>BTCW01000009.1:15000-10015000 GCA_033239725.1 Echinochloa phyllopogon | reverse complement strand
GGCCGTCGTCGTCAGTCGTCACGTATTCGTCAGCTTTGCCCAGATGAAACATAAAACAAAAAAAGGCACGGCCTGGCGAAATGAGAGGAGATCGGTCGAGGTCGCGGTGCCGCGGCGCAATCATGCCATGCGGCTGTGCAAAGTGATCGAAGGGCTCCGGTGAGGCGTGCGTGTTCGCGCATTGTTATTTTCGCGTGTGCAGCTCGATCTGCAGGCAGCGAAATGAAAATGGCAACGCCGCGCGGTGCGGGTGCCAGAAGGACATGTGGCGTTTGTGCCCGTCGTCGGGTCGCGATAGATGCCGGTAGGAGGGGCTGTTAGATCTGTTACGTCGCTAATACATTGTAGATGTGCGTCTGGGTGTGTGTTCATCCATATGTGCTGTGTGTTGTATGTAAAAGAGAGGGGATCGAGTTCATACCGTCCCCGCCGGTCGCGGCAGCTCCCGTCGCCATGGCCTGTTCTGTTGGTGAAGGTCTGCACAAGGCAGCGTCGCGCAGTGTAGTTGTAGGAGTGCGTCGCGGTTGGAGATCCCGCCGGCCTTCGGGTCGCCACCGGCACTGGCCCGGAACGGCGACGGAGTCCGGCGTGGACGTCGTGGCAGCGGTGGCGGGTCTTCCCGTCACTGCCCGCGCTAACCCTAGATCGGATTTGTGTTGGTGGTCCCTGCGGTTCCGGTCAACCTCGTAATTGGAGCCGGTGGAGGCCACCTCTTTTTGTAGCGCGGGGTGACAGGGGCCCTCCAACCATATGGGTTGGGCGCCCCCGATCAGGGCGCGGTTCGGATCAAGGCCCACGGCCTTTGGGCCGTGAAGGACCAGGAGATCAACCTAACAATCTCCCCTTTGATCTCACAATCGCTTTTCTTTTCCTTTTACAATTTTCCTTATTTCATCCTAGATTTGTATACAGAGCATATTTCATCGTCCCGACTCAATTGTCAATAGAATCAATAGCTACCATACACGCCTCTATTCAGAAATAGATTCTTTAATCTATGGGCCCTGTTAATCCAGAGATCGTAGGCAATACCTTAGCCCCATGCCGGCCACGTGTTCTTTGAACACGTTGGGCGGTAAGCCTTTCGTTAGCGGATCCGCGAGCATCTTCTCTGTTTTAATATGCTCGAGACTTATGGTGTGATCCTGGATTCTATCTTTAACAAAATAAAATCTTATCTTTATCGACTTGGTAGCCGTACTTTTCTTATTATTATGAGCATAGAACACTGCTGGCTGGTTATCGCAGTACATCTTTAGTGGTCTTTCTATACTGTCTACCACTCTCAATCCTGGTACGAATTTCTTTAGCCATTCAACTTGGCAGGATGCCTCGTAACATGCTATAAATTCAGCATACATCGTAGATGTTGCTGTCACTGTTTGCTTGGAGCTTCTCCACGATATAGCTCCCCCTGCGAGAGTAAAGATGTAGCCTGTCGTGGATTTACTATCATCTCCATCTCCCGCAAAGTCTGAGTCTCAATACCCTTCAATCTCAAGGGAATCAGTTCTTTTATATGTTAACATGAGGCCTTTTGTGCCTTGCACATACCGTAAAGCTTTCTTCACTAATTTCCAGTGCTCGAGGCCTGGATCTTTCTGATATCTGCCAAGTATGTTGGTAACAAATGCTAGGTCAGGGCGTGTGCACACTTGTGCATACTGTAAGCTTCCGACAGCTGAAGCATATGGAACTGTCTTCATTTGTTCCCTTTCATAACTGTTCTGAGGACTCTGAAAATCCCCAAATCTATCGCCCTTGACTATTGGCGCAAGAGTAGGCTTACTCCTTTGCATACAAAACTTTTCTATAACCTTTTCCAGGTACGTCTGTTGAGACAATCCTAATACCCCATTTGGTCTATCTCGGAGAATCTCAATTCCCAAAACGAATGAGGCTTCACCAAGGTTTTTCATATCAAAGTTCGAGGACAGGAACTTCTTCGTTTCCAATAATGGGTTGACATTGTTACTTGCCAGTAGAATGTCGTCCACATAAAGGATGAGGAAAATGTAATTTCCTTTCTGAAATTTTGCATAAATGCAATTGTCCTCAACATTTTCAGTAAACCCGAAACTCTTTATCGTTTCGTTGAACTTCAAGTACCACTGTCTCGAAGCTTGTTTTAACCCATAAATGGATTTCTTTAGGTGACATCCCATGTGTTCTTTTCCTTCCACGACAAAACCTTTGGGTTGAGCCATGTAAACTTTTTCTTCAAGATCCCCATTAAGGAATGCCGTCTTTACATCCATCTGGTGCAATTCAAGATTGAAATGTGCCACCAATGCCATTATGATTCTGAAAGAATCCTTACATGAGACCGGAGAAAAGGTCTCATTGTAATCTATTCCTTCCTTTTGTGTAAAACCTTTCGCCACAAGACGCGCTTTAAATCTTTCTATATTCCCTTTGGAGTCACGTTTTGTCTTGTAGACCCATTTGCAGCCTACTGTTTTGGCTCCTTTAGGAATTTCTTCTAAGTCCCAAACTCGGTTGGTATTCATCGATTTCATTTCATCTTCCATGGCCACAAGCCACTTGGATGAATTTTCGCTTCTCATGGCTTGTTCGAATGAAATAGGATCATCTTCCATTCGAAACTCTTCTGTGTTATACACTTCATAATCATCAGGAATTGCTGACCTTCTTGCTCTTTGAGACCTTCTAGGGGCCTCTACTTCTGGAATATTTTCTGTTTGGGGCTGTTGATGCTCCCCTTGATCTGCAGCAACATTTTCTATAGGATCCTGAGGGACAGGTTCCACATTTGCATTCGGTGTTGCCACAGGAGGGACTATCACAGTAGTTGGAGCCGCAGTGTCTGGCACCGTCGGCGTAGGCTCATCAGGTAGTTCGAAATATGGCTCCTGAATCATTGGATTGGGTGCACACACCCGCCTCTCCTCAAGATCAATCTTTCGAGCTTCCATGCTCCCCCGTATCATTTCTTCTTCAAGAAAAGCAGCATGTCTCGTTTCCACAAACTTTGTGACGTTATCTGAACAGTAGAAACGATATCCTTTTGATTTTTCTGTGTAGCCAATAAAATGGCAGCTCACTGTCTTGGGATCTAGCTTCCCAATGGTCGGGTTGAATATCTTTGCCTCAGCAGGGCTCCCCCACACCCGTAGGTGATTCAACGAGGGTACTCTGCCCGTCCACAGCTCATACGGTGTCTTTGGCACCGCTTTACTGGGAACTCTGTTGAGAATATAGGTGGCGGTTTTTAAAGCCTCCATCCCTAAACTCACTGGTAGTGTAGAGTAGCTGATCATGCTTCGCACCATATCCATAAGGGTACGGTTACGTCTTTCAGCGACTCCATTCTGCTGAGGATCGCCCGGCATAGAGTACTGGGCAACTATACCTTGTTCCCTTAGGTACCTCGCGAAAGGCCCTGGAACTTGGCCATATGGGGTGTACCGACCATAGTATTCCCCTCCACGGTCGGAACGGACTATCTTTATCTTTAAGTTGAGTTGATTCTCAACTTCAGCCTTGAATATTTTAAACTTATCCAACGCTTCTGATTTTTCTTTTATTGGATAAATATATCCATAACGGGAATAATCATCGGTAAAAGTAATGAACGAGTCAAAACCATCTATACTTTTAACTGAAAATGGACCACAGATGTCTGTGTGAATTAACTCTAAAACACCTGCGGTATGTTCAGCATTTTTCTTTGTAATCTTTATGTATTTTCCTTTTATGCAATCAACGCATTTATCTAAGTCTGAGAACTCCAGAGGAGGAAGAATGTCATTCTTAACCAGCCTTTCTATTCTCCCCCTCGAAATATGGCCTAAACGACAATGCCATAATTTCGACGACGTGTCTTGAGTTCTCTTTCGTTTTCTATTATGATCTGTAGGTGGGGATACAAGCGCATTCACATCACATACGGAATTCACACGTAGCGATAACAAATAAAGATCATTTCTCTTAAAAGCAATAGTAGTAACTGTATCTTTAAAATCTATCACACACATGCCATTACCAAAATGACATCCATATCCATCATCATCTAGACGAGAGACACTTATTAAGTTCCTCTGTAAACTAGGCACAAAGAAAACATCTCTAAGAAATAAATCAAAGCCGGTGTCGAGCTCTAGGATAAGGTCGCCCACCGCCTTCACGTCTGCTTCGACTCCATTCGCGACTTTAATTCGCCTTTCGTTTCTTTGAGTAGTTCTCGTCGAACGGAATCCCTGTAAAGAGTTTGCAACATGAATTGTTGCTCCTGAGTCAATCCACCAAGTAAATGTGGAATAATCTATATACAGAGATTCATTTACGAATGAAATAACATTCTCACCTTTCTTTTCCATGATCATCTTTAAGTAGGAGGCACAATTTTTCTTGTAGTGTCCCTTCTCCTTGCAGAAGAGACACTGATCTTTCTCCACTGTGGTTTGCCCCTCCTTAGGTCTGTGCTGCTGGGAGTGCTGAATGCCTTTGCCCTTAGAGGAGGGATTTCCTTTTGCGTTGTTAGACGCATTGTTGTTATTTTTCTTCTTTTGCACGTGGTTAACATTGTTACCACGTGCTATCTTTATCCTTTCCTTGTGACGAACCGGATTCTCACCAACGAGAACCCGACTCCCTGTACCCTTGAGATAGTCCCAGGAATAGCAGCTATCTCGTACAGAACTCATCTCAGTCGAATATCACATCCATACAACGATAAAAGGATTCATTACATGACTCATATAAAGACAAAGCGTCTGGTACAAGCCCTCTGGGCTAAAACGACAATAAGAAACATCTGCGCAGCGGTAGCTAGAACAACTGGGTCCACTCCTCCACAGGCATCCTTGAGCGTAGCGCACACCCTTCAATCGTACCACCCGTCCTGGTTGAACTCGCGGTCGGGGTCTTCACCTGAGAACCCAAAGTCTGTCCCCAAGGAAATGGGACAGGTCCACGTCACCAACCATAATATGATGCAAGCTTTAAAGGTGGCCTATTCTAAGGATATAGAAATAATCAAGGTTTAAGCCAGGGTTTTCTTATGCAAGCAGCAGCAATAACCCAAATTCATCTCAGCACCAACTCCTGCTCACACACACACATCATACACTCTCCAAAACCAACCATCAGCCTCACATTTTCCCATCGGGCTCGTCCTGCCACGGCAGGTTCCCGCAAATCATCATCCACCAACACCTTTCACTCACTAGTCGACTCGGTGAGCTCCCTCCCCACCTCGTCTCAACAGCCTCAGCTGGACCAATCTCTCATAACCCAAATCAAGGATGAGGTAAGAAAGCAGATTCCCATGCTAGCCGGGGCTTCTCAGAAATGGGTCGTCCGTAACCGTGGACACGGCTATACGTATAGTTTACACTCTGCAGAGGTGGCACTCCAGGAATCCATCCGGGCTGCAAGGCTAGTCCGCAACCAACCTGAGACGCAACCCACAGCAAAGACCCTAAACAGTAGCGGCGCCAATCCTGTCTCCCTGGGCTCGGGAAACATCTGATCTAACATCTGCCCCAGGGTCGTGAAACCTTCCCACCGGGGCCAGTCGGGGGCCGTGGTAAATCAGGGAGATTACGCCGCAACGAATCCCCCCTACACATATCAAGCTCGATTCTCCTACAGTCTCGGCGCCGCACTAGAGTAGGCTTGCTGGAACCCTCCCCATACTGGGTAGATGGTGAGCACGGTATATCCCAAGTCCAAAGTGGGGGCACGACTCGGTCCTTAATTGTTCGGTAAAGCGAGTATCTGCATCACAAGCGATCCGCCGCAACGGTCCGCAATCGGCACCCATAACAGGTATTGCCGCCCAAACTCCTCAGGTACTCACCGAGTACCAATCCCCAAATAACCAGTAACCATGTACCCGCAACAGGTACCCCATAGGGACTGCCCGAGTGCAGCCCCTCAGCACCTCGATCAACGATCGAGTTGTTATTACTCGCTTACACCGCCTAGCTGCACTACTCCTCCCAAACCACCCACAACTCACGCCAAGAAGATCAATCACAACCATCCCAACACATGCATAGCATAGCATATTTATAAAGTGAGTAGTAGGTAGCAAGGTAACAGGATAATAACAAGGGCAGTGCAGGTTTATCATGCGAGTAAAGTAAAGCGCTAGCATACTAGTTTGCATGCCTAATAGGTATTTCAGAGATGGTCGGGCGTGAACCTGGGCAAAGGTCTTCGTCCTCGTCAAAGCAGTTGTTGTAGTAGTCCGGCTCCTCCTGACTCTCCGGAGCTCCTAGGGGCGCGGAAAATAAAATAAGACGCGACTACTAGCAAAGAAACACTAAAACAGCGACGAAAGAAGACTCAAATAACACCAAACTCTATACTAACGCGTAGATCATGATTTTAGAAAAATATAGAAACTGGTTTCATATTTTTCTGAGCTACGGTTGATTTATTATTAATTTTCGAAGTTTAAATCATTTTCTGAAAATATTAAATAATTTCCGAAAAAGAAAACAGACAAAAATTAGCCTGCTGACGTCAGCATGACGTCATGCTGACGTCAGCAGTGGGGTCCGCCTAGGATGACGTCAGCAGTGGGCCCTGCTGACGTCAGCGTTGACCGGTCAACGGTCAACGGGGTCAACGGTCAGCGGGTCAACTCTGGTCAGTGGGCCCCATGTGTCAGTGACTCACAGAGTATGACAGGTGGGTCCCATACGTCAGCGCTGTTAAAAGAAAAAGAAAAAGAATAAACGATGGCTGGGCTGGAATTGGGCCAAAAGCGATTGGGCCGGAAAAGTTTAGGGTGGTTAAACAGACTTAACTTGCGAGATTCGGCCCATGAAGGGGTGGCTGTTGGATCTGGCCTGGTGGACTGAGTCCACGGTGCACCGTGAGTGTGGTCCACGTGAGCCGGGTGCACGAGATCATTCTGTGGCCGACTCGGGATCTTCTGCGGGTGCGCGTGTGTGATGCTGGTGTGGTCCAGGGTGTGGCCTTGCCACGGCGCGACGCAGCGCACGCGCGGCGCGCACCGGAGCGCGACCGGCGGCGACGGTCGGCGGCGGTTCTGGCCGGAGAAGGCTCGGCTCGGGTCTAGGATGGTCGGAACAGCTTCGCTAGGGCTCGGTGGTCACGGACAGGGTGAACAAGGGCTCGGTTAGGGTTTGGCTTGGGCTCCCGACGTGCGACGGCGATGGCACGGCCATGAACGCCGGCGAGCACGACGGCGGCTCGGGTTTTAGGCGCAAAAGTGCTCGGAGTGGGGATGTGCATGTGCGCGTGCAGTTCCAGCAGCTGCTGGAACGCACCTGGGTGCACACGCGCGGGCACGTGGTCACCCACGGCCGCGCGTGGCCTCGGCGTTCGCGCGCGGGGCGAGCAGAGCTCGGCCGCGGCGGCCTCGGCTGCGGGGAGCAAGCGACGGCGGGTTGCAAAAGAGTTTAGCGGCTCGGGAACCTGCACAAGAAGACGCACAGCTCGAAGGCTGGCTCACAGAGGGCTTGGCTTGGCACGGCGAGCACGAGCGGCGGCGCTCCGCCGGAAACAGAGAAGAAAGGGGGCGAAACGCGGTGGCTCACCTAGGGGTCTCGTCGTCGTACGCTGCAGCTCGGGGAAGGCTCGGTGCAGTCCGGCGATCCTCGTGCGCTCCCTCCTGTGCCTGGTCCGGCTCCCCTTCGACAGCTCCACGAGCGGCGGCGATGGCTTCGGCGGCGGCGCTGCGGGGACGGAGCCTCGGCTTCTCTTCTCTCCTTCTTCTCCTCCTCGGACCCTCCCCTGGTTCTCCTCCTCCCTCTCCCCCACTCGAATTGGATCTAGGAAACCCCAAAGGGGCAGCGCGGCTTGGGGAAGAAGACGGCCGGCGGCGGGTTAAATAGGCGATTGGCGCTAGGGTTTCGCTGGGCACGGACGGCGAGATAGGGGTGCTCGAGCGGCTGCGGACACGCGGCGCAATCGCGTCGGGCCGCACGGAGCTCGGGCAGTTGGGTCACGGGCGGCGCGCGGAAGAGAGAGAGCGGCGGCGTCGCGAGGAAGGAGATGACGCGGGGGAGAAGGTACAGCTGACAGGTGGGGTCCCGGCGTCAGTGAGAGAGAGCGACGCGGAGGCGACGCGGTGAAGGGGAGAAAGGGTGGGCCGCTGCTGGGCCGAATGGCCGAGCAGGCCGGTTGGATCGCTGGCTCGGGTAGAAGAGTTGGAGGTGGTTAAGTGGACTTGAGCTTCGGGAAAATCGGCCCACGAACAGGAATAGGTTTGGAAATTAGTTAAGTCAATTAGAGTTTGAATTCAAATCTAGAATTTGAATTCAAGCCAACCAAAATCCCAATAAATCCGAATAAATCCAAATCACACTATTTCATCCTTAGCACTTCAAATTGATTTTAAATTTAAATTTAAATTGCCTAAGAATTTAGGGAGCAAAAAGAAGACACTCTTATATGTTTGTTTGCATGCACACAATTCCACCAAAAATTTTTAAATTCGCATTTTTGGCACTCAACAAAACCTATAGGAATTTTAGGGTTGTTATAGTCTCCCCCCTCACAAGAATCTCGTCCTCGAGATTTGTGATTACCTATGGTTTAAACAAGTGGGGGTATTTCTCCTTCAGCACTGACTCTTTTTCCCAAGTGGCTTCCCTTTCTGAGTGATTGCTCCACTGCACTTTGCAAAACGGGATAGTTGTGCTTCTGGTCTCTTTGACTGCTCTGTCTAGTATCCTCTCTCGGTACTCCAGGTACTCCAAGGTGTCCTGTAGGTCTAATGCCTCTGTCTTGATCTCATGTTCTGGTACTCTCAGACACTTTCTCAGCTGAGATACATGGAACACTGGGTGTATTCCCGCTAGTTCCTCTGGTAGGTCTAGCTTGTAGGCTAGCTTTCCTACTCTCTCCAGTATCTGGTATGGTCCAACAAAACGGGGTGCTAGCTTTCCTTTCACTTGGAATCTCTTATGCCCTCTGAGGGGTGACACTTTCAGGTAGACGAAATCTCCTACTTCAAACTCCAGATCTCGTCTCCTTTTATCTGCATAGCTCTTTTGTCTGCTCTGAGCTGCCTTCAGGTGCTCTCGGATCTTGGCCACATTTTCCTCTGCCTCTACAATCATGTCAGGCCCAAAGAATGTTCGTTCTCCCACCTCTGACCACATTAGAGGTGTTCTGCATTTTCTGCCATAAAGTGCCTCAAAGGGTGACATCTGTAGGCTGGCCTGGTAACTGTTGTTGTAGGAGAATTCTGCATAGGATAGACTCTTCTCCCAGTCTGTGCTGTAAGCTAGAACGCAAGCCCTTAACAAATCTTCGAGAACTTGGTTCACTCTTTCAGTCTGCCCATCTGTCTGAGGGTGATAAGCTGTGCTATACTCCAAGGTTGTTCCGATGGCTTGATGTAGGCTTTGCCAGAATTGAGCTGTGAATTGGGGTCCTCTGTCTGACACAATACTTTTTGGTGCCCCATGCAGCTTGAGAATGTTGTCTATGTATAGCTCTGCTAGTTTGCTTACTGAGTGTGTGCTTTTGACAGGTATGAAGTGAGCTACTTTCGTCAATCGATCAACTATGACCCAAATGGCATCATTCCCTTTTTG
Organism: Echinochloa phyllopogon; assembly: GCA_033239725.1. Lineage (NCBI taxonomy): Eukaryota > Viridiplantae > Streptophyta > Magnoliopsida > Poales > Poaceae > Echinochloa > Echinochloa phyllopogon. The sequence continues at coordinate 10,005,455 of BTCW01000009.1, read as the reverse complement.
AGTGCGAGGTAGGCCAACTACGAAGTCCATGCTGATATCTTCCCACTTCCACATTGGAATTTCTAGTGGTTTCAGCAACCCTGCTGGTCTTTGATGTTCTGCTTTGATTCTTCGACAAGAGTCGCACTTGGCTACATACTCTGCTATGTCCTCTCTCATTTTCTTCCACCAGAACTTATCCTTCAGATCCTGGTACATCTTAGTGCATCCTGGGTGTATTGAGTACTTGGACTCGTGAGCTTCTGAGAGAATTGTTCTCCTGATTTCCTCGTCCTGTGGTACACAGATACGGTCTTTCAGCCATACTGTCCATGTTTCGTCAATCCGGAAGTCAGGTGCTACCCTTCGTTGGATGTCCTCTTTTACTTCTTGGATTTCTGGACACTTTCCTTGTGCTTCTTTGATCCGGTCTTCTAGATTGTATTCCACTCTCATTTTCTGGGGTTTTCCTTCCTCTACTAGCTCGAGTTTCAGCATGTACAACTCTTTCGCTAGTTCTGGCTGACTTTCTTCTATCATCAAGTTGTTGCAATAACTCTTTCGACTTAAGGCATCTGCCACGACATTAGCTTTGCCAGGATGGTAGTGTATCTCCAAATCGTAATCTTTGATCAGTTCTAACCATCTTCTTTGCCTCATGTTCAGTTCAGATTGGGTGAAGAAATACTTCAAACTTTTGTGATCTGTGTAGATATCGCACTTGTTACCAATCAGATAGTGCCTCCAGATCTTCAAGGCATGTACCACTGCAGCCAGTTCTAAATCATGTGTGGGGTAGTTTTCCTCATGCTTCCTCAGCTGCCTCGATGCATAGGCAACAACCTTGCCCTCTTGCATCAGTACACATCCCAAACCTTGTCTTGAAGCATCGCAGTAGACCACGAAATCTTTGCGAATATCTGGCAGGGTCAATACTGGAGTTGTAGTGAGTTTGTGCTTGAGTTCTTGGAAACTTCTTTCACATGTGTCCGTCCACTCGAATGGAACATTGTTCTTGAGTAGTTCGGTCATTGGCTTGGCAATCTTGGAGAAGTTCTCAATGAATCTTCTATAGTATCCTGCCAATCCCAGAAAGCTTCGGATTTCTGTAACACTCTTCGGCTGTTTCCATTCTGCTACTGCCTCAATCTTTTCTGGGTCGACTGCTACGCCCTCGGCTGTCAACACGTGACCCAAAAAGGCTACTTTCTCCAACCAAAATTCACATTTGCTGAACTTTCCGTAGAGTTGGTGCTGCCTCAGCCTCTCTAGTACAATCCTCAGATGCTTCTCATGTTCTTCGGCTGTTTCTGAGTAAACTAGTATGTCATCAATGAACACCACTACAAACTTGTCTAGTTCCTCCATGAATACCTTGTTCATCATGTTCATAAAATAAGCAGGTGCGTTGGTCAATCCAAAAGACACAACGGTGAACTCGTACTGCCCGTACCGAGTCACAAAAGTTGTCTTGGGAATGTCACCTTCTCTAATCTTCATCTGGTGGTATCCCGATCTCAGATCAATCTTACTGAAGTATTTGGCTTTCTTCAACTGATCTAGCAAGTCATCAATTCGAGGTAATGGGTACTTGTTCTTGATCGTCACTGCGTTCAAGGATCGATAGTCTACGCACATGCGCATTGACCCATCTTTCTTCTTCACAAACAACACTGGCGATCCCCATGGGGATGCACTTGGTCGAATCACACCCCTTTCAAGCATCTCTTTCAGCTGCTTCTTGAGCTCTTCCAGCTCTTCCACTGACATTCTGTACGGTCTCTTGGCAATGGGCCCTATGCCTGGTTGCAGTTCGATTATGAACTCTACGTCTCGGTCTGGTGGTAGTCCTGGTAGTTCCTCGGGAAACACGTCCGGGTACTCACATACTACAGGTACTTCTTCGATCGTCTGTTCCTCAATGGAGTATACCAACTGTCTCAGAATACATGTTCTGGATCTCTTCCCTGTTCTTTTTCTCTGTGGCTCTGCTGTCACTTTGACTCCGCTAGGGTGTGTCAACTCAACTGTTCTGGGTGAGCAACTGATTACTCCTTTGTGCTCTGTAAGCCAATCCATTCCTAGTATCACGTCAATTCCATCTGATTTCAGGACTGTCAAGTTTCCTTCGAACTCCTGGCCTCCTATCATCAGTCTAACTGCGGGGCACTCTAAAGTGCACCTAAGCTCTCCTAAGGGAGAAGTAGTGACTATAGGTCTAGCTTTAGGTATTGTCGGGGGTGATTGCTCTCTTACAAACTTTGTCGAGATATAGGATCCAGTTGCTCCAGAGTCAAACAATATCAAAGCTGGAATGCCATTTACTAAAAACTCACCGAGCACAACGTCGGGAGCGTCCTCGGCTTCTTCCTCTGTCAAGTGGTTGAGGCGTCCTCTCTGCACTGAAGTTGGCTGCCTGTCCTGTCCTCCAGGTGCCGGTGCCTTGGCTGGGGTTTGTTTGTTCTTCTTCTCCGGACAGTCAAAGGACTTGTGACCGGGCTTCCCACAAGCAAAACAGACCACTGTGGTCCCTCCACCAACTCTGGGTGTGTTGTTCGGCTTCCAGTTGGGGTTTCCCTGACTTGAGTAGTTGTTGTTTCTGTTACCAAAGCTGTTGTAGTTGTTACCTCTGCTGCCAAAACTGTTGCTGTTACTGCCTCGGTTACTCTGGTAGCTGTTTCTGTTAAACCCTGAGCTTCCTTGGCTGTTGCTCTGCTGAAAGCTTCTCCTGAGCATGTTGCCCTGGCCACTTCTCGGCCTCTGACTTAGCCTGTGGTTGTGCAACTGTTCAGCCTTTCTTTTCTTCTCTCGCCAGGTATCTTCAAGTCCCACTCTTTCCTTCTCAACTACGATAGCCCTGTCAATCAGCTCTCTGAGTGACCTGTGTGAACTCGCTGCGAGTGCTGTCCTCAGACCTCTGTGTAAACCACGCTGGAACCAAAACTGCTTCTTCTTCTCAGTGTTGACGTCTTCAGGGGCGTACCTTGACATCTTAGCAAAGTGTCGAGCGTACTCAGCTACAGACAAACTTCCTTGGGTCATTGTCCTGAATTCCATTGCTTTATGCACCATGACTTGTTCTGGTATGTGGTACTCCTTGAAGGCTTCACAAAACTCTAGCCAGGTGATCTGAGCTGGGTTTGCGTGAGAGTCACAGTAGCTCTCCCACCACGCTTTTGCTGCTCCTTCAAGTTGGTGCGCCGCAAGGGCAACACATTCCTCTTCAGTGTAGTCTGTCAGGTCCAGCTTTGTCTCGATGGTACGCAACCAGTCGTGTGCATCGAGTGGTTCGTCCGAGTAGTCGAAGGTAGGTGCTTTCAGCCTGATGAACCTTTCGATCTTCCTTTGTAGGTCTTCCTCACGGTGTCCCTGACGGTTCTGGTTTTGATTTCCCTGCATCTGTTGCATAGCTTGCATCATCTGTGTGTTGGCCTGTGCCATCTGTTGCATCAGCTGGGTTTGAGTAGTCATCACTTCTGCCAAGTTAGGCGGTGGCGGTGGTTGCTGTTCGTTCTGCTGGTTCTGCTGGGGTTCCACTGCTGGTTCTTCCATTTCCACTTCTTGTTCTCCTCCTGGTGCGTTGTTCTCGGGCTGGAGCACGCCTGCTGCGCGTCCACGACCCCTGCCTCCAACTGCAACTGCTGCTCTTCCTCGACCACGACCTCTGACACGTCCTCTGCCTCTAACTGCCATTGCTGCCTCTTCTTGCTCAGCTTCCTCAAAACGTGCAAGCAGTCGGTTGGATCTTCGGATCGACATCACACTGTATCTTTCATAAAGCAGATTTAGTGGCGGTCGGTAATGGTTAGGTTAGCGTAACTAGAGTAGGAGCTGCACACATGAAATAGACTCAACACTAAAGTACACTCAAGATGAACATCATTAAAACTGCAAGAACAGCCAAAAGATCGATCAATCATTACAGCATTACACCCTAGACATGTGTACTATCCCGAGGTCAGCTCCTGGAACCTTGAGGATAGTACATCTAAGCGAATGCTACATCGTGGCTGAGCCAAAAGGTGGTCATGATCTACTAAGTCTAAACATATACTCATGAAGATAGATACAACTCTCATCATCTGCTGACATCTGCTGATACTGCCTACTGCATCTGTCTCATACTGCTGAAAGTGCTTGCGAGGCGCGCTGCCAACCTCACAGCCTCAGTCTCTGTCTGCTGCTTGATCACTGCCTGTTGTCTCAGTGGGTGTCCGTGAGGTGCGCTGCCAACCTCACTATGTCCGTCTCAGGTTCTGTCAATTGCTTCTCTAAGTGTGCCAGTTCTTGTCTCAGTCTTGTCATCTCGGGAGTAAGGGTTCGAGCCCCAGGTGGTGGTATCGGCTCAACTCGGCTTGGTGAAACTCTGTAGTTCTCTGTTCTGGGTTCAACTCTGCGTTCTTCTGGTAGTCCTTGGTTCACTGTGATCATTTCCGCTACTCTCTTCCTATCTGATCTTACCCAACTACTAAGGGTCCTTCGAGCTTCATCCTTTGCCATAATCTGTTGAAGACTCAGGTACTTCATCAGCTGGTAGTTTCGTCCACTCTTCTCTTTGTAGCTATCCACCTCTTCCTGGAGTTCTGAGTTGAGACTGTCCAACCAGTATACTTCTTCCTTCAGACCTTCTATCTCTTCTTCCTTGGCTGCTAGTTCCTTGTCTTTTTCTGTAAGCTGATCTTCCAGGCGAACATCTCGAGCATGGTGAGTTGCTCGGATCAGTCCTGCCAACTGCCTGTTGTTTCGAGCTTCGTACTCCAAGTTCCTGACTTCCCTTGTTTTAGCTCTGAGTTGCTCCTCAAGTAAGGCGATCCTGTTGTCCTTCTCCATCAGCTGGAGGTCTTGCTTCCATACCTTCTCTTTCAGCTTGGCAACTTTCTCTTCTAGGCCAATGTTCAAGTATTCCTGCTCAATCATGCACTGAACTGAGGTCCGCAGAGTCACGTTCCGCTCTCGGTCTGCTGCGTGAGCCTGCAAGCTGACTGCTTCTCTGTCTGTCGGATCTTCAAGAGCTCGCGGTAGGTACCGGAAACGAGTGTGGCTGAGCTGACTCTGGTACACAAGTGTGGCAAGTCGGAGTATCCTCATAGCTATAGTCTGCACTGCCCGACTGAAAGTGCTCTCGCTGGTAGCTGCTCGTAGCATCAGTGACCTTGGTCGTCCAGGGATATTGGGTACAACCATCTGCAACCGGGTGTGTACTCCCTCTCCAGGTCCGTAGGTCCATCCCTCGTAGAAGACGTTGTCCACATCTATCCCCACTGTACGCAGCACCTCCCTCAGTAGCACTGCCAAACCTCCACATTCTGCTCCTGTGGTCCTGATTTCTCGTCGTTCATCTGCTGATCTTCCTTCCATCTGCCAGACAGTTAGTGGGTTGTTAGTAAGTTAGCAAGTTAGTAAGGTAAGGTAAGGGTAAAAAGTTTTTGCAAATAGATGAGATGTACTTATATAGTTTTCAAATAGTCCAAGGGGTTTCATATAAAATAGAGGACTCAGTTAGAGCTTCTGTCCTAGGTTTCCGTTCTATGGGTTACGCGCTACGGTCAAGTATGGCTCTGATACCAACTGTGACGAACCGGATTCTCACCAACGAGAACCCGACTCCCTGTACCCTTGAGATAGTCCCAGGAATAGCAGCTATCTCGTACAGAACTCATCTCAGTCGAATATCACATCCATACAACGATAAAAGGATTCATTACATGACTCATATAAAGACAAAGCGTCTGGTACAAGCCCTCTGGGCTAAAACGACAATAAGAAACATCTGCGCAGCGGTAGCTAGAACAACTGGGTCCACTCCTCCACAGGCATCCTTGAGCGTAGCGCACACCCTTCAATCGTACCACCCGTCCTGGTTGAACTCGCGGTCGGGGTCTTCACCTGAGAACCCAAAGTCTGTCCCCAAGGAAATGGGACAGGTCCACGTCACCAACCATAATATGATGCAAGCTTTAAAGGTGGCCTATTCTAAGGATATAGAAATAATCAAGGTTTAAGCCAGGGTTTTCTTATGCAAGCAGCAGCAATAACCCAAATTCATCTCAGCACCAACTCCTGCTCACACACACACATCATACACTCTCCAAAACCAACCATCAGCCTCACATTTTCCCATCGGGCTCGTCCTGCCACGGCAGGTTCCCGCAAATCATCATCCACCAACACCTTTCACTCACTAGTCGACTCGGTGAGCTCCCTCCCCACCTCGTCTCAACAGCCTCAGCTGGACCAATCTCTCATAACCCAAATCAAGGATGAGGTAAGAAAGCAGATTCCCATGCTAGCCGGGGCTTCTCAGAAATGGGTCGTCCGTAACCGTGGACACGGCTATACGTATAGTTTACACTCTGCAGAGGTGGCACTCCAGGAATCCATCCGGGCTGCAAGGCTAGTCCGCAACCAACCTGAGACGCAACCCACAGCAAAGACCCTAAACAGTAGCGGCGCCAATCCTGTCTCCCTGGGCTCGGGAAACATCTGATCTAACATCTGCCCCAGGGTCGTGAAACCTTCCCACCGGGGCCAGTCGGGGGCCGTGGTAAATCAGGGAGATTACGCCGCAACGAATCCCCCCTACACATATCAAGCTCGATTCTCCTACAGTCTCGGCGCCGCACTAGAGTAGGCTTGCTGGAACCCTCCCCATACTGGGTAGATGGTGAGCACGGTATATCCCAAGTCCAAAGTGGGGGCACGACTCGGTCCTTAATTGTTCGGTAAAGCGAGTATCTGCATCACAAGCGATCCGCCGCAACGGTCCGCAATCGGCACCCATAACAGGTATTGCCGCCCAAACTCCTCAGGTACTCACCGAGTACCAATCCCCAAATAACCAGTAACCATGTACCCGCAACAGGTACCCCATAGGGACTGCCCGAGTGCAGCCCCTCAGCACCTCGATCAACGATCGAGTTGTTATTACTCGCTTACACCGCCTAGCTGCACTACTCCTCCCAAACCACCCACAACTCACGCCAAGAAGATCAATCACAACCATCCCAACACATGCATAGCATAGCATATTTATAAAGTGAGTAGTAGGTAGCAAGGTAACAGGATAATAACAAGGGCAGTGCAGGTTTATCATGCGAGTAAAGTAAAGCGCTAGCATACTAGTTTGCATGCCTAATAGGTATTTCAGAGATGGTCGGGCGTGAACCTGGGCAAAGGTCTTCGTCCTCGTCAAAGCAGTTGTTGTAGTAGTCCGGCTCCTCCTGACTCTCCGGAGCTCCTAGGGGCGCGGAAAATAAAATAAGACGCGACTACTAGCAAAGAAACACTAAAACAGCGACGAAAGAAGACTCAAATAACACCAAACTCTATACTAACGCGTAGATCATGATTTTAGAAAAATATAGAAACTGGTTTCATATTTTTCTGAGCTACGGTTGATTTATTATTAATTTTCGAAGTTTAAATCATTTTCTGAAAATATTAAATAATTTCCGAAAAAGAAAACAGACAAAAATTAGCCTGCTGACGTCAGCATGACGTCATGCTGACGTCAGCAGTGGGGTCCGCCTAGGATGACGTCAGCAGTGGGCCCTGCTGACGTCAGCGTTGACCGGTCAACGGTCAACGGGGTCAACGGTCAGCGGGTCAACTCTGGTCAGTGGGCCCCATGTGTCAGTGACTCACAGAGTATGACAGGTGGGTCCCATACGTCAGCGCTGTTAAAAGAAAAAGAAAAAGAATAAACGATGGCTGGGCTGGAATTGGGCCGAAAGCGATTGGGCCGGAAAAGTTTAGGGTGGTTAAACAGACTTAACTTGCGAGATTCGGCCCATGAAGGGGTGGCTGTTGGATCTGGCCTGGTGGACTGAGTCCACGGTGCACCGTGAGTGTGGTCCACGTGAGCCGGGTGCACGAGATCATTCTGTGGCCGACTCGGTATCTTCTGCGGGTGCGCGTGTGTGATGCTGGTGTGGTCCAGGGTGTGGCCTTGCCACGGCGCGACGCAGCGCACGCGCGGCGCGCACCGGAGCGCGACCGGCGGCGACGGTCGGCGGCGGTTCTGGCCGGAGAAGGCTTGGCTTGGCACGGCGAGCACGAGCGGCGGCGCTCCGCCGGAAACAGAGAAGAAAGGGGGCGAAACGCGGTGGCTCACCTAGGGGTCTCGTCGTCGTACGCTGCAGCTCGGGGAAGGCTCGGTGCAGTCCGGCGATCCTCGTGCGCTCCCTCCTGTGCCTGGTCCGGCTCCCCTTCGACAGCTCCACGAGCGGCGGCGATGGCTTCGGCGGCGGCGCTGCGGGGACGGAGCCTCGGCTTCTCTTCTCTCCTTCTTCTCCTCCTCGGACCCTCCCCTGGTTCTCCTCCTCCCTCTCCCCCACTCGAATTGGATCTAGGAAACCCCAAAGGGGCGGCGCGGCTTGGGGAAGAAGACGGCCGGCGGCGGGTTAAATAGGCGATTGGCGCTAGGGTTTCGCTGGGCACGGACGGCGAGATAGGGGTGCTCGAGCGGCTGCGGACACGCGGCGCAATCGCGTCGGGCCGCACGGAGCTCAGGCAGTTGGGTCACGGGCGGCGCGCGGAAGAGAGAGAGCGGCGGCGTCGCGAGGAAGGAGATGACGCGGGGGAGAAGGTACAGCTGACAGGTGGGGTCCCGGCGTCAGTGAGAGAGAGCGACGCGGAGGCGACGCGGTGAAGGGGAGAAAGGGTGGGCCGCTGCTGGGCCGAATGGCCGAGCAGGCCGGTTGGATCGCTGGCTCGGGTAGAAGAGTTGGAGGTGGTTAAGTGGACTTGAGCTTCGGGAAAATCGGCCCACGAACAGGAATAGGTTTGGAAATTAGTTAAGTCAATTAGAGTTTGAATTCAAATCTAGAATTTGAATTCAAACCAACCAAAAATCCCAATAAATCCGAATAAATCCAAATCACACTATTTCATCCTTAGCACTTCAAATTGATTTTAAATTTAAATTTAAATTGCCTAAGAATTTAGGGAGCAAAAAGAAGACACTCTTATATGTTTGTTTGCATGCACACAATTCCACCAAAAATTTTTAAATTCGCATTTTTGGCACTCAACAAAACCTATAGGAATTTTAGGGTTGTTACATTCCTCCTCTTGAGCCAACATCGCTATGGTCTTTTCTATGTCCCATTTCTCAGAACTAACATTGTAGTTAACAACGAAGTTCTCAAACTCATCTGGCAATGAAGCAAAAACCAAATGAATGATGGTACTCTCTTTCAAGTCCTCATCCATTGGCTTGAGCTTATTGTTTATGTGAATTAAGCGATGTATGTGCTCTCTGATGCCGCCTGTGTACTTGGCGTTGATCAACTGCTTGATCAACTGAGAGGCGTAGGTCTTTGAAGAGCCAGTGTACTGACTCTTTAACTTCGCCAAGTACTCAACGACATTATGACAATCTTTAATTGCCCCAAAAACAGCAGGCTCTATGGTGTTCTTGACCACTGCCAAACATTTCTTGTTAGCAGTAATCCATTTGGCATTCTCTGTGTCAAATTTCTGTTTGCTGACCGTATAGGCCTGCTCTGTCTGCTGCCAAACAGCATCTGTCACATCAGCCCCTCTGACCGGCTTCTCAGGCTCAGCTGGAACCGGTGCAGTGAGGACCCAGTCCAGCTCTGTCATGGTAAAAAAGAAGTCCACCTTCTTATACCATTCATTATAATTATCTCCTTTAAGAATGGGAATGTCCTTGATGGAAACCATCATGGAACCCGCAGCTGAAATTAATTCATATTAAGTGAGAACATTATAACATAATGACAATGCCTTATTACATTAAACTTCATCACCTTTGGGCAGAAAAAGGAATAATGCAATAATCAACATCTATAAAATTATAATATTGTTACTATCAACTTTGGTCAGAAATATAACAATATCATAATATTCTGAAATTTTATCTATGACTTGAAATCAAATTATCCCTTTAGTTCAAATTGAAATGCAAGTCAAAATAAATATCTAGCAGCGGAAACTTTAAATAAATTCACATGGACAGTAGCAAAATACTCTATTTACCCTCTGAAAATTATCCCTTTGGTTCAAATTTAAACAGGGGCAAATTCTATTCAAATTTCTATTCAAATTGAGCAAAATTTGACTGAAATCAATTCAAATAAATGCGAAAAGCTACTGTGCAGAACTGTTTCTGTTGGGCCAAAATGCAGCTCGCGGTTGCGGCCCAATTCTGTTTCGGCCTGCTGGGCAAACCTCTCGCGCGCGCGGGCCGCAACCTGGGCCTGGGCCGCCAATTGAGCCCAGCGCCGCAGCCGCGCCCCCGCCCGCGTCAATCTCGACCGTTCATCAGATCCGACGGTCGAGCGCGAAGATAGGAGGTATAAAAACCCGCCGGGTCGCGCGTCGCCCAAAACCTAGCTCATTTTCTCTCCTCCGCGCCGCAGCGCTCCTCTCTCTCTCTCTCGCTGGCGAAACGGCGCTCAGCGCCGCGCTTCGCCATGGCCGGCGGCCACACGCCGCCGTGCCGCAGTCCTTGCGCCGCCGCGCCATGGCCTATGAGCCATGGCCAGCGGTGCTCCTTCTCCACCCCTCTCTGTTCCCCTCTCTGTGCTAGCCGTAGCTAGGTCTACGCGCGTGCGCGCGCGCCGTCGGTGGCCTACCGCCGGCGCGCCGCCGGAGCTCCGCCGCCACCATGGCCGGCGAACTCCGTGCGCTCGGATCTGTGCGCGCGAAGACGGCATCGTCACGCCGTCGCCGCCGCTCTGTGCCCTTGCGGGCCTCCTCGCCGGAGTCGCGTGCGTCTCGCGCGCGGCTCCGTCGAGGAGATCTGTAGGGGTGATGAGGGTGGTGGTGATGCCGCCCGTGGACGGCATACCGAGGTAAGTTGACTCTGGATCTATGGTTAGGGTTAGGGTTTGGGTTCGATTTGCTTTCTTTTTCTCGGATTTCTCGTGTTTCCCGAGTGGATCTACTAACTCATGGCTAAACTGATACCATTGTTAGATCTGTTATGTCGCTAATACATTGTAGATGTGCGTCTGGGTGTGTGTGTTCATCCATATGTGCTGTGTGTTGTATGTAAAAGAGAGGGGATCGAGTTCATACCGTCCCCGCCGGTCGCGGCAGCTCCCGTCGCCATGGCCTGTTCTGTTGGTGAAGGTCTGCACAAGGCAGCGTCGCGCAGTGTAGTTGTAGGAGTGCGTCGCGGTTGGAGATCCCGCCGGCCTTCGGGTCGCCACCGGCACTGGCCCGGAACGGCGACGGAGTCCGGCGTGGACGTCGTGGCAGCGGTGGCGGGTCTTCCCGTCACTGCCCGCGCTAACCCTAGATCGGATTTGTGTTGGTGGTCCCTGCGGTTCCGGTCAACCTCGTAATTGGAGCCGGTGGAGGCCACCTCTTTTTGTAGCGCGGGGTGACAGGGGCCCTCCAACCATATGGGTTGGGCGCCCCCGATCAGGGCGCGGTTCGGATCAAGGCCCACGGCCCAAAGGCCGTGAAGGACCAGGAGATCAACCTAACAGGGGCGCCGTGACGTCGCGCTCGTGCGCGCCGGTGGAGCTCCTGTTGGTGCCCTGGTGGTGGTGAGTGGGGTGACGGCGTGCGCAGCTCGTGCGTCATGATCACGTACGTACCGAGGGAGCCCAAAAGCGACCGACGCGTCAGCGAACTCTACTACACCACTCTTTCGTCTAACCAGTTGAGCTCGTGCTGAGGCTTGAATCGTGCTGAGACTTTCTGGGCTTGGTAACTTCAGACGGTGTACTTGGATTGTGCTATTAGAGATCTCCAAGAGTGACACAAAAATAAAGTCCCAATATATTAGTTTTGAGATCTTGCCAAAAATTATTGGACACAAAAAAATAAATACCTTTCCAACAACATTTCCTAAAAAATTAGTCCCAAAAACGATTTAATGGCTGCCACATCATCCATAGGGCCCCACGGTCGATTTTCTCCCCATGAACAGTGACTCGGGATTTTCGTTTTTTTTGTGGTTAGTTTTGTGGGATTGGGAGCGCTAAAAGAGAGGTAAATTTGGCTCAAGATAGACCAAGTATTGGGCACAGTAAAAAAATTGAGACCCATATTAAATAACTGTGGAGCACTTTTTTTTATTTTCATTCTCAAAACTAATTATTGGAAATATTTTTTGGTACTCTTGGAGATGCTCTTAGTGTTCCTAGTTTAGCAACAATCCTATAACCCCAGTAGCCTTCGCTGCTGATTTCCGGTCAGAATGCAGAACATTAAAGTGCAACCAATCGGATCCAAACTTCGCAAATCACAGCTGCTCGCAGTCCCCAAGTAAACAACAGGTCCAGACTCGAGGGGCACGAATCAACGGATGGCACAAAGTCAACCGCTTCATTGTTCAAACTAGAATAGCAGCCACAAGTGCAGACAGTACTTTGCCAGTTCTGAGAAGCCTAGTTCAACAACTCAGCTGAATCTGCACTTCAGCAGTTAGACATCCTAGAGTTCACGCGGCACATGCTACGGTTTTTACATACGCAGCATAACCCAACTACGCAGAACACCCAAAACATCCAGACTTGCAGATTCCGTGTTCCTTGATCAGCAACATGTCTGCTTCAGGCGATGGAGGCCAGTGAGAAAAGTGCACAGTCAGGAATTCAGGATAGATCAGACTGTCATTTCAACAACTGCATGGGGGTTACCTGCCTAGCTCCATTGGAGATTCACTTGGCTGCTCTTATGTTGGAGAGAGCAGCAAGAACCTCAGTGATTGGAGCTTCGTTAAGTGACCTATTTGCCTGGATATAAACAACTTTGGATTTTACAAAAGCTAGATGTTGCTAGGTTCAGACATAAAAGCACCAAAGTGCCAACAAAGAGGCTGACATTGAGAGATGGCACTAATGCATAGACCTCTTCAACGGTCTCAGGCCCGATGTTTGCTATCATGCATATCTGTAACAGGGGCACAAATGTGCAATAGTGGTAGAGTTAGATGACGGTGCTACATAAAGAAAAGTAAGAAAAGGAAATTCAGTAACTAACCTCGCCATCATTAACACCACATTTTGTAAGAGGTCTACAGCAACAAGTCAAGGAACTACTGCTAAAATGCATAATTGATGAAGTAATATAACTCTATAATAAGATGTAAGTTCTAATATCTATATAGTCTGAATAGAAAAAACAGGATACTCCAGAGCTTGTTTCACAGAGCTTGCAGTAGTGAAATGTTTTCCATCTTTTGCATATTGGAAAGCTTTGTCAAATGACCTGCACAAGCAACAAAAAATATTATACAAGAAGCCAAACAGCTAAGAGACTTAAACATAGCACAGAGAATGATCAGTCGGCAGGAAAAAAACACAAACAGCAAATATTCTCTTACTCGGGAATTTTGATCTTGGGATCCTCTGATAAGATAGCCATATGCTCGTGAATTTCTTGCAACAGTTCAGCTGCTTCACAGTTCATTATCATCCTAGAATTTGGAGGGATATCTGCAACCAATAACTACACTAAATTATCTCATTCTTGCGATTACATGGGAAGGTAGCAGGATAAGCTTACACAGTTTGTTATAACGGTTCATGGAAATGGAAATCAGATTACTGCGCAGTCAGAATGGCGTAAAATGTACCAACTCCATTTGAACAAAATATTTACATAACCATAGGAATGTCTCACATACCACTAAGATGAGATTTGAGCTCAACACTCGTGCCAAATATAGCTAAATTTTTATTGCATTTTCCCAAACACCTCTCATGCATACAACAAACAAAAGATTGCTTAATGGTATGTGAGGCACACTTCTACAAACAGACACGTGCAAGAACCAGAGCAAGCGGAACTTAAGAGAAAAATGATAAGATTTACAAATGGAAGGAAAAAAAATGATTTTAAGTGGAAAATTAGGCAGGGCAAAACACAAGAGCCAGTAAGAGCAATTAATCCACTATTGATAACAAAATACAAGTGTAGGCAACAAATAAAAACATGTTCCAGTCAGTCACAAACCACTGTTTAATCCTCAAACAATCAGTAACTTGATTATGAAAATATGTTGAGGAAAATGCTACACTCCAGTCCAGTAGTCCTCATACAAACCCTCCCTAACTCCAGTTTTCTCAAGGTAAAGAACAGAGACAATAGAGCAGGGAAGAACTCCCAAAACTGAGAAGAAGCACGGGTTGAGAATTTCCGATACCAAAACACACCTAGGGATTACCGCACCAGACACAAGCGGACCTTCTTTTCACAACATGAACTGCCAAAGTTTGAGCCTAGAAAGGAGGCTGAAAATCTTAGCCCCCTATCACTAATGGTCTATTTCAGCATTACAAGATTGAGTAATTGGTGTCAAAATAAGCTGCATTTTGATAATTTCACTGAAGGGAACTGACCGAGCTCCAGCTTTAGTTCTGCATCAGACTTAGTAGGCACTACATTAGATGAAGAACCCTTTCCACCTTTGCCACCACTGTATGCCTTTCCTTGGCTTGCTTCTCCTAAAAAGGGAGAGAAGTATTAACACTGAGAGCATAACATGTGAAACAAAGAAATAAATGTAATAACAGTGAAGGCAAATATTCTGATCTATAACACAAATATTTAAGTAAGTTCCAAAGGGGGTGGTGTGTAGTAACATTGTGCATGAGTACCTTTAGAGAAGGATGAACCCTTTCCACCAGTTTTTAGGCTCGCAGATGAAGCCTTCCCGTTTGACTTGGAGTGATCAGGAGTCAGATCTTCTACAAAACCTGAAACAGGTGGTGCTATATGAGTGCTGCAGGTTTCAACTTCCAACCACGCATTGCATCACATTATTCATGGGCAGTAACATTCAACTATATTATATATTTCAGAATTTCCTTGATGTAATGGGGTCCAATGTTCCATATTTGCTCTAATCAAATACTGAGGATCAAATACAGCATATATGCAGCTCAATTATCACCATCTGGCAGCTGTTATGTGCACAGCGCAACCACAAATCATGGTTCAAGAGTAGCTTGCAGTGCACTTGCGATCAATGTGATATGTGCATTCACATTTATTCAGTGTCAATGACTAAACAGTGAATGTATGCAATGCAAATAATAAAACACGGACAGCTCCCCAATTTTTCTTTAGTAGTATATCAACTGTATGGAGCTGCCAACAAAAGCTGATGGGCACTGCCATAGGGTTTTGGAATCAAATGACTACAACCAAACACAAACGATCATTACAATCATGCAAGGAACTTTTTTCCTCTGCTATTTCCTAGAGGCCTCCTTACATGTAATGAACGCTATACTAGAGAAGAGCAAACGTGTCCTATATGGCATGTCCAGAATGTCAAGAGTTCAATAAATAATTCGTGTTAAAAGGAAGCTGGGGGGTTTCACGAGTTATAGGATGACAAAAGGTTGGTTTCATGAAAACCGAATGGGCTGTTACCTTCAGAGTCAGAGCCAGAGTCAGAGTCTGATGAATCAATCACAACTAATCTTTGCTTGATAGGACCCTTGTGATTTCCATTTGGTACTCGATCCATTGGCAAAACTTGTCAAGACTCTTACCCAAAAGATGCGCGTAAGTTCTGCTTGCCAAAACCTACATATTCATATTCAAATTCATAACATAAGTGCAGCGCAAATAATGTACCACAAGAGCCTTCTATCTATCCAATCAGTCATAGTCCTTCACTAATCAACATGAACACGACAAGACATCCGATACTTTGATGTAGGCATATGCACTGTTTTCTAGTTTATCTTTTCAGATTGAATCAAAATATTTGAACAGTTTATACTACTATAAATAAACAAGAGACTTATATAGCTCTCATCAGTCACAATTATAAACCTTGGGAAGGTAAACCCAAATTTTCTTTCATACACTGCATGCATGAAGAAACTTATATGACACCCTGCATGCCCAGCTCCAGATGAAGCAAAAGCCCGTGGCAATTTTCTGACAACGTCAAACCAAAGACTTGTTTTCCTTCCCCCGCAACAGGGGAGAAAAACATCGATTTCGCGCAGCACGGGAAACCAATAGAGAATATGTGCCCAACGAGCATTCCCAAATCCCACAAAAAAGCATAGTAAACGAACAAACTAAATCGTAAGCCCTTGCATCATCACATCGTATCCTCCACTCCCGAAAATCCCTCCTATTAATCGCCCTAAGCCCGGGAACGACGGCACAACAGAAGTTCAAAAACCCCCACTTCGCGTCAGATAAACCCTACTCCACGATTACAGGCGGACCTGACGCGAGGGCTGTGAAGATTCTGAAAAGCCCGCAAAATGTCGGGGGAATCACCTCATCTACGAGCAATCCGCCGCGCAGCAAAACGCGATCGAAGAGATTCAACGGAACTACTGAACAATCTGTCCAGACAAAGAAAGGTAGGACTTCCTTACCCGCGAAAGAATCTCCACCCCGCCCTGGTCCAGAGGACGCCGGTCGCCGGAGGAGGAGGGAGGGAGGCGCGGATTTGGACCGGCCGAGGGGTGTTCCGGCGTTCCGGCGGGCACAGAGAGAGGGCGGTGCGCTGGTGGGCAGCAGACGCCTGGGGGAGGGGAGACACTGAACAGCCTTGTGGGAGCTGAAGGAACAACAGCACCAAGGCCGCCACGGCGTCTGTCTGTGAACTCGGCCCACAGCCCAACAAACGCGGCTCGTGTTAAACTGAATTTAGCCCATTATAAACGGTACGAGCAGCCCAGTGAATCCTCTTCTGTTACCAATTTGCGATGGGAAAGAGTCCCATTTACCTCCCTGGATACAAGACCGAGTTTGCGAAACCACCCTGGACACGAAAACCGGGTGAACTACCTCCCTCAACTTTCAAAACTGTTCACTTTACCTCTTTACCGTGGTTTTAAACGGTTTTCAAGGTGGTTTTGCCTTTTTTCAATTGAAAATAAATCTCGTAAATATTTATTAAACCACAAAAAATATTTCTAAGCTTCTAAAAATTCTGAGAAAAAATTTAGAGATGGAATGGGACGCAATAAATCTAAGTAAAATATTTAAACTAGTGAAAATATCAACAAAATTTTCTAAAATTTAGATTTAGCCCTAGAAAAATAGAAAATATATACAAAAAATTAATATATATATATATATATAATTTAAATCTATATCTACATTTATGAATGGTTGAATGCATTTACAATGAATGTATTCATACTGGCTTCATTTCATGTTTTTATTGAGAAAATTGTTCAAGATACATTTAGAAAATTTTATGTGTGTTTAAGTTTTTGGATATATTTTTATTTTGCTAGAATTAAATTTAAATTGTAGAAAATTTTGTAGTCATTTTCACTAGTTTTAAATGTTTTATTTAGATTTTTTGCATCTCAATCCACCTCTAGGATTTTTCTCATAATTTTTAGAAGCTTAGGGATATTTTTGTGGTTTAATAAATATTTATGAGATTTATTTTTAATTGAAAAAGGTAAAACCACCTTGAAAACCGCTTAAAACCACGGCAAGGAGGCAGGGTGAACGGTTTTGAAAGTTGAGGGGGTAGTTCACCCGGTTTTCGTGTCTAGGGTGGTTTTGCGAACTCGGTCTTGTATCCAGGGAGGTAAATGAGACTTTTTCCTTTGCGATGCCAGCCGTCCTGTCACTTGTGCGCCATGATGGGCCGAGCTGCCACCAAGAGGGGGCCGCGGAGCAGGCCACCCAGGCGTCCATCCCCGTTCGCCAGAGAAGACGACAGTCGGCAGGCCCGCGGCGTCAGAAAACAACAGATAGGGTCAGTTGATTAAAAAACAGAGGTGTGTTTAGATCCCTTGTAGGGATGCAAGTATTTATGTTTTTGGGTCATTGGGTCGACCCAAAACTTAGAAAAATGAACTAGAATGGCATGCCATGTAAATAATTTAGAAGATGAAATGAACTAGAGTGGCTGACCCAAAAAACCCATTGGGTACCCACTTGCATCCCTAATCCCTGGAAAATGTGGTCGAAAAGTCACATCGAACATTGTAGCACACTGTAGCACTCTTCGTTTATTTGTGGTAACTGTTGTCCTACTATGATCTAACTAGGCTCAAAATATTCGTATCGTCGTGTACATCAAAACTATGTAATTAGTTTTTTTATTTACCTATATTTAATGCTCCATGCATGCATTATTTGTTATATTTAATGTTTCGATGTGATGTAAAGTTTGGAAAGTTTAGTGAAACTAAACACACCTAGGATCAGTGCTCGGTGGCGCAGCAGGAGGTGGCGCCTTGGTGGCTTGGTGCGCACGTGTATATATCGGCCTTGGAAGACCTCACGGAGTAATTTTCTGCTGAATTAAGAAGGATCTTTGTTAAATAGTTTTTTAGAGAGAAGTGATTCTCTGCTGATTCTGTGAAGTGATTCTCTGCTGATTCTGTGAAGTGATTCTCTGAAATGAACTAAGAGGCTGGGAGCTGGAAAAAGGTAGATTCTCCTAATTATGTGAAGTGATTTTTATCCTAATTTTTTAGAGTTTATGCTAGAGAATTAAAGAAAATTACTTTCAGACATAGAATCACTTCTCTTAGAGAATCAGCTCTCGCATAGAATCAAAATAAGATGGAGCTTTATCAAACAGGGCCGTCAAGTCCATCTTAGATTGAAGCTCTAATATAATATGACTAACTAAAAGAAGAAGAAAAGTCCTCAAAGGAGGATTCAAGCAATCAGAAAAATGATCTAATTCTCTTTCTCATTAACTTTACAGTTTATGAACCTTACATTTTGAAAAGGAAACAATGTTTACAAACTTTTTGTTTCTTTCTTGACGAAACTCGTCAACTTTATAGCTTGATCTTCTCTTAGTTGTACCTTGCCTGCCTTTTGCAAATGATCCCCTTAAAACACGACATTCATATTAATTCGCATGTCTAATCGTATTATTATATTTATGCTGCCTCAGTTGGAGCTTTAACCGAAAGCACACGGAGTCGCGCTGCTAATTCAGCAATGACCAGTAGCTGGCAGCAACAATGGCCCAACTCAAGTGACGTCGTATAGGCCACAAATTAACGCTACACGGATCTCTGACGGTCTGACCGTATATCACTGGTTTGCTCGCACCCGGAGCTAGCTTGCGATCGAGCGCGAATGCAGCTACCGCGGCGGCGCACGACAGGCTAGAGCAAGCGGTGATCGGTCGCCATTTTCTAGAGCGTAACGTAAGCTGAAGACCGCGGAATATTCGTCCCGATCCTTGCACTGGGATACACGCAGCCACGCTGGATACTCCACCGCAGCTACACGCAGTTGACGATGATGGCCGGCCATACGCGTGGCGTTTCTGGAAGAGGTGATCGAGGGCGTCGCGTCGAGCGTTCTGAAGAATCGGAGTCTTTGCAAGTCTTGTCTTGCGCTGACTCTGGATCGAAAACCTTACCGATCGAAACGGTGAAAATTCAGTACGTACAGGTGCGGTCGTCCAGAAAAAACGTCGGAAAACACGCGCATACGTAAAACTCGTGGTGTAGCGAGTAGCGACTAGCGAGTGGTTTTCGATTCAGATACGGGGTTTGATCGAGCTGGTCGGATATTTGGATGAACATGAACGCATTCAGAAAGTCAGGCAACTGTGAGGAGTGGTGCATGCCCTGCGCCTTCCTGCACGGCGAGGAGGCTGCCAGGTCGGCAACTCGGTGCACGGCACGAGACGGGATGATTATCTGTTTTGACGCGTCGAACGCCGTTTTTGCAAGGTCATGCATATGCCGCCGGAACTAACGGAACCTTCCTGGGATACTTCCCGGAGGCTGGAGCATCGTCAATCAATCCCTAGTGGGAAGTTAACTAGGCTACCTAGCTGTTTCTTCATTTCCTTCGTTATATGGAAGGCGACTTCTTCGCGAAGCATTTTAACAGTTCTTTCCTGCTTGTTTAAACGATGCCTACTGAAGCAGTTTCTTTTTATGAAGAGCACTTAGAGCAACTCCAACAGCCTAGCTAAATTCTACTCTCTATATTTCTATTTAGCTAGCTATTTAGCTAAAATTCACTCTCTAAATTACAGTCAATTCCAACAGTCTAGCCAAATCATACTTCAGATTATATACAACCCTTGATGGGTCCCACATGTCATTCTCAGTCTTCTTCCTCCCATCCTCCGTCTCCTACGCACGAGCTCCTCCTCTGCTCCGGCGTTCGTGGGGGCCGTCCCGCCTCTGCTCCGGCCGGCGAGCTCCTCCTCCGGCCGTGAGGAGCTGCAGAAGCGAGGGGAACTCCTCCGTTTTTTTCCTACAATCTTTTTTCCTTTGATCTTTTTTTTTCCCTACCAACAGGCGTGCGTGGTTGGAGCTTGACGGAGAAGAAGCAGAAGAGTCCATGAGCTTCACGGGAGGCGGGCTGGCCTCGTACCTGCGCTCCACTGTCGCGTCCTTCTCCTCCAACTTCCCGTCCCGCGGCAGGTCCTGCTTCAACCACCGCAACAAGGCCCATCGTCTCCATCGTCCCGTCGGAGGACAACCGCAGGACGAGCAGGAGGAAGCGGTCAGCCGGACACCGGAGCCGTCGTCGCCCAAGGTGTCTTGCATCAGCCAAATCAAGCGGAGCGACTCCAGGCACCAGAAGAAGGTCAACCCGTCGTCCCTCGGTGGCTCGTGTGCCCGCTCCCGTCGCGGCCTCCGGCGGCGGAGGTGAAGGGGAGTGGCGGCGGCGGCGCCATGGCGGCGCTAACGAGAAGGGCCGGGCGCGGCGTTTCAAGACTTCGACTGACGGGACACTACCAGAATACTCAACTTTTGGGCCTTTTAGCATCGGGTCTTACCATGACCCGGTGCCAATGAGCTCCTTACGGTCGCAGTTGTGCGTCGTTTCGCTCCTTGCTATTAGATCCGGTGCTAATGCATCCTTTAGCACCGGGTTTAAATGGCACCGAGGCATTTGAGGGGAGCGGATGTTGAGTATTCTAGTAGTGGGAGGAGGGGAGGGCGCAGGAGGGTGCGGGGGATGCGGAGAGGCGCGTGGGGGAGGAGGGAGATAGCGACGCGGGCGCGCTCGGGATCTTTCCCGAGCGAAGGGAACGGGATGCCGAGTCGGATACAGTAGCGATGGAGATAGAGAGCCTGTTGGATCACGTTTTGGTTGTATTTTTCTTTTTTTTGCAGATACAAATAGATTTGAAGAGGCTGTTGGAGTTGCCCTTACTACTTATTACCCCAAGAAGAACAGGCCAAAATATGGTACAGTGTAAGCAACCAGGATTCCGATCACGATCGCGACGAACCGTTCAGCCAGCGTTCCCCAATCACCACTCTATATCACTATCACGACCACACAGCATCGGTGGTAACAGGAAGATCGAGCAGAGCCACAATGTTGTGCACTCCTCTTTCCCGGCCATATAATGGTATACCAGCCGCACGAAACCCTGCAGCGCCCAGATATCTGGCGCGACTATTCCCTCCTGGCCGGCTCAAGTTTTCAACCGCACCATCGTTTTCGAGCCCCCCCTCCAAGTCAGTTTCGTTACTTGTGAAACTACCGAGAGCTCGCCCGGTCAAAAGGACTCGAAGACGAAGAGAAAAACTGCCCCACGGACGATACCGTGCAGCGCAGACGTCCGTACGTGGCGGTTACTGTAACGGCCGGCGCGCTCACTTTTCCCATTGAGTACTTGTACCTGACCGCCGGAATACTCACCTATTACGGAGTACGGAGTATGTACTAGTGCACGCTGCCGCCTGCCGGCGCTTGGGCATTGCACGCATCGCGTTCGATCGATCGAGCGGAGGCCGGGCCGGCGTTGACAGTCTCTGCGAGCCTTTCGCTGACTCTGAAAACCACGAGGTCAACGGTAAAAAGTCGGGTCTGGTCGTCGCCCCAGAACTAACGCACACGAACCGTGACTCGAACGAGTGGTTTCCTATCGTTTTGGGCCCCGATATTTCGCTCAGGTACGGTAGTGCTTGGGACAACAAACTGCCGAGTCAGCACCGGCCCATGGGTTCACATGCGTGTGGTCCGGGGAAAGGGCACGAGATCACAAGCTGCTGGCTGCTGATGGCCTGTGCGGCCGTGCAAATCGTTCGACGCGTCGAACGCCGTTTTCCATGTTCATGCGTTGCCGCCGGAAGCGAACCTTCCTCGGATATGCCTGGAGACGAGGCTAGAGAGCTTCCATTATGTGGTGGTGGTACGGTGCACGGATCCGTATCGCCGTGCCTCCGTCACTCCGTGGATAGGCTCGCGCGCAACGCTACGTCGTCGCACGCATCGATCAATCAATTAACCCTTGGCATAATAGTGAAGGCAACTACTCCAAGGAGATTTAATCTACTGAATGATGTTACCTACATTTGTGGCTGTGGCAGCAAAGCTCTCGTTGGCAGCATTTTTTTCTTCCATAGATGGCTTTGGGAGCCGCTCGTATATCCTACCACGAGTTAGCTAGTCGATGGGACTGTGAAACCTACCCGTTCTAATTAACGAATCTCGTTTCTTGTCCCGTGTAAATTTTAAAAAGAACCATTGCTGTGGACTGTATGATCTCAAGCAATCGACAAAAGGAAGTGACAACATCATGTTCCGAATGAAGGGGTAAACCGCGTTTGCCGTAATAGCCAATTCAACCGCGCCTCCGATCCGGTCCCCCTCACGAAGAGAAGAACCGTTCTCCACTCCATTACGACAGTGTGTCGATTGGGACAGGTGGAGACGCGGTCATCCAGACCAGGCCGTACGAAAGATGCAATACGGTCCGATGCAGTTTCCGTCCAGGTACGTGCTCATTCTGATCCGTATCCACACTCTCGCTAATATCTGGCGCTACCCCTCCCATGCACCCCGCGGCTCCTCGCAGTTTTCAACCGCAGCCGCTGCGCCGTCATTTTCGACCCTTCCATCACTGCATCTCCGTCAGTTCCCACCAGGGGCGGTAACGGATCATGGCCCGTTTGTTTCTTCACAATCTAACTTGATCCTAACAAAATTTAGCTCAAAAACTAGTATTATTTTGGCCCGGTTCTAATCCAGCATGATCCTTAAAATTTAATTTCTAGTACAAAAGTGAGGCCCTTTACCACCCTGGTTCCCACACGAATTGAAGCTCCCGATCCCGATCCCGCCCCAATCAAAACGAAATCGAATACGGGCGACGAAAAACCGCGCCACTCGCCGAGCAACAAAAGTGGCGGTTAAACTACATACCCCAGCCGCGACCGAGCGGCCAAAACCCGTGTGCCCCCGCGCACGACCGTGCCGGAAGAAACTGGCTCGGCACGCGGCCACGGTCCCCTTTGCGCGGTCGCTGAACCGCTGAACGGGCCACGGTGACAGCTCACGGGCGGCTCGGCCCACCACACGCGTCCGCTCCGACGTTTAAAGCCCGTCGCGCTCGCCCCTCCTTCGCCACAAAGCAAACCCACCCACCCCCACAAGGAAGCGCATCGCCACCCTCGGATCTTTCCCCCTAATTGCTCGCGCCCAGCTTCCATACTACCCATAACCCATTCCACAATCCACACTTCCACACCGGGGGTATAAAACACCAGGGCGAAACCGCCAGGAGCCGGGCGGGCGGACTTGATCGGCAGCAGAGCAGATAGATAAGCCAGCCAGAGCAGCCAGGAGCCGGGCGGTTGCTCTAGCTAGCTAGCTCGGCGGGCGATCATGGGAAGGCGGCTGGACGTGCTGCTGGGGCGGACGACGAAGCAGACGGCGCGGCTGCGGTCGCTGCTGGGGCTGGCGGTGACGCGGCTGGGCGTGGTGCGGGGCCACCGCCAGGTGCGGTGCGCGCAGGCGCGCGGCGACGTGGAGCAGCTGCTCCGGCTGGGCCGCCACGACCGCGCGCTGGCCCGCGCCGAGCACGCCGTCCGGGAGCAGAACGCGCTCGACGTGCTCGCCGACCTCGAGGGCTACTGCCAGCTCATCGTCGAGCGGGCGGCGCTCGTCGACTCGCACAGGGAGTGCCCCGCGGAGCTGCGGGAGGCGGCGGCGGGGCTCGTCTACGCCGCCGCCAGGTGCGGGGACCTGCCGGAGCTGCAGGAGGTCAAAGGCATCCTCGCCGCCAAGTTCGGCAGGGAGTTCGTCTCCGCCGCCTCCGACCTCCGCAGCGGATGTGGGATCAACCCCAAGGTGAGGATCGATCGCCGGCGAACCCTCCTGCCTCGCTCGAAACAGTCGAAATTAATTAAATTTCTCTGCCTGCCTGCAGCAACGAATTCTAACGTTTCCCTTGTTAATTGTAATGGAACAGATCGTGCAGAAGCTGTCGACCAAGCAGCCGAGCCTCGAGAGCCGGCAGATGGTGCTCCAGGAGATCGCTGCGGAGAAAGGGATCGTCCTGCGCGTCTACGAGCCTCCCCACGATGACCACGGGCGCTCCAACCACGGCCACAGGAAGACGAAGCAGGACGAGGAGAGGATCAGGACGCCACCTGTCGATGACGTGGAGGAAGACGTCTCCGGCGACTCGGCGCAGAGGTACAAGGACGTGGAAGCCGCGGCGCAGGCCGCGTTCAGGTCGGCCGCCTCGGCCGCAGCCGCCGCGAAGGCAGCCGTGGAGCTCTCGCGTGCGGAGTCCGGGGGCCCTGGGGACATGAGGAAGCCAGCAAGGATGCAGATGGATCATGAGAGCAGGGATGAAGATGAGATGCTTGACGGAAAGAAATCTAAGACGATTGGACATGCCCGGAATCACAGCTCTGAGATAGAGGAGGTCCTGCCGGAGGATGAGGCGAATCATGGAAACATTGCAGAACAGCGGGAGCCTGCCAAGGGCAGGCCGACATCGGTCAGAACAAAGTGGGGGTTTTAGCTGCAAGTCTGCAACCAAATGGCAATAGAGATGGTTTCTTGATCTCAATATATTTAGTTCAATTTTCACTTATATGCGTGTAGTTAGATACTATGGCATATGCTTATGCCATATATGCAATGTAAATTATGACAAAGGGATTGAGAGATTTGATTCATTGCCAATTTGTAAGCAGGGTTCAAGATCAAGTGTACTATATTGGCAAAGAATGCATTGGTTGTAGATACATCAAAGAGGATGGATAATTTGCTGCCACTCAACTGGCTCACAGCTGTCAGGATTAACAAATCCTATAAGGTCTCAAGCTACCCACTAGAATACTAAGGCAATAAATATTTAAATATTAACAGAGGACGGGATCATCTATCTGGAACAGCTCAGTACAGAAACCGTAAGAAACAGCAGATCCATGAACTGTGTAGTTGGTAAAACTTCTCTAACTGTTTTTTGACTCGAGATGCGGATACTTGTGCTATATCAGCGAGAAATTTTTCGCCTTTTGTTGAGACTTGCCAGCATGTCAGTGTAAGACTGCAGGTTCACCCCCACATCTTCATCATACTCAAGACCAAGCTCTTCCTGCAGATGCATATTGTTCATCAGCATTGTGAATAGTTAGATAGGAGCAACAGGAGGAGTAAATCCTTTTTCGCGACCGTGCCTGAGCACGTATTTCATTAAGAGGAAACAGGAGTAGTAAATCCCAAGTGAAGGGAAAACGGATAGAGGGGGGAACGCAGCAAAAACCTTAAATTCCTTCTTATCTTTTGGGCTATTCTCAGTAATATTATCCCAAAGCTCCTTGAACATCCTCTTCCGCCTTTTCCATTGGTTAACTTTTTCAGCAAAGGAATCCTCAATGATCTTCTTGTCCTCAGGTTTCACCAAGATGACACCACTCCGCAATTTATTTAGTTTCTCTTCCATTTCCTCAACCTGAACAAACATGGGTCCTGTAATTTAAACTGGTCCAAAGGAACACAGACACACAGTAAGGAGCAGAAGGGGACATTTTTTATTCACGTACTTCACTTTGTAATTTAGTCTCCTTTGACTTGATCTCTGCCAGCGTCAAGTTTGACTGCAGACCACGTACCTCTGTAAAAGATTTAAATCTAGATGTCATTGAACTATGATCATTGCATACTGCATTTGATAGACCACTAAGAAGACCATGGTACAAATTGGAAGTTAGGAACTTACCAGATTCAACCTCACTAATTGCTTTCTTTTGATCTGCAAGTTCTTCCTGCAACTTGGCATTTGCTTTCTTCATCTCCTCAAGTTCTTCCCCATTTGGAATGTCAAATTGATCTTGCCGAGCAATGTAAATTTTCTGCTTACCATACTCTTTGAACGAAATCTGCCCACTGTCGGCCAATGCATCCAGTGCCTTTTGTACCGCAGTCTTCTTCAGATTAAACTTCTGTAGTGCATCAGCTGCATTCTGTGAATTCAATGGCCTGTTTTGCTGCAGAGTCATGGTAACAGCCGACTCAGTGATGCCCAGAGCTTAAAAGAACAAAATGTGCAGGTAATGTGTTATTATATCAACTATGAAAGTGAGGATTTGAAGTACTCCAAATTCTAAAGTGACCAAATAGTGTGGTGATTGTTGTTTATATCTTATACATAAAGTTAAAAATTGTACACAAAGCACTTTCTGAATAAATTCATTTCATACTGACAGTCACATACACTACTCAGGCACATAAGTAGAACAGGTTAATTTTTCAAGTTTTAACCAAACCGGATAAGAGCTATATCTTAAGGGAAAAGACAAATTCCCTTAAGACAAATTCTAAAGTGACCAAATAGTGTGGTGATTGTTGTTTATATCTTATACATAAAGTTAAAAATTGTACACAAAGCACTTTCTGAATAAATTCATTTCATACTGACAGTCACATACACTACTCAGGCACATAAGTAGAACAGGTTAATTTTTCAAGTTTTAACCAAACCGGATAAGAGCTATATCTTAAGGGAAAAGACGGTAATACTTCCCCCCCGTCTTATTTATTTGAATTCAAAAGGAAGCTAGACTAAGTTAACTGGGAAATAAACAATGTAACAAAGCAATACTAATGAAAGTACATGATAACACATGCTCTAGAAACATACAACTCTATGAAATGGGCAAACAGTCTACTGTGAGAATAAATACCTCTGACAGGGCAGAAAAAAACAGACCACCATGAAGAGCAAAAACCAAAACTGATCCGCAAAAGCCTTGCGTTACCATTTGTAAGCATTTCTCGTGAGCTACTTTGCAGTCACAAACTAAATGGGACAGTTTTCTGCTAAATCATAAAAATATAAAATGATTCTGCTAAGCTGGGAGGGAATAGTTGAAAGAGAAACTGATAAATTATCTTACAAAAAGGGCAAACACAAACCACAATGCAAGTAACACCAAGAAGTCAACACTTATACCAAAACTAGTCTAAACTTTGTTCTATTCTAGGGATTAGCTTAGAATTCATATGCTGGTCACAGGAATTGCTCACTCTCCCAAGTGATCCAGCTACATTTCAGCAAGTGATTGCAGGTAGCTGCTTAATTGGAGGACAGCTGAAATTACAATCATTCAGAATAATATTGATCAAGAAACGAAGTGGTGCCAGTTGCACTAACATACATAGATTATCCAGGATGGTGGCCAAGGTTCTTTTACATGATTCTAACTAATTCCACCTGAATCTGACAATAATTGGTATTCATCAAACAGCATGCTGCTCTACTATCATGAACTACCACACAACCAATAGCCAACTTTTATCTAGTACTCTAGTTAACTGTCACATCTATACAAT
Organism: Echinochloa phyllopogon; assembly: GCA_033239725.1. Classification (NCBI taxonomy): domain Eukaryota; kingdom Viridiplantae; phylum Streptophyta; class Magnoliopsida; order Poales; family Poaceae; genus Echinochloa; species Echinochloa phyllopogon. The sequence continues at coordinate 9,977,975 of BTCW01000009.1, read as the reverse complement.
CCTAGAAAAAATATTATACATCACAAGTTCCCGCAAGTACCACACAGGGGCAAAATCGAATCCGAATAGGGCAAGCATAAACAGGACCAAGGGTTTAGGGTTTAGGGGTACGGTTTCACAGGGGGGAGAGACACCCCACCTCATTGACGAAACCCAAGACGATTCCTGCAAAAACGATAGAAGAAACAGCGAAGTAAATCATCAGAATCATTGACCAGGCCAAGCTACGGATGGTCAAAATCGGGAATGTTTTAATAAGAAAAAAAAACGATCCATTTCAGTTGGGAGGGGGTAGGGGAGGGGTCAATACCTTCAACGCTATCCGATTTCGGCGGCATCGCGTCCTCGCCCGCCTGCCCGCTCGCCGGCGCGGCTTTGGTTGCTGCTGCTCGTCGGTTTGAAGGAGACAAAGGGGAAAAGGCGGGGGAGAGCGCCGGCGCGGAGATGGATTGTTCGGGAAGCGAAAGGGGGCGGTTGTGTTGCGCTTGGCGTGGCCTCTGCCTCTGCTGTGTGGTGGTGTGGGTCACTGACAACGCGGGGCCACATTGGTCGGTGACGCGGGAGATTTCCCGCCAAAAATACAGGCACGCGTGTCGTGTTCTGTTTAGTCCCGCAAACTTTCCATAATTCTCTCTCCAAACTTCACTGTTCACCCATCACATCAAATCTCTCACCTCATACATGAAGCAGGTAAATAAAAAAGCATTATAGCGTCCGATGTGACTTTTCGATCAAATTTTACCCACCCCTTTTTACAACTAAACACACCCACCTTGCACGCCAGCACGCATTTGGAATTTGGAAATAGTCGGACGTCAGTGGCTCATTGCAGAGGGTACAATCTTTCACACGAATAACTCAGAAATAAGCTCAATATGATATTCGTGTCTTGTACTCTGGTGTTAGGTAAAACTTGGCACCCTAGCAAACCTAACTCTCATGTTTAGCCATTGATAATTTGATATCCTTGAGACAGAAAACACACGAAAAAAAAAGGAGTTCAAGCTAGAGTGGTATTATGAGATACAGAATATAGAATATATACAAGCTTGTACATTACGATATCTAAGCTGGTCATCAGTTCGATGTCTCATCCGGCTATCATGCACGTAGACGAGTTTAAACGAGTTCAACCCAAAATTTCAGTTTCGAAGTAGGAAGTATCTTCTTCTGAATTTCACCTGCCAGATACAAATGGATGGCTAAGTGCCTGTTCCACCTTTAGCCTCTTTTCTGGATCCAGCACTAAAATTTTTTTCAGGAGATCATTGAAGTTGGATAGCATTTTCGGGTCCTCTCCAGGGATGCTTGAATCTAATGAACTAACATCCTGTCGTTTGATGTTGATAACCGGATGCCTCTTGACAGTCTACACAAAAGGAAGAGACCATTCAACGATTTAAATTATTATATGAGAACAGGAAAAGAGAATACCATCACAATTTCGCAATATGGACTAAGAGACATACCATTCCCGTCACTGGGTCCTTCTCATGGAAGTAGTTAAAATCCTGGTCAAAGTGTTCCTTTGTGCAAGCTCCCTGTTTAATGAGGAACTCATGTTAGCACACACACAATTTGTCGCCTTATTTTGTTAGTGTACAAAATTAATGCAATAAACTGTCATATCAACAGGTGATCTAACTGGAAATGCTAAATGGAACAAAAGGATTAAAATCAACCAGTTGGCACCTGCAAATATAATCTTTTGATATCTGAAGGCACTGATTCCAAATTGATTTTTTACAACTATGATATGGTCGATTGTTGATGGGTTCGCGGAATTCTCCTATACACACTAGACATATAATTCACGTTTGCCTCAAAGAGTATATGGAAGCTATAAGCGCTCATAAAAAGCTAAATGCACATCTCATTAAATTTTCTAACCTTGCGAAGCATCTTCTTAGGGATGGCACCCTTCGATTCCATGTGAAGACGAAGCATGTCGTTGTTCGTTTTACCACGAAATAAGATCTTTCCTGTGTAAAGTTCAAATAAGGAACAGCCAACTGACCACATATCCAATGGATGATCGTAGGGCAACCCAAGAACTGCAGGAAGAAAACATATTATAAGGTAACCGCAAATCACTAAGTATTTCAACATTAGAAAGGTGTTATTACAAGATCCAAGACAGTACCCTAACAAATAGTGAAATAAAGTACAAGGTACATATAAAATAATAAAACTAAGAACTCACTGATCTCAGGTGCCCGGTAGAAGCGGCTCACAAGATATGGTGTGATCTCATTCATTCCGGCAGACATAGCACTACCAAAATCACACAGCTTCAGCTTAGTTTTAGCCTCATTTACCTACAGAATGACATGAGTAAAAAAAAATATGCTAGATAATTCTAGCACCCAAATAACAGAAAGGGAAAAAAATACTCATCAAACTTGCATACCAGCACATTATCCAGCTTGATGTCACAGTGAAGAACACCACAACTTTTAAGATGCTTCAAAGCAATGAAAAGTTGCTTCGAGTATGTCCTTACAGCAGTCAACTTAAGCCCCACATGAGAACCAAATTTCTTTAGAAGTTGACGAAGGTTCATGTGAAGCGATTCAAAGATCAAACAGAGATGATTTCGGTACATGAAACTAGAAATAAACCTCACACAGTGTCGGCTGTCTTTAGGATCGGCCCTACCCAGGTTTTCCAATATAGCAATTTCTCTCTTACCAGCCTTGTACCTATATTATGAAAAATTCAGTAAACCATATTACCAGTTCATACAGTATATTTATAATGGATATATTGCCCAAAAGGAAAAATAAAAATGTAATGAACTCAGCTTACGTTGCAGAAATGTTCCGTATAATTTTGATAGCTACTTCTTTGGAATCACCTTTCCCAGCTTTAAGATCCTTTGCCCGGACAACATTAGAGAAAACTCCCATCCCATGGCCTGACATGATTTCATAACGTCCATGTAGCACCTCTCCGCAGCGGTAAGCTGTATAACGTTGCAAAATACTTAAATAACATAGAAATAACAGTTAAATGGGCAAAAGAAGGGAAATATATATGTATCAGATGATGGAGCTTACTGTAATACCCTCCTGGATCGTCCCAATTGTCACAATGAGCATTTTCCTTGATGTGGAAGCCACGTTCCTTTCCCTGCAAATACAAGTATCTATCATTGAGCAAATGAGACCAGTAACTCTAGCAAGATCATAAACTGCCAAAGGACTAGCAAGAACGTAAGACAGTTGACAGCAAACATAAACTTTGGTGGTAATCAGACTTTGAGATCGAGCAATACTAGAAAGAGTGAGGAAATAAGAATTCACCAGTTTTTGAGCTCCAATAGGTGATTCTCCAAAGATATCATCAACAAAAATATCCTCTGATCTTTCACACTGCAAAATTCAAGGGTGTTAAGATGATGAAATGCTAAAATATTGAGCAACTGCATCAGAAATATTATTACCATGGGAACATCCTCTCCAAGACCTGAAAGACCCGTCGTTTTCTCATTACCAGATGTCCCTAAGCCAATCAAAACATTAAGCTCAGTATGATAATACAATATATGCTTAATGATTATTTTTAATCCCTCCAATATCACTAATGTGTTAGATTTATCATCTTTAGGTTTTATCAGACCAGTACTCGCATCCATTGTGGTACTTCTATTTATCAAATATCAAAAACCTAGTCACCAAAATATGAGTACCAGCAAGCCTGATCACTTAAACATAACACAAGTAATGTTTCATATAGAAATACGATACAGTTAAGTCAAAACAAGCTACCTTCACTATTACTGCAACAAACAATTTCCTGTTGCTGCTTCTGCAACTGTATCTTGCCGTATTTCTTCGGAGTAACATATGTCCTCTTTCTTCCCTCAGCCTTATGTTTTTCAGGATCGGATCCTCCTAGCTTTGCTACAAGTAGTTCGAATTTCTCTTCAGCCTCCTCCCTGGCACATTGTAACAATATAAATTAATGGCAAGTAAATCAAATAGGTCATCAATTATGACTATATGTATGAGAAACTTTACTCGTAAGATTTGTCCTTTGCTTCTTCAGGTCTCTTCTTCTATGTATATGGCCTCTTTATCATTATCCCCAGATCTAGATATGTCTTTCTGACCATTAGGCATACCATAGTTTGTGCGCAGAGTCCTTATGCTTATATTTGCCATCTACTCCATCCCTACGAGCATCAATTTCTCCTTTTCATGTCTACTACTGACACTATCCACTTCTTTATACCTGTCCCCAGTTGTATACTTCTGCTCTTTTTCATCTTTGTGCCTTGTGGTTTTCTACTTACCGTCTATGCCTCTCCCTACATTCTCCATCGCTAGGTTCCACAGTGTCAGATACTCATTATTCTTTCCTTGCTGCCCCATCTTTTAGTTTCACACTGCCTAGTTGAATATATCTAATGCTCACTGCATATTCTTGTGATCACACACTATGCTGTGAATGTGATCCGATAGTGTGAGAGCTAGTCTATCTGTTAGCACGGCTATAACTAGAGAAATCTTGGGCATGAGCTTTCAATATGGTTTCTGAAGTATGGACATATCCTAGAATGATCTTCCACAAGGTAATCTTTATAAGATCTAGCACCATGCTCATTATATTGGCCTGATGCATTATAGAAATCACCATTTCAGAAACAGGATATCTCAATACTGACCTTGATTCTGGATCATTAAAATCAGCATCCTTGTGATTTTCTTCCTTCACGCTTTGTGGTCGTGGAGATCTTGCTAAGTTTGCATCACAATTATTATCAGGTTCCTAAAGTGAAACAAATATTACAGTTAGTTCCTGGAGAAAATAGCAAAGCAAGAAAATATCAAATTAGCAGGAGGCACAAGTGAATATCAAGATCCCATATTGTTCACTGATTATGGTGTAATATTGTCTGTACACATTTGCGGATCAGTTGGGAAGCAATAAATATTTATTTATCTGGTTACAACTGAACAAAACTATAGTAATACTTTAAACTTTTTTTCTTAAAAGAAAAAACAGTTGATATAGAACACATACCAACACTTTCTAGCAGACTGTATCGTATCTCTTGATAAAAATGTGTTTCAGAGAAACATGTGAAAAACTCATGCTATGACAACCAATTTCAGTGATAAAAGTTTACAGTAAATTTGACTTTTATTAATCCATGACTCTTCTATGGAGAGTGCTGCTCTCTCTTGCTTAGAATATAGCACGGAGTTCTAGCATAGAATAGCATGCACAACTCTTTTCACTACTGGTAATCAAGATAAATTCTACCAATGATAGATCGTGCATTCATCGCATTATCAGGCCATTCAATAAAATAGAACTAGTACAAGCTACCATTTGATTTCGTATGAAGATTATAGGGCCAGTAAGCAAGCAACACCATTCCTGTACTCTCACAACTCAAAAACGGTAGCAAGCAACACCAAAATGCACAATAACACAGCAGCTTCTGGAGAAGAGGACAAGGGCAACGAAAATAATCTATACACATTAGTACATTACCCAACGTCAACAGAGAGCACGGGGGGCGGATCGGAACAGACCGGAGCAATTGCGAGTGCCCTCCCCGCATCCGCGGTGGCGGCGCCCTCGTCCAATGCGACCGCGCCCTCCCCCGGCTCCCCCGACGCCAGCTGTGCCATGCCGACGCGCACCTCCGCGCCCGCTGCTGCTTCCCCCGGATCACCCCTGCCCTGGTAATGGCGTTGGTGAGAACAATGATGGCTGAGCTTGTGGCGCTTCGGGGCCGAGCCCTCCTCCGCGTCTCCGCGGTCCATGGGGGCGGCGCCGGAGGAGGCCGCGGGCTAGGGTTTGCTGAGGATGAAAGTGTGGGTGGGAGAGGGGTTAAGCGGCGCCGCCGCAGAGGACCTCGAATCGATCGGAGCCGGGAACGAAACTGGCTCGCCCCGGCGACACCGCGAGAGCGACCGTGCCGGTGAACGGAACGTAGCAATCAATGCACTGTACTGTGCACACGCGTTGCATCAGCAGTAATCGATCGTCGGGATGTGCAGTCGGGGGGAGGGACCTAAATCGTGAATCCATTTTTCTCTAATTAATTTGAATCTTTCCGGAACGAATCCACTCTTCTTGAAAGATGGAATATTTTTAGGTAATGCACCGAAATGGTCTATTAACTAGGTGATACCTTGCGCGTTCCTGCGGGATCTTTTGGTGAAATTTAAAAATAAAAATAATAAAATGAAATTTGGAAGCAGAAACACTAAGATGATTTCTTCGTATTCTTGTACGTTGAGAGAAATAGAAATCAATATTTTGTAGTGGGGTGCTCGTATATAATTTAATATAGATATAGAATTTTTTTTAGATTAGACGGTGCAAACAATTAAGATGATGTGGCTACACCGCACGCGAGAAGTATATAGTTTAATATAGATATAGAATTAGACGGTGCAAACAATTAAGATGATGTGGCTACACCGCATGCGAGAAGTATATAGTTTAATATAGATATAGAATTAGCAATCAACGCATCTTGGTGGGATGCTTAGTGGAGGATGGCGTGGCGCGCTGCAAGAATCAGCAATCAATGCATCTCGGTGGGGTGCATAGTGGAGGATGACGTGGCGCGTTGGTAGGGTGTTTAGTGGAGGATGACGTGGCGCGTTAGGATTGAGAGAATTCTTTAGTGGGGAGCGCTAATATAGTTTTGTATGATGATATGCTAATAAGTCGTTTTATAGCAGTTTCGTCTATCTCTTTGTTATGAAAGACCAAGTTGACCCGTTCCGCCATACATAACATAAGTACCTCTTTTTTTGGCTGAGTAGCATTCGACAATTGCTGAGTAAGATTCGACAATCTCAATCTGGATGGATATTCGTGGCAAAAAAGATGGTAATAGCAAAATCGAAATGCCCCCCCCCCCGGAAGGGGGCATCACCGAATCTAACATTCTTGTTTAGATAGTGTATGAATAGGCCCGACTAAATCCTTATATGTCTTCCTCTATTTCTCTATAAAAAGAAATATGACCAGGAGTGATTTGAATGTATATAGAATATATTTCTTTTTTTCTATTTTCCACTACTAGATAATGGGCATAAATCTCATGATAAGTCCCAAAAGATTCATATTGAACTTCAATCGGAACTTCTCTTGACCCAACGATGCGTTGATATATTTTCCATCAGAGCCACAAGGGACTGTTTAAACCGATTTGTTTCTGTCTATAAGCTCCCAGTGCATCACAGGAACTAGAAAAAAGGGTTTTTTATCTTTCGTATACTTATAATAATTGTTATTATTGTAATTTACTTTTTTATTTGGAGAGTTCAATAAACTAGTGGAGCTACCAAAATTTTAACATCAAATCAATTGTTGCAAGATCAAATCAAACGTACCAAAATCTGTCAAATGGGCAGAGTTCAAACTCAGCGTGCAAGATATCTCTTTATCGAACATAATGTTCTTAGAGTTAGGTTTATGAACTAATTTCTTAGATACAAAGTTTAGCCCAGTAGATAATTTAAATAAAAGAAATAAAAACGAGAAAATTTTAATTGTAACTAACAGTTAGTTATTATTCTGTCATACCCATCTAAAAGGATATATAAAAAGTGAAAGTCAACTATGAAAAGACCATACTGCCCCTTTTACACTCTTGTCCAAACAGCATCCGGAATTCCGGATCGACAAAATGCAGGGGTGGAATGCATGTTTGATTTCTCCCATGTGTTCCTCGTATAACTTTTAATCTAATTATTGGGAATAAAGTTGGATTTAAATAAAGTATGAGCTAAATTTGATCATTTTCAGTCGTCCAAATTTTACTCGTCTAAATTTAGTTCGAACTAATCTTTAGTTCAAGAGATCCGAACATTACCTAATTATTTTAGAAGGCGTGGCCAAGTTGCCAACCCACTTTTTGTGTTTTCATGTCCTTCATTTTGTTCTACGTTCCTATCTAGCTATCTATACTTTATATTATAACAGAAACTTTTGAAAACATCTAATATTAGTGCATGGTTTGAGTTAAAAAGCTAGCACATGCAGTTAAGTGAACCATATAAATAAGTGATTATTTTTTTATAATCACGTGGGTGTTCGACCCGTTCGGTTGGCTGGTGACTGGTGGCTAGTGCTGATTTGTGCTGAGAGAAAAAAAATGACTGACTCACTGATTGATGCTGATTTGTGTTGAGAGAAAAATACTGTTAACTGGCTGTTGATAAGCCAAACGAACAGGTTGGTTGTACGTGCATCTATGCTAGTTAGACGAAAAATTCTGTTGTGTAGTAATGGAATAGCACCAATTTTGAAAAATATTTTGGTATTAGGAAATTTCAAGGACATGGGATATGCAGTTTCGAAAGGTATGCTATTGCTAAAGAATACTCTATCTGTATTAAAAATATTTGTCGTTGTTAACTTTTCCTCACAACGTTATCACCCGTTTTATTTAAAAATATATTGCAAATTTATGGAAAGACAGGTTATATTTAAAGTATGTTTTATGACAAAGTAATTGAGAAATGGTTTATATAAGATGAATGATCAATCATTATTAGTTTTAATTTAAACTTAGTAAATTTACATCGTGTATAGTTTATAGAGCTAAGTACAATAATTTAAACTACAGCATCGTCTTAACATTTCTTGGTTTTCCTCGTAGTACTGCTAGTATTCTCGACGAGGACGGCCCTGAAAGGATCGACACCCAGTCCACACCGTCAGCTTGTTCGACGCGTGGCCCAGAATGCAGATATCATGAGTTGCCTAGCCCAACTCTGCAGAGCATCATCAATCCAGCCTGCTCAGACGTAGCCCAACTCCTCCTACGGCGGCGCTCGTCCCACCGTCGGCCAGCCCAAACGACCCGAACGTTCTGGCCAGATCGGAGAACCTGACCGCACCGCGACCATCCTGTTACGTGGCGTCACGCCATTGGGCGCCAAACGTGGACCGCCATTTACGGTGCCCTGTGAGGTGGAGGTCCGGCACGGGCCAGAACACTCTGGCGACTACCACGCTCATCGCCGGCCAGAACCTATATAATCCCAGACCCTGATGATCTCGCAGGATCACAAATGTTCAAGTTCCAATCCAAGCAAGACAACTCACAAGTGGCAAACGAAGTGAACATCCATTGATCAGATCCATCGGAGACGATGACGAAGCACTCTGTTCTAGTAGCTCTCGCTCTGCTCCCTCTTCTCTGCACGGGCTACCTGTGCGGCGTGGCCGATGGCTTGCATGCGCCGGAAGGGAAGGCGTCGCCGTCTGGGCCGGTGATCGGCATCGACCTGGGCACGACCTACTCGTGCGTCGGGGTGTACCGGAACGGGCACGTGGACATCATCGCCAACGACCAGGGCAACCGGATCACGCCGTCGTGGGTGGCCTTCACCGACGACGAGCGCCTCGTCGGCGAGGCCGCCAAGAACCAGGCGGCGCTCAACCCGCAGCGCACCATCTTCGACATCAAGCGTCTCATCGGCCGGCGGTTCGACGACGCCGAGGTGCAGCGCGACATCAGGTACCTCCCGTACAAGGTCGTCAACAATGGCGGCAAGCCGTACGTGGAGGTGCCCATGAAGGGCGGCGAGACGAAGGCGTTCAGCCCCGAGGAGATCAGCGCCATGATCCTCTCCAAGATGCGCGACACGGCCGAGTCCTTCCTCGGGCGGCGCGTCGCCGGCGCCGTCGTCACCGTGCCGGCCTACTTCAACGACGCGCAGCGGCAGGCCACCAAGGACGCCGGCGCCATCGCCGGGCTCGCCGTGCCGCGGATCATCAACGAGCCCACGGCGGCGGCGATCGCGTACGGGCTGGACAGGAAGGGCGAGATGCGGAACGTGCTGGTCTACGACCTCGGCGGCGGCACCTTCGACGTGAGCGTGCTCAGCCTCGACGGCGGCGTATTCGAGGTCCTCGCCACCAGCGGCGACACGCACCTCGGCGGCGAGGACTTCGACCGGCGCGTCATGGACCACTTCATCCGTCTCATCAAGCGGAAGCACGGCAGGGACATCGGCGGCAAGGACGCCGACGGCCGCGCGCTCGGCAAGCTCCGGCGCGAGTGCGAGCGCGCCAAGCGCGCGCTGAGCAGCCAGCACCAGGTGCGCGTGGAGATCGAGTCGCTGTTCGACGGCGTGGACTTCTCGGAGACGCTGACGAGGGCCAAGTTCGAGGAGCCCAACATGGACCTCTTCAAGAAGACGCTGGGCCCCGTGAAGAAGGCCATCGCGGACGCCAAGCTCAAGAAGTCGGACATCGACGAGATCGTGCTCGTCGGCGGCAGCACCAGGATCCCCAAGGTGCAGGAGCTCCTCACGGAGTTCTTCGATGGCAAGGAGCCCACCAAGGGGATCAACCCCGACGAGGCCGTCGCGTACGGCGCCGCCGTCCAGGGCAGCATCATCAGCGGCGAGGGCGGCGCCGAGACCAAAGGTAACATAACGTACCATCTCCTCATTATAGTCTGTCATCAATGACACTAATGAGTGACTGGCTAGGAGTTCAAATGCTGATGACACGTAATTAACTAATTTTAATAACTAATTAATTCTTGATGTTGTCATCAATGGCGGCCAGACATCTTGCTGCTGGACGTGACGCCGCTGACGCTGGGTATCGAGACGGCGGGCGGCGTGATGACGACGCTGATCCCGCGGAACACGAGGATCCCGGTGAAGAAGTCGCGGGTGTTCACGACCTACGAGGACCACCAGACGACGGTCTCCATCAAGGTGCTCGAGGGCGAGCGGAGCCTCGCCAGGGACTGCCGCGAGCTGGGCCGGTTCGACCTGACAGGCATCCCGCCGGCGCCCCGCGGCGTGCCGCAGATCGAGGTCACCTTCGAGGTCGACGAGAGCGGCATCCTCCACGTGACGGCGGCGGACAAGGCCGGCGGTGGGAGGGCCAAGTCGATCACCATCGCCAACGACAGGGGCCAGCTCAGCCAGGAGGAGATCGACCGGATGGTGCGCGAGGCCGAGGAGTTCGCCGAGGAGGACCGCCGCGTCCGGGAGCGCGTCGAGGCGCGGAACCGCCTCGAGAACTACGTGTACCGGATGCGGGCGGCGGTGAGGGACGGCGGCGGCGGCGTGGCGGGGAGGATCGGGGAGGAGGACAGGGAGAGGATGGAGGCCGCGCTGGCGGAGGCGATGGAGTGGATTGAGGAGCAGGACGGGGGCGCCCGGACGGCGGAGAAGGAGGAGTACGAGGAGAAGCTCAGGGAGGTGGAGGAGGTGTGCGGACCCATCATCAAGCAGGTGTACGAGAAGAGCGGGGGCGGGTCGGCCGGCGACGCGGACGAGGACGACGTCAACGAGCTGTAGAGTGATCGAGACCGGCTGATCGCCAGCTGCTCTGTGTAGAGTTTTCTGGGTGTTCATGAGTGGAACCCTCATGTAATGTAAACAAACATAAAGTTCCTTCTTGTAGAGTGATCCAGTGAAGGCCATGCTGATAATTACTTTTCTTCATAGTTTTCTTCATCGTTAATTCCTATCATTATTTTTTCTTCTCTAATCGACAGTTATCAAGTAGTATAGCACAGTACATACATCAATCAAATGGTAAACACACTATAATGACACTTGCAAGAACATTGGATCCATAATATTTGATCCGTGAACGAGACGAAGACTATGCTGCGCCGCGCGCGCACACGTCTGAGCATCAGCGAAGTAAAAAGGACGCCTGCATTGTACGTACGCACCAGACTAGCAGACTGCAGACTACACCTCAGCCGTGCCCCCCTTGCCACACCACCGGGGGTGCGCTCGCCGCGACGGGCTCCGCGGCCTCCGACTCCGAGCCGAACACGTACCGCGCCCACTCCCCGGCCTGTGCGTCCACCTCCGCCGCGGCCCCGCGCGCGCCTCCGTCCGCCCACGCCGACGCGACCACCGCGGCGACGAGCGCCACGACGAGCAGGGGCGCCAGCAGGGACACCAGCTGCGCGGCGTCGTCCGCGGCAGCGATCGCGTTCGCGTACGCAGCCATTGTTCCTCGGCGGATGGGACTTCAGGTAAAGGCGTCTTTGAGAGTGGCTGCCAGGGAATGGGGAAATGGGCAGCGAGCATATATAGAGGACGCCGCCATAGCTTTCTCGTGCCGTGGCGCGCAACCACCGGCGCCATGGATCGTGTGAGCGAGCTCTGCAAAGTGGACGGCCTCGCCCTCTTTTGTTGTCCCGGATCATGAAAAGTTACGCCATGGCTCAAGAGCAGCCGCGTGCGATGCGTATATTTGCTTGGCGAATTTAAAGATGGTTCCCTGTCGGCCTGGGAATTCCGTTCCGACCATGGCGCTTTTGTGTGCTCCGGTGCTCGTCCCGTGGGGATGGGTTGGTTGGGGGCTCCAGCAGTCTAGCTAGCGGTTGAGACAACTCAGCCAAATCCATTAGCCCTGTACAGTACAGCAGTGCCCCAGGTTACTCTTGGGGTAACTTGGGGTAACGTGGGCATTGTTTGATTTGCAGAAATGATGTGCAACAAAGCACAAACTACATGCCAAGATTTAGAGGCTGCTTGGCAGTCTGAAAGACAAACGATAGCTGATGAGCCATAGGTAGTTCAAAAATGATGCCACATGTTGCAGAAGGGAATTTGCAGCAGAACTGCAGAAGTTTCCAGTAGAAATGATGAATTGTGCTGGCACATAATGTAATTTGCGATTTGCATTATACATTTTCCCTGGACTATATGCATGAAAAGCCATCCTATGATGGAAAGGGTGCTGTATACAGGAAAGATGGCAATGCTTGCTCTCTTTCATTTTCCCTACTTCTGAGTATAAAGTACAGGTGAACTCCGATCCCATCACCACTAGCCATCTATATTTTCTTCCAAGGGAAAATTCAGTACACAATAGTTACCAGCCAATTTTCTTAGCATTATGATTTCAACCAAACCTTACATGTCTTACCAGCTACTGTAAAGGCAAAGCCCTATGGGCTATACCCAAAATCCCAAATAGAGAGCCATCATCTTCTCTTCCCCGTGTCTCCTCGACGGTCCTACTCAAGAGATGGTGCTACCTCAGTCGGGTTGCCTTCAAACACGTCAGCGCTTGATGATTCGGACTCCTCAGGGAACTCCTGTGTTTGTGATTCCTTGTAAGCAGGAGTGTCTCTGAAATCTGTTGCCCCATCGTTGTAGGTAGACACCGCGACACCGCAAGCGACAAGCTGCACAAGTAAGCAACATTGATTCAAAGCTGAGAACCCACAAATCACTATCACGTTTCATTGTTGGAGAATTCAAATGCATAATCAAGGCAATCAAGTTATTTCCAAAAAAAAGGCAATCAAGTTCAACAAGGATGTATGGCAATTTCCGATAAACAAAAATCAGAACGTTTCATTCAATGATGTAACTCAACAAAGTAACCCTACACTAGATCTTATTAGTTGCACGATCTTATTAATTGCACGATCTTATTAAGCAGTACACAGAAACAATTGCACGATTGTTTTCACTTTTCAGAAACACATCCTGCTGCCCACTAGCCACTGGAAAGGAATTTTTTTGCCCAGATTCGGTAAATAACCACTACAGTAACAAACAGTGGAACCAAACCTCTATATAAAGAATTTTGAACGGTAGATATTACTACAACAGAGAATTCACAAGAGCAATCAAGATTGACATGTCATGCTAGAGTTAAGATCATAACATTACACAGTTTAGACTTTAGAGTAACTATTTCATGATAACATTTATACGCAGAACAATTCAACATGGAGCCACGGAGGAGTGCAATTAGTGCACAGATATCTTGGATGGTCATGGAAACAAAAGATTTAACTTTGTTGAGCGCTTGACTAATGAGCACGGATAACAAAGAATCAAGAACAGCACAAGCAAGAATCAACGGGAAGGGAGGATGTACTCACGCCGAACACGACGCCGAACGCCCACATGTACTGGACAAAGAAGCCGAGGGGCCCCCACCGGGGCCCCTCCCAGAAGTCGGGCGTCTCCGGGTCCGGCAGCTGCGGCATGGGCTCCGTCGACACCTCGAACCCCAGGGGCTCCCCTTCCCACTCTGCCGCCCCCGCCTCCGGCGCCTCCTCGTCTACATCGGGCGCCGCGACCCCGCCGCGGCGCTTCTTGCCGCCGCGCTCCTCGAGGCGCCGCTGCGTGCGGGACGAGACCCCACCGCGCCGCGCGAGGGCCACGTGGAGGGCAGCGCGACCGCTCGCTGGGAGAAGGGGAAGCGGCGCGGCGCGACGGCGGACGGCGGCCGCGCCGAACGGCGTGGGGGAGGTGAGCAGAGACATGAGGCTGAGACGGCGCGGTAGCGTGGCACTGTGAAGGTGTGAGCGTGAGCCTGTGAGGTCGCGTGGAGAAGCTGGAGCGGGGAGCTCCTGGGCCCTGGCTGTGGTCTGTGGATGCCTGTCTCGAGCTGGAAGAGCGGGGAGGGAGATGAGATAAGATTTTTCGTTTCCTTTTTTATTTTCTAGGTTTTGTTGCGTTTTTCTATTAAATGTTTCATTTTCCTTTACCTACTTCCCTTTACGGCTTTACTGCAATATAGACGGGGCTGTTTTTTTTGTTTGTGTGTTCGATAGTTCAGTAACCCCTGACGTAGAAATATCTTTCTTGTCAACTTTGAGGTGCACTACCCAATGGAAAAAAAGAAATACAAACAAGCTAGGTAAAGGAAATATGAGCTCAAAACATCAACCAACCAAACATCAAGCTAGGAGCCATGGAAATTTGAGAAAACATATGACAATGTAAAGAATTGATATACTCTACCATCTTATAAAATTTGAGCCCAAGCAATATGACTATAATATATCATCTCTGAGCTTAAATAAAATGTTGCTATTTGCGCTAAATTTTACGGGATGATGGATGATAGCAGTGCCATATGCTATCGTATTTTTTAAAACTTTTGACATCTTTTAGCAAGTGGTTTGGGAGCAACAACCCTCAAACATCTCTTTAGATTCGCCCCTGAATGGATCGTGTCGGACACAAGAAGACTTATCATCTATCCATAGTTTGATAGGTGATTATCGCTATATGTTAGCAGCCATGCCTCATGTTTCTCCTATTGACTTTTCAACCTACCCATCAAAGAGTAGAAAAAATAACATGATAGTGGGTCCAGCAGGCAAATGAAAGAAGTATTTTTCAACGAATCCTGCATTTGATTCTTGTTGCAACTTGTATGATGGTTTCAAGATAAAATTTGTTTGTTCTTAATGTCCAAGTGCGAAAATCAAGCTTCCAAGATAATTTGAGGCAAAAAAGGGACTTTGTTCGAAATAAAAATATTGGTCCAAGATTAATGTACCTTAAATACTTCTAATTACCCCTCTATTTTTTTTATAAGTCACATTAGGATTTATAAATTTCTTTAGAATGATATTGTGGACATCGATTTCTCTTACATTATTATAAATTGCTAAAAATTAATGTCGCATGTGGAATTGTTGATACAATTTTTGCACAATAAATATGCACATAATTTGACCAATTATTAATTAATCAAAGGTTAATAAGCTTTGATTTTCCAAATATTAATGCACATTATAAAAAACGAAGAGAGCCATTGGACAATTGAGATCATGTAAAAATGAGATTGCCTAAAGAAGATGGCTATGTAATAATAGGACAAGGTGGTTATGTAATAATGAGTCTCCTTTTCTTCAGATAATAGCTTAATAGGTGCTTGTAGAGAGGAAGAAGTAGCCCTTGTTTAGATCTCAAAAGCAACTCCTAAATTTACTATGCAAAAAGAAGATTCCCCATCACATAAAAAATGTCACAACATGTATGGAGTACTAAATGTAGATGAGCTCAAAAACTAATTGCATAGTTTTGTTGTGCTGTGCGAGACGAAAATTTTGAGCCTAATTAATCAAAGTGACATCAAACTCTCAAATTCAACCTCCCAAATTCAACATCTAAACAAGGCCGTAATGTTGTCAAATCGGACAGGTGGGACAGGTGCTTGTGGTTGGAGATAGTACTTTTTATGAATTGCATGGCAAAAATTTGCCCCTAAACACCTTGTATGCTCAACGCGTAGCCAACTTAATTCTTTTCTTTTTAAAAGGCGACTCTATATTTGACATAGATAATTAAGGTGTCAATTCTACATTTCAGGCGTCAAATCTCTTTCAGCATTTCGAAAAAGTGGACAACCAAAACAAAGATCTGCTAGTGGATCCGAGACGTAGAGAACTCATGGACATCCCTATAGTCCATTGCATCATCATCAATTTCTATATGGACAGTTGGAAAGAATATCAATGGTTGTGCTAGGATTATCATGCAGTTGTACAATACAAGAACGAGACCGTTCGTGCAACAAAGGAAGAAAGGGGAGCATCCACCACCCACCAAGGCTGAGGCTGAATAAATAACTATGAACAGAACAAATCGATGGCAGTGACAACAGCTTGTCAACAAGCTACAAACTTGATCTTCAGTCCTGTTCTGATCAGTTCACCAATCTAGGCTAATGTTCCTCGAGAGGAAGAGGTTATCGATGTACTCTATAATAGGACTAGAAGCGTCAATGTATCTCCTCATCTCCTTCTGCACAGAGAAATCTGCAGGAACAATCAATAGAGGGTACTGTTAACGCTTGACATGAAAATTTGCTACAATATCTGAACCTGAGACACTCCTAGAACTCTAGAAGTTGATAGGCATTCGAAAATGGATAGGCATTTTGAACCTTCAGAACATGATGGGCGATCAATTTTTGCTTACCAGTTTCGTTCAGCCTCACTATCAACTGCTCCCTGCTTGGAAGAGTGTACATGCCAGCACCAACAGCCTTTCTGATTGCCCAGCTATGAAAAGGTGCGCAGACCTGCCCGTAAGCTGTTGTGGCAGCATCATACAATGAACAACCCCTGAAAATCCAAGTGCCAGAGAGCAGAGCAACCTATCAATAATTTTCTCAGAGACAAAGAACCAGTACCTATCAATCATAGCACTTGACAGTTTTGCATGCAATATCTTACGAGCACCAGTTGGCAATTGGCAAATAGATTTATCAGCAAACGGCCATTTCTGGATCATGCAGTTGTCATCATATAAAATGACAGAAGCCGTTTCATACAGGACAATAATATTTAAACAAACTGCCCGAATGTTCAGATTTTAGTGATGAGATGTTGGTGTTTTGGTGAATGGAAGGAGACGTACTCGGTGGTGAGGAACTGCTCGAAGAGAGCCTTGATGAGGCCGAGGCCGAGGCGGACCCTGCGCAGGTTCCGGGAGTGGCTGCCCTGCTTCTTCACGGAGTCGTTCTCGATGTCCTTCTCGAGGATGTCGCTCAGCGTGCGGTACGACTTGCCCGCGCCGATGAGGTCGTTCACCTGGATGAATGGATGCCCGAGTATTCAGGATTCGTGCGGGGAAACGCGGTTACATTTAGACGCGATTATTCCTTACAGCCAATCAAGAGTACGTCACTGTACGTGAGCAATTTTGATTTGTATACTGGGGTACTAAATGAACGCCGACCATGAATCTTAAAAGAGTCTACACGCAGTCGACTGCAAGTCAATCAACGCGGCAAAGTTCTTTCCAGGAGCTTTCTTCAAGGAAAAGAATTCAAGGTTCCATTTTTTTCGGGTTAAAGAAAGGAAAGATAGAATAATCCAATCAGATTTACGGAGCAACGTCCGTGGACGGTGAAAGATCTCGTCAGAAACAACGTGGCAATCGAATCCAGAACGTCGGTCGCACGATTTCACCTCGTCACCGTGTGAAATCTTGGATCTCTGACCCAAAGATCGAAACGACAACACGAGCGATCTTATTAAAAAAAAAGGATTGCCCGTAACAATCGCGAAGGGGATCGATCGGCGGGAAGGAAAGGACGGGGTCGTCGTCGGGCGCTCACCTTGGTGACGTACTCGATCTCGGCGAACCTGAAGGCCATGCCGAGGCTGCTGAAGAGGACGGAGACGAGGGCGCAGGTGTCGCCGAAGGGCGCGAGGCGGAGCTCCCCGCTGTCGGCCTCCATCCCGCGCGCCAGCTCCTCGAACGCCTCCGCCACCGCGGTCAGCGGCTGCTCCATCCCCTGCCGCGCCGCCACGACGGCCGCCGCCCCCTCGCACAGCTGCTGGTCCGCCGGCGCCTGCGCCTGCGCCGACGACCACGGCATCTGCGTCCTGAACCCGAGCATCCTCGCTCTGTCCTCTCGCGGGAACGCTGACGTGCGGGCGGGCGGGCGGGCGCACGCGGGGGATCGAGGCGAAGAACGCGCGGCTGGGTGGAGGACCGGCGCGCCCGGGGATATAGCGCGGCGAGAGGTGCGTGCGCGATGCGAGCGCCTCACCTCCGCGCGCGGCTTGGCTTGGCAGGGCGGGGTGCGGTGCCGGGGAGGCTGGCTGGCTGGCTATGTATAGGAGGGCGAGGCGGCCGGGAGTCTGGAACTCTGGCGAGCCCGTGGGAGAGAGAGGATTCGAGGGGCAACGGCAACGGCTCGGCGAATCTGTTCTGGCCCTGCTTTATATAGGCACGTCTCGTGGGGAATTGAAGGGCAGTCCAGGTGGAGTCGTAACCGAATCGAAAGGGACTGGCCGGCCACTGGTGGAGTGGCGGACTGGCCGGGAGGGAAACACGGGGGAATCGCGGCGCAACCGCATTCTAAGTTTGGAGTGGGATGTCACAAACTAGGCTAATTTTGTCGAGTTTATCGCGGATTGTACAGAGCGGCAGTTTCCAGAATCACGTGGTTTCTATGTTTTCGTTTTGAAAAAAAGAGATACATATTTAGGGTGCCCCTTCTGTCCAAAGTTGGACATGGTGTCGCATCATAGACGTATTTATGTTTTTCATTAAAGGCTATTGCCAGTTTTATAAATAAAGCACCGAAACAAAGTTCCAATAAATTGAGACACAAAACAGACCCCCCTCCGGTCAAGACAATCAGGGCGGCTGGAACCACAGGACCGGCAAGCACGCAAAACACAGCAGCCGCATAGCACAGCACTACCACGCTACTGCCCAAAAGGCGCCCTGACAACACAGAGCACGCAGGCTCAGAACAACACACGCAAAGGGCTGCGAGTCACAGCCTGAGGAAGACAAGAAGACGACATCAGTTTTGAAACAATGGCGGTGTTCACTTTCCTGAAAAGCGAACGTGAATTTGGGTGAAAATGTCACATCGAACACTGTAGCGTACTGTGACACTTTTCGTTTGTTTGTGGTAATCATTGTCCTACCATGACCTAACTAGGCTCAAAAGATTCGTCTCGTCGTGTACATCAAAACCATATACTTAGTTTTTTTTATTTACCTACATTTAATGCTTCATGCATAAGGAGAGAGATTTGATGAGATAGTAAATAGTGAAGTTTAGAGAGAGAAAGTTTGGGGGAAGTTTTGGATTTGAAGGGAAATGAACACCGACAAAAGAGTAATATCGTTTGCGTGGGATATGGTGTCTTCTCCTTGTGCACGCAAGTACCAAAGTTGAGATAATTATTCTCGCATATAGCTAGCGGCAGTGACATTTCTATTCACCAAGAGAGCACGACTGAAACAACCATCTGTTTGAATAAGCTCCCGGACATCTTCTTCCCAAACCTGTCGCTATATCTATATTCCGCGTCATTGTACGCCAACGGCGCGTATGCCCCACCTTAGCACGCATGGAGCTGTTCCCACGTCAGATTATGCACTGCACTGATGCGAAGTGCACCAGTGGACATGGACAGTCTGGACTCTGGACACCTACCCAATACATGCAGATGATGCAATCAGCGATTCAGCGATGCTAAAAAGCGACCACGGCCGTCTTCAAAACCAGTCATTTTTTGGGCGCAAGGACACGACCCCCCCCCCCCCCCGCGTGGGCGACACGGGCGGCCGGGACCACCCACCTCGCCGGCACCCCTCCCATCCTCTCCCCCTCCGCCGCGCCGCCGCCCGAGCAAGCCCGCCGGAAGTCTGTGCGGCTCGCAAGGACGTCGGCGGCGGGGCGTCTTCCCTCCCTCCGTCGACTTCAAGCGGGCGCGGCCGCCTTCGGTCGTTGGAGTGGTCCGCCGGTCCGGCGCGGATTCCGGCGGCACCGGCTCGGGATTGGCCGGATCTGGTGTCCTCGCTGCCGGATCCGGGCCCCTGGCTGCCGGATCTGGTGCGGCAACGGGCGGCTTTGGCGGGGCCGCGGTGGCGGCGGCCGGGGCGGCGCGCGAGGCCGCGTGCGAGGTGGCGGCAGCAGGCCACACCGACGAGTGGTAGCGGCGGTTGTGAGCGGCGCGGGAGGCCGGTCGCTCATGGGGGCTCACGGCGTGTGGTGGGCTGCGGCGGCGGCTGCGCTGGGGCGGCACACGAGGACGGCGGCGGCTGCGCTGGGGCGGCACACGAGGACGGCGGCGGCCTACGACGGCGGCTGGGTGGCTGGCGGCGACTGGCGGCGCCAGAGCGCGGGCGGAGGTGGCCGTGGCCAGGTGGAGGCAGCAGAGGCGTCCTAAGCAGCAGCATGGTGTGCGGCAGCACGATGGAGGCGCTGCTCTGGTCTAGGCTCGGAGTGCTATGACGGGTACGTGTGAAGGTCCTTGTTTGGTTTTGGTAATTGAGTGACAACTTAGGTGGACTAATATGTGTTTAAGTGAAATACACGGGTGATTAGTCCACAGGTGATTATGTGATGAAGGAGCTCATTGCATATGAGACATGACATAGAGTCATGTGACTAAGTGGAGAAGATCAAGACAAGACTTGGTTTGATGGACCGGTTGCAAGTGTGAAGGGCAAGTTAGAGGCTAAGCGCTGGACCGCGTGGCGGAATGCTTGAGCAATGACTTGGCGCCGATGGACCGTTGCAACGGTGAAAAGCAAGTGGAGTCAAGATCGATGAACCAATATGTCTCATGATGATATGAAGTGGATCATATCATTTGTGATGATGTTGGTGCATGTGTTGCATTAACATGGGAGAAGGTGGAATGGAATGCGCAAGGCAAAGGTATAATCAATAGGCATTTCATTTAACCGGTCATAGGTGAGTAGAGAAGTTTATGACCGGATTTAGGATAGATGGTCGTACTATCAAGAGGGGCAAACTTGTTTGCATATCAGTCATCTAGTGCCACTTGAGAGATCTAACATTGCGATGTTGCTAAGATCGAGTGGCGTGGTTAAGAGAGTGAAAAACCCTTTGAGAAATGTTTGTGAAAATGCTAACTCACTCACACATAAGATGGTACACTTATGGAGTTGGCACATTTGCAAAGCGGTTGATGAAATTGGTTGATGGCCATGGGTTGTGGTGATCTTGGTATGCAATTCTGCTTTGATCTAAAGTGTTTTGGATCAAGAATTCAGTTGGGTTGGATAGCCCTCTGAATGAGCTTTCCATAGAGTCCAAGATCACCTAATTTGGACATCGGAGCTAAAAGTTATGGGCGTTTTACCGAGTGTCGACTGTGCTGAAAATAGAGTGACGGACGGTCCGCGGTTACTGCGGACGGTCCGCGAATATTGCGGACGGTCCGCGAAACAGTCCGTAAAATCGCCCGGTTTTACCAGAAGGTTCGGGGGTTCGAGATCTAGGGGGTCGGACGGTCCGCGGGTGACTGCGGACGTTCCGCGGATGACGAGTTTTTGACCGTTTGGATCTCAACGGCTAGTTTTTTGAATGGCGGACGGTCCGGGAATGCACCGCGGACGGTCCGAGGTAGCCGTTAGAGCTCGGGAAAAGTGTGTAACGGCTAGTTTTCCCCTCCCCTCTATAAATAGAAGGGTGCCCAGGCCTTGGAGAAGGTTGAGCACCTTGGGAATGTGTTTCCCATGGTTCTGCTTGCCTTGGGAGTCCACTAACTCACTTGTTCATGCGAGATTGCGAATCCATTGCGAGTGAGTGCAAATCTAGTGCATTGCTTTGAGAGATTGCATCGAGTGGCACTAGGTGTTCGTGTTGCAAGTTGGTTTGCTTGTTACTCTTGGAGGTTGCCACCTCCTAGACGGCTTGGTGGATTGAGGCTCCGTTGAAGCACGCAAGGAGATTGTGCGTTGCTCCGGAGAAGGATTTGTGAGGGGGATTGTGCTCACCCCGCGGGGATCGCGAAGAGCAACTCTAGTGGAGCGTGTCATTGAGTTACCTCACTTGCGAGTGGTGTCTTGGTGTGCCCGGGAGTGGCCAGCGGCTTGCGAGCTTTGCCCAAGAACCATCGAGGTGTTGGTCGACACAACGAGGACTAGCTTGGTGGCAAACAAGTGAACCTTGGGATAAAAATCACCGTGTCAACTTGTCTACTCTTCTCGGTGGTTTGCACTTCTTGATCACAAGCATTGTATTTACATCTTATATATCTCGTGCTTGTGTGGTTGCTCTTACAATTAGTTGGCATGTGTAGCTTGCTAGTTGTCTTCTTGCCTGTGTAGCTAGAAGTAGTGATCTTGTGACTAATTAGCTTGTGTAGCTTAATTAGTATCCTTGCTTAGTTTGTGTAGCTAAGTAATTTGAGTCTTTGGATTGAACTTGTGTAGTCTTATCCATTGAGCATTTCTAGTGAGCTTAGGAGCTTTGTACTTTTGCTTACTAGTTGTGTAGGAGCTCCCCGGTGTGCGAAGTACTAGCGGCATAGGTTTGTGTGACCTTGCTCCTAGAATTGATTAGGTAAGCTCATGCTAGTTTCACACCTTCTTGCTTATTTGAGATCTTTTATAAGGTGCTAGTGAACATAGATAGAGGGGTGTAGTCTTGGATAGACCGATAGTTTTAATTCCGCTGTTGATTCGGTTAGCCGGCGCGATAATTTTTAGAAAGGACTATTCACCCCCCCTCTAGTCCGCCATCTCGACCCTACAACATGCAGCGTGGGTTGACGCTCCGGGCGAAATCCCTCGCCGGCGTTTGCCGGTGCCGATGACGGTGGCACCTTAGGGTGTCGCTTCCCCTGTTGAGGGCGTCATTGTGGAGCTATCACCCTGCTGCGCGGGGTTCTCCGGGTGAAAACCCTGTCCAGTGATGGACGAGCGACGACGGCACATCTTGCGTCGTTCCCTCGTTGGAGGCGTCGTCTTTAGAGACCCTACTCTGTTCTAGCACTGCTTGCTCCGACGACCGATGTTGGCTATCCCGTTGTGGGACATGCTCAAGGGTGTTGATTCTTCCTCATCATGCGGGGGGAACCAACGCGACGATTCAGACCTACGGCGTCGTTATGGTTGTTTTGGTGAGGAGCTTTGGAGGTGGGGCATCATGCTCGCTGTCCTGACGGCAACACAAGGAACGAGTCCGGAGCATGGAGTTGTGGCGGATGTGGCGAGGCCCCCGCGCACAAGAGGAGGCGTCCAACGGCGGATGAGGCGAGGCCCCCGCGCGTTGTTTTTGCTCGGATTCGGCGTTCTTCATCCCGTCGGATAGGTCCTGTAAGATTGTAACGTCCAACGAAGGCGTCTACTTCCTTTGTTTTCTCTATCAGCGCCGACCCACGCCAGAGTTATGATGTCTTCAAGGGTGCGGCATGTGGGCGGAGCTGCGGTTTTGGTTTTCTCTGCTGTCGTCTTCGTGTGTAGGATTGTGGCTGGTGAGCGGTTGTGGGCGGTAACCCGCGTTGAGGTCCCAATTCAACCGGGTGAGTTTTTTTTCTTTCTTTTATGTTTCCTGCCTACGGCCTTCCAGGGTCGTAGACTTGTATTTTTTTCAGCTATATCAATAAAACACGTACTGTCTCGTGCGGTTCGTTCAAAAAATTTTCTGGGCGCAACGAGCGTGCGAACAAACCCTGCATCTCGGCCGCCTCGTCCGCGCCGGCGCCCGGCCCCGCGCCGGTGAAGCGTTTCCGGCGCGGTCGGCCGCGCAGGCCCCGCGACAACTCGAAAGCCCAACCGCCCAAACTGTCATTGGGAGAGAGCTGGCTGGTGGCGCACAGCCAGAGCTTAGCTGCACATGATGCGCATTATTGCGGATGTTATTCTAGGCTGCTGGCTACTGCACCCCAGAATATCCGATTCCGATCCGTCTAATTTTATCTCGTTTGTTATGCGTTTTTTATTTATTATTCTGCTCTCTTTCGGCCCTACCCTGTTCTGGACGAAGAAAAACTGTTTCGAGATGCATGGAAGTATAGAGCTGTAAGGTCTCTATGCAAAAAGAACAAAAAAGGGCTACGCAAATGGGACTCCGAGATTTCCAGTCAAGCAAGGAAGAGAGATGTCTTCTTGTCCAGAAGCTGCACCTTCAAGTTTCAACTCGAATACCCAGTAGTAAAATTAGTGCAGCAGGAGTTCCTTTCTGGAAGAACGACAAAAGAAAGCATCCAGAAATGAACCGTATCTTGTATGGTTGACATTTGTTTTTGGGCTGCCGCTAACATTTTTGCTAGTGGGCTTTCACGGCCTAAAACTCGGCCACAGACGACTCAGTTGTTGCCCAGGCCCATAAAACTCGAGAAAATGTATCTATGTGGACTGCACACGTTCTACAAGTCAAATCTGGTAATCTCCAATCACTAATAAGCCTCACAATATATAAACACATATAATACCGTGTAAAACACACATATAATATGAACTAATATAATTGGATTCACATATATTATAAGAAAAATGCAGCACTAAAATCACTATTATTGGATTCACATTTGAAAAATTAGCAACAAGCATTATAGTTTATGGAAAACCAAGTAAAAATATTTTGCAGACAGCGATGATTTAAATATAACATATATTCTGCAAGGAAAGGAATAACTTTTATTTCCCCTAGTAAAGATAGTCAAAGCAACAATCACAAGGAACTCATTCACTGCTAATATTTTTGCTCTTAATTAATTGATTTCTAAAAGTGTAGAATCTATGTTGGAAACATATAAGTTGTACAATACTTTACACCATGCGAAAAGATTGGTTTCAATTTTTATTTAACTATTCGCATGATCTAGCACGATTCACATACAAAGGGGACAGGAACACAACAGCGAATATATTTGGTGCTAAAACAGCCAATATGATTGTACACTGTTAGAACTTAGAACAACAAATGTTTTCTTCAAAAGTACTACGATCTTCACTTACGGCGAAAAAGAAAAAAAACACACGCCAAAGAGCCTCCGAAAACCGGCAGTTGAATCAAACCAAACCCAGTGCCCCCCTCCCGTCGCGGCGTCGACGTCTCCACCGCTCCACGAGACACACAATCCGTCGCTGCGACCTGCGACAACTACACGAAACCCACTTCTGAAGAAGCAGATCACATATATACCGACTCCACTGCGCGCGTCGTCGCCGTCGGCCCTGCCAGATCCAGGCGTCCAGATCCCCTAACACCCGCGCGTCGCCGATGGAGCCCTCGCCGGCGCAGGCGGGCGCGTCGGACCGCGACCGCTCGCCGCCGCCTCCGCCGCCTCCCCCGCCCCAGTCCTCGGCCGCGGCGGCGATCTCGTCCCCGCTCGCGGTCGTCTGCAGCTTCTGGAAAGGTGCGCGTCGATCCTGGGCCTGACGGATGTGTTCCACTCGTCCAGTAGGGGGTGTAGGTTGTGCTGGTGAGCTCCGGGGCGCAGCTGGGTTGGATCATGCCGCGCTAGTTGTGTGGAATCGCGATTACTGTCCGCGCCCGCTCGTACTGGTCCCTAGTAGCTTTAGATGTTATTAGAATCTGTTGCTAATTTTGGCTGGCTGGATCTTAATTGCCCTGAAATGTTGACATGCATTTGGTATTGTCATGCCCATCCACCCGCATTTGATCTGCACTTCCTCAAATTGATTGCTCCATGTCTTAGTCTGAATGGGTCTCTAAGAGTGAAGACCTTGTGGTTCATGACATTATTTACTATGTTCCACTGCCACAAGTATGGAAAGCGGTTTCAGTGCAGAAGACTTCAATATCCATCTCAAACTCAGATTTCGCATTTCCGACAAGCTTGGGAAATTTTACTTTCCGACATTAGCTTTATGTGTAGAGTTCGCAACATAGCAACTGTCTTTCAGTGGCGATCTAGAGATTGAAAACAAGTGTCGTGAACTTCTGGTATTTCCGGTGCTAATTGTGGTTTCATCTTGTGATTTAGCAATGCCGAAGTAACTCTGACTGTGAATTGTCTTGCACTGTGGAATGCTATTATGTGGTAATTCTGACTCTAGCTTCTTGTGCACACTAGACTTTGATTTGGAGAAGGAAAGAAGTGGTTTGGATGAGCAGGGTTTAAAGATTGCGGAGAATCAAGAGACTAGCCAGAAGAACAGACGTAAGCTCGCTGAGAATACTCGGGATTTCAAGAAGGCATCTTCAGATGAGAAGCTGAGTTTATTTAACTCGTTGCTGAAGAGTTATCAAGAAGAAGTTGATAAACTCACAAAGAGAGCAAAGTTCGGAGAAAATGCATTTCTCAACATCTATCAGAAGCTCTATGAAGCCCCTGATCCATACCCAGCTCTTGCTTCTATGGCTGTATGTTCTTTTAAATATTTTATTTTGTTTCTCTTTGAATTCAATTATCTCTTGTACCTGCAAGTATACTGTGAAAAACTGGAAAAATCATTCCTTACATTTCCAAGGTTGTCATATTTCATGCTAACATGAAGAAATAGCATTTGTCATCTCTTCGTAATTTCTCAAAAGCATAAGGTAGTCTCATATGATTACAATTCTTATATTATATTTCTTTTGTAGCAAATCACCTTCAACCAACTGTATTCTATCATCCATCAACAAAATCTAGTTTATGCAACATGGAAACATATAGGCAGTAGGTTTTCAAACTGTAAAATGTGGTATACTGGTAGTAGTTTTGGTAAAAGATGGTGTGCAATGATTTCCTCTGATAAAATTCACGCGTTTTCAACTTTATTTTACATTTGATCTTGAAACAGTTTTCCTAACAAGAAGCTCATCCGCAATCATTAATTCTAGTGTTAATGATTTCAATACATGCAGGATCAAGACCATAAACTATCTGAACTTGAGACTGAAAACCGTAAGATGAAACTAGAGCTTGAAGAATACCGTGCTGAAGCTGCGCACTTGAAAAACCAGCAGGCAACAATTAGGCGGCTTGAAGAGCGAAACCGCCAACTAGAACAGCAGGTATGCCCTGTTGCCCTGCACTATTTTCATTTCTTTGTATTTTTATTTTATGTCTACTAGGAGATCTGTGTTAGAAAATGAGTTTCTTCGTGTTCTGTTTCTTCCTAAATAGTGAAATGTGGCAATTTATGCATAGATTGATGGTGATTAAAATGCTAAATTTCTTCTAATGTCAATGTGTACGTAATTTTGTTTGATCGTGATATTATTAACCTAAATTTGGTTCTATAAGTATGTTTCTATGTGAATGTTGTCTAATTAGTGTATTGAGGGCTGGACATTTGTCCGCCAGTAGGTACCATTTAGACTAGTATGATAACATTTGTAAATATAACTTAGACTAGTCCAGATAAATTTAAATGCCAGCTTTATTGCTCAAATTTTAGATTTTTTTACTATGCAATATTTCGTATTCGATAACCTGCTAATGATTTTAGATGGAGGAGAAAGTGAGGGAGATGGTTGAAATGAAGCAGCGAAGCATGGCTGAAGATAGTCAGAAAACTTTGGAAGCCCTTAAAGATAGGTAAGCAAATTAGCAGTAAATATGAAACAAATCGCTCTGTTATCACCACAACTACAATAGGCAGACACTAAAGGCTTATTCATATACCTTGACGCATACAGTATATTTTGACCTTTATGTTGCTGTAATTGTAGGGAACGGTCATTGCAGGACCAACTAAGGCAAGCTACAGAAAGTGTAAAGAATATGCAGAAGTTACATGAATCGGCTCAAAGCCAATTGTTTGAGCTTCGTACTCAGTCAGGTCAATTTCTAAGCTGAGTTACCATGATCATCTCCTGACTTAGTGGGCACAACATATTCTAAATGTTCTAGTGAACTGAAGTATCACATTTTATTCAGAGGAGGATCGAGCTGCAAAGGAGTCTGAAGTCAGCCTTCTGATGGATGAAGTTGAACGTGCTCAAGCACGGTTAGTCAGTCTTGAGAGGGAAAAGGTAGCCTTGCGATTTGCAATTCCCCTTTAATGTTTCTGACTGCATGACTTTTCTATGTGGATGGTTCTAACATATGGACTGGTGTCAATTTGTTATGATCTATTGGCGGTCACTTCTGTTTTAAAATGTTTTCCCCCAAATATACTGTTTGTATGAGTCAGAGGTACTTCTAGAAACCGTACAGATTTGTCTCCCACTCACCCACCAAAAATTCCTGATGATTTTGCATCCAGTGGAGGCAGGATCAAATTAACCAAACTAGAATTCATGGACCAAATGGAGCTACATTATATAGAAGTTGAGGGACTAGCCATATAATTTTCCCAAGAAATAATGCCCTAAAGCGTGATCTATATTAAGGATTAACCTTTTTCTTATTCATTATGTGAATTACGTTTCCTAAATGCCAGCATCGAGTTGTGGATGACTTGGTGGCTGTAACCTGCCGGTTAGTATCTTTACTCAACAAAAACCTGTTGAAAATAGCCTAAAGTTTGAATTCTGCAACGGCTGAACATTGTAAGTTCATGGGGGTTTAAACTCTTCCCGAGAGTATTTCATGAAAATACTGTGATTCAGCATGGGGCTTACCTAA
Source organism: Echinochloa phyllopogon (assembly GCA_033239725.1). Classification (NCBI taxonomy): domain Eukaryota; kingdom Viridiplantae; phylum Streptophyta; class Magnoliopsida; order Poales; family Poaceae; genus Echinochloa; species Echinochloa phyllopogon. Next base: position 9,949,429 of record BTCW01000009.1, on the reverse strand, counting down.
ACCGTGTGAAGCCAGTAATCACCATGGAACTAAAATGCCCTAACTTCGTGGACAGAGCGAATAACATAGGATTTGTTGATCAGAAATTCATAAAGCTATTGCTCGCTGAGTGCATGGCCCGAATATACCATTTTGTAACACATTTTTCCCTTTTTCCTGCAGGGGGATCTACGCTCGCAATTGCAGACAACAAATGAAGATGCAAGCAAGAGTAGGTCAGTTTGTTTTACCCCATTTTGCCTATGTACGTTTTGTGAATTTTCAGTAATGCTTCTTTTTAGCAGTGGGGTTTATTTTTAAAAGTTGGCCTTGTTATCTGAACTACATAATTCTCCAGTGATTATTTGGACTCAAGCGATATACTTGAGAGTTCCCTGAACGCCAAGGAAAAGATTATCTCAGAGTTAAATGCAGAACTTCGCAATATTGAAAGTACTTTATCAAGCGAGAGAGAAATGCATGTGAATGAGCTGAAGAAGTTGACTGCATTACTCACCGAAAAGGTACTAAAGACTGTTATCATGTGTAAATTTGGTATGGTGTTCTTGAATCAACAAAGTATTCTTGGTGCTGATTACTAAATATAAATTATAGCTATTTTATTTATTTTGCGGAGTTCTTAAAGTAGAATTTGTAAGGGGCTTATTTTTAGAAAACTTTGTATTAGTTTTCTTTTTCATTTTATGGATCTTAACAAGTGTGATCCATTTTTCGAAAATAGTTCAGTAATTGCTAATTTATTTGCTTTTGTAACTGTTCACCTGGCACTTTTCATTCACCTAAATTGTAAATTGTTATGGGTGGGTTGGATATACATCAATTGGATATACATCAATGTATCCTGCAGGTTTGCATTTCCTCGTAGAACACAGTTACAAGAACAGTTCTAAAATAGATGGTGCATATTTTATTGCTTCTATTATTTATCTTTTTTCGCTATCTGTTTATATGCAACTAAACTGTACCTATTTCTTTATAATTTTTATTAATTATTTTTCCATCTGTAGGAAAGTGCTCTTATGGAGTTGAAGAAAGAACTTCAAGAACGACCTACGCAAAAAATGGTAGATGATCTCAAGAAAAAGGTTCAGATATTGCAGGTATTACAATAGAAATACATCTGCATACTGCAATCACAACAATAAACCCTCTTTATTTTGAGAACAATATTAGTAATTTAGTATGCCAATTTCTAAGTTCTTAACTACATCTATTTTCCATGTATAAAAGTTGGTTCTGAACTCAAATCTACCAATGTGATTTCAAATTTGCCGCATAAGACATGATATCAGCTTTCCTGTGTTGCATACTTGCATCCTATGCGTAGCGTAGATGATCCCCTCTGGGTTGTTGCCTTGGTGGTTGTGATTCGAAAATGTTATATTTGTGGTATGGTTATGTGGAGTGTGCCGCTTTGTTGTTGCTATATTTCACTACTCTCTTCTGACTCTTTGGTCCTTATTTGTGCTGATACCAGTATTTTGTTCAATAGGCTGTTGGTTATAACTCCATTGAAGCTGAAGACTGGGAACTAGCTACCAATGGTGAAGAAATGAGCAAGTTGGAAGCACTTCTTCTTGACAAGAACCGTAAAATGGAGCATGAACTAACACAACTGAAGGTTGGTCTCTGGTTTGGATGTTGGAAGCTGTGGTTTTGCTGTTTAAGTAATTCTTTCTGTAAAGCATCTTTTTCTTCTGGAACTAACACGTTGTTTTTAAAGGTTAAAATATCAGAGAAGACAAGTCTTCTTGAGGAAGCTGAAAAAAGGATAGCTGAACTAACTTCAAAGGTTGAGGAGCAGCAAAAGTTGATTTTGAAACTTGAGGATGACATACTAAAGGTTGTCTAACATGATCCTTTGACTACTCTCTTAGCACCAGTTAATCCTTGATTTCTTACAATTATTCATAGAATACGCAAGGTTTCTTTTCTTTTGCATTCATGAACACTTTGGAACTGCAGTCTAAATACTGTTACTATGTTGATATCATGATTCTGTAATATGGGTCTTAGAAACCAGAAAGTTGGTATATTGCTCTACTTTCGTTTTCAAAAGCCCACATAACTAATGTTCCTTATCCTATTTAGGGCTATAATTCAAACGATAGGAGGGGTTCACTTTTGAATGACTGGGACCTTCAAGAAATTGGCTCCAGTGAAGCATCAGAGGTAATTTCTCTTTAACCTCCTCCTATCCAAAGATATGGTCGCTGGAATTCGTTTTAGAATATTTGTATTACAATTGTCCCCTTTAATAATGGCTAACATCTTAGAGGTATTATCAAGTGCACAAGCGTATAATAGTGCACAATGCACAAACTTAATCTGATCCATTGGGTCTGATGTGAATGGCCCAAGTAAAAGGTGGGAATTCCCTCACCGTCCTTCGACTAAATCAATCGGGCCTAAGTCAGCTCCAGAGGAATGAGAGAACTCCCACCCCAAACTTGGGTCACTCAGGTTTGATTTGAGGGATGTAATCATGTGATCGAGTTTGTGCATATGCCCATCTATACTGTTGTGTGCACTTTACAGGATATTTCCTCATCATCTTGTTTCAAGTCTGTAACCATTTACACATCGCGTCACTTCTTTTGAGCCAATAAGTATAATTGGTTCTGTACTGACAGTTTGTTAATAAAAAAGATCTATTGCCTTGAGCGATCTGATTTTGCTAACGTGCTAGTAGCATATAGCATTTCCCTTAAAAAATGATTGTTTAGCAGTATATGCAGATATTTGTTACCTGAGTCCATTCTAGACATTAACACCAATATGTAAATGTGCCAGAATTTTGCTTATACCGTACCTTTGGATTTGTTCCAAACATGTAATATTAGCAACATAATTGGCTACAAATGTACGTACTACAGTTAGAATTTTGACTGCTGAAACATTCTGTTAAGGAAATGCCTCTTAGGTCTTCTATATGTGGTTGCAATTTCAGTTAAGAGGAGAGATGACGGCTTGTCAAGATAGATGACCATAACTCTGATTGTTTAGCTTCTCTTGATGTGCATAATGGGAGGGTCGCGTTTTCTCAAATTCACGCGTATGTTTTTATTTCACAGGGTACTGATCCAAGGCATGCATCACCGGATCAAGATCAAAATTCTATGCTCAAGGTTATCTGCAACCAGAGGGATCGTTTCCGTGCACGATTACGTGAAACTGAGGAGGTATATTTGATGATTTCTAGAAAATGGCTGCATCATTTTAGTGTTAAGTGAAATTGGTTGCCTAGTACATGCAGCATGTTCCACAATTTACTACCGCATTGGAGAAAGCTTGAGAGCCGCTGTGCGGTTTTGCTCTATCGGTGACCACGCTGACCTTTAGACTGATATTGGATATAGGACTATAAGAGTGAATTTCAGATGATAGGGCCATTTGGCTCGATTATCTTCCAAGCTTTGACTCTGTTATGCTTCTTGTGGGATTTTTCTTATATCCAATGATCTTTGTCTTTGCTATGTGAAATATGACGGTGCATCAGCATCGCTGATCATCATTTTATGGTATGATAGGAATTGAGAAAATTAAAGGAGAAGTATGAGATGCTGACTGTAGAACTGGAAAAAACTAAAGCTGATAACGTCCAACTTTATGGAAAGATTCGATACGTCCAAGACTACAGCCATGACAAGATTGTTTCCAGAGGACCAAAGAAGGTTTATCATAAATCTTTATGATATAAATCGTGTTATTTATGTTTTCTAGCATATGACATTTGCTATGTTGTTTCAGTATGCGGAAGATATTGAAAGTGGTTCTTCAGATGTCGAAGCAAAGTACAAGAAAATGTACGAGGATGACATAAATCCTTTTGCTGCTTTTTCTAAGAAGGTACACATGTGTTGTAACATATCTTAGCATCACTTGTATGCATGATATTGCACATAGTTTGTTTATACTTCTCTTGTCATACACAGGAAAAGGATCAGCGATACAAGGAACTTGGTTTAAGAGATAAAATCACTCTTAGTAGTGGTCGGTTTCTCCTCGGTAACAAGTATGACTCTCTTCCTCTGTTTGTCTAAAACTCGGTCTCTGTCCTTTTGTTTTTGCTTTCATCCTATACTTATGTTTGATAATGACCATTATGTGATTTGTGAGTGTAGAGACAATTAAAGATGTTATCTCGATCTGACCATTTTCAATTTTGTCATCATGTATTTTAGATTGTGTTGCCATAACATTTGAAAATCGAACCAAATAGTAACGACCCCAGTGACTTGGGGGTCCATAACTAATGATACGAAAGTAGTTACTGTGGCTATAACTTGAAATTTTGCTCTGGCCATGGCAGGTGTTCTCTGATTTCATATGTTTGGTCGATATATAATGTCTAGAGCTGTCACTCTTTATTAACTTGAGCTTTGTAGTGTGAGAAACTTATTTTAAGTTGAAAAATACATATAGATCTTTTATGATGCATGATTGATTAGATACGGTTGTGTTCATGATGCCGAGTTTCTTTACTTCAGTCACGGCTTGGGCTGAAGTATTTATATTGGACTGGAACACGAGATTAATATTACAGCGCTTTATTTCTACTCACAGATACGCCCGGACATTTATATTCTTCTACAGCATTGGATTGCATCTCCTTGTATTTACATTGCTGTACAGAATGTCAGCTTTGAGCTATCTCCAGTAAGTATATGCAGTGCTATAGCAAATTAAGCTCAGACTTTCCCTTGAAACAAATTTTTACCAAGTTCTTGAGCATGGCTAACATGAATTACTTCCACAGCATGACCCCTGGACATGATGAAATCATTCTGGATGCTGGCAATCAGACGCTATCGCACATGCTCTAAGTCAAGTTGAAGTTCCATGTTACAGTATCATAGAAGCTGAGATCTTGGTTTTGATCTACAGGATCTTTTCATAGGATCATGACTGAAATTGCAATTGGCTAGTTTTCTCTGTTCCCTTAGGCGTCCGGATATGTTTCTGTAGATAAAAGTTTTCCAGTTTTGGGGGCAGGGGTGGGCAGGCCATGGACTTTGAAGTCTCTGTATACTGTTGTATTATTAATTGCCATTTTATTGGTAAATGAAAGCATACACTTGACCACAAAGGTACATAGTGTTGTTTTATAGTTTACCATTGCTCGAAAGGCTATCTTCTCCTACTAGATATATATGTATCATGAATGATGTTTGGGTTATACTCTCTTATTTGTATGCTTGATTTCACAAGACCCACAAGTCTGTAATACCTAGTAGCCATATACGACAATTAACACTAGTAGCCATATACCACAATTAACACCTTTTTTTTTGCTCTTGCATGACAATTTGCACTGATCGATATATTGTTTAAAAAAAATATGTGTCTAAGACATGTGTATCTTAACTAGTCTCAGTTAATACTAGTTTTCAAAACTTAAGTAATACCATTGAGTTTACCTAAAATAAACCAGAACCCAAAAACACAGTAAGAAAGTACGTAAAGAAAGCATCGTATTTTTCCATGTAAAATATGGAACAGTGACCAAGCAAGACATCCAGATCCGCTACGTGGTTCTTCACTTATCACTGCCATCTATTTCAGCCGCTTGGCCCTATGGCCCGCGTGGTTCTTCACCTGTTACTGCCGTTCTATTTCTGCTGCCGCTTGACCCTATGGCCCTCACAAGCGGCAGCAACTGGCCAACGCCCAACAGCGACCAAATAGGGTGAGTCTTCTCCGCAGTACTGCAGAGGATTTGCTTCCAAATAGCCCTGCCAAGCGTCGAAGCAAGGATTACTCCGTCGTACAAAGAGACCTCCAGATCCAGAAAGAGACGAGATCGTCGCCATTCACCGTGGCCACGGCCAACAAGGCCAGTTGATGGTGGTCTTGTGGGGAAGGCACCAAACGCCCGGGCAGCCATCAACGACTGGCTGCCGAATAGCCGCAGCCCGGCGAGTGCCTCTCGCCAGTCGCCAGTACGGGAGGTGGGGGCCCGGGAGGTACAGGATGGTGGGGCCCCACGCGGGGGATGAACCACCGGTCGTGGCATGATCGCTGCGTACGGGCCACACGCGTCCCATGGGACGGATGCGGCCACGTCGCCGCTGATCGGAGGAGGGCGCCGGGCGGGGGCGCGGCGTCGGCGTGGGACCGGCGGGTCGCCGTCGTCGTGATCTGGCGTGCCTATCCATCAAGTGGTGTGCCGCCGCGAGGGGAAATTTGGAGCCGGAGCCGAAAGCCATTAGCCTTGATACGGGGGGCCACAGATACTTGATGAGATCAAATGAGGGCCAGGAACGTAAGTGGTACAGTACCATAGTTGTCTCTTCACCCTAATGGAGCCTAACTTGAGGCTTGGTCTCTAGATGTACATACGAACCACAACCACTTAAATTGAGTTTCTTTTTAGCTAACAAGGTTTAGTTATTCTCTAGAGGATCTCGATCACGAGTTGTTTCGCAAAAAAGAAAAAAGAAAAAAAAAAGAAGAGGATCTCACGAGTTGCTAGGTTAAAACAAAAGCGATCCACACTTTACGAATATACTTGCAACTTGTATCCCAAAATGTTTCATAGTTGAATTTACACATGTAGGAGAACAAAGTTCCTTTTTGCCAGAGTTGTTCAACCATTCAAAAAATAAATGGACGAGCGTATATAGGAATAAGAAGAAAGAGAGAGTTATCGTACATAATTGCATATACAACCAACCATGGTAGGATTTGCGAGTATTTGCGTGCGCGAGCAAAGATAGTGACCTTGCTTGATGGGGACTAGTATGGGTCGACATGCTATCAACATCAACGAGGAATTCTTTCTAGCTAAGAGGGGTTTATCGTAATTCTCAAAGTAGGGGAATATGTATGTGTGATAATAAATTCACATACATATACGTACGGAGTACAAAGAATAATAATAACTTCCCTTCTACCTTTTCCAAGAAAAAAATACTGTTTACTTTTTGCCGTTTCCTCAAGGAGCTTTCTGCTGCTACACTTTTTTTTTGAAGAATCTTGTATTCCTTTACTGTTGAATAGACGTTTTATAAACAGGTCTATCGTGAAGTTATTTTTTTGCACATGAGTAATGTCAACAAACAGCTGCTAAATAGTTCCAAATACATGTTATCGATTACTGGTGCACTAATATCCTTAGTCGAGCTGCATGTAACGTCCTTGGTACTAATTGGCATATATTGACCAAATGTGCATCCGTGTAGCTAGAACTTTAGCGCTCCAAACCAGCTCAAATTAATATTTTTTCTTAAAACCTTGTACATGTTGCAACAGTGCTAGTAGTGCACCTGGGTTATTTTTATTCTAGCTTTGCCCCTGCTTAAAAATAAAAGGTGTAATCTTAATACAATGTTCCAGATACAAATTCTACGTACAAACTCAAACATACTGCTTGCCATATCACAAACATACTTTACACTCACTTATATACTGGATAATCAAACATGTGCTCTACATAAGGTGATGTGTGGTCATGCATATTTGTATTGGTCATGCATATTTGTATTGTGCAATTGACATTAGGTGTCTAGTTTTTTTATTATTAAAAACAGCCTATGGGTTGATTTGGAAATCAAGCCGAAAATTGGTTATTATATTCAAAATGCTAATTGTGGTTCTAATGGTTTCTCCAAATTTGTGGATATCGTTCTACATCCGGCACATGATCCACATATAATATGTTGACAGCTAATTTCAAGAGTTACTGTTCATGGGAGCAAATAGCGAAGACAAGTCAGCCGGCCTGTGCCCATGATCGATGGTACGCTGTACACACCAGCTGCTGACTCACCCAATATCACATGCATGCTGTGATGCTGAACCTCATTGCGCATGCGGCATGCCCATAGAGGCAATCAAGACACGGCTCGCGGAGGCGTCCACGTCGTCATCGGCACCTCATGGGCCCCGCCGAAATCCAACTGCGTGACAGGCAGCCCAATAGCATTCCAGCCCAGCGGATTCCCCGCACCCCCCAGCCAATCAGCTTCGAGATAAGCATTCTTCCCTGGGCCCACCGCACGTGGCCCTCGCTCCTCCTCGCGCCACGTAGCCCAAAAGCGCATTCATGGGCCCCACACATCCGCTTCGCGATCACGACTATAGGCACCAGCCGTCACTGACTGGTGGGTCCGGGCTCTTGCGGCCACTTCCACAATTTTATAAAGGGAAGGGCTTCGGAGCTCCGCCCCCACACTGTTCCCCCGTTTTCGTTAAGCTCTCGCTTAACCTAACCTAACAGCCCGGAAGCCCGAACGGTGTTCGACGAAATGACGAGCACCGGAGCGGCGACGGGCGCCGCGCTGGGCGCGCGCATGGCGCGCTCCTGCGACGGCTGCATGCGTCGGCGGGCGCGGTGGCACTGCCCCGCCGACGACGCCTTCCTGTGCCAGGCCTGCGACGCCTCCGTCCACTCGGCGAACCCGCTCGCGCGCCGCCACCACCGCGTCCGCCTCCCCACGGCGTCGTGCTGCTCCTCCCCTCCGCGCGACCCCGACGCGCCCGCGTGGCTCCACGGCCTGAAGCGCCGGCCGCGGACGCCGCGGTTCAAGCAGGGGGCAGGCAAGCACGAGGCCACGCCCGCCGCGGCCGTGTCGGCGGCGGTGCCCGACCTCGAGGCGGAGGAGGAGTCAGCTGGCTCCGGCATCGTGGGCGACAACGACTACCACGGCTTCGAGGACGACGACGAGGATCTTCTCTACCAGGTTCCGGTGTTCGACCCCATGCTCGCCGAGCTCTACAACCCCGTGACCGACGAGGGGGAGCAGAAGCCGACCTGCCTGATGGTCTCGTCTCTCGCGGAGACGTCGCCGGAGTTCGCCTCCGGCTCGGCGGACGCCGACGGGTTCTCCGGGTTCGACGTCCCGGACATGGAGCTCGCTAGCTTCGCCGCGGACATGGAGAGCCTCCTCATGGGGGTCGAAGACGGGTTTGATGATCTGGGTTTCTTGGACGAGGAGAAGCCTCATGTGAACGTGGACTTGGGCGTGAACCTCGAGGCCATGGCGACGCCGGCGCCGGAACCGGAACGAGAGGACAAGAAAAGGAAGCGGCCGGAGATGATACTCAAGCTCAACTACGAGGGAGTCATCGCCTCGTGGGTCCGCGACGGCGGATCGCCGTGGTTCCACGGCGAGCGTCCTCACCTCGATCCGTACGAGTCATGGTCGGACTTCCCGGTAAGCGCTATAGGGTTTATTCGCATGGGATCTACACGTTTCTTAGCTTCATTTCATTTCATTTCCATAGACTGTCTTTCCCCTTGGGATCCGAATAATAACTAACTGATCGGTTGCCTTTTGCCATGGATCGTTGGTGTGCAGGCGGGTAGCAGGGGACTCCTTGGCGGCGCCGTGACAGCGGTGACCGGCGGCGAGAGGGAGGCGAGGGTGTCGCGGTACCGGGAGAAGCGGCGGACGCGGCTGTTCGCAAAGAAGATCCGGTACGAGGTGCGCAAGCTCAACGCCGAGAAGCGGCCGCGTATGAAGGGCCGGTTCGTGAAGCGCACCTCGCTGCCGCCGCTGCCGAGGCCGCCGCCGCCGCAGCAGCAGCAGAAGCAGCCGCCGCGGGCGATGCCGCCGCACGTGGGCATGGTGCTCGCGCCTCCACTGGGCGCGCACGGGGGCTACCGTTTTTGAGACCACGCGTGCAAGCATAGTAGTATGTACGTGCACGATCGATGATGCATCGATCGGTGCATCTGCACGTTTATATACATGATCACTGCAAGTAAACACTATCACGTACGTATTCACGTAGCATGTTCTTTCTACTCTACTTTTAATTGGGGATGAACGTACCTAGTGTTAGTTTTGAGCAGAATCCCGAGTTAGGGCTCCCCAAGATGCTTACTTATATTTGCGTATGCAGCTGTGCAGAATCTAATCAATGTGCAAAGTAGCCAAGGATCAGTATGTATAGCTAGGTTGGGTGTTTTTGTTCTATTGTAAAGAAGGATCTACTGATTAAGAATTAAGGGTGTAGATTTTGATGCTCGAACTCGTCGACAAGAACATTTTAGAGTACATGTGTAAAGGTTCGGAAGTCTGAACCAAAGCTGTATAAGATCAAAAGTGATGATAATACTATGTGGTTTGATTATAGTGTTCTTAATTACTTATGCATGTCCTCCGTTCTTCTTGGGATCTTGGGTGGCCGTGATCGTTGCAAAATGCGCTGTTACGTCGTTATGCATATGCATCCGAGAAAAAAAAATATTTAGTCCGATCAATCCCCTCATATTGTGATTTCTACTAGGGATGTAATTTGTATATGTACACGCTGTTTTGCTACCTGAGCGTGTAATTCTGCGACCCTTTATTTATTTGATGTGGCTAACTGGCTATATGTCCTTCAATCCTCTTGTATGCGGCCTTTTTTTAGGTAAAGACAGGAGCTCTGCTATATCATTTAAGTAAGAAGAGAATATGGATTCTTACATAGCGTGTACTACAAAAATATAGAAACTCTCGAAACTCTGAGCAAATGGCTAACATAAATGACTACGGAATCTCTGGACTCCCATAAGCTTAGCTCCTGAGCACTATTTCTTCCTGAATGAACACCACTACTTGAGCTGGTTGCATTTCTTTCCCTTCAAAAATCCTCCTATTTCGCTCTTTTAGTCTCCATGTGGTATAGATATATAAGCACCGTTAGTTTAGTCTCCTTGCTTGCTGCGATATGTTCTTAAGAGAGTCATTCCACCAAATGGTCTACCTGTGACCCAGGAATTGGTACTGTGACCATATTCCTAGTCCAAGTTCTAATCCTCTTTCAAATATATTGAGCAAAGGGGCAATCAAGACATAATAAGTGAGCAGCTGTTTCAGACTCATGCTTGCATATATAGGGCACAAATTGGATCACATGGCCAATTACTCTTGTATGCGACCTACCTGGGACTCCCCCGACAGCTAAGCCAAGGTTCACTGCGTTTCGCTTGTCTATGTTCCCATGTAAAATGAAGATATTTTTATAAACTACTACAACAACTGATCTCAAATATAAGTCTATTTAGTGCACACCGGAATTTAGCCGAGGGTACAATGATTCTGTTGCTTGTCCATCAATCATTGTTAAGAGTCTGGACGTGCGACAGACTTACTCTATTGAAATTATAAGTATGAAATTCAAGTAAGGGCAGACATGGAAGAATGTGATGTATAAAAAGGCCTATCGGAGCTATCATAGTTACTGCGGATTTGCGGCAGGCCAGCACTGCGTAAAGGCTTGACTATAATACTGCACGGTGACGCAAAGCTGGACAGTGAGCCCAGGACCCATCCACCGAACACGAACTTTTGTCACAAATTATTGTGACGGCAGAGGGTGACCGAATCTGCACTAGTTGAGCAACTTGTTTTGAACTTTTGGTTTTAGAGCTAACCTTTATAGCTAGGAAAATAAGAAGTCTTTTTTTATATATTTTATTTCTCTTTTCTCGTCGCCCGCGCAGGCCCCCGATGTGGCGGGGTCTCACCGACGAACACAGAATGTGCGTGGATGGGAAGGAAGGTCGTGAACTCGTGGCAATGTGGCATTTCGGTCTTTACCTGAGACACGGGTTGCATTAACACCCATTTAGTTCCTTTCTAGTACCCATCAGTTTAGCCCAACCATTTTTTTTACACTTGTTTAGCCCAACCATTAGTCTTGCCTGGGCAGACAACTTGTTTCAGACTTGGCAGCCAAGAGCGCATGCGTACTCTCTGTTCAGACTTCAGACTCGACCTGTATCTTACAGTCATTTCCACACCACACTGCCCAATACATACGCCGTTCAGCGTTGAACAAGCATCCCATAATGAAAAAACAACATAAATTCACCTGAGAAAACTACGAATCATACATGTAGTAAAGTTGGGAGTGTATCAAGTGCAAATGCACCAAGTTTTGGATTCTGAGGCCCTAATACAAAAACTCGATGAGCTACTTACTAGCTACTGTCTAGGCAGTTTTACAGTGCAAGAAAAAGAATTGCCTCTGTGCAACAAACATCCCCTCTGTTAATCACGTGAATTCCCTCGTCCTTTCCATACAATGGTACAACTCAAAAAAAAAAATCAATTCTACATAAGAAAATTAGTGGCTACATACAATTGATGTACACGAACATACCATTTACAAAACGAGAAACAAACTATTTCTCAATACCCTGCTGCAAGTACTGAATCAAGTCATACCCTGCGGTTGTCCACTTGTTGTAAGCATCAACACATGTTCGTACCATGAAGTTAGCGGCCTCGCGCTCATTCATCTCTGGATGAAACCGTTTCCGAAGATTATTGATAGGATCTCCCCTGCTAAAGCAAGGAAGCCCACTGTCCACCATTAGGTTGACTGTAGTTAAAATCCCATTCATGTGCCTCCTTGCTGCTAGGTATCCTTTCACACACAATCTGAAAGGGCAATACTCGAATCAGAACATCATACTGTACATATCACTAAAAAGGGGCAAACTGCTGGGGAGAGAATTTTCCAATTTCAGAAAGTACTGATCAGTTGGTTCTCATGAATGCTTGCTCTTCAGTTCTTCATTACGACATTCACCCAATCATGTTTAATCTTTTTTATTTTTTCCAGAGGTCTAACTCTCCTTAACTGATTACAAGTCCAGTCCTGCTATTCAACAGTTTCAGGTTTTCAATAACCTGCATATGTTGGTACTTTCATGCCTGAATATTGATCAGGATTTGCTAACAAGTTAAAGTGCAATCTGAAGTCCATGGAGAAAATGACCTAGCCAAACTATGATCAGCACTGAGGTTATTTTGTCTCCCAGCCATCCTAGTTCATAAAAAGCTAGTAGGAAAAACTAAGGGCATGCTTTTACCACCATAACAATAAGTTACTGTTGAAGGCTAGATGCATTTTGTAACAAAAGAAAGAAGGTTAAGCAATCATTTCCCCTTACATTTTCTCGAGCTCCCTTGCTCAAACATCTGATACTAAATATGGATGGTGGCAAAAGTGTGTACAAGTGCATTGATTACTACTGCACACATAATTCTAATTCATTAGAAGTGTCAAGTGTGCAATATTGCCTTACCTGAGAAACTGGTTCCATGTATCACTCTTCATAGTTCCAGATGGATCAAGCAGCTGTGTCATCTCGTGGCTTAGCTTGAAATGTGCACTCTCAAACCCCATGTTACCTCCAGGTGAAATCTCCAAAATAAAACCAAAATCAATATGAACTAATCTCCCATGGCTGCATGAACAAGGTAACGGTTAAGCCACAAATTCTAGATTCAACCATTCATTTTAAAAAGCTCAGTACATCATACCTATCAAAGAGAAGATTGCCATTATGCCGATCCTTTGGTTGAAGAAGTAAGCTAGCAACAGCATATCCAGCACTACTGACCATAAACATTTCTCGAGCAGCTTCAAAAGAAGGTGAACCTACAGGACCATAGTCTTGCTGAAATATCTCTAATAAACCACCATCAGTGGTTTCACCCATCTGATTTCTACTCCTAGTATTTGGGACCACCTGCAGCAGCATAGGATTAATAGTGGAAACCAAAGAAACTAGCCAATAACCATTAGGGATAAAGGAATATTCTAACATATTAACAAAAGCAAAGGATGTGCACTTGCACATAGTTAATTCTTCTTAATGCAAATATGAACTCTGTTGCTTAACTCATAGCTAAAGCAAAAAAAATCGGAAACAGTGAAGTAAATGTTCCCTGACTATGAAAACTAACACTTAAATATACTGAGATTGACCACAACAAAAATAAAATCAGTACCTTTGGCATTCTATCATACATCTACCAATATTGACAGCTAAATTCAAATCTCGGAGATCAAGGAATGTAAAAGTTATTGCTGAGAAATAAGTGATAACTCAGTTGGCAGAGCCTCTAGTTGAGTGGCTGCCCAGCTGGGCTCCAACCCAGGTGCTCACAGGTTATGTGAGGACCCCTCCCTAAAGGGTTTCTCACCATGGTCGAGTTTTTTTAGTGTTATATTGGTGAGAAGTACAAGTATCATGTAGTATAATTTAGTTACTTGAAGGGAATTTTTCTGCTATACAAGTTACTAAAATTTTCATCTCATGGCCTTATGCACTAGATCTTCAAGGTTTGCAAGTGTCCACCTCACACTTGAGTGGAAACAAAATGCAATTAAACACATGATTGTCACTTGGTGATTCCATAGTCCATGTAGTTTATTTTAAAGAAAGTTGCAAACAAATGTTCACCTCAATTATGCCTCGCCCTGGTCCAGTAGGCAAAACACCATATGGAAAAAGATACAGGTTTAATCCGACTGCTTGAAATACGTCCCTTAATAGGGCAATAACTTGCAGCGCCAACACGTCTTGTCTACAGTCATCACCAACCTGACATTTCATAGAAACCAGCTTGTGTTAAGCACAGTGGATGAGTTACTACTAATCAAGCCAAATGAAGAAATAGGACAGCCACACTACAGCTCAGATAGGCTAAAATCACAATTAAAACAAATGAACTGTACTTTTTCTTTACATACTTTTAACTTTTGGTGCCTTCATATAGTCAAATGGGCCTGTAACTTTTCTGGCCAGTTATAAAGTACAGGTAATCTTAGAGTCCTTAATATTAATTAATAATATCGATACTTAAAAAGCACGAACTTGGAGACAGAAAGATGAAATGAGGTGTTGTGGATGCTTTTGTGGGCTGCACCTATCAGCACCGCAATAAGCTATGTCAGCTTGGCGCCCACAACAGCAACAAAAGCTTAGCTCTTCCATATTGTCAGTTAGTTAGGATTGTTAGCTTGCGGAATAAGTTAGTTCAGTTTGTTGGTTAGTTTATTAGTTGGTCTATACCTGCTTTCGTGATCCAGCTACTCTAGCAGAATGGAACCCCAGCTCCATCTAATAACTGTTCAGAGCCTCCTAATGAGAGGAACACGCTCCATCTTTCTGCTAATCCCAACCAATAAACTAGCCACATCATAAGGATTACAGATTCATACGTGATTAAAAGATATCGAGAAGTAAGGTTTTTTCTTCTTCTCGAATATGCAGGAGAGCTGCACAACATTGTACTACCTCCGTTCCAAATTAATATTCGCTATTGACTTTTTCTCACAATGTTTGACCACAAAAAATTATACAAGTATCGTTTATTTTGTTTGTGGCTTACTTTATCATCAAAGGTACTTTAAATAGGCGAGGGTAGTAAAATGGACTTTTTCCTTGTTTTTTCATATATTTGGACAAAAAATTGGAATAAAATCAATGATCAAACATCATGATAGTGAATAGTAATTTGGAACAGAGGGAGAAAATCACGAAACAAACGGTGATTGTGAATACTAACTGCAAAGGAAAAAAATATATTTACCTTGAAAATGCAAGCCTGTGGCTTTACATCATTTGGGTCTCCGTCACGGTCAACAACGTTAAAAGTGATCATTATTGGAACTTTTGCAGCAGACTGGAGAGGAATACCACTGTCCAGCTGTATACCCCGTACAAACTTGTTTGTTGCAGTAGGTAGGTAGAGGTCATCACCTGGAATGGAAATCTTTTCCAGTTCCCTGCATGAAAGTTGAAAATTATATAAGTTCTCAATTCTTTCTTTTTAAACATTACAACAACAATCTATAATTACCTTCTTATACCCGCTCTCCGCTCTTCCTTGGGAAGAGGGAAAAGAACACCAGAAATAGAGGTGACCTTGTCAAAGAAATCAAACTCTCTTTCAAACATATCACGAGCCTCTGGTGTGAAACTGTTAATAATTTTTTCCTTAACAGCAGGAAGCAAGGATTGGAATGCACTGCCCTGAAAAAAATTGAAAAATGAGCATTATACTTGTGACCTTCAAGCTTGGAAATAAAATTGTATGATAGATGCAATAAGAAACAGTACTTCTTTTGCTAACGCACATTTTGGTACAAAAAAGACAATGGAGAATCCAGCTATACAAAACAAAAGAAGATGATACCTTTTCAGCGGCTGCATCTTTCTCGTTTTCATCAACATATTCTCCCTGCATTTCAAGTTCAAAGACCCAAAAAAAACTCAGCCAAAGAATTTGACATGAGGAATAAGTTACAGAAAAGAAATTTTTTTAAAGGAAATGGGGGGAAGAAGAGAGCACAGGGTCATTCTAGCTATAAAAGAGTAGGGTCTAAATAAATTTCACCTGCAGATGCCATATTAAGATATGAGCAAATATATTACTTCTTCGAGTGGCTCCAAGCAAGTACCCTTCAACCAGTTTCTATGAGTCAAAAGGTAGGGAAATTAAGATACACCTGTTAAATTATTTAATAGAATAATATGGCTTCTATAAGCAATGATAAAGTAAAAGATGTAGACTGAAGTTCTACTCTGCATTGATGATAGAGACATGCATATGACTGAAAGAATTCTCACCCCTTCATCATATCTGAGAGATTGCACCAACTGTGGCATAAAAAAGGTAACAGTATCAGGTGGGTAAGTCTCCAGGACACGAAGGACATATGCCATAACACGCGGATGTCCTTTATAAGGAGGAGTAAGAAACTCCAATGCCTGTGTAACAGAACATGGAGCCCAGTGTGGTAGTTGCTGTAACAGCACTGAATTCTCATCTACTGCCTTGGGAGTAATGAAAAAGGGTAATGCCTCAGGAATTGTACGAAGCTCCAGTAACCGCGTCTATGAAGAAAAAAAATGATAAATTATCAAAATGAGCTAGCTTTTTCAATGAAAAAAGCTGTAATTAGAAAATATCAACTATGCATCATAAGTCACTCAAACTCAGTAACCAGTCACATAACCCGATCAAAATGGATGGAACCTAAATCCACCAGTATATTCCTACAGGATTATTCGAATCTCTAAACAACTGATGGAACATGATACAAAGCAAATATATTATAAAAAGAACTTGTGAAGAAGAAAAAAGAAACCTAGTAGCAATATAATTTGAAAAGGTAGCTATAGGAAAGAAGAACCATACTTGTACCAACTGAGTGATCTCAGATTGCATTGTTGTATTTGTGGGAAACCTCAAAGGCATAGAGAGAGCAATTCGAGGATCAACAGCAAAAGCAGTTCTAACATGGTCAATCCATTTATCTGAGCTGATTTTACCACGAAACGTTGTCGTATCTCTGGTCAAAGATAACATAAGACATGTGAATTTGGACTCATAGGATCCATACAAACAAAAGGAAGAACTCAAGGTAGCGTAGGTACTTTGTATTTATTGGTTGTGCCCAGACTTCAAGCCTGTCTGCCTCATTCTGAGAAAGTGTCAGAAGTAATTGCTTTCGTTTTTCCCTTGCAGTTGCATAGTTGTCAACACAGCCCCAGACAGGGTGGATCTGATCTGCCTGCGACAAAGAAAAATGACAGGGAGAGAAAAGTTTGAATTTTCAAAACATCTATCAGAGATACATGGGGGAAGAGAGGCATTTTAATTCTCTGAATTGGGGAAGAGATCAGAGAGATTAATGGGGAATAAACGTGTTGTTCAGTCATACCATATTATGTTCGTCTTCACGTCCCTGTGACTTTGAAACAGAATCAACAGGACTACTGGTGCGCTCATTTTGTAGAAAATGGACAAATACTGACACTGACTGAGCTTCTCTCTGAGCATATGTTTTGTTCTGAGATTCATACCACTCAGGCGCATAAGAAAACCATCCCAAAGCAGCACTGAAAAGACGAGCAAAGAAAAGTACATCAGCAAAGCAGAAAACAACAAAGATGCAAACTTGTAGCTGAAACAAGCATGGAAAAATAAAATTAGGAAATAATTACATAGTCTACTTAATGATAAGAGATACTTGAAGCATAATTACTCGATTGCAAAATAATCATTCCAAATAACAAGAAATACATGCCAATATATTTCTTAATATTGCTGAAGCTATCTCAACTAAGGTAAAGGAAGATGGGGGATAAATGTTACTCCGCCTGTGTTGTTTCAACATAGCCAGTCCCAAGCACAGGTGAAGGAGGAAGGGTCCCTTCCCCAATAGGGGGAGGAGGTTGTGATGGGTAGCCAATGTAAAAACCCAGCCGAGCCTCTTATATGGAGATGAGACACAACACAAGAGAAAAATGGTGTTGTATCTCAGCTGGATGCCTAAACTAAAAAGAGGTATAATAATCATTGAAGTTTTTGTTTGCACATATATGCCATGTGGCGAAATCACCAAATAGGAAATCACAATCGAAGTTCAATAATTAACCATGAGTTTTGCCATAATTTTCTTGCAAAATTTGTAACTTTTTTATGAAGTACTTTGAATATGTAGTTTTGATATAGTTTGTTCACTCTATCCCTAGTTTCGCAATACTTTCTGTCATTGTAATTCGTTACATCGAACTTACTTTTGTTTTACATTTTCATTTAAAATATCAAGATTTTGCCATATAGAAAGAGATGCAAGAAACATTATAGCATGCATATAATGAAACATTGAAACCTAATCGTTACAATTATGTAAGGACACAGAATCAATGCAATGAAGTAAACTTTACCGGTATACCCTGTCCTCTAACAACTGAAGCCCCATATTACATTTCTGCAAGTTAGATTGAGACTGGCATGAGCAGAACTTCAATCCAAGGAGCATCGCAGTAAAGAAAGTGCCGGTAGCAGCAGGATGGCGAGAAAAATGAGATGGAGACTTCATTGTTCCTTGCAGCATCCGACCTAGAAGAAGAAGTTGTTCGATGCTATCATGCCGAGCCACCTGCCAGAATAGCACTTGTATAAGGCTGCGAAGGTCCAGAGTTCAAAGATTGATGCAAAATGCCTAAACACCGCAACAGGAGAATGTAACATAGTAGATAGGTAACAATCCAAACATACATCTCTGTTTGGAAAGGAGTACAGTATTGCTTCTTCAAAATATTATGGAGCATTGCAGGTTAACTCATTTTAAAGAGCCCTGGCGTCGACCTACCGCTAAGTCTACCTACTGATCTTACTTCAACAGTTCGGCGACCTTTGAACCTTGGCGTGGCTTATGGAAGTCATGGGCCCCTGGCAAATGTATTTTTTTTTCGCTTGCCATCAGAAACTGTTGCTGGACGGCACAGACTTGCTTGCCAAAAGAATGTCACATCCACAGTAGTGTCCCTTATGCGACCAAGAGGACGAAACAGTTCAGAATCTGCTCACTAATTGTGTGTTCTCGCAGCAAGTGTGGTTCAATATTCTTTCGCCTGTAGAGATGGGTGGAGCAGTACCATGACTAAACAAGCATAGCTGCGCTGATTGGTGAGCCAAGTTCATTCGTAAAGTCAAGAAGGAATATAGAAAAGGGGTTAGTTCTCTAATCATTTTGACATCTTGGTTAATATGGAAGCACCACAACGCTTGTCTTTGATGGAGCTACTCCATCCATTAATGAGGTCTTTGATGAGTACAAGCTGGGGTGCTTGGCTGGAGCTAGGAAGCTCCAAGCACTAGTGCACTATGGTTAGATGGGGTAGGGACATTCGGTTGAGTGTTCTGGTTCTTGGTTGTCAAACTGTCCTCCAGGTGATGGTGTTGTAAGTGTTCCCAACCTTCTCATGTATGAGTTGGTAATGTGTGCGGGCCGTTTCTACTCTCTATAACACAAACATACGCAGCTCTCCTGCGTATTCGAGACTCGCTTTAAAGAAACAGTTCAAGTTGGTTTCTTTCATTCTGATGGTGCAAAAGATTTAATTGGGATCATGTAAGTTTCTTATCATTAGTAAATCAAACATGATCTCAAGAGATGGAGTATGAAACAAATAGGTATGCATATATAAACATACTCTAAATTTAGTCAATGCATTATGAATCTATTTATAAAATATCAGAGTGAACTTGAATCTGCAGGCATGCCAACAGGAGAATTCAGACAGACAAAGTTCTAGACAATGAAACAACCCTTGAATAAGTGATGGATAACAGAGGAGATAAAATACGGACAACTCAAGATTTTTTTTCTTTTCCTATAGCTCTAGTATTATTTGCTTTTCTTTTCATTTATGTCATTTCCATTAATCCCACAGTCCAAAAAATCATACGAAACAAACTTAATAGAAGCAGTCTTGTATAAGATCACAATGCACTATTGATTTCTTCAGTGCAAAAACCTTCTGTGCTCCACACTAGTATGCAACCACAATTGAACATGCTCAGATAAGAACAGACGAAGATGCTTTGCATGCACACTGGTACCATCGTTAGCCATAGAGAGAAACAGTAGCAATTCATAACATAAATGAAGTAAAGGTGAATATACCTCAAACCGATCAATAAAGAAGCCAAGCCAGAGTCTATGGGCGATTATTGCTTCGACTGGATCCTTTTCTGGCGGTGCCTCGGGCTCACCAGGGATAAGGTGCGGCCTCAATTTCGCATCTGGGCCACAGTAATTCATATCTGATGCAAACAATCCACGCTTGGTATCTATGGTCCACAGCCATGCATCAACAAGTTCCGCAAGCACAAGAGGGCCTAAAGAAGGTGCTGCTGATACTAGCCATGTCCAGATATAGATTCCAGTCTCCATTGCATCAGGAGTAGAAATATATGCAGGACACCAACATAGAAGCCGTATAAGCTGAGAAAATCCTTCCAGATTTCCTCTAGAATCAGACACCTACATGTTACAATATAGGAAAGTACAATTAAATCCAAAATTAAGGAAACAACAGGCCACCTAGGCGCAAAAATTACTTACCATATGATCAAGAAGTAATGCTGTAGCCTGAGAACATGTTTCACGGAATTGTGAATTATCTATTGGTTGTTTCTCCGCCGCAACAACAAAGTTCTGAAGAAGACTAACAAACTTGGACCCAAAAACTTCATCAAATGACTGATGGGGCTGTGCAGACTGCATACCAGGAGGAGCCATGCCCATGTTTATGCCTCCCATAGTACTGAATAGCCTTCTCATACCAGCAATCTCACCAGCATGGTTGCATTTCACAGTTGCACTCACTACTGCAGTAGAGAGTACTTCCAGAGTGAAGTCAGATGCTTCTTTCTTCGCTCCTGATGCTGCTGCAGCAGAGTCCATAACTGCAGGAACATTGGCTGTCCTAATGCCATTCCAATCATTCTTTCCACTACAAATACGTATCTCAGATAAAAGTGAGACAACATCTGCTGTATGTTGTGTTCTTTGTACTCCACTTGGCTTGCAAAAGTTTTCCTAGAACACAAATAACCATATCAGGCATAGGGTGGAAAAAGAAAAGGACGAGTTATAAATATGAACTTCTTATGTCAGCATGATAATGTCTATGGCATAAGTTTGTGATATACAGTATATATTTAAAAGAAAGGCTGATTTATATGTGAAGTTTCCTGGTGGAAAATATAAAACAAAACACAATCAGGCAGTTTCTTTTCCAATCATTTTTGTTCATTATACACTTCAGATTTGTATATCTTTTTTCACAACTGATGTCAACAATGGACATCTTTAGATAATAAACAATGGGATAATCAGCCAGTTAAATCAATGCAGCGATGCACAATTTACAGCAATCTGATGCCACTAATGAAAGTTTAGCAAGTTATTTTGATTTAGAAAAATTATTTTCATATATTTATACTGATACGAAAGCATAGGAAACAGTTTCTCTGTACATGCCATATCCAGCAAAGATAATCTATGTCTGGTAACTGCCCCCAAACAATAAAAAAGTTTCCTTATCAAATAGTAAGAACTTCCACTTGTTTATTACTGAAAGTAGTATGAAATCTTGAAGGTTAAACAAAAAGAAAAAGGCATTTAGGTGAACACTATGCATGCATGCACAATCAAAGAGTTAATCAAACAGGCAGCCCAAGCGTAATCAATGAGTGCAATTAAAGAAGAAAATAAATCTAGCCCAAATGAAGTTAAGAACATACTATACAAGAAATCTAATAAAGGAAAAAAGATCTACATGATCAGCAAGCTTAGCCTCGACCAGACAAGCAATCGGCAACCTTAATATTGACAGGACAGTGACCATCTACTAACAGGAAATACAGCATCAGCCTCACACAAACCCAGAACAATGTTGCTGGAACAAAAGTCAGGCTGAATATATTCACTAAACCTGTATAAGGCCTTGAGTGGTACACGGAGCATATGAAAGAGCACTTGTTAACCATTCCCTAGCAATCTTTTGATACAGTGAGCGGACAGTTGCAACCCAGGCAGGATCACTGACTGGGCCAGAAGTCAACTCATTGTGAACAGAAATAAGAAGTAAATCCAAGCATGAAGAGTTCCAGAGGACCTGAAATTCAGAATACTAGTGTGCATCAATGTGTCTCAAATCAATAAAATTAACACATGACAAGCTAAATAAAGGTACCTGAGGGAACTTTTCCTTCAGCTGCGTTAACAGCTTAACACTCACATCACGAACATGCTCATCCCTCTGAGACATGCTCTTTATGAGGAAGCAGGCATGAACAGAAAGAACTGATTCTCTAACATCAGCTCCTTCACCTATGTCAGACATGCGATCCTCCTGGCCACCAAAACAAAAGATATCATCAATTTGCACAACTAGTAGTACCAGTTTACTCTTAGCACAATAAAATACAATGCATCAGCACTGAATGGATCGTGGAATATCTCCAAGTTAAATGGAGCAGAACAGAACACAAAGAAATTTCATGGTGCAAACAGGATCCAAAACAGATTGCAATTATGGAATACAAGATGCAAGTTATAGTCAGTGCCCCATTTATATTGCTTAACGGATAAGTAAAACACCTCTTCATGAGTGGATGGGGCATTTTCTTGTGAGGCACAATTTCTTTATTTCAGATCAATAAAAGTAACAGTTTGAACATTTTGATGTATCCTTTTGTCACAATACATTTCCAAACAACTTGATAGCTCAAAAAAACATAAATGCTAATGTGTCCAGTGCAAAAGGAAATGTTAGCACCTACTAAATGCTATCTACACAGCAGCAATGACCTTGAGTATAGCATTTTACATATATTACATATAAAACTAAATTAAACAGAAAACAACAGAGTACATAGTTAAACACATGGCGAACAGGACTTCCAGTTTGGTACATATATCAAAGTAAATGATGGGATACAAGATAAGTATCACATGCCAAAGATGTTCCAAAAGATTGCTCAAGTGAGGAGTGTACCAGCCATGACAACACTGTTTCAAAAGCTCTATGCACAACTGCCGTCAAACACTGAGATACTGCCGGTGTCAAATTTGGAGTAAGCAGATATTCAAATACACAGCTAAATGCACTATTTGATTTATTCAATGTAGATGTAGCTGAGAGTATGCCACCATTGCAACTAAAACGCAGTATCTCTAGGAAAGCAACTGCAAGGAGGTACGTAGCTTTTACCCCTGAAAATAAAGTTAACAAGGATCAGTACAGATACATCAGCAAATTTTCGTATGCCTACTATACCACTTAGAGAATGGCAGGAATATGTTAATACCAACAATCCAGTGTAGTTCTAAAAGGGGACATTTATAGACAAACAAATATCTTTTGCTTCTCTTTTTGTTAGCGGGTTTTCCTTGTACAATTTGTTTCCCAACGAAATCCATTTGTACAGAAGAACATGCAACAGATAAAACACGTCAGGCATATTGGAAACGTGAAGCTGAGGGAACATAGCTTATTTATTTGCACGATTATTTACATATATACAAGAAAGACTGAAGTTTACAGACCTTATACGGAACATGATAAGGACCTACAGTTACTTTGGCTGTGCACATCAATGTATTTGATTGGTGTGCAATATTATTTTCCCCAAGAATAAAAAAAAGCTGTGAAGCACTCATCAGAGAATAAACACTGACCTGAAATAGTACTCATTGCTGCTACCTCAACTCGACCTCCCAAAGCAGCAGAAAGTGCAGTTCTCTGCCCAACAGCAGAATTTTCATTACCACTACCACAACGACTACCTGGGTTGTGTAGAGCATTTAACTCTAGCTCATCTTCAAGCCATTTCACTGAACTGACAACCTGAAATCAGGAAAGCATACAGGATGTAAACATGTTAATAACAGCAAGAGTACTAGCCATTTGCACAGAATGATTGACAACGGATTATTAATCATAATTTACTTCAACATAAAAGAGGAAAAAGTCAAGAATTAGTAATCAAATAATCCTGATCAACTATTATAGAAAATATCAAAGGCTTTAAAGCATGGCATTTCCAAAATGGGGTGACTGAAGTAAAGCTGAACAAGATGAAATAAGATCTAAATATTCATGATAGGTGGAGACGAAATAAGAGATTCCTCTGCCACCGTCATTCAAAGCAAAAGTTATGTTCACTAGTTCCAGGAAAAGATGTTCAAATTTCTAATACCATTGAAAACAAACCGCTTCTAGCTCTATGCTCTGAATTAACTTACCAGAGGAGGTGTTCCTTGTGCAATACGTTGCACTGCTACAGACCATTGGCTATTCCACATGTATGGTCCAGCTACAGCTTGAAGGGCTATGTTGTTGCTTTCCATTGTGTTTAATGAAGTGGAAACTGGTTTTGTAGGTGCCTCATTTTTCTGTATGGGTGGAGCTAGGCCAAACAATACAATGTAGAACCAAAGGTTTCGGAATAGTTTCAATAATGATGGCTCGACAGTGGACACTGGATCAAAATCAGAACATATTTCAGCAACTGCAGGAAGTAACGGACCAATCAAATCAGCACCACTCCTGCATTAATGAAAATGAACATGAAAGCAAACTATTCTTCAGCTAACTTTGTTATGACAAATAGACAAGCACGAGACATGGTAAAATCGTGTAAAACAAATGAAGAAATGAACCAAAACAATACAGCATACAGAACCACGTGATAACAGATAGCACCATGAGCTACTCGCTTTGCATATTAGTCATTACTCTTCACTTCGAATTCTACCTTTCGGTTGTTAAAGGGTAAGGTGGATGTCCCTACGGCTCGTCTTGGGCTAGAATCGAGACGTCATGTAAAACTTCCTTTGAAAACATAAATAGTTACCTAGAACAGTCAAACTTGCGTTTATTTACTACTTTGAGGCACTGTTCTTAAGGTGGAATGGTTTCCTGTGGTGCCTTGGGTACGCCTTATCGCCTAGGCGGCACCTGGGCGACAAGGCAGAATTAGGCTCTTGTGGCGCCTTTGGATACACCTTGTCACCTAGCGACGCCTTAATAACAATGCTTTGATGCTTTGCTACCCCAATATATGAATTCTAAGAAAGACCATTATAATGTTAAGATATATAGTCAAGGACAATATTGTATCTCCTAGTCTAGGGTATACCTTGGTGTGCTAGAAAACAGAACATATTCTTTGAAAAGTATTCATATAAATCAGAGATGAACAAAGACAGGTGTGCATGACTTCACAGAGGTAAGTAGATAATAGTCTAATCAATACTATCTTTGGCTTATATTTTTTATCATATGTTAGTTCAAGTAACAAAAGTATAACCCAATTATGTATATGCCAAATCTACGCATGTTATTTCCATGCGATCAACCAAAAAACTTTAGAAGATGACTGAAATCAGGCAGTACTGTTCTGGAGTGGAGACCATAGGATGTCATGCAACAGCAGCAATGCACATTGCCACAGGCAAAACAACTATACCTGCAAGGTTGGCCCAAGGCAAGAAAGCAGCACCCTCAGAGGCAACAGGTAAGGGCAGTGATTAGTCGTTTGAATGCTTATCTACTTAAGCTAGTATTAGAAGGTTGCATTAGCTAGCATATCTCAGGATTTGGTATCAGTGTGTCAAGATCTCGTTAATTGGTTTGATGCACATCATATGGTAGTTCTATCTTATAGGAGCCATATGCCTGTTTAAAGGGTTGTGTCTTTGTATTAACTAAGCAAGAGTTGGTACAAAGAATTTGTAGTTTCCCTCCAACTTGCCTCAGAGACTAGATAGATGTCACAGGAGACGATCCCCTCACCAGCCTGTCAAAGGAGAGAGCCCAACCTCGGGTCTTAGACCCGCACCCAACCATGTGCATAAGTATAAAAAAGATAAACCACCTTCCATAAATTGTTGCTTCTGATATGAATAACTCAGGCACATAAATTAGACTACAGACATATCAAGATTGTGAATGCAACCAGCAATAGTACATATGCCCTTTTTTAAGACCCAACAATATTCGAGCTTCCTAGAAAATATATATGATTGATTGAAACTAACTGCAAAGGATCTTACCTCCCACTTTTAGATTCAGCAACTAGCCCCACATCTGAGCACAGAGACAGTAATCTATGACGATAATCAGTCCTGAGTTTTGTGCTTGTGAGGTTTGAAGCAACAAGCAGAAAGCCTGCAGGAAGAGTCTAGAATATTGTTTTACATAGTTAGCATGGAACATGGAGAAGAAGTCAAACCACTTTGTAAGATAACCATATAGAATCAATTTCTTACAGAACTCACGCATACCTCTGTACGCTCAGTTGTTGCTTCTGATGGCAATGTGTTGTTTTCTGAAGCCCCTAGAGCTTTAACTTTGTCAAGATAGCTTCTTGTCATCAGGACAATACTCTCACGATATGACTTTTCAAAACCCAAGCATGCAACACGAGATATTGCGTCTAATAACTACAATATTTAAACTAAGTGAGTTCCAAAAGAGTGCCTTTGTTGAAAAAGAAAAGTTGCAAGAAAAACAAACCAAAATTGCAAGGCTGGAAGCTGGATTGTGTAAATGAGTAAGAGACGGAATTTCATACTCGTAGACGCAATGAACTTGGAGATGAAGCATCACCCTCTTCTAGATGTTCAATGAAAAGGGGCAAAATCATGTCTACAACTTCCCATTTTTTTAAGCAAACACATAGCTCTGCCAGAAGGCGTATGACATTAAGTCGAATAACTGGAACTGCCTCCTTTCCTTTGCCATCCTGGAGCAGATTCACAATCAAGTAAAAAACTAGGACTGAAATTTAATCAATGTTACTGCAATGCATATGTTTTCTCATTTTAAGTAGTCAGATGAAGTCATATAAAATCTGCCAGCAGCAGGTAAGGTTACTTCTGTGATGGAACAAATGTTCAGTCCCAACCACAACCATAGACATGAAGTTCAATTTCAGAATGATCTCACCCCGACCATACTCTATAGACATGCTTAATGAGATGGACAAAAGTGTGCTGGATCTGATACGGCAGATCGAACTGACAAAATCAAAATAAAGACCAACTAAGCAATAGCTGCTGACTCTCCTTGCAGCTTAAATTTTTTGGGAATTATTGTCAAATGAAGCCCGTAAATGCATCAGATCACAACACTGAAATATTAACAGATGATACAGATGTTGTTCTAACGCAGCATGGTAGTTTCGAATAGGTAAAAAGTGCTGCTTTTTAAGCAATTATAGAATTGTAATAGATGACTTGATACATCCACTTATTCACACAAAAACTTTGCACTATCAAAACACCCCTGCTTCGAAACGGTATTCCTATATCACTCAAGGCTCATGATATAACCAAATGTTTTTGTAAGCACACCCAACTAGCCAGAATGCCATATCAAAATATCTAAATAGATCGAGGACGCACTATGTCATGCCTGACAATGCCATATTGGTGTGGGTGTGTGATTGTGTAATCAGGGTTTCTACCCTTTCTTCTTCTTTAATATAATGATACACAGCTCACCTGAGTGCTCAATAAAAAAAGGACTATAACTGAAGTTGCCCTGAGAAAAACACTTCACAAAAGACACCGGAGTGACATCTATTTATTGAGGATACTGTCACAATATATAGCGCAAAAAAGATCCTGGGTCCCAGCAACTCTTCCTAGAGCACAGAAATTCCATGGGCTAATTAAGAGAAAAATAAAGGGTAATACCTCCTCCTCATAATCGTTCCGCTCACGGACATATGCAGCTAGACGCATAATAAATGTGTCAACAAGGGCCCTATCCTTTGTCCAGCCAAACTCTATGATCTCACAGCTCAACTTCACCACTGCCTCAAATAAAGCCCCAGGGCTACCGCCTGTCATATCAGCCTGCATCAAAATAACAATTCCACATTAGACCACGCACCAGGAGCGCAAAAGTTTCTTTAGTCCAAGCAAGACACGTGAAAATGAAACATGCCTGCGAACACGTGCTCACAACAAGTGGCTTTAACGGAATCAGCAGCACCGGCAGGAGCTGACCCCCACGTGAGACAGTTATCTGACTGATCCCATTGAGCAGCGTGCAAAACAGCTCCTCGCAGATCTTCAGTTTCCGCCAGGATGACAGAATGCATGACTTGGTGGCCTCAATGGACCAAGCTAGAGTCTG
This sequence comes from Echinochloa phyllopogon, assembly GCA_033239725.1. Taxonomy (NCBI): domain Eukaryota; kingdom Viridiplantae; phylum Streptophyta; class Magnoliopsida; order Poales; family Poaceae; genus Echinochloa; species Echinochloa phyllopogon. The sequence goes on along the minus strand of BTCW01000009.1, from coordinate 9,921,177 downwards.
CTGGAGCATATCCTTGGAAGCCTTGCTATCAGTATCCATGGTGGAAACGCTTCGCACCAGCACCACCACTGCAGCTTGGCAGCACATCAATTTGGTGTTTATCCTTGCCCTCAGATGTGCACCCTGCCCCCTCCAGTCCCGCTTTCTAATCTGCAAATCATCACCACAATAATGAGCAAACCGCAACACATATGGAAACACACACAGGCGCAAACGGAGGAAGGGCCTCACCTTGAGGAAATCCGTGAGCGATCGGACCTGCCGTGCAGCAGCATTCCTGACCTTCCCAACCTGCTCAGCCTCTAGCCCACCCTCGCCCCCGAGCATATGCACGATCAGCCTGAATGCGACCTCCTTCCGCTCCAGCTCCTCGACCTCCTCCTCCTCGAACCTCCGCACCACATCTTTGGCCCCTCCGTTCTCCTCGCCCACCGCGTCCTCCCCTTTCCCCTTGGCCTTGGCCTTGGCCGGGGCCTCCTCGGAGCCAGGAAACTCGAGGAGCAGCCGGGCAGCGACGGGCGCGGCATCTGTGGGGAGGAGCGGCAAGGGGGCCGCCGCCGCCGCGGCGGAGAGGAACGCGCGGGCGAGCGGCGCGGAGGCCGGGTCCGCGATGTCGAGCGCCGCGAGTAGCGCGGCGGAGAGCGCCGACGAGAGGGCGGGAGAGGCCGGGGCCGCTGCGAGGAGCGGGAGGAGCCTGGAGAGGAACGGCGCCGGGGCGAAGGACTGGGGCCAGAAGGCCGGCGAGAGGAAGGCGTGGGACTTGAGGAAGGAGAGGAGCGGGGCCGGGGGCGCCGCATCGCCGGCGCCGCCCGCCGGGAGGAGGCGCGCGAGCGCGAGGAGCGAGTGGAGGTGCGCCCTGGACGCGCGCTGCGGGGCCGCGGCCGGCGGGGCGGCGGCGCAGCGGGAGGAGAGCCACGCGAGCTTGTCGGCGAGGAGGAGATCCGGGTGCGCGGCCACCAGGTCGCAGAGCTCGTTGAGCGCCTCCATTCCGGAGGTGGGGGCGGGAGGGGTCGCCGCGGCGGCAATGCGGTGTCAGATCATGGGGCGCATCGGGGGACGGCGACGCGGGCGGGGCGGGGCGGGGCGGAGATGCGCTCCTCCCTCCCTCTCTCTCCCTCCCCTTGGTTTTTCCCTGCGACTGACGCGAGAGCGATTGGTGGAGCCGAGGACCGGGGGGGAGAAGCCGGGAAGGGACAAGGGTGGGTGGACGGCTCGTGTTAATTTTCTCGGTTGACTTGGCCGCCGAATGTTTTGGGGCCGGGTGGGCGGCACCTCACCCGGAGCCAGTCGGGCAAGGGAAACGAGGAAGAAAGGCGCGCGACGTCGATGCGATTCCCCGAGCGCGGTGCGGTCTTTTTTTTTTTGGTAAACACGGAGCTTCATATATATATTAGGAACAACATGATTACGATCCTCAGCCAGAAGAACACGCAGGCAGTTCGGAGGCTCGTGCCACTCCTCCATCACGCACTCACGTGAGACCTGTCTAGCACTAATATGAGCTAGCTTATTTATTACGAGATCTGCTAGAAAAAACAAAGGTGAACCCATCGAAGCTCCTACTGGCACTAAGTACATCCTGCAGAATCAGATTAACTGATGATCTTTGTGTGTCAAGATTGTTCCAAAGATTGACCAGTTGTAAGCAATCACTTTCCAATTGTAGCTTGGTAATTCCAAGCTGCTGTGCCAATTGAACACCCGCTCTGCAGGCTTTAGCCTCCATCATCAAGGCATCTTGTGCTGCGTCTTGCCATGCAGCCCGCCCTGCTACAAAGCGCCCATCGTGATCACGCAATACCACTCCAACAGCCCCCGTTCGATCAGCTTCATAAAAGGCACCATCGACATTGCATTTGTGCCAACCAATTTGAAGTCTCTCCCAGTATTGGGTGATTCCTCTTTGCTGAATCTTCTCAGGATGTAGTAGCTGCCAAAGATCAAATGTTGTGTCCCATGCCCATTGAACAGCTTGTCGCACTGGAAGCGGTGTCTGGCCATGGCGGCGTTTATTCCGCATCATCCATAGAGACCACATGTGTAACGCCCGCGTTTTAATCTCTGGGAAAATCACCTAAAGAAATCACCCGGTGAAAAATCTTTCAAAATCTTTTACCACCCGAGCTCCCGCTTCCGCCAAAACCTTGTCCTCCTTGTTACCACCGTTTCCCCCCCCCCTCTTTTTTTTCCTGTTCGCTTCGTTGTCACCGCCCCCTCTTTTTCCGTCCCGCCTCGTGTCGAACACTCTCGGGTCGCCCGCCGGACCCGTCCACCACTGGCCGACCGTCGTCGACCGCCGTCGTCTTTCCGCCGCGAATCCCACCGATCTCCTCTCTCCTTTTCTCTTTTCCCTTTTTTCTTTTCTCCCTTTCTTCTTTTCCTCCTTTCTTTCTTCCTTTCCTTTCTTTTCTTCTCTTCCTTTCCCCTCCCCTGTTTCCTCTGCTTCGCGCACCCTACACCGCCCGTCGCCGACCACCAGTGCCCGGCCGGCCCCACCACCCCTCGGCTCGTCACGCTCGCAGTCCAGCCCCGCTACCACCTCCGCTCCACCGCACGCCACCGTCGGCTCGGTCGCACGCGCTCTACCCCGTCCCGCCGCGCCAAGCACCACACGCAAGCCGCACGACCACCACCACCGCTCACCCTCTGCTCGACGCGCTCACCATCGCCGCCGTGCCGCCACTCGTTGTGACCCCACCGCTGCCGCCGCTGCGACCGACACACGGCCGACCCGCCCGCATCTCTGCCGTGCCGCTCACCGCGCTCACCACTCACCGCCCGGCCATCCCTGACACGCCGTCGCCCCACGTGCTCGCCGCGCACGCGCTCCCGGGCCGACCCCGCCGCAGCGCTGCCCCGCCGCAGTCCCATCGCCAAGCACAACAGCACCACCCATACGCGCACGCGCAGCTCCGCAACAGCGCCGCCGTACTGTCCCACCACCGCTCGAACCCCGGCCGCCATCAATTCCGCCCGCCGGCCACTCCCACCGCCCGCCGAGCACCCCTCTTTCACCCTCCCGTCGGCCCACCGCCTCAACGCTCCTCCACGCCTATAAATAGGCCCAATGGCTTCCTCCTCACCACCTCCCACTCGCGCACCTCGCCAATCGCCCCCTCCACCGCCGTAACACCCCCGCCCGACCGCCATTGCCGCCGCCGCCTCTGGCCCTCGTGGGCAGCCCCACCCGCTGCGTCTCTGCCTAGGGTAAGGGCACGGGTGCACTCACCGCACTCCCCTCTCTCTTTCCCCCTGGTCAATTTGACCCTTCGCCGCCGCAATCGCCGGCCGGCCGACCAACCGCCGCCGCCGTCGCTCCCTCTCTCTCTCCCTCGGTACTGTTACGCAAGGAAGAAAGCCCCTTTTTCGCATAACCCCCTGAAGTTCTCCTTATTCGAACCCGCAGTCCAAACTTAAAACCCTCTCTCTCTGGAACATTCCCACATAACCTCCTAGACTTTAACCAATTTGACCCGCAGTCCACATGTACTATTCTCTCTCTGTCTTTTTCACCAGAGGCCCTCGGACTTTTCGGTAATTACAAAAAGGTCCTTTTCTTTACAAACAGCCCCTAAACCTCCACCAAACTCGTCATTTCATGCGCCAAATTAATCCCGTTTGACCCCAAACTCCACCACAATAATCACCAGTATATATTTCCGCCAACCCATTCAGTCCATATTCAAAAATAATCATGTCGTCATCTCTCTCTCTCATTTTCCGTTCTTTCCTTCGGAGCTCAATAAAAACTTTCTCTTTTATTTATTGTATGTTTGTTTGTGTGTGCCGTAGACTCTGCTGTGAACGAGGAAGGACTCGAGGAGGAACAGGGCTACGAGCAGGAGTTTGGAGGCCAAGACCCCGGGCAGGAATCCCCCGAGGGTTGGGAAAACGGCAAGTGCAATCCCACCCTTTGATGCATACTTTTGTCCTAAATTTTATAAACACAATCCATGGCCTGTTTTATAAAACCTGCATGATTTTACTGCTAAACCCAGTTGGATAGCCATTCCTTGATTGCTATGACTGCTTCCTTGACAACCTAGATTAATGTTTGAATATGACAATGCTCTGTTTGAATATTGGTCACTGCTAGAAATGTTTAGGAATATTTTACCATTATACCCCCATGACAATCACTTGGTGTTTACAAAGCAACGGTGTGCGTACTTTAAAATAAAAGAGATGATTTGTGTGAATAAAATGAGTACCCGTGTGGGATGAGACAGACGGTATTTCTGTGTGAAATACCGAGGTGAGCTCGAACCTGTGTGGTTGGGCATGGTGAGAGTTGTCTATCCTATCACAAATTTTTGGGATGATGTTGATGTGTCATCTAGCCTAACCCATTTTATTGTACCACCACTCGACCGTTGTATGTGGCAATGGCCTAGCATAAATCCCACTAGTTGAGCTGCTGGTTATGTGGTGTGCTGGTGAGCAACAGAGGGCCATGGAGCCGGGGAGACGATCTATGTGAGGTATGCCCCTGGTTAGGACCTCGTCGGTAGGTGGCTAACCCCTGGTCGCGTCTGTGATAACTTGTCAGTTTAGCTATGGTGGGTAATGGCTTTGATAGGAACTGCACTGGCACTAAGGTGTTCATGTTGTGGTAGCCTACTTATGGTTGTGTACACCTCTGCAGAGTTAAAACCTATCTGGATAGCCGTGTCCACGGTATTGGGCGAGTTACGGCTTGGTCACTTCACTAAGTCCCCTGTTTTGGTATAAGAAAGTGTTTGGGGTTTGGTTGAGCTGAGAAAAGTTTTGATATGGGCTACGACAGATGGGAAATCTGGTAGCAGTCAAAGTCCTGTGTGTAAAAGTGTTACATTTACTGATCCTATTAAAGGAAATATTTGTGAAAACCCATTGCGAAAACCAACCTTTGCATGTGTAATAAAATTCGCTTTGCTGCTAAATGAACCATGAGCCATCCTTGTTATAACACTTGCATGCTTCTGTTATACCCCTCCGTGGTTGTGGTTGTGCTTGCTGAGTACGTATGTACTCACCCTTGCTTAATTTGTTACAGAGGCAGACCCGGACTTTGTACCTGAGGACGTCGTTTAGAGGGGTTCGTTCTGCACCCAACCTTTGCCTGTGTGTTAGGGTCACCCGCTTGAAGCTACATGCGTTGCCACTCTGATGAAGACATCTATGTTATCAACCTTTTTATCTGGAGCTTAGTGTTAGTTCTGTTTGTCGTGGCCCTGCAATGCCACCGTTTCCCGTAATGTTGTTTTTGTACTGAACTATCTGTTGTAATAATGTGAACCAGCATCCTGGGACTGGTATTTGTATCACATTAAGTTCTCTCTTTCGAGGGGACGCTTCAACATGCCACATAGGATAACAGCTGCATCCTTTCTTGGGCAAAGCTCTGGTTGGAGTAAGTCTCGCGCCCAAGTCACCTCATGGAATCGTGGCAACTTTATAGCAGTAATGGATTTTGTACTGTCCCAGAAGTGCCTTGCCACCGTACAGTCAATAAGAACATGTTTGATTGTCTCCTCGCTTGCACCACATACTTCACAATTGGCAATCCTCTCTATATGCCTTCGATGTAAGACATGTCGTGCCGGCAGGAAACCATGTAGAACACGCCACCAGAACACTCGGACTTTTGGGGAGGGGGGGCTCAAGCTTCCAAATTGCTTTCCAATCACTATCACAGGAGGATCCAGGAACCGGCTCAGACAGCTGCCACCGTCGGCGCTCCAGGAGCCGATACGCCGATCTGACCGAGTATGTACCATGCTTCTCTGGTTCCCATGCCCAAAAATCATTACCACGCCCATTACTTGGCGTAGTAAGGATAGCCTCTGCATCAAAGCCACAGAAGTTCTCTCTGATCAATTCTTCGTTCCACTGTCCGCTTGCTGTTAACAGTTCTGAAACAGTGGTCAATTGATGATTATCCATTGATGTGAAAGGTTTTCCAATTGGATGATTATGGATCCATTTATCGGACCATACGTTAGTCTGATTTCCATCTCCTATTCTCTTGATCAGACCCTGTTGAAGCACTTCTCTCCCTGCAAGAATTGCTCTCCATGTTTGGCTCGCATGCTTTTTCCTAGTAGCTGAGAAGAAGTCACAGTCATGAAAGTACCTGCCTTTCAGGACTCTAGCACACAGGGAGTCTGGCCGAGTCATCAAGCGCCATCCTTGTTTACCAAGTATGGCCTTATTAAACATAGGCAAGTCTCTGAATCCCATGCCACCTTCATTTTTAGGTATTGTCAATAATTCCCAACGCATCCGGTGCATGTGTCTATTATCTGAAGATGATCCCCACCAGTAGTTGGAGATAGTACTTCTCATTTTATTGCAAGTGTCCACTGGAATTAAAAAACAACTCATTGGATATGTTGGTAGTGCCTGAGCTTTGGATTTGAGCAGCACCTCACGCCCTGCACAGCTCACTTCTCGTCCAGTCCAGCTCCCAACCAGACCCTTGATTCCCGCTGGTATATATTCAAAAACTTCCTTTGTAGCCCTTCCCAATGTTGTCGGCAATCCTAAATACCTTTCAGCGAGTGCCTCTTTCTGAATTTCCAATACATCTTTAACTATCACCTTCATAGCATCTGTACTGTTTTTACTAAAAAATACAGCAGACTTCTCTCTGTTCACCAATTGCCCTGAGCTCCGGTGATAAGTTTCCATGATTTCCTTTAGTCGACCAGCCCCTCTTTGCGATGCTTCTATGAAGATAATGCAATCATCCGCAAAGAGAAGGTGCGATATCCAGGGCGAGTGAATGCTAACCCGAACTCCCCTAGAAAGCTGCACTGGGCCTCTCGATTTCAGGATAGATGACAGGCCTTCAGCACACAACAAGAACAAATAAGGGGAGATAGGGTCCCCTTGGCGAATGCCTATTGTTGGTCTGAAACAATTCGACAATTTCCCGTTAACTTTAACTCTGAAAGATACTGAAGTAACACACCTCATGATCCTGTGTACAAACTCCTCATGAAAACCCAGCTTTAGTAAGATCCCCTCTAGGTAAGCCCATTCCACCCCATCATAAGCTTTGGCCATGTCCAGCTTAACTGCACACGCTCCAAATTTTCCTTTCTTCATCTTTAGATAGTGTATACACTCGTAGGCCGTTAGAACATTATCTGTAATGAGCCTGCCAGGCACAAAAGCACTCTGTTCATCAGAGATTATCTCATCTAAGAATACCTTCAATCGATTCGCCAATACCTTTGAACAAATTTTGTAGATAACATTGCACAAAGAGATGGGGCGAAATTGTTTCATATCTTGTGGATTTTTAATCTTGGGAATGAGAACAATAGTAGTGACATTTACCTCATCCGCTAAGATCCCCTCGTTAAGAAAACGCAGCACTGCCCTTGTCACACTCGGGCCGACCAAATCCCAGTGGGTCTGGAAGAAGCCTGCTGTGTAGCCATCTGGGCCAGGCGCCTTGTTGGCCCCCATCATGAACAGGGCCTTCTTAACCTCCTCCGGCGTGAAAGGTCTACTCAAGTGTGCATTCATATCCTCCGTCACTTTGCATGTGACGTGCTGCAATATTTCATTTGGCTCCAGATCCTGCTGGGCCGAGAAGAGCTCCTGGTAGAAGCCTACTGCACATTGCTCCAGATCCTCCTGTTGGGTGACTACTGAGCCATCTGCCAATTGCAAAGATTTTATTTGATTGTTCCGAGATCTCTCTTTCATCTTTGCTTGATAGAAGCCGGTATTTCGGTCACCCTCTTTTAACCAATCAATTCTCGATCTCTGTTTTTCCATAATCTCCTCTCTGGTTAACAGTTCAGAAATGCGAGACATAAGCTTTCTTTCTTTCCTCGATGGACCCATTCCAATAGCTTGACCACGGACCTGTTCCAGTTCTTTTCGTAGCTTGGCCAAATCCTTGCGAACTGACCCGAAAATATTCCGTTCCCAATCCTGGAGAGCGTTCTTGACCTGTGAAAGCCTGTTAGACAACTGACCAAGATCAGCTGACACATCATTGTCCCATGCTGATTGCACCAGGTCCATATATGAACCATCTCGCCTCCACATATTCTCATAACGGAACGCCTTCTTGCTCCTCCGACGGCAGGCCCCTTGCTGATAACACTCCACCACTAGGCAGCAGTGGTCTGATTCCGTCGTTTGAACATGCCAGACCATGGTCTCGGGGAAAAGATCAAGAAAGCTCCTGGTAGCCAGTCCTCTATCCAGTCTCACCTTGATATTGTGAGAGCCATCTTGTCTATTGTCCCAGGTAAAAGGCAGACCCGAGAAGCCCAGGTCGCTAAAACCACACACTGCCACCGCATCTCGAAAGCCATCCATCTGGCGTTCCGGCCGAGTATTCCCACCGAACTGCTCGCCGGCGTCTAGTATCTCGTTGAAGTCGCCCGCACATAGCCATGGCAGCGAGCTTTTGCTACTTAGGAGTTTCAGCAAATCCCAGCTCCTATAACGCAGTTCTCGTCGTGCTTCACCATAAAACCCGGTGAAACGCCATTGTGCCTCACCAGATTCTGGATCAAGGATTAGCGCGTCAATGTGGAGTTTGTCATAGCTCTGCACATCCACTTTAACATCACGTTCCCACAGTAATGCCAGGCCTCCGCCACGCCCATAGCTGCCCACTCCAATACCAAAAGGCATTCCAAGTGCACGAAGGAGGCGATCTACTCGATCATCAAACATCCTTGTCTCAGATAAGAACACCAAGCTAGGCCGATGTAGCTTTACCAAGCTACGTACTTCCTGAACTGCCTCGAGTCGGCCCAGACCCCGGCAGTTCAGCACTAGTGTTTTCATGGTGCCCGGCGGGGGCTACCGCTTGTAGCCGCCGCCGATCCTACATTATTATTAGGGTGGGATTTCCTCTGTTTCTTCTGTAGCTCATCCGAAACACTATCTCCATTCTCCTCTCCCCCGTCAATCTGTGACACTCGGCCTCTAACAAGACCGGACGGCACTAGTGCCATTACACCAGAGACAGGAAGATTAAGGTCCGGAGTTTATGGTGACGTCCCAGACCCCTTAGCCTTCCTTTTACGTGGGACATAATTCTCTGTACCCCTCATAGTTTGAAACAGTTGGCGACCTGCACCCCCTTCTTCTAGCACTTTCTCCTTTCCAGCACCCATAGGTGCTTTCTTGGGTGGAGCACCCCCTTCTTCTTGCGTTTTCTCCTTTCCAGCACCCGTAGGTGCTTGCTTGGGTGGAGACAACACCTCTTCGTCCTTCTCAACCTCCTTTCCAGTATTCCTCGCTTGGCGTTTATCCTCCTTTCTTACTGTCGAATGACGAAAATGTCCTGAATACGGCCGCCGCTTGGGCAAAACTCTGCAGCTTCTTTTTCCGTTCTTCTGGCGCTCTGAGCTTAATATCATACGGCAATTTGCCCAGTGCATTGCGTTGCGCTGGGGCATCACAATCCAGCTCAGAATGCCCTATTATACCACAGGATTTACAGAAGAAAGGTAGCTTTTCATACACAATATCAAACCACTCTTTTTTTCCTTCTTTGACTACCTGAAGTAGTACACCCCTTCGAAGTGGCTTAGCAATTTCTACCGCGACGCGCCCCCGAAGAAACGCGCCACTAGCCTTGCCTCCTCCGTCAACATCCAGCTTGGCCTCTTGGGGAAGAGGACGACGCGAGACGGGTAGAGAGTACAGACTAGAGAGAGGGCGAGGCCACGAGGGGAGCCTGTCGCGCGATTTCGACGCGGCCGGTGGTGTGGTGTCTCATGCGATGCGTGAGATGGTAATGCCATTGCCATTTGATGCAGCAGCTCTGTCCACGGAGAGTGGTCCGGACGTGTACGAAGCTGGATTTATTACTGCGAATCTTTAGGTTCGATGCTCTCGTTTACGTTGGATACGCTCGTCGCCTACTTGGAGATCGCAAGTAGTCCTCGAACTGCATTGTAACACTCTGATCATGAATGCATGGATCACTCATCACCGTAAGAGCAAGAAGGTATATTGCAACAATCTTACTATTACTGATTGGAGGCTCCTTTTGGAGCCTCCAGATTAATCCTCACGAGACGCGTTATAAAAAAAGATAAATCCTAGAAATTCTCACAAAAATCAGAAACATCCGACCATCAATTCAATAGGCTCTAATAGTCATCAACAACCATAACCGTTGGATCTATTATGTTTTTTTTAAAAAAATTACCCACCTTTGCCATTATAAAAGTAGTGTAAAGTAACCCCTAATAGTTGTTTCAAAATTACCTATATATGCCATTAAAAGTCAACGTAACCTACTCCAAACCTTGGCTCGATCTCTACCGTGATCTGAACAATCACGTGATCTCTGCCGATGTCAAAAAACATATATACCTCTCTACTTGCCTACGATATTGTCAATCGCAAGTCCTCTCTCATATGGACACGGGAGAACGCAAATTGCCACCGGCCGGCTTGAGGAATTCAAGAGAAGATAGAAAAAAGAAGACTCATGGCGGCCATCGTGGATGCGTGCAAGCAATCAAGCAAGATCTTCATCAGGATAGTATAGCACGGTGCCCTTCTAGATCAACCAAGACATCTCCTAGACTCCTACCCGTAGTATCTCACGTTTGTGTGCTTGCAAGCTGTATTCCGATCCGTGCTGTTCCTATGCACGGACACGAAGCGATGTGGCATGACAGGCGCATAAGTGATCCTCCATTATTGGTTCAACTTTGGAACCCGAAAGTATAGATTGGAATTTTGATCCCGCCGGTCTTCTCATGCATGATGCAGGTTTTAATTTTTTTAAGCAAAGCATGTGGAATTCGGATCCCTCTTCCCATGCGTGACCATGCAGTTTTGATTAGACTTGAAACGAGGCTGATTTTGACGTCCTTGCTTCCCCGTAAGGAAGCAGGTGGTATGTAACTCTGAACAATTCTAGCATTTTCTCTATTACGTTTTCTACTTTAAATTGCATTGGATCAACCCTGCTGCGTAGACAATGCAAATAGGTTTGAGTGATTGGTTGATTCTTAATGTGACAATAGCGAGGCAGGGAAAGAGTTAAAATAGTTAATGTAATTTCCTACACACGGGAAGAAAAAAGAGATGAAGCAATTTTGTAATAAAAAATAAAGCATCATACATCAAGGCAAGTCATGCAAACAAGTCCATATGCTGGCACCAAGACTATGGAACATGTATATGACATAAAGAGGCGCAGAACCTTGTGTGAATTCTTATGGTGCTATTACTAAGAAATAAATTTAGTATATAATGAAGAATTCGGTACCAATGCTATATTACTCATTATTCTAGAATTAATGGTGCTCCTTGGTTAATTCTTGGGAAGGTTTAGACAAAACTACAGAATTTACTATGTATACACACGTAAAACCTCTATTATTATGAAATATCTAATCTCATACCATATACTATTTACTTAAAAATATACCCAAACAGTATCCAAAGTATATTTTCTATATTTAAGAAACAATTTCCCTTATATAAGCTGACTATAGAAGTGTAATCAAAATAAATTCTATATGTAGTTTTACATATGCTGCTACATCAATATCAATGAGATCAAAGGGTTCAAATAATTTTGGTGGTCGCTCACTTAATAACCGGAGGTTCAAGTCAACAGGTCATAACATAGGTATACAAAATACAGATATATTTTCCATTCGGTATCACACCTTGAACACATTAATTTAATTAATTTATATAACCTCAACTACTCATCTATATTTAAAATTACTAGACCGTGCAGGTGCACGGGTTGGTGAGCTAGTAACCAGTAATCTAAAACTCCTAGACCTTGATAAAGAGTACAAAGTTCTTTCTCCTGGCGTGTTTTGTAGGGATGTGTGTGGAGCATAGAGACAACAACTAGACAGGTTTACAAATTTTAATTTGAACAAAGTGCATGATGATTCGATTTTTCAGACAGATTTTACCCCAATCTGAGAAATTTCAGAACCTCTAACTCTTCCCGATCAAAAAAAAAAATCTCCAACCCTTCATATAATCATATCACATCATTGCAATCGCATTTATGACCATTTGATTGATCAACCATATAAACACGACAAAGCTGCCGTTGCAATAAGTTTGCAACAAATTTTCCTGCTGGTAGCCATCATTCATGAAATGAAATGAAAATAATGAGCATAGTGTTCAGAAAGAAAACTTTTAATACTGCATTGTTTTCAATTTGAATGAACCAGGATTCTCGTCTAGAATAACATCGTTGCACAGAACGTAATTGCAGACTCCAGTATTCCATCACTGCCAGTGATTCACTGGTATTCGCAGAAAGAGACATCCAGCGCCTCTGGAAGGTGATTCTACCATACCATCTTCTCTGCTACTTTCTGCTTCTGCCCAGCGCATCGTATATCGACGGTGTGTGGTCTAGCACTGAAGTCATGGCCTGACTGAAAAGCACATGGAAAAAAAAAGTAGGGCGATAATGAGATTGTAAACAGTAACAAACTCACGAAAGACACTACAAAGAGAAAAGTACATAGTATATTTAAGTTATGCGATGTTTGGTTCATTTGTCTAAATATTGAAACAAGTATCTAAGACCTGTGCTTGGTTAACAACTGGGGATGGTCCATTACAACATGTGCAAAATCACAAAGTGAGCTCCAAAAGATGACTTGTTTTACAGAACTTGGAAGGTACTGAGTCGTGCTATGTTAATTAGTGTTAGTTTTAGTGAGTGTAGGTACAATTGGGTTCCAAAATTAATAGATCGAGTTAACAATATTTTCAGTACCTCGCAGGGACGTCAAGAAAGACTCCCACAAACGTTTAGGACAACCGTACCACAACCAACATCTGTGATCTGTCGGTCTGATGGTGCACATAAAATGGAACAGGAAACAATTTTCAGTATTTCGCATGGTAATGAATAGAAAACAAAAACTCCCAAAAATTAAGTGTAAGAGCATGGCTCGGCTCAACCCTGTAACTTAGAACAAACCTACCATGACCAGCGGTATTTGTCAATCTGAGATTGAAAACATGAAATTATATGATGATGTACTATTACTGGTGGAACAAGTTGAAAGATTGTTGTGTAAACCTCCTGGAGCTTTAGCTGCATAGGACCAACAGGAGAGGAAAAAATAAGGTAATTGTACCGTCGAATAAACTACAATGATGGGCAGCTTCTAGCTTAACATTAAAATTTTCGCTCACCTCTAAGGCTCTAACTGCTCCATTCAGGATGCAAGCCCTCCCTCCATGCACCTTCAGTTAAGTCGTAGACAATCAAATTCTCATCCAACTAGCAAACAGTTTAAGTCAGTAAAGCAATTACAAAAGTGAAAAAACAAAAATCATTAATTGTGCTGAGTCATTGCTCTACCTCAGTTTTGGTTAAATGTTTTACTTTACTTGCTAGCCACTGGTGTGCACACTTTGCCTCCTCTTGATGAACATCAGCATCTCCTTGTTCCTTTTTATGCCTGGAGACGGTGGATAGACTGATAGAGGAAAATGGTATCGCAGGATTCTCATGGATCACAACATCATACTATGTCCAAATCACTTCTCAGATTTAATGAAATATATATCCACCAATATAGTAATGTAAGAAACACGATAATATTTAAGAGATCATACCATTTAACTACTGGGTCAAGATGGTGCCTATAGCAAAAGCCTGCAGTTCGGGCCCTCTTAAGCACATGTTTATCCATTCCCATGGACAACATATCAAGGCAGACGAACGGATAATTCTACTCGTGGCATTCATTCCAATGGAGACAGAGCCCTCCTTCATCAGCTTTCTCGCAGATCAACTCAGCCTCCTTTGTGGTTCCCTTGGAACCGTTGCATGCATTTTTTCCAAGCAAGTTGATAAGCACCCATCGAACAGTAAATACTAGTAGTGTATACAACAAATGAACTAGGACATTTCTGGTCTAGCAACACTTACCAACAAGATAGCGAGTAGCAACAGAAGCAGAGTAAGGATCTGCATGCAAATATTTTTTAACAAGATGAAACACCTGAGTACGAATGTCATGGCTCAATGAGTTGTCATAGTGGTACGAACGGGACGCCTATCTCAGCCGCTCAAGGATCAACTCAGCCTCCTTCATGATACACATACACTTGAAACAATCATGCTGCAAGTGGAGTAAATGATGGCACCAAGAATCAGCACCAAGATAAATAAAGTGGATAAGATAAACTGCTATGAAGCTGTTTCTACACGTACAATAACATCAGGTATGATACGCCTATCTTTTCTTCGCAGCACAAGACTTAAGGCTTTCGGCTCAATCCTGATGCTCAGCCTCATCTCATTGGAGCAAGACCTAACCCTGCTTCATCCACTCAGAAACCAGTTCCATCCCTTATCGCAACACTTGGAAAGCAAGGCCTTGTTTAGTTTTAAAAAGCAACTCCCAAATTCACTATGCAAAAAAAAAAAAAATTCTCCATCATATCAAAATGTCATAACATGTATGGAGTACTAAATGTAGATGAAATTAAAAACTAATTGCACAATTTTGTTGTACTCTGCGAGACGAACATTTTGAGCCTAATTAATCAATTTTTGATAATTTTTCGCACATACAAACGAAATGCTACAGTGGCGCAATGATTACGAAGAGATCCCAAACTTCTAAATTTGGGAACTAAACAAGCCCTAAACAAACAATGGATCAATTTACAATTGGCGCGCATTAATTAAGTTACTGTAAGCAATCCAATAATGCAAGCCTAGCCTAGCCTCAAAGGCTGCAGAGCAAGTAATTAGCAGGAAGTTCAGTTACCAGATTGACGAGAGCAGTAACCAAGGAGACGTCGCCATCTGTAGAACTGGCTTGTTGTTGCCCGGTGGTAGCATCAGGTTGAGTAGAACTGGCAACCTTCTTCTCAAGACGCTTGGAAAGCAAGCAAACAACAGAATATTTTACAATTGTTGACTAAATATCCTAACGAAGCAATCGGGAAAAATGTTGTCCTTCTCGACCAAGTAATAGGAAATAGGAAAAGTTTTCAATTGGTTGAGACTGCATTATATTCTCTATTTTTTTCGCAAACATGCATTATATTTTCTCTATTTTTTCGAAACATGCATTATATCAATTGGTTGCAAACTTTTTCTATTACTCCATTCTTTTCAACTAAGTGTTTAAGAAGATGAACCAGAAGTATTGGAATAGATGAAAAAAATGTGTAAGTGCCAAGTTAGTGTGAAACCCTCGTTTGGTTAATTTTGGCTTCGTTATATGCAATATGTAAATTATAATTTGCTCGGCCAAAACACTACAATAACCCTTTTATGCATAGGATAGAAACCATGGAAGTGAAACAGATGATTGGAATACAGCGTCAAAATGGTGGAATGAGACAATACTTGAAAATAATAAGGCGTGTTTGTAACATAATAATTCCTGACAAATGAATCGCAAACTAATTCGATATATGTTTTTGCTTGTGCAACGGTTTCTGCAATGGTTTCTTCCCTTCGACTCCTGCGATAGTGCTCTATGCTTGTGGAGTGTTCTAACAATGAAGTTTCTTTCGAGACTTTTGTTCCACAGTTTTTTTAGCGTAGTCCACTTGTTGGAAATTTTCCTATGCCTAGGATCGGGTTTTATTTCCTCCAAACCAGCGGAACGGATCTGCTCAATATTTCATTCGAAACAGCAACGAACCGTGGCCAAACCAGGGGAATCCTGCAGGAATGAGCTGATTGATTCCTGTACTCCTTTGATTTTTCCTCCGATCCAAATAGACCAATCCGGCAATCCGGTAATGCAAACGTCTCTCTGACAACCCGGGCGCACCCTCTCCAACGTCTCAGATCGTCCTGCCCCAGCATCAAACGGCCATAGACCCTCCCGCCACCTCACCCCGCTCCGAGGCTCATCACTCCCCATTAGATCTCCTCCTTTCCTCGTCCGGTGCATACCCCTCCCTCCTCCCCCTTCTCTCTCCCGTTCCCCTCCAGATCCACCACCTCCTCGCCGCTCCCCTCCGCGGCCAAGGCTAGAGAGTCCCGTGCTTCGCCGCCGCCGTGGCCGGGGAGGCCGGGCTGGGACGATGCTGACCAAGTTCGAGACGAAGAGCAACCGGGTGAAGGGCCTGAGCTTCCACCCGCGGCGGCCATGGATCCTGGCGAGCCTCCACAGCGGGGTGATCCAGATGTGGGACTACCGCATGGGCACCCTCCTCGACCGCTTCGACGAGCACGATGGGCCTGTCCGCGGCGTCCACTTCCACGCCACCCAGCCGCTCTTCGTCTCCGGAGGTAATCAGCTAGATCTCTCCTCGCCTCGCCCCGTTTGGTGCGTGGTTCGTCATGGCCGGCTTTTGTTGCGGCGCTTCGTATGTTTAGCCCAATCCTCTCTCTCTCGGATTGGAGGCGCGCGGGCGGGTTACGTGGCTGTTGATGTTTGTGCGATCCGTCGGTTGTGTAATCGTGGGCGCTTAAACTAACTTGTTTATGAGTTATTATGTTCGATTGGATCTTGTTCTCTGGGAAGCGTAGTGGTTAAGGAATAACAGTTGCTAGCTAGGTTGGTCAGATCTGGTGCTTGTTTTTATCATCTGGGCTTAACATGATCTGCGTGATAAATAATTCCTTAGTACTTGAATTTTCCTGTCACTGTAGTCAGTGGTTTCTATGGTCTTTTGAAACACGAGGTAGGAGGTAGAATACCTGATGTCACAAATCACAAATGCATTCGCATTAGCGCGCACCAAAATGAAGCGTTTAAATGTTGTCAATCATCAAATTCAGACTCATGAAACTACTAGGGCATCCTTTAGTGTGTTTACCATTGTTACTTGTAAAACAGCTAGACTTTGACATCCCATGCTTGAACCTATGAATCTTCTAATATTCTGGTTACTCTGATGTGATGCAGGTGATGATTATAAGATTAAGGTATGGAATTACAAGACACATCGCTGCCTCTTCACACTTCATGGCCACCTTGACTATATTCGCACCGTGCAATTCCATCATGAGTACCCATGGATTGTAAGTGCTAGTGACGATCAGACAATCCGGATCTGGAACTGGCAGTCACGCACCTGTGTGGCTGTGCTGACTGGGCACAACCACTATGTAATGTGTGCATCTTTCCATCCCAAAGAGGACCTGGTTGTATCGGCATCGCTTGATCAAACTGTCCGTGTCTGGGATATTGGAGCTTTGAGGAAGAAGACAGTGTCACCTGCAGATGACATCCTCCGTCTCACCCAGATGAACACAGATCTATTCGGAGGTGTTGATGCTGTTGTGAAATATGTCTTGGAAGGCCATGACCGTGGGGTCAACTGGGCCTCATTTCATCCCAGTTTGCCACTCATTGTTTCTGGGGCAGATGACCGGCAGGTGAAGCTATGGAGAATGAATGGTAAGTTTAATTACTTCCTGGTCTTTACTTAGCACGTTTTGTTTCTATTTCTGTGTGTCCAAAAACAATTTAAGTGTGTATGGTTTGATGTTTCCATATGATAGAATTACCTAATAGTATATGTTTTTGAGTCATAGTTCTTTTTTTCCGTTCTGTTGAACATATCTTGTCTCCCCAGAAAGTTATACCATTTAATGCTTAGTGTGCCTATTATAATATGATGTAACTTGTTGCTAAATACAAGTCATGTCTCACAATTAGTGATCTCTTGCTTCAGATTTATTTTTAAGAATGGCTCTTGGAGGTGAAGTTTATCTCACACAATTTTGTTTCTCATTACTAACTTACATACATGAAAAAAAAACTATGTACATCATTACAAAGGAAATATTTGAAATGTAATGATTTGTACTTGCCCTTTATTGCAGACACCAAGGCTTGGGAAGTTGATACTTTGAGGGGCCACATGAATAATGTGTCTTGCGTGATGTTCCATGCAAAGCAAGACATCATCGTGTCTAACTCAGAAGACAAAAGCATTCGCATTTGGGATGCCACAAAGAGAACTGGTATTCAGACATTTAGGCGGGAACATGACCGTTTCTGGATTCTTGCTGCTCACCCTGAAATGAATCTTCTTGCTGCTGGTCATGACAGCGGCATGATTGTGTTCAAACTTGAGAGAGAACGTCCAGCCTTCTGTGTTAGTGGTGACACTGTTTTCTATGTGAAGGATCGGTTTCTCCGGTTCTTTGAATACTCCACCCAGAAGGAAGTTCAAGTGGCTCCAATAAGAAGACCTGGATCAGTTAGCTTGAACCAGTCACCAAGGACACTATCATACAGTCCAACCGAAAATGCTGTCTTGATCTGCTCTGATGCTGATGGGGGCTCATATGAACTCTACATTGTTCCTAAGGATTCAGCTGGCAGGTCTGATTATTTGCAAGAGGCAAAGAAGGGAGCTGGTGGTTCTGCTGTTTTTGTGGCGCGCAACAGGTTTGCAGTCCTTGAGAAGAGTAGCAATCAAGTTTTGGTGAAGAATCTTAAGAATGAAATTGTGAAGAAAAGTCCTCTTCCAATTGCGACTGATGTAATATACTATGCTGGGACCGGTAACTTGCTGTGCAAAGCTGAAGACCGGGTGGCCATCTTTGATCTTCAGCAAAGGCTAGTTCTTGGCGAGCTCCAGACACCTGCTGTTAAATATGCTGCTTGGTCCAGTGATATGGAATCAGTTGCACTGCTGAGCAAGCATGCAGTGGTTATAGCTAGCAAGAAGCTTGTCCACCGATGCACATTGCATGAAACCATCCGTGTGAAAAGTGGTGCCTGGGATGAAAATGGTGTATTCATTTACACTACACTGAACCATATGAAGTACTGTCTTCCCAATGGAGACAGTGGGATCATAAAAACCCTCGATGTTCCTATTTACATAACAAGGGTTGTTGGGAACAACATTTTCTGCCTGGATCGTGATGGGAAGAACAAGTTGATTGCAGTGGATGCATCTGAGTACATTTTCAAGCTTGCCCTTCTCCGAAAACGCTATGATCATGTTATGAGTATGATTAAGAACTCACAGCTATGTGGACAGGCTGTGATTTCTTATTTACAACAGAAAGGTTTTCCAGAAGTTGCTCTGCACTTTGTGAAGGATGAGAAGACCAGATTTAACCTAGCTCTTGAGAGTGGCAACATTCAAATTGCAGTTGCTTCTGCAAAGGAGATTGATGACAAGGATCACTGGTACAGGTTGGGGATTGAGGCCCTGAGGCAAGGAAATGTTGGTATTGTGGAATATGCATATCAACGAACAAAGAATTTTGAGAGGCTTGCTTTTCTGTATCTTATTACTGGTTACTTGGACAAGGTGGGCTTCATGTGCAAAATTGCTGGACAGAACAACAATTTGATGGGACAGTTCCACAACGCATTATATCTTGGGGATGCTAAGAAGCGAGTTGAGATCTTGGAGAATGCTGGGCAGCTACCGCTTGCTTATGTTACTGCTGTCACTCATGGGCTCACTGAAATTGCCGAGAGGATTGCTTCTGAATTAGGCGAAAATGTTCCTTCTCTGCCTGAAGGAAAACCTCATTCACTGCTGATGCCTCCTGCACCTCTTACAGCCTGTAGTGATTGGCCATTGCTGCGGGTGATGCGTGGAATTTTCGAGGGTGTACTGGATGCTACAGGAAGGGCAGAGCTTGAGGAAGATGATGAAGCTGCTGGTGCTGACTGGGGTGATGAAGACTTGGAAATTGTTGACGCAAGTGAGGTGGTGGAAAATGGTGGTGATGGTTTTGCTGATGCAGAGGAGGGTGAACCAAATGAGGAGGATGGTGAGGAAGGTGGCTGGGACCTGGAAGATCTGGAACTTCCACCTGAAACAGAGACTCCAAGAGCTGTTGGCAATGCTCACTCTGCTGTATTTGTTGCTCCTACACCAGGCATCCCTGTCAGCCAAATTTGGACTCAGAGATCTTCTCTGGCTGGGGAGCATGCGGCTGCAGGGAACTTTGACACAGCAATGCGGTTGCTTAGCCGCCAGTTGGGTATCAAGAACTTTGCTCCCCTGAAGCCGCTGTTTCTTGATCTGCACATGGGCAGTCACACATATCTGCGTGCACTTGCTGCTGCTCCGGTTATATCAGTTGCTGTTGAGAAAGGTTGGAATGAGTCTACAAGTCCTAATGTGAGGGGCCCTCCTGCACTTGTTTTCAGCTTCTCACAATTGGAAGACAGACTCAAGGCTGCCTACAAAGCCACAACTGAGGGCAGGTTCCCGGAAGCGCTGAGGCAGTTCCTGAACATCCTACATACCATTCCTGTTATTGTGGTGGACTCACGGAGGGAAGTCGATGAAGTGAAGGAATTAATTGAAATAGTGAGAGAGTATGTCCTTGGTCTGAAAATGGAACTCAAGAGAAAGGAATTGAGGGATGATGTGACCCGTCAACAGGAGTTGGCTGCTTACTTCACTAATTGCAAGCTTCAGAGAGTTCATATGAGGCTTGTGCTTGCAAGCGCTATGGCTCTTTGCTTCAGGCAGAAAAACTTTGCTACTGCAGCACACTTTGCAAGGATGCTTCTTGAGAACAGCCCTCCGGAGGCTCAAGCAAAGAAGGCTCGGCAGGTGCTGCAAGCTTGCCAGGACAAGAAAGATTCTCAAGAACTGAACTATGATTTTAGAAATCCATTCGTCGTCTGTGGCGCTACATATGTTCCTATCTACCGGGGCCAAAAGGATGTTTCCTGCCCGTACTGTGCAAGCCGGTTTGTTCCTTCCATCGAAGGGCAGTTTTGTACCATATGCGAGCTTGCCACTGTTGGGGCAGATGCATCAGGCCTCCTCTGCTCCCCTACACAGTTGAGATAAGCAATGGTAGCTAGAGGCCCCATATATTCTTTCTAGTGTCTAAAGTTCTAAACATTCTAAGACTCTATATTTTATCAGGAAGTTTACTGGTTGTAAGGAATAAGTATTATTCATGGTTTTGTAGAGTTTTTTTTTCGTGTTTTGCTACCCATAATTTTTGTTTGCCTAGAGGCTGCTGTGATCATTTGTCATATGGTTTAGACTTTTAATCGACCCCTGGACATTGATGTATGCGATGTTTCTTTCACTCTTTAAATTTATTCTGTATGTCTCGGCGTTGCATTCAATTGATATGGAGCTAATATTTGCTTGATATGTGGGTTTATGTGATTATGTCGAAACACCTCAAGCCTGCAAGCGTTTACCCGCTAGCTGGCTTCTGGACTAGGTGCCGTGTCTTCATTTCTGCATCGGGTACTCTTCAAATTATCTGATTGATTTATTGGGCCACCCATTTTGGTCCATTTGATACAAACTGCATCAGGTAAACAGTGGAAGACTTTACCTGTTTGATGGCTCATCTGCGAATGTCATGAGCACAGCTATGAGCTCGAGACACCTGCTGTCTTTTTGGTGATGGGGCCTGCACGGTATGATCTTGTACATGTTTCCTTGCTGCGTAATTATGATGCCTACCCGATTACCCAAATATTCCGAATAATTGCAAAGACAACCATTGCCAGTTCCGTTATATATGCACTCCCCGGCCGGTAAAATACCCTTGGAAGATTGCCCTGCTTGGCTGCTTGGTTCGGCTACAATCTTTCGAGAAAGCACAAAATGTATCAAAATATTACACAGCCTAAACATGGTTTCATTTTCGTGATCTTGCACAGATTACTATTTAGTTTCTTTTATAAGCACATATCACTCTTATTTGATGATGCCTGGACGTTAAACAAGTGCTGTTCTTATGTGTTCGTTTCCATGATTTGACAAACTTTGTTACTAAGGTCGGACTGTTTTGGCCTACGCATTCTACGCTGCTATTCTCTATGTAATATTGAGTTATTTTTTTAATGTTACGATCTCACTATCGTCCCATTTGCTCATGCTTTTCCGACATGATTTCCGTCCTAGTCCACACACTGTCGCCATGGATGATAATGAATGATGTGCTCGTGCTGGTTAGAAGCAGAAATGACATGGAGCTGGGAATACAGAGAGGACGCTGGTATTTTGGAACTCACTGATCAACGATTCGTGGTTGTGGTTTGTGTCTCGGCATATGCTGAGCGTTTTTATGAACTGTTCGAGTAGAATTCATCAACAGTGAATGACTCGGAGCAAAATTTTCCTCCATAGAAATAAAAAAGGACACGCTGCTGCTGACCGGTTCCAAGCGTTTCGCGGTTTCAGGCTGCCCGATGATATTTCACCTACATCGCTAGCCTGAAATTCAGCTCAACCGAACAAATTCGAAAACGTTACAAGGACGGATCTTGTTCCTTTCGGTGCCAGAGATCGGGCATTGCTTGAAAAGGACCTCGAGCGTTGCTTTCGAATCAGATAGGTTCAACAGAAAAGAGATGGCGGGTCAGGGGAATCCCGCTTCCGATAGGCGAAAACGACTCGGGCAATATTCAGACTTTCAGAACGCGTGCCACTCGTCCCATTCCCCTGACGCGCTTTTGTTCAGAGTTTTATTTTTCAGACAGCTCAATTAGACATCGGGGAAGGTTAAAGTTCAAGCAAAGTTAGTTAAACAGCACATTCTCCAGAAAACCGAACTGGGCATGAGTGAACCGGCAGAAACATATTGAAGTTGACGCGAAACCAGCCTGTCAGTGTAATTCCCAACAGACTCCGTTATTTTCAAGGCTGCCGAGACTGAAGCAGTCTACGCAAGGGAGATTGCCTGACAGATCGTGATCTTAAGCAACTACTACAGCCCATAGCTGCAGCTTGCGTAACTAACAAGCATCATAACGTGTCATGCTCATACACCTACCTACCTCAGTCTTCTGGGCAACAGCATTCTGCTGCTGCATTCGTTGGTTGCCACCATGGGCCCTGTTTAGTTCCCTTGAAAAGGGAAAAATTTTCTCTCGAAACTTCACTATTCATGTATCACATCAAATCACATCAAATCTCTTTCCTCATGCATGGAACACTAAACATGGGTAAATAAAAAAATAAGTACATGGTTTTGATGTACACGACGAGACGAATCTTTTAAGCCTAGTTAAGTCATGGTAGGACAACGATTACCACAAACTAACGAAAAGTGATACAGTACGCTACAGTGTCCGATATGATATTTTACCAAACTTCACAGGAACTAAACACCCCCATGAATGAATGAAACCTTGGACTAGCCAGTGTCAGTGTGTCACCGTCGCCAGAACTGGCATCACATCGTCGCATCAGGTGGGGGCGCTATCGGCTGTGTTTAGGTCCTGCAAAATTCTCAAAATTCTCAAAATTCTCTCCAAACTTCACTATTCACCTATCACATCGAATCTCTCTCCTCATGCATGGAGCACTAAACGTGGGTAAATAAAAAAACTAGTTGCATGGTTTTGATGTACACGACGAGACGAATCTTTTGAGCCTAGTTAGGTCATGATAGGATAATATTTACCACAAATAAACGAAAAGTGTTACAGTGCGCTACACTATCCGATGTGGCATTTTCACCAAATTTTCTCTTTCACTTTTCGGAACTAAACACACCCATCGGCTCACCCTGTTTACGCACGCCTCTCTACACATCAGCAGATCACACGCGTTTCAATCGCGAATCGCCGTTGTCATCTGTGTGACAGTAGATAGACTGCACCAACAAATAGCAAAATTGCAACATCAGCAGGTTTATCGTTTCTGACGAGGCCGCAGATCGAAACAGGCTGATTGCAATCTCGGAAAAGCAGTAAACACGCATATTCGAATCGAGAGCTTAGGACAATTCAGCAACAGCAAAAACCACAACCAAAGGGGGATGACATGCCGCAAGAACACACACAACCCAGCCATCAGCCAAGAAGACAGTGCTGAGATGATTGCAATTCTTGGCTGGGTGGCTGAGCTAAACATGAGCAGATGGATCATACTGAATCCATACAGACAGTGACCGGCAAATGAAACGATCAGACTAACTGCATTGCATTGCGCGGGCGCGACTAGGAGACACAAGCAAGATACACCGCCGGAGGGAAACCCCTCCGGCCACCGCCAATAGTAAGATAGCAACACCACGAACCACACGACACACCGCCGGCCACCGCCGCCGTCGACTCCTGCCCCTACACGCTCCCGGAATTAGACAACAACACGAACTGAGAAGAACCCCATCACATCAGATAGCAGCCGGAACAAGGGCAAAATGTTAGCTAGCGCCTGCTCTGCTCCACGCCGCGCCGGGTCGGCCGGTGAGATCGAGCTCCTCGCATCAGACGAAGCCGACCTCGGCGAACTGCGGGCGCGCCGCCTTGGCCGTCGTTGGCGCGCCGGGGCGCGGCCGCGGCGCCATCCCCTCCGGGAGAGGGTTCTTGCGCGGGCGGCCGCGCGGGCGCGGGATCTTGGGCGGCGCGTGCGGGTCCCGCGGCTTGGGCGGGCGGCCGCGCCGGCGCGGCGGGGCCGCGGGGTCGGCGGCAGCCCCGGGCACGCCGACGGGGCGGGGGCCCGCAGCTCCAGACCCGGCGGCGGGGTAGCCCGTAGGCCGCACCTTCGGGGGCCTTCCGCGCCCGCGCTTAGCGGGCGGCTGCGGCAGAGGCTCCGGCGCCTCCTCCTCCTCCTCCTCCTCCATCTCGGCGAGGTCGTCGTCGCCAGCGGGCGACTCCGGCGCCGGCGGGGCCGGCGGCGGGGGCGGGGGCAGCGCGTACTTCCCCCCGGCGACGGCGACGAGCTCCCCGGCCGCGGACATGCGGGAGAGGTGCGCGGCGACGAGGGCCGGGTGCGAGGCCGGCAGGTCGCCGCGGGCCTCCGCCTCGATGCGGCGCGCGATGGCGGCCTGGCTGGAGCCGTTCTCCTCCGCGAGCGCGGCGAGCGCCGCGACGATCATCTGCAGGGGCCACGGCACGCGCGGGGGTCAGTCAATTCGGCAGATCGGCGCAGATCTGGCGGAAAAAAAGGAGCGGAGCGGAGCAGGATGAGGAAGAGCGAGGCTTGCCTCGGGGTAGGAAGGGGGCACGAGGTCGGAGGCGGCGGGGGGCGAGCCGCCGCCACTGGAAGTGGGAGTGGCCATGCCTTGCCTGCCTCGGCCGCCTTGGCTGGCTGCTGGCTGTCGCTTCCTCTCCCTCTCAGCCTCGGCGTTGTCTCTCTCTCTCTCTCTGGGAGTGGGTGGGAGTGGGAATTGGGGGGGGCGCAGCGCACGGGAGGAGGGTCAAGGGTGGGGGGAGGGGAGCGGGGCCGCGACGACGCGGATCTGAGGCGCTGCCGCTGAGGCCTGAGGGAATGCAAGTACAGTTTGGACAAGGAATCTGTCGGGGGTGCGACCCGGCTCGGTCGCGGTCGCGATCCAGCGGTGGGTTCGGCTCGCTCAGCTCGACCGTTCGGCGCTAGCTTGTGCTGTCGACCGTGGTGGGCTGACCAGCGCATTTAGTTTTGTTGTCTTCCGGGGGCGGCTGACCGGACCGGACCAGACCATGATATGGTATGATATGAGGTGCTTTGCTTTGGATAATAATCGATCGATGAAGCGGAGGAGCAAAGGGAAGGTTCGTGGTGGTGCGCGGATCCGAGAAATGAAGACGAGCAAATCATTTTACGACAAACCATGCGAATTTCTGTGGGTTTTCCTTTTGTGGTGAATGAGTAAAAGGAGGGGAGAAGTTTCACGTAACTTAAGAGAGCCGTGTCACTACACCTCTAAAACTGCCACTTTTTTCGTCGTATTGTTGATGTTGTTATACTTTTTGTGAATATATGGCTTTTTAACAGAAAAGGAATAAAACCGCCATGACTTTTTATGCTGCTTTTCATAATATGATTGTGTCAAGAAAAGTATAACAGCCCGGGATGTGATGAAAACTCATGATGTACACAAGAAAGAAAAAATTGATTGTAACTAACTGAGAAATAAATACAAGCCACACACATAGTGTTTTCGTGATTTAAAGAAATTATGGAGGTTCAGATGAGTGAAGCAAATGATGTTACTTGGTATCTAAAATCATCCACTGTTTCTTTTGTAAGTTGTCGAGTTTTATCGTCTCGCACCACATTAAACTTTGTTTGAAAATCTCACGCTATGATATAAACTTAAATTTTGATGGATCTCACGCTACGATAGAGAACAATGCATGGCTTGAAATCTAGACGGTAGAAAGTAGATTGCAGGCAGTTTAAGGTATAAGTGTTGTCAAATTCAGGTTTCAAGAAACCAAGTCACAAAATACTAAACAAACTTGTGCTTGTGCTTGTTGGAGAAGAATGGAAGATACTTTATGCTAAAGGTGAAATGCGCTATTATTCCATACGCATTGTTTATAATGTTATTTCTCCCTCGAGGTATCACTAGTTGCTTTTATTAGAGCCTAGCTTGATTCGTCGCTGCCAGCTAAACCTATAGCCACAATGACGTGGCACGTCAGGAGGCCCTTCCGGATTAGGCAGGCCCATTGGGCCAACCTCGGGCCCGCTAAAACCCTAAACGAGACGGCCTGACCCAGAAGGCCACTCGAGAAAGGGATTAGCTCCGTGGCTGGTTTGGCCGAGCATATTTTTCAGGCGGCGGCGGCGGCGGCAGCGGGGAGAACCGGCCGACCGAGCAAGCGACGGCCATGGCGTTCTGGCAGGCGCGCGATTTCCTCTTCTGCGGCGTGTGCGGCACCCTCCTCACCTTGGACTCCGTCCGCTCTGCGTCCTGCCCTCTCTGCGGCTTCAAGCGCAAGGCCAAAGGTCTCCTTTCTCCTCCGCTGCCTTCTCCTCCACCTCCAGTGTTCTTCGTTGATATATGCGACTGATTGATAATGATGTCGAATGCTTTTTTCCCCTTCTGCAGAGATTGAAGGAAAAGAAACACGGTACACCGTCACTGCCGAGGTAAACTCACGGCTAAGTAAAAGTCCTGATGCTTTTCTCATGGCCTTGTATTTCAATTCAAGAACGAAAACCGGTAATAGAACCATAGAAGAATTCTAATGTGCGAGACAAATCGAGTTGGGTTAAAGCAGTGAATGATTTGTACGGTTCCTGCATGCACTTATTATTTTTAAAAGAATTGTTCTCTGTTCCTGTCAGTTTTATCAAAATTTTCCCCTTGGGCTATGCAAAGTTCCCAACCAAGCTGCCGAGCCCTTGTCTCTAGGGTGATTTCCTTTGATTTTTGAGTGAATACTAGATGTACAATGCACAAAATAGCCGCATGGCCATCCTTCCGACATTATGGAAATTTGGCAGTGAATTTCTAGTGTAAATTTAGCACAAAATCATGTGTAGCAAATGAACTAAGCATGGATGGATGATTTTCTAGCTTTGCATGTATATGCTATGCTGACCAAGTAATTATATAAGATGCGCTATCAGACTAAGCTTTCACAGTTCACCATAGTTACTAAATGGGAATATCAGATTTCTGGATTTCATTTCCTGTTCTTTTGTACAAGCAGGAGCAAGTGTTGTCACATGTTGAACTAGGCTGGTTGAACCGTCTATATGGTTTTTAACTACATCATATTGTTTGTAGGATATTCGAAGGGAGCTAAAGATTGAACCGTTTGTGACACTTGGATCAGCATCAATGGAGGAGGTGCTTGTGCAAAGACCTGTGGTAAGTACTCTGTTCATCAAATATAATCGTTATTATTATGGGCTCTTCACAAATCTGGGTTCTGTGTTAGGCTGATAAACCCTGTCCGGAGTGCAACCATCCAAAAGCCGAATATTACAGTAGGCAGGTGAGGCCACTGACCCTTTTGCATTGGATGGCCAATTCCGTCCTGATTTTTTGTTGCAGTTCTGGCTCTTGACACCTGAAATTGCAGATGCGTTCAGCAGACGAGGGGGAGACAACATTCTACGAGTGCACAAATTGCCAGCACAAGTTCAAAGACTAAAAAGTTGCAATCCTCTTGCCCAAGTATCAGTGTTAGATGAATGCGCACACCCATGCTTTGTGCCAAACTTCTTTTGATGTAACCTGTGCTTATTCCTTGTGCATCTTAATTGAATGTTCACATATCCGTAGTAAGTACATTTCTGAAGTACATCGTGCTGTGTTCCAAGCTTGAACAATTGATCTGTAAGATTGAGCTAGCCTTCCGGCAATGTGGCTTGTTTTAGTTTGAACAAGATACCAAATCTGGTTAAGAAGTCTCAAGAAATCAACAAAACTGGTTTGGGAACGAAGCTAGTATCAACGAATCATGACATGTCAGATTTTGAGTCACGATGCCATAACAGGCAGCGATTTTTTGCATGCAATATATTATATGTGGTGTCTGCTAACTCTACATAATGCTTACTTGTAGGCAGCCTTGCCTGCCAGCGTTCAATATTATTAACGTAAGTGATCAATATATTATTTTTATGATGTCCCTGGTCTGTGAACAGAAGCTGAAATGTTATTAGGGGTCAAAGGAGTAACAGATAACCAGTTACTTCAAGTTAATACCAAATATCAAGAAGTAGCGAATTGCCATATCTTTCGACCGGTTCCACGGCCAGCAAAATGTTCTTAACAGTTCTGGCCGCAGGAAATCCTGCTGGCTGCCAGCTTAACGAGCCACTGTCGACTATATGCCAGAATGGCAAATTTCTGAAACCCACCTACATCTTCAGGGGTTGTATTCTGAATACAGTAACCTTGACCAATCTTCGCGAACCCAAGGCTGATAATGGGGTGGAAAAAAAGAGTAGAGAAAAAAAAACAGCGCTCCTAGGTCTCATGCCAAATTTGGTCAAGGATGATTCAGCGACAATGGCATGGCAATTGTCATGAAAACAAGGTAACAGCAAAACTGTACTCGGCTCAGCGAGATGTAGGAACAGCCTCAATAAGAACAGACCATGCCTCACACTTTGATCTGCAAAAGTGACGTTGTTAGCTAAGATAAAACAACAATTTGAGAGGGGATACGTAAGTGTAAATAGAAGAGGCAATATACTTACATGTACAAGACCTACGTCACACGAGCACCTTGTAAACTGTTGGATTACTCCAAATGAATCAATCCATATTTAGATTGACTGCTACGTTTCTGATCGCGGTGGTGGATCGTCCTTCAATCCTTTGGTGAGCAAATCGTAATTGATGGAAGCAAGTTGTGACAAATTCTGCAGCAAAAATGATGTTAGAACTTAGAAGAATCTCGCGGTACAATCCTCTAGGCAAGTTGTCAACAGATAATGCTTTGGTGTTCAGTATCTGGCTCATGGTACAAGCGTACAGTGGTACTACAATTACAGTAATACCGCAAAAGGTGATATTACTTATTTAGATATAGTTTTTGCCTATAGCTGAGATGCAAGACAAAGAGAAGAGTGATGTGGCTAAACGAGGGCATTATGTGAAAGGAGCAAGCCTAGTGAATTGATGAAAGGAGGTTACCATGCTTCAGTCACCATCAAGGCATGATAGGGAATCAGAGCCCAGTAAATGTGGTCTTACCTTGAATGAGAAGTTGCTGAAAGAATAGTTGACATTTGCACTAGATTCAAATTCATTGAGGCCACCGCTGTCCTCCCCCTATTGCACAATATATGAAAAGCAAAGGAACTTTAAGAATAAGAACATAAAGAGAGATCAGCTATTCAAAATACCCTTATAAAAAACTATTGAAAATACATTATTATTTTGATTTTTTTTCTTAATCTCTACTTCCTACATTGCTTAAAATGTTTAGGAAGGTTTTTATTTGTTACTTGACAACTAAATCTGAAAATTATTCATACCATGTCATCTTGGCGGTTGCTCACACAACTGCTGCTTCCACTAAGGCTTCCATTATCACTGGAATCCTCAAACTCGTATGCTTCATATATGTTTTCATCAGAAGGATTCCAAGAATAGCGACTAGTGAAGTAGCTAGTATCAAATGCACTGTCTGAGGAGGGAACAAAGGCAGCCTGCAAATGATTTTCTGTTATCCCTGGTATACATACAGAAACGAGATGCACTACAAGTTCGAAGAGCCCTGTCTCACCTTCTGCCTAGCAAGGGAATCCCAGCTAATGTCTTTGAAAAAACGATGTTGTTTAACCTAAGAAACAAGATTCCCAGCATCATGTCCATATCATAAGTTTTTTAACAAATTTACCAAGAAACGCGGTCTGTAGCGTCTTTAAAATACCTCTGAGGCACCATTTGCTCCTAGTCGTAGATGAGGATCTTCTGTGAGTAATCTGGACAAAAGTTTTTGTAAGATCTTCAGAGTAGTTTTACTTTGATCATATCAGATATTAACTTGCTAAAATAATTAGAAATTGAGTACGAAGTAGATGGGTTGATAACATATGCCTGCCCTAACATATAGAATATCAACATACATACTAGTGAAAAGTCATACCTCTGAGGAAGCAAACTAGAGTAATTTAAAACAAACAAAATACAACTGAAGGGAGATAGCATACAAGTTTACTATGCCACCATTAACCTACAAATGCAAACTGGAAAATGGAAATGGCAAGCTATCTAGGATCTCACAGGCAACTAAATTAACAGTTTGGTGATCTCATTCTCAGAATCTAACAGATACATTGATCCAAAAAAACTAATACTTAAAATGATTGTTTAATAATTAAATTATGGAAGAACATATTTAAGTTCTCTTTGAAGCATAGTTCAACAATGATGGATCAAACAACATCGGTAGTCATGCATAGAATTTGAAGCCCAAATTGCAATTAGTAAAAAAGAATGCTGCAAAGGAAAAGAAAAATGCAGCATAAACACACAAATACATCATATGTTTAGCCCTAAATTGTGTGCGCTATATGGCCTGTGCAACCGAGCACAATTATCTACAACATAGTCATTTGAACGTAAGGAGCTATAACATGAAATCCTATACAAGAAGCAATTGAGTGCTAAAAAAGGTTTGAAATATTTCTTACTTGTCAATTAAATCTTGTGCCTCCACACTCATTTCTTCTGGGACATGTGGCCAAGGTATTTTGCGATTCAGAATATTGTCAAAAATTGTCTACAGCACCAAGTAGAATAATAATGTTAAGCTAAACCAAGTTTTCAGATAATTGATCTATAGAGAAGATCTAATAGCATAATGGTAAATATTTGCTCCAATGATCAACACATATTAATAAGGAACACTTATTTGCACAAAATATCGAATAAGCCCTTGGCTGATGCAACTGTGTTAAACTTATAATTTGATATTATGAGTTTATGGCATTTCAGGAAGACTGATAATCTATTGCAAAGAATTATTCACTTAATGTAACTACAATACCTGCGGGTGTTCCGCGTTGAACGGGGGTATGCCAACAATGAGCTCAAAAAGAATGACACCAACAGACCACCAATCTGCACTGCAACCTAGGAGGATATACATAATGATAAAATAGTTAGCATCAAATAGGTAAGCAAATGAATAGGTACACCAAACCTAAAAAATGACTTTGTTTGGCATTTACCATGTCCTGTCCCCAAAAGGATTTCTGGTGCTAAGTAATCAGGAGTTCCAACAGCAGAGCGACTTTGTCTCCGGGCTCTGTGATCCATTTGCTCGAGTTCACTCATCTGAGGCTCATCATCTCCATACAGTGAAGCCCCACTAACAGCAGGACCAGACAGATCATCTGTGCTGTTAATCAAACCAACCTTGGACAACCCAAAGTCTGTCAACTGAAGAAATGAACATTAATAAGCAGCACAAATAGAACAATAATAAACAGCACAGATTAAGAATAAAAATGAATTTGCATGTCCATAGAAATATGAAGAGCAAAGGACATTGAAATAGTGACATGAAACTGAAGAGCAAATAACAGCAGATATTTGACTTTTTGTGAAAACTAAAACAAAGTACTGTTTTTCTTCAAGGAAAAGAATCTCCAAGATTTTGGGCATAGTCTTCTATCCAGTATATAAAGTCCAAAAGAAAATATGGAGGAATCACAAGCATTCTAATCATCCATCATAATCTCCAAGAATGACTCCTCAATAGTCACATGCATTTGCTGTGGCTATTCTCTCCTCTTGCAAATTTAGGACATGTTCTGACAACTGCTATGAACCATACCATTATGCATTTTGATTGCATGGACAAAATATACCAAATTACTGATACATCAAACCTCTTCAACCAATCAGACAACATAGGTTCGAGCTTGCCCATATCTAACATGAAACGTAAAAATATATAACAAAGAGAGAAGGTTTAATGACCATGCCCATGCCTCCATACCTTAATATGCCCATCATGGGCTATCAACAAGTTGTCAGGTTTTAGATCCCTATGAACTATCTGCATAGAGTGCAAATATTCCAAAGCTAGTACCTGCAGGATAAATTGATTATGAGACAGAGGGAATGATAAGGATAGAAAACTATTAGATAATATAAACTTACAACTTCTGCAAGATATACACGAGCAACATCTTCATCCAGGCACCCTAAATTCCTCAGTAGTGAGTAAAGGTCACCTCCATTTAGGTACTCCATGACCAGATACAGATTCTCCCGAGAGGTAAATGAATAGAAAAAGCGTACCTTCAAAGGACACTACAATTTTAGAATCAAATTATAATGCTCCTAAACAGGGTCAGGTTTGAAGGTTTACTTACTACAAAAGGATTTCTGACTGTGATAAGGATATCACGTTCAGCCAATATACTCTCGACAGCATTTTTCCGGATCATATCTGCCTTCCTAAGAACCTGCTTAAAAGAAGACATGTAGTTAAATCAGCTAATACAATAACAATGTACGACTTGAAATGAAAGGAAGCGAGATGAGTATGTATGAGAGAGTTTTCTACTATATACACAAAAATAAGCTGAGCAATGTTAGTGAAATTCGTGCCATGGTATTGCTCCTTGCTAGAAATCTGCCTATGTTCAGGCGTTCAGCAGAGCCAGATCCCCTTCTATGTTGTTTCAACATAGCTGATTGTTAGTTGTGATAAGTTTGGCGAACCAGCATAGAAACCCAGGCCACTCTTATGGATATGAAACACAAAAGAAAATTGCTGCCGTTGTAGTTGTATTGCTACGCTAGACATCTTAGACTACAATGCTTGCAAGAAGCAAGCAAGATGTTATATGTTCGACAAGATATCCACACCAGAAGTATCACCATTAGCATTAAATTCACTTCAGCGTAAAAGCTATATTGCAAAAGTTATCATAAGAACAGCACAAACATGACGGAGTGTGGTTTGAATCTGCAATTGACATTTGCAGGTACCAGTTGTGTGCTCTCTGATGATATGCAGTAGAGAAAAGAACATTGAAATTGTTCCGACGTAAAACAAAGCTCCAGAAACCTAACTACAACTTGCAGCACAAGAATGCTAATGTTTAATTGGATAGTCAAAACATAATGGATGTAGGAATATCCTCGAAACGGCAATAATTGTTTCCCCTTCGAAAAGAGAAGTGTTCAATGAAATCTAGTTACTGTTGGATACACCCATCAGCGACAGCCATTTGGCTTGAGTTTAACCCCGTGCAATGAATAGATGGTGCGGACACCAGCCAGACTCACATTGTGGATCCAGAGAAGCCACAAGACTATCAAACTAATTGGACAGCAGTCACAGCACTAAGTGTAAACCCACTGCTATGAAGCAATACAGAAAAGTTTTGACTGTTGGGCATGAACCACTTGTACAACTTCATGGATATGAACCATAAGACCAGTGCCTAACGAAAGACGTGTGGTTGCATGAAAGAACAGAAAAGATCACCCAATGAATACCTTTATAGCAAAGAGGTCTCCTGTAGTTCTTTTCTTGGCCAAGAAAACACGTCCAAATGCTCCACGACTGATAGGTTTTATGATTTCAAAGTCATCAATTGAAGTACGATCCTTGACTGGATGGACAGGACTTGCACGCAAGCTACGCACAACATCATCTTCTTCATCCATTATAGTGCTTGCTGAATCAACCTTGTCCATATCAACCGAATCACATAGCTGCAGGTACTTCTCCCTAAGGGATTATACAAATGTGAAGGATGGATCGATTAAAGAGTTAAAAAATGGAAAGTAATATTACTATGTTGATAAGCTTCAAAAAATAACTGAACCGCAAGAATAACTTTTATTATCTGGTCAGGATATCAATTAAAATTGAAGGCTAAGTCCAAAAAGAAGTCTCACCGGTGTAGTTTTTCTATACGTGTTCCAAATGTCTGCACTGTGAGGGCCTCATGCTTCCTGCGGTTGACAATTTCTTGAAGATCTTCTATGCAGGTAACCATTTGGGATAATGCACTTTCTTCATCCAGAGGAGTATTTGCGATGCATCGTGCAATATCAGCAAGTTCAACAATCTGCACAGATTGAAGGAAACTATTATATCAACTCTTACAATTTGATGTCTATAGTTCAAGGAGTCAAGTATCCAGAAGAAAAGTGTTAACAACTGAATTCATTTTCCTTACAGGTAAACAAGGTATAATGTGAACGCAAGAATGAGAACCTTTGCGACTACTTACTGACTAGAATGAGTACTCTTAAGCTAGCAATGTTTCTAAAATTACACTTCTCAGATAAAACATCATTTCTTCATGACCTATGTGTTCGAATCACGTATCCCTTGTGTTGCTGACTCTCATCTAAATCTCGCGATAGCATAACCACATATCACAGCAGTTTTAGATCTGTTCTTGCAGTGTGCACCCACCGGTGAAGAGGACATCTCAGACCATCAAACTATCACTGATTCACCATGTCACAAATTTCCTTCAAATAATTCACGGCGCCCTGAAGTCAGTAAATTTCTGAAAGTTTCAGGGTATAGTTTCACTGCTTCTGCATTCCTAAAATTTATCAACCACGCCATTTTATAATACACTATGCTACACACTTTCAGAGTACCACATTCACTAAGTTTGAAACTTCGGGTGCGTTTGGTTGGTCGCATGAGCTTAACCTGGCTCGTATACGTGAGACAGGCCCATCTCATCTCAGCCAGGCTGAGTGCATGCAACGCTCTATGTTTGGTTGGTTGTATGTACTGAGACCGGTTGGGAAGAGATACCGTTTGGTTGCCCGCATGAGACTACGTTGCATGAGATAAAAATTATTAAATATTTATATCCTTGATTTTAATTTTACATAGTCATACTCTAATAGTCTTTATTCACATTGTTGTTGTCTTAAAATTCTTATAATATATTTATATCACTTAATACGTGCTAATCATCATACTAGTCACGTCATTATCTGATCCACGGCCGCACCGTGCGAGCCAGGCCCGCTGGAAACGGAGGCAAAGCTCGTTTCCCAGGAGTCGACGGCGGGCGTCTGCATCCAGCCGGACAGGCTCCGACGGGCGTACAGGCAACCGAACAGAAGAGCCTGCACCCCGCGAGCCTGGCTGACGCCGGATACAGGGAAGTAAACGCGCCCTTCCATACCAATATATCCAGGATTACTCATGTCAGTAATACAATTTACAAGATAAACTGGTGAAGCAAGACGAACTATGTCTGTGCTGTCGGGTGATTAACAGGAAGGGGTACTCGCCCTCAGAGGGAGGCTCTGAGCAACCAGTTTAGATGGAAGATTACTTCCTTGCTTAATCTAAAATGTTTCTGCCGAGCTCTTCATGTATAGAGGTAGCCTTAACGAATCCAACTATCACTCCTGACAAATAGCTAACCATTCCATCGACTCAACAACTCACAACCATGGATAAGAAAGACTCAACAATCAACATACTAACAAACTGACACCAAACAGCTCAAGCCATGGATGCCTACTGCATCTTCTAGCATGTGTAGGACTTGCTGACGACAGAATCCACAAAATACTCAAACTTAATGGCAGCGCCTAGTTCCATTGACTTCATCAATCCTAGTGAAAATATACCACAAGAAGGGATTTTTCTAGGAAATTCCACTCGATACCTCACTCTCACTGATATATGGGTACTGTGGAAATGGAAGTGTTTATGGAATCCCATTGAATAGAGTGATCCATAATATTCCATTCCATAGACTATCAACGAGTTACAAAGATCAAACTTTCAGGAGGAACACAGAAGTGTCTGAAGTCTGAACAGAATTGCATAATATGGATGTGCTAGAGCTCTGCGTCCCTACCAAATGTGAAATGCCACTAGGATTAGCATTTGATCATGGTGACAAGGGAAGGATTAACGAGTGAGATATCAGAAGACAATTTTGATTTTCTAAGTTTCACAGCTTTAATTAAGAAGTCTGCATAGTTACAAAGGCTTGAAACTAGGAAAACTGTTCTTAAACTAAAAAGTAGTACAGATGAGATATGGCATATTGATAAAAACCAGCATTTAATAAAATGTGGATTGCATGCAGTTATCTAATATAATAGGTTTTAATAGAATAAACCTAATTACATGAAGAACCTGCTGAAACATTCTCACTTTTTTTTGACGAGTGATATGCAGCAGTTGCATGGCGAAAAAGCCAACTACCAGAAACAGCAGAAAAATAGAATAATCAGTTGATTTTTGTTCTGGTCAATAGCTTTGCACATTACAACAGTAAAAATAATTACGCATGTACTCCTTCTCTAGTGATGTATCAAATGATAAATTTTTGGCACAATGAACAGGTAGCAACAGAGAAAAGAGCTCTTACCTGAGGAAGATCATCACTCTCGTTAATTGCATTTTTACCAGCTAAAAGCATGTCTATATGATTTGATCTTGGAGTTGCTATTGGAGATCTAGGAGTCATACTTCCCGCAGATGATGTAGCCATTCCATGATCAGATTTTGGTCCAAAACGAGTCTTACATGTCATTGAAGGAAGATTTTTAATGTCATCCAATGAAATAGTATTATCGGACTCTTGGAGATAGTCAAGCATATCAGCAGATCCTCTTCTCGACCAGTCAGAGAGTTTTGGAGAGGGACCATCAGATTCATCATTGATGCTTGAGTTTGAAACTTTTGCAACATCTGGGCTGCCCGTAGCATTTGTAAGTTCTTTCTGTGAATAAGATTCTACCAACTTTTCTAGTGTTTCTGCAACTCTGATCAAACGTTCATCAACACTAACACCTTTTTGATCACACCTGTCAGCAACTGCGCAGACCCTTGAATGATCTTCTACATAATGTGTTGGAACATATTCTTCGCATATGCGGCACATTATTGAACCCTCTTCAGAAATATTTGGCTGGTCTGACCAGTGTCCCCATGAACTTTTATGTTGATGCTTGCCAGAAACTTGTTGTGGTATAGATTCGACTGGACTGCTTAATTCAACATGGCTACTGACTATAGAGTGTGCATCTGTTTTCTTATTAGGTGATTCCAATTTAGTGGGCGTAGATTCTTTGGGGGCCTTTATAACAGGTGATGGAAAAGGTTTCCAGGAAGATATCCGTTCTTTGGTAGGTGAGTCAACCTCTTTCTTAATATCTGTATCAAGGGGGGGAAGAAGCTTAACAGGCTTTATCTCCTGGCTGCGCTTCCATTTCAAATTATGCTGCTCCTGACTGTATGATTTTCTCGCATCGCTTTTACTAGCTCTGGATGTTGTGTCATCTGGCTGTGATAAAATTTGCCTATCTGCAGATTGTATAATCTTATCACGCTGATCAATAACAACTTCATCCTCAGCAAAGCCACTCTCCTTGTGAAACTGGAGAAGCCTTGTACATCTTGTAAGGATAAAAAGCATTCGGGTGTACAGTTTCTTCAGCACACCCATTGGGAGCTCCTGACGATGATCATCCAAATCTTGCACTATACCTTCACACTGAAGCCAAAATTCCCCAGGTGTCATGACACAGCAGCTACGTGCAAGCAATAATAAATCCTCCAGGGTTTCTTTCCACTCAGGATGAGAGTCTGCATACTTTTCCATCACACTAACCAAGTCTCCTGCAAATACTGCCAAATCTGAATTTACCTCTTCCTTTGCCTTCTCAAATTTCACCTGGATAACTTTTATTACCTCCTGCACACACACACAAAAGGAGACAATATTATTATTACTTAACAAGTATTGAAAAGTAGAGTGGGTAAAATAGGAAAAAAGGACATCAAATACATATATATCAACGTCTCACACAGACCATGAACCAGGATTACCTTTAAGTTGTAAATGCCCCGAGGTTTCCAAAAAGGAAACGGGCGCACCCCTTTGGAGTTCAGCTCATGTGAAAAACTTTTTATATCTGCAGGGACTCTCTTCCTCGGTGCACTAGTAGCCTGCATAATGGCTTTAAAGCGTGGAGACTCGGATTCCTTTGGTGTCTCACATGGATCATATGCACACTAAAATGCAAGCAAAAGTGGCAAGGATAAATTAGCCACTGTTTACTTAAATGTAAGTCATAGAAAAAAAGACAGAAACATCACTACCGCAGCCTCTGGTATGTGAGTCGGTGTCCTCAGATCCCCAGAATGGTTCCGCAGTGCACTAGGTTTAGCTGCTGTGTATGAGATGGATTAGATGCCCACATATTACATATGGTTGCGAAGAGAGACAAAATTGAACAAAGCCCCAAAAGAGAGGCCACTAACTAGTTGCACGGATATTTTTTGTAACAGACTTAAAGAGGGAAATTTTAATGGAGAAAAGATTATGAACACACACAAGCAAGATATCTCTGCTACAGAAGAAGCATTTGATTCCAATTTTTATAAATCAAATCTGCAGCTGTTAGATATTGTCATCTGATTCCTTTGAAAACCCTTCCCATATTCCGGCCCTGTATGCGGAAAGGGTGTTGTACTAAGGGGCATTTTTTTTCTTCTCTCTCTCTTAATACAAATATACACAGCTCTCCTGCGTATTCGAGAAAAAAAAAAGATATTGTCATCTGGGCGGCCCATTGGGGCAAAGCAAGACTTGTTCCTTGCAAGCCTAACATAATGCAGTTTCATATGGGATGTGCAGAAATATACAAGGACAGATCACATAATGATCAGCTAGTTGGGGGTAGAAGGAGATGCATGTTGTAGTAAAGCACTCCCACTCTAACCACGAACTAACATCAAGTGTGCTGTGATTTTCATTTTTCGAACAATTTGATTTCTTAAAGCATAAACAGAAAATTCAGCTAATCGACTTTCACAGCTCCTGTACACATTGCTAAAGTGTCAAGGAAGTGATAAGTGTAAACAGCGTCTAGTATGTGCTAGAACACGTCAATCAAGCACATATCCATCAAACAAGCGCATATCCAATGAACTACAAATATAGAAATAAACAGGGCTTATGAGCTTATGAGAAATGACTTATGCTCAAGCACCAAAAGAGGAAGCTACAGCTAACTCGACTTGCGCTAGTGTTTCAACTTTCAAGTTCCGTATATGGATACCGCAAAACAAGATGAATCATGCAATCTCAACTCCTAACAGCTTAAGACCTCTATGTCAACTGCTTTTCTCAAACAATCGACTTAATAAGCACTAGAGGAGCATCAAATAGCTAGGGTTTGCTCACCCATTTTCCCTCATACCCTGCCTAAGAGTAACACCACAAAGTCCCTTGCTTCGACAAATCACTAACCAGCTTATAGGATCGTGCTGCGTAACCCTAAACTAAACTAAAGTAGCTTTTGAAATGAAAAACAACATGGACAGATTTTTGCTACCTTTTACAGCGCTCTTCCCTTCTGCTCCCAAGCTCGCCCCAGCTGCACTTCGCATCGGCAGCTCAGCAGTCTTCCCCTTTCCCCGGATGCTACTACCACTGGTAGTCGAATCCGCCCACGAGCTCACGCCCTTTCTCCCGCCGACGCCGGCTGAGGCACCCGAAGGCTCCGCCTGGCCCTGCCCGCGCGAGAGGTTGCTGCTCCCGAGCGCAGCAGCCATGCGCTGCCCCTCCTGCGGCAGCGGCCCGGATCTCGTCTTGATCCGGTTGAGCCCCAGCGAGGACGCAAGGATCGGCGACAGCGCGGCCGCCGACGCGCCGCCGCCGCCCCCGCCGCCCGCATCCCTAAGCTGCGCCGCGGACCCCTTCCTCCCATCACCTGCCGGGCTCGACGAGGCCGACGACGCGGCGCTCTTTGGGGCGGCGGCTGCGGAGCCGAAGAGCTTGTCGCGCTTCCTGGGAGTCTCCGATTTAGTCTTCTTCTTGTCGGATCTGGAGGAGGACGAGGACGCCGGCGACGCCGCGGAGCCCGAGGCCGGCGCCGAGGTGGGCGTGCGCGGGCTGTTACTGCCATCTGGGCTAGACGAGGACTCCGACGACTTATGCCGCGACGAGAAGAAGCGGCCCTTGAACACCATGGCGTCGCCCCGACCCGCCCCGCCCGCCGGGGAGGAGTTTCGTCGAACAGATGGTGGAAGCGAAGCGAGCGACAGAGTGCCGGACTGGTAGAGAGAGGAGAGCGTGCGAGCGGGGACACCGGGAGGAAAATACAGGGACCAGTGGGGGGGGGGGGGTGGGGGGGGGTGGACTCCGCGCAGTGTTTCTCCGCCTCGCGCCCTCGCGTGACCGCAGGCGTGCATGCGGTGACGGAGTGAGATGCGCACTGTAGTGTAGAGAGGGGAGGTACAAGAGAAAGCAAATATAGAAAATATAATAATAGAGGAAAATATTGTAATGCAGTAAAATATGCAGAAAAGAAAAATATTATTGTAATGGTGCAGTTAAATTGATATTGTTAGGTGGTTGAGTCCATTTCAGATGATAGACGTACATTAATGATGCAGTAAAATACGCAGAAAAGAAAGATATAATTATGTAAATAGAGATATAGTGGTTGGTTGAGTCCTTCGATGAATAAGTAGGCCATGTTTGCCTCTATATTTGTGGATGTTTTTCTACGTCAGGTTACAACTGGAATGCTTATGAAGACGAAAAAGATAGAGGGGATGTTTGGTTTTCTCTTTAGACTTGCCTCGCCTCGCCTCGGCTTGCTGTCGCAGACAACGATGTGCTTGCCAGGCCAGGCGAGCCATTTTGGCTCTCTTGCTCCGGCAAGCTGAAACCTTGCCCACACAATCCCCAAGAAAGCTCGCTCTAAATCCGAACGCTTACACTCACTTGCTTTCCTATCTTGGCGAGGCGACGCAGTATCCATCAAAGAATCCAAACACACCCATAATTTTGCATCAGGTCGTGAGATGGAACGATATAGGCCCTGTTTGGTTCCATGGACTAAAACCAAAACTGACTAAAATTAGTCCCGAAACGGACTAAAGATCTAAAGCCTTGGAACTAAAACCCCTCAAAGGGACTAAAACTCTCTAGCTCCACAAGAGGAGCTTATAGGAACTAAATTCCCCACTTTCCACTGGATGCCCCTCCCACCCCGCATCGTCCCACTTTCTCTCTCCCCTCCCCCGACTCCATCCTGCGCCGCTGCTCTCTCCGTCGACGCCCGCTCTTGCTCTCTGTCGCCGGCCGCTCCCCGCTTCCTCATCGGCCGCTCCCTCGCCCTCCTCGTCCGCGCGCAGCGCCGCGACCGCCTACAGCTCGCCGGAGCCAAGCTCTGCCGCCGGGATTCGGCCGCCCGATTTGCTGCTTTAGTTGTCATCGGGACGAGCCGAAGCCGCCACGACGTTCACTACGACGAGCCGAAGCACCGGCACCGGTCCTCGTCGCCGGATTCCTGCCGGAGAAGCCCCTCCCCGTGAGGCCGCCGCCGCCGGACTTGGGCCACGGAGACTGACCGCCCTTTTCACGCCGCTGTTGCGGTCTACTCCCCGCCACCGCTGCGCTCCGCCCCCGCCGCCGCTGCTTCGTCCCCCGACGGAGATCTTCGCCTCCTCCACGTACTCCTTGAGCACCACGCGCTGGTTGGTCATCGTCGTCCCATCGCGGGGGCCTGCTCGTGCCGCTCCGCCCGCCGCCAAGCAGCGCCGCTGACGCCGCCCGTAGACGCGCGCCCCCACTGACGCCAGCCGCCGCCACTGACGTCGTGCAGGTCACCGCCGTTGGGAAGGGAAGGGAGGGAGGGAGGGGAGGGGCGCGTGCGGGAAGGAGGGGCAGCTCAGGAAGGGCAGAAACGTCTTTGCCTATGGAGTTAGAGTTGTTTTAGTCCTTTTTAGTCCATGGATCCAAACAGCAATTTTAGTCCCTAAGGGATTAGTTTTAGTCCCTTAGTTTTAGTCCCTGGTATCCAAACAGGCCCATAGTAGGAGAAGAGTATGCAAATGGTGACATAGGTAAGTCAAGCCATAGTGATCTTGGGGTGATTGGATTCACCCGTGGATTAAATATGTCATATTTGTATGTGCATGTTTGAGGATTTCAACACCCGTTTAATAGCTAGACTACATATGGTGATGTACATAAATAGAATGGTCGATACAAATGAGGGGGGGAGGGGGGTTGCGAGTAAGGTAATTATTAGGATTTTATGAAGTTTCTTGGTATGATTGAAAAAGAGTATTTTAGGTTGGAAGGGTTGAAGTGACTAATAAGCCGACCCATAAGGCCATCAAAGATTGGATCTATTGCAAGGACCAAGGTCGAGTGGGCCACGCTTATGTCTTGGTCTGCGAGTTTTTTATGTAATGACCTACCGAGACCCATATGAGAGAATCAAACTAGTAGATGAAAAGAAGGCCATGCGAGTAGTGACATAATAAAGGAAATCTAGTAGTAGTAAGTATACGTTGATCTAGAGACCAGTAAGCTAAGTTATGATACTATATGGACAAAAACTAAGTTATGATACTATATGGACAATCGGGTTCAGTTACCCTCACCCCTCTTCCCCACCATCAAGGGGGTCGCCCTTGCGCATTTGCACGTAAGCATTTGTTTACATCGATTGTTGGCTAGGTATAAAGAGCAGAGCATGCAAGCAGGGATAACATGAAAGAATGTAGTGAGTAACAAATTAAAGTCAACAATACGATCGATGAGACGAGCTTCAATGCTATCGGTAGTTATGCCTACTCTTAGATTGAGTGGATTGCACCTATGTGTCCACTTATGAGCTATTCTATGTATTGTATGTTTTACCAAAGTGAAACACACTAGAAAATAAGAGAGAATAGCATGCTAAGGGATAGCAAGGAGGTAAAGTAGGCTAACAACCTAAGCTATTATGTGTATTGTATGTTCATACTTGTGTCTATGCATGCCGGGGTTTTTTTTTTTGTGTGTGTATTGCAATGTTGGCTATCGACTAGACTAAATATAGTGGCAAAAGTGAGATGAACCAGTAGAAAGACA
The DNA here is from genome assembly GCA_033239725.1 of Echinochloa phyllopogon. Lineage (NCBI taxonomy): Eukaryota > Viridiplantae > Streptophyta > Magnoliopsida > Poales > Poaceae > Echinochloa > Echinochloa phyllopogon. The sequence goes on along the minus strand of BTCW01000009.1, from coordinate 9,878,226 downwards.
AGAAGAGCTGTAACGGGTACTAAGTAGAAGTAGACAAGTGATGAGCTAAACCAGAATGCCATAGGGCTAAGGGGGTCTGGTGGGTTGTGCTATGGTTGCTCTACATCGATTGATGGGATGACATACATATTGCACAAGAGAATGAAGTGACAAAATAAGCATACATTGAACTATGAAACTCAAAGGGTAAAGTGCATGACGGGTCCTTAAACTTTTTCGGGTATATCGCCCCGGTCCATGAACTTGCAAATTGCATATTTGGCTCCTTAAACTTAGTTTCGGGTGTCGTTTCGGTCCTCAAACTCCCAAAATTGCATATTTAGCTCTCTAAATTTAGCTTCGGGTGTCATCTAGGTCCATAAATACTTTAAAAATGCTAAATATTTTTATCAGAAATAATTATATTAGCTATTTTGTTCTGAAAAGTCGATTTGGAATAAAAATGAGAAGGGACCAGAGAGAATTATAACTCAGTACTCCCATCTAAGATAGTTTAACTATACGTGCACCAAATGGCTGCTCGGTGAGTGAGTGATGCTTTGTATGGTTGATAGTTGCTTGCGTATACTCTATGCAGGTAACCAATTTGGATAATGCACCTTCTTCATCAAGAGACATATTCGCGATGCGTCGTGCAAGACAGCTAGCTCAACAATTTGTACAGAGTTGAGGAAGTCGTTGTTGCTACTCTTAAGAAATTTATGTCTATAGTTGAAGTATAGTGAAATATCCAGTATAAAATCATCAGTACACAAAAGGGGCTAATGTGACTTCAAGGAGAACCTTCTCAACTAAAGCCAAGAAAATAAAAATCTACAACTTACTTTGAAACTTGAAAGGTCTGCAGTATAATCGCATTGTTGACTGTTTGAATCATGTATCCTTGTTCTCTATATCATGTGACTTTACAATAAACACATTAACATCTCGGTTTTTACATCAGGATAGGGATACCACCATCTAACCATGTTAGGAACTTCCTTACTAATACCTCTACGTAAAAATTTACATGAGATAAATTCATGAGACTTCATACCAAGGTGTGGATCCACTTAAAATTTACCATTCCACTGTCGTGTGAGGGGTCATGTCTATGTACAGTGAGCAACACTGAATATGCCCGCTGTCCATGGCCCAGGTTTAGACTTCGGAGATAAGCCAGCAGTTATCGTCTAAAGTAATTTTGGCCAAACAGTAATTAGTTTTTCAAAGTATCAAGTTGGATAATTTAGCTAAGACTCAATACTTTGGTTGGTCAGAGCCTGCTCTATATCATCCATACATGCACGACATCCTTGGTAAGCAGAAGGTCAGGCTTAATAAGGGCGATGATGAATGAATCCTTTTCTTGCCAAACCACACACCAAGAACTATAATATTATATGGTCTGCACATTTGCAAGGGCTATAAACTAACGAGAATCAGTCTATCAAAATATTAAAAGGCATGTAGCACATATGGCATATTAATAAAGCACAGAACTGGCATAAAAATTGTGGATTTCATGAAGCACATATGGCATACTAATAAAGGACAACAGTGGCATCCAAATTGTGGATATTATGTAGTTCTAATTTGAAATCCAACATCACATGTTTTGATAGGATGAACCGATCGGTGGCTTTCAGACTTTCTGAAGCACCTCCTGATATATCCTCGTTTATTTTCAGTGGTTGATTTTATGCAGTTGCACTGAATAATTGATTTCCACATTGCCATAACGACAGACAATAGAATCACATGTCCGTGAAATTTTCATTATGGCTACTAGATTTTTGTTATACCAATACAAAATGATTTACCATAGATGCTGCTTTTTCTACGGTCATGGACATTATCAAGCCAGAAGTTTGTGTCAAAATGACTAACAGATGAGGAAAAATATACAGGGATAATTATGGGGATCATATACACGTCTGTCTGACCTTCAGAAGATCATTGCTCTCATTATTTGCACTTTTGCCAGCTAAAAGCGTGTCAATGTGATTCGACCTTGGATTTGTTAATGGAGATCTAGGAGTCATGCTTCCAGCAGATGATCTAGGAGTCTCACATTTCACTGAAGGAAGGTTTATTATGTCCTCACACGGAGTACTGTTACCAGTCTCCTGGAGACAGACAGGGTTATCAGCAGACCCTCTTCTCGACCAATCAGATAATTTCGGGGAGGCACCATTGGACTCTGCATTGATGCTTGAATTTGAAACCTCTGTAGCATTGCAGCCAACAGCACTAGGAAGGTCGTACAGCAAATATGACTCTGTCATCTTTTCTAGTTCTTCTGCAACTCATATTAGACGCTCATCAATGCTGAAACCTTTGTGGTCGCACATAGCAGCAACTGCACAGACCCTCGAGTGATCTTCTAACCAATTTGTCGGGACATACTCTTCGCATATGCGGCACATTCACTACAAGAAATGCAACAATTGCCGAGAGGTAATGGCGGGTGGCCGACGGGCCCTTTGTCTTTTTATACACACGGTCAGATGTTACTGGTCGGTGAACAGCTCGTCGGCGGTTCATTTTAACTCACGGAAAACTGTATCATCATGCCTAAACACCGTCGGCCACTTGGAGGAGAAAATAATAAGGAATGCGATTCCCCTCGGCCATTCAGGAAAATCTCTCGGCAAATGTTTTGATTCTAGTGGTTATTATTGAACCATCTTCGCAAATATTTGGCTGGTCCGACTCAGACCAGTGTCTGACAGCCTGATAGCCTCCATGGGCTCCATTTCCTGGACCACTGGGAGCCTGCATTCTGGTTGCAAAGTGAAGAGACTAGGATCCCTTCGGTGTTACGCTGGGATCTCAAATGCGCACTGCGGAACAAGATGTTACTGCAGATAAGTGTACGCACCACCTGCTAAGGCGTAAAAAAAACGTTTCAAACTCTGAACAAATTTGTTAAAAAAAAACTCTAAACAGATTTGCAGAAGGCGAAAATAACAGGAATAGGATCGAGATCGACACCTGTTGCTGCCACGCAACAGCTGCTCGGCCGTCAGCTTCGCCTTCCAGCGGCAACCACTTTTTTTTCCCGGAATCTCTTCCAGCGACAGCCACCTGAGGCACTGCTACTGGATTCCGCCCACCGGCCCACGAGAACCCGCCGCTACCGGCAGAGGTAGCCGCGGTTCCGCCTCCGCCTGCGTCCGTTCCCTGGTTTTAGGCCGGCCAGGCTCCCGGGATGCAACGAGTGCATGATTGGATAGCTGCAACAGCGCTTGAGCCTGTCCCCCGCGATGCAAAAAGCGCGCCCCGGCCTGGCTCCGTGGATACGTAGGAAATGGGCGTTTCCTGCGAGTCAGGCTGCGGTGGTGCAAGTTGCACGCGAGGAGTGAAGAAAAAAAGCCTGAACGTGTTGGTATCGAGGTATCCAATCAAGATCTTGCGGTAGCCGGGCGCTGTGAAGACAGGAACCAATCAACATAGCCCTGCACGCGCCTGGCCTGGCCGGCGGGGGCCTGGCTCCTAGGTACCAGCCAGGCTGGGTGCCTACGCGAACCAATCGGACCCCAGGTGATGCGCTGCGCTTGCCTCGCGATCTCGCCTTGACTCAATTCAGCCTCAGCGAGCAGTGACAACTCGGGTCTTCTCTTCAAGTCTTCAGAAATGGGCCGCACTTGCACTTGGCAGGCAGGTGGAAATGGGCCGCCTTGGTCTAGGTGACAGATGGGCTCGGAAATGGCCGAAGCGACGACCACGGCCGCTCGTAGTGGAAGTGGGCCAGTGGTGGGAGTTTCCGTGGGCCGGCCGATGGATCCTGGGATGTGCACGGTCAAAGATTCCCCGGTCGATGAATAAGAATTGTTGTTTTCTCTTTTTTTTAAAAAAAAATCCAAACATCGACGGCCGGATCTTGATTTCTCCGATCTAGAAGTTCGAATTTTCGAACTCCCTCTTCCGTACATTCCTTCGCCTCCTTCGTTGCCGCGTTGTCCAAATCAACCCCTTTGCCTTTTTTTTGAGAACGCCTCGTTCCCTCCCCTAAATCCCTTGCTCCCCAAGGATATGATGCCCTTCCAGTCCCGCTTCCACGCCACGCGCGCGCCATGGCCCTCTCCTGCGCCGCCGAGTGCGCGCTCTCCCTCGCCTGCGCGCGGTGGGCGGCCCGCCGCCTCTCCCTCTCGGGCGCCGACGACAGCGCGTCCTGGCCCGCGGCCTCGCCCGCCTCCTTCGCGCCAGTCCCGCGCGCCTGCCGCGCCGCGCTCGCCGTACCGGCCTCTGCCCGCCGTACCGGCTCCTCCACGACCGCGCCCGCGGGGAGGTCGTGCTCGCCGTGCGCGGCCTCGGCCTCGCGCGGCCCGAGGACTACCGCCTCCTCCTCGACGCCGGCGGGCCCGAGCCCTTCGCGGGAGGGCACGCGCACCGCGGCCTGCTCCGCGCCGCCGTGTGGCTGCTCGACCGCGAGGGCCCCGCGCTGCGGCGGATGGTGGCGGAGGCCGGGCCCGAACGGTGCAGGCTCGTGTTCGTGGGCCACTCGCTCGGCGCTGGCGTGGCCGCGCTGGCGGCCGTCGTGGCGGTGAGGTGCTGGCTCGGGAGGCTCGGGCTCCGCCGCGAAGACGTGAGGTGCTACGCCATGGCGCCGCCGCGGTGCATGTCGCTCGGGCTCGCCGTCGAGTACGCCGACGTCGTCAACTCCGTCGTGCTGCAGGCAAGTCTGCTGAGATTCCTGTCTCTTTATGCTTCTTTGCTCCTCTCAGTTATCTAAATATCTTTGATAACTTTATCCATTTCTTTTGAACATTGATACAGCAAGTAGTAATGAAGTGTTGGTATTATCTGTAATATTTTGGCGATCTAGAATCGTCCTGATCATGCGCATTTGTGGAACCTCTGCAGGATGATTTCTTGCCCAGAACTCCGGCGCCCCTGCAGCACATTTTTGGATCGATTTTCTGGTAATGCTCAGACACATTTCAAGAAAAGAAATCCCCAAGGATTTATGCTTAGTTCATGTTGTTCTTAACTAGTTTGCTTCGCTTTTTTCTTTTCCGTTTGCAGTTTGCCGTGTCTGCTATGTTTCGTTTGCATGAGAGACACGTTTGTCTCAGAAGGGAAGCTCAAGGATCCAGCTAAACTCTACGCTCCTGGCACAGTGTTCCATATCGTGGAACGAAAGAATTGCAGGTATTATTGCCAGGTTTCCTTCCATTGCCTCTAAATTTTCTAGCTAGGGTCACTTCGACAAAAACGGGCTCACCGGATGATATCGTAATGGACTAATGGTGCATACGGCTAGCTGGTAAGATAGGATTCGAACATTTCCTCAAAAAAATATGAGATTTTAGCGAGCTTCTGAACAATCACGTACCTTCTGAATTTGAACTGCGATGTAATTAGGCCTCATTTTCTACGGTTCTTGATTCTCTAATTTATGTTTATGGATTTGTTTCTCCATGGTACATTTCTATGGAGAAATAGGGTCATTCTCATGCCAGACTAGAAATGTTTCTCCTAATTTAATTTTTGCAAGAATTTGTAACCAAAATACCTGTTAGACAGGTTTCTCTGGTTTCTGCACGGAAACAAAATCCATAATATCTGGTTTCTTAATTTGTATTATGGAGTCTTTATTTAGCATTGCAGCCATGTTGTTATTTACGCAGATGTGGAAGATTTCCACCGGAGGTCAGAATGGCAGTCCCAACAGAGGGCAGATTCGAGCATGTTGTTCTGTCGTGCAATGCTGCCACTGACCATGGAATTATTTGGATCGAAAAAGAGGCACAGAAGGCTTTAGATGTGAGTTCATCACATGCTCTCTTCTCTGGTCTACCTTCTATGTATGTCGTGATCATGTGAATTGTGACATTACTTCATCTGTTTTGACTGTCATCAGTTGATGGAGCAAGAAGAAAAGTCAACATCGCCTCCAGCGCAACAGAAGATGCTAAGAGCACGGAGTTGAAGTCAATAGATGAGGAGGGTATAATTGGACTTCATAGTATTGAGCATCTGGTGTCTATTGAGGCGGAAATTTTGCAAGGCAATTCGTCATCGTCATCATTGGACTTTGATAGCCCAAGGGCCTCAACAACGTTGAGCAACACCTCATCCTCAACGAGTAGTGAACCATCTGAGTGGGATGAGCTTGTGAGGGCTTTCTTGGGTGATCATGAACATGACGATGACCTAGGACATGAAAATGGTGACAAATTGTGTAACATGGTTATGATATATCTGCCTTTTCGTTGTAATAAATAATAAGACTTCTCTGTTTCCCACAAGGTTACAAGTACAGCCTCGGCCAAGCATTCACATTTATCTTTCAAATAAGTAAGTTCACAATTTCCAAAAATATTAGGTAGAGGCTGTGTTTAGTTCCCACAAACTTTCTAAAATTTTCTCTCCAAACTTCACTATTCATCTATCACATCAAATCTCTCTCCTCGTGCATGGAGCACTAAACGTGGGTAAATAAAAAAAACCAATTGCATGATTTTGATGTACACGACGAGATGAATTTTTTGAGTGTAGTTAGATCATGGTAGGACAACGATTACCACAAACAAACAAAAATTGCTACAGTGCGCTATAATGTCTGATGTGATATTTTCGCCAAATTTTACCATTTTTTTGGAACTAAACACAGGCAGAGTAAAATGGGAATCGGATAGGGAAAATAGAAGCTGCGTGTTTTCACCCACACATGGAGGTGCTCGGTGCCTCGGTGCATTTATCTCTGCCAAGTTTTCACCCGGCACGTTACCACTCGCAATTTCGCGTTCAAATTTCAAAGCTGAACCACAAGCTACCTGCTACCCGGCCTTTCACCTCAAAGCCCAAAGCAACCAATAACCCTCCAATCCGCCAGCCGGTGGACGCCGCCGCCGCCGCCGCCATGGGGAAGCGCGGCAACGAGTTCGAGTACGAGAGCCTCCGCGAAGCCCGCATCTCTGAGAACAAGGTAGGCGCATACGTCTCCCCGTACTCGATCTCCATCCGCCAGGTGAGGAATTTTCTGCGGCGCGGCGCCACTGAACCTTGTTCCTTGGGGGAGTCCCCCGTGTGGATGCGTGCAGGCACGGTTGGAGATGCTCGGGCTGCGCCGCGCCAAGGAGGAGCTCAACGCGATGGCCGCCGCCGCCGCCCCCGCCCGCCGCCCCTACATCCACAAGCAGTACGCCACGGGCCCGCCCCGCCGCTCCCCGCGGCTGAACGGGCAGGCCGTGAAGCACAAGGCGCTGCCTCTCAAAGGTTCGCCATCCTGTTCGCCATGGCTTGTGTTCGTCCTCCATCCGAGGTTATTCCGGGTTGTTTGAGATGGGCACACATTTTTGCTGTTGTCTTGCAGGGGTTCTGGGCAAGGCGACGGCTGTGGTGGTGGACGAGGAAGAGGAGGAGGGCGAGCGCAATGCGGCGGCGGTCGTTGACGAGGAGTTGGTGCCGGCGCCGCAGGACAGCGACGGCGAGGGGATGGGGGCCGTGTATGACCTTGCTGATGGGGAATCTGCCATTCCTGCAGGTACACATGCCATATGTATTGCTGATTTCTAGCAAAGATAACTGTTTTCTAGAGCAAATGTTATGGAATCAGATTATCTTTGCTGAGAAAACTTGGTTGTGTGATCAGATACAGAGGAAATCGTGCAGCGCGGATGATTGGTAGTGCTACGGGGATGAGACACGAACTGTCCGTGCTAATGTAAGATCTCTCATTTTCTTTTACCTTATCGTGTCCAACTCGCCTGATAATGTTAACTACGTCGCCTAATGTTTTATACAGGCATGATCTCCAGCTAAATATATAAAGACAGGTGGAGTGCTCGTCTACCGCTTCTGCCGATCTCCAGCTAAATATATAAAGCCCCCTGTCTAGTTTAGACATTTTTGAAGAAAGTCAGTCCATTACATTAGGCTCCAGGGATTTCGTTTCAGATAAGGCGTAAGATAGCAGTCAATGCAACTCTGCAAGCATTTTGGAGCATGACCTCTGAAATTTGTGGCCGAGTCTCTGTTCAATTCCAAGTATGTATTGGAATGTGAACCGAATATAATCCATTCACAGCATGCGGTCATGCACATCATGCATTTGTTTGAGAGTAGAATGCTAAAAAGCGAAGAAACTAATATTGACCTATTTTTGAACTTATGCCCTTATGCTCATGCTCTGGTATGTTTTTGTCGGAACTTGGAAGACAATACTATGAAACCTGGTCCCAATGCATTTGAAGAATACACCCAGCTCACGGTCTGACACGTGCAATCAGAATCAATTACCATATGCTCCTAATTCATTATACCATGGGTATGATTATTAACTAGCTGCCTTCCTTGAAAAAAAAAGAACTGCAAGCGTCATAGGTAAAATGTTAAAAAGACGATCGTTACCTTCAAACTTCGAGCATAGCCGTTTGGGTCAGCGCTGAGCCACACCGCCCACTAGCCCACCAGTCCACCCGTGTCTCCAACCAGCCAACCGTCGCAGTCAATCTTTGCAAGGCAAGGCCGCCGCGCCGCCGCAGCCGAAGCTGCCGCCATGGGGAGGCTCAGCGCCAAGTCCGACTACGAGAGTCTCCGCGACGCCCGCATCTCCGAGAACATGGTAAGGCTCAAGCATCTTCCCCAGATTCGATCTCCACCGGATGAGGAATTTCTTGCGGCGCCACTGATTCTTGGCGCGTGTGCAGGCCCGGATGGAGATGCTCGGCCTGCGCCGCTGCGCGGGGGAGCTCAGCGACATCGCCTCCGCTTCCACCCACCGCGCGGCCGGGAGCGCGACCCCCCGGAAGGCCCCCAGGCCGCGGGTCATGAGCATGACCCCGCTCCGCCGCTCCGGCCGCCTCGTCGCCGCTACGCAGACCGGATCCGCGTCGACGCGCCGCCGCTCCGCCCGGTTGAATGGGCAGTCTGTTCAGCACGAGGCGTTGCCTCACAAAGGTTGCCTGCTGAATTCGTGCCCTTTCATTCATAGATTCGGTTCGTGTTGTATGTGATGGGAAACGACTCGAACAAGTTTCTTTGGTCGCCTTGTTGTAGCTTTGAGTAAACTGGCGGCGGCTGCGGCTGCGGCGGAGGATACAGTTGATGAAGATGATCTGTCGTTGGTGGTGGACAAGAAGAGGGTGCAGGCTCTGCAGGAGAGGCGATGCGATAGCAAGGCGAGGGGTGCCGTGTACGACCCTGTTCTTGGGATCTGCTGCCATTTCTGCAGGTGGACCTTATCAACATTTGTCACTGATTTGTGCTGCATTATTGCGCGGGATTAGGGTCTTCGTGCAAGTAGTTGAGAAAACTTCTTCTCTGACTGTAGGCAGAAGAAATTGTGCGGCGAAGAGGACTGCAAGCGCTGTGGGGAAGGCAACCTGAAGCAGCCATGTTTAGGTAAAGAAGAACCCGTAAAAATTTCTCCTTGGTTTTCTCTAATCGTTGCACTAGTCTGATCATGGTCAATACTCATTACTCTGATATATATTTGACAGGAAAAACGGACTGCTCATCTTGTCATTCGTCGAATGGGATACTCTGCCGTGCTTGCCTGAAAGTCAGGTACGGCGAAGGTAAGTGAACTTGCTCAATTTTGTCAAGAAATGTAGTTGTTGAACTGGGGCTGTATGGACCGGGGATGCAAAGGTCCTGAACTCGTTGATTGTCTTAAAAAAGAAACGCTGATGTTCTTGCTGGATTTTATTGGCCTGCTTACTGAATTTTGAGCTGCTTTAGCAGAGATGGAAGACGTGAGGAAGAACAAGAACTGGATGTGCCCTCACTGCATTGAGGAGAAGGGCATCAAGAAGTTCTGGATATGCAACAGGTGAGAGTTTCCCAATCTCCCTTTCTCTTTTGTTCTACCATCAGAAGCCTGAAATGGCGCCGTCAGGATATGTAGAATTTTTTTTAAAATAAAATCAATCTCACATCGCTCACTTGGTAACAATGGGTCATACAACGATGCAGCTCCTTCTGCTTGAAGAAGAGGAAGATACCACCGACTGGGATTGCCATATACAATGGTAATTCTGTTTGTACTCCTGTTAAACATGTGTAACAAATGTTGTTCCATATTGTGCCTCCTTTTCACTTTCTTTGCCATTGCAACAGCAAGGGAGCAAGGATACGAGTCAGTTGCGCACCTTCTCATGGACAGGCTGAAGCGACAATCATTCTGATGATGGCTGTGTTTCCCATGTTCACTTCAGTGATTTAGTGAAGATATTATCCTCTTAGGAGAAGCGTTTCTGTTGAAATGGTACACTTTTGCGCCCAAGAATGTGAAGCTAGGCTGGTTCACTTATGAGTAGATGATGGGTATCATATCCTCTTAGGAAAAGTGTTTTTGTTGAAAGGATACACTTTTGCGCTCAAGAATGTGAAGCTAGGACCTCTGTCGCTTATGCCTGCTTTTTGCATGTTCACTTCTTCAGTGATTTAGTGATGATAGACATCTTAGCCTCTTAGGAGAAGTGTTTCTGTTGAAATGGTACACTTTTGCGCCCAAGAATGCGAAGCTAGGCCGTGTAACTTGTGAGTAGATGATGGGCATCATATCTTCTTAGGACAAGTGTTTTTGTTGAAATGGTACACTTTTGCGCCCAAGAATGTGAAGCTAGGAATGTTCACTTATGAGATGTTTCAGGGATCAGTCAATGCTGCTGGTTTTTAAGTCCATGACTTGATGAAAATTGTCATGTTACTGTATCTCTGTGATAGAACCAGGAATCTTGTATCAGTATAATTTTTCTACCGGTCTTGAATTATATGGCCAGTCATATCTTTACAATTGTAGACAGAGTCACCAAAATCACTCCAGCTAGTAGCTAGCATATGATAAACTAGAATGCAAAAAAAATCTATATGTGTTTATATTTTAAAGCATTTTATGGCCACGCATGGATTTTGCAAGTGTGATTCAGCGAGGATCAAACAAAATTACATATATCCCCAGAATAAAGTTTGCTTGCATATTGAAATCTCAGTAAATAAATTCTAATAAAAGCAAAATGTTCACCGGCTGAAGCTCTAGGTCTTTAGTTGGGCCAAACAAGGTCTATTTTACTAAACTGGGCCGAGGCCGACTAGGCTACACTATTTTAGTTGGGCAACTTGAGACCTCTACCTGCCAACTGCAACTCTGCAAGTGATGCACCGCCGTCTTGCCACCGCGGCCGCGCCGCCGGCGCTCCGGCGGCTCTCGCACCACAGCGCGCCTCCCCGGCCTGACCCAAAGCTCGCCTTCCTCCGCTCCGAGCTCGACGACCTCTCCCCCTCTCACTCCCATAAACCAACACCACGACCTCCACCTAGCGAGCAATGCCAAGTGACAGAAGAGCCAAGACGAGGTCTTGCTCGCGCTGGAGGGACACGGGCCGCCGTGGATATAGCGCATCCGTGGCCGGAGTGGGTCGCTCTGATGGAGCTCCTCCTTCGTCGGGGCCATGTCGACCCCTCCGCCTTCGGCGCCGGCTCGCCGTCTTCTAAGGACGCCAACGCTGTCCGCACCGCCTGCCTCCGTTTTGGGCGCGAGCGGCCTGAGCTCATCAGGTGAAGTGGCCTAGCTCGGAGGGATCATGCTGAGTGAGGTTCGTGGCCTGAGTTGGCGTGCGCATTGAGGCCATTGTCTATGTCGGGGCTATAGTTTTAGCTGCACGCTAGGTGTTTGTGGAAATGTAACACCCATTTGCGTTTCCTTCTCGTTCTTCGTCTGGCACTCTGTTGGTGCTTGGTTGCTACTTGCTAGGTGCAAGATGGTTGCGCATTTACCATAAACGCGCATATTTTGAAGTTTCCAGCATGTCAGATTACAGTCTGTGCCCCTATGCTATACCAAATTGATGCCGTGCACTTCGTTAGGATTTTTTCAGAACAAAGCTATCTAATAGTGTAATTTTGGGCTCTATCTCCATCAGTAACCAGCGTAAATTATCATATTGTGCTGCACGACTAGTATATGACTACACTATAAAAATGCTTAGACGTGCAATTCGGAGTTTCAGCATGTAAAGTAGTACTGTTATCTTTTGTTTCTTCATGACTCCCAACTTAACTAAAGGACTTAAATGGATGCAGTGCAGATAAATTTGAAAGTCTTTTGTTGCAGGCATATATCAAGATGGGACATTCAAGTTGCCCTGCGGTGTGGTTGCCCCAGCATTGACAGGAAGGTTGTGAATTCTGGGAAGCGATTGCGGGCTTATGTAGGCCTTGATGAAGGAGAGGTAACTAAATGGAAATATATGTTGAAAAGTTTTCTTGATGCACCACCTTTTTCATTTCACATCAATTTAAGAAGGCATAGAAAACTTAGCACATGCACAAGTTATTAGGTTTGGGTAAATATAATATATAATTGTTTGTGATCTTAATATGCTTGTTTTTAAATTGCATGTTTGAAATCTTTGACTCCAAACATATGGTATGAAGGAATAAAACTGATCACCTATTTGATCTCTTTAGTAGCCTTTCTTTCATTAAATCCAGTGCAGACTGGTGAACTAGCGAGTAGAAAATATTTGCAATCTGGATTGTATTTGTTCATTTCTTGAGAACTTGTACATTAAAATTATTCAATGATCTATCTCTTTGCGGCAAGGAGAAAAGTTCACTTGGTCATGCAGTCTAGTTTCCCAAACCCATTAGATCCTTGTATTGTAAATTCCATGATTTTGTTAATGCTCAAAACTCAAATTTTTAGTGATTTAAGTCTGTGACATTAATTTATGTAGCATCAGCTTATCCTGACAGGTTTGCAGCCAATGTAATTTAAGAGGAAGTTGCGACAGAGCATATGTAAAGGCTCGGAAAGAAGAAATTGGAAGAACTGTGGATGTTATGCGCATCCTTTTGACTTATGGTCTTGATGTTATTACTGGCAATGTAGAGAACCGAGCATGCCTGAACAAAACTGTCAAGGAATCAATAAAGAGCCTACTGAACGAGGTTGTTGAGGTTGATTCTAGGGGACCTGGTTCCAGCACCGCGAAATCTGCACAACAGCACAAAGGTCAATCTGCTTTGCCCATGAAGCAGGGTGATTGGAATTGTCCCAAGTATGTCAGCAAAGCTAATATTTGTGTTCTGTAACCTATCCACTTGGTCACAATGCCTTGCATTTGTTGTCAGATGCGACTTCCTGAACTTTGCAAAGAATATCAAATGCTTACGCTGCGATGGAGAATTCCAAGAGAGGTACCGGTTGCTGCATGAAGACCAAGAGCATTTACCTCTCAAAAAGGGTGACTGGATATGCAAAAAGTGAGCTTGCTTATAACTCTAGTTGCGACAAAGATCTACTGCAATTACTGTTTTCTCTTTCTTGTATTGACCTTACATTTTCAGGTGCAATTTTTTGAATTTTGCAAAGAATACACGATGTTTGCAATGCCATGAGAAACCAACAAACCGTTTACTCAATCCAGGAGAATGGGAATGTGTCTCGTGAGTGCCTATTTCCACTACTATTATATCTTCTTATGCACTGCATTGTTTTGATGTCTACTGCCAGTATGATGTTATGGGCTAGGCCTTTGGGCCAGGTGGGTCTTTTGGGTCGGCGTGAACAGTAGCTAATAGTACCGGATTGGGAGTCTAGGGGTCAAGTAAACCTCTCTATATAATGAGAGGAGTTGTATCAATCAAAGGCAAGAAAAGCAAGAAAGAAACAATCAATCTAGTTCTCTCCTCAAGTGTTCTTCCCTCTCATCTATGATCTAGCCTCTCATTCTTAACAGCCGTCTCCTGGTGGTGTTTATTCCGTTATCCTCCTGGTGGTGTTTATTCCGTTATGGCCAGTGGCCATAACAACTTGGTATCAGCTTCCACGATGTCTGAACCTGTGGGCGACGAAACCAAACGGCTCTTGAAGGAGCTGGAAGACAGGCTGCGCAAGGAGTCCACCGATGCTCGCAAGATCGTCTCCGAGAAGCTGGACACGATGACTTCGTCCCTCGCTGATATCACGAAGGTGCTGACCGGTCTAGTAGATCGCGTCTCGAGCCTGGAGAAACAGAAAGGCGTGGTCGGCGAATCGTCAGCCGAGTCCGCCGCCAAGACCGACGTCTCGACGGTTCTGGCTGGCATCATGGATCGCCTCTCGCGTCTTGGGTGCCACAAGACCGTCCACACCGACGCCTCTGATGCGTCTGCCGCCGACACGCCCGCCGCTGCTCCTGCCGCGGCCGCTGCCGATCCTTCCGCCGCCGCCTCTGATGCGCCTACTCCGCCGAAAGTCGTGGAGGTTCCCCCGCCGCTGCCACGCTTGGGTGGGTGTGGAATTCTCGACCTCGACGGACAACTCATGCATGGGCAAGGCTTGCTGCCCAAGCGACACATGGAAGAAGTTGTGCACCCTTGTGTCTTCTTTCCTGCCGGCTCGTCTGTCGCGCCAGGCGCTCTGGATGGGATGGTGCTGCGTTTCTTCAAGTTCGATTTCCCAGGCTTCGACGGGAAGGAAGACCCGCTGCCCCACTGGTTCGCACACTTGGAGCACAACTGCGGCGTTCCGCCATGGGAAGGTGCAGGAGCTCGTGCAGACCACGGATACTTGTCTCTTCGAGCTCTAGGATGGGGCCCTCCTGCATCCCTTGATGGTGGTAGAAATTTATTTTTAGTTATAAATAAAGAAATATTGCCGAGATGTAAAAGACTTATTTCAGAGTCAATTTAGGTCGTTTTTGCACCTGCGTGTGCGTGTCGAGTCTGTCTGCAGCTCGAGGACGAGCTGCTCGAAAGGAGGGGTGAAGTGTTATGGGCTAGGCCTTTGGGCCAGGTGGGTCTTTTGGGTCGGCGTGAACAGTAGCTAATAGTACCGGATTGGGAGTCTAGTGTTAGGGTCAAGTAAACCTCTCTATATAATGAGAGGAGTTGTATCAATCAAAGGCAAGAAAAGCAAGAAAGAAACAATCAATCTAGTTCTCTCCTCAAGTGTTCTTCCCTCTCATCTATTATCTAGCCTCTCATCCTTAACAGCCGTCTCCATCCGGCTATCCTCCTGGTGGTGTTTATTCCGTTATGGCCAATGGCCATAACAATGAGCTTATAACTGGAAGAAAGAATGCATTGAATTGTTTGCGATGTGTGACTATCCTTTCACTGCCATGATGTTAACTTCTAGTACTTATCAGAATATGGAAGGTAATTATGTGCTAAATGTTTAATAACAGGTGTAACTATGTGAACTTCAAGAGGAATGCATTCTGCTTGAAATGTTGTTGGAAAAGACCAAAATCTCTGAACAGTCAAGATAGTATCGAATCACGTCATGATTTAGAGCATAGTAGGAATCCCGCTATTTCATTTGTTCAGGATGGTGTCCAATCGAAGAGGTGTCAAAGTCCACAAAAGAATGCTCCACTATCCGATGAAGATTCAGATTTCTGGAGCGCAGATGATGAAGGGGATGATAGCAGGGCTAACGATATGTTCCCGCCACAGGACTGCAAATTCCTTGAGAGTTTTCCTATTGCTGGGGGTAAGACTGCTATTTCCCAAGATCCACTTGCAAGGGAAAAATGGAAGTCTGAAATGTCCAGGAGAAGCAAAGGCCTACCAACGGTGGAATCACAGGAATGCAGTCAACATTTTAGCCCTGTCCGTCTTCCTAGAAGCATGGAGCTGGTTGACTCTGATGATGATATTGCCTCATGGTTTTCAGGTGGGGCTAGTAATAAAAATCTGGAGAAGGTCTAACCAAAGTTTATAAATAGGCGTGGCTTGTGGATTACCATATGTAAAATTTGTGTCTTTGTGAGTTATTGAAATTCGGGCAAAAATGTAAAAGCTCACCGAAAACTGTACGATTGATGTTTTGGAGATCTTTTATGTGCTGCCCAGAGATGGCATGCTGTTATTTTGTTAGGAGTCTGCGTGATTAAGCTGCACATAGTGCCATTTTCAAGCTCCTCTAGATTGCTGCTGGGTGGATCAACAATAGCAGGGGAGTATGTGGCATTTGGAATAATATGTCCTAATGAGTTTTTATTCCATTCGCTTGAAGATGTAAACGCTAAAGAAAATATCCTGAGGATGATGTTTAAATCCTCTCATTTTTTGAAGTAAAAGCAAGATGGTAGCTAATGGGATTGACATGATGAAGAATGCACGTTCTTTGACTTCACAAAATCAGGATCTAAGGCCTGGTCCATTGTCTAAGATCGTCCAGGGTTGTCACACTTTCATTGGCTAACTTGGCTAGTTGTGGCATAGAGAAAGCCACAACA
This sequence comes from Echinochloa phyllopogon, assembly GCA_033239725.1. NCBI lineage: Eukaryota > Viridiplantae > Streptophyta > Magnoliopsida > Poales > Poaceae > Echinochloa > Echinochloa phyllopogon. Next base: position 9,862,063 of record BTCW01000009.1, on the reverse strand, counting down.
TATGATTTTGGTGTTTGACGTGTCGGGACCAACCTAGTAGAACAAAATGTTTCAAGGAACTAACGCTTGTCTACCTAGATCAAACTTGCTAAACTAGTGGAAGCCAATCCTTTGTATCATAGTGCAAGTGCAAACCATTTAGATACTCCCAAAGTCATCTCCTTCACGAGCATTGACAAGATCGGGTATGTGTAGGGTTGAAAACGAAAATAATAATTTCCGATTATCGAGAATCGTTTCCGAGATTTTGCCGACTTTAAGGTCTAAACGGAAACAATAACGGTTATCGAAAAAACAAAAACAAAAATGATTCTAACGTTTTCCGATCGTTTTTGAAAAATACCGTATTTAATCGGTATTCTAACGTCGGTAATTATCGGATTTCCAAGTTTCCAAAGACGCCAATCAGCCCAATACATTGCTACGGTTGACCTAGTTTTTGGTACGTGCCCCAGATTGGTCTTGGTTCAACAGCCGCCTGTGTCTGCCAATTTGACATTACCTAGATTTGTTATTATTCTATTGTTACGTAAGCAAGTATGCGACTATACATGTTTTTATTGTTGTGTAACATGTATGTGACTATGTAGGGGTGGGATTAACATAAATTGTTAGTATTTATCGTGTGAGATAGGTCAGGTTGTTTTACAGCTTGATGTGTTTACCGTTTTTCAAATATTGTTTTGATGGATTTCGATCGTTTTCGATATTATCGAAATACCGACACTGTTCTCGTTTCCGAAAATATTGTATCATTTTCGTTTTCGAGAGAAAAATGTGAAAGTGAAAGTGGTGAAGCCTCCTTCCGATCGTTTTCAACCCTAGGTATGTGTTATTTTTCAGGTTTTTATTATGTCTTTCTGAAAATAGAGAAAATATGTGTTATTTTTCTGGTTTTTATTACTATGTCTTTTTCGAAGGGAAGGCTGACAGGTTGTCCTCCTACCCCTAAACTACTCCACTAACCACTATGCTGTCCCCACTTGCCAGTTGTGTCCTTCTCCTTTCCGGAGCAGTTTCCTTTCTCTTGCAGCCTTGCTCAGTTTCTCGCTCTCCCAGTCCCAGGTCTCCCCTTCTTCTTCCCCTCGGCCACACTTGGAATTGGAAGACGACCTCCCACGGGGGTTCGAATATTCCTTGTGTTCGCGGCTCGGTTTGGCATCACCGCCGCTTCGGTTCCAGTACGGGTCCCCCACTCCTCCCATCTCAAGAAATTGCAGTTGCAGCAGTCGAAGCTGGAGGAAGCGGAGGGGCTCGCCATGGGGTCCGAGGGACCGTCGGCTCCGGTCGTCGGTGAGTAGCAGTCGCTGTCCATCATTTCTGCTGAGGTGCCTTGTTGCGTATAGTGGGTTTGTTTGTTACTTGGGCTGCGAATTCAAGTGAAGAGGTGGGATCTGTGTGGCCAAGAGGTCATGGCTGCTTGGATTCCTGATTGGATTTTCCCGTGCTTCGAGTAGGGGAGGAGGGGGGCTGGGTGGGATCGCGCTCAGGGTCAGGGTCACCTGGGTTGCCTGGGGAACCCGATCCGCCAATGCATCTGATTCATGCCATGTGAAGATTGCCTTGGTGCAAATTAGATGCAATCATTCTATCGCCAAGAAACTCTTCGGCAAAATATAGGTGTCTTGAAATAAGTATTTCTTTCGGTTGGGATTGTTTGTAGTGTGAATATAGAATGTTGGGGTAGATTTAGCATCTCCCTGTACTTGTTGGCCAGGCCCAATCCACCGTTCCTTCTAAATATGATCATTATGCTGTGTGTTTGGTTGAGACTTGCAAGGCGGGTTCAGATCCTCATTATTGCCGCAACTCTAGATGGATGGGTTGGCTTGGCATTTTGAGGGACCACATCAATTTTGTTGAGCACACTCATCTTTTCTTGGAGAAATCATTGCTCATGAAATGGCTTTGTAGTCTTGAGAACTATTTTTTTGTAGATGAGTCATGTCTTCATTTGGGTACCTGTAAATAGTGTGGTACCAAACTAGTGTGCATACTGGCCTGTTATTCAGAATGAATACCCATTAATCCTTAAGTGCAATCTGGTAACTGGAATTGAATTCCACTTTGGGTATATAGTAATCTTGTGATTATAGATCCTTATGAGTAGGTACACTAATGGTATCCATAATGAGCCAAGGTTAGCTATTTCTGTCAAGCTTGGCCCAAATAACCAAAAGATAATTCTCCAAGCGTTAAAGGAACCAAGATGAAAATTACTCCTAACAGTTTTTTAACATTTAATAAATAGGACCCATTTGTATTTTTTTTCCATTTCACTTAGCTTGGATGCTTGCTTTTCATGGCAGCGATGCTAATTCGGTGATTCCAGTATTGAGCTTTATCTACCGTTAGTCCTACTTCTAGCTGTCATATCATTTTCCTTTTTTTTTGTCTTTCATTCCTTGATGAAAGTTGCACCAATCTGCAACTTACCGCTATCAACTGAATTTCTTGAACCTAGCATATATTGATTTGATGATTTGATGTAAGGCCTTATGTAGAAGAGCCTCTATGCGATCTTGCTAAAAGTTTTGCAGATAGTATCCGCTTCTGCTTGCCAACAGTGGATAGGTAGGCATTCACTGACTCTGAGCCAAAGAGCATCGGTCCGTTGAACATATTTGGAGGACAAGACTAGTGAGATAACATGAATATTTTAGTGTAGGGTTGTTGATTTGCTGTCTTCAGTAAAAGTTAAACAAAATAACTCAAAATTGTGTTTTCGCATGCTTGCGTTGGAGGGGTTGGGGTGGTCAATGGTCCTAACCAATAGTCTTCTTTTAAACCAAAATCACAATTCCACAACTGTACTTACTAACTGATAATTATCAAGCAGAGTCCAATCAGAATTAGTTCCATGTCATTTATTCATGGATCACTTCCACCTATAGATTTCCATTACTCTGACAAAATAGTCCTTGATATTATCTCATAATCTGTCAGACTGCCATAGCCTACCGAAGGTACCTTGCAGCGCATATTGAAAGATGACACCAATGTTGATTTCTAAGACTACAAAATAAGAGTGAAACATGTTTAGCAGCCTTTTATGTGGCTTAGTTGGTAAGTTTAAGCTCATTCTCCACTCAAAGCTCCATTGTCCCGAACTACTTAGTTTCATACTATATTACTATGGCTTATGAAGCTTCAAGTGTCAAAATAGTTGTTGGAAGGCTGAGATTGCTCAATTTGTACTCATAAGGTGATTGGAAATTATATGGTTGATCCTTCATCTTTATCTAGAGTAGCTACAAATTCTATCCGCCACCTGTTTATAATATATGAGAAAAGCTCTTCTATATTGCGCCAAATATATAGTGGTATTTATGATACTGAATTTAGACACTTGGCTCTCATTCCCACAAAAGGATGCCTTGGAAATAGCGGGGGAAAAGGAAGGGATATTTTCTAGCTTTAACGTCTCTGGATGTCCATATATGTTTCTTGTGGTTTATTAAAGTTGCAGCCATTGATCACTCAGCCTTTTTTAACCAAAAACTTTTTTTTCTCGAACCACGCAGGAGAACTGCGTGTCATTTCATTAAGGTAGAATAGCAAAATGGGGGAAGACCCCCCTATAAACAACACACCACACACACACTCAGCCTTAACTCAGCCTTCTTGCATCTTAATTCACCATTATTTTGCTGTTTGTATTTTTGGCATCATTCCTCAAAAGGTATTGGAATATGATATTCCACACATAAATCAGGCTCAGTATAATGCATTGATATAATGATATGTGTCATTCTCTAATTTTATAGAAATCTGGAATATTAATTATTTCAGAAACTGGTACCCTTCCTCAAAAGGTATTGGAAATATGCTAATCCACACATTAAGCAGGCTCAGTATATTGTATTGATATTTGCCGTTCCCTAATTTTATAGAAATATACAATAGGAATTGTTTTGGCAATTCGAAGTCTCATGAGTAGCTGAACGAAAGTCCCATAATTTGCAAAACTTTATTGCATTTCTGTTTTACTCATAGGAATGATGAATTTGGATTCAGAACATCTGCTAAACAAGTTGTTAGTCGCCTGGTAATAATTTCGTTCATACTTTGTTGTATTGTGTTTTCTGCAGTTCCCAGAAACTTTAGGCTGCTAGAAGAACTAGAACGTGGTGAGAAGGGCATTGGTGATGGAACAGTGAGCTATGGGATGGATGATGCTGATGATATTTATATGCGGTCCTGGACAGGAACTATCATTGGCCCTCCCAATGTATGCTGCAGAAATACCCATAACTGTATACATAATACATTTGCTTTATTATGCTCAAACCTGAGGACCTACTTTTTTTTTGCAGACTGTTCACGATGGACGAATCTATCAATTAAAGCTGTTCTGTGATACAGATTATCCAGATAAACCACCAACTGTTCGATTTCAGACTCGAATCAATATGACATGTGTGAACCAAGAAACTGGATTGGTACTCATGCTTTTATTTTCATACATGCCAACTTCTGAGGCTATTTATAAATGATGTTAGGCCTCATACTTAATTAGCAACTTTTCTAGGTTGAACCAAGCCTATTTCCTATGCTTGGAAACTGGCAAAGGGAACATACCATGGAGGACATCCTGACCAGCTTAAAAAGGGAGATGTCATCTCCTCAGAATCGCAGGCTGCACCAGCCTCAAGAAGGTATTCTCCTTTACATTGCTTCAGTACCTGATATGCTGGGAATGCTGTTTAACTGTAGCTACTTCAAGGCATCTGTCTGGAATGTCTGAAATCCTTGTCGAGGGTAGCTTGTCAAGCCACAACATAGTTTGCTTGTCGAGCCAGCAGCTGGCAGAATGGCCAAAAACATAAACCTAATGCTCATGGTCACCAGCAACCTTCTCCATTATGCAATGTAATCAATGTTATTTAGTTATGGAAGCATGTGGGATGAATTTATGAGGTCAAGTGTTTGCGACAATTCTCTGTTTAAATGGCCCCATGATTCCTTAACCTTAGCTTCTTCTCTGCAGGTAATGAAGACCAAAGAGTAGAGCAGAAAGGGCTATCTCTTAGATGTGCCATCATGTAAGAGAAGTGCATTGCAATGTACAGCAACGGGTTAAGTCGCATGACTGCGTGAGATGCAGAAGTGAGAAACCCTCTCAGGAAATCCTGTATTCATCCAAATGGCGCAAGGTTTCAATAAACTATCATGACTGTTAATTTGCCTGTGCACCATGTAACATGTAACCAATTCAGGTTCAGTGAAAGACAATGAGTTCCGCGTCTGTTACATCTCTTGCTCTGCCTGTTTGTAACACTATGTACCATTGGTAATATGTCAGCAACACCGTGTGATGTCACAGCCTAGTTGCTGTTGTTGCTCCCAGTCTTCCACAACCCTATGTCATGAAGGATCTCGATTCTAAGCAGCAAAGCATGATGGATATCAGGAAAAAAACATATGCTTGTCAGTGAGCATGACCATTGAGAAATCAGAGTCATGGTAAAGTTTTTGGTGAGGGCCCGTTTCCCATATTATGAGGCTTGCTTATTCTTACATGAACGTATACTCACCAGTTACCACAATATGAGGCAAATTATTCTCACCATGGTCAGACTCGTGCCGAGAGTGGCAGTTTCATGCTGCATGTCAAATAGTATTCAGGACAGATGTTTTGCATAAAGATCTTAAACCCTATTTTAATCCACTATGTCGTTCATATATATCCACAAACTTATCTCTGAAAAGCCGGGTTTCTGTGAACAGTCTGCTTGTCCACATCGATCTAGAGATTGTTGACATTTCACATTTCAGCTCGAGAAAGCTCCTCACATGGAGGACAAGGACATGGACGGAGAGGATAACGAAAGCACGGCCAGTCGAAAAGGCGCCCCCGAGAGGCAAGGGAACATGTTGCGGTTCGCGCCAAAAGCCAACAGCATGATCCGAAAAGAAAAGCGAGATGCTCCGCGGCACTGGTGCATTCCCATTATCTCATATTCTCATCCCATTTCATCTCGCGTTGCAAGTTGCGAAGCTTACGACACGTCCTGTCCTGTGGAATCATCGCCGTGGTCGACTGGTTGTCGTCTCCTTTTCTTCTCTCGCTGGCCAACCCGTAGAGCACTTGTCTGTCACATAGAACGATTGGATTTGGGGAGCTAAGCTTACGTAACTGCAGAGAGTTTAGATGTAACACACTGGCTGTTGTTATGCACTAATTCTGGCATCAGTGGTTAGGCGTATACAGCACATAGTACCAATCGGCAACATCCCCGAATCCTTGTCGTCAAGCAGTCAGAAACTGCAGTGTTTGGTCAGTTCAGTTGGAAAGGTCCGGATGTAACCACTGAATAAATGAGTATATGTCGTTGTGTCAAGTACAAATCCCAACTAGTTCAAATTAAAATTAGCATAAGCTGCTAAGGCCATCTTTTTCAGAACGAACTAGCAGCAGCAGCCTTAACCTTTAATTTGCCACACCATCCCAAAAGTCATCACCACCTTTCATGGGCCAAACTACTAGTCTTTCACTATTCCATGCGAGAGCTCCCTGTTCATTTTCTTTGCTGGAGAGAATTTGACACCGACCTTGATGTGGCATGCTGGGAAGTGAGGTGTTCCTTTTTTTTTCTTCAAGAAACATAAAAGTAAAAGAAAAGAAATTGTGGCCTTTGTCACTCTCAGCGTAGCCTACGAGCGTCGCCTTTGGCCAACAACATCCTCGCGGCCCGGTGGCCGGCTTGTGGAAGGAAAGCGGACAGGACTACGACGCATGCATTGCATGTCGAGTTACCAGATGATGCTTTTCTTGACGACATGGCCGCCACATGGTTGTGTTTCCTCCTATTTAATGTGGTCAATATTTAGGGTTCTAAAGTTTGTACAGTACTAACTTAACTGTGACCCGGATATGGTTGCTGGTTGTGGCTTGTGAGCATGGACTGAGGGCTGAGGCTAACAGGTGGCGGCAAGTAGGGACCAAGTGTTCAAAGATTCCTGCTTTTTCACATTTTTTTCTTTTTCTTGTAAGGAAGAATTCTAGAAGACAATGATTTGTTTTAGTAGTATATACATGTTTGTTCAACGACGATGGGTATGGCCATGACAAAAGCTAGAGTAAAATACAAGGAGAATTTTGACTTTCGCTGACCTGTTGAAGAATTTCGGGCTATTCAGGAGGAAAACCCCATGCTCATGTTGTTGTGAAGTCAAGGGTCCAACCGAAGGTAGTTGGGTAGACGAAAGAAGGATCTAACTGAAGTTTAATTGTTTAAGAGACTATTAAATTTTTGAATGAAATGTATCATAGGTCACTAAACTATTCTCATATTCTCATCTGGGTCCATGAACTCTCAAAGTGATTATTTAGGCCCAACTTTTAAGTTAGTTCATTCTAAGTTCACTCGAGGTCCAATCATGGATCTAGAGTGTCGGGTCAAATTCTGACCGTTCCGTGTTCAACGTCTAGCAAGCCGTCTGTGAGGTTGCCACTGTATGAGCCTGATTCAGTTATTCAAGTTGGTAAAATCTCCAAGCCATTTTCAACCAGTCAGAAACTACAGGAGCGGTCAATGGTCCCAAAAGAAATCGCTGACAGGTGCCGGATGTAACTACTGAAATTCAGTAGTTACAAAGTACAAATCCCAACAAGTTCAGAGTAAAATTGGCAAAATATCTCCAAGCCACCTTTTTCTTATTCAAAAGGCACAAGCAGCAGTACGCATATAGCCCCCTTCGCCTCTGCATGACTGTCCAATAATCTCCTTCCCAAAAGTCATCTTCAGTCGTCACTGCCTTTCATCAGACTACTATTCCAGATTTCCATGCGAGAGCTGAATTCAAGAGCGTCTTTGAGACTTTGACACAGGCCGCCGCTGTGGGCATGCTGGAAAAGAGTGGCATCTGTCGCTTTCAGCTGACGTCTCCGGCCTGCGAGCGTCACCTCTGGGCTTCTGGCCAACTACATCCTCGCAGATCGGTGGCCCGCCTGTGGAACAGTGGGAAGACACAGGACGACACATGCATACATGTCACATTATCAGATGTTTTTCTTAATTTCTCGTCTTTCTTTTTTACTTTCATATTTGAACGATGGCTACCATATGCTTTTCATGACGGCGTGTTTTTCCGCGATACCTTTTGGTCAATTTTGAAGCTTCTAAGTTGGAAGTTCTAACATGAGTGTGACGACACCCGGAGACGTTTGAATGGTGTATGCTGGTAGCAGGTGGCAGTAAAAAAACAAATGCTCAAGAATCCTGCTTTTGTTTACACATTTATTTTCTTGCGTTGTAACTTGTAAGGAAGAATATAATTCTAGAAGACGTTGATATGTTATCATTGACTCCTTGTAGAGTTCTAGTATTGTTTTGTTTGAGACTTGTTTTTTCGAAGATAATTGAGTGCACTATTGCTAGTGATAAAGGCGGTGTTCACTTCCCTGAAAAGGGAATGTGAATTTGGGTGAAAATGTCGCATCGAACACTGTAGCGCACTGTAACACTTTTCGTTTGTTTGTGGTAATCATTGTCCTACCATGACCTTCTAGGCTCAAAAGATTCGTCTCGTCGTGGACATCAAAACCATGTACTTAGTGTTTTTATTTACCTACATTTAATGCTCCATGCATGAGGAGAGAGATTTGATGTGATAGTGAATAGTGAAGTTTAGAGAGAGAAAGTTTGGGGGAAGTTTTGGATTTGAAGGGAAGTGAACACCGTCAAAGAAGTAAAAAGCAGGAGGAATTTGCTCGCCTGTTTGTGAAATTTGGATGCTGATTCAGTACATCTAGGATGGAAGAAGAGACCATCTTCTTGTTGTTTAATCAAGGTCCAAACCAATGTGGTTAGGTGATTAGATTAGAAAAAACTAAAGGAAGATTGCTTGTTTAAGGTCGCCCGCGCTGCTTAGTTTACCCACGTAACAATGCTGGAGCATTCATGGTGTGGTACTAGTCAATAGAGGAGACACAAAAGCGAGTCCAAATCACGGTTCTTAATCTGAAAACCTGACGCGTTTGGTCAAATCCTCACCACTACACGTGTTCGATGTTTAGCAAAGCCGTATCCATAACTAACGAAACAGACGTGCACCTGAGCCCGCGCCACCAACCCTAGCCTACAACGTCAAGTTTGGAATGCTCATCGCTGCATGACGCGGTTTAAATCTTCATCAGAAAATCGTGAACGAAAGTGGGAACACTCGTTGGTCAGGATTCTAACAAAGGGCATCGTAGCAACACGTCAATTTTGGCGTGAACCGGTTCAGTTCCCGCGTGTCGCAGGAAAAATCCATGCGCTGCGAGCGAAGCCTCAAACCGATGCGCTTTGCACGATACCATTTCCAGGTGATCTGTACTGGGCACTGGGCAGGCCCTAGCTAGCTGATGCTTTGGATCCCCATGGTTGTCTGCCGGTGTACGTGTGCTCCGGCGGCTGCGAGCCACAGGTCCTACGCACCCATGTCAAACAATGCCGTGTCCTCCTCCTCAATTCCTCAAATCTCACGAGGTTTCGCCGCCGCGGCGGAGCCCGTGGGAGGGAGAGGCCGAGAGAGAGAAGCGGGCCGGCACAAGCACAACCGTACAACACGAAGCAGCGCGGCGCCCGTGATCCGCGACGACGGCGCGCTGGCGTATCGCGCTCGCACCCAAATGTTTGGCACGAGTTGATAATGACTAATGAGACGAGGTCCCCGCAACTATACTGGTAGTGCCCCCTAGGCCGGAGACGAGCCCTGCCGGCGGCCGCTGGCTGCTGCTGCTCGGCACGGCCGGTCCCGGAGGGCTCTCGTGAGCCGAGCCGGTACGGGGATACGTACTCCGTGACGCGGCCGCGTCGTGTACCCGGGACGGTACACGGGAGGTGCCGTGACTTTTTTTCAGATTTGGCGGGCTCGCTCGCCCGATGGGACCACGCCGTGCCGGGCGGGACAAGAATGCAGGTGACCTACCACGGAAAAACGGATCAGTTCCGTCTCGGGCTGTCGTGGACAGCGCATAGTACGCTTGTGGCGAGAAGAAATCGGACGGTTTGTTGATCTACCAGAATCAAGAAAAATAGGAGGGAAGAACAAACTGAACCGCGAGCATCTGGGGGTCATCTAGAGCGCGCGCCGTTTTTTCGGCTGTTTGTTCAGCAACCTGAGCCGCTGATACATTGCGGTTTCTGAATTCTGTGGGCGACGCAGACGCAGCAGCCCCCACCGATTTGAATTATCAGCGAGTACCATGTCAGCTACTATTAATGAGCAAGGCCAAATAGTGTGCTCGGCGACAGGTGCATCACTATACTGCTCATCATCAGGTCGGGGCCTGCAGAGCAACCAATCGCTCCGCTTCCGAGAACAGTCTCGCCGAAAACATGATCCGTGGCACCAGGTCAGGACTCAGGACTTCATGAGAAGGTAGCTTTCACGGACTGATGACAATGCCGCAATCAATCAGCTGCCACCCTAGTACCAGTAGTTAATAGTAGACCACCAAACTTTTCCAAAGCATGTCCCGACGAAAATTGCATCGGCCATGCCTATCACAAATCGACAACCAGAACAAGCAATGCTCAGGAAAAATCGGGCGAAAAAATTTCAAACACTAGAGGGGGATGAGTAATTAATTACATATGGATGAGCCGAAAGACAGCAGCAGCTACAAAGCTAAAACCAACCTAATCGAGGCTAGAATGAGAACGGCAATTTAGCAATCACACTTTAGAACTGGTCCCTAAACACACCACCAATCACATCCTGCAGCACAGCGAGCAAGCACCCCGTGTGCTACAGAATGACAATCTGGTTAACCGTTAAATTCAATAGGCTAAAAGATGAGAAACAGTCGACTCAGTCGAAGATAGGATTCATCAAATGTATGAATCGATTGAATGCAGGCTAGAGTTATAGCTGATTCCTCTCTCAAGTCAAACGAGATCAAGGAGCAAACAGATTGGTGGTCGTCTCTGATTCAGCCTTGAAAGATTGATCATCACCTTCTTCAATGTTTGAGGCCATGCTTGACTTCTTGATCTCCTCAATCCGCATAACAACATGTGCCATTGATGGCCGGGCCTCTGGGACTTGTGCTACACAGTCTATAGCAAGCTGCAGGAGCTGAGCCATCTGTTCCTCACCATTCTGATGTCTCACGAGCTCCATATCAAACACCTCAGAACTCCACTCCGAACGATTGACTGATTGCACCCATCTGGGCAGGTCGACACCCTCGTCGTTGAGTGCAGCCTGGCTGGGGGCCTTGCCCGTGAGCAGCTCAAGCAACAGAACACCAAAGCTGTACACATCTGCCTTCTGGGAAACCCTCCGGGAGTCAATAACCTCAGGTGCACGGTATCCAGTGGTGCGAGATGATGAAGATGATGCACCAACTAGAGTGGTAAGCCCGTTGTCTGATACACGCGCTTGATATGATTTGCCCAGGAGGACATTGGATGACTTGATGTTACCGTGGGAAGCCGTTGAGCTTGTTGAGTGGATGTACTCCACACCACGGGCTGCAGCTAAGGCAATGTTTGACCTTAATTCCCAGTTAAGTGGCGTACGGCCAGAACTTCTGTTACCTGTTCAACAAAAAGAAATTTAGATGGTTGATTGAGACGGTCTTAACCACTTGCACCTTGATGGTCAACGGACACAATTAATATGGCAATACATTAGAGCATCAAAGAAACTCTTAATCAATAAAATACTGTCTCACAAACTACAATGGCATCAAGAGATTGTCTTCTTTAATCAGTCCAGAATATTCTAACATCCAATCACAGAGCACAGAAGATTAAAATGAAATATTCAAAATAAACTTAAGAAGAACATACAATTAACCAACGGCGACTGAGTAATCAATTACTTCGAGCATTCTCAACTTAAGTAGTAGTAGTAAGTGACCAATAACATGAAAGGGTAAGTTTGGCATGATGACAAGTATTTTTGTCAGAGCTTCCATGATCACATCAACAAAGTTAACACATATGACCTATATAGCACCAACCAATAGATAATTACCCAGAATTCAAATGATCTGGATGTCAAGCAAATAAATAGCACCTTGATCTCAACTGAACCTGACCTGGTCTCCTTAGACCAGGGCAAATCTATAGTGATATACCAGCAGAGGATGAATATTCAAAAGAAAAAAGGAACTACAAGGCCATGGTACTCTACACCACCAGTGAAGAATAATGCAAAGCCATGGTACTCGCAAGCATAAGTACAAACAAACGGCAGTGCTAATATCATAATCAGGTAACATGCACAAGAAACTCGTGACAAAATTCAAGAACACAAATATCTCACCGTGCAGGACTGCAGAAAGGCTACCCATGGGCATGAAGTCGTATACAAGTAGCTTCTCATCTTTGCTGTAGTAGTAGGCACGGAGGGGCACAATGAACTCGTGCTGAAGTTCACCGATCTCTGATATGCTTTCACGGAATTCAGGCTCAGATAGAGTCACGTCCTTGAGCCGCTTCACTGCCACAGTTGCCCCAGACTCGAGCACTGCCTTGTATGTCGTCCCGAACGCTCCTTTGCCTAGCACCTCAGCCGACGCGCGCAGCAGGTCCTCCAGGTCGAATGGTGCCACGGCAGCGGCTGACCCAAAGAAGACCAACTTCTTACCGGACGTCGACTGGCCCATAGGAGCATTGGGGTGGCCTATTGTGGTCAACGGCGCTACAGCCGCGCCGCTGGTCATCTCCGGTGGTTTCCGACCACCGGCAACAGCGGCAGGCGTGGGAGAAGGAGGTGGCATCTCCAGAGACCGCGTCTTGGTGCCCCCCGATCTGCGGCAGAGGCAGATGAGGAGGAAGAGGAGAAGCGCGGCTCCCAGGGCGGAGCCTATGGCGATTCCGGCAATGGCACCACCAGATAGCTTCTTGCTCTTGTGACCACTTTCTCCCCCATTTCCACCGTTGCTGCCGCCGTTACTGCCGCCGCTGCCGCCACTGCCACTGGGGACAGGCGTCGGCGATGGAGTCTGCCCCGCTGGAGCAGGGGAAGGGGAGACTTCACCAGGGCAAGGCCCCAAGGGCCCGCCGCACAAGCCCGTCCCAAGGAACGCGGAGCGCGGCTGCGACCGAAGTCCTGCCGGGATAGATCCGTTCACCTGGTTGAACGAGACATTGAACTGCTGCAGCTGCGGCAGCTTCAAATCAGGAAGATCGCCGGAGAAGCGATTGTTCTCAAGGAGCAGGGTCCTGAGGTGCGTGAGGTTGCCGAGCGCCGCAGGGATGGGCCCGGAGAGGTCGTTCCCGTCGAGCGCGATCCTGATGAGCCCCGGGAGACCGAGAATCGCCTGTGGGAACCCGCCGGACAGCCTGTTGCCGTTGAGGAAGATGTTCCGGAGCGCGGCGGCGGAGGCGAGGTCGTCCGGGAGCGCGCCGGTGAGCCCGTTGAGGCGGAGGCTGAGCGTGTGGAGCGCCGTCAGGTTCCCGAACGTCCCCGCCGGGATTGCCCCCGAGAGCGTCGCCCCGGGGAGCCGCAGCACCGCCACGCGGCTGTTCTCGCAGGTGACCCCCGTCCAGGAGCAGGCGCCCGCGGGGTCCGAGGCGTTCCACGCCAGGCGCCGCCCCACGGCGTCCCGGAACGCAATCAGCGCCCGCGCGTCGCTCGCCAGGTCGTCGGCCCCCGCCCGCGCTGCCAGCGCCGCGACGACGAGCAGGAGCAGGGGGGGCGCGGAATGGAGGCGCCGGGGCCCCCACGGCGGGGGCGGGGCCGGCGGCGACCGCATCCCGGCGGCGGCGGCGGATGAGGAGGAGGCGGGGAGAGCCCGGCCGGGGGCGAGGCGAGGAGGAGAGGGGTGGCGTTTTGGGGGTTTGCGGGACACGGGTGCCGCGTCTGCGTGTGCGGGCGCTGAGGGAGGAGAGAGGTGGCGTGAGGGGAGAAAAACCCTAAAAACTCCCGTGCGCGTTTCGCGGAATGGGGCTCGGGGAGTTGGGTAATTCGCGGCGCGGGATTTATTCCAGGGGGTTGGAGTTTGGAGGCGGGCGGGCGGCGTTGGGGTTCGGTGGGGGCGGGCGCGAGAGGGACGGGAACGGGAGGGAGCAGGTGGCGCGAGGGCCTGGGTGGGAAAGGGGAATCGGGGGTTTCCTCTCCGGGGAGGGGAAGGGGATCCGATGGACGACGGCGACGGACGGACGGGAGCGCCGCGCCGTGCCGCGCGGCTGTGGGAATGGGAGCGCGACGGCGCCGGCGCGTGCGCGCTGCCGCACTGCCGGGGTGGGTGGTTGGGTTTCAGACTTCACAGACTCTGCCTGGGGGACGGTGCCGTGGGGGTGCGTTGGACTCCGGCTGGACCTGGAACAAACAAACCAACAAATGCGTGTTGTTTCGCGTGCTGGCACACCAGGCAGGCCTGCTGGCCTGCGGGGGAAGGTTTCTGACAGCTGGGCCCACCACCGGCCGGGTGGGTTAATTTAATTGACCGGTTTATCCTGGCAGGTTTTGCTGGTTTTATTTTTATTTATTTTTTTGGCAGGTTTTGCTGGTTTCCTACTGGTACCTGTGTGTTGAACAGCTAGAATTACATAATGCCCCCATAAATAAACTTCCATTTTGAAGGGCCTACTGTACGCGTTTATGGCCATAAATAAATGCCGCTTTCCGTTTATCGAGCCCTGGAAATTGAGTGGAAAATCAGGCGCATACTGATTCCATATGCTTGGTCCATATGCTTGGTTTTGGGTGCAGCTCTTCGCTGAAATTGCGTCCCCGTGTTGAACATGGCCTTGCCTGGCCAAAACCGCATGGAGTACTTGCGTGTCGCATCCACGTACCGAAGCTTTTTCGTTCCCGATAAGCAACCAACAAGATCGATGGTGCGGCCGGCACCCGCGTGTGGCCGGGTAGGCGAGAACCGTTCACTTACCAGTGGATTCTGAACGATTTTCGTGAGACGGGTGGCGCCTAATGATGGCCGGATCATCGGCCACCAGCGTATCAGTTTTCGTCATCCACTTGACGATGTACTTTGTTGGTGACCTTGGTAGGAATAGTCGAATAGATCATGGCAGTTGACACGCTCCTCCTAGACCCTTTCGCGGCAAACTAGTTGGCCCGGCCGAATCGACAACTGTGTCAACAGCACTACTTGGATTTGTTTGCTTTGCATTTTTCTCTAGAGCTTAAACTCCAAAATCCACTCTTTGGAAGGGGAAAGCTCTACTCCCGGCTATCCATGCATCTTATGGTTTACTCCGTCATGTGAATTAAGTCGATCATTCAAAAATCGTATCCAAATACAAGATATCCACCGAGAGGTATAACCAATTATATGAGCTACTAATACCTGCCTATCTGATATCTACAATTTTTTTATTTAGTAGGTATTAAATTCGAAATTACAATTTTGTATCCTCTCGTCGTTCTTCACCTCGGCTACTTGGTCCCTGCGATCTCATCGAACACGTGAGACCCTCGCCCCGTCCACCTACATCTCTAGTAGTTGCCGTTGGAAGGGGGAAAAAAGGGAGTGTCAATCGAGTAGGAAATGCTCGACCTCCTCTAGATGGCCCCTTTTGGAACCACTTCAGTGAAAAGTTGAAAGTTAAACAACCCAGTCGGCCGTGGCTGCCATTTTCCTCTGCAGCAAGTCAGGAACCCACTTCGCTAAAACTAAAGAGCAAAAAGCTCGTAGTGGAAAAGGCAGAAAGCGAAAGCGACGACATGAGGCCCAGTTCCGCGTCACGTGTTCTCCGCAATGGGCCGTCCATTACCATCGAGGATCTCGAAGAAAACTGAAAAGAAGTATCACGGAGTAATCGCTTCTCCCCCGTTTCCAAAATTCAAACTGGACTCGTCGCCCGCCACGGCGAATCGCGAGGTGCACCGCCGGCGCACGGCACCCTGCTGCGCGCGCGAGCGCGGGTGCGCGACGTCGACCCGACGCCGTTGCGCCGCGGGCGGCGGGCGCCCCGAGCCCCCGACGCCGCGCGCCGCCCGCCTTGTTCCGCGTCCTCGTGCGGTAGGGTTAATCAATTCCGAGGTGTCGTGACGCCCCGGCGGGCGGCGTCTCGATCGGCTCCCGCGCGAAGAGAAAACAATGGCGGCCCGTGGCGGCAAATGCGCGATGCATGTCGGTCGCGTGGCCTTCGCGAACAGCGCGGCGGACCCGGTCCAACCTGACGACCCTTCTCGTGGTCCGCCTACCGGGGAATTTTCGTGCGCATGGATGGTTCGCGTGATCGACACTTGTTAGGGTGCAAGTGTGCAACGCATGGGTAGACGCTTGCAGGGTGTGGGCAAAAGCCGGACCACGAACGAGTCGCCGTGTTTTTGATAGTGTAGCATGGCACGGATCAGGCTCCGAAAGCTTCAAGTCGTCGCGCTCCAGCTCCTGGACTGTCCAGCTCAAAATGGCAGCCCTCGACAGGTAAACAACTCGTTGCCCTCGCACCGCAAACTGCTTGTTACTTGTTAGCGTGTAGGCCCATCCGGTATCGGGCGATCGTTCACACCTCGTTCTTTCAGATTTTCACCTTGCAACAGGGCACAGCGTTCATTCGACACAAAGGCCTGCCGCGCTCTGCGCCTTGTTGCCGATCGGCGAGCTGAAGATCCATTCCAACGAGGTGTCCTTTGCTAACCCGGTCACGCCGCCGGTTGGTGTCATTCTTGTCTGTCCGATGCCCCATTATTGCTGCGAAGACTGAGGACTGAGGTCGCCGCATGCCTTACGTTACGCCCCGTGCTTGGCTCGCGTAGCCCGACCGGGCGTGCTCCGGGTCCGCCTCCCCGGCAGATCTCTATACGGTGCGTACGTATGAGTTCACCCGTGACCCAGATAGGGATGCGTACCGTCAGCGTCAGAACGTTTTTTTTTTGAAAGGAAAGCAGGAGCCCTGCTATATCATATAAGAGGGAAGCAGAGTACAGAGTTCAAACAAGTTAACGATTACAGAAATAAAGGGGTAAGCTCAGCACGCCTAAGCATGTAACACATAAAAGGATTAGGCGCCTCCAGGCGGCAGTGCCTGCTCTCCACACGCTAGCTCTCTTAGCTTGATTTCTTCTTGTATCTTGGAGAAAACTCTAGCTGGCGTCTCCAGCTTATGCTCAAAAATTCTCCTATTGCGCTCCTTCCACAGGTTCCAGGCCGTGTAAATCATCAGTGCAGCTACCCTTCGTTTGTTCACTTGATTAGTTCTTTGCATCATTGAATTCCACCACTGCTCGAGCGTGATATCTGCCACCGGCAAGGTGACCAGACCTGCCGACCAAGCACTGACCCGGTGCCACACTTCCTGAGCAAGAGCACAATGGAGGCATAAATGTTCGGCTGTCTCCTCCACCTGATCACAAAAGTGAGCAAACCGGGTTACATGGCCAATTACGAGCTTGCAATTTGTCTGCTGTTAGGATCTTCCTCTGCAATAAAAGCCAGGCAAAAAATCTTGTGGAAGGTCAGGAAATGACGCCTTGCCGCGGGAGAAATTGAGTAGTGGAGTAGTTAATAGCAGATTAGCAGTGGTATATAGAACCATCTACTCTAGTTATTTGAATGTACAGTATTAGATACCCTAACATTTCGTATTTTTTTAGGTTATTAAATTGGGAGTGACTACCTGTCATCCGGGTTATTTTCAGTTAGGATATCACTCAGATTTTGACCCAATAAGATGATGACACGTCATAGCTAAGATGTAAATTGAAAACTAAGGGCGCTTACAACGGCTCGGTGACGGCTGTCGCCATGCACAACATTTTTGCGAAAAAACCCCTAATGGCGTGAGCAACAGCCGAGCCGTCGTCTCGTGTGACTACGACCTGGGCTCGTGCTCCCAGGCGAGTCGGCGGCGACGAAGGCCGCTGTACAAGTCGTAGCGGGGAGACGACGGACACGCCGGATCCGCTGCGCGCCGCGGGGATTCGTTTCGCGCCAAGCTTCATGCCACCCTCGCACTCACCGCGGCCGCCGCCTCGCGCCACCCCTTCGCCGCCGCGTTGGGCAGCCCCGCCGCCACCCCTCGCCGGAGATGGAGAGAGAGACAGGAGGAGAAGAGCATGGTCGCGGTGAGGAAGAGCTCCTCCGCGCCGTTGCACGCGCGAGCTCTGTTGGCCGTCCGTGTGCGAGGCTCCGTCACGCCGGCCGCGCGTGACGCCTGGCCGTCCGTGCGCGGGCTCCTCTCGGACTTCGGGTGGAGCCTCGGCGGGGACCAGCGGTGGCTCGCCACGGCCGCGCCCTTGGGGACTGGCGGCGCCCCGCTCCGGAGGCCGCGCTCGTGGGGCCGGTGGCGCCCCGCTCCGGAGGCCGCTCCCGTGGGCGCCGGTGGGAGACGACGACTCCCCGACCTGCAGTGAGCTCCGAGCTCTGAGCGTGGTGGCCCATGATGCAAGTGGAGCTTTGCGCCTAAAACCCCGTCGGCATGGAGCTCGGCTGCAGCAATGGAGGGCCGGGGTGGGCAGAGAAGAAAGTGGAGGAGCTGTTCGTGGCGTCGATTTGATTTTGGTGGAGCGGAGCAAAGCGGATTGCTCAAGCTGCTGGAGAGCAGAGGGAGGAAGAGAGGAGAAGAAAGAGTAGCTAACCAGCGAGAGAGATGGAGAGGAGGATAAGGACGAGAGACTGTTAGAGTAGCTGACGTGCGGTCGCAATAGATGGAGAGAGATGAAAGACTTTTGGCAGTCGCGTACAGTGAGAGGGTCATTGTTCACCACTGTAGCAAACAGTGTTCGGTACTGTAGCACAAGGACATGTTTTCCCAGCCGCGATGGCTATGCAACAAAATGACCACAAAGATCACATATGCAATAGATCATCATGATTTGTGTATCAAAGGATAAATTAAACATCCTGCAGACAGCTAAACAGACAACCCGTTGTACAAGCTGTCTGTTTAAGCTGTCTATTTGTGTAAAAAGACAGCAAGCTGTCTACACGGTTGTACTTGACCTAAGTGATACAACCACCTTTTCTCACCCAGAAAATAAAGAAATTACTAGGGGAAAGAACTGAGTGACAACAAGACCGTAAATCACTTAGAAACTCATTTTTCTGTGTCATGCTAAGGGTTTGATAATTAAAAATGTATAGGCAGTATTCATTTACTATTCGTTGTCCTCTAAATTTATTACTGATCATTGTTGGTTGGTTCATAAAATTGTTCAAAGAAAACGGAACACAGAGATGGGAAAACTGAAACTGAAAATGCATAACATCACAATCCAACTGTCTACATGATACTTTGAGATAATTTTGCTTAAACATATGGTACAGAATAAGAACAGGAAACAAAATAAACTACACGAGATTGAAGTAACTGTTGAACACCAGGCCACTTTGGAAGCCATTGGACTCTATGATGATGAAGGTGCGCTCCATCTAGGAGGAGTTTGTTACTGATCTTGAACAAAAAAAACAGAATCGCATGGTCGTATTAAATGGAGATGGAAAAAGAAGGGGCATCTATACTCATTACTAAATGTAGATGACAGACAAACTATTTAGAAAATCAATAGAAAATAATGAAATAAAAACCTAAACAAAAGAAATGACCAGGACTCTAGATTGATTGATACAAAATAACAATGAACACTTGCTCTTGTTTGTAGGAAATCTCCAACATGCTATATAGTGGTTTCACACCGCAATGGTAGCTACTGTTATAGTGGTTACACTGAATGTATGTTTCTGAATACTGAATATTTAGAGAACAATGAATGTTGTTCAGAACCCTTAGCATACTGAAAATGTTAACTGAATACATTAAAAACCACATATTTAGAGAAAAACGAAAATTCAAAAACATAACTGATAAAATGGATACACTAAACACCTAATATTCAGAGATAAATGAACACATGAAAACCTTTGCATACTAACAATGTTAACTGAATATACTGAAAACTGAATATTCAAAGATAAATCAAAATTCAGAACCACAACTGATGAAATGAATACACTGAACACTGACTATTGACAGTGAAATGAACATTTGGAAACCTTAGCATACTGAAATTCGGAGGCACAGTACGGTGCCAGCAGCAGCAACCCAGCGGCAGCAGGCAGAGGGCTTGCACTAATGATTGTGGTCTACGAAATCAAGGAGGAGGAAATGATCTGCACTCCATATGAGACATATCGAACTCTACAGCATGTCTAGATTCCCGCAACGAGTCAAACATGAATACCACCAGAGGACGTTTTTTGAGCACCATCATTGCCTAAATTGGCAACAGCAAGATCTTGTTCCTAGCCGCCGCTAGCTTGTTCCTAACCACCACTAGCGCTGAATTGAAGGAACACAAATTGGGCGGCAACTGCACAACGCAATCTCTTTCGCCATCAAATTACTACCCGTAAAACCGAAATTGATAACTGTCTTACTACCAGATGGATTCGCATGGAAATTTACTGCAGAAAATCACATAAGAAATCAAGCTAAACAACACAAATGAAATAAAGACAACCACGGGAGCACCTGGAGCGCGCGGGGTTGATTGCGCTGCTCCTGGTAACGAGAGGTGGGCGGGTAAAAAACGGCCTAACCTTCGCTGGCGCCGCTGTCCATCAACCCCACGCTGTCTCTCGTCAGTCGTCATCGCCGTTATCGGGGACACGACGAGCTCGTCTACCCATGAATGAAAAGCTACCGGGAGGAAGAAGAAGAAGAAGAAGAGGGGGGATCAGGGAACTCGCACGTCGCAACGATGCAGTGAGCTGTTGGAAATTTGGAATATGGCCTAACAGATTCAACAGCCCGACAACAAAAGAAGCCCACACATTTTAGGAGCACATTATGGACGAATCTTGGAGGGATCACACCCATAGAAATCCGAGTGAGACGAGGGGAGAAAAACACCCGAGAGATGTTTAGAAAAACCGTATTAAATTACCTTGCTTATGGGTATTTTTCGTTCTGTTTCTCCAGTTAGTTATCATGAACCTACTTTTTTTTTGCGAAAGTTATGAGAGGCTACTATGAGGTCGTAAACGAATCTGTTCTTCCTGGTACTGGTAGTGGCGATTTGGTTTGCTGGACACTTGATTGTGTGCTGTTTCCAGCAAACAAAGAAACAGGCTGTCAAAGCCTTCAGCCCAAATCCACAAAGAAACAGGCTGTCAAAGCCTCCAGCCCAAACCACCAACGTTTCCTCTTCTTGCTTCGGTCTTTGTTACACGGGCCTCTTGAAGCTTTGGGCCTTTTGTTTGGTGGACCGAGCTAACAATTAAGGCCCACTATACCGTGATGCAATTACAGCCCGCCCGCCCGATGGGCCGAATCCGTTGGCCGCGAGCCCGCGACCTTTCCGGCTCTTCCCCAGCTCCGGCGTCCCTTTCCCTGATAAAAAAAACTACGCCGCCAGCTCAAGGCAGGCTCCTCTGCTCCAGCCTCCAGGCCTCCAGGGTGGCTCGACCTTCACGAGGCCGCGAACTTGTCGGGTCCGGTCCCCGTCCACCAACGCCCAACCAGCTCGGGAACACGTGGTGTCGGTGCCTAAGTAGCAGGTCACCGTCGAATCAGATGCCAGCGATAGTGCGGCGTCCGGATCAGCTGATGATCAGACCGGCCGCTACATTCTAACGTGCACTTACGAAAGTAAAGCAGGTACCCGAAAAACGTAGTGCTCACGGTCCAGAATTCAGGATGGGAATGGGCCGGGTCGACCCATTGGCTAGTTGGCCCGGCCCATAAAAACAAGGCCAATGGGTCGTACGGGTCGACCTCAAACAGAAAATAGGGTCATAGGGCCGGACCCTATCGACCCAATGGTATGATAGTGCCGACCCAAAAGTCCCACGTAATTTACATCCGTATATAGTTTCGTACATAAAAATTAACTTTGCATCTCTATCTATGGGTGCATACAAGATATTGATTGAATAATTTTTTTTTTCATGTTGATGCCTAGCAGCACATGTACAATATTTTTTTCCTTCTTTGCACGTAATTACCGGTAGTATTATAGCAACATAATTATTTTTTCTTTTATGAATTAGCAATTGCCAAGTAGCAACATGGCCAAAACTTATCCGATTGTTTGCTTAAGCATAATTTAAAGGGTGAACAAGACCGACCCATATTACCCATTGGGCCATCGAGGCCGTAGCTAAAGACTAAATTGAGTCGGCCCATGGCCCTCTAAAATTGACCTTGAGGCCATGGGGGCCGGGTCCAAGGCCAGGGCCGGGCCGGCCCATTCCCATCCTGACCCAGAATCGGAATAATTCTTCTTGCGGATCCTTGCCCACTTGGATTTCAGGTACATACATCAATGCCACCTCCGATTAGCTAGTTTGCTTTTGCTTGGAATATAAATGGGATGAAGAGTTTGATTAGGCGACAGCAACTACTCAACAGGGTGTCAGGGATCCAAAACTACGTGCTTTTGTACTTGAGGAAAAGCTATGTGTCACAATTCACAAATCGTCACATGTGGGCCATTGGTATTTCTCACGGTTCACCGGCGAGCCATTTTTGTCTTTTTTACATGCCCAGTTGCTGCTTTTGCTGCAAACAGCAACGCACACAGCTATAGGTGCAACTGCAATGCAACTTGCTTTCGCGAGGACCGCGCTCCCTTTCGTTGCGAGGATGCTTAAAACACAAGCTATTTTCTATGTTATTATTTTAGGTACATAGTCGTAATTTATACAACAAATGCTCAGAATATTCAGAGTTGGTAAGGATTCTCATATCTTTCGGATGCATCATTTGCACAAAAATGCCATGTATGCAATAACCTTATTTTTTTTTACCTAGTTTAAAATAAGCCACAAGAAAACCCAAAAAAATCATTTGATTTTGCAAAAGATATTTTAGGAAATTTATTTCTATGTGTCAATACCTTATAGCATGTGATGAACTCGAGGTATTATATGAAAGCGATAGTTAAAAAAAAGTTATGCCTTGTTATAGGTCATCATAGATGTGTATCATTTGTATTTCTCCACGGTTGTTTGGCATGCTACTTTTGGCTTCTACATGCCCATTTCTTGATTTTTTGCTGTTAACAGCAAAGCAACTCGCTCCACGGAAAAGAGCTCCTCACTTCCTTTTTTGTTGGAAGGATACGACAATAGCTCTTAAAACAATAACTGCTTTTGTTTCATTTTCTTTTAGGCCTACCTAATTTGACACTTACTGGATGAGCTCGATCAAGTACATCTCAAAAGTATTTAGACCTCATGAGAATTCTCTTGTCGTTCACTTTCCCCCGGACACGTTATCAAAAACAGTGGGACTGCAACTTATTAAAACATAAATGATAATGGAAAAGTATTTAGAGCTCATGAGAATTCTCTTTTCGTTCACTTTTGTTTGTTTGTAAGCATTATTACACTTGACAAATCCTAATATGAAGATTCTATTTTTGCTATTGCTCAAAATCAGACACAAAAATTCAAAATCTATAAATTATCACTTGTACGTTAACCATGAAGCTGACCCTTCAAAATTTGAATCACGTGCAATTGTCTTGTTCTAAAATAATACACTACGTATCAACAAAATCAAAACATGCAAACTACTATTTGTGTTTGTTTCCTTAACAAATACGGCCCACAGAATACATCAGCCTCATTCTTCAGATGAACTGCAGTATAATTTATTAAATCCCAAACCAACTCCTCAAAAGTTAAAACCGCATATGGCTTGTTCTGATTCTAAAGGTCAGGTCACAACAAGAAACATGCAAACTACCGCACACAGAATGCCAAAGTACCACAGTATATAAACGTCATATTACATCAGCTGTTCTTCCACCCTAGTCTTCGTTCACGTCCACAGGAAGCGCGATACACCCAACAAAAAAACCACGCCGGAAATTTTAAAAACGGTAGGAGAAAGAAAAAGAATCGAAGAGAACGACGGAATGATTCCTTCGGTGCTCTCCCTCTCCCTGCCCTCCCCCGCTATAATACCGCCACGCCCTCGTCGCCATCGTCATCACACCACCACTCCCTCCCTGCCCTCTCACCCCCGATCTCTCCTCCACCACCTCCATCACCGTCTCCCCCGCCTCACCCCTATCCTCTCCTCGTGCGGCGAACGGCCGCGGATCGCCGCCGGCCCAGACATGGGGCTCTTCACTGTGACGAAGAAGGCCACCACGCCGTTCGACGGCCAGAAGCCCGGCACCTCCGGCCTCCGCAAGAAGGTTTCCTTCCCGCCCTCTGTCGCTTCCGATCTGTGTCCTACGTTCCTAGGCACCCCAATCTGGATCTCTCTGTCTCTGTGATGCGGTGGGTTCGTGCCCGGCTCTGGTGCCTCGGATCCGCAGCGCGCCTGCCTGCGCTTCCCGCCACCTCGCGGATCTCGCCGGACAGCCTCTCGCTCGGGATCTCGGGTCCATGCTTGGTCTGTCTTTTCGGTTGGATCTGCTGTAGTGTGTTTGCTTGCGGTTGGGTGTAGCGGCTGTCGGATGTGTGTGGTTCAGAGCATGCCCGCTGGCCTGATCCGTTGGTACCTGTAGAACGCTGGACATATGCGGGATTCGAATGATCTGAATTGTATGCTTGCATGGCGTTGATTCATAAGATTGTCATGGGCATTGATCAGCTTTCTCTAATTGTTACTGGATCTCCCTGATTTGATTACTAGCTTAAGTTGCTGGAGAAGATAGTGAGGTCCTCTGTTTCGTAGCTACTCGTACTGATGATATGGTATTATGGTTTCGGTCTCTCAATGTTTACCCCTTGAGAGATAGCTCACAAAAATCACACAAAAACTTCTGGCATGGTTTACTGCCTGGTTGGGACCTTTTCATGTTCATTAGGATCTAGCCATCGTGTGTCCATGCTTGAGTGGGTCCTGGTTGGCTTGAGTGGATTCTGTATTCCCAAAATGGGACGAGGCAGAGGATTTTGATTTTGTTGTTGATACCATTGGCTTAGATGTGTAACTGGTGATTTGGTGTTGTAAAGTTGGAAGTATGGCTTAAGTGTGTAGCTGGTGACTTGGCGTTGTAAAGTTGGAAGTATGTTGTGCATTGGTAAAATTTGATCCCGGTCTTTTCTTGATTTAATGTGATGACATGATTCTGATAATTGTCATCCTTCAAGTGTGGCGTCACAAATTCATCGAGGTGTGAGTATCTTTCTACTCATGTCTATAGTCCTATGGATCTCCATTGTGGTATATAATCATACAATGTACACAGTACTGATTGGTTTAACATGGTTGTTTATTTGTCCTATTGTACAGCATTAATTATGAAAATATTAAAATCATGCACTTTTGCTATTAGCTGGGTAGAACTATTGATTATTATTCCAGTTGAGGCAGCCATCTCTAGTGTTTCTAGACATACCTTGTTTTACTGTGATTCTGAACATTGTATTTGCTCCTAGCGAGTTAGCTTTCTCTTCACGGGAATGAACATGGGGAAATTTAATGTGTATGTTTTTACTTCTACATCAAGGGAAAGATTTATGACTGAGACTGACCACTGATTGCAGATGCCAGTGATTTTTTTTTCATTAGATATTCTGTCGATTTAGTACTTATAGTGTTATCAGTAGCATAACACAATCCATTATGGCTATTTTCTTATGATTAATCTTTTGTAATTATTACCAGGTTACTGTATTCCAGCAGCCTCATTATCTGCAGAACTTTGTCCAATCAACATTCAATGCCCTACCTGCTGAAGAAGTTAAAGGTAACATGCATATCAAATAAATACGAGTCCTGAGTCAAACATACTTCCCCTTTGCTTTTCTTTTCGTTCATATAATCCAATATGATTGGGCAAGTAAACTGTCCACTGTGCAGTAACTGATATTATTGGGCCTAACCGGTTTGTGGATTTGTGGTTTTAAGAAATTATGGTTGTGCTGTTTTAATGCATATGTTTCTTCACAATTTGAATTATAAATGGGAAATGTAGTTGCCATAGCCGAAATATGTCATTATCTCCCTTGCTCTTTCTCTGCAGTCGTTACTCAGTCTCCTTTCCTTTGTTATAGGTGCGACCATTGTTGTCTCTGGTGATGGCCGCTATTTCTCAAAAGATGCTGTTCAGGTGATTTAGAATAGTCTCCATATCCCATATATCCTTTTTCTAAACCCAGGTTTCTGATGTTTATACTGATTTGATAATATCTGCTGTAGATTTTGATTCCGATATTGATATAATTGTAGTGAAGAGTTTATATAGTTTTAGTGTTCATCTGCTAAACAGAATGTAGCAAGAAATAACATTTCTTTTGCTTGCTACAGATCATAACAAAAATGGCTGCTGCCAATGGAGCGAGACGTGTTTGGGTTGGGCTAAACAGTCTCATGTCTACTCCTGCTGTGTCTGCTGTCATCCGTGAAAGAATTGGTGCATATGTAAGTTTTCTTAATAAAGGACAATGTTTAGCATTTTGCAGTATATAAGCCCCCTTTGGTGCAGATGTTTACTTGCTCCTTTTAACTGTTGTAATAAATCACCTGGCTACTGGTTAATGGATAATAGGGATCAAAGGCTACTGGTGCTTTCATCTTAACAGCAAGCCACAACCCAGGTGGTCCAACCGAGGTATCAACTTTGCTGCTATATCTCTGTTGCAAATGAAGTGCCACTGTTGTTGTATATACTGACTACATCTTATTGAACTTTCCAGGACTTCGGGATCAAATACAATATGGGGAATGGTGGACCTGCCCCTGAATCTGTTACCGACAAGATTTTCTCTAATACAACGACAATCTCGGAATACCTTATCGCTGAAGACCTTCCAGATGTATGATTCAGTGTCACCCTGCTAAATATTTTCTTGCTATCTCTTTTGACCAGTTATTTAAATATTCATATACTCCTTTTACTTTCATAATGCAGGTTGATATTTCTGTTGTTGGTGTCACTAGCTTCAGTGGACCTGAAGGCCCCTTTGATGTGGATGTCTTTGACTCCAGTGTGGACTACATAAAGCTAATGAAGTAAGTTGCCTGCTGTTTTTTGGTATTGAAGCGAGAATTTCTTGCTTTGTATATTGCTTGGATCTTGCTATGCTAACAATGGAATCTTATGGTTTGTTTACTACTATTCAATTGCAGGTCAATTTTTGACTTCGAGGCAATAAAGAAGCTGCTGACCTCTCCAAAATTCACGTTCTGGTACTCACTTA
The DNA here is from genome assembly GCA_033239725.1 of Echinochloa phyllopogon. Lineage (NCBI taxonomy): Eukaryota > Viridiplantae > Streptophyta > Magnoliopsida > Poales > Poaceae > Echinochloa > Echinochloa phyllopogon. The sequence continues at coordinate 9,835,041 of BTCW01000009.1, read as the reverse complement.
TGACTGCAGCAATGTTACCATCCTCATATTAATATGTTGTAGTTCATCTTAAGTCTTGCTTTGCACTTTTAGCTATGATGCCCTCCATGGTGTTGCTGGAGCTTACGCTAAACACATCTTTGTGGAAGAGCTCGGTGCTGATGAAAGCTCACTGTTGAATTGTGTGCCGAAGGTATTGTGTTCTTCTATTGTCACAAACTGTACTTAAAAATGTGGCTTGGCATTGATTCATCACTTATGTTTTTGCAGGAGGATTTTGGAGGTGGTCATCCGGATCCTAACCTCACCTATGCAAAAGAGTTGGTTGAACGGATGGGTCTTGGAAAGTCCTCAAATGTCGAGCCTCCTGAATTTGGTGCTGCAGCTGATGGAGATGCTGACAGAAACATGATTCTGGGTAAAAGGTATGATCAGTCTGAGTATCTTAAAAAAATGTTCTGGAAACTAGAGAAGTACAAGAACTCCAGAAGAAATTCATGATGCTCCCCTTTTCTTCTAGATTCTTTGTGACACCATCGGACTCTGTTGCCATTATCGCGGCCAATGCTGTTCAGTCAATTCCTTACTTTGCTTCTGGCCTGAAGGGAGTTGCCAGGTAAAGAACTCTCCTCCATATAGCTGCCAATATAGCATCTAGAGATTATTGCTGTCAAAACTTCTTACTATAGTTGAGTTAAGGCTTTAAGCGGTAAGCTTCATAGCAGCCTGCAGTAAAAATGCATTTCTCCTCATACAAAATATCCTGCTTCCAAGTAAGCTCTGCAAGGTTCTGCTCAATGGATCCGTTAACATATCCGCAGCAATACATCTAGAACACTCTGGCTGCTAGTCCCACTTTTTTCATTATTGCTTGATACGCAGCAGTACAATCTTAGATGCATTTAGGGTTTCTCTATACCTAATTCCTAATTTATGCTGATCCATTGGTGGAACTGCAGGAGCATGCCAACATCTGCTGCCCTTGATGTTGTTGCGAAGAATTTAAATCTGAAGTTCTTTGAGGTAAAGTTTATAAGACCTTGATTTGCAAGATTTTTTAATGACAGACAAATCTAACATAAAAAAAACATGTTTCAGGTGCCTACTGGGTGGAAGTTTTTTGGGAACTTGATGGATGCTGGAATGTGCTCAATCTGTGGTGAAGAGAGCTTTGGCACCGGTAATTTTTGGAAAAGCTTGTTGCTATCATTTTTATTGGCATGTTCAAGGAACTAATTGGTTTAATGTTTGGTAAATGAATGGGGCAAGTGGCTTAATCTGATCTGACAATGAACTCTTGACATTTTCTTTAGTTGGTGGTTTGCGTAAAATCGATTCATAGTCAAGGACTTGTTGGTATTTGCATTGCAGCATAGACATGATTGAGATGTTTATATCTACTACTTTGGTTAGGTTCTGACCACATTCGTGAGAAGGATGGTATTTGGGCTGTGCTTGCATGGCTGTCAATTCTTGCTTTCAAGAACAAGGACAACCTTGGAGGAGATAAGCTTGTCACGGTTGAAGATATCGTTCGTCAGCACTGGGCCACCTACGGTCGCCATTACTACACACGCTATGACTATGAGGTACTTCCATTCTTTTGACATGCATCTTGCATGTATGTACGAGGCTTTAGATAGCATGCTAAATGTACATGTTTGTTTGTGAAGAATGTTGATCCAGGGGCTGCTAAGGAGCTTATGGCAAACCTAGTCAGCATGCAATCGTCCCTTTCTGATGTTAACAAGTAAGTGGATATTCTTTCAACTTTAGTATGTAAACAAGTGGTATTTAAATTGGCATCCTAGAGTTATCTTAGCAATATGTAGTTCTCAATCAATACAAGCAATCACAGACTTGAACTTTTTGTTACCATGTCTAAATATTATCTCGTTGTTAGGTTGATCAAGGAGATCCGATCTGATGTTTCCGAAGTAGTTGCAGCTGACGAGTTTGAGTACAAGGATCCTGTTGATGGATCTGTGTCCAAGCACCAGGGTATCCGATACCTCTTCGGAGATGGTTCACGTCTGGTATGTAGAGTGAAAACTCATGTTGTTTCAGATGCACTCCAATTTATTTGATTCTTGAATCAAAACAAAAGTAGGGTAGAAAAGCCCACATGCACCCTTGCATTTTTGCAATATAGTCAGCCAGTCACTACCCAGTCCATAGTCGAGTTCATAGTTGGAAAGATGGATATGTTTGAGAGCTTAGATTGTATCATACTGATTGCAAGATATGCTGCTGAACTAACATGGACTCTTGGCGTTCTAGGTGTTCCGTCTCTCTGGAACCGGTTCTGTTGGTGCCACCATCCGTGTCTACATCGAGCAGTACGAGAAGGATTCCTCCAAGACTGGCAGGGACTCACAGGATGCCCTTGCTCCCCTGGTAAGATATCTCCCATGTATATTATTTCCTATCGATTCACAGAGATGAATTATGAATATGCCTTGTCCCTCTGTGAAACTGCATTATACTGATTTTGTGTTTCATCTCAGGTTGATGTTGCACTCAAGCTCTCCAAGATGCAAGAGTACACTGGCCGCTCCGCCCCTACCGTGATCACATAAATTTTTGAAGAGCATGTGTTTTAGACAGAGTTGAGGCACTTACACAAACTTTCATTCCGGCCTCGTGTTTGATAGTTTTTTTTCCCCCTGTTGCATCTCACCAGTGAATAAAATGTATGTTTATTGCCCCTCCTGCAGGCTTGCCGCTGGCACAGCATGCGGTAATAAGTCTTGTCACAGTGCTGTATCTGGGAGCGTGTTTCTCCTCGTAAAATATCGGATGTGTTTTTTTGTTTGAGCCTATCAAAATCTTTACCCACCTATATCTGTATGACACTTGTCAGTGTTGTTTGTTATCTGCAGAGTGTTGAACCTGTGCTATGAATAGTCTGATAATTGACAACCTTCCCCCGTGTGCAGACTTTGCCTTCCTAGTAATTGTAAATCATTTGGATCTTTGGACTTAGATCGAGTTGTTATACGGTATTCTCAGCACATTGATGTTAGATCAACTTCAACCCCCGCCAGAGTAGGAGTAATTAAAGCAGTAAACATTTGGGCACGGGAGCCGGTAGTTCATGCTCCGAGTCTCTGACTTCCAGCGTTAAGAGAGATGGCGCACATCTGGGCATGGAAACCAGTAATTCTGATACATGCTCTCTTCCTAAATCCCACTGATAATATTTGTGAGAGAGATCAGCCGCTCTGACCTTCTTCCCGTCCAGACCAATGGTTTTATATATGATGAGATCAATAAAGATAGACCGGAGCCAACGCGTCGAAATTCAGATATCACGATGAACACAACGAGAGCTACGAGAACGAGCACACTGCAGTTTATTATTATTATTATTATTATTATTATTATTATTATTATTATTATTATTATTGTCATCTGAGGTTCCTGGCAGCGTCAATCTCAATTGCCATACTACTACGCACCGCGGCTCACGCACACAGACACGGGCACGAAACCCGTGGGCCGTGGCTCCCCCGCAGGATTGGAGCGAGCCATCCATCAAGCAGCCGCGACGCCGTTGCCGTTGGGGTGGGCGTGGCTGGGCTTCCACAGGATGGTGGTCTCCGCGGTCAGCGAGGTCACCACGTACGGGTCCATGTTGGACGCCGGCCTCCGGTCCTCGAAGTAGCCTGCAACAAACCAAGAAAAACCACATGGTTTCAGCCCTCCAACCGCACACAAACCCATCGAAACTTTCGTGAACGGCGAACTCAATCCAAAGTTGGCCTGCCTCACCTTTGCCTTCCTTCTCGGTGTCGCGGCCGACCCGCACGGACGCGCCGCGGTTGGCAACACCCTGCCAGGGAGAAAACAAAAGAGAGATGAGCCCGTGTTGCTAAGCGAGGAAGAGAGGATGAAGATGAAAGATTGTGCTCACCCAGATGAAGGTGTTGATGTCGGCTGTCTCGTGGCGGCCGGTGAGGCGGCGCTCGTTGCCGTCGCCGTACGCGGCGATGTGCTCGCGGTGCCGCATGCCCAGCTTGTTGATCGCCTTCTTGATCACCTCGTACCCGCCGTCGCTCCTCATCGACTTGGTGCTGGATGATGCACATCGGGGGGCAGATTAAAAGCACGTTACAGCGTAAGATGTCACTATCCAGTGAAGTACTAGTGGTGCTTTAGTGATTGCACTTGACACTGTAGTTGTACCTGTAGTTAGTGTGAGCACCAGCACCGTTCCAATCGCCCTGCAGCCACATGCACAAAGATGACATCAGACCAGCAGGATAAACTCAAGACACAGATCAAAACCAAGAACACATATAGAGGTAAAGAAATGGTCACCGGAATCGGCTTGGGGTCGAAGGAGACGACCACACCGGCGATCTCGGTTATCCTCTGCAAACCACAGGGGAAACAAAAACGCACATCTCGTTAGCAAAGCACACTGACACAGCACGGCATGTCCCAGCATCTCATCGGACATGCAACTTGACACAAGAGGAGAACCAGAACGCAGCTCTACCTCAAGAATGTAGCGAGCCACCCAGATCTGGTCGCCGGCCGAGATGCCGACGGCAGGGCCGACCTGGAACTCCCACTGTCCACGCCGCAAAACCCCATCAGGCATCAACAGATGACGCAAAACTTGCCAAAAAGAACGTCGAAATGGCAGTGGAAGTACTAGAATGATTCATCGTACCTGGCCTGGCATGACCTCTCCGTTGATCCCGCTGATGTCGATGCCGGCGTAGAGGCAGGCCTTGTAGTGCGAGTCCACGATGTCCCGCCCGTACGATTTGTCAGCTCCGGCGGCGCAGTAGTAAGGTCCCTGTAACGCCATCGCTCACTGAATTTACTAGAACTCATGCATGTTGGCAAAGCATGGATCATTGATCATTATATAGGTTTAGCGACTCTGATATGGTCACTGCAAATTGATATGTTTTCTTCTCTTTTTTTTGCATTTTTAGCTAATTTCATTCTGTGTTAATTATGCTGAGTAGTAGCCTTTGACTGTAACAAATGCCTAGCTACCTGAGGGCCGGGGTAGCCGCCTAATGGCCAGCCAAGAGGCCAGTTGGTGTCCTTCTGAAGAAGGGTGTACTCTTGCTCAATCCCAAACCTGAATTTGGACAGATGCACCGTAAGAAACACCTTCTAATTGAATGAAATATCTGTAACAACAAACAATGCAAGTTCAATCTGGGAAAAGCTGAAGATACTGACCATGGTTCTTCAGCCTTGACATCAGGGTGGCTGAAGATCTTCGCCGCCACGTGCCGCTTGTTGGTCGGAATCGGCTCTCCGTTCGGTGCATAGCAGTCGCACATAACCTACACACAGCTCAAAATTAGGTAAAAAACCTCCATAATCCAACGTTCATGCAGAAAATCTGCAAATGTGAAACAAAGGAAGATCTCAATTACCAGTATGTTCTTCCCCTTCCTGAACGGGTCCCTGAAGATGGTTTGAGGACTTGATGCCAAAAACAAAAATGTGAATTAGTTCAACGTTTCAACACCGAGGCACACAAATTAAGGTTGCTGAAGAGTGGAGTCAAGAGCATGGTACCAAAGGATGACTTCACTGTCGTCACCCGTAGCTTGGCCGGTGCTGGAGCCGTCGAAGTTCCATTTCGGAAGCTTGCTAGGGTCATCCACAGGTCCGGACAGTGTCTGAGTAAAAGGCAGTCAGAGGAGGTGTCATGCACTTGAAATTGTTTTACTTTTGTTTCTTTGGAGAACATGCAGGCGGAGAGCTGAATATTTTCGTGCGAAGAAGGCAATTGAAAAATTGTCACAGCTCAGAAGGCACACTTGCAGGACATCGCACATATCATCCAAAGAAAACTGCATCAAGATAAGGGTTCATGGTTATCAGGGAGGAAGAGAAAAGTATACTCACCCTGGCTTTGCTCCTCACATCCATGCCAGACCCGCCAACCCTGGATCAGACAAGGTGAAATCATTACAAGTGGGTAAGTGACATGCTGAGGTGTCTAGTTACTCGTAAAGGCGAACAGGTTGACACCAGCATTTTGGAACAAACTTGAAAAGCGAATGACGATGCACACTGGCTGGAGTCCATGATAAAATTTCAGCAAGCTGCAATTCATACAAGTTTTTTTTTCGAACTAACATATAATTCACAAAAGTCTTTCTAGATTGCTTAATGAAGCATCCGTAAGATCGTCACATAAATTTCTGCCAGTGTGAATATCCTCTTTAGCTTGTCATCCATGTAAAATAAACGCAAAAACGAAACGCAGCAAGAATTGGATAAGCAGCGGATCGATGCAACGAGAGGGAAAGGCAGCACAGCAAAGCGCGCTCACCAGATGTACTCGGCGATGATCTTCTCGGTGCAGTCCGAGAGGTCGAGGTTGATGAGATCGGCGAGCAGAGCCATGGCGATGACGACGGAGATGCCTTCCTCTCCTCTCTTCCTCCTCCTTGGCAAGGCAGAGCACGAACAGAGAATCTAATGGCAGGAACACCTCTCTGACTCTCTAGAGTGTTGCTGCCTGCACAGGTTGTTGAGATCGAGAGTGTGATTGATCTCTCTCGGTGTGTGTATCACAGCCGAGGCTGGGCTGCTCCTCTATAAATAGAGAGAGCGAGGCAGTATTACCCTGACGGGAGAGCACCGCAGGCGCAGTGGTTGGTGGGCGGTTGCGTTGCGTCTTTTGCGAAGTGCGCTAGATGCTGACTTTGGGTCTAGAATTCTGGAAGGCACCGTGGTACGGTTGTCCTCGGCCGCAGGCATCTCTCCGATGCTGCGGCGCTGTCACAGTGTCACTAGTTAGTGGGTTTGGAGTGTCTTGGTGAAAGGTGGATGCTTTTTGACATGGTGCTTGGTTCAGTTTTGACTCGATGCTGTTATTCTCTGTTTCCTTAGCGTTGCTTATTTGCTGTTTCGACGGCCAGAAATGCGCGGAGCTCGGATCTATTACTGCTCGCTAGTATAGGACTCAACAAAAGTTGCGAACGAGCGGCGTCTTGAGCTGCATAAAAGTCTATCTTAATAATTCATAAGCTAAGTATTAAAAAAATTCCTCAGCTACTTCTAATTATTCCTCCTGGTCCTACTTGCTATGCCGTGTTGCTGAATGGGCGCACGCAGTTGGGATCTTGAGGAGTGGTACGAAGAAGCTCTAACGCTAAATACACCGACAGATGGCTTAGGATCTTTTTATCTAGGGCCGGATACAAGTTGGCTAGCCGGTGAATCAGAGTAAGAAACGAATGGGCAAGAATCTGTTGGTAACTGACGCGCAGAAATTAGCAACCGAATGAACACATCCAGCCTGCCTGACGCGCGTCGTCGCCCTCGCTCACTTCCACTTGGCCAAAAGAGCCCAAACTGACCTCGCACGCGTCCTAGCCTCCGCGTCCGTCCGCTGAAACCTTCTCCGAATTCCATGATTCCATCCCCACCCGCTCGTTCGTTGCTTGCCGTGTCACCGGCCAGATCTCTCTCTATCTCTCGCGGTGACGGGAGCAAAGCAACCGCACGCCACGCCAAGGCTCCTTCCGCTTCCGGGCCAGACGACGCCACGCAGGTGCACGCACGCGATCGAGCTGCTTGCGCGCGCGGACAAAGAGGACGAGATCGATGCGATCAGAGGCGACGAGCGCGTAGCGTCACGTCACGTCCGTAGTGGCGTACATGGCGATCGTGGCCGGTCGCGCCGGAATAAAGCGGGGGCGTTCGTGGCCGTGGGGATCGGTCGACCGGCCGGCGTGCGTGCGTGCGCTCCGGCGAAAGATGAAGCGGCGGCATTCGTTTTTTCTTTTCACGCCCACCGTTCTTTGATCTTTCCGGCCAGGTATTTTGTGGTGCGTGTTTCGCCGTTTCGGGATAAAGGACGCAAGCATAATTGCACCCTACCATGGACTGCTTTTACGTTACGACCGGTCAAATCAACCTAACCTGGGGTCCCAAATAAGCTTCACTTGAGATTTTTTTTTTGAAAAAGTTCGCTTGAGAATTCAAGTGGTATAGGTCTTCCTCTTAAAAAAAATCGAATGTTTAGGGAATAGGGTTACCTGTGCCGTGTCTCGAGCGAGGCCACGGATAGCGACGGATCATGAAGGTTCCGCTTCCGCTGCGATTTCGTTTGCCACATGTTTGGTTGCGTCCGTGCTGACAGGCCATCCGTCCGCTCGTCCTCGTCCACCGCCTGCCGCGTCGCAGAAACTACCAGCAACGGCGCCATGGCTGTGTTTAGTTCCATGTAAACTTCCCAAAAATTTTCTCTCCAAACTTCACTATTCACCTGTCATATCAAATCTCTCTCCTCATGCATGGAGCACTAAACGTGGGTAAATAAAAAAACTAAGTACATGGTTTTGATGTACACGACGAGACGAATCTTTTCAGTCTAGTTAGGTCATGATAGGACAATGTTTAGCACAAACAAACGAAAAGTGATACAATAGTATCCGACGTGATATTTTCACCAAACTTTCTCGACCTCCTACCGATGCGCTACAGTCAGATCCACGGATTCAGAAAGCCGGAGATTGATAGATAAAGATGACTGCGCGAGAGGAGAGGGGTGATCCAGCAGATAACCCAGCAACTCGCTCTGGTTCGCTGCTGCGCTGATCTCGCGCACATGCTCGTATCAGGCCTCCGCGAGAGCAGCCACGCGCGGCCGCGCAGGGCCTCAAAAGAAGCGAAGTCGAAACGGGATACTACCGACATGGCCGGCCACGGCGTTCGCGGTGGCGCTGAATCCCTGCGCGGATTTGATTCCGGCCACCGACGGCCCCCCGTACGGCGACTTGTGTTTGGTACGGCTTGATGGCCGCAACGATGGCGTGCAGCCGTGCACTAGCAGCAGTTTGAGCCGCGGACCCATGCGCTACGGGCCATACGATACGAGGCTCCATGAACTAGCCCGGCCGTCCGCGTCCGTTTGCCGGTTTGCGTTGCATGGGAATCCAAGAGCTGTTGGCCCCTGCCACCCGCCTCTGCTGCTCTTCGGCCCGTTTTGGCGCGGCGGATACGTGCTACTCACAGAGTCACAGGACGCAGACCCTACCGTCAGCGTAGCGACAGGGGCGTGCAGGCGAATCATGGCGGAGATTACGATCATCATGGGACAACTAAACTAAATGCTATCTCACAGGTCGGTATGCGCGGCGAAAGGTGAACCCGTCGATCGAAGATAAGGAGGTCATCATCTTATCTTCGCATAATTGCACATTCCTTTGGGGTTTTCTTTCCGCTCTTATTGCTGGTAGGTATTTTTGTGGAGTTTGGTTGGTATGAATGGAAAAGCTAGATGATTGTATTTGGCGCAGCCCTGCTAGCCAGCTTATCAGGATTTGGATCCAAACCTAACTTTAATTGAGCCTATTTTTTTTAAAAAAAATCGTTCTCGAAAAACATGGAACCTAACTCTTAACTGGCTGGTACCCAGCATCAACATCAGATCAACTTTTTACTGGAGTAGTAAAATGCTGATTTGCGTAACTAAAATGAAAAGGATCTCTGGTTGCTTCTTCTTGATGATTGTTTTTACATTCCCCCCCAAAGCGCTTCTCAGCATGGTTCAACTGGACGGTCCAAAACGCTTACGTAGGCACGTAGGCCGGGACTGACTGTCTGACTGTAGTAGCACTTCATGGATCGTCGGATCGATGATCTACTTTGCTTACCGGATATATAATCGCACGTCTGGATTCTACGGAGTACTTAGTTACGTATACGTAGCTTGATTTGTTCGAAACAAGATGGGCATAATTCGTAAGATAGAACCACGAAATATTCGCCAAAGCTTACGGATGTGTCTCTCTGATCTCTGAATATGCCGCCAGACGTGCAACCGCCTGCCGCATGGCAGAGGCTAGGCTAAAGCCTACAATTTGGCAGATCGTAGATAGCCAGATATGGCCAGGGCCAGAAGAGGTACGGTGACTGTACGCGTGAGAAGCGATCGCAGCTGATAGATCGCGTTTTGCGTTCGTCCCTTTGCCGGGTACGTCGGAAGTGCGTTCTCATGCATCGTTGCACAGAATCGATCGCATGGATAGCGCGCGTGAAGCGAGATTGTGGCCGTCTAGAGGCCTCGACGAGACGAAGAACCAACCTCTCCTTTTCCTGCCGGCGCGTGGGTGAATATTTCTTCTCGGGTAAAAAGGGGTAGGTAACCATGATCGACGGTCAAACATTTATTTTAGGTTGCATCTGATAACGTGGTTGCAGCCTGCAGGTACAATTCTACCCGCGCTCCTTGCTGAAATGGCCCGCGCATGGGCCGGTGAATTACGACAAGGCACAGTGCCACAGATGGCAGATCCGAGTGGAGTAGAGTGGTAGGGGAAGCGAAATGCAAACGCGATACGGCCGACATGACCGCGACGCGGCACTGCACCTTTCCAACGATATTCTTGCACCGAGGCTGACGCTGACGGGAGTTTGAGATGGTGAAAGGCACACGGCATGGAGAGTCACGCATGAGTGCCAAGCCAGGAGCCGCCGCCGTTTCACGCTCTCCGTCGAGGCACAAGAGCTGCCACCCGGCTCGGCCCATGTGGTGATGGTGCCTTGAGGACCGCGGGCTTCATTTTTGCGACCACACACTGGTGGGCTGGTCTATCAGGATTGGAAAAAGTCCATTTGACGTCCCACACGTTTAGCCGTCGTCCGCTTTTCGTCCTCTAATACAAAACCAGAAATCTTTGATCCTCCAGGTTCTAAAACCGTGCGTTTTATATCCCTCGACGGTTTCGACGGCGGTTTCGCTGACGTGGCGGCAATTTTGTTGACGTGGCGCGCTGACATGGTATGCTTAAAATGCCTGAAACTTTGAAAAATCATATAAAATCGTAAAAACATGATAAAAGGATAAATCCAATTTTTTTAGCTTTTTCATGAGCATCTTTACACAGTGTAGTAATTTATTTACATATTTTGAAAGGACCTTGATGTCACCTAGAGGGGGTGAATAGGTGAATCTGCAATTAACAAAAACTTTTTCCCGAAATCAGTGGCAGAAACCCACAATAATGCAATTGACCCCCTCTACGAATTCTAGCACAAACCAAACTTGAAGTGTAGCTCTTGTAGATGATTTCTAGCAGGTTCACTTAGTCCCTACACACAAGTAGAGCACAACCAAGTAGATCGGAGTGGAAGCAAATATAAATGCTAGAATCGAACTTATGAGGCAAACCGAGAAAGAGACGCGATGATATGTTTCCCGAAGTTCGGATTCACCGCTGCCACTAAGGCCGTCGCAAAGACTTGGTGAATCCTACTCTCCGTTGAGGGGCCTACGAAAGGCGGGCTTATCCACTCCAAGCCATTTTCCTCGGTTCCACTAACTTGTGACCCTTTTCCATGAAGGAGGCAAAGCCGCCCTACACAAACGATCCGCGGCTTACCACAAACGAGGTAGCTCACCGGCGACGCCTAGCCGTCTAGGAGGCTTCACCTCCAAGAGTAACAAATGCTTCAATGGTTGCTAGACTTCACCGGAAGTGCTCAAGCTATGGATATGCTCTTGATGGCTGCAAGTAGCTCTCTCAATCTTTCTTTTGCTCACAACCGATACATCCCTCAACCCAAATCCAAATATATGAACAAATCAATCAACTCTCACAAAGAGAGGTTTGGGGAGAGCTTGCTGGTACTCAAGAAAGCTTGGGACGCACGAATGAGGCAAAGGAGCCAGCAGTCCTCAAAGGAGAGGGCCAAGGGGTATAAATACCCCAACATCCAAAACTAGCCGTTATGGCCGTGGAAAACCGGTCAGACCGGTTTCCCAAACCGGTCAGACCGGTTTTCAAACCAAACTAGCCGTTGTGCCTGTCAGATGCCAAACCGGTCAAACCGGTTTGGGTCGAGCCAGCACACTAAGTTCCCAAGTGTTTTTCTCTCAAGGCTATCTCGCATGGGTTGACCTATGAGCACTTTTGGTGTTGTCAATCAACTAATGTTGCATCCCTCTTGATAGTACGACATTCCTAAACTCAAGATAAAAATAATAAATAAACTCTCCACTTGAGCTTTTGATGGGGACGGGATGGGCGATCTTCCGTCAGGTGAAAGATAACTCGTTTTGGGCGGAGCGCAACACACCGATCCGGCTTCAAGTCAGCAAACTCGAACCCCGCAATCTTAGCACCACGACTCCTCTGGTTATCAACCGTGTCACAACCCAATTGACCTCGCCAAGAAGGCTAATCCCTGCCTGCGAAACGAAGAACACAAGCAAGAACTCGAAAGAACGCAGCTCTCAATATGAAGTGACACTGCAGATGAATGATTAAGCACGATAGTTGGGGTTCTACAAACCGATGACGGCGAAACTGTTTTCAACAGATTAATCTAAGCAAAACTCGAGTCTAAACGACGGTGGCTACTGAGTTTATATAACCTAAAGGGGCATGCTAGGGTTGGAGGGGCGCCCCCCTATGGGCTTCCACACGATACACGGCCCAAAGGCCAAAATACGGCGATGCAGCACCGAGACAGATTCTGGACGTCAACTTGTTTCGTCGATTCCCGATGACTCCGGACAAATTTTGAGGTGGGACCAGTGCCATTGAAAAGCTTATCTCCTTAGATTTCCAAGAATATGTAGAACGTCAAAAACCGAGCCCGTATGCGACCTGGGCGACCAATTTAGTGTGAGCTTCTCCTGGACTCCGAGGTGGACTCGAACTTGAGTTTCTTTGGGCCTCCATCTTGGGGACTCGAATCGGATTAATCTTGGGCCTTCTTGTTGACTTGTAAAACCTTGTTGGTCTCCTTCTTCTCCACCCCATGCACCATTCATGTACATATGCATGCGTGTCATGTCCTCATCATCCTCCCCTTCTTGACGAAAAGCCGTCATCGGCGTTGTTTGTGCTCTAAGATGGCTCTGCACAACACGAATAAACACGAGGTTGCGAAATATATGGGAACTGAAAATATTGTGGGGAGTGACATGACCATACTTCCAATCTCCCAAAGTATCTTCTCCTATAGAGTTGTCGGCAAATACGTCGGCTCCTTGACCGAAACGCACATGATCTTTTTAATCACTATCCTGCAAAAGATTAGCACTAACAAAACACAATGCAGTCATAGATGGTTGCATAACCTCTATTATCTGCTCTTGAGAGTGAACCCGATTTGTTATAGTAAAACTAGAGGGACAATCTAGTTGATCACAATCTTGTACATCAAAAGGAGATTTCAGATTTGCACAGATATAAACTCGATGCACCATATACTCTCCTTTATTATTATATTTGCCAATAACATGATATATATGCTTAGAAAACCATGGCAAATCAGCATGACCAAAAATGTTCTTTTCCAAATAACTCATATCGCACAAATTATCAAATTCAATGTAACCCAAAGTATTCAAAGAAGACAACAATCTTCGCTCATCTTTTTCACTATCAATATAAAAAACATGTCTATTTTCAGCACAAGTGATCGATTCCAAAACATCGGCAGCATGTTCATTCATTAACGGGTATATCAGAACAACAAAAGAATTATCATTTAGATCATTTTTATCACAAGGAGCATCCACCAAATCAGCATGTGACAAAGATAAATCAAAAGAAGATTTCACTAGTGGTTGCTCTATTGTAATAGGAGTAGTAGAAAAATTCAGTACGTCAAGAGAAACCTCACCTTCCAAAAGTGTAGCACCATGAGAATTACCTTGGCTGTCAATTTCAGCAGGAGCAGTAGGTGCATGGGAAGATGTAGGTGCTGAATTTTCATACGAGGATATGGACGCCACCAATTTTGCTATTATTTTATCCCAAGCTTGTTCAAAATCATGACTGTCGAAACCTGTCATATTAGCCACAAAACAAGAAAAACACACAAGTGTATATTGTCCTATTAGCTATTAGGATATGACAAGAAATAGAGTCACACACTCTCAAACTTCTTACCAAGCTCTTACAAGTGTCCTTACCAAAGCAAGCAGTGGATGGTACAACCGGTGGCTGGTTCGTGATACCTTTGAGAAAGTAGTACCAAGATTGCAAGATCCTTCGCTGTACTGACCTGAAGTATGTATGTGGAGCTTGGGAGGCAAATATATGGTAGCAAGGATTAGCAATAATTCAATTCAGAAATTGCAAAACTGAAAATTAGTCCCAAGCTAGTCTATGTCGCCGGCCTGAACTCGTCTCGAACTAGTTCAAGCAAGCAAAAAATATAACCAGCCAAGCACTCAAAGGATGCAAGCACTTCTGAATTTTTTTTCTCTTCTTTTTTTTTCACTTTTTTTCTTTGGTGCGGCTTCTTTTTTTTCTTCCTTTTCTGAACCTTTGCCTTTTTTCCTTTTTTTTCTTTAGTACTAGAGAGTGTCGCACAAGTGTTTTCACTCAAAACAGCGGCTGGATATGCATGCACAGCTAGCACATGTACTCAAAAATCACAACGACAAGCAAAATTTCTTGCCAATTGTAGTTCGTCATGTGGCTGGGCAAGATTCACAAGCCACGGAAAACAAAAACAGCTAGGGCTATGCGTCCCTGCTAAAAGAAATTAAACCTCTATTTCCTTTCAATTTATTTGGCGCACAACACAATCTATGGTTTTTCAGGAAGGCAGAACGCAAACAACAAGGAAACTAGAGCAACACTAGACCTCGACTCGATTAAACCGACGAACACAACGACACAACAAGGGACTAAAATTTAGAAAAGCAATCAAAAAAAAATTGTGAGGCACAAAGGGTTTATAGGACAGCGGAATACGATGAACAAATATTTTTGTAGGGCCATTTTCTGTAGCTTTAGGATGATGGAACAAACTAAACAAAGGTGGGGATACAAATTGATGCGAACCTGACGATAAACCTGTCTCTGAATACCACTTGATGGGGACGGGATGGGCGATCTTCCGTCAGGTGAAAGATAACTCGTTTTGGGCGGAGCGCAACACACCGATCCGGCTTCAAGTCAGCAAACTCGAACCCCGCAATCTTAGCACCACGACTCCTCTGGTTATCAACCGTGTCACAACCCGATTGACCTCGCCAAGAAGGCTAATCCCTGCCTTCGAAACGAAGAACACAAGCAAGAACTCGAAAGAACGCAGCTCTCAATATGAAGTGACACTGCAGATGAATGATTAAGCACGATAGTTGGGGTTCTACAAACCGATGACGACGAAACTGTTTTCAACAGATTAATCTAAGCAAAACCCGAGTCTAAACGACGGTGGCTACTAAGTTTATATAACCTAAAGGGGCGTGCTAGGGTTGGAGGGGCACCCCCCTATGGGCTTCCACACGATACACGGCCCAAAGGCCAAAATACGGCGACGCAGCACCGAGACAGATTCTGGACGTCAACTTGTTTCGTTGATTCCTGATGACTTCGGACGAATCTTGAGGTAGGACCAGTGCCATTGGAAAGCTTATCTCCTTAGCTTTTCAAGAATATGTAGAACGTCAAAAACCGAGCCCGTATGCGACCTGGGCGACCAATTTAGTGTGAGCTTCTCCTGGACTCCGAGGTGGACTCGAACTTGAGTTTCTTTGGGCCTCCATCTTGGGGACTCGAATCGGATTCATAAGCCATTTCAATTATATGATCAATTAAGAATTAGATGCATTGCATAGCTTCACTCGGTAAGGCTTGATTAGTGCATAGAGACCAAACCATGATGCTAGTATTCACCTTAGCAAAGTTCCTCGGCTACAAGACCAACTTGCCCTTCTCTTTGCTTAGTACCTGGACACCGTCATCTAACTTAATCCCTTTCACCATATCTAGCCACTTTGAGTCTCACTTTGCTTTGCTTCATCATGAATATTACTTTGAAACCCATGTCTTCAATTAACTTGAAATATGTCCAATATTTTCTTCTATGTGTTCTTTGGTAAATCACTTGTCCATACGCTTCCATGCATTTGAGACCATTTGCTAACCATAGACTCATGTCTCCTTTTGACTATAACCATTGCTATGGAACAAGCCCAAAGAAATCCTTATTTTTTCAATTCAAATGTCCCATTAACCTTTGACAAGTATCCAATAGATGAGACCGACCATTTTGCATAGAACCTTGTCTCATTTATTATTTCCATTCACTTGTCATTGTATTGCTTAGTTGCGTGGGATCACTACCACTTGTTCGCTTTCATGTCATTCATACCAACAATGAGCTTATATTCTTCACAACAAATATATTACATGAATATCCATAAGAGTAGAACCCTGCTCATATGCTTAAGCAAACAAGTTAAATACAAATCATGTTGTCATCCAAAATCACCAAAACATATAAGTGCCTAGATGCACTTTCAATCTCCCCCTTTTTTGGTGATTGATGACAACATGATTAAAGCTTACAAAAGATATGAAATTTAAGCTCTAGATGACTGAGATATATGGTGAGCTCCCCCTCAATATGTGCTTTGAGTAGAATTTTCAAAAATTCGGCCTCAAATGCCAAATGCACATATAATCAATAAAAATGAGAGCTCCCCCTATGTCTTATCATACAACATGTGCAACAAGTGTGTGTGACATAATAAAACAATGTGTGATGCATATGACATGTATTGCACTCAATAAAACAAAGAGAAGCACATGCTTGCTGTCTCAGGCCAAACCGGTCAGACCGGTTTCGCCCAGACAGCAAGCATGTGTGAAACAACATTGCATCAACCAATACATGTAACACACTAGCAAATTGTCACTTAGAATACATAAATAAGTTTAACACATAGAGTAGCACACATTACAAGTCCTCAAGTCCACAAATGGATAAAGTACGAATTTATTACATCCAAAGTACCAAAGTACTACAAGACTACAAGATCAACTAGAAAAGCTTTAATCCATTCTTATCCCCCTTTGTCATCAAGCATCCATAAAAGGGCCTGGAGAATCTTGTAGTCTTGCTCCCTCCATGCATCAACTCCTCGCCGCCACTAGAAGGTCGGGCTATGATCATCTGACGAAGAAGTAGAAGTCCAATGAAAACCTTCACTCAAGTGAATGTGTATGTGTGATAATATGGAGTGATTCATATGTGCTAGTCAAGGAAGAAGATATGGAGGTGTAAACATACCCTGACTAGGAGCAGAAGTAGGTCCGAAGATGGAAGCTGCTGCCTATGAGGCAAAGTCTCCGGGAGATGGAGATGGTGCACTCGAGAACTGAACTCCTGCCATAGACGAACCGGTGCCACCAAATGTATATGATGATGATGGAAGTGTGGCAGCTGCATAGGTTGGTCCTGTCGGTGCAAAACCGAACGAAGAACCAAACAAGTCACCCTCTGAAGTAGGCATGTATGGCATGGTCCCTGGAGCACCAAACGACTGAGGAGGAGGTGGCGGAGGCTGTGAGCTCGACCCAACGTGTCCATAACCAAAGATGTCACCATACTCCTCAAAATAGCCCGCATTCATGTGATCACTCATGATGTCTCGAAGCGGGGGGTATCTCAGGTAGCTCAAGTGGTGGAGAAATGGGTGATGGAGGATCATTCGGACTCAATGTTGTGTGTAATCTCTTGATCGCATCTCGAGTCTTCTTGTTCTCAAGCCTCTGCTGCCTAACATCAACCTGGACATCCCTCTGGCCTTTGCAAATGCCTGTGAACATAGAGATGAACTTCCGAATAGGAGAAGACTTTCACTCTGGCTGGGAGCTGCTGCCAGGTCCAAACCGGTCAGACCGGTTTGGGGAACCGGTCAGACCGGTTTGCCCCGGCTGCAGCTGACTGTGCTGCTGCTGCTGAGTGGCTTCTCCCCCTTGCTGTGTAGACTCATGCTGATCTCCCTGTCCAAAATCAGGCTGCTGCAGTGGGTCCTCCTATGGTGGAGAAGGCATACGAAACTTGTGAGGCACGGGAGGCTTCAAAGACTTGTGTTGGGTGTCCTTTTTTATCTTCAAATTTGTCACCCTCTCTATCACAAGCATGATGAAGGGGCTGTAGGCACATATCTTCTGAGGACTCTCAGAAATGGTCTTGATTTCTTGCCAAATGAAATCAGCAACACTGAAGGGAGATGTCTCCTCTCCAATCCTCAAATAGTACATCAAATTTCTCATGTAGAGTGAAATATCTGAGGTGTTGCCATCTCTGGGAGTGAGTGTCTTGCGAAGCATCCTATAAAGGGTCCCATAGTAGGTGTAGAGACCACTCACTTTCCCCCGGCTGCCATTCTGATTTCTTGGATACATGAATTTCAACTCTGAATTTTCTAGTACACCACTATCATGTATCTTTATGGTGTTTTCATCCTCATTATCAACCCTCAAGAGAGTAGCAAAGGCAGTGTAAGTGATGTGATAGAGCTGTCCTTCTGTCATCCAATGCATAGCTCTCTCCTGCCTACCACCCTGCTCGTAGTATCCGAAGTACACAGTGGCATAAAACTGAGCAATGACTTCCTTGTTCCAGCTGTGCCTGAAGCCCATGAGATGTTTGACCCTCTTTCAGCACACACTCTGATAATCTCATTGAACATAGGATTGTCTTGCTTGCTCATGTACTCCCAATCTATGTACTGTGCATCTGATGTGATCTTGGTCTTCTTCATAATAGCTGTGGCATAGAAATCCTGCTGAAAAAGAGTACAAAATCTGTAGTCGGTGGCTGTCCTATCCACATCAAGTGGACTAGTCCTCCTCAACCTCCTGACAACATCTGTCATCCCACCAGCGAGATAGTCTGTCACTCTCCTACTAGCTGGGCCAGTGGGTCGGACTATCTCAAGAACGAGAGGGGCATTTGCCTCAGCTAAATCATCATCACCTGCCTCCTCTTCCTCATTATCACCTGCTGCCATCTCCTCATCATCATCATCATCGACCTGCTGCCCCTGTCGATATTCAACTCTATATGCTTCATCTTCAACATCATCCTCATCACTCGAAGTGGTGTTTCCAACTTCATCCACTTCCTCAATTTCTTGCTCTGCTGCCCTCTTTGCCCTTCTTGGCCTCAAAGATCTTCCCCCGGCTGCTTGCGAGCTGCTGCCAATGGAAGGGTCATGACGCCCCTTTTTGATCCGATCGGCATGGGCCCCCCTTGGCATCTTCCACTGTCTTTCCTGGGTTCACAATAGATGAAACACATAGCATAAATACCCAGGAAAAAGATTGATAAAGATTTGATCAATCTTGAGAGCATCCAACTAGTTTTGGGTCACCTCAGAGCCAAACCGGTCAGACCGCTTTCAGAAACCGGTCAAACCGCTTTTGCCTGAGCTGAGACAAAACTAGTTAGGGACCAATCTGGACAGAATTTGATCAGGATATTGAAGTGATTTTGCAGAATAAACTACCCCTAGTCCATATGTGAGCCAACATGTATCAAAACAGTGACTTGGGCCTTCACTGCCCAAACCGGTCAGACCGGTTTGCCAAACCGGTCGGACCGCTTTGCGCAGTGAAGGTGCAAATTCTTGTTGCGCAAAATGTAGCCCACCAAATCGAATGATCTCTTAGGGATAGGTTCTTAGACATGCCAGAAGATGTTCTACCAAAGGGTTTTACAAGATATTCACCGCGTGAGTAGATTGGGCGATGGAAAGATTTGAATACCTTGAGAGCCTTGAACTCGAGAGAAGATGACGATTTGAATCCAAAACTTGATGGGAACCCAATCACCAGCCTTGGGGTACTCCAATGCCAACAAGAATCCCTCTTTTCTTTGGTTGAATCAAGAAATCGCCATGGAGGGTCCTTCTCACGGTGAAAACTCGAGGAGAGAGATGGGGGGCGTGGTGAATGGATGAAGGAAAGAGAGAGAATCACGGGATAACAGTAAATCCACGTGGGCCCGCTGACTGGGCCAAACCGGTCAGACTGGTTTGGGAAACCGATTAGACGGGTTTCGCCTAGACAGCAGGAAAGGATTGAAACAAGAGGATTTGATCTTCCAAAGCTTGCTCACTTGTCTTGAGAAAGTATATGATGACCATTGTATCCAAAATCTCAAGATTGTCCATGGAAAGATAAGATTTCCAATAAATCATTTTCTTTCGTTTGTTCCGAAAGATATGGGAGAGGATAGATAGATAAAGGATTTATGGACTTGAAAAAATCTCACCATTTGTGACTAGCCATCAATCAAGCAAAGTTAACTATAGTCACAAATAGATCGACAAAGGTCAAAAGACCAAAACTAAAATATTTTCAAAATCACACAACCTATCATGCTAGTTGGATTTTTCAAAATATATCCTATGTCACACAAGCACATGCACTTATATTGAGCTATAGACCATGTTAGTATATTTGGCTCACACCTCACTTAAACAATATTTGACACCAAGTCAATAGTTAAGAAGGTGTCAAACAAATATCCAATTGGTGCACAAAACTCAATGTACTTGCATGCGAATGCACACACTAGCATGATGTAAAGCCTAGATGCACAAGGTAAATACTAGTCAAGGAAAACATACCTTTGCCTCTAGTTGAGTGTGTTGTGCAATATGATCAAATTTTATTCAAATGCCCTCTTTCATGATATATGCCAATTCTTGGACAAAAGAGAGAAAACATATTAAATTGCACAACAACTAGTTTCATAATCAATGACCCTAGTAGGTGGATGGCAATAGGTCATGAATTATGAAACCTCACAATATAGACCAAATTCCTTTTCTCTAGTGCAGATGTGATTAAATGTGTATGGGAGGCTCTCATGCACTAGATTTGAATCATAAAAGATTAACAAAGGAATTTAGACTATATTATGGTGAGTTGCCAAGACATAGATTAAACACGGGATCCAAAGTATGAGATGACACAAGTTTACCGCTTTGGATCATAGATTGAGTTGACAACTCCGATTGAGAGAAACATTCTCTCACCATTGAGACTACAAGTTCACTAAAAGAAACGTTAGTCTCAAGGACACAAACGTTGAAGTAACCTCCCCCTCAATATGTGCATCATGCTTGGATTACATGGGACATGCACATTGTCTTGTTAAGGACTTGGGAGGATTAAGTCAACATTTGGTCAACGGCACAAAATAAATTGCTCATATTGAAATGTGCCAGGAAAAACTTACTACCACATAGGTGCAAGTTGATGTACATATGCCAAAAATGATATCCCAAAGAATTAACTCAAATATATCTTCATTTCACACTTGAAGGCTCAAGTTGCAACATTCTGGACCAAACCAGTCAGACCGGTTTGGCAAACCGGTCAGACCGGTTTTGCCAGAATTTGCGTCCCGTCGGAAATTTCCGGTCTTGAGCCCAATCTACGGCAAATGCGACGGAAATTTCCGGTAATCAGCAGAAATTTCCGTTGTTGCACAGCCATATGGTCATATTTGAGTTCCGAGACTCCGGGGATTGATTCTCTGCAAATTTGACACAATATTTCTCTCCTAGAGAGCCATTAAAAGCATCTCATGGCATATGTTGATTAATTTTCAAGAAAGTAATCCATATCACTATCAAGTGTCACAAGAAGCACTTGATCCTACAAAAAGGCACTAGTGACAAAGACTTAATCAAATTGAGCACGAAGTTACCGAGATGACATTGGGCATAGAGTATAGAGCGGAAGCAACTTTTCTTGACTTGCTACATGATCACTAGTTATTGTTCTTGTAACAACCCAAAATTTCGTAGGAAAATGTTGAATGCAAAAATTGGAATTTAAAATTTTTTGGTGAATTATTGTGCATGCAAACCAACATATAAGAGTGTCTTCTTATTGCTCCCATTATTCCCTAGCAAACTAATTTAAATATAAAAATAATTTGAAGTGCTAAGGACCAAATAGTTGTGATTTGGAGTTAATTTGGTTTTATTGGATTTTTGGTTGGTTTGAATTCAAATTCTAGATTTGAATTCAAACAAAAGCTAACTAAACTAATTCAAACCCCTACTGACTACGTGGGCCGAATCTCAAGCAAGTCCGAAAAACCACCCCGAACTCTGCTCGTAGCCAGCAGACCGAGCCGAACCAGCCTGCTCTTTTCCCCGCGCGCAGCCCAGCCGGCCCGGCAACCTGGCGGCCCGCTAAGCCCGCGGCCCAGCCGCTCGCCGCGTTAACACCGCGTCCCCCTTCTCCCACTGACAAGCGGGCCCCGCTTGTCAGCTTTACCCCCTCCAAACCGCTCATCTCTCCCAGCGCCGGCGCCCCTCTGCTTTTCCCCCGCGCTCCGCCGAGCCAATCCTGAGGCCGGAGCGTTGCGGCCCGTCGCGATCGCGACACGTGGCCGAGGGCGCGGACGCCCACATCTCTCGCCGTTCGTGCCGCTCAAACCCTAGCGCAGCCACCCTATAAAACCCCCGCCATGGCCTCTACCTCTCCCTAACCGCCGCCGCCCTTCGGGGTTTTCTTCTTCTTCAAGCCGAGAGGGAAAGATCGTGAGGGAGGAGGTGAAGGGAGAAAGTGTGGGGCAGAGGAGTGGGAAGCCGGAGCCGACACTGTGCACCGCGCCGCCGCGGCGCCGTCGCACGCGGAGCAGGAGAGGAGGAGCCGGACCGGAGCCGTTCAAGGGAGCAAGAGGACCGCCGGAGCACCGCGGGCACTACCCCGAGCTGCTGTGTTCGACTACTGGCCCTAGGTGAGCCGCCGTCGTGGACCCCCTCCATCTTCCTCTGTTCTGGCCAAGCGCCGTTGCCGCCGTTCCGTAGCGCCGCCGCAGCCAGCCATCTGTGATGCCAGCCTTCGTGATGTGCCTCGTCTTCTGCAGGACCCCGTCGCTGCCGCTAAACCCTTTTGCAACCGCCGTCGACCAAACCGCAGCCGAGGCCGCCGCGGCCGAGCTCTGCAAACCGTGTGCGCACCCCGAGGCCGTGCCGCGGCCGTGGGCAACCACGTGCCCGCGCACGCGCTCCTAGTCGCGTCCCAGCAGTCGCTGGTGACTGTGCGCGCGCAAGCCAACACCCTTCTGGCCAGGTGTGCCGCAGCGCCGTCGGCCGGCCGCCGCCGTGCACCTTCTCGCCGTGGAGCCGCCGCCGCCGCGGGCCTGGAATACCAGGACCCCGCGCGTGTGTGCACGGATGTGCCGGGCCTCAAGGCCGTGTCCTTGAGCCTTTTTCCGTCATCGCCGTGCCCGCGCTGCCGTGTTTCGGCCACGTCGGCGCCGCGCCGCCGCGTCCGTGATGCGTCCGGCCAAAGCCACACGCACGACCACACAAACACCACGCACGGCCACCCACAGAAGATCCCGTGTCGGCCGCACCTGATCCCATGGACCCAGCTCACCATGAACCCCTCTCTCGGCTCACCGTGGACCGCGACCACCGTGCCGAGCCCACCAACTCCGCGGTTGTGGGCCGGAAGCCCAAACCTATTGGGCCGGCCCAAAACTTTCAGCCCAGCAACAACCCAACCGAGAAACCCCCTTTTCCTTTTTCTTTTAATTAGGCACTGACGCTTGGGGCCCACCTGTCATACTCTGGCAGTCACTGACACGCGGGGCCCACTGACCATGTTGACCGTTGACCGCTGACCGTTGACCGGTCAACGCTGACGTCATCCGGACCCATGATGACGCCAGCATAGGGTTGACCCACTGATGACGTCAGCATGACGTCATGCTGACATCAGTAGGCTGATTATTTGTCTGTTTTTCTTTTTTGGAAATTATTTAATTTTTTCAGAAAATGATTTAAACTTGAAAAATTCATAATAAATCAACCGTAGCTCAGAAAAATATGAAACCGGTTTCTATATTTTTCTAAAATCATGACCTACGTGTTAGTGAAGAGTTTGGTGTTCTTTGGGTCTTCTTTCCTCACTGTCTTGGTGTTTCCTTGCTAGTAGCCGCGTCTTATTTATTTTTACGCAACCTTAGGAGCTCCGGAGAGTCAGGAGGAGCCGGACCACTACGACAACTGCTTTGACGAGGACGAAGATTTTTGCCCAGGTTCACGCCCGACCAATCTCTGAAATACCTATTAGACATGCAAACTAGTATGCTAGCGCTTTACTTTACACGCATGATAAACCTGCACTGCCTTTGTTAATATCTTGTTACCTTGCTACCTACTACTCACTTTATGAAATATGCTATGATATGCATGTGTTGGGATGGTTGTGATTTGAACCTCTTGGCATGAGTTGTGGGTGGTATGGGAGGTGTAGTGCAGCTAGGCGGTGTAAGCGAGTAATAACAACTCGATCGTTTGATCGGGGTGCTTGGGGACTGCACTTGGGCAGTCCCTACGGAGTACCTATTGCGGGTACATGGTTCTTGGATATTGGTTACTTGAGGAGTTTGGGCGGCTATACCTGTTATGGGTGCCGATTGCGGACCGTTGCGGCGGATCGCTTATGACGCTGATACTCGC
The DNA here is from genome assembly GCA_033239725.1 of Echinochloa phyllopogon. Classification (NCBI taxonomy): domain Eukaryota; kingdom Viridiplantae; phylum Streptophyta; class Magnoliopsida; order Poales; family Poaceae; genus Echinochloa; species Echinochloa phyllopogon. The sequence continues at coordinate 9,810,806 of BTCW01000009.1, read as the reverse complement.
TTTACCGACAATTAAGGACCGAGTCGAGTTCCACCTTTGGACGTGGGAATACCGTGCTCGGCATCTACCCAGTATGGGGAGGGTTCCAGCAAGCCTACTCTAGTGCGGCGCCGAGACTGTAGGAGATTCGAGCTTGATATGTGTAAGGGGGACTCGTTGCGGCGTACTCTCCCTGATTTACCACGGCCCCCGACTGGCCCCGATGGGAAGGTTTCACATCCCTGGGGCAGATGTTAGATCGGATGTTTCCCGAGCCCAGGGAGACAGGATTGGCGCCGTTACTGTTTAGGGTCCTTGCTGTGGGCTGTGTCTCAGGTTGGTTGCGGACTAGCCTTGCAGCCCGGATGGATTCCTGGAGTGCCACCTTTGCAGAGTGTAAACTATACGTATAGTCGTGTCCACGGTTACAGACGACCCGCTTCTGATAAGTTCCGACTAGCATGGGAATCTACTTTCTTACCTCATCCTTGATTTGGGTTATGAGAGTTTGGTCCAGCGTTGCTGATGAGACAAGGTAGGGAGGGAGCTCATGAGTCGACTAGTGAGTGAAAGGTGTTGGTGGATGATGCTTGCAGGAACCTGCTGTGGCAGGACGAGCCCGATGTGAATGTGAGGCTAATGGGTGGATCTGGGGAGTGGGTGTGCTTGTGAGGAAAGGAGTTGGTGATGAGATGAATTTGGGTTATTGCTGTTGCTCGCATAGGAAAACCCTGGCTCAAACCTTGATTATTTCTATACCTTAGAATAGACCACTTTAAAGCTTGCTTCATATTATGGTTGGTGACGTGAACCTATCCCATTCCCTTGGGGACAGACTTTGGGTTCTCAAGTGAAGACCCCGACCACGAGTTCAACCAGGACGGGTGGTACGATTGAAGGGTGCGCGCTATGCTCAAGGATGCTTGCGAGAAGTGGACCCAGAAGATTTAGCTACCGCTTCGTAGCTGTTTCTTATTGTCGATTTAGCCCAGAGGGCTTGTACCAGATCGCTATGTTTTATATATGTCATGTATTGGATCTTTTATCGTTGTATGGATGTGATATTCGACTGAGATGAGTTCTGTACGAGATAGCTGCTATTCCTGGGACTATCTCGATAGTACAGGGAGTCGGATTCTCATCGTTGAGAATCCGGTTCGTTTCAGTTCTCAAGTCAAGCCTCCAATGCATCTCTTGGTTCCTATTAGCTCATCAAGCATGCTTTGGTACCCAACTTATGTTGGGTCCGACAATGTTAGTCCCAATATGCTTAGGGACCCAAATGGCTCGTGTGCCAATCTTTGGTGATGCCACCTTAGATGCACAAGAAGCATTTGGAGTGTTCCCAAGCTTCACATGAATAGAATGGACATGGTCGGGCTTGGGGATCTTACCATTAGGACAATCATTACCAAGATGTCCTTTTTCCCGACATGTGTAGCATGTCTTATGCTTGATGTTGGTTGTCTTCTTCTTGTGTTGCTCGGTAACCAATTCTTCCTTGTACTTTGCTTGTGCCTTGAGAAAGCCTCTGTTTCGCTTGATGTGGGGCTTCCCGGTTAGGTGAGACCCCACTTTGTTTGGACATGTAGCAATCTCATGTCCTTTCTCAAGACACCCAAAGCATCTTCTTTTCTCCATATTTCTTTGTCTTTTGGAGAGAATTGGCTTGCCTTCTTTCTTTTTGGCTTGCTCTTGGCTTGTATTGGACTTGACTTGATATATGCAAGAGCTTTGTACGGTTGTTCCCTTCTCAAGCTTCTTCACCATGTTCTCACGGTTATCTTGAGAAGGTTGTGCATTGCTCTTGCCTTTGAGAGTTGTCAAGTTCTTTGTGAGTCTTTCCACCTCTTGCTTGAGTTCTTCATTTTCTTTTGCAATGAGGTCTTCACACGACTCTACAAGCACTTCATCATACCAAGAGCGTTTTGCTTGAGAGCAACAAGGGTTAGCACATGATAAATTATATTGAATTTGAGAACATGTGCATTTCTGAGGTTGTGGTTCAAAAGATTTTACCGATGCTATCATAACCTCATGAGCTATTTCTAGTGAAGCATATGATTCTACAAGCTCTTCATGAGAACACAAGAGTTCTTCATGTTTCACTTCTAGCATCTCATGCTTACTAGTGAGCAAACCTTGTTGTTGCTTAAGCATTTGATTTTCTTTTTCAAGAGAAGCAACACATGTGAGTGAATCTATAGCATGAGCATAATCATCGACCACGACATCATACTTACAAACCAAGGAGAGTTTGATGAGTTTGACTTTCTCAAGCTCTTTGGTGAGAGCTTGGATAGTTGCATCTTTTGCGTCCTCGTCCTTCTTGTCTCCTTTGACCATGAAGCACTGAGACACCTCATCAAGGGAGGATGTCACTGCTTTTGAGCTTGAGACCTTGCTTGCACGGCGTCGCCCACCTTTCTTGCTTCCAGCTGTGCCTCTCCTGCCCAAACCGGTCAGACCGGTTTCACAAACCGGTTGGACCGGTTTTGGCAGTGAGGTGGCAGCTGAGCCGTCTTGACCTTGTGACTTCTTGGTGGTGGTCTCATGAGGCTCGGTGCATGTATTTGTTGATGTAGAGCACTCCTCATGAGACATGGCTCTTGTTTGCACTTGGTTGTCGCTTTTGATGTTGGCATATAATTTCTCAATTCGAGCCCAAATGAGATGAGCATCGAATAGAGTTGCTTCATCTTCTAGGATCATTTCTCTAACTTCATTGCTCACAACATCAAATAAGAAGTTAGCGATACGAGCGTTGATTTGAAAGCAATTCATCTCATCTTCGGTTGGATTGGACACGTTCCAACCAACACTAGGACGATCAATGCCTTCAACTACAACCCACTCAAGAATAGGACTCATAGCCCTAAGATCATTAAGTACATAAGCGGACCAAGTGGAATAATTTGAGCCGTCACTAGCTAGTGGCTCATAAGTTACCTCACACGAAGTCGACATCTTTCCTCACGGCGGTTAAGCTTGGATGTGAGGCCAAGCTCTGATACCAATTGAAAGGACCTTGATGTCACCTAGAGGGGGGATGAATAGGTGAATCTACAATTAACAAAAACTTTTTCCCGAAATCAGTACAGAAACCGGTCAGACCGGTTTGAAACCGGTCAGACCGGTTTGAAACCGGTCAGACCGGTTTCTGGCAGAAACCCACAATAATGCAATTGACCCCCTCTACGAATTCTAGCACAAACCAAACTTGAAGTGTAGCTCTTGTAGATGATTTCTAGCAGGTTCACTTAGTCCCTGCACACAAGTAGAGCACAACCAAGTAGATCGGAGCGGAAGCAAATATAAATGCTAGAATCAAACTTGTGAGGCAAACCGAGAAAGAGACGCGATGATATGTTTCCCGAAGTTCGGATTCACCGCTGCCACTAAGGCTGTCACAAAGATTTGGTGAATCCTACTCTCCGTTGAGGGGCCTACGAAAGGCGGGCTTATCCACTCCAAGCCACTTTCCTCGGTTCCACTAACTTGTGACCCTTTTCCACGAAGGAGGCAAGGCCGGCCTATACAAACGATCCGCGGCTTACCACAAACGAGGTAGCTCACCGGCGACGCCTAGCCGTCTAGGAGGCTTCACCTCCAAGAGTAACAAATGCTTCAATGGTTGCTAGACTTCACCGGAAGTGCTCAAGCTATGGATATGCTCTTGATGGCTGCAAGTAGCTCTCTCAATCTTTCTTTTGCTCACAACCGATACATCCCTCAACCCAAATCCAAAGATATGAACAAATCAATCAACTCTCACAAAGAGAGGTTTGGGGAGAGCTTGCTGGTGCTCAATAAAGCTTGGGACGCACAAATGAGGCAAAGGAGCCAGTAGTCCTCAAAGGAGAGGGCCAAGGGGTATAAATACCCCAACATCCAAAACTAGCCGTTATGGCCGGTTTTCAAACCAAACTAGCCGTTGTGCCTGTCAGATGCCAAACCAAACCGGTCTGACCGGTTTGGGTCGAGCCAGCACACTAAGTTCCCAAGTGTTTTTCTCTCAAGGCTATCTCACATGGGTTGACCTATGAGCACTTTTGGTGTTGTCAATCAACTAATGTTGCATCCCTCTTGATAGTACGGCATTCCTAAACTCAAGATAAAAACAATAAATAACTCTCCACTTGAGCTTCCATTTCTTCATCGATGCCATACTTGATCATTCTCAACTTTGAGGGCTTCAACATCTTTATCTTGTTGAGCAAATCCAACTTGAGCCAATGGCTTAGAATTTCCGAGTATATCCAATTCATAAGCCAATTCAATTATATGATCAATAAAGAATTAGATGCATTGCATAGCTTCACTCGGTAAGGCTTGATTAGTGCATAGAGACCAAACCATGATGCTACTCTTCACCTTAGTAAAGTTTCTCGGCTACAAGACCAACTTGCCCTTCTCTTTGCTTAGTACCTGGACACCGTCATCTAGCTTAATCCCTTTCACCATATCTAGCCACTTTGAGTCTCACTTTGCTTTGCTTCATCATGAATATTACTTTGAAACCCATGTCTTCAATTAACTTGAAATATGTCCAATATTTTCTTCTATGTTGTCTTTGGTAAATCACTTGTCCATACGCTTCCATGCATTTGAGACCATTTGCTAACCATAGACTCATGTCTCCTTTTGACTATAGCCATTGCTATGGAACAAGTCCAAAGAAATCCTTATTTTTTCAATTAAAATGTCCCATTAACCTTTGACAAGTATCCAATAGATGAGACCGACCAATTTGCATAGAACCTTGTCTCATTTATCATTTCCATTCACTTGTCATTGTATTGCTTAGTTGCATGGGATCACTACCACTTGTTCGCTTTCATGTCATTCATACCAACAATGAGCTTATATTCTTCACAACAAATATATTACATGAATATCCATAAGAGTAGAACCCTGCTCATATGCTTAAGCAAACAAGTTAAATACAAATCATGTTGTCATCCAAAATCACCATAACATATAAGTGCCTAGATGCACTTTCATATTTTATATTATTTTCTAGTCGAAATAAAATAGGCAAGAAAAGATGTCATAGAACTTGTAAAATGCATAGTAAATATTTGAAATATTATAAAATAGTAAATCCAACTCCTGTGTGCCTCTGGTGAGTGTGTACATCTATCAGACTTGTTTTGTTTACATATTAGATGATTTTATATGGTATAATAGGATTATGTTTAGCATATGCACAAACATAATCTTACTCTACCGTATAAAAACTTCTAATATATAAACAAACTACTCTACTAGATGCATGCACTCACCAGAGGGACACAGGAGTTGTATTTACTATTTTATAATATTTCAAATATTTACTATGCATTTTACAAGTTATATGGCATCTTTTCTTACCTATTTTATTTCGACTAAAAAATAATATAAAACATGTAAATAAATGACTCCACTGTGTAAATATGCTCATGAGGAAGCTAAAAAATTAGATTTATTTTTTTATCATTTTTTTACAATTTTATATGGTTTTTCAAAGTTTCAGCCATTTTAAGCACGCCAGTCAGCGCGCCACGTCAGCGAAACCGCCGTCGAAACCGCCGAGGGATGTAAAACGCACGGTTTTAGAACCTGAAGGAGCAAAGATTTCTGGTTTTGCACTTAGAGGATGAAAAGCAGACAACGGCTAAACGTGAGGGACGTCAAATGGACTTTTTCCATCAGGATTTCATAGTTGTCATTTTTTGATCCAATGACTCGTTCACGATAAGCCCACGAGTCGCGAATTCACGATGAAAAGCACATCACAGCCCACCAGGGCGTGATTCGTGGGCTTTCTATCCGGCCGGCGAACGGCCCAGTCCACCAGCATCCGAAGAGCCATCAGCCCATCACGGCTGCAGCGCACGGTAGGCGCACCGGCCGGCGCCGCCGCCGTGGTTCAGCCGTGTAGTCGCCTACGCGCCTCGGCGATCCCCACTCGCGCCACTCGTCAATGCCCGCCGCCGAGCGCGCGGCCGGGGAAGTTGGAGAGAGGAGAACCCCCCAAAAGCGCGGCCAGTCGCTGGCGGCACAAGACGCCCCGTGGGGCAGCATGCCGCCCGGGCTGGCGGCTCCCATCCGCCGCCGGCTCTCGACGGCGGCCGCCACGCCGCTCTCCAGCCTCACCGACGCGCTCCTCGCCACCCGCCTCGCGAGCCACCTCCTCACCACGCCGCACCTGCCCGCCGCGCTGCTGCCCGCGGCGCCGCTCCCTCTCCCCGTCCACCTCCACATCCTCCGCCACCCGGCGCTCCCGCCGGCATCCAAGCTCTCCTTCTTCCTCGCCGCCACGCCGCCCGCCTCCCCGCTCCTCGCGTCCACCTTCCCCGTCCTCCGCGCGCTCGCCACCGGCTCCCCGACGCTCCTCGACGCGCTCCTCCCGTTCGCGCTCTCCACCCCGTCCCCTGCCGCCCTCCTCCCCTCCCTCCTCGCGTCGCTCCTCTCCGCTTCGCGCCTCGACGCCGCGCTCGCCCTCTTGGACGCCGCGCCGCACGACCTCCTCCCACGCCTCGCCGCAGCCGCTCTCCCTTCCCTCATAGCCTCCGCGGACCCCATCTCTGCCGTCCCCGCCATCCGCAGGCTACTTCCCATCGCCTCCCACCCACCGCCCGTCCGGGCAACGAACCGCCTCCTTCTCGCCTTGTCGAAGGAGAATCTCTGCGATGACTTCCGCCATGTGTTCGACGAAATGGCGAGGAGGGGCCTCCCTTCGAATGTAAGGTTCTACAACATTTGCATCCATGCGTTTGGCAAGTGGGGGCAGCTGGATATGTCGCTGAAGCTTTTCATGGCAATGAAGACTGCTACTCCTCCTGTTGCCCCGGACATATGCACGTATAATTCGGTCATCCGGGCGCTTGTGACTGGTGGGCGGGTTACTGATGCTTTGGTGACCTTTGATGAAATGAAGTCTTCTGGAAATGAGCCAGATGTGTTCACTTACCGAGCAGTCATGAATGGGTGCTGCAAGAGTTTTCAGATGGATGACGCATTGCGAGTATTTCAGGAGATGCGGGCCAGCAGTGCGGTGAGTGATGTGGTGGTGTACAATTCACTTCTCGATGGGCTATTTAAAGCGAAGAAGCTTGATGAGGCATGTGGTTTTTTTGAGACAATGGTGGCAGATGGAATCCAATGCTCGGCAATCACACACAACATTGTGATCGATGGGCTGTTCAAGAACGGCAGGGCAGAAGCAGCATGCTGGCTGTTTTATGAGCTAAGGAGGAAAGGACAACTGTTGGACGTAATTGCTTATAGTATCATGGCGAGGGAGTTCTGCAAGGAGGGGGTGGGGGACCAAGTTGCAGAGGCCCTAGAGTTAGTGAAGGAGATGGAGCAGCGGGGCTTCGTTGTTGATTTGGTTACCATAACATCATTGCTAATAGGTTTTAACAAGAGTAAACGTTGGGATCTGGAAGAACAAATAGTAAAGTTTATAAGGGACAGCTCTGTATTGCCGGATGCCATTCGGTGGAAATCAAACATGATGCTTGCCTTGAGAGGCCCTCAGGACAGAGGGAAAGATGGGACGCCAATGTTTTCCTTTGATGGTAATCTGGATGATGTGATGAGTTTGGTCAGTCCTGTGGGAAGTACTGATTCTGATGAAGGACCCCCAAATAATGATCCCAAGGATGATTGGTCACTGTCACCACACTTGGATCATCTTGCTAAACATGCTGACAGTTTGAACAGCTCTGTTGTATTTACAATGCATAGAGGGCAGAGGGTGCAAGGTATGGGGGCCAAAACTTTTGATGCTGACATGATCAATACATACTTGTCAATTTTTTTAGCCAAACGGAAGTTGAGTGTAGCTTGCAAGTTATTTGAGATCTTTACGAATCTAGGAAACAAAGGGACAAGTTATACATACAATTCACTGATGACCTCATTTGTCAAGAAGGGTTATTTGAAACAGGTGTGGGCAATTCTTCACGAAAGGGGCGGACAGCTTTGCCCTAATGATGTAGCAACATATAATCTTACCATTCAAGGTCTTGGCCAGATGGGAAAAACAGAGGTTGCTAGCACAGTTATTGACCGGTTGTCAAGCAAAGGTGTTTACATGGACATTGTCATGTATAACACACTGATCAATCAGTTGGGAAAGGTTGGGAAAGTTGAGGAAGCAAGCTGTTTGTTTGAGCAGATAATCAGAAGCGGCATGAAGCCAGATGTTGTCACTTTTAATACTTTGATCAATATTAATACAAAAGCTGGTAGGTTAAAGGAAGCTGACAAGTATTTGAGGAGGATGATTACAGAAGGCATTGCACCAAACCATGCCACAGAAACAATATTGATTTTCCTTGATAAGGAAATTGAAAAGAAAAAACAGCAGCAGAACTAGCAACAAAATATGAAGAACAATGTCATAACATCTGTTATTTTGTATGGACATTCCAAGGCATGTTCCGTTTGTATTCAAATTGAACAGCTGCAGTACAAATCATGATTATTGTAGTACTAAAATTTGGTAATAACACAGTTCAGAAGGCTCCTCTGAACTTTCAGTACCCTCACTGATATTCCCGCTTTTACCATGAAGATGTCTGGTGTCTTGATGGTTCAGAGGTATTACTGCGGGTTTCACATAAACATGCTCAAATGATTAAGCAGCCTGCTGTCCAAAGGACACGTTCAATACCACAAACTGCATTAAATGCATCGAGTGAGATCTTCCAGTATCACATCACACATCCAGAGTCAATCTAAATTGCCATGAGGTAAATTTTGCCATATGCAATTAAATTTCTGTTATTTCTTTTTTCATAAAGTTTTTGGTTTATTATATTTGGAGTTTATATGTTATGGGCTAGGCCCTTTGGGCCAGATGGGCCTGGTTGATTATTTAGAATTTCAGATGCACAATAAAAAAAAATTTGGGCATCAGTTATCTCATTTCCATGTGTAGAAATACTTGTGGTACCATTTGGACGGGGTGGTGGTAAGAGCTGTGTTGTATATATTTAGGTCAATGAAAGGTACAATGTAGCTAGCATTTTCCAAGCTGAATCCTTTTAGTGGGATGCTTCATACAGTAATCACATCTGTAGGTTGTCGAGTTGGCCACCTGTATCCAGAATTCGAGATGAAAGTGATCCAACAATGGGAGACTGGTTGCTGATTAGCTTAAACTTCTGAGTAATGCTACTGTTATTTATGGCTTAATTTTTCTGCATGCAACATTATCTGATACAACTGGAATTTTTGTAAGGTTGAATATCTTATATGTCTTATCCTTGTTTTGCATTTTGAGTAAATTCTACTAGAATTTATAAGAGCACAAGTTTATTTTTTCTTTCATCTTACCTGTATCTTTGAAACCGAATTGGACATTGTGCTTTATCTATATGGCGGCCTAAGCAGTATTTGTTTTGTGGTGCTCTGTGTTCTAATTTAGATAGTGGCATGAGTGTAACTTTACATATTTTTTATATGATTTTTCCGCACCTTACTAAGTTTCGACCTGATTGGCATTGTTTATCCTGTTTGCAGTTTATATTCATTAGGTGTTGGAAAAAGTTTGTCTCCTCGCATCATTCTCAGGTGGATCATTCACCACTAACTTCATGACCACTATGGGGTATGTAAATTAAATTCACAATATTTGTTTGTAGCAGATTACATGCAAAAGCATATGTGAACTCAACAATCCTGCCAACTGGATTTATTGAAATAGTATCTACTTCAAGATATGGATTGTCAAATTGGATGGCAAATGGATAAGATGAAGAGGTGGGTTGCCAATGGGGCTGTCCCTTTTGTACTGAGGATATTGCTATAGAAAATTGTAATTGTTAACACATGGTGAGTGCAGTTGGATGGTTTGGTCATTAGTACTGAAAGTTAGTTTCTCATATATATTTTTTCATTTACTGACATGATTACATTTTTTAGCCAATCACCTGATGCCTAATCTGCTACATCTCCGCATAAAAAAAACATGCTCCAAAATAGTACTGTACTTATTTATGCAATGACGTTGCCGTATTATTGCTGTTGTTCAGGTACATGAATCTAAAAGTTCTTTTAGTGGTCTTACTCCTGAGCTTTGATTGGTTTTGGCTGGTCAAACTGTGGCAACAATTCTTTTTGGTATCATATCATGTAGATGTCTTATCAGTTTAATATTGTCAGTGGAAACCATGGGAGACCGATATGCATGTTTCAAATTTTTCGGAGATGTGCTGCCAAACTTCTGCTCCTCTGAAACATGGGTTAAAGGATACATCATCTCCTTTTTTACTAAATCAAATATATAAATATTTGGTACTTTTTTATGTCTAAATTGACAAATCTTCAATTTTGTTTCCCACTCCCATGAACTTTTTTGATTGGCTGACAAGGGAAACCTTGGAGAAAATACTCAAAATGTTTGTACTAGAACATGTATTTTTGCTGTCTAATAAAATAATATATAAGTACAATAAACAACAATCTGGTCATTGCCATCGTTCTTCAAACTTGTCCTGTTACATAATATTTGTACCTTGCTAATTATTAATAATTATATAATATAGACGCCAAAGGTTGGCGCGCGCATACTTTAGTAAGCTTAAACACGGTACAGATTCAGCACTGACTGAGGTTGATGCTTAACTTGCAGAAAGATTGATGTCGGACAACATGTTGTTGGTATGCTCTTGGTTTACTTCTTGTCTGACAAGCTGAAGCACAATAAGTTGCTTTTACTTTTTGGTTGGTTGGTTGCAGCTGGTTGATTTGGAGATAGGAAGTTCATGGTAATACTTTTAGCATTACTTCTCAGTAAGGTGTACTTGTTTCAATTTATCTTGTTGATTTACATGAGATATTTTCTTTCCTTCAAAAGCAACCCATTCAGTCCTCCACTCCTCCCATCTTGAAGCCAATAAATGAATACACATCTTTTCAGAAACAACAATTCTGATTAGGCGAAATATTTGAGAATTACATTGAACACACATTATTGTTCATCATTACTCTGTCTTACTATCCCTAGGATAGTGAAGTGATCTGTGTTCTATATCTGTATGATGAAGTTTACTGACATAAGGAGCTTGGCAAACGAATTTTGTTAAGAATTTTGGTCCATATGTGACACCATCTGTTCATTCACAATAAGCACAGATAGATACTATTGACTGGAAGGCTTAGTTTATGGTCATTGTGCACTTTATTATGAAGCTTGGTTTTGGTCCATAAGATTTTAAGATTGAACATTTTGTACTTTTGCAATGATCTACTAGGAGGGTCTCTATCATCTAGTTTTTGGCTGTGAACTAATTTCATTGAGACATATTCAGGCATTGGCATTGCTCACATGCAAAACATTTCTATCGTACATGCTCCCTGTGCTGAACAATTTGCCATGACATTACATTGTGCTGGTGGTATCTTTGTTCTTTGGGGGTAGAGTATAGAATACTTCATGGCAGCCGTGCTGGTTTACTTATTAGCATCATTAGCTGAAGGAATCATGTAACTACTGCTGACAATTGTTTTTAATAAAGTATTCTTTGCTTAACAGTTGATATTAAGATATGTGCTTTGGACTGCAACGAAATATACCTTGACGTCTAATACATGAAGTTATGTATAAAATCATGAAGTTTTTTGTCCTCTAAGCAATCCAAGAGGTAAACAGTTGGAGTACACCTCTGAGTTGTGCTTTTGAATTTGTGCACAATATAAAAATACTTCCATGGCAGCCTTGCTGATATTAGATTGTTGTATGTAGATAGGATAGTCAGTACACGATGACACTGGATCTGGGTTAGTATATTGCTGTGCCTACAAAACACTTACCTGTTTTAAAACAGCTCTAGATCATATTTAAATACCAGAAAAGACTCGTGCTTTGAGCCAAATTTGTTCCATCCAGATTGAATTTTAAGACCTGGAGCCACAATGTGGTCCTCTTCTCTGTTGCACTGCCGTGGCAGGTCGTTTGTCCTGTTTTCACATGCACGTATAGAATTTCAAATGGGCCGGGCACGATGGGCGGCACGAGGCACGGCCCTAAAAAGCACGGCACTAGCCCGGCCCTAAGCACGATCGATAGTGCCTAGGGCCGGCCCGGCACGAAGAGGCCTTAGTGCCTGGGCCGCCACCTCGGCCCGTAGTGCCGGCCCGAGGCACGGCATGAAAATGGGCAGCCCGATAGAGGCCCGAGGCCTCCGAAGGCCCAGCAGTATATAAGCCCCTCCAAACCCTAACTACCTCACCCTCTCTGCCTCCCTCTACCGACTCCCGAGCCGCCTCTCTCCGTCTCTCTGCTTCTCTCACCCCCTCCTTCTCCCGAGCCGCCCCCTCACGCTCGCGGCCGCCCCTCTCCCCTGCTGCCGAGGATCTCCGGTCGTCGAGGGGAGGATCTCCGCTGCGCTCCGGCCCCTGCTCCGGCCTCAGCCACCGCCGGGCGCATCGGCTCCGCCCGCGTCGGCCTCCCTCGCCGCCGCCAGGCGCAGCGGCTCCGGTCGCGCCGGCTTCCGTCGCCGCCGTCGGGCGCAGCGGCTCCGGCCCCTGCTCCGGCCTCAGCCGCCGCCGGGCGCATCAGCTCCGGCCGCGCCGGCTTCCGTCGCCGCCGCCGGGCGCTCCGGCCTCCGCCTCCGCGCCGGCCTCCTGCGTCGGTTTGGGCCAGCCAGGCCCGATGGGCCGCACCAGCCCGATGGGCCAGCCGGGCCGTCGTGCCGGCCCGGCACGAAAAGTGGACCTCCGTGCCGGGCCTTAGCCGCCAGGTCGGCCCGACGGCCCGGCCCGGCACGGCACTAAAGACCATCGGGCCTCTATAGGGCCGGGCCGCGTCGGGCCGGGCCAAATCGGGCTAGGGCCGGGCTCGGGCCGGGCGGCCCGTTTGGAATTCTATATGCACGCCTCGGGCAGTGGCCGTTGCACGTTGAGTGAATCAAATCAGAAAGGTTCTATGATAGTTCCCTACTACTACAACTTGGCATGAAACGCCCCAGAATGGGAGGATATCTCCGAGGCCTCCCCATGTCATCTCTGGATTGGTGTTGGTTGGGCTCTCCAATCTTCTCGTTGCAAAATAAGGCTAATATCTCTCTGTATCTCATGCGACTTGCCTCGTGCTGTGCTATGAGAAGTCTAAGCACGAGAAGCTCTCATACTATTTCCTTGAGTTCTTATGCATGAGTGGCAAATGTAAAGAAAAAGGAAAATAATGCCCAGAAATTATGATGGATGCTTGGCTTAAGCAATTGTTCAAATAAAATCCTTGTTTATGAGTTTTTATTAGCAAACTGCAAGAATTGTGATGATTGATGCTGAGTTTTCATTCGAGTACGGACGAAATGCATCTATCTCCCATTAATAAAGCCAGCAAAGTGGTGATATGACTGTTCATTTTCTGATCACCCTTTTGTATGAATGCGCCTTTTTTTAAAAGGGCACTAGCAATTGTCTTTCACGTGTCTATTCTGCAGTCCTAATTTCGTCATTCTTTTCATTTTGCACTGCATTTTTCTGTTGGTAGAGGCAACAACCATCCGAATCTTACATTAACATCACGTTATCGTCCAAAATCGCGCCATTGAATTTGGTACCGTGCCTTTGAAAGAACAATTTACTAGGGGCAATTTGTTCTGCAGTTACATCAGAGTCTGGTCACGATCGAAACACGTAACTATACACGGCACAGTAAAATTACCCCGAAAGCGAAATCCGGTACTTTTGAAGGAATAAACAGCCTCGTCTCTCTTTCTTGGAATCTATGTTTGCAGATGCGAAGGCAGGAGACAGCATCGCCGGTGATTGCGCCATTGTAGACTAGTGCCACGGAATTGACTTCGTTGACAAACAGCGTTCGCAACAGGATTTCCAGCATTTCGTCGCGGTCTAGTTGGCTCCAATGACACGAGGTAGCTTCGCTTTCGGTACTACGGTCTGCATCAAACCCAGGAGAAGCTTCGCACTCCCTCAAACTAACGGACACGTAAAACCTGTGTTTAGTCAAGCTCAATTTGCGATAAGCCGACCGCCGCCTGGTCAAAAGCCCGCCGGCTCGGCCATGCCGCCATTGCACGGCCTACGACCTCGTGCCCAGCCCGTACGCCAGGACGCGCCAAGCAAGATGCCGCCCTCGCTCGAGGTCGAGGGCGGCCTCGTCGTGGTGGTGCTCGTGTTAAGCATGCCCGCCAGGCCGCGCGCACCGGCGGAAAACGACGGTACAAGCAGCCAAGGAACCGGGGGCGCGCGCGCGGACGGATACGGGGATCCAGCGCGGGGCCCGGCCTCCACCCTCCTCCAACCCCACGACCCACCGCGCCACATCATACAGTACATATCAACCCGCGCGCCCGGGGTGGACTCGTGACGACGCATTGCGCTTTACCCGCCGCTAGCGAGAGGAAAACAAATCAGGAATTCGGTCGGGGGAGGGCACGCGGACCACCACCACCACCACCACCATGGCGGCCGCCGCCACCGCAGCCACGGCATCGGCCTCCTTCCCCGCGGCCGTCGCGCCCCGCAGGCGCTCCCGCGTGGCCGCTAGCGCCGCCGCGACGACGCCCGCGGAGGCGGCGCTCGCGGCCGTCCCGGCGGCGCCGCCGGCGCCGATGGTGCGGGTGGCGCCGGAGTCGCTGCAGCGGGAGAGCGGGTGCCTCGTGGCTGGGTTCCGGGAGCGGGCGGCTGGCGCGGACGATGGGGAGGCGTTCGGGGACGCGGCGGGGGAAGGAGGAGGGCCCGGCGCGATGGAGTACCTGACCAGCGTGCTGTCGTCCAAGGTGTACGACGTGGCAATCGAGTCGCCGCTGCAGCTCGCCACCAAGCTCTCCGACCGCCTCGGGGTCAACCTCTGGATCAAGCGCGAGGACCTGCAGCCGGTAAGCGACGACGACGCGCAGGAGCCTACATCCCGCCACCTTGTTTTTGCTCATGGAAATGCCGGTGTTTGGAAGTTTTGCCTGCTGCTTGTGTTTGGAAATAGATTTTGCACTCGCTAATGAACTAGTTCAATGGAATAGTCTGATAATGGTGGGACTTTTGGAGTTTAGCTTGGTATACTGTCGTGTTATGTTTCTGGTTTGAATAGGATTTTTGGATTCATGGAATCACATAGATTCTCGTGGTGCCTAGATAGGTACTTTGATATTCCCTTCAATTTTCCACCTTGGCTTTGATACGTTCTTGTCACGCTTCCTCTCAGGAGAATAAACGTTTCAGGATATTTTGCACTTTTGACTTTGTTTATTATGGCTTGGTTTTTATAGTGCTGAAATCTGAGGTGGATGTTTTCTTTGTAGTTAACATAGTATTTGATCCCACGAGTTTATGCGAGATTTAATTTCTTCAAAATCTCACGTTCCAATAAACATGCTATGCTTGTGGACTGCAGCATGATTCAGGGTCTGGAAGTTTTTACCTGGTCTGCTATATTTGATTTTTTGTATTATTATCGATAGCATAATCCGTTATGATAGAACCTTATGAGTTTGAGCATAACCCTTTTAAGAAGGAACCCTATATATGTACCAAAGATAATTTTCCTATCTGTTTTGCCATACACACGTTTTATACATAGTGCAGTTCTTAAATTAGTTTTGCACATAGTACAGTTCCTGATTTATTTTTTTGCTTGACTATATTTATTGTTTCTATGTGGTAAATTTCAAGTTCACTGAGAACTATTATCCCTGTTCTCTGCATTATATTATTTTTCTTTCTCAAATTTTCTTTGCTTGGTGTATAGGTATTCTCATTCAAGTTGCGGGGAGCATATAATATGATGGCAAAGCTCCCCCGTGAGCAGTTGGAGAGGGGTGTCATATGCTCATCTGCTGGAAACCATGCCCAGGGAGTTGCACTTTCTGCTCAGAGACTGGGATGTGATGCTGTCATCGTCATGCCAGTGACAACACCAGAAATCAAGGTTTCATCTTTAGATGCCAAACTTAGGTTCCGTTTTCACGATTCATTTTGCTTAATTCTAACCACATAATACACTTAACACCTTAATTCCAGTGGAGATCAGTGGAGAGGTTAGGTGCAACGGTAGTCCTTGAGGGGGACTCCTATGATGAAGCTCAGTCATATGCAAAACTACGATGTGAGCAGGAAGGCCGCACGTTCATACCTCCCTTTGACCATCCTGATGTTATCACTGGACAAGGAACTATAGGCATGGAAATTGTTCGGCAACTGCAAGGTCCACTTCATGCAATATTTGTACCAGTGGGAGGTGGTGGATTAATCGCTGGAATTGCTGCCTATGTGAAACGGGTTCGCCCAGAGGTCAGTTTTCCGTTGTACCATTTCTTTTAAAAAAGAATCATATGATAAAGAGTTTCTTTACATGCCATCATGGAGAGTTGTCCTTGATATTTAAGCGTATTTGAGAAGTTGAACTGTTTCATATTGGACCAATCTTATATTGTGATCCTTTTCACCAATTGAACCAAGTACATCTATCTTGCGTTGGTTTATATTCATTCTGATATTTTTTTTGTTTGTTTTGTCACTTTTTTAACAGGTGAAAATAATTGGAGTAGAACCCTCAGATGCAAATGCAATGGCATTGTCCTTGTGCCATGGCAAGAGGGTCATGTTAGAGCATGTTGGTGGTT
Organism: Echinochloa phyllopogon; assembly: GCA_033239725.1. Taxonomy (NCBI): domain Eukaryota; kingdom Viridiplantae; phylum Streptophyta; class Magnoliopsida; order Poales; family Poaceae; genus Echinochloa; species Echinochloa phyllopogon. The sequence goes on along the minus strand of BTCW01000009.1, from coordinate 9,794,244 downwards.
TTGCAGATGGTGTAGCTGTGAAAACTGTAGGGGAGGAAACATTTCGCCTCTGCAGAGAACTAGTAGATGGCATTGTTATGGTCAGTCGAGATGCTATTTGTGCTTCTATCAAGGTGAGAACTATACATGTATTTGTCTGCTATCTATTATTATTTTAAATGGGTGTTAGACTGAACACTGTTAAAATTTCATATTCTCAACTCACTTGAAGCTCTGGAGACAATGCTCAAGAAAATTATTGTAATTTGTTTCATTAATATTCTCTATTTTAGTGGTATGTTAATGTAGACCACCGCTTTGAGGTAACACATTAAGAACAGTATCCAGTGGGAATGTCCTATAAGGTTGCTTCAGTGACAATAGTAGTAGAATCTAGCATGACTTCATGTAGTGTGTAGGGTATAGTTCCTTTTAATTCACCGTGCATAAGTGCTCTGGTGGTATGGATACAGAAATAGAATGAACAAGTATTATGCACACGGTCTACTGTATTCCAATCTTATATTCATATTTATATCATCCTTTTTCATCATATGCGTTGCATTGTACATGCATTCTGCACTTAGTATATCAATGGTGTCAATGTATCTTTTTTCATGCTTGCAGGATATGTTTGAGGAGAAAAGAAGTATCCTTGAACCAGCTGGTGCCCTTGCATTGGCAGGGGCTGAAGCCTACTGCAAATACTATAACTTGAAAGGAGAAACTGTGGTTGCAATAACTAGCGGAGCAAATATGAACTTTGACCGACTTAGACTAGTAACTGAACTTGCTGATGTCGGTCGAAAACGGGAAGCAGTGCTAGCTACATTTCTACCAGAGGAGCAGGGAAGCTTCAAAAAATTCGCGGAATTGGTATGCCCTGATATTTATGCCAACATGTAATAGTTTAAATCCATATCCTTTCTTGTGACTTCTCCTTCTGCAGGTTGGCCGTATGAATATTACTGAATTTAAATACAGATATGATTCTAATGCAAAAGATGCCCTTGTTCTTTACAGGTACTTATAAAGTTGGACCCTTTTTCTTATTATGCATCTGTATCAAATTGCCAATGTTCTTTTCCTTGACTGAGATGTACATTTTTTAGTTTATTGTCTGACATTTTTGTTTATTGATACATACAATGGTTACCTTAGATACTTCGATTGTTATTTGTTGCAGTGTTGGCATCTACACTGACAATGAGCTTGGAGCGATGGTGGATCGCATGGAATCTGCGAAACTGAGGACTGTTAACCTTACTGACAATGATTTGGCGAAGGACCACCTTAGATACTTTGTAAGTTGCATCTGTCACACTCATAGCTTGGCACTTCTCTTTTTATCAAAGAGATTAATTGTAATTGCAATTTATTGTTAGGATTATTATGGCAATAGCTATATTTACAGGTTCAACTGGATACGCATTTATGCCCATTAAGATGTCTATTACACTAGTAGTACTTTTGCAAATTGCAACATGTGAGCCTGTCTATTTTACAAATAATTGTCTTAGAAAATGTAGATTGCCTGACATATTTTGTAGGCTTAGTACACTGCAAGATTTTTAATTGTAAAAACTGTTTTAGTTCCCGTAGGGCCATTTTTGAGGCAAAAATCCTGCTATCTTATTATTAGTGATTCCATGGTATCAATTTTCAGATTGGAGGCAGATCAGAAATAGAAGATGAACTTGTTTACCGGTTCATTTTTCCAGAAAGGCCTGGTGCCCTCATGAAATTTTTGGATGCTTTCAGTCCTCGTTGGAATATCAGCCTTTTCCATTACCGTGCACAGGTATGTGATCAGTTTTGTCTGTGCTCTTCTTATATTGTGCCTCTCTCTATGCAGTATCATAAATAAATTTGAAACATTGATCTTATTGTATCTTCTGTGAAGCCAGAACATGAATAAAAAAACTGCTCTTTAAATGATCATATGCCCTTTTCCGAATTAAACTAGAAAAACGTATATGTCATGCTGAATGTCCTGAGACGTGTATATTGCTTATACTAATGTGAATAAATAGACCACCAAAAAGAGCGGCAATTATTTACATTTCATCACCTAATTCTCTTGTGCAGGGTGCAGCTGGAGCAAATGTATTAGTTGGCATACAAGTGCAACCGAAAGACTTCGATGAATTCAAGAGTCGTGCTGAGAATCTTGGGTTCGAGTACATGTCAGAGCACAACAATGAGATATACCGGCTGCTGTTGCGTGATCCGAAGATTTAATGCTGTTGGGTCACATTGATGAATGGTCGAATGGATGGTTAACTTCCTTTGCTCCCATAAATTGGTGAGCAAGGAAGATCGGACTCCAAGGTAGAAGGCACACTTGCTTCTTTGTTGGAGTAATAAAGCCATCGCCAAATCTATTTATGTAGCGCTAGTGTGGCTTTTGTTAACTTGTTAGATTGTGTAGTGTATCTGTTGTTGTGTATCTGTATTGGTGCTGTATGATCTCAATTTATCGTTGCGAGTCACCTAGTATTTTCTCAAATAATGATAATAAATATGTAATCTGAATATCTGATAATAATTATGCAATTGAGATCCGGGCTGCATCATTTCTGTGAAGTGTATAGTATTTTGTCGGTTTTGAGTGTGGCGAGAAAAGATGCAGGCATATATATATATATATTATATTGTTAGTATTTATGATTTATATGTGCAGTCCAGACTACGGATTATGAGTGCATCTTCCATTACCATTTTCTCAAGTAAATTAAAACCTAGGAACCTATTAACAGGTTTGATGAACCTTAGCTGCGGGATGTGAAATTGTGAATCATGTGGTGCTGATTTGTCAGTTTGAGAATGTAGGGTCTACTTCTCTGTTGTGACGCTTGGATGGATGGGTGGTGACTGGTGAGAATGCGATACTGTGGCAGTTGTATGGTCGATTGATTGATGTCGTGTTGCGATTACAGCATTTCACTGAAAGTGGGGGCGAGAGGTTGTTGGATGGTTAAGCAGTAAGCACGATTGCTGGAGTCGCTTACAAAGTGCCATATGTGTGCCACGAACAGGCAGTCAGGCACAGTAACATTTCCTGGCATTTTTTTTCCAATTAACCAATAATGGAATGTACCAGCATCTTTGAGGGCTTGTTCTTAATTCTAGTTTCTTTTATTTTATCTTTATAAAATATTGACATATTTTCAAGTGGCAAGACGATGTTACGATCAGCGTTATGGAGTTATAAATTTGCATAAAATTCGAAACAGCTAAGTTTGCAAGTTGACTGCAAAAAAGAACGCGGCGCCACTGCTCCAGGGCTCCCAACCTCCAGCTGTTGTTCAAGCGTCACGCTCACGCACCAGGACAGGAGGTGCCGCAGCTAAAACCAGCTCTCCGACAAACTGGTCCCACACTAAGGCAGCTGAGATCCAATCCAACGGCTCCCGATCCATAGCCCCGGTCCATTGAAGCCCATCCAGCCCGCACGTCCTCCGCGCGTTCAAACGTCCATACCAACTGGACGGCCGACCGCACCTTGGAGCTAGGAACGAACTCTGTGACTGCCATCATGGCCCCACAGTTTTGATGACCCACCTGCAGGGGCTCACCTCACCCTCACCGGCGCTCGAACGCCGTGTCCACGCAAGGCGCAAGCGCAACCCATCCTCCCGACCGCCACCACCTCGCAAGCAAAACAGACTACACGCTCGCTTTTAAAATCTGTCGCTGCGATTCTCTCCTCTTCCCACTCGTTAGATCCCACCGCCTCCCGCCGCTCGCCGCCGACGACCGCCGCAGCCTGACGCAGAGCCGCCGGAGAACCATCGCGTGCGGCCTCGCCCGGGATGGCGACCATGGAGAGCCTGATCGGGCTGGTGAACCGGATCCAGCGCGCGTGCACCGTCCTCGGTGACCACGGCGGCGGCGGCGAGGGCTCGCTCTGGGAGGCGCTCCCCTCCGTCGCTGTCGTCGGTGGGCAGGTACGCACTACCACCGCTTGCTGCCTCGCTTCCAGATCCGCTCGCCGCCGGCCTAGATCCAGCCAGCGCGCTCGCTCACTTTTGGTTTGCGTTTTTTCCCCTTCTGATTGTTTCAGAGTTCCGGAAAGTCGTCGGTGCTCGAGAGCATAGTGGGGAGGGACTTCCTGCCTCGTGGATCTGGTAATGCTGTGGCTAGATCGCCCGCGTGCTGTTTGATTTGGATCGGCTTGGGCGTTTGAGGATTTAATTTGGGTTTTGATTAGGTATTGTGACGAGGAGGCCCCTAGTGCTGCAGCTGCACAAGACGGATGGTGGGCACGAGTATGCGGAGTTCCTCCACGCACCGAGGAAGCGGTTCACCGACTTCGGTAATGCGATGGTTTACCTTTATTTATGATAGCAATTTGCTTGTTCTGTTCAAACTTCTAATAGTTAGGTCTAGTGATGTACTTAGATGCCTGTCTGCCTGTTGGGATGGTTCGTTTGAATTATGCCCAAATAAGATAGATAGACACACAGTTTGAAAAAAAATAGATAGATACACAATTTGAAAAAAAAAGATAGATACAATTGAACATTGTGCACCATCTTTCTTTACTGAAATTGATACTACAGAGCGAAACAATGTATGATGCCATTCACTATTACATGCTTTGATTAATCGCAAGCATGACATAATATTTGACAGCACAGAGCAACATGGCATATTAGGAGTTCCCTTTTGAAACTATACTGACAAAGACTTCCAATGTGATGTATACTACTACATATTTAGGAAATATTTGCTATGCGTATAAATTATAAAATATTTGTAGTTTTGCTTTGCTTACACCTTAGTTTCTTTGCTCATAAATGAGCGAAATACGTTTTATCTCTTTTTGTTATCATACACAGAGTTTCTATCAGATGCCACAAAATACATTCATTTCATCTCGTTTTACATTCGTTTTTATCACTGTATTAAAAAACACGAGAAATGTCATGTGTGAAAGGAATTAACTGTGGACCAGTTCATTAATGGAGCCTTGATATATTTGCTTGCGGTTGTATTGATTTCATATTTTCCTCTATTGATTTCGGGGCTATTTTCTATTGTCTAGAATGGCATTTCGATAGCTATTTACATCCATCTATATCTATATTTTATTAATCAGATGTCAAATAGCATTTGTTATTGAACTCCTCTTTCTGTTTTTGTATATTTGCTGGATATGTTTATTTGAACTATTGTTAATCTCCATATAATTGCAGCTGCTGTGAGGAAAGAGATTGCTGATGAAACAGATCGCATCACTGGGAAAACTAAAGCTATTTCAAATGTTCCTATCCATTTGAGTATATATTCACCACATGGTAAGTGTCGATGCGTTTCTCATTTCTGGAGAATTAATGTAGGGTAAACATGGTGATTTCGGACTTTCCAACATTGGTCTTAGATCCAACTGATATATTCAAGATTTCATTGATTTTGCTCCTCCGGTAAAACCTATAAATCTTGGTAGGTTTTCATGTGAATTGGCATTGGCAATTGTCTACTCTGAAATAGTTTAGTTTAGTTCTTGTTTATTCTTCTGTTGTGAACACCTGTGCTCTGAGAGTCAGTTCAGAGTAATGGTTTGAGATAGTATGAGTCATGTGTGCTCCACACCTAATTATAATTAAAATCTTCCGTGCATTAATTTTTTAAGATTAAATGACTTTGAGTTTTTTGTGTCGTGATTATGAAAATAGTGTCATGTCTTCTATTCAAGGTACTATCAGTGTAATAGCTACATATATAGATTTTAGGTTCTTTCTGGTTCCTGTTCCTAAAGCACAAGTAACAAAAAACTGTAACTTGTACATTCTCGGTGCACAAGCTCTATGTTACTTGAAGTTTTATATGCACTGAGTAAATCTATGTTTCCTATCCCTTGAACTGTCTGTGGATTAATTTGCCCTTTGTTTGCAGTTGTTAACTTGACACTTATTGATCTTCCCGGACTGACAAAGGTCGCTGTAGGTAATGCCATAGATGATTTATTAGTTGTTTTGGTTTTGGTTACCATGCCCTTATTTTAACTTTTGGTGTCTGCAACATTTTACTACAGAGGGGCAAGCAGAATCTATTGTTCAAGATATTGAAAACATGGTTCGATCTTATGTTGACAAGGTAAAGAAAATCATCTCTTTTGCTTGCTACTTTTTATAATGTGATGTCTGCTTGAGTTACTTAATTGAATCTTCTGTGGCATGTTATACATCCCTAGTATTATCCTTTTTTAGCTTTACAGCGACTTGACAGCACTTTTCCCCCTGATCTGGGCATTGCGAATTTACAGATAGTATTTTGCACTCTAGTTATTTATCTAGATCAGTAAATCATGATCTCGATACTATTTTTCACTCTAGTTATGTGCCTAGATCAGTAAATCATGAGCTCGATTGTATTTTTTTATTTATGTTCTTTTTGTCTGTATACTTCAGCCAAATTCCATCATCTTGGCCATCTCCCCAGCTAACCAAGATATAGCAACATCAGACGCTATCAAGCTTGCCAGGGATGTTGATCCTTCAGGTGCAGTTTTTGAATTATTTTTTTTCTGTGCAGCATTTGAAATCTCACTTTCCATTAGATAGGATTGTTGATAAATTATTTTGTTGGGATACCTTACTTCTCTGCGCAATTCCAATAATATATATTGACATCCATTTTTGGTAACATCTTAAGGTGACAGGACTTTTGGAGTCTTAACAAAGCTGGATTTGATGGACAAGGGTACCAATGCCGTTGATGTATGACACTTTCCAGTTTTTCTTAACTCATCCTCCATGTACATATATCATTCAAACATTCCTCTCTCCATGGAATCCTAGGTACTTGAGGGGAGGCAGTATCGCTTACAACACCCCTGGGTGGGAATTGTCAACCGCTCACAAGCTGATATCAACAAGAATGTTGACATGCTCTCAGCAAGACGCAAAGAAAAAGAATACTTTGAGAGTAGTCCTGAATATGGACACTTGGCACATAAAATGGGTGCAGAGTATCTTGCCAAGCTTCTGTCACAGGTGAGGGCATTCTGCTGCTGTGGTATGCTTTGACCGTAAACTTTTGAATTGCATATGCCGACTGCTGATGTATTTCCATTTATTTATGCAGCATTTAGAGGCCGTGATCAGAGCAAAAATTCCAAGTATTATAGCCTTGATTAACAAAACAATTGATGAAATAGAAGCCCAGTTGGATAAACTTGGTAGGCCAATTGGTGGTGATGCTGGGGTAAGAATAATTTCGTTTGGCTTTTTATGGTCTGTTAGGTTGCTGTGAGAATTAAGCATAAGCATCCTTGGTGGTTTGTGGCACAACCTGCATTGTTTATTTGCAGGGATGAATTAAAAATGCACTGTGGATTATGTACTTCTAAACCTTGTTTATGCTGTATGTCTCTCTCAAAAAGTTCACATAATCTGCAGGCTCAGTTGTACACAATATTGGATATGTGTCGTGCATTTGATCGTGTTTTTAAAGAGCACTTAGATGGCGGGTAAGATATTCAGCTGGCCTTTTCCCTAATGTGCTTGTGCCTTCCATAATTATAGCCAACATATTTTGACGAATTGTCATCATACTTATATGTATTGTTAAGATAGCAGAAGCATTTTTAAGGAACGCTTTTGATAACTTACACTTAATCATTACTCCCCTCCTTTTCAGTCGGCCAGGTGGTGATCGGATTTATGGTGTCTTTGACAACCAGTTACCCGCAGCACTGAAAAAGCTTCCATTTGACCGGCACCTTTCAATGCAAAATGTTAGGAAAGTTATTTCAGAGGCTGATGGCTACCAGCCCCACTTGATTGCCCCTGAGCAAGGATACAGAAGGCTTATAGATAGTTCTCTAAGCTACTTTAAGGGTCCAGCTGAAGCTTCTGTTGATGCGGTATGACTTCTCTGTTCACGCATGGCTCCTTTTAGCTTGTTTCAGTTCATGTTTCAATAGTTGATGTACAAGTATGTGAATATATTTAGTAATTTCGTATTCTATATATATGTATATATTTTTATATTATCCACCCATTACATCTATATCAAGTTGGTTTGCATGTACTGTTTTTTGCTGGAAAAAAAACTTGGACAATATTTCTGATATACTCCCTCCGGTTTGGTAAAAGAAGTCGTTTTGGACAAGGTTTGAGTCAAACATTGGGAATATAAATCATGAATAACATTTAAGTCGTTGAGTTTGGAAATGTGAAAATTATATAAATAGATTGGTCTTGAAAATTACTTTCATAAAAGTATACATATATAACTGCCAAAGGGTGCTTAGCCTAGCGGTTAAGACACTCGAGCGGCACTCCACAGGTCCTGAGTTCGAATCCCCGTGGGAGCGAATTTCAGGTTGTGGTTAAAAAAATCTCGTCGCCAGTCCCGTGTGCCAAAGCACTAGTTAAGAACCGGTCCAGGTCGGCCTGAGGACCATGTATGGCCCAAGCAATTCCCAGGGGTTGCGGATCCTAGTGTCAGGGCGGGACCGGGGTTCGGGGATTTTCTCGGTCGGGGAAGCCGAGGCTTCTTCTTAAGATAATACTGGTGGGGCGGTCTTTCCCCACCCGGCCGAGTTTTTATACATATATAACTTTTCAAGAAATATTTTTATAAAAAAGAGAAGTCAAAGTTGTGCTTTGGTGACCGTGTCGCTGTCCTAAACGACTTCTTTTACCAAACCGGAGGGAGTATGGCTCTTGACCTCTTGTAATATTCAAAATAGAGCTGAAGTTAAAGGTTCACTGAGTTTGCTGCCAAAGTGAAAATCATATGATGTGCATGCTATCGCAGTGACATTAACTGAGGGATATCCCAATGTGATAAAACTCAAGCCCCCTATATCTTATGTGTGGCAGAAAAGCTTATCTTGTTAGGAACATCCTGAAATGTGACGGAAGGACATTCTGTACGTGATATTAGATTGAATTTTTCATGTTGTTGCTGGATGAAGATGTCCAAAACCTATGTTTTCTTGGTCAAATGAATTGCATTTAAAGCCATATTTCAGTGGGTCTTGCGCACTATATGTGGTTAACATTGTTCTCGTATTTGCAGGTCCATTTGGTCTTGAAGGAGCTTGTTCGGAGATCGATTGCAGCAACAGATGTTAGTGCCTTCTTTGTTCTTTCCTTTCTTTCTCTTTTTCCCTTACTGTTTCTTCTTACTGATCAATCACATTTAATCTTGGATATCACAGGAGTTGAAGCGATTCCCAACACTTCAATCGGATATAGCTGCTGCTGCAAATGAAAGCCTCGAAAGATTCCGTGAGGATGGCCGAAAGACTGTTCTCCGTCTAGTTGAGATGGAAGCCAGTTACCTAACAGTAGAGTTTTTCCGTAAACTTCCTACTGAACCAGAGAAGGCAGCTGATAAGAACACTCCAGTGAGTGATAGGTATCAGGACAATCATCTCCGAAGAATCGGTAGGTTCACCTTCCTGGCTCTTTGTAGAAAAAAAAGGACATCTGATTTTTTTTTTAAAAAAAAATGCCCAACCACTTTTAAAGGTATACAGTACTAGAAGCACACGATTAAACTATAGGAAGTACTATTGGCATAATCATGGTAGTTGGATTGAACTGTGGCCTCTAACCAGACAGCACCATTTGGTTTCCCCAACAGTTGGTTGTAATTACGCTTTTATAGTGCATGGTGGAATATGATATTATAGATTATTGGCTAGTGAGCAATCTGTGGCATTTGGCTTTTTCCCCTTTGCATAAACTGTAAAGACATGCTTGTAGTAGTGCCTGGTCCTTTGCTCATGCTGTGGCATAATCTCTGCATTAGTTGCATGTTTTGTGTTGATATTCACCCCCAGTGAGAATAACTATGTGCTCGTTATGATGTACTGCTAATAATGGTTTTATCTTCTCTGTCAGGATCGAATGTGTCATCTTATATTAACATGGTCTGTGAGACGTTGAGGAACACAATTCCAAAAGCCGTTGTACATTGTCAAGTAAAAGAGGCAAAAAGAAATTTGCTTAACCGTTTCTACGCTCATGTGGGAAGCAAGGAGGTATGTTTACTTTGACTAATTATATTCTTGCATGCAATTAGAAGACATGTGCATGTGTTTGTAGTTAAAACACAGTAACTGACTGAAAAGAATTGTGGGGGCTGTACTTTATTCGATCTTCAGTTTTGTAAGGTCACACTGGTGTGGCATGCAAATTTTGTTAATATATTTCGTTGAATTTGATAAGGCTAGACCACCCCTGGTTTCTCGTGTAGTTTGTGAGCTTGTTCTTGTTCTTGCTCACAAGGTTCAGAGAACCTGAGAGTAGCATTTCATGTTAGCAATGACAATTGAAGATTTTTACACAATCCTGATTGCTCCAAATTTATGCGCTACAAGCTGAATAACTTGGACAATGAATTAAGGTTACTGTTCCCTCATTTGCTTTGCTTTCAATGATGCAGAAGAAACAGCTCAGCGCAATGTTGGATGAGGATCCCGCTTTGATGGAGAAGAGGGATGCCTTGGTGAAGAAGCTAGAGCTGTACAAATCTGCCAGGAACGAGATCGACTCGGTCGCATGGAAATGATCGGCTAGTGACAGCCACAGCTGGAATGTACAACCACTGCACACGTGTGGACTGCAGTAGAATGCGCGATTCTTTTTACATCTGAGTTTTATTGGGAGGTTTTGTACACGATTTTTTATACGCGAGTGATCTTCCGCTTGTCAGACATTCTTCGTCGGCCGTCTTGGCCTTTCCTATGATTATGGATGACCTGGTCTGTAGGGTCACATCAAGTATAGATGTATTCTTTTGTTGATTTGACTGCTCCAGTCGTCATTCGATCACTTGATCATCTGTGAATTTAGAAGACCAACGCTTTGATCAGTCGTTGGAACTGAAGAAGTCTTGAAAAAAAAGACAGGCGAGGATCATATTTTCTCGATTAACTGATGGCAGAATACAATATTTGCAAAGGGGAAATCTATTGGAGGCGGCTCTTGAAGTCGTCCCACCCCACCCCCTTCTCCAGGTACTCGATGTTGTTGGGGTCAAACGGCCCCTTCACCACGTCGACCGACTGTATGATCGCCCTCTCCGGTAGGATGCTCCTCGCCGGATCAGCCGCTGTTCCCCCGCTCAAGCTCGACGAGAAGCCCTGCGACAGAGTGCGATCACGCATAATAAGCAACAGAAACCAAAGCATCTTCTTGGACGAGAACCACGGCCTGCGCCGAAACACTAGCCCCCGGCCGCCGCCGTGCGCCGGCATTGCCCGTGCTGGCTCAGCTCAGGTGAGATGCCGCCGCGACACAACACTGTATAGTACTATAGTGCGGCTGTAATCGCGAGTTCTCTTGGTGCATCTGGGTTGGGTACCTTGAAGACGAGCACGACCTCGACCTCGTCGTCCACCCGGGCCTTCACCAGGAGCGCCTGGTCGCGCGCGTCCTCGGTGTACCGCTCCATCCTCGCGACGTCCTCGTTGTGCCCCCACTCCTCGTCGTCCTCCTCATCCTCCTCGTACATCACGCGCCGCCTCACGCGGCAGACGGCTCTGTCCGCGCGAGCGTCGCCGACGCTGACGAGGAGGCCTGGTGGGCGGCCGAGAGGGCGCGCTGGGGCTGCGGCTTGGTGCTGGGGAGCACGAGCACCGCAGGCGCTGTGGAGGCGGCAGGGGCGGGCGGCTGGCGGGGAGACGGACGGTGTGGCGCAGTGGAGCACCATGCCTGGTGAGCGTTGAGCGAGCGAGGTGTCGCTGTGGTAGGCAGTTGGATAAGACACAGCGCTGCCTGTCGTTTCCTGCAGCTGTGCGGCGAGAGATAAGAGTGCCCTGATGATGACCTCTTCGAATTTCTAGCAAGTTCAAGATATAGCGCAGGATATATCGTAATTTCTAGATGAAGAAATCAGCTGTAGTTCGTGAGTGGTCTTGATTTAGCAAATCTTTCCGATGAAATTTTAGGTTCCCCAGTACTTATATTGTAACCAAGGTAAAAACTAAGAATTATTGTTAGAAAACACAAAAGGAAGGCCAACTACATACCAAATGGTAGTAGGTGCAAGCCAAATCTTTCAATGGACATGGACTGGTAAAATCCACCAAAGGAAGCAGATATCATATCAGTTCACCCTAAATCATTTTAACAATTTAACCTACCGGTAATTTATTTTGCCAGCTTACATAAGTGGCATTCACAACCAAGCAGGGGGAGCAAATCTGAAAAGGCAAAATTCATGCTTGTAGCCGCTGTATGATTCAAAAGCACAACAAGCTTATTGAGTATGCTCTGCTTCTCATACACAACACAGAAATGCACTGATCAAGTTTTGCTGCTCTGAAAATCTAGAGGCAGTCCAAATTATACACCAACCTCCCAACCAAGCAAGCAACCGGGTGGTGAAACTCGTAGCAAGGGAAAAAGGAACTAAGATGCTGTTCGCGGATGATTAGCTTGAAGGGGAGCAGACCTCACTTCTTCAACAAGGTCGCGCTGCATTGGGCCATTATCTTTGATGCTCGTGTGATTGCATCAGTCATATAGAAGTTCTCAATGACAGCTTTGAACGGGGTTGAGCTCACTTGTTGCTTTACTGGCGGCTTCACCTCAGCAGAGATTGTGCATGGCTCCTTCTCATCTACATGAATGAGATTGGGCGCAACCGTACTGATCCGGTCCCTCACAGCTGAGAGACTGTCGTAAGGCAGTTGAGCCCCAGCAACCTCAGAAAGAGCACGAATGATCTTCCAATCATCCCTAGCATCACCAACTGTAGGAACAGCTGGGATGGTCCACTGTGTGCAACCTTCAGTGTTCTCATAGGTGCCTTCCTTCTCACTGAATGCTGAAGATGGCAGAATAACATTGGCCCTATAGACAGCCTTGTCACCATGATGTCCCTGGTAAACAACAAATGCATCTTCTGGAAGCTTGTCTAGGCTTATATCATCAGCTCCCATCAGGTACAAGAACTTTGCTGACTTGATGCTCTCAGCTGGATTGGCAACAAGGCCAAGATCAAGAGCTGCAGCCTGTGCAGCATGGAGCAATAGGACATTCAGTCCATTCCAGTCTGGTCTCGTCACATTGAACTTCTTGGCGACAGTCTCGATTGTTGAGAATAGAGCACCTTGGTCCTCCCGTTCAAATAGTCCAGCTCCAGCAATGATGACAGGGTTCTTGGCAGATTGCAGTACCGAACAGAAAGGATGCCGACCCTCTGCAATCTCAACAAGGGTCTGTGGTCCTGTGCCAAGATGCTCATGGTCATAGTTGAAGTCAGCTGGAGGGCCAATGTACCCCACCTTTGCCTGTGTTGCTTTAACAGTCTTCCTGATCCTAGCATTAACCATAGCAGCTTCCACTCTTGGCTGTTCCACCATGGCACAAAAAAACACGCCATTATAGTATTAAATCACAATAGGACTGCATATCAGCTGGGCGTGGCTAAAAGCCAGCATGAGGAGATAAAAATATTAATAATAGCATGTACATGCTACTTAAAATATGAACCGTTACATGTAAAACAGATCATTTTAGTCTGACCAAATCAATTTGCAACTTTTCCTAACTAGTATAGTGAATAATAATGGTGTCTCCATATGCTTGAAAATAAAAATAAAAAATAATTAAGCTTCAATAAAATCAGCTCCAACTCATTTCTTACGCACTAGTGGCACCACATAGCTATTGCAAAAACATGCCATTAGCAAAAGATTAAGTGATTATGCAATATAATGGCATGTTAATAGAACACAAGTAATCTAGAAAATGGCATTAGATATTAGGCCATGATCACAATGAGGAAAATTCTACCTGAGTGCCAACCAACAGGAAAACGTCAGCCTTTTCAAGCCCAGCAATGCTTGTATTCATTAGGTAGTTAGATCGAAGATCTGCTGGAGGATTTGGACCATTTCCCTCACAGAGAACCTTATCTGAACCCATTCTATTAATAAAATCTTTCAGTGCCATCATGGATTCTGCATCAGAAAGTTTGCCAGCAATTCCAGTAATTTCTTCTGGCTTAACTTGATGCAAAACCTCACCAACAACTGCAAGAACATCACGCCATGTCACGGCCTTAAACCTGCCATCAGGACCACGGATCATAGGGTCATTTAGTCTTTGCCTCTTTAGACCATCATAACAAAACCTTGTTTTGTCAGATATCCATTCCTCATTGATGTCCTGCAAGGAACAGGAAAAGTGATATTCACTAAGCATAATCTATGTTTTTTTTTCTCAAAGGCCGTGTGACTATTTCCAACAAAAAGAACATAAAGGAGTCAGAATTGTTAGAGAAATAGAGAATAAGCAAACCTCATTGAGACGGGGAACAATACGCATAACTTCAGGACCTCTGCTGTCAACTCTTATGTTTGACCCTACTGCATCAGTAACATCAATAGTCTCAGTGCCCTTCAGCTCCCAGTTACGCGCTTTAAATGCGAATGGCTTGGATGTAAGGGCCCCAACAGGGCAGATATCAATAACATTTCCAGACAGTTCACTTGTCATAAGTTTCTCAACATATGTTCCAATTTCTTCACCACTGCCACGACCTAGCATACCAAGGTCTTGAACACCGGCAACCTCGGTAGCAAACCTGACACACCTGCAACATCAAAAAGAAAATAACAGCACATCTCAGCCAAGGTACAGAGTTTGCAAAGTACATAGAACATTTTTTCAACAGTGCATGATGACAACACAAATTAAGAAACCAGTAGATTGAAGCATGAATACATCAGATACAATGCTAGGCTCCAGAAGTTTTAAATATTTAAAAGATGGTCTGATCAGTTCCTAACCCAGTATATAATGCATGAATAATGAAGCCATTGATGAATCAGAAGATAGACAAACGGGATAGCCATGAAAACACCTGAAGTGATGCCAATAGATATTTATCAGGAAGCAAGAAAACATTACCTTGTACATTGGATGCAACGGGTCATCACTGTCTTAACCAAGGGGCCCAAATTCTTGTCTACAACTGACCGCTTCATCTCAGTGAACCGGCCACGGTCAGCGCCGAATGCCATGGACTGATCCTGGAGGTCACACTCACCACCCTGATCGCAGATTGGGCAGTCCAGTGGGTGGTTCATCAGCAGGAACTCCATGACACCCTCCCTTGCCTTCTTCGCCACTGGGGTGTTTGTCTTAATTTTCATCCCTAATCCAGCAAGAGCGATCATTTAGTACTCCAAAATCCACTAATTCACGGTTGGGGTCTCTAGTTTCTCCAATCATTTCCAATGATATGGAAAGCAAACGAGCAAATCTACTCATAATCCTAAATTGCTGAAATGCCTAGGAACTGAATGGATCTGAGCATTTGAGGCAAACAACATTAGTTAATGAACCAGAGCAACAGCGCACATGACCCAGTTTTCAGTCTCGGGACAGCACGCACGAACAATACAACAGCTGATGAATGGGACGGGCGCGCAAGAGTGGGTGCGGCTGACCTGGGAGCGCGGGCATGGCGCAGGATGCGACGGGCTTGGGCGACTTCTCGACCTCGACGAGGCACATACGGCAGTTCCCGGCGATGGAGAGGCGGTTGTGGTAGCAGAAGCGCGGGATGTCGACGCCAGCGACCTCGCAGGCCTGGAGCACGGTGAACCCCTTGGGGATCCGCACCGCATGCCCATCCACGAACACCTCGAGCGCATCCTCCGGGTTTGGCGGAAGCTCCACTCGGGCGCCCCCCACGGGCTCCCGCGGCGGCGGCATCTCCGGGTCGGCCGGTGCCACCGCCGCACCGGCCTCCGGCGATCCCGCGGCGGCGGTCGGTGAGATCCAGCGGCAGGACGCGGCCACGGCGGGGCAGCGCGACGACAGGCGCGAGTTTGACTGGCGCAGCGCCCTCGCGAGGAACGCCATGGCGACGGCGGCGGCGGCGAGGCGATGGGATCGCGCGGAGACGGTAGGGGGAGAGAGAAGGGGAGGAGCCCTCAGCCTTGGGAGAGTGGTGAGAGAGGGATGGGGTTGTCTCTAGAGAGAGGTGTCCGCTGCTACGTGCACACGAGCTTTCGAGAGCGGTGAGAGGATGGCGTCGGGGCCCGGTTATGTGGGACCCACAGGCAGTAGGAGAACAGTTTTGTGGTGGTGGAAGGGGCGCGTGGCCGCTGTATTTCGCCTGAGGTGTTGTACGGAGATCTTGGATGGACTCGGTGTATGGACACGGTGGACATAAATGGTTGGGGCAGCACTCTGGCACGAGCAAGGGGCACCGGAGCAGGCAGGGAAGAAGACCACCATCGATCAGTGCGCATGGTCTATGGCCTATGGGGTGTATGAAATGTTGTCGAGTGTCAACGCTGGAAGAACTGGGCCAGATTTGATAAGGTCAGCTCCAGGATTTGTAGTTTGTTGGGCCTATCTGGAAGAACTGGGCCAGATGCGTAGCTGCAGTGGATTTGGTGGGCCTTGTATATATTGTCTGGACTGATCCAATTCCGACAGTTTCCCATTCACGTTTTGTGAGCCTTATCCAAGTGTTTAAGATATATTCATCTTGAAACCATCCGAGATTAATTGTCAGGGATGTCAAAAGAAGTACATTCGGATGAGTATGATCCTTCGGGTAATTGACATTTTTATGTGTGTGTGTTTTGAGTAGTCTGAATTCCAAAAGCAAGATTGCAAGTGAGATTTAGAGAGTTCCTTTGATCTAAGCCAGCTCAAGAAGAAGCGTCTTGAACATTGAATTAACCTCAGGTTAGATTAATGTTGATCGACGAGTAATAATCATCAGCACGGCGAGCTGGTACTTTAAAAAGACATATTTTGGGAATTCATGAATAAATACGGTCCCAACTAAATCCGGCTTACTTTTGTGCTCTCTCGTTTGTTCATATTTAGGCACAATATTCAAATTCTAAAAAAATAATTATATGACCATCTTCTTATCTTTAACCCAAGATTGGTCAAACTCAATTGATGCACTCCAACCTATGTTCAAATTTTTTTGTTCTTTGATTTGCAGCTGTGAGCGCCCAGAAAGACGCTAGTATTATCTTTGATTTCTTATTTGCATGCTTTTATTTATATCTTTCGGTTTCGAACACTTTTTGTTCGACTTGCCGAAAAAGCTAACAAGTAAACCATTGAGTAGTTCTTAACAAAAAAGGAGTGAGCTAGTTTTTTTTTAACTGACGAATTTTGAACATATTTGCTAAGCTCCAATATAATTCGCAAGCCTTATAAGGATCGCTCGATGCAATGCACACGGCGGCTGCCAAACGTTTTCTTTTTGTTTGCACCTGAAGTGTCACGGCGTGTTATGGTAGTCTAACCTGAGGCACGGCTGATCACACACGTTGGGCGTTGCTCAGCATTCTTTCAACCCCGTAAAAAAACATTCTTTCAACCAAAGACGTCGCCACTGATACACAGTAGGTCCTACAAGAACCGCTCGTTTGAACTCGTTGGTGTTCACCTCTCTCACTTTTGTTCTAATTAACGCCTAACATGTCAATTGGCGCCGGTACACCTCAATATATATTTTTTGCCGTAGTTACAGGTATTTTGGGTCACGTTCTCACACGTCATTCCTCCAGAAATTGCTGTTAATCTCTGACGGGCTGCAGCCTGCAGCTACCTCTTCCGATTAATTAACTATAAGTGACGGCTTTATTATATTCCTGGTGAGAGCCCTCGCAAGCAAATCCTATCTGCCTACCGTGTGCCGTGGCCATCCGTATGAACCAGAGCCCACAAAGATTCAGGGATCAGGCTCTTTTCAACTCTAGCCTCCCAGAACAAGTGGTGGCAAGGTTTGATGGAATAATCACCTTCTAGATCTCATTCGGAAAAGGCAAAAATAAAAAGAGAGAATTACACATCACAATCTGAGTGTGATATACCGAAAGCAACGCATACAGATACAGATGACTCACCAAATGCACATGTATAAATAAGCAACCAGCTACTGATCCAACACTCAAAGCAGTATAGCACATCACACTAATCACTTGCCTGCAGTCATTAGCCACACGACACTTGATTAAGCGTATCAGCCATGGCTCTAGCGAGACAGAAGAGGCTTCCTCCACTCCACCTCTCACTGAACGTCCCGTCCCGCGCCGCCGTCCAGCCGCCGGCCTTCCGGCACGCCAACGCTCCAGTCGCCGCCGCGCCGCAGTCCGCCTCGACCCAGCTTGCCCGGTCGAGCCAGTTCCGGCTCGCCGACTTCGACCGGCTCGCCGTCCTTGGCCACGGGAACGGCGGCACCGTGTACAAGGTGCGCCACCGCGAGACGTGCGCGCTCTACGCGCTCAAGGTCATGCACCACGGCGACGCCGCCGCCGCCGAGGCGGACATCCTCGGCCGCGCCGCCTCGCCGTTCGTCGTCCGGTGCCACTCCGTCCTGCCGGCCGCCGCATCGGGCGGCGCCGCGCTGCTGCTCGAGCTGGCGGACGGCGGGTCGCTGGACTCGGTCGGGCGCCGCCGCGGGGCGTTCCCGGAGGCAGCGCTCGCGGAGGTGGCGGCGCAGGCGCTGTCCGGCCTGGCGCACCTCCACGCCCGCCGCGTCGTGCACCTCGACGTCAAGCCGGCGAACCTCCTCGCCACCGCGGCCGGGGAGGTCAAGGTCGCGGACTTCGGCGTTGCCATGGTCCTCTCCCGCGCCGGTGACCACTGCGCCGCCTACGCGGGCACCGCCGCGTACATGAGCCCGGAGCGCTTCGACCCGGAGGCGCACGGCGGGCACTACGACCCCTGCGCCGCCGACGTGTGGGGCCTCGGGGTCACCGTCCTGGAGCTCCTCATGGGGCGATACCCGCTGCTCCCCGCCGGGCAGCGGCCAAACTGGGCGGCGCTCATGTGCGCCATCTGCTTCGGCGAGCCTCCCGCACTACCGGACGGCGGCGCGTCGCCGGAGCTCCGGAGTTTCGTCGCGGCGTGCCTACGGAAGGACTACCGCGAGAGGGCGTCCGTCGCGGAGCTTCTTGCCCACCCGTTCGTCGCCGGGAGGGACGTGACGAGGTCGAGGCGCGCGCTCCAAGACCTGGTCGCCGAGGCCTAGCAAGCTCTCGTGCCTACGGTCGTTGTCGTCTGTGGGCGAGGCATCGCCGGTGGCACATCTCATGTAGCGTGCCATCATCTACCTGCCGCCGGTGACGTGCACATGGACGTGCTCAATTTTGTTAGACATGTACAGTATTTGTACGTAAATTAACCTGATAGAGCTAACTTACGTAGTTCTTATGCTGCACATATGGGATTTGGATTAGATATTATCACATACTAGAAATGTAAATGATCGAGGGACAAGCGGATATGCTTTACTAACTCTCGCTAACATTGTACAGTGACAAACTGGAGTTTACGCCATGCTCTTTTCAATTAAACTACAGTACATGCTTGACACGCCTCCTCTCTGAATTGTGTGTCTCGATTTTGTTTCAGACTTGCGCTACTTGCCATTAGGACAGGTACATTGATGTCATCTAATAGCCGGTCTTATAAAATGACACGTAATCTTGAGACGACTTATCTGACAACATATACAATATGTTGTTGTTTTGATTGTCTCATAATAATACAATATTTCTTAATTTATGAGAAAATAGAGAGATACTATTGGTTGCATGGCAATCAAACTCATACAATAGTACGAGAGTTGTCTCATACTCCTATAATTTAGCTCACGAGGCGGTTGTTTCGCGAAACAACGACCTCATTCTCTCACCTCGCTCTCTCTCCTCCACATCAGTAAAAATCCTATGTGGCACTGCATGAGACGACCTATGAGACCGCCGACGTGTAGCAATGTACCTGCCCCTGCGTGGATTAACTTGTGAACTATGTTCGTCACTTGTCCAGTGTCCATATGCTCTCGGACTTTTTGCTAACATGGGGAGCACCGAAGCAGCGTTCAGTTTTGTCTTCAGTCATGGTTGGATTAATGTCAGCGCGACACCAATCACATGAGGCGATGATTTTTTTTGTTACGTGCTGAATCTTTCAAAAATATAATTTTCGCACAGATTTTTTTGTTACAACTTCATTTTTCTTACTTTAGTTTCTAAAAATCTTACCGTAACATTAGCAGTACAGATACTATACCATACCAGTGTAGAAGAAAATAAATTGACGAAATCAACAGAGAAATGTGCTACCATTTTCCTATCGCTCACTGCATAACAGTCAACAAAGTTTGCTCAGCCGCAGGGATGTTCAACATTAGTGAAACGTGAGGACAGGTATGATCATTCATTTTGTACCTGTAACCGTAAGTTATACACACACAAAGTTCCAACAAAAAATCAATCTTGTTGATTTTGAATTTCAGTGGAAGGAGTCCATTTATGAACTTGTACGTGCATCAATCCGGAAATGTGGGATTATCGGGCATAACCCTGTAGCTACTGCCCTGGCGAATGGCCATGAATCTGCTGACGTAGTTGCACACGACGATCTGCTCGTCGTCAAGCACCTCGCTGTCGAGCAAGCCGAAATCCGAATGCCTAACAAGCGTAAGCCAATACACTGAACATACTTAAATGCAGAACAGTGTCGCTTTACAGGCGTGGCCAGTGTTCTCGAAGGCTGGTTATTACGTGCCGCGCATCATCATGTCATGCTGATCGCTATATACACTCTCCGATCCGGCCTCTGGTTTGTTCTCTAGAAATTTGACATCGCCAAAAGGAATTGGATTGACCGGCTTCAATCGCAGAACACAGCTCTTTCCCGAATATATATCTAACGCCGTTCATAAAATATGTGCGATGACAGCTTTAAATGCTGCAACATTTTAGAAATCTGAATCTGTTTTGATGGCCGATGCCTACAAAAGAATTTTCGTATAAAAATCTGAACAAACAAGCCTGTTTTCACAGCCCTCGTATAAAATATACTCTCAGCCCAAATACGGCCCAAGTCTCTACAGGCCCGGCGAATAACAGGCCCAATACGGCCATACCCAGCCGGCCAGCCGCATCTTTCCCTTTTTTCTCCCCACATCGCCCCCGTTTTCCTCTTCCTGTCTTCCCTTTCGGCCTTCCCCTTCCTCAAGTCGCAAACGCAAGGAGGATTTCAAAAACCCTACTTCCCTACCCTACCCCACACCCCCACTCCGATCTCCCTCTCCCACCCAGGTCGCGGAGCCGCGGCGGCGCAGAATGGAGGTGCCGCCGGAGATGCTCGACGCCCTCGCGGGCTGGTTCGCGCAGTCGCTCTCCCCCGACGCCGCCGCGCGCCGCGCCGCCGAGCAGAGCATCACCTCCGCCGCCGCCTCCCCGGGCTTCGCTCTCGCGCTCCTCGGCCTCTCCGCCTCCCCGCGACACGACCTCCAGGCCCGCCTCGCGGCCTCGGTCCACTTCAAGAATCTGCTCCGCCGCCGGTGGCCCAAGCCCGACGCCGACGCCGACGACGCCGCCGACCACCTCCCCGCCTCCGACTGCGCCATCATCAAGGCGCACCTCCTCCAGCTCCTCCTCACGGCCCCGCCCCTCATCCAGGCGCAGCTCTCCGAGGCCCTCGCCGCCGCCGCGGCGTCCGACTTCCCCGCCAGGTGGGATTCACTCCTGCCATCTATCATATCCTCCCTCGGCACCGCCGTCAACGCGGGGGACGTCGCCGCCACCAATTCCCTCCTCGCCGCTGCGGCGTCACTCTTCACCCGATTCCGCAACGCCTTCGACAACAATGCCCTCCGCCTCGACCTCAAGTACTGCCTCGACATCTTTGCCGCCCCACTCCTCGAGGTCTTCCTCTTCGCCTCCCGCCGCCTTCAGGCCGCCGCCACCACGGCCAATCCGCTCGAGCTCCGCCCCTTGTTTGAGTGCCTTCGCCTCTGCTGCGAGATCTTTTACTCGCTTAACTCCATCGACCTGCCTGAGTTCTTTGAGGACAACATGCGCCAGTGGATGACAGAGTTCCGTGCCTTCCTCACCACATCATACCCGCCGCCTGTTGAGGCAGATGGTGCCCCTGATGCCCTCCGCGCTGCTGTGTGTGATAACTTGCAGCTCTATATGGAGAAGTATGAGGAGGAATTCAGGGGATACTTGAAGGAATTTGTTGAGGCTGTGTGGGGGCTCCTCATGGCGCAGACAGCTTCGCCATCCCGTGCGCAGCTTGCTGTGACTGCAATAAGGTTCTTGACTACAGTTGCCGAGAGTGTGCACCACGCCTTGTTCGGGAGTCCTGAGGCGATGAAGCAGATATGCGATAGCGTTGTTGTGCCTAATCTGCGGCTGCGGGATGAGGACGAGGAGTTGTTTGAGGGCAATTGGGTGGAATATGTCAGGCGTGACTCTGAGGGGAGCGATGCGGATACACTCAGACGGGCAGCTTGCCGGTTGCTGCGAGGCCTTGCAGCGAACTACCGGGAGCAGGTGGCTGCACTAGTGTCAGCACAGGTCCAGCAGATGTTGGCTGCATATGCAGCTGATCGGACAAACAACTGGAAGGAGAAGGATGCTGCGATATACCTTGTTATCGCTCTTATGCAGAAGCCTGGTGCTACAGGTGGTGGCACCCCTGTGGTTGACATGGAGAGCTTCTTTACATCTGTGATTGTGCCTGAACTCCAGGCCCCTGATTGGCAGTCTGAGCCAATGTTGAAGGCAACTGTCCTCAGGTTTTTGAAGGAGTTCAGGGATCAGATCCCCAAAGCCACTGCACTGGCACTGCTACCAAGTGTGGTGAGGTTCCTCACACACGAGTCCAATGTTGTTCATTCATATGCTGCAACCTTTATCGAGAACCTGCTGATCATCAAGGATGCGGTACCAGTACCAGGGGTGAACACAGTGACCAGGTGTGCAAAATTCTGACAATCCCCCCACTAGAGTTTCCCAATTTTGGCTTTCATGTGTTATATCATCGTTCGTCGCTGTTTGTGCCAGCAGTTCTGTAGGTTGCATTTTGGGTTGAACCATCTATTGACAATGGTTTCGTCCTAACACTAGGAACGACTGGCTTACACCTTAAACTTGTGCTGTTAGAGTAATATTCTATTCAGTGCTCTATTAGTTATAATTGATTTTGTTCGATCCTCGAGCTGCTAGTTTTCTTGCCAACTCTGGATTAGTTGTTGAGTAGACAAAAGCAAAATCATTCAACTTTGATATTCACATGCTAGAGCTTTCTTTGCTTGCCTTTTCTTGTTAGCTGTATATGCAGTTCTGCCTTTTCATCGCATGAGCTCTAGAATAAATGGTGCATTAGTTATTGGCTAGCACTAAGGACTTAAATGTTCTCCCTTTAGTTCTCTTTCATTCTGGCATGAGCATGCCATGTTCTGTACACTAAATTTCTTGTGGTCAGAAATTGATAATTAGTACATCTTCCTAATGTTGGTTTACTGCAGGAACAGTCTTCCTTGCAGTACTAATTTTCTTGCAAGCTTACTAATTGACTCTGTATTGTGTTATTTACTTAAGCACAAAAAGATTTCCTTAATTATCCTCATCTTATTTATGCTGATCATAGGCAGCTTGTCTGATGATGTATTATGTGTATATGCTAACTTTTACCTAATAGGAAATGCAAATACATAGTTAAATTTTTAGCCTAACCTATTTGTTTCATGGCTTGTTTTGCAACGCCAGGTCACCGCGTTATGTTGCTGCTGATATCAATCCATTTGCCCCACAGATCATTCAGAACCTGTCCACAGCACTAAGTTTTCCCGATTCATACGAGAACCCCTATCTGATGAAGTGCCTGATGCGGGTGCTTGGGATTGCTAATATAACTGGTCAAGTTGTTCACGAGATCACCGCCCGTCTTGTGGGTATTCTCATGGAAGTGTGCAATAACCCCAAGAACCCTGACTTCAACCATTATTTGTTTGAGGCTCTGGCAGCAGTTATTGGCCGTACTGGTGAGCAGGACCCAGCATTACTCCCTGCTTTTGAGGCCAGCCTTTTCCCAGTGCTCCAGAGGATATTGGTTGAGGACATCTCAGAGTTCTGGCCGTATGCATTTCAGATATTTGCACAACTTGTCAATTTGAGCCGACCACCTCTCTCGCAGAACTATATGCAGCTATTTGGTGTCCTTCTCAGCAATGCAACTTGGGACCGGCCACCATGTGTTCCCGCCTTGGTTCGTTTGCTGCGAGCATTCCTTCGGAAAATTCCAAATGAGCTAAACCAAGAGGGCAGGCTTCCAAATATCCTGGCAATATCCCGCAGTCTCCTCTCACGAAGCAGCACTGAGGATTCTGCATTCTACATGCTTAATACGCTAGTGGAAAATGTTGGCTTGGACATTATGAATCCTTACATAAGTGAGATATGGAGTGCTTTGTTTACTCGGCTACAGACTAGACAGGCAGTGAAGTTTGTGAATTCTCTTGTAGTGTTCATGTCCTTAGTGCTGTTCAGATATGGATCAGGTGTTCTTGTCAATTCAATTGATGCAATTCAGCCAAATCTTTTCACCCAACTCCTCCAGCGTTTTTGGATTCCCAATCTCAAATTTATCAAAGGTGCTCTTGAAGTTAAGCTGACAGCAGTTGCTTCGACAAAGTTGCTTTGCGAGTCTGCGGTGCTGTTGGATGCTGCTGCAGCCCAGTCATGGGGCAAATTACTTGACAGTATGGTCACGCTGTTGTCCAGAACGAATCAAGATGGAGCACAACAAGAGCAAAATGATGGTGCTGATACAATGGATATTCAGAAGACATCAGGTTATTCTGTCTCATTTGTACGGCTTCAGTATGCTGGAAAGAGTGAAGATGACCTTTTGAAAGAAGTAAATGATCCAAAACAGTTTCTTGTCACATCTTTGGCCACACTTTCTGCACAATCTCCTGGGAGGTTTGGTCCTGTCATTGAGCAGCATGTGGACCCAGCTAACAAAAGTGTGCTTCTTCAACTTTGTGCAGCCTACAATGCCAACATTGTCTAGGTAAACAACATCGATGATATTCTTTTATTTATGAGCTTAAACATGGAACCACTATTTGATGCCATCATATATGCACCTGTCACCAAAGTAACAACTATTGAATGTTATTGTGAGTTTATTCGGGTGTCATAGTTGAACCATCTGTGGTGAATAACCCATTTGGGCACATGCAGCAAAAGCTTGATTAGCCATTGCTATGAATTGTTGTGTTCTCCTTTTTACAACTTCATACCTAATTGCTTTAATGGTTGTGTTTATGGAATACTAAGTAGTAAATTATCAGAACTCAAAGGTGATATGCAAACTACATGTTCTTAGGTCATCTTTCCAGATTTGTTATGTTAGGATTAACAGTCTCAACTGTTGAATTTGGTTGGAAGTTCGAGTGTTGTGCGCGCGCGTATAGTGGTGGCATGTCTGGCTACATAATCAGTATCAATTAACTACATGCCTGTCCCATTATTAGTTATTCTTGCTCCTGGCAGAAGAAATAACTAAAATTATCCCTTCTATAGCTCCTAAATGTTAGGAAGTGGTTGATGTGCAAGCTGCAAAAAGATTTAGACATTATATGTGCTATCCTAATTATAAATAGAAGCACACACAGAATGATCGAGTTCCAAAAAAATGTCATGTTTTATTACATATGTGGACACTGGTAGGATTGTAGTCAGTCATACTTGTTTTTAACTCTGATGAAAGGGTTTTAGAATACAAGTTTCTTGAGGAAGCCAATATGGGTGTTAAAGTTTAGGATTCCAGTGAATATCTGTTGTCCTGGATCTACAAAGGTAATTCAAAACATAACTTGGGAGACATTGGCAAAATATTTATAGGTTTGATATTTGAGTAGCATGTGGAATTTTGAATCTAAGAATAGATCACTTTCTTTTAATATGGAACTCTATTTTAAGTGGAGAAATGCACTTTTCTTTTGGGTCTGCTGCATTTTTGACTTTTTGTGTGTCGGTTTCGCTAGAACTTCAAAAGTCTGTACAGTGATCCTGAATGTGTTGTCTTGTTCGTCACATGTTCATTCTATAAGCATCAATCCTTCTATAAATATATGGGGTGGTGTCATATTTGCTCCAGAAATGTTTGGCATTTCAATGGTTTTGAATAAGAATCACATCCATGGCAAACCTGTAATTTGATCTTAGTTGACCCAATGCACAAGTCCT
This sequence comes from Echinochloa phyllopogon, assembly GCA_033239725.1. Taxonomy (NCBI): domain Eukaryota; kingdom Viridiplantae; phylum Streptophyta; class Magnoliopsida; order Poales; family Poaceae; genus Echinochloa; species Echinochloa phyllopogon. The sequence goes on along the minus strand of BTCW01000009.1, from coordinate 9,768,248 downwards.
TGTTATTTTGCGAACTCTAACCCTTGTTCTCCCTAAATTTCAGGAGCCAATTGCGAGGGAAGGCATTTGCTTGTTTCCAATGGGTTTTGTCGAAAGATGAGTCTCTGGGAGTTGTTTGTCTGTCAACCTTTTTTGTTGTCACCCTTGTTTAGTGGCACCGTGTTGGTTGTGTCATGGGATGGGCTGATGCTGAAACATGTAGAAGGAAAAAAAAACATTAGCGTTGTGGCGGATTCACCTATTTAGTTTGGCTGAGGAATTTTCTTTCAGGCAGTGGTTCCCCTTTTTGGCGAAAGTGGTTGGTATTGGTACTGGTCGGATTTGTCTTGTCAGTCCTGGGTCCATATGATTGTTGGAACATGCTGTAATTTTCTGTGCCTGCGTAGCACGGGAAATGGTTTCTGCAGATGCATTGGCATCTTCCGCAGTTGGGTTAAAACCATGCTTGAATTGAAAGAACGTATAGTTCGTTCTCTGGGAAGGGAAAGTGTTTGGTGTCTTTTAATGTTAATCTGCAACCATGCAATTGATGCTGCATGCATGTTTATTTCTCTATTAATGGATGGCTAATCACATGAGAATGAGATGATTAACTAATGCTTGTCACAGACTAACCTTGTGTTGCTGAAGTTTTTTTCATCTCTAATTTGAATGTTTTTTGCGTTAAGAAATGTATTTCTTATGGATGATTTTTTTACATTATTACCCCTCTTTGCTCATTGAAACGCCAGTTAAGCAGCTTACAATTAGGCTCAGTTTTGTATGGTTAGGAGCAAGCGCTGTTTGTGACAACTGGAAAATGTTGAACGTGTCGCGTGGCAGGTGCAGTAGTAGCTGAAGCCTGGACTTGTGCGGAAGGATTCAGACTAGCAAGACTAGCAGCACAATGGGTTCAGGGTTCGACGATTGTGGAAACCGATTGCGTTAGAGTGATAAAAGCCATGAGAGAAAAGGAAGATAAGTCAGATATTAGCTTCATCATAAAAGAAGCAAAGGAGCACGGTCAACTTCTTGGGAGTAGGAGTGTTAGTCAGGTTAAAAGAGAGTGTAATCTTATAGCACATAACTAGGCCAATTAGCTAGACGTAATGTTCATTCAGCGTTCTGGCTGGGTCAAGCACCTGTGTGTGCTGAACCTTGTCATGAACGATTATAATCGCCACAAAGTCTTGTTAATAAAGCCCTCTTTTCCTAAAAAAAGGAAGAACGTGTCAGCCTAGTTTTGGTCATAAATATTTTTAGATCAGGATCATTTTCATATGATATGGTTTATCCTGTTTACAAGTATTGAAGTGGATCGCAATGCAAATGGGGGAAGAGAGTTGTTTTCTTAAGGAGCTTATTACGTCATTTCTCTCTCTCGTTGCTGCTGGGCATAAGTTTAGCACGCAGTATTCCGCTGCCTAACTAGAGGACTCGTCTCTTTTGTGCCTTCGTTTTGCATTGCAAAATTGACGACGGTCTCGGTCGCGACTGATGGCACACGGCGCACACAACGCCATTAACTAATCAACCTGAGCTCACTTCCTAATCGAGTAGCTTTGTGGATTCCTCTTTGACGACTGGCTATGGCTTAGCGGCCCCCACCTCAGTGGAATGTGGATCAGGCTGGCAGGGCAATACTCTGGTTTGATCAGGCTAATGCAAAATGCAATTTCTTTTGCAGGAAAGCGAATGCAGGTTACTGAATCGCTAATTAGTTATTGCGTAATAATCACTGATAGTTATCCGGGGATCTTCTCGGCTGATCTCCCCCAGTTTAAAATGAAAAGATTATTCTACGATGACGGCGGAGCCGGCGAGACTGTTGGCCACAGGTCACACCACACGGTCTCCATCTGAAAGGGCCCAAGGTGCCTGGAGATATGCCCGTTAGAACATTCTTACCTCTTACCTGCAATGCTCATCTCATAGATTTTCCCATGGACCAAACATTGTTGCCATGGCCTCTGCATCTCTCGTCCACCAAGAACAAGTGCAGGTAGATGTTGCTTGCGATGTTCAGAAAGTTCCCAATCATTTTCCAAGTAAAAATCTTGAAGTAAAAAAACGGAAAATAAACCAAATCAGAAAATTACTGGCGGTTGCCTGTCAGGCCATCACTATCTGGGCACAATCAGCTCAAATCATAATTTAATCAGACCCAGGTGTATATAAGCACACCATATCTGTTTCAATAAGCCTCCCTTTCCATCTCAGAGATATTCCTGGTTATAGTGTGCTAATCTCAGTGATTACTCTCAACTCAAATGGCTCTGACCGTCAGAGAGAGAAGGCTCCCCCAGCTGCACCTCTCCCTCGACGTCCCCTCGTGCGCGTTCCGCCACCCCAACCCACCGGCGGCCGCGGCGGCCTCGACGTCCGCGTCGCGAGCCGACGCCGAGTTCCGGCTCTCGGACTTCGACCGGCTCGCCGTGCTGGGCCGCGGCAACGGCGGCACGGTGTACAAGGTCGCCCACCGCCGGACGTCGGCGCTGTACGCGCTCAAGGTGCTCCACCGCGGCGACGGCCCCGGGGCCTCGTCGGAGTCGGAGGTCCACGCCCTGCGGCGCGCCGACAGCTCGCCGCATGTCGTGCGGTGCCACTCCGTGCTCCCCGCGGCGGGGGCCTCCGGCGACGTCGCACTCCTGCTGGAGCTCGTGGACGGCGGCTCGCTGGACGCCGTCGTGGCCCGGCGCGGGGCGTTCCAGGAGCCCGCGCTCGCGGAGGTCGCGGCGCAGGCGCTCGCCGGCCTGGCGCACCTCCACGCGCGCCGCGTCGTCCACCGCGACGTCAAGCCGGGGAACCTCCTCGTCAGCGCGGCCGGGGAGGTCAAGATCACAGACTTTGGCATCGCCAAGGTCCTCTCCCGCGCCGGCGATCACTGCGCCGCCTACGAGGGCACCGCCGCGTACATGAGCCCCGAGCGCTTCGACACGGAGCGCCACGGTCACGCCGACCCCTGCGCCGCCGACGTCTGGAGCCTGGGCGTGACCATCCTCGAGCTACTCATGGGCCGGTACCCGCTCCTCCCCGCCGGGCATAAGCCGAGCTGGGCGGCGCTGATGTGTGCCATATGCTTCGGCGAGCTGCCTCCCCTCCCGGACGGCGCGGCGTCGCCGGAGCTCCGGGCGTTCGTGGCCGCGTGCCTGGAGAAGGACTACACCAAACGGGCATCTGTGGCGCAGCTTCTTGCGCACCCGTTCGTCACCAGAAGGGATGTTGCAGCCTCGAAAGACGCGCTCCGGCAGCAGATCGCCGGAGCCTGAACTGGCAGCGGCGCTTTACTGCTAAGGCATTAGATTGATCACAGCCGTAGGATTGTACAATTTTACATATGTGCATAGCTCTTTCTTACACATAGTTTATATACTAGTCTAATCTAGGGACTAACCAGAAATAGTAGGCAGATAAAAATGAGGAATGAATCTTCAACAAGAACGGTACATAAATAAAGGGAGGGATATTGCTAAAGAAAAGTTTGCCAGCATGGTCCTCATACGAGGTCAAGAATCACACTAAGATACTTGATCATAACAGTACAGAAGCTTTGAGACTATATCCAGCATGCAATGGAACTTTCAACTTTCTCCTAGCGTCTCAGCTCACGGAAATCAGAGATCCAACACAAATTATCCTTCTATACTCCACGGATCATGAACCGATGACACTCAGATGAGGTTAATCCATATATGGTTTCTCAGTTGACGTTGATTCAGTGATTCAGATGATTGGTACACTACCACAAAAGATAATCTATCCTGTCTCCAGATCTCATAAAACCACAGTGCTGGCTTGCTTGAATTCTAATGCAGATGTTCTTCATGTAACTAACGATCTTATGCATACATCCTTGAAGTTATCAAAGAAAAATGGAAAGAAAGGGATGAACCGAGAAATGACGTAACAAAAGAACGTCAGCAGACAGAACACACGGGCTGTCAGTTTCACGATCACCGTCATTTATTACGTGCTACTATGATTCAAATATGTGACGTAGTTGCTCACGGGAGCTATTTTACTGGAAAGTGCAGCAGCGTATGTGCACAAGCATTCAGGTCACGTTCACCATTTCACATGTGTGCGCTGGTATCAAAGTACCTGGCCATGGCGTATACTAGCTCTATTTTTTGATATATGACATCTAGAACAAGCAAGTTACTTCAAAAATAAACTAATTTGATTACTCTAAACGTCATATATTTAAAAATTTATGAAGTAATCTGCATCCTCTAACACTTGTAGCTCATTTGGAACAAAATTAAGATTTCTTTCCCCTGATTACTATTAGATACAAATACAGAATTTCTCTGGCATTCATGCATTTTGGGCAGGCCCTCAGTACATCACATAAGGTAAGAGAGAGAGAGAGAGAGAAAATAATATGTACTGCACGAAAATATTGAATATAAATTTCAACAACTTATTTTGAAAAAAAGTGCAGTCGAATTGACCCTGGAGAGTGATATGTCCACCCCACAATTTGAGCTAGATTCTATTAGAAATATGATCCACTAATGTAGGAGTATCTCTGAAATACTAGTAGTATTGTCAAATTTAGGATTAGACGAAGTTGATGTTCATCACTATCTTCGGAGTTCAGAGTCTTCAGACCCTCTCGATTTGCTTGGCTCTGCTAAGCGTATCATTGTTGTAATGTAACAGTAAATCTTTTCAAATGTACATAGTACTCTGAATGACTTAAGCGGAAGTACTATAGATACATGGCAATTACAGGCACTACAGGCAAGGCTAAAAGCGCCAGCTGCTATGTCATCTAAAACAAAATCCTGCACAGATCGAATTGCTGTTTAAGTAAGAGCCCACGCCATCTTCGCTCATTTTATCCAGTGGATCAGCCAAGAGACGCTAACAACAAAGCAGCCATTTGACGCGTGCACTGCTACATGGATGAAATAAAACACAAGTTTACTGTCGCAGTCCGGCTGAGTGGCACCGGCACTAGAAAACTGGTTTCTTGGCCTGAATTAGATCGACGGCTGAGTCGGTCAATCCAACCAAACCATGGAACCTCTTGTCACTCGCAGTCATTGGTCATCGTCCTGTCTTCTTTCCTGACAGAGACGTTGTAATGGCATCATCATCATCAGTTTAATTGTCATTATGCTCATCAAGTTATATGTATACCATCAATGCAGGAGCAACTAACTAAACATTGGCATGTCCGCACGCAATCGTGGCACTGAAAGCGGACCTACAAGACCATACAAACAGAGAGCCCCCGTTGCTTCGAAGTTGGGGCTTCAATCCTAACAAGTGGCAGTCGCAGAAAGACTTGGGTGCTGCTTCGGATGAACAGAGTGTGGGATAAATAAAACTTAAAATAGATAATAATTAGGCACACAACCTAATGAAGGCATGTTTGGATGTTGTAGCTACAACTTACAACATAGTACTATGCCACTATGGTATTGAGAAACTTCGGTTATACGAAACAGATCAATTTGATATACTACCTCCGAATCTCGACATATTACATTTCTGTTTTCAAACTTAAATTTTAGAAGTAACTGGTGGCCAAAATTTCAAAAAATTTAACCATATTTTTGCCAAAGCGTCAAGGATATGTGACCAAAGGGAGTATCAAGAAATTACAGCGTAATAAACTATAGTTATGCAATACTATTCACTATCATTTAGAAAAAAGAAGATGTTTTAAGTGGAGTTTCTAAAACCATTTTTTTTTGAAACTTCAAAACCAAAAGGGCCTTAAACATTATTCTCATCAATTAATCTGTAACGACCAAAAGACAAATTGCTTAACTAACAACAAGCATCTACCTTTTGGACTAACGCCGCTTCAGCATCATGCCTTAGCAAGCAAGGTTATGTAACAACCTATCAATTGCAAGACGATCCACACAATGCCGTGAAGATTGTTTTAGAGCACTAGATGTAATGTGATTCGCCGCTGGGGCATTTGGCGGCGGCCATCTCAACGTCTATGTCACCTGAATCTCCTTTTTAATACAAGTACTTAAGCATATTTTCCTAAAAAATGACTTGAGCTTGAGCATATGCTTAGCCTAATATCTGGCCCTGATGACCACACAGTAGTTAGTAACCCAGTAATTAAAAAGGCAGCCACCATATGCTCTGAAAGGTGCATCATAGCTGTTGCAATCGGTTTTGTTAGCCTGTCCTTTCTAGGACGACTGAGATGATGGAGCCAGAAAAGACATATACCGATGAGGATCTGGATATATTTGGCTTCAACATAAAATAATTTATGCTTGGATTGCTTGTTTTTTTTTAAAAAAAAAGTTGTGGGGGCGGCAGCTATAGATTAATTATTATTAGTTGATGATATCGATCATATGCTACAGTATTCCACCACGTCATTTCCATTTATTTCCCCATGCATTTCCCTCTTCGTGCATATGCATGCTGTATAAACACACAACACTAATGCTACTACAAGTGGCTTCAAGCAACATGCCTGGATCAATGTCAATGCATGTCAGGCATTAATAATCTGGATGGGGAAATGGGCGGACATTCCTATATACAATAATCTTTTTAAGACATCGGCATACTTAGTAAGTGGCGCACGCTTGTTTAGTACAGTGCATACCAAGGTTCTATAATTAGCTCACCACTAGCTTCAATTTAAATAGAGTAAACTTCTCCAGCCCACTAATATACTATCAGACAAAAATTCACAAACCTATGACATTTCGTGCCTATTTCACAAATCTAACATTATTTTAGTTGTTTTCTCATAAATTTATAGCTATGATTTATGGCTATTTCCATTTCATGACCAATTAGACTCACATGTCACAGTCATTTCAAGTGCTTGAAGATATTTTGAATGTTGTTGTTAGTTGAAGCCATGGCTGTTTATACAACAAGCCTTTTAAAAAAAATTATAACACGCCAAAGTCCAAGCAATTGAGAGCCTGGATTTGGGTAAAACAAAGTCATATTTGTTATGGATAGCACTTGTATTCAATGTGGGGGTTATAGACCCAAATACATATATGCACATGTATTCATAAATATGCACAAACCCTTATACAATGGAAAAAAATACAAATAGTACATACACATCTAACAATATTCGCTATCTGCCTTAAATGTGTAGTATTATAATCGTAACGATGATAATGATTAAAAACAAGGTTGTACTAACTAATGTATGGTTATTATATATCCTGATTAAAATAAACAAATCTTATATCTTTTCCTCAACTGGTGGTGACTAGTGAGAGAACTCTATGTTTTTTTTTGTTTTTCCTGGCTAAAGGATCATTGATGTGTCTTGTTCACAAAATTCCTTAATCTTTTGGTGTCCCACCAAAAAAGTCACTCGGATAAACAGCTGACGGTGCAAGTGCCCTAATGCAGCTGACTGTGCTGATAATTTTTTTTCATTCAATTCTTTCTTGTGCAAATGTTGTCAGCATTTCAGAAAGTACTTCCGGAGACAATTCCATTTTCTAAAAAAATTTCAGAAAGTACTTGCAAAGTAGATATATGTATAGTCTGTCATTCTGAAATTGAAGAATTTAGAGTTTGATAGGCTCGTTGGTCATAGGCTCAATGCGATGGAGATTCTGCAGGACGCGTGTAGTTTGAAAGGTGGCCCTAAGATACTTTTGTTTGTGTTTATCTGAATAACGTGCTTTTCAAACACTCTGAAAGTATCTTTTAAGATCTCACCTAGGCTAGTTTTTTTTTTCTTTTTTAATTCTAAGAGCAGCAAGAGGATTATCTATAACGTGCTTTTCAAACACTCTGAAAGTGTGATTCTGCACGACGCGTGTAGTCTCTGGCAAGAGGATTATTTACCATGTGCATGTGCTGATGGAAAAATTATACTCCTATTTTGGAGTGTGGTAGACGTTATTTAACTGTCCTTGACTTGATTGGATATTTTACCCAAGACGCTTGGAGGTTGGAATAAGCGCCGCCAGTGACGAACACCATCTTTAAATCTCAGGTGACGTACGATTTTTCAGTTTCAAATCGGTATAGCTCACTAGATATTTCCGAAGACAGAGACGGCATGAGTAAGGAAAGAGATAAACGGATTAGATCGAAAGAGACATATGCTGATGGCTACTCTGAACTCTGAAGACATTTAGAGTTTTTGAGTTCAGTGCGCGGTATTGAACGAACGAGTGCGCCGTAAGGGATCAGGTACGACCGTCACGGGCTTAATCTAGGGCACCACGTTTGGTCCAAAAGTTACCACGTTTTGATGAGTTCAATCACCTAAATTGGTCATGGCTGCTAATGCTTTATATGATCTTGGCTGCTCATGATACGTGTTAGGATCTTGTTAATTGCAGAGTTTATCGGCTGTCAATGTATGTACACGTAGCCACGTAGGAAGCTTATCTGCGGTGTGCAAGTGGCAGGATAATTTTTTTCCTCGAGCCAATCCACATCGGCATGTGCATTAGCCATTGGCGACCAACGTCTGCTCTCGCCAATAGCAGAGGATGCTTACTGCATGGTACAGTTGGGCGACGTCTAGATAAATCAATTAGCCCATGATAATCGAATAACCAGCTGCTACAGCTACAAGAAGAGTTAGGGAAGTGTCCGTCAAGCACGAGGGGAGATGTCAGGTGTATGCAAGAGTCAGGCAGCTACTCCGTATGTGCCTCGGAGTAATCTTTCCCTAGCGTAAGAAATTTCTCGTTGCAGATATAGCTATTTTCCAGAAAAAGGTGGTTGTGCAAGTATTGAAGTATTGCTGTGCAAGTACGATGAAAGCTATCGTGTCTGCTAAATATATTATTCCCAGGGATTCAAGGCTACATAGAGTTTGACGTCCCATAGTGCTGGTACTATTTTGGAATTAAACTGTAAACAAGAGATGGTTTTCGACTATTTTATTCTGGTAATTGGCATAGTTAAACATTTTAGCAAGTGACATCAGATACTTGTAGCAGACAATTCCGGAGTACCAAGAGGAATCCTGGAAGCCTGCAGCAGGAAATAAATTTAGTCTAACACATTTCAACTCAGCATTACAAGAAGCTGTATCTAACGGAGGAAGCTGTATTACAGTATGTAGTAGCACGGACATGTAGACATTCACATTCAGTGGTCTAGTATAACAAAGCTCGTCGGAAAACAAGGGCAACGCTCTGAAATTTACATGACACACTATAGTGATGAGTGCACTGACGAAAAGAATCATCTATATATAATTATATAGGACAAGCAGCAAAAGAATTACGAGTAATAAGCTATCCGGTTACGTCCATCACACAGCCTGGAGCTTCTGCTCATCCACTGATTCCAAAGGAAGAACTGCGGGTTCCCATGAAGAGGGCTCGTCAAGGTGGATCTTTGCATACTCGCTCACCAGCCCATTCCTCTCCTCCCACATGATGGCTTTCCTCTCCTCCTCAGCCCTCTCTACCTTGTCTTTCGCCATCGAGGTCATGTCACCTGCTGCCTTAGTTACCATACCGAATGCGCTGGTTAACCAGGAGGCACCAGCTGAGACATATTGGTTACTCAAGATAGCCGAGCCTGCAATGCTGGCTTTCTCCTCAGCAGCGGCCAAAGCAGACTTAGTGAGTTCTGTGACCTGGTACCGTTCATCCACCTCCTTGACCTTGCTGCCAACAATGGCTCGGCCCAGATTGATCTTTTCGCTCAGGCCATACTGACGGTCTATAGATGCGACAGTGGCAGTAGCATTGGACAGGATGTTGTGACGCTCGTCAAAGGATCTTGCCAAGTTAAGAGCATCCTTGCTGAGGACAAAGCCCTTGGCCAACATGCTGCTGACAACATCTTCTGCCTTCCTGACTGCAGATTCAGCAGTGGGGCTTGCTCCCTTTTTGTAGCACCAAAAAGATGCAAAAAAAAGAGCGAAAAAGCATATCAATATGTATTCAAGAAAATTACTGCCACGTATGATAATGAATCGTAGACAAGGTGATCATCAAATGGACTGTAAAATAAACTTCCACGTAACTGACTTCAGAGACTGCACATGCATTTTCATTTTGGCGAATAGGGATAATTCAAATCAACTGCCCAATTTAGTGGTTTTCTTGCCAATTGTCATTATGCATAGTTTGTTTAGAGTTGTTCAAGGTACACTACTTTCTTCTCATTGTTTGCAATGCTGAACTCTTTCCTGATAACAAGTAGAATGTGAACAGCTGCCATAGCCCCCAAACACTATCCTACCAAGAATAACTTGTTTGTGTAAACAATTTACAAACAACTACCTCTGCAATTTGCAAAACAAAGGTAATTTTAATCCAATAAAATGTCCAGACTTCAAGTAATTACTTCAGATTTTGCTGCAACTTGAAATGATGAGCATGTTATAAAATGTAAAAATATTTGTACCGATAATTGTTTGTGCGCTTCAGGAGGCAGCTGATAGTTCTCAGCTGGAGTTATGATGACAGCACGATCAACAATTGTTGCCCCCTGTTGACAAGTAATCAAATTATTGTAAGCGGTGTATTGAACCAAAATAAAAGATATGAAATGAAAGAGCATGAAACAAAAGGCTCCTAGTACAACAGGAAAACTAATGGCTAAGGCAAGAAATGAGTTACAAGAAAGAACTTGAACATACTGAGAGAAGGACAGCAGTGTCTGCTCCCTGTGAGTCTTTAAACGTGACATAAGCAAGCTGTGACCATTCAGATTCACTGACGAAAACAGAAGAAAATATTCAAGAAGCATTACTCCAGTTGTCCAGGCATATACAGGCAATACTATAGGTAGTGACAAATTACCTTTGCATTTCAACATATTCTATATCCCCAGAGAAACTAAAGAACTCTGTTATCTCCCTTTTCACAGCGTTTAATGAAAGGTTGCTAACTTTTACTGTTCTCATCTGTTAAAAAAAGAAGAGCAAAGGGTATTACTTCCATAGGTCTGAATAGTACCTTGGTACATGGCAGGAAATAAGCATTCATAGTTTTAGTGATTATACATTACTTCCATAGGTGACATTAGAATCAACACATTTCATCCCTCCCAAAATCCAAACATTCCCAAGTTCTAACAGCCAAATCTAGACAGGAAGGACAAATTGCAGGCACCTGTCAAATAGAACAGACTGATTTACTAAAGGGTGTTTATTGGAGTATGCGGCAAAATTGGGTCAGTCAAGGGTGGCATTGGCGCAGAATGCATGGACTTGCAGTGCAACAGTGCCAGTGAGGCAACAGCTACCGGAGAAAAGAGGAAGGCTGCATAATACCAGCAGGTGAAAGTGAGAACAGAATGATAGGTTTGTTTTAGCGGGCGCGTATGTGTCAAAAAACTAACCACAGCCGTGGAATCAGCATGTAATCGAACCTGATTTTCTTCCTATAAATGCAAAGACGCGCAGCTCTCCTGTGTGTTCGAGAAAAAAAGAACAGAATGATAGGAGGGAGGAAAGTTGGACAAAATGCACCCTGTCGGCCTTGCCAGAATGTCATTTTGAGAAGAAATTTTTAAGGCACTAAGCAAAAGATAATCTAAGGCTAACTTACGGTGCCAATTTTGCATGTATTTTGTAAAATTATCCCGATAAGACCTTATGCTGTCTAAAATGTTCAACAGTATAACATGGGGAAACATATTCAATATAGTTCTTAACAAGCAATGTAATAACGAAGAAAACTACAATAAAGCTGACAGGAAAGAACATGTACTTGACAACCCACTTATCTTGAAGAATATTTCACCGAATATGTAACATCTGAGATGTCTAATACCGACATGCTTATCCTCAAAACTCTCTGCGCAAAAAGATTAACGCGTGCAATGTGATGTCGTTACAAGTGTCACATTAGTTACTGTAGATCACAGAGTGTTGGTGGTAGAAATAAATAGAATCATGACATGCTAGAGCAGCATCAAATTGCAGTTTTGTATGCGTTTAAGTAACTATAAAGGCTAGGAGAGTTTGTGAAACAAATATTACAAGTGAATGCTTGCTGAATTTTGGTTAAATACAACGACAAACCACGACCGAGCATTCCTATTCCAATATTTTTTTCTATTAAACTATCTGTATCACTGGGACGTTCAAGAAGAAACACAACTCGTTTATTCATTTACACATTGTTAAGTCCGGCATACTTAATTTCGAGATATCTTTTCTAGTCTCATGATGCAGGATAACTTGGTAACCAGCTGTCCAGCTGTTGCCTGTCACATTACCAGGACATGGGAGGAATTTTATCTTGAATGTGAAAATTAACAGCGGCATTAATTGACATAAACCTAAGACACCACAAGGCAAGAAAGAACCAAAACAAAAGAGCAAGGCAGCAGGTCAGGGCAAACCAACAACTTTTTTGCATCTCAATGGACTAAGAGGCTGTGGAAAATGCAGGAATCTATGGTTTAGTATTGACAAAAACTGCAGAAAACACATCAATATTTCAAAGAAACAGCAAATTTGGAGACTGGATCTAGCCGCCTCTTATCAACACCACGGCCGTAAAAAATTAGTACTAACCAGCAGAGCAAACACTAGTAGAGAACCATCGAAGCAGATGGATATCCAAATAAAAAGGGTCCACGCAGTCCACGTATTATCATCCAAACACGCCGCAATGCGAGAATCCAACAGCAAACAGAGGAATTCGCAACTCGAGCGTCTGCGCTTGTGTGCACTTCGAATTTCTCAGCAACGCAGGAGGCTTCCGGAGGACCGGGGCGCCCCCCAAATCTACCAGACAAATCAGCAACCACCGTCCAAACAGGAGCAACGAAGCCGCGCGGAATTCTCAAAATGCCGTCTACCACGGTGGACATTCCCAACCCAAACCAAGCAAAACCCGCCGCGGAAACGCCTCCGGCGACTAAGCTTAAGCCCGCAGCCGCGGAAACGTCTCCGGCGACTAAGTTTCGAGGCTCAGCACGCCTCCCCGGCGCGGCAGAAGGTAGAGAGTCGGAGGAGCCGGCGGCACTCACCTCCATGGCCGGTGACGGGATCTCGCGGCGACGCGGGGGGCAGGGCGCGGCGTGGAATCCGATGCGGGGCGAGCAGCCGCACGAGCTTTCGCTCGGGGTTTGGGGGGATTTGCGCCGTGGTGTCGGCGTGCGGAGGAAGAAGAGGACGCAGCGACTTTCTGCGGGCGCGTGTGCTTTTGTCGTCTCCCTTGCGCGTCGTCGGGGCGAGTGGGTTGTAACGTACCGACCGGCAGATGGCGATGACGCCGGCCGCGCCGCGACGCGCGCTGGCACGGGCGGCACCAGGGCACTACGGGCTACGGCAGCGGTGGTGGTTGTGGACCGGTAGCTGTAGCCTGTAGAGCTTCTGGTCCGGTTGCACGATTGCCGGTGGTAGGGGACGCTGCCATTTGGTGGCTTGGGAGTTCAAATGTCACTCGTGTCTATTTTCTTTTTTCACTCTTCTTTGAATGTGTTTAGTTTCAAAAAAAGAATTGAGAAAATTTAGATCGAACACTGTAGCGCACTGTAGTATTTTTCGTTTGTTTGTGGTAATCGTTGTCCTACCATGAGCGCTCAAAACATTCGTCTCGTCGTGTACATCAAAATCACGCACTTAGTTTTTTTATTTACCCATGTTTAGTGCTCTATGCATGAGGAGAGAGATTCGATGTGATAAGTGAATAGTAAAATATAGAGAGAGAATTTTGGGAAGTTGATGGGAACTAAACACAGCTATGACCCTGTTTAGTTCCAAAATTCTACTCCCAAATTTACTATGCAAAAAGAAGATTCCCAATCACATCAAAATGTCATAACATGCATGGAGTACTAAATGTAGATGAAATCAAAAACTAATTGCACAGTTTTGTTGTGCTCTGCGAGACGAACATTTTGAGCCTAATTAATCAATTTTTGGACAATTTTTCACAAATACAAACGAAATGCTACAGTGACGCAATGATTACGAAGTGACATCATACTCCCAAATTCACCCTCCCAAATTCAACATCTAAACACCACGTATGTTTTTCTTTTGTTTCTTGCAAACTTCCGTTGGATTGACAACTGACATCCTGCCGAACTGGGGATGATGCATAAGTTCGTTCCTATGCAGTCTGCTTTATCTTGTGCCCCCTCCAAATTGGGCTTGCAATAATTTGATTCTGTTACAAAAGTTTGGTATTTTTAGGTCGTTTTTCAAATCGGAAAGTCTAGGTTATTTCCAGGTGAAAATGTTCTTCTGGTTTCATTTGGACCAATACAATGACCGGAAGTCTACGCTGCATGGTTTATTCTAGGCTTATGGCAGCATGTGTTTTTCAACAAACTTGTGTAGTCACGTCTCAGACTTTTCCTTTCCTCGAATCCATTCAGATCTCAGACATTCTCTACGTCTAGAAACACAACGCTGACGACCAAACCAGACCCTATCATTTGTTTTGCGGGTTACACCCCATCATTAATCCATGGTCCATCAAAATTAGTACCGATCTCATTTACTTCGTTGTCGATGTAAATGCAAACGGGTCGCTTTCCGGTTAAAGCAGCATTCACTTGTGTCGCTTTCCAGGTGCAAAGACGCTACATCTACGGTCACGGACAAGCAAATTTAAAGTCACGTGCATTAAAAAGATAGTGTCCTGGTGATAGAGCACAAGGGTACATACAGCAGGATGAATCGGGTACAAGTAAAACACACGGTGAGTTACAGAATCGGCGTCGTGTCAACGACTCAACGTGACGCCGCCGGTGTTTGCTCGGAACAAAAAAAAACAGAGAAGTGACGCTGGTAGTATTTCATATTTGGACGTACGGAAGCAAGTCCGGAAGGGAATGATTGGATCCGTTAGAATTGATTGATGAATGATGATGATTTTCAGCCACTCACGTGCTTTGCAATCTGGCAGCTCCGAGACCGTCGAAAGCCCGGGGTCCCTATATAACTTCCTTTCACTTTTTAACACTGTTGGCTTAGAAGCCCATCCAGCCCACCGAGCATGCGTGGGGAACGGCCCACCTTACAGGGTGACTAGAAATTTTTGCCGTTACCGCCGTTATCGCGCGAGGGAACCGGAAATTTTCTTCGCGCCTGACTTTTTTTTGCGAGGCGAACAGAACTTTTCCCGCCGCTTTGAATTTTTAGCGCGAGGCGAACGGAAATTTTTTCCTCACGCTTTGACTTTTTTGCGGGGCAAGTGGTTATAAGGGGGAAAGTAACGGGTGGGAACTCTACACTACAAACTTGAAGTTCAAATTTGAAAGTGCATATCAACTAAATTTCATATAAATCTGAAATTTTACATATTTATATTTTTAAATCTGACTTTTAGGCAACTTTTTTACACAAGTAAATCTGAACCATTACATGAGAGCTTTTAAACGAGAAATCATCACGATATCTCCTCTGAAGTATTGACGTACTGAACCTGTAAATAATGTTGAACACACTTCAGTAAATTGTTAAATTAGATATACACAAATTGTTAAATAGAATAATATAAATAGTTGAATTGCATTTAATAAAGTATTTATTAAAATGTTGCACACATTGATTAAATTGTTGAATTACATATACACAATTTGTTTAATAGAGCAATATAAATAGTTGAATGGGCATCTAATAAAGCCTTTATCGAAATGTTGAACTATATTGATTAAATTGTTGAGTTTGTATATTTGGAGTGTTAAAAATAAAATAACAAATTGTTGAATTTGTATATTCATGTTAAAAATGAAATAACAAATTGTTGAATTGACAAACCTGTGAATGACTTCTTCTTTTTTCAACTAGAGAAGCAACTCCATAAACTTTCCAACGAACTTGTGCTTACAAGAGAGAAGCTGAAATAGTAACTTCTGACGTAGTGGTAACAAATCAATCTGGTGAGATGAGTTTAGATTATGCTATGTATTATATAACAATTGTACTTCAGTAAGAATTATTTGTGAAAACATATGTTAATTATGCATACATAAATCATCGGTAGTTCTGAGACTCTGGCAATGTACCTTTGTCTTGGACTTATTTACTTGGTTCCACACTTCCATTTTCCCTGTAAATTATGGTTATCATGACCAGTTCAGTGAATACAAGATACAAATGGTCAATACTGCTACTTCTGAAAGAATTAAGGTGTATTTTAGTCACAGACATGGTTGAGACAGGGCGATATGGTGAAGAATATGAAAGATTGTTGTAGAGGTAAAAGATTCAGAAAAACATGGATCATAATTACCTACCCAAGTTTGTTGGAGGCATTGAGTTTTTCCTCGTTATCATCTGTATTGGAGGCATGGACAGCGGATCCAAGAATCACAGCAACAAGGAAGCATGCCACACCGGGGAACAGAATCTCTGCTCTGTTGATGCGGTTGTCCAAGAAGTAGTTCAGTGTCGTGCCTGAAAAACACATGGGGCATCATATGAGATTTATATATACAAATATACAAAAATCAGGGAGATAAAAAGGAATTGTATTGAACACATTTACAAAAGTTAGTTTTTACAAATTCAGTATATACTTGAGTGATTTTCCCACCCATTTCCAACAGCTTCTGTTTCAAAGCTGCGAGTTACATTTCTTCAGTTGTATAAATACACACATATTGCCCAGGTAGATGAGCTTGATTACTACTTATAGGCCAATTCGCTTAAGAAACTTGCTCTGTCAGATAACCACTGCATCATTTACTTTTTTTAAGGAACATGATTTACTTGCATCTAAAAAGATGTATGTGTCAACATTTTATTTTTCACGGTAAGCAATGCCCTTTGTTGTACGAGCCAAGACATATATCTATAATCCACATGTTTCCATTCAAAGTGAAAAAAACTGTGCAAAACAATTAATCCACCAAATTGCAGCTATACAAGTGGCAAGCTAGATTTCAACAGCATAACAGGAACTTTACACATAGGCTTGTAAGAAAACAGTGCACAATATCATTGATGCTCTTCAGAACTGGTGGCTACTCCATTTGTGAACATACCGATAAGTTACCGTGTGTCTTGACAAATAGGTAAACCGAGCCTTTTCTATTGAAATGAAAATACTAGGGAAAATTGGAAGCCTAAAAAGGAATATTCCCAAAAAGCATACATATAGGACTTATTTATAATGTACAACTATAGTCCCAGAAAAAGAAATGGATTGATTACTCATCCAACAAGTAAAAAACATCAATTGAGTATATGAACTAATCAACATAGGTGAACTATAGCTCATCCAGATATCTATTCATTCTTGGCACTTAACTTTAAAGAATTAAGCATGTATAGCATTATCCAATCTCTCACGAAATCACTGAACAAAGTCAGAGTACAGCCAGGCCTAGTCATCACAATGAACTGTGCAAGTGACACCAAAATATAATCCTACATGCTAAAATCCTTAAAATTTACACAATATCCCAACAGGCTGCTAACCTCCCATTGCCTACTTGGTAACAAAAGGCTCAGTACATGAGTGTTTGAGATTAACATACAACATGACTTAGTAGAAATAAAAATTATGTAAGGTAGGCAATGGGAGAAAAGAGAAGGGCACAGATAAAAAAAACAATCTGCCATTATTAACTCATAATAAAAGGGATAAAATCATTCTGCGCAGAAATATTTAGCTTTCCTAATAACTCAGTTGAATTCAAATTAATATAACCTACCATTAGTATAAGCAGAAGTGAGGACCTAAGAAAAAGGTTAAATTACATAGTTGAGGTGGGCAAAAGATATGTTCAGGCATCATGATACAGTTCAAGCCACAGCTGAGGCCATTTTTACCATCTTAACGGAAGATATAAGTAAAAGATTAAAAATAAACACAAATAGATGAATCACCATCACAGAAAATTTACAGATGGGCAACCACAGAACTTTATTATAACATACAGAATTCAGGTAATCTACTTTCACAACATGCACTACAAAAACATCAAACAAACAAGTAATACACAAGTGTATTGGGTCAACATACACAACTAATGACAGTGATACTCCGATCACAAGAATAATGTAAGCATACGCAACTAGCGATAGTGATACTGCATATAGGAACAAAATAAAAGCACACACTTGTATATAAAAAAGTCAAAGCCAGCAGTTGTGCGACCTCTGCGAGCTTTCCAAAAACTTGAGCTAATGATTTTACTCCTATCCAGGTTCAACAATTCTGTTCCACTAGCAGCAGTTAGATTTCACGTCTGATGTAAAAAAAATATCAAACATTTGAAAAAGATCATATTCAATATTTTCTAAATAGTATATCAATATTTAAAAATAGTAGATTCAACAATTTCTATAAACACATATCAACATTTTAAAAAAATATTATATTCAACATTTTTCACAACCTATTTCAACATTTTATGAGAATAGATTCAACATTTAGCAACACCTACACCAACATTTTTTTAAAAAGAATATATTGTTTTCTTCTTCTCCAGCTACCATTATGGCACATAGCAACAACAACCCTGTATTTGCTTGACATTTTATCTTCTCTATATAACTAACATCAGGATCATTTTATCCTCTCTAGACAAATAACACTAGGACCATTTGGATGTAGACCATGTTGTAGCATTTGACAGGAACGCACGAGAACAGAAAATCTAACCTCATGTTGACGAGAACAAGTTCTTGCTCCAGTCACTAGAACAAAAGCGGGGGCCGGATCCGGTGGGGTGGGGCCTGAATCCGACGCAACACCAACTGGATCTAGCAGGAAACGAACTGAGTCAGGTGCAATAGCACCAGAATCCGGTGGAGCAGTGGATCCCACCATAGAACGACGAGTACATTTTTTACGAGGAATTGCTGGAGCTCTAAATAGATCAGAAGACAAAGATAAAAACATTGAGCTATTGAAACCACGCCGGCGTTCGTAGAAACCTGTAAGAAACGAAGCGCCGGAAAAGAATGAAGAAACGAAGCAAATGCGAACTCATCTGCGAGAGGGCGACGAGAGGAGCTAGATCATGGCACAAACCCTAAAAAATGGCTGGGATTTGTCTCCATCTCGTCGGGAAATGAACGGGGAAGAAGCGCCTCGGATTCGCCTCCTTCTCGTTGGGGAAAGAAGAACGGGGAAGAAGAAGCGACGAAGGGAACAGAGAAATAACAGAGGAAACGGACAGGAAACAAAGAGCGTGGAGGCGCGGCGTCGGACACGCTGGATCGGACGGAGAAGAAAAGTTGCACAAATCTCAAACATTGGAAGCTAAGTTGCTAAAAAAAACTTGCGGAAGCTATATAGGATCCCCGGTCGAAAGCCTGCCCAAAAGCCCATGAGACCAATTCACACGGGCCCGCGGCTCGCTTATTAGTCTGGGCCGTGCCCGGTTCAGTTAGCAGATTTCGATCCGTTTCGTGGAGGAAGTTTTTGGCCCATTTCCTGGGACGTTCCCCTCGTCGTCGCCTAGTCGGAGAGGAGAGGCAGAGAGAGATGCTGCGGGTGTCGGAGGACGGGGACAGGCGCCGGACGGCCCACGCCGCCGGCTACGGCGACCTCGGCCGCGCCCTCCTCGACCTGCAGGCCGCGGCCGACCAGATCTTCGATGCCGTCTCCAAGCGAGTAGGTGTCCCACCTTGCTCTCCGCCTCTCCCTTCCTTGTTGCTCGAACCACTGACCCTCTTTACTGTCCCCGTGCGCTGAAATTCTCGATTCCCCTAACATTTGATTGGTGCCCGTCTCAGACTGCCGAGGAGCGTGAGAAGCTGTCGGCCATTTCCGTGCGAATCAAAGCTGCCAAGGTGAGGCGCCTGTTAGTTGTTTCGGCTGTTTACATCGTTTTGAGTAAGATTCCGTAGCACTAGTACATAACTATATATATCCGTGACTGTAAATTCAATTACCTAGTTTGCCCTGATCAGAGTGACACTTCAAAATGCTCAATGCAAAACTGCCAATTTTCAGCTAGTATGTGTTATGCCGGAGTTGTCAGTTGTTTAGTAGCTCAATGCTGCATATCTTTTGCTGCATATCTGTACTCTGTACATGAGTTGGCTGGATAACCCATTGAGAATCACAAAATAGGTCTACCATTCGTAGCATGTAATACACCATTTCGATCTTGAGATCCTATTTGCTGTGATTTAGACTTCTAATGTTTTTCCTTTATGTTGTTCATGTATTGGGAGTCTAGATACCTCGGTAGCATGCCCTGTAATTGGGACTGTTTTGGAGAAATTATGTTTGTGCTACTGTTTGGTGTGAACTTCAACTGCCTGACAGTTTTTCACTGTTTTTACTTTCTTGACTGTGTCTAGGCTAAGATCAAAAGATTATCTCAGTCAGAGGAGCCACTCACTATTGTTTCACCAGCCCGCCATCCTTTAGGTTCTGCTAAACAAGAAGACTTCAGACCACTATTTCATGACAAATATGGGTCGCCAATAGCAAATATTTCTGTCAATGGAGGATTCAACAGAGTATGTAACAGTGAACCTACATGATGATCTTGGAGTCATTTGACTTTGGACTAAGTGTGATCAGCTTTGCTGACAGACAAGTTCTTTGGCAGGAATATGGACTAGAAGGCACCCTTGAGCTCTTCCAGTTTTTCTCTGAGGAGAACTGTGATTATCCTTCAAAAGTTAGTGGCCTAAAGCTTAGTACCTACACTTCATGTCATTGATGTATTTTGGCAACCTTTTTCTATGCTAATACTGCTGGACATAAATATGTGTGAAAACTGAAAAGTTAACTATTTTTCTTAGATCCAGCAGTTCTGTTCTGTTGCAAGCCTGGATATAACTTATTATGATTTAAGCTTGCACCTATGTCTATGTTGTGCATGTCTCTGCACTTATATATTTTTTGAATTAATTTTCTCGTATTCTAACTATGGGTTGCCCCTCCAGGCAACAGATAGGTTTCCCAATACAAAAGACACCACATACTTGGAGAAGTTTTTAGAGGCAACAAAGTAAGTCATATGACTCATTCATTACAATTTCTTACCATCATTTATATTCATTGTTCTTATTCACAAATAGGTAATGTGCTTCTTGTACATTGTATCAACAACAATAAGCCTATGTATGATTTTCCTTCAGATCCATGTGATCAAGTAGGTAGATACTCTTTTAAGTTGTTGGACATTGCTTTATTTGAGAGACAAATATGCAACGAGGACATTTTGTAGCAGAACTGCTTTGTTTGTTTGAGTGACAAATCTCATACTACCTCCGGACTTGAATAGATGACGCTCCGACAGACATTTTTGACTTGCTGCTAGTTCATTTCACCTGTCTGAAACGTCAAATATTCATGACCGGAGGGAGTATGTACACTTCATGGTCATAAATACAGTTTTCTGTAGTAAAATGATATCTTCATAAAATCGCTTGCTGCTCTCAAGCACCACATGCATTAATTTGAATATCCATAAATCTTCTTAATATTATGAATTCGTCTATATATATTCAAGGATTCATTTTTCATTTTTGGCCTGTAGTAAATATAAATTTGTTATGTTAATATTATGAATTTATGATATTTTCTAGTTAATTATCTTTGTAAATTAATTAGAAAGGGACCATTAACAAATATATTTGAATCTCAAGCAATATTCTTGCAGACATGGGTTACCAGTTACATGTGTAACTGAATCAGGATTTATGGAAGCATTTAGGGTGCCAATTGTTGCTGTCATTGGTATTGTTTGTTGCAGTAACGACTAACTGAAAGGACCTTGATGTCACCTAGAGGGGGGGTGAATAGGTGAATCTGCAATAATCAAAACTTTTTCCGAAATCAGTACTGAAACCGGTCAGACCGGTTTCCCAAACCGGTCAGACCGGTTTCTGGCAGAGACACACAAACAATGTAAAAAGCCCCCTCTACGAGTTCTAGCACAAACCAAACTTGGTGATCAGCTTCTATAGATGATTTCTAGCAGGTTCACTAAGTACCTGCACACATGTAAAGCACAACCAAGTAGATCGAAGCGGAAGCCAGTATAAATGCTAGAATTGAACTTGTGAGGCAAACCAAATGAGAGACGCGATGATTTGTTTCCCGAAGTTCGGATTCACCGCTGCCACTAAGGCTGCCACCAAGGCACGATGAACCCTACGTCTCCGTTGAGGGCCTACGAAAGGCGGGCTTATCCACTCCAAGCCACTTTCCTCGATTCCACTAACTTGTGACCCTTTTCCACAAAGGAGGCAAGGCCGGCCTATACAAACAATGCGCGGCTTACCACAAACACGGTAGCTCACCGGTGACGCCTAGCCGTCTAGGAGGCTTCACCTCCAAGAGTAACAAATGCTTCAAATAGATGCTAGACTTCACCGGAAGTGCTCAAGCTATGGATTTACTCTTTGCTGCTGCAAATAGCTCACTCAATCTTTCTTTTGCTCACACACAATACATCCCTCGACCCAAATCCAAAGATATGATCAAAATCAATCAACTCTCACAAAGAGAGGTTTGGGGAGAGCTTGTTGGTGCACAAGAAGGCTTGTGACGCTCAAGAATGGCCAAGGAACCAGCAGCCCTCAAAGGAGAGGGCCAAGGGGTATAAATACCCCAACATCCAAAACTAGCCGTTATAGCCGTTGGAAACCGGTCAGACCGGTTTTCAAAACCGGTCACACCGGTTTTCAAACCAAAGTAGCCGTTGAGCCTGTCAGATGCCAAACCGGTCAGACCGGTTTCCCAAACCGGTCAGACCGGATTGGGTCGAGGCAGCACACTAAATTCCCAAGGTGTTTTTCACTCAATGCTATCTCCCATGGGTAGACCTATGAGCACTTTTGGTGTTGTAAAACAACTAATGTTGCATCCCTCTTGATAGTACGACATTCCTAAACTCAAGATTAAAACAATAAATGAGTTCTTCCACTTAGCTTCAATGTCTTGATTGTTGCCATACTTGATCATTCACAACTTGAGGGCTTCAACATCTTTATCTTGCTGAGCAAATCTAACTTGAGCCAATGGCTTAGAATTTCCAAGGTATGACAATTCGTAAGCCATTCCAACATATAGTCCATAAAGATTAGATGCGTTGCATAGCTTCACTCGATAAGACTTGATTAGTGCATGGAGACCAAACTACGATGCTAGTCTTCACTCTAGCAAAGTTCCTCGGCTACAAGACCAACTTGCCCTTCTCTTTGCTTGGTACTTGGACACCGACACCTAGCTTAATCCATTTCACCTATATCTAGTCACTTTGAGTTTCACTTTGCATTGCATCATCGTGAATACCACTTTGAAATCCATGTCTTCAATAAACTTGAAATATATTCAATGTTGTCTTGTATGTTATCTTTGGTGAATAACTTGTCCATAAGCTTCCATGCACTTGAGACCATTTGCTAGCCATAGACTCACGTCTCATTTGAATGCAACCATTGCCATGGATCACGCCCAAAGAAATCCCAATTTATTCAATCAACTTGTCCCATAACTATTTGACAAGTTTCTTCTTGTTGAGACCAATCAATATACATAACATCATGTCTCATTTATCATTTCTCTTCCACTTGTCATTGTATTGCTTCATTGCATGGGATCACTACCACTTGTTCGCTTTCATGTCATTCATACCAACAATGAGCTTATATTCTTCACAACAAATATATTACATGAATATCCATTAAGAGTAGAACCCTGCTCATATGCTTAAGCAAACAAATTAAATACAAATCATGTTGTCATCCAAAATCACCAAAACATATAAGTGCCTAGATGCACTTTCACTAACAAGTATGGACATCTTTGAAACTTATCTATGTGCTTTTCATGGATCTGGTGTTGGCTGAAGAAAAACTTGATGGGCTCTATTCGTTAGTGTCCCATAGCCTCATACAGTTGTATTTTTAGCATTTTAGTGAACAATCAAGAAGGTTAGATTCAGTCACATGCTAGAATTAACTTCCTCTGATTTGGTGCTGGTTGAAAAGTGATTTGAAGGGATATAACTAACTACCAATGTGACTGTGCTCAAAATTGGCATTCGCGATCCACATGTTTTGGCTGTAATGATTTTTTATGATTTTCTTTGACATTATGCATGTTTGTTAATCTGAGATAGTAGTTCTACTTGTACAAGTATGCTGGCTAACTTATTTTCTTGATTGATAGCCATCCAACTCCGCGGAACAATTTGGCATCTGACACCAAGACTGAAGAACTGCCACCTCCACCACCAAGTCTAGTACCCAAACACCTTGTAAGAATTCTAGATCGAATACTTGCTGTTCCTAACAATTAGTATGCCTAAGGACACATTTGTCCTGACTCCTGAGACTAGAGTTACCTGGAAGGACAATTAGCAAAGGACTCTAAATGATAGCTTGCCTTCAGCGGGGTTTCAATCCTTCCTGTCATCCATGAATGCCAGAATTCTAATTACCGGAATTTGTTTTCCGAGAACAAAATCGTTATGAGTTAGCAGTTAGCCAGAGCACCCAGCATGTGGTACGCAATAAAAATACATCAATATCTTTGTATGGTGATCCTTATTCTTAAAAGCTAAACGAGCATATTACTCTAGGTTTTTTTTCCTCAAACGAAATTGCTCCAGTTTGGATTATTTCTAAGCGCCAAAAGAAAATTAGCTAATGGGCAGAAGAACATTATGGCCAGCAGTTTCCCCAATACTACAGAATTTCTAGTATCCAGTTCCAGGCCAATTTTCTTCCGCAATTGCTCGTCAGATTGGATCCTATCATTATGAAATTGCCACAGGAAACCATTAATTTAAAAGGTACTTTGGATTTTGGAATGCCATATCTGTCTAACCCCTGGGAAGGGAAAGTTTCACGTTTATACAGGGAAGTTGTGAAAATTCCTGTTTCCTCAAAAGCACATCCAATGGTACCTTCTTCATTCAACCGAATCAACTACAGTAAATTTATAAGTTTCTTCCATTCTTGAAATTCTTGGGACCAAAATTCCTTCTAAAGTTATCTTTTCCTGATGCGGTGATGCCACATGTTAAAAGAGCTTGTAGAATCTGACCCTGAAAGCATGCATAGTCCCCTGATAAAATAAATGCTTTTCAAGCCACTGCCTACAACATATATATAGCCCCCAGATCAAAGGTCCTTCTGAAATCAAGGCCTATCGCTAGTTGAACTACATGAAAAAAAAACCCTCGATATTTATTTCTGAACAGGCTGGTGCATGGGCCATTATCATCTTTTTCCAACTTAACTGCCCCATGTTTGGTTCCACCTTTTGTTTTGCTTGTTGAAATAGAAAACAGTCAGTTACTCTAGTAACTCTCTTGCTTGCCGGATTGCCTGTAATGCATTCCTCTACAATTTTGCAGAGGTCTAGGAGATCTGGTGGTGTTAAAATGGAATCAGACGAGAATTCAGCCAGTACATAAAGTTTCCATCATCTGATTAGTGAGTGTAAGTTTTCTTTTTGTGAATTATGACTACGATGCCGGTGATAGCCTGACTGAGTATTGCTATCTTTTGTATTATTAGTTGGTTCCATATGGTTTTATCTTTTGTATTATTAGTTGGTTCCATATGGTTTCTTGCAAGCTTTACTTGCGCATGATTAATTGTAGTGCATAGTGTGCTGAAATACATTTGTCTGTGACCAATGCACTTAAATCTGTTTGACCTCTACGCTAAAGCACGATCTGTATCTCCTTCAACTTTTTGATTGCGATGCATAATTCTGTGAGACACTGACAAGTACCGTTGCTAGCTACTTCCAGGTATGTTCTGGCATCCTGCTTGGGTAAGGAATGCGCATTGTCCAGGACCGTCTGCGCGTCCGGCATGAATATTCTAAGAAAAAGTGACAAGGAATTACCCAGGATCTGCATCAGACATGAATATGCACTGATGCTGACATGGACAGCATGTACTGATGCTGAGGTTGCTGTCTCATGAACTGAAGTAGGAAACGGAGTGGAAGTACAACCCGACGTGTCGTTGTTGTCTTGTTGGACTATTTAGGTTCTACTTGCGCATGTCTGATTATTAGTTGTTGGACTATTTAGGTTCTACTCCGTTGTTGGACTATTTAGGTTCTACTCCGTTGTTGGACTATTTGTATTATTAGTTGGTTCCATATGGTTTCTTGCAAGCTTTACTTGCGCATGATTAATTGTAGTGCATAGTGTGCTGAAATACATGTCTGCGACCAATGCACTTAAATCTGTTTGACCTCTACGCTAAAGCACGATCTGTATCTCCTTCAACTTTTTGATTGCGATGCATAATTCTGTGAGACACTGACAAGTACCGTTGCTAGCTACTTCCAGGTATGTTCTGGCATCCTGCTTGGGTAAGGAATGCGCATTGTCCAGGACCGTCTGCGCGTCCGGCATGAATATTCTAAGAAAAAGTGACAAGGAATTACCCAGGATCTGCATCAGACATGAATATGCACTGATGCTGACATGGACAGCATGTACTGATGCTGAGGTTGCTGTCTCATGAACTGAAGTAGGAAACGGAGTGGAAGTACAACCCGACGTGTCGTTGTTGTCTTGTTGGACTATTTAGGTTTTCTTGGAAATTCCTCCTGCTACGTGTGATCGAACGTAAACGTAAGTCATGACGAGTGTTTCAGCATCAACACAGAAGTGTATAGTCTCTCTGTTCCTCCTAGACATGTGAAAACTCCTCTAAATCGAGTGGAAGTTGCACCCCATATTTCCTGCGCACTTCCTGCTGCGATCTCATGCGTGTGAGAGTGCCACTGCCACCTGGGCGGCGAGCCAGCAACCATAAATAGCAGCACAGCGCTCGTCCTTCAGAACCATCTGAGAGTGTGCGTAACCCGGGCAGCTCGATCTTGCGGAGTTTCAGAATTTTTCGAGCTCCGGTAGCTAGAGTGATCCAACAATGGAGCTCTCCGGCTGCAAGGCGCTGCTGCTCGCCGCGCTCATCGTCTCTTCGTCGCGCCTCCTGCACGGGCCGGCCAGCTGCTCCGCGGCAGGCGCAGGGTCCGGGTCCCCGACACCGGCGCTTCCTGCCCCGAACGTGGGAGGCGAAGAAGAAGAAGAAGCCAAGCACCCCGGCGACGGGGTGGCGCTTCCGTTCCTGGGCCGAGGCGCGCGCGCGTGCTTCCCGGCAGGTGCGGTGGGGCGGTTCCACCAGGTGATGCTGGTGGCGCTGCTGGCCCGCGGCGGAGGCAGGATGGCGGTCGGACGCTGGCGCTCGAGTCGCCGGCGCGGCTGAGGACGACGCCAACGCGTGTGCAGGTCGCTCCGTCGCTGGGCGCTGATGAACACGGGAGCATCATCCTTCGGGTCTTCCTGTCGCTCGCGGCATATGCCCCCTAGCTTGCATGAAGCCTGAGCTGCATAAATTACGTATACGCATGTACTATACATGTCTCCGATATTTGCACTCTCTGGAAACTGCAAACAAATGTGGAATGTTCTTCCTTGTTAATTGCGGAGTGCAGATCATTGTTCAAGGCTCAACTCAAATCATTGTGTGATGGATCATGGATGCGGCGAGCGGAATGATCGGTATTAAATGGATACAGTTGAGTTCAGGGCTTGATGCTTCACGGACTGGACTCTGTGAAGATCTTTTTAGTTCTGTTCCATTTCATGTGATTTATTGTCACGAGGAGTGGCAAATTAGCGCCGCTCTGGTGGTGCGAGCACTATCCATTTGTTAGTCCGTTGCCAAATGATTTCATCTCGTTGGCCGTTAAATTGTAGCTGGTGAACTTCATCCCAGGGGAGCACAAGTTCAGCCATTTTCCCTCTGGTCGAGACGTACGTCCAGTTCAGGAAAGTAACATCATCCCTGCCCGAATTGTTTTCCCTCCAGGCCATGCATTGCCAGAACCTCGCTTGCTGACCATCTCCATAATTCTAATCTCTGTTGTGGCTCTCAACAAGTTCTTATCAACCACGTGACATAGTTGTGAGGTTCCAACCCATGACTATACTATAACCACACCCCAATCGCAGTGCTTTACTGAACAAATCTAGATTTATAATTCCGACGCCTCATAGCACCTTAGGTAATTAGGCATGCATTTTTTTATCCTAAACTATCGCAAAAGTGTAACTTCCATCCCTTATATTCAACTGGTGTAAATAAATCCCTTAATTAATTCAATCAATGCACTAATCATCCAATTAATGCACTAATCACTGCTCAAGTGAAATAAGTTTCATCATGAACTTATACTTAAAAGAAAAGGAATATATTTCAACTCAAATATTTTGCATAAATAAATATTTTACATGGGTAAACGGTTATTGGACAGATGATTGTATGGCCAAAACTTCTATAAAATGCCATTAAAAGATAAGTCAAGGTAAGGATGATGTAACACCCCACGTCCAAAATCTGCTTACAATCCGGCCCTCCGAGGAGTGAGCCCGCATATGCATAGCACATCTCTACCGCTTTCGTCGCCCCTTCCGAGGGGCGAGCCCGCATATATATATATGCATAGCACCTTTTCTATATTTTCGTCCTCACTGACAAGGCAACTGCCAGGGCACTGCATAAAGAAGCGTTCAGGAAACTGACAAGGCCGGAAGTGCGGAACGGAAGGAGCTCCACGCCCGTAACATGGCCATCATCGCGCGTTTCTGATAGATAGCTAGCCACTCGGAGGCGAGGATGAGGATGATGGAGGAGGAGTGGAGGACCCGTCCAGCATCTGCAGGGCGGAGGACGACCCCAGAATGGAGGGCGGCGTTGGCTCTGTCAGAGAATGGATTAGTCTCTGGGTTATACCAAGAATGGAGCACCCGATGCAGCTCTGTGAAGGTTGTTTGGTTGCAAAACATGCTAGGAGTCTCCGTTCCCTGCAATTTCAAGTTTTCGAGCTGAGAAGAAACTCCAACTGGTGCATGCTGATATATGTGGTCCGAACACTTGTGCACCCGGTCGATGATTTCTCTCGCATGATCTGGGTGGATGTTATCAGGTTCTTCCCCAGCGTGGGCGCGCGCACCAAGGCGTACGATTTCCAGTCTCCAAGGGACATGTTCGGGCACGGCACCCACGTGGCGTCGACTGCCGCCGGCTCCGGGGTCCCCGGCGCCAACAACCTCTTTCGCCGGCGGGACGGCGAGGGGCATGGCTCCCAGAGCGAGGGTAGCCATGTACAAGGCGTGCAAGCTGCAGCTCCGGGAGCATCGTCTCGGCGGTCGACGCCGCGGTGAAGGACGGCGTCGACATCCTGTCCTTGTTCCCCGGAGATCACGACGGGAACTTCCACGCGCACCCCACCTCCATCGCCTTGTTCGGAGCCGCCGTGCGGGCGGGCGTCTTCGCCGTCTGCTAGCTCCGCCGGCAACCATCATACGACTGGCCGGACCCCAGCCACGTAGTACGCGAGATCCTCAAACCGAGACGTGGCGGCACCGGGTGCCAACGTAACATCCTCGCCGCCGGCGACGCGTGCCAGCTTCTAGCCTTCTACATCATCTCGGGCACCTCCATGGCGTGCGGCGTGCCCGCACATCGCCGGCATCCCGGCCCTGCTGAGGCGCAGGCACCGTCTGAAGCCGGCCATGATCCCATCGGCGCTGGTGACGACCGCGGCGGCGCTTGACAACCGGGGGCCAGCCCATTGCGGAGCCTGACGACGAAGACGTTGCGCCCAATCTGGATCGTAAAGGTCGGATCGGACGGCTAATAGATACCCAGGGGTGGACGGTATCTCGAATACCGTCCACCCCTTGGGGTGGCCATTCATGCCGCGGGGCTCGCCGGAGCGGCGGCGCGCTCAGGTAGGGCGCCCCTCGCATTCTGCGGTGGACCCGTGCCAGCTCTACGACGCCGGGGAGCAGGACTACGTGGATTTCCTGTGCACGCTCAACTACACCGCCGCGCAGATCCGGCTGTTCGTGCCGGTGCACGGCCACGCTCCCCGGCGGCGGCGGCGGCCTCAACTACACCCGTCGTTCGTGGCGGATCTGAGAAGCGGCACCGACGACCGGGTGCTGGCGCGCACCGTGACGAAGGTGTCGGATGGCCCCGAGACCTACGCCGTGAAGGTCGTGGCGCCGGACGAGCTGGTGGAGATGACCGTGACGCCGGCGACTCTGGAGTGCGCCCAACGAGAAGAAGAGCTATACGGTTGTGTTCCGGAGCAAGAAGAGCCCGGCGGCGGGGATGGCGCAGCAGTTCGGGGAGATCGTCCGGGAGAGCAACGTGCACAAAGTGAGGAGCCCCGTTGCATTCATCTAGAACTGAAAATCTGATGGCAGGCAAGTTCAGACATGCGTTGAATAAAAGATGTTTGAGTCGGGATTGTTTGATGTTGGTTGAAAATAGAGTGAATGACATAGTAATAATTTGCTCGTGTCGACAGTAGACTACTAGACTTCTCCAAGTATTTAATATCAAAATTCAGTGAACGCAGTATGAGAATCAAGATCATTGTTGGCCCAATTCAGATTTAGGCAGAATTGTGTTTGTGTAGTACAGGAGATATTATTTCATTTGAATTCTCACACTGAATTCAGTGAATTAGGTTCAAATTTACATCACAGCTCGATATTATTTCCAATGAAATAATCATTTTTTTCTTGTTGGCCTAATTCGATTCAGGCGTACTAAAAATTCAGAGATATGCTGCACCGTCGCTCTTGTTGATGCTTAATTACAGCACAACTAATCAAATTCATTAAAAATCACAAAGATAGAAAGGATTAAATTCAAATTATGCAATTTATTTGACAACATTCACAAAATCAAGAGCAATTACAAGTTGATTTCTCAATGAAATTCTACTTTCACATCAACGTTTGCATACTATTGACACATTACAGGAGTCATCTACAAGCTCTGCTCTGAAGCACAAAGTAGTTTTTCATGGATACAGCGACGAAAGGAAATCTTCCATCCTCCTCCTCTTGGGCAAAGGCGCTGCTACTTCCTCTTCCTTTGGCAGCTCCGGCCCGTCCATCTTGCCGAACCATGGGTGCTTGAGTGCGGCGGCTGCCGTGAGTCTCTTGTCGGGGTTGCACGTGAGGAGGCCACTGAGGACCTCGAATCCTTCGTCTGACAGCTTCGTCTCTGGGAACTCCTCACGCAGGAGGCTGTGCTTGTTCCGCCGCTTGTTCAAAATCCGGCAACACCTTGGCAGCGAACGCCGTGGACGAGAACCACGGCCAGGTCGTGTCGTCAGGCGAGCCGAGCACGTCGAAGATCGTGCGGAGCTGGTGTTCATCGTCGAACCCCTGGAACAGAGTCTCGCCGTCGATGAGCTCCGCCATGACGCAGCCGAGCGACCAGGTGTCCACGAGCGCGTCGTAGTCGGTCTTCCCCAGCAGCATCTCCGGCGCCATGTACCACAGCGTGTCGACCGGCTTGTACGGCGGCGGCTCGGCCATGTACACGGCGAGCCCCAAGTCGCAGAACCTGACGGTGCGGTCATCGCCGACGAGGATGTTGGATGGCTTGATGTCGCGGTGGATGATGTGGGCGTCGTGCATCTTCTTGGCGCCCGTCAGCAGCTGCCACATGGCGGCGCGCACCGTGGCCTCCGGCAGCGGCGGGGTCTCGCTGCCGGGACGCTCGTCCAGAACGTCGGCGAGGCTCTGGCCGCCGCAGTCCATGATCAGGCAGAGCTTCATGTTGGCCGGGTCGCGGGCGAGGCCGTGGAAGCCGACGACGAACGGGTTGCCGGCGCAGGCCTTGAGGAAGATCGCCTCCCGCAGCAGCGCGTCGTGGCCGCCGAGGGTGTCGCTGAGGTGCTTGATGGCGACGGCCCGGCCGGTGGCGCGGTGGCGCGCCTTGATGACGTCGCCGAAGGTCCCCTCGCCGAGGCTGGAGATCCTCTCGTAGTCGTCGGTGGTGCCCATCGCGACGCGCATCCTCTTGCGGGTCGGCTGCGCGGCGGCGGCGTGGTGGGGAGCGGCGGCGGTGGGGGCAGCCTCGACGCAGGCGGCCATCGCGAGCTGAGGGAAGGGAGGCGGCGGATTGAGCAAGGAAGGGGGAGGTTGCGGGAAGCTGGTGATGATGCCGGAGCGGCGGTGGTAGATATATACGGTGGATCGATTCGAGCCCGATTCCGACAATCCGACTTCGGACGATGCTTAATTTGTAAATCGGAAGTCGAGTTCGAGTCGAAACCCTCCGTCTCCCGCCTTGCCAGCCGCGTGCACAGCTTCTTCGGCTGTTTGTTACGAGTTATCGCCTGACGAAATTTGAGACGGCGGGTGGACCACCACAAGAGCGAGTGTTCTCCCCTCTCCATGGAAAGTTTATGTTAAGAATGAAGCTATGTTAAGAAAATCATCCTTCAAATTCAGAATGAAGCTATGTTATGCTATTTTTTTCTTCAAATTCAGAATGAAGCTATATTAAGAAAATGATCCTTCAAATTCAGAATGAATCTTTTTTTAAAAAAATGAAAATCTAAGTGCAAACTGACAAAGACATCTCAGATCTTTACAGTTAGAAATCTAGGCAAATTTCGGTATATTTTAATTCCAGAAATTATCAACAAATTCATGACAAATATGATTGATCCAGTGGGAGCAAAGCATGTGCTTGTGTTCAAGTTAAATCTCAAATAAAACAAGAACAGTAAGCAAAATCAGAGAGGGTTTAGTGTATACCCAGGGACGGAACCGGAACCGGAGGAACCAGAATCGCCGTTACTAGTCATTGTGACTAGCCTGCTTGAGGTAGTCGATCTGATTTGGTGCAGTGCAGTCCCTCGAACGACCAGGCCACCAGGAAGTAGTTGTTCGCTTGAGGGAGACGGACGCCGGGACGTAGTCGTTCGTGCTGACGAAGATGCCACCGGGAAGTAGACGAGGTAGTCGTTCACAGCAGCGAGCAGACGCGTACGAGTACGCTCCCCAAAAACCTTATCGCCCGCCTATCCCGAGCAGTATCGCTAGGCAGACGAGGTTCGGAGGCAACTGCTCACGCAAGCAGAGTGCGCGCAAAGCTTGCGTTGGGGATGCGAGAAAGCAAACAACAGGGAGAAGATAGTGGTCTCCTGAAAGTAATACCAGAGAGAGGGCTTGTGTCGCGTGTGTTTGCCTGGGAGGAGATGCCTCCTCTTATAGGCGCCCAGCAGGAGAGGGAGGATGAACCTGGACGCTATTGTCCAGCCATAATGCCATTAAGCGTCAGTTACAGGATTCATGACAGTAACGGTCGTCAGTTACTCTCCCCATGAAGACTGCAACGTCTCTGACTTTAGTGTCATTAACAGCAAAAACGTTCACCCACCGCACACGCGGAGCGGAGCGGCGCGGCACGCCACGGCCACGGCCACGGCTCGGCGAGGCGAGCGAGCGCGCGCGCGCGTGTGGCATGCCCTTCTCCTTTTACCAACTTCACAAGCGGTCCATATTTGGTCCACTATTTAAGTTAGTTAGGAGTCTCGTTGACTTTCAATCCGGAATTTAGACCCCTAGCATTTATTAGTGGACCTTTAATTTCTTTTGATTAATTGAGACAAAATGGGCCAATGGCCCAATTAATCCAACAATCCCCACCAAGAATTTCAAGGTTCACAACAAATGCCCTCGACTCAAATGTTGTTTTGATATACCGGCTTCATGGTGGAGACTGTTAAGTTGAACAGCCACCTGAGGCAAAAGCTACACTCATTCACAAATGACCAATGAACTATACCTTGAATTGGCAGTTTCGTGCAAACAAGCTTGACTAGAGCCCCTTGCCAGTACTAGGCTGTTGTAAGCATCCCCTCGGGTTGGAGCGTATAAGTCATACTCCATGC
Organism: Echinochloa phyllopogon; assembly: GCA_033239725.1. NCBI lineage: Eukaryota > Viridiplantae > Streptophyta > Magnoliopsida > Poales > Poaceae > Echinochloa > Echinochloa phyllopogon. The sequence continues at coordinate 9,734,685 of BTCW01000009.1, read as the reverse complement.
CTTTCATGGGTATCTAGAGATCACCCTATCTCATAGATTGTGACTAGCAATCGGACCTATATAGGTGTAATCCTTTAAGATGTTCTGTAGGCCAACATCTTTGCTCCTCATTGAGCCACTCGGATCACATTAAGGTTTTCACCAACCTGCCATACAGATTTAGAAGAGAAATGCACCTCTAATGGAATGAGCCTTTTTACAAAGGTTCTCTTCTCTCAGTTAAACAATAGTTTGTTTCACCATCCTAATTCACGGGATCTCCGATCACATAGGACAGGTTACCACTACTGAGTAACACTCATGGGTCTCAAGCCCAATTCCCTGGATGCATTGTCTATCACATTACGTGAAAGACCCTTTGTGAATTGATCTGCCAGGTTCTTAGCCGTTTGGATATAATCCAAGGCTATCACTCCGGAGTTTCTCATTTTTCTGACAGATTTCAGCCGCCTCTTCACATGCCTAGATGACTTCATGTTGTCCTTTGAACTGTTCACCTTGACAATCACCGTTTGATTATCACAGTTCATGAGGATAGCGGTATCGGTTTTTCAACTACCGGCAAATCCATAAGGAGTTCACGAAGCCATTCGGCCTCAACAGTGGCGGTGTCTAATGCAGCGAGTTTTGCCTCCATAGTAGACCTCGTTAAGATGGTCTGCTTGCAAGACTTCCAGGAGACAGCGCCACCTCCAAGTGTAAACACATATCCACTTGTGGCTTTAATCTCATCTGCATTAGATATCCAATTTGAATCACTATAACCCTCTAGTACCCCAGGGTACCCAGTATAGTGAATCCTGTAGTCCACAGTACCTTTCAGGAAACGCATCACCCGTTCGAGAGCTTCCCAATGATCCTCTCCTGGGTCAGACACAAATCGACTCAGTTTGCTCACAGCATACGCGATGTCGGGTCTAGTAGCACTGGCTAGGTACATCAGTGAACCAATGATCTGGGAGTATCTCAGCTGATCTCTCATTATTCTCTTGTTTTTCCGCAACACTTTACTAGCATCATAAGGTGTTGGAGCTGGCTTGCAGTCATTATAACCGAAACGACTAAAGATCTTCTCCACATAGTGGGATTGTGTAAGAACAACCCCACCATCACCTTCTCTCACTAGTTTAATGTTCAGAATCACATCAGCCTCTCCCAAATCCTTCATCTCAAAGCTTGGGGACAAGAATTCTTTGACTTCCTTAATCGCATTAAGGCTTGTCCCAAATATCAGTATGTCATCCACATACAGACAGAGGATCACTCCTTCGCCCCCACCATAGCGATAGTACACACATTTGTCAGCTTCGTTCACAACAAAGCCAACTGATGTTAAACTTCTATCGAACTTTTCATGCCATTGCTTAGGAGCTTGCTTAAGGCCATACAAAGACTTGACTAACCTACACACCATTCCTTCTTGACGTTCTACTACAAATCCGTCTGGCTGATCCATATAGATCTCCTCCTCCAACTCTCCATTGAGGAAAGTTGTCTTAACGTCCATCTGGTGAACGATAAGACCATGAGAAGCTGCTAAGGAAAGTAGTACTCGAATAGTAGTCAATCGGGCAACCGGTGAGTAGGTGTCGAAGAAGTCTTCCCCTTCTTTCTGAGTATAGCCTTTAGCCACTAGCCTTGCCTTGTACTTTTCAATTGTATCATCAGGCCTAAGCTTTTTCTTGAACACCCACTTGCATCCAACAGGTTTGCACCCATAAGGACGCTCCACAACCTCCCAAGTACCATTAGACATAATTGAATCCATCTCACTCCGAACTGCTTCCTTCCAATAGTCAGCATCTGGAGAGGATTATGCCTCTTCAATGGTTCTAGGAGTGTCATCCACGAGGTACACAATGAAGTCATCACCAAAGGACTTTGCAATCCTTTGTCTCTTGCTCTTTCTGAGAGCTGCTTCATGGTCATCCTCCTCAGGATTCTCCACATGTGGTTGTTCATTCTGTTCTATCATAGTGGTGGGTTCTTTAGGTTCATTGTTAATAGACAATTCATGACTAGATGTGCTAACTACCTCTTTCATAGGAAAAATGTCCTCAAAAAAATGTAGCGTCTCTGGACTCCATGATAGTGCCAACATGCATGTCAGGTACTCCAGATTTCACTATTAAAAATCTACAACCCACACTGTGAAAAGCATAACCAAGAAAGACACACTCTACTGTTTTAGGTCCTAATTTACGTTTCTTGGTTATAGGCACATTCACTTTGGCCAAACATCCCCAAGTCCATAAATATGAAAGGGTTAGCCTTTTCTTTTCCCACTCCTCGAATGGTGTTATCTCTTTGTTCTTCATGGGAACACGATTCAGGACATGACATGCAGTCAATATAGCCTCACCCCACCATTTCTTAGAAAATCCCGCTGTGTCTAACATGGCATTAACCAAATCAGTTAGAGTGCGGTTCTTTCTTTCGGCTACTCCGTTTGACTGAGGTGAATAGGGAGGCGTCCTCTCATGAATTATTCCATGTTCCTCACAGAACGCGGTGAAAACATTAGAAAAATACTCTCCACCACGATCAGACCTAACTCTTTTGATCTTTCTCTCAAGTTGGTTTTCTACTTCAGCTTTATAGACATTAAAATATTGCAACGCTTCATCTTTAGACTTTAACAAATAAATATAGCAAAATCTAGTGCAATCATCTATTAGAGTCATGAAATACTTTTTACCACCTTTTGTCAACACGTCATTCATTTCGCACAGATCGGAATGAATTAATTCTAGAGGTGCCAAGTCTCTCGCCTCAGCCGTAAAATGAGGCTTGCGAGGTTGTTTTGATTCAACACACACATGGCACTTGGAATTTTTGACTAAGGTAAATTTCGGAATTAAACTCAAGATTGCAAGATGCATCATACAACCAAAATTAACATGACAAAGTCGCGAATGCCAAACATTAGACTCATCATTAACATTTGAAACATGGTTCACAACTTTATTACAATCATCTGACAAAGAAAAGCGGAACAAGCCTCCGCTATCATAGCCCTTTCCAATAAAACTTCCAAACTTAGAAATTACACATTTATTGGATTCAAAGACTAACTTAAAACCGTCTCTACACAGAAGAGACCCGCTGACTAAGTTCTTCTTGATGGTGGGGACATGCTGCACGTTCTTCAGTCGAACGGTCTTTCCCGAAGTAAGCTTCAGATCGACCGAACCAGCACCAAGAACACGCGCATGCGATCCGTTCCCCATCAACAAGGAGGAAGTCCCACCTGCCTGGTAAGAAGAAAACAAGGAAATTTCAGCACAAACATGAATATTAGCACCAGTGTCAATCCACCAATCAGGTGAATGACATACTGAAAGAACTGTAGGTAAAAGATTACTGTACCCCGACGTTCCACCAGTCTCACTAACAACCATGTTGGCACTGTTGCCATCTTTCTTATCCTTGCGATCCGGACACTTTGCAGCAAAGTGTTCGGTGCTACCATAGCAGTAGCACTTCCCAGTTGGCGGCCTCTTTGGTTTGAACTTGAGCCGTCTGCTTAGCCTTTGTTTGGTTCTGATGTGGCTTGTTCTTCTTTTTGTTGGACGCATTGTGGTTCTTCTTCTGCACCATATTGGCACTAGAAGATCCAACAATCCCTTTACCACGTTGGTCCTTTGCCCTTGCCTTCTCTTCAACATCAAGAGTGCTGATAAGATCGACAACAACAAACTCTTGCCTCTTGTGTTTCAGAGAGGTTGCAAAGTCCTTCCAAGAAGGTGGTAACTTGGAGATAATACCTCCAGCCACAAACTTGTCAGGCAACTTACATGGTGCATCCTCGCTATAGTTCTCAAGGTCCCTAGCCAGCGCCTGAATTTCATGGGCCTGCTCTACCACAGAACGGTCTTCAACCATTTTGTAGTCATAGAGCTGTTCCATGACATACAGCTCACCACCAGCATCAGAGACCCCAAACTTAGCCTCAAGCGCATCCCAAATTTCTTTGCCACTTGGCAGCAAAAGGTACGTGTCCACAAGGCTTTCAGCGAGAACACTCGAGATGGCACCACGAAACAGGTTATCGGCTGCCTCGAAAGCCTTCTCCTCCTCTGGAGAGAACTGTTCGGGCTTCCCCTGCGTGACATACATGATGTTCATCACTGTTAACCACAACGTAACCCTCTGCTTCCAACGCTTGTAATTTGTGTCATCGAAAACATTTGGTTTGATTGATGCAGCAAAACTAGTTACCGAAAGGCTATCAACAATATAAGGTTTTTGGATTGTTAGAAATCTAGGCAAATTTCGATATATTTTAATTCCAGAAATTATCAACAAATTCATGACAAATATGAGTGATCCAGTGGGAGCAAAGCATGTGCTTGTGTTCAAGTTAAATCTCAAATAAAACAAGAACAGTAAGCAAAACCAGAGAGGGTTTAGTGTATACCCAGGGACGGAACCGGAGGAACCAGAATCGCCGTTACTAGTCATTGTGACTAGCCTGCTTGAGGTGACGAGTTGGTGCAGTGCAGTCCCTCGAACGACCAGGCCACCAGGAAGTAGTCGTTCGCTTGAGGGAGACGGAAGCCGGGACGTTGTCGTTCGTGCTGACGAAGATGCCACCGGGAAGTAGACGAGGTAGCCGTTCATAGCAGCGAGCAGGCGCGTACGAGTACGCTCCCCAAAAACCTTATCGCCCGCCTATCCCGAGCAGGATCGCTAGGCAGACGAGGTCCGGAGGTAACTGCTCACGCAAGCAGAGTGCCCGCCTATCCCGAGCAGGATCGCTAGGCAGACGAGGTTCGGAGGCAACTGCTCACGCAAGCAGAGTGCGCGCAAAGCTTGCTTTGGGGATGCGAGAAAGCAAACAACAGGGAGAAGAGAGTGGTCTCCTGAAAGGAATACCAGAGAGAGGGCTTGTGTCGCGTGTGTTTGCCTGGGAGGAGATGCCTCCTCTTAGGCGCCCAGCAGGAGAGGGAGGATGAACCTGGACGCTATTGTCCAGCCATAATGCCATTAAGCGTCAGTTACAGGATTCATGACGGTAACGGTCGTCAGTTACTCTCCCCATGAAGATTGCAACGTCTCTGGCTTTAGTGTCATTAACAGCAAAAACGTTCACCCACCGGCACGGCCGCGGCGCGGCGCGGCGAGCGCGCGCGTGTGGCATGCCCTTCTCCTTTTACCAACTTCACAAGCGGTCCATATTTGGTCCAATATTTAAGTTAGTTATGATTCTCGTTGACTCTCAATCCGGGATTTAGACCCCTAGCATTTATTAGTGGACCTTTAATTTCTTTTGATTAATTGAGACAAAATGGGCCAATGGCCCAATTAATCCAACACAATCGATAACAGGTGAAATTTTCAGAGCGGATAAGAGTTTCTCTTTTTTCTGCGAAATGTATAACAGTTTATCTAGTAGCCCTAAAACATCTGAAATTGTAAGAATCTACTCATAGTGCAGCTTAGCTGTCGTTGGAAGAAGTATCCAAGAAATTTGAAGCTTTGTGCAGAGGACGCAGGACAAACCTCAGAGGAGTCACCAATAAACAAAGCTGTCGAGGCTCAAAATTAGCATAAAACAAAAGCTGCTCCCTCGCAGCCATTTAGGCACTCCACCCGTATTTACCACGAATCTGTTATGAGTTCATGATACAAAAGACTTCAGGAGGCTACGTTATTTAGTCCAAACTCATCTTACATTAATTTCAGAAGGAAACAGTACATGAATCTATTCCAATCAAAGATCATTGCATTATGGAGTTCTAAATACAACACTGTTCTTATACCACCAATCATGTTAACATCAATAATTAAGTACAGTACTGATAATATGCATAATTTCATTGTGTGCTCAAGAGCCTACTTTGCTGATGCGATTCCTCCAAATTTCTGAAGATCAAATGTCAATGCCACTGCATTTAGATCACCACCTCCCACACCTCTTGCTGCATCTTGCAACTGCTGTTGGTTGTAACCATTACAATGAACCCTCCTCGCTATTAGATCTCTAGCATTACAAGAGCCATTAGAAGCTCTATTCTAAAGAATACACCAATTTTACATCAACAAAATGTTCTATAGCTTCTTCAGCTTTCACTATATCTCCTTTGGTGTTAATTTCAGAAAATGCAGTTCTTGGTGGCTGACCCAAGGGCTTGCAGAGGCAGAACCACCAAAGCATTTTGGATGCCCTGAACACCATCAATCAGAAAGGAACCCAATCGCAGGGAAGGATATCACTGCTAAACATGCTTTACATAAGGCTGATCAACTGTAGGCAATGCAATCCACTTACCTATTGGCCTCAGTACCAACTACCTAAATTCAGTACATGAACCCAATGTAAGATCAAAGATCATTGTCGGCCTAATTCTGCTTTTGGGATATACGTACGATTATGTTAAAATATTTTGGCAGAATTACGTAGCGCTGGAATTCCGCACTTCACTTCAACATGTTTTTCTGAAATTCGATTGTGGGGACCTTGCTGTTTCACTATTGAATCAAATTTTGATCCAAAGAATTTTCATGTGTAGAATTTCCGTAATTCCATCATCTTGCTTGTGTTATATAGAGCGATCATCTTTATCATTTGATTGAAGTATCGACGTTCATGTCTGTTAAAACCGATATACGTATTATATTTCGTCATGTATACTATTAGATGAAGGCATACCAATTCAGAGATATCATGGGACCTCAGGTTTCAGGTGAGATGCTTAAGGCACAACCAATCAAATTTATTCAAAAGCACAAGCACCATAGATAGAAAAGGATTAAATTCAAACACTGCAATATATATGACAACAGGGCTCTAGTCATATGCTTATGGCACAACCAAACAGATTCTGAAAAGTACACTGAAAATGCATAAATTCACATGCTTCAATTTATAAAAAAGGGAAAATTTGCTCCTGGACACCGTTCCTTTGTCAAATTGGCCAGAACACACCGCGAACGGTGAAATTGGCCCAGTACCATTACAAAAGCGTGGTCATTTGCTCCAACACACCGCGGCTATTAAAATATTAATTTACTTGGTTTGAGGAGAGAGAATGAGTGGGAAAAGACTATTTTTCCCTTGAGGTAAGTGGGGTCCACCTGTAAGCTTCATCTTCCCCATCCTTCTCACTGCTCAGGTCCCTCCTTCTCTCTCCGGGCGGCGGCGGACGGCCGGGCCGCGACGGACGGGCGCGTGGGGCGGGCGGCGGTGGGGTGGCAACGAGGGCGCGTGGGCGGCGAGGGGGAAGGTCGCCGGCGCCGGCAACAACACGGCGGCAGCGGCGGACACGTACTTGTCGTAAATCTACTCGAACGGGCACACGCTGGGCGCGGAGCAGGACGACTTCACCTTCAGCTGGGACGAAGCGGCGGCGCCGCGGTTGTGCCGCCGTCGGCGCTGGTCACCGCTGCGAAGCGGCAGGTGGACTACATCCTGGGCGCGGTTCTTCCACGCCGAGGTGTCGCCGCCGTCGCGCGCAGTGGTGCTCGTGGACACGGAGGCCGAGCGGGCGGCGCTGGCGAGGGAGGTGAGGGCGCGGATGGCTGTGATGGAGACCGGGATCGCGGAGGACTTCCCGTGCGGCGGCGGGGACGACGGTGGCTGGCCGTTCGTGAACGAGCGGAGCCCCGGGCTGCGGGCTGCTCGACGTCATACTGGGCTCCTGCGCGGCGGGGACACGGGTGCTCTCCGCCGTCTCCGGGGTGGAGATCGTGGAGCCCGGGGCGCGAACCCGGCGGCGGCGGCGTACATGGAGGGGTTCGGCGCAGAGAGAAGGGGGACCTGAGCAGTGAGAAGGATGGGGAAGATGAAGCTTACAGGTGGACCCCACTCACCTCAAGGGCAAAATAGTCTTTTCCCACTCATTCTCTCTCCTCAAACCAAGTAAATCAATATTTTAATAGCCACGGTGTGTTGGAGCAAATGACCACGCTTTTGTAATGGTATTTGGCAAATTTCACCGTTCGCGGTGTGTTCTGGCCAATTCAACGAAAGAACGGTGTCCAGGAGCAAATTTTCCCTATAAAAAATGGCAATATTCAGAACATTACAAGAGCCAATAGAAGCTGTGTCTCAAGAATATACTAATTTATATGGAAACATTCAGAACATTACAAGAGCCGATAGAAGTTCTGTTCTAAAGAATATTCTACATCAATGCTTGCATAATAATATTGACAAGATTACAGGAGCCATTTACAAACTCTGTCTGAAGAACAATATACACTGATGACTGGTCCAACAAACCAAGGACTCTCAAATCACGCACACAGCATGCATCCTCCGTCTCTTGGGCAACGGCGACACCACTTCCACATTCTTTGGGAGCTCCAGAGCGTCGATCTTGGTGAACCATGGGTGCTTGAGCGCGGCGGCTGCCGTCATCCGCTTCTCCGGGTTGCAGGTGAGCAAGCCACTGAGGACCTCGAATCCTTCTTTCGACAGCTTCGTCTCGGGGAAGTGCTCGCGCAGGAAGTTGTGCCGCTGCACGTCCAACTCCGGCATCCACACGGTGGCGAACGTCGTCGATGAGAACCACGGCCACGTCGTGTCGTCAGGCGTGCCGAGCACGTCGAAGATGGCGCAGAGCTGACCTTGGTCGTAGAATCCCTGGAACAGAGGCCTCCCGTTGTTGATGAGCTCCGCCATGACGCAGCCGAGGGACCAGATGTCCACTTTCTCGTCGTAGTCGGGCTTCTCCAGCAGCATCTCCGGCGCCATGTACCACATCGTGCCGGCCGGCTTGTACGGCGGCCGCTCGTCGGTGGACATGGCGAGCCCGAAGTCGCAGAGCTTGACGACGCTGTGGCCGTCGCCGACGAGGATGTTCTGGGGCTTGATGTCGCGGTGGACGATGTGGCCGTCGTGCATCTTCTTGGCGCCCGTCAGCAGCTGCCACATGGCGGCGCGGACCGTGTCCTCCGGCAGCGGCGGACTCCCGCGGGGGCGCTGGTGGAGGAGGTCGTGGAGGCTGGGGCCGACGAACTCCATGACGAGGCGGAGGTCGAAGGTGGCCGGGACGCGAACGACGCCGTGGAAGCCGACGACGAACGGGTTGGCGCCACCGCCGCTCGCTTCCTCGAGGAAGCGCGCCTCTCGCAGCGCCGCCTCGGGGCCGCCGCCGTGGGCCGTGGCGAGGTGCTTGATGGCGACGATCTGGCCCGTGGCGCGGTGGCGCGCCTTGACGACGGCGCCGAAGGCCCCCTTGCCGAGGCGGCAGGTTGTCTCCTCGTACTGCTCCGTGGTGCCGACGGCGATGCGCTTCCTCTTGAGGCCGGCGGGTCCCGCGGCGGCGGGTTCCACGCAGGTGGCCATCGCGAAAGGAAGATGGCGAGTCGGCGGATTGGGTTGCCCTAGCCTCGGCAGGGGCAGGCGGCGGCTACGCTATGCGGGGGAGAAGCGGGCGAAGTCGATGGCGATGGGTGTAATGGTGGTGCTGGCTCGAGTCCAGTATTTATTACAGGAGTGAATCCGACTGAGTTGATCGCTGCGTCAATCGTACGTAAATTCGTAATCGATCCTAATTAGGAAAGGTCTTAGTTGGCTGATGCCGTGCCCGTAACGCATCTAGCTATGTGCTTCACCTAGCGAATTTCGTGATGGCCTGTTTACTCGCATATTCCCAGCACGGGCTATTATCAGCAGCAACGGCACATCTGAACCTGTTATGTGTTCATTTCTTCAGAAGGTTCAGTTTGGTCAGTTAAGGGAGCAAAGCCCAATCATTCCCCGCGTACCTCTCTTCATCGAAGAGACGAAGAGTAGTAGTACCTGTAGGCTGTAGGCCATCGTCCTGATAATGATCCGTGTATCCTGAAATTGGTGTGGTTCGTCAGTAAACACCAGCCTCCCGATTTGTTCTTGCCCTTCATTTTGCCTTGGAACTTTTCCCCTTTTCTCTTGTCCTCGCAGCTATGTACAGCGAAATTTCAGCAGGATTGATGTTTTTGCATTCATGAGTCAACCATTACAGAATATGGGTTGCATTGGTAAAGCTCTGCAAGAGCACCAGAGCATGAGTTCTCACTACTGAACTCTATATGAACAATACCAATTCATTTTTTTCAGATCACTATGGACCTGAGTAAGGTATTCCTACGCTCAAGAGGGCCGTCAAGTTCACCTAAACCTGGAACAAGTAAGAGACAGCACATGCAAAAACATGTTGCTAATGTTCAAGTTGGAACAGGCAATGAGGCAACAATCTCAATTACCTACCAGTTGCTGCGGGATCGCATAGTACAATATTTTTCTATCAAATTGTATCAGTGGAGGAAGATAAAAGCAAAAGGATTTAGTTTTGTTTTTTAGCAACAGGGCCCTGAAAGATGCTTGACTGAAAAGTTGAACTTGGTGGATAACTGCTGAATAGAATATCTAATTGATTTGTAAAGATTACCCATGTATTACGATGGGGTCATTCTTCATAATTTTGAAATTTTTATACATTTGATGCCTTGCTGAACCTGAATAATCTCCGACAAAATCACATGATAAATCACTAAGCTTAGGCGCAAACTTGCTAAGCTGATCATGCATAACTGAATCATAAGCTGATAAGCAACAAAGATGATGTACTAGATGGAATGGTTGATAAGATTGCATATATGGTGTGTTCTTCATTGATGAGCTAATTTCTTACACTCTCTTTACATTTCCAGCAACAACAGATTTCCTGTGGCGATCATGCTGTTGAGTGACTTTACAAGTACATCAGCAATTGTCCCTTGATTCCCCAGTCCTTGGTACCGCTCGATAGCAAATTATCAAGAAAAATGATAGTAGTAAATAAATTCATTTTTCAGAGAATTTGATGCAACACACTTTCTCCCTGCAACAGAAGTACACCAATTAGGTTGATTCAGCATAGGAAGTGATTACCATTTGATCGGAATCCAAAGGTATCCATCATCTTCACCAATGTGAGGGACTGATAATTGGGAAATAAAATTGGGTATAAGAATAGCAGCTGAATTGCACTGACAAACAAAGTTCAGATACACGCGCCGTCAGGGTGGGCGGCGTCCTACACCTACTACTACGGGGTTTACCATTTCAGCATCTCAATAGTCAATAACCCTCTTACATATTTGTACCAGAAACTAATAGCAAGTGGCTTGGTCACTAAACAAGTCAGTGTTTGATGATGGCCGTCGGATGCGTGATGGACAGCACCCGTGAAGTCGCTCGACCATTCATGCGCTCAGTTACTTCGCCAACTTCCTCCTCTGGATGCTCTAACTGAGCAAACTTCAGATAGTGTTTGGTTGGGCACTGGTAACGCAAACGCAAACGGAAATGGAAAGCGGCGCTACTGGTAACGGTGGAGCAGATTTCAGACTTTGTTTGGTTCAACGTTGTAAACATAAATAATACCAGAAGCTGTGGATGGCCAGATGCTGGGCGACGAGGTGATCCGATTACAGCAGAGGAGCAGCGGTATCGATTTTGAATTGGCGGGTATCTGATTACACGGTAGCCGATTACAGACCAGGCCAAACCAAACACGTGTAACGTAATCACATAACCTCCGTAATCTGTTTACGTTACAAATCCATGAACCAAACGCTACCTATGGCCATATCCTGAAGACTGACGAAACTGAATATGCAATGTTCAGAGTTCCTGACGACCACGCCAAGAATATCTAGAAAACACAGCTGAATTGCACTGACGAACAAAGTTCAGATAAACACACGCACATACCAACGCTAACCCACACGCACACGTAGATATATATATATATATATAGGAAAATTCCTTTCTACCATCGTTGGTACTACCTTCACCCGTGTATCTCATGTTAAAAGACGTATATGACCCAACGGAGAGTATGTACATGTAGTATATGATGATACTAGACTATCTGGGTGATATGTAGGTTGAGTATGTAAGCATACTTTGAGTATGTGGACATACTAATTTTTATATACTAATATAATGATATAATCATAATAAATTTAAAAAATAGGGTTGCTTCTGAATTTTTTCGTGCAATTCGCTTTGGAGTATCTTAGAATTAGTATACGAACATACTCAAACTGATAAATGAGTATGTGAACATACACATGATAGTATATTAATGGTGATGGTAGCTACAAGCGAGGGTAGATAAAACTCGTCATATATATATATATATATATATATATATATATATATATATATATATATATATATATATATATATATATATATATATATATATATATATATATATATATATATATATATTAGAGCTTGTCCGCGCCATGGTGTTCGCGTTCGCCGGACGGCGTGGCGACGGAGGTGCTGGCGGCGCAGTTCGCTTGGCAGGTGCTCGCCGGCCGTTGATTCACGCTGTTCGCGTGCCTCCTGATCCTGTCAGCGTCGGGCGCCACGTACACCTTCGGCATCTACTCCCGGGCGCTCGGTCATCGCTGGGCTACGAGTCTACGACCAGCGCGCCGTCGCCACGCTGGCCTTCTTCAAGGACCTCGGCAGCAACACCGGCGTCCCGGCCGGGCTCCGCCATGAACAACCTCGCCGCCTACCTCGTACCTCATGGAGTCATGGCCTACCTCTCCCTCTCCGGCCTCGTCGCGCGCCCGCCCCTCCGTGTGGCTCATGTGCGCCGGCGCCAATTCCCAGGCGTTCGCCGGCACCGGCGCTTGTCACCTTCCGTCCGCAACTTCCCGGACGGCAGCCGCGGCGACGTCGGGCTCAGCGGCGCTATCCTCGCGCAGGTCTACCTCGCCCTCTACAGCAGCTCGATGAGGAGTGTCTCACTCTCCACGCGGCGGCGCCCATGTCAGCGACGACCGTCGTCGTTGAGAAACCCACTTCCTTGCCAGTGCCAGATCCGGCGAGCTCCGACACGCCACCACCACCTCCGCCGCCGCCGCGGCGCCGCCGTCTTCCTGCCTCGGCGCCTTCTTGAGGTTGAGAAACGCGTTCAGCCCGCCGGCGCACGGCGAGGACTGCACACGATCCCGCAGGCGCTGGTGAGCGTGGACATGCTGCTGCTGTTCGTGGCCATCACCTGCGGCGCCGGCGGCACGCTGACGGCGATCGACAACATGGGCCAGATCGGTCGGTCCATGGTGGTACCCTTCCAAGAGCGTCGACGCCTTCGTCTCCCTCATCAGCGTCTGGAGCTACGCCGGCCGCGTCGCCGCCGGCTACGCCTCGGAGGTGCTCTGCGCTCCTGTCGCGGCGGCATGGGCTCCCGTGGTCGCTCGTGCTGACGGCGGTGCTCGTGCTCTACTACTTCTCGGACGCGGTTTGCCGCCGCCTCGCCGCCGAAGCGAGCAAATCACCAGACCGCTACTAGTTTTCCTCAGCCACCGGACCACCGCGGCCACCGGCCTAACGAGGAAGAAGCCCGTCGTTGCGCGCGCACCGCGCCGGGAGAAGCCACGCCGGAGGATCGAGCGGATGCGGCACCTCTGCGAACACGATATCTGATGGCGCTGGCGCCACCGTCGCTGGCGAGGCGAGCTAGTCCCTCCAGAGCGACCGGACCACCGCGGCCTCGCGGCTGTCGCGCGCGCCTGATGAGGAGGAAGACGCTATCGCGACTCGCGACGCTCCCAAGATACTCTCAATCTAGGCCGCCGAATCCCGATTGGGCGGCAGATATGGGCCCAGGGGTGGACGGTATTTGAAATACCGACCACCCGGTCGGTATCTGAAATACCGTCCCCCCTTGGCTTGGCGCTGCCATGGCGCGCTGCCACAGCGCCGACGAACACAGGCCGTCCCAAGCTTCCAGACCCCTCCTCGTAAGCACATCGGAGCTTCACCATCTGGATCATGTGCACCAGGCATTCTCCGGCACCGGCGCGCTAGTCACCTCCGTCTGGAACTTCCCGGACGGCGGCCGGTGGCGGCCGTCCGAGAGCGTGGACGCCTTCGTCTCCCTCATCGCGCCGCCGCCGGCTACGCCTCGGAGGTTCTACTGCTCACCTGCGCCGGGCACATCCTCATCTCCTCCGACCCGCGGCCGCGCGGCACTCTCCACGCTGCGTCGGTGCTCGTCGGCTTCTTCTCCGGTGCGCAGTAACCGGTGCTCTACGCCGTCGTCTCGGAGCTCTACGGGCTCCGGCGCTACCCGATGCTCTACAACCTCGGCGCCGCCGCGATCCCCGTCGGCGCGTACGTGCTCAACGTGCGCGTCGCGGGGAGGCTCAACGACGGGGCGCTAGGCGCCACCAGAGGCGGGGACGACAAGACGTGCGCCGGGCGTGGAGTGCTTCAGGAGGTCCTTCCTGATCATCATGGTGGCCGGCGCGCTCGTGTCGCTCGAGAGAGTTTTACAGGGGCGACATGTACGCCAAGTTCAGAGATGCGGCGGCTGTGGCCGGCGAGGGGTCGCCGGGCGGCCAAGCCAAGGAGGCGCTGCCAGTCAGGGACTACATACATATGTTCAATTTTCGGATTTGACTACAAAAAGAATGTTCGTGTGACGAATTCTCATCGTCGTCTCGCTTGCTTCTGTTATATAGCGACCATGTGTGTCGCTTGATCCAGTATCAATTTTTTGTGTGAGTTAAACATATTCAGATTTGTCGATTTGATGCTGGCATGTACCTGCAACTGTTCGATTGTGGCGTCGGAAAATTCAGAGATACGGTACCTAGCTAGGCAACTCAGGGTTCAGCGTGACATGCGTAGGCAAGGTCAACCAAATTCATTGGGAAGCACAGGAGAAACAGATTCAGCTCAAATAACGCAGTTTACACCTCAGTACCGACAACATTACAGCGCTCCGATCTAAAGAACAGACTAATTTTACATGCATAGGTAACAATCTGTGGGTCACGCACACACAGCAAGCCGCCTCGGTCTCTTTGGCAACGGCGACACCACTTCTTCTTCCTTTGGCAGCTCCGGGTCGCCGATCTTGGAGAACCTGCATGTGTGCTTGAGCGCGGCGGCGGCCGTCATGCGCTTGTCGGGGTTGCACGTCAAGAGACCGCTGAGGACATCGAACCCTTCATTGGACAGCTTCGTCTCCGGAAATTGCAAGCGCGGGTGGCTGTCCCTCTGAATGACCAGCTCCGGCATCACCTCGGCGGCGAACGCCGTGGACGAGAACCACGGCCAGGTGCTGTCGTCAGGCATGCCGAGCACGTCGAAGATGGCGCAGAGCTGGTCCTCATCGTCGAAGTCCTGGAACAGCGTCCTCCCGCTGATGAGCTCCGCGCCTCCACCATGAGCCCATGACGCAACCGAGTGACCAAGTGTCCACGAGCGAGTCGTAGTTGGGCTTCTCCAGCAGCATCTCCGGCGCCATGTATTTTTTTTAGCACAATCTCCGACGCCATGTACCACGGCGTGCCCGCCGGCAGGGGTGGACCCATGTAGAGGCGTAGAGCCCAGTGAGGACACATGCCCCCACTTAATTTACATGTTTTAGTGGCGGCCACTCGGCCATGTTCACGGTGAGCCCGAGGTCACAGAACCTGACGACCGTCGCCGATGAGGGTGTTGGACGGCTTGATGTCCCAGTGAATGATGTGGGCATCGTGCATCCACATGATGGCGCGCACCGTGTCCTCGGGAAGCGGCTGCAGGCTCTGATGGGTGTATGTTATTATCAAGGCAAAAAGTGATGCGTTTGAAGCTTTTAAGAAATTCAAAGTTTTGGTTGAGAACTGATCACAAGATCAAGGTGTTAATTAAAACTAAAAAAAGTATTTTTGACTTTTAGGACAAATCTAAAAATAGCTATATCCATAGACGGATAGAGTATTATAAAGTCTTCATGAACGTTAGGATGCATTCATCTCCCTACTCAAAACATAATTACCACATCAAAACTCTTGCTATCCTCAAACAACCAAGAGATTTCTAAGCCCTTTTGTGAACTCTCATCCCCCCTATCAATTACTTTTGACCAGACACACTATCAAACTATGGAAGGTGAGTAAGCTATTAAAAAGTAGCACTTCCACATTATTGTTACTTCATCGCGAGGTGATAACATAGATATTCTTTTCGAAAAGAACAATTGATATGTATATAGAATAATTTGGGCACAACAAAATAGGATAACTGTTGTTAGACCCCATAACTGAATAATAATCAGTAAATTAAACACCAAATATTTGTAGCATAATATATAACTCGATCGCATTACATACTAACCAAAACTTATAATTCATAAAAAGAAAATACAAAACCTAACAATTTCAGGCTGTGGGAAAAGTGTATTTGCGCATTGAGTCCTGGACCCCGGCCTGCAGCATGGATTCCGGGAGAGGGTGGGCGTCGAGGATCCGAGCCAACGCCGCCCTCCACTCCGGGGTGGATCTGTCTATCAGGAACGCCCCGATGGCCATGCTCCGGGCACAGAGCACCTTCCATTCCGCCAGAGTCAGCTTCTTCAGCGCCTCTCTACGCACTGCCTTCGCGTCCACTTCGCCCTCGGCTTTCTTCACCTCGCCCTCTCTCCCCATGACGCTGCTGCTGTCACCTCCAACTCGACAGTCGCCACCGAATGTGTGCGGGCGGCAAGCTGCCCGGGCCTGTCCGTGGGGTTTCCCTGGACCTGATCGTCTCTGTCCCCTCCTGCATATATACTACTGACTGGGTCATCATCCCGAGTCCGAGCTTGACACGCTCACTGGTTCACGTACTGGAAACAAACAACTAACAGATAGTTAGTATCGACTCTGAATCGGAAACCCAAATGTTGTGCTCACGACGATCTCGAGTAAGAAGAGTCTCAGAGCTTGTACATGCAGGGATCTGTCGCTGAAATCGAGAGGGAGGTTTTTCATCTTACTGATGCTGTGAAGCCGCAAGATTCCTTCTCGGTGTTCCGGAACTATGAGAAATATAGCATTTTTTTACTGTTCGGGTTACCCGCAAGATTGCTACTAATTAACCTCGAGAAGTACATATGTTAGGATCAAGTAGTACATGCGCAGACAATAGTCTTTTTTTCGTGAAACATAAGTACGGGAAAAAGGCTCATACATATGTATACTCGCATCATACAAAACTATATTTTAGCTCCCTACTGCAGATTTCTCTCAACATGCAAGCTTGCCACATCATCCTTCCATTAGGACTATCCATTTATGTCATCCATCGATCTTCTATGACCAATATCATCCATGGTCTTTGTGAGTGCAATACTACAAAATTCGCACTGATGTCATCCACCGGTCTTCTATTACCAATAGTATCTATGGTCTTTACAAGTACAATGCTACAAAATTCGTACGTTAGAAATATATATATGATCAGTCATTTAAGAGTCGTTCTTTCTCAACAAAATGAACATATTTTTATGTATAATATTGTTTGTAAAAGAATATTACCATGCAATTAACTTAGTGTTTCTATTTTCAAATTTAATCTTAAATCATGTATAATGTCGTTTGCAAAAAAAATCATATGCAATCAATTTAGTGTTTTCAAATATTATTTAAGAAATTTCCGCGGTACCACCTAGTTTATAAATACACACGTAAACACAACTCTATGATCACCTCCAAAAAAATCGCTAACACCAGTCGCCGAAATACTACGGTGTTCGTGGATTCAGCCCATTTCCTGGCCCAAGTGGCCCTTGGGCTGGATGTCACATTAAAATAATGCCCGTTTGCAACTGATTGATATTGTTTGTCCTAAAAAAAAGCTGATTGATATTTTGTTAACAGTACCGTTTGCATTCTCCAACAAAAAATTTTCCAAATGCCGAAATGTCTTCAATCTCTTGTATTCATAAACGAGGTACCGTCGTAATGCTTTGAGCTCTTTGATCTGGAGTTTTTTACACAATGTGCATATAAAACGTGACGGGTATATATCAGTGCTACGCAGCTCCCAAGTCCTCCCCTAGTCCCCTCACATCTACTCTTTTGCAGCCATTGTTGGCCATTTTGAAGCAGGATTCCCCACGTGTGCAGATCTGAGATGGCAGGCTGAAATGCCGCTTTTGGTCCGAAAAAAGAGTGAAATGCCGCTTCTTTAAGAGCAGCCAACCAAACAAGGTCATCACCTGCTCTGAAGACAAACATTTGCATCGTTTGGTCTTGGTTGCCCTCGTCCCTCGTGCTCGATAAATTACCATTACCATGTTGCAAGCGCGTTTTTCATGGAGTTTCCATGCGGGAAAAAGATAGCCACAGTACTCCATAGTTTACCAACCGACCAAGACGCCAAGCAATACGCCAATGCAATACCCCCAAAGTCGATCCCCAAGCACGCCTATCCCTCTGCCAAACTAAAGCAGCCGCTACAGACGAACAAACCTGCACTGTAGTACATCTCTGCTCCTTTTTGTTTACAGGATCTCTCCCGTTTGTCTTTGATCTGTTCTAAACAAAATTCATCGCTCATGCCTCACGCAGCACACTCACATTCGTTAATTTTCAACAGAGAAAAAAAAAGGAGCGCACTCGCACGGCACAGCAGTAACCGCGACGCGTCTTTGGCGATTACGGAGTATTTCATTGGCACTGCCTCCATGCCTTAACCACCGTACCGACAAGTAGTATACAGTCTCAGGGGAGTCCAGTGTCTGTGTCTCATGCCGGTCTGATCCTGATCCGGCGGTGAGTCGTCGGCCGATGACGATGAGCATGCACGGCTATGCCTACTGCAAGTACCCGTACTACATCTTCCGTGTGCCAAGGCACCGCCCACGAGCTGTGCGTGTCCTAGTGGGCTTCTTCCGTACTCACTTACGCCGAACTTTCTACCCCTAGCGTTACTGGTCTCTTGGTAACTTTCCATGCATCATGCAGCCCGGCTACTGTCCGCTGCTATAAAATGCTGGTCCGCGCAGAGCTGCTGTGTGACCATTCTTTAAGCTACTAGCCCAGCTCGAGTTGGCAACCGAGACTACACACACTGACACACGCACATACAAACGCGCAGCCACACCCACACACGCACATTGACATTGCACGACAGGATCGGAAGATGGCACGCCTCGTCTACGCAATGCCGCCGTTGATCCTCATCGCCTTCCTCCTCTGCTTCGTCCAAGTCTCCAACTTCGCACGGCCATTGCCCCCGGAGCCGGAGGAACAGCAACCCCGGGTTCCTTTGGCTCCTCCTGCTGCTCGCCGTGACGAGCCGCCTCGCCACACCGCCGACGCCGCCGAGACCGCGGCGATCACGGAGGACGACGGGAGCAGAAGAAGGGCCCGTGCTGATGATGACGGCGCGGCCGCGGCTACACGGTCGATGGCAACGGCATCCCCGCGCGACAAGGGCAAGGACGATGCCGGCGTCGTCGGGTCGGGGCACAGGAGCGCGCTGCTGCTGCGGCTGCCGGTGATGCTGCGTTCCAAGTTGGCGAGGCGGTTTCTGGCAGGGGTGGTGGAGGGCGCGGACTCGGCTGCGCGGGCGTCCTGCCGCTCCAGCGACGTGCACATCAGCTGCGCGCCGCCGTCGGAGCACTGATTCTCCGGGATGGACGGCGTGCGCGATGGATGCAACACAATGCACGCGAGACAGCCTACGGGCCCAGGCTGTAGGTCCCGGGTCTAGCTAATTCAGTCCATTCGTTAATTTTATTTTTTTGTTGCGAACGCATTCGTTCATTGGTGACCTTAACTCGATTCTCGTTACTCCGTTGTATTGTTCATTTTATCCGTTTATTACTCACCTTTATAGATGCATATAAGGCAGCACTTTAGGACTTGCACTGAATAACCATCCGTTGTATATATAGAGGCGCTATCACATCGGCAAGCTATATACAAGATGGCGATCAAAATCACATATAGGGAGTTGTAATTTTTTACGTGCAGCCTGAATGATTCAGTGTTGAAAATCGTTTTAGAACATAAAAGTGAATTGCGCCCCTGCTATGTTGATTAATTACTGCCACCCCGATCGACCATGTACCTTAGAAGCAGAGGACGAGGAACATGGTAGAACGTCATTTTAGTTTCTCGTTCTAGTAACAATTAGTTCCCATAGTGTAAAAATCTGCTAAGAATATCATTCTACTTTCTAGAGAATCACAAAAAGCAAAATAGCCAAGTTGATCCTTGAAGCTGGCAAGGAATCACAAAAGGCAAAATAACCAAATTGATCCTTGAACTTTGCACAAGGGGTCAAGTTAGTCCCTGTATTTTAAAAAGGTTAATTTAGTCCCTCAACTCTTATTTTCGGGTCAAACACATCCCTATGCTGCTATAGGGTGGCATGAACCGAAGATGAAATGTCTTTATTACCCTTAGCTCTTGCATAATGACAGGTGTAACCCATATGTTAGGATTTTTATTTTTTTTCTTGTATTTAATCCTCGCATCGGGTCGCACGTCCATGCAGGCCGCTTCCTATTCTAGCTCCTAGGAGTAAATAAAATAAAAATTCTAACATATGGGTCATATCTATCATTATGCAATAGTTAAGGACAAAATGGGGATTTCACCATCAGCTCATGCCATTTTGCAGTGCCACATCAGACCAACGATATGTTTGACTCAACAACAAAAATTGAGGGACTATATTGGCTTTTTTAAAAGTTAAGAGACTAACTTAACCTTCTACACAAGTTCAGGGATAAACTTACCTATTTTGCCATCACAAAATCACATGCCAGTATGCCACGGCCCCGCAAGTCATACGACAAGGTCAACACGCACTAAAAGTCACAGCATGCAGTAAGTACGAATACGCCACGGTCTCAACCAAACATCCTATAGGTCAAACCCGATAAAACTATCATGTGCACTGTCGTCGAAGCACAAATACTAGTACTCCGTACACAAAACATTTATGCTGACAACCAAATACGTACATACATGGTGACGGTTGTAATACCCGCAACCAACTTTCTACTAGCATACGGAGTACGGAGCAAGTATTTGTGACTGCAGGCGCAAATGTCTATAAAAAGTTAAAAAAAAACCGGCTGCATGAGCCCATGCTAGCGCCTAGCCTCCCGCTCCCGTTGCTGGCCTACCGGCTACCGCTCACGCCGCTAGCACCCGTCCAGCCACGCCTGCCGCCACCTCCAAGACGGCTGATGCAAATGCAAGGCAGGATGGAAGTGAGAGAGAAGGGAGCTGAGGAGAGGAGGGGATAAGTGTCTGAGAGTATGTAGTAAGCGAGAGGAAAGAGACAAGTAGATAAAAGAGAGAGCAAGCATGCAGATGCAGTGTGTAGCGCAAATTTTGTGGTTGCTGAATTTTTTTGGTTCTTGCGTAAGATTTATGTTGGCGGATATCCACCATCATTTGAAATAAAGTGACCGTCAGCTTAAAAGAGTAGTGTTTATTTCAAAATTTCATTCGATTCAAATGAATAAGTTTGAAAATTACTAAATCTTTTGAAAATTCATATTTAGGTTCAAGTGCTCTAATATAGATGATGATATAGAAAATAGATGAAAGATTTAATTGTATTCTTAAGATAATCTAAGATTCTATTTACTGTTCCACTAATAATAATACTAAGAAAACATAAAAGTGGTAAGAATATCTAAATATTGGCATGTAATACTTTTATAGGTCAATAACTATGGTAAAAAGTTTCACTACATAGTTGTAGGAGTTTAACAATTTTCGAGCTCATTTATTATTTTTTAAGAATTAATTGAATTTATACTAATATAAAGAAATTTATTTGTGTTGATTGGTGCTTAATTAGCCCACCAACACAAATGTGACTCTATTTGTGCTGGCGGGTGCTTATTTACCGTGTAGATCGTTCGCGAAACAACGTAATTCTCACGGGGTACGCATTCCCTCGTTCGTGGCGACGACTGATTTTAGGCCTGTTTGGCCGCTGGCCACAAGTTGCCACAACCGCACATGCGACGCCGCCTAAGCTGCGGCGGACAAAAATGACGTCACGGTTGTGGCGAGAAAATACATTACACGATAAAAAAAACTGTGGCTACCGCATCGGGTGAATGAATCAAACAACTGCATTGATTTTCTGGCGCCGTCACAGTTGTGGCATGGCGAGCCGTGGCGGCCAGCCAAACACGCCCTTTGTCTTTAGTGTGTCTGCCGCCTCACGTTCTAACACACACGGGAGCCGGGGCACCTGGTTTTGGTACATGCACGGTAGTTTCGTCTGTGAATCGATGATACATTTGGCTTCTTCGTGAGTTCGTGACAAAGGCACAATTACATGCCAGATCTTTAGTTTTTTTTTTCTTTTCACAGCCTCCTAATATAATCAACTTCGATGGACAAATCTCTCGGAGGACGGGAAGATCGAGTTTTGTACCATAAAATGCTTTATTTTATCATGATGCAGAGCAGAGCCCCGTTCTCATGGTTCGCAGCACGCAAGCACCGCAGCACAAAGATAAGCGCGCCCCGCTGGGCTCAAACACGGGATTGAGAGCCAGCTCGGTGCGCCGCTCCCTGCCGTGTCAACTTCCCATCCCATGAAAGTGTCTTGAAACGAATCGAAGGGTGGTTGTTGATTGCCTTTTTGTCAGAAGATAAATATTTCACCGTGTGCTACGCAGCTCAGCTTGCTCGTGGAAGTTGCTCCTTCCTGTCCCGAACCAATCAAAGTCCAAAAGCTCATCCTGCTTGCTTCAGCAGCGCGAGACGCGTAGGCGACTGGCGCATCGATCCATGCGCCAATGGATCTCTGGGATCACGCGCCTTGACCGACAGGTACCACGGTCGTAGAGGTTGTACCCAATGCGCACTACACGGTAAATACAGTACATACATGACTTGGTCAAGCTACGGGCCATGTGTAAAGGTGATCTCGCGGTGGTTTCCTTCCTGAGAAAGGTGGCATCGACGATGGATCTCATCGAGCGTTTGTTTTATTTTACAGCTCTCGGAACTTGACACACGATTTCCTGCAGGAGTAATACTGCAGTACGGCTACTGTTACCATAAAATGACCGTGCACATGCAAAACACTCTCATCGCCGGTTTTCGAGCTCAAAATTACCTAGCAACAACCTACTCCTAGAGTTGGCAGTTTGGCACCCACGCACACAAGATGAAAACGCTCCACCGCCCAGACGAGCCCCCCGAACGGAGCTGCCGACCTACGTACCGACTCGGGACCCTGGAAGTCATCTACTGATGTTGTCAGCGGAGTCCCTCGTCCATCCATGTATGAATAGCGGTATCCCCCATTTTGGACAGTGATGAGGTAGTCGACGCAATTTGCATGTGTATTTGCGTTCGGATTTGCTACTTTCCTTCTAAACTATAAAAGAATGTCCGCGGAAGGGAATAGTCTACGTGGCCCGGGGTAGTCTTTCAATTCCTTTATCGGGTGGGAGATTAAGGAAAGTCAAGCCAATAGCTGCAGCTTTAGTCACACTAGCTACATCAGTTGATCATGGATTTAGCATACCACCTCAGAATAGTCTACGTGGCATCTTTTCTTCCCTTCTACTGACACTGAGCGAGCAGCAAGCATAGGCAATAGTTTCCGTAGGGGTGGGGCGCAAGCAAGCCAGGCTCCGCTAGCTAGCGTACTCTTCTGCTATCAATGAAACCGAAAGAAAAAAACTGTGCCCTTTCGTATAGATCGAGACGCAGTACTTTTTCTTGACTTCTTCCATACTAGGATGAAAGCTAGAACGGATCCGATCTAGAGCATGCAGCACCTCCAAGTCTAGCATGAGATTACAAGACGGATATAATGGCGAAGTTGAAGCAGGTGTGGAGATGGAAGGGGAAAGCTCGAGCCGGACGTGGAGCCTACTGGAGCCGAGCGGACGAGCCGTCTCCGATGCGGAGCGTCCGTGGAGCTCGCTGGCGTCGGATTCTGTTTGTGCGGTGATCCGCGCGGGGGCGCACCCTGGCGCGGGTGCGCCCCCGGCGCGCGTGCGCCCCCGGCGCACTGCATTTTCTTCCTTCCACTTTCTTTGTTTCTTCTTTTCCAGCAAAGGCCTTAGCCAGCTTTATAGATAAAGCAACTGAAAGATACTGGGATTACCAGTTTACAATGAAGTACAATCCGCTAAAGAGCGGCATCCAACAGAGCATAAAAGGACCCTCTAGGCCTCGCATCAGAGAAGAGCCTACTCTAGATGCCCAATCTAAAGGGTAAGCGAACAGAAAACCATCTATCAGACCCGCCCTACCGCGGAGCCTACGACTTGACCACCAACGGCTACAGGAGAATCTCCAGACAACGCCTTCAGGAAGGCAAAGACGCGACTGCGTCCGCGTTTGGTTTTCACCACGGAGAGCTTCCACGAACCGCCGTCGAGCGAGAGCCTACCGACAACGCCCTCAAGAGGGAAAGCACACGCCGTTGCCCGACCCGACACCGAGTTGAAGCTTACGCTTGAGGACCTCCACCCGACGAGCCGAGAGCACCTAGACCGATCCCACTCGCTTCCATCCACCTCCCACCATTGCAGCCGCCGAAGCTCGTCCGCTGGGTTCCATATGCACTCGCTGGCAACACCTGACACCTCAGGAAGGTTTGGGGACCTCGATTGCCCCCAAAGCTTATATCGTCCCCTCAATGGGATGACATCGTGCTTCGCAAAGTGAGATAGAAAGCATGAACCCCGCGGCGGAAACTTGACGGCGCTACGGGGAAGGCTTCGTTGACGACGCGGAAACGGAGGCGGTACCCCGACCATGGAGAAGCCGCAGGGATGGGCCAGGATTACGGCCGCCGCCTCCTCAATGCCGCCACCATCAGAGAAGCGTCGACGCCAGCCCGACCCCGACCGGAGCCACGGGCCACGAGCCCAGACCACCGCGGCGGCAGGAACCGCTGCCGCTGCCTAGGCCGACGCCCGCCCCCGGTCCGCACCGGCGGTCGGGGCACAGACCTAGGGACGGACCCCCAGATCCACTGCCCCGAAGGCAGGGCCGACTCCTCCGCGCCGCCGCAGGGGACCGCCGCAGGGGCCGCGGGCTACCGGGTGGCAGGACGCCTCAATTGCGCCCTGCCGCCCCCGGTCGCCGTGAGCCCCGTCCGGACACGGCCGCCAGCCGCGGGCTGCGAGTGCCGCTCGCCCACGGGCGCCGCTGCCGGCCGGCCTCCACGCGCCCCAGGCCGTCGCGCGTCCGCAGCTCCCGGGCCGCCGTCCACCGCGCCCAGGTCGCCTAGCCCCGGCCGCCGCACGCGCCGTCAGCCACCGCCTCACCGGATCCACGCCCAAGGACGGCGGGGGAGGCCGGATCCGCGCCGCCCGCACGAGGGAGCCCCAACGAGGCCGGAGTCGCCTCGCTGCCTCCTTCCTTGCGGTCGCCGGGCTTCCGGCCCTCCGCTCGGGCGGCGGCGAGGGGAAGAAGGAGAGGGAGGAGGGGCGCTGGAGGTGGGCGGCGGAAATCGCCCCCGTACCTTGTTTCTTCTTTTCACCGATGTTATTTACCCCAAATGTATGTAAAGTGAGTCATGATCTCACTTTTGATGGATCATCATTTTTCACACCACACAAACGCCTGCTTACAAGCACTTCTGTTGTAAGTTTAAAACACTCTTCGAGAGGAACACGAGCTCGCAACACCGGACGTAGGGTTGGGCTTGAACCAATATACCGTACATCATCAGAGCGTTTTCCATCGAAACTAAAAAAGTGCGGCGTAAATTTACTAACCGGTGTAAAAACACCACAGTTATGGTCAAACATATCGTCTCGCACTTGAGGAACTCGATTGTGCAGATGAAATTCACACGCTTCAACCGTCGGCCAAGGCGAAATTTCACTACTCCATGCAGCACTTCGCACTCCGAGAAGGCCATGCCGCCATATGACGTACACGGTGCGCTCCGTCCGTACATAACCACCGACAAAAAGGCACAAGTGAAGTTGCCAGCAAGTGTAGAGAGGCTACAGAGACGTTCGGCGCCCGCCAGCATGTCTGATTTTATAACGGTGACTGGAGACATTTTTGTCGGGAAAATGTCTGAAAGTCTCGACAGAAATTATTTGTAAATATTGCGTGTGTCGCCAGCCGCTCGTGACCAGATAGGTAAATACTCCGTAGACTAAGTTAGTAAGCTAGTAGTGCTAGCTCGATCGACCTTCCATTTCCGGTATCCTCGGCCAGCCAGCCAGTCATCAGTCACCACATAGACTTGGTTCTTCCGGCCCCGAAGGCATCGTCCAATGCAAGTTCCCCGTACTTAGTAATTGATCACGTCGAACTTGCATCGAATTGCTCTAGTAACTTCCCCATGCACATGCAGCTGCCCTGCCCGTCTATAAAGCGCGCCACGCAATGCCACCGGTTTAATAATTTCATCATTCTCGACGACGACAGTTCGATCGATCAGCTTGATCGATCGACTTGGCAGCTCAAACTTGAGCACGCACAGAAAAGAGAAAAGGAGAAGAGCTAGCACACGCAAGAATGGCGGCACAATCCGTGCACCGGCTGCTTCCGCTGCTCCTCGGCGCCTGCTGCCTCATTTCTCAGGTCTCCGGCTGGTCATCAGTATCATCTCCGGCGGCGGAGCCGCCACCTGCAGCGGGCGTTCACGGCGGCGACGCGCTGCGCCACCAGCTGCTGTTCGATACCGAGGCCCGCACCGCAGGGGTGGCGGAGGAAGACGGGAGGACCAGCGGCGCCGCCACCGGCGGCGAGGCACCGTCCGCTGCGACACCTGCGCGGGCCGAGCTCGAGGGCGGCGGCGTCGCTTCTCGTCCGTGGCAGATGACGAGCGGCGGAGCGCTGCTGCGAGCGGGGCTGAGGCCGGCGGTGCTACGGCGCTCCAAGCTGGCGCGGCGGTTTCTCGCAGCGCCGGCAGACGTGGAGGACGCCGGCACGGACGGGGCCAGCGCATCGTGTCACTCGAACAGCGTGCACATAAACTGCGGCCCACCGGCGGCGACGTCGAAGCCCTAGCAACCGGCCGTCCGGGCTTGAAGCAAGCGCGATCGTTTGGAAGACTATACTATACATTTCGTTGTGGCTGTGCTGCAACTGCAACTATTATTTCATAAGTTTATTTATTCTATTTATGGAAATAATTAACCGTAGGCTGCTAGCAATATGGAAGGACATCGTTGAGTGTGTCCGGTAACCACACTAGAGGGTCTGCGAGGATAACATGTAAATACTAAAATACATAATGAAAATAATACATAGGTTGGAATTTGAAAGATCTTGCTAAACCGTTAAGGAAGCAAATACATCATACAAAGTCCCATGCTTTAACACAGAGACAGTGTTCATTGCACGTTTTCAGTTCAACGACACTAGCTGTGTCCGTGTCACATTTTCAGTAACCTTCTCGGATCCACCCCCTCGCCTTCCCACTCCACTCTCTGAACCTACACCAAGCCATCATTCTATGATATATAGGGTACCTATCTCATTTTATTAGAAGGAAAAAATACTTTGCATACAGCTCTTTTATAATTATTTATTTAATTATTTAGACCCTGATCGGATCCATATCTTCATTATAAAATAAAACTAGCAAGGTGGCCCGCGTAAAACAGTGCGGGTAGCTAGACTTTTTATATTAACATTTATGTATTTCTTTAAATAAAGTTATTCAAATGTTTTTTCATCATACAAATTATGACTGAAATATGAAATCATAATAAAAATAATAATTTATATAGAATATATTTTTATTCTTATGAAAAGTAATATATTTTTTATCTCGTAATATTAATTCTTATTGGAGACATTTAATTAAGTTGACAAATTATTATTAATATTTAACAAAAGATGTGGGTAACTTAATAGTTTTGTTTAGCGGGAGCTGGCAAATTGTAGTTGACCTCTAGTTTACAAAATTTTTGTCTACAATTGAGCTAATTATATTAGACTTGTATTTTTAATTTTCTATTAGTGGATGCATTTTTCAGTGTCTTTACCAACTTTCTTACAATCACCTTGTTGGATATCATCCACTCTTTCACTTTGTCAAAACTATCGACTACGTTTCTTAGATGTTGTTTTCGACCTCATATTATCCGTTAAGGTGTTGATTTCGTCAATATCTCTAGCCAGCCGCTTCATTCCGTAGGACACATAGCACTTTCCGTTAATCACATATATAGATCTCTTTGTCGTGCAACACTCTCTTCATGATTTTATATTTTCTTTTATTTGTACAATTGATGTTGGTTTGTAATAAAACTAACCAAAAAAATATCCGGCACAACATGGTACCATTGTCTTTAATGTATTGTTTGTCCATAAAATGTAAACTTAGATACATATATGTATCTTATCGTCTGCATCCTTGGATGCATGCATATGTGTGCGATTCTTAATGTGCCTCTTATTTCTTATTTTTCATGTTCTATTTTCTTTTGTCTCGTATTAGATTAAATTTTCCCAACCATGAGTGGGTCTTTTTTTTACCATGTGCCGAAAAAAAAATCTTCTCCAGTCAACTATTTCACTTCCTAGTGCACATAGCACTTTTCACCGATCCTATCGATAGATCTCTTTGTTGTGCGTCACTCTGTTCAAGTTTTTTTTGTTTGTGTAACATCGATGGTGATCTTTAAGTAACTAACCAAAAATAATATTTTGTAGCTTGATATTATACATTTTTCATAACTTATCACTCTTTCTTATGGTATTGTTTGCTCAAGAACATGCCAACTTAAATGAAGAACGACTCATACCAGACCCAGGTTCGACTCTCTGTAGGAGTGAATTAACTGGGTTTGGAATAAATAAAATTAAAGAAAATAGTTAGGGGCTTCCCCTACTGACTCCGGTCAAAAAGAACGACTCATACAACAGAGAAGTTTATTAGTTGATCATCTCTTTTACCATGTGGCAAAATTTTCCTTTCTCCATACAATTTCAGCAGATGTTCCCTCCAATGGCCTTGTTATCAATAGAAATCGAAATAACTATTTCTATTGTTTTGTTCCAAATTTGATTTTCATTGATTGTAGTTGTCAATAGACTCTTTATTCAAATACTTTTCTTCCATTATGGATAAAACTAAACTACTAATTTGGTTATTATTTAATTATATTTGATATGAGCTCTTTGATCACCCTATTGTGTTTTTTAAATCTAAATTTATCTATTTGTTAATATTATCTAACATGAATATCTATTTGTTAATCTTATCTGACGTGAACTATTTAGCCAAGTGCTATTTTTTAAAAAAATTCCAAATTTATTTTCTATTACTAACATTTTATCGAAGTCAGCAGATCAAGGCCCTACCCATTTTTCATATTTTTATTTCAAACCCAATTAATTAGCTTCTACTGGGAGTCGAACCTGGGTCTGTTGGATGCTACTCAGGTGACATGAACTATTTGATCAATTGCTAATTTTTGAAAGTTATATACTAACTTCGACCCATAGATAAAAAATATATTAAAGATTGGGCGAACGATTTATAAGAGATGCAAAAGCTTTTCGGTTGATTGAATGCAAAAGGATATGATCATTAACGCGCACACGGTATTCGCCTCGGTCATCTTCAGGGAGCTGGTCATAGTGGCATGCTGGGCCATCTGGACCCATCGAAATGCGATTATCTTTGATGGAAGTTCTCAGTCTTTTGCCCGTTGGAAGGCAACTCTTCAAGAGCAGTTAAGTTTGGTTACTCTTAGAGCAAAACCAAAGATCAAAGAGAAACTCAATCAGTGGATGTGAAACAATCTATAGTTGCTGTAATCTCCCCTTCTTCTCTTTGGCTTAAAGCCAAACTCTTGTACATATCATCATTTTATATATATATAAATATATATATATATATATATATAGTAATACTATACCCTACGGTACGGAATAACTATTCCGTACCCGAGCCATCCGACCGCACCAGCGCGCCCTACCCCCGCGCACACGCAGTCTGATTTTTTTTCCGGTTCTTCCCAGCTCGGCCGGTTGCCAGTTCATCTCCCGAAACATCCTCCACTACCTCACGGTTTCAAGCTCGTCGCCAGTTTCCCCCGTGGATTCCAAGAGGACACCTCTCCGCCGCTAGGCTCCGGTCCCGGCGCCTCCGCTAATCCTACCCCGTCTCCGGTGGCGAGGCCGTCTCCGGTGCTTCCGCTTTCACCCATCGCCACCACACAGCCCTCTCCAGGATCTGGTTGGAGGTCTCTCCGCCGCCACCTTCGTCATCTACCACTCCCCATTCGTCTCCAGAACCGGCGCCGCCTCTGAGATGCCGTTTCGCATCTTGGTGCTGCGTCTCATCGGCGAGCAGCGGCGGATCAGGATAGCGGGATCTGACCCGTCTCCGCCCGGCCCCACGCCGTCGTCGCCGCCACGCCGCCACCAATCCTACCCCGCCTCACGATTTTGGTTCGCAGGTGAGGCTGTCCCCGGTGCTCCCCCTTCACCCTCTTCTTCCAGCAGGCCCGTCGCCATCCCAGACGCGGCGCCTATGGACCCGTGAAGCCCTCTCCGGCACTGCCTTCCCCTTTCCCATGTAGATGGTGCGTTGATGTCGGGCCATAACCCATCGTCGCCTGGATTAGCGTTGAAACTCGACGGCGGCAGGGTCAAACCCCTCCCCTACTGAAGGTTCCTATTTTTGTCGCCAGTCCCCATTCCAATCTTGGACAGAACTAGACTGAAATCGCATTAGCAGCGTGTTTTGTGGTGTCTACAGCTTCCTTATTCCTCCCCTTCCCCGTGGATTTCTCCCTCCGTCACAAGGTGGCCTCGATTATTCTTCTTCCGTACTAAATTTCTCTGCTGATTTTTCTTCCGTACTAAATTTCTCTGCTGATTTTGATTTATTCTCACGGACCTGCAGCTAATATTGCAATTCTCACCGTAGGTTGTTTCAATATCGTGGTTGCTTGATGCTTTCCCTTGTTTCCAATTTGTTTCCTTAACGTCTGATGTTTCCATATTGAATTTCTTTCTCCAGGATGCCATCTGCCCAGATGTTGGTGCATATGAATTTAGTTTGCCGAAAGTTTATTCGATCCACACTGGAAATCATAGATTGTGACTATGATGTGCATTCATGTTTCCCAATTGTTTACATATGACATGTTTTGATTGTGCTTGTCGAATAGCAGGGTGAATACTGATGGATTTTGAGAACATGTAGAGGTGGTTCGAGGTCCTCTGCAACAAGGTGTGTCAGTTCCATTTATATAGTTTGGGTAATTAGTTTGTCTGTGACCTTACCTATATAGCTAGTTCAGCTAGCTATTTTTTTATTGATTAGCAGTTGTTCAGAGTATTAATTCCATGGTTTGCTAACTGAACTAGCCTTTAAATTAGTGTTCTGAAATCCAGTCACAATCCCAACTTCTGAAAATTGCACATATTGAGCTTTAGGCATTCAGAGCGTGTCACTATGCTCCAATTCCCAATTTCAATTTTGTTCTTATTATTCAATTTCCATCTTCTCCTACATGCAGATCGGAGACCCATCGATGTGCAATACCTGATTTCCACTGGTTTATTAGGAGTATGGTGGATGTACTCTTTTGCGGGTACATGTTCCTCCAGCTCGGGTAGGGACCGGCCGGTGGTGAGAAGTTATGCTTGTCATCTTACTTGGCAAACAGTTCTTGTCATCTTACTTGGCGGCAGCCATGACATCATGGCCATCGAACCTGATGCCTCGGCAGCAACTTCTCTGAGATCGATCATGGCGGCTCTCCTGCTGCACCCATCCAAGGGAGCACATCATACATGCCAATGATGTGTTTGACAAATGCACAGGAGGGAGTGTTGTGATATTTTGACAGAAGCTTCGCATCCTTTCAGGCATGAATTTTTTTCCCTTAATAATCAGTTTGACAAATTCGAACTGTATCAATTGATGGTAAAACCATGCTTAATCTGTTTAATCGATTTACACTGTCACTTGTTTTATATTTAATATTTTTTTGTAAGTACGGAAATTGATATAGTAATGGGACTTATTGTCCTTATGTGTTGCCTAGTGATGGAGGATTTCTTCACTAGCCAACACATAATATTGGACTAGCGAAGATAAAAAGGACCATTTTTTATATTCAAGAAATGAGGCACTTCAGCTGGGATGCCACTATCATCTTCTAATAGTAGGAAGAAGGGAAGCACTTCCTATGTGCTGAATATTAACTTCCTTAGTACGTTCAATCCTTTGCTGTTTTTCATTAAATTCAACATATAACTAAGCTGCAAACGACAAATATAAGGTTATGTCGAGTGCTCCAGATAAGAGCCCGCATTTCAGATAGTTGTGAAAACCAACATCTCTAATTAATTCTCTGTACTTACTTTTTTAAATCGCTGTGGCCGCTGACATTTCTAATTAATTCACTGTAGCCAAATTTTCAGTTTGTTGCGGTAACTTCATTTACCAGAGATTGGAGCACAGTGGGATCCCTCTGT
Source organism: Echinochloa phyllopogon (assembly GCA_033239725.1). Classification (NCBI taxonomy): domain Eukaryota; kingdom Viridiplantae; phylum Streptophyta; class Magnoliopsida; order Poales; family Poaceae; genus Echinochloa; species Echinochloa phyllopogon. Next base: position 9,702,507 of record BTCW01000009.1, on the reverse strand, counting down.
TTTTTATTTTTTGTTTTTGCACAGACCCCAGTCATCATCAGTCAATACCTCTCCGTGGAATAGTAGATTATAACTTCTTAGAGACTTTGCTTTTGATCATCTGTCATTATGTTCCTGATTGACATGAACTCATGGCATGTTCAGACAAGAATACGGAAGTTTACAAGGTCACATACATATTACATGTTTCAGAGTAGTGAATACCTGGAAAAAAGAGTTTATTGCCATCAGTGGCACATGCATTTTGATTGCATTAAGCTCAAAGTTACTGTTGACAGTATTTTTTATTCAGTTAGCTAAATAATCTTGAGAGATAATATCTTGTATGGGGCTTGTTGCAATGCAAAGGTACGAAGCCGCCAACTCGTCACTAATATATATAACTCAACAGGGCCGCAGACGAGCCTCCAATAGCAATAAGACTCAAATTTTCTGCAGATTACTTGATTAACATTCTCAATTTTGCTGCATGCACGCAGCTCTATGTTCTCCTCAGCAGCTAACCTGACGCCTGCATTGGACTCCAGCCGTGGAAGTGGTGGAAGAGCACAGGGACTGACATACTACTGCTTCAATTGGTAAATCTTTGCTTAAGTTGCGTTTAAGTTTCTGCACGCTGAAAATGTGCCCGTCCATTTTTTAGACGATTCCTATTTAGGCCGTAAAAGTGAAATGTTGAGGAGACACTAGCCGTAGAAGTGAAATGTTGAGGGGACACTGACAATGCGCATGGCAGGCAGGGATCAACAGGAGTCCAAGATTGAAGCAAGCTTCCAAGGAAATTGGAAACAGGAGAACAGAGGCGCTGGCAGGCATGTACACTCGTCAGGCTTCCAAAGGCCAATGAAACAGGACAGAATTGTTAGCTAAAGATCCTTTAATTTGTTGGAGGCTTTGTAATTTTGCTAGTCTTTGACTAGTTCGTTCATTTTTTTAGTTTTTTTTTGCAATTTTCTTCCATGGTAACTCAATCAATCTCTGACTATATTGCATGGACCCACTATCGCTAAATCCATCTTTCCAGTCTGCAAAATGTTAGCTTTGATGACCGACGGGATGAATTAGTTGTCCCAAAATAATTCCCTTAGTGTAGATGAACCCTCTATTTAAAAATAACGAATTAATATTCAAGATTTATTTGAAACAAACACGCGCATGTTAATCTGCCGCTGTTGCCGGAAAAAAATTGAAACCCACGCGCTTTACCAACCACAAAAAAACATACTTGCCCAGCCGTGGCCGTGCGTAACCTGGTGTGCCGGGAAAAAAACCACACAAAAAATAACCCGTGCTTCCTCAACCGTCAAAAAAAAAAGAAAACCGGAAAAAGAAACGCTCGCCTAAATTCGCTCAGACGTGGGAGCCCGACGGGGGCAGGGGCTGGATGCGGTGTCGAGTGGTGGCTCGGGTACAGAATAGCTATTATGTACCAGTGTATGAATTAGCGAAGTCATATATATATAAGAGGTAGGGGCCTTCCCTACCGGTTCGGTCAAAAAAAAGATCGAAGATCAGATTGAATGCACGATCGGAGATCACATATGCATATAGCTCATGATATGCATCGCGTTAGATTATTCATATGACGTGTCTTAAATATAAATCACAGAGTTACACCTAGCGCAAGATTTTTTTTAAGAAAAAAAAGCTACAATAACCACAAAAGCTACAGTTCTGGGGTAAAGAAACGCTGCAGTAATCGCGAGTGCTATGGTACCATGGGTGTTGTGCCCGAATCCAACTCCGGTTGCCACAAATAATTTCTTAATATTTTGTAAAAAACGCTACAGTAACCGCGAGTGCTACAGTACCATGGGTGTTGTGTCCAAGTCCAACTCAGGTTGCCACCAATAATTTCTTAATATTTTATTCTTTATCTTTTTATATTGATTGTATTCGGTATGGATTTATTGAATTAATATGGACCATTGGATCTTCATAAAATCCAACGGTTCATATTCTTCTCTTTTTTAGATTAACGTGGAAATTTCTTGGCCCTCTCGACGAACGTGGTGGCTCCTTTTAACACTATTGTATTAATATAATAGATGTAACTGCATCAAACTCTATCCTTTTTTCCCTGAGTAACATCGAGTCATTAGCTTCACTTCACATAAACAATTGTACACGGCATGTGGTACTATTAAAAGTGCTAATCCAAAGCCTTCTCAACTCCAATCGTAAAGAGTACTCCGTGGTGATGAAATGCACACTTTCCGGCCACGCGGTTGGCTGGTTTGAACCGTCGTCACATCGGCAGATATATCCACAGGGATCGGCCACTGAGGTAGTGTAACATGCCCTATAGTTGAGGCAAATTTTCTGAGAACGTAGGTTGTGCCTTCTTTTTTATGTCGCAGCTCGCGGCAAGATAGATGCGCCGTCTTCCGACGACTGAGGTGTCACGCACCCGAAAACTTCACCAACCCGCACCGACAACGCGCCGTATCATCCAACCCCAGTCAAACTAAGTGTGCGGTGCAGAAATGCCTCTGCAAATTCGCTCGTCAGTCCAGTTCGTTTCGGTCAGTTTTGATCGAAAACCACGGTACTACTCGCTGGCAGAAACAACGCCTCCATGCAGTAGTGCTTGCACGGCGCCACACGTCAGTTGGCAGCGCGTGCTCCCGCCGAAAGCTAGACACTGGCAGTTACCAGGAATGCACCTTCGCTTGTCTGATTCTGAAAGCTGGCCGTGCCTCAGGATGCCCAAGTATCTGAGTTGCAATTGCACGGGCCAATTCACCGGGTCCTGTAGCAACTCCGTTGGTACCTTTGTAGCCTTCTACACGAAGGCAACGTCGTCGTCGATCTAACGCGGGAACTTACCCGGCGACGCACGGCCCGATCGAGCCGGCCGTGTACTAGCTAGTAGCACTATATAATAGATATAGATGCACCACGCCATGCGTCATGTCCATCCATCGCTCTCTTCTGATTTCTGAATTAGATCGAGCTCGGTTAAGCATCAGTTGTGTTGTGTGAAGCAAGCGCGGAACACGCACGTAACCAGGCTACCAGCACGGCAGCACACTGAGCGTCCACAAGATGAAGCTGGCAGCACTTCCCGTACGCGATGCTGGCGTTGTCCATGGCCGCCTGCCTCCTTCCCCATGCCTACTCCGACTCCGAGGGCGCGCAACCGCCAATCTCTCCGACGAGGGAGCCGTGGAAAGCCGGGGGTTTCCCCGCACTTCTCCGCGACGACGCCGGGACCCAAGCCGTGCGCATGCGCGTGGTCGGCGACGGCGTCGGGATTGGGAGGGCCGCCAGCGCTGATGATAGCGTGGGCCGCGCGGCACCGTCGTCGGATGCGACGACACCTCCTGCTTCGCCGCCGGGGCGGGGCAAGCAGGCGGATGGCGTCGGGCCGAGGCCGTGGCCCGGGCCCGGGCGGGGGAACGGAGCGCTGAGGACGCCGGTGGCGCTGCGCGCGGGGTTGGCGCGGCGGTTTATGTCTGAAGCAGGGGTGGAGGAAGGGACCGGGACGGACGGGAGACCCGGGTCGTCTTGCCGTTCGTACAATGAGCACACACACTGCCCGCCGTCGAAGCACTAGCGACCTTCTGGCTGGCCAACCTCCGGTGAAATGCATTGAGTTCTCGATCTACAATTAGTTGGTATGCTTATTCATGTTATCATGTATAGAAGTAACCGTAGCTTACCCATTGCGGCTGTAAATACACAAATAAAGAAGATGTGCAGAGTAACAGAGGATGGATAATTCATACGCGTTCAGTAATAGTGATGTTATAAAAATGTTTACAGTTGAGTGGCGCGGTCAGAAAAGGGGCTTGAGAACCCGCTACTACTCGAGCTTGACGTGCCGTCGTGGCTTTTTCTCTGTGACGAAAAGAACAGAGAAAGCATGGGCCCTGCTTCGTCTCTTCAGGAACGAGACGCGCCGGATGGGCCATCGGTTCACGAACCAGCAGCGACACGTCTGGACTCAAGTCCACAACCGACTCAAGCGAGCCAACCAAAAGGGAAGCCCGCAAAGAGCGGGGCCAAGCGAACCGGACCAGTTGAACTTGAGACATCGACATCGATGGCCCTGTCCGCCCTAATCAGCGCTCTCCTCGCCGCCGCCGTCTGGTGCGCCGCCTACCTCGCCGCCGCCATCTCCTCCGCCTTCTAGCCGACCGCCCCTCGCCCCGCTCTCTCCACTCGTAGTCCACACCCTCTTGACTCCTGCTCTCTAAACCCTACCCCAAACCCCCTCCCGACCCTACTCGCTTCCGCTCCGCCGCACTCGCGCCGCCATGGGCTACGCGCAGCTCGTCATCGGCCCCGCCGGGAGCGGCAAGGTGAGGCCCCCCGACTCCCCGCTCGCTTCCTTCTCGCTATTAGTTCTCTGAGTGGTTGATTTGGTCGCGAGATGCCTGGTTTAATCGCCGGCGCTGATTGGGGTTGGTTGCGAATTAGACAATTAGTTCGTCGCTCTGATCGATTAGAGCTCCGATGGTGCTGCTGCTCCGTTTTAGTTTTGTTTAGTTTTGATCCGATATAGTTCAGGTCTGGGGTTCCGTTTCTTACATGAGCCCATTTCCTCTGCTCTTTTTAGATGGTTTGTTCATTCTGTGGGATGGCTAGCATTTTTTTTTGCAAGAACAATCATACATATTACACAATGGTTACGATTGGTATGGAGAAGCTGAGAATGGCTTGTTCTAATTGGTTGTTCATGCTGTGCAGTCAACGTATTGCTCCAGTTTGTATGATCATTGCCAGACCATGGGCAGGTCAATTCATATAGTCAATCTCGATCCAGCTGCAGAGCATTTCAACTATCCTGTAGATATGGGTAAAGTTTCTGTTTTTGGTGACAAAGTACAATTCTTGTGCTTCTTATTTGCATTTATTAATTATTGCTTTTGCTTGTTTTTCCCCGCTCTTGCATTTTTTTGCAGATATCAGAGAGCTGATTTCGTTGGATGATGTCATGGAGGAGCTTGGGATGGGGCCAAATGGCGGTCTTATCTACTGCATGGAGTATCCTGTTGTTTAAGTAATTTTAGTATGTCCAATGTCTATTTTGAGACCCAAGGTCATTCCTCTGCTTACGGTTCAAACTTCAAACAGAAGAACAACAAATCTTAGTCATGCAATCATTGGATGGGGGTAGGGTGGGGTGGGGTGGCGGGGGTCTTGCTCATGAATCAAATTACCTGAGTTTTGTTGTTGTATCTTTAAGGATATTGGATATTCCTTGTGCATGGAATTTGTCTTTTTTAATGATTTTATGCAGTCAGTTTCCTTAACGAAGACTCAGGCACCTTGAAGACAGTTTGGATGATTGGTTGGATGAGCAGCTAGAGAACTATTTGGATGATGACTACCTTGTGTTTGATTGCCCTGGTATATTCTCAATTCATCTTTGCATGCTGTAATTGTTTCCTAATAGTTTCACAGTTTCTTTTCACCTAATAGTTTCACAGTTTCTTTTCATGTACTATTCTTTTCACTTGCATGAGTGACAAAAACAAGCAATCATCAATCTCTTTATACCATCTTGAGTTACCTCTAGTGTGGTTAACAATGCAAATGTGTACTTGCATCTTTCTTGAACTGAGGTAATTATAGTCAACATCACATGATATCAATTAACAAGTTTCCTCCTCTCATTTTCCCAGGCCAGATTGAACTCTTCACTCATGTTCCAGTTCTGCGCAACTTTGTTGAACATCTGAAACGGAAAAATTTCAATGTTTGTGCTGTGTACCTTCTTGATTCACAGGTTTGGAACACTAATAGAAATTTTATTGACAGTGAAGATGCTGAACCAAAATCCAAGCCTTATTTGGTTGTTTTTCTTGGTCTAGTTTGTCAGTGATGTAACAAAATACATCAGTGGTTGCATGGCTTCTCTTTCTGCTATGATTCAGCTTGAACTTCCTCATATCAACATCCTTTCAAAGATGGATTTGGTCTCCAACAAAAAAGATGTTGAAGAGTATGCTTCATTTCTTTCCTTGGTTTACATAATATACATAGTTGCAAAGATTGGAACTTCCTTTTCTGAATTGGTATTTCAATATTTCTAGGTATCTAGACCCGAACGCACAGGTTCTTCTGTCACAGTTGAAGAGACAGATGGCACCCCGGTTTGGCAAGTTGAACAAGTGTTTGGCTGAACTGGTATGCCTGCCATGAGTACCATCCTTTATGCAAACATTTATTGTTGAAATATTCTTACTGAAGTTCTTCAATGAGCCTATGATGTCGTGCATCCATGATTTAATTTTACCCCCCTGGATACAGAATGATTTCATGGTTAAGATTTGCTCAGATGTAGTAGCTTTATCCTAGTCTTCCTTAGATGCGATATCGCCATGGAATCATCTTGGCTTGTGCTCACATCATTTGCCAGATACAAGTACAACCACTTTAGCATGTTTAAAACTTTCTATGGTGCATTTGTTTTTGTTGGGCTATAGACCATGGGCACATCTTTTGTTTTTATTATTTATATATTTAGTTATTATTTGTGGTTGGGAAGTGTGAAGTACCCTGTCAACATTGATGTTTCGTTGTGCTGACTGGTGAGGTCTGCTAGGGTAAGAAAAAAAATCATTATGGGGATTCCACGTGGATTTATTTCAACTTCATTTTTTATTGATCTAATGATGTTCATTTTTCATCCCTAGCCTACCCCAACTTGCTTGGGACTCAAAAGGGTTTGTTCTGTTGATTGATTGATCTGGTGCTGATACTGTTTCAATTGCTTTACCTTTTATTAAGTTCATTTGTGCTACAGTAGAAACTTCACATTTTTCTAAGAAAGTGCATTGCTCTAGCTATGAAATGGTTCGGTTTCTTGGTGCCAAAGGCTCAGAAACATTGATGTAAAGTTGTACAGGAAGACATCCATTCATCTTAGCAAGCACATCTAATCATTTTGTATGTGAACCAATGTTTTTTTTTTCTTTTTTGTACACGTCATATGTGAACTAATCTGAGATGCTACTTGTCTCTCTTATCAGTTTCATGTTTAATCTTTTATTATTTGACTTTTCTAGTGCCTTCTTCCAGTGTTCTCAGTCCGCAATATTAATCTCAATTCCATCATGTAGGTTGATGATTACAGCATGGTAAATTTCATACCACTTGACTTGAGAAAGGAGAGCAGGTAACACTTTCTTCCCCTTAGATTGAGTATCACAGGATTCACAGCATAGCTCATACTACATTTATCTGGAAGGTGGTTTACATCTTTCATCCTCAAAATTTCTGGTGCTGAAAGCACACACACATGGCACCACTTGGAATCGAAGTTTAAACATATCATGGGAATAAAAGACTAAATCTGTTCAGGTCATAATGAAAGACTAACATGAGATGAGTTATTTTCGTCAATATTTTTTAGGGCTTTTAGCTAGTTTGAAATGAAACCTGCCACACTTCCTGTTGCGTGACACTTGAGATCTCTTGTGCATTTCATGGCATGGATAAATATTGAAACAAGCATTCTTTATTTTTGAACTATTTATTGTATTTTCATACCCTTAGCTGCCCTTGTTTTTGCAGCATACAATATGTGCTATCGTACATCGACTCCTGCATCCAGTACGGGGAAGATGCTGACGTGAAAGTTAGAGACTTTGATCTTCCCGAGGATGACGAGTAGCCCATTTGATGCTTTAGGAACTGCAAACTACTAGTTGGTAGTGTCCTCTGCCTTTTAGTGAACCCTTGGGACTTTGAGTAGGCGTTCAGGTGGCGTGTACTTGATCTCTGTAGACGAAACAATGCAGAGGCGTGGAGATCTCATGTGCAAACTCATGTACGTTATATATACCTGGTCGTGTGGCTGACTTTGCTGCTTGCTCGGAACACCAGATGTGAAACTACCCTACTGTATGCCTTTGATGTTGGTTTCTTGATGATATATTGTGCATTTTCTCGACAATGGGCCCTCGTTGCAATGCTGAGGTGTAGGACGGCAGAATGCGTAATACCTTCCGGTGGAGCTGGCTAGCCTTCAGGCCACCTTCTGGATAAATTCTGGTTCAGTGAGTGAAAGAGGATGTGCCGTGATTTTTTTACCTTGTGGGGTCCACTTAACCCGAAACCATAAGGCCAGTCTCAACTCTTCTCACATACACACATACAGTAAAACTCTTCGTTCTCTCTTTTACGTCACATCAGTATATTTATCACGAAACTTTCCATGAAACCCTCACTGATCTAACCCAAACCCATACAATTTTTTTTTGAGAATAACACAGTACAACGCATACGCTCGTACGCAAACCCTACCCCTACGAGCATTTTCGAAGGAGCACCCGGCAGATCTGGAGATTCCCGAAGTCACTATTGGCACCTCGTTGTCGACGGAAACGCCGCTTACCACTTAACGCATAACACCGAAAAATCCATGAAAAAATCTTAGGAAAAGCTGCGAGCACCAGGATTTGAACCCTGGTGGGTAGCGTCCCACCAGACCGTCCTACCATTGGACTACCAATTCGCACCCAAACCCATACACAGTTCAGCCAAACGACGGATTGGGCTTGGATTCTCATATACCTAACCCTAGCCCATCATAACACAGCACATTTCTTTATCACTATCCAAGCGCGTGATCACTATTCAAAGAGACGAAATAAAACAAATCCACAGTGCCAAGTGCGTGATCACTCAAAGTCAAAACGAAACTCGCGAACACCAGCAGTACATGTTACTCCAGTTGACCTGACCGACGGAGCAGTCATCCATTGTTCAATATTTCAAATGTGAACATTTCAACATTTGATTATTAGACAGCCAAGTACAATTATTTCGCCAAAAGAGGTTCCCAGATGGACAACCTTAGACCATCTTCTATAACTAGTAGCCCCAGTACCCGACTACCCACAGGACAAATCCCTGCAGCTGGGTACTCCACGTCTGTCACTCCGAAATCATGGTCCAACTTGTAACCGTAATCCGGCTAAGCTGCACCAATAAGCAAACACAGATAAATGACGATTATAAATATGAAGAAATAATGTGATATTACTTCCGTTTTAAATTACTATTTAGAGAAGCCAAAACAAATAGTAATTTGGAATGGAGGGAGTAAATAAGTTCCATAAAGTACAAGTTAAAATAAAAATTAGCGATACTACTTGGACTCAGACTCTGGGAGCTTCAAGTGCATAAGCATTTTGATCTTGCTAACATTAATCAAACTACTAGGCTATCCTAATTGAAGAGTTGCATGGCTTTTGTAAAAATCCGTGTTCTATAATTGAAACTTTATTCACAGTACCACAAATAGTAAAAAGCAGGAGATAAGATTGAAGTACCTGCACTATGAACACCATTCCCGAGCATTCTGGAACATCCGCAGCCAAGGGCTGGGGCCACTCTTCTCAACCTGCCATTCCTTGGGATACCATGGATATTGCCACATCATGAAGCAACGCTCTGGGTGCGGCATCATAGCAAGGTGCCTTCCATCAGGGGAGCAAAGGGCTGCAATACCTAGTGGAGAACCATTGGGATTGAAGGGATATTTCTCAGTTATATTGTTAGCGTCATCGCAGTATCGCACAGGAGCCAGATTAGACTTCACAACAGTAGCTAGAACATTTTCATCTGGGAAGAAAGCTCTTCCCTCGCCATGAGCACTCCAAACACCCAAGGTAGAACCTTCCATCCCTTTGAACATGATAGCCGGAGAATTCCCAATTGACACACTGGTAAACCGACACTCAAAACGACCAGATTCGTTGTGAATAAACCTCGGCTGGGACATATCTCCACCTATACCAAGAGAACCTCCAACATCTGATCCTGGCACCCAACCAAGAAGAGCCATAAGCTGGCAGCCATTGCATACTCCAAGGCTGAAAGTGTCTGGCCTATGGTAGAAATCCTGGAATTGCTGAATGAGGGGCTGGTTAAACCTGATTGATGCAGCCCAACCTTTTGCTGAATCCAACACATCTGCATAGCTGAAACCACCAACAAATGCAATTCCACGGAACTCTGTTAGAGAAGACTTCCCAGCCAAGAGGTCTGACATTGTGATATCCCATGGTTCAAATCCAGCAGCATGGAATGCAGCAGCCATTTCCCTGTCCCCATTGCTCCCTTCTTCACGAATGATAGCGACCTTGGGTTTCAAGGATGCAATCAACAGTTTCTCATCTGTGAATTTCGGAGTGAAAGACAGCGACCATGATGGCGATGTTCTGCTTTTTAGTCCTTCTTTCTCAAGTTTGACACAAGATTTCAGGCGCTGTAACTCCTCAAGCTGAAAGCTCGTTTCCTCCCAGAGATCCCTGAGATCCGAAGTTTTTTCCTTGAGATGCAGATTGCCATCAACAAAAACTTCTATTTCTGGTGAGCTAGTAACTTCTCCAATTACATTAGCAGAAACGCCTGCTGCTTCGAGTTTTTCCTTCACGACATTGAGATATTCTGAGTGCACTTCAATAACAAGGCCAAGCTCCTCTGCAAAAAGTCCTTCAAGAAGGCTCCTATCTTCCAAGTCTATGTCCAGCTTAAAACCACAATTACCAGCAAATGCCATCTCAAGAACACTCACAATAAGGCCACCATCACTTGTGTCATGGCCTGCTGAAATAAGACGTTGAGTGATCAATTCCTGAATGGCATCGAATACCTTCTTCAAGTATGGAACATCATCCAAGTCCGGGCAATCATTTCCAATTTGATCAAATGCTTGTGCAAGAGCAGAACCACCAAGACGGCGATTTCCTTTAGCGAGATCAATATGCAGAAGAATTCCATCCTTACCGAGCTTCAAATCAGGGGTTACTGTCAATGTTATATCAGGACATGTGACATAAGTACTGATAACCAGATTTCCAGGAGCCTTGACAACCTCACCATCACTTTGAGCTGCCATGGAAAGACTATCCTTCCCCCCATCTATTGCAATACCAAGTTCAATCATGCAGTCAGCAAGTGCAACAGCTGCATCATACATATCTGCCCCTTCCCCATCAAGCTTTGCAGCGTACATCCAATTCCCGCTTGCTTTGACATCAGCAAGCGATGTAACCTTCGCCCAAACAAGATTAGTCAAGGCCTCCCCAACAGCAAGTCGGGCCATAGCCTTAGGATTAAGCAAACCCTTTATTGGTTGTTCTCCAATGCTGCAAGCACCACCTGTAAGGTCTGTGTATGTCTGTGCAATCACAGCCACATCAGCAAGTGGAAGTTGGAGAGGCCCAACTGTCTGCTGTTGGGCAACAAGACCTGTCACACACCTATCAACCTTTGTGGTCAAGAAACGCTTTGAACACACAGATGGGAGCCTTAATACTCGTTTCAGAGCATCCAGTAGTGTTACCTCTGGCGCAATGTCTAAAGGCTCTGTGACTTGAGAAACACGCTTGAACTCGAAGGTCTTCTGAGGCATATCTCCTAAAACTTTTTCAAGCTCAAGTTCTTCAACAGGGGTTGGAGGAGGGAGGCCATTCAATTTGGCATGCTCCACAGCAGTGCTATCAATCAACACAATTTTTCCACAGCCATCAATTTTCCCAATGACAGCCACTGAAACCCTTTCCCTCTGACAAAGCGACTCCAACAGGCTTCTGCTCTCAGGTTTCACAAGTAGTGCATCCTGTTCCTGGTACTCAGCACCCCATATCTCCAAGACCGACAATGTATGATCACCAACAACGATTGAGCGGATATCAATTTCAGCACCCTTAGGATATATTATTTCCTTCACAACATTACAATTCCCCCCTGCACCCTGATCATGAATACTGATGATGGGGTTGTCCTCTCCCATTTCTGCACATGCCCTGACCACACGATACAACTTTTGTGCCATCTCAGCATCTCCACGTTGTACTGCATTGAAATCAAGCTCTGCATCGTTCTGGCCACTAACCATACTTGAGGCAGCACCACCGCCCATACCAATTCTGTATGCTGGACCACCAATCTTCACAACCAGCATGCCAATTTCTGGATCACCCTTTGATATGTGTGCATGGTCAATTTGGCCAATAGCTCCACTGAACATTATCGGCTTCAACCATTCACGCCGCTCCCCATTTAGCAACCTCATCCCAAATGTTCTGGTATATCCCTGAATTAGAGGCTCACCAAACTTGTTCCCATAGTCAGATGCACCATCACTAGCATCTACAAGAATTTGCAATGGAGGTGCTAGGTTGACTGGGTAAGAAAATGAAGGGTCCTCCCAGGGAGCGTCTGAATTATCAATTCGAAGATTACCAACACAGTAACCAGCGGTGGAAGCAACAACAAAAGAACCCTTTCCAGTGGCATGTGTGTCTCTTATACGGCCACCTGCACCTGTCTCAGCTCCAGGGTATGGTGCAACAGCACATGGAAAATTATGGGTTTCTGCTGTGAATAAAATATCAAGCTCGCGCATCATTATGGATAATGGTGAAGTGGAACCTGGAATTGTTGGGCGTAGCTGATTTACTGGGAATCCTTTTATTGCACTCGAGTTATCCTTGAATCCGATGACTGAGTTATTGAGGTTAGCCTTCAGGGGTTTCTTCACTAACTGGAACAAAGTGTGTGGCATGGTCTCTCCATCTATCACAAGTTTTCCATTGAAAAACCAATGTCTGCTATGTTCACTATTGGATTGTGCAATATCAAAAAGTTCCACAGTAGTCGGATTGCGTTTGATATCATCTCTGAAGAGGTGTGTATAGTAGTCAATATCTTGTTTATCAAAAGCAAGCCCCATCTTCACATTTATTTCTTCCAATGCTTCTTTCCCCTTTTCAATAACTGGAACAACACGGACAGGTTCAGGAACTACATCTGACTGAAATGATGTGAGCTTGTTGGGATAAACACACTCTGTCATTCTATCATGAACCAATGCAGCAAATTCTTTGAGCTGACTTTCATCAAGTGGGTCACTACCAGGCTCAAGGCACAAAAGGTATCTTCTTGACCTCTCTAGTCGAGTCACTTCTACTAATGAGAGAGATTTACAGATTGAGACAGCATTGCTCGAGAATGCTGTTGAAAATGCCATCCGGGGACCAACCTCAACAATGACAGTACAAGTACTTCTAGAGACTTCCTCCTCCAGAAAGCTCCTAGTTTGCAACTTTTCAGGTTCATAAGTTTCTGCTAAGAGCCAATGGAGTGTTGAAAGCTTCTCAGGAGTCAGTGGATTGTCCAATTGAACATTGAAGCACTGCTCCGTAATTATATCAACAATATTAGCAGAAACCTTTGCCTTCACTTTTCTAAGCAGCTCCTTGGTTTCACTTTCTTGAAGAAATGGTATACGGTACAAGTGAATAATTCCAATATCCAATGTAGTATCAGAGTTCTCGACTAATGGACTGTCAAACCCCTTGGATACCACCGCACCAGGACATGATGGCAATCGGATATTACAAGCTGCAACTCTTTCTACATGTGGCCAACAAAGATGTTGATGATGAAAGCAGTGTTGAGTCATTCGCAGCCTCCTTGATCCAAGACTTCTTGCAGCAATTAAACCAGATCTTTTCCCCTATGTAGAGAACAAACATAAGAATAAGCTAATGGCAGCCAAACAAAAAGTTGTGTTATTTGTTATTTCATAGATTGCATACCATATTTCCAGGAAAGCCTTCGGTGCGTAAGAGATTGCTTGCCGTCATTTGGCCAGGTGAAGCCATCCCGAATGCAAGGATTTTTAATTAAAATTTGAATGGGAGATCTGCACCACATCAATCAAGAACCAATATTCTGTTGAGTCGGCAGTAAAATTAAAGAAGTGGTTCAAAGATATAGATGTACGCAGATATTGAACATGGTACATGGTAAAGAAAAAATAAAACAATCGTGACAGAAGCATTTCTTTTCAACATTTCACCAATTTTATTCAAATGTCAGGAAGGTAATGCTACTAACAAACCTATGCAAAACAGTTCATGAGTGAACTAAGATGTAGAAACATGATAAAAGAAAAAAATACTTCTACAATTCACTGTTTTATTGTGCTTTATAGCTAAGTTCAAACTTCAAAGAATAGGACACCCTTCTTCTGAAAATGTAAGCATCAAAATGCACAATAAGTGCTACAAATACAGCAGCAAAGTTGATTATTCCTGAAAATTAGCAACACAAACTCAACCTACTTAATCAATAGAAATTTGTTCTCCATTATTCATTTGATGCATTGTTTCACACTTTCACCTGAAACCAAATTTACCAAGTAGTATAACTACGCTGTCTGCACACATGCAAGCTGACAACTGTTCCTGGATATACTGCATATGGTAGCTTGAGGAACAACGGCACACGAGTGTCCCCGAGTGCTGGACTCACGACAGCGACACATCGTTCAAAATATCTCAGTTTCAACTATCAGGCTGTCGGAACTCGGAACCAGTGAACACTAACCTCCACAGTAGTTAGCACTCCAAGCTGCTTTGATCGATAGCTGAGCCTCGAAAAAAAAATGCGACATAGACTCTGCTAATCTGCTAACGGTACTCACTCAACCACGCAGCCAACAAATCCGAAACAACGAAACGAACTGGACGGATCGGAGAGGATTTGGATTCCGTGGCTCTCGGCGCAAAATAAACTCTCAGAAACAGCAGTCTATCGAGGCAAGACCAGCTTCATTACCCACGAAAGACGCAGAAATCAATCCGCCAGTCCAGCCGAGCGGAGGACGAGAACAAAGACGACGGCCAGGAGGAGGGAACACCACGGAGGAGGCCGGCGCGCTCTGCTCCGCTCAGGCGGAGGCGGAAAGTGTTCGCCGGCGGCGCGAGGGCTGTGACTCTGTGAGACAGGGGTGCGGGGAAGACGGGGAGAGGACGACACAAGCCGCCGCCGCCGCCGCGAACGCGAGAGAAAAAGGGTGGAGGAGAGAGGGGAGGCAGATGCTTTCCGCTCGACGCGCACGCGCCCCCAAAAGAAATGTAGTTGGGCCAGGCCTAACCGGCTCGGCTGCCGCAGCACCCACTGTGATTCGTTCGGCCCGAAAGCGTCGTCGTCGTCTGCCGCGCCGCTGAGCCCACGAAATTCGACTCGGCCCCGGGTTAGGCAGCCTGGGTTGGCCCAGTTTGGTGATTATCATCAGCACACTGATAATCAAGTTTGATGTCTGGCTAGGTTTGGTGATTATCACCAAACAGCTGACGAACTGGCTAAGTTTGCAGGTTCAAGGTCTAGGCAGGGAATGCCTGGCAGTTGGGAGTTGGGACACCGGACACTGTAATGCCAGAGTTTGTGGCTGGTACAGTCACAGGGAAATGCACGCGTGTCTCAATAGTAGTCAGTTGAGTAATAAAGTCCTAGAATTTTCACTCGAGAAAAAGAGAACTTCATGCAAGTTTCTCGCAGACCTCTTGGAAATCTTCATGCACACGCTTTCCCCTCCCGGCCTCGCCTATAAACCTGCCACGAGACCTGAGTAGCCTGTTCATCAGCAATAGGCAAGCGTGCCGGTACCGAACCAAGAATATCTCTCCGTCATCTCAACAACATCGTCACATCTCGATACCAACCCGGTTGCTAAAGCTAAACTGGTGTGGTGCGGTGGCCATGGGTGCCCGCGCGACACCGTTGAACTCGACGCGCGCGTGCGCGTTGCTGCTGCTGGTGATGCTGGCCTTGGTCGCCGCGGGCGCGCGCGGGGCCAGGACGGGGCCGGCGGGCGGCGTGGCGCATGCGCACGGCGGCTTGGCGTTCGCGCACGGAGCGAGGAGGTCGCTGCTGGGCTCGTCGCTGGGGAAGCGGTCGTGCTGCACCTACGATGGCAGTACGGCGGGCACCGCGTGCTGCCCGGTGCCAGCAGCCGCTAGCGTCTCTCCATAGCACCCGATCTGGGAACGTCAACCGTGTACTTGATTCGGTCATTCGTCGTCCCTCGACCTCGATAATATGCTGTACTATACTCATTGATTCATTCCCCCTTTGTATATATGCATTTGATTCATTCGTTGATTCAGTGTCAAGTACCATGTTAATATGGTTGTATCGAAGTTTTTTTAAAAAATATGGTTGTATCGTTCGTCGTCGTTCTTTTTTCTTTCTTTTAACTTTTTAGCTTGTCTGGAATATGAATCTTTGCGTAAAGTTCATTGTGTGATGTAAAATCTGCAATATAAGTCGTATGTGGCAGCAACTTGTAACATTTCCAAATAACCCTTGTAAACTGTGGCGTAAATCATTATTCAAAGAGTAGTACACGTGCCTCCAAATTAAGAAAGATGGTTTATATTGTTATCACTCTCTCCGTTCTAAATTATATTTTGTTCTGGATTTTCATATACATTTATTGCTATGTATCTAGCCACAGGCTATATCTATTTGTTCAGAAAAACTATATATTTAGAAATGATGAAACAAACTATAGTTTTGGACGGAGTGAATACAAAACAGAGTATTCTTTGTAGTTGGCCCACCTATATGTTAATTCATCTAAAACAGAGTATACAAAGAGGTGAAGTAGCAGGTCTTAAACAAAACAGAGCCCTCAAACATCCATAGATGAATTAGCCCTTAAGCATGGAATTTCGCTCCATAAAGCCTAAAATATGTTATTAGAGGCAATGAGGTAACACTACGTGTATGCAGGGGGTTTTGCCCCTCAAATAAAGACGGAGAAAGCTTTTGCGTAGCCGTAATTTTTAGAAGAACAACACTGAATCGCAGGTGTTCGCTAGCAGTGTAAGCTAGAGAGCACAAGTGATCGAGCGTTGGCCGCCCGACAGCGACACCTGCTACTTCACCTATTCGTTAGTTGGCCCACAGGCACAGGCAAGCTAGGCCGTGTTCCGCCACAGAGCCCACACACTGTCGCCGTCGTTTTCCCTGGGACGGCTCCGTGAAAACTCTCCGCAAGTGCCCGAAACGCGTACGATCGCGCTCTCGGTAGCAGCTAAGCAGCCTCATCTGTCCTCAAAAAAAAAAAAAGCTAAGCAGCCTCATCGTGCTCGTGCAGGGGGCGCTCCATCCGGTGCACTGTGCGCAACCCGGGCAAACTTCTGGCGGACCTCTGGGAAAATCACCGCACATTTCCAAGCACACGCTTTTCCCTCGCGACCTCGGTCTCGCCTATAAACGCAGCACGCCCGTACGCGCCAGGAAGGCCCTGTTCATCAAAAAGGTAAGAGAACACGGCAGCCTGCTACGACGTCGTCTTGGTGACCTCGGTCGATCGATCGAGCAACAAGTTCGCGCAGCTTGTTGCTGGCCATGGGCGTCGCCGTCGCCGCCGGCGCGAGGCCGTCGAGTTGGCCGCGCGCGTGGGCGTTGCTCCTGGTGGCGCTGCTGGCCTTGGTCGCCGCGGGCGCGCACGGGGCGAGGACGGGGCCGCGGGGTGGGGCGCGCGGTGACCGCCTGTTCGCGGCGGGCGCGGCGAGGAGGTCGCTGCTCTCCAAGCCGGGGCCTTCGTGCTGCACCCACGATCCCAACACGCCGGGCAGCTCGTGCTGCCCCCAGCCGATGATGACCCCGTAGCACTCGGGAATGCCAACACGTTTCGCCTCCCCCTCCCCTGCCCGTCGCTCGGTCCGTGTGTGTAGATATGTCGAATTTGATTTGATTGGTTCGTCGGCTCATTCGTTCATTCAGTGTCACTAGCAGGTCAGTGTTGGTTTGTAGCGTAATGTTAGGCATGTAATACAGTAATGTGCCCCCGTTCTATGTATAGAACTTTGATTAATAATGTGCCCCCAGAAAACATTTAATATGGAAGTTGAAACCGCCACTTAAAATTAAAATTTTTATGTGGTATATTATTAAAGGAGTCACCTTGACTAAAGATAACTTGGCTAAACGACGCTGGACTGGAAGTACTAAATGTAGTTTTTGCAATTGTCAAGAGACTATACAACATCTTTTCTTTGAATGTTTTACTGCCAAGCTTATTTGGAGAGTGATACAAGTGTCTTTTCATTTACCTTGTCCGTTAAACAATTTGCATATGTTTGATGGATGGCTGAATGGGGTAGACAAGAAAACAAAATAACAATCTTTGTCAGGGGCGGCTGCGTTTTGTTGGGCTATATGGATAAGCCATAATGATATTGTTTTTAACAATGCGAAAGTTTTCTCTCCAATGCAGGTACTGTTCCGTGGAACTCACTGGGTTCGGTTTTGGGCGCTTATGCAAAGAGAGGAAGATCGGCCTTGCATTCATTCGGCTTGCCGTGTTCTTGAGACTTTAATGATGGAGTTCTTTGCTTCCAGTGGTTGGTCTTTCAATAATAGATTTTTGGTTAATTGAGTTGTTTGGGATTTTTCGTTGGTGAGGTCAGAGGTCTCATCTAGGTCCATCAACACCACCTCCACGCCTCCCGTTGCCAGGAGGCTCGTCGGCACCACCTTGGACCTAGACGAACGATCTTTAAAAGTTAATGGACCTAGATGATCGCTCTTTAAAAGTTGATGGACGTAGATGATCACTTGTTTAGTTTGCGGATCTAGATGAGACCTCGAAAAAAGTTGAAGAACCCATATGACCGTTTTTTAGTTTGCGGACCTAGATGGGAACTTAGAAAAAGTTCATATACCTCCAGTGAAATTCACTCAACCAAACATATCTATATGGATCGTCACGCCTCGCGATCCAACAACAAGTCGATCGGTGCTTGCTGAACATGAGTGTCCGCTCGACGCGCAGGTTGCTGCTGGCCGTGGCGGTCACGGCCGCGCACGGCGCGAGGACGGGGCCGCGGGGCGGGGCGCCCGGGCACGGCGGCGGGGTCAGCAAAGAGGTCGGTGCTGGGCGACGCCTCGCGCTCGTGCCGTCGTGCTGCACCCATAACCGCAACGCGGGGGCCGGCAGCTCGTGCTGCCCACAGACGAAGCTGACCCCGTAGCTACTCGCAAGTCCCAAGTGCCAACACCGTCTGCCTCCGTTAATGTTCTGTAAATTACCAGTAGGTGCTTGTTCAATTTGGTCGTACGTATCTCGATCCATATATATAGGTCCATTTCGAATTCGTTGATTTCATTCATTCGGTGTCGCTTGAAGCTCTCTGTTTGGTTCATTCATACATTTTCTGGAGCGTGTTGTAATTTGCAGAAAGTTGTTTTTTCCATTTGATTTCATTCATAAGCTGTACGATCCCTGTATGAATGTATGATTCATTCATTCCCAGCAAATGATATTTTTTCTACACGCCTTGCCTTACGAAGCTGCATGGACTGAAATGGCACAACAACATGACGATATTTTAAGTTCTGGAAAGCACCCCAGATCAGGAAAGAAAATCCGCTTTCCCAAGATGCCCAGATCCCTGTTTCATTCTCGTGTCTTCACTCATCTCACAGTCATAGACAATGCCAAAGAAATCCAGAAATTAAGCGAATAAGAAGCACATAATAAACGCGACCGGGAAAAGAAGTATTCTCCTCTGCGCCCGTTACTCCTCCCCCGCCTCCGCTCCCCTCCTCGCCGCCGCGCGGCGCGGCGCCGTCCTCGCCTAGGGTTCGCGGGGGCACTCCGGCCGCCTCGTCGTCGTGCGCGGCCCGCGCCACCGCCGCCGCTTCCCATGTCGCTCCGAACCGGCGGCCGCCAGCTCTCCTTCGAGCTCCTCGCGGGCGACCTCACCGCCGACGACGCGGACGACACCTCCCCGCGCTCCCTGCCCGACACCACGTCCGATGGCCAGCGGCGCCGCAGGCGGCGGTCCAAGCGCAGGCGCGGGTTCCGGAGCCCCCCGATCGAGGAGGCGGCCTCGGAGGGGGAGCAGCCGCGCGGGGAGGGCGGCGGCGACGCGGCCGCGGCGTTCAGGGTCCCGGATCTGAGGTCGACGGCGGAGACGGTGTGCGAGAGCTCGGAGGCCGGGAGGTCCGCGGCGAGCTGCGTCACGTATGTGGGCGTCGAGCTGAGACAGAGGAGCGTGTCTGGGAGCGCGAGGGTGGTTGCGGCGTCCGTGGAGGATGGGGCCAGCAGCTGCGGCAGCAGCACGCGGGAGAGCGCCGCGGCAGCTGCGGTGGCGGCGGATGTCGCGGGGCGGCCTGAGGCGAATGGGGGCGTAAAGAAGAAGCTGGAGAAGGAGGAGTCGCTGGACTGGGAGAAGTACATGAAGGAGAACAGCAACATTCTCGGAGGTGCAGATCTTGTTTCTCACTTAAAATTCTGCAAAACTACTTGCCTTTTATTGGATAATAAGGTCATGGTCCTTTCACCTGTCGTGATTTTAGAGAATACATTGCAAGCAAATGCTTAAAATTATGATGTTGCTCCATTTTCTGTAATATGATATGAACAAAGTAGAATGCGCTGTTCATGGATTTTGTTGCATCATATAGTTGGAACATTGGGCCGCAACAAAGGCAGAGTCTGGAATACTAATTGTTTTGTTTTGCTTTGCTCAAGGTATATTCTTGATGTATTCTGTATGTCGGACTAAATTTGGGAGATCTGACCATAAAACAGAATAATTGAGTTAGTGGACCAATTTTCATTGCAGCAGTAGATTCTATTCTACATTTACTTAGAGTGGCTATTGCATATGAGTTTACAAGCCCTAGATATGCATATTCATACCTCTTTTTAACCGTTCCACTACTGCAGAGGTCGAGTGCCTTGACAATTCACCATTCAGATACTTCCTTGGGGAGCTATATGGTGGCAATGCACTTAGAAGCACAATTTCAGTGGGTAATGAGAAAAAGCGCCAGCGGGTGTACAACACTATGTTTCATGTCCCATGGAGATGTGAGCGGGTATGCATCTGCACTTCTAATGGCGATACTTGAATTTTGGAGTTGTTATGCTGTTCTAGTTTATTTGCTTGCTTGGCATTGCTGGAAAATAGATTCGATATACAAGAGTTATTGGCAATTCAGCATATTCTGAAACCGATAACTCACCACATATTTTTTTTCTGAACAATTATGAACGGATTCCTATCCTGGCTAGGGTACTAGTTGAATGAACCAACAATTAAAGTATTTGATTGAATTTAGCTATTAATTTCAGAATGCGCCACACATGAACAAATGATAATTACATGTGATCAGTCTGACACAAGATGTTCTCAAGGATAATTAGATTTGAAAAGATCTTTCAACATTTAGTTCTCTAGGAAGTTCGGAATGTATTACAAAAAACAATAGTTTGTCAAATTGCCAAAGTTAATAAAGGTACATGGTAATTCAAAAAATTTGATAATGAGGCATTCAGTAAACACACACTTGGTTGTCATATGTCTCCATCCTCACATCTTACATATTCAGTTGTTGGGTTGGCAAAGCCATATCATCTATCTCTAGATGGATGGCTAGGTCATATGTTTGTATGATTCTTTTCTGCTGCTATTAACTTCATATTTGGTTGTGTGACTTAACACGTTTCAGGAGTTATTGTTCATTTGTTTGTGTGATCAGAGAGGTGTTTGATTATGATAAAATGCTGCAGCTAATTGTCGCAGGATTCTTCGTCTGCTTGGATTCGTTTTTGTCGTTGCTCACAATTATGCCTGCACGAATTGTCGTTACCATCTGGCGGGTGCTGAAGACCAGGTGGGTTTGTGGTTCTACTGTAAACTAGATGAAGTACATTTTCGTATTCTGATTGTTTGTTGCCTGAAAGAAATTTGGACTAAACTGATGTTTAACAAGATATCGGTATTGAGTTAACATTTTCTGTTATATGATTCTAGATGCTGATTATGTTTGATGTTGTCTTTACAGTGTTCCATAAAATTCGTATTACAAATTTTAGCTACAATTTTTGTTGTCAATAATTCCACCTAAATATTCCTTGTTGAGCTGGTCTTAGGGTAGTTGTTCTGGATCTGATTGGGAAGCTTCTGCTTAAGCTAGCTATCAAAAGATCAAACCCACAACCTCAATGATAGCTTTTCTGAGAAACTTGTTTCTATCGAGTGTTCAACTCAACAAAGAGAGCCTTACTATATTTTGGATTTACAAGAATGATTTATTTTTTAGAGAAGTTGCATGTAATTTTCTAGTTGACATAATCTCAGATTGAAATGCAGCAGTATCTATCAGAAAGAAATTGAGGTCCACGTAAAGGACATAATTGAATTCGAGAGAAATATGTATGATGTAGTTATACAAATGGTGACCTGTTTCAAAGCAACAATACTTTGGCAGGACGAATCAAAGTATATTTAATTGCCTCTTTTCCAGTCATTTATGCTTGGTATCATCCATTACTAAAGTTAACTTACTGGGTAAAATTACCTTTCATATGGATACTCTGAGATTTGTTATAGCCAACTTCACCGGCGCAAGAAACCACACAAATTATTTACTATTTTTCACCGTTTCCTGTTCTGATGCTCTACACGATTGTAGCTCTAGGTGGCTTTTATACCGTTGACCAACCTTTCCTGCTTACTCCCTCTTTGGTCGACGTATTGGATCATGTAAATTATTTATCCAGTGTATTGTGACAGGAAGTTTCGGCGACCAAATGCTGCTGATCTATCAGATTATGGATGTTTTGTAGTTCTAGCCCTAGGAGTTGCTTCTTTGCAAATGATAGGTTGGTTTCTTTTTCCTTTTCTTTTTTTGTTTGAAAAAATGGACAACTTGCACATATTTGATAATCCACCCACAATTGATTCTTGTTTGTGCCAGATATTAGCTTAATTTACCATGTCATTCGTGGTCAGGGAACGATCAAGCTTTATGTGGTGTACAATGTACTAGAGGTGGGTAAACTGTTTATCTGAAGTAGCATGTGTTATTAATAGTTTATGTGGTTGACCTTTTTTTTTCTCCTTTTAGATCTTTGACAAACTCTGTCAATCATTCGGTGAGGATGTACTGCAAGTTCTGTTCAACTCAGCTGAGGGGTTGTCAGCATGTTCAACAGATAATGTGACATTTGAATTGATGCGGTTCGTTTTGGATGAGGCAATAGCTGTTCTTGCTTTTGATATCCTTTTCTGCGAATTGCATCCGTTATTTTTTTTTGGACTCGCCATAGGTTAAGGTAGTTGAATTCTAATTTGTTACTAGCTAATTTCTGTTTAGTTTCCATTGAATAATTACAGTTATATGAGTTCATTTGATATCAATCTGCTGTGGTTACATTGTATATTTACTTGTATTTCGCTACTGCTGCGATTTGTGTTCTGAAACATCTGTTTTTGAATTCCTTAACCAAGTTACACTTGTCCATTCATTTGTCCTGTTAGCTCAGGCCATCACCCTGTCAACATGTATTATTGCCCACAACAATGCATTGTTGGCTCTACTGGTATCAAACAATTTTGCTGAGATCAAAAGCAATGTATTTAAGCGTGTTAGCAAAGAGAATCTTCATAATTTGGTGTATTATGGTGAGTTTTCTTATGATTTTATATTTATCTGTCCTATGATTCCAAAACAATGTGCTTTTGTACTCACTATGTTTCAGTTCTTTGACTGGCAAGCAACTTACTGTTTTCACCAGCTTGGCCCCTTAGCCATGTCAAGCGAGCTTAGTTGGGCTTCTTTAGACATAACTGGACCATCTATAAACAACTTTGTGTACATTTACCAATGTAAAGTTCAAAACAATTTGTAGTTTGATAACAAATATTAAATATTTTTTTTTCTAAATTCAATCATGATGACATGATGTTGCTCTAAATTTAGCACGGTTCATTTTCACCTTTTTCTGATCTTTTACGTGCTTGTATTCTTAACAATTAATTCACATGAAGATGCTGCTAATATTCTTGTAACATTGTACATTGCAGACATCATCGAGAGGTTTCACATCACAGCCTTTCTGCTGTTCGTACTTGCTCAAAATATCTTGGAAGCAGAGGGTCCATGGTTTGATAGCTTTCTTACCGTAAGTTCAGTATTCTTCCATTATTGTTACCTCTACTCCTAATATCTTTCTTTCAAAACTGAACATTCTTTCAACCATTTTGTTTGCTGTCACTGCAGAATGCCTCTTTGGTATTTTTGTGTGAAGTACTTATTGATGCTATCAAACATTCTTTCCTTGCAAAATTCAATGAGATAAAGCCAGTCGCTTATTCAGAGTTTTTGGAAGATCTTTGCAAGCAGGTGAGGTTCTGATGCTATATGCTATATTGTATCTCGATTCTACCTGCATTGCAGTCTCAAGGGCTTGTGCCATTTGATACCTAAAATAAACAATTAGGTACTTGATCATCTAACAAAACTAGATACTTGATTATTGTCATGTAAAAAATTAAATCATATATGCATGCAAAATTACACAATGTTCTAGTTTGTTTGGTTAGATGACATGGATGTTTTTTACTGCCGTACTATTGCGGTGTTGCCTCCTGGAATTTTGTAATTCTGTCAGTGATTCTCTAATGGTACTCTGGTGCATTTCTCCTAGCAGCTGTGTTTGCAAAATGTTATATACATTAGGATGCATTTACTTAAAAAAGCCAACTTGTCATTTGGATTGATGATTGACATGCATTGAACATTAGTTTTCAGTATGTTTCAGTTCCGTCTGTCTTTTGGTTCTCCTCCGGCCTAGGCATTGAATTTCAATTGCCTAAATTTTCAGCGCATCTGAATATTTTTTCAATAAACCACTATCAATGCCCATATTCTGAAAAATTCTCTACAGATTTTGAATGACAAACCTGACGACCGTCAGAAGGACTTGACATTCATCCCCCTTGCCCCAGCTTGTGTGGTAAGTGAATACTCATAGAGTCATAGCCATGCTCTTATAGTGCCATATTACATTTTGCAGACTACTTACATGAAAAAAATACACTGTTTCTTTAGGTAATCCGTGTATTGACTCCAGTATATGCTACCCTCCTTCCTGCTGGCCCTTTTATCTGGAGAATATTCTGGATTTTACTTTGGTCAATTCTGACCTATTTTATGCTCGCCATATTCAAGATACTTGTGGGATTGATACTGCGCTGCCTTGCAAATTGGTATGTAAATCTTCGGCTCACAAGAAAACAACATGTGGACTGAAAAAATGGCCCCACAATTCTGGTGCTACGGTTACAGTTCTGAGAAGATCATTTTGCGGCGCATGAAGTACAACAAGCACTGCAGCTGCTGCGAGTTATACGACAGAAGTCTTGATAGTATAGTACAGCACAGATGAATATCACAGTATCATCTTCCAATGGTTGTCTATTCAAGGAACTACTTATAGTCCAATTTTGCGGTGTTTACAGTTTCTCTCTGACCTCTGTTTGTGCATAGCTTAGCTTCATTCTAAATTATCTGCTGTCACCTAGCAAAGATGTTATGTTCTGTCATGTAAGATGTTTGTACATTTCCTTTGAAAAAAAAAGAAACAGAGTACTATCTCATACTCGACACCAGCCTGATCTGTTCAACTTATCACGTCTGTGTTTCGGTGCATGTGTTCACTATTCTTTCTCTCACACGTTATATCGTTAAAGATAGTTTTTGATGTACTAAAGCTACTACTCCGTACTACTTGATATTGTTATAATAAAAAAGTGTACTTACTTTATTGTAGTCATAATAGCTCAAACTCCATCAAACAAGTCTACACTATATTTTTTTAACGTTTCCAAAACGAATATTTTCAAAACTAATGGTTGAAAAGTTTATTGTGTCCTAAAAGTATTTGTGAATGGAGGGAATACTCACATTTTAGACATTGATAGGGTGTCCAGTACATGCCTTCAAGGCTTTTAATCATTAGTTTTTCCTAAGCATTTTGTTAATGAAATCATTGAAAACATAGTAATTTTCATGACGAATGAGGAATCTTAACGCTTTCATATATTAATGATCAAAGTTTCAAAACTTCTAACGGCAGAACATCCTCAAACACCATGTATTTAATTATCAGCGTGTTTGCTAAGCATACGCTGCGCTGCCCCCTGTTGACTGCGAGCATTATCGGAAGAAGAGTGTTAATACAGGAACGGAACGGGTTGCTGTGAGCATTATCGGAAGAAGAGTGTTAATACAGGAAAGGATACGCCGTATGCGCTCTTGTACTCTCAAAGTCCACCGTGATCTCTAAATTAGATACTACCTTTTACGTTCCAAACTTTGCATATTTCCAAAAAATATAAAACGACTTACAATTTACAATGGAGATAGTATTAGAATTGAGTGAGACGTGCATACCATAGTCCATTAGCTTGTCAACATATACGCTCGCTCAGACGATTCCACAAAGACCTCTACTACGTGGCCACACGCCACAAGTGAGCCAAGCTCACCTTCAATTCTTCCGTTTCACCGTGCAACGTCGCCGGCTTCCCCTGGCCACGTAGAGTTGAGCCCCGCTTCTCGTGCGCGATCGCCGCCAGAAAATGGCACCCGCCTCGGGAGACACGGCCATCCTCGGCGTAACCCGGGGCCGCCACGCGATGCGATGCCAACTTGCGAGGTCGCCGACGACCCAACTCTCTGACCTTCCTCCCGTTGCTTCGATCTACCGCGAACCTGGGCGCGAACCGTGAACAGGACAATGGAGCACCCGAGACATCGCGTCGCCAACACACCATCGCATAGAGCATCGTTCGGATCTATGCCCGCACCTCACCTCGCGCGCGGCGCTCTCGCTTCGCGCGCCTCCTCCCGCTCCGACTCCGACCAAGCGCTCACCGAGAAGCCGCCCGCTCGATCGGCTTCCATGTCCGTCACGAGGCTGGCCGCGCACGTGGTGGATCCCGCCCCCGGCGGTGTCCCACTCCGCCGCGCCCTCCTCTACGTCGTCGTCCTCCTCGGCTCCAACCTCGCCACGTTCCTCTTCTCCTCCTCCACCTCCTCCTGCGCGCCGCCCGTCACCGCCGCGCCGGCAGAAATGGCGACGGCTCCGTGGACCGTCCCCGCCACGGAGCAGCCGGAGCTCCCGCCGGAGTTCCACGCGTTCGCGGGGCCGCACGCGCTGCCGTACGGTCGCAACCCCTACTGGGGCACCGCCGAGCTGCGTCCGCCGGCGGGGCACCCGTGCCTGGCGTTCCCGGACCTGCTCGCCGCCTTCATGTCGTACCCCGTCAACGGCTCCTGCCCCGACGACGAGCTCCCCGCGCAGCGGCTCCTCCTCCGCGGCTGCGAGCCCCTGCCGCGCCGGCGCTGCCGCCCCGCCGCGCCACCTGACCCGGCGCCGCCGCTGCCGCTCCCGGCTGCGCTCTGGTCCACGCCGCCCGACCGCTCCGTCCACTGGTCCGCCTACACGTGCAAGTCCTTCCGCTGCCTCGTCGACCGCGCCCGCTCGCAGCGCTTCGACGACTGCAAGGACTGCTTCGACCTCGCCGGCCGGGAGCGCCGCCGCTGGCTCAACGCCACCGCCGCCGGCGACGAGAAGAAGAGGAGCCGGCTCGAGTTCTCCATCGACGAGGTGCTCGCGTCGGCGTCCCCGCCGGGGTCCATCCGGATCGGGCTCGACATCGGCGGCGGGTCCGGCACCTTCGCCGTGCGCATGCGCGAGCGCGGCGTCACCGTGGTGGCCACCACCGTCAACCTCAACGGGCCCTTCAGCGCCGCCGTGGCCGCGCGCGGCGTCGTGCCGCTCTACGTCAGCGTCGCGGCGCGGCTGCCATTCTTCGACAACACGCTGGACGTGGTGCACTCGATGCACGTGCTCAGCGGCTGGATGCCGCCCGCGGCGCTGCAGTTCGCGCTGTTCGACGTGTACAGGGTGCTCCGGCCCGGCGGGCTCTTCTGGCTGGACCACTTCTTCTGCGGCGAGGCGGAGATGGCGGCGTACATGGAGGTGGTGGAGAGCATCGGGTTCGGGAAGCTGAGGTGGGTGACGGGGAGGAAGCTGGACAGGGGCCCGGAGAGGAAGGAGATGTACCTCTCGGCGCTGCTTGAGAAGCCGCTCAAGAACTCGTGGCGACGTTCACGCAGAAACTCTTGACAAAAGGACGAGGTGGTATAGCAACGTCGCGGTGAAAGTGTCATCTACTCCGTATACTCGTAATAAGTGGTCAAATTGTCCAAAACGATACTTTTGTGCCTAGATAAATACACTTACGTAGAGTCTTAAGAAGTGAGAATTTGGGTTTTCATGGGATGGCGCAGTGATTTCCATTTGAATGTTTAGGTTAGTTTGTGCAAGTGTTTTTGTCAATGTCATCTTGCAAAAATCTTGAAGCAAACTCATGCAAAAGTTCATGAATGAATAAGCAACAGTGTACAACAATACATTGATAACTCATTAGCTTCTTATTCGAATGTGGAATGTTCTATAGCACAAATATTGAAATCATTAAAAAAAGGTATTATAATATACAGACAGAAAGATAATGCCGGGCTCTATTTACATCACATTAACACACGTTGAAACACACTATAATCACGGCCGTTTGCTGACTGAAAAGTTACGATATCATTTACATTCTACAAATAAAAACCACAGCAAAGGCTCTTCGATCTCTACAGTTTCCAAGTACGCTCTCTCGACTGAAAACATAGGAGAGCGTGCGGGCACATGCACGGTAAATACACTCAGGCAATCGGCAGACTCTGAAGCGAGTCAAGAGCACTCCAGTAAAAACTTCTGAAGCAGTCCACTAAAATCCATTGGCGACCAACAAAAGGAATTCCGTAAGCTAGTATCAACGGAATCTGATGTGAAGAGGACAACAGATTTGACCAAAGACATCATATACTCTGCATCTTAAGCAAAGCATATTGTCATAGGTGGGAGAGTAGGCAGACACATTTAGAAAGGCTTTCTCCAATCATCAAATTCTGCAAAGCTTGTTGGGTTGTTCTTTCCCAGGTGCGTACCTTGAATACCCGATGATTGATGCTCTGAGCCTCTGACCTGTATCGATTTAGTGAAAATATTTGAACTGGAAAGTTTTATAGTAGATAAACAAGCCATATCCTAAGAGCAAAAACATGATGAATGGATGGCCATCCTTGACCCTATCTAAGTTTCTACGATTCGTCTCACAATTATCCTAGCTAGTTTCGTGTTATACAGCAGCAACATAATGCCACATCACAATTTGCACACAAGAAAAGGGATCATTTGTATATATTGTCAACCAGGGAAGCTCATTTGTGTCAGATTGCAGTGTTAAACTGCCAAACACTGATAACAATGAAGACGCATCTTGTAAGCTCATAGAACGAGATTATTGACAAGGCCTTAGGACAACGAGCCAGCAATAGGATTATGGATATAACTTTACTGTTCTCAGTGATGCGATAGTGAATAGTCAGGCTTTGAGATAATACCATATTCAAGTCCATCATAGTGACATTGTGCAACTTTCATGGCAATATAACAGGATTAGGGCCCTCAAATTTGTACTAGAAATTTTAAGGATCGGGCTCAATTAGAGCCAGGCCACAATACTACTAGTTTTTGAGCTAAAATTGATTAGGGCCAAATTGGATTGTGAAGGAGCATAAGGGCCACGATCCATTCCCACCCCTAAACAGGATACTGGTCTGTGAGATGTATGATGGTCCAGACCTTACAGCATTACGGGCAAACAGTTATTGTATTCAACTCGTGGCAAAATAATGAGCAAGAGAGGTCAGGTGTTCAGCCATCCATCAATTCATCACACTAGTGCCCAAATAGATATTGATCTGTCAATGTGCAGTTCAAGTACATACCTGGATCATAGCCATATTAACGACGTTTCACAGAGTTCGCTCCTCTAACAGCCTTAATTTGCTGTGTTTCTCTAAAGCAGACAAAATGCACCAATGTCTGTCCATTTGGATAAATTGCAAAAGCACTATTTGCAATGCGCTTGTGGCAAAGAGAACACATGCTATCTCCATCAATCTTGACAACAGCTTGACGTCTTTTATAAAGATCCTCCTTTACCTGACACATCAAGAATATATTGAGAAAAGAACATTAATTTTGCCACATAACAAATCTAATTGATAAATGATATCGGTTAACAAATAACTGCTGTCAATAAGCATGTATATGCTTAGACAGATGGTATACGAGTATACGACTATATGTGATAGAGATATATAGAACACATGATGAGGTACATCTGTAAATATTGCACTTCTAACTTAATTGCATTTTCTGTTTGCATGTGAACAAATGACCAACATGTAAATCTTGGAGATGCATACTAGATTGGGAGGTTTACATAAAGGGGCAAATCCGATAGCAATCTAAGTCAACTTCAAAATGAAGCAGTAT
This sequence comes from Echinochloa phyllopogon, assembly GCA_033239725.1. NCBI lineage: Eukaryota > Viridiplantae > Streptophyta > Magnoliopsida > Poales > Poaceae > Echinochloa > Echinochloa phyllopogon. The sequence goes on along the minus strand of BTCW01000009.1, from coordinate 9,672,476 downwards.
AACTCTAGGATAATCTGGAAGGACAGCATCTTTTATAACATGTAGCTAGAAATAAAACTTGACAACAAGAGTGAAAAAACTACAACAGAGTGCCAAGCTAACCTGCAAGTTTGCGCGGAAAATTAAGTTTTTGATAACTAAATAATTGCGTAGATGTTCACTAGAGTTCCGCAATAGTGGCTCAAGAAATGATACAAGATCCTGCAAGTGTTCAAATCAGATAATTAGAACCTTGAGAAGCTTCCACAAGGGCTATTCTGAAATATGTGAAATTAAACAGCTGAAGCAATCAATACTGGAATATAAGCATCAGAAACTGCATAATTGCTTCACTCTAGCAAGAGCCTGGATGGCACCGGAGCATAAAAACCAACAGAGTTATGCCACATATGAAAAAATTACAAAAAAAAAATAAATAAATAAATCATATCAAGACATCTTCCCTAGTAAACTTCAAAATGGAAATAATGCATATAATAGTCTGTCCATCCCAGCACACAGAAAGTACAAGAAATCCTTGTCTGTCTGTAAATATGTTGCCATAAATTTTCTGTAGATGCAATATCCTTGCTACTGTCTCTTTCACATAAGTGCATTACCTCATGACACATAGTTAGTCAGTAGCATTAACACAGTTCAATATAACACCAGGCTTTCACTCCATACCATTCCACAATGGCATGGAGGGAAGAAACTCAAAATCTGGATTAGCATGGAGTGAAGCATTTTGAAATTTGGGTGGCATGGAGTAAAAGCGAACTTAATCTATGGCATACAGTTAATTATGAACTTACACATTTATTCTAGAAGTATGCATGATCAAAATATATCCTTCACAGTATACCAAAAAAATTACCTGGAGTTTAGTGTCTCTTGGTAACAGCCTAAGAGCCTGAGCACCATTTATTCTGTCCCACCGTTGGCTTAACAGTTCCAATGCTTCATTCAACATTATAGGGCCTCCATCACTCACATCATCTCCATCACCGTCACTTCGGCTACTATCTGTCCCACTGGGGCTAAAGCGTATGTCATCAGCCCCTTCAATCTCAACTACCTTTTTACCTGTGCGACCCCCTTTGACCTTAGTAGCACTAGCCTTTTGGATCCCAGGGTATTGTGATGCCACTGGAACAATTTTCTGCTCGAAATCCTTTTCAACTTTTCTTGGGTTCAGATAAATTTGTAGAAGATTAAAATAGATATTTGACTTGGATGGTTGTTGTGCCCCTTCCTCGTAAACACGGTCACAATATGCAACTGCTTGCTCTGGCATTTGGAGCTGCAATGGTACACAATATATTCTGGGTAACCTAAAACTAGTATTAACCAGAACTCAACAAAGTCAATGGATCAGGGCACACAAAAAGAAATGGTACCTTGTGAACATAGAGAGACAGTGCACGGAGGTGTTGATTTAATTTTCCATACAATATGGCACGCTCCTCGAAAAGAGCATCCTGGGGAAGACGCTTAAGGAGTAAGTCTGTATTGTAACCTGAATTACTCTCTAATGTAGATATTAACTTCTTCCGTGTTGGTGAATATGTTTTCTCTGTCCAGTTTCCCTCTTCCTTCAGAATCTTGTACCAGTCAAGAACTTCAGAAAGGTACAGTTGCACCTTCAGATCAGAATATTCAAATGTCAGAACATTAGCAAGTTCATGGCTCCATGCATTATAATTTTATATACTGTGGACTTTGTATGATCAGATTAAGGAAATCATCTAAGCAGCAGGAAATGAATTGATTATACATGAAATTTTCCATATACTAACGAAATAACAATTGAAAGTGTACATACCAGCTCGTTTTGCAGGTTAGGATTGATCCCACTTTCACTCATTGAAAGCATTAATTCTAAGTATGTTGACTGCAAATTTGGAGCATGTTGCTTCAGATATGAATTTACCAAATCTGCTGGAACATTTTCAGACAAAAAGAGCTCAATAGTTTCTGATGGGTTGCGTTCAAGGACGTACAAGGAAGATTCTAAAACCAGCATTGGGTCAGATCTACAAAGGGGCTGCAAAAGAAAATGCAATCTTGAATCAGACACATAAACACATTACTTGGCAGGACAAACATAGCAAAATGGAGGGAGTCAACTTATCAAAAATAACAATATATTTATGCATGAATCTATCTAGCTTCTAGATACATTTGTTATCAGGACAAACAGAACACCTTGTAACAAGGCATATAAGATTTTGTATATGTGACAAGTAATATCAATTAAATGCTAGCAAAGGAAAAAATCAATAATACCCTGAGATATTCGATGATCATTTGAGGGTTAAATTTTTTGTTAAAATCTGTATTCTCCATCTCAGATTTTGATTCTTCAACTAACTGATTGAGCAGTTGGAGAGCTTCACGGTGCATTTCATTGCTTCTATAGAGCTCAAGTAACACCATATATTCACTCCTCTCCTTCAAAAACTCTTCGCATATCTTCAGGTCACAATAATTAAGCCCTTTCAGCAATTCTATTGCCCCCGATGACTGCCCAATAAGAATAAGAGCTTGAAGCAGAGAAGTATCCAGTACAGTTGCCATTTCTCTAGCAATAGAGCTTGTATGTGTCTGCGCTCGTTTCTGGAAAAAAAAAAGTACAACTATTAAGGATCACATTGACCGGTAATTAATAGATATTTTCTTAAATTTGCGATCATCTGTACGATTGAAAAAATGAAAAGGCACCATGCACACTACAGCATACAATGGTCCCAGAAGATTTTGGATGTATATCCTGAGTCCTGATAGGTAATCTACAGTCATATTTTCCTTAATACCATAATGCAATTCATTACAAACCAAGTGTCCATGGTAATTAGATTTGAAAGTGGCAACATTTAGCTTGGTTTATAAAGTGTTCATGATACTTGGAAGTGTCCCAGTTTAGCTCCAGGATAAACAGAAATATAAACATGCCTACTTTCTTCTATTCCAAATTTACACTGACCTAAGACACCCAATCACCACAGAGTTTGATAAATCATTCTAGAGACCTGTCAGATACCCTATGAAATGGAACTTCCAGATCCTTTTTCAAAAAAAAAACAGAGAGAATACTCTGTCCAAGCTAGGTGCCATGAACAATAAACAAATAGCCTTAAAGCAAACATGGATTCAGACTAATTCTAATGTCAAAAATCATTGTCTCAAATAAACATGAAATGGGATATAAAATTATAATTTACTTCTTTACAAAGACAAATATCAGCCCATAGTTTAATCTACTTTGTATTTATTAGTTTCTGATACATGCAATTTTCCACATCCGTCACTAGTTACTGCTAGTCACAAGACGTGCAGCAAGACCAAAAAAGAACTTAAAAAGTAGCTACCTTGCTCGGCTTCTTAGGTTTATATGGTTCAGACAAGATTAAGCTGTGGTGCACAGCTCCAGAGACCACCTCCTCTGTTACTTCAGCTGTTGCTCTCTCAATTATACCACTTCTTTTCCTCTGCAGATACTTCACAAGGCCAACTAGAGCATTGTGACTCATTTTCTTTACCTCCAATTGAGATTTGTCATCTGATTCATGGAGTTGTACAGAGTATGATTCCATCTCATCTGTCAAGTCAGAGGATTCCCTTGCTAATTCATCCATGTCCAGCAGCTTGTCATGTTCACCTATAATATGTGTTTGAGGCAGCACGATAGAAGGGTATAGAGATAACACGTAAGTAATGTCCACATGTGAGTCTGAAAACTGTTCCATTGCCTCCTCATAGCTCCCACTATCGAACAAAAAGTGTCCATATCTAATTCACGAAATCAAAAGGATAAGATGGCATTTAGTTATGTTCATAGAACCAAATAATAATAACAAGAGATACAAAAATGGCTTCAAGCATAAATGTTCAATGGCATCTTTTCAACTCGAAAATCTGGACATACCTTATGTGTATTGAGCTTTCCTTTGCAGCTCGTAAATTTGAATCCTCTGGTGGAAGTAGCTTACACAATGCTAGTGCCTCCTCAAATTCTCCAGAAGCAGTCAATTGCACTATCTGTGGAGCAAATATTAAAGGGGGTTACATTTAAGAAATAATGCTGCAAACAACAACAGAAATAATTGAGACAGATAATTTAAGAGTAACCTCAAATTTTCAGAAAAATATCATTCCTTACAAATGTAAAAGGCCTCAACACACTATAATCCACTGGATAAAAATTGAGACAGCCTATGAACAGAGAAGGGGTATAAACATAGGTATTTTCTAATGGTTTATAGATGATGCAGTTGGTCCTTATTTGAAATGAATATATAAACAGTTAGAAAAATAATTCAATTCTACTTATACTTTTTGCAGTATATAAATTATTCAAGAAACAGTTGATTTTGGAAACGGACTGATTCTCTCGTACCTAAGCAAACAAGATTTGTCAAGTAACAAGGAAAAACCAGGTTTCCTCAAATTACGGATCCATAGAATTCATGAGTGCAACATGAATGCTCTCAAAAGGGATTTGAGGAAAGGTAAAACAACAACAAAAAGAACAGGACAAAAGCACCATGCAATACATCTGTTAGAACACACCAAGGTCTCTCATATAGCACCTGATATCAATATCTTATAATGGTTAACAGACACTAACAGAGTAATAGCATTATTGTACTTAACTTGAGATGGACAAAATGGTAAACATGGCACGAGCCCAAATAAAAGCACCAACATACTTATCATAATTAAACTGAAGTAGAATACCTGAGCGCCAATAGGAACAGGCAACAAACCATAAACAGAGTAAGATAGTGCAGCCAGTATACAGTTGTCAGTTTGGACAAGCTTTTGAACATCACGGAGCACAACTGTCTGAACCAATGCATTGGGGGCTCTAAGAGACCGTATCTGAAATAGAATCAAGTGGTGAAACTTATTAGTATGATATCATTCCTATCACTAAATATACTAGATAAGTATATGGTAGTCACTTACCTCAACATGCCGTGGTAAGCGTGCCACAGCATATGGTCTATGTATAACGACAGAAGCTGGTGTGTCCGACCAAATTATTCTGCCGTCTTGAATAAGTTTGCCATTTTGATCAACAAATACCCCGATGTTATCCTGAATACACATAGAAAGTACTACAACACATCAGCTAAAACTAAATAAGAAAGAACAAAGAAATTCTTTGAGAAGCTAAATAAAGTGTTGAATCCTAATGGGTTCAAAAGATATTCATATAAAAAGCATTTCATTCGGCGCCATTGATCGCATTGGAAAATATTCTAGCTAGTGGTAGTGCTATATTGGAGCATGGAAACTATGCATCTTCCAATCAATTTTGACAGAAACATTTCAGTATTTCACAAGACAAGATAGCTGCCCGAGCTCGATTCTTCTCATAAAGCATAGAATGTTGCCACTTATAAAAACAAAATAAAAAGATCTGCCATCTAACAGTTTCATGAAATAGAATAGGAATTAGACACAGCATCACGAAAAATAAAGTATTATACCTTGCCAAGGAGCAGCTCCCCAGTAGGTAGAGGCACAACTAAAGGAGGAGCGATCCTCCCAGAAGAAAACACTTCTGTTAGTGCCCCGGTCATGCTGTTTATTATCATGTATTCCCTCCTAATTCCAAGACATATGTTGTCACCACACCAGGCCATTGACTTTAAAATATCTGGTACTCCAAATTCCTTCACTTCAACAAATTCCCGTCCACCTGGCAAATAGAAATAGAGAACTGTTCAGAGTCATATCATTGAAATAAGCGATTCTCATGGTCTAGAAAATTTTGTATCTTTGTCAACTTATATTTGTGATACAAGCTTACATAAATCCATCAACAGGTATCATATGGAAGCAACATTTACAAGCATAAGACAGACTCTATTCTTATATAGATGCGCCAAAAGTTGGTAAACAAACATATGTATTGTTCTCTACCTGCACTTGGGACAACGCCAAGCAATTTTTTTTTTGTACAGACCATTTGCCTACCAGTAATAGTTTCAAGAAAATAAAGTGTACGGTGTCAGACACTTTTTCAAATTTCAATTGTGTACAATCAGAAAGACTGCCTTCCAGCCAAAATTTTAAAAGAGATGGATTTCCATGAAACACAAATTCTGTTGTCTCATGATTACTAAAGGGTAAAGGCACACGTTAATATGGAACAAGGAAATTTATACCTATTGGCTACATATAACTATATCAGGATAAACATGGAAAATACCAATACTACGAATCAACAACAGTGGGCCAGGGCTGTTATGTAATTGGCATTGCAACTTGCAAGTGGGCATGTGACTACTCACTAGATATGAAAAGAGTTATTACCGTGTACACCCTCTGTTTTTTAGTAAATGACTGAACTAATTAGCTTGTCCTAAATGCCATATATTTAAAAATGGAGGGAGTATATCTAATGAGAAATTTTAATCGACCAGTATGAAGTTCAAAATCGTCACTACAGGTTTCCAGCTTAAAGAGATTCACTAGTCGAATTTACTCAATGTTGCATCACTAAAACTGCAGCCACTCAGCTATATGCCAATTTTACCTCTTAAACCAAACATGGTTGATCTGACATTCGCACTACACAACCCCAAAATGTTCCCATTTCCAATCCTCCAATTCGAGTTCTATTAAAACCCGAATCACAAGGTCAACCCCCATGGAAGAAAGAAAGAAAAATGCTAGAACCATAACAAGCAAATAGACAATGCAACTGAATTCTCACTGTCGAGCCGGAAGACGGTGAGGCGCTTCTGTCGTCCGACGGCAAGGAGGCCCCGCCGGTCGTCCCAGGCAAAGACGTTGGCGCCCTTTGTCTTGTTCGATACGACGGCGACGGTCTCGAGCCCAGGGAGGCGATGGAGTGCGACCCACTCCGAGAGCGAGAGCAGGAGGTCGCGGCTGGCACTGACCTCCATGGCCAACGGGGGGCGCCGCCAGAACCGCTGCTCGTGCCGCTCGAGCGCGTAGGGCCCATCCCGCCGGATCTCGCCGCCGCCTTCCGGGGAGGAGGCCGGCGCGGAGTAGATGCGCAGGGAGCAATCGGAGCCCCGGAGGAAGCCTTCGGAATCGGAGCACGCGACGAGGAGCTTCCCGGCGTGAGAGGCGACAGCCTCGATGCGGCCCGGCAAGCCGGCCACCAGCTCGACCGCATCATAGGCGCTGTGCACCATGGCCGGCGGGGGCGATCAGGGGGGCGGCCCCCCACGGTTGTGCGAGATGGCCGCCGCTGGCGTCCGGCGAGGGAAGAGGGGGGCGCTTCGTGTCGGAGGTGGAGGGCGAGATCGTGTTATGAGTTGGACAGAGGACGGGTGTATACGGTTCCACCACACCGATACGTATGGGATACGGGCACATACGCCCTCCACGGCTCCACATACGTATGTATAGACAAGATGGATGCCGTAGTAAGCTACTCGTTTCACTGTCGATAATTTTGCCGGCTCTAATTACTGGACAAGTAAATTAGTTTATTTTTAAACCACATATATTTAGAAAAACGGAGTTAGTGTGTCAGCTAGTATTCTTTTGAAATGCAATCTTCCCTCTAAACTTAAAATTAATATACAAGCTAACCTGATGAAGTCAAATTCACGATTTCAAATTTTCCATAATTACCAATTAAACTTAAGTTTTCACGCCCTTTCTTTCTCACTCTCTCGAAACAAGACTTAAAAAGTTTGCTATGCCAAATCTTAAATTATCTGTAGTATGAAAATTTATAGGTTGATTTCGGTGCAAATTTGGTTGATGCTTAAAGATTGCTAAAGCTTGCAAATTGTGCCATGACACACCTGGTAAAGAACCAAACATCTCACTAGAAACCATGGCATACTCTGGCTTGGCTTATCAGCAGCCAGCCAGCAGTATTTTTCTCTCAGCACAAATCAGCACCAGCCAGCCAACAGCATTTTTCTCACAGCATAAATCAGCACCAGCCACCAGCCAACCGAACAGGTATTGAGTGTCAATGTTTGGAAAAGATGCATTTTGCCAGAATACAGATTGTTCAGACTTGCGCAATACAATCTGTTTTACCATTTTCCTAAAATACCTTATAGCTGGACATAACGGCTCGATCATTTGCTTTTAGTTTAGAGGGTAGCAATATTTTTTTGTTAATTGTACTAATATATGTCCTAAAATTGACGGAACGACATGTAAATGGGGGATTGGGGACAGAGACAAAGGGAGCATGGTGTTCTGGTTTCATGGCCCTTTAGGTTGTGGTATAGAGTAGTATGTCTTTCTCTGGCGAGAGGCCTAAGGGGTTCTTTTTTAGGATCTGTTGGATGCTGCTCGTCTTGCGGCGTGTGTTTTATTGTAAACTGGTAATCCCAGTATTTTCCACTATTTTATCTATAAAGCTGGCTACGGCCTCTATTGGAATCGGAGTACGTTGCGATTTCCTCTGAACCGTTAAAAAACTACGACGCAATATGTGACAATAATGTTTGGGAATGTCCCTGAACCGCATTAGATATGACGGTAAAAATGAACAGCTCGTGCCATTTTCACGATGGATACTAGCAACCGGAGAATGGTATTGCTCTGCTCTACCTTACCACAACCCGGAGGATATAATCTCGCGGGAGAATTCACATCCCAAACCCCCCAACATTCATCTCGACAAGGCATCAACCAATCAATTAGGTCATGTTTCCTTCGGTTACTAGACACAGCAAATCATTCAAAGTTTCGAATCTCTCTTCTTCTCAAAACAAGCTTGAAGCAATTGCCATTGCAAGGACAAACAACAAATCAAACACAAACACAACAGTGCCTATAAACAGAGTGAAGAACGGACATCTCTCTCAGTTCTTGAAGAAACTGAATTTTGCTTTCATCTTCCCCAGGACCATACATCCCTGTTAGCCACCAATTAGGGCCGCCATCAAAACACAGTGAAGAACATGTTTAACTTCATTTCCCAAGGTTCAGAGACAGTAGAAAGGCGCAATCACAGAACAGCTATTTACAATACCATCGCCTCTGTAAAGTATGAGGTACAAAATTTCCAGTCGGATTGCTAACGACATGGATAGGGCTTCCTTTTCTACTGTCTAATCCTCTTCTCCACTACTAATTCTCTACAGACATCCCATATTACTGCATCGTTACTACACTAGCTACATACCACTTCTACCCCAACACGCTTTACCCAAAAGATCTAACAGTTCCACAACTGGTTTACCTCGTCAGACTACCACTGTCAAACATATGAACTGAAGCATGTAAAACTAAGAAAGGGGTGAAAGAATTGTCACTTTACTTTAGGCACCGTTAGTGCCTCATCCAGGATCGGTCCAGCTGCCATCAGTGCGCCACTGCAGGACATGCAGAGAAATAATGGGGGCACAGACACACCATCTGAGATGCCGACGCAGCGTGTGTGGTGCCAGATATTGCATGCGTCGCATGCCACCATGCGCTCCCCATCGTCGTCCTGGGCACCACATACACACTGCACCTCCCAAGCATCTGCACCTCCCTGGCACCGCAGCCCAGTCTCCATATCCACTCCATGGCCATGCACGCCAATGGTGTCACCAGACTCTGCTCCACCAAGCATCACCGGATCCCACTTCTCCCCAGCAATGCCATCCAGTGACTTGGCCTGGAACCCCTCAAAGAAGCAGTAGGTGTCCCGCAGCGCATGCTCTGCCTGGACAAGCAGCTCACCTATGGACACATGCAGTGGTACCACCACAATATCCCCTGGTGGCATTGGCCTTGTAAGTTCAGTAGCTTCCCACGGCTGCGGTCGCCACTCAACAAGGAACCTTAGCTGGTCATCAGACTCATCACCTAGCCCCCACCATTTCACCCAGTGCTTGCAGTCCAACACAGCCTGTGCTGCCTCACTGCGCGCCTCCACCATTGCCCGGTACACAGCACGCAGATCCCGCTCCGCCTCTGATGTGCTTGGCCATCGGATCACAGGAGGGGTGCCCTCTGTACCAAGTTCCACTGGAACTGGCCCTAGCTCAGGCTCAGGCTCAGGCTCTGGCTCGGCATATTCCTCAAGGCTGAAGTGAAGCACACGATTCTCAGGGTCAGGCACACGACGCACAATATGGTTACCAACAACAGTGTCATTAAGGGATTTGATAACAAAGTCAAGCAGACCAGTGTCACCTATGGCACCCCTGGAGGCATCTCGCACTGCCTGTCGTGAAATCCTTGTGCCATTGGCATGCTCCAGTAGCTTATCAACAATGACCTCTGCAGCATTGAGCAGTCGTTTCTTTGACCACCGACACTCAAGCAGGTCAACTACATCCTCAAAACGTCGGCATGGCTGCCTCGGCCTCTTCACCACACATGACTTTGGCAGCAAGAATGTCAGACGTGGGGATGTCTTCACAGAAGGTGGCGAAAGTGGGGCCTCACAGTGCTTCCAATCAAGGAGGCAGTGGAGCAACTCACGGACAGTGGCCAGAGGCTTGTTGGAGAGGCGGCGGTAGATGTTGACCACACGACGGACATGACGGCTGCGGAGATAATCAACAGGCAGGGCAGCAAGGGCTTCAAGTGCAGCAACATAAGTGGACATAGACACACTGAAGCAGCCCTTGGCAAGGCAGTAACCCCAGCGAGCGAACCATGTCTCACCATGTGCCACTCCAAGCAGAAGGCGGAGATCCACAGAGTGCTTCTGGGTCAAGTCCACCACAGACACAGCCCTGCACAGAAAGCTCCCAAAGCTCAGAAGACAGAAACAAGGGGGGTTATCTTTTTTTATGTTTAATAAAACCAAAGTTCAGAATTTGATAAAAGTGTATTTAAAACGCACATAGATATCAGGTACTTCACTGATGCTACCTTAGAACAAGCATGTGTGAAGAGTATATCACAGCAGGGAAGAAAGAGTATATAGTTACCTAACACGGAGAGCAGTGCAAAGTTGATCCCATATATCCATGATCTGGCAGCCAGACAGAAAAGTGGAGCCACCGTCATGACCGCGGAGAGTGACAAGGTGACCAAAGCCATTACTATGGATCAGACCATGTAGGAGGTGATCGCTGCGCCCAAGCAACGCATCAGCCCTGAATGGCTGGTCCCAGTCGACTGCTGCTGGAATGATGAAATGGTACTTCCGCTTTGACACCCAGTGGTGGCTCCAACCTGAAATTGCGGTCCAGATCATGCACTGGTTTAATCCATTGGCGAGTTGGCATTTACAGAACTAGGAACTAAATAAATGCGCGAAACTACCATCTTTTTCCAGAAGAAGGAAAAAACTTTAAGAGGCTAGGGGCCATCATTACAACCGCACTGCTTTTATAGGAAGTGGTTTCAAAAAATTTGAAACAGTATGGAGCCATCATTCCTGGGTCATAAATGCAAGAATGTGAACAGAAACGCAACTCTTACTAGTCTCCCAACGTTTTAATCAGAATTGGGAATAGTTGAATGCTGAATTGGGGGCGCATTTCTGAACTGTTAACGACGAGAATTGCAAGAGAATATTACCAAAAAAAATCCCCAAGAATCTCCCTACGGCCAGGAAGCCGTCAAATCACACAGAAATTGAGCATTCGTAGCAACACTTATACCAATCCACCGACCCAAATGGCCAAATCAACTAAAATCGAGAAGAACTCGCGACTAAAACCTAATCGCCGCATCCACCAATCATTCAAACCCCCACCGGATGAAAGAAACGCGCGTTGCGTCCAAATACCACGATGAAGACATAGGGAAGGGGGAAGCCAGCTCACCGGCGCAGCGGCAGAGGTCGCAGAGCGGCGCGGGGGACGCCGCGGCGAGCTCCTCCACGGCTACAATGGGGACTACGGCGCCCGTGCGCTCGTCCGAGAGCAGCGCGCGCCACGCCGACCCGGACCCCGACGCGGAACCCCACTGCTTCAGAAGCCACCGCACGTTATTCCGGAACGCGCCGACGAGCGCGGCGGCGTCCAAGCCCGGGAAGTCCCGCAGCGGGTACACGCGCACCGCCGATCCGCCCCTCGGCGCGGCCGTCGACAGGGCGGCGGAGTGCTTGGCGGGCGCGGAGGCCGAGGAAGAAGACGAGGAGGTGGAGGACGAGGACGGCGGCCACGGGCTCGCCTCCTCCTTCTTCTTCGCCGCCGCCGCCGCCGCCGCCTGCGGGCTCGGCCGGTACGGCGGCGACCGCCGCAGGTCGAGCCGCCGGAGCGCGCGCGTGGACGGCATTGCCCTGAGCGGTCGTCTCCTCTCCTACTCGGGGGGCTCGGGGGTTTTGGTCCGCGGCGGCAGGGGCCTTTCCGTAATTTTGTGGGGGGCGCAGCGACGGTGCGAGCGGTGCGCACGCCGAGCTCCACGACCCCAAATGTGCCCGCCGCTGACGGATGGGTCCCACGCCGGTCTCTCTCCTTGCGTACGCCCGTGACGTCGTAGAAGAGGCCGTTACCATTCGCGACCCCCCTCAGGCTGTGCCTCAATGACATCTCGGGCCCGCACTTCGGGGTAAGCGCCTGTGACCAATGGGTCCCGGAGATCAACGAACACAGAACAGTGGCGTGAGAACCCACTCGTGGAAAAAGTTTTGGCGAGGACAAGGCAGGTGAAAGGGAAAGGAAGGGGTCCGTTACGTCGGCCCCACGATTGAGACGCACCGGGAGAGAGGTCAATTTTTGGGGTGACGTGGCGCTACTCCGCCGCCGGGGCCCAGGGTTCAGGTGCATTGTACCTGACCGGTTTGTCTGTCCTTGGTGGCCGGCCCCGGATGCAAATGCAGTTGTTCACTCGTGCGAATCGAAGGGCAGTATAGTGTACTTTCCGGACTCACGGATACTTGGATAATGTAGTGGCAGAAATATCATTTGATGGAGTGCTACATTAGACTTTCGGTGTCAATTTACACACAATGCGGCAGTGAAGTGTCACTAGAAAAAAGAAATGTGTTTAAATAGTTCTAAATTATAGATTGTTTTGATATTTCTATGTACATAATTTATTCAATCAATATATCTAAACGTGTATATCTAATTTGAAACCGAAGGAACAAAAGGTAAAGACCATCCATTTTAAATATCGGTAGATGTGATATTCTATATAATTTTCTTATCTGAGCAAGCGAGGAAAGGAAGGGATCATTACAAATAAATGTTTTCATTGCACTTGTTGCAAAATGCAGTATCCATATTATGTGATATTATGATATCACAGTATTTTGTATGAGATCACTTATAAGGCGACACTAATATTCTTGCTTTGATTCCTTCTTTTTTCCAAAATGTTCTTGCCTTGAAGAAGCTAATGAATGAAGGACGTTTTTTTATAACAAATAGTGAAGTGTACACAATTCATAATACGGGTTGATTTGCAACGACCGTTGTGTACTGATTGTATTCTTTGTGTCTTTCACTTTGGAAACGCAGTTCTTTGCATTATCAACCGAAAGAATGTGTTAGAAAGTCTCCTATTCTCTAACTGGGATTATTTGGTAAAGCAAGCACGGAGTTACAATGCTGTCGGGACGTGCTAGGAAACTCTTATTTCCCTTTGTGGAAAATGGACCTGACACCGGCAGCACATCGGTTTAAGGCTCCAAGCCATAATCCTTTTCCTCGTGTTCGCTTTGACAAGATGGATGGCCGTAGCCGCCAAGAAGAGAACTTGAAATTCTAAAGCGCAATCACTGTCGTAGAACCTTATAATTTAAGAATGTGTCATCATTTATTTCACACTGTGTTTATTAATTTGAGACTTTGTAGGGAGGTAGTGAACACCATAATCTATATTAGAAAATATTTTATGATTTTTCATCACTACTTTCTATATAATATTGTATTTTAAGGATAACTTTATTATTAAATATATTACCCTATCAAAACAGTGACAAAAAATTTATGATATATTTTTTAACATGTCTTATATTGTCTGCTATAATTTTGCAAAAGTTAAACTTTAAATTCCACTTGTGCATGGAGAAACGAAAAATATAAATTGTGCTAAGGGGTAAATTGAACCAAATGACATAGTTTATGGGGTAAACTGAACCAAGAATTACTTTAGGGGGTTATCCAAACTTTGTCTATACTTGAGGGGAGTAATTTGGACTTTTTCCATGAAAATATAATATCATAATTAGTATAAACTAGTATTTTGCATTTATAGGGGCGACAATATTTTCTGACTTGCCCCTTGTGGTAGAGTATGTTCTGTTATATTTCATACTAGTCGCTAAGCACATTTTGGACACTGATTTAGCAGCATAGACATCTATTGAGTAGCATTTTGGAAGAAAGTACGTTTTCAGAAGAAGAAAGACACACAAATTGGTTGCGGGAGTTGAAGGTTATTTCGCGGGCAGCAGCACAGGAAGCTGCAACTCGGGCCGAATGAACCCAGCAACTTCGTCCGGTACAAACTGGCCCAATAAGATTAATTACCCATACTACGTAAAGCCCGGTTAAGAACAGGGCCCAATCAAGCAGGTTACCATGTGCGCGCTTTTCCTTTTCTTCTCTGATCTCTCTGCGGGTCTATGCGCGCAATTAAAACCAGTAGCACAATTGACTATTGCCATCCCAAAGAGAAACAGAAATATTATTGGCACCAAATGAAAAAGGTGAAAAACTTAGACTCAGTTTCAGCAGCACCCTTCTCAAAAGCCAAAACCAAAAGGATTTACCGGACTTTTAGATCAAGCTGATTTTTTATGTGGCTCTAATTTTTCGAGAGCAAGGCAACACAGCCACACGGGGTCCCCAACTCTGCCTTTCTCCGGTGCCCGTCAAGTCGATGCTTCTGCCCAAGATAAGTCTCCAGATTTAGCTAGTACAGTACTATCGATCTGAACTCAGCCTTATCCAAGAGCAACATGCAAGGGATAATGTTCTCGAACGATTCATGACCCGTCGTCGAATCACTCCTGCTTCAAGCTTCAATTCCACACGACCTCGAGGAGTCAACGAGTTTTAAGTTTGACCAGATATATAGAAAAATATATTAACATTTGTGTCTCTAAACAAGTGTGCTATGAAAATGCATGGTATAATTAATCTAATGATGTTTATTTAGTATCATAATTATTAATATCTTTTAGTATATATTTGGTCAAACTTTAGAGTGTTTGACTTCTCGAAGTGTGCGATGTTTACTATTTCAGGACGGAGGGAGGACTACGCAAGTAGCGAGCGGCTCTTCCGACGACGTGGTCCAACCCGAGATAAGTGGAATGTGGATTGGGCCAACGCCAGAGCCCTGCTAGCTGCGTGCTCGACTCGTACTCGTGCAGGCTACAGACGCCGTGGTCACGGGCTCACGGCACACCGGTCCGACAGCGCAGGCAGAGACAGCTGCCAATCCCGGCGCGGGGAAACGCGGGCGGTCACCAAGCCAATCGCAAACGGTTCGCCCCAGTCCTTTTGGGCGAAACGAGCCCCCAAAACTCACGAGACACGGGGGGCGCCTTTGCCTTTACTCTGGCATAGTGGCATGTAGGGCGGTAAAGTGCCCTCTATTTTATATTAAAAATTTTAAGGACAGGTTTTATTAGGACCGGGTAA
This sequence comes from Echinochloa phyllopogon, assembly GCA_033239725.1. NCBI lineage: Eukaryota > Viridiplantae > Streptophyta > Magnoliopsida > Poales > Poaceae > Echinochloa > Echinochloa phyllopogon. The sequence goes on along the minus strand of BTCW01000009.1, from coordinate 9,656,991 downwards.
AAAAATACTAGTTTTTTACTTAAATTTGACTAGGACCAAATTGGATTGTGAAGAAACAAACGGACCACGATCCACACGTGGCAAGCTGCGGGGCGCACGGTGCCGGACAAGTTTTGCCTTGCCCGGGGATCAGGACTGGACGAGAAGGGCCACAGGCGAGACGCCGGACGCCGGCTGGTTCCTTCTTGGTTTCGGCTTCGGCAAGCCTGGAAAGCGGGGAGGAGCGCGGCCCACACGGCGTCCCTCGCGGTCACGGGCCACACCGCGGCCAGTTTCTCGCCGCCAGATGAGATGATCGAGCCGCCGGCGCCCGGCGTCACACCTGCTCCGGCCACGGCGCCGTGTGAGTGTGTGACCGTGTCGCGCTTGCTTCGGCCGCAAAAGTTCCTCCACCCTCCGGTTTTAGACAACCAGGACCGCGTCTTTCTGCTCCTTCCGAACAAAAAAAATGGCGTGCCATGTGTTCAAAAGCCAAAACGGTCGTGCCGTTGCGAATTTGCAACCCGAACAAAAATCAATGTGCTCGCACACGCCAATACGGAAACCCAACGACCGATCCACCGGGGAGAGCGACTCCTCCCGCATCGCCAGCGCAGGCAACGCTTGCATGGTCCCCGACCCCGAGCCAGACCGGCGCTTCCCCACGCGAGAGGTGCCTGCCGCTGTCGGATGCGTCCGGCCACAGACAAACCAGATGGACTAGCCGAGATCACAGATTTGCACCGCGGAGGCTAGCACCATCAATCAATTCGTCGAAATGAGGTCCAAGGCTCCAGAAATGCACCATCTTACGCCGGCGCTGGACCTAGGTCAAAACATGAGAGAGAGGACACACTTCAAGAACTGTTAAATTTTGGAACCACAAATACGGTGAAAATTTGTAGCTTACCTTCGTTTCAAAATTTTGAGCTGAGGGCCTGTCCCCTCGCTTGCGTGTAGGAGTACGTACTACGTGAGCGTATACGGAGTACTTCGCTGCTGCAGCTCAGTGCCACCCTGGGTCTGAGAATCTGAGACGGACACAATTTGGAAGCTACCCCAGAAGATAAGGCTCGGCACCAAAGTCCAGACACCAAGCACAGCTCGCCCACCAGTGTACAGGACAAGACCGTGCCATCGCCAAAAGAAATACATACGCGTAGAGTATCAGGTGCGGCCAAATCCGACGGAACGGGGCCATGCACTGGAGTCGCGATCCGACAACTGGATCGCAAACCCCAGTCTCATTGTCACCGGATACGCACGGGCCACGTCGTTTTCCGCCCCAGTTGTCCTGCCTTGAATTCAGGCAGGTAGGCGGGCGGCGGACGCCTCTCCAGCAAATCAGCAGTGCATCGCTCGCTGTCCGAGTGTCTGTCCGGGGCTCCTTTCGCAGGTACCACCGGTGGAAAGGTTGCTGAGGTTTTGTTCGCCGTTGGCAACGATCTGGAGCGAAAGCTTGGGAGCGCAGCTGAAGCTGGTGCGTTGTTTAGTGACGAGGACTCTTGTTTAGCTGAGCTGCCTCACATGAATTAGGTACAGAAATGACAGGACCTGTGTCCGGATGCATCTTCTGCATCTGGCACCTTCCAGCGCCGGTAGGGAGCTCCGGGCACCAAAGAGCCGGAACCTGGTTAGACTCACATGACAAGGGATCTATCAGTGGAATAGTTATATACAGATCAGAGACATGATCAAGACCAATAATTGAGCTACAGCAAGCAGTGTCATTGACTCGTGATCCCAGAGAAAATAGTAATAGGACCAGTGAAATGATCATAGCTGAGGCGCTGATGCACAAGAAAATGGATCAACTTCAGGGCCATAGTTTTGACGAATACGATCATCATTTGCAAATTATCAATATTCGATACAACCAACAATCCTAGCATTCCTCTACTTTAATCTTGCAGACGACATAACCAGTTAGCGAAATTTTGCAAGCTTCCAGGCAATCAGTCAAGATCACAGAATACATGATCAAAGGGCAGCTACATGGCAGTACAGGGCCGAATAAAGAGACATCGAAAGATTGGGGGTGGAGAGACTAAAAGAATGAACACAAGATCACTTGAGCCTTCTATTTTAACAGAAGCATAAGGTTTAGCACACCCTAGCAGCTAGCTGTCTATCTTCCATCAGCAGAGGTGAACGACTCAGCAAATCCTGGAGGCCTTGTGGGGATGCTTGTCTGAGTGTTATCCAAGCTTGCGACAAACGAAGAGGTTGCACCATCAAAATGGCTGCTATCCTCAAAGGCCTGCCATTTCTTCAGTGCCTGAGGCAGCGTCATGTCAAGATCGATACCATAGCTGTCGTCTGAGTCTGGATCGGTTGGTTTCCACACATCCGAAAGGGTAGAGAGCACATTGACAGCATGGCCCATGTCCGGCCTCTGGTGTGGTTCCCTAGCACAGCAGTGACCGGCAAGCTCTGAAACAGTGCTAACACTAGCAAATGTCTCCTCATCAAGGTCAATAACAGGGTCGATTGCTTTCCGGAACGTGTCTTTGTTGAGCTGCATTCTCCGGAACCATGTAACTAAGTGCATGCTATCCTCAGGCTGAGTCTCATCAAGTGCCTTGCGTCCAGTAATCAGTTCCATCAAGATGACACCAAAGCTGAAGACATCAGCTTTTGTGGTTACTCGTCCAGTAACTGCATATAAAACGTCCATTTATGTTAGACAGATGTTGCAAGTAGTAGATCTGAATTTGTCAACGCGTAGTTTCCAAAATGCAGTTTGGCACAAATTATCAATTAGGACAGGGCAGTAAAGATGATATCAATTTAGGTTATCTTGTTTTCTAACTAGAAGACGATGGGCTTAACAAACTAACAGCAAACAGAACAAATAAAGCTTAATTGGTGATCTTGGACTATTGAAAGTGTCTTAATAGTAGAGGGGAATGATCTAGTGGGCAAAAGAAATCTTAAGTTTATGAATATGGTTGCTATATCAGTGGACTCACTTATAAATCACCCTGTTCACTGTAATGTTCGCACTGTATAAACAGAATACATAATTCAACCATAGACCAACATTTGGAACAAAAGATCAATTACGATAAAAATGTACCTACACAGCAAATAAACTGTCTTATTTGATCTCTGAAAAGGTCAACCAAGACTTTAAAAACAACTTTTCAGGTATCACGTTTGAAATCTTCGATTTTTGTTTAACGAGCACCTAAAGTATCTCTTATGGAAGGAAACATCTATGAGTCAAAGTCACTAACAGGGCCTCCGCTAGAGTATCCTAGGGTGGTGCACATGAACCAAGCAAGAAAATACAGTAGCAACTTAGTTCAATTCCACCACATCACAACAGATCAAACATTTCAGATTTAAGTTATATTTCAATGGTATTATTAAGAATACAGCATAGCTTAAATGAATTTAGCCTGTTAATTTAAATGAATAATCATTTCAGAAGTTATTAATATGCAATCATTAAACAATATTATTATGGATGGACCATAATTTAAATGTTTTGTTCTTGTTAATTGAACTAAACACAACACATCTATATACTTGAGCAGAAGAAGTATAGGATGATCACCTGCATACTCCGGGGCAAGGTACCCAAATGTGCCAGCAAGTCTTGTCTCCACTGAGACACACTTCCCATCAGCTGGTGCAAGCCTGACCAATCCAAAGTCCGCCACCTTTGCCTTCATGTCGTCGCCAAGAAGTATGTTTGATGGCTTCAAGTCTCTGTGGATGAAGGTCTGCTGGGCAAGGCTGTGCAGGTACTCAACACCCCTTGCAACATCAAGCGCAATGCTCAGTCGCTTTTTCCATTCCAATGGCCGCAGATTGTTCTGCGACCACTCAAACAGGTGTTCGCTCAGTGTTCCCTGTGGCATGTACTCATACACAAGAATCCTCTCATTGCCATCAAGGCAATAGCCAAGAAGTGACACAAGGTTCCGGTGACGGACCTTGGTTAGCACAGCAATCTCTGATTTGAACTCATTTAGCCCCTTGTTACCCATCACACCAGCCTCCATCCGCTTCACAGCAATCTTTGTGCCATCATGAAGCTCACCCTTGTAAACAGTGCCAAATCCTCCTCGGCCAAGAATGTTATCCTCACTGAAGTTGTTGGTCACATTACGGAGAACTTGGATTGAAATGACCATATTTCCACTTTCAACAACATGGATGTCCCGTGGACCACTGCTTGCTTGGCTATATGTCTCGCTTGCTCGAGCACCGCCATTGACACTTCCCCCTGCAACTGTGATTTTAACCATGTCATCCGAACCTGAGTGGCGGGGATGGATAACCATGGCATGTGGACACTGCACCCTTCCGAATGGCTTCTGCTTTCTCTTGTAGCAATAGAATCCTAATGCAGCAACAATGCCTAATCCAGCAATTGCACCAACCACTGAGCCTGCAATGACTCCAGCAGAAGATGAAGAGGATCCCCCATTGTTTCCACTGCTTCCGCTGCCGCCTCCCCCAGATGGACTATTGTTGCTGGTACCACCTGATCCTGCTGTTGGTGCAGGAGCATCCTTGCCTATATTTGGGTTACCACCAGTTTTCACCACTGCGCCCTTGGCAGTGAAGGTAGGAAGTTTCCCATAGAGATTGTTGTTTGACAAATCAACCTCTGTCAGCTTAGGCAATGCAGCAACCTCCTCTGGCACAGTACCAGTAATATTGTTATTAGACAGAATCAGTTTCTCCAGGGAGCCAATCTTCCCAATGGCTGGTGAGATACTCCCACTGAGCCCCATCCTAGGAAAATTCAGCACAGTAATATTCCCTGCTGGGTTGCATGTAATACCAGTAAAACCATTACACGGATTATTCCCATTCCAGCCATTTGCAAACGCCTCTGGGTACATGAACCCAGCAGCCACCTCAAGCAGCAGGCTCACACGGGGATCACACGGCTCTCCTGGTTTCTGTGAGCAGAACCGCTCTGACGTTGGGATCATGTCGAGTTGCGCAACAGAAAACTGAGGCATCGGACCCTGCAGCAAATTGTTCGTCAGGGCCAACTTCTGCAGAGTCTTCAGCTTGACAAGACTGTCAGGTACCGGCCCTGTGAGCTTGTTGTCGCGAAGTTGCAAATCCCGTAGACTACCCAACCTTGTGAAGTCCGGCAAGGGCCCGGTGAAGGCGTTAGACTGGAGCCACAGCTGCTGCAGAGACGTCATGTTGGTGATAAAGCTAATCGACCCATTGAAGGCGGCCCCGTTGTCCTGGTTATTGAGCCAGAGCTGCACCAACGGCGCGTTGGCCAGAGACGGCGGCACAGGTCCAGACAACTGGTTAAAGGCCAGCGACAGCTGCTCGAGCCCCGGCAAGGCGCCGAAGAAGTCCGGGAGCGTGCCGGAGATGTTGGCTTTGTTGGCGGAGAAGCTGGTGAGGGAGGTGCAGGCGGCGAGGTCGTCGGGGAGCGTCCACAACGCGAACGGGTTGTAGTCGATGTCGACGGTTTGGAGCGAGGTGAGGCCCTTGAAGAAGTCGGCGGGGATGGAGGTGAAGTTGCAGTCGCGGGCCAGAAGTACCTGGAGCGAGGAGGGCCCCTCTCCCGCGAGCGAGGGCAGCGGGCCGGAGAGGAAGTTCCCGAAGACCTCGAGGCGGGTGAGCGCGGTGAGGTCGCGAACCTCCGGCGCCAGAGTCCCCGTCAGGCCGCGGCCCCCGACCTGGATCGCGGTGACGCGGCCCGACTCGCAGGACACCCGGTCCCACTTGGGGGAGCAGGGGTCGCCGGCGATGTCCCATCCCAGCGTCTTGTCCGCGTCCGAGCCCAGCGCCTTGGCCACCGCCCGCATCGCCGCCACGTCCGACGGCGAGGTCTGCGCCGCCGCGCCGGCCGCGAGCGCCGTCAGAGCCAGGAGGACGGACGCGCACCACAGGCCGGCGGCGCCCTCGCGCCGCCGCCGCCGCGCGGGGGAGGCGGTGGGAGACGGCATTGCGTCCGAGAGAGAGAGAGTTGGGGAGGGAAGAGGGGAGAAGAGAGAGAAACAGGAGTAAGCTAGTTTTGGGTGGTGAGATTTTAAGTGAGGAGAGAGAGGGGCGGGGGTAGTACAGGGCACATGGGCAGGGGGAGAGGGACGGTGGCACATGCGTGGGACCCGCCCGCCGTGTGTGGGGAGCGCCGATTCAGCTAGGGTTGCCGCCGCCCCCCGGCGTGAAAATGACGGGGCTGCCCCCCGTCGCGGTCGCGCCGGTTTGAACCCGGTCTCGCGGCGCAGCGGCGGAGAGGGGAGGGCACGAGAAGGCGCGCGGGGAGGAAGGAAGACGACGCCAGCTCACGCGCCGGCTGACGCGTGGGGACCGCGCCGCGGTGGCTGTAAAGCGCCGCGATCCCTGCACCAAAAGGCGGGGCGATTTGCGTCTGTCTCATCTCGCCTGTCTCCGCGCTGGAGTGGAGCTGTACGGCCCGCGCCGGGCCCAGCGGGCAGCGTCACGGGTAGTCGCTCACGCCGCCGGTGGGGACTGGATGGACTGGCAGCAGCGGGGAAGGGAGAAAAAAAAAGGCAAAGGGAATCCAAGACGGCTTCTCCTTTCCCTCTCTCCCTCGTACAGGTGGGTCCGGGGCGCTGCCGTGTCGAACGCCGCTGCGCTCATCCTGGGCCCGCGTGTCAGTGTCGCATACGGACAGGGAGTCACGGCCGCGTTGGCCGGCGTGCCGCGGCCGGCTCCGGCATTCAATGGGGGCGACGCGACGAAGGGGGATCCCTTGCGGCTACGGCAGTGCCTCACGGTGTACCGGTTGGCCGTTGCTTGCACGGCGCGTAGTGAAATGCTACTGCTGCTACGGTACCACGTAGTCACGTACGAGTACCGTGTGGCATCTCTATGCGCGGCCGACGAGTTAGGTTGAGCGGGTGCGGCCACATCCTGCGATGGAGTGCCGGAGCCGCAAGACCCGGTGGGGTCGCCGCCGGTGTGGGCAAAACGACCTTCTCCGGTGAGAATTGAGAAACCGCGGGGCTGGGTTGAACGCTGAAGACATGAAGTCCCATTGCCCGAGATGAGGCAAAAGCGTTGGTACCGACCAAGGAGGGGTTCCGAGGCGAATTCGACACGATGGAGACGATGCGATTTGGAAATTGCGATTCATGTAACAACTTGGGCCCTGTTTAGTTCCAAAAATCAACTCTTAAATACACTATGCAAAAAGGAAGATTCTCCGTCACATCAAAATGTCGTAACATACATGAAGTGTTAAATGTAGATGAAATCAAAAACTAATTGCACAGTTTTGTTGTACCCCTAATTAATCAATTTTTGGATAATTTTTCACAAATACATACGAAATGCTACAGTATCATAATGATTACGAAGTGACATCTTACTCCCAAATTTAACCTTCCAATTCTAACGTCTAAACACCACCTTGATCTCTCGTGGCGGTATTGATCATCGTTCTCCGTGAAGATTCCATGGTTCGCGCGGTCACGACGGGCGAAGGGAGCAGTAGCAGCATCCCGCGGTATCTCGCGTTTCATTTCACCTGGTCGGCCCATCATGCCCACATGATTCTCTTGCATCGGCCGTTGCACTTGGCCGCTGCCTCGTTTGCACGCCCACCCGACCAATCACCGTTCTCCATGTAGGCGCCGCGCATCACGTATTCACGTGGCGTCGTCTTCAGCTCTGTTTTTTTCTCTGGGGACTCATCGAAGCGAGCGGCGAGCGCGGTTGGAAGACGGGGCCCGTAGACACTAGCCAATAGCCATAGCCATGGCGGAGGGCCAAAATGCGCAAACTGCCGCGGTTGGCGACTTGTGTAGTTGTGTGCAGCGTCACAGTGTGCGGTGCGTGTGAGACTGTTCGTGCAGCAGGCGTCACAGTTGGCCACTTGGCCTGCATCGGCCGGGCGGCCCCTGGCCTGAATGCCTGACCGGCACGAGTACTAGTCGTTTAATAAGGCTGCCGTTCCACATAAGCCTGCAAGAGGCCAAGCCAGCAGGGTGCAGAAGACAACTGTTGCCGCTGATCGTGGTGATCTGCGCTGCGCTTTGCATAAAACAGGCGACATCTCACCGTACAGCTTAGATAGGGATTAGATACGTTTAAGAAGGAGCTCGTTTCAAATTAGTGGTGCTGTACAGTGCGTTGAGATTTGGCACACTCGTTTGTCCAAGGAATCCTTTGTCCAACGAACAATGTTCAGGGCCGTTTATGTGAGCCCAGTAAACATTGGCAACCGGGCTTGCTTTGCTGCATTATTACAGACACCGTGCAGCCGGCCCATTTTCATACGAATCTGTTTCAGATAGATTGCTCTAGCTCTAGGATGCAGGCCCAAATGAAATGGCTACCGACCAAAAATGTTGAATTCGATTGAATCCGCCGGGTCCAGTTTCTCGGATGTGATCAAATATATAGGATTAGCATATGTATATTTATACGATAAGCGTGCGTCAGTGTGACCGTTTGCATCTGGTCATTCTAAAAAGAAAGAGCTGGTGTTAGAGCAAGAGCAAGCAAGCGTTGGCCGGTTGACTGACTCAGCTCCTGCGCGTGAATCAGAGTATCAGATGCAATGATTCTTACTGGGATGAGCAGCCATTGTCTCACGGTAACCTTATGCTCCAGGTCCCGGAGGCCTCCGTTTCCCCGCGTACTATGGATATGGATAGGCCTGCTGGGTTCCTTCCAAAGTTTTGGTGATAGGCCTGCTGGGTTCCCTTCCAAAGTTTTGGTAAGCCAAAATCGGCAAAGAAAACTTGTCAATATTTTAGTAGGCTCAACGTGAGACAGTGTCAAATTTTGGTAGGAATCCAAATAGCAGCCAATTAACTGGTATGTCAAAATTTTGGCATCTAACTAAACAGGCCCTGTGAATTTGTTTCCTGCTCCGTTTGTTTTTGTAGCTGATCATGAACTATAGCTGCCCGCCATTAGCTAACCAACTTAGGGTATGGTTTGGAGTCACTGATGACCTGATGCCTGGAACGTACCACTTTAGCACACGTTGTTAGGATTGCAACAACCAAACTTCCTATTTTTGTTTGAGTATAATAGAAGTCCCAGTGTTCCATTGAAGAAAAGTTACACAAAAGAGGAGTATATACGATACAATCTCGCGGGCATGATCGCTACCTTTTCTACGAATAAAAAGCTGTCCTCTCTATCTCTGCTTTAGCAGCCAAGGCGAAATCCAAAGGAAGTGAATATATTGGCACTTTTGTCACTTTCCCTCTTGAGCCGGGTCCATGTCACCGTAATGCTCTCTGGCCATGTGTAAGGTCTGAACATTCTCCGAGATTACTTGCTCCCTCGCAAAGCCAGCAGAAGCTGTTGTACATAGGAGGCCGATGCCTTGCTTAACCATCCGGCTCGGTAATATACCAAACCCAATCCCACCTTCCCCGTGTAACCTCAGATTCTCGGGACAGGCAGACGCCGTCGCCCTGCCGCGCCGGGGTCGTTAAAACCCCAGCGCTCCCATGCAAAACGCTGCACCTACCGTTCAAGCTAGCCCCAACTGCTCCTCTGATCTCTCTCTCACCCGTCTCGTCGCGCTGCCGCTTGCAAGCTAGTCGCAACTCCGTCGTGTCTTCTTCTTTGCCGGCGGCGGAGAGCAGCGAGCAAGTAGGTTGCCGCAGGCGGCAGCCATGGCGCACGGGATCATCGGGAGCTATCACCACTCCGTCTTGGCCTCGCGCGTGGCCATGTTCGCGCACGTGCTGTTCCTGACCACCGCCGTGCTCATGCTCGTCTGGCTGCTGCACTTCAGGGGCGGCATCAACATACAGTCCGAGGACCCCGAGCAGATCTTCAATGTACGTTATGGTTTCTTCTTCCCTTCAGCCTCTCCTCTGTTCAGTTCTTGATACAAGTAATAGGTGATCTCGTTCGTCTTCCAATTATATCCGATGCAAGATTTGCACAAGAAAATTTCCTTTGGTAATCGCGAAGGGTATAGCTCTTCTAGTTTCTGCATTTGTGTTGACGTGTTGTCACGAATTGTTACTTTTTAACTTCTTTATTTATTCTTGTGGTGCACCCTATTTGCAGGTTCATCCATTTGTGATGTCCTGGGGATTCATTCTTCTTATTGGAGAAGGTATGTCCAACTCCAACCTAATAATATTTATATTTCTCCAAAGCATATGATGTGCGTATATGGCGCATACGAATTGTCCTACAATTATAGTTTGAGACTACACAAATGTCTGTTTGTTCGGCATGGCGGCTGTTCAGCAGAACCACTGCCGAAGGCCCCTGAAAGGTCATCTTCAGACAAGATGCACCAATTGTCCCTGTCGAAATGGTCCACCACTCCCTTTGGTTTTTACTTTTTAGTAGTGTGAAGAAGAAGGTGATCACTGGTTCACCGCACTTCAAAGACCTGCACGTGAGTCGTAAAAATGAACAAATATCAACATTAGATAGATAGAGCATGGAATAGATTTCCATGACGCATTTATTTGATATCATAAAGTTGACATGTTTCAATATAAACTTGGTCATAATTATACATATTTGACTTAGGACGACAGAATAAAAACAGCTTGTAATTTGAAACGGAGGAAGTATTACGTGTATATACCAATTGTCCTATAATCAAACTTTATAGGCTATAAGGAGTATATGTCTGTTAATTTGTTAAATGCGATGGCTCGGCAGAAGCACTAGCGAAAGCCCCTGAAATCTCAAGATGACAAGATGCAGTAGTTGTCCTTGTCGAAATGGACCACCATTCCCTTTGGCTTTTAGTGTGGAGAAGAAGGTGATAAACTTGTTCACTGCACTTTAGACCTGCAGATGATAGGTAGCATAGTACTAGTAGCCAGTAGGGGGTTTTGGTGGCTGCAAAAGCACTGCTGGACCCTCGTCGTTAAGTGACAATCAGCGTGTTTGGTGCCTGTCTTACCATAGGTCTAGTCGGATTTTCCCGATAATGACCATTCCGATCGCTACGTTTTCCTGCCAAGCTCCATCAGTGCTGCAATTGCTTGCAGCCTTGATTGTTTTCCGATATAGACTGAAAGTTCCCATGACTATATTATTCTTCCGATTTAATTGAATTCTCTATGCGTGGTTCTGTCCTGAAAACCGCAAATTCAAAAATCGCAGCCATCCTGGCGTACTCGACGATCCCGATGGACCACCGGACGCAGAAGATGGCGCACATGCTGATCCACCTGGTGGGGCTGATCCTGGGCATCTTCGGCGTGTACGCGGCGTTCAAGTTCCACGACGCGGCGGTGGTGCCGGACCTGACGACCCTCCACTCGTGGCTGGGCATCACCGCCATCGCGCTCTTCGGCCTGCAGTGGCTCTTCGGCTTCGTCACCTTCTGGATCCCCGGCACGCACGAGCACACCCGCGCCGCCGCCGCCCCCGCGCACGTCATGGCCGGGCTGGCCATCTTCATGCTGGCCGTGTGCGCGGCGCAGACGGGGCTCGTCGAGAAGAGCGCCAGCGCCGCCTCCACCGCCGAGGTGAAGCTCATCAACGTCACCGGCATCTTCATCATCCTCTACGGGGTCGCCGTCGCCTCCGCCGTCGCGCTGCGCAAGGCGTTCTTGTAGGCGGCTGGCGCGCGTGTTTGTTTGATCGGTGTGGCCGGTGTTCCGTTGTACATGCGAATTCGGTTTAGGTGGTCTGTGTGGTGGTGGTTTGTGCATACCGTGTGAGTTTTTCTGCAACATTTGGGCTCGATGGTCGATGCCTCGCCTTTATGGAGAGCTTAAAGCAATTGGAACTTTGGGTTTGTCGTTCGAATTGTTTCTTGGGCCTCTTTTGTAGCTTCAGCTTAAAAATTCCAAAACGGACCTAATTGATGCGCCAACAAAATGCAGCGACCTTCTGGCCCAGGAAAGAACTTGTCCCTACAAAACCCAATGGGCTTTCCAATTATCCGGTAAAATTCCTAGCCCGAGTAGGAAGAATAAGCCCGAGAGGCCGAAGGAAACCGTGGTCTATAAAAAATAAAAAAAATACCGGTGTACTCCCTCTCGGGAGCATCATATTCTTGGCGCCGACACCTCTCGGGCCCCACCGCACGAGAGCCAAGAAGCATATGCGGCTTCCACGAACTGCTCTCTCCCCCAACAAGGACTTGGGAGATCTACAATATCCGTGCACAATTCTTGCCCAGTTGACAAAATCACGCGACCAGCGATCTCATACCGCGCCTGAAAAGGCAAATGCGAAATCAGGTTCCTTGGAAAGCGATGAGGGGGAAGAAAACGGCCGGACGCCGACGGGAACGCCGCCCTTCTAGAATCTTTGACGCCAACTGCGGCCAACCAACGTTGCCGGCAGGCCGTGGCAGGTCGTAAGAATTAAGAACACACGGTGGTCGTGGTCGATATCACGCCAAGGAACACACGAGAACGCTGACCTCGCAGCAGGAGAGGTCTTCGCAATTTCGCCATTTCGCAACAGGCTGGACGGGGGGACGACGACCAGCTCGCGCGCGTGTCGCAGTCGCAGCCGCCTCGGTTAAACTTAAACCTGAGGCACGGGCATGGCGCGCCGCGCGCGAGCATCTTCAGGGTTCTCCGTGCGACTAGTCACCGGCAGCAGCAGCGCGCGCCGCCCCTCGGCGCCGCGAAGGGGGCTCCGAAACGGGCACCGAATTTCGCCGAAGGCCTGCACATTCTTGGGTTAAACGAGCCGTCGCCGAGAACGAAATTCTCTTGTGAATTTTCCAGTGCTTCGCACAGTTTATCCGCAGTTTGATTCGAGGGGTAGCCATCACGCGTGAGCAGCTACCCCAGACAAGGCGATTATTGGCGACGTTCGCGGTCGCCGTCGACGCGTGCCGCCGGCGAATCGAAACGGGCGCTGAGCTTTCGTCTCTCCGTTTCAGCCGCAGCGGAGCCGGATCGCGAATCACGGCGCCTTCAATTCGCGACCCCAGCAGTTAATCCGCGATTAATCGTGTCCCAACACGGGGTCGGTGTCACCAGGAAGGGCGGCGACTTCTCGTGGCCTCCGCACACGCGTGCGTGCTGTGCCCGGCTAGGCGGCTGTGGGATCAGGGTCCTAGGACCACTTATTCAGAGGATTAATCTACTCGGCAGAGAGGAGTTTGATCCGACTACTTCAAACCAGTCGGCTATGGTGCAAGACGACGTAGTAGATTGGAATAACAAGTCGTGTACTGATAGGAAACTCTCCAAAGCATCATGTTGTAGTTATTCATGTTGTATACGACTAGGATTGTACAAACCGACTTGTACCTCCCAGACTATATAAGGCGAGGCAGGGACCCCCTCAAAACCAAGTAACACCACACGTGCAATACATTCAAGCACACAGGACGTAGGGTATTACGCTACTCGCGGTCCGAACCTGTCTAAATTGTGTTGTTCGTGTACTTTCGCTCCTAGAACTCGGCGAGACCCACACAAAACTATTCCCTAGGGTATCCCCGGTTAGACGTGCTCGACATAATTCGTCGACACTTGGCGCCGACCGTGGGGAAATCTCGCCGAAGCTCGACATTAGGCGCGATGAGATCAACATTCAAGGCAAGCGGCATTGAGGATGGCGCGGCGTTCGTCATCGGCTCATGGACTTTCGTCTCCGATGGCAAGCTCGGTTTCGAGTCATTCCTAGCAGATCGACCGGGGCCCTACTCGATGCCGGCGTCTCCACTGGAGCCGCTCCAAGATCTCGTCGAGAGTCAGATCTCGACGAGTCCATCAACCTCAACTTCAACATCAAGTTCGACTTCGACAACGACTCGGACTCCGATCGGGACTCTCCAAGTCGAATCTTGGTACAACTCTTTTCCAAACATGGAAAGAGCTGGGGACTCCGAGCCGGCCACGCCATCGGATAACCACCCAGATCGATTCCCGTTCGGCCTATCCAATTCCGCGGCTGTATATCAACAGGTGTACGTCGCGAAGCTGGGCGATAAGACAAGCTCATCGCCTAGCCAGATCGGGAATCGTTGCAAGGACTCTTAGTTGGTCCCTGGACCATCAGAAGACGAAAGCAAAGACGATTTCACGGTCCTATTAAGCGACGCGCCAAACAATATTGCGTGATTCAACTGCAGCGCCTACTTCAAGTCTGACGTCACCCTCGAACAACCACTCGTTCGCCTTCCTTCAGGGCTGGTCGTAACCAACTCACCAGGAGGACTACTCGTTCACTGGCCTGGTGCGATCCCCATTGACTCATCTAAGGATAACGAGTCGAGACTAAGCGCTGCTATACTCGAGGAACTGCCCTATCAAGACGGCAAGACCGCCTCGATTACTTCTTCTTCCGACTCAACGGGGGATAACTTCTCTGGCGATGTAAGCATACGACTGCGCGATCGAAGCAGACAAGTCTACATGGCAGGCGCACAAGGACAAGGAGATCAATACGAGCGAGAGCTTATTGGCGATATCTCTGATGAAGAACCATCCGCACCAAACGAGACGGATCAGCAGAAGACGGCAAGGCGTACAAGGAACCTCAAGCGCAGGCAAAGGCGCGTCAATGCAGCCAGGCGTGCCGCCGCTATGCGGGACCTTGATCAAGACTTTCAGATGGTTGGAGATCAACCCGTTTTGCCTGACGCCCCGACCAATCTGACCGTCGCCGCTGAGATGATCATAGATATGCCCGACTCACCACAGGTGCAACAAGTACTCGGCTTACTTGCAGCAGTCCAACCTCACCTCGATGGCGGACCAGGGATGATCCAGAGGACACCAGGTCAAAGAACTCAAGGCAGCCGTTCCGTATCATCCCCTCACCCAAGCCGGGCCCAATAGGGAAACGCACGACAACCTGTGATCCGCCAAGCAGCAGCAGCGCCGCAAACAGGAAATAGGGCCAACCCTCCAGCTGGCGATCTCCGCAACACGATTAACGCCAGCCGGGACGCCCGCTCCCAAATCGAAGCCAGCAGAGCCAATCGCATCGCTTCTGAAATTCGTCGACGAACTGAATTTGAACAACTCTACGGTCCAATCCCGGCTGATCAAGAGCAGCCTTCGCAGGGCCGGGGACAAGACCCGCCACGCGACACCAATCGCGGACGTGATGGTCGTGGCAGAGATAATCAACCCGATAACGACACCCCCCAGGCGACGACGGTAATAGTGATCGTCCCGCGCGTGGTCGCGATCGCAACTATCGCAATGACCGAGGTCGCCAAGACCCCGAACCGAGTGGTTCTCCAAGTCACTACTCGAATCGCCGCAATGACGATGAAGATGACGATCGCCGCGGAAGAAGACGACGCTCTCCATCTGATAAATATGATGGATTTTCAGCTTTCTCTAGCCGCATCAAGAAAGTCCTGCTGCCCCAAAAGTTCAAGACGACTGGAATAGAGAAGTTCACAGGCAAACAAGACCCAGAACAATGGTTACGAGTCTATTCGACGGCAATCACCATGGCGGGTGGCAGCAACGACGTCAAAGTCAGATACTTTCCAATCATGATGGATACCGCTCCACTGACATGGCTCGAAGGCCTCCGCCCTGGATCCATTGATACCTGGGAACAACTCACGCGCAAGTTCACTGCTAACTTTCAGGGAACCTGGGAACGACCCGGAACCCGATTTGAATTAGCATCTTGCAAACAAGAGAATGGTGAAACTCTGCGCAAATACATCAAGAGATTCTTTGAGAAAAGAGCCACAATCGTTGATGTGTCAGACAGGGAAATCATCGACTGCTTTCACGACGGTCTATGGGCACGCGAACTGCATCGCGAGTTCGGAAGACAACGCCTAAAAACCCTTGCGGAGCTCTGGAGCATGGCTGCAGATTGGGCAGATCAAGACGATCGCGAATGCGAGCGATTCGACAAGCGCAAGGACAACAACTCCAATGGTGGCAGTAACCGAGACAAGAGTAGTCCCGAGCGTCGTAACAACAACAACAACAGGCGTGATTTCAACCGCAACAAGCGCAAGCCAGACAACACGGTCGCGGCAGTTGAGCGTTCTACGCGGAAGAAAAGCACCCCTGACCTGGATAAAGTCATGAATATCCCTTGCCCATACCACCCGCATGGGAAGCACACGATGGCACAATGCATCCACATCAAGAAGGAATTCGACAAGCGGGAGTTGCCTGAGAAAAAGAATCCAACGAGCAAGAAGAAAGACGACGACAATGATGACCATGACAATGGCTTCCCTCAAGTCGACAACGTCGTTGCAGTATTGTTCAGCGGAGAAAGCCTCACTCAGTCAAAGCGGGCCAAGAAGCTATCTCTCCGCGAGATCATGGCGATAGAGTCAGCCACCCCCACATACCTCAAGTGGTCTGAGGTCCCCATCACATTCTCAAGGGTCGACCAGTGGACCAATTTTGCCAATCCAGGCAAGTATCCCCTAGTACTGAATCCTGTCGTGGCACAAGCGAGATTGACCAAGGTACTCATCGACGGAGGCAGCGGGCTCAACATCATCTTTGCCAAGACATTCACAAAGATGGGGCTTGACATCACCAAGTACCTGAAGCCCATGGAATCCCCGTTTTACGGCATTGTCCCGGGCAAAGCAGCAATTCCCCTAGGGCAAGTCACGTTGCCTGTCACCTTTGGCATGACATCCAACTTCAGGACCGAGTACATCAAGTTTGAGGTGGCAGATTTTAAAACTTCATATCACGCGATTCTCGGGTGACCAGCCCTCGCGAAGTTCATGGCGATTCCACATTATGTCTACCTCGTCCTCAAGATGCCAGCTCCCAACAGAGTCCTTTCTCTCAAGGGAGACCTCAAGATTTCCCATGACTGCGATGTAGAGGCGGTAGAATTCGTTGCGGCTGCTCAAGTCCCAACTCAGATGATGGAAGTACTCGCCCTGTCCAAGAAATCAGCGGAACAAGAATCAGACGTTCCCACCAAGAAGCCTGCGCATACGAGTTTCAAGCCCTCTGAAGAAGTACAACTCAAGACTGTAGACCTTGAGACGGGCGACTCGTCCAAAACTGCCCTCATAGGGGCAAGTTTAGATTGTAAATAGGAAGACACGCTCGTCAAGTTCCTTTGTGCTAATAAAGATATATTTGCTTGGAAACCATCTGATATGCCTGGTGTTCCTAGGGAGCTTGCCGAGCACAACCTTAATGTTCAGAAAGACGCAAAGCCTAAGAGGCAGCGATTACGACGCTTTGATCAAGAACGACGTAACGCAATCAAAGCTGAGATAGCTAAACTACTTGCAGTTGGCTTCATCAAAGAAGTCTTCCATCCAGAGTGGTTGGCCAATCCAGTCCTGGTCAGGAAGAAGAACAACAATGAGTGGCGCATGTGTGTTGACTACACAGATCTCAACAAGCATTGCCCTCCAGATCCCATGGGTTTACCACGCATTGATCAAGTCGTGGACTCTATAGCTGGATGCGCGCTACTATGTTTCCTCGACTGTTACTCAGGCTATCACCAGATAGCACTGAACGAAGATGATCAGATCAAGACTTCTTTCATCACATCTTTTGGCGCTTTTTGCTACACCACCATGTCCTTTGGGTTGAAGAACGCTGGAGCCACATATCAACGAGCCATACAAAATTGCCTCTCTTCACAGATTGGCAAGAATGTAGAGGCATATGTTGATGATGTGGTAATCAAGACACGAGAACCGGAGAATTTCATTAATGATTTACAAGAGACGTTCGACAACCTCAGGACGTATCGATGGAAGCTCAATCCAACCAAATGCGTCTTTGGTGTCCCCGCTGGCAAACTACTCGGGTTCATTGTTAGTCACAGGGGCATTGAAGCAAATCCTTCCAAGATCACAACCATCCTCAATATGGAAGCTCCTTCAAGCATCAAGGAAGTTCAGAAGCTTACCGGGTGCATTGCAGCGCTTAACAGATTTATTTCAAGACTTGGAGAGAAAGGTCTTCCGTTCTTCAAGCTACTCAAGAAACAAGACAAGTTTACCTGGATTGACGAAGCAAATCAAGCCTTCGAGCAACTCAAGACATACTTGATTACTCCTCCGGTACTTGTCGCTCCTCTCAAAACTGACCACTTACTTTTGTATATTGCGGCTACTACACACGTAGTCAGCACAGTCATTGTGGTCGAACGAAAGGAAGAAGGCCATGTCTTTCCAGTTCAGAGGCCGGTTTATTACATCAGCGAAGTACTTTCAGAATCCAAGATCCGCTATCCTCAAGTACAGAAGCTGCTCTACGCCATCTTTATCACCTCCAGAAAGTTAAGGTATTATTTCCAAGCTTTTCCCATTACTGTTGTGACTAAATTTCCCTTAGGTGAGATTTTTCACAATCCTGATGCAACTGGACGAATCAGCAAGTGGAAAGCAGAAATAGCCGCATATGATCTCACTTTTACATCACAAAAGACAATCAAGTCTCAAGCTTTAGCTGATTTCACGGTCGAATGGCTGGAAACTCAATACTCCAGAACAACTACTCGCCCTGAGCATTGGGTTATGTACTTCGATGGATCGCTGAAATTGGAAGGAGGCGGCGCAGGAGTTCTTTAATTTCCCCCAAAGGTGAACAACTCAAGTATGTTCTACAAATTCTTTTTCCAGTCACTAACAATGAAGCTGAGTATGAGGCCATGCTACACGGCCTTCGCCTAGCTTCGTCACTTGGTATCAAACGACTCTGTGTGTATGGAGATTCAGCAGTTGCTATCAACCAAGTCAACAAGGATTGGGACGCCACGAAGGAAACAATGGATGCATATGTCAAGGAGGTTCGCAAGCTTGAACGCCACTTCCTTGGACTAGAATTTCATCATGTCGTTCGTGATTACAATGTTGCTGCTGACGCCCTCTCCAAGAAGGGATCACAAAGATCAGATGTTCCAGCAGAGATTTTTGTTCACGAATTACATCATCCATCTATCAAAGAACCAGTCCAAGTAGATTCTGTTTCAGAACCACCGCGACCTGACCTCCAAGTCATGATCATCGATACTGATTGGATGACTCCATTCATCGAGTACCTGCGAGACCATAAATTGCGAAAGCTCGAGAATGAACAAGTCTGCATCAGGCGTAGAGCTGCAAACTATGTTGTAGTCAACAATACACTTTATCGATGGGGCGCATCTGTGAACATGCTGATGAGGTGCATACCAGCTGACCAAGGTAGAGCTCAGCTTGCGGAAATTCACAGCGGTACTTGCGGCAACCATGCTGCCTCACGCACACTAGTCCGGAAAGCCTACAGAGCCGTGTTTTTCTGGCCTACGGTGAAGAAAGATGCTGAGGATATCGTCAAGAGGTGTCAGGGCTGCCAGTTTTTTGCTCGTCAAGCCCACGTACCAGCACATGAACTTCGCATGATTCCACTATCTTGGCCTTTCGCTTGTTGGGGCCCGGACTTGGTGGGACCTTTAGCCAAAGCCCCTGGTGGTTTCGAGTGGCTCATTGTTGTCATCGACAAGTTCACCAAGTGGATTGAAGCGCAACTCCTAGTCAATCCAATGGCTGACAATTTAATCAAATTCTTTGATGGAATCATCCATCGATTTGGCATACCTCACGAGATCATTACAGACTTGGGCTCTGTTTTCACAAGCGAAGCATTTCAAGATTACTGCGAAAAGTACTCGATTGAGACACATTACGCATGGTAGTTGCTATTAGTATCAAATCTTTTGTTTCTACTGAAATTCGGCTCTGAGCTTCGTGCCGATTGCATCCGGTTTCAGTACTGCGCTTAACAGGAAATCATCAGATTCACCTTTCATACATTACATCCATATATTCATGCAGTATATAAGTATATACTATTTTTTATGGCTCTACATCAGCAACCAATCAATATATCTGTTTAAGCAATAATCTTTAACAGACTTTTGACCTGGGTCTAGGCACGTTATGTACTTTTGCATGATTCTATCAAAACCATCATGTTGGTTTCATATTCATAAGCTAAGTTCAAATTAGCACACAAAGTCAATATTTATCAAGCGACTACTTTTCATATCAATATTTTTGTCTCACAATATCAAAGTTTCATCAACTGTTCTCACACAAGAATCAAAGAGCAAAAGTATTTTCAATTATTACAAGACTTGGTCGCATTGTTTTTTCTACTGCAGAGAATTAACTACTTCTTCAGCTAATGGCTCTGTCTCCGCTACAAGTGCTTCATATTGTTGATCAGTCAACCCAACCGGCATATACTTCACATCAAGCTTGGCAGTTTGGTTGTGAGCCTTGAAAAGTGTCAGGATCCTATTGGTGCAGTCCTTCAAAGTGGCCTTGCAGAATTCCCCCACCAACTCTGGCACTTGGCGAAGACACTCGACAAGAGAATGGTTACCCGACTCAGCACATTCAGGGATCAACAATTCCATGATTGGTTCCACAGCTTCTTCAATCTCTTTCTTCTCAGCCAGCAGGTTGTTGACTTCTTCTTGTTTAAGCTGAGCCGTCTTCAATGCTCCTGTCATTTCCTTTTCCATGTCAGTGCGGATCTGGTGTTCTTTAGCGAATTCAGCGTCCTTCTTCTCGATCGACGCCTTGAGCTTCTTGACTTCATCAGCTTGGCGCTGGGTCAGGTTATACCAACTAGTGGTTTTACCTTTTTCTTCATTGATTTTCTTCTTCAATTCTGCAAATGCATATTATTCAGTATATTACTTGTTTTAAACTAACGAGTTTCATGATCAAGTTTTTGAGTAACTTACCAGCGTTCTCCTTGACCAAAGTGGTCACGCGGATCTCCAATCTACCTTTCACATCATCAAGGCTATCTCTTTGCCTCTGGAGAGCCTGGATATCTTCATTGTATTGTTTCCGTTCTTGCTCGAGTTGTTCACGAGCATCGACGAAGTCTTTCTCCAACTCACGAATGCGGTCTGATAACTTGGCGTCACCAGGCTTCTCCACCACGTCAACAAGCATCTGCGTGAACATCTCAATAAGCACAACAGACTACTATTTCTTGAATATCATACAACGAGTACAATACTCACCAGAGCGAGACGCAGATGCTTGCGCAGTTCTTCAGCTTCATCAGTATAAGCAGATCCTCTCACTTCAATCTGCAGTAATGGATAACTATTAGTGGTTTGCATTGATCACATACATCTACCACACAGACAAAGTAACTTACATTTTCAAGATTTTCCACAACATTGGCTGTTGCTATCACTCGACCAACATCCTCGGGTTGTTCTGCTCCATGGTGGCCTTCAACCTACAGGAATCAACAAGTTAACCACTCTTGCGTCATTCAATACAAGTCATTTGGGTATATACAGCAGTAAGTACCTAGTTACTGGTTGAGGCAATATCAATAGTTGTCTCCCCTGGCAGCGGACCCCCTGGTAGTTCTTGGGTTGTTGTGATGATTTTTTCAGCACCTCCCAACGGACTCTCCACCGTTTGACCTTCAACAACTACACCAGGAAGGCCTTGTTGCTCTAGATCTATAACTTCTTTTGATGCTTCAGCTGCATCACCCTGTTCTGGCACCTCATCTTGTACAATTTGACGCGCAGCAGATTCATCAATCTTGTCATCTTGTTGCCCACCTTCAATTCGTAGCACTACTTTCTCCACGGGCTGCTCTGGTACCCTATCAAATAATAAGCTTTGCATAAGAATCAAGATTTTCAAGCATATCAGCACTATATTGAGTAGTTTCACTTACTCTTTGGGTGGTTCTGGAGCTTTCAGTGGCTGAAATTGCAGCTTGAAGATGGGCTTGGTCCGCTTCGAGCTTGTTGTACTCCCAGATGCTGTGCTTGCCAAAGCACCCGATGAGGATGAACCTTGTACTGCAGTAATCCTGTGAGATAACTTGATGCGCTTGCTTGGGTCCTCACATGGCACAGTGTCATCTCCCCTGGACTGGCTTCTGTTGGATCTTTTCTTCCTGGCCGCTGCTGGTACATCTGGTGCTGCTACATACAACAAACAATTATTGTTAAATTTCACATTCAAATTCATCTGTTTGTGAGTGATCAAGACACTTACTTGCAGTTAGTACTTGGGGCGGTGCACTAGTCTCGGAGTCCTCAATAATTTCATCTTCATCAACGGCCTCTTGGCCCTTGTCTGTCATGGTCCTCTCTGAGGAATTCCTTTCCAGCTCCTCCCATTCACTATGGGTAAAAAGTTCTATGGGCTCCGAGGCTGTCGCCTATTCACAACAAGACAATTCAAGTTATTGTCATATGCTCCTAGATATCAATATATTCCAAGATACAAGTACTTACTTCCGGTGGAGGGTTGTCCTTAGACAACTCGTTGATGATGACTGGCTTCTCGTTTACATCAGTAAACATCTGCCCCAACCGATGCAGCACCGCTTCATCCGAAATAGCTTCTGGCGCAGTACGGGTCTGATCGGAGTCACCCTCATAATCATAACCCAGGTGATGAAGTTCCTGGAGTGGTTGAATCCTTCGCTTCATGAAGCTGAAGGCGATCCCTACTCCAGTGAGTCCTTGATCTTTCAGCTCTTGTACCCGCTTCAACAGAGCGGGTACATCCCTGGCCTCTTCCGCAGTCGGACGCGAGTTCCAGTTCGACTGGTCTCGGGGAAACCACCCATCCTTTGGTGGACAACTCAACGAGTGGTTCCCTGCTGTTTTTCAATACACAAACATGTGGTTCACCATGATATCAACAAAACGGCATAGTTATTCAAATAAACAAGATATTTGGATATACTCACCGATAGTAAACCATTTGCTCTTCCAGTCGCCGCATGAATCCATGATAGGCATTTCAAACCACTTGGCCTTCATGTTCTGGCGGAATTGAATTCCCGCACCACCAACTACCTCTGTTCGAATATTATTTGGTTGTGGTTTGATGTGGTACAAAGTGCGG
The DNA here is from genome assembly GCA_033239725.1 of Echinochloa phyllopogon. NCBI lineage: Eukaryota > Viridiplantae > Streptophyta > Magnoliopsida > Poales > Poaceae > Echinochloa > Echinochloa phyllopogon. Next base: position 9,634,268 of record BTCW01000009.1, on the reverse strand, counting down.
AACAAGGCAAGACTGGGTTTGATACCCAAGAACGCTTCACAGGCGTGGACAAAGACAGAAATGTTGATCACCCCATTTGGGTTGAGATGATGTAATTGCAAGCTATAGAATGCAAGGAATTCCTTGAAGAAAGAAGAGATGGGTAATCCAACCCCTCGCTCACAAAAGGAGATAAACAAAGGAATTTCTTGATTGTTTTCAGTAGGGAAAGGTTGTTTGTAGCAAGACTTCCACTCAAGAGCTACGGAATCTAGAAGCAAACCTTGCTCCACCAATTCAGTGAGGTCGTCGGTGTTCGCTGTACACTTCTTCCAAGCAACAACTGGGGATGGCGGATCCGCGAAGGCAGGCTTCGCTGATGATTCTGGAACCAATGACTTCTTCTTCCCGCCCCTCTTCGAGACAGCATTTCGCTTCGATTCAGACATGTTGAAGCGGATTATGGCTTTGGATTTCTCTCGCATTCACTGACTCCGAAGCTTGGTGACTACTTCAACCAAATCTCAAGCTTGGGGGCTGCGGGTTTTTAGTGGACAAAGGATTCAAGGTCGCAGTGCGCTCTGGGGGTGGCGACTATGAAAAGGCCCGGTGATTGATTTAAGTGTGATGGCCAGATCTATATAACCCTTCATTTGGGTTACTGTTCACTACAGTGCGGCGGCGCATGGCATTCTACATTCCCGCCTATTTTTTCGGGATAACTTTCCTTAACAGATGGCGGCGAAAATTTCGGACATTCAAGTTTACAACGGATCCAGAAGGATTTACTCTGATCTTTAAATCAAAAAGATTTTTGTTTTAAAGCTCGGGGGCTGTTACTGGATATTCTGGGATTTGATTTTCCGATAATTATGGGACAACTACTTGAGGACCTTCGACTGGTTTTTTTCAGGCAAACTACTCGAAGCTCGGGGGCTACACCCAATGGGTGCACCTACTCGGTGCACACCATTGAACTACTCAAGATGAAGACAGAAGATTGCTTTTGAACCTCCGACTACTTCAAAAGTACTCGGAGGCTCGGGGGCTACACTTATTGGGTGCATCAAAAGATGCACTCCAATGGAACTATTCGTCAAGAGAAAATTGAGCGTCTTGAGCTTAGCTCCAGTTATTCAAGATTTGAAGCAAAGGCGCAAGATGCTCGGGGGCTTGTGGGACCAGGATCCCTAGGGCCACTTATTCAGAGGATTAATCTACTCGGCAGAGAGGAGTTTGATCCGACTACTTCAAACCAGTCGGCTATGGTGCAAGACGGCGTAGTAGATTGGAATAACTAGTCGTGTACTGATAGGAAACTCCCCAAAGCATCATGTTGTAGTTATCCATGTTGTATACGACTAGGATTGTACAAACCGACTTGTAACCCTGCCTCCCAGACTATATAAGGCGAGGCAGGGACCCCCTCAAAACCAAGTAACACCACACGTGCAATACATTCAAGCACACAGGACGTAGGGTATTACGCTACTCGCGGCCTGAACCTGTCTAAATTGTGTTGTTCGTGTACTTTCGCTCCTAGAACTCGGCGAGACCCACACAAAACTATTCCCTGGGGTATCCCCGGTTAGACGTGCTCGACATAATTCATCGACAGGGGCTGACCACACGCTGATGGGCGAGGTACGAACTTGCTCGTGTCCATGTGAATTGGACATACGGAGTACTCCTATGTTTGTTTTGCCATGGGATCGATGCGGCGCTGTTCAATCTGATACGGTCTGATGCGGGCGCTGTCAGGACTCGATCGGGGCATGGACCAGTAATTGTACGCCTGCCTGCCAACTACCAAGCAGCCTACGAGGCGGCCCGCCCACCCGGCTAGCCCTCGCTCGCAGTAGGCCTTGCTCTCATCACATGCCCGGAATCCAGACATCCTTGTACTGACATGACCCCCGACAGGTCGCTATTAGTTTCGCCCTGCGGGGGGTGCTGCCATTTGATTATTCTCCCTTGCCGTTCCCCAACCACAAGCTGCAAAAATGATATCCTTCTCCTACAGTATTATCTCCTTCACAGGTGGGTGACCAGAAGAACGGCCGGCCAACACGATCCACTGGGGCGAGCACACGGTGGCCGTCCGTGCGCTACTGATCGGACGGCTCAGAGATCCTCAGCGGCGTCCCAAGTGTGGAAACCTTCCGTCGCGATTCCCCGCCCACGAATCTCCGGCCAATTTCGATGGTGGCAGGCAGCAGGGCCCCATTCCAAGCAAGGAAGGCCCCCCTCTCCTCCACAGCCTTTTTCTCAAAGAGGCGCACGATTTGCTACGGTGCTGCTCCACAGGAGCAACGATCCAATCCAGGCTCCTTTTGGCCGGTTGCAGTTTGTGGTGGACCCGTCCGTCACCCGTGTCCGGGCGGCCGGCGATCTCTTCCTTCCTCTGTTCCTCCCATCTCGCTCGCTCGCCAAAGGAGACATCTGAATCTCATCATGGCGGGCCGGGCATTGAACCGGCGCCCACTTTTACCGGCTCGTGAATGTGCCGCTTATCCTTTGCATCCAGGGACAGGGGCTCGCTTCGCTTGCGTTTGCCCACACAGGGACGCTCGGTTGCAACGGCACGCGAAAGGCTTCTTTCAAAGGGTAGGCAATCGGCCGTGGTTTTTACTGCCATGTTGGGGAGTTTCTTATGCTAGGGGCCAGTCGTATCGTATTGCACCCGATGTGCAGCGACATGTTAGGCCGGCTTTTCATGCAAGCAGAAGAGGATGCAAGTACTGGTGGTGGTGGCATCGGGAGGGCGTCGAAGGTGACATCGTCGCAACAGAAACGAAAGGCAGCAGCGATGCTTCCGTGCTTGGGAATTGAATTCAGCACGGCATGGCACCGGCTGGGTATATGTAGAAAGTTGGTCGGGAAGTTTACCAAAAGATTGATCACGATGCGCACCACGCTGCATAGACTAGCTTGTCATCTTTGCAAGGGGCCAAGTCAGGGGCTCAGGGCATCCGAAGAAATGACAGCAGGTTAAGCACTGTGGACTGTGCCTAATGACGCACACCGGCTGCTTGGTTTTGTGCAAGTGGTTTTGTATACGCCTGTGGCCAGCCAAAACTGCTCGAACCAACAGGGGTTATATTCCAAGCAGTCGACGTCGCAATGTTCGATTTTGTTTAATGAGAAAACGATCAGCATCAGGGAGTTTGGTCCGGATTGATCAGGCGATCCACTAAGAAAGGCTTTTCCCGTCCTTTAGCAGGGCCACCTGATGAAGAAAGAAAAATTCCGCGTGACATTTCGTGCTGTAAAAGGGAATGAAACGATTCACCGTTGCCATGATGCCGGGTGACTCGGATCGATGGGCTTGCCTTCGCCGACACCCATCACGAGCAAGCTTTGCGGTACTTAGGGCAGGCCCAACGCGGAGGGAAAAAGATGGTGGCCTCAGAGAAAAGTGACCGGCCACGTAGATGTACAAGTTCTGAGACTACCGAGCTTCCAACCGAAGCCAACGTTGGTATCTTTATTAGGGCCCTGCTACTTCTGTTTTTTTTTGGAGTATTACTTTTGCTTTTGCAGAATTTGTCAGATGAGTTTGAAGACCCATTCATCCCAACGCTATGTTTCACTGGGTTCTTCTTGCTTTTGTCAGATGGAGCAACTGCCTCCTCTTCTGCAGGCTTCTCTGCCCCTCTGCAGAGCCACCACCGCTACTGATCTGGAGCTTTTAAGCTTGCGTGGAACTTGGGGCTACCGGCCAGCATGGCGCGTTGGGCCTGCCCTTATTATTCCCGTGCGTGCGCGTGTGCGTGTTCTGAGGCACCATCATGGGAGCTAGCTGCAAGCTGCTGCTGCTGCGTTGGGTTATCTATCCATCTGCTGTTCGATATGATGTGGTGGATTGAATGAACGGATGGCTCAGGGCCGGCATCGATTTCCAAGTAGATTTCATGGATGGCCCTATGGCAGCGAAGACTTTCAGCACGTCTTTGCCCAGGCCCTGAAATGTGAAACACTGCTTCTGCAGTCGTCAATCGATATTGGAGGTCTCGATATACAGTGTGAACGCACTAGTGATTTGTGAATGCTCGCTTGTGCAGCTTTGGTCCGTAGCCTTAACTTGTCAGTCACGTTGGAAGTTAGGAGCTAGGTGGCACAGTTTTTTTTCCTGTTTCAGTGTTTCCTTTGTAAGATTTAAGAGACTCATCTATTTAAACTCAAATCTGCTTGACTCGTTTATAATTGGAGCAGATCTCAACCCTAAAACAAATTGAACGCGAGTAGCTCGAGAACCTTCAGTTTTTTCTTGGGGCCTTATATGGCTAGATGCCATCAAAATTCGAAACACGTACATCCATGAAAATGCATTCTACTCTGATACATATACATACTTATTTTCTTTCTCCGACTATTAATTGACACAGGACTGATAATCACATTATTATTTTTTGAATCAATTATGTGAAGCTATAACAAATTGAAGCGGGGTGTGACTACATTGTGGATGTCCGGATTTAAATCATGAAGACGCATACATATTGAAAATGATTCTAATTATTATTGGTTTTATATTTTTTGTATGGGTGCATATGTACCTTACATTTTGTCAATATTTTACGCTATGACACATTTTGCAAAATATTTTCAAAAATAGAACGGTGCGAAAACTAATTCCAAATCTAACCCGCCGTACAAGCGCCAGCCCTGATGACGCTGAAGTAAGCTAGGTCGACGCCGAAGCATCTGGCGCGGGTTGTTCTGCTGACGCGGACACGGGGTGACGCGCGGATGATGACATTGGCGGCATATGTCAGCGCCATGAGTACTGACGCGGGTGTAACAAATCCCGTTATGTGAGCCTGCCCCGTTTCGTGGACCATTTGACCGGCGTGCTAGTTCAGCGCCTTTCGTTATGGCGTTGAGGTCAGCGCCGTAAGGGCCGGCGCTTATAGCCTCCGCGTCGGTGTTTGTGGCGCTGAGTGGTCCACCATGCACACTGACCGCGGTGTATATCGCTGACTGATGGGCCCAGGATGGACGATGCGCCGGGTACAAGCGCAAGCCGGCGCCGACCTCCGCGCCAGAACGGAAGGCGCGGAACTATGTGCGAGCTCGCATAACGGGATATGACGAGTAGCTCGCCCGTCCATCTCATCTCAACTCTCCGCGCTAGCTGTATTGGCGTCGAGGTGCCTATGTCCAACGCCAACACGAATGGCGCGTGTAGGGGGTCAGATAGGAATTTGTTTTTCCATCCGTCCACTCTTGATAGTTTTTAAAATAGGTCATAACGGAAAAAAGACTTACATTTATATAGTTTCATCACTATCATTTAGGAAGCCAAAAAATGAATTGCAACAATGGAAATTACCTCTCCGGACCAGCAACTAGTATGAGAGACCGTGTAAAGCCGTAAAACACTTCAATTCACAGCTCATGGTGCCTCGCGCAAAATTCATTCTCTTTTCCAATGCCGGTGATACCATACTTGCCTTCTAGCTAAGCACTAAGCTCGTAACCAATGCCGGATCGACAGGGTCAAAGATAACCAGACGTCTAGGATCATCTCATATTCTCATCAACGATTGATCATGGGTGGAAAAACTCGGACCACAGCACAATGCAAAAGCGTGACCAAAGTACTAGGCATCTACCGTACGCGAACGCGAGGTAACGAGAAGAACAAGACACACCCCGCGCTGCCGGGCGCAGGGGCGGCACCGATCTGAACAGGGACCACGTCGTCCTGGCCCCGGGCACCGGGGGTCGCCCGGCCCCCCGGCCACCCGCCTCCATGGCGCGCGCGCGACACCGCGGCGCGGCACGGACTGGATGGATGGACATGGGGCATCCGGCCGAAGTAGGAAGCTGCTGGTGCAAAGTGGTAGAGTGATTGTTTACCATCCTTGTAAAGAAAGAAAGCCTCGGTTGTTTTACTCTCCGTTCGGATGTCCATGGTACAAAGTCGCTGTGTGCATCATTAGCGCCCGTGTTTTTCTAGCACTAGAGTAGAGTGCACACGACGCACCCCGGGGTCAGGTCAGAATGACTGAAAAGACCATGCGTGAAAACAGCTGCAAGCACGCCGGAACATTCGTACGGGGATACGAACAAGGCGTCGTACGTACGTAGTCTTGTAGACGATGGTATGATATCGTGTGTTTGAGTATAATAAGACGGCGTACAGGCGTACGGTGACTGTTCCTGCTCTGCTTTTGCGTGTGGGCGACACTGTAGAGGCGTAGAGCAACCTGCCTAGAGATGTAAGTGCATATACTTTTGGATCGTCGATCCAAAACTTAAAAAGATGAACTACAATGACATGTCATCTAAATAATTTAGAAGGTAGAATGAACCAGAGTGACTGACTAAAAAAACATACCCATTGCATCCCTAAACCTGCCGATCGAGTCAACGTGCATAAAACAATTGGGGGTGAGGTCTGACCCCAAACCGGTGCTGGATCAGTTGCAGTTAACAAATGGGGATGAAGCATTTTTTTTTCTGCGGTAAGATGAGGCATTTTTTTATGTTGTCGCGTAGGCATGTGGCCTAAAACAAGCAAACAACACGTCCTCGTCAAATCAAAACAAACATTATACTATTCGAGATGCTCCTCCGTTCTTATAAATAATATGCAGCTGCAACGCTCGCATAACACGGCACTGTGCTAGTATATATAAAAAGGAAGAGATGTTTGGTCTGTGAACTATTCCTGCCGTGCTTTTGGACTCCCTGCCACTCATGGCGTTCCAACCGATGGCTTCGTGCTTGCAGCTGGTGGTGTATCTCCGTGAACACTGAACAAGTAGGCCGTCAAGGGCTTCATTTCATTTGGGATGTTCTTTTCCCACTTGCACGAACAACATTTTCCCGGGATCAATAATGGATCTCTGAACAGCGTGGCAGTTTTTTTCTATCCTGTCTTGCCAAGAAAGTTGGGACGCGATAATATATATGGTACGCACATGTTTCCTCCCCTTTTCTGGCGCTGCCGCTAGGAATCGCAACACCCTGAAGCTTCTAGGTGTACCTGTTCTATAATATAGACTAGCTTTAGAAATGATTGAGCACGAGCTCCTGTTCTACTATGTCGTTCGGCAATCAGACACAGCTGATAATAAGCTGGGGGGCTAATGATTCGGATTTGGTGAAGCAAGGCTATCCCAACGGCCACAAACACGATCACTTTTTGATGCCGCACGCACGAACTGCCTCTCACGTCCTGAAGCAAATGCAATGCAAGTGTGCATCAACCAACCCAACTGCATGCTGTCTCATCTCATCGGGAAAAAAAACAATCCAAGAAGATAAAAAGGCTCCTTTAAACCGAATAATGAAAGAAGGAGCGCAAAGGGTTCCCTCTTCCCTGATCAGTAATCGCACTTCACCCATGTTTTGGTTTGACAGAGAGCATCGGTGATCGCAGCGGCGAAGCAAAGCGGATCGGCCGGAAAGATTTGTCCGGGGAGACATGGCGCATTGTTGACTGTTGACGACGGCGACCACCGCCTCATCCTCGCTTGAATTGATATGCTTGCTCTCTTTTGGACCCGCGCCGGATCTGCGTGTGCCCCACCGGCGCACCCCCCACGCGGGGACGGGCAGGCAGGCAAGCACGCAGCGAAGGGATCCCCGCGGCGAAATCCCCGCGACGGCGACGCGCGCACAACTGCTCAACCACTGCCCGCGACCGCGCGGACCCACCCACCCCCGTTAAAATTTACCAAACCACACGGCGCCCCGCCCGTGCCCGTGCCCGTGCCCGCCCGTGGCCGCGCCGGCCGGCAAAACCTGGGGGATGGACGTGGTGCGGTGCGGTGGTGGCCTGGTGGGGTTCGGATCGGATAGGGAAAGCAACGGGGCAGCGGCAACGGCGAGAGCGCGGCGACGGGGTGGGGTGGGCGAGGCCGGAAAAGGCCGGGTCCCATGCCGGTGGCGCCCGCGGGGCGGGGCGGGGGGGTTGGAGGGAAAAAACACGGGGTTATTTTAGTCGCAGCGTATCTCGTAAAATCCAGGAAATTCGATTCACTCGACGCCCGGCGGCTTTCTCCCCCGTCGCGAAAAGCCGCAAGCCAACAAAAACATATCAAAGCGGCGAGGCGAGGTGGGAGAGAGAGGCGGGGGGAAAAAAGGCAAGCGAGGAGGCTTCTCTCTCCTCTGTCGAAGGAGGCGGTGGCGGAGGAGGAGGAGGAGGAGGAGGAGCGGGCGGGCGGGAGCGGGAGCGGTTGGTGGCCTTGCGGCGCATGTGAGGGGCTTCGGAGGTGGGGGAATTGGGATGGGGGTGGAAGACGGAGGCGAGGCCGCCGGGGTGTCGGCGGCGGCGGAGGAGGATGGGAAGGGGGGCATCGTGTGGCGCGTGGAGGTGAAGCTGAAAAGCGTGGCGGCGCTGCTGTGGGTGCTGGTGGCGGTGGCGATCTGGGTGGGGGTGCACTGGAACTTCCGCGGCGGGGCGCTGCTCAAGGCCGAGGAGGGGCTCGTCAGCATGTGCGAGGAGCGCGCGCGCATGCTGCAGGACCAGTTCGCCGTCTCCGTCAACCACGTCCACGCCCTCGCCATCCTCGTCGCCACCTTCCACTACGAGAAGCACCCGCCCGCGCTCGACCAGGTCCGTCCGCCCCCTCCTCCTCCCCTCGCCGAGCCTCTCGCGTGCCGTGCGGCTTCTCTCTACGTGCTCTCTTCCTGCCCTGCTGCTCCGCTACTGCTGCGATTTTGCGGTTTCTGCTCTGCGCGCGCAGTTAATTGCGTGTCCCGCCGTCTCTGGAAATGCTTGCTGCTCCTTCCATTGCCAGTTAATTATGGAGTACTACTTGCTCTGCCTCTGCTGCTTCTGGTGGTGGTCTGCTGCTTCCACTTCATTAAATTACTGTCAAGTCCATGGTTCCCTGCCTCCCTGGTGTCATAGGCTACTGTGCGCAGACCGTGCCTTGCGCCACTTCTTAAATGGAATTCTCTCTGCTGTTTTTTTTTCCTGTTTGTGCGCGCGTGCGTGATTTGCCGATGCATATTGTTGTACGGGTGATTTGTTTGTCGGCGGCGGCTTTATTTTCGGGCGATTTCTTCTGCAGGACACGTTCGCGGACTACACAGCCAGAACGTCGTTCGAGCGGCCGCTGCTGAGTGGGGTGGCGTACGCGCAGCGGGTGGTGCACGCCGACAGGGAGAGCTTCGAGCGCCAGCAGGGGTGGATCATCAAGACCATGAAGCACGAGCCGTCCCCGATGCAGGACGAGTACGCGCCGGTCATATACTCGCAGGAGACCATCTCCTACATCGAGGGGCTCGACATGATGTCCGGCGAGGTCTGCGGCGACGTCTTCCGTTTCGTTTCGTGGGCTACAATAATTGTTTTCTGCTGGAGTTGTTCAGAACTTGGGTTTGTTTCTGCGGTGCTGCAGGAGGACCGCGAGAACATTTTGAGGTCAAGAGCATCGGGGAAGTCGGTTCTCACGAGACCGTTCCGGCTCATGTCCAATCACCTGGGTGTTGTATTGACGTTTCCTGTTTATCTCGATGATCTTCCTTCTGATGCCAAGGTGGAAGATCGTGTTGCGGCCACCGCAGGGTGAGGTTTATCTCTGTTTTTCATTGAGCATTTTATCCGTTCAATTGATTCCTCTACTGCCTGTGGCTGTTCATATGCTGTAACATTTATGTGAATGTGACTATGTTTTAGCGGTGAAAGCCTATGGTTCTCACTCTCACTGGGCGCTGGCTAAAGCAGTTTTATGAACATGAAGGCCGTTTCATCAAGTCTCCATGCCTCCAGAGAGATTAGGGTTTTGGAATTTGGGTTTGGGCATGTGCCTCCCTACAGGGCTCCGGGTATATATGTCCAGAAAGCCCGGAGCCCGATAGCCCGTCCGAAAGCCCATTATTTTAGCCCGGCCCAAGCCCGGCCCGGCCCGGCCATCTCCGGGTCCGTGCTGGCCCGGCCTGGCCAGCGTGCCCGGGCGTGGGCCGCCACCCCAGCACGCCGGGCGGCCCGGCCCGGCACGGAGGATTGCCCCCGGCCCGGCAATGGCCCGAGGCGTAGCAGTCCAGCCAGCTAGGCCAGCCCAATAAAACACTTCCCCAGCCAGCCCACCAGGCCAACAAGCCAGCCCACCATATATAGCCCCACAAACCCTAGCTCCCCCCACCACTCGGCCACTCCCCCGCCGCTCCGACACTCTTCGTCGGTCCCGTCCCCAGCAGCTCGCCCCTCTCCCTCGAGTCCCTCCCTTAGTCCCCTCCGCACCGTCCCAGACCTCCCCTTCGCCGGCGCGGCGGCACCCCCCTTCCCTCGTCCCTCCCCCTTCCTACGTGCCTCACCCACGCACGGGCTCCGGCCTCCCGGCCGATGGCGTCGGCACCGGCCAATGACGCGGCAGCAGGACCTCCACGGAGGGCAGAGCTACGGCGCGGCCAGAGCTGCGGCCTGCGGCGGCGAGGAGGTGGACCGGCTGGGCGGCGGCGGCGGCAAGTGCAGAGCTGCGGCAAAGGCGGCGGGGAGCGCGGCTACGGGTCACGGGCTGCCCGAGCACGCCACTAGGCCGTGCTTTACCGGGCTGGCCCGGCCCGGAATCGGCCCGCGGGCGCGGGCTTGGGCCGTCACCGCAGCCCGTGGGATAGCCCGGCACGGCACGAAGTGCCATAGGGCCGGGCCGGGCGGCCCGAATGACCATCTATAGCTCCGGGCTTGGGGGGAGGGGGGACGACTAAGGAGGTTGTGTCAACCAGTGGGGCGTGCAGGGTTGGAGCAGGGGAACTCAGCATTAGCCCATCGAAGACAGGGTTACCATAGATCAGGCAAAACATGGGACCTACCGTAATGACTTCAACTGTAATTGTGGTCAAAACCACAATAATGTTACTTAACGTGTTACCATGTCACAAAATCAAAATATTTAAATACATAATTATTCACATTTGTTTTTTTTGCGAAAGATTCACATTTCGTATTTGAAGTACATAATGGGTAAAGTTTTGATGCCTATTATTTCGAGAATAATTTTGCTGTTTATTTCGACAGGTACCTTGGGGGAGCTTTTGATGTAGAATCATTAGTGGAAAATTTGTTGAGGCAGCTAGCTGGCAATCAGGAATTGGTAGTAAATGTTTATGATGTCACAAACAGCTCAAACCCTCTTGTCATGTATGGATCCGAAGTTCCTCTTGGCAACCCCTCACCATCGCACATCTGCATGCTAGATTTTGGTGACCCATACAGAAAGCATCATATGATTTGCAGGTAAGTGTGCACATCTATGATTCATCTATATAGTGGACTTTGGCATGATCTAATTTTACATCCCACTGTCCACAATCTGAGCAGATACAGAAACAAGCCTCATGTCCCATGGTCTGCAGTTTATACGCCATCTGGTGTCGTTATCATTTTTATGCTTGTTGGGTACATAATATATGCTGCTTGGAATCGTTATGATAATGTTAAGGAAGATTGCCGGAAAATGGAGGAGCTAAAAAAGCAGGCAGAAGCAGCCGATGTTGCTAAATCTCAGGTTTAAGTTGTATTTTTTTTATGTCATAAGTTTGTAGTTGCTTTCTTTTGGAATCTAAAAGACACTTGTTTATCAATGGTAGTTCCTTGCGACTGTTTCTCATGAGATCAGAACGCCCATGAATGGTGTCCTTGGTAATCTTTTCAATCCTACAACACATTCCAGCTTGCTGTGATAACTCATTCTTAGGAGGAAAATTTTGTAATTTATCCTTTTTCTTGGTTTTGTAGGGATGCTTGACATGCTGTTAGACACAGACCTAAAATCAACCCAGAGGGATTATGCACAAACCGCTCAAGTTTGTGGAAAGGCTTTAATATCCCTGATTAATGAAGTGCTTGACAGAGCGAAAATTGAAGCTGGAAAGTTGGATCTTGAGTCTGTACCATTTGATCTGAGATCCATCCTTGATGATGTAATTTCGTTATTTTCTTCGAAGTCAAGAGAAAAGGGAATTGAGGTTGGTTCTCCTTAATTCAATAACACTTTGCATTGGCATCTCTTAGTGTACCCACCCAATTTTCATGAACAAACGTTCATAGAATTGTGCATCCTTCATGTCTAATTGATTGTTCTATCCTTACTAATTTCCTTTTACTCTGCAAAATTGTAGCTTGCTGTATATGTCTCGGAAAGAGTACCTGAAATCTTGTTGGGTGATCCTGGAAGGTTTCGACAGATAATTACAAATTTAGTGGGCAACTCAATTAAGGTAAGTGTACATGACCTTTTCTTCCAAGCATGATTATGAACATGAAGGCTGTTTCATCAACAGATGGAACAACTCAGTTTTAGCTAAATGTGGTGCAGTGTTTGATAAGTACTATAGAGTTTGTTGCACCATGAGTTGATGATTGATAATTCTTTTGCGCTGGCAGTTCACAGAACGGGGACATATCTTTGTACAAGTTCATCTGGCAGATCATTCAAATCTTGCAACAGAAGCAAAAGTTGAACCAGTTGCAAATGGGATGAATGGGCATAAAGATGAGACAACTGCTGTAGTAACCAGTGTTTCTCGCAACACGCTAAGTGGTTTTGAAGCTGCTGATAGCCGAAATAGTTGGGAAAACTTCAAGCTTTTGCTTTCTTACGAGAAAAATGAGCTGCACTATGAAAGTGTATCGGATAAAGTGACTCTAGTAGTAAGTGTGGAAGATACAGGGATAGGTATACCATTGGATGCCCAAAGCAAGGTGTTCACGCCTTTCATGCAAGCTGATAGTTCAACTTCTAGGACATATGGTGGTACTGGAATTGGACTGAGCATCAGCAAATGCCTTGTTGAAATAATGGGTGGTCAGATAAACTTTGTCAGCCGACCCCATGTTGGTAGTACATTCACATTTACTGCAGTGCTCCAAAGATGTGACAGAAGTGCTATTAGTGACAGCAAGCCTGTTATGTTGCACCCTCTTCCATCCAGTTTTAAAGGTTTATCTGCACTATTGGTTGATAGAAGACCGGTAAGGGCTACTGTAACTAAGTATCACTTGCAAAGGCTGGGAATTACGTCTGAAGTTGTTTCCACCATTGAACTGGCTCTTGGTGTGTTGTCTGGGAGAAATGGCCATTCCCTAACCAGGTACTTCTCTTTCCTACATCTACATGCTCTCTAAAAGTTAAAATCCTGAAGTGATTGACTTACCATCTTGAGGATGTAGGAATCATGCTTGTCTGCTTGCATACATGCATGAAACTTCTTTTGAAAGAAAAATATTTGCTTTGCAACAACTTTAGTTAAACAAGGATGATTCTATGCATATTGATTGCTCCAAACCAGTACTAGCTGGTCCATTTCAATTCTAATTACCGAATTCATTGTGTTGAATTTGCTTTCGTTTTGTATCTTTGCTACTTTGAGCTGTAGTTCATGTTATGTGTTGTTGCATATCATTTTTTTAGTTCATAGTTAATTTGTGGTAAATATTTCCAGGAAAAGGCAGTTATTGCTCTTTTGGACCGAGTTACGCTTACACAAATAGACATTGAATATTGTTAATTTATTTTAACATGCATTTTCGTTCATGTTTCTTGAATCTAACTAGTTATGAATTCATCGTGCAGCACAAAGCTACCATGCATGTTGTTGATTGAGAGTGATTCATGGAGCTCAAAGATGGATGTTTCCTTACGATCTAGACTCCTGGGGATGAAGCAGAATGGTCACACACCCGTATTACCCAAAATTATCCTTCTTGCAGCTGCAGAATCGGACAGACTGAAAGCAAGCTATGCAGTTGATTCTGTGATCACCAAGCCTCTGAAAGCAAGCACACTTGCCGCTTGTCTATTCCAAGCACTTGGTATCACACAGACACAACCGAGCAACGAGAAACGCGACGGCTCAGGTTCTCTTCGTGGACTGCTTCTTGACAAGAAAATATTGGTGGTTGATGACAACAAGGTAAACCTTAGAGTGGCTGCTGGCACATTAAAGAAATTTGGGGCAAAGGTGGAGTGCGTGGAGAGTGGAAAAGATGCTCTTGCCCTCCTACAAGTCCCATATAAGTTTGATCTTTGCCTCATGGACATTCAGATGCCTGAAATGGACGGGTACGTTGTGCTATTCAAGTTTTTGCACGTTAACTTGGGCCTGTTTTTTCCCCTTGTCATTCCCTTGTTTTGGTCGAAGCAATATTCAACTACTTTGTATGCCAGGTTTGAGGCGACCAGGCAAATACGGGCAATGGAAGCGAAGGCGAACGAGCAGGCAGATGCCAGTGGCGATTCTGAAGCAGACGGCATGACAAGGGCAGTGAAATGGCACTTGCCGGTCCTTGCAATGACCGCCGATGTCATTCAGGCCACCCACGAGGAATGCACGAAGTGCGGGATGGATGGGTACGTCACAAAACCCTTCGAGGAGAAGCAGCTCTTCCAGGCCGTGCAGAAGTTCTTGGACCCCCGGCATGTCAAGCTAACACCGGAGTGATGGATGCATCCTGGTGCGCACTGGGAGCCCTGACTGTGAACTGAGGCAGCCGTTCTCTTCCAATTCTGTAATTTCCTTAACCGAGGACGCGATCTGATCCCCAAGAAAGCCCGCCCGTCGCCGTGGTTCTTCCGGGCTGAGCGCCCGCTCAAGCCTGCGGTGAGTGGCACGCGGTCAAGGCAGCACTCAGCACGGACCGGTGCTGAGTCTGCCGGTGCAGCCGTCGTGTAAATGTATTGTATTGGCAGGGACCCTGTTTATAGCGCGTAGTGTGGCCCGCGCTGCTGGTCGTTGGAGCTGCATGCGTGATGATGAACCTCGAGCAGAGTTTTGTTGTTGTACAGCTTCCACGATTTTTCTGCTCCAGCCCAGTCCGTTGAAGATGGCAGGCATGCTCGCTGGGCGCAGGGCAGCAGACGCTGGAAGGAAAATCTGAGTAGTTTTTGCTGTTTACATTGCATTGGCATCCATCATGTACGGTAATCAGCTACATAAGTTTATGTAATTGGCTCAATTGTATTATGAGTATGAATTAGGATGGCATTGGTAGCAAAGAGTACACTCTTGAGATTATGCCAATTTCATGCCAAAAGCCCAAAATGTGCACGAGGAATGTCTCTGCATTTTTTGCAACTGCAAGTTGTCTGGAGTGCGCAGGTGACCTGGTCGCCTGTTGTCTGCAGTGTGCAATACAACTTGAACCAACACGAACCCAAAAAGGGTTATGGGCCAACTTTGAAGGCCTAATTCAAGCCCACACAAACATCCAAACCACGGAGCCTGTTCTCCGAAGATTCAGCCCTAACCTCTCCACCGGGATTTTTTTTTGAGCAATCAAGAGCCTCTCCTCTATTAATCAATCACCGTGTTACAATCCTCCTGCAAGATATGCAGTAGGAACGAAGGGGTTTGGCCTTGCCACATGAACCTATCCCTACACGTGAAGGCCTCCTTGACACAAGAATGAGCCGTCAGGTTTGCCTTTCGATTACACCGGGATTCTAGAACATTCTTCTCTAAGGACTGGTTTGGGACCGACCATCCCGGGGTAGGCTTTCCCGGGAAATCCGCCCGGCCTACACAGGTCGGGCGCCCTACCCCGGAAAGGTGGCGGGATCCCGGCGGGGAAGCGTGTTGCCAAAAGAGTCCTAAAGAATCTTGACAAAAATGGAGAGAGGGAGAGCCTGGTCTAAAACATCCTGAAACTAGAAGGGTGCGATTCAGTTCCCTGATTGAATTGAAACGGGAAAAGGTAAAAAGAAATTACTGGCGGTGGGAGCACGTCCACGACACCGCTCACACGAGCAACCTTCTGACATCTCGTCAACCTCGATTAGAGTGGAGCCGTTACATCCTACGTCGCTCTCCAACCAAACGTACCCTTAACAAACCAGACGAGACCAAAAGCCTCAGGGGCACGGGGCACCCGCAGCCGCGGCTGGCTTCGTTTCGGCAAACCTGCCGTGACGTGCGCCCGTGCCCGTGCCACGGCCCGAGAGCACCCAGCGAGCCCACGTCTCCCTCAGCGATCTCCACACGCGCACGGCGCGCAGGACAAACGCGATCTCCAGTGGGGCAAGGGCACAGCAGATAAGGAAACGACCGCGTCGGTTTCCGGCGGCGCCGAGAGGCGAGGGAGCTCCGCACGCCGCGCTGCGGCTCGGCGTGTGGTGACGGTGGAGTTCAGTCGGGGGCGCATCGTGAGGCCGTGGAGCTGCCGGGTCACCAGGAAGCTGTCTCTGTCCACGGGAAGGGCTGGAGACGCCTCTGGAGGCTACGTGCCTACGTGGAGCCGTGGATGCGTCTCTGGCGATGTGCTTGGAGCCTTGGAACCGGAAAAAGATCTGTGTGCCAATGCGCCGGCGTCTAGATTCAGAGTGACTTATTCTAAAAAAAAAGATTCAGAGGGAATTGCTGTCAGCGTCAGGTAACGGAAATAAGTACGTCCTGGCAAAGCAGAAACATTTCATATAGAAATATACGCTAGTATTTTGCAAAGGGACATCACTTACGACTCTTTTTAAAATCATGTTTGATATCACAACTATAAAATTCTTTTGATGATCTCTTGGTTGTTTAATAAACTTTGCACTTTGTCAATCCAGTCCATAGTTTCTGAAAAGAAAAATTAAGGAACAAAACAACACGTTAGTGTCATCATAAACGATTTGCTGAACCAAACCAGCTTTATCAGGAAGATGCTGATCAGTAGTCGCACGATGAACTTAAGGTGGTAGTGATACATGCACGAACTGGTTGTTAGGAGCCTTGTCCACGTCTAAATTACTTTTGCCTTTTGGCATTGAGTGTGCCTCAAGGATGGAATTGTTGAGCTGCAAAATGGCGTCCTCATCTATGTTCAGAACTTGTGTCTGGAGTTCACTTGGACCCTTTAGTCTGAAGCATCTTGCGTTCAGGAGCCTCGAGCGAGACGGCAAATGCTGCCAACGTAAGAATTAGTAACAGGGTGTTCATATCGCTATCCAAAATAGAAAATCGGAAAGATTCCGTGAACACCTTCTAGTTGCTTCCAGAACATCATGGGTTTTCCTCTGCTAGTGATAATGTCACGGAGCTACTCACAAACATTTCTCTAACCACGTAACCAGTTATCCAAGAAACACATATAAAAGTGTTGACACCATTGGAACGCCACAAATTATATCAACTACTCTGCAGATTACTGTTTGAAGCAAACCATCCCGTTGTATTTTCGCGTCAAAATATGGCGAATTAAAAGATATACTGATAAATCGCACGAGTCATCTCGATAGTCAGGTGAAATTTGTGAATTATATACTGCAGGCCGAGCCTTAGCAGCAAACCATAGGTGCGTAGCGTACCGTGCCACTTGCTCCATCATCACCCGTAATTTTCCAGCATACGTATACGTTTCGTACTTCATAATATTTTTTTTCCTCACTGCAATTTACTACTTCTTCACATGAAAAAAGTAGACCAGGAAAAAGAAAAGAAAAACAATTTCCCGCCTGTTCTAACACGCGAGAAGGAAGAGACACCGGCACACGGCGACGGCTGCTTTCGTGCTTCGTTTCCGTCCGCGTGCTCTGACCCACAGCGAAGCGCGGCCTCCACCCCCTATATAAGGGGGCGCCCCAAAACCTCAACTAGACGCAAACGAATTCCCGTTCTCCAACCAACCACCGCAGAGAAAGATCCCCAATTCCGCAGCCCCACACACCCTCGAATTCGCTCGGGCTCCGTCCGGATTCGCGCACTCCAGAGTCCAGGCTTCGAATCGGCTCATGGAGGCAGCAACAGCCGCGGCGCTCAGGTTGCCCACCGCCGCCGCCGCCGGCCCCTCGCGGCGACCCGCGGCGCCGGGCGCGAGCTCGCTCCCGTTCGACCGGAGGCGTGGCTTCGCCTTCGGCTCCATCAAGGTAGGGAGGAGCTTTCTGGTTCTCTGTTACTGTACGGTGAAAGTTTTGTGTCTTGAACCTCTCGACGGTTGCGTGCTTATGTTAGAATGAAAAAAAATGCATCTTATCTCTAATTTCTTTGTGGCGTCCTTATCCATTTCCCGTTTTTTACCCTTGCTTCTGGAGGAAGGATTTCACCTTGCTTGGTTTTGGTGTGATTATACTGCAATATGTTCATTTTATTTCTCTACAAGATTCGGTTTGTCATGTATAATTCGTTTGAGCATGGAAATGGAGTGGTTGACTGATGCTGCTGGTCGTTACGCGCAGGGCCTCGGGCGGCAGCAGCTCACCGCTAGGGCTAAGAGGCGAAGCAGTGTGGTCAGGGCGTCATGGTCTCCCTCGGAGTCCCTGCCGCCGTCTTCGTCTATCGCGCCGCTCAGGATGGAATCGCCGGCGGGGCAGCTGCTCTCGCAGATCCTGCACACGCACCCGCACCTGCTGCCCGCCGCCGCCGAGCAGCAGCTCGAGCAGCTCCAGACGGACCGCGAGGCCGAGAAAGACAAGGACAAGGAGAGCGGTGCAGGCGACAAGCCAGCTCCGCCAGGTGGTGACCTGGTGCTGTACAGGTAATTGTGGTTCGTCGTCACTGAGTTCGTTGCCCTTGTTACTTACTTACGGTGCATCTAGCTGTAAGAGGATATGATTTTGGTAAAGATATTTATTCTGAGTTACCTGATTGCATATCAAGAGACCTAGCGCAACAGACTGTCACATATGAATTGTATAACTGTCAAGCTGTCAAGGCCAGCTGACATGCTGCATCCAGCACAGATTAAAGCTTGTAGTTTATGGATGCCTGTTAACCTCCTTAAACATTATGTGATTGATTATCAATTGTGTTATGCATAGAGAGGAAAACGCATTATACTTGCCTGTGTGATTAGGATTTGGGGAGATGACCATATCATATATGAAATGATTGTCAATTGTGTTATGTATAGAGGAAAAGTCAAACTATTCTAGCCTGTTTGATTAGGATGGAGCTATCATAATTCATTAATTATAATGTATGACAATTGATAATTTTGATTTAGAATCATCTTTTCAGTCATGCTGTAGCTTGAAAGGGGGGATATTCCCAGTTACATCTGAATGTTGAATCTTGGTTACTTCTGATAATGCTTAATAGTTTCCTGTGAGTTGGACTTTGGTAAAATATTGGCTAATTCCTTTTTTTTTCTGGAAATAGACGGATTGCTGAAGTAAAGGAAAAGGAGCGGAGAAGGACCTTGGAGGAGATACTTTATGCTCTGGTTGTTCAGAAGTTTGTCGAAGCTGGTGTTTCTTTGGTTCCAGCGCTCTCACACTCCATTGATTCTTCGGGAAGAGTTGACCAGTGGGCAGAGACTGTGGAAGAAAGGCTTCAGCGTTTGCACTCGCCCGAGGCTTGTGAAATGATCGAGAACCATCTTGCTCTCATTCTGGGGCAGCGTCAAGGTGATGCCACCGTTGCGTCCATAAGTAAGCTCCGAGTTGGCCAGGTCTATGCTGCATCTGTGATGTATGGTTATTTCCTCAAGCGAGTTGATCAGAGGTTTCAGCTTGAGAAGTCGATGAAGAGCCTCCCCTGGGGATCAGAAGAGGAAAACGATGCTTTCAATCAAGTTATGACGACCGACTCGATGCCCTCAGCTCAGGCTTCTAGCTCTCACCCGGAGATGGCCTCATGGACTTCACCTAACTTCAGCGGAGGAGGGCCTAGCCAATCTATCAAGCCTTGCCGCCTTAGATCGTATGTCATGTCATTTGATTCAGACACACTGCAGAGGTATGCGACAGTTAGGTCAAAGGAGGCCTTTGGCATCATTGAGAAGCACACGGAAGCACTCTTTGGGAAACCAGAGATTGTGATTACACCTGAAGGCACGGTTGATTCTTCCAAGGATGGGCATATTAGGATTAGCTTCTCCGGGCTGAGAAGGCTGATCCTGGAGGCAGTTACTTTTGGATCCTTCCTCTGGGATGTTGAGAGCTTTGTGGACTCCAGGTACCATTTTGTAGCCAACTAAGATTGTCATCGCAACTTGAAGGAAGAAGATTCACGGTTTTTATCTGGTCTGATGTCTATGGGCTTCAGTAAAGACCGTTGTACAATGATGTGACATTTACCGCACCCAGTGCTGTATGCATCTATGATTTGCCCACTTTTATGGCATCTCAGTACTGTAAAGACCAAATGTTGTTACCTGATATTTAGCCATTAGGTTATATTAGCATCTATGCTGCACGGGGTACTAAGTGTTGTATTTTATGACTGTTTCCTCTGCAAATTGTAAGAGGAATCCTAGGCTCCTAGCCAGTTTTTTTGCGAAGCTATTCTCGTTGTCGCGTAGTCGCTGTTATATTCGTGTGTTTTCCCTCCAATTTTGTTCAGAAAAACAGTGCCGAACATCGAATCTTTTTGGTGTGAAGTTGTCCTGTGGTTTTTAACGTTCTCGTTGTTGCGTAGTCGATGTTATATTTGAGTGGTTTTCCTTAATTCAAAAAGCAGTGGGAACATCGTGCATATTTTTGGTGTGAAGTTGCTCTGTAGTTTTTAACATTCTTCCTGGTACATTGCACATGCCTGACGGTTGCGAATAAGGGAAGAAGTTTCAAAAATTCACTACAATGAACTGCACTGAATTGCTACTTCATTTTGTTCGCAGGGATTTAGAGAGGTTAAATGAACTAGAGTCTAGCTGCTAAAAAAGAGACAATTTCATGTCCATTAATTGTAATGTGACCCAGACATTTCAACATGTACAGTAGTTCGACTTGGGGTTGGGGTGTTGTGAGTTCAGCATCTGAACGTGGGCAACTGAAGTTTACATGTTCAAGCACCATAGGAGGGCAACTGAAGTTTACTACATGTTCGAGCACCAGCGGAAATACGCTGATGGGTGACCAGAATATATAGCTACAGCATCTTTTAGTCATCACATCTGGCTGCTGCTTCCAACTAGACGAATCACTAAATGCAGTTCAAGGCTTCGTAGCCTTCAATAATCTTGATGAAATTCTTGACCATGAGCCTTCCTTCAGTGGTTATGATGCTCTCTGGATGAAACTGCACGCCCTGCATCATGAACGTTCACGATGTAAATTCGGAAGGGAGAACAATGACACGTAAACATCAAATATGACAGACAAAGATTGAAGCGGTTGGTTTGAACGAAAACTAAAATCAAGAAATTCAAAAGATGTAGGAGTTTCTACTTGAAATACCAACCGGAAGTCTACTAGTTTTCTGGCAGAATGCATATAGATGGGAGAATCTAATGGAAACACCAACTGGAAGTCTACCAGTTTTGCTCAAAGACAGCCGAATTCAAGCAGTCTATCAATTGTAAGCCGAATTTGAACGAAAATTTAATCTGCTCTTCTTGGTTATTTAGTTATGGATTTTGTGCTGATAATGGCCCAGAGGTGAGAATCAAGAAGACAGCTTGTGTTACCAAACAGGTGAATTCGTTCATGGGTTAAAGTTCATCTCAAAAAGGATGACATGTTTCGAAGGCCTGAAGGTTTATATAGACTCCCAGTTATGCAGAATTTCTGGTCTTTCTGTGAGAGCACAAATCACAAGGCAACAGAAGAGGCATTTTAATTTTGTTAGAATAAAGCAACTTATAAATACAGTAGAAAATTTCTGGGCTACATGAGTTGAAATAATGCTTAGGATTGCCCTAAGAAAAGACGTGCGCAAACCTGAATATGTTTGTATTTCCTGTGGCGAGCAGCCATGATCAACCCGTCATCTGTCCATGCAACGATTTCCAGGGCATCATGCGGAAAGCTATCCTTTTCAATAACAAGGCTGTGGTACCTTCCAGCTTGGAATGGACTACAGGACAAGTGATTAGTCTTTTTAATGAAAAACTCAATGCCTACTACTAGTTCTAGTAGAATCTCCAATGAAGCTTTAGCTTGTTAGTATAAACAAAAGTGCTATTCTCCAGAACAGGAAAGATAGCAGTATGAGATGTGTGCAGGTGTTCATTCCTTTTCAAAACCGACAATTAGTGTACTTACATGAATGAGATGAGAAAAATCATTGTAAAAATGTCTCTATCCAATTGCATTGTTCAGTGTAGCTGATGCTAAAATACCATGATCCAATAATCCATTAGCGGTCAAAGTTTCATCTTGAGAACATAGAGCTTTGTTAACACGAAAAGTCTCCAATTTAGAGGAGTTATTAGTAAAAGCTTCCCTTTGGTAATGTTGAGCTCAAATGTTTAGAAAAAAATACTTCATAATTTTTTATATTTCCAATCGCCCTCAATGGATGCTCCAAAGAGAGAACAAGACAAATTAACTTTCCTTTCCTTTTGGGGGAAATTTACCTATTTATAACTTGTAGGGTGCACATTAATAAAAGCTAAGAAATAAAGATAGCTCAACAAAGTTTTTTTGTTCCCTTTGTGATAAAGGTAATAATAGAACAAAAGAAGCAACTCTGTTTCTTTGATGAGATAAAAAAAGGAAGTTTAAGGATGACAATTCCAACAATACAACTCCCGACAAAAACTTGATTCAGATTTACCGAACCCAAGTTCTTAATCAGCAACATATTTCTTGTTGGATTGTTAAGCTGTTTCATACCATAGTTAAGTATCCTTTATTTTTAAATCATGTATCATCACTCCACATTCTGTAGTAAAGCCTGATTATTGCATTCCTAACTTGGAGACAAGGCATGTATTGAGCTAATTGCCCGTGACCCCAATTAGTAGGCTATATGGTATCTGGTCTAGACAATTCAAGGAAAATAAGGAGGGCCAAACACAAGAAAGCAGATAATTAAATAAGTATCAGACCCCTCATATGGTAAGCTATACGCCAATCAACCTGAGCGAAGGGAAGATTTAATAAGTGATCTTACTTTGGAAGACCAGAAAACAGAGTTCCGTCAAGCTTGTCATCATAATGAACAAGAGAGCCCTTTCCATGCACAACTCCATAAGGAGATCGGACAACCTTCCCTACAAACATACAGAACTCGATAGGAACACTTTCCGTGTAGGGAAAAAAAATCAAGACAGGTTTGGGTTTATAAAGATACTATTCAAGTGAACAACTTGTTTATATACAAACCTCCAAATGCCTCTCCAATGCATTGTAAACCCATGCAAACTCCAAACAACGGTATAGAGGGTCCAAGCTCTGTAACTGTTTGCAAGGATATCCCTGAATCTTGAGGTGTGCCTGCCATTTCAATTTTGTTAAAAAGAAAAGGAATACTTAGGCATGCCAAAACAGTAGGTTTTAGCATTAAGCTCTGCTGCATCTCATATGTTAGCATAAATGATTGGATTAGTACAGAAAGACGCTAACCAGGGCCTGGGGAGATAAGTATTCCTCTAGGAGAAATCCTGTAGAATAAGCAACAAGCTGCAGGTGATTTTTTATTAAGAGAAATAAACAGGTAAACATGTGGGACTTTATATGGAAGGAACAGCTACCAACTTCTTAATTTCTTCCACGGTGATCTCATCATTGCGATGAACCTCAAAATTAGCCCCCACCTCTCCCATATACTGCACATAGACAAATGTTAGGCAACTTCAGTGCAATCCAGAAGAGAAGCTGTAGATATTTGAGACAGCTTCTTCCTTTCAAGATTGCATATTGTTCAAGATTTTCCATTGGACATTTGTTTTGGCCACCTTATAGCCGCATATTATAGTACTTTGGTGTTGCATTATTATCCCTGTAGTCCTTAAGGCCTGAAGATTCTAAGAGAAGTCATAACTATTGTTTGTTCACTTAAGCTGGATTCATTCATCAAATACTTCTTTTAAAAGGCATCACCGAGGATGTAACAAGGAAAAGTCAAAAGTTTTTACATCTAATTATCTCTGAATGAAGACACTAACTTTTAACATCATATTGAAGAGAATATGGAAAGAGTGTCTTGATACTAATACACTAATTATGCCATCACATCACTGATCTAATTAGATTTTAAGTTACCATAATGTGTGAAAAGGTTCCTCCATCATAAATGCAGCAGAACACTGCTTTTACCTGGCATAGATTATATGTGAAGCTATCGTAGTTGTCTATGACTATGATTGGTCTAGTATTTTGCTTTACTCCAACAAAGGCATCTCCACCTTCCACCACCGAGATAGTAGATTTAGCAACAAACTTTTGCTGTTGAACTGTTGTGGATCCACTGCGAGCTCCTGCATGATGTGGTTAAAATATGTATTGTAATTAAACAAAGAGGAGAAATTAAAGTAATTGTGCGAATTCTGGGTTCTCATTCTTGTTATGGAAAAAGTTCATAATAACTTCAATTGATGCTAATATATCACAGCTTGCTGAAAGAATTTGCACAAACTTCTTTGACCATTCAGTTAATTGATCAGTGAACAAGAACCTAGTTTGCTTAGCAGAATGTTTTTTTTAACTGGAAAAGCAGAATGTTGTTTCACCACTCCCAAGTCCCAAGTCCCAAGTCCTAAGACTCCCAAGTCCTAAGACCCAGGTTACCACTGCGGAGAATAAAAAAGGAGGATAGATCATTGGTGGGGGCAGGTAAGACAGAAAGAGACAGCCAACCAGCTTGACTTACACGGCGGATCGCCGGCGGCCGGCACCCAAAACGAAGGCTATGGTTACTCCTACCACTCGATCGATCTCCGATACGCCCCGATCGAGGGAACACGGCCAAGATACCCGACGGCATGGAATGGAACAACAGAGGAAAAAACGCGCGCGTAGCGCCAACTCGCTCACCTATGCGGAGGTTGGAGGGGCGGCGCGGCTCGGACCGCGGCGTCGCGGCGGGGGAGGCAGCGAGCTGGATCTTGGCCACGAGGCGTGCGGGGTAGGCCATTGGATTGGAGGGGCGGCAGCGGTGGCGGCGGCGGCCGGAACGGAGAGGGATGCAGGAGTGTTGAGTGTTGTGTTCGGGAGGCGATCAACTTTCTCGCGTTTGGTGGCAGTCTTGGACTTTCTGCGTTTGATTGTCTTAAAATTCCTGCAAATTTCTTTCCCTTTCCGAGACATCAGACAGTGTTTCCGGCATTTTTTATTTGACAAATTGTGATGGACGGATGCTAGTAAAAATCCTGGGCCACCGTGTCAGTAACAAAGTGAGCGATAATATGGCTATCATGCACTTACCATTGACACAGTTACTTTTGATCTTTTACTACCTTAAATATAAACCTTTTTCTTATTAACACTCTTCTCTGAACTTCAGATTCAAATGACCGGTTTATAGATCTCTAATTGTTCACTCCGATGCTCCTATCATTCACAAGTTCTCGTGTTCTTATCCATCAACCTCAACACATTATTGAAGGAAATAGCTGGCTTAACAACCCCCAGATCAAGTTGGCAACCATTTTATATTTCTTTCCTCGTCTGATGTATGCTCTTCATCTAGCTATTGTTGTAGTATCTGCTCACTGAGCATGTCCATTTTGACACGATAGAATCATTACACCTGAAAATATCCTACCCTCTCCGTTTCAAAACGTAGGTCGTTTGACTTTTTCAACCACAAGTTTGACTCGCTCGTCTTATTCAAAACTTTATGCAAATTATCATATTTTTTATAGTGGCTTGCTTTATTGATATAAAATCTTCAAAAATACCTTAAATTTGACTATATTTTTATAATTTTTTTAAATAAGATGAGCGGTCAAACTTGTGATAAAAAAATCAAACGATCTACATTTTATAACGAAGAGAGTACTATAGCTACAAGCCTACAACTTCAATGTTTAGCCGCATAAGACAGTGCATCCTACCCGCATACCTGACCACCACGTGGCATCCTTTTTTTTTTTGTGCGAAAGATCCGTGTGTTGTATTGATAGCCAAGATTAAGGGCAGGCTCGGTAATGTCTTTTGGAGTGACCATGGGATCTTCGCAGGTGAAAAAATGTAGATGTACTCCCTCCATATAGCTTTTATGTGACGTTTAGGACATGATTGTGAATACCAAGAAGCAGTTAATTAGGGGTAAGTTTTCCTTGTCTACCCCTATTAAATATGCATGGAGGATGTATCAGGCAGCTGTACGTTGTCACTTCGATTGGTTAGTCTGGCAAACCTAAGAGGAAGAGGTCGTGGGATCGACTACCCTCCCTGCCTCCTTTTTTTTTTTGCTGTTGGCGTCTGTTTTTATATGATATTGTGTGCTTACTGCTGCGACTCGGACGCGACGAGCACCTGTGAATCCGACGTCACGACCTCCGTCGTCTCCTGAGACTCGGCCACGACGACGAGCACCTGCGACTCCGGCGCGTCGACCTCCTTAGATTCCGGCGTGAACT
The DNA here is from genome assembly GCA_033239725.1 of Echinochloa phyllopogon. Classification (NCBI taxonomy): domain Eukaryota; kingdom Viridiplantae; phylum Streptophyta; class Magnoliopsida; order Poales; family Poaceae; genus Echinochloa; species Echinochloa phyllopogon. The sequence goes on along the minus strand of BTCW01000009.1, from coordinate 9,608,164 downwards.
CCATGGTGGTCAAGCGGCAGCAGTACGTACGTGGGAGGCAAAGGAGGAGGCGGCTGCAGTGGAAGGCAAAGGAGCAGGCGTGCAAGGAGAGAGGCGTGCGAGGCAGCAATGAGATTAGAAAGGAGTGCGCGCGAGGAGTCCCGAGAAGCAATTAACGCACGCGCGGAGTCCCAAAGCAAGGGCAATGGCGTCCAAAAACTCCCCCCGGCGCTCAAACGACATCTAAATCGCAACTTCTCCTACTCCACAGAACGACACTTAAAACGTATACGGAGGAAGTAACTTTTATGGATACGTAATGTACCGTGTTAGCAATGAAAAAAAAGGAAGTGCCAAAGTAAAATTTGGGCGTGCTGGATCCTTTTCTGTTGAGGTTTGGTATCTTAGACTGTGTTTAATACTAGAAGCCACAAGAGAGAAGACGATGTAAAGTGGGCTTTTCAATCTTGAAAATGCAAGTAAGGAAGCTCTATGTCTAAAATGACGAAAGAAACATCAATTTAAGACTGCTAGGATTAGCAATTTAAGCCAGAAGCGAGCCCTGGCTTCACATTTTTCAAAGCCTACCATTTTGGTGATGGCAAGCCGGCGCGGCCTCTGTTTGAAAATCTAGTTCCCGAAAAGGCAACGTGAAGTTTAGTGAAAATGTCACATCGGACACTATAACGCACTGTAGCACTTTTCGTTTGTTTGTGGTAATCGTTGTCCTACCATAACCTGACTAGGCTCAAAAGATCCGTCTCGTCGTGTACATCAAAACCATGTACTTGTTTTTTTATTTACCCACGTTTAGTGTTCCATATATGAGGAGAGAGATTTGATGTGATTTGGTGTGATAGGTGAATAGTGAAGTTTGGAGAGAGAATTTTTTATTTTTCAAGTAAACTAAACAGGGCCGAAGCTGTTTTTCAAGAGGATTTCGAAATTTCCAAGCGCTGGGCCAATTCTGTCCGCGAGGCTCCAGCCTTCTCCAAACGCGCCGGCCCATCCAACCACGCCCCGAATCTCCGCGCACGCCCCTCGAGGCCTGGAGCCCTGGACGATGAGCCCGAGCCCGAGGCCCGAGCCATGCCGTCGCGAGTTGTTGTCCGCACGCACGGGCACGTCGGGCGCGCTGGCCGTCCGTGCCGTCCGCCCCGCCCGCGAGTGGGAGGCCACTGTTTCCTCCCCGCACCGGGTCGTGTGGCGGGGGGCGTGGGGCCAGGCGTGGGGCCGCGGCTCCCGGCCCGGGGCGCCGAGGCCGAGCGCTGCGCTCCTCCGCTCGCGCAGCGCCAGCGCCACCCCCGCGCCGTGGTTTATATACACCCCCCTTCCCAACCCTACCGCTCCACCACCACCGCTTCGCCCTCCTCTCCTCCTCTCTCCTCCCCACCTCCCCTCGACGCGAGCTCGACGACCTCCGCGGATCCCCGGCGCTACTCCGGTAACCGTCTCGCCGCTCACCCTGTTCCCTCCATCCCTCCCTCTCCGTGCGCGCGGTGCGGTTCTCTCAGATCCGACCGGCATTGCTCGCTCGGGTCATGCCGATCCGATCTCGCATTCGCGCGCTCCCGCCTCGGATCCGGCTGGATCCCGTGGAAATGGGGCGAGAGTTTCTTAGATCTGCTTGTTCCGGCGCGTGATCTGGAGGCGTCGCGGGCGTTTCGGTAACGAAATGGCCCGATCTGTGGTGTGGTTGGGAATGCAATTTTTTTGTTCGATAATTGCTGGGAGTAAAACAGAGAGGGTTCAATTGGTGCCTTTAGAATAGGTTTTCTAGAGCAAACAATGGAACCAAATCATTGATAGCTTTGCAATTTGCCTGTTTGCTTATTTAATCCCTGCCTGATTTAACAAATGCGGCATCGTGCGAGCATTCCTGTAGGTAGAAAATGGCTGACGCTGAGGACATTCAGCCCCTCGTCTGCGACAATGGTACTGGTATGGTGAAGGTAAGCAACCGTTTTGATCTCTTTAACACTTGTTCTTCAGTTGATTACTGCTGAAGCTCTAACGACAACAATGTGCGTGTGCTCTTGATTATGGCAGGCTGGGTTCGCTGGGGACGATGCCCCGAGGGCCGTCTTCCCCAGTATCGTGGGGCGCCCCCGCCACACCGGTGTCATGGTCGGGATGGGACAGAAGGACGCCTACGTCGGTGACGAGGCGCAGTCCAAGAGGGGTATCCTGACCCTCAAGTACCCCATCGAGCACGGCATCGTCAGCAACTGGGACGACATGGAGAAGATCTGGCATCACACCTTCTACAACGAGCTCCGTGTGGCTCCCGAGGAGCACCCCGTCCTCCTCACTGAGGCGCCCCTGAACCCCAAGGCTAACCGTGAGAAGATGACCCAGATCATGTTCGAGACCTTCAACACCCCCGCCATGTACGTCGCCATCCAGGCCGTCCTCTCACTGTATGCCAGTGGTCGTACCACAGGTGAGCTGATCTGATTCTCTACTGAACTGTAGTCTTTTGGATTTTATATATAGGCTAGATTCACTAACATTTGAAATCTCTTCCCTCTCAGGTATCGTGCTTGACTCTGGTGATGGTGTCAGCCACACTGTCCCCATCTACGAGGGATATGCCCTCCCCCACGCCATCCTTCGTCTCGACCTGGCTGGCCGTGATCTCACTGACTACCTCATGAAGATCCTGACTGAGCGCGGCTACTCCTTCACCACCACTGCTGAGCGGGAAATTGTGAGGGACATGAAGGAGAAGCTCGCCTACATTGCCCTGGACTACGACCAGGAGATGGAGACTGCCAAGACCAGCTCTTCTGTGGAGAAGAGCTACGAGCTTCCTGACGGACAGGTCATCACCATCGGTGCTGAGCGCTTCCGCTGCCCTGAGGTCCTCTTCCAGCCATCCTTCATTGGGATGGAAGCTGCTGGTATCCATGAGACTACCTACAACTCCATCATGAAGTGCGACGTGGATATTAGGAAGGATCTATATGGCAACATCGTCCTCTCTGGTGGTACCACCATGTTCCCTGGAATTGCTGACAGGATGAGCAAGGAAATCACTGCCCTGGCTCCTAGCAGCATGAAGATCAAGGTGGTTGCTCCTCCAGAAAGGAAGTACAGTGTCTGGATTGGAGGATCCATCTTGGCATCCCTCAGCACCTTCCAGCAGGTAAATAAACATTGCTTAGATAAATTACATTCCAATTTCCTCATGGTTAATCGATTTGCTTACAAGTTTGCTTGCAACTGCAGATGTGGATTGCCAAGGCTGAGTACGACGAGTCTGGCCCATCCATCGTGCACAGGAAATGCTTCTAATTCTTTGGGCAGTTCTTCGGGCCCAAGAAATGCAAGCCGAGAGGGGCCATTATCGCCAGCCTCCTGCCCGTTTCTTTCTCTTTTTGTTGCTATTCCTTCATTAGCGTGGACAAAGTTTTCGGCCGGTCTATCTGTTATTGTTTTCTTCTATTCATCAAGACTGTAATATCTATTGCTACCTATGCTTCTCACTTGTGATTTTGAACACATACGTTCGGTTTATTCAATTATAATGAGATGCCTGATGAGGCTACTAGCAAATACATATGGTGTTCTGATTGTCATTGGTTATTGATGTCTTATGAAATGAATGAATAATATCAAATTTTGAGCTCTCTATGCATTGTTACATGAGCCTTTTGCTGTGGAATTTGGCGCCTTTGAAATCATGAAATGTTTTTAACTTGTCTAGCTTGGGAATATAGATGCTGGATGCTGCAACTCCCAAATCTAGACAAGTTAAAGGCATCTGTTTTCTGATTGATGAGTCCCCAGTTCCATCAGATTCCCCCAGTCTTGGGTGCTGTGCAGCTTCATGCATCAGAATAATTCTGCTGTCCAGACTTTTAACTACCATTACCGAGCACGCTTTGCTGCTCAAAAGTTGTTCTGATCGACACATCCTCTTTGGTCGTTGGGATGGGGAATCTTTTCTCTTTTCTTCAAACAAAACGCGAGGGGGCCTGGAACCATGTGATGCTTTGGCTGTCGTCTGGTTTTGTATGAGGTGTTCTACGTTTGTATATTGTGGGCCTCTTAGCTCATTCCAAATGGGATGATGGTACGCAATTGCCATGTCTTCGACAGATTGGATGAGCCTTCACCTCATCTGGTCAATGTGATTGCATCTTTGCACGTCTTGTGTCCAAAGAATGTGACTTGTGCCACACCTTTGACTTGTGTGCTCCACATGTTCCTTCCTGGTAGTTTTTGCTTGGTCTTGTTTTCGTTAGGCATTGGCAATTGACAAATGGCTTCAGGTTACACAAGATGGCCATAGCTGTACATAGTACTAACAGGCCTGCAAATTTCATAATATTTACATAGATGACAACAAAATAATTCCGTTTTCTAAGGTTTGTGTGCCTTTTATTTCATCAATGCGAGGCTTAGGTACAGGTTGTCATCCAGATCATATTTATCAAATATCTTCTTCCAAATATTTCAGCTGTTTCAGACTCATTAACACACACCAAATTCCTCTTCAAAAGAAGCATGTTTAGAATACACGTTTGCTAATCTTTCCTTGCATCTGTTTAATATCTGAGAAGTACAATATATAATTATATATGGTGTGTCTTTGGAAATACTTTAGCTGCTGCTGAACCAATGACTTCATTATAACTTGTAGTTGATGATGCAGGATGGTGTGAACCCATTGCAGCAATCCAGTTCTGGAAGAACCAAATGTAGGAGGATTCTGTGAAATCAGTAAGTAATGCACAACCAAATACTACACTTTGCAGGTGATGATTGATACCGGTTAACATAACTAATGGCAAAAAGTCGTCATTCTCTACAAAAGATGTCTCAAGCTTAACACCATCCCCAAAATATAGTATGATGTTCTAAATTTGGCATCAGCCCAGAAGGCGTGTCTCAAGCAATTGTCAACCTGAAAGGCATATGAAAATGTAGGATTCTCAGCATTCAACCGCTTGAAGTGTCTAAGAAGCTTTTGTGTATCATCCAGCGCAAAATCACAACGGCAAGGTTCTATTATTTCTTGACTATTTGGAGATTGATCCTCAAAATTCCTTGCAAATTTTCCAAGCTGTGGATTAGTGGGTGGTGCAATCAATTTTTCTCGAAGAACACTAGGTTTTGTAAGAATGACAACATCACTGTTCGATTGAATGTAGTGTACTTTGTCTGATACAGCAGCCAACTCATGTGTACGTGCCAAGAAAAGCTTGGAAACAACACATTTATCCAGGTCCCTTTTTACTATCTCAAATGACGCCTCACAACCTTCCTTTATAGCAGCCTGACTTCTCTTTCTCTTGTTCTCGTTATTATTTTCTTCAAAAGGAGCAGTCCCTTCTTTGGTGCAAACAAAGCGTGGCATTAAAATTGTTCCATCCTTGGGTGAGAGGCGGGATAATCTGATTCACACTACAAAGCCCATACGGCTGGCATAGGCATAATAGAATGTCTGGGCAGCTTCATGAGAAGGAAACTCCATTCCTATGAATGGTTCTGATTGTGCATATTCCTCAGGTGCAACATATCTCACTATGCTTGGAGCTTCTAAGACATGATTGTGTTCCTTGATCAACTTGACCACAACCCCACCGCCCGTAATACTTCTGTGTTACTTCAATTATTGCAGGACAACCCTCCCTTGTTGTTCGACAACCTCTCTTTCTCTTACCAGTGTCATAGTTTTGCTTCTTATTATGGAAACCCTCTTTTGAACACAAGAAACGTCTCATGATTATAGACTCATCATTCCTTGAGCGCCGGACTTGCTAATGCGCACAGAGAAACCTACCCGACGAGCATAAGCTATATGTAGAACACCTTTGCAGCTTCCTCTGATTCAAACTCCATGCCAACAAAAGGTTCACTATTTTCCGGGTTCTCTTTTATGGCATTATTATTTGTGTCAGCCAGCTCACTGATGACACCGAATGCCATCTGGTTTTCAATGTGAGGCATCAAGATCGACATTTTGGTCCCTCAATGAATCATCTTCGCTTGAGGTACTCTCCATGGCAAGAACTCAATGCTTTCTAAGCATAGAAGGTGTGTTTCCATAACCATGAGCCATATACCCTGGAAAAAGCATAGTAGACCGAATTCATTCCATCTATAGAACTACACACACAAAAATATGCAACATAGACAATTAACTAAATGAAAGAGAAACTGCCATTTAGACTATATGAATTAGTTCATTGAAAGCCCCACAGGCTACAGACTAAATGTTTAAATTTACACAGTCAAGACTGGTCAGATGCTACAACAGAATATCACATTAGTGTAGTTTTTAGTCAAGGCAATCTCCAGAGCTTTTTTTGTTTGCCATCTAGAACTAAACCAACGCAAAAGAGATAAGCATAATGATCTAAATTTTCTTGAGGTGGCTACAAATTATGAAGTCAATATTCTATACTTCTGCAGCGTAGAAGAGAGATATCATATCATAGAGTTAAAATTATGAAAATATAATAAAATTGTATTTAACTGTTACATTGCTTGATTCAAAACACACAGTCAGTGTTCCTCCACAGACCTTCAAATGGTGAGATTGGGATGGACAATACCAACAAGGACCCAGGGCACAACACAGGAGCATATATATTGCAGGAGAGGAGCATAAACTGTGAGCAATCACAGGTGCAGATCTAGTTGCCAGCAACTGAATCTGAATAAAAGGACACAGGGGATTATGAGAGGACAATAAAACTATGTGAGAGAAGTAAGAAATTTAGAGACAAAAAATGGCCCAGCTTTGTCATTTGCCATGTAGTACTAATGATTGAGTTATTAGTCCCAGATTGTAAAACAGCAAAATGATACGAATCAGCAATCGGTTTCTAGAGTAGCATTAGTTCTTTACACAAACCAGGCAGAATGAGCCACTATACAGTATTGGTGCTACTTAAGGGTCAAAGCAAAGTAGTAGTTTCCTACATTACTTAAGAGTAGTATTCTAATCTGAGATGACGTATCAGTAGTTGGCGTGCTGACAACAACAACAACAAAAATTTTACCATGGCAAAATCAATTAAAGGATTTGAGGCTTACTGTATAAATAAAGCAAACTATTGCGTTGTTAACATTTATGAAAATATAGAAACGATACAATGAACTAAATGGGTGTCTCATTTCTTTGTTTGCTCAAATGAAAGTAAATCTTATAGAAATTGACCGAAAAACATAATTACAGACTACTCTCTGCTCAGGATCCTTTGTCCAGTGAATATTTGTTAAAGTGAGCAACTACTAATCATTCGATCTGTCTATTTAGCATCAAGGCACGCCAGTTAATGTGAGCCACAAGGTCAGTGTGGTTCTCTTTAGGAATGTCTGGATGACTGAATGCTTCCTAGATTCCAGATGCCAAGGAAATGAAACCCCAGGCCGCAGCACTGGGGATGCTGTCCACGTTTTCTTGAGCCACTGACAGCATCCCAAGATAATCTAGTTCCAGAACCTCTGAAAGTTTGCGAGCTCCGTAATCCGAATGGAAGTCCCCGTCACGCAACAAAGAAAGCTTGACAATGCAGCGTGGTTCCTTGCTCACTATGGCACAGGAACGCCCAGCCCCAGCAGCACCCAATTGGCCAATTCAAAGCCCCCACCGTCTCTTCTTTTCGGGGATAAATATAGGCGACACCATTTTGGGACAACGTCCACACCGAGCAGATCAAAATTGATCGATCGAAGCCCCCCAAGCGCGCCCATTTGATCAGAGAGGTAGCAGCGAGTAACCCACTCGTAGGCCAGAAGCAAAGCAACGGTGGAGCAGGTACAGGCGTACAACGAGGAAAAGGAGAGGGATGGGTCACCTTCGAGCCGCCGGAGAATGGTGCGGACGAACCCCGCGTCCGGTGGCGGCGGTCCACTGCTCGCTAGAAGCTAGGGCTAGGGCCGCGGCCGCCACCCACCACCACCTCCTCAGTAAGTAGAACTCCGCCGCTGGTTTTCCTTGCTCGGATTGTCAGTTTGACGACGCGTGGAGGAGGTGAGAAACTGAAAATGGCGAGTGATTGAGTGAACAGCACACACAGCCCCGCGGTGCCCCATGGGCCTATGGAGATTTTGACCCAATTTATGGAATGGAGGCCCATTTTACCCGTTCAACGACATGGGAGAAGCCCATCGGTCGGCGCCCCCCGGCCTACGCTCCCGCAGCACAGTCCAACTCCGTCCAGTTGATTTGGTGTACGAGGCAGGAGCAGCCAGCCCATGTAACACACTCCGTCTTTTGATGGAAAATCTCAACAGTCATGCATGTGTTCCAAAGCATCAAGGGAAAATGGCCATGGTCTGTGCGGATTCAACGTAGATGAATTGGGCATGCTGCATCCTAGAACAGCCAGCCTTTTCAATGTACGTAATCACAATCATGCAGCCTTTAAAATTGACTTTACCTACTATTTTCTATTATAATATATAGTGAAATTAAGACAGATATACTTGGTGTTTATAATTTTATATTACATAAAAATTACTGGTTTAAAAAATAGAACTAATCTTATAAAAAATATAGGTATTTGCAACAAAAGACTGTATTCCGGTTGGTCCATGTACAATCCATATCCGGAGGATCGTCATCACTATTTGTTGGTTGGAAATAGCTAGCGGTGGAGATGAGGACAATAGGTCCTCCACACGTGGGCGGTGTTCACTTCCCTTCAAATCCAAAACTTCCCCCAAACTTTCTCTCTCTAAACTTCACTATTCACTATTACATCAAATCTCTCTCCTCATGCATGGAGCATTAAATGTAGGTAAATGAAAAAACTAAGTACATGGTTTTGATATACACAACGAGACGAATCTTTTGAGCCTAGTTAGGTCATGGTAGGACAATGATTACCACAAACAAACGAAAAGTGCTACAATGCGCTACAGTGTTCGATGTGACATTTTTACCTAAATTCACGTTCCCTTTTCGGGGAAGTGAACACCGCCGTAGTTGCAATTGCTGTCAACATCGCGTGTTGTCGTTGAAGGAATATATAACTTGTACGTTCTCAAATCTTAACAAGCTAGCCTATACATAGCTGCACGAGCCAACTTTATGAAACTAATCTTTCCGTGGTTAGCTAGCTAGGGCTTTAGTTCCAAAAAGTTACTCCCAAATTTACTATGTAAAAAGAAGATTCCCCATCACATCAAAATGTCATAACATGTATGGAGTACTAAATGTTGATGAAATCAAAAACTAATTACACGGTTTTGTTGTACTCTGCGAGACGAATATTTTGAGCCTAAATAATAAATTTTTGGACAATTTTTCGCACATGCAAACGAAACGCTACAGTGGCCGGCCTGACGCGCCTCAGACCGGCCAGGCCCGAATTGGGGCTCGGCTTTCTGCATCTAAACGCGGCCTAGATACGTGCCCTGGCAAGGCTACAAGAACTGCAGCCAGAATCTAAGCCAAGCTGCATATATTATATATATATTCTCGCGAACAGCTTCATATTATATTTAACTGTTTATAACTATATACTGTATGATGTTGCAAACTTAAACAAATGAATCGATATGCGTCGCGATTTGTGAATCCTATGTCGCTGTTCCAGACATATCGCTATAAATTCGCCATTCGTTCTTTGATTCGTTCAGATTGTCCAAGTAGTGGAGCAGAGTGACGACGGCGATTTGCAAATCACGGATTTATGGCGCTAAACACAAGTCCACAACAAAAGTCCTGAGTCACTCGTGCATCGTCGTCCCTTTTGCATACATCGGACCACGTGGAGCCATCCATGACCAGCTTCATGCCCCGTAGTGGCATGAACGTTCTGGTGTCACGTTTTGCCTCCTACCGAGACCGCAAAGATCTCGGAAGGGAACCATTCGCTGCACCCTGCTGTCTTATACGGCACACTAGAATCTCGAGCCTGTTGTTTGCCAAAACGATAATTTTATCTAGTGCCACTTGACTAGCATGTCATGTTCTCTGGCTAATTGTGGATTTGTGTGCAGTGCATCATGTAGGCATAGCTGGACCACTCAGAAACGATACGTACAGAAATGCTTCAGCTGGTGAAAGCACATACCTGTTTCTTTTTATTAGACCTCCTTTGATAACGGAATAAAAACATATCTCAGCCTTTACATCCAAGGATGATTGGCGACTGTAGCATGCCCGCTGCGAAAGCAAACAGGTAGTTCTCTTCGTAAAAGCGCTCGATAAAAGTAAGAGACAGTTTTAGAAGACTTTTAAAAAAGGGAAAAGTCCAAATTAATGATGAAAAATTTATATTATAATTTTTAAAAATATTTTATATGGTCATCTATTATTTTACAAAATTTAAACTTAAAATGTCACTCATGCATGGAGAAAAAAAAAGATAAATCTTACGAAGTGTAGATTGGACCGATTGCGATATTTTAGGGTATAAAATGAACCGAATCTTAGGGGTTATTCGGACTTTGTAGAGTAGTAATTTAAAACTTTTTTTCTTAAAAAATCAAAAAAAACATATCCACCTACTAGTGCTACTAGATGCTCCCTAAACGTCTACCTACATTCTAGGCAGCAGCACAGCAACCACGAATAACCAGCAAAGCGGCTCACGTCGCCGACACACGCCCAATGGTCACCAGGAGGCTCCACCTTCCTGTAACCACATGGATTTCGATTTCGATCTCCACACAGCGCCGCAACATTTGAGCCGAGAAGGCCCGACCCGGACCGGACGGAAAGACAAGTCCCTCAGTGCGGCAATGCTTATCTCCCTGCGGCGCGCCTGAGCATAATGTCTTTCCAGCTTGCAAACGACCCGTCCCCTCCCTGCCCCGGCGGGAGCCAGGTATGCATAGAGCCAGGGAGCGTTGCGTTGCGGCTAGGATCAGACCCACAAGACAATACGGTTCATGGCAAAGCACCACCATTACCACGCGCGCTCACCCGCTAAACACGGCCGGGTGCAGCGCACGCACTGACGCACCTCCCCCCGCTCCGCTTCGGTGGGCTCTCTCGCGCCCGTGGCCTGTCGCGGTCGCAGGGGCGCGGCCCCCGGCCCGCACGGGAGTTTCCACCGGTGCCGCACGGGGTCGTGCGCGCGGCGCGGGGGTGCGCACGGCCCGGGGCCCTGCATGCGAACGTGAGGGGGTCTGCGTCCCGGGGCATCCATCCATCCTCCCGGGACACGGCGGCATGAGCCCATGTGCGGGCCGACCCGTGCACGGTCCACGCCTCGCTAGAGGGAGTATTGGACTCGGACGCGGTGGAACTGTGGAAGATGGGGGCATGCGGATATGGGGAAGGGAGAGGACGGTGCCAGGGCAGGGGTCGTCAGGCTCGGCGGAGTGGCGCGCGGAAGGGTTGGGCTCTGCCGCTGCCTGCTGCTGGTGGTCAGCTGGTGGTGGTAGGTTTGTCGGCGTGCGATTTGGACTCACTTGCTGACAGGCACTACGCACCGGCCTATTACATGCAGAGCGCTCTAGCTGCTGAGAGGCCAGCGGCAACGCTGTGTTTCGCAGAACACGAGTTCAAATTCGAGGCAGTAGGCTCCTGCAGTTGACCGATCGAAAAAGCCTTTGCTAAAATTATATCCGCTAGAATTTCATTACTGACTTGCCAAGTATAGTATATCATCTACAAGCTATGATTTCTCCTGTTTCAAACTTGACATGCCGTTTTCTATGGCTGGAATCTGTTGGTGTAGTGTGGTTAGTGGAGAAAGCGATCAACATCTCTCGCTATTGGGCGAGAGGAGCACGCAAGCAGCCGAGGATCCGCCACGTCTATGAACGGATTGGCCTGAATAAGTACCACATGTTTCTGTATACTCCAGCTAAAATAAGCGAAGCTACCAGATCTATTCATGATAAAATCACAAATTATTGGAACTGGCTGCATTGTAGTGCTAGTATACTACTACTCTTTGTTTTTTTCGTTCTTGCAGCACAAGTTCCAATGCTGATTAGTTATTTAACTACGTGCATGATTTGATTAGTCCTCCTCTTAATCTGTACGCTCGATCCAAGAGCTTAAAATAGGTCATGCATGCTGGAGGCAACCGACCCACCCTTTTTGTCCATGAGCTAGCTACCAGATTATTCCTCATTAGGCAAGGTTCCATGTATCAGATGGAGCCGTACTCTACTAATAAACAGGCACTTATGGCGCTACTTACCCCAGTTCCAGTGTACAGTATATGGTAATATAGCCAGCCTGTTAAACATAAGTCCAAAAGTCTATGAAGTGTATTCAAATATAGAGGAGGGGTCCCCCACTCCAATTAACGCAATGGAATGTTCCAAAGTGAAAATTCAAAATTAAATAGGACTAAGGGAAAAGGTTAACAATGCATCAGACGCATCTAGTAGTAGTATATTGTTATTCATTATTCAAGCATAATACTAATAGACAGTAACATGCATGGAACATTACTTAATCAATAAACTTAAAGACCATATTCATCCTTACAGGGATAATTTTTTCTCAGCTTGGTATTTGTTGATATGAATTGTTAGTCGTTTTTAGAGGCTGATTGTAGCCTATAGGGATGCAGTTTTGGGGAGGGTAAAGAACTGAGTTGGCCAGCAAGCCATGGTTTTAAGCTCGCGACCACGATCCAAACCCTCGTTATTGCGCTCTTGTTAGAATTTTCGAGGTTAGTAAATGACTAGGCGTATTATGGAGAGAACATAGTCTCTATGTGTTCTCGTAATGCCGGGGGTATCCTAACCCTTTTTTTAAGCTATATATTAATAGAAATGAACAACATTGTTCGCTCCGTTAGAATCCATGCCAGATCACATGCATTTGAGGCAAAATAGCTACGAAAAGATTTCGTTGGACTAACTTGTGATGCCATGCATGCTTCACAACCGCTAGCTTGACAAATTATCAGAAAAATTTAGCTTGGTTCAAGTTTGACAAAATAAGGAAGAAACAAGGAGACAATGCAACCGAGTACCGAACACGCTGTAGATCTTGAAAAGATACGCTCAGAAACATTGCACCTACTACATACCAGCTCTTCGAAGAAAAAGCCACTCAGCAAAGTCAACCACTAGTACTTGGCTCGTGCTCCCTGTTTGCTCGCCGGCCTGTGCTCTGGTCCTGAATCACAGTCCGGGATTACAAAGATCGCCAGAGCGGCCATGCGAATCTCGACGTGCCCCTAACTGCCAACCCACAACATTACTGCACTGCTTCTAGTGCTTGCTCGTAATCATTCACGCTAGTCCTTCGATCTGCATCCCAGCAAGGAACTCGAAGATGTTTACAGCTCATATATCCCCGGCGGCACTGGCCTAGATCTCCCTCCTCTCGAGCTCCCACGTACTGTAGCATGCACACACCACAGCTGCTGCTCAACGAGCCACATGCTAGTAGACTAGTCTTAGTACCTAGCTAGAGAGAGAGAGAGAGAGAGAGAGAGAGAGAGAGCAGAAGAAGCAACCAAGAAAAGAAGGGAAGACGAACCAGAAGGATAGCGGAAAGGCAGCTGAGGAGAGCTCGCGATGGAGCAGCAGCATCTGGAGCGGCCGCGGGAGGTGTACCGGGAGTGCATGCGCAACCACGCGGCGAAGCTGGGCACCTACGCCTCCGACGGGTGCTGCGAGTACACCCCCGACGACGGCCAGCCCGCCGCGATGCTCTGCGCGGCCTGCGGCTGCCACCGCAACTTCCACCGGAAGGCGCTCCTCGACGCGGCCGCGGGGTCGCCCGGCGGCGGCGGCGCGCACGGGGCAATGCTGACCACCTCCCCCGGCGCGCCGGCTGGCTACGGCATGCACATGGCGATGGTTGCCGCCGGCGGCATGGGCGGGGACGGCGGCGCGCGCGGCTCCGGGGGCCGGCGGCGGACGCGGACCAAGTTCACTGAGGAGCAGAAGGAGCGCATGGCGCGGTTCGCGGAGCGGCTCGGCTGGCGGATGCCCAAGCGGGAGCCCGGCCGCGCGCCGGCGGACGACGAGGTGGGGCGCTTCTGCCGGGAGATCGGGGTCACCAGGCAGGTCTTCAAGGTCTGGATGCACAACCACAAGGCCGGCGGCGGCAGCGGGGGCGCGGCCCCCGGCGGCGCCGCCCAGACTTCGTCGTCCACGACGCGCGGCGGTGGCGGCGGCGGCCTTGGAGGAGGAGGGAGCATGTCGCCGGTCATGGACGGCGACGGCGAGGACGACGAGGAGGTGAGGGGCAGCGAGATGTGCATGTAGCCGCCGCGTTACGTGTTCGTGGCGCAGCGCGCCGCGGCGGCAATGCCATGGCCTAGCTGCTGGCTGCGATCCATGATTAACACCTCCGATCCTTTTTGTGGCTAATTTCTTTTGGTGTTTTTTTTTTGCTTCGATGAGTTCATGATTGTTGATGATGAGAGATCGATTGATTGTTCAAACCAAACGGCTCTACTGATGCTGTGCTATTGTGATCACCCATTCATTGATATGTTCATTATCTCTTGCTTTCCTGTCAGTATTATCACTTCCGATTTCACCATGAAATTTAAGTTCAGGGCGATGCTCGTTGCTAAAGTTTAGTACTTAGCATATTCGGTTATTTGTACTTATGGATTGCTAAAGTTTGTTAAAAGTCAAATTTGCCCCTACATGGTCCCTCCTCTCTACCTTGGATGAGGAGAGAGAACGCGGGTACCAATAAAAAAAGTGAACTTTAGCACATTTTAACAAAGTTTAGCACCCCTTGCATGTGCTAAAGGTTTTGAGGTGCTAAAGTTTAGCAGACCCTTTTAGCAATTCATTAGTAGGGGTTTTTGGGTACTCTAGTGCTAAAGTTTAGCTAAAAGTGTTATGCTAAACTTCACCATGGATACAAACACCCCCTTAGTGATACACATTTTTTTAGATAACGGAAAGAAGTTCAGTGATACACATGAGAATAGCAGATTATTAGGCATTTTCGCATTTGAGTTATCTGTGGATGCAATCTGGAGGCCTGTAGATTCTACAAACACATTCAGTCTGCCGAAAAAGATTGCTTGATCGGGAACAGCATCTTCAGGAATCAGGACGATGCCGATGCCATGTCCAAGCGATCCTAGCCGGAGGCAGAAGCTAGCTACATGGGATACATGCATGCGTGCAATGTTGGAGAAATTCGAGGAAGTACTACTGGGAAAATAAATAAATTCATGAAATACCAATCGGAATTATTTGAAAGCGCTACTGCGAGAAATGCCATAGAAAATTCCTGAAATGCCAGCCGACTCTGAAGAATGTTGTAGACTGACTGAAATGCCCACTCCCAAAGTAGTTTAATAATCTCAGGGTGCTCCATATATAGTCCATATATCTTGCGTTCTTTTCCACGGTATGTCTTTCCTCTTCCATATAATTGTGCCATCTAGATGTATAAGTGTATTTTTGGAAAAGGAGATGTATAAGTGTATAACGGGAAGCACCCAAAATAACTGATCAACGAACTAAATCAAAATTCATAAAACATTAAACCGAAGAGTTTCGAAAAGTAAGCTTATCAGCTCAGTATGCTATATACGTACTCCTATATACACGCACACGCATGGCCTGTATGAGTTTATACTAGTGAAATATTACATAAACTTTAGTTCAGGCGTCACGTACCGTAACATGAACTGGGTAGTTTACAGTGCGCGTGGACGACTTATTAGTAGTAACCCATGCAATGAAAGGATTAAACTAAAGCACATAAGCATTGACCTCTAGAGACATCTTCGTACCATAGACTTGGTTGTACAGACTATATGGTTCAATTCCTTTAGGAAGTTGGTTCATGTAGTTGACATTGAAATCATGCCATTTTTTAAGGAAATGAAATCCCGTACCTTGATACACAGCTGTAGAGAGTTTGTTTCCTCAACTCATGGTAACGTACCCCGCATGCCTTTGCTATCATCTGCCATTTTATAGAATTCGTGCTTCTACTTTTGTCACCGGCATGTTGTACCAAGTCCATGGTCTTTTGTTGAAAGACTGCATGGACACACTTGAGTTTCTTCGGAAGTTCCACCATCCCACCGAGCTATGCTCAACACATGTAACACACCAACGCTCATCGTAGCGAACACTGCGGGGCTTGTGCTTAAGGGTACCACCACCATGGACGGAGACATAAAGATAAAGCAAAGGCTCGGCTACATTGCCCCTTCGATATCTTGCTTCTTGCGAGTGCAATCTATTGATTTGTCCCGAGTTCACATCGGATCTGAAATGTGATAGCACGAATCCAACGCCCATCACGCTATGCCAGTGTGAGTTTCACGGACAACGCGGATGGAGAATAGCCATTTTCATCCCTTACTCGGAGGCGTATTTCCAACTCATGTATGTTATTTGCAAAATTTAGGATTGTTTGGCGTAAATAAAAAAGTATTCATTTCCAATTGACCTTTTCTTTTGCTTTGGGGTGATTAGATTCTTGAATGAGGTTCTTAGCATGCTAATAAATCGAGCAGCAAGTAGTAGATCGTCAAAAAATAGTTTTCAGATCAAAAAAAAGGAAAAAAGAAGGAAGAAGCAATTGACGATATGATGTCTATGGGGAAAAAAAGCCTGATCTAATCGCTTCTCATTCACATGAACCATCAAATTGATACGCTTGATTTCAGATACCACCTCAGATCCTAGACCAGATTAAACTCAAATGAAAAGGTAAGGACCGATCAGATAGTCGAGCAACGGTTTCGAACGTTGGATGAGAGATGAAAATGGCTATTAGTTATGGGGGGAAATTTGACATGCATTCCCACCAGGACCTCAACCGCGCAACGCCTGCAAGTCCTTGGCGCTGCAGCTCTGATTATCGGGCCCTTTACTCCACTCCACTCCACTCCACGGGTCAGGCAAGCACACTCGTACTCCAAGGGTCAACGTCGTCCAGGCTAAAAATAACTGCGCTGCCGCAGGAAGGCATGGCAGCAGCATATTGACACGAGGCCGTAGCGGCAGCGCTGCAAAAGCCGGCTCGTGCCACGGGCCTGCTGCTGCCAGGGTACGCTACGGCCCGGCCACTATACCCGCCACCGCCGCGCCAGGGTACCCTAGAGCCTAGCCTAGCTAGCTTTACACAACGGTGGTGTCAGCAGGCGGCACGGCACGCACGGCGCGGGGGGATCCGGCAGCCGCCGTGCCGCGGCGCTTCGTACGTGCTCCCGTTACACGCAGGATCGGGGCGGGGGCTCGCGCGCAGCGCGTTCGCTCTTGCCCGGTTGCCCCCGGGCTCCGGCCTGGAGTGGAGAGGAGCATCCAGGTTTCGGTGGGTGTGGGTGGGGTGGGGTGTTTGGGCCGTAGCGCGGCTCCCGGCTCGGCTCTCCTCTGATTCCATCTCGTTCCCGTCGCGTCGCGTCGTGTTCCCATGCCCGGGTGCCGCGGGGCAGGGGCGGCGCGATCGGTACGGCGGATTCGCTCCCCTCCAGCTCCACCCCGCGCTTGGCGCGACGTGCGCTCACGCCCAAACAGTGTGCGCTGCGCTGCCGTGCCGCGGGAGTAAACAAATCGGGGCGCGGCTTCGGCCTGGCCGCGTACCAGCGGGATCGATCCGGTTCCGCTTCCGCGTGCGCCGGCCGTGGAGCGCAGGCTGCCGCGCCGTCGCATTGCCCTTGCCCCAGTGCCCATTGCCTGCCGCCCTCCTACCTACGCTGTCATAGTGTCTGCGTGTCTCCCCCTGCTGGCCGCTGGGGCAACAGGGCGGACTACGCATCCCGGACGGCCGGACGCGGGTGCTCCAGATTTGGCAGATCTTGTCATCCTCGTTTGGCTCGTGAAGAGGAGGAGGACTGGCCGGCGGCGTAGCTGGTGATTCGCTTCGATGGAGAAAAACCGGACAGCTGATTTAGGCGCTGTCCGAGCATTCAAAAGAAGACATAGAAAAGTCTATTTTTGACCATTGAACTATATCCGAAGTTTGATTTTGGCCATCGAACTTAAAACCAGAAATCTTTGGCCATCAAACTCTTAAAACCGTTCACAATTGGCTATCCGACGGTTTTAGAGGGTGGTTTTGCTGACGTGGCGACGAGATCCACATGTCAGCCCTCCTCCCTCCTCTCTCTCTTTCTTCTCTCCTCTCTCTCTCCCCCGTCGACCATGGCTGCGACCTGGGCAGATCCAGCCCCGCCGGCCATGGCTGCGGCCCGCGCGGATCTCACCCTCGCCGCAGGAGCACCAGCTCTTCCTTGAGCGCGACGCCGGCCAGATCGTTGCCGCGCGCGCCGCGCACCCCGCCGGCCTCGACCTCCAGGCCCACCCCGTCTCCTACCAGCAACATCAGGACGCCGCCGCTACCACAGTCTCCGACGACATCCTCACCCTCCTCCGACTGCGCCGCCGCGACCTCCCGACGAAGCAGCCCCTCTCGCTGAGCACCTGGATCGGTCGCCGTGGGGCCTGCCGCCGGTTTTCTCCTGCGGCCGGGGACGGACGTGCTGGTGCACGGTGTCGACGGCGCGGTGGAGGAGAGCTCCACGTGGGCGTTCTTGTGCGAAGGGGAGGCCAGGACAAGGCTTCACCCGAGGTGCTTCACTGCCGCCGCCGCCACCTCCTCCTTTCAATTCGCGCGGGGAAGAGGAGGAGGTGCCGGAGGGGCGTGGGAGGGGGCGCCGGAGGGCACGGGGAAGAGGAGGGAGCGGGGGAGGGGGCGTGGGGCGCCGGAGGGGGTGGCGGAGGGGGCTCGCGCGGTGCTGCTGCCCGCCGGTGGAGAGAGAGAGAGAGAGAAATAGAAGAGAGAGAGGAGAGGATAAAGAACTGACATGTGGGCCCACTGTCATTTGTCGTCCACGTCAGCAAAACAACCCTCTAAAACCGTCGGATGGTAAATTGTGAACGGTTTTAAGAGTTCAATGGCCAAAGATTTTTGGTTTTCGAGTTCGATGGCCAAAACCAAACTTCGGCTATAGTTCGATGGTCAAAAATGGACTTCTTCCATAAAACAAACATCCGCTTCATGATAGTCAATGTGGGCGTGGTAAATCCGGTGAGATAAAATAGAGAACTCAGGGAGTGTTTGGATCCACCGAACTTCAGTAACTTTTGAGGCTAAAGTATACTAAAAAGGGGCTAAAATGTTTTAACACATTTAACACCCAAAGAGGTGCTAAAATGGGCTAAAAGGGGAAGTTTCCAAAGGATGTCCCTCATTTATCGCAGTTATGGATGACAATGGTTGTCCGAAATCCGAAACCCGATGGGTTTTTACTCTATTAGAGCACGGACATAAATCACCTTTTCTACCCGTGGGTTTACCATCCATTGTTGCAGTGTAGAGGAAGGGGTAGTTTTGTCTTTCTATACAACATTAATGATACTTTAGTCGCTTTTAGTAACCGGATTCAAATAGAGATGGAGTACTAAACTTTAACAGTGTTTTTAACATTTTTTTTAGCATTCAAGGATCAAGTCATCAAACAGGCTCAAAGGTACGGTCCCAACTCCCACCATTCTAAATGGAGGGAAGATGAAAGGCTGGGGATTCCTATCCAATGGAAGATGAGCGCATTCAAACCGCACATCATGGCTTAAAGTCATATCATATCATTTCTAAATCTACCATTATATTTTACTCATAACAAGGCATTAAGAAGAAAACTCAAAACTCCTATGTAAATTCTCTCAACTAATTCTCAGTTCATGTGATCACTTGTTTTACCACAGTGAATTTCAATGGCTTTGTAAGGACCCGATTAGCATTGGGGGATGGATAATTAACAACTTCATACATTTTTGTGAGATTTAATTATACATGTTATAATAATACAAGAACTCTATTATTAACTAGATATAGTGTTAGAGTATTTACTTTTAAAATTCTTGAATAGACTAGATTATCCTATTTACCATTGGACAAGGGTTGACTAACTAAACCACATATCAGGACCGGGTGGGGCATGTGCTCCCACATTGTTGCATATTTCAAGTAGCTACCTTATTATGTACTCCCCTCCTTCCTCGATTCTTAGGATCTTAGGCATATGGTATTTTTCTGCTTTTTCACGTATATAGGACGCGCTCCCTCAGTAACCCAATGGCCTTGGTTGTTTTCTATTGAGGGAAAAAACTAGCGAGCTGACCGTTATGTACGTGAGAAACAAAGCGACGACGCTGCGACGTGATTGGCCCTACGAAAGAACCGGTGCAACATTAAACACGGCCGACTTCTACCTTGGTTTTTGGACTTCTCCTTCGTACGCCTAAGAATCAAGGAAGGAGGGAGTAACATAATAACTATAGCTTACACACATTGAAAACGGAAAATGCGTTCCTTTATATAGCCTTATAAGAAGGGGAAAAACTGAAGACCAAACATTGAAAGAAAGATTGAAAAATGTAGGACGAAATGTTCCAGCATGATTGGCACACTCATTGGTGCGTGAGATACATAAAAAAGAGAAGGGGAAAAACTGAAGACCAAACATCGAAAGAAAGATTGGAAAATGTAGGACGAAATGTTCCAGCATGATTGGCGCACTCATTGGCGCGTGAGAAACATAAAAAAAGAGGGTCCACACATACGCTTCCGTTCTAAGGCTCTAAGTTCTACGGCGAGCCACACTCTTAGTATTTGGAATTTTCACCTCAAAATAGTATCACAATTTATTTAACGGATGGACGAAACATGGAGGCAGAACCAGATCTAAAGTTATTGATGAGAGCTATGACACTTTGCTAGGCTATCTGAATCTTTAGAAATAAAGTGGTGTTTGATAAATGTCGATCAAAAATATTTTTGTAGGTACTGTTCAGGAGAACATACTGGCTTCGGTTGTTGTGAGCTAAGTTGTAGTGAAGAGAGAGTGATCCAGACCTTGTCATCGAGGCGTGTCGACGCTTAGAGATGGAGACACTATGTTTTTTCGCGGACAATGGATGATCTTTTAGTTTTTTCGAATTGACATTTGAACCTTTTACTACTTTGATCAAAACCCGTGTGATCCATGTGTTCTGTAATAATGGATTGATCCTAAAAAAAAGAAACCGAAACTTGTTTCCTTTACCAAATAAAAAGCCAGTAGCCACACTCATGCGTGCCCATCAGCCTGCGGCTAGCGGTCGATGATGGTGGGACTCGAAAACACTCTCGGGAATATGAGAAAACACTCTTGGGAATATGAGAAGGAGAGAAGAGAGATACACACCCTTACATGGGTGTAAGGGATTAGCGACGATCGATGATCCTCCAAAACGAGAAACGCAGGCAGAATAGCGTGCAGGACTCGGCGAGTCACGTCGCCTTCAGTTCCATGGCGACTCGATGCTTGCCCGGAATCTTACGAAGGATTCGCTAAATTGCATGCCTGCCTTTTTAGATTCTAATTTTGGTAGGATAAATTTGGGAGTATGATGTCTCTTTGTAATCATTGTGTCACTGTAGCATTTTTGTTTGTATGTGCGAAAAATATCCAAAAAATGATTAATTAGGTTCCAGATGTTCGTCTCGCAGAGTACAACAAAACTGTGCAATTAATTTTTGATTTTATCTATATATTTAGTACTTTATGCATGTTATGATATTTTGATGTGATGGAGAATTTTTTTTCCATAGTAAATTTAGGGCGGAATTTTGGAACTAAACAAGGCCAAAGCACTGTGGCTGCCAGTGCCTGCCCTATGGAAATCAACGCGTCATAAGATACGAATCCAACAAATCTCACGGTTCATTGGGCAGTGGACATGATTTGAGAAGACATCGCGCCCTAAACCCTACCAGTATCCCACCAATGCCCAGGATCCTCGATATTCCTCACCCGCACAGACGACAAGAAGCTACGGGACTCATCTGACGAGCTGACATAACGAAGGCTGAAAGGTGGCCTTCTTTAGCTTTTGCAGCTGTATGACAGGTCCCGTCTTGTTATGCAAAACGTTTCATTTGTCCGGTTTCATAGATCGAAGTCTACAGTACAAGCACAAGAGGGAAATCATTGCTTTGACCCCTTCATTATTCATGACGAGATGCGATCGCTTCAGTCCTGCAGGATCCTTGATATACATATAGCATACTCCGTAGCAAAGTAACTACGTTTCGGTTGCGTCGGGTACACTGTTACTGTTACAGATTATTTGCAAAATTTGCCACAAACAAATGCGAGCTAACCTACACACAGACAAACAAGCTCTTCTCTTGGTGATACATGAGATACGCTATTTGGGAGCATACAGATTTGATGAATGTTTCCCTTAATCGAACAGACGCTGTTGCACCATTTATCTAACTATCGTTCACCTTAAAGAACGTGTAGGAAAGAACTATGTTGTTCACCCCCTCCATCTTGGGGTCTGTCTCAAATTCAGGATCGATGTAGAAGAATACCTGAAAAGTTTCGCAAGTGTTGTAAAAGGTTTGCGCACAAATAATTGTAGAAAACTGTATGAACCCAATATTTCATGATAGTGCAAATGAACTTACTGGCATGTCTATTTGCTCCCCAGGAAGAAGTGTTTGCTCCTCAAAGCAAAAGCACTGTATCTTATTAAAGTAAATCGCAGCCTGCGGGATAACAGGAGAAAAATATTGTTGTGAACTCAGAACAGAAGCCAAAACTTCTCTTAGGTAATTCCATGCAACACCTTAGCTCAACTTAAACTTTCTGACTGACATTTAGACGTTATGCCAATTTGCAAAGTCATAAAAAACAGTCAAAGATTTTCTTATGTCAACATTAGTATGAAGCCGCTTCACAAAATTGAACCGTATAAGTGCACGATAATCTCTCAAGTCCCAACACCATTCCTGTCATCCTGTGATTCTCTCACAAATATTACTTCCCACGACATGCCAATATGGTTTAGGGTAAAAAGCTGTGCTTCATTGCAGACAAGTTTTTATTACTAAATAAAAGAAACATGTGCGGTATGACACCGCTTGGTGCTGGAATATCAGAAGGAGAAACGTGATATGTAATGTTGCAGGTGTATATAACAATACATGTACAATTTCCATTAAAAGTTTTAAGGCATATGGGATAGGCAACCCCATTAGAAAATCTGGTTAAGTATTGAACTTTCAGAGGATGATAAAGCCTATATTATCTTCAAATTTAAGGAATGAAGGATGCCGACCAAAACTAATATCCAGAAAATAGAATTAGAAGTCTACTACATAAATTTAAAAAAATTGCTACAATTTGTCCTTAAATCAGTAAATCCCTTATCACCCTCAGCTATTAGCATTGACTGCAATTTGTTCCATGCAAGAATGCTCCTATTGAAAGGTGCACTGATGGGAGAAGTATGCTATATTATTATTCAACAGACTAAAAGATATTACACAAAAGATACTGACAGATCCATATGCTATATTATTCAACAGCCCACAGTATACTAGAAACTGTTGCCACAAAAAACCAATATATTACACAAAGATGGCATGACATTACTAAAGAGACCAACGATAATGTAATCAGCTTCAAAGAAGAAACAACAGATACATGCAAATTGTGATGATAGCAAACACGAAGTACAGTTTCAAACCTTCATCGGGGCAACATTGTATGTGGATACACCAGTAATTGGAGCTGAACTGCGATTTTCAGCAGTATAAAATGCCAGAGCACTTTCACCAGGTTTAACCCTGACCTAGAACAAATGGAATAGGTCCAGATAGAGTATACAGCAGAAAGTGCTCAAAATTTGTATATTAATCCCAAATGATTACCTCTCTCTGTGTAGGAATGAACTTCCATGGCATTCCATCAGCAACATCAGCATTAAATTGGACAATGATCTCTCTGAAAACGAAATGAAATAGTTTTGAAGGAAGGTGCAAGCACTAGAGTTGAACTAAAATCATACACAATTACTCCGTGCACAGTCATTTCACATGTAAAACGCCCAAAACAATCTGTCATTCATGAAAAGTTTAGACACATAATTTTCTCAAGTTCACAACAGTGTATGATGAAAGCACAATATCACTGGAGGGGATGATTGTCAAGACTGTACCAAGTTAATCTTTAGGATGGCATGTTTCATATCTTTTTAACTGAATCTAGCAACAATTGCAGTGTCATAAAGGTTCACCTTTCGAATGAAAGTACATGTGACTATAAACATTGATGAACAGATACCAAGGAAAGAAAGTTACAATGCCATATCTACGACAAAACTAAGGCCTGGTGTATTTTTTTTTCAATCAACAATTACAGCTCAAGATCATAAGATATAATCGGCAGAGCAAGAAATCGGTGAACACACTAAAGCGCCCTGGCCCTGGTATATTTCACCTTTTGCATAAAACAAATTTGTGCAAAAATCCTTTAATTCAGCAAGTGGCAAAATGATGTATTCAGATGAAACTGTTACATTAGTGTAGGAGCATGAAATAAACATCCAAAAACTTGTACTTCCATGTTCTTGGCTCACCGTGATGTTGTAGTTCCGTCTCGAGCATGCCGTGAGATTTTCTCCTCCACACTCTGCACAAAGCCCAAAAAAGTTCAAGCCCACTTCATAAATCGGAACGCCCAACGGAATTTATCATCATATCAAACTTTCAACATTATCTATTTGAAAGGTGACTTCTGGTTTCTGCCTTAGGTTAATATGAAACCAGCGCACTGAGTGAGGGACAGAGAGGAAAATCCATTTATCCGGAATCGGAATTTTGCAATTCCCTTCATCATTCCAGGGTTTGCTCAGGTTTCTATTAGTGTAGAGGATTTGCTACGGCGTTCACAAAAATAGTAAAAAAAAGAATCAATTTCCTACATCTTCTACTATGTCACATTTCAAATATGGCCCAAAGCTATGGTTGGGCTGCAAGCATAAGATTTGATGAATCCAATAGAAAAAGTAGGAGTAATTCTGGCCGCCAGCAGAGTAGAGGGGCTGCTACGAAAACTGAGTGTTGAAGGGAAAGTGGGCGAGCCAGCTCCAAGAGACCAAGATCCTGAGCTCTCCTCTATCTATATTTGGACCCTGGATTTGGCAATAGAACCACAAATTAATTTGTTGGCGCAGAGGTGTGATTGCTTGTTTTAGGCCAGGGGAACAAAGGACTCTTTATTGCCTACTGTAATTTAAGGAAAACAAAAATAACAGGAAATTTTGGAAGTGGCACTGTTTTTGCTTGGCGTCAAGGCAGCGACAAATTCCAAAAATTCCATTTACCTGGGGGGATAACACAAGATTTCAAACTAGACAACTCCTAACAACTCAGAGAATTCCCATTCTCCTCATGATAATTCCACTGAAACTATGAACTCCACATAGCTTCGAAATGACACATTCCCACAAGCAAAATATAGCAAAGAAAACCAACCTATGGAGCCGTGCAATTAGAATGGACTAAATCAAACGCCTATTCTAAATACGTACAATGAGAAACGCACATCTCCATCCCTAACAAGTGGATCGAAGCGAAATCGAAGATGAGGGGAGTCAGACCTCGCGTCGTTGGACGGTGCCGCCGTAGCCGGTAGCCTGGCAGAAGCGACGATATAACGGGACGGCGGCGTAGGAAGCGCCGACCATAGCGACCGCCACGCCGAGCAGGTACCCCAGCGTCCGCCTCGAGCTCTTCTCCCGACCCGCCGCGGCTGCGGCGGCGGCCGCGGAGGACGACGAAGAGGCGAGCCCGCGGCAGAGGAAGGCTGCGTCGGCGGCGGGCGGCCACGCGTGGCGCAGGTTGTGCCGGCTGAGGAGAGATGGGGAGAGGTGGTGGCGGAGACTGGCGAGCTGACGCATCGCCATCGCGGCGGCAGGCGGCGCGCGGTGGTGGTCGCCGCCGCGTTGTACTCTTTCCCCCCTGTGTCTCGTGCGCGACTCCGACGGGATCGCGGGTTTCTCCACGGCGGCCTCTTTTCGATGGGCCGACGACATTGACCTGCCTGCAACCAGAGAAACTTTTCCGGCCTATTGGGGAGGCATGGGCTGAATTTGGGGAGAGAACATTGCCGGCCCAAACCACTCCTTTCCCACGGAAAAAGTATTCAACCCAACATTTTCCTCACAGCGCTAAGCTTTGCCGACTTGAATAAGTGGTTATTTAGGATATTCGCAACATTTTCTTGCGCCGTACAAATAAATTTGCACTAACTTGGTGTGTGGTATTTTTTTTTGCAATAACAAGTGTCTTTAATATATATTCTGTTGATATGTCTATGACTAACAAAATATTACGGAATCCAGACGATCATGCGGCGAGTTGAGTTGGCATAGGACTAAAATTACGGAATCTAGGCGGAGGCTATTTGGGAGCAAGGTGTTCGGCGTGTGCCAAGCCAGTTTGAAGATCCTTAATTTTTTTGGATTGATCTATAGTTCATGTGTCTGCGAGCAACATCTATCAAGAGGGATAAATTTAGCTTAAGATGAAGTCAATATTAGACACACGAAAAATTAAAAACAACTTTAGACAACTGCTGGAGGCTTGTTTTTTCCACTTCGTTTCTAAAATTCATTACTAGAAGTGTTTATTAGACACTTTTAAAGATGCTCTTTTTTTTAGATTAAAAAGATGCTCCCCTTTATCTGCATGCTCCTACCCATCCAATCACTCCGCTCCCGATTATCTTTTTGAGACGAGCATATATCAGACAGTTCAGATTTCCAAACGATTATCTAGAATGGATTAGAACTAGCCCAGAATGGTAACGACAGCTGCAGTGTTCACGATAATCCAAGCAATCTAATCCATACAAAACCGCTCTACATCAGACACACAGGCCCTGTTTAATTCCCAATCACATCACCAAACTTCCAAAAATTCTATCTTTCCAAACTTCACTATTCACCTATCACATCAAATCTCTCTCATCATACATGGAGTATTAAATATAGGTAAATAAAAAAACTAATTATATAGTTTGATGTACACGACGAGACGAATCTTTTGAGTCTAATTAGATCATGGTAGGACAATGTTTACCACAAACAAACCAAAAGTGTGCTACAGTACGCTACAGACCTACCGTGTCCGATGTGACATTTTCACCAAACTTTCTCTTTTTTAAAAAAACTAAACACACCCACAACCAAATACTCCTTTTGAATGTACACTAACATGGGAAGAGTGTCAAAACTCAACACTCAGCATCAGCAAATCCAGTTCGTAAATGCTGCCAACCACGTAACCATGCATCCCTATGTACTATGTGGCTGTTTGGTTGGGTGGTCAAGTGCTAGACAGGCTTGCATAATGCAGCGTCGTAACGTTTGGTTGGGTGCACAGAGCCTTTAGCCAGGCTTACGTAATGCAATGAGGGGGTCGGGGCCAGACTTGCTGGAAACGCGGATGCCGAGCGTTTTCGCGGAGCCAGGCTACTCGCACCCAACCTCCTGAGTTTGCTCACCTCCCAGTACACGGTCACGCCCCTCTGCTAGTCTACTCTCTCATGTGCGCCCAAGCTCCTCCGCCGCCGCGGCCTCAGCTTCACCTCCGCCGCGGTGCTGCTCCACCTCGATTCCCTCACCTCCGCTGGCACTGTGTCTGCTTGGAGCTAGGCGATTGAGCGCTTAAACGCGACACTCCACTCCCAGATCTAGTTAAGGCGGCGGCACTGCTGGATCTCGAGCTTCGAAGCGAGGAGCGGCGGCGGTCAAACAAGACCAGGCGAGGACCAGCACCGGTGAAGCCTCGAGGAGGATGGCGATTGTGGGACCTCGAGCTTCGAGGCAAGTCGCATGAAGGAGTTGGGGCTGGCACGGAAGGCGAGCTGCTTGCTTCTTGGATGTCAGAGGAAGGAGCTGGTAGCCCCTGTACTTCGCCGCAGGAGCAGCAGATGCAATTAATTTAGTCTCGTTCAGGCCTTTAGGGAGTGAGATTTTGGTTCGATGCGCATCAAATTGGTTCGTTTCAAGATCTGCCGATCTGTTCTGTACATAATTTCTTGAGAAAAGATTCTGTTCTTGATCTGTTGTTTGCTTGGATCCTCCGCCTGTTCTTGGTGTACTCCAGCCTGCTTATATGAACTATCGATCTTTGTTTATTCTATCATACTCGATTAAGGCATCAATGTCTTGTTTGTCTTGTTTCACTGCATCTTGATTTGTTTACTTCACTTCGAGTTCATATCTATTTCATCCTGTACCAATTATAATCGAGTTCTTGCTCGTCTTCGGACTATTTTTGATTGAAAGATTAGCCTCGAGCCCATATCAAAGATAAGGGAAATCGAGAAGTAAATCAGAAATATATGTGTTTTCTGTTGCTATGCTCACGGAGAAAAAGAAGGAAACTCGGAAGAATTGGAAAGGCGATGGAGATAAAGTTACGCTCACCCTGCCGTAGAAGAGGTGATGATACCTAGATAAGCTAGGCAACCAAACAAGATCTAACCTTATGCTGGCTTAGCCAATACAGACAACCAAACACTGCTCTCTTGCATTGAATAAACCTGGCTAAAGCTGGACAGGCTTAGAATCGAGGCCAGGCTAGAGTTAGCCCAACAACCAAACAGCTGCTATCAACAACCAAACAGCTGCTATGATCCTCAAAACTTTGGATGGGTAAAGCCTAGCCCTACCTAGGTGACGACTGAGAAGTGAGAACGGGGAAATAAGTACAGGCAACGGGAGGGCACGCGAGGACCGTAGCATTTGGTACTGAAAGTGACTGAGCATGGCGCCCTTCGCCTCTCGCGAGGAACGCGACCACGACGCCGTCGCACCCCGCGCCGGCGTCGCCACCCAAATCCGCAGCCCCGACGCCCCTCGTGCTCCGCCTGCGCTGCGCTCCGCCGCGCCCCTCGCCGGCCACGGCAACGCCGGCCGCAACAAGAGGCGCCGGCGCCGGCGCCGGCCCGCCATCAATGTCAGGCCGGGGATCTCCTTCCAAGAGCAACTCCTCCGCGACCTCCACGCCACTGCTATCCCAGGTTCCTCAACCCCTCCTCCTAGTCCTTCCCCGAGTTGTTCCCCGAGCTGCATCTGGATCACCCCCCCTTTCCGCGCCCCCCGTTTCAACGCCTTCTACCTCTCCGCCGTCCTCTCCTTCCACCTGACCGCGCCGCCGGACCGTCTGCGCGCGCGCCGGGTCGGCGGCTTCGCGTTTCGCTCCCGCGTCGCGAACCAAGACGTGGCGTCCTTCATCGCCGCGCGCGGGCACCTCGTGTTCCATCGCCAAAGGTTTTGCCTGCACGCCTCGGAAGAAGCAGCCATGGCCACAGCTGCCGAGCTCGAGGACGAAGACGCATTCAATGCGCGCCACCAACCGGCACGCGGTGGGAGTTCAAAGCTGCAGGAGCACGCGGTTTGCCTCCTCCCTGCTGCCGGGCACAGGGCTCGAAGCCAGGGAAAGATCGCGTCGGATCCCCTCGTCGCTGCTCCCGGTGCACCCGGCCTGCTCCCCCTACCCGGGCAGGACGCGTGGCTGCGCCGTGACAGCGCCGCCCAAGACCAACGCCTGGTCACGTCGGACTTCACTGCTCTCCACCCACCGGTACCGAACCCAAAACCCTACCTGCAAGCACTCCTTTCGCCGCCTTCTTCACTCCCTTCTCCTTCTCCACCCACCACACGCCGCCGCCCGGCTCCAATCCCGCGCAACCATCCCGGCTGCTTTCGCTGCTTGGCGACCGACCACAAGGTCAGGGATTGCCGGGATCCCATTCGCTGCCGGCTTTGCCGCGGCAGCAGCCACAGCAGCTACGCCTGCCGCAACGTTCCCACGGGAGCAAACCCCTCACACCCTCGCCGTCGTCCCCACCATCCCCCTTCCGGCCGCTGTTGATCCTCAAAACTCAAAAGAGAAGGATAAAAAAGTGCAGGCGAAGGTGCTGCCAACTAGCTAAGTATCAGTTGCAAATGCAACCACACTACATCATGTCTAAGCTAGCAGTTAGTCTGACAACAAAAAACATCTGTTACGACATGGTGGACACGGTGCTTCTTCTACTCTCATTTGCCCAGCATCATTTGCTTGTACTCCTCATAGCTCACGAGTCCGTCACCATCCGTGTCCGCCTCCCGTATCATCTCCTCCACTTCCTCATCAGTCAGTTTCTCCCCGAGGTTGGTCATCATGTGGCGAAGCTGCAGAGTCAAAATCACCAGTATTTTAGCGAGATGTTAAGTGGTGCCAAGAGTTTCATTGTTTGGAAATCACCAGTAGCTGTTCCTGTAGAAAAAGAATCCGCAGTAGAGTGCACGAGTATGTAACAAGAACGAGCAGAATAGAGGGGTTCACCTCAGCTGCAGAAATGTAACCATCCCCGTCCTTGTCAAACATGTTGAATGATTCCCTTACTTCTTCCTCTGAATCAATGTCCTTCAAGAGCATAGATCAGGTGAATTAGTACCGAAAAGCACAAAGTGCACACAACTGATTATTATCTGTAGCCAAGGGTGCACAAAAATGTATGTTTAATTCAAAATGCTGCTATTGTAACAATATATCAGAGGCCACTATTGGGTATTGACACTGAAACCAGCACTGTTCTTTCAGTACCAGTGCATGCTTCAGTCTTTATCAGCCAGCTTGAATGAGTCCTAACTTCAGGATTGACATGCCCAACACAGTGAATCCAAACGTTCAGATGACAGTGTATAATTATGTGAATCATAATCACTTTATATTGTAGAAATTATACTGCAGCTATGGGGCATTACTCTTGAGAGGTCCCATATGGCCCTTTCAGAGTCTGATTATGCTAAGAAATATGTACATCAAGAGTTTGGAGTACGAGTCAGTACGACATCAAGTACCCTAGGATAACAGAAAAGGAAAAGATGTACATACTTTTAGTTTGTGTGCCATCAAATTCAAGAATTCAGGAAATTCAATGGTTCCATTTCCATCAGCATCAACCACCTTGATCATATCCCGCAGTTCAGATTCAGTGAGGTTTTGACCCAAGGACATCATCACAGCTCCCAGTTCTTCGCTGGTAATACAGCCTGTATGCATGAAAGTGAGAAAAAAAATGTCGTGTGAGGTCACTTTCCTGAAACATCATCAAGCCATAATTGCCCAAGCTTGGTTGCACATAATCAACAACATGAGACATTTCCCCTAATTCTGCAAAATGAAGACGAGTTGCTGGCAAAACCGCATAACCACCTTAAGGGAAGAGCACTAAAAATTTGTGCACTGAAACAACAGTGTACTCTTCCAGTGATGGAAAGGTCATGCGCATAGACAGTTAAAAGACATAGGAATGCAATCAGATTCATACACATGACAATCCATAGCCAACCAATTAATCAAGACGCAGACAACAAGATCAGGGAAGATCAATCAGCACGTGTACCTCTGAAATTTCCAACAGTAGCAACGCAGCTACTGCAACCTTTTAATCTCTAGCCATAACATCCAATGTTAGCTGGAACAGGCAATCTCAGCAGATTCTGCATTTTTTGAATTGCTAGCCAAATATGCATCAATGCAGGTAGGCCACTACTACACAACTAAAACAAATCGAATATAATCAGCATATCAGACTCGTATGCAAGTGCAGAGCAGTACGCCAGTACGAATCAATCAAAGTGCAGACACATAGATCTGCAAGAACAATCTGCACAAACACCTCCAATTTTTCCTGAGAACAACCAATCTCTCGTAGTCCTTCGAATTCTCGCACAAGGGAGAGAGAACCTAACTCCATATCCAAACCAATCACACTGAATCGCTATCCCGATGATTTTTAGAACATCCACCCTGAATCGGCATCGCACGGGTTGAGCAGCGCTACCGAGACAAAATTCACACAACCTAACAAGCAACGAACGGCGTGGTGGCTCTAACAACCAAGGAAACCCTCCGATGCTGAACCCGCAAGCGGTTGTAAGAAACGGCGCGGCCTCTACATGTACGTACCGTCCCCGTTCTTGTCGAAGAGGCCGAATGCCTCCTTGAACACGGCGATCTCCTCCTGGGTGAAGTGCTCCGCCATCTGTCGTCGATGGAGTCCTCCCTGCAGCGCCGGAGGCCTCCTTCCTCTCTTCTCCTCCTCTCTCTGTTGAGCAGAAGCTTCCTGCAGATTCGCGAATGGTGCGCGTTGCTGCCTTGCTGAGGCTTGGGAGGCGCCGACGAAGGTTTTGCGGGCGCTTGTCCGGACGGCGTGAGGGGAGCGCAGGCAGGAAGGCAGAGGAAGAACGAGGGTGTGGGCCCGGGAAGGCTGGGCCTTGTTCAAATCTTTGGTGGGCCTGGACCTCGTGTGCGTTCCCCTCGCGGGGGGAAACGGTGCCAATATTTTTCTCCTTTTTCTTTCGCTATACACGTGAAATTTTGTTCCTTTTTTTCCCAGAAAGAAATGCTTAGCTTCCAAACAGTCCATGATGATTAACAAGGTTTGCAATTCTTTGGAAAAAAAAAGAAAAGGAACATTCACAATATACAACGAAGTAAAAAGGAGGGAAAAATTGACACACTGTAATTGCATTTGCCGATGAAGAGTCCGCTGGCCCCACTCGGCAGCGGGCAAGCTGCCAGCGAGACGCCGCTGCCCCCGCGAGAGGTGCACGCAGATGAGGTGCGGGTCCACCGAAGGTTTGAACAAGACCCAGCCAGCTCGGGCCAAGGTACTAAATAGCGAATAGCGGTGTCATAGCGAATTTGGTTTGTATAGCGGATTGCGGATAGCGGGTGCTATAGCGGGCGCTAAGTCCAAATAGCGTAATTCAACAAAAATAGTCAAAATTTAGAGCATACATGAATATTAACATCAAATTTACTTAAATAATCATCAAGAAGAAAATAATTTGTGATCCTTTATTCTTCACCATAGCCTAAATTACTATTTCCAATATTCTTGTTTTCTTTCATCCATCGTTTTTTGGTACTTCAACCATCAACACAGTCAATACGGTCTAACACGAGTAATAGCGGACGCAATAGCGGGTACTAAGTGTAATAGCAGCCTGTAATAGCAGACGCTAAGTGCAATAGCGGCGGCTAAGTCCAAACATGCTATCTTGGGTCCGCTACCTTATAGCGGTAGCGGTAGAGGTCAGCTACCGCTATAGCAGCCGCTATTGCGGGCGCTACGAACGCTATTTAGTACCTTGGCTCGGGCCCACGTACAGCCTCCTATCCTGCCTGCCCTCCACTCTCGTCACCCCGTCCAGACGCACGTAAAACCTTCATGGCTTCGTCGACGCCAAAAGTCTCAGGCTCTCAGCAACGCGCACCACTCGCGACTCTGCAGGAAGCTCTAGCGAGAGAGGACGAAGAGGTGGGAAGGAGGTGTCGTCTGGCACTGCAAGGCAAGCTTCACCGATAACACATGGCGGAGCACTTCACCGATGAGAGAAATCCCCGTGTTCAAGGATATTCGACAAGAACGGAGTCGGTAGTACGAACGAGTAGAGGGCTAGAGGCGCAGTTTTTTTCACAAACCCCTAGGCCTTGCGATGTTAAGCATCGGAGGGGTTTCTTGGTCGATCGAGACACCGCAGGTTTGTTGCTTGTTAGATCGTGCGATTTTTTGCTCGGTTGTGTTGCTGAACCCATCAGACTCCAGGATTCAGGGCTGCTGGTTTTCTTAGGAACATCGGGATAGAGGATTCAGGGTGATTGTTTGGGTATGTAGTTAGCTTCTCTTTCTCCCTTGTGGAAGAATTGAAAGGACTACGCGATTGGTTGTTCTCACGAAAAAATTGTCAGAGGTGTTTGTGCAGATTTTCTTGCCAGATCTCTGTATCCTATCTTTGCACGGTGATTGATTGGTACGATTCAGCTCTGCAGTGCCATTTATACGAATCTGCTTACATTCCATTTGTTTTAGTTGTCTAGTACTAGTAGACTAGTAGTGGCTTACCTGCATTTGTGCCTGTTTCGCTAGAGATAAAGGATGGGAGTAGCTGCTGGGATTGCTTGTTCTTGTGGAAAATTGGATGTTATGGTTAGAGACTAGAAAATGCAGTAACCCTTTGCTACTGTCAGAAATTTCAGAGGCATATATGTGCTGCTTGATTATCCCTGATAATGATATCTGCACCTTTGTTAATTGGTTTTGATATGCATTGCAATGTGTGTGAGTTTGACTACGTTCAGTGTCTTTTATGTTTTATCTGTCAATATATGGGCCTTTCCGTCACTTGAAGGGTACAGTGTAGTTTCAGTGCTCTTCCCTTAAGGTGTGTTTTGCCGTTTGACTGAAACTGGTCTTCATTTTCAGAACTTAGAGGAAATGTTTCATATGTTGATTATGTGCTACCAAGCCTGGGTAATATATGGCTTCTGTATGTTCCAGGAAAGTGCAATCACACGAGATTTTTTTTTCACTTTCATGTATACATCAATATTATATTACCAGCAAAGAACTGGGATATGTGATGAAATCCTTGGGTCAAAACCCTACTGAATCTGAACTGCAGGATATGATCAAGGTGGTTGATGCTGATGGAAACGGAACCACTAAATTTCCTGAATTCTTGAACTTGATGGCACACGAACTAAAAGTAACAGATGTTTAGTAACAGATGTTTGCTGTTGTCAGACTAACTGCTTAGACATGCTGTAGTGTGGTTGCTCGGAGCATTTCAATTGAAAGCAACTTGCAACTTGCTCCTGATACTAGACTACTACTAGTGGGCAGCATTTCAATTGATTAGTATAGTGTGGTTTTGATCTTCCAATGCTAGTGTACATTCAAAGAGTATTTCGTTGTGTATGTGATTCAGAGACCGTAACTGGGTTGAGTCTCGCATTACCATTCTGAGCTAGCTCTAATGCCTAATTCATTTTAGGTTGACTACCAAGAGTACGTTTGGACATCTATCCTACCGACTTCTGCTAGAAAATCATTTCTACATCTTAATTGTTGCCTAATCCTATATGCTCGTCTAAAAAAATAATCAGCAACGGAATGATAACATTGATAGGAGTATGCAAAATCAAGGAACTTACCTCATCTCCTGCAGGAATACAGCCATACGCCCATACCCTTTGTGAAACAACATGGATATTTCTCTCAGCTCTTCCTCTAACTAAGTGCCATAAGAGCATACCATGTGGTCCCAATCCCGGTCCAGCTTCGCCATCAAACGATTCGTGCAGATACACATCATTTTGGCCTTGCTTATATTGGTTTGTGAATGCGCCAGGCGATGAACCGATGGTGCATCGTCAGCAAAAAGCACATGCACCTTGCATCCTTTGGCTACAGGCGAGTCACACCACATGCAGGCCAGACCTAATCGAGCTGGTAAACAGTGGAAGATATATATCAGAGGATGTATACAAACTGATGTAGAGGTTTTGCAGTGAGCATTACAATGAATCTACATCTGTTCTCTGTTTATACTATGTCCTAGCATGTCGAATTCACCTTTTTCATAAAAAATGTAACATTTGTTAAATAAAATAAATCTTGTAAAGTGTCCACTTCCTAGATCTGTGTTTATTACATTACATGTTCATTAAATAATTACTAACCCGGGTAAGTGTGTGTTTTTCTACTAAATCAGAGACTATAGACTTAAGAAAACCAAAGGTGTAAATCGATTTTCACCATCTTAATCCTTGTAAAGATTCTTCCACAATTATCATCATCAACTTCATCTTTGGCTATATCATTTCTTCCACCTCACCCCCTCTAGGTCAAAATCAAGAGATCGAGGGGCTACGAATCAAGATAATGAATAGATCTCACTGATCCCAGCCGAGTATATGGTTACATGGAGAAAAACATAATTGTTGTAAGTGATAGGTTGTTGTGTTGGCGACAATTTAGCAAGGTGAGTACGATTTGCCCTATTTGCTAGAAAAAAAACTGAGTGCCGACAATTTGAAGGGTGATGGTATCAGGGTTTGTAAGAGAAGTGGATTCAGCACCAAGTAACCAAAAACAACAAAAAAAAAACTCAATCAATCGGGAACGGCGCAACAAATGGCGGCAGATCAGATTTAGGAAGAAATCAAAATCATGAAAGAAATTAGAAGCAGCGGCGAAGAAAACTTACCTTCAAGACGTCGATGGGGCGGCATGAGGGTGGGGATAGAGGCGGCGGCCACCAGGGGGCACCAAGTAACCAGAAACAACAAAAAAACTCAATCAATCGGAAACGGTGCAACAAATGGCGGCAGATCAAATTCAGGAAGAAATCAAAATCATGAAAGAAATTAGAAGCAATGGCGAAGAAAGCTTACCTTCAATGGGGCGGCATGAGGGTGGAGATAGAGGCGGCGGCGACCGGGGGGGGGGGGGGGGAGAGATGAGACTAGGGTATCCCGTCATTATATATTAGGTGAGTAGCGATTATCACGGTTGGATCTACATCCAATGGTGGACAGGGACTCAAGAGAATAGGTTTTCTTTTTTTTGGCGAGGAGAGAACGGAGGGAGTTGGATTGAAATATATCCTATTGAAGTGGTAATTTAGAAGAAGCTATGTAATTATTTGAAAGCCCTGTTTAGTTTTGTTTATTATTTATGTAGCATTAAATCTATTTTTTTCTTGGTTCATATGTCATGGTATCTGCACAAATCACAAATATTTTAAAAAAAGAAATAATTTGAGAATTATTTTCACAAACATTAATACAGTCATCAAGTACTATTTCTGTAAATTCCTATTAAGATTCTTTCATTAAATATAAATGATTCTACATGAGAAAATAAAGAGCACTAATAATAAATATTGCTTAGAGACATACTACGAACTATAGACCGATAAACTAGGCTTGTGGAGGCGCTTCGCCATCTCTTTTCCCGATTGAGTTGCCTTCCTTTACCTCACCTCGTCTCTCTCGGACCCAGGGGCGGAGCTAGGGGTTGGGCCGTGTGGGCCACGGCCCACCCTAGATTTTTTAGTGCATAATTATCTAGTAGTAGATTATTTACATGATTGCTTTAAATCTAGCTAATTTATTTGTTTCCTTATTAGGTTTATGGTACATATTTTAGACTTGTTTATTTTAAAGAAGATGTTTATATCATCCTTTTTATGTGATTGTATCGTATTTAATAAATTATATATATGTATATATGTTTGATATATATTATATTTATATAGTATAAAAATATATGTTTGGTTGGACCACCCTAGCGTTGAGTCCTAGCTCCGCCACTGCTTGGACCCGAAACTTGTGGAACTAGGATGATGCGAGTCGGGAGATGAGAGGAACCAAGGGAGGAGGTAGCTAGTGATTAGTTATAGGAAGTGGGTGACCATTGTGTGCTTTGTTTCCTTGGAAATACAGCTCTCCGGCGCGGCTGCTCCACGCGGACGTTCTGAGCACATCGTGGTCGGAGTCAGAGGGTCCAATCGGATCGCCGCCCATGACAGGGACGCCACGCCGCATCACCTCCTCCGTCAACCCCGGACGTCGTGGACCTCCTCCCTCGCGCCTAGCTGCCGACCGCTGGTACGATCGGATCGCCGGCCATGACCGGCCGGCGAGACGCGCATCACCGCGGTCATCGGCGCGCTCGCTCATCATCCACGGCCGTCTCGACGACCTGTCCTCTCGGATCAGCGGCCTCGCATCTCCGCTTTCACGCGCCCTACCGTGGTCACCTTCTTGACTACGGTCTTCACACCAGGGTCTTGTTTAGATCCCAAAAGCAACTTGCAAATTTACTATGCAAAAAGAAGATTCCCATCACGTCAAAATGTCATAACATGCATGAAGTACTAAATGTAGATAAAATCAAAAACTAATTGCACAGTTTTGTTATGCTCTGCAAGACAAACATTTTGAGCCTAATTAATCAATTTTTGGACAATTTTTCACAAATGCAAACAAAATGCTACAGTGACGCAATGATTACGAAGTGACGTCAAACTCCCAAATTCGACCTCCCAAATTCAACATCTAAACAAGGCCTAAGTCGTCAACATTCTCTTACATGCATAGTGACATTCTTTATCTAGACCATTCTTTCTCTTGAATTGTCTCATATACATCTGGACAGTACAATTCATTTGAACGCTAACACGCAGCAGCTGCTGCCGCTGATGGCCATGCTTGGGATGGAGAAGGAGTGAGGGCGAGGCATGGCAAACTCAATCGAGACACAATGGAGTGAGGGTGAGCAAATGCAAGATCATCACCCGAGTTCAAGGAGGTGTTCGCCCACTTTGACGGCGGGGGCAAACTTTGGACCCAGATTAGCCACATTTGATTATCACATTGATTTTTTTTCTCGAATACGCAGGAGAGCTGCGTATTATTGTATTAAGTAGAGAAAAAGTTGTTTACAAGCACGCAAGCGTGCAGACAAGGGTATCATTGTATCACATTGATTCAGAGGAATAACCGAGAAAAGCATTCAAGTTGTTTGACAAGGGTCACAATGTATATGCCTCCTGCGGCATAAGTGATGAGGCAAACCCCTTCTCATGTCTCAGCATCAACAAATCCAATTGATACAAGCTTCTAACCATATATACTCCTAAGTTTTTATACTCCTAAGTTCCTCAAAACTTTGGATGGGTGAAAACCCACGTAACTGTCATATACTTCTAAGTTCCTCAAAACTTGACGGGTGAAACCCACGTAACTGACTGAGAAAGGAGAGCTAAGTACAGTGACAGGTGCTAGTAGCAAGAGCAACCACACTACGTGTCTAAGCAGTTAGTCTGACAACAGCAACATGTGCTGTGCTTCTACTCATTTGTCCAGCATCCTTCGCTGGAACTCCTCAAAACTTACACGTCCGTCGCCATCCGTGTCTGCCTCCCGTATCATCTCCTGCACTTCCTGGTCAGTCACTTCCTCCCCAAAGTTGGCCATAAACTGACGAAGCTGCAAACACCAGGGTACAAACGAAATGTTAGATGATGCCAAAAGTTTAGTTTGAAAATCATATGTAGATGTTCATGTTCTCTAGAGAAAAAACGGTAGAGTGATCAAGCAGATAATAAACATTCACAATCGAGGGTTTCACCTCAGCTGCAGAGATATAGCCATCCCGATCCTTGTCAATCAACTCAAATGCTTCTCTCAGTTCTTTCTCTGAATCTGGGTCCTTCAAGAGCATAAATCAGGTGAATTAGCACCAAAAAGGGACAAAGCATACACAAATTGTATCCTGTGTAGCTAAGACGGCAGAAATATTTATGCTTAATTCAAGCTTGTGCTACTGTTACGAGGATCCAAGATCAAATCAGATGCCATTATTGCCACTGAAAGTCTGAAACCAATTATGTACTCAGTAACAGTGTATGACACTGAAGTAGCTTGAATGGATCATTACTTATATAATTTTTCACATGCACGAAATGTTCAATTTCATAATAAGGATTTCACATGCCAATGTGCATTGCATTGTCACATAACTGAGATAGATACTGGGTACAAGCAGTAATATTTGACACTATAAAAGAAGAACTTTAAACCCTGCCTAGGACTAGGAACATAAAGCTGATACTTAACCACTGAATTAAGAGCATATTATGTAAATTATATGAATCAGGGTGCCGCCATGTGCACCAAGTGTTTTCTGATCAGGGTAACCAAAAATTTAGATTTATAATCACTGTATACTGTTCAAACTATATTGCAGGCTTGCAGCTATGGAGCATCAATCATGATTCATGAGAGGAATATCTCATGACTTTTTCAGAGTCCAAATAGGCTAGGAAATATGTACATCAAAGGATTGGAGTACACTTTAGTAGAATATCAGGTACATACTTTTAGTTTGTGTGCCATCAAGTTCAAGAATTCATGGAAGTCAATGGCTCCGTTTCCATCAGCATCGACCTCCTTGATCATAGCTTGCAGTTCAGAATCAGTGAAGTTTTTACCCAAGGACGTCATCACAGTTCCCAGTTCTTCGCTTGTAATGAAGCCTGTATTCATGACATTTCAAAAGCAGAATTAGACCCTCTCGAGTGCGAGTTCAGCTAATGTGCTGAAATATCTGTTACGGAAAACCAGACAAAGGCGCCACAACACATATTCTGGCTAGCACACAACTATAACCGAGAAACTAAACTCACTGTGCAGTACGGATTTCAATACATTTCTTTTTAATTCTGCTAAAGGACAATAACTTCAGGCCAAACACACAGTTCATCTGAAGGGAAGATCGGACACTGAAACTACTACACCATACCCCTCAAGTGATGGAGCAATCATCATGGATACCTCTGAAATTGATTTCCCAAAAAGGATACCTCTCTGAAATTCCCAACAGTGTGCGCATGCCATCCACTTTTTTGCAAGAACAAAAGCAATCGCAGCAGCTAATGTCATAATGTGTTCTACTATTCATTTTAGAGTTCCGTGTTCTAAGATTCATCTCTAGCCAAATAGGCAAAAATGTAGATAGACCAACATACCAAACAACCGCCCTGCATTCTGTATGACTGTATCCTGATGTAGTGATGTTCCTAAACCATCTATAATGAATCCCAGCTTAAATGGATCTAGAAATGCCAACTTAACCAACAAATTCACACGATCTAGCAACACTAGCTAGGAGCGGATAGCATGATGCAATGAGAATCCCTCCAGGGTCGTTAGCCAGCCAAATTACTTCATGCAAACTCCCACGATCTAGTAAACAAATTCCTCCAGCAGGCTATACTAATTCACATGGGTTTTATTAGGATAACAAATCGTATGTAATCAGAGTATCAGAGTCGCTTTGCATGTAAACGCATAGCGCTAGCGCTACCAACCAACCGAAAATGCAGAATGCAGAAAGTGATCTGGGAAGAGCAACCAGCACAAATACCTCTGGAATTTCTGACAACATGCACAGCCCACGACATTTGATTTCCGCTGAGAACAAGCAACCTCAACAAACCAGCAGCTGCATCCCTCTACAATTTATGTATACCCAACCAAATTGGCAGAAATGCAGATAGACCATCACGAAACGAAGCTAACAAGCAGCAACATAACCAAACAACAAGTCCGATTTCTCCCTATCGCGATCTTCCTCGAGAAAACCCCATCCGCCCTCAAATTTGTCCCTACACAGGTTGAGCAACGCAACCGAACAAAAAGTTCCCGCGATCTAGCAAACAACAAGCGGATGACATGGCCCCATGAAGAAGGAACCCCCCACGAGGCTGAACACCTGAAGCCCTGAACCCCACAAGGGTTTTAGGAAATCCGGTGCGCGCGAACCCTACGCACGCACGTACGCACGTACCGTCCCCGTTCCTGTCGTAGAGGGCGAACACCTCCTTGAGCTCGGTGATCTGCTCCTGGGTGAGGCGCTCCGCCATCTCTCCTCGGTGGAGCTTGCCTTCCCTCCCCTTCTCTCTCTCCCCTCGGAACGGAGCTTGTAGGAGCGGTGCGGCGTGGGTTGTTGAGGAGGTGTCGACGAGAAGGAACGAAGCGCAGCGCAAGTGGAGGTTCTCTGCCTGAGCGGCGTGAGGAAGGAAGAGAAGCGAAGGGGGAGGCTGTAGGTGGGGCCGGGCAGGGCCTCGAAAAGCTCTTCAAAATCTCTGGTGGGCCTCACTTGCAGTGCAGTTGCATGCACCCCGCGAGCGAAAGTGGCTGGGCCGGCGGTTTCCTCTCTGCCTTTGGGCCCAGGCCCAGTGTTGTTGATGGAGAATCCAGTTGTTACGATGGGCTTGGTTTCGCGCGGGGGGCTTGCGGCCTAGTTGCGCGCGGTTGGGTCTTGGTGGGGTGGTGGTACAGCCCAACGTCTTAGAAGGGGCCCAGATCAGTGCTCCGTCGCCAACTTGCGACCCAGCAGGCCGTAGCAGGCCATCGGATGAGCACGTACTTTTCTGAGCCCGTTTACCATCCAATTCCAGCCCGTCTTTCTATAAAAAATCCAAGTCCAGCCCGTTTCCGATTTTTCTCGCGACAACTTATTTTTAGCAGACATCACCCACTGACACGTTGATCACATCGTGAACCCTGCGATAGTGCGATCCACTCAAAACCTTGCCATGGGAATCTACCACCACTACCTCACGCCATACCGGTCGAGCTGGAGTCGCAATCGATTCCTCTTTTGAACCCCGGAGAGCCAGAAATGGTGCCGACTACGCGGCTGGTGCCGTGCGTGTGCGCGATGTCGGCTAGTTGCTTCCGAACGAACACCGCTGCAAATCCGTTGCGTCTGTGTGGCCGCGTAAGGCGTACACGCACGTACACCTTCGACCGAGGAGAAATGGATGGTGGGGACTGGGGATGTGGTCCGGTCTTTTTCACGCAGTGCTCTTCGAGTTGTAAAGCTTTTTGTTCATGATGATGATGCACCCAATCTGCAGATTAAACATTCGCCATGCTACTACATGGACGTTTGATTACTTATTGCGTCTATTGGACGACGGTCACCTCTCGCCTTTTGCAGAAAGAGGAAGTGATGATCATGCGGTGACTTGCTCAACGGATATCATTGTTTTGCAGCCGTCACTACCCGTTCCGTGTACGTACACACGCGTGATACATGCGCCGATTAGGCAAAACGGAAAATATCTGGTGTCACTACCACGCCCACTTCGTCGCGCCATGCATCGCAGCTCTGCCTATAAATACCTCACATTTGCTCGCTACCATCACACTCCAGGAAGCCAAGAACCCATACATCCACCCAATTCAGCGCACTACTCCAACACAAGAAATCTAAGAACTAATTAAGCAGCAAGATATGGCTTCCAGATCCACGGCTTCCCTGGCGATCTTCCTCGCGGCGACCCTGCTCTCCTCGGCCGCCGTCGTCCGGGGGCAGCAGCGGGGCAACCCGTGCCCGACGAACGCGCTGGCCGACCTGAAGGTGTGCACCGACGTGCTGGTCCTGCTCAAAGCTCAAGATCAACGTGCCGCAGAGCCAGCAGTGCTGCCCGCTTCTGGGCAACCTCGTCAACCTCGACCTCGCCGCCTGCCTCTGCGCCGCCATCAGGCTCAGCGTGCTCGGCATCCCCGTCAACCTGCCGCTCGACGTGCCGCTCGTGCTCAACTACTGCGGCCGCAACGCCTCCGCCGTGCCGGGATCCAACTGCTCCTGAGTGTGCTCTAGCTTGTGGTCTGGTCTCTCGTATACATCGATGTGTGTTCCTGTGGCCGGTGGATGCTCATGGGTTCAGGTTTATGATGAATAACCGTGTCTAATTAATATTGAGCTTATTGGGCATGGCAAATAGGGGTTTCTTTACACTTTCCATGTGTTCCAAACCTGTGTGTTTACATGCAACAATCTTTTGTGAAGTGTTCTCTGTATGCCACTGGCAAGTCGTTCCGTGGTTATATTTTGCATGGGGCTGGCTAGCATCAGGTTGAAAATTTTTCCACCCGGGAAATCTTGCATGCATGAAGTATTAAATGAAGTATATTTGCAAAACCTTTTTAAGAATGAGTGTAACTTTACGCGACAAATCTAATGAGCCTAATTAATTCATAATTTACTACAGTAATGCTACATTAGTCATTCTCTAATCGTGCGGTCAAAGATCTCATTAGATTTGTCTCGTGAATTAGCCCAAAGGTTGTGAAGTTAGTTTCATAAACTGACTTTTATAACAGAATAATTAGTGGTCAAACGTGTGTAAAAATTTTTAGCCACCAAAGAAACACACTCCAACAGAATAAACAGAGTTTACTCTTAGCATCCTTGTCCTGATTGGCGTCGTGCTGCTAAGAAACAAATGTTCTGAAAATCAGAAATCAATTTCTGAGAAATGTTCTGACTTCAGAGACGGATGTTATAGGATGACGGCCAAAATTTGAAACTTCACAGATCAGAATCTGATGATTGATTGTCAAGTGAAACATTGAAACCTCCGTGTGTCATGCAACATAAGGAGTTGTGTAAATGTGCTGATCGTGATTGTTCTTACAATCCATTTCTTCGAGAATGTGCATAACACGTATTTTTATTAAGAAAAAGATCAGAACACGATTAGTACAGTTGCATGAAGCCGATAATCACCCATACAGGAATCTGCGACCCTACTATAGCTACACCACGTCTATTGGTAGTATTTTTTTTTCGAACAAGATCAAGGGGGAAGATCCTCACGACCTCACCTACAAGCTTTCATTGATCGAAAGAGACTGTACATTACAAAGTCATGTCCAGGCATACGAGCTGTGAGTAGGAGATTCCAGGAGAGCGGTACAGAGAATTCAGATAGAAGAGGCGAGGTACTATCGCCAAGCATGCACTTCCGTCGTGTTGACAGGTACTAGGTGAAGAAACATGTTTTCTGAAAAATCAGAAATTCATTTCTGAGAAATGTGCTAACAGCAGAGACGGTTGT
Source organism: Echinochloa phyllopogon (assembly GCA_033239725.1). Classification (NCBI taxonomy): domain Eukaryota; kingdom Viridiplantae; phylum Streptophyta; class Magnoliopsida; order Poales; family Poaceae; genus Echinochloa; species Echinochloa phyllopogon. Next base: position 9,564,199 of record BTCW01000009.1, on the reverse strand, counting down.
TACCGTGACGCCAAAATTCGAAAATTCACAGCTTACTCAGAATCTGATGATTGGTTGTCAAGTGAAACTCCATGTGCCACGCAACATAAGGAATTTATGTAAATGTGCTGATCATGATTGTTGTTTTTACAATCCAACTTTTTTCAGAACATGCATTCCACGTATCTCATTACGAAAAAAAATAGAACGATCAGTATGGTTCCATGAAGCCGATAATCGCCTATACAAGAATCTGTGACCTTAGTAAAGCTGTACAGCTACAACGCGTCTATCGGTATTTTTTTTTCCCGAACAACGTCAGATGAAAGATCCTCATCTACAGGCTTTCATTGATTGAAAGAGAGAGTGCATTACAAAGTCATGTCCTGGCATACGAGTACGAGATTTCAGGAGAGCGGTACAAAGAATTCAGATACAAGAGGTGAGGTACTTTCGCCAAGCACGCACTTGTACCGTGTTGACAAGTATCTCAGGTGAAGAAACATGTTTTCTGGAAATCAGAAATCCATTTCTGAGAAATGTTCTGACAGCAATCAGCAGGGACGGCGGTTGATGATGGCCAAAATTTAAAAAATTGTTGACAGCAAGATGGTGGTTGATGACGGCCAAAATTCGATAATTCACAGCCTACTCAAAATCTGCTGATTGATTGTCAAGGGAAGCATTGGAATCTTATGAATACACGTAACCTAACCCTACCCCTCCGGGACATTACCTACCGTTGAAAGAATAGCGCCAATTAATTACTGAAATAAATTTATGAAAAAACCTTATCAATTGATCTATGATCAATTCGTGCGATTGTTGGTTAGTCCAAACTTGGTGTGTCGCATTTTTTATTAACACAAATTTTCACCATATGTCCATATACACTATGATAAAGGAAAAAAAAGAAAATAGTCCCCTTCGTAACTTATTTTCTACTCTTTAGTCCCCTTATTATATGTCCGCTCTTGCATGTCGGTTGAGTTAAAAAAAACGTATTTGAGTAACCCAATTCTCAACTGAGCTACCTTTCGCAAACTGCAGCTAATATTGCTTTCACTATTTTATATTACCTGAATTTTGGTTAAAAACGGAATATACCATTCATATACCTGCATTGTTCAACATAAAATTAGAAGGATTGTCTCAAAAAAAACATAAAATTAGAAGGATAACTTTCACCGGCCTCGGTCCATGGTAGTAGGAGTACTATTTTACAGCCGCCCCTCAAAAGTCTGCGGCGCACCAAACCCTCTCTCTGTCCCGGGAAATATCAAAAACATGATGTGGCCGACAGACAGCACTACCCGCACGCGCCGCCCTACGTCCACCGGCCGCGCGTTGCACGCCCGCCGCGCGTGGCCATACCAAGCTACCAAAGGCCACGATTCCACGAGGAGGCGACGCGACGGTGGCCTAGCCCGGAGACGATTCCGTTGCATCTATCGCACCCCGCTGCTGATCGAGCGAGGAGTATACGTGCCCGAGCCGAGCGCAGCCGTATCCGCGCGACCACCGATGCGGAGGCGAAATCAATCTTGCACGGCCGCCGCCCGCCCCCGGCACGCGCACACGCTTCGGCCTCCCCCGGAGTGGGATCCGCATCCGTGCGTCACGCGTTTCGGCCTTGCCTTGGGCCTTTTCTGGCCTTCGCTCGGCAAGTCTTGGGCCACCACCCACCGCGCGCGCGTTTGTCCGCCCAGGCAGAGAATGCTGCGCGCGCCTGGGCCGCCAGCGGGGAACGCATGGCGAACGCGCGCCTCACACTGCAGCCGTGATCTTCTGGAAGTACATACACTTCGTGATACAGCTAGCGAAATGTCCATCCATTAACTGTGCAGGCGTATGCGATTACAGATACGACAACAATTAGAATACAAACACCAATCAATTTTACCGGCATGAACGCTGACCCTCCCAAAAAATCCCTGTAGTAGAACAAGCGACACTGCTACAGTGCTAGTGTATATACACACGCCCACCTTGCTCGTTTTCGACCTGTGATCAGTTCAACTCTTCAAGACAGCGCCAGCGACGAGGACATGCCGCCGCCCTTGGACATGGCCACGTAGTTGCTGAACGGCAGCGCCGAGAGCCGCCTCGCGCTCGCGCCCTTGAAGAACTCGCCGCAGTGCCCCGCCCTCGCCGCCGACGAGCGCGGCCTGACGAGCTCGGCCGCGCTTGAACCGCCGCCGCCGCCGCCGCTGCTGCCGCTGCCACTGGAGGAGGACGCGCCGCTGCGCACGGACGGCGCGGCGGAGGGCCTGCCGGCGTCGACCCGCTTCCGGTTCGCGGCGCAGGGCTCGGGGGCCCTGCCGAAGCTGCTTCCCGGCCGCTTCAGGTGCGGCATCGCCTCCTTCTCGCTCAGCAGGCTGCGCAGCTTCTTCTGCTCCTGCGCCACGGAAATCAATCACTTTATGGAAGAGGAGGATGGATAAAGGCTAATTAATAGTTACACTTATGGTTAATTCTTGTGATTCGGCAGAGTTGATCATGTTCTCGCTATACAGGTGCCAAAAACAAATAGTTGCAGTGATGTTTCACTTACCCTGAGTCGCCGCCTCTCCTCCTCCTGCCTCAGCCTGGCTTGCTTGTGCTCCTCCAAGACGGCCACCAGGCGAGCCCCGTCGTACAGGAACGGCTTCTTCCTCTCGCTCTCCCATGCCAGCGTTCGGCTCATCAGGTTGTCAACGATGGCTGCAGATTCACCGACACCGAGTTAGTGTAAGATTCAAAAAAAAAAAATCTGGCAAACAGAATGTTGAGCTCAAGGCTTCAGACATGCAAGCCAAGCCATATGCGATAATGTGAATGTACCTGGAATCTTGGCGATGATAAGCCTTGCTTTCTCGGCGCGTTTCAAGTTGAGCCGCGCAATCCTGCCAGTACTGAATCTGTTCTCGTCCTGAAAAAAAAACATTTCCGTTTGTCTTTATCTTTCCATCGCATAAGAAATTCAGTATATCTGAATTCAGTTTTGGACATACCATGTTGTACTCCTCGAGCCATTGCTCCTCCTCACATGCCATCAGCCACTTGTTTATCCTGTCCATGATGTCTTTCCTGGACTGGAGCTCTTCCCTGGCTTTGGCGATCTGTTCGTCAATGCTGGCCATGAGCTCAGAAGGATTCACGAGGCCTGAATAAGATGACACCCAACATATATTAGACCTGCCCCCTGATATCACTTTCATCTGGAACACGATTCAGTAGCAAAACAAAATCACTGAATCTATACCAGAGTCGATCAACGCAATGGATTTCTCCGGCACGGTGCTCGCATCAGGCTCCACGTGCATGCTCCGGCAGATTTTCTCCAGCTCCAGCCGCCTCTTGAGCACCAGCTCCTTCATCCGGCCGGCCTTGAGCCTCGTCAGCCTCTCCACCTCCTCTTCCGTCTGCGCCATGCCGACACAAGAGCTCAACAGATCAGTCACTGACATGGCCACTACTATACATCTAGTACTCCACTGCTAGTGAGCGACGAGAACAGAGTTCACTGCCGCACCTTCTTTATGGTTGCTACTGACAGGACACCGGATGACAGGGCATCCTCCCTGTCAGGATTCAGAACGGCCGTCACCTTCCTGAACCCCCGCCGCTCCTCCTCCGGCGAGTCCATCAGCTCCCACAGCTCCACCAGCGGCACCACGGCCTCTCGCAGCTGCAATGGCAATTCAGAACACGCCGATCTGTGAGCAACAGGATTTGTGTCTGGGGCATATACGACTAACAAGAAACGGATCAGATTCAGATGCAGGGAAAGGCTGGTGGTGTTGGCAGTACGCACCATGGCTGCTCGCTTGGCCTTCTCGGAGGTGAGCATCGCCACGACCTGCGCGAGGCTGCCCAGCGTGCTGTCGCTGATGCTGGTGGGCTTGCCGGGGTCCGTGGTCTCGTGCAGGCCCGGGTGGACCTCGTTCACGATCGCGATGAAGTCCTCGCCGAGCACGTCGCAGAGCGAGTGCACCTCCGTGACGTGCTCCAGGACCCTGTGGAGCCGATCAGACTGCAAAATTCCACAGCAGCTTAATCGTCAGCTCGTAGTGTCATGTTGCTGGTGAATGATGATGAGTACTGGTCAATTCTTACAGAATCGCATGTTTGGGTGTTTATTTTAGATTTTTATTAGTGTCGACTAGTATCACAGTCGTATTCCTAGGAGTGTGACAGACTGACAAGTGACAACAGGCTCATAAAAACCAGTACCATAATAATACAGTACCAGGAAATTGGAAATAACGGGTGAATTGACTGCTGAACCAATACCAACTGAACGACATGAACAGAGTAAGACCTCCTACTAGTTGACATACCCATCTCACCTAAGCTCAGACCTGAGCGTTTATGTTAATCAATGTTTTGTGTTAAGTAGTCCCTGGATCTGTTAATCTGTTACTTCGAGGTTCTTGTCTGAAAGCACCGTCGTACAAGCTTGCATATTCAGAAGTTTCAGAATCAGAACCAGGAACGCGTTAGTTGCCATACCTTCTCTTTCTGCAGACTCGTCAGGCGTGCCTTGTGCTCGTTCAGCCTCCTGATAGTCAGGTCATGTTCTTCCACCTCGCTGGCCCTGGGGGAGCCCTCGTAGCCATAGTTTCTCCCTGCAATTTCAGCACTGATCTTCTCGATTTCTGATCGGATGTCAGCGAACTGTCTGCTCCGTTCTGCTTTCATCGTCCTCAGTTCTTCCAGCAGGGATGTCGCCGACGATACCCGCTCGGTCAACGACATGGTCCATTTGTTCACCTAAAGGAGATCACGACGGTGTAGCAATTGTAAGATAAAACGTGTCAAAAAATCGTAACGGAAAATCAAGTGTTGTCTACTCTGACAACGCCTGAAATAATTTTTTTTTAATCTTGAGTCACTGAAAAGGGTATTCAGACTGAATGTGTGAAAATGACTGTAAGTTGGTCTTGAGAAATACTAAAGTAAATTTAGATTTTCTGGGACCCTACCTTCTCTTTCTATACAATAGAAATTTATGAAAGGAACTATATTTGTACTGTATCAATGTCCAAAAACTACATTTAGTTACTTGAAGTACAGGACTAGTGCTATATATATGTAGCTATTTATCCATTTTTACTTTTCACAGCACATGTTAAACTGAACCGGTAAAATGTATATTTCATCAGCAAATTAATGGAAGCTTCACTACTTGTACTACTGTAGTATGAGAATCACTATCCAAAATACTGCAGAGAGAAAAAAAAAGCCGAAATGGAACAAAATTGACACCTTGAGCTGCGGGCTGTTGTCGGCGCCGAGCGCGGCGGTGAGCGCGGCGATCTCGGCCTCCCCGGCGGCGAGCGACTGGTGCAGCAGCGCCCTCTCGCCGGTGGCCTCGTCCACCTTGCGGCGGTACACGCGCATGCACTCTGCCTCCAGCTCCCGCACCATCCGCTCCCGCTCCTCCCGGCTCTTCCCTATCTCCCCCCACAGTTGCTGCAAGTAAAAGCACAGGCTACATAAAGTCAGCAACCACACACTCAGACATGCACGCACACGCACTCGCAGCCGACAGACAAAGCGCAGCCACAGACCTTGAGCTCCGCGAGCAGCGCGCCGCATCCGCCAGGCTCCGCTCCGCCGCCGTCGCCGCCGGTGACCGACCGAAGCAGCGGCATGCCATAGAGCAGCTCCGCGGCGGTGACGACCTCTCCCATGGTCCGGCGATCGAGCAAATCTCAACCCCGCCGCGATAGCGAGAACGAACTTTCGGGGTTTAAGCGAGGGGTTGTTGTTGCTGACAATATGCAGAGGAGCGAGCACGGCAGAGGAAGGAGGAGGCGTGTACGTCGTGTCGGGTTGGTTGGAGTCGGGTGAGAGGCTGGCATATATAGCGAAGCGCCTGCCGAGCGACTGAGCTATACTAGCTAGCCGGCCGCGGGTCGTTGCATGATTAGTTAGGCTCTCTCTCGGCGACGTCGCTGTCGGCCGCGCCGGGGAAGCTACCGGCAGCAGCACCGGCAGACCAGCGTTGCATCATATCGGTGATGGGTGTGGTGAGGCCAGCCACGCCGCCGGCTGGTTGATTCCGTCCGTGTAGGACCCCGCGCGGCTCGCTGCGAAAGGCGAAGGGCCCGGGGAAAAACGAAAAAGAAAGGAAGCGACCGGCCTCGCTAATAAAGCCAGGGTTTTGGTGCCGTGCGCATGGATGGATGGGTATGCTTGGTCCGCCACCTGCTGATTTCTGTGTGTGTGTGCGTGTTTTGCATGTCTAATCCTGCGGTTAGGGGAGAACTATCAGTGCCGCGCCCTGACATTTTGTTAATCATGAACTGATGATGTGAAGGTTAATTAGTTATGGGCTTCGATGGCGAATGCATTGGTGGCTGCGAAAAGCTAAAGGCTCTGGGCAAAGTTTGATTTGTGGACCAAGTTAATAGTAGCATGCATATTGTCATATCGCGAACAGAAAGAGACAAACATGTAGTGTACTGGGTGCCGTTCATCCATATCTTTCATATATATACGTATGTATGTACATACAGGTTGATTGAAATACGTGTTGTTATATGGCATACGAGTCACGAGATGTTTTGTCTATGCGTCCGGCCGGGCCGGCCTAGCGGAAATACGTTGGGCCATGCTTTTCATGCATGGAGAAAACACTGCCAATAATTAAGCTATCGTCTACCAGAAAGGTCATACGCGCAGATATATGCTTTTAGATATGATTGTACGTACCCCAATATATGTAGCTAATACTTTTGCATCCCTCGCTCCTCTGATTGTTTGACGATGATTATTAGGTTCCTCTGATTTCCACGAAAATTCTTAATCTGCGAGCTTTAGATTATTAAGCAAGCGAAGCGAGCGAAGCATCGCCGTGAGGTCAACCACTACTAAAAATCGACCGCACACCAGATGCCCTGATTGGGAGTTGGGGGCAGCTTGTGTTCACAAGCCTTTGTTCCAGAACAAAACAGTGCCAGTGGTTGCAATTGCACGGACTGGCCCAACTGAATCATACATGCATGATTTGGTCTTTGGTGATGAGTCCCAAATCCCATAGCTCGTCCTTGCATTTCTAGCACCTAATGTGTGTACTAATTTCTTAATCTTCTTTGTCTCGAACAGTTTAAGAGAGAGTTCCGTGTGGGCTCTGCGTATGACGCAAACATTCTAACAGTCCATATCATAGAACACCGTGGTGCACTTAAAATAATAACGAGATAAAGAGGGGGAATGGAAGTTCTATGGGCAGGTCGCATCAAATAAAAAAGGAAAGGAACGCATGACAAGAAAATGACCTCTTAACAGATTCTTTAACAGAAAGTCGACAGTCGGTGGGCAGAAGAAACATTAAACAGGAGGTACAGTCACTGGAAGGGAAGGAAAATGGAATGACGTTTCAGTCCTTTTTCTTTCAGGAAAAAAAAAGAAACGGAGGTGTTTCCACGTAGGTGCCATCTGATGGAAGCCTGAATTATTTTTGAGAATTTTTGGCAACTTCTGCAGGTGTTTTCCTTGTGAAAACTTCAGCTGGCTGCATGCTCTCCTGAGTACAACGAACAGGAAACTGTTTTGTCTACTACTCTGCTTTCTCAAATCTCAATCCGAATGGATTTGGGGTTTGTACGCGAGCGGCGGGCAGCCGAGACCGATCGGCCAATGAACCGTCAGTATCCACACCCCAGACACGCAGTGGCTGTACTGACAGATTGCAACGGATGGATTCTTCAGCCAGGATCAGGAGGGTCTTCATGTGCCGGGATGTTATCTATCCGTATGTGGTGGCTCACGTTCGCCTCGCGTCAGAGCACGTGGATGCTAGGACGGCATCACCTGATCCTGATGCTAATCTGGATGCAGTCATATGCCTAAAACGGGGAACATGCACATGCCCGTTGCCGTTGGTTACATTACATGTGCTGCCAACCACACGTAAATATGATGAGAGAAGAAAGGAGCCGTAAAGAGAGTTGACGTTGAGAGCAACGAACAACCAAGTTGTTAAACGGCTTGGCGCCAACACGGCAGGAAAGACGGGCTATGGATCTCCAAATCCAACGCCAGACTGCCAGAGACTGCATTGTCTAGCTGAACGCTGTTGGCTCGGTGAAAGAACTCTAGGGCACGCGCCACAAATTTAACGGGAGTTTTGCAGGAAACGATGTTATTGCAAACGTACTCCGGTGTCCCGTGACTTTCCGCAATTCGCGATGCAATGCGAACGCTAAGGCTTATGAAGGAGTATGCCAGTATGGGCAGTCATAATAGCAATTAGCTTTCTCAGTTTCATAACTAACAAAAAGGCATTTCGTTTAGAAGGTTATATAAACGACACATGATAAGTACACCTTTCTTTCAAATCCTACGCACACTCCATTGTCAGGTGCATTGGCGCGTCTCCATCGACGAATGAGGTCGGGACAACCTAGCCAATCAATCATGGGAGCACTAATTGGGAGACGGTAGATGCAGGCATTATCCAGATTGGATGCGCTCGAGCCGAGCCAGCACGCAGCAGCCCTGCCTGCGCCTTGGGCCGGCCCGGCCTAGAACAATAATTCATGGCACCAACCATCTTTCTTCCCCAACCTCTCCTCCTGCCTCACGCTTTTCTTTGGGCATTATCCGCTTTCCAGTGATTTCAATTCCAAAGAGAACGGGGAGCAGCCCTGGATTATCGTAATGCGCTCTGATCCCTTGTTTGCATTGCATCGTATGATTGTGTGCTTTATCTAAAGAATACAGGCTTTACAGTTACTACCTACCAAGGTTAGCTGGAGATTTGGTACAATTCTAAATTATCCTGTTGGAATTGGATACCGTACTATGAGCCCTTGATTAATCCAACAAGCTATATGTTGAGTATCAAAAAATAAAAAAACAAGCTATATGTTACATAAAAAGGAAAAAAACATACCGAGCTATGGTGTTCCTGTGCATGTTTTTTTCTAAAAAAAATGGAGAAAGCACCGAAGCAATATGTTTGCAAAGGCAAAAACCGTTGGAACCCAAGATGGGCACACCAACTTGTTCAACCATCTAACGTACTGCACAATAAATAAAAGAGTATAATGCTGTACCCTGCATGATTTCCCAAGAATGTGTTAAGTTATGGTTGCCTTAAATGGACATATATCCAGATAGAGTACAGTAGCATCGCAGTTGTTGACAGCTTGTAGTTCCACATATATTTTCTTTTATCAATCCATTTTGTCAAATACTGACGACATGCTTCAATATAAGGACCCCACAAGGATGATTAAGAACAGTGACAATCCTTGCAAAAATATATATACATACACGGTGTCACAGTAGCATTTCTCTGTTCAGGTTTTTGGGGATAACTGCTAGTAGTTCAATGGCGTATATATTAATTATAACGCAATCATATGTGGTAGCATACTATATAAGCAAATTAATTGTGATCTGGTAGAACAGTTAGTGGATAAGCATCATAAGTTAAGCAATGAGCTAGCAAGTAGTATGGTTCAAATGATTGCCCAATAGTGAGTGTTAGATTCTATGAGGGCCACTCACGGGTACATATGCACAGCAAGATGTGCTGTATTGCTGTGCATTTTGCTGCCAGGAGAGAAGTTGAGTACAATGGAGTTTTCCGGTGCTTTCCCAAAATTCATTTAACAAAATTCACACTCTTTGTACTCAAATATACATACTTACAGAGCTTCCAGATGAGCATCTTGTAATTGGAGCATCATTATTCACACGTTTGTGGTCTTGATTTTCCACATTACCATGTACCCAACACTACCGTGAAAGTTTTGATGCCAAGGCCAAGCAGAACATATACACCACCGAAAATTGGAGTCAGTGAGATAGTAAACAGAGCCACAGAGGTCACAAGGGCTGGCCTGTTACAGGTTAGAAACTTTGGTAGGCAAGTGAAGCTGAAACAGAGCTATGGTTCCGAATGGCACGACATGCCCTTCAATGAAAGAGCTGCAGCTCTGTACCAAGCAGCAGCGGCCATGGCTCCTGGATCAGGAGCCGATGCCAGCTTGTCAGCAGCAATATAGGATGATCTACCAGCCTGAAATTATGATTTCATGCCGTCAGTGCCAACAAGTCCATTGCAGTCTTTCTGTCAGTACCACTAGTCAGAGATAAAAAAAAACAGGTTCAAATTTATCATCTAATATGTGGTTTGATTTTCACCGCCTCAATACTATGATTGTGTTCCCTTTCTACAATAAGCACTATAAACTATTAAGTAAACACAAACAGCAGAAGTCCAAGCTTCGTCATCTAAATCAACAGTTTAATGGCCACATATGACGCAAATCTGCTAAAACTGCTTGAGTTTATCTTTCAGGAAACGAGGCCTCCTGAAGGTAAAAATGCATAAAAAACGTTTTCTTTCTTTTTTTACAAAAATTCTCATCATGACTACATATCTCACCTGGGCCTGCATGTGTCTTGTGGATTCAGCGCCAGTCATAGCAGCTTCAGATGATACGATGAATGCATCAAGAGGATCATCCCCAGCTTCAAGTCTCTACCCAATAGGAAAGACTTCCTGAGTGAATGCTGATACTTGCCAACAGAGTAGAATTACTATATAGTAACTGCCCACCTCTCTAAGAATTTCTGAAGCAGGAACCAGAGCATCAAGCATGGTACGATAGCCTGCACGTGCACCGCCATATTTGCTGATGGCACCGATGGATGCTTGTAAAGCATTAGCCCCTGGAAGCAAAGCATCTCCCTGTAACTTAATATGGTGTATGGAAGAGATTCAGTATGTATATATATGAAAAGTTGCTTACAATGCTTTGCTTCTACTGTTTTGATGCCCTTTAAACTTGAATAGGCAGCTTTACAGAGTATGTCATACCTATATAGAACCATAATTAGTTATGCTGCAATTTTTCTAATTTGTAAAAGGAACCAATTTCAGCAGGAGAACGGTGATACAAGATCCCAGTTGTTCCTCCCATGACCCGTCTGACTGTAGCACCAATCTCATTCACTGTTTCAACCGCATCATTCATTGGGTAGCTGAGAAGAGGGATACTAAGATTAAACACAAATCCTTAGATGATACGCAGGGTCACATTACATAACGAAACAACTGCAGGAAAACAACAGACACACGATATATGAGGTAATATAGTTGTTGCTACTCAGGTGTCTCTAATCTCAAGTGTTCAAAACAAAATTTTGCCCAGTCAGCGTGTAAGCCATAAGCCCATGATACAGGTTTACGTGTACACCAAGAAAGTGGTTGACATGCAAAACTGATATCTGTTTTTCCCAAATATTACCATTTTTTCATGTCATCAAGTATAGCAATTGCTCCCCTATACATCTGAAAAGATTAAAAAAAGGTTATATGTTACATGCTATGGGATTATAACTATATGTTACATGCTTGTATGACTCACCGTTGTCCCACAGTCACCATCACCTACTTTACTGTCCCATTCATTTAAACTATCCTTCATCCTGATTATTTCTTTAGCACCTGCTTCAATAGAAGCCTCTAAAATGCAGCCCTCTCTGGTTAGCTCTCGACTTTGTTGAAGCATCTGCCGGTAACAGAAAATGAGACAAGTATGAAACTATCAACCAAAAACAAATGTTGTATAGGGTTTATTTTATCTCAAAAATTTCACCCTTTTGTAAATTTGCAATATAGTTTTGATGTACCTTCAACTACCTTTTCAACTTGAAAATTTCAGTAATAGTATCATCAAAATGGTTTTTTGATCAGAAAAATAATATTCCTATTATCTTATTTGCATTGGTTTAGAAGTACTACTCCAATCCCATCCATAGTTTTAGTTTGAGCATATTCTCATTTTATCAATAGGTATATAATTAGGCGGCACTACCAAAAACAGAAGCAACTAGGAAGATGGAAGAGGGTTGGAGCCAACTGGTTGCTTGAGGGTTCAAATGCATTTTTAGTTTATCTGAATGTAGTAGAACAGCTGACAATAAAATCATGTAGTATGATGAAAACGGGCAATTCCATAACTAAGTACTTGAGCAGATCATCGATACAAACTCAGCAGAGGCAGTATTTCAATAGTGAAATGTAGTAGTCAGGAAGCATACAAATCTATGGAGGAAAGGAAAATATAGACTTCCTATCAGAGACAATGACAAATTTTTTTCCTCGAAAAAGAGACAATGACAAATTTAGTATAGTCACTATGGAAATCCTACCTTATCACTCTTCATTGCGCATGATGGTGGTGCTGGAATAGCAATTTTTGCAGGTTTTTGCCGATCTCCTGCAGAGTAAGTATTGTCTTCACTTTCTTGAGTGTGTACAGGAAAAAATATAAGAGTGAAGCTTGAAACAATGCTTGTTTGGTTAATGTAACATGAGAATGGTCTCACTAGGTCACTATTCACCAATATTAACCCCTACGATTATCTTCACAAGCAAATATGGCCAAGATAAGAAGAATATTTTTTTTCTTTCAGCCAACAAAGTAAATTCTTAGCCATCCAAATTACCTATATTGTAGCCATGCTAAGTATGTTTATTTCGTGTGTCATCCAGAAGGAGCATGAAAAATCCAACCAATCCAAATTACCTTATATCCTAGCCATGTTAAATCAAGAAAATGAATTGCCTATTTGACATGGCTAAGACCAACAATTATGCTTATCAATTATGATGCACTACTGAAAGCTGAAATGGAAGGCATAGTTATCATGATAAATCAAGTCAGTGTCTAAAACAAACTTATTACCATTGGTTCCAATCGGCCAACAAGGAGCTTTAGTAGAGGCATCTAGGCGCAGCAAAATTGTTGTGTCTGACTTCATGATGGATATTGAGAATCCTACAGAACATGATGGATATTGAGAATCCCATCAAAGAAGTTTAAAGCCATTCCATTTTGTCCTAGTCCTCAAATAAAATGGTTATTTTTTTCATACTTCCATCATATTAAAAATCTTATATGCTACCTTGCATGTCAAGTGAAGTCATAAAAGATCCTGTGTAAACTCTGTCAGTAGCAATTCCATATTCCAGTTGCAACTCACGCACAGCCTTTCTAGTAGCAATCATTAACTCCATGATAGGAGTAGCACCTAACCTGTAAATTAGAACGGTACCATAGATGAATATTGCAGGATTTACTTAAACTTTTAATTCAAGGGAAAGGGAACACTTAAAAGAGTTGAAAGAGATTGTACAATTCATGTGAAACAATCAAACAAACTCAGACTGTCATTTGAGGAAAGAATAGCCAAATAGGTAACATTGCTAAACTTCATATTACGATACACGTCATTTCAAAATTAGTGTGATGTATGCATGGAACCGATTGTAGTGAAAGTAGAAGTATAGATTTATTTTCAAGTCCTTTTCATGGAAGATCTTCTGTTTTCTGCACGGCGTTTCATCTGCAAATTAAAGTTTGCTAAAGACAGAAGTGTATATATAGCTTTATCTGCACATTGTATGACAGTATCTACTACCGGAAAGTCAAGGGCGGCCAACTCTAGAATAGATGAGGCAAAGACCAAACTATGCTACATGCATATACTATACTGTAGTTGCACATTTCTGATGTTGAGTTCGATCATACCAAAATACTACAACCATGCACGCAGCAATGCAGCACCGATCTCATTACCCATCACTTCCCAAAAGTCAGGCCCAAGACACAGTTTTGATCAAATCAAACATGTTGTTCTGGCACGATGTTTTAGTTTAATGATTTAATCATATTCTATTATTTTCATTGTACTTAAAAATTATGCTTCAGGATTGAAGAAAAGTATGTATTTAATGACCTAATATACTAAGATGACAATTTTACTAAGGAGATGCAATAAAACAACATTTAATAACGATGTACCCATTAATCAGGAGAATGACCCTGTCGCCTCTTGTAATAGGAACACATTGAGTTTCCTGTCAGAGTGAGCAGAAGTACATTCTTAACAACTCATTTGAACAGTCCTAACAACTAGTTGAACTGAACTTTTAAAAGATAAAAACTGATAATATGAAATGTTTACCATTGTTTTTTAAAGTTATTGTGAGCGCACCAGTACTAAATGCTAATAAAAGAAGTGTTAGGTCATCAGTTTAGGTTAGCATGTCAAATTGGCCAAGTTCCAGAAACAATTTTGTAACTAGGTGCGTCGAATGAGACCGGCAGGTATTAAGCAACAGAACATCATGGTAATTGGAGAAACAGGTTTGACTGGATTGAAAGAGAAAAGAAATAGGATAATCATCTTGACTAAATCACATAGGTGAGGTGAGATGAATAGCAGAACAAAAATAAGAGAAGTTCCTTCTCAAGGTCTGGATTGGGAATTCACTAGTTATCAACGTCGGTACAATTCCTTTTTAAGTATATATATTTTTAAGTGAATTTCGATCAAGTATATAGCTTGTGATACATAAACACATAAGTGAATAACGAACCATATACCAATCATTTGCTTTGAAATGACAATTTATTTAAAATTAGCCTTTCTTCTATGTTCACTCCCACTTTCTGAAATTTAAACAATGAAAGATACTTCAAAGTTTGCAGAATCATGAAGAGAGCTAGGATACCGGTGACAAGATCTGCTTAAGAACACGAGTCACCACTACATCAACGGGCTGAAGTTCGGTGACAGCAGCACCAGCCTCTCCATGCTAGAAACACGAAAGTAATATACAATTAGAAAGTCAAAAGTTAATGGAAATATTGCATAGTCAATAATAAGCCTTCTGTATACTTTTAAGTATAAGTAAAGTGCAAAATATTATCACAGTATATAATATCAAGTGCATAGGAACAGCTCTAAACCCTGAATCCCTTCATGGAATTTATGAGCTGATAGAGTAAACTCACAATTCCAAGACCAAGCTCTATTTGTTCTGGACCTAAACGATCTGAGCTCTCCTGACCAGGCAGCGTACACACTGACAGCGCAACACCCATTGTACCAACTAGCTCGGATGCATGCCTTGCTTGTTCAGCTACCTCTTCAAGGGGCAAACCAGCATCAGCAGCAGCTCCTGCTACCTGTGCATCAGACATCCTGATATTAATCTTAGTGAATGTAGTGAAGCTTGCGAGGAATCAATAGTTTTTCTATTGAAAGAATATGCAGCAAACAGAAAATATAGTTTTTCAATGAAGTCATCTCGATGCAAAAGTAAGCAGGGAGGGCCCACAGGAAAAGGAAGATCACATAATCAACTGCACATAAAAGACCCACAGGAAAAGGAAGATCCTCCAGATATATAAATTTGTAGTGCATCCTAATTTAGAATGTATATATCATCCCAATGAAATGGAAGATAATTAGGGTCTGAGATAGAAATTTATTTTTCAGAACAACTTAGTCTATGCAGCACCATTAACCTTCATTTCTATTATTTGCAGGTAAATCGGAGAGAGCAAGATAGAACCAAAGAATGGCAGAAATGGAAATAATGGAACCACAATTAACAGTTCAGCATTGAGAAACTGTCATACAACTAAAATAGGGGAGTATTACCTTATTCACAAGAATTGTTCCTGCAAGGCCTCTCCTGCCAACTATTCCTTGAGTTGGTGGGAGAGCACAATCATCTCCAACGATAACCATCTGATGTAGTACATAGACATGAAAAACATTCACCATTTTTTATCTGAATTGATACTTAGAAGACATAGAACATGTGCAACCTCCACTTTGTAGCCTTCAGATTTTGCTTCCTCAGCTGCTAGGCCGAAGTTAAGCCGGTCGCCCGTGTAATTCTGTATTTAAGAAGGGTGTTTATATACTCAATTGAACATGTACCAAGCAGAAGCTCTAGCATGCCGGCAGCAAAAAATTCCCAGATGTATAAAATCATATTGCCCTATCGGTGTTCCAATTAAAGTCCCCCATCACCAATTCACCATTTAACATAAATTTGTAATACATGAAAATGGTTGTAAAGGCAAGTACAGTTACTACTAGAAGGCAGCCCTTAGGACCTGTTACGGCTCGAATAGCCTGTAGTAGTAGGACACAGCATGAATGTTTTGAGATCCAGTGACATCAGTTCTTTAGAAGCACTTTGAGGAGGAGCATACAGCCAAAATAGAGTTAACAGGTGGAGAAGTAAAAACATCTCCAGAAACAGCAGCAGTCAGCATTCCTTCACCAACAAAAACACCATGAGCTGGCTCGTGACCACTTCCACCTCCTGTGTACAAAAGACAAATTGTCAAACCATCCCATTAATATGTTTAGCCCTCAGAAAAATGGAGAGTTGTCAATTTTCATTAGACTTTTCGATATTTTACTGAAAAGGGAGAAAAACTGTCTAGACAACTATCAAACCACTGTTTTAACACATGAAATGAATTAAATAAACAAAAATAGCATGCTAGAGCATGTAATGTCATTCCATCCATCAAGATCACCCTTTAGCTCTCTGAGAAGATTCTTCACTTATTAAGCAGTTTATACTTTCCTAGTGAATATCATACTATACTCTATGAAGATTGCACTGTTCCATACCGTGCATCCAGCAACTCTAAAAAAAGACTTTAATATTGCTTGGCAGACAGCACATCTAGTTTGATATTTTAGACACAGAAAGTTTATCATGCATGCGGGCCAGGACTAACCAAAACTCAACTCAAAACTACAAAAGTATAAACAGGCACACGAAAAAGAAATCGAATATCTGCCAGTACTAGTACATGATCAATATGGCCCAGTTTGGGAAGCTTCTCTCAGCCACGCTTAGATTATTAGGTAAGCGAAGATTTTCTCGCTTATCACTTTTTGCTTCTTGTAGTATAAATCTCTGAAGCGGCTTACCACAGAAGTAAGAATAAGCGAAAATAAGCAAGGGGTTTGGTGATATTCTCGCTTATTTTCATAGATAAGAAGATTATAATAGCTCCCAAACAGGGCCGATAACTAGCCAGTTACTGCATGAAATTATCAACTCCAAATATATATATAAAAATATCAGTCGAGTTCATGAGAAAATCATACATTACTCAACACTCGATTACCACCGAATCCTAGTCTGATCATCGTTAAAAATTGAAAGTGACGCAAGTTCCAAAGTGAGCATGATTACTACCGCATATGACAGCAACCTTGTCGTACGTCCCGACCGCGACATCGGAGCGGAGAACCACCTTGATCTGCACACCCGAGCGCAAAATTAATCGTCGAAACCACAAAAATATTGGGGCCGGCCGCATGCGGGAGGCCTCCGTTTGGAATTCAATCGCGTCGCCTCACCTCGGGGAACCCGTCCAGGTACTGCAGCCCGGGGTACGTCTCCGCCAAGCCCTCGATGAACTGCGTCGCCACATCTACGCCCCAAAAATCCATCAGTTTTGTTCCCCGGAATTTCGCGGGGACCGTCGAAACAGCCCGAGAATTACTCCACGACGCGAGAGCGAGAGGAAGCTGCAACGTCGTACCGTTGGGATCGTTGATGAGCTTCTTCCCCCGCGCCGCCATGGGTGCCTGGAAGCGCAGGCGCGTCGCCGTCTCTCGCCGAGGACGTCGCGGGAAGCAAAGACGCGGTGGGGTAACTGGGGACTGGGAGTCGCCGCAGTGCACAGATGCTTTCTGGTGCTCCCCTAAGGGAGAGTGGAGTAGCGCGCTGTCTCGGCGCCGTCCTCGCGATGGCGACTATTTTTGGACGTGCTGGCGTGATATTACGAAACTGTCCCTATCTCCCGTATTACTATACGAAGCTGACCACAAAATCATTAGGTCTGGCTTTGTTTCGAAGTTTTTCTAGGTTTTTAGGGGTGAATTTTCTAGGTTTTTAAGGGTGAATTCTGTAGTTACTTGGGCCTTTGAGGCACACGAAGCAAAATCCTCTGTAGTAGTTCTCGGTAATACCAATGGTGTCGATCGCCGAGACCCGGGAGAGTGGGCTACCACTAGCAGCATTCTTATCCAGAGAACCGTGCAGCACTCCATCTATACTCACCCAGCTGATAGTACTCCCTCTGTCCAAAAAAATACTTTAAGATTCAAAATTTGTCTAAAAAAACAAGTCATTCTACTATATTTATATTTAGTATGTACACGTACATGCAACAACTAATCAATGTCATGCAACAACTAATCAATATCATTTTACTTTCTCATTAATCTATTTTAAAATTTATATAATGACTTTTTTTAGACGGAGGGAGTAGCCCTTTGCGATCTCCACGTACTGGATGTAGAGAGACCACCTCATCGTCGCTCGTCCAATTCAGGCAACATTCACGCACAACGAAGTCGTTACGAGTTTCTGTAGTACAGACCAACGATCGTTCAAGCAGTGATGCACAATAGTGCTACCGAAATGCGCACAACTGAAACGAAATTCAGTCAAATAAACAACGATCATTACCACCGCTGAAAGCAAGCAAAGATATCACGGCAGTGAAAAAGTATAGCCTCAATTTAACTTGTACCGTCTACAGACTCTTTGTGCATCTCCTTGTAAGATGTGAGAAGGGTGAAACAATATGGAAGTCTCTTTCTCGGCCCATGCAAAGCACAAGCGGAAACCAAATCTAAGGGGGTGAGAAAATGCCCCGGCGATTTTCCTGTCAGTGTAGTATTTTGGGTCTATCAATGAAGCGCAGCATATGCTACTAGCTCTTTGAACCGTGCAGCTTGTTCTTCACTGCAAGGGCAGCAGCTCGGTACCATGCGGCTGCAGCCATTGCTCCTGGATCAGGGATTGAAGCCAGGAGGTCCGGAGCAATGTATGATGAACGTCCAGCCTGCAAGTGCAATCCAAATTCTTATATGAATATGAGAATTATTGAAGGAAATAATAGAATAGTTCGTGTTTAATAGTCTTGCCACAGTAAGGGTTATGCAAAGATTAAGCGTAAAGGATGTGGAGTAGAGAGAGTGCGAATATATATACCTTTGCTTGCATCTGTTTAGTGGTTTCAGCACCTGCTGATGCTGCTTCAGAAGAAGCAATGAAGGCAGCCACAGGATCCTCCCCAGCCTCGAGTCTCTGCTCAGCATTGTAGTGTTATCAGAAAAAAACATGGACAATTGAAGAAAGACAAAGTAGAATCAAGAAGCAACCTGATTCAGAACAGTAGAAGCAGGAATTAGGGCATCCAACATTGTGCGGTATCCTGAGCTGGCGCCACCATATTTGCTAACAGCAGCAACAGAGGCCTCTAAAGCACCAGCCCCTGTAGAAAAGCAGCAAGGTTTATTTGTTGCATGTAAAATTCATGGTATATGATCAGAAAGATAAAGTACATTTCCTACATTCATTTGCAGTAACAGTTGTGCTCTGCTTTAAGCTTGCATATGCAGCCTTGAAGAGTATATCATACCTGGAGCACATTAGGAGCTGTAAGTTTATTTCGTAGGAATCATACATTCAATAAGGAAACTATGGGCACGGAAAGCACAAATATCTTACAAGATTCCACTTGTTCCACCCATCACCCTTCGGATTGTTGCCCCGATTTCATTTATTGTTCCAGCTGCATCATTCATAGGGTAGCTGGGATAGAGAAAAATGCACTAAAGGTTGGTCAAATTTTACATAACAGAAAAAAACTAGAATTATATCATAAAACTAGCTAGCCCGGCAAAGTCTAAATACTATGAATGAGACACTCATCAGAAAAAGACATAAAAAAACACTGGTCGGCAAAGTCTAATACTACAAATCTCATCATCATGTATCACTTTCACTGGACAGTTACTGAAGTTAGAATTAAAAATGTACTAAGTTAGTAAAATCATCATGTGGGAGTTCACATATAATAATTTATCACTTATCAGCAGCTTAATCATCGTAATAAAATTAAAAGGTTCTCACCAATAATTTGAAATGCTTTCAACTTACCGTTTTTTCATATCTTCAAGAATAGCTGTTGCTCCTCTATACATCTGAAAAAACAGCAGTGACATATTCAATCTTAAACAGCCATAGTCAAATAAGCATTGAGCTCATAAACAACTGACTCACTGTGGTTCCACAGTCACCATCGCCCACTTTACTGTCCCATTCGTTTAGGTTATCCTTGAGATTGATAATTTCTGTAGCACTTGCTTCAATAGCAGCCTCCAGGATACACCCTTGCTTGCTCAGCTCCTGAGGTTGAGCAAGAATCTGCAGAACGATAACAAAATCATCATAACCGAAGAACCCGCAAGAGGGAACTGATAGTCATGCATGTGCCAGTGTGATTAAAAAAATCACAGAATAGTTTTGACTAAGGTTTCGTGAAGCAATACCCTACAGCAAATGGAAATAAAAAATAGACACCAGTAAGTCCTACACAATCAGCAGACAGCTACATGCATTTCTTGCATAGTTCCACATTAGATCACAGGTGAACAGATGATCCGAGAAAAAATAGTAAGAGAAATCAAAATAGGGATTTTGTTTTACCTCGTCATCCTTCATTGAAGGTGATGGTGGTACAGGAACAGGAAACTTTGCTGGTGGGCGGTTCCCTGCAGTCAAGTGATCAACATTAAGTTTAGAAAATATGATTCAAAATCAAAAGGTTCTGACATAGGTCAAAATGTTTTCTCAGCACATATGCAAATTTTTCCGTGCTGAAAATATGAGTCAAAAATTTTGGTTGCAGTCCAGTTTCTCACTGAATTCCCATTTACCTCAACAACCTAATCTTGTTTTACAGCCTTCAATTAGTCTGTAAGCAGTATTTTAGTATGTAAGTGGTAATCAATGTTCATACAAAATAGTTTGTAGGCAGTCTTTTAGTTTGTAAGTGGTACAACAAAAAAAAACATGCAAGTAGGTGATGGTAGAAGGTCAGGAGAAAATAATAGAAGGAGAACGACAATATAGTTCCAACTTATACACCAAAGATAAACTGAATATAGCACTGTTCTAAAGCATGACCATCTCACCCACTGAGCCTTCATCTAAGTGGGAGGTACCATCCTTCCGCCTAACTCAGGTTGCAAGCGGGGCGGGTTTTGCCGCGAGCCCGTTGGGCAAACCCGCGCCGCACACCCGCAAATGACCGCAAATCTGCCCGTGTTGGTGAAGCGGGCCTACGCAGACAGCCCGCGAGAGCCGCCGGCGCCGCACAGCCCGCAAAAAAAAACGAAGGGGGTCGAGGCTGCAGGATCGGGAGAAAGGGGATCGAGAGGAGAAGAAAGGGGATCGAGAGGAGAGGGGCGTAGGGCGCCGCTGCGCCGTCATCCTCGCGTGTGATACGCCCATGGTGTCTCTGTCTTGTGCGCCGCCGCCGCCGTTCGCCGGCGGACCAACTATCTTACATACCGTCGTCTTGCCTCTTCCCCCCTCTCTTTGATGTTCAGTAACCATCCTCATCCGCGAGATCAGCAAGCAATCAGGGATGGAGCAGTGGCGATGGTGTGTGGTAAGTGTAAGATCTTTTTGATTCACCTACTGAATTTTCGATTCCTCTTGTTTTTCGGTTTCTGGAATTTGGGATGCAGGCGCAGACGGAAAGAAGCTCAGGAAGGTGACCGTGCCGGAGAGGTGGAATGGGGGCGCCAGCAACATCAAGCAAGATCAACGAGAACAAGCTTCTCTCTGAGAAAAACAGGCCAGCCTAACTCCTTTCTTTCCCCATCCTGCATCGAGTCATGTCTTCTACTGCTAGTTCTTTGCAGTCAAAGGGTAATGCTATCTAATAATATCTAATAAGTTCAGTTTTATTATGCATAGATGGAAAGAAAGAGATCACTATAGTTATTATTAAACTTTGTCTCACCAGTGATAGAGTAAACAGGAAGGTCATTCTATTTTTCTTGTACTTTAGAGATGGTCAATGCTTTCGATATCTCACTGATGTAATGATTTAACCTACTTGAAGTGGAATTGTAGATCAAAACAACTGTCTGGATAAGCAAAGTGTTGTCCGCCTCTTCTTTGTTTGGCAAATTGCTGTCAGTCTGTCATGCCTCTTCTTGGTTTGGCAAATAAGCTAGCTAGGTACTACTGCCGTTTGTGTGGTTCATACTCATAAATGGCATGTGAGGTGTCATGTCTGTATGTAGTCTCTCTTGAGTACTGAGTTTCAGAATTTCATTGGTGCCATTTATTCTGCTAGTTCTTTACAGTCATGTGTAATGTTGTCTGATAATAACTAATAAGTTCAGTTTTATTATGCATTTCTAAAACTAGGATAGATGATGAAATCTCTAATTTATCTTGTCATCACTCATTACCATCTCTAATTTACCAATGTGTGTTGTTCATTTCAGTTACAGTGCAGAGAAGCTCTAGGAAGAGAACTACTAAGCATCACAGATTTAGAAGCAGCACTTGTTCTCCACTTCCATGCATGCTTTTCTATCTTCGTGTGTGATTTTAAATGTCAATTTATATAAGTATGATCCTTCATAATATGGATATTAAATAAGTATGATTCTTTTTTGATAATTATGGTAAGTGTGCTTTTAGTTTTGGGACTAATATCGTATATTAAATAAGGAAAAAAACCTCGCAAATGTTTGAAATAGTTCGATTTTGAAGTTAACGTATAGAAAAGCATTTTCTAGTTTACTCTCATGATGAGGTGGAATGAGTTAGCTGAGATATTTTCTAGCGTTCAGTTTATCTAAAACGATTAGATGCTTCATATATAGGCTACTAATTAGTAATTACCAGGCTGATAGAACTTAAACGGAGAGGAGCATGGGCGGGGGACAGGTTGCCGGGACCTGCGTGCGAACGTGGCTAGCTAGCCAACTAACGCGGACGTCCTTCTTGCGGCGGTATAGCGCGGGCTGCCGCAAAGGCCGCAAGAGTTTTGCGGCTGCATGCGGGGCGCCGCATCTGCCCGCATAAACGCAAGCGGCTCGTGCGGACGCGGGGCGGGCAGCCGCAACCCGCCCCGCTTGCAACCTGACGCCTAACACCTAATCATCCAATTAGCCACTAGGCACCAACCAACCACCCGCCTAGCAGCAATTAGACACTAGGGGTGTCAGTCACCTAACACCTAGCACCTTTTAGAGCACTGGATTCAAGCTTCCAAAGCACTGCTAGAGAATACTAGCTAAAATGCAAAATGTCTGCGATTCTAAATTGTTAAATCCAATACATTAGTCGATTATGCCACCAAGATTATTACCTTCAGAACCAACAGGCCAAGCCGGAGCTTTAGTGGGAGCATCAAGTCTCTTCAAAATGTTTTCATCAGACTTCATAATGGTAATAGATAATCCTGCAAATGTAAATAGAGTGAAACAATACTACCGGGTTAGTTAGAGAGTGAGCCAACAACAAATGCTGAGGTATGAATTGTGATTAGATAGAGAATTCCACTTAAGTCAACTACTTGTATAGTGGATGATAATGCACAATATAAAGCGTTTTCATTTGTGAACACGCGTCGGGAAGTACCAATGAATGTTTTATGAGGTTTGGTTAAATCATGTTAACTGAAGTTAGAGATAATAAAGCTCATCCACGTCATTATTCAGGGGGGTCACGCAAAAACTGACCAGCCATATCAAGTGATGTCATAAGCGTGCCAGTGTAGACCCTGTCAACAGCAATGCCATATGCCAATTGCAACTCAGGAACTGCTTTTCTCGCTGCAATCATAAGTTCCATAGTAGGGGTGGCTCCTAATCTGTGTAACAGATATTGGGTTAAACAACAAAGTAACAGACTGCAACTCAGTTCAGTGCAAACAATGGACAGAAAGGAAATAGATACAGTGACAAAGTAATGTACAGTTTTCAAAGCAAAAAATGTGGATTTATCTAAGTAGGACTTGATACGGTATCATAAAAAGGGTAAAATTGGTAGAAAAGAATTATCAGAAAGATAAAAACTTTTGTGATGAGCACAAGTTGAATTGATGTAGAAGGCGGGTCAAATTAAATTTGGAGAACACATTTCAAGGTATACAGTGAACCTTTCCAGCTATTCCTACTCTCTATCCTATCCAGGTCACAGAATGAAGAGCTACAAAGATGGTACTATAGTAAGTAACCTTTCAGGAACTCAAAATGGATGCCCACCACCAGCAAACAAAGGATTTATCCATAAGACAGGAGGACCTGGGAACAAATGATATCGGTATGCAACCTTGTAACCAGGCCCCTTTGGCGCATGGCCAACAGGAAGAAAACAGAAATCTCCCACAGAAAGATACTCATTATTTTTCAACTCTTGTTTCTTTCTCCCATGAATCTAAATTTTCGCAAGGCCTCATGAAATCTAGGATAAGTTTGCAGAAACAATTTTCACAGTAACTCATAAAAATGATAGGCAATAAGATGACCAAACCAACCAAGATTGAAAATGGGCACCTAAATGTCATCATGAAAGATGTCAATCAAACATAGAAATAGGGAAAACATATACAAGATACAATTAACCTCCCGAGTGTCAATTTGTGTTAGTGCTACTGATTCCGCAAATATTATTCAATTCATATGGTCACAGGAAAGGTTCAGATTTGTATTACCCATTGATTAGGAGAACAGCATTGCTCCCCCTTGTGATAGGAAGATATTGAGTTTCCTGCAAGGATGCAAAGGTACCAAATGAATAACCAAAAGCATCTCAAGCTAGCAGTAGAAAGCACCCCTTTTACATAGTTCGATTACTGAGACAGGTATGTAATGTTACACTCAAGGTAAACCATAGAAGGAGAGGATTAGCCCCCATTCCCTATAATTCATCTCCCACCCTCATTGTCATCCTTGCCTCTCCAGTAATCCAGGCTATGCTTTTTTCTTAATATAAAGAAATTTCCTAATTTTTGTTAAAGAAAAAGAAAGGGAAAAGGGTCTCTCTAAAACAAAAAAGGAGAACATCAAAGCCTAGACAAGCTATATTTTTCACATTCACAAAATAACTAACCAAATGATAAACACAGTTCAGTGTCAGACTTCACAAATAACAGAAAACATTGAAATTAAACAGAGAAATATCATTAGAAAATTGTTCAGCAAATACAAATAGATAAACATAAATAAAGGGGTTAAACAAAAAATGCAGATAAAAAAATACCTGTGACAGTATCTGCTTAAGAACATGTTCTACCACTACATCAATTGGCTGGATCTCAACAACAGCAACACCAGGCTCTCCATGCTGGATACACATATATATATATGTATCTTATTACGTATTTACACATCTCAGATGTGTAGAAAACAAACATAAATGCACAAAAGCTTACAGCCACATATATCATGCTAACTGTTTACGTAACAATAGATGTGGTTTAAACTTACGATTCCAAGGCCAAGCTCCATTTGCTGTGGACCCAAACGATCAGATGGTACTTGCCCAGGCAATGTGCAAACAGAAAGTGCAACTCCCATTGTACCAACAACCTCAGATGCATGTTTTGCTTCAGCAGCAACATCTGCAAGAGATAAACCAGCATCTGCTGCAGCCCCAGCAACCTGTGGATCAAACAACGTATGTTTCATGAACATGCACTAAATCTTCAATGCTAGTTGAGAAGATCACTATTAGCTAGTATTTATATTTGCACATATAAATACCACATCAGTTTTTCTGCAAAAGGCACTCCCCGCTATTTTAGACAAGCATAGTGCAAGGCTAATCAAATTAGAGGGAAAAGGTCAGTTGCATGAAAAAGCAGATCAATTGAATGGAAAGAGAAAGGAATGTAACATGTCAGTAACTGAGATGATGCCTAAGAGCAGAATATAGGATATAAAATACAATAGCAACAAGAAAATACCTTATGCACAAGAATTGTTCCAGCTAAACCTCTCCTACCAGCTATCCCTCTAGGTGGGGGAAGGGCACAATCATCTCCAACAATAACCATCTACAAGTGGAGGATAAATGTTAAGTAATTATTCAAACGAATGTGACCTGTTATATGAACATAGTGAGATGTGTGTTTATCAACCTCCATCTTATACCCTTCAGATTTTGCCTGCTCAGCAGCTAATCCAAAATTCAGTCTATCACCAGTGTAGTTCTGCAAATGTTTGGCAATTGAAGGTAAAAAAAAATGCAACTTAGTAAGATGAGAGTAGGTCAATGCTTCGCAGTTTACAAATATAAAGTTGTACAAAAAGGAACACTACAGATTAAAATATTGGGGGCGAATTACCAGTATCACTACTTCAAGCATACATAGCTATAAAAAACAGCCAGCAGTATGGCCCATTTCAAAATAAATACAGATGTACTACAGCCTTCTTATTGAACTAAAGTATAGGAGAGTTGATTTGTCCCAAGTAAATTCAGAGAAGAAAATCTTTTTCCCCTCTTCTCTGTCCATTAATGCTGGTTTACACACAAACACAGGATAATTGGTGGAGGAAGTGGTAGTAAAATGTTAATGTGGTAATAAGCAGACAATACACAGTCCCAAAGCATCAGATATTCAGAATACACGATCCTTCAGATGCACTAAAAGCACCAAAAGATCCCTCTTACATCATGATTTGACTTTTAAAAGTTGATATCACAGTGAGACTACCTTTACTATTAGAAGGCACCCCATGGGACCCGTTACAGCTCGAATAGCCTACAATGAAAATGAGATGTAATTGAATGTCAGTTAGGATGATTTAAGCAACTGAAGAAGTTAGACACAATGTTGCAAAACAAACATACAGCTAAAATTGAATCGACAGGGGGAGAAGCGAAAACTTCTCCAGAAACAGCAGCGGTCAACATCCCTGGTCCAACAAATCCAGCATGGGCAGGCTCATGGCCACTTCCACCACCTATGAACAAAACAGTGCTACAATAAATAATTGAACATGACATGAACAAATGGAAATGTCCAAGAAATTGTCTGTGATGAATGTTAACAATGAAGATTTTTTTTTATGCAGAAGCTCCTATTTGGCACTTGTGCTTTTGCTTGCAATGAGAACCGATCAGTTAAAAATGGCCAAAGAAACATGTAATTAGGTTCAAACAAGGAAGCAAAACAAGCATATAAGAGACTATATGCATACATATATGGCAACCAGCACATTTTTCTATGAATCTATGACAGTGCTGTGGAATGCAAAGGATCCATGTGATACACTGTCCTATATTCCTCCTCCCTCCAAAGCATAGTCCAATATTATACTTCTAATGAACAAATAACATCCTAGCTTAGATAACTCCAAGCAACTAACCCAACTACCATTCTAGCATCTAGCTGAATATATGTAAATTTGAATAAAGCGTGACTCAAATTAAGCAAAATTAGATTTGATCTGGCCAATCCTAGTTAAAAAAAGATAACAATGATATGGAAGCACCCCTACTAATGCTGTAATAATATAATGAGAACTACCATCTACCAACAGGCGCTATAAAAGAAGATTTCCAAGGGATTGTACCATATCAACAGGGAAATTCCATAGCATTTCACATATTTCATATTTGAACATAACATGGGAACTAACCATCATATGCCCATTGAAATTAGGACAAAAGCAGAGTTCGAACTTTGGAAAATTACCTGAGATGACAGCAACCTTATCATAGGTGCCACGCTCGACATCAGCACGAAGAACGACCTTAATCTGCACAGATTTCAGCGGAGCTTCGACACTTAATGCTTCCTGAAACAACTCCAAATTGCTCCCTAGTGCGAAATATCACCTGAGGGAAGCCGTCCAGGTACTGCAGGCCCGGGTAGGTTTCCACCAGCCCCTCGATGAACTCCGTCACCACATCTGCAAAAGCAAAGTAAACCGAAGCCCCGCCGGAACCACCGGGTGCGATTAAACCCTAGCAATCGAAGAAAAAACTGACTGAAATTTAGCGAGAAATGGAGGAGCAGGCTGTTACCATCAGGGTTGTTGATGAGCTTCTTCCCCTGCAAGGCCATGGCGTGGGGGCTCCCTGCGGCTGCGCGGCGCCCGACGATCGCCGGCGGCGGGGAGGTCGAGAGATTGGGGAAAGACGGCGAGGCGAGCAGTATGAAGTCGCCTCCCTCGTTCTGTACTTCTGTGGGCTTTTGCTTGCTCGAGGAGCTTATCCTTTTATAGAAGCGGATTAGCAGTCCAGATGAAACTGAAAAAAATGAGTTACCGTGATACCCTTCTTGGAATAACCCACTATTCAATGTTATTTCCGGTTTTTCTTATTCTTAGACCAATTATCTAATGTATTCAAATTGAGACGGGTGTTGTCGTTTTATTTTATTTTATTTGTTACAATTAGTATTTTTTATTATTTGTATTTAAATTATAAGACGAAGTAAGGCATGTATATGCAAAGGATATCTCTTTATCATAGCAGCAGAAAATAAATTAATGGCTTGTGGTAATCCATTTGTTTCTCATACATAGAGATGGACCATACACCCATCATATCTTTTGAGAAAAAATGATATCTCTATGATAGTAGTAGAAAAAAATAAATTGATAGCACACGGCAATCCTTTATTTCTCTCGTGTATGGATATATTCGTACCTTTTCTCAAAGGGAGACATTGATTGTATAGTGTTTCATACTACTTGTGACAAATTATCTAATGCTTCTCAGTTCAAAGCGATATCTCTCTATCATAATACCAGAAGGAGAGAAACCAACGGCAATAATTTATTTTTTCACGTGTAAAGATAGATCATAAGATCTTTCCTATCTTTTCTCAAATGGAGATATCGAGTACATGGTGATCCGGTACCACTAGAGACAACTTATGAAATATTTCTCGGTTCAAATTAATATATCCCTATCCTAGTAGAAGAAGAAAACAAACTAATGGTAGGCGGCCAATCCTTTATTCCTCTCGCATAGAGATGCGTATTCTTTTCTCAAATTTGGACATTGATTGCATAGTAATTCGGTACTGCTCATGGTAAATACTAGAAGAAAAGAAATCGACGGCACGCGGCAATTTGTATCAATTAATATGTTTGTGCGTATAGATAGATCATACAATCATCGCATCTTTTCTCAAAGGGGGACATTGATTGCCTAGTGATCCGGTACTGCTCATGACAACTCATGTAATACTCCGCGGTTCAAAGTGATATATCATTCCTCATAGTAGTACAAGAAAACAATTTGATGACACACGGCAGTACTTTAATTTATCTCTCCATACATAGAGAGGTAGATCACACGGTAGTTATATCTTTTCTCAAATGGGACCATTGATTGCATAGTGACCTGGTACTGCTAGGATCTAGGAACAATTCATGTAATACTCCTTACTAGTTGAAAGTGTAACTTGGGTTGAGTGCACATTAAAACAATTTGAATATCTTGTGGCATTCATTTCATCCTATTCCAATTTTGCTTCTCTGTTGAACACATTGCCATAAAAAAAATCCAAAGTTTGAGTTGCATTTTATTGACCACAACAAGTTAATGGCACCCAAAATGACACCTCCATGATAGAAGTATCGTAAATGATTCTACATGTATCAATGCATTATATTTCTCGCAATAAAATGTATTACATTGATTTATGGAAAAATGCGATGCAAATGGTACCAACAATAAAATATGTGCGTACACCAACACAACCTCAACATCGTGTTGTCTTTTTTGACCCTTACGTAACATTATGCTAGAGAATTTTCATATGTTGTGTAATGTCATTTTCACTTATCCAATGGAACACAGAACGATAATGGCAATACCAGGCTGTACTTGAGATTTTGTTGAAAGAAGATTGATCACTAGATTTTTTTTAGATAATGGAAATATTTCCGGCCTCTGCAATGAATGCACACAGCCAAATTCTTACAAAGTCTTCAGCTCAATAGCTGAGAAAAAGAGAAACAATACATAGGAAGAGAAAATAATCATAAGCAATGTCTAATATTGCCTATCCATCCATTCTTGGAGAAGATATCCAAAGCTTCTATTGCTTGGCTCGTCGAATAGACGGTCTTCCTAGTGTCTTCACGCTGCATTGATAAATCATAGCCAATATGTTCCCTCAAAAGGTAGCTTTCAAAGCAATGTAGAAGATCGCCCACGAACATCCGAGCACGAACAATGAATGCTGAAGCACCATATGGATCTCCACGACGACGTCTTCAAGAAGAACATGACGCCAATGGCGCCATCGTCATCGGCCCGAGATAGGGCTTGGTTTTCACCGAAGAATCAAAACATGGCCATATATTAAGGGAAGTATACACGAAGTCGCCTCCAAGGAGGAAGTGGCACCCGCAGGCGTCACCGACTAGGCTTTCGCCCCAACCTCCACCACGCCATGGCAGCAACCGTTTGAGCTAGAATATGCCTCACCGAGCTGCTGATGGTGCCTAGCATGCCGCGATTGTTGATAACCAACCGTTGGCAACTCGATTCATGCCTACCGCTGCAAACACAACTACTGTTGTGTCGTGTGCTCGTCCATTGTCCACCGCCGGCCACTGTTATTGGGCCAGGGAAGACGACAGGAAGGCTCCCCTGACGGATCCGGACTGGGAACGACATCAGGATGTCCACCCCTGACGGTGTCGGCCCGGGGAAGTCGACGGGAGGGTCAGCAGGGCGCACATCCGCATTGCCAGACCGCACCAGGCGACATTGGCCACCTACGGCAGCGAGACGAAGAACGGAGGGAAGGAGCGGTGGGCGCGCGGAGCTTCATCAAAGGAAGGACGCCTAGCCGTTGAACCCACGCTCGCCGGCCACATGCCGTCGCCATCGCGGGCCGCCGTCGCGGGCCGCATGCATGGCCGCTGCGCGCCGAGCCCCGGCCGCCGGTCGTGCGCGTCGTCCCCGGCCGCCGCAGTCCGTGCGCCGAGCCCCCGTCGGCCGCCGCCGACCGCGCGCCGAGATCCGGCTACCGGTCGCGTGCGCCGTACCCGGCCGCCGCCGGCCGCTCGTGTCGTCCCGGCCACCAGTCGCGGCGTCGTCCCCGGCCGCACGCTGAGCTCTGTCCGCCGGCCGCCAGTCGCGGCGCCGTCCCTGACCGCCGGTCACGACGCCGCCCCGGCCGCCACCGTCCAGATCCGGGCAAACCTGCCCTGTATCCGGTGATTTGGCCACGCCGCCGCCCTCATAGCTGGCCCCCTGCTTTCGGTGGCCAGCTCCGGCGGCGGCGAGGCGGGAGGAAGGAGATGAGGGGGGGGCGGCGCTAACCCTAGAGGGGGGGTCGTCTCGGGGTGACCTTGCGGGTCATATATGTCTGAATTATGTTATTGATCACTAGATAGAGATTTTTCATGTGTATTGACTCTCATTTTCATTGATGTATTGATAATTAAATGATGCCGCGCAACACGTCAATTGCAGTCTATAGCTGAGATTTCATAAAGAAAGAGACAGCTTCCTGGGAGTCCCCTCCTTAGGAAAAAGTTTTCACCGAGGTGAGTTTCATATCCAATAATGAAATCCGTCGGGCTGGCCTGGCATGGTCATTTCTTCTTTTCACAAGCAAGCGAGCAGCCAATAATGTTGGATGGTAAGAATGTAATTTGAGGCGATGTGCATGGCAAGGATGGAAAGCGGTGACATGGAGCCTTCTAGAGACTAGAGAGGACCAAGTGTCAACCGGCCCGCCGGATTGCGGCGTCGAGTTCAGTGGTTGGTATCGCGTGCTGGCCTCATCGTTGCCACAGGAGCCATCCTGGCCGTCCACTGACAGATCGGACGGCACCAGTCGCCGCGTCAATTGTGGCCGCCGTCTTCGTTCAGAGCAACCTGCCCGATCATTTATTGCGTGAAGTCAAGGACTCCGAGCTCTCGCCGTCGCCGACTGCGACCTCTGAACAGCCCAGGGAATAAGAAATTGGAGGTAAACGTACTGAACTGACACGGAAAATCGAATTATCGATGGCAAGTAATTTCCATGTGGGATCACGATTCGGCAAGAGTTGGAAGACCCGATATCACGAAAATCGTGAGACGCCGGTACAGTTAGTTACACGTTCTCCTCCTACACCGGCAATGCTCGTGCTGGTAAGTTCAGCCGCCTGCGGTTCTCCGCCAACCTAGCAAAAAGTTCGTAACGAGACGCATACCAGCAAAGAGCGAACAGCCGCTCGGAGTTGCTCTTGCACACCACCAGGACCCCACTCCGGAACAACATTGGAGGCAGCACAATAGCAAAGGAGACAGGAACAGAGCAGCCACATGAGGAAATCGAGCATGTTGCAATGCAACTCTGATTTGGAATTGCATTAATGCATCACCTTTGGGGGGAAATAGGCGTCTAAATAATAGTATCGGACACCACTCGTGCGGCCACACAGGGAGAGACGAACATTTTTTGTTTACAAATCCATACGTATCCCTGACAAAAATATCGGGATACAAAACACCGGGAGGCGTGAGTAAAGCCATCACCGTAGGTACTCGGTAGTCGGTACTCCTGTCCTGCTCTGGAATCGTCACACCGCGCCAGGGGGCGAAGACGGAAGACCTCACTGTCTTCTCCTCACCCTGCTCCGCAGCCGCTGATCATGCACGCCGCGTCATCACCCGTCCGGAGGCGAGGCGGCAGCCCGCCTGCTGGTCCTCCGCGCTCTGCGGCTGGCGATCGATCGAGCTGCGTCCTACGGGCACTAGGCCAGTCAGCGCTGCCGGCGGCGGCGTCAGACCCTGGGGCTCAGCCACTCCACGATGTCGTCCATCACCTTGTCCTTCTCGGGCTCGATCAGGAGGTCGTGGAGCAGCCCGTCGTAGAGCTTGAGGGACTTGTCGGCGGACGAGGACTGCTCGTGCAGGGCATGCGAGCCGTCGGGGTCGGTCACCATGTCGTCGGCGCCGTGCAGAACCAGGATGGGGGTGGTGATACGGTGCAGGTGCTGCTGCAGGAACGACGTCAGGCGGAGGATCTCGTAGCCCGTCCGGACGCGGATGGCGCCCGTGAACACGAGCGGGTCCGTGTACTTGGCGCGCAGGGCCTCCGGGTCGCGCGACACGGGCGGGCCGTTCCGAGACGCTGTGAACTGGTACCTCGGCGCGATGAGGGCAAGAACTGGCGCCATGACCTGAAAAATAGTCAACAGAAAATATTTCTGAGATGGGGCGAAATGTGAACAATGATGCCTACAGATTCCACACAGATTTGGTGACATGCAGTAGGGTTATTGTTCTCTCTTGAGACAGTAGTACACAAATGATCAGATATGGGGTATTGTTTAAAAAAGATCGAGTCATACCTTTACTACTGGGTGAGTAGGCTGTACACGAACAGCTGGTGATGTCAGGACAATACCGCTAATAAGAGTCTCTACCTCTGGATCAAGTGCGGCCTGTCGAGAATAAAAAGAACATTTAGATTTATGCAGCACAAGTGCGCAAGCACAGTAGTGGAGAAGCAAGCATTTCGCACTGATACAGTACATACGGTGCAACTGATGTTATTACCTTTAGAATGATGCCTCCACCAGTTGAATGGCCAAAGCAGAAGCATGGAAGACCAGGGTTCTCAGCTAAGACTTTCTTGAGGTACATTTTCTACATTGAAACAAAAGCATTTGAATAAGAATTTACACCATTAAGTCTCAAGATTACAGAAAGTATGTTCAATAGCTCATACCAAGTCACTGACGGCATGGTCAAGAGACTGCACGTATCCATGAAGACCATCGCTTCCACCATGGCCTGTAACACAGCATAGTCTACAGGTTAGAAAAGATTAATGAATCTATGTGTCACACTGAATTTTAGTAAGCACTGAAATTCAATACGAACGGTTTTTTGCGTTACTATTACCAGTTGGTCTCTGTTTTCTATATAGATCTAGAATCTCAATCATTGCTTCTACAGCCTGACATAGCTAAAATTTTACATGGTTATAAGAAAAAGAAACTATGAGTAAGTTGAAGCTAGAATGTGGTTTGTCTAATTCAACAAGGGAGAAGCTAAACTGAAGAAGGAAAAACAATTGTTCATAGGCCATTATTTCTTTCAGAATTGTTAAATGATTCAGTGGACCATCGAATCTGTGTATCCCTAAAACAGAGTCAGCCTCCAAGTCAGCGATTATGAATTATCGCAGCTTTTAGTCACAATACCAAATGGGAAAGCACTGAACTGATGCTCCTGATCTACGGTATACCACTGATGCGGCATCAAACCAGTTATTAGGAATGGGAAGACATAAGAATGGGAACCATGAAACTGATGCAGCATCATAGCTAGCTCCCAGCTACAAACCAGTTATTACCATTCGTCTCAAAGCCAAAGCCCACTTTGCTGGGGATAAAGGATCCATCAAGAGTTTTAGAAATCATAAGTTCATATCAAGGTCGCCATTTTCTTGACATGATAAGATTTGATTCAGATTAAGATGGAGCCCGGCCTTGTACGGAAGTATTAACTATCAACCAATAAATGAACGGCCAAAATAAAGCCAGCAAATATCTAGACATCCAAAATCTAGTTTAGCCTTAAAATAGACACGGTCTTGCATTTCAGTTTTGGAATTTAAGACCAAAAGCACTCTTAGAAAACAAGTGTGCCTTTGCCCTTCCTTTTTTTTTGGCCATACCTTCCAAATTCAAACAATGCTATGTAGGCCTCAAAAATATTTTTCCAAACCAACAAAAAAAGTATTAGCTCAGAAAAGATTCTGACCATATACATATAAATGTTTCCTCGTGAGATATTTTCACTGTCTTAGTTCTGAGACACATGAATCTGTGGCAACCCTGTTTGACACTGACCCATTGTATTATTCTTTCAGAAAGGAACTTGAGAAAAATTGACATCTATATTCATTTGTTCTTCATGTATTTTTCTTTTGGAATAAAATTTCTGTTCTCCAGCGTTAATAAATTGTTTCCAACATGAGTTAGTAAAGTTCACAATCAAAACCAGAGTATAACTGTGATAGTAACATAGCATCAAATCAAAACACAGATACCTAAGTAGTTCGCCATCATATAAGCGTGAAACGTCACAACTAAAAAAAATTACTCACCAGTCCAGTCCATCCCGTACACCTTGATGCCGATTTCATTCAACCTCCTCGCTAAATGATCATACCTCCCACTGCCACACCGTTCCAAGGTAGGTCAGGGTCAGCCATCGGCACCAACCAGCATAGCCAAAGCATCATTTCGAAAGAAACTGATAGAAACAGGAACCGTTCTCACCTGTGCTCGTTTAACCCATGCATGACAACAACTAGGGCCCTGCTCCACAAATCGCCAACAACAAAGGACGAATGGTCAGAACAATAACACCAGAGGATATCTTTCCAGGGAGAAAAAAGGAACAAAATTTGCAAGCACATGTGGGCACATCTAGCCCCTGGATGCCTGGATTAAGAAGTTCCTCTGTTTCGTGAGGAGGGAGGATGTCCTTTTCTCACCTCGGTTTAATGGTGGAGGTGGGCGGTTGCGGCCACCAGCACTGCGTGAAGAGCGTCTCGCCGCGGGACGTCGGGATGAGCTCGTACTCCCTGCCGCCCTCCCGCGCCCGGCGGATGGCGATCTCCCTCCGCGCCGACGCCTGCCTACGCGCGGCGACCATGGGCGAGCCGGCCGGCACCCGCAGCACCACCGACGCCGCCGCCTTCCCCTTCTTCCCGCTGGCCCCCGACGCGGAGGCCGGGGCGTCCGACGCGGCGTCCGCGGCCGCGGCCCCCGGGCGCGCGCGCCACCGGAAGGGCAGGAGCAGGAGCAGGACCAGCGGCTGGAGCAGGGCGAGGAGCCGGCGCAGCGCCAGCAGCGAGAGCAGCGCGTTCAGCCGCCCCGCCGCCTCCGCCGCCTGCATGCTCCCGGCCATCCTCGCGACCACCGTCGCCGTCTCCTATCCCTTCTTCTTCCTCGACGCGGGTCGCGGGGGCTGGTGGGGTGGGGTGGGGTTGGGTCGGTCGGTCGGTCGTCGCCGCTCTCCTGTGACCTTGCGCCCCCAGAAAAAGCTCCCGATCCCGGACCGATCGCGCCGGCACCGCCCTAAAAATGGATCCCCCTGGCCAGCGCAATCCAACGCCACCGAAAAACTAAATAAAAAATCGCTTTTATCGAATTATGCCGCGCGCCGCCGTCTTTAGCCGCCGATCCTCTAACCAGATGCTGGAGGCGCACGCAACGGCGGAGAGGAGTCCACGAACGAACGCGGCCGGATTATCGCCGATGAATAAGGGAAGGAGAAGTTGAGTAGGTCTTCGCGAGTGGGAGCGGGAGGCGAAGCTTTATAGCCGCCGCTCCGTCCGGGGAGGCGGAGGCGGCAAGGCAGAGCGAGCGAGGGAGGAGGAGAGCGCGCCCGCATCCGAATCGAACGGACCGGATCCGTCTCGCCCCGGGCTGGGGCCGTGGCCGCGCGCGGGCCCACGTGGCGGGAACCCGTCCGGGCCCCACGCGCCAGCCTCCGCCACCCGAACGTGTGGACGGGGCCAGAGCTGCAGGCCGCGTGGCGCCTCGGCAGCGGCCGGGGGGCCGCGAAAGGAGACCGCGATGCGGGTGGGGCCGTAATGTCAGCGACTCCGGACGGGAGACGGGTCGCCGTCGCTTATCTCTTTTGTTATCTCCACCGGGCATCGGTAGCGTCGCACGGGGCTCGTCGTCATCTACTAGATTCTCGCTCGCGGCCGGTGGTGGCGTGGGAAAAAAGGGACCGACGGGAATAGTGGCGTCTGGAAATTTCGGGAGCGTCGCCGCATATGCTGGGTCCCCACGACCACGAGCAAGCGGGGACGGTGGATCGTGTGCCCCTGGCTGGTGCCGGACTGCCGGTCCGGGACAAAACACACGGTGGCCGCGCGGTGGTTGCTTTCGTGCGCGGCCGAGGAGGGAGAGCGCCGGAGCGAGGCGAACCGCGAGTTGGCGATAGGGGTTGTGGGATCGCGGTAAACCTGCACGTTCCGGAGATCTCGGCGACGCTGCGGATAATGACCGCGTGGTCGTGCTCGTTTTGTTTGCCGTTGGTGGCGGTGGCGGGCGTGTAGCCAGCCACGTGCGAGCGCGATCTGGGCGGCCTCCGGCAGCCGCGGCGTGGCCGTGCCCAAGCAGTCTGGAACGTCTCGCGGTGGCAGTCAGGCATGGCCCCCAGCACGGAACCTACCGCATTTCGAGCAATGTGCTTACTCCGCTACTCGTTCGTAAACAGTTTGCCTGTATGATTAAAGTGGTTAACATATCGTGAGTCAGTGTGGGCGACGCATACAATAAGGTGATTGTGCGGTCCACCTTACCGTATTCGTATCTTTGCTGGCACATGGGTGGTACTAAAAATCATTTCTTTCGATCGTAACCCAGCCATGACGACGTCTCTGTCCAGTCCAAATCGAAATGGACCAACGTTCCAAGGATGCCTAATTACACCGTAGTTAGCGACCATGATGGCCGCTGCTTTTAATTGCTTTGCACGAACAAACAATCCCGTCCCTGTTTCCATACACATCGTGCTGCCGGTACGCGCAGCTGAAATTCCACAGAGCTGATATCAGACAGGCTGCGACCCATTAACTCGCAGAGCAAGACCCCTTTCGTGTGTGGTGTGCGCGACCCGTTCCATCATGGCCGCCCGACGGAGACCGCGCGGCAGCGGGTGGCGCGAAATAAGTGTGCCTTACCGTTGGAGAGTCACGTGCACACAGGGCGCTTATATCATCAAAAGAAGAAAAAAAAACGTCAGGCCGTGTTAGGCCGCCGGTGGCCCCGTGGGGCGCGGGTGGCACGCTCAACTCCAATCCTGCTACTCGTAGTATTGGACTCGGCGCTCCCGAACTGGTCCAGCACGGCGCGCTCGGCGAGTTTGAACAAACAGTACTAGTAGGAGTCTAGGAGCACGGAGCTAGCGGTACCTGGCTCCGCACGGCAGTCGATTATACTAAACCTAGTAGAAAAGTAAAAAATGGAAGGAATGAACGAACGTTTCATTAATAGATTAAATAAACAGTTCCGTTGTATATTTGTACCGGTGCTTTCGGTGGACAACATCCTATTATTCTTTATTAGTAGTTGTTAATGACAGAATTTACCGCTAATTATGCGTTAAAATCACATGCTAAGCGTGTGCCTAAACGAATTTATCACATGGCTGAGGCCTTCTCCAAAGAAAGGCGAAGTCGCCAGCTTCCGTCGGATAATCCGACGTGGACGTGAGTGAACACAGAAATATGACGAGCTAGCGATCCTCGCTCTCAAAACGAGGCACACCGCGGGCCCCGCTCCTTCGATCGAAGCCGAGGTAAGCGACGGCGAGTGTCCGGTGATGGAAAGGTGACCACCGGCTTCGGAGTTCGGAGCCCTGTGGTCGGGCCGGTGGTGGAGCTAGCGCGCAACGCTTGGAGAGCCCACTGCCGCGCACAACGAGGCGGCCGGCCGGCCGTTGCTGAGCGCGCGGCGTGGACGTAGCTGCGCATGAGCCGGCGGCCGAGCTTGAGGCGAGGACGTAGCGATGCCGCAGCCCAGCAAGTGGAGCGCCGCCGAGGCGGCGACCGGCCGACGGCACAACACGCCACCGCGAACGAGCCGGCGGCTAAGAGCCCCACGCGACGAGGGCTGGCCTGTCAGGCAGCGCGCTGGGAGATGGTGGCTAGCAGCGAGCTTAGCTCCATCGATAAGGACTTCTGGTGCGATTGTGTGAAGGAAATTGCAGCTGGGGCTGCTCGGTGGCCTCGCCTCCCTGCCGCCGTCGCCAAGCCGGGCGGGAGGATGAGGATGGCCCCACGCCGGAGGTCTTGTACGTGCAGAGATGTGCGGCGGTGAGAGAATACAGAGACAGGGGATGCGTCGCTCACCAGGGAAGAAGAAAGGATAAAAGTAATGTACGTGGACGCTACAATTGACTGTTTAGCTGACGGTACTGGCCCTAAGTTACCAGCTTGCCGGGACCTTTGGAGAAGGCCTGATACTTCCACGACAGTTGCCGGCAGTGCCTGCCCAACCACGGGCGAAACGGGTCGGCGCAATCGCACCGACGGCTCGAGCCCGTCCACGTAGATATCGCCAGCGGCATATAGCTAGCGCCCCCATGCTCTCGAGTATTGACGAATCTGCATGCGGGCAGCCGGCCGGATGAATTGCTGGTCTGATCTCCTGCACGCAGAAGCAAACGTGCGGAACCTGGCCTGTGCACGGGATATGGGCCGCGGCCGCCGCCGCCGCCGCCAATGGTTTATTCTCCCGCTCTTCTATGAGCTTCTTTAATCGAGTCAACGACGCTTTCTGTACAGCACAACGGATGTGGCTTTGGTAGTGCACGAAGGGTACGCCTTCCGTATTGGAGAAGAACGATCGAGTACGCTGTTTGGTTATAAATTACTCCGTAGTTGACAAGATTTTCGTTGATCGAGCTTATCTATCTCAGTCTGAGTTCTCGTGAGTTTGAGTTCTTAACTTATTAGAGCATGGTTAACAGCTGCGCCCGCTGCCAGCTGGGAGGAGTGATTTATTTAATGTAGCAGGGGCCAGCACAAAAGGCAGCAGCTACCGCAGCCAATAAACACATCTCCCGCAGTAGCAAGTAGCCAATGGCAGCGAACAAAGCGCGTATGCGCCCACTGCTGGCCGGCGTGTGAGCAAACGTCCGCTTCATTCTCTCACACGTAGGACACCGCCGGCTCCCAGCTAGTTATTATACTCTTAGTATACTCCGTATGTACTCATGTTTTTGATTTATTTTAGAATTAATTAAAGATATTTTTTATGGTAGGGATGTCTCTATCGATGCTGGGACATATGTATTGATAGAAATGGATGTGTCTTTATGTCGCCACACAATTCGATAAACACGAGGGAGCATGCATTTCGTTTTCTGTGACAAGTCCCCACCGTATATAGAGCAACATGCAGTAGAACGGAACATATACCAGCATGTTCAGTCTAAAAGACGTCCTCTGAATGACCGGTTCCAAGATTCCACGCAAACGGTGGTGTTATCTGATCTGCGTATAAGGGCACGTACAACGGGTGCAATGGATTTTTCCGAAAACCACCCCGCACGACGCGCCTTCCTCCCCAGCTGGCGTCTCGTTCGACTACGGCTCGCGCTCGTGCTCCCAGGCGAGTCGACGAAGACGAAGGCCGTTGTACGAGTCGTAGAGGGGAGACGACGGAGGCAAGGGATCCGCTGCGCGTCGCGGGGATTCCGTTTCGCGCCCAAACTTCGCGCCCTCCTCGCCCGCGAGCAGAAGCGCTTCTCCGCCATGGTGGCGCACCTCTGCTCCGCCGCGCCGGTAGCGTCGGGCGGCACGACGGCGCCCGCGAGCAGAAGCGGAAGAAGCCTGGGAGCTCGAAGACGAAGGTTACGGCGTGCGGCGCAACTCCGCCGAGGGTCACCGCCTTTGGCCTCCAACGCCCGCGAGCTCACCCTCGCACTCGCCGCGGCCGCCGCCTTGCGCCACTCCTTCGCCGCCGCGCTCCTGCTCGGCGCCGGCACCGGCGGCTGCCCGCTCCTCTCGGACTTTGGGTGGAGCATCCCAGAGGCGGAGCTCCATGCGTGACGACGAGGTCAGCTTCGGCTGGCCCGGCAGATCGAGGATGGGGATTGCTTCGCTGCTTGGAGGATGGGGATTCTGCTGCAGCTTGCTCGTCGCTGGGCAACGTGCGAGCGGTGCTGGTGCGGCCTGAAGAGATAAGGTTGAGGGGAGTTAGAGATAAGGTTGAGAGGAGAATAGAGTATATTACTCATATACATACAGTGTGTCTAAAAAAAAGTATATACTCATATATAGGGATTCACTCGTCAAACTGTTTCAAATATGCACTAGATCAAATACGCAACAAAATGACTATAAAGATCAAGTATGTATTAGATCATCATGATTTGTGTGTCAAATGATGAATTAAACACCCTGCAGACAGCCAAACAGACAATCCATTGTATAAGCCGTCTGTTTAAGCTGTCTCTTTGTGTAAAAAGACGACAAGCTGTCTACACGGTTGTACTTGCCCTAAGCGTGGCGAACACTGGATGCACTAAGCCACTAATGGCAATTGACCTACAGCAAGTGGGGATAAAAAAAAAAGGAAGAAAACAAAAAGGAAAGTCAAGCCCGGCTGCAGAGGATTGATCTGGCGGAGTAAACAAGTTGTTACTTGAAAAGGCATTATCCATTCTCAGGCTGCAGATACATGGTTGCATACTTGCATGTAGGTCGGGATGACTGCCGAGTATTGCAACCCATCCGCTCGGTAACATCAAATCGATCACCCTTTGCACGACAGTGCATTGATTAGGAAAATTGTTGGGACTCTAGAGTAATTTTTTGTATACTGCATATAAGCAAAACTTTGGTCTCATCACACGCACCCCTCCCCCTCTTTCTTCACGACTGTTGTGGATATAGAGTGACGTTGACATCATTTCCCTCAAGCATTTTCTGACCGATGTACACTTTGGACAGGATTCAAGCGTCAACTGAAAAATTAGGCATGCCAGCCAAAGCAGATCAAAAGAATGTTCAATGAGGCGGACTTTACCTGGCGACCATTTACTTGAGAATTCCTCGGAGATACTAGCACATCATATATGACCTTAACAATCAGAAAAGGCAAGCAAACCTTGTAAGCTTCGTAGACTAGCTTTGATAGAAAAATTCCTAAGCACCTGGCGGTGCAACGAAAGACGTTCAGAACTTGGGTTAGAACCGTAACACAGGTGCACGTGCACAGCATGGCACGGGGTTCAACAATGATCACACCATGTACAACATGACAGCCCTATTCCTAAAAATGTGTTCCGAAGTACCTAAACCAAAATGACCTGTTACATCGGGGCTAGAAATAGACAAAAAGAACCAAGTTATATTACAAGCGCAACACGGCATGCTATGATAGTACATGGCGAATAGGACCTTCTGATTGTGGCACCAAGACATGATCAAACCAAATCCGGATTTGCCTTTTGGACTTCGGTTGATGCCATGGCTCAGTCGTGGTACAACATATTGCATCTTGATCTATCAAAATTTCATGGTGCTCAGGTGTCGAGACAAATGTTAAGCCACCCGCAATCCAATAGCAATTTGCCTCATGAAGATATTGGCTCGTAAGGAAAAGAAAGCCATGGATGTTTCAACGCTTCCGAGGCACTTGGGCGCTTCTTTGGGTTTACCTCTAAAAGGTATGCAACAAACTCGATAAACCCTTGATCAGCCATGGGCAAACGGTGCCGCAAGGATGTCTTTTTTGGAATCAAATATTCAAGTCTGTTACTTTCCTGAAGTACAGTGAAATGTGAACTTAAATGTTAATATCACAAGGATAGGCTGAAGTGCTGATATGATAGGGAAAAACTACCGAGCAAACATTGAAGAGCACAAACCTGATTTCTTTCATACAACATGTGGTTCTTTGTGAAATATTTGTAGGTATCCCGTCCCTGCGCGAGCATAGCTTGTTCTATGGAGCCAATGATACCCATCACACGTGCAAGTAACGTTGCAGGAGAATCATTTTGGAAAAGGACCTGAAAAACACAGGTGATGCATACATCAGTTCTTGTACTCCATATAACAGAAAATAGCTAAAACAAGATACCTTCAAACAATAAAAAAATCACAATAACACTATGTTCCCAATTTCCTCTGATTATCAGCAGTGACCGATAAATTTTAAATAAATGATCCTACTATGATTAAAACATTAAAAGAAGAAAGGAGCAGCGAAGAAGAGGTATAAAACAAGAGATTTTTTTTTCTTTTAGTATATTCCTCTCTTGCACTATTTGTTTGTTTTTGTCTCCTACCGTCATGAGAACAATGCATAACCAAAATAAGTGCAGTAACTGGTAAGAATAACAGTACTCAATCTGTAGCAACGACTTACATTTCCTGTGCAGAGTTCTGCTAATATACAACCAAGTGACCATATATCTATCTTTTTGTCATAAGGTAAGCCCAGTATAACCTCAGGTGCACGGTAAGATCGTGATTGCACATATGAGCATAGATGATCTGTCTCAAAACAGCTGCTCCCAAGGTCAATGACTTTTATTTCACATCTGCTGTAGCTCTTTACCAATATGTTTTCTGGCTTCAAATCACAGTGAATTAGACCGAGACCATGCAGAAACTGCAGCGCCTCCAGACACTGAATAGCTATTGACTGCATGTACAACAGAGGGAAATATTAAATTGATGTAAAAAGTTGAAGTCTCATGTCTGGTTACTGGTAGTTAAACTAGTCAACATTGGTGGATATCATAGTTCAGTAATACCTGCAGTCTTGGCATTGTGAAGTAAACCTCGCCCCCTGATTCTCTGTTGAATTTTTGAAATTCATACAGATTTGCCTTCAGAAGCTCACATACTATCAGCAAATGTTCCTGCAAACAATAATTGAAATAAGTGGTACAGCTAACTTTGTTACACGATGTTGTGACACAAATTTTGAAGAATTGTTTTTGGGGTGAAAAGGTCATTTATCAACCCGGACTCTGAGGCTAGGTTTAATTTACAATCTTGAACTGTGAAATCGTCTACTTTACAACTTCATACACTGCCTACAAGCAGTTATCTAGCCATTCTCATGGATCAACTTGAAGAATCTCAGAGCACTTATATTGAAAAGGCATAGTTCACAAGTCTGGAATCTACAAAGAAATGACCTATCAAATAATGATTGAAATAAGTGGTGAACCAAACATGGAATGCCACCGATTTCACAAACATCAATGCATAGGAAAACCAAGAAATGTGAGCCATTGTAATGGATCACTTCGGGATAATCTTAACATGTACCTAGAATACCTGGATTCTATAAATTGTAAAATGTGACAGCTCAAACTCACCCGATAGTAGAAGTAATCATACAGACGCAAAAGGTGGTACTTGTCAGCAGGATCATGCTTGTTAACATACTTCAGAAGCTTGATCTCATCAAGGCTCTGATCGAAGAAATCTTTGTTATTTTTTATTATTTTAACACATACATCCATTCCTGTGTGCAAATCATGTGCCTGGATAGCTTTGCTGAATGCAGCTGAACCCAAATACTCAGAGACATGATAACGCCCAGCAATGACAGAATTGAGAACAACATTGAAATTTTTGTCTTCTTCAAAACCAGTTCTGTTATATTGTTAACAGGAAACAATGTTA
This sequence comes from Echinochloa phyllopogon, assembly GCA_033239725.1. NCBI lineage: Eukaryota > Viridiplantae > Streptophyta > Magnoliopsida > Poales > Poaceae > Echinochloa > Echinochloa phyllopogon. The sequence continues at coordinate 9,520,391 of BTCW01000009.1, read as the reverse complement.
GAAGGGATAAAATCCTCCCAAGAAAAACAAAGTGTAGGTGTTGCACTGTGACCTCAGGCATAGTGAAAGGATGATAAAGAACTGGAACTCACGATATCATTTTTTATGCTCTGGCAAAATTAACAGATGTAACATACATTTAAAGAGCAGTACCTGTTTTTTCTATGCACAATCTTAAGATTGAAAGTTTCAAACTCCTCCTCCTGCGCCTTTATCTGTCTGACTTGCTCTTGCAATGCTGCTGCTTCCTCGTCATCTAAGGTGGTGCCAGTGTCTTCTTCTTGTGCGTCATCTAGTTTGTGATGCCGAACATTTGCTGTGTCCTCTGTTTCGTCATATGATGCACTTGAATTTCTTGATCTAACAACATCAGATGTCATTTCATCTCTAGAGCTCCTTAGAGAAGACTCGCTATTCTTTTTCCTCCATGTGGCAAGCATATCATCTGATACCAAGCCATTTTGACAGTCATCAGGATCGTTAATGCAATACATTTCCTCCTTCTTTGACCACAAAGATTTAGCTTCAGAGTCATGAATTTTCCCAGAATGCAATGGTGGAGGAAAAGAAAATCCTCCACCAGCCGCTCCTGGTGGCAGATTGACCTTCTGGATATCAGAAGCATAATTGATTTGGTCATTTTTTGCTCCTTTACCACCTACTCTCTTCTTTTCGGTTTCCTGCTGAGAATGTCTTTTTCCACTAACACTCAGGCTGCTCTCATTGAAGTATTCAATATCCCCTTCACTGCTACCTCCAATCAGACTTTCCCGCACCTCACTGCCAATGTCAGCAGCATCACTGCTTATCCCAACACCTATTGACCTAACAGAGCCATGCTGATCATCCTCCACAAAAGGGTCATCAGGATGAGGTCGTTCAGAATCATTAAGGAATTTTCCATTCCCTAACATACCTAATTCACTGTTCTGCGACACAAATCCCTGCCAGACTGGTTCAGAGTGCATCAAATTAAGCTCTTCAGGATCTAAAAGCTGACCATCATATTGAGCTATCATATCATTATCGGGAATTCCATGCACCATTTGCCCCTCCAAAGTACCTATTTGTGCAATATTCTTTCCATGGAAATATTGCTCACCGGATATGTAAGAATCTTCCTCAACAAATGACTGGTCATCATCTTCATCTTTTGTTGGGCGATCATGTCGATCAGTCCCTCTTGTGTGGCCGGTTGCCTTCTCATTGTCACTAGGATAGTCAATCTCATGTGCTAGAAACCAGGTTTCATCCTCAATTGGTTGTCGGGTGTATCCAACATCATCGTCATCGTCATACTCATCGGAATCCCAATATTCACCAATTGGGTAATCATCACCGATTGTTGCAAAACCAGATACGAGGTCAGAGGTATCCTCTGCAATACCTTGACTGACAGACAACCAACTACTGCCAATTGTACGTCTTCCACCTGAATAATGTAACATAAAGGTCAATGTTCAAGAGTCAAACAATTAGTGAATCTCCACAGATAACACACACACACACAATCTAAATAAAAATAAACAGCATTAGAAAATATGGAGTCATCACCTCAAACTTTAGAAACACAATTTCATAGAAGATGGAGCAAAACAATGACATAAACATGAAAAGGTAATTCCAGGATCCTTCATGGCATGCACGGAGGCAGCGAGGGGGGCGGAGGGGGCTCGAGCCCCCCCTACTGGCCTGCACTCCATTGAAAAGAAGAGGGAAGAAGGAAGGAGAAGAGAGGAAAAATGGAGGGAGAGGAAGAAGAAGGGGGGGGGGGGGGGGGGGGGGCTGGAGGAAGGAGAAGAGGAATGAGCCCCCTCAAAGCGGCAATCCTAGCTCCGTCACTGCTTCATGGGGGAAATAATGAAAATGCTAATTTACATCTACACATAAAGAAGCATGCATTACAAATGACATATGTTCTTAGAGACTCCTGGAAAACCAAAACCTTCATAGTTTTCTCACATGATAGTGGCACAAAGGAGGCTTTAAATACAAAAAAGGCCTGATGAAACCACATGTATCATTTCAAATGGAAGGCCGTCAATAATCATATAAATAAGCTATGACACTACTTAGGATCTCTCAATATAGAGAAGGAACAAGCTAGCGAGATTTCATGTGTTTCTTTTTAATATAACAAAAGTACAGGAATAAATTGCATAAATTATATCAACTGATGTCATTAATGGTCCCAAATATATATACATTGCATGAATATTAGCCGACTGTCCAGGTTTTCTAGCCTACAGAACCAAAGTTAAAATTATATGGTGATTTGTGGTCAAGAGATCTTTTTCAAATAGCACAGTGCACAATAATCACAAGAAGTTACTGGAATCCATAACAAACCAATCATCGCCATGAGGCACACAATTTTCAAAGCCCTTTTGCCATAATAAAGACAGATTGGTAAAAAGTATGTCATGAATTATACCCTAGTGTTGTTGCATTGACCTTCGTTTGCAGAGAACTGAATGAATAAATCAATCAAAAACCCTGTAACACTGCTTTCCTAGTAGTTTGAATTCAGTACCATATGAATAATAGCATGTTGACCTATCACTATTGAACTCACTAGCAACATACCTGACGATGTTATTTCTTGCCCGATGGGAACATCGAGATAAGATCCAATCATAAAGGCATGATCGGCAGCACTAGATTGCTTGGCTCCAGATCCATGATGATTGATCTTTTCCTCCCAGTTCATATTGACTAACTTATCTTCAGACTTGAGCCTCACAGGAGGTAACTTGGGAAGCTCCTCACGCTGATTATCTCCAACAAGCTGCAGATCGAAGCAGCGGTCAGCCACCTGATCAACATCCTGGGACTTTTCAAAGTAATATTGCCTGTTCCCCTCGTCAAGCTGTCCTTTCGCTGCTTTTCCAACACCATCTCCATTAATGCTCTTCTTTACTTCTTTCCTCTCATTTTCATGGTTTGTACTATTGTAACTAGATGACGGGTTTTCTGCAGGGAACGGAAGCACAGTCTTAACAGTGCAACCATTCATGATCTCCTCTTTTTCTGGAATCAGATTTTTATCCTTGGAATGACCCTGTTCATTGATTTCAGCTCTCCCAGCAGCGTCAACTTTTCCCTTCCCTCTACCAAAAGATACTTTTTGCTCCAGAACTGGGCCAGGCTGCTCTGTCCCAACACCTCGATCCCTCATCTCTCCCAGCATCGCACCACGCCTATGTCTTGGCACCTCCTCCGACACCAGCAGCTCAGCCAACTGTTCTGCAGTGCTGTTTGCAATGCTGAAGGTCCAAGGATACAGATCCCCCATGGTGTTTTCCTGAGGCTGGCCGATCCCGGAGCCCCTCCTTCCGTCCGACCCGTTTGGCAGAGCTCCCACATCGATCTCCTTCACAATGAACTCCCTCGACGAGTCCGCGCTCCTCACTGACGCAGCACCCTTGGGCCCTACATTGGAGCCCACCGAGTCCTCCTGCTCCTCGTCCTCTTTTGGCTCAGCTACTCGCCTCTGTGTGGTCGGACCATTTGAATCTCCCCGGCCAGTGAGCTCCCCGCGGAGAGCCGCCTCCGCCTTGGCGAAACGGTTCTTCCGCAGGAACTCAAGCACCAGATCGATGTTCTCCGACATGGTTCCCTCCAATATCAGCTAGCCCAGAAGCGAACACTGAGGAAATGCTTACACTGAGGCCGGAGGCGAGCTGAAAGCCGGCGCCTTGTTGGTGCCCGGAACCGGCCGAATCGAAGCTCCAGACGCCCGGGGAGTTGGGAAGCCGCCCAATGCCGCGGCGCCGGCAGCCGCAGATCGGCGCCTCTGCCTCGAAAACCCCGGGCACAAATCGAGCTTCCGGAGAGCTCCTCGGAACCGCAGGACCTCAGCGAGACGAAGGAGCCCACGCGGCCGCGGCCGACCCCTAGGCGGAGCACGGACCCGCACCCGCAGGGCAAGCGCGAATCCGCGTGGAGGACCGCGAGGCGGGAGCCGCGGAAACCCTAGCAGCCGTCCCCGCACCCCGCGCCGGTCTCGGGCACGACGAGGGCAGGGGCGGGAGGTGGGGGCAGCGGGGGCGGTGGGCCCGGGCGGTCAGCGGGGCCACGGGCCGCGGAGAGCGGAGGGCGGCCGGGCGGGAGCGGATCCGGCGGCGGGGTGGCAGCGGCGGCGTGGCAGGAGGCGGGGAGGGCGCATCGGGTTGGGGGGATCAGGGCGCGGCCGGCGCGGCTGGGGGCAGCATATTCGGGGCGGTGGTGGTGGTGTGCGTGCGCGAGACCGGAAAGAGGCCGCCCCCGAGCCCCCAGCGAGAAAGGAAAAGAAAGGGAAATGGGAAATGTTTTTTTCTCTCCCTCTAGCATTCGTCGCGTTTCCAGCTCGTTTTGGTCGCTTGCGCTCGGGCTGCGGGGACGCCGATTCGCACTGCGCAGATAAGCTTATTTTTTTGGGGTGTGTACGTTGCACACCGTAGCTTTGGGCGTTCAAAACTCCCCCTGGTCCCGTGTGGCCGTAGTGGACTGGCTAGTGGCTGGCTGGGGCACGGCCCTGGCCAGAGGCGCCCAGGCTGAAAGCCTGAAGGTCCGTGGCTGGGAAGGGGCTGGACGGAGTGGAGGGGAGCCGGATCGGGCGACCGTTTGGTCGGCCGCCTGGCTGGCAGTGATCGTTGAGCGACCTGGTCTCTGCAGGTCTTGTACTATCAGCAATAGGAATGGTCGCCAGTTCGCAACGGATGGCAGTTCTAAGATCCAGAAATTTGGTTTTAAGTATCGTCAACGTCTTTGAGGGGAGTTGACAATCACATGCCCTAAGCATCGACACGCAATCGCGGATAATGACCTAGCACCGTGTTTCTTGCTTCCAAGAAAGAAGAAACCGTGGAAGATAATACAGAGACTATGGACATGGAACTCTATGTCAAGTGTAGTAAAATTTAGCTGAATTACTTTCATGGAGTGAATTTTTTACGAGTAACTTGCATGCTTTTACTTGTTGGTGTTACGTGATAAGTTATTAAGCGAGTATATCTCACCATACTAGAAGTGTAACAGAGTATTTAGTTTGCACTAGCAAACGCTGCGAAATATTTCAATAAAAAAACGAATTTTAATGTTTGGTTCACATCATGGAATGGTTCGATACATCACATATCACAAGGCCAACCTTCCTAAACCAATAGACAATTCACTGTTGCTGCATCAAGACCGTACGGCGTGACTATAACTTAGAGTTGTGAACCGGCTAATCTAGCAAACCAAACAGTCTGTCATGTCTTTTGATACTATGTATTTTTAAATTTTTTTTACAAAGAACAGAACAATATTACAAAACAATTTGCTTTTGTAAAACTAATTATCGCTTAAGTGTAACAAATTATGTAATTCTCCATGTTTTTTCTAAATTTATTGTACTCTTAGTGTTACAAGCTCCATCCAAGATAAATTTATCGGAAGTCTAAACCATATTTTTGTGCCCATCTGATTTTTAAAACTAGAATTTCTTGATACCATGTCATCTTGACATTTTTTTGGCGAGGACGACATATATGTTTATCTCCTCTTTTAAAGAGAATCAGTTGAGCCCACCGCAGAGCCTAGCTAAACTGATTCTTTGTCAGGAATTGAATGTCTGCATCAGATAAGTTGCAGTGCTAGTACTGTCAACAGGACGTTTTCTCGGGACCTCGTGTTTGAATTAAAGTTTAACTATAGTAGCCCTTTTATCCAATAGAAACCCAGCTCAACTGCCGAACCTCGGTTTGTTGGTCTGGATTAGACTTGGATGGAAACGGTAGTGCATTGGTCAAAGGCCCTGTTTAGTTCCACTAAAAACCCAAAAATTCTCTCTACAAACTTCACTATCCACCTATCACATCAAATCTCTCTCTTCATACATGGAACACTAAACGTGGGTAAATAAAAAAACCAAGTACATAGTTTTGATGTACACGACGAGACGAATCTTTTGAGCCTAGTTAGGTCATGATAGGACAATGTTTACCACAAACAAACGAAAAGTGCTACAGTGCGCTACAGTGTTCGATGTAACATTTTTAACGAACTTTCTTTTCTCCTTTTGGAACTAAACACACCCAAAGCATCGTGCTACGACTATTATTAAAGCGGACTCACGCACCCAACGGGCAACGGTTGGACCGTCCCGTCCGGCAGGACGGCGAGGGATGTTAGCTCACAGAGTCACAGCTACAGCTCGTTCCCGTAGCCACTGGCCACGAGTACTCCCTCCGTCCCACAATATAAGCATTCGAAGCATTCAAATGCCAAAAACAACAAAGCTGATAAAAGACATCTCTATCTCACATTTTACACTACCCACCAACTCTCCACCTACCCACCGACCCATTTGGTTTTGTTCTATCCCTAGAAGTGCTTACGTTTTAGCACAAATTTTAAATCCTAAAAATGCTGACATATTGGGACGGAGGGAGCAATGAGCTCGGACAACCACCTCCCCGTACCAGTGCGGCAGTGCCCCTCCCACTGGTCCCGAGTCGGAGCCAAAAAATCCAGCGTTTATCCGGACCCGTACATACGACACAGTTCGACGACGGCATCCGCCCGTAGCTTTATCCGGACCCGTACATACGTTTCCGTTTGGCGATTTTGCAACCGTTTCGATGCGGTTACAGCGGCCGAACGGCACCGAGAGGACAACCAATTCAACAGCCGAGTGCCCCTGTTTTCGTGACAGGACAACAGCGACGTCGCTTGAATAGAACAGTACTGTAATTGGATCGCGACAGGGATGGTACAGCTGCTCGGGTCACCCTGAAACGAGGTTTCGGCTGCCGGGCCTGTAAGGGCCCGTTTAGTTTACAAAGGAACTTCCAGATACACTATGCAAAAAAAAGATTTCCCGTCACATTAAAATGTCATAACATGTATGGAGTATTAAATGTAGATGAAATTAAAAACTAATTGCATAGTTTTGTTGTACTCTACGAGACGAACATTTTGAGCCTAATTAATCAATTTTTGGATAATTTTTCACAAATATAAACAAAATACTACAGTAACGCAATGATTACGAAGTGACATCTTATTTCCAAATTCAACCTTTCAATTCTAATTCTAACGTCTAAACACCGCCTAGCGTCATCGGCCTCACATGGGCGCCGTGATCTCCTTGAATGCGGCCGGCTGCGATACAGAGCCTCTCGCGGTCAGTGTCAGGCAAAGGTAGGATGCTCTTTGCCTGCACGGCGCACCTGCATGTTGCATGTTGCAGGTTCAGGCTGCCGCTGCTACTCATCTTCCAGCCAACGTTCTCCTGTCCTACGCGTACTGGACCTGATCCATTGGTCTACTGATAACCGGTCTTTTTGTACTGAAGGGTGCAGGGCAGTATTCTTCGATCCTAATATCCGTCATGAAATGAGAGCTAGCAGGGAAAAATAATCTTCAGAGAAACAGAAACAAGCATCACTATTACTAAAAAATTTAAACAGCCTCTTCGTTTCCAAGGATAAGCATATTTCACCACTTCTGCATGTATAACATCTTGCATAGTATATTATATACTCTCCTCCCAAATTTACATACTATTAATTAATATTCTAATTGTCAAACATATTTGACTTCACCTCTCAATTTAATAAAGTATATAGATTAACATCATTGATGTTACTACATTTATCATAAAAGATAATTTTTAAATATACAAATTTCTGTATTGCAAATAGTATTTGTTTTACAAAATAGCAAGTCAAACCATCATTTGAAGACCGTATATCAACGTACAAAAGACTTACGTTTATAATTAGAAGGAATGTTTTATTAAAATGTAGACCAACCTATGAATAATTAATTGGCTTTTTAATTTAAAAACATACACCCACTTTTGCTTTGACTCCTTAAGAAAACTATTTTGGTAAATGTTGGTTTGAGTGTGTGCATGCGTCCAACTTTATACTTAGAAATATTTATTTTAGGCATAAAATACAAAAAAGTAATTTCATATTGGTTGGGGTTACAGCCGGAGTGAGGAGATAGAGGTGTGCAATCCTATGGGTTAAAAATCTGCTTTGACAATTGTGGCCAAACTTAATAAAAATGGGGAAGAACTCTTTTACTGTTCAAACTTGAGGAATAATTGAGGGATGGGAAACATATTTTATTTATCTAAAGCATACCATTTCTTTTCAAGTCTTAAATATGAAAATATGATTCTTTTATGAAATATCCTTCAAAACTGCTAAGTGCTATGACATTCAATTGTACGCATTGATCACCCTGGTTACAAAATATCAAATATTCTTTGAGTTGGAGTAATGATAAAATATAGCACTATCCTATGTTGGGTGAATGAAAATTCGATTTTCACCAGCACAATGGAGGTAAATAGCCAGATAGGTTCTACGACAGGGAAAAGAAAAATATTTTTAAAAATTGTAATAAAAAAATATTGAAAAAACATTGAAAAAGGTTAACACATAGTATCCTTTAAAAGTATATGTGGGCTTAACAATATATAAAAGCTTAACACTTTTGTTATCATCCTTGTAACATGTCAATATATAAAAGTATTTTTATAAAATATATAAAAGTATTTTTTGATAAAATATCATTTTACCAAAGAGATTCAATAAAACAAATGCAACCCTAATGTTGTTTTCAAGAAGGCATGCTCCAATTTTAATGATGAATCCAGTGAACGCTAATTTCCATATGCAAAACCACAAAATAGCATAAACTAAAAAATATCATTTATTGTCCAAATCCTAAGTCTTAGACATACAACCGACTTGGTTGGCCTACTGTACACAACTTAGCTACAGAATATCGTTAGCACAAGCCAGGAGCCACCATGCTCTTGACCACTCCTATAGAATCCTAAACGGACAAATTAGCCTCGAGATTCCCTAGCACCCGTAAGATGGTGTCCACGATGACAGGATCCGCACCCAGCAGTCTCTGCAGCTGCTCCTCCACCGGCTGCGGCGCGTTGGAACCGAAGATGTCGCCGATGAACCTGTACACCTGACCGAAGCACGGATCTTCCGGAGCCAGCGGGAGCTGAACAAGCATCTCCTGGTTTGGCGTCATGGCGTCGCCAGCGTTCCAGGCTGAGCAGCTGACGGGTGGCTGCTCAACGATCGCGGAGCGGCGAGGCTGAGGCGGCGGCGCCGCCGCCGCCGCGATGCCCAGCTTCTGGGCCTTGAGGAAGTGCTTCTGGGCGTGGCTGCGTATCTGCGTGGAGGTCTTGGTGCCGACGAAGGCCTCGATCCTCTTCCAGTCGCGGCCGAACAGCACCAGCGCGTGGAGGAACCGGTCGTGCTCGTCGGCGGCCCACCTCTCCCTCGACCTGGTGATCTTGTACGGCCTCCGGGGCTTCTTCCCCGCCATGGCGGTCGACCTCGCCACCGCTGCCATCATCGTCGTTTTTTCTCTTTCTGTCTCGATCTGTGTCTGTCAGTCTGTGTCTCTTCTTGAGCAGCAGCAGAGCACGTTTGAGATGAAGGCTTAGGCTTGGGGGTTCTTGAGTTGGTGCTGGTCTTCAGTGTGCGCGAACATATATAGGGATCGAAGCAGCCGCGTTCAGGAGCAAACGTGTGGGCAATACAACGCATGTCCCCAGCGTGCGTGGGGTGCGAATTCCGCGCGTGTTAGGCCTGCGCCGGCCACGCCAGGCGGACAGCCTCTGCTACGGGAGCTCAAGTCGCTGTCATGGTGCCATGCCGGCCGGGGGTGTTTAGGCCGATCTGGGACGTTGAGTTAGGTGAAAGAGGCACCATTTGGGGGCTTCTTTGATCGATCTCCTTTGAGAATGTTCCATACTCCCATGTCTTGCAGACACAAATCGTGGTTGATCTCTCCGAAGTGGCACGTAGTTAAACAACTTAATTGGAATCTGCTACTGCCTACAGGCTGCACCTGCATGATTGCAGCTGTTGACTCTGCATTCAGAGTGATAGTGCTGGGTGCATTTGTCCAAGTTCCACTTGTACACAATTGCAGGTGCGCGGTTCATTTGTCTTAAGCTTTGCAGCCGAGGGAAATATAGGTCGATTAAAACATAAAACCAACAACTTCAAGTGCATTCTTAACCGATGTACAATGTACTCTTCTCCATGACAAACCACACACAAGCAAACTTGTTTCTACAATCAGCAAGACACAGCAATGCAGGGGTAGCAGAGCAGGGCAGTCCATCTCTCAGTACTGCGAGGGTTCTGACTGTCCATGGTTTTGCTGGATGGAGCCGTGACTTCAGCAGTATAACACCTTTTTTTTTAGCATCAACAGTTCAGCACTACCAAATGCCACAGGCCACAGCTGCTACAAAGCATGGCTTCTGCATTATTTCAGAAAACATAGCGAATTTTATAGTTCCCACAATGCCAGGGCTGCCGAGCTAAATAGATTCAGGACAGCAATGCTTCTTTTCACAAATCACAACCTTGCTAGCTACCGAATCATAGTTACTCTCTTTACCTCATGCCCATCAATTCAAAATAGAGAATAGTTGTGAATTGAGTTGTTTTTGGTCTTCTTTTGACGGCTGATAATTTGAGGGACGACAGGCAAAGTGGCGGATGATTCTTTCAAATTTTGAAAATTGAGCATACATCTAATTCTTTCGTAAAGTACTAATTGATGTGTTTCTCAAAATTGCTAGCTCATGCAACCTCACAGGTTGATGAGCTAATTGTACATAGTTGAGTACAGATATCCTAATGAGATAGGTTAGCTTCAAGGTTCCCTAACACCCGCAAGATGGTTTCCACAATGACATGATCCGCGCCAAGCAGTCTCTCCAACTGCGCCTCCACCGGCCACGGCGCGTCGGAGCCGAAGACGTCACCGACGAACCTGTACACCAGAGCGAAGTGTGGTTCATCCGGAGACAATGGAAGCTGAATCGTCTGGTCCTCCGGCATGGCGACATCATCCGCAAACCATGCCGGGCAGCTGGTGGGCGTCTGCGCCTGTCGGACGCCGCCGCCGGCGCGGCGAGGGTGACGCGTGGGCGCGACAGCCTCCTAACGCCAACTGATCGAGTCAAGTGTGATTTGACTCCACAGGTTACTAGGGGTAGGGGTCCCCTGCCGAGTGCCGAGCCGAGGGCACGAGCAAACAAACAAACGTTGGCGTCTGCGGCCGGGGCTGATGAGTCTGCCGCAGCTTCGGGAGTGAAGGCGCAGCAGTGCAGCACGTTGGCGCTCTTCATCAGGTGCAGGGGTGTGCCTGCCGTTTCTGGATCAGATAAGGAGGGCCCGGCCGGCCGGCTCAGCCCATAACTGCCACTACTAGCTTATGACATGTTGCCATGTTGGCATGCATGGTTAACTACTACTACTGTTGAACTTAGGAGAGTGGTCGGCAGCCTGGCGAAAACATCCTGGCGCAGTGAACGGAAGCACGAAGCGCGGCATGGGCTACTGTTCGCAAGTTAAACTACTGTTTTACAGTCTTGATGAAGTGGGGATTGCTGTAGGTTGTGGGATGTGCCTATGGGCCGAAGAGAACGTGGAATTTGGGCCCCTTCCGCCAAATCAGGGCTTGAACTAATTTCAGCATAGTTGGGCCTTTGTCTAGGCGCGCCGAGACAACTCAGAATACAGAAAGGGTTCCGGAAACTGGACAGTACTGTTTTTTTTTTTCTTTTTTGACAAGGGATACCACTGTGTTGTACCTTTCGATACCACATTGGTGATGTAGACGGGAATATACGAAGCTGGTCCCCGACATGTGGTAAGCGTGCTTAGCTACATCAAATTTGAAAACGATATCTGCATTCGTTATTACTAGATCAGTGATTCGTTATTAGCGCACGTAAGAGAGGAGAGCTGATGCTTGAGCGTTCTGGACTCGGTGCTGGAGTTCAGTGCGCGGAAACATATATATAGGGATCGAAGCCGCGCTCATGGGTGAACATTGGATGCAGAAAACGTGTGGCCGATGCAGCGCATGTGGTTAGCGTGCGTTGGGGTTTACACAGGCCGGGGTGTCAATTGTCAGGTTGCAAGCGGGGCGGGTTGCGGCTGCCCGCCCCGCGTCCGCACCAGCCGAAGGACATATGCGGGTCGATGCGGCTGCCCGTCTACCGCCGCGATTGTTTTGCAGGACCTGCGGCGGCCCGCGTACCCGCCGCATAAGTGCGTCACCGTGACTCATGGGAGTGGGAGGGGAAGGTGGCGTCGCCGGTGCCTGCAGCGACGGCGGACGAGGCGTGGGCCGTGGGCGCTGCTCTCGAACTTCCTCGCGTTCCACCGATGGCACCCGCGCGCCCGCGGCTGCGTCCGCTACCGCGAGGGCACCCCGGCCGACGCAGACGGCGGCGCGGCCCCGCCGCCGCCACCCGACTAGGCGCACGAGACGCTGCTCGAGTACGACGCGGAGCTCTGCTTCTTCCGCTACGAGATGAACGGCAGCAACATGGGCTTTGGCCTCTTCTTCGCCACGTTTCGCGTCGTCCCCGTCGACGCCGCCGGTGGCTGCGAGCTGCGTTGGGAGTTCGATTGCGAGCCTGGGCGTGCCGCGCACGGGGAGGCGCTCGTGGCGAGGCTGCAGGCCGGGCTCGACGGCATGGCCGCCCGCGTGCGCGACCGCATATCCACCGTTAGCTTCTCGTCCCCGTCCTCGTAGCCCCAATCCCCCGCCGCCGCCAAAGGCCCCTACTTCCGCGACACCGTCTGGGACCTCCTCGGCGACGGCATCTTCGGCGCCGACGACGAGGTGTGGCGGCGCCAGCGCAAGGCGGCCAGCCTCGAGTTCCGCTCCGCCGAGTTCCGCGCCCTCACCGCGAGCTCCCTCGTCGAGCTCGTCCTGCTCCCCGTGCTCGCCGCCGCCGAGGCCGCCGGCGCCGCCATCGACCTCCAGGATGTGCTCCTCCGCCTCACCTTCGACAACGTCTGCATGATCGCCTTTGGCGCCGACCCCGGCTGCCTCCGTCCGGGCCTCCCCGAGATCCCCTTCGCGCGCGCCTTCGAGGACGCCACCGAGGCCACCATGCGCGCGCTTGGCGTCGGCAACGAGCACGTGCTCCAGCGACCCCTCGCCGGAGTAGCCTTCGCCGCGCACGTGGGCAGACCGCGGAGACTCGTGACGCGGGTTGCGGCGCCGCCGGCTTGTGTGGGTTGGCCGCATAACGCCGCTCAAACAATGCGGGCAGAATTGTGGGCTTTGGTGGGCTCGCGGCGCGGGTTTGCCCAGCGGGCTTGCGGCAGAACCCGCCCTGCTTGCAACCTGAGTCAATTGCGCGCGTGCGTGTTAGGCAGGCGCTAGCCGGCCTTGCGACGGGAGCTCGAGTGGCTGTCCTGGTGTGCGAGGCGGTGCGGTTTTAGGCCGATTTGGGAGGTAGAGTTAGACGGAAGACGCACCATTTCGGCTTTCGGGCTTCTTTTATCCATCTGCTTACATGGGCGTTCGGTGCTTCCATGTGTTGCACGTATATAAATCATGCTTGATCTGTACCTCATGAGGAAATCTCAGTTATATCACCATTTTCATGAGCCTGTATAAGCTAACAAGTCAACACGGCCTACGGGTTGTTTTGAATGATAAATCAATCTTGATTAAATGAAAGGGATATACACTGTTTTGTGCCACTTATGTACGTTAGTGGGCACACAGTCAACTAAAATTTAATTTCAAAGATAAATATTCACTCGATAAAAGTGAGTTTAATTATCTAACATTAATTTTCATCACATTATAATTTAACTAATACTAAAAAATACATATAGTTAAAGTTGACACATGGCGGATCGTCATGGCGATGGCTGGGACCCCTCGGTGCAGCAGGTTGGCGGTGGCAGTTGGGGGATCCCATCAGCTTGGGGCCCATGCCTAGGTGGCATGGCCACGGGGCGGCAGGGGGGAGGAGGAGAAAGAGTAAAAGATCTAGGGTTTTGGTTTGGGGGTTCGAAAAATGCTTTGCGTGGCGTTTTTATGAAAACAACAACATTCTCGAATTTTCTCTTTCTCTCACGAAAATGGATTTTGAACCGACGGTATATGAAAAATAATTAAATGTAGTTACTGTATGGATCAGACGTGCTGGACTGTAGGTTGATTCTTATATAGCGGTGAAATTTTCACAAATAGCCAAATTTGCTGCGCTGATTAAGCGAGGAACGTGGGGAGGAGGCCAAACATCTGTATCCTTTAATCATTTTGATTTGATTTGATACAACCATATTTGCCGATGGTGGTACATAGCCATATTTGGTTGAACCGTAAGCTTAGCGATGATACATCGGTATCCATTGATTTTAAAAGTGATTTCAAAATAAAGTATGCACCATGTGCGCTAACTGAAATACATGTACGGACTATCCGCAATCCTAGAGGTTTTCCTGTCATTCTGTGCCTCTAGTACATTTCTGGTGGGAGCGATGTGTGTACATTATGTGCTTTTAATGTTCAACAAACTCAGACTCAAATACGACTTCTAGGATTCTTATTATGGTCAACCTCACGTGAATAAGAAGGCAAAGCAGCATCAGCAGCAAATGCTCACTCAAATGCAGGACGGCGGGAGCTCGTCGTGATCCAGTGAGATAAAAGTGGCCCATCTACGCTGCCGCAGCCCAAAAGACACCCGGCGGCGGTGGCGGTGCCCTTCGCTCCTCCCCATTCCAAACTAAAACCGCGTACGCGGCGAGAGGAAGAAGAGGAGAGAGAGGAAATGGCGGCCGCGGCCGCGTACGAGGAGCAGCGACGCCGTCATGTCGAGGAGAACAAGCGGAGGATTGAGGAGCTGGGGCTGCGCCACCTTGCCGCCGCCGCCATCCCTCCGCAGGTCCGTCCCCGGTTTCTCGATCGAGCGAGCTACCGCACTGCCTAGAAGCTAGAGCCTCGTTCTGACCCTAATCGATTTGGGGTTTTCGCAGGCCAAGCAGCTGAAGCACAAGGTGCGGGTTCCAAGGGCCGCCGCCTCCTCCACGGCCACCACTCTTCGGCGGTCCGGCCGCGTGGCCAACCTCCCTGAGCATCCCAATTACCTCGAGGTACGTTCTAATAGATAGGAGCCAACGGTGATTCAGAATTTCAGATTATTCGTCTCTGGGGCCGGAGGAAGAGTGTCGATCAGCTCACCTCAGAGCCGTGTGGAGGATCCTCGGTTTCTTCATCTCTGATGTTGCTTCACGATCGAATGGTAGTTGCAAGTGCCAACTAACATGGAAAGCCTCCTCGGACAATCAAGAAAAATGCAGGAGTCGCGACCGCCGTGGAAAGAAGAAGGTACGCCTTCGCCAAGGCCAAGGAGCTGGAAGGCCAGCTGGGTGCTGACAACCCGACCTTTATGAAGACCATGAGCGCCTATTACTCTTACACCTCATCTTGGCTGGTAATCTGCATCAATTCAATCCCAATGATATGCTCCTGTCGATTGGATTATCAGGCATACCGTTAGATGCTGATGGGTGGGCTGCTGAAACTGCAGCCACTCCCAGTGCAGTTCTGCAGAGAGCATCTACCAGATCATGACGAGGTGTTCAAGCTGGTGGATGAGGAGGATGAAGAGTTTGAGTCACAATACCACAAGTGGCGAGGTGACGGTGACTACCGCATTGCCTGGAAAAGTTTTGCCATCGACCACAAGTTGGATGACGGTGACTGTGTGGTGTTCCAGTTGATCGAACCGAAAAAGTTCAAGGTGAGTCCTAAGTTGTTATGTCACTTCTGTACTGCGTTTTCAAAAAGGTGATGGCCCTAGTTGGGCGCGGGTGGCGCCTAGGACCTAAGTGAAGATAAGTTAGGCTGCGCAGTCTTAGCGGGGGAAGGTGGTGCCTAGGCGTCCAGTTGTTGCTACGATCCCACTTGTAGATCACAATTAGCACAAGTACTCGATAATTTTAATACCACCAGACTTGACTTTGAATGAGATAAAAGAACCTGATGATGAATGAGCAGAGAAGGGATATAGGGGGCAAAAAACATGGAGGGCTACGGGATATGAACCAGGAGGAAGTCAAATGTTGTTTAGTCTCACTGATAACCACCTTTCAGGTGCTGATGAAGCTTGCACATCACTACTGTCCTAGTCCCCTTAATACTTTGGCCACAGAGATCTAATGAAAATTTTAGTCGTCGTTCAATACCCAAGCCCCACCAAAAGGCCAGTTCAACTTCCATGACCAATTACCCGAAGTTTGCAGCAATTTATTTCCACTATGTGTAGTGATCTCTTCAGACCTCAAGAATTGAAACCCCAGCTGGTCAGTTGTAAAACATTTTTACATGTGGAGTAATCAATAGCATAAACTAAATTCTCCTGTGAGAATACCTTACCTTCTGAAGCTGGTCAAATCTGAAGCATTTCTTACATGTTCCAGCAGATTGAGCAAACATATTTCAAGTTGAGAACCTAAGTTATTCTGTGCAGTGCTTTTAAAATGTGCTAGGTTCTAGTCAGCCAGTAGGGTGGAACTTGGCACCTAGACAGAGAGGGTGGCGCACTGGCGCCTACTTGCCTAGTGTTTTGGTGTGCTAGGCAACTGGTTAAATTAGCATGGTGGCTCAATGGTGTAAGGTGGATGTTCAGGGTGGCTTTACCGGAGTTGTGCATCCAATTAGCCAACTAGTGAGCTCGAGTTTATGAGTTTTCACCATGATTGAAATTATTTACACCACGTATTCATGTACTCATATGTCACAGTATTATAAATCAAAATGTTTCAATTGGGACACATGTCAAATCTATATGCGTAATACAACTTGAACTTGCCAAGTTCATGGCTTATGTTTGAACTTGGTTTTTGCAAGAAATAATACTCATTCCTGTATAACCACTCCATTTCAATCTGGATCAGAAGAATCTTAGCAACGTCATAGTTCCTCACACCTGCTTTCTATAGTATGTCTTCCCTTACAATTTTGCCTACATATGGACTAACTAGGAAAAAGATGATGTATTTAACTTATCATGCAATTTCTGTTGTGCAAATGGTGCAGGTATACATTATAAAAGCAAGTTCTTGAAAATGACGACCATCAAAAGTGGAGTAGGTAAGTTGTCACTTTTACCTTTTTTGCGTTGGTTGAATCGAGTGTTTAAAAGAATTGCTCTTGAAAACGGCAATGGAACTCCCCTGACTCATTGCTTTCTGATGTTGCCTAATTGGTGAGAATCACTCGCATTATTTCCATGTAGATGCCTATTTTATATATTTTTGTAGTCACTTATACACGATTTGGCTTCTAATGATATCATTAGAAGTTTTTTAGTTCCTAGTAACCAATACTTCGTTACCTAAGTGTGACTGTTTGGATGATGTAGTGAGTATTAGACAGCGGATGGTTGTGTTTTGGCTTTCTAGGAAAACAGATGTGCGCTAAGCAAAAATAGCCGTTAACAGAAATCAATAGGTAAGGTACAGGATTGATTGCAGCCAATAATGAAGCAGATTGCTTCACACATCTCATCTGAACCAGTTATTGGCAGCTTTTACCTTTTGTCCCCCTTTGTTCTTCGCAGCTTTCACCCTTCCTAGAGCTTCAGTGCTAGCCTCCATTTTTTTTCAATAACGCATGCTAATAAGCACATGTCAGATCAGAACACATTTGGATTCCTGCTGATTATGTTTTTTCTTCATCCAAAATTAGGGGGGATAATATTCTTTTGCCTGTTTCATAATTGGGTGTGATTCTGTTTATAGCGTTGTAGCAGGAGCAGGCAGTAAGATTTCATTTGATCTTTGAGCTTAACTAGTCAAGTAGTACTAGACAACAGAACAAAAGTAGTTGTTTGAACTTGTTTTTGCTAAACCCATTGACCAGTTCATTTAGCAATGTTCATCATGAACTTGGTTTGCTTCTAACCTCAGTGTTAATAATTCTACTTTCTGTATCCTAGTATATACATCTTGTGAGAGATGATTTCCTGATCTTTTTCTTTTGTATGTTACAGATTTTTTTAATGCGATGTTACCTTTTTTTAACTTCCTGTGCAAACCTCAAATGAAGTCATGCTGACTTTTCCACTAGCAATTGCATGCTTTTTTCCTTGCTGTGGTTTATGCTACATTGCTATTAGCTGATGCTTTGTCATTTTACAGTTTCAGAAAAAATGAGGGACTAATTATGCAACTGAAGCGTCTACACTTTTGCTGTCTCTTTTGCCCAGGCCATGAGGATCATCCATTGTTTCTGTTCAGTGGACTCATCAGACAGAAGTGTATTTTCTATATAGGAGTCCATGACTTGTACTAACGAGTGCATATGGTTTACTATGTACTGCTACAATGTTAGTCAGTCCAGCAAGTTTCAACCTGACTTGCTCTAGCTGCAGCAGCACTTCCCTACTGCTGACGAGCACATGGGTTCCATTACATCTAAGGATGCAACTGGGTCATTTTGCAACTCCCTCATTTGAGCTAACTTCATGGGAACTTTAGTAGTGACCTAAAACTACCTATTGGCACGTTTGCATACCTAGTTGCATGGTTTTAGTTTGATGGATAACCCAGCTACTCAGCACCACCTAGCTGCAGGACTACGAGACCGCCGGTTTTTTTCAAGAAGGCATGCTCCGATGGATGGTACTGATTGATGAATCTAGTGAATAAAAATTTTCATATGCAGAACCATGAACAGTGTGATCTAAAAAATATTTACAGTCCAAATCCTAAACCTTGGACATACAAAACCGAGTTCACCTATAGTGTCCGCAATTAGTAGTTACAAAATATCATTAACATGGTCAGCTTTATCATTCCTAACAAAGACTAAAGAGACAAGTTAGCCTCGAGGTTGCCTAGAACCCGTAGGATGGTGTCCACAATGATAGGGTCCGCACCCAGCAGTATCTGCAGCTGCTCCTCGACCGGCAGCGGCGCGTCGGAGCCGAAGATGTCGCCGACGAACCTGTACACCTGAGCGAAGTTCACATCATCCGGGGACAACGGGAGCCGAATCAGCATGTCGTCGCTTGGCGTCATGGCTTCGCTAGCAAACGAGGCCGGGCAGCCGACGGGTGGCTGAGCAAGGACCGCCGCCCGGCGAGGATGCTGCGGCGGCGGCACCGGGACGCCGAGCTTCTGAGCCTTGAGGAAGTGCTTCTGGGCGTGGCTGCGAATCTGCGTGGACGTCTTGGTGCCGACGAAGGCCTCGATCCTCTTCCAATCGCGGCCGAACAGCACCAGGGCGTGGAGGAACCGGTCGTGCTCGTCGGCGGCCCACCTCTCCCGCGGCCTGGTGATCGTGTACGGCTTCCGGGGCTTCTTCCCCGGCATCATGGTCGACCTCGCCGCCGCTGCCATCGTCGTCTTTTTCCCTCTCTTGCTCTCGATCTGTGCCTGTGTGTCTATTTCTTCGCTCTTCCTCTCCTCTTGAGCAGCACAACTGCACAACTTGTACAAGATGGGAGACGATGCTAGAGACTTGGTGTTGGTGTGCCAGAGTTCAGTTTGCGTTAATATATATAGGTATGGATCAAAGCTGCCGCGTTCACGAGCAAACATGTGCTCAGCGTGCGTGGGTGAGAATTCCGCACGTGTTAGGCCTGCGCCGTCCTGCCAGCCTCTGCGCCGGGGGCTTGAGTCGCTGTCACGGTGCCATTCCGAGGGTGTTTAGGCCGATCGGGGGACGTAAAGTTTGGTAAAAGAGGGACCATTTTGGGCTTCATCGATCGACTCATAAAGTCATACCGCAGCTTTTGAGGTTTAGGGTGTGTTTAGATCCTCAAAAAGTTGGTTGAAAAGTCACATCGAAAACTATAACGTATTGTAGCACTTGTCGTTTCTTTGTGGTAATTGTTGTTCTACCATGACCTAACTAGGCTTAAAAAATTCGTCTGGTCGAGTACATCAAAGCTATACGATTAGTTTTTTATTTACCTACATTTAATGCTTCATGCATGCGTTATTTGTTATATTTAATGTTTCGGTGGGATATCGATGTGATGGAAAGTTTGGAAAGTTTGGGAAGATTGGTGGAATTAAACACACCCTTAGTTTTTTTTATAAGTTTTACTTTGATTAAATTGCGGTTGCAAGGTCTTCAGGCCTAGTGAAATGTAGAAATTACTTGTCTTTTAAAGGTTCTTAATTAATGAAGTAACAAATTAATATTACATAAATCTAAATTGAATATAATTTTTTTGAAGTAGGCTACTGCGTGACGGGGCGCGTGCAAGGAAAACCTGTGACATGTTGCGTCTTTTTTCTCGCGCCCCGCCTCCGCGGTCGCGCACCGCCCTGAACCCATCGAATGTCGGTCTCCTCCGCCTCCTCCTCTACCCCGAGCTTCAGCGGCGCTCCGCCGTCTCCCACCGCCACCATGCTAATTTGTCCCGTCGTGTCTTGCCGCTCCGCACCACTGCCGGCACCGCCCTGTCCGGTGGCGTCATTGCCGTCCAGCCCTCCGCCCGCCGCACGTCGCCATCGCCGGGCCGGCCGCCGCCCCCGATCCCAGTATAATTCATCAATAATATGGTGTTACGGATAAACTCTTCTACTACTTATATTATAGTTTGTGAAATCTATACTAAAAGGATCCTAGAGAATTGAAAATACGTTCCACTAAAAAATTCACCCCCACCCTCTCAGAGGACCCATATGTTGGGCTTTGGTGGGAGGGAAGAACAAAAAACGCAACAAAAAATTGACTGTTCCAGGCTCTTTTAGTTGTTTTCTCGCTCAACTTTTTTCACCCGAAAAAGGACCCACCTAAATATACCCACATTCGTACCCACGTCTATCCCGTATTGCTAATAGACAATAAATTGGAGAGTTTTTCTTCATATAAATAAATGTCAACTATTGATTTTTGAGAATATACATAAATCTCTCTATACATGAGAGAGCGAATATAAAATATTTTTAAAAGCGCCTCGCACGACTGGTCTGTTTACCATGGCCCACTAAAGTGACAGTACCTACGTGTCATCAATAAACGTGCGTGGCACATGAGTTGAGACAAATGTATAAAAGAGAGTTTAGCACGCGCGTGCCGCGCGGGCATTGTAACTATATTTTATATGTTATGTTTGATTTATTTTATACATGTGCGTGCGCACATGTGCCTTTGCTAGTTATCATAAATTTCCATTCAGTTGTTAAGCCAAAATATATATATGTAAAGCTTCACCTGTCCTCCTGAATCGAAAAATTGGTATGGATTGGTTTCTTTATACTCTACAATACCATCTAGAATATATCAACTGTATGTAAAAACAACCATTCCCTATTGTTGTTTTGAAGGAGGTATATGCTTTAATGTGTTCGTTATGAATTCAATGGATGTAAATTTCCATATGCAAAACCATGAAAAGCGTAAATTAAAAGAAAAGAAAATATTGGACATACAACCAATTCTTTTCATAAACATATATATACTATTAATAAATTCCTTAAAATTGCTGACTCATGCAAGTGTACACAAGTACAAAACCATTTACAAAATATCCTAAGCACAACCATGCCATTCACCAATTCTAAAGAAACAGGTTTGCTTCCAGGTTGCCTAGCACCCGCAAGATGGTGTCCACAATGGCAGCATCCACACCGACCAGCCTCGGCAGTTGTGCCTCGATTGAGCATGGCGCGCCACCGCCACAGCCGAAGATGTCACCGACGAACCTATACACCACAGCAAAGTTCGGATCGTCGGGAGACAAGGGGAGCTGAAGCATCTCGTCCGTTGGCGCCATGGCTTCGCTAGCAAACGAGGCCGGGCAGCTGACGGGTGGCTGAGCAAGGACCGCCGCCCGGCGAGGATGCTGCGGCGGCGGCACCGGGACGCCGAGTCTCTGAGCCTTGAGGAAGTGCTTCTGGGCGTGGCTCCGTATCTGCGTTGAGGTCTTGGTGGCGACGAAGGCCTCGATCCTCTTCCAGTCGCGGCCGAACAGCACCAACGCGTGGAGGAACCGGTCGTGCTCGTCGGCGCTCCACCTCTCCCGCGGCCTGGTGATCGTGTACGGCTTACGGGGCTTCTTCCCCACCATACCTGTCGGCCTCGCCACCGCTGCCATCGTCGTCCTTCTACCTCTTGGTCTCGATCCGTGTTTGTTTCAGTTCTCTGTTCCTCTCCTGAACAGATCGCTCTTGGTCTCGATCGGTGTTTGTTTCAGTTCTCTATTCCTCTCCTGACCAGATCGGTGTTTGTTTCAGTTCCCTATTCCTCTCCTGAGCAGCAGAGCACGTATGGGATATGAGAGGAGGAGGCTTGAGAGTTCTTGATTTGGTGCCAGTGTTCAGTGCGCGCAAACATATATATAGGGATCGAAGCAGCCACGTTCACGAGCGAACATCGGAGGGAGCAAACGTATGGGTGATACAGCGCATGTGCTCGTCGTGCGTGGGTTCGAATTCCGCGCGTGTTAGGCCTGCGCCGGCCTGCCAGCCTCTGCGGCGGAAGCTCATGTACGTCGCTGTCATCGTGCGATGCTGGGGATGTTTCGGCCGATATGGGACGTCGAGTTAGGTGAAAGCTTTTTTTTTAATGTAAAGAGTTAGGTGAATGCTAAGAGGAACCATTTTGGGCTGCTTTGGATCGATTTTTTTTTTACGAAACAGGAGGGGTGAGAAACCCTACTGATTAATATATATTAATAAAGAAAAGAACTTAGGGAAAACAGTTTACAACACAAACCTCAAGAGACAAAGAAGGAAACAAAGAAAAAATACTGTTCCATACGCCCATGTGTTGCAGGCATATAATCGTTCTTGATCTGTTCCGCCTTGATCATAATTCACAAGTAAGTAACATGACCTTTTGGTTGGTACCTGACGATGGCGTTTGGACCTGGGTCCTGGGGTCACCGGTGGCGTCACGGCCTCACGGGCAACAAAACTGAGATTTTTTTTTGTTGTACATGTTCACAATATGCTGCAGTACTATTTGTGTTGTACTTTAATCAAAATGATGTCCACATGATTGAAGAAAAATCTGAGTCTAAATGATCCAAATGATGCAACAAAAGTTGCAGAATTACACAGAAAACTGTATGAGGGGCAAAATCGTCATTTCACGTCACTTTTAACGGTGTTACCACTCACATCTCACGGTAGTGTCAAAAAAGGAACGAAAGTTAAGTTCGGTGTCAAATAGGGAAGAAAATTTTGTTGAGGGTCAGGAAAGGAACGAGTCATTTTTTCAGTGTCAAATAAGAAATTTTCTCAAACAATAAAGACGGCGCACTCTTTTGCTAATGCCCGGGAACGCTAGACCACCAAACCTGCTCCTCCAATGCGTTTTCAGTCGGGAATCCAGCTATATTTTTTCTCTCTACCTCTCGTAATGATATTAGTGACATCACAACTTATATTTTTTCTATTTTATTTAGCCCTTAAGATCTGGTAGAGGTTACGATACATTTGACATATATCTGCGAACCTTAAATACCATCATCCAAAAATATTTCTACAAACAAAAAAGCCAGGTCATTATCTCTGGGTGCACTCCAATTCTCACCTAGTCCGGCTGTATCAAGTGAGCCGCTACTAAAGTTGTCCATTATCAATGCAATTGACTTCATATGTATTGAATTGTACGTATTGACCGGATTAACCAGAAATATGAGCTAATAGGAAACATATATAATTACCCCCCCCCCTTCATATCAGATTATATCATGCATATGAAATCATGACTCAGATGTAATTATTTTATTTATTGCTTTCATTATGTTTTCAAACTCGAGACTTGCCATAATACTATTGCTTATATTGAGTTGACTGTGCTAAGAGTTTATCTTAAAAAATAAAGAAATGTGACAATTCGTTTATGCTTCAACAACATAAAAATTTCCATTGATATTGTCTAACATCATTGGCATATGCCTTCTCAAGGATGGATGGTGATGCTCTGATTAGGGCCGGATCTACAGCACAATGTGGCTACACAAATGGTCGCACAGCTTTAGCAGACCCTCTAAACAAGTTACTAAACCAAATTTAAAGGATCAAGCAAAAAAGATTGGACTCTAAGCCTCCATACTTATTATGTGCATAGTTGGCCCAAGTTCTCAAGCCCTCAAAAAATAGATACATCTCTCGTTTAGTATTTGGAGGCTTTTATTTAAGAGCTATTGCTGGAGTTGTTTTAAGAGAATGATGGCATTAGTGAAGTTTTTCTCTGTTTTGCTATGTTATACTAGTTTAGTTAAGCTGTAACTTCACATATAGAGTTTATAGAGTAGGAAAGGATAGGGACTGTAGCCAGCTAGAAAGATTATTAACGTGGACGAGGCGGTTACCGAAAAGGCGAAGATAAAAGATAGCAAACATTAAAAAAAATATTATAATACAAAATATCAATATCATCCTTGTCAATGGAGAATATATAGATGGGACGGAGGGATTTAATTAACTTTAGTGAATCTGCGACCGCCACCGCAGCATCCTCTGCATGGCCAACCATGGCGGCTGCGGACGCCGGCAGGCGGCAGCGGCTTCCTCAGCAGGAACCTCCCCGCGCCGGAACGAGTAGGAGGTGGGGGACGAGCGATCCTCCGAGGGGGCGCGATGGCATGGAGCCGGCAGGTCAGGTGGACGGAGGCCGCCCGCTACCGACTCCGACACGGCGACACACCCTCCCTCGAGCTGTCGATCTCTGACTGTTACGTGAGTGCTCGCACCCGTCATCAGTTACTGGTGGGGTTCCAGAATCCAGAGAGAATTGCTTCTTGACCATAATACGACTACACATCCCTTCTGAACACATTTCATGCAGAACATCAAACCAGAAGAAACATATACTGCGGCCGCACGCCATTCTGGTCAATCTTCAGCTAAACTTGACACTTTATTCATGCTAACTTAAACTTGAAACTTACACAGTAGGATTTTTTTTTCTGAAAGAAAAAACCTACACAGTTGGATAATAGGTAGAAACAGGGCAGAAGAACAGAACCTACTATGCCCGTACAACCTTTTCATCTGACAAACAACCATACAAGTCAATCTTATTTATGCATTCTGGCCCCACAAGCGGCAGCATTCCCCGTTCTCCATACACAAACCATCTGGATTCCCGAATGAACTGAAAGAGAGCTGGCAACAAGAGCAGAAAAAAAATTCTTTAGCGAAAGGTTTACATTGCTTACAACTGGAAACTGCTTAAAGAAAAGCACACATGAAACAAAATATATGACAGTATACATAGGCCAATCAATCCGAATCAGCCAGAATGCTATCCTCTGTTCTGTACTAATTTTCCATGATTATGCAGGATTCGATGTATTTACCCCTTCATACTGAAACAACATGGGTATGTTATTCATTCATCATATTACCATAGTAGGATATTTGGGAAATGGTAGAATAATTTCATCCTTAGCTAAGAAATTCAAGGTTACATCTTCTAGTGGCAGGTATCAGTAACAATTAGTGGGTGTAACAGAGCAAAAGTCAAGAAAGTAAGGAGCTACATAACCAGTAGCTGAGTCAAAAACAAACACAGAAGAGTTATAACCTTAGCCGGTTTAAAATCTGGCGAACATACCATTTAATAACCCAGTTGTTGCAGTGCTGGCTTCATTATCCTCTGGCGGCAGGAGCGGAGGCAAGTTCAGCGGTAAGGATGAAGGTTGACATGCCAGCTTCCCTCAGGTGAAGGATATCACCATTCATGAGCCTCAGAAGGTTCCTACAAACAAGAAGGCTCAAGCCCTCTTCCGACTGTTCCTTGTTGTCCTCCTCATACATTTGTGATAGTATTTCTGCTGGGACTCCTGTTCCCTGGTGTTTAATCCTGAAAATCCATAAACACAAAGTAACTATACTTTAAGCATTCATACTTTAGAAATTAATTATCAGAATCAAGTGTAGGCATGCAAAATTGAGCGGCCAAGGTACCTTAGCTCCAGGTCTATGAGATGGAGGTTTTCCCCGATGCTTTTCTTAGTCAGTTTGGAAGAGATATCAACGGAACCTCCAACAGGAGAGAACTTCACCGAAACAAATAGGAAGTCAGAGAGGATCTGCTGGAGTCGAATACCATCCCCATACACTTTTTGCTTCATGAATCTCTCTGGCAGGTTGCAAGAAACTCTGATCCCTTTACCCTGGCAACCTATCAGTACTTGACTCACTGCAGCCACCACCACATCTTGCAACACAAATTCAGCCATATCCAAATCCAAACAACTTGACCTGTGGACACAACGATAGAGAGATGTTAAGTTGATAGTAATTCATATGACTATAAGCTTCAGTATTTAGTGAAAATAAAACACAGAATGATACCACTAACCTACTGTCGAAAGACTGACAAATAACAAAGGTAAATAAAATACAAGAATCTAATGGAACATTAGAAGATTTGGTAGGAATATTACTTGTCAGTAAGGTTATCTTGATCCAAGTCGGTAAGAATCTTGTTTAGCTGGTGATGGCAACTATCAGCGACATGGACCTGCCTCATCTGCTCTTCATTCAGACCTGTGCTCTTGAGCGCTTCCCTGGAGTAAAGCATACCTGAAAGAGGTTTGTTGATGGCATGTCGCATGTACGAGAAAGCCTTCAATCTTCTTACTGCTGTCTGTTCCGAGGCTTGCTGCACATGTAGTGCATGCTGCAGCTCATCACTAGGAACATGAATGAAACAGAACACTCCAGTGACAACACCATCTGCATTTACTTTTCTGTTCACTGACAGAAGACACTCAATGTGCTTCCCCTTTCGGTCGAAGAAGCCAAATGGAGCCTTTTCGGCCTCGTCACCGGCTAATGCACTATTGATGATAATGCAAAGACGTACAAATGCGTCTTTGTTCTTCAAAAGGCAGGAAGCATTGCTGCTATCAAAAACCTCACCAAGGAGCATCTTATCGATCACCTCATCTCTGTGCCACCCAGTAAGCTTGGTCATGGCTGCATTCCACTCAGAGCACCACCCGAATTGGTCAGCACCAAATATGGGAGGAATGAGTGGGTTTGGGTTTTGAACGATTGCCTTGTAGTCCCCTTCAACACGAGTGAATTTGTCCATTACCAACTTATGAACAGTCATATCTTGGGCTACAAAGCACACCCCAACAACATGGTCATGAAGGTCACGACTGGCACAAGCATTTACAACCAAGATAACAGGACCATCATCCCTCTTGGAGCCATGTGTTTTCAGCTCAAATCGAACTTCCTTCTCTTCTCTGCCTGCTCGATTGATGAAATATTTAGAAATCAGTACATAATAATAATAATAATAATAATAATAATAATAAATTATATAGTTTTCTTTGTGAGGGTTGACTATTAATTGTAGGACTGATGGTCAAAGTTAGAAGGTAACAAAATAGGTGCTTAACACATTTAGTCTTTTTTTTCTGTGGGGGTAGATAAATAATGTTGTCAGATAAGTATAAAACTAAAATCATGAGATAGAGATATACTAAAGCAACTAGAGTGAATCCACTCACCCTGCAGAGCCAAGTATAGCATCTTCTGAACAACTGATACAGAAGAATCCCCCACAAGTGTAAGTATGTGTCTTCCTATAGCCTCATCAACTCTCAATCCTGTCAATTCTGCTACCTTTTGATTCCATCCATTGACCAATCCATTGCTATCTACTGCCAAGATTGGAACAGTTGCCGTTTCCATCAGGCGAACCATTTCACTTGTCACCGCCTGCAATTCAGCAAGCCCATCAAGTTTGAGCTCACCAATTTGGTTATCTACAGGTGCCCGGGCTGGCTTCATAGAATCATTCAGTGTACCTCTAAGTATAAGTTGCAATGAGTGAATAGCATCCATCTCATAGTCATTCCATGGCAAACTCTTCATCTTCACAACCTCAAGGAATGCCTTGAATGACAACCTTGGGTGCATCCTTCTGTTGTCGTCCTCATCAGATGGATCATGCTTTGCACCTCCCCATTTGATTTCAGCAGCTGTATGTGATCTGAACCAGAAAAGAATATCCTTGGAGGTGATCTTAGCCACTGCCATTCCACAAATCATGTCACCAAGGGAGTTAGCTCCTGGATATCCAGCATCCTGGAGGCTGTCCGTACTCAAACCAGTGGAATCCCTATGAACTTCTGAAAGCCAGAAGGCAATATCACGTATCTGAGACTCAGTTGGAGCCGTTTGAAGACGCCATACTTTGTCCCCATACAAAAGAGCAGCACCATCACATCTAACTAGGTCCATGATATTTGGACTCCCAGATATGATACTCAAGGGAGATGCTTCCTTGAATAGCATGTCAGATAGCATTGTTTGCATTCGTAGAATGTTTTTCTCTCGTATCTGCTTCTCCAATTCAAACTCCTTGTTTACATGTACAGCAAACACTTGTGCTAAGAATTCACAAGCATACCGGAGAGGAAATGGGACATATCTGGGGCTCTCATGGTGGCAAACAATGAGACCCCACAGCCTCTTCTTCTTCTGCTGCTGTGGTGGCTGTTCAGGTCCGGGTTCATCATCCTCTTCATTTTCATTGACCACAACAGCCATGACAAGGGATGCAATGGAGTTCATGTTCTCCATATACTGAAGATGACAAGTGTGTGGTGCTCTAAGAGTTGAACCACACAAGCTAATATCAATGGACAGTGCCTCATCTTCAATAATCTTCACAGATCTTGCACGACAATCACAGATCATCCGTACTTTGTTCTTCATGAAAAGAAACCTGGCAGCTTGAGGGATATCAGTGGCCGGATAGTGAAGGCCAAGATAAGGCTCAATACCAGGTTTTGTGATCTCGGCAAAGACCTCCCCATGCTCATCTTCATGGAACTTGTAAGCCATAACCCTGTCGTAACCTGTAAGGTCGAAGACTTCCTTAACCACGGTATTGCATAAGGCCTCCATGCTCCCACCTGGTAGTGACTGGATCTTGGAGATTGCCTTAGCAGCAAGCTTGTAAGACTGCAAAGCCCCAGCAGCAGTGGCAGGAAATTCTGTAGGTTTCACAGGTTCAAAATCTACCACCAGACAACCAGTTGCCCTATGGACAACGGCATAGAATGGCTTGCCTGAGGTCTTGCATTGAACCAGGATAGGATTCAGCAAAGAAACATCAGCAAAGCCTAGTGCCTTCTGTAGTGCTGTGGCACCAGGGTCAGTGAAAAGGGAGCGCACATTGGTGCCAATTCCTAGCTTCGGGGGATCATCAACATTAGGCACAGCATGGCTGACTGTTGTAAGCATTTCCGGAGCATTCTCACTGAATGCAATGACCCTGAAGCTCTTCTCATCAAGGGCCAACAAGCAACCAAATGGTTGGATTAGCTTTCCTCTCTGAATGTGCTGCAGGTAGGCTATGACCTTCTCTGAACGCCCTTGCTGCTCAGGTGGAGCAGTCCGCTGCGCTTCAACCAACTTGGAGTAATCAAAGGAATCACCAGATTCTTCATACTCTGCATTGAGTTCAGCATCAAGTGTTGTTTGTGCTAATATCCTTGCCCGAGAGCTCTGGCGAGTCCTGGTGGATGAACTGGAAGACTGGGTAGGCCTTGAGGAAGACATTTTGTCTCAATCTCAAGTACTTGAACCACTCAAGATTCTTATCCACTGGATATCACTCCTTTGAACTGGTAAATGGGTAGTGGAAAGCATAAATCAGTAAAATAGAAAGTTACAACACCTGTAGTGAGATGCATGGTAAAAGTTATTCTCAATGGACTACAACATATTTAACGACTCAAAGCACAAGACAAGTCCCTGTTGCCAGAGTAGATCATGAAAGGGATTTTTCTTTTGTTTTTCCAGGCCTTGACAAAATATATTTAAAAATGCAATTTTTTACTTGTTAATGGAAGACCTAAAGATGGATCACGAAAGTAGATCTTTCAGATAAATATTTAATCTTCCAATCAGTGTGACAATTTTTTTATTCACCCCACAAAAGTACTGTTAGCCAGCAAAACAATTTTAAACTGATCCAAGCTGTAACTTTGATCAACAAGTAGTAAAATCCTTATCACACTGAGCATCATAGATTTACCCCCTGGGCTTTTGAACACCCCATGCCTATTAACAGAACTAGTGCTGTTACTGTGATATATGTGATTCGTGGATGAAGCCCTAAGTATCATATATTTAAATTAAGGAACAATCGGTGTAGCAAAAATAATAAGATCAAGTTATTTTACCCATTAACGGCAGAAAAGGTTTCATAGAATCGGATTTCTACCCTTTTTTAATAATATTGATGAACAATTCATCTAGCAATGTGTAGGTAGATAAAAAAAATCACCGCATTCCTATTTGAAAGGACCTTTCAACAACTGAGATTCTTTTTAGCTATGGACACTTGGACAGCATAATATAAGAGAAACAAATGCCCAGATTTTAGTTTTGGAGATGGAACAGGTTCAAGCTTTGGCTTATATTCTGAAATGAATTAAGCATTAAAGTGTCACTTCTCTCAAGAAAATTGAAGTGCATATATCATTTGGACATGTAAAATAAGGCTCTTCTGTTTTAGTATAATAGTATGTTTGTGCTTAGCTCCTTAAACTAGAGTAACTAAATTTTGGAAGAAGTAACCTTGGACAGAGGATGACAAATACTATCTGAAATTTCCAGTATTCTTTTTTTATGGAGCAAGATTTCATCGTGTATCCTTCCCCGACAGTTCACTTCAGTGACATGAGAAAATCTCGTGCTGAGCTTTTCTAAAGGCGGCACAATTCAATGAACGAAGCTCACAGACATTTCAGGAAAACACCTACAGCTTAACAAGGAGAACCAAACAGAAGGTACAATAACACGGAGCTACCAAGCAACATACAACAAGGAAAGCAAGTCAGGGGATCCCCATTTCCTACCACTCCCCCATGAATCCATGATCAAGATATTGCAGCCGTGCTGACGTGCTGTTACCTTTGCCCCATCCTTTTTGTTCCTATCCCCTTTCGTGCATCGACTCTTTCGTGTCGGGAATGATTTGGTGACAAGTACATGGACTTGCGGCACCCCTTCTCCTCCCGATAACGATACCAGATCAGCTTAATAGCGATAGACACTATCCTTTCGCTAGTCGTCAAGAACCCCAGAAAACAAAAGGGTCTCTTTTTCTTTATTTTTTTTAAAAAAGAAAAGGTCGTGTATAAATTCCAGAAAAGGGTTCTCGGGGTACTCGTCTTCCATCATCGAAAAACTACTAGCATACTACAAGCTCGCTAACCGCAGCCATCGAATATGCGTATATGATGTCAAGGCTATCCAGAAACACAGGAGAACAAGCCAAGAACGCCACTGTTCCGCTTCTCCGTTCCCCCGTAATAATCCATCGAACTATCAAGTAATCCGTCCAGAAAAGAAACCTATCACACTCTGGGCGCCCCCGATCGATCAGCCAGGCCCAGACGGGAGCAAGAGATTAACAAGCCCCGGAGCCGGCCAGCCTCACCCCAATCCATGCCCGATAACATGAACAGAGCTCACCGATGACGAGTAAAGCTGGGGCAACAGGGGAGGGAAGAGGAGCGGAGCTGACCTGCGGGGCGCGCGGCGGCGGAGTGAGCTCCGGAGGCTAGCAGGAGCAGAGGAGGAGGAGGACGCCCACATCCCCGGCGACTCTCGCTGCCAAACAAGTACGCATAAATAGCGGGGGGGTGTGGGCGTGGTGGTCACTGCCGCTCGGCGACTGGGGAGTGGGGGCGCGCGCCGACCCGGCGCCCATGCCCAGCGCGGATGGGGGCGCGCCGCGAGGTGTCGGGCGCTGATTCGAGCCCGCGCTTTGTTTACCCGGTTTAGTAAGCGGGCTTGGGTAAGCCCTCAACTTCCACTTCCACCCGTGGCCTCGTCGGCCGAACTCACCTGTGCTACTTTTTCTAACTGGTACTTCATGAGAGTTTTCTTCTCCAATTTGTAGTGTGCAGTGTCCAATTTCTAGGCAGCACGTAAACAACTCGTGGCGCTGGTACTTAAAATGCAACATGGCGCGTACGGGCCGTGAAATCAGGATGCGGATGGTTTACGGATCGATGCGGTTTTGGGTTAGGGTGGGAGATAAGAATAAGATTAGCCTGCGCCTAACCTCTTCATGGGGCATGAGTTGCCTAACCTCTTCATGGGGCATGAGGTGTGTGGTTTAATCTTGTGCGGTTGCAGCGTCCTGCTCCTGCCGCCGTGCAGCGCAAGTATAGATGGACACCGTGCCGTGCCGGCACGACACGCGGCACGGCGACGTGCCGCGCCGTGCCGACCGTGCCGTGCCGGACCGTGCTATGGGCCAGGCCTTCGGCCCATGACACGGCACATGGGCCGTTTACCCGTGCCGTGCCGTGCCGTCTGTGCCGCCCATGGGCCACGGTGCATGCGTGCGTGCTCGGCGGGCGGCCATGGAAGGAGAGGGAGCCGCGCCGCTCGTGCTGCTGGCCGCCGCCGGCTCCACCATCCCCACACCGCACAGTCGCCCTCCCGAGCGCCGGCGGCCATGGCTCCTCGTCGACCTCCTCCAACTCCTCCCATTCTGCCGGATCCACCACCCGCCGGCGTGATCTTCGCCTCCCCGCCAACGGCGCCGCCCAGGGGCGGAGCTGGGCCTAAGGCCACCCAGGCCATGGCCTTAGGCGTGGCCCAAAAAACCTTTATACCCATGTATATTTTCTTGATCTAAGTTATATTGTGGCCCAATAGAACAGCGCACAGCCGGCCTCTTTTCCTTTCTTCGGTGGAAACAGACGTCCAAGCCCAGGCCACGCACACGCAGCGCCGCACCAGGCCACGCACACGCAGCGCCGCACGCCCGCACTCCTCTTCATCCGAAAGCCGAAACCTAGCGGCGGCGGCCGGCAGCGGGCAGCGCAGCGGCTCGGCGGCGCAGCAGGGCGAGCCAGGCAGGCGGCGGCGTCCGCCAGCACTGGCGCCGGCGCGCAGCACGGCAGCAGCCAGCTGGCGCTTGGCCTGGCTGCCAAGGGCGGGGCGGTGGCGCCGGCAGCACCGGCGCGCAGCCGCGCACCGCGCAGCAGCAAGGTGGGCGGCGGCGACCGGCAACACCGCCAGGACCCAGGACCAGGAGCACCGCTGCTGCACCTGCACTGGCTTGGTGGCTCTCTAAATCGGTCAGTTACTCAGTTTTGTTAGGAAATTGGAATTTCCATTCCCCAATCCACACGAGGCAGGATAGTGTAGAACTATAGAATGCAGATTGAATCGGGAACTTATATTATTTGTCTACTGATTTGTAGATTTGCATTACCCAATCCACATGAGGAACTAGTTAGGTATTTATTTTATCAACTTTGTTATGTCAATGTGTCTTAGATTGTGATGTATTGGTCTAAATCATGCATTTTAGGCACTTCTATCGATATATGAACTATCACTATTGCGATTATCGCTATTATATGTACTACACTGAGATTGAGTGGTATAAACGTTTACTAAGTGGCCTTAGGCGTCAAAATCCGCCAGCTTCGCCACTGGCGCCGCCGAGTGAGGAGCGGGAGGAGGGCGTGGATGATGAGGCCGGCCGCTCCTGGCCCCGGATGCTGCGTAGATCTGGCCGTGGATGGGCTCGCCGAGGGCGGAGGTGGGCGGTGACGGCCGGAATCGGAGGTGGCCGTCGCCGCGCCGCGCCAGAGCCATCCCCGCCGCGCTCTGCCTCGGCCGCGAGGGAGATGGGAGGAGCGGCCGGCCCCGTCGTGCTCGCGCCGCAGTCGTGCTCTGCGGGCCGCCGGAGCCATCCCCGCCGCCGGTGCTCGAGTCGAGGAGGAGGCATGGCGAGGCGGAGGAGATGCGGCGGCGTGCGGGGAGAGAGGAGAGGAGGCGAGGTGGAGGAGATGCGGCGGAGGAGATGCGGCGGCGCGCGGGGAGAGGAGAGGAGGCGGAGGGGCGCGGGGAGAGAAGGCGAGGCGGAGGGGCGAGGCGGAGGGGTGCGGCGAGAGAAGGCAAAGGCGAGGCCGGGGCTTGGGGCGGCCATGCCGGCACCGTGCCGCCGTGCCGGCCGTGCCGTGTCAGGCCGTGTCATGGGCCAGGCCGACGGCCCATGGCCCGCACGGGCCGTCGGGCCGTGCCGGCACGGGCACGCTGCCGGCCGTGCCGTGCCGCCCATGGGCCGTGCCAAAAGGCCGTGCCGCCGGCCCATGGGCCGTTTGTACACATATAAGCGCAAGTGCACAACGGTGCTGAAGCTGACACTGACAGAAGCCAGCCACAGGGGAGCAGTGGATAAAATCGTGGAGCAAGCAAAGGGTGTGTTTAGTTCCCGCGAAAAGTTGGCAAAAAAGTCACATCGGACACTGTAGTGTACTGTAGCACTTTTCGTTTGTTTGTGGTAAACACTATCCTATTATGACCTAACTATGCTCAAAAGATTCGTCTCGACATGTACATGAAAACCATGTAACTAGTTTTTTTATTTACCTACATTTAGTGCTCCATGCATGAGGAGAGAGATTTGATGTGACAGGTGAATGAAGTTTGGAGAGAGAATTTTGGGAAGTTTTTGGAACTAAGCACAGCCAAAGCTGGCTGCAAAGCTGCGGGGGCCATTTTTCTTCGTTTCCCGTCAGGAGAAACGTTTCTTTCTTGGGGGCCGCCGCCGTGCACTGCTGCCTCCGTGACTTCCCCTTCTCGGGGGTGGGGGCTTTCCACTTGGGGACACGGACATGTGACGGGCACGTGGGCGCCCGTGCGCCCCATCCGGATCCGGCTGCGCTGCGCTGCTCGGGAAAGGAGGAGGAGGCCGAGGCCCGGCAGCGCGCTCTAGCGAGTTCTCTCGGATGATGGCCGACGTGTGAGCCGGTGATGGGAGGGAGACATTCTGTAGATCTGGCAGAATATTTTACTGGTTTCCTGCGCGCAGATGCACACCAGCCAGCCAGCGTGTCGACGATAAATAAAACTCTGAATCTGAAATGGAGGTTTACTGGGATGTCAACTTATCAGGAACGAGGAGAAGAGAGGACGGCGCCGGCGCCATGCCAATGTCATGCTTGCTGAGATCGTTCGTGTCCGAACTCCGTCTACGCGTCCGGCTTCACGCTGCTCGCGTATGTATGTGCAGCGAGGCCGAGCGAAGCGATGGGCATGTGCACGAGCCCATGACATGATCTCGCTGACGTTCTCGTGCATCGGTCAGGTCGGCGGGGTTGGGCGAGGGTACGTGTAGCCTACACAGTTTAGGGTTTTAACAATTACACGGTGTAGGCAGCTCGCTCGCCTGTGTCGCCGGCCGACCTGACTGCTCGTTGTGGGCTACCGAATGTCATGGCGACGACCAAAACCAAAGAAGGGCGGGCGCTGCATGCAGATGATCGAGCTGACCGCTGCTGACAAAAGGAGGGGAAACAAACAAAGGTTCAGGGGGAAGAAGAGCCGGGCAGATATGGGGAGGAAGTGACTGGGCCAAATGGGCCATAAAATTCAAGCTTGACTTGGGGGTTTAGTTGGGCTCATGGGCCACGAATCTTGTTCGCTCTGCCAAATGTTTGGTTCTAGATTTTTAATTGGGCCGTTACAGCAACCGTCTTCCGGCCCGGCACATTTCTGAGTTCTTAGCTTTTCGTGTTGCAAAGTCCACCTCTGAAACTGGAGGTTGCAATTTCTGAGTCGGATTATAGGTGACACACTGATATGTTGTGGCCTGCTAGCATATATGAACACTTAGACGCTGTTAATAGCGCGTGAATTTGCGATTGATTACTTTCCAGATTTTACAAGTAATGATTCGTTTACACACACACACTCATAGATTGGCCAAGCCGCAGGCCGTTCTCTTGTGACAACGATTCGACTAAAATACCATGTAAAGACGAATTACAGAAGTTCAAAAGGTTGCTCGATTACAGCCGCACAGGGTGACTAACAGCAACATGCATGCCCAACTCTGTCTATCTAGCTACTGCTGCTGATCTCCTCCTCCAGGCCGAGCATTCACGAGGGGCTGCAGAGCCTTGACGACGATGGTCATGTTGGGCCTGAAATCAGCCTCGTACTGGACGCACAGCGCCGCCACCGCCGCGAGCTGAACAGAGGAGCAGGGCACAAGGATCAACAGGACGATCACTAAGTTCAAAGCAGATGCAAGTAAGCAATGCCATGCTAGTGCAGGGAAAATTGCCGGCGGCGCTGCGTACCTTTGCCACGGCTTTCGGCGGGTAGTCGTCCTTCAGCTTGGGGTCCACGCACTGCTTCACCTTGTCCTCGCTCAATCTTGGAGTAGCCTGCACAAGATCACCATTTTGTTTCTTTAGACAACAGTCATTTGACAAAGTTACATATACTGTAATGAGAAATCTGATCAAGGCTACGGATCGAAACCTACATACCCAGGTGACCAGGCTCTGCTGCCCCTTGGGCATGGTGTGATCCACGGGCTTCCTCCCGGTCAAGAGCTCCAGCAGCACGACGCCGAAGCTGTACACGTCGCTCTTCTGCGTCAGCTGGCCCGTCATGGCGTACCTAATATATTGATCATCAGAAATGCACGCACATCGAGGCAACAAATTAATGTTCTGGTTAGAATTTGTAATGATCAATTCGATCTATCTGGACCGTCCGTCCAGATTAATTAAAATCCGGTGGAGACAGAGACACCGGGCGGCGGCTTACTCTGGCGCGTGGTATCCGAAGGTGCCGAGCACCTTGGTGGAGTGGAGGCGCGCGGCGGAGTCGGGTGACTGGTTGGTGAGGTTGAAGTCCCCCATCTTGGCGTCGTGGCCGTCGAAGACCAGGACGTTGCTGGAGCGCACGTCGCGGTGCACGATCGACGGCCGCGCCTTCTCGTGCAGGTGCTCCAGCCCCCGCGCCGCGCCGTACGCGATCCTGGCGCGCTGGCTCCACGTCAGCACCGGGCCGGGCTCCGCGCCCTGCACCCCCTTCTTCCCTGCAAGAGCAATGCGATCGATCGATCGTGATGACGAGGCTCTGATATGATCGTGATTCTGATGAGTCACGTTCGGTAGGCTTTTGGTTTGGCCTCAGCATATACCGTGCAGTATGTCGTAGAGGGAGCCCATGGTGGCGAACTGGTAGAGCACGATCCGGTTGTTGAGCTCCAGGCAGTAGCCCAGCAGCTGCGTGAAGTGCTCGCACT
Organism: Echinochloa phyllopogon; assembly: GCA_033239725.1. Taxonomy (NCBI): domain Eukaryota; kingdom Viridiplantae; phylum Streptophyta; class Magnoliopsida; order Poales; family Poaceae; genus Echinochloa; species Echinochloa phyllopogon. The sequence continues at coordinate 9,483,512 of BTCW01000009.1, read as the reverse complement.
TGAGCCGGGACACCACGGACAGCTGAAAACATCGACGTGCGCGGCCATGCGTCAGTTTGGGTCGCCCAGGATATCAACGGGGGATAATATGTTTTCGTGTTACCTGTTCGCAGAATTCGGCTTCCGACTGGCCGGAGGAGCTGCCGTTGTCGAACATCTTGACGGCCACCAGCTCCCCGGTGGCGAGCTTGGCGCGGTAGACGCGGCCGTAGGAGCCTTCCCCGACCAGCGCCCGGTCGCCGAAGTTGCCCGTGAGCCGGTTCAGCTCCGACAGCGGGAACGCCGGGACGTCGATGGGCAGCACCTTGGCCGCCGACGCCGCGCCGGGCCTCGGCATGTTCGGCCCTCTCGGATGGGCTGCACGCGTGTTATGCAGGATGATGTTGCCAATCAGTAGTTTTATACAGGGTGATAGATGATATCGATCGAGCAGGGTATACGTCATCAAGCCCCCGAAGGGAAATGGAAATGGAGAGAAACAGGAATGCACCTGGTGCTCGCGGCGGCGTGGCGGCCGGGTGGCCGCCGGCCGGCGGGGCGGCGAGGGGCTCCTCCTCCGCGCCGCTGCAACACCACATCCTCAATTCAAGGTGTGCGGCCTCCCTGAAACCTCAATCCAAGAAGCAGCAGCAATGCAGACACGGTCGTTCTCTGAAACTCCCTCTCTCTACGTACGTGACGAAATTCCAGCTTGCTCGCAAGCCGAGCTAGATGGGCAAGATATATATCACCAAGCACGCGGCAGGTTTGGACGCTAGCCCTGTATGGAGAAGGGAGACGGAGACGATGGAGGGGAGAAGCCGAGAAGGGTAGACTAGAGAGCGAGGCAATGGGTGGCAGCTGGCTGCTGTTGTACGGAGCAATCGAGAACTAGTAGAAGAGCGCGGCGGATCGACGCGATTCCCGGCGGCCGGCCGGCGTCGCGAATTATTCGTCCGCTCCGCTACGTGCGGCCTGCGCGCGCGGCTGCGTTGATCGTGTTGGCATGTTGGGCTGGCAGGTCGGAGACTAAAAAAATATTCTTGACCTCTTTTTTTTTCTGTCTTCTCATTTTTGAGCTCAAGATCGTATGGACGGTGCGGGATGGCGTTGTTGTCTGTTGGATACATGTATCGTGTCAACGTACAAGCACGAATCAACGTGAAAACGTGTACGTGTTCGTAACCCTACACCCTGTTCGGCCTGCCAGTACAGTCTGCGGGCGGGACAAAAGCGATCGCAGTTACTACTGTATTTGTTGGGGTTAAAAGAAGATTATTTAGTTCAACAATCGATCGAAAGTTTTAACAATGATATACTTGCGAAGATCATTTAGTCTAGCGTCGCTTGGAGTCATGGGTTAGCGATATAAAGAAGGTGATCGTTCAGATGGTCATGGCACGACTACAGACTAGTAGAGCCCGCCGCAGGTACCTCCAGGCCCAACGTGCTCCCCTGCTCCCTTCACGTCGTCAAACTCCAGACAGCATGTTCTGCAGCGCAGTCGCGATACTTGCATGTTCTCGGCAGAGATGGGCGGGGCGGATTGGGAGGTTGGTTGAGCTTGGTGTTAAAAGAAACTGGGCAAACACCGGCCAGCTACTCAGCTATTATGCGCATCAACTAGCAATTCACATACCCAGGATGAACTCACCGTGTGCCGTTACAGAACGCGGCCCCTGCTTGTGTTCAGCCGGCACATTGATGCACACACAGAGTTAACACATAGCCAACAACCAAAAGCCTTGCGGATACCAGAGTTGCAGCACATGAGATTGTATACACTGAGCAACATCTTGCGATAAGTCAAATGTATATACAGAAAAGGAGACGTATGAGCGTAAAATCAATTTAGTATCCGGGTACAAGAAACAGAAACTTGCAACAATTACTAATCGTTGTTTCGGCAGGAGCTAATGCCGTCGGAAACATATATACAGATTGCGAAGTGCGATGTCCACATTGACATCACACCATCCAGCTCTTGACCTTCAGGCTGCCTTCTTGCTCTTGTATTTGCCAGCACAGACAACATATATGACCAGGTTCAGAAAACTGAGGCCAGCAAGGAGCCAGAAGAAGTAATCGAGGTGCCCATTGTTCAAGTTATCTGGAATCCATCCAGGGTTACCTCCTGTTGTCGTGAAGTAGGCGACCATAGTCAAAATGAACGTGCTGAGATAGTTCCCGAACGCTGTTGTTAGGAGCTGAAGCGCGCTGCAGAGACTTCTCATGGCATCCGGTGACTGGTCATAGAAGAACTCGAGTGCCCCGATGAATGTGAACACCTCTGATAGACCAACCAAGAAATACTGAGGGATCTGCCAGAATATGCTCAGAGGGACTGGGACGTTCTGATCCACCAAGTGGTGTTCCCTGGCGATTGCCAGCCGCTTGATCTCGAGGACTGCAGCTACTGCCATGGTTATGATGGAGATTACCAGGCCAATGCCCATCCTCTGCACCTCTGTAAAGCCCCTCTCATTGCCAGTGAATCTCCTAGCTAGTGGGACCAGTACATAATCGTAGATAGGGACACATACAATGACACTTAGCGTGTCAAAAGTGGATAGAGATGCCGGGGGAACCTTGAATGAACCCAAGGATGGGTCAAGCACCATCCCTTGTTCCACAAACATCGTGGACATCTGAGCATAAACAGCAGAAAACACTATCGTTGTTGCCCAGATAGGGAACATCCTTAACAGTATCTTCAGTTCTTCCACCTGGGTGACAGTGCATATCCGCCATGCATTAGTGAAGTCAGCTGTTTTCACATCAACATCAGTAATTGTAGCAGCCTTGTCCAAACATCTGAAACAAATGTCAGTTGGAATATGTTAGGCTCTTAGCATCACTATGGCAAAAGAAGGCTACCGTGATTCAAGTTACAAATATTAATCTCTTGGGAAAGAAACAAAGCTAGAGCTTGTAAGTTGCAATTGAGACAAACTAAATCCTGACCAGAAAAGGGGCTGATTTAGCATCTAATGAAAATCTATTGCGAGAGTATTTAATAATAAATAAAACATTGTTTTGGATTGTGGCGTGATGCTAGGTTGCTTTAGAATTGCATCAGAGAAAGAGACATACGTGAGTTCATCGGTGTGCTCCAATTGTCGGCTCCCTTCAATTGCTGACACCCCATCAGGTAGCTCATACAAGAGGGAGCTGTCCTCTGGGACATGTACATTCCACTTGCGCAAAGAGGCAACCACTACCTGGCATACTCGTGTAATAGGACTACCTCCTGGTTTCTGGAACCTATAAATTGATGTGCCAGAGAAGAAGCTTATGATTGCCAACCCCATGAATACTGTCGGAATGCCGAAGCCCAGCCCCCATCCTACATTGTCTTGGACCCAAACCAGAAAGCTGCTTGATATGAGAGCACCAATGTTTATTGAAAAGTAGAACCAATTAAAGAAAGACCCCTTCTGGATTCGCTCAGCTGGATCTGTATCATCAAATTGATCGGCTCCGAAAGATGAGACACACGGCTTAATTCCACCGGTACCCAGGGCAATCAGATAAAGACCAAGAAAAAAGACAGTATACTGAAAAGGACTTGCTGGTGGGCAAAAGGATCCTTCACAGGATGGAGGCATGAGCATAGGAACTGATGCTGAAAGAGTCAGTACTGACATCCCCTACAATTAAAACATGATGCCAAGTTAAACATAACAAACCAACATATCAGTTGAACGTAGCACTTTGTGTATGGGCTGACATTCTAGCAAGAGTTAGTAGCCCAGTACACAGAATTTGAGGGCATATCCATTTATCAAAAAAAGAAAAGAAAAATAATCGCATGTACCTTTTTGACATCCATGTTAAGAGTTGACAGTACAATAAGACTTTAGTTTTTTTTCGTGTGTGGGTTTGGGGCGGTGGCAAAGGAAGACTTATTTTTAGCTTCACAGAGTTGCGTCATGGAGATGTGTCATTTTAAAGCAAATTGTGATGTATAATTACAAATTACATGCTATTGAGAAGGCAATTTCGACCCTCATATGCCATCCATTTGCCTTCTTTCAATTGGAGGGGTCTTTATATGAGCATCAACATGGAAGGTAGAATGGCACTGCAGAGCAAAGATGACTTACAATGAAGTATATTGTGGAAAATGTTGCAATTGTCCAATACCTCCCCCAGTATGCATCAGCCAGGATTGCTCCAATAAGGGGAGTCAGATAGCAAGTTCCCTGCCATGTAGTCACATTGCTAGCGGCAGAGGCATTGCCATCATGTAGCTTCTTTGTCAAGTAAGTAACAAGGTTCGTAGAGATGCCATAATAGGCCAGCCGTTCACAGCATTCATTACCTAGGTTAACCCCGTGATAGTCAATTGCAGGTTATAAGGAAGCAAATGGAAGAAAGAGCTTAAACAATTAGTTAGCTTACTCCAAAAAATTACCTAATATGAATGGACATGCCTTCCATCTACCAGTTCTTTCCTTCACAACTGGATTTCCTGAAAAGTCGACAGATCCATCTCCAGTGTATACTAGTTGGTTTGCTTCCTGAAACCAAGATTATTTTACTGCACCATGTATAACTTTTATTTTAATCAAACAAAATGGTAAAGTACTAATGGACAAGGGAGCACTTTTTTTATTTGGAGACAGGAACAAGGGAGCACTTTGACTAGATATGCAAATCATCAGACATTGTTGCACATACTTTGACTAAATTAATATGTAAACCAATATGACTCTTCTACATTTATTCAGCCAGGCCGAATTCAGAGTACTCTCTGGTTTTACTTTGAACATTATAGTGTGCAAAGGAAGCAACTGCAGCAATGTTCAGGTACTACGGCGTCATAGCTCCATCATAGAAAAACAAAAGTGAAATACCCTGGAACATGAAGCTTTTTAACCCACCCATGAATGAGTTCAAACAACAAGACCTATTGCTTAGGCTCAGATAGTATATACCAAACAATTTAAGTGAAGAGAGAAAAAAAAGAGAGAGTGGAACCTTCTAATTAACACTGAAATTGCAATTCTAGAATTCTACTCATGACTCCTCGTTTCCATGTATAGAACACCAGAGTTATGGCCCAACGCGCAGTCGTGATGTGCCAAGCCATCCTAAGAATTACTCCAAATGAGAGTATGTAAATCAAACAGGAAGCTCCACTCAAATTACTCCAAAATCGGTGCGCCGAGGTAGATTTTTTTTCTTTCCTAGAATAGACTACCAATCGCACCAAACTATCCTACAGATCAAGACAGGCGACTCACTAAACACAAGTAGACAAAGCCTTTACAGGAAAGGAAACCTCATCCGGACGGGCAACCGACGCGGGCGAGTCAACTCACCTCCGGAGCGAGGAGCCCCTCCTCCAGCGCGGCCGCCTCCTCGCGCTCCGGGCCGGCCATGGGACCGCTGAAGGTACGGCGAATCCTGGGAGGCGAGGAGCACGCCGGATCGAGCCCCGGGGCAGTCCGATCCTCGGCGCCCGAGCGGCGGTTGTTCTACCCGGTTTTCGCGAGGACGCACCAACGGCTGGGCCAAGGTGGGATCGCGGCGGGAGTGGTATTTATGGGAGGCGGGGCTGTAGATCTGGGTACGTTTTGGGGGAGAATGAGTGAAGGATACGGCAGCGGCGACCCCGGCTGCTGCTGTTGCTGTTCGGTGCTCCGTTGGTTTGCGTCTCGGGCTCTTTGAGGAGGAAGGGTTGGTGCCGGAATTGGAGGGGGTAATCGGGGAGGCAGAGGCAGAGCACGGCGCAGGGAAAGGCGCAAGGGGATAAGCTCGGTGGTTGGTAGTAGGGCGCTAGGACCAGATTGTGTATTTTGTCTTTTTTTTAATAAAAAAAATATTTGAATGTATAGTTTATACTAGCTACTTTCTCTATAACATTCTACATTTTCTAAATAGACAACAAAAAATATGCATCTAAATACACAATACACCAGGATGTTTTATATTAAGAAAATATATATAAATGGAAATTGGGTATGCGTACGATCATAAAGTTCAGATTCATCCTACTGGTAATCGAGATCAAACTGACTGTAATCTTCGTAACTGCAAGTCAGTCCTACTCATTTTCTGTCGTTGTCGGTCTCTGTTAGGAGGTCAGCGCCAAGATCATTTTTATTCTCGGAATTCGATGGTATTTTCTGCTCATTGCGTGGTAGTATAAGCTACAAGATGGGACAGCTTTTGTAGTTTAGCAGAGTGCGTGCCTTGTCGTGGTCGTTTCAGCAACGGAGTGCACTAAAAAAATCCACAATGCCCAATCCACTTGGGAGAAACATGTTATTGATATTGACTAAAGCGCACAAAGAGATGCAAAGACGAGGAGGAAGCAACGAGCGCTGGCCCACCCCGGCACGGCACGGCCGATACTCTGATGCCCGATCCCTTCCTTCAGAGCTCGGGACTTCAGAAAACTCGAGCCGTTGTTCGCACTCTTCAAGTGGGTCCACCTCAATCAGGTGTCCTAGTGGGCCGCCCTCGGCGAAAATCACTCCACGGGCGACAGATTTGGTTGAGTTAAAACGGGCCGGCACAGCTTTGTGCGGATCGAGGGCTCTTGGTGAAGAAGCCCAATAGCCCATGCGCTAGAAAAAGGCCCTGAAGGACGACCTTTTAATGGGCTATTCTCCACGGGGCCTCTTCACCTACTGTGGCCCAAGTAATAAGCCGACGGGAAATACTCTGTCTCTCTGGCACAGTTCCGGGGTGGACGCCGAGCCGGCTCGGCTCGTTTTGGCTCCTTAGTCAAACGAGCTTGCTCGGCTCGTCTCGTTAAGGAAACGAGCAAAAATGCTGGCTCGACTCGGCTCGTTAAGCTCGCGAGCTGGCTCGTTAAGCTCGTGAGCTATGGATAAATTTAAATTTATCACAACAATATATATGAAATAAAAAATATATACTAACTACATGGTCTTAATAATTTTAAAATCTACTTTACCATACTATAATAATAGAATATAATCATAACATCGTCTAGAACCACATAAATACTATCTACATGTTATAATTACTTAATAATTTACTCACTAGTCTATTAAACCTTCTAGCTCGTTTGGCTCGCGAACAGCTCGCGAGCTGGCTCGAGCTAGCTCGTTAACGAAACGAGCAAAAACAGCTGCTCGGCTCGTTAAAAAATACATCGAGCCGAGTCGAGCTAGGACCCAGCCGAGCCAGCTCACGAGTTTCGAGCTTTTGGTCCAGCCCTAGTTCCATATCTCCGTGTTTCTGATCTGTTGTAGACAGATAGACCGCGTCTTGGCTGTCGGCGCCAACGGGCGGTATGTCGATACTAACGTAGCAGTGTACAGTGCACACTGTTGTACCTAAAGCAAGAAGCTGCTGGATCATACAACCCCCGAGTGCCGATAAGGGCGTGATTGGTTGCCCGCACCGCACCTCATCCAGTCTCTCGGGATGCAACAGAGGGTTGATTGGTTGCCTGAACATGTTGTTGGGACTGGCTCGTGGGGTGCATGAGGCGTCCTCGAGCCTGGCTCCCGGGGTGCGGCCAAAATCCTCGTATCTCCAGAGTCAGGCTTACGAGGTGCGGCGGTGAGCATGCGGGCAACTGCGGGAGCAGTGAAAATGGCCGCGTGCATGCAACCAATCACCGGATGCGTAGAGCCTGGCTCACCTCATTCAGCAACCAATCAGGCCCTTCTTGCATGCATAGAGCCTGGCTGCGGAGGGCCTGGTTCTGTGGTGCGAGCCAGGCTCGGCTGATACAGAAACCAATCACGCCCTAAAACTGGCCGAGACTACACGGTGGGCGGCGACCGGCAAGATGAGCGGGCAGTGAGGACCAACCTGTTTGAGTGCTGCACTCAATTTTGTTCCCCCGAGAAACGCGCCCCCATCCCCCACGTCACCCTCGAGGGGCGACATGGGCGGATCTGACGTCGCCAGTGCCTGCGCGCCGCCTCCGCTCGCCTCCGGCCCCCGTTCTCCCTCGCCCTGGCCTCCTAGCCGGTGGTAAGGGAAGCGGGGGTCCATCCTTTTAGTAGATCAAGTCCTTAGTCGAGTCCTTAGGTCTAGGGTTTAGGGTTTGTCGGAGGAGCGCAGCTCCTTTGCGGCTTGTTTTTTTGGCGTCGGCGACGCGAAAGCGACGACGTTGCAGGGGAATAATTTCTCCCGACTTCTTCCGTTCTCCGGTGGCGATCTTCTCCGACGCCAACGGAGAGGCCGGGGAGACATGTTCAGGAGTCGGGGCCAGCACATCTTCGCCTTCTTCAGGTGATGATGTTGCTGACCCTTTTAATCTCAAGGAGGATGGTCTCTGGTGGAAATTCGAGTTGTGCTCGAGTTGCCTGCGGTGGAATCGAAGGCTATGTCGTGGGCGCCGGAGCTGGCTCATGCGCCTGGGAGGCAGTGTACTCGGCTGATTTGCCTAGCAGTAAGCCCTCCTCTACGGCCTCCTTTTTGTGGAGTTTGGCTCTGACGCCCGACGACGATTGGAAAGCGGCTTCGGCGGTGGTGACGAACGGATCCCTGAAGGTTTCGAGAAAGATAAATAGGAGTTTTAGACATCTCTGTAATTTTCCTTTTCTTTATATTTCTGTTTGTAAAAGGATCGGTATATCGTGTTAAGATCGTTACATTTTCCTTCTGAAAAAACAGCTTGAGTGCTTGACCCCGCCATGAGCGGTAAACGGCGGGACGCGCACTCGCGCAGGTGGTGGTACGGTGTGTGCGGCCGTGCGGGGGAGGCGACGCCCCCCGGTCGGCACGACCACGACCCGTCGTGGTGGGATGCATGTGATGTGCTGCGTCCGCGGCGCGTCCGACGTCCAGGCGCAACTGCTGGATCAAGATTTTTTTTGTGCGCGTCTCCGGAGCCCGGTCGTTGGAGGAGGGCTGCCTGGATGGCCGTAGCGCTACGGCCATGGGAACGCTGTAATGCCGTGGAGAGCGAGAGGCTCGTTTGGTCCTCGCACGCCGGCCAGCTGGTCGTGCTCGACTGCTTGTCCCGCCTGACTGCCTGAGCGAGACGGAGACGTCGCCGTCCGGTGATGGCTCCGCCGCGCGTTGCCTGGACTCTTTCTTGGCGGCCAGGGAGCAAATTTGATCCCCCAAGCTTTATTCCCTTGTGCTAGATATATATCATTACCGTGGACCGTACGTGCAATTATTATTTATTTTTTGAAATTTACCCAGAAAACAAATGACTAGCTTACGCACGTCGCACGGATATTGTTAAGACTGCTACCATGTTCCCGGGAATTCTTTTTTTTTTACTGGGAACGAGTTCTTGTTCCAGAATGGCTAGCGTGTAAAGTCGTTGCATACGCACTGACGACTTTGGACAATTGGACACCATCGATCGTGGCACGTACTCCTGCATGTGCGTACTGGAATCCTCTTGTCTATCACTGAGACTCTGTGCTTCCGTGAGCCGGAAGGAGCTAATGATCTGCCTTGCAAAGAGGGTCTCTTTTCGAGTGGCGAAAAAAAAATAGAGAGAGAGCGAAAACTTCATGGGTTCGATGCATGATTACCGGCAGGATAGGATGCCTACTCGTAAGTACATCACATCTACGAGTTGGATGCTACGGAGTATTTATTTACATATCGAGAACAAGAACGATCAACGATATTACTCGCTGTCACGTTGATCATGACAGGGTAGCACGGATATTTTAGGTATCCATAGCTGCAAAGCGCCACACTAAATTAGCACAAGGATGTTGAATAGATCTAGTGGGGGGAGTTCTTATCATCTAACAAGCCGGATTATTGGATGGGTCGTAGTATTGGACAGACAATATGAGATTCTAGCTAGCAAAATCACATGTATTGCCCACCGTTTTTCAAAGAAAAAAATTTGCATTCCTGACTCCACCGAGTTTCAAAATTACCGTTGCGTCTTTCATTCCAAGTAATAACGCTACCGGAAACCGGATGTTTGCCGTGTGTGGGATATACACGGCAAAGGCCATATTACACACGGCAAAGGCTTTGTCGTGTGACGCACACGACAAACGGCACACGGCAACCAGCGGCCGGCAAAGTCGGGCTTTGCCGTGGGCCAAATGTCGGGCACACGGCAAAGCTTTTGCCGTGTGCAAAAGCAACACTCGGCAAACCAGTTTTGGAAAAACAAAAAAAATCGGAATGCCCACCCGCTGGGCCCGCCGCTCGCGTCGACAACGCCGTCGCCGCGCCGCTCGCCCGCCCGCGTCGTGGCCGCGCTGCCGTCCTCCGGCGCCGCCCGCGCGGCCGGCAGCCGCTCAAGCCGTCGGGCCCGCCTGCGCCGCCACGCCGCCCGCCCGCGCTGGCAGCCCCGTGTCGCACCGCCGGCCGCCACTCGCGCTGACCACGGCGGGCCCGCCAGCGCCGCCGCCGCTCGCGACGTTGGTCCGGGCTGGCCGCGCCGCAGCTCGTGCCCGCGCTGACCGCCGCTCGCGCCGTCGTGGCCGCGCTGCCGGCCGCCTCCGCGCTGGCCGCCGCACGCCGTGCCGCTAGGGCCACCGCGTCGGGTCGTGCCGCTCCTGCCGCCGTGGCTGGGACCGGGGCCGGGGCCGCGCTGTGGCAGGCCGCCGCCCGCTCGGCCGCCCGCACTGCCGCGTCGCGCCAAGACCGCCGCCCACTCGGCTGCGCCCGCGCCGGGGCCGGGGCCGGGGCTGCGCCGCGCAAGGGCCACCGCCGCTCGGCCGCGCCCGCGTCGGGAGAGAGAGATGAGAGAGAGAGGTGAGATGTGAGGGGAGGAGATAGAGGTGAGAGATGTCGGGTGAGAGAGAGAGGGAGATGGGAGAGGGGGGTCCGGGTGGGATGGTAATGGCCAAATGGGAGGCCATGTTTTGGAAAGTGAGGATCGATGACGTGTCACGATGACGTGGCACATCTGCTTTCTCTTTGCTCTTAGATCCAAATTTTGGATGGCTAAACAATTTCAAATAAAAAACTTGTAAATTACAAACTTTTACATCTCTTCGAGATCAACAACTTTGATATAGAACATATTTACATACGAGGTCATTTGAAAATTTTAAAAATTCAAGATTTCGAATTTTTTTGACCGAAGTCAGCAGGGGAGACCCCTACCTTTATATATCTATATATATGTGTGTGAAAAGAGTTACAAAATATACAAGAGTTACAAGGCAATAAGCCCAAAAAAAGAAAAGGAGAGAATCACATAAGACTACTCAGCCAAGAAGTAAGCTTCCCTCGGGTAGCTGAATTGACCCTTATGGTCGTCAGCTTAACTTCTTTTTGGAAAGTTGCCCACCAAGCTTGAAGGAAAGATCTGCACCCTCAAAAATTATACTATTTCTCAAGCACCATATTGACCAGCAAGCTATAATGAAGATCTCCCTGAAAATGGCGCTACCAAAGTCCTGTCTTGCTCTGATGATCATGCTTAAGGAATCCAAAGATGAATCGAGATGAATTCCAAGGAAAATCCAACATGCTTGGCTGAAATGACAATCAAAGAAAAGATGATTTATTGATTCCTCCACATTTTCAACACAAAGAGCACAATTATAAGAATCCAAATGCATATTCTTTCGGTGCAGCAAACTCCTTGTGTTTAATCGATCCCCTAGTAATAGCCAGAAGAAAAAATTATGTTTACTCTGAGCTCTCAACTTCCATAGACACTTGAAGAGAGGAGATGACGGGCAGGTCCCCCTCAGGCTGAGGTATGCTTCTTTACAAGTGAAATCAAAAGAGCCCCAGATGTACTGCTATTGGTCCTGCTGATGATCATCAAGCTGAAGGTTGATCATTAAATTAATCAGATCATCCAACTGGGCAGCAGCCACATCAGACAATGGTAAATGGAATCTCTGCTCCATGGATTGACCCAAAAATTTACTCAATGAGATGTTCTCATTTCTAGCAAAGGAATGCAGTTGGGGAAACGCCACTGCAAAATACCCAGGTTCCATTGATCCCTCCAAAACAGTATAGTGCCTCCTCTTTGAGCATTACAGGAGGCAATCATGAAGTAGCTTTCCGAGAATGACATAATATCCCTCCACCAAAAGGAGCCCGCCTGACTCCTAGAATGAGGAGGCTTGCCATTTTTGTACATTTTGATCCAAGTAAGCTGGACCCAGTGTAGTTCAGCTTTGTTGTAAAATTTATGTAAGAATTTCAACAACAAAGCTTTATTGTGTGTTCTGAGGTCAATAATGCCAAGACCCCCTTCCTCTTTAGTTCTACAGGCGTATCTCCAAGCAACAAGGTGCCCTCCTTTCTTTGAAACATCACCACCAGCCCACATACAATGTTTCCTGTATCTGTCAATTTGATCCAAATTTTGACAAGGTAGTTTCATAGCACACATGTAGAAAGTTGGCATAGCTGAGTAAATTGAGTTGACCAGCACCAGTCTTCCGGCATAGGACAAAAACTTGGAGATGCCCATTAGATGCCTTTCAATCCTATTCAAAACAGGCATGAATTCTGAGACAGGTGGCCTGGTTGTACCAAGAGGGAGCCCTAGGTATGTAAAGGGCATAGCTCCAATCTAACATCCCAAGCAATCAGATAATTGTACCATCCTATCATGCTCAACATTTATAGGAACTAAGAAAGATTTTTCAAAATTCACCTTCAAGCCAATGGCAGAAGCAAATGTAGTGAGGACGACCTTCAGTTCTAGCAGTTGATTCACTTCTGCAGGAAGTACTAGGAGTGTGTCATCAGCATACTGAATAATTGGATAGTCTCCACCAAATTCAGGGCCTAAAGGGTGATGAAGTACATTCCTGTTAGCTGCATCATTAACAATAGATTGTAATAAATCTGCAGCCAGCACAAAAAGCAGAGGGGAAAGTGGATCCCCCTGCCGAACACCCCTCTTGCACTGAAAGGGTTTACCAGGGATGCCATTCAGAAGAACAGAAGAAGTCTCAGAGGAAAGAATGCACCTGATCCACTTAATCCAAAGAGCTGAAAAACCTTTTATGTTGCATAACCTGTAGAATAACCTCGTGTTCCACCTTATCAAATGCCTTTTCAAAATCAAGTTTTATAATGACAATCTCTTTTTTGGATTTGTGATAGATATGCAGAAATTGGAAAGCCCACGCTAGGCAATGTTGGATGGTCCTACCTCTGATGAATCCATACTGATTGGTGTGCACAACCTGGAGTATTACTAGCTGCAGTCCGTTTGCCAGCAACTTAGTGAGAAACTTGAGAGAGTAATTAAGCAGAGAGATAGGCCTGTAATCATTAATAAACTGAGGATTGTCCTTCTTTGGGATAAGAGTGATTAGAGACCCATTTATACTGGTGAGATCAAAATTTCCAGTGACAAAAGATTGCAAAGCCTAAGAAATTCCTCCTTTATAATGGGCCAACATCTCTTGAAAAAGGTCCCATTAAATCCATCCGGTCCTGGGGCATGACTGCTAGGCATATCCTTCAAAACAGCAGCTATTTCACTTTCTGAAAATGGTCCATCCAAGATTGGCAAATGAACAAAATGAAGCAGGTTGGCCAAGTCATATTCAATGTTTGTGAACTCAGAAACCCCAAGCCTGTCCCTGAAGGCCAACAAAAGAGCATCTGCTTTCTGATTATGATCTAGCATTATAACCCCATCAGACATGTGGAGAGCAGGAATAGCTTTCTTCCTTAGATACATTATAAGGATATTTTAAAGTATTAAACAATCTCAAATTAAAATACTATAAACTACAAAGTTTTATATTTCATTGATATGTACAACTTTGATATATAACTTATTAACATTCGAGATCATTTGAAAATTTGAAATTTTAAATTAGATAACTTATAATAATATTTTGAATTTTGAAACAATTTCAAATACAAAAATTTTCAACTACAAAGTTTCTTAACTTTTAAAGATCTACAACTTTCATTTAGAGTGTTTCTCCATCCGAAGTCATTTAAAAATTTCGAATTTGAAATCTCATCTTTCTTATAGTTTTTACCCCTATTAGAAAGAAACTTCTAAAGAGACATGTAATATTTATGAACAAACTTACTTTTACATTCTCAAATAAAAATTTGCTAGTAACATAAATTGTTCATCTTGATGAGTAGTTCAAAATATTTTCATTTGAATTCGTTTAGGGACTCAAAATGTGCTTTTAAACACTTCTTTATCGTGTACCAAAAAAACACATGGCAAAGTATGACTTTGCCATGTGCTAAAATAAAGGCACACAGCAAAGTATGACTTTACCGTGTGCAAAAATAAAGGCACACGGCAAAATCATGACTTTGTCGTGTGCCATGAAAATACACACGGCAAAGCTCCTATATGCCGTGGGCCGTGGCTTTGTCGTATGCCTTTTCTCTGGCACACGGCAAACACAAGTTTTGCCGTGTGTCCGATTTTTGTCACACGACAAAGCCACAGTACGCGGCACACCGTGATTTTCCGGTAGTGTAAGAAGGAAGGCTAATTTACCACCAGAGTTATCTCTATATTAATTAGAATTCCATACAGGTGTCATGGGGCATGTAGGAGTAAGATTGTTCGTTGCCATGCACGTGCTCGATCAGACGGACTACCGTTTTTTTTTTTTTGCAAAAGTACCGACTAGTAGTTGGTTATATAGAAGAGTAGAAATAGATTTTGACATAATCCATTGATTCCTTTCAAAGTGAGGAAATGTTTGTGTGTGTAATTTTCCCAGTACAGCTTAAAAACAATATCTAATTTAAAATCCCATGTATCTCGCTTATGAAAAGCATGTTTTGTCGCTTTATATACAACAAGTGTAAAAGCAAAAGCATATGAGCATTTTTTTCGAGTAAAAAGCATATGGACATTACTGAAGCATGTTTGGAATTTTTGTTTGTTGCCTTGAACACTAAATTCAATAGGTGGTCAGATCATCATGAGAGTTGACCCAAAGCTCAAAAAACATAAGTCCTTTCTTTAAGCGACCAATAGTGGTTGTTCGTTCCAGTAAAAAAAATAGTGGTTGTTCGTTTCCGTTTGTAATGACCACCGGAGCAGGCACGTTCTTGCAATGATTAACAGTGTGCATAATGACGATAGAGGCTCATGCGGAGCGTGATCTCCCAACCACCACTCAAAATTCCCATCGTGCGACACGCACATGATATACGTACAAATGGACAGACCTTTCCAAATTTCAATCCGCCGGCAAGAAAACAAATAGGTGCTCGCGAGGTACAGGCGCACCGCTAATTGCTAGATAGTTGGAGAGCAGCTCAAATGAAACGAGAAATTAACATAATCGCTCACAAGTTAGCTTATTTAGCTAGATGTAATGTACATACTACATTTTGGCTGGTTCAAGCGCCTGCGTGTGTTAATGATCTAATTTTAAATAATTACAATCATATTTTTTAATTAATAAAGCTCTCTTTCACCTGTAAAGACAATAGGTGCTCCCTGAACTCATGGATACGATCAGGTTACAAAAAAGTAGACCGTTTTCAAATCAAAACAGGACATGTAAAGTGTCGAGAAACAACAACAGAATCGGTTACTCGGCCCCGCACCGCCCATCGCATCACGCTCCCCCAGCATCAAGGAAACCAAACATCCACTGGACATTTTGTTTGTTATCAATAACACAGTAATATAATTTACAAAGGAAAGCGACAAGATACCATTTTTCATCCAGAGGCAAAAGAAGAGAGCAAGACATCGATGAATGTGGAAGGAGCGCGTGGAACGAGCAAAGGAAAACTTCTGAACACAACGACCGTCGCGAAGGCACAGCCGGACAGCCGGTACACACCCAATAAACGGACCTGCCCCAGGTAAACACGGGCCCAGCAGAGGCCGTTGCTTTCACTTCATTCACACCCTCCGCTGCGTGGAAGGGGCAAAAAAAAAGAAGGAAAAAAAGGAAAGAAAAAAGAAACAGCGACCGCGTCCGCGGCTTCGCATTCCATTATTATTTAACTCCCGGAAAGCCAGCAGCTACGACGACCGCGTCCCGTCAGTTCTCGCTCTCCCCCCTTCCCCAAGCCAGCAGCAGCGGCGCAAGCCCAGAGAAGCCTCCCCCCCTCCGCCGCCGGCGAGCGACCGAGATGGTGCTGTCCCACGGCGTTGGCGGCTCCGATGAGTCGGTGCACTCGACGTTCGCGTCCCGCTACGTCCGCACCTCCCTCCCCAGGCACGTCGCGCGCCGTTCGATCGATCGTTTCCCGGCCGGCGGCTCGCCGCGCGCGCTCCTCGATTGATCTGCTCGATCCCCGTCGACAGCGACAGCATTGTTACTGTGGCTATAGCTTGACGGCGCGCGTGCGGATGCAGGTTCCGGATGCCGGAGCAGTCGATCCCGAAGGAGGCGGCGTACCAGATCATCAACGACGAGCTGATGCTGGACGGGAACCCGCGACTGAACCTGGCGTCGTTCGTCACCACGTGGATGGAGCCCGAGTGCGACAAGCTCATCCAGGCCTCCGTCAACAAGAACTACGTCGACATGGACGAGTACCCCGTCACCACCGAGCTCCAGGTACACACGCCGGCCTTATCGATCCTTCTGGATGCGATGCCCAAAGTCTCGATCAGTTCGTCTTTTACTTTCCCTTTGCCTTGTTGGGACGGCGGCCGCGAGCCCCCTGTTTCTGATTGGTCTTCGCGGCGGAAATGGAAAGACGACCCTGTTTTTCATTCGCCCACTTGGCCTCTGATCTGGCCTCGGATATCTTTATTAATTTCCGGAGAACAATCAGGCCTCGGATCCAGAAAAATACTTACTAGTGCAAAAACCAGCCCGAAATGATCGAGTATCCCAGCCGTGCAGCCAGAGTGCCAGACAGCCCATCACATGCGCGTTGAAGCCTTTGCACCTCTCCATGCTTCTGGCCCCAATCAAGTTCCCCTTTCACTGTGTGTAGAGAGAGATGTCCCATTTCTGATTTCTCCCTTGGTCCTTGGATCAATAGTGTGTGCTTTGGCTGACTTTGAAGCTATTGGCAACACCAAGCGTAACGGGGAAAACACGACAAGCGGGTCCGTGGGAGTGGGTCAGGCTGGCACCAGAGCACGAGCAGTAGCACCGACGCTGGCAGAAATGATAAGCCCTCGCTATAGTTTCTAAATTCCAGCGCCAAATTCTACTATGCAAAAAAAAACTTTCATCACATCGAAATATCGGCACATGTATGGAGTATTAAATATATATGAAATTAAAAACTAATTACATAATTTTATACTTTGCTAATCTAATTAATCAATATTTGAACAATTATTCACAAATACAAACGAAATACTACCATGACCACATTTATGACGAAATCCAAAGTTTGCCTTCCTCACGGAGCCATGCCAAGTAGCTCGGGGCACCACCAATAATGCCGCGGCACCCGGCCGGTGCCCCCATCCATCCTCCCGGGTCGGCAGGACGAAGAAAAATATCATTGGGGAGGCATGACGCACGAGGACGAGTACAGGCTGTGGTTTTGGTTGGCGCTGTCGTCTCGCGATGTCAGGCCAGGCACCAAGCTCTTTCCATGAGTGAGGGTAGGTCAGCAAGCTTTCCTAAAGAGTTGGATAAACCTGAAACAAAATTAGCAGTATTGATTCGTGAGACATAGGCCAGGGAAAGGCTATTGCCTCCTATCCACGGCAGGGAAAAATAAATACTACATCCGTTCCAAATTATAAGTCGTTTTAGCAAATCTAGATTCATATTTAGTAGTATGTATCTACATATATACTTATGTCTAGATACATACTACTAACTATGAATTTAGATTTGCCAAAACGATCAATAATTTGGAACGATGGAGTAGAAAAGATGGATGGCTCGGCACTTTCACATCTCTTTTCTTTTTTTATTATTAACAGAACACCTTGACACTTTCGGTGTGAGTACACAAAGTATGTTATTTACGTGAAATGATCTGGATTGGATTATGAAAACACTAGCACTTTGAGATCAAGTATGAATCAGTTTGAAATTATAGATTGGGGCCTCTAAAAGCTATAGTTGATCCAAACATACCGGATCCAATTGTGTTATGTCCTTAACTTTTACCAAATTGTATACTACCAAATAATCAAACTACAACCAGATTTTACCTAGCTCACGTATCTACAAAAGAGTACTACATCCATTTTAAATTACTATTCATTGTTAAATCATTCGTTTTATTTAAAATTTTAGTTTTAATATATTAAAAAAATAAATTATATTTAAAATATCTTTGATGATAGAGTAAAGGCCAAACATCATGAGAAAATATCAACAACGAATAATAATTTAAAACAGAGGTAATATTATAGACTATTGATATGTAAAATCAGCAATTCAACTCCCTAACTTTTACAATCTTATTTCTAACGATCCAACTTCTTGCCCCAAACGTCGGGTTCAATCTTCTTCCTCCACTACTGGTTTCTTTATCCCCTCCACAAATGGAAATGAGAGCGAAACAGAGAGCGACTGAGATACGAAACGGGTGCTGCCGTGCTGCGCCCTTTCCATCGACGTCGTCCCGTGAATCGCAGCCACAGGCGCGACGGAAGGAACAAGCCGCGCTCCGTGCGTAGGCCCGGTCCTAGGATTTTCGAGGCCCGGGGCGAGACACTAAGTAAGGGGCCCTGGGCGAGACACTAAGTAAGGGGCTTTTTGCTATACTAATATTAATATTAATAATTATATATACATATATATGTTACTAACAAAGACAAAGCAAGAAAAAATATTTATATAAAGCAATCTGCATGTAATACCTTAAAAGTCTTTTCTAACATTTCTGGATGCGAAGTCAGTGACAATGGCATCAAGATTGATCTCATCCAATAATTTCTTCTCGATGCTTAGAATTGCTAAACCATTTAGCCTTTCTTGAGACATTGTGGATCTCAAATAATTCTTCAATAACTTCAACTTTGAAAAGCTTCTTTCTGCTGATGCTACAGTGACGGGCACAGTAAATAGGACACGATAGGCAATAGAAATATTAGGATAAATATCCACTTCTCTGACATACTCAAATATCTCCATAGCGGACATTAATTTATCAGGTAAAGTCAGCTGTAGAACACGTAGCTCTGATATTAGATCATTTAAATCAACATCAGATGAGCCATCAAAAGAGAAGGTATTTGCAAATTTGGTGCAGCAGTCTCTTAATTCACTATTACCCAACGACTTCAAGGTTGTTGAACTCATCAAAAACCCAAATATACTTTGGAGTTCTTCCAATGAAGTAATTGCAACATCAACCATAGTAAAAAATACGACGTTTCCTTTTTCCTTAATTGCTCGACGTTTCTCATTCTATTCCCTAATTAATACTGATACACGTATACACACAGTATAATACATATACATACATACTATATGGGGTGGGGCCCCTGGAATTGGGGGGCCCGGGGGGGGCCGGGCCTGTCCGTGCGAACGTGCAGGCGTGTCCGCGTCGCGTGACAAAAAAAAAAGAGGCAGTTTCTCCCATGACCCGGATAGCCGCTGCGAAAGAAATTTATTCTCGCTGTCCATTTTCCCCTGGATCCGGACGAGATTCGCACCCGTGCGACGTCGTAGTACGAGCGCATATCCGTTAATCTCGTGCATCTTTAAGAGCAAGTTACAAGTTTCGCGTTCACGTGCCTTTCTTTAAAAAAAAAAAAACGTCCGCGTCGCCTGGTGCGAGTTCGTGGTCCGATAGAGCATCTCCTCGAGATGAGGGGCCTGCTGCAAGGTGGTGCCAGTACAGTGTTTTGGCCCGTGTACTTGCTCCCGTCCAAAACCATGAAAAAAGACACGTGTGTCGGTGTGACCATGAGTATCTCAATGCTAGTGCTTTCTCTTTCTTTTTCTTTTTTTTTTTTGAAAAATGCTAGTGCTTTCTCCACTGGCCGGTGGCCGCCAAGCAAGTGGCGCACGATGAAATGCCTGCAGCTGGGCCCCTCGCTATCCCTCTGGCATGTTACCCCCATGCCGAGGCACCTGAATAAACTACCGCATGAAACAAAACCGGGCGGCTTCATCGCCCAATGAGATTATTCTTTTCTTAAAAAGAAAGAGAAATATCCAGAGAGATTTGCTGACCCGCTACTATCCATCCACAAAAGTAAGGATGATAGAAATGCAAGTGGAACTGGAGATGGGGAAATGGTGGTGTACTGGTGGCAAATTGGCATGACCAGAAAGGCGGAGCTAAGGATACTCTAAAGCGTGTCATGCCATTTTGAAGAACAGAAATGTTTCATTAACAAACACCAAAATTCAGAGAGCCAAAGAGGCCAAGTTGTGCTTTTGGTTCGAGCTGTGTCCTTTGGTGATATCAGGGCACCTGCCTAGATCAGTCAATTGAGTTAGGTCACGCCGCTTTCTGAAAGTGAAGATTGACCTGAAAAAAGAAAAATGATAATGATCCGTGGTGTGCGCGCATAACTCATAGAGAGACAGACACCTGCATGGAGCCACCTGCGATTCCTTGGAGGCTTGGAGCATAAACCTCTATATCTTTCTCCCCAACTGATTGCTATTCTAATCCCTCTCAACGTAAAAGTTTTCTCAGGAATGATTTTGGCATCGGATTCCAAACTTTAAACCAATGTGAAACCTCAGCACCCATCTAAGGATTTTTGGGAATTATTAAGTGATAGAATGCCAAATTATCCTCTAGACACTGATATTTCCAAACCACAACGGACTGCCTTCTAAGTTTCTTATAAGAGAGAAATGTTTGTGAGTTAAAAGTTGCACGTATTCTGAAATTCAAAAAAATATCCTCCGAACGCAATGTCTATCTAAAAGAGCGCGACAGCACAAAGTTCAGAACTAAATGACCATAGTTCTCCGTAGCTTCCCATTTGCACTGTTCAAGGAAAAATGCAGCATGGCCCTAGGTCTGAATTTTAACTAATTCACTTTCACATGAATGATTATTCTACAGAACCGGTGCGTTAACATGATCGCTCATCTGTTCAACGCCCCTCTCGGCGATTCTGAAACTGCCGTCGGAGTCGGCACCGTCGGCTCCTCCGAGGCCATCATGCTCGCCGGGCTGGCGTTCAAGCGGCGTTGGCAGAACAAGATGAAGGCTGCCGGCAAGCCCTGCGACAAGCCTAACATTGTTACCGGCGCCAATGTCCAGGTAAGCAAAAATTGCAATGTCCAAATCTAAATGGGCTCGTTAATGCAGGTTTCCACTGATCTAAATGGGCTCGGAAATGCAGGTTTGCTGGGAGAAGTTCGCGCGCTACTTCGAGGTGGAGCTCAAGGAAGTGAAGCTGAGCGAAGGCTACTACGTCATGGACCCGCAGAAGGCCGTGGAGATGGTGGACGAGAACACCATCTGCGTCGCCGCCATCCTCGGCTCCACGCTCAACGGCGAGTTCGAGGACGTGAAGATGCTCAACGACCTGCTCACCAAGAAGAACGCCGAGACAGGGTAACTACGCGAGCACTCACTCTGCCCCCGCAATGCAGCTTTAATCCATGCTCGCAGAGTTCAGCATTCTAGTGTGTACGCTAGTACAATCCTTATATGAACACGAACTTGAACTCGTGCAGCTGGGACACTCCCATCCACGTCGACGCGGCGAGCGGCGGGTTCATCGCGCCGTTCCTGTACCCGGAGCTGGAGTGGGACTTCCGGCTGCCGCTCGTGAAGAGCATCAACGTCAGTGGGCACAAGTACGGCCTCGTCTACGCCGGCATCGGTTGGTGCATCTGGAGGACCAAGGAAGACCTGCCCGAAGAGCTCATCTTCCACATCAACTACCTCGGCGCCGACCAGCCCACCTTCACCCTCAACTTCTCCAAAGGTCTCATATTTGTTGCCCATTTCCCCGTGTCCAATTTAATGCCCACAACACAGTCTGGCTAATGTGCTCATGGCACACCACGATTTCAGGTTCTAGCCAAGTCATCGCACAGTACTACCAGCTGATCCGCCTTGGCTTTGAGGTAATGAATTGCATTAGTTCATCGCTTAAAACTTACTGAGGTCCATCAATGATTATGTTCAACAACATGTTCTGCAACGTGTTTGATTTCCAATGCAGGGTTACAAGAACATCATGGAGAACTGCCAGGAGAACGCGATGGTGCTGAAGCAGGGGCTGGAGAAGACGGGCAAGTTCAACATCGTGTCCAAGGACAACGGCGTGCCGCTGGTGGCCTTCTCCCTCAAGGACAGCAGCCGGCACAACGAGTTCGAGATCTCCGACTTCCTGCGCCGCTTCGGGTGGATCGTGCCGGCCTACACCATGCCCCCGGACGCGCAGCACGTCACGGTGCTCCGCGTCGTCATCCGCGAGGACTTCAGCCGCACCCTCGCCGAGCGCCTCGTGCTCGACGTCGAGAAGGTGCTGCACGAGCTGGACGCGCTGCCCGCGCGCGTCCCCAGCGGAGACCAGCTCGCCGCGCTCGCCGCCGCGGAGGCCAACGACAGGGAGATGGAGAAGAAGCGGCAGGTGATCTCGCTCTGGAAGAGGGCCGTCCTCGCCAAGAAGAAGACAAACGGAGTCTGCTAAGCAGCAGCAGATGCTATATATTTATGTACGTATATAGGGGGTGCTGTTTTGCTCTTCTAACCTATTTTGTCTGGACATATATGGTGAAGTCTGTCTCTGTTTATGTGTTTCTACCCCCCGGATGAAGCCTGCAATCTGTCGAGATTGATTTTTAGAGGACGGAATTGCTCCTGCTCCATATAATATAATGTAATGAGTGCATACTAAGTAGTATAATGTTATGTGTTGAGCACCGATTGCATACGTGCACATTGCGTGGTTTGTGACAGTTGTATGCAAACTAGCAAGGTGGTCCGTGCTAGTATCATATTTTCATTTATCATCCGTTAATAGTGAAACCCAAATTAAGTCATCAAAGAACGGAGCTCTTTTATTTTCTTTCCCATTTTTTTTGGCGAAGTGAGGGCTGTGTTCGTCAGGGGCGGACAGGTTTTAGCCAAAGGCCTAGGGCCAATCGACGGGCCAATTCGTAAATAAATGCCGTGCCTCTTTACTACTGCTACAGTATGAAAAATTCCGGCTACGCCTAGGGCCATGGCCCAGGTGGCTCTAGGCTTGTGTCGGCCACTGGTGTTCCCCCGTCATGTTCGCATTGTATTGCAAATGGTTGATGGCTTCCCAGAGCGATGGCAAAATTGGATATCAGGTTTGATTTGGATTAGAACATCTATGCTCCACACGATATGTTAGTTTGTACGTGGTTTTCTTTCTTTGATTATGTCCACCCTGTCAACGATCACGTACTGTATAGGATAGAGTTGCTTAGTTTGTTAGCTTTTGACTTTTTCTTCTCTCCACGATCCGCTGCACTCTCGTTCCACGATCCGTTTTAATCGGAGATCTTGTCTTATGAGAGATGCCCCCGGCTCGTATATATGAGCACTCAAGGTGATCAATACAGAGCGTTGCATCCTAAACTCCTTCATTGTATCAGACACCTCTTAGATCCTACATTCCTGCAACTTTCGCTGCTGTCTTCTTCCTCTTCATGGTGTCGAGCTATGCTTCCTCCGACGCCACCAACCCCTTCGCCACCGATCCTGTGCCCATCTCCGCGGCGACGGCGCAGCTCATCAACATCAAGTTTCACGTCCCTGTGACACTTGATTTTGGTGCTTCCAACTTCACCACATGGCGCACCTTCTTCCACATCGCGTTCCGCAAGTTCGGTCTCATGGACCACATCGACGGACTCTCGCCTCAAGGTCTTGGACGCCGAGTGGACCCAGATCGACACCTGCATAGTCTCCTGGCTCCACACCACGCTCTCCCTCGAACTCCTCTCCGCCGCCGTGCTTCAGCCCAACGACGACGCCTACACTTCCTGGAACGCCATCGGCGTCCACTTCCTCGACACCCTCTCATTAATTTGTCCGTAGGGATTGGAGAAAGTGATGGCAGATCAAGCTTTTCGACAGTTCACCGATAAGGTCTTCGGCCATCTCACAATGCCTCGACCCTTTGATCTTCTTGTTTCCATTGGCTAAATCTACACATCATAAATCAAACTAACTTTTGTACACCGCGTTGCCCCTGCATTGCAGATTATTGACATCGTCAGTCCTCAAGAATGATTGTCCTGTTTGGTGGAACTATGATGCTGGAGAAAATAGGGACATTCAGGCAAAGCAAGGGAAAGTGGAGAGGTCATCCCTGTTACCTTTTCCAGGATGGGGTATACATTAGAAATTTAGAACCCGTCTCGAGTTGCCTGGTTAAAAGAAGTTATGGTGTTTGTAAAAAATCTCTGTTACCATTGACTGATCTGACCTGAAGAGTGCCGTTAAAGGAGGGTTGGATCCGTGGATGCTTCCATTGACCGATCTGGCTACCATATTTCTCTGCTCTTGACACATGTGAACCTAGTGGAATTGCGTGCGAAACTATATTCTCGGGTGATCTTTGTTTTTGTTTGCTTTTGGGAAACATGACGTTAGTTAGGGTCGAAAATTGTAGGATCCGACGACGTGTGCGAGGCGCGCGGCAAAGCGAGATCTCCCAAGCCACAAGCCCGAAGGGCCTTCTATGCCGGGAAATTCGTTCCATAGCCCATCATATACGTGGTTACAGACCGGTCCAGTGCAGGTGATCCGGCCCAGATTGGCTCTCTGTTCCCTCCCTGAATGAACGTGGTGGCGCCGACTGCAGGGCAATACGCTAGTCCATCCAATCCAACGCTGCCGCTTACAATTACAAACGCCTCCGTAGAACACCACCTGTACACTCCCCACCAAGCACCACCATCAATCCATCCACGGAAACACCACACACTTTGCCGATCCCAGCACACACACACGCGACACGCCCAGTCCACTCCCAACGAGGCGCGAGAGACCAACGAATCCAGGCACGCCGCGCTTCGATCTACAGCGGCAGCACCACCAGCGTCAAGCATGGCGCAAGCGCAACGCACCGTCACCCTCACTTTCCGCCGAAGCCCCATGCCGCCCGAACCGAGCACTCGCGCGCACGCGGCCGTCCCGGCGCCGCTGGATCCCATCCCATCTCCCCCCGTGCGATTCGTACGCTATCATCGGCGGCGGCGTCCTGTCCCGGCCGCTGGTCGCCATCGGCCCCCTCTTTCTCCCCGCGACCGATGGCTACGTGTTCCCGCATGTGGATGGAGGTGGCGCTGAGGGCCTGGGCGCTCTCGATCGCTTGGGTTCTACGGAACGGCCCCGTGCCCGTGCGTGCGCCGGGCAACGAAAAGCGCGCCCGGCTCCGGCCGCACGGACGGGGCGCGCGGGCGGCTCATCATTGTCACCCGCACCGCACCCGGCCGCGAGAAAACTGCAGCCACTTGGTGCGCGACAGCGCCGTCAGCAGCCCACCACTACTGCCGGAAAGCTTTTGGGTTTGGGTTTGGATTTGTTACGGCCAGCGCGACCAGTTGCAAAGCTTGGATTGGCCAGTGGATCTCGAACTCCATGGTCCAGATTGAACGTTGATTAGAAGCGGTTCTAGAGCTCCCAGAATGAACTCTGAAGAGGAAGTTTGTTCAAAAAAAAAACTTTGAAGAAGAAGTTACCCTCGTGATGTTCAGTTTTTCCGAGAGACTTGAGTGTAAGCTTGACCGAGTGGAATGGAGAGACTAAGTAAAATCTTCACGGGGAAATAAGCTAAAGGGGAAAAAGATTCAGGCAAGCAACTCGAGTTTGGCGACAAGACGCGGTAAAAAGGGTAATTATTACTTTAAACCCTAATATCCAAACCCTTAATTTCATTTTCCCGCACCAGGAACAATATAAAGTGGGGCTCCCGACCTTTTCCTTCCACAAAAAGCAGTTATTAAGGTAAGGACCAAGGCGAGAGAGAGAGAGGCGATGCATCATTTCCTCTAACCTCCGGACGTCGCTTTCTGTGAGATCTCAGTTAGTTTTCAGTGATCGCCTTTACTTGACTTCCGTTAACCATTCACCGCCACTTGCCCACTTCGTTGCGTTCGGGGCCAAAAACCACAACGAGGTTTGGGAGGATATATACTTTAACCGAAGAATATTTAGGATACGTCAGACGACGCAGTGCTCTCGCCTCACGATCACACTCGCCGGCAGGAACCGGTCAGTAGGGCCATCGGATTCGGATCAGACATCAGCTTCCGATCCGCCAATTTGCCCAATTGGCGGTGCAGTGAGCTTCTGGATTGGAGCGGAAGGCAAACGGAAGCGTCTCTACAGGGGTTGTTCCTAGCAGCTTAGCAGCACAGCACAGCTAGAGCAGGGGCCAGGCGCATGCAGCAGATGGAGGTGTGGAATCCCATCAGTCTAGGTACAGTATGGTCTCTCCTAATGCAAGCATGTATCTCTTTCAGCCGGGTGATGCCGCTCCTTTCTCCCGGCCCGCACCTAATGGCAAGGCGACGCAAGCAAGCTTCGGTGGACTGAAGAATCTGATCGAGGAACCCTGGCAGTTGCTAGCTTCCCGGATGCACTGATGGGTTCCAATCAGAAGAAGAAAGGCCAGACAGGTGGGCCGGGGAGAACGAACTGTATGTAACCGGGAAGAATAGAACGTTGCTTTCTGTTTCAGGTTTCATCAGTCCATAGAGTCTTGTCACATCGATCGGGCATTATATTTGTGTCCATACACTTGTAACTAAACACACAGTTGCTGTTGCGCATGTACTGCTATTATTAGTTCTCGAGACCATCTTTGAAACAAGTTCTTGCTTACTGTTTCTTCAGTTTGAGTTTGGATTAAGATGCGAGAAGATCGAGAAGCACCACGTCTACGGTCTACCTCTAGGTTTCAATCCGGGTGCCTGTCGCCTTACGCTTAATGCTACAGCACTAGTAGCAATATTTTTTCAAAACTGAAATAAAAAAAACACTTGTACAATATTCCCTACCTTATTGAATTTTTTAATTAGGTATCGTGATTTATTAATTAAATAAAGTTAGGCTACGATCGAGAGAAAACGAATGAAAGGTATATCCACGCCTGTTCTGTCCCATCCGAGGTAGTCCCAAAAGCTAACAAAGATTCCTGCACCCCCATGCCTGTTTTCATATACACATAAACCAACGCAAATTGGCGCATGCATGCTTACCACCAAAGTTAACTTTGCGAAGCTGTGAAGAGGCGGCGAGAGTTCATCAAGAAGCCGCCCGGCCG
This sequence comes from Echinochloa phyllopogon, assembly GCA_033239725.1. Taxonomy (NCBI): domain Eukaryota; kingdom Viridiplantae; phylum Streptophyta; class Magnoliopsida; order Poales; family Poaceae; genus Echinochloa; species Echinochloa phyllopogon. The sequence continues at coordinate 9,456,517 of BTCW01000009.1, read as the reverse complement.
CAAAGCGTCAGCCGGTGGCCAGGTGCGCCGTGCGCAGACGCGATCGAGCTGATGAGACGACGCGTACCCATCACATGCGTGTGGCGGGGGTGGTTAGGTGAGTTAGGTATTGCATGGTGTGAGGAATACCGCCGGCCGGCCTTGTCTCCAGCTGCATGCGCTGCCCGGCCGGAGTAGTCGCGGTTAAGCCGCCGGCCTCGGCTAACTATTCCTCTTCCGGGAGCGGTCGTTTTCGATCGGGTGCGTTGAGGGGTGGATCACGGGCGTGGCTTCCGGCTCCGGCGAGAGAAGTGACGGATCGGAGGAGGCGTACCGGACGCTCGTATCGCATCGTATCTTGGGTGTCCAAGCCAAACTCCAAACCAAACTCGGATACGTACACGGCTGCCGCGCGCGCGGGCTCTCGGTCGATCTGATGGGTGGATAGATGGGTCGGACGGGTCGCGGCTGCGAGAGACGGCGGGGCAGCAGGTGAGCTGCGTACATCGGAGCGTACCTGAGCTGACGGATGTTGGCCGGCCGTAGCGTAGCGTAGCCCAGAGAGTACGACGTGGCCAGCTTAATTTGCATATGGCGCCTTTGTGTATGTTTGATCAACGTTTCGTCAATGCTATAAGGCTAAACTAGTTAATATATAGTAGCTTACTTTTCGCGCGTATCCCAGTCGAGAAACCTTTACCTGAAAAGACTGAAAAAGGCAGTAGCTTAATTTCTGCTTCTCCGATCCCTGTCTAATTTGGAAGAGTCCAAAGCATCATATGGCCTTCAAGCCAATGCCCTGGAGCTCACGCATCGATTTTGTATGTGTATACTATATACATTCAAATTTCAAACTCCGTTGTTGATCCGGTCCATCCTCCGATCCAGCACACCACACCGAAGATTCGATGAACCCGTCGTGTCACCAGGTGTTACGAGACTTTCATATGGAGAAGAAGACCTGGTTCACGCACACGACTGCACACGAACCGATCGATCACTTCATCGACCGGCGGCTCTAATTTTTCGTGTCTTACATGTCACTTCAACTTATTAGGATTAGGATAGGAGTAGCTCTTCACGCTGAGGTCACGTTCAAACATGGTAGGCAGGAATAACCGGGCCTGAAGCCTCTGCCCGGGGCTGATTAGGTCACCTGGACACGGGCACCTTGTAACTGAAGATTCAGCAGTTACGTCTCGCGTTACGGTACGCGTCGCTTTTGCACCGTTACTTCTTTCATTCGTCCCTTGTCCGTGAGATCACCCTCGTCTAATGAGATCGATCGATCTCTGCTCCCTTTTCAAATGGTTGGAATTGAAACCACTGCGCGTCGGAAAGGTTTCCAGCTGCGATCGTGCGAGGAAAAAAGAGTGCCTGCGCATGTATACATGTCCTGTGTGCTTCTGTCTCGATCAGTCAGGGCTGCACACGTGAGAACCGAGAGAATGTGCCTAATATGCAAACAGCCTGACGTTTGATCGGTCCAAAGTTTATGCCAATGGTAAGTACGGTTGGAAATTTTTCGCACGCGCTTGACAAAAATCTGGGAAACAGAAAGACTTCTCTTAAAGCGATTCTACGAAAGGTGTACGGACTCTGAAGATTGAAATGTGTAGTCTATATAGAATCTGAGGGTTTTTTTTGTCCTTTTTACTTTGAGGTCTTTTTCCCCCGTTTTTTAGACAGAAAGAAGATCAGTGAATAGCAGGTTGAAGTTTTGAGCTCATTGGTTCTAGTTTATTTAGATTTCCTATTGTTTAAGCTTATTAGGTGCCTGATTGCTTGATTTCTAAGAACTTTTATCTGCTATACGGAACAGGGTTAGGCCAACGTTTGAAGCCGACGTTCTGCTCTCTACTTCATCTTGTGGCGAATGTAACCTGCAATGGAAGCAGAGAACAGGAAGAAGCTCCCAAGCCACCTGATCTTCAGTTGTTGACCGCAGAAGCAATCTACCCCGGGAAGGAACGAATTTATATCGAAATAAATTAACTTCTGATAGGTAGTTGCTGTTACCATGATATGCGCTCGCCGGTCACCAGAATGCATGTCTCCTCTGTAGTTGCCATGGCCCCATCACCTCATCAAATTCAGCATAAAAAGAAGTTTCATATGGTTAGGTTCTACCATATCTAAAAAAGCAACATATAGGAACAAAAGAGAGATATGCACAGCATGACCATCTGAAAGTACAGAGATGCATCAACGACCAAAGAAGCTCGCACATTAGGTTTTCGTTATTTCCTACCCAAAACATTTCTGACTTTTTCCCACAAAGTAATGGAAATGTTCTTTAATTAAGACACGATTTTACGGTAAGTGACGATACAAATTGTTTCCACCCTCATTTGGTCATTTATTTTATGACGGAAGAAAAATCATTTTCTGACGGTACAGCCTCTTTTTTCAGTAGTTCTATATGGTTTAGTTAGTATACATGCATGGATATATGTTTTCAGTTTTGCACAAATAACATTGTTAGTTCTATCTAAATAAATGTATCACACCTAGAATTGAAGCCTTAACATCAACATGTTAGTCATACTTTTTTTGTGCAATCGTTAAGTCATACATTGGTTGGAGCTGTTTCACAGTTCTAGAAAATGCGCTATATATATCACCAATGCGTGCGCAGTATTAAAACAGAAACACTTAGCTTAACAGCAATAGAAGTAGTAGAGTATATCTAGTTACATCCCAGTTGACCTGAAGAGCAGGGCAATAGAGAAGTGTGTGGATTGGCGGGGGGCGCGCGGGTAGGTCGAGGCGCCCAACAGCACTAGAAAACCCGCAGCGACTACAACTACGTAGCTCCTTGTTGGATCTTCGTCGCTGCAACGGCCTACAGGCAACAACCAGCAGTCGTCTATTTTTTTTTCTAAAAAAATATTTTGACTACGGCCTGCATGCAAATAAAGTAGCAACTTCTGAGTCTCCGGAACACATGCATGCATGAACCCACGAACTGTTCAAAAAACTAATAAGCACAAACAATTAACATGACTTTTTTTGATCAAAATGTAGCAGTTTATTGCTCCTGTATTTGAAACATTAATTTGCGCTTGTTGAAATCATATCGGTCGTCTGATCTGATGTGTTCTATGCATAATGTTGTTGATTAAGGTCGCCCAAAAAGCCGGATATATTTTAAGGTATGTTACTATAATTAGGTGCCGAGTACGCTTGGGGAGGGAGAGTGATGGGTTGGTTTTAAGTAGACGTTGTAGGTTTGAAACATCAGAGGGATGTTGAGACCTGAACAACAGAATTCCCCCACCAAGCAGCAATCCTACAGCTAGCCGCACCGCATCTCTTTCCCGTTCCCCCCAAACTCCCAAAACCATTAGGTGCATCAGGTGAAGAATTCTCTTGCACACAACGGTCGACCTCGTGATTGAGAAAATAACAAGTGATCTTTCTGAAAGGTACGTACATGCTAATATTATATTCCTAAAAAACAATAAGGTACAAATACTAAATGGTCTGTGTCTATCTAATCAAACCATCTTAATTAGATGCATATTCATGATATGAGTATATATATATTAGGCTAGCACAAGCTCGATAAAAATAAATTTTATTAGTTGTAATAACAGTTGTCTACACATTTGCAAACTAAATAAAGATGCTCGTATCCTACATTTTGTCAATCTAATAATATTTTGTAGCTCCATAAAACTCTTAGAAAATAACCGATAAAACAGTTAAGTACACGCTGGTTGTTGCAAGTGTCATGTGTAGTTAGACTGCTACAACACATGCAGATCATGCGGTCATGCCTGCCTGGGCCCTGGTCTCTAGTTATATGTTGTTTGTTGAACAATTGTAACCGGCGAGGTAGTTAGTCGATCTTGTGGACCTATAGCATGTAACTAACATATTCTATTCATTGCCTGCCGAAGCTTAACGTACAAAACCACCCGTTAGCCCACACGTAGCATCAAACTAACTCTCTGGTGTAACTATCTCCTAACTCGCTATCTTCTGCCTCATGCTAGATATCAACAACAACGAGAGCAGCGCAGGCCAGAAAAAAAAACTGCCCACCACTTTCCCTTCTTATATACCCCCGGCCCTTATCTCTCTCTGCTTAGCTTGGCTATATATCTCTCGTCCTTCCTCTTCCACCTATCCTTGTTCATATCCCTCCCTCCAGCCCAGCTGCGTTCTCGATCGATCGATCCGTGTTCGTCCTGTGTATCACTTAGCCAGTTTCTGATTCTTCTTCTCCTGCTGCTAATTAATTTATTTCGCCTTCGCTGGCTCGCTGCGGCCTTATTAGCTTTTAGGAAGCGAGCAAGAGGTGGTGCAAGATTATTGCAAAGGATATATATAGAGATAGAGAGCTTCATCAGATAGCAATCTGCTAGCTGTTGATTGTGCGATCGATCGATCGATCGAGGATGTGCACCAGGGGCCACTGGAGACCTTCGGAGGACGAGAAGCTCAAAGAGCTCGTTGCGCTGTATGGGCCGCACAACTGGAACGCCATCGCTGAGAAGCTTCAAGGGAGATCAGGTGTGTGCTATATGGTCAAGGCTATGATCTCAGATAGAGCTAGCATATACAGTTTTCTGTGTTGGCTGGGAACTATATTGGTCTGGTTAATTCCTTCCTTTTGGTTCAATTTTTTGCTTTGAGTTTGACTTTGTGATTGAGCATGCATGTTTAGTTAAAAGAAGTTTAGATCTGTTAGGGTGTCATATCAGAGAGGTGTGTCGATGAGCCATTCTCGTCTCTTCGCCAATACACGATATATTCTCCTTGATGTGCACATCATATCTGTATCACTTGTAGAGCAATCTTATTTATCTATCTCTATACCTCTAACGAGTTAGTTTAACTTTTCTTGCTTTCTAATTTATCTGAGTGCGTGGCCGTGTTCTTTCTAGCACAAGCCATGGCGCCTTCCGCATGCACGAGAATAGCGTGATTAAGGAGCTAACTGGTGAAAATGACAAATTGTTTCAGGGAAAAGCTGCAGGCTGAGGTGGTTCAACCAGTTGGACCCAAGGATCAATCGGAGCCCCTTCTCGGAGGAAGAGGAGGAGCTCCTCCTCGCCTCGCACCGCGTCCATGGCAACCGGTGGGCCGTGATCGCCAGGCTCTTCCCGGGGCGCACCGACAACGCCGTCAAGAACCACTGGCATGTGATCATGGCGCGGCGGTGCAGGGAGCGGATGAGGATGTCGAACAGGCGCGGCGCCGGTGGTGCCCCAACTGCTGCCGCCGGTGCTGTGGAAGATGATGAAAATAACCCTAGGAGCGCCAAGAAGCTAAGGCCTGATGCCAGCAGCATGGCCTCCTTGCTAGACAAGTACAGAAGAGAACTTGCAGTCCCCTTTGCCATTAACCATGATAGCAACAAGGAGGATTATTGTTCAACTACTAACGAAGAAGGTGAATATATATATCTTGCATGCAAGACTACTGTATGTATGCTATATATACTGTAGCACACATTTTTCATTTTCTGATATGCGCTATATATATATAGGGATTGCGTGGTAATAATATGCCATTTCAATTTGATGAGCAGACACGAGCAAATCGGTTGAATTCTACGACTTCCTTCAAGTGAATGCGAACTCGAGCGACACCAAGTGTGGTTCGAGCATTGAGGAGCAAGAGGAGAACCGGGATGATCAGGCCGAAGGGCAGGTGCAGTTCATAGATTTCTTGGAGGTTGGGGCTTCTCATCGCCAATGATTTATCTCTCTATATATATTTAACTAGGGATGCATCCAAAGCAAGTTGTAATGCTTTGTGAAAGAGGCATGCTGCAAATAGAAATCTAACACCAAAGATACTTATAGAGGAAGCAAAATGCACCGTACATACATGACACATGTAATTTATTGATGTATACACATACCTGTCCAAATTCACCGACGTCGGTGTATACATATGTGCGAAATTATTCTGAGATAAATGAGGAATTTGTTATTCTCTCATCTATTTGTAAATTTTAATAATAATATATAAATGTTTCATTGGTTCTATATACTGGTCAAAAGTATATTGCAACCCATCGTATGCCACAATTTTCATTGCGTTCTAAATCCATGAATGGATGATTCTTCAGATTTTATTAGCCAGTCCAATTCTTTTTTTTTGTTACTCCATTGAAAGTCTAAATATGATCGGCGCACATCACATTTAGCATAAGTGATATTTATCCACTAAAATATTATTAGTAATGTATTCCGATCGTACATGTGATGTTGAGTTGTTATTTGCACCGGCCCCCTAATAAGCTACGTACACAACCGATTATGCCATCGATCTCCTAATCTCGATCCCGTGGCAGACGCGTAGTACCATCAATAAATCACTGTGCTCTTGATTTGTTTTGGACACTGCTTCCCACTCTATGATAGCATGTTTGATTAATTAAACAAAAAGATTTGAAAAAGAAAGAGAGAAAAAAGATGCAGTAGCTAATTGATATTTGTCGACTTTCGGTGCAGAAAACTTCGTCCATTCACGTTTCTGTCGAATCGCTTTAGTGACATTATCCTACGCGCCGAGTGTAACGGTGAAGACTCCTGTTGCTACTACGTCGACATGACATATAACAACCCGATAGAACTTTTTTACAACGCTGCATTGTACTACGTCCAAAGCTAATTAATTACTAGTTATAAGCAGACGATTGACGTACCGTTCTCATATATCTCATCGCATCTATATCATGTGTTTAATTGTGGCTTACAGTAACAATATTTAATTAATTATACCGGTGTACAGTGATATTGGGTAAAGTCTAATACTCGTCAACTTAGTCAAATCAATGTGCGTGCATTTCTACTAATAAATTATGTCTTATATGAAAATGATACGAGAGGAAATTATATATTAGACATATCCAACAGTAGGTTTTCTCAAGCCGACGTGCTGCTCTTGAAAATCCGGCACGCCGGAAAGCTGTGGATCCAAGCCGAAGCTGTTAATTTAAGTTGCCTAAATTATTAGTAATTAATTAGGAATAGAGCTGCAGGTTTGTGCTATTTCTGTGTAATCACAACAAAGAAGAAGAAGACGACGCCATAGCATTGTGCGTTTTGTAATCTCTCTTCTACCTATAATGAAAAAAGATACACAACTTGTGGTATTTCATAAAAAATAAAAACACATACAACTTCTCTAAAATGATCATTTTTCTGCTCGAAATGAAATATACTTCATCCTTTTTATAATACACATGCGTATTTCAACATTCATACCTCCTAATTTTCAATCAACAATTAGTCTTATGAATTCTTTTATAAAAGTAATATCACTGATTTGTATGTGTTATGGTTAATAAATTATTGCTACAAGCATTATACCATCAGGCCAAAATGTGTAATTTTGGAAATTGTGCTGATCGAGTCAACCACATTTTATATTTCGCAACGGTTTGCAAAAGGGAAGTATAGGTGAATTAGTGTAGTATAAGATTTGCATAAATGAACAAAGCACCGCTCTTTTCTCCGAAGAAATCGTTCTCTGTTTGGTGATCCAAAATATGTATATTCTTTTTAGTTTCTCATAAATCATACTTATCTAGATTTGATCAAATTTATCAAAAAACACCATGTACATCATCAAATTAGTTGAACTGTTAAATCCGCCCGAAGAGAGTGTAGTAGCTAGGAAGAAATAATAATAAGAACCCCATGCATGCATATATATGCACACGCTTGTGCCAAAAAGGCACTGTGAGCTGACACGTAGGCGCGCGGGCGCCTATAATCAAGCACGCATCGCGCGTTGCTCCCGGAAGCGAACGAACAAAGTACAAGGGTTTATCGATCGGCCGTTTTTCAACCGATCCGATCCGGCCGGTACCACTCAATAATAATCATTCCAATAAGCGACCGGCCAGCATCGTGTTAGTTATAGTGTACTTGCCAGAGATGTCAGCGTCCATCAGCAGAGAGCAACTGCGCAAGCTAGCTAGCCCGGGCGCGACGAGGTGTACAGCAAGCTAGCGCTAGCCATATTGCGCTGCGTGACGAGCTTGATTTGATCGCAAGCAACCCACGCGCGCACGGAAGCCCCCCGACCGCGCTGCGCCACCACCGCGACGCCGTACACGCCGTCGCCGCCGCGCGCCCACTGGCGCGCTAACGAGCGCCGGCGTCGCTTTCCGGGGCGGTATGTCATGGGCGCCGGACAAGGGGCGCGCGCGCGAAGATTATTCCGATCGATCGATCGAGCCCCCCGGCCCGGCCGGGGATGGATGGATGCGTCAATCCTAGCTAGCTGCCGAGCCCACATCGCGTTGTTGGTGGGCGATGTGACCGCGCGCGAGCGTTCTCCGATCCGGGCCGGCCCGAAGCGGTTCAGTAACGGGCAAGCGGGGGACCGACGAGGCGACAGCTCGGTCCGTCGTCGCGGCCGCCGCGCCGGTCGCTTGCGGTTTCGTTATTTCATGGCGCGCGCACGCGTTAATTAATTGGCAGGGCCGCGCGTAGGGGAGGGAGGGGGAGAGGGATCGCGGAGCTCGATCGGCACATCAGCTTGTCGCGTCGCGTGGCGTGCGCGGTGGACGGACTTTTCGGCTTCAATGGGGGGTGTTTGCGAGGTGGGCTCGATGGAGGGGGTCCGAAGTGGGGATGGATGGATGGTCGGGGTCGGCGACGGCGACGGCGAGCTAGCTAGCGTCTGGCCGGCCGGGCAGTGCGGGTGCAACGTGCGCGTCGCGTGGCTCGCGGGGCCGGTGACGTACGAGTTGGATCAGCCCGGCCGGGCCTCCGCCTGGGGGGCATTGGAGCAAGGTCCAATGATCCATCACTGGTTTTAGTTTGGTTGCGATAGATCAAGATTTTATTGGCAATGCGATGAGCATAAAAAAAAGTACATATTAATCAAACGGGGCAATCTTCACAAACCGAGGAGTATAGGAGGCATGGGCATTATTGATTTGGATACTGAAAATAAATGTCTGTTGAGTAAGTGGATTATCAAATTATTCAACGAAGATGGCATATGGCAGCAATTACTCAAGAAAAAAGTACCTTAAAAGCAAAACTCTATCACAAGTGGAGAGAAAGAACGGGGATTCACATTTTTGGTCTGGATTAATGGAAGTTAAAAAGCTGGTTTTGGAGAGGGGTAGGTTTAATGTACAAGATGGTTCCCAGACCAGATTCTGGGAAGACACCTGGTTAGGAAAAGAACCTTTAATGGTAAAATATCCGACCCTGTATAATGTAGTGAGAAAGAAAAATATGTCGGTTGCCCAAGTACTTAGTACTACCCCGCTAAACGTATCTTTTAGACGCGCTCTAGTGGGGGATAATTGGGATAAATGGGTCGGTATAGTGAGGAGTTGTATGGTGGTGAATCTTAATGATTGCAGTGACTCCTCCACTTGGACGGTCGGCAAAAATTTTTCGGTGAAGAATATGTATAATGACTTAATATTGAAAGCAGGGACTCCGGTTAATTGTTGGGCGTGGAAGGCCAAGATACCTTTGAAGATTAAGATCTTCCTTTAGTATCTTAAGAACGGAGTAGTGTTAACTAAGGATAACTTAGTGAAAAGAAAATGGAAGGGGTGTACTAAATGTTGCTTTTGTATGGAGTTAGAAACAATTCAGCACCTTTTCTTTAATTGTCCCATGGCTAAACTTATGTGGAATACTGTTAGTTTTACTTTTGGGATTTCAAAACCGGAGAGCGTGGAGCATCTTTTTGGTCCTTGGCTTAGAAGTTTTTCGAACAAGCAAAGGAACCTTGTGCTGATCGGTGTCGCAGCGTTCTGCTGGGCCTTGTGGATCAGTAGGAATGAGCTTATCTTTCAAAAGTCACTATACAAATCTATTTTGCAGGTAATATTTAGGGGGACGTTTTGGATCAGGAGCTGGTCTGTCCTCTCTAAAGAAGAAGCAAGAATCAGATTGAAGGAAGGTTGCCGTGTGCTGGAATCGGTGGCTCTGGAGATTTTTCACAAGTTTGGGTGGAATGTGTCGAAGCGCATCGAGAATTAGTACTGAAGAATGCTGTTTTTGGGCTTTGCAGTCTTGTGTGGCAGACTGGTGTTTTCTGTGTATCGGTGCAGCCTAGTTGCTGGTAGTTTTCTGTGTGTTTTGGAGCAGCCTGGTTGATGTTTTTAGCTTGGATGCTGTTAGTGGAGTGAGGATTGTACTTGTGCAGCCTAGTTGCTGCTTACTTGCTGTTTGTGATTTAGTTTATAGAGCGCTGGTGGGATTAGTGGATAGAATGTTGCTTTCCGGCCCTCAGGCGGCTAAGAGCCTAATAAGATGCATATGCATATATATATGGTTTCCAATTTCCATAGTACGGTCCTGACACATTTCTCGGGTTCATATAGCTAGAAATCCGAAAATAAACACCATCGAATCTAGATTATTACTAATGTGATATGCTAATGTAGTGTTACTAATCAAATACTCCCTCTAGTTTGTAAGACACGATCTAACTTGCCACGACATATTATATTATTTATAGTTATTAACTTATAATTATTGGAGAGTACATTTGATTACAAATCTAACTATATCAAGTATGTATTATAAGAGTAAAAATATTCAATTGCTAAATTATTGATAAAATATTATAAAATTAGAATCTTAATATTCTTGCCAGTCTTTCAAATAAAAACGGATGGAATACGTAGACTGGAAGACGTGCAATTGCATGGCAATCTTAATTTGACTAGATATAGGTAGTTTTAGTTGCTATTCACTAGAACCAGAACTGCCAGTGCTATCCTGTGCAAAAGGCCCGTAGTATTGCATATAACACTCCCTCTGTGGTAACACATACTTATTGTTCGAGGAATTATTCTATTAATATTTCATTTGGTTGATACAAAAGTATACTCTCTAGAAATCATTTTTGAAAAAGCATCTAATGGCACAAAAATTGGGTCATGAAACTATATATTAATAAAGTAATTGTGGATTAAATGCTCTGTGCTAATCCTATCTAACAAAATAATACAAGTATTATAATTTCAAATTGATGGATTGGACTACAATTATACATGTTAGCCGCAGCAGATAAAAAAACAAGCGGCCACCACTCAGAACAGTTACTCGTTGCTTGAATTTGTACCTTTTGCATTATTGGTGGGACAACGCTAACGAGGTTAGGATTTCTTTCAACGTCAGATAGTGCACAGCACAGGGTTATGAAGAAAGAAGGCACATCGCACTAGCAGTTATTGCGCTGAAGGCTGAACTACAAACATTTTTAACGTGCATATATAGCCACCTGCCAAACGAATTCAGAGTTTGATAATCTCAAAAGAGAAACGACGAGTTCAGGGTTCGTGACTTGTGAGTTCTGTGCAAAAAAGTTCAAGAAGAGCCTTAGTGGCAATGGCAAAACAAAAACACACAAGAAGTTTCGTACTGGATGTGTTTAGTTTCCCATCATATTACCAAACTTCCTAAAATTCTCTTTTCAAACTTCACTATTCACCTATCACATCAAATCTCTCTCCTCGAACACTAAACGTGGGTAAATAAAAAAACTAATTATATGATTTTGATGTACACGACGAGACGAATCTTTTGAGCCTACTTAGGTCATGATAGGACAATATTTACCAAAAAACGAAAAATGCTACAGTGCGCTACAGTGTCGGATGTGACATTTTCACCAAACTCTTCCATCCACTTTTTATAACTAAACACAGCCCTTAGATAAACACTGGAAACCCTTTTTCTTATAACAACACTGGAAACCTTGGTGTCTCCTAGCTGGAAAATACGGAAGTCTGATCCAAAGGTGTGTTCGCAACTTCGTTTGCCGCGCGCCCGCGCCTGGAACGGTCGTGCACGGACAGCCCGGTGCACTTCCGCATGGCGGCGCGGGCCGGGCCGCGGCGCTGTTCAGTGAAATGATGTTCTCGATTGCTCCGTGGGCTGAATATCCGGCTCTCTCTCGGCGGCGCTGATGTCAGATGGTGGGCTTTAGTGGCAACTCGGTGCGGGCTGGGCAAATTGTGCGAGCGGACCGGATATATGGGCCACTGGATTTTTGGGCAGTTGTGCTGGAGCGTTTGCTGCAGTCAGAATCGAAGGTGCTCTGAAATGTCATCGGTCTTTCTCCTCGAAAGAAAGAAAGAAAGAAAGAAAGAAAGAAAGAACTATCCGGATTGTCACAGAGAGATGAGGAACGCGGATTAACACGCTGTCACATCACATTCTTCCGTCGTTCTCTCTCGTCGGCGTCTCGAGTGTTTTTCCACGTTGAATTTTGAGGAGTGCCTGAGGTCTTCCTCCTATATCCTGTCTCCGGGAGCCTATGTACATCAGTATACATCAACTGTAATTTGTTTGCGGCCTAACATTAGCCAATGCCACTCTGATAAGTGACAAGCACAGCAGAGGTCCACGACAACCGACGAAGAAGAATAGGGCCTTTGTTTAGTTCCAAAATTCCACCACCAAATTTACTATGTAAAAAAAAATTTCCCGTCACATCAAAATTTCATAACATGCATGGAGTATTAAATGTAGATAAAATCAAAAACTAATTACATAGTTTTGATGAACAAGATGAGATGAACATTTTGAGCCTAATTAATCATTTTTTGGACAATTTTTCGCACATACAAACGAAATGCTACAGGGACGCAATGATTACGAAGAGACATCGTACTCCCAAATTTGGCCTACCAAATTTGGGATCTAAACAAGGCCTAGGCAACCCAGCGGGCAGCACAGCGGCGCCATTAGCCCGTCACCGTCTAGGCATCCACAATCTCTGCATTGACCACCTCCGTGGACGACCGTGGCGGAGATAACGGCGGCCGGGGGGAGTCCGGGGAGATCACGGAGGAGAGGAGAGGAGACAGATATTCCATTACTTTGCATAATTGATCCATGTGCTGAAATGACATTAGATCGGGATTAATACATAGTTTTATTATATTGTTATTAAGGTTGAGGAGAACTTAGTAATCGAGGTTGGTAAGTGTCATGGTGACAAGACTTCTTTTTTTGTCTTATAGAACTCTTTCTTCTCTTTTCTTGTAATAACGAACCTGCTATGTTAACAAATTCACTGATATGAGATGGACTTTAATACCCACGATCTTTTATATAACCACAATAAAATTATACTTCACGGTCTATTAGTCTCTGTTCAAATGCAATTTGAGGTATCTTAGCTTATTGTTACCTAGTTCCCAAAAAAAAGCTTATTGTTACCTATTAGTACAATGAAGGCATGTTTGGATCTGTTAAAAATAATTAATTATTAGCTGGTTAATGACTGCTGCTAATTGCTAACTCTTATATATAGCTTGCTGCTACTGTTTGGATAATAAAAGTCTATTTTGCCCTTGATTTTGACATAAGGATGGGAAAAAGAGAGAAATTGGAAGACAAGAGTAGGTGGAGGGACAAAAGAAACTAATAACATTAGCCCGTTTAGCTCAAGTTAGCCGGGATAATAGAAAAGGATGGGGCTGGGCTAATAACGAGCTCACTTATTATCATTGTTTGCCTACATGGCTATTTAGCCCGTTTCCACGCTATACTGTGGCTACTTTCGTCTGTTCAATAAAATGATGTTTAGCTTGAATAAAGAGCTAAATTATAGGTTTGTTTTGTGTTTAAGATAACATTGTTTGGTAGCTATTCGATTTAGATCAGTCAGAGTTATTCTTTAACACCTAACAATTAGTCATGTGTACCCAAATAATAGAGCATCCAAGTTATGAGGTCTAGCATTCAACTTGCCAATTGGCACACCCATATGAAGACTCAAACTTCATAAGTTTTGATCAATAACTTTGTCTATGGTTTTTAACATTTTTACAAAGTAAATACAAAATTGTTGGATTGTAATAGAATGCACTTTTCAATGATCATAAATTTATAATAACAGATAATGTAATATAAGATAAATAAATAATTGAAGTGTAATTTATTGGGTATTGTTAGATACTTGTACAAGTATATTTATAAGATTAAGTTGCGAGAGCTGTGTGTTTGGAAAAAAAAAACTAACAATCGATCGAGTCTACGATCCGTAGAGCTACCTGGGCTGAGAGATTCAAACCCATGGCATAGTTTTTTTCTTTTCTTTTCGAATGACATGACACATGGATTATTGATTCTATATCAAATGTTTGTCAGGCAGATGTGCACGAGATCAAAGTATCAAACAGAAGTAATGCCGTGGGATACTGGGATACTTATCTCAGTGGATAGTGGAGCCGCGCGGTTGTGAACTTGTGATTCTTGCAATTCGATTTTCAAGGCTTCTTTACGCAGCCCTAGTGTTACCCGAATTACACACTCCGCTAACCAGTGCTAATCACTGGGATCCAGTCCAAGTCCGACACACTCCTGCCACTTACACGGTGGACCCACGAGACAGCACAAAGGAAAGCCTAACCTAACCTGACATGAAGGCCCCACACGTCATACAGATTCGCATGTAGTCTTGCTAGTCTTAAACCCCAATCAACTTGGCAGTCCTCCCCAACCCTGCCTGCGGCTGCGCAGTCCTTGGCCGCCGCAGCACACACCACACCTGCCTGCGCACCCCCATCTCCCCATACCGCCGCCGCCGCCGCCGCCACGCCAGCGCCCCTCTTCCGCGAGATGGGCGCGCATGAGACGGCGGTGGAGGAGGTGCTGCGCGCCGCCGCCGCCGAGGTCTCCACCTCCTCCGCCAAGCGCCGCCTCCGCCTCTTCCGCCACACCCTGCGCCCTCTCGTCGCGAAGGCCTCAGGTACCCACCCCATCTTCCCCTACGCTGCCCCCTCACGGGATGGCCCTCCCGCCGCCATCTGCGTGTTCTGGTCTCTCTTCCGTGCGCCCCCGCTTGTTCCCGTGCTCCTACTTTTTTTAGAGAGACTCAGGGGTCAGGGCTCAGCGATCGGACGAGCTTTTGGCAGTGGATTCGCTTCGATTTGCGCGAGCTGGATCTCCTCGTGGATCGTGACGTGTCGCGTGTCTGTCTGCACGCTCAATTCCGCTCAACTTGCAGCGGATCGTAGCTCATTAGCTCCGCCCTCTCGTGCTTGTGCAGATGTGCTCAGCAGCCTGGGTGGACTTTCGGTTGAGATTAGCATGTTGCTCTGCATCTATGATCATATATGTGTTTTGATGCATTTCCTACTCGTTTTACCTCCTGCGATATCTGGTGTGATTGTAGTTGTTGGGGTCATACATACGCCAGCACCAAATGCCTGTGTAGTTTCTGGAGTTACATTTTATTTTGTGGGCCCAATCTACCACTTCTGCAGGTGGGTTTTCAACATGTGAATGGAGCTTGTAGACAATATAATGATGCCTGTTCTGTCTCAAGTGATTGCCTTGCAGTTGAGCTAGTGCCTGGTTTTGCTTGGATGCACATGATTTGTTGCTGCAGGGCTGTCCTACGGCTGATTCTGTTGCATATCCTATGTTGATCAATGCAAGGCATTTTGACCCATGTTAATGGCCTGCTCTATCCTGGCTCAACAATTTGAGATAGGCATAAGAGTAGCAACCTGAGCCTACTGTGAGATACATATGATCCCCATGGCATTAAAGTGTTATTTTGCTCATACCAGGATTCTTTATGCAGTGCATGTATGCAGCTACGATGCTGCAACTAGACTGCTAGTGATTGCCCTATATTTTAGCTATGCTTCAATATAATTTCGGTCAATTATTTATCCAGGTGCTATGGGCCTATGGTTAGTATTAGTACCACATGCTTCCATAGCTTATTCATATATGTGGAGAATGGCCACTATTTGCCTCCAGCATCCTGTAGCATTCATAGTTTGAAAGGCATGGCCTAGCTCACCTTGGGAAACAGTTCCTAGGCGATAAGGCGTTCCCAGAATTCTTGGGACACCTTACGCCTTTGAAACCATGTCCTAGCATTAGATTATGAACATTGAGAAATACATGTGTTGTGATTTGTGAATGTTCTCATGACTCATGAGATAGATTGTCATGTCATTAAATCACCCGGCTGGATCCTCCTCCAGATCAAGTGCTTGCCAGTGCACATGCTTTTTTGGGGGCAAACTTCCAAAATATTCAAATGTATTCACAGATCTTAGACAAGTTATCATTTTCTTTTCAAGAGAAGGAACCTTGTGTCCCTCTGAAGATTGATTTTTCATGTGATGCGAACTTGTACCTCTACAGCTCATTTATTCAACGCTTACTGTGGAGGTCATTATGAAATTATTTTTCTTATATTACTTTGTTTACATGCAGAGTCAACATCAGATACTGCATTGTTAGTCGATCTCATTTTCCAGACGTTGCCTATATATGATGATCGGGCATCACGAAAAGCAGTGGATGATATGGTTATTCAGGTGCTTGGTGAACCCGCCTTCATGAAGCCCTTTGCTGCGGCGCTTGTACAATCTATGGAGAAGAATCTAAAGGTCACAAACCCCCTTACAAGCTTCAAGCTTCTCAGATGGTCACAATATCTTCTGAAATGGAGCCAGTTTGCCACACTTTCAAAAGGCGCCTTTTCGAGACTGGCCAATACACAAGCGGTCTTGTGTCAAGTCCTTATGAATGGGTCCTTTCGTCGGCGCCGGACTTGCAAACAGTTGTTCATTCAACTTTTCTCTGAGGTAATTACTAGCAATAAGTAAATACTGTAGATCAAATCAGAATTTTCTCTTTCCCTTATATTATCTAGTTCCATTTTTCAGCCTAGTGGAATATATAAGATGTACATCGAGGATGTCAAAGATTTAAGGATTTCTGTGAAGGATTCTCCTGCATTCATAAATCTAATACTGGATTTTACTATTACCTCTCCATCACTATCTTCTGAGTACAAGGTAAATCTTTAGCCTCCTGTTTGACCTCCATCTTTGAGTTGTTAGTAGTCAAGCAATTATGTATTCACCCATCTAATTTAGTGAAGCCTTTTGTGAATCCTCTCATGTGTTTGACAATATGCTGCTATTGCCTTTCAGTCAATGTTCCTTGATTTGTATGTCAAAAACATCTTGAGTTCAAAAGACCGGCCACCACAAGCAGCCACTGAAGCTTTTAAGCCTCTTTTCTTGGAGATTGGGCATGAGGATTTTAAGAACACTGTTATACCATCATGCATAAAGATGCTGAAAAGAAATCCCGAAATCGTACTACAATCTATTGGATATCTTCTAAAGACGGTCCGTTTAGACTTAAGCAAGTATGCCATGGAGTTCATGCCAGTCGTTCTCCATCAGGCTCGGCATTCAGATGAAGAGAGGAGGATTGATGCTTTGAGTATTATAGGAACACTAAGTGAAAAGTCAAGTGATCCTGACGCTCTACCTTCCAAGGTCAATGCTATCAAAGCAATTTTAGGGGGTATGGTATTATGCTTTCTATTTTCTTACCTATCATGTTAGGTTGTGCTTAGCTCATTTTTAGCACAGTTCGCAAGGTAAATCTCTTGACAAACTTGGTTTGGGCAGGCTCAGAGGGGAAACTGTCACTTCCATACCAGAGAATTGGAATGATAAATGCTTTAGAGCAGCTATCAAGATCTCCTCCGAAGCAAATAGGCAGACTTGCTCCTTCAGTATCTAGTTTCCTTCTAAAGTGTTACAAGGATGATGGTAAGTTCAGCAGTTCCATTCTATGCTCAATAGCCATATGTAGTGTCATTGATTCATAATTTTACTCTTTTATATTCTATGACAGGTATTGAGGAGGTGAAACTGGCGATTCTATCAGCATTAGGGTCCTGGGCTTCGGTATCAGCTGAAGCCGTCCAACCAGATGTTGTTTCATTTATTACTGCAGGCTTGAAAGATAAAGACACTTTAAGGAAGGGGCATCTAAAATTATTACGAGTTATATGCAAAAAGTCTGATTCTTTGACAAAGGTAAGGGAGTTACTTGCAGTTTTGTATATAAAAGAACCATCTTCCTGTTTGCTTCATTTTTTATCTTCTTTTTGTCTTGGAAGAGTCGTTTAAGGCCAGAAGGAATGCATACACTAAACATTAACTATTGATAAAATTGTTGTGCTCCAGGTTACTTCTCTGTTGGATCATTTGATTCAGTTGTCAAAAACTGGCTTCAGCAAGGCAACACAGCGGTTGGATGGAATCTATGCACTCTATGCAGTATTGAGGCTTGCTGCTGTTGATACAAAAGCAGGTTTTCTACGGTTTCTTATTTTTATCATTTGCAAGTTTTATGTATGCAAGTACATCTTTTCTTCATAAATATGGTTTTGATGAATACGCAGATGGTGCCGTTCTGAAGGAGAAACTGTGGCCACTGATTGCTCAAAACGAACCCTCGTTGATCTCTTTACAGTTGGTAATTCTGCTGTTCTTTAAATTTCCACCAAGAATAATTGGTCATCCTGCAAATGAGAAGTGGAAACTTCAGCAACCTTATGGACCTTTTTTCTTTATTCTTTAGAATCCGATGAGTTGCTACATAATGGAACGTGCTTTTATATAAAACTAGGTGATACCGTGCGTGATGCTGCGGGAATTCTTAAATAAAATTTTAAGGTGAAATTTGAAAGTAGGAACACTAAGGTGGTTGCATGGCAATATTCTTTTGCAAACGACACTATACATGATTTTAAGGTGAAATTTGAAAATAGAAACACTAAGGTAAATGCATGGCAACATTCTTTTGCGTACAACATTATACATAAATTGCATGCATGGATGGTGACATGGCGTCTGATATTGTGTGTTCCTATATGACGTTGATAGTTTGCATGTTGAGAGAAATAGAGTTAATGACTTTTAGTGGGGTGCATGTTTAATGACTTTTAGTGGGGTGCATCTACATAGGTTATATAGATGTGCTTGGAGAATGAGTGATTAGTGGTTACCAAAACTTCGGTGCCTTAGTGTAACAGTTGGCATTAAATCCTCTTAGTCTTAAGATCTTCTACCCCCAAACTAGAGCTCTTTGTATTAAGGTTTATGTAACATTGTTTTCTCCTGGCAGCTTTCCAAACTAGCAGATGATGATTGCTTAGCTGCCGTGGATCTTCTTCAATCACTGCTTGTAGAACATCTCTTCAGGTCTTGCTCAAGCATTCGCCTCGTTAAATTGGGTTTTATGTGTTAGACCAGTACCTTGTGTTTTCTGCCATTGTCTTAATTCATATTTTCAATTGCAGGGTTCGAGAATATTTTTCTATCCAGTCATTGCTGCAGGTACTGCTAGAATGCTCTAAATTGTTGACTCTTGACTTTCTTATCTGAAATAATTATTGATACATTTATACATTCGTTTAGCTTCTTTATTTACTTCTGGGAAAATATTCCCTCATCACATATTGGCTATATAACTGTAGTGTGTATTGATTCGTTGTCATTTGGACATTTGGTATAGCTGCTTATATATCTAGCTTGCCATCCAAGTTGGGAAGTCAGGAAGATAGCTTATGATGCTACCAAGAAAGTCCTCTCAAGCTCCAGTGGTTTAGCTGAAGACATTCTATTCTTATTCTCAGATTGGTTGTCATTAGTTGGAGAGAGACTATCAATATTGAAACAAGGGTATGACCCCTGTAGACCTATCGGTATCAAATATTTACATATTCTTGATTCTGTTTTCCTCATGGAGTCATCTACTTTCTGCTGTGTTGTTACTTGTTCTTCATCTGAATCCTCTGAATTTGCATATCCTGTGTCCTGACACTTCTTTTTTTGAATCAGTGATATGGATAGCTCTTCGGATTCACAACTACCATTCGTCCCATCTACCGAGGTCCTCGTCAAGTGCTTGTTTTTGATTGCACCTTATGCTGCTGTGCATAGTCCGAGATCATATTCTCGACTCATACTGTGCGCCCACCACCCATGTCTTTCCAGCTCCACAAGCCCAGCTGGTGTATATAAGGTCTGAATCCTGCTAGCTATCTTCTGTTGAATTATTTTCGTGTCTGATTGTTTTTTGTATCAAATTTTCAGAGGTTGCAAAGAAGGTTGAAACAACAACAGATTGTCTTTATCGACATAATTACTCCCAACATTTCTGTTATCTGCAAGGTAATTCTGAAATTTGGATATTTTCTTAATGGGCTTGCTTTAAGGCTGTCATATTTTTTTTTCTGTTTGTTTTTTATACTGCTGTAGCAATGCCATTAGCATATAATGGTCATGACATCTCGTTAAGTTAACATCCAGAGGTGTAGAAGTGGAACGTGCTAATAAAATCTTAGTATGTAGTGCATTTTTGTAATCGCAAACTCGGATTGGGTTGTGTAGTGTCTGCAACTAACCTCAATAGGTGCATTTTGGAATCTGCCTAGAACAAGATAGGGTAATCATGTTTGGTTTACTGTAGAGAAGTTCCATATATTTTTGTTGATGGTTTTGATGCTAGTTTATTACGGTCTTTGGCCTCTTGGGCCATCTTCCCAAAGTTAGCATTGATATAACTTAAGACAGCAATATCTAATTTCTTGCAAACATGAAACAAATGAAAATTATAAAAGGAAAAAAACTCCAAAATAGGTTTGTCTTTGGGGAAAGATCTGGTGGTCCATAGCAATTCCATATCTGCTTGGTTTTGAGGTTACAGTATTTGACAATTCCTTTTCATCGGATGTTGTGGCTTAGAAAAGATGAGCCACTGCTGTGGCTTCATTATGCCTACATCCTCCATGAATCTATTTTGATAGCTTCTATGCATTGCTTTTTGAGAAAATTCCTATCTGACACATTCTTTATTTTGCATTTTTTATCATTACTTTCCATCCAGAATTTTCCTGCCCACTGTTATAACTTTTCGGAGCAGTAACCGGAGTTTTTTTTTTATTATCAGGACTTACTTTCACAGGATGGTCTATTTAGTTCCAACAAGCAAGTACAGAGTGCAGCATTATGTTCGCTATCAACGCTGATGACAATTACTCCTAACGATACATTTCTAGAATTTGAGAAGGTTATCTTTTGCTTTATTATCTCAAATGGAGCTTGTAATATCTTTTTTCTGACATTTTGTTTATGTTGTTATTTATCCAGCACTTCATAGGGCTCCAGGAGCGCACTTTACACGATTCCTTCTCTGAGAATGATATTAAGGTGGTCTTTGAGGACTTCTTGATGAAATTTGATCTCAAATTTTAAAAAGTTGGAAGTCTCTTTGTCAGGGCATTGTTGTAATATATGTCATAATACTCCTGATTACCCTGTAATTATATCTAGCCATTTTTTACCAGTATAATTATGTTAATGCTTTTGCTCTGGAGATGCATCTTCTTGGTTCCGCTCTCACAGAAATGATTTGTGTTCTTGCTATGCATTATGATGTTCTGAGTTATTGTTATACTAATGCTGTTGGATTCCACAATGTCTGAAATAGCCTAAATGCTGACATACAAAGAAGGTATATATTTTTTTATGTGTGGTTGTTAATTCATGTGCAATGATGGCCTAGTGTTTGTTGCTTTTGTGCCTTTGCATTTACAATATCTTCGTACTTCACTAGAGTTCTTTTTGAGGATTGAGAGTCTTACAAGTTCTTCTAAATCCAATGTAGATATTCTATACTCCAGAGGGGCAGTTGTCAACCGAGCAAGGAGTTTATGTTGCCGAGGCTGTTGCTTCAAAAAATACAAAACTTGCTAAGGGCCGTTTTCGTGCATACGATGACCAAGATGCGGTAATTCTTTTTGTTCTTGCAATTTAGTTTTTTGAATCTTTTGATTGGAATTTGTAATGAATATGTGGCATCTGAGGTTATGTGAAATAATCTACTAAACGCATACTGCAGTATTATTATTAGATATCTTGAGTTTTAGTCAGTGAGAGCCACATGTGTCTGGCTTGCTATTAACCTAATCCAGACATATTGAGTTTTATCGTTGCTGTAATTTGTAGGACACGGCTCGCTCTGTTGTCCCTGCAAAGACTGAGAAGAGAGAATCATCAGGCACCGGCAAGCGAGAAACTGGGAAATCTACAAAAAAGACTGGTACTGAAAGCTCTTAGTCCTGACACATACATAGTGCATTACTTGTTGAAAATTTACACTCAAAATTTTACAGCTCCTGTTGACAAGGCTAAGACTGCTAAAGAGGAGGCCAGAGACTTGCTCCTGAAGGAGGAAGCATCTGTACGTATGAAGGTTGGGCAAGTGCAGAAGAATCTCTCATTAATGTTGGATGCTCTCGGAGATTTGGCTATTGCTAATCCTATATTTACTCATGGTCAACTGCCATCTCTGGTTAGCAATATTTTCTTCCTCGTTGCACCTTCTTTGTATTTTCACTGTTGCCCTCTTCTTTTACGTCTGTACCAAGGTTTATTATTTTTTATTATTTTGGAAATGCGTGAAAAGAATCACTGGTTGATGATTTGTTCTCAAAATGGGCACACTAATATGTTATTTTGTTGCGGCACCGATTCTTATTATGGACAATCAAGTCATGATAAACTATAAGCATACATGAGTATGTGACAACTGAACATCGTCAGATATTAAGTTAAAAAACAGTACGGTTTGTATCTGGTCATGTGTCATAGAGCCTATCTTGAAGAAATCTTTTAAGTTATTATATCCTTTTATCCTTCCTTTGCATGTATCACAATGTGTGATGCTTGTTCTACATCCGTGTTTATAATATCTGTTGTGGCTGAATGCAGGTAAATTATGTTGAACCTTTGCTAAGTTCTGCAATAGTAAGTGATGCTGCATTTCGTACGATGTTGAGGCTTGCTCGCTGCACAGCCCCTCCTCTTTGCAATTGGGCGCCTGAGATGGCTGCTGCAATCCGTGTGATATCTGTCGGTGATTTTGTAATGGTTTTAGATCTCATGCCTGTGATCATGGAAGAAGATAGCAAAAAGAAGCCATCATCTGGCCTCTTTGAACAAATTGTAAATGGGCTGACAATTGCATGCAAAGCAGGACCTCTTCCAGCAGATTCATTTACTTTTGTCTTTCCGGTATTTCTTCCACTTTATCTTTTGTCCTATCATAATTTTACTTCATTTCCTCTTGACAACCTTTCAACATTTACTCTCCTTTTTCCTGTTTCTATCCTTTTATTTTTATTTATTTTTCTACCTTTTGGTTCAGATAATGGAAAGGATCCTTCTGTCTTCGAAAAAGACGTGTCTTCATGATGACGTGCTTCACATACTATCTATGCATCTGGATCCAATATTACCACTTCCTCGTCCTAGGATGTTATCAGTTAACATTCTTACTTCTTTCAGACTTAATTATTTTCCTTGTTTTGTCCTCCGAATATTCATCATCTTAAAATTTTCTATGCACTAGGTTCTTTATCATGTGCTAAGCACTGTTCCTGCCTATCATCCCTCAGTTGGGCCTATGCTGAATGAGTTATGCCTGGGTATAAGAAGCCACGAGTTAGCACAGGTTGTTATTTTGTAGTCAGTTCTACAGCTTGTTTTGTTTCATCTGGTGCTATATATTCTTACACCTTTCTTTTTTCAGGCTCTTGTTGGTGTATATGCAAAAGAAGTGCATGT
This sequence comes from Echinochloa phyllopogon, assembly GCA_033239725.1. Taxonomy (NCBI): domain Eukaryota; kingdom Viridiplantae; phylum Streptophyta; class Magnoliopsida; order Poales; family Poaceae; genus Echinochloa; species Echinochloa phyllopogon. The sequence continues at coordinate 9,433,113 of BTCW01000009.1, read as the reverse complement.
TAGACTCGCCTGTTTAAATGCTATAAAATGTGTCCCTATGCACTCTGTGCAACGGGATTTGCAGGTGTCAACAAGCCTCTGGATTGCTGCTCATGATCCAGAGAAGGTTTGTAACAACATCCTGACGAAATTTGACATGGAACTGTTCTATTAATCTTTTTTACGTTCTTGAAATTTGTTGGGATTTTTTTTGTTGCTTCTAGAGCAAGAAATTATGCTTATTTTCTTGGTCTTTGGCACATGGACCTTCTCTAGGTGGTTGCTGAATTAGCAGAGGAGTTATGGGACCGCTTTGGGTTTGATGTAATTACCGATTACTCTGGTATTTTTGATGCACTTTCCCATAAAAATTACAACGTCCGTGCTGCGTCTGCTGAGGCTCTGGCTGCAGCGTTGGATGAAAATCCGGACAAAATGCAAGTAAGTCTCCAATGACACAAATTTTCTGTTCTGCATTTTTTGTTCCCTCCACTACTTTGTAGATGCTCTATTGCAAGACATCTAAGGTACACTTACAAAAAGAGCATGCTACCCACATTTAAAGACTGCCTAGGTTAGTTGTCACTCTTGGGAATGTTAGCTCTAAGGACATTAGAGCTGGACTTGGACCACTCAACTTGGAGACTGTATATAAAGGACAAATCAGTAATAGTAGATCTGAAAATCAGAGAATGACATGTATTAAAAAATGGAAGATATAATACCATGTATTTGAGTGCTACTGTGTCTTTAATTCATATTCAAATTGAACCTGAATAGATCCACCTTGATCAATTAATTATTGCTGGTTTGGAGTAAATCTGATCATGTGTCGTATTATGGCAGGATGCACTTTCTACCCTTTTCTCTTTGTACATTCGTGATCTTGGCTCTGGTGTTGAATTTGGAGTTACGCACTGGCTTGGAAGACAGGGTATTGCATTAGCACTCCACTCTATCGCTGATGTTTTGGCCTCTAAAGATCTTCCTGTTGTCATGACGTTTCTCATATCACGTGCCCTGGTAAGTAATTTGCTCTGTTTTTTGGATCTAACTATTGCAGTGCTGCGTACATTTGACTTTAATGCATCTTTCGGTGAACTTACAGGCTGATCCAAATGTTGATGTTCGTGGTAGAATGATTAATGCTGGCATCCTTATTATTGATAGGCATGGAAAGGAAAATGTTCCTTTGCTATTTCCTATTTTCGAGAGCTACTTGAATAAAAAGGTCAAGTACTATTTTCCTATTGATAATCGTACTAATATTATTCAATTATTATGGTTCTTTCTTTTCTTATTTGCTACATAGCCCATATTTAACAGGCATCGGATGAGGAAACATATGATCTTGTGAGGGAAGGTGTTGTTATTTTCACTGGTGCTCTGGCGAAACATCTATCAAAGGTGCTGATCGGTACTGAACTTTTTTTTGAAAGATAAATGCATAATACTAAATTTAGCATTTGTAACAGGATGATCCTAAAGTTCACAGTGTTATTGAGAAGTTATTAGATGTCCTTAACACCCCATCAGAGGCAGTTCAACGTGCTGTCTCAGATTGTTTGTCCCCACTTATGGTCTCCAAACAGGTGAATTGTGTTCTGTACCATTGGACTTTGTGTTTGCATTGATGACTTTGTACCCATTTGGTACCCACTTTTATGTTTTTCTTTTTCTTGTTCATTTGATTATAATGTTCACTTCTCTGAATTGCCAGGAAGAGGGTCAAGCTCTTGTTTCTAGACTCTTGGATCGGATGATGAAATGTGAAAAGTATGGTGAGCGACGCGGTGCAGCCTTTGGCCTTGCTGGTGTGGTTAAAGGATTTGGAATTTCTTCCTTGAAAAAATATGGTATTGCTGCAATGTTGCGGAAAAGTTTGGAAGACAGGTTGGCTACTTTGTGATCTCATGCACTAGTGCTACATAGAGACTTTGTGAATAAAATTAGTATGAATTCACCTGTCACAATGTTATTTACGAACTATGTGCCGCCGCCGTCGTGTTTGGTTTTCATGTCTTGTTATTCTCTAGGCATTTAGCCTTCAGAGTTCAGAGGTTTCGGGTAGTTCTTTTTTCCCTTAAATGGATAGCCAGACTGCCTTCATTTGCCCCACTAAAGCTGGATTTTGAAGGCATAGTGCCTAACTAATGTATTTTTGTAACATGGGACTGTATTTGTTTCTGACATTTCCTTTTCATGCCTTTTTCATCTTATGTTATCACCTTTCTTTGATAAACTACTCGATGTATTGGGAATTTTCTGATTGCCGAACATTATAGCACTGAATTTTCCATTTTTCCGCAGAACGTCCGCAAAATCTCGTGAGGGAGCTTTACTTGGATTTGAGTGCCTGTGTGAGAAGCTTGGCAGACTATTTGAGCCGTAAGTGAGGCACCTCTTCACTTCAAAATGTTGGTCAGATTCAAAGTGACTCATGATGTTTTCTGTCTTGTAGGTATGTTATTCAAATGCTACCCTTGCTACTTGTGTCTTTCTCTGATCAAGTGCTGGCAGTGCGTGAAGCTGCTGAGTGTGCTGCTCGGGCAATGATGTCCCAGCTCACCGGTCCTGGTGTGAAGCTCGTCCTTCCTTCACTTCTTAAGGTATCATTATGTCTTGATCGATGCTATCAAATTGTAACATTTATTGTATCCAAATGTTCTATAGGGTACTGCTGGTCAGTTCATTTTGTTATATTTAAATTGACCTAACCACTAAATCTTCTGCTGAATATTCAGGCCAATTGCAGCAGAAACTACTCACTGTTTCCATTAACTAGAAAGAGCAGACATCTTTATGTCCATCTGTTACCCAATGTTTTATTATTTCTACACATTCTCGAAATGCTGTTCCCCTATTTACATTTATAATGTCCATACCTTTTATAATTATTTATTCTTTAGAAGAAGATGAAATAGATATTCAGGTATTTTTGACAGAATATGATACTAGTCGCATCCATTCTTTTGAAAGTGACATAGAGTGAATTTATCTAGCTAGTCTGATACATTAGTTTTTCCTTAAAGCACATGTTTTGATGAATTCCATTAACATGTTTTTCCAGGGTCTGGAAGATAAAGCATGGCGTACTAAGCAAAGCAGTGTTCAACTTCTTGGTGCCATGGCATATTGTGCTCCGCAGCAACTATCTCAGTGTCTTCCGAAGATTGTCCCAAAGTTAACAGAGGTATATGATGTAATTTGTATTTTGAGATTATGAGCTGCTTATATAACTTAACATCAATTTGATATATTATCCAATGTATTTTTCAGGTACTAACAGACACACATCCCAAAGTCCAAGCGGCGGGACAGACAGCCCTCCAGGAGGTACCGTTTGCTTGTTTACCATGACAGTTGGATGTTACTATGCCTTATCTCTAATGAACTCTGCTTTGTTTTCTCTTTCCAGGTTGGAAGTGTCATAAAGAATCCTGAAATTTCTGCACTTGTCCCTATTCTTCTGTCAGCTCTGACGGATCCAAATGACCATACTAAACATTCTCTTGACATCCTTCTTCAGGTAATAAGATCTAAGATAGTGTTCAACCAACTGTCTATTTTCAATTGCTTGCATCACTTTGCCAATGAAGAATTCAAGGTTTACATCTTCATATCTTTTTTGGCAGACTACTTTTATTAACTCGATAGATGCGCCATCGCTTGCATTGCTTGTGCCTATTGTGCATAGAGGACTGAGGGAGAGGGGTGTTGAGACTAAAAAGAAAGCTGCTCAAATAGTTGGAAACATGTCTTCTTTAGTTACAGAACCAAAGGATATGATTCCATACATTGGTTTGCTCCTACCTGAAGTTAAGAAGGTAAGTTATCTGCCTATGCTTATTGTGCCACATCTCAGAAGTAGGCAACTGCTTATAGCAGTTCGTTTGTTGATTCAGTTGAGTGTAGTTTCCTTGCTTGTTATGATGTGTTTTGACTATATCTTGCAGGTTCTAGTGGATCCTATACCTGAAGTCAGGGCAGTGGCTGCTCGAGCTCTTGGGTCTCTTATAAGTGGAATGGGTGAAGAAATCTTCCCAGATCTTGTGCCATGGTTATTAGATACTCTAAAATCAGATAACAGTAATGTTGAACGATCTGGTGCTGCCCAGGGACTGAGTGAGGTTAGTTTTTCTTTTTTACTGGCCTTGAGAGGCTTTGTTTTGTAGTGTAACATTTCTCTTTGACATACCAGAGTGTGTTATCGTGAATTATTTTGTTACTCCAATTGTTTGATCTTTTTGCAGCATAACTAGTTTCTTCATTAAAGTCGAGTCAGATTTATAGATGGGAGTGGATGTCCATTGGATGTCCATGGATATTCCTCTAGTTCAAAAATATAAATAATAGTTCATTTTCTTCCACCAAAATTTGAATCGCTAGTTCATTTGTCTGAATCGCTAGTTCATTTGTCTAAATCCGTGGATATCCAACTCCCACCTCTAGTCAGATTTAAGGATGTTAAAACATAAACACTTAATTATGTTTGATTATATTCAATTCCAGGTTTTATCTGCTCTTGGCCAAGATTATTTCGATCATATTCTTCCTGACATCATCCGGAACTGTTCCCACCAGAAGGCTTCTGTTCGTGATGGCCATCTTACACTTTTCCGGGTAATTTCTCCAAAGTTTTCCTGTGTTATCATATGATTATGTGCCTGTAATGCAGTATGTTATGGATGACTTCTATATCTATTTTATAGTATTTGCCAAGGTCCTTGGGCGGTGTTTTCCAGAACTATCTGCAGGCTGTTCTTCCTGCTATATTAGATGGTAAGAGTGTTCAATATTTATCTCTTCTCTGCACTTGTCACATTGATTCTCTAACCATTTACTCTTATCAGGGCTTGCTGATGAGAATGAATCTGTTCGTGATGCTGCACTTTCTGCTGGTCATGTATTTGTGGAGCATTATGCAACATCGTATGCTATCCTCTTTGAATTATTATAGTTGCTGATTTTATTTGCATTTTATGGATATATGATGGAATTTTCTTTGTTGAATAGGTCCTTACCCCTGTTGCTTCCTGCTATTGAGGATGGGATCTTCAGTGATAATTGGCGTATCCGACAAAGTTCAGTTGAACTTCTTGGAGATCTCTTGTTTAAGGTTGATCCTCATTTATGCTGTACTGAACTCAGGTATTAGTTCACCTTATTATGCTGCATCATCTGGTATCACTTCTATGTTTAGGTCGCTGGAACTTCTGGGAAGGCAATCCTTGAGGGTGGAAGTGATGATGAAGGTGCTAGTACAGAGGCTCAGGGGCGTGCAATTATTGAAGTACTTGGAAGGGAGAAACGCAATGAAGTTCTTGCTGCCATTTATATGGTCCGGTCTGATGTCAGCTTGACGGTCCGGCAGGTATATGCTTAATTCCAAGACATCATAAATAGCCCCTTTTTGAATCATTGATTTTTTGCTTGTTTTTCTTTATGGTTTTAATATGCCACTTTTCAGCTTTCCTGGATCATCCTTGTTCTAAATTTTTCTCTCCATCTCAGGCCGCACTACATGTCTGGAAGACAATTGTAGCAAATACTCCAAGAACTCTGAAAGAGATAATGCCAGTACTTATGGACACACTGATTTCATCTCTTGCATCATCTTCCTCAGAAAGGCGCCAGGTTTGACCTATTTCATGTTGTGTCTGATAGCTTAGAGATGTATTGTGTTTTTAATTTTGCCGTGTGTTGCCACTTTGCAGGTTGCTGGGAGATCACTTGGTGAACTTGTAAGGAAGCTTGGTGAGAGAGTTTTGCCCTCTATTATTCCAATCCTGTCACAGGGTCTCAAAGATCCAGATGCTGGCAGAAGACAAGTAAGTTGTGTTTTAACTATTTTCTGAATAACATAGTGGCATTCTATGCTTATTTCCGTATTGGGTGTTGTGTGTTATTTTCAATGGAATGTATATGCCTGCAAAAGTATAAGTATTGTTTTGTAACTCCTATCAATCTGTCCAAACCCTGACCTAGGTATTGACTTATTTTACTTCTATCGGTAACTAATGCGAAGTTTACTCTTTATGCTACTTATTGGTGCTCCTGTTGGGTTTTGCCTTTAGTGTATCCCAACTTGATTATGATTAAATTATTAATCTGCTTTGTTGTTGTTATATCTGTAACTTTCTGTTCCCCAAAATTAGATTCTTAAGCGTTATGGAACTTCCATGGTTCCATTGATGTTTACAAGGATATTTATTTTTAAGTAGATAGTGAAGTGAAAATGTTCATATTATGGAGATATGTTTTCTATCAAAACCTATGCCCGTCCTTCTAGAGACCCTACTTTATGTTATTTTGAACTTACCATTTATTTTGTTTAATATGCAATCCAATGATCAATCTACTTTAATACTCTCACTTTTTAGGGAGTTTGCATTGGTCTGAGTGAGGTTATGGGCAGCGCTGGTAAACATCAGCTATTGAGTTTTATGGATGAACTTATACCTACTATTCGTACTGCTCTATGTGACAGGTATGCTTTCTTGCTGTACCTATCTGTTGTTTTTATCTCATGTCTCATTTAGTTGTATCTACCTGTAACAGCACCCAAGAGGTCCGTGAATCTGCTGGGTTAGCGTTTAGTACTCTGTATAAGGTATTTGAACTGAACCTGCTCTGAATTTATATATTATGGATGATTTGCCATTTTTCTTAACATGTTCACCTTAAACAGAGTGCTGGACTGCAAGCCATTGATGAGATTGTCCCCACATTGCTAAGGGCTTTGGAAGATGATGATACATCTGCAACAGCCCTTGATGGTCTGAAGCAGATTTTGAGGTTCTCTTTTCTTCTCTGTTTGGTCCTTGTTAGTTTGGTGAAACCAGATGTATTACTTGAACTCTGCACAATATTGAACTTGTGATCTGATTTTACAGTGTCAGAACTGCAGCTGTTTTGCCCCATATATTGCCCAAATTAGTCCAGCCCCCCCTCTCGTGAGTTGGTCACTGATATTATATTTTTTATTTATATTGAGATAACCCTTGTTTTGTTGACAAATTGCTTTATTGGTGTAGTTCATTCAATGCACATGCATTGGGTGCTCTAGCAGAGGTTGCTGGACCAGGTTTGAATTCACATATTGGAACTGTCCTCCCAGCATTGATTCTTGCTATGGATGATGAAGATGCGGTGAGATGCATTCTAAACAACCATATTCTATCTTGGCATCTAGCTACTTTGCTATTCACTTGATTCTTCTATCTGGGAATGTTAGCTGTATGTTCAGCTATTTCTTACATTTTCTCTCCCATATGTATAGGATGTACAAAGCTCCGCCAGGAAAGCTGCAGAAACTGTTTTGTTGGTTATTGATGAGGAAGGAGTTGAAACTTTGATACCTGAGCTTCTAAGAGGAATCAATGACAATCAGGTTGTGTGGCCTGAATTGTGGTTTGGGAATTTGAAGAGGCCTTGCTTTTATCCCTTTTGTGTTCTAGTTTCTTAATGTATTATTTGCGTGCAGGCATCAATGAGGCGGGGCTCAACCTATCTAATTGGTTTCCTCTTTAAAAATACTAAATTATATTTGGCTGATGAGGCTTCTGATATGATGTCAACCCTTATTATTCTGCTGAGTGATACTGACAAGGCTACTGTATCTGTGAGTACCTGTGATCCCTTGTATGCTTCCACTCCACTAGTTCCTCTGAGACTTATCTATCTATGGTGATCAACAGGCTGCTTTGGAAGCATTTTCAAGAGTTGTTGGTTCTATTCCAAAGGAACAGCTCCCAACGCATATAAAACTAGTGCGTGATGCTGTATCTACAGCCAGAGATAAAGAACGTAGAAGGCGAAAGGTGCTACTTTGACTTGAACTACCAAAATCTGTGCTATGCATATGCTGTTGGGATGTTTTAAATCTTTGAGATGTTTTTTATTACCTGGACTAATAGTTTCATGTCCATTTTCAGGGTGTGCCTGTTCTTGTGCCTGGCTTATGTCTTCCTAAAGCACTGCAGCCTTTCCTTCCTATATTTCAGCAGGTTTTATTTGTTGAATTTTTATTATAAATAATGGTGTTACACATTTAATTTCTCGAGTAAAGCAGCAGAAGATTAGGCTAGTCTTGTTTCCCTATTCTCGTCATAAATTTCGGTTATGAGCACATCTGATACATCTTTCTGTTGAACTTCAGGGTTTAATTAGTGGGACGGCCGAAACAAAGGAACAGGCTGCTGAAGGTCTTGGTGAGTTAATTGACGTGACAAGCGAGAAAACTCTCAAGGAAGTAGTTGTGCCAATTACAGGGTATGGCTTTTATCTTGAAATAGCCTCAGTTTTATGATTGTCTTATAAATGTTTGACATACAAGGATTTGTGCTGTGTGAGCTAACCCCCAACATGTACCTACCTCTGTTTCTATATATTTGACGCTTGGACAGCAACAACAGTTCAAAAATGAACTTACCCGGCTGTCCTAACGTCAAATAAATAAAAAGTAACTTGCTCCATTACAACTGTGAGGCATTTTACCACATTCAGCTGCCAATATGAAGAGATGCTTGGCATAATTCTTAAAAAATAGGTGCTATTGGGGATAATCTCATTGTATTCCTCCAACCCTAATGGGTGGGTATATAGTTATCCATACATGGGCCTAGATGGGCCTATTACAACTCCATACTCTAACACCCCCCCGCAGTCTGAACTACCGACGCAGCGGTGTTCAAGACTGGACAACAAAGAAAGACGCCACACAACAGGGCCCCCCGCAGCCACAACTAGCCACCCGCTATGTTGAGGCTGGTGCGAAACTCCGAGAACGTCGAGGAGGGAAGACCCTTCGTGAAGATGTCTGCAAACTGGGAGGTGGTCGGTACATGGAGGACCCGAACATCCCCAATGGCAACCCGGTCGCGAACGAAGTGTAAGTCGATCTCGACATGCTTCGTCCGCTGATGCTGAACTGGGTTGGTGGAGAGGTACACGGCGCTGACGTTGTCGCAGTAGACAAGTGTGCTCTTGACGAGCGGGCTGTGAAGCTCCGCCAAGAGCTGTCGAAGCCAGGACGCCTCGGCCACGCCGTTAGCAACAGCCCGGTACTCCGCCTCAGCACTGGAGCGGGAGACAACGGGCTGCCGCTTGGACGACCAGGAGACAAGGTTGCCGCCTAAGAAGACGGCGTACCCTGAGGTGGAGCGGCGAGTGTCCGGACACCCAGCCCAGTCAGCGTCGGTGTAGACGACAAGCTCAGCAGGAGGAGACCGGTGGAGGACCAGCCCGAAGTCAACCGTGCCACGGACATACCGAAGAAGGCGCTTCATGGCAGTAAGGTGAGACTCCCGGGGATCATGCATGTGCAGGGAAACCTGCTGAACAGCATAGGCAAGGTCCGGCCTGGTGAAGGTGAGGTACTGCAAGGCTCCCGCAATGCTCCGGAAAGCAGTAGGATCAGCGACTGGAGTACCCGCATCAGCAGACAGCTTCGACTGAGTATCAACAGGAGTAGAACAGGGCTTGCAGTCCGACATGCCAGCCCGCTCCAGGATATCAAGAGCATACTGTCGCAGGTGAAGGAAAAGGCCAGAAGGGCGAGTCTCCACAGTGACACCCAAGAAGTGGTGGAGCTGACCCAAATCCTTCATGGCAAACTCCTGCTGCAGAGAGGAGATGATGCGCCGAATCAACTGCTAACTGGAGGCAGTGAGAACAATATCATCAACATAGAGCAACAGATATGCAGTCTCATCACTATGTCGATAGACAAACAGAGAAGTATCGGACTTGGCCTCCGTGAACCCCAATGTCACCAAGAATGCGGCAAACCGAGAATACCAAGCCCGAGGAGCCTGCTTCAGACCATACAGAGACTTGTTGAGCCGGCAGACCAGGTCCGGACGACTGGAGTCCACGAACCCTGCTGGCTGGCTATAGTAGACAGTCTCGGACAGAGTGCCATGGAGGAAGGCATTCTTGACGTCGAGCTGGTGCACAAGCCACGAACGAGAGAGAGCAATCGATAGGACCGTGCGCACTGTAGCAGGCTTCACCACTGGACTGAATGTCTCATCATAATCCACTCCAGGCCGCTGAGTGAAACCCCGAAGAACCCAACGAGCCTTGTAGCGCTCGAGAGTACCATCAGCCCGACGCTTGTGCGTCCAGATCCACTTGCCCGTCACCACATTGCAGCCAGACGGACGCGGTACGAGGTCCCACGTCTGGTTGGCAAGGAGCGCCTCGTACTCCTCTTCCATCGCGCGACGCCAGTTGGGATCCGCCAGGGCGTCGCGGACAGAGGAGGGCACCGGGGAGATCCGCGGCTCACTCTCGGTGACAGAGAGAGCCGCGGGTCGGAGAACACCAGCCGCCTGCCGAGTCACCATGGGGTGCACATGGCGAGGGTCCCGATGGAGAATCGGCGGGTGGTACACGGTGGGCTCAACACGGGAGCGGGCCGGCGGTGGTGGAGGCGGTGGTGGAGGCGGTGGTGACGGCCCCGGTGGAGGTGTCGGTGGAGACGGGGCCGTCGGACGACGCTCGAAGACGCGCACAGGGTGCGCGTATCGAGCAGGAGCCTCCGAGCCCGGAGCCGGAGGACCGGGCGCCGGTCCTAGTACCGAGCGACGCTGGTACACTCGGACCGGCTCGGCGAAGCGCGCCGGGGCGCCGGGGCCCGGAGCCGGAGAACCGGGCGCCGGTCCTAGTACCGAGCGACGCTGGTACACCTGGACCGGCTCGGCGAAGCGCGACGGAGAGGTGGGGGGTGTCGAGGCCGCGCACGGCGCGGCTGGAGGCGCCGGTGCCACGCACGGAGGCGCTGCAGGCGGCACCGGTGCCACGCACGGCGGCACCGGGGCCACGCACGGCGGCGCGGGTTGAGGTGCCGATGCCGCGCCACGAAAACCTGCAGGAGAAGGAAAAGAAGGAAATGGTGGCTGAACCACCGGGTCAGAAAACATGGACTCCAGCTCAGGCTCAGGAGAAGGTGAGGGGGAGGTGGAGTAAGGAAAATCCGACTCGTTGAAGACAACGTGTCGAGAGATAATGACCCGGTGAGAGGTGAGGTCATAGCAGCGGTACCCCTTGTGGTCAGGGGAGTAACCAAGGAACACACAACGTGTCGAACGGGGCGCCAGCTTATGAGCAGCAGTGGCGGTAATGTTAGGGTAACATGCACAACCGAAGACACGAAGGTGATCGTAGGTAGGAGGGGTACCGAAGAGAGCGTGGTGGGGAGTAGGAGCAGGACAAGCAGTGGAAGGGAGGCGGTTGAGAAGGTAGGTGGTGGTGTGGAGGCTCTCAGCCCAGAAGCGCGGGGGCAGAGAGGCCTGGATGAGAAGGGTCCGCATGACATCGTTCGTGGTGCGAAGCATGCGCTCAGCCCTGCCGTTCTGAGCGGAAGTGTACGGACAAGACATGCGCAGCTGAACCCCGCGAGAGAGGAAGAAAGAACGAGAGGTGTGGTTGTCGAACTCACGCCCGTTGTCGCACTGAACGGCCTTGACAGTGAGACCGAACTGAGTGGACACCCAGGCAAAGAAGTGGAGGAGGGTGGGAAAAGTCTCGGACTTCGCGCGTAAAGGAAAAGTCCAGGAGTAATGGGAGAAATCATCAACAACCACAAGGTAGTATTTATAGCCAGAAATGCTGGATACAGGAGAGGTCCACAGATCACAGTGAATAAGATCAAAAGCATGCGAAGCATGCGAAGAAGAAGAAGAAAAAGGAAGCCTAATATGACGACCAAGCTGGCATGCATGACAGAAGTGCTCAGCTGAAGTCCTAGTACAAGAGATGTCTGCACTACGACTAAGCTGAGACAAAACATCCCGACCAGGGTGACCGAGACGGCGGTGCCAGGTGGTGGAGGGAGTCATCACCAAAGCAGCTGACGGAGGAGGCGCAACGGAAGACGGAAGGCGAAGAGTGTAAAGGGGCCCCTCGCTGTCACATCGGAGAAGAGGACGACGAGTGGCCAGATCCTTCACAGTAAGACCAGAAGTGTCAAATTCGATAGAACAAGAATTGTCAGCAGTGAATTGACGAATGGAAAGAAGATTGTGGACCATCTGAGGAGCTACAAGAACACTGGAAAGGCGAAAAGGACCAGAAGTAGAACCCACGGAGGTGACGGGAAGACAAGAACCGTCACCAACCATGATAGAAGTGGGATAGGAGGGATGGGGGGATGGACAGAAGAGAGTATACCAGCATCTGGAGTGGTGTGGAAAGAGGCCCCCGAGTCGGCGATCCACTCGGGACCAAGAGGTGGAGTCAGGCCCATGGTGCTGAAAGTCTGAGCCAGGGCAGCCTGATCCCACCCCGGCCAGGGCTGGGGCCAGGCCGGCCCAACAGGAGGACCGGCAAACATGGCCGGCGACGGACGAGATCCTCCTCCCCCCTGCCCCGGGAAAGGCCACATCGAGATACGCCCTGACCATGGGTTGGCGAAGGATGGCCAGGGCATACCTCCAGGAGCAGGGGCAGAGGCAGGAGGAGAAGCGGGCGTGGACGTCCCACGACGACCCCCACCCGGGCCACCACCGGTCGAGGAGGTACCACCACCGCGGCCACCTCCACGCCGACGACCACCACCACGCTCCCGGCCCCCGCGCTCGCGCCCCCCCCCCCCCCCACCTCCGCTCGGCCCGGAGGGAGGAGGACCAAGAAGGGAGCTGGACGGAGAGGCAGAAGCCGGCGGTGTAGCAACCAGCGCCTTGGTGGTCATGGAGGCAGACGAGGTCGGGGGGGCAGTCACCTTGGTGCCCCGAGTGATCTCCTCCAAGACCAAGTCGTCCCAGACCTGCAGAAAGGTGGGGAACGGCTTCTGGCGGGTGATCCACGTGCGCAGGTGATCAAAGGAGCTGTTGAGACCCCGCAGCACATTGAGCACCAAGGTGGGCTCAGGCACCGGGTGCCCAAGGTCGCGGAGAGCGTCCGCCTTGGTCTTCATCTGCCGGCAGAACTCGCCCACCGACAGGTCCCCCTGCTCGAACGTTCGGAAGGACGCGTCGAGCTGGAGGGCACGAGCCTCGGCATTGCCGAGGAACTGCCCCTCGAGGGCCAGCCACGCCTGGCGAGCCGTGCCGCCGCGGGTCCTGACGAGGTCCTGGAGATCAAGGGATATGGTCCCGTTGATCCAGGACATGACGACGCAGTCGAGGCGCTGCCACGTCATGTCACGTGCCTCGACCGGCGTGTCGAGGAGGACGTGGTCGTCGAGGACGTAGCGGCGGAGGGCGATGAGGACCTGATCACGCCAGCGGGCGTAGGAGGTGGACGTCGGGTCGAGGACGACCGAGACGAGATGCTTGATGTGAAGCACGCCGGAAGCCTGGCTGTGCAGCTGGGCGACCGAGGGATCGGTCAGAGCCAGCTGAGAACCAGTGGACGGCGCCTGGTGAGAGGAAGACGCTGCCTGCTCGACCACGGGAACCGCAGCAGAAGGAGGTGGCTGCTGTCCCATGGAAGCGAGCAAGAAGTGCTCCGCCTCTGCCACCTGACGCGCTAGCGAGTCGGCCGCGAGCTGCTCCCGCTCCCAGGCCAGGGCAGCCTCGCGGGCACGCGTCTGGGCAGCGGCGGCCTCCGTCTTGGCGGCGAGGAGGGCGGCAGCGAGGGCCGCGGCGGCCGGTGGCGCTCCTGCGAGGTGGAAGACGGCGGAGGGGAGGGGCGCCGCGGAGGGCAGCCCCAGGCCGTGGCTGGGCCTACTGGACGGGGCAGCAGGCTGGGCCGCACCCCTTGTCCCGGCGTCCAGGGCCCGGGCACCAGGCACCTCTGCCCCAGCCGCGCCGACGTCCAAGGTGGGCGGAGCAGAGACAGGGGCGGCGGCGCCGAGGGGAGGGCCGCCCGCGCGCGCGCCAAGGAGATGGCCGTCCGCACGCAGAGCGGCGGCGGCGGCGTCCTGGACGCGCGTCCCTGCGCCAGAGAGGGCGGCGGCGTCGGCGGCACCAAGGGAGGACGGCGGCGGGACTGGGAGAGGCGCTGGCGGGAGGGGAAGCGCCGGTGGAAGGGGAGGCGCCGGCGGGAGCAGCGCGGCGTCGGCGGCCTCTGGTGCGGCGGCCGCGGCCGCGACCATGGCGCGCGCACGCGCGTCCGCGCCAGCAGAGGAGGGCGCGACGGCAGCGGCATAGGAGAAGAGAGGGGGGAAGTAGGCAGAGAGGGGAGGGGGCTGCGGCGGCCGGCCGGCCATGGTGCCGCCGGCGGCGGCGGCGGCGCTACAGTGAAGAGGACCAAGAAGACCTAGCTGATACCATGCTATTGGGGATAATCTCATTGTATTCCTCCAACCCTAATGGGTGGGTATATAGTTATCCATACATGGGCCTAGATGGGCCTATTACAACTCCATACTCTAACAATAGGCCCTAAAATGCCTAACAGTTGCAATGAAATGAACTGAGATCTGAGATATACATTTCATAAGCATATTGCATTTGTGCATGTACCTTATTATTTGATGCTTTAAGCTGGCCGAATATAGATTACTTGTTGGAATAATCATTTTCTTTGACTTGCACCTGTCTACCACTTCACCATTAGTTTAAAAAAGGGCGTACCCAGTGCCGTAGGCTTCCCGCACCGTGCGGGGTCTGGGGAATGGTTGTAATAGCGCCCAAACCTTACCCGCATAAATATGCAGAGGCTGGGGCTTGAACCCGGGACCTTCCGGTTGCATTAGTTTGATTTATTCTTATACATTCCCTGTGTGGGACCAAGCTATGAATGTACCAACATGGGCCAATAAAAACAGAAGCAAGTACGGGAAAGGTAATTGCTGCCAAGTTGTAGCTTTGCTTAACTTGCTGTATACTTGGAACAAAGCAAGTACGGGAAAGGTAATTGCAAGCCCTGTGATGTGGAGCTTGAGCAGAAGCCTCCACACAGGTGGCTTCTGAACCTTCTCAAAACTAGAATCCAAAAGCCAGGACCAGCTTCCTCTCAGAAAAGTTGTTTCTGAAAGCAGATGCTTCCCAGGGAATATAGGGTCTGTTTGGTTGCCAGGCTAACTCTAGCCTGGCTAGATTCTTAAGCCTGGGCAGTTTAAGCCTGGCTCCAGCAATGCATGCTGTCGTGTTTGGTTGGGTGGCTTGAGATAGTCTGCATTAGCTAGTATTGTGTTTGGTTGACTGCATATCCAGATAAGATGACCTTGCACGTATTAGAGGTGAAGTTACCACCACCATCTCTCCCTCTCCCTCTCCTCTCGTTCGCTGTGCTCCATTATTCACCATTGGTGAAGGCATCCAATCTCCGATCAACGAAGCCAATATGAGATAATAAAATTGATCGGATTAATAAAAGGAGACACGCACTTCTGAAACCAGTAGCTCATCCAGCGGAAAAATGAAGAACACCAAAAAAAAAATCAAGAACGCCTGCTCAGCTCCTCTACCCAACGGAAAAAATCAAGAACATCTACTCAGGGAATCCTCTACCCGATGCAAGTAGATGCGTCAGGAATTGGGAGGTGAGGCAGCAGGGTCTTCCCCCGGGTCCTCCGTATGCTCACCGCCGCATGGGCTTCCGCCGGCCATGTGCGTACGGGCCGCCGCAAACCTCCGCCGGATATGGGAGCTCCACCTGCCATGCGCCGATGCACACAGGCCTCTGTCGGCCGTGCGGGCGGGCGGGCCTCAGCCAGCCGTGCAGGCAGGCGCCACTGGATTGGCCTCCACCAGATCTGCGAGCTCCACAGGTCAGGCGCCACCGCGCGTGTCCCTCCACCGGCCGTGCAGGTGTGGGTCGCCGGCAGCCATGCGGCGCCGCACGCGGGCCTCCGTCTCAGTGCTACGCGGTGAGGATGGGGATGGAGCGGAGCGGTGGAGGATGTGAGCTATCTACCGGAGGAGAGGCGGAACGGGTGGAGGCGCTTGTGCAGGCCTGGCTTGCTGGAAACGCGGACTCCTCTCGTTTATGCGTAGCCTGGCTAGGGGGCCTTAGTTGCATTAGTGAAGCCTGGCTACAATGCCTAACCAGGCAACCAAACGTGAACTGGCTGGCTTTGGGGATCCTGGCTAGCCCTTAGCCAGGCAACCAAACAGCCCCATAACTATTCTGTCAAGTCGCTCGATCTTGTATTTGCTCACATGCTAGGTTGTATGATTTTTTTAGTCTATGGTATGCTGGCATTGCCGTTGTAATCTCCGTTTTCTTGTGTGTGTGCATTTGTATGCAGACCTCTTATTCGCATCCTTGGCGATCGGTTTCCATGGCAAGTTAAGTCAGCTATCCTGTCAACCCTGACAATCATCATTACAAAAGGAGGAATTGCACTTAAGCCCTTCCTTCCACAACTTCAGACTACGTTTGTGAAATGTCTTCAGGATAACAATAGGTCAGTATTATCTTCTTTCTGTGTCCCTTTCAGTTATGGATTTACCGCCACATGTGAATATCTTTGAATTTCAGGTCTGTTCGTACGAGGGCTGCATCTGCCCTTGGAAAGCTTAGTGCACTTAGCACACGGGTGGATCCTTTAGTTAGCGATCTTCTGTCCATGTTGCAGGTTGTGGATGTTCTGCCTCTCTCCTTTTGCGTGATTGAAGAAAATATGCCACTGCAAGTTCAAAAGAATTTATGTTTCTTTCTTCTTTCCTTTTTCAGTCAGGAGATGAATCTGTCAAAGAAAGTGTGCTTTCTGCGCTTAAAGGTGTTATCAAACATGCTGGCAAAAGTGTTAGTGGTGCAATCAGATCTCGTGGATGTGATCTTCTCAAAGATCTGCTGCAGGCTGATGCTGATGATATCCGCAGTTGTGCTGCCAAAGTGATTGGAACATTGTCTCAGGTAATTATAACATCTATTTTTTAATATTTTATCTCCCTCAACTCTTTACTTGTCCATTCTATCAGAAATAAAGTTTCATATTTTTCTAACTTGGGCTGTATCAAAAAGAACTACAGTATGCTGACTCTAAAAGAAAAATGGCATTTACTTTCAACATGTACATTTATTAGCCTTTTCTCACTATAATTTGGCCACATTTATCAACTGCGATATCCATGCTTTTTTACAGTACATGGAGGAGACCGAGATTTCAGATTTGGTGCGAATCCTGTTGAACCTGAGCACCTCACCAGACTGGTGTACCAGGCATGGTGCTTTGTTAGGATTCTCATCCATATCGATGCATTCTCCATCAAAATTGTGTCATTTGTCATCCTTTCCGTCTCTTGTTGATCTTCTGAAAGATTCTCTTAAAGATGACAAGGTATTCGATCAAGTTGCACGCGTTGTCTGTTTGTTACTACTGTTGTGGTCTCTATGTATAACTCGCTTGTCTTGTGTAAAGTTCCCTGTTCGTGAAGTTGCCACAAGAACTCTGGGAAGGATACTCTGTTTCCAGTTACAGTCGGAAGTCGGCATCTTACAGCTCGTTCAGTTGCTTGTCTTGGCCTTGCGTGATGATTCAAGTGAAGTTAGGAGGAGATCTTTGTCGTGTATCAAAGCTGCTGCGAAGGTTTATCATTGGAGCCTTTATCTCAATGCTCGCTGTTAACTTTATTCCTGGTGACATAGTGGTATTTAATGGTTCCTTCTTGTAGATAAATCCTTCATCTCTCGCTACACATCACTCAATATTGGGCCCGGCAATCGCTGATGCTTTAAAGGACTCGAGCATGCCAGTACGACTAGCAGCAGAACGCTGTGCCCTTCATGTTTTCCAATTGACTAAAGGTACTTTTCATTTCTTGATCGTTGTTTCCTACTGCTTCCGTGTCATATTATTATTATTCCTTATCTGGTGCTGTTCCTTTTCTGTAAAAATTTGGTGCTGTTATCTTTCTAATGGACTTTATGATAAGCTTTAGGTCGGATTATGGTAAAACTATATAGACATAACACCATTTCAAATTACTATTCGCTGTTGTTTTTTTCACAAGATCATTCGTCTAATTCAAAAAATTATGC
Source organism: Echinochloa phyllopogon (assembly GCA_033239725.1). Taxonomy (NCBI): domain Eukaryota; kingdom Viridiplantae; phylum Streptophyta; class Magnoliopsida; order Poales; family Poaceae; genus Echinochloa; species Echinochloa phyllopogon. The sequence goes on along the minus strand of BTCW01000009.1, from coordinate 9,415,254 downwards.
ATTGTTTGCCTTACTTTATCATCAAAGGTATTTAAGCATGACTTATTATTTCGTATATGTAGACTAAATTTTTTTTATTAGAAAGACTGAAAAATAATGCTACTGCTTCCATTTCCAGGGCCAGAAAATGTTACAGCTGCACAAAAGTACCTTGGCATGACTGGCTTAGAAGTAAAGAAAATCGCAAAGCTCAACGAGGAGAGGTATGTGTAGCTAGCTTATTACCGCTATCTCCATCGTGAATGCATGCTTGTGGTGTTCTTTCATGTTTCATCGAGTTGAATCGCCACTTGACAATTTTCTATTGATGTTTGGCCCCTGCAGTGATGGCAGTGAGAGCAGTGATGATGACAAGAGGGCATAAACTGACTCACAGGATCCTCCTGGGCAACCTTCTCAGTTTCAGTCATTTGACTTTTACATATAGTTAGCTACATTGTTAGTGGAAGATGGGGTCATTTTTTCTGCCCGACCCTTGTTGTGAACATCCTTTTTGACAACATACACCAGCAGAGGAAGACACATCGGCTTTGTTCATATCTCTCGCGAGAAAAACAATGATATCTGTACGTTAACATTATAGTGTTGAAGGTTTTCAATCAACAGTTCTGCCACCAGTATTTCCTGGAAGTATCTGACTCGTAAGTTATTCGTTTCAATTGGATGGACAAAGTCCGAGCAGTCGACACTTTTATTGCAAGTAATCTGATTCGCTAGTTCCAGCACAATCATCTCTGTTGTACAATAAAGCACGCGAATGAAAGCCACACAAATCCTCAGGCCCTGTTCCTACAATCCTACCATCTCTCATCTCCCTCCCAGTTGTTCTTCTCCTTGGGTCCGGTCGGCCCTTCCTCCCTGGACAGCTCGTTGGGCATCTTGTTCAGCATCTTCTCCGCTCGGCACCTGATCCGGAGAGGCAGCCGCCCGATCATCCACTCCATCCGCTGCCTCGACTTGTACACCACCGTCGGCCCCCACTCCCGCATGTAGTGCAGCCACTGCGGCTCGGCGACGGCGCCCTCGCCCAGGTACCCCGCCGCCACGATGCGGTACTTGCTGCTGGAGTCCACGTACAGCCTGCTCCTCGCGGCGTCGTTGCGGATGCCGATCCCGAGCGCCGCCGAGCCCTGCAGGTACACCCCGGGGTACGCGTAGCTCGCGTGCCCGTTCCTGGACGAATACACCACCGGCCTGTTGCCGTCGGTGTATTCCAGCGCCGACGCGTCCACCCAGTGCCCGCCGCTGTGCTGCGAGTAGTAGACGCCCGTGAGCTCCCCGGTGAGGTTGCTGACGCGGAGCGTGAAGTGCTCCCAGTCCCCGACGTGCCGGCCCGTCTTGCCCAGCGGGAGGCTGACGGGGCCCAGCTTGAGCCGCGCCGGGCCGTTGAACGGGCAGAACACCCACATGGCCACGTCCGTGCACGCGCCGCCCATGGCCGGCTTCACGTGCGAGTAGAGCTCCGCGCTATCGATGTTGCCGCGGAGCACGGCGCGGCCCCGCTCGCCGCGTGGGACGTCGATCCAGTACTCCCCGTCGTTGCACCCGCCGCCGGGGAGGTTGGTTCCCTCGCCGTCGATCTCCTCCCCTGCGGCGTCCACGCCCCCGCCGCGCCTGTACAGCGCGGCGCCGCTCTTGAAGAACCACGAGACGGACGATGGCAGGTAGGCCTCCTTGGGGTGGAAGAAGAGCGTGGGGCCGTAGTGCCGGATCACGGCGTGCGCCTGCTCCAGCGTCGGCATCGCCGACAGGTCGAGCTCGGCGTTGCTCAGGCACGCCATGCCCTGCTCCCGCGGCGAGGCCCCGTCCGCGGCGCAGCAGAAGGTGCCCGCGCCCACCCCTTTCCCCCACATCCCCCGGTGGACCGGCCGCACGCCACGCACGGCGAAGGCCGCCGCCGCCGCCGACGCGCCGGACGACGACGGCCGCGCCAGCGGCAGGTGGAGCAGCGAGCCGTGCGGCTCGCACTCCTCCGTGAGGTCCGCGCGGACGCAGGCCACGTCGTCGAGCGGCGGCTTCCGCTGCTCCGTCGTCACGAGGCACCCGAGCGCCCTGTACCCTTCCGGCGGCACGGGGACCCAGAAGTAGGCGTCGCTCAGGCCGTAGCCGGCATTGCTGCGGTTGCCACCGCCGATACCGCCGGCGCGGAACTCCCAGACGAGCGCGTATTCCCGCGGCGCGCAGAGCGGCGGCGGCCGCGGCGTCTGAGTGGGGGCGCCGGCAGGGCGCGCGCCCGCCCTCGCGACGAGGAGGTGGCCGTGGAGCGGGCGGCAGTTGGGCTGGCAGTAGTGGCCGAGGAGGGAGAACCCCTCCGGGACGGCGACCGGCCGGTAGAAGGTGACGCTGCTGCCTCCGCCGCCCCGCCGCGGCGGCGACAGGGTGCAGATCTTCTGGAACGACGTGGCCGCGGCGAGCTCCAGCTCCCCTCCGCCGATGGACATCCTCCCCCGCGCGAATCCCCCACCTTGCAAAAATGCCACGCAGAAATCGATCAACCAACCAATCCTAACAACCGTAACCAAGTGTGAACAATCTAGCTGAGCGCATTTCGCGACATGGTGGATCCGAATCCAATGAGATGGAGGATGGGGATGCCACTCACCTTGGGGCCATGACGGGAGGGGTTCGGCGAAGGAGAAGACCTCCGGCTCCGGCTCCTCGAGGGCGGGCCCGCCCACGCGGGCGTCGCCGCCGGAGAAGCAGCCGCCCCACTGCCGGGGCATCGCGCGCACTCGCTCGCCGGATTGGCCTCGACACGGAACGGGATGGGCTCCGCACCAAACGGCCGGCAGGCTTAACGACCGGAGGCGGAGGACACACGTCTCATCGGCTCACCAGCGACGGCAAGCACCACACGGCCCGGCACGCTCCGGCCGCGAGCCCGCGACGGCTTGGAGAGGGGGAAGGGCATTTTCTTTATACTCTCACGGTGGATTTGCTTCGTCACAGGTTTTGACGTTTGCCGGCTCGACCCGAAAAGGCCGGGGCCCGCGCGCGGCGCGCGCCAAGGAGAAAAGGACACGGCGCCAGCCACCTATCCGTGCCGTGCCTTGGGTTGGTGGCGTGGGGTGGGAATCCGAATCCTCCCGCGACTTTGCCCTCACGGCGCCATTGCGCCAACCAGCGCATCGATCCGGAGTGAAGGCGGTGGGGACGCCGACCGGCGAGCGCGCGCTGTGAGCTGCCGATGTGCCCCCCGGGGCCCGCGGTCCGCGGAACCTCACCTGATTCGTCAGCGCGGTGCACGCCGGGGGCAAAGGCTGCCGACAGGCCCACAGCCCACTGCTGCAATCCAGGGCTGTCAAAGTAAATCATGATCGATCTGGAAATGGCGTAGCAATCAAAGTTGGTGTTTAGATGTTAGAATTGGGAGTTTGAATTTGGGAGTGAGATGTCATTTCGTAATCATTGCGCTACTGTAGCATTTCGTTTGTATTTGTGAAAAATTATCCAAAAATTGATTAATTAGGCTCAAAATGTTCGTCTCGCAGAGTACAACAAAACTATGCAATTAGTTTTTGATTTCATCTATATTTAATATTTTATGCATGTTATAACATTTTGATGTGATGGAAAATCTTCTTTTTGTATATTATATTTGGGAGTTACTTTTTGAACTAAGGCCCAGAAATGGCAAGCGCAGCCACGGCGGGCACTGCGCAGTCCGCAGCGGCTGGCGCGAGGCCGGGTAACGGTTCTGGTACGTGGTACGGGCGGCGTTTCGGTAAAGAAATTGGAACCCAATGCGTTCGGCTTACGGAACAATGGCGGCTGACATGCCGATGCAATGCAGATCACGGAGTACTACTATTAGGCCGACTCCAACAAGCATATGCTGATGCATACATGCCTCTTCTTGTGTACTGTGCATCATCAAATTAGTCTCCAATAGAGCAGGCATAGAGGATAGGCATTTTGCATCCGAGGAGAGAGGCGAGCTAAAAATGCGCTCCCTCTCTCCTCCGATGCATCTCCACCGCGTGCGAGAGAAGGGAGGAGTGAGGAGCCGGCCGGAAGAGGAGGCCCGTCGTCAGGGCTAGAGAGAAGGGAGGAGCGGCTGGGGAGCAGCGGACGTCGGCGACGCGGGCCTGCGTCCGGTGGGCGACCAGGGAGCAGCCGACGGCGCACGGCGGCGCCCGGGGAGCAGCGGACGGCGGTGCCCGGGGAGCAGCGGACGGCGGCGACGCGGGCCTGCGGCCGGCGGGCGGCCGGGGAGCTGCGGACGGCGGGCGGCCAGGGAGCAGCCGAAGGCGCACGGCGGGGCCCGGGGAGCAGCGGACGGCGGGGCCCGCGGAGCAGCGGACGGCGGCGACGCGGGCCTGCGGCCGACGGGCGGCCGGGGAGCTGCGGACGGCGGCGACGTGGGCCTGCGGCCGGGGGGCGGTCGGGAAGCAGCGGACGGCAGCGATGCGGGCCTGCGGCCGGCGCAGGCTCGCTGATGGGGGCGGCAGCGACCATGGGCTCGGTGATGTTGGGCGGCGGCGGCGGCGGGATCAGGGATGTCGGGGCGACGACACTGGGTGCCCAGGCGACGGCGACGGCTGGGAGCCTGGGAATGCATGCTCGGTAAATGCCATTGCTGTTGGAGATGTCACTGTTTGGAGAAATGCAAAGTACTGTACATGCTAAGCAAAGATGGATATGCCTCCCGAAAATGGCTCTCCTTGTTGGAGTCAGCCTTACTTTGGCACTTTGCCAAGCCGTCCTCGTTCCACACTTCCACGGCTAGGGCTACACGAGGTTGAGCAATTTATAGGCGATTGGACCAGGGGCGGGTTCAAGATTTTGAACATGGGTATTTCAAATAATAGAAAAAATTATTTTGGACGGTCAAAATTATTAATGCACACCACAAAATTGAATACCAACGAGTTAGAATTGACTGAAAAGGCCATTTATAGTGCTATTTTTTATTTTTTTATACACGTACTTGATATACAATACATATACAAAATACTTAAATACCCTTGAAACAAGGTGGGCCCGCCCCTGGGTCATTGGACCGCAAGCGAGGCCGTTGGGCCACAAGGCCCATAACCCACAATGTGGCTAGCCGTGAGCGAGATACCACAGATACGTGAGGGGCACGACGAATCCACGATCTCTCCATTGGTGGGCATCGATGGCCAAATTGTCTAATGCTATGTATTCTTTTGTGTATTCTTCTGATAATAGAACTACACAAGGCACGTCCGAGCCGGCCTGCAGCAGTACTCAGGGAACATGTAACACAATCAGGACACTGGTAGAGGATCATTTCATTCAGAATTATGAGTGGCCAATCATGAATGCAAAAATTCAGAAAAGGCTAAAATGTGCCAGAATTTAAATTTCCTTGGCCAGCCGGAGCTCACGAACTAAAGGCCTAAGCTGCTTGATTGACATCTAACAGATGGCTATGTCGGACAAAAGGCGTACGAAATAGTAAGTCTTACGAAATATAACCGAAACATTACGTCAGTGATGATAAAAGCACTCGACCAGGACGGTATTAGACGTCCATCATCATGAGATCGTCGCAATGAATCCTAGTATAAAAACAGGCTGCACATTTCACTGCCTGGCTGCAGGTAATTCATGTCCATTTGTTAAGTCTGCAATAAATAAGTCAACCTTCACGTTTGCCGATCACCGATGCAATAGCAGACCGGTGGGTTGTGAATGTGGAAATTGAATTTGAATACGCCTATTGGTACATAGTCTATAACACCTTCCCAGAGCCTATTCCTTGGTTCAGAATCACCCTATTCCTTCGTTCAGAATCACTCTTCTCGGAGGTGAGCCCATGGTTGTGATAAACGCAGCTGCAGAAAAGAACAGTTAGCAGATCAGATAGTGAGCTATAACAGCAAAAGAAAAAAAAAACGCATAAGAACAAACAACAATATACAAGCATTCTACTGCAGGGATAGATTTTCTAAATTGCTGCACCCATTGCTGATGCCATTTGAGATGTTTACATTAAGTTTAGTTCTACATTTTAAGCATGTGGCTAATAGTAGCATAGCTATTATACAAAGTAAATGCTACCTTCCCTGATTCCATGTAATTTTGAGGTTGATGGTGCATACTAGAATGAATAATACACTGAAAGAAAATCAAAAGAACTAGAAAGGGATGAGTGAAACTAAAAAGGGTTGAACATGAATGCCATGCCAGGACCCCCAAACTTAAAAGAATCTGACTCCGACATAAATTCTTAGTTCAACCAGGAAAATATCATCAATTATCTGTACTTCAGTAATACTTTGTAGTTCAACAGGCTCAAACAAGCAACTCCAAATCAACAGTCACTTGACTGTTATTTAGACAAATCACTAAGGACAGCTTCACCTGACAGGTCAGGTAAGCTAACACATGTTCAGTCTGACAAGCTTCCTATAGATACCTTTGTGAAGAAACAAAACTACAATTTGATGTTTAAAGCTCAGATGAAATAAAACATAATCCTGATAATATATACCCCCGATACAGAATCTTTAAAATCTTTACTGCACATTACTTGACTGCCAGATCCAATAAATCAACATCAACACAGAACAGAATAACAAGAGCTAATCCTGCATACAGCTTTGGCTAAAATTTAGAACTATAAATTTGCCATTCAAATTCTTCAAGGCCATTGCCCAACCACCAGGAACTTGTAAAGTGGAATCTAATGATATCCAAAACTCAAAGTATCCTTACTCCGTAATCCCATGACCCAACAACATTTCAGGTGGAATTTGGGAAATCTTGTTCTCTTGTGCACCATCAAACACACTGAAGATTTTGAGTGCTGTAAACTTTGAGTGGAACACAAGTGGTATATGCCCAGTATTTGACACTTAGACACATGTAGTTCATATTCCGTGGTACTGCACCACCATGTAACATATCGCCATAAAACTTCGATTCTAAGTAAAACTTAGCTGTACTGCACACAGCTAAAATCATTTTAAATACAAAAAACTGAAAAATTAACGTAAACTGGAACCGGTATGTGTGTTAAGACAGGTTTTTCTATTACTGGAATCCACATTTAAATTATGAATTGATCCATTGAATTCCACAGTAAGGACGGATCATGCCATCTAGAGTTTAGATTACGGCTCCAGAAACTCGGCTGAAAATTTTGCAGAACTGTAAACGTGATTCCTGCTCTTCATAAATCAAATGGAGAAGCCACTAAAATTGGTGAAATCTTGATAATCAGAGACACTTCTTAAGTACGAAGTAGAGCAGAGTCGGAGTTAATGATAAGATTTGTCATCTTGTCCTCAACAAATAGAAGATCGATGATGAGAAGTCTTCCATTTTTTTCTGCTAGCATAACTAAAGGACAACCTCTATAAATTGGTTTTGGCTAAAAGGGTACTAAAAGTGTAAGAAAGCAATGCGCGCGTGCACACACACACACACACTTGTATTCAATCTACAGAGGCCTACAAATATGCAGTACAAGGCACATGGATTGACATGCCCATTACTTAACTAACAGTAAAACAAGGACATCCTGTGCATATGGATGGACGAGCCATATAGGTGCATCGTAGATACTGTGGAATCAGTCATGACACGTTGAGCCATACGAATTAGTTGCAACTCTCAACAGGACATTAGCAACCCCCCTGTGTATACCCTCTGTGCTAGATGGTGAAACAGTAATCTTCCGTCTAGATTGAATCCAAGGTAACCACGATACCCATAAGTGGGTCACCTGATTGGCCAGTCATTGTCTAAATAGGCTCTTAGTTCATCTGATTGGCAGTGGGATAGATTAAGATCGAAGTGATTTGAGTGCCCTGAATGCACCAGATTATGCATTCGAGAAGGTTAATATGTGGTTCTCTCGGCGCATACCGTTGAGGTTAATTGATCATGATATCAAAAGGACTGGATCAATCTAAAACCATCAATCACTTGTCACCCAGATGCACTCAAAAGGTCCAATCTAACACAAATCAAGCTCCCGTTTGTAGCTTCGTATTAGTAGATCCAGTACGCAATTTTCATCAGGACCAAGGATCGTGATCAATACAGGGTACCCACGAAAATTGAAGCGAAGAGATCGATCTGGTACCTCAATTAACTTTGGGGTCGGGCATGTTGAAGAGGCCCCCGCCGGCCGCAGCAGCCGCGCGTGGCGGCGCGAAGCCGAGCAGCTTCTGGAGGTTGGTGCGGATGCTCATGGAGCAGAGGAAGTAGAGGAAGACCATGGAGCAGTCGGTGGGGTCGTTCCCGGGCAGGCCGCGGTGGCTCATCCGCTGGACGAGCGGCACGGGCGCGAAGGGCAGCTTGGCGACGGCGCGGCCCTCGAAGAGGGAGTTGAGGAGACCGAAGACGACAAAGAGCACGGCGGCGACGACGGCCCCCGACTTGAGCTTGGCGAGCGAGAGCTCCCGCGCGGCGTCCTTGAGGCTGGTCTCGACGCGGTCCATCTTCTTCGCCCGCGACGAGGCGGGCGGCGCGGAGGACGAGCCGCCGCCGGCGCCGGAGGAGGCGGAGGAGCCCCCCGCACCGGCCTTCATGGCGTCGAGCTTGCGGGAGTGGCGCTCGATGGAGGCGCGGAGGGAGTTGTAGGTGGCGGTGCGGTAGATGAGGAGCCAGGAGATGGCCTCGCAGAGCACGGCCGTGGCCGCGGAGATGGCCACCACAGAGAGGCTGTCGCCGTAGCGCAGGGAGGACAGCAACGACGCCATCTCCGCTTCCGGTTCTTCTTCGGCTCCTCCGCCCGACGCGATGGGATGCGCTGCCGCGGTCTGCCGGGGTCCGGGAGGGGTGGGATTCGGGGGGCACGGGGGAGAGGGAGATCTCGATTTGGCTGCGGAACGCACGGGGTGTTCGGGACTTCGCCACTTCGGGGCTTGACTGCCGCGGGGTGGTTTGGCTCGGCTGCGCCCGGCGCCCTGGCCGCGTACGGCTCCTGTGCGCGCCGCACCATCACCACACCACACCCCGGTGGGTGTCTGACGGGTGGGTCCGGGTCCGGTTCGCGTCCACACGACCCCACGGCTCCAACTGACCACTAAAGGATTAGCAGTAACTGACCATAACAAACAGGGTTTATTTGCAGAACCAAGGGAGGCGCCACCAAGAAAAACAGTATTGTATTTGTATTGCAACAGCAGTTCACGAAACACATTGTGCATGAATTAGCGAGCATCTCTAGGAGTCTAGTCAAATTATTTTCTAAAGTTAAATTTAGTTATTGGTAGAAAAAAAACGTTTTCAACGGACTCTGTAAATTACTCTCTAAATTTAGAGACTCTTCACCCCACTTCATTCGCTAGCTATTTTTAGCTAGCCTACCTCACTAACCATCTTTATAGAATATGTTGGATTACCCATTGAATTAGATGACTTTCTATTTTTATAAAGAGGCTATAATCTTCATATTTAGCTAACACAATACAGATTCTCGAAGATGCTTAGCAGCCTAATGCTTAATCATTCCCTATCCCAATTTGCAAGATCCCAGAAACTGTGCAAGAAAAAGGGGTGAGGCATTCGGTTCTTCGCGGCTGGTACGGTGGCCTCTCCACAGTCAGGGGGATGATAACCTGGACCTCATCACACTGCATCATCGAGCTGAAGCGGTTTAAAGTTGACGGACCCGATCGACGGTGCCGTCCGGCGTGAAGCGTGATCCACCGCTGGTAAGCGTGACGTGGAGGAGCACGACGCACTGCCGCACTTCCGCTTGTTGGCCGACCAGACGACCGTTCGGATTTACTCGAAGATGCACTGCGTGGCGACATAGCAGCCCAGCCGACGAGTCCGGAGCGTGCCGAGTTGCGCGTGGCTGAGGTACCGGTCGCAGGCACCGGGAGGAGGACGTGTGCGGCGGCGGCGCACAGGATCTGCACGCCCCATGCCGTGCTGACCATGCCGCGGCGGGCCGCTGACCGGTCTCGTTAGCGAAAAAGTCCGGTGCCCTTGTGCAGTTGTGCCGGTGTCTGGGCAGTGGGCACGGCCGCACGGGAAGCACGGCGGCGGCGGCGGGAACCGTGAACGAGCAGCCGGCTGGTTGGACCGTTGGAGCTTGGAAGGAAGCGGGCAAGTGGCAGGCACCAGGCAGGGCCACAGGGAAGAATCGAGAAAGTACTCCGATCCTCCTACAATGACCGTTAAAGCAATTTGGCATTGCCGCATTGGGGCAGAACCAGAGGACTCACGGCTCAAAAAAAAAAACAGAAGCTCAGACAAAGAACACAAGGCTGAGCGTAAGTTAAATCAACCGGTGTCTATGCTAGTTGCAATTGCTGAATTGCAATAATTTGCTACTACGTACTATGAGATTTCATATCGTAGGTTTATAGAACGAAATAAGTTTTTTCAGACGGTTATCCTTGTCACCCCTACCACTGATAGGGCTGGATATTTATCTTGTCAGCTACTCCCTCCGGTTTGGTAAAGAAAGTCGTTTTAGACAAGGTTTGAGTCAAACATTGTAAATATAAATCATAAATAACATTTAAGTCGTTGAGTTTGAAATACAAAAATTATATAAATAGATTGGTCTTGAAAAATACTTTTATAAAAGTATATATATATAACTTTTCAAGAAATATTTTTATAGATAAGATAAGTCAAAGTTGTACTTTGGTGACCGTGTCGCTATCCTAAATGACTTCTTTTACCAAACCGGAGGGAGTATATAGCAAATCGACAGGGGCTCTATTTGTTTAAACAACTAAATTTGCATCGAACTAGCTTATTTGTCAAGCTACTATCATCATGTTCTTTTGATTTCAGTAAATAAGACATATTGCAATAAGGTCGATTATATTCATGCACAATGTGCACCTCTATTTTCAAGGGAACTTATCATTGTGGATGAACAAAAGTGTGAGTCATTTTTTTAGCAAAAAAATGTTAGTTGCCTATCTTTGTCTAAGATTAGTTCGCTTATTTTTCTAGCCACAGAAGTGTGGCAAAACTAAGGTTAGTTAACCTAGTAAAAATAGCGTGGTAACATTATTAGATGCCAACCAAACATTTCCTAGGTCACGAAGCAAGCCATATATATTTGTCATACTATAGTTGCAAGATGATGGTTGTGCTGATTCGGCTCATGGCAAGTTTTTCGGACGAAAGTTCTACTCGATCTTCTATCGGTCAACGACGATAATGTGCATCGCTCTCCTTCCTGAAGGCGTCGTTAGAAGGATCTTACCGTTTTCTTCTCCGGGAAAAAACCTTTGAACTACCTAGTTGATTCTGGTGGCGGCGGCATTAAATCGATTCCCTGTTGTGGGCGTCATTATGGAGTTGTTGTTGAGCCCTGCGGCGCTGTTGTTGTCAAGATAAATTATTTTTTTGTGGAAGTGTATGAGGTTGTTCAAGCTTGACATCATGGTCAAAATCGATTCAGTGTTGTTATTGTGTGACGGGTGAAGGATTGTTACTACACGTGGACAATTCAAGTTTGAAACCAAGACATAGAAGAAAATTGAAGCTTAGTCTTTGTTTCCTCGATTAGTCTTTAGCTTTCTTTCTTGATATTTTGAGTCCTCATATGTTATGAATTGGAGTCTAAGTATGCATGTATTTTTTTGACTGTGGATATGAAGGCCGAATTTATATCCCTTATTAAAAAGGAAAACTATAGTTGCAAGAACCAAATCAAGTCTAAGTGAGGCTTGTCCCAAAAATATAGTCCAATTTATCGGGTTTCCAACTCTAGTGGCATGTTCCTGTTTGTTCCTACCACACCTGTTATTAGCAACGAGAGTAAAATACACCGCAGTACATTAATTTTAAATGGAATGTTATCTAGGTCTGTTTTTTGAAAGGATGTTATCTAGGTATATGAACAATTAAATTTCACTCTGGGATCCTCAAACTTGCTAATCGGCTCATGTTACGATCAAATCTCCATAACCCGTGTTTAAAAGAAAAACTAGATGTGCACGATCTCTACATAAGCCATCTAGCACCATGGAGAACAAAGGGGGTATTTTTAGACCAATCTCAGTGCACTGTTCATGATACGATTACCTAAACAGAAACCATATAACCGAGTCAAAAAAGTTATATGGTGATGGAACCTCTCTCACATGTCATAAAACTTTACATTCTCTCTCATTTGTCACATCAACACATTTAATATCATGAAACCCTCATAAAATCTACAGACCTAATACTCTTAAAGCAAGTGTACTGATGTTTTTAGTACCAAAGCCATTTAGCATTTTTTTTTATTTCGAAGGTGACTAGGGCCCTGTTTAGTTCCCTTGAAAAGTTAAAAATTCTCTCTCCAAACTTCACTATTTACCTATCACATCAAATCTCTGTCCTCGTGCATGGAACACTAAACGTGGTAAATAAAAAAACTAAGTACATGGTTTTGATGTACACGACGAGACGAATCTTTTAAGCCTAGTTTGGTCATGGTAGGACAACGATTAACACAAACAAATGAAAAATGCTACAGTGCGTATAGTGTTCGATGAGACATTTTCACCAAATTTCACGTTCCCTTTTCGGGAACTAAACACACCCTAGGGAGCAAATGCTCGTAACAATGTTCAAAACATTTGACCAAAGCAAAAGTACCGTAAAATATTTAACTTACATGAGTTTTTCTAATCTATTTCAGATACGCTATTTTATGATACACATAAGATTTTTGAATGATCCAAATACAGTACTCCGTATTAAGTAAATGCTCTCGGAAGGAAATGAAAATACGCCCACGCCGCTTGAGAAAAAGGAAACTTTTCACACCTGGCCAAGCTGTCTCGCCACGTCACCGATCCGCGCCTCCGACCTCCCAGCCAATCACAGCCCGCCTCCCACCCGAACCCTAATGCTATAAAACCCCAGGCGCCGCCCGCCCCTCCCGCCAGCACCTCTCCAGTCTCCACAGCGCCCCCAAACCCGAAGAGTTCAGAAGTTTCCAGACCCCACCAAGGCGAAGCGGCGATGAGTTCCTCCGGCGGCCGCGGCAAGGCGAAGCCGGCGACCAAGTCGGTGTCGCGCTCATCCAAGGCCGGGCTCCAGTTCCCCGTCGGCCGCATCGCGCGTTACCTCAAGGCCGGCAAGTACGCGGAGCGTGTCGGCGCCGGTGCCCCCGTGTACCTCTCCGCCGTCCTCGAGTACCTCGCCGCCGAGGTAATCCCCCGATCCCCTCCCCCCCTCCGGCCCTCCACTTTTTTGCGATCCGCGACGACCCGATCCTGTAGATTGGATCCCCTTGTTGAACGGATTGTTTCGTGGGTTCTCGCAGGTGCTGGAGCTGGCCGGGAACGCGGCGAGGGACAACAAGAAGAACCGCATCGTGCCGCGCCACATCCAACTGGCGGTGCGGAACGACGAGGAGCTGAGCAAGCTGCTGGGCACCGTGACGATCGCGGCCGGCGGCGTGATGCCCAACATTCACCAGACGCTGCTCCCCAAGAAGGCTGGCGGCCACAAGGGGGACATCGGCTCCGCCTCTCAGGAGTTCTGAGCGCGTCGGCGGAAGGAGGAGAGATGTCCGCGAGATGGTGATATGTTTCTTGCGGTTTTTGGGATGATTGTCGATGAGGGATCGATGGAACTTTGCTGGATGTAAACAAACGCAGTTCGTTGGGTCTTGAATCAATGAATAGAAGAGAACATTTACCATGATTTCCTCTGGTGAAATTGCTTGTTTGTTTTGCATTTGAATTCGATATGTATAATCTACAGTACAGGATGGTGCATTTGACAAATTGGTAGAACTGGTGATTGCTCAATATGGCTGGATAAATTTGCAATCTTCATCCTCTGGTAATATCTCTGAGCATCAGCAGCAATGCTGGAGATTTTTAAGAGGCAATGGCAGTTCAGGCGTCAGTCAATTCCCGGCCTGTCGATCAAAAAAAAATCCCCTTGGCCTCCTATAGAGATTAAGACCACGTATTGAGCAGCATTGCTCTGTTGTTAAATGCCCCAAGAGCAGAGGTGGTGGGTTTCCTCACGGTTCGTGCTAGTATATATGAGAGCACAGTTCTGTATGATTGTGTGAATCGGTCATGTCGGATTATATTATCAGATAACTGTAAGATTAATGTTGCTCAGTACGCGGTCTGAACTAGTGCACGATCCTTCCTGTTCCAGTTCATTGCTTGTTCTGATCATGGTGATCATTCCCTTTGCATATTAGTGTGGCTCAGTAGGTGTCTGAAACTAATACAAGTTCCTTCCCGTTCCACTGCATTGCTTGTTCTGATCATGGTCATGGTCATTCACTTTTGTATATTAGTGTTGCCCAGTACGCGTCTGAAGCTAATTTTGTGCCCGATCTTTCGATGAGAGGCATGGGGGATAACTCGATTGGAGGAGACGATGATCACGGCCCGACTACAACCTTTCAAAGACTGCGCCTTAGCGACCGATACACCACCTCCTATGGATGCCGCGATCTTGTGGGAGCGCGTCACCGACCTGTCCTGCAAGCAATCGAAGAACTAGCAAGAACAAGTATGATACAAGTACTGAATTTACTAGATGGGAATTGAAATGTCTCAATCTCAAACTCAATCACCAACGAAGTGGGGTTCCGTCGACTCGAAGACGGGCGGCTGGACCAGCACGCGCGCTTACAAGCAAGTAGCAATGGCTAAACTTGATCTAAACAAAACTCAATCTGTCTGTGGCGGCTATGGAGGTATAAAAGAGGGTGGAGGACGACCAGGACGAGGTTGGAGTCGTCCTACAACCCTAGGACGCGCCCCTAATGGACCCAACTTGATACACGGCCCATTGGCCCAAAATAAGGTGACGCAGCACCGTGGGCAGAAAAGGTCTCTGTAGTAAATCGATGATTGCGGCCGCATCTGAACAGGTACGAGGGTGAGTCCAGATCCATCTGAAAGTAGACTTGATAAGCTTTCCATCAAGTACTTAAACGCCCAAAACGGAGTCCGGATGAAACCGTGGTGGCCGTCGTAAGTCAGCACTTTCCTGCAGTCCGAATCCAGACTTTCCAAAACGTGTTGGATTTGGTCTCTTTCCTTCCTTAGACCAATGTGACGTGGTAACCTGATGGGGGACGTGGGAATACTTAGAATTGGTCCCAAATCAACTTCTTTGGTCCTCCATGTCTTCCATATGTGTCTAGCACTCTTTTTAATCCACGTATGTATTTCTGAAAATGAGAATGAACACACATCATGGCGCAGCATCAATTCATCGAATGTACCAACAATAATTGTGATATAGGATTGATTCACCTTTGGTTTGCAAGCCATTAATATGGTCGTATCTAAGCCGGTGATGTCCTCATCATACATGATCCTTCCCGTTCCAACTTCCACTGCATTGCTTGTTCTTATCATGGCGATCATTCACTTTGCACTAACTGTACGCAATTTGTTAAAGCGGTTCAGAGAACGAGTGACGAAATGCAATAGCATTCAAAAACTTCCGAATGAAAAACATCTGCCTGATCATTTGTTTCAAGATACTGTATTTACACGATCCAATCTCTCTGCTGGACAGTACTGCAAGAGAAGCATTATGGAGTACTCATGCCTGGTTACCAGAAGTGCTACTCATATAGTCATCATATCACCACAACTGTGGTCGCATTACATGCATACATTTACGTGAATCTCAGCAACGCACACCCTGCAAATGTACATGATCTGTATTTGACTATTCATAATAAGGATATTGGGCTATTGGCCCTAATAATCTTTGTCAATTCATCGTAAGATCAGCGAGTCTGTAATGTCTAATGTGGTAATGCCATTGCCGGCTCATTATAAGATCAGTGTTTCCTGATCATGATGATGATCATGCGTTCTTGCACGGCAGGATAAGACAGCCAGGGAATGCTGAAGCGAGAATTCATAAAGCGAGGGAATGATGATCATGCGCTCTTGAAAGTGACGTAGGGATCCAAGGAGAAATGCAGCACACAAAACCTCCAAATTAATTTATCGATAGTGAACGGTTATTTCAATCGACACTATTTACTCGATCCAAATTCTCTGTTGATCAACACAACAGAGAAGCAGTAGGGAATGCTCCTACATGATCACCAGAAATTCATCTATCTGCGATATCACGAAAACTGTGGTTGCCTTGCCTTAATCCCTGATCACCCAACCAAGGTAGTACTCCCTGCGCGTGATCAGTTCTTTGTGCTAAGGATGTTGGCCCTCATGGCCTCCAGCTCCGCCATGTTCTCGATGGCGCCAGAGAAAGACGGCTCCGGGATTGGCTCCTCCGCCATCTGCGACAGCCTGACGAGGCTCCTGGTGGCCAGCACCGCGCCCCCATCCATCGTCTCGGTGGCCCTCCAGTACAGGCACTCCGCCGCGCGGGTGGCCTGCGCCTTCAGCTCGTCGGAGCGCGTCGGCCCCAGCAGGCAGTGCGCCACGATCCGCAGCACCGGCTGGAAGAGCTCCCACGGCAGCGGCACGCGCCGCCATTTCTCCGCGCCGGCGCCGGCGTCCGCGGCGGGCGGGAGGCGCGGCTTGTCGGCGCCGTCCGTCTTGCTAGGCGTCGTCCCCGCCCAGGCGACGCAGAACTCGCAGAAGTCCATCTTGGAGGAGAGCGGCATGTGCGCGAGCTTGCCGTTGTAGAGCTCCAGCACCGCGCCGACGATGCGGGCGCGCCGCATGGCGCGCACGGTGCCGTGCGGCTCCAGCGGCGGCGAGAGCACCGCGACGTCGAGCTCGGCGGGCTTGGCCTTGGGCGGCACCTTGGCGTCGTGGTACGGGCTCGGGTTCACCAGGTTCGGGAGCGACACGGTCTCGGCCTCCCCGGCGCCGCGCTGCGCCGCGGCGTGCGCGTACAGCGCGAGGAGCACGGCCTCGAACCCGGCCAGCGGCTTCCGGGACACGGCGCGGCACATGTACACCCCCGCCAGCGTGGGCACGAAGCGCAGCACCGCGAGCTGGAGCTCGGGGACGTTGGCCCGGAACGCGTCGTAGAGCCAGCGGCAGAGGGTGTCGTTGCCGGCGCCCGACCCGGCTCCGCGGAGGCGCCCCGTCACGGTGCTCGCGACGTCGGGGTCGTTGAGGAGCGCGGCGGCGGGGTCGTCGGCCGCAGCGACGGAGCCAGGGAGCGCGCCGCCAAGGAGGCCCGCGAGGGCGTCCAGGGCATCCTTCGCGCTGTGGATGGGCTGCGGCGGCGCGTCGTTCGGCATCGTTGTATCACGATCGCGTGTGACCTCGACGACGCACGGGAAGGGCAGGGGGAAGAGATCGGAGGGCGCGTCCGCACCGTTTCAGCTTTGACCCGGCATTCTCGTCACGGCAGCGAATTAAGGACGTGCGTTCGGAAGAAAGAAGGCTTGCGGTGCAAATTTAGCTCGCTGGAAACTCTTTTTGACCGCGCATTATTTAGGAAGTTCGGCATGCATTGCCGGATCTTCATATGCTGTATTAGCTTCTTCATAATAACATACTATAATTCTGGTTAATATGACAAGAGTGGCAAGCTGGTGTATGTACACTCACTATAAATCTAGGCATGTACAATTCTAGTTAATATGACAAGAGTGGCAAGCTGGTGTATGTACACTCACTATAAATCTAGGCATGTACATCTTATCCCTCAAATGCATTCCAGAGACTATGCGGTAAAATCTGAAAACTGATGAAGCTTTCTCATTAATCATTACTGACGAGCACACCATCTGCAGCAAAAAGAAAAATTTGCCAAACCAACAGAGCCAATCAATTATTCTGTCCACATTTAAAGTCATACTTTTTTCGATATTGCAGGAATGAATGAATTGTCTTGCTGTAGGAATGCATTATTCTTGGACGACATGTTTCGGAAAGATTTCCATTTAGCATACCAGCTCCAATCTAAGCCTTTTAAATACAAAATCTTCTCAAATAAGATCTATGTTTCAAAGTTAACTACACATAAGTAAAAAAAATCCTCATACTATAGAAATCGCTTCCACTACAAAATCTTTCATTTCGAGCTTAGTTGTTCGGCATGTGCGACATGGATGATGGATGAATGCAATTGCCAATTATTCAGCCTATTTTTTTAACTTTGGATGAAGCGGCCATTGCTTTTCTTTTGTTTTTTTTGCTTTCTAGCAAACACTCAATCCACATCTTGAAGCATAAAAATGAGAATTTGATCCAAAACACAAAAATTATTTTAATAACTTTTCAAACAACGTAATTGGGGAACATTTCTAGAGAAATTTTTTGGAACATTTCCCATGTAATGTTTTTAACAAATTTTTAGATAAAAAACTCATATAATAACTTCTTATAAAAGTTAATTGTGATAAAATCTTTCAAAATATATTTTCTAAAAAATATTTTTCTGCAAAACATATTTATGTAAATTTCCTTTAAAAATATATCAATATAACTTTCCTATAATAAGACATCGATATAACTTGTTTTAACAAGGAGAAGGATAAAATACAAAATATATCTATATGACTTCTTTTGGAAAAAGGGAAAATAAGAATATTCGAGACAAACTTAATCGAGAAAATAATTACTAGAGTAATTACACGGGAAACAAAAGAAAACGAAAATGGGACGGCTATGCATTAGTGGGGTCTATGCAGATGAGAGGTTGGATTCGTTCACGAAGGTTCATTGAAATTAGACGGGTTGTTAGTCACGTGCAACAACATCGCGCTGTGATTCATTAGCTAACACGCGGCATCAAATGAATTTTTGTGTACATATGAAAATCTTGTTGTGGGTTGTGTGCATTCTTGTATGACATATTTCGAAAGATACCCATCTATGTCTTTTAAATCTATAATGTTGCCTATTATATTTTACATATTAGGTATCAAGTTTGACTACTCATAAGTGTAAATAGATACCCTCCTATTATTCAAATCGCTACCATGGTGCCTGCTACAAAGTCTTTCTATTGAATTATGAAACGCAGGTGGTTTTGATGGCAATTCTTATGATGATTTGAGTGTGATTTTAGTCTACTATTTATTTAAAATGTACTAGAATCAAAGAGGTTTAGAAAGTTCTAAATCTAATTTAAACTAGATCCAAAACTTCTCAGTATTTTTCGATCCAGTCATTCGGCAAATTTAAACTCAAGACAAATCGCCAGCCATGTCCTGCTAGTCCATGCTTTGCAAGCAGTGAGACAAATCAAAATGCAAACCGGGAACGGTTGAAGGGAGAAAAAGAAAATGCAAACCGGATCGGCTGCCCGTAAACTCGCAAGAGCTGCCTGCCCATAGCAAGACCCCACCAGTCAGTGACTAATACTTTGCTGCTATGGGTACCCGACGTCACGTCTCCGCAACTTTCACACCGAACAGCAGAGGTAGGAGAGGAAACAGAGAAGGGAGAAGAAGAAGGGGGGAGCGCACTGGTAGGGGCAGTCGGCAGACGCGGCACGCTCCCCTCCGCATCTCCGGCTGGTCTCGCCGGAGTAAAGGCTACGAAGCCGCCCACGGGGCATGGAGCCCAAGCCGTCTTCGGCGGCGCACGGTGAAGCGCCCGCGGCCGAGGCCCCCCGCCGCCGCGGCGGCGGCGGCAAGCGCAAGTCGTCTGGGTCCTCGTTCACGCCGTCGAAGCGGCAGGCGAAGGAGAGGAACACTGCCTTCCACGTGCCCCCGCACCTGCTGCACAGCGGGCCGCTCA
This sequence comes from Echinochloa phyllopogon, assembly GCA_033239725.1. Lineage (NCBI taxonomy): Eukaryota > Viridiplantae > Streptophyta > Magnoliopsida > Poales > Poaceae > Echinochloa > Echinochloa phyllopogon. The sequence goes on along the minus strand of BTCW01000009.1, from coordinate 9,395,695 downwards.
CCCGCGCCGCGCGCCAGTCGCCGCACAAGCTCGCGGGCACGCCGCCGGAGTCGGGGCTAGCGTCGTCGGCGGCCGCAGTTGGGGATGGGGTGAGCGGCGGGCAGGTCGAGCTTGATGCGATCCGGTCCGAACGGGAGGAGGCGCCGGCCGACGAGCTGCCGCTGGTGGATGAAGTGTTCGAGGCCGTCCGATCCCGCGGCGCCGGCGTCCATGTGGTCCCTACCTTTTCCGGTGAGTCCTCTGCGCCACGAAGACTGCTGTGATCTCAAGGTTGGGGTTGTGAATTGAGGATGTTCGAGACCATTTCGCGTCCCGGTAGAGGATGTGTGAAGTTGTTCGTTAGATTAGTTCAGTGGAAACCACCCCCCTCTAGCTTATTTCTGTGCAATCTGAACGTTGTTGTCGGAGACCAGCTCATTGGCGTGCGTAGTTTGCTTCATGATGTGTTAATTACTGGTGTTTTTGGTATAACTTTATTTGGTGACATGCTGTTAATTTAAGTTGTTAACTGCTTGAGCTTAGAATTTTATAACATGCTGTTAATTGAATTATTTATCCACTTTTACTGTTAATTGTTATGTCTTCATTCTGTTAATTAAGTGGCAATAATTTGCTTGGTGGTTTTCAGCTGCCGAGGGGACTGATCGATTTTGTGTTCTTCTCAGTGGGCATGTAACTAATCTCAATAGCTGTGATAACTACATCTTGTCCAGTCTATGACCCTGTATGCTTTTTTCTAACTCATGAATGCATATTGCTTATCTAAGTTATCTCTAACTTGGGCATAATCAAGGGCTTGTGACATGTATTGCAATAACTAATGCAAGCTTGCAGCCATTTTTTTCAAATTGTTCGATTTGGAGACTTTGTTGAGTTCTGCTCAGTTGCCAGTATCTCCCATGCACTATTTTAATATTTTTCTGTTGGGAACAATAGAATAACTTGTTGGAGAGTGAAAACATATAGTACCCAGATAGTGCAATAAATTTCCTATCTCTTGTGTAATTGTAGTAGGATAGTAACTACTTTGCACCATGTTAATCATCTCCTAATTTCTTCTAGTGCACAGCTTCTGACTATTCAAGGCATATTGGCAACCGTAGGATTAATATTACAATAACTCAGTGTCCTGCAATTCGCTGTTATTATCTACTCAAGGAATATTAGGTTCCTTTTTTTGGGTAGAATTGAATTATTTCAAATATAGCAAAGAAAACATTCCACTGTTCCATGCTGAATTTCGAGGTCCCACCTTCAATTGTATTAGTTTATGACTCTTGTTGTCTTCTTTACTCATTGCTTAATGCAAAGCTCAGAAATGTAAAAAAATATAAAAAATAACCCTTTTCTTCCACAGGATGGTTTTCATGGAAAGAAATCCACCCGGTTGAGAAGCAGACCTTGCCTTCTTTTTTTAATGGCAAATCTGAGAAGCGGACACCTGAGGTATATTTGGCGATTAGAAATTCCATCATGATAAAATTTCATGCCAATCCTCAGTTGCAGCTGGAGTCCAAAGATTTGTCTGAGTTGTCAATTGGGGAGGTCGATGCTCGGCAGGAAGTCTTGGAGTTCTTGGATCACTGGGGCTTGATTAATTTCCACCCTTTTCCACCAGCTGGACAAGAGGAGAGTAAGCCTGAGGAGAGCCAAGAAAACTCTCATGATGAGAAAGCTTCTTTGATAGAGAAGTTGTTTAAATTTGAATCGGTTCAATCATATATGATGCCTTTACCCAAGAAAGAAGATGTGGGAGCTCCACCGCCTCTGCCTAGCTTGTTTCCTGATCCTGTACTTATTGAAGATGTGGTTGCAGCAGCTGAGCCTTCTGTTGAGTACCACTGCAACTCCTGTTCAGTTGATTGCTCGCGGAAGCGCTACCATTGTCGAACACAGGTTTGGAATTTTTTATATTCAGTGCTGTATCCCTTCTGAAATTTTGTTATACTTTGTGTATAGCTATAGCATCTATAAATCTGCAAAATAAGCGCTGTGGATTCTATACTTATTAACAGTTTAGTACTCTATGTGGAGATACATGCTGTATCATTTGAAGGCAGATTTGGGTTCTTGTATACATTTATTTTTTAGGCGTTGTTTTCTACCCCTTTTCCCAAATTGATTAGCAACAATCTATGCTACATGAAAAATTGATTAGAATTGGATATGGAATTTGGATGCCAATAACCTGCCAAAATGCTGATATATCTCATGGATCACCGATATCTATAAAGTATAAACATCAACTTGATGTCATTTTATCTTTCTAAAATACTTCTCTGTAGTCGATACTGCTTACCTTTGTCTTTCCGAAGCCAACCGTTTCTTATTACTGCTACTGTTTAAGAGACAGAAAGAATTATGTCTTAAATCTGATGATTGATACTATTGATTTTTCTTTCATTTCTGCAGGCAGATTTTGACCTGTGTTGTGATTGCTATAATGAAGGAAAGTTCGATCCAGGCATGGCCAAAACCGATTTCATCCTTATGGATTCTTCAGAAGTTTCAGGTGCTAGTGGTACTAGTTGGACTGATGAGGAAACATTGCTTCTTTTAGAAGGTTTAGAAATTTTTGGTGGAAAATGGGCTGAGATTGCTGAACATGTTGCTACTAAAACAAAAATGCAATGCATGTTACACTTTCTTCAAATGCAAATTGAGGACCGCTTCAATGATGGCGAAGATATTAGTCAAAACATCCCAGGAACTACAGAGCAAGCTGCAACTGAGAAAGCCGTTGCTGAAACATCCGAGAAAATGGAAGTTGAAGATAAAGCGGAAGGAAGAGATACTGTGGATGAGAAGGCCTCTGAGAAAGCAGAAGGCAACTCTGAAGAAACAAAAACTGAAGATGCAAATGCTGTTGAAAATAAAGATACTCAGAATTCAGGTGGGAATGCTGTTGAAAATAAAGATGCTCAGAATTCAGGTGGCAAAGATTCAACTGCATCTCCAAACACTGAAGAGCCAAAGCAATCATCTGATGAGCACCCTGTCCCTGCAGTCAAGGATAATTCTGCTGATGTCGATACTTCTGGTGAAAAACTGTCGAATGTTGCTATTGATATCCTAAAATCTGCATTCAAGGCTGCTGGTCACAGCCCAGAATATGAAGGTTCATTTGCTGATGCAGGAAATCCAGTTATGGCACTAGTAAGCACCTTATCCTATCTGTTAACTTTACTTATTGATACAATATGTACTACCCTAGGGCCTAAGATATGTCTCTGCAGGCAGCATTTTTAGCTGGTCTTGTGGAAGATGATAACGCTACCACTTCATGCCGTAGTTCACTAAAAGCTATCTCTGAGGTGTCTCCCGCGCTCCAATTAGCAAGTAGGCACTGTTTTATTCTTGAGGACCCACCAAATGATCTGAAAGACATCTGTCTTAGTGTAAGGTAAGTAATGCTCGCACCTATCTTACATGGGCATCTTACATACAGGTGCTCACAAGATTTTTCTGACGATATAAATGAAATTTGCAGTAGTAAAACTACAGATGGTGACCAGACAAAAGATGAGGACATGACTCAAAATTCAGTTGGTACTGAGAAAAAAGAGACCAATGAGAAAGAAGACAATTCTTTATCTGTGGAAAAACAAAATAATCCATCTAGCTCACAAAAGGACCACCAAGAATCAGAAGATAAGAGTGCCTCACGTGATGATTGCCCCTTAGTGGAGCCCAAAACCAATAATGCTAAGGAGTCAGGTGATTCAACTGCGATTGTGGATAAGAGTGCAACTGACAGTACAAAAGGTCTAATAAGTTCCATGAAAGATTCAATTTCTCCAGATAATGTCAACAAATGTGGTTTATTAGCTTCTCCAATGGTTGTTGCAGGAAATAATATAGGTGCAAGTAATCCTAAACGAGTAAAGGACAAACCTAGTGTTGAGGTGGATGCGCCTGATGATTCATCTCTGAAAGACAAGGATGAGCCCAGTAAGACTGAAGATGTGGTTGCTACACCAGCTACCGTACAAGAACAAAAGAAAAGTGAAACATTGGAAAATGGCAACATGGGAGGTACTTCATCTGTTTTTCTCATCTAAACTATTTGTATGAAACCAGTAAGGATAACCACATATTTCACTCTGTTAATCTGTTTGAATTAAAACTTCTTTATTGTTTGCTGCCTTTTCTAGCAAAGAGGGAGTTCTTGGCTTTTATTGAAAGGACATAGCAGAGTTATTATTGACTAGCCTGGATGACCCACTGGTGACTATTTTGCCTAAACAATTACACCAGCGACTGATTAACATGTTAAGCATATTGCTGACTTTACCAGCTAAGATTTTTTATTTTGCAATACACCCATTGTAATTTGCTAGCATGCCATTGGATTGAGCTATATCTGATTGGCAGTAGATAAGTCCAGATACATGCCTTGCTAATTGCTATACTGACACTGCATGAATATATATGTTCCTGATTGACCATCATGACTGGCACAAAATATAAGCACCTAATGGATAACTCCACCTTTTTAAACTTTTAAAGAAGTAAATCTTTTTGCCGCTTGTATGTGTTTAAATACCAGTCTGTTAGTCAGTCAGTTAGACATAGCGTTCCAGTTACTTACTCCCTCCATTAAAAGTTAAGTGCTTTTGGTTTTTATGTGCATGTAGTTGAAAATTTTGAACTTTCAGAATTATTTCCTCCTTTGCTCTTCATGAGTTTGGTGATTTACTGCAATTACTTTCAAAATGTTAGTTATCACCCCTCCTTGATATCTGTTCCCTACATATCCTCCCAGCCATTGGAAAATGATATAGCAAGTTCTTACAACAAAAGCTTGATATGGAATCAGTGAATCACAGACTAATACATTAGGGGGAGGGTCAGAATTCAGAAAATGGCTTTGTCTCCATCCTTTGCCAGCTGACTTCTTTCTTGATGCTGTCTATCTTGCAGAACCTAGCAACATTGAAAGTGTAGTTGCCAGTGAAGAGAAGGGCACTAGCACTATAGTTACCTCCAATCAGAATGATTCCATAACTAGGCTAAAACGAGCAGCAGCCACTGCTATTTCGGCAGCTGCTGTGAAAGCTAAGTTTCTTGGTGATCAGGAGGAATATCAAATTCGAAGGCTGACAGCACTGATGATTGAAAAGCTGGTAATGCTAAAATGCAATCATGGAATCATGCCTGTATCCTGTTGGGTGTTCTACTAATTATAGCTGTGATTCTTAATTATGATTTTTCTTTCATGCAGTTTCAAAAAATAGAAGTGAAGATGTCATTATTTGCTGAGATTGAGCAGGTGGTCCTTCGAACAAGAGAGTACACCGAGAAAACCAGAAAGAAGCTCCTATTGGAGCGAAATGCGATAATTGCAGCCCGCATGGGAGCATTGCCATCTAGGGCAAATCAGCCTGGTGTACCTGGAAACAGATTACCGCCTGGATATGGCAACCCTGCTGTAAGGCCACCTAATGCAATGCCACGGCCCAACAGCTGAGGGAAATCCGAATTCGGACATCTAGTTATCTATACTCCATTCTTTTAGAAGCATACCTCAAAAGACTCAAGCCTACCAAGCTTGTTGTAGCATTTTTTAGAAAGTACATTGTACAATTGTCTGTATAACCACCTCTATGAAAATTCACCATTTTACGCTTGAATTTTCGATGTACTCCTTGGCGTGCCAAAGCTCCAGAGGTTTTAAACCTTTAATCAGATACGATCTATGTTGTAAAATAGAGAATAATTCTTTTCAAATTCTAGTATCATTGTATGCTACATCAGATTTCATTGATCTATTTCTTTTTGTGATGCTTGTCTTTTTGTTTTGTTATGTTCATTGATCTATTCTTGCACATTGTCACTTGTCAGATATGCTGTTAGATGATAGGCTGCACTTCCCAGTGCTGCATTTGCGTTGTTTGAGTAGATTCATAACCAAATTTGCATTTTTTTTGTGGAACGGATGAAGTAGAATACATGCAAACCTTTGGAATTCTGATGAAATCTCCCACGGCAGCAAATGAGGAGGTGAACCAGATTCCGAACTCTCGCTTCTCGCCAATCTCCCAACGGTCGGATTGTCCATTTACATTTACTGCGACGCAGCGACCAAAAGGAGGGCCGTTTGAACGCGAGAGGCCGGCCGAGCCATACCTTTGCCGTTCCTGTTTTTTCACCCGGTCCAGCCAATCGCGTGCGCCGTACCAGCGCAACACGCCCCGCACCATCCACTCGTGCGAACCACGTAGACCCGTTCCGTGGTGGTTTCACCGGAGACCCCAAAAATGACCCACATGTCCGGGAGACAGAGTCCATTGGACCCGGCCTATTTGACGGGGAGGCCGTACCACCCCTTTCTGCAGAGATCGAGGCAGGCAGGCAGGCGTCTGTGCTCCCCATTTACGAGTCACAATCCCGCTAAACACGCGGTGGGTCTTGAGACCTGTCTCTGACACGTAGGGCCGCACGGGTGGACCCAGAATGGTAGTGATACTACAGCTCAGGGACGGCTGTACACGTGAAAAACACATCTCGTGCGACGTGCGGCAGGAACGCTGTTTGAAACTTTGAATGGCCCCAGCGAACCAAATTACGGGAATACCCCCCATCACGGGTCGCTGCGGACGCGGGCCTACCTGAGGAAATATGCCCATAGTGGCAGATTCGTAAATAGAGTGGCAGTTCAAGGGCCATTACGCTGCTGCTCCTCGAACTTTCCCGCCTGAAACCGCCTCGCCTCCCGAGAGCCCTCGCCGTCTTCTAAAATAATAAGGGCCACTCCTCTCGTCCTGTTCCTCTCCCCACTCCCATTTCTCGGCTTCCCCTGATTTTTTTTCTGATTAAAATTGTCTGCGCTTGGGGGGGCGAAAATCGAGCAGCAAGGTATTTGGTTTCCCATTTCAAGTTTCTCTTGTTCGGATTTTTATCGAGAACTGGCAGGAAAGGATTTTTGGGGTATTTTTTGTTTCTTTTTGGTGAAAAATTCTGCAATAGGCAGTACTTTGTCTGAATCCACCCTCGGATAGTGCGATTTCTGCATGTTTTGTTGCGCAGTCCTAATTTGAGTCGCTTGTTTGGTACTATTTGCGGTTTAACGGTTCTAGTCCGTTCGAGTGAGGTGCTACTAATCCGAATGAAGTTGTGATGAAATGGGATTTAAGGTTTTAGATCGATCTCTGATCTGGGATTCTTAACATTTCGGCAGGGCTTGATCTGTGCGCGACCCATGGTGGAAGGGATGGTAGTTGCCGTGCCGAACGGGGCGAAGGCGGCAACCGCCGCCGCCACTGCAGATTCTCCTAAATCCGTTCTGGAGGACGAGGTGATTTTCTGACCTTCAGATTTGTGTATTTTGCGTGCCGAAGCTTTCCAAACATTTCTAGCTTTTGGTCTATCGATAGTTGCTGACACCCTGTTTTTGTGCCGATTCAGAAAGTTTCTGAACCCAAGAGCGGGAACGCCTCCCTTGCCGCTGAGCCAACTAAGCAAGAGGAGGAGAGCTCTGATGATTTTGTGGATGCAAGCTCGTCCTTGCCCGTTGATCCCGAATTCGACTGTGCCAATGTGGTCCCTGTTGTTAATGCGGTTAAGGAGGAAGATCAGTTTCTGGAGCCCATGAAGGAGGAGAAAGTTGATTTCGGGGATGAAAGCTTATCTATACCTATTGACCTTGAGGCCAAGAATGGTAATGCATCCCTGATCACGGAAGCAATGAAGAAGGAAGAAAAACAGCTTGAGGAGGCGCGGATTAAGGCAGAGGAAGAAGAGGAAGCCAGGAAGAGGGAAGAAGCTGCAAAACTTGCTCTTGATCCCGAGGCACGGTATAGCAAGTTGGATGAGCTGCTGACGAAGACACAACTCTTTTCAGAGTTTTTACTTGAGAAAATGGATCAAATTGCTGATGTATGTGTCTATGTTTCTTTGCTCTAGTTATTTCTGTTTCTTTCATGATGATCATGCCGTTACCTGGTTGTTAAGCAGGAAGTTGTTGAACCTCAAGCTGAAGAGGCACCAGTAGAAGAAAAGAAGAAAGGACGTGGCCGGAAGAGGAAAGCTAATGGTGCGCCACAATACAATGATGTGAGTGGAGGATTCATAAATTCTCCCTGTTTTTTTAGTAATTTTTTAGTTTGGTGTCTTCTATAGATGGATTATGCTGATATTATGTTGGACATATAATACTAAATAACATGTCTCTTCTGCTTGTTTGGACTTCCACTAATAGCACGGTAGTATTTTTTTTTGGTATGGGAATTATGGTGGGGATGGTAACATGCTGGCCACGTTTCAGTTGTAACGTCTTTCTGTTATACTTCATAAACTCAGAATGTCTAATTGAAAGTTGTTCAAGGATTGGTTCAGCACAGATGCATCTGGGTTCCTCAGTTAGAGTTAGGATATCAGAATATATTGTACGGTTTGTTTGATTTGAACTTTCTCGATGTCTTCTGATCTAATTGCTATAGAATTGTGTAACTCCTAAAAATATGTTCTGGGGATGATCTGCAAGCTAATACACAAGTAAAGAATGATCTTGAAATTGCTCAAGGATTAAAGCATTACACTTTGTATTAATGTCTGTTCTGACAATCATAAATAAATAATTTTCAGAAAAAGGCTAAGACAGCAGTGGCAGCCATGATTACAAGATCCCGTGAAGAACGCCTTGCTGATGATTGTACTCTCCCAGAAGAAGAAAGGTGGAGAAAGGAGCAAGCCAATCTTGTGCCTTTAATGACTGGTGGGAAGTTGAAGTCATACCAGATAAAGGGTGTGAAGTGGCTAATTTCATTGTGGCAGAATGGGCTCAATGGGATACTGGCTGATCAAATGGGCCTTGGGAAAACAATCCAGACAATTGGGTTTCTCGCTCATCTGAAAGGGAAAGGAATGCATGGTCCATACATGATAATCGCTCCTTTGTCCACTCTTTCAAACTGGGTGAATGAGATTGCGAGGTAATTATCTCTAAGGCATTCTTGCAGTGTCCTTATTGTTGATGTTTAATGATGAGATACTTGATTCCAGGTTTGTGCCATCTGTTACTAGTATCATTTATCATGGAGACAAAGTGGCCCGGGCTGAGATAAGAAGAAAATACATGCCTAAAACTAAAGTTGATGTTAGCCCTGATTTTCCGATAGTAGTGACTTCATATGAGATGGCCATGTCAGACGCAAGATTTCTTGCTCATTATAAGTGGAAGTATGTTGTTGTTGATGAGGTGATGGGAAAAGCAAATTCTATAAAATATTACCCTTGTATGTCCTTTTCCCTTTAAAATTTACATATCAGATCCATGATTTCTACAGGGGCATCGGTTGAAAAACTCTAATTGTAAATTGTTGAGGGAGATAAAGCGCATACCAATGGATAATAAGCTCCTTCTGACTGGGACACCTCTTCAGAACAATCTTGCAGAGCTGTGGTCACTATTGAACTTCATTTTGCCTGATATATTCTCATCACACCAGGAATTTGAATCATGGTATGATTTGCTGCATCACTTCACCTGGCTACCATATAACATTTGAACTTCTTATAGATGTCCCATTTGTAGTCTCAATTTCAACACTTTGCGTTCAAAGTTAATGATGGCAGTATTAAGGCCTTTTTGCCTTGTATTAATACTGATGACTATTTAACCAGACCTTCCCATGTATCATTTTGGGCTTAGCTTTCATTTAGCCTGGTCATAGTTTCGCTAATTTTGCTTGGTCATAGTTCAGGGTCATAAAGGATTGGTTTCTGGTCCTTCAAAACTATCTTTGTGTGGTTAACGGATGCAATTCAATCTGCTAAACGTACCCAAGTGAATTCTCAGTTTCTTGCTGATGCTCCTTGTTCCTATTTTATGCTTGGGATGTTTGGCTCATAAGAATCTTTCTCTAGTTGATATTCAATTTCATGGGGGTAGCAGGCTTTTATGTTGATGATTTATATTTTTCATTTGCTTATCTGCTAATGTGTCTATTAAATGCCAACAAAGATTTACAGTGCATTTTTGCCCATCAATATTTGGTTCTGACGTGCTAGTTACTAAAATTCGCACTGATGACTCCAAGTAAAGTTCACATGTTTCTGGCAAAATAACTATTATATGGATGGATTTTCACATCACAATTGGTTATTGTTGCTAAATATTCCATGCATTATATTTGATTTGTTCTGCCTCTGTTGATGTGACACTTTTCTTCTCGAAGGTTTGATTTTTCTGCGAAGGGAAGTGAAGACAAAGAAGAACCTGAAGAAAAAAGGAGGGTCCATGTTGTCTCAAAGCTTCATGCCATTTTGCGTCCATTCCTTCTAAGGCGGATGAAAGAGGATGTAGAGCAGATGCTTCCACAAAAGAAAGAGATAATCATTTATGCTAACATGACTGAACTTCAGAAGCGAATCCAGGATCACTTGGTTAAGAAAACATTTGATGTCTACTTGAATGAAGAATCAGATATTGGTATTACAATTATATATATACATGCGTAGACTTACAGTTCATTATGTGTATAAATTAATAGCCCTGTAATTTAACAGTTTATTTTTTGTTTTGGTATACTGCAGTGTTGCAGAAACCTGGCATCAAGGCAAAACTAAATAGTCTCTTTATTCAACTGAGGAAGAATTGCAGCCATCCTGATCTTTTGGAAGCTGCATTTGGAACAACAAGTCTGTCCACTTTTCTACTAGTTTATGTGCTTGTTTGCTGTTTTCTCTATAAATTGTCATCTAATTTTTTTGCAGGCCTGTATCCACCTGTTGATAAGCTTCTAGAGCAATGTGGCAAATTTCATCTTCTGGACAGGTTACTAACTTCCCTACTCGCACGAAAGCACAAGGTATATGATTTTCTCCTCTTCTCGAATTGTGTTTTTAGCTTGGTTTATATAAGTGCACATGTTACTGCAAGTTTGCTGTTTTTTTTTAAAAGAATATTCGGACGTTAACTTTAGTTCAACCTGTGTAAATTTGTAGGTTCTAATATTTTCACAGTGGACAAAAATTTTGGACATTATTGAGTATTACCTAGATTCGAAAGGGCTTGAGGCTTGCAGGATTGATGGTGGTGTTAAGTTGGAAGAGAGGAGGCGGCAGGTAATGTGCTACCCTGCGCCAATGTATTACTGTTTTCCGTTGAGCATCTAAACTCTGAGGACTTGCACTGTGCTTGGTTGTTTTTTTTAGGATTTTGGCACGTGCAAAATTTGGAATGTGCCACTTGCACTGTTCTGAAGGCACATGTTGAACTGCACATTCTTAATGTAGTATACAACTGAGCCTTTGGTAGTTGTATTTTTGGTGATTGGGATAAATAGTGTAATGCTATTTTCATGCTACTGTCTGTTTCAGTAGGATTGTCATCGAGGGTTCTCAATTTCCCATTTCACATCAGCATGTATAAAAGATACCATGTTTAGCAAATTGTTTAGTTGGTCACGGAATCAAATTTCCCCTGCAGTCTCGATTCCTAAAATCCAGTGATTTACGGCAGCTTGTAAGCACAACACGCTTTTATTGTTGACCACTAAAATAATAGCAATCTGCTTTTTTGTGCATTTGTGTTGCTCCTTTTCTGCTGCTTGGTTCGTCTATCTGTCTTTACTTCACAAAACTCATTTGCTACTGTTTTCCATCGCAGATTGCAGAATTCAATGACGTGAACAGCAATCTGAATGTCTTCATTCTGAGCACACGGGCTGGTGGTCTTGGTATCAACCTTACTTCTGCTGATACGTGTATCCTATATGACAGTGACTGGGTAATTTTCTGTCACGAGTATTATAACCCCATCAGACAAAATGTCATATGTTGGCATGTTAAGATGTGTTCTTGCTGACTACTTTCCTCGGCTGCTGGTTATTCATGTTTCTATTTTCTCATTTACGTGCCATTTCTAATATGTTGTATTTTTGCTTCATCCTACAGAATCCTCAGATGGATCTGCAGGCCATGGACCGATGCCACCGGATTGGTCAAACACGCCCAGTGCATGTATATAGGCTGGCAACATCTCATTCTGTAGAGGTATGGTTCAGTGATCTGTATTTTCATATTTGTTGCCTGGCTACTCTATCAGGTTTACCCAGCTTTTCATCATTACAGGGGCGGATCATCAAGAAAGCTTTTGGGAAGTTGAAACTAGAGCACGTGGTGATAGGGAAAGGGCAATTTGAACAAGAGAGAGCAAAGCCTAACGTCTTAGAGGTAATTGCTTCATCCTAACTCCTAAGTATATACATAGCTAGCAGTGTTTTTGTTTCTTCAGATTCGCAACACCTAAAAACATTGGGTGATTGCAAATTGGAAAATGTTCACTGATATATGGCTTTTCCCATGGGTAGGTGATTGCAAATTGGAAAATGTTCACTGATATATGGCTTTTCCCATGGGTATGCAGGAGGGGGAGCTGCTGGCGCTGCTCAGGGACGAGCAGGCTGAAGAAGACAGGATGATCCAGACAGACATCAGCGACGAAGATCTCTTGAAGCTGATGGACCGGAGCGATCTGTCCGGACCACCTAGTGCTGCCGACGCCGCGCCACTGATCCCTCTGAAAGGCCCTGGCTGGGAGGTCGTGGTACCCACGAAGAGTGGTGGCGGCATGCTCTCATCACTCACTAGCTGAGCGCCGGCGAAAAGTTAGCTACACCGGCGTTCGTTTTGCTTGCCTCGGCACCTCGGTTGTCTGGCTGAGGATGCCTGTTGGCCGCTGATCGGGCGATATTTTGCACATATGCCCCAAAAAACTGTTGGACTGGGTGTTGCGCCTTCAGCAGTAGATTTGGCGACGTTGTGATATAGTCCTTGTAAGCAGTGTTCTGAGTTCTGACTAGAGCTGTGTACTGTTCTGCTGCTTCATTGCATCTGCGGCTTCGCACAGCAACTGTTGGTGCTCCGAAGCCTGCCTGTGTCCCTACCACTTGCTGTAACTTAAGCGAGGATGTGGGCTCGGGTGTTTAAACTGCAATAGGCCTTAGAGCGCTTATGTACGGTGTGTATCTTTTTAACTCATTCGCTAATGCCATAAGAAAGCCAAGGCAACTTGCTACAATCGATCTGACCTGGCAAGTAATATTTTTTTCTCAGCATAAATCAGCATCAGCCACTAGCCAGCCGAACATGTTGATGCTAGCAAAACCACGATTTTTATTCAAGAATACACCGAAGAGCTGTATATTTTTGCATTATAAACCGAGCGACGCATTTGCTACGTTCCGTATGCCTTTTGCCCTTTTGTAAGTAGATAGAGGGGTGAAACCCGAGCAAGAGCAGTGGAAAAACAGAGGCGATACCACGGGAACAGAGGAGAAACGGAGGTCTTGAGAGTGGGAGTCTTGAGAGTTGTAGCCGCACATCGCCTTGGTCTGCGCCCACACGTGACACGTCGACAGTCGGCTGCAGCATGCATGCATGCAGGCACTCCAACGAATCTCAAGCCGCATGCACAATTGCACACCCGCCTGTCTCCTGCATGTACATGCATTTAACTAATATCACGCAAAACCCACCTGATTCTATCTCTCTCCCCCCGTCTCCTTCTTTCCTCGACACTTGATTAAACACAAGACCACCATGGCAGTGTTTAGATCGGATAAAAAGGGTGACAGAAAAGTCACATAGGATATTACAGCGTATTATAGCATTTTTCGTTTGTTTCTGATAATTGTTGTCCTACCGTAACCTAAATAGGCTCAAAAGATTCGTCTCGTCGTGTACATCAAAATTATGCAATTAGTTTTTTTATTGATCTACATTTAATGCTCCATGCATAACATTTTGATGTGATGTAATGAGACTTTTTACATAGTGGAATTTTAGGAACTAAACACTGCCTATTTTAATCTCTAATTTTAATGATCATGATTGAAGTACAATGGTGGCTTTGTTCGATGAGTATGCATGCATGCATCAGATGAGACAATCAGCTAGCTAGAAGTATGATTCTTTGTGGAGCTCTTGTGACAAGGGGCGGACCTATGTAGAGCCTAGTGAGGACACTAGTTCTTACTCAATGGAGTTTGGGTCTCATTTACCGTAGCTATAGAGACCCAGTAGCTAGGAGGTCCTCACTGGGTTTTTAGGCTGGGTCAATCCTTCTTTTAAAAGCAACTTGGCAGCATGCGAAGAGATTCGGAGCTTATAGAGCGATTGTACTTAACCCCACTGCAGGATGCACGTTGGGGCAAGCTAGGGCAGTTGCCCCAGCTAAAAATCGAAGAGTGCAGTTGCCAAAGAGTCCTGGACGCCGCTCTAGAGCTAGAGGTTCTTAGAACTTTGCTAGTGGTATGTATATTCTTATCATGTTAAGTTGTTAACCACCACTTAAGTTGAATAATGTGATCACTTTACTATTACTTGCTATTTGCTAATTGATGTCTTTATCCAATTTATAAGTTCATCTATCTATTACTTTTTTTGCATTGTACCACGTATTTGCAAGAACCATCAATTTTTTCTACAAATTTGAAGTAATATCTCAACTTCGCTTTAAAATTGTGCGATTGGAATGTATGGATGCATTAATGCGATGTGAATTGCAATGCGCTTGATTTCGGTTCAGTCGATCATTAAAAATTCGTTCCAACTAGTTTTTTTTTCTGGCTACGCCACTGCTTAACCCTAAGTAAAAATGATCGGTGGACTGGAATCGTTCAGAGGGCAAGGGCAACGAGAATGTGTTGCGGACGTCACTCCCAAAACTACAGTGGATGGTGGGCCCTCAATACACTTTTTTCTTTATGCTGAAAACAACTTGTATTCAGAATTTACAGGAAAAATGTTGCGTCACGGCAGGGATGATAAAGCAGCAGCATCAGATCTACGGTTACTTAAAATCCGCGAGCTGATCATGGCCAGCAAGCTCGATGCCACGATATCTGCTCCAGGCTGCTATTCAATAACGAAGCTACATTTCTTCTTGTGCATGGGGGCTTGAGCCCCCTCCCCCTCAACGGTAGAGGCACGACCCGTCTCAGCTCAGCTCGTCTCCACTACTACACTGATAATCTCAAGGCAAAATGCAAGTGTATGCATCGTGCCTTTGGTTGGTAGGTTTAGTCCGGACTTCCTCAGCACATGGGTAGCTACCCATTCGATACGGACGACCTAGATCACCTGCAGCAAACGAGATGGCCTTCCAAATTTAGAAGCCACTAGTAACATAGGCGTGGCTTTGCCACGCCCTTGTTGGAGAAAGCTCCTCGTCCTTATCGTCCTAGCGATTTGCTTCGCCGCCGTGGCACTGGCCTCTGCCAGCTGCCAGTGCCATGGCAGGCTAAGCTGAGCGCCCCCGCTGGCCTTATCACGGCAGACCAGCCCACGCTGGCGAACGCGATGAGGACGGAGGGCTCCCACCACTACCTCTCGGCGCAGCCCTGCCGACGGCGGCAGTGGGCGGGCGCGCTTGCGACGCCGTAGATGTGCCCAAGGACCAGCAAGGCGAAACGGAGGTCTCACCAGCTGTTACCCGTCACGCTGGAGGAGGATACCTCGTTGCCGCAGCACCAGCACGCCAATGCGCCACCCCAGACCATGCTGGCCATGGCCACAGCCACGGTCACGGTGGCGCCGGATTGTGCCGGAGCCATGGAGGCAGGGGCCATGCCCCCCCCTCATAGTCAAATAGGATTAGATAGTAGGATTTTATGGGTTAACATGATTACGTAACTACTACTCCGTATTTAGTTGTTAAATGGAGTAGGATTGGATTTGTAGCAAGAAAACCACAATTAATTTGAATGAAAGAATGAGTTCTAAAATGCATTATTAATTTATAGTACAAGAGTTAATATTTTTCTTTCTAGATATTTAGTGTTTGTAGCTCATCTTTCAATTGTCCTTTTCCCCTTCTCTTGTAATCTAGGTTTTTATTGGTTTATTTCTCTGGTTTCAAAGCTCTTATTTTGATCTTGTCACTTGAAACCTATAAATATTATACGTATCATGCCCTAAAGTTCAGACAATCCGCCAATGATTACCGTAGTTTCTTCAAAACATCGTATAATGCAACAATTAAAGTTGGAGTTGTATATAGTTACACCATACTATCTACAATTATTTTTTTACCTCTATAGAGTGCTTTACTGAGTTTATATTCTAAATAAATACGCCACGACAAATGTTTATAATAATTTAAACATGATCATTTAAGCAAGTTTATTTGCTCCCTCAATGTTAAATCCGGGCTCCAGCCCTGCTCACGCACACTTGCTCGGCGGGAACCCGACTCGACGACGGAGCCGCACACGTGAGCCACGGCCGTCACCACAATCCGCCGCCGTTAACCCCCTATCGCCCTGATTTCTTTTCCCGTGACCACGCAGGAGCACCAGGAAGCCAAACCGACGGGCGACGCGAGACCAGCCCTCCAACCCTGCCCGGCTGCCCCTCACGTGCGCCCGAGGACCCCGTCCGCTGCTTGCCGTCACCCGCCCTCTCCGCCGCACAATCGCCGACGAAGATCACTTGGGGAACATGATCGAAATGTACGTTTTGACCAAAGTCTACAGCTGAACATCCCTTTACCCCTTTGCTAGAGAGCCACGGCGAGGCCTCACTGACCTGTGGGGCCAGAGAGTTAGCGAGGGAGGGGAGGGCCGCGAGGCGGCTGCGGAAAAACGGCGGGCGCCTTCGACGCTGCCAGCGACGGAGCGACTCTCGCGTGCGTGGGCCGACGACCTTGCTGAGTTGGCACGCGCGTTCGGCCGGTAAGGCAGCCCAAGCGGGAAAAAGGATGGGCGACTGGCTGGCTGAGCAGGCCGAGGCAGCTGCGACCCAAGAAAGAAGAAGGCCGATTGGAAAGGAAGAAGTGAAGAAGAAAGGGAGGGGAATAGACTTTATAAGGAGTTCAAGGAGGGAATCCTAACCGAAACAACTAAACTAAAGTCTACTGCGCCCTGTGGCTAGAGTCTCATGAAGGCACATATTGAACTGCACATTTGTCACACCCGGTTTTCAAAGGAAAACCAAGTGCGTCTCATATGTGCGCCAGGATCATGTTTACACACATATGGTAGACAAAAGAGTGTAATATCGAAACGCAGTGTTCTAAATTACAAGAGATTTACTATAATATTCATATTACACTCTCGGGAGACACGAAGGTCTTTATCGCAGAACAAGCGAAAGCTAAACGAAGCGTCTTCAGCTTCCATCTTCCACAGGCATCTTGACTGGGGGAAACGCAAGCCTCAGAACTCATCGTAGTCGCTGTAGTATTCTTCTCCATTTCCTTCTTCTGATTCAGCAATGGCAAGTGTGAGTACACCTAACTAGGTACTCAGCAAGCGGGGTGAAAATGCAAGGCCACAAGGATAGGCTAAGGTTCACAGCAGTGAGCTCTTTAGGGTTGATCAAGTTTTATTAGCAATTTCCTATTTACTAGATGTAAGTTTATACCATCCCACTTAAGCATTTAAAAGAACACCTTTTTCCAAAACCCACGAGTAAAACCACGATTTATATTCCATCTTTAAGTTTAATTATCATGTGAGGGTCCAAGCCGCTCTTGACCGTGAGCACGGCTGATATATCAGTTTTACACTCTGCAGAGGTTGCACACTTTCACCATGGCTCGTGTTCCCCATGTCGCCCGGGTTGGCCAAACCCTTAAACACTTCCGAGGTGAGTGGCTAGGGGTCCACTACGAAGCCTTTACAAAGGCATGCAAAAGACCAACGACCCGCATAGTTACAGACTAGGGCGGTCCACAAACCTCCCTAATGGTCAGCACCTTAGCAAAGGCTGCTACCCCAAGAGGACCGGGTTGTGACCCCTGCAACCCCAATCCCCCTATGCTCCTTGCAGGCGGATAAGGCCATCAGTGCGATCACACACCTAATTAATTGGCTAAGGTCAGAGCCCATTAACACCATGGTTGCGCTGTTTTCTTGGGTGGTCACTCCATGTTCCGATTAAAGAATTGTTCTCTTGTATTAACCATCGTTTCACCAACAGAGTTGTCATGATCATATTTTATAAAGATTCAGTTTTAACCATTCCCATAGTGTAGCAAAGCTAAGCATATCTAACCCAAAACATTATTTAAACCGGGGTTGATTCAAGGGATCATGGTAAAAGACTAGGTAAATCCTTAAGAAGGTATTCCCATCATATTAATGCAATTAAAAGTAAACTTTAGTTGTCATGCAATTATTATAGGACAAAAAGAGTATGCGGGGAGGGCCACTTGCCTTGGTCTACAGAAAGATCTTCTCCTTCTTCGTAGAACTGTTCTTGATCCACGTCGACGGGCGACTTGGTTGCAACTGGCACGAGGTCTACGATCAACACAATAAAACAATAAGAAAACAGTACATCAAACATTTCTAACCGACTAAAAAAAAGCATCTAAAACTAACAAGCTCGGAAAGACAAACGCTTGGACACCAAGAACGCTAAAAACGGAGCTAGGATGGAAAAGATATGGCCAAAACAAGTTTTAGGGACTTGTTGGCAAGAAAACTAAAGTTACAGGGGCTAAACTGAAGAAAACCAGGGGCTAAAACATAAATACGCATTAAACCCGAGGGCTAACGCGCAAAAGAACAGGGGCTGGACTTCGGGTGTGATTTGTGGAAAAGACAGGGGCTTAAACGATAAAAACAGGACCTAATTGTAAAGGTTTTCACTGGTGGAAGGACCGGCTTGTGATATATAAAGAACTGGGGGTTCTTTTTGCAAATCGGCCAGCGCTGACCGTTATTCAACCGGTTGACTTCGGTCAGATTGAACGTGGGCCGTCGGATCAAGATCGGATGGCTGACAGAGAGGGGGGTGACTCGGGCGGCGGCGGGAACGCCGGCGAGCGGCGGCGCCGGGCCGGGAACACGCCGGCGATGCTCGATCTCGAGCTACGAGCCTCGGTTTGGAGCGCGAATTGGTGCTATGGCTTCAGAACAGAAGGGCGAACAAGGCTAGGGGGTTCAAGACGAGAGTTGCGCGGCTAGGGCGGCGGTTCGTCGTCGGACAGAGGCGGGCGGCGGTGAACTCGCCGGAGTTCACCCGAACTCGGGGTTCCGGCCACGATTTCGACCGCGGAAAGGTCCTGGGTGTGGCTAGGAAGTTAGCGAGCGTGTTCAGGGGCTCTAGTCATTCAACTCGCTACGGTGGCAGTGCTCAACGGCGGACGGCGGCGGCGGAGCGCCGGTGAGGGCCGTCGGGGTGCTAGGAGTGCGAAACTGAGAGCGAGAAGAGGATGAAGAGCAATGTTACCCCGATGCGATGCGTTCGGTGCAGTCAGACGGGGTGAAGCAGTGCCGGAGCGATGGATCGACGACGCGGCGGCGCTCGGGCGGCGGCGGCGGCGTGAAATTGAAGCTGCTCTGGGGAAATTGGGTGGCTCGAGGGATCGAAGAGGGTTCCTGGGGGCTTGGCCGGGGTATAAGTAGGGCAAAGAGGAGAGGGGGAGGGCTCGGTGCCGAGGGGAAAGGATGGGCCGGCCATTAATGGCGCTCGGCGGTGGAGAGCTTGGTGGAGAGGCCGTTTCGGTGGGGGAGCGAGGGGTTGGAGTGGTGCGGCCGTTTCTCGGGCTCGGTGGACGGGGAGAGGAAGAGGCGCGGGAGAGGGAGCGGCGCAGGGGAGGCCGAGCGGCTCGGACGGCGGCGAGACAGGGGAGGGCGTCGGGAGGAAGAGGAAGAGGGGAGGGGCTGACGGCCGGGGCCCGCCTGCCAGTGACGCGAGGGAGGGAGGAGGCGCTCGGGCCGCTGCTGGGCCGAAAGTGGCGAGCAGGCCGGCGGAGCGGGGGAAAAAGAGGGGGGAGAGAAAGGAGTGGGCCGCGAGGGAAGTTGGGCCGCGCGCGCGCTAATGGGCCGAAGGAAAGAGAGAGGGAGAGATGGGCTGGGCCGGGAGAGAAAGAGGGATTGAGAGAAAGTTTAGGGGCGGATTCTGGACTTTTTCATGGTTTTGAAATTCACACACAAATCAAACAAAAGACATGCAAACCAAAAATGATGCACATGCACTTATTGCTCCAAAATTATTTAAATGATGTTTAAATATTTTTAGGCTCAAATTAAATTAAAAATTTAATTAAGTCCTTAGAAAATTAAATTAAACCAAGTTGCTATGATTTATTTGTGATGGAATTTTAGGGTGTTACAAATCCTACCCCCCTTAAAGAGAATCTCATCCCGAGATTCAGGAAGATTCGGAGAACAACTGAGGAAACTCTTCCATAAGTTCTTCTCTTTCCCAAGTGGCCTCATTTTCTGAGTGATTGCTCCATTGAACTTTGCACATTTTTATTATCTTGCTTCGTGTGACTCTCTGTGACTTGTCTAAGATCTTGATAGGATACTCCTTATAAGTCAAGTCATCCTTTACTTCTAAATCCTCCAGTGGTAAGTGCTCCACTCTAATCTCACTTGAGCACTTCTTCAGTTGTGATACATGGAACACATCATGAACTCCTGATAATCGAGCCGGTAATTCCAACCTATATGCCACTTCTCCTTTTCTTTCCAATATTTTAAAAGGTCCGATAAAGCGAGGTGATAACTTTCCTCTAACATTAAATCTTCGCAGTCCTCTGATAGGTGATACTCTGAGATAAGCATAATCTCCTTCCTCGAATACCACTTCTCTTCTCTTAGGGTCAGCGTAACTCTTTTGGCGTGACTGTGCGGTTTTAAGATTTTCCCGAATTGTCTCAACTTGTCTTTCTGCTTCCTTTATAATTTCTGGTCCGAAGAGTTGACTTTCACCCGTTTGATTCCAGTACAAGGGTGTTCTGCATTTTCTTCCGTACAAGGCTTCAAACGGTGCCATCTTGAGACTAGATTGATAACTGTTGTTGTAAGCAAACTCCGCATATGGTAAACTTTTGTCCCAACTACCTCCATGCCTTAAAGCACAAGCCCTTAACATATCTTCCAATATCTGATTCGTCCTTTCAGTTTGACCATCGGTCTGTGGATGGTATGCTGAGCTGAAATTCAATTTCGTATCCATTGACTCATGTAGCTTCTTCCAAAAACGTGATGTAAACTGAGTGCCTCGATCTGACACTATCTTTTTAGGAACTCCATGCAAACACACAATTCGTGACATGTACAACTCTGCTAGCCTGGCTCCTGAGTAAGTGGTTTTAACTGGTATAAAATGTGCAACTTTGGTTAACCTGTCCACGATAACCCATATGGAATCATAACCATCGCGTGTACGAGGTAAACCTACAATGAAATCCATACCAATTTCTTCCCATTTCCACTCAGGTACTTTCAGTGGTTGCAGCAAACCGGCTGGTCTCTGATGTTCTGCTTTTACCCTTTGACATATGTCACACAAGGCGACATGAGCTGCGACATCTCTTTTCATTCCGTACCACCAGTATTTCTGTTTTAGATCTTGGTACATCTTGGTGCTACCAGGGTGAATAGAGTATGCCGAATCATGAGCTTCTTTCAGTATAGTCTCACGTAGGCGATCATCTTCTGGCACACATATCCTGTTTCTGAACCATATGGTTCCCTGATCATCTTTCTTAAAATCGGGAACTTTTCCTGAATCAATCAGCTTTTCGTATTCCTTGATCTTTTCATCTGTCAACTGCCCTTTTCTGATTTCCTGTTCAAGTGTTGATTCGACCTCCAAGGTCATAGATTCACTCTGGGCTACGATTCCTAAGTTGAGCCGTGCCATTTCCCAACATAACTCTTGCGGTTTCAACTGAGCTATAAGCATGTTTGCCTGACTCTTCCGACTCAAAGCATCTGCCACAACATTAGCTTTACCGGGGTGATACTGAATCTCCAATTCGTAATCCTTGATTAATTCCAGCCATCTGCGTTGTCTAAGATTGATATCCTTCTGAGTGAAGATATACTTCAAGCTCTTATGGTCGGTAAAGATCTGACACTTGTTACCAATCATGTAATGTCTCCAGATTTTCAGCGCGTGTACAACGGCGGCCAATTCTAGATCATGTGTTGGATAATTTTGTTCATGTTTCCTCAGTTGTCTGGAAGCATAAGCCACTACTTTTCCTTCTTGCATTAGAACACAACCAAGGCCTTGACGCGAAGCATCACAATATACATCGAACCCTTTGTGTATGTCTGGCATTATCAGCACAGGGGCAGTAGTCAATCTTTTCTTCAATTCTTCGAAACTAGCTTGGCATTTATCATTCCATTTGAATTCCTTTCCTTTCTCCAGCAAGGTTGTAAGCGGTTTCACGATCTTCGAGAAGCCTTCAATAAACCTGCGGTAGTAACCTGCCAATCCGAGAAAACTCCTGATCTCAGACACATTCTTCGGAGGGCTCCAGTTCAACACATCCTGAACTTTACTCGGATCCACTGCTATTCCTCCGTCAGTGATAACATGACCAAGAAATGAAACTTCCTTTAACCAAAAGTCACACTTGCTGAACTTAGCATACAACTGATGTTCTTGAAGTCTCTGTAATACGAGTCTTAAATGCTCCTCATGTTCTTCCTCATTCTGAGAGAATATCAGAATGTCGTCAATGAACACTACTACAAACTTGTCCAAATAATCCATGAACACCTTGTTCATCAGATACATGAAGTATGCCGGGGCATTCGTCAATCCAAATGACATGACAGTAAATTCGTACAACCCATATCTGGACATGAAAGCTGTCTTGGGAATGTCTTCCGGACGAATTCTCAATTGATGATATCCCGATCGCAGATCTATCTTAGAAAACACTTTTGCACCTCTCATCTGATCAAACAGATCCTCGATCCTAGGCAAGGGATATTTGTTTTTGATGGTGACTTCATTAAGAGATCGATAGTCTACACACATCCTTCTAGAGCCATCTTTCTTGTCTACGAAGAGAGTGGGGGCTCCCCAGGGTGACGAACTAGGACGGATAAACCCTTTACTTAACAATTCTTCTATTTGTTTCTTAAGTTCTGCCAAGTCTTTGACATCCATTCTATATGGCCTCTTAGATATGGGAGCAGTACCAGGTAAAAGTTCAATGCTAAATTCAATATCTCGGTCAGGTGGCATACCTGGTAAATCATCTGGAAATACATCCGGATATTCGTTCACTATTTTGATATCTTCCAGAGTCTTGCCTTCCATAGAATTTACTGTTCCGCCTTCTGTCGATGAGGGAGTTGCCACATACTCAATTCTGTCTCCATTAGGGCTGGTTAAGAGTACTGACTTCTTTCGGCACTGAATAGATCCATCCCACTGGTGTAACCAATCCATTCCCAGAATTATATCTATTCCCCAAGATTTTAGAACTACCAGATCAGCTGGGAAATCTACTCCCATGATGTTAAGAGTCACTTGTGGGCACAATAAACTGGCTTGCATTTCTCCGCCGGGAGTACTAACTAATAATTGCTTTTTCATAGCTCTCATGTTCATGTCATGTTTTGCCACAAATTGTTCAGTAATAAATGAATGCGTTGCTCCAGAATCGAATAAAATTGTTGCAGGTATGGAATTGACAAGGAACGTACCAAGTACAACTCCTGGGGCTTCCTGGGCTTGTTCGGCGGTCACATGGTTCACCCTTCCACGAACAAAATTCCGCTGAGCCCTGTTGCCTTGTGCACTTGAGCTTCCTGGACGAACTTGTGACGATGGTTTCTCAGTCCTCTGTTCATTGCCTCTCTGTGGAGTGTGCATCCCACGCTGAGGACAGTTGTTAGCATAGTGTCCCAATTCTCCACATTTGAAGCATCCATTTGGCTGTACTGGAGCATTGTTTCTCACAGGAGCGCCTGTGGCATTGTTTGGGCGGAGAGTAGCTGAGTTGTTGTTCGTCCGATTCTGCTGAGGATTCGGAGTGCGTGGTGATTGCTGATTAAAGCGTTGTGGCTGCTGAAATGATCGTTGCAACTGCATGTCCTGAGGATAACCTCCATTCTGTCCACCAGAGCGGAAGTAAGAACCCTGAGAGGAATTGTAGCGGGGGCGAGTGTTACTGCTAGATTGTCCCTGGAACTTTCGTTTGTGTTCACCAATTTCCTTGCGCTTGCTTTCCAGGCCAATAGCTTTATTCAGAAGGGTCTAGAAATCTGGGAAGATGTGACTCTGCAACTGATAATTGAGCGGCCCTATAAGACCATCCAGAAATTGTTCTTGTCTCTTGGCATCAGTGTTGACCTCCTCAGGTGCATAGCGGGATAACTGGGTGAATTTGTCCAGGTACTCGCTGACTGACATGTTGCCTTGCTTCAGTGCGAGGAACTCCTTCTGCTTTAACTTCATAACTCCAGAGGGAATGTGGTAATGTCACACCCGGCCCAGTTTGTATGGCCCGGTAGTGGCCCATTAGTGCGGGATGCACATGTTTAGTGCCACATTGCTAGTTGAGCAAGGGTGGAGGCAACTTATAAGCCTTTGTCTTCCAGCCATAGCACCTTCGGGTTAACCCTTTTACACGAAGCGAGGACGAAAGTGTAAGCAGGGTGCTATGTGTACGCGTGCACGCCCCTCGGAAGGGCTGTGCGGTGCGGCTTTGGAGGGCGGGGTGTTACAGGTGGTATCAGAGCCGACCCTCGCGGTTGCGCGTACGGGCGCAGTGTGCGGGCATAGGGCGCATGGCGCGTATGGCCCGGGTAGGGCATACGGCATGGACTATGGCGCCGGCACTGGACGTACGGTCGTGCGCCAAGGGGGAACGTTCCTGGACATTTGCCCGTGTGGGTGAGTTGCGCCGACGAGGACCCTCGCGGTTGCGCGTACGGGCGCAGTGTGCGGGCATAGGGCGCATGGCGCGTATGGCCCGGGTAGGGCATACGGCATGGACTATGGCGCCGGCACTGGACGTACGGTCGTGCGCCGACGAGGACGTCGGGTTCTTTGAGGGGGGGTGTATGTCACACCCGGCCCAGTTTGTATGGCCCGGTAGTGGCCCATTAGTGCGGGATGCACATGTTTAGTGCCACATTGCTAGTTGAGCAAGGGTGGAGGCAACTTATAAGCCTTTGTCTTCCAGCCATAGCACCTTCGGGTTAACCCTTTTACACGAAGCGAGGACGAAAGTGTAAGCAGGGTGCTATGTGTACGCGTGCACGCCCCTCGGAAGGGCTGTGCGGTGCGGCTTTGGAGGGCGGGGTGTTACAGGTAAGCTCTGAAGCTATCCCTGAACTCCTGCCAGGTGATGTTCTGTGGTGCGGCATGTGCAGCAGTGTATGCGTCCCACCAGTCAGCTGCTGGTCCTTCAAGTCTGCCTGCAGCATATAGCACCATTTCACGATCAGTGCACTGTGTCATTTCCAGTTTTCTGGTGACAACCTTTAGCCAGTCATCAGCATCCAATGGATCTGATGAGTGAGAGTAAGTGGGCGGACGGTGGCTCATGAATTCCTTATGCTTGTCTCTGGGCGGTGGTGGTGCTGGTGCTGGTTGTGGTGGCTGGTTTTGTTGTGCTTGCAGGTTTTGCACTGTTGCGGCGAGAGTCTGCAGCAGCTGAGTCTGAGCAGCCAGAAACTGTTGCATAGCTGGATCCATTGGTGGGTTTGGTGGGGGAGGTGGTGCTTGATTCCCCTGACTTGCAATATGAGCGCGTATTACTGGTGGAATATCTTGTCCTCCTCCTGACCTGGTGTTTACCATCTGAGTGTTAGGGAAAAATGTCTCAGGCAAGAACTGAACAGATAAAGACGAGTAAAGTAAAAGAATAAGGGGGCTAAGATTTAATTAAACTAATTATTTCATTAATGCATTTGTGGCCATCACTCCACAAAAGCATCCATCCATCACAAAGATCCAACTCAAGCATGTTTTCAACCATCTACCACTATTACATCGCATCGTCCTCGCAGGAACGGAATTATTAACAAAAGAAAAAGGGGTAGACATCTAAAAACTCCTAACCAAGACTGGTGGTAGCTCCTGGGGTGCCGTAGCGAAGCCTCTTGCGCGGAGGAGAGGACGTGGTGCAGTGCTGAACCATCTCCTCAGGGGGTGCCTGTCCTGCAAGCTGAGCCTCGAGCTGTGCGATCTTGGCCTGAGCGTCCTGGAGCTTCCCGTGCAGTCCCTCGATCTCGGAGGTGGCTCCCTCCAAGTCGGTGTTGAGTGCAGCAGTGACCCGAGCAAGGACGTCCACACGGTCATCTCCGGTCTGAGAAGCGGGTACCACCGTGTCCTCAGTGCCAACCGGTCGGCTGGGTACGTGGCGGAAGTCGGAGTAGTACAGCTGGTCGCGGAAACGGTAGCTGTAGGAGTAGAGTGCTCTCCTGGCGGCGTCGTTGATGGCGGCGTCCTCGGTGGAGAAGGGAACACAGCTGTAGTGCGTCGAACGGATCCTCCATCCGGAAGCCTCTGGCTGAGGTACCCAGATGTGTACCTGAGCTGTGTAGTAGTCCTCCAGGCCGGGCTCCTCGAAGTGCTCGACCACGTACTGAGGCTTTAGAGTGAACTCTAAAAACCCCAGTAGCTCCTCCAGCAGTCTGCAGAACTGCCCGGTACCACCCAGCGAAGCGTGAAGGTGGTACTCCGGACCACGCTGGCGGGGCTCCTCTGGATCCTCCTCGTCGTTGTTGTCGTTCTCCTGGTCGTCCACCTCCATGTCGGGGTCATCCCCGTCACTGGGCTCCTCCTCGTCGCTGTCGTCCCCAGAGTCGTCTGGGTCACCTCCAGCAGCGTCCGGTGCAGCGTCGCCGGCAGCAGGAGCAGCTGGTGGAATCACCATGTCTCCGTCGGCGTCCACCTCGAGCACAGTGCCGTCGTAGAGCTGAGGTGGCTCCTCCTCATGTGCCTCTGCCTGTGCCTCTGCCTGTGCCTCAGGCAGTACCTGAACCGGGACCTCCTCAGCAGGTGCCTCCACAGGGTGCTGGGGAACTGACGGTCCAGCAGGGCGTGAACCTCCGGTGACAGCACGAGCGGTCTGAAACTCACGAACCATCTGACAAGGAAAAGAAAACTGACTCAGTATAGAATAAATCAAAATGATGAGGCCTTTTAACAAAAAGAAATAATATAAATTAGATTTTTATGCGAAAATAGGGGAATTTCGAAAGATGACATGGCTTTCTAGATGTTGAGTCCTTAATTTCCGACCAGTTCTAACTTAAGGCTGCGTCCTACAGTCAACACTGCTCTGATACCACTCCTGTCATACCCGGTTTTCAAAGGAAAACCAAGTGCGTCTCATATGTGCGCCAGGATCATGTTTACACACATATGGTAGACAAAAGAGTGTAATATCGAAACGCAGTGTTCTAAATTACAAGAGATTTACTATAATATTCATATTACACTCTCGGGAGACACGAAGGTCTTTATCGCAGAACAAGCGAAAGCTAAACGAAGCGTCTTCAGCTTCCATCTTCCACAGGCATCTTGACTGGGGGAAACGCAAGCCTCAGAACTCATCGTAGTCGCTGTAGTATTCTTCTCCATTTCCTTCTTCTGATTCAGCAATGGCAAGTGTGAGTACACCTAACTAGGTACTCAGCAAGCGGGGTGAAAATGCAAGGCCACAAGGATAGGCTAAGGTTCACAACAGTGAGCTCTTTAGGGTTGATCAAGTTTTATTAGCAATTTCCTATTTACTAGATGTAAGTTTATACCATCCCACTTAAGCATTTAAAAGAACACCTTTTTCCAAAACCCACGAGTAAAACCACGATTTATATTCCATCTTTAAGTTTAATTATCATGTGAGGGTCCAAGCCGCTCTTGACCGTGAGCACGGCTGATATATCAGTTTTACACTCTGCAGAGGTTGCACACTTTCACCATGGCTCGTGTTCCCCATGTCGCCCGGGTTGGCCAAACCCTTAAACACTTCCGAGGTGAGTGGCTAGGGGTCCACTACGAAGCCTTTACAAAGGCATGCAAAAGACCAACGACCCGCATAGTTACAGACTAGGGCGGTCCACAAACCTCCCTAATGGTCAGCACCTTAGCAAAGGCTGCTACCCCAAGAGGACCGGGTTGTGACCCCTGCAACCCCAATCCCCCTATGCTCCTCGCAGGCGGATAAGGCCATCAGTGCGATCACACACCTAATTAATTGGCTAAGGTCAGAGCCCATTAACACCATGGTTGCGCTGTTTTCTTGGGTGGTCACTCCATGTTCCGATTAAAGAATTGTTCTCTTGTATTAACCATCGTTTCACCAACAGAGTTGTCATGATCATATTTTATAAAGATTCAGTTTTAACCATTCCCATAGTGTAGCAAAGCTAAGCATATCTAACCCAAAACATTATTTAAACCGGGGTTGATTCAAGGGATCATGGTAAAAGACTAGGTAAATCCTTAAGAAGGTATTCCCATCATATTAATGCAATTAAAAGTAAACTTTAGTTGTCATGCAATTATTATAGGACAAAAAGAGTATGCGGGGAGGGCCACTTGCCTTGGTCTACAGAAAGATCTTCTCCTTCTTCGTAGAACTGTTCTTGATCCACGTCGACGGGCGACTTGGTTGCAACTGGCACGAGGTCTACGATCAACACAATAAAACAATAAGAAAACAGTACATCAAACATTTCTAACCGACTAAAAAAAAGCATCTAAAACTAACAAGCTCGGAAAGACAAACGCTTGGACACCAAGAACGCTAAAAACGGAGCTAGGATGGAAAAGATATGGCCAAAACAAGTTTTAGGGACTTGTTGGCAAGAAAACTAAAGTTACAGGGGCTAAACTGAAGAAAACCAGGGGCTAAAACATAAATACGCATTAAACCCGAGGGCTAACGCGCAAAAGAACAGGGGCTGGACTTCGGGTGTGATTTGTGGAAAAGACAGGGGCTTAAACGATAAAAACAGGACCTAATTGTAAAGGTTTTCACTGGTGGAAGGACCGGCTTGTGATATATAAAGAACTGGGGGTTCTTTTTGCAAATCGGCCAGCGCTGACCGTTATTCAACCGGTTGACTTCGGTCAGATTGAACGTGGGCCGTCGGATCAAGATCGGATGGCTGACAGAGAGGGGGGGTGACTCGGGCGGCGGCGGGAACGCCGGCGAGCGGCGGCGCCGGGCCGGGAACACGCCGGCGATGCTCGATCTCGAGCTACGAGCCTCGGTTTGGAGCGCGAATTGGTGCTATGGCTTCAGAACAGAAGGGCGAACAAGGCTAGGGGGTTCAAGACGAGAGTTGCGCGGCTAGGGCGGCGGTTCGTCGTCGGACAGAGGCGGGCGGCGGTGAACTCGCCGGAGTTCACCCGAACTCGGGGTTCCGGCCACGATTTCGACCGCGGAAAGGTCCTGGGTGTGGCTAGGAAGTTAGCGAGCGTGTTCAGGGGCTCTAGTCATTCAACTCGCTACGGTGGCAGTGCTCAACGGCGGACGGCGGCGGCGGAGCGCCGGTGAGGGCCGTCGGGGTGCTAGGAGTGCGAAACTGAGAGCGAGAAAAGGATGAAGAGCAATGTTACCCCGATGCGATGCGTTCGGTGCAGTCAGACGGGGTGAAGCAGTGCCGGAGCGACGGATCGACGACGCGGCGGCGCTCGGGCGGCGGCGGCGGCGTGAAATTGAAGCTGCTCTGGGGAAATTGGGTGGCTCGAGGGATCGAAGAGGGTTCCTGGGGGCTTGGCCGGGGTATAAGTAGGGCAAAGAGGAGAGGGGGAGGGCTCGGTGCCGAGGGGAAAGGATGGGCCGGCCATTAATGGCGCTCGGCGGTGGAGAGCTTGGTGGAGAGGCCGTTTCGGTGGGGGAGCGAGGGGTTGGAGTGGTGCGGCCGTTTCTCGGGCTCGGTGGACGGGGAGAGGAAGAGGCGCGGGAGAGGGAGCGGCGCGGGGGAGGCCGAGCGGCTCGGACGGCGGCGAGACAGGGGAGGGCGTCGGGAGGAAGAGGAAGAGGGGAGGGGCTGACGGCCGGGGCCCGCCTGCCAGTGACGCGAGGGAGGGAGGAGGCGCTCGGGCCGCTGCTGGGCCGAAAGTGGCGAGCAGGCCGGCGGAGCGGGGGAAAAAGAGGGGGGAGAGAAAGGAGTGGGCCGCGAGGGAAGTTGGGCCGCGCGCGCACTAATGGGCCGAAGGAAAGAGAGAGGGAGAGATGGGCTGGGCCGGGAGAGAAAGAGGGATTGAGAGAAAGTTTAGGGGCGGATTCTGGACTTTTTCATGGTTTTGAAATTCACACACAAATCAAACAAAAGACATGCAAACCAAAAATGATGCACATGCACTTATTGCTCCAAAATTATTTAAATGATGTTTAAATATTTTTAGGCTCAAATTAAATTAAAAATTTAATTAAGTCCTTAGAAAATTAAATTAAACCAAGTTGCTATGATTTATTTGTGATGGAATTTTAGGGTGTTACAACATTCTTAATGTAATAATGTACAACTGAGACTTTGGTAGTCATATTTCTGGTGATTGGGATACATAGTGCAATGCTTCTTTCATGCCACTGTCTGTGTTTCAGTAGGATAATCAGCTTGTATAAAAGATACCCACGTTTAGCAAATTGTTTAGTTGGTCACGGAATCACATTTCCCTGCAGTCTTGAGTTCTAAAATCCAGTGGTGTGCAGCAGCTTGTAAGCACAGCACTCTCTGTCATTGTTGAACACTAAAATAATAGCAATCTGCTTTTTTGTGCATTTGTGTTGCCCCTTTTCTGCTGCTTGGTTTGTCTATTGTCTTTACTTCACAAAACTCATTTGCTATTGTTTTCCATCGCAGATAGCAGAATTCAATGACGTGAACAGCAATCTGAATGTCTTCACTCTGAGCACACGGGCTGGTGGTCATGGTATCAACCTTACTTCTGCTGATACATGTATCCTATCTTATTAAAACAAAAAAAAATTGTTTGGTCTAATACTTGTGATTTCTGTAGAATCTAATGAAAAATGCACACAAAACAGCCCCAAATATGATTGCAAACTGTATAAGTTAGTGCAAGTTAGTGCGAAAGCAAAAATAGTAAAGCCTTCGCCCCAATCTTTGGAGAGAATAAAGCTCACACTAAACAAAGCTGCTCAATTTTGACATTATAAACTAAACCAACCACAGTTGGCAGGGATAATAGTAGTGCAGTAGTTGTTACAAAAATCCAAACAGAAAACTGCGGAGTCAACGCCAACAAGCTAGACACCACATATGCGAGTCAATCCATAAACATTCCATCCTTCAACAACGGAGGCGGCCGGGTGCCTGTACAACTCACAGGCAGACTAGAAGGATAGGCAAAGAAACAAAATGATGAACTTAACAAATCTGAGCATGCTGGTTTGGAGACCAGCAAACATTATAATACACGGACTCAAACTTGAATGTGCCATAGGCCTAATTTCTCAAATTGTTTGAAACAAATAAACTAGCTAGACTCCAACATGAGCTTCCAATTTGTTTTCTGGGAACTCTGCCATCAAACATGGTGTGTACACAAAAGACGATTTTATGCATGCCGCATTACCACAGTAATAATCTGGGCATATTTTACCCAAATCCTGAACCACTGAGGTATTCAGATGATAGGCCACTGCTGTGTCCAGTGAAAGATTCAAGAAGATGACGTCTTTGTATGGATGAAATCCAAGGACTCCAATATATCCTGTGAAGTTCTTTACAATGTCATTGTCAACAATATTATCACTGTTGGAATCCCATTCAACTTTACTCTTCACAAGTGCATTGTTGCTAGCATCCTTTGAATTTTGTTGACCATAACTTTCACCACTGTTAGCATCCAGTAACTTCCAGGGTCCCTTATTTTCATCATAGTACATCTTTACGCGTGAAACACTTTGGTGAATGTCCATGTTATGCTTCAACACCCACTCTGTCGTACCACACGAATCGTCAAGGATCCAAACCTGAAGCCTGTACCAATCATGAAATGATGCACAGCATAACCCTTCCTTTGATTGTCCCAGATAAGCATTACAATAGTCTAAGTCTCCAAAATCAGATGGCATCCTAATTACTCGATACTTATTGTTTGACAAGGATATTCTGCAAAATATGAAATCATCAATAATAGATTAAATAATTGGCATGATGGTTTAACCTTTTAAAAGGAAAAGCAAGGCGAAAACAAGCTGGATGTAACTACACGTGGAAACATTTAACTCCTAGACAAAAGGTGTTTAAAGGTTATTCAAACATCCTCTTCAATGCACTGATATGTCTATTATTATCAATATATCCATATGAACACCGAACTTAGGAATCAGTACCATTGCATTGTGGTAACACAACCTGAATTATATAGTGCTTACCTCATAACAGTTAAGCCACCATTGCACTGCACATATAAGAAACCCCGCCAATAAGCGCTGTACCGTTGAAAGATCGAGCTGCCCCGCAGCAATACCTCGTCGGAAGCCATCCCTGCAGCCTCGCCTTCCCGGACAAACGCCCTCTCCTCCCACTGCCCCGTGCATGATGAGAAGACACACAGCAGCCATGTCGATTCTCGCCATTCCAATGGTGGCTCGTCCCTCACCTGCTGCAAAAACTCCATGCCAGACTCCTCAGTGGCCGCGTCCTCAGGAACAAGCAAGACCTTATAGTGCGGTGACTCTGTGGGATCAAACACAAGGTGCTCGAAGTCCCACCAGCACCTCCCTTCGGGAGGGGCCGGGGGCGGAGGCAAGAGCGCCCGCCGCTGCGTGGCGGGGTTGGCCACATGGAGCCCTCGCATATCCTTGTAAAGCAAGAGGCCGTTACAGTGGCCACGGACGGAGGCAGTGTTCAAGTTCCAAGGGTTGGGGTCGGGGTCGCGATGGAAGTCAAGCTTGCCGAAGATCTCCGGATCCATGGAGGGGTGGGAGAGTAAGGCTGGGTAAGAGACACCATTATACATGAGGAAGATGCCGCGCACTGAGTGCGGCAGGAGCTCCGGCCGGGAGCAGCAGCCGGCGGTCATCGACGACTGCGCGCCACGCCTTGCACACGCACCGCGAGGCAGCGAGGCTGCGCGGCGGGAGGCGGCGGAGGATATCCGCGAGGGCGTCCTCGGGCAGCGCCAAGCCAGTCGGATCCTCTTCCATCCCGGTCGCGGCCTCTCGATCGGGGGGCGAGCGAAGACGCGCAACCCGCCGATGGTGTCCGCGGCGACGCGATTGTTTGGATCGCCGAGGTTTCGATTCAATCACCGCTACCTACAGCCGCCGCCGCGAGTCGACGCACCAGTTGCCGCGGCTTCGGAACTCCAGATCAGAGGAGATCAGGCACGAGCAAGTTGTTGATGTTGAGTTCGATCGAGCACCAGAGCTGTGGCTTCGAATCTACCAGTGTTGAGGGAATTTTTGGTTTGGGATTTGGCTTCGCCGAAATGGGGGATCGGAGGACAAGATGAAGCTTGAAGCAAACAGACAAAGCGTGGCCGCGGGATGGCGTGAGAGGACTCGAAGAAAAACCTCACGTTTAAGCATCGAGGACGGCGCGCGTTTAGCGTTACTGGTGTCGTGGTCTTGGGCCCGTAAGTATGTCTTCGTTTGTGGGCTTCTATAGAGCCTGGTTTGTCACTGGGCCATGTGGTAATATTGGCTGGACGACCCGGGGAGTTTGTTTCACACGTGCTATTTCATTTTTTTATTTTAATCATTCTTTTCACTTTTCAGAAATCAAACCATGCCTACACGCATTAAGATTAGTGGCACAAAATAAAATAATCCGGATTTTATATCAAGAAAAAATTAGTTAAAAATTAAATTAAGAGAGTAACGTAGAACTATCCACAAAATAACCGCTTGGATGTCTATTGTAGCTCGTGTAGAAACACACAGCTGCTAAAACCTCACAAACGGTTAACCATAAATAGATATTGGCCGCCCTATCATAGAGCTAGCCACCGCTAACAAAGGCAAAGTTCCACTGTGAGCTACCTTTAGATATCTTATTATTATACATTATTGCATACCCAAATTCTGTTTAGTGTCACCTGATGTCACACTCTCACACAAAACAGCAAGCACTAACCCGCGAGAGTAATATGAGACGACATCTCCCAGCCAAAGGAAAAACAGAAAACTCCAAGTTCGTGCAACTTCAGCACCCACCCTAGTTATTTGAACCGGACCGGACCGGCCGGTCCAACTCCAAGTTCGTGCAACTTCAGCACCCACCCTAGTTATTTGAACCGGACCGGACCGGCCGGTCCGACCGGTTCAACCGGGAACCGGAGGCTCCACCGGTTTGGTTCACATGAAAGATCGGCTGTGCAACTGAACCGGAATAAACCAGTTGAACCGCCCGGTTTTAATGGAAAACCGGTATAAAACCGGGTAGACTGGACCGCGGTCGGACCGCACCCATCGGCAGTACACGCGCAGGAGGGGGGAGTGCAGCGTGGGAAGGAGAATAAACTCTAAAAACTTGCGCCAAGGGGGTTCGAACCCCAGACCTCCACCACGCAAAGTTGGTGCTCTACCACCGGGCCACTTCGCTGGTTGTGTTTAGAGTCAAATATATATCTATTTAAACCGTTTGAACCGGCGGTCCAACCGTTTTGAACCAATGAACCATCGAACCGAGGGTTTGAGCGGTTCGATTACCGGTCCGGTTCAAATAACTATGGCACCCACTTGCATTCTTAAAATGCACAGCAAAACCTCTCACCTGTCACCACGTCATGCGTCTTTGGCGCAAATGATAGGCGTGCTCGACTGCTCGTCGTGCCACTTGCTACATTGGTAGTGGTAGGCAGGAGTTCAACCCGACATGCATTCCATTGTCCAAGCGCAGCACGGCAAGCAAGACCATGGTGGCCAATTGGCCATGCCCACCCCTTTCCTAGCGGTCGACCATCTTCGCTCGTAAAATTTATCACCGCGAGAATTTCTGTTTCTGGATTGTGTAATAACGAAGCTTCTTTCTTATAGAAGTACAAAAAAAGTAAGAAAATACTGAAATATGTTATTTTTTGCGTCCAAATGATAAGCTTGTGCCCCCAACAACATCCTGACACCCGTTTCTTCTGCCAAAATTTCTTAGTAGCCGTTGTGGCTGGGGTAGGCAAAAAGAAATGTATCAAGGCACACTTGCTAACGTGACAGAGAATCTGGAAAGGATCCAGTCAATAGATACGTAGATTACCATGGTATATAGAGTTTGTTAGGATCAACTGGTTACATATCGATGATCGATTGATGGCAGTCTGACTTGTTTTATCTCATCTAAACACCCTACATGGTCACCTGTGGTCCGTCGCCATCTTCCTACAGGCTTCCTTACCCTCGCTGGTCGCTGCGTAATTCAAACCGGGCGGCTTCTCTCGCCGTTCTAAAGACGACCCTCGAGGGCGGCTTTGTTTTCAGCAGAAGCAGAGGGGAGCTTTAGCGCTTTGGCACTCTGCTTTTCCACCCGTTTTAGCGAAAGCTTTACACGGCCTTGTTATTGCTCCGGAAAAAGGCAGCGATGAGAGCGGTCGCTGCTCCTTGATCTCCTTCTCTTCCTCGCTAAGCAACCCAGGGAGGCCCGACCAGGCCTGGCTCGCCGCGGCCTGCCGGGAAAAGCGAGGGCCCGAAGCCCGCAGCATAAGAAGCCGCAGAGCGGTCGAGTCCGATCAGTTCGTGTCTCTTCGTTTCTGTGTGGAAGGGACAGTGAAGACTGAAGAGATGGAGGAGAGGAGGTGGATTGTGCTTGCACTCTTGGGAGTCATCCAGCTCCTTCGTCTTCCTTCTGCAGGTGAGTGTCTTCCTGTCAGTTCATCAGAGCTCTGTTCTTCCTGAAACACTTGAGTGCATCTTTGTTTTTCCCTTTTCCTTTTCTCTTTTGCGGAATTTGGGTTGGACGTCAGTTCCTCAGAGTTCTGTTCTTGCTGCAACATCAAATGTTGGTTGCCGGCTGCAAAACTAAGGTTAGAATAGAAATTCAGCATGCTGAAACCGTTGATTGCCAGTTACCCCTACGAATTAGTATCACGCGGCTTCCGACTTGGTTAGCTGAAACTCATCTTGTGCTACACGCTCTTCTTTTCCCTCATCAAGCTACTGCTCTGTGGACACTCCCATATGGCTTTGTTTGCTCGTTGTCGGACAGCGAAGGACAGCGAAACGAACAAATGCCCGTGTAGAGTAGAGACGTGGTTGCATTCGCTGGAGCTTTCTCGGCCACACGAATTTGACCTCGCCTCGCCGTCAAGGTATCAACATGGCCGTGCGCGGAGTCATGTTCGCCTCACCGTCAAGTCAGATTGCAGGTGGAGCGGGTTGCGGACGGCCGCGAAGCCACTACGCTTGCCGCATGTTAATTACGTGGGTTTGCGGCTGTCCACCATTTCAACCATGCCGCTGGCATAGGTACTGCGGATTTGGTGGCCAATACGAATAAACCCGCAAGCATAGTCTAGTCAGCTTGTCTGCCTGCTACCGCTTTGCCTACTCTGTATTTACGTACGTTTTCGATCAAAACAGCTAGCTAGCAGGGAGCTAAAACATCGATAAGTCATCAAGAAATAAATATCTCACTTCCATGATGGCCGGCGCCCGGCGGGTTGCAGAGAAGCATCTGCGCGTGAGAGCGTCCCCAAACGTCAGCATGGTGAAGCGGATGATTATGTGGGTTTTGCGGGTTCTCGTATTATTTATTCGTGGAAATAACCTGTTAGCTCGCGTAAACCCGCATGAGGTTGCAGCTGAGCCGCATGCGCCACGAAGCGTGATTTTGCGGGGCGGACAAGCGGGTTCGTATAAGGACCCGCCCCGCCTGCATCGTGACCGTCAAGGTATCAACACCAGCCGCTACGGACATACAGATACAGTTCGCCGGTTTTGTCAGATGTGGTTAGCCCATTTCGATTTTTTTTGCATAGGACTTCACTTTCGACATGGGAGGTTTGAAAGTTTAAGCCTTGTACCTCTTCGGTCTTCGGTTCGTTGCGACTGAACTCAATTCCATCTCTGTGCACTGAATTTCTGCATTTTGCTCAATTGTTTGTGTTCAAATTGGATTCGTTTGGAGCGCGGGATTATTTTTTAAAAAAACAAAACTCATGGAAATGTTTATTTTTAGTGAAATTTAGCCGTACATTCTTGTCGTTGATAAGTTTGTTATGCATAGTACGCCTGACTAGCTGACACGCGTGCCTGCAGCGCCGCAGTCCTTCATCGGCATCAACTACGGCGACGTGGCGGACAACCTCCCGCCGCCGTCGTCCACCGCGCGCCTCCTCCAGTCCACGACCATCTCCAAGGTCCGGCTCTACGGCACCGACCCGTCCATCGTCTCCGCCTTCGCCGGCACGAGCATCTCCCTCCTCCTCGGCGCCGCCAACGGCG
Organism: Echinochloa phyllopogon; assembly: GCA_033239725.1. Taxonomy (NCBI): domain Eukaryota; kingdom Viridiplantae; phylum Streptophyta; class Magnoliopsida; order Poales; family Poaceae; genus Echinochloa; species Echinochloa phyllopogon. Next base: position 9,358,602 of record BTCW01000009.1, on the reverse strand, counting down.
ACATCGCCAACCTCGCGTCCTCCCCCGCCGCGGCCGCCGCCTGGGTCGCCGCGCACATCCCGGCCTCGTCGCCGGCGGTCTCCGCCGTCTCCATCGGCAACGAGGTCCTCTTCGCCGACGCCACCCTCGCCTCGCAGCTCGTCCCGGCCATGCAGAACCTGCACGACGCGCTGCCGCCCAACTCCAGCATCAAGGTCTCCACCGTGCACGCCATGGACGTGCTGGCGAGCTCCGACCCGCCGTCCTCGGGCGCGTTCAAGCCCGAGCTCGCCGCGACGCTGGACCCGGTCCTGGCGTTCCTGAGCAAGACCGGGTCGCCGTTCCTCATCAACCCGTACCCCTACTTCGCGTACCTCAGCGACCCGCGGCCGGAGACGCTGGCCTTCTGCCTGTTCCAGCCCAACGCCGGGCGACCGGACGCCGGGTCCGGGCTCACGTACGCCAACATGTTCGACGCGATGCTGGACGCCGTGCGCGCCGCGCTGGACGCCAAGGGGTACAAGGACGTGGAGATCGTGGTGGCCGAGACCGGGTGGCCGCACAAGGGCGACGCCGACGAGGCCGGCGCCACGGTGGAGAACGCGCGGGCCTTCGTGTCGGGGCTCGTGTCGCACCTCCGGTCACTGGCCGGCACGCCGCGGGTGCCCGGCAAGTCGGTGGACACGTACATCTTCGCCGTGTACGACGAGGACCTCAAGCCCGGCAAGGCGTCGGAGAGGTACTTCGGGGTGTTCCAGACCAGCCTCACCGAGACGTACCCGACGGGGCTAATGAGGAACGGCACGGCCGGGCTGGGGCCGGCCGTGGCGCCGGCGCAGGCGCCAGTGCAGCCGGCGCTGCCAAAGCCAGGGCAGCAGCCGCAGGTGACTCCAGCGCAGCCGGGCTCGGCGGCGGTGGCCGGGCCTTCGGGACTCTGCACGCCGGGGACAGCTTGCCCTCGGCGTAATGCTGCCGAATCGTCTCGCACTTTCTCGGTGCTAACTATCATTGCTGGCTTTTGGTTCACAGCCTTGCAGATGTTAATATGACCTCTCTTTAAACTTTTCCCAGCCAATGTATTGAGCCAACTTTTGTATACCTAGTGTGTTGCTTTCTTTTCTTCACGATCCAAACAACGCGTCGAGATTTCAAGTACGTACGATAAAAGCATTGACATCTGTCACATTGTTAAGGAACAGTCATCTGAAAAGATACTCAACAGAGCAGCCATCCACATCAATAGTGAGATCCAGTGTCAAAGAATGATCAGCTGAAGACATACACAAGTAGTTTGTTGGCATACAAAAAAACCAATCAAACGGTGTAAACAAAAGATACACAGTGCTCACTGAGCAAAGGACAACAAGAACAACAATCGCAGCCCAGGTCCAGTGCTGCAACAGACCCAAAAACTGCTATAGATCTCAGCATACCATCATCTTCAAACAAGGCAAAGGCGGTCAAACAAACACACACAACAGCAGTAATAATTGTATTTACGCTCCGGAGTGTGAAACTGGTGAAGTGATGAATTGCCCGTCCTTGAAACTATGGATGTACTGCTGAGGCAAAGCATGCTCCACCTGTAACATGAGAGCTCAAATTAGGTGTACAAAATCTAGGCTGCTAATAAAATAAATGTACAAAATCTGAGATCAAAACTGCTAACTAAATTGCCAAGTTAAAGAACCATATTTTAGCATCTTAAATCTGGCACCTAAAAGGATGAGGCCATTAACATAGTCATCCACTCTATTTCTGCCTAATTAGGAAGTCACAGTAATATCGTAGTTGCACGTCAGTGGTCTATCATCTGTGGGCCTAAATGCGCAAAATGTAACGTGTTGACAAATTTCTTCTTTTCTTTCAACATTTGATACCTCGATAAGCTTTGCAATCATGTCAATCTTATACATCCAAACGTACAAATATAAGGGGGCAGATCTTACCCAATCACCATCAGTGGCATCACTCGGAACCATCACATTGATTTCACTAGATTTAGCAGAAGTAATTGAAGCTCCCAGTGAATCTTTGCTTAAGTATAACTGACATCCAGATGTGTTGTCAATTGATACTGTCGGTGCCGTACCCTGAGAGTAAGAGACAAGGAGTTCAGTCTTTCGACAAAAATGTAGCAAAAAGTGCATTCAAATAGTGAGTTTGTGCAGTAAATATAAGCAGAATAAGGAAACTCCGGACAATTTTGACTTGTTGAAATTGTAAGAGTAACAAATTCAAAAGAAAATGAAGAAAATTTGAATCAAGATTCTAAAAGGCATTTGAATGCTCAGATTGAAGAATTAATTAAAATAAGAAAGCAATCACATCATGATTCGAGAAGCCACTTGAATGATAAAAGAGGGCAGAGAAATTAATGTGTGAGTTCGGGTAGGTCTGTGTGTGTTGTGGTGTGTGTGTCTGTGTGGGTTGTGGGTGTGTGTGTGTGGTTTGTGTATGTGTGAGTATATGTTAGACTCTTCTTCTTCTATTAATACAAATATACGCACCTGCGTGTTCGATAAAATAAAAAATTAGACATCATAAATAGGCCAACAATCTTCAAACACTTGCCATAAAATAGACTGAATAGACATCCGCTCAAAAGGATAACAGAGTGGATGCAGAGGAAATAATGTAAAAAAAAGATCCCGGAAAATGAAAAAAAAACAAGATAGATACATATACATATAAAATAAAAATACTATAACACATTGAATACCTGACATTGGACCTCAACGCCACTGCAGTTGACAACCTCAAAGGCTGCTACAACATCCTGAAACACATAGTAGATAAGTTCATTGTTACCAGGGCACTATGACAAATTATCTGAGAACCTCTTGGCCTCGAACAATTTAAACTAACCTTGAACACGATTCCAAATTTAGTGCATTTGTCAACAGTAATATTGTTAACCTTGCCTGCAAAAAGCTTATATAATTTTAGTTGCCAAAACATAGAGAAAGGTGTACATCCAAACTAGATACACATTACCATTTACTTGAAGGACGGAATCCTTGCATCCATACACATAGACAGATTGCCTCGAATCACAATCATCAATAGCAAGGGTCTTCTTACCAACCTGATTCTCAACCACCCACCTGTACACATTGGCATCATATGGTAACACATTAGTACATATTAACACAATGGAAGTTAGAATAGAGTGGTGTATTGTTTGTGTATTTGTATTGCTGAGTTCAAATATTTAAGAATGGCATAATCATTCTAGAAGATTATAAGATATGCACAGCTGCCTCATTCCTAGCATGCACCCTGGACAGGTAAGCTGTGATTGGCTGAATGCAAAAGCCCAAGCTGGCTAAATGAGATTAACCCATTTGGTAACTCAGAACACAATCTACAAATGCAAGTGAGGGATGCTTGAGATAATGAACAGATGGTGTTGGGTTAGCAGGATGTGTGATGCAAATGTAAGGGGCATGAGGTTAAATGAACAGCAAGAGAGATAACTGTCTACTCTACCAAAATACTCCCTCCGTACAGGTTTGATATACGTATTAGGGGTGAAAAGAAGTCCAAAATTGATATGTGTATTTGTTGTTGGAGTCTGTTCCACCTTGAACTGATTGGGCATGCCTGTTTGGTACTCGTAGCCTATTCAATGCATAGCCAATCAGCTTTTGGATGCTAGGAGAGATTAATTTCTCCTTGGTCTCTGTGCTGCTCACTTATATGCATATCAAAGGTGGACGGAGGGAGTAACCCTTAATTATCATTGATTCCATCCATCTCAGTCCAATATCCCATCTTAAATTTTTTGACACGATCAAATTAATAATCTAACCAAATATAAAATCATTAAACCAGACTGAAAAACCAGCAGCTTAATTTAAGCTTCACATCCTGATTCCTACTATGCACAAAGGCCAAAGTCCCATTTTGGTGCACATTTGTCCCAGACTGCCACCTTGCTATGGCAACCCAGCAAACAAAACAATAGGTCACCGAAACACTCACCATGGTTGGGCTGGTAGCTATTATTACAGGCTACCAAGAATTAACCCCACAATATAACAGCAGACCAGCAGATCCAATTTCTTAAGATAACATACTAGATAGTATGCCATTTTAAGAGCCACGGCAAAACTTACTTGCGTCCCATCTGAAGTTCCAGTTTTGGTGGTCCAGACTTGAAGGAGAAGGACCCTGCACGAGAAGTCTTCTCAGGAGCTGCAGGAGCAGCAGCAGTGCTGCTAACAACACCGCTTCTATCAGAACGATTTTTGGTTTTCATATCATCGGTGACCTTTCGCAACCCTGCATAGGAACAATGTTGTTTAATATGTTTATTACTAAGGTATGCGAGTAACAAGGAAATCCTATACTAACAAGTGTCTCCATCTACCTGCTGTCACAGGTTTTGAACTAATCTCTTTAAAGACAGCTGACATCCCTTCCTTAGACTGTGAAGATTTTGGAGACTTCTCTGTGGTAAAAAGAGGTGCTGAAGGAAGAGCTGGTGGAGGGGGAGGCTTAACCGCTGGTGCTTTAGGTGTTGGAGCAGCAGCCTTTGGTTGGGAAGCAGTGGCACCTCCAGCGGGACCCCAGACAGGACCAAGAGGGTAATGCTTCTTAACATAATCCCGCAAACCAGGCATGTATAGATCCTTCAGTGCTTTAGCCCACTCAACATGATCAGGGTCTTTGTTTCTGTACTCCACAAGAACCTAAGAGGGAAAAAAATGGTGTAAATGCTTCATCACCAGAACATTGTAAAGATGCAATTGCTTCACAGTAGGATCAAAATTTGAATTGCTAAGAACATCTCCATGCACCGCAGTAAACTAATCAGCAAAGAAAGCATATCAAAGGAATGAAGTCTACATAATCTGTTCTAGAATTGAACCCCTTTTTTTGGACTTAGCTTCCATTCATTAAAACACATCGTTACAATCTCTCTGGAGAGAGTGCATGAGAAAGATAGGTGGCTGATCAAGCCATACAAGACTAGGAGCAGTAGAAGGATGCAGTTTTCTTTGGTGCTAGTGCTACTAAAATTTGCAGTCTTAGAAACATACTTTGACAAGAAAACTACTTTCTAAATTCATATGCATAATCGATATATACTAATAAATTCATACTTCTACAAAAGCATTTCTAACGAGAAAACCTAGTACGATAAATTTTCAATAGCCAATATTGTACCTTTAAACATATTAATGGAGTAGTAAAGGCATTTTCAGAGTGAGCTTTTATGAAAGGAAAGAAAAACTTAATAGGACAATTTTTTATATAGCCGATATTATAAAAATGGTAATGGGGTAAATGTGTTTTCCTGGGTTTTGTAAGTAGCATTTTACTGCTCTTCTCACTTGAAGCAGCAAATAGACAAACACACATTTTCTATAAAAAAAACGGATATACCAGATAAGCAAAAACTTCCACATCTCTGTTGTTGATATGCATACTTGGTTATCTTTGAATCCTTGTTACATAATTATGGCCCAGAACACAGCAATTTGGGTTGTGTGTAATAGAAGCCGCATCAAATCCCATTTCTTAGAAATAAATTTAATTAGCTGGTACCATAATGGTATAACCTTCAGTAACAGAAATGCTAAAGCTTGCTTGAAGAAAACTAATATGGTCACAGCATGTGCTCATTACATCGCTCTATCCCAATATGAATCTGTCTTAAAGAAGTTTGATAATCTTTTCAATAAAATGTGGATCTAATTTTAACTATATGAATGGATGCCCAAGGTATACTATGGCAGAAATTACAAAATGGTCACAGAAAAGGCATACCTTATTGTTATAGAACTCAGCCATCTGCCAGCTTTCCTCTACATGCGCTGTTGGGAAACTCATACCTTACATAGTAGAGGGGGGGAAACCAAAATGAGTGGCATATTTTGTGCGACTTTGACAAGATTAAACATAGGGGAACAAATTTACTAACCACAATCCTTTCCTAAGAATGCAACCCAAGCCAAAGCAGGCAGACTGTCAGCAACACTCTTTAAGTGGTTGAAATAGTCAGGTCTCCTTCCTTCTGTCATTGCAGTTGCTTTGGCAATAACATCACTGAGGGGCTTAAAGAAGCCCTGTGCATCAGCCATTGATGCTGGTTTCTGCACAACAACAACAAAATACAAAAAATCTTACTGATGTACTACTAAGCATTCCACTGTTTAGATCCACCGATGCTGCATAACTCGTAACTTGTACCAAACAATCATAGAACAATTTGCTGCTACAGAAACCACTCCAGCAGAATGATGAATGATCTTAGCGAGCCCGCTACTGTTGATCAACAAAATCTAGATTCTACTAAATGTGCCACCTCAAACATCAGCTCAGTGAGTCGCTCCCCCACAATCCCACGCATCTGGTAGGCTAACACCCGGAGATCTACGCGCGGAGCACATGTGACACAGCCAGATCAAGTGAGGAGGGAAGCGCGCCGGTCCCGTACCTGGAGCTGCTTGGCCTGGACGAGCAGGTCCTTTGCGACGGCGAAGGCCTCGGCGAGCAGCTTGGTGGCGTCGAGCACCTTCCCGCCGATCTTCTCGGCCGCGGCCGTGAGCCGCCCGACGGCTTCCGAGACGAACTCGTCGTAGGCCACGATGGCCGGATCCGCTGCCGCCGGGATGTCGAGGTCGCGCGGCGCCGCCGAGGCGAGCGACGCTCCGGAGGCCACGGCGGCCTCGAGCCGCGCCACCGCCGCCTCCAGCCGCTCCACTAGCGCCGCCTCCATCGCTGAGATCAAGCCACGCGGGGGTCCCTCGATTCCTCTCTCTCTCGCAGTCTCCCTTTCTCTCCGTGCGTCTCCCTGGCGCCGCTTCCTCCTCCAGCTGTGGCGGTTTTATGGCTTTGCGTCTTCTCGGTTTTGCGGTGCCGCTCTTTCTTTTGGGTTTTCTGCGTTTTTTTCTTTCTGCGGCGACAGGAAATACATGAGGTGACGTGGTATATGTATTGGATAATTTTCAGGAAATACATGTACCACCCGTTGTCCCGTTGCACTGCACGCCGTAGCTGTACGCCTGTACTGTGCAGCTCTGCTGTATGCCTGTCTGGCGTAATTGGAATGTACGGTACAGTGTTTTGCCAATCGATTTGCACGGCTTCTCTGAGAGAGCAAGAAATCAAGAATGTTTGATGCCCACTAGCCCAACAAAGGTCATCGGTCGCCACTCATCGCCACGACGTTTGGGCTTGCACCAGCACATGATCTTTTTTTTATGTCCTTTTGGAATCGATGAGCTGGTCAGTCTGCCGAAAGTCGAAAGCTACCGTAGACTGACCAGGAAGGGGAGAGACGCGACAGCGCAGCTCTCCGATTTATCGTCGTTGCTTGCTATCAATAGAAATCATCTGTTGTGTTTTCTTTTCTTACTGCAAAACCGGATTCGTGCTTCTCTCCTGCCTCCTATAAGTATATTTGCATTGTGCGGCGTCTGTTCAGCTGATCAATTGGGCTTTCTCGTCGGTCTCTGATCCCTTGGTTTTTTTTCTTAGAATTACTCCTTAGCTTAGATCTTGTTTGAATTCATGACTTTATTGTTAGCTTACTGATGGTTAGAGTTTTTATTGGTTGACTAAATACTAGCTTGCTTAGTACTACCTCCGGTTTTATTTACTTGACGTTAGGACAAAATTATTAGTTCAAAAATGAACTGAGTCGGTTGTCTGAACGTCAAATATTCAGAAATGGAGGTAGTATTAGCTAGTGTTGTTTGGATTCACTGGCCAATTGATGTTTCCTAATTGGTTGTAGATGCAAAATATCTATTAGCTGCAATTAACTGGGTGGTGACAACTGATGAGAAAACCATTAGTTGGATGATTCGCTAAAAATAGCTATGTGTGCTATTAGCTTTTTTTGTAGCACAATGTGTGCTATTAGCTGATATACTTATTACTTAAGTAATTTTAGCACCCAACTATGAGAGATAAGGATGTAGCCAACCAGGCCCGGCTCACCTGAACCCGCTTCTCGGCGAAATCACTTCGTTCGAAAAGAAACAAAAAAAATAAAAGGAGGTGTCCTCGTGTGGAGCAGCTGAATTGCTTCTTGCAGGGTCCAGCCCAAAAGGCTCAGAAGCACTTCAGCAGGCATCATCGCCCGGCGCAGTTCAGTTGGGCTCCCGCCTACCGATGGGGGCTAGGCCCAAATTCTTTTTCAAACAGATGCCACGTTTTGGGCCTCGCAGTCAAGTGGCGGTTAGTGGGCTGGCGGTCTCCTTTTCTTCTTTAGTGCAAGGCCTCCTTTGTTCGGGGATCCTATATGGCTTCCGGAAGTTTTTTGGGCCTATTGGCTTCCAATGTTTGAGATTCGTGCTGTCCATAGGAACCGTTCGATCCCCTTATTCTTCTTCGTGAGAGGGCCGTCGTCGCGCCGTCAACGGACGGAGGGGCCGGAGCCGGCGGGCGGTGGCGGACGGCGGCGAGGGCGCCGCCGGCCGTGGGCGGTGGCTGAGGCCGGCGGCGGCAGCGGCGAGGCGGCGTTAGGGTTCGGGGGGTGCCGGCGGTGGGAGCTCAGGGGGCTCCAATGGCCTCCGACCATAGAAAAGAAGGAGGTGGGGCGAGGGAAGGTCCGGCGGCGACGGAGGCGAGGCGGCGCCGGCCGGGCAGGGACGGACGGACGGTGGGCAGGGACCGGCGGCGCGGGGGCGACGAGGCTGTCGGGTTAGGAAGAGCGGGGCGGCGCGGCGGGGGTGGAAGGCGGGCGGGCGGCGCGGCGGCCGCCGGCCGGGGCGGCAGTGGTGCAGCATGAGGAGTCGAGAGGAAGAAGAAGCCGGCGCCGCGGTAATGGGCCGTTGTTGGGCCCTAAGCTGACTCCCTTATTTGGTAAATAGAAGTCAGATAGGAGCCCCCTCCTCTGTTACCGTATAGCAAACGCCATTTACCGATTAGCCCCGCGTACGAGTAACAGTCAGATTATCAGTTATCAGGAATCTCAGACCGCACACGGGCGCTGCTCCACCATGTGATGGGTCCACTGCAGCATACGTATGCTGCCAATCTGCCATATAGACATATGTATACACGTACATACTTATACTATACAAATATACACTGTGCCGGACCACTCCCTTGCCCGATCCATCAATCATATGTGCGTATTAGACGACAAATAGACACCCAAGAGTCCAAGACCAATGAATGAGACAAGACTAATCGCTAGAACCACCGGCTAATAGTAATAGAAAAAGATCAACCACTAGACTCGCACGATTTCTGAATCTAGGCTGAGATACATCGATTACTGTTACTATTACTAATGCTGCGTGCACTGCAGACAACGCCGGAGGCACGCCTCCTACTTGCAGCAAGCGGAAACAGCGCAGCTGGACTGATGGAGTACGTTTTTTTAGATAGAGGATAAAATTCCGACCTCTATATCCACAATTAGATATATATAGCCAAAAGTTACACGAGTACTTAGACCCCCAACTCTCAACACAAGCGAACTTAAAACAGCAAGAAAGGAAGCTAAAGACTAAACAAAGAAACAAAGACTAAGCTTCGATCTTCTTCTAAGTCTTCACTTCACACTTGAGTTGTTCACGGGAGTAGCAACCATTCGCATCTCTTATCCACTTAGAAACAATTGATGACACAATCGTTGCCCATGATACAATTAAACCTTCTTGCTTGATGCCTGTCGCGTAGAAACCGCACTGAGTCGATCCAAACCGCGACGCCAAGCCTGAACAAACGTCATTCACCGCCGTAAAAGACAGGCGATCTCGCTAACGACACCACATGGCTCCATCCCCTCCAAAGCGACGCCCCGAAGGGGGAAGCGTCATCAAAATGTCGACGCCGCTAGAACCAATGGCGGTTCAATGGTTTTCATCCAGAGAAGAAGATGACAAGGTCCTTCCAACAACCTTCGAGAAGGAGAGCGATCCATCGCCAGCACCGTCGTCGATCGATACAAAATCGAATTAAGCTTTCGCCCAAAGACCTTACATGAGCCAGCAAAACTCCAGGTCGAGACTGCCGCTGGCCACCGCCGCGCTTGGCCCCGGATGCGGCGTCCCAGATCCGACGGCCAAAGCACCGGAACCTGCCGCACCCATGGCCATCTCCTCGCCTCTCCACGCGTGCCGCCGCCCGTGGCCGTCCGCGCGCCACGCGCACCGCCGCCCACGGATGTCGCGCGGCCGCCTGCCGCTTGCCGCTTCCCACGCGCCGCCGACCGCGCTCCACGCACGCCGCCGACCGCGGCCGTCGCGCGGCCACCCGCCGCTTCCCGAGCGCCGCCGCCCGCGGCAGTCGCGCAGCCGCCCGCGCCCTTCTGCTCGCTGCACCACGCGTGTCGCCGCCGCTCACGGTCGACTCCTCACCGCCGCCGCCTGCAGCCATCTCCTCGCCGACACGCGCCGTCTCCCCGTCTGGTCACCGCCGCCGGCATCTCCGCTCCCAGATCTGCTCGGGACGGGCCTTGGTGGGACACAAGCCACCTCGCCGCCGCCGTCCTGGCAGTCCGGCGGGCTTCCGCTGCGTGCTCTAGCGGCGGCGAGGAGAGGGCAGGGATGTGGGGGAGGGCGGCGGCTAGGGTTTGTGCGGCGGCGCCCGTGTCGCCCCTGGAGGATAGCGACGCGGGGGCCTTCGTCTAAACTGATGGGTCTGATGGAGTACGTAACCCTCGCGATGGGTCTGATGGATGGATCACTACACATCGGGCTGTACTGCCAGGTCTCTCAAACAAGCAAGCGAGGCGATGTAGTGCCCCAAGCAACGTGCCGACGTCTGACGCAGCCTTGAAAAACTTTGTCCCCGTTTGCGCTAGCTTTTCAACAGCGCGGCACGCACGCTTGTGAAAACCGGGCCGGGCTACCTGTCAACCGCCGGCGAGGACCATCCATGGCTCCAATCCAAGCCTTTGCGAGATCACTGACCTCACCGTGACTCAGTCATTGCCCAAGCAAGATAAGCAACGCTGCATATACGAATACGAGCAGGATTGGAAACGGGGAATCAAAATTCCATGAGGAAAACAGAATCTGCAGCCGTGGTGCTCCTCCAAGGCCACTCGTGCAAGCAGCAGGGCGCATCTCGGCGCAAACGTTCATGGTGGCACGCATCAGTTCGCCGTCAGACGCCACCGAAAACCCGCGCCGCCCCGCCGCTTTCGGCCGGCGCCCGCTACACGCGCGTCGTGCGGGCGACTTGCCCATCTGGTCGCCCGCCCTGGCCGATGGAGGGAGCCGGCCGCACGACGGCGCGCGCGGCGAGGTCTGAACGCGACGGGCAACTTTGTCGCGCGGCCGGTAGCTAGCTGGAGACCCGACTGGTAAAAGCCAGGCCAGGTGAGTGGCGCCATGCACATCCCGGACAGGGACGCGCCGCGAGCCAGAGGACTCGTGACCGGCGGACTGGGAGGGTTTGCGCGAGCGCGCACGGGCGTCGACGTCGCGCCAGCCGGGTTGGTGATGACTGACGAGACGACGCCAGGCAGGACCTGGAAAGCCGGCGGTCGACGTCGGCGACGGACGGCGACGCCCGCGCTCGGCCACTGGCGGTGGCCGGGGCGGCCGGCCTGGTGTGAAGGCGCCGCTTGACCTCGGTGCATTTTTGGGGGCTTTCGGTCGGTGGATTTGCCCCCGTCTTTGGGACTCGCCGCACTCGCTCGTTGCCGTCGTTGGCGGCTTGGTGGTGGTGCGATCTCTCCTTTTGTCTTTTTCGTGGGCAACTTCTTTTTATCGCAGGTGGTAACGAAAACTACGAGTCGTTGCGAGTCACGAATATGCAAAGCGCCGTGCTTTGCCGATCCAGGAGGGGAAACACGAAAACCACAAGCTGACGAAAAAGAAAACGTGCGTGGGTTGTGCTTAACCCAAACGAGTAAGATTACCAACCGAATTTATCTAGTGGTAACTAAAGCTTGCGAACCGGGTGAAGACCAAATCATGTTGCTCCTTGGCTTTCCCCGGGCTCGTACGTAGGCCCGGGGGCGCACGCTTTCCGTGGCTCGAGATTCACGTCCCGACAGCGCGGATGCTTACAAAAAATCTAACTGTTGACCGGGATTGATGTTCAGCGTACGTAATTTGGGCCTCAAAGTCGCGGCACAATCATTTTCAGGACCCCGTGGACACGTCACCCGGGCGACCGGCGCACGTGTAAAAACGATTAGATTACGAGGGCGCGCATTAGTTTTGAGGTAAAGCGAGATCTTATTCTTATCGCCCGCCCATGGTGCGCGGTTTAGATAAGGGTGTTTCGTCGTCTCCTAGTTCCGATACGGCTAGACACGATGATTGCCTTGCCACGATCGTTTTCTTGGCTTTTTATCATGTGCATACTGCATGGAACGATTTGAACACATGGTCGCCGAGTTAATTTTCTTGGCGCAGTAATTTTATTTTTTGAAACTACGCAGTATACTGCCTTCTGAGTCCTCTATGGGAAAGTGAGCTCCGACGTCGTAGCAGGCTAGCAGCAGAGCGCGCACGGGGGAGTGGTGTCACCGTCCTCGTGTGATCGTATCGTCGTCGTGTGGTAACGTTATCCTGGCATCTGCTCATGGAAATGATGGAAGGACGGAACGGAGTGCGTGTAGAAGAAAGGTGCATACGAAGCATAGATACGTGTGCCGCAAAAGGAAACGGGGAAAAGGACCCGACAGATCTCGAGACGGGGGAAACGAGAAATCACCGGCCGGGCCTCGCGTCGCGCGCGGCTGACGTCGCCGGCGGGGGCCGCTTGCCCGCTTCGAGCGCCGTTCCCACGACCCACGGGCCACGGGCCGCGACCACGACGAACTGGAGCGCCGCGCGCTCGACCGCTCGTGCGTCCCACCCACCGGGGCCGGCCGGCCGGGCGGGCCGGGGGGACCTGCCCTGCTCCTGCCTCTCGAGCGCGGACGTCGCCGCCGTGGGCGACCAGCGGCCAGGCTGCAGCGCCAGCGCGGGCAAGATCATGAATGCGATGGCTGCTGCGGCCGTGCCCCTTGCTGCACAGTGCGCGCGTCATCGATGCCGTGTGATCACGGCTCGGGGAGGAGCCTCCGTGGACGCTGCAACCCTGGTCGTCCTCGAACAGCCTCGGGCGTGGCGGGCGCGCGGTAGTACGCCGATACGGCACATTTCCGTGACGGCTTCGAGATCGGAGGCGGCTCAGTTTCTTCAGCTGCACGTGCAATACTTTCACGGATGCGCTGTGATTGAAGCTTTAGGCTATCCGCACTCGTTATACTTTAAAGTTCAAACACATCCTTTAAAAGAATATTCTATCCTAGTCATCAAGATCTTACGGTACAGTTCCAATTTCTCTGCACTCGTTATACTCTATTTACATCCCTCTGCAGGGCTCCTCTAGTTTGCGGTCGACCGCACGGGAGGCTTCCGTGCGGTCGGTGTTCAGACAGCGACAACGACAGGTCCCCCCACGTGCCTGCCTGCCTGTCCTGTCATTCACTTTTCGCTTTCCCGCACCCCTTCAGTATTCGCTTTCCCGCGCGCCCCAACTTTTTTTTGTCGTTTTCCCGCACGCTGGGCGTTTACCTCATTATTTCTCTTTTTTCGCGCAGACTTTTTAAAACTAGTTAAATGGTCACTCGCTTTCTACCTTCACTGCTTCTCTTTTGTCACGCCCGGAACATTCGGGAGCATGAGGAGGGGGGTGTATAAATGGGTGGGGGAAGTCAAATAAAACCTAGATTCAACGAAGAAATAAAGAAAAAAATTGTTCATAAAAAGATACCAACAAAATATATAAAAGATAAATAGTTTAGACCTATGCTAATTTGATATAAAAAAATCCAGCAAATGTTGTTGAACCGAAGTATTTGTCACCACTTGATCGCAACTGTTGGAGAGCTTCCTCCTGGAAAAAGAAAATGTAGCAAAAGGTTTATGTGTACAATGTTTTATAGGTCAAAGTTTGATGTTTATAAAACTAACAAGTATAAAACTTGACATACTAATCTTATCTAAAAAAACTTCTAATGTAAATTTTTCAGCATATTACTTTTGTAGATAACTTTGTAAGTTATTATAATTTTTACTAAGAAAAATATATAAGTAGTAATGTTTTCAGAACAAGTTTCTTCCACAATATTTTGGAAAACAAATTTCCGTGACACTTCAAAGAAAACTTTAGTCTGTAACCTTTTCTTAGTAAAAAGTCATTTTAATAAACATATTTCACTAAATACTTACTTGTAGAATTTTTTCTAGATAGAATTTGCAAAGAGATTTTATATAAAAAAACAGCACAAAAAGTTATACATGATAACTTTTCTGTAAATTTTGTAAGTAGAACTTATTCATAAACTTTCTTAATAACTTATATATGATACTTATACAAAAAAACATTCACAAAAAACTTTCCTTACAAATTTTCTTGACAAAGCTCATTGAATAACTTTAATTTGTGAATTTTTTAAGTAGAATTTTTGTTAATAACTCTTGTATAAAACTAAGCTGAAAATCTTATGCCCAGACTTTTTCGGCAAAAGCTTCTAAAAAATGTGTGTTAATCACTATTGAAACTTCTCTAAATAACATTTATACAAACTTCTATGAAAAAATTCTCTTGAAAAATGATCTTAAATATTTTTCCAGAAGCATCTGTTTGAAAATTTACAGTAAACCTACCAATGTACATGGAGCTTATTGAAAATATTAATAATAAGCTGCATGATTCTAAACAAGATTCTGTATAATAAGTCAATATTTATGTAACAATAATAAACTGCTATGGTTATTTAGATGGAGAAGGCAAAACTTTTAAAGAATTGAAATCAATATCATATTGAACTTGTTAACCAGTGGTGGAGCTTGAGCTAAATTTTGAAGAGGCCAATAGTAGAGGATAAGTGAATTAACTAAACTAGACAAGGAGATCTTTGAAGCTAGGTTGCTATATTCCCTACAAGGTTAAGCTTTCACGGTTGGGGGCTCATGGACCATGTTGACCAAACTTAAGCTTGCCGTGTTTTTTACTAACCTATTTTAACCTACACAGCTCGATATGAGAGACACCTAAAAGGAACTTGCGACCTTTTACTGGTGAATTGGAAAGGACAAAATATTTTAACTCACATTTAGTTTTACAGTGCTATCATTGTACTGAAGATTACCTTAAGATAGGGAAACCATAAATGGTCAGCGATCCATGAGCTCATGCAGCACCAGAAAAAACAGGAGCAGCTACAGAAAGCGGCTTCCTAGCAGCATGCAATTCTCTTTCTCTTTCAATAAAAAAGGAGCCAAAGCAGATAAAAAACAAGGATATTCAATGCATCTGAAAAGCGTAGTCTAAAATAGTGCACACATATTAATACAATCTTTACATCCTTTTAGGATGGAAATTAAAATGACCGATATAAATCATTATAGCAAGAAGGAAACAACCTTGGACCACATTATTTATATGCACATTTATCACAAACAAGAGTATGTTCAAATTTATAACTATTCTACACGAGTTTTCTACAAAACTTCTCTAAGAATTATAGAACATTCCTAAAAAGAACTCGTAAAGAACAGAGGGTTTTTCTTTCTACATAACTTTGGAGCAAGACTTTTAATAGACATTATATGCAAAAGTTTTCTAGACAAATTCCCCAAAAAACTTATATAGAAAACTTCTCTATAAAACTTGTTTGCCTAACTTTTATATATAACTACTATAAAAATCACATCTCTGATCATAGTCGCTAGCAGCAACACAGAAGATAACAAGCCTCACATCATTAAACATATGCAGCCATTTGCAGTTCTCATGCAAGCCTCTATTGTTTATTCTGATGGAAAAGATTGCTTTTACAACTATCACAATTCCTGACATAAATTAAGAATTGAACCTAGAATATAAGTATTAAAGTGTACTAAGAATGCATGTGAGTTTTCATCCTATGTGGGTCTGCATAAAAATGCTGCATGTCCATACATCAAAAGGGGAAAAAAATCCATTTATGTTTAAGAGGTGCTTGGGCTAGATAACACCATACGACACACTATAACCACAAAGCTGTAGAAAGACAAAGAAAGATAGGTAATTCAGCACTATAGCAGACTACAATTGCATTAAGAGACTGACCTTAGCAAGGCGTCTTGTGGATCAGGCTCATCAACACCCTGTCCACCCAGAGACATCTGTGAGAAAGAGAATTCTGTTGATGCTAACCCATCTGAGGATGTAATCCCATCAGCATACAGTATATCCATATCAGAGAGCTCATATTCCGTTCGAGAAATATCAACAGCCTGGACATCCCAAACAAGGTTGAAAAATGATTCGCACTAATAATACAAATCTAGTGAAACGCAGCTATCATAAATGACATAAGTTGTCCTATTGATGGTTTACCTAGCATAATCCCAAAAGAAGCAATCCTCACTTCATATCTGCACATTACAAGTATAATGTACCTATTTCTACTGTTAAGACTAACAAAAAGAGATACATGTGCTGTAGAACATCCTACTTGGCAGGCAATGGTTATCGTGGGGGTGCTTTTCACAGGATGAACTAGAAATCAGAAAAGCTATACTAAGATTAGACAAATTAGCATCTGGTTCTAGAAAAAACATGTGGATTCTCAGACAGTGCATTTCCCCTAGCATGTATATTGACTTGGCACAGCTGTTCAATTAATATATACAAATCAGAGTGTATATCCAATATATCATAAACAAAATCAGAGTGTATATGCAATTAGAGAGCAGGTTGATCAACTAATTGGAGTGTGGTGGCTCGCTTGGGGGTGCAGGGCATGCTTACCTTGACCACTACTGTGGCCGGCCACTGGACTGTGACTGGGAGGAGCTGCAGAAAGATTGCCCTGGTGCAAACATGACAAAAAAATATGTCAGGCCATTAATTTACTGAACTAAAGTGAAACAAATCAGAAGGAAATAAAAAATTTAAAAGAAAATGTGCTTATAACTTATATAAATAAATTCTTTTAAAAAAATTCATATAGAACTCCACCTAGAAACTTTTTCTAGAGAAATTGCGTATAAAACTTATCTAATAAAATATTTTATTTATAATAACTTTTCTGCATAGATTTTATACCAAAAAGGTTGTCCTTTTCAGTGTAACTTGTTTGTAGAATGTTATGGGTTAAAATAAGTTTTCCACATAATGTTTTTACATAATCTTTGCTCTTTAAGTTTGCATATAACACCCTGTAAAAACTAATATATCAAACTTCTGATAAAAAATAATACTTTACTTAGAGAACTTATAAGAAAACTTATCAAGTAAACTTCCTCAAGGAACTTAGTAGGAAAAGTTTCGTATAAAACTTATGTAGTAAGCTTATACGTACCAAAAAAACATATGAGTACTTTCTCACTAAATTTAGACACTAAAAGTTAGTTACAAATCTTTTTATAAAAAAACTTATCATTCAGAACTTTTTTCTAGAGAAATTATACACAAAACTTATATAGAAAATACTTTATACATAACTTTTGTGGACATATTTTGTACCAAAAGTTATTTAAGGAAACTTGTCTGTGGAACTGTTTCTATATAATATTTTCAAAAAACTTTTCTGTGGACTCCACAAAAAGTTTCTACATATATATTTTTCTATATTACTCTTCTAAATAATTTTTATGTAAAACTTTATCTTTATAACTTTTATATAAAACTTTATCTTTATAACTTTTATATAAAACTTTATCTAGATTTGATTTTTGCCTGTTCTCTAAGACCATAATCCCTGGCAAAAAGAAAATATGATATACAGAAAATTATCTGGACAATTTTTTATACAAACGTCTTCTGAAAAGGTTTTGTGAAGTTAAGTAACAAAAGTTCTGTACAAAATTATTTGAGATGTTAGCAATAAAAAACTTTCATAGAAAAACTATCAAGACCTTTTGACATAATTCTTTAATAAAAATGTTTGCTAGAGAACTTTTATCAAACTTATCAAGTAAAATATTATATGGAACTTTCCTATAACACTTATTTGTACAACTTTTTGTGGAGAATTTGCATAATAAAGTATTCTAAAAAGAACTTTTGTTAACAAATATTTATTGACTGCTCATTATATAAACATTTCATGAAAACCTATTGACAAAAAAAAAGTTTCTTGTGATAAGTTCCGTAGACAGATGTAAGGAAAAGTTTTGGACAGAAAAGTTATGTGTAAGAAAACTTTACTTTTTAAAGTATTTCGCAAGTGAAGTTATAAAGACAAGTTTTGTATAAAACTATGTCAGAATATTACATACAAAAAGTATATACAGAAAAAGTTATTTTGTACAAAATGTTATGTGGAGTTATCTAGAAAAGGTTATTTTACAAAAGTTAAGTAGAAAATCTTTTTTTTAAATGTTAGCAAGAAAAACTTTTGTGAAAAACATTCTATGCATATCCTGTGCATATAACATTTTTACGAAGCTTCATCTAGATAAGTCACCTACATTTATTTTTGTTTTAATTTCCTCTAAAAATATGTTAGGATAGTAAATCTAAAAATAGGGATACATAGTAAAAGAAGAATATTATTCCA
Source organism: Echinochloa phyllopogon (assembly GCA_033239725.1). Classification (NCBI taxonomy): domain Eukaryota; kingdom Viridiplantae; phylum Streptophyta; class Magnoliopsida; order Poales; family Poaceae; genus Echinochloa; species Echinochloa phyllopogon. The sequence goes on along the minus strand of BTCW01000009.1, from coordinate 9,340,154 downwards.
GAGGGCGTTGGATAGCTGCTCACCCCAAAAAGGCCATGTCTCCCCTGACCGAAAAGCACATTGAAGAAGTGGGGGTGCCTCGTTGATGGCATCATGCTTGCAGTCAGCCTCTTCATAAAAAAAAATATACCAACTTCTTACTAAAAATCGAGTATCGAGAAAGCCTATTAATCAAATGTGCATCAAATAGATTAAATTAGGGCTGGAAACAAATTAATTACTTGAAAAATCAAATGAATAGAGATTGACAATAATTAACCATCACAAAAATACAATACAAAGCTTTATATACAAGGAAATGAGCATCTACATGTCACAGTATCATTATAGTTTAAAACATTGATGCCTAAACATGTTTGATGTATAGTAAATACAACAATGAATTTTCATCCAATAAAAAATGGTAGTATATTCATCTATTTTGATAGCCAACAGAAATAGTTCACATATCGTAAAGCATCCGTACGAAATTATCAAACATTCATAATAGACAAGCAATGATAAGCCACACAAACCAATTCATTTTGCTAACAATAAAACGAACACATTTTACACTGTAGACTAGACAGTTACTACTAAGCACCAGTCACGCAAGTGTACTCGGATTATCAGTGCGGGCAAATAAAAGAACTAAACCAGATAGCTATTACCAAATATAAATCTGCAATAGAATAATTTTAATTACATGCTAACCAGAACTAAGCTCACCCTTCTTTCTAAAAATTGTAGACACCCAAGTAACCTTGAAACTCGAACGAAACCACCAACCTCTGCATAAATACATGTACCAAAAGTCACAGCAAAACCAATATGATAGTAATTACAACATTTACTAGCAAGGATCGAGGAGTGTACCAAAGTCACATGTGGATTATTATCACAAAAAGGCAACAAAAAATTGTTAGTCCTTTAAGCTCAACCTGCATTTGAGAACAAGAATTTCAATTAGGAGCTATGCAAGATGAAGATGCATTATAGAAAAGGAAAAAATGAGTGCATTAGGTTCTACCTACATCCAAAAGGGTCCCTGGCATAGCACTATCCGGATCATTTTAATAATTCTCGGCTTCTCTATTTCTCATCAATCATTCTAACACCCCGTAAAATTTTAGAATGCCAATGGGCACTGCAGTCATAGTTCAACAACATAGAACAAAATTTAAAAACTAACACGGGAACTGACCATTAGCAATGGCAATAGCAGATACTGACCATCTAAAAATTTACTGAAAATCATCCAAGCTAGCATTATCGACATCGCTAGTGAGTATTGGCCAACGGCAACAAAACTAGCAATAGTACTTGACACAGATGAAAACATTCTCCCTGAACTCCGGTGAGGTATGGTTTCAGCGAGAAAGAGCCTCCACTCTTGTGAGCAACCACCATTTGTGCAGAGTCGCACGGGATCCACTGCGCGCGGAATGCCTCGTGGAGTGGAGGACTGGAGGAGTGAGTGGTTTGGAGTTTGGACACAGACAAGCTGGCCTATCACCAGCACGCAGCCACGGCTAGTCCGGAATTCGGGGGGCAGAAAGTGGCCGCGCAATGCGCGGCACTTGTTTGTTCCACCGCATTAAACACCGGGTTTATGAGCCCCGGGCCCGGCGACACGTAGGCCAGTACGAGTTGCGAGTAGGCTTGCCAGCCGATCAGACGTGGCAGGACAGTCAAAGCCCTGTACTCATGTGTACTGTACGGCCGAGCCGAGAGGCGCTGTCCCTCCGGCCCTCCACGGCTCCACCGCTCCACGCAGTGCCGCAGCCGCGCAGGACAGTAGGGCAGCGCTGCGTCTTCGCCAGTGGCGCGGCAGGTCGGTGGGGGCCGCCGGCCCGGCGCGACGCCGGGAGCAGGGGAACCGCACGGGTCGCGTCACGGGTCGGCGTCCCGAGGCAGGCGGGCCGCGGCCGCGGTCACGGCGAAGAAGAGGATGGCCGTGGCCGGCCTCGCCTCGGCTCCTCGATGCGATCGGGGGTCTGCTGCCGCCCGGGCGTGCGCTGCCTCTCTGCTGTGTGAGTGTCCCATTGGCAGGTGGGGCTCGGGGCCGCGTGGTCCCGTGTGGCAGGGACAGAGACGTCACGGACGGGGACGGCACGCTGCGCTAGTGTGCGGGGGAGGAAACGGTCGTTGTGTTGCGTGGCAGTGGCAGGGGTGGTCCCACCCGGCCCCGGGGTTGGTTTGGAAGATCTTCTGTGAAGCGAGCGTGCAGTGCAGTGACCAGTGGATGGCAATTGGAGACTGACCGCGGTCTAGATCGGCGTCCAGCCATTTCACCGTTTCGTTGTCCGGGAGCAGGGCCACAATAGTTGAGTGACGGGATAGCGACTCCAGGGCTTGATCGGCGCACGAACTTGCGCAGATAATATTTGGACGAAGAAAAGTAGTAGTGCGTTTCATTTAGCCACATGTGTGAATTATGATGTACACGTCATCTGAAGTTGTTGATCCTAAATACAAGATATTTCAACTACAAATTTTGTTTTTTTCTTTTGTCTCCAAAAGAAAACGCATAGAATTAGAAAACTTTTACTGTGATTTTATTTCTCCTGAGAGACAAAAGTCTAGCAATTTGGTTAGATTTGGGGGATTTAGGGTTAGAGTTTGGTGTCTTTAAGGCTTACCTCAATGCTCTTTCATTTTTTGGACATCACCCATAGACATCATGAGTTGGGATTGTCCTAAATGATCATAGGAGAGCCTGACCATCAAACAATGATGGCAGGAGAGGGGTAGGACTGCGAGAGGGACAACAACCAATGGGTTGTGGAGGCAATCGAAGCATCAATCGAAGTAGAGGTTAGCGTCGGCAATGGTGAGTTGCTAGAGCATTAAGGAAGCTGCAATGGGAGGGCAGGGAGAGCTCAAGTTAGAGTTGACGATGGTGGCATTGGATTGATCGAGGAGGAAGGGGGCACATGATGGAGGTTGTCAAGTATGTTTTTCTCCACAAGTGTGTGCTACACTAGCACCGCGGGTGGCACAAGTGAGTAAGGTAGGGCTAGCATAGTTATAAAGAGAGAGACTAGAATGGATAAATAAGGTATATATTTTATATCTTTTATATAGATCGCTGAACCTAGATACAATCATCGAAAAAATAGATTAATAGATAACTGGAACATCTTTCAACTCAACATGAAAACAATCCTTGCGCTATATAACTTGCAATTTAGGTAAACGGTGATTATATCATTGCCAAGTATTAATACACTTATATGGACACTAAACTAGCTAAAATGTTAAGATTATAATAGTGAGTATTCTCAAAAGCATGAAGAGCCTTATTGCTTAGATATTTTTATTTATTTGTTTATTCTGCCTTATAGAAAACCATATTTTTAATTTACATATACCCTTGTGCTCCACATTGTTATAGTGACATCACTACTGAAATGTTTTGGCGGATCGCCTGCTGTCCTAGTTTATCCATCACTCAATAAAAACAAACTAACAATATCTTCCAAGTTAGTGCGACCAAGCTCAAGACCATCTAAATTTATCCTAATTTATTTTTTAAACTTTAGTTAGTAATATCTATTAAAACATATTATTTCAAAAGAAAATACTTATATATTATGAAATATTTTCATGATGATCCTATAAAACTTGCGTGGCAATCTACATAATATTTTCAATACTGACGGTCAAAGTTAGAAAGTTCGACTTAGATCTGGATGAAATTATAATATTTATAATTACAGATAGTGTAATCTACATATCTATTATATTATATTAATACAACAGTGTTAAAAGGAGCCACCACGTTCGCTGAGAGGGTCAAGAAATTTCCACGTTAATCGAAAAAAGAGAATGATATGGGTCGTTGGATTTTATGAAGATCCAATGGTCTATAATAATTCACTGAATCCATACCAAATAAAATTAATAAAAAGATAGAGAATTAAAATATTAAGAAATTATTGACCGCATCCCGTGTTAGAATCGGCTACGGTACTGTGGTACTGTAGCACCGTGGTTGTTGTATAGCGGCTAAAATTTATGGCGTGAAAACATGTATAGGTGGGCAGCATTAGTCCGATCAAGCCAACACTTCCAAAAATATAAGGCTTTTATATCTATCACCAGGCCAATTCCATATATTCATGGATATGACCGGTCCATATAATCTATCTATCTATTATATTAATATACAATATTATTAAAATAGCTACTACGTTCGTCGAGAGGGCAAAAAAATTCCCACGTTAATTAAAAAAAAGAATATATGCCGTCAGATTTTATGAAGATCTAACAATCCATATTAATTTGTTAAATCTAAATAAAAGGGAAAACATAAGCCATTAGATTTTATGTAGATCTAACTGTTCATATTATTTTGTTAATAAAAAAGGAGAAATTTTGTTAATAGAAAAGGAGAAAAATATAAGACGTCGGATTTTATAAAGATCTAACAGTCCACGTCAACCCAATATGTCTAGACCAAATATGATTATATATGCCATTATAATTTTTTGACTTCAGTGATATGCCACTACAATTCGTCTATTTAGAAACATGCCATCATAATTCGCCAAAAGTTCGAAACGAGCCATTTTCTACTTCTCGGACGACCAAAGGCCCACACGCAGACGATTGTATTATTGCATATGGACAAAAGTGCCATTGCTACAACTCTTCCTCCACTCACCGACATGTGGTCCCAAATGTCATCCCCTTTCTCCATCTTTCCTTTGCCCGCGGTGACGACGGCGAGCCCCGGTGCTCGCACGACCGGGAAGGTAAAGTTGGCCATCTCCCCCGCCTGCTTGCCGGAGAGGTAGTCCAACGAGGGCCGCTCCGTGGGGTCCCTCTCCATCGCCCAGAGATGGCTCCGCTACGGGCGGTGTTGCCATCCATGGAGATAGGAGCGAGGCTGGCGGCGCGGATGGCAGCGGCCATGGGCAGGGGTGTTGGTCCAGCGGTGGTGAGCGGTTATCCAGCGGCATCGACGCCGTGGCGTAGGGCCTCGACGTGGGCGCACAGGGCAGCAGGAGCGCTCTCCACGTTGGTCGGCATCGTCGCCGTCATGCTAGGGGACATGGGTGCGACGCCGGCGAGGCCGTACAACAGGTTGAGAGCAACGACGCACATGGCCAGCTCCCCACACAAGAAGCAATCAGCAGGTGGAGCTCACTTTGGCTGGAGAATCCGTCGGCCACCAAAAACTCTAATTAACCCTGTAGACGGTGATAGAAGCGGTGGACAGGAAGAGACGACGACGACACGATGTATCTACCAGGAGATGACCATGGTGCTAGCACGACCGGGAACTCTGGCCCTGCCCCGCGGTCACCCGCCATCAAGTTGCTTGCCGATGCCGCGCATTTGCCGCCGTTCAGTCGGGTCCGCTCATCCGGCGCCACCGAGCTCTACCCCCTCCACCTTCCACCCACAAGTGAGCGTCCGAGCCATCAAGCTCCACCTTCCATCATTTAAACTCCAAACAACTCAAGTGAATAGTGAACAAAATGTATTCGACAAACTCTACATATTTGTGGTCTCTAATTGTCCAATTAACTATTATATCAAAAGATCAAATTTTATATCTTACAGAGTATTTGCCCAACCTTCAATTCTACAATTTTGTATCTATTATCTTAGTGTAATTGTCAAAATTTATATAAAATAAGCCACCATATTAATCAAGAGGTTTAGAAATCACTTAACAAAAAAAACATATAACGTCGTTGTATTTTATGATGATCTAATGATCTAGATTATTAAAGAGTCAATATCTAAAGCCAACAACCAAATTATACAACCATAACATAAGAGTTTGTGTTTACACAAGAGTTGGGTTTCTAATTATGCACATTTTCATCTTATAAAAACAACAAATAAATAGAATAGCATCAACATGGGTGTGCCATGAAATAATCAAATTTAACGTGGCACTACGTTACCAAAGAAGGTACAAAAACTAAGAATTATTTTCGTTGCCGATGCATTGACTAACAATCATTATGTCGTACATATTTTGGATTAAAGAAAGAGGGTTGAGAGAAAATAGAGATGTAAGATAGGAGCTTTGTGCCTAGGTGAAGTGAATAACAGCTAAAGTTGCTATGTAATAAAAAACGTCCCACAATTTATAATTCTTGCCCATTGAGAAGCAATCAACGGCAACAACACTATTTCTTCCCCAAATTGTAAGGATGTGTTGTATGCTCATCCATAAATGAGTGGTAAATTTGTTGTGCGTTTCTTTCAAAAATAAAAATAGTGAATGTTGGGGAGACACATGCATGCCAATGTCGATTTAAGAAGAATATTAAGCATCAATCAAAATTATATGATATTTGTATTCAAATTTGGAGTTAAGATTGTTTCTTTTGTGAAGCGTCCCCTCGAAAGAGAGAACTTAATGTGATACAAATACCAGTCCCAGGATGCTGGTTCACATTATTACAACAGATAGTTCAGTACAACAACATTACGGGAGACGGTGGCATTGCAGGGCCACGATAAACAGAACTAATACTAAGCTCCAGATAAAAAGATTGAAAACATAGAGGTCTTCATCAGAGTGGCAACGCATGCGGCTTCCAGCGGGTGACCCTAACACACAGGCAAAGGTTGGGTGCAGAACGAACCCCACTAGACGATATCCTCGGGCACAAAGTCCGGGTCTGCCTCTGCAACAGATTAGGCAAAGGTGAGTACATACGTACTCAGCAAGCGCAACCACAACCACGGAGGGAGTAACAGAAGTATGCAAGTATTGTAATAAGGAAGGCTCATGGTTCATTTTGCAGCAAAGCGAATTTTATTACACATGCAAGGGGTTGGTTTTCACAATGGGTTTTTCACAAATATTACTTTTAAAAGGAACAGTAAATGTAACATTTTCTCGTACAGGATTTTGTTGCTACCAGATTTCCCATCTGTCGTAGCCTAAGTCCAAAACATTTCTCAGCTCAATCAAAAACCAACACTTTCTTACACCAAAACAGGGGACTAGTGAAGTGACCAAGCCGTAACTCGCCCAATACCGTGGACACGGCTATCCGGATAGGTTTTAACTCTGCAGAGGTGTACACAACCACAAGTAGGCTACCACAACAAGAACACCTTAGTGCCAGTGCAGCTCCTATCAAAGCCATTACCCACCATAGCTAAACTGACAAGTTAACACAGACGCGACCAGGGGTTAGCAACCTACCGACGAGGTTCTAACCAGGGGCATACCTCACATAGACCGTATCCCCGGCTCCATGGCCCTCTGTTGCTCACCAGCACACCACATAACCAGCAGCTCAACTAGTGGGATTTATGCTAGGCCGTTGCCACATACAACGGTCGAGTGGTGGTACAGAAAAATGGGTTAGGCTAGATGACACATCAACATCATCCCAAAACTTGTGATAGGATAGACAACTCCCACCATGCTCAACCACACCGGTTCGAGCACACCTCGGTATTTCACACGGAAATACCATCTGTCTCATCCCACACGGGTACTCATTTATTTTACACAAAACATCTCTTTTATTTTGAAGCACGCACACGGTTGCTTTAGTAAACACCGAGAATTTGTCATGGGGGTATAATGGTAAAATGTTCCTAAGCATTTCTAGCAGTGACCAATATTCAAATAGACATTGTCATATTTAAATATTAATCTAGGTTGTCAAGGAATCAGTCATAACAATCAAGGTATGGCTATCCAACCGGGTTTATCAGAAAAATTATGCAAGTTTTATAAATCAGGCCATGGGTTGTGTTTATAAAAACTGGGACAACAATATGCATCAAAGGGTGGGATTGCACTTGCCGTTCTCCCAACCCTCGGGAGATTCCTGCCCGGGGTCTTGGTCTCCAAACTCCTGCTCGTAGCACTGCTCCTCTTCGAGTCCTTCCTCGTTCACGGCGGAGTCTACGGCACACACAAACAGACACCCAATAAATAAAAGAAAAGGCTTTTATTGAGCTCAGAAGGAAAGAACGGAAAACGAGAGCGAAAGGTGATGACATGATTATTTTAGTAGGGACGGGTTGGATTTGACGAAAATATATTGGTGAATATTGCGGTGGAGTTTGGGGTCAAACGGGATTAATTTGGCGCATGAAATGACGAGTTTAGTGGGGTTTAGGGGCTGTTTTTTTTTAAAAAAGGACCTTTCTGTAAATAGGGAAAAGTTCAGGGGCCTCTGGCGAAGTTATCAGAGAGAGAGAAAATAGTGCCTGTGGATTGCGGGTTGATTTGGCAAAAGCCCAGGGGGTTATGTGCAAAGTGCCAGAGAGAGGGGGTTCATGTTCATTTGGACCGCGGGTTGGAATAGTAGAAAGGGGTAGGGGGTTATCGGCAAAAGTTCCTTTCTTCCTCGCGACACAATGCAGGGGGGGAAAGCGGCGGCGGCGGTGCTGTCCGGCCGGATTGCCGGCGATTGGGGCGGCGGCGGTGGACGGGAACAGAGGGAAAAGGAAGAGGGGAGCATGGCGAGTCCACAGGTGCTCTTACCACGGCCGGAAATGGGGTGAGGGGTCCGGCCCACGAGAGCAGGCGGCGGCGGCGGCAATGGCGAGCGGGTGGTGGCGCTGCAGCGGTGGGGAAGGGAAGCTGGGTGGCGCTCGAGTTGGTGGGGGTGGAGGAGAGGCTCGGTGCCCCCTTTATAAGCGCGGAGGAGGGCTAGAGTGGCGGGCCGACGAGAGGGGCTCGGCGGATGGTAGGAGCGGCCGGCGGCGGAGTTAATGGCGGCCGGGCCCGCGGCCTTGATTGGTACGGCGGCGCAGAGCTTGTCGTGAGCGTGCGTCGGGACGTGGCGTGCGCATCCGAGCGGCTGGGACCCGAGCGGCGCTGCGGTGGCGGAGCTGCTGCGGAGCTGGCGGCGCTGGTGGCGTGCGGGTGAGTGCGGCGGTCGGCAGTGCGCTCAGGGACGGGCCGTGGCGTGGCGTGGCCGTCGAGGTGGCGGCGGCGTGTTCCAGTGGTGCTGGGTGTCGGCCGTATGGTGGCAGGGCGAGGGCGGCACGGCGGCGTGTCGGTGGCAGCGGCGGCGGTGTTGGCGAGCGCGAGCGCTTGGGTGTGTGGTGTGGCGGCCTAGTGGCCGGGCTCAGCGGTGGCCATGGTGGCGTGTTGGCGCGGCGCAAGGCAGAGAGGTGGAGTGGCGGCGATGAGCAGAGCAGAGAGGGAGAGAGTGGCCGGCAGCGAGCGGAGCCGAGCGTGCGGGGCAGAGGAAACAGAGGAAGGGAGAAAGGAGAGGGAAAGAAAAGGAGAAAAGAAAAGGAGGAAAAAAAAGAAAAAGGAGGGGAAAAAAGAAAAGGGGAAAAAGGGAAAAGGGAAGGGGAAAGTCGGCGGGAATTGTGGCGGAAAGTTGATGGGCGGTCGACGACGGTCGGCCAAAGGGCGGACGACGCGGGATGGGACGGGAAAAGATGGCAGTGATCGAGATGCGGACAGGAAAAAGAGGGGGGAGGGGAAACAAGGCGGACGGGGTTGGCGGGAGCGGGAGCTCGAGCGGTAAAACATTTTGAAATTTTTTTACCGGGTGAATTATTTAGGTGACTTTCCTAGAGATTAAAACGCGGGCGTTACATTTTGCGAGGAGAAAAGACATTTCATCATTCATTATTATTCGGCTCAATTTCACCATTGTGTGGGGAAGTGAGGAACTAAAATAAAAGGACTAGAAACTTGGGGAAAAATGAGCAGTGAAAGTAGGGGTATTTATAGTAGTTGTGAATTTGTGATTATTTATACGTTGCTATAAGAAATGGGTTTAAAATATAAAAAATAATAATTTATCACCATATGTGAAACTCCGTGACGTAAATTTATATTATAAGATAATATAAAGTTATAATACTTGAATAAATATTAAAAATTATGTTGTATATAAGGTGCTTAATTTTATCTTGGATTTATGTTCCGTGCCACATAGCGTGATGATAAAAAAGAATTTGAGCCATATAGAAAAATGATGTCAATGAAAAAATTATTAAAATAAATATATTATCATGTAAAAACCTACCAAATTGGTAGGATAAAAAAGCTAGCTACCCGCGTTGTTTACACGGGCCACCTTGCTAGTTTCATTTATTTATAAGAGTTGTAGCACTTAATTAGTACGCTTTTCACTTTAGAAAATTAAGATTATCTTTATTCTCAGTCGAACACTATTTGGCACTGACGTTGAGTGGGGAAATTTGGCAAAGATTACGAACTGGAGTATTACAATGGACTTGATTCCAAAAAGGCATTCCACCGAACGAGATAATCGGTGGCTTACTGCACTGACAGGCGGAGTTCAGAAATTACTCACCGCAGAAGATCCCAAGCGAGTCACACCGCAGCAGGCGAGCAGCGTAGTTCAAGCTCCCACTGCACTTCCGCACTGCCCTCATCACTCGTCCTCATTTTACCGTTGGCGCTGAGGCCGTCCGTCCCCGCGACCACCAAAGTGGAAGCCACTGGTACATGTACGTACATACACACGCACAGTACGCTACGGCTACGCAGGCAGGGACTCCGCTCTAGGACTCTGTACGCCCGAGGACACACCCGTAATTGCGCCCCGCACCCGCACAGTGCCTGCCTGCGAGTGTGCCACCACAGTGCCCACGCCCTACTGTTTTAAATCCCCTGCCGCCGCTCACCTCCGCCGTTCCCCCCTTCCCTCCCCTTCCCCAACTCACGAAACCGCACCGCCGAATCCCCCGGCCCCGCCGCTCCCCACCCACCCATTCCGCGATTCTCCGACCGGAAACGGTGGGGAGCGCCATGGCGTACATGTGCGCGGACAGCGGCAACCTCATGGCCATCGCGCAGCAGGTGATCCAGCAGCAGCAGCAACAGCAGCAGCAGCACCAGAGGCACCACCACCACCACCACCTGCCGCCGCCGCCGATGCAGCTCCCGCCGCGCCAGGCGCTGCCGATGCCGCCCGCCCCGGCGCCCCCGCACGGCCAGATCCCGGCGGCCTCGCTGCCGTACGGCGCCGCCGCGTGGCCCCACGCCGCGGAGCACTTCTTCCCCGACACGTTCGTCGGGGCGTCCGCGGCCGACGCGGTGTTCTCGGACCTCGGCGCCGCCGCGGACTTCGACTCCGACGTGTGGATGGACAGCCTCATAGGGGACCCGCCGTTCGCGGACTCCGACCTCGAGCGCCTCATCTTCACCACCCCGCCGCCGCCGGTCCCCGTCCCCGCCCCCGCCGCGGCCCCCGCCGACGCGGCGGCCCAGCCCGAGGCCGCCGCTCCGAGGTCGCTTCCCCAGCCTGCCGCCGTCGCCGCGCCGGCAGCGTGTTCCTCTCCGAGCTCTCTCGACGCGACCTGCTCCGAGCCCGTCCTCCAGTCCCTCCTCGCCTGCGCCCGCACAGCGGCCGTTGACCCAGCGCTCGCTGCCGTGGAGCTCGTGAAGGTGCGCGCCGCCGCCTCCGACGACGGGGACCCCGCGGAGCGCGTGGCGTTCTACTTCGCGGACGCGCTCGCACGCCGCCTGGCTTGCGGAGGCGGGGCGCAAGCCTCGACGGCGTCGGACACGCGGTTCGTCTCCGACGAGCTCACGCTCTGCTACAAAACGCTCAATGACGCCTGCCCCTACTCCAAGTTTGCGCACTTGACTGCCAACCAGGCCATCTTGGAGGCAACGGGCACGGCGACCAAGATCCATATCGTTGACTTCGGGATCGTGCAGGGCATCCAATGGGCGGCGCTGCTCCAGGCGCTCGCTACTCGCCCCGAGGGGAAGCCATCCCGGGTCCGTATCTCCGGTGTACCCTCACCGTACTTGGGGCCGAAGCCCGAAGCGTCCCTCGTCGCAACCAGTGCCCGTCTCCGCGACTTCGCCAAGCTTCTTGGGGTGGACTTCGAATTCGTCCCATTGCTGCGGCCAGTGCACGAGTTGGATCGGTCTGATTTCTTGGTTGAGCCTGATGAGGCCGTGGCAGTCAATTTCATGCTCCAGCTGTACCACCTTCTTGGAGACTCTGATGAGCCTGTGCGGCGAGTCCTCCGGCTCGCCAAATCACTTCGTCCATCAGTAGTCACCCTAGGTGAGTATGAGGTTAGTCTGAACCGAGCTGGGTTCGTCGACCGGTTTGCCAATGCACTGTGCTATTACAAGCCAGTGTTCGAGTCACTGGATGTTGCAATGGCACGGGACTCACCGGAGAGGGTGAGGGTGGAGCGATGTATGTTTGGGGAACGCATTCGGAGGGCTGTTGGGCCAGAGGAAGGTGCCGAGAGGACCGATAGGATGGCGGCTAGCAGGGAGTGGCAGACGCTGATGGAATGGTGTGGCTTTGAGCCCGTAAAGTTCAGCAACTATGCCAGGAGCCAAGCTGATTTGTTGCTTTGGAACTACGATGCAAAGTACAAGTATTCACTTGTTGATCTGCCACCGGAATTCTTGTCCCTGGCATGGGAGAAGCGACCGCTGCTCACCGTGTCTGCTTGGCAGTGAGTCGTTTCTTGTGTATTAGCTCTGTTGTATGTAGCATTGTCATAGAATCAGGGAAAGAATGATGATTAGAACTGGTTTTGCATTGTATTAGTTTCTTCCTAAGATGATAACAATGACTAGATGGTATAATTGGGGATTTTAGATTACTTGTTTGATGTCTGTCTACATGATGAGTAGCTAGATAAAATTTAACGCTAATTGTATAGAAATTGATAGCAGGTGGAGGTAGATTGCTTGATCATGTGATTTTCTGGTGAGGATTGGTATCCATTTGTGTATGAATGGTAAAATCATATTAGCACCTCCATTCTTGCAATTAATAAGCTTATAATGGTAAAACTAACTATAACCAATGTCCGCTTGAAGTATCACTGCAATTCCCATTCTCATATATTTTTAGTGCCCGAGACAAAATTCTGTTTGAGTTGGTAACACGGCTGATTTCAACATTGCTAGTCTAGTTAGGAGTACTTCACTAATTCAGTGATCAGTTCCTTCCAGACCGTTTGTTTCCTTGGTCGTGTCACCTTTTCCATCCTAGTCTTTGGTTTGTCTATTCAGTGTAATAGTTTTCTTCTATGTCTCTTGTCTTCAGTGTATTAATTACCATCTTGCAGTTTCAAGGTAGTGTAAGATCACGTCTTCAGTTCTTATATACGTAGCTGTCTCTGCTCTACTTGAATTTTCTCAAGCATTTCTTCAATGACAGCTCATTGTTTGTAGCTGCGTATGCTGTTGTCAGCAGTTTGTTCTGATGCACGTCAAGTACGCAACCATTTATGTGAAAGAGAAGTAATGCTCTCATTATCCTATCTAGTGCTGCTCTGTATCCTTGCTGTTTTGGTTGTAAGCTGTCATTTTCGTGCAATTTGTTCCTTTGGCGTTTTATCTTGATGGAGAAGGCAGCATATTTCCTTTCTGTTGATACTTAGTCTTTTCGTCTGGAGCTAAATTTGCTACTCATCTTCATGACTTGTGCGCATTCTTTCGTGATTCCTGCTGTTATTTTCTGGTTCTTTCGGTTACTTGGACCGTGTTACTTCATTGTTCCCTTTTGTTGTATGAGAACGCATGCAGTCACCTATCGTGTGGACTCAGAGCAACTACTTGTCTGGTTTTATTGGCGTGCCCAGAGTCATAACAATCGGCGAAGCAGTGAGAGCGATGTTTTTTTTTAAAAAAATCCTATGGAAACCATGTTTTTCAAATGGATATTGTCTAGGAGTAATCTGTGTGGTTTCAACTTGGCCGCAATTTATTGTGGATAATACAAGTTCTTTTTCTTATAGTACTATACAGAATACAGTACAAGTAGCTGCAGCTCAAACCTGAAGGTTCAGCATTACAAATTTACAAGACCGTATAATCCTGTCTTGTTTTGGCAGAGCAGCAACCTGAAACACGAGCTGTTGGTGTTGAGTTGCTTGCTCACTTAGCTCTATGACGCTTGAGGTTGAGGCCACTCCAAGCTGTCGGCCGGTCCCACTTTGACATTGCCGTCGGCGATAGCATGTTGAACATCTACTAACCGATGGGTGACGCTAATTGCCATTAGCTGACGACTGCGACTGTAATCATCGTTTGCTTGACATTTTCTGAATTCTGCCCATCTGATGGACTGAAGCCGGCTGATCTGCTGCCTTGCCTTTGCTTCGGTCTCCTGGTGATGTAAGCATGTGTCTTGCTTGATGTGAGACTGTGACTTCAGTTCAAGGAACTGCGGCAAACAAGCTGACTCTTGCAGAAATTGAAGTTCCAGGAGGATGCGAGGGAATTGATCTTGTATGAAGTGTCCTTAGGCGGAATTGATCTTGTATGAAGTGTCCTTAGCCTTGCTCGCAGCGATCAAATGTTGCGCTACTGGTCGCATAGGTGGATAGGCCCATAGGTTACTGTGTCACCTTCTTAGTCCTAGGCTGGCTTTGGTCTTTCATGAATGCATAGGGGGTGTTTAGATGCAAAATTTGGAGTGCAAACTTGGGAGTTGGGGAGTCACGTCGTAATCATTGCGCCACTGTAGCATTTTATTTGTATGTGCAAAAAATTATCCAAAAATTTATTAATTAGGCTCAAAATGTTCGTCTCGAGTACAACAAAACTGTGCAATTAATTTTTGATTTCATCTACATTTAGTACTCCATGCATGTTATGACATTTTGATGTGATGGAGAATCTTCTTTTTGCATAGTGAATTTGGGAGTTCCTTTTTGGAACTAAACAAGGCCATAATTGCAATTGCACATGGTAGGATCACGGGATAACATCGGACATTCTTCGGCTGATTGTACTGCCTGTCGAGCCAGAAATGATGGAACCATAGAACCCACCGCGACAGCCTAGGTCGTGTGGGGGTTACCGTATTAGGCAGCATCACGGGCGAATAAGAATGTGATCATCCACGGCTTCAGTTGACGTTGCTTTCTCCCTTGTTTTCATTGATGTATGCATCAATTTTCGAGTCCTAATGATGTTTGTTCCGAAAACTTAGTAGTTCCATGACATCATAAAACAGATGATTATTATCCTTTTTCTGTCTTTTGAATATGCTCTTGCAGCAAAATTACTTATAGGGGAGTTCCTGCTGCTAAGCATCACTCAGGAGAAAAATTGCTCCAAACAAAAGAACAAGATGTTCTGACCATAGCAATGATTTTTCCATGTTCTGAATCCATGGATCTTCACTAGATGGGAGCGGCGGCGCCGAGAGAGCGGCGGTTGCTAGCGAGCACGGAGGGCAACCGGCAGAAAGAAGGAAGAAAGGAAAGCCGAATGGGCCGCTCATGGTAGAAAAGAAAAACTGACGGCCCATAAACGATTCCAAATGCTCCATGCTGTGAAATGCAGAACGATTTGAACTACATCTTTTGGGAACGACATATTTTTTTCCTTCTTTTTTTGCGACCATGGGAACGACATCTATTTGGCGTCGATTTGAACTACGGAAGGTGAGAACGAACGACGCCAGATAATGTTGATCCATCATGATCAATAATATTGATCGTTACAACCACACAATGCAAGCTCATTGAAGTTCATTGCGAATAAGCATAGATCATTACGAATAACCAAGTTCATAGCGAATAAACGTAACTACTAACACTACATCACCACGAATTAAACAAGTTCATAAGGAACCAATATAACTACTAACATTAGATCATCATCCATGAACTGAACGACGGATTACACTAACCACCGGTTCACTGTCACGAATTAAACAAGTACACGACGATAATACCTAACACTTGATCGTCGTGAATTGAACAAACTAGTTAATTATTACGGATTAAGTTTTCTCTCTCTCTAAAGGTATAGTTCGTTGTCACCAAAATAAAGTAACCCCAGGCGTAGCGGCTCATTTCAACCCCGCTGCTCCTCTCTCCGTTCCGTGCATCGACAAGCAGGTTCCTCTCCCTGACGTTAGAGATCGCTCGTCACCGTCCCAAAATCTCTAGGCGGCGGATTCACCGACTCGACCTGGCCACCCGCGACGCGACGCGACGCGACGCGACTCGCGTGCGAGAGAGACCCACCGGGGCGACTGACACGACACCTCCCTATCCTCTTCGCGGTTCGCGCTTTCTACGCCGTGTCCGCTGGCCGAAGCCTCTCCCCAGCTCGGCGCGTGTAGCGCTTTCTTTCCTCTACGTGTTGGCTCGCCGCTCGCGAGACGGCGCCACGCCGCCTCCCCCGCGGCGCCTTCCAGGCGCGCCCCGTACGTGTGCCCCCACGCGAGGCGCCACCGCGACGGCGGCCGCGCCACGGCACGCGCGGCCGCTTATAACCCGCTCCCCCCCGCCCGTCCTCCCGGAACACATCGCCGCGCTCGCGTTTTGTTTCGTTGCTCATATGTACTCGCACACGCTCCGGGCGGCTACTAGCAGCGGCTGCGGCACGGGACTCGGGTTGGCGCTCGGCCGGATCGGCGGCAGGCGAGGCGGCGGTGCTGGTGCTGGTGCGGCGGCGCCGGGCTTGGTGGTACCCGCGGCAGGCGCAGCACGCGGGAGGAGCGTCTCCGCGACGCCGGCGGCCAGCGCGCCCGTGCCGGGGGACCAGGGCGTGGGCATGGAGCAGCCGAAGCAGCAGCAGCCGCAGGTGCCCCCGCAGGACGCCGGGGCCAAGGACAAGCCCAGGACGGCCCACGGGTAATCCCGCACCGCGTCCCCTGTGCCAAAGCTTCGTTCTCCCGTGCCATGGCACGGTGCGTTCTTGCAGCTGCAGCGCCAGTGCCAGTGCTTGATGTGGTTTTGTTGCCCTTGTGATGACGGCGCAGGGACGTGATGACCCACTCGTTCGGGGAGGGGTACTCGACGCGCTCTGACGAGGAGGGGTTCGGCGGGGTGTACGGCGGGAACGACCCCGTGGAGCACCCCGGCACGACGATCCATCCCAGCCATCCCGGTACGCGAATGAAGCACGCTCTGGTTTCTGATGTCGTTTGTGTTTGGCGCCGAGGAGTGATATGATGGATTAACCGGCTGTGATTCTGTGTGCAGAGTACGACACGTCGCAGGGGTCGGAGGTGAAGGAGAAGGAGAAGGCGCGCCACCTCAAGGACGACAAGCACGCCACCTAGGCAGCGATGTCGCCAAATTTAGTTCGAGTTCGCTTAGCTCCCGGAAGGCGGCTCGCGGCTTTCCACATGCTGTTTGCAAGTTTGCTGAGATGTAGAATAATCTAGTAGTTTTAAGGAGCTATGTTCTTCCTGCTCTTTCCCAATCTTATGTAAAATGGATACTTTGGACTGGGAGTCCTGGACATGGCCTTCGATGGCATTGTGTTTGTTCTATTCTTCTAGCAATAAGAACACCCATGAAATGATCCTAATAAAGGACACCAATGTTTGGCACGGCTCCGACTTCAGAAATATGTGGAGTTTTTAAGAGCAATAAGTATATTAATTTAGTATAAAAAGTGTAAATCTGAACTGAAACTGGAGTTACGTCAAACATTTAATATTTAAAGTATATTAATTTAGTATAGAAAACTGGAGTTATGTCAAACATGTCCTAAAGCTTGTAAAAAAGAAAGAAAAGAAGCTCCGGTTTACTTAAGATGTAACCATTTGATGCGCCCAAGGACTTTTTGACTCGTCGGATGCACACTGCCCGGCTAGGACGACAGGTGGGAGTCCGTGGGGAGCCCTGCCGGAACAAACTTGTCTCGCTTTATTTTGGTGGAACTCCATCGAAGACGTATCTAGGCCCAAGACACGTTCGCGTATGCGCTGTGGGGAAAATGGTCCGAATACGATCCTCGTGGCGGAAAGAGGCCTAGTTACATTTTCCGCAACATGAAAAATTGAAAACGAAGCCCATTCTCGTTGCCTGCTCGGCTGCTTTGCCAAGTCGGCCCGCCTCGTCTTACCCGAATCCTCGTGGCCCATTCTCGTTGCCTGCTTTGCATGGATGAGATTACGAGACATTGAGAATACAGAGATGGGTGCGAGATCGCTCCCCTTCTGCTTGCCACATGCTGTTTGTTGGCCACTAGGAGAGATAACAGAAATGTTGATCAATCGAAACTCCGAAATAACTACATCTTCCTTCACCCTAGCCAACAATCCCACCCGCATAATGCCCGGTTTGGTGAGATATTGGGAGATTCTGCAAAAAAGAAAAGATCACAATAACTGATCCCTCCAAAAAATCATAATAACGAACTATCATCAATATAAGAAATTGTTTTTCCATAGCTTAAATTTTACTACCTCCGTCCTAAAAAACGCATAAAAGTACCGTTCCGGTCAAACCTTTGTAAATTTGATAAAAAATATAATAAAATTATAATAAGAGATACTAATATTGATCATATTTTTATTATTTATTATTACATTCAATCATAAATATTGGCTTTATTTTGCACACAATTGCTACTAAAATGTTGATACCATCAAAATTATATTAGTTTTACTTTGATCAAACGTACAATTGGTTTATATTTGGGACCTAGGTAGCACCCATCTAAGTAGAACCAGATAATTTATTTTAAATACCATATATTTCAAAAATATATATTTTAAAATAGATTTTTCTGTAGGTTTTTAAAATTCACTCCTTTATATTATGACCCTTCACCTATTTTTGGGTCTAAAATGGCATGTAATCATCTGAATTAATTAATAATTAATACCCTCGAATTGTTTACTCAGGCTTCATTATCCAGATGTATCCTCATCCTAATCTTGATCCATCCCCCCTGGCCCATCTCATCCCTTCCTCTTTTAAAAGCGGGCAACCGACGCACTCCACCGCCCTCCCCTTCGCCATCCCAGAAACGCAAAAAATCCCCAAATCCCGACACCGAACACCGACGGCGATGTCCTTCCGCAAGCGCCAGCGCTCGGCGAGCAGCTCCCGCCTCACCGCCTTCTGCTCGCCGCCGTCCCCTCCTCCTCCCTCCTCTACTTCCTCCTCCCCCGAATCGCTCTCCTTCCCCAACGCCGACCTCCTCCTCCGCCTCCACCTCGACCCTGACGACGCCGACGCCGAGCCCGACACCGACACCGACACCGACTGCCACTTCGCGGCCGCCCCCGGAACCTTCCTTGACCTGCACGTCTCGTCTGCGTCCCTCCTCCGCTCTCGCTACTTCGCCGCTCTCCTCTCCGACCGCTGGTCCCCTTCCCCCTTCGCCGCGGCGGGTGGCCGTCTCTCCCTCGCCGTGGCGGCGTCCCCCTCCTGCGCAAGCCCATTCCACGCCCACGTCGAGGTGCTCCGCCTCCTCCACACGCTCGACTTCGCGGGCGTCATCCGCTCCCCTGGCGATGCCCTCGACCTCCTCCCCGTCGCGCTCCAGCTCCTCTTCGACGCCTGCGTCGAGGCCTGCATCCGCTTCCTTGAGGCGGTGCCCTGGTCCGAGGACGAGGAGGCCCGCGTCATCGACCTCGCGCCGCTCCTTCCCGCTGATGAGGCAGCCGACCTGCTCGCCAGGGTCTCCCCTGCCCCCGTCGCCGTTGGTCCCTCTTCCGCTGCGGGGGAGGCCGCCAGGTCGCCCTCCGAGGCCATGCTGCACGGGCTGATCCACTTGGCGATCCACGGCCACCGCGTCCCCGCTGCCACCAAGGCGTTCGTCGCGATGCTCCTTAAGGAGTACCCGTCGCGGGACTGCGTCCAGAAGGTGCTCGACGATGCATTTGAGTCGCGCCTGGAGACAGTCAAGGAGCTCATGGGGAAGTATGCGAGCCCAGACTTCAGGGTCGCGGTGGACAGTGACGAACGCGAGGCCATACAGAGGCTGAACCTGCACTCTGCAGCGTCGAATGTGAAGCACCTGTATTGGCTCATCGAGAGGATGGTGGATCTGAGGGTTGCGGATAAGGCGGTGACATTGTGGAGTGATCAGGCTGCCCTGGCTATTGATTTGCAGAAGTTGCTGAGTGATGCGGACATGTGGAGGAACATGACGCCTGGGCTTCCTATGCTTGTGACCAGGTGCACACTCAGGCTTGCCAATTCAGTCGTGACTGGGGAGACCCTGGTACCTCGGCAGGTTAGTCTGCTAATCGATAATCTTGCTTGACATATTAAATGTGACAATTCAGTAAGAAGTCAAGCTGGTAATGGTCCGAAATCCAAACCAAAGCAGCACCAGACCAATCTAATTAACACAGCACACAGACTCAACCAGACCGACCAATCCTCATTTAGAACTGAATTGATGAAAACTAATGAGTTGCTTCAAACCGGACAAAACCACATCTACTTCCAGCTGGTTCCTGAATAGTGGCGCTGCAGATTCAGCGCGGGAATGATCTCAGCCAGCCTGTGTGCCCTGCACTAAGTGCTTTGCGTAGGAACGAAGATCTTCTGAGGGGGCGAACACCGACACCGACAGCTTGGCGTTGACGCTAAAGACGCCGTCGAGGTAGGTGCCGTGATCGCTGCTGTCACCGTGGAGTGCAAGGTTGGAGAGCCCTGGTGGCGGCGTAGTTTGGTTTGCTCTACTAGAGCTCCAGCTCATCAAGTTACAACCCATTAAAGTCCAAATCAAACCAATACGAAACCAGTTCTTCAGTTCTTCAGCGGAATCAAACCCAACCAAACTATTTATCGATTTAGCCTATTCCTCACCAGATCGGTAGCATCCATAGTGAGACCCAAACCATTCAAACTGGTCTCAGACCATTACCAGAGCTAGTAAGAAGATGGCTTGCCCCGTGTGCTTTCCTTCTGTTGCGAAGCAGTTGATAATAACTTTATGCAGCTTATAAGATTTGTCAATGAAAGCTTAATTGTTACTCCTAGAAGTCAATGAATTTGTGGTCTTAACATCTTATCCTCCTAATACAAAGTAGCACCCGGTGTGTTCAATTGTTTACAAGCCTTAAAAGCTAGATATGGAGACCATTTTTTTGTCATATGTCTCTTACCACAACTAAAACAGGTTATACATTAATCCACTTTTTTCCCCATAGGTACCATATTCTTAATCATCTTTTTATTTGTGCCGACACTCATGGCTTTGTAAGATAACTTTTGTTAATACGTGTTTTGCTTGATCTGAGTATTTTCTTTGGAGAAGTCTTAGATTGATTTATACTTCAGTCCTAGAGTTGTTTGAGCTCCAGACTTATAGATGGAGTCTACCTCCACTTACTAAAATGGACAGAAGAACAAGTGGGCGCAAAATTGTTAAGTATATTTCATCCAGATACAATATTGTCACTTTGGACGTCCGGATGGTCACTGGCATACTACTTACACTAATTACTAGTATGATATATTCAAGCAACATCTTGTGTGATGGGCATGGCTCCATATCATCCATCCTGCTGTCAGTGCCTCAGTGGTTATCTCTGGTTGTTCTATGCCTGTCAGCCTGTGTCATGAGTTTAAGAATGCTGCAATCTCTATGACATTGAATGGTGTTGTTTTATGATTCTTAGTATTGATCCGTAAATCAAATTTTGCTATGGTGGTTGCTAGTGTAGTACATAACAGAGCTTTTGGAACATATTTATTAGCTTGTGTTTCATTTATGTTAAGTGTATTCATGCCTTAATTGGATTAATGGGTTGTGAACATGATTATTTTGCATGAGTAACAGGTTGAACTGATGAAGTTGTTCAGACTTCAGAGTGATCTATGTTGCATGCAAGTTTCAGTGCTAAATTAGCCAATTATGAATGGTGTGAATTGCATTGCCATTTTTTGTTAATAAACCTGTATGTGTTTCGATGATGACGGGAGAACTTAAATGTGTATATGCTTGAATATACAGGAGTGCTTCCAATAAGGATCGAGATAGGGAAGGGTAAAGAGCTGAAAGAAAGGTAGATTGAGTTTGGGAGGGTAAAGAGCTGAAAGAAAGGTATCTTTCTGAGGACAGTAGGAAGAATTCATTGAATTCAGATAGAAAGCTTTAAGCAACCTGCAAAAAAGAAGAGCAAGAAAAAAAAGGAAAGCTTTAAGCTAGGCCTAGAGCTTATTTCAGAGAAGAGAGGGTCATGATTGATTAGTTCTTTAATATTGTTCTGCTTAAGGAGTCTGATGAGAAAAGAAGGGCCTAGAAATCTTTAAGCAGAATTCAAAAAAAGAAACCTTTAAGCTAGGTTGAATAGAGTTGGTCTGAAAACATCTATCCAGATTGTGGACCAAGTATCAGTGGTTTCTTTCCTTCAGGATGAGGTGACAGATCCAACAAGACTACAGAATTGCCAACCAAATAAAAACCAGAACCATTGTTTGTCATCATCAAGCCCCAACCTAAAAGTATCTAAGATGTATTTGCTTTTCTAATCTTAAGCAAGCTTATGGTCTTTGCCCTACAAAATGCATGTCCCAGAACTATGCATACTCTCTATTGTTTCCCTTTCCATTGCATGACTAAATATATCATGACTGCCAGTAAATGAAGCTCATGTTGCTGCAATTTATAGTATTTGGTTTGCCGGAGAGGTTACTCTGTAGGTTTCTACTCATAATGCTTATTGGATGCTCTGCTGAAATTGTAGAGTTTGTAACTGGTTTTTTGTAAGGCACATGCCCTTTTTCTGAATAACTAAGAAGTCCTCCTTTTATTACCATCACTAGTGTATGCTAGAGATGACAGGTCAATTTGTCGAACTGGTTCTATTCCGCACATAAGGTCTATATAATAGAATCATGCCCAGTAGCCTTCTGTCCATGTTTAGTCGAATCACAAGTCTGCCCAGTACCCAGTAGTATGAATGTTATGGTTTACTGCATCTGTACTGTTTAAGCTTATTTCTTAGTACAAATTTCCCTTTCCAGTTCCATTCCATCCATTTGCAGTTTATGTATCTGTTGACTGGTGTTTCCTGTGAGCTATACAACATACTACTTTGATGTTTTGTTCTCGTCAAACTGAACCCACAACCTCAATTCTTTCGATTGCATCTGAATGTTGCTGGCCTCTCAATAACAGCTTATAGATCACATCTACTTGTACTTCATGCATTTTAGCTCTGAAGCTGCGTTTCTCTGTGTATCTGAAGCTCTGCTACTGAATGTTTTTTCATCAGGTGAGGATGAAGCTCGTCAGAAGCTGGCTCCCTGTCCTCAACGTCTGCCGGGACATAGTTCAACCGACGCACTTGCACTTCCACAAATCAACGAACTGCCAAGAGCTGGAGGAGTCGTTTCTTCAGATCATCTCCACCCTGCCCATCCCGGAGGCCCAGGAGCTGCTGCAGCAATGCCTCGGGTTCTCGACCCGCAACGTGGACGACTGCCCGCATCTGGTGGCCGCGTTCAAGACGTGGTTCCGGCGTGCTGGCCGGGCTCCTCTGGGCGTGGACAATTGAGACATGAGCGGATGTCTGTATCGTCCAATCAGTGCGCGCTTCGCTGTGCATTCTCCCCCGTAGCTAGCTGAGGCCTCCCTAAATCCTCTGGATTTGGTATAGTGCTTGCGAATTTGTTTTATATATGTTTGCTGTCTTCGCACATAGACTGTCCATACTCCTTTTTACTGTTGTCTATAATTAACCATAAGGTGAAGAGGTATGCACCGTGTTTATACTGTTTGTGTGAATTTCACCCAATGTGTGCTGTATTTGAAGGCTGTAGTATTTCTAGAGCGCCGCGGCTGGTTCTGAAACTTGGTGTAAAATAAATAAATGATTGATCGTCAAATTTGATGCGAATTATGTCGATTGACACAAATTTTTTGAACCCACTCGGGACATAGAATTAGGATATCAAGAACGTAGTAGGGAAACTCTTGAGAAAATAGAATTAAGATATCGAGGACGCTGTTGGGAAACTGTTGAGAAAAGATGTCGCCTTGCATTTCTAGAAGATTATTACATTGTTGTCGTACAGGGCAAAAGCACGCCAAGTTTGTCCTCGTCAATTTTTTTTTCTCCATGCATCGACATTGCAAACCCACAACGAGACGAAGGAAAATGAAAAGAGAAAAACTGGAGCGATGCATGAGTCACAGACGCGTCATGACTTCCTAACGATTTTACTTTTACCGACGAGGAGACCGCGAATAGGACCTCGGCGTTAGTAGAAGCCCTGCACCGGCCACCGGCGTTCGGGGTCCGGCAGCCACGACGAGCGCTTCTTCTTCTTCGCCTTGCCTTTCTTCCCCTCCTCGCTGCCGTCGTCGCCATCCTCGGAGCTCTTCGACTCGCCGTCCGACGACGTGGCGCCGCACCCGGCGGCGGCCGCGGCGGCGCCCGCCTTGTTCCTGGATCGCACGTACTCGATCAGCCTCCACGCCGCCGGCTTCTGCTGCGGTGTCGGCGGCATCGGCGGCGGCTGCGGCGGGGAGGCCTCCACCTGCTTGGCCGGCGCCTGCTGCTGCACCGGCGCCAAAGGAGGCGGCGGTGGCAGGTCGTCCTTGGCGGCGTCGGGGACGTCGGGAAGGCGCGCGGACTGGGACAGGCGCTCGTAATCCGGTAGCGGCACGGTCTCCTCCGACGCGCCGTCCCCGTCGCCGACGCAGTCCATGAGTAGCAGGTGCTGGTGGCTGCCGCCGGGCCTCCGCTTCTGCCGCCGCGCTCTGAACCTGGAGCCTGACCTCCTGCCGCTGCTGGTGGCGTAGTACCTGCCCTGCTGCTCCTCCTCATCGTCCGAGTGATCCAGGATGTCCATATTTAACGAGCTTCTTGGCGCCACAAACCATGCAAAATCTCTCTCTCTCTCTCTCTCTCTCTCTCGGCTCGTTGGGAGGATAAAATCCTCTGCAAGGGCGGTGTGGTGCGTGGTGGCCTATGGCGGACGCGACTCCCAAAGGGACGCAGAAACTAGCAACAGGGGAATGGGAAATTCGGAGGAAAAGTTTGACGAGAAGTGCTCCAGTCCGGGCGGCTGATCGCGTCGATCTGAGCTGGCGGTTGACCTGAAGCAAGGGGGGCGTCGCGTCGTGGTGGCGGGCTGGCGGCGTCGTGCACACTGCACACGAGCTCCGCTTGGTTACGTGTCGCCCTCGACGAAGTGCGGGTCCCGCTGGGCAGTGAGAGAGAGAAACGTACGGTGCGATGCCTGACGCCGCGGCGCGGCGTCCGTGGATTTTGACGGTTTGGGGGACGTCTCGAATTTTTCTGGGCTCAGGCTTTTCTATCCCGTCGTCGAGAAGGGCTCCCAAATCCTCGCGTTTAGCGAAATGGTCGGTCCAAACTTTCTCTCTCTAAACTTCACTATTCACTATCACATCAAATCTCTCTCATCATGCATGGAGCATTAAAGTAAATAAAAAAACTAAGTACATGGTTTTGATGTACACGACGAGACGAATCTTTTGAGCCTAGTTAGGTCATGGTAGGACAACGATTACCACAAACAAACGAAAAGTGCTACAGTACGCTACAGTGTTCGATGTGACATTTTCATCCAAATTCACGTTCTTTTTCAGGGAAGTGAACACCGCCACGGGGGAGAAGCAATGATCACTTGCATTTTCGGGGCTAGCATAGCATCTCGGGAGAATCCCTAAATTCCAGTCAAATAAGCGGTTGTACGTTTGACCGCATCGTTCACAGACACGCCGCTGAACCTAGTCGATTGAGCAGAAATTTCAGCTGGAAATTACTATCCATTCAAGACGTCGACTGTAGCGATGCTATTAACGAATTGCCATTTGTAGGGCGTTCATGACAAGTTACGCCCACTGATTCCCTGAAACATTATCATGATTCATAGTTTCAAATACGGCCAAGCTACTAGTTGCTCTACATTTCTGTGTAAGGAAATCATGTCCTTTTCTTTTATGAAACACGGTTTGAAGAAATTCTTGCCTTGAAGTGCAATTTTGATGGTTCTCGTTTTCAAATCAAGTAGGATATGCTTTTTTGCAGCCTGGGTCCAGTCAAACAACACGACGAGAATAATACTAGACTTCTCGGTACTACGATTTAGCTATCTGGAGGTGTTTGTGTAATTGAGACTGATTTGGCTGCATTTGCAATTTTTCTTGGCCCTTTATTTATTGTATCATGCGAATGTAGTAGTCGACTAACAATATTTCATATCATGCTATTTTATTCGTATATCATTGGATCTAGGGCCAAATAGAGCTTCTTAGATGCCAAGTTGGGTTTTGCATACGGATCGTGGTCCCTTAAGATAGTTACGATGTCTCGTCCTGCTAAACATACCACCAAACAAAATTTCTACTAGTTTATTAAAGTTTAAATAAATTGTGACAATTATTATAAATGTCATGTTACCGGGGCTATAAAATTTAGATCATTTGAGCATCATACTATATCACAGATCTGTCCTCACATCAAATTAAAAGAAAACCTAATCACACCATTCCCATAGTCGCCCTTAACTCCACCCTATATCTAAGCTTTTTTTTTTTGCCCACTCTATCCCGCGTGCCCAATCCGAACCGGCCACAATTGCTATGGGATTGGGCAAAGTCACAAAAAACCACCTCCGTTCAGTTGATTTAATTGAACTAGCCCATCCCAAAAATAGCCAAGGCTCTACCCATGAATCCCTAATGGGCATAAATTTTCTGTTCAAAAAAAATCTGAGCATTTTTCTCGACCGGGCCCGGCCAGACCCGCAAAATGCTCAGGTCTGCTCTTCCCTATAGCACCGCCCCTACCCCTCTACCCAACTTGCTTCCTTGCAAAAGTCGTACCCTCTAATGTTCGCAAAGCCTATCGGTGATGTGTTATATTGTTCTCTCTCCCTTTACCTTTCTTGTTCCCCATCTATCTCCATCGCCGATAGGAGGGGTGGCGAACATGGCTGCCGGAGGGAAGGGAGAGACGCACGTCGATTTGGTGAACCCTTGCCCAGGTTAATCTACTCTCGTTACGCACTAGCAGTATGCAGTCGATGGCAGCTAGAACCAGAAAGCCCACCCTCATTTTTTTTTAAAATGGAAGCTTTATTGATCTTATACAATTACATCGAGATGATACAATTATATAAGATCCAACCCGGCCTCTGCATAACTAAGATGCATACAGCCAAAGAAAAAGAAACAAAAAAAATGAGAGCACCATGACCTAGCAAACTACCACAAGCGCATTCGTCTTCATCCGATTCACGAACCAAAGCAACTCTTGGACTATGAAGTAGGCTCCCGATACAACGCCTCCAACGAGGAAACGGCACGCACATGTGCCGACGTTGTAATGACCCAACCAATTAATACTAGATCAAATGTTTTCACGAGGGAGTAATTCATCTTAATCCAAGCAATGCCTTCAACAAGGTCACTGCCAGGTTCAACCAATTAAGGTCAGACCTAGGAATTTCTTCCCAGAACCGATGAATTAGTAGCAATTACCACCACGACCAAGTCACACCGTGTTGCTTCCCCCTTCTTACCAGGCCAATGCTTCCATATATACCAGCCCTAACCCACTTTAAACGGCCACGAACTCCAAATCCGGCAGACCATCTGAATTCGTAACCTGAGATACCATGCTACAAAGTAACCGCTGGGTACCCGTGCATAATCCATCAGGAATAAATTGCAGATGAAATCCATCTTTGAGTAGGAGAATCCGTGAATGAAGCCAAGGTGACTCATGTCTCTTGGTCTATATGAAAAGGAAAGGCAAAATTGAAGATGTCATCACCAGATGTAGTTGCAAAGTCCGGAGCTAGCCCTTCCAACACCAGGGCCGAATCCGTCGCTCCAGATCCGCCGCCGGCCGCACCGGCGACCAAGCGCCGCCGTCATGCCGGGCAGTCACTGCGCCTGGCCTCTGCCTCTGCGCCGCGTGCAGTCGTCTCGCCGCGCCCCCATGCCGGCCGTCCACGCGCGGACGTCCTGTCGCGCCGACCGCCCGCACCGGCCATCCCCTGGCCGGATCCGCCTGCGGAGGGACCGGATCCGGTGCAGGGACCCGGATCCGGCCGCCCCAGAGAGGCCGCACAGAGGGCAGCTGGGCGACCACGCCGGCCCACGCGCCGGCGGGCAGGACGCCGCGCACCACCCCCGGCAGCCGCCGGTCCGCGCCCGGCCTCCCGCCCCCTGAGGAGGGCGTCCCCGGCCGCGCGCTGCTCCGGCAGCAGCGCAGGCCCAGCCGAGCCCACGCCGTACCACCACGCGCCATGGGAGGCGGCGCCGCCAGATCCACGCGCTGCGGCCGGCGAGCCGCCCCGCCGCCGCCATCCCAGGGGCCGCCGGGCTTCCGGCCGCGCCCTCCAGCGGCGGCGAGGTGGGGGAGAGGGAGGATGGGGGGCGACGGCGGCGGCGGCTAGGGTAGGCCGGAGTGGAGTGGGCGAAAGAAAATGCCCTCGAAAGCCCACCCTCATGTGGCCTAGCAATGGCAGAAAACTCTAGTTTTTGCGTTTGTTCACTCATTAGTTTCGGGGCCAGAGAGAGAGGCGCTGCAGGATCCTCCCAAGGATGCTGCAGCAGTGCGGCGCCGACGAATGCCTTCACTCGAGAACCGAACAAGATTACCGATGTCTCGCGACAGTGAAAATCGAAGAACTGACTTGCTGGTTTAGGCGGCGTCGATGTCTAATGCCGCTTCCTTCTTGGGGTGGTTTGGTAGCAGGTTATTTGAAGTCGTGGGTGAGATCGACTAAGTGCGGTAGCTACATGATGAAGATTATTAAGCAGCCCATGACTGTTTTTTACAGTACAATTCTAACATCAAAGTTTCTAAGGAGATAAGCAATGTAAATGGGCGTTGTTAGAAAAAGGTTAAATCAAGGACTTAGCTGGTGACGGGATTTGTATGCAGATATCGAGGTTGACAAAGTTGGTCACCACATACGCTTAGCCGATACCGGTACATATATGGACAAACTCATCCCTATGAATACCCGCACGTAAAATCCTATTTGTATAAGCACCTTCGAGAGACTAGACTAGTAGATATCAAGATTGATGAAGTCATCATATACGCTATGCTGCCGACGGATGCATCATCTATCGGTGAAAGAATAACGACGATTAAATTCTAAAATAATTACATCTTTGTTGAGTGATTTAGATACAACCATAAGAAATGTTATCCATTGAGTTACGATGAGTAAAACTTTAAAGGATGAGTAACACATGTAGTATACTATATGAAGAGTTTGTATTATTATATGATTGGCTTAGATTTTCGAGATCGATGTACGCGGCGAGGCGTCGTCGATACACTGCACGCCGGACTCAACTGCTTTTACACGCCAAGACCCACAGGGACGGCAGGATTAGTCTTGGTCAACAGTCAACACATGCGTGATGCGTCCGAGGCTGGAGGAATCCCAAGTTAGCTAATCAGGTGTAATCATATCTGTTCCATGTAAAACGACTGACGATCTAATACACGCCACGACCTTCTGATCCGGCATCTTTTAGGTATTTTTACAACCACCCGAGATCTTGCATCATTTGTGATAAATTGTGTCATCACCCACGTCCTTTCCAACGGGTAATGTTGCTGCATTCACATTTTCTATTGCAGAGTCCAAGCTGATCATGGTAGTGATTTGGCTAACATTTGGTAATTTGATGGCTCGATCCCAAACAAAGAAAAACTACGGTGATGAAATTTTTTCCGACAGTATGAGATGTGCAGTAGGATTGAGATGTAAGTGGTGATACCAATTGGTGCTTTGGTATTGCTTTGCCATCTTGTTTTTACCCTAGTTCCCTTGCTTTTGAAATTCAGATTAGTTTATTTAAGGTAAAATAGTCAAGTTGGTCCCTCAACTCTTGGCCACGGGTCAATTTGATCCTCCAACTTTCAAATAGTCCAATTTGGTCCTCGAACTTCCGTTTTTAGTGTCAATCTCGTCCTCCTGCTGAGTTGGCCCTCCACGTCAGCGCTCCACGTCACTGGGCACTACTTAGGGTTTTGTTGCCCATATCAAAAGACCAAAATACCCACATGCCTTGTTCTTCTCTCGCCCAACCATCTCATTTCTTCTCCTGCACCTGTAACTTATTCTTTCCTTCCGCCTCCCCTGTTGACGTGGTGTCCCGGCTCGTCGGCGTGGCTCGTCGCCATCTTCTCCCGGTTGCCGTCGGTGACGACGGAGATGTGCACAGGACCGCACGGGTCCAGCGTGTAGTTGAATGCCCGGTTCGATCGCTCGTACGCGTGCACCTGATCGATCGACACCAGTCAGCAGCTAGCAAACATGTTTATTACGTTACGTGTTGTTCAGAACTTGAGACAGACAAGAGCTTTCATCGTCAGAAAGAAACCATTGCATGCGCCATGCAGCGATCGACCAATGCAATTTGCAAGGCTCCATGTACGTGCATAGCAATCCCACCACGTTCTCAGCTTTGAATATTGTTCTGAGCAACAAGGGAAACGAAAGGCAAAGAGAAGGTGCCTGTACGGGGAGAAGAAATGATATGGCTGTGCGAGAGAAGGAGGCGCGGGGGTATTTTGGTCTTTTGATTTGGGTATGAAAATCCTAAGAAGCGCCCACATGACGTGGAGTGGTGATATGGAGAGCCAACTCAGCGGTAGGACAAGATTGACATTGAAAACGGAAGTTTGAGGACCAAATCGAACTATTTGAGAGTTGGAGGACCAAATTGACCCGTGGCCAAGAGTTGAGGGACCAACTCGACTATTTTGCCTTTATTTAACTAAATGAGGCCCTTTTTTCTACTAATTAAATGAGGCCTTAGATCCACCCAATGCAAAAAACCCAAAACAAAAGACTTTGCATCCCTAGATAGGATACGAGGACTTTTGCTTTCTCTAGCTGATTGTTTTGACACAAAATTCATTTAATCAAAATAATATGGATTTAAATAAAAGGAAATGCGAGATGAAGGAACTATCAAATTGATTAGAATCTTAGAACTACATATTGGTGCGATGCTGCAACGAGGAGGTAACCACTTGCATCTCATACGTCTGAATTTTGTAAATATTCGGTCGCCTTCTTTATACAATTGAACTGGACATAGATAATCCTCTTAATAGTTAATAGTAACCCATGCACCGAATTTGCAAATTTTCAGCCATGAGAACATGATTTTTTTGAGTAAATTGCACCAGCGGTACACGAACTTGGCACGAAGTGTCATCCAGGTCCCTAAACTCTGAAAATGCACATCCAAGTCCCTAAACTTGCTAATCGTTTCACATGAGATCCAAATCTTCTTAATCCGTATTAAACCGCATACGTGGCATGCTGACTAGGCGCTGACGTGGACCTGATATGTGGGCCCCACATGTCAGGCACATCCCTCACCTACCCTTCCCTTCTCTCCCACCCGCCTCCACCTCCTACCAGTGCGGTGCCAGCGACACCGACGGCCCGCCCGTGGGGCTCGCCGCGCCGACTCCGTCTGCCACCGCCGCCGCCTCCTCCTCGCCGCAGCTCGCCGCTGATGCCCGCCTCCTTGCCGCGCCGAACCCGTCCGCCGCCTCCTCGCCGCAACTCGCCGCCAATGCCCACCTCCTCGCCGCGCCGACTGCGGCGGTGCTGATTCGGAGCGGGGACGGCCGTGACGGCCTGCCGCGCCACTGCTCCGCCACAGTCTCGCCGCGCCGCCCTTCGCTGCCGCCTGCCGCGCCACTGCTCCGCCACAATCTCACCGCACCGTCCGTCGCCGCCACGGACCGCCCACAGGCTTCGGTTCGAGGTCTTTGAGAAGGCAGTCGTCGTGTCCCCGCCGCAGAGGACCATGACCACACCGTCGCCGGCGTTGGAGTGGACCGGCTACGCCGTGCTGCTCAACTGCCATCCCCTGTCCCGTCTCGCCGTCGCCGGAGCAGGGGCCACCACCTCCCCGCGGCCGCTGCGCCTGGGTCACATGGAGAGCGCCGCCGGCCATCCCCACTCCCGAATCAGTGCCGCCGGGGTCGACGCTGTGAGGAGGCGGGCGGTGGTGGCGAGTTGCGGCGAGGAGGCGCCGGCGGCGGACGGGTTCGGCCGGACGTGGCCGCCGCCTGCAGCCGCGCGGGCCGCCGCCGCCGCCGCACGGGGAGTGGCCACCACACGCCGCCGCCCGCCCGCCCTTGCCCCTCGCCACCACGCGTCGCCCGTAGGCCGCTCGCCGCCCTGCCCCTGTGCCCGGCCGCCGCGCGCGCCTTCCCCCTGTCGCCGTCGCCGCTGGATTGAGTGAGGGGGGAAGAGAAAGACGACCAGAGGAAGGAGAAGGAGAAGGTTGACTTGACCTGTGGGGCCCACATATGCATGTCCATGTCAGCGTCTAGTCAGCATGCCACGTATGCAGTTTAATAATGATTATAGAGGTTTGGACCTCATGTGACCCGATTAGCAAGTTTAGGGACTTAGATGTGCATTTTCAGAGTTTAGGGACTTGGATGACACTTCGTGCCAAGTTCGTGTACCGCTGGTGCATTTTACTCTCTTTTTTATCATCATGATCCTATGGCTTCTGATCACGAAACCGTGAGATGCGTCCGGTCTATATTTTGCTTATCTTTGTTTCATGTTGTATTTATGCTTACCAGCAAGGCATATAACAAAGCATTCACCGCTGTCATCTGTTCGTGACAAAGATTAATCAGCACACTAATCACATCTGTGGATCGCTGTTGCGACCGTGTAACGCCTTGAGCTCTTCTACCAGCCGTGCCCAATGACCGCACGACGAGCCGCCCTCCACCACGGCCGCCCGCGCCGCGGCGGCGAGCTCCCTGGCCCTCGCCCTCCTTGCCGAGTCCGGCTCGCCCTCGCCGCCGGCCATGAGGCTCCCCACGGTGCGCGCAACGGCCTCGGCCGGCACCACGGCCTCCAGGTCCGCCTGGCGCGCCACCTCCCGCACCCGCACGCCCACGCGGAGCACCTCCACGAGGAACGCCTCGTTCAGGAACTGCTCGGCGCGGAGCGGCCACGTCGCGAGCGGCACGCCGGCGCCGACGGCCTCCAGCACCGAGTTCCAGCCGCAGTGGGTCACGAACCCGCCCACCGCGCCGTGCGCCAGGATCTCCGCCTGCGGCGCCCACCGCCCGGCCACCACCATGCCGTGGCTGGACGCGCGCTCCTCCTGAGCCGCGCCGCCGTCCCCGCCGGGCGTCGGGATCACCCAGAGGAACGGCCGCCCTGACGCGCGCAGCCCGGCGGCAAGCTCGCGGAGCTGGAGCTCGCCCAGCGCGCACGTGCTCCCGAAGCAGACGTACACCACCGACCCCGCCGCGCGGCCGTCGAGCCACTGCAGGATGGGGTCCCGCTCCGCCGCGCCGCCGGTGACGGCGCGGCGGGGAGAGGCGGCGGAGCAGGTGGGGCCGACTAGGAACACCTTCTTCGGACGCCCGGCGAGCTGGCTCTGGTAGTACGCGGCGCAGTCGGCCTCGAGCGCAGAGAAGGTGTTGAACGCGACGGCGCAGCTCTCGGCCTCGGCGGCGCGGAAGAGCGGGAGGTGCGCCAGAGCCTCCTCGTTGACCTGCGCCCGGCGCAGCTTCACGGGGTGAGGGAAGCCGCCGGGGATGACGAAGGGGTCTAGGAAGGCCTTGGGGTAGTGGAGGTGGGCCGCGACCATGGCGGCCGCGGCGAAGGCGCCGACGGTGTGGAACGTGACGTGCGGCACGCCGCAGTCGCGGGCGACGCGCGGGGCCCAGTAGAGCACGGCGTCGGAGACGACCGCCGCGGGGCCTTCGTGGGCGCGGAGGACGGCCGCGAGCGCCGGCGCCAGCGCGGCCTCAGCGGCGGCGAAGAAGGCCGGAGCGGAGGAGGACTTGTCCGGGAGCAGGGAGAAGTCCTCGT
Organism: Echinochloa phyllopogon; assembly: GCA_033239725.1. Taxonomy (NCBI): domain Eukaryota; kingdom Viridiplantae; phylum Streptophyta; class Magnoliopsida; order Poales; family Poaceae; genus Echinochloa; species Echinochloa phyllopogon. The sequence continues at coordinate 9,306,665 of BTCW01000009.1, read as the reverse complement.
GCCCGCCCGGGCAGCGGAACTCCGCCACGTGCACCGGCACGGACGCCGGTGCGAGGGCCGCGAAGTGCGGCGTTGTGAGGATGGATGCCGTCGTGGCGGCAGCGGCGGCGGCGGCGGCGGCGGCAGCCCTGGCCGCGAGGGGAGAGAAGTGGCTGCGCGCCAGGAATGGCACGAAGACGAGGTTAAGGGGCAGCGCGGAGGCGCGTGATCGCTGCTGGGTCGGCGGCATGGCGGTTTGGTTTTCTCGTGGGCTGGCCGTCCCTGGCGGGGAGAGGCGTGGTGTGTGTGCTTTTGCGGAGGTTGTGGGCTGGGCTTCTTGTTTGCGGTGGGTTGGGTTGGGTGGTAGATGCGTGCGGGATTGGGCCCGCGGAATCCTCCGTCACGAAAAACACGCCTGTTTCATTCCAGCAGTGCGTGTTTTTTTTTTTGAACGACAGCAGTGCGTGTTTAGTTTGTGCTTCTTCAACAACCCCGGCCGCTGTTTTTTTTTAAACCCAGCTGCGCTAATTGCCTTGGTTAGCCGGAATCATCATGGTTCGCCGACCGCCGCTCGTCGCACCGGCGGCTTCATGCTTGCACGTCGGTATTGCCACTCCGGCGGCCGGCGGCGAGCCCCGCCACATGTTCACAAAATGCCCCGAATCATAAAAAGCATCTGTTTGCATCAGCCGATGATCTTAAAACTTATATCTGACTACTAGAAAGACCTTTTTGGCTCCCCTGGTAACAACAACTTTACCTGTAGATGAGCAACATAAAGAGGACCTTATGTCTCGGACATGGAAAATGAATTGTTAATAGAGAAAATTACTGAAAATGAAACTAAAGAGTCAATTTTCTAGATGGAACACAGTAAGTCACCGGGGCCAGATGACTTCCCTACTGAACTCTGTCACCTTTTTGGGACACCATAAAAATACATATTGGAGCTTTTTAATTAATGCCTATGGTTGTGGACTTGTAGCTTTGTGGCTTTCATTCCACAATTTTTTTTTGTCAGAAACTTGCTTAAACTGAGTTCCAACTTATGAATACTCAAGGGTATACTCCATCATGGCGTTACTAAATCGTACCATGTGACGCTGAAGAAAATTATCAAATATCTGGTGTAGAGCTATCTGAGGACATGGTTATTAAAGCAAAATTATCTTGAACTTTACATTCATCCTTTTGTTCCACAAAAGACAATAACGGTATATCCTCTGACATTTTTTTTGGGTACACTAAATCATGTTTTCTGTGAATTCTGCGATTATCTCTAGTATATCTGGAGGTCTTTTGAATTTGGATTTTATCTGTTTCATACCTATGGGACCAAAAACGGCAACAGTTATGACTCAAAATTTTGGAAGTAGGGAATTATAACTTGCTGTTTTCCTTTCGTATCATATAAACTCTTGGACTGCTTCCATACAATAGTAAAAGCGCAGGCATAAAAAATGATTGAAGATTTGAATTATCAGCTGCTGATGTATAAGCCCACAGTTGATAGTACAAATTTTGAGTGGTCGTAACTTTTGGATCATGCTCCATCAGGTTGACAAGCAGCCTCCGAAGTCCGAACAGCAAATGAAAGCAGAGGATCTGCTACAGTTTGGAGACAGCTTGTCTGTTGCTAGTTACCGGTTGCTTCCTTAAGATCTTGCTCATGGTTGATCTTGATAAGATGTTTCCCAAAATATTATTTTGGACCTTCTTAAGCGGCCGCACCTGGTAAAATTTTTTCCGTAGGATATATGGCATTAGTTATTAGCGACCATTTTGTTTGGTTCATCTCATATTCTTTTTTTGGGTGGGGGTTTACAAAGGTGTTCGTTTGTTGTGAAGCTGGAAAGAAAGATATTTTTATGCCGCAAATTTAGAATTTGTCGTGTCACTGTGTTATCCTTTTGAATTGCACCAAAAGAGATACCACTTAACATTTCTATGTTGGCGATTATATGATTGGAAACGTATTTACCGGGGAGGTGGCCTCGTTTGTTGTCGCTAACATTTGTTCTGTTGTCTGGCTGTTGTACCTGAAAGCAAAATGCATGGCATGTCAAGGTTGTGGTATTTGTTGTACTAGAACACTGAGCAAAATGGAAAATATTTAATGATGAGCCTTACTGTATCACTGCAGCAGCAGCTTGTTTGAGCATCAGAGCTCTTCCCAGCTCTTGTGCCTGCTCTAGAGCTGGCTCCTCCATTTCCATCAGGCGGACCCACGGCAGCCTCCGTCGAAACTCCTCTCGTGTCTCTGGCGAAAACGGTGTCGGCGCCACGATCACCCTCCTAAGCGTGGCGAGCTTGTTGCATGCCAATGCCGTTGCCATGGGACCCCCGGCGGCGGCGAGGAGAGCGGCCGCCGCCTCAGGCGTGGCCACGACGTCCGTGGCGCCGTGCGCGGCGACGGCGTCCCTGGTCACCCTAGGATCGGATTCGGATTCGGACGGCGGCGGCACGAGCACCGTGGTCACTCCAGCAGCGGGGAGGCCCAGGGCGATGAGCGGCAACCCGTGGGCGCTGCACATCGGAAGAGACGCGAGGCAAACCCGCCGGCCCTCCTCCTCGTCCGGCGGCAAGCAGCCTGCCCGTGCCACGGCGGCTACGAGGTCGGCGTGAGTCATTGTTGCCACCGCCGCCGTCCGACGGCTGCTCGCTTTTTCCGACGACGAGTAGTAGTAGGCCAGGAAAGCTAGGTCGTCGGCCATGGACGGCTCCATGGTTGTTGGCTCGGAGGCAGGCTGCAAGGCCGTGGGGTCACCACCGTCGATGAGCTCCTCCGCCGAGAGGAGGGCCCTGTGGGCGTCCATCTGCGGCCTCGAAGTAAGCAGCAGCGGCACGCCGACGCCGGCGACCTTCCCGGCCTCCTCCGGCGCGGCCACGATCATAACGGCGCCCGAGCCATGCGCGGCGGCGGCTATCTCTGCCGGCGTGGCGTCCGGGTCGGCGGCGACCACGACGCCACCTGCCGCGAGGACGCCGAGGAGTATCTGCGGGAGTAGGAGCGAGTTGCTGCGCGACAGGACCAGGACGGCGTCGCCGCGGCGGAGGCCGAGGCCGAGACGGAGGCCGGCGGCGAGGGAGAGCGCGGCCCGGCGGAGGGCCAGGAAAGAGAGGCTCTCGCCCGTGGCGGCGTCGACGAAGGCGGGCGCTGTGCCACAAGCTGCTAATGGGTGGGCGGCCAAGCGGGAGAGCACCAAGGCCGCCACGTTGCCGGTAGAGGAGAGCGAAAGCGAGAGCTCGAGCTCCATGGGCGCATCAGCTGTCAGACTGACTGGAATTAATTGGCTTGAGGGGGTGGAGGGAGGAATTTTAAAGACGCAGGACGAACTGACTCCCGCTGCTGCTTGTGCTTCGTCAAATCCGATGCTGTTTGTTTGTCTTGTTAGGGCCGGCCGGCCGGCGTCGTCAAGGCCAACAAAACCAGTGGTACCTTCGAGGCCGCCTCTATGGCTCTATCTCTCCATCTGGTGCCCAATTGCATTTGGTACTTTTTTTTGTTTTATTAATGAGAATTGCTATACGTCAATCGACTACACTTGATTGGTTTAATTTGCTAGCTCGAAAGGTATCATAATCTGGGATGCTGGGCATCCATTATTATACGGTACTGTACTTGTTTAAGGCCCTGTTTGGGGAGCTTTTTTCGGCTCTCGCTTCTCCAGAAAGCCCCGAAAGCAAAAACTCCTCCGAACGGGGTCGCTTGCATCCAGAAGCTGCAGAAGCGAACCGATACACGATACACCGTAAACGAAGAAGCGAGCATAGAGAAGCTTTCCGAGCTTTTACCCATCAGCCACCACACCGCATCGCCCGCCATCCCTCCTCCGCTCCGTCTCTTTTCCTCTCCCTCCAGCGTCGCCCGCTGTCATCCATTCCCTTCGCATTGGTCACTGCCGCTCCTCCCCTCTCTCCCACACCGCCCGTGGCCGCCCATCCCATCCATCTTCCGTTACCACTGTGCCACCCGCCGTGGCTCTTTCCTTCTGCGCCGCCTGCTACCACTCCCTATATCCGTGTCGGTCGTGGCCACCCTTCTCTCCACGTTGACGGCCACCGCTCCTATCCGCGCTGGCCGGCACCGCCCATCACCGCCCCCTCCCCTTCACGCCGACTGCCACCTCTCCGCCCTTCCGCGGCGGCCGCGTGGCCCGTGCTCCCCACTGCACCGCTCGCCTCCCTGCCGTGGCAGTCGGACCGCCCGCGGCAGCCACGCTCCCCGCTGCACTATCTTCACCGCCCGCGGCAGCCCCTCCCCTCCGCGGCGGCCGCGCTCCCCGCCACACCGCCCGCGCTCCACGGCGGTGGATACCGCACGGAGCTCCATTAACAATGGCTGATGAAAAGCGTTTTAGAAAAAAACTTCCCCAAACAGATATGGCTAGCGTCTCTGCAAAGCAGCTTCCCAGGGAATCAAGTGGAGCTTTTCTAAGTGAAGTTTTTGGAGAAGCTTAAGCTCCCCAAACAGGGTTTAAGTCATAAGAAATTCTCATTTTTTTTAAAAAAATGAGCCGATGATCAGGCTGCTGCTGCCTTCTCGTTCTCAACGAATGCTTTTCATTTTTTAAAGTAAAATACATCAGTGGTCCTAAAACTTGTCCCGAGGTGTCATCTACGTCCCAGAACTCTCAAAATGCATATTTGAGTCCCTGAGCTCGCTAAACTGTGTCATCTAGGTCCAAAGTTTCAAAAATACCCCTATATTAGTGATGTTTGTCCATCTCTTGATCTATAATTATCGATATGGTACAATTAAATAAAGTTATCTAATTATTGTGATGGAAACAACCAATTTGGTTAGGGAAATAGTATAAAATTTCATGATCAATTGACAGTCATGTCATCATACATAGGGGTATTTTTAGAACTTTGGACCTAAATGACACAGTTTAGCAAGTTCAGGGACTCAAATATGCATTTCGAGAGTTCGATGACCTAGATGACACCTCGAGACAAGTTTAAGGACCGCTGATGTATTTTACTCTTTTTTTAAAAGGTCATTGACCTTGTGGTGTCCTGACAAAGAGGGAAGTCGGTGATGGAGGCATGAATGCCGATCGACGACATAGGCAATGATGTGATCCCGATGCTGATACGTTGATTCACACGCGCCACGGGACTTTTCTAACCAACAGCACAACTGCAACGGTGGCAGCGACGGCTCAATGCCGGTACTTCCGTCTCTAATTATCACAAAAATTCATAGTTCAATACTCTATGAGACTATATCATATCAGTATATGTCAGCCATCCAAAATTCCAAAGTCCTAGCGATGGTTACAGAAGAAATGGATGATTACTAGTATTATATATGCTCCTCTTATCTCCCAATACGTACATAGCATCTTGAAGCTTATTCTTTTTTTTTGCGGGTGACTTATTTCATATTCCATCCAGGGGGTAGAGGAATGGTTTCTCTACCATTTAATAGTGATAAATGTCACCCGATTTCATTGAACAAAGGAAAACCAGCATCCATGGTGAGTGCTTGATCATGCATTCATGTGCTTGTGCCGTTTTCTTGAAAAAGAGTATATGCGTGATATGTGTGACATGATATGCAGTTTCTATTCCAAAATGTTTGACAAGTTATGATGTTTAATCATTCATGTTATCGAAAAAGAGTAAAATACATTTTTACCCTTGACCTTGTTATGAAATATGAACTCGAAAGGGGACGTTATACACCACAACTCTTTAAAATTGAACAAACTACCCTCTACACTAGGTCAAAGTGGTTTAGAGGGTGGTTTTGACCAATTTATATTTCAAAAACAAATCCGATAAACGCATGATAGATTTTTAAATAAAAAATATATTAGCCTCCAAAAATTTTGAGAAAAAAATCCTAGTGATATATTGGGGCATGAGAAATCCAAACAAAATATTTGGAGCTCATGACTCTAGAAGCTTCAAAAATTAGATTAACCCTAAGAAAATTTTAAAAAATATCTGGAAAAATCTAATTACGTTTAAATGGATTTGGATAATTTTCCGCAATGAAAAATGACATGGAACTAGCAGGAATACATTACACATTGGTGTTGGTTGCATTTATGTTGGTTTGGTCTTATGCTTTTATTATCGTAAGTGCTCAAAATGCATTTAGTCATCGATTAGAACATTTTTTAGATTTTTGTATTTTTAGGGCTAAATCTATTTTTGAAAAGTTTCTAAATACATTTTTATGGCTATTAAAAAAACCAGTAAAAAAACTAAATGGGCATAAATATATGTTGTGTTTACTTAATGCGAAAATATGTCATAATAAAATAATGATATTTATATAATAAGATGAATGTTCATGTATAAACATCACCTAATGTCTAACATTTAGTAACCGATGGAGTTGTATATTCTATAACACTCGCTTACAGGACTTTCTAGAAAGGCCTGAATGTTGACCGGACCTAGAGTTAAGCTAGGGCAGCTCAGCTCACCGTGACACCGTTTGTCTATGAATCTGACCGGACAGGAGGTAATACGGAGTATTCTACGGGTCCGAGTACAAAGCCGTATGCCCGTATACCCTTAGCGCACATGAATTATGTGATGCATCATGTCTTCGCTCGTGTCCCATGCGCTGATCCATGAGCCATTTGTATTGTCAAACCCAAATCCCAGCCGTCGGTTTCCTCTTCAGCTCTACCGATCTGGCTTCCGGCACGCCACCTGTCTGTTTCGGTAAAAATCGGCGTATCAGCTAGCGACGACCTCAGCGAGAACCACTCCTTCCACAAAAGCAAATCGATCGACGAGGATACACTTCTAGAAGCGCCTCGTCTCCTTCCGGCACTCGGCGTGAGTGCGTGCGGTTCCATTCTGGAGGCCGGCGAGCGTTGATTCCTGCGCCATCGAGAGGGTGGAAATTTCAAGTCCAACAGTAGCGTTGAACCCTTGGCCTTTTCTTCTTCTTCCTCTTCTTCCCCGCGGCGCCGGGCCTGGAACTCTTCGCCATTGCGCGCGACGCGCAGCTCCCTGGAACTCTTGCCTTCTTGCGTGCCCTGGTATGGGGTCTTCCTCATCCGCTTTTCTGTTCTTTGTTGCTCGATTCAAACCGATTCTTTTTGTCCAGTGGCATGGAAAACCGTAGGTTTGTTTATTTCCTTGTGAATTGTGATCGTCCGTCCAAAACCCTTGTTCTTATATAAATACTGCTTACTCTGCTATTTGCTCATACTTCATAATACTATATATATAAGTAGTACAGAAAAAATGGATCATCTTTTGAGGACAAATATGTGTGTCCGCATGTTTACCGTTTAGCTTATAGAGAAACCAAGATCTTGATGCTGCCCATAAAATTCGTCTTGTCAGATCTGTTATTTCTCATGCGCAGGCAGATGTTAGATAGAAGAGCCTTTCCCCTTAAGGCCTTAACTACAAGTAACAAACCGGACGTTCAATAGAACCAGCTGTTTAATTAAAGCCATTCTTTTATATAGTATCCTAAACAAAGTTAGACACTTTCCCTGTCCATTCCATGTAGTATGTTTCTATCAGCAAACAGAAACCTGGAAGCTGAAAGTTCAGGGGATATACCACAACTCCAGAAGTAAGTCGGTGCTGGCGTGCTGCCTGTTAGCCTGTACTTAGTTCATTTCCACACTACAGATGGATACCAAGTCTAGTGAATTACTTGTCTTTTACATGTTTTTGTATAGTTGGTATAGTTGGTTAGGTCGACCTTTACCTGGTCAAGGGTTCAAGCCATGTAAAGGCTGTGGCCTACAAAATAACACAACAAATACGTAATAATGGGTCAGCTAAAGGGGATGAGATCCATGCCGTTCTTGTTGCTTAGAAACAATGGAACACATCAATGTGTTTATTTCAGTATTCAGAAATCGGCCCGCAAAGTCTATAAATCTCTCTCTCCGCACTATGTAAATGTTCCAAGACAGAGTATAGTACTCTGCTATATCAATGAAACACGCACTGTCTCGTGCGATTCGTTCAAAAAAAAGTATAGTACTCTGCAAGTCTGCATATTCAAGTGTAATTCTTTGCAATTGGCATAATTACTGCTTTGTCGTTATGTCTTTGGGATAAATTTGGTCCGTGGTTAGTTGCTGATATTTAAAAAATTTCACTGTGTGCCATCCATTTTTAGGGTTGAGCAACGTTGGGAGTGAAAGAAACCATGTTTAGGAGAAAGCATGGTTCCCATTTCGATTCTAATGATCCTGATCAACGAGAAGCTAAGGTAGTTTCAAAAATTTCCATTTAATTGTAAGTTTTACTGCAGTATATTGTTTCTTTGTCCATTTCTCACGCAACCACTACAAACGAGCAGATTAATGAACTGAAAGGTGCACTTGGGCCTTTATCTGCCCGCGATGAGAAGTACTGCAGTTTAGCATGTTTGGCAAGATATCTAGAAGCCCGTAATTGGAATGTTGCCAAGTCGAAAAAAATGTTGGAAGAAAGTCTCAAGTGGAGGGCAGCTTACAGGCCAGAAGATATTCGCTGGGTAAATCTGCTCTTTCTTCTAGTCCTTGGCTCCTTTATTGTATTGCCCAAGCTATTTTTTCTTATTCCTGACGAAGTGATTACGCATCATTTTAACTGCCATTTAGCCTGAAGTGTCTGTTGAGGCGGAAACAGGCAAAATGTATAGGGCAAGCTTTCAAGATAGAGAGGGGCGAACTGTTCTTGTTATGACACCGGCAAAGCAGGCAAGATAGAAGTCATCTTTTAAAGTATTACATATTTACATCCTTGCTTTTTTTTTGGTCTATAAAACACTTGTCTCTAAGCTTATGTCAGATTTCATTTGTACACTGTTTTTTTTTAATTTCAGAATACATCATCGCATGAAGGGCAGATACGGTTCCTTGTATATACTTTGGAGAATGCGGTTCTGAGCCTACCTGAAGGTCAAGAGAAAATGGTCTGGCTGATAGACTTTACAGGATGGACAATGTCAAATGCCGTGCCCATAAAGACTGCCCGAGAAACTGCAAATATCCTACAAAATCACTACCCGGAGGCTGGCCGTTGCATTTCTATTTAATCCTCCGAAGGTATTCCAAGCATTTTGGAAGGTAAAGACTCTCAATCTTCCCCAATGTTATTGTTATGCATGCATATTCACAAATATTGTTTCTTCAACAAAATATTTTTTAAAAGTTCATTCGAAAACATTTACAGATATTCAACACAAAAGCATGGAGTTGATGTAGAGAAAAATGTTGTATTTTTCTTTTGCAACTTAAATATCGCAAATTATTTCAGGTTGTCAAGTATTTCCTTGACCCAACATCGATCGAGAAGGTTAAGTTCGTATACCTGAAAGATGAGGAGAGCATGAAGGTCATGCACAAGTACATTGACCCAAATGTCCTTCCTGTTGAGTTTGGGGGCAAGAGTGATGTGGTTTATAACCATGAGGAATACTCTGAATTGATGGCCAAAGATGACATCAAAACTGCTAATATTTGGGCAGCAGATGCGAAAACTGACCATGTTAACCATGACATCAGTGGGACCTTGGTCGCTGATTACTACTGCATAAGCCAATTGTGGAGTGCCAACCCATACTATGAAAAGAGTTATTTGGTGTAGCTTTCAAGGAAGGAAATACTGAGTAGACGAGTAGAAGACTAGTGCAATGTTGAGCTGTTGACACTAAACAGAAACAAATTAAATAACAAAAATAATGTATTACTTGTTCTCAAACAAATTGTTTATGTAATCAAACGGCTATCCAGTCGTTGTACTTCACTAGAATTTCATCATGGGTGATTTGGTGTCTGAAGCACAACCCCGCAAGAAATGGTGTGCAAGGAGGAAGGGTGTAGCAAAATTGGATGGTTATTAATCTATTGGCCACCCTGGTAAAAGAAGATATATTTATAGCATATGAGGCTCGGACACAATTATATCAAATCTGAGCAAAGTTAAGCAAACTTGGATTTTCTTTTCAGTTTTGTTCAAAAAATTGAATATTGAACCAAACTGATTTCTCATTTCTGCCAAAATGTGAGGGGTATCTGCATTCACCAGAGTTCAAAAATTTACTAGTACTTACACTTGAATGCTTTCAACAGTTTAATATGCGACTCTTTCCACCATTTAAATGGACATATGCACCTTGCATGGAATGGCATGTACTTCCTCCTATCAAAATTCAAAAGCATTATATTTCTATTTGTTTGAACCTCTGAGCACTTTTAGACCACTAATTTTTTGAATGCGCAAAAGTCTCATAGCCCCAAAATTAAAAGCTCACGAACTCTGCCTTTTGCCTTTTGGGGCATCTTCCTTTTGGACATCACAAAAGTATGCAATAACCCGAAGTTCAAACAAACAGAGCTTAAATCAATATAAATTATTCTACATCAAAATGTTCAATTTTGATCACTCAGACCTTAACTTTTTATATGGATTGACTATAAACCTTACTATACTTGTTATGGAAACTTATATATCTCTTTTCATCTAACAAAAGCAATTTTTTCTGTATATATATACATACTAGTAAAAAGTGTTATACCGAAGATTGTACAGGCAGTCAACCTACAGCAGGCAACATGTGCCGGAGTAGAACATAATAACCCCCGCGACTTGTACAATGTAGCCGATTTCTAGAAGCAACTCAGTCTCTGACCGCATCCGAGAGCAGACTAGAACATCGGTTCCTCGCGCTAAATAAAGAACGTCCTAATCCTATGCAAGCTGACCTGCGATCTAACACTGCACCCGTCCGATTTTGGTATACGTACAAGACAGCGACCTCCATAGAGCAAGAGACCCTCGATGCGCCGCAGAAGCAACACAAGGATACGAAATTAAAATCACAACAAATCTAAAAGCCAGCTAGAGACTAGTTAACCAACCCCTTCTCTCTCGGCAAAGTGCCGAGCGCGTGTGATTCCATTCCGGTGGCCGGTGTGCGTTGATTCCTGCGCCCCGAGAGGATAGGAGGAGAGGAGAGGACAGCGGGCGAGGAGACGGAGGAAAATTCCAGTCCAACTCTGGCGCATCCCTTCTCCGTTTCTTCTCCTCCCCTGCGGCGCCTGCGCCCCTGGTCAGGCCGGTCTTGCCTCCATTGCGCGACTCGCAGCTTCTTCCTGGTTGGGGTTGCAGGTACGGAGCGATGAGCCTTTTTTGATCTGTTCTTTTTTCTCCTCGTCCTGCCATTTGCGTAGATTGGTTGAAGGTGTGGTGGATTCATATTCCTTGCCGGATTGTGTTGTGATGAGTGATGATACGCAGCTGAATTCCCTGTTCTGCTACAATCCTGCTTTTCTGTTCTGTCTATACTTTTATACCGTAAGTCGCATGGGCAGGATATATTTGAAGTGAAAGATTTGCTGTTTCACCGTAGAGCTCGTAGGAATTCAGAGATCTTGATGCCTACCTGTTCAATTGATGTTCTTATTTGTATCTATATATCATGTTGGTTACCAGATCTACGTAATATTCTTCTCCAATTCGATTTCAAGGATATAGGCCAACAGTAACAGCTTCTCTTTACCTCGAAGTTATAGAAACAGGGGAAAATCAATGGGGTCATCACAGTTAAACATTATAATTAAGCTTGTCATTTTCGCTGTGCATGTATACATTACTATCAGCACATAGAAAATTACAGATGGGAGTTAAGGGACTTAAAGTATGCAAGTTGGTGCTGCTTTCACCTGCCCATTTGCATAAATCACTTGCTACATTTCTTGTGATTGCAAGGCTCTGGCCTACAGTATAAAGGAATAAATACTTGATAGTAAAATAAAAACAATTGAATACGTCCTGTTATCTGCATATACAGAATGGGGCCCAAACCCTGGATATGGTCTATTCTTCGTTTTTTCTTGTTCATATCTTTTTTGGAGGACTCAGTATATAAATATTCTGAAAACAAGTATTACCCTGCAGTGTTTCGCTTTGCCACTGAGTTGATGTGTTGTTATTTCTATTGCCCAATATTTATGAGCATCATTTAGAGTGGAAGAAAATCATGTTCAGAAGAAAGCATTTCAACTCAAGTGATGCTGAGCAGCGAGAAGCCAAGGTAATTGTTATAATTCTCTTCTCATTAAAAGTATTTGTTTACATAGAGGTTTTCCCTAAGCCTTCTATTTGAAATTTATTTTACGCAGAAGCCCTTAGTGATTCTCTGTAGGGGTTTCTTCTTCTCATTGAAAGTCATCTTCTGTTTGATCAGTAGATGAGCGTTTTCTTCTTCTACTTGTGCTGTGACTATGGTACACTTGTTTGCTGCAAAAGAAACACCATAGTATCCTTGCGCATCAAAGCCTGCATACCTTTTTTATGTTTGTGTATTAGTACCAGTTCACATGACCCCTCCGTTTAACAGTCTGAGAATCCACACATAGTTGCATGTGATTTTCACAGACAATTGAACTCGAGACCTTCATCTGTGTAAAATACGACTTGGAAAATGGTGTCTTTTGTTTCTTTATTAAGGCATCTCACTATTATTTTGTTGATTCCTCACACGATGGTCTCATATGAACAGATAAATGAATTAAAATCCGCACTTGGGCCTCTGTCTGGCCGCTGTGAGAAGTACTGCACTGAAGCTTGTTTGACAAGATACCTTGAGGCCTGGAACTGGAATGTTACCAAGTCGAAAAAAATGCTGGAAGAAAGTCTCAAGTGGAGGGCAGCTTATAGGCCAGAGAGTATTCGCTGGGTAAATGTTCTCAAGCTACATTGTTCTCTGCATCCTGGTCAAATAACCAAACATGTGCTAACTGCCTTTTAGCCTGATGTTTCTGTTGAAGCGGAAACCGGCAAAATGTACAGGGCAAGTTTTCGAGATAGAGAGGGGAGAACCGTTGTTATTATGAGACCTACAAAGGAGGCAAGGCTTCCTCTCTTTGAACTGTCATTCCTGCTTTTTTCCCATTTTTTCCTTACTAAAATCTCAAAGCACCCGTATTCTTTACACCAGTCTCTCTACCCTCATCTCAAAATTCACCCGCATTCTTTTCTCAAATTTCAGAATACAATGTCCCATGATGGGCAAATACGGTTTCTTGTATATGTTTTGGAGAACGCAATCCTGAGCCTCCCTGAAGGTCAAGAGAAAATGGTATGGCTGATAGACTTTACAGGATGGACCATGGCCCATGCCACTCCTATAAAGACAGCCAGAGAATGTACAAGCGTCCTGCAAAATTATTACCCTGAGAGGCTGGGCATTGCATTTCTGTTTAATCCCCCCAAAGTATTTGAAGCTTTTTACAAGGTAGAGGCTCTTAACTCTTCCCTTTCATAAATTTAATATCTGTGTCTGATTTTATTAACAGAGATTCAAAATCTGTCTGTAGAATTGGTACAGAATTTTTTTTATCTTTTTTCCTTTTCCCTATTCTAGCTGAAGTGTTCCAAATTCTTTCATTCTTTCAGGCTGTCAAATATTTCCTTGACCCAAGATCAATCGAGAAGCTGAACTTCGTGTACCTGAAGGATGAGGAGAGCATGAAGGTCCTATACAAGTGCATTGATCCGGAGGTCCTTCCTGTCGAGTTCGGTGGGAGGAACAATGTGGTGTACAACCATGAGGAGTACTCCAAGTTGATGATGGAAGATGACATCAATACCTCAAGCTTCTGGGCAGATGACGCAAAAACTGTTAACCGTGTCGCCAATGGGACCTTGGTTGCGGATGTTGCGCCTCAGTCATCGCTAATTGCTGCTAAAGCCAGCTGAGTATTATCAGCAAGTATGATGGGAGTTATTCGTATAGATTTAATGGAGGAAATAGATAAGTTGAGCGCTAATAGAAATGTCGCAGTGAAGAGAAATAAACGAAGTAACAAAGTAGAAATTACTTATTCATAGTGAAAATTGCAGATACCAAACAGTTGATCTAGTATACACTTTGCTATAAGAGGATATATTTATGGGCGGTCACTGGATGCCAAAGGCCCAAAAGGAATGGTAGGACTACGGCCTAATCATTGTGCTTCCATCGTTCTGAATACGATATGTAATAAACTAATAATTGTATGTTATTACTCCATACGTCCAAATGTCCAATTAATCTTTTTTCTCGATAGTTTCTGAAAATGACATAGAATAAGTTCTGCTGCCGGTTCAGGGTCAGGCCGGTGGGCGTTGCGGTGTCGCAATCTGCTACCCCGACGCCCGCAGGCGGTAGGCCCTGGCAGAGCATCCAGGATCTGCTACCGAAGCAAACACCACCATGCACGCCGGGTTTCCTCTCCGCCTCCACGCCGCCGGCTGTACGCCGCGAAGTGCCTTCGCCAGCGACAACCAGAAGAAGAAGAAAGCTGCTCAGGACGCCGGCGCAAAGCTCCCGCCGTCGCCGGTGCCGGTGCCGGAGGCGAACAGAGATGGGCACCGGGATAGGGATAGCCGGATTGTCGTTGACCTGCAACCCACGTGTGCCCTTCTGCGGCAGCCGAGCTGATCCGGCATCACGCCGTCCGTTGGGTACACGTCAGGGAAGAGCAGGCATTAAACAACCAACGCCCGTGCACCGCGAAGCAAAGCGAGGCATTAAACTTGCCAGCCAGCCAGCCACCTCTCTCTCTCTCTCTCTCTCTCTCCCAACCAGCGCATTGAGGCGCCGCGTGGTTCTCCTTCTCGGCTTGTCCCAATATTCCATTGCGGAGGGCGGGCGCGTCGATCCCTGCGCTCCGAGAGGACAGGAGGAGGACAGGAGCGGCGGCGGAGGACGGCGAGAGGGCGAGGGGGGAGGAGAAGGGAAGCCGCGGTCCGACTCTAGCGTTCCCGCGGCCAGGGCAGGCGCTTGGCAGCCTTGCTGCCCTTCGCGGTTTCCTGCGTATCCTGGTATGGGACCGACCTCGATCTGCTTCTGTTCCCCTATTGTTTCTGTTGCTTTTGTGGAGTGGACTCCTTCCTGCAAAGTAATAAGGCGTGATGGGTTCGTTGCAGCTTGTCTTCTCAAGATACATCCCCTAAAGCCGCCTTTTCTGTTCTTTGTTTACACTACTTATTAGTATTTTTATGCCGTTAGCATTAGCATGAAAGACGTGCAGATTCGCCGGAGCTTGTAGGAATTCAGATCTCGGTCCTTCTTTTCGAACGTGCGTGCTCTTATTTCCAGTTTTCTACCATGTCCTTATGCCAGATCCGTAAGTGTTCTCCAACATGAGCTCATTGGCCACAAATGTTAGGAGCAACAGAGTTTTCCCTCAACCACAATCCACAAGTAACAAACCGGTCAAAATCAGATACAGAGCTGATTTTTAGGACCTTCCATGTAGCCTTCGTAACTACAGTAACTTCGACACTGCAGCTATCCGGCAAACAGAAAAATTGCAGCTGCCTGTTCTGTTCTTTGCTCGTTTCCATTTTGTTCATTGGATACCTGGTCCAGCGAATTACTTGTCTCTTGAATGATTTGTGTCCTTCCTGTATAGTAGTTCGTTAGGAGGTTAGGTACTTACTACCTTTCTATTTATGTCAACGCACTATGGTGAGAGGCCTATGCCATTCTTCTTGGATGGAAACAATACAGCACGTCAGTGTCTCTATTTATGCATGCAGAAATGGGGCCGTCCTGGACTTGGCCTACTAATATTTCTCTTATTTTAAATCCCTGAAAAGGAAGTGTTTGATCCAGTGGCCGCAAAACTTATAAAATATTCTGAAAGCAAAGTATTCATACCCATCTATGAGTCAATAATATTTAGTGCAATCTTGTTCCTTATATTTGCATATGAACAAGTAAGTTTCATTTTTAAGTGTCACTTTTCACTTTGCCATCTTTTATGTTTTCAATTTCAATTTTGAGGGCGAATTTCGTCATTTGGTGTGTTGTTTTAACTATATGCATAATGCATTTTAGATCTGAGCATCATTCAGAACAGAAGAAACATGTTTAGGAGAAAGCGTGCCCCTGATTCTCAGACAAATGATGCTGAGCAGAGAGAAGCAAAGGTAGGTTTAAAATTTGCGGTTTCATCATAAATTTCTGGATGCACAATACATGGCTTCTCATTGCAATATTGGTGCATTTGTTAGCTTTGTAAATTAACTATGAGCAGATAAGTCTCATGCAACAATCTCCTATGAGTAGATAAATGAACTGAAAACTGCACTTGGGCCTTTGTCTGCCCGTGGTGAGAAGTACTGCAGCGAAGCATGCTTGAAAAGATACCTAGAAGCCCGTAGCTGGAATGTTGCCAAGTCAAGAAAAATGTTGGAAGAAAGTCTCAAGTGGAGGGCAGCTTACAGGCCTGAGGACATTAGATGGGTACATTTGCTCTTCCTTTTTTTGTCCATGCATGTGTAGCTCAAGTTATTTTGCTTTTTCTGAATCCTAGCCAAGTGACTAAACGTCTCTTACCCTCCTTCTAGCCTGATGTTTCTATTGAAGGGGAAACAGGAAAAATGTACAGGGCAAATTTCCGAGACAGAGAAGGTAGAACTGTTGTTGTTATGAGACCTACAAAACAGGCAAGAAGTTTACTTTTTTAGAACCTGTCACTTGCTATTGTTTGCTACTTTCAGAAAATCCTCAGTTTCTCTAACTTCCTTAGCTCTGGATTTACCTGTATACTAATTTTAAATTCCAGAATACTTCATCCCACGAAGGGCAGATACGGTTCCTTGTATATACTTTGGAGAATGCAATCCTCGGCCTGCCTGAAGCTCAAGAGAAAATGGTATGGCTGATAGATTTCACAGGATGGACAATGGCCCATGCCTCACCCATAAAGACTTCAAGAGAAACTGCAAGTATCCTGCAAAATCATTACCCTGAGAGGCTGGCCATTGCATTTCTACTTAATCCCCCAAAAGTATTTGAGGCTTTTTATAAGGTATGGAACTATGGACTTTAAACCTTCCTTATCACAAAGTTAATGCGTCTATCTGATTTTATTCACACAAAAGCAACATGATGTAGTGCCGATACAGAAAAAAAAAATCAATCCTGTTTTTTCCACTTAAATGTTGCAATTCTTTCAGGTTATCAGAGTTTTCCTTGACCCAAAATCAATCGAGAAGGTGAACTTTGTGTACCAGAAGGATGAGGAGAGCATGAAGATCATGTACAAATACATTGATCCAGAAGTCCTTCCTGTAGAGTTTGGGGGGACAAACAATGTGACGTACAACCATGAGGAGTACTCAGAGTTGATGTTGAAGGATGACATGAAAACAGCTAAGTTTTGGGCAGATGATGGAAAAACTGACTGTGCTAACCCTGCCATCAATGGGAACTTGGTTCCTGAGGTTGCGCCGCAACCATCACCGCTTGCTGCTAAAGCTAGTTGAGGTCTTGAAGGGTATCTACTTGCTATGTTGAAAATTGTTTTTGCAGCTTTGTATGAGGAAATTGACGAGCTCAGGTCCAGTGGAGTGTTCACATAAATAAATGAAAAAGAGACATGGTAGTACTCGTTCATAGTCAAAATTGTTGCAGTACTCGAATTCTATTCAGTACAAGGTGCAAGAGGATATCACCATGGGTGATTTGATGAAGGTATTGCCCAGTTATTGTACCTTGATCATCACTAAATAAGTACTCCTATTTGTCAATAGGTATCACATGGATAAATAACTAACACAAGCTTAATAATTTACCTCTCTATTATTCTTGTTCGATATGTCTCTGTTTTCATTTTTTCCTGTGTTTTGTCTGCCTGATCGTCTTCAGACATTTAATCGTTTTGAATTCGTTTTGTGACAGTAGTCTCATTACAAAAGTATGTTCATTAATGAGATGAAGATGCGAGGAATTGAGAGAAAAAATCGAGGCAAAGGAGTTGGCAATAATAGATGGCGCCACTCAAGCATGGTGATCAAAAGGCCACATGAACTACCACCAGTACAACCATAAAGCTATGGCATACTGGCAACCGCATAAATATAAAATGTGCGCCAGGAAGGGTTCGAACCTTCGACTTTTTGTTTAGGAAACAAACGCTCTATCCACTGAGCTACAGGCGCTCTGTATTATTATACTCACACCGCTTTCTCTTGGGCTGGGCCGTCACACTATCCACAAACAAACATTTGAAGATTCGGCCTTTACTTAAAGGCCCCCACCGGACCGTCACACTATCCACAAACAGACATTTGAAGATTTGGCCTTTACTTAAAGGCCCCCATCACGTTTTCGGCCTTTTCTGAAGGATTCTGCCCCACCTAGAATGGCACCATATCGACAGTCACAAACATTCCGGGACCCCGTCTTAACTCGCTCAGAAAACAAAGAAATAAAAAAGGTGCAACCCAGAAAACGAGAGGGTGGCAGGCATGAATGAAACGAAGATTTCTACTATGATCAACAATGAAGCAATCAATTACAGTAGGGAGAGAAAAGAATCAGCTCGCCATTCTTTCTTTAATCGAGAGAAAAGAAAAAAAATCAGAAGAGAGACACCAGACTTCCAACAGAGAAAGAATTTTTTACTATCACCAACTGCACGCCAACGACATCATACCATCCGCTACTTCTTCCCCCAAAAATGACTACCATGGCGCCAGTGCTGCTGTGAAGCCATTGACAAGGAAGGAGAATCCACATTCCTGACTTTTTTTTGGACAAATGAATTCTACCATAAACTGCCAGCGGAGCTCCAACAGAGCCCTCCATGGAGATTCTCCCATTACCGAATTCCTTTATCATTAATCCTCAGTGTCACGAGAACCAGACGGCTCAGGGAAGATCTCCTTGGATTGCCTCCTGCGGGAGGAAGAATGGTCCCCATTGCTCCCACCAGACGACTTGATTGTCTCTGAGCGTTTCAGAATGTTGTCATCCCTTGAAGGACCTATATCAGACGAGCTATGCCGCCAACTCCCAAAGAGTGCGGCGTTCCATGAACCCCGTGATGATGTTGCTCTGAGCCTCGCCGAGCTGGAACCATTATCTTCCCGTACCACCTTTAAGGGGTTCTCTAGTGCTTTTAGGATGTACTTCATTGGCGGGCGTTTGGAAGACCTTGGATTCAAGCAGGACTTGGCAACAATCGCCATTGCCCAGACTTCCTCCAGATGATCCTCATCAATGATAAGCGTTGGATCGATGATCTTGCTCATGAGCTCCTTCTCGTAAATATTAACGTAACGCAGGGTGGTATCAAGCCATTCGTTGGTGGCAGCATCATTTGATGCACTGATGCCCAGTCTTCCAGTCACCAGCTCCAGTAAAACTTTTCCAAAGCAATAGACATCATATGAGCAAGTTGCAGATGGAGAACCTGTTTAGATCAGAGAGATTTGGTCATTAACTTGCATCCTCTAACAACTGGAATTCAGAGATGATGTTCAAACATTTATCATATCACAGAAAAATAGGACACCGAAGCCTTTATCAGTTTATTTTCGCCAGTAAACTGAGGTCTGATGACTAATTCTCTAGATTGAAAATGCTTGAAATAAATGAAAAGTTGCATGCACAAACTTACCAGAAGAGCCTTGATCTGCCGTCCTGCATTTCGACAAAAAATACAGTATCAGAAGATGGAAAGGAATTTATTTAATACTCCCTCCGTATCGAAATATTTGTCGCCGTTGACTTTTTTCTACAACTTTGACCATTCGTCTTATTCAAAATATTATGCAAGTATCATTCATTTTGTTTGTCACATGCTTTACTATTGTAGGTATTTTAAGCTTGACTTACCCTTTTGCATATTTGCGATAATTTTTTGAATAAGACGAATGGTCAAAGTTGTAAGAAAAAGTCAACGGCGACAAATATTTCGATACGGAGGGAGTATAAGAAAATAAAATTACTGAAAGGACACAATCAATCATGTGATGTGACTAAGGGCACTACTAGTTCAGGGACACTAAGATATGGAGAGTGCAATGGAAGTGAAGACAGCAAAATAGTTTACGGCTAGCTATTCTTTCACAGTCCTACTAGCTCTAGTTTTATCACACTTATTGACATCAACTGGATTTTTAAATCGCTCCCACAGAGGACAATGTCAATACATGACCAGAAATTTTACAGCAGGGTCATCGAGTAATTGATAGAAATATTGTTGACACTACGCTACTTAAGTTTTCACCAAATGTTCACTTGTTCATCTAAAAAATAACTTATCTTAAGTCATGCAACAAGACTGGTAAAATGCTAGAATTCATGATTAGCTTCCTATATACAGTAGAAACTTCTAGTTAACAAAACTACCGATGAAAAAGGGAGACGCAATAGTAAATGTGGTATATATTTGCAAAACTCTCACACAACAAACGTTTAGCATGAAAAAGAGAGACGAAGCATGCAAAGATGCAATCTGAAACTTACGAAGAAAATCTCAACAGCTTTGTGATGACGTTTTGGTGACCTTCCCCTTCTTGAGGACACACCTCGCTCAAGCTACCAAGGCGTACATCAAACTTATCATCAAGAAGGACGCTGCTAGCTTGCACATCCCTGTAGTAGAGAACTGACAAAATTAGCCAATACGAACATTTGCATTGCATCAAATTTATTGATCTTGGAACAAAGCGCTTTTGCAGTTGGACCCCTTTGTATTGCCATATAAAACAGAGAAAACGACAAAACGGTCGGTATCTGTTATTACCTACTACATGCCTCGCATTGCTAACAAAAACAAAAAAAAATGCTTAGTGAAATCAGGGCAACAAAGAACTTCCACATTTTTTTTATGCCAAAATTGGCAGGTGTTTAGATGATATAGACCAGCAGAAAAAATTCATAACAAGAAATTAAAGGAAATACATTATTGCCAACATTCAATCTCCAGGAGATAAGGTTCAGACTGTCGCATCTAGCACGAAATACTGAATTGCTGATTCAGCAATTGATGGGAAACATTCCTAGCTGTCACTGATTCTATGGGGGACATTTCACGGCGGCAACTGCAGAAACCTCCAGTACCAAAGGAAGAAAAATCAATTATCAAGATCACCCACAGTGAAACACGAATAGTGGAGACTGATGTTTAACCACTATACCCCATGTAACGGTCACCATGATGAAGGAGCTAAGGTAAAAGATCAAATTTCACAATAAATGTATGAATTTATCATTTAAACAAACACAGTATGCTAAAAAATATCCAAATATAACATCCGCAGAACTACACAGTAGTTTGTACCTGTGAACCATCGGTGGAGTACATTCATGGTGAAGATAGCAAAGAGCTTCAGCCACCCCTGTTGCAATCTTCAACCTCTTTATCCAGTCCAAAGATTGCATGCCCTCATCGTCCTCCCTTGACTTTCTGTGCAGTGCGCTTGACAAGTCACCGTTTCGGACAAACCTATACACAAGAACCTTTTCTTCTTCTTTATCAAGACAATGCCCCAGGAACGGAACCAGCCTTTCATGCAATCTTTTCGCAAACAAATCTAACTCTGCCAGATAGGCATCCTTCCGAGCCACGCGTGCAGTGACCCTCTTCACCACCACAGCAGTCCCATCTTGGAGCAACCCATGGTATAGATCACCCGAGTGACCATGCTTGATAAGCCTCTCTTCCCCAAATCCTGAGGTTGCATTGGCAAGTTGGTCGTAAGCAAATGAATCACCAACTTTCGCCGTGCTTGCGGACAATGCAGAAGGCTGTGTGCCACCAGTAGCTGAAATCACGCCGGTAGCTGCTGATACCCCCGATGGTGCACTTGGCGATGCCCCACCTTCCCTCTGATCATTCTTCCTCCTCCCTGAACACACAAAGCATAACAGAACGGCTGCAACCACAGCTACCAGCAGGAGGCCTCCACCAATGGCCCCGATCAGTATGTACTTCAGATTCTTGTGCTTCTTCTTCTTTGCCGGTGCAGGTGCAGGCTGTGGCGCGGGTGGGGTAACTGGCCCATCATACGGCAACCCACGACTGGCATAGAACTGCTGGCAATCGGCCTGGGTACGCTGTCCAGGAACGTCGAGGAAGCAATTCAACTGAAACGACACATTCCCACCACCACCATCGGACACACTTAGCTTGCCGTCGAAGTAGTTCCCAGAGATATTGGCCAGCAGCACCCGGGCGAACAGCCGGCGGAAGGCATCCGGTACGATGCCGTAGAAGAGGTTCCCTGACAGATCCACGACCTGCGCATTGGCTGGCAGCGCAAGCCCTGTCGTGGGCAATGCGCCGGTGAGGTTGGCCTGAGAGACGTCGAGAACGCCGAGCCCCGGGAGCGACCAGACAGCGTCAGGCAGCGCGCCCGAGAACGCATTGCCGGAGAGGTTGAGTGTCCTGAGCCGCGTGAGGTTCGCGAGCGCGGCGGCCGGGAGCGGACCCGAGAGATTGTTCCCTGCAAGGTTGAGAGTAGTGAGGTTGCCGAGGCCGGAGAGCGCCGAGGCGGGGATCTCCCCCGAGACGGCGCAGGCGGAGATGTCGAGGGACTGGAAGGTGGGCGCGAGCCCGTCGCCGAGCCACGCCGGGATGGAGCCGGGGAGACCGAACCCCGCCGCGTTGAAGGCCTCAAGCTGGGTGAGGTTCCGCAGCCCGTCGACGGCGAAGCGCGGCGAGCGGCGGCCCAGCCGCGTGCGCCGGAGGCCGACGAGTGTGAGCGACACGACGCGACCGCCGCGGCAGCCGACGCCCGCCCACGCCGTGCAGGGGTCCGCCCGCCTCGGCCAGTCCCGCGCCCGCAGGCCGAGCGAGCCCCGCAGCGCGTAGAGCCCCACGAGATCCGACCGCGACGTCAGGCTCCCCTGCGCCAGCACCGCCCCGGGCGCCGCCACCAGCGCAACGAGCAGCAGCGCCCAGAGCCCGCGCGCCCGCGCGCGCATCATCACCCGGAGCGCCTCCTCCTCCCGATGCCGCCGCCGCCCTCCATGGCCACTCCGCGTTACAGGTGTCGATGGAATTGGGGAGGAGGCGGAGGCGCTGGAATTCGGAGGGAAATTAAACGCAATAAAGGCGAGGAGGGGCAGGCAGAGGCAGAGCTACGCAGGTAACTACAGGGCGCCACCACCAGAGCCAGCCAGCCAGCCCTCCGTTGGGGTCTCTCACCACCCCGCCATTAATGCCCAAAGTTACACTCCCCCAACTGCCTCCCAATTATTACTCCTCCACTTCCCCCCTCTCCTCCGATTCGAAACCCGCACGAGCACCACCCGAATTCCGCACCTCCCGAGCTCGCCGCGGCCACGACGGCGCCGGCGAGCGCTGGAGCGAGCAGCAGACGCAGCGGCGGAGGCGGCCGGAGCCGGGGAAGAGAAAGAGAGAGGAGACGAGGCGGAGGAGGGGGAGAGGAGGAAGGAAGCCGGTGCTTGTATTGCGGGGTTTTGTTTTGCGTAAGCGAGCTGTCAAATGTTTTTGAAATTCTCGGGGGCTCCGTTTCGAATGGAAGGGTTTGGTTTGGCTTTCCTTGCTCTGCGCTGTCCGCGATTAGCTGCCACGTTTGGTTGGTTCGGCGGCCGAGCCGAGCCGAGCCGAACCGCGCGCGGGCGGCGGCAGCGCAAGGGTGCTCGGGTTCCTGGGGGATCTGACGGCGCTGGCGCCGTGCCAGTGGGGGGTGGCCGGGTGGTAGTGCAATGAGCAGGGTCAGGGTGTGAGATGGGATGAACTGGTGCGCGGTGGGTTGGTCGGGTGGGTGCGAGCGTTTAGTGGCCGGTTCCGGGGGTTTGGTGGGGTTTTTGATGGGATGGGCATCGCATCGGTGACGGACGGGGACGGATTGGAGAGGAGGGTCAACGAGGCCTGCGGCCAGGGGAGGCAGCTGCTTTGGTCTGTGGCTTCATTGGCCAAGCGGGGGGCCTGCGGCTGCGGCCGGCCGGCCGGCGGGGCCGCTGGTGCCTGGTATTGGATCGTGGGCGGCCGCCGGCCGGCTGGTTCTGGTTCGTTTTTTTTTCGCGTCCAATTTAATCGATCTGCAGCCTGCAGAGTACGCTGACATGCCAATCCCATGAAACAACTAAACATGGAAGGGGGAGCAGTGTTAAAAGTTACAGGCTGTAGAATGTGCGTGAAGACGTGGGTTGCCTACGGTGTTTCCGCTTTCAGTTCCTTCCAAATTAGCGGCACGTGAATACCGTCCCATGGTTGTCCATTTCCTGGAGCATTGACTGCCTAGATCTAGTAGGCATTTACTGGATACTACATTAGTTGAATGATTTCGACAATCTCTGTGTTTGTTCTCAAATGCTCGAGCAAATTTGGCATAGCGCGTTACCGATTCTTTCTATGGAAGATCATTAGCTGCGCCAAAAATTCAAGCGTTTTGGTGAGCGGAATTGGTATGTGAGCAATGCTCTAGGTGTATTCGGAGCAAATGCTAATGTAATTGCCCACTAATTTGACTAGCCACCCTGTTTTTCTTTCATTCAGTACCGTATACGGAGTAATCTAAAAGCTGGAAATGATAGCTTATGGGATTGCAATAGTTTAGCCTGTAGATTTAAATGATAGGAGACCTATCCATTTTGGATTATAAGGTACTACGTAGTACGTAGTAAATTACATAATCCGGATATGATATATAGAAACAAGTATGGCCACCATGCCTTGGGACCTGCTGCCACACGCAGCAGCAGTCCATCCTAAATTTGTACCAGGCGTTCGCACAGGCGCAATGGCCCGGGTCGCGGTCGCCCGACGTGACTCGTGTTCTGTTTAACTTTTCCAATAAAGTCAGTTTATAAAACTATCTTCACAACATTGGACTATTTCGCGAAACCTATCTAATGAGGTCTTTGACCGCACGATTAGCGAATAATTACTGTAGCATCACTGTAGCAAAATATGGATTAATTAGGCTCATTAGATTCGTCGCGCAAAGTTGCCCTCATCCCTAAAAAGGTTTTACAAATAGACTTCATTTAGTACTCCATGCATACAAGATTTCCTTTGGAAATTTTTTTCTGGGAAAGAAACATGGCCCACCTGACGGCCGCTTACGTGGAGCCACCCCGCGCCCTCTCGCCGATGGGTGGAGCTCAGACCGGACGCGCGGCACGGCGGCGACGCGAGGCGGGATCGGGATCGGGGGATCCACCACCCAGCGCGTGGGGCCGCCTGCCGCGGGGGCGCCACCCGCCACGCCAGGGCTCCGAGAAAACCACCTGCTGACATGCCACGCACGTCGCAGCGAACAGCAGCGGCAGCGCGACCACCACCCCTGCCGGCTGCCGGCTGCCGTCCTTGCGGAGGAACAGAACCCTCTGATCTGCGGCGCGCCCGGCGCCCCTGCTCGCTTCGCACGCGGGCGGGGGATCGGGGAATGTTCCGCGGCTTCGGCTCTGCCTGGCCTGCGCCCCTTGCCCCTTAGAGCCGTGTTTCTTTCCATCAAGCCAAAAATTTCTAAAGGGAATCTTTCATGCATAGAATACTAAATGAAGTCTATTTCCAAAACCCTTTTAAAGATGAGTACAACTTTGCGCGACGAATCTAATGAGCCTAATTAATCCATGTTTTGCTACAGTAATGCTACAATAACCATTATCTAATCGTGCGGTCAAAGACCTCATTAGATAGGTCTCGCGAAATAGTCCAATGTTGTGAAGATAGTTTTATAAACTGCTTTTATTTAATGCACTTAATTATTGGTCATAAGGGGTGGAAATATTTTTCCACCCCAAAGAAACACGGGCTTGGATTTTTGCGGATTTTTGCCGCGTCGTCCCTGCCTTTGACTTGACCGCTTCTCCTGCGCCGGCCACCGGGTGGTCGTGCGTGCCTTGCCGGAGGCATTTCTTCCCTTTGTTCATTGGATGCATCGTACTGGTTTGCAAGCATGTGCTCATCAAAACTTCAAAAGGACTGCATATTATTTTTAAAAAAAAATACGGCGTACCTTCTTATGTTTGCGCTGCAAATTCGAACCGTGACTATTTAGAAAGATAAACTGTGTTTTTTAAATGGAAAATCCATGCTCCGTGGTCCTTTGAGATGGTATGTGTACCTTTATCCCACAAGAGCAGTAAAGGGGCACACTACTTTCATATTTCCTTTTGGAAGGCACCGCACAAATGTGCCAACCGGATTCGATTCCACTGTGCAGCTGAGATCTTCATGGACCCATGCACACACACACGTTGCCACTAGCTTCAGGGTCTCGTGTTAGTTAAAGTGTCCCGTGTAAATGCATGTGCTTAGGGTGGATGCAGCACTATTCTAGGAGTTTTCCTGACCTTAAACAACCATATGTGAATTGATTGAAATAAAAATCAGCAAGCAGGCCCCCGTTGTAAAGTGAGCTCGATCCCATTTTATTATGCCGGGGAGGGTTTAGCGCATTGATTCCCTTCCCCTGCCGATCGAGCTGCCCGCATCATATCATACCAGTCGAGCGGGGCTCCTACCTGTAACCTACCAACTGCGGCGCGGCTGCACTGGAGTACGCGGCTGCTTCTGTGTCTGAGATGCTCACAGATGCATGATGCGTGTACCCGTCAGTCATATGATGGGCTGCGCCATTATTGGTGATGCAGTTAGCCTAAGCTTAAACTAACACAAACTTGCAAGCTTCCTGCAGAGATCAAGGGGCTGGAAGGATGAACACCAAATATATGGTACTCTTCCATTTAAAATTACTATTTAGTACCAACTTTTTTTTCGTAACGTCTGACCATTAGTCTTATTTAAAATTTTGAGTAAATAGTAATTTTGTTTCATTATATGATTAAATCAAACAAATAAATGGCCCACTCAACCCTCACCATGATTTGTTTGTTACTATTTGGCCCATTGACACGTGTTAAACCACAGTAGTTTATCGGCAAAAGATGTTGTATTACTAGTAGGCATGTAATGAAGGTAAGGATAGGAGAACATTGTTTTCATCAGGGTGGTACAAATAGCTGCAGCAAATATATGTAGGGTACCTAGTTAGACTTGGGAGTAGGTTGTAGCCAGACGTTGTGCAGTACTAGTACTACTCCTCTTCAAACAGTATAATACTCCGTGCTAGTATTACCTAGCACTAGTCCTAATTGCCGTACGTGGGCAGTAGTTGTATAATGGAAGTTAAATGCATGTATGATAAATGTCTACTGTTCCGTTATCATCAAGAAGCAACTAGTCATATTTTCTCTTACATATCAGCGTGGGTTTCATTACATCATTGTCAACTTTCTCGTGTCATGGAGATCTCTCCTCATAATGACATTATCAGGTTAGCAAAAATTCTGATGCGGAGTAGATTTTAATGCCCATAAAACTTCCTTTAAAGCCAGTCTCAATACACAGTTTCACTACACGATTACCTAGAACAAAAACTAGTGTGCCAAAAGAGTTTCATGGTGATGAAACTCCTCTCACATAACATGAAACTCTTCCTTCTCTCATATGCCACATCAGCATATTTAATGCCATGAAACCTCCACTGAGACTGGCCTAAAACCTTATCCAGATTGGCCCAACACCACTTGCAGACGTTAATTGACTATTCACCGACTAAATGTAAACATGCTATAAATCTATTTAATACAAAACTAAGTTCCTCTATTTTTTTCTCTGAATCTTGTTGAGTTTCTTTTCATTTTCAGTAAGGTGTTTTTCATCTTGCCAAACACACGTAAATTCTCAGTCGTTTCAATTTGTGATGTGATTTCTTCAATCGCCTAAAAATTGTCCTGATCCGTATTGACACGCTATAAAACTTAATTTAAAACCTTAAATTAAAAGGTAAATGAACATAAACCTTAGTTTAAACGGTAAAAGAACATATTTATATGCAACCAAACAACTAGACTATTAGCAACGAAATGATTGTGAGGTTTGGTGTGATGGATGGCATATCAACGGAGGCCAACAATTATTCACTCTGCCACCATCCTCCTCGTCCTGCAGAGCCAACCGTTCCGTTGATCCGTTCCAATTCCAACAAAGAAGGTCGGAAAATATAGAGCAATTGGCATAAAGTACTGTAGTACTTTTCAGAAGGCAACAATGCCGCAATGGGTTGCAGATAGTCAAATGGGCTGTAAAGTCTACTACACGCATATTTTAACCCACACATGCGGCCATTATACTTCTACGCTCTCTTGGATGTTTGTGGAGAAAAACCCATTGACATTTTGCAGAGCAAAGAGTACAATAAGTTGACAACGATCCAAATATCCTATGCACCTGAGTATTTTTTTCCCACCAATTGCTGGGAGACTTCTCTCTTCAAAGAAATACTACACGATTCAGCTTCAAACTACGCTAGTACAAACTGGAAAAGGACAAAACATAAACAAGTTTGGCTTAGAATTATATATAAGTAACCAAACAATCAAGTACATATATATGAAATAATCATCGCAAAGTAAACTCCGTCGCGTGAGCCATGTTTAGCGCAAACAGTTTTTTTTTTTTGAGTGGCTGAATTTATTCTCCCCAAGAAAAATAAAGAAAATATAGTTGATATTATAATTGATTAAGCCTCACTTCAAAAGATAGGATTGAATACAATCATTTCGATTTTGACCTACTCCCTTCTTCAGCTACCGCTAGCAAGGGTTGACACATGATACTTTCCATGCGTTGATATATATTTAAACGATTCAAGATTGTCGCGGATAAATATCTTTGGCCGCGAGAGTGGACCAGACAGAAGTTCAAAACGATATCTATCACGCAAAGCAAGCAACTAGCTTACATGCACAGGTCTCAAAACGCTCCCACATGAAAGATCGACGACAATTTGATTGCGTACAAAATAATGAGTTCAATGACAGGAAAGGACAAAATGCGACAAAAGATGATTACCGGCCTAAACGAGTCCCAGGCCCATGGGTTTATTAGTAGGTTGGATGATGAGCGGCGTCTCAGATAACAAAGGTACCTCTAACATCGATTGTGTACGCCCTCCAAGGTGTAGAGGCTGAAACTTTGTTTCATTGTCTAAGAAAAATGATTACTAGAATGATATTACTAGCTAAAGTCACCTTCAACCTTAGATATACATGCCATGTAAAAGATACTTATTACTAAAATTAGATTATCTCTATTGTTTTCTCTTTATTGTATTTTGTTTAAGAGTAAATTTCACTGTATGTCCATAAACTTTTCTCGAGATCTCATCTAGGTCCGCAAACTAAAAAAGCGGTCATCTAGGTCCGTAAACTTTTTCCAAGATCTCATCTAGGTCCGCAAACTAAATAAGCGGTCATCTAGGTCCATGAACTTTTAAAAGTGGTCATCTAGGTCCATGAACTTTTAAAGAGCGGTCGTCAAGGTCAGGCTCGTCACAACCGCCTTAGACCTTGACGACCTCTCTTTAAAAGTTGTGACGAGCCTGACCTTGACGACCGCTCTTTAAAAGTTCATGGACCTAGATGATCACTCATTTAGTTGATGGACCTAGATGACCGTTTTTTAGTCTACGGATCTAGACGAGATCTTGAAAAAAGTTTATGGACCTGCAGTGAAATTCACTCTTTGTTTAATAACTACGATGACGACCTCGCGGAAAGAAAAATAACTATATGATGTAGCTAGAGTCATAAACCGATGATTAGGTCAGCTCTTACGGCATCGTTTCCTAAGCGAGACTAGCAAGGAAATAAGATGGCCTGGTTGCTTTCTCCTCTTCTGTTTCCTCGTTGACACCGTTGGTCATTGGAGGAGGCCAAGCTCCTGTCGTGTATTGGCTGAAGACAAAGCATTGTCCTGGTGCCTCCGATCTCAAACAAGGACGCGTCGTCGATCAGGTTACGACGTACGAGTAGGGAAGGATGCTCGCATTTCGACGCGGCGGCCGGCGAGCCGAATCGCTCGAATTGTCGAAATGGGACTGTGCGCGGCCAGAGCTAGCCGATCCCGGACAGGAGAGGCAAACGGAATTTCGGAGGGTTAATGCATTTCAGCGGCCATAAATGTTGCTATTCTCTACGGAATATTCTGCATTTCTGCTGCATCTGTTCCTGGCGGTTGGGGTGGATCAGTGGATGTGGATGTGGATGCAGGCGCACTCTTTGCAGTTTTAGGCATTGTTTAGTTAAAAAAACAACTCCCAAATACACTATGTAAAAAGAAGATTCTCCATCACATTAAAATGTCATAACATGTATGAAGTACTAAATGTATATGAAATTAAAAACTAATTGTACAGTTTTATTGTACTCTACGAGACGAACATTTTGAGCCTAATTAATCAATTTTTGATAATTTTTCATAAATACAAACGAAATGCTACAGTAGCGTAATAATTACGAAGTGACATCTTACTTTCAAATTCAACCAACAATTCTAAGAATCTAAACAAGGCCTTACTACTCTAGCTACACGATACTCTTCAACTGTATACTGTAGTTCGTGCCAGTTGCCACGGGACATACGGATCGGAGTACGTACTGTAGTCGTCAAGAGAGAAGGGGATAAAATCATAGAATAGAAGACGGAGCATGAATACCCGTGGTCCTTAATTGGCAAAATGTAGCAGTGGCAGCTCTAGTGCGGTGCCACTGCTACCTGTGTTGTGTAGTAACAGAACTTCATGGCATTGGTCCAGCGTAGAAAAGTTGTCGACACAAAAAGAAAATGTGAAATGCAGCGGGCGCACTGGGGCCACTCGTCGGACGCACCCTGCAACTGCAAGCGTGGGGCCTGAGATGAGTCAAACAGTTGCCCACTGCGCACTCTAGCGGCAGTTGACCGAGCACATGTTCCACGTTTGGCCGTTGCTTCACGTTACGCACCAGGACACTCCACCTCGTGTCAACTTTTTCACCCTCACCGTCACCGAGACCGATGCCATGTTCCGATGGATCGGCTAGTTCCTTCGAGCCTGAGAAACAGGGAGCACGGCCAAGAGCCAACGGGTCAGGCCGGCCGGTGCACCCCCTAGCTACATGAGCGCAGTAACGCTTTCCACCGGGGCTCTTTTGACCCCGGCCGGCCGGAGCCGGGGCCGCGGCGGGCTAGCTGGCTGGCGCTTCAAGGCGGCGTTAATGGCGCTGTCGCCCATCCGATAGATCCTGTCCGTCCGGCCGGCGGACGATATATACAAGCGCGCGCCGCTTCAATGCCCGGCCTGACGACGCGCCAAGGGCGAGCGGACAAGCGAGAGAGAGGCCCAGGAGCCTGGAGGCGAGCCGTTGGCGGCTTGTGTATAAATCTGACGGCCCCGATCGATCGCTTCGCGTCCCGTCCTGTTTGAGGCGCGTTTTCGCGACACGTCAGTTCTTTCCTTAAATGGCTGCCGAGCGGCGCGGCGCGGCCATCCCGTTGTGGCGCCGTGCCGTCGTCGTCGTCTCGTCCGCGCCTCCGCGGTTGGTGCCGAGCGAGCGGCGTGATAGCGGATTAATGGCGAGCAGGGCCGCAGGCATATGGCGGATTTGACCCCGGTGTTAAACATGTTCTGAGCACTTCGCTGTACGTGTTTATCTCAGTTTCGGTGACATACTGACATGATGCGCAACGGCGCTTCTTCCATCGATTTGATCCCGGCCGGGTGTCAGCCCTCTACGTATCTCGTGAGCTAGCTAGATACGGAGTAGATTCTGCTTTCAGATGGCTGCTAATTCTGTCAAGACCTTGATCGAGTAAACGCGTAAACCTAGTCCATAGACCAATGGATACGGAGTACGGAGTATTTCCCACCAATTGTAACCAAGTACGGAAGTGCGATACTGACAAAACGTGCACCCAGTAATTCCCACACGATCCAACACGTCTCAAGCCAAGAGCCAAAAGCTTCTCTGTGACAAGCAAGCCAAATAGCCAATGAACCCACGGCAATCCATCGTACTCCCTCCGTCTCTAAGAGACTGTCGTCTGTGCTTTTCAAAAAACATCTTTGACCGAATATATAAAAATATATATTAATATTTATAGTATATAATAAATATCATTAGATAGGTATTTGAATCTAGTTTTTTAACAAATTTATTTGGAGATTAAAATATTACACATATTTTTATAAATTAAGATAAAGATGTTGTACGAAAACCAATGACGACACTTATTTAGGGACGGAGGGAGTACACGTCTGGACAACAAGTCTCGTCGACTCCAACCAAGGGTTCGAGTGCTCACACCACGCTACGAGACAAAGAAAGCCAGGGCACCGGATTCACTTCTGTTATCCGTATGTACATCAGTACATGCGCTCGTCGTTTCCGAAGACGATTCCTCGTCCAAGACCATAGAGGGTGGGCGGCCGGGCGGGTGACCATAGGCCAGGCCAGGCTCCCGCCGCCGGCGCCGCCACTATGACAAATTGGCAGTGCCCGCGGCTTCACGCCAACGCAAGCGGGCCGCCAGCCATGGCATTGCGTGGCCACGTACTCACAGAGTCGGCGAAAGCTATTCTTGGTGAATCAACTCTATTTTTCGTTTTTTTAGAAAAAAAAAATCCGACCTTTTTGCATCATTTGATGCATCTGATGCATACGGTCATTATATGTTATTATCATAATCTAAAATGAGATCATCAGTCATTCTTTGCGAAGATTTTCATTGTCACCATTTCCACAGCGTGACAAGCAAACTGGATATCGTTTCTTTCTACCTCTATTTATTTATGAAAAAGAAAATTCAAACGAAGGCCGGCTGAAATCATGTAAAATTCAGGTGTTCCAACCTGACCAGAGGATTGGGTTACTAGTTGTGGCTTGGGTTTGGACAAGTTACGTGCAAGGCAAGGGTGTTGGATGATCCTGAGCAAATTAGGCTGCTAATGATCGCCATGATATTCTCCCCCACCAGCTTGATCCGCTCTAAATACGGCATTGAACCACTGACCAGGGTACGGGGCCAAGTCGAGTCACCAAACGGAGCAGCGGCGGCGCCTGTACGGCACGGGTCAACAGCGTATTAGCAGCTCCATGTGTCGTGTCGTGTCGAGATCGGGATCAAATCAAACCAAAATCAAATTTGAAATTTTAATTATGATCCTACCATACGGTACGGATCAGCTAGTAGTGGCCTCTACACCTGGATATATTGGACCAGATGGTTCAGGTCAGGCTCCTGCAACCTCAGCCGTTTTAATTTGCTGGACCAGTTGATCTGCTGCTAGCGCGAGACCAGGCGGTATGAACTCCGAGGACAGGGATGGATGAGGGGACATGATTGCAGCATCAAATACTTTTATTCCCTATTTAGTGGATGTATAAATGGCGGAAGTTTTTGCTCTTAAGATGTTGGCTCAATATATTGGAGGTAACCAACTGTTTAATCGGATTGTATGAAAGTCGTTGAAATCATGAAAAATGAAGGCTTTATTGCAGGGAAGCAAATCAGTTTGGAGTGGGTTCCAAGAGATTTCCATAGCACTTAAACGGGGAAGCAAATCAAGTGTCACATGAGCTAGCTAGGCAAGCTATGATTACTAAATAAAATTGTATTTGGGACGATGATCCCCTAGTTTTATTATCTAGCCATTATTCAATGATGTAACTATCTTCGATCAATAAAGCTTGTCTAAAAGCTTATTAAAAAAATTCTGAGGACAATTTTCGTATATGGTAGCTACTACCTAGGTTTTGATCGAAATACTTTTGCATGACACAGCGACCAATTTCAGTCTGCAACTCCATTACATGTTTTCTCTTCCGTTTATCATGCACCGTTTCACTTGACACGTTATCAAAAGTTAGATACTTTTGGTGGCTGTAATCCACAAACAAAAGTGCACTCGTGACGTGACCAAAGAAATTTATATACCGCGTTCTATACTTCTATCACCAGACTGGATAGCAATTTTTTAAAAATAAATTTCTGGAAAAAATATTGAGCAGATAAAGCTGGAATATAATTTATCTGCTGACAGTTTGGCATGTACGTGCTCCCATGTAACAGCTTGGCACTGACAGTTTTGCCACCACTTGGGTGCATGTACAGTGTACAGGAGCCGGGGCTGGTGCGGTGGCGAGGTTATGGCACATGCCAAGCACGTGCCGGCAAGCGAGCACCATGCACCGCAGATTCGCAGCGTACGGAGACAGCTGCGAACCATCCAAAGGCGACGTGCAGACGAGACGAAAGCATAGGAATTTGCATGCACAAAAGGGAGCATTTTTTTTTGAAAAAATAAACAGTGTAGTGGTAAATACTGCTGCTACAGTAGATTGGACGTTTCCTTTGGGTCCTTTTGGGAGCACCGTACGTACATGCTGCGATGCAGCTAGCCTCTGCGAAAATTTGGATCTCACGACACATCCAACTGCATGAATAGCTACAGTGTCCATACAGTAAACTTGCTGTAGTGTATAATTTGGAGGTACTACGGCGTACAGCACCAGTGTATTGTACGACCCCGACGGTCGTACAGTACCGGCGGCATACAGTTATTATACGCATTGAAGGAGGCGATAGGGACTTAGAGTAAACGGGGCGTCGATCTGACGAGCTGGAGGAACGGAACGGATCATGGGTACATGAAGGGGAAAAATGCTGTACGTGTACCCAGGTTGAATAGGAAAAAAAATACAGTAACGTTCATGTAAACATATATACTGCAGGAAGCAGAATTAAACAAATGACATACCGGAGATTATATGGTCGGAACGCGACACTGATCCGCGCCGGAATTATTTGGTTTCTGGTAGAGTGGTAGGCTCAGGAGTCAGGGCTGCGGCGTGAGTGTTTTGGATTGTTCCTGGTCAAAGGTTTGGAGCAACAGCGAACGGAACTCAAATGATGAGGCGACGGCAGTGTAGGAGTAGGAGCCTGCAGGCTGCATTCTGCTTGTTGCCTTGTTCAACGCATGTAGCATATGAAATGATTTAATTTGTAGATAGAGCCGCAGGTGTTTGTAAAAATGTCTCGGCATCTGACTTTATCTGCTGAAGACAAACTTGCCGACCTTGTAGTCCGTCGATATCATGGTTTTACCGAAACGGCGCGGAGCCCGTTTTGTCAAAATAGGCTGTTTTCAAACGGGGGGATGGAGACGCGAAGCGTGAACATTGTACAGTACCATTTTGCCATGTGTGTCACACCCTTCTGCATCATTCGTCCTTTACTTCGTTTTGGTTTGGTTTGAGTTTGTTGGATTGACTGACTGGGTTTTCAGTTTCTACAGTTTGGATTAGATCCTATTCAGGAGTCGGGACAAGAGGCTTTCCTGTTGGAATGGAACCCCAACTTCTGACGCCATTGCCTGCTCAAATCGAGGGAGGGGAAGGAAAACACACGGGTGCCTGTTTTAAGACCAGACTGATCAGATCAGATGGTGTCAAAGTCCAAAACGCCACTGTTTCTTTTATCTCAACCTTTTTCTGAACAGTGCTTGGTACGAGGACTTGATTGCTGGTCACTTCAGGCATCTCTGATCCCTCTACTCTAGACACCATGCGCATCTCGAGGCTCTTAAGTTCATGTTCTTCATCTCCACTACGCTCGATCTTCACCACCACTGTTTGACCCTCCGTATACCGTCTGAGTGTCTGCGGTCCGCATTTCTGACACGGCCCGTCTCTTGTTTAGATCCACCGCATCATTTGTTTACCCCGACCCTTAGACTGATTGAGATGGCGCCTGCATAAAACAGCGCATCCCTGACATCGACGCCGGCTAAACAAATCCTTGAAGATTAGTAACCGTAGCTGTCGTCGTCGTCGCATCAACCCAGCCGCGTTGTTTAACCGATCCGTTACACGCGTTGCCGTCGCAGGCCCGTGGCCGACGCAACGGGACGCAAAAATTTCTCGCGCGCAACCGCGTCACGGCAACAGGCCCGGCCGGCGACCGGCGGGCTCGGGGGAAAGCGGGGCGGGGCAGCAAGCAACGCTCCACATCACGCCGGCACCGACCCTGTTGACGCCGAGCCGCCGAGGGCCCCTGCCGGGACCGCGCGGAGATCTGACGAGATGAGAGACGAGAGCGGCCGCGATTACGAGGTGGGAAAATCCGGGCGTGCGGGTGCGGCGACGGGAGGAAAGCCGAAAGGGACAGACGCGTGCAGTGCCAGCCCGGTTCGGCTCCGTCCGTGCGTCCGTGCGTCCGTGTGGCCTCCTGACCGGCCCACCGGGCGGTGCTGTAGGGTCAGCCGGCCGGCCCGAGTCGTCGCGCGGGCGGGACAGCGAGGGGGTGGGCGCGGTGGGCAGGGCCAGGCCACTGGGACAGTGAATGGTGGGTGATGGCTGCGGAAGGAAGGGTCGCCGTCTGGCTGTTGGTGGGCCTAGCCTAGTAGCCTGCGGCCAGGTGATGAGCGGGCCCCGGGCCCCGGAGCGAGGGGATTGGGCAGCAGCTAGCTGAGGAGTGCGTCGTCGCCTCGTCCTGTATGCTTCGATGATGGATGGGATTGGATGGATGCCACTCCTCACGTCGAGTGTTTTCGGCTTTGAAGGCGACGGTGAAGTGCCTCCATGGCGACTGTCATGCAGTATCAGGCACAGTGAGCGACTTGTAACGATCATCTTACTCCCCTTGTTTTGTCCTTTTGCCTTTTTGGGGCAAAATGACGCGATGGTTCAAGGGATGGGCAGAAATAGATCGCACGTCCAAGGATGAGATCATGCGGACGAGCGGCGGGACACAGAGGAGCATGAGATGGGCAGACGTCGGCCCATCGTGCATGGGTTGTTAATGGGCTGGAGAATTCCCGGCCTGGACTAGTGGGATACACGAAAGTGTAAGCTCACTCCGTTGGGCGTTGATGTTAGCGTGTCTGACAGGAACTTCAAGTGTGGCAGCATGGTGCGAAAAGAGACCCAAGTTGTTCAGCATGAGTGCATGACAGACTTCATGAGAAAAGCAAATAAAAGGGCATTCATATAAGGTAATCAGTGCCCACTGGACGATATAATTTCTGAACATGGCGCCACTAGGTGGTTCACATAAATAAGAGCAGGCGATATAATTTCTGAAACATCGGAGAAGAGCATTACAGACACCACAAAGCCATTTCAGAGGTTTCAGAGCTGCTTCCTTAGGGCAAGATCTCGGTAGGTTAAAGATTATGATAGAGAGTCCACAAAGATAAATGTTAGAAAAAAATAGGGAAGCATCAATCACGTGCCACAAATTCTGTTAAATAGTTAAACCTGAATTAACTTGCTTAAAAGTTAAAACATCAGAAACCAGTTATAAGCACGGTGATATTTCAATCCCTAACCTGCACTCCTATCGTTTACAATATGTTTGATGGCATACTTGTACTCATAAAGCAAACTTCGGAGAACAAAACAGGAGATCCAGTCACAAAAAGATACAACTGCCCTCACTTAAGCGTTTCAGATAACAAAGAGTAACAGACTACCAACACCATTACATTCTACTGAGAGACACTGGTCTGAAGAGGCAGAGTACTTTGGACTTCAGCTTCCTTTGCCCCTGCGGCAGATCGCTCTGCAACAGCCTTTGACATACCAAACATCTGCGCAAAGCATGGAAAACAAAAGGGTCCAGCATGAAATGTATGGCAACTTCAGAAAGACCAAAATAAAATGAAACATTTTTTTATCAGAGAAAAACTAGTTTCAGTGTACTGGTGCAGCCGACCTTCTGAATGGTCTTCTTAAAGCAGGTCTTGTGCTCATCCATGGAGGCATGAATGAACTCATCGATGTGGTCTTTCAGATCTTCAAGGAAGGTAGCATCATCAGTCTTCTTCTTCCGGCATGAAGCCATGGCAGGGTTTTTTGGAACAGATGGGGTCGAACCTTCAGACTGAGCATTGCTTGAATCCATCTCAACACTGAAACAGGAACTAGATAAAGTAAAATTTCTGGCGAAAGAGAGCCATGAAAGCCCATGACTACCAGCCAAACCATACATTGCTTAAGCAGAGTTCACCCAATCATCGTCATCAGATAAATAGCAGCACGGAATGTTATTTCAAGAATGTATAATATGACACATTTAACTACCACAAGCATTAACCATAGGGCAATAGTACTCTTGAACAGAACCAAAAAGAAGATGAATCCAGAAAGCCATAAGACTGGGAAAGTGCAAGGATAAAATCACAAGAAAGCCTTCAATCTAGTCGAAGAAGGTTCAGAAATCAGAATGAAGAAGATGGATAACTACCACAACATTGATATACCGAATTCACCAATGGGACCACAAGAGAGAGATGGAAGGAAAACAAAAAGCAAGAAACGACGCAAATGATTCTGTTGACATAGGAAATATACCAAATCCATATTAACTTCATCATATATTATGTCTTGGTTGAGAAAAGTAAAAAATCGAAACACAACAACAGGACTCTTACTACGGAGTGTTTACCTAGCCAACCTATGAAGTTTTAAGCATAACTAGAAATGTCAAGGACAGGTACAAGAAAAAGGCTCGTTAATTTGTAACTGCCAGCCCTCAGCCCTCATGTAATCACAACAGCAAAAGTACAAATTACAATGGCTAAAAGTAACTGGACAGATTCCTAAGTCTCCAGCACGGTATCGGTCAGGTACTAGTACTGATCAGTGAGCATAGCTTGATAATAATGTAAGAAAAATGAACCAAATCTTGAGGGCACAGCCCAATGAAATGTTCATCGAGGCATCGAGCACAGGATGATTGGTTTAAAGCAGCATATGGAATTAACTCATATGGAAAATTCCGCATAACGTTATATTCGTGGGATCTCTGCAACCAGGGGCGAAGCCAGGAAATATTGTCGCCGATGTCAGTTTAGAGTACTAATTCATACTATGATACTATAATTCTGTAGACAATGCAATAAAAAATAAACAATAACATATTGTCATATTATACTTTAGAATAATGATTACCCTTTACAATCTCAATTTTTCAGTATACAACTATGGACATCCTTCTTTTGAAAGAGAATAACAACAATCATTCAGAATGGATTGCTAAAAATCCTCTATTCCACAAAGCATATGCTACAACCATTTATAAATTCATCACCAATTCGTATAGGAAACAACACTTTGGTTTTGGGATTGGCCTAGGCTTGACGCAAGATGAGATGCCAATGAAACTTTGTAGCCGAAGTGTGAGAACTGCGGCGTGCTAGACAAGAAGTTCTCTGCCTTATTGTGGCCTCTACGTGCTGTGTGGGATTGTGGGCTGTTGGTTAATGAGATCAGATTATGGGCTACGTGTGTTTTATTCAAAAAAATGGGCTACGTGTGGATGCATGGCAGATTGGACGCGTTGCTGCTGGTCTGCTGGTGTCAGGATGATTTTTTTACTTGTGTTAGAAGAGTAGTAATCGACACAGAGGTATACGAATTTATAGCCAAGCCGTCGATGTCAGCTGACATCGTCGGTTGTACGCTAGCTCCGCTACTGTCTGCAACAATGTTACCACAAGCACGTCCAGCTTCAGACTGTTACTTTCACATTACATGGCAATCCAATCAAAACAGAAACCCTCCCGCCCAGGTGCTTGCTCTCTCTCACTCACAGGATAATTTTGACGAACAGCTAGCGAGCACGCACATAGCAAAGGTAAACCGAGCTCCAGCAGACCAGCACGCATCAATCACGGTAGCACCAGACCGTGCAACCCGCCCCGCCCAGCATTCGCTGCCTCGCTCCGCCGGCACACCCTACGCGACGCGATCGCTCCCAATCCGAGCAGGAAAAGAAGGCGTGGAATGATCGTCTGATAGATAGGGCAGGGCGATTCCACTCACCTATTACCGGGAGCCTGACGATCTCGTGAGCGCGCTGACGGCAGTGGTGAAGAGAACAGCTGCGGGCGGTGGACTGCGAATTGGTGATTGGAATGGAAAGAGAGGTGTCGTTGGCAGTCTTGGTAGCTATCGCGCCCCTGGTCTTCCTTCTCTCTTTCTTGCGCCGTGGGAAACCAACGGATTTGGGCACGTCGGAACAGGGGCGCCTCTGGTTTTCTTTCTTGAGGCGTGGGAAAGAAAAATCGGACCAGTAAATAGTTTTTTTTAGGACAGCGACCAGTAAATAGTAGAGAGAGAAGGAAAGGGCCCGAAGGATCCAGAAAATTGGAGTGTTGGGTTGGGCCGATGTATTATGCCTATTGGGCTAATGTATTCAGGCGAGTCCTCGGACGATCACGGCCACCATCCCACCCAACAGCGAGTGCGCCGTGCAAGTTATTTCTTTTCTTTTTCCTTTTCCTCCTATATCTCATCTCTTTTGGTTTACTGTCAAGAAAATAGTCAAAATAAGTCAACGTTCAAAGGTAAAATTAGATTATAAATATCATAATATAGGAAGGTAGTGGCGCGGATACGCAAGGTGGGTATTTTTTTACCACTAAAAAAGTAACCTCCAAACGATTAAAATCATGTAAAAGGTGTTTTTTCATTTGACATTGCAAATTCATCAATATACTAGATAAAAAATTTTTGCATGGAGATTATTTTCAATTTACTACATCCTAGTATATTAAATAGATATAGATAGATTATTGTTCTAGATCATTCTATATTATTTTCCCTTTTATTCACTGTTCTTTATTTCGTTTTTCCTTTTTTCCTTCCATTCTTTTTTCCCTTTCTTGTCGCTTTCTATTCTATTTTCTATTAGACTTTAATTATTTTATGTTATTTTTATTAATTCACTATGTGAACACATTATATTCCATTTAGAGCAATATGTTTACGTACAATTCTATGTTTTGTATAGTTTGTTCATAATATTAAATTATATGTTTATTTTGTATATTAAATTGTTCGTTCATAAGAATAATTTGTTCGCGTGAAAGGGCCATCTAGTCTAGTGGTTAGAGCACCTGAGTAGCATCCAACAGACCTAGGTCTGACTCCCTGTGGGAGCGAATTAACTAGGTTTGAAATAAAAAATATTAAAAAATATAGGTAGGGGTTTCCCTTGCCGACTTTGGTCAAAGAATAATTTGTTCGCAATATGGATATGTTTTTCCACCATGTAGAATAATACTTTGCTTGTGGACATGTTTTGTTTCTTTTTATACATTGAATTTTTTTGAGGTGTTTAAATTCTTTGCTTGCTCTATACAATCATTTGTTTGTGCATATTATATCCTTATGATGTTTAATTTCTATTATTTGTCATGTACAATTAAAATTTGTGATATTCGACTCTTTTATTCACATCGCATTATTAATAATCATTGTGATGCAAGTCTGTATAATTTATACCAGGGTATTCATTTTATTTGGTAAGTTTATATCTTTGTTCTATGAGTTAGAACTTGTTCGAGTTGTATATTTTCTAAAAAATATCTTTCAACTTAATAAAACATATTCATAAAAAAATTAATCCAAAAATAGTTAAATGGGATCTTTGAAGATATTGTTCTAACAAAATATTATGGTAAAATTAAAATTTAATTTGGAGTCTTGGTTCAAGATTTATATTATTTTTCAAGTTCAAACATGTATGAATGTGGGTGATTTCATCAATTGTGTCCTTTTGCATGAATACATCGGATTTCTCTCACGTAGCATATTTAGTATTTTCCTAATATCCTTTTCCCAATAATTAGAGATAAACCAATAATTAAAGAAACTTGGCCGGTGGGGGAAAGACCGCCCCCACGGTATTGTTAAATAGAAAAGACCTCAGCCTTACCAGCCAAGAAAACTCTCTCCAAATAAAGGGTGGTTAGAGCATGTCGAGCAGTTCCTCGACAAAAATTTTTCAATAACATGCTAACGGGCCGGATGACCCCATATTTATTTCTAATCTCATCCTAATACAACAAACTTATTGATCAACTCTCCTTTATTTTGTGTGAGTTTTGAGGGATCATTGGTTTGTCCCAATAATTATTGTGGAAACAAAAAAATATTGAGATTCACACTATTTTAATTGGACTGAGAAATAATAGAGATCCGCTAGAGATGGGCTCTCACCTCCTCCGCACACCGGTGAATGGATCACACTAAACAGTCCCAAAGTTAAGGTTGATGGAAACACTCTGAAGTAAAGCAACGAACTAGTCCCAGTTCGAAAGAATCAGCTCAATTAAAAACGTTTTAGGTGTTTGCCCTGTCAATTACTAAGCGACAACTAGGTGCGAGTGTGCGACGTTGCTTGTTTCTACCAAGTGACAACGCAATTACAAACGTTTCAGGTGTTTGTCCTGTCAGTTACACAACTAGCCGCCCGTGTGAGTGTGCGAAGCTGCTTGTTTCTGCCACGTTCCTTATTCACCTTTCAGATACTCCCTCCGTTTTAAATTACAGGTCGTTTAACTTTTTTCAGCTCAAGTTTGACCGGCTCGTCTTATTTAAAATTTTATGCAAATTCTCATATTTTTTATGGTGGCTTGCTTTATTAATAAACATTCTTCAAAAATAACTTAAATTTAACTATTTACACAATTTTTTTTGAATAAGGTGAGCCGGTCAAACTTAACATAGAAAAAAAATCAAACAACCTATAGTTTAGAACGGAGGGAGTACTAATTAAGCGATAACTAGCCGCACCCGTGTAAGTGTGCGACGTTGCTCGTTTCTTCCACAACGCTTTTTAATGGAATAAATTGATCGAATCTGTTTAGAGTTTAGACGCACGTAGGTCACCTGGTGTGGCGCTGCCGCTGCGATCGGGCGTGCCACCGTAGCCTTCAGCGCAGCGTGTGTGCAGAGCCGAAGCGCTTCGTCGACATAGGGAGGCGTGCGGGTGAGTCCTGCTCCTGCTGCCGTTTCGGATCGCTTGTGCATGGGCGCCCCGCGCCTGCTAATGTTGCATATGCTTTGCACTAGCAGTTGCAACTACACTAGTTCAGAACCAAATGTTTGCTGACATTTTTCCTCCATACGGTGGGCAACAGTACTCCGCCCATGACCGTGGGCACGACGCAAGCCGTCGCGGGACAGCCTTGACGAGCAGGAGCAAAGCGGCGATAGAGGCGAAGAAGGTAATGTACTCGGAGGGGAGGAACCGTGCGTCGCGGGCCTCCTCCGGGTAGTTCTGGAAGAAGAAGGCCATCCCGTACCAGCGGCCGAAGAGGATGGACGTGACGCTACCGGAAAACTCGAGCAGCTGGTCTTCTAACGCCATACTTTCTTTCCCTTTGTTTGTCCACTACCGCGACCGAACCTAAACAAACCATCCAATGTAAAGACGGTTTTTGGTAGCTCCTATGTAATCCATTTACCTAAACAAGCTAGAGATTTAAAGTTTAAGGGGTTGAGTTGATCATTGTTCTTCTTCCTCCTTATTTTCTTCTTCCTCTTCACCTATAGTTAGAAATTACAGTGAAGAGCTTAGGGGGCTCCATTGGTTACATGGGGTAGAGGGGCTCAAGCCCCCTAGCTCCCCTGTTGGATCCGCCCCTGGTCAAGACCAAGAAACCACCTGCTTGTACGCCTCTACATCGGCTGGAAGCGTCGTGGCCGCGCACTGCCCCTGCCCCCTGCCTCTACATCGGTGCGCGAGGTACGTCGCCGCTGCAGCGAGAGTGAATGAGGATATGAAGACTCATCTGTATAAAAGAGAGAGGGAAGCTGACCAACTGCAACAAGTCTATCCATCCATGCCATCCTGTCGTGATTAAAATTGTTTTCCATATGGTTCTTGAGGACCATGTGTG
This sequence comes from Echinochloa phyllopogon, assembly GCA_033239725.1. NCBI lineage: Eukaryota > Viridiplantae > Streptophyta > Magnoliopsida > Poales > Poaceae > Echinochloa > Echinochloa phyllopogon. The sequence continues at coordinate 9,263,420 of BTCW01000009.1, read as the reverse complement.
TCCGAGGACCGGTGGATGGTCGCTCCTCAGTGTGATGAGTGATTGACAACGAGGTGTTGGACTGACTCTTGGCTGAGTACTGCAGGTGTTCGATGCGACTTGGTCTGCGTTGGTGCAGGTGAAGAACAAGCGCGAAAGGTCTCCGAGAGTGGAGATGAGTAGGCTTGGTTCGAGGGACCCGGTGACCAGACAGGATCGAGTGCGGTCGGCATGGTGGCATGGAAAAGCAAGACGAAGTCAAGATGGGCCAGTGCAAGGTGGCGGCGGACAGCCGAAGCTTGCACGCGGGGTTTGATGGTTGGGCCACAAAACCATCGGAGGAGGGTTTCTCGGTTTGGGCCTCAAAACCGAGCCCGGAGGCCCAACGTGACGGAGACGGTGATCCGGGCGCGTTCGGGAAGCTTCGAAGCGGTGGACGCGTGGCGGGATCCGGGAGTTTGCGTAGGAGCTAAGCGAAGCCGGATGGACGGCGCGTACCAGCCGGAGGAGATGCCTGCGAAGTTACTACTTTGCCCTGCGGGCGTGTATCGTAGAAATTAGCAGTAGGGTAGTCCAGTCTTTTTCCACCACGAGGACTCAGTATTAGTAGGGGTGGAGGGGATGGCATCTCAATCTCTCTCCTTGCCCTAGTTCATTTTGCACTTGCTCTCTCTCTCTAGCTTCTCTCTCTAGGCTAGCTAATGAGCATCAACGATTCATCTTAGCGGGAGGATGTCGGGTGGTTGCTAGCCTCTGTATAGATTGTGACCTCTGTGTTTTTAATCTATGAGCTAGTTTGAATCATCTCCTTCTATCTTCCCGAGTTCGTTTTTGGTTCCTTTCTTGTTCTTCTCGATTCGTCGTTTCTAGACCGTTTGGCTTCGGATTTGTTTGAGGGGATCATGGGTGAGTGCCTTGCGCCTCTTTGTTGATGATCTTGCCCTCTCAAACTGAAGCGTCCCCTCGAAAGAGAGAACTTAATGTGATACAAATACCAGTCCCAGGATGCTGGTTCACATTATTACAACAGATAGTTCAGTACAAAGACAACATTACGGGAGACGGTGGCATTGCAGGGCCACGACAAACAGAACTAACACTAAGCTCCAGATAAAGAGGTTGATAACATAGAGGTCTTCATTAGAGTGGCAATGCATGCGGCTTCCAGCGGGTGACCCTAACACACAGGCAAAGGTTGGGTGCAGAACGAACCCCTCTAAACGACGTCCTCAGGCACAAAGTCCGGGTCTGCCTCTGCAACAGATAAGCAAGGGTGAGTACATACGTACTCAGCAAGCACAACCACAACCACGGAGGGGATACGACAGAAGCATGCAAAGGGGTTATGACAAGGAGGGTTTTAGGGTTTATTTGGCAGCAAAGCAGATTGTATTACACATGCAAGGGTTGGTTTTCGCAATGGGTTTTCACAATTATTTCTTTTGAAAGGATCTGTAAGTGTAACACTTTTACACACCAGATTTTGGTGCTACCAGATTTCCCATCTGTCGTAGCCCATATCAACACTTTTCTTAGCTCAAAATTACACCGCACACTTTCTTACACCAAATCAGGGGACTAGTGAGGTGACCAAGCCATAACTCGCCCAATGCCGTGGACACGGCTATCCGGATAGGTTTTAACTCTGCAGAGGTATACACAACCACAAGTAGGCTACCACAACATGGACACCTTAGTGCCAGTGCAGCTCCTATCAAAGCCATTACCCACCATAGCTAAACTGACAAGTTATCGCAGACGCGACCAGGGGTTAGCAACCTACCAATTGGGTTCTAACCAGGGGCATACCTCACATAGATCGTATCCCCGGCTCCATGGCCCTCTGTTGCTCACCAGTACACCACATAACCAATAGCTTAACTAGTGGGATTTATGCTAGGCCGTTGCCACATACAACGGTCGAGTGGTGGTACGATAAAATGGGTTAGGCTAGATGACACATCAACATCATCCAAAAGTTGTGTTAGGATAGACAACTCCCACCATGCTCAACCATACTGGTTCGAGCTCACCTCGGCATTTCGTACAGAAATACCGTTTGTCTCATCCCACACGGATACTCATTTTATTCACGAAATCCATTTCTTTTATTTTAAAACACGCACACGGTTGCTTTTGTGAACACCAAGTGATTGTAATGGGGTGTATAACGGTAAAACAGTAACATTTTCCTAAGCATTTCTAGCAGTGACTAACATTCAAACAGAGCATTGTCGTATTCAAACATTAATCTAGGTTGTCAAGGAAATAGTCATAGTAATCAAGGAATGGCTATCCAATCGGGTTTAGCAGTAAAAACATGCAAGTTTTATAAACAGGCCATGGGTTGTGTTTATAACAACTAGGACAAAAGTATGCATCAAAGGGTGGGATTGCACTTGCCGTTCTCCCAACCCTCGGGGGATTCCTGCCCGGGGTCTTGGTCTCCAAACTCCTGCTCGTAAACCTGCTCCTCCTCGAGTCCTTCCTCGTTCACCGCGGAGTCTACGGCACACACAGACAAGCACACAATAAATAAAAGAAAAAGCTTTTATTTAGCTCCGAAAGAAAGAACGGAAAAACAGAGTGGATGATGATGACACGATTATTTTTGAGTATGGACTGGTTGGATTTGGCGAAAATATACTGGTGATTATTGTGGTGGAGTTTGGGGTCAAACGAGATTAATTTGGCGCATGAAATGACGAATTTGGTGGGGGTTTAGGGCTGTTTTTAAAGAAAAAGGACTTATCTGTAAATACTTAGAATGCTAGGGGCTTATGTGGAAACGTTCAGAGAGAGGGTGAATAGTGTCTGGTGGACTGCGGGTTAAATCGGCCAAAACTCAAGGGGTTATGCGCAAAAGTACCAGAGAGAGAGGGTTCTGTTCATTGGACCGCGGGTTAGAATAGGGGAAGAGGCAGGGGGTTATGGGTAAAATGGCCATCTCATTCCTCCGAAACAGAGCAGAGGGGAAGAGAGGGCGACGGCGGCCGACGGCGGCGGATTCGCCGGCGATTGCGGCGGCGAAGGGTCAAATTGACCAGGGGGAAAGGGAGAGGAGGTCATGGCAAGTCCACCCGTGCTCTTACCCTAGGCAGAGGTGCAGTGGGGAGGGCTGCCCACGAGGGCCAGAGGCGGCGGCGGCGCTGGCAGTGGGGGCGGCGGTGCTGTGGCGGTGGAGGGGACGATCGTGGTGGGGTGAGAGCTCAAGGTGATGGAGGAGAGGCCGACCGGCCTATTTATAGGCGTGGAGGTGGTTCGAGGAGGTGGGCCGACGAGAGGGGTAGGCGGCGGTGATCTTGGCGGCCGGCGGGTGGAGCTCTTTAATGGCGGCTGGGACACGCGCGGTGATTGGTACAACGGCGATGTAGAGGTGCTGTGCGGCGGTGTGCTTGGCGGGTCGCGGGGACGGGACCGAGGAGGGGCCGGGCGGTGGTGTGGTCTGCGCGGTGTCAGTGGCGGTCGGAGCGGCGGTGGTCGTGGTGGAGGACGGCACGGCTGCTTCGTACGGCGGTCGGCTGTCGCAGCGGCGGTGAGGCCGGTGGGGCCACAGCGAGGGGCGGCACGGCGGTGATGGCGTGTGCGAGGGCAGCCGTAGCAGCGTGGCGATGGTGCGGCCGGCGATGGTTGGCACGGTAAGGTGGTGGTGGGCGCAGGCGGGGAGACGATGGCGGTGGGCCCGGCGGAGGTGGTCGGCACGACAAGGCGGTGGCGCGGCAGGTGGCGCAGAGCAGAGCGTGTTCGGCGCTGGTGAGCAGAGCGGTGGCGTGCGGGCGAGGGCAGCGGTGCACGGTGGTCAGCGTAGGCGTGCGCGAGGCCGTGGACGGTGCAGCGACGGCGAGCACGGGAATGCCGGTGGCAGTGCAAGGTGAGGGAGCGAGGGGACGGCCGGCGGCGATGGGGTGCGCGATGAGCAGAGCTGAGGGTGAGCGGGGATGGGGCCGGTGGCGAGCGGGGTGGTGGCGCTCGGGGCAGAGGAAGAACAGAGGAGGGAGAAGGAAAGAGAAAGAGAAAAGAAAAAGGGAGGAAGAAAGAAAAAGGGAAGGGAAAAGGAAAAGAAAGAGGGGAAAAAGAAGGGGAGACACGGCGGGATTCGCGGCGGCGACCCGACAAGCGGTCGGCCGGAGGTGGACGGTCCGGCGGTCGACCCGAGAGCGGGTGACCCGGGATGGGATGGAAAGGAGGTGGTGACGACGAAGTAAACAGGAAAAAGAGAGGGGGCAGTGATAACGAGGCGTGAGGGTTTGGCGGGAACGGGAGCTCGGCGGCGAAAACCTTTTTGAAACTTTTCTTCGGTGATTTAATTAGTGATTTTCCCAGAGATTCAAAACGCGGGCGTTACACAAACGCCGAGAATCGGTCTCGATTTGAAGTTTTTGTGATGAACTCGTGGGAAGGTGCCTTGTTCGTGTGATCCATGATTTCTTGATTTGTAGGGCGTTAGAGGCCGAGATTTTTGGGGCATATCTTCACCTTAGGGTGCTAATCATCTCTCCAAAGTTTTGCCTCTAGAGCTCTAGCCGTTTGGGAGATCCGGTGTTGGATTTGGGAGAGAAATCCCGCGATTTACTGTAGCAGTTCGTTCTGTTCGTCCGACGACTTTTACGGACGGTCCGCTCGATCTAGTCGGACGGTCCGTCGTTACCGCGGACGGTCCGCACCTGCTTGGCGGACGGTCCGTGCGACCTGTTGATTTTGTTGAGCAACGATTTTGGTTAAGTCTTTTCTCGGACGGTCCGACGTGCTCTGACGGACGGTCCGCCGTGCTCGGACGGACGGTCCGCCGTGACCTGACAGACGGTCCGTAAGGTACTGGAGTTTTGAGATATTTTTCGGACGGTCCGCCGTGCTCTGACGGACGGTCCGCCTTGCTCTGTCGGACAGTCCGCCGTGTCCTGACAGACAGTCCGCCGTGCTCACGGTAAGTCCGCTGGTTCAGTGCGGACGGTCCGCGGGGCTCTGACTGATAGCTGTTCATTAAATTGCTTTTGAGTTGCTTCCGCTCTTTGCTATCTTTTGCGGCTTGTTCCTAAGATTGGGAAGTCCGTTGTGACTACGCAATCTTGGCAAGTTCGTGGGGATCATCCGGTTGTGAATCTCGGGATATAGGCCAAGTTTCGAAAGAAATTTTCATTGACTCCCATTCACTCCCCCTCTCTAGTCGCCGTATCGGTCCTTCAGTTCTACCCAGCTTAACATTTCTCATAAAATAACCAGCCGAACATGACGCCAAGAAACGCCAGCACACTCACCAGCAGCAGCTACAACGTGCAGAACGCCAGTATCTTCGCCGCGGTCTGCACCCCCGGCACCCGTACCACCCCATCTGCCACTACCTTTGGGGAAGAATTCATTTTGACTAGTTATCCATGACTCTTAGCTGGTAGATGATGGTTGTCGACTGAATAACCAACCAATAATTTGACGTGTTTGATAAACAGACTATTGCCATATTGAAATTTGAACGACATAAATCATAACAATAGATAAAAACCATGCAAAATTTCAATAGACTAGTTATAAAAAACATCATATACATGATCTCGATAAATATGATTAAAAGACAGTAGATCATGGTGCACGTACCAAGTGGGTACCGACGATGAAGCCGTGAGGTGTGATGCAAACATTGATGATGCTGAAGACAACGGGACACCACAACGTCTGACTTAGAAGAAGGACGCACCGTGAGAAACTACAGCTACTTTGCACTGGCGAAGAAGAGCCAAAACATATCTCATATGATAATTCATGGTGCTACTTTTTCATAGAGGATGGTGGGTATTTATAGGGGAGATAAACCCTTCACATCTTCGTCTACTAGCAATATAGGATTAATAAATAATGTATCTCTCCAACGCTAATAGATTTTTAAGATTTATTAAAAGTTATTTATACGAGCCAAGCCCGTATCTAACCATATAGGTCAGTTTTTGACACAAAACAAGACTCTATTACTCGCCATTGCTGCTACTGATTTGAAAAACTTTATGCCCAGTAAACTAAGGTTATTCCCACCTTATCCATGGATAAAAGATCTCACATGATCAGCGATATTGTCAATGGTGCCATTACTACTGCATTCTTCCCTTGGACTGCAATTCGAATAGAACACAGCCATCGACAAAGCGATTAGTCCAGAGAAGAGCAGACGTCATTCTTATTTCTTCCCTTGGACTGCAATTCGAATAGAACAGAGTATTCACCGGTATGTGGATCCTCTATTCTATTTCTAATATAACTCAAGAACTGTCGCAGTCTGCCCTTTGATGCCATCAACCATCATAACGGCTTACACCAATATCCCTTGAGAATTGAGATATGCATCGTTCCCCCTCGGCCCTATTCGCTTGACTTATGCTTATCAGCCAACAATATTTTTCTCTCAAAACAAATCAGCATAAGTCATCAACTAACAGTATTTTTCTCTCACAACAAATCAGCATAAGCCATCAGCATAAGTCATCAGACAACAATATTTTTCTCTCACAACAAATCAGCAATCAGAAAAGATGACATTTATTAGTACACACTAGAAAACTCGTTGCGCGGCGTTGCCGCGTCATCCTTGATCTGGCCAGTGTGGATATCAATGTTGATGATGTGCTGCATTTAGCCAGCTTTACAATTTGGGCCAGCTGATCATGGAATCACATGTACATACATCGACACACACAGTTTGTTAGCAGGTGTGGTTTAGTGGCAATGGTAGGCTTTATGTTCTCCATGCACATGCAAGACTGCAATGCGTTTGTCTCTAAATAAGCTGTGTGCCTATCTCAGCTTATATGTAATAGACCGGTTAGTGGATGAGCTGAGTAAGAAAACATATCAATGTTTGTTCCATTTTTCATCAGAGGTTCAGAATGCATGGAAACATTCATGTCCACTATTCTTTGACGATCTCCTTACTCAATCAGTATTCAGTACCATTTATCCTCGAGAAATATACAGGAATGAGAGGGCATGGAGGACTACCTGCCATGTCATCTGAAAGTATGACACCTGAATGATTTTGAGAAGGGAAAAACTGAGGCAGCGTGAGAAGAATATATTTCCATTTAACTTCAAGAATAGAACCTAAATAGAGAGTAAACAAATTGACCAGGAGGGAATCTCCATTAGGCCCTCAAGGCCTCAACGTAAAGTTTTGTACTCTTCGTCAGGAATATCAGATGCATGGCCCTATCTGCACATGCATGTTGCGAATGCCATTTAAACTACAGCTATGTTCCTTGTCCTGACTCAGGCACAGACTGCCTTCACAACTTTTATCTCAGGTTCCATCCCTGATGCAAGCAGGGGCGGAGCCAGAACAGCCTGCCAAACAGGGCTGGACTAGTAGAAAAACGTTGAATTGTTTGAAAAATAGACTAAACTATAGTATTTTAGGTATAAATAATACACAAATTTGTATGAGATCAGCATGCTTCAACCCGTGCTGCAGCACGGGCAGCACGGGGCATGCCTCCGCCCCTGGATGCAAGAACCAATCATAAGGAGTTCACAGTACAAATTATAATGTTTTGCTCGGCAAAACATAATTAATCAGAAATATCACACTCTCCTACAACTGTATCATCCGAAAGGCTAGTGCACATATTACAGAGCTGAAGGTTAATACGGTGATGCTTGAACTAAACTAAATATTAAGTGACTTGCATGGACTATTTTGATTTATTGAATAATTAAACTGGGTAGGGGGGGGGGGTTCTACATTGCATCACTATAAATTCCTTTTTGGTTTCGAAAAACAATGCAAGTCGTGCTATGTTCGTCATTATTAATTTCTCCATAGTAATCTCCAGGCTTAGGGAAAGTGTCTTGGGATGATCTTTGCCACAAATGGAAATAGGGCAGGAAATGCAATAATTTGTTTGTATTTGCTGTTATCCATCAACCAGATCTTAGAGCTTACATGTTGTGTTCATCAGCCGCAGCTGATTGAGTATGCTAGTCCATGCTTGTGCATTTCAGGAAATACAAACGTCTTGTCGTTTGATGCATGCTCCTACTTGTGATCATAAACAAACACTCCATCACTGTGGGGATCTCAGCTTGCCTAAGTTCTGGCAGCAACATGGCTTTGATGGGGGGGGCAAGAGCTTGCAAAATGACTGGCTGTAGTGGTTCCCAAGCTGCTGCATCAATAGGAAACGAAGCACAACATGGCCATACACGGTGCTTCCAGGTGAGGTTTGTTCGCCGTTGGTGAACTTCGTGCTGTACCCAGTCACCATGGTCGGTGCATAGCCAGCATCTTCATCACGCGTGCTCCCACACAATATCTGCACATGTGAACAGGTTACATGCATCTGCTTATCAGATTTTGGGCAGAATAAAAACAAAAGGCAAGATTTCACCAAATGACAGACTATCTAATCTTCATCAAATGTGAGTAACACATTGCAGAGGACGTTGTTAATTACCATCTTGTTATAGGGCCGAGGACGTCTGGGCCCAGCATTGGTTCAGTGAGTAGCTAGCCTTGGAGGCATTTCGTCGAGTAGCTACTAGGCGTCGTGCATGTCAACAACCGCCTAGCTTACCAGGGTCCTGGCGGCGCGCTCGACGGAGTGCTAGGGCGCACAGGCTCGGCGGGGAGCTATGAAGGGCTGGTAATGCTTGCCTGTTTCGTCGTGTGTGCCGTCTGTGCCTTGCTTGGCGCCGGCGCAGACACCGTTGCCATCGCCGTCGCCGTCGTCTATTGCAGCTTTCACGATGGCACGGGCATGTGTGGTGGATGGGGCGCCGCGCGACCAGCCACACCTGCGTGACGCGATGCGGTCCGCTTCGGGCACGGCGTCTGCTCGGTTTCCGCAAAGCATTGGGAAAGATTGGGAAAGGCACTTCGGTGTTGTCGAGGATGCATCGAGGATTCGACGGCGTTGTCCAGGCTAGCCAGCAGCCATGGGACGAGGTAAGAGAGAAGCGGCAGGCGGAGAAAGGCACGGAGGGCAGAGTAGGCGGAGGGTGCGCTGCGGAGCCGCGGAGGCCACCGAGGGGCGCGGCAGGCGGCGGAGAGTGAGGCGGCGATTTCTCCCGAGAGACGAAGGGGATGAGGTGTTTGACAGTCGGGTTCAGGACGGTTCGCGAGGATGCGGGTTTGCAAACTACTAATGGGCGAGAGACCCGAATCGGATGGTCGATGCAGCGAGTTGGGTGAATCCAACGGCTCGCGGCTTACCGGGTGACGTGAACCGGTTAGCCGCCCGGGAAATAACCGCCGTTTCGTCTTTTAGAGATTCCACAGCCATCAAAAAATCGAGGAACCCTTAATTCTGAATGCATGTCCAAAGAAGAGCAGCCATCCTTCTTCCCCTCTGGAGTCTGGACTGCAGTTTGCACCGAAGAATAAAAAAAATTTGCCTTGCTTGTGGTCCTCCAGAATTTGTTTTGATGCCTCCATGAAGACCAACAATCATAAACAAAGATGTAAAATAAGAAAACCAAGGTGAATGCCAGTTTACATGTATGCATATATACACCTTGAAAAGAGTAAATTGCACTAAGTATACAACAAGTTGGCTTGTAGGTGCAGATTGGTCCAATAACTTGTAAAATGCTCAATTAAGTACAATAACTTAACAAGTGGGTGCAGATTGGTCCAACAACTTGAAAAATACTCAATTTAGTATATTAACTTGACAGGTGGGTGCAAATTGGTCCACAACTCATAAAATATTCAATTTAGTATAGTAGCTTGGCAAATTGATACACCTACGGTCCAAATTTTATAACGATATTAAGCAAAGTAGATGGACTTGTGAATTTTATTTTGGTTATAATTCTTGATTTTTTTCTATTTTGTTGTTACTTCTCAAGTGTGTACATACATAATTTATTTATCATTAATAAAAAATAAATGAAATTCTAAAATAGACCATTAGCATTACCAAAAGACCAATGTTCATAAGAGAGACTTTAAGGCCTTATCTTTGTCTCATGTATTCAACGGTAGTAGAGAAAGCAATTTGACTTATGTTCTTTTAATTAGCTCATTTTCTATTCTAAACAAGAACAAAAGACTTTAAAAATTTATGCCAAATTTCTAAAAAATATAGTTAATAGTTGTCAATATATAGGTTTCTGCACAAAGATTCTTATAATCAAACATGTATAAAACAACGAAGGCTAACTTATAATTATTGAATGTGGAATTAACTATTATTAGTTAAAATTAAATCACTACACAAAATAAATTAATTTGAAGACATAGCATAGTTTCCTAAGGTTATTATCTTGGTCAAATACATAAACATCGCCACGGGAATATCAGTGACCAAATAATTCGTAATAATTCGTAATCAACGTGAACATATCTCTATTGTGACATAGAGTTAGCAATATGTTGCTATTGTAATGTTTGGACCGTGGATGCACTAATTACCAAGTTATTACAGTAAATTGAGTATTTTACAAGTTATTGGACCAATTTGCACCCACCCGTCAAGTTATTGTACTAAATTAAGCATTTTACAAGTTTTTGGATCAATCTGCACGCACTTACCAAATTATCTCGTATGGTGGGTGCAATTTACTCCCTTGAAAATATCCGATGCGTTCCTTCCTCCAAACAAAAGGACTGACACGTCGACGAGGCCACGGCCAGGAAGGAGTAGCCGGTCCGATCCCACAGGGTAAATGTGATGTTAGTCATGGCCAACCATGTAAAAGATCCACCCTAGTCTGTAGTCTCCTTTTTTTTTTTGCGAAAGCCTAGTCTGTAGTCTCCTACAATCCAAAGGATCAGAATTGTATTTCCACCAACTAGCTATCGGTAACCTCCCGAAAATATCACAGAGAGACTGCTAATTCATCATTCATCAGCAATAACTGGGCATACTCACCACTGGAATCTAAATATCATAACAGCTCAATGCAAAGAAAGGGCATATGCACCAACAGAGGAAGTAATCAACAATACCAAAGCATCACAAATGGCCTCAGTAACCAATCTATTTCAGGCAGATTAAGGTTCACATCCTAAGAACTTCATGCAGAATCACATAGTCTTCATGACGAATTGCTGGACAAACGATGCCAACACCACTACTTCAAACAGCTAGCAAGACATACTATGACACTAGTTTCTCAGCAGACCAGAGAAGTCTCAAGTTTTCGCCACCATAGAACACCACCAAAGATCATTTACATCTGTTTCCCCAAAGATCGTTCGCCACCGGTAGAACCCCTTCAGTGAGACTCAACTGCTGCCGGCTTCGCCACCTCTGGAGTCCCATCCTTGACCACAGGCTCGACCTTCTGCTTGCCGAACACCTGCAACATGTCACAAGCAGCAAACGATTAGCACCAAAAGCAAATCATAATCAGGAACAGCACAATGCAGACGATATCAATTAAAAATGCATCATAAACATAGCATATTAGTTACTAATATCCAAGCCACAAGTCTCAAAAGCCTTATAGCAAGCACACATAATCAGGAACCAACAGGGAATGCAGAGGATATCTATTAGAAATGCATCAAAAACATAACAGATTGGCTACTGCAAACACATCATAATCAGGAATTGACAGAGTGCAGAAGATATCTATTAGAAATGCATCATAAACAGAACAGATTAGCTACTGCAAAAACATCATAATCAGGAATTGACAGAATGCAGAAGATATCTATTAGAAATGCATCATAAACAAAACAGATTAGCTAATGCAATCCAAACCACAAGTCTGAAAGGGCTTAAAGCAAGCATATCATATAAGGAATCAGCATAACACAAGCAAGTTTTTTCGAAATGAAAATTTTGCTACTGAAATCCAAGCCAAAAGTCTGAAAGCATATAGCACAAATTCATATTACTGTAATGTGGCATCAGTACTCCTGACCAATTCTATTCGCAACAAAAGAAATGAGTTGCTGCAGTGATGCAAGTATACAATGAGGGGCAAACGCATCTATGGCTCCATGAATCCATGGTTGGACCATAGGCAGGACAGCAAAATACTGCATACCAAGGTTCAGATCAATCAGCACATGAGGATCATGCAGTCAGGCATGGAGGACCCCCATATTTAATAATCATAAACTAACCAGGAAATTAGCATTACGAGCCAAGACACGTATCCAGAATCCACATGTTTCCACTCTCAAAGTGAAAAAAACTGTAAAACAATTATCTCACCAAATTGCAGCTACACCAGTGGCAAGATGGATTTCAACAGCATAACAGGAACTTTACACGCAGGCTTGTAAGAAAACAGTGCACAGTAAACATGCTAAATCCCCTATTCCCCATGACACCAAGACCCGTTCACAAATCACACTCAAGAGAAAACGCGGAAAAGAAACACTATCATCACCATCCAACAATTTCTGACCACATGCTGAAAAATATTCTTTAAAAAATCGCTGCTACGTTTCTACAGAGATGGGTTTCAACAGAATACCATCACCATGTTTGCTGAAAATAGTCAAATACAGAAGGATTTCAACACCCAAAAGACATGCTAAATCGCCTATTCCCCGTTAACCATTCACGATCAGGAGAAAACGGTGATAAAAAGAAAGACCACCATCAGGATCCAACAATTTCTCATCGTGCGAGACACGACTAACTTCTGATCACTTACTGAAATAACAGACATGCTGGTACTAGCGCTGGATCCCAATCCCATGAATAAACCCCATTCGCGCAGAATAGACAGCCAAAAACCAAAGACTAGCATGGGATCACCACCACGCGTTTCCTGATCACACTACTGACTAAGCGCCTACAGGACTACATCAACTACATACACGCACACATCCATTTTCTCGCAACAAGGCAAGGCAGAACAACTGAACAAGCAACTAGTACACCACCAAACAGCAACTAGAAGCAGACGAACTCGCCAATCGGGTAAAATCACGCGCGCACATCACCGAACGGGGAGATCGAGAAGAGGGGAGTGGATCGGGGCAAGCGACATTACCGAGTTGCACTTCTGGGAGAAGTAGTTCTTGACGCAGATCCAGTGCTTCTGCGCGGGCATGGCCTTGAACTGGTTGAAGTAGTCCTTGGCGGTCTCCAGGAACGTCGCCTCCTCCCCCACCGTCTTCTTGTAGCACTTCTCCTGCGTCTCCGGCTCCTTCTCTGGCACCGGCTGCGGCGCGGTCAGGGTCCGCGTCGCCTCCTCCGGCGCCGCCACCGCCTCCTTCTTCACGCCGCACGCCTTCTCCATCGCGACCCCAACACCCAGCGAAGGCACTCTGACGGGAAACCACTAGAAGAGGAGATGGAGAGGCTAGTGGTGGATGGAGGAACCGAGTCAAGAGGATGGGAAGCTTTTCCTGTGCTCGGCAATGGTGCCGGGCGTCAGCTTTATAGGCGGGGCCCAGGCTGGGCAGGGGCCGTTTCCTTGGGAAGGAAGATGAGAGCGCAGGGGTGGGGCGTGGGTTCGAAAGGGGAGGGGGGATGTGGTTTCTCTGACATGTGGGCCCAAGAATGCTCCGGTTGTTGCTGCGTGCTGCTACACACTCTATACAGGCCACTGAGTTGTGGGTCCGGTACCAAGCGTCCGGGCCTGGCGTACGCCGAGGGCCATTCCTGGGGTGTTTAGTTAAGAAAAAGGTAAAGAAAGTTCGGTGAAAATGTTACATTAGTATTTTTTGTTTGTTTGTGGTAAATATTTTTCTATCATGATATAATTAGGTTCAAAAAATTCGTCTTGTTGTGTACATCAAAACCATATAATTCGTTTTTTTATTTACCCACGTTTACTGTTCCATGGCTGAGGAGAAAGATTTGATGTAATAGGTAAATAATAAAATTTAAAGAGAAAATTTTAAAAGGTTTGATAATTTAACGTGGAACTAAACACAGCCACTTGGGTTGTTTCTTTTCCTCCTCTTTCTTGGGAGAGAATCCGCAGAGGCAAGGGACGCCGCGGGTGGGGCCGGGAGGATTCGGCATGCATTTGTCGTTTCCCGGCTTGCCGTTGCCGGAGACGCTTGTATGTGGGCCCGCAGTCCTGCTACGCTGGGAGACAGTTCTTGTGACCGGGAACTGCGGAAGCGTCCAGAGGCGCCAGAGCCCGGAGGATTGGACTGCCACGTGGACAGAGTGCGCCTACGGAGCCCACGTTTCGGTGACACTGGTAAGGGCAGCTCGTTTCGGTGACAGGGCAGCTCATATGTGGTCTCGTCCAGAGCCATGTAGGATTTTTGATGATGTGAAGCAAAGAGAGTGAGGTGAGAGAATGAGGTCCGCCTCTCATGGGTTAAATTTTAGGACCATGAGACAACCCCTTACCATTGTACGAGTTTAGTTGCCATGCAACCAATTATATTTCTTTATTTTTTCATAAATTAAGGATTTTGTATTGCTACAAGACAACTAAAACTACGATTTATTGTATAAATTGTCTGATAAACCGTCTCAAGATTACGTGTCGCTATATGAGATCGTTTATTAGACGACACCATCTATTAGACGACATCAATGCACCTTCCCTGACCGGCTCCAGCGTCAGATGGTGATCGCCAGTGCGGTAATAGGTCAGGACGTGGGCCAGGAACGATGGAGAGTCAGTCTGGCGGAGAGCCAGAGTCCAGAGGGAGCGGTTCGTGGAGCGTCCAATCTTGCCCCGAGCGCCGAGATCTCGAACGGGCATGGATCATCGAGGAAGAAAAGCTCGACAGGCCAACCGTTAACTTGGCTGCCAAGTACGGAGTAGAAGCATAAACGGGCCTGATTAAAGCCCAGGGCCCTCAAGCCCATTTCCCTCTGCCGTCGTCCCCCTCGACCCTCGCCGCGACGCTAACCCCCCCGGCACCCCTCCCCTTCCTCTCCATTCCCCCACGTAGGTGGTAGAAAGTAGAAACAATCAAACGCAAGGCGAGCGGCGGCGGCCGCCGCCATGGCTGCGGCTCGCCAATTCGACGTTGGTCGATGTCTTCTCGCGGCGAGGGCTGTGCTATCCTACACCGGGATCCTGTCCGCAGCTTCGTCAGCCCCCGCGAGGGCATTCTCTTCGTCTCGGCCGCCTCCGCCATATCAACCACCGACTTCTCAATCTCCGAATTACCCAGGGCGTTCTCCTCCCCCCCCCCCAGAAGCAAGGGACTGCTGCGCCGGAGAAGCAAGGGACTGCTACACCTCCCAACCGGCCTCCGCCTCGTCGCCGTCGTCCATGGCGAGCGAAAGTAGACGGCCCGGTGCTGCATCCCCAGTACGACATCACTAACACAAGGTACAAATTAGGTTGCACATGTCGTGCATTTGTTGTGCGTAGTGGTGTTCTGCTGGATATCTATAGCTGCAATTCTATGGTTTGATGGAAAAGGCTAGAAATAATTTATTATTCATACTCTGAGAGCACAAGGTGACCTGTGTTACTCCATTTCCTTCTGGATAGGTTATTATGCTATTATTTCAAGTTTTCACAGATTAGGTAAAGTTTATGTAGTTACCATGAAATAAACAACAGATACATGCGCTGTTGCTTTGATGTATAATGTAGATAACTTTTAAGTGCTGAAATCAACTTTCATCAGTATGGATTCCAGTAGTACAGGCAATAGAGTTATTTGTAAAGATCACTCTATATAACAAAAAATATTAATAATGCTATTTTCTTTGAAAACTATATAAAACTTTCAAATGGAGGAAGTACCTTTTTACCTGTGCAGTTGGAAATGGAATTTATTACCTCTTGATCGAGACTTGTTTGACTGAATATGTGCTGCTGAACCTACTCTTTTTACTTCTGTTACCATATCTGTTTAACTATTCACTAGCACATGCAATTTGTGGTGTTATGAAATTCCTCATGGAAGTATAGAACACCCTTTTTTTGAAGTTGCATTTCAATATGTGGTCCTGGTGATAGAAAGATAACACAATGTGTATGATTTTTATTTTCAGTTTGTTCAATCATCTAACTATGCATAGATCCCGATTCTCTCATTTTAATGTACTGCTCATTAGTAGTTACGAATTTATGATGCATAATAAAGTCATTGGCTCCAGCTGACAATACTAAGTCCATACTGACCCAGCGAGAACCTGAACCTCATTTTGTTTCTATTCTTATTTACATCGGTTATTATTTGCCCACCTCATTCATGCTTCTTGTTGACAGGTTTGTTAAAATGATCCGCGGAGTCTCAAATGAACAAGTATTTGACGAGTCCAATCTCTACCTTAAATTCAATCCTCTGGACTATGCTAAGAGGGTGTGCATGATAAGGGAACTACCGATTCCTGGAGCTGTCAACGGTGAAACATTTTGGGCAGTTACTGAAGCCACTAAAGTTCTCATCAGATCTTTGTTGCTGATCCTTGCTGTGCTTCACAAGGCTGGGTTCTGCTTTGAGCATCTTGGCCTGGACAGTGTGCTGATTTCAGGTGAAGGCAGATTCAAAATCAAGAAGCAACATGTTCTCTTGAAGGCTCTTGGTCCGAATGGTGAAGGAATAGGTACTGATTACGAGATGGCGCGCAACCTCATTCAAGCATTGCTTGTTGAGTCATGCGGTCAGGATATCATGACAAAAATATCTCGAGATTTCAGATCACTATTCTCTTTGATGAAAGTATCTGGCAAGTCCTCAGAATATCATATCCAGACTCATGTGTGCCTACTACCTCTGAGCAGTTGGTCTTTGGTGTTCAGAAAGTTCTACAATGAGGTTAGGTATGTTCTTGGCAGAGATGACCCGGACTTGCAAAGGATAGTCTATTCTGCCATCAAGTATGTAGGATGGGGTATACAGGCAGAAAGGAACCCTCTGCTGAAAAAATGGTTGCGCTATAGGCCAGGAGCCTACAACCTTGATGAAGCATCCAACCAGCTTGATTTAATGCGAAACGTTGACGCCCACCAAATGGATAAGGAGACCTATCCTGATGGTCAACTACAGTTCCTCCTATATGCAACATTCCCAGGTGTTCTAAGTCAAATCCAAAACGTTCTGTTCAGACATGGTCGCATCGGGCATCTTCACATCGAAGAAGATTTCAATGACGGGAAATCACATATACTGAGCAGCATGCCCAGAGTTCATCCATCAGCTGCGTCTACATCTTCCTCAAAGGTAACCTGTTTGCATGTTTGCATATAATATCTATCATCAAAGTGTCTCAAACTTTTGCCTTTTTCTTTGCATATGATGCTATAGACACTTGATATTTCCTTGCTGGTTTCAGGATCTCAGTGGTTTGAAATTCCTGGTTAACAATGTGATTGAAAACAAGGGAGGATTTAGAAGTGGCGCTGGTCATGGTGGTGGCATTGGATGTAGTTCTGCTAATGGCGGCGGTACTGGCAAGTCTGTCTGCCCTGATGGCTCTAAACCTGCTAAATGACATTGGCAACAGAGTGTCGGCGGCTGTAATGGAAATGGTGTTGCAGCAACTCTGGCAGCGCTGATGGTGATGAGCTGGGAACAGCAAACTGACCAGTCAGATAAAGCTAACAATGAATGGGCAGCATGAGCTTTTCTTTTCTTTTCTTTTCTTTTTTAGTGATGAAATGCAAGATGAGTCTGGAGAACTTGTCTGAGATTGCGAATTAGTGTTGTGGGACAAGATGTTCCCTTCTAACTGGGAAATGTAGCCCATCTGTGACTTGCGGTTTAAAACATGTTAGCCAACCGTGATGCTGAATTTGATGAATCAGAAGATTCCTACCTTCCCCAAAATTTCTATCTTGTTACCTCTTTTCTCTTAATCTGTGGCACGGTGGCGTTGTTCCAACCAGCGGCCAGTAAACGTCTGCGGCGGGATACAGCAGCTCTAGCATTGATAATATCTCAGGAATGACGATCTTATGAACAAAAACCTCATCGGTGCTAATAGGATGACAGCTCAGGCAACAAGCCCGGGCATCCCTGTATGCATCCCTGTTTTCGCTGGCCTGAGCCAAATTTTACAGGGTGCGTTGGGTGAAATTTTAGACTAGCTCGTTCAAGAAATGCTGGTTGGTTTGTACGGGCTGTGCAGAGTGACGGGAGAAACCGACGAAGCTGTCCTATGCCTTCGTCTCTGAACCCATGGTCACATAGTAAATAAAGGAAATTATATTTAGTATCACCACAGGCATATAAATTACCCCTACTCCGTCAGTTTGCTGACGAAACTTAAAACCTGTCTGACAAAAGAATATCACTGATCCAATCAGTTCGAACCACATTGCCTTCATGCCTATCCTGCTATATATGCCATGATTCACAGCAAACGCTCTGAAGATGCAATACATCATGATCAATCAGCCGAGTGATAATCTAAAAAATGTGCTCAGGATCGATTACAGAACACTGCCTTCAGGTAACAGATTCCAGACTGGATCATAGGTGGTCTGAATAAAAAGTACTGGAACAGACCCTTTTGTCAGATTATGATTTCCTTCGGCAACCCCTCCAAGGAAAGTTGGAACTCAGACTATCCTCATTCTTTTTTCTAGTCAAAGGTTGAATTATACCCTCCCAATTATCATGAACCAAAACCGGCCACTAGCATTTCAATACGGAGAGCTATTTCAGGTTTAGAATCCGTTCTCTTAATTTAAGATTCAAACTTTACAGGTCACTACAATCCTGTTACATCTCCAACTTGGAGGTTGCTTCACCGATGCAAACTCTGATCAAAATACATCCAAATAAAGATGGGCATGAACAATGTAGGTCCAAGTATGTAAGAACGATCAAAATTGGTTCAATAAATGTATGCTAGAAGCATTGCTGTTGCTACAAAACGTAGAAATTCGAAGAGGCAACGAATGACAAACCAACAGCAGCGGCAGCCACCCACATAAGTCAGAACACGTAGCATCATCAATTCAAAACCTACAAGACACGAACATAGAACATCATCAATTCCATGAATGACAGGATCCACGAGACACGAAGGAACGCCCACGGCCCATCGCTTCCTTCTTCACAAGCGGCGGGCACGAAGCTCGCCATCAACGAAGACTGCCGCCACGAGAACTAGGACAAGACGGGAGGCGCGTCGCTTCCGTCTTCAACGACAGCAGGGTGGCCCTCACCGTCGACGGTGGCCGCGCGATAACGGGGGCATGAGGCAGATGCCTCGCTTCGGCCTTTAACACCGGCGAGGACTGAGGAGTCGAGGACAGAAGCCGGAGGTCGCCATCGAAAGCGGCCGCCACCGGGCGCACGCACTGACAAACCACACACACAAAGGTGGGCTCTGTTTTCAGTATACGAAGCCGTACAAGATTTTGGCGGGAATGTTTTTTCTTTTGGCGAGCGTGAGGGCGCGAGTCGCGGAACCCTGCGCGCGTGGAAGGCCAAGCTTGGCCCGTGGCGCGATACGGGGCTAATGGAGGTGTGGGCCGGTATGGGTACTCTACAGGCCGATGTTTGGGTCGGGCCGAGGCTTGAGTTTTGGCCCAAGAAGACCCGGGCATAGAAAATAATTTTTCATTTTTATATATAAACACTGCCTTTCTGAATTCTAACACGTATCGAATTCAAAACCCACCCAAAAGAAAACGAATAAAAGCAAAGTAAAATGAAAACCGTTCATCTATTTATGAATGGTGAACTAGATACCGAATGGACAATTTAATTTACTATAAAAGAATTTCAAAGGATGTGACTAGTAGTACGTGAACTATTACGACTAGCAAACATGTGGCAGGAAGAAAAACTCTCCGTGGGGCAGAACCCCATCAGCTTCCGCTTCCATTGAACTCCCTCCGATTCTAAATAACTGTCCCTAAAAATCTGTGTCTTTTTCCTCACAAACATACTTCCCGGACGACTGTTGTTAGGAGACGAAGGGAGTAAGGTCTACTATTGGGATGGAGTGATGGGCGACTACTCTCAACTACTCCCTCCGTTCCAAATTATTGGTCGTTTTGGCAAATCTAGATTCATAGTTAGTAGTATGTATCTACATATATACTTATGTCTAGATACATACTACTAACTATGAATCTAGATTTGCCAAAACGACTTTTAATTTGGAACGGAGGGAGTACTTGAACATCAAATGGATGAATCTCCGGAACAATATCTTCGAATGAGACATCTACAGCTTGGAAAATATCTGCAAAGTATTGATTCCATGCTTCCAGCTGCATGTGCTTTTTGTGATGTTAAGGACACCTGAAATATATAAATATACAATGTGATTATCGACGTGTCCACCAAAATGCACATCTGCATACATAATAAGCATATCTGACACATTTATAATGATACATTAGCATATCTGCAGCGGCATAGCTTAGCACATTTCTGTTTCTGCATCTTTTGTAATGAGACATCTAGTGGCGGACAGAAATCATTTTGACGCCTATGGCCACTTACCAAAGCGACTAGACTATCAAAACCCTCCCACATGATAATATAACGGTAATACGGTACAGTACGGTACGCTAGCGCACAAAGGCAACTAAAATCATGATTTTGAGTATATCTCAATTTGGGCCCGGACGAAAGTGCGAGGCAGCAGTGGGAAAGTTTGCCGGGCCGAGCAAAATTGGGCTGGGAGTAGGGCCAATTTAGATAAAACATAGTTGGGCCTAGGCAAATTGAAGCTACTATGAAGGATTTTTTAGGCCCATATCCGCCCCCGGAGACATTACTGTTATGTATTTGCACATTAATTGGAGCTACCAGACACTCATCAGGAGGAACTTGCCATCTAGTAGGGCATAGCTTAGCACATTTC
Source organism: Echinochloa phyllopogon (assembly GCA_033239725.1). Classification (NCBI taxonomy): domain Eukaryota; kingdom Viridiplantae; phylum Streptophyta; class Magnoliopsida; order Poales; family Poaceae; genus Echinochloa; species Echinochloa phyllopogon. Next base: position 9,242,790 of record BTCW01000009.1, on the reverse strand, counting down.
AGTATTCATGAGGAGGAACTTTGTTGGGACCAGACCAAGATTCTAAATAAAACCATGTAGTGTCTGTATCGATTAGCACGAGTGCACAAAGCCGGCCGTTCACAAGCTATTTCGAGTATTCAAGTACTCTCTAACCTGGATTCACTGTCAGCATCAGGAGGCGAATCTCGTAGCTCCCTGTTATCCCCATAAACATGCACCAAGAACTCAAGAAGTCCCCGGCAACAGTTGGCTTGAACTCAAGGCCGATGCGTCCGTCCTGAACCCACCCATTGTAATGAAAATCGAACAACTCCACGGCCGACCCGTTGATGTAGGAGCCTAACACCTTGAAGTATGCCTAGCATGTCGTCACCGCGCGCGACGCCGTTGCCGAAGGCGTCCCAGGGGAAGACGGACACGAACGCCCTCGAACCCGCGTCGACGCGCGTGCCGCCGCCGCCTACGTCTCCGAACGTCCAGGACGCCCGGGACGCGGACGGGTGCACGGCGACGGCGGCGGTGAACCGGAGCGAGGACACCCCGACGCTGAAGTGCTCCTCGTCAACGAGCAGGAGGAATTTCCCGACGCGGAGGGGCACGAAGATGATGCTCCAGGCGATCGAAAAACGAGGGGAAGAGGAACCACCTCCGACTCGGGGAGTAGGAGTGAAGGAGGAGGAACTGGTGGGCAACTCAGACTCGGAGGAGGACGCAATATTGCTTTTATGGGTGACCGCACGGTGCGGTCACTTGGGGAGAGAAGAGAAGAGAAGAGAAGAGAAGGAAGAAGAGAAGAGGAGAGGAGGAACAAGAGGTTAGGGTTTCGGGGTTGGGGGAGGAGCTCCAGATTCTAGAGGGGGCGGAGGACGGCCGGTCACTTGGGGAGAGAAGAGAAGAGAAGAGGAGAGGAGAGGAGAGGAGGAAGAAGAGAAGAGGAGAGGAGGAAGAAGAGAAGAGCTTAGGGTTTCTGGGTTGGGGGAGGAGCTTCGGACTCTAGAGGGGGCAGAGGACGGCCGGTCGGGAGGGCCAGCGGCGGGGGCCATGGCCGGCATGGAGGACGGCGACCGGAGAGGTTAGGAAGGGCGGGGCCGCGGGTGGTGGGCGGGAGGAGGGCGGTCGGCTGGTGGCGGACGCCGTGGGCCGCGGGCGGCGGCGGAGGTGGCGGGGGAGGACGAGGCTGAGCATGGCGGCCGGTTGAAGAGGTTCGGAAGGGCAGGGCCGGCGGCGGTGGGCGGGAGGAGGGCGAACGGCCGGCGGCGGAGGTGTCGGGGGAGGAGGAGGGTGGGCGCAGGCGGGGCGACGGGCGGTAAGGCGGGAGGAGAGCGGGCGGCCGGCCGACAGCGGAGGCGGCCGGGGGCGCGGGTGAGGGAGGCGGGAGGTAGGCGGTGACCGCACGGAAGGTTCCGTGCGGTCGACCGCAAACTAAGGTCGCCCGGAGGAGGAACGAATCCATCGGTGGGGAGCGATGATAGCGTCAGTGAAGGGGCTGATAGCTACAGTCAACGTACCAAATGTTATCCGTTATATTATTAGATATATCAAACCGACCCAAGTCAAGCTACATATAAGCCGACGTAACATTTTTAATTCTATAAATGTGATTCATTGTACTGAGGAGGAAAGGTGTTGCTTGATGCTTGTGGGTCATAAACGAGATGTTACCTGTGGGTCAGATTACTAGGTGATAATAAAAAACTCCAGATTATTATATGAGTTTATAGAAACATTACGTGCAGAAATAATGGTCCATGAAAAACATATATATCTTTTTGAAAAATAACTAAAGATGATAAAAATACATTTTAATTCAATGAAACATATAATAAAATATATTTATTTAAATACAGCTAACTAAACAATATAGACCACATACAAAAAATGGAAAAACAATATTCAAAGTATCGAGAAAAAAAGAAAAAAATACATCTGTAACAACGCACGGACATATTTTCTTGTAAAAGAAAAAAAAGCCAACAGTAGCACAATGTGGAATTTACAACGAGCAAAAGGAGAGTACGGAGCACACATCAATCTAAATCCACAAAGATAACAGAAATCCTATAGAAACTCACTAAGTATTCATACGAACAGGAAATTATGCTATATTATTAGGACATCATCTCAGTCAACGTGGTAAGCTGAGCGCCTGAGCTCACCAATAAACATGGTACATGTAATAAATGGTTTATGAAATGGATCAAACCATACTACCTCCTAAAGTTATGTATGTATCACTTGGAGCATGCAACTTTGCTGGCATCAACCACGCCCCACCTATAAACGCACTGCATCTTCCAATGAACTGATAGAGTAAAACGGAACTATTATGCGCTGGTTGGCCCAAGTGTGCTACACCTGGAGTCCGGGACTGAGAGTGGTGGAGGACATTGCAGCGGCGACCACGTCAGGCCATCCTCTCGCGCGATGTTTAGCCAGAGGTAGTACGATCGGAGACTGCAGCAGACGCTGCCCTATCGGGGATCCCTGCGGCCACCCGGCAGCGTTTGCTGTCGACCGGGCATAGGGCAGTGGCGGCAGATCAGGCGCCTCGGCGTGGCCTCATGAGTCGTTATGCTTTCGATGGACAGTGGCGGCGATCTGTTTTTTCCGGCGAGGTTGCGCGCCACTGCCGATGCGATTTGTGGCCGGTGATGTCACGCGCCGCTGCTGATGAGATTTGTGGCCGGCGATGTCGCGCATCGGCAGGAACGGATCAAAGAGGTTGGCGCCTGTTTGCATATCCAAATCGGCGTGCTGTTCGTCAATCCTGCTGCCCTCGGTGTGGCTCCAGCGCTACGACGAGGTGCGCAGGCATGGACGGAGGACGGGAGGAGTCAGCAGCGGATGGAAGGCATGGACGGGTGCATGGATGGAAAGTGGAATTTCTGTCAGAGGGAAAAACCAATCTTGCGGCGGTTTCGGCGAGGATTGCTAGCATGACGGGAGGAGGCAACGAGGCCTGAATTGGAGAACGCTACGATGCAGGCGCGGGATTTTTTTTCGTCGGTAAGGGATTTTTTTTCGTCGGTAAAAAAAATGCGTCACAGACGGACGGGCGGACGGGAGGCGAGCGACGCGTTCGCCTCCGCGGTTTTCTTGACAGAAGTGTCAAGAAGAAGAGAATTGAACCAAACACATTCTGCATTCACCCATTCCCTTTACATTTATAGTGTCACTTGATTTCATTGCCGTTTACCTTTACAGAGCTTGAACCAAACATTGTCCAAGCTTCTCTGCTGTGTCTGACGAGCACAAGTTCTGAATAATGATTGCTCCGAATTGTTTGTTGGAAAAGTAAAATGCACCACATGTCCTTAAACTTGTCCCTTTATATCAACTAGATCCCTAAACTTCAAAAATGTAACTTTGGGTCCATAAACTATCTAAAAGGGTCCATCTAAGAACAAAATACGCCACGTGAGCTTTCGACGCCAACGTAGCATGCCTTGCTGGCAAAAATAAATATGTAAGAAAACCCCTAATTTATATCATTCTTCAATTCGTGTCCTCTCTCTCCTCTCCCTCCCCTGAGCCGCTAAGCCCCCTCCAATCTCCTACCTGACTGAGGCCTTGTTTAGTTCAAAAAAACAACTCTCAAATTCACTATAAAAAAGAAGATTTATCATCACATCAAAATGTCATAAAATGCACGGAGTACTAAATGTAGATGAAATTAAAAACTAATTACACAGTTTTGTTGTACTCTGCGAGACGAACATTTTTAACCGAATTAATTAATTTTTGAACAATTTTTCGCGCATACAAACGAAATACTACAATGACGCAATGATTACGAAGAGATCCAAACTTTTAAATTTGGTACACTAAATTTTGGAACTAAACAAGGCTGAGCCGCGTCCTCATCGGGGAAGTTGTCGCATAGGGCCAGGGGCGGCTACGCTCCGTTTCCAGGACAAATTTATGGGCATGGTGGGGGGAGATGCTCCTGTTCTCCAATCGAACAGCAAGAAGCGCAACACAAGCACTGGTCACCTCCCTTCCTCTTGCTCAAGCGCCAGCACCTCCAATTCTCCTCCCTCGAGACCACGCTTTCCTCCTTTCCGGCAGGAGAGAGAGGAGAGGCCGAGGGGAAAGGAAGAGCTTCCCTCCTTTCCCCGCGCTTTCTAATGCTGCCCACAACATTTCCTGCCATTTACCGTGGTCTGGAGGGAAGCTTCCCGCCTATTTGAGTGGGCCACGGGCCAGCGTGGAAGGGAGACCAGCGTGGCGAGCCACGGTGGCAAAACCGGCCTGCAAAACAGCCTTAGGGGGTGTTTTGAACGGTCTGAGCTATTTTAGGATGTATAATACCTGGTTTCAAACGTTGAGGGGTGAAGTGGCCAGCATTAGATAGGTTAGGGGGTTACGTAGACTTATTCAGAAATTATATGAATCCACTCTACCCCAATCCAACCTAAACCACCACCACCACACACCAATCCAAGCTAAACATTTGAACTCATAATGTAATAACTATTAGTCAAACTATGGTTACAATCCAATAAGAACCCGTTTTTTTAAAAAAAAATTATAATATAGATTCTTATCACACTGCTTTGCACAGAGGAACTGACAGGTATAATGAGTCATCTCCAACAAATTTCGGTCAATTTCGATAAAATTTTATAGTGTGAACGCGATGTTTTAATTCCAGGGTCCGGCTCTTGACATGGGGCTCACGTGTAGGTAGCTGTCAGGGATACTGAGTCATCTCTAACAAATTTCGGTCAATTTCGATAAAATTTATAGTGTGAACGTGATGTTTTAATTCCACGATCCGGTTCTTGACATGGGCCCACGTGTAGGTCTAGCCACACTGCTTTGCACAGAGTAGCTGCCAGTTATACTGAGTCATCAACAACAACTTTAAGTCAATTTCGATAAAATTTTATAGTGTGAACGCGAGATTTTAATTACAGGGTCTAGCTCTACACAAAGAACCTATTTCAACCCAACCCAATCCAACCCAACTCGTATTTACATAGAACTTACTCTACCCCACCTCATTAACTAATACTCCTGTCGGGGACAAACTCAAGGGGTCCCCTAATCATCGGGGTAATCACCCTAAAAAAACATTAACCGCGAAGGGCCGAACCACCGGCAGCCCGGAAGGGCCATCAGGGCAACACGGCCCGCCACGACCTACAACCGCCCGAGCTCGCCTGACAAGAGGACCCAGGTGGCGACCTCCGTCTCCGCCTCGCTCGAGGGCCGCGCACCCCCTCGAGCGGGCGAGCCAACTCCGCCTCGCTCGAGGCCACCCCTCTACGTAACGCGGCACGCCCCGGCGCCCCGTCCGACAACGGCATTTAATGCCCGCCCCATCCGGCGGGCGCCGATGTCAAAAGGCAATCTTTCCCCACGCCACGCCGCTGACACCACTGAGCCCGCTGTTCCACCTGCTCCGGTCACTGTACGTCCTTGTCACCGCTGTGCAGACGCATGCGGCACTGCGCAAGGCCCTATGCGGACTTGCAGCCGTCATTTCATACCACTATTCCACCCACTCCCGTCCTTTTCCCCCAGGACGCCCCTCGAACGGGCGTGAGGAACCCTCGAACGAATAATTGAGCAGCGACCGAGTACAGACTCCGGTCAGGCGCGGCTTGGTGATGGCAAACGCCAGGTCAAATCCACCAACTCTCGGCCTGGTGATGACGAACGCCAGGTCAAATCCACCAACTCTCGGCCATCCCCTGGTGAGCCAGGCACGCCGCGCACTGTGGTCGACGACGACCACCACGCCGACCCCTGTGCTGCCAACTCTCGTCCTTCTTCACCTGCCCCGCCCTCGAATCAACCAGCGACGGGCAGCTGGACACGAGTCACGGCAACGACACCCCTCGAAATCACTCCAGGACAAGCACAAGGACGGCCACGACATCCGCAGAAGCCGGGGTTCGCCATAAGTCTCCTGCCTGGGTCACGGACGATGGCACGCCCGACGCCATGCTCACCAGTGCGTATCCCTGTGGTACACATCACGCTTGTACTTGTAAAGCTCCTCCCCCACCTTTCTCTCCTTGGCCTATAAAAGGAGGAAGGGAACGATGGGGAGACGAGAGGAGAGGGCGAGGAAAAACAGTCACACACACGCCGCCTCACACGATATTGGCATTTGCCTCAACCTCTCTCGCACTCATCCTCAGGGACTTGGAGACTCCTTCTCCTTGTAGCCCCCCTCTGCTCAGCCTGGGCAAAATACCCGATACCCGTACCCGAATTACCCGAACCCGGACCCGAATTACCCGAACCCGAGGTACCCGATCCCAAATTCGGGTAGCGATTTTGATTACCCGAAATTAGTTTGGGTAATTCGGGTAATAGACTTCGGTACCCGAATTACCCGAACTACCCGAAGTTTGCCATTCTCTTTGTATTTTATCACGTGTTGTTAGTTGAACACTTAAAATTATCACTTTATTAGAATATAATTCACTTGGTTTGAACAAATAACTATAATATATTGTTCTCCACGAATTATTGTTGAAATACTACACAAATTATTGGTGAAATTATGTATAAATTGCTACTCAAATTTTGTGTACTTTGTTGTTTTTTAAACTTTGGGTAGATCGGGTATACCCGAACCCGAACCCGAACCCGAATTATCGGGTACCCGAAATTTCGGGTAATGTTTTTTCGGGGCTAAAATCGGGTAGCTATTTTCATTACCCAAATTTTCAATTACCCGAATTACCCGACCCGAAAAATTCGGGTAACCCGAACGCCCAGGCCGACCCTCTGCAAGCACTCCGGTGCAAGATAGTACAGCGCCCCGAGCGCACTCTGCTGGACGTACGACCACACGGTCGGAACCAGGATAAACCCTTGTCTCACCGTGCTAGCTCTTGCATCAACCGTCAAGGGACGGGACACAGCGCATTCTGTGTGGCGCTGGGGATCAACCGCCCGATCCCAGCACCGACAACTCCGTATAACCAATTTCCACCCACTCCAATACACTCCACATCAAAATCCAACTCATTAAACCCATTTGAACCCAAACCATTTGCAGGGTGAGGCGGAGGCAACGGAGGCAGCGAACTCCGGGTCCACGATTTGGTAAAGGCTAACACCAATTAGCTTATCTGCAGTTTGGATTTGTAGCCGATCTCGTTTCTCCGTAGAGTGCCCCTAATCTCAGCCTTAATTATGAACTTTAAGTAACTGTGGGCACCTCAGATATGCTTGGTACACACAGCCCACCAGCCCCCCTCCTGATAAGCACAACATAAGCCCAATACATAATTAATTAGCCCATCATCAGCTCTCATCTCCGATCTATTGGACTTGTCTCTTGAATCTTTGGTCTATCGCTCTTTTCTAGGTTTGTTAGGCCTCTTAATTTTTGTAGACCCATATTAAATTAGGTATATTTTGGATGATGTTTCCCTCATTTTACTCGAGTATATTTGTTACTATGTGCAACACTATGTCACACCCGGCCCAGTTTGTATGGCCCGGTAGTGGCCCATGAGTGCGGGATGCACGTGTTTAGTGCCACATTGCTAGTTTAGCAAGGGTGGAGGCAACTTATAACCCTTTGTCTTCCAGCCATAGCACCTTCGGGTTAACCCTTTTACACGAAGCGAGGACGAAAGTGTAAGCAGGGTGCTATGTGTATGCGTGCACGCCCCTCGGAAGGGCTGTGCGGGACGGCTCGTGGAGGGCAGAGTGTTACAAATGGTATCAGAGCCGACCCTCGCGGTTGCGCGTACGGGTCAGTGTGCGGGCATAGGGCGCGTATGGCCCGGGTAGGGCATACGTCATGGACTATGGCGCCGTCACTGGACGTACGGTCGTGCGCTAAGGGGGGACATTCCTGTACATTTGCCCGGGTGGGTGAGTTGCGCCGACGAGGGCGTCGGGTTCTTTGAGGGGGGTGTATGTCACACCCGGCCCAGTTTGTATGGCCTGGCAGTGGCCCATGAGTGCGGGATGCACGTGTTTAGTGCCACATTGCTAGTTTATCAAGGGTGGAGACAACTTATAAGCCTTTGTCTTCCAGCCATATCACCTTCGGGTTAACCCTTTTACACGAAGCGAGGACGAAAGTGTAAGCAGGGTGCTATTTGTATGTGTGCACGCCCCTCGGAAGGGTTGTGCGGGGCGGCTCGTGGAGGGCAGGGTGTTACAAAGTACTCAGCAAGCGGGGTGAAAATGCAAGGCCACAAGGATAGGCTATGGTTCACAGCATTGAGCTTTTTAGAGTTGATCAAGTTTTATTAGCAATTTCCTATTTACTAGATGTAAGTTCATACCAACCCACTTAAGCATTTAAAAGAACATCCTATTCAAAAACCCACGAGTAAAACCACGATTTAGATTCCATCTTTATGTTCAATTATCGTGTGAGGGTCCAAGCCGCTCTTGACCGTGAGCACGGCTGATATATCAGTTTTACACTCTGCAGATGTTGTACCCTTTCACCATAGCTCGTGTTCCCCATGTTGCCCGGGTTGGCCAAACCCTTAAACACTTCCAAGGTGAGTGGCTAGGGGTCCACTTCGAAGCCTTTACAAAGATATGCAAAAGTTCAATAACCCGCAGGAGTTACAGCTAGGGCGGACCACAACCCTCCCTAATGGTCAACACCATAGTAAAGGCTGCTACCCCAAAAGGACCGGGTTGTACCCCTGCATGTAAAACTAATAGGCTCGAAAAGATGAACGTTTGGACACCAAGAACGCTAAAAACGGAGCTAAGACGGAAAAGATATGGCTAAAACAAGTTTTAGGGACTTGCTGGCGATAAAACTAGGCTTACAGGGGCTTAACTGCGAAAACCAGGGACTAAAACACAAATACGCATTAAATCCGAGGGCTAACGCGTAAAAAGACAGGAGCTGGGCTTCGGGATATAAAAACAGAGAAGCTTAGGGTGCTTTCTATAAAAATCAGGACCTAAATCTAATTATTTTTGAACTAGACGGGACGGCGGGTTGATTACAGAGAAAGGCATGGGCTCTTTAGCAAAAGTGCCGGCGCTAACCGTTACTCGGCCGGATTGACTTGGGTCGCGATGAATGTGGGCCGTTGATCTTGCGATGGACGGCTGACAGGGAAGGGGCAAGTCGGGCGGCGGCAGGACGCCGGCGTGCGGCGGTGCCGGGCCGGGATTTCGCCGGCGAAGCTCGAACTCGAGCTGCCGGGCTCGGTTTTGAGCGCGGTTTGGTGCTAGAGGACCGGGGTGAGATGGCGAACACGTTGGGGGTGATCTCGTCGAGGATTGCGCGGCGAGGCCGGCGGTCGACGGTGAACAGAGGCGGGCGGCGGTGAACTCGCCGGGATTTCCCCGAACTCGAAGTTCCGGCCACGATTTCGAACGCGGGTAGGTTCTGGGTGTTGCTGGGAAGTTGGCGAGTGTGTTCAGGGGGTCCTCGTCGTCCAATTTGCTGCGGCGGCGGCGCTCGTCGAGGAACAGCGGCGGCGGAGCTCCGGCGAGGGCAATCGGGGGTGCTAGCGTGCAAAACAGAGAGCGAGAAGGGGACGGAGAGCTTCGTTACCTCCACGGGAAGCGTTTGGTGCGGTCGGGCGGGGCGGTGCGGCTCTGTGTCGGCGGATCGACGGTGCGGCGGCGCTCCGGCGGCGGCGGCGACGTGGATCGGGGCTTCTCCAAGGGGAGTGCGGGGTGGGAGCGGTCGAAGGGGGTTCCTGGGGGCTCGGTCGACCTCTTTGTAGGGCGGACGGAGGGGTCGGTGCCGAGGGGAAGGGATCGGCCGGCCATCAATGGCGATCGGCAGTGGGGAGCTCGGTGGTGTGGCCGTTTCGAGTGGGAGAGTGAGTGATGGTGGAGTGGCGGTGGCAATTGCTACGGCTCAGTGGGTCTAGGAGGGGAAGGGACGCGGGAGAGGGAGCGACGCGGGGAGCTCGAGCAGCGCGGCGCTCGGCGATGCAGAAGGGAGGGGCGCGGCTGGAGGTTGGGGGTGAGCCCGACAGGTGGGCCCCACCTGTCGGCGGCTGTGAGAGGGAGGAGAGGGGGAAGCGGCTTGGGCCGTGGTCGGGCCGAAAGCGGGGACGGGCCGCGCAGCGAGAGAAGAAAAGGAGGGGGAGAAGAGCTGGGCCGCGTGTTGCTGCTGGGCCGAAAAGAAAGGGGAAGGGAGGTGGGCTGCGGGAGAGAGAGAGACGAGCTGGGCCGATGGGTGAAAGAGAGATGGTGAGAGAGTTTAGGGAGAGTTTCTGGACTTTTCATGGTTTTTGAAATTCCCACACAAATCAAACAAAAGACATGCAATTTAAATATGATGCACATGCACTTATTGTTCCAAAATTATTTAAATGATGTTTAAATATTTTTAGGCTCAAATTAATTTAAATTTTTTTTAATCAAGTCCTTAGAAAATTAAATTCTACCAAGTTGCTATGATTTATTTGTGATGGAATTTTAGGGTGTTACAAGAAGTTATTTGCTACAATACACATACATTTTATATTATTTGGATTACATACTATTTTACAGACAAATTAACCCACATAAAGTTTTTGGTCCTTCTGTGTGACCAAACATTTTTATTTTTATTATTTGTCATCCATGGCTCTCAAATTTTGTTACAAATACTCGACCATTTAGTTACCATTATACTGTAAATGATACATATACTCCCTTTATACAATAAAATATACGGTTGAATAGAGCTATGTTATGGTAGCTTTTTTTCCACTTTGTGTTTTGGTCCCCCTATGTTCGAATCCTGGCTCCGCCCCTGGTAGCAGAGTGGAATGGGTCGAGCAGCAGCCTGCTGGTTTGCTCGGCAAAGGAAGGCTGTCGCTGGTTGCTTGACCCCATGAGAAATCAGAGCAGGTGATACCGTGATAGCCGGCCGGGCTTGGAATTTGCAGCTGCAGCTTCTTGTTTTTATGGCGCAAGCCTCCTCATCCCCGGAAGAGGGAGGGCCTCGAGGAGGGAGTGCAGGCTCTGCCCCCAGTTGCCCACGCATACTGCTCCCTCGATTTGGAGACGGGGTCGATGGGCAAGGACGGGGTCTGTTGGGCAATCGTTCTGGGAAAAAAAATTTCAAAGAGTATCTTTCATGCATGAAGTACTAAATGAAGTCTATTTACAAAATATTTTTATGGATGAGTGTAACTTTACGCGACGAATCTAATGAGCCTAATTAGTTCATGTTTGACTACAGTAATGCTATAGTAATCATCCTCTAATCGTGCGGTCAAAAGCCTCATTAGATAGGTTTCGCGAAATAGTCTAAGATTGTAAATGTAGTTTTATAGACCGATTTTATTTAATATCATTAATTATTAGTCAAATAGGCCGGCAAAATTTTGCCACTCCAAAGAAACACGGCTCTCGAAATGGAGAGTTGGATCACCCGCTGTAGCAGCTCCTGCTTGGCGATCTCGGGCTTCGGTGACAGCACTAGATCCGACGGGAAAGGGGCAGCGAGGTCGTGTCCTTTGGCCATGCCACTCGCCTCCATCGGCCGCTCAATCCGCTTGAGGCGCTTGGTGCCGTCCAACTCGGGGAAGCGTCCGACGTGCGTGATGCCTAGGTCCAGTATGGTACGGTGTCACGGCCTCAGGTTGGGAGCGACGATCCAGTCCGCCTCGCGCGCCAGGTCCAACTGCCCACAAGAATTTGGCCCGACCGCCCGTCTTCTTCAACGGTTGAGCTAATACTCTAGCTCTAAACACTCTGAGACAACTTCTTCAATAATCAACTCCTCAATGATCTAACTTTTAGCATAAAGCTAATAACATGAATGACTCCATACGTCATCCTCATATAATCTCGAAATACGTGTTTGAGACTATCTCTTAAATAAGAGATAGCTCTTAATTTTTTGCACTATTCACATATTAAAAAAATTTATGAGCTAGATCAGGAGACAGACAGTGGAGGAGACCTTGGCAGCGGAGACAATGGCGCAGTGAGGTATGAGATTAGTGGGGACTAAGGAGAGGAAGAGAGAGAGAGAGCGCCTACATTGAAGAATTATAAAAAATGGGGGGTTTCTTGCATAATTTTATCAGCGTGGCATTAAGGTGGCATGCCACACCGGTGTCGGGAGCTCACATGGCATATTTTGGTCCTAGATGGACCCCTTTAGAGATCACGCCAGCTGGTGTCAATTTGCAAAAAGGCCGTCGAAGTTTACTAGAATCAACCCGCCGTCCCCCTCTCTCTGTCTCTCCTTCGCACCCTTCCGACGCGCCGCTCCGTCCCCGGCCGCGTGGCCCGGAGCGACGGCGGCGGGTCGGGAAGCGGGAGCGGCGGCCAAGCACGGCGCGCGGCCGGGTGGGCTCCCCACGGCAGCTGAGTGGGGCAGCGACGAGAGGCTCGGCCAGGCGCGCGCGCGCGTCGGCGGCCGAGTGGGCAGGCGGGACGAAACGCACGGGACGGCTGCTATGGGCGGCGGCGGGGGCGGCGGACGGCCGCGTGGCCTCCCCGCGGCGGCAGAGTGGGGCAGCGATGGCAGGCCCAGATGCGCGCGGGGCGCCGGCCGGGCGGGGAGGCGGGACCGCACAAGTGAGGCGCCAGCGGTGGGCGCGGCGGGGCACAGCGGCCACGGTGACCTTCGTGTTCTGGGGATCCCGACCTTCGTTGCTGTGGTGACCTTTGGATCTTGCATGCTCATGGGGATCCCGTTGGAGTCGGGGAAGGTGCTGTCTGCATTGGCCACATTCCGGGTGCTGCAGGAACCGATATATAACCTTCCTGACACTATCTCACTGGTGATTAAAACGAAGGTGTCTCTTGACAGGATCGATACATTCCTATGCCTGGAGGAGCTTCCGATTGATGCCGTGCAGAGGCTCCCAAGTGGTAGCTCTGACTTTGCCATCAACGTCAACAATGGGTGCTTCTCTTGGGAAGCCTCACAGGGACCTGAACTTCAAAGTTAAGCCAGGCATGCGGGTTGCAGTTTGTGGAACAGTTGGCTCCGGCAAATCGAGCTTGCTATGTTGCATTCTTGGTGAGATCCCAAAGTTATCAGGAGAGGTTCAGATCTGTGAGACAACGGCATATGTCAGTCAGTCGGCATCGATACAGAGCGGCAAAATTCAGGACAATATACTGTTTAGCAAGGAGATGGACAAAAAGAAGTATGACAGAGTCATTGAGTCATGCTCTCTGAAGAAAGACTTAGAGATCTTGCCATTTGGTGACCACACAGTCATTGGCGAGCGAGGCATCAACCTTAGTGGCGGCCAGAAGCAAAGGATTCAGATAGCCTCAGCTATGTATCAGGATGCTGACATCCATTTGTTCGATGATCCATTCAGTGCAGTTGATGCGCATACAGGCTCCCACCTTTTCAAGGTACATCAGTGTTTAGTAGTATATGGTAACAATGATAAATTAGGACCACGCAGTCATGTGTTAGTAAGTCATATTTTGCTTCAGAACTCAGAAGCCACTTGCATAGCTTCAATTATACACTGACCCAGATCCCACACTGCTTGATGGTGTAATGCTCAAAGCATGGTTTAGCCTATTGTCTGACTTTCCACCAAATGGAATTCTACGACAAGCTGTAATGATCCTAGCATTTTCTGTTACAACTATTGTGTAGAGATATGCCAGCTAAACTTATATTTCATAATTATTTTCTTCATTATAAATGGCATAGATGCACCAGAACCTTCATTTGAAGTTGTTGTCGTTTGAACCTTGAGGAAATCGGAAGCTCACGATGAATACAGGGGAAAGAAATAGCTTTTGCTGCAGCCCACGAGCGCAGCATGCTCCGTGTGCTATCCTCTTGACAAACGCTCAATAACTACAAACAAAACATTAAGATCGGTAGTGAGAAAATTAGCACAACTGGTTCTCTACACCAAAAACTCTCGCTGATCGCGCGGCAACCTGAATCTAGTGGAAACCTGAATCTCAACATTGAGAATCACTGCTAGCTGGTGAAATACACTTACCGCAAATTACATGGAGCAATGAAAGCCGGCGGCCAACAATAGTTCGCCTGGACAGGGTGTTTTGCAACGAGGGCTGGGATCTCGCATTCGAGCAGCACGGCTTACATGCACTCTCCACTGCCCATTCTGATAACTGCCCCCTGCTGTGGTGACAGAACCACTGCTTGGAGTACCACATTCAGAGTTTAAATATAAAAAAACTCAATATGTCCCTAACGCTAGCATTTGAATAGCTTCTCTTTAGCGCTAAAGAAAACATTGGAATGTGCTGGCAGAATATTTATTTATGTATATATAAACAGGCACATAAACGGTAAAATCAAAGTGGTCTTGATTCAAGGGGCAATGTAGCCATAACTTGAAGAACAATGATCCGACCAAAGCATTCTGGTTACTTTCACACATTATTGTAGATAACACAGCCCATACATCAGAGCAACGACTACTAGTCTTGACAAGATGACTAGAGTACCCAATGCATCAGTTTATGGAAGAGGCTATACTGCTTCGACATGTGCTTCACCACTTGCAGCTCCTCACCTCGACGCTCCACCTCGAGGCCGGAGAACACCACGTACTTGAGGCTCCCGAAGTCATCTGGGGGCGGAAGCTTGATCTCAAAGAACCTGGCAAGACAGAACTTGGAACGACCAAGGTGCAAGAGATAGGAGGACCTGCTAGTCCAGTCCTCCGGCGTTTGATCCTTCCAGAGGTTGACGGCTGTAGGGGGTGCCACGGTGAGGTCCGAAGCACACAGCAAAGCATCGTCACCGTCACGGCAGCTCGAAGATAGGCCAAACCAGAGCTTGTGCTCCGGGAGGTAATGGACATGGCCCGAGAAAGGCAGCGCCCAGTCCGACCTTGGTCCAGACACTGTTTGCCACATCGAAGGAGTGAGTGCCAACTGTCTTTTTGGATATCCAGATGTTGGAGCCGCCCACCAGAGCATAGGACCGGACGTGAGCGCATGCGCTTCGGCTGGCGTACGGGTGGCCGTTGTACTCGTGCACATAGGGAGGGGGCGGCAGGCCGTGGCAATACCAGTCGTCGTGGCTCTGGGTGCTGAGGTCCACGCCGAAGACGAGCCCATCGAAGCAGTGGTAGCAACTGCCGCTGGTCATGAAGTTGAGGACGGTGTCTAGGATGTAGAGGTTGTTGCCGACGGAGAAGGAGACGGGCTTCTCCTTAGGCGCAACGAGGCTAGGCAGGGTGCGGACCGAGCGCATCTCGGGGTCGCAGAGCACGGCGCGCCCCGTCTGGTCGGTGGCAACCACCTGGTGGTTCTTGTTCTCGCCACCACCGAAGAGCACAAACTCCATGCTGCCGTTGACGTACTCAGAGACGGGTGGTCTGAACCTCAATTCTGGGGAAGGCAGGGAAGCTTCCTTCGCCGGCGGCGGATCAGAGACCTGAGTTCCACGGGGGAAGAAGAGGCTCGACGTATCGATGCGGTATAGCGGGAAGTCGCGCCGCTTGCTGTCGTTCGTCATCAGGTACACGAACCGCCGGAAACTCATTGTTCCGGCCTCCCTTCGCCCTCGGATCTGCTTGCTGCTACAATTGAAACGGTTCATCTTGTTCAGGATGTTGATGTTATTCACAACAGACAACTAATCTGAGGAAAGGGAAGTCGAAAGGAAGAATTTGTAATTTGTTCCTCATATTTCCCGAATCTGTTCTCTTCAATCATAAACGAACATCCGAACCCCAACAAAAAAAATTGTATGAATCAAACAGCAACTGAGAATCAAAACGTACCTCCTTCGTAAGCACACTGACGCTAAAGAGGGACCGAGGCCACCCGAAGCAGAAATTTTTCTTAACCCAGATAGATCGGTGGGGAAGAAGGGGAGGAAGGTGGATTTGGGGGAGCAGGGGCGGCGGCGGCGGCGGGGTGAACTGAGAAGTGGCGCAATCTAGGGCGGAGGAACTGTCTAGGGCTTCTCTTTATCGTCTGCAGAATTAGGCCGAGTGGACCGGGCTAGCGAAATCTCTCCACTCTCGGGGCAGCCCAATAGATCATAGCTCGGCCCGGATCCACCTGCAAGCGCCATTTCCCACAAGCCACAATCCAAGATGCCCATTTTTTTAAAATAAGATGACTACAACTACATCGATATAAAAACATTTTAATTCAATTTTTATATTTATCTATTTGCATTAATATTTATATAAAACTAGTAGAGTGCACGTGCGACACACACGTGTTTTTGAAAATTAAAATAGAAATTACTTTTTTAATAATTAGATGTATATGATATTGCATTCTTTATTTACATCTTTATCAATAATATATCTCTCAATCTGTATTTCTTATTCTCTTTATTTAATATTTTGTTCATCTAATTTGATTTCACTCATAAAAGTAATTTCAATGTAAATACCCCAAACACCATTAGGCGTTTCATTTTGAATTTGTTGCACTTACTCTAATCATGTTTATTGTAACTAAGAAAATCACTTCCATAGGTACCTGCCACACGATTAGGCGATTCGGTCGTTGCGCTATCAACTGGTTTATACATCGATCTTTTTTACTTTGGCCCCTG
Organism: Echinochloa phyllopogon; assembly: GCA_033239725.1. NCBI lineage: Eukaryota > Viridiplantae > Streptophyta > Magnoliopsida > Poales > Poaceae > Echinochloa > Echinochloa phyllopogon. The sequence continues at coordinate 9,226,364 of BTCW01000009.1, read as the reverse complement.
CTTCTTACTTTTGTTTGTTTTTACTTGTACGTATATGTGAATTTGTGTTTGCCAAGTGTCTAATGTAGAAACATCGATCCAAACCACCTTAATGAATGCATTTATTTGTTGAGTGGTTTATTTTAGCTTGCACTTGCACAATACATTTCTTACGAGAAAATTGCACAATGCATTTAATTTCAAATAATTCTAAAACACCCTTTTTCACTTAGAAGCAATTCCCAATCATGCAAAGCTTTCCCAATAAAACTGTAACAACATCTTTCAACCTGGATTTGCTTTCTTTATGCTTCAAACTTCACATAAGATCAGGCATTCAGGCTTCAATAGCATTGTTCAATTACATTCGGCGAAGTCTTACATGATAGGGACAGAAATAATAGAATCGTCTCGGTTGGGATAAGTCATGTGGGGGCACCCCGCTATGACGACACTCTCGATTAGTTTCATAGCTGCCGAACCCAATCCAGCACAAACTTCAAATCAAATGGACCTCCAAGAAAATTCACGTTTATTGGCACATGCAGAAAGCTGCTGCAGCCATTCATGGATCTTCAGACCTGGTGGTGTCCTATAAAACCACGCACATGGCCTCCGAACTCAAACCATCATCTGCATGCAAACCAGCTTTCACTGAAGGTAGAGCCCTTCTTCGGCACCAAGCCACTAAGGTCAGTAACTATCCGCCATGCCTGCGCCCGGACCTCATCACCGGCCTCCTCGCGCGCACGGATGCCGGCAGCGTGGTCCTGCTCTTCCAGGACGTCCAGTTCAGCGGCCTGGAGGTGGGCCGTCATCAACACCGGCGACCAGGTTGAGGTGCTTAGCAATGGTCGGTACTGGAGTGCGTAGAATCTCGTGTTTCCCATGCACGACGGCAACCACGCCGGTCCATTGCTTCGTTCTACAACCCGGCGAACGAGACCACCATCTCACCGGCGGTAGGCAAATGCAACGCATGGCCCACGAAGGAACGTCACCGGCAGTGGGCAAATGCAACACATCGCCTACGAAGGAACGTGATGTGCAATTGTGCCCGCGGTGGAAGGAGGCTCACCTACTTTTTCTTGTCAAAATTAGGTGTGTGCGTTCAAAATAGTGAGTATGCATGTGACCAACCCTGTCATGCAAAAAAATAGCTGAATAATGACATGCCTCTGACTCCGGATGAACTCAGCAAGCACAAAGATTAACAAATGCATGACTGGTTTAGTGCAGGAGTGAGCATGAGCTGAATTGATGTCTGTCGATATTTGGAGTAGATCAACACCATGGAAAAATTTGAAGCTAGGGCTAATTTTAAAAAATTACCTGTCTCTGAAATCGATCTTACGGAAAAAACTGAAGCTAGGGCTCTAATTTTAAAAAATTACCTGTCTCTGAAATTGATCTTTTCCTTGACTTGTTCGTAGATGATGATGCCATCGACGAGGACCTCCTTGAAGCGTAGGTACTCCGGGATGGTGAGCTGCTCGACGATGATCTCGTGCACGTTGACACGGACGTACTACTGCATTCTTCCCTTGGACTGCAATTCGAATAGAACACAGCCATCGACAAAGCGATTAGTCCAGAGAAGAGCAGACGTCATTCTTATTTCTTCCCTTGGACTGCAATTCGAATAGAACAGAGTATTCACCGGTATGTGGATCCTCTATTCTATTTCTAATATAACTCAAGAACTGTCGCAGTCTGCCCTTTGATGCCATCAACCATCATAACGGCTTACACCAATATCCCTTGAGAATTGAGATATGCATCGTTCCCCCTCGGCCCTATTCGCTTGACTTATGCTTATCAGCCAACAATATTTTTCTCTCACAACAAATCAGCATAAGTCATCAACTAACAATATTTTTCTCTCACAACAAATCAGCATAAGCCATCAGCATAAGTCATCAGACAACAATATTTTTCTCTCACAACAAATCACCAATCAGAAAAGATGACATTTATTAGTACACACTAGAAAACTCGTGGCGCGGCGTTGCCGCGTCATCCTTGATCTGGCCAGTGTGGATATCAATGTTGATGATGTGCTGCATTTAGCCAGCTTTACAATTTGGGCCAGCTGATCATGGAATCACATGTACATACGTCGACACACACAGTTTGTTAGCAGGTGTGGTTTAGTGGCAATGGTAGGCTTTATGTTCTCCATGCACATGCAAGACTGCAATGCGTTTGTCTCTAAATAAGCTGTGTGCCTATCTCAGCTTATATGTAATAGACCAGTTAGTGGATGAGCTGAGTAAGAAAACATATCAATGTTTGTTCCATTTTTCATCAGAGGTTCAGAATGCATGGAAACATTCATGTCCACTATTCTTTGACGATCTCCTTACTCAATCAGTATTCAGTACCATTTATCCTCGAGAAATATACAGGAATGAGAGGGCATGGAGGACTACCTGCCATGTCATCTGAAAGTATGACACCTGAATGATTTTGAGAAGGGAAAAACTGAGGCAGCGTGAGAAGAATATATTTCCATTTAACTTCAAGAATAGAACCTAAATAGAGAGTAAACAAATTGACCAGGAGGGAATCTCCATTAGGCCCTCAAGGCCTCAACGTAAAGTTTTGTACTCTTCGTCAGGAATATCAGATGCATGGCCCTATCTGCACATGCATGTTGCGAATGCCATTTAGGCCTTGTTTAGTTCCAGAATTCCCACACCCAAATTTACTATGCAAAAAGAAGATTCCCATCACATCAAAATGTCATAGCATGCATGGAGTACTAAATATAGATAAAATCAAAAACTAATTACACAGTTTTGTTGTACTCTGCGAGACGAACATTTTGAGCCTAATTAATAAATTTTTGGACAATTTTTCGCACATACGAACGAAACGCTACAGTGCGCCGGCTGACGCGCGTCAGCCGGCGCAGACCCAATTCGGCGTCCAGTTTCCGGATCTAAACGCGGCCTTAAACTACAGCTATGTTCCTTGTCCTGACTCAGGCACAGACTGCCTTCACAACTTTTATCTCAGGTTCCATCCCTGATGCAAGCAGGGGCGGAGCCAGAACAGCCTGCCAAACAGGGCTGGACTAGTAGAAAAACGTTGAATTGTTTGAAAAATAGACTAAACTATAGTATTTTAGGTATAAATAATACACAAATTTGTATGAGATCAGCGTGCTTCAACCCGTGCTGCAGCACGGGCAGCACGGGGCGTGCCTCCGCCCCTGGATGCAAGAACCAATCATAAGGAGTTCACAGTTCAAATTATAATGTTTTGCTCGGCAAAACATAATTAATCAGAAATATCACACTCTCCTACAACTGTATCATCCGAAAGGCTAGTGCACATATTACAGAGCTGAAGGTTAATACGGTGATGCTTGAACTAAACTAAATATTAAGTGACTTGCATGGACTATTTTGATTTATTGAATAATTAAACTGGGTAGGGGGGGGGGAGTTCTACATTGCATCACTATAAATTCCTTTTTGTTTCGAAAAACAATGCAAGTCGTGCTATGTTCGTCATTATTAATTTCTCCATAGTAATCTCCAGGCTTAGGGAAAGTGTCTTGGGATGATCTTTGCCACAAATGGAAATAGGGCAGGAAATGCAATAATTTGTTTGTATTTGCTGTTATCCATCAACCAGATCTTAGAGCTTACATGTTGTGTTCATCAGCCGCAGCTGATTGAGTATGCTAGTCAGGAAATACAAACGTCTTGTCGTTTGATGCATGCTCCTACTTGTGATCATAAACAAACACTCCATCACTGTGGGGATCTCAGCTTGCCTAAGTTCTGGCAGCAACATGGCTTTGATGGGGGGGCAAGAGCTTGCAAAATGACTGGCTGTAGTGGTTCCCAAGCTGCTGCATCAATAGGAAACGAAGCACAACATGGCCATACACGGTGCTTCCAGGTGAGGTTTGTTCGCCGTTGGTGAACTTCGTGCTGTACCCAGCCACCATGGTCGGTGCATAGCCAGCATCTTCATCACGCGTGCTCCCACACAATATCTGCACATGTGAACAGGTTACATGCATCTGCTTATCAGATTTTGGGCAGAATAAAAACAAAAGGCAAGATTTCACCAAATGACAGACTATCTAATCTTCATCAAATGTGAGTAACACATTGCAGAGGACGTTGTTAATTACCATCTTGTTATAGGGCCGAGGACGTCTGGGCCCAGCATTGGTTCAGTGAGTAGCTAGCCTTGGAGGCATTTCGTCGAGTAGCTACTAGGCGTCGTGCATGTCAACAACCGCCTAGCTTACCAGGGTCCTGGCGGCGCGCTCGACGGAGTGCTAGGGCGCACAGGCTCGGCGGGGAGCTATGAAGGGCTGGTAATGCTTGCCTGTTTCGTCGTGTGTGCCGTCTGTGCCTTGCTTGGCGCCGGCGCAGACACCGTTGCCATCGCCGTCGCCGTCGTCTATTGCAGCTTTCACGATGGCACGGGCATGTGTGGTGGATGGGGCGCCGCGCGACCAGCCACACCTGCGTGACGCGATGCGGTCCGCTTCGGGCACGGCGTCTGCTCGGTTTCCGCAAAGCATTGGGAAAGATTGGGAAAGGCACTTCGGTGTTGTCGAGGATGCATCGAGGATTCGACGGCGTTGTCCAGGCTAGCCAGCAGCCATGGGACGAGGTAAGAGAGAAGCGGCAGGCGGAGAAAGGCACGGAGGGCAGAGTAGGCGGAGGGTGCGTTGCGGAGCCGCGGAGGCCACCGAGGGGCGCGGCTGGCGGCGGAGAGTGAGGCGGCGATTTCTCCCGAGAGACGAAGGGGATGAGGTGTTTGACAGTCGGGTTCAGGACGGTTTGCGAGGATGCGGGTTTGCAAACTACTAATGGGCGAGAGACCCGAATCGGATGGTCGATGCAGCGAGTTGGGTGAATCCAACGGCTCGCGGCTTACCGGGTGACGTGAACCCGTTAGCCGCTCGGGAAATAACCGCCGTTTCGTCTTTTAGAGATTCCACAGCCATCAAAAAATCGAGGAACCCTTAATTCTGAATGCATGTCCAAAGAAGAGCAGCCATCCTTCTTCCCCTCTGGAGTCTGGACTGCAGTTTGCACCGAAGAATAAAAAAAATTTGCCTTGCTTGTGGTCCTCCAGAATTTGTTTTGATGCCTCCATGAAGACCAACAATCATAAACAAAGATGTAAAATAAGAAAACCAAGGTGAATGCCAGTTTACATGTATGCATATATACACCTTGAAAAGAGTAAATTGCACTAAGTATACAACAAGTTGGCTTGTAGGTGCAGATTGGTCCAATAACTTGTAAAATGCTCAATTAAGTACAATAACTTAACAAGTGGGTGCAGATTGGTCCAACAACTTGAAAAATACTCAATTTAGTATATTAACTTGACAGGTGGGTGCAAATTGGTCCACAACTCATAAAATATTCAATTTAGTATAGTAGCTTGGCAAATTGATACACCTACGGTCCAAATTTTATAACGATATTAAGCAAAGTAGATGGACTTGTGAATTTTATTTTGGTTATAATTCTTGATTTTTTTCTATTTTGTTGTTACTTCTCAAGTGTGTACATACATAATTTATTTATCATTAATAAAAAATAAATGAAATTCTAAAATAGACCATTAGCATTACCAAAAGACCAATGTTCATAAGAGAGACTTTAAGGCCTTATCTTTGTCTCATGTATTCAACGGTAGTAGAGAAAGCAATTTGACTTATGTTCTTTTAATTAGCTCATTTTCTATTCTAAACAAGAACAAAAGACTTTAAAAATTTATGCCAAATTTCTAAAAAATATAGTTAATAGTTGTCAATATATAGGTTTCTGCACAAAGATTCTTATAATCAAACATGTATAAAACAACGAAGGCTAACTTATAATTATTGAATGTGGAATTAACTATTATTAGTTAAAATTAAATCACTACACAAAATAAATTAATTTGAAGACATAGCATAGTTTCCTAAGGTTATTATCTTGGTCAAATACATAAACATCGCCACGGGAATATCAGTGACCAAATAATTCGTAATAATTCGTAATCAACGTGAACATATCTCTATTGTGACATAGAGTTAGCAATATGTTGCTATTGTAATGTTTGGACCGTGGATGCACTAATTACCAAGTTATTACAGTAAATTGAGTATTTTACAAGTTATTGGACCAATTTGCACCCACCCGTCAAGTTATTGTACTAAATTAAGCATTTTACAAGTTTTTGGATCAATCTGCACGCACTTACCAAATTATCTCGTATGGTGGGTGCAATTTACTCCCTTGAAAATATCCGATGCGTTCCTTCCTCCAAACAAAAGGACTGACACGTCGACGAGGCCACGGCCAGGAAGGAGTAGCCGGTCCGATCCCACAGGGTAAATGTGATGTTAGTCATGGCCAACCATGTAAAAGATCCACCCTAGTCTGTAGTCTCCTTTTTTTTTGCGAAAGCCTAGTCTGTAGTCTCCTACAATCCAAAGGATCAGAATTGTATTTCCACCAACTAGCTATCGGTAACCTCCCGAAAAGATCACAGAGAGACTGCTAATTCATCATTCATCAGCAATAACTGGGCATACTCACCACTGGAATCTAAATATCATAACAGCTCAATGCAAAGAAAGGGCATATGCACCAACAGAGGAAGTAATCAACAATACCAAAGCATCACAAATGGCCTCAGTAACCAATCTATTTCAGGCAGATTAAGGTTCACATCCTAAGAACTTCATGCAGAATCACATAGTCTTCATGACGAATTGCTGGACAAACGATGCCAACACCACTACTTCAAACAGCTAGCAAGACATACTATGACACTAGTTTCTCAGCAGACCAGAGAAGTCTCAAGTTTTCGCCACCATAGAACACCACCAAAGATCATTTACATCTGTTTCCCCAAAGATCGTTCGCCACCGGTAGAACCCCTTCAGTGAGACTCAACTGCTGCCGGCTTCGCCACCTCTGGAGTCCCATCCTTGACCACAGGCTCGACCTTCTGCTTGCCGAACACCTGCAACATGTCACAAGCAGCAAACGATTAGCACCAAAAGCAAATCATAATCAGGAACAGCACAATGCAGACGATATCAATTAAAAATGCATCATAAACATAGCATATTAGTTACTAATATCCAAGCCACAAGTCTCAAAAGCCTTATAGCAAGCACACATAATCAGGAACCAACAGGGAATGCAGAGGATATCTATTAGAAATGCATCAAAAACATAACAGATTAGCTACTGCAAACACATCATAATCAGGAATTGACAGAGTGCAGAAGATATCTATTAGAAATGCATCATAAACAGAACAGATTAGCTACTGAAAAAACATCATAATCAGGAATTGACAGAATGCAGAAGATATCTATTAGAAATGCATCATAAACAAAACAGATTAGCTACTGCAATCCAAACCACAAGTCTGAAAGGGCTTAAAGCAAGCATATCATATAAGGAATCAGCATAACACAAGCAAGTTTTTTCGAAATGAAAATTTTGCTACTGAAATCCAAGCCAAAAGTCTGAAAGCATATAGCACAAATTCATATTACTGTAATGTGGCATCAGTTCTCCTGACCAATTCTATTCGCAACAAAAGAAATGAGTTGCTGCAGTGATGCAAGTATACAATGAGGGGCAAACGCATCTATGGCTCCATGAATCCATGGTTGGACCATAGGCAGGACAGCAAAATACTGCATACCAAGGTTCAGATCAATCAGCACATGAGGATCATGCAGTCAGGCATGGAGGACCCCCATATTTAATAATCATAAACTAACCAGGAAATTAGCATTACGAGCCAAGACACGTATCCAGAATCCACATGTTTCCACTCTCAAAGTGAAAAAAACTGTAAAACAATTATCTCACCAAATTGCAGCTACACCAGTGGCAAGATGGATTTCAACAGCATAACAGGAACTTTACACGCAGGCTTGTAAGAAAACAGTGCACAGTAAACATGCTAAATCCCCTATTCCCCATGACACCAAGACCCGTTCACAAATCACACTCAAGAGAAAACGCGGAAAAGAAACACTATCATCACCATCCAACAATTTCTGACCACATGCTGAAAAATATTCTTTAAAAAATCGCTGCTACGTTTCTACAGAGATGGGTTTCAACAGAATACCATCACCATGTTTGCTGAAAATAGTCAAATACAGAAGGATTTCAACACCCAAAAGACATGCTAAATCGCCTATTCCCCGTTAACCATTCACGATCAGGAGAAAACGGTGATAAAAAGAAAGACCACCATCAGGATCCAACAATTTCTCATCGCGCGAGACACGACTAACTTCTGATCACTTACTGAAATAACAGACATGCTGGTACTAGCGCTGGATCCCAATCCCATGAATAAACCCCATTCGCGCAGAATAGACAGCCAAAAACAAAGACTAGCATGGGATCACCACCACGCGTTTCCTGATCACACTACTGACTAAGCGCCTACAGGACTACATCAACTACATACACGCACACATCCATTTTCTCGCAACAAGGCAAGGCAGAACAACTGAACAAGCAACTAGTACACCACCAAACAGCAACTAGAAGCAGACGAACTCGCCAATCGGGTAAAATCACGCGCGCACATCACCGAACGGGGAGATCGAGAAGAGGGGAGTGGATCGGGGCAAGCGACATTACCGAGTTGCACTTCTGGGAGAAGTAGTTCTTGATGCAGATCCAGTGCTTCTGCGCGGGCATGGCCTTGAACTGGTTGAAGTAGTCCTTGGCAGTCTCCAGGAACGTCGCCTCCTCCCCCACCGTCTTCTTGTAGCACTTCTCCTGCGTCTCCGGCTCCTTCTCCGGCACCGGCTGCGGCGCGGTCAGGGTCCGCATCGCCTCCTCCGGCGCCGCCACCGCCTCCTTCTTCACGCCGCACGCCTTCTCCATCGCGACCCCAACACCCAGCGAAGGCACTCCGACGGGAAACCACTAGAAGAGGAGATGGAGAGGCTAGTGGTGGATGGAGGAACCGAGTCAAGAGGATGGGAAGCTTTTCCTGTGCTCGGCAATGGTGCCGGGCGTCAGCTTTATAGGCGGGGCCCAGGCTGGGCAGGGGCCGTTTCCTTGGGAAGGAAGATGAGAGCGCAGGGGTGGGGCGTGGGTTCGAAAGGGGAGGGGGGACGTGGTTTCTCTGACATGTGGGCCCAAGAATGCTCCGGTTGTTGCTGCGTGCTGCTACACACTCTATACAGGCCACTGAGTTGTGGGTCCGGTACCAAGCGTCCGGGCCTGGCGTACGCCGAGGGCCATTCCTGGGGTGTTTAGTTAAGAAAAAGGTAAAGAAAGTTCGGTGAAAATGTTACATTAGTATTTTTTGTTTGTTTGTGGTAAATATTTTTCTATCATGATGTAATTAGGTTCAAAAAATTCGTCTTGTTGTGTACATCAAAACCATATAATTAGTTTTTTTATTTACCCACGTTTACTGTTCCATGGATGAGGAGAAAGATTTGATGTAATAGGTAAATAATAAAATTTAAAGAGAAAATTTTAAAAGGTTTGATAATTTAACGTGGAACTAAACACAGCCACTTGGGTTGTTTCTTTTCCTCCTCTTTCTTGGGAGAGAATCCGCAGAGGCAAGAGACGCCGCGGGTGGGGCCGGGAGGATTCGGCATGCATTTGTCGTTTCCCGGCTTGCCGTTGCCGGAGACGCTTGTATGTGGGCCCGCAGTCCTGCTACGCTGGGAGACAGTTCTTGTGACCGGGAACTGCGGAAGCGTCCAGAGGCGCCAGAGCCCGGAGGATTGGACTGCCACATGGACAGAGTGCGCCTACGGAGCCCACGTTTCGGTGACACTGGTAAGGGCAGCTCGTTTCGGTGACAGGGCAGCTCATATGTGGTCTCGTCCAGAGCCATGTAGGATTTTTGATGATGTGAAGCAAAGAGAGTGAGGTGAGAGAATGAGGTCCGCCTCTCATGGGTTAAATTTTAGGACCATGAGACAACCCCTTACCATTGTACGAGTTTAGTTGCCATGCAACCAATTATATTTCTTTATTTTTTCATAAATTAAGGATTTTGTATTGCTACAAGACAACTAAAACTACGATTTATTGTATAAATTGTCTGATAAATCGTCTCAAGATTACGTGTCGCTATATGAGATCGTTTATTAGACGACACCATCTATTAGACGACATCAATGCACCTTCCCTGACCGGCTCCAGCGTCAGATGGTGATCGCCAGTGCGGTAATAGGTCAGGACGTGGGCCAGGAACGATGGAGAGTCAGTCTGGCGGAGAGCCAGAGCCCAGAGGGAGCGGTTCGTGGAGCGTCCGATCTTGCCCCGAGCGCCGAGATCTCGAACGGGCATGGATCATCGAGGAAGAAAAGCTCGACAGGCCAACCGTTAACTTGGCTGCCAAGTACGGAGTAGAAGCATAAATGGGCCTGATTAAAGCCCAGGGCCCTCTAGCCCATTTCCCTCTGCCGTCGTCCCCCTCGACCCTCGCCGCGACGCTAACCCCCCCGGCACCCCTCCCCTTCCTCTCCATTCCCCCACGTAGGTGGTAGAAAGTAGAAACAATCAAACGCAAGGCGAGCGGCGGCCGCCGCCGCCATGGCTGCGGCTCGCCGATTCGGCGTTGGTCGATGTCTTCTCGCGGCGAGGGCTGTGCTATCCTACACCGGGATCCTGTCCGCAGCTTCGTCAGCCCCCGCGAGGGCATTCTCTTCGTCTCGGCCGCCTCCGCCATATCAACCACCGACTTCTCAATCTCCGAATTACCCAGGGCGTTCTCCTCCCCCCCCAGAAGCAAGGGACTGCTGCGCCGGAGAAGCAAGGGACTGCTACACCTCCCAACCGGCCTCCGCCTCGTCGCCGTCGTCCATGGCGAGCGAAAGTAGACGGCCCGGTGCTGCATCCCCAGTACGACATCACTAACGCAAGGTACAAATTAGGTTGCACATGTCGTGCATTTGTTGTGCGTAGTGGTGTTCTGCTGGATATCTATAGCTGCAATTCTATGGTTTGATGGAAAAGGCTAGAAATAATTTATTATTCATACTCTGAGAGCACAAGGTGACCTGTGTTACTCCATTTCCTTCTGGATAGGTTATTATGCTATTATTTCAAGTTTTCACAGATTAGGTAAAGTTTATGTAGTTACCATGAAATAAACAACAGATACATGCGCTGTTGCTTTGATGTATAATGTAGATAACTTTTAAGTGCTGAAATCAACTTTCATCAGTATGGATTCCAGTAGTACAGGCAATAGAGTTATTTGTAAAGATCACTCTATATAACAAAAAATATTAATAATGCTATTTTCTTTGAAAACTATATAAAACTTTCAAATGGAGGAAGTACCTTTTTACCTGTGCAGTTGGAAATGGAATTTATTACCTCTTGATCGAGACTTGTTTGACTGAATATGTGCTGCTGAACCTACTCTTTTTACTTCTGTTACCATATCTGTTTAACTATTCACTAGCACATGCAATTTGTGGTGTTATGAAATTCCTCATGGAAGTATAGAACACCCTTTTTTTGAAGTTGCATTTCAATATGTGGTCCTGGTGATAGAAAGATAACACAATGTGTATGATTTTTATTTTCAGTTTGTTCAATCATCTAACTATGCATAGATCCCGATTCTCTCATTTTAATGTACTGCTCATTAGTAGTTACGAATTTATGATGCATAATAAAGTCATTGGCTCCAGCTGACAATACTAAGTCCATACTGACCCAGCGAGAACCTGAACCTCATTTTGTTTCTATTCTTATTTACATCGGTTATTATTTGCCCACCTCATTCATGCTTCTTGTTGACAGGTTTGTTAAAATGATCCGCGGAGTCTCAAATGAACAAGTATTTGACGAGTCCAATCTCTACCTTAAATTCAATCCTCTGGACTATGCTAAGAGGGTGTGCATGATAAGGGAACTACCGATTCCTGGAGCTGTCAACGGTGAAACATTTTGGGCAGTTACTGAAGCCACTAAAGTTCTCATCAGATCTTTGTTGCTGATCCTTGCTGTGCTTCACAAGGCTGGGTTCTGCTTTGAGCATCTTGGCCTGGACAGTGTGCTGATTTCAGGTGAAGGCAGATTCAAAATCAAGAAGCAACATGTTCTCTTGAAGGCTCTTGGTCCGAATGGTGAAGGAATAGGTACTGATTACGAGATGGCGCGCAACCTCATTCAAGCATTGCTTGTTGAGTCATGCGGTCAGGATATCATGACAAAAATATCTCGAGATTTCAGATCACTATTCTCTTTGATGAAAGTATCTGGCAAGTCCTCAGAATATCATATCCAGACTCATGTGTGCCTACTACCTCTGAGCAGTTGGTCTTTGGTGTTCAGAAAGTTCTACAATGAGGTTAGGTATGTTCTTGGCAGAGATGACCCGGACTTGCAAAGGATAGTCTATTCTGCCATCAAGTATGTAGGATGGGGTATACAGGCAGAAAGGAACCCTCTGCTGAAAAAATGGTTGCGCTATAGGCCAGGAGCCTACAACCTTGATGAAGCATCCAACCAGCTTGATTTAATGCGAAACGTTGACGCCCACCAAATGGATAAGGAGACCTATCCTGATGGTCAACTACAGTTCCTCCTATATGCAACATTCCCAGGTGTTCTATGTCAAATCCAAAACGTTCTGTTCAGACATGGTCGCATCGGGCATCTTCACATCGAAGAAGATTTCAATGACGGGAAATCACATATACTGAGCAGCATGCCCAGAGTTCATCCATCAGCTGCGTCTACATCTTCCTCAAAGGTAACCTGTTTGCATGTTTGCATATAATATCTATCATCAAAGTGTCTCAAACTTTTGCCTTTTTCTTTGCATATGATGCTATAGACACTTGATATTTCCTTGCTGGTTTCAGGATCTCAGTGGTTTGAAATTCCTGGTTAACAATGTGATTGAAAACAAGGGAGGATTTAGAAGTGGCGCTGGTCATGGTGGTGGCATTGGATGTAGTTCTGCTAATGGCGGCGGTACTGGCAAGTCTGTCTGCCCTGATGGCTCTAAACCTGCTAAATGACATTGGCAACAGAGTGTCGGCGGCTGTAATGGAAATGGTGTTGCAGCAACTCTGGCAGCGCTGATGGTGATGAGCTGGGAACAGCAAACTGACCAGTCAGATAAAGCTAACAATGAATGGGCAGCATGAGCTTTTCTTTTCTTTTCTTTTCTTTTTTAGTGATGAAATGCAAGATGAGTTTGGAGAACTTGTCTGAGATTGCGAATTAGTGTTGTGGGACAAGATGTTCCCTTCTAACTGGGAAATGTAGCCCATCTGTGACTTGCGGTTTAAAACATGTTAGCCAACCGTGATGCTGAATTTGATGAATCAGAAGATTCCTACCTTCCCCAAAATTTCTATCTTGTTACCTCTTTTCTCTTAATCTGTGGCACGGTGGCGTTGTTCCAACCAGCGGCCAGTAAACGTCTGCGGCGGGATACAGCAGCTCTAGCATTGATAATATCTCAGGAATGACGATCTTATGAACAAAAACCTCATCGGTGCTAATAGGATGACAGCTCAGGCAACAAGCCCGGGCATCCCTGTATGCATCCCTGTTTTCGCTGGCCTGAGCCAAATTTTACAGGGTGCGTTGGGTGAAATTTTAGACTAGCTCGTTCAAGAAATGCTGGTTGGTTTGTACGGGCTGTGCAGAGTGACGGGAGAAACCGACGAAGCTGTCCTATGCCTTCGTCTCTGAACCCATGGTCACATAGTAAATAAAGGAAATTATATTTAGTATCACCACAGGCATATAAATTACCCCTACTCCGTCAGTTTGCTGACGAAACTTAAAACCTGTCTGACAAAAGAATATCACTGATCCAATCAGTTCGAACCACATTGCCTTCATGCCTATCCTGCTATATATGCCGTGATTCACAGCAAACGCTCTGAAGATGCAATACATCATGATCAATCAGCCGAGTGATAATCTAAAAAATGTGCTCAGGATCGATTACAGAACACTGCCTTCAGGTAACAGATTCCAGACTGGATCATAGGTGGTCTGAATAAAAAGTACTGGAACAGACCCTTTTGTCAGATTATGATTTCCTTCGGCAACCCCTCCAAGGAAAGTTGGAACTCAGACTGTCCTCATTCTTTTTTCTAGTCAAAGGTTGAATTATACCCTCCCAATTATCATGAACCAAAACCGGCCACTAGCATTTCAATACGGAGAGCTATTACAGGTTTAGAATCCGTTCTCTTAATTTAAGATTCAAACTTTACAGGTCACTACAATCCTGTTACATCTCCAACTTGGAGGTTGCTTCACCGATGCAAACTCTGATCAAAATACATCCAAATAAAGATGGGCATGAACAATGTAGGTCCAAGTATGTCAGAACGATCAAAATTGGTTCAATAAATGTATGCTAGAAGCATTGCTGTTGCTACAAAACGTAGAAATTCGAAGAGGAAACGAATGACAAACCAACAGCAGCGGCAGCCACCCACATAAGTCAGAACACGTAGCATCATCAATTCAAAACCTACAAGACACGAACATAGAACATCATCAATTCCATGAATGACAGGATCCACGAGACACGAAGGAACGCCCACGGCCCATCGCTTCCTTCTTCACAAGCGGCGGGCACGAAGCTCGCCATCAACGAAGACTGCCGCCACGAGAACTAGGACAAGACGGGAGGCGCGTCGCTTCCGTCTTCAACGACAGCAGGGTGGCCCTCACCGTCGACGGTGGCCGCGCGATAACGGGGGCATGAGGCAGACGCCTCGCTTCGGCCTTTAACGCCGGCGAGGACTGAGGAGTCGAGGACAGAAGCCGGAGGTCGCCATCGAAAGCGGCCGCCACCGGGCGCACGCACTGACAAACCACACACAAAGGTGGGCTCTGTTTTCAGTATACGAAGCCGTACAAGATTTTGGCGGGAATGTTTTTTCGTTTGGCGAGCGTGAGGGCGCGAGTCGCGGAACCCTGCGCGCGTGGAAGGCCAAGCTTGGCCCGTGGCGCGATACGGGGCTAATGGAGGTGTGGGCCGGTATGGGTACTCTACAGGCCGATGTTTGGGTCGGGCCGAGGCTTGAGTTTTGGCCCAAGAAGACCCGGGCATAGAAAATAATTTTTCATTTTTATATATAAACACTGCCTTTCTGAATTCTAACACGTATCGAATTCAAAACCCACCCAAAAGAAAACGAATAAAAGCAAAGTAAAATGAAAACCGTTCATCTATTTATGAATGGTGAACTAGATACCGAATGGACAATTTAATTTACTATACAAGAATTTCAAAGGATGTGACTAGTAGTACATGAACTATTACGACTAGCAAACATGTGGCAGGAAGAAAAACTCTCCGTGGGGCAGAACCCCATCAGCTTCCGCTTCCATTGAACTCCCTCTGATTCTAAATAACTGTCCCTAAAAATCTGTGTCTTTTTCCTCACAAACATACTTCCCGGACGACTGTTGTTAGGAGACGAAGGGAGTAAGGTCTACTATTGGGATGGAGTGATGGACGACTACTCTCAACTACTCCCTCCGTTCCAAATTATTGGTCGTTTTGGCAAATCTAGATTCATAGTTAGTAGTATGTATCTACATATATACTTATGTCTAGATACATACTACTAACTATGAATCTAGATTTGCCAAAACGACTTTTAATTTGGAACGGAGGGAGTACTTGAACATCAAATGGATGAATCTCCGGAACAATACCTTCGAATGAGACATCTACAGCTTGGAAAATATCTGCAAAGTATTGATTCCATGCTTCCAGCTGCATGTGCTTTTTGCGATGTTAAGGACACCTGAAATATATAAATATACAATGTGATTATCGACGTGTCCACCAAAATGCACATCTGCATACATAATAAGCATATCTGACACATTTATAATGATACATTAGCATATCTGCAGCGGCATAGCTTAGCACATTTCTGTTTCTGCATCTTTTGTAATGAGACATCTAGTGGCGGACAGAAATCATTTTGACGCCTATGGCCACTTACCAAAGCGACTAGACTATCAAAACCCTCCCACATGATAATATAACGGTAATACGGTACAGTACGGTACGCTAGCGCACAAAGGCAACTAAAATCATGATTTTGAGTATATCTCAATTCAAAATTGAAGCATACATGAAATTTATAAAAAAAATTATAGAAAAGTAATGCATTACCTAACTAGTGCCAATTTGGTTAACCCTCATCCTCGTCTACTATTTCTTCATCAATAGTAGGAAACGAAATTGAGCCACAAGTAGAAAAGACATTCCAAAAAAATTAGGCAAGCAATATAAAAAATAAATTAAGACATCATACAGTACGATAGCGCACAGAGGCAAGACATCGTGCAGGTTCTGGTCCTTCACTCCTCCTTTCGGGCTCTGGTGAGCAACACCAGCAACTGAAACTCTGAAAGGTTACACAACCAACATCTGACATTTCAGTTTTCAATTTCACAAGATGCCAAATGACCAAAAATCACCAACCGAACAAGAACAAGAGGCACTGACTCACCCGCTGGTGCCTGGTGCGGTCGTGTGCGCGTGCGGGCAGCGGCGTGCGGCGGGCCGACGGCGGCACACCGCGCACAGTCTGGCGGCCGCAGGCGCACAGGCACAGCCACGGAGCTTGTGCGGCGGCAGTGGGCGGCGGCGCTTAGGGTTAGGCGCAGTGGCCGGGCGGGAGCTCGGGGCAGTCGGGGTCGGGGGGCGACTCGGGAGGCGGCGGCAGTGGCAAAGGGCAGGGGCGAGGGAGATGTGCTGGGCCGCTGGAACAATTTGGGCCCGGACGAAAGTGCGAGGTAGCAGTGGGAAAGTTTGCCGGGCCGAGCAAAATTGGGCTGGGAGTTGGGCCAATTTAGATAAAACATAGTTGGGCCTAGGCAAATTGAAGCTACTATGAAGGATTTTTTAGGCCCATATCCGCCCCCGGAGACATTACTGTTATGTATTTGCACATTAATTGGAGCTACCAGACACTCATCAGGAGGAACTTGCCATCTAGTAGGGCATAGCTTAGCAAATTTCAGTATTCATGAGGAGGAACTTTGTTGGGACCAGACCAAGATTCTAAATAAAACCATGTAGTGTCTGTATCGATTAGCACGAGTGCACAAAGCCGGCCGTTCACAAGCTATTTCGAGTATTCAAGTACTCTCTAACCTGGATTCACTGTCAGCATCAGGAGGCGAATCCCGTAGCTCCCTGTTATCCCCATAAACATGCACCAAGAACTCAAGAAGTCCCCGGCAACAGTTGGCTTGAACTCAAGGCCGATGCGTCCATCCTGAACCCACCCATTGTAATGAAAATCGAACAACTCCACGGCCGACCCGTTGACGTAGGAGCCCAACACCTTGAAGTATGCCTGGCATGTCGTCACCACACGCGACGCCGTTGCCGAAGGCGTCCCAGGGGAAGACGGACACGAACACCCTCGAACCCGCGTCGACGCGCGTGCCGCCGCCGCCTACGTCTCCGAACGTCCAGGACGCCCGGGACGCGGACGGGTGCACGGCGACGGCGGCGGTGAACCGGAGCGAGGACACCCCGACGCTGAAGTGCTCCTCGTCAACGAGCAGGAGGAATTTCCCGACGCGGAGGGGCACGAAGATGATGCTCCAGGCGATCGAAAAACGAGGGGAAGAGGAACCACCTCCGACTCGGGGAGTAGGAGTGAAGGAGGAGGAACTGGTGGGCAACTCAGACTCGGAGGAGGACGCAATATTGCTTTTATGGGTGACCGCACGGTGCGGTCACTTGGGGAGAGAAGAGAAGAGAAGAGAAGAGAAGGAAGAAGAGAAGAGGAGAGGAGGAACAAGAGGTTAGGGTTTCGGGGTTGGGGGAGGAGCACCAGACTCTAGAGGGGGCGGAGGACAGCCGGTCACTTGGGGAGAGAAGAGAAGAGAAGAGGGGAGGAGAGGAGAGGAGGAAGAAGAGAAGAGGAGAGGAGGAAGAAGAGAAGAGCTTAGGGTTTCTGGGTTGGGGGAGGAGCTTCGGACTCTAGAGGGGGCAGAGGACGGCCGATCGGGAGGGCCAGCGGCGGGGGCCATGGCCGGCATGGAGGACGGCGACCGGAGAGGTTAGGAAGGGCGGGGCCGCGGGTGGTGGGCGGGAGGAGGGCGATCGGCTCGTGGCGGACGCCGTGGGCCGCGGGCGGAGGCGGAGGTGGCGGGGGAGGACGAGGCTGAGCATGGCGGCCGGTTGAAGAGGTTCGGAAGGGCAGGGCCGGCGGCGGTGGGTGGGAGGAGGGCGAACGGCCGGCGGCGGAGGTGTCGGGGGAGGAGGAGGGTGGGCGCAGGCGGGGCGACGGGCGGTAAGGCGGGAGGAGAGCGGGCGGCCGGCCGACAGCGGAGGCGGGCGGGGGCGCGGGTGAGGGAGGCGGGAGGTAGGCGGTGACCGCACGGAAGGTTCCGTGCGGTCTACCGCAAACTAAGGTCGCCCGGAGGAGGAACGAATCCATCGGTGGGGAGCGATGATAACGTCAGTGAAGGGGCTGATAGCTACAGTCAACGTACCAAATGTTATCCGTTATATTATTAGATATATCAAACCGACCCAAGTCAAGCTACATATAAGCCGACGTAACATTTTTAATTCTATAAATGTGATTCATTGTACTGAGGAGGAAAGGTGTTGCTTGATGCTTGTGGGTCATAAACGAGATGTTACCTGTGGGTCAGATTACTAGGTGATAATAAAAAACTCCAGATTATTATATGAGTTTATAGAAACATTACGTGCAGAAATAATGGTCCATGAAAAACATATATATCTTTTTGAAAAATAACTAAAGATGATAAAAATACACTTTAATTCAATGAAACATATAATAAAATATTTTTATTTAAATACAGCTAACTAAACAATATAGACCACATACAAAAAATGGAAAAACAATATTCAAAGTATCGAGAAAAAAAGAAAAAATACATCTGTAACAACGCACAGACATATTTTCTCGTAAAAGAAAAAAAAGCCAACAGTAACACAATGTGGAATTTACAACGAGCAAAAGGAGAGTACGGAGGACACATCAATCTAAATCCACAAAGATAACAGAAATCCTATAGAAACTCACTAAGTATTCATACGAACAGGAAATTATGCTATATTATTAGGACATCATCTCAGTCAACGTGGTAAGCTGAGCGCCTGAGCTCACCAATAAACATGGTACATGTAATAAATGGTTTATGAAATGGATCAAACCATACTACCTCCTAAAGTTATGTATGTATCACTTGGAGCATGCAACTTTGCTGGCATCAACCACGCCCCACCTATAAACGCACTGCATCTTCCAATGAACTGATAGAGTAAAACGGAACTATTATGCGCTGGTTGGCCCAAGTGTGCTACACCTGGAGTCCGGGACTGAGCGTGGTGGAGGACATTGCAGCGGCGACCACGTCAGGCCATCCTCTCGCGCGATGTTTAGCCAGAGGTAGTATGATCGGAGACTGCAGCAGACGCTGCCCTATCGGGGATCCCTGCGGCCACCCGGCAGCGTTTGCTGTCGACCGGGCATAGGGCAGTGGCGGCAGATCAGGCGCCTCGGCGTGGCCTCATGAGTCGTTATGCTTTCGATGGACAGTGGCGGCGATCTGTTTTTTCCGGCGAGGTTGCGCGCCACTGCCGATGCGATTTGTGGCCGGTGATGTCACGCGCCGCTGCTGATGAGATTTGTGGCCGGCGATGTCGCGCATCGGCAGGAACGGATCAAAGAGGTTGGCGCCTGTTTGCATATCCAAATCGGCGTGCTGTTCGTCAATCCTGCTGCCCTCGGCGTGGCTCCAGCGCTACGACGAGGTGCGCAGGCATGGACGGAGGACGGGAGGAGTCAGCAGCGGATGGAAGGCATGGACGGGTGCATGGATGGAAAGTGGAATTTCTGTCAGAGGGAAAAACCAATCTTGCGGCGGTTTCGGCGAGGATTGCTAGCATGACGGGAGGAGGCAACGAGGCCTGAATTGAAGAACGCTACGATGCAGGCGCGGGATTTTTTTTCGTCGGTAAAAAAAATGCGTCACGGACGGACGGGCGGACGGGAGGCGAGCGACGCGTTCGCCTCCGCGGTTTTCTTGACAGAAGTGTCAAGAAGAAGAGAATTGAACCAAACACATTCTGCATTCACCCATTCCCTTTACGTTTATAGTGTCACTTGATTTCATTGCCGTTTACCTTTACAGAGCTTGAACCAAACATTGTCCAAGCTTCTCTACTGTGTCTGACGAGCACAAGTTCTGAATAATGATTGCTCCGAATTATTTGTTGGAAAAGTAAAATGCACCACATGTCCTTAAACTTGTCCCTTTATATCAACTAGATCCCTAAACTTCAAAAATGTAACTTTAGGTCCATAAACTATCTAAAAGGGTCCATCTAAGAACAAAATACGCCACGTGAGCTTTCGACGCCAACGTAGCATGCCTTGCTGGCAAAAATAAATATGTAAGAAAACCCCTAATTTATATCATTCTTCAATTCGTGTCCTCTCTCTCCTCTCCCTCCCCTGAGCCGCTAAGCCCCCTCCAATCTCCTACCTGACTGAGGCCTTGTTTAGTTCAAAAAAACAACTCTCAAATTCACTATAAAAAAGAAGATTTATCATCACATCAAAATGTCATAAAATGCACGGAGTACTAAATGTAGATGAAATTAAAAACTAATTACACAGTTTTGTTGTACTCTGCGAGACGAACATTTTTAACCGAATTAATTAATTTTTGAACAATTTTTCGCGCATACAAACGAAATACTACAGTGACGCAATGATTACGAAGAGATCCAAACTTTTAAATTTGGTACACTAAATTTTGGAACTAAACAAGGCTGAGCCGCGTCCTCATCGGGGAAGTTGTCGCATAGGGCCAGGGGCGGCTACGCTCCGTTTCCAGGACAAATTTATGGGCATGGTGGGGGGAGATGCTCCTGTTCTCCAATCGAACAGCAAGAAGCGCAACACAAGCACTGGTCACCTCCCTTCCTCTTGCTCAAGCGCCAGCACCTCCAATTCTCCTCCCTCGAGACCACGCTTTCCTCCTTTCCGGCAGGAGAGAGAGGAGAGGCCGAGGGGAAAGGAAGAGCTTCCCTCCTTTCCCCGCGCTTTCTAATGCTGCCCACAACATTTCCCGCCATTTACCGTGGTCTGGAGGGAAGCTTCCCGCCTATTTGAGTGGGCCACGGGCCAGCGTGGAAGGGAGACCAGCGTGGCGAGCCACGGTGGCAAAACCGGCCTGCAAAACAGCCTTAGGGGGTGTTTTGAACGGTCTGAGCTATTTTAGGATGTATAATACCTGGTTTCAAACATTGAGGGGTGAAGTGGCCAGCATTAGATAGGTTAAGGGGTTACGTAGACTTATTCAGAAATTATATGAATCCACTCTACCCCAATCCAACCTAAACCACCACCACCACACACCAATCCAAGCTAAACATTTGAACTCATAATGTAATAACTATTAGTCAAACTATGGTTACAATCCAATAAGAACCCGTTTTTTAAAAAAAAATTATAATATAGATTCTTATCACACTGCTTTGCACAGAGGAACTGACAGGTATAATGAGTCATCTCCAACAAATTTCGGTCAATTTCGATAAAATTTTATAGTGTGAACGCGATGTTTTAATTCCAGGGTCCGGCTCTTGACATGGGGCTCACGTGTAGGTAGCTGTCAGGCATACTGAGTCATCTCTAACAAATTTCGGTCAATTTCGATAAAATTTATAGTGTGAACGTGATGTTTTAATTCCACGATCCGGTTCTTGACATGGGCCCACGTGTAGGTCTAGCCACGCTGCTTTGCACAGAGTAGCTGCCAGTTATACTGAGTCATCAACAACAACTTTAAGTCAATTTCGATAAAATTTTATAGTGTGAACGCGAGATTTTAATTACAGGGTCTAGCTCTACACAAAGAACCTATTTCAACCCAACCCAATCCAACCCAACTCGTATTTACATAGAACTTACTCTACCCCACCTCATTAACTAATACTCCTGTCGGGGACAAACTCAAGGGGTCCCCTAATCATCGGGGTAATCACCCTAAAAAAACATTAACCGCGAAGGGCCGAACCACCGGCAGCCCGGAAGGGCCATCAGGGCAACACGGCCCGCCACGACCTACAACCGCCCGAGCTCGCCTGACAAGAGGACCCAGGTGGCGACATCCGTCTCCGCCTCGCTCGAGGGCCGCGCACCCCCTCGAGCGGGCGAGCCAACTCCGCCTCGCTCGAGGCCACCCCTCTACGTAACGCGGCACGCCCCGGCGCCCCGTCCGACAACGGCATTTAATGCCCGCCCCATCCGGCGGGCGCCGATGTCAAAAGGCAATCTTTCCCCACGCCACGCCGCTGACACCACTGAGCCCACTGTTCCACCTGCTCCGGTCACTGTACGTCCTTGTTATCGCTGTGCAGACGCATGCGGCACTGCGCAAGGCCCTATGCGGACTTGCAGCCGTCATTTCATACCACTATTCCACCCACTCCCGTCCTTTTCCCCCAGGACGCCCCTCGAACGGGCGTGAGGAACCCTCGAACGAATAATTGAGCAGCGACCGAGTACAGAGTCCGGTCAGGCGCGGCTTGGTGATGGCAAACGCCAGGTCAAATCCACCAACTCTCGGCCTGGTGATGACGAACGCCAGGTCAAATCCACCAACTCTCGGCCATCCCCTGGTGAGCCAGGCACGCCGCGCACTGTGGTCGACGACGACCACCACGCCGACCCCTGTGCTGCCAACTCTCGTCCTTCTTCACCTGCCCCGCCCTCGAATCAACCAGCGACGGGCAGCTGGACACGAGTCACAGCAACGACACCCCTCGAAATCACTCCAGGACAAGCACAAGGACGGCCACGACATCCGCAGAAGCCGGGGTTCGCCATAAGTCTCCTGCCTGGGTCACGGACGATGGCACGCCCGACGCCATGCTCACCAGTGCGTATCCCTGTGGTACACATCACGCTTGTACTTGTAAAGCTCCTCCCCCACCTTTCTCTCCTTGGCCTATAAAAGGAGGAAGGGAACGATGGGGAGACGAGAGGAGAGGGCGAGGAAAAACAGTCACACACACGCCGCCTCACACGATATTGGCATTCGCCTCAACCTCTCTCGCACTCATCCTCAGGGACTTGGAGACTCCTTCTCCTTGTGGCCCCCCTCTGCTCAGCCTGGGCAAAATACCCGATACCCGATACCCGTACCTGAATTACCCGAACCCGGACCCGAATTACCCGAACCCGAGGTACCCGATCCCAAATTCGGGTAGCGATTTTGATTACCCGAAATTAGTTTGGGTAATTCGGGTAATAGACTTCGGTACCCGAATTACCCGAACTACCCGAAGTTTGCCATTCTCTTTGTATTTTATCACGTGTTGTTAGTTGAACACTTAAAATTATCACTTTATTAGAATATAATTCACTTGGTTTGAACAAATAACTATAATATATTGTTCTCCACGAATTATTGTTGAAATACTACACAAATTGTTGGTGAAATTATGTATAAATTGCTACTAAAATTTTGTGTACTTTGTTGTTTTTTAAACTTTGGGTAGATCGGGTATACCCGAACCCGAACCCGAATTATCGGGTACCCGAAATTTCGGGTAATGTTTTTTCGGGGCTAAAATCGGGTAGCTATTTTCATTACCCGAATTTTCAATTACCCGAATTACCCGACCCGAAAAATTCGGGTAACCCAAACGCCCAGGCCGACCCTCTGCAAGCACTCCGGTGCAAGATAGTACAGCGCCCCGAGCGCACTCTGCTGGACGTACGACCACACGGTCGGAACCAGGATAAACCCTTGTCTCACCGTGCTAGCTCTTGCATCAACCGTCAAGGGACGGGACACAGCGCATTCTGTGTGGCGCTGGGGATCAACCGCCCGATCCCAGCACCGACAACTCCGTATAACCAATTTCCACCCACTCCAATACACTCCACATCAAAATCCAACTCATTAAACCCATTTGAACCCAAACCATTTGCAGGGTGAGGCGGAGGCAACGGAGGCAGCTAACTCCGGGTCCACGATTTGGTAAAGGCTAACACCAATTAGCTTATCTGCAGTTTGGATTTGTAGCCGATCTCGTTTCTCCGTAGAGTACCCCTAATCTCAGCCTTAATTATGAACTTTCAGTAACTGTGGGCCCCTCAGATATGCTTGGTACACACAGCCCACCAGCCCCCCTCCTGATAAGCACAACATAAGCCCAATACATAATTAATTAGCCCATCATCAGCTCTCATCTCCGATCTATTGGACTTGTCTCTTGAATCTTTGGTCTATCGCTCTTTTCTAGGTTTGTTAGGCCTCTTAATTTTTGTAGACCCATATTAAATCAGGTATATTTTGGATGATGTTTCCCTCATTTTACTCGAGTATATTTGTTACTATGTGCAACACTATGTCACACCCGGCCCAGTTTGTATGGCCCGGTAGTGGCCCATGAGTGCGGGATGCACGTGTTTAGTGCCACATTGCAAGTTTAGCAAGGGTGGAGGCAACTTATAACCCTTTGTCTTCCAGCCATAGCACCTTCGGGTTAACCCTTTTACACGAAGCGAGGACGAAAGTGTAAGCAGGGTGCTATGTGTACGCGTGCACGCCCCTCGGAAGGGCTGTGCGGGACGGCTCGTGGAGGGCAGGGTGTTACAAATGGTATCAGAGCCGACCCTCGCGGTTGCGCGTACGGGTCAGTGTGCGGGCATAGGGCGCGTGGCGCGTATGGCCCAGGTAGGGCATACGTCATGGACTATGGCGCCATCACTGGACGTACGGTCGTGCGCTAAGGGGGGACATTCCTGTACATTTGCCCGGGTGGGTGAGTTGCGCCGACGAGGACGTCGGGTTCTTTGAGGGGGGTGTATGTCACACCCGGCCCAGTTTGTATGGCCTGGCAGTGGCCCATGAGTGCGGGATGCACGTGTTTAGTGCCACATTGCTAGTTTATCAAGGGTGGAGACAACTTATAAGCCTTTGTCTTCTAGCCATAGCACCTTCGGGTTAACCCTTTTACACGAAGCGAGGACGAAAGTGTAAGAAGGGTGCTATTTGTATGCGTGCACGCCCCTCGGAAGGGTTGTGCGGGGCGGCTCGTGGAGGGCAGGGTGTTACAAAGTACTCAGCAAGCGGGGTGAAAATGCAAGGCCACAAGGATAGGCTATGGTTCACAGCATTGAGCTTTTTAGAGTTGATCAAGTTTTATTAGCAATTTCCTATTTACTAGATGTAAGTTCATACCAACCCACTTAAGCATTTAAAAGAACATCCTATTCAAAAACCCACGAGTAAAACCACGATTTAGATTCCATCTTTATGTTCAATTATGGTGTGAGGGTCCAAGCCGCTCTTGACCGTGAGCACGGCTGATATATCAGGTTTACACTCTGCAGATGTTGTACCCTTTCACCATAGCTCGTGTTCCCCATGTTGCCCGGGTTGGCCAAACCCTTAAACACTTCCAAGGTGAGTGGCTAGGGGTCCACTTCGAAGCCTTTACAAAGATATGCAAAAGTCCAATAACCCGCAGGAGTTACAGCTAGGGCGGACCACAACCCTCCCTAATGGTCAACACCTTAGTAAAGGCTGCTACCCCTAAAGGACCGGGTTGTACCCCTGCAACCCCAAACCCCCTCTGCTCCTTTTGGATAAGGCCATAAGTACAATTACACACCTAATTAATTGGCTAAGGTCAGAGCCCATTTTGACACCATGGTTGCACTGTTTTCTAGGGTGGTTCTCCATGTTCCGATTAAATAATTGTTCTCTTGTATTAACCAGCATTTACTATCAAAGTTGTCATGATCAAAAATTTTATAAAGATTCAATTCAACCATTCCCAGGGTATTGCAACACTAAGCATGAATTAACCTAAAACATTATTTAAATTGGGGTTGTTTACAAGGAATCATGGGTACAAAGACTAGATAAATCCTTAAAAAGGTGTTCCCGTCAATTTAATGCAATAAAAGTAAATTTTAGTTTGTCATGCAGTTATATAGGACAAAAATAATATGCGGGGAGGGCCGCTTGCCTTGCTCTACAAAGAAATCCTCTTCTTCTTCGAAAAGTTGTTCTTGATCCGCGTCGACGGGTAACTCGGTTGCAACTGGCACGAGATCTACGATTAAAACAATACAACAATAAGAAAACAGTACATGAAACATTTTTAATAGACTAAAACAAGCATCTAAAACTAATAGGCTCAAAAAGACGAACGTTTGGAAACCAAGAACGCTAAAAACGGAGCTAAGACGGAAAAGATATGGCTAAAACAAGTTTTAGGGACTTGCTGGCAAGAAAACTAGGCTTACAGGGGCTTAACTGCGAAAACCAGGGACTAAAACACAAATACGCATTAAACCCGAGGGCTAACGCGTAAAAAGACAGGAGCTGGGCTTCGGGATATAAAAACAGAGAAGCTTAGGGTGCTTTCTGTAAAAATCAGGACCTAAATCTAATTATTTTTGAACTAGACGGGACGGCGGGTTGATTACAGAGAAAGGCATGGGCTCTTTAGCAAAAGTGCCAGCGCTAACCGTTACTCGGCCGGATTGACTTGGGTCGCGATTAATGTGGGCCGTTGATCTTGCGATGGACGGCTGACAGGGAAGGGGCAAGTCGGGCGGCGGCAGGACGCCGGCGTGCGGCGGTGCCGGGCCGGGATTTCGCCGGCGAAGCTCGAACTCGAGCTGCCGGGCTCGGTTTTGAGCGCGGTTTGGTGCTAGAGGACCGGGGTGAGATGGCAAACACGTTGGGGGTGATCTCGTCGAGGATTGCACGGCGAGGCCGGCGGTCGACGGTGAACAGAGGCGGGCGGCGGTGAACTCGCCGGGATTTCCCCGAACTCGAAGTTCCGGCCACGATTTCAAACGCGGGTAGGTTCTGGGTGTTGCTGGGAAGTTGGCGAGTGTGTTCAGGGGGTCCTCGTCGTCCAATTTGCTGCGGCGGCGGCGCTCGTCGACGAACAGCGGCGGCGGAGCTCCGGCGAGGGCAATCGGGGGTGCTAGCGTGCAAAACAGAGAGCGAGAAGGGGACGGAGAGCTTCGTTACCTCCACAGGAAGCGTTTGGTGCGGTCGGGCTGGGCGGTGCGGCTCTGTGTCGGCGGATCGACGGTGCGGCGGCGCTCCGGCGGCGGCGGCGACGTGGATCGGGGCTTCTCCAAGGGGAGTGCGGGGTGGGAGCGGTCGAAGGGGGTTCCTGGGGGCTCGGTCGACCTCTTTGTAGGGCGGAGGGAGGGAACGGAGGGGTCGGTGCTGAGGGGAAGGGAGAGGCCGGCCATCAATGGCGATCGGCAGTGGGGAGCTCGGTGGTGTGGCCGTTTCGAGTGGGAGAGTGAGTGATGGTGGAGTGGCGGTGGCAATTGCTACGGCTCAGTGGGTCTAGGAGGGGAAGGGACGCGGGAGAGGGAGCGACGCGGGGAGCTCGAGCAGCGCGGCGCTCGGCGATGCAGAAGGGAGGGGCGCGGCTGGAGGTTGGGGGTGAGCCCGACAGGTGGGCCCCACCTGTTGGCGGCTGTGAGAGGGAGGAGAGGGGGAAGCGGCTTGGGCCGTGGTCGGGCCGAAAGCGGGGACGGGCCGCGCAGCGAGAGAAGAAAAGGAGGGGGAGAAGAGCTGGGCCGCGTGTTGCTGCTGGGCCGAAAAGAAAGGGGAAGGGAGGTGGGCTGCGGGAGAGAGAGAGACGAGCTGGGCCGATTGGTGAAAGAGAGATGGTGAGAGAGTTTAGGGAGCGTTTCTGGACTTTTCATGGTTTTTGAAGTTCCCACACAAATCAAACAAAAGACATGCAATTTAAATATGATGCACATGCACTTATTGTTCCAAAATTATTTAAATGATGTTTAAATATTTTTAGGCTCAAATTAATTTAAATTTTTTTTAATCAAGTCCTTAGAAAATTAAATTCTACCAAGTTGCTATGATTTATTTGTGATGGAATTTTAGGGTGTTACAAGAAGTTATTTGCTACAATACACATACATTTTATATTATTTGGATTACATACTATTTTACAGACAAATTAACCCACATAAAGTTTTTGGTCCTTCTGTGTGACCAAACATTATTATTTTTATTATTTGTCATCCATGGCTCTCAAATTTTGTTACAAATACTCGACCATTTAGTTACCATTATACTGTAAATGATACATATACTCCCTTTATACAATAAAATATACGGTTGAATAGAGCTATGTTATGGTAGCTTTTTTTCCACTTTGTGTTTTGGTCCCCCTATGTTCGAACCCTGGCTCCGCCCCTGGTAGCAGAGTGGAATGGGTCGAGCAGCAGCCTGCTAGTTTGCTCGGCAAAGGAAGGCTGTCGCTGGTTGCTTGACCCCATGAGAAATCAGAGCAGGTGATACCGTGATAGCCGGCCGGGCTTGGAATTTGCAGCTGCAGCTTCTTGTTTTTATGGCGCAAGCCTCCTCATCCCCGGAACAGGGAGGGCCTCGAGGAGGGAGTGCAGGCTCTGCCCCCAGTTGCCCACGCATACTGCTCCCTCGATTCGGAGACGGGGTCGATGGGCAAGGACGGGGTCTGTTGGGCAATCGTTCTGGGAAAAAAAATTTCAAAGAGTATCTTTCATGCATGAAGTATTAAATGAAGTCTATTTACAAAATATTTTTATGGATGAGTGTAACTTTACGCGACGAATCTAATGAGCCTAATTAGTTCATGTTTGACTACAGTAATGCTATAGTAATCATCCTCTAATCGTGCGGTCAAAAGCCTCATTAGATAGGTTTCGCGAAATAGTCTAAGATTGTAAATGTAGTTTTATAGACCGATTTTATTTAATATCATTAATTATTAGTCAAATAGGCCGGCAAAATTTTGCCACTCCAAAGAAACACGGCTCTCGAAATGGAGAGTTGGATCACCCGCTGTAGCAGCTCCTGCTTGGCGATCTCGGGCTTCGGTGACAGCACTGGATCCGACGGGAAAGGGGCAGCGAGGTCGTGTCCTTTGGCCATGCCACTCGCCTCCATCGGCCGCTCAATCCGCTTGAGGCGCTTGGCGCCGTCCAACTCGGGGAAGCGTCCGACGTGCGTGACGCCTAGGTCCAGTATGGTACGGTGTCACGGCCTCAGGTTGGGAGCGACGATCCAGTCCGCCTCGCGCGCCAGGTCCAACTGCCCACAAGAATTTGGCCCGACCGCCCGTCTTCTTCAACGGTTGAGCTAATACTCTAGCTCTAAACACTCTGAGACAACTTCTTCAATAATCAACTCCTCAATGATCCAACTTTTAGCATAAAGCTAATAACATGAATGACTCCATACGTCATCCTCATATAATCTCGAAATACGTGTTTGAGACTATCTCTTAAATAAGAGATAGCTCTTAATTTTTTGCACTATTCACATATTAAAAAAATTTATGAGCTAGATCAGGAGACAGACAGTGGAGGAGACCTTGGCAGCGGAGACAATGGCGCAGTGAGGTATGAGATTAGTGGGGACTAAGGAGAGGAAGAGAGAGAGAGCGCCTACATTGAAGAATTATAAAAAATGGGGGGTTTCTTGCATAATTTTACCAGCGTGGCATTAAGGTGGCATGCCACACCGGCGTCGGGAGCTCACATGGCATATTTTGGTCCTAGATGGACCCCTTTAGAGATCACGCCAGCTGGTGTCAATTTGCAAAAAGGCCCTCGAAGTTTACTAGAATCAACCCGCCGTCCCCCTCTCTCTGTCTCTCCTTCGCACCCTTCCGACGCGCCGCCCCATCCCCTCCACGGCTCCCTCCCCACCCCCTCCACCGCGCCCCTCCTCTGCCCTCTCCCTGCTCCCCCCCCTCTCAGGCGGCGGTAGCGTCCCCGGCCGCGTGGCCCGGAGCGACGGCGGCGGGTCGGGAAGCGGCGGCCAAGCACGGCGCGCGGCCGGGTGGGCTCCCCGCGGCAGCTGAGTGGGGCAGCGACGAGAGGCTCGGCCAGGCGCGCGCTCGCGTCGGCGGCCGAGTGGGCAGGCGGGACGAAACGCACGGGACGGCTGCTATGGGCGGCGGCGGGGGCGGCGGACGGCCGCGTGGCCTCCCCGCGGCGGCAGAGTGGGGCAGCGATGGCAGGCCCAGATGCGCGCGGGGCGCCGGCCGGGCGGGGAGGCGGGACCGCACAAGCGAGGCGCCAGCGGTGGGCGCGGCGGGGCACAGCGGCCACGGTGACCTTCGTGTTCTGGGGACCCCGACCTTCGTTGCTGTGGTGACCTTTGGAGCTTGCATGCTCATGGGGATCCCGTTGGAGTCGGGGAAGGTGCTGTCTGCATTGGCCACATTCCGGGTGCTGCAGGAACCGATATATAACCTTCCTGACACTATCTCACTGGTGATTAAAACGAAGGTGTCTTTTGACAGGATCGATACATTCCTATGCCTGGAGGAGCTTCCGATTGATGCCGTGCAGAGGCTCCCAAGTGGTAGCTCTGACTTTGCCATCAACGTCAACAATGGGTGCTTCTCTTGGGAAGCCTCACAGGGACCTGAACTTCAAAGTTAAGCCAGGCATGCGGGTTGCAGTTTGTGGAACAGTTGGCTCCGGCAAATCGAGCTTGCTATGTTGCATTCTTGGTGAGATCCCAAAGTTATCAGGAGAGGTTCAGATCTGTGAGACAACGGCATATGTCAGTCAGTCGGCATCGATACAGAGCGGCAAAATTCAGGACAATATACTGTTTAGCAAGGAGATGGACAAAAAGAAGTATGACAGAGTCATTGAGTCATGCTCTCTGAAGAAAGACTTAGAGATCTTGCCATTTGGTGACCACACAGTCATTGGCGAGCGAGGCATCAACCTTAGTGGCGGCCAGAAGCAAAGGATTCAGATAGCCTGAGCTATGTATCAGGATGCTGACATCCATTTGTTCGATGATCCATTCAGTGCAGTTGATGCGCATACAGGCTCCCACCTTTTCAAGGTACATCCGTGTTTAGTAGTATATGGTAACAATGATAAATTAGGACCACGCAGTCATGTGTTAGTAAGTCATATTTTGCTTCAGAACTCAGAAGCCACTTGCACAGCTTCAATTATACACTGACCCAGATCCCACACTGCTTGATGGTGTAATGCTCAAAACATGGTTTAGCCTATTGTCTGACTTTCCACCAAATGGAATTCTACGACAAGCTGTAATGATCCTAGCATTTTCTGTTACAACTATTGTGTAGAGATATGCCAGCTAAACTTATATTTCATAATTATTTTCTTCATTATAAATGGCATAGATGCACCAGAACCTTCATTTGAAGTTGTTGTCGTTTGAACCTTGAGGAAATCGGAAGCTCACGATGAATACAGGGGAAAGAAATAGGTTTTGCTGCAGCCCACGAGCGCAGCATGCTCCGTGTGCTATCCTCTTGACAAACGCTCAATAACTACAAACAAAACATTAAGATCGGTAGTGAGAAAATTAGCACAACTGGTTCTCTACACCAAAAACTCTCGCTGATCGCGCGGCAACCTGAATCTAGTGGAAACCTGAATCTCAACATTGAGAATCACTGCTAGCTGGTGAAATACACTTACCGCAAATTACATGGAGCAATGAAAGCCGGCGGCCAACAATAGTTCGCCTGGACAGGGTGTTTTGCAACGAGGGCTGGGATCTCGCATTCGAGCAGCACGGCTTACATGCACTCTCCACTGCCCATTCTGATAACTGCCCCCTGCTGTGGTGACAGAACCACTGCTTGGAGTACCACATTCAGAGTTTAAATATAAAAAAACTCAATATGTCCCTAACGCTAGCATTTGAACAGCTTCTCTTTAGCGCTAAAGAAAACATTGGAATGTGCTGGCAGAATATTTATTTATGTATATATAAACAGGCACATAAACGGTAAAATCAAAGTGGTCTTGATTCAAGGGGCAATGTAGCCATAACTTGAAGAACAATGATCCGACCAAAGCATTCTGGTTACTTTCACACATTATTGTAGATAACACAGCCCATACATCAGAGCAACGACTACTAGTCTTGACAAGATGACTAGAGTACCCAATGCATCAGTTTATGGAAGAGGCTATACTGCTTCGACATGTGCTTCACCACTTGCAGCTCCTCACCTCGACGCTCCACCTCGAGGCCGGAGAACACCACGTACTTGAGGCTCCCGAAGTCATCTGGGGGCGGAAGCTTGATCTCAAAGAACCTGGCAAGACAGAACTTGGAACGACCAAGGTGCAAGAGATAGGAGGACCTGCTAGTCCAGTCCTCCGGCGTTTGATCCTTCCAGAGGTTGACGGCTGTAGGGGGTGCCACGGTGAGGTCCGAAGCACACAGCAAAGCATCGTCACCGTCACGGCAGCTCGAAGATAGGCCAAACCAGAGCTTGTGCTCCGGGAGGTAATGGACATGGCCCGAGAAAGGCAGCGCCCAGTCCGACCTTGGTCCAGACACTGTTTGCCACATCGAAGGAGTGAGTGCCAACTGTCTTTTTGGATATCCAGATGTTGGAGCCGCCCACCAGAGCATAGGACCGGACGTGAGCGCATGCGCTTCGGCTGGCGTACGGGTGGCCGTTGTACTCGTGCACATAGGGAGGGGGCGGCAGGCCGTGGCAATACCAGTCGTCGTGGC
The DNA here is from genome assembly GCA_033239725.1 of Echinochloa phyllopogon. NCBI lineage: Eukaryota > Viridiplantae > Streptophyta > Magnoliopsida > Poales > Poaceae > Echinochloa > Echinochloa phyllopogon. Next base: position 9,193,788 of record BTCW01000009.1, on the reverse strand, counting down.
TCTGGGTGCTGAGGTCCACGCCGAAGACGAGCCCATCGAAGCAGTGGTAGCAACTGCCGCTGGTCATGAAGTTGAGGACGGTGTCTAGAATGTAGAGGTTGTTGCCGACGGAGAAGGAGACGGGCTTCTCCTTAGGCGCAACGAGGCTAGGCAGGGTGCGGACCGAGCGCATCTCGGGGTCGCAGAGCACGGCGCGCCCCGTCTGGTCGGTGGCAACCACCTGGTGGTTCTTGTTCTCGCCACCACCGAAGAGCACAAACTCCATGCTGCCGTTGACGTACTCAGAGACGGGTGGTCTGAACCTCAATTCTGGGGAAGGCAGGGAAGCTTCCTTCGCCGGCGGCGGATCAGAGACCTGAGTTCCACGGGGGAAGAAGAGGCTCGACGTATCGATGCGGTAGAGCGGGAAGTCGCGCCGCTTGCTGTCGTTCGTCATCAGGTACACGAACCGCCGGAAACTCATTGTTCCGGCCTCCCTTCGCCCTGGGATCTGCTTGCTGCTACAATTGAAACGGTTCATCTTGTTCAGGATGTTGATGTTATTCACAACAGACAACTAATCTGAGGAAAGGGAAGTCGAAAGGAAGAATTTGTAATTTGTTCCTCATATTTCCCGAATCTGTTCTCTTCAATCATAAACGAACATCCGAACCCCAACAAAAAAAATTGGATGAATCAAACAGCAACTGAGAATCAAAACGTACCTCCTTCGTAAGCACACTGACGCTGAAGAGGGACCGAGGCCACCCGAAGCAGAAATTTTTCTTAACCCAGATAGATCGGTGGGGAAGAAGGGGAGGAAGGTGGATTTGGGGGAGCAGGGGCGGCGGCGGCGGCGGGGTGAACTGAGAAGTGGCGCAATCTAGGGCGGAGGAACTGTCTAGGGCTTCTCTTTATCGTCTGCGGAATTAGGCCGAGTGGACCGGGCTAGCGAAATCTCTCCACTCTCGGGGCAGCCCAATAGATCATAGCTCGGCCCGGATCCACCTGCAAGCGCCATTTCCCACAAGCCACAATCCAAGATGCCCATTTTTTTAAAATAAGATGACTACAACTACATCGATATAAAAACATTTTAATTCAATTTTTATATTTATCTATTTGCATTAATATTTATATAAAACTAGTAGAGTGCACGTGTTTTCGAAAATTAAAATAGAAATTACTTTTTTAATAATTAGATGTATATGATATTGCATTCTTTATTTACATCTTTATCAATAATATATCTCTCAATCTGTATTTCTTATTCTCTTTATTTAATATTTTGTTCATCTAATTTGATTTCACTCATAAAAGTAATTTCAATGTAAATACCCCAAACACCATTAGGCGTTTCATTTTGAATTTGTTGCACTTACTCTAATCATGTTTATTGTAACTAAGAAAATCACTTCCATAGGTACCTGCCACACGATTAGGCGATTCGGTCGTTGCGCTATCAACTGGTTTATACATCGATCTTTTTTACTTTGGCCCCTGCTTCTTACTTTTGTTTGTTTTTACTTGTACGTATATGTGAATTTGTGTTTGCAAGTGTCTAATGTAGAAACATCGATCCAAAACACCTTAATGAATGCATTTATTTGTTGAGTGGTTTATTTTAGCTTGCACTTGCACAATACATTTCTTACGAGAAAATTGCACAATGCATTTAATTTCAAATAATTCTAAAACACCCTTTTTCACTTAGAAGCAATTCCCAATCATGCAAAGCTTTCCCAATAAAACTGTAACAACATCTTTCAACCTGGATTTGCTTTCTTTATGCTTCAAACTTCACATAAGATCAGGCATTCAGGCTTCAATAGCATTGTTCAATTACATTCGGCGAAGTCTTACATGATAGGGACAGAAATAATAGAATCGTCTCGGTTGGGATAAGTCATGTGGGGGCACCCCGCTATGACGACACTCTCGATTAGTTTCATAGCTGCCGAACCCAATCCAGCACGAACTTCAAATCAAATGGACCTCCAAGAAAATTCACGTTTATTGGCACATGCAGAAAGCTGCTGCAGCCATTCATGGATCTTCAGACCTGGTGGTGTCCTATAAAACCACGCACATGGCCTCCGAACTCAAACCATCATCTGCATGCAAACCAGCTTTCACTGAAGGTAGAGCCCTTCTTCGGCACCAAGCCACTAAGGTCAGTCACTATCCGCCATGCCTGCGCCCGGACCTCATCACCGGCCTCCTCGCGCGCACGGATGCCGGCAGCGTGGTCCTGCTCTTCCAGGACGTCCAGTTCAGCGGCCTGGAGGTGGGCCGTCATCAACACCGGCGACCAGGTTGAGGTGCTTAGCAATGGTCGGTACTGGAGTGCGTAGAATCTCGTGTTGCCCATGCACGACGGTAACCACGCCGGTCCATTGCTTCGTTCTACAACCCGGCGAACGAGACCACCATCTCACCGGCGGTAGGCAAATGCAACGCATGGCCCACGAAGGAACGTCACCGGCAGTGGGCAAATGCAACACATCGCCTACGAAGGAACGTGATGTGCAATTGTGCCCGCGGTGGAAGGAGGCTCACCTACTTTTTCTTGTCAAAATTAGGTGTGTGCGTTCAAAATAGTGAGTATGCATGTGACCAACCCTGTCATGCAAAAAAATAGCTGAATAATGACATGCCTCTGACTCCGGATGAACTCAGCAAGCACAAAGATTAACAAATGCATGACTGGTTTAGTGCAGGAGTGAGCATGAGCTGAATTGATGTCTGTCGATATTTGGAGTAGATCAACACCATGGAAAAATTTGAAGCTAGGGCTAATTTTAAAAAATTACCTGTCTCTGAAATCGATCTTACGGAAAAAACTGAAGCTAGGGCTCTAATTTTAAAAAATTACCTGTCTCTGAAATTGATCTTTTCCTTGACTTGTTCGTAGATGATGATGCCATCGACGAGGACCTCCTTGAAGCGTAGGTACTCCGGGATGGTGAGCTGCTCGACGATGATCTCGTGCACGTTGACACGGACGTACTACTGCATTCTTCCCTTGGACTGCAATTCGAATAGAACACAGCCATCGACAAAGCGATTAGTCCAGAGAAGAGCAGACGTCATTCTTATTTCTTCCCTTGGACTGCAATTCGAATAGAACAGAGTATTCACCGGTATGTGGATCCTCTATTCTATTTCTAATATAACTCAAGAACTGTCGCAGTCTGCCCTTTGATGCCATCAACCATCATAACGGCTTACACCAATATCCCTTGAGAATTGAGATATGCATCGTTCCCCCTCGGCCCTATTCGCTTGACTTATGCTTATCAGCCAACAATATTTTTCTCTCACAACAAATCAGCATAAGTCATCAACTAACAATATTTTTCTCTCACAACAAATCAGCATAAGCCATCAGCATAAGTCATCAGACAACAATATTTTTCTCTCACAACAAATCACCAATCAGAAAAGATGACATTTATTAGTACACACTAGAAAACTCGTGGCGCGGCGTTGCCGCGTCATCCTTGATCTGGCCAGTGTGGATATCAATGTTGATGATGTGCTGCATTTAGCCAGCTTTACAATTTGGGCCAGCTGATCATGGAATCACATGTACATACGTCGACACACACAGTTTGTTAGCAGGTGTGGTTTAGTGGCAATGGTAGGCTTTATGTTCTCCATGCACATGCAAGACTGCAATGCGTTTGTCTCTAAATAAGCTGTGTGCCTATCTCAGCTTATATGTAATAGACCAGTTAGTGGATGAGCTGAGTAAGAAAACATATCAATGTTTGTTCCATTTTTCATCAGAGGTTCAGAATGCATGGAAACATTCATGTCCACTATTCTTTGACGATCTCCTTACTCAATCAGTATTCAGTACCATTTATCCTCGAGAAATATACAGGAATGAGAGGGCATGGAGGACTACCTGCCATGTCATCTGAAAGTATGACACCTGAATGATTTTGAGAAGGGAAAAACTGAGGCAGCGTGAGAAGAATATATTTCCATTTAACTTCAAGAATAGAACCTAAATAGAGAGTAAACAAATTGACCAGGAGGGAATCTCCATTAGGCCCTCAAGGCCTCAACGTAAAGTTTTGTACTCTTCGTCAGGAATATCAGATGCATGGCCCTATCTGCACATGCATGTTGCGAATGCCATTTAGGCCTTGTTTAGTTCCAGAATTCCCACACCCGAATTTACTATGCAAAAAGAAGATTCCCATCACATCAAAATGTCATAGCATGCATGGAGTACTAAATATAGATAAAATCAAAAACTAATTACACAGTTTTGTTGTACTCTGCGAGACGAACATTTTGAGCCTAATTAATAAATTTTTGGACAATTTTTTGCACATACGAACGAAACGCTACAGTGCGCCGGCTGACGCGCGTCAGCCGGCGCAGACCCAATTCGGGCGTCCAGTTTCCGGATCTAAACGCGACCTTAAACTACAGCTATGTTCCTTGTCCTGACTCAGGCACAGACTGCCTTCACAACTTTTATCTCAGGTTCCATCCCTGATGCAAGCAGGGGCGGAGCCAGAACAGCCTGCCAAACAGGGCTGGACTAGTAGAAAAACGTTGAATTGTTTGAAAAATAGACTAAACTATAGTATTTTAGGTATAAATAATACACAAATTTGTATGAGATCAGCGTGCTTCAACCCGTGCTGCAGCACGGGCAGCACGGGGCGTGCCTCCGCCCCTGGATGCAAGAACCAATCATAAGGAGTTCACAGTTCAAATTATAATGTTTTGCTCAGCAAAACATAATTAATCAGAAATATCACACTCTCCTACAACTGTATCATCCGAAAGGCTAGTGCACATATTACAGAGCTGAAGGTTAATACGGTGATGCTTGAACTAAACTAAATATTAAGTGACTTGCATGGACTATTTTGATTTATTGAATAATTAAACTGGGTAGGGGGGGGAGTTCTACATTGCATCACTATAAATTCCTTTTTGTTTCGAAAAACAATGCAAGTCGTGCTATGTTCGTCATTATTAATTTCTCCATAGTAATCTCCAGGCTTAGGGAAAGTGTCTTGGGATGATCTTTGCCACAAATGGAAATAGGGCAGGAAATGCAATAATTTGTTTGTATTTGCTGTTATCCATCAACCAGATCTTAGAGCTTACATGTTGTGTTCATCAGCCGCAGCTGATTGAGTATGCTAGTCAGGAAATACAAACGTCTTGTCGTTTGATGCATGCTCCTACTTGTGATCATAAACAAACACTCCATCACTGTGGGGATCTCAGCTTGCCTAAGTTCTGGCAGCAACATGGCTTTGATGGGGGGGCAAGAGCTTGCAAAATGACTGGCTGTAGTGGTTCCCAAGCTGCTGCATCAATAGGAAACGAAGCACAACATGGCCATACACGGTGCTTCCAGGTGAGGTTTGTTCGCCGTTGGTGAACTTCGTGCTGTACCCAGCCACCATGGTCGGTGCATAGCCAGCATCTTCATCACGCGTGCTCCCACACAATATCTGCACATGTGAACAGGTTACATGCATCTGCTTATCAGATTTTGGGCAGAATAAAAACAAAAGGCAAGATTTCACCAAATGACAGACTATCTAATCTTCATCAAATGTGAGTAACACATTGCAGAGGACGTTGTTAATTACCATCTTGTTATAGGGCCGAGGACGTCTGGGCCCAGCATTGGTTCAGTGAGTAGCTAGCCTTGGAGGCATTTCGTCGAGTAGCTACTAGGCGTCGTGCATGTCAACAACCGCCTAGCTTACCAGGGTCCTGGCGGCGCGCTCGACGGAGTGCTAGGGCGCACAGGCTCGGCGGGGAGCTATGAAGGGCTGGTAATGCTTGCCTGTTTCGTCGTGTGTGCCGTCTGTGCCTTGCTTGGCGCCGGCGCAGACACCGTTGCCATCGCCGTCGCCGTCGTCTATTGCAGCTTTCACGATGGCACGGGCATGTGTGGTGGATGGGGCGCCGCGCGACCAGCCACACCTGCGTGACGCGATGCGGTCCGCTTCGGGCACGGCGTCTGCTCGGTTTCCGCAAAGCATTGGGAAAGATTGGGAAAGGCACTTCGGTGTTGTCGAGGATGCATCGAGGATTCGACGGCGTTGTCCAGGCTAGCCAGCAGCCATGGGACGAGGTAAGAGAGAAGCGGCAGGCGGAGAAAGGCACGGAGGGCAGAGTAGGCGGAGGGTGCGCTGCGGAGCCGCGGAGGCCACCGAGGGGCGCGGCAGGCGGCGGAGAGTGAGGCGGCGATTTCTCCCGAGAGACGAAGGGGATGAGGTGTTTGACAGTCGGGTTCAGGACGGTTCGCGAGGATGCGGGTTTGCAAACTACTAATGGGCGAGAGACCCGAATCGGATGGTCGATGCAGCGAGTTGGGTGAATCCAACGGCTCGCGGCTTACCGGGTGACGTGAACCCGTTAGCCGCTCGGGAAATAACCGCCGTTTCGTCTTTTAGAGATTCCACAGCCATCAAAAAATCGAGGAACCCTTAATTCTGAATGCATGTCCAAAGAAGAGCAGCCATCCTTCTTCCCCTCTGGAGTCTGGACTGCAGTTTGCACCGAAGAATAAAAAAAATTTGCCTTGCTTGTGGTCCTCCAGAATTTGTTTTGATGCCTCCATGAAGACCAACAATCATAAACAAAGATGTAAAATATGAAAACCAAGGTGAATGCCAGTTTACATGTATGCATATATACACCTTGAAAAGAGTAAATTGCACTAAGTATACAACAAGTTGGCTTGTAGGTGCAGATTGGTCCAATAACTTGTAAAATGCTCAATTCAGTACAATAACTTAACAAGTGGGTGCAGATTGGTCCAACAACTTGAAAAATACTCAATTTAGTATATTAACTTGACAGGTGGGTGCAAATTGGTCCACAACTCATAAAATATTCAATTTAGTATAGTAGCTTGGCAAATTGATACACCTACGGTCCAAATTTTATAACGATATTAAGCAAAGTAGATGGACTTGTGAATTTTATTTTGGTTATAATTCTTGATTTTTTTCTATTTTGTTGTTACTTCTCAAGTGTGTACATACATAATTTATTTATCATTAATAAAAAATAAATGAAATTCTAAAATAGACCATTAGCATTACCAAAAGACCAATGTTCATAAGAGAGACTTTAAGGCCTTATCTTTGTCTCATGTATTCAACGGTAGTAGAGAAAGCAATTTGACTTATGTTCTTTTAATTAGCTCATTTTCTATTCTAAACAAGAACAAAAGACTTTAAAAATTTATGCCAAATTTCTAAAAAATATAGTTAATAGTTGTCAATATATAGGTTTCTGCACAAAGATTCTTATAATCAAACATGTATAAAACAACGAAGGCTAACTTATAATTATTGAATGTGGAATTAACTATTATTAGTTAAATTAAATCACTACACAAAATAAATTAATTTGAAGACATAGCATAGTTTCCTAAGGTTATTATCTTGGTCAAATACATAAACATCGCCACGGGAATATCAGTGACCAAATAATTCGTAATGAACGTGAACATATCTCTATTGTGACATAGAGTTAGCAATATGTTGCTATTGTAATGTTTGGACCGTGGATGCACTAATTACCAAGTTATTACAGTAAATTGAGTATTTTACAAGTTATTGGACCAATTTGCACCCACCCGTCAAGTTATTGTACTAAATTAAGCATTTTACAAGTTTTTGGATCAATCTGCACGCACTTACCAATTTATCTCGTATGGTGGGTGCAATTTACTCCCTTGAAAATATCCGATGCGTTCCTTCCTCCAAACAAAAGGACTGACACATCGACGAGGCCACGGCCAGGAAGGAGTAGCCGGTCCGATCCCACAGGGTAAATGTGATGTTAGTCATGGCCAACCATGTAAAAGATCCACCCTAGTCTGTAGTCTCCTTTTTTTTTGCGAAAGCCTAGTCTGTAGTCTCCTACAATCCAAAGGATCAGAATTGTATTTCCACCAACTAGCTATCGGTAACCTCCCGAAAAGATCACAGAGAGACTGCTAATTCATCATTCATCAGCAATAACTGGGCATACTCACCACTGGAATCTAAATATCATAACAGCTCAATGCAAAGAAAGGGCATATGCACCAACAGAGGAAGTAATCAACAATACCAAAGCATCACAAATGGCCTCAGTAACCAATCTATTTCAGGCAGATTAAGGTTCACATCCTAAGAACTTCATGCAGAATCACATAGTCTTCATGACGAATTGCTGGACAAACGATGCCAACACCACTACTTCAAACAGCTAGCAAGACATACTATGACACTAGTTTCTCAGCAGACCAGAGAAGTCTCAAGTTTTCGCCACCATAGAACACCCCCAAAGATCATTTACATCTGTTTCCCCAAAGATCGTTCGCCACCGGTAGAACCCCTTCAGTGAGACTCAACTGCTGCCGGCTTCGCCACCTCCGGAGTCCCATCCTTGACCACAGGCTCGACCTTCTGCTTGCCGAACACCTGCAACATGTCACAAGCAGCAAACGATTAGCACCAAAAGCAAATCATAATCAGGAACAGCACAATGCAGACGATATCAATTAAAAATGCATCATAAACATAGCATATTAGTTACTAATATCCAAGCCACAAGTCTCAAAAGCCTTATAGCAAGCACACATAATCAGGAACCAACAGGGAATGCAGAGGATATCTATTAGAAATGCATCAAAAACATAACAGATTAGCTACTGCAAACACATCATAATCAGGAATTGACAGAGTGCAGAAGATATCTATTAGAAATGCATCATAAACAGAAAAGATTAGCTACTGCAAAAACATCATAATCAGGAATTGACAGAATGCAGAAGATATCTATTAGAAATGCATCATAAACAAAACAGATTAGCTACTGCAATCCAAACCACAAGTCTGAAAGGGCTTAAAGCAAGCATATCATATAAGGAATCAGCATAACACAAGCAAGTTTTTTCGAAATGAAAATTTTGCTACTGAAATCCAAGCCAAAAGTCTGAAAGCATATAGCACAAATTCAAATTACTGTAATGTGGCATCAGTACTCCTGACCAATTCTATTCGCAACAAAAGAAATGAGTTGCTGCAGTGATGCAAGTATACAATGAGGGGCAAACGCATCTATGGCTCCATGAATCCATGGTTGGACCATAGGCAGGACAGCAAAATACTGCATACCAAGGTTCAGATCAATCAGCACATGAGGATCATGCAGTCAGGCATGGAGGACCCCAATATTTAATAATCATAAACTAACCAGGAAATTAGCATTACGAGCCAAGACACGTATCCAGAATCCACATGTTTCCACTCTCAAAGTGAAAAAAACTGTAAAACAATTATCTCACCAAATTGCAGCTACACCAGTGGCAAGATGGATTTCAACAGCATAACAGGAACTTTACACGCAGGCTTGTAAGAAAACAGTGCACAGTAAACATGCTAAATCCCCTATTCCCCATGACACCAAGACCCGTTCACAAATCACACTCAAGAGAAAACGCGGAAAAGAAACACTATCATCACCATCCAACAATTTCTGACCACATGCTGAAAAATATTCTTTAAAAAATCGCTGCTACGTTTCTACAGAGATGGGTTTCAACAGAATACCATCACCATGTTTGCTGAAAATAGTCAAATACAGAAGGATTTCAACACCCAAAAGACATGCTAAATCGCCTATTCCCCGTTAACCATTCACGATCAGGAGAAAACGGTGATAAAAAGAAAGACCACCATCAGGATCCAACAATTTCTCATCGCGCGAGACACGACTAACTTCTGATCACTCACTGAAATAACAGACATGCTGGTACTAGCGCTGGATCCCAATCCCATGAATAAACCCCATTCGCGCAGAATAGACAGCCAAAAACCAAAGACTAGCATGGGATCACCACCACGCGTTTCCTGATCACACTACTGACTAAGCGCCTACAGGACTACATCAACTACATACACGCACGCATCCATTTTCGCGCAACAAGGCAAGGCAGAACAACTGAACAAGCAACTAGTACACCACCAAACAGCAACTAGAAGCAGACGAACTCGCCAATCGGGTAAAATCACGCGCGCACATCACCGAACGGGGAGATCGAGAAGAGGGGAGTGGATCGGGGCAAGCGACATTACCGAGTTGCACTTCTGGGAGAAGTAGTTCTTGACGCAGATCCAGTGCTTCTGCGCGGGCATGGCCTTGAACTGGTTGAAGTAGTCCTTGGCGGTCTCCAGGAACGTCGCCTCCTCCCCCACCGTCTTCTTGTAGCACTTCTCCTGCGTCTCCGGCTCCTTCTCCGGCACCGGCTGCGGCGCGGTCAGGGTCCGCGTCGCCTCCTCCGGCGCCGCCACCGCCTCCTTCTTCACGCCGCACGCCTTCTCCATCGCGACCCCAACACCCAGCGAAGGCACTCCGACGGGAAACCACTAGAAGAGGAGATGGAGAGGCTAGTGGTGGATGGAGGAACCGAGTCAAGAGGATGGGAAGCTTTTCCTGTGCTCGGCAATGGTGCCGGGCGTCAGCTTTATAGGCGGGGCCCAGGCTGGGCAGGGGCCGTTTCCTTGGGAAGGAAGATGAGAGCGCAGGGGTGGGGCGTGGGTTCGAAAGGGGAGGGGGGACGTGGTTTCTCTGACATGTGGGCCCAAGAATGCTCCGGTTGTTGCTGCGTGCTGCTACACACTCTATACAGGCCACTGAGTTGTGGGTCCGGTACCAAGCGTCCGGGCCTGGCGTACGCCGAGGGCCATTCCTGGGGTGTTTAGTTAAGAAAAAGGTAAAGAAAGTTCGGTGAAAATGTTACATTAGTATTTTTTGTTTGTTTGTGGTAAATATTTTTCTATCATGATATAATTAGGTTCAAAAAATTCGTCTTGTTGTGTACATCAAAACCATATAATTAGTTTTTTTATTTACCCACGTTTACTGTTCCATGGCTGAGGAGAAAGATTTGATGTAATAGGTAAATAATAAAATTTAAAGAGAAAATTTTAAAAGGTTTGATAATTTAACGTGGAACTAAACACAGCCACTTGGGTTGTTTCTTTTCCTCCTCTTTCTTGGGAGAGAATCCGCAGAGGCAAGAGACGCCGCGGGTGGGGCCGGGAGGATTCGGCATGCATTTGTCGTTTCCCGGCTTGCCGTTGCCGGAGACGCTTGTATGTGGGCCCGCAGTCCTGCTACGCTGGGAGACAGTTCTTGTGACCGGGAACTGCGGAAGCGTCCAGAGGCGCCAGAGCCATGTAGGATTTTTGATGATGTGAAGCAAAGAGAGTGAGGTGAGAGAATGAGGTCCGCCTCTCATGGGTTAAATTTTAGGACCATGAGACAACCCCTTACCATTGTACGAGTTTAGTTGCCATGCAACCAATTATATTTCTTTATTTTTTCATAAATTAAGGATTTTGTATTGATACAATACAACTAAAACTACGATTTATTGTATAAATTGTCTGATAAACCATCTCAAGATTACGTGTCGCTATATGAGATCGTTTATTAGACGACACCATCTATTAGACGACATCAATGCACCTTCCCTGACCGGCTCCAGCGTCAGATGGTGATCGCCAGTGCGGTAATAGGTCAGGACGTGGGCCAGGAACGATGGAGAGTCAGTCTGGCGGAGAGCCAGAGCCCAGAGGGAGCGGTTCGTGGAGCGTCCGATCTTGCCCCGAGCGCCGAGATCTCGAACGGGCATGGATCATCGAGGAAGAAAAGCTCGACAGGCCAACCGTTAACTTGGCTGCCAAGTACGGAGTAGAAGCATAAACGGGCCTGATTAAAGCCCAGGGCCCTCGAGCCCATTTCCCTCTGCCGTCGTCCCCCTCGACCCTCGCCGCGACGCTAACCCCCCCGGCACCCCTCCCCTTCCTCTCCATTCCCCCACGTAGGTGGTAGAAAGTAGAAACAATCAAACGCAAGGCGAGCGGCGGCGGCCGCCGCCATGGCTGCGGCTCGCCGATTTGGCGTTGGTCGATGTCTTCTCGCGGCGAGGGCTGTGCTATCCTACACCGGGATCCTGTCCGCAGCTTCGTCAGCCCCTGCGAGGGCATTCTCTTCGTCTCGGCCGCCTCCGCCATATCAACCACCGACTTCTCAATCTCCGAATTACCCAGGGCGTTCTCCTCCCCCCCAGAAGCAAGGGACTGCTGCGCCGGAGAAGCAAGGGACTGCTACACCTCCCAACCGGCCTCCGCCTCGTCGCCGTCGTCCATGGCGAGCGAAAGTAGACGGCCCGGTGCTGCATCCCCAGTACGACATCACTAACGCAAGGTACAAATTAGGTTGCACATGTCGTGCATTTGTTGTGCGTAGTGGTGTTCTGCTGGATATCTATAGCTGCAATTCTATGGTTTGATGGAAAAGGCTAGAAATAATTTATTATTCATACTCTGAGAGCACAAGGTGACCTGTGTTACTCCATTTCCTTCTGGATAGGTTATTATGCTATTATTTCAAGTTTTCACAGATTAGGTAAAGTTTATGTAGTTACCATGAAATAAACAACAGATACATGCGCTGTTGCTTTGATGTATAATGTAGATAACTTTTAAGTGCTGAAATCAACTTTCATCAGTATGGATTCAAGTAGTACAGGCAATAGAGTTATTTGTAAAGATCACTCTATACAACAAAAAATATTAATAATGCTATTTTCTTTGAAAACTATATAAAACTTTCAAATGGAGGAAGTACCTTTTTACCTGTGCAGTTGGAAATGGAATTTATTACCTCTTGATCGAGACTTGTTTGACTGAATATGTGCTGCTGAACCTACTCTTTTTACTTCTGTTACCATATCTGTTTAACTATTCACTAGCACATGCAATTTGTGGTGTTATGAAATTCCTCATGGAAGTATAGAACACCCTTTTTTTGAAGTTGCATTTCAATATGTGGTCCTGGTGATAGAAAGATAACACAATGTGTATGATTTTTATTTTCAGTTTGTTCAATCATCTAACTATGCATAGATCCCGATTCTCTCATTTTAATGTACTGCTCATTAGTAGTTACGAATTTATGATGCATAATAAAGTCATTGGCTCCAGCTGACAATACTAAGTCCATACTGACCCAGCGAGAACCTGAACCTCATTTTGTTTCTATTCTTATTTACATCGGTTATTATTTGCCCACCTCATTCATGCTTCTTGTTGACAGGTTTGTTAAAATGATCCGCGGAGTCTCAAATGAACAAGTATTTGACGAGTCCAATCTCTACCTTAAATTCAATCCTCTGGACTATGCTAAGAGGGTGTGCATGATAAGGGAACTACCGATTCCTGGAGCTGTCAACGGTGAAACATTTTGAGCAGTTACTGAAGCCACTAAAGTTCTCATCAGATCTTTGTTGCTGATCCTTGCTGTGCTTCACAAGGCTGGGTTCTGCTTTGAGCATCTTGGCCTGGACAGTGTGCTGATTTCAGGTGAAGGCAGATTCAAAATCAAGAAGCAACATGTTCTCTTGAAGGCTCTTGGTCCGAATGGTGAAGGAATAGGTACTGATTACGAGATGGCGTGCAACCTCATTCAAGCATTGCTTGTTGAGTCATGCGGTCAGGATATCATGACAAAAATATGTCGAGATTTCAGATCACTATTCTCTTTGATGAAAGTATCTGGCAAGTCCTCAGAATATCATATCCAGACTCATGTGTGCCTACTACCTCTGAGCAGTTGGTCTTTGGTGTTCAGAAAGTTCGACAATGAGGTTAGGTATGTTCTTGGCAGAGATGACCCGGACTTGCAAAGGATAGTCTATTCTGCCATCAAGTATGTAGGATGGGGTATACAGGCAGAAAGGAACCCTCTGCTGAGAAAATGGTTGCGCTATAGGCCAGGAGCCTACAACCTTGATGAAGCATCCAACCAGCTTGATTTAATGCGAAACGTTGACGCCCACCAAATGGATAAGGAGACCTATCCTGATGGTCAACTACAGTTCCTCCTATATGCAACATTCCCAGGTGTTCTAAGTCAAATCCAAAACGTTCTGTTCAGACATGGTCGCATCGGGCATCTTCACATCGAAGAAGATTTCAATGACGGGAAATCACATATACTGAGCAGCATGCCCAGAGTTCATCCATCAGCTGCGTCTACATCTTCCTCAAAGGTAACCTGTTTGCATGTTTGCATATAATATCTATCATCAAAGTGTCTCAAACTTTTGCCTTTTTCTTTGCATATGATGCTATAGACACTTGATATTTCCTTGCTGGTTTCAGGATCTCAGTGGTTTGAAATTCCTGGTTAACAATGTGATTGAAAACAAGGGAGGATTTAGAAGTGGCGCTGGTCATGGTGGTGGCATTGGATGTAGTTCTGCTAATGGCGGCGGTACTGGCAAGTCTGTCTGCCCTGATGGCTCTAAACCTGCTAAATGACATTGGCAACAGAGTGTCGGCGGCTGTAATGGAAATGGTGTTGCAGCAACTCTGGCAGCGCTGATGGTGATGAGCTGGGAACAGCAAACTGACCAGTCAGATAAAGCTAACAATGAATGGGCAGCATGAGCTTTTCTTTTCTTTTCTTTTCTTTTTTAGTGATGAAATGCAAGATGAGTCTGGAGAACTTGTCTGAGATTGCGAATTAGTGTTGTGGGACAAGATGTTCCCTTCTAACTGGGAAATGTAGCCCATCTGTGACTTGCGGTTTAAAACATGTTAGCCAACCGTGATGCTGAATTTGATGAATCAGAAGATTCCTACCTTCCCCAAAATTTCTATCTTGTTACCTCTTTTCTCTTAATCTGTGGCACGGTGGCGTTGTTCCAACCAGCGGCCAGTAAACGTCTGCGGCGGGATACAGCAGCTCTAGCATTGATAATATCTCAGGAATGACGATCTTATGAACAAAAACCTCATCGGTGCTAATAGGATGACAGCTCAGGCAACAAGCCCGGGCATCCCTGTATGCATCCCTGTTTTCGCTGGCCTGAGCCAAATTTTACAGGGTGCGTTGGGTGAAATTTTAGACTAGCTCGTTCAAGAAATGCTGGTTGGTTTGTACGGGCTGTGCAGAGTGACGGGAGAAACCGACGAAGCTGTCCTATGCCTTCGTCTCTGAACCCATGGTCACATAGTAAATAAAGGAAATTATATTTAGTATCACCACAGGCATATAAATTACCCCTACTCCGTCAGTTTGCTGACGAAACTTAAAACCTGTCTGACAAAAGAATATCACTGATCCAATCAGTTCGAACCACATTGCCTTCATGCCTATCCTGCTATATATGCCGTGATTCACAGCAAACGCTCTGAAGATGCAATACATCATGATCAATCAGCCGAGTGATAATCTAAAAAATGTGCTCAGGATCGATTACAGAACACTGCCTTCAGGTAACAGATTCCAGACTGGATCATAGGTGGTCTGAATAAAAAGTACTGGAACAGACCCTTTTGTCAGATTATGATTTCCTTCGGCAACCCCTCCAAGGAAAGTTGGAACTCAGACTATCCTCATTCTTTTTTCTAGTCAACGGTTGAATTATACCCTCCCAATTATCATGAACCAAAACCGGCCACTAGCATTTCAATACGGAGAGCTATTACAGGTTTAGAATCCGTTCTCTTAATTTAAGATTCAAACTTTACAGGTCACTACAATCCTGTTACATCTCCAACTTGGAGGTTGCTTCACCGATGCAAACTCTGATCAAAATACATCCAAATAAAGATGGGCATGAACAATGTAGGTCCAAGTATGTCAGAACAATCAAAATTGGTTCAATAAATGTATGCTAGAAGCATTGCTGTTGCTACAAAACGTAGAAATTCGAAGAGGCAACGAATGACAAACCAACAGCAGCGGCAGCCACCCACATAAGTCAGAACACGTAGCATCATCAATTCAAAACCTACAAGACACGAACATAGAACATCATCAATTCCATGAATGACAGGATCCACGAGACACGAAGGAACGCCCATGGCCCATCGCTTCCTTCTTCACAAGCGGCGGGCACGAAGCTCGCCATCAACGAAGACTGCCGCCACGAGAACTAGGACAAGACGGGAGGCGCGTCGCTTCCGTCTTCAACGACAGCAGGGTGGCCCTCACCGTCGACGGTGGCCGCGCGATAACGGGGGCATGAGGCAGACGCCTCGCTTCGGCCTTTAACGCCGGCGAGGACTGAGGAGTCGAGGACAGAAGCCGGAGGTCGCCATCGAAAGCGGCCGCCACCGGGCGCACGCACTGACAAACCACACACACAAAGGTGGGCTCTGTTTTCAGTATACGAAGCCGTACAAGATTTTGGCGCGAATGTTTTTTCTTTTGGCGAGCGTGAGGGCGCGAGTCGCGGAACCGTGCGCGCGTGGAAGGCCAAGCTTGGCCCGTGGCGCGATACGGGGCTAATGGAGGTGTGGGCCGGTATGGGTACTCTACAGGCCGATGTTTGGGTCGGGCCGAGGCTTGAGTTTTGGCCCAAGAAGACCCGGGCATAGAAAATAATTTTTCATTTTTATATATAAACACTGCCTTTCTGAATTCTAACAGGTATCGAATTCAAAACCCACCCAAAAGAAAACAAATAAAAGCAAAGTAAAATGAAAACTGTTCATCTATTTATGAATGGTGAACTAGATACCGATAGGACAATTTAATTTACTATACAAGAATTTCAAAGGATGTGACTAGTAGTACGTGAACTATTACGACTAGCAAACATGTGGCAGGAAGAAAAACTCTCCGTGGGGCAGAACCCCATCAGCTTCCGCTTCCATTGAACTCCCTCCGATTCTGAATAACTGTCCCTAAAATCTGTGTCTTTTTTCTCACAAACATACTTCCCGGACGACTGTTAGGAGACGAAGGGAGTAAGGCCTACTATTGGGATGGAGTGATGGACGACTACTCTCAACTACTCTCTCCGTTCCAAATTATTGGTCGTTTTGGCAAATCTAGATTCATAGTTAGTAGTATGTATCTACATATATACTTATGTCTAGATACATACTACTAACTATGAATCTAGATTTGGCAAAACGACTTATAATTTGGAACGGAGGGAGTACTTGAACATCAAATGGATGAATCTCCGGAACAATATCTTCGAATGAGACATCTACAGCTTGGAAAATATCTGCAAAGTATTGATTCCATGCTTCCAGCTGCATGTGCTTTTTGCGATGTTAAGGACACCTGAAATATGTAAATATACAATGTCAGATTATCGACGTGTCCACCAAAATGCACATCTGCATACATAATAAGCATATCTGACACATTTATAATGATACATTAGCATATCTGCAGCGGCATAGCTTAGCACATTTCTGTTTCTGCATCTTTTGTAATGAGACATCTAGTGGCGGACAGAAATCATTTTGACGTCTATGGCCACTTACCAAAGCGACTAGACTATCAAAACCCTCCCACATGATAATATAACGGTAATACGGTACAGTACGGTACGCTAGCGCACAAAGGCAACTAAAATCATGATTTTGAGTATATCTCAATTCAAAATTGAAGCATACATGAAATTTATAAAAAAATTATAGAAAAGTAATGCATTACCTAACTAGTGCCAATTTAGTTAACCCTCATCCTCGTCTACTATTTCTTCATCAATAGTAGGAAACGAAATTGAGCCACAGGTAGAAAAGACATTCCAAAAAAATTAGGCAAGCAATATAAAAAATAAATTAAGACATCATACAGTACGATAGCGCACAGAGGCAAGACATCGTGCAGGTTCTGGTCCTTCACTCCTTCTTTCGGGCTCTGGTGAGCAACACCAGCAACTGAAACTCTGAAAGGTTACACAACCAACATCTGACATTTCAGTTTTCAATTTCACATGATGCCAAATGACCAAAAATCACCAACCGAACAAGAACAAGAGGCACTGACTCACCCGCTGGTGCCTGGTGCGGCCGTGTGCCCGTGCGGGCAGCGGGCGTGCGGCGGGCCGACGGCGGCACACCGCACACAGTCTGGCGGCCGCAGGCGCACAGGCACAGCCGCTCAGCTTGTGCGGCGGCAGTGGGCGGCGGCGCTTAGGGTTAGGCGCAGTGGCCGGGCGGGAGCTCGGGGCAGTCGGGGTCGGGGGGCGACTCGGGAGGCGGCGGCAGTGGCAAAGAGCAGGGGCGAGGGAGATGTGCTGGGCCGCTGGAACAATTTGGGCCCGGACGAAAGTGCGAGGCAGCAGTGGGAAAGTTTGATGGGCCGAGCAAAATTGGGCTGGGAGTAGGGCCAATTTAGATAAAACATAGTTGGGCCTAGGCAAATTGAAGCTACTATGAAGGATTTTTTAGGCCCATATCCGCCCCGGGAGACATTACTGTTATGTATTTGCACATTAATTGGAGCTACCAGACACTCATCAGGAGGAACTTGCCATCTAGTAGGGCATAGCTTAGCACATTTCAGTATTCATGAGGAGGAACTTTGTTGGGACCAGACCAAGATTCTAAATAAAACCATGCAGTGTCTGTATCGATTAGCACGAGTGCGCAAAGCCGGCCGTTCACAAGCTATTTCGAGTATTCAAGTACTCTCTAACCTGGATTCACTGTCAGCATCAGGAGGCGAATCCCGTAGCTCCCTGTTATCCCCATAAACATGCACCAAGAACTCAAGAAGTCCCCGGCAACAGTTGGCTTGAACTCAAGGCCGATGCGTCCATCCTGAACCCACCCATTGTAATGAAAATCGAACAACTCCACGGCCGACCCGTTGACGTAGGAGCCCAACAGCTTGAAGTACGCCTGGCATGTCGTCACCGCATGCGACGCCGTTGTCGAAGGCGACCCAGGGGAAGACGGACACGAACGCCCTCGAACCCGCGTCGACGCGTGTGCCGCCGCCTATGTCTCCGAACGTCCAGGACGTCCGGGACGCGGACGGGTGCACGGCGACGGCGGCGGTGAACCGGAGCGAGGACACCCCGACGCTGAAGTGCTCCTCGTCGACGAGTAGGAGGAATTTCCCGAGGCGGAGGGGCACGAAGATGATGCTCCAGGCGATCGAAAAACGAGGGGAAGAGGAACCACCTCCGACTCGGGGAGGAGGAGTGAAGGAGGAGGAAATGGTGGGCAACTCAGACTCGGAGG
Organism: Echinochloa phyllopogon; assembly: GCA_033239725.1. Lineage (NCBI taxonomy): Eukaryota > Viridiplantae > Streptophyta > Magnoliopsida > Poales > Poaceae > Echinochloa > Echinochloa phyllopogon. Next base: position 9,174,748 of record BTCW01000009.1, on the reverse strand, counting down.
AGGACGCAATATTGCTTTTATGGGTGACCGCACGGTGCGGTCACTTGGGGAGAGAAGAGAAGAGAAGAGAAGAGAAGGAAGAAGAGAAGAGGAGAGGAGGAACAAGAGGTTAGGGTTTCGGGTTTGGGGGAGGAGCTCCAGACTCTAGAGGGGGCGGAGGACGGCCGGTCACTTGGGGAGAGAAGAGAAGAGAAGAGGAGAGGAGAGGAGGAAGAAGAGAAGAGCTTAGGGTTTCGGGGTTGGGGGAGGAGCTTCGGACTCTAGAGGGGGCGGAGGACGGCCGGTCGGGAGGGCCAGCGGCGGGGGCCATGGCCGGCATGGAGGACGACGACCGGAGAGGTTAGGAAGGGCGGGGCCGCGGGTGGTGGGCGGGAGGAGGGAGGTCGGCTGGTGGCGGACGCCGTGGGCCGCGGGCGGCGGCGGAGGTGGCGGGGGAGGAGGATGCTGAGCATGGCGGCCGGTTGAAGAGGTTCGGAAGGGCAGGGCCGGCGGCGGTGGGCGGGAGGAGGGCGAACGGCCGGCGGCGGAGGTGTCGGGGGAGGAGGAGGGTGGGCGCGGGCGGGGCGACCGGCGGTAAGGCGGGAGGAGAGCGGGCGGGCGGCCGGCAGCGGAGGCGGGCGGGGGCGCGGGTGAGGGAGGCGGGAGGTAGGCGGTGACCGCACGGAAGGTTCCGTGCGGTCGACCGCAAACTAAGGTCGCCCGGAGGAGGAACGAATCCATCGGCAGGGAGCGATGATAACGTCAGTGAAGGGGCTGATAGCTACAGTCAACGTACCAAATGTTATCCGTTATATTATTAGATATATCAAACCGACCCAAGTCAAGCTACATATAAGCCGACGTAACATTTTTAATTCTATAAATGTGATTCATTGTACCGAGGAGGAAAGGTGTTGCTTGATGCTTGTGGGTCATAAACGAGATGTTATGCTATATTATTAGGACATCATCTCAGTCAACGTGGTAAGCTGAGCGCCTGAGCTCACCAATAAACATGGTACATGTAATAAATGGTTTATGAAATGGATCAAACCATACTACCTCCTAAAGTTATGTATGTATCACTTGGAGCATGCAACTTTGCTGGCATCAACCACGCCCCACCTATAAACGCACTGCATCTTCCAATGAACTGATAGAGTAAAACGGAACTATTATGCGCTGGTTGGCCCAAGTGTGCTACACCTGGAGTCCGGGACTGAGCGTGGTGGAGGACATTGCAGCGGCGACCACGTCAGGCCATCCTCTCGCGCGATGTTTAGCCAGAGGTAGTATGATCGGAGACTGCAGCAGACGCTGCCCTATCGGGGATCCCTGCGGCCACCCGGCAGCGTTTGCTGTCGACCGGGCATAGGGCAGTGGCGGCAGATCAGGCGCCTCGGCGTGGCCTCATGAGTCGTTATGCTTTCGATGGACAGTGGCGGCGATCTGTTTTTTCCGGCGAGGTTGCGCGCCACTGCCGATGCGATTTGTGGCCGGTGATGTCACGCGCCGCTGCTGATGAGATTTGTGGCCGGCGATGTCGCGCATCGGCAGGAACGGATCAAAGAGGTTGGCGCCTGTTTGCATATCCAAATCGGCGTGCTGTTCGTCAATCCTGCTGCCCTCGGCGTGGCTCCAGCGCTACGACGAGGTGCGCAGGCATGGACGGAGGACGGGAGGAGTCAGCAGCGGATGGAAGGCATGGACGGGTGCATGGATGGAAAGTGGAATTTCTGTCAGAGGGAAAAACCAATCTTGCGGCGGTTTCGGCGAGGATTGCTAGCATGACGGGAGGAGGCAACGAGGCCTGAATTGAAGAACGCTACGATGCAGGCGCGGGATTTTTTTTCGTCGGTAAAAAAAATGCGTCACGGACGGACGGGCGGACGGGAGGCGAGCGACGCGTTCGCCTCCGCGGTTTTCTTGACAGAAGTGTCAAGAAGAAGAGAATTGAACCAAACACATTCTATATTCACCCATTCCCTTTACGTTTATAGTGTCACTTGATTTCATTGCCGTTTACCTTTACAGAGCTTGAACCAAACATTGTCCAAGCTTCTCTGCTGTGTCTGACGAGCACAAGTTCTGAATAATGATTGCTCCGAATTGTTTGTTGGAAAAGTAAAATGCACCACATGTCCTTAAACTTGTCCCTTTATATCAACTAGATCCCTAAACTTCAAAAATGTAACTTTGGGTCCATAAACTATCTAAAAGGGTCCATCTAAGAACAAAATACGCCACGTGAGCTTTCGACGCCAACGTAGCATGCCTTGCTGGCAAAAATAAATATGTAAGAAAACCCCTAATTTATATCATTCTTCAATTCGTGTCCTCTCTCTCCTCTCCCTCCCCTGAGCCGCTAAGCCCCCTCCAATCTCCTACCTGACTGAGGCCTTGTTTAGTTCAAAAAAACAACTCTCAAATTCACTATAAAAAAGAAGATTTATCATCACATCAAAATGTCATAAAATGCACGGAGTACTAAATGTAGATGAAATTAAAAACTAATTACACAGTTTTGTTGTACTCTGCGAGACGAACATTTTTAACCGAATTAATTAATTTTTGAACAATTTTTCGCGCATACAAACGAAATACTACAGTGACGCAATGATTACGAAGAGATCCAAACTTTTAAATTTGGTACACTAAATTTTGGAACTAAACAAGGCTGAGCCGCGTCCTCATCGGGGAAGTTGTCGCATAGGGCCAGGGGCGGCTACGCTCCGTTTCCAGGACAAATTTATGGGCATGGTGGGGGGAGATGCTCCTGTTCTCCAATCGAACAGCAAGAAGCGCAACACAAGCACTGGTCACCTCCCTTCCTCTTGCTCAAGCGCCAGCACCTCCAATTCTCCTCCCTCGAGACCACGCTTTCCTCCTTTCCGGCAGGAGAGAGAGGAGAGGCCGAGGGGAAAGGAAGAGCTTCCCTCCTTTCCCCGCGCTTTCTAATGCTGCCCACAACATTTCCCGCCATTTACCGTGGTCTGGAGGGAAGCTTCCCGCCTATTTGAGTGGGCCACGGGCCAGCGTGGAAGGGAGACCAGCGTGGCGAGCCACGGTGGCAAAACCGGCCTGCAAAACAGCCTTAGGGGGTGTTTTGAACGGTCTGAGCTATTTTAGGATGTATAATACCTGGTTTCAAACATTGAGGGGTGAAGTGGCCAGCATTAGATAGGTTAAGGGGTTACGTAGACTTATTCAGAAATTATATGAATCCACTCTACCCCAATCCAACCTAAACCACCACCACCACACACCAATCCAAGCTAAACATTTGAACTCATAATGTAATAACTATTAGTCAAACTATGGTTACAATCCAATAAGAACCCGTTTTTTTAAAAAAAAATTATAATATAGATTCTTATCACACTGCTTTGCACAGAGGAACTGACAGGTATAATGAGTCATCTCCAACAAATTTCGGTCAATTTCGATAAAATTTTATAGTGTGAACGCGATGTTTTAATTCCAGGGTCCGGCTCTTGACATGGGGCTCACGTGTAGGTAGCTGTCAGGCATACTGAGTCATCTCTAACAAATTTCGGTCAATTTCGATAAAATTTATAGTGTGAACGTGATGTTTTAATTCCACGATCCGGTTCTTGACATGGGCCCACGTGTAGGTCTAGCCACACTGCTTTGCACAGAGTAGCTGCCAGTTATACTGAGTCATCAACAACAACTTTAAGTCAATTTCGATAAAATTTTATAGTGTGAACGCGAGATTTTAATTACAGGGTCTAGCTCTACACAAAGAACCTATTTCAAACCAACCCAATCCAACCCAACTCGTATTTACATAGAACTTACTCTACCCCACCTCATTAACTAATACTCCTGTCGGGGACAAACTCAAGGGGTCCCCTAATCATCGGGGTAATCACCCTAAAAAAACATTAACCGCGCAGGGCCGAACCACCGGCAGCCCGGAAGGGCCATCAGGGCAACACGGCCCGCCACGACCTACAACCGCCCGAGCTCGCCTGACAAGAGGACCCAGGTGGCGACCTCCGTCTCCGCCTCGCTCGAGGGCCGCGCACCCCCTCGAGCGGGCGAGCCAACTCCGCCTCGCTCGAGGCCACCCCTCTACGTAACGTGGCACGCCCCGGCGCCCCGTCCGACAACGGCATTTAATGCCCGCCCCATCCGGCGGGCGCCGATGTCAAAAGGCAATCTTTCCCCACGCCACGCCGCTGACACCACTGAGCCCGCTGTTCCACCTGCTCCGGTCACTGTACGTCCTTGTCACCGCTGTGCAGACGCATGCGGCACTGCGCAAGGCCCTATGCGGACTTGCAGCCGTCATTTCATACCACTATTCCACCCACTCCCGTCCTTTTCCCCCAGGACGCCCCTCGAACGGGCGTGAGGAACCCTCGAACGAATAATTGAGCAGCGACCGAGTACAGACTCCGGTCAGGCGCGGCTTGGTGATGGCAAACGCCAGGTCAAATCCACCAACTCTCGGCCTGGTGATGACGAACGCCAGGTCAAATCCACCAACTCTCGGCCATCCCCTGGTGAGCCAGGCACGCCGCGCACTGTGGTCGACGACGACCACCACGCCGACCCCTGTGCTGCCAACTCTCGTCCTTCTTCACCTGCCCCGCCCTCGAATCAACCAGCGACGGGCAGCTGGACACGAGTCACGGCAACGACACCCCTCGAAATCACTCCAGGACAAGCACAAGGATGGCCACGACATCCGCAGAAGCCGGGGTTCGCCATAAGTCTCCTGCCTGGGTCACGGACGATGGCACGCCCGACGCCATGCTCACCAGTGCGTATCCCTGTGGTACACATCACGCTTGTACTTGTAAAGCTCCTCCCCCACCTTTCTCTCCTTGGCCTATAAAAGGAGGAAGGGAACGATGGGGAGACGAGAGGAGAGGGCGAGGAAAAACAGTCACACACACGCCGCCTCACACGATATTGGCATTCGCCTCAACCTCTCTCGCACTCATCCTCAGGGACTTGGAGACTCCTTCTCCTTGTAGCCCCCCTCTGCTCAGCCTGGGCAAAATACCCGATACCCGATACCCGTACCCGAATTACCAGAACCCGGACCCGAATTACCCGAACCCGAGGTACCCGATCCCAAATTCGGGTAGCGATTTTGATTACCCGAAATTAGTTTGGGTAATTCGGGTAATAGACTTCGGTACCCGAATTACCCGAACTACCCGAAGTTTGCCATTCTCTTTGTATTTTATCACGTGTTGTTAGTTGAACACTTAAAATTATCACTTTATTAGAATATAATTCACTTGGTTTGAACAAATAACTATAATATATTGTTCTCCACGAATTATTGTTGAAATACTACACAAATTGTTGGTGAAATTATGTATAAATTGCTACTAAAATTTTGTGTACTTTGTTGTTTTTTAAACTTTGGGTAGATCGGGTATACCCGAACCCGAACCCGAATTATCGGGTACCCGAAATTTCGGGTAATGTTTTTTCGGGGCTAAAATCGGGTAGCTATTTTCATTACCCGAATTTTCAATTACCCGAATTACCCGACCCGAAAAATTCGGGTAACCCGAACGCCCAGGCCGACCCTCTGCAAGCACTCCGGTGCAAGATAGTACAGCGCCCCGAGCGCACTCTGCTGGACGTACGACCACACGGTCGGAACCAGGATAAACCCTTGTCTCACCGTGCTAGCTCTTGCATCAACCGTCAAGGGACGGGACACAACGCATTCTGTGTGGCGCTGGGGATCAACCGCCCGATCCCAGCACCGACAACTCCGTATAACCAATTTCCACCCACTCCAATACACTCTACATCAAAATCCAACTCATTAAACCCATTTGAACCCAAACCATTTGCAGGGTGAGGCGGAGGCAACGGAGGCAGCGAACTCCGGGTCCACGATTTGGTAAAGGCTAACACCAATTAGCTTATCTGCAGTTTGGATTTGTAGCCGATCTCGTTTCTCCGTAGAGTGCCCCTAATCTCAGCCTTAATTATGAACTTTAAGTAACTGTGGGCCCCTCAGATATGCTTGGTACACACAGCCCACCAGCCCCCCTCCTGATAAGCACAACATAAGCCCAATACATAATTAATTAGCCCATCATCAGCTCTCATCTCCGATCTATTGGACTTGTCTCTTGAATCTTTGGTCTATCGCTCTTTTCTAGGTTTGTTAGGCCTCTTAATTTTTGTAGACCCATATTAAATCAGGTATATTTTGGATGATGTTTCCCTCATTTTACTCGAGTATTTTTGTTACTATGTGCAACACTATGTCACACCCGGCCCAGTTTGTATGGCCCGGTAGTGGCCCATGAGTGCGGGATGCACGTGTTTATTGCCACATTGCTAGTTTAGCAAGGGTGGAGGCAACTTATAACCCTTTGTCTTCCAGCCATAGCACCTTCGGGTTAACCCTTTTACACGAAGCGAGGACGAAAGTGTAAGCAGGGTGCTATGTGTACGCGTGCACGCCCCTCGGAAGGGCTGTGCGGGACGGCTCGTGGAGGGCAGGGTGTTACAAATGGTATCAGAGCCGACCCTCGCGGTTGCGCGTATGGCCCGGGTAGGGCATACGTCATGGACTATGGCGCCGTCACTGGACGTACGGTCGTGCGCTAAGGGGGGACATTCCTGTACATTTGCCCGGGTGGGTGAGTTGCGCCGACGAGGACGCCGGGTTCTTTGAGGGGGGTGTATGTCACACCCGGCCCAGTTTGTATGGCCTGGCAGTGGCCCATGAGTGCGGGATGCACGTGTTTAGTGCCACATTGCTAGTTTATCAAGGGTGGAGACAACTTATAAGCCTTTGTCTTCCAGCCATAGCACCTTCGGGTTAACCCTTTTACACGAAGCGAGGACGAAAGTGTAAGCAGGGTGCTATTTGTATGCGTGCACGCCCCTCGGAAGGGTTGTGCGGGGCGGCTCGTGGAGGGCAGGGTGTTACAAAGTACTCAGCAAGCGGGGTGAAAATGCAAGGCCACAAGGATAGGCTATGGTTCACAGCATTGAGCTTTTTAGAGTTGATCAAGTTTTATTAGCAATTTCCTATTTACTAGATGTAAGTTCATACCAACCCACTTAAGCATTTAAAAGAACATCCTATTCAAAAACCCACGAGTAAAACCACGATTTAGATTCCATCTTTATGTTCAATTATCGTGTGAGGGTCCAAGCCGCTCTTGACCGTGAGCACGGCTGATATATCAGTTTTACACTCTGCAGATGTTGTACCCTTTCACCATAGCTCGTGTTCCCCATGTTGCCCGGGTTGGCCGAACCCTTAAACACTTCCAAGGTGAGTGGCTAGGGGTCCACTTCGAAGCCTTTACAAAGATATGCAAAAGTCCAATAACCCGCAGGAGTTACAGCTAGGGCGGACCACAACCCTCCCTAATGGTCAACACCTTAGTAAAGGCTGCTACCCCAAAAGGACCGGGTTGTACCCCTGCAACCCCAAACCCCCTCTGCTCCTTTTGGATAAGGCCATAAGTACAATTACACACCTAATTAATTGGCTAAGGTCAGAGCCCATTTTGACACCATGGTTGCACTGTTTTCTTGGGTGGTTCTCCATGTTCCGATTAAATAATTGTTCTCTTGTATTAACCAGCATTTACTATCAAAGTTGTCATGATCAAAAATTTTATAAAGATTCAATTCAACCATTCCCAAGGTATTGCAACACTAAGCATGAATTAACCCAAAACATTATTTAAATTGGGGTTGTTTACAAGGAATCATGGGTACAAAGACTAGATAAATACTTAAAAAGGTGTTCCCATCAATTTAATGCAATAAAAGTAAATTTTAGTTTGTCATGCAGTTATATAGGACAAAAATAATATGCGGGGAGGGCCACTTGCCTTGCTCTACAAAGAAATCCTCTTCTTCTTCGAAAAGTTGTTCTTGATCCGCATCGACGGGTGACTCGGTTGCAACTGGCACGAGATCTACGATTAAAACAATACAACAATAAGAAAACAGTACATGAAACATTTTTAATAGACTAAAACAAGCGTCTAAAACTAATAGGCTCGAAAAGACGAACGTTTGGACACCAAGAACGCTAAAAACGGAGCTAAGAAGGAAAAGATATGGCTAAAACAAGTTTTAGGGACTTGCTGGCAAGAAAACTAGGCTTACAGGGGCTTAACTGCGAAAACCAGGGACTAAAACACAAATACGCATTAAACCCGAGGGCTAACGCATAAAAAGACAGGAGCTGGGCTTCGGGATATAAAAACAGAGAAGCTTAGGGTGCTTTCTGTAAAAATCAGGACCTAAATCTAATTATTTTTGAACTAGACGGGACGGCGGGTTGATTACAGAGAAAGGCATGGGCTCTTTAGCAAAAGTGCCGGCGCTAACCGTTACTCGGCCGGATTGACTTGGGTCGCGATGAATGTGGGCCGTTGATCTTGCGATGGACGGCTGACAGGGAAGGGGCAAGTCGGGCGGCGGCAGGACGCCGGCGTGCGGCGGTGCCGGGCCGGGATTTCGCCGGCGAAGCTCGAACTCGAGCTGCCGGGCTCGGTTTTGAGCGCGGTTTGGTGCTAGAGGACCGGGGTGAGATGGCGAACACGTTGGGGGTGATCTCGTCGAGGATTGCGCGGCGAGGCCGGCGGTCGACGGTGAACAGAGGCGGGCGGCGGTGAACTCGCCGGGATTTCCCCGAACTCGAAGTTCCGGCCACGATTTCAAACGCGGGTAGGTTCTGGGTGTTGCTGGGAAGTTGGCGAGTGTGTTCAGGGGGTCCTCGTCGTCCAATTTGCTGCGGCGGCGGCGCTCGTCGACGAACAGCGGCGGCGGAGCTCCGGCGAGGGCAATCGGGGGTGCTAGCGTGCAAAACAGAGAGCGAGAAGGGGACGGAGAGCTTCGTTACCTCCACGGGAAGCGTTTGGTGCGGTCGGGCGGGGCGGTGCGGCTCTGTGTCGGCGGATCGACGATGCGGCGGCGCTCCGGCGGCGGCGGCGACGTGGATCGGGCTTCTCCAAGGGGAGTGCGGGGTGGGAGCGGTCGAAGGGGGTTCCTGGTGGCTCGGTCGACCTCTTTGTAGGGCGGAGGGAGGGAATGGAGGGGTCGGTGCCGAGGGGAAGGGATCGGCCGGCCATCAATGGCGATCGGCAGTGGGGAGCTCGGTGGTGTGGCCGTTTCAAGTGGGAGAGTGAGTGATGGTGGAGTGGCGGTGGCAATTGCTACGGCTCAGTGGGTCTAGGAGGGGAAGGGACGCGGGAGAGGGAGCGACGCGGGGAGCTCGAGCAGCGCGGCGCTCGGCGATGCAGAAGGGAGGGGCGCGGCTGGAGGTTGGGGGTGAGCCCGACAGGTGGGCCCCACCTGTCGGCGGCTGTGAGAGGGAGGAGAGGGGGAAGCGGCTTGGGCCGTGGTCGGGCCGAAAGCGGGGACGGGCCGCGCAGCGAGAGAAGAAAAGGAGGGGGAGAAGAGCTGGGCCGCATGTTGCTGCTAGGCTGAAAAGAAAGGGGAAGGGAGGTGGGCTGCGGGAGAAAGAGAGACGAGCTGGGCCGATGGGTGAAAGAGAGATGGTGAGAGAGTTTAGGGAGCGTTTCTGGACTTTTCATGGTTTTTGAAATTCCCACACAAATCAAACAAAAGACATGCAATTTAAATATGATGCACATGCACTTATTGTTCCAAAATTATTTAAATGATGTTTAAATATTTTTAGGCTCAAATTAATTTAAATTTTTTTTAATCAAGTCCTTAGAAAATTAAATTCTACCAAGTTGCTATGATTTATTTGTGATGGAATTTTAGGGTGTTACAAGAAGTTATTTGCTACAATACACATACATTTTATATTATTTGGATTACATACTATTTTACAGACAAATTAACCCACATAAAGTTTTTGGTCCTTCTGTGTGACCAAACATTATTATTTTTATTATTTGTCATCCATGGCTCTCAAATTTTGTTACAAATACTCGACCATTTAGTTACCATTATACTGTAAATGATACATATATTCCCTTTATACAATAAAATATACGGTTGAATAGAGCTATGTTATGGTAGCTTTTTTTCCACTTTGTGTTTTGGTCCCCCTATGTTCGAACCCTGGCTCCGCCCCTGGTAGCAGAGTGGAATGGGTCGAGCAGCAGCCTGCTAGTTTGCTCGGCAAAGGAAGGCTGTCGCTGGTTGCTTGACCCCATGAGAAATCAGAGCAGGTGATACCGTGATAGCCGGCCGGGCTTGGAATTTGCAGCTGCAGCTTCTTGTTTTTATGGCGCAAGCCTCCTCATCCCCGGAACAGGGAGGGCCTCGAGGAGGGAGTGCAGGCTCTGCCCCCAGTTGCCCACGCATACTGCTCCCTCGATTCGGAGACGGGGTCGATGGGCAAGGACGGGGTCTGTTGGGCAATCGTTCTGGGAAAAAAAATTTCAAAGAGTATCTTTCATGCATGAAGTACTAAATGAAGTCTATTTACAAAATATTTTTATGGATGAGTGTAACTTTACGCGACGAATCTAATGAGCCTAATTAGTTCATGTTTGACTACAGTAATGCTATAGTAATCATCCTCTAATCGTGCGGTCAAAAGCCTCATTAGATAGGTTTCGCGAAATAGTCTAAGATTGTAAATGTAGTTTTATAGACCGATTTTATTTAATATCATTAATTATTAGTCAAATAGGCCGGCAAAATTTTGCCACTACAAAGAAACACGGCTCTCGAAATGGAGAGTTGGATCACCCGCTGTAGCAGCTCCTGCTTGGCGATCTCGGGCTTCGGTGACAACACTGGATCCGACGGGAAAGGGGCAGCGAGGTCGTGTCCTTTGGCCATGCCACTCGCCTCCATCGGCCGCTCAATCCGCTTGAGGCGCTTGGCGCCGTCCAACTCGGGGAAGCGTCCGACGTGCGTGACGCCTAGGTCCAGTATGGTACGGTGTCACGGCCTCAGGTTGGGAGCGACGATCCAGTCCACCTCGCGCGCCAGGTCCAACTGCCCACAAGAATTTGGCCCGACCGCCCGTCTTCTTCAACGGTTGAGCTAATACTCTAGCTCTAAACACTCTGAGACAACTTCTTCAATAATCAACTCCTCAATGATCTAACTTTTAGCATAAAGCTAATAACATGAATGACTCCATACGTCATCCTCATATAATCTCGAAATACGTGCTTGCGGAGACAATGGCGCAGTGAGGTATGAGATTAGTGGGGACTAAGGAGAGGAAGAGAGAGAGAGCGCCTACATTGAAGAATTATAAAAAATGGGGGGTTTCTTGCATAATTTTACCAGCGTGGCATTAAGGTGGCATGCCACACCGACGTCGGGAGCTCACATGGCATATTTTGGTCCTAGATGGACCCCTTTAGAGATCACGCCAGCTGGTGTCAATTTGCAAAAAGGCCCTCGAAGTTTACTAGAATCAACCCGCCGTCCCCCTCTCTCTGTCTCTCCTTCGCACCCTTCCGACGCGCCGCCCCATCCCCTCCACGGCTCCCTCCCCACCCCCTCCACCGCGCCCCTCCTCTGCCCTCTCCCCGCTCCCCCCCCCTCTCAGGCGGCGGTAGCGTCCCCGGCCGCGTGGCCCGGAGCGACGGCGGCGGGTCGGGAAGCGGCGGCCAAGCACGGCGCGCGGCCGGGTGGGCTCCCCGCGGCAGCTGAGTGGGGCAGCGACGAGAGGCTCGGCCAGGCGCGCGCGCGCGTCGGCGGCCGAGTGGGCAGGCGGGACGAAACGCACGGGACGGCTGCTATGGGCGGCGGCGGGGGCGGCGGACGGCCGCGTGGCCTCCCCGCGGCGGCAGAGTGGGGCAGCGATGGCAGGCCCAGATGCGCGCTGGGCGCTGGCCGGGCGGGGAGGCGGGACCGCACAAGCGAGGCGCCAGCGGTGGGCGCGGCGGGGCACAGCGGCCACGGTGACCTTCGTGTTCTGGGGACCCCGACCTTCGTTGCTGTGGTGACCTTTGGAGCTTGCATGCTCATGGGGATCCCGTTGGAGTCGGGGAAGGTGCTGTCTGCATTGGCCACATTCCGGGTGCTGCAGGAACCGATATATAACCTTCCTGACACTATCTCACTGGTGATTAAAACGAAGGTGTCTCTTGACAGGATCGATACATTCCTATGCCTGGAGGAGCTTCCGATTGATGCCGTGCAGAGGCTCCCAAGTGGTAGCTCTGACTTTGCCATCAACGTCAACAATGGGTGCTTCTCTTGGGAAGCCTCACAGGGACCTGAACTTCAAAGTTAAGCCAGGCATGCGGGTTGCAGTTTGTGGAACAGTTGGCTCCGGCAAATCGAGCTTTCTATGTTGCATTCTTGGTGAGATCCCAAAGTTATCAGGAGAGGTTCAGATCTGTGAGACAACGGCATATGTCAGTCAGTCGGCATCGATACAGAGCGGCAAAATTCAGGACAATATACTGTTTAGCAAGGAGATGGACAAAAAGAAGTATGACAGAGTCATTGAGTCATGCTCTCTGAAGAAAGACTTAGAGATCTTGCCATTTGGTGACCACACAGTCATTGGCGAGCGAGGCATCAACCTTAGTGGCGGCCAGAAGCAAAGGATTCAGATAGCCTGAGCTATGTATCAGGATGCTGACATCCATTTGTTCGATGATCCATTCAGTGCAGTTGATGCGCATACAGGCTCCCACCTTTTCAAGGTACATCAGTGTTTAGTAGTATATGGTAACAATGATAAATTAGGACCACGCAGTCATGTGTTAGTAAGTCATATTTTGCTTCAGAACTCAGAAGCCACTTGCACAGCTTCAATTATACACTGACCCAGATCCCACACTGCTTGATGGTGTAATGCTCAAAGCATGGTTTAGCCTATTGTCTGACTTTCCACCAAATGGAATTCTACGACAAGCTGTAATGATCCTAGCATTTTCTGTTACAACTATTGTGTAGAGATATGCCAGCTAAACTTATATTTCATAATTATTTTCTTCATTATAAATGGCATAGATGCACCAGAACCTTCATTTGAAGTTGTTGTCGTTTGAACCTTGAGGAAATCGGAAGCTCACGATGAATACAGGGGAAAGAAATAGCTTTTGCTGCAGCCCACGAGCGCAGCATGCTCCGTGTGCTATCCTCTTGACAAACGCTCAATAACTACAAACAAAACATTAAGATCGGTAGTGAGAAAATTAGCACAACTGGTTCTCTACACCAAAAACTCTCGCTGATCGCGCGGCAACCTGAATCTAGTGGAAACCTGAATCTCAACATTGAGAATCACTGCTAGCTGGTGAAATACACTTACCGCAAATTACATGGAGCAATGAAAGCCGGCGGCCAACAATAGTTCGCCTGGACAGGGTGTTTTGCAACGAGGGCTGGGATCTCGCATTCGAGCAGCACGGCTTACATGCACTCTCCACTGCCCATTCTGATAACTGCCCCCTGCTGTGGTGACAGAACCACTGCTTGGAGTACCACATTCAGAGTTTAAATATAAAAAAACTCAATATGTCCCTAACGCTAGCATTTGAACAGCTTCTCTTTAGCGCTAAAGAAAACATTGGAATGTGCTGGCAGAATATTTATTTATGTATATATAAACAGGCACATAAACGGTAAAATCAAAGTGGTCTTGATTCAAGGGGCAATGTAGCCATAACTTGAAGAACAATGATCCGACCAAAGCATTCTGGTTACTTTCACACATTATTGTAGATAACACAGCCCATACATCAGAGCAACGACTACTAGTCTTGACAAGATGACTAGAGTACCCAATGCATCAGTTTATGGAAGAGGCTATACTGCTTCGACATGTGCTTCACCACTTGCAGCTCCTCACCTCGACGCTCCACCTCGAGGCCGGAGAACACCACGTACTTGAGGCTCCCGAAGTCATCTGGGGGCGGAAGCTTGATCTCAAAGAACCTGGCAAGACAGAACTTGGAACGACCAAGGTGCAAGAGATAGGAGGACCTGCTAGTCCAGTCCTCCGGCGTTTGATCCTTCCAGAGGTTGACGGCTGTAGGGGGTGCCACGGTGAGGTCCGAAGCACACAGCAAAGCATCGTCACCGTCACGGCAGCTCGAAGATAGGCCAAACCAGAGCTTGTGCTCCGGGAGGTAATGGACATGGCCCGAGAAAGGCAGCGCCCAGTCGCCGACCTTGGTCCAGACACTGTTTGCCACATCGAAGGAGTGAGTGCCAACTGTCTTTTTGGATATCCAGATGTTGGAGCCGCCCACCAGAGCATAGGACCGGACGTGAGCGCATGCGCTTCGGCTGGCGTACGGGTGGCCGTTGTACTCGTGCACATAGGGAGGGGGCGGCAGGCCGTGGCAATACCAGTCGTCGTGGCTCTGGGTGCTGAGGTCCACGCCGAAGACGAGCCCATCGAAGCAGTGGTAGCAACTGCCGCTGGTCATGAAGTTGAGGACGGTGTCTAGGATGTAGAGGTTGTTGCCGACGGAGAAGGAGACGGGCTTCTCCTTAGGCGCAACGAGGCTAGGCAGGGTGCGGACCGAGCGCATCTCGGGGTCGCAGAGCACGGCGCGCCCCGTCTGGTCGGTGGCAACCACCTGGTGGTTCTTGTTCTCGCCACCACCGAAGAGCACAAACTCCATGCTGCCGTTGACGTACTCAGAGACGGGTGGTCTGAACCTCAATTCTGGGGAAGGCAGGGAAGCTTCCTTCGCCGGCGGCGGATCAGAGACCTGAGTTCCACGGGGGAAGAAGAGGCTCGACGTATCGATGCGGTAGAGCGGGAAGTCGCGCCGCTTGCTGTCGTTCGTCATCAGGTACACGAACCGCCGGAAACTCATTGTTCCGGCCTCCCTTCGCCCTCGGATCTGCTTGCTGCTACAATTGAAATGGTTCATCTTGTTCAGGATGTTGATGTTATTCACAACAGACAACTAATCTGAGGAAAGGGAAGTCGAAAGGAAGAATTTGTAATTTGTTCCTCATATTTCCCGAATCTGTTCTCTTCAATCATAAATGAACATCCGAACCCCAACAAAAAAAATTGGATGAATCAAACAGCAACTGAGAATCAAAACGTACCTCCTTCGTAAGCACACTGACGCTGAAGAGGGACCGAGGCCACCCGAAGCAGAAATTTTTCTTAACCCAGATAGATCGGTGGGGAAGAAGGGGAGGAAGGTGGATTTGGGGGAGCAGGGGAGGCGGCGGCGGCGGCGGGGTGAACTGAGAAGTGGCGCAATCTAGGGCGGAGGAACTGTCTAGGGCTTCTCTTTATCGTCTGCGGAATTAGGCCGAGTGGACCGGGCTAGCGAAATCTCTCCACTCTCGGGGCAGCCCAATAGATCATAGCTCGGCCCGGATCCACCTGCAAGCGCCATTTCCCACAAGCCACAATCCAAGATGCCCATTTTTTTAAAATAAGATGACTACAACTACATCGATATAAAAACATTTTAATTCAATTTTTATATTTATCTATTTGCATTAATATTTATATAAAACTAGTAGAGTGCACGTGCGACACACACGTGTTTTCGAAAATTAAAATAGAAATTACTTTTTTAATAATTAGATGTATATGATATTGCATTATTTATTTACATCTTTATCAATAATATATCTCTCAATCTGTATTTCTTATTCTCTTTATTTAATATTTTGTTCATCTAATTTGATTTCACTCATAAAAGTAATTTCAATGTAAATACCCCAAACACCATTAGGCGTTTCATTTTGAATTTGTTGCACTTACTCTAATCATGTTTATTGTAACTAAGAAAATCACTTCCATAGGTACCTGCCACACGATTAGGCGATTCGGTCGTTGTGCTATCAACTGGTTTATACATCGATCTTTTTTACTTTGGCCCCTGCTTCTTACTTTTGTTTGTTTTTACTTGTACGTATATGTGAATTTGTGTTTGCCAAGTGTCTAATGTAGAAACATCGATCCAAACCACCTTAATGAATGCATTTATTTGTTGAGTGGTTTATTTTAGCTTGTACTTGCACAATACATTTCTTACGAGAAAATTGCACAATGCATTTAATTTCAAATAATTCTAAAACACCCTTTTTCACTTAGAAGCAATTCCCAATCATGCAAAGCTTTCCCAATAAAACTGTAACAACATCTTTCAACCTGGATTTGCTTTCTTTATGCTTCAAACTTCACATAAGATCAGGCATTCAGGCTTCAATAGCATTGTTCAATTACATTCGGCGAAGTCTTACATGATAGGGACAGAAATAATAGAATCGTCTCGGTTGGGATAAGTCATGTGGGGGCACCCCGCTATGACGACACTCTCGATTAGTTTCATAGCTGCCGAACCCAATCCAGCACGAACTTCAAATCAAATGGACCTCCAAGAAAATTCACGTTTATTGGCACATGCAGAAAGCTGCTGCAGCCATTCATGGATCTTCAGACCTGGTGGTGTCCTATAAAACCACGCACATGGCCTCCGAACTCAAACCATCATCTGCATGCAAACCAGCTTTCACTGAAGGTAGAGCCCTTCTTCGGCACCAAGCCACTAAGGTCAGTCACTATCCGCCATGCCTGCGCCCGGACCTCATCACCGGCCTCCTCGCGCGCACGGATGCCAGCAGCGTGGTCCTGCTCTTCCAGGACGTCCAGTTCAGCGGCCTGGAGGTGGGCCGTCATCAACACCGGCGACCAGGTTGAGGTGCTTAGCAATGGTCGGTACTGGAGTGCATAGAATCTCGTGTTGCCCATGCACGACGGCAACCACGCCGGTCCATTGCTTCGTTCTACAACCCGGCGAACGAGACCACCATCTCACCGGCGGTAGGCAAATGCAACACATGGCCCACGAAGGAACGTCACCGGCAGTGGGCAAATGCAACACATCGCCTACGAAGGAACGTGATGTGCAATTGTGCCCACGGTGGAAGGAGGCTCACCTACTTTTTCTTGTCAAAATTAGGTGTGTGCGTTCAAAATAGTGAGTATGCATGTGACCAACCCTGTCATGCAAAAAAATAGCTGAATAATGACATGCCTCTGACTCCGGATGAACTCAGCAAGCATAAAGATTAACAAATGCATGACTGGTTTAGTGCAGGAGTGAGCATGAGCTGAATTGATGTCTGTCGATATTTGGAGTAGATCAACACCATGGAAAAATTTGAAGCTAGGGCTAATTTTAAAAAATTACCTGTCTCTGAAATTGATCTTACGGAAAAAACTGAAGCTAGGGCTCTAATTTTAAAAAATTACCTGTCTCTGAAATTGATCTTTTCTTTGACTTGTTCGTAGATGATGATGCCATCGACGAGGACCTCCTTGAAGCGTAGGTACTCCGGGATGGTGAGCTGCTCGACGATGATCTCGTGCACGTTGACACGGACATACTACTGCATTCTTCCCTTGGACTGCAATTCGAATAGAACACAGCCATCGACAAAGCGATTAGTCCAGAGAAGAGCAGACGTCATTCTTATTTCTTCCCTTGGACTGCAATTCGAATAGAACAGAGTATTCACCGGTATGTGGATCCTCTATTCTATTTCTAATATAACTCAAGAACTGTCGCAGTCTGCCCTTTGATGCCATCAACCATCATAACGGCTTACACCAATATCCCTTGAGAATTGAGATATGCATCGTTCCCCCTCGGCCCTATTCGCTTGACTTATGCTTATCAGCCAACAATATTTTTCTCTCACAACAAATCAGCATAAGTCATCAACTAACAGTATTTTTCTCTCACAACAAATCAGCATAAGCCATCAGCATAAGTCATCAGACAACAATATTTTTCTCTCACAACAAATCACCAATCAGAAAAGATGACATTTATTAGTACACACTAGAAAACTCGTGGCGCGGCGTTGCCGCGTCATCCTTGATCTGGCCAGTGTGGATATCAATGTTGATGATGTGCTGCATTTAGCCAGCTTTACAATTTGGGCCAGCTGATCATGGAATCACATGTACATACATCGACACACACAGTTTGTTAGCAGGTGTGGTTTAGTGGCAATGGTAGGCTTTATGTTCTCCATGCACATGCAAGACTGCAATGCGTTTGTCTCTAAATAAGCTGTGTGCCTATCTCAGCTTATATGTAATAGACCAGTTAGTGGATGAGCTGAGTAAGAAAACATATCAATGTTTGTTCCATTTTTCATCAGAGGTTCAGAATGCATGGAAACATTCATGTCCACTATTCTTTGACGATCTCCTTACTCAATCAGTATTCAGTACCATTTATCCTCGAGAAATATACAGGAATGAGAGGGCATGGAGGACTACCTGCCATGTCATCTGAAAGTATGACACCTGAATGATTTTGAGAAGGGAAAAACTGAGGCAGCGTGAGAAGAATATATTTCCATTTAACTTCAAGAATAGAACCTAAATAGAGAGTAAACAAATTGACCAGGAGGGAATCTCCATTAGGCCCTCAAGGCCTCAACGTAAAGTTTTGTACTCTTCGTCAGGAATATCAGATGCATGGCCCTATCTGCACATGCATGTTGCGAATGCCATTTAGGCCTTGTTTAGTTCCAGAATTCCCACACCCAAATTTACTATGCAAAAAGAAGATTCCCATCACATCAAAATGTCATAGCATGCATGGAGTACTAAATATAGATAAAATCAAAAACTAATTACACAGTTTTGTTGTACTCTGCGAGACGAACATTTTGAGCCTAATTAATAAATTTTTGGACAATTTTTCGCACATACGAACGAAACGCTACAGTGCGCCGGCTGACGCGCGTCAGCCGGCGCAGACCCAATTCGGGCGTCCGGTTTCCGGATCTAAACGCGGCCTTAAACTACAGCTATGTTCCTTGTCCTGACTCAGGCACAGACTGCCTTCACAACTTTTATCTCAGGTTCCATCCCTGATGCAAGCAGGGGCGGAGCCAGAACAGCCTGCCAAACAGGGCTGGACTAGTAGAAAAACGTTGAATTGTTTGAAAAATAGACTAAACTATAGTATTTTAGGTATAAATAATACACAAATTTGTATGAGATCAGCATGCTTCAACCCGTGCTGCAGCACGGGCAGCACGGGGCGTGCCTCCGCCCCTGGATGCAAGAACCAATCATAAGGAGTTCACAGTTCAAATTATAATGTTTTGCTCGGCAAAACATAATTAATCAGAAATATCACACTCTCCTACAACTGTATCATCCGAAAGGCTAGTGCACATATTACAGAGCTGAAGGTTAATACGGTGATGCTTGAACTAAACTAAATATTAAGTGACTTGCATGGACTATTTTGATTTATTGAATAATTAAACTGGGTAGGGGGGGGGGAGTTCTACATTGCATCACTATAAATTCCTTTTTGGTTTCGAAAAACAATGCAAGTCGTGCTATGTTCGTCATTATTAATTTCTCCATAGTAATCTCCAGGCTTAGGGAAAGTGTCTTGGGATGATCTTTGCCACAAATGGAAATAGGGCAGGAAATGCAATAATTTGTTTGTATTTGCTGTTATCCATCAACCAGATCTTAGAGCTTACATGTTGTGTTCATCAGCCGCAGCTGATTGAGTATGCTAGTCAGGAAATACAAACGTCTTGTCGTTTGATGCATGCTCCTACTTGTGATCATAAACAAACACTCCATCACTGTGGGGATCTCAGCTTGCCTAAGTTCTGGCAGCAACATGGCTTTGATGGGGGGGCAAGAGCTTGCAAAATGACTGGCTGTAGTGGTTCCCAAGCTGCTGCATCAATAGGAAACGAAGCACAACATGGCCATACACGGTGCTTCCAGGTGAGGTTTGTTCGCCGTTGGTGAACTTCGTGCTGTACCCAGCCACCATGGTCGGTGCATAGCCAGCATCTTCATCACGCGTGCTCCCACACAATATCTGCACATGTGAACAGGTTACATGCATCTGCTTATCAGATTTTGGGCAGAATAAAAACAAAAGGCAAGATTTCACCAAATGACAGACTATCTAATCTTCATCAAATGTGAGTAACACATTGCAGAGGACGTTGTTAATTACCATCTTGTTATAGGGCCGAGGACGTCTGGGCCCAGCATTGGTTCAGTGAGTAGCTAGCCTTGGAGGCATTTCGTCGAGTAGCTACTAGGCGTCGTGCATGTCAACAACCGCCTAGCTTACCAGGGTCCTGGCGGCGCGCTCGACGGAGTGCTAGGGCGCACAGGCTCGGCGGGGAGCTATGAAGGGCTGGTAATGCTTGCCTGTTTCGTCGTGTGTGCCGTCTGTGCCTTGCTTGGCGCCGGCGCAGACACCGTTGCCATCGCCGTCGCCGTCGTCTATTGCAGCTTTCACGATGGCACGGGCATGTGTGGTGGATGGGGCGCCGCGCGACCAGCCACACCTGCGTGACGCGATGCGGTCCGCTTCGGGCACGGCGTCTGCTCGGTTTCCGCAAAGCATTGGGAAAGATTGGGAAAGGCACTTCGGTGTTGTCGAGGATGCATCGAGGATTCGACGGCGTTGTCCAGGCTAGCCAGCAGCCATGGGACGAGGTAAGAGAGAAGCGGCAGGCGGAGAAAGGCACGGAGGGCAGAGTAGGCGGAGGGTGCGCTGCGGAGCCGCGGAGGCCACCGAGGGGCGCGGCAGGCGGCGGAGAGTGAGGCGGCGATTTCTCCCGAGAGACGAAGGGGATGAGGTGTTTGACAGTCGGGTTCAGGACGGTTCGCGAGGATGCGGATTTGCAAACTACTAATGGGCGAGAGACCCGAATCGGATGGTCGATGCAGCGAGTTGGGTGAATCCAACGGCTCGCGGCTTACCGGGTGACGTGAACCCGTTAGCCGCTCGGGAAATAACCGCCGTTTCATCTTTTAGAGATTCCACAGCCATCAAAAAATCGAGGAACCCTTAATTCTGAATGCATGTCCAAAGAAGAGCAGCCATCCTTCTTCCCCTCTGGAGTCTGAACTGCAGTTTGCACCGAAGAATAAAAAAAATTTGCCTTGCTTGTGGTCCTCCAGAATTTGTTTTGATGCCTCCATGAAGACCAACAATCATAAACAAAGATGTAAAATAAGAAAACCAAGGTGAATGCCAGTTTACATGTATGCATATATACACCTTGAAAAGAGTAAATTGCACTAAGTATACAACAAGTTGGCTTGTAGGTGCAGATTGGTCCAATAACTTGTAAAATGCTCAATTAAGTACAATAACTTAACAAGTGGGTGCAGATTGGTCCAACAACTTGAAAAATACTCAATTTAGTATATTAACTTGACAGGTGGGTGCAAATTGGTCCACAACTCATAAAATATTCAATTTAGTACAGTAGCTTGGCAAATTGATACACCTACGGTCCAAATTTTATAACGATATTAAGCAAAGTAGATGGACTTGTGAATTTTATTTTGGTTATAATTCTTGATTTTTTTCTATTTTGTTGTTACTTCTCAAGTGTGTACATACATAATTTATTTATCATTAATAAAAAATAAATGAAATTCTAAAATAGACCATTAGCATTACCAAAAGACCAATGTTCATAAGAGAGACTTTAAGGCCTTATCTTTGTCTCATGTATTCAACGGTAGTAGAGAAAGCAATTTGACTTATGTTCTTTTAATTAGCTCATTTTCTATTCTAAACAAGAACAAAAGACTTTAAAAATTTATGCCAAATTTCTAAAAAATATAGTTAATAGTTGTCAATATATAGGTTTCTGCACAAAGATTCTTATAATCAAACATGTATAAAACAACGAAGGCTAACTTATAATTATTGAATGTGGAATTAACTATTATTAGTTAAAATTAAATCACTACACAAAATAAATTAATTTGAAGACATAGCATAGTTTCCTAAGGTTATTATCTTGGTCAAATACATAAACATCGCCACGGGAATATCAGTGACCAAATAATTCGTAATAATTCGTAATCAACGTGAACATATCTCTATTGTGACATAGAGTTAGCAATATGTTGCTATTGTAATGTTTGGACCGTGGATGCACTAATTACCAAGTTATTACAGTAAATTGAGTATTTTACAAGTTATTGGACCAATTTGCACCCACCCGTCAAGTTATTGTACTAAATTAAGCATTTTACAAGTTTTTGGATCAATCTGCATGCACTTACCAAATTATCTCGTATGGTGGGTGCAATTTACTCCCTTGAAAATATCCGATGCGTTCCTTCCTCCAAACAAAAGGACTGACACGTCAACGAGGCCACGGCCAGGAAGGAGTAGCCGGTCCGATCCCACAGGGTAAATGTGAAGTTAGTCATGGCCAACCATGTAAAAGATCCACCCTAGTCTGTAGTCTCCTTTTTTTTTTGCAAAAGCCTAGTCTGTAGTCTCCTACAATCCAAAGGATCAAAATTGTATTTCCACCAACTAGCTATCGGTAACCTCCCGAAAAGATCACAGAGAGACTGCTAATTCATCATTCATCAGCAATAACTGGGCATACTCACCACTGGAATCTAAATATCATAACAGCTCAATGCAAAGAAAGGGCATATGCACCAACAGAGGAAGTAATCAACAATACCAAAGCATCACAAATGGCCTCAGTAACCAATCTATTTCAGGCAGATTAAGGTTCACATCCTAAGAACTTCATGCAGAATCACATAGTCTTCATGACGAATTGCTGGACAAACGATGCCAACACCACTACTTCAAACAGCTAGCAAGACATACTATGACACTAGTTTCTCAGCAGACCAGAGAAGTCTCAAGTTTTCGCCACCATAGAACACCCCCAAAGATCATTTACATCTGTTTCCCCAAAGATCGTTCGCCACCGGTAGAACCCCTTCAGTGAGACTCAACTGCTGCCGGCTTCGCCACCTCCGGAGTTCCATCCTTGACCACAGGCTCGACCTTCTGCTTGCCGAACACCTGCAACATGTCACAAGCAGCAAACGATTAGCACCAAAAGCAAATCATAATCAGGAACAGCACAATGCAGACGATATCAATTAAAAATGCATCATAAACATAGCATATTAGTTACTAATATCCAAGCCACAAGTCTCAAAAGCCTTATAGCAAGCACACATAATCAGGAACCAACAGGGAATGCAGAGGATATCTATTAGAAATGCATCAAAAACATAACAGATTAGCTACTGCAAACACATCATAATCAGGAATTGACAGAGTGCAGAAGATATCTATTAGAAATGCATCATAAACAGAACAGATTAGCTACTGCAAAAACATCATAATCAGGAATTGACAGAATGCAGAAGATATCTATTAGAAATGCATCATAAACAAAACAGATTAGCTACTGCAATCCAAACCACAAGTCTGAAAGGGCTTAAAGCAAGCATATCATATAAGGAATCAGCATAACACAAGCAAGTTTTTTCGAAATGAAAATTTTGCTACTGAAATCCAAGCCAAAAGTCTGAAAGCATATAGCACAAATTCATATTACTGTAATGTGGCATCAGTACTCCTAACCAATTCTATTCGCAACAAAAGAAATGAGTTGCTGCAGTGATGCAAGTATACAATGAGGGGCAAACGCATCTATGGCTCCATGAATCCATGGTTGGACCATAGGCAGGACAGCAAAATACTGCATACCAAGGTTCAGATCAATCAGCACATGAGGATCATGCAGTCAGGCATGGAGGACCCCCATATTTAATAATCATAAACTAACCAGGAAATTAGCATTACGAGCCAAGACACGTATCCAGAATCCACATGTTTCCACTCTCAAAGTGAAAAAAACTGTAAAACAATTATCTCACCAAATTGCAGCTACACCAGTGGCAAGATGGATTTCAACAGCATAACAGGAACTTTACACGCAGGCTTGTAAGAAAACAGTGCACAGTAAACATGCTAAATCCCCTATTCCCCATGACACCAAGACCCGTTCACAAATCACACTCAAGAGAAAACGCGGAAAAGAAACACTATCATCACCATCCAACAATTTCTGACCACATGCTGAAAAATATTCTTTAAAAAATCGCTGCTACGTTTCTACAGAGATGGGTTTCAACAGAATACCATCACCATGTTTGCTGAAAATAGTCAAATACAGAAGGATTTCAACACCCAAAAGACATGCTAAATCGCCTATTCCCCGTTAACCATTCACGATCAGGAGAAAACGGTGATAAAAAGAAAGACCACCATCAGGATCCAACAATTTCTCATCGCGCGAGACACGACTAACTTCTGATCACTTACTGAAATAACAGACATGCTGGTACTAGCGCTGGATCCCAATCCCATGAATAAACCCCATTCGCGCAGAATAGACAGCCAAAAACCAAAGACTAGCATGGGATCACCACCACGCGTTTCCTGATCACACTACTGACTAAGCGCCTACAGGACTACATCAACTACATACACGCACACATCCATTTTCTCGCAACAAGGCAAGGCAGAACAACTGAACAAGCAACTAGTACACCACCAAACAGCAACTAGAAGCAGACGAACTCGCCAATCGGGTAAAATCACGCGCGCACATCACCGAACGGGGAGATCGAGAAGAGGGGAGTGGATCGGGGCAAGCGACATTACCGAGTTGCACTTCTGGGAGAAGTAGTTCTTGACGCAGATCCAGTGCTTCTGCGCGGGCATGGCCTTGAACTGGTTGAAGTAGTCCTTGGCGGTCTCCAGGAACGTCGCCTCCTCCCCCACCGTCTTCTTGTAGCACTTCTCCTGCGTCTCCGGCTCCTTCTCCGGCACCGGCTGCGGCGCGGTCAGGGTCCGCGTCGCCTCCTCCGGCGCCGCCACCGCCTCCTTCTTCACGCCGCACGCCTTCTCCATCGCGACCCCAACACCCAGCGAAGGCACTCCGACGGGAAACCACTAGAAGAGGAGATGGAGAGGCTAGTGGTGGATGGAGGAACCGAGTCAAGAGGATGGGAAGCTTTTCCTGTGCTCGGCAATGGTGCCGGGCATCAGCTTTATAGGCGGGGCCCAGGCTGGGCAGGGGCCGTTTCCTTGGGAAGGAAGATGAGAGCGCAGGGGTGGGGCGTGGGTTCGAAAGGGGAGGGGGGACGTGGTTTCTCTGACATGTGGGCCCAAGAATGCTCCGGTTGTTGCTGCGTGCTGCTACACACTCTATACAGGCCACTGAGTTGTGGGTCCGGTACCAAGCGTCCGGGCCTGGCGTACGCCGAGGGCCATTCCTGGGGTGTTTAGTTAAGAAAAAGGTAAAGAAAGTTCGGTGAAAATGTTACATTAGTATTTTTTGTTTGTTTGTGGTAAATATTTTTCTATCATGATATAATTAGGTTCAAAAAATTCGTCTTGTTGTGTACATCAAAACCATATAATTAGTTTTTTTATTTACCCACGTTTACTGTTCCATGGCTGAGGAGAAAGATTTGATGTAATAGGTAAATAATAAAATTTAAAGAGAAAATTTTAAAAGGTTTGATAATTTAACGTGGAACTAAACACAGCCACTTGGGTTGTTTCTTTTCCTCCTCTTTCTTGGGAGAGAATCCGCAGAGGCAAGAGACGCCGCGGGTGGGGCCGGGAGGATTCGGCATGCATTTGTCGTTTCCCGGCTTGCCGTTGCCGGAGACGCTTGTATGTGGGCCCGCAGTCCTGCTACGCTGGGAGACAGTTCTTGTGACCGGGAACTGCGGAAGCGTCCAGAGGCGCCAGAGCCCGTAGGATTGGACTGCCACGTGGACAGAGTGCGCCTACGGAGCCCACGTTTCGGTGACACTGGTAAGGGCAGCTCGTTTCGGTGACAGGGCAGCTCATATGTGGTCTCGTCCAGAGCCATGTAGGATTTTTGATGATGTGAAGCAAAGAGAGTGAGGTGAGAGAATGAGGTCCGCCTCTCATGGGTTAAATTTTAGGACCATGAGACAACCCCTTACCATTGTACGAGTTTAGTTGCCATGCAACCAATTATATTTCTTTATTTTTTCATAAATTAAGGATTTTGTATTGCTACAAGACAACTAAAATTACGATTTATTGTATAAATTGTCTGATAAACCGTCTCAAGATTACGTGTCGCTATATGAGATCGTTTATTAGACGACACCATCTATTAGACGACATCAATGCACCTTCCCTGACCGGCTCCAGCGTCAGATGGTGATCGCCAGTGCGGTAATAGGTCAGGACGTGGGCCAGGAACGATGGAGAGTCAGTCTGGCGGAGAGCCAGAGCCTAGAGGGAGCGGTTCGTGGAGCGTCCGATCTTGCCCCGAGCGCCGAGATCTCGAACGGGCATGGATCATCGAGGAAGAAAAGCTCGACAGGCCAACCGTTAACTTGGCTGCCAAGTACGGAGTAGAAGCATAAACGGGCCTGATTAAAGCCCAGGGCCCTCGAGCCCATTTCCCAAGTACGGAGTAGAAGCAAGGGACT
Source organism: Echinochloa phyllopogon (assembly GCA_033239725.1). Classification (NCBI taxonomy): domain Eukaryota; kingdom Viridiplantae; phylum Streptophyta; class Magnoliopsida; order Poales; family Poaceae; genus Echinochloa; species Echinochloa phyllopogon. The sequence goes on along the minus strand of BTCW01000009.1, from coordinate 9,148,512 downwards.
GCTACACCTCCCAACCGGCCTCCGCCTCGTCGCCATCGTCCATGGCGAGCGAAAGTAGACGGCCCGGTGCTGCATACCCAGTACGACATCACTAACGCAAGGTACAAATTAGGTTGCACATGTCGTGCATTTGTTGTGCGTAGTGGTGTTCTGCTGGATATCTATAGCTGCAATTCTATGGTTTGATGGAAAAGGCTAGAAATAATTTATTATTCATACTCTGAGAGCACAAGGTGACCTGTGTTACTCCATTTCCTTCTGGATAGGTTATTATGCTATTATTTCAAGTTTTCACAGATTAGGTAAAGTTTATGTAGTTACCATGAAATAAACAACAGATACATGCGCTGTTGCTTTGATGTATAATGTAGATAACTTTTAAGTGCTGAAATCAACTTTCATCAGTATGGATTCCAGTAGTACAGGCAATAGAGTTATTTGTAAAGATCACTCTATATAACAAAAATAATTAATAATGCTATTTTCTTTGAAAACTATATAAAACTTTCAAATGGAGGAAGTACCTTTTTACCTGTGCAGTTGGAAATGGAATTTATTACCTCTTGATCGAGACTTGTTTGACTGAATATGTGCTGCTGAACCTACTCTTTTTACTTCTGTTACCATATCTGTTTAACTATTCACTAGCACATGCAATTTGTGGTGTTATGAAATTCCTCATGGAAGTATAGAACACCCTTTTTTTGAAGTTGCATTTCAATATGTGGTCCTGGTGATAGAAAGATAACACAATGTGTATGATTTTTATTTTCAGTTTGTTCAATCATCTAACTATGCATAGATCCCGATTCTCTCATTTTAATGTACTGCTCATTAGTAGTTACGAATTTATGATGCATAATAAAGTCATTGGCTCCAGCTGACAATACTAAGTCCATACTGACCCAGCGAGAACCTGAACCTCATTTTGTTTCTATTCTTATTTACATCGGTTATTATTTGCCCACCTCATTCATGCTTCTTGTTGACAGGTTTGTTAAAATGATCCGCGGAGTCTCAAATGAACAAGTATTTGACGAGTCCAATCTCTACCTTAAATTCAATCCTCTGGACTATGCTAAGAGGGTGTGCATGATAAGGGAACTACCGATTCCTGGAGCTGTCAACGGTGAAACATTTTGGGCAGTTACTGAAGCCACTAAAGTTCTCATCAGATCTTTGTTGCTGATCCTTGCTGTGCTTCACAAGGCTGGGTTCTGCTTTGAGCATCTTGGCCTGGACAGTGTGCTGATTTCAGGTGAAGGCAGATTCAAAATCAAGAAGCAACATGTTCTCTTGAAGGCTCTTGGTCCGAATGGTGAAGGAATAGGTACTGATTACGAGATGGCGCGCAACCTCATTCAAGCATTGCTTGTTGAGTCATGCGGTCAGGATATCATGACAAAAATATCTCGAGATTTCAGATCACTATTCTCTTTGATGAAAGTATCTGGCAAGTCCTCAGAATATCATATCCAGACTCATGTGTGCCTACTACCTCTGAGCAGTTGGTCTTTGGTGTTCAGAAAGTTCTACAATGAGGTTAGGTATGTTCTTGGCAGAGATGACCCGGACTTGCAAAGGATAGTCTATTCTGCCATCAAGTATGTAGGATGGGGTATACAGGCAGAAAGGAACCCTCTGCTGAAAAAATGGTTGCGCTATAGGCCAGGAGCCTACAACCTTGATGAAGCATCCAACCAGCTTGATTTAATGCGAAACGTTGACGCCCACCAAATGGATAAGGAGACCTATCCTGATGGTCAACTACAGTTCCTCCTATATGCAACATTCGCAGGTGTTCTAAGTCAAATCCAAAACGTTCTGTTCAGACATGGTCGCATCGGGCATCTTCACATCGAAGAAGATTTCAATGACGGGAAGTCACATATACTGAGCAGCATGCCCAGAGTTCATCCATCAGCTGCGTCTACATCTTCCTCAAAGGTAACCTGTTTGCATGTTTGCATATAATATCTATCATCAAAGTGTCTCAAACTTTTGCCTTTTTCTTTGCATATGATGCTATAGACACTTGATATTTCCTTGCTGGTTTCAGGATCTCAGTGGTTTGAAATTCCTGGTTAACAATGTGATTGAAAACAAGGGAGGATTTAGAAGTGGCGCTGGTCATGGTGGTGGCATTGGATGTAGTTCTGCTAATGGCGGCGGTACTGGCAAGTCTGTCTGCCCTGATGGCTCTAAACCTGCTAAATGACATTGGCAACAGAGTGTCGGCGGCTGTAATGGAAATGGTGTTGCAGCAACTCTGGCAGCGCTGATGGTGATGAGCTGGGAACAGCAAACTGACCAGTCAGATAAAGCTAACAATGAATGGGCAGCATGAGCTTTTCTTTTCTTTTCTTTTCTTTTTTAGTGATGAAATGCAAGATGAGTCTGGAGAACTTGTCTGAGATTGCGAATTAGTGTTGTGGGACAAGATGTTCCCTTCTAACTGGGAAATGTAGCCCATCTGTGACTTGCGGTTTAAAACATGTTAGCCAACCGTGATGCTGAATTTGATGAATCAGAAGATTCCTACCTTCCCCAAAATTTCTATCTTGTTACCTCTTTTCTCTTAATCTGTGGCACGGTGGCGTTGTTCCAACCAGCGGCCAGTAAACGTCTGCGGCGGGATACAGCAGCTCTAGCATTGATAATATCTCAGGAATGACGATCTTATGAACAAAAACCTCATCGGTGCTAATAGGATGACAGCTCAGGCAACAAGCCCGGGCATCCCTGTATGCATCCCTGTTTTCGCTGGCCTGAGCCAAATTTTACAGGGTGCGTTGGGTGAAATTTTAGACTAGCTCGTTCAAGAAATGCTAGTTGGTTTGTACGGGCTGTGCAGAGTGACGGGAGAAACCGACGAAGCTGTCCTATGCCTTCGTCTCTGAACCCATGGTCACATAGTAAATAAAGGAAATTATATTTAGTATCACCACAGGCATATAAATTACCCCTACTCCGTTAGTTTGCTGACGAAACTTAAAACCTGTCTGACAAAAGAATATCACTGATCCAATCAGTTCGAACCACATTGCCTTCATGCCTATCCTGCTATATATGCCGTGATTCACAGCAAACGCTCTGAAGATGCAATACATCATGATCAATCAGCCGAGTGATAATCTAAAAAATGTGCTCAGGATCGATTACAGAACACTGCCTTCAGGTAACAGATTCCAGACTGGATCATAGGTGGTCTGAATAAAAAGTACTGGAACAGACCCTTTTGTCAGATTATGATTTCCTTCGGCAACCCCTCCAAAGAAAGTTGGAACTCAGACTGTCCTCATTCTTTTTTCTAGTCAAAGGTTGAATTATACCCTCCCAATTATCATGAACCAAAACCGGCCACTAGCATTTCAATACGGAGAGCTATTACAGGTTTAGAATCCGTTCTCTTAATTTAAGATTCAAACTTTGCAGGTCACTACAATCCTGTTACATCTCCAACTTGGAGGTTGCTTCACCGATGCAAACTCTGATCAAAATACATCCAAATAAAGATGGGCATGAACAATGTAGGTCCAAGTATGTCAGAACGATCAAAATTGGTTCAATAAATGTATGCTAGAAGCATTGCTGTTGCTACAAAACGTAGAAATTCGAAGAGGCAACGAATGACAAACCAACAGCAGCGGCAGCCACCCACATAAGTCAGAACACGTAGCATCATCAATTCAAAACCTACAAGACACGAACATAGAACATCATCAATTCCATGAATGACAGGATCCACGAGACACGAAGGAACGCCCACGGCCCATCGCTTCCTTCTTCACAAGCGGTGGGCACGAAGCTCGCCATCAACGAAGACTGCCGCCACGAGAACTAGGACAAGACGGGAGGCGCGTCGCTTCCGTCTTCAACGACAGCAGGGTGGCCCTCACCGTCGACGGTGGCCGCGCGATAACGGGGGCATGAGGCAGACGCCTCGCTTCGGCCTTTAACGCCGGCAAGGACTGAGGAGTCGAGGACAGAAGCCGGAGGTCGCCATCGAAAGCGGCCGCCACCGGGTGCACGCACTGACAAACCACACACACAAAGGTGGGCTCTGTTTTCAGTATACGAAGCCGTACAAGATTTTGGCGGGAATGTTTTTTCTTTTGGCGAGCGTGAGGGCGCGAGTCGCGGAACCCTGCGCGCGTGGAAGGCCAAGCTTGGCCCGTGGCGCGATACGGGGCTAATGGAGGTGTGGGCCGGTATGGGTACTCTACAGGCCGATGTTTGGGTCGGGCCGAGGCTTGAGTTTTGGCCCAAGAAGACCCGGGCATAGAAAATAATTTTTCATTTTTATATATAAACACTGCCTTTCTGAATTCTAACACGTATCGAATTCAAAACCCACCCAAAAGAAAACAAATAAAAGCAAAGTAGAATGAAAACCGTTCATCTATTTATGAATGGTGAACTAGATACCGAATGGACAATTTAATTTACTATACAAGAATTTCAAAGGATGTGACTAGTAGTACGTGAACTATTACGACTAGCAAACATGTGGCAGGAAGAAAAACTCTCCGTGGGGCAGAACCCCATCAGCTTCCGCTTCCATTGAACTCCCTCCGATTCTAAATAACTGTCCCTAAAAATCTGTGTCTTTTTCCTCACAAACATACTTCCCGGACGACTGTTGTTAGGAGACGAAGGGAGTAAGGTCTACTATTGGGATGGAGTGATGGACGACTACTCTCAACTACTCCCTCCGTTCCAAATTATTGGTCGTTTTGGCAAATCTAGATTCATAGTTAGTAGTATGTATCTACATATATACTTATGTCTAGATACATACTACTAACTATGAATCTAGATTTGGCAAAACGACTTTTAATTTGGAACGGAGGGAGTACTTGAACATCAAATGGATGAATCTCCGGAACAATATCTTCGAATGAGACATCAACAGCTTGGAAAATATCTGCAAAGTATTGATTCCATGCTTCCAGCTGCATGTGCTTTTTGCGATGTTAAGGACACCTGAAATATATAAATATACAATGTGATTATCGACGTGTCCACCAAAATGCACATCTGCATACATAATAAGCATATCTGACACATTTATAATGATACATTAGCATATCTGCAGCGGCATAGCTTAGCACATTTCTGTTTCTGCATCTTTTGTAATGAGACATCTAGTGGCGGACAGAAATCATTTTGACGCCTATGGCCACTTACCAAAGCGACTAGACTATCAAAACCCTCCCACATGATAATATAACGGTAATACGGTACAGTACGGTACGCTAGCGCACAAAGGCAACTAAAATCATGATTTTGAGTATATCTCAATTCAAAATTGAAGCATACATGAAATTTATAAAAAAAAATTATAGAAAAGTAATGCATTACCTAACTAGTGCCAATTTGGTTAACCCTCATCCTCGTCTACTATTTCTTCATCAATAGTAGGAAACAAAATTGTGCCACAAGTAGAAAAGACATTCCAAAAAAATTAGGCAAGCAATATAAAAAATAAATTAAGACATCATACAGTACGATAGCGCACAGAGGCAAGACATCGTGCAGGTTCTGGTCCTTCACTCCTCCTTTCGGGCTCTGGTGAGCAACACCAGCAACTGAAACTCTGAAAGGTTACACAACCAACATCTGACATTTCAGTTTTCAATTTCACAAGATGCCAAATGACCAAAAATCACCAACCGAACAAGAACAAGAGGCACTAACTCACCCGCTGGTGCCTGGTGCGGTCGTGTGCGCGTGCGGGCAGCGGCGTGCGGCGGGCCGACGGCGGCACACCGCGCACAGTCTGGCGGCTGCAGGCGCACAGGCACAGCCGCGGAGCTTGTCCGGCGGCAGTGGGCGGCGGCGCTTAGGGTTAGGCGCAGTGGCCGGGCGGGAGCTCGGGGCAGTCGGGCTCGGGGGGCGACTCGGGAGGCGGCGGCAGTGGCAAAGGGCAGGGGCGAGGGAGATGTGCTGGGCCGCTGGAACAATTTGGGCCCGGACGAAAGTGCGAGGCAGCAGTGGGAAAGTTTGCCGGGCCGAGCAAAATTGGGCTGGGAGTTGGGCCAATTTAGATAAAACATAGTTGGGCCTAGGCAAATTGAAGCTACTATGAAGGATTTTTTAGGCCCATATCCGCCCCCGGAGACATTACTGTTATGTATTTGCACATTAATTGGAGCTACCAGACACTCATCAGGAGGAACTTGCCATCTAGTAGGGCATAGCTTAGCACATTTCAGTATTCATGAGGAGGAACTTTGTTGGGACCAGACCAAGATTCTAAATAAAACCATGTAGTGTCTGTATCGATTAGCACGAGTGCACAAAGCCGGCCGTTCACAAGCTATTTCGAGTATTCAAGTACTCTCTAACCTGGATTCACTGTCAGCATCAGGAGGCGAATCCCGTAGCTCCCTGTTATCCCCATAAACATGCACCAAGAACTCAAGAAGTCCCCGGCAACAGTTGGCTTGAACTCAAGGCCGATGCGTCCATCCTGAACCCACCCATTGTAATGAAAATCGAACAACTCCACGGCCGACCCGTTGACGTAGGAGCCCAACACCTTGAAGTATGCCTGGCATGTCGTCACCGCGCGCGACGCCGTTGCCGAAGGCGTCCCAGGGGAAGACGGACACGAACGCCCTCGAACCCGCGTCGACGCGCGTGCCGCCGCCGCCTACGTCTCCGAACGTCCAGGACGCCCGGGACGCGGACGGGTGCACGGCGACGGCGGCGGTGAACCGGAGCGAGGACACCCCGACGCTGAAGTGCTCCTCGTCAACGAGCAGGAGGAATTTCCCGATGCGGAGGGGCACGAAGATGATGCTCCAGGCGATCGAAAAACGAGGGGAAGAGGAACCACCTCCGACTCGGGGAGTAGGAGTGAAGGAGGAGGAACTGGTGGGCAACTCAGACTCGGAGGAGGACGCAATATTGCTTTTATGGGTGACCGCACGGTGCGGTCACTTGGGGAGAGAAGAGAAGAGAAGAGAAGAGAAGGAAGAAGAGAAGAGGAGAGGAGGAACAAGAGGTTAGGGTTTCGGGGTTGGGGGAGGAGCTCCAGACTCTAGAGGGGGCGGAGGACGGCCGGTCACTTGGGGAGAGAAGAGAAGAGAAGAGGTGAGGAGAGGAGAGGAGGAAGAAGAGAAGAGGAGAGGAGGAAGAAGAGAAGAGCTTAGGGTTTCTGGGTTGGGGGAGGAGCTTCGGACTCTAGAGGGGGCAGAGGACGGCCGGTCGGGAGGGCCAGCGGCGGGGGCCATGGCCGGCATGGAGGACGGCGACCGGAGAGGTTAGGAAGGGCGGGGCCGCGGGTGGTGGGCGGGAGGAGGGCGGTCGGCTGGTGGTGGACGCCGTGGGCCGCGGGCGGCGGCGGAGGTGGCGGGGGAGGACGAGGCTGAGCATGGCGGCCGGTTGAAGAGGTTCGGAAGGGCAGGGCCGGCGGCGGTGGGTGGGAGGAGGGCGAACGGCCGGCGGCGGAGGTGTCGGGGGAGGAGGAGGGTGGGCGCAGGCGGGGCGACGGGCGGTAAGGCGGGAGGAGAGCGGGCGGCCGGCCGACAGCGGAGGCGGGCGGGGGCGCGGGTGAGGGAGGCGGGAGGTAGGCGGTGACCGCACGGAAGGTTCCGTGCGGTCGACCGCAAACTAAGGTCGCCCGGAGGAGGAACGAATCCATCGGTGGGGAGCGATGATAACGTCAGTGAAGGGGCTGATAGCTACAGTCAACGTACCAAATGTTATCCGTTATATTATTAGATATATCAAACCGACCCAAGTCAAGCTACATATAAGCCGACGTAACATTTTTAATTCTATAAATGTGATTCATTGTACTGAGGAGGAAAGGTGTTGCTTGATGCTTGTGGGTCATAAACGAGATGTTACCTGTGGGTCAGATTACTAGGTGATAATAAAAAACTCCAGATTATTATATGAGTTTATAGAAACATTACGTGCAGAAATAATGGTCCATGAAAAACATATATATCTTTTTGAAAAATAACTAAAGATGATAAAAATACACTTTAATTCAATGAAACATATAATAAAATATTTTTATTTAAATACAGCTAACTAAACAATATAGACCACATACAAAAAATGGAAAAACAATATTCAAAGTATCGAGAAAAAAAGAAAAAATACATCTGTAACAACGCACAGACATATTTTCTCGTAAAAGAAAAAAAAGCCAACAGTAACACAATGTGGAATTTACAACGAGCAAAAGGAGAGTACGGAGGACACATCAATCTAAATCCACAAAGATAACAGAAATCCTATAGAAACTCACTAAGTATTCATACGAACAGGAAATTATGCTATATTATTAGGACATCATCTCAGTCAACGTGGTAAGCTGAGCGCCTGAGCTCACCAATAAACATGGTACATGTAATAAATGGTTTATGAAATGGATCAAACCATACTACCTCCTAAAGTTATGTATGTATCACTTGGAGCATGCAACTTTGCTGGCATCAACCACGCCCCACCTATAAACGCACTGCATCTTCCAATGAACTGATAGAGTAAAACGGAACTATTATGCGCTGGTTGGCCCAAGTGTGCTACACCTGGAGTCCGGGACTGAGCGTGGTGGAGGACATTGCAGCGGCGACCACGTCAGGCCATCCTCTCGCGCGATGTTTAGCCAGAGGTAGTACGATCGGAGACTGCAGCAGACGCTGCCCTATCGGGGATCCCTGCGGCCACCCGGCAGCGTTTGCTGTCGACCGGGCATAGGGCAGTGGCGGCAGATCAGGCGCCTCGGCGTGGCCTCATGAGTCGTTATGCTTTCGATGGACAGTGGCGGCGATCTGTTTTTTCCGGCGAGGTTGCGCGCCACTGCCGATGCGATTTGTGGCCGGTGATGTCACGCGCCGCTGCTGATGAGATTTGTGGCCGGCGATGTCGCGCATCGGCAGGAACGGATCAAAGAGGTTGGCGCCTGTTTGCATATCCAAATCGGCGTGCTGTTCGTCAATCCTGCTGCCCTCGGCGTGGCTCCCGCGCTACGACGAGGTGCGCAGGCATGGACGGAGGACGGGAGGAGTCAGCAGCGGATGGAAGGCATGGACGGGTGCATGGATGGAAAGTGGAATTTCTGTCAGGGGGAAAAACCAATCTTGCGGCGGTTTCGGCGAGGATTGCTAGCATGACGGGAGGAGGCAACGAGGCCTGAATTGGAGAACGCTACGATGCAGGCGCGGGATTTTTTTTCGTCGGTAAGGGATTTTTTTTCGTCGGTAAAAAAAAATGCGTCACGGACGGACGGGCGGACGGGAGGCGAGCGACGCGTTCGCCTCCGCGGTTTTCTTGACAGAAGTGTCAAGAAGAAGAGAATTGAACCAAACACATTCTGCATTCATCCATTCCCTTTACGTTTATAGTGTCACTTGATTTCATTGCCGTTTACCTTTACAGAGCTTGAACCAAACATTGTCCAAGCTTCTCTGCTGTGTCTGACGAGCACAAGTTCTGAATAATGATTGCTCCGAATTGTTTGTTGGAAAAGTAAAATGCACCACATGTCCTTAAACTTGTCCCTTTATATCAACTAGATCCCTAAACTTCAAAAATGTAACTTTGGGTCCATAAACTATCTAAAAGGGTCCATCTAAGAACAAAATACGCCACGTGAGCTTTCGACGCCAACGTAGCATGCCTTGCTGGCAAAAATAAATATGTAAGAAAACCCCTAATTTATATCATTCTTCAATTCGTGTCCTCTCTCTCCTCTCCCTCCCCTGAGCCGCTAAGCCCCCTCCAATCTCCTACCTGACTGAGGCCTTGTTTAGTTCAAAAAAACAACTCTCAAATTCACTATAAAAAAGAAGATTTATCATCACATCAAAATGTCATAAAATACACGGAGTACTAAATGTAGATGAAATTAAAAACTAATTACACAGTTTTGTTGTACTCTGCGAGACGAACATTTTTAACCGAATTAATTAATTTTTGAACAATTTTTCGCGCATACAAACGAAATACTACAGTGATGCAATGATTACGAAGAGATCCAAACTTTTAAATTTGGTACACTAAATTTTGGAACTAAACAAGGCTGAGCCGCGTCCTCATCGGGGAAGTTGTCGCATAGGGCCAGGGGCGGCTACGCTCCGTTTCCGGGACAAATTTATGGGCATGGTGGGGGGAGATGCTCCTGTTCTCCAATCGAACAGCAAGAAGCGCAACACAAGCACTGGTCACCTCCCTTCCTCTTGGTCAAGCGCCAGCACCTCCAATTCTCCTCCCTCGAGACCACGCTTTCCTCCTTTCCGGCAGGAGAGAGAGGAGAGGCCGAGGGGAAAGGAAGAGCTTCCCTCCTTTCCCCGCGCTTTCTAATGCTGCCCACAACATTTCCCGCCATTTACCGTGGTCTGGAGGGAAGCTTCCCGCCTATTTGAGTGGGCCACGGGCCAGCGTGGAAGGGAGACCAGCGTGGCGAGCCACGGTGGCAAAACCGGCCTGCAAAACAGCCTTAGGGGGTGTTTTGAACGGTCTGAGCTATTTTAGGATGTATAATACCTGGTTTCAAACGTTGAGGGGTGAAGTGGCCAGCATTAGATAGGTTAAGGGGTTACGTAGACTTATTCAGAAATTATATGAATCCACTCTACCCCAATCCAACCTAAACCACCACCACCACACACCAATCCAAGCTAAACATTTGAACTCATAATGTAATAACTAATAGTCAAACTATGGTTACAATCCAATAAGAACCCGTTTTTTAAAAAAAAATTATAATATAGATTCTTATCACACTGCTTTGCACAGAGGAACTGACAGGTATAATGAGTCATCTCCAACAAATTTCGGTCAATTTCGATAAAATTTTATAGTGTGAACGCGATGTTTTAATTCCAGGGTCTGGCTCTTGACATGGGGCTCACGTGTAGGTAGCTGTCAGGCATACTGAGTCATCTCTAACAAATTTCGGTCAATTTCGATAAAATTTATAGTGTGAACGTGATGTTTTAATTCCACGATCCGGTTCTTGACATGGGCCCACGTGTAGGTCTAGCCACACTGCTTTGCACAGAGTAGCTGCCAGTTATACTGAGTCATCAACAACAACTTTAAGTCAATTTTGATAAAATTTTATAGTGTGAACGCAAGATTTTAATTACAGGGTCTAGCTCTACACAAAGAACCTATTTCAACCCAACCCAATCCAACCCAACTCGTATTTACATAGAACTTACTCTACCCCACCTCATTAACTAATACTCCTGTCGGGGACAAACTCAAGGGGTCCCCTAATCATCGGGGTAATCACCCTAAAAAAACATTAACCACGAAGGGCCGAACCACCGGCAGCCCGGAAGGGCCATCAGGGCAACACGGCCCGCCACGACCTACAACCGCCCGAGCTCGCCTGACAAGAGGACCCAGGTGGCGACCTCCGTCTCCGCCTCGCTCGAGGGCCGCGCACCCCCTCGAGCGGGCGAGCCAACTCCGCCTCGCTCGAGGCCACCCCTCTACGTAACGCGGCACGCCCCGGCGCCCCGTCCGACAACGGCATTTAATGCCCGTCCCATCCGGCGGGCGCCGATGTCAAAAGGCAATCTTTCCCCACGCCACGCCGCTGACACCACTGAGCCCGCTGTTCCACCTGCTCCGGTCACTGTACGTCCTTGTCACCGCTGTGCAGACGCATGCGGCACTGCGCAAGGCCCTATGCGGACTTGCAGCCGTCATTTTATACCACTATTCCACCCACTCCCGTCCTTTTCCCCCAGGACGCCCCTCGAACGGGCGTGAGGAACCCTCGAACGAATAATTGAGCAGCGACCGAGTACAGACTCCGGTCAGGCGCGGCTTGGTGATGGCAAACGCCAGGTCAAATCCACCAACTCTCGGCCTGGTGATGACGAACGCCAGGTCAAATCCACCAACTCTCGGCCATCCCCTGGTGAGCCAGGCACGCCGCGCACTGTGGTCGACGACGACCACCACGCCGACCCCTGTGCTGCCAACTCTCATCCTTCTTCACCTGCCCCGCCCTCGAATCAACCAGCGACGGGCAGCTGGACACGAGTCACGGCAACGACACCCCTCGAAATCACTCCAGGACAAGCACAAGGACGGCCACGACATCTGCAGAAGCCGGGGTTCACCATAAGTCTCCTGCCTGGGTCACGGACGATGGCACGCCCGACGCCATGCTCACCAGTGCGTATCCCTGTGGTACACATCACGCTTGTACTTGTAAAGCTCCTCCCCCACCTTTCTCTCCTTGGCCTATAAAAGGAGGAAGGGAACGATGGGGAGACGAGAGGAGAGGGCGAGGAAAAACAGTCACACAAACGCCGCCTCACACGATATTGGCATTCGCCTCAACCTCTCTCGCACTCATCCTCAGGGACTTGGAGACTCCTTCTCCTTGTAGCCGCCCTCTGCTCAGCCTGGGCAAAATACCCGATACCCGATACCCGTACCCGAATTACCCGAACCCGGACCCGAATTACCCGAACCCGAGGTACCCGATCCCAAATTCGGGTAGCGATTTTGATTACCCGAAATTAGTTTGGGTAATTCGGGTAATAGACTTCGGTACCCGAATTACCCGAACTACCCGAAGTTTGCCATTCTCTTTGTATTTTATCACGTGTTGTTAGTTGAACACTTAAAATTATCACTTTATTAGAATATAATTCACTTGGTTTGAACAAATAACTATAATATATTGTTCTCCACGAATTATTGTTGAAATACTACACAAATTGTTGGTGAAATTATGTATAAATTGCTACTAAAATTTTGTGTAGTTTGTTGTTTTTTAAACTTTGGGTAGATCGGGTATACCCGAACCCGAACCCGAATTATCGGGTACCCGAAATTTCGGGTAATGTTTTTTCGGGGCTAAAATCGGGTAGCTATTTTCATTACCCGAATTTTCAATTACCCGAATTACCCGACCGAAAAATTCGGGTAACCCGAACGCCCAGGCCGACCCTCTGCAAGCACTCCGGTGCAAGATAGTACAGCGCCCCGAGCGCACTCTGCTGGACGTACGACCACACGGTCGGAACCAGGATAAACCCTTGTCTCACCGTGCTAGCTCTTGCATCAACCGTCAAGGGACGGGACACAGCGCATTCTGTGTGGCGCTGGGGATCAACCGCCCGATCCCAGCACCGACAACTCCGTATAACCAATTTCCACCCACTCCAATACACTCCACATCAAAATCCAACTCATTAAACCCATTTGAACCCAAACCATTTGCAGGGTGAGGCGGAGGCAACGGAGGCAGCGAACTCCGGGTCCACGATTTGGTAAAGGCTAACACCAATTAGCTTATCTGCAGTTTGGATTTGTAGCCGATCTCGTTTCTCCGTAGAGTGCCCCTAATCTCAGCCTTAATTATGAACTTTAAGTAACTGTGGGCCCCTCAGATATGCTTGGTACACAAAGCCCACCAGTCCCCCTCCTGATAAGCACAACATAAGCCCAATACATAATTAATTAGCCCATCATCAGCTCTCATCTCCGATCTATTGGACTTGTCTCTTGAATCTTTGGTCTATCGCTCTTTTCTAGGTTTGTTAGGCCTCTTAATTTTTGTAGACCCATATTAAATCAGGTATATTTTGGATGATGTTTCCCTCATTTTACTCGAGTATATTTGTTACTATGTGCAACACTATGTCACACCCGGCCCAGTTTGTATGGCCCGGTAGTGGCCCATGAGTGCGGGATGCACGTGTTTAGTGCCACATTGCTAGTTTAGCAAGGGTGGAGGCAACTTATAACCCTTTGTCTTCCAGCCATAGCACCTTCGGGTTAACCCTTTTACACGAAGCGAGGACGAAAGTGTAAGCAGGGTGCTATTTGTATGCGTGCACGCCCCTCAGAAGGGTTGTGCGGGGCGGCTCGTGGAGGGCAGGGTGTTACAAAGTACTCAGCAAGCGGGGTGAAAATGCAAGGCCACAAGGATAGGCTATGGTTCACAGCATTGAGCTTTTTAGAGTTGATCAAGTTTTATTAGCAATTTCCTATTTACTAGATGTAAGTTCATACCAACCCACTTAAGCATTTAAAAGAACATCCTATTCAAAAACCCGCGAGTAAAACCACGATTTAGATTCCATCTTTATGTTCAATTATCGTGTGAGGGTCCAAGCCGCTCTTGACCGTGAGCACGGCTGATATATCAGTTTTACACTCTGCAGATGTTGTACCCTTTCACCATAGCTCGTGTTCCCCATGTTGCCTGGGTTGGCCAAACCCTTAAACACTTCCAAGGTGAGTGGCTAGGGGTCCACTTCGAAGCCTTTACAAAGATATGCAAAAGTCCAATAACCCGCAGGAGTTACAGCTAGGGCGGACCACAACCCTCCCTAATGGTCAACACCTTAGTAAAGGCTGCTACCCCAAAAGGACCGGGTTGTACCCCTGCAACCCCAAACCCCCTCTGCTCTTTTTGGATAAGGCCATAAGTACAATTACACACCTAATTAATTGGCTAAGGTTAGAGCCCATTTTGACACCATGGTTGCACTGTTTTCTTGGGTGGTTCTCCATGTTCCGATTAAATAATTGTTCTCTTGTATTAACCAGCATTTACTATCAAAGTTGTCATGATCAAAAATTTTATAAAGATTCAATTCAACCATTCCCAAGGTATTGCAACACTAAGCATGAATTAACCCAAAACATTATTTAAATTGGGGTTGTTTACAAGGAATCATGGGTACAAAGACTAGATAAATCCTTAAAAAGGTGTTCCCATCAATTTAATGCAATAAAAGTAAATTTTAGTTTGTCATGCAGTTATATAGGACAAAAATAATATGCGGGGAGGGCCACTTGCCTTGCTCTACAAAGAAATCCTCTTCTTCTTCGAAAAGTTGTTCTTGATCCGCGTCGACGGGTGACTCGGTTGCAACTGGCACGAGATCTACGATTAAAACAATACAACAATAAGAAAACAGTACATGAAACATTTTTAATAGACTAAAACAAGCGTCTAAAACTAATAGGCTCGAAAAGACGAACGTTTGGAAACCAAGAACGCTAAAAACGGAGCTAAGACGGAAAAGATATGGCTAAAACAAGTTTTAGGGACTTGCTGGCAAGAAAACTAGGCTTACAGGGGCTTAACTGCGAAAACCAGGGACTAAAACACAAATAAGCATTAAACCCGAGGGCTAACGCGTAAAAAGACAGGAGCTGGGCTTCGGGATATAAAAACAGAGAAGCTTAGGGTGCTTTCTGTAAAAATCAGGACCTAAATCTAATTATTTTTGAACTAGACGGGACGGCGGGTTGATTACAGAGAAAGGCATGGGCTCTTTAGCAAAAGTGCCGGCGCTAACCGTTACTCGGCCGGATTGACTTGGGTCGCGATGAATGTGGGCCGTTGATCTTGCGATGGACGGCTGACAGGGAAGGGGCAAGTCGGGCGGCGGCAGGACGCCGACGTGCGGCGGTGCCGGGCCGGGATTTCGCCGGCGAAGCTCGAACTCGAGCTGCCGGGCTCGGTTTTGAGCGCGGTTTGGTGCTAGAGGACCGGGGTGAGATGGCGAACACGTTGGGGGTGATCTCGTCGAGGATTGCGCGGCGAGGCCGGCGGTCGACGGTGAACAGAGGCGGGCGGCGGTGAACTCGCCGGGATTTCCCCGAACTCGAAGTTCCGGCCACGATTTCGAACGCGGGTAGGTTCTGGGTGTTGCTGGGAAGTTGGCGAGTGTGTTCAGGGGGTCCTCGTCGTCCAATTTGCTGCGGCGGCGGCGCTCGTCGACGAACAACGGCGGCGGAGCTCCGGCGAGGGCAATCGGGGGTGCTAGCGTGCAAAACAGAGAGCGAGAAGGGGACGGAGAGCTTCGTTACCTCCACAGGAAGCGTTTGGTGCGGTCGGGCGGGGCGGTGCGGCTCTGTGTCGGCGGATCGACGGTGCGGCGGCGCTCCGGCGGCGGCGGCGACGTGGATCGGGGCTTCTCCAAGGGGAGTGCGGGGTGGGAGCGGTCGAAGGGGGTTCCTGGGGGCTCGGTCGACCTCTTTGTAGGGCGGAGGGAGGGAACGGAGGGGTCGGTGCCGAGGGGAAGGGAGAGGCCGGCCATCAATGGCGATCGGCAGTGGGGAGCTCGGTGGTGTGGCCGTTTCGAGTGGGAGAGTGAGTGATGGTGGAGTGGCAGTGGCAATTGCTACGGCTCAGTGGGTCTAGGAGGGGAAGGGACGCGGGAGAGGGAGTGACGCGGGGAGCTCGAGCAGCGCGGCGCTCGGCGATGCAGAAGGGAGGGGCGCGGCTGGAGGTTGGGGGTGAGCCCGACAGGTGGGCCCCACCTGTCGGCGGCTGTGAGAGGGAGGAGAGGGGGAAGCGGCTTGGGCCGTGGTCGGGCCGAAAGTGGGGACGGGCCGTGCAGCGAGAGAAGAAAAGGAGGGGGAGAAGAGCTGGGCCGCGTGTTGCTGCTGGGCCGAAAAGAAAGGGGAAGGGAGGTGGGCTGCGGGAGAGAGAGAGACGAGCTGGGCCGATGGGTGAAAGAGAGATGGTGAGAGAGTTTAGGGAGCGTTTCTGGACTTTTCATGGTTTTTGAAATTCCCACACAAATCAAACAAAAGACATGCAATTTAAATATGATGCACATGCACTTATTGTTCCAAAATTATTTAAATGATGTTTAAATATTTTTAGGCTCAAATTAATTTAAATTTTTTTTTAATCAAGTCCTTAGAAAATTAAATTCTACCAAGTTACTATGATTTATTTGTGATGGAATTTTAGGGTGTTACAAGAAGTTATTTGCTACAATACACATACATTTTATATTATTTGGATTACATACTATTTTACAGACAAATTAACCCACATAAAGTTTTTGGTCCTTCTGTGTGACCAAACATTATTATTTTTATTATTTGTCATCCATGGCTCTCAAATTTTGTTACAAATACTCGACCGTTTAGTTACCATTATACTGTAAATGATACATATACTCCCTTTATACAATAAAATATACGGTTGAATAGAGCTATGTTATGGTAGCTTTTTTTCCACTTTGTGTTTTGGTCCCCCTATGTTCGAATCCTGGCTCCGCCCCTGGTAGCAGAGTGGAATGGGTCGAGCAGCAGCCTGCTGGTTTGCTCGGCAAAGGAAGGCTGTCGCTGGTTGCTTGACCCCATGAGAAATCAGAGCAGGTGATACCGTGATAGCCGGCCGGGCTTGGAATTTGCAGCTGCAGCTTCTTGTTTTTATGGCGCAAGCCTCCTCATCCCCGGAACAGGGAGGGCCTCGAGGAGGGAGTGCAGGCTCTGCCCCCAGTTGCCCACGCATACTGCTCCCTCGATTCGGAGACGGGGTCGATGGGCAAGGACGGGGTCTGTTGGGCAATCGTTCTGGGAAAAAAAATTTCAAAGAGTATCTTTCATGCATGAAGTACTAAATGAAGTCTATTTATAAAATATTTTTATGGATGAGTGTAACTTTACGCGACGAATCTAATGAGCCTAATTAGTTCATGTTTGACTACAGTAATGCTATAGTAATCATCCTCTAATCGTGCGGTCAAAAGCCTCATTAGATAGGTTTCGCGAAATAGTCTAAGATTGTAAATGTAGTTTTATAGACCGATTTTATTTAATATCATTAATTATTAGTCAAATAGGCCGGCAAAATTTTGCCACTCCAAAGAAACACGGCTCTCGAAATGGAGAGTTGGATCACCCGCTGTAGCAGCTCCTGCTTGGCGATCTCGGGCTTCGGTGACAGCACTGGATCCGACGGGAAAGGGGCAGCGAGGTCGTGTCCTTTGGCCATGCCACTCGCCTCCATCGGCCGCTCAATCCGCTTGAGGCGCTTGGCGCCGTCCAACTCGGGGAAGCGTCCGACGTGCGTGACGCCTAGGTCCAGTATGGTACGGTGTCACGGCCTCAGGTTGGGAGCGACGATCCAGTCCGCCTCGCGCGCCAGGTCCAACTGCCCACAAGAATTTGGCCCGACCGCCCGTCTTCTTCAACGGTTGAGCTAATACTCTAGCTCTAAACACTCTGAGACAACTTCTTCAATAATCAACTCCTCAATGATCTAACTTTTAGCATAAAGCTAATAACATGAATGACTCCATACGTCATCCTCATATAATCTCGAAATACGTGTTTGAGACTATCTCTTAAATAAGAGATAGCTCTTAAATTTTTGCACTATTCACATATTAAAAAAATTTATGAGCTAGATCAGGAGACAGACAGTGGAGGAGACCTTGGCAGCGGAGACAATGGCGCAGTGAGGTATGAGATTAGTGGGGACTAAGGAGAGGAAGAGAGAGAGAGCGCCTACATTGAAGAATTATAAAAAATGGGGGGTTTCTTGCATAATTTTACCAGCGTGGCATTAAGGTGGCATGCCACACCGGCGTCGGGAGCTCACATGGCATATTTTGGTCCTAGATGGACCCCTTTAGAGATCACGCCAGCTGGTGTCAATTTGCAAAAAGGCCCTCGAAGTTTACTAGAATCAACCCGCCGTCCCCCTCTCTCTGTCTCTCCTTCGCACCCTTCCGACGCGCCGCCCCATCCCCTCCACGGCTCCCTCCCCACCCCCTCCACCGCGCCCCTCCTCTGCCCTCTCCCCGCTCCCCCCCTCTCAGGCGGCGGTAGCGTCCCCGGCCGCGTGGCCCGGAGCGACGGCGGCGGGTCGGGAAGCGGGAGCGGCGACCAAGCACGGCGCGCGGCCGGGTGGGCTCCCCGCGGCAGCTGAGTGGGGCAGCGACGAGAGGCTCGGCCAGGCGCGCGCGCGCGTCGGCGGCCGAGTGGGCAGGCGGGACGAAACGCACGGGACGGCTGCTATGGGCGGCGGCGGGGGCGGCGGACGGCCGCGTGGCCTCCCCGCGGCGGCAGAGTGGGGCAGCGATGGCAGGCCCAGATGC
Organism: Echinochloa phyllopogon; assembly: GCA_033239725.1. Taxonomy (NCBI): domain Eukaryota; kingdom Viridiplantae; phylum Streptophyta; class Magnoliopsida; order Poales; family Poaceae; genus Echinochloa; species Echinochloa phyllopogon. The sequence goes on along the minus strand of BTCW01000009.1, from coordinate 9,129,658 downwards.
GCGCGGGGCGCCGGCCGGGCGGGGAGGCGGGACCGCACAAGCGAGGCGCCAGCGGTGGGCGCGGCGGGGCACAGCGGCCACGGTGTCCTTCGTGTTCTGGGGACCCCGACCTTCGTTGCTGTGGTGACCTTTGGAGCTTGCATGCTCATGGGGATCCCGTTGGAGTCGGGGAAGGTGCTGTCTGCATTGGCCACATTCCGGGTGCTGCAGGAACCGATATATAACCTTCCTGACACTATCTCACTGGTGATTAAAACGAAGGTGTCTCTTGACAGGATCGATACATTCCTATGCCTGGAGGAGCTTCCGATTGATGCCGTGCAGAGGCTCCCAAGTGGTAGCTCTGACTTTGCCATCAACGTCAACAATGGGTGCTTCTCTTGGGAAGCCTCACAGGGACCTGAACTTCAAAGTTAAGCCAGGCATGCGGGTTGCAGTTTGTGGAACAGTTGGCTCCGGCAAATCGAGCTTTCTATGTTGCATTCTTGGTGAGATCCCAAAGTTATCAGGAGAGGTTCAGATCTGTGAGACAACGGCATATGTCAGTCAGTCGGCATCGATACAGAGCGGCAAAATTCAGGACAATATACTGTTTAGCAAGGAGATGGAAAAAAAGAAGTATGACAGAGTCATTGAGTCATGCTCTCTGAAGAAAGACTTAGAGATCTTGCCATTTGGTGACCACACAGTCATTGGCGAGCGAGGCATCAACCTTAGTGGCGGCCAGAAGCAAAGGATTCAGATAGCCTGAGCTATGTATCAGGATGCTGACATCCATTTGTTCGATGATCCATTCAGTGCAGTTGATGCGCATACAGGCTCCCACCTTTTCAAGGTACATCAGTGTTTAGTAGTATATGGTAACAATGATAAATTAGGACCACGCACTCATGTGTTAGTAAGTCATATTTTGCTTCAGAACTCAGAAGCCACTTGCACAGCTTCAATTATACACTGACCCAGATCCCACACTGCTTGATGGTGTAATGCTCAAAGCATGGTTTAGCCTATTGTCTGACTTTCCACCAAATGGAATTCTACGACAAGCTGTAATGATCCTAGCATTTTCTGTTACAACTATTGTGTAGAGATATGCCAGCTAAACTTATATTTCATAATTATTTTCTTCATTATAAATGGCATAGATGCACCAGAACCTTCATTTGAAGTTGTTGTCGTTTGAACCTTGAGGAAATCGGAAGCTCATGATGAATACAGGGGAAAGAAATAGCTTTTGCTGCAGCCCACGAGCGCAGCATTCTCCGTGTGCTATCCTCTTGACAAACGCTCAATAACTACAAACAAAACATTAAGATCGGTAGTGAGAAAATTAGCACAACTGGTTCTCTACACCAAAAACTCTCGCTGATCGCGCGGCAACCTGAATCTAGTGGAAACCTGAATCTCAACATTGAGAATCACTGCTAGCTGGTGAAATACACTTACCGCAAATTACATGGAGCAATGAAAGCCGGCGGCCAACAATAGTTCGCCTGGACAGGGTGTTTTGCAACGAGGGCTGGGATCTCGCATTCGAGCAGCACGGCTTACATGCACTCTCCACTGCCCATTCTGATAACTGCCCCCTGCTGTGGTGACAGAACCACTGCTTGGAGTACCACATTCAGAGTTTAAATATAAAAAAACTCAATATGTCCCTAACGCTAGCATTTGAACAGCTTCTCTTTAGCGCTAAAGAAAACATTGGAATGTGCTGGCAGAATATTTATTTATGTATATATAAACAGGCACATAAACGGTAAAATCAAAGTGGTCTTGATTCAAGGGGCAATGTAGCCATAACTTGAAGAACAATGATCCGACCAAAGCATTCTGGTTACTTTCACACATTATTGTAGATAACACAGCCCATACATCAGAGCAACGACTACTAGTCTTGACAAGATGACTAGAGTACCCAATGCATCAGTTTATGGAAGAGGCTATACTGCTTCGACATGTGCTTCACCACTTGCAGCTCCTCACCTCGACGCTCCACCTCGAGGCCGGAGAACACCACGTACTTGAGGCTCCCGAAGTCATCTGGGGGCGGAAGCTTGATCTCAAAGAACCTGGCAAGACAGAACTTGGAACGACCAAGGTGCAAGAGATAGGAGGACCTGCTAGTCCAGTCCTCCGGCGTTTGATCCTTCCAGAGGTTGACGGCTGTAGGGGGTGCCACGGTGAGGTCCGAAGCACACAGCAAAGCATCGTCACCGTCACGGCAGCTCGAAGATAGGCCAAACCAGAGCTTGTGCTCCGGGAGGTAATGGACATGGCCCGAGAAAGGCAGCGCCCAGTCGCCGACCTTGGTCCAGACACTGTTTGCCACATCGAAGGAGTGAGTGCCAACTGTCTTTTTGGATATCCAGATGTTGGAGCCGCCCACCAGAGCATAGGACCGGACGTGAGCGCATGCGCTTCGGCTGGCGTACGGGTGGCCGTTGTACTCGTGCACATAGGGAGGGGGCGGCAGGCCGTGGCAATACCAGTCGTCGTGGCTCTGGGTGCTGAGGTCCACGCCGAAGACGAGCCCATCGAAGCAGTGGTAGCAACTGCCGCTGGTCATGAAGTTGAGGATGGTGTCTAGGATGTAGAGGTTGTTGCCGACGGAGAAGGAGACGGGCTTCTCCTTAGGCGCAACGAGGCTAGGCAGGGTGCGGACCGAGCGCATCTCGGGGTCGCAGAGCACGGCGCGCCCCGTCTGGTCGGTGGCAACCACCTGGTGGTTCTTGTTCTCGCCACCACCGAAGAGCACAAACTCCATGCTGCCGTTGACGTACTCAGAGACGGGTGGTCTGAACCTCAATTCTGGGGAAGGCAGGGAAGCTTCCTTCGCCGGCGGCGGATCAGAGACCTGAGTTCCACGGGGGAAGAAGAGGCTCGACGTATCGATGCGGTAGAGCGGGAAGTCGCGCCGCTTGCTGCCGTTCGTCATCAGGTACACGAACCGCCGGAAACTCATTGTTCCGGCCTCCCTTCGCCCTCGGATCTGCTTGCTGCTACAATTGAAACGGTTCATCTTGTTCAGGATGTTGATGTTATTCACAACAGACAACTAATCTGAGGAAAGGGAAGTCGAAAGGAAGAATTTGTAATTTGTTCCTCATATTTCCCGAATCTGTTCTCTTCAATCATAAACGAACATCCGAACCCCAACAAAAAAAATTGGATGAATCAAACAGCAACTGAGAATCAAAACGTACCTCCTTCGTAAGCACACTGACGCTGAAGAGGGACCGAGGCCACCCGAAGCAGAAATTTTTCTTAACCCAGATAGATCGGTGGGGAAGAAGGGGAGGAAGGTGGATTTGGGGGAGCAGGGGCGGCGGCGGCGGCGGGGTGAACTGAGAAGTGGCGCAATCTAGGGCGGAGGAACTGTCTAGGGCTTCTCTTTATCGTCTGCGGAATTAGGCCGAGTGGACCGGGCTAGCGAAATCACTCCACTCTCGGGGCAGCCCAATAGATCATAGCTCGGCCCGGATCCACCTGCAAGCGCCATTTCCCACAAGCCACAATCCAAGATGCCCATTTTTTTAAAATAAGATGACTACAACTACATCGATATAAAAACATTTTAATTCAATTTTTATATTTATCTATTTGCATTAATATTTATATAAAACTAGTAGAGTGCACGTGCGACACACACGTGTTTTCGAAAATTAAAATAGAAATTACTTTTTTAATAATTAGATGTATATGATATTGCATTCTTTATTTACATCTTTATCAATAATATCTCTCTCAATCTGTATTTCTTATTCTCTTTATTTAATATTTTGTTCATCTAATTTGATTTCACTCATAAAAGTAATTTCAATGTAAATACCCCAAACACCATTAGGCGTTTCATTTTGAATTTGTTGCACTTACTCTAATCATGTTTATTGTAACTAAGAAAATCACTTCCATAGGTACCTGCCACATGATTAGGCGATTCGGTCGCTGCGCTATCAACTGGTTTATACATCGATCTTTTTTACTTTGGCCCCTGCTTCTTACTTTTGTTTGTTTTTACTTGTACGTATATGTGAATTTGTGTTTGCCAAGTGTCTAATGTAGAAACATCGATCCAAACCACCTTAATGAATGCATTTATTTGTTGAGTGGTTTATTTTAGCTTGCACTTGCACAATACATTTCTTACGAGAAAATTGCACAATGCATTTAATTTCAAATAATTCTAAAACACCCTTTTTCACTTAGAAGCAATTCCCAATCATGCAAAGCTTTCCCAATAAAACTGTAACAACATCTTTCAACCTGGATTTGCTTTCTTTATGCTTCAAACTTCACATAAGATCAGGCATTCAGGCTTCAATAGCATTGTTCAATTACATTCGGCGAAGTCTTACATGATAGGGACAGAAATAATAGAATCGTCTCGGTTGGGATAAGTCATGTGGGGGCACCCCGCTATGACGACACTCTCGATTAGTTTCATAGCTGCCGAACCCAATCCAGCACGAACTTCAAATCAAATGGACCTCCAAGAAAATTCACTTTTATTGGCACATGCAGAAAGCTGCTGCAGCCATTCATGGATCTTCAGACCTGGTGGTGTCCTATAAAACCACGCACATGGCCTCCGAACTCAAACCATCATCTGCATGCAAACCAGCTTTCACTGAAGGTAGAGCCCTTCTTCGGCACCAAGCCACTAAGGTCAGTCACTACTTAGCAATGGTCGGTACTGGAGTGCGTAGAATCTCGTGTTGCCCATGCACGACGGCAACCACGCCGGTCCATTGCTTCGTTCTACAACCCGGCGAACGAGACCACCATCTCACCGGCGGTAGGCAAATGCAACGCATGGCCCACGAAGGAACGTCACCGGCAGTGGGCAAATGCAACACATCGCCTACGAAGGAACGTGATGTGCAATTGTGCCCGCGGTGGAAGGAGGCTCACCTACTTTTTCTTGTCAAAATTAGGTGTGTGCGTTCAAAATAGTGAGTATGCATGTGACCAACCCTGTCATGCAAAAAAATAGCTGAATAATGACATGCCTCTGACTCCGGATGAACTCAGCAAGCACAAAGATTAACAAATGCATGACTGGTTTAGTGCAGGAGTGAGCATGAGCTGAATTGATGTCTGTCGATATTTGGAGTAGATCAACACCATGGAAAAATTTGAAGCTAGGGCTAATTTTAAAAAATTACCTGTCTCTGAAATCGATCTTACGGAAAAAACTGAAGCTAGGGCTCGAATTTTAAAAAATTACCTGTCCCTGAAATTGATCTTTTCCTTGACTTGTTCGTAGATGATGATGCCATCGACGAGGACCTCCTTGAAGCGTAGGTACTCCGGGATGGTGAGCTGCTCGACGATGATCTCGTGCACGTTGACACGGACGTACTACTGCATTCTTCCCTTGGACTGCAATTCGAATAGAACACAGCCATCGACAAAGCGATTAGTCCAGAGAAGAGCAGACGTCATTCTTATTTCTTCCCTTGGACTGCAATTCGAATAGAACAGAGTATTCACCGGTATGTGGATCCTCTATTCTATTTCTAATATAACTCAAGAACTGTCGCAGTCTACCCTTTGATGCCATCAACCATCATAACGGCTTACACCAATATCCCTTGAGAATTGAGATATGCATCGTTCCCCCTCGGCCCTATTCGCTTGACTTATGCTTATCAGCCAACAATATTTTTCTCTCACAACAAATCAGCATAAGTCATCAACTAACAGTATTTTTCTCTCACAACAAATCAGCATAAGCCATCAGCATAAGTCATCAGACAACAATATTTTTCTCTCACAACAAATCACCAATCAGAAAAGATGACATTTATTAGTACACACTAGAAAACTCGTGGCGCGGCGTTGCCGCGTCATCCTTGATCTGGCCAGTGTGGATATCAATGTTGATGATGTGCTGCATTTAGCCAGCTTTACAATTTGGGCCAGCTGATCATGGAATCACATGTACATACATCGACACACACAGTTTGTTAGCAGGTGTGGTTTAGTGGCAATGGTAGGCTTTATGTTCTCCATGCACATGCAAGACTGCAATGCGTTTGTCTCTAAATAAGCTGTGTGCCTATCTCAGCTTATATGTAATAGACCAGTTAGTGGATGAGCTGAGTAAGAAAACATATCAATGTTTGTTCCATTTTTCATCAGAGGTTCAGAATGCATGGAAACATTCATGTCCACTATTCTTTGACGATCTCCTTACTCAATCAGTATTCAGTACCATTTATCCTCGAGAAATATACAGGAATGAGAGGGCATGGAGGACTACCTGCCATGTCATCTGAAAGTATGACACCTGAATGATTTTGAGAAGGGAAAAACTGAGGCAGCGTGAGAAGAATATATTTCCATTTAACTTCAAGAATAGAACCTAAATAGAGAGTAAACAAATTGACCAGGAGGGAATCTCCATTAGGCCCTCAAGGCCTCAACGTAAAGTTTTGTACTCTTCGTCAGGAATATCAGATGCATGGCCCTATCTGCACATGCATGTTGCGAATGCCATTTAGGCCTTGTTTAGTTCCAGAATTCCCACACCCAAATTTACTATGCAAAAAGAAGATTCCCATCACATCAAAATGTCATAGCATGCATGGAGTACTAAATATAGATAAAATCAAAAACTAATTACACAGTTTTGTTGTACTCTGCGAGACGAACATTTTGAGCCTAATTAATAAATTTTTGGACAATTTTTCGCACATACGAACGAAACGCTACAGTGCGCCGGCTGACGCGCGTCAGCCGGCGCAGACCCAATTCGGGCGTCCGGTTTCCGGATCTAAACGCGGCCTTAAACTACAGCTATGTTCCTTGTCCTGACTCAGGCACAGACTGCCTTCACAACTTTTATCTCAGGTTCCATCCCTGATGCAAGCAGGGGCGGAGCCAGAACAGCCTGCCAAACAGGGCTGGACTAGTAGAAAAACGTTGAATTGTTTGAAAATAGACTAAACTATAGTATTTTAGGTATAAATAATACACAAATTTGTATGAGATCAGCATGCTTCAACCCGTGCTGCAGCACGGGCAGCACGGGGCGTGCCTCCGCCCCCTGGATGCAAGAACCAATCATAAGGAGTTCACAGTTCAAATTATAATGTTTTGCTCGGCAAAACATAATTAATCAGAAATATCACACTCTCCTACAACTGTATCATCCGAAAGGCTAGTGCACATATTACAGAGCTGAAGGTTAATACGGTGATGCTTGAACTAAACTAAATATTAAGTGACTTGCATGGACTATTTTGATTTATTGAATAATTAAACTGGGTAGGGGGGGGGAGTTCTACATTGCATCACTATAAATTCCTTTTTGGTTTCGAAAAACAATGCAAGTCGTGCTATGTTCGTCATTATTAATTTCTCCATAGTAATCTCCAGGCTTAGGGAAAGTGTCTTGGGATGATCTTTGCCACAAATGGAAATAGGGCAGGAAATGCAATAATTTGTTTGTATTTGCTGTTATCCATCAACCAGATCTTAGAGCTTACATGTTGTGTTCATCAGCCGCAGCTGATTGAGTATGCTAGTCAGGAAATACAAACGTCTTGTCGTTTGATGCATGCTCCTACTTGTGATCATAAACAAACACTCCATCACTGTGGGGATCTCAGCTTGCCTAAGTTCTGGCAGCAACATGGCTTTGATGGGGGGGCAAGAGCTTGCAAAATGACTGGCTGTAGTGGTTCCCAAGCTGCTGCATCAATAGGAAACGAAGCACAACATGGCCATACACGGTGCTTCCAGGTGAGGTTTGTTCGCCGTTGGTGAACTTCGTGCTGTACCCAGCCACCATGGTCGGTGCATAGCCAGCATCTTCATCACGCGTGCTCCCACACAATATCTGCACATGTGAACAGGTTACATGCATCTGCTTATCAGATTTTGGGCAGAATAAAAACAAAAGGCAAGATTTCACCAAATGACAGACTATCTAATCTTCATCAAATGTGAGTAACACATTGCAGAGGACGTTGTTAATTACCATCTTGTTATAGGGCCGAGGACGTCTGGGCCCAGCATTGGTTCAGTGAGTAGCTAGCCTTGGAGGCATTTCGTCGAGTAGCTACTAGGCGTCGTGCATGTCAACAACCGCCTAGCTTACCAGGGTCCTGGCGGCGCGCTCGACGGAGTGCTAGGGCGCACAGGCTCGGCGGGGAGCTATGAAGGGCTGGTAATGCTTGCCTGTTTCGTCGTGTGTGCCGTCTGTGCCTTGCTTGGCGCCGGCGCAGACACCGTTGCCATCGCCGTCGCCGTCGTCTATTGCAGCTTTCACGATGGCACGGGCATGTGTGGTGGATGGGGCGCCGCGCGACCAGCCACACCTGCGTGACGCGATGCGGTCCGCTTCGGGCACGGCGTCTGCTCGGTTTCCGCAAAGCATTGGGAAAGATTGGGAAAGGCACTTCGGTGTTGTCGAGGATGCATCGAGGATTCGACGGCGTTGTCCAGGCTAGCCAGCAGCCATGGGACGAGGTAAGAGAGAAGCGGCAGGCGGAGAAAGGCACGGAGGGCAGAGTAGGCGGAGGGTGCGCTGCGGAGCCGCGGAGGCCACCGAGGGGCGCGGCAGGCGGCGGAGAGTGAGGCGGCGATTTCTCCCGAGAGACGAAGGGGATGAGGTGTTTGACAGTCGGGTTCAGGACGGTTCGCGAGGATGCGGGTTTGCAAACTACTAATGGGCGAGAGACCCGAATCGGATGGTCGATGCAGCGAGTTGGGTGAATCCAACGGCTCGCGGCTTACCGGGTGACGTGAACCCGTTAGCCGCCCGGGAAATAACCGCCGTTTCGTCTTTTAGAGATTCCACAGCCATCAAAAAATCGTGGAACCCTTAATTCTGAATGCATGTCCAAAGAAGAGCAGCCATCCTTCTTCCCCTCTGGAGTCTGGACTGCAGTTTGCACCGAAGAATAAAAAAAATTTGCCTTGCTTGTGGTCCTCCAGAATTTGTTTTGATGCCTCCATGAAGACCAACAATCATAAACAAAGATGTAAAATAAGAAAACCAAGGTGAATGCCAGTTTACATGTATGCATATATACACCTTGAAAAGAGTAAATTGCACTAAGTATACAACAAGTTGGCTTGTAGATGCAGATTGGTCCAATAACTTGTAAAATGCTCAATTCAGTACAATAACTTAACAAGTGGGTGCAGATTGGTCCAACAACTTGAAAAATACTCAATTTAGTATATTAACTTGACAGGTGGGTGCAAATTGGTCCACAACTCATAAAATATTCAATTTAGTATAGTAGCTTGGCAAATTGATACACCTACGGTCCAAATTTTATAACGATATTAAGCAAAGTAGATGGACTTGTGAATTTTATTTTGGTTATAATTCTTGATTTTTTTCTATTTTGTTGTTACTTCTCAAGTGTGTACATACATAATTTATTTATCATTAATAAAAAATAAATGAAATTCTAAAATAGACCATTAGCATTACCAAAAGACCAATGTTCATAAGAGAGACTTTAAGGCCTTATCTTTGTCTCATGTATTCAACGGTAGTAGAGAAAGCAATTTGACTTATGTTCTTTTAATTAGCTCATTTTCTATTCTAAACAAGAACAAAAGACTTTAAAAATTTATGCCAAATTTCTAAAAAATATAGTTAATAGTTGTCAATATATAGGTTTCTGCACAAAGATTCTTATAATCAAACATGTATAAAACAACGAAGGCTAACTTATAATTATTGAATGTGGAATTAACTATTATTAGTTAAAATTAAATCACTACACAAAATAAATTAATTTGAAGACATAGCATAGTTTCCTAAGGTTATTATCTTGGTCAAATACATAAACATCGCCACGGGAATATCAGTGACCAAATAATTCGTAATAATTCGTAATCAACGTGAACATATCTCTATTGTGACATAGAGTTAGCAATATGTTGCTATTGTAATGTTTGGACCGTGGATGCACTAATTACCAAGTTATTACAGTAAATTGAGTATTTTACAAGTTATTGGACCAATTTGCACCCACCCGTCAAGTTATTGTACTAAATTAAGCATTTTACAAGTTTTTGGATCAATCTGCACGCACTTACCAAATTATCTCGTATGGTGGGTGCAATTTACTCCCTTGAAAATATCCGATGCGTTCCTTCCTCCAAACAAAAGGACTGACACGTCGACGAGGCCACGGCCAGGAAGGAGTAGCCGGTCCGATCCCACAGGGTAAATGTGATGTTAGTCATGGCCAACCATGTAAAAGATCCACCCTAGTCTGTAGTCTCCTTTTTTTTTTTGCGAAAGCCTAGTCTGTAGTCTCCTACAATCCAAAGGATCAGAATTGTATTTCCACCAACTAGCTATCGGTAACCTCCCGAAAAGATCACAGAGAGACTGCTAATTCATCATTCATCAGCAATAACTGGGCATACTCACCACTGGAATCTAAATATCATAACAGCTCAATGCAAAGAAAGGGCATATGCACCAACAGAGGAAGTAATCAACAATACCAAAGCATCACAAATGGCCTCAGTAACCAATCTATTTCAGGCAGATTAAGGTTCACATCCTAAGAACTTCATGCAGAATCACATAGTCTTCATGACGAATTGCTGGACAAACGATGCCAACACCACTACTTCAAACAGCTAGCAAGACATACTATGACACTAGTTTCTCAGCAGACCAGAGAAGTCTCAAGTTTTCGCCACCATAGAACAACCCCAAAGATCATTTACATCTGTTTCCCCAAAGATCGTTCGCCACCGGTAGAACCCCTTCAGTGAGACTCAACTGCTGCCGGCTTCGCCACCTCCGGAGTCCCATCCTTGACCACAGGCTCGACCTTCTGCTTGCCGAACACCTGCAACATGTCACAAGCAGCAAACGATTAGCACCAAAAGCAAATCATAATCAGGAACAGCACAATGCAGACAATATCAATTAAAAATGCATCATAAACATAGCATATTAGTTACTAATATCCAAGCCACAAGTCTCAAAAGCCTTATAGCAAGCACACATAATCAGGAACCAACAGGGAATGCAGAGGATATCTATTAGAAATGCATCAAAAACATAACAGATTAGCTACTGCAAACACATCATAATCAGGAATTGACAGAGTGCAGAAGATATCTATTAGAAATGCATCATAAACAGAACAGATTAGCTACTGCAAAAACATCATAATCAGGAATTGACAGAATGCAGAAGATATCTATTAGAAATGCATCATAAACAAAACAGATTAGCTACTGCAATCCAAACCACAAGTCTGAAAGGGCTTAAAGCAAGCATATCATATAAGGAATCAGCATAACACAAGCAAGTTTTTTCGAAATGAAAATTTTGCTACTGAAATCCAAGCCAAAAGTCTGAAAGCATATAGCACAAATTCATATTACTGTAATGTGGCATCAGTACTCCTGACCAATTCTATTCGCAACAAAAGAAATGAGTTGCTGCAGTGATGCAAGTATACAATGAGGGGCAAACGCATCTATGGCTCCATGAATCCATGGTTGGACCATAGGCAGGACAGCAAAATACTGCATACCAAGGTTCAGATCAATCAGCACATGAGGATCATGCAGTCAGGCATGGAGGACCCCCATATTTAATAATCATAAACTAACCAGGAAATTAGCATTACGAGCCAAGACACGTATCCAGAATCCACATGTTTCCACTCTCAAAGTGAAAAAAACTGTAAAACAATTATCTCACCAAATTGCAGCTACACCAGTGGCAAGATGGATTTCAACAGCATAACAGGAACTTTACACGCAGGCTTGTAAGAAAACAGTGCACAGTAAACATGCTAAATCCCCTATTCCCCATGACACCAAGACCCGTTCACAAATCACACTCAAGAGAAAACGCGGAAAAGAAACACTATCATCACCATCCAACAATTTCTGACCACATGCTGAAAAATATTCTTTAAAAAATCGCTGCTACGTTTCTACAGAGATGGGTTTCAACAGAATACCATCACCATGTTTGCTGAAAATAGTCAAATACAGAAGGATTTCAACACCCAAAAGACATGCTAAATCGCCTATTCCCCGTTAACCATTCACGATCAGGAGAAAACGGTGATAAAAAGAAAGACCACCATCAGGATCCAACAATTTCTCATCGCGCGAGACACGACTAACTTCTGATCACTTACTGAAATAACAGACATGCTGGTACTAGCGCTGGATCCCAATCCCATGAATAAACCCCATTCGCGCAGAATAGACAGCCAAAAACCAAAGACTAGCATGGGATCACCACCACGCGTTTCCTGATCACACTACTGACTAAGCGCCTACAGGACTACATCAACTACATACACGCACACATCCATTTTCTTGCAACAAGGCAAGGCAGAACAACTGAACAAGCAACTAGTACACCACCAAACAGCAAATAGAAGCAGACGAACTCGCCAATCGGGTAAAATCACGCGCGCACATCACCGAACGGGGAGATCGAGAAGAGGGGAGTGGATCGGGGCAAGCGACATTACCGAGTTGCACTTCTGGGAGAAGTAGTTCTTGACGCAGATCCAGTGCTTCTGCGTGGGCATGGCCTTGAACTGGTTGAAGTAGTCCTTGGCGGTCTCCAGGAACGTCGCCTCCTCCCCCACCGTCTTCTTGTAGCACTTCTCCTGCGTCTCCGGCTCCTTCTCCGGCACCGGCTGCGGCGCGGTCAGGGTCCGCGTCGCCTCCTCCGGCGCCGCCACCGCCTCCTTCTTCACGCCGCACGCCTTCTCCATCGCGACCCCAACACCCAGCGAAGGCACTCCGACGGGAAACCACTAGAAGAGGAGATGGAGAGGCTAGTGGTGGATGGAGGAACCGAGTCAAGAGGATGGGAAGCTTTTCCTGTGCTCGGCAATGGTGCCGGGCGTCAGCTTTATAGGCGGGGCCCAGGCTGGGCAGGGGCCGTTTCCTTGGGAAGGAAGATGAGAGCGCAGGGGTGGGGCGTGGGTTCGAAAGGGGAGGGGGGACGTGGTTTCTCTGACATGTGGGCCCAAGAATGCTCCGGTTGTTGCTGCGTGCTGCTACACACTCTATACAGGCCACTGAGTTGTGGGTCCGGTACCAAGCGTCCGGGCCTGGCGTACGCCGAGGGCCATTCCTGGGGTGTTTAGTTAAGAAAAAGGTAAAGAAAGTTCGGTGAAAATGTTACATTAGTATTTTTTGTTTGTTTGTGGTAAATATTTTTCTATCATGATATAATTAGGTTCAAAAAATTCGTCTTGTTGTGTACGTCAAAACCATATAATTAGTTTTTTTATTTACCCACGTTTACTGTTCCATGGCTAAGGAGAAAGATTTGATGTAATAGGTAAATAATAAAATTTAAAGAGAAAATTTTAAAAGGTTTGATAATTTAACGTGGAACTAAACACAGCCACTTGGGTTGTTTCTTTTCCTCCTCTTTCTTGGGAGAGAATCCGCAGAGGCAAGAGACGCCGCGGGTGGGGCCGGGAGGATTCGGCATGCATTTGTCGTTTCCCGGCTTGCCGTTGCCGGAGACGCTTGTATGTGGGCCCGCAGTCCTGCTACGCTGGGAGACAGTTCTTGTGACCGGGAACTGCGGAAGCATCCAGAGGCGCCAGAGCCCGGATGATTGGACTGCCACGTGGACAGAGTGCGCCTACGGAGCCCACGTTTCGGTGACACTGGTAAGGGCAGCTCGTTTCGGTGACAGGGCAGCTCATATGTGGTCTCGTCCAGAGCCATGTAGGATTTTTGATGATGTGAAGCAAAGAGAGTGAGGTGAGAGAATGAGGTCCGCCTCTCATGGGTTAAATTTTAGGACCATGAGACAACCCCTTACCATTGTACGAGTTTAGTTGCCATGCAACCAATTATATTTCTTTATTTTTTCATAAATTAAGGATTTTGTATTGCTACAAGACAACTAAAACTACGATTTATTGTATAAATTGTCAGATAAACCGTCTCAAGATTACGTGTCGCTATATGAGATCGTTTATTAGACGACACCATCTATTAGACGACATCAATGCACCTTCCCTGACCGGCTCCAGCGTCAGATGGTGATCGCCAGTGCGGTAATAGGTCAGGACGTGGGCCAGGAACGATGGAGAGTCAGTCTGGCGGAGAGCCAGAGCCCAGAGGGAGCGGTTCGTGGAGCGTCCGATCTTGCCCCGAGCGCCGAGATCTCGAACGGGCATGGATAATCGAGGAAGAAAAGCTCGACAGGCCAACCGTTAACTTGGCTGCCAAGTACGGAGTAGAAGCATAAACGGGCCTGATTAAAGCCCAGGGCCCTCGAGCCCATTTCCCTCTGCCGTCGTCCCCCTCGACCCTCGCCGCGACGCTAACCCCCCCGGCACCCCTCCCCTTCCTCTCCATTCCCCCACGTAGGTGGTAGAAAGTAGAAACAATCAAACGCAAGGCGAGCGGCGGCCGCCGCCGCCATGGCTGCGGCTCGCCGATTCGGCGTTGGTCGATGTCTTCTCGCGGCGAGGGCTGTGCTATCCTACACCGGGATCCTGTCCGCAGCTTCGTCAGCCCCCGCGAGGGCATTCTCTTCGTCTCGGCCGCCTCCGCCATATCAACCACCGACTTCTCAATCTCCGAATTACCCAGGGCGTTCTCCTCCCCCCCAGAAGCAAGGGACTGCTGCGCCGGAGAAGCAAGGGACTGCTACACCTCCCAACCGGCCTCCGCCTCGTCGCCGTCGTCCATGGCGAGCGAAAGTAGACGGCCCGGTGCTGCATCCCCAGTATGACATCACTAACGCAAGGTACAAATTAGGTTGCACATGTCGTGCATTTGTTGTGCGTAGTGGTGTTCTGCTGGATATCTATAGCTGCAATTCTATGGTTTGATGGAAAAGGCTAGAAATAATTTATTATTCATACTCTGAGACCACAAGGTGACCTGTGTTACTCCATTTCCTTCTGGATAGGTTATTATGCTATTATTTCAAGTTTTCACAGATTAGGTAAAGTTTATGTAGTTACCATGAAATAAACAACAGATACATGCGCTGTTGCTTTGATGTATAATGTAGATAACTTTTAAGTGCTGAAATCAACTTTCATCAGTATGGATTCCAGTAGTACAGGCAATAGAGTTATTTGTAAAGATCACTCTATATAACAAAAAATATTAATAATGCTATTTTCTTTGAAAACTATATAAAACTTTCAAATGGAGGAAGTACCTTTTTACCTGTGCAGTTGGAAATGGAATTTATTACCTCTTGATCGAGACTTGTTTGACTGAATATGTGCTGCTGAACCTACTCTTTTTACTTCTGTTACCATATCTGTTTAACTATTCACTAGCACATGCAATTTGTGGTGTTATGAAATTCCTCATGGAAGTATAGAACACCCTTTTTTTGAAGTTGCATTTCAATATGTGGTCCTGGTGATAGAAAGATAACACAATGTGTATGATTTTTATTTTCAGTTTGTTCAATCATCTAACTATGCATAGATCCCGATTCTCTCATTTTAATGTACTGCTCATTAGTAGTTACGAATTTATGATGCATAATAAAGTCATTGGCTCCAGCTGACAATACTAAGTCCATACTGACCCAGCGAGAACCTGAACCTCATTTTGTTTCTATTCTTATTTACATCGGTTATTATTTGCCCACCTCATTCATGCTTCTTGTTGACAGGTTTGTTAAAATGATCCGCGGAGTCTCAAATGAACAAGTATTTGACGAGTCCAATCTCTACCTTAAATTCAATCCTCTGGACTATGCTAAGAGGGTGTGCATGATAAGGGAACTACCGATTCCTGGAGCTGTCAACGGTGAAACATTTTGGGCAGTTACTGAAGCCACTAAAGTTCTCATCAGATCTTTGTTGCTGATCCTTGCTGTGCTTCACAAGGCTGGGTTCTGCTTTGAGCATCTTGGCCTGGACAGTGTGCTGATTTCAGGTGAAGGCAGATTCAAAATCAAGAAGCAACATGTTCTCTTGAAGGCTCTTGGTCCGAATGGTGAAGGAATAGGTACTGATTACGAGATGGCGCGCAACCTCATTCAAGCATTGCTTGTTGAGTCATGCGGTCAGGATATCATGACAAAAATATGTCGAGATTTCAGATCACTATTCTCTTTGATGAAAGTATCTGGCAAGTCCTCAGAATATCATATCCAGACTCATGTGTGCCTACTACCTCTGAGCAGTTGGTCTTTGGTGTTCAGAAAGTTCTACAATGAGGTTAGGTATGTTCTTGGCAGAGATGACCCGGACTTGCAAAGGATAGTCTATTCTGCCATCAAGTATGTAGGATGGGGTATACAGGCAGAAAGGAACCCTCTGCTGAAAAAATGGTTGCGCTATAGGCCAGGAGCCTACAACCTTGATGAAGCATCCAACCAGCTTGATTTAATGCGAAACGTTGACGCCCACCAAATGGATAAGGAGACCTATCCTGATGGTCAACTACAGTTCCTCCTATATGCAACATTCCCAGGTGTTCTAAGTCAAATCCAAAACGTTCTGTTCAGACATGGTCGCATCGGGCATCTTCACATCGAAGAAGATTTCAATGACGGGAAATCACATATACTGAGCAGCATGCCCAGAGTTCATCCATCAGCTACGTCTACATCTTCCTCAAAGGTAACCTGTTTGCATGTTTGCATATAATATCTATCATCAAAGTGTCTCAAACTTTTGCCTTTTTCTTTGCATATGATGCTATAGACACTTGATATTTCCTTGCTGGTTTCAGGATCTCAGTGGTTTGAAATTCCTGGTTAACAATGTGATTGAAAACAAGGGAGGATTTAGAAGTGGCGCTGGTCATGGTGGTGGCATTGGATGTAGTTCTGCTAATGGCGGCGGTACTGGCAAGTCTGTCTGCCCTGATGGCTCTAAACCTACTAAATGACATTGGCAACAGAGTGTCGGCGGCTGTAATGGAAATGGTGTTGCAGCAACTCTGGCAGCGCTGATGGTGATGAGCTGGGAACAGCAAACTGACCAGTCAGATAAAGCTAACAATGAATGGGCAGCATGAGCTTTTCTTTTCTTTTCTTTTCTTTTTTAGTGATGAAATGCAAGATGAGTCTGGAGAACTTGTCTGAGATTGCGAATTAGTGTTGTGGGACAAGATGTTCCCTTCTAACTGGGAAATGTAGCCCATCTGTGACTTGCGGTTTAAAACATGTTAGCCAACCGTGATGCTGAATTTGATGAATCAGAAGATTCCTACCTTCCCCAAAATTTCTATCTTGTTACCTCTTTTCTCTTAATCTGTGGCACGGTGGCGTTGTTCCAACCAGCGGCCAGTAAATGTCTGCGGCGGGATACAGCAGCTCTAGCATTGATAATATCTCAGGAATGACGATCTTATGAACAAAAACCTCATCGGTGCTAATAGGATGACAGCTCAGGCAACAAGCCCGGGCATCCCTGTATGCATCCCTGTTTTCGCTGGCCTGAGCCAAATTTTACAGGGTGCGTTGGGTGAAATTTTAGACTAGCTCGTTCAAGAAATGCTGGTTGGTTTGTACGGGCTGTGCAGAGTGACGGGAGAAACCGACGAAGCTGTCCTATGCCTTCGTCTCTGAACCCATGGTCACATAGTAAATAAAGGAAATTATATTTAGTATCACCACAGGCATATAAATTACCCCTACTCCGTCAGTTTGCTGACGAAACTTAAAACCTGTCTGACAAAAGAATATCACTGATCCAATCAGTTCGAACCACATTGCCTTCATGCCTATCCTGCTATATATGCCGTGATTCACAGCAAACGCTCTGAAGATGCAATACATCATGATCAATCAGCCGAGTGATAATCTAAAAAATGTGCTCAGGATCGATTACAGAACACTGCCTTCAGGTAACAGATTCCAGACTGGATCATAGGTGGTCTGAATAAAAAGTACTGGAACAGACCCTTTTGTCAGATTATGATTTCCTTCGGCAACCCCTCCAAGGAAAGTTGGAACTCAGACTATCCTCATTCTTTTTTCTAGTCAAAGGTTGAATTATACCCTCCCAATTATCATGAACCAAAACCGGCCACTAGCATTTCAATACGGAGAGCTATTACAGGTTTAGAATCCGTTCTCTTAATTTAAGATTCAAACTTTACAGGTCACTACAATCCTGTTACATCTCCAACTTGGAGGTTGCTTCACCGATGCAAACTCTGATCAAAATACATCCAAATAAAGATGGGCATGAACAATGTAGGTCCAAGTATGTCAGAACAATCAAAATTGGTTCAATAAATGTATGCTAGAAGCATTGCTGTTGCTACAAAACGTAGAAATTCGAAGAGGCAACGAATGACAAACCAACAGCAGCGGCAGCCACCCACATAAGTCAGAACACGTAGCATCATCAATTCAAAACCTACAAGACACGAACATAGAACATCATCAATTCCATGAATGACAGGATCCACGAGACACGAAGGAACGCCCACGGCCCATCGCTTCCTTCTTCACAAGCGGCGGGCACGAAGCTCGCCATCAACGAAGACTGCCGCCACGAGAACTAGGACAAGACGGGAGGCGCGTCGCTTCCGTCTTCAACGACAGCAGGGTGGCCCTCACCGTCGACGGTGGCCGCGCGATATCGGGGGCATGAGGCAGACGCCTCGCTTCGGCCTTTAATGCCGGCGAGGACTGAGGAGTCGAGGACAGAAGCCGGAGATCGCCATCGAAAGCGGCCGCCACCGGGCGCACGCACTGACAAACCACACACACAAAGGTGGGCTCTGTTTTCAGTATACAAAGCCGTACAAGATTTTGGCGGGAATGTTTTTTCTTTTGGCGAGCGTGAGGGCGCGAGTCGCGGAACCGTGCGCGCGTGGAAGGCCAAGCTTGGCCCGTGGCGCGATACGGGGCTAATGGAGGTGTGGGCCGGTATGGGTACTCTACAGGCCGATGTTTGGGTCGGGCCGAGGCTTGAGTTTTGGCCCAAGAAGACCCGGGCATAGAAAATAATTTTTTATTTTTATATATAAACACTGCCTTTCTGAATTCTAACACGTATCGAATTCAAAACCCACCCAAAAGAAAACGAATAAAAGCAAAGTAAAATGAAAACTGTTCATCTATTTATGAATGGTGAACTAGATACCGATAGGACAATTTAATTTACTATACAAGAATTTCAAAGGATGTGACTAGTAGTACGTGAACTATTACGACTAGCAAACATGTGGCAGGAAGAAAAACTCTCCGTGGGGCAGAACCCCATCAGCTTCCGCTTCCATTGAACTCCCTCCGATTCCGAATAACTGTCCCTAAAAATCTGTGTCTTTTTTCTCACAAACATACTTCCGGGACGACTGTTAGGAGACGAAGGGAGTAAGGCCTACTATTGGGATGGAGTGATGGACGACTACTCTCAACTACTCTCTCCGTTCCAAATTATTGGTCGTTTTGGCAAATCTAGATTCATAGTTAGTAGTATGTATCTACATATATACTTATGTCTAGATACATACTACTAACTATGAATCTAGATTTGGCAAAACGACTTATAATTTGGAACGGAGGGAGTACTTGAACATCAAATGGATGAATCTCCGGAACAATATCTTCGAATGAGACATCTACAGCTTGGAAAATATCTGCAAAGTATTGATTCCATGCTTCCAGCTGCATGTGCTTTTTGCGATGTTAAGGACACCTGAAATATGTAAATATACAATGTCAGATTATCGACGTGTCCACCAAAATGCACATCTGCATACATAATAAGCATATCTGACACATTTATAATGATACATTAGCATATCTGCAGCGGCATAGCTTAGCACATTTCTGTTTCTGCATCTTTTGTAATGAGACATCTAGTGGCGGACAGAAATCATTTTGACGTCTATGGCCACTTACCAAAGCGACTAGACTATCAAAACCCTCCCACATGATAATATAACGGTAATACGGTACAGTACGGTACGCTAGCGCACAAAGGCAACTAAAATCATGATTTTGAGTATATCTCAATTCAAAATTGAAGCATACATGAAATTTATAAAAAAACTATAGAAAAGTAATGCATTACCTAACTAGTGCCAATTTAGTTAACCCTCATCCTCGTCTACTATTTCTTCATCAATAGTAGGAAACGAAATTGAGCCACAGGTAGAAAAGACATTCCAAAAAAATTAGGCAAGCAATATAAAAAATAAATTAAGACATCATACAGTACGATAGCGCACAGAGGCAAGACATCGTGCAGGTTCTGGTCCTTCACTCCTTCTTTCGGGCTCTGGTGACCAACACCAGCAACTGAAACTCTGAAAGGTTACACAACCAACATCTGACATTTCAGTTTTCAATTTCACATAATGCCAAATGACCAAAAATCACCAACCGAACAAGAACAAGAGGCACTGACTCACCCGCTGGTGCCTGGTGCGGCCGTGTGCCCGTGCGGGCAGCGGGCGTGCGGCGGGCCGACGGCGGCACACCGCACACAGTCTGGCGGCCGCAGGCGCATAGGCACAGCCGCTCAGCTTGTGCGGCGGCAGTGGGCGGCGGCGCTTAGGGTTAGGCGCAGTGGCCGGGCGGGAGCTCGGGGCAGTCGGGGTCGGGGGGCGACTCGGGAGGCGGCGGCAGTGGCAAAGAGCAGGGGCGAGGGAGATGTGCTGGGCCGCTGGAACAATTTGGGCCCAGACGAAAGTGCGAGGCAGCAGTGGGAAAGTTTGATGGGCCGAGCAAAATTGGGCTGGGAGTAGGGCCAATTTAGATAAAACATAGTTGGGCCTAGGCAAATTGAAGCTACTATGAAGGATTTTTTAGGCCCATATCCGCCCCGGGAGACATTACTGTTATGTATTTGCACATTAATTGGAGCTACCAGACACTCATCAGGAGGAACTTGCCATCTAGTAGGGCATAGCTTAGCACATTTCAGTATTCATGAGGAGGAACTTTGTTGGGACCAGACCAAGATTCTAAATAAAACCATGCAGTGTCTGTATCGATTAGCACGAGTACGCAAAGCCGGCCGTTCACAAGCTATTTCGAGTATTCAAGTACTCTCTAACCTGGATTCACTGTCAGCATCAGGAGGCGAATCCCGTAGCTCCCTGTTATCCCCATAAACATGCACCAAGAACTCAAGAAGTCCCCGGCAACAGTTGGCTTGAACTCAAGGCCGATGCGTCCATCCTGAACCCACCCATTGTAATGAAAATCGAACAACTCCACGGCCGACCCGTTGACGTAGGAGCCCAACACCTTGAAGTACGCTTGGCTTGTCGTCACCGCGTGCGACGCCGTTGTCGAAGGCGACCCAGGGAAGACGGACACAAACGCCCTCGAACCCGCGTCGACGCGTGTGCCGCCGCCTACGTCTCCGAACGTCCAGGACGTCCGGGACGCGGACGGGTGCACGGCGACGGCGGCGGTGAACCGGAGCGAGGACACCCCGACGCTGAAGTGCTCCTCGTCGACGAGCAGGAGGAATTTCCCGAGGCGGAGGGGCACGAAGATGATGCTCCAGGCGATCGAAAAACGAGGGGAAGAGGAACCACCTCCGACTCGGGGAGGAGGAGTGAAGGAGGAGGAACTGGTGGGCAACTCAGACTCGGAGGAGGACGCAATATTGCTTTTATGGGTGACCGCACGGTGCGGTCACTTGGGGAGAGAAGAGAAGAGAAGGAAGAAGAGAAGAGGAGAGGAGGAACAAGAGGTTAGGGTTTCGGGGTTGGGGGAGGAGCTCCAGACTATAGAGGGGGCGGAGGACGGCCGGTCACTTGGGGAGAGAAGAGAAGAGAAGAGGAGAGGAGAGGAGGAAGAAGAGAAGAGCTTAGGGTTTCGGGGTTGGGGGAGGAGCTTCGGACTCTAGAGGGGGCGGAGGACGGCCGGTCGGGAGGGCCAGCGGCGGGGGCCATGGCCGGCATGGAGGACGACGACCGGAGAGGTTAGGAAGGGCGGGGCCGCGGGTGGTGGGCGGGAGGAGGGCGGTCGGCTGGTGGCGGACGCCGTGGGCCGTGGGCGGCGGCGGAGGTGGCGGGGGAGGAGGATGCTGAGCATGGCGGCCGGTTGAAGAGGTTCGGAAGGGCAGGGCCGGCGGCAGTGGGCGGGAGGAGGGCGAACGGCCGGCGGCGGAGGTGTCGGGGGAGGAGGAGGGTGGGCGCGGGCGGGGCGACCGGCGGTAAGGCGGGAGGAGAGCGGGCGGGCGGCCGGCAGCGGAGGCGGGCGGGGGCGCGGGTGAGGGAGGCGGGAGGTAGGCGGTGACCGCACGGAAGGTTCCGTGCGGTCGACCGCAAACTAAGGTCGCCCGGAGGAGGAACGAATCCATCGGCGGGGAGCGATGATAACGTCAGTGAAGGGGCTGATAGCTACAGTCAACGTACCAAATGTTATCCGTTATATTATTAGATATATCAAACCGACCCAAGTCAAGCTACATATAAGCCGACGTAACATTTTTAATTCTATAAATGTGATTCATTGTACCGAGGAGGAAAGGTGTTGCTTGATGCTTGTGGGTCATAAACGAGATGTTACCTGTGGGTCAGATTACTAGGTGATAATAAAAAACTCCAGATTATTATATGAGTTTATAGAAACATTACGTGCAGAAATAATGGTCCATGAAAAACATATATATCTTTTTGAAAAATAACTAAAGATGATAAAAATACATTTTAATTCAATGAAACATATAATAAAATATATTTATTTAAATACAGCTAACTAAACAATATAGACCACATACAAAAAATGGAAAAACAATATTCAAAGTATCGAGAAAAAAAGAAAAAAATACATCTGTAACAACGCACGGACATATTTTCTCGTAAAAGAAAAAAAAGCCAACAGTAACACAATGTGGAATTTACAACGAGCAAAAGGAGAGTACGGAGCACACATCAATCTAAATCCACAAAGATAACTGAAATCCTATAGAAACTCACTAAGTATTCATACGAACAGGAAATTATGCTATATTATTAGGACATCATCTCAGTCAACGTGGTAAGCTGAGCGCCTGAGCTCACCAATAAACATGGTACATGTAATAAATGGTTTATGAAATGGATCAAACCATACTACCTCCTAAAGTTATGTATGTATCACTTGGAGCATGCAACTTTGCTGGCATCAACCACGCCCCACCTATAAACGCACTGCATCTTCCAATGAACTGATAGAGTAAAACGGAACTATTATGCGCTGGTTGGCCCAAGTGTGCTACACCTGGAGTCCGGGACTGAGCGTGGTGGAGGACATTGCAGCGGCGACCACGTCAGGCCATCCTCTCGCGCGATGTTTAGCCAGAGGTAGTACGATCGGAGACTGCAGCAGACGCTGCCCTATCGGGGATCCCTGCGGCCACCCGGCAGCGTTTGCTGTCGACCGGGCATAGGGCAGTGGCGGCAGATCAGGCGCCTCGGCGTGGCCTCATGAGTCGTTATGCTTTCGATGGACAGTGGCGGCGATCTGTTTTTTCCGGCGAGGTTGCGCGCCACTGCCGATGCGATTTGTGGCCGGTGATGTCACGCGCCGCTGCTGATGAGATTTGTGGCCGGCGATGTCGCGCATCGGCAGGAACGGATCAAAGAGGTTGGCGCCTGTTTGCATATCCAAATCGGCGTGCTGTTCGTCAATCCTGCTGCCCTCGGCGTGGCTCCAGCGCTACGACGAGGTGCGCAGGCATGGACGGAGGACGGGAGGAGTCAGCAGCGGATGGAAGGCATGGACGGGTGCATGGATGGAAAGTGGAATTTCTGTCAGAGGGAAAAACCAATCTTGCGGCGGTTTCGGCGAGGATTGCTAGCATGACGGGAGGAGGCAACGAGGCCTGAATTGGAGAACGCTACGGGATTTTTTTTCGTCGGTAAGGGATTTTTTTTCGTCGGTAAAAAAAATGCGTCACGGACGGACGGGCGGACGGGAGGCGAGCGACGCGTTCGCCTCCGCGGTTTTCTTGACAGAAGTGTCAAGAAGAAGAGAATTGAACCAAACACATTCTGCATTCACCCATTCCTTTTACGTTTATAGTGTCACTTGATTTCATTGCCGTTTACCTTTACAGAGCTTGAACCAAACATTGTCCAAGCTTCTCTGCTGTGTCTGACGAGCACAAGTTCTGAATAATGATTGCTCCGAATTGTTTGTTGGAAAAGTAAAATGCACCACATGTCCTTAAACTTGTCCCTTTATATCAACTAGATCCCTAAACTTCAAAAATGTAACTTTGGGTCCATAAACTATCTAAAAGGGTCCATCTAAGAACAAAATACGCCACGTGAGCTTTCGACGCCAACGTAGCATGCCTTGCTGGCAAAAATAAATATGTAAGAAAACCCCTAATTTATATCATTCTTCAATTCGTGTCCTCTCTCTCCTCTCCCTCCCCTGAGCCGCTAAGCCCCCTCCAATCTCCTACCTGACTGAGGCCTTGTTTAGTTCAAAAAAACAACTCTCAAATTCACTATAAAAAAGAAGATTTATCATCACATCAAAATGTCATAAAATGCACGGAGTACTAAATGTAGATGAAATTAAAAACTAATTACACAGTTTTGTTGTACTCTGCGAGACGAACATTTTTAACCGAATTAATTAATTTTTGAACAATTTTTCGCGCATACAAACGAAATACTACAGTGACGCAATGATTACGAAGAGATCCAAACTTTTAAATTTGGTACACTAAATTTTGGAACTAAACAAGGCTGAGCCGCGTCCTCATCGGGGAAGTTGTCGCATAGGGCCAGGGGCGGCTACGCTCCGTTTCCAGGACAAATTTATGGGCATGGTGGGGGGAGATGCTCCTGTTCTCCAATCGAACAGCAAGAAGTGCAACACAAGCACTGGTCACCTCCCTTCCTCTTGCTCAAGCGCCAGCACCTCCAATTCTCCTCCCTCGAGACCACGCTTTCCTCCTTTCCGGCAGGAGAGAGAGGAGAGGCCGAGGGGAAAGGAAGAGCTTCCCTCCTTTCCCCGCGCTTTCTAATGCTGCCCACAACATTTCCCGCCATTTACCGTGGTCTGGAGGGAAGCTTCCCGCCTATTTGAGTGGGCCACGGGCCAGCGTGGAAGGGAGACCAGCGTGGCGAGCCACGGTGGCAAAACCGGCCTGCAAAACAGCCTTAGGGGGTGTTTTGAACGGTCTGAGCTATTTTAGGATGTATAATACCTGGTTTCAAACGTTGAGGGGTGAAGTGGCCAGCATTAGATAGGTTAGGGGGTTACGTAGACTTATTCAGAAATTATATGAATCCACTCTACCCCAATCCAACCTAAACCACCACCACCACACACCAATCCAAGCTAAACATTTGAACTCATAATGTAATAACTATTAGTCAAACTATGGTTACAATCCAATAAGAACCCGTTTTTTTTAAAAAAAATTATAATATAGATTCTTATCACACTGCTTTGCACAGAGGAACTGACAGGTATAATGAGTCATCTCCAACAAATTTCGGTCAATTTCGATAAAATTTTATAGTGTGAACGCGATGTTTTAATTCCAGGGTCCGGCTCTTGACATGGGGCTCACGTGTAGGTAGCTGTCAGGCATACTGAGTCATCTCTAACAAATTTCGGTCAATTTCGATAAAATTTATAGTGTGAACGTGATGTTTTAATTCCACGATCCGGTTCTTGACATGGGCTCACGTGTAGGTCTAGCCACACTGCTTTGCACAGAGTAGCTGCCAGTTATACTGAGTCATCAACAACAACTTTAAGTCAATTTCGATAAAATTTTATAGTGTGAACGCGAGATTTTAATTACAGGGTCTAGCTCTACACAAAGAACCTATTTCAACCCAACCCAATCCAACCCAACTCGTATTTACATAGAACTTACTCTACCCCACCTCATTAACTAATACTCCTGTCGGGGACAAACTCAAGGGGTCCCCTAATCATCGGGGTAATCACCCTAAAAAAACATTAACCGCGAAGGGCCGAACCACCGGCAGCCCGGAAGGGCCATCAGGGCAACACGGCCCGCCACGACCTACAACCGCCCGAGCTCGCCTGACAAGAGGACCCAGGTGGCGACCTCCGCCTCCCCCTCGCTCGAGGGCCGCGCACCCCCTCGAGCGTGCGAGCCAACTCCGCCTCGCTCGAGGCCACCCCTCTACGTAACGTGGCACGCCCCGGCGCCCCGTCCGACAACGGCATTTAATGCCCGCCCCATCCGGCGGGCGCCGATGTCAAAAGGCAATCTTTCCCCACGCCACGCCGCTGACACCACTGAGCCCGCTGTTCCACCTGCTCCGGTCACTGTACGTCCTTGTCACCGCTGTGCAGACGCATGCGGCACTGCGCAAGGCCCTATGCGGACTTGCAGCCGTCATTTCATACCACTATTCCACCCACTCCCGTCCTTTTCCCCCAGGACGCCCCTCGAACGGGCGTGAGGAACCCTCGAATGAATAATTGAGCAGCGACCGAGTACAGACTCCGGTCAGGCGCGGCTTGGTGATGGCAAACGCCAGGTCAAATCCACCAACTCTCGGCCTGGTGATGACGAACGCCAGGTCAAATCCACCAACTCTCGGCCATCCCCTGGTGAGCCAGGCACGCCGCGCACAGTGGTCGACGACGACCACCACGCCGACCCCTGTGCTGCCAACTCTCGTCCTTCTTCACCTGCCCCGCCCTCGAATCAACCAGCGACGGGCAGCTGGACACGAGTCACGGCAACGACACCCCTCGAAATCACTCCAGGACAAGCACAACGACGGCCACGACATCCGCAGAAGCCGGGGTTCGCCATAAGTCTCCTGCCTGGGTCACGGACGATGGCACGCCCGACGCCATGCTCACCAGTGCGTATCCCTGTGGTACACATCACGCTTGTACTTGTAAAGCTCCTCCCCCACCTTTCTCTCCTTGGCCTATAAAAGGAGGAAGGGAACGATGGGGAGACGAGAGGAGAGGGCGAGGAAAAACAGTCACACACACGCCGCCTCACACGATATTGGCATTCGCCTCAACCTCTCTCGCACTCATCCTCAGGGACTTGGAGACTCCTTCTCCTTGTAGCCCCCCTCTGCTCAGCCTGGGCAAAATACCCGATACCCGATACCCGTACCCGAATTACCCGAACCCGGACCCGAATTACCCGAACCCGAGGTACCCGATCCCAAATTCGGGTAGCGATTTTGATTACCCGAAATTAGTTTGGGTAATTCGGGTAATAGACTTCGGTACCCGAATTACCCGAACTACCCGAAGTTTGCCATTCTCTTTGTATTTTATCACGTGTTGTTAGTTGAACACTTAAAATTATCACTTTATTAGAATATAATTCACTTGGTTTGAACAAATAACTATAATATATTGTTCTCCACGAATTATTGTTGAAATACTACACAAATTGTTGGTGAAATTATGTATAAATTGCTACTAAAATTTTGTGTACTTTGTTGTTTTTTAAACTTTGGGTAGATCGGGTATACCCGAACCCGAACCCGAATTATCGGGTACCCGAAATTTCGGGTAATGTTTTTTCGGGGCTAAAATCGGGTAGCTATTTTCATTACCCGAATTTTCAATTACCCGAATTACCCGACCCGAAAAATTCGGGTAACACGAACGCCCAGGCCGACCCTCTGCAAGCACTCCGGTGCAAGATAGTACAGCGCCCCGAGCGCACTCTGCTGGACGTACGACCACACGGTCGGAACCAGGATAAACCCTTGTCTCACCGTGCTAGCTCTTGCATCAACCGTCAAGGGACGGGACACAGCGCATTCTATGTGGCGCTGGGGATCAACCGCCCGATCCCAGCACCGACAACTCCGTATAACCAATTTCCACCCACTCCAATACACTCCACATCAAAATCCAACTCATTAAACCCATTTGAACCCAAACCATTTGCAGGGTGAGGCGGAGGCAACGGAGGCAGCGAACTCCGGGTCCACGATTTGGTAAAGGCTAACACCAATTAGCTTATCTGCAGTTTGGATTTGTAGCCGATCTCGTTTCTCCGTAGAGTGCCCCTAATCTCAGCCTTAATTATGAACTTTAAGTAACTGTGGGCCCCTCAGATATGCTTGGTACACACAGCCCACCAGCCCCCCTCCTGATAAGCACAACATAAGCCCAATACATAATTAATTAGCCCATCATCAGCTCTCATCTCCGATCTATTGGACTTGTCTCTTGAATCTTTGGTCTATCGCTCTTTTCTAGGTTTGTTAGGCCTCTTAATTTTTGTAGACCCATATTAAATCAGGTATATTTTGGATGATGTTTCCCTCATTTTACTCGAGTATATTTGTTACTATGTGCAACACTATGTCACACCCGACCCAGTTTGTATGGCCCGGTAGTGGCCCATGAGTGCGGGATGCACGTGTTTAGTGCCACATTGCTAGATTAGCAAGGGTGGAGGCAACTTATAACCCTTTGTCTTCCAGCCATAGCACCTTCGGGTTAACCCTTTTACACGAAGCGAGGATGAAAGTGTAAGCAGGGTGCTATGTGTATGCGTGCACGCCCCTCGGAAGGGCTGTGCGGGACGGCTCATGGAGGGCAGGGTGTTACAAATGGTATCAGAGCCGACCCTCGCGGTTGCGCGTACGGGTCAGTGTGCGGGCATAGGACGCGTGGCGCGTATGGCCCGGGTAGGGCATACGTCATGGACTATGGCGCCGTCACTGGACGTACGGTCGTGCGCTAAGGGGGGACATTCCTGTACATTTGCCCGGGTGGGTGAGTTGCGCCGACGAGGACGTCGGGTTCTTTGAGGGGGGTGTATGTCACACCTGGCCCAGTTTGTATGGCCTGGCAGTGGCCCATGAGTGCGGGATGCACGTGTTTAGTGCCACATTGCTAGTTTATCAAGGGTGGAGACAGCTTATAAGCCTTTGTCTTCCAGCCATAGCACCTTCGGGTTAACCCTTTTACATGAAGCGAGGACGAAAGTGTAAGCAGGGTGCTATTTGTATGCGTGCACGCCCCTCGGAAGGGTTGTGCGGGGCGGCTCGTGGAGGGCAGGGTGTTACAAAGTACTCATCAAGCGGGGTGAAAATGCAAGGCCACAAGGATAGGCTATGGTTCACAGCATTGAGCTTTTTAGAGTTGATCAAGTTTTATTAGCAATTTCCTATTTACTAGATGTAAGTTCATACCAACCCACTTAAGCATTTAAAAGAACATCCTATTCAAAAACCCACGAGTAAAACCACGATTTAGATTCCATCTTTATGTTCAATTATCGTGTGAGGGTCCAAGCCGCTCTTGACCGTGAGCACGGCTGATATATCAGTTTTTCACTCTGCAGATGTTGTACCCTTTCACCATAGCTCGTGTTCCCCATGTTGCCCGGGTTGGCCAAACCCTTAAACACTTCCAAGGTGAGTGGCTAGGGGTCCACTTCGAAGCCTTTACAAAGATATGCAAAAGTCCAATAACCCGCAGGAGTTACAGCTAGGGCGGACCACAACCCTCCCTAATGGTCAACACCTTAGTAAAGGCTGCTACCCCAAAAGGACCGGGTTGTACCCCTGCAACCCCAAACCCCCTCTGCTCCTTTTGGATAAGGCCATAAGTACAATTACACACCTAATTAATTGGCTAAGGTCAGAGCCCATTTTGACACCATGGTTGCACTGTTTTCTTGGGTGGTTCTCCATGTTCCGATTAAATAATTGTTCTCTTGTATTAACCAGCATTTACTATCAAAGTTGTCATGATCAAAAATTTTATAAAGATTCAATTCAACCATTCCCAAGGTATTGCAACACTAAGCATGAATTAACCCAAAACATTATTTAAATTGGGGTTGTTTACAAGGAATCATGGGTACAAAGACTAGATAAATCCTTAAAAAGGTGTTCCCGTCAATTTAATGCAATAAAAGTAAATTTTAGTTTGTCATGCAGTTATATAGGACAAAAATAATATGCGGGGAGGGCCACTTGCCTTGCTCTACAAAGAAATCCTCTTCTTCTTTGAAAAGTTGTTCTTGATCCGCGTCGACGGGTGACTCGGTTGCAACTGGCACGAGATCTACGATTAAAACAATACAACAATAAGAAAACAGTACATGAAACATTTTTAATAGACTAAAACAAGCGTCTAAAACTAATAGGCTCGAAAAGACGAACGTTTGGACACCAAGAACGCTAAAAACGGAGCTAAGACGGAAAAGATATGGCTAAAACAAGTTTTAGGGACTTGCTGGCAAGAAAACTAGGCTTACAGGGGCTTAACTGCGAAAACCAGGGACTAAAACACAAATACGCATTAAACCCGAGGGCTAACGCGTAAAAAGACAGGAGCTGGGCTTCGAGATATAAAAACAGAGAAGCTTAGGGTGCTTTCTGTAAAAATCAGGACCTAAATCTAATTATTTTTGAACTAGACGGGACGGCGGGTTGATTACAGAGAAAGGCATGGGCTCTTTAGCAAAAGTGCCGGCGCTAACCGTTACTCGGCCGGATTGACTTGGGTCGCGATGAATGTGGGCCGTTGATCTTGCGATGGACGGCTGACCGGGAAGGGGCAAGTCGGGCGGCGGCAGGACGCCGACGTGCGGCGGTGCCGGGCCGGGATTTCGCCGGCGAAGCTCGAACTCGAGCTGCCGGGCTCGGTTTTGAGCGTGGTTTGGTGCTAGAGGACCGGGGTGAGATGGCGAACACGTTGGGGGTGATCTCGTCGAGGATTGCGCGGCGAGGCCGGCGGTCGATGGTGAACAGAGGCGGGCGGCGGTGAACTCGCCGGGATTTCCCCGAACTCGAAGTTCCGGCCACGATTTCGAACGCGGGTAGGTTCTGGGTGTTGCTGGGAAGTTGGCGAGTGTGTTCAGGGGGTCCTCGTCGTCCAATTTGCTGCGGCGGCGGCGCTTGTCGACGAACAGCGGCGGCGGAGCTCCGGCGAGGGCAATCGGGGGTGCTAGCGTGCAAAACAGAGAGCGAGAAGGGGACGGAGAGCTTCGTTACCTCCACGGGAAGCGTTTGGTGCGGTCGGGCGGGGCGGTGCGGCTCTGTGTCGGCGGATCGACGGTGCGGCGGCGCTCCGGCGGCGGCGGCGACGTGGATCGGGGCTTCTCCAAGGGGAGTGCGGGGTGGGAGCGGTCGAAGGGGGTTCCTGGGGGCTCGGTCGACCTCTTTGTAGGGCGGAGGGAGGGAACGGAGGGGTCGGTGCCGAGGGGAAGGGAGAGGCCGACCATCAATGGCGATCGGCAGTGGGGAGCTCGGTGGTGTGGCCGTTTCGAGTGGGAGAGTGAGTGATGGTGGAGTGGCGGTGGCAATTGCTACGGCTCAGTGGGTCTAGGAGGGGAAGGGACGCGGGAGAGGGAGCGACGCGGGGAGCTCGAGCAGCGCGGCGCTCGGCGATGCAGAAGGGAGGGGCGCGGCTGGAGGTTGGGGGTGAGCCCGACAGGTGGGCCCCACCTGTCGGCGGCTGTGAGAGGGAGAAGAGGGGGAAGAGGCTTGGGCCGTGGTCGGGCCGAAAGCGGGGACGGGCCGCGCAGCGAGAGAAGAAAAGGAGGGGGAGAAGAGCTGGGCCGCGTGTTGCTGCTGGGCCGAAAAGAAAGGGGAAGGGAGGTGGGCTGCGGGAGAGAGAGAGACGAGCTGGGCCAATGGGTGAAAGAGAGATGGTGAGAGAGTTTAGGGAGCGTTTCTGGACTTTTCATGGTTTTTGAAATTCCCACACAAATCAAACAAAAGACATGCAATTTAAATATGATGCACATGCACTTATTGTTCCAAAATTATTTAAATGATGTTTAAATATTTTTAGGCTCAAATTAATTTAAATTTTTTTAATCAAGTCCTTAGAAAATTAAATTCTACCAAGTTGCTATGATTTATTTGTGATGGAATTTTAGGGTGTTACAAGAAGTTATTTGCTACAATACACATACATTTTATATTATTTGGATTACATACTATTTTACAGACAAATTAACCCACATAAAGTTTTTGGTCCTTCTGTGTGACCAAACATTATTATTTTTATTATTTGTCATCCATGGCTCTCAAATTTTGTTACAAATACTCGACCATTTAGTTACCATTATACTGTAAATGATACATATACTCCCTTTATACAATAAAATATACGGTTGAATAGAGCTATGTTATGGTAGCTTTTTTTCCACTTTGTGTTTTGGTCCCCCTATGTTCGAATCCTGGCTCCGCCCCTGGTAGCAGAGTGGAATGGGTCGAGCAGCAGCCTGCTGGTTTGCTCGGCAAAGGAAGGCTGTCGCTGGTTGCTTGACCCCATGAGAAATCAGAGCAGGTGATACCGTGATAGCCGGCCGGGCTTGGAATTTGCAGCTGCAGCTTCTTGTTTTTATGGCGCAAGCCTCCTCATCCCCGGAACAGGGAGGGCCTCGAGGAGGGAGTGCAGGCTCTGCCCCCAGTTGCCCACGCATACTACTCCCTCGATTCGGAGACGGGGTCGATGGGCAAGGACGGGGTCTGTTGGGCAATCGTTCTGGGAAAAAAAATTTCAAAGAGTATCTTTCATGCATGAAGTACTAAATGAAGTCTATTTACAAAATATTTTTATGGATGAGTGTAACTTTACACGACGAATCTAATGAGCCTAATTAGTTCATGTTTGACTACAGTAATGCTATAGTAATCATCCTCTAATCGTGCGGTCAAAAGCCTCATTAGATAGGTTTCGCGAAATAGTCTAAGATTGTAAATGTAGTTTTATAGACCGATTTTATTTAATATCATTAATTATTAGTCAAATAGGCCGGCAAATATTTGCCACTACAAAGAAACACGGCTCTCGAAATGGAGAGTTGGATCACCCGCTGTAGCAGCTCCTGCTTGGCGATCTCGGGCTTCGGTGACAGCACTGGATCCGACGGGAAAGGGGCAGCGAGGTCGTGTCCTTTGGCCATGCCACTCGCCTCCATCGGCCGCTCAATCCGCTTGAGGCGCTTGGCGCCGTCCAACTCGGGGAAGCATCCGACGTGCGTGACGCCTAGGTACAGTATGGTACGGTGTCACGGCCTCAGGTTGGGAGCCACGATCCAGTCCGCCTCGCGCGCCAGGTCCAACTGCCCATAAGAATTTGGCCCGACCGCCCGTCTTCTTCAACGGTTGAGCTAATACTCTAGCTCTAAACACTCTGAGACAACTTCTTCAATAATCAACTCCTCAATGATCTAACTTTTAGCATAAAGCTAATAACATGAATGACTCCATACGTCATCCTCATATAATCTCGAAATACGTGTTTGAGACTATCTCTTAAATAAGAGATAGCTCTTAATTTTTTGCACTATTCACATATTAAAAAAATTTATGAGCTAGATCAGGAGACAGACAGTGGAGGAGACCTTGGCAGCGGAGACAATGGCGCAGTGAGGTATGAGATTAGTGGGGACTAAGGAGAGGAAGAGAGAGAGAGCGTCTACATTGAAGAATTATAAAAAATGGGGGGTTTCTTGCATAATTTTACCAGCGTGGCATTAAGGTGGCATGCCACACCGGCGTCGGGAGCTCACATGGCATATTTTGGTCCTAGATGGACCCCTTTAGAGATCACGCCAGCTGGTGTCAATTTGCAAAAAGGCCCTCGAAGTTTACTAGAATCAACCCGCCGTCCCCCTCTCTCTGTCTCTCCTTCGCACCCTTCCGACGCGCCGCCCCATCCCCTCCACGGCTCCCTCCCCACCCCCTCCACCGCGCCCCTCCTCTGCCCTCTCAGGCGGCGGTAGCGTCCCCGGCCGCGTGGCCCGGAGCGACGGCGGCGGGTCGGGAAGCGGCGGCCAAGCACGGCGCGCGGCCGGGTGGGCTCCCCGCGGCAGCTGAGTGGGGCAGCGACGAGAGGCTCGGCCAGGCGCGCGCGCGCGTCGGCGGCCGAGTGGGCAGGCGGGACGAAACGCACGGGACGGCTGCTATGGGCGGGGGCGGGGGCGGCGGACGGCCGCGTGGCCTCCCCGCGACGGCGTGGGGCAGCGATGGCAGGCCCAGATGCGCGCGGGGCGCCGGCCGGGCGGGGAGGCGGGACCGCACAAGCGAGGCGCCAGCGGTGGGCGCGGCGGGGCACAGCGGCCACGGTGACCTTCGTGTTCTGGGGACCCCGACCTTCGTTGCTGTGGTGACCTTTGGAGCTTGCATGCTCATGGGGATCCCGTTGGAGTGGGGGAGGTGCTGTCTGCATTGGCCACATTCCGGGTGCTGCAGGAACCGATATATAACCTTCCTGACACTATCTCACTGGTGATTAAAACGAAGGTGTCTCTTGACAGGATCGATACATTCCTATGCCTGGAGGAGCTTCCGATTGATGCCGTGCAGAGGCTCCCAAGTGGTAGCTCTGACTTTGCCATCAACGTCAACAATGGGTGCTTCTCTTGGGAAGCCTCACAGGGACCTGAACTTCAAAGTTAAGCCAGGCATGCGGGTTGCAGTTTGTGGAACAGTTGGCTCCGGCAAATCGAGCTTTCTATGTTGCATTCTTGGTGAGATCCCAAAGTTATCAGGAGAGGTTCAGATCTGTGAGACAACGGCATATGTCAGTCAGTCGACATCGATACAGAGCGGCAAAATTCAGGACAATATACTGTTTAGCAAGGAGATGGACAAAAAGAAGTATGACAGAGTCATTGAGTCATGCTCTCTGAAGAAAGACTTAGAGATCTTGCCATTTGGTGACCACACAGTCATTGGCGAGCGAGGCATCAACCTTAGTGGCGGCCAGAAGCAAAGGATTCAGATAGCCTGAGCTATGTATCAGGATGCTGACATCCATTTGTTCGATGATCCATTCAGTGCAGTTGATGCGCATACAGGCTCCCACCTTTTCAAGGTACATCAGTGTTTAGTAGTATATGGTAACAATGATAAATTAGGACCACGCAGTCATGTGTTAGTAAGTCATATTTTGCTTCAGAACTCAGAAGCAACTTGCACAGCTTCAATTATACACTGACCCAGATCCCACACTGCTTGATGGTGTAATGCTCAAAACATGGTTTAGCCTATTGTCTGACTTTCCACCAAATGGAATTCTACGACAAGCTGTAATGATCCTAGCATTTTCTGTTACAACTATTGTGTAGAGATATGCCAGCTAAACTTATATTTCATAATTATTTTCTTCATTATAAATGGCATAGATGCACCAGAACCTTCATTTGAAGTTGTTGTCGTTTGAACACTACTACAGGATTCAACATCACAAACGGTTTTAAAAGGTCATCACAAACGGTTTTGGGAAGTGTTTGTGAAAGGTCGTTTGTGATGCCTGGGGCTATCACAAACGGTTCATGAACCGTTTGTGATGTGGGGCATCACAAACGGTTCTTGTTAAAAACCGTTTGTGATGGCCAGGCATCACAAACGGTTTTCAACAAGAACCCTTTGTGATGCCTGGGGCATCACAAAGGGTTCTTGTTGAAAACCGTTTGTGATTATGTTTTTTCATTTTTTTATATACAGCACATATACAGCCCATATACACATCTCAATCACATATACGGCACACATACACATCACAGGCATATATAAATCTCAAAGATGTCACATGTTCACATCACAAGCACAATTCAACAACATTTTGCAAGTTTCAAACTTAAACCAAATTCGAAACTTATTACAAGTCCAACGTATGTGACATGTCTTACACCTTAAGAATGTTAAACTCGCCGTCGTCGCTCACAATTTCATCCATGATGAACCCAGCTAGTTGTTCTTGGAGTGCAGTCACCTCTCCTGGAAGCATCTCCGAGACACCTAGTTCTAATTCCTGCACAAAACGACATTGTGAAACAACCAAATACATTAGCATATATATTGTTTAAACACATGTTCGGAAAGCGAAAGACATGATTCAATTACTAGATTAGTACGAACCAGATCTTCTAATGCGCTAAAGTCATCTCCGCTGAAGCAGTGAATGTAGTGCATACAATAGAACCCGCAATCGCTTGTGCCCGGCGGCTGTCTTTTAATCCACTTGGCATCGTCGACGGAGAACCTTTTCCAATAAGGTCTATGCATCCTCGGGTATTTTTTGCAATACATTGCGAATATGCTATACAATATTAAATAGTAATTGAGATTGGGTTGATGAAAGAAAACATAATACGACTCGGTAGAACGAACCAACACAACATTAAATACTTACTTGTCTAGCTTGTCAAGAAGTGGCTGAATGAGTTCTCGAGGCCTCATTAATGAGTCGAGAACCCTTATGTGGCTCTTTAGAAGGGAGATTTCCAAAAGAACATAATGCATCCTGTAAAACATTTCACACATGTTAGAAAATAGTGAATGATTCGTGTTATTGTATAGATGCATGCAACTAGGAACACACTTACGAGCAGTTGTACGGTAGAAGTATGCGATCCTTCTCTCTCAGCGCGCAGAAAGCGTTGTAGAGATAATGGCCCGTGTCGACGTTATGCAAGGTCGTTTCATTTATCGTGACCGGGTCCAGGAAGGCTACATCTTTGCATATATTGTTTCGCCTAAAATTTTGAGCCTCCATCCTACAAAAATTTAAAGCTATGAGAGTTTATGTCGTCATCAAAAGAACGAAAGAGATTTAGTTACGGTACTTACAAGCACCAAAGGAACACGAGGCTGACATCGAGGCTCTGTCGTTGGTAGAACTGATGTAGAATATTGAAATCAATCCACAATATGTTATGAGTGCTGTTCTTGCCCTCGTCCACCTTGCCGAACCATTCGATCGGGTATCTGACCCCAAACTGTGTTGAACCACCTTGCATTTTGTACCATTGATGCAAGTTCCTCATCCTCGTCGGTAGACGAGGGATATCATCTGGGCAAACCAGGTCGTTCCCATACACGAACGGCCATTGGGGCGCGAGTGGCGCGAATGGCACATCCACTTCATTGCGTTCTTGCAACTGATGGAGTTGTTGCGTTGAGAGACCGGTTTCTTCCATGAATTGCTTCCTAGCTGCTTCCTCCCTTTGCGCAGCCGTTAGTTTGAGCATATCCCTGCTGTAGTTACGTACTGCCTTTTTAGACACCATACGCTCAAACTCTGACCGGCTCGGTTTATTATTCACTGTCTTGATAAAATTCCTGGAGAAATGATCAATGGCAGATTTGGATATCTCAACTTCCTCCTTCTCACGCATCAGGGATGTAATGCTACCACTCACTGGTTTTTTCTTCGACTTGCTCTCATGCGGGCTTGAAACGGATTGTCGACGCTTGGAAGGCGGACTTGGTTGCCTAGGAGGCGGACTTGGTTGCCTAGGAGGCGGACTTGGTTGCCTAGAAAGGTTCTGATCATTCATGCCGCCGTCCTCCTCCTCTGACTCCGAATCCGTATCGCCAAAGGATATATAGCGTTTGCGCCACCCGACAATGCAACCAAGGTTATCTCTCAACCGTACGGCGTCATCCTCCCCCGGAATTTCCAGCTCCAGTATGCCGTACCGCTTTTTGACTAGTGCATCAAGTGTGACTCTTGCAAAGCCAACGGGCAACTCACGGCAATGCAACACCTCTCGTTCCCTAGTAGGCAGAGCTTGACCAATGGCCACCTTAGTCTTAATCAACCCTAACATCACATATAGCTTGCAACTTCTCGGGTCCGTGATATCATCCACTGGAAATCTCAAGTTGGGATCTTCTACGGGAGGATTCACGTTACTCCCGCAGCTGCTACGATGCCCCAGTGGGCTAGTGATAATTGGGTCGGCATTTGAAGCTGCAACAGGCGGACGCTGGCTCATTTGTTGCATTTCCTCACGCAACTTATCATTCGAAGCCTGCATTTCGTCACGGAGCTGTTGCAAAAGCTGCTCGTAGGATGCTTTGCCCCGAGACCGACTTCTGTACGAGCCCGAATGAAACTCAAAGGTTTTCAGCCATGGAACGTTTCCTGCACCTCGTGTACGTCCGGGATGCTCTTTGTTTCCCAAGGCCCGGGTAAGCGCATCATTCACACTCTCTGATTCAACGGAACCTGAGGCAATCTCTGAATGTGCTTGCTCGATCCGTTTAACCGCTTCTTCGGCACGAGAATCCTTATGCATAAGCTTCCCATCAGGCCCGTATTTACACCCGTGCCCTAGAGCCCAAGTCACGGACCTTGGCTCCCAATTTGCTGTCTGCAGCTCGACACCACTCCTTTCCAGCTCATCAGCCTCCTTCTCCCACTCGGGTATCTTCCTCACGTACCCACGAGATCCTGTGGTATGTGGGTGTAAATTTTTCTTGGCTGCCTCAGAATTTCTGGCGCTAGCGGCTTTGGCATCCTCAGAGAGCTTGTATGCCACAAATTCTTCCCAGAAAGGTCGCTGAATTGGGCATTTTGAGAAATCTGGAACAGTTCCTTCCATGACATGCTTCTTGTTGAGTTGATGCTTGAAATATTGAAACCGACCAGCCATTACCTGGAG
Source organism: Echinochloa phyllopogon (assembly GCA_033239725.1). Classification (NCBI taxonomy): domain Eukaryota; kingdom Viridiplantae; phylum Streptophyta; class Magnoliopsida; order Poales; family Poaceae; genus Echinochloa; species Echinochloa phyllopogon. The sequence continues at coordinate 9,091,361 of BTCW01000009.1, read as the reverse complement.
GGCTTTGTGCTTCATAACGTCCTCCGCACCGGCAGGGAAGGTGAACTTTTCTGTCAACTTGACCCAGCATATCTCCTTGACCTCATTCGGAACTGTCCACTGTGGATGTTGTTTACTGTTCCAGTACCTCCATTTGATGGGAATATTCTCCCTCACTATTTTGCCGATGGTCGTCTTGTAGGGCCCCTGGGCCGATATAGGATCTACAGGCTCTCCGGTTTCATCGACCTCGAGGATTAGAGTTCGGCCTTCCGGCATCTTGCTTGGCCCTCGCTTGGACCTTCGTTTCTTTGATGAGGTGGTTGCGGTTTCCTCGGCGGCTTGGTTCTCAACAATTGGCGAGTTGCCGGCTGCGAGGTTGAGGAAATTGCTCGGGCTTCCTTCATGGTAATCGGCCCCTTGATTCTCCCCGTCATCGGTGGCGGGTTGGGCACGACGGGTCTTGAATAGTGAGAAACGTCCCATTGTAGCTACATAAAGTTGACAGACCATAGAAATGACAGCATAATTGGAATGAAAAGAGCAAAATACAAGATTTTGTCTATATTTAGATAACAAATTAACTTCGCTTATTGCCTGGAGAGGCAATAATGCAGCTGTGAGAGCAAATACACACCAGAAATGCAAATATGAAATATCATGAGTGCCTATCTCCTGCAATTTCTTACAGCAGGCACAATATGAAATATCACCTATATGAAATATATCACCTCTGGTGGATGGACCAATTTAACACAAAAGTGGCAGAAAAATGATTGCAATTTCTAGATGCATATTACAGAGTATAAATTGAACAGAAATAAATCAGCTGAAGGCTATGATTCTCTGTTAAAAAAAATGATGCTGCCTCAAATGGTCATCACACAAAATTGCCAGGTAAACATCAAAACAATTGCATAACAACAGCTAGATCTGGTTTGTTTACAGATAGGACCCTAAAATTAACCGTTTCCTTGCAATGTGGTCCTCCGGCAGCCATGGGCTTCGCCGGCGGCGATAGCCGGCCGTTCTTCGCCGGACTAGGGTTGGGGAAGGTGTGGGCTCACCTTGGCCGGAGTTTGGTCGGGGTCGGAGGCGGGCGGCGGCAAGGCAGGGGCGCCGCGGACTGGAGCGGGGACGGGAGCGCCGGAGGACGACGAGGACGGGCGGGGCGCAGGCAGGGACGCCGCAGGATGCGGCTGGAGGACGACGAGGACGGGCCGGCCAGCCGGCGACGGACGCCGCGGAGAGGCCCCCGCCAACTGAGGGCCGCCGTGGGCAGGGGCGCCGTGGGAGGTGCCGCGCCGCGGGCAGGCGTGCCAGAGCAGGGTCGCCGGGGAAGGGGCAGCGGTCGGGAGCGGAGCGGCGGTGGAGCGCAGCGGCGGTGGAGCGGCGGCGGCGGTGGAAGGGGCAGCGGACGAGCGGCGGTAGAGCAGCCTGGCGGGGAAGGAAACGGCGCGTGCGAGTCTGAAAATTTCGCGGGGAGGCTAAAAATTTCGCGGGTACTTAAACAGGCTCTATCACAAACGGTTTTCAGGGCAAAAACCGTTTGTGATAGGCTGCCATCACAAACGGTTTTGACTCTAAAACCGTTTGTGATGGCAGCCTATCACAAACGGTTCTTAACAAGAACCGTTTGTGATGTTGATTTACATGTAATTCCCCGGAAATTCATATAATTAACTACATGATATGGATATAATATAAATTAAATAGTATGTGGATGGAGTTATATATGTTTTGATTACAGAAATAAAAGTAGTGCGTAGAGAACTAGCTAGCTCTAGATATTACATGATACACGTATCAATTATTCAACTGACGATGATTGCCTCATCGTGGTCAAGCCGCACGTATGCCGGTTCCTCGCCATCTTTTTCTTCAAACACAGGAAGGTCGACATCCGGCCCAAGTGGAGGCATGTCGTGGAAGCCGTTCCCTTCTTCTTCGGTTCTATCTTCAACACCGACGATCTTCCTTTTGCCCTGGAGGACGACGTGTTTTCCATCATGAGCGAGGTCCGTTGCGTAGAAGACTTGCACTACATCCTTAGCCCAAACAAATGGTTCATCTCTATACCCGGTGTTTTTAAGATCGACGACAGTCATTCCGTACTTGTCCTCGAAGACCCCCTTGGGAAGTCTGACCCACTGGCACCGAAATAGAGGGATCTTCAATCGTGGCCCATAATCTAGCTCCCATATCTCTTCGATGAACCCATAGTATGACTGAACCCGTTGATTGCTGTCGTAAGCATCAATACGAACGCCGCTATTTTGGTTAACACTCTTTTCATCTTGCTTTCTCGTGTAGAATGTGTATGCATTTATGTCATATCCTTGGAACTTGGTCAATGTACTTGATGGTCCGAGGACCAACAAATCGAGCTCACGACTCCCGGTTTCAGTGCCACACAATTTTAATCTTAACCAGTCGGCAAAGGTTTCTCTATGTCTTTTCTGGACCCAAGATTCTGACCTTCCACTATTCTGGTCCCATAGTTCTTTCATATGCATATCGATATATGGGGCAACTACGGACGCTTGTTGTAGAACAGTGTAATGTGCTTGCCTGAAAGCATCAATGTCATTGACAAGTACCGACCGCCGGCCGATCGTTCCTCTCCCACCTAGCCTTCCCTCATGACGTGATACAGGGACGCCAACAGGTTGTAGATCCAAATAGTATGTGCAAAACTCAACCGCCTCCTCTGTCTCCCATCCAGTAGCCATGGAACCCTCCGGTCTGAATCTGTTTCTAACGTACTTCCGAAGAACACTCATTAACCTCTCGAAAGGAAACATCTGATGCAGAAACATCGGTCCAAGGGATCTTATCTGAGCGACCAAGTGAGTAAGCAGATGCAACGACATATCAAAATATGTTGGTGGGAAATGCATCTCGAGCCTAGTTATAGTATGGATCAGGTCTTCTTGGAGCTTGTTTAGCGTGGTCGGATCTATGACCGGGTAGGTCAGTTATTGTTACGAACAACAATCCTTTTAATGTGAAGTGTTCTCGCTTGTATTCATCCCAAACCTTTACACCTTCATTCCACAGCAATAGCAAATCATCCACCAATGGCTCCAGGTACACATCAATATCATTGCCAGGCTGCTTTGGCCCTTGGATCAGCAAAGGCATCATAATGTAAGTCCGCTTCATACACAACCAAGGCGGAAGGTTGTATATGCAAAGAGAGACAGGCCATGTGCTGTGTTTGCTGCTAACCATGTTAAAAGGATTCATCCCATCCGTACTCAAGCCGAACCTTACGTTCCTGATCTCCTTTGAGAATGTTTTCTTGAAATGATAATCAATTGCCCTCCACTGTGAACCATCTGCCGGGTGCCTAAGCATTCCATCTTTCAGACGCTCTTCTTCATGCCAACGCATAAGCTTTGCTGTCTTCGGGTTAGCAAATAACCTCTTCAACCGAGGAATTATGGGGAAATACCATACGACCTTGGCGGGTGCCCTTTTATTCCTATCACAATTCATATGTATAGCTGACTCCGACTTGTACCTCGAAGTTTCGCACACTGGGCATGCATCCAAGTCTTTATAGTCACCACGATACAGGATGCAATCTTTTGGACATGCATGGATTTTCTGTACCTCGAGCCCCATTGGACATATCATTTGCTTCGCCTCGTAGGTGTTCTTAGACAACCCATTCGGGCTTGGAAGCATCTTTCCCATAAGATCCAACAAACTGTCAAAGCCTGTGTCCGATAGGCCATTAGATGACTTCAAATCCAGTAGTAAGAGGTCAGCTTCAAGCTTGGACATGCTGCAGCCCTGGTACAAAGGAGTTTTGGCATCCTTTCTCATCTGTTCTAGCTTCTTCAGATTCTTCGCATCAAGGCATTCTGGCTCACCGTCACGTATCATCTGGTCAATGCCATCCACCACATCATCATCTACTAATGTGTCTGCAAAGTTATCCATGAATGATCCATGGTCGACATTTCCCGTATCATTTGGTTGTGTGGCTTCATTCTCACCCCGTGTGGCCTCTTGGGACGTTTTCCACAATTTCTCAACCACATTTGGTTCTGTGGCTTCATTCTCACCTTCCTCCCCATGCTTGTTCCAAACCTTGTAGTTTGGCATGAAACCCCTACACAGCAAGTGGCGTCGGATCTGCTCGATGTATCCAAACTGCTTCTGGTTTTTGCAATCAACGCACGGACAATATTGATATCCATCGCTTGTTTGGTACGACCTCGCAACATTCACAAACTCACAAACCCCCTTGCAAAATGAGTCATCCGAACAGGCAACGTACATCCAAGCTCGTTCATCCATCTATTACAAACAAAATGGGTTTGTCCTTAAACCAATATTTCCAATAAAATAATAATGCCAAATTATTTGCAAATCAATCGCACGAAGTGTTGCTAGATACAAACCTTGAGTCAAGGGAGAGAGTCAAATTGAGCCGAGGACCAAATTGAACCAAGTGGAGCCGAGGACCAAATTGATGAAGAAATTGATGAAAAACGGCCTACAAAGTTTCATGCCAAACTTTCCATCACATTCTTCTCAATTTTCATAAGCATTCAAGTTTCTACAAAGTAAGCAAATAAGCTAGATACTAACCTTGTTGCAAAATAATGAGAGCTAGACATTTGGATAATCCATGAATAAATTGATGAATAATGGCCTAGAGGCAAAAAAATAGAGTTTTCATCACATTCTTCTCAATTTTGCAACCATTCAAGCTTCTATTAAGTAAGCAAAGCAAGCTAGATACTAACCTTGTTGCAATAGAATGAGTGCTAGGCATTTCGATAATCCATGAATAAATTGATGAAAATTATCCTAGAGGAAAAAAAGAGACATTTCATCACATTTTTCTCAATTTTGCAACCACAAGCTAAAGAATCATGGAAGAATGCCTATCATGTGTCTTCAAGCAATATATTGATGAACTACCTACTAAATTTGAGTTCCTAAATTGAATTCCATGAGAATTGAGCTCTAGAGAGCATGAAAGAGCCCCTCCACCAAATTCATGGCAAATTTCAAAATCTAGTGGTTCAAACAAGCTATAAATTGGAGGAGTTGAGTGTTACCAACCTCAAAAAATGTTGATGTAGAGCTTTCTTCAAAAAACGTGACCTTTCTTGAGCTATTTGGTGAGAAATGGCCTCCACAATGGTGAAAAAAATGGTGGGCGTCGGGTTGGAGAAGAAGAGTGGGAGGGGGGAGATGCTTCTTTTGTACTGTACGAGCCATCACAAACGGTTCTTAACAAGAACCGTTTGTGATGGCCCAACATCACAAACGGTTCTTTAAAAACCGTTTGTGATGTTGGGCCATCACAAACGGTTCTTGTTAAGAACCGTTTGTGATGGCTGGGGGGGCATCACAAACGGTTCTTAACAAGAACCGTTTGTGATGGCCCCCATCACAAACGGTTCCAACGGCTGGTAGCCTGGAGCCTTGAAAACCGTTTGTGATGGGGCTATCACAAACGGTTTTACAAAACCGTTTGTGATCAACTGTTTGTGATGTTGAGTTCTCTAGTAGTGGAACCTTGAGGAAATCGGAAGCTCACGATGAATACAGGGGAAAGAAATAGCTTTTGCTGCAGCCCACGAGCGCAGCATGCTCCGTGTGCTATCCTCTTGACAAACGCTCAATAACTACAAACAAAACATTAAGATCGGTAGTGAGAAAATTAGCACAACTGGTTCTCTACACCAAAAACTCTCGCTGAATCTAGTGGAAACCTGAATCTCAACATTGAGAATCACTGCTAGCTGGTGAAATACACTTACCGCAAATTACATGGAGCAATGAAAGCCGGCGGCCAACAATAGTTCGCCTGGACAGGGTGTTTTGCAACGAGGGCTGGGATCTCGCATTCGAGCAGCACGGCTTACATGCACTCTCCACTGCCCATTCTGATAACTGCCCCCTGCTGTGGTGACAGAACCACTGCTTGGAGTACCACATTCAGAGTTTAAATATAAAAAAAACTCAATATGTCCCTAACGCTAGCATTTGAACAGCTTCTCTTTAGCGCTAAAGAAAACATTGGAATGTGCTGGCAGAATATTTATTTATGTATATATAAACAGGCACATAAACGGTAAAATCAAAGTGGTCTTGATTCAAGGGGCAATGTAGCCATAACTTGAAGAACAATGATCCGACCAAAGCATTCTGGTTACTTTCACACATTATTGTAGATAACACAGCCCATACATCAGAGCAACGACTACTAGTCTTGACAAGATGACTAGAGTACCCAATGCATCAGTTTATGGAAGAGGCTATACTGCTTCGACATGTGCTTCACCACTTGCAGCTCCTCACCTCGACGCTCCACCTCGAGGCCGGAGAACACCACGTACTTGAGGCTCCCGAAGTCATCTGGGGGCGGAAGCTTGATCTCAAAGAACCTGGCAAGACAGAACTTGGAACGACCAAGGTGCAAGAGATAGGAGGACCTGCTAGTCCAGTCCTCCGGCGTTTGATCCTTCCAGAGGTTGACGGCTGTAGGGGGTGCCACGGTGAGGTCCGAAGCACACAGCAAAGCATCGTCACCGTCACGGCAGCTCGAAGATAGGCCAAACCAGAGCTTGTGCTCCGGGAGGTAATGGACATGGCCCGAGAAAGGCAGCGCCCAGTCGCCGACCTTGGTCCAGACACTGTTTGCCACATCGAAGGAGTGAGTGCCAACTGTCTTTTTGGATATCCAGATGTTGGAGCCGCCCACCAGAGCATAGGACCGGACGTGAGCGCATGCGCTTCGGCTGGCGTACGGGTGGCCGTTGTACTCGTGCACATAGGGAGGGGGCGGCAGGCCGTGGCAATACCAGTCATCGTGGCTCTGGGTGCTGAGGTCCACGCCGAAGACGAGCCCATCGAAGCAGTGGTAGCAACTGCCGCTGGTCATGAAGTTGAGGACGGTGTCTAGGATGTAGAGGTTGTTGCCGACGGAGAAGGAGACGGGCTTCTCCTTAGGCGCAACGAGGCTAGGCAGGGTGCGGACCGAGCGCATCTCGGGGTCGCAGAGCACGGCGCGCCCCGTCTGGTCGGTGGCAACCACCTGGTGGTTCTTGTTCTCGCCACCACCGAAGAGCACAAACTCCATGCTGCCGTTGACGTACTCAGAGACAGGTGGTCTGAACCTCAATTCTGGGGAAGGCAGGGAAGCTTCCTTCGCCGGCGGCGGATCAGAGACCTGAGTTCCACGGGGGAAGAAGAGGCTCGACGTATCGATGCGGTAGAGCGGGAAGTCGCGCCGCTTGCTGTCGTTCGTCATCAGGTACACGAACCGCCGGAAACTCATTGTTCCGGCCTCCCTTCGCCCTCGGATCTGCTTGCTGCTACAATTGAAACGGTTCATCTTGTTCAGGATGTTGATGTTATTCACAACAGACAACTAATCTGAGGAAAGGGAAGTCGAAAGGAAGAATTTGTAATTTGTTCCTCATATTTCCCGAATCTGTTCTCTTCAATCATAAACGAACATCCGAACCCCAACAAAAAAATTGGATGAATCAAACAGCAACTGAGAATCAAAACGTACCTCCTTCGTAAGCACACTGACGCTGAAGAGGGACCGAGGCCACCCGAAGCAGAAATTTTTCTTAACCCAGATAGATCGGTGGGGAAGAAGGGGAGGAAGGTGGATTTGGGGGAGCAGGGGCGGCGGCGGCGGCGGGGTGAACTGAGAAGTGGCGCAATCTAGGGCGGAGGAACTGTCTAGGGCTTCTCTTTATCGTCTGCGGAATTAGGCCGAGTGGACCGGGCTAGCGAAATCACTCCACTCTCGGGGCAGCCCAATAGATCATAGCTCGGCCCGGATCCACCTGCAAGCGCCATTTCCCACAAGCCACAATCCAAGATGCCCATTTTTTTAAAATAAGATGACTACAACTACATCGATATAAAAACATTTTAATTCAATTTTTATATTTATCTATTTGCATTAATATTTATATAAAACTAGTAGAGTGCACGTGCGACACACACGTGTTTTCGAAAATTAAAATAGAAATTACTTTTTTAATAATTAGATGTATATGATATTGCATTCTTTATTTACATCTTTATCAATAATATATCTCTCAATCTGTATTTCTTATTCTCTTTATTTAATATTTTGTTCATCTAATTTGATTTCACTCATAAAAGTAATTTCAATGTAAATACCCCAAACACCATTAGGCGTTTCATTTTGAATTTGTTGCACTTACTCTAATCATGTTTATTGTAACTAAGAAAATCACTTCCATAGGTACCTGCCACATGATTAGGCGATTCGGTCGCTGCGCTATCAACTGGTTTATACATCGATCTTTTTTACTTTGGCCCCTGCTTCTTACTTTTGTTTGTTTTTACTTGTACGTATATGTGAATTTGTGTTTGCCAAGTGTCTAATGTAGAAACATCGATCCAAACCACCTTAATGAATGCATTTATTTGTTGAGTGGTTTATTTTAGCTTGCACTTGCACAATACATTTCTTACGAGAAAATTGCACAATGCATTTAATTTCAAATAATTCTAAAACACCCTTTTTCACTTAGAAGCAATTCCCAATCATGCAAAGCTTTCCCAATAAAACTGTAACAACATCTTTCAACCTGGATTTGCTTTCTTTATGCTTCAAACTTCACATAAGATCAGGCATTCAGGCTTCAATAGCATTGTTCAATTACATTCGGCGAAGTCTTACATGATAGGGACAGAAATAATAGAATCGTCTCGGTTGGGATAAGTCATGTGGGGGCACCCCGCTATGACGACACTCTCGATTAGTTTCATAGCTGCCGAACCCAATCCAGCACGAACTTCAAATCAAATGGACCTCCAAGAAAATTCACGTTTATTGGCACATGCAGAAAGCTGCTGCAGCCATTCATGGATCTTCAGACCTGGTGGTGTCCTATAAAACCACGCACATGGCCTCCGAACTCAAACCATCATCTGCATGCAAACCAGCTTTCACTGAAGGTAGAGCCCTTCTTCGGCACCAAGCCACTAAGGTCAGTCACTATCCGCCATGCCTGCGCCCGGACCTCATCACCGGCCTCCTCGCGCGCACGGATGCCGGCAGCGTGGTCCTGCTCTTCCAGGACGTCCAGTTCAGCGGCCTGGAGGTGGGCCGTCATCAACACCGGCGACCAGGTTGAGGTGCTTAGCAATGGTCGGTACTGGAGTGCGTAGAATCTCGTGTTGCCCATGCACGACGGCAACCACGCCGGTCCATTGCTTCGTTCTACAACCCGGCGAACGAGACCACCATCTCACCGGCGGTAGGCAAATGCAACGCATGGCCCACGAAGGAACGTCACCGGCAGTGGGCAAATGCAACACATCGCCTACGAAGGAACGTGATGTGCAATTGTGCCCGCGGTGGAAGGAGGCTCACCTACTTTTTCTTGTCAAAATTAGGTGTGTGCGTTCAAAATAGTGAGTATGCATGTGACCAACCCTGTCATGCAAAAAAATAGCTGAATAATGACATGCCTCTGACTCCGGATGAACTCAGCAAGCACAAAGATTAACAAATGCATGACTGGTTTAGTGCAGGAGTGAGCATGAGCTGAATTGATGTCTGTCGATATTTGGAGTAGATCAACACCATGGAAAAATTTGAAGCTAGGGCTAATTTTAAAAAATTACCTGTCTCTGAAATCGATCTTACGGAAAAAACTGAAGCTAGGGCTCGAATTTTAAAAAATTACCTGTCCCTGAAATTGATCTTTTCCTTGACTTGTTCGTAGATGATGATGCCATCGACGAGGACCTCCTTGAAGCGTAGGTACTCCGGGATGGTGAGCTGCTCGACGATGATCTCGTGCACGTTGACACGGACGTACTACTGCATTCTTCCCTTGGACTGCAATTCGAATAGAACACAGCCATCGACAAAGCGATTAGTCCAGAGAAGAGCAGACGTCATTCTTATTTCTTCCCTTGGACTGCAATTCGAATAGAACAGAGTATTCACCGGTATGTGGATCCTCTATTCTATTTCTAATATAACTCAAGAACTGTCGCAGTCTACCCTTTGATGCCATCAACCATCATAACGGCTTACACCAATATCCCTTGAGAATTGAGATATGCATCGTTCCCCCTCGGCCCTATTCGCTTGACTTATGCTTATCAGCCAACAATATTTTTCTCTCACAACAAATCAGCATAAGTCATCAACTAACAGTATTTTTCTCTCACAACAAATCAGCATAAGCCATCAGCATAAGTCATCAGACAACAATATTTTTCTCTCACAACAAATCACCAATCAGAAAAGATGACATTTATTAGTACACACTAGAAAACTCGTGGCGCGGCGTTGCCGCGTCATCCTTGATCTGGCCAGTGTGGATATCAATATTGATGATGTGCTGCATTTAGCCAGCTTTACAATTTGGGCCAGCTGATCATGGAATCACATGTACATACATCGACACACACAGTTTGTTAGCAGGTGTGGTTTAGTGGCAATGGTAGGCTTTATGTTCTCCATGCACATGCAAGACTGCAATGCGTTTGTCTCTAAATAAGCTGTGTGCCTATCTCAGCTTATATGTAATAGACCAGTTAGTGGATGAGCTGAGTAAGAAAACATATCAATGTTTGTTCCATTTTTCATCAGAGGTTCAGAATGCATGGAAACATTCATGTCCACTATTCTTTGACGATCTCCTTACTCAATCAGTATTCAGTACCATTTATCCTCGAGAAATATACAGGAATGAGAGGGCACGGAGGACTACCTGCCATGTCATCTGAAAGTATGACACCTGAATGATTTTGAGAAGGGAAAAACTGAGGCAGCGTGAGAAGAATATATTTCCATTTAACTTCAAGAATAGAACCTAAATAGAGAGTAAACAAATTGACCAGGAGGGAATCTCCATTAGGCCCTCAAGGCCTCAATGTAAAGTTTTGTACTCTTCGTCAGGAATATCAGATGCATGGCCCTATCTGCACATGCATGTTGCGAATGCCATTTAGGCCTTGTTTAGTTCCAGAATTCCCACACCCAAATTTACTATGCAAAAAGAAGATTCCCATCACATCAAAATGTCATAGCATGCATGGAGTACTAAATATAGATAAAATCAAAAACTAATTACACAGTTTTGTTGTACTCTGCGAGACGAACATTTTGAGCCTAATTAATAAATTTTTGGACAATTTTTCGCACATACGAACGAAACGCTACAGTGCGCCGGCTGACGCGCGTCAGCCGGCGCAGACCCAATTCGGGCGTCCGGTTTCCGGATCTAAACGCGGCCTTAAACTACAGCTATGTTCCTTGTCCTGACTCAGGCACAGACTGCCTTCACAACTTTTATCTCAGGTTCCATCCCTGATGCAAGCAGGGGCGGAGCCAGAACAGCCTGCCAAACAGGGCTGGACTAGTAGAAAAACGTTGAATTGTTTGAAAAATAGACTAAACTATAGTATTTTAGGTATAAATAATACACAAATTTGTATGAGATCAGCATGCTTCAACCCGTGCTGCAGCACGGGGCGTGCCTCCGCCCCTGGATGCAAGAACCAATCATAAGGAGTTCACAGTTCAAATTATAATGTTTTGCTCGGCAAAACATAATTAATCAGAAATATCACACTCTCCTACAACTGTATCATCCGAAAGGCTAGTGCACATATTACAGAGCTGAAGGTTAATACGGTGATGCTTGAACTAAACTAAATATTAAGTGACTTGCATGGACTATTTTGATTTATTGAATAATTAAACTGGGTAGGGGGGGGGGAGTTCTACATTGCATCACTATAAATTCCTTTTTGGTTTCGAAAAACAATGCAAGTCGTGCTATGTTCGTCATTATTAATTTCTCCATAGTAATCTCCAGGCTTAGGGAAAGTGTCTTGGGATGATCTTTGCCACAAATGGAAATAGGGCAGGAAATGCAATAATTTGTTTGTATTTGCTGTTATCCATCAACCAGATCTTAGAGCTTACATGTTGTGTTCATCAGCCGCAGCTGATTGAGTATGCTAGTCAGGAAATACAAACGTCTTGTCGTTTGATGCATGCTCCTACTTGTGATCATAAACAAACACTCCATCACTGTGGGGATCTCAGCTTGCCTAAGTTCTGGCAGCAACATGGCTTTGATGGGGGGGCAAGAGCTTGCAAAATGACTGGCTGTAGTGGTTCCCAAGCTGCTGCATCAATAGGAAACGAAGCACAACATGGCCATACACGGTGCTTCCAGGTGAGGTTTGTTCGCCGTTGGTGAACTTCGTGCTGTACCCAGCCACCATGGTCGGTGCATAGCCAGCATCTTCATCACGCGTGCTCCCACACAATATCTGCACATGTGAACAGGTTACATGCATCTGCTTATCAGATTTTGGGCAGAATAAAAACAAAAGGCAAGATTTCACCAAATGACAGACTATCTAATCTTCATCAAATGTGAGTAACACATTGCAGAGGACGTTGTTAATTACCATCTTGTTATAGGGCCGAGGACGTCTGGGCCCAGCATTGGTTCAGTGAGTAGCTAGCCTTGGAGGCATTTCGTCGAGTAGCTACTAGGCGTCGTGCATGTCAACAACCGCCTAGCTTACCAGGGTCCTGGCGGCGCGCTCGACGGAGTGCTAGGGCGCACAGGCTCGGCGGGGAGCTATGAAGGGCTGGTAATGCTTGCCTGTTTCGTCGTGTGTGCCGTCTGTGCCTTGCTTGGCGCCGGCGCAGACACCGTTGCCATCGCCGTCGCCGTCGTCTATTGCAGCTTTCACGATGGCACGGGCATGTGTGGTGGATGGGGCGCCGCGCGACCAGCCACACCTGCGTGACGCGATGCGGTCCGCTTCGGGCACGGCGTCTGCTCGGTTTCCGCAAAGCATTGGGAAAGATTGGGAAAGGCACTTCGGTGTTGTCGAGGATGCATCGAGGATTCGACGGCGTTGTCCAGGCTAGCCAGCAGCCATGGGACGAGGTAAGAGAGAAGCGGCAGGCGGAGAAAGGCACGGAGGGCAGAGTAGGCGGAGGGTGCGCTGCGGAGCCGCGGAGGCCACCGAGGGGCGCGGCAGGCGGCGGAGAGTGAGGCGGCGATTTCTCCCGAGAGACGAAGGGGATGAGGTGTTTGACAGTCGGGTTCAGGACGGTTCGCGAGGATGCGGGTTTGCAAACTACTAATGGGCGAGAGACCCGAATCGGATGGTCGATGCAGCGAGTTGGGTGAATCCAACGGCTCGCGGCTTACCGGGTGACGTGAACCCGTTAGCCGCTCGGGAAATAACCGCCGTTTCGTCTTTTAGAGATTCCACAGCCATCAAAAAATCGAGGAACCCTTAATTCTGAATGCATGTCCAAAGAAGAGCAGCCATCCTTCTTCCCCTCTGGAGTCTGGACTGCAGTTTGCACCGAAGAATAAAAAAAATTTGCCTTGCTTGTGGTCCTCCAGAATTTGTTTTGATGCCTCCATGAAGACCAACAATCATAAACAAAGATGTAAAATATGAAAACCAAGGTGAATGCCAGTTTACATCAAGAATAACCGCCATCAAGAATAACCGCCGTTTCGTCTTTTAGAGATTCCACAGCCATCAAAAAATCGAGGAACCCTTAATTCTGAATGCATGTCCAAAGAAGAGCAGCCATCCTTCTTCCCCTCTGGAGTCTGAACTGCAGTTTGCACCGAAGAATAAAAAAAATTTGCCTTGCTTGTGGTCCTCCAGAATTTGTTTTGATGCCTCCATGAAGACCAACAATCATAAACAAAGATGTAAAATAAGAAAACCAAGGTGAATGCCAGTTTACATGTATGCATATATACACCTTGAAAAGAGTAAATTGCACTAAGTATACAACAAGTTGGCTTGTAGGTGCAGATTGGTCCAATAACTTGTAAAATGCTCAATTAAGTACAATAACTTAACAAGTGGGTGCAGATTGGTCCAACAACTTGAAAAATACTCAATTTAGTATATTAACTTGACAGGTGGGTGCAAATTGGTCCACAACTCATAAAATATTCAATTTAGTACAGTAGCTTGGCAAATTGATACACCTACGGTCCAAATTTTATAACGATATTAAGCAAAGTAGATGGACTTGTGAATTTTATTTTGGTTATAATTCTTGATTTTTTTCTATTTTGTTGTTACTTCTCAAGTGTGTACATACATAATTTATTTATCATTAATAAAAAATAAATGAAATTCTAAAATAGACCATTAGCATTACCAAAAGACCAATGTTCATAAGAGAGACTTTAAGGCCTTATCTTTGTCTCATGTATTCAACGGTAGTAGAGAAAGCAATTTGACTTATGTTCTTTTAATTAGCTCATTTTCTATTCTAAACAAGAACAAAAGACTTTAAAAATTTATGCCAAATTTCTAAAAAATATAGTTAATAGTTGTCAATATATAGGTTTCTGCACAAAGATTCTTATAATCAAACATGTATAAAACAACGAAGGCTAACTTATAATTATTGAATGTGGAATTAACTATTATTAGTTAAAATTAAATCACTACACAAAATAAATTAATTTGAAGACATAGCATAGTTTCCTAAGGTTATTATCTTGGTCAAATACATAAACATCGCCACGGGAATATCAGTGACCAAATAATTCGTAATAATTCGTAATCAACGTGAACATATCTCTATTGTGACATAGAGTTAGCAATATGTTGCTATTGTAATGTTTGGACCGTGGATGCACTAATTACCAAGTTATTACAGTAAATTGAGTATTTTACAAGTTATTGGACCAATTTGCACCCACCCGTCAAGTTATTGTACTAAATTAAGCATTTTACAAGTTTTTGGATCAATCTGCACGCACTTACCAAATTATCTCGTATGGTGGGTGCAATTTACTCCCTTGAAAATATCCGATGCGTTCCTTCCTCCAAACAAAAGGACTGACACGTCGACGAGGCCACGGCCAGGAAGGAGTAGCCGGTCCGATCCCACAGGGTAAATGTGATGTTAGTCATGGCCAACCATGTAAAAGATCCACCCTAGTCTGTAGTCTCCTTTTTTTTTGCGAAAGCCTAGTCTGTAGTCTCCTACAATCCAAAGGATCAGAATTGTATTTCCACCAACTAGCTATCGGTAACCTCCCGAAAAGATCACAGAGAGACTGCTAATTCATCATTCATCAGCAATAACTGGGCATACTCACCACTGGAATCTAAATATCATAACAGCTCAATGCAAAGAAAGGGCATATGCACCAACAGAGGAAGTAATCAACAATACCAAAGCATCACAAATGGCCTCAGTAACCAATCTATTTCAGGCAGATTAAGGTTCACATCCTAAGAACTTCATGCAGAATCACATAGTCTTCATGACGAATTGCTGGACAAACGATGCCAACACCACTACTTCAAACAGCTAGCAAGACATACTATGACACTAGTTTCTCAGCAGACCAGAGAAGTCTCAAGTTTTCGCCACCATAGAACACCCCCAAAGATCATTTACATCTGTTTCCCCAAAGATCGTTCGCCACCGGTAGAACCCCTTCAGTGAGACTCAACTGCTGCCGGCTTCGCCACCTCCGGAGTCCCATCCTTGACCACAGGCTCAACCTTCTGCTTGCCGAACACCTGCAACATGTCACAAGCAGCAAACGATTAGCACCAAAAGCAAATCATAATCAGGAACAGCACAATGCAGACGATATCAATTAAAAATGCATCATAAACATAGCATATTAGTTACTAATATTCAAGCCACAAGTCTCAAAAGCCTTATAGCAAGCACACATAATCAGGAACCAACAGGGAATGCAGAGGATATCTATTAGAAATGCATCAAAAACATAACAGATTAGCTACTGCAAACACATCATAATCAGGAATTGACAGAGTGCAGAAGATATCTATTAGAAATGCATCATAAACAGAACAGATTAGCTACTGCAAAAACATCATAATCAGGAATTGACAGAATGCAGAAGATATCTATTAGAAATGCATCATAAACAAAACAGATTAGCTACTGCAATCCAAACCACAAGTCTGAAAGGGCTTAAAGCAAGCATATCATATAAGGAATCAGCATAACACAAGCAAGTTTTTTCGAAATGAAAATTTTGCTACTGAAATCCAAGCCAAAAGTCTGAAAGCATATAGCACAAATTCATATTACTGTAATGTGGCATCAGTACTCCTGACCAATTCTATTCGCAACAAAAGAAATGAGTTGCTTCAGTGATGCAAGTATACAATGAGGGGCAAACGCATCTATGGCTCCATGAATCCATGGTTGGACCATAGGCAGGACAGCAAAATACTGCATACCAAGGTTCAGATCAATCAGCACATGAGGATCATGCAGTCAGGCATGGAGGACCCCCATATTTAATAATCATAAACTAACCAGGAAATTAGCATTACGAGCCAAGACACGTATCCAGAATCCACATGTTTCCACTCTCAAAGTGAAAAAAACTGTAAAACAATTATCTCACCAAATTGCAGCTACACCAGTGGCAAGATGGATTTCAACAGCATAACAGGAACTTTACACGCAGGCTTGTAAGAAAACAGTGCACAGTAAACATGCTAAATCCCCTATTCCCCATGACACCAAGACCCGTTCACAAATCACACTCAAGAGAAAACGTGGAAAAGAAACACTATCATCACCATCCAACAATTTCTGACCACATGCTGAAAAATATTCTTTAAAAAATCGCTGCTACGTTTCTACAGAGATGGGTTTCAACAGAATACCATCACCATGTTTGCTGAAAATAGTCAAATACAGAAGGATTTCAACACCCAAAAGACATGCTAAATCGCCTATTCCCCGTTAACCATTCACGATCAGGAGAAAACGGTGATAAAAAGAAAGACCACCATCAGGATCCAACAATTTCTCATCGCGCGAGACACGACTAACTTCTGATCACTTACTGAAATAACAGACATGCTGGTACTAGCGCTGGATCCCAATCCCATGAATAAACCCCATTCGCGCAGAATAGACAGCCAAAAACCAAAGACTAGCATGGGATCACCACCACACGTTTCCTGATCACACTACTGACTAAGCGCCTACAGGACTACATCAACTACATACACGCACACATCCATTTTCTCGCAACAAGGCAAGGCAGAACAACTGAACAAGCAACTAGTACACCACCAAACAGCAACTAGAAGCAGACGAACTCGCCAATCGGGTAAAATCACGCGCGCACATCACCGAACGGGGAGATCGAGAAGAGGGGAGTGGATCGGGGCAAGCGACATTACCGAGTTGCACTTCTGGGAGAAGTAGTTCTTGACGCAGATCCAGTGCTTCTGCGCGGGCATGGCCTTGAACTGGTTGAAGTAGTCCTTGGCGGTCTCCAGGAACGTCGCCTCCTCCCCCACCGTCTTCTTGTAGCACTTCTCCTGCGTCTCCGGCTCCTTCTCCGGCACCGGCTGCGGCGCGGTCAGGGTCCGCGTCGCCTCCTCCGGTGCCGCCACCGCCTCCTTCTTCACGCCGCACGCCTTCTCCATCGCGACCCCAACACCCAGCGAAGGCACTCCGACGGGAAACCACTAGAAGAGGAGATGGAGAGGCTAGTGGTGGATGGAGGAACCGAGTCAAGAGGATGGGAAGCTTTTCCTGTGCTCGGCAATGGTGCCGGGCGTCAGCTTTATAGGCGGGGCCCAGGCTGGGCAGGGGCCGTTTCCTTGGGAAGGAAGATGAGAGCGCAGGGGTGGGGCGTGGGTTCGAAAGGGGAGGGGGGACGTGGTTTCTCTGACATGTGGGCCCAAGAATGCTCCGGTTGTTGCTGCGTGCTGCTACACACTCTATACAGGCCACTGAGTTGTGGGTCCGGTACCAAGCGTCCGGGCCTGGCGTACGCCGAGGGCCATTCCTGGGGTGTTTAGTTAAGAAAAAGGTAAAGAAAGTTCGGTGAAAATGTTACATTAGTATTTTTTGTTTGTTTGTGGTAAATATTTTTCTATCATGATATAATTAGGTTCAAAAAATTCGTCTTGTTGTGTACATCAAAACCATATAATTAGTTTTTTTATTTACCCACGTTTATTGTTCCATGGCTGAGGAGAAAGATTTGATGTAATAGGTAAATAATAAAATTTAAAGAGAAAATTTTAAAAGGTTTGATAATTTAACGTGGAACTAAACACAGCCACTTGGGTTGTTTCTTTTCCTCCTCTTTCTTGGGAGAGAATCCGCAGAGGCAAGAGACGCCGCGGGTGGGGCCGGGAGGATTCGGCATGCATTTGTCGTTTCCCGGCTTGCCGTTGCCGGAGACGCTTGTATGTGGGCCCGCAGTCCTGCTACGCTGGGAGACAGTTCTTGTGACCGGGAACTGCGGAAGCGTCCAGAGGCGCCAGAGCCCGGAGGATTGGACTGCCACGTGGACAGAGTGCGCCTACGGAGCCCACGTTTCGGTGACACTGGTAAGGGCAGCTCGTTTCGGTGACAGGGCAGCTCATATGTGGTCTCGTCCAGAGCCATGTAGGATTTTTGATGATGTGAAGCAAAGAGAGTGAGGTGAGAGAATGAGGTCCGCCTCTCATGGGTTAAATTTTAGGACCATGAGACAACCCCTTACCATTGTACGAGTTTAGTTGCCATGCAACCAATTATATTTCTTTATTTTTTCATAAATTAAGGATTTTGTATTGCTACAAGACAACTAAAACTACGATTTATTGTATAAATTGTCTGATAAACCGTCTTAAGATTACGTGTCGCTATATGAGATCGTTTATTAGACGACACCATCTATTAGACGACATCAATGCACCTTCCCTGACCGGCTCCAGCGTCAGATGGTGATCGCCAGTGCAGTAATAGGTCAGGACGTGGGCCAGGAACGATGGAGAGTCAGTCTGGCGGAGAGCCAGAGCCTAGAGGGAGCGGTTCGTGGAGCGTCCGATCTTGCCCCGAGCGCCGAGATCTCGAACGGGCATGGATCATCGAGGAAGAAAAGCTCGACAGGCCAACCGTTAACTTGGCTGCCAAGTACGGAGTAGAAGCATAAACGGGCCTGATTAAAGCCCAGGGCCCTCGAGCCCATTTCCCAAGTACGGAGTAGAAGCAAGGGACTGCTACACCTCCCAACCGGCCTCCGCCTCGTCGCCATCGTCCATGGCGAGCGAAAGTAGACGGCCCGGTGCTGCATACCCAGTACGACATCACTAACGCAAGGTACAAATTAGGTTGCACATGTCGTGCATTTGTTGTGCGTAGTGGTGTTCTGCTGGATATCTATAGCTGCAATTCTATGGTTTGATGGAAAAGGCTAGAAATAATTTATTATTCATACTCTGAGAGCACAAGGTGACCTGTGTTACTCCATTTCCTTCTGGATAGGTTATTATGCTATTATTTCAAGTTTTCACAGATTAGGTAAAGTTTATGTAGTTACCATGAAATAAACAACAGATACATGCGCTGTTGCTTTGATGTATAATGTAGATAACTTTTAAGTGCTGAAATCAACTTTCATCAGTATGGATTCCAGTAGTACAGGCAATAGAGTTATTTGTAAAGATCACTCTATATAACAAAAATAATTAATAATGCTATTTTCTTTGAAAACTATATAAAACTTTCAAATGGAGGAAGTACCTTTTTACCTGTGCAGTTGGAAATGGAATTTATTACCTCTTGATCGAGACTTGTTTGACTGAATATGTGCTGCTGAACCTACTCTTTTTACTTCTGTTACCATATCTGTTTAACTATTCACTAGCACATGCAATTTGTGGTGTTATGAAATTCCTCATGGAAGTATAGAACACCCTTTTTTTGAAGTTGCATTTCAATATGTGGTCCTGGTGATAGAAAGATAACACAATGTGTATGATTTTTATTTTCAGTTTGTTCAATCATCTAACTATGCATAGATCCCGATTCTCTCATTTTAATGTACTGCTCATTAGTAGTTACGAATTTATGATGCATAATAAAGTCATTGGCTCCAGCTGACAATACTAAGTCCATACTGACCCAGCGAGAACCTGAACCTCATTTTGTTTCTATTCTTATTTACATCGGTTATTATTTGCCCACCTCATTCATGCTTCTTGTTGACAGGTTTGTTAAAATGATCCGCGGAGTCTCAAATGAACAAGTATTTGACGAGTCCAATCTGTACCTTAAATTCAATCCTCTGGACTATGCTAAGAGGGTGTGCATGATAAGGGAACTACCGATTCCTGGAGCTGTCAACGGTGAAACATTTTGGGCAGTTACTGAAGCCACTAAAGTTCTCATCAGATCTTTGTTGCTGATCCTTGCTGTGCTTCACAAGGCTGGGTTCTGCTTTGAGCATCTTGGCCTGGACAGTGTGCTGATTTCAGGTGAAGGCAGATTCAAAATCAAGAAGCAACATGTTCTCTTGAAGGCTCTTGGTCCGAATGGTGAAGGAATAGGTACTGATTATGAGATGGCGCGCAACCTCATTCAAGCATTGCTTGTTGAGTCATGCGGTCACGATATCATGACAAAAATATCTCGAGATTTCAGATCACTATTCTCTTTGATGAAAGTATCTGGCAAGTCCTCAGAATATCATATCCAGACTCATGTGTGCCTACTACCTCTGAGCAGTTGGTCTTTGGTGTTCAGAAAGTTCTACAATGAGGTTAGGTATGTTCTTGGCAGAGATGACCCGGACTTGCAAAGGATAGTCTATTCTGCCATCAAGTATGTAGGATGGGGTATACAGGCAGAAAGGAACCCTCTGCTGAAAAAATGGTTGCGCTATAGGCCAGGAGCCTACAACCTTGATGAAGCATCCAACCAGCTTGATTTAATGCGAAACGTTGACGCCCACCAAATGGATAAGGAGACCTATCCTGATGGTCAACTACAGTTCCTCCTATATGCAACATTCCCAGGTGTTCTAAGTCAAATCCAAAACGTTCTGTTCAGACATGGTCGCATCGGGCATCTTCACATCGAAGAAGATTTCAATGACGGGAAATCACATATACTGAGCAGCATGCCCAGAGTTCATCCATCAGCTGCGTCTACATCTTCCTCAAAGGTAACCTGTTTGCATGTTTGCATATAATATCTATCATCAAAGTGTCTCAAACTTTTGCCTTTTTCTTTGCATATGATGCTATAGACACTTGATATTTCCTTGCTGGTTTCAGGATCTCAGTGGTTTGAAATTCCTGGTTAACAATGTGATTGAAAACAAGGGAGGATTTAGAAGTGGCGCTGGTCATGGTGGTGGCATTGGATGTAGTTCTGCTAATGGCGGCGGTACTGGCAAGTCTGTCTGCCCTGATGGCTCTAAACCTGCTAAATGACATTGGCAACAGAGTGTCGGCGGCTGTAATGGAAATGGTGTTGCAGCAACTCTGGCAGCGCTGATGGTGATGAGCTGGGAACAGCAAACTGACCAGTCAGATAAAGCTAACAATGAATGGGCAGCATGAGCTTTTCTTTTCTTTTCTTTTCTTTTTTAGTGATGAAATGCAAGATGAGTCTGGAGAACTTGTCTGAGATTGCGAATTAGTGTTGTGGGACAAGATGTTCCCTTCTAACTGGGAAATGTAGCCCATCTGTGACTTGCGGTTTAAAACATGTTAGCCAACCGTGATGCTGAATTTGATGAATCAGAAGATTCCTACCTTCCCCAAAATTTCTATCTTGTTACCTCTTTTCTCTTAATCTGTGGCACGGTGGCGTTGTTCCAACCAGCGGCCAGTAAACGTCTGCGGCGGGATACAGCAGCTCTAGCATTGATAATATCTCAGGAATGACGATCTTATGAACAAAAACCTCATCGGTGCTAATAGGATGACAGCTCAGGCAACAAGCCCGGGCATCCCTGTATGCATCCCTGTTTTCGCTGGCCTGAGCCAAATTTTACAGGGTGCGTTGGGTGAAATTTTAGACTAGCTCGTTCAAGAAATGCTGGTTGGTTTGTACGGGCTGTGCAGAGTGACGGGAGAAACCGACGAAGCTGTCCTATGCCTTCGTCTCTGAACCCATGGTCACATAGTAAATAAAGGAAATTATATTTAGTATCACCACAGGCATATAAATTACCCCTACTCCGTCAGTTTGCTGACGAAACTTAAAACCTGTCTGACAAAAGAATATCACTGATCCAATCAGTTCGAACCACATTGCCTTCATGCCTATCCTGCTATATATGCCGTGATTCACAGCAAACGCTCTGAAGATGCAATACATCATGATCAATCAGCCGAGTGATAATCTAAAAAATGTGCTCAGGATCGATTACAGAACACTGCCTTCAGGTAACAGATTCCAGACTGGATCATAGGTGGTCTGAATAAAAAGTACTGGAACAGACCCTTTTGTCAGATTATGATTTCCTTCGGCAACCCCTCCAAGGAAAGTTGGAACTCAGACTATCCTCATTCTTTTTTCTAGTCAAAGGTTGAATTATACCCTCCCAATTATCATGAACCAAAACCGGCCACTAGCATTTCAATACGGAGAGCTATTACAGGTTTAGAATCCGTTCTCTTAATTTAAGATTCAAACTTTACAGGTCACTACAATCCTGTTACATCTCCAACTTGGAGGTTGCTTCACCGATGCAAACTCTGATCAAAATACATCCAAATAAAGATGGGCATGAACAATGTAGGTCCAAGTATGTCAGAACGATCAAAATTGGTTCAATAAATGTATGCTAGAAGCATTGTTGTTGCTACAAAACGTAGAAATTCGAAGAGGCAACGAATGACAAACCAACAGCAGCGGCAGCCACCCACATCAGTCAGAACACGTAGCATCATCAATTCAAAACCTACAAGACACGAACATAGAACATCATCAATTCCATGAATGACAGGATCCACGAGACACGAAGGAACGCCCACGGCCCATCGCTTCCTTCTTCACAAGCGGCGGGCACGAAGCTCGCCATCAACGAAGACTGCCGCCACGAGAACTAGGACAAGACGGGAGGCGCGTCGCTTCCGTCTTCAACGACAGCAGGGTGGCCCTCACCGTCGACGGTGGCCGCGCGATAACGGGGGCATGAGGCAGACGCCTCGCTTCGGCCTTTAACGCCGGCGAGGACTGAGGAGTCGAGGACAGAAGCCGGAGGTCACCATCGAAAGCGGCCGCCACCGGGCGCACGCACTGACAAACCACACACACAAAGGTGGGCTCTGTTTTCAGTATACGAAGCCGTACAAGATTTTGGCGGGAATGTTTTTTCTTTTGGCGAGCGTGAGGGCGCGAGTCGCGGAACCCTGCGCGCGTGGAAGGCCAAGCTTGGCCCGTGGCGCGATACGGGGCTAATGGAGGTGTGGGCCGGTATGGGTACTCTACAGGCCGATGTTTGGGTCGGGCCGAGGCTTGAGTTTTGGCCCAAGAAGACCCGGGCATAGAAAATAATTTTTCATTTTTATATATAAACACTGCCTTTCTGAATTCTAACACGTATCGAATTCAAAACCCAACCAAAAGAAAACGAATAAAAGCAAAGTAAAATGAAAACCGTTCATCTATTTATGAATGGTGAACTAGATACCGAATGGACAATTTAATTTACTATACAAGAATTTCAAAGGATGTGACTAGTAGTACGTGAACTATTACGACTAGCAAACATGTGGCAGGAAGAAAAACTCTCCGTGGGGCAGAACCCCATCAGCTTCCGCTTCCATTGAACTCCCTCCGATTCTAAATAACTGTCCCTAAAAATCTGTGTCTTTTTCCTCACAAACATACTTCCCGGATGACTGTTGTTAGGAGACGAAGGGAGTAAGGTCTACTATTGGGATGGAGTGATGGACGACTACTCTCAACTACTCCCTCCGTTCCAAATTATTGGTCGTTTTGGCAAATCTAGATTCATAGTTAGTAGTATGTATCTACATATATACTTATGTCTAGATACATACTACTAACTATGAATCTAGATTTGCCAAAACGACTTTTAATTTGGAACGGAGGGAGTACTTGAACATCAAATGGATGAATCTCCGGAACAATAACTTCGAATGAGACATCTACAGCTTGGAAAATATCTGCAAAGTATTGATTCCATGCTTCCAGCTGCATGTGCTTTTTGCGATGTTAAGGACACCTGAAATATATAAATATACAATGTGATTATCGACGTGTCCACCAAAATGCACATCTGCATACATAATAAGCATATCTGACACATTTATAATGATACATTAGCATATCTGCAGCGGCATAGCTTAGCACATTTCTGTTTCTGCATCTTTTGTAATGAGACATCTAGTGGCGGACAGAAATCATTTTGACGCCTATGGCCACTTACCAAAGCGACTAGACTATCAAAACCCTCCCACATGATAATATAACGGTAATACGGTACAGTACGGTACGCTAGCGCACAAAGGCAACTAAAATCATGATTTTGAGTATATCTCAATTCAAAATTGAAGCATACATGAAATTTATAAAAAACAATTATAGAAAAGTAATGCATTACCTAACTAGTGCCAATTTGGTTAACCCTCATCCTCGTCTACTATTTCTTCATCAATAGTAGGAAACGAAATTGAGCCACAAGTAGAAAAGACATTCCAAAAAAATTAGGCAAGCAATATAAAAAATAAATTAAGACATCATACAGTACGATAGCGCACAGAGGCAAGACATCGTGCAGGTTCTGGTCCTTCACTCCTCCTTTCGGGCTCTGGTGAGCAACACCAGCAACTGAAACTCTGAAAGGTTACACAACCAACATCTGACATTTCAGTTTTCAATTTCACAAGATGCCAAATGACCAAAAATCACCAACCGAACAAGAACAAGAGGCACTGACTCACCCGCTGGTGCCTGGTGCGGTCGTGTGCGCGTGCGGGCAGCGGCGTGCGGCGGGCCGACGGCGGCACACCACGCACAGTCTGGCGGCCGCAGGCGCACAGGCACAGCCGCGGAGCTTGTGCGGCGGCAGTGGGCGGCGGCGCTTAGGGTTAGGCGTAGTGGCCGGGCGGGAGCTCGGGGCAGTCGGGGTCGGGGGGCGACTCGGGAGGCGGCGGCAGTGGCAAAGGGCAGGGGCGAGGGAGATGTGCTGGGCCGCTGGAACAATTTGGGCCCGGACGAAAGTGCGAGGCAGCAGTGGGAAAGTTTGCCGGGCCGAGCAAAATTGGGCTGGGAGTAGGGCCAATTTAGATAAAACATAGTTGGGCCTAGGCAAATTGAAGCTACTATGAAGGATTTTTTAGGCCCATATCCGCCCCCGGACACTCATCAGGAGGAACTTGCCATCTAGTAGGGCATAGCTTAGCACATTTCAGTATTCATGAGGAGGAACTTTGTTGGGACCAGACCAAGATTCTAAATAAAACCATGTAGTGTCTGTATCGATTAGCACGAGTGCACAAAGCCGGCCGTTCACAAGCTATTTCGAGTATTCAAGTACTCTCTAACCTGGATTCACTGTCAGCATCAGGAGGCGAATCCCGTAGCTTCCTGTTATCCCCATAAACATGCACCAAGAACTCAAGAAGTCCCCGGCAACAGTTGGCTTGAACTCAAGGCCGATGCGTCCATCCTGAACCCACCCATTGTAATGAAAATCGAACAACTCCACGGCCGACCCATTGACGTAGGAGCCCAACACCTTGAAGTATGCCTGGCATGTCGTCACCGCGCGCGACGCCGTTGCCGAAGGCGTCCCAGGGGAAGACGGACACGAACGCCCTCGAACCCGCGTCGACGCGCGTGCCGCCGCCGCCTACGTCTCCGAACGTCCAGGATGCCCGGGACGCGGACGGGTGCACGGCGACGGCGGCGGTGAACCGGAGCGAGGACACCCCGACGCTGAAGTGCTCCTCGTCAACGAGCAGGAGGAATTTCCCGACGCGGAGGGGCACGAAGATGATGCTCCAGGCGATCGAAAAACGAGGGGAAGAGGAACCACCTCCGACTCGGGGAGTAGGAGTGAAGGAGGAGGAACTGGTGGGCAACTCAGACTCGGAGGAGGACGCAATATTGCTTTTATGGGTGACCGCATGGTGCGGTCACTTGGGGAGAGAAGAGAAGAGAAGAGAAGAGAAGGAAGAAGAGAAGAGGAGAGGAGGAACAAGAGGTTAGGATTTCGGGGTTGGGGGAGGAGCTCCAGACTCTAGAGGGGGCGGAGGACGGCCGGTCACTTGGGGAGAGAAGAGAAGAGAACAGGAGAGGAGAGGAGAGGAGGAAGAAGAGAAGAGGAGAGGAGGAAGAAGAGAAGAGCTTAGGGTTTCTGGGTTGGGGGAGGAGCTTCGGACTCTAGAGGGGGCAGAGGACGGCCGGTCGGGAGGGCCAGCGGCGGGGGCCATGGCCGGCATGGAGGACGGCGACCGGAGAGGTTAGGAAGGGCGGGGCCGCGGGTGGTGGGCAGGAGGAGGGCGGTCGGCTGGTGGCGGACGCCGTGGGCCGCGGGCGGCGGCGGAGGTGGCGGGGGAGGACGAGGCTGAGCATGGCGGCCGGTTGAAGAGGTTCGGAAGGGCAGGGCCGGCGGCGGTGGGCGGGAGGAGGGCGAACGGCCGGCGACGGAGGTGTCTGGGGAGGAGGAGGGTGGGCGCAGGCGGGGCGACGGGCGGTAAGGCGGGAGGAGAGCGGGCGGCCGGCCGACAGCGGAGGCGGGCGGGGGCGCGGGTGAGGGAGGCGGGAGGTAGGCGGTGACCGCACGGAAGGTTCCGTGCGGTCGACCGCAAACTAAGTTCGCCCGGAGGAGGAACGAATCCATCGGTGGGGAGCGATGATAACGTCAGTGAAGGGGCTGATAGCTACAGTCAACGTACCAAATGTTATCCATTATATTATTAGATATATCAAACCGACCCAAGTCAAGCTACATATAAGCCGACGTAACATTTTTAATTCTATAAATGTGATTCATTGTACTGAGGAGGAAAGGTGTTGCTTGATGCTTGTGGGTCATAAACGAGATGTTACCTGTGGGTCAGATTACTAGGTGATAATAAAAAACTCCAGATTATTATATGAGTTTATAGAAACATTACGTGCAGAAATAATGGTCCATGAAAAACATATATATCTTTTTGAAAAATAACTAAAGATGATAAAAATACACTTTAATTAAATGAAACATATAATAAAATATTTTTATTTAAATACAGCTAACTAAACAATATAGACCACATACAAAAAATGGAAAAACAATATTCAAAGTATCGAGAAAAAAAGAAAAAATACATCTGTAACAACGCACAGACATATTTTCTCGTAAAAGAAAAAAAAGCCAACAGTAACACAATGTGGAATTTACAACGAGCAAAAGGAGAGTACGGAGTACACATCAATCTAAATCCACAAAGATAACAGAAATCCTATAGAAACTTACTAAGTATTCATACGAACAGGAAATTATGCTATATTATTAGGACATCATCTCAGTCAACGTGGTAAGCTGAGCGCCTGAGCTCACCAATAAACATGGTACATGTAATAAATGGTTTATGAAATGGATCAAACCATACTACCTCCTAAAGTTATGTATGTATCACTTGGAGCATGTAACTTTGCTGGCATCAACCACGCCCCACCTATAAACGCACTGCATCTTCCAATGAACTGATAGAGTAAAACGGAACTATTATGCGCTGGTTGGCCCAAGTGTGCTACACCTGGAGTCCGGGACTGAGCGTGGTGGAGGACATTGCAGCGGCGACCACGTCAGGCCATCCTCTCGCGCGATGTTTAGCCAGAGGTAGTACGATCGGAGACTGCAGCAGACGCTGCCCTATCGGGGATCCCTGCGGCCACCCGGCAGCGTTTGCTGTCGACCGGGCATAGGGCAGTGGCGGCAGATCAGGCGCCTCGGCGTGGCCTCATGAGTCATTATGCTTTCGATGGACAGTGGCGGCGATCTGTTTTTTCCGGCGAGGTTGCGCGCCACTGCCGATGCGATTTGTGGCCGGTGATGTCACGCGCCGCTGCTGATGAGATTTGTGGCCGGCGATGTCGCGCATCGGCAGGAACGGATCAAAGAGGTTGGCGCCTGTTTGCATATCCAAATCGGCGTGCTGTTCGTCAATCCTGCTGCCCTCGGCGTGGCTCCAGCGCTACGACGAGGTGCGCAGGCATGGACGGAGGACGGGAGGAGTCAGCAGCGGATGGAAGGCATGGACGGGTGCATGGATGGAAAGTGGAATTTCTGTCAGAGGGAAAAACCAATCTTGCGGCGGTTTCGGCGAGGATTGCTAGCATGACGGGAGGAGGCAACGAGGCCTGAATTGGAGAACGCTACGGGATTTTTTTTCGTCGGTAAGGGATTTTTTTTCGTCGGTAAAAAAAATGCGTCACGGACGGACGGGCGGACGGGAGGCGAGCGACGCGTTCGCCTCCGCGGTTTTCTTGACAGAAGTGTCAAGAAGAAGAGAATTGAACCAAACACATTCTGCATTCACCCATTCCCTTTACGTTTATAGTGTCACTTGATTTCATTGCCGTTTACCTTTACAGAGCTTGAACCAAACATTGTCCAAGCTTCTCTGCTGTGTCTGACGAGCACAAGTTCTGAATAATGATTGCTCCGAATTGTTTGTTGGAAAAGTAAAATGCACCACATGTCCTTAAACTTGTCCCTTTATATCAACTAGATCCCTAAACTTCAAAAATGTAACTTTGGGTCCATAAACTATCTAAAAGGGTCCATCTAAGAACAAAATACGCCACGTGAGCTTTCGACGCCAACGTAGCATGCCTTGCTGGCAAAAATAAATATGTAAGAAAACCCCTAATTTATATCATTCTTCAATTCGTGTCCTCTCTCTCCTCTCCCTCCCCTGAGCCGCTAAGCCCCCTCCAATCTCCTACCTGACTGAGGCCTTGTTTAGTTCAAAAAAACAACTCTCAAATTCACTATAAAAAAGAAGATTTATCATCACATCAAAATGTCATAAAATGCACGGAGTACTAAATGTAGATGAAATTAAAAACTAATTACACAGTTTTGTTGTACTCTGCGAGACAAACATTTTTAACCGAATTAATTAATTTTTGAACAATTTTTCGCGCATACAAACGAAATACTACAGTGACGCAATGATTACGAAGAGATCCAAACTTTTAAATTTGGTACACTAAATTTTGGAACTAAACAAGGCTGAGCCGCGTCCTCATCGGGGAAGTTGTCGCATAGGGCCACGGGCGGCTACGCTCCGTTTCCGGGACAAATTTATGGGCATGGTGGGGGGAGATGCTCCTGTTCTCCAATCGAACAGCAAGAAGCGCAACACAAGCACTGGTCACCTCCCTTCCTCTTGCTCAAGCGCCAGCACCTCCAATTCTCCTCCCTCGAGACCACGCTTTCCTCCTTTCCGGCAGGAGAGAGAGGAGAGGCCGAGGGGAAAGGAAGAGCTTCCCTCCTTTCCCCGCGCTTTCTAATGCTGCCCACAACATTTCCCGCCATTTACCGTGGTCTGGAGGGAAGCTTCCCGCCTATTTGAGTGGGCCACGGGCCAGCGTGGAAGGGAGACCAGCGTGGCGAGCCACGGTGGCAAAACCGGCCTGCAAAACAGCCTTAGGGGGTGTTTTGAACGGTCTGAGCTATTTTAGGATGTATAATACCTGGTTTCAAACGTTGAGGGGTGAAGTGGCCAGCATTAGATAGGTTAGGGGGTTACGTAGACTTATTCAGAAATTATATGAATCCACTCTACCCCAATCCAACCTAAACCACCACCACCACACACCAATCCAAGCTAAACATTTGAACTCATAATGTAATAACTATTAGTCAAACTATGGTTACAATCCAATAAGAACCCGTTTTTTTAAAAAAAAATTATAATATAGATTCTTATCACACTGCTTTGCATAGAGGAACTGACAGGTATAATGAGTCATCTCCAACAAATTTCGGTCAATTTCGATAAAATTTTATAGTGTGAACGCGATGTTTTAATTCCAGGGTCCGGCTCTTGACATGGGGCTCACGTGTAGGTAGCTGTCAGGCATACTGAGTCATCTCTAACAAATTTCGGTCAATTTCGATAAAATTTATAGTGTGAACGTGATGTTTTAATTCCACGATCCGGTTCTTGACATGGGCCCACGTGTAGGTCTAGCCACACTGCTTTGCACAGAGTAGCTGCCAGTTATACTGAGTCATCAACAACAACTTTAAGTCAATTTCGATAAAATTTTATAGTGTGAACGTGAGATTTTAATTACAGGGTCTAGCTCTACACAAAGAACCTATTTCAACCCAACCCAATCCAACCCAACTCGTATTTACATAGAACTTACTCTACCCCACCTCATTAATTAATACTCCTGTCGGGGACAAACTCAAGGGGTCCCCTAATCATCGGGGTAATCACCCTAAAAAAACATTAACCGCGAAGGGCCGAACCACCGGCAGCCCGGAAGGGCCATCAGGGCAACACGGCCCGCCACGACCTACAACCGCCCGAGCTCGCCTGACGAGAGGACCCAGGTGGCGACCTCCGTCTCCGCCTCGCTCGAGGGCCGCGCACCCCCTCGAGCGGGCGAGCCAACTCCGCCTCGCTCGAGGCCACCCCTCTACGTAACGCGGCACGCCCCGGCGCCCCGTCCGACAACGGCATTTAATGCCCGCCCCATCCGGCGGGCGCCGATGTCAAAAGGCAATCTTTCCCCACGCCACGCCGCTGACACCACTGAGCCCGCTGTTCCACCTGCTCCGGTCGCTGTACGTCCTTGTCACCGCTGTGCAGACGCATGCGGCACTGCGCAAGGCCCTATGTGGACTTGCAGCCGTCATTTCATACCACTATTCCACCCACTCCCGTCCTTTTCCCTCAGGACGCCCCTCGAACGGGCGTGAGGAACCCTCGAACGAATAATTGAGCAGCGACCGAGTACAGACTCCGGTCAGGCGCGGCTTGGTGATGGCAAACAATAGGTCAAATCCACCAACTCTCGGCCTGGTGATGACGAACGCCAGGTCAAATCCACCAACTCTCGGCCATCCCCTGGTGAGCCAGGCACGCCGCGCACTGTGGTCGACGACGACCACCACGCCGACCCCTGTGCTGCCAACTCTCGTCCTTCTTCACCTGCCCCGCCCTCGAATCAACCAGCGACGGGCAGCTGGACACGAGTCACGGCAACGACACCCCTCGAAATCACTCCAGGACAAGCACAAGGACGGCCACGACATCCGCAGAAGCCGGGGTTCACCATAAGTCTCCTGCCTGGGTCACGGATGATGGCACGCCCGACGCCATGCTCACCAGTGCGTATCCCTGTGGTACACATCACGCTTGTACTTGTAAAGCTCCTCCCCCACCTTTCTCTCCTTGGCCTATAAAAGGAGGAAGGGAACGATGGGGAGACGAGAGGAGAGGGCGAGGAAAAACAGTCACACACACGCCGCCTCACACGATATTGGCATTCGCCTCAACCTCTCTCGCACTCATCCTCAGGGACTTGGAGACTCCTTCTCCTTGTAGCCCCCTTCTGCTTAGCCTGGGCAAAATACCCGATACCCGATACCCGTACCCGAATTACCCGAACCCGGACCCGAATTACCCGAACCCGAGGTACCCGATCCCAAATTCGGGTAGCGATTTTGATTACCCGAAATTAGTTTGGGTAATTCGGGTAATAGACTTCGGTACCCGAATTACCCGAACTACCCGAAGTTTGCCATTCTCTTTGTATTTTATCACGTGTTGTTAGTTGAACACTTAAAATTATCACTTTATTAGAATATAATTCACTTGGTTTGAACAAATAACTATAATATATTGTTCTCCACGAATTATTGTTGAAATACTACACAAATTATTGGTGAAATTATGTATAAATTGCTACTAAAATTTTGTGTACTTTGTTGTTTTTTAAACTTTGGGTAGATCGGGTATACCCGAACCCGAACCCGAATTATCGGGTACCCGAAATTTCGGGTAATGTTTTTTCGGGGCTAAAATCGGGTAGCTATTTTCATTACCCGAATTTTCAATTACCCGAATTACCCGACCCGAAAAATTCGGGTAACCCGAACGCCCAGGCCGACCCTCTGCAAGCACTCCGGTGCAAGATAGTACAGCGCCCCGAGCGCACTCTGCTGGACGTACGACCACACGGTCGGAACCAGGATAAACCCTTGTCTCACCGTGCTAGCTCTTGCATCAACCGTCAAGGGACGGGACACAGCGCATTCTGTGTGGCGCTGGGGATCAACCGCCCAATCCCAGCACCGACAACTCCGTATAACCAATTTCGACCCACTCCAATACACTCCACATCAAAATCCAACTCATTAAACCCATTTGAACCCAAACCATTTGCAGGGTGAGGCGGAGGCAACGGAGGCAGCGAACTCCGGGTCCACGATTTGGTAAAGGCTAACACCAATTAGCTTATCTGCAGTTTGGATTTGTAGCCGATCTCGTTTCTCCGTAGAGTGCCCCTAATCTCAGCCTTAATTATGAACTTTAAGTAACTGTGGGCCCCTCAGATATGCTTGGTACACACAGCCCACCAGGCCCCCTCCTGATAAGCACAACATAAGCCCAATACATAATTAATTAGCCCATCATTAGCTCTCATCTCCGATCTATTGGACTTGTCTCTTGAATCTTTGGTCTATCGCTCTTTTCTAGGTTTGTTAGGCCTCTTAATTTTTGTAGACCCATATTAAATCAGGTATATTTTGGATGATGTTTCCCTCATTTTACTCGAGTATATTTGTTACTATGTGCAACACTATGTCACACCCGGCCCAGTTTGTATGGCCCGGTAGTGGCCCATGAGTGCGGGATGCACGTGTTTAGTGCCACATTGCTAGTTTAGCAAGGGTGGAGGCAACTTATAACCCTTTGTCTTCCAGCCATAGCACCTTCGGGTTAACCCTTTTACACGAAGCGAGGACGAAAGTGTAAGCAGGGTGCTATGTGTACGCGTGCACGCCCCTCGGAAGGGCTGTGCGGGACGGCTCGTGGAGGGCAGGGTGTTACAAATGGTATCAGAGCCGACCCTCGCGGTTGCGCGTACGGGTCAGTGTGCGGGCATAGGGCGCGTGGCGCGTATGGCCCGGGTAGGGCATACGTCATGGACTATGGCGCCGTCACTGGACGTACGGTCGTGCGCTAAGGGGGGACATTCCTGTACATTTGCCCGGGTGGGTGAGTTGCGCCGACGAGGACGTCGGGTTCTTTGAGGGGGGTGTATGTCACACCCGGCCCAGTTTGTATGGCCTGGCAGTGGCCCATGAGTGCGGGATGCACGTGTTTAGTGCCACATTGCTAGTTTATCAAGGGTGGAGACAACTTATAAGCCTTTGTCTTCCAGCCATAGCACCTTCGGGTTAACCCTTTTACACGAAGCGAGGACGAAAGTGTAAGCAGGGTGCTATTTGTATGCGTGCACGCCCCTCGGAAGGGTTGTGCGGGGCGGCTCGTGGAGGGCAGGGTGTTACAAAGTACTCAGCAAGCGGGGTGAAAATGCAAGGCCACAAGGATAGGCTATGGTTCACAGCATTGAGCTTTTTAGAGTTGATCAAGTTTTATTAGCAATTTCCTATTTACTAGATGTAAGTTCATACCAACCCACTTAAGCATTTAAAAGAACATCCTATTCAAAAACCCACGAGTAAAACCACGATTTAGATTCCATCTTTATGTTCAATTATCGTGTGAGGGTCCAAGCCGCTCTTGACCGTGAGCACAGCTGATATATCAGTTTTTCACTCTGCAGATGTTGTACCCTTTCACCATAGCTCGTGTTCCCCATGTTGCCCGGGTTGGCCAAACCCTTAAACACTTCCAAGGTGAGTGGCTAGGGGTCCACTTCGAAGCCTTTACAAAGATATGCAAAAGTCCAATAACCCGCAGGAGTTACAGCTAGGGCGGACCACAACCCTCCCTAATGGTCAACACCTTAGTAAAGGCTGCTACCCCAAAAGGACCGGGTTGTACCCCTGCAACCCCAAACCCCCTCTGCTCCTTTTGGATAAGGCCATAAGTACAATTACACACCTAATTAATTGGCTAAGGTCATTGCCCATTTTGACACCATGGTTGCACTGTTTTCTTGGGTGGTTCTCCATGTTCCGATTAAATAATTGTTCTCTTGTATTAACCAGCATTTACTATCAAAGTTGTCATGATCAAAAATTTTATAAAGATTCAATTCAACCATTCCCAAGGTATTGCAACACTAAGCATGAATTAACCCAAAACATTATTTAAATTGGGGTTGTTTACAAGGAATCATGGGTACAAAGACTAGATAAATCCTTAAAAAGGTGTTCCCGTCAATTTAATGCAATAAAAGTAAATTTTAGTTTGTCATGCAGTTATATAGGACAAAAATAATATGCGGGGAGGGCCACTTGCCTTGCTCTACAAAGAAATCCTCTTCTTCTTCGAAAAGTTGTTCTTGATCCGCGTCGACGGGTGACTCGGTTGCAACTGGCACGAGATCTACAATTAAAACAATACAACAATAAGAAAACAGTACATGAAACATTTTTAATAGACTAAAACAAGCATCTAAAACTAATAGGCTCGAAAAGACGAACGTTTGGAAACCAAGAACGCTAAAAACGGAGCTAAGACGGAAAAGATATGGCTAAAACAAGTTTTAGGGACTTGCTGGCAAGAAAACTAGGCTTACAGGGGCTTAACTGCGAAAACCAGGGACTAAAACACAAATACGCATTAAACCCGAGGGCTAACGCGTAAAAAGACAGGAGCTGGGCTTCGGGATATAAAAACAGAGAAGCTTAGGGTGCTTTCTGTAAAAATCAGGACCTAAATCTAATTATTTTTGAACTAGACCGGACGGCGGGTTGATTACAGAGAAAGGCATGGGCTCTTTAGCAAAAGTGCCGGCGCTAACCGTTACTCGGCCGGATTGACTTGGGTCGCGATGAATGTGGGCCGTTGATCTTGCGATGGACGGCTGACAGGGAAGGGGCAAGTCGGGCGGCGGCAGGACGCCGGCGTGCGGCGGTGCCGGGCCGGGATTTCGCCGGCGAAGCTCGAACTCGAGCTGCCGGGCTCGGTTTTGAGCGCGTTTTGGTGCTAGAGGACCGGGTTGAGATGGCGAACACGTTGGGGGTGATCTCGTCGAGGATTGCGCGGCGAGGCCAGCGGTCGACGGTGAACAGAGGCGGGCGGCGGTGAACTCGCCGGGATTTCCCCGAACTCGAAGTTCCGGCCACGATTTCGAACGCGGGTAGGTTCTGGGTGTTGCTGGGAAGTTGGCGAGTGTGTTCAGGGGGTCCTCGTCGTCCAATTTGCTGCGGCGGCGGCGCTCGTCGACGAACAGCGGCGGCGGAGCTCCGGCGAGGGCAATCGGGGGTGCTAGCGTGCAAAACAGAGAGCGAGAAGGGGACGGAGAGCTTCGTTACCTCCACGGGAAGCGTTTGGTGCGGTCGGGCGGGGCGGTGCGGCTCTGTGTCGGCGGATCGACGGTGCGGCGGCGCTCCGGCGGCGGCGGCGACGTGGATCGGGGCTTCTCCAAGGGGAGTGCGGGGTGGGAGCGGTCGAAGGGGGTTCCTGGGGGCTCGGTCGACCTCTTTGTAGGGCGGAGGGAGGGAACGGAGGGGTCGGTGCCGAGGGGAAGGGAGAGGCCGGCCATCAATGGCAATCGGCAGTGGGGAGCTCGGTGGTGTGGCCGTTTCGAGTGGGAGAGTGAGTGATGGTGGAGTGGCGGTGGCAATTGCTACGGCTCAGTGGGTCTAGGAGGGGAAGGGACGCGGGAGAGGGAGCGACGCGGGGAGCTCGAGCAGCGCGGCGCTCGGCGATGCAGAAGGGAGGGGCGCGGCTGGAGGTTGGGGGTGAGCCCGACAGGTGGGCCCCACCTGTCGGCGGCTGTGAGAGGGAGGAGAGGGGGAAGCGGCTTGGGCCGTGGTCGGGCCGAAAGCGGGGACGGGCCGCGCAGCGAGAGAAGAAAAGGAGGGGGAGAAGAGCTGGGCCGCGTGTTGCTGCTGGGCCGAAAAGAAAGGGGAAGGGAGGTGGGCTGCGGGAGAGAGAGAGACGAGCTGGGCCGATGGGTGAAAGAGAGATGGTGAGAGAGTTTAGGGAGCGTTTCTGGACTTTTCATGGTTTTTGAAATTCCCACACAAATCAAACAAAAGACATGCAATTTAAATATGATGCACATGCACTTATTGTTCCAAAATTATTTAAATGATGTTTAAATATTTTTAGGCTCAAATTAATTTAAAATTTTTTTTAATCAAGTCCTTAGAAAATTAAATTCTACCAAGTTGCTATGATTTATTTGTGATGGAATTTTAGGGTGTTACAAGAAGTTATTTGCTACAATACACATACATTTTATATTATTTGGATTACATACTATTTTACAGACAAATTAACCCACATAAAGTTTTTGGTCCTTCTGTGTGACCAAACATTATTATTTTAATTATTTGTCATCCATGGTCTCAAATTTTGTTACAAATACTCGACCATTTAGTTACCATTATACTGTAAATGATACATATACTCCCTTTATACAATAAAATATACGGTTGAATAGAGCTATGTTATGGTAGCTTTTTTTCCACTTTGTGTTTTGGTCCCCCTATGTTCGAATCCTGGCTCCGCCCCTGGTAGCAGAGTGGAATGGGTCGAGCAGCAGCCTGCTGGTTTGCTCGGCAAAGGAAGGCTGTCGCTGGTTGCTTGACCCCATGAGAAATCAGAGCAGGTGATACCGTGATAGCCGGCCGGGCTTGGAATTTGCAGCTGCAGCTTCTTGTTTTTATGGCGCAAGCCTCCTCATCCCCGGAACAGGGAGGGCCTCGAGGAGGGAGTGCAGGCTCTGCCCCCAGTTGCCCACGCATATTGCTCCCTCGATTCGGAGACGGGGTCGATGGGCAAGGACGGGGTCTGTTGGGCAATCGTTCTGGGAAAAAAAATTTCAAAGAGTATCTTTCACGCATGAAGTACTAAATGAAGTCTATTTACAAAATATTTTTATGGATGAGTGTAACTTTACGCGACGAATCTAATGAGCCTAATTAGTTCATGTTTGACTACAGTAATGCTATAGTAATCATCCTCTAATCGTGCGGTCAAAAGCCTCATTAGATAGGTTTCGCGAAATAGTCTAAGATTGTAAATGTAGTTTTATAGACCGATTTTATTTAATATCATTAATTATTAGTCAAATAGGCCGGCAAAATTTTGCCACTCCAAAGAAACACGGCTCTCGAAATGGAGAGTTGGATCACCCGCTGTAGCAGCTCCTGCTTGGCGATCTCGGGCTTCGGTGACAGCACTGGATCCGACGGGAAAGGGGCAGCGAGGTCGTGTCCTTTGGCCATGCCACTCGCCTCCATCGGCCGCTCAATCCGCTTGAGGCGCTTGGCGCCGTCCAACTCGGGGAAGCGTCCGACGTGCGTGACGCCTAGGTCCAGTATGGTACGGTGTCACGGCCTCAGGTTGGGAGCGACGATCCAGTCCGCCTCGCGCGCCAGGTCCAACTGCCCACAAGAATTTGGCCCGACCGCCCGTCTTCTTCAACGGTTGAGCTAATACTCTAGCTCTAAACACTCTGAGACAACTTCTTCAATAATCAACTCCTCAATGATCTAACTTTTAGCATAAAGCTAATAACATGAATGACTCCATACGTCATCCTCATATAATCTCGAAATACGTGTTTGAGACTATCTCTTAAATAAGAGATAGCTCTTAATTTTTTGTACTATTCACATATTAAAAAAATTTATGAGCTAGATCAGGAGACAGACAGTGGAGGAGACCTTGGCAGCGGAGACAATGGCGCAGTGAGGTATGAAATTAGTGGGGACTAAGGAGAGGAAGAGAGAGAGAGCGCCTACATTGAAGAATTATAAAAAATGGGGGGTTTCTTGCATAATTTTACCAGCGTGGCATTAAGGTGGCATGCCACACCGGCGTCGGGAGCTCACATGGCATATTTTGGTCCTAGATGGACCCCTTTAGAGATCACGCCAGCTGGTGTCAATTTGCAAAAAGGCCCTCGAAGTTTACTAGAATCAACCCGCCGTCCCCCTCTCTCTGTCTCTCCTTCGCACCCTTCCGACGCGCCGCCCCATCCCCTCCACGGCTCCCTCCCCACCCCCTCCACCGCGCCCCTCCTCTGCCCTCTCCCCGCTCCCCCCCTCTCAGGCGGCGGTAGCGTCCCCGGCCGCGTGGCCCGGAGCGACGGCGGCGGGTCGGGAAGCGGGAGCGGCGGCCAAGCACGGCGCGCGGCCGGGTGGGCTCCCCGCGGCAGCTGAGTGGGGCAGCGACGAGAGGCTCGGCCAGGCGCGCGCGCGCGTCGGCGGCCGAGTGGGCAGGCGGGACGAAACGCACGGGACGGCTGCTATGGGCGGCGGCGGGGGCGGCGGACGGCCGCGTGGCCTCCCCGCGGCGGTAGAGTGGGGCAGCGATGGCAGGCCCAGATGCGCGCGGGGCACCGGCCGGGCGGGGAGGCGGGACCGCACAAGCGAGGCGCCAGCGGTGGGCGCGGCGGGGCACAGCGGCCACGGTGACCTTCGTGTTCTGGGGACCCCGACCTTCGTTGCTGTGGTGACCTTTGGATCTTGCATGCTCATGGGGATCCCGTTGGAGTCGGGGAAGGTGCTGTCTGCATTGGCCACATTCCGGGTGCTGCAGGAACCGATATATAACCTTCCTGACAATATCTCACTGGTGATTAAAACGAAGGTGTCTCTTGACAGGATCGATACATTCCTATGCCTGGAGGAGCTTCCGATTGATGCCGTGCAGAGGCTCCCAAGTGGTAGCTCTGACTTTGCCATCAACGTCAACAATGGGTGCTTCTCTTGGGAAGCCTCACAGGGACCTGAACTTCAAAGTTAAGCCAGGCATGCGGGTTGCAGTTTGTGGAACAGTTGGCTCCGGCAAATCGAGCTTGCTATGTTGCATTCTTGGTGAGATCCCAAAGTTATCAGGAGAGGTTCAGATCTGTGAGACAACGGCATATGTCAGTCAGTCGGCATCGATACAGAGCGGCAAAATTCAGGACAATATACTGTTTAGCAAGGAGATGGACAAAAAGAAGTATGACAGAGTCATTGAGTCATGCTCTCTGAAGAAAGACTTAGAGATCTTGCCATTTGGTGACCACACAGTCATTGGCGAGCGAGGCATCAACCTTAGTGGCGGCCAGAAGCAAAGGATTCAGATAGCCTGAGCTATGTATCAGGATGCTGACATCCATTTGTTCGATGATCCATTCAGTGCAGTTGATGCGCATACAGGCTCCCACCTTTTCAAGGTACATCAGTGTTTAGTAGTATATGGTAACAATGATAAATTAGGACCACGCAGTCATGTGTTAGTAAGTCATATTTTGCTTCAGAACTCAGAAGCCACTTGCACAGCTTCAATTATACTCTGACCCAGATCCCACACTGCTTGATGGTGTAATGCTCAAAACATGGTTTAGCCTATTGTCTGACTTTCCACCAAATGGAATTCTACGACAAGCTGTAATGATCCTAGCATTTTCTGTTACAACTATTGTGTAGAGATATGCCAGCTAAACTTATATTTCATAATTATTTTCTTCATTATAAATGGCATAGATGCACCAGAACCTTCATTTGAAGTTGTTGTCGTTTGAACCTTGAGGAAATCGGAAGCTCACGATGAATACAGGGGAAAGAAATAGCTTTTGCTGCAGCCCACGAGCGCAGCATGCTCCGTGTGCTATCCTCTTGACAAACGCTCAATAACTACAAACAAAACATTAAGATCGGTAGTGAGAAAATTAGCACAACTGGTTCTCTACACCAAAAACTCTCGCTGATCGCGCGGCAACCTGAATCTAGTGGAAACCTGAATCTCAACATTGAGAATCACTGCTAGCTGGTGAAATACACTTACCGCAAATTACATGGAGCAATGAAAGCCGGCGGCCAACAATAGTTCGCCTGGACAGGGTGTTTTGCAACGAGGGCTGGGATCTCGCATTCGAGCAGCACGGCTTACATGCACTCTCCACTGCCCATTCTGATAACTGCCCCCTGCTGTGGTGACAGAACCACTGCTTGGAGTACCACATTCAGAGTTTAAATATAAAAAAACTCAATATGTCCCTAACGCTAGCATTTGAACAGCTTCTCTTTAGCGCTAAAGAAAACATTGGAATGTGCTGGCAGAATATTTATTTATGTATATATAAACAGGCACATAAACGGTAAAATCAAAGTGGTCTTGATTCAAGGGGCAATGTAGCCATAACTTGAAGAACAATGATCCGACCAAAGCATTCTGGTTACTTTCACACATTATTGTAGATAACACAGCCCATACATCAGAGCAACGACTACTAGTCTTGACAAGATGACTAGAGTACCCAATGCATCAGTTTATGGAAGAGGCTATACTGCTTCGACATGTGCTTCACCACTTGCAGCTCCTCACCTCGACGCTCCACCTCGAGGCCGGAGAACACCACGTACTTGAGGCTCCCGAAGTCATCTGGGGGCGGAAGCTTGATCTCAAAGAACCTGGCAAGACAGAACTTGGAACGACCAAGGTGCAAGAGATAGGAGGACCTGCTAGTCCAGTCCTCCGGCGTTTGATCCTTCCAAAGGTTGACGGCTGTAGGGGGTGCCACGGTGAGGTCCGAAGCACACAGCAAAGCATCGTCACCGTCACGGCAGCTCGAAGATAGGCCAAACCAAAGCTTGTGCTCCGGGAGGTAATGGACATGGCCCGAGAAAGGCAGCGCCCAGTCGCCGACCTTGGTCCAGACACTGTTTGCCACATCGAAGGAGTGAGTGCCAACTGTCTTTTTGGATATCCAGATGTTGGAGCCGCCCACCAGAGCATAGGACCGGACGTGAGTGCATGCGCTTCGGCTGGCGTACGGGTGGCCGTTGTACTCGTGCACATAGGGAGGGGGCGGCAGGCCGTGGCAATACCAGTCGTCGTGGCTCTGGGTGCTGAGGTCCACGCCGAAGACGAGCCCATCGAAGCAGTGGTAGCAACTGCCGCTGGTCATGAAGTTGAGGACGGTGTCTAGGATGTAGAGGTTGTTGCCGACGGAGAAGGAGACGGGCTTCTCCTTAGGCGCAACGAGGCTAGGCAGGGTGCGGACCGAGCGCATCTCGGGGTCGCAGAGCACGGCGCGCCCCGTCTGGTCGGTGGCAACCACCTGGTGGTTCTTGTTCTCGCCACCACCGAAGAGCACAAACTCCATGCTGCCGTTGACGTACTCAGAGACGGGTGGTCTGAACCTCAATTCTGGGGAAGGCAGGGAAGCTTCCTTCGCCGCCGGCGGATCAGAGACCTGAGTTCCACGGGGGAAGAAGAGGCTCGACGTATCGATGCGGTAGAGCGGGAAGTCACGCCGCTTGCTGTCGTTCGTCATCAGGTACACGAACCGCCGGAAACTCATTGTTCCGGCCTCCCTTCGCCCTCGGATCTGCTTGCTGCTACAATTGAAACGGTTCATCTTGTTCAGGATGTTGATGTTATTCACAACAGACAACTAATCTGAGGAAAGGGAAGTCGAAAGGAAGAATTTGTAATTTGTTCCTCATATTTCCCGAATCTGTTCTCTTCAATCATAAACGAACATCCGAACCCCAACAAAAAAAATTGGATGAATCAAACAGCAACTGAGAATCAAAACGTACCTCCTTCGTAAGCACACTGACGCTGAAGAGGGACCGAGGCCACCCGAAGCAGAAATTTTTCTTAACCCAGATAGATCGGTGGGGAAGAAGGGGAGGAAGGTGGATTTGGGGGAGCAGGGGCGGCGGCGGCGGCGGGGTGAACTGAGAAGTGGCGCAATCTAGGGCGGAGGAACTGTCTAGGGCTTCTCTTTATCGTCTGCGGAATTAGGCCGAGTGGACCGGGCTAGCGAAATCTCTCCACTCTCGGGGCAGCCCAATAGATCATAGCTCGGCCCGGATCCACCTGCAAGCGCCATTTCCCACAAGCCACAATCCAAGATGCCCATTTTTTTAAAATAAGATGACTACAACTACATCGATATAAAAACATTTTAATTCAATTTTTATATTTATCTATTTGCATTAATATTTATATAAAACTAGTAGAGTGCACGTGTTTTCGAAAATTAAAATAGAAATTACTTTTTTAATAATTAGATGTATATGATATTGCATTCTTTATTTACATCTTTATCAATAATATATCTCTCAATCTGTATTTCTTATTCTCTTTATTTAATAT
This sequence comes from Echinochloa phyllopogon, assembly GCA_033239725.1. NCBI lineage: Eukaryota > Viridiplantae > Streptophyta > Magnoliopsida > Poales > Poaceae > Echinochloa > Echinochloa phyllopogon. The sequence continues at coordinate 9,049,292 of BTCW01000009.1, read as the reverse complement.
TTTGTTCATCTAATTTGATTTCACTCATAAAAGTAATTTCAATGTAAATACCCCAAACACCATTAGGCGTTTCATTTTGAATTTGTTGCACTTACTCTAATCATGTTTATTGTAACTAAGAAAATCACTTCCATAGGTACCTGCCACACGATTAGGCGATTCGGTCGTTGCGCTATCAACTGGTTTATACATCGATCTTTTTTACTTTGGCCCCTGCTTCTTACTTTTGTTTGTTTTTACTTGTACGTATATGTGAATTTGTGTTTGCCAAGTGTCTAATGTAGAAACATCGATCCAAACCACCTTAATGAATGCATTTATTTGTTGAGTGGTTTATTTTAGCTTGCACTTGCACAATACATTTCTTACGAGAAAATTGCACAATGCATTTAATTTCAAATAATTCTAAAACACCCTTTTTCACTTAGAAGCAATTCCCAATCATGCAAAGCTTTCCCAATAAAACTGTAACAACATCTTTCAACCTGGATTTGCTTTCTTTATGCTTCAAACTTCACATAAGATCAGGCATTCAGGCTTCAATAGCATTGTTCATTTACATTCGGCGAAGTCTTACATGATAGGGACAGAAATAATAGAATCGTCTCGGTTGGGATAAGTCATGTGGGGGCACCCCGCTATGACGACACTCTCGATTAGTTTCATAGCTGCCGAACCCAATCCAGCACGAACTTCAAATCAAATGGACCTCCAAGAAAATTCACGTTTATTGGCACATGCAGAAAGCTGCTGCAGCCATTCATGGATCTTCAGACCTGGTGGTGTCCTATAAAACCACGCACATGGCCTCCGAACTCAAACCATCATCTGCATGCAAACCAGCTTTCACTGAAGGTAGAGCCCTTCTTCGGCACCAAGCCACTAAGGTCAGTCACTATCCGCCATGCCTGCGCCCGGACCTCATCACCGGCCTCCTCGCGCGCACGGATGCCAGCAGCGTGGTCCTGCTCTTCCAGGACATCCAGTTCAGCGGCCTGGAGGTGGGCCGTCATCAACACCGGCGACCAGGTTGAGGTGCTTAGCAATGGTCGGTACTGGAGTGCGTAGAATCTCGTGTTGCCCATGCACGACGGCAACCACGCCGGTCCATTGCTTCGTTCTACAACCCGGCGAACGAGACCACCATCTCACCGGCGGTAGGCAAATGCAACCCATGGCCCACGAAGGAACGTCACCGGCAGTGGGCAAATGCAACACATCGCCTACGAAGGAACGTGATGTGCAATTGTGCCCGCGGTGGAAGGAGGCTCACCTACTTTTTCTTGTCAAAATTAGGTGTGTGCGTTCAAAATAGTGAGTATGCATGTGACCAACCCTGTCATGCAAAAAAATAGCTGAATAATGACATGCCTCTGACTCCGGATGAACTCAGCAAGCACAAAGATTAACAAATGCATGACTGGTTTAGTGCAGGAGTGAGCATGAGCTGAATTGATGTCTGTCGATATTTGGAGTAGATCAACACCATGGAAAAATTTGAAGCTAGGGCTAATTTTAAAAAATTACCTGTCTCTGAAATCGATCTTACGGAAAAAACTGAAGCTAGGGCTCTAATTTTAAAAAATTACCTGTCTCTGAAATTGATCTTTTCCTTGACTTGTTCGTAGATGATGATGCCATCGACGAGGACCTCCTTGAAGCGTAGGTACTCCGGGATGGTGAGCTGCTCGACGATGATCTCGTGCACGTTGACACGGACGTACTACTGCATTCTTCCCTTGGACTGCAATTCGAATAGAACACAGCCATCGACAAAGCGATTAGTCCAGAGAAGAGCAGACGTCATTCTTATTTCTTCCCTTGGACTGCAATTCGAATAGAACAGAGTATTCACCGGTATGTGGATCCTCTATTCTATTTCTAATATAACTCAAGAACTGTCGCAGTCTGCCCTTTGATGCCATCAACCATCATAACGGCTTACACCAATATCCCTTGAGAATTGAGATATGCATCGTTCCCCCTCGGCCCTATTCGCTTGACTTATGCATCAATAGGAAACGAAGCACAACATGGCCATACACGGTGCTTCCAGGTGAGGTTTGTTCGCCGTTGGTGAACTTCGTGCTGTACCCAGCCACCATGGTCGGTGCATAGCCAGCATCTTCATCACGCGTGCTCCCACACAATATCTGCACATGTGAACAGGTTACATGCATCTGCTTATCAGATTTTGGGCAGAATAAAAACAAAAGGCAAGATTTCACCAAATGACAGACTATCTAATCTTCATCAAATGTGAGTAACACATTGCAGAGGACGTTGTTAATTACCATCTTGTTATAGGGCCGAGGACGTCTGGGCCCAGCATTGGTTCAGTGAGTAGCTAGCCTTGGAGGCATTTCGTCGAGTAGCTACTAGGCGTCGTGCATGTCAACAACCACCTAGCTTACCAGGGTCCTGGCGGCGCGCTCGACGGAGTGCTAGGGCGCACAGGCTCGGCGGGGAGCTATGAAGGGCTGGTAATGCTTGCCTGTTTCGTCGTGTGTGCCGTCTGTGCCTTGCTTGGCGCCGGCGCAGACACCGTTGCCATCGCCGTCGCCGTCGTCTATTGCAGCTTTCACGATGGCACGGGCATGTGTGGTGGATGGGGCGCCGCGCGACCAGCCACACCTGCGTGACGCGATGCGGTCCGCTTCGGGCACGGCGTCTGCTCGGTTTCCGCAAAGCATTGGGAAAGATTGGGAAAGGCACTTCGGTGTTGTCGAGGATGCATCGAGGATTCGACGGCGTTGTCCAGGCTAGCCAGCAGCCATGGGACGAGGTAAGAGAGAAGCGGCAGGCGGAGAAAGGCACGGAGGGCAGAGTAGGCGGAGGGTGCGCTGCGGAGCCGCGGAGGCCACCGAGGGGCGCGGCAGGCGGCGGAGAGTGAGGCGGCGATTTCTCCCGAGAGACGAAGGGGATGAGGTGTTTAACAGTCGGGTTCAGGACGGTTCGCGAGGATGCGGGTTTGCAAACTACTAATGGGCGAGAGACCCGAATCGGATGGTCGATGCAGCGAGTTGGGTGAATCCAACGGCTCGCGGCTTACCGGGTGACGTGAACCCGTTAGCCGCCCGGGAAATAACCGCCGTTTCGTCTTTTAGAGATTCCACAGCCATCAAAAAATCGAGGAACCCTTAATTCTGAATGCATGTCCAAAGAAGAGCAGCCATCCTTCTTCCCCTCTGGAGTCTGGACTGCAGTTTGCACCGAAGAATAAAAAAAATTTGCCTTGCTTGTGGTCCTCCAGAATTTGTTTTGATGCCTCCATGAAGACCAACAATCATAAACAAAGATGTAAAATAAGAAAACCAAGGTGAATGCCAGTTTACATGTATGCATATATACACCTTGAAAAGAGTAAATTGCACTAAGTATACAACAAGTTGGCTTGTAGGTGCAGATTGGTCCAATAACTTGTAAAATGCTCAATTAAGTACAATAACTTAACAAGTGGGTGCAGATTGGTCCAACAACTTGAAAAATACTCAATTTAGTATATTAACTTGACAGGTGGGTGCAAATTGGTCCACAACTCATAAAATATTCATTTTAGTATAGTAGCTTGGCAAATTGATACACCTACGGTCCAAATTTTATAACGATATTAAGCAAAGTAGATGGACTTGTGAATTTTATTTTGGTTATAATTCTTGATTTTTTTCTATTTTGTTGTTACTTCTCAAGTGTGTACATACATAATTTATTTATCATTAATAAAAAATAAATGAAATTCTAAAATAGACCATTAGCATTACCAAAAGACCAATGTTCATAAGAGAGACTTTAAGGCCTTATCTTTGTCTCATGTATTCAACGGTAGTAGAGAAAGCAATTTGACTTATGTTCTTTTAATTAGCTCATTTTCTATTCTAAACAAGAACAAAAGACTTTAAAAATTTATGCCAAATTTCTAAAAAATATAGTTAATAGTTGTCAATATATAGGTTTCTGCACAAAGATTCTTATAATCAAACATGTATAAAACAACGAAGGCTAACTTATAATTATTGAATGTGGAATTAACTATTATTAGTTAAATTAAATCACTACACAAAATAAATTAATTTGAAGACATAGCATAGTTTCCTAAGGTTATTATCTTGGTCAAATACATAAACATCGCCACGGGAATATCAGTGACCAAATAATTCGTAATCAACGTGAACATATCTCTATTGTGACATAGAGTTAGCAATATGTTGCTATTGTAATGTTTGGACCGTGGATGCACTAATTACCAAGTTATTACAGTAAATTGAGTATTTTACAAGTTATTGGACCAATTTGCACCCACCCGTCAAGTTATTGTACTAAATTAAGCATTTTACAAGTTTTTGGATCAATCTGCACGCACTTACCAATTTATCTCGTATGGTGGGTGCAATTTACTCCCTTGAAAATATCCGATGCGTTCCTTCCTCCAAACAAAAGGACTGACACATCGACGAGGCCACGGCCAGGAAGGAGTAGCCGGTCCGATCCCACAGGGTAAATGTGATGTTAGTCATGGCCAACCATGTAAAAGATCCACCCTAGTCTGTAGTCTCCTTTTTTTTTGCGAAAGCCTAGTCTGTAGTCTCCTACAATCCAAAGGATCAGAATTGTATTTCCACCAACTAGCTATCGGTAACCTCCCGAAAAGATCACAGAGAGACTGCTAATTCATCATTCATCAGCAATAACTGGGCATACTCACCACTGGAATCTAAATATCATAACAGCTCAATGCAAAGAAAGGGCATATGCACCAACAGAGGAAGTAATCAACAATACCAAAGCATCACAAATGGCCTCAGTAACCAATCTATTTCAGGCAGATTAAGGTTCACATCCTAAGAACTTCATGCAGAATCACATAGTCTTCATGACGAATTGCTGGACAAACGATGCCAACACCACTACTTCAAACAGCTAGCAAGACATACTATGACACTAGTTTCTCAGCAGACCAGAGAAGTCTCAAGTTTTCGCCACCATAGAACACCCCCAAAGATCATTTACATCTGTTTCCCCAAAGATCGTTCGCCACCGGTAGAACCCCTTCAGTGAGACTCAACTGCTGCCGGCTTCGCCACCTCCGGAGTCCCATCCTTGACCACAGGCTCGACCTTCTGCTTGCCGAACACCTGCAACATGTCACAAGCAGCAAACGATTAGCACCAAAAGCAAATCATAATCAGGAACAGCACAATGAAGACGATATCAATTAAAAATGCATCATAAACATAGCATATTAGTTACTAATATCCAAGCCACAAGTCTCAAAAGCCTTATAGCAAGCACACATAATCAGGAACCAACAGGGAATGCAGAGGATATCTATTAGAAATGCATCAAAAACATAACAGATTAGCTACTGCAAACACATCATAATCAGGAATTGACAGAGTGCAGAAGATATCTATTAGAAATGCATCATAAACAGAAAAGATTAGCTACTGCAAAAACATCATAATCAGGAATTGACAGAATGCAGAAGATATCTATTAGAAATGCATCATAAACAAAACAGATTAGCTACTGCAATCCAAACCACAAGTCTGAAAGGGCTTAAAGCAAGCATATCATATAAGGAATCAGCATAACACAAGCAAGTTTTTTCGAAATGAAAATTTTGCTACTGAAATCCAAGCCAAAAGTCTGAAAGCATATAGCACAAATTCATATTACTGTAATGTGGCATCAGTACTCCTGACCAATTCTATTCGCAACAAAAGAAATGAGTTGCTGCAGTGATGCAAGTATACAATGAGGGGCAAACGCATCTATGGCTCCATGAATCCATGGTTGGACCATAGGCAGGACAGCAAAATACTGCATACCAAGGTTCAGATCAATCAGCACATGAGGATCATGCAGTCAGGCATGGAGGACCCCAATATTTAATAATCATAAACTAACCAGGAAATTAGCATTACGAGCCAAGACACGTATCCAGAATCCACATGTTTCCACTCTCAAAGTGAAAAAAACTGTAAAACAATTATCTCACCAAATTGCAGCTACACCAGTGGCAAGATGGATTTCAACAGCATAACAGGAACTTTACACGCAGGCTTGTAAGAAAACAGTGCACAGTAAACATGCTAAATCCCCTATTCCCCATGACACCAAGACCCGTTCACAAATCACACTCAAGAGAAAACGCGGAAAAGAAACACTATCATCACCATCCAACAATTTCTGACCACATGCTGAAAAATATTCTTTAAAAAATCGCTGCTACGTTTCTACAGAGATGGGTTTCAACAGAATACCATCACCATGTTTGCTGAAAATAGTCAAATACAGAAGGATTTCAACACCCAAAAGACATGCTAAATCGCCTATTCCCCGTTAACCATTCACGATCAGGAGAAAACGGTGATAAAAAGAAAGACCACCATCAGGATCCAACAATTTCTCATCGCGCGAGACACGACTAACTTCTGATCACTCACTGAAATAACAGACATGCTGGTACTAGCGCTGGATCCCAATCCCATGAATAAACCCCATTCGCGCAGAATAGACAGCCAAAAACCAAAGACTAGCATGGGATCACCACCACGCGTTTCCTGATCACACTACTGACTAAGCGCCTACAGGACTACATCAACTACATACACGCACACATCCATTTTCTCGCAACAAGGCAAGGCAGAACAACTGAACAAGCAACTAGTACACCACCAAACAGCAACTAGAAGCAGACGAACTCGCCAATCGGGTAAAATCACGCGCGCACATCACCGAACGGGGAGATCGAGAAGAGGGGAGTGGATCGGGGCAAGCGACATTACCGAGTTGCACTTCTGGGAGAAGTAGTTCTTGACGCAGATCCAGTGCTTCTGCGCGGGCATGGCCTTGAACTGGTTGAAGTAGTCCTTGGCGGTCTCCAGGAACGTCGCCTCCTCCCCCACCGTCTTCTTGTAGCACTTCTCCTGCGTCTCCGGCTCCTTCTCCGGCACCGGCTGCGGCGCGGTCAGGGTCCGCGTCGCCTCCTCCGGTGCCGCCACCGCCTCCTTCTTCACGCCGCACGCCTTCTCCATCGCGACCCCAACACCCAGCGAAGGCACTCCGACGGGAAACCACTAGAAGAGGAGATGGAGAGGCTAGTGGTGGATGGAGGAACCGAGTCAAGAGGATGGGAAGCTTTTCCTGTGCTCGGCAATGGTGCCGGGCGTCAGCTTTATAGGCGGGGCCCAGGCTGGGCAGGGGCCGTTTCCTTGGGAAGGAAGATGAGAGCGCAGGGGTGGGGCGTGGGTTCGAAAGGGGAGGGGGGACGTGGTTTCTCTGACATGTGGGCCCAAGAATGCTCCGGTTGTTGCTGCGTGCTGCTACACACTCTATACAGGCCACTGAGTTGTGGGTCCGGTACCAAGCGTCCGGGCCTGGCGTACGCCGAGGGCCATTCCTCGGGTGTTTAGTTAAGAAAAAGGTAAAGAAAGTTCGGTGAAAATGTTACATTAGTATTTTTTGTTTGTTTGTGGTAAATATTTTTCTATCATGATATAATTAGGTTCAAAAAATTCGTCTTGTTGTGTACATCAAAACCATATAATTAGTTTTTTTATTTACCCACGTTTACTGTTCCATGGCTGAGGAGAAAGATTTGATGTAATAGGTAAATAATAAAATTTAAAGAGAAAATTTTAAAAGGTTTGATAATTTAACGTGGAACTAAACACAGCCACTTGGGTTGTTTCTTTTCCTCCTCTTTCTTGGGAGAGAATCCGCAGAGGCAAGAGACGCCGCGGGTGGGGCCGGGAGGATTCGGCATGCATTTGTCGTTTCCCGGCTTGCCGTTGCCGGAGACGCTTGTATGTGGGCCCGCAGTCCTGCTACGCTGGGAGACAGTTCTTGTGACCGGGAACTGCGGAAGCGTCCAGAGGCGCCAGAGCCCGGAGGATTGGACTGCCACGTGGACAGAGTGCGCCTACGGAGCCCACGTTTCGGTGACACTGGTAAGGGCAGCTCGTTTCGGTGACAGGGCAGCTCATATGTGGTCTCGTCCAGAGCCATGTAGGATTTTTGATGATGTGAAGCAAAGAGAGTGAGGTGAGAGAATGAGGTCCGCCTCTCATGGGTTAAATTTTAGGACCATGAGACAACCCCTTACCATTGTACGAGTTTAGTTGCCATGCAACCAATTATATTTCTTTATTTTTTCATAAATTAAGGATTTTGTATTGCTACAAGACAACTAAAACTACGATTTATTGTATAAATTGTCTGATAAACCGTCTCAAGATTACGTGTCGCTATATGAGATCGTTTATTAGACGACACCATCTATTAGACGACATCAATGCACCTTCCCTGACCGGCTCCAGCGTCAGATGGTGATCGCCAGTGCGGTAATAGGTCAGGACGTGGGCCAGGAACGATGGAGAGTCAGTCTGGCGGAGAGCCAGAGCCCAGAGGGAGCGGTTCGTGGAGCGTCCGATCTTGCCCCGAGCGCCGAGATCTCGAACGGGCATGGATCATCGAGGAAGAAAAGCTCGACAGGCCAACCGTTAACTTGGCTGCCAAGTACGGAGTAGAAGCATAAACGGGCCTGATTAAAGCCCAGGGCCCTCGAGCCCATTTCCCTCTGCCGTCGTCCCCCTTGACCCTCGCCGCGACGCTAACCCCCCGGCACCCCTCCCCTTCCTCTCCATTCCCCCACGTAGGTGGTAGAAAGTAGAAACAATCAAACGCAAGGCGAGCGGCGGCCGCCGCCGCCATGGCTGCGGCTCGCCGATTCGGCGTTGGTCGATGTCTTCTCACGGCGAGGGCTGTGCTATCCTACACCGGGATCCTGTCCGCAGCTTCGTCAGCCCCCGCGAGGGCATTCTCTTCGTCTCAGCCGCCTCCGCCATATCAACCACCGACTTCTCAATCTCCGAATTACCCAGGGCGTTCTCCTCCCCCCCCAGAAGCAAGGGACTGCTGCGCCGGAGAAGCAAGGGACTGCTACACCTCCCAACCGGCCTCCGCCTCGTCGCCGTCGTCCATGGCGAGCGAAAGTAGACGGCCCGGTGCTGCATCCCCAGTACGACATCACTAACGCAAGGTACAAATTAGGTTGCACATGTCGTGCATTTGTTGTGCGTAGTGGTGTTCTGCTGGATATCTATAGCTGCAATTCTATGGTTTGATGGAAAAGGCTAGAAATAATTTATTATTCATACTCTGAGAGCACAAGGTGACCTGTGTTACTCCATTTCCTTCTGGATAGGTTATTATGCTATTATTTCAAGTTTTCACAGATTAGGTAAAGTTTATGTAGTTACCATGAAATAAACAACAGATACATGCGCTGTTGCTTTGATGTATAATGTAGATAACTTTTAAGTGCTGAAATCAACTTTCATCAGTATGGATTCCAGTAGTACAGGCAATAGAGTTATTTGTAAAGATCACTCTATATAACAAAAAATATTAATAATGCTATTTTCTTTGAAAACTATATAAAACTTTCAAATGGAGGAAGTACCTTTTTACCTGTGCAGTTGGAAATGGAATTTATTACCTCTTGATCGAGACTTGTTTGACTGAATATGTGCTGCTGAACCTACTCTTTTTACTTCTGTTACCATATCTGTTTAACTATTCACTAGCACATGCAATTTGTGGTGTTATGAAATTCCTCATGGAAGTATAGAACACCCTTTTTTTGAAGTTGCATTTCAATATGTGGTCCTGGTGATAGAAAGATAACACAATGTGTATGATTTTTATTTTCAGTTTGTTCAATCATCTAACTATGCATAGATCCCGATTCTCTCATTTTAATGTACTGCTCATTAGTAGTTACGAATTTATGATGCATAATAAAGTCATTGGCTCCAGCTGACAATACTAAGTCCATACTGACCCAGCGAGAACCTGAACCTCATTTTGTTTCTATTCTTATTTACATCGGTTATTATTTGCCCACCTCATTCATGCTTCTTGTTGACAGGTTTGTTAAAATGATCCGCGGAGTCTCAAATGAACAAGTATTTGACGAGTCCAATCTCTACCTTAAATTCAATCCTCTGGACTATGCTAAGAGGGTGTGCATGATAAGGGAACTACCGATTCCTGGAGCTGTCAACGGTGAAACATTTTGGGCAGTTACTGAAGCCACTAAAGTTCTCATCAGATCTTTGTTGCTGATCCTTGCTGTGATTCACAAGGCTGGGTTCTGCTTTGAGCATCTTGGCCTGGACAGTGTGCTGATTTCAGGTGAAGGCAGATTCAAAATCAAGAAGCAACATGTTCTCTTGAAGGCTCTTGGTCCGAATGGTGAAGGAATAGGTACTGATTACGAGATGGCGCGCAACCTCATTCAAGCATTGCTTGTTGAGTCATGCGGTCAGGATATCATGACAAAAATATCTCGAGATTTCAGATCACTATTCTCTTTGATGAAAGTATCTGGCAAGTCCTCAGAATATCATATCCAGACTCATGTGTGCCTACTACCTCTGAGCAGTTGGTCTTTGGTGTTCAGAAAGTTCTACAATGAGGTTAGGTATGTTCTTGGCAGAGATGACCCGGACTTGCAAAGGATAGTCTATTCTGCCATCAAGTATGTAGGATGGGGTATACAGGCAGAAAGGAACCCTCTGCTGAAAAAATAGTTGCGCTATAGGCCAGGAGCCTACAACCTTGATGAAGCATCCAACCAGCTTGATTTAATGCGAAACGTTGACGCCCACCAAATGGATAAGGAGACCTATCCTGATGGTCAACTACAGTTCCTCCTATATGCAACATTCCCAGGTGTTCTAAGTCAAATCCAAAACGTTCTGTTCAGACATGGTCGCATCGGGCATCTTCACATCGAAGAAGATTTCAATGACGGGAAATCACATATACTGAGCAGCATGCCCAGAGTTCATCCATCAGCTGCGTCTACATCTTCCTCAAAGGTAACCTGTTTGCATGTTTGCATATAATATCTATCATCAAAGTGTCTCAAACTTTTGCCTTTTTCTTTGCATATGATGCTATAGACACTTGATATTTCCTTGCTGGTTTCAGGATCTCAGTGGTTTGAAATTCCTGGTTAACAATGTGATTGAAAACAAGGGAGGATTTAGAAGTGGCGCTGGTCATGGTGGTGGCATTGGATGTAGTTCTGCTAATGGCGGCGGTACTGGCAAGTCTGTCTGCCCTGATGGCTCTAAACCTGCTAAATGACATTGGCAACAGAGTGTCGGCGGCTGTAATGGAAATGGTGTTGCAGCAACTCTGGCAGCGCTGATGGTGATGAGCTGGGAACAGCAAACTGACCAGTCAGATAAAGCTAACAATGAATGGGCAGCATGAGCTTTTCTTTTCTTTTCTTTTCTTTTTTAGTGATGAAATGCAAGATGAGTCTGGAGAACTTGTCTGAGATTGCGAATTAGTGTTGTGGGACAAGATGTTCCCTTCTAACTGGGAAATGTAGCCCATCTGTGACTTGCGGTTTAAAACATGTTAGCCAACCGTGATGCTGAATTTGATGAATCAGAAGATTCCTACCTTCCCCAAAATTTCTATCTTGTTACCTCTTTTCTCTTAATCTGTGGCATGGTGGCGTTGTTCCAACCAGCGGCCAGTAAACGTCTGCGGCGGGATACAGCAGCTCTAGCATTGATAATATCTCAGGAATGACGATCTTATGAACAAAAACCTCATCGGTGCTAATAGGATGACAGCTCAGGCAACAAGCCCGGGCATCCCTGTATGCATCCCTGTTTTCGCTGGCCTGAGCCAAATTTTACAGGGTGCGTTGGGTGAAATTTTAGACTAGCTCGTTCAAGAAATGCTGGTTGGTTTGTACGGGCTGTGCAGAGTGACGGGAGAAACCGACGAAGCTGTCCTATGCCTTCGTCTCTGAACCCATGGTCACATAGTAAATAAAGGAAATTATATTTAGTATCACCACAGGCATATAAATTACCCCTACTCCGTCAGTTTGCTGACGAAACTTAAAACCTGTCTGACAAAAGAATATCACTGATCCAATCAGTTCGAACCACATTGCCTTCATGCCTATCCTGCTATATATGCCGTGATTCACAGCAAACGCTCTGAAGATGCAATACATCATGATCAATCAGCCGAGTGATAATCTAAAAAATGTGCTCAGGATCGATTACAGAACACTGCCTTCAGGTAACAGATTCCAGACTGGATCATAGGTGGTCTGAATAAAAAGTACTGGAACAGACCCTTTTGTCAGATTATGATTTCCTTCGGCAACCCCTCCAAGGAAAGTTGGAACTCAGACTATCCTCATTCTTTTTTCTAGTCAAAGGTTGAATTATACCCTCCCAATTATCATGAACCAAAACCGGCCACTAGCATTTCAATACGGAGAGCTATTACAGGTTTAGAATCCGTTCTCTTAATTTAAGATTCAAACTTTACAGGTCACTACAATCCTGTTACATCTCCAACTTGGAGGTTGCTTCACCGATGCAAACTCTGATCAAAATACATCCAAATAAAGATGGGCATGAACAATGTAGGTCCAAGTATGTCAGAACGATCAAAATTGGTTCAATAAATGTATGCTAGAAGCATTGCTGTTGCTACAAAACGTAGAAATTCGAAGAGGCAACGAATGACAAACCAACAGCAGCGGCAGCCACCCACATAAGTCAGAACACGTAGCATCATCAATTCAAAACCTACAAGACACGAACATAGAACATCATCAATTCCATGAATGACAGGATCCACGAGACACGAAGGAACGCCCACGGCCCATCGCTTCCTTCTTCACAAGCAGCGGGCACGAAGCTCGCCATCAACGAAGACTGCCGCCACGAGAACTAGGACAAGACGGGAGGCGCGTCGCTTCCGTCTTCAACGACAGCAGGGTGGCCCTCACCGTCGACGGTGGCCGCGCGATATCGGGGGCATGAGGCAGACGCCTCGCTTCGGCCTTTAACGCCGGCGAGGACTGAGGAGTCGAGGACAGAAGCCGGAGATCGCCATCGAAAGCGGCCGCCACCGGGCGCACGCACTGACAAACCACACACACAAAGGTGGGCTCTGTTTTCAGTATACAAAGCCGTACAAGATTTTGGCGGGAATGTTTTTTCTTTTGGCGAGCGTGAGGGCGCGAGTCGCGGAACCGTGCGCGCGTGGAAGGCCAAGCTTGGCCCGTGGTGCGATACGGGGCTAATGGAGGTGTGGGCCGGTATGGGTACTCTACAGGCCGATGTTTGGGTCGGGCCGAGGCTTGAGTTTTGGCCCAAGAAGACCCGGGCATAGAAAATAATTTTTCATTTTTATATATAAACACTGCCTTTCTGAATTCTAACACGTATCGAATTCAAAACCCACCCAAAAGAAAACGAATAAAAGCAAAGTAAAATGAAAACCGTTCATCTATTTATGAATGGTGAACTAGATACCGAATGGACAATTTAATTTACTATACAAGAATTTCAAAGGATGTGACTAGTAGTACGTGAACTATTACGACTAGCAAACATGTGGCAGGAAGAAAAACTCTCCGTGGGGCAGAACCCCATCAGCTTCCGCTTCCATTGAACTCCCTCCGATTCTAAATAACTGTCCCTAAAAATCTGTGTCTTTTTCCTCACAAACATACTTCCCGGACGACTGTTGTTAGGAGACGAAGGGAGTAAGGTCTACTATTGGGATGGAGTGATGGACGACTACTCTCAACTACTCCCTCCGTTCCAAATTATTGGTCGTTTTGGCAAATCTAGATTCATAGTTAGTAGTAAGATACATACTACTAACTATGAATCTAGATTTGCCAAAACGACTTTTAATTTGGAACGGAGGGAGTACTTGAACATCAAATGGATGAATCTCCGGAACAATATCTTCGAATGAGACATCTACAGCTTGGAAAATATCTGCAAAGTATTGATTCCATGCTTCCAGCTGCATGTGCTTTTTGCGATGTTAAGGACACCTGAAATATATAAATATACAATGTGATTATCGACGTGTCCACCAAAATGCACATCTGCATACATAATAAGCATATCTGACACATTTATAATGATACATTAGCATATCTGCAGCGGCATAGCTTAGCACATTTCTGTTTCTGCATCTTTTGTAATGAGACATCTAGTGGCGGACAGAAATCATTTTGACGCCTATGGCCACTTACCAAAGCGACTAGACTATCAAAACCCTCCCACATGATAATATAACGGTAATACGGTACAGTACGGTACGCTAGCGCACAAAGGCAACTAAAATCATGATTTTGAGTATATCTCAATTCAAAATTGAAGCATACATGAAATTTATAAAAAAAATTATAGAAAAGTAATGCATTACCTAACTAGTGCCAATTTGGTTAACCCTCATCCTCGTCTACTATTTCTTCATCAATAGTAGGAAACGAAAGTGAGCCACAAGTAGAAAAGACATTCCAAAAAAATTAGGCAAGCAATATAAAAAATAAATTAAGACATCATACAGTACGATAGCGCACAGAGGCAAGACATCGTGCAGGTTCTGGTCCTTCACTCCTCCTTTCGGGCTCTGGTGAGCAACACCAGCAACTGAAACTCTGAAGGATTTTTTAGGCCCATATCCGCCCCCGGAGACATTACTGTTATGTATTTGCACATTAATTGGAGCTACCAGACACTCATCAGGAGGAACTTGCCATCTAGTAGGGCATAGCTTAGCACATTTCAGTATTCATGAGGAGGAACTTTGTTGGGACCAGACCAAGATTCTAAATAAAACCATGTAGTGTTTGTATCGATTAGCACGAGTGCACAAAGCCGGCCGTTCACAAGCTATTTCGAGTATTCAAGTACTCTCTAACCTGGATTCACTGTCAGCATCAGGAGGCGAATCCCGTAGCTCCCTGTTATCCCCATAAACATGCACCAAGAACTCAAGAAGTCCCCGGCAACAGTTGGCTTGAACTCAAGGCCGATGCGTCCATCCTGAACCCACCCATTGTAATGAAAATCGAACAACTCCACGGCAGACCCATTGACGTAGGAGCCCAACACCTTGAAGTATGCCTGGCATGTCGTCACCGCGCGCGACGCCGTTGCCGAAGGCGTCCCAGGGGAAGACGGACACGAACGCCCTCGAACCCGCGTCGACGCGCGTGCCGCCGCCGCCTACGTCTCCGAACGTCCAGGACGCCCGGGACGCGGACGGGTGCACGGCGACGGCGGCGGTGAACCGGAGCGAGGAAACCCCGACGCTGAAGTGCTCCTCGTCAACGAGCAGGAGGAATTTCCCGACGCGGAGGGGCACGAAGATGATGCTCCAGGCGATCGAAAAACGAGGGGAAGAGGAACCACCTCCGACTCGGGGAGTAGGAGTGAAGGAGGAGGAACTGGTGGGCAACTCAGACTCGGAGGAGGACGCAATATTGCTTTTATGGGTGACCGCACGGTGCGGTCACTTGGGGAGAGAAGAGAAGAGAAGAGAAGAGAAGGAAGAAGAGAAGAGGAGAGGAGGAACAAGAGGTTAGGGTTTCGGGGTTGGGGGAGGAGCTCCAGACTCTAGAGGGAGCGGAGGACGGCCGGTCACTTGGGGAGAGAAGAGAAGAGAAGAGGAGAGGAGAGGAGAGGAGGAAGAAGAGAAGAGGAGAGGAGGAAGAAGAGAAGAGCTTAGGGTTTCTGGGTTGGGGGAGGAGCTTCGGACTCTAGAGGGGGCAGAGGACGGCCGGTCGGGAGGGCCAGCGGCGGGGGCCATGGCCGGCATGGAGGACGGCGACCGGAGAGGTTAGGAAGGGCGGGGCCGCGGGTGGTGGGCGGGAGGAGGGCGGTCGGCTGGTGGCGGACGCCGTGGGCCGCGGGCGGCGGCGGAGGTGGCGGGGGAGGATGAGGCTGAGCATGGCAGCCGGTTGAAGAGGTTCGGAAGGGCAGGGCCGGCGGCGGTGGGCGGGAGGAGGGCGAACTGCCGGCGGCGGAGGTGTCGGGGGAGGAGGAGGGTGGGCGCAGGCGGGGCGACGGGCGGTAAGGCGGGAGGAGAGCGGGCGGCCGGCCGACAGCGGAGGCGGGCGGGGGCGCGGGTGAGGGAGGCGGGAGGTAGGCGGTGACCGCACGGAAGGTTCCGTGCGGTCGACCGCAAACTAAGGTCGCCCGGAGGAGGAACGAATCCATCGGTGGGAAGCGATGATAACGTCAGTGAAGGGGCTGATAGCTACAGTCAACGTACCAAATGTTATCCGTTATATTATTAGATATATCAAACCGACCCAAGTCAAGCTACATATAAGCCCACGTAACATTTTTAATTCTATAAATGTGATTCATTGTACTGAGGAGGAAAGGTGTTGCTTGATGCTTGTGGGTCATAAACGAGATGTTACCTGTGGGTCAGATTACTAGGTGATAATAAAAAACTCCAGATTATTATATGAGTTTATAGAAACATTACGTGCAGAAATAATGGTCCATGAAAAACATATATATCTTTTTGAAAAATAACTAAAGATGATAAAAATACACTTTAATTCAATGAAACATATAATAAAATATTTTTATTTAAATACAGCTAACTAAACAATATAGACCACATACAAAAAATGGAAAAACAATATTCAAAGTATCGAGAAAAAAGAAAAAATACATCTGTAACAACGCACAGACATATTTTCTCGTAAAAGAAAAAAAAAGCCAACAGTAACACAATGTGGAATTTACAACGAGCAAAAGGAGAGTACGGAGTACACATCAATCTAAATCCACAAAGATAACAGAAATCCTATAGAAACTCACTAAGTATTCATACGAACAGGAAATTATGCTATATTATTAGGACATCATCTCAGTCAACGTGGTAAGCTGAGCGCCTGAGCTCACCAATAAACATGGTACATGTAATAAATGGTTTATGAAATGGATCAAACCATACTACCTCCTAAAGTTATGTATGTATCACTTGGAGCATGCAACTTTGCTGGCATCAACCACGCCCCACCTATAAACGCACTGCATCTTCCAATGAACTGATAGAGTAAAACGGAACTATTATGCGCTGGTTGGCCCAAGTGTGCTACACCTGGAGTCCGGGACTGAGCGTGGTGGAGGACATTGCAGCGGCGACCACGTCAGGCCATCCTCTCGCGCGATGTTTAGCCAGAGGTAGTACGATCGGAGACTGCAGCAGACGCTGCCCTATCGGGGATCCCTGCGGCCACCCGGCAGCGTTTGCTGTCGACCGGGCATAGGGCAGTGGCGGCAGATCAGGCGCCTCGGCGTGGCCTCATGAGTCGTTATGCTTTCGATGGACAGTGGCGGCGATCTGTTTTTTCCGGCGAGGTTGCGCGCCACTGCCGATGCGATTTGTGGCCGGTGATGTCACGCGCCGCTGCTGATGAGATTTGTGGCCGGCGATGTCGCGCATCGGCAGGAACGGATCAAAGAGGTTGGCGCCTGTTTGCATATCCAAATCGGCGTGCTGTTCGTCAATCCTGCTGCCCTCGGCGTGGCTCCCGCGCTACGACGAGGTGCGCAGGCATGGACGGAGGACGGGAGGAGTCAGCAGCGGATGGAAGGCATGGACGGGTGCATGGATGGAAAGTGGAATTTCTGTCAGGGGGAAAAACCAATCTTGCGGCGGTTTCGGCGAGGATTGCTAGCATGACGGGAGGAGGCAACGAGGCCTGAATTGGAGAACGCTACGATGCAGGCGCGGGATTTTTTTTCGTCGGTAAGGGATTTTTTTTCGTCGGTAAAAAAAATGCGTCACGGACGGACGGGCGGACGGGAGGCGAGCGACGCATTCGCCTCCGCGGTTTTCTTGACAGAAGTGTCAAGAAGAAGAGAATTGAACCAAACACATTCTGCATTCACCCATTCCCTTTACGTTTATAGTGTCACTTGATTTCATTGCCGTTTACCTTTACAGAGCTTGAACCAAACATTGTTCAAGCTTCTCTGCTGTGTCTGACGAGCACAAGTTCTGAATAATGATTGCTCCGAATTGTTTGTTGGAAAAGTAAAATGCACCACATGTCCTTAAACTTGTCCCTTTATATCAACTAGATCCCTAAACTTCAAAAATGTAACTTTGGGTCCATAAACTATCTAAAAGGGTCCATCTAAGAACAAAATACGCCACGTGAGCTTTCGACGCCAACGTAGCATGCCTTGCTGGCAAAAATAAATATGTAAGAAAACCCCTAATTTATATCATTCTTCAATTCGTGTCCTCTCTCTCCTCTCCCTCCCCTGAGCCGCTAAGCCCCCTCCAATCTCCTACCTGACTGAGGCCTTGTTTAGTTCAAAAAAACAACTCTCAAATTCACTATAAAAAAGAAGATTTATCATCACATCAAAATGTCATAAAATGCACGGAGTACTAAATGTAGATGAAATTAAAAACTAATTACACAGTTTTGTTGTACTCTGCGAGACGAACATTTTTAACCGAATTAATTAATTTTTGAACAATTTTTCGCGCATACAAACGAAATACTACAGTGACGCAATGATTACGAAGAGATCCAAACTTTTAAATTTGGTACACTAAATTTTGGAACTAAACAAGGCTGAGCCGCGTCCTCATCGGGGAAGTTGTCGCATAGGGCCAGGGGCGGCTACGCTCCGTTTCCAGGACAAATTTATGGGCATGGTGGGGGGAGATGCTCCTGTTCTCCAATCGAACAGCAAGAAGCGCAACACAAGCACTGGTCACCTCCCTTCCTCTTGCTCAAGCGCCAGCACCTCCAATTCTCCTCCCTCGAGACCACGCTTTCCTCCTTTCCGGCAGGAGAGAGAGGAGAGGCCGTGGGGAAAGGAAGAGCTTCCCTCCTTTCCCCGCGCTTTCTAATGCTGCCCACAACATTTCCCGCCATTTACCGTGGTCTGGAGGGAAGCTTCCCGCCTATTTGAGTGGGCCACGGGACAGCGTGGAAGGGAGACCAGCGTGGCGAGCCACGGTGGCAAAACCGGCCTGCAAAACAGCCTTAGGGGGTGTTTTGAACGGTCTGAGCTATTTTAGGATGTATAATACCTGGTTTCAAACGTTGAGGGGTGAAGTGGCCAGCATTAGATAGGTTAGGGGGTTACGTAGACTTATTCAGAAATTATATGAATCCACTCTACCCCAATCCAACCTAAACCACCACCACCACACACCAATCCAAGCTAAACATTTGAACTCATAATGTAATAACTATTAGTCAAACTATGGTTACAATCCAATAAGAACCCGTTTTTTTTAAAAAAAATTATAATATAGATTCTTATCACACTGCTTTGCACAGAGGAACTGACAGGTATAATGAGTCATCTCCAACAAATTTCGGTCAATTTCGATAAAATTTTATAGTGTGAACGCGATGTTTTAATTCCAGGGTCCGGCTCTTGACATGGGGCTCACGTGTAGGTTGCTGTCAGGCATACTGAGTCATCTCTAACAAATTTCGGTCAATTTCGATAAAATTTATAGTGTGAACATGATGTTTTAATTCCACGATACGGTTCTTGACATGGGCCCACGTGTAGGTCTAGCCACACTGCTTTGCACAGAGTAGCTGCCAGTTATACTGAGTCATCAACAACAACTTTAAGTCAATTTTGATAAAATTTTATAGTGTGAACGCGAGATTTTAATTACAGGGTCTAGCTCTACACAAAGAACCTATTTCAACCCAACCCAACTCGTATTTACATAGAACTTACTCTACCCCACCTCATTAACTAATACTCCTGTCGGGGACAAACTCAAGGGGTCCCCTAATCATCGGGGTAATCACCCTAAAAAAACATTAACCGCGAAGGGCCGAACCACCGGCAGCCCGGAAGGGCCATCAGGGCAACACGGCCCGTCACGACCTACAACCGCCCGAGCTCGCCTGACAAGAGGACCCAGGTGGCGACCTCCGTCTCCGCCTCGCTCGAGGGCCGCGCACCCCCTCGAGCAGGCGAGCCAACTCCGCCTCGCTCGAGGCCACCCCTCTACGTAACGCGGCACGCCCCGGCGCCCTGTCCGACAACGGCATTTAATGCCCGCCCCATCCGGCGGGCGCCGATGTCAAAAGGCAATCTTTCCCCACGCCACGCCGCTGACACCACTGAGCCCGCTGTTCCACCTGCTCCGGTCACTGTACGTCCTTGTCACCGCTGTGCAGACGCATGCGGCACTGCGCAAGGCCCTATGCGGACTTGCAGCCGTCATTTCATACCACTATTCCACCCACTCCCGTCCTTTTCCCCCAGGACGCCCCTCGAACGGGCGTGAGGAACCCTCGAATGAATAATTGAGCAGCGACCGAGTACAGACTCCGGTCAGGCGCGGCTTGGTGATGGCAAACGCCAGGTCAAATCCACCAACTCTCGGCCTGGTGATGACGAACGCCAGGTCAAATCCACCAACTCTCGGCCATCCCCTAGTGAGCCAGGCACGCCGCGCACTGTGGTCGACGACGACCACCACGCCGACCCCTGTGCTGCCAACTCTCGTCCTTCTTCACCTGCCCCGCCCTCGAATCAACCAGCGACGGGGCAGCTGGACACGAGTCACGGCAACGACACCCCTCGAAATCACTCCAGGACAAGCACAAGGACGGCCACGACATCCGCAGAAGCCGGGGTTCGCCATAAGTCTCCTGCCTGGGTCACGGACGATGGCACGCCCGACGCCATGCTCACCAGTGCGTATCCCTGTGGTACACATCACGCTTGTACTTGTAAAGCTCCTCCCCCACCTTTCTCTCCTTGGCCTATAAAAGGAGGAAGGGAACAATGGGGAGACGAGAGGAGAGGGCGAGGAAAAACAGTCACACACACGCCGCCTCACACGATATTGGCATTCGCCTCAACCTCTCTCGCACTCATCCTCAGGGACTTGGAGACTCCTTCTCCTTGTAGCCCCCCTCTGCTCAGCCTGGGCAAAATACCCGATACCCGATACCCGTACCCGAATTACCCGAACCCGGACCCGAATTACCCGAACCCGAGGTACCCGATCCCAAATTCGGGTAGCGATTTTGATTACCCGAAATTAGTTTGGGTAATTCGGGTAATAGACTTCGGTACCCGAATTACCCGAACTACCCGAAGTTTGCCATTCTCTTTGTATTTTATCACATGTTGTTAGTTGAACACTTAAAATTATCACTTTATTAGAATATAATTCACTTGGTTTGAACAAATAACTATAATATATTGTTCTCCACGAATTATTGTTGAAATACTACACAAATTGTTGGTGAAATTATGTATAAATTGCTACTAAAATTTTGTGTACTTTGTTGTTTTTTAAACTTTGGGTAGATCGGGTATACCCGAACCCGAACCCGAATTATCGGGTACCCGAAATTTCGGGTAATGTTTTTTCGGGGCTAAAATCGGGTAGCTATTTTCATTACCCGAATTTTCAATTACCCGAATTACTCGACCCGAAAAATTCGGGTAACCCGAACGCCCAGGCCGACCCTCTGCAAGCACTCCGGTGCAAGATAGTACAGCGCCCCGAGCGCACTCTGCTGGACGTACGACCACACGGTCGGAACCAGGATAAACCCTTGTCTCACCGTGCTAGCTCTTGCATCAACCGTCAAGGGACGGGACACAACGCATTCTATGTGGCGCTGGGGATCAACCGCCCGATCCCAGCACCGACAACTCCGTATAACCAATTTCCACCCACTCCAATACACTCCACATCAAAATCCAACTCATTAAACCCATTTGAACCCAAACCATTTGCAGGGTGAGGCGGAGGCAACGGAGGCAGCGAACTCCGGGTCCACGATTTGGTAAAGGCTAACACCAATTAGCTTATCTGCAGTTTGGATTTGTAGCCGATCTCGTTTCTCCGTAGAGTGCCCCTAATCTCAGCCTTAATTATGAACTTTAAGTAACTCTGGGCCCCTCAGATATGCTTGGTACACACAGCCCACCAGCCCCCCTCCTGATAAGCACAACATAAGCCCAATACATAATTAATTAGCCCATCATCAGCTCTCATCTCCGATCTATTGGACTTGTCTCTTGAATCTTTGGTCTATCGCTCTTTTCTAGGTTTGTTAGGCCTCTTAATTTTTGTAGACCCATATTAAATCAAGTATATTTTGGATGATGTTTCCCTCATTTTACTCGAGTATATTTGTTACTATGTGCAACACTATGTCACACCCGGCCCAGTTTGTATGGCCCGGTAGTGGCCCATGAGTGCGGGATGCACGTGTTTAGTGCCACATTGCTAGTTTAGCAAGGGTGGAGGCAACTTATAACCCTTTGTCTTCCAGCCATAGCACCTTCGGGTTAACCCTTTTACACGAAGCGAGGACGAAAGTGTAAGCAGGGTGCTATGTGTACGCGTGCACGCCCCTCGGAAGGGCTGTGCGGGACGGCTCGTGGAGGGCAGGGTGTTACAAATGGTATCAGAGCCGACCCTCGCGGTTGCGCGTACGGGTCAGTGTGCGGGCATAGGGCGCGTGGCGCGTATGGCCCGGGTAGGGCATACGTCATGGACTATGGCGCCGTCACTGGACGTACGGTCGTGCGCTAAGGGGGGACATTCCTGTACATTTGCCCGGGTGGGTGAGTTGCGCCGACGAGGACGTCGGGTTCTTTGAGGGGGGTGTATGTCACACCCGGCCCAGTTTGTATGGCCTGGCAGTGGCCCATGAGTGCGGGATGCACGTGTTTAGTGCCACATTGCTAGTTTATCAAGGGTGGAGACAACTTATAAGCCTTTGTCTTCCAGCCATAGCACCTTCGGTTTAACCCTTTTACGAGAAGCGAGGACGAAAGTGTAAGCAGGGTGCTATTTGTATGCGTGCACGCCCCTTGGAAGGGTTGTGCGGGGCGGCTCGTGGAGGGCAGGGTGTTACAAAATGCAAGGCCACAAGGATAGGCTATGGTTCACAGCATTGAGCTTTTTAGAGTTGATCAAGTTTTATTAGCAATTTCCTATTTACTAGATGTAAGTTCATACCAACCCACTTAAGCATTTAAAAGAACATCCTATTCAAAAACCCACGAGTAAAACCACGATTTAGATTCCATCTTTATGTTCAATTATCGTGTGAGAGTCCAAGCCGCTCTTGACCGTGAGCACGGCTGATATATCAGTTTTACACTCTGCAGATGTTGTACCCTTTCACCATAGCTCGTGTTCCCCATGTTGCCCGGGTTGGCCAAACCTTTAAACACTTCCAAGGTGAGTGGCTAGGGGTCCACTTCGAAGCCTTTACAAAGATATGCAAAAGTTCAATAACCCGCAGGAGTTACAGCTAGGGCGGACCACAACCCTCCCTAATGGTCAACACCTTAGTAAAGGCTGCTACCCCAAAAGGACCGGGTTGTACCCCTGCAACCCCAAACCCCCTCTGCTCCTTTTGGATAAGGCCATAAGTACAATTACACACCTAATTAATTGGCTAAGGTCAGAGCCCATTTTGACACCATGGTTGCACTGTTTTCTTGGGTGGTTCTCCATGTTCCGATTAAATAATTGTTCTCTTGTATTAACCAGCATTTACTATGAAAGTTGTAATGATCAAAAATTTTATAAAGATTCAATTCAACCATTCCCAAGGTATTGCAACACTAAGCATGAATTAACCCAAAACATTATTTAAATTGGGGTTGTTTACAAGGAATCATGGGTACAAAGACTAGATAAATCCTTAAAAAGGTGTTCCCGTCAATTTAATGCAATAAAAGTAAATTTTAGTTTGTCATGCAGTTATATAGGACAAAAATAATATGCGGGGAGGGCCACTTGCCTTTCTCTACAAAGAAATCCTCTTCTTCTTCGAAAAGTTGTTCTTGATCCGCGTCGACGGGTGACTCGGTTGCAACTGGCACGAGATCTACGATTAAAACAATACAACAATAAGAAAACAGTACATGAAACATTTTTAATAGACTAAAACAAGCATCTAAAACTAATAGGCTCGAAAAGACGAACGTTTGGAAACCAAGAACGCTAAAAACGGAGCTAAGACGGAAAAGATATGGCTAAAACAAGTTTTAGGGACTTGCTGGCAAGAAAACTAGGCTTACAGGGGCTTAACTGCGAAAACCAGGGACTAAAACACAAATACGCATTAAACCCGAGGGCTAACGCGTAAAAAGACAGGAGCTGGGCTTCGGGATATAAAAACAGAGAACCTTAGGGTGCTTTCTGTAAAAATCAGGACCTAAATCTAATTATTTTTGAACTAGACGGGACGGCGGGTTGATTACAGAGAAAGGCATGGGCTCTTTAGCAAAAGTGCCGGCGCTAACCGTTACTCGGCCGGATTGACTTGGGTCGCGATGAATGTGGGCCGTTGATCTTGCGATGGACGGCTGACAGGGAAGGGGCAAGTCGGGCGGCGGCAGGACGCCGGCGTGCGGCGGTGCCGGGCCGGGATTTCGCCGGCGAAGCTCGAACTCGAGCTGCCGGGCTCGGTTTTGAGCGCGGTTTGGTGCTAGAGGACCGGGGTGAGATGGCGAACACGTTGGGGGTGATCTCGTCGAGGATTGCGCGGCGAGGCCGGCGGTCGACGGTGAACAGAGGCGGGCGGCGGTGAACTCGCCGGGATTTACCCGAACTCGAAGTTCCGGCCACGATTTCGAACGCGGGTAGGTTCTGGGTGTTGCTGGGAAGTTGGCGAGTGTGTTCAGGGGGTCCTCGTCGTCCAATTTGCTGCGGCGGCGGCGCTCGTCGACGAACAGAGGCGGCGGAGCTCTGGCGAGGGCAATCGGGGGTGCTAGCGTGCAAAACAGAGAGCGAGAAGGGGACGGAGAGCTTCGTTACCTCCACGGGAAGCGTTTGGTGCGGTCGGGCGGGGCGGTGCGGCTCTGTGTCGGCGGATCGACGGTGCGGCGGCGCTCCGGCGGCGGCGGCGACGTGGATCGGGGCTTCTCCAAGGGGAGTGCGGGGTGGGAGCGGTCGAAGGGGGTTCCTGGGGGCTCGGTCGACCTCTTTGTAGGGCGGAGGGAGGGAACGGAGGGGTCGGTGCCGAGGGGAAGGGAGAGGCCGGCCATCAATGGCGATCGGCAGTGGGGAGCTCGGTGGTGTGGCCGTTTCGAGTGGGAGAGTGAGTGATGGTGGAGTGGCGGTGGCAATTGCTACGGCTCAGTGGGTCTAGGAGGGGAAGGGACGCGGGAGAGGGAGCGACGCGGGGAGCTCGAGCAGCGCGGCGCTCGGCGATGCAGAAGGGAGGGGCGCGGCTGGAGGTTGGGGGTGAGCCCGACAGGTGGGCCCCACCTGTCGGCGGCTGTGAGAGGGAGGAGAGGGGGAAGCGGCTTGGGCCGTGGTCGGGCCGAAAGCGGGGACGGGCCGTGCAGCGAGAGAAGAAAAGGATGGGGAGAAGTGCTTGGCGATCTCGGGCTTCGGAGACAGCACTGGATCCGACGGGAAAGGGGCAGCGAGGTCGTGTCCTTTGGCCATGCCACTTGCCTCCATCGGCCGCTCAATCCACTTGAGGCGCTTGGCGCCGTCCAACTCGGGGAAGCGTCCGACGTGCGTGACGCCTAGGTCCAGTATGGTACGGTGTCACGGCCTCAGGTTGGGAGCGACGATCCAGTCCGCCTCGCGCGCCAGGTCCAACTGCCCACAAGAATTTGGCCCGACCGCCCGTCTTCTTCAACGGTTGAGCTAATACTCTAGCTCTAAACACTCTGAGACAACTTCTTCAATAATCAACTCCTCAATGATCTAACTTTTAGCATAAAGCTAATAACATGAATGACTCCATACGTCATCCTCATATAATCTTGAAATACATGTTTGAGACTATCTCTTAAATAAGAGATAGCTCTTAATTTTTTGCACTATTCACATATTAAAAAAATTTATGAGCTAGATCAGGAGACAGACAGTGGAGGAGACCTTGGCAGCGGAGACAATGGCGCAGTGAGGTATGAGATTAGTGGGGACTAAGGAGAGGAAGAGAGAGAGAGCGCCTACATTGAAGAATTATAAAAAATGGGGGGTTTCTTGCATAATTTTACCAGCGTGGCATTAAGGTGGCATGCCACACCGGCGTCGGGAGCTCACATGGCATATTTTGGTCCTAGATGGACCCCTTTAGAGATCACGCCAGCTGGTGTCAATTTGCAAAAAGGCCCTCGAAGTTTACTAGAATCAACCCGCCGTCCCCCTCTCTCTGTCTCTCCTTCGCACCGTTCCGACGCGCCGCCCCATCCCCTCCACGGCTCCCTCCCCACCCCCTCCACCGCGCCCCTCCTCTGCCCTCTCCCCGCTCCCCCCCTCTCAGGCGGCGGTAGCGTCCCCGGCCGCGTGGCCCGGAGCGACGGCGGCGGGTCGGGAAGCGGGAGCGGCGGCCAAGCACGGCGCGCGGCCGGGTGGG
Organism: Echinochloa phyllopogon; assembly: GCA_033239725.1. NCBI lineage: Eukaryota > Viridiplantae > Streptophyta > Magnoliopsida > Poales > Poaceae > Echinochloa > Echinochloa phyllopogon. The sequence goes on along the minus strand of BTCW01000009.1, from coordinate 9,023,053 downwards.
CTCCCCGCGGCAGCTGAGTGGGGCAGCGACGAGAGGCTCGGCCAGGCGCGCGCGCGCGTCGGCGGCCGAGTGGGCAGGCGGGACGAAACGCACGGGACGGCTGCTATGGGCGGCGGCGGGGGCGGCGGACGGCCGCGTGGCCTCCCCGCGGCGGCAGAGTGGGGCAGCGATGGCAGGCCCAGATGCGCGCGGGGCACCGGCCGGGCGGGGAGGCGGGACCGCACAAGCGAGGCGCCAGCGGTGGGCGCGGCGGGGCACAGCGGCCACGGTGACCTTCGTGTTCTGGGGACCCCGACCTTCGTTGCTGTGGTGACCTTTGGATCTTGCATGCTCATGGGGATCCCGTTGGAGTCGGGGAAGGTGCTGTCTGCATTGGCCACATTCCGGGTGCTGCAGGAACCGATATATAACCTTCCTGACACTATCTCACTGGTGATTAAAACGAAGGTGTCTCTTGACAGGATCGATACATTCCTATGCCTGGAGGAGCTTCCGATTGATGCCGTGCAGAGGCTCCCAAGTGGTAGCTCTGACTTTGCCATCAACGTCAACAATGGGTGCTTCTCTTGGGAAGCCTCACAGGGACCTGAACTTCAAAGTTAAGCCAGGCATGCGGGTTGCAGTTTGTGGAACAGTTGGCTCCGGCAAATCGAGCTTGCTATGTTGCATTCTTGGTGAGATCCCAAAGTTATCAGGAGAGGTTCAGATCTGTGAGACAACGGCATATGTCAGTCAGTCGGCATCGATACAGAGCGGCAAAATTCAGGACAATATATTGTTTAGCAAGGAGATGGACAAAAAGAAGTATGACAGAGTCATTGAGTCATGCTCTCTGAAGAAAGACTTAGAGATCTTGCCATTTGGTGACCACACAGTCATTGGCGAGCGAGGCATCAACCTTAGTGGCGGCCAGAAGCAAAGGATTCAGATAGCCTGAGCTATGTATCAGGATGCTGACATCCATTTGTTCGATGATCCATTCAGTGCAGTTGATGCGCATACAGGCTCCCACCTTTTCAAGGTACATCAGTGTTTAGTAGTATATGGTAACAATGATAAATTAGGACCACGCAGTCATGTGTTAGTAAGTCATATTTTGCTTCAGAACTCAGAAGCCACTTGCACAGCTTCAATTATACACTGACCCAGATCCCACACTGCTTGATGGTGTAATGCTCAAAACATGGTTTAGCCTATTGTCTGACTTTCCACCAAATGGAATTCTACGACAAGCTGTAATGATCCTAGCATTTTCTGTTACAACTATTGTGTAGAGATATGCCAGCTAAACTTATATTTCATAATTATTTTCTTCATTATAAATGGCATAGATGCACCAGAACCTTCATTTGAAGTTGTTGTCGTTTGAACCTTGAGGAAATCGGAAGCTCACGATGAATACAGGGGAAAGAAATAGCTTTTGCTGCAGCCCACGAGCGCAGCATGCTCCGTGTGCTATCCTCTTGACAAACGCTCAATAACTACAAACAAAACATTAAGATCGGTAGTGAGAAAATTAGCACAACTGGTTCTCTACACCAAAAACTCTCGCTGATCGCGCGGCAACCTGAATCTAGTGGAAACCTGAATCTCAACATTGAGAATCACTGCTACCTGGTGAAATACACTTACCGCAAATTACATGGAGCAATGAAAGCCGGCGGCCAACAATAGTTCGCCTGGACAGGGTGTTTTGCAACGAGGGCTGGGATCTCGCATTCGAGCAGCACGGCTTACATGCACTCTCCACTGCCCATTCTGATAACTGCCCCCTGCTGTGGTGACAGAACCACTGCTTGGAGTACCACATTCAGAGTTTAAATATAAAAAACCTCAATATGTCCCTAACGCTAGCATTTGAACAGCTTCTCTTTAGCGCTAAAGAAAACATTGGAATGTGCTGGCAGAATATTTATTTATGTATATATAAACAGGCACATAAACGGTAAAATCAAAGTGGTCTTGATTCAAGGGGCAATGTAGCCATAACTTGAAGAACAATGATCCGACCAAAGCATTCTGGTTACTTTCACACATTATTGTAGATAACACAGCCCATACATCAGAGCAACGACTACTAGTCTTGACAAGATGACTAGAGTACCCAATGCATCAGTTTATGGAAGAGGCTATACTGCTTCGACATGTGCTTCACCACTTGCAGCTCCTCACCTCGACGCTCCACCTCGAGGCCGGAGAACACCACGTACTTGAGGCTCCCGAAGTCATCTGGGGGCGGAAGCTTGATCTCAAAGAACCTGGCAAGACAGAACTTGGAACGACCAAGGTGCAAGAGATAGGAGGACCTGCTAGTCCAGTCCTCCGGCGTTTGATCCTTCCAAAGGTTGACGGCTGTAGGGGGTGCCACGGTGAGGTCCGAAGCACACAGCAAAGCATCGTCACCGTCACGGCAGCTCGAAGATAGGCCAAACCAGAGCTTGTGCTCCGGGAGGTAATGGACAATGTAGAGGTTGTTGCCGACGGAGAAGGAGACGGGCTTCTCCTTAGGCGCAACGAGGCTAGGCAGGGTGCGGACCGAGCGCATCTCGGGGTCGCAGAGCACGGCGCGCCCCGTCTGGTCGGTGGCAACCACCTGGTGGTTCTTGTTCTCGCCACCACCGAAGAGCACAAACTCCATGCTGCCGTTGACGTACTCAGAGACGGGTGGTCTGAACCTCAATTCTGGGGAAGGCAGGGAAGCTTCCTTCGCCGCCGGCGGATCAGAGACCTGAGTTCCACAGGGGAAGAAGAGGCTCGACGTATCGATGCGGTAGAGCGGGAAGTCGCGCCGCTTGCTGTCGTTCGTCATCAGGTACACGAACCGCCGGAAACTCATTGTTCCGGCCTCCCTTCGCCCTCGGATCTGCTTGCTGCTACAATTGAAACGGTTCATCTTGTTCAGGATGTTGATGTTATTCACAACAGACAACTAATCTGAGGAAAGGGAAGTCGAAAGGAAGAATTTGTAATTTGTTCCTCATATTTCCCGAATCTGTTCTCTTCAATCATAAACGAACATCCGAACCCCAACAAAAAAAATTGGATGAATCAAACAGCAACTGAGAATCAAAACGTACCTCCTTCGTAAGCACACTGACGCTGAAGAGGGACCGAGGCACTTGCACAATACATTTCTTACGAGAAAATTGCACAATGCATTTAATTTCAAATAATTCTAAAACACCCTTTTTCACTTAGAAGCAATTCCCAATCATGCAAAGCTTTCCCAATAAAACTGTAACAACATCTTTCAACCTGGATTTGCTTTCTTTATGCTTCAAACTTCACATAAGATCAGGCATTCAGGCTTCAATAGCATTGTTCAATTACATTCGGCGAAGTCTTACATGATAGGGACAGAAATAATAGAATCGTCTCGGTTGGGATAAGTCATGTGGGGGCACCCCGCTATGACGACACTCTCGATTAGTTTCATAGCTGCCGAACCCAATCCAGCACGAACTTCAAATCAAATGGACCTCCAAGAAAATTCACGTTTATTGGCACATGCAGAAAGCTGCTGCAGCCATTCATGGATCTTCAGACCTGGTGGTGTCCTATAAAACCACGCACATGGCCTCCGAACTCAAACCATCATCTGCATGCAAACCAGCTTTCACTGAAGGTAGAGCCCTTCTTCGGCACCAAGCCACTAAGGTCAGTCACTATCCGCCATGCCTGCGCCCGGACCTCATCACCGGCCTCCTCGCGCGCACGGATGCCGGCAGCGTGGTCCTGCTCTTCCAGGACATCCAGTTCAGCGGCCTGGAGGTGGGCCGTCATCAACACCGGCGACCAGGTTGAGGTGCTTAGCAATGGTCGGTACTGGAGTGCGTAGAATCTCGTGTTGCCCATGCACGACGGCAACCACGCCGGTCCATTGCTTCGTTCTACAACCCGGCGAACGAGACCACCATCTCACCGGCGGTAGGCAAATGCAACCCATGGCCCACGAAGGAACGTCACCGGCAGTGGGCAAATGCAACACATCGCCTACGAAGGAACGTGATGTGCAATTGTGCCCGCGGTGGAAGGAGGCTCACCTACTTTTTCTTGTCAAAATTAGGTGTGTGCGTTCAAAATAGTGAGTATGCATGTGACCAACCCTGTCATGCAAAAAAATAGCTGAATAATGACATGCCTCTGACTCCGGATGAACTCAGCAAGCACAAAGATTAACAAATGCATGACTGGTTTAGTGCAGGAGTGAGCATGAGCTGAATTGATGTCTGTCGATATTTGGAGTAGATCAACACCATGGAAAAATTTGAAGCTAGGGCTAATTTTAAAAAATTACCTGTCTCTGAAATCGATCTTACGGAAAAAACTGAAGCTAGGGCTCTAATTTTAAAAAATTACCTGTCTCTGAAATTGATCTTTTCCTTGACTTGTTCGTAGATGATGATGCCATCGACGAGGACCTCCTTGAAGCGTAGGTACTCCGGGATGGTGAGCTGCTCGACGATGATCTCGTGCACGTTGACGTACTACTGCATTCTTCCCTTGGACTGCAATTCGAATAGAACACAGCCATCGACAAAGCGATTAGTCCAGAGAAGAGCAGACGTCATTCTTATTTCTTCCCTTGGACTGCAATTCGAATAGAACAGAGTATTCACCGGTATGTGGATCCTCTATTCTATTTCTAATATAACTCAAGAACTGTCGCAGTCTGCCCTTTGATGCCATCAACCATCATAACGGCTTACACCAATATCCCTTGAGAATTGAGATATGCATCGTTCCCCCTCGGCCCTATTCGCTTGACTTATGCATCAATAGGAAACGAAGCACAACATGGCCATACACGGTGCTTCCAGGTGACGTTTGTTCGCCGTTGGTGAACTTCGTGCTGTACCCAGCCACCATGGTCGGTGCATAGCCAGCATCTTCATCACGCGTGCTCCCACACAATATCTGCACATGTGAACAGGTTACATGCATCTGCTTATCAGATTTTGGGCAGAATAAAAACAAAAGGCAAGATTTCACCAAATGACAGACTATCTAATCTTCATCAAATGTGAGTAACACATTGCAGAGGACGTTGTTAATTACCATCTTGTTATAGGGCCGAGGACGTCTGGGCCCAGCATTGGTTCAGTGAGTAGCTAGCCTTGGAGGCATTTCGTCGAGTAGCTACTAGGCGTCGTGCATGTCAACAACCGCCTAGCTTACCAGGGTCCTGGCGGCGCGCTCGACGGAGTGCTAGGGCGCACAGGCTCGGCGGGGAGCTATGAAGGGCTGGTAATGCTTGCCTGTTTCGTCGTGTGTGCCGTCTGTGCCTTGCTTGGCGCCGGCGCAGACACCGTTGCCATCGCCGTCGCCGTCGTCTATTGCAGCTTTCACGATGGCACGGGCATGTGTGGTGGATGGGGCGCCGCGCGACCAGCCACACCTGCGTGACGCGATGCGGTCCGCTTCGGGCACGGCGTCTGCTCGGTTTCCGCAAAGCATTGGGAAAGATTGGGAAAGGCACTTCGGTGTTGTCGAGGATGCATCGAGGATTCGACGGCGTTGTCCAGGCTAGCCAGCAGCCATGGGACGAGGTAAGAGAGAAGCGGCAGGCGGAGAAAGGCACGGAGGGCAGAGTAGGCGGAGGGTGCGCTGCGGAGCTGCGGAGGCCACCGAGGGGCGCGGCAGGCGGCGGAGAGTGAGGCGGCGATTTCTCCCGAGAGACGAAGGGGATGAGGTGTTTGACAGTCGGGTTCAGGACGGTTCGCGAGGATGCGGGTTTGCAAACTACTAATGGGCGAGAGACCCGAATCGGATGGTCGATGCAGCGAGTTGGGTGAATCCAACGGCTCGCGGCTTACCGGGTGACGTGAACCCGTTAGCCGCTCGGGAAATAACCGCCGTTTCGTCTTTTAGAGATTCCACAGCCATCAAAAAATCGAGGAACCCTTAATTCTGAATGCATGTCCAAAGAAGAGCAGCCATCCTTCTTCCCCTCTGGAGTCTGGACTGCAGTTTGCACCGAAGAATAAAAAAAATTTGCCTTGCTTGTGGTCCTCCAGAATTTGTTTTGATGCCTCCATGAAGACCAACAATCATAAACAAAGATGTAAAATAAGAAAACCAAGGTGAATGCCAGTTTACATGTATGCATATATACACCTTGAAAAGAGTAAATTGCACTAAGTATACAACAAGTTGGCTTGTAGGTGCAGATTGGTCCAATAACTTGTAAAATGCTCAATTAAGTACAATAACTTAACAAGTGGGTGCAGATTGGTCCAACAACTTGAAAAATACTCAATTTAGTATATTAACTTGACAGGTGGGTGCAAATTGGTCCACAACTCATAAAATATTCAATTTAGTATAGTAGCTTGGCAAATTGATACACCTACGGTCCAAATTTTATAACGATATTAAGCAAAGTAGATGGACTTGTGAATTTTATTTTGGTTATAATTCTTGATTTTTTTCTATTTTGTTGTTACTTCTCAAGTGTGTACATACATAATTTATTTATCATTAATAAAAAATAAATGAAATTCTAAAATAGACCATTAGCATTACCAAAAGACCAATGTTCATAAGAGAGACTTTAAGGCCTTATCTTTGTCTCATGTATTCAACGGTAGTAGAGAAAGCAATTTGACTTATGTTCTTTTAATTAGCTCATTTTCTATTCTAAACAAGAACAAAAGACTTTAAAAATTTATGCCAAATTTCTAAAAAATAAAGTTAATAGTTGTCAATATATAGGTTTCTGCACAAAGATTCTTATAATCAAACATGTATAAAACAATGAAGGCTAACTTATAATTATTGAATGTGGAATTAACTATTATTAGTTAAATTAAATCACTACACAAAATAAATTAATTTGAAGACATAGCATTGTTTCCTAAGGTTATTATCTTGGTCAAATACATAAACATCGCCACGGGAATATCAGTGACCAAATAATTCGTAATAATTCGTAATCAACGTGAACATATCTCTATTGTGACATAGAGTTAGCAATATGTTGCTATTGTAATGTTTGGACCGTGGATGCACTAATTACCAAGTTATTACAGTAAATTGAGTATTTTACAAGTTATTGGACCAATTTGCACCCACCCGTCAAGTTATTGTACTAAATTAAGCATTTTACAAGTTTTTGGATCAATCTGCACGCACTTACCAAATTATCTCGTATGGTGGGTGCAATTTACTCCCTTGAAAATATCCGATGCGTTCCTTCCTCCAAACAAAAGGACTGACACATCGACGAGGCCACGGCCAGGAAGGAGTAGCCGGTCCAATCCCACAGGGTAAATGTGATGTTAGTCATGGCCAACCATGTAAAAGATCCACCCTAGTCTGTAGTCTCCTTTTTTTTTGCGAAAGCCTAGTCTGTAGTCTCCTACAATCCAAAGGATCAGAATTGTATTTCCACCAACTAGCTATCGGTAACCTCCCGAAAAGATCACAGAGAGACTGCTAATTCATCATTCATCAGCAATAACTGGGCATACTCACCACTGGAATCTAAATATCATAACAGCTCAATGCAAAGAAAGGGCATATGCACCAACAGAGGAAGTAATCAACAATACCAAAGCATCACAAATGGCCTCAGTAACCAATCTATTTCAGGCAGATTAAGGTTCACATCCTAAGAACTTCATGCAGAATCACATAGTCTTCATGACGAATTGCTGGACAAACGATGCCAACACCACTACTTCAAACAGCTAGCAAGACATACTATGACACTAGTTTCTCAGCAGACCAGAGAAGTCTCAAGTTTTCGCCACCATAGAACACCCCCAAAGATCATTTACATCTGTTTCCCCAAAGATCGTTCGCCACCGGTAGAACCCCTTCAGTGAGACTCAACTGCTGCCGGCTTCGCCACCTCCGGAGTCCCATCCTTGACCACAGGCTCGACCTTCTACTTGCCGAACACCTGCAACATGTCACAAGCAGCAAACGATTAGCACCAAAAGCAAATCATAATCAGGAACAGCACAATGCAGACGATATCAATTAAAAATGCATCATAAACATAGCATATTAGTTACTAATATCCAAGCCACAAGTCTCAAAAGCCTTATAGCAAGCACACATAATCAGGAACCAACAGGGAATGCAGAGGATATCTATTAGAAATGCATCAAAAACATAACAGATTAGCTACTGCAAACACATCATAATCAGGAATTGACAGAGTGCAGAAGATATCTATTAGAAATGCATCATAAACAGAACAGATTAGCTACTGCAAAAACATCATAATCAGGAATTGACAGAATGCAGAAGATATCTATTAGAAATGCATCATAAACAAAACAGATTAGCTACTGCAATCCAAACCACAAGTCTGAAAGGGCTTAAAGCAAGCATATCATATAAGGAATCAGCATAACACAAGCAAGTTTTTTCGAAATGAAAATTTTGCTACTGAAATCCAAGCCAAAAGTCTGAAAGCATATAGCACAAATTCATATTACTGTAATGTGGCATCAGTACTCCTGACCAATTCTATTCGCAACAAAAGAAATGAGTTGCTGCAGTGATGCAAGTATACAATGAGGGGCAAACGCATCTATGGCTCCATGAATCCATGGTTGGACCATAGGCAGGACAGCAAAATACTGCATACCAAGGTTCAGATCAATCAGCACATGAGGATCATGCAGTCAGGCATGGAGGACCCCAATATTTAATAATCATAAACTAACCAGGAAATTAGCATTACGAGCCAAGACACGTATCCAGAATCCACATGTTTCCACTCTCAAAGTGAAAAAAACTGTAAAACAATTATCTCACCAAATTGCAGCTACACCAGTGGCAAGATGGATTTCAACAGCATAACAGGAACTTTACACGCAGGCTTGTAAGAAAACAGTGCACAGTAAACATGCTAAATCCCCTATTCCCCATGACACCAAGACCCGTTCACAAATCACACTCAAGAGAAAACGCGGAAAAGAAACACTATCATCACCATCCAACAATTTCTGACCACATGCTGAAAAATATTCTTTAAAAAATCGCTGCTACGTTTCTACAGAGATGGGTTTCAACAGAATACCATCACCATGTTTGCTGAAAATAGTCAAATACAGAAGGATTTCAACACCCAAAAGACATGCTAAATCGCCTATTCCCCGTTAACCATTCACGATCAGGAGAAAACGGTGATAAAAAGAAAGACCACCATCAGGATCCAACAATTTCTCATCGCGCGAGACACGACTAACTTCTGATCACTCACTGAAATAACAGACATGCTGGTACTAGCGCTGGATCCCAATCCCATGAATAAACCCCATTCGCGCAGAATAGACAGCCAAAAACCAAAGACTAGCATGGGATCACCACCACGCGTTTCCTGATCACACTACTGACTAAGCGCCTACAGGACTACATCAACTACATACACGCACACATCCATTTTCTCGCAACAAGGCAAGGCAGAACAACTGAACAAGCAACTAGTACACCACCAAACAGCAACTAGAAGCAGACGAACTCGCCAATCGGGTAAAATCACGCGCGCACATCACCGAACGGGGAGATCGAGAAGAGGGGAGTGGATCGGGGCAAGCGACATTACCGAGTTGCACTTCTGGGAGAAGTAGTTCTTGACGCAGATCCAGTGCTTCTGCGCGGGCATGGCCTTGAACTGGTTGAAGTAGTCCTTGGCGGTCTCCAGGAACGTCGCCTCCTCCCCCACCGTCTTCTTGTAGCACTTCTCCTGCGTCTCCGGCTCCTTCTCCGGCACCGGCTGCGGCGCGGTCAGGGTCCGCGTCGCCTCCTCCGGTGCCGCCACCGCCTCCTTCTTCACGCCGCACGCCTTCTCCATCGCGACCCCAACACCCAGCGAAGGCACTCCGACGGGAAACCACTAGAAGAGGAGATGGAGAGGCTAGTGGTGGATGGAGGAACCGAGTCAAGAGGATGGGAAGCTTTTCCTGTGCTCGGCAATGGTGCCGGGCGTCAGCTTTATAGGCGGGGCCCAGGCTGGGCAGGGGCCGTTTCCTTGGGAAGGAAGATGAGAGCGCAGGGGTGGGGCGTGGGTTCGAAAGGGGAGGGGGGACGTGGTTTCTCTGACATGTGGGCCCAAGAATGCTCCGGTTGTTGCTGCGTGCTGCTACACACTCTATACAGGCCACTGAGTTGTGGGTCCGGTACCAAGCGTCCGGGCCTGGCGTACGCCGAGGGCCATTCCTGGGGTGTTTAGTTAAGAAAAAGGTAAAGAAAGTTCGGTGAAAATGTTACATTAGTATTTTTTGTTTGTTTGTGGTAAATATTTTTCTATCATGATATAATTAGGTTCAAAAAATTCGTCTTGTTGTGTACATCAAAACCATATAATTAGTTTTTTTATTTACCCACGTTTACTGTTCCATGGCTGAGGAGAAAGATTTGATGTAATAGGTAAATAATAAAATTTAAAGAGAAAATTTTAAAAGGTTTGATAATTTAACGTGGAACTAAACACAGCCACTTGGGTTGTTTCTTTTCCTCCTCTTTCTTGGGAGAGAATCCGCAGAGGCAAGAGACGCCGCGGGTGGGGCCGGGAGGATTCGGCATGCATTTGTCGTTTCCCGGCTTGCCGTTGCCGGAGACGCTTGTATGTGGGCCCGCAGTCCTGCTACGCTGGGAGACAGTTCTTGTGACCGGGAACTGCGGAAGCGTCCAGAGGCGCCAGAGCCCGGAGGATTGGACTGCCACGTGGACAGAGTGCGCCTACGGAGCCCACGTTTCGGTGACACTGGTAAGGGCAGCTCGTTTCGGTGACAGGGCAGCTCATATGTGGTCTCGTCCAGAGCCATGTAGGATTTTTGATGATGTGAAGCAAAGAGAGTGAGGTGAGAGAATGAGGTCCGCCTCTCATGGGTTAAATTTTAGGACCATGAGACAACCCCTTACCATTGTACGAGTTTAGTTGCCATGCAACCAATTATATTTCTTTATTTTTTCATAAATTAAGGATTTTGTATTGCTACAAGACAACTAAAACTACGATTTATTGTATAAATTGTCTGATAAACCGTCTCAAGATTACGTGTCGCTATATGAGATCGTTTATTAGACGACACCATCTATTAGACGACATCAATGCACCTTCCCTGACCGGCTCCAGCGTCAGATGGTGATCGCCAGTGCGGTAATAGGTCAGGACGTGGGCCAGGAACGATGGAGAGTCAGTCTGGCGGAGAGCCAGAGCCCAGAGGGAGCGGTTCGTGGAGCGTCCGATCTTGCCCCGAGCGCCGAGATCTCGAACGGGCATGGATCATCGAGGAAGAAAAGCTCGACAGGCCAACCGTTAACTTGGCTGCCAAGTACGGAGTAGAAGCATAAACGGGCCTGATTAAAGCCCAGGGCCCTCGAGCCCATTTCCCTCTGCCGTCGTCCCCCTCGACCCTCGCCGCGACGCTAACCCCCCCGGCACCCCTCCCCTTCCTCTCCATTCCCCCACGTAGGTGGTAGAAAGTAGAAACAATCAAACGCAAGGCGAGCGGCGGCCGCCGCCGCCATGGCTGCGGCTCGCCGATTCGGCGTTGGTCGATGTCTTCTCGCGGCGAGGGCTGTGCTATCCTACACCGGGATCCTGTCCGCAGCTTCGTCAGCCCCCGCGAGGGCATTCTCTTCGTCTCGGCCGCCTCCGCCATATCAACCACCGACTTCTCAATCTCCGAATTACCCAGGGCGTTCTCCTCCCCCCCCCCCCCCAGAAGCAAGGGACTGCTGCGCCGGAGAAGCAAGGGACTGCTACACCTCCCAACCGGCCTCCGCCTCGTCGCCGTCGTCCATGGCGAGCGAAAGTAGACGGCCCGGTGCTGCATCCCCAGTACGACATCACTAACGCAAGGTACAAATTAGGTTGCACATGTCGTGCATTTGTTGTGCGTAGTGGTGTTCTGCTGGATATCTATAGCTGCAATTCTATGGTTTGATGGAAAAGGCTAGAAATAATTTATTATTCATACTCTGAGAGCACAAGGTGACCTGTGTTACTCCATTTCCTTCTGGATAGGTTATTATGCTATTATTTCAAGTTTTCACAGATTAGGTAAAGTTTATGTAGTTACCATGAAATAAACAACAGATACATGCGCTGTTGCTTTGATGTATAATGTAGATAACTTTTAAGTGCTGAAATCAACTTTCATCAGTATGGATTCCAGTAGTACAGGCAATAGAGTTATTTGTAAAGATCACTCTATATAACAAAAATAATTAATAATGCTATTTTCTTTGAAAACTATATAAAACTTTCAAATGGAGGAAGTACCTTTTTACCTGTGCAGTTGGAAATGGAATTTATTACCTCTTGATCGAGACTTGTTTGACTGAATATGTGCTGCTGAACCTACTCTTTTTACTTCTGTTACCATATCTGTTTAACTATTCACTAGCACATGCAATTTGTGGTGTTATGAAATTCCTCATGGAAGTATAGAACACCCTTTTTTTGAAGTTGCATTTCAATATGTGGTCCTGGTGATAGAAAGATAACACAATGTGTATGATTTTTATTTTCAGTTTGTTCAATCATCTAACTATGCATAGATCCCGATTCTCTCATTTTAATGTACTGCTCATTAGTAGTTACGAATTTATGATGCATAATAAAGTCATTGGCTCCAGCTGACAATACTAAGTCCATACTGACCCAGCGAGAACCTGAACCTCATTTTGTTTCTATTCTTATTTACATCGGTTATTATTTGCCCACCTCATTCATGCTTCTTGTTGACAGGTTTGTTAAAATGATCCGCGGAGTCTCAAATGAACAAGTATTTGACGAGTCCAATCTCTACCTTAAATTCAATCCTCTGGACTATGCTAAGAGGGTGTGCATGATAAGGGAACTACCGATTCCTGGAGCTGTCAACGGTGAAACATTTTGGGCAGTTACTGAAGCCACTAAAGTTCTCATCAGATCTTTGTTGCTGATCCTTGCTGTGCTTCACAAGGCTGGGTTCTGCTTTGAGCATCTTGGCCTGGACAGTGTGCTGATTTCAAGTGAAGGCAGATTCAAAATCAAGAAGCAACATGTTCTCTTGAAGGCTCTTGGTCCGAATGGTGAAGGAATAGGTACTGATTACGAGATGGCGCGCAACCTCATTCAAGCATTGCTTGTTGAGTCATGCGGTCAGGATATCATGACAAAAATATCTCGAGATTTCAGATCACTATTCTCTTTGATGAAAGTATCTGGCAAGTCCTCAGAATATCATATCCAGACTCATGTGTGCCTACTACCTCTGAGCAGTTGGTCTTTGGTGTTCAGAAAGTTCTACAATGAGGTTAGGTATGTTCTTGGCAGAGATGACCCGGACTTGCAAAGGATAGTCTATTCTGCCATCAAGTATGTAGGATGGGGTATACAGGCAGAAAGGAACCCTCTGCTGAAAAAATGGTTGCGCTATAGGCCAGGAGCCTACAACCTTGATGAAGCATCCAACCAGCTTGATTTAATGCGAAACGTTGACGCCCACCAAATGGATAAGGAGACCTATCCTGATGGTCAACTACAGTTCCTCCTATATGCAACATTCCCGGGTGTTCTAAGTCAAATCCAAAACGTTCTGTTCAGACATGGTCGCATCGGGCATCTTCACATCGAAGAAGATTTCAATGACGGGAAATCACATATACTGAGCAGCATGCCCAGAGTTCATCCATCAGCTGCGTCTACATCTTCCTCAAAGGTAACCTGTTTGCATATAATATCTATCATCAAAGTGTCTCAAACTTTTGCCTTTTTCTTTGCATATGATGCTATAGACACTTGATATTTCCTTGCTGGTTTCAGGATCTCAGTGGTTTGAAATTCCTGGTTAACAATGTGATTGAAAACAAGGGAGGATTTAGAAGTGGCGCTGGTCATGGTGGTGGCATTGGATGTAGTTCTGCTAATGGCGGCGGTACTGGCAAGTCTGTCTGCCCTGATGGCTCTAAACCTGCTAAATGACATTGGCAACAGAGTGTCGGCGGCTGTAATGGAAATGGTGTTGCAGCAACTCTGGCAGCGCTGATGGTGATGAGCTGGGAACAGCAAACTGACCAGTCAGATAAAGCTAACAATGAATGGGCAGCATGAGCTTTTCTTTTCTTTTCTTTACTTTTTTAGTGATGAAATGCAAGATGAGTCTGGAGAACTTGTCTGAGATTGCGAATTAGTGTTGTGGGACAAGATGTTCCCTTCTAACTGGGAAATGTAGCCCATCTGTGACTTGCGGTTTAAAACATGTTAGCCAACCGTGATGCTGAATTTGATGAATCAGAAGATTCCTACCTTCCCCAAAATTTCTATCTTGTTACCTCTTTTCTCTTAATCTGTGGCACGGTGGCGTTGTTCCAACCAGCGGCCAGTAAACGTCTGCGGCGGGATACAGCAGCTCTAGCATTGATAATATCTCAGGAATGACGATCTTATGAACAAAAACCTCATCGGTGCTAATAGGATGACAGCTCAGGCAACAAGCCCGGGCATCCCTGTATGCATCCCTGTTTTCGCTGGCCTGAGCCAAATTTTACAGGGTGCGTTGGGTGAAATTTTAGACTAGCTCGTTCAAGAAATGCTAGTTGGTTTGTACGGGCTGTGCAGAGTGACGGGAGAAACCGACGAAGCTGTCCTATGCCTTCGTCTCTGAACCCATGGTCACATAGTAAATAAAGGAAATTATATTTAGTATCACCACAGGCATATAAATTACCCCTACTCCGTTAGTTTGCTGACGAAACTTAAAACCTGTCTGACAAAAGAATATCACTGATCCAATCAGTTCGAACCACATTGCCTTCATGCCTATCCTGCTATATATGCCGTGATTCACAGCAAACGCTCTGAAGATGCAATACATCATGATCAATCAGCCGAGTGATAATCTAAAAAATGTGCTCAGGATCGATTACAGAACACTGCCTTCAGGTAACAGATTCCAGACTGGATCATAGGTGGTCTGAATAAAAAGTACTGGAACAGACCCTTTTGTCAGATTATGATTTCCTTCGGCAACCCCTCCAAAGAAAGTTGGAACTCAGACTGTCCTCATTCTTTTTTCTAGTCAAAGGTTGAATTATACCCTCCCAATTATCATGAACCAAAACCGGCCACTAGCATTTCAATACGGAGAGCTATTACAGGTTTAGAATCCGTTCTCTTAATTTAAGATTCAAACTTTGCAGGTCACTACAATCCTGTTACATCTCCAACTTGGAGGTTGCTTCACCGATGCAAACTCTGATCAAAATACATCCAAATAAAGATGGGCATGAACAATGTAGGTCCAAGTATGTCAGAACGATCAAAATTGGTTCAATAAATGTATGCTAGAAGCATTGCTGTTGCTACAAAACGTAGAAATTCGAAGAGGCAACGAATGACAAACCAACAGCAGCGGCAGCCACCCACATAAGTCAGAACACGTAGCATCATCAATTCAAAACCTACAAGACACGAACATAGAACATCATCAATTCCATGAATGACAGGATCCACGAGACACGAAGGAACGCCCACGGCCCATCGCTTCCTTCTTCACAAGCGGTGGGCACGAAGCTCGCCATCAACGAAGACTGCCGCCACGAGAACTAGGACAAGACGGGAGGCGCGTCGCTTCCGTCTTCAACGACAGCAGGGTGGCCCTCACCGTCGACGGTGGCCGCGCGATAACGGGGGCATGAGGCAGACGCCTCGCTTCGGCCTTTAACGCCGGCAAGGACTGAGGAGTCGAGGACAGAAGCCGGAGGTCGCCATCGAAAGCGGCCGCCACCGGGTGCACGCACTGACAAACCACACACACAAAGGTGGGCTCTGTTTTCAGTATACGAAGCCGTACAAGATTTTGGCGGGAATGTTTTTTCTTTTGGCGAGCGTGAGGGCGCGAGTCGCGGAACCCTGCGTGCGTGGAAGGCCAAGCTTGGCCCGTGGCGCGATACGGGGCTAATGGAGGTGTGGGCCGGTATGGGTACTCTACAGGCCGATGTTTGGGTCGGGCCGAGGCTTGAGTTTTGGCCCAAGAAGACCCGGGCATAGAAAATAATTTTTCATTTTTATATATAAACACTGCCTTTCTGAATTCTAACACGTATCGAATTCAAAACCCACCCAAAAGAAAACAAATAAAAGCAAAGTAGAATGAAAACCGTTCATCTATTTATGAATGGTGAACTAGATACCGAATGGACAATTTAATTTACTATACAAGAATTTCAAAGGATGTGACTAGTAGTACGTGAACTATTACGACTAGCAAACATGTGGCAGGAAGAAAAACTCTCCGTGGGGCAGAACCCCATCAGCTTCCGCTTCCATTGAACTCCCTCCGATTCTAAATAACTGTCCCTAAAAATCTGTGTCTTTTTCCTCACAAACATACTTCCCGGACGACTGTTGTTAGGAGACGAAGGGAGTAAGGTCTACTATTGGGATGGAGTGATGGACGACTACTCTCAACTACTCCCTCCGTTCCAAATTATTGGTCGTTTTGGCAAATCTAGATTCATAGTTAGTAGTATGTATCTACATATATACTTATGTCTAGATACATACTACTAACTATGAATCTAGATTTGGCAAAACGACTTTTAATTTGGAACGGAGGGAGTACTTGAACATCAAATGGATGAATCTCCGGAACAATATCTTCGAATGAGACATCAACAGCTTGGAAAATATCTGCAAAGTATTGATTCCATGCTTCCAGCTGCATGTGCTTTTTGCGATGTTAAGGACACCTGAAATATATAAATATACAATGTGATTATCGACGTGTCCACCAAAATGCACATCTGCATACATAATAAGCATATCTGACACATTTATAATGATACATTAGCATATCTGCAGCGGCATAGCTTAGCACATTTCTGTTTCTGCATCTTTTGTAATGAGACATCTAGTGGCGGACAGAAATCATTTTGACGCCTATGGCCACTTACCAAAGCGACTAGACTATCAAAACCCTCCCACATGATAATATAACGGTAATACGGTACAGTACGGTACGCTAGCGCACAAAGGCAACTAAAATCATGATTTTGAGTATATCTCAATTCAAAATTGAAGCATACATGAAATTTATAAAAAAAAATTATAGAAAAGTAATGCATTACCTAACTAGTGCCAATTTGGTTAACCCTCATCCTCGTCTACTATTTCTTCATCAATAGTAGGAAACAAAATTGTGCCACAAGTAGAAAAGACATTCCAAAAAAATTAGGCAAGCAATATAAAAAATAAATTAAGACATCATACAGTACGATAGCGCACAGAGGCAAGACATCGTGCAGGTTCTGGTCCTTCACTCCTCCTTTCGGGCTCTGGTGAGCAACACCAGCAACTGAAACTCTGAAAGGTTACACAACCAACATCTGACATTTCAGTTTTCAATTTCACAAGATGCCAAATGACCAAAAATCACCAACCGAACAAGAACAAGAGGCACTAACTCACCCGCTGGTGCCTGGTGCGGTCGTGTGCGCGTGCGGGCAGCGGCGTGCGGCGGGCCGACGGCGGCACACCGCGCACAGTCTGGCGGCTGCAGGCGCACAGGCACAGCCGCGGAGCTTGTCCGGCGGCAGTGGGCGGCGGCGCTTAGGGTTAGGCGCAGTGGCCGGGCGGGAGCTCGGGGCAGTCGGGCTCGGGGGGCGACTCGGGAGGCGGCGGCAGTGGCAAAGGGCAGGGGCGAGGGAGATGTGCTGGGCCGCTGGAACAATTTGGGCCCGGACGAAAGTGCGAGGCAGCAGTGGGAAAGTTTGCCGGGCCGAGCAAAATTGGGCTGGGAGTTGGGCCAATTTAGATAAAACATAGTTGGGCCTAGGCAAATTGAAGCTACTATGAAGGATTTTTTAGGCCCATATCCGCCCCCGGAGACATTACTGTTATGTATTTGCACATTAATTGGAGCTACCAGACACTCATCAGGAGGAACTTGCCATCTAGTAGGGCATAGCTTAGCACATTTCAGTATTCATGAGGAGGAACTTTGTTGGGACCAGACCAAGATTCTAAATAAAACCATGTAGTGTCTGTATCGATTAGCACGAGTGCACAAAGCCGGCCGTTCACAAGCTATTTCGAGTATTCACGGGCGGAGGACGGCCGGTCACTTGGGGAGAGAAGAGAAGAGAAGAGGAGAGGAGATGAGAGGAGGAAGAAGAGAAGAGGAGAGGAGGAAGAAGAGAAGAGCTTAGGGTATCTGGGTTGGGGGAGGAGCTTCGGACTCTAGAGGGGGCAGAGGACGGCCGGTCGGGAGGGCCAGCGGCGGGGGCCATGCCCGGCATGGAGGACGGCGACCGGAGAGGTTAGGAAGGGCGGGGCCGCGGGTGGTGGGCGGGAGGAGGGCGGTCGGCTGGTGGCGGACGCCGTGGGCCGCGGGCGGCGGCGGAGGTGGCGGGGGAGGATGAGGCTGAGCATGGCAGCCGGTTGAAGAGGTTCGGAAGGGCAGGGCCGGCGGCGGTGGGCGGGAGGAGGGCGAACGGCCGGCGGCGGAGGTGTCGGGGGAGGAGGAGGGTGGGCGCAGGTGGGGCGACGGGCGGTAAGGCGGGAGGAGAGCGGGCGGCCGGCCGACAGCGGAGGCGGGCGGGGGCGCGGGTGAGGGAGGCGGGAGGTAGGCGGTGACCGCAAGGAAGGTTCCGTGCGGTCGACCGCAAACTAAGGTCGCCCGGAGGAGGAACGAATCCATCGGTGGGGAGCGATGATAACGTCAGTGAAGGGGCTGATAGCTACAGTCAACGTACCAAATGTTATCCGTTATATTATTAGATATATCAAACCGACCCAAGTCAAGCTACATATAAGCCGACGTAACATTTTTAATTCTATAAATGTGATTCATTGTACTGAGGAGGAAAGGTGTTGCTTGATGCTTGTGGGTCATAAACGAGATGTTACCTGTGGGTCAGATTACTAGGTGATAATAAAAAACTCCAGATTATTATATGAGTTTATAGAAACATTACGTGCAGAAATAATGGTCCATGAAAAACATATATATCTTTTTGAAAAATAACTAAAGATGATAAAAATACACTTTAATTCAATGAAACATATAATAAAATATTTTTATTTAAATACAGCTAACTAAACAATATAGACCACATACAAAAAATGGAAAAACAATATTCAAAGTATCGAGAAAAAAAGAAAAAATACATATGTAACAACGCACAGACATATTTTCTCGTAAAAGAAAAAAAAGCCAACAGTAACACAATGTGGAATTTACAACGAGCAAAAGGAGAGTACGGAGTACACATCAATCTAAATCCACAAAGATAACAGAAATCCTATAGAAACTCACTAAGTATTCATACGAACAGGAAATTATGCTATATTATTAGGACATCATCTCAGTCAACGTGGTAAGCTGAGCGCCTGAGCTCACCAATAAACATGGTACATGTAATAAATGGTTTATGAAATGGATCAAACCATACTACCTCCTAAAGTTATGTATGTATCACTTGGAGCATGCAACTTTGCTGGCATCAACCACGCCCCACCTATAAACGCACTGCATCTTCCAATGAACTGATAGAGTAAAACGGAACTATTATGCGCTGGTTGGCCCAAGTGTGCTACACCTGGAGTCCGGGACTGAGAGTGGTGGAGGACATTGCAGCGGCGACCACGTCAGGCCATCCTCTCGCGCGATGTTTAGCCAGAGGTAGTACGATCGGAGACTGCAGCAGACGCTGCCCTATCGGGGATCCCTGCGGCCACCCGGCAGCGTTTGCTGTCGACCGGGCATAGGGCAGTGGCGGCAGATCAGGCGCCTCGGCGTGGCCTCATGAGTCGTTATGCTTTCGATGGACAGTGGCGGCGATCTGTTTTTTCCGGCGAGGTTGCGCGCCACTGCCGATGCGATTTGTGGCCGGTGATGTCACGCGCCACTGCTGATGAGATTTGTGGCCGGCGATGTCGCACATCGGCAGGAACGGATCAAAGAGGTTGGCGCCTGTTTGCATATCCAAATCGGCGTGCTGTTCGTCAATCCTGCTGCCCTCGGCGTGGCTCCAGCGCTACGACGAGGTGCGCAGGCATGGACGGAGGACGGGAGGAGTCAGCAGCGGATGGAAGGCATGGACGGGTGCATGGATGGAAAGTGGAATTTCTGTCAGAGGGAAAAACCAATCTTGGGGCGGTTTCGGCGAGGATTGCTAGCATGACGGGAGGAGGCAACGAGGCCTGAATTGGAGAACGCTACGATGCAGGCGCGGGATTTTTTTTCGTCGGTAAGGGATTTTTTTTCGTCGGTAAAAAAAATGCGTCACGGACGGGCGGGCGGACGGGAGGCGAGCGACGCGTTCGCCTCCGCGGTTTTCTTGACAGAAGTGTCAAGAAGAAGAGAATTGAACCAAACACATTCTGCTTTCACCCATTCCCTTTACGTTTATAGTGTCACTTGATTTCATTGCCGTTTACCTTTACAGAGCTTGAACCAAACATTGTCCAAGCTTCTCTGCTGTGTCGAGCACAAGTTCTGAATAATGATTGCTCCGAATTGTTTGTTGGAAAAGTAAAATGCACCACATGTCCTTAAACTTGTCCCGTTATATCAACTAGATCCCTAAACTTCAAAAATGTAACTTTGGATCCATAAACTATCTAAAAGGGTCCATCTAAGAACAAAATAGGCCACGTGAGCTTTCGACGCCAACGTAGCATGCCTTGCTGGCAAAAATAAATATGTAAGAAAACCCCTAATTTATATCATTCTTCAATTCGTGTCCTCTCTCTCCTCTCCCTCCCCTGAGCCGCTGAGCCCCCTCCAATCTCCTACATGACTGAGGCCTTGTTTAGTTCAAAAAAAACAACTCTCAAATTTACTATAAAAAAGAAGATTTATCATCACATCAAAATGTCATAACATGTACGGAGTACTAAATGTAGATGAAATTAAAAACTAATTACACAGTTTTGTTGTACTCTGCGAGACGAACATTTTTAACCGAATTAATTAATTTTTGAATAATTTTTCGCGTATACAAACGAAATACTACAGTGACGCAATGATTACGAAGAGACCCAAACTTTTAAATTTGGTACACTAAATTTTGGAACTAGGCCTGAGCCGCGTCCTCATCGGGGAAGTTGTCGCATAGGGCCAGGGGCGGCTATGCTCCGTTTCCAGGACAAATTTATGGGCATGGTGGGGGGAGATGCTCCTGTTCTCCAATCGAACAGCAAGAAGCGCAACACAAGCACTGGTCACCTCCCTTCCTCTTGCTCAAGCGCCAGCACCTCCAATTCTCCTCCCTCGAGACCACGCTTTCCTCCTTTCCGGCAGGAGAGAGAGGAGAGGCCGAGGGGAAAGGAAGAGCTTCCCTCCTTTCCCCGCGCTTTCTAATGCTGCCCACAACATTTCCCGCCATTTACCGTGGTCTGGAGGGAAGCTTCCCGCCTATTTGAGTGGGCCACGGGCCAGCGTGGAAGGGAGACCAGCGTGGCTCGCCACGGTGGCAAAACCGGCCTGCAAAACAGCCTTAGGGGTGTTTTGAATGGTCTGAGCTATTTTAGGGTGTATAATACCTGGTTTCAAACGTTGAGGGGTGAAGTGGCCAGCATTAGATAGGTTAGGGGGTTACGTAGACTTATTCAGAAATTATATGAATCCACACTACCCCAATCCAACCCAAACCACCACCACCACACAACAATCCAAGCCAAACATTTGAACTCATAATGTAATAACTATTAGCCAAACTATGGTTACAACCCAATAAGAACCCGTTTTTTTAAAAAAATTATAATATAGATTCTTGTCACACTGCTTTGCACAGAGGAACTGACAGGTATAATGAGTCATCTCCAACAAATTTCGATCAATTTCGATAAAATTTTATAGTGTGAACGCGATGTTTTAATTCCAGGGTCCGGCTCTTGACATGGGGCTCACGTGTAGGTAGCTGCCAGGCATACTGAGTCATCTCTAACAAATTTCGGTCAATTTCGATAAAATTTTATAGTGTGAACGTGATGTTTTAATTCCAGGATCCGGTTCTTGACATGGGCCCACGTGTAGGTCTAGCCACACTGCTTTGCACAGAGTAGCTGCCAGTTATACTGAGTCATCAACAACAAATTTAAGTCAATTTCGATAAAATTTTATAGTGCGAACGCGAGATTTTAATTACAGGGTCTAGCTCTACACAAAGAACCTATTTCAACCCAACCCAATCCAACCCAACTCGTATTTACATAGAACTTACTCCACCCCACCTCATTAACTAATACTCCGTATAACCAATTTCCACTCACTCCAATACACTCCACATCAAAATCCAACTCATTAAACCCATTTGAACCCAAACCATTTGCAGGGTGAGGCGGAGGCAACGGAGGCAGCGAACTCCGGGTCCACGATTTGGTAAAGGCTAACACCAATTAGCTTATCTGCAGTTTGGATTTGTAGCCGATCTCGTTTCTCCGTAGAGTGCCCCTAATCTCAGCCTTAATTATGAACTTTAAGTAACTGTGGGGCCCCTCAGATATGCTTGGTACACACAGCCCACCAGCCCCCCTCCTGATAAGCACAACATAAGCCCAATACATAATTAATTAGCCCATCATCAGCTCTCATCTCCGATCTATTGGACTTGTCTCTTGAATCTTTGGTCTATCGCTCTTTTCTAGGTTTGTTAGGCCTCTTAATTTTTGTAGACCCATATTAAATCAGGTATATTTTGGATGATGTTTCCCTCATTTTACTCGAGTATATTTGTTACTATGTGCAACACTATGCCACACCCGGCCCAGTTTGTACGGCCCAGTAGTGGCCCATGAGTGCGGGATGCACGTGTTTAGTGCCACGTTGCTAGTTTAGCAAGGGTGGAGGCAACTTATAAGCTTTTGTCTTCCAGCCATAGGACCTTCGGGTTAACCCTTTTACATGAAGCGAGGACGAAAGTGTAAGTAGGGTGCTATGTGTACGTGTGCACGCCCCACGGAAGGGCTGTGCGGGGCGGCTCGTGGAGGGCAGGGTGCTACAAATGGTATCAGAGCGGACCCTCGCGGTTGCGCGTACGGGTCAGTGTGCGGGCATAGGGCGCATGGCGCGTATGGCCCGGGTAGGGCATACGGCATGGACTATGGCGCCGACACTGGACGTACGGTCGTGCGCTAAGGGGGAACGTTCCTGTACATTTGCCCGGGTGGGTGAGTTGCGCCGACGAGGACGTCGGGTTCTTTGAGGGGGGTGTATGTCACACCCGGCCCAGTTTGTATGGCCTGGTAGTGGCCCATGAGTGCGGGATGCACGTGTTTAGTGCCACATTGCTAGTTTAGCAAGGGTGGAGGCAACTTATAAGCCTTTGTCTTCCAGCCATAGCACCTTCGGGTTAACCCTTTTACACGAAGCGAGGACGAAAGTGTAAGCAGGGTGCTATGTGTACGCGTGCACGCCCCTCGGAAGGGCTGTGCGGGGCGGCTCGTGGAGGGCAGGGTGTTACAAAGTACTCAGCAAGCGGGGTGAAAATGCAAGGCCACAAGGATAGGCTATGGTTCACAGCAGTGAGCTTTTTAGAGTTGATCAAGTTTTATTAGCAATTTCCTATTTACTAGATGTAAGTTCATACCAACCCACTTAAACATTTAAAAGAACATCCTATTCAAAAACCCACGAGTAAAACCACGATTTAGATTCCATCTTTACGTTCAATTATCATGTGAAGGTCCAAGCCGCTCTTGACCGTGAGCACGGCTGATATATCAGTTTTACACTCTGCAGAGGTTGTAGACTTTCACCATAGCTCGTGTTCCCCATGTTGCCCGGGTTGGCCAAACCCTTAAACACTTCCAAGGTGAGTGGCTAGGGGTCCACTTCGAAGCCTTTACAAAGATATGCAAAAGTCCAATAACCCGCAAGAGTTACAGCTAGGGCGGACCACAACCCTCCCTAATGGTCAACACCTTAGCAAAGGCTGCTACCCCAAAAGGACCGGGTTGTACCCCTGCAACCCCAAACCCCCTCTGCTCCTTTCGGATAAGGCCATCAGTAAAATTACACACCTAATTAATTGGCTAAGGTCAGAGCCCATTTTGACACCATGGTTGCACTGTTTTCTTGGGTGGTTCTCCATGTTCCGATTAAATAATTGTTCTCTTGTATTAACCAGCATTTACTATCAAAGTTGTCATGATCAAAAATTTTATAAAGATTCAATTCAACCATTCCCAAGGTATTGCAACACTAAGCATGAACTAACCCAAAACATTATTTAAATCAGGGTTGTTTACAAGGAATCATGGGTACAAAGACTAGATAATTCCTTAAAAAGGTGTTCCCGTCAATTTAATGCAATAAAAGTAAATTTTAGTTTGTCATGCAGTTATATAGGACAAAAATAATATGCGGGGAGGGCCACTTGCCTTTCTCTACAAAGAAATCCTCTTCTTCTTCGAAAAGTTGTTCTTGATCCGCGTCGACGGGTGACTCGGTTGCAACTGGCACGAGATCTATGATTAAAACAATACAACAATAAGAAAACAGTACATCAAACATTTCTAACAGACTGAAACAAGCATCTAAAACTAATAGGCTCGAAAAGACGAACGTTTGGACACCAAGAACGCTAAAAACGGAGCTAAGACGGAAAAGATATGGCTAAAACAAGTTTTAGGGACTTGCTCGCAAGAAAACTAGGCTTACAGGGGCTTAACTGCGAAAACCAGGGACTAAAACGCAAATACGCATTAAACCCGAGGGCTAACGCATAAAAAGACAGGAGCTGGGCTTCGGGATTGTCAGGAACAAACCCAAGGGGTCCCCTAATCATCGGGGTAATCACCCTCAAAGAACGATACGCCACGAAAGGCCGAATCACCGACAGCCCGGAAGGGCCGCCAAGGCAGCTTGGCCCGTCAGAGCCTATCGCGGCCCAAGAACGGCCGTCCAAGCTCGCCTATCGAGGGGACCCGAGTTGCTACCCCCGTCTTTGTCTCGCTCGAGGGCCGCGCACCCCCTCGAGCGGGCGAGCCGACTCCGCCTCGCTCGAGGCCAACTCTCTACTCAACGCGGCGCACTCCGGCGCCCCGCCCGACAACGGCATTTAACGCCCACCCCATCAGGCGGGCGCCAAAGTCAAAAGGCGATCTTTCCCCACGCCGCGCCGCTGACACCAACAGAGCTCGCTGTTCCACCTGCTCCGGTCACTGTGCGTCCTCACCGGCGCTGTGCGGACGCACGGGGCACTGCGCAAGGCCCCGTGCAGGCCGGCAGGCATCATTCCGCACCACTATTCCACTCACTCCCGTCCTTTCCCCCCAGGGACATCCCTCGAATGGGTATGGGGAACCCTCGAACGAATATGTGAATAGCAGCCGAGTACAGACTCCGATCAGGCGTGACCTGGCGATGACGAACGCCGGGTCAAATCCACCAACTCTCGGCCATCCCCTGGTGAGCCGGGCACGTCGCGCACTGTGGTCAACAGCAACCACCATGCCGACCCTTGCTGCCAACTCCCGTCCTTCTTCACCTGCCCCGCCCTCGAAGTCAACCAGCGACGGGCAGCAGAACACGGGCTACGGCAACGACACCCCTCGAAACCGCTCCAGGACAAGCACAGGGACGGCCATGACACCCGTAGAAGTCGGGGGTCACCGTAAATCCTCCGCCAGGGGTGAGGACGATGGCACGCCCGACGCCATGCTCTCCAGTACACATCCCTGTAACACATGTCACGCTTGTACCTGTAAACCCTTCCCCCTCCTTTCTCCCCTTGACCTATAAAAGGAGGTAGGAGGAGAAAGAAGAGGGGAGGAGACGAACAATCGCACACACCGCCCCACGCAATATTGGCACTCGCCTCAATCACGCTCACTTTCAGGGACTTGGAGACTCCTCCTCCTCTCCCGCCTTGCTTGTAGCCCCCCACTGCAAGCACCCCGGTGCAAAGATAGTGCAGCGCCCCGAGCGCACCCTGCTGGACGTACGACCTCACGGTCGGAACCAGGATAAATCCTCGCCTCATTGTGCTAACTCTTGCATCAACCGTTAGGGGACGGGACACAGCGCATTCTGTGTGGCGCTGGGGATTGGCCGACCGATCCCAGCACCGACAGTGGCGCGCCAGGTAGGGGAGCGCGCTGTGATCAACCTCGCCCGATCAGTTCCCTTGACGGCAGGCCACGCCAAGGCCATGTCGCCACGATCCGCCCCGGGGTCCCCCGGCCCGCTCCCGCGCGGGTACCGGATCATGTTTGGGAGCCTGGAGTTCGAAGCGACCGGTGAGGGTCTCCTCATGCGGCTCGCGTCCAGGGCACCCGACATGATAGCTATTACCCCGGCACCGCCAACACCAATCCAGCTCAGGAGACGTCGAATGCTGCACGAGCTGCAGATTCGCGTGGAGCGGCGCGTGGCCCCACGCGTCGTCCTCCCCGACTGGGACGCACACCTGCTGCTCCAGCCCGTTGCCACATTACAGGGGGACGGACCCCCGCCAGCGGCTCCCGCGGAGGGAGCGCGCTGGGAAAATGTGGCCGAGCCGGCACAGCTCCCGTATGGGATAAATAACGCGGCCGCAAGCTACTCCGCGGCAATCAGCGCCAACCTGAACTCGCACGAGGATTCGTCGGCTCACCAGCTGGGTTCGATCCGCGACCTCAACATTTCCTCGCCCGACGGGTCCCAGCCCGAGTCGGATGACGGGGAAAGTGTGCGCGGCCAGGAGCACCCGGACCTGGACTACTCCGGGCTGCGTGACCACGAAAGCCTTACCTCCTTCCAGGCCATTGCGGACTTCTGCCTCACCTGTTCCGACGATTCCAGCGAAGGGGAATACGACCCCACGCGGGAATGCTTCGTCCTCGACGGCAAAGTAGAGTCTGTGGGAGAGGACGAAGAAACGCGCGACGAAGCCGGACACGACGAACCGCCGCCAGCGCCCGCCGAGCCAGCGGGCGAAGCCGCACTCGCGCAGGCACAGATCGCGCAGGTGCAAGAGCTGGAAGCCAGGCTCCAACGGGAGCGCCAGCAGGTACAGGAGCCGCGCGCAGCTCTGGAAGCCCGGCAGCCCAAGCGCGGCGAACGCGCGCGAGCTGCCGGGCGTATCGCTCAAGCGCGCATCATGGGCGACGGCGACGACGTCGGCCCTGCCATGCCGCCCCGAGCAAGCCAGAAGCTCGTCGCCGCGGTAACTCTGATTTGGGCCATGCCCGAACCATCGACACCAGAGGCACGCGACATGCGGCGCCAGGTGCAGGCCCTTATCGAAGAAGCGGTCGTTCAACAAGTGGAAAGTTCCGCCTCCCGCATGCGCCACCAGGCCAGTTCGAGAGCCGGAGGAGGCGGGCGGGATGAGGAACAATCCGCCCATACCCCGCCTAGGGGCGCATGGACGCCTCACCGTCCAACGAACGACGGGAAGGCGCTCATGACCAGTGACCGCGAAACGAGGAGATCTGCGAAGGACTGACTCGTGGACACGCGAGGCGCCATCGACGACGGCGACGCACGCAACGTCCTGAACAGGAAGAGGCAGGATGCAGCGCCTCCCCACAGCAGGCACCCCCGACGAGGGGGTCGCTACGACAGCGAGGAGGACAAAAGCCCGACGCCGGAACCTCCGGGAACCCCTGTGTTCTGCCGGAAAATCCGTTCGGCCGCCATCCCGCCACGCTTTTGTCAACCGACCACCATTACCAAGTATTCGGGTGAGACGAAGCCCGAGACGTGGCTCAACGACTACCGCCTGGCTTGCCAGTTGGGCGGGGCCACCGACGATGCCATGATCATCCGCAACCTTCCGCTTCACCTCGCGGACTCGGCGCGGACATGGCTCGAACACCTACCCGCGAACCAAATCCACGACTGGGACGACCTGGTCAGGATGTTCGTGGGGAACTTCCAGGGCACATACGTGCGCCCCGGAAACTCCTGGGACCTGCGCGGGTGCCGGCAGGCCGCCGATGAGCCACTGAGAGACTTCATCCGCCGCTTCTCCAAGCGCTGCACCGAGCTCCGGAGCGTGGGTGACTCCGAAATCATCCACGCCTTCCTCGAAGGCACGGCCTGTCGAGAGCTGGTGCGCGAGTTGGGGCGAAACCATCCCACCAGCGTCAACGCTCTGTTCGACATCGCCACCAACTTTGCCTCTGGGGAGGAAGCTGTTGGGGCAATCTTCGACGGCAAGACCAAGGGGAAGCGCGCAGATGAGCTGCCCGCGGAGGGCAGCAAACCCAAGGCAAAGGCAAAGAAGCAGAAGCGAGGCGGTAAGGGCAAGAAGCCTCGGCAAGCCGCGCAGCAGCAGCAGCAGGGCGAAGACTCTGACGATGCCCTCATGGTCGAACGAGGCCGCAAAGGTCCTCGAGGCCCTCCTCAGGGGGGTGGCCTGTTCGTCGAAATGCTGAAGAAGCCATGCCCGTACCATAAGGGCCCTGTCACCCACACCCTCAAACAGTGTGGGATGATCAAGGGTTACTTCAGGCGCACCTCCTCGAAGGAGGACGGCCCGAAGAAGGATACGGGTGATGGCGGCAACGACGAGTTTCCCTACGTGGAGAATGTCTTCTTCATCGTAGGGGGGCCCGCGGCGAACGCAACATCCCGAGAGCAGAGGCGTGAACGCCGAGAGGTCTTCTCCGTTCACCCCGCGACGCCGACCTACCTCGCCTTGTCGGACGAGACCATCTCCTTCGGCCGCGAGGATCACCCGGACTATGTCCCGAATCTGGGGCGATACCCGCTTGTCGTCGACCCCATCATCGGCAACACACGATTCTCCAAGGTGCTGATGGACGGGGGCAGCAGCCTCAACATCCTATACGTCCACACCTTAGAGCTCATGGGCATCGGCACGAACCAGCTGAGGCCAAGCAAGGCGCCGTTCCACGGCATCGCGCCGGGAAAACGGGTCCAACCCCTCGGGCAGATCGACCTGCCCGTTTGCTTCGGCACTCCCGACAACTTTCGGAGGGAGACCCTCACCTTCGAGGTGGTGGGGTTCCCGGGAGCGTACCACGTCATTTTCGAGCGCCCGTGCTACGCCAAGTTCATGGCGGTCCCCAACTACGCCTACCTCGAGATGAAGATGCCGGGGCCAAAGGGCGTCATCACCGTGGGATCGTCGTACGAGCACGCTTACACATGCGACGTCGAGTGCGTCGAGGGTGCGGAAGCGCTCGCCTACAGCGAGACCCTGGTGGCGGACTTGGAGAAGATGACGAACGAGGCCGTCGACTCCGCCAAAAGGCACGCAGGCACCTTCGAGGCGCGGAGCACACCAAGGCGGTGCCCCTCGACCCCATAGCCCTCGAGGGCAAGGCGTTGAGGGTCAGCACCTCCGTCGACCCCAAATAGGAAGCGGTGCTCGTCGACTTCCTCCGCGCTAACGCTGACATCTTCGCGTGGAGACCCTCGGACATGCCGGGGATTCCGAGGGAGGTCGCCGAGCACAGCCTCGACATTCAGCCTCACTCCAAGCCGGTGATGCAGCGACTACGCCGGTTCGACGAGGAAAAGCGCCGCGCCATCGGGGAAGAGGTGCACAAGCTCCTGCAAGCCGGATTCATCAAAGAGGTATTTCACCCAACCTGGCTTGCTAATCCTGTTCTAGTTAAAAAGAAAAACGGAAAATGGCGCATGTGCGTAGATTATACCGGTTTAAACAAAGCATGCCCTAAGGTTCCGTTTTCTTTGCCTAGAATAGATCAGATAGTAGACTCCACCGCTGGGTGTGAATTGTTATGCTTTCTTGATGCTTATTCCGGTTATCATCAGATTAAGATGAAAGAGTCCGACCAGATCGCGACTTCTTTTATCACCCCGTTTGGTATGTTTTGCTACGTCACTATGCCGTTCGGCCTCCGAAACGCTGGAGCTACATACCAGCGATGTATGCAACACGTTTTCGGAAGCCACATCGGGCGGACCGTTGAGGCATATGTTGACGACATCGTTGGAAAAACCAGAAAGGCGGACGATCTGGTCAACGATTTGCAAATCGCATTCAGTTGCCTCCGGGCAAACGGGATAAAATTAAATCCAGAAAAATGCGTGTTTGGGGTGCCGCAAGGCATGCTATTGGGTTTCATCGTCTCCCAACGAGGCATCGAACCCAACCCCGAGAAAGTCTCGGCCCTAGAGCGAATGGGGCCGATTCGGGACCTCAAGGGGGTGCAGAGGGTACTGGGCTGCCTCGCAGCTCTCAGCCGTTTCATCTCTTGACTTGGTGAAAAGGGCTTACCTTTGTACCGGCTCCTAAAAAAGCACGAACGCTTTTCATGGACCCCCGAAGCCCAAAAAGCCCTCGACGGGCTAAAAGCATCGCTCGCACGCGCACCGATCCTCACACCACCGCAGAACGGCGAGCCCCTCTACCTATACGTGTCCGCGACAACGCAGGTTGTCAGCGCCGTTATCGTTGTGGAAAGAACAGAGGAGGGCCACGCTCTGCCGGTGCAGAGGCCGGTGTACTACGTTAGCGAGGTGCTGACCGAAACCAAGATGCGGTATCCACAGATCCAGAAGCTAATCTACGCTGTAGTGCTCGCGCGACGAAAGCTGCGACACTACTTCGAGGCCCACCCGGTCACCGTGGTCTCATCCTTCCCCTTGGGGGAGATAGTCCGCAACCCGGACGTCTCAGGTAGAATAGCGAAGTGGTCGATGGAGCTCGTAGGAGAAACTCTCTCCTACACGCCACGAAAAGCGATAAAATCGCAAACCTTAGCGGATTTCATCGCTGAATGGACCGACGTCGAACTTCCACCGCTCCAGATCCAAGCCGAATGCTGGACCATGTACTTCGACGGGTCGGTGATGAAAACTG
This sequence comes from Echinochloa phyllopogon, assembly GCA_033239725.1. Taxonomy (NCBI): domain Eukaryota; kingdom Viridiplantae; phylum Streptophyta; class Magnoliopsida; order Poales; family Poaceae; genus Echinochloa; species Echinochloa phyllopogon. The sequence continues at coordinate 8,992,312 of BTCW01000009.1, read as the reverse complement.
GGGCCGGCGCGGGCCTCCTCTTCATCTCACCCCTCGGAGAGCATATCCGGTATGTGGTTCGCTTGCACTCCCGGCGTCGAACAACATGGCGCAGTATGAAGCCCTCCTCGCCGGGCTCCGCATCGCCATCGACCTCGGCGTCAAGCGCCTCGACGTCCGGGGAGATTCTCAGTTGGCCATCGACCAAGTGATGAAGAACGCAAGCTGCCGCGATGAAAAGATGGAGGCGTATTGCAACGAGGTTCGCCGTCTCGAGGACAAATTCTATGGCCTCGAGCTGAACCATATTGTGCGCAAATACAATGAGGAAGCAGATCAGCTGGCCAAGATCGCGTCGGAGCGAATCACCGTTCCTCCGAACATCTTCGCCCGTGACCTCGACCAGCCCTCCGTCAACCTCGAACCAAAGGCCGCAGCCCTCAAGATGCCCTCGGGGGCTGCGAGGGTCGAGCCCTTGGAAGAGGACCCCTCGAAAGAGGTGCTCGAAGCCCTCGACGCTGAAATTCCTTCGGCCGAGGCCACGGAAATCGACGTGGACACCCGACCGCAAGACTGGCGCAGCCCGTACCTCGCGTGGATCGATTGTGGGGAGCTGCCCTCGGACCGGACCGAGGCGCGCCGCATCGCCAGAAGGGCCAAGACCTTTGTCTCGGTCGGCGGCGAGCTCTACAAGCGCAGCGCCTCAGGGATTCTGCAGCGATGCATCCCCATCCCTGAGGGAAAGCAGCTAATCCGCGACATCCACGCCGGGGTATGCGGACACCACGCGGCGCCGCGTACCCTCGTGGGTAACGCGTTCCGGCAAGGCTTTTACTGGCCTACCGCCGTAGCCGACGCAAACGAAGTCGTGCGCACCTACGAAGGGTGCCAATTTTACACACGAAAGACGCATCTCCCGCTGCACGCCCTACAGACCATCCCTGTAACATGGCCTTTCGCGGTCTGGGGGTTGGATCTCGTGGGGCCTTTCCGCCCAGCGCCTGGGGGCTTCACCCACTTGTTGGTGGCCATCGACAAGTTCTCAAAATGGATCGAAGTCCGGGCTACCAGCATCAGATCTGAGTAGGCCGTGTTGTTTTTCACCGACATCATCCACCGGTTTGGGGTACCCAACTCGATCATCACCGACAACGGCACCCAGTTCACCGGCAGGAAGTTCTTAGAGTTCTGCGACGACCATCACATTCGTGTCGATTGGTCGGCCGTAGCGCATCCACAGACGAACGGCCAAGTAGAACGCGCCAACGGCATGATACTACAAGGCCTGAAGCCGAGAATCTTCAACAAGCTAAACAAGTTCGACCGGAAGTGGGTTGCTGAGCTGCCATCGGTGATCTGGAGTCTCAGGACAACCCCAAGCAGGGCCACGGGCTTCAGCCCGTTCTTCCTCGTCTACGGCGCCGAGGCCGTCCTCCCAACGGACTTAGAATACGGGTCTCCAAGGCTCAAGGCCTACCAAGAGGACCAAAACCAGCGGAACCGCGAAAGTTCGTTGGACCAGGTGGATGAGGCTCGCGACGTAGCGTTGCTTCACTCGGCACGCTATCAGCAATCACTCCGACGGTATCAAGCTCAGAAGGTGCGGCGTCGGGACCTCCATGAAGGGGACCTGGTGCTGAGGTTGCGCTAGGACAATCGAGGGCGCCACAAGCTCACCCCGCCATGGGAAGGACCATTCATCGTCGCCAAAGTCCTCAAGCCTGGCACTTACAAGCTGGCGAACGAGAAAGGCGAGGTCTTCACAACTGCCTGGAACATCCAACAGCTACGTCGCTTCTATCCCTAAATCTCTTAGTATTTCTTGTAAATACTTCATGTTCTTAGTTAACAACGATGAAAAGTTTGCGAAAAACATGAAAAGATTGTTACTAACAGCATGAATAAGGGGGACTTGGCTCTATTATCGACCTAGTCTTGATAAAGCCAAGCCCCCCTCGGGGGCTGCAGGGGGTTTACCCCCCCAAATCGTCCCAATTTTCGAAAATTGTGCTAAAACTCGAGATGCTTTGGAAGATGCGGGGCGCGAGCTAACTAAAGCTGGAGCCGGCCGAACCGTGAGACCGCCTACGCCCTCGAAGGGATACGGCATCTCCCTCTCCACTCCACGGCTTAATTACTCGCGGATTCGAAATACCCGACCGAAATCTTTCCAAGCCAAGAGTAGCACAATAGAACCATCGAACAAGTTCGAAATGCACAATCGACATCTAATCTTAGTTTATGTACAAAGCTAGTCTCCTAAAAACTAAGATACATCTAGATACTACTCCTGAACCTTTCAGGCTCCATCTTCCTGCGGGGGCGCGGTGGCATCGGCGGCAACGGTCGAGGGAACCGACGCTAGCGCCCCAGGACCATCGTCATCACGGCACACCGAGGCGATGTCCTCCTCAAGGGACGCCACGGTGTCGGCCTCAGGCCCAACGTCGGCGCACACATCTTCATCCTCCTCGGGGAAAAGATCGCGCCCGAACTTGGCGGCAAGCGCCGTGGCGGCATCCTCGGCGCCGTCATCGGCCTCGTCGAGAGCAGCAAGGGCGGCGTCGTCGTCCAGGTCTGCATCGATGAAGTAGCCGCGCGCCACCGCCGCGAGGTCGATGTTGTAATGTGTCGACACCACGCCGAGCGCCTTCTTCACTCCAAGGTGAAGAGCGCTCTCGAGGCGCTTCGCCACGCAGCCCTTCAGAGACCTCAGGCGGCTGGGCAACGACGACCCCGACTGCACGTCGACGCACTGGACGTCCCGGCACGCCGCATCGGCGGCAACCTTCAGCGCCTCGAGCTCCCCCTGGGCCTCGGAGTAGGCGGCCTGAACAGCCATCACCTCATCCGCCTTCTCCGCCTCGGCCCTCCACAGCCCTGACAAAGCTCGAGCACGTCAAGACGAACTCCAACACAGAAAGCCAGGAAAGCGTAAAACCATACCGTCCACCAAGGCCCTGGCCTCGGTAAGCGCTGTGCGTTCTTGCCGGAGCAGGCCCTCCGCGGTCGCCAGCGCACCTTCCTTCTCTCGAAGCGTGCGACCCAGCTGTTCGGCCTCCTGGGCCTTTTGCCCTGCCCGGGCCGCCGCCTCCGCGAGCTGGGACTCCGCGGCCTCGCGCACATTGCGCTCGAGCTCGAGCCGCTCCAGCGCCGCGGCCGAGGCTCGGGCCTCCCGTTCCGCCGTGCCTCTCTCGGCGTCGCGCTCCCGCTCCGCGCGAGCCTTGGCTTCTTCGTGTGCGTGGGCGGCCGTCTCCGCCTCCCTCACCCGGATGGTGAGCTGGGTCACCTCCGTGCCCAGGTCCGCGTTCGCCTGGCGGAACTGGCCAAGATCGGCGTACAAGTCCGCGATGCACACGGTCTTGTCTGCCGCCTCCTGCCGCAGAAGCTGCACGAAGAGCCATCAAGAATAAGGCACAAGCTGAAAACAATCACGAAGTGCTAAGATGAGCGTGGGGATACCTCAAAGAGTTCAAGTGCCTGCCTGGAATGGAGATCGGCGGCGACAGAGATGGCCCGCTCCAGGTCCGTCCCGACCCGTTCGGCCCGAGCCCATAGCTCGTTCTCCTCCGCCATGCCCTACCAGACCCGGGCAGAGACGCCAGGCTCCTCTGGCCATGCGCTCGGGCCGCGACGACCCTGAAGCAGCGCCACCTCGGCCGCATCCCACTCAGCCGCTCCCCTGGTCACGGGCATCTGCGGCGGCCCCTGAGACAAGAAGCACGCCGCCGACACCTCGTCCGCAGCCACCCCAGCGGGGGGGAACGCGCCCGCCATCCCCACCCTGGGCCACGCCTTGTGCACGACCCAAATCCGGCAGGATGACCGTGCCGTCGACCGGCACGACCGCCTCCTGCCTCCCTCCAGTAGGGGCCGCGGCGGTGGCGTGGCCTCTCTGCTCGCCCGCTTCCGTCGCCGGGGCGCCGTGCCCCGGCTCCACCTCCACCACCGGGGCGTCCTGCCCCGGCTCCGCCACCAGGGGCATCCCCTCCGGCTCCTCCTCCGCCGACCCGGAATCTCGCGCCCCCGGCGCCGGCTCCACTAGCGTCGCTACGGACATCGCTGCGGGACGCGGAGTCCCGCGTGAACGCGATCCCCCGGCGTGAGGGGAATCCGACGCCCCAACCTTCAACGCCTTCTTAGGCGCGAGGCCGGGGTCGGCCTTGGCGGCACCCCGTGTGCTGAATCAAAAAGAAAAAGAGCGGAAATCATGAAACGAAAAACCAAACAAGGATGGAAAGCTACGAAAAAGTTCGAGGCACAACTTACCGAACGCAACCCTGCAGCACCTGCAGCTTCCGCTTCGAGCCGCCCATTGAGGGAGCCCTCCTCGAACTCGAGGACCCCCTCAAACCGCTCAGGGATGCGAACCCCCCAAGCCCTCGGCACTCAATCCGCTGCGGCGCGGCCCGCCCGCAGCAGAGGAAGAAGTCGCTCGCGCCCGCGGCACCGCGGGTCGAGCAGACGCGACCACCGCCCACGCCGCCACCGGCGCAATATCGCCCGGGGCCACCGCGCCCGCCCCGGGCAGCAGCGCGGCCATCTCCTCCTCCTCACCGGTGGGCGGAACCCCGCCGGCATCGATCTCCTCCAAATCCTCCCCCTCGCTGGGAGGGTCCGGGGAGTCCTCGGGATACGACGGCGGCACCCCGCCGTCCCTCCTCCACCGGCGAAGCGCCGCCTGGTGCGCGTCCCGCCGGGCTTGCCTCCTCCGGCTGCTGGCTCTCTTCGCCTCCTTCGCGTCCCTCTCTCGGTCACGGCGGGCGCGGTTCGAAGCGCGCACCTCCGGAGTCGGCGCGAGGGAGCGGTAGAGGCCGCAGTTCACCTCCTGAAATCACGATGAATTGAGGAAGGGAATTCTAAATTAATCAATCCAACAGCCCAGAGAGGGAGAATAACGACTCACAGACAAAACATGGCCCTCATCGGGGCGCAGCCGGAAGGACCGGAGGTCGCTCGGCATGGTGTCGGGATGCACCGCCGTTCGCACCCTCGTAACGACGTACTCTTCAAGCAGCGGCTCCGACAACATGCGCGAAGCCGCCAGTGCGCCGGGTCGGCGCCCTCCGTCATCCGGAACAGAGGGAGTTACCTCTCCATGAGGGGGACCACCCGGCGGCGATGACAGTGCGCGAGCACGTGCGCCACGGTCAGGCCCGACCCCTCCAGGGTACGAAGGGCGTCGATGACGGGGCGGAGCCTCTTCCGCTGACCTTCGCCGGAAACGCCGTAGCTCCAGGAGTCGACCTTCTCCGTCAAGACCTTGCCGGTGTACTCCGGCAACCCCAGGCCGTCGTTGCGCAGGTAAAACCATCCCTTGGCCCAGCCGCTGTTGTTGGTAGTCATCCTGCAGGCCGGGTACAGGTGCTTCCTGGACTCGACCGGCGCGAGCGTAAGACCGCCGGCACACGAAGAACGGCGCACCCCCTCCCCGCGCCGGACGTGCTGAGCTCGGCGCGGAAGAGGTGGACCCACAGGTCCCAGTGCGCCTCGATCCCCAGCACAGCCTCGCAGATGCCGATGAAGGCCGCCGCCTGCGAGATGGCGTTGGGGGAGAAATTGTGGAGCTCCACGCCATAGTAGTGGCAGAGGCCCCGCATGAACTGGCTGGCGGGCGCGTTGAAGCCCCGCTCGTGGAAGCGGATGAAGCTCACCACGTACCCCGCCGGCGGGTTCGGCACCCTGGCCGCCAGCGCCGGGACAATCCACGCCGGCCGCGCCGAATCGCCCCGGGGCGAAAGCTGCCCGCCGTTCACCAGGCCCTCCAGGAGGTGCTCGGTAGCGGTGGACGGAGTCCACTCGGTGAAACCCTCGATGATCACCATGGCGGACGGCGAAGCAGGGAGCGCGAAGCAAAGGCGACGAAGGCGATAAGGCGATAAGGCGATAAGCAAGCGAAAGGCAGAGGCGAGAGCTGGTGCGAGGAATGGCGAAGGTAACGAATCCCCTTCCTCCCCCGCTTTCCTTTTATAAGGGAGCGGGCTCGTCCCTGCCACGACACGCTAACCCGCTGGCAACGGGCCGAACGCACGCGCGGCACGTCGCTGACAACCGGGGACCCCCTCCCCTTTCTTTTTTCCCCGCGGAACGGCACGTGTGAGCGGCGGCATTTACTGCGGCGCGATAAAACGAAACGACGAGGCAGCGGCGCCTGACCGCCCGTCGCCTCGCCTCCCCCCGGCGCACGCCAACTCCGCCTAAAAAGGCGCGCCCACTACGCCCATCTCGCCCACTCCGCGCTACGTCAGCCACGACCACGCCCGACAGCGGTCGTGCGCAGACCCGCAAACCGAAACATCAAACCACCCTACCATTGGGTTCCTTCCAAGGTAAGGCAACGACGTCCCTCCACCCTGAGGCGCAGGGTGCTACTAATCAGGGGCTCGAAGCCCGGGCCTCGAAAAGGTTCGACGGGCACCCCAGATTAAGCGATGCGAAGGCTGCCGGTCACGCTCGACCAACCCTCGAGCCCGCTGCTCGAGGATGACCTGCACCTTTCCCAAGGCCCTATTGATCAGGAGTACGAAGCTTGGCCCGCGAAAGGGTTCGACAGGCGCTCCAGATCAACAGAGTCAGGGACAATTCGGGCGTGTTCAACCTGGCGAGTACAGACTCCGATCAGGCGCGACCTGGCGATGACGAACGCCGGGTCAAATCCACCAACTCTCGGCCATCCCCTGGTGAGCCGGGCACGTCGCGCACTGTGGTCAACAGCAACCACCATGCCGACCCTTGCTGCCAACTCCCGTCCTTCTTCACCTGCCCCGCCCTCGAAGTCAACCAGCGACAGGCAGCAAAACACGGGCTACGGCAACGACACCCCTCGAAACCGCTCCAGGACAAGCACAGGGACGACCATGACACCCGCAGAAGCCGGGGATCGCCGTAAATCCTCCGCCAGGGGTGAGGACGATGGCACGCCCGACGCCATGCTCTCTAGTACACATCCCTGTAACACATGTCACGCTTGTACCTGTAAACCCTTCCCCCTCCTTTCTCCCCTTGACCTATAAAAGGAGGTAGGAGGAGAAAGAAGAGGGAAGGAGACGAACAATCGCACACACCGCCCCACGCAATATTGGCACTCGCCTCAATCACGCTCGCTTTCAGGGACTTGGAGACTCCTCCTCCTCTCCCGCCTTGCTTGTAGCCCCCCACTGCAAGCACCCCGGTGCAAGATAGTGCAGCGCCCCGAGCGCACCCTGCTGGACGTACGACCTCACGGTCGGAACTAGGATAAATCCTCGCCTCATTGTGCTAACTCTTGCATCAACCATCAGGGGACGGGACACAGCACATTCTGTGTGGCGCTGGGGATTGGCCGACCGATCCCAGCACCGACAGGGATATAAAAACAGAGAAGCTTAGGGTGCTTTCTGTAAAAATCAGGACCTAAATCTAATTATTTTTGAACTAGACAGGACGGCGGGTTGATTACAGAGAAAGGCAGGGGCTCTTTAGCAAAAGTGCCGGCGCTGACCGTTACTCGGCCAGATTGACTTGGGTCGCGATGAATGTGGGCCGTTGATCTTGCGATGGACGGCTGACAGGGAAGGGGCAAGTCGGGCGACGGTAGGACGCCGGCGTGCGGCGGTGCCGGGCCGGGATTTCGCCGGCGAAGCTCGAACTCTAGCTGTCGGGCTCGGTTTTGAGCGCGGTTTGGTGCTAGAGGACCGGGGTGAGATGGCGAACACGTTGGGGGTGATCTCGTCGAGGATTGCGCGGCGAGGCCGGCGGTCGACGGTGAACAGAGGCGGGCGGCGGTGAACTCGCCGGGATTTCCCCGAACTCGAAGTTCTGGCCACGATTTCGAACGCGGGTAGGTTCTGGGTGTTGCTGGGAAGTTGGCGAGTGTGTTCAGGGGGTCCTCGTCGTCCAATTTGCTGCGGCGGCGGCGCTCGTCGACGAACAGCGGCGGCGGAGCTCCGGCGAGGGCAATCGGGGTGCTAGCGTGCAAAACAGAGAGCGAGAAGGGGACGGAGAGCTTCGTTACCTCCACGGGAAGCGTTTGGTGAGGTCAGGCGGGGCGGTGCGGCTCTGTGTCGGCGGATCGACGGTGCGGCGGCGCTCCGGCGGCGGCGGCGGCGTGGATCGGGGCTTCTCCAAGGGGAGTGCGGGGTGCGAGCGGTTGAAGGGGGTTCCTGGGGGCTCGGTCGACCTCTTTGTAGGGCGGAGGGAGGGAACGGAGGGGTCGGTGCCGAGGGGAAGGGAGAGGCTGGCCATCAATGGCGATCGGCAGTGGGGAGCTCGGTGGTGTGGCCGTTTCGAGTGGGACAGTGAGTGATGGTGGAGTGGCGGTGGCAATTGCTGCGGCTCAGTGGGTCTAGGAGGGGAAGGGACGCGGGAGAGGGAGCGGCGCGGGGAGCTGGAGCAGCGCGGCGCTCGGCGATGCAGAGGGGAGGGGCGCGGCTGGAGGTTGGGGGTGAGCCCGACAGGTGGGCCCCACCTGTCGGCGGCTGTGAGAGGGAGGAGAGGGGGAAGCGGCTTGGGCCGTGGTCGGGCCGAAAGCGGGGACGGGCCGCGCAGCGAGAGAAGAAAAGGAGGGGGAGAAGAGCTGGGCCGCGCGTTGCTGCTGGGCCGAAAAGAAAGGGGAAGGGAGGTGGGCTGCGGGAGAGAGAGAGACGAGCTGGGGCCGATGGGTGAAAGAGAGATGGTGAGAGAGTTTAGGGAGCGTTTCTGGACTTTTCATGGTTTTTGAAATTCCTACACAAATCAAACAAAAGACATGCAATTTAAATATGATGCACATGCACTTATTGTTCCAAAATTATTTAAATGATGTTTAAATATTTTTAGGCTCAAATTAATTTAAAAAAATTTAATCAAGTCCTTAGAAAATTAAATTCTACCAAGTTGCTATGATTTATTTGTGATGGAATTTTAGGGTGTTACAAGAAGTTATTTGCTACAATACACGGACATTTTATATTATTTGGATTACATACTATTTTACAGACAAATTAACCCACATAAAGTTTTTGGTCCTTCTGTGTGACCAAACATTATTATTTTTTATTTGTCATCCATGGCTCTCAAATTTTGTTACCAACAGCCTGTTACCAAACATTATACTGTAAATGATACATATACTCCCTTTATACAATAAAATATACGGTTGAATAGAGCTATGTTATGGTAGCTTTTTTTCCACTTTGTGTTTTGGCCCCCCTATGTTCGAATCCTGGCTCCGCCCCTGGTAGCAGAGTGGAATGGGTCGAGCAGCAGCCTGCTGGTTTGCTCGGCAAAGGAAGGCTGCCGCTGGTTGCTTGACCCCATGAGAAATCAGAGCAGGTGATACCGTGATAGCCGACCGGGCTTGGAATTTGCAGCTGCAGCTTCTTGTTTTTATGGCGCAAGCCTCCTCATCCCCAGAACAGGGAGGGCCTCGAGGAGGGAGTGCAGGCTCTGCCCCCAGTTGCCCACGCATACTGCTCCCTCGATTGGGAGACGGGGGCAATGGGCAAGGACGGGGTCTGTTGGGCAATCATTCTGGGAAAAAAATTCAAAGAGTATCTTCCATGCATGAAGTACTAAATGAAGTCTATTTATAAAATATTTTTATGGATGGGTGTAACTTTACGCGACGAACTAATGAGCCTAATTAGTTCATGTTTGACTACAGTAATGCTATAGTAATCATCCTCTAATCGTGCGGTCAAAGGCCTCATTAGATAGGTTTCGCGAAATAGTCTAAGATTGTAAATGTAGTTTTATAGACCGATTTTATTTAATATCATTAATTATTAGTCAAATAGGCTGGCAAAATTTTGCCACTCCAAAGAAACACGGCTCTCAAAATGGAGAGTTGGATCACCCGCTGTAGCAGCTCCTGCTTGGCGATCTAGGGCTTCGGTGACAGCACTGGATCCGACGGGAAAGGGGCAGCGAGGTCGTGTCCTTTGGCCATGCCACTCGCCTCCATCGGCCGCTCAATCCGCTTGAGGCGCTTGGCGCCGTCCAACTCGGGGAAGCGTCCGACGTGCGTGACGCCTAGGTCCAGTATGGTACGGTGTCACGGCCTCAGGTTGGGAGCGACGATCTGGTCCGCCTCGCGCGCCAGGTCCAACTGCCCACAAGAATTTGGCCCGACCGCCGGTCTTCTTCAATAATCAACTCCTGAATGATCTAGCTTTTAGCATAAAGCTAATAACATAAATGACCCCACACGTCATCCTCATATAATCTCGAAATACGTGTTTGAGACTATCTCTTAAATAAGAGATAGCTCTTAATTTTTTGTACTATTCACAGATTAAAAAATTTATGAGCTAGATCAGGAGACAGCCGGTGGAGGAGACCTCAGCAGCGGAGACAATGGCGCAGTGAGGTACGAGATTAGTGGGGACTAAGGAGAGGAAGAGAGAGAGAGCGCCTACATTGAAGAATTATAAAAAATAGGGGGCTTCTTGCATAATTTTACCAGCGTGGCATTAAGGCGGCATGCCACACCGGCGTCGGGAGCTCACATGGTATATTTTGGTCCTAGATGGACCCCTTTAGAGATCATGCCAGCTGGTGTCAATTTGCAAAAAGGCCCTCGAAGTTTACTAGAATCAACCCGCCGTCCTCCTATCTCTGTCTCTCCTTCGCACCCTTCCGACGCGCCGCCCCATCCCCTCCACGGCTCCCTCCCCACCCCCTCCACCGCGCCCCTCCTCTGCCCTCTCCCCGCTCCCTCCGCCCCCCCCTCTCAGGCGGCGGTAGCGTCCCCGGCCGCGTGGCCCGGAGCGACGGCGGCGGGTCGGGAAGCGGGAGCGGCGGCCAAGCACGGCGCGCGGCCGGGTGGGCTCCCCGCGGCAGCTAAGTGGGGCAGCGACGAGAGGCTCGGCTAGGCGCGCGCGCGTGTCGGCGGCCGAGTGGGCAGGCGGGACGAAACGCACGGGACGGCTGCTATGGGCGGCGGCGGGGGCGGCGGACGGCCGCGTGGCCTCCCTGCGGCGGCAGAGTGGGGTAGCGATGGCAGGCCCAGGCGCGCGCGCGGGGCGCCGGCCGGGCGGGGAGGCGGGACCGCACAAGCGAGGCGCCAGCGGTGGGCGCGGCGGGGCACAGCGGCCACGGTGACCTTCGTGTTCTGGGGACCCCGACCTTCGTTGCTGTGGTGACCTTTGGAGGTTGCATGCTCATGGGGATCCCGTTGGAGTCGGGGAAGGTGCTGTCTGCATTGGCCACATTCCGGGTGCTGCAGGAACCGATATATAACCTTCATGACACTATCTCACTGGTGATTAAAACGAAGGTGTCTCTTGACAGGATAGATACATTCCTATGCCTGGAGGAGCTTCCGATTGATGCCGTGCAGAGGCTCCCAAGTGGTAGCTCTGACTTTGCCATCAACGTCAACAATGGGTGCTTCTCTTGGGAAGCCTCACAGGGACCTGAACTTCAAAGTTAAGCCAGGCATGCGTGTTGCAGTTTGTGGAACAGTTGGCTCCGGCAAATCGAGCTTGCTATGTTGCATTCTTGGTGAGATCCCAAAGTTATCAGGAGAGGTTCAGATCTGTGAGACAACGGCATATGTCAGTCAGTCGGCATCGATACAGAGTGGCAAAATTCAGGACAATATACTGTTTAGCAAGGAGATGGACAAAAAGAAGTATGACAGAGTCATTGAGTCATGCTCTCTGAAGAAAGACTTAGAGATCTTGCCATTTGGTGACCACACAGTCATTGGCGAGCGAGGCATCAACCTTAGTGGCGGCCAGAAGCAAAGGATTCAGATAGCCTGAGCTATGTATCAGGATGCTGACATCCATTTGTTCGATGATCCATTCAGTGCAGTTGATGCGCATACAGGCTCCCACCTTTTCAAGGTACATCAGTGTTTAGTAGTATATGGTAACAATGATAAATTAGGACCACGCAGTCATGTGTTAGTAAGTCATATTTTGCTTCAGAACTCAGAAGCCACTTGCACAGCTTCAATTATACACTGACCCAGATCCCACACTGCTTGATGGTGTAATGCTCAAAACATGGTTTAGCCTATTGTCTGACTTTCCACCAAATGGAATTCTACGACAAGCTGTAATGATCCTAGCATTTTCTGTTACAACTATTGTGTAGAGATATGCCAGCTAAACTTATATTTCATAATTATTTTCTTCATTATAAATGGCATAGATGCACCAGAACCTTCATTTGAAGTTGTTGTCGTTTGAACCTTGAGGAAATCGGAAGCTCACGATGAATACAGGGGAAAGAAATAGCCTTTGCTGCAGCCCACGAGCGCAGCATGCTCCGTGTGCTATCCTCTTGACAAACGCTCAATAACTACAAACAAAACATTAAGATCGGTAGTGAGAAAATTAGCACAACTGGTTCTCTACACCAAAAACTCTCGCTGATCACGCGGCAACCTGAATCTAGTGGAAACCTGAATCTCAACATTGAGAATCACTGCTAGCTGGTGAAATACACTTACCGCAAATTACATGGAGCAATGAAAGCCGGCGGCCAACAATAGTTCGCCTGGACAGGGTGTTTTGCAACGAGGGCTGGGATCTCGCATTCGAGCAGCACGGCTTACATGCACTCTCCACTGCCCATTCTGATAACTGCCCCCTGCTGTGGTGACAGAACCACTGCTTGGAGTACCACATTCACAGAGTTTAAATATCAAAAAACTCAATATGTCCCTAACGCTAGCATTTGAACAGCTTCTCTTTAGCGCTAAAGAAAACATTGGAATGTGCTGGCAGAATATTTATTTATGTATATATAAACAGGCACATAAACGGTAAAATCAAAGTGGTCTTGATTCAAGGGGCAATGTAGCCATAACTTGAAGAACAATGATCCGACCAAAGCATTCTGGTTACTTTCACACATTATTGTAGATAACACAGCCCATACATCAGAGCAACGACTACTAGTCTTGACAAGATGACTAGAGTACCCAATGCATCAGTTTATAGAAGAGGCTATACTGCTTCGACATGTGCTTCACCACTTGCAGCTCCTCACCTCGACGCTCCACCTCGAGGCCGGAGAACACCACGTACTTGAGGCTCCCGAAGTCATCTGGGGGCGGAAGCTTGATCTCAAAGAACCTGGCAAGACAGAACTTGGAACGACCAAGGTGCAAGAGATAGGAGGACCTGCTAGTCCAGTCCTCCGGCGTTTGATCCTTCCAGAGGTTGACGGCTGTAGGGGGTGCCACGGTGAGGTCCGAAGCACACAGCAAAGCATCGTCACCGTCACGGCAGCTCGAAGATAGGCCAAACCAGAGCTTGTGCCACGGCAGCTCCGGGAGGTAATGGACATGGCCCGAGAAAGGCAGCGCCCAGTCGCCGACCTTGGTCCAGACACTGTTTGCCACATCGAAGGAGTGAGTGCCAACTGTCTTTTTGGATATCCAGATGTTGGAGCCGCCCACCAGAGCATAGGACCGGACGTGAGCGCATGCGCTTCGGCTGGCGTACGGGTGGCCGTTGTACTCGTGCACATAGGGAGGGGGCGGCAGGCCGTGGCAATACCAGTCGTCGTGGCTCTGGGTGCTGAGGTCCACGCCGAAGACGAGCCCATCGAAGCAGTGGTAGCAACTGCCGCTGGTCGTGAAGTTGAGGACGGTGTCTAGGATGTAGAGGTTGTTGCCGACGGAGAAGGAGACGGGCTTCTCCTTAGGCGCAACGAGGCTAGGCAGGGTGCGGACCGAGCGCATCTCGGGGTCGCAGAGCACAGCGCGCCCCGTCTGGTCGGTGGCAACCACCTGGTGGTTCTTGTTCTCGCCACCACCGAAGAGCACAAACTCCATGCTGCCGTTGACGTACTCAGAGACGGGTGGTCTGAACCTCAATTCTGGGGAAGGCAGGGAAGCTTCCTTCGCCGGCGGCAGATCAGAGACCTGAGTTCCACGGGGGAAGAAGAGGCTCGACGTATCGATGCGGTAGAGCGGGAAGTCGCGCCGCTTGCCGTCGTTCGTCATCAGGTACACGAACCACCGGAAACTCATTGTTCCGGCCTCCCTTCGCCCTCGGATCTGCTTGCTGCTATAATTGAAACGGTTCATCTTGTTCAGGATGTTGATGTTATTCACAACAGACAACTAATCTGAGGAAAGGGAAGTCGAAAGGAAGAATTTGTAATTTGTTCCTCATATTTCCCGAATCCGTTCTCTTCAATCATAAACGAACATCCGAACCCCAACAAAAAAAATTGGATGAATCAAACAGCAACTGAGAATCAAAACGTACCTCCTTCGTAAGCACACTGACGCTGAAGAGGGACCGAGGCCACCCGAAGCAGAATTTTTTCTTAACCCAGATAGATCGGTGGGGAAGAAGGGGAGGAAGATGGATTCGGGGGAGCAGGGGCGGTGGCGGCGGCGGGGTGAACTGAGAAGTGGCGCAATCTAGGGCGGAGGAACTGTCTAGGGCTTCTCTTTATCGTCTGCGGAATTAGGCCGAGTGGACCGGGCTAGCGAAATCTCTCCACTCTCGGGGCAGCCCAATAGATCATAGCTCGGCCCGGATCCACCTGCAAGCGCCATTTCCCACAAGCCACAATCCAAGATGCCCATTTTTTTAAAATAAGATGACTACAACTACATCGATATAAAAACATTTTAATTCAATTTTTATATTTATCTATTTGCATTAATATTTATATAAAACTAGTAGAGTGCACGTGTTTTCGAAAATTAAAATAGAAATTACTTTTTTAATAATTAGATGTATATGATATTGCATTCTTTATTTACATCTTTATCAATAATATATCTCTCAATCTGTATTTCTTATTCTCTTTATTTAATATTCTGTTCATCTAATTTGATTTCACTCATAAAAGTAATTTCAATGTAAATACCCCAAACACCATTAGGCGTTTCATTTTGAATTTGTTGCACTTACTCTAATCATGTGCGTTTCATTAGTTGAATTTGTTGCACTTACTCTAATCATGTTTATTGTAACTAAGAAAATCACTTCCATAGGTACCTGTCACACGATTAGGCGATTCGGTCGTTGCGCTATCAACTGGTTTATACACCGATCTTTTTTACTTTGGCCCCTGCTTCTTACTTTTGTTTGTTTTTACTTGTACGTATATGTGAATTTGTGTTTGCCAAGTGTCTAATGTAGAAACATCGGTCCAAACCACCTTAATGAATGCATTTATTTGTTGAGTGGTTTATTTTAGCTTGCACTTGCACAATACATTTCTTACGAGAAAATTGCACAATGCATTTAATTTCAAATAATTCTAAAACACCCTTTATCACTTAGAAGCAAAAGCAAGTGTGCAAGACGCCCGTAAGCAAGCTATTCCCAATCATGCAAAGCTTTCCCAATAAAACTGTAACAACATCTTTCAACCTGGATTTGCTTTCTTTATGCTTCAAACTTCACATAAGATTAGGCATTCAGGCTTCAATAACATTGTTCAATTACATTCAGCGAAGTCTTACATGATAGGGACAGAAATCATAGAATCGTCTCGGTTGGGATAAGTCATGTGGGGGCACCCCGCTATGACGACACTCTCGATTAGTTTCATAGCTGCCGAACCCAATCCAGCACGAACTTCAAATCAAATGGACCTCCAAGAAAATTCACGTTTATTGGCACATGCAGAAAGCTGTTGCAGCCATTCATGGATCTTCAGACCTGGTGGTGTCCTATAAAACCACGCACATGGCCTTCGAACTCAAACCATCATCTGCATGCAAACCAGCTTTCACTGAAGGTAGAGCCCTTCTTCGGCACCAAGCCACTAAGGTCAGCCACTATCCGCCATGCCTGCGCCCGGACCTCATCACCGGCCTCCTCGCGCGCACGGATGCCGGCAGCGTGGTCCTGCTCTTCCAGGATGTCACACCCGGTTTTAGAAAATGAACCAAGTGTATACTGTATGTATGCCAGGATCAAGTTTCATACATACAGTAAACCAGTAGTGAATAAAAGATGCAGTATCACGTATAATAAACTATATAAATGACTTACGAGTCTATCAGAGTATACAGCTTATCCTGGAAACGAAGGCTCCAAACTTCACAGGCAGTCGACTGGGGGTTGCGTACGCCTGGAACTGAGCACCATCTTCAAACAGCTTCATACAAGTTCTTCTTCTGAGCAGCGGTTAGCAAGGGTGAGTACACTTATGGTTGGTACTCAGCAAGGCCACAAGAAATAACCAGAGATCAAATTAATATCATGTTTAAGTATATTACTCATGTGAGGATCCAGGCCGCTCTTAACCGTGAGCACGGCTGTTATAACAGTTTTACACTCTGCAGAGGTTGTACACTTTCACCATAAGCCGCGTAAAAGTTCAAAAGAACTTTAAACCCAACCATGCCGAGGGGGCCAATCCTCTTAAATCACACTACCGAGGTGTGACCGCATAGGGACGCTACGAGGCCTTTACAAAGATTCCTTAGTAAATAGTAACCCGCTAAGGTTTCCGGTTCAGAAGCAAAGCATAACCCTCCCTAATGAGATCTGTCTCTTACCAAAGCCCACAGCTCAAGAGGACCGAGCTATACCCCGTCAACCGCCGCACCTCTTGCCCCTTTCGGGTAAGGTCACCATCCACTAAAGTCTCTAATTAATTAGCCAAGACCAGAGCCATATAGTACTTATGGTTGCACTGTTTTCCTGGGTGGTTCTCCATGTTCCGATTAAAACATCTTGATATTATAAATAAAGCATAGGTAGAAGGATGGTTAGGGACACTTGCCTTTCTCCCAAGTGTAGCTGCTCAAAATATCTTCAAAAGTCTTCTTCAGTTGAACAACGTTCCGTCTACTCGTAGCAACCATCGAACACAAGCATGCAAGCATAAAACTATACAAGCAAACAAACAAGTACAACTAAGAACAATACACCAACCAAAAGAAAAGCTTTAAAAGAGCGTACTAACGGATAGGGCTCGTTACTATGGTTACGAGAACCTAAGGACCACGGAGATCAGAGAGAGAAAGAAAGATACGAAGGTTCCAAGGCAGAGCTTTAATTGGCACAAGGAATATCACACGTATAGAGGATTTATGAATACGAGGATCTCAAACAATAATATATTACTTTAATAATTTAATTTTATATTACAATACAATGACATAGTAACTCACACCATATCATTGAAGCAATATAAAGTTTAAAAATTAAAATAATATTGATTTGCAGAGAAACCACAACGTAAGAAAAGATCTATACTCAAACTTAGTGATATGGCTCAGAAAAGATGGACTAGCGACAGGATTGCAGAAAAGAGTGCTGCGGTCATTGGAACACTGGCCGATGAATTTATAGGATGCGATAAATATTGGAGACAGTTGATTGGCAAAACAGAATAGGGACTAAGTGAGAAACGTAGGGTGCACTAACAGGGTTGGGTTTAGAGGCATAGGAAAAGGCTGAGAACAGAACTACGATTGAAAACTTAAAACTAGCGGAAGACTTTAGATTATAAAAGGAAACACTATACGCTTTATAAATTTTAATTTGATAAAATCATATATAAGAGACTATTTCCTGGAAATTGATTGAATTATATTTAAATATGTGAAACCAAGAATGTATTTTATTTATAACTATTTTTTTGTAGACATTATGTAATTAAACACATAACTTTAGTATTAAAAACAGATGCGAGCATCTAATTGATTAACTTTTATTGACCATGTTGAACTAATCAATATTATTGATAAAACACCTTTATGTTGACATTCACACAAATTAATACTCATTTAAGAAAGCATTAAGTTTGACGCTAATCACCTTTTAGTTTGAAAACTAGTTTAATACTCATTAATCAATTTTACATAAGCTTATTAAAATCCAAAATATTACTTAATCATATTTTATAAAGAAAACTTAATAGATAGATAATTAATAAGCAAAACGAGAACACTAAAACAAAGTCACATTGAAGGTTTATTAATCAAATTACTTGGAAGTGAAACTTCTAAGTTGGCTTTAATTAGAAACACTAGTTAATAACCATTTAAACCAAGTAACAGTGATCTATGAAAACATATGAAATCTAAATATAACCTTAATCCAAGTTACATCAAAGTTATACCTAGGTTTCCAATATTATAACTTGTTCAACTATCCCTTTTAAAATTTATAATATATTAACCATATTAACCATTAATAAGAAAACCAAAATATAATTCTTAATTGGCTTTTAATTAAAGGAACATGTTTATCAAATCAAATAACTTTATATCTCTAGTTAAACTAGTCATATTGTCATTAAAACAGATTTGTGTTAATATTAATCAAGATTGATAATTATTTATGAAAACTCGAAGTTTAACTCTAATTAGCTTTTAATTAGAGAACTAGTGATTATAAACATCAATCAAGTTAACATAATTTTATGAAGAAACAAGATAGAGCCTAATCAAATTTTAGTTAGAAAGATTATAAAATTATTAATCAAGTTAACATCCATTTATAAAAAAAAACTAGAAGTATAGCTCTAATTTGGTTTTAAATTAGAAAAACTAGTTATCAAAAACATTAGTCATGTTAATATTATTTATGAAAATCAAGATATAACCTTAGTCAACTTTTATTTACAAAACACATGGAATAAATATTAATCAATTTAATATTTAACAAGAAAAACCGATGTGTCAAACTTAATTAGATTTTATTTAAGAAAGCACATGTAATTAGCCTTTAATCAAATTAATAATAAAGAAATTTCAGAAATAAAATATGGTGTAAATAACAGTACTAAGCTAACACAACAAGAATGGATTAAAACGGAATTAAAACGTGAAAGATATGATTTTTCTAAGGTCTAGGGACTTGCTGGCAAAGTTTTAAAAGTTCTAGGGGCTTAACTGCGAGAAATCAGGGGCAAAAACAGAATTTTGTATAAAAACTCAAGGGCTTACGGGTAAAAATACCAAACTCGGACCTCGGGCATAATTTTAAAACTTGCAGGGGCTAAAGTGAAAGAAACAGGACCTAAACGTAATTATTTTTGAACTAAACTGGACCGCGGGTTGATTTCCAAAAACTTGGAGGGCTCTTTAGCAAATTGACCACCGCTGAGCGGTATCTGGTCTATTTGACTCGGGTTGGATCTGTTGTGGACCGTTGGATTAAGATCGGGCGGTCAGGAACGGCTCGGGCTCTCGGCCGACGACGACGACGGTCGGGACGGCGGCGCCGCCCGATTCCACGGCGGGGCATCGCCGGCGAACACGCGATCTACATCTACGGTGCATTATTCGCGACGAGAGCAGATCGAGGAGAGAGAAGAGAACGGCGAACTCACTTGGCTAGCTCTCGTCGAGGGAGACGCAGCGACGGCGGCCGGCGACGAAGAACGGCGGCCGGCGGCGGTGGAGAACGACGGCGAGCGCGGACGACGACCGAATCGAAGGGGAAAACGAGGGGAAGTTGCTCGTGCGGCCTCCACACGCTCACGCGAAGCCTCTAGCGCAAACGAGAAGGGCCGAGTGGCGGTGCTACGTCGGATCGACGGCGCGGCGGCGAAGCTAGGCGGCGGCGACGAACTCGATGCTACGGCCTTCTACGAACTACAAGGACTACACAGGAAGGACGAGGAGATGATGGCAAACTCACCAGGGGTGAACTCGACGAAGACCGACCGACGACGGCGACGAACGACGGCGAACCGACGCGGCGGGGGAGCTCGGCTTCACACGAACCAGGGGCTCCGGCGGCCGAACTACGTCGAGAAGCGGCGGAATCGACGCGCGACGGCGAGGGGAAGCTTCTGGCGGTCTTGGATTCCCACCCCGAGCAACGACGGCGGCGAACCGCCGACAATGGCGGGCGGCGGCAAAGGCGGCTCGGGTGGCTACGATTTGCGAGCTCGGCTTGATGGGAGGGAAAACGGAGGCGGCGGCCGTGTTAAATAGGTGCGGAGCGGGGGCTTGGCCACGCCTAGGCGTTCGTGAAGGAGGCGGACACGGCGGCGCGACGGAATTGAACTCGGGAAGGAGTTCGAGTTGGAGACGGGAGGGAGAAGAAGGAGATGACAGGTGGACCCCACCTGTCGGCGAGAGGGAGAGAGAGAGGGAGAGAGAAGAATATCGGGCCGGTGCTGGGCCGAATGTGGAGAAGGCCGGGCGGGAAGGAAAGATTCGGCCCGGGTAGCAAGGAAAACAGGCCGGGGGAGGAAAAGCGAGCGGAAGAAACAAATCAGGGGGCAAACTTGGACTGGGCCAAGAGTTCGAGGGGCTAAACCGAACTCGACTATATAAACTTTTCTAAAACTCAAACAAAAGCAAATCAAATTCGAATTTAAACAGAATTTAAATTCCAATTTAATTTACTAGCAACCATAAATATATGCAACAGCATGAATGCAACAAAAACTTATTTTGACTAAAATAATTATTTAATGTGATATTTAAATTGATAAAAGGCTAGAAACTCCAATTAATTCCTAGAAAATTTATTTAAGCCTTAATAAATCCTAGAAAATTCATAGGGTTGCTACAATTTAATTGTGATGAATTTTAGGGTGCTATAAACATATGTTGTTTTGAAATTAGAATACATATATTTATATTATATATATATATTACATTCCCTGTTAATTATTTAAACCTTGGAAAATTTTATAAATTAGAGAAAAATCATTGTATTTATTTATATTATTTATTCACATCCCAAATTTAGAAAATTTGGGGTGTGACACAGGACGTCCAGTTCAGCGGCCTGGAGGTGGGCCGTCATCAACACCGGCGACCAGGTTAAGGTGCTTAGCAATGGTCGGTACTGGAGTGCGTAGAATCTCGTGTTGCCCATGCATGACGGCAACCACGCCGGTCCATTGCTTCGTTCTACAACCCGGCGAACGAGACCACCATCTCACCGGCGGTAGGCAAATGCAACGCATGGCCCACGAAGGAACGTCACCGGCAGTGGGCAAATGCAACACATCGCCTACGAAGGAACGTGACGTGCAATTGTGCCCGCGGTGGAAGGAGGCTCACCTACTTTTTCTTGTCAAAATTAGGTGTGTGCGTTCAAAATAGTGAGTATGCATGTGACCAACCCTGTCATGCAAAAAAATAGCTCAATAATGACATGCCTCTGACTCCGGATGAACTCAGCAAGCACAAAGATTAACAAATGCATGACTGGTTTAGTGCAGGAGTGAGCATGAGCTGAATTGATGTATGTCGATATTTGGAGTAGATCAACACCATGGAAAAATTTGAAGCTAGGGCTAATTTTAAAAAATTACCTGTCTCTGAAATCGATCTTACGGAAAAATCTGAAGCTAGGGCTCTAATTTTAAAAAATTACCTGTCTCTAAAATTGATCTTTTCCTTGACTTGTTCGTAGATGATGACGAGGACCTCCTTGAAGCGTAGGTACTCCGGGATGCTGAGCTGCTCGACGATGATCTCGTGCACGTTGACACGGACGTACTCCCACGCCCCCGGGCGCGGGCGCACAGCGGTGGATACGAACGACGGCAGCATGATCGCTATCTCGTGCACGTTGATACGGACGTACTCCCACACCCCTGGGCGCGGGCGCACATCCATGGCCACGAACGACGGCAGCAAGATCGCCGCGATGGCCACGAACCACGGCAGCAAGATCTCCTAGCGTGCTTTGTTCCTTCACGGTGCTTTGTTCCTTCACGTAGTCGACGAGAAGCAGCTAGGGCTATTCTCACGAAACTGTGACTGGTGCTCCTCCATTAGGCTTGGTCGACTACTATCATCATGTGCGTCGGATAGATGACTGGCAAGGATGCCAATATCCTATTCCACTTGCATTGAGAAATTGACGGTGAGGACTTGAGATTTGAGAATTAATAGGCAGGTCAAGTTGGCAGGAAGCCCTTTGGAAGAAAAAAACATGTCTCTACATGGCAACATGTTTACGTGGTTCGTTCCTTCACGTAGCGTGCTTTTGTTACAAAACATGCCAAAGTCGGAACCTGCTACTGCTATAGACGCAGCCCTTGGTAAACGACGGCACCGAGATATTCTTTCCTTCAGTGGCTTAGTTTCCTTTCAAAATAAAGGTGGGTAAAAAAAATACCGGTGAAAAAAAACGGGCATGTCGGGCGGCTGACAGGGAACTCACATGAGTTTTTTCGCTCTACCAAAAAACTTCTGTAATATTTCCTTGTTTTTCATGCAACTTGGGTCCAGGTGGGTATATTGTGAGGGATACGGGGGTTTTCGTTGATAATAAAAGCTTTCAAAAGAACTCGATACTTTTAGTATAGATACAAGTCAAACAAATGGAAAAGTCAATGGGGGTATTATAACTTTTATAATCCGATGGATTCAAATAAGACCTAATTTCGTCTAGACCCGCATGTCACTATCATGTGCAATGTCATGTAGAAAGCCACTAATTGTTCCATAGCATGTAGGGAATTGGCCTAGTAAAGTGAGCTGAATACTGATCTAAGGTCCGTTCGTAAGGTTTCTTATGATAAAACATATCCATCCGGGTCAAGTCCTTGACTCAGCATGAGTGTTCATATTTTTTTTGAACCTATTTTATAAACTAACTTGAGTTCTCAGCTTAGCACGTATGCTCGTATTTTCTAGATTTATTACAGGATTTAACTCAGTGTGAAAGAAACTCATGAAAGAGCCATGTTGTGGTAAAGCTATTTAGTCAAGTCTTTGTTACACAATTTCTAATCATGGTGTCGGTGCTGGGATCGGTCGGTCAATCCCCAGCCCCAAAACAGAATGTGCTGTGTCTCGTCCCTTGACGGTTGATGCAAGAGCTAGCACAATGAGACAAGCGTTTATCCTGGTTCCGACCGTGGGGGTCGTACGTCCAGCAGGGTGCGCTCGGGACGCTGTACTATCTTGCACCGGAGTGCTTGCAGAGGGGGCTACAAGCAAAGCGGGAGAGGAGGAGGAGTCTCCAAGTGCCTGAAAGCGAGTGTGATGGTTTCTCTCTTTGGATCTCGTCAGATGGATGGTTTCTTCGGTCGCCCGCCCTCTCTCCTCACTCCTCTATTCCTTTTATAGATCAAGGAGAGAAAGGAGGGGGAGGAGCTTACAAGTACTGGCGTGATGCGTGCCACAGGGGTGTGCACTGGAGAGTATGGCGTCGGGTCTGCCATCGTCCTTGGCACTGGCGGGGGATTTATGGCGAACCCCGGCTTCTGGGGGTGTCGTGGCCGTCCCTGTGCTTGTCCTGGAGCGATTTCGAGGGGTGCCGTCGCGGTAGTCCCTGTCCAGCTAGCCGCTGTTGGTTGACTCGAGGGCGGGGCAGGTGAAGAAGGACGGGAGTTGGCAGCACAGGGGTCGGCGTGGTGGTCATCGTCAACCACAGTGCGCGGCGTCCCAGCTCTTCAGGGGATGGCCAAGAGTTGGTGGATTTGACCTGGCGTTGGTCGTCATCAGGCTGCTTCTGAACGGAGTCTGTACTCGGTCGCTGTTCAAATATTCGTTCAAGGGTTTCCCACGCCCATTCGAGGGGTGTCCCCGAGGAGAAAAGACGGGGGCAGCTGGAACAGTGCCGTGGAATGACGCCTGCCAGTCCGCACAGGGCTTTGCGCAGTGCCGCGTGCGTCTGCACAACCACGGCAAGGACGTACAGTGACCGGAGCAGGTGGAACAGTGAGCTCTGCGGTGCCAGCAGTGTGGCGTGGGGGAAGATTGCCTTTTTGACTTTGGCACCCGCTTGATGGGGCGGGCATTAAATGTCGTTGCCAGGCGGGGCGCTGGCGTGCGCCGGGCCGAGTAGAGGGGTGCCCTCGAGCGAGGCGGAATCGGTTCGTCCGCTCGAGGGGGCACGCGACACTCGAGAGAGGCAGAGGCGGAGGTCGTTCCCTGGGCCCCTTTGCCGGGTGAGTTCGGGCGGCCGTCCTGGGCCTGGAGTTGCGTTGGGCTGCGTTGCCCTGGTGGCCTTGCGCTGCCTGTGACTCGGCCTTTCGTGGTCAGCGTTTTTGAAGGGTGGTTACCCCGATGGTTAGGGGACCCCCTGGGTTTGTCCCCGACAGTAGCCCCCGAGCCTCTGGCGGACTGTTGGTCAGTCGGGCAGAGGCTGACGGTTTCGCAGGGTCGTTCCCAGGCCTTCTGCGGGGATTTTTCCTTCCAGATTATGCACGTTCTTCCGTGGGGGGGCGCGAGCACACCTGCGGGCGTAGCCCCCGAGCCCTTGGAGGAGTGAATTCGTTCGCGCAAGGGCTCGGACTTTCTCGGGCTGCGTCGGTCGCTCCCCTTTCGACGTGATGGGGGCGAGACCGAGCTTAACGGAATTCGGGGGGCGGACCCTGCACGGCTTTGAGGTGTTATGTGCATAAGAGGAGGAGGACATGTTGCAAGGAGCCCCCGAGCTCCTGGCCCGAGTGGAGGCGATCGGGAGGGCTTCTTGTCTTTGGGTTGCGACCCTCGCTTCCCCTTCGCGGGGGAGAGGGGTGAGGCCATTCGTGCATCCCTCGAGTCGGGCAGCGTACACGGATGCCTCGGCGAGCTGTTAGCGGGTAGTTCAAGTGGACGCCCGTGCCCCGCTCGCTAGGGGTCGGCTTGTGGTCCAGAGACGCATCCATGTAGCGCTTGCAAAGGTTTGCTAGGTGGGGCTCAGTCCCTTTCGCAGAGACCGAGGGCGTGAAAGCTCTCCCTCGTTGGGATCCCCCCGGCTAGCTGCCTTTGTCCGGCCTTGAACACAACAGGGGCGTCCCCAAACTTCGCGTTCGGGGTAAAGTCCGTTGGACACGCCCGAATCGTCCCTGACTTTGTCGATCTGGAGCGCCTGTCGAACCCTTTCGCGGGCCAAGCTTCGTACTCCTGATCAGTAGGGCCTTGCGACAGGCGCAGGTCGCCCTTGAGCGTCGAACTCGAGGGTCGGTTGGACGTTCCGGCTGCCTTCGCATCGTTTGATCTGGGGCGCCCATCGAATCCTTTCGAGATTTGCGCTTCGGGCCCCTGATCAGTATCATCCTGTGCTTCGAGGGAGCGGGGCGTCGTTGCCTTACCCTGGAAGGAACCCAACGGTTGGGTTGTTTTGATTTATGGGCCCGCGCACGACTGCTGGTGGGTATGGTCGTGGTAGTCGTGGCGCGGAGTGGGCGAGATGGGTGAAGTGGGCGCGCCTTTTTAGGCGGAGTTGCCGTGCGCCGGGGAGAGGCAAAGCGACGGGCGGTCAGGCGCCGCTGCTGCGTCGTTTCATTTTATCGTGCCGCAGAAAATGCGGCCGCCCACGCGTGCCGTTCCGCGGAAAAAGAGGGGAGGGGGTCCCCGGTTGTCAGCGACGTGCCATGCGCGCGTGTTCGGCCCGTTGCCAGTTGGTTGGCGTGTCGCGGCAGGGACGAGCCCGCTTTCTTATTAAAGGGAAGCGGGGGAGGAGGGGATTTTTTACCTTCGCCATTCCTCACGCCAGTTCTCGCCTCTGCCTTTCGCTTGCTTCCGAGCCCGCTAGTCGCATTCTGTTCGTCCTTCACGCCTTCGCCGTTTTTGCTCCACGCTCCCTGCTCCCCCGTCCGCCATGGTGATCATCGAAGGCGTTACGGAGTGGACTTCGTCCACCGCTACCGAGCACCTCCTGGAGGGCTTGGTAAACGGCGGGCGGCTTTTGCCCCGGGGCGATTCGGCGCGGCCGGCGTGGATCGTTCCGGCGCTGGCGGCCAGGGTGCCGAACCCGCCGGCGGGGTACGTGGTAAGCTTCATCCGCTTCCACGAGCGGGGCTTCAACGCGCCAGCCAGCCAGTTCATGCGGGGCCTCTGCCACTACTACGGCGTGGAGCTCCACAACTTCTCCCCCAACGCCATCTCGCAGGCGGCGGCCTTCGTTGGCATCTGCGAGGCTGTGCTGGGGATTGAGGTGCACTGGGACCTGTGGGTCCACCTCTTTCGCGCCGAGCTCAGCACGTCCGGTGCGGGGAGGGGGGTGCGCCGTTCTTCGTGTGCCGGCGGTCTCACGCTTGCGCCGGTCGAGTCCAGGAGGCACTTGTACCCGGCCTGCAGGATGACCACAAACAACAGTGGCTGGGCCAAGGGATGGTTTTACCTGCGCAACGGTGGCCTGGTGTTGCCGGAGTATACCGGCAAGGTCTTGACGGAGAAGGCCGACTCCTGGAGCTACGGCGTTTCTGGCGAAAATCAGCGGAAGAGGCTCCGCCCCGTGGTCGACGTCCTTCGTTCCTTGGAGGGGTCGGGCCTGACCGTGGCGCACGTGCTTGCGCACTGTCATCGCCGCCGGGTGGATTCCCTCATGGAGAGGCAGCTCCCTCTGTTCCGGATGACGGAGGACGCCGACCCGGCGGCATTGGCGGCTTCGCGCATGTTGTCGGAGCCGCTGCTTGAAGAGTACGTCGTTACGAGGGTGCGAACGGCGGTGCATCCTGACACCATGCCGAGCGACCTCCGGTCGTTCCGGCTGCGCCCCGACAAAGGCCATATCTTGTCGGTGAGTTGTCATTTCTCCTCTCTGGGCTGTCGGATTGATTAGTTTAGAGTTCTTCTCCTTTATTCATCATGATTTCAGGAGGTGAACTGCGGCCTCTACCGCTCCCTCGCGCCGACTCCGGAGGTGCGCGCTTCGAACTGCGCTCGCCGTGACCGCGAGAGGGACGCGAAGGAGGCGAAGAGAGCCAGCAGCCGGAGGAGGCAAGCCCGGCGGGACGCGCACCAGGCGGCGCTTCGCCGGTGGAGGAGGGACGGCGGGGCCCCGCCGTCATCCCCCGAGGACTCCCCGGACCCTCCCAATGAGGGAGAGGACGAGGAGGAGATCGATGCCGGCGAGGTTCCGCCTGCTGGTGAGGAAGAAACGGCCGGGCAGCGACGAGAGGCTCGGCCAGGCGCGCGCGCGTCAGCGGCCGAGTGGGCAGGCAGGACGAAACGCACGGGACGGCTGCTATGGGCGGCGGCGGGGGCGGCGGACGGCCGCGTGGCCTCCCTGCGGCGGCAGAGTGGGGCAGCGATGGCAGGCCCAGGCGCGCGCGGGGCGCCGGCCGGGCGGGGAGGCGGGACCGCACAAGCGAGGCGCCAGCGGTGGGCGCGGCGGGGCACAGCGGCCACGGTGACCTTCGTGTTCTGGGGACCCCGACCTTCGTTGCTGTGGTGACCTTTGGAGGTTGCATGCTCATGGGGATCCCGTTGGAGTCGGGGAAGGTGCTGTCTGCATTGGCCACATTCCGGGTGCTGCAGGAACCGATTTATAACCTTCATGACACTATCTCACTGGTGATTAAAACGAAGGTGTCTCTTGACAGGATAGATACATTCCTATGCCTGGAGGAGCTTCCGATTGATGCCGTGCAGAGGCTCCCAAGTGGTAGCTCTGACTTTGCCATCAACGTCAACAATGGGTGCTTCTCTTGGGAAGCCTCACAGGGACCTGAACTTCAAAGTTAAGCCAGGCATGCGTGTTGCAGTTTGTGGAACAGTTGGCTCCGGCAAATCGAGCTTGCTATGTTGCATTCTTGGTGAGATCCCAAAGTTATCAGGAGAGGTTCAGATCTGTGAGACAACGGCATATGTCAGTCAGTCGGCATCGATACAGAGCGGCAAAATTCAGGACAATATACTGTTTAGCAAGGAGATGGACAAAAAGAAGTATGACAGAGTCATTGAGTCATGCTCTCTGAAGAAAGACTTAGAGATCTTGCCATTTGGTGACCACACAGTCATTGGCGAGCGAGGCATCAACCTTAGTGGCGGCCAGAAGCAAAGGATTCAGATAGCCTGAGCTATGTATCAGGATGCTGACATCCATTTGTTCGATGATCCATTCAGTGCAGTTGATGCGCATACAGGCTCCCACCTTTTCAAGGTACATCAGTGTTTAGTAGTATATGGTAACAATGATAAATTAGGACCACGCAGTCATGTGTTAGTAAGTCATATTTTGCTTCAGAACTCAGAAGCCACTTGCACAGCTTCAATTATACACTGACCCAGATCCCACACTGCTTGATGGTGTAATGCTCAAAACATGGTTTAGCCTATTGTCTGACTTTCCACCAAATGGAATTCTACGACAAGCTGTAATGATCCTAGCATTTTCTGTTACAACTATTGTGTAGAGATATGCCAGCTAAACTTATATTTCATAATTATTTTCTTCATTATAAATGGCATAGATGCACCAGAACCTTCATTTGAAGTTGTTGTCGTTTGAACCTTGAGGAAATCGGAAGCTCACGATGAATACAGGGGAAAGAAATAGCCTTTGCTGCAGCCCACGAGCGCAGCATGCTCCGTGTGCTATCCTCTTGACAAACGCTCAATAACTACAAACAAAACATTAAGATCGGTAGTGAGAAAATTAGCACAACTGGTTCTCTACACCAAAAACTCTCGCTGATCACGCGGCAACCTGAATCTAGTGGAAACCTGAATCTCAACATTGAGAATCACTGCTAGCTGGTGAAATACACTTACCGCAAATTACATGGAGCAATGAAAGCCGGCGGCCAACAATAGTTCGCCTGGACAGGGTGTTTTGCAACGAGGGCTGGGATCTCGCATTCGAGCAGCACGGCTTACATGCACTCTCCACTGCCCATTCTGATAACTGCCCCCTGCTGTGGTGACAGAACCACTGCTTGGACTACCACATTCACAGAGTTTAAATATCAAAAAACTCAATATGTCCCTAACGCTAGCATTTGAACAGCTTCTCTTTAGCGCTAAAGAAAACATTGGAATGTGCTGGCAGAATATTTATTTATGTATATATAAACAGGCACATAAACGGTAAAATCAAAGTGGTCTTGATTCAAGGGGCAATGTAGCCATAACTTGAAGAACAATGATCCGACCAAAGCATTCTGGTTACTTTCACACATTATTGTAGATAACACAGCCCATACATCAGAGCAACGACTACTAGTCTTGACAAGATGACTAGAGTACCCAATGCATCAGTTTATAGAAGAGGCTATACTGCTTCGACATGTGCTTCACCACTTGCAGCTCCTCACCTCGACGCTCCACCTCGAGGCCGGAGAACACCACGTACTTGAGGCTCCCGAAGTCATCTGGGGGCGGAAGCTTGATCTCAAAGAACCTGGCAAGACAGAACTTGGAACGACCAAGGTGCAAGAGACAGGAGGACCTGCTAGTCCAGTCCTCCGGCGTTTGATCCTTCCAGAGGTTGACGGCTGTAGGGGGTGCCACGGTGAGGTCCGAAGCACACAGCAAAGCATCGTCACCGTCACGGCCGCTCGAAGATAGGCCAAACCAGAGCTTGTGCTCCGGGAGGTAATGGACATGGCCCGAGAAAGGCAGCGCCCAGTCGCCGACCTTGGTCCAGACACTGTTTGCCACATCGAAGGAGTGAGTGCCAACTGTCCTTTTGGATATCCAGATGTTGGAGCCGCCCACCAGAGCATAGGACCGGACGTGAGCGCATGCGCTTCGGCTGGCGTACGGGTGGCCGTTGTACTCGTGCACATAGGGAGGGGGCGGCAGGCCGTGGCAATACCAGTCGTCGTGGCTCTGGGTGCTGAGGTCCACGCCGAAGACGAGCCCATCGAAGCAGTGGTAGCAACTGCCGCTGGTCGTGAAGTTGAGGACGGTGTCTAGGATGTAGAGGTTGTTGCCGACGGAGAAGGAGACGGGCTTCTCCTTAGGCGCAACGAGGCTAGGCAGGGTGCGGACCGAGCGCATCTCGGGGTCGCAGAGCACGGCGCGCCCCGTCTGGTCGGTGGCAACCACCTGGTGGTTCTTGTTCTCGCCACCACCGAAGAGCACAAACTCCATGCTGCCGTTGACGTACTCAGAGACGGGTGGTCTGAACCTCAATTCTGGGGAAGGCAGGGAAGCTTCCTTCGCCGGCGGCGGATCAGAGACCTGAGTTCCACGGGGGAAGAAGAGGCTCGACGTATCGATGCGGTAGAGCGGGAAGTCGCGCCGCTTGCCGTTGTTCGTCATCAGGTACACGAACCGCCGGAAACTCATTGTTCCAGCCTCCCTTCTTCCTCGGATCTGCTTGCTGCTACAATTGAAACGGTTCATCTTGTTCAGGATGTTGATGTTATTCACAACAGACAACTAATCTGAGGAAAGGGAAGTTGAAAGGAAGAATTTGTAATTTGTTCCTCATATTTCCCGAATCTGTTCTCCTCAATCATAAACGAACATCCGAACCCCAACAAAAAAAATTGGATGAATCAAACAGCAACTGAGAATCAAAACGTACCTCCTTCGTAAGCACACTGACGCTGAAGAGGGACCGAGGCCACCCGAAGCAGAAATTTTTCTTAACCCAGATAGATCGGTGGGGAAGAAGGGGAGGAAGGTGGATTCGGGGGAGCAGGGGCGGCGGCGGCGGCGGGGTGAACTGAGAAGTGGCGCAATCTAGGGCGGGGTGAACTGAGAAGTGGCGCAATCTAGGGCGGAGGAACTGTCTAGGGCTTCTCTTTATCGTCTGCGGAATTAGGCCGAGTGGACCGGGCTAGCGAAATCTCTCCACTCTCGGGGCAGCCCAATAGATCATAGCTCGGCCCGGATCCACCTGCAAGCGCCATTTCCCACAAGCCACAATCCAAGATGCCCATTTTTTTTTAAATAAGATGACTACAACTACATCGATATAAAAACATTTTAATTCAATTTTTATATTTATCTATTTGCATTAATATTTATATAAAACTAGTTTCATAGCTGCCGAACCCAATCCAGCACGAACTTCAAATCAAATGGACCTCCAAGAAAATTCACGTTTATTGGCACATGCAGAAAGCTGCTGCAGCCATTCATGGATCTTCAGACCTGGTGGTGTCCTATAAAACCACGCACATGGCCTCCGAACTCAAACCATCATCTGCATGCAAACCAGCTTTCACTGAAGGTAGAGCCCTTCTTCGGCACCAAGCCACTAAGGTCAGCCACTATCCGCCATGCCTGCGCCCGGACCTCATCACCGGCCTCCTCGCGCGCACGGATGCCGGCAGCGCGGTCCTGCTCTTCCAGGACGTCCAGTTCAGCGGCCTGGAGGTGGGCCGTCATCAACACCGGCGACCAGGTTAAGGTGCTTAGCAATGGTCGGTACTGGAGTGCGTAGAATCTCGTGTTGCCCATGCACGACGGCAACCACGCCGGTCCATTGCTTCGTTCTACAACCCGGCGAACGAGACCACCATCTCACCGGCGGTAGGCAAATGCAACGCATGGCTCACGAAGGAACGTCACCGGCAGTGGGCAAATGCAACACATCGCCTACGAAGGAACGTGACGTGCAATTGTGCCCGCGGTGGAAGGAGGCTCACCTACTTTTTCTTGTCAAAATTAGGTGTGTGCGTTCAAAATAGTGAGTATGCATGTGACCAACCCTGTCATGCAAAAAAATAGCTCAATAATGACATGCCTCTGACTCCGGATGAACTCAGCAAGCACAAAGATTAACAAATGCATGACTGGTTTAGTGCAGGAGTGAGCATGAGCTGAATTGATGTATGTCGATATTTGGAGTAGATCAACACCATGGAAAAATTTGAAGCTAGGGCTAATTTTAAAAAATTACCTGTCTCTGAAATCGATCTTACGGAAAAATCTGAAGCTAGGGCTCTAATTTTAAAAAATTACCTGTCTCTAAAATTGATCTTTTCCTTGACTTGTTCGTAGATGACGACGAGGACCTCCTTGAAGCGTAGGTACTCCGGGATGCTGAGCTGCTCGACGATGATCTCGTGCACGTTGACACGGACGTACTCCCACGCCCCCGGGCGCGGGCGCACAGCGGTGGATACGAACGACGGCAGCATGATCGCTATCTCGTGCACGTTGACACGGACGTACTCCCACACCCCTGGGCGCGGGCGCACATCGATGGCCACGAACGACGGCAGCAAGATCGCCGCGATGGCCACGAACCACGGCAGCAAGATCTCCTAGCGTGCTTTGTTCCTTCACGGTGCTTTGTTCCTTCACGTAGTCGACGAGAAGCAGCTAGGGCTATTCTCACGAAACTGTGACTGGTGCTCCTCCATTAGGCTTGGTCGACTACTATCATCATGTGCGTCGGATAGATGACTGGCAAGGATGCCAATATCCTATTCCACTTGCATTGAGAAATTGACGGTGAGGACTTGAGATTTGAGAATTAATAGGCAGGTCAAGTTGGCAGGAAGCCCTTTGGAAGAAAAAAACATGTCTCTACATGGCAACATGTTTACGTGGTTCGTTCCTTCACGTAGCGTGCTTTTGTTACAAAACATGCCAAAGTCGGAACCTGCTACTGCTATAGACGCAGCCCTTGGTAAACGACGGCACCGAGATATTCTTTCCTTCAGTGGCTTAGTTTCCTTTCAAAATAAAGATGGGTAAAAAAAATACCGGTGAAAAAAAACGGGCATGTCGGGCGGCTGACAGGGAACTCACATGAGTTTTTTCGCTCTACCAAAACACTTCTGTAATATTTCCTTGTTTTTCATGCAACTTGGGTCCAGGTGGGTATACTGTGAGGGATACAGGGGTTTTCGTTGATAATAAAAGTTTTCAAAAGAACTCGATACTTTTAGTATAGATACAAGTCAAACAAATGGAAAAGTCAATGGGGGTATTATAACTTTTATAATCCGATGGATTCAAATAAGACCTAATTTCGTCTAGACCCGCATGTCACTATCATGTGCAATGTCATGTAGAAAGCCACTAATTGTTCCATAGCATGTAGGGAATTGGCCTAGTAAAGTGAGCTGAATACTGATCTAAGGTCCGTTCGTAAGGTTTCTTATGATAAAACATATCCATCCGGGTCAAGTCCTTGACTCAGCATGAGTGTTCATATTTTTTTTGAACCTATTTTATAAACTAACTTGAGTTCTCAGCTTAGCACGTATGCTCGTATTTTCTAGATTTATTACAGGATTTAACTCAGTGTGAAAGAAACTCATGAAAGAGCCATGTTGTGGTAAGGCTATTTAGTCAAGTCTTTGTTACACAATTTCTAATCATGGTGTCGGTGCTGGGATCGGTCGGTCAATACCCAGCCCCAAAACAGAATGTGTTGTGTCCCGTCCCTTGACGGTTGATGCAAGAGCTAGCACAATGAGACAAGCGTTTATCCTGGTTACGACCGTGGGGGTCGTACGTCCAGCAGGGTGCGCTCGGGACGCTGTACTATCTTGCACCGGAGTGCTTGCAGAAGGGGCTACAAGCAATGCGGGAGAGGAGGAGGAGTCTCCAAGTCCCTGAAAGCGAGTGTGATGGTTTCTCTCTTTGGATCTCGTCGGATGGATGGTTTCTTCGGTCGTCCGCCCTCTCTCCTCGCTCCTCTCTTCCTTTTATAGATCAAGGAGAGAAAGGAGGGGGAGGAGCTTACAAGTACTGGCGTGATGCGTGCCACAGGGGTGTGCACTGGAGAGTATGGCGTTGGGTCTGCCATCGTCCTTGGCACTGGCGGGGGATTTATGGCGAACCCCGGCTTCTGCGGGTGTCGTGGTCGTCCCTGTGCTTGTCCTGGAGCAGTTTCGAGGGGTGCCGTCGCGGTAGTCCCTGTCCAGCTAGCCGCTGTTGGTTGACTCGAGGGCGGGGCAGGTGAAGAAGGACGGGAGTTGGCAGCACAGGGGTCGGCGTGGTGGTCATCGTCGACCACAGTGCGCGGCGTGCCCAGCTCTTCAGGGGATGGCCGAGAGTTGGTGGATTTGACCTGGCGTTGGTCGTCACCAGGCCGAGAGTTGGTGGATTCGACCTGACGTTCGTCGTCATCAGGCTGCTTCTGACCGGAGTCTGTACTCGGTAGCTGTTCAAATATTCGTTCGAGGGTTTCCCACGCCCATTCGAGGGGTGTCCCCGAGGAGAAAAGACGGGGGCAGCTGGAACAGTGGCGTGGAATGACGCCTGCCAGTCCGCACAGGGCTTTGCGCAGTGCCGCGTGCGTCTGCACAGCCACGACAAGGACGTACAGTGACCGGAGCAGGTGGAACAGTGAGCTCTGCGGTGCCAGCGGTGTGGCGTGGGGGAAGATTGCCTTTTTGACTTTGGCACTCGCTTGATGGGGCGGGCATTAAATGCCGTTGCCAGGTGGGGCGCTGGCGTGCGCCGGGCCGAGTAGAGGGGTGCCCTCGAGCGAGGCGGAATCGGTTCGTCCGCTCGAGGGGGCACGCGACCCTCGAGAGAGGCAGAGGCAGAGGTCGTTCCCTGGGCCCCTTTGCCGGGTGAGTTCGGGCGGCCGTCCTGGGCCTGGAGTTGCGTTGGGATGCGTTGCCCTGATGGCCTTGCGCTGCCTGTGACTCGGCCTTTCGTGGTCAGCGTTTTTGAAGGGTGGTTACCCCGATGGTTAGGGGACCCCCTGGGTTTGTCCCCGACACATGACATTTAATCATTGCATGATATTGATATGAAATATGCTATATGAATTATAGCAAACATGCCATGCATTGGTAATATCACACTATAACACTTAATGTGATTTTATAAAAGTGTAATATACTATACAATATACAACTTTTTATGTCTTAGTTGGACATTTAAAGAGTCATATTATATGGTATAATCGGAGGGGTGATTAGTAGATTGAAATCTATGTTTCTCCTACTTGTGATAGTTATTCAAAGTAAACATGAAGTTAATCAAACAAACATAGCTAAACACAATACATCGGCCAAACACAAAAGAATTATAAAAAAAGCATCTAAAGACGTGGTGCAAGCTTGATTTATTCCGTGCATTTTGTAGTCCAAAATATTTTCAGTTTCTACTCAGTCAGGTGTGGTGCAAGCTTGATTTATTCCCATTTTCTCAAAAAGATCAAATCACCTCTAATGAAATTTGCCCCTGTTTTGTTTGTTCTTGTATGAGATACAAAATTAATATAGGCTATGTTGGAATCACCGACTAAAATTTAGCTACTAGAGATCCAAAGAGCCCAACTAAAGGAGCAACTAATGGCTCCTTTTTTTGACATGGCAACTAATGGCACCTAGCTAATTAGAACACAATATGTATCCCTCTAGTGTGCAGAAGGCAATTAATATAAGCTAAAGATTCTTTAAAGACAAATACTTTTCCACTGTGACATCCCAGCCTAGACGGGCCAGTGGGCCAAACGCAATAGCGTTGGGCTGCGGGTACTGTAGCAGCAAGGAACTGTAGTTCACGAGTACGCTGAATCGGGCTGGGCTCAATGTCGAACACTGTAGCTCGGAGGTACTGTTCACGCGTGTTACTGTAGCATAGCAGCGCGGAACACTGTGCGCCGAGGTTTAGTACCGTACTGCCGAGCGAGAACCAGACCAGCTTAAATAGCTGACTCAAGGTAGGCTAGTAACTCTGGTTGTAAATAGCGTAAGAGGGTTAAAATTGTACATCCGCTCCGTAAAATGCACCGGCGGTCTCAAACTTGTCCCAACGTGTCATCTAGGCCCCCAAACTCTCAGAATGCACATTAGCATATCTGAACTTGCTAAACTGTGTCATCTAGATCCAAAGTTCCAAAAATACCTCTATACATGATGACATGGCTGTCAATTAAGCATGAAATTTTATACTATTTCTCTAACTATATCGGTTGTTTCCATCGTCATAATAATTAGAGAACTTTATTTGATTGTGCCATAGCCGTAATTATAGATCAAGATATGGATAAATATCAGCAATATAGAGGTATTTTTGGAGTTTTGGACCTAAATGTCACACTTTAGCAATTTTAGGGATGCTAATGTGCATTTTAAGAGTTTGGGGAACTAGATGGCACACCGGGACAAGTTTGAGGACTGCCGGTGTATTTTACTCAATAAAAAAAACACTTCAACTAAGTGGATAAGTGGATTTCGGGTCTAACAGCAAAATAGCTAATTAGTATGTGCCGTGGGAAATTTTTTGTATAGTGAATAAATAAGGCCGTAATTAACTACCGTATCCAGACACCACCAACTAAAGTGAAAAGTGAAGTAACTCCGGTTGTAACTTTTTAGGCGAAGCACGAAAGCGTAGGAGGGTATCCAGACACCACCAACTACTAAAGTGAAGTAACTCCGGTTGTAACTTTTTACGCGAAGCACGAAAGCGTAGGAGGGTTACAGGTACATCCACTCGACCACTCATAAAAAACAGTTCAATTAATGAATGAATGATCATTGTTTTTAACAACATGTAATTAGCTACCGTATCCAAACACCACCAACTAAAGTGTAGGCGTGTAGCTAGCTAATCTTTACCTCACTAAAATAAATCTCTACCAAGTAGCTAGTATAAACTTTGGTTCTGACGGACTTTAGATTTTTTTTCCTTTTGTAATTATTCACATCAGTTTAAAATATATGACGTCACTTTAACCATCGAGAGACTAAAATAAATCTCTCTACCAAGTAGCATGATGTCACTTTAACCATCGACACACTAAAATAAATCTCTCTATCAAGTAGCTAGGTAAACTTTAGTTTTGACGGATCCGACCAGGACTTTAGATTCTTTTTTCTTTTTGTAACTATTCGCATCAGTTTAAAACATATGATGTCGCGGCGGGGTCGGCTCCGCGAGGGAGCGGGAGCGCAACAGCAGCGGCGGCTCCGTGCGGTGGGCGGGGCGGCGCGGCGCGGGAGCAGGAGCGCCGCGGCGGCGGCAAGCTTCGAGCGGGGGTCTTCGTCGTCGAGCACACCGCAGATCTCCTCCCCCTACTCCCGCCGCGCCCTCTGCCTCGCCGCGCCCTCGTCCTCGCCTTCCTCCGCCTCGGCGGCGGGGCCAGCGGCGGGCGGCAGGGCGGCGCAGCTCGGCACGGCGGCCGGCCGGCGGCGGGCAGGTCGACGACGACATGGCCGAGCTGTGGGCGCACGCGTCCATGGCCATGGCGGGCGCTGCGGCGGCCATGGCGGCCAAGCGCGACGCCCCACGGCGATGGGTGGCCGGCGCGCGACTCTCCTGCCTTCCCCTCCCCTGCGCGCGGCCAAGCGCAGGCTGTGGGCGGTGCTCGGCGGTGGCGGGCGGCCGCATGGGCGAGCCGCGGGCGGGGCTCCATCCAGCAGCAGCCGTACTCGACGCCCGAGCCCGTTGTGTTCCCCTGCGGCGGCGCGGGATATGCGACGGCGGGTGGGCGGCCGGCGAGCGCAGTGGCGGGGCGCGCGGCCCTGGAGTTCCTCGCGGGGGCTAGCGGTGGTGGCGGGCGAGCGGCGGGCGGCGGCCATGGACGAGCAACAGTTGGTGCGCGGGCCACGCATGGACCACGTCGGCGTGTGGTGTAGGGTCGCTATCGCTCTAGATTTGGCGTTTCCCCAGGAGCGGAACTTTTCAGTACACGTTCGCGGACCCGCTGCAGCAGAAATTTGGCCTGCGTACACGCCAAATGCTGTAGCGTTTTGCTTTACAGCACACCAGTGCAGATAGCCTAAACCAAGTATTCTAATCCCCGATGTAATCAAAACCGTTTGATCTACACCCTGTGGGGGTTTTAGGCTGCCCGCTCCGGAGTCTTTCCTTTACCGTCCCCCTTTTAGCGCTTTTGTTGCTGCAGCGGCACACGCCACCGCAAGTGGTAACCTGCAAACGGCCGAGCGACTCGGTAAATATACAGAGTCAGCGAGGGAGCGACGGTACAAGCCACATCGGTGCCTCGATCTATCTGCTCGCGCCCTCCCAACGGCCGCTCCGCCCGGCTGCATTACCGCCGCTCCGCCAGCCCGCTCGTCGTCTGCCACCGTCGTCGACTCGTCGTCCGCTGCCGTACACCATGTTCCCGCTCTGCCGCTCCCGCGTCGACCACCCGGAGCCGCCCAAGCCGTCCACCACCGGTGCCACACGCCGCCTGTCGCGCCACCACCCGCCGCAGGGAGAGGGCCGGCGCGCGAGCCCGTCGCGCGGGCGTCTGCCGCTCCTCGACATGTTCATCCGCCGTGCGTCGAGGTCGGCGAGGCGCTCGCCATTCCCCGCCGTGCTGGCCGCCGCTTCCCCGCCACGTGCTTGGCCTTGGCCAGTGGCCACCGCTCCGTGCTTGCCGCCGCGCACGGCGGAGAAGAAGAGGGGGCGCCGCCGTGCTTGGCCTTGGCCGCCACTCTGCGCTTGTCGCCCCACACGGCGGAGAAGAAGAGGGGGCGCTGCCGTGCTTGGCCTTGGCCGCCGCTCCGTGCTCGCTCGCCGCCGCCCGCTCTCGCCCGTGGAACCCATGGCGCGGAAACCATCCGCGCGCGAGGTCCTCATCCGCGGCGAGCACATCGACGAGACCGGCCTCCCGGAGAGCGCGCGCCACGGCGCCTGCGTCCCGCACGTCGGTGGCGTGGACTCTGACGATGCCATCACGAGCAGGCACATTGCGAGCTCCTCTTGATGGCGCTGGTCTCCATGATGGAGCCCACGTCCACTTGCGGCCCCCTTGAGCGACAACACCTCGTCGCCTCTGCCACCGTCGCCCTGGTCGCCGCGCATCCGGCGGGCCTCGTCGAGCTCCAGCACCCTCTGTGACACGACGACGAAGGCCTCCTCACGGAGCGTGAGGAAGGCGCACTCGACGCTGTCCCACGTGAGCGCCAACGCCTCGGAGAAGAAGAGGACATGCTCCTCTGCGAGGACACTCGATCAGGCCGGCTGCGGGCGAGCTTGAGCTTGGCGGCGCCACTAACGGCTCCTCGTCGAGCACCCAGCGTAGGTCGCCGGCGTACACTACCAGCACGGCGTCCACGCCGCAACGGAGCTCGGCGGACCGGGCGTCCACGCTGCGCGAACCTCGCTGTGCTCGAGCCGCCACAGTAGCTCGCCGGCCACGTACACCACCACGGGGACGGCGAGGAGGGAGCGAGTACGGGCCACTCGATCCGCCCGGGGAGGGAGGAGCCGAGGAGACGAGAGAGAATGAGAGAGAGTGAGGGGAGAGAGAAAATATATAATATTGTTGTTGGTTGGTATAAAGAGCGAGATAGAGTTTGAACGAGTGCGGAAGAAAGTGATAGAAAGTGAAAAATCTTGATGACCAAGACAAATTACTGGGTGGTTTTGCCATGCTGGAATTCCATGCCACCTAGAAACCCACGGTGGATTGCATAGGGAGCGGTCCATACTATGGAATCAAGGAGGGTCGCTAATGCTATTTGCACTGGGGTACGCAACCCCGTGCGGCAGTACGCCTTTGGCGTAAAAAATGCTGCAGCGGGGTGCGCTACCCCGTGCAATACACCCCGCAGCCGTCCCGCGTCCGCCAATCCTGGCGCACGTAGCGTGCGTACGCCACCGGCCACCGTGGCATGGGGCCCACGACTCGGCGCGCCATCCCAATCACCCGGGGCCGCCATGGAGGGAGACAAGGGGTCGGAGGTGCCGCCGCTCGGTGCCGCCGCCACCGCGCGAGCCGGTCGCCACCCATCGCCGCGGGGCGCCGCATGCCCCCGAGCTGGCCGCCGGCGAGCAGAGAGGAGGAGGCTGCCGACGTCGGCCTCGACGAGCAGGGAGGAGAATCCGGCCTCGACGCACGGATCCGGCTGCCGCGGGGGGAGGGAGGCGTGGGTTGCCGCCGACGGTGAGGAGGAGAGGGAGAGGAGGGGCCACCAGCGGTGCCCTTGCCGCCGCGAAGACCCCCGCCCGCCGCCCGCCGCGAAGTCCCCCGCCCGCCCGCCGCCCACTGCGAAGTCCCCCGCCCGCCACCATCATCTTCACGCTGGCCGACGGGGTCCGGGATGTGGACGTCGGCGTCCAGCTCGAAGACGGCGCGGAGGAAGGAGTCGACGGGGAAGGCGGCGGCGACCGCGGGTGACGGGAGCACGCAACACTCGAGGCGCGTGACCTTGAGCTCGAGCTCGGCGAGGGAGCCGCCCACCACCGCTCCCGATGCCCCACTCATCCGCCGCCGCAGGGCTCCATCGCTGCCGTAGTCGCTAGACCCCGCTGTGGCCGCCGCCGGAGCCTGCTCTGTCCACTGCCGATGGCCAACCGCCGTCGCGGGGGCCACGCCGCCCCTAGCCGCGCGCCGGCCTACTGCCTGGACCCGCTAGGCCGCCGCCCCGCTCGCCCCGCTGCTCGCCCCCGCGATAGCCGAGCGCCGCCCACCGCTGCAGTGCTGTTGAGGAAGAGCACGGGAGCGGCGGCCCAGAACGGAGCGTGCCTGGCCGGAGCGCGCCGCCAGGAGTGAGCCGCCGAGGGCCGGCTCCAAGCCGCTGCCGCCGACCGCACCAAAGCCGCTCCTCGGGCTCGCGAGCGCCGCTCGCCGCCGGTCCGCCGCGCTGGTTGGCCCACCGCCGGGCCGAGCCACTGGCTGCGCCGCTGGGCCCGCCACCGCGCCGCTCAGCCCGCCGCCGCAGCCCGCCGCTCGCCTCCACCGTCGTCGCCAGCGGCCGACCGCCCCCGCCGTCGCCCGCGGCGGCTGCCGCCCGCTCCCGCCGCCATCGCCGGCGGTCGGTGGCCCCCGCGTCGCCGCCGTACTAGAGAGAGAGACGGAGTCGCCGAGTGGGGAAAGGAGGAGGCGAAGGGAGAGGGGATAGGGAGGAGAGAGAGTGTGAGGTGGAAAATAAAATATGTATGATAATGATGTTAGTTGGTATAGAGATTGAGATATAGGGTATGACAAGTGCAGAGAAAGTGACGCTATACTGGAGAATCTCGATGACTAGATAGGAATATTTCTTTTTGGGATGGAGACAGAGTACCACGACTTTTAATTAGGTCCATCACCCATTCGCTCTGTCCCTATTGGAAACACTGATCCAGGAGTCATCTTCTTTACCTGCACCCTCTGGCCATGGAAGCAAGGTTGCCCGACATATGCCAACGAGGTAAAACCACCTAGTAAAATCACCACAAAGTGCAGATTCTAGACTTATTTTCCAATGTTTAGTAGCACAATGTACTTTCCTTGCAACCAAATCATAATCACATTTATTCATCTCTCAAATATGAAATTGACATATTGTTCGATTAATCGGCGGCCATAACAAAGCTAGTATACTTAATACACGCACACCTTTTAGTACTCGAATACACGAATGTCCTTAATACTACAAAATTGACATGAAAAGACTTAAAAATGGCTCTGACATGTAATCTCTTTTCCATATTGTCAATTAGTACAAATCAACACCATTTTGAGGGATTTAAAATCCAGATCCATTGATATAACTTTTTTTACACTAGATATATATGCATATGGTTTTACTAATTATTGGTAAGCGTCAAAACTGATAAAAATGTTCTTTTAACCATTGCTCTTACAAAAAATATACAAAGGTACTGTAGTATTAATTTTAGCCCTACCCAAAGCTTTTCAATAAGAAATATGCTTATTTCGTTTTTGTAAAATTTCAAAATTCCTCCAAAACTGTTTGGGTAATGAGATAGCGGGTAGTCCCTCCGGTTCCAAATACCGTACTACTCCGTAACTTTTACCGTACCTACGCAGTAATAAAGTGGTGATGTCCTAATTCTCTGTTTAACGAGACTCAAAAAAAAAAATTCTCTGTTTAACGAGCGGAAGAAGAAAAATCAATGTACCAAGGCGCCCTTAATAGGCAGCTGCGAAGCCAACTCGACGACTCGTCCTCCTCCCGCATCCCGCCGCCGCCTTCCACCCCGCCTCCCCGGATCCCGCCGCGCCGCCGCTATGGAGGACGATGACGAGTTCGGAGACCTCTACACCGACATCCTCATTCCCAACCAGACCCCAGCCTCCACCTCCGCACCATCCAACCCTGCTCCCGTCGAAACCCTACCTCGCACACCTCCAAACCCTAATCCTACTCCCGCGGCGGCAGCGGCGGCGGAAGAAGATGACGACTGGCTCCTAGGAGGGAGCGACCCCATCCCCGGGGTCGACCCGACCGGCGACTGGGCCGACGAAGACGACGATGGAAGCGCACCCGCGCCGCCAGCGAAGCGTGAGGCTGCTGCGCCCGCGAAGCCGCCCGCCGTAGCGGATGACCTCGATCCGCTCATGGGGGGCGGTGCGGGCGACTCCGGTCCGGCCATCCCTGGGCTCTCGTCTTCGGCGGCAGCTGGTGCAGCCGGCAGCGACGATTGGGACAGCGATAGCGAGGATGACATCCAGATCGTGCTCAACGAGACCGACGGCCGCCGGGGGCTCGGGGAGGACGAAGGCGACGACGAGGACGGCGAGGACCTCGTCATCGTCGCCGATGGACCACACATACCGGGGATGGAGGAGCAGGATTGGGGAGAGGACCCGGCAGCAGCAGGAGCGGAGGGGGAGCGGAAGGACGGCGGTGAGCCTGGTAAGGCAGTAGCAGCACCGGGCGGGAGGATCGGTTACAGTGGCGGCGGCCCAGGGTTCCATCCGCAGCACCATTCTATGTTCAAGGTCAGTTATTTGGGCCAAGAAGCCGTACGATGCGCTCTGGCCACCCCTGCAGAGGGAGACGGCGTTAACCTGGTTGCAACTCACTATGCTTTATGTTGTACTGTGTTACTTTGTGGAAATTTCATGTCAAGTTTAGTTTTCTTTTACAATCCTTTGCTTACCGTTCCACAATGTAACTGTAAATGCATTATTATAGCATATAAAGGAAGAAGAAAGAAAGAAAACCAATGATCTTGCATTTTCTATTGGGTGCTCGCACATAACATCTTCAAACGTTCATCCCTTGGAATGGGTTATCTCGATGCTGGGGTAGTTATCATGATGCTAATGAGGTTAAATCGGAAGTCAGTAATCGAATTTCAGTCTACAGATGCAGCTGTGATCTGTGCAAAGCTGTCTGTTTTGAAGAATGATGCCACTCTTTCGTTTGTACAGAAGCGTGCAGCCTTCCCAGTTCACTAATATCATCGCTGTCTAATAATTGATAGGGGCAGAGACGCAGAGTAGTTGATATTATCCAGCTAAAAGTGCATCATCATTCTTGCTAAGCTGCTATTAATTCAATTCTTCAGCAGTGTCCAAAAAATCTTAGCTCTTTGGCTACTCAAAGTTATGGTGCTGTAAGTGCTCAAGTTAGTCTCCCTGGCTGCAGGTTTAGGATTTGATTGCTGAGGGAGTTAGATTTGTTAGTGTTGACCCCAAAAGCAAATTGAAGATTTGCTGCTGATGGATATGTTTCCTTTTCTTCGCCACCAACAGAAATACGGCCCTGCTGACCTAGAATTGGTGACTGCATGATGAACCATACTGAGCCTCTTAGACCTGGTCATTTAAGGGAGGTCTGGAGGCTATACCTTGTAGGCTTGTATGG
This sequence comes from Echinochloa phyllopogon, assembly GCA_033239725.1. Taxonomy (NCBI): domain Eukaryota; kingdom Viridiplantae; phylum Streptophyta; class Magnoliopsida; order Poales; family Poaceae; genus Echinochloa; species Echinochloa phyllopogon. The sequence goes on along the minus strand of BTCW01000009.1, from coordinate 8,949,364 downwards.
CCATATGCATGCTGCTCAAGCTAAATGATTTAAATGTAGCTGTAACTGTAATTCAACAACACCAACAATAACATCAACAAGCCACATGTACCAAGAAGGTCTGGGTAGGCTAGAGATGAAATCCAATAAGAGCCAAACAGAGCAAGTTGGTGTACCTTTTGTCCCAAGGAACTGAAATGTTATGCTTATTGCTAATATATCATCGCATTTTATCACTGGGGTTTTTATTTCCCATGGATTTTTCCATGAGCATTCATGCTCATATTGAGCTCCAATATGGTGAATACTGTTTATGACTTAGGCATGTTTGAATGACATCTTAAATTTGTGGTTTTGATTTGTCCAAGACAATTTTTTGCATGGACTTCAACTTTTTTCTTTTTGGAAGGAAAGTTGGTTTTCTACAGGATAATACAACAGTCCTAATATATTGTTTTCACTTAATGTTTGGTGAAACTACAAATGTTGGATAATATAACAGTCCTTATCTATTATTTTCACATAATGTTCTTGAAACTACAATATCTCTTATTCAGGGAAAAGAAACAATTGTATGTGTACAGAAGTGTCAGTTTAATATTTGTTTCATTGACAGCATGGTATATATTTTTATGTATGAGCTATTCACATGACTTGCACATTGTCAAACTGATGATATTTGGCTATGTTTGCTTGGGCAAGAAATGTTCACCTTTTTTTGTTTCTCATGAATAATGATTTTGTCCTGTTCTTTCTGTTGATACTTAAAATAACTTTTCTCCCGTTTTCTTACCTGTACTTTTTGAAAGTTAGCCTACCCAACTTGCTTGGGACTAAAAGGATTTATTGCTGTACTTTTGAAAGTTATTCCATGTTCTCCTTGTTGATTCTTTCTTCCTGTTGCAGTATGTACGCCCTGGCGCACCTGGTGCTTCAATAGGTGGGGCTCCTGGTGGTCCTGGTCAATTCCGCCCTCCTGGGCCTTCAGGCCCTTTCTCTGGTCGTGGGCGAGGTGACTGGAGGCCTGCTGGTGGTCGGGGCATGAATAAAAGCTTTCATTCAGGCTATGGAAATACTCCATGGGGTGGTTCAGGGCGTGGCTTTGGTGGTGGACTAGATTTCACACTTCCTCCTCACAAGTAAGTTAACTGATACAGCAATGAATATACTTCAGAATACAGTACTATCCGTTTACTTTCAATTCTTTTACAGTTGCAGATGTCTTACTGATTCTTCCATCTTTTATCATAATTCTGTAGTAGTTGTAATTTTTTTTATTGTATGGCTTAAGTCCATATAATAGGCAGCTATAAACACTTAGCTTGTGCATGGTTGAGGTTATAATTTGCTGTTGTAACCAAGTCTTCCATGAGCTGCATGGTATACATACATCATGTGCAGACTAGGATAGGGCGTCTACAGTTAGTAATGACTACATTATACACATTGTGAATATCATATATATGATGATACATAGTAGTGGCTGTTCTTTTATGTCAATGAACCCCATGGAGGGTGACATTAGTTTATTTAAGAATGATTTAAATTTATTCATTAAAACTTTTATGGTTATTTGGAAGCCAGGTCACATGGGCAGTATTTTTTGTGGTGGGAAAACTAGTAGGAATACATTGTTCCAAAGAGGAATGCCTGGAAATTTTATTTATGCATGGGGCATGGGGCAGATGATGTACATGTACTGTCTGTGATCAACCAGGTCTAATCAAATGGTGTTTTTGATAAACGAGGGATACATGAATTTGCGTTTATTATTAGAACATAATGCATATGTCAAGAATGCATGAAGGGGAGAATTTGTATTTCTTATTGGAAAGTGCAGATTTCCCACTCATATATGTCAGTTCAGGCACACAATGCTAGATCCGTTGCACACACAGTGATATTGATTCTCATCTCAACTTGTGTCTCGCAACATGCCATATAGCTAAGAGTTCGTGAAATTATCGACAATATACTAGTCGGAAGAGAGTTCTTTTTTGGGTATAAATTACCAACCTCTGGGTCAGACACTCGGAACTGTAAAAAATAGAGAATAAGTGCCTCGTATTTACCCAGTTAAAATGATCACCACTGTTGTACGTTAAAAAAAGTTTATGCTCGCTTATTATTTATTTATTATAGTAAAGATTTGATTATTATTTGAATCAGGACAATATTTGATATCGACGTGGATGCTGCATTTGAGGAGAAGCCATGGAAATACCCTGGTGCTGACATTTCAGACTTTTTTAACTTTGGCCTTGATGAAGAGAAGTGGAAAGACTTTTGCAAGCAGCTGGTGAGTCCATTTCTTACATTTGGCAGTGCATATATTTTCATTTAAACAATAACATTTTCTATGATCAGGACCAACTGCGAATAGAGTCCACAATGCAATCTAGAATACGGGTGTACGAAAGTGGTCGCTCAGAACAGGTAAATATGATCCCATTATGGAAATATTATCCTGCTCTATCTGTAATGATGACTAACAATGTTTTATTGATTTGCTTGCATCCAGGATTATGATCCAGATTTGCCACCAGAGCTAGCTGCTGCTACTGGTCATCCAGACATATCTGTTGACAATCGCAATAAAACAGATAACGGGCATACAGATTTCGGTGCCCAAGGAAGAGGCGCTGCAAACGTGCGGGCACCAGTGGTAAATGAGTTTCCCTCCACCTCTGGAATTTTTGTCTGGTTCATGCTTGCTTTTAAATATTGCTTGTTGTGGTATGCTTTCTCATGTTATAGTTTTATGTGAATGTAGAAAAGATCATTACTTCTAAGTATTGATATATCCTGCTGTCCATATGTCACATATTGGTATTCCACACGATCAATCCAGTGCTTCATTTTTATAGTCCTCTGCAACAGAGCAAACTTGAATTTGCATCATTAACAGCCATCCATCTGAGTAATTTCCTATTTATCTACTAGTACATGTGGGTGTTGCTGCCGTAGATTCCATAGCTCTAACCCTAACTAGCACACAAATACTGTTTATTTTTCTTCATTTTCTGTTCCAACCTGTTTACATATGTAGTGATATGAGTTTGCTTTTCAGATGACAGGGAGACCTATACAAGTTGAAACGAATTACACGGATCGGTTTCCATCTGTTGATTCACGCCCACATCGAATGCGTGAGTCAGATTCTGTTATCGAGGTAAATTGTTTTCATGGTCTGATCCATGTTACATCTGTTCGGCGTCGAAACTTCTTGGGGGTTTGGACTAGTTAATGTTTAGTCACTCTTAGCATTTCCTTTCTTTGTAGATTGTGTGCCAGGGCCGTGATTCAATGGATGATGAGACAGTGGACCAAAACGAGAAGCATTCTCAAGGAGGTAATAAAGGAGCCCATGATGTTGAGGAGGGCAAGCACTATCCATCAGATAAGAATAATAATTCTAGTCGTAACTCAAATTTGGGGTTAAAGACAGATTATAAGAGACAGTTACCAGTTTCATCTGAAAGTGATATGTTGTCCACGGATGTCAATGCTCACTCTCCTCCCAGCTACAAAACAAAAGGTTCTCCTCGTGGAGCAAGGTATGCTGTACTGTTGAACTTAAGCACACACGATAACACATTATCTTGTTCATGTTTTTGTGATTCCATCTGTGTAAATTTTGTTGATTGCACATACTGCTCATCTTACTTGTTGATCTGATGCTACGTGGGAGTTGGTGTTGTGAAAAAACCGATCAGCTATGCCACTTGTTGTGACATTGTTGTGCTGTTTGGAGGGGGTAGCTGACTAGCTGGGCACAAAACTGTTGAGCTGGTACCGTGGCGATGGCTATAGTCGAAATATCTGAGGCCAAAAGAGTGAATTGGTCTGGGCAACTGAAAGTCTAAAATTAATCCTGAACAAACCTGCTGAATTGTTCAGTATTTTTTGTGACCTAGAGACAATTCATGGGAATCTCCTGGTTGTCAGTGTTGCAGGGGGTGGAACATAGTAAATATGCTGTTCCACCAGAATCTGCACCCTGAATTTTCTCCTCCAAAAGTTTGTGTCAACTATTAAATAGAAAAACGTTTTCTGCTGATACAAAATGTTCTTTAGTTAGCTTTCAAAAAAAAGTTCTTTAGTTAGATGTTATGTCTTTCTGTAGCTATGAAAACTGTTAGCAAGTAAATACTAGACAGTTGATGTTCTCTAAGGAAATTATTGAATGCAAAATGGAAAAGGTTAATTTTACTACCCTGAAAAATTCATTTTATCGGTTTGATTCTCTGAACAAATTCGGCCCATTAAGCTATTTGAAATGGTCCAATCTAATCTAATCCCTAATGAAAATTTCTTATATGTCTCTCCTCATAAAATTTAAATTTTAGGTTTGAATTTTCCACGGTCATAGTTGACGTCATACTTTATGCTACAAAAATATATCTGACTGTTTTGTAATCATTTTCAAAAGGAGGAGCAAGCTTCAGACAATTTCTATGTTTTCTTTTCATTTTCTTTGCGTACACACTTCTGTGATTGTCATATGCACTCGTTGCTTCATTTTGATTTCTCTTAAACAGTAATTTACATTGGTGCCTTCGGCCTTACATTTTTGCTGAAGTTATATTTCTAACACTTTGTCCCCAAATTTTTAAGGTCATTGAAAGGAAGCTCACTGGGTCAGAACTCTGTACGAGAAATTGAAAGCTCCAATGAAGTAATACCTCGTCAATCATCCTTGAAGAGACGCCATGATTCCCGGAGAGAGAACCCTGTTGAGGGGCCAGAAACTAAGGGTGACTCAGAAGGGTCACTTGTTGCTGCTGATGATGCGGCAGATAAGCTGAGTACAGAAGATCACTTTGATGATGATGATGATAGGCTTGCATTGGGTGATAGTGTCGAAGTGGACGGTGATGATGCTACCTCAGAACCGAATACGCCTAGTGACACAAATGAAGCTGATAACTTGGGCCACTCTGGCAAAAGGCAGAAATCTATATCTATGGTTGAGCAACCTGCTGCACACGATAGCAGTGAGCCTGATGAATTGAGAACTAGTGAAAATAGTAAAGGTAGGTCTGGTAGCAGCAAAGATCAGCAGAAACGCCTTGAATCTGGTGAAGAAGTTCTTCAAGATAGGCACTCAAGGAGGGCAAATGATGTAAGAAAGCATCATGATGTGGAAGAACGCAACCTCCGCCGAAAAGATGAGTACTCTCGAGATGGCAAATCAGATCTAGAAAGATCACATTTGCCCTCCAGAGGCAGGGAAGATATCCACCAGTCTTATGCGAACAGAGATCGGGTTGACATGCAGAGAAGTTATGATAGGGTAAGAGAGACAGAAATTTGGCCGAGGAGAGAAGATAGTGTTCACAATAGACGAGGTAAAGAGGAAGATTTGAGGGTGGAGTACAATGCTGAAGGTGGTGCAAGGCATAGAAATAAGGCGAGACCCATTGATAGGAGTGATAGAGATGAAGATCTTCATTCACGGAAGCGTCTGGATGATGGTGACTGGAGGGGCTCTCGACAAAGAGAGCGTGGTGATGTAGTTTTGAATCGCCGTGACAGTTTGGACGATTCTCATATCAAGAGAAATAAGGATGATGAGAACTTGTGGAGAATGAAGCCTGAAAATGAAGACATGGTGCATGGTTATAGAGCAAGGGATGATAATAACAGAAGAAAAAGAGAGAGGGATGATGGAGTTGATCAGAAAAGAAGAGACGATAGTGGTAGAATGCGGGAGAAGGTTGATGATCGTTATCATGCCAAACACAAAGACGACAACTGGCGACAGAGAGAAAGAGAGGACAGACAGAGACCCAAGCATGAAAATGCATTAACCCTTCAGAGGGAAGAAGGAAGAGGGACTGGTCGGGGTAGTCGGGTTATGGATGATAAGTTAGCCAGTGGTGGTAGGAAGAAGGACGAACCAAGATCTTCGGTATTAAGCAAAGACACCCAAGAGCGTACCAGGCAAAATGAACCTTTGAGGAGAGGTCAGGGTGCAGAAGAAAACAGCTTGCAGAATAAAGGGCGTTCTGATGTACATCAACGCGATGACAATTCAAACAGTAATCGTCTATCTGGCAGTTCTGATGCTCGCCACACGGGTAGAGATAGGCATAGGGAGAGCACAAGAAAGGGCAGAAGTTCCGAGCCTGGTGAGCATGATCTCCACAGATCGAGCAAAAGGAGACGTGAAGACCATGAAAGCCATCGCACTGGGAAGGTATGAAATTATTTGGAAAGTGCTCCTACAGCATTAGAAATTCACGCTGTAATGCACCAACTTACCAGAAATTGAAAAATAAATTAGATACACAAACTGGAATTCACTGTGTATGATCATTAAGTGAAAAGTATATACCGGTAAGATATATATATATATATATATATATATATATATATATATATCTTGAGATGCACTTAGGGTTTTGTCTGCAGTGCTTCGAGACGATTGTTTACATCATATATGAGTGCTGACAAGTCGGTGTTTATTCAGTTATCTGGCCAGCGATAAATTGTCTGCATAAAGCTATATGTTATTTTTTTTTAAAAAAAGGGGTCAGATATCCCAACATGCTAGCATCCTTTTTCCTTGTTGATGCACTTAACGAGTTGAGTACTTGGATATATTTTATAATTTGGATTAGTACTATAGTGCTCATGCTTTGTCTCCCAATATTTTTTAGTTTTAAGAACACAATAGTGACACTTGCTGTGTAGCCTATGCTTGTCATGATAACTTTATATGTTGACTTAATGACATTCGAGAAGCACTATGCCAGTAAAGTACTAGGTATGGGGTACTGTGATGTATTTTATGCATCATTCATCATTCAACCTTGAAGAATCCCAAGTAAAAATAAGGCTGCCTTACCAGTTACCATCCGCTGGCTCTACCCTGGGGTTGTAACGGTATGGGGGCTGTCTACGGACAGTCAAATAGTGATAAATACATTAATTTACAACTACTAATTACTAATTAGGGTAAGGTCACCTAAAACAAGTGATATGCCACTAGTAAATAGAACTCCCTCAAAAAGTAAAGAACCGTAAAGACTGGAGGTCTTTTTGGGGTTCCATCCAGTAAGGTAACTCGAAACCAAAATCTGGTATGGTATATGCACCACTTTGAGTTCAAGTAACAGGTGCTACAATATTGAGAAATCCGCGTGATAGCTCCCCAAGCCGGACCAGTTCATGGCCCATGGGCGTGCTTGCTTGTTACAGTTGTGAACTTGAGTGTCCATGCTTCCATTTCACTAAGACCTTCCTCGTTATATTACCTGTCAAGGAGAGTCTATTTTTGCTGTGGCAAATTAAGCTGTGTGCATATAAGTTGGATATATCCCTAGCACCATGCCAGAATGCTGATATCGTCCACCAGCCGTACTGCCCATAACCAGTCAGAAATGTTAATAGCACCTGTCAGGCTGTCAGGGCTCTAAGTGTCTCTTTTCATTCCAGTTTGTAGTCAGTATATACTGATGCATCTCTAGCAAGATATGAGCAATCTCAGTTCTTTCTAGGTGCGCAAACCTACTAGTGTGCTTGTGTTTAACATTTGTTTTTGTGGCAAGTTTGCAGCCCAACTCTTCTACATTTGAACTAGACCTATAGACCATCTATGTTGTGTTCCTTTATACATCATATTAATATATTTTCTAGTTTAGTTATCCGACCGTAAACAAAACTGCAATTTCTAGGGCTTTCTAGGAGTTACACCATTCACTGTTAGTGTCAGTAACAAAAAAAAGGAACCATCATTAGGCTTCGCAAGACATCTTTGGTGCACTGCAGACTTCTTTTTCCTGCTCAATTTGTAGGGATTCTGGTAGAGATAGATGAATCAGTTAAGGTGCGAAAATTACACATAACTTGGAAGGAGTACTTTTGCACTTCACCCCAAAAATGTAGAAAAATAGGCATCAATTAAGTATGACGGAGAGATGAACCAATATTCATCTCTAGAGATGAACCAATATAAGTGGTCATCGATTGGACACTATAAAAGATAGTCACCTGGGAGTTGGGCTATCCATGTGGATCAATGTCGCGTTGGACTTCTGTGTGGATCCTGGAGAGCAGACATTATTATCTAATAACTTTTTAGTGGCTAGTGAAGATCTTACCCCTGTGGGTTAAACTATGTGCACACTAAACCTATGGGTTCTTTTGTCTGTTGATATATTTTTTTTGGAACGTTAGTTGCCCCTTTTTTCTATTAGGCAATTTAAACAAACCTGTTGAACAGTGGTTCCTTTTTCTATGCAATTAAACTAAACGTTAGTTCCCCATGTTTCCTTGACTCCTTGTCATGCAATTGAATTTTTTGCAAAGGCAGAAGATGGATATATTCATTAATTGACTGAGCCACTAATACTAATTTTCAGACTGAAACAACCTGCATGTCTTTAATGATGTCTGTAAAGTGTAGACTACGCCCATCATCTGTCGTATAATTTTGAAACATTCCAGGATTTCTTAAGTACACGCACATCGCGCAGTTAAGTTTCCCCTTCATAGCTCTGATTTTGGTGTAGTTAGTGCAATCCCTCCGTTTTGGTCAGTAGTGGGCATGATCCATATGTGTATTCCTTGGGATTTGTATCTGTTGTTAGCAATTATGCATCTAATAAATATAAACCATCATGGCTTGAATCTGATGTAGTTTATGAGTACAAGATGCGTATGAAGTAAATTTACTACTTTTGGCTTTATACTTTTTATATAAAAAATGCTCTTCTGGTCATATTTGCTCCTCAACAGTTATGAAAAATATAACTCTGTATAGGTTGAAACAAAAGAAGCGAATGAGCAAGAGAATAGTAGAGGTCATGCAACATCATCCAAGAAGAGCCAGAATCCTCAGCCAGATAATTCATTGGTGAATCAAATGGAAGAAGACGCCGCATCAGATGATGAAAATAATGAGGATTCTAGAAGGGGTCGCTCGAAGTTGGAGCGATGGACGAGCCACAAAGAGATTGAATATAGTACTATAGATGATGATAGTATGCAGACATTTCCCACCATCAAAGCTGATGTTCAAGCCCCTACTGCCGATGAGTTAGGTAAATCTGAAGTTTCTGCTGCAGTTGGCAATTCAGACATCAAGGGCAGTGTTGATACTTGTCAGACATCTGATAAGATGACTGAAGAGCGTGACCGACATCTAGACACAGTTGAGAGGCTCAAGAGACGAAGTGAGCGCTTCAAACTTCCCATGCCTGGTGAGAAGGATGCACCGCAAAGCAAAAAGGTGGATACCGAAGTGCAACCTCCCCAAAATGAATCGGCTGCTGCTGATATGGAAGTGAAACCAGAGCGGCCAGCTCGAAAGAGGAGATGGACTTCTGGAAGTTAGTTGAACTGGAACTTGAAGAAGTTTCAGCAGATTTCATGGCAGATGCTTGCACTTTGCATGTTTTTTCTCTTATACTTATAATTGAAAGTTGAATTGATGTATGGTTGCACTGTTTAACTTATACCTGTACGTGTAAACTTATATAGTTGTTTTGTGGCTGGGAACTGGATACTGTACTTAACCCCATCCATTTTCTCACTATAATTCCGGTGACCTCAATGTGTGGCCACTGGTGCCACTGTACTTTGGATAGTGTTCCGAGGCTGTTATGAGCAACAGTTGCATCGGAGTTTCCCAGTTGAATAGCTGGATTCGGCTTGAGCACATTTTGAAGAAGCTGGAGCGCCGCTGCTTCAAGTTGGCTTCATATGAAGTGCAGTGGCCTGGAAGCACTGGATTTTGTAACATTATTGTATCAACGTGAGTTACTTACAAGCTGTGGTGGTTGGATGTTTGCTGTGTGATAAGGCTGCAGAAGCAATAGTTGATGAGGATATAGCCACTAATTTGTATGCTTAATATTTCATAGTCATGTACATTCTGATAAACATAACTGTCGTGCATGAGTTACTGGATGCCGCAAGGGAGTTTGTAGTGTAGAGCTGCTGCACTGAATATTTTGGATGGAGAAAAATAATATTGATATATACCTGTAGGTAGTGCTAAGTGAAGGGATATGATTGTTTACTTGTAATTAGCGATGAATGTAACTGGTTCATGTGGAATTTTGCTAGTCATACAGAGTTTAGAATGACCCGATATATCCTGATTGAAATTTGGCCCTGCATATTACTTGTTTGCTATATGTGCTGCCGTTTGGGAATTTATTCCCACGTCCTATAAGCTTGGTGTCTTGTTCTCTTGCTAGCGTCGCTCGTGATTAGAACGTACCACGCCATCCTGTATGCGTTTTCGTACAGCGTTGTGGTAAACTGTAGTCACCAGTAGCGCTCGAAAATTTTCCCTACCACCCAGATTACACCATACTCCGCCGCGTGCTTGATGCCTGTGCTTGATGCCAACCGCGAGGATCACCCAAAAATAGTCGTTAGTTGTCAGCACTCGCCACCACGGGTCCACGGCGGCGTGCCGGCGCCGGCACACGATTCCTCCTTCAGGACCAGTGGAAAACATTTTTATTCAGAGTAGTGAGTGAATACTCTAAACAATCTTTTTGCGTTGTTGCTTGCTTGCTCAATTTTATACACTAGCGACTGGTAGTGAGTAGGTTCCCGCATCACATGGTTCAACTCCAACATGTTTCCGTCAGCCTCATCCTTGCTTTGATTCCTTCATGACAAAAGCAAAACTGGCGCTTGCGCACCCGGTCTCCTCCCACAGGTTGGCACGTACCGACACGAGCCGAGCCGCCAGTTTCCAAAAGCGGCCCAGTTTCAGATAGCCCACTGGTTTCCCCCCGAAACCCCGGCACACCCGACGACGTCACCCACCGTATCCGATCGCCACCCACCCAGCTCTCCCCTTCTCACCTGCGATCCGGCGTGTATAAATCGACCCGTGTCGTACGTGTTCGTTTCGCAGGCATTGTTGATTGAGCAAGCGAGCAGGCAGGCAGGCGATGGCCCCGAGCGCGTCGATGCTGTTCCTGAGCTACCACCAGCTCCACCAGCCAGCGGCGGAGGCGCCGCCGAGGAAGGAGGCTGCTGCCGCCGCGGGCCGCTTGCGGCTCGCTGTGAGCGGTGCTTTCTCGCTCGGTATGTTCGAGCGGCGGAGGGAGGCGGCGGCGCCGGCAGCGCGGGCCGAGGGGAAGACAGTGCGCGAGCGCGACGCCGGCGAGGAGATCAAGTCGCCGTCGCCGTCGCCGTCGTCGGCTAATAAGGAGCTGGAGGAGAAGTTCGAGGAGGCGCTGCGCCTCAGCTGCTGGTCTTCTTGAACGTCCTGGACAAGGCGCCAAATTACGATCGAAGCAGAGAGGAAGACATGTGGATTGCTTCTTTCTCCCTGTGTTCTCGAACTATGCTACTACTACTAGTGTGTAGATAAATTAAGATGCTAGCTAACTGCTGTTCTTACTCTCTTTTGATCTGTGCATATCCTTGCTGTAAAATCTTGCTGAGTAGCTGCTCCTTGTCGTTATTTTTCTTGAGATTTACGTGCGCTCGTAGTTGCTGTCAATCAGTTTCGGCTGCTTAGGCGACGGGTGAACCAATTAAGGCCCTGTTTCGATACCCTGATATTTTTTTAGTCACCTAAACTTTAGTCCCTTTTAGTTCTAAAAATGCCAAACATGGTGACTAAAAGGGACTAAACTTTAGTCCCTACCTCATAAGTCCATAAGCTCCATTTTAGTGACTTCTTGGGACTTCTAGTGACTTTTTCCCCATAACCCTCATTTACACCCCCACCCGACCCGTATCCCGACGCAATCCCCTCCTCCTGCAGCCCCTTCTCCTCCGCGCGCCGCCGCCACCACCGTCACCTGTAGCACGCCGCCCCCTCCCTTCCCCCGCGCTGCCTGCCGTCGCTCTCTCCGGCCCCGCCCGGACCGCCCGCCCTGGCCCCGAGCAGCCGCTCCTCGTCCCCGAGCTCCGCCACGGCCACGCTGATGGACCTCAAGGCGGCGCCTCATCCCCGAGCTCCGCCTCCTCGACGGCCGCCTCATCCCCGAGCAGCATGGCGAGCCGCGCTCGCGGGGCCGAGTGGCGGAGACAGTCCGGGTGGGGGCGACCCGGTGACCCTTCCTCGCCTGACGGGCCCGGTGACCGCTGGGATGTCCCTGCAGGTGGAGCGCGAGTGGCAACGCGTGCACGCCACGGAGGACATGGCGGCGGCGCCGGCCGCCGCGGAAGAGCATGACTACGAGCACGCCGCGTCGATCCTGGACTCCCGCCGCCTGGCGCGGGAGCGCCGCGCGTCGTTGTCCTCGGACCCGCAGACGCAGGCGCTGGTGGCGGAGCTGCGGGAGATGCAGGAGCGCGTGCTCAACTACCAGCGCTACGAGGAGTCCGGCCGGGGATGAGGCGGGGGCGCGGGGCGGCGACGGTGGGAGGCGGGGGAGAGGAGAGGGGCAGGGGCGGCGTGGGAGAGAGGGAGAGGCAAGGTTTGAAGGGTAGTATGGTTTTTATTCAGGCCAACTAGTTACATTTAGTCACTTTAAGTCCTACAACCAAACAGGACAGCTGACTAATGACTAAAATTTAGTCCCTACAAATCACTAAAAAAAGTCACCTTGAACCAAACAGGATCTAACACTTTGTTTACTCGCATCTCAAGTTGCAGCGCCAAGCTTGTTTATGAAATCGATGGTACTGTGCTAGCATTGCAATGAGTTAGTGCCTGATCTCTTTTCCGATAGAAAGTTAGCAACAAAGTGTCAAGTATCAGAGCAATTGCGACGGGAATACCTCCATGGTGCCACGTCAGTGTGTCAGAGCGAAACACCACAGTTGACTTTTCAAAGGATTCTCTTTTACAGTTCTGGACCTAATCTCACCCGGAGACCAATTCTGAATCCAGTTTAGATTGAGGCCCATAGAAATCCGAGTCCCGAGCTCAAGCGGGCCGCGTGGACCATAAAATATCCCCAAAGTCTCCGTCTCCCCTACTTCTCCCCACGAGTCCACGACTACTGCCGTTCGCTCCGCGGCCGCTGCTCGCCGGCTTCCTTCCGCCAGCTCCAGTCCGGTCGCCATGAAGGTAACCGATCGCTGCACTTCTCCGATCCATTTGAGACCCCGCTGGCATACTGTCATAATCTCGCTGCACCTTCCGCTCCGGATTCGCCGATTCGGGGCTCGGAGGTTGCTCTTCTCCGCGGGCGCAAGGTGTTCGACGTAATGCCTCACCGGGTGCTCCCGTGCAGATCGCGGTGGAGGGTTGTATGCATGGGGAGCTGGACATCGTCTACGACACGCTTCGCAAGCTCGAGGAGGCCGAGGGGACCAAGATTGACCTCCTCCTCTGCTGCGGGGATTTCCAGGTGCGTGCTCCCCGTCGGCCCGTCCTCGCTTGTGGCCGGGGGGAGTGATTCGACGTTTGCGTGACATACTGTCACTTCGCCTGTTTCGCTGGAGAAATGGTTTTGATATTCAATAATGTTTGATAGTAGTTCTCTAGATGTTAACACATCTCCTATCATAACATTGCATTTTCCCAGGCTGTTAGGAATCAGGATGATTTACAGTGTGTTAATGTCCCACAAAAGTATCGTACCATGAACTCATTTTGGAAGTACTACTCAGGGCAAGCAGTTGCTCCGTACCCAACCATCTTTATTGGTGGAAATCATGAAGCATCCAATTATCTGTGGGAACTGTGAGTATTTGCCATTTCTCTAATTTTGTGGTTTCCCTTTGGCCGTAGTTTTTTTGTAACATATCTTCATGTCATTTGCAAAGAACTAGACATGGCTGTCACAGAATTGGGCAAACTGAATTTAGTATATGAACATCTTTTTTAGCAATAACTCAAGTATTGCCTGGACATTGTGGAACCATGGTATTCTATAGTACATTAGGTCAAGTATTGCCTGTAGTCATTGCATCTACTGTATAAAAAATACAATTCATTTAGAAAATTAATAACAAGGATATTAACAGTACAATTGACCTGTGCTGTTATCTAAGTTTGCCGTGTTTCTTTGCTCATGGTGTGATGCCTGCTATTTTGTGCGGTGCTCTTATTATTATCAGGTACTATGGAGGATGGGCAGCGCCTAACATATACTTTTTGGGGTTTGCTGGTGTTGTTAAGTTTGGAAACATCCGAATTGGTGGACTGTCAGGAATACACAAGCAACACAATTATCACTCAGGCAAGTATTTTTTTGTACATGGGACGTTTTGGATTTGTACTCAGGCAAAATGATCCAACTGTAAACTTTGGTCTTATGCATTGAGTTCTCCAAAATTGTTGCAACCTGTGCAGGACACTACGAGAGGCCTCCATACAATGAAGATACTATACGATCTGTGTACCATGTAAGGCATTATGATGTTCTCAAGCTCATGCATGTGAAGGAGCCACTAGATATATTCTTGTCACATGATTGGCCTCTGGGCATTACTGAGTATGGGAACTGGCAGAAGCTCATTAGGGTGAAGAAGAACTTTGAAGAAGAGGTAATGTCCAACTGGCTTAGGAGCTTGCCTTATGTTAAAGCTTAATGGCATGACATCACGATCTCGCCTATAACCTATAACTTTGTGAAAATGTCTCAAGATAGATTCAATGTTAGTGTGCCAGACTACTACATGATTCATTCTAAGAACCAAAAGGCCATGTTAGTCATAGAATATGCATTCATTGGTCCCTCACATGTTTACGAATGATAAATCTTGCTAAGAGTTACCAGGTGAAACATAGACAACTCATGCCCCTGCTCTTGCTTTGGCATGAAGTTTTGCACTTCCTTTGGATCAAACTTTGCTATTTCCTTTTACTTAGGGCCTAGAAATTAATTTATTCATATTTAGAAAGGCAATAGTATTGTAGATTATTGTATATGCGATTTCTGTCCATAAGATATATTGATTTGATTTTGGTACGTTGTTTGAGTGAATTCACTTTCTTAATAATACTTGTTTCATTCTTACCTAACTCATATCCATATATCTTCTCGAATGTTGCTGCATCTGAATTTATTATTGTCAAATGTTCATTTATTTTCAGGTTAACAATAGAACTCTAGGCAGCAAACCTGCAGCTGAATTACTGAACAAACTAAAACCACCGTACTGGTTCGCGGCCCACCTGCACTGCAAGTTTCCAGCTATCATCCAGCACGGAGAGAATGGACCTACGACGAAGTTTCTTGCCCTTGATAAGTGCCTTCCCGGGCGGAACTTTTTGCAGGTATTCTTATTCCTTCCAGGATAGTTTCTATCTTTATGAATAAAGTTTTGTTTTATATGTTTGTCTCTGAGATTGTACCATTCCTTTTCAGGTTATAGACATTCCATCCAATCCAGGACCCTATGAAATACAGTATGATGAAGAATGGCTTGCAATAACACGAAGATTCAATAGCATTTTCCCTTTAACTCAAAGGCGATTTACTATGCGGTTGGTGCATATAATGTCTTTCTTTGTGAGCATATATATAGTTAGTACTCTGAAAGTTTTTAGCCATTGCTAAATGTGGAGTTGTTTAATTCTTTTACCAAAGGGATGAACAGCTTGACACTCAAGATGACCGACTATGGGTTCGGAGCAAGTTGAATACTAGAGGGGTTAAGCCATTTGATTTTGTCCAGACTGCACCGTCTTTCAACCCTTCGGGTCCAGCCCCCAATTCCTCCATAACAGGTAGGTTATTCACATCTTAACTATGAGACATAAACAAGCCAGCTTCTATTGAAATTGTTTTATTGAGTCAAACTTTCCACCCAGTCCTTTAGTTTGGTGCATCACGAATTTCCTTTTGATGCAACTGCGTTTGTATGAAAAGTCGGAACTATCACAAAGTTCATATGTGACTCTAAGCAATTGCAGTTATCTTTCAAACAGTTGTGGCACCCTTTTTTCAAAAAATGTTTGGATATATTTCCTTTGTTATGGAACTTCTGGCTTGTGTCTAAAACATTTATCCTTTCTTATACACAGGAACTTGCAGGAATCCACAAACAGAGTCTTTTCTCCAGCTTCTGGAACTTCCATATCTGCTGGACTCATCTAATTCTGAGGGTGTGTCTTTTGGTAATGGTTAACATCATTTCTATATATTAAGCACTGTATTTCATATTTGTAAAGGCGAGAATCAACAAAGTTTTGGCTGTGGTTGGTACTGTATTTTCTCCAGAGATAGTTGATATTGTCACTTATGCTTCGAGCCTCTGGTAATTTGGGTTTTTCTCAACTTTTTGTCTACAGGGGTTGATAGAAACGAGTCAAGCTCTAAGCCAGGAAAGACGCTTGATGGTGAAGATATAGAACTACCGGATGAGGATGAGGATGAAGATGCCGCGGACGATGATGAGTGAATGAGACGGAGTAGCCGGACATGTTCCGTTGCACCATCTCAGTTGCAGCGGGTTTACATAGAACTACCGGATGAGGATGAGGATGGATAGCTGTCTCTGTAGAGAGGAACTCACTAGATTGTAGTGACATAGCTGCTTGTTTGTGGGAGAATGTCTGTAGACTCAGGCTAGGGCTAGCAGAATGCAAACTTTCTTCGGTGTTGAATTGTTGGTGTCCTTAAAACTACATTCACACCGATAGTTCAGCTAGCTCAGAAAACAGTCACCAGGTGTATTCAGTGCAAAATGTTAACCAAATGACATCTACTGGCAAAATCGAGGTCAACTTCCTAAAGTCATCTTGTTTAAACCTGCGTGTGTAAGTCCAGTCTCGTTTCTAGAAGGCTGCTATGTATGAATACTCGATACTTTGGAGCATTTTGTATTGTGCAAATACATGCCACGTGTCTCATTCCCACAAAGGTTATTTTTTTCGATAAATATCTCTATCAACTTATTTTCATACATCTTAATATCACACTTGTGATATCATGATAGGTAAGTTTACGACTGAACGCCGTAATTCTCTGTTTTCATGAGAAATGGCTGAAACCAACCTGCAGAAGTATTATATCTTCTGATGGAAATCATTTTCTTAGATATAGGTATCAAGCTTACAATATTTTTCTCAGGTGACATTATGAAAGAACAACTCATGGGCATTAGTCCTTTGACCATGCCTTGCCCTGAAACTTAAACTGCAACGGACTACACGTCTGAAAACACCCTGGCGCCGTTCTTGGAGCGTTCTGATTGCTTTGCTCATGCCCTCAACGAACGCCGTTGCCAACGCCCCCCATTACGCCACGCGCAATCACCTTACTCGGCATCTCCAGTCTTCTCCCACAAAATCTTTCTCTGACCAGGAGAGCTAGCATGATTGCGCAATTTCTTTTCCTTTTGACATCAAAATTATGCTGAACTGTTCCAGTTTCTGGAGAGGAATTTTTTACTAACTTTTCAGCAGCAAAATTATGCTGTCACCGGCCATATAATTAGGCACTTAATTGTGATTGGTTGAGCAGGTAATTTCAAGGGGACAACGTCTCAATCAGTGATGGGGTTTTGAGAGAGACTGTTGAAAAATTTCAATAGCCTAATGCATCAGATCCCGGGGCAAGCTATCAGTCAGATCATTTCAAGTCCATTGGCCTGAAAAGATTTGGATCTTGCCACCTCAATCATGCATGTAAAATTTCTCACAAGAAGACAAATTTGTATGCAGGGGTTACAGAGACCCCACTTGCTGGGATTAGTGGTTGCAAGTGTGGGTTTAAAAAAAAATCCGTGGAGTGGGAGGGGATCAGATGCTTTGGCTAACAATCAAGTTGAGTACCATATATGTCCGAGGACCGGTGGATGGTTGCTTCTCAGTGTGATGAGTGATTGACAACGTTGTGTGGACTGACTCTTGGCTTAGTAGTGCAGGTGTTGGTGCGACTTGGTTTGCGTTGGTGCAGGTGAAGAACAAGCGCGAAAGGTGTTAGCCAGAGTGGCATCCGAGGAGTGGAGAGACAAGTAGGCTTGGTTCGAGGGATCCGGTGGCCAGACGGGATCAAGTGCAGTCAACATGGTGCAAGAAGAGCAAGACGAGGTCGTGGACTTGGAGCCGGTGCAAGGTGGCGGCTAACGACCGAAGCTTGTACGCGGAGTTTGATGGTTGGGCCACAAAACCATCGGAGGAGGGTTTCTCGGTTTGGGCCTCAAAACCGAGCCCGAAGGCCCAACGTGACGGAGAAGGTGATCTGGGCGCGTTCGGGAAGCTTTAAAGCGGTGGACGCGTGGCGGGATCCGGAAGCTTGCGTCGGAGGGAAGCAAGGCCGGATGGACGGCGTGCCCAGCCGGAGGAGTTATCTGCAACTTTACCGTTTTGCCCTTGAGGGCGTGTATCGTAGAGTTAAGTTGTAGGGGTAGTATGGTCACTTCCCTTCACCATGACACTTAATATAGATAGGAGGTGGAAGGGATGGTAGATAGAGTTCTTGGGAAAACCCTAGTTCATTTGCACTTTGCCTTTCTCTCTCTAGTTTCTCTCTCTAGGCTAGCCAGTGCATCATCGATTCATCTGGAGCGGGAGGATGTTGGGAGGCAGCTAGACTTGTACAGATTGTGACCTCTGTGTGGTTAATCTAAGTGCTAGTTTGAATCATCTCCTTCTATCTTCCCGAGTTCATTTGGTGCCTTTTTCGTTCTTGGTTTGATTCTTCATTTCTAGGCCGTTTGGCTCCGGATTTGTTTGTGGAGATCATGGGTGGATGTCTTGTGCATCTTTGTGGATGATCTTGCCTCCTCAAACGCCAGGAATCGGTCTAGATTTGAAGTTTTGTGGATGAACTCGTGAGTAGGTGCCTAGTTCGTGTGATCCACGATTTCTCGATTTGTAGGGCGTTAGAGGCCGAGATTTTGGGGCATATCTTCACCTTAGGGTGCTAATCATCTCCCCAAAGTTTTGTCTCAAGAGCTCTAGCCGTTTGGGAGATCCGGTGATGGTTTTGGGAGAGGGAACCCGCGGATTTCTGTGGCTGTTCTGAAAAGTGCGGAGTTTCCGGACAAAAGTGTGGAGTTTCCGGAAGTGCGGAGTTTCCGGACATTTGTGTGGAGTTTCCAAACTTGTGCGGAGTTTCCGGACTTATGTGCGGAGTTTCCGGACATTAGTGTGGAGTCTCCAAACTAGTGCGGAGTTTCTGGACATTTGTGTGGAGTTTCCGGACTTGTGCGGAGTTTCCGGACTTATGTGTGGAGTTTCCGGACTTTCCTGCTGATTCTCTTTTCTTTGTCTCCAGCTAGTGTTTTAGGTTGTTTGTTGTTTCCGCTGTGTGTTTCTAGTTGAGACTTGTTCCTAGGTCCAAAAGCACTCCAGTGGCTTTGTGGATTTGGAAAGAAAGTGAGTTGGACGCGTCAGAAGTGATTTTGGGATATAGGCCGGAGTTGCTCTTTTGAGAGAAATTTTTGTCGGCTCCCATTCACCCCCCCTCTGGTCGCCATTTCGATCCTTCAATTGGTATCAGAGTAGGTTACGGATCTTCGTGATTCTAACCAGTCTTAAGATCCAAGGATGGCGTACGCCGGAAAGGGTTCGGGTCCTCCTCTCTTCGATGGGAAAAATTACCGGATGTGGTCGGTTCGCATGGGAGCTTTCCTCCGAAGCAAGGGACAGTTGATATGGGATATCACTCTTGATACTTCTTATATCACCCCTGCTTCGAGAGAGACACAAATTGCTAAGGACAAGTTTGATACAAATGCAAAAGCTGTTGATTTCTTGTTCAAAGCGCTTGACGAGCATGAATTCAATCGTGTGATCGAAGAGCATCTTGCGTGGAAGATTTGGCAAAAGTTAGAGATCGCCCATGGAGGTGATAGTGGGGTTAAGGCTCGGCTCTTTTCGACTTACCGGAGGGAATATGAGAATTTCTCTCATTTGTCCGGTGAGTCAATTGATGTCATGTTCCAGAGGTTCACCGTGATAGTGAACAACATGAGAGCCAATATTACCAACCTCCCAGATACAGACCGTGATATGGCTTTGAAGCTTTTACACTGCTTGGATATGTCTGTATGGGGAACTAAGGTTGAGGCAATTATGGAGTCGGCTAGCTATCTGACACTCACAGTTGATGGGCTGTTCTCAAAGCTCAAGTCCTCAGAGGTTGATAGGTTAGCTAGAGCCAAGCTTGAGAACCCGACTGACTCCCATAGTCTGGCTCTTATGAGTGGTTCTAGTTCTAGATCTGGTGCTAACTCTTCACGACAGTTTGCTTTGTCTTTGCTTGTGTCTCTGCCAGATGAGGAGTTCGAGGTGCTGAGCGAGGAGGATCTCGCATTGCTCACCAAGAGGTTCGGGCGCATGTACGAGAACCGCAAGAGTACAAGACGTTTTGGGAGTACGTGCTACAGGTGCGGCAAGATGGGACACTTCATCGCCGAGTGTCCGGAGCCAGCAGAGCCGGACCGCAAGCACAAGCACCGCTCGAGGGATGATCACAAGAACCACAAGTACAAGTATAAGGACAAGGACAAGAAGAAGCATGGTGACCGCAAGAACAAGCACAAGTACAAGCGCAAGGAACGAGCCATGGTGGCCGGGGCGAGCGACGTCGACACAAGTTCAAGCAATTCTTCATCAAGCTCAAGCAGCGAGGATGAAGATCAAGGTCGACGCCGGAGGAACGAGAACTTCAACGGCTTGGCATGCATGGCGTCCCGAGGCTTCTGTACCATGGCGCACAACTCCGTCAACAAGTAGAGTGCAAAAGAATACTCCGAGTCAGAGTCTGAGGATGAGGTAAATCGAGATCCCAAATTCTTGTTAGAGGAGAATGCTAGGTTGAATGAATTGCTTGATAATCGTGACGATGTGCTTCGTAAGACCAACAAGGAGAAGGGGGAATTTAGATCGTTGCTTGGTGAGTCTAAGGAGAAAGTTGTTGAACTTGAGTCCTTGCTTGTTGCCTCTAAAGATCAAATTGCTCAACTTGAAATATCTCTTGCTAAATCTCAATCTGAAATTGATGCTTTGAAAATTGCTCCCGTTGTTTCTGATGAGCATACTTGCAATGATTGTGATGCTGTCATGAATGAATTGGTTGAGCTTAAAAACAAGCATATGTCTAAAATTGAGGAATGTGATTTGCTTAAGTCAAATCTTGAAGAATTGAAATCTAGATCTGCTTTGCTAGGAGCTTGCACCTCTTGCCATGTCTTGTATGCAAAACTTGATGATGCTCTTGCTAAAATCAAATGTCTCGAATGTTCTACTAAATCACCTGCATGTGCCGTATGTGATAAAAATGCTTTGAAGAACAGTGAAATTGAGGATGCAATGAATCGTGTGCAAAAAGAAAATGACGAGCTGAGACATTGCCTGAGTTGGATGTCAAGTCGAGAGCCTGAGTTGAAAATGATGATGGCTGAGCTCAGAAGAGGTGATTCTCGTGGGCTTGGCTGGGAGACGGTGGTTAAGAATGAGGGAATGATTTGTGAGGGAGTACCATTTCCTCCACAAAAAACCCCAGCCAAAAACACCTTTGATCCTAAACCCAACCACCTGAGAAACAAACTCGATACTATTCTTGATCCACCAGTTTCTACCACGCCAGCCAACAATTTCCAAAAGCGAGTGATTTTTGTGGGAGAGTCGAGTGGTCTCAAACCTAGTGATAAGCCAGGGCCAAAAGGAGATCCAAAGCCAAAACCAGTCCGTTATCACTGTGGGTTTTGTGGTAAGGATGGTCACCAAGAGGAGTTCTGCTTCAGGAAGAAGAGAGAGATGAGGCGTGAGAAGGAAATGGGTAACCGGGACAGGTACCGCTCTTCTCATAGCGTACCTGAGCCTCGTGCACCTTTGCCTAGGGGTGATGGTTTTGTTCGTTCGATTCCTAGAGGGGATGCTCGTGGCTTTGTTCCTCGTGGGAGAGTTCCTCAGAAATGTGGTGGTGTTGCCAGGCGTCCTCCTCCTCGTGGTCAGTACGAGCTCTGGAGAGACGACCGTGGTTTTGGTTACCAGAGGGAGTCTGGACCGCGCTTTCCCCCGCGTGATGTTCCTCCGGTTAGGCGTGAGAGGTTTCCACAGTTTGATAGGTTTGGTAGAGTGGATTTTGCTAACCCTTCTTTTGAGCAGATGGCTCAGCACTGGTTTGACTCTTTCTGTTCTAACCCCAGTGTTGAGTCGTTTGCTCATTCTCGATCTCGTTTTTGATTTTCCAGGTGGGAGGCTTGAGGAGCTTGTGGTTGATTGACTCCGGTTGCTCTCGACACATGACCGGAGATCAAAGGTGGTTCTCAAGCCTCACCCCAGTGATGACAAGGGAGTACATCACTTTTGGGGATAATGGTAAGGGTAGAGTGCTCTCACAAGGTGATATTCAGGGGAGCGAGAAGTTTGTGTTGAAGCGTGTTGCTCTCGTCAAGTCGCTTGGCTTTAATTTGCTTTCGGTCTCTCAGCTGCTTGACGAGGGTTTTGAGGTTCGGTTTGTTAGTGGTGCTTCTCGGATTCTTGATTCTCGAGGTGACCTTGTTTGCATGATCATTCCTGAGAGTCAAGTTTTCGTTGCTGATTTTTCGAGGTCTTTTGGTGTTGCTCGTTGTCTCATTGTTGGTTCCTCTTCCGAGCTTTGGAAGTGGCATAGGAGGTTGGGTCACTTGAGCTTCGACTTGCTCTCTCGTTTGAGCGGTCTTGACCTTATCCGAGGATTGCCCAAGCTTCGGTTTGAGAAAGATTTGGTTTGTGCACCTTGTAGGCATGGCAAGATGGTCGCTACTTCCCACCCATCTTTGACCGATGTGATGACTGAGCATCCTGGGGAGCTTTTACATATGGACTTGGTTGGTCCAGCTCGCGTTCGCTCAGTTGGTGGGAAGTGGTATGTCCTTGTGATTGTGGACGACTATTCTCGCTATACCTGGGTGTATTTCTTGGCGGCTAAGGATGAAACGTTTGGTTTTGTTCGAGATTTGATCTTGAGGTTGAAAAATGAGCGAAATGGTGATGCCATACGAGCTATACGCAGTGACAATGGCACGGAGTTTAAGAACGCTCGATTTGAAACCTTTTGCCGTGATCTTGGTCTTGAGCATCAGTTTTCTTCGCCTTATGTTGCTTGTCAGAATGGCGTTGTGGAAAGAAAGAACCGGACCATTTGTACTATGGCCAGGACGATGCTCGATGAGCATAGGACTCCTAGGAAGTATTGGGCCGAGGCGGTGAGCTCTGCGTGTTATGTGTCTAATCGGATTTTCCTTCGTGCGTTCAAGAAGAAGACTTGCTACGAGTTTTTTCATGGGAGAACCCCCAAGGTGAGTCACTTTCGAGTTTTCGGTTGCAAGTGCTTCATTCTCAAGAAGGGTAATCTAGATAAGTTTGAGTCTCGATCTCATGATGGTATCTTCTTTGGTTATGCTAATCATTCTAGAGCATATCGTGTGCTCAATCTTGCAACTAACCAAATCATGGAGAGCTTGGTGTGTGTTGTCCCTTTTAAGTTGGTTTTGGAGCTCACTTTGTAGCATATGTAAATCCTGTATCATACTTTGCATCTTGTATCATATCTTGCATCTTGTATACTAGATGAGCTTCGCCTATATATTCTTAGCTTCTCCATATGTTCTTGTGATGTAGTACTTGAGATGATGTTCTTATGGAGAATTATGCAGTTTATTCTCATGAGGATATTACGCTATACTTGACATGAGCTAACTGTTTTTGCAATACGCAATTTGGAAATAAAACTCTTGATCACCCATGAGCAATTTCTATGCATTGGATAGCTCTTGCTTGAATACTAGTCCTCATGATCTGTTTGTGGTTGGGCTTCATATTCGTTTCAATTGGATCCATGATCTAGGTATCATTGCAGATGTTTAGCCTATGTTAAATCCTAGGAGGAACTTGGTTCCTTTGTGTCGCAAAGACACATCATGCTAGCTTAGTTGTATGGTTATAAAAAATTGAGAAAAATATGTTGTTCACCAAGGCTGAAATGCTTTCGTGGCTAAAAACTTAACATGCTTAGTTGTTACATGTTGTCTACCAAAGAAGTAGGCACTTGATTTCAACAAGCCGGAAATGAAAGCTAGAATATGGCTTGGATCTTTCATGGGTGTCTGTGATGATCTTTTGTTAAGAATGTGTTGTCCTCGCATAAACTGATTATAGTACGAACTATTCATGCTTGAGCTATTCTCGGTTCAGTTTTTGCTCATATGGTGACATCTTTGTAACATTCTAAAACCTTGATTAACTACTTTGCGCATTCGCTTATATCATGATATCCTTGTGAGCTTGTAGTTGTATGTGATCTATTTGAATATCCTCTCATGTGCACATTCATTTTGAGAATATGTTGATGCTTTGCGATATATAAGAGAAGCTCTTGACTTTGTACATTTTTCATGCAATCCTTGATTCATGCATTGTCAACAAGGGGGAGAATTATGCATTGCTTTGCATTGAGAGGGTTATTCAGTTCAGGGGGAGAACTTGAGTTTGTATGCACTTGTTCAGGGGGAGTATGCATTGTTTTGTGCTTTGCTCTTTTGCCGATGGTGTTGAGCCCTTTCTGCCTCTTCTTGAGGGGTCGGCATTTGGAGCTCGTTGTCTCGGTTGTGTTGAGTCGTTGCCCTTGTCTTAGGGGACCGAGACTTTCTCTTTCGAGTGACTTTGTCTTTCGGCTTGTTCCTTGCTTTGGTCACTTGATTGAGTCTTCTTTTCTTTTTCTGTTTTCCTTTTTCATATCCTGAATTATGTGTGTGTTGTCAATGCACTCATCAAGGGGGAGATTGAGGACCATATGTGTCCGAGGACCGGTGGATGGTCGCTTCTCAGTGTGATGAGTGATTGACAACGTTGTGTGGACTGACTCTTGGCTTAGTAGTGCAGGTGTTGGTGCGACTTGGTTTGCGTTGGTGCAGGTGAAGAACAAGCGCGAAAGGTCTTAGCCAGAGTGGCATCCGAGGAGTGGAGAGACAAGTAGGCTTGGTTCGAGGGACCCGGTGGCCAGACGGGATCAAGTGCAGTCAACATGGTGCAAGAAGAGCAAGAC
Organism: Echinochloa phyllopogon; assembly: GCA_033239725.1. Classification (NCBI taxonomy): domain Eukaryota; kingdom Viridiplantae; phylum Streptophyta; class Magnoliopsida; order Poales; family Poaceae; genus Echinochloa; species Echinochloa phyllopogon. The sequence goes on along the minus strand of BTCW01000009.1, from coordinate 8,924,522 downwards.
GAGGTCGTGGACTTGGAGCCGGAGCAAGGTGGCGGCTAACGACCGAAGCTTGTACGCGGGGTTTGATGGTTGGGCCACAAAACCATCGGAGGAGGGTTTCTCGGTTTGGGCCTCAAAACCGAGCCCGAAGGCCCAACGTGACGGAGAAGGTGATCCGGGCGCGTTCGGGAAGCTTCGAAGCGGTGGACGCGTGGCGGGATCCGGAAGCTTGCGTCGGAGGGAAGCAAGGCCGGATGGACGGCGTGCCCAGCCGGAGGAGTTATCTGCAACTTTACCGTTTTGCCCTTGAGGGCGTGTATCGTAGAGTTAAGTTGTAGGGGTAGTATGGTCACTTCCCTTCACCATGACACTTAATATAGATAGGAGGTGGAAGGGATGGTAGATAGAGTTCTTGGGAAAACCCTAGTTCATTTGCACTTTGCCTTTCTCTCTCTAGTTTCTCTCTCTAGGCTAGCCAGTGCATCATCGATTCATATGGAGCGGGAGGATGTTGGGAGGCAGCTAGCCTTGTACATATTGTGACCTCTGTGTGGTTAATCTAAGTGCTAGTTTGAATCATCTCCTTCTATCTTCCCGAGTTCATTTGGTGCCTTTTTGGTTCTTGGTTTGATTCTTCGTTTCTAGGCCGTTTGGCTCCGGATTTGTTTGTGGAGATCATGGGTGGATGTCTTGTGCATCTTTGTGGATGATCTTGCCTCCTCAAACGCCGGGAATCGGTCTAGATTTGAAGTTTTGTGGATGAACTCGTGAGTAGGTGCCTAGTTCGTGTGATCCGCGTTTTCTCGATTTGTAGGGCGTTAGAGGCCGAGATTTTTGGGGCATATCTTCACCTTAGAGTGCTAATCATCTCCCCAAAGTTTTGTCTCAAGAGCTCTAGCCGTTTGGGAGATTCGGTGATGGTTTTGGGAGAGGGAACCCGCGGATTTCTGTGGCTGTTCTGAAAAGTGCGGAGTTTCCGGACAAAAGTGTGGAGTTTCCGGAAGTGCGGAGTTTCCGGACATTTGTGTGGAGTTTCCGAACTTGTGCGGAGTTTCCGGACTTATGTGCGGAGTTTCCGGACATTAGTGTGGAGTCTCCAAACTAGTGCGGAGTTTCCGGACATTTGTGTGGAGTTTCCGGACTTGTGCGGAGTTTCCGGACTTATGTGTGGAGTTTCCGGACTTTCCTGCTGATTCTCTTTTCTTTGTCTCCAGCTAGTGTTTTAGGTTGTTTGTTGTTTTCGCTGTGTGTTTCTAGTTGAGACTTGTTCCTAGGTCCAAAAGCACTCCAGTGGCTTTGTGGATTTGGAAAGAAAGTGAGTTGGACGCGTCGGAAGTGATTTTGGGATATAGGCCGGAGTTGCTCTTTTGAAAGAAATTTTTGTCGGCTCACATTCACCCCCTCTGGTCGCCATTTCGATCCTTCACAAGTCTTAATTGTTACCACCAGAGCAAGGTAGCCGAGGTAGGCTCTGGTTGACTAATGCAACTTAGTTGTCAAGGCACTTAGGTCTGCGATGTGCTGTGATACAGAAGACAATATGATTGTACTATTAGCATTATTTTCCATAGCTGCAATTGTGAGGGAGTTCACATGGAAATTAGGGCATCATGTTGTCATGCTGAAGATTTGTTGGTTTCAACAAGCTCCCAACGTTGTAGTCATGGAGAACAAGGAGATGAATTGTTGGGGTAACTTGGTGAGGGCCTGAGGGATAATAGTGGTTTCACATTTCCAAAGAATTTCCTATCATCTTAAAGGGTGTATCCATTTGGAAAATAATAAATCGCAGTGAAGGGGTCACTGTACAATTAATATTTATTTTGAATGTCCTTCTTCTTTATCTTAGAATTCAAAGCATGCTTGACGATGGAGATAACTGTTTGTTTATTTGCAGATCAAAATCGATTTCTTTAGTAGATAAGCCTTTTGCTGGTTTTGCTTTCTATTTTACCCAATTTTCTATTAATTTGTGGACAAGTTATACATCGGATAAGTTGATTAAGACAGATATATATAAAGATTGGTTACAATCTCATTCCATGAACAATTTGTGAAGATTTCAACAATAACAAAAAAAACAAATCTTGAGTAAGCTGAAAAGACATGTAACCAAGAAAGCCATGAAAGGTAACAACCGAGCACATTTATTTATTTTTATGCTTGTATGCGAGTAAACAAGAGAGCACAACTACATCTTGATCCTGTGACAGCTGACAACAAAACCCACATGTGAAAAACTACAAGCAAAGGATCCATCAAGTTGTGGCTAACCCAACTTGTAGGACCCTCAAAAAACGAAACGAAGAGGCACCCCTACTGTGCTTCCGTATCAAGGCTTGCAAAGTCCCCCTCAGAGCTGAAAAAAGATGGTACCATTTTCTCCACAATCGAAGCTTTTTTGGGAACAGTGTGACTAGGATTGAGAGGACGGCAAAGGTAGGTATTGTGTTTGAAAAACAATATCCTCTCATGGAAAAATAAGGTGAAAGGGCAACATATTGGCAAAAGGGAGAAAGAAAAATTAGTTTGTGGTAAAAAGTCAAACTCCCCAGCCTAGATAATAAGCCCTAGAAAAAGACAGGTCTCTGTTTTTTTTACAATCTGCTCCCTCCCAAAAACATGGAGTGACAAGATCAAACCATGTAAAAAAGTGGAGGGAGAGAAAATAGGAGAGGGTAGTAGGTAGCTAGGTAATCTCTGCACCCATGCAGCAAAAACCAGTGGAAATGGCTAATCTTTGGGGGGGCACTGTGGGGGGACTGCAAGCAACTCTCTTCGGAAGCATGGCAAGGAAGAACCTTTGGACCTAACCATTAGCCTTGAATCCTCAAAGCTGATGGGAAAAAGCTGGCCTAGATTAAGCTTTGTCTGATCAGGAGCTAAAGTCTTCAGAAAGATGATTTGAACGCTTGATTTAGCTTCTTGACAATATCCTTGACAGACAAGCAGAAGTCGTCACCAGCCTGCAGAAAAAGATCACCAGATGAATTAGCACATGGGCAGTACTGCAGACTGAAGAAGAAGGTGCCATGCATGGCAAGCAGAGAGTGGTTGAGCTGACTCACCATGGCCATGATGGTGATGTCGAGGGAGGAGGTGGTGAATGGTAGCACATTGGTGTTCATGATGGTGAGGCCGAGGCGCTCGACCTCGGACAGGGCAGTGATGAGCGCGCCCTTGCGGTTCTCGCAGTGGATCCTGATCAGCACCGTGCGGTCCGACACCCTGGCCTCGATCTCCGGCAGCGTACCGGCAGCCTCGGTGCCGACGAAGTTCTCGTCGCAGGACGAGCCGTCGTCGTCGTCGGCAGACAGCTGGGACTTCTTGACCAGCACCGCCGCCTCCACTGGCCGCCGGCGAGCCTCATCCTCCAGGCCCTTCACCTGGTCCTGCAGCTGCTTCACGTACTTGATCGCGTCGCCGAGCACTGACGCCTTGTCCATCTGCGAGCAAACGCCACGCACACCAATCAGTTCATAGTTCAGCTCATCCCGTCGGAGTTGGGGCTAGTTGGATTTGGACGTCCGGCCATGTCGCCATGGATTTGGGAGTATGTGTGTGTTTGTACCTTCTTGAGCCCGGGGACGATCTTGGAGAGGGCGATGAAGCGCTGGCTGAGCTTCTCGCGGCGCTTCCGCTCGGCCAAGATGTGGTCCTGGTTCTGGGAGGCCGAGCGGGTGGTCGGCGGCGCCGGCGCCCCCCTGGCGGCGTCGGCGACCATGGCGTCGTAGCTCCGCTTGGCCGGGCGGTCCTGGTGGAACGGCGTCGCGCCGGCGTCCATCACCTCCTGCTTGGGCGCCTTCGCGGGCGGCGCGCCGTGGCCGTAGTACGGGGCGCTGGGCACCTGGTGCACCTCCGCCTTGGCGAACGCGGCGGCGCCGGCGGCGTGGCCGCCGAAGGAGAGGATGGTCGGGGAGGAGGAGTCCGCGGGGGAGCCCTGCTCCGTGATGCACGAGTCCCAGCTGGTGTTGACCTTGGCCGCCTTGCGCGGCCGGTGCTCCGCCGCCGCGGGTTGCTGCTGCGGCATCAGCGCCGCCGCCGCCGCCTGGTCCACGTCAACCTCCCCCTGGCCGAACGCCACGGCGATCTGCTGTTCCGTGTACTGCTCCAGCAGCGCGTCAGACTGCCACTGGTGGAAGAAGCTTGGCTCGTCCATCACCTGCGCGCCAAGAAATTCATCAGTATTCAGGCACACACACCACAGGTGCCAAACTGCCGAGTCCAATCATCAGGCAATCCACACCGATCAAGATGGCTATTTGGTGATGAACTCTCACCATGTTGGAGAACCACTGTGTCGCCATCTGCAGATTGTTTGCTTGGGATTGGGATGCCTTTCTTCCAAACTGAAATACAAAGGACTGCTAGTGCTGTAGGCCACTAGCTGCTTGAAGCTCAACAAGTCCTGGACATGAAACAGATTGTTTAGAGAGGAGATCATTGCACTTGTGCAAGTGATGTGAAAAAAAAAAATATCAACTCCTCCATAGCTGGAGTGGCTGTGATTCAGCTGCTCTTCTGTGTGGTGTGGTGTGACATCATTGAATGGCATGGGAGGAGAGTGAGACCAACCTGTGGAGATTGGAGAGATTGGGTGAGGCCTGGTCCCTTTCTTGAGCACCAATGGGGATGGGAGAATGGGACATGCTGCATCGCCTTATATAACCTCTGGGGTTGGGGGTGCGGGATTATTTTAAGGCCTCTTGGTTGGGTCTGAATGTGAACTACTCGACCCTCCTCCCTCCCTCCTTCGTTCCTTTGAGCCGCGATTAGACTGTGCAAATGGTGGCTAAAAGTATTCCATCCCCTGTTCTACTTGTATGAACGAGGCATACTTTATTGGTCTCTTTCTGCATCTGTGTATTGTACAGGATCCGGGCAGGTAGGTGATGTTTATTTGATGGCGTGACTTCATGATGATGTCAATGGAGATCGCCCAGCGATTGTATAGAAATTGCTACCAGTAATATATTTTTGTCGGCTTTTGTAGTTTGCTGTTTCCCCTTAAGTTCATTGGTTTATTTAGTGATGTGTTAATTCTTGACGTACTGGAATTAACTTGTAGATGTCATTCGAATATTAACACCAATTGATTCTGTCCGCTTTGCCTTGCTTCAATTGGTTGGTCGTGCATCCTTCGTGTAATTATAAGTGAAACCTTTGCATTGCATCTCGTTAGTCTTGCGAAAAAATATGTCCCCATCATAGCATAGCGAAAAGGGGAGAAAGAAAATGATATTATATATTCGAGGCAATAATTGCTATCATAATTTAGTTTTGGATCAATATACACTCTATACCATGTAACTCTTTAGGTCTTTTCTAATAATGCTATATCAGAAACGATGAAACAGGCCAATTTAGGTTAATTCTTGAGGCACTCATTGCTACTTTTTGGAGATATTTTCTCATCAACATGATATCTCGACACTCGACAGGACTTGCACTAGTTTGATCCTTACATGGATGCTTTTTCTATACTTTACATGGATGCTTTATAGTCGTTTAAACCGACCACAATTGTTTTACTCTACCCAGCACTCACCGCAAAAACTGAAAGCTGCATAATCCGAGATAAATCGGATCGGTATGCAACAAGTTAATCATTTGCGCAAATTAATGCTCCGAATATATTTTTATTTCCAGTGCAGCCTGTTGTTTGCCAGAAAGATGCCTCGGTGGATTATGACTTGGGCCCAACTCACATGGGGCCACTGGATGTAAAGTAGCAGTGTTCAGGCATTATGATTAGACAAGCGGGGATTATGAAATGATCTAACGATGGATTAATCAAGAGATTTGCTCGAGATTTGTTCAAGATTATTTTTAAGATTAGCGGGCTTTGGGGTGGACTCCCAACCGTAGCTAGGTGCGTCGTCGTCGTTGCGCCATTTCGTGGGAAGGAGGAAGGGAGACTTGCAGAATTTTATAGGAACCGTTGGAAAAAGTACGATCTGGCTCCCAACTTTTGGGTAAGAGTTACTACTGCAGGGATAGACGACGGGAGAAAACAATTACCATGTTGGCCAAATGGTTTGCACTTGCTTGTGCAAGCAAATTAAAGGCTTAGTTTATTTCCTGGTTAGTGGGAGGGGACCCACCTATACGTCGGACCATGGTTGATGACTGGAATTTCTAGTTATTAGTTCACTTTTGACTAAATTATGGTGCAAATGAGGAACCCTGGTTGGAAGTAGTTTTTTTTTACTGCGACAAGGTTGGGCCTACGATTTGGGCAAGTCAAAACTACACACGATTTATGATTGCGGTATGGATCCAAATTCTTATGTTTTAGTTGAACTCATTTGAATAAACCTTGTATTTTACGAGACCCAGTATAATATCCTAGTGTGTATTCATCTGTAACAGGGATTGCAGTACATTGTAATTGGAAACTCAAATCAGAATGATAGGGTAACAATAATTTCGTGCTGCCGCGATTGGACTTGTAGTCCAATGATAGGACGGTCCAGTGGGACGCTATTCAAATCCTGGTGCTCGCACATTTTCCTGGGATTTACCAGGATTTACCGGCGTTATGCATTAAGTGGTAAGCAGCGTTCTCCTCGACAACGAGGTGCCAATGGTGCTTTGCTCAGTCGGTGCCAATGGTGACTTCGGGATTCTCCAGATCTGCCGGTGCTTTGCTCAGTCCTTCGGAGGTGCTTATATGGGTAGGGTTTGCGTACGTGTATTCATAGAGGTGTGTGTGCATGCGTGTGTGAGCGTCTGCGTTGTACTGTGCAATCTAAAAAATCGTGCTGCCTACAAGACAGATCGAGCCACTTGACACGTACTGCTGGAGCTCTACTTGTCGATCAAATGGGCGTGCTTCTTATCTGTGACACAGCAGGGCAGCAATATAATGCCGCTTCATCCTGATAAGAAACCCCATGCCTCCAACTTTAGGTTCCATGAAGGGTACCCATGCATGCTTGCCTGCATCTATCTGAATGCGTGACCGGCAGACCCAACCAATAACTCGCTTCAACTGCCCCCAAGATAAAATTCAAGGGCGTACAAAGATGCTATATAATATTTGTTGACGACCAAAATTGGCAGTTGCCTATCAGATCAGGGCAACCGGTCAGACCGGTTGCGGTCAGACCGGTTTTACTGTAGCTGATCTGGCAACAGCCAAACCGGTCTGACCAGTTCCTAGAACCGGTCTGACCGGTTCCTAGAACTGGTCTGACCGGTTTCTGTCGTGATGGAGTAGGTTTAGAACTTCAGAGTTTTATCCCATATTGTAAACCAACTCGACGGGAAAGACCATCCCACCCTATAAATATAAAGGGTCATGGCCGATTGAGAGAGACAACAATCCAATCGAATCTATCAAATTTATCTTTTATCTTATTTATCGTTTTCTTTACTTTATTGTTCTGCATTACTTTTATCTCCAACTCCTAGCTCTTCCAACCCCCATATCTTCTGTTCTTCTCTCGTCTCGACGACGTTTGAGGACGTTCTAGGTGGCCTGCCGATCCTAGAACAACCCTAGACTCTCAAGATCCGACGGGGTCCCTCCCGAGCTCGAGATTCTAGGTTTTATCGTCGCCCCATCAAAAGCGGTCTAACCGGCTTCACAAAGCGGTCTGACCGGTTTCGCTCCAGGAAAGCGGTCTGACCGGTTTCACCAAGCGGTCTGACCGGTTTCGCTCCAAGGCATCGGCGACTTCGTTGGCGCGGTTTCGTGTCAACATATTTTGGCGACTCCGCTGGGGACGAAAGCAAAGGGATCTGTTACTATGGTTAATCTACCAAAACCTAGTGACGTTGATCCTGCTAACATTGTTAAGCCGATCGTTGATGAATTATCGGCTGAGGATCGTCAAGCTTATGAGGCCTTCATGAAGGACCGTGAGGAGAAGGAAGCCCGACGCAAAGCAGCAGCAGATGAAGAAGCCACTCAGTGGTTTTTATCTCACTTCTCCAAGAATCGGAAATGCGGCATCTCCAAAGACAAGGAGATAGTCTTCGTTTCGAGCGAAGACGAACATGACGAAGAAAAAGACACTGTGAGTACTACAGCACCACCTGTTACTTTGGAGCAAATTAATCAATTATTAGTCAATAGTCAAAAACAAATGTTTGCTACTGTTCAAAACATGATTGATAGTTCGTTAGGCAAGCAACCTTTGATCAATGATAGTAATGCTCCTAAGTTTGATGTTGCTAGTACTTCACAAAATCATGTCATGCCTCCTGGATCATCGGCAACACCCACGCCTCAATTTGGCGTGCCGATGAACTATTTTGAAGGTCAAACAATTCCAGAACAGCACAGTCTGAACAATGCGGTCAGACCGGTTTTTCAAACCGGTCAGACCGGTTCTGGTAGACCGGTTCAAACCGGTCAGACCGGTTCTGGTACTTTAGTTGCTTATCAATCGTCTCCTGAACCAATTACTAGTATGCATCCTGTTCAGGTTGATTCTAGCCGAACAAATGGATTTGCTGGTAATTTTGTTCCTCCATATGCAACTATATATCATCCTATACCTCCCCAGAGTTCAGGTTATTCATACGGTACAGTGCCAAACAATGTTTATTCGCAACAAGTACCGTATATACAGCCGAACCAAGTACCACATCATACACCGAATAATATTACTTCTAGTGTGCAAAGGCCAAATGACTCTTATCATGATCAATTGCTTGAAAAATATAAAAGGGATTTGTCTATTATGTTTAAAGAAACTTTCGGTGTAGAGCTTAAAGACAAAACTCTAGTGTGTCAAAAACCATATCCTGAGAGTTTTGATGCTATACCATATCCTCACAATTTCAAGGTACCCGAATTTGTTAAATTCACTGGGGAGGATAGTAGAACTACATGGGAGCATGTTAGCCAATTTAATGCACAAATGGGCATTCATGGTAATCTTGATCATTTAAAAATCCGAATGTTCCCTTTGTCATTATCTGGTACCGCTTTCTCATGGTTTTCAGCATTATCCCCTAATTCCATTCATACATGGTCTCAATTAGAGAAAAAGTTTCATGAACACTTTTACAATAGTGATAATGAATTGAGACTTTCCCACTTAACATCGGTTAGGCAAAAGAGTGATGAGCCTGTTTCTGAATATGTTAGAAGATTTAGAGATACAAAAAACCGATGTTATAGTTTGGTTATTTCTGAGAAGGATCTTGCTGAATTATGTCTTAATGGTTTGAGATCTCATATTAAAGAAAGATTAGAAGGCTATGAGTTTCTAACCATTAATCAAGTGTTGCAAAGAGCTTTGGCTCAGGAAAGCCGAAGTAAAGATGTTAAGCCTAAGCCTGATCGTTTTGGTGTGCATGTCGTCAATTATGATTCTTCAGACGATGAGGGTAAAGAGGTTTATGCTGCTGAATTTGTATGGTCATCTAAAGATAATCCTAGCACTTGTGCTTCTCTCAAGCCGATTCAGAAAAATCGGCACGAAGAAGTAAAATTTACCTTTGATGTATCTAAGTGTGATAGGATCTTTGATGAGCTTGCAAAGGCTGGAAAATTGAAATTTTCTCATACTATACCGCCGAGTGATGAGTTGAAACGGCGAGCTTATTGCAAGTTTCATAATACTTATTCTCATGCTACCAATGATTGCAATGTTTTCCGTAGGCAAATACAATCGGCCATAAATCAAGGACAATTGATGATTAATGTGATGCAGGTTGATGAAAACCCTTTTCCTATACATACACTTGAATTGGTAAATCCGAAAGTGTTGATTCGGCCGCATCAAGCCAAAAAAGCTAAAGGGAAAAATGTGATCATTGGTGAAGAAAGACCTACAAGTTCAAAGATGCCTCCAGAAAAGACCCCTCGGTTCAAGTTGAAGACTCAAACACTCAGGGGGCAAGACAGGAGCAAAGGCACCGGTTCTGCGCAAACCGGTCTAACCGGTTCTAAAACCGGTCTGACCGGTTTGTATGGGAAAGTGAAAAAAAAGCGAGGCCGAGCTTTGAAGAGCTCTTGGCCAAATATAAGAAGAAAGGGGCTGCTCAGAAACATAAGAAGCTTCAGAATAAGGTTAAAGATGTGAAGCCATGTCGGAAGCAGTCAATGAACAAACAAGAATCAGTGGGGCAACTTGTAAAGGTGGTACCAGCGAGATCAGCAACAATCAAGCAGGTATGGAAGCCAAAACAAGTTGTTTCATCATCAACTTGAGTTAAAGCAAGGTATGGCCGATAATATGTTTATCGCCCTTAGAGCTTATATATGGCCGATGTATTGTTTATCATCGTCCTTAGATAATTTTGGTCCAGAAGGATATTTTTTAGCACGCAAGCTTTGCTAAAAAACAGGGGGGCATATGTTGACGACCAAAATTGGCAGTTGCCTATCAGATCAGGGCAACCGGTCAGACCGGTTCTAGGAAGCGGTCAGACCGGTTTTACTGTAGCTGATCTGGCAACAGCCAAACCGGTCTGACAGGTTCCTAGAAGCAGTCTGACCGGTTTCTATCGTGATGGAGTAGGTTTAGAACTTCAGAGTTTTATCCCATATTGTAAACCAACTCGACGGGGAAGACCATCCCACCCTATAAATATAAAGGGTCATGGCCGATTGAGAGAGACAACAATCCAATCGAATCTATCAAATTTATCTTTTATCTTATTTATCGTTTTCTTTACTTTATTGTTCTGCATTACTTTTATCTCCAACTCCTAGCTCTTCCAACCCCCATATCTTCTGTTCTTCTCTCGTCTCGACGACGTTTGAGGACGTTCTAGGTGGCCTGCCGATCCTAGAACAACCCTAGACTCTCAAGCTCCGACGGGGTCCCTCCCGAGCTCGAGATTCTAGGTTTTATCGTCGCCCCATCAAAAGCGGTCTAACCGGCTTCACAAAGCGGTCTGACCGGTTTCGCTCTAGGAAAGCGGTCTGACCGGTTTCACCAAGCGGTCTGACCGGTTTCGCTCCAAGGCATCAGCGACTTCGTTGGCGCGGTTTCGTGTCAGCAATATTCACATTATTGCATGTGTCAGCGCGTCACCTTGTACCTGATCGAAGCTATCATCCCATCACCTTCCCGGATGGTTTGAGCATTGGTACTTCCTTGTTTGTTGCTGCTCGGATCCTCTCAAGGCACATGCCAATCGATGTGAATTGCATTGGGAATTTGGGATGTGGTAATAAACAAACCACGCCCAGATCGCCTGGCAGTAGCTTCAATTCTCTATGCAAGGTTTCGCTCAAAATTGTTGGGTTTCGCTCTACCTTATTTATTTCTACTTAAACCCAAAGTTTATTTGTGAAATGACCCAAGTACCCCCTCTGTCACTACGATCGAACTACCATTCGAAAGGCCGCACCGCTCAAGCTCAGACCTTGTCATTACTGGACCATATGCAACATGCTGTGGACCTTGTCAGTGATGGGCTAGGTGATGCTCTGAGTTGTACCATATCCGGATGGATCATTGTTATCCATGGTTCCCTTGAGCACTTTACTCTTCGTGGGTCGTCCATGTCGGTCGGATTGGAGTTCCTTGTGACATTGTCTGCCTATATATGTAAAAGTCAGAAAATGTTGGCCTATGAAAAGTATTATATGACGCTACTAGCTCATAGTAGTAAACTAAATACCATGTATAAATACTAGAAATATAGTTTCATGAATGTAGAATTTGAGCAAGCTGGAGATCCATCCACCATATCTTCCCTACTTCACCATGATGGCGCAGTGCCTTTCCTTTTCTTTTCACCATGCCAACACCAGGGGATCAATGGATCATTATTATGATCCTAGCCGAGGCAACCGGAACTCTTGTTGCATTGGGCACATGGTTGTTGACGGTCAAATTTGGCTCCTGGCTGTCACACCCGGTTTTCAAAGGAAAACCAAGTGCGTTTCATATGTGCGCCAGGATCATGTTTACACACATATGATAGACAAAAGAGTGTAATATCGAAACACAGTGTTCTAAATTACAAGAGATTTATTATAATATTCATATTACACTCTCGGGAGACACGAAGGTCTTTATCGCAGAACAAGCGATAGCTAAACGAAGCGTCTTCAGCTTCCATCTTCCACAGGCATCTTGACTGGGGGAAACGCAAGCCTCAGAACTCATCGTAGTCGCTGTAGTATTCATCTCCATTTCCTTCTTCTGATTCAGCAATGGCAAGTGTGAGTACACCTAACTAGGTACTCAGCAAGCGGGGTGAAAATGCAAGGCCACAAGGAAAAGGCTAAGGTTCACAGCAGTGAGCTTTTTAAAGTTGGTCAAGTTTTATTAGCAATTCCCTATTTACTAGATGTAAGTTTATACCAACCCACTTAAGCATTTAAAAGAACATCCTTTTTCCAAAAACCCACGAGTAAAACCACGATTTATACTCCATCTTTAAGTTTAATTATCATGTGAGGGTCCAAGCCGCTCTTGACCGTGAGCACGACTGATATATCAGTTTTACACTCTGCAGAGGTTGTACACTTTCACCATAGCTCGTGTTCCCCATGTTGCCCGGGTTAGCTAGACCCTTAAACACTTCCAAGGTGAGTGGCTAGGGGTCCACTTCGAAGCCTTTACAAAGATATGCAAAAGTCCAACAACCCGCAAGAGTTACAGCTAGGGCGGACCACAACCCTCCCTAATGGTCAGCACCTTAGCAAAGGCTGCTACCCCAAGAGGACCGGGCTGTGCCCCTGCAACCCCAGACCCCCTCTGCTCCTTTCGGATAAGGCCATCAGTACAATCGCACATCTAATTAATTGGCTAAGGTCAGAGCCCATTTTGACACCATGGTTACACTGTTTTCTTGGGTGGTTCTCCATGTTCCGATTAAATAATGGTTCTCTTGTATTAACCAACATTTATTATCGAAGTTGTCATGATCAAATAATTTTATAAAGGTCCAATTTAACCATTCCCAAGGTATTGCAACACTAAGCATGAACTAACCCAAAAATATTATTTAAAACAGGGGTTGGTACAAGGGAGCATGGTAAAAGACTAGATAAATCCTTAAAAGGTATTCCCATCATATTAATGCAATAATAGTAAATTTTTGTTTGACATGCAGTTATATAGGACAAAAAGAATATGCGGGGAGGGCCACTTGCCTTGATCTACAAAGAAATCTTCCTCCTCTTCGTAGAGTGGTTCTGGATCCGCGTCGACGGGCGACTCGGTTGCAACTGGCACGAGGTCTACGATCAACACAATAAAACAATAAGAAAACAGTACATCAAACATTCTTAACAGACTAAAACAAGCATCTAAAACTAACAAGCTCGAAAAGACGAACGCTTGGACACCAAGAACGCTAAAAACGGAGCTAGGACGGAAAAGATATGGCCAAAACAAGTTTTAGGGACTTGCTGGTAAAGAAACTAAGTTTACAGGGGCTAAACTGAAGAAAACCAGGGGCTAAAACATAATTACGCATTAAACCCGAGGGCTAACGTGCAAAAGAACAGGGGTTGGGCTTCAGGATATAAAAACAGAGAAGCTTGGGGTGCTTTCTGTAAGAATCAGGACCTAAATCTAATTATTTTTGAACTGGACAGGTCGGCGGGTTGATTTCGGGAAAACTCAGGGTCTCTTTTGCAAAACGGCCTGGGTTGACCGGTATGCGGCCGAATTGACTTCGGTCAGATTCGATGTGGGCCGATGGATCAAGATCGGACGACTGACAGAGAGGGGCGATACGGGCGGCGGCGGGAACGCCGGCGGGCGGCGGCGCCGGGCCGGGAAATCGCCGGCGAAGCTCGAACTCGAGCTGCCGGGCTCGGTTTGAAGCGCGGATTGGTGCTACGGGTTCGGAATGGGATGGCGAACAAGGCTGGGGGGGTTCAAGTCGAGAGTTGCGTGGCGAGGGCGGCGGTTCGTCGGCGGACAGAGGCGGGCGGCGGTGAACTCGCCGGAGTTCACCCGAACTCGGGGTTCCGGCCACGATTTCGACCGCGGGTAGGTTCTGGGTGTTGCTGGGAAGTTGGCGAACGCGTTCAGGGGGTTCTAGCCCAACAATTGGCTACGGTGGCAGTGCTCAACGACGAACGGCGGCGGCGGAGCGCCGGCGAGAGCCGTCGGGGTGCTAGGAGTGCGAAACAGAGAGCAAGAAAGGGATGGAGAGCGTCGTTACCACGGTGCGAAGGTTCTGGAGTGGAAGAAGAGGGCGGAGCGGTCCTGGAGCGGCGGTCCGACGAGGCGGCGGCGCTCGGCGGTGGCGGCGGCAGAAATTGAAGCGGCTCCGAGGGGATTGGGTAGCGCGAGGGTTCGAAGGGGGTTCATGGAGGCTCGGCCGGGGTATAAGTAGGGCGAAGAGGGGAGTGGGAAGGCCGGCACGGCGACCCTCGAGGTGGCCGGCCATTAATGGCGTTCGATGGTGGGAGGGCTCGGTGGAGCGGCGTTTCGAGTGGGAGAGGGAGCGATTGGAGTGGCGCGGGCGTTGCAGCGGCTTAGTGGGCCTAGGAGAGGAAGAGACGCGGGAGAGGGAGCGGCGCGGGGGAGCCGAGCGGGTCGGTGCTCAGCGGGGCAGGGGAGAGGCGCGGCTGGAGGTTGGGGGTGAGCCCAACAGGTGGGCCCCACCTGTCGGCGGCGGTGGGAGGGAGGAGAGGGAGACGCGGCTTGGGCCGCAGCCGGGCCGAAAGCGGGGACGGGCTGCGCGCGAAGGGAGGGGAGAGCTGGGCCGCGAACTGCTGCTGGGCCGGAAAAGAGAGGGAGAGAGAGATTGGCTGGGCCGGGAGTGAAAGAGAGATTGAGATAGAGTTGAGGGAGCGATTCTGGACTTTTTCATGATTTTGAAATTCCCACACAATCAAACAAAAGACATGCAAAACAAATATGATGCACATGCACTTATTGCTCCAAAATTATTTAAATGATGTTTAAATATTTTTAGGCTCAAATTAAATTAAAAATTTTAATTAAGTCCTTAGAAAATTAAATTAAACCAAGTTGCTATGATTTATTTGTGATGGAATTTTAGGGTGTTACACTGGCCAAACCGGTCTGACCGGTTTGCCAAACCGGTCAGACCGGTTTTGTTCTGTAATTCGAGTAGGACTAGGATTCCGAGTTTAATCCCATATTGTAACCTATTCGAAAGGGGTAAGACTTCCCCGGCCTATAAATATAAAGGCTAGACGGCCAATTGAGGTATTCCCAATCGAATCAAACACTTTATCTTCTATTTTTTGTCTCTCAAACCCTAATCCTTTTCCAACCCCATATTCTGTTCTTTGCTCGTCTCTACGGCGTTCAAAGGCGTTCTAGGTGGCCTGCCGACCCTAGAGCAACCCTAGCTTGCTTGAGCTCCGACGGGGTCCCTCCCGAGCTCGAGTTTCTAGGTCTTCACGCTTTCCCGACAGAAAGCGGTCAGACCGGTTCCATAAACCGGTCAGACCGGTTTTCCCGAGGGAAGCCGGGTTTTGGTCGTGGTGACGACCGTGCTGCGCGTTTGATCGATCTCAAGTTTGTTGGCGCGTTTTCGTGTCAACATACTTTTTGGCGACTCCGCTGGGGAAGATTAATCTGGTGCTAAGACCGATTCAATCTACTCCGGATATGTCTGGATTGACGTGCGACCTTGACAAGGACAACATCATCGCCGCGACGATGGAAGAGCTCACGGACGAGGAGCGAAAGCGATACTTGATTGCTGAGGAGCACTTCAGGACGCAATTCTTGAAGGGCTTCAAGAAGGATCGCGGTGGTCTTGTCAAGAGAGTGGAGGAATTCGTCATGCCGGCTTTCAAGCTAGCAAACGACCAAGTTGAAGAACTTCCTAAGGTAACTGGCGAATCCTCTGATTTGTTGCAGCAAATTACTCGCATGATGGATGATAAATTGCTTGCTGCACAAACTGTTACTAGTGAGTTAATTGCTAATATGTCGGGTAATTCTGATAAAGGTAAAAAGAATGTAGAAATTAATGAGTTACCTAACTTAACTCCTAGCTCATCAGGCATGCCAGAAAATGTTTTAGATCCTAATTTGGGCATGCCGGTGAATTTTTATGCGGGACAATCACTTCACCCTGGTTCGGTCCACGAACCGGTCAGACCGGTTTTCACAACCGGTCAGACCGGTTTGGCCCCCTCTGGCGGTCAGACCGGTTCCATGGGTACAGGAGCAACGGGTGCGATGGTGTTATCTAATACGGTTGCTTCTGGTCCTGTTTACACTATTCCACGTACTACGGTTGCAGGAAGTATACCCCACGGATCTGGCGCGTCTTACGGGCCGATTCCAAATACTTCTCAAAGTGCGCCATATAATGTTCCCCGTTTTCCACAAAATAGAGGTGATGGGAACTATCAAGCCGAGTTAGCTAAGTTTAAAGAAGATATAGCTAATACACTTAGAACAAGACTCGGGCTTGAATTGGGTACTTCACGCTTGTATCAAAAACCGTATCCGCCTGAATTTGATTTGGTTCCTTATCCTAATAATTGGCGTGTTCCCGATTTCATTAAATTCAGTGGTGAAGACAATAGAACTCCTTGGGAACACATTAGTCAATATATCTTGCAATTAGGAGAGGCATCATTTTATGAAGCATTGTGTATACGGTTGTTCTCATTATCCTTAACTGGAACTGCTTTTTTATGGTTTTCTTCGCTTGCTCCAAATTCTATTCAAAATTGGACTCAATTGGAGCGTAAATTTCATGATCATTTCTTTAGCGGAGAAAACGAGGCTAAATTATCTGATTTAACATCGGTTAAGCAAAGCCGAGAGGAATCGGTTCTTGATTACTTTAAAAGATTTAAGGATGTTAAGAACCGATGCTTTAATATAACTATTTCTGAAAAAGATTTAGCAGATTTAGCTTTTGCGGGCTTACGGTCTCATTACAAGGAAAAGTTAGAAGGTTCTGATTTCCTTACTATTAATCACTTGCAAATGAAGGCTATGAGTCTACAGCTTAAATTTAAAAATTCGAAAGAATCTGCTAAACCTCATCGTTCGAATGTGCATATTATTGATAATGATTCTGATAGTTCGGACGATGATAAAGAAATTTATGCCACTGAATTTGTTTGGTCATCAAAAAGTAAACCTAGTTCTTGTCCTTCATTAAAGCCGATTCAGAAAAATCGGCAAGAAGAAAAATTTACTTTTGATGTAGCCAAATGTGATCGTGTTTTTGATGAATTGCTTAAGAATGGCTTTATTAAACTTTCTCATGCAATTCCACCAGCCGATCAATTGAAAAATCGTGCATATTGTAAGTGGCATAATTCTTTTTCTCATGCAACCAATGATTGCAATGTTTTTCGACGACAGGTACAATCGGCCCTTAATGAAGGTCGATTGGTGCTCGCCGAGATGCAAGTTGACAAGACTCCTTTCCCTGTTCATACCTTGGATGTGAACACCAAGATGCTGATTCGGCCGGAACAAGCCGATGGAGCTAAGGGTAAGAATGTGGTGATTGGAGATCCAAGACCGGAAAAAGTTGATGACAAAGTTCCGGTCAGAACAGTGATAATTGGGAGGACTCTTGATGGAAAAGAGTCTCTGAAAATTACAATTAATGCATCAAGGCCCGGGGGGCAAGGAAGTTCTTTGGAAGAGAATCGGTTCGCTAGCCAGGCGAAACCGGTCAGACCGGTTTCCCAAACCGGTCAAACCGGTTTGTCTCCAGACCGTCCAAGAACTTTCAAGCCTAAGCGCCCGGAAGTGGGTACTTGGAAATTCAATGAGCCAAAGATTCAAGGAAAGGTTCTGAAGCAAGGGCCTACATTCTCTCAGCTCATGAACAAGTACACAAAGGCCGTTCAAGTTGATCGGCCAACAAAAAAGAGACAGAGGTCACCACAGCATTGGATTGATCCTACAAGTTACAAGCGCCGTGGTGGTTCTGTACATGACCGATTGGGCTCATACCAATCAGGTCCTTTGGCTGCTCACCAAAGCGGTCAGACCGGTTTTGTAAACCGGTCAGACCGGTTTTGGTCTGATCAGAGAATTCAAGTTCCTCCTAAGCAAGAGTACCGTATCAAGGATAAGAAGGAGGACATGCAAGTCAAAGCCAATAATTTTATAAAAATTGGCGATATTCCGGTGGCTATGCAAGACTTGGGTAGAAAGCCGATAATCATTGGGAATTCGGCTCATGTTCCAGTCAAGAAGCCGATCATGGTTAATGATCATGAGGCTAGTAGTAGCAAGGGCGTGAAGAAAGTTTTTCAACCAAGGTGGTGTCCTTCTGGGTTGACTCATACACAGAAGCGGAAACTACAGCGCTTGAGAAACAAAGAAAAAAGGGAACAGGAAGCTGAGAAGATGAGGGATGACTACTTCAACAACTACAGGCCTATGATCCCTCAGAACAAGATTTGGCAAGCTAAACCCGTTGTGCAATCAGCAGCACAACCGGTCAGACCGGTTTCTGAATCCGGTCAGACCGGTTTGGGTCAGCCGACCGCTGCAGAAGCGGTCAGACCGGTTTCTGAAACCGGTCTGACCGGTTTGGTGACAGAAACGGGGGCTGGTGCTTCTTCAACCATCGAAACTACTCCACCGATTCCTCCAGTGGTTGAAGATGAAGAGTTAGTTGATTTTGAGCCTTCTCCAGAGTGTGACAACATGGAGATTAATGTTGTCTATTTATCTTCTGATTATTGTGTGGTGCCGGAGGAGGAAATTTCTCATCTTCAACTTGGGCCGCGAGATGCTGTGTTTCAGAAGCCTAGTGAATCAGAAAATCATCTCAAGGCTTTGTATATGAGAGGGCACATCAACGGGAAGCCAATTTCTCGTATGTTGGTTGATGGTGGAGCCATTGTGAATCTCATGTCATACTCTCTCTACAAGAAAATTGGCGGGAAAGACGAAGAACTGATCAAGACGAATATGACGGTCAGTGGAGTTGGTGGAGGTGATCCCATTGGTGCCAAGGGGGTGGCTTCTATGGAGTTGACCGTCGGGAGCAAGACTATTGCTACGGCTTTCTTCGTCTCCGAGGTGCAAGGTAACTTCAGTTTAATCCTTGGTCGAGATTGGATTCATGCAAATAAGTGTATTCCATCTACCTTGCATCAATATCTCATTCAGTGGATCGGCGACGAAGTTGAGATTGTCCATGGTGACAATTCTTCCTTTGTTGCAACGGCCGATTCCGACTCTCTTAGTGCAAATGAGAAGGTCCAATGTTTGTCGGGCATGGATTTGACCGACTATGAGCTAATCAGTTGTACTAAGGATGGTTTTGTTCCTGCTACATTAAAGCCGATGGAAAATTGGTTGAATTACTTGCTGTAATTAATGGAGCAACAAAATCAACAGAGACAAACCGGTCAGACCGCTTCTGGAGACCGGTCAGACCGGTTTGGGTCTGAACAGCGCCGATCGAGCCAAACCGGTCAGACCGCTTCTGGGAACCGGTCAGACCGGTTTGCGTCTGGACAGTGGCTTCAAGACCGAATTGATCATTATCGAGAACATTCGGCCGGTACGTTCGAAGCCATTGAAGATCTTGGTGATATGGATAAGCTGGGTCAAGGTTTTACATCAGCTGATCCTTTAGAAAAAATAGATATTGGTGATGGTACTATTCCTAGGCCTACTTTTGTAAACAAAAATTTATCGGCCGAGTTCAAAGCCGAATTAATAAATTTGTTAAATGAGTATGTCGATTGTTTTGCTTGGGAGTACCGTGAGATGCCTGGTTTAAGTCGTGATTTAATTGAGCATCGTTTACCAATAAAAGCCGGTTTTAGACCTTTCAAACAATCGGCTAGACGTTTTAATCCCGCTATTTATGACCGAATAAAAGAAGAGATTAATCGTTTATTAGATGCTGGTTTTATTCGGACTTGTCGTTATGCGGAATGGATTTCTAATATTGTTCCCGTTGAAAAGAAAGATTCGGGAAAACTTAGAGTATGCATTGATTTTAGAGACCTTAATAAAGCCACTCCAAAAGATTCATATCCCATGCCTATAGCCGATGTCTTAATCAATGAAGCTTCTGGACATCGTGTTGTTAGTTTCCTTGATGGTAATGCCGGATATAATCAAATATTCATGGCCGAAGAGGATATGCACAAAACGGCCTTTCAATGTCCGGGATTTATTGGTTTATTTGAGTGGGTAGTTATGACTTTTGGATTAAAGAATGCCGGTGCAACTTATCAAAGAGCTATGAATTTAATCTTTCATGATTTACTTGGCGTTATTGTGGAAGTGTATATTGATGATATTGTAGTTAAATCGGATGGCTTGGATTCTCATTTAGCCGATTTAAGACTTTCTCTTGAAAGGATGCGACGGTATGGTTTAAAGATGAATCCACTCAAATGTGCTTTTGGTGTTTCGGCTGGAAAGTTTCTTGGGTTTGTTATTCATGAGAACGGCATAGAAGTTGATCCCAAGAGAATTGAAGCTATGAAGAAAGTCGAAGCTCCTACTTGCAAGAAGGATTTACAAAAGTTTCTAGGCAAGGTAAATTTCTTGAGAAGATTTATAATTAACTTGTCTGGAAAGGTTGATACTTTTACTCCTTTACTTCGGCTAAAGAATGAAGCCGATTTTACTTGGGGGGCAAAACAGCAAGAAGCTTTTGAAAAGATCAAAGAGTACTTGTCTTCACCACCGGTGCTTAGAGCGCCTAAGAGAGGGGTTCCATTTAGACTTTATGTGGCGGCTGAAGATAGGACTATTGGTGCTGTTTTGACTCAAGAAATCGGCAACAAGGAGTATGCGATTGCTTATGTAAGCCGACGGCTCATTGATGCGGAAACAAGGTATACTTTCATTGAGAAGTTATGTTTATCCCTGTATCATGCTTGTACTCAATTGAGGCATTATTTGTTGTCTAGTACTTGCATCGTGTTGTGTCAAACCGATGTAATAAAACATATGTTGCAAAAGCCGATATCTAGTGGAAGAGTCGGCAAGTGGGCTTATGCTTTAGTTGAATATGATTTGGTTGGTGAACCTTTAAAATCAATAAAAGGCCAAATTGTAGTTGATTTTATTGTTGAACATCGGATTGATGATACTTGTGAGTTCAACGTCGGTTATGTTAATTGTACACCATGGAAGCTATACTTTGATGGATCGGTTTGCAATGATGGGCAAGGAATTGGTGCTGTTTTGATCTCTCCAAGTAGTGCCGTTTTTGAATTTTCAAACCGATTGGAAGAAAAGCGGACCAATAATCAAGTTGAATATGAAGCTCTTCTATTCGGCTTGGAGATTTTGCAAGACATGGGAGTAAAACATGTTGAGGCTTTTGGTGATTCGCTCCTGGTGGTACAACAAATATCAAAGGTATGCCAATGCTATAATGGTTCATTAAATGCATATCTTGATAAATGTCTCGATATCATTGCTTCTTTTGATGAATTTACTATCAAACATATTCCAAGAGAAGAGAATGGTAAGGCAAATACTCTGGCTCAGAAAGCATCTGGTTATATGGTTGCAAAGAAATATTTCTATCTCCAAAAACCGATGCAAACAAAGGCCGAGATTCTGGTTCTGGACGAACCGGTCACACCGGTTTCAGAAACCGGTCAGACCGGTTTGAATGACAGAACCGGTCTGACCGGTTCTGAAAGCGGTCTGACCGCTTTGTCCCCTGACAGAAGCAAAAATATTTTGGATAATGCTAATCAATCCAAAATTGAAGATCAGGATTGGAGAGTGCCTATTATTACTTATTTGAAAGATCCTGGTCGTGGTGCGGAAAGAAATATTCGGCGAATATCGTTTAAGTACGTTTTGCTTGATGATGAACTCTATCGTCGAAACGCCGAAGATTTGTTGTTGAAATGTCTTGATTCGGATCAGGCCAAAGTGGCCATGGGTGAGGTCCATGAAGGTATTTGTGGTACACATCAATCGGCTCCAAAAATGAAGTGGTTACTTAGGCGAGCAGGTTTCTATTGGCCTACTATGATGGCGGATTGTTTCAAGTATTACAAGGGATGTGAAGAATGTCAGAAGTTTGGAAATTTACAACTTGTTCCTGTTGCATTGATGCATCCTATTATTAAGCCATGGCCGTTCCGAGGTTGGGGATTGGATTTTATTGGACAAATTAATCCTCCATCATCAAAAGGACATCGTTTCGTGTTGGTTGCTACGGATTATTTTACTAAGTGGACCGAAGCAATTCCATTGAAGAGTATGACACATCGAGAGGTGATTGAGTTTGTTACACAAAATATTATTCATAGATTCGGTATTCCTCAAACTTTAACTACGGATCAAGGTACTTCATTTATGTCTAAAGAGGTACGTGAATTCGCCGAATCCTATAGAATTAAGTTGTTCAATTCATCTCCATATTACGCTCAGGCTAATGGACAAGCCGAGTCAAGTAATAAAACTTTGATCAAATTAATCAAGAAAAAGATAGAATCAAGTCCTAAGAGATGGCATGAAGTTTTATCCGAAGCCTTATGGGCTCATCGTATATCTAGACATGGTGCTACTAAAGTTACTCCTTTTGAGCTTGTTTATGGTCAAGAGGCCGTTTTACCTGTTGAGGTGAATCTGGACGCTTATAGATTGGCTAAACAAAATGACCTTGATGTCGTTGATTACCACAATTTGATGTTGGACAATATTGATGAGGTAACCGACAAACGATTGAAGGCTTTGAAGGAAATTGAGAAAGATAAGCTTCGGGTTGCTAAAGCCTACAACAAGAAAGTACGAGGAAAATATTTTCAGATTGGTGAACTTGTTTGGAAGACGATCTTGCCTATTGGGACGAAAAGCAACAAGTTTGGTAAATGGTCACCGAGTTGGGAAGGGCCCTATAGAGTTGTCAAAGTCATCTTTGGGAATTCTTACATGCTAGAGACACTCAAAGGAGATCATTTGCCTAAAGCTATCAATGGAAGATACTTGAAGAAATTCCATCCGAGTGTTTGGCAAGATGCATGAAGACCAATGGCCGATATATTGTTTATATCGCCCTTAGTATAATTTTTAGCTCCTGAGTTATGAAATACTTGCTTTTTAGTTCTCAAGTTCACTAAAAACGCAGGGGGGGCATGTGTTGACGGTCAAATTTGGCTCCTGGCCAAACCGGTCTGACCGGTTTGCCAAACCGGTCAGACCGGTTTTGTTCTGTAATTCGAGTAGGACTAGGATTCCGAGTTTAATCCCATATTGTAACCTATTCGAAAGGGGTAAGACTTCCCCGGCCTATAAATATAAAGGCTAGACGGCCGATTGAGGTATTCCCAATCGAATCAAACACTTTATCTTCTATTTTTTGTCTCTCAAACCCTAATCCTTTTCCAACCCCATATTCTGTTCTTTGCTCGTCTCTACGGCGTTCAAAGGCGTTCTAGGTGGCCTGCCGACCCTAGAGCAACCCTAGCTTGCTTGAGCTCCGACGGGGTCCCTCCCGAGCTCGAGTTTCTAGGTCTTCACGCTTTCCCGACAGAAAGCGGTCAGACCGGTTCCATAAACCGGTCAGACCGGTTTTCCCGAGGGAAGCCGGGTTTTGGTCGTGGTGACGACCGTGCTGCGCGTTTGATCGATCTCAAGTTTGTTGGCGCGTTTTCGTGTCAACAATGGTGAATCTATTCGGGCACGTTATGCGTGTGCATTTGCAGCGTTGTTAGGTGCGAGGAAGATTCATGGATGCTTCAAATACGAATCCACCAAAAGTAAGGGGGGCAGGAGGAAAAGTTGCTTGAATGGTCAAGTCAAAGAACGGCTGGTATGCAACGGACTAAACTTTTATTTAGGGAATTCCATTATTCTTTCACAGTTTTATAGATTTTGCTATATTTTATGACCACCTAGCACCTCAAATAAATTCAACGGATCGTTGGTTGGTGTCTAACAAAAGAAATTCTTAGTAGCTGCGGAAGTGAGAATAGGGAGAGGACTCTTCAAAAAAATTTAATTAACTCTTCAAAAAAAAAAGAATAGGGAGAGGGACTATGTATACCGTTCTTTTGTATGGTTTCATACTAACATGAACATTACTGAGAAATTCTTGCCAATGTTTCACCATCTTGTGTACAAATCAGAATGTGACCAACAATACGTGAATATCTTGTTTACACGTTCCTCAGTTTTTAACACTGATATTCTTTCAAAAAAAAACAGAGAGAGATCCTTGTCCTCTAACTCCAGCATCTCGAGTCCAATGATCCCCTTGTTTGCACCAAAATTCTTTCGCGACAATGATGAGGTGATAGCACCGTACGGTCAAAAGGCCCGGACCATCTAGAAGGCAGGCTGGCTGGGTAGCAAACGTACTGATCTAGCCAATCAACCGGTAGAATGGTAGATCAAATTAAAGTCACCAAACCTGTGGCTCCCATTTTCCCTCTCCTGATGACCATAGTGAGTTTTCTGGTGACTGTCCCTTTCTCATCATTTCTGTCCCCTCCCCACTTTGCCATGACAGATCCATAGCCAAGTTGAGTTATACCGGCCGGCCGGCCGGATACGTGATAGATAGACCGTGATAGCTTGCCGAGGCTACTGAAGATCAAATCACACGGCCCGGCCGCGACCTCCTGCTCCCCGGCCGACACTGCCGAAAGCAGAGGAAACCAACGCTGCGACCGGGTCCGTGGCCACAGCCTCCGCGAGAATCTTGGAGGCACGCACGCACCATCACCAACCCGACGACGACGGACTTGGGCGCCGCCGCTCCCCCTGATCGCGGCCGGGAGGGAGGAAAAAATCGGAGATCCCGCGTGCACCAGACACGTTTTCCTGGGTGGCTTTGCGGCTGCGGCGGGAGCCCGGCACGGGTTCAGACGGCGGCGTGGCATCTCCCGGATTCTTGGGCGGGGCAGGCTCTGGACCGCGTCACGTGTGCGCCCGGGAGGTGCCCAGCTCAGCTCAGCTCGGCTCGGCCGCACGCGGTCGCCATCCGCGAGCGGCCTTTAGACCCGGTCGTAGTACTGCGGGCCTGCGGCTCGATCAAAAGTGAGCTTTACAACGAAACTTTACAGGGTGATTGCACCAGATTTTGTGACTGCAAAGTCCGCCACTTTCTCACCTGGGGTCTGTCAATTTCTAAGCCCGCGGTGTACTAGGTCTTGAAATTTAGTTTGGTTGATTGATCCAGAAGGTTTAGTGTAAGAGGATATTGCACTTTGCAGCATAGCCTGTGCCGACATGAAATTTTTGGATTTGTGAGAGGGCGACGTCAAGGTTTTCACTTTTGAAAAAAAAAGAAGGTATACTTATTGTATCGTGAGAATTGTTGCTACTCTCTGTATGCTAATATCTGTCCTACTTTCAGACTAGCTCTGTCTAACCTTGATATCGTATCAATCCCTCTGTAGACGCAAGTGTGCAAACCGATGCCACTTGAGATATACTAGACTGCAACACTATGTTGCTTAACCCAAGTTTGGCTCCAAGGGCCATGTTTCAATCGGGAAAGATATAAAAAAATGTGGGATTGGTTTTTGCCCCTTTTTTAAGGCCAGATTTTATATTGGATTTTTTTCTTTGTTTAGTTGCCTGTATGGATACGTTAGTTTTCGAAGAATTGAAACCTCACATCGTTGCATCAGTCGAATACTTACTTAAGTGGGGCTGTCACTGAAGTTCATTGACTTCTGTGAAAGGGAAAGATGGGGACGCCTGTGTTTTGTTGGTTAGCGCACTATAGTGACTGGAAAATATTCACTGATTTTTATTGCCAAGTTGCTATTTTTGGTACAGAAATAGTCATCGAATCAAATCAGTAGTACTAGCTCCAGTATCAAATCTTATTTTCTCCTCTTACCGGCAACCAAAAACGACATCATGCACATGCACCATGCACCAACAAGCATTAAGGTATTCATGAACCAACATGCACCATACTTTTGTGCTACGATTGTGCGAAAATAATTAAGGTGTTCGAAATCACACCAACCCAAATAAACCAAGATCGATACAGATAAGACAAATTAATAAAAATGTACGTAATGGACTTGGTATATTCTTATTGCATAATATTTATTAGAAAATAAAAACATGATTGTTGACAGGCAAAATTGGCTCTGTCTTGGCCAAACCGGTCTGACCGGTTTGCCAAACCGGTCAGACCGGTTTGATTCTGTAATTCGAGTAAATTAGCTCTGTCTTGGCCAAACCGGTCTGACCGGTTTGCCAAACCGGTCAGACCGGTTTGGTTCTGTAATTCGAGTAGGATTAGGATTCCGAGTTTAATCCCATATTGTAACCTATTCGAAAGGGGTAAGACTTCCCCGGCCTATAAATATAAAGGCTAGACGGCCGATTGAGGTATTCCCAATCGAATCAAACACTTTTGTCTTATATTTTTGTATCTCTCAAACCCTAATCTTTTCCAACCCCCATATTCTGTTCTTTGCTCGTCTCTACGACGTCCAAAGGCGTTCTAGGTGGTCTGCCGACCCTAGAGCAACCCTAGCTTGCTTGAGCTCCGACGGGGTCCCTCCCGAGCTCGAGTTTCTAGGTCTTCACGCTTTCCCGACAGAAAGCGGTCAGACCGGTTCCATAAACCGGTCAGACCGGTTTTCCCGAGGGAAGCCGGGTTTTGGTCGTGGTGACGACCGTGCTGCGCGTTTGATCGATCTCAAGTTTGTTGGCGCGTTTTCGTGTCAACATACTTTTTGGCGACTCCGCTGGGGAAGATTAATCTGGTGCTAAGACCGATTCAATCTACTCCAGATATGTCTGGATCGACGTGCGACCTTGACAAGGACAACATCATCGCCGCGACGATGGAAGAGCTCACGGACGAGGAGCGAAAGCGATACTTGATTGCTGAGGAGCACTTCAGGACGCAATTCTTGAAGGGCTTCAAGAAGGATCGCGGTGGTCTTGTCAAGAGAGTGGAGGAATTCGTCATGCCGGCTTTCAAGCTGGCAAACGACCAAGTTGAAGAACTTCCTAAGGTAACTGGCGAATCCTCTGATTTGTTGCAGCAAATTACTCGCATGATGGATGATAAATTGCTTGCTGCACAAACTGTTACTAGTGAGTTAATTGCTAATATGTCGGGTAATTCTGATAAAGGTAAAAAGAATGTAGAAATTAATGAATTACCTAACTTAACTCCCAGATCATCAGGCATGCCAGAAAATGTTTTAGATCCTAATTTGGGCATGCCGGTGAATTTTTATGCGGGACAATCACTTCACCCTGGTTCGGTCCACGAACCGGTCAGACCGGTTTTCACAACCGGTCAGACCGGTTTGGCCCCCTCTGGCGGTCAGACCGGTTCCATGGGTGCAGGAGCAACGGGTGCGATGGTGTTATCTAATACGGTTGCTTCTGGTCCTGTTTACACTATTCCACGTACTACGGTTGCAGGAAGTATACCCCACGGATCTGGCGCGTCTTACGGGCCGATTCCAAATACTTCTCAAAGTGCGCCATATAATGTTCCCCGTTTTCCACAAAATAGAGGTGATGGGAACTATCAAGCCGAGTTAGCTAAGTTTAAAGAAGATATAGCTAATACACTTAGAACAAGACTCGGGCTTGAATTGGGTACTTCACGCTTGTATCAAAAACCGTATCCGCCTGAATTTGATTTGGTTCCTTATCCTAATAATTGGCGTGTTCCCGATTTTATTAAATTCAGTGGTGAAGACAATAGAACTCCTTGGGAACACATTAGTCAATATATCTTGCAATTAGGAGAGGCATCATTTTATGAAGCATTGCGTATACGGTTGTTCTCATTATCCTTAACTGGAACTGCTTTTTCATGGTTTTCTTCGCTTGCTCCAAATTCTATTCAAAATTGGACTCAATTGGAGCGTAAATTTCATGATCATTTCTTTAGCGGAGAAAACGAGGCTAAATTATCTGATTTAACATCGGTTAAGCAAAGCCGAGAGGAATCGGTTCTTGATTACTTTAAAAGATTTAAGGATGTTAAGAACCGATGCTTTAATATAACTGTTTCTGAAAAAGATTTAGCGGATTTAGCTTTTGCGGGCTTACGGTCTCATTACAAGGAAAAGTTAGAAGGTTCTGATTTCCTTACTATTAATCACTTGCAAATGAAGGCTATGAGTCTAGAGCTTAAATTTAAAAATTCGAAAGAATCTGCTAAACCTCATCGTTCGAATGTGCATATTATTGATAATGATTCTGATAGTTCAGACGATGATAAAGAAATTTATGCTGCTGAATTTGTTTGGTCATCAAAAAGTAAACCTGGTTCTTGTCCTTCATTGAAGCCGATTCAGAAAAATCGGCAAGAAGAAAAATTTACTTTTGATGTGGCTAAATGTGATCGTGTTTTTATGAATTGCTTAAGAATGGATTTGTTAAACTTTCTCATACAATTCCACCAGCCGATCAATTAAAAAATCGTGCATATTGTAAGTGGCATAATTCTTTTTCTCATGCAATCAACGATTGCAATGTCTTTCGTCGACAGGTACAATCGGCCCTTAATGAAGGTCGATTGGTGCTCGCTGAAATGCAAGTTGATAAGACTCCTTTCCCTGTTCATACCTTGGATGTGAACACCAAGATGTTGATTCGGCCGGAACAAGCCGATGAAACTAGAGGAAAGAACGTGGTGATTGGAGATCCAAGGCCGGAAAAAGTTGATGACAAAGTTCCGGTCAGAACAGTGATGATTGGGAAGACTCTTGATGGTAGAGAGTCTCTGAAGATTACAATTAATACATCAAGGCCCGGGGGGCAAGAAAGTTCCTTGGAAAAGAATCGGTTCCCTAGTCAGGCGAAACCGGTCAGACCGGTTTCCCAAACCGGTCAGACCGGTTTGTCTCCAGACCGTCCAAGAACTTTCAAGCCTAAGCGCACGGAAGTGGGTACTTGGAAATTCAATGAGCCAAAGGTTCAAGGGAGGGTTCTGAAACAGGGACCTACTTTTTCTCAGCTCATGAACAAGTACACAAAGGCCGTTCAAGTTGATCGGCCAACAAAAAAGAGACAGAGGTCACCACAACGTTGGATTGATCCTACAATTTACAAACGCCGTGGTGGTTCTGTACATGACCGATTGGGCTCATACCAATCAGGTTTTTCGACTGCTCATCAAAGCGGTCAGACCGGTTTTATGAACCGGTCGGACCGGTTTCGGTCTGAGCAGAGAATTCATGTTCCTCCTAAGCAAGAATACCGCATTAAGGAGAAGAAGGAGGATGTGCAAGCCCAAGCCAATGGTTTTATAAAAATTGGCGATATTCCAGTGGCTATGCAAGACTTGGGTGGAAAGTCGATAGTCATTGGAGATTCGGCTCCTGTTCCAGTCAAGAAGCCTGTCATGATTAATGATCGTGAAGCTAGCAGTAGCAAGGGCGTAAAGACGGTTTTTCAACCAAGATGGTGTCCTTTTGGATTGACTCATACACAGAAGCGAAAGCTACAGCGCTTGAGAAACAAAGAAAAAAGGGAACAGGAAGCTGAGAAGATGAGGGATGAATACTTCAACAACTACAGGCCTATGATCCCTCAGACCAAGATCTGGCAAGCTAAACCCGTTGTGCAATCAGCAGCACAACCGGTAAGACCGGTTTCTGAATCCGGTCAGACCGGTTTGGGCCAGTCGACTGCTGCAGAAGCGGTCAGACCGGTTTCTGGAACCGGTCAGACCGGTTTGGTTCAGTCGACTGCTGCAGAAGCGGTCAGACCGGTTTCTGGAATCGGTCAGACCGGTTTGATGACAGAAGCGGGGGCTGATACTTCTTCAACCATCGAAACTACTCCACCAATTTCTCCAGTGGTTGAAGATGAAGAACTAGTTGATTTTGAGCCTTCTCCAGAGCATGACAACATGGAAATTAATGTTGTTTATTTATCTTCTGATTATTATGTGATACCGAAGGAGGAAATTTCTCATCTTCAACTTGGACCTAGAGATGCCGTGTTTCAAAAGCCTAGTGAATCAGAAAATCATCTCAAGGCTTTGTATATGAGAGGGCACATCAACGGGAAGCCAATTTCTCGTATGTTGGTTGATGGTGGAGCTATTGTGAATCTTATGCCATACTCTCTCTACAAGAAGATTGGCGGGAAAGACGAAGAACTCATCAAGACGAACATGACGATCAGTGGAGTTGGTGGAGGTGATCCCATTGGTGCCAAGGAGGTGGCTTCTATGGAGTTGACCGTCGGGAGCAAGACTGTTGCTACGGCTTTCTTCGTCTCCGAGGTGCAAGGTAACTTCAGTTTAATCCTTGGTCGAGATTGGATTCATGCAAATAAATGTATTCCATCTACCTTGCATCAATATCTTATTCAGTGGATCGGTGACGAAGTTGAGATTGTCCATGGTGACAATTCTTCCTTTGTTGCAACGGCCGATTCTGATTCTCTTAGTGCAAATGAGAAAGTCCAATGTTTGTCGGGCATGGATTTGACCGACTATGAACAGATCAGTTGCACCAAAGATGGTTTTGTTGCTGCCACATTAAAGGCGATGGAAAATCGGTTGAATTGCTTATTGTAATTAATGGAGCAACAAAATCAACAAAAACAAACCGGTCAGACCGCTTCTGGAGACCGGTCAGACCGGTTTGGATCTGAACAGCGCCGATCGAG
Source organism: Echinochloa phyllopogon (assembly GCA_033239725.1). Taxonomy (NCBI): domain Eukaryota; kingdom Viridiplantae; phylum Streptophyta; class Magnoliopsida; order Poales; family Poaceae; genus Echinochloa; species Echinochloa phyllopogon. Next base: position 8,894,082 of record BTCW01000009.1, on the reverse strand, counting down.
CCAAACCGGTCAGACCGCTTCTGGGAACCGGTCAGACCGGTTTGCGTCTGGACAGTGGCTTCAAGACCGAATTGATCATTATCGAGAACATTCGGCCGGTACGTTCGAAGCTATTGAAGATCTTGGTGATATGGATAAGCTGGGTCAAGGTTTTACATCAGCTGATCCTTTAGAAAAAATAGATATTGGTGATGGTACTATTCCTAGGCCGACTTTTGTAAACAAAAATTTATCGGCGGAGTTTAAAGCCGAATTAATAAATTTGTTGAAAGAGTATGTCGATTGTTTTGCTTGGGAGTACCGTGAGATGCCTGGTTTAAGTCGTGACTTAGTTGAGCATCGTTTACCAATAAAAGCCGGTTTTAGACCTTTTAAACAATCGGCTAGACGTTTTAATCCCGCTATTTATGACCAAATAAAAGAAGAGATTAATCGTTTATTAGATGCTGGTTTTATTCGGACTTGTCGTTATGCGGAGTGGATTTCTAATATTGTTCCCGTTGAAAAGAAAGATTCGGGAAAACTTAGAGTTTGTATTGATTTTAGAAATCTTAATAAAGCCACTCCAAAAGATTCATATCCTATGCCTATAGCCGATGTCTTAATCAATGAAGCTTCCGGGCATCGTGTTGTTAGTTTTCTTGATGGTAATGCTGGATATAATCAGATTTTCATGGCCGAAAAAGATATGCACAAAACGGCTTTTCAATGTCCGGGATTTATTGGTTTGTTTGAGTGGGTGGTTATGACTTTTGGATTAAAGAATGCCGGTGCAACTTATCAAAGAGCTATGAATTTAATCTTTCATGATTTACTTGGTGTTATTGTGGAAGTATATATTGATGATATTGTAGTTAAATCGGATGGTTTGGATTCTCATTTGGCCGATTTAAGACTTGCTCTTGAAAGGATGCGACGGTATGGTTTGAAGATGAATCCACTCAAATGTGCTTTTGGTGTTTCGGCTGGGAAGTTTCTTGGGTTCGTTATTCATGAGAATGGCATAGAAGTTGATCCCAAGAGAATTGAAGCTATGAAAAAAGTCGAAGCTCCTACTTGCAAGAAAGATTTGCAAAGGTTCCTAGGCAAGGTAAATTTCTTGAGAAGATTTATAATTAACTTGTCTGGAAAGGTTGATGCTTTTACTCCTTTACTTCGGCTGAAAGATGAAGCCGATTTTACCTGGGGGGCAAAACAGCAAGAAGCTTTTGAGAAAATCAAAGAATACTTGTCTTCACCACCGGTGCTTAGGGCGCCTAAGCGAGGAGTACCATTTAGACTTTATGTGGCGGCTGAAGATAGGACCATTGGAGCTGTTTTGACTCAAGAAATCGGCAACAAGGAGTATGTGATTGCTTATGTAAGCCGACGTCTCATTGATGCAGAAACAAGGTATACTTTCATTGAGAAGTTGTGTTTATCCTTGTATTATGCTTGTACTCAATTGAGGCATTATTTACTATCTAGTACTTGCATCGTGTTGTGTCAAACCGATGTGATTAAACATATGTTGCAAAATCCGATTGCTAGCGGGAGAGTCGGTAAATGGGCTTATGCTTTAGTTGAGTATGATTTGGCTTGTGAACCTTTAAAATCAATGAAAGGTCAAATTGTAGCTGATTTTATTGTTGAACATCGGATAAATGATACAAACAACTTCGACGTCGGATATGTTACTTGTACCCCATGGAAGTTATATTTTGATGGATCGGTTTGCAATGATGGGCAAGGAATTGGTGCTGTTTTGATCTCTCCAAGTGGTGCCATCTTTGAATTTTCAAACCGATTGGAAGAAAAGCGAACCAACAATCAAGTTGAATATGAAGCTCTTCTATTTGGCTTGGAATTTTTGCAAGACATGGGAGTAAAGCATGTTGAAGCTTTTGGTGATTCGCTCCTGGTGGTACAACAAGTATCAAAGGTATGCCAATGTTATAATGGTTCATTAAATGCATATCTTGATAGATGCCTTGATATTATAGCTTCTTTTGATGAATTTACAATTAAACATATTCCAAGAGAAGAGAATGGCAAGGCAAACACTCTGGCTTAGAAAGCATCTGGTTATATGGTTGCAAAGAAATATTTCTATCTCCAAAAACCGATGCAAACGAAAGCCAAGTTCCTGGTTTTGGACGAACCGGTCACACCGGTTTCAGAAACCGGTCAGACCGGTCTGACTGCCAGAACCGATCTGACCGGTTCTGAAACCGGTCTGACCGCTTCAACCCCTGACAGAAGCAAAAATCCTTTGGATAATGCTAATCAATCCAAAGTTGAAGATCAGGATTGGAGAGTGCCTATTATTACTTATTTGAAAGATCCTGGTCGTGGTGCAGATAGAAATATTCGGCGAATATCATTTAAATATGTTTTGCTTGACGATGAACTCTATCGTCGGAACGCCGAAGATTTGTTGTTGAAATGTCTTGATTCGGATCAGGCCAAAGTTGCCATGGGTGAGGTCCATGAAGGTATCTGTGGTACACATCAATCGGCTCCAAAAATGAAGTGGTTGCTTAGGCGAGCCGGTTTTTATTGGCCTACTATGATGGCAGATTGTTTTAAATATTACAAAGGATGTGAAGAATGTCAGAAGTTTGGAAATTTACAACTTGTTCCTGCTGCATTGATGCATCCTATTATTAAGCCATGGCCGTTCCGAGGTTGGGGGTTGGATTTTATTGGGCAAATTAATCCTCCATCATCAAAAGGACATCGTTTCGTGTTGGTTGCTACGGATTATTTTACTAAGTGGACCGAAGCGATTCCATTGAAGAATATGACACATCGAGAGGTAATTGAGTTTGTTACACAAAATATTATTCATAGATTCGGTATTCCTCAAACTTTGACAACGGATCAAGGTACTTCGTTTATGTCTAAGGAGGTATGTGAATTTGCCGAATCCTATAGAATTAAATTGCTCAATTCATCTCCATATTACGCTCAGGCTAATGGACAAGCCGAGTCAAGTAATAAAACTTTGATCAAGTTAATCAAGAAAAAGATAGAGGATTGTCCTAAGCGATGGCACGAAGTTTTATCTGAGGCATTATGGGCTCATCATATATCTAGACATGGTGCTACTAAAGTTACTCCTTTTGAGCTTGTTTATGGTCAAGAGGCCGTTTTACCTGTTGAGGTGAATCTGGACGCTTATAGATTGGCTAAGCAAAACGACCTTGATGCTGTTGATTACCACAACTTGATGTTGGATAATATTGATGAGGTAACCGACAAACGATTGAAAGCTTTGAAGGAGATTGAGAAAGATAAGCTTCGGGTTGCTAAAGCTTATAACAAGAAGGTGCGAGGAAAATATTTTCAAATTGGTGAACTTGTTTGGAAGACGATCTTGCCTATTGGGACGAAAAGCAACAAGTTTGGTAAATGGTCACCAAGTTGGGAAGGGCCTATAGAGTTGTCAAAGTTATTTTTGGGAATTCTTACATGATAGAGACGCTGAAGGGAGATCATTTGCCTAAAGTTATCAATGAAAGATATTTGAAGAAATTCTATCCAAGTGTTTGGCAAGATGCATGAAGACCAATGGCCGATATATTGTTTATATCGCCCTTAGCATAAAATTTTAGCTCCTGAATCATAATTACTTGCTTTTTAGTCCTCAAGTTCATTAAAAACGCAGGGGGGCATGTGTTGACAGGCAAAATTGGCTCTGTCTTGGCCAAACCGGTCAGACCGGTTTGCCAAACCGGTCAGACCGGTTTGATTCTGTAATTCGAGTAAATTAGCTCTGTCTTGGCCAAACCGGTCTGACCGGTTTGCCAAACCGGTCAGACCGGTTTGGTTCTGTAATTCGAGTAGGATTAGGATTCCGAGTTTAATCCCATATTGTAACCTATTCGAAAGGGGTAAGACTTCCCCGGCCTATAAATATAAAGGCTAGACGGCCGATTGAGGTATTCCCAATCGAATCAAACACTTTTGTCTTATATTTTTGTATCTCTCAAACCCTAATCTTTTCCAACCCCCATATTCTGTTCTTTGCTCGTCTCTACGACGTCCAAAGGCGTTCTAGGTGGCCTGCCGACCCTAGAGCAACCCTAGCTTGCTTGAGCTCCGACGGGGTCCCTCCCGAGCTCGAGTTTCTAGGTCTTCACGCTTTCCCGACAGAAAGCGGTCAGACCGGTTCCATAAACCGGTCAGACCGGTTTTCCCGAGGGAAGCCGGGTTTTGGTCGTGGTGACGACCGTGCTGCGCGTTTGATCGATCTCAAGTTTGTTGGCGCGTTTTCGTGTCAACAATGATATTTAACAATATCAAATAGAAAAAATAATGTTACTGAACCTAGCATATTATTCCCACAGTAGGTGGGTGGAAATGAATACTCTCACTCTTGTCACTTGTTAACCCTTATTTCAATCACTATATTCTAGCGTTTATGGAAACTTCACTGGTCTCATGTTCTTTGTTTAGGCAATGTAAAAAAGTTTTGGCTTCAACCTCCTCTCATGGAAGAGGCATCAGTTTGAAATTATTACAAACTTATAGCGAAAGCAACCATGGCTTCTTCAGAAGTTCCAATTTATTGCCCAGTTCTATGAATAAAGTTTCACGCATCGGAAGCAAAAAAAAACATAGCCGGAGACTCTATTATGCAGCCCGATGTTCTTCTTCGTTGTGCTGCAAGAAGACCTAGAACCAGAGGCCAGAGCCAGTGACTCCCATTTAAGATTTTCGTCCAGTAGAACTGCACTTAACACATTGGCCACAATTCCTTGATTTATTACTTAAGTTTGCATTTTGAGCTATATATATCTGAAATCAAAAGGTTATTCCACGTTTGAACAAACCCGCCGAGAGTAGACCAACACCTTGGTAGCTTCTCCACCTCCATTTTCTCCGTTGTTCCATCGTTCCATCTGACGGTTCATATATAGCCGTACATCACACCAACCAACAGGAAAAGACACACACACAACGTCACATGACGAAGAGCCATAACGGTGGTGTTTAGATGTTAGAATCGGGAGGTTGAATCTGGGAGTAAGATGTCACTTCGTAATCATTACGCTACCGTAGTATTTCGTTTGTATTTGTGAAAAATTGTCCAAAAATTGATTAATTAGGGTCAAAATGTTTGTCTCGCAGAGTACAACAGAACTGTGCAATTAGTTTTTGATTTCATCTATATTTAATACTCCATGCATGTTATGACATTTTGATGTGATGGGAAATCTTCTTTTTGCATAGTGTATTTGGGAGTACCTTTTTGAACTAAACAGGCCCAGTACGAAACAAGAGCAGCGGCCAATAGTCCCAGGAATCCCGGTTCGTGAGTTCGTCGTCGTGCCCTCCGAGGAAAAAAAAATAGAGCTGCCGCGATCTGCTGTCTGGCATCGGATCTCCAAAAACACCAACCAGTCCATCATCCATCCATGTCTTTTTATCTCCATCTATCTACGTTGGTTGGACTTGTAGCCTTGCACTGCACCGCACTGCGGCCAACCGCCACCTTTTGGCGCTGTGCCGGCGGGAGAGAGATGGGATGCCCAGGCTTCCTGGCTTAAAAATGGTTGGGAGATCGATGTGCTCACATGGCGGGGGATTTCTGGGAGAATTTTGGGTTGGATGCACATGTACGGGTGGAATTTGTTAGTATTAGCACTAGGCACCCGTGGGGAAATTTGGGTGGGGGCGCAGCCAGCCGTGCAAGCTAACAGGGAGCAATCTTGAAGGGACTCTTTCTCATGAGACTTGACACATGGCTGTGCAGTATAAAGATCGCACGATCTAGTGGCTTTTAGGATTTAGGACATGGGGCTCCCTTATAGGAGTATTGGGCACAGTTGTGATTTGACTTGGAATCCCAACTTTTAGTTGTAATCTCTGTTATGACACACTGAAAATAGAAAAATGAATATCCAAGATTACTATGAAATACACATATGCTACTGCTTTTGTTTTTCCTTAAAAAAGGATACCCACTTTGTGATAAATAAATCGGACGTGCTGCCCTAAAAATTGCACTCAAAGAGCTGGCTGGAAAAGAAAAAAAAGTGAGCCATGTCTGACGTCTCTTTTCTGGAAACAATATACTGGGGCTAGGTCTTATGTTTATTCCGTATTAAAAAAACAAGGACATATTGTTATTGCCTAAAAAATAAATCTTGCCTCTTGAAAGCTGAAACATCTAGTTGTGCAAAAAAATGTTATATTGCCATTACTGTTTTTTAAGGGCTTATAAAAAAGTTGGAGTGGACAAAGTAGATCCACAATGCAAAAGAAAGAATTATGGCCTAACGGAAAGGGATTTCATTAGTCTAATTTAAAGTTGTAGAAGGGAAAGAACACGTTGTATCCTATCCAGGGGGGATGGCTATGGATAGGCATCAATTCACTTTATAACACTTCCACATTTTTCTTATTCTTTTTTTCTTTGACATGGGGACATTTTAGTCGTTTTAATAGAGAATTCAGATCCATATCCTGCACGTGTATATCAAGGACGATTGAAGCAAATCCTGATATCACTAACAAATTTGTCTTTCTTATATCTAAATAAAGTCATGAACAGCATAAGAACCATGATTGATTTATACATACCTTCTACAAAATGCATGGGAACAAAGAATAGCCAATACATATAGAAGAGCTGAACCAGCTTTACTCCCCAATTAAAATGTAGGAATTGCATTGTTTCATATAGTTTCTGTGGCTATGTATTTTTCAAGATAATTCCTTTAGTGATGTTTCTTTTTAAAATTCTGCAGACACATTAATTGTGCATAATCTCGTTATAGACGCAAATTTGTGTGGAATGGCACATTATCGAAAAGGACAAACGACGACAAAGTCCATGTATCCATATGTGTAATAAGACCATGCATGCATATAGAGAAGCCATATATTGTCGCCTAGAACAAACAACTGGCATGGAATTCTAGTCAAATCTCCGAGATCCAATGGATGTTTGGGGACCCAATTTGCCAGTATTTCTGCCAGATAATTAGCGATCTCCCGGTACTTATACGCGTATATGTGCCGCACACTTGGCCTCGACGTGATCGAGCTGTAGCCTTGAACTGAGTTGCTGCATAATTAGGAAATGCAATTAGGGATTAGAGTAGTTCAGACAGCCAGGAAATGGGAGTTTGGAGCGCTAATCCTGCCTAGTTGTTAATTGACAGGATCGTGTGCAGATCTTATTGTTTAAGCCATAGTCCTTTAGTTGAGTACCTATCACATGAGTACACGGAAGATGCCATTATAATGCGCTCAGGTACAACGATCCTACTGTCGAGGAAAGGAATTGATAAACATTCTGCCACATCAGCAAGCTGTTGGCAAGTACAAATATGTAACAATGGCATTAGTACTACTTCTCAAAAGTAGGTTAATGGGAATAATGCACTTGATAGTTTACTTTGAGTAAGAGAACCAAACACATATTGTCTTATAAAGATTGACAGTGTATACCAACATGATTAGTAACTGTACCCTCACATGCTAATGCACTGAGAAAAGTGGCATCAGGTGCGTTCTAATCCCCTTCCTTGACGCTAACATGTGAGCTCCGATCCACTGCGAACCATCCGATCAACACGAGGAGAAATGACTGACCATTCAATTTCGCGAACAAAGTTATAGCAGATTCAGCAAAGGTGATCTGTTTTGAGTTTGGACTATTGACATGATGCCTTATTGTGAACAAATTTGCATATCCTTATTCGTGGGAGCTTGCACTACTCGAGGTTCTCTCTAAAGTTTTTAGGCCAAAGATTTAAGTATATGTCATTGATATTTAAGAAATGGAAATTTAGGGAAATTCAGTTCTCAGGAGATTTTTAGGGTGAGAGGATTTGGATATCCATATTCCTCCTAATTGTGTAGGTCCTTATAACCCTCATCCAAAGCAATTTAGGGGTATCTCTAAGCTAGATTCCTACAATTTCCGTTAGTTAGCTTTTCTTCCAAGTTGATCCATGACGCTTTAGAGGAAAGCTCATGACACATGCTGGCTACTAGGGATGTGACAAGAAAGAGGCAACCACAGGGTGTGGTGACCCAAAGGCATGCATGGGGCATCTCTAAACATGTGCGCTCAAACCTAAAGCATCATTTACACTGCACGTAACATGTCATTTACTCTAAGCGCAGCCATATATACTAATATATGCAGCATAATTGTACTTGCTTCTGTATGCCGTACCTCCAATGGCAACATGCCCTGCTTTCAACTGGCCCACTTGCCACTAAACAATGCGAGGTGTTAGATGTAATTAATCTCCGGACAACCCAAGATTGACTTGTTTAAGCTGAATCATCAGAGCTCTTGATTAAGATTCCCCCTTCGAGTCCAAGAGATCACAGCAGATCTTGGAGATCACCCAGCGCTGATTAACAACTGAACCATTTTCTAAGTGCCCCCCGTGGATGCCAGTTTTCTTAAGAGTTGCATATAGCTTGGTGAGCTGGAGCATCTATCATCTGTTGGAGTGTCAGCAACGTTCGAGATCTGTTCTATGTAGTCAAATCTTGGCATACAGCAACTATTCCAATATACTAGTATGAATAAGGAAATTTCTATTCATCAGATAACATAGATATATAGAGGAAACTGTATTCAACTGCGAAAACAGATGTGCTTAATTGGCAATCTTGATGCTTGTGTGTCAGGCCAACTGGATTTCTTACCAGTTCCGCTTGGCGAGCCGGCGTGTCAGGTCGTTTTGTTTATTAGCGCAATTTGGCCGCGTCGTTTAACCAAGTTGCAGCAATTTGTTGCCATGTTTGCCCTAGTTGACGGTTAACACCACATGAACACCTCATCACGAGGGGATTTCTAGGGCTAAGTGTGATCTGGGGATGGCAATGCAAGTTGAGGGGGCATGGCAACAGAGCTAGCGCAGGTGCAGTGTTGATGATTAAGTTGGCAAGTTGGCCCTTGCTTGGGGCACAGTGGAACATTGATCCATGTGCCAAAAGAGAATCAGGTGACTAGGATAATATAGGTGGCCGTGCATTACTGACCACCATGGAATCTATAAGAAAGACCTGACCGAGTGATTAACAAGTTGATCTGCAAGTGAGGCAGTACTTACTAGAGGCATCAGAATGAAGTCAGTTTCTTTAACCGCAACTTGAACGAAATTTGCTGTTGGGGGAGAAAGGAGAGGACGACGACCACGATATGGTGTATCTGCTTAGGATGGGGCACAGGCCCGGATGCTTTAGGATTCAGCGAGAGATGCTGGCGATTCATGCAGCACAGATAATCTGCATCATTGGTCTGTTACAAGATACTGATGCAGATTTCGATGTGATCTTTTTTTCTGACAAGAACGTCGAGCTGAAGATTTTGTGGCAAATAGGAATATATATAGGATTTCCTCCAAGGATCTTGGAATCGATAGTGCATATGGTCATTCTATCTTCCTCGATGCGATCTTTTTTTCTGACAAGAGCGTAATAATAACGTCTAGCACAAGAATTTGTCAAGGCTTACATGTTCAGCAAGGGGCCATCGGAGAAATATTTAAGATCCGTGTGTGTTGGCACCGAAGACATATATAAGTACATTTTCATGATAGGGAAAGCAAAATTTCAAAATGGCTACACGTACGACTAGCGCTAGCCAGGGAGATAGTAAATCGATCAGGTGGCTATCAAATTTTGTGATCTATTTTTGTGTTACCATCAGGCATTCAGCAGGTCCACAGGTCGGCGTGGCTGGCTCGTCCTTCATCCATCCCAAAAATATCTCGGCGTTAAGTTCGGTCGGATGGGGAGTCAGCTGCTGCATGCCTGCCCGGCTCGTCTAGTCTGTATGTAGCAGTGGCTGCAGCGAGCTGAGGGTCCACATGTTAATCTCCTCCAGGCGTATGAATACCGCTAGCTTTGGCTTACTCTGGCGGATCATGTCCTCTTTTTATTTGGTTACATATTCGATCAGCGCCATGCAAGAGGACGCAAAGAGGCGGTGAAGTAAGAGGCGGCGGCGGGCCAGGCGTTAACGTCTCGATTTATCCCCATATTATCAGCAAAAATGAAGGCGATTGAGGCCGGTGTTAACGTTGACGGGAGATATATGTGGCGTATCAACGACTCATACGACGATGGCACTTAACTAGGGCCAGATCGGACTGGTTGGCCTCTAGTAGCTTGGAAGGAGATATATATCTGGGGCAGGCAGGTACCAGGCCGGTGAGAGTTTGTGGATGAGAGATTACATCATTGAGATTTGATTAATGCAACTCCTTCCAACCAGGTGCAGGAACGCATGATCTTGCCCCTTTCTTTTATTTTATTTTTTTGAAAGATCTTGCCCCTTTCTTTTTACGCAGCAATTATGTCCCAAAATTGTAGGAATTTAGGTACAAAGGAGGGGAATTGGGTACAAGGAGGAAAAGTGCAGCATTTTTATCCTTTTATCCTTGGTTAACGAGAATGAGGAAAAACTCAAAACGGCCAAACCACGCTGACAGCTGCATGATTTCCTGCAAAAAACCTTACGAAATCCCAACGCTCTGGGCAAGGCCATTTGGGCTAGAATCAATGTCCTCAGAAAAGGGTTTTGCACTTGATGCGAGGCAAGAGGATCGCCGAAAGGGCAAAGAATGAAGGGACGGTTTCAGTCTGCGTGTGACAGATCATAGCATAGTGCTCCTGAATCCTGATGCTGTACCAGCACAGTGGCCAGTGGCACACTTGCAGGGTTGGTTGCCTGGTTTCCAGAGCATCAGCACATCTGGATTCTGGAGCCCAGAGGGCGCTGTTTGTTAACAGTATATTAACCTGAATCGCTGTGCAGATCCCAGAAATGAAAAAAGGACAGCCAGTGGAGCACAGCTGATAGATTGTCATCTAAGCCCTATATTTGCTGCTCTGAGCAACTACACATGGCCCTGTTTTTGGCTTTATGGTTGTTCAGAGGTTAATGGCATATCTCCTGGATATACTATATACCCATAACACAAGGAACCCAACTTGCAGGAGCCAGATCAAACATACAAGCAACTTGCACCGTCATCTGGAACGAGCCCATCCGTCGCAAAAAATATTTTTGGATTTGCTATTGAATACTTGCAAAGGACTTGGTAGTGAGTATAGTTGGTCTCAAAATCATGCCATTATATCCTTCTCAGCCTTATGACGCGGCTTCATGTCACTGAGATTTTTGTAGGCATAACCTTCAAAGATGTGACTGATTAAATAGTCAAGTGCTAAAACGCAATCCATCAACATTGGACACATTTTTTTACAAATTATATTAAGTTCGAGGTTGTAAGCCATAAATTTTGTCTTATATGATAAATAGAAAATTTAGAAAAGTTTGAGGTGCATGAAACCATTTTAGATTGTCTATTGACGCAACTTCATATCACTTTTATACACACAACCTTCAAAGATGCATGTGACTGACCAAATATTATTGTTAAGCACAAATCACAATCTATCAACACTAGATATTTTTTTTTACAAATTTGATATTAATTTCGAGGTTGTAAGCCTCTATTTTGTATTATCTGATAAATACAAATTTTAGAAAAGTTTGAGGTGCGTGAAATCATTTTGGATTTTCTGTTGACGCAACTTCATATCAGATTTTTTTTATATACATAACCTTTAAAGATTTGAGTGGCCAGACATTATCGTGAAGCGCAAATCACAGTCCATCAACATTAGACGCTTTTTTTTTGCAAAGTTGATACTAAGTTTGAGGTTGTAAGCCTTATATAATTTTTGTCTTATCTGATAAATACAAATTTAGTATGACTTATCTGAATTCATTTTGGATTTTGTATAGATTATTTATTGAGGATTTGGTCTTACACCCCCTTCCCCTCTCCCCTAGCCAGGCTTCGTCCCTGCATATATATTTTTGAGATACAATCATACAAAACTTTCGAGATGTGACGGAAGAAATATTATCGCATAGTAAAAAACGCCTATCCATCAGCGTAAACACGCAAAAGAAGTATACATACGATTTTGTATGTGCACGAGGTCAATTCATTATGGCACGTGGCAATAGAATATCCGCTGGGCGGCACTTTAAGTAACTCCAGGTTGGCGTTGATCACTTGTGTTTTTGTGTAACACATGCAGGTTAGCTAAGCAATGCCAATCAAGGTTGCTTGCAAGGATGAAAAAGGCACGCGCTTAAAACTTGAAAGCAATGAGAGCCACCAAGCATCAGGACAAAACCAAGAATGCCTTGACGCATATCTTGTTGGATTCCACTCACCTGCACAGCTACACCAGGCACGTCCAGCTCGAGAAGAATGGCAGGTCATTCCTGTGATTAGGACAACAATCCACAGCAGAACAATAAAAAAGATTCATAAGTAATGTAGAGAAAACGTGATGAAAAGACCAGAAATAATTAACAAGGTTTGGATTGGCCTCTTTGTAAGGTGAATAGAAAGTTGGCAATTGATATCAATAAAGAAATCATGTGGATAGATTCATAGATGCAATATTAGTCCATTAACACCTCTGTTTTAAGATTTCTTTAGCAATTTATAGTATCTGATGGAGTATGTGTATGTCCCATCAATCTATTACAGCAGTTGTCATAAGCTCATAGCTCCCATTAACTTTATTGAACCATTGAACCTAACACCCAAGTTCACCTACAGCAATGCAAAACTATTAGTACTACCACACAGCATAACTGCAGTGGGGTGACGTGACAAATATGGACACCAGAGCTCCGAAATTATTGGGGAACGGATGAAAGTCAGAAGAAAAAATGGCAACTCTTAAAAAGCTGTTTACATCATTTGCATGCCACAATGCTTCACCAACCAAAACATGTGGATGCCATCCACGGCGCTAAAGTGAGACACAAAGTGCCAGGAGGGGCCAAAGGCAGAATGAGAAGGCAATACCAAAGACTGAACATGAGCAAGCGTTGTATATAAACATGGCCATCCATCTCTCGAGGTATGGGCCTTGCCATACAAGAAAAGGAAAGTGGCACACATTTGTAGACACAATTACCTGCATACATTCTTAACCCAATCCAGCCCACATAGCAAACTCGAGAAATATCTCACGTCAGAATGTCAGATGCACCACCGTTAGCAACATCACTTCTCTTGGAGAAAAAAAAATAAAGACAGCATAATCTACCTATAGCACCCCCATGGACATTCCAAAAGACAGCGGCAATATAGCGAGATATAACAAAATAAAGATCAGTAATCCGAGAAGGCAACAAAGTCAAAGAATTGTTCGGTTCAGTTTTTCTTACATCATCCCAGGAATAGATCTACAGAACATTCAGTTTACTTGAATCATCGCCGCGCCGCTGAGCAGACAGCACAAACACTCCGTTACACCGACACATCCCAGCAGCATTACATTCTCCACTTCAGCAATCTTTAGTTGCTTGGGAAGCCAAATAGCTTACTTACCATTAGTCAGGTTCACGGACAATCAAAACAGACAAGCAAATATCAGGCAGCTCATTGATCCTCCTTTTGGACCCAGACTTTGACCGTCTTGTCATTGTCGAGTGCTCCTGAAGCGATCATGTTTTCCCTGGGGTGGCATGAAACTGCAATGACAGTATCAGTATGACCTTCGAGTTTCTGCACTATTTTTCTTGACTGCAGGTCCCAAAGGTAGACACATTTGTCCTCTGAACCGCTGACAATATACTTGCCATTCGTGATTGAAAATGCCCCTGGAATGCAGTATTTGGTGTTAACATGGCCAGTGTACGTCTTCAGAAACTTTCCAGCTGAGAAATTCCAGAGCCTCTGCATAAAATAAACAATTGCATGAGCATGTCTTCTCATAAGCTGTTGTTGATTTATTGAAGTAAACTGCTATACAGATACAGTTGTGGAAATAAAATTGATAGATGTTCATTTTTAACAGATAGTTGCATATAGGTTGGGTGCATTCACACCTACAAGCATACCTATAGTATGTAAAATATCATCATCTGGAACCCAAAGGCCTACTAAACGATAAGCCAGTGAATTGAAAATAAATTGAAGTAGCATCTAAAATATCAAATATGATTCTAAATACACATGAAATAGTCTAAAAGTTATCAGTGCAGAACAGACACCCAGTGCCTGGGGCAAAAGACATGAACTGCTAAATTACAGCAATTCTCCTAGCAAATGGAACAAATAAAAACAGAAATGCCATGTTCATCAAGCTTATGAAATTCATCTGCATCTAATGTCCTTTATAAAAAGCATTTTACAAAAATGTGAGGTGATAAGTTTAGTTCCTTATTTTCCATCCATTTTAGCATCCTAACTCCTAAAGCCTTGACATCGCTGCAAATTGTCATGTGTGAATCGCTGCGGGCCAATAAACCCGACATAGGCAGATGTAAGATCCCTTGCTTCTATGGCGTCTCACAAAAACATGATCCAGCCTATGATCAATGCAAAAATATGCTTCAAGTTAGGTTGGTATATATTTACTTGCTGCATTTAACACCCCTCATCTTTGGCTTCATACATGGTCATTAAGGGGCAAGGAGAGGCAAGGCAACCCACCCCCTTCCTATCACCCCACCCCCCTTCCTATCACCTAGACACCTAAGATGCAAGGCAAGGCAACGCGCACACACACAAAGGACAGTAGGAATATACATGGACCATTACCACAACCCCAAATCCAATATTAAAACCCCATAAGCACCTCCAGCCCCTCCCTCCCTAGCAGCAACCAACACCTGTGTGCTCCCGATGCTCTGCCACCTCCTGTGCAACCATGCCACCTCCCCCAGTGGTTGGACAGGAACAAAAGACACATGAATCAGGCTGTAGAGGGGCGGCAAGGGCAGAACTAAACCGGAAAATAGTGAACGCCTGCCGTATTGAGCCAGAGAAGGGTGTGTGGTGAAGGGATCGAGTCAGAGAAGGGTGGGTGACGTGAAGATTAAACCCGAGATGGGTGGGTGACACCTTGCCCTGAGGCAACCTAGGTACACCTTACCACCTAATTTGACACCTCAACAGCAGCTTCGTGCATAACCGATTCATGTTCTGGATGATGACCAAATCTGCTGCTGCTCTTGAGTTCTCTCCTCTCCCACTCGACTGGACAGCAGCAGCAAGTCAACTTTGCTGTCCATGTCATTGTATCACCTAGTATATGGTAGTTGGTAGAAGTACAAGTAGTAGGCAACAGTGCCATGTAATAGTACCAGTAGCTGACCAAGTAGTGGCAGCAAGGTGTATGTAGTAGTTGAGAGTTGGTAGAACTCTTGTATATGTATCCATCCATGGCAATGAAGCAAATCAGTTCAGCCATTCACAGCCCTCTCCACCGAGAGGAGCAGCACTGAAGCTGCTGTGTGTGTGTGAGTTGTGCTCAAGTTATCTTCTTCTTCTTCTTGCCTAGAGTGGTGTTCTTGAGCTTACCTTGGGTGTGGTTGAGTGCTTGTGCCAACAATTGGTATCAGAGCTTGGTGTAGAGGGAGATGTCAGGGACAGGCGTGCCGGATCCTGATGCCATCGCCAAGGAGGCGGCGGCGGCAACAGCAGTCGCCAAGGCGATTGCTGACGCTGCGGCAAGTGCTATTGCCAGCAGCAGCTCCAGCACCGTGAAGACGGTGCGGGACGTCGGCGGCGCGCAGTTCCCCATGCTGACCCGCACCAACTACCCCGAGTGGTCGACGATCATGAAGTTCATGCTCAAGGGCCGAGGGCTCTGGGCGGCAGTCACCGACGGCACGAAGGACGAGCACGAGGGATGTCTGGCCATGGAGGCCATCCTCAAGGTCGTCCTGCCCGAGCTGGTGACGCCGCTGGGTTCTGGCGAAAACGCCACCGCGAAGGAGGCGTGGGAGAAGCTGAAGACGATGCGGCTCGGCAACGAGCGCATCCGCGAGGCTCGGGCGCAGCAGCTGCGCCGGGAGTACGAGGCGCTCGCGTTCAAGGATGGCGAAGCCGTGGAGGACTTCGCGCTCCGGCTCCAGGGCTTGGTGAACCAGCTCGAGCTGCTGGGCGAAACCATGACAGAGAAGGAGGTGGTCACCAAGTACCTGCGGATCGTGCCAGAGCAGTACGAGCAGGTGGCGATTTCGATCGAGACGCTCCTCAATCTGAAGACCCTCACAATTGAGGAGGTGACCGGGCGCCTGAAGCAGGTGGAGGACCGCACCAGCAGGCGCGTCGGGCGGACGACCGCCAGCGGCACTCTGCTCCTCACGGTAGAGGAGTGGGCGGCGCGCATGAAGACGCAGGCCGGAGAGACCCCCGCCGGTCACGACGGCGGAAGGGGCGGCGGCGGCAGATGCAGCAGCGGCGGCGGCAAGGGCCGCGGCAAGCCGCCAAAGAAGAAGGGCGGCAAGCCGCCGGTCGGTCGGGATCAGTGCCGGCGTTGCGGCGCGACCGGGCATTGGGCAAAGGAGTGCCCAAAGAAGCCAAAGGCGGAGGCGCACCTGGCGGAGGTGGACGACGGGGAGCCGACGCTCCTGATGGCGTCGGTCTGCGCCCTCCACGGTGTCGAGCCAGAAGCAGAGGAGGCAATGGGAGCAGTTGCAGAGGAGGTGGCGAAGCAGAGCATCCACCTCGACGAGCCGCGCGCACTGGTCCACCTTGGGACAGTCGGCGGCGCGGCAGAACAGAGGTGGTACCTCGACTCCGGCGCCAGCAACCACATGACCGGCTCCAAGGCTGCCTTCTCCGAGCTCGACAGCAGCATCACCGGGTCGGTGAAGTTCGGCGACGGCTCGAAGGTGGAGATTCACGGCCGCGGCACCATCGTTTTCCGGTGCCTGAACGGCGAGCAGCGCGCGCTGACGGATGTGCACTACATACCGCGGCTGGACTCGAACATCGTGAGCTTGGGCCAGCTCGACGAACACGGGTGCAAGGTGGAGATCAAAGGCGGCGTCTTCACGATCCATAATCAAGAGTGTCGCCTCCTCGCCAAGGTGAAGCGCTCACGGAACCGGCTGTTCCTGCTCGACCTGAAGATCGAGCAGCCGGTGTGCCTGGCGGCACAGCGCACGGAGGAGCCATGGCTGTGGCATGCCCGGTTTGGGCATCTCAGCTTCGACGCGCTGGAGAGGATGCAGAAGATGGTGCGCGGCCTTCCGCGCATCAAGCACGCCGGCGAGCTGTGCGACAGCTGCCTGGCGGGGAAGCAGAGGCGGCATCCATTCCCCAAGGCGGCGAAGTTCAGAGCGGAGGCCGTCCTCGAGCTCGTCCACGGCGATCTCTGCGGCCCAATCACGCCGGCTACGCACGGCGGGCGGCGCTACTTCCTTCTGCTGGTGGATGATTGCAGCCGGTACATGTGGCTGCGGCTCATCACCGGCAAGGACGAGGCGGCGGAGAGGATCAAGCGGATCCAGGCGGAGTCCGGGAAGAAGCTGCGCGTGCTCAGGACGGACCGCGGCGGCAAGTTCACGTCGGCGGAGTTCGTTGCGTACTGCGCAGAGCAAGGCGTGGTGCGCCACCTCACCGCCCCATACTTGCCGCAGCAGAACGGCGTGGTGGAGCGGCGGAACCAGACCATCGTCGGCATGGCGCGGTGCATGATGAAGGCCAAGAAGATGCCGGCGGAATTCTGGGGCGAGGCGGTGAGCACGGCGGTGTTCATCCTCAACCGCTCGCCCACAAAGGCTCTGAAGATGAAGACGCCGTTCGAGGCTTGGAGCGGAAGGAAGTCGGACGTCTCCTTCCTCAGGACGTTCGGCTGCATCGGGCATGTGAAGAAGACGAAGCCGGGCCTCGGGAAGCTGGAGGACAGGAGCACGCCCATGGTGCTCCTAGGCTACGAGGAGGGGAGCAAGGCATACAGGCTGTACGATCCCCGTGCAGGCAAGGTGGTGGTGTCGCGCGACGTGGTGTTCGACGAAATGGCGGCATGGGATTGGGAGGATCCGAGCACAGGGGAAGCCACAGGCATCGGCGGCACGTTCACCATTGAGCATCTGGTGGTGCACGGCGGCGGAGAAGACGGAGCAGAGGCGGCGCCGAGCACGCCGGCTCCAGGCGTCAAGGAGGCACTGGGCGAGCCGATGAGCCCAGGTGCTGAGAGCGTGGGCACGTGGTCTCCAGCAGGGGAGAACACGCCACAACAAAGCTCGCCGGCGTCAACAGCACAAGGAACGCCGGCGGCAACGACGATCGAGTTCGCCTCTCCTCCGAGCAACATCGTCGAGCACGTGGACGCGTTCCACGAAGGCGAAGAGGTGCGATTCCGCACCCTGGAGAACGTCCTCAACGACGACGCGCCAGCACCAGGGCTGGCAAGCCGCGAGCTTGGAGACATGGAGCTGCATCTGACGAGCGCAAAGGAGCCGCCTTCCTTTGCGGAGGCAGAGAGAGAGGCAAGCTGGCGAAAGGCGATGGGGGAAGAAATGAAGTCCATCGAGGAGAATGCGACCTGGGAGCTCGTCGATCCTCCCCCCGGGCTACCGGTCGATCGGGCTCAAGTGGGTGTTCAAGGTGAAGCACGACGAGCACGGGAGCATCGTCAAGCACAAGGCGCGCCTCGTCGCGCGCGGCTTCGTGCAGCGAGAGGGGATCGATTTCGAGAAGGTGTTCGCGCCGGTGGCGCGCATGGAGTCCGTTCGCCTGCTGCTGGCTCTGGCGGTGGCGAAGGACTGGGCTGTCCACCACCTCGACGTCAAGTCCGCCTTCCTCAACGGCGAGCTGGCGGAGACGGTCTTCGTCAAGAAGGCTCCAGGTTTCGTCGTCGCTGGAGCAGAGCACAAGGTGCTGCGGCTGCGGAAAGCCCTGTACGGGCTGCGGCAGGCGCCGAGGGCGTGGAACGCCAAGCTCGACGCCACGCTCCAGGAGCTCGGGTTCACGCGCTGTGAAACAGAGCATGCGCTCTACGTGCGGCGGCGGGGGAAATTCGAGCTGATCGTCGGCGTGTACGTCGACGACTTGATCGTGACAGGAGCGCGGCCGACGGACATCGCCGGATTCAAGCAAGAGATGGCGAATCACTTCCGCATGAGCGACCTGGGGCCGCTCTCCTACTACCTCGGCATCGAGGTGAAACAGGGGAGCGGCGACATCAAGCTGGGCCACGCCGATGGAGCGCGCGGGCATGGCTGGGTGCAAGCCGTGTGCCACGCCGATGGAGGAGCGGCTGAAGCTTAGCCGGAACAGCACGGCGGCGAAGGTTGACGCAACGCTGTACCGGAGCATCGTCGGCGGGCTGCGCTACCTGACTCACACCCGGCCGAACATTGCTTTCGCGGTCGGGTATGTGAGCAGGTTCATGGAGGATCCGCGAGAGGACCACTGGACGGCGGTGAAGAGGCTGTTGCGCCAAATCAGGGGGACGGCGGAGCTGGGGATCGTCTTCCCCAAGTCCGGCGAGAAGAAGGTGCCGCAGCTCACAGTTTACAGTGATGCGGACATGGCGGGCGACATTGACGGGAGGCGGAGCACGTCAGGGATGCTCGTTTTCCTCGGATCAGCGCCAATTTCATGGCAATCACTGAAGCAAAAGATCGTGGCGCTGTCTACGTGCGAGGCGGAGTATGTAGCGGCGGCCACAGGAGCATGCCAGGCAGTCTGGCTGCATCGATTGCTGGAGGAGATAACAGGGGAAGAAGTCTCTCCTCCAGGGCTAATGGTGGATAACCCAGTCCTTCACGACAGGAGCAAGCACATAGACATCAAGTTCCACTTCCTGCGGAATTGTGTCGATGAAGGGCAGATCATCATCGAGTTCGTCGAGACCGGCCGACAGCTCGCTGATATCCTCACCAAATCACTTGGGCGACTTCGGTTCAATGAGCTGAAGAAGTTGATTGGGATGGTGAGCATCTAGAGGATCAAGATCAACAACAGATTGGGGAAGGATTGATGACCAAATCTGCTGCTGCTCTTGAGTTCTCTCCTCTCCCACTCGGCTGGACAGCAGCAGCAAGTCAACTTTGCTGTCCATGTCATTGTATCACCTAGTATATGGTAGTTGGTAGAAGTACAAGTACAAGTAGTAGGCAATAGTGTCATGTAATAGTACCAGTAGCTGACCAAGTAGTGGCAGCAAGGTGTATGTAGTAGTTGAGAGTTGGTAGAACTCTTGTATATGTATCCATCCATGGCAATGAAACAAATCAGTTCAGCCATTCACAGCCCTCTCCACCGAGAGGAGCAGCACTGAAGCTGTTGTGTGTGTGTGTGAGTTGTGCTCAAGTTATCTTCTTCTTCTTCTTGCCTAGAGTGGTGTTCTTGAGCTTACCTTGGGTGTGGTTGAGTGCTTGTGCCAACACTGGAATAATGGTGATATGGAATCACAATACACTAAAATTTTAAGAATGCATAAACAGATATGGTAAGAGTACGTTTATCTGGAAGAACATAATTCGGTTCCCTATTAATACGTTTCAAATCATGTCATACTTGATAAAGATATCATCAATACTGCTAAACATTTAGCAATTGTTTCTAATCCTAAAAGACAAAAGTCACTGCCTCACTGAACCATGTGCGAAACATACCAAATTCAGTTGTGTCGATTTTGTGATTGCCAAAAATCAAAATTACATTCTGTTGTGGGCCTAAAGCCCAGCCCGGGCTACTGCTCTAGTCAAGGGACAAGGCGTGTAGACGGCCCAAGGGCAGCCGCACGCCCGCACCTGCCACTGCCCACGCCTTGGCTGGCCCCACCAACACGGTCAGCATGTTATCTTTAATTAGGAAAGAATCTAAAAGGTCTAATATACTAAGATTGCTTGGAAAAATCAAGTCAGACTCCCCATATAACGAGAGGAGACGTAGCGTTATCAGGCAAGTAAGAAGTAAAACCCTATCTCCCTCCCCTGCCCCGTGCACCCTACCCCCTGCTTCTATCCTAGCTGCTGGCAGACTCATCCTCCCTCTCCTCTTCCACAACAAACCAGGTCGATGAACTCACTCGGCCAAAAATAAATAAAATTTTGATTGATTGCCCAGTATAGTAAGCTTGCTAATGTGAAGCAACCGAACTGCTGGCATAACAAATGCATCACCAACTCCGCTAAAGCTCGCCTACTCAGATTTGAAATAAGTCATTACAGCAAAACTTCAGCATTAGTGCATTACAGCAAAGCACAGCTGACATTTTCCAGGTTGTCTAAGTGTAAACAAACACACAGAAAAAAAATGTACTTCCATCCATGATCTCAGGATGGCACAATATGGTAAACGAGAACAGAGTTTCAAGCTATTAGAAGTCACTATGCAGATCGCACTACCGCAGAATCTCACTCTAGTAGATTACTGCAAGCATAAGAGCATGCCCCGGCTGCAAGATACTAGCGTGGAGCTCTCCTAACTCCTGCCACGAAAAATTATTCTGTTGTAATGCATAATAGTTCAGTAACCATATAGCAATTTTTTTTGTCCAGATAGGATCATGGGGTTGCCTCAGGGATCAATGAGGCACCCCTGGATGCTCCTGAAGTAACGAACACACTCACGGGCTATATGTAACATAACAGAACTTTAACCTAGTGGTAGCAAGATATGTTAAAAATATCTGGGGAGCAAGGCTTATTATGATAGCAAGCAGAGAGCTGATGATATCATCCTGACCCAGGCAAGTTAGCACTGACAGGGGCACTCAATATAACTAGCCACCAAGGATCCTTCAGAAGTTCAGAGCATTATGCTGCTCTGAACCTCCAGGCTCGCTATTGCTTCTCTACAACCACTAATGCTCAAGTTTTACAATCTTGTTGTAAGATGGACAATCATATAGGCCCACCATAACAGCATAATGGCAATCCCAGTTTTTCACATATGCACCAAAGCTGGAACAGCAAGACAACAGTAAAATGGAAAATTTTAGAAGGAGCAATCAGTTTCAAACAACTCACCAGGGTGCTATCCAGTGTTGCCGCGAGCACGAACTTGCCGTTGGGCGAGAACTTGGCAAATGACACCGGTGGGCTCTCGTCGTCGATGAGGGTTTTGACGCAGTGACCTGTAGCCGAGTCCCAGACGCGGCAGAGCCCGTCATAGCTCCCCGACACGATCATGGTGCCATCGCGATCGAAGTCCACGGCGGTGACGGGCTCGGAATGGGCCGGCAGCACGCGGAGGCACTTCCCGGACCTGACCTCCCACACGCGCACCGTCTCATCGAAGGACCCCGAGGCGAGGACGTTGCCGTGCGGGCTGAAGGCGACGCAGAAGGCGTAGTTGGTGTGGCCCGTGAGCGTCTTGACGAGGCGGGCCCCGCCGCCGGAGCCGAGGTCCCAGATTCGGACGGTGCGGTCGTCGGAGGCGGAGGCGAGGAGGCGGCCGTCGGGGGAGAAGGAGAGGTCGGAGACGCCCTCCCCGTGGCCCGCGAGCTCCGCGACGGGGGTGAGATCGGATGAGGACCAGACGCGGAGGAGCTTGTCGGCGGAGGCGGAGGCGAGGAGGCGGCCGTCGGGGGAGAACTTGACGGTGGAGACGGCGCGGCGGTGACCCGAGAGCGTGGAGCGAAGGACGTAGCCTGGGGACGGCGAGGCATCGTCGGCCGCCGGCGCCGCCATTGCCGCCGATCGAAAGGGTTTGGGGGTTTTGAGAGGAGGCTTCTCCACGAAACGGTGTGCGGCTTGGTGGACCGATGGCGTGGCCTGGGGAAGTAATGGGCTTTGACTATTATATGGGCCCATTAGGTTCCTCGTGGCGGCAATTCATTCGATCGGTAATTGGAATTGGAATCGGAATTAAGCTATTTTAATTGGAGGAGGGGGCTGAATTGGAATTAAAGCTTCAGAATACCACTATTTGGATCTCGTAAGAATAATACTACGGAATAGTTCTCATTTTGGACGGAGAAGAATACTGGTCAGTCTGTTCTCAACTTCATGCCAATCGAAATGTTGTTGGACTTGGAAGCTTGGAACGCAATGCTTTGATATGATATTCATAGATATGAAAACTGTTATGGTACACTTTGTATCTGCACCACCTATCTGGGATGGTTATTTTATTCGACCCGTGCGTAAATACAACTTTTTATAATGGGAGATGTATAGATATGCATGGTATGGTACTATGCCTTTTTTGCAAAAAAAGAAATGATGGTCTTTTTCGAGTTGATACAAGAATAAAAAAAGCAGCCATGTCAAATCGTGTATAAATCAAATATTGGATGAACAAAACTACAATAGCTATAGCATACGGAACCACTACATGTCTACATACGTCGCACAGAAGGACAATTTTTTCCTCCTACACATTCTCTTGCACACCATTAAGAAACTCCCAGCTTGAGTTTGATTCTTCTTCTCTCCTGGTAAGGTTTGCATGCTCCAATAGCTTGATTCGATTTGTGACCAACCAAGAAAAATATTTGTCCACCTAGCTCCTTTTGTATCCACATAGGGATGCTAATCATATTTTTATATATGTGGAGTGTGAATAAGAAGAAAAAGGGGGAAATGTTCGTAACAACAAATGAGAAATAAAATCTAGCTCTTTGACCAAGAGACTGGCTATATAAATTAAATTGCGAATCGAGACTAAAGCTGCAGGTGGCCAATAAAAACATCGAAGGTGTCTGATGCAATAAAGAAACATGTTTTAATGGGGCCCTAGAGTTAGAACATGTTTCTAAGGCTATTTCCACTGCATGTTTTATATGGGTTTCATGCATATTAAATAGAGTGACACATTAGTATATGTGATAAAATATCAAAGTATTCATAAATAAAGAGAGGGAAAGAATTTCATCATGACGAAACTTGGTATAAATGGTTTTCAAGATTACGAAACTCATTGAAACTAGCATTGGGGGCTAATAGTTTCATTTTCCTATCTACGTCCAATCATGTTTCTCGCAATTAAACGTTATCGGCAACCTATGAAACCGTTTCTCGCAATTAAACGTTATCGTCAAGCTATAAAACCGTGCAATAAAAGTATGCATTGCGAAGACATGCTTCATCCATCAACTCAAACCTTTTTAAATGATGTGTAGTCTTGAAAACTGCAAAATGAAACTCACCACTGAGGTTAGTCTAAGCAACTACAGGCAATTAATACCATTTGAGAAGTTATCTACCCCTCCGTTCTAAATTGTAGGTCGTTTGACTTTTCTAGGTTAAGTTTGATTGGGTCGTCTTATTTAAAAATTTGTGTAAATATAGTCAAATTTAAGTCATTTTCGAAGAATGTTTATTAATAAAGCAAGCCACCACAAAAAATATGATAATTTGTATAAAATTTTCAATAAGACGAGCGGGTCAAACTTTAGCTGAAAAAAGTCAAACGACCTATAATTTGGAACGGGGAGTACCACGTGGACATGCTTAAAGTTGTCAAGTATATTAGTATGAGCGGCAATAATAATTGGAAAAATATTCTTATTTATCTTTATATGAAAAAATATTTCACTGGCCATTAACTCGGGTGACACCACTGATAGGTAAAAGCCAAAGACATACAAAGTTTGCCGTTGATCCTGCCAACCGCCATAGCATAGGATAGAACGACATTAAGCCTTCTCTTGAAAATCGATACAACTATACAATTTTAGGCTTCTGCTGGTTCAACTCATTATCTAGAAAAAAGGTTCAATTGAAAAAAAAGGTCTCGTGGATGAATTTCCAGGTCCATCAACGCAGAAACACATGAACAAAAAAAAATCCGTAGCCCCAATGCATAAACTTTACGTTTTTTTTTGAGAAAATGCATAAACTTTACGTGTCCAGAGGTAATCACCACACAAGTTGTCAGCCCACCGATCAAAACAAGCTGCAGCACATGGCCCAACGAGCAAAGAGTCCACCACCACAACCAGATCCCTTCCTCGGCCCGTCGGCCCAACCAAACCGCCCGACATGCGGCAGACGACACACGCTCGCAGGAGGAGACCACCCGCAGAAGATCCGAGCAACAGCCAGCGCAACGGCAACAGTGCTGTTCGCCCGTTCTCCCGCTCCCCCATTTCAAAATTCGAAAATATCAGCGGCAACCGACGAGCCGGAAGAACCCGTCCAAATCTGCCGCCGCGCCGCTCGTCTCACCACACCCACCTAAAAACGGGTCCCACCACCTGTATGGTCCCACCGGCAAGTGAGACGTCGCCTGCGATGCTGTTTTCCGCCGCACCACCCAACGCGAGGTGAACGGGCCACCAACTGGTTTTTCTAGACCTACGCAACTCGCCCGCACCCAAAGTGTACACGCACAAACCGCTCCAAATATTTATCTCGGGCCCAGTTGCAGACCATAACGCTTGCGGGTCGTCTCGAGACGGGTACCAACAAAAAGTAAGCTAATTTCAAAATATTTTCTATCTAGATCCTCAAACTTTTTTTGTTTCCTAACCAGTACATGACAGCTTGAACCAGATCACCCGGCCTCGCACACACCCACCCACCCACCCGTGACCCGACCGTTGCCGTGTGCCCGCGTTGCGCCGCGGAGGAGCCCGAACCCTGCAAACAACCAAAGCCCAGGGGCTCATATGCAAAAGCGTCCCTCCCTTCACCTGCACTCCATCGTGGCCCAGGCTGTCGTTCCGTTCTATATAACCACCGACTGGGAAGCGACGAACCCTAGCCGAGCACCGCAGAGAAAGGCGTCTTCGTACTCGCCTCTCTCCGCGACTCAAAGCTTTACCCTCCGCCCCATTTCCCACCGCCGCCGGCGACCCACCCTTCCGACGACACCATGAGGGAGTGCATCTCGATCCACATCGGTCAGGCCGGTATCCAGGTCGGAAACGCGTGCTGGGAGCTCTACTGCCTCGAGCATGGCATTCAGGTACCAATCCGTCCATTTCGCCTCCATTTTCGCTTTGTGGTGGTAGATCTGTGGTCGAGATGGCTGTTTCTCGGGTTGATTTGTGCTGGATTTGGTGGATCTGAGTGTTGGCAGAAAGTGATATTTGAAATCGTAGAACCTTGCGGATCTGGCTGTCTGTGATGGTGGCTGCCCAGATCCGCGCGATTGCTAATTTGCTAGGCCTATCTCGTAGATCAGGTAAAATCATTGTTGTGCACAGTCGTGATTATTGTAGATCTAGCTTCATAGATGGAGAATTTGTATGGAAATTAGCCGAAATAACACATTATTTACCCTGCTCTGATGAAAACACTAGTTCTGTTAGTGTAACTGTCCTGATTTTTCTAGATTTAACCTTTGATTGTGGTAGATCTAAAAAATGTAGCCCTCTGTTTAAAAATGTCCTGTTAGAACGCCACGAATTCAATTAAATAGCTGCAAGTTTAGGTCTGTTTACATCTAGGCGTCTGTTGTGCGATGCTTTTTGGTCTAGATCGGCTCGAGTTGTTTACATCTAGGTGTTTGTTGTCTGATGCTTAAATAGTTGTTGAAATACCTGAGATATACGCATGGTTCACTAGGACGTACAATGTGTTGATGATTTGGAACGTTGTCTGTTAAGTCATGTGTTCTGATCCGTGTTAGTTGTAGATCTGTCTGGTGTACTAGGCTAGACAGCATGAACTATTCACTGCCGACAATATCCTATTGACCTGCAATAGCATTATCTATTGTTTCCTGTTGTGGTTTGCAGCACTAATTCTGATTTGCTTGTTCAATTCAGGCTGATGGCCAGATGCCCGGTGACAAGACCGTTGGAGGAGGTGATGATGCTTTCAACACCTTCTTCAGTGAGACTGGTGCTGGGAAGCACGTCCCACGTGCTGTGTTTGTTGACCTTGAGCCCACTGTCATCGATGAGGTGAGGACTGGCACCTACCGCCAGCTCTTCCACCCTGAGCAGCTCATCAGCGGCAAGGAGGATGCTGCCAACAACTTTGCCCGTGGTCACTACACCAGTAAGTAACCTTATCTGGCCTTCAGTCCCCTGTTTCCAGGTATCCATCCTTCGTTGAATGTCTGATTTAAATGATGGGATGGTGATTGCTTGTTTTGCAGTTGGTAAGGAGATTGTTGACCTGTGCCTTGACCGCATCAGGAAGCTTGCCGACAACTGCACTGGTCTCCAGGGCTTCCTCGTCTTCAATGCTGTTGGTGGAGGAACGGGCTCTGGCCTTGGTTCCCTCCTCCTTGAGCGCCTGTCTGTTGACTATGGCAAGAAGTCCAAGCTCGGCTTCACTGTGTACCCATCTCCCCAGGTCTCCACCTCGGTGGTTGAACCATACAACAGTGTCCTGTCCACCCACTCCCTCCTTGAGCACACTGATGTTGCTGTCCTGCTCGACAACGAGGCCATCTACGACATCTGCCGTCGCTCCCTTGACATTGAGCGCCCAACCTACACTAACCTCAACAGGCTTGTGTCTCAGGTATTGTCTTGTTTGCTGTCAGTTGCAGTTGCAGTATGTGCTGTAAATGATCTTGAAATCTGGACTTATCTTGTAACTATCTCTGATTGTTCTTGCCACCATTGTTCTGCAGGTCATCTCATCTCTGACTGCCTCCCTGAGGTTTGATGGTGCTCTCAACGTAGATGTCAACGAGTTCCAGACCAACCTGGTGCCGTACCCGAGGATCCACTTCATGCTTTCATCTTATGCCCCAGTCATCTCCGCTGAGAAGGCCTACCACGAGCAGCTGTCCGTTGCTGAGATTACCAACAGCGCCTTTGAGCCTTCCTCCATGATGGCCAAGTGCGACCCCCGCCACGGCAAGTACATGGCCTGCTGCCTCATGTACCGTGGTGATGTGGTCCCCAAGGACGTGAACGCTGCGGTCGCCACCATCAAGACCAAGCGCACCATCCAGTTCGTGGACTGGTGCCCCACTGGGTTCAAGTGCGGTATCAACTACCAGCCCCCCAGCGTGGTGCCCGGCGGTGACCTGGCCAAGGTGCAGCGTGCCGTGTGCATGATCTCCAACTCCACCAGTGTCGTGGAGGTGTTCTCCCGCATCGACCACAAGTTCGACCTCATGTACGCCAAGCGTGCCTTCGTGCACTGGTACGTGGGTGAGGGCATGGAGGAAGGTGAGTTCTCCGAGGCTCGTGAGGACTTGGCCGCCCTTGAGAAAGACTACGAGGAGGTCGGAGCCGAGTTCGACGAGGGCGAGGATGGTGATGAGGGTGATGAGTACTAGACGGTGCTTTCCTGCTGCGTGTCCGGCCCGTGTGCCACAGTTATCCCGTGATCTGCCCGAGTGGCTCGTTATTATCTTTGTTATCCGTGTGTGTCGGTTTGGGTTTGAACAATCGGTTGTCGCGTGTCTTTTACAACAACTTATGTTGTAAACTCTGTTTAGTCCTGCTTTGTTCCTGGATTAATAATCTTGTTATGGTTCGTGTCTATTTGTTGTTGATTTATTTCCTACTCTCGTGGCTTGGTATGTCTCCGTCGTCGCCGTTTATCTGCATACTTTGAACGCTGCTGCTTTGCAGTGCGGAGCCTGTCTCAAGTCCGAACCTCAAGTTCAGCTC
The DNA here is from genome assembly GCA_033239725.1 of Echinochloa phyllopogon. NCBI lineage: Eukaryota > Viridiplantae > Streptophyta > Magnoliopsida > Poales > Poaceae > Echinochloa > Echinochloa phyllopogon. Next base: position 8,865,801 of record BTCW01000009.1, on the reverse strand, counting down.
CTGTTGCAGACAGTCGCACGGTACTGGGTGTGATGGTGTAGATTTGATGCTGGTGATTGGGCATTAGGCGTCTTCGACGGTATCGGGCCTGTTTAGATGAAAAAACAACTCTCAAATACACTATATAAAAAGAAGATTTTCCGTCACATCAAAATGTCGTACTCTGCGAGACGAACATTTTGAGCTTAATTAATCAATTTTTGGACAATTTTTCACAAATACAAACAAAATGCTACAGTAGCGCAATGATTACGAAGTGACATCTTACTCTTAAATTCAACCTCTCAATTCTAACATCTAAACACCACTATCGTCTCACAGATGGTTGAGTCTATCATTGAAGAGTAATCTGACAGCAATTTTTGGTCGAACATGCCAAGCCATCAGTGGTCATCACCTATCTCATCCCCGAAGCAGCCACGCAAGCCTCTATTTCCTCAGAAGGGCCAATCAATCCTGGTGCCTCACCCTGCCGATCATATCCACTGACACACCGCTGTCCTCTACTGCCAGATCATACGGCAGCGAAAAACATGTGCCGCTTCTCCTGGCCGTGCTGCTTTCATGATTTGATTTGAGGCGCGCGAGTGAAAATGACTTGCCATTGAAAAAGAACTACGCCGTTTTCTCTTTGGACGTTTAGCATGTTTCTCGAGATTAAGACGTTTCGGAAAATATCAAGAGGGAGATCCTTGCTGCCGGTCTGGTAGTTTATATTCGAAGCAATCATGCAGAGGACATGGATAGGAATGCAGTTTTTGCGTTGCTCGTGTTCTATTTAAAATGTTCAGAACAGGCAAGTTGGTTGATTTTGAATGTGTACTGACATACACACAAATACGGATCTCAAGCTAATGTGCACAAGATATAGTGCCAGGAGCAGGAGTTCTATGCCATTTCCATCCTGGAATTCTTCCCATGGATTCGATAATTGAGTAAGGGAAATGCTCTGGGCTAAAAAAAAGAAAGGAAAACATTCAGGTTGGGCCTTATTCGTTGCTCAAGGATATCTGAACTAGTAAGCCAAGATAACACATCCGTGGTTCAAAATTTTCCATCTTTCTCCTTGGTCCTCTACTGTACACTAGCGCCCCAGTCTATTACAACCTAAAAAGATGGCACAAAAAAATCATGTCCTTTTGTGCAGTTATCTTACGAGTTACGACCATCATATTACTTTAGTTTGAACTAAATCATTTTTCAGTTGAAGTGCAGGTAGGAATGAAAAAAAGGATAGGCATGCAGCCTTTGTTTTGTATACAAATTACTTAAAGGGATTCTGTTAATTTTGTATAATTATTTCCCACTGATAGCTCCCACTTAACAACTCCTCAAATTGAACATGTTTTTTCTGCCAGTGAAACGCCTCAACTTCAAGTGATGATGTCAACCTCCCACGTCACATTCACCTCGCAAACAGGGCACTCTGGTCACTGATGATAGCGAACATGGAGAAATGCCACTCATCAAGTCATCATCCACTTGAATTGAATAGTCACAGGGATCAAGAATTCTCGTCCCAGGTTCTCAGTTCCCGGTCGAAAAAGAATGGGCAAGAAATTTGATGAGCACTACTGTGGCCGTGTTTCTGTGCTCCACGCAAAGAATTGCCAAAAGGAATCTTGTCTGCATGTAAAACTAAATAAAGTCTATTTGCAAAACCCATTTAGGGATAAATGCAACTGTCGGGGACAAACCCAGGGGGTCCCCTAACCATCGGGATAATCACCCTCCAAAAGCGCATTCAGCCACGAAAGACCGAATCACCAGCGACCGAGAAAGGCCACCAGGGCAGCTCGGCCCGTCACAGCCTCTCGCGACCCAAGAACGGACGACCGAACTCACCCATCGAGGGGTCCCGAATCGCTACCCCTGTGTCCGACTCGCTCGAGGGCCGCGCCCCCCTCGAGCAGGCACACGCAAACTCCGCCTCGCTCGAGGGCCGCGCACCCCCTCGAGCAGGCACACGCGAGCTCCGCCTCGCTCGAGGGCCGCGCACCCCCTCGAGCGGGCGAGCCGACTCCGCCTCGCTCGGGGCCGACCCTCTGCTCAATATAGCGCGCCCCGGCGCCCCGCCCGACAGCAGCATTCAAGGCCAACCCCATCAGGCGAGCGCCAAAGTCAAAGGGCAATCTCTCCTCACGCCGCGCCGCTGACACCAACAGAGCACACTGCTCCACCTACTCCACCTGCTCCGGTCACTCAGCGTCCTCTCCAACACTGTGCGGGCGCACGCGGAACTGCGCGAGGTCCTGTGCTGACTGGCAGGCGTCATTCCAAGCCACTGTTCTACCCACTCCCGTCCTTCCCCCCGGTGGGGAGCCCTCGAATGGGCATGGAGGACCCTCGAACAAATATCTGGGCGACGACCAAGTGCAGACTCTGGTCAAACGCAGCCTAGCGGCGACGAGCGCCAGGTCTAATCCACCAACTCTCGGCCATCCCCTGGCGAGCCGGGTACGCCGCACACTGTGGTCGACAGCAAGCGCCATGCCGGCCCCTGTGCCGCCAACTCTCTGCGGGTGACGGCGACCACCATGCTGGCTGTTGCGCCACTAACTACGGTCCTTCTTCACCTGTCCCGCCCTCGAGACGGCCGACGACGGGCAACAGAACGCGGACCACGGCGGCGCCACCCCTCGAAATCGCTCCAGGACAAGCACAGGGACGGCCACGACGCCCGCAGAAGCCGGAGCACGCCATAAAACCCCCGCCAGGGCCAAGGACGACGACAGGCCCGGCGCCATACTCTCCAGTGCACAACCCTGTGGCACACATCACGCTTGTACTTGTAAGCCTCTTCCCCCTTCTCTCCTAGGCCTATAAAAAGGGGAGGAGAGCGACAACCGACTCGAGCGATCCAAAGACAACTCCTCATAGCATTCTTCTTCAGGGACTTGGAGACTCCTCCTCTCCCGCCTTGCTTGTAGCACCCCCCTGCAAGCACTCCGGTGCAAGATAGTACAACGCCCCGAGCACACCCTGCTGGACGTACGACCTCACGGTCAGAACCAGGATAAACCCTTGTCTCATCGTGCTAGCTCTTGCATCAACCGTCAAGGGACGGGATACAGCGCATTCTGTTTGGCGCTGGTAATCGGCCGACCGAAATCAGCACCGACAGCAACTTTGCGCGACGAATCTAATAAGCCTAATTAATCCATGTTTTGCTACAGTAGTGCTACAATACCATTCTCAAATCGCGCGGTCAAAGGCCTCATTAGATAGGTCTCGTGAAATAGTTTAATGTTGTGAAAATAGTTTTATAAACTGACTTTATTTAATATTCTTAATTATTGGTCAAAGGGCTGACAATTGGCCCACGGAAACACGGCCTGTATGGTACAGCAGGGAGCCGCTGCTGCAGTCTGCAGATGGGCATGGGCATGCAAATTGCACCGTCCATGGAGGAGCAAGGGCAACGATTCTAGAATATTCCGTGGCAGCTTCCTTGCTGCTATTCGACGAATTCCTGCGCACGAGTAGCACATCGACCTGTGTGCCTTTGTGCCTAAAATCACAAGACATGATGCAAACAAAGAAAATGATATTCCAAATAGGAACGGGCATCCAAGCGTAGTGTTTAGTGCAAGCATGATGCATGTATACGTGGGGATGCGAGTGAGTATCCAATTATGTTTTTTGGGTCAACCATTCTAGTTTATTTTACCTTCAAAACTAATTATAACTAATTATGTGTGATGTCATTCTAGTTCATTTTTCTAAGTTTTGGATCGACCCGATGATCCAAAAACAGTGATACTTGCATCCCTATGTATATGCGAAATCAGAAGTAATTTTACAATCAAGATTCAGTCCTAGCCACGAGGTTCATGAGCCACAGTGTTCAACGTAGTTTTTGTTTTTGAAAAATCCATTTTGTTTGTATAAAGTGAAAAAAAACTATTTCTAAGTAGTAGCATGGGACCGAATAATCGGAATTGCAGGAGCAGAGCAATGACTACGTGGGAGGGCTTGGTGAAGACATTCTTTCGTCAAGAGGACCTTTTTTCCTTAAAAAAGGAAGTGGAAAGAAGCACTTATAAAGACGTGATTTGTTCAGTAATCAGTACGTTGTGCAAGGACGACCCAAGTGCTTATCATAGTATCATATTACGCTAGAGCCAGGCTAATCAACAGAGGATTAGTTAAGTGTCACTTGCAGTTTTTAATGGAGCTGTCTGACTGTCTCCGGCGACCAGGAATTCAACATCAGCAAAAAAAGTGGCCGCCGGACCGGCGGCGCGCCCGGCAGATTGCCGGCCACAACTATGCCGCGGAAGCTAAATGCTTCGCAAATATTAAAAAAAGAATTGTTGGAATCTTACGTGACTCCGCGATCTATATTCATATGATCATATCAATAGTGTGACACCCTTTCACGCACCAAGCGTTGCTTAATCGTCTGCATTATCTGATATATAACCACACACAGCTACGTAAGCAATAGGCATTATCATATACAATGCTCGCATGCCAGCCAGTAGTAACGTTCGGTCCGGCCGTTTGCTTTTGCTGCACTGCGTTCCAGCGAGGCAACCCTGCAAGTTCAGAGTTTGGATATGTCTCAGAAAAAGGCCACGTCAAATTGATATTTCTCGCACTATATTACATTAATTACACATACTAGCTGACGCATATAGTAGTAACAAAATGGTATTGTCTCTACTCGTATTCCTTATGCTTGTTGTGCTTGTTGTTTCGTCTGAACTTGTGCGAGTCCGTCTTAATCTGATCTGAACGGAAGCTACCGCGTGTACGCAAACGGAGGCTACACGGGCAGCTCCGAATGGGCCATAGGCAGCGGCGCATATTGTTATGCAAATGCACACTGTGACACCCGTAGTTTTGGCGCTCGAGTTGGCTCGCACTGTGCCATCGATTTGGGCACTAATCATTTCTTTAATTACTTGCTTGCTTTGCAGCTTGGAAATGATCGTGCAATGGGAAATTTGGTAGCTTGCTGGTTGTTATTTATAGTTGCCATACCTGCAACTATTTGTTCACTTCTACCCATGATCTAATTTTTAAATTGTCTGGATGGAAATCCATCATTGTAAGGGTTTTCACCATTTATATGCATGGTTGTAGTTAAGTTGCACAGATAGTTGCACGCAAGTATTTCCCTTATTTAGATCAGCTACACTCTTCTCTAACTACACTTGTACTTATATATACTAGGTATGACCGGAGAGAGAGAGAGAGTACGTTTTGGAATACTAGTCCCATACGGATTGTACAAGAATATTTGTTCAGCACCAGAAAAAAAGGAAAGGAAAAAAAACCGAAGAGAGGAGCACAGCGGCACAAGGGCAAAACCGTAATCTGGCAGGCACTTGGGTTCCCAGGGTCCCAGAGGCAAAGTTGCTCCCGTCCTCCGCCTACAAATACGCACGCGCCCCCACCTCCCTTCCCCTCTCTTCTCTTCTCTCTCCCTCTCTCCACTCGCCGCCTCGCCCCGCCCTGCCCACACACACCACCTGTCCCCGTCCCCGTCCCGCTCTGCTCCCGAGGCTAGGGCTGCGGCCGCGCTCCCCTCCCCTCTCCCCATTCCCGATCTCGCCGCCGCCCGCCCGCCAGGCCTCGGCCTCGCCTCGATCGCCCTCCCCTCCCCTCTCGCGTGCCGGCCGTGTCGGCTTGTCTCAGCGTTGGTGTCCGTTTGCCCCGCCGCGATGGTGTCGGGCGGGTGCGTGGGGGCGGAGGGGGAGGTGGGCCCGGAGGCGGCTGCGGCCGCGGCCGCGGAGAGGGGCGAGGCGGTGGCGCCGGCGCCCGCGAGGGAGCTCGTGGTGGGGTACGCGCTGACGTCGAAGAAGGCCAAGAGCTTCCTCCAGCCCAAGCTCCGGGGACTCGCCAGGTACTGCGGGGGATCACGTGCTCCGCCTTGGTTTAGGTAGAGATGGGGAGAGGGCGGAAAAGTGCGCCGCGTCTGGGATATTTTGGTGGGGTTGGGATGTCGTGCATTGGGGGCGAGCGTTTGGTGTGGCTGTCCTTTGATGTTGGTTTCATTGAATTGGACGGAATATAACAGTGAATTTCCTTCTATTCATTTTTTCATATGGGACAGTGTATAACTCGCTGAATAGTAGCACCCGTCTTCTATCCTTCCTGTTTGTTAGGACCACCACCTGGTAATTCAATTCATTGACCCCTGTCTCTGTCTAGGTATATTCTGTAAATAGAGATCCCGTTCACTGTTTCTCATATTTGGGGGGCGGGTATGGTTTTATCTTATCATTGTTTCACAGAGTTGAGTCTACTAGCAAACTGTTGAATTGAAGAAATACAATATGAGAATAAAACGTGGGATAAGGTGAGCGCACTTTATGTGGAGTCTGTGTGCATAAGTTGGTAAAAAGTGTCCTCGAGATTGAAAAGTCTGACCCGAATCTCCTCTTTGTGATATGATTTGATTTTTCATGGACGTTTGTGCCTTTTTGGTTTTACTGCCAAAGTGGAGGCACTCTTGCTGTTCCTTTCCGATTAGGATTATTATACTATTTTGAATAATTTTATACTAATGTTTATTCAATTCCACTGGAGGAGCTTCATTGTCTAGATTCTAGAATCATCGTCTACAGTGACATATAATATGCTGTGTGTTGTTTAATCAATTCTACACATACATGTTGCTGCTATTTTCTTTTGAGATAAGAAAGCGACATTGGTGCGCCTTCCTTATCGTGTGCTCATATCATAATCCCTTCTGATAGCAACCTTTTCTTGACTTAACCCAGTGATAGCAATCTGTTGAAAGTTTAGTGCACAATGGTTATTTGTACGCTTGACTGCTTCTGTTATCGGTAGATGTGGAAGCAATTGTAGGGATCCAGGATGGCATGGTACATCATAGATATAAAACATAACTTATTTTACTCGATCACTTGCGATCCTATAATGCAATTTCGTTGCGTCCGGAATCATGGGTTACAGTTAGGAACATACCCCCAGCACATACATCTCTCGAATGAGGACAGAATTGTTGAATATGGCAATAATGTAGGTTCCGCACGGTATTATAGGAATACTTTATTACCCCATGATAAGCATGTGCTTTACCTTTTATGCTTGAACTCATCCACATGTTCTTTTAACAAACCCGCAGCGTTGGATCTCCAGTCTGTTCGATGATTATGTACAGTGCGAGCCTGTCCTCATTTCTTTTTAAAATGTTTCAGGCAATGCACCAAGCACAAATAGCATGTTCTAGTGCTCCACATTGGTACAGCACCAATGCCGTGCCATTACTGAAACACCTTTTTCTTTTTCACGATAGCAAAGTGGAAGACAGTCCAGTCCCATCAGTTGTAGCCTTTCATGACTTGTATTCCAGTATCAGTTGAGGGGGCTTTTTTGTTTGAATGCGAATTGAGACTACCTGTGGAAGGCGAATGTTCAATAAAAAAGAAAAAAAATTCAAATAAGCCCATATCTTTTGTAGGTTCATTTCTTGAGGAAAAAAAGACTACAAAATTCATACAATCTCCATGCTTTAAGGTGCTGCAGAAAGAGGAAAAACGTTTAAAATTTGGGCGTGTTGATTATTTATACCTTGTCATACCTAGAGTTTGCATCTTTGCGTTAGCTGCCAACGTTTTCCTATTTGGTAGCTGTTTGGTATTTATGTCCAGATTGTCGCTTTCTCACCCTTCTTTAACAATACTGCAGGAAAAAAGGAATCTTGTTTGTCGCTATTGATCAAAAACGTCCATTGTCCGACCAAGGTCCATTTGACATTGTTCTTCATAAGGTTAGCCAATATGGATACAACTATCTATATTACTAGTCTAGATAAGTTTGAAAACTTTATGCATTGTTGCTTGGCTAAGATATTTCTATTGACAACAATATGCTACTTCTTTTTTTTCCCCAGTTGACTGGAAAGGGTTGGCAGCAATTGCTGGAGGTGGGTTATCCAAAATTTGTTAAAACCACTTCTAAGTTTCTCCTTAGGAGGCGTGTCAAATACATGTTTTCAAATTATCAGGTCCATTAATTTTAAAAAATATAAACCGTATTTCCTCTCTTTTTTTTGTAGGAATATAAGGAGACACACCCAGAAGTCACTGTTCTTGATCCACCTGGTGCAATAGCACATTTGCTTGATCGCCAGTCTATGCTTCAAGAAGTTTCTGAATTGGACCTCACGGATCGTTACGGTAATTTCTTTGAATAGTGCCTTTCAGTTTTTTTTTCGTTTGGAGGAAATTCATCAGTTTTACCATGCGATACCACATTTCCTATTCCTTTTATGTAGGAAGAAACATTGGCTCTTGAATAACAACACAGAAACACGTTTACTCTGAAATAAGGAATATATTTACGTTGAAGAAGAAATTTTAAATTATGACCAGATTACCACTATTAGATATTTTCTTGCTGTATTGTTTCAATGTTGATACCATTTAGTGTATATTCCATAATTATCAAGACCAGAGCACTTAGCTCCTCAATGGGTGGTATTATGATAGTTCCAACATTATCTAATCTGCCTATGCAATCAGGAAAACATTAATCAGAGTTAACTCACATGGTACATGTTTTTTTTTGGCCACTGAAGCAAAAATAGAGGGCCAAATAGCTCGGTACGGTGTTGCTACTACTCTCGAACAGGTTTGCTTGCCTAGCATCACAGGTCCATTGCAAAAAGGCCATCCGGTTCCAGGCATTGTCTCCTGGCTAGCACTCTGTTAACTTGCATGCCTAACCCTTTTCAATTTCTCATGAACTGCCTTTTTTATATCCGGTTCCTTGTGCCTTGCTTCTTTCACCTCTCCCTGTAATACTGTCCCTCTTGCAGCAACTCAGAACAATTTTTTGCCACATTCAATTCTGGGACAGCATAGTTAGAGTATGTTAGGCACAAACTAGCTACTTACTGGATCAATGAATTAGCAAGATAAATCAAACCACCTCAAAGAATCCTAACTCGAAGCTGGTTTGCCTGAAATTCCACACATTAATCCAACAAAACAGAGGAAATATTCCATACCTGAATACATGCTGCGGTTCTGGATCCATATTCCCATCGAGGGGTTGGATTCGGGCACAAGAGAATAAATGAGGCATCAGGTGTGTGACTGCTTAACTGCGTGCTAGACGGGGAGCAAGTTTGGATGGGATCAGATGTTGTTTTTGCAATGGGCCGAAAAATGATGGTAGCAAATCTGTTTGGGTGGAGTGCTGCTACCAGAGCTTTTTGGCTAAAATTGAGCTGTCAGCTCGCAGCAGGGCAAAACATTAGCTGAAGGTGATTTGCACCAGTATTGATGATTGAGGGATATGAGTAAATGGTAGTGCCGTTGAGGTGAAAACTAAACTGACAATGGTTTAGGGGGTAAATAGGAGAGGATACATTCATTCACAGTATTGATGGCTTCCATTTATATATTTCAGCTAATACAAACATAATTTGCTTCAATCTAGATACTGCTTTGCAATTTCTAAAATATATCCTGATGTTGACAGCCTTTTATTTTAAGAAGATGACTATAGTCAGTTGAAACAAGGGAATGGCACGTTTAGTTTATGCATCAATATTATATTGACTACGATTTTTTTTTCTTTTTTTAACTGCGGTGCCTAATCTGTCAAATATTATAAACACGAGGAAACATAGTTTGTTTTTTTCAAGTAATGCTTTTTATTTGCGGATCTTCCATGCCAATGTATATGTATATTTAGCAGATGAATTTATGAAGTCACTCCATCGGTTTACTTTTACTAGTTTATAACAAACAGTATCTAGGGATTCAGCAATCAGCATGCTGTCTCCTGTACACTTATGTAAGCAGTGGTTTCAGCTCTACTTTAGCATCCATCGAGTGGAACTACTAGGTAGTATGATAATTTTCACTTTTACATGTGGCAGTAAAGGCATATGCACGGATGCACCAGTATTTCAATACTTTGTTCATCTGGGTTGGCATTAAACTGTATTCATCTTCTTGTGCCTCGACTTTTCTAGACTGTTTAGGAGGATGTACAGCATCATATGGATAGATCATAGATGGTTCTTAGAACCTTTATAAAGGCTGATTTCATCATTCTGGTGCAGTTGTCTTTTGCAGGTAAAGTACGTGTTCCTAAGCAGCTATTTGTTAACACGGATCCCTTGTCAATACCAGCTGCAGTTACAAGGGCTGGGCTATCTCTTCCATTGGGTAGGCCTGCTTAATAGATGTTTGTGATGCATTGTTTTACTTGTCTTAGTGGTCAGTGATTATTTCTAAGTTGTATCTGCCAAAATATTTGGCAATATAAGATTTAGGTTTACACTCAAGGTATTCTGGAAAGCAGTGACATGGTCCCCTCACTCTTTAACTGAAGTGACTAAATGACTGTAGAAAGCATGAGTCACAGGTAGCAACTATTAGAGCAGGTGTGCCCTGTATGTCTTCTGGTATCATCCCCTGCGGGACTTCATTTCATATGTTAGATTAGATAACTTTGACCCGATATTGTACATAAATATTAGCTCTTCCATTTGGCTGTTAGACTTGTTGATAAATATAGCTAATATATTTACAATTATTTAATAAAGCAGCTTGCAGCATATTTTATTCAATAAATGGGAACAGTAACTGTTTTGATATGTTTTGGAATGAAATCCTTCAAGCGACTGGAATTGTTAATCATTGCTTACTGGATTCTGTTTTGAGGCTCCCATGTCATGCCTTTAACCTTGTTATACTTTGCAGTGGCAAAACCTTTGGTGGCAAAATCTCATGAGCTATCTCTTGCGTATGATTCAACTTCATTGACCAAGCTCGAGCCCCCCTTGGTTCTTCAGGAGTTTGTTAACCATGGTACATTCATTGCTGTGCATGTTCTTTCTTTGGAATGTCCAACGGTTCCATATTGTTTTTAAAAAATTTAACCTTCTATTTTGGGTTTTGTCATTTATAGGTGGTGTCATGTTTAAGATCTACATTGTAGGGGATGCAATAAGGGTTGTACGGCGGTTTTCACTTCCTAATGTTGATGAAGGTGACCTATCGAATAATGCTGGGGTATTTCGGTTTCCAAGGGTCTCTTGTGCTGCAGCCAGTGCTGATGATGCAGATCTTGACCCTTGTGTTGCTGGTATGCTTGCCTGTCCTGTTTTGGGTCCTTGCAGTAAATGATATTGTTCATTCCTGGTACTGGAAAACACTATTGACAACTGTTTTTTATAAACATATCATATCAGAACTTCCTCCACGACCATTGCTCGAGATATTGGCACGAGAGCTGCGCCGACGACTGGTACCAATGATTCATGCCCCCTCTTTCCTGATTCCTCACGAGTTATTCCCAGTGATCATTGTTTTGATCTGATTGACAGGGTCTTAGATTGTTCAACATCGATATGATCAGACAGCACGGAACAAGAGATCGGTTTTATGTTATAGACATGAACTATTTCCCTGGTATGTGATCTAACATTTGGATTTGCGCATCTTGGACCTATCCTTATATTATTATTCCAAGCAAACTTGTACATTTGAGCATTATTGCTTGAAGAATCTCACTGTCAATTCATATCTTATTTTGGTAGCTTAAAGTCTATAAATTTACAGAGCAATGCTCTCATGTGAAATACTGAAAAGAGGTAGTCCATCTCCTGTATCTGCTCCTTTATCAGCTCAATATGGCTATTGATTATGATAGCATACTGAACATTGGGAGCACTGAACGAGTATATGATGTTTTTGCTTGTGACATTTGTACCATGTATCGTTTTTAAAGCTTTTAGAAACAGTTTGGAGTCCAAAGACTGGCTAGAATCCGGCCCATCGAAGTTATGCCTGCTCAGCGTGTATTCTTGTGGGTAGATTCCTTGGTTTTACAAGCAATTAGCCATATAAGCCACAAATTGCTGTTTCCATTTCTACTTAACGCAGTTCTTAAAACTAATGGGGAACAACCTTTTTGCACGCAGGATATGGTAAAATGCCTGGGTACGAGCATGTATTTACCGACTTTCTGCTGAGTCTTTCCCAGAAAGAGTACAAACGGCGACCAAGCTATAGCTCGGGCGAATGATGAATGCTGAAGAAGCTGTTTGGCAGGGTGACCCTGTGTTGATATGTCTAGCATCGGCAATGCGTGCGTACAGATGTGCATGTCCATCTAAGGGAGATGATGGGTAGTATAGTTGGGCAGCAGTAGTTGCGATAAAAGCAGCGAGGACTGTTGTCAGGCTGTAATTAACTTGTTGCTTCACATTTGCTAACTGTTCATGCTCTAGAATAAAGTTTTCGCCATTTGCCTGAGTTATCAGTGACGGACTGACGGCTGACGAAATTGAGCTCCTTGTAAAACTCTCGGCTTCAATCTCAGAAATAAACATCTGGATCAACTCGTAGCATTTTACTAGCTCAGGGTTGTAAATTCCGGACGGGGTCCCGTCCTGCTGCGGCCGGGTCCAGCTGCGGCCAGCTCAGCTCGTTGCGACAGCTGCGACCAGTGGCGTGCCAGAGTGACTTGTGAGGTCGCAGCGCCGGCAGATTTTTGTTAGGCCGTACCAAAATTCAGGTGTGGGATTCTTCCGGTGAATGGGGCTGTATAATTTCAAGTGTGTAAATATTTGATCTCGACTCTGTTACATATGCTACGGATCAACCTGTCGTGTTACGTCACATATATACGGCAAAGGGAAAAACGGGAGTCATTCCTAATCTGCACAGCCAGCTCCCTGAGACCCTAGTGGTAGCACGCATCTACGTACGCCGCCCCGCCGGAGAACAATCCGGCACGTTCCAAATCACCATCTACACGGAGTGTGCCTTGCCTTCCTCGATGATGTGCTCGTGGTGGATGGCCTCCACCTCCTGCACGGTGTCGCAGAGCTCCTGGCTGGACTCGGACGCCTCCTGCGCGGGGTCCTCCAGGATGAGCTCGATGGGCACCTGGCCGCCGCTCCGGGAGGAGCCCTCCCCCGGCGGGGTCTGGCTGTACGCGTCCTGCAGGTGCTGGTGGATCTCCTGCATCCGCCCGGACTGCTCGTCGTCCCTGTCCAGCTCGATCACGTCCTGCAGCACCGACGCGACAGATGTGCTGAGAAACCAACAATGTTCAGAAGCCTGTCGCGTGTGTGCACTGACCTGGGCGGAGTAGGCCTCGAAGATGCGGGAGAAGCGGTGCCTGCAGTACTCGTTGAAGAGGATCGTGCCGACGAGGAGCAGGATGGTGAAGCCCGACGCCACCGGGGAGTTCTTGATGGTGAAGACGCCGAGCGCGATGACCTGCATCAGGACCAGGGAGAACACGATGGTGTTGTGCATGATCGGCCACAGCTTCCCTCCCATCTCGTACTTCGGGTAGTACACGTTCAGAATCTGCACGCACAGCAAACTCAAGGTCAATGATCTACAGCTGAGAATTGAGATGTATAACGAGTAAGCAAGCTCAAACCTGATTCCGATACACCAAGTAGCCGAGGCAGAAGTACACGAGCAGAAAGGGCAGTATGAGAGGCGCCATTATCGCAAACGTGAAGCCAAGCAGGTTGAACAGGAGGACTTTGGGCACTTCAGTGTGGTACGGAAAAGAATAAACGTATTCCGTATTCTGCTGGCAGCAGCATATAAATTTGCTGAAGAAGTTATACACCAGATTGTACACTTGCAATATCTCCGAGCACAGGCTTGCCCAGCCTGAGGTGAGGACATAGGTGATGAAAAAGGTTGCCTGCCCAAAGAACTACCCGTCAGAAATCCAGGTTTCAGTTTCAGACAAGCATGGACAAGAGAATGCACCAGAGTTTGATAGGGTAAAATGAAGATCCCCGCAAGTTAGTAGTAAACATCATCACCTGCTTTGGCACTAGTTCAGCTAGCATAGTTGGCATATCCTTTGGTCGGGTGAAGACATTGAGCTGATTGAGTACGGAGCCTGACAGGACATTTACAAAGAAGACATTCCAGACGGTAAAAAACAGAATCTTTAAGCAAGCGCTCCTTTTCCTTCCACTGCGAGAAATCGACCCTTCTATCGAAGAGAAGAACATCATCAATGGAGGAACAGTGTACAAGGAGAGCAGCAGAATAACGCTAGGAAGATACCCCGTTACAACTCTGGCGAAAAAGTTCCTGGGCAAGAAAATATGGAGGATCTCTCGGTTACTGTAAACCTCAAATTTGAACAGAAGCTAACGGTGGTTTCTTGACTTACTTATTTAGGAGACCAGTGAAGCTTGGGAACATCTTCTTGAGCTGCTCCAGTTGCATCATGCTTTGAACAAATGCGACAGGGATAATGAACACGAACATGAAAACAACACTAAGGGCAAGTGTTGCTAACTTTCGAAGCCAGATCTGTTTGTAGGGGATCCAGAGATTTGACCAATATACATCACGTGGCTCAGGAGCCAAATCCGTTACCCATAACATAGGATTTGATGATTGAAGTACTCGAGAAGCGACGACAGCTGCATAACGAGTCTTGAAGAATACTAAGGCACCTGGACAGTTCTGTTCAGAAAACAAGACAGGATTCATGCTGATGCACAGAGATCACAATTGTGATGCTTTCCTATATGACATGCTGAGATAATGACAAGATCATGTAACATTACTGGTGAAAAGACGCAGTTCTATTATATCAAATTATATGATTGAAGAAAACCTTTTGAGCATCCACTACTTCCGGATTTGTGAGGTCTGCCTTCTTGGCCTCGATGAACTTATTGCGGTAAAGTTGAAATGAAGAAGCTCTTACTCCACAGACACCACATCTGGACATGTTGGATCTTCCATTCCGCTCAGATTGAGAAAGCCTTACCCTTACAAATTTCCTATAAGCCCTCTCTGCTCTATCCTACAGAGAGAAACTAGCATTTCTGAGCAAATAATCCTGATATAGGGGTGTGCTGCTTATGCAAAGATATATAACGTGAATACAAACTACAAGTTTAACATGGTTCGTTGGCATCCTGCAGGGGGCTAAATATTCAACTAATGAATTGAAGTTACGTAGTTGACTAACTCTGAAGTACTCCGACAAATTTTTTCTCCAACAACGCAAGAGAGCTGCATGCCATTCTATTAAGGCAGAAAAAAGGTACAAGGGTAAAGTTAAACAGCTTCACCCAATCTCACACCACACATATTAACAAAACCCAAAATAAAAAACGTGCCACTAAAGAGAAAACAAGACTACCAGCACCAACCATAGAACCTGAGGCTCTGATGGAAGATACCTAACAAGGAGTTCTTGCAGCTTAGCAGCGCCAGCCATGCACCAAAAGATAGACTACTCAGGCACTGTTCAGAGGAGCTCATGAACATTGGGCAAGACCCCATCGAAAACACAGGCATTCCGGTCCCACCATTTTTGAATAAATGGTGTTTAGGGTAAGATAATTAGTTCAAAAACGAACTGATTTCCTTGTCCTAAACATCCTATATTTAAAAATGGGGAAGTATAGACAAGTATAATGCAAATTTTGTGAAGTAAGAAATATCATAAAGGCTTCCCATTCTCTCCTTCCCTTTTACACATAATTTGTTAGAAAAATTGATTTCTAATAATATTAATCTTTGCGACTGATATTCTCACCACAAATCTCTGAAAATGTCCTTTCCTAAGGATCATTTGATGTGACAAGTAACTTGATCCATGATAGTTAACAAAGAAATTCCTGATTGTCTCGTCAAGCAGCTCATTGTCTGACTTCGGAATTGAACGGACAAGCACAGTGAAATGGCCAGGATTTGGTGGTCCTCCAGTAATATGTGCTAATCTCTTCCTTGAAATATACTTGTACTCCTGTAACACGATGAATAAAAATCAGCTGCACTAATTTGTAACTCTCAGGAACATTAACTAAAACCATTAGAACAAGAACATCGGGTACAGCTCATACATGGTAAAGAAGAATACAAGCCGAGATTGTTATGATATATAAAGCAATGCAGTGAACCCAAAGCCTGCACAAGGAACCAGAAGTCTCATCAAAATAATCCTATGGAAGAATCGGATGAAATGTATAATATTTCACAACAATAAGCAATAGAAATATCACTAGTTTACTTCAGCCAAACAATATATGAAGTTCCCAATAGCTTTAACAAAACACAAAGTTTTTACATCATGAGAAAGGAAAGTAACAAAACAGAAAACACAACATACTGGTGGAAGGGAAAATAGATAGTATGGTGTGGCCCAAAGAAGCAATAAAACAAATCATGAAGGTGAAATATTGTTCATTCTTCACCCAAGGCCAGGTACTGTGGTCAATTTTTTTTCTCCCTTCTCTTGTTCTTCCAAAGATTTTCTGGAGGTAATTTGTTGAGTTTTTTCCCCTTACATTGATGCATTTGCGTAATATTTCATATATTCATACGTTATATGACCATCTTAAAAACAATATACCAACAGAGATATAGGATAAAGGTGCAATACTGCATTATCCAATAAATGAAATGAAGATGTAAATCTTACTTTTGAGATTCTTCTATGATATTGGCTATAGTAAAAACATTCAACGACTCTGCCGGAAGATGACTGTGAGTCATCTCTTTCCCATGATAATTAACTGGAAGCACTCCAAATATACAAACAAGAGAAGTAATTGAGAAGATACGTATGCTGCAGAACAAGAAACATATTGTTGTAAGTCACTGATAAAAACAAGATGATAAGAGATATTCATGTGTACTCGATATAGAGAAAAGACCAATTACTTAAAAAATATGCTGAGATCGTTGACCAAGGAATGCCACAGGTCTGTGATATTAATTAGGGAAATGCTTTGTGTACAACCATTTGACTAACAAAAACAACTACTTGAGTATAACTACGAATTCAAATCATTTATGAATTTTCATTCAGGTGACTTCACCATTAGAGTCACGCTCATATATTTATACATGTACCTGAACTCAATATATTAATATTGAAGAGAAAAACCTGAAAATGAAGAGACGGAGGAACACAACAGAGTCCAAGCCAGCAACTTGACGAATCTCTTCTTCGGTACACCAGTATGCCTTTACAATCCAACCAGCAGTAGGCAGTAGCCTCTCAAATGAGAAGTAATCGTCCTGCCTCTGGAACTTCTCTTCAGCAAGACGCCTCCCAAAGTACACGCTGAAGTTGTGAGGCTGCTTCCTCAGGACTGAGTAGAGGGACAAGAACAGAATGCAGACAGCGATGTTTATCCCCGCCGAAGTCAGAAGGGCAGAAAATTCCATCCCCTGCCTCTACCAGTTTGGAATCCTGACCATCTACCCATGAAAGAACTGCACATTCACAAGATAAGATCCAGACATTCTCTTATAAGCAGTTTTACCATGCAATGCCATTGAGACAATACCAGAACCTCGTTGCTTTTGACTCGGATAATACCTGGCTTCTCTGAAGAAACAAACTATCAAGCGTATATAACCAATTAAATAAGTCTTATGCTAGAGATTGAACTTTAGTAAACACTTTACTATCACTGAACAGAAATTCATTATATTTGACTGCTTATAGCTGACTAAAGTGACGAAACCGACAACCAACTATATTCCACTATACTTCTTATGATCAACCGGATGCTTGTAGCGCCCCAGACGTCATGAAGCAACATGGGAATTGCAAACTGGCAGCACTAGCTCTGCTGGGTTACCGATTTTATGTACTTTCTGGGAGAAAAATCAGCTGTATAACTCTTAGCAGGTGAAATGGAAATGAAGAAAAATCCTAATTAATCCCGTCATGTCTGATTTGGTTCGGTAATTAACAGCTAAAGCGCACATAAAATCAACCAAATCCGTGTGTTACTACTTAACAAAATGCATGGGGAGTGAATCCTCAATTTGAACGGGGAATCTGGCCAGATCGTCCCAGCAAAATATTGATTGGAGGACAGTAAACGGACAACCTCCACAGCTAAATAATTTCAGCCACTTCTCAACATCCCACTGCGCGCTGATGGATAACACGCACGGCACGATCCGCCTGGCGCCCGCGCTGCGACATTGCGATTACGGAGGAGGGAAATCTCGGGCCTAGCGTAGCGTTGCCGACCGCGGCATTCCAGCAGCAGGGTTGGACGAGAGCAGCAATTAAGTTACCTTGGGATCGTCGATCGCGCGGGCGGAAGGGGACGCGCCCGGCGGCGTTCCGGTCAGTCGCCGGCGCTGGGGCCCCGCCCCGATGTGTACGTCGACGACGGAGGAGAGCGGGCGGGCGGGCGTTGGCGCGGTTTCCTTGCCGAAACAACCGTTCGCCCAAATGCTCAGTCGCATGCGCCGGGGCTCGGGGGAGCTTTGCATGCGGCCGCGTTGCCCGTTGGCGACGAGGGGGAAGGGGCTCACAGGTGATGGGCCTACCTTTCTAGGCCCATGGGCCATAGCGAGGACGGTCCAATGAGCCAGTCGCGCGCGGTTCGGCCTAAACTTTGTTGCTCGGCCCAACCCTTGTTCTCATCAACATAAAGAGGAGGGATTAAAGAGCAGGGGTTCCTAAAAAGAAAAAAAGAGCAGGGCCCCAGTGAACAAGTGCTGCGTGACGTTTGGGACTCTCCGGACACTACCAAAACAAAGCATTTTGTTTCCATTTTAAATCTCGGCTTTTGGTCGGCTTGGGGAGTTGACCATCTTTCCAGTTTAATTAATAATCTGGTTGGGTTGGTCGCGCCATGTATATCCGGAATCCCACCTTCTCCATTCCGGCATCTTAACATTTTTTTTATCCACGTACGATCAATCAAGCCCTCCGTCACCCTCAGATCCCCGCGTGTCAACACCATGCCGAGCGATGCAAGTGCAACCTATCCAAATCCAAGGATCAACGCGGTTTCGCTTGTGCATCCATCCAACCAACCATCCTATTCGGCTATTCCTATCCCATGTTTTCTACCGTAGCACAACAAAACTTTGACCATCCAGCACTCCCTGCGGCCACACATGTGGCCGCCTCTGGCCGTGCACGATCGTCAGCGGCTCCGTTCACCACCAGCAGCCATCCGATGAAAAATGATCAATCAACAACAAAAAAAAAAGAAAAAGAAAAAGAAAAGCAACGAAACAAGCCGAAACATGCATGCACCGTGTGCGCTCGGTCAACCATGCCACGTCATACTGTTGACCAACCGGTACCACGACGCACCCATCCCGCCTCCACTTCCCTCCCTGTTGATTGTTGATTCTATGGGCCATATACCACGCAAGATAATAATCGGCAGAAGAGCTCGTCAGTTCAGTTCTCAAGTTCAGCAATCAGCTGCTGTAAAAAGCAGCTTGCCAAGCCATAAACATAAATGCTGTGTAGGTATCATTATGCGATATCATCGTATCTTCTTTTTTTTTGCAGAAAAAAGAGTGAGAAACAAACGTCAACATTTCTCAAAAATACATTACGTGGTCCTTTACGATATGGCAGGCATGTCCTACACTCCTGGAGTATTGATGCTTAACAGCTCCGCTATTACCAGCTACTCGCAGTCTGACTCGGAGTGACACTGGTCAATGAGGTCAGGCCTACCGTCCTACCCCCGTGCCTAACACTATGCTGGGGGTAAGTGATTGTGAGCGTGTACCGACACCACCTCGCTGCAAGTGCAACGCCATCGGACTAAACGCGAGAGCACGTGTTGGCGGCAGACCGGCAAGACTGCGAGGAGGTCAATGGGAGTTGCACCCGACGAGAACCTGAACCCGTGCGCTACACCTACGCAACCCACGGGCTCCTCCCCTTTTCCGTTCCTAGGACCCGCGCCGAAAAGAGCTCGTCACTCATCAGCACAGTGGCTCTGGGCTCTCAAAGTCTCAAAGGTGTCGCGTATTACTGTATTAGAGATAGGCAAGCAAAAGATGCTTTCCGTCCCGCCTCCTTTTGCACGCTTGAGTTGCTTAGCTATTAAGCACGATGGAACTTCCATTTGGAGGGAGAATGAGAAAAAAAAATTAGGACGTACACGTTCTTAGTTACAATAGTAACTTAGGCATGTTAGTCAGGTAAAATCGTAGAGAAGTTTGTTCCTTGTATGCTAGCTTTTTTATTCACAAATCCTCCTTCCCGTCATTTTGGTTCCACATGAATTTCTTTCTCTTACCAGTCTATTTAGAGTTGTTATTGGTCTTTTTTTCTAGATTTTACTACCAGTATTTAAAATTAAAATGCAATAACAAACGAAAGATTGGATCACTCATAACAGTTTTCTATTTGACATAGTTTATTTTCATGAAAAAATCACAAAACGTGCTAACCATGTGGCAGTCCTAATTAAGTTATATCCGCGAAGACGTGAAATAGTCTTCCTTTTCTTTTCTTTCCCCAAGTTTTATTGCATTTCTTTATTTGTCTTTCTCTTAGTAATAACAAAACATGTTTTATATGCGGATAAATGTTGCCTAGTTCTTCTTATCTCTTATATCAGGACACCAACACGTTTGTTCAGATGAATTTTTAACTAGCAGTTAGTCTTTTCGAAACACTAGTACAAATGCACATATACGCACGCTCACAAGTCACAACCAATATCTTTTCAATTTAACCGGCGTTATTTAATCCTCAAAAGACAAAGGATCAAAAAGGCCTAGCGATGGTTTTCAGGGAGATAAAAAAGACGGTCATTTCCCCCTTGAAGAAACGGCGAAACGCACAACTTTTTTTTGAAAAAGGCAGCATTATATTAATTAAACTTATCGTTACAGATTGTTAGAAAATTAGCCCCGCGACGACGAGCCGCCCGCTAATCTCCTCCAGCGGAAGCGCCGATTGAATCTATCGAGACGAACTTGCAAGATCACAGACGACACCAGAGACACGATCTTTGTTAACGAGGTTCGGCCATGTGCCTACATCCCCGGGGCATGACTACGGGCGCTCCTCCCCAACTGCAACACCGGCCGCTCCGGGGTCCCGGCAACGTGGCGCCTCCCCCCTGCGAGCCTGTCGCTATGTCGTCATCGTTACAACAGCAGCCCCCCCTCTCATATTTATGAGGAGGCCCAGGTTACAGAGTTTGACACGAACTCTACCCTATACTGCTAAATACAACTCCAAGTCCCGTCGTAACCGGACTCGTACAAATATTCGACACAATATCTAACAAACTCCACATTGGCGAATATTCCGCCATCTCGAAGCCGTCATGTGCGAACCTCCATGTACACCAGACTTGAGTTGTTGCCTTCGCCGCTCGATCAAGAGCCGCCCGACGAGCTTGACATCTCAAACTCACCGCCCGAAGAAACATCGCTATCCCTGCAATTCCAAACTCCATGACTCCACCTGCAACTGTGCACTCTTCTCTTCCTATCATCATATGATACTGAGAACCTCACTGTCTCTATCCGAGTCAAATATTGGAATTTGCCACATCAGCCTTGCTCTTCGTTTCCGCTGCCGTACTACGCCTGACGTCTTACACCGTAGTTTCCTGCAGTCCTGACCAACCAGATTACTCCAGTAGTTTCCTGCAGTCCTGACCAACCAGATTACTCCAGTTGCAAGTACAGACATCCGCAGTCTATACTTCCTTCCAGTTCAGCCCTTGAAGCTTCTCCGCGCCCTTCGATCCCGCTTCAGAACCCCGCACGTGCCACTCGAATCGATTCACGCCCTTTGCTGATTTGGAAGCGCACAAGCTCATCCCATGCAAACCTGCATACTGAGCTCACGCCGCGTGTCGCCACGCCACAGAGAACAACAACCCCATCAGCCGCCACGCTCCTATGTCGTCATCGCTGATCCTATCATCGTCTCTGCCCTACGGTCTGACTAGCCTGTCGCCGCCAGTCTCTCCGCCGTGCACCACGGTATGTTCACCCTCCAAGTGAACTCTCCGCCAGCCATCTTGAACTGTCCGCCTTGTGCCCCGCGAACTGTTCGGCCCACCAGTGAACTGCTCCACACCTCGACCATGTCAGCCAACCATCTAACTCCGCCGCTCCTGAGCACCCACTGGACCGCCATCGAACTCCTATCAGTTGCCTTGCGCGCCACAACTGAACACTGTCGATAGCCTCCGCTCGTTGCCAACGAGCCCGCAACACCGGCCTGAGGTCTGGTCCGTTGACCACTGTCTCGCCTCCTTCGCCTGTTGCAATTTTCCATCAGCTTCCGCAACGCCCAGTCGTGCTTTGTAGCTCCGTTGTGCGCACAACCCTGCTACGCTCCAGCATAACACTCCTCGTCGCTTATACGCTGATCCGACCAGCTTGGCTTGCCGGTCGCCAGACAGTCCATGGATTGTCTGTTCGAGCTCATCGCTGAACTCCATGTCATCGTTGAATTTTTCTCTGCACAAATCCTTCTGTCTAATCACCTCCTACTGTTTCGAGCTCACGGACCACCATGTGTAATCACTACCGCAAAAGAAGAAATAACCGAGAAAAAAAACATTGTTGCCTAGGTTTGTAACGAAACCCACCAACCTTTGTTTCCTTTTTCCTTTCCTCTTTCCCGTTGCCGTGATTTGCACCAAATTTGTAGACGATAAGTTGCTGGCTTTTACGTGTGCCTCGTGCACCACGCCTCCATCTGAGGCAGCAGCCAACACCACGACATCCCAAGCAGCGCCTCCGCAGCTTCCTAAATCCATGTCCAAGTTCAACGTAAACAACCTGGACTTCGGACTTGGAGAGCCCTGCCGCGCTGCATGTCGAGTCTGTACTAGACTCCACGTCCGTTCAGTCCTGGGCCCACCGTGTAGTCGGCGACTTCACCGGTAACTGGATAATTTCAGCCCTGTTCTTCGCGATGATATCTGACTAGAAAACCTAGCCACAACTGATACTCACATTAGCCCTGCTCCACCTTGCGCCGCGTCCGCAACACATTCATCATACATTGCAACGACGCCTTGTGGACGCATGATCCTCGAATCTCCAGGTGATCTTCGCACAACCTCTAGATCCAATCCAACCAAAGCTCTGATACCAATTGTTAGAAAATTAGCACTGCGACGACGAGCCGCCCGCTAATCTCCTCCAGCGGAAGCGCCGATTGAATCTATCGAGACGAACTTGCAAGATCACAGACGACACCAGAGACACGATCTTTGTTAACGAGGTTCGGCCATGTGCCTACATCCCCGGGGCATGACTACGGGCGCTCCTCCCCAACTGCAACACCGGCCGCTCCGGGGTCCCGGCAACGTGGCGCCTCCCCCCTGCGAGCCTGTCGCTATGTCGTCATCGTTACAACAGCAGCCCCCCCTCTCATATTTATGAGGAGGCCCAGGTTACAGAGTTTGACACGAACTCTACCCTATACTGCTAAATACAACTCCAAGTCCCGTCGTAACCGGACTCGTACAAATATTCGACACAATATCTAACACAGATGATAGCTCGAATAGCATCCGGAGCCTCATTACACCTGACTAATTCAGAGAATTGATCAGCTAGCCTAGCCATTACATGAGCTGCCTCATTACAACTTCTACGGACATAGATAAAAGAGAAAGGAGCTTCATTGACTAAGTTGTTAACATCACGGACAATGGCTCCAACATGAGATCTATCTAGAAGTGGGGATCGTATCTTGTTGATGATATTTTGACAGTCTGATGCCACTATGACATGCTGAAGGCTATGTTCTTTTGCAAAAACAACTCCACATCGAACTGCCAAAGCTTCAGCCAACTCGGGGTCTTCAACTCTATCCACCCTCTTACACATTGCCATTTTAAAATCTCTAGTATGATCACGAATTACTAGTCCCAATCCAATATGAGGAGGGCTTTTAAAGATGGTTGCATCCACATTTATCATCAACCATCCCTCTGGCGGTGGAGTCCATTTTGGTGCTGAACAGTTAGACTCACACCTGTGAGTTGTTGGTTGTGTCATTATGTGTGTCAAAACCATCTCTATGTAGGCTTTCGCACGTTCAGCAATAGATTGAGGATGCATGATTTTCTCACCGTTTCTGACTGCATTTCTTGCCTCCCAAATGTGCCATATAGTGATAGTGAAAACAATGGCTTCGTCATCTTTTACATCATCCAAAAAATCAAAAAGCCATTGTTTAATGTTGACAAAGGCACGAGAAATTTGTAGTCCCGTCACCATGTAAGAATGATAATTAGAAGTATTAAATATAGATTAATTATAAAATGCATTACATAAGCCAGGACTAATTTACGATACGAATCTATTAAGCCTAATTAGTCCATGATTAGAAAATATAATGCTACAGTAATAATTTAATAATTATGTACTAATTATATGTTAATTAGTCTTGTTAGGTTCGTCTTGCGGAGTATATATGACTTATGTAATTAGTTTTATAATTAGTTTATATTTAATGCTATTAATTATCACTTATTTGAGGGACTAAACTTTAGTCCCTAGGATCCAAACACAGCCTCAGTTACAAAAAGTTACTCCCAAATTTATTATGCAAAAAGAAAATTATCTATCACATCAAAATGTCATAACATGCATGGAGTACTAAATGTAAATGAAATAAAAAACTAAGTGTACAGTTTTGTTGTACTCTGCGAGACAAACATTTTAAGTCTAATTAATAAATTTTTAGACAATTTTTCGGACCTACGAACGAAATGCATCTGAACACCGCCAAAAAGGTCGTCTGGTCTCACGCACGCTCACAGACGCCAAAAGAAAAAGAAAAAAAATACAGCACTCGTACTTCTCCTACCACCGAAAAGTCAGAGAGAAAAAATCAGATAAAAAACCTCACCATTTCCTCCTCTTCCCACACCTCTCCTCTCTTCTCCTTCTCCCCTCTTGTTGCGAGGGGAGCTGTGACTCTGAAGCTGCCGGCCTCTCCGTCCACATCGCGTCATAAATCCCAATCCCTACTCCCTCCCCGACCTGGCACCTACCCCCTCGCCCGCCATTCCAATCCCCCAATCCGCCTGGTGCACGAGCCCCGAATCCACCGTCGCATTTGTTCGCGAGCTCCAGCTCCCGCGTGCCCGTTCCGTTTCCGAGGGGCGGTCTGCTCTAGGGGCCTGCGTGTATTTAGATCCGGTCCTGCCTCGCGGCTAGTGGGGGAGTGGATTTAGGTGAACAAGCATCTTGATTTTTTTTACCAATCTTTTGCTCTACCCCACCTCTTGGTGTTCGTCGTATAAATCTTCTGTGCGGGGGTGCCAAGAGGAGGCCAAGCCAAGGCAGGAACTGCGGTTTCAAGGATCCTAAGGTGAGCTATTCCGGCCCTGTTCTGTCCCAGAGCTCGAATCGTTTCGGTGTGTAGTGGCCTTGCCCTGCGGGTTCTTGAGCTCCTTGAAGCCCTTTGGGTTCGAACATCCGCTGCTTCATGTCTGTGCTGCTGAGATTGTACGAGTTTGGGGTTTCTTGCCTGGAGTTTAGTCTATTAAATCCCGGTGATGGAGTGAAAATTTCTTATGGAGTGCTCTAGCCTACAAAAATCGATTCTTTTCTTTGATTACCAATTTACCATGTGTTCGTAGCATAGATTATGTGTTTTCAATGTTTGGCTGTCGGGTACTCGGGTGATTGGAGTTCACCTGATTAGTACTAAGCTTGGTCTTTTTCTCTGGTTTAGCTACTGCGCTTGCAGGTTATGTGTCCTTTTCTTCAGGAACTGATGGTTTAAACTTGTTGCTTAGAACACCTCGGCCTTAATTTAATCTACTTGCATGGGGTGTAGAAATGTTATAGAAATGTAGCCGCACGCTTTACCTCTTGTTCCGTTTTCAGTTATCCTAAGATAGTTTTGTTCCCTACTACACAACTTCACATAGCTTCTATAAGCTACCTACTACCTAGTAGGAGATGTTGAAATCTTTGGAGGTAGTTCAGATATCAAATGCATAGTTTGTATTTATGACATTTTTTTTGTCTCTTCTCTGATATGGCTTTCACAAGTAAATTGGAGCAAACGATCTAGTGTTACTTTTAGGTTCGTTGAAGTATTTCATCTTCTATTGTTGCCCTTGGTCAAATGTATCAAGAAGGATGCTTATGTGTTGGCAACAACTTATTTCAGGAACCACCAAGTGTTCAAGTGGGAATATTGGGAGTAAAAAGAAGGATTTTAGAGAAGGTCTTTTACCTCTGTCCTAACAATGTTGAGGCAGAGTTCTAGTAGAAATCACAGATCCAAAGGTCTGAAGCTAAAGAAGGCTCTCCAGATAACTCTCTTGGTTCTGGTTTCTGTTTGGTTGATCTACCAAGTTAAGCATTCTTATGAGAAGAAGGTGGCCTATAGCGAAGATGAAGTGGATGATCCGCATAAAGATGATAAGGACCAAGGGGAGGTAATCAGGTTAGGCAGGAAGGACCTGCCTCCAAAGATGGAGGCTGATTCGTCAACCTTGGATGAAAAGGTTGAGGATGAAGAGAATGATGAAATGGAACAAGAAATGAAGCATGATGAGAATGATGAGGATCCCATCGATGAGCAAGACCTGGAGAAGGATGGTGATCTTCCTGAGCCAGGTGAACATTCTGCTGACAAGGATGGAGATGATGTGGGTGTGTTTGAGGACGAAGAGCATAAGGAGCGATCTCAGGAGGATCAAGAGAAGAGCTTCCATGGTGATAATGTTTCTAGTGCTGTTACTCATGACCCCCCATCATCTGAGCAAGATGAACTGGCCCGTCATGCCCAAGAGAAGGTATTATTTGTGGACGATGCTTCAACGGCAGTGCCTCACGAAAACCAGGAGCTTGGAAGCAAGGAGGAAGAGGTGCGCAAGGCTAGGGAGAAGAGTTTCAGAGGCGATGATGTGGCAAGCTCTGTGGATCATGATGCCAAAGTGACAAAACCTCTCCCAGAGGAACAATTGAACACCATGGATAGGATATTTGAAGGCACCACAAATTTGTCCAATGGAATATCATTTCGAGGTCCTGGAGTAAATGGATCAAATGCTTTCGGGGAACATGTGGCTACTCCAAATAATACATCTTCCCATCAGATTGCTGACATTCCAAGCATGGACTCAGAAAGCAAGACACATCCGGCTCAAACAAATTTGACCAGCGACCATGAGCAAAGTAATTCAACTTTGAATGGTCAGCCAGAGCAGCAAGTGAATTCAACAGCTGTGCTGCAGGACCAAGTACAGCCCTTGACTGACCAGACATCATCTGTTGAGTTGCATTCTCCACCAGATGGCACCTTGGCTCAGGTAACAGATGGGCAAAAGTCTACATCTAGGGCTGGAGATGACAATAAAACTGGCGCATCCTCCACCCCCGTGGACAACAAGGTCGAGGGCGAAGATGCTCACAAAGAAGATGTGGATGTCTCCACAAAAATAATGAACAGGGCAATGAGTGAAGAAGAAGTTGTTCCTGAATGATAAGGAGATCTCTCTTACTAGGCTCTGCTGTAACCTGTAAGTTCGTAGGACTTGGTTTCTTCATCACCTAGACTCGGAGATGCAATGCAAGCAGGCTATCTCTGTTGCCCCTCTTTTTGTAAAAGTTTGATAGATATCTACTTTGTATTGCCTTGTAGTACACCGTAATGATCTGGGTAAAGTGATGAACAAGTAGCATGTACCCGCAAAGAAATATAGCGGTTCCGCAGCTCTGAAGCTTTGCTGCTGGAACCATATGCCAACTAGGCTATCAATGAAATGTCCATCTTGCCCACCTAAATGCCTGAATATGTGTTGCTGTAATTGTGATGCGCATACTTGCAGCCTGCTGACGAGGGTTTTCAAGTTGACAGCCCTTGTCTAATATAGCAACACTAGGTGTGCTCTTTTTGTGCAGCCTAAGCTTCGTTTGTATGGCTAGCAGTTCCCTAGGGACTCGTCTACGAGTCATGATTCTGTGCTTCAGCCTTCATGGATGTGAGTACCGGCCAAATATTATGCTTGGATCCTTGTTTTCCCCTTGAAATAATTGGCATCGATTGTTTCTTTTCGCCAATTTTACATGATTTCCATGGACAGAATGACTTGTGGACTTTCTTGGTGTTGGAATTGGCATACCAGCCGTATTATCATGGAAGACAGTAGCACTACCAGAGTACCAGTACCACCCACAGCTATGTGATGTGACGTAATGTAAGTACTCACATCCTAGTATTTTAGTGTACTCTGTAGCACGTACCTTGTGGTCCTGTCTTCCCTTTATAAATTCATTCATACATGTGAGACCATTTAAGGCCAGGCTTCTGAACATCGGAAACCGTCGTGTTGATTTCGCCGCAGTCAAATACCATACGCTGCCTGGACCGAAATACAGAAACGAAATGATATAAAACTGCCTGCATTGGCTATTGGCTTTTAGAATTTAGACCAAGGTTCGCCTCCTGAACTCAAACCAGTGTACACTTTGTTTCATGGGGTGTTTAGTTCCCGAAAAGTGAATGTGATGTTTGGTAAAAATGTGACATCGGACGCTGTAGCGCAATGTAGCACTTTTCGTTTGTTTGTGTAAACATTGTCCTATCATGAACTAACTAGGCTCAAAAGATTCGTCTCGTCGTGTACATCAAAACCATGTATTTAGTTTTTTTATTTACCCACATTTAGTGTTCCATGCACGAGGAGAGAGATTTGATGTGATAGGTGAACAGTGAAGTTTGGAGAGAGAATCTTGGCTGCGTTTAGTTCCAAAAACTTCACCCAAAATTTTACTATGCAAAAAGTCACATCATATCACATCAAATCTCTCTTCTCATGCATAAAGCATTAAATGCAGGTAAATAAAAAATTAAGTACATGGTTTTAATGTACACGACGAGACGAATCTTTTGAGCCTAGTTAGATCATGGTAGGACAACAATTATCACAAACAAACGAAAAGTGTTACAGTGTCCGATTTGACCCGATGTGACTTTTCGACCACACTTTTCGTGGAACTAAACACAGCCTTGTGTTTTGAATGGAACTAAACAGGGCCATGGACGCGAACCTGCATATTCTAGGTCCAAATAGGACAACCATCCAGCAGTGCAGACAACTAGAACTGCATATACAAATATCGCAGTCTAGAGCGGCTTGGAAATGCGCTCATGTAACACCCCGCCCTCCAAAGCCGCACCGCACAACCCTTCCGAGGGGCGCGCACGCGTACACATAGCACCCTGCTTACACTTTCGTCCTCGCTTCGTGTAAAAGGGTTAACCCGTACGTCCAGTGCCGGCGCCATAGTCCATGTCGTATGCCCTACCCGGGCCATACGCGTCATGCGCCCTATGCCCGCACACTGCGCCCGTACGCGCAACCGCGAGGGTCCTCGTCGGCGCAACTCACCCACACGGGCAAATGTCCAGGAACGTTCCCCCTTGGCGCACGACCGTACGTCCAGTGCCGGCGCCATAGTCCATGCCGTATGCCCTACCCGGGCCATACGCGCCATGCGCCCTATGCCCGCACACTGCGCCCGTACGCGCAACCACGAGGGTCGGCTCTGATACCATCTGTAACACCCCGCCCTCCAAAGCCGCACCGCACAACCCTTCCGAGGGGCGCGCACGCGTACACATAGCACACTGCTTACACTTTCGTCCTCGCTTCGTGTAAAAGGGTTAACCCGAAGGTGCTATGGCTGGAAGACAAAGGCTTATAAGTTGCCTCCACCCTTGCTCAACTAGCAATGTGGCACTAAACATGTGCATCCCGCACTAATGGGCCACTACCGGGCCATACAAACTGGGCCGGGTGTGACAGCTCAGCACTACAGAACTGCAATTGATTGATGCTGACCATGTCCCATTCATAGGACAAAATGTTTGCGCTTTGAGGGCTGCTGGGATCATATGCCAACAAGGCAACTACTCAGTATCATTGATATGCACACATGACTACATCTCAGCCACCTTTGTGACTGAAAATAAGTGTAGCTGGGAATTCTGATTCCTGCAAAGTTGCAGCCTGCTTATGACTTGTTTATTTATTTATTTGCGTTGAAAGCCCTGGAGTTGGGAATTGGGAGTTAACATGGCAACATTAGGTGCTTCAGACAGCCAATTTATTCTTTTTCCCCAATTTGACATATTTGCTATTCACACCCAATGACACGAAACACTTTGGTGCCGGAAACTTTGCCATGCCACCCGATAATATAGTACCATGTACATGTACTGTAGCCTGCACCGTGGTCCTGTGTTCCTATTGTAAATTCATTCACCCATGTGAGATTATTTAAGGCCAGGGCTTCTGAACATTGGAAAGTGCCTTCTTAATTTCGCCGCAGCCAACACCATACGACCGAGACCTGTGAGCAGGGCGGTAATGGATTATGGCCCGTCTGATTCTTCGCAATCCAATTTGACCCTAGTCAAATTTAGGTAAAAAATTAGTACATTTTTAGCCCGACCCTAATAAAGCTCGGCTCTTAAAATTTCTAGTACAAAATGAAGGGCCCTTTACCACCCCTACCTGTGAGGCAATACAGTGCGTCGACTGAACTGCAGAAACGAAATGATATACTCTTCAGCAAAGGTGTTCCGCTCCTGAGCTCAGAATTACTATCTAAACTTCCGGAGGGAGGCCTGGACTGCTGGATGTACCGGAATACAATGCCCAGAAGTTTGACCTGAACATGCTACCTTAGCTAACATTGACCTCGCCTGCCTAAGATCGTAGCGGCAGAACAAATGGCCACTCGTCTACTGTTAGTCATGCTAAGCACGATCATCCAATACGGCAGAACTGCATACGATGGCATTTCAAAATAATATAATAAAGTTCAGCGCGGCTGGAAACGCACGAAGCTGCACTGACAGAATGCCCAAATGGTTGATATTTACAGTATTACATGCGACAAAATATTTGCGCTTTTTGCAGGCTAGCCTGGAGATAGCGCAAGAATGGACAACCAATACTTGCTGGTTAGCCAGGAGCTAAACCAGACAGGACAAAACCTGCAGTCCTGCACCCTCGCAAGACCGGTACACCTATTCGCAGGTTAGCCAGGAGCTAACCAATGCAATGACTTGGACAACATTTGCCCACTACTCCCATAAGACCAAAGAATACTTTCTGCCGGGTTAGCCAGGAGCTAACACGAGCTGAATTCACTACTACGACTCTGTCGAACAAGATGAGCACAGGGTTAGCGAGGAGCTAACATGTGCAAACGCTTGGCGACTTTATTATTCTAATTTTTGGGAGATGGGGCCAATTAGTCATTGGCCTGTCTTCTCCCCAATGTATGGACAGTCTGATGCTGTGTTGAGTTACTCGCAGAAGTCGAGGAACCCCATGTACTCATGGTTGTTGATCATCGAAATGCTCTTCTGGGTCCCAACAACGCCTGAAATTCAACAAAACAACAGGTTTTAGGAAATATGAAAGATAAGGATTAAGATTTTACTTCGCAAACTAAAACAGGTAGAAGAATTTAGCAGAGAGCTACGATTGCAGACACATGGACACAGTACAACGAGATTGTTGCAAGTGACACTAATTCACGCCATGATTTTCAAGAACCTGTACATGTTACTAATAACACTAATTTTCTTTGGTTCAACCCACTTCAACCGGAATGAGGTTAGCAATTCATTAAGTTAAAGCAAACGAGTCACTGAGCTTGAGAAATGGCCCATACCCATAGTAAGAGCACTGGCGAAGATGACAGAGGAGAGGATGAAGACAATCAGCGATGCCCTCTTGAGCACGTGCACAATCTTTCTAACCAGGCACTGGCCCCAGAATCCAGCCAGTACAGAAATGAAGATAAGATAGCCAGCTGCAGATAGAGAAAAAAGTACACATTATTACTGTGGAACAACCATATGTTGAAAAATATTAAGAAATTTATAAACAGACTTGACAGCCATGGATTTACCAAAAGGCAGAGGAAATCTGTTCAGGAAGTAGAACTCCACCACGGAGAGGGAGGAGGAGAACATCATCACGAATGTTGCTGTTGCACTTGCAACCTGCAAGACAATGCAAAATCTGATCTTAGTATTATTTACCGAGGAAAGAAGTGTATGTGCGTGAAGATTAGATTTTCACTGATGTAGAAATATAACTTATGAAATGTAAGTTATATTCCTACATCAGTAGGGTGCAATTAATGCATGTCCTATCTCAAATCAACATCTTAGATTTGAATACATTACTTAATAAAACCTAACTGATGAGGCAATGGTCATGTGAGTAGGTTACCATACTTATTGATCAATGGTATAAATAATGCTACCGATGCGACGATCTATCATCTACAAGGTGCTTCTTATACAATAAAATGTTACAGTTGCGATAACGAAATCAGGGAAAAGTATTGGAACATTTTAAATTTACAAATTAACAAACCTGAAGATGCTCGAGATGTCGATTTCAATCTATACAAGTGTTTTTGGTCCTACCACAAATCATTTAAGAAATGCCATGAGTGGACAAAATGCATGCAGTAGCAAAGTTGTATCTGGTCTGATCTCTTTCGTGAGATGCTTTACATACAGCTACCTTATACATGGAAAAGAACAAGACTCATTCTTGTCTTTCTCCGTTGGTCTTGTCCACTGCCCTAGCCATTGCCTTAGGCTCCTTTGTGTCGCAATTGTCACATAATAATAGGATGTGAAAAATGTAGTGGTACACCACAAAGACCTATAGGAATGAACTTCTATCTCTATGACATCCTTAACTGTACTGTTGGTGTATAAGATACAAGTTGTCAATTGAGAAAGGCTACCTCATGATAATATATCATTTTAAATATGCCGTATGGATGTATGACAATATACAATTTAGCTTGATAATACTTGAAATGAACTACATGAAATGAAATTTAGCACGAAATTGAGGCAATTTAAATACCTGAGGTATGCACCCAAGCTCAAGAAGAAGTGGGCCAAGGATGAACCCGCCACCAGATCCAAGAAGACCACCAACAGTCCCACCAAGGATACCACAGAAGGCGCAGAAGATCAGTTGTGCTGGTGACCACTCAATAGAGGCCTCACACACACACTCCGAGTTCCCGTTCATACGGCGAGCACGGCTCTCCCTGCATAGCTGCAAGGCCTCCCACAGGAACACACTCACCGCAGCTGGAACCTAGATTATTTAAGCACAGCATTTAGAGTTATGAACCAAAAGGGTTTCATGTGTTCTGATTTGTGCGTGTGACAGAATTAACAGCCAGCCTTTCATGTGCAACAAAAGCAAATGTTGATGTTTGGTGGATGGTTGAGCGCTGCTCAAAAAGTGGTTGACGAATGTGCTAATCTAGGCCAAACCTGGCTTATGTTCTGAGAAGACATATTACGTCTACAGAAAAGATAATTGCTCAAACCGCAACAAAAATATAGGTTTTAATACTAAATTGAAAGCCACCCTGGAAGATATAATGTTAGCTTGCACAAAGTAAAATAATCATCACCTGTAGAATGTTGATCACCCAGTAGACTGTGCTGCATGATTTCGAATTATTCTGCAAGGGAAGGAAAAGTTACTGCAGTTAATAACCATTTCCATCTACAGGAGACAAAGAAAGGAGTCCAAAGGACCACTGACAGATGGTCTTCAATGTTTGATTTGCATGTGCACAAGAGTAACGGAGCTTTGGACAGTCGGTAAATTATTCAAAAGTGATTGTCTTTATGTGAGAAATAGGGCCACCATCTTTTTAAGATACCAATCATTTTTATGAATATTGACTGTTGAAAGATAAATAATATTCTCATTGTAGAAGGGAGACCTTCAGAATTTGCAGCACCAAGAAACATGACCAGACAGACATTAGAACTAGGATATTCTTCCACCTCAAATTGAACAGAAAAGTCTCCTGAAATAATAAAAAGAAGAACAATCAGCCATTAGATCACATGCAGACAAATTTTATTCTGTTCCTTCTTGCTTTCTTGCATGTTCAGAGAATCTATCAACATCACCCTATGTCCTAACCATGTTACTATATACCCAAGAATGCCCTAAGCACATTAGTATATAATATAGCCAACAATCACTGGGTGGATCTGATTAATATTAGTCAACTAATCATGGCATGGTTTCAAAGGTGGATCTGAAAGCTCATCATAATATATGATCACGTCGTAGGCTCTACAGTTGCTTTTAAGTCATGAATGCAGATGATAGGTACTCGCGGTAGTTGTGGCTTACCAATGCAGATTTCTCCTTGGGCTGAGGCTGAGTCAGGAGGGGCTCTTCATAGCTCGGGTCAATGACGACTGCAGCAGTTCAAATGGAACCACAACATGTTAAATTATAAAATGAAAAAAAAACAAAAGTACAAACAACTTATGCTTATTGGCTATTGCTATCAGCAAAACATGAAAAACTAATCATGCAAGCTGTAGAGTTTCTTACCATCATTTGAGGCACAGGCAGACTTTGATTGCTCTTCTCTCTCGTGTGTCTCCATCTGCAATCATTCACAACAGAGGGTCACAGGCGGTAACAAAATAGAGACCATCAGGACCCAGAAATGCGACAGCAGACAGCACAAATGTGACAGGAAACTAACCAGGATCCTTGTCTCCTCCTTCCACATGATAAAGCCCTTGTAAAACGACCTCGACGAAGTGCCTGCAACGAATTGATCACACGAAACACACCTAATCTCAGCGATCTCACCAGACACACAAAGGAGCAGGACCAAGCAAACAAAAAAAGTACATGCTGCTCGCTTTTTGCGACATAAATTTGGCGGCGGCGCAAAGGCAAGCGCTATTACCTACGAAGAGGATTATGATGAGGACGGTGATGAGCCAGTATGGGAAGATGACGCTGAGCTCAACGCCGATGGTGATCCCGAGCATGAGCATGGGCTGGAACAGCAGCGCCAGCTTGTAGTCGATGACGGGTGCCTCCTTGGTCGGGTGCGACACCTGGAGGTTGTACCACACGGACGAGGCCGAGGCGCCCATGATCATGCCTGCGCCCAAACCAAACCAAACCAAACCAAGCGAGCACATGTGAGCGAGAAGCAAATCAGCAGATGCATGCATCGGCGGCAGTTGGGAGAGTGCGGGAGGTAGCTTACATTTGGAGAGCGCGGCGGCGGACTTGGTGTCGAAGCCGACGACGAGGTTGAGCATGGGCACGAAGATCCCGCCGCCGCCGACGCCGCCGACGGTGCCGAACGCGGAGCCGAGGAAGCCGACGACGGTGGCCACCACCACCCGCCAGTTGAACGCGAGGTCCTGGAGAAAACCGACCACACAGTGATCCGCGAAGGTCAGAGCAGCCCGGCGGAACGGGAACCGGCAGGGAAGGAAGCTGGGGAGGAGGAGGCAAAAGAGCGAACAGCTTACGGGCCAGACGCGCGCGGAGCGGGAGGAGAGGCGTAGCAGCCCATCGTTGCCCTCGGCGGCGGCGCTTGGGTCCGCGGCGGAGAGGACGAAGCAGGCGAGGACGGCCGCGCAGGCGCCCCCCGCGGCGACGTAGGCGAGGAACCCCCGCGTGCTGGCCCTGTTGAGGCGGCCGTAGAGTGAGCCCGTGCTCCCCTCCATCACCATGCAGACGCAGGCCGCGCGCGGCGACGGCACGGAGGCAGCGGTAGTGTGCTAGCTCCGAGTGGAGCAAATGTGGAGGGGAGAGGAAACCGAGGGAGACGGAGAAATGTGGAGGGGAGAGGAAACCGAGGGAGACGGAGAAGGGGGCAGAAGGGAAGGAATGGCGGGCGGGCGCCTCCGCCTCCGCCCGGTTCCTTTATAGGCGGCGCCCCGGTCAGCAGGAGGGCAGGGCAAGGCAAGGCGAGGCGAGGCAGGCGAGGCCGCCGGTGCGGATGAGATCGAGATGGATATGGATCGCGGCCCTCGTGGGGGTGGTGGTGTGTTGGTGGGAGATGGAGGGCCGAGACGAGGAGGCGCGTTTGGATTTTGGCATCACCTCGCCCGGCCGTGGCCGTGCCGACTGCCGAGTCGTGACGGAGCGCAACCGCCTACCACGAGCCAGTCACGTACGTGGGGCCAAGCCGAGGCGGACTCGTCTGGCGCTGTGGCTCACTGGCCCCGGCTCCGGCGCGGCGCCGTAAACCTTTCCCTGCCTGCCTGGCAGCAACCGGTCAACCGGTCAATTCGCGGAGGTGCGAGCCATGTGTGCACTGCCCTGCACACTGCTACTCCCCTGCTGGCGACTAGAGCGAGATTTACCACGCGTTGATTTCGCAGCTGTAATTGGAGTTAATCGTTATCCTTTTGTGGGTGTGATTGGCAATGACCCCGTGCATGGGTGGCAGCTCGCTGTCGCCGTCTCCCTCTCCAAACCGTGCGTGCCGTGGCCGTGGGTGAAACTTGTATTGGGCGGTGTTCACTTCCCTTCAAATCCAAAACTTCCCCCGAACTTTCTCTTTCTATACTTCACTGTTCACTATCGCATCAAATCTCCCTCCTCATGTATGGAGCATTAAATGTAGGTAAATAAAAAAACTAAGTACATGGTTTTGATGTACACGACGAGACAAATCTTTTGAGCCTAGTTAGGTCATGGTAGGACAATGATTACCACAGACAAACGAAAAGTGTTACAGTACACTACAATGTTCGATGTGATATTTTCACCCAAATTCACATTCCCTTCAGGGAAGTGAACACCGCCTTGGTGGCAGAGACACACATGACGCATCCCCTCTATTAAAATGCGATTTCGCTGCCAGTTCCAGCGCGCTTGAGACGGGAAACAAATTATTCGGTCATTTAATTCCCTCTTATATACTCCCTTTGTTTCAAATTATACTTGGTTTGACTTTTTTGACTCTAAAATTTGACAGCTCGTTTTATTCAAAATTTTATGTAAATTATCATATTTTTTAGGTGTCTTACTTTATTAACAAAAATTCTTTAAAAAGACTTAAATTTGATTGTATTTAATTTTTGAAAAAACGAGCGGTCAAACTTGTGGTAAAAAAATCAAACGAACTGAAGTATAATTTAGAAGAGGTGGTAGTAAGCATTTTCACAGAACGACGCTGCGGAAAGATCAATAAAGCAAGCACCGCAATGCGGATTAAGAGGATCACGAGCACTCTGATCAACTCAACTACCAGGAGTAGATTTGTATCCGTCCCACTTGATTAAGGGCGTGACAACGGGCAATCTCGTCAATTGTTTGTCTGTTTGACAAGTGGATTTTTTGTTTCTTTATATGGGAGACATGCAATGATGTCCTTGCCGTTGTTGTTATAAAAAAAACTGGTAGACGTACCACTCGTCTGTAGCTTAGTAGGTACGGAGTACATCATTTTGCATGATACATTGGCCCATTGATGCCAAGTGACACCAGTAGCTTTTGTGGATCCGCCTCTTGTTTTCGTGATGTGGATGGAACAGAAATGACAGGAAGGAAAATATCCTGTACTGTAATTAACAAACGATGTGAGCACGAGACACATATTTTTATTAACATTTTTTGCATTGTATGGATGTTGTTTATTTGTGATAACTTTTCCACATGTCATTTAAATATTACATGTTTTATATACTTGTAAATAACCTATATCTGTGATAATTATATTAAATTTGACCAAATCTATATAGAAGAGTATCAACATCTGCCACTAAAGAACACTATGGAAATGTATTTCACAATACTAATTTGATAAATCGTAAATGTTATTGGTTTTTTCTATAAGCTTGTTTGGACTGAATATGGTTTGCTTTATTACGACAAAACTAGAAATACGGATGAAATACCTTGTAACCATATACCATCGTCTCACTGTGTTATTACCAACCCGGTCACAATAATTGACGGCTTATTATGGTCTAAAGTCAACCATTCTAAATTTCCACTGTATCAATATATTGCCATAAAAGTAGCAATCAAAGTTATGTTTTTTAGATTGTACCAACGTCTTGCTTACTTAGTTACTAATTGTGACTGGAGGGAACGTTGCTACCACAGAAGCTGGCATCACTTATCCAATCATTTATCAATTATCATAATGTTATATATTCTTTTTACACTGTTTTAGTATTTTTCCAGCTGTACTTAGACAGTTAGAGTTTAATATCCTCCTTATCTGGTCTTTATTATTATCATTCCATTTTGTTGGGAACCGTCTGAAATATCTCTCACGTTCTTTGTTTGAACTTTCTAAGATAAGGCATCCCTATCTCATCATTTATATGTCAAGTAACTTTGCGGGATACGCCAGTTCCATTTTCAAAAAAAAAAAAGAAAACAAAGAAGGTCCGCCTTTAAAAATTCGTTGGGTGACACAACATTGATCTTTTATCAACTAAAACATTTGGTGCAAGTTTTGCCTTTTCTTGCCAATTTTATCCGACCCTGCAGTGGAGATAAGCTCCTGTGCGATTGCTTGTATAAGTGGCATTGCATTTCTGCAATTCAATCTCTTTCACCTTCTCGATCTCTCTATACAAAACATAGGAGAATCTCCAATGTATAGAAGGAAAATAAAGGCTTCTATCAATTTTATTGCAGGAGTCCACCCTATCTATCCTGGCACGAGCTCCTCGCTTAACAAACACAAAACAACTAAACAAAGCAGTACACATGTCCAATCACAGCTCCCCAACTAAACCAAAGCCTTTGTCTCGCCTTCGCGGGCTCCACTCTATCATGCACTTTTCTATTATCAGTTGTACCTTATGCATGAAGAAATTACGTCGATCCAAATAGAATATTGACGGAGATGAGGTTCCTCTGTCCTCCAAGCATTTGTTTGCCACACACAAAGACAGGGGGCACGGTACCCTCAATGCGTCACACATGATTAGTCCGAACGGGAATGATTGGTGCCGGGCACGTTGAATAATGTTTGACATGTTCTTATCCTAGTGTGTACGCCGCCTGGTAGGCTGGCTGATGCTTCAAGAGAAAATGACCCGGCCACAAAATTACTCTACAGATTCGGTCGAGGATGTAGCTTGCCAGCTTCTGATTTCTGACTTCTGTGGCTGGGTAACGACTACAGCGTGTCAGATTCCTCAGCCACACCTCCAACTACACGACCTAGATATTCAATCGAAAGCAAGTTTCTGTATGTACGTACGTACTCCGTAGTAGAGTACTAAATTTGCAGAGAAACAGTAGTAGGTATCATTCTGGATATGCCATGGGATATTGTTCGTACTCGGCCTTCGTTTTCGATCATTCTGGATATGCCATGGGATCATTTTTTTCCTTTTTTTTTCTTTTGCTACTGATGGCCGGCGACTGCCACAAACCGAGACGAGAGACCGGATTCGAATTCTCCTCTCCGCGCGCGGTAGAGGTAGCTGGCCTGTCCGCCGATCGCCGTCGTCGACGACGCGCACCGGCCGGCGCGGCGGGGCTGCCCCACATGGACAGAGTGGACGGCCGAGCGCCACCACACCCCCATCATTGATGGATGGCCTCCCGGATCGTAGTAGCTTGGGCAATTTATTCTTCGTTTCCTCTTGCCTCTGGGCTCCAGCCACCGCGCCCGCCCAATCCCCTGGCGTCAC
Source organism: Echinochloa phyllopogon (assembly GCA_033239725.1). Lineage (NCBI taxonomy): Eukaryota > Viridiplantae > Streptophyta > Magnoliopsida > Poales > Poaceae > Echinochloa > Echinochloa phyllopogon. The sequence continues at coordinate 8,826,552 of BTCW01000009.1, read as the reverse complement.
CTATGACTTATACAGTAGGCGAGAAAAATTTCCAGACGATGGAACGCGAGATGGAGATGGTTTTTTTTGTTTATACGCTTGCGCTCGTCGCAGGCCACGCTGGTGTATAATTTGGGGGTGCCACTTGTGTACCTGTGCGGCTGTACTGCGTACGTTGGCCTAGCGCGCGAGGGACACGGCGGACGGCACAGCACACATGCCACATGGTGATGGGTGCGTGGTGGTGGACCATTCGAAAAGCACTCGGGCCAACGACGACAGCGACAGGAAAATTGGCTAGCACTAGTACAGTACTCCTTACGATCCATGGATGCAAGCTGCCGCGGCGCACGTACACGCACATGCGCGCATGCAATGCACTTGCAGTTCTGCTCCGATCCACCAGCAGCAGACAGCAGCTAGCGCTGGTGGCGCACGGCAGGGGTCCTCGGCTCGGCGGGGCACCCGGGCGCGAGGGCCACGCGGCCGCTGCATCATCGCTCCGGCGACCCGCGCGACGCCGGCCCGTCGTGGGGTCGCCGCGGCGGCGCCGGGCATCATCAGGATCCATCCGTGTGGTTGTTGGACGGGACAGGTCGGTCCAGCCCCTCGTGGAATTCACGGGATCCGCCTCTTCCGTCGACCGAAAATGATTGATGTTGGCGAAACGGTTACGCCGTCATATATGGCCGTTAGCGTGACACCGTAACGCCGGCACGCACGTACATACCGTGCTGAGGATGGAGATGGAGATAGGTATGCCAACAGAGCTACCGCACTTGGATAAGATCGGACGTACTCCGTAGTACGTAGTATATGGAGTATGAACAGCTAGAAGATAGTGTGACACTTGGAATAGGCCGGGGGAGGATCCGATGGGATCACAATGAGCTCATTGATGAAGCAGAGCGCAGTACTCAACTGCCCGAGCCCATCACCGGAGACGCGCTACGGAGCCGCAGCCCGCAGCCGCATGGACAAGGAGCGTGGTATCGTGGTCCAACTGCCGGAGCCCATCACCGGTCCCACACTCCAGAATTATTGACACTAGGGCCGTGTTCAAAGAGGAATATGAATTTGGGTGAAAATGTCACATCGAACACTGTAGCGTACTGTAGCATTTTTCGTTTGTTTGTGGTAATCATTGTCCTACCATGACCTAACTAGGCTCAAAAGATTCGTCTCGTCGTGTACATCAAAACCATGTACTTAGTTTTTTTATTTATCTACATTTAATACTCCATGCATGAGGAGAGAGATTTGATGTGATAGTGAATAGTGAAGTTTAGAGAGAGAAAGTTTGTGGGAAGTTTTGGATTTGAAGGGAAGTGAACACCGCCTAGCTCAAAGATTGACGGTCGTGCCATCATCATCCATGCAGAGGGGGAGAGATGATCAGTCAGCTACCGTTCTCGATCACCGGTCTAATTACACAGTTCTGATGTACTCTGCGAAACGAATATTTTAAGCCTAATTAATTAATTTTTGGATAATTTTCTACACGTACAGACAAAATGCTATAGTGACGCAATGGTTACGAAGAGACCTACCAAAATTGGGAACTGTTTATAAACAGGTAGTATCCTCTCAATTCGTGTTTCGTGCATCACGATTCACGCGATGCGAGAACCGAGAAGCTCACACAATGACACAAGTCGGAAGCAGAGCTCGTTGACGACTGGCTTTATCTAGGCTCTACCCCTCTAGCATCTTATAGTCGCCCCAAGCAATAGCAGTCATCTTGGAAGTAAGCGAAATATTTCCGAGCGGCCGGACTCGCTCGATCGCCAGGCCGACCGCACACAAAACCGTGAGTGCGTGATCAGACCGGTGGCACCGGCCGGCCTCCGTCCTTTTTACGTGTGCACGTCTCGATCACACTACATCGCGCGCGCACCAGACCGCCCGGGATGCATAACGTGTATGTCCGCCAGCTCGGCACACGTGATGCACGCCGCCGGCCATGCCATTACTAGCTCCGAGCAGATCGACGTCTGGGCCAATGTACATGTACTGTATATCGCGAGCGAATGCTGTGATTTGTGAATCATTGAAGCAATTATCTCATACTACACATTAACACCGACTAGACCCGGAGAGCTACGATGAAGACGACACCGCATGCGTAGCGGTACCGTGTAGAGGCACCACATGCACGCCAGCACGTACGGGCTAGAGATTGACACGTTAGTACTCCCTTCATCTCAAATGACTTATAATATTTAATTGTTCATTTATTTACAAAATATGTAATTATTGTTTATTTATCTGTAACTTATCATCTCCATTTTAAATTATTATCAATTATTGTTTTTTTACCGACAGCGTTTAATCATTCGTCTTATTTGAAAGATTATGTATTTGACTTACTTTGTCGTGAAAGGTACTTTAAGTTTAACATATTATTTTGTATATTTGCATAAAATTTTAAAAGAACAAACATGACTGTGTTTTTACATTTTTAAACTATTAAATAAGATAAAGCGTCGTGAGAATAAAAATTAGAAATAAATAATAATTTAGAAGAGAGATAGCACAGGGCACAAAATACACACAATCTCTCCATCCAACCCTCCAAAGACTAAACTGCATTTTTGTCCATACCTTCAACTTCATATTTTATATATACTCCCTCCGTTCTAAAATACAGTTCGTTTGACTTTTTCACCACAAGTTTGACTATTCGTCTTATTCAAAATTTTGTGAAAATTATCATATCTTTTGTGGTGGCTTGCTTTATTAATATAAAATCTTCAAAAATGTCTTAAATTTGACTATATTTTTACAAATATTTTGAATAAACGAGCGGTCAAACTTGTGATAAAAAAAATCAAACGATCTACATTTTAAAACGGAGGGAGTATTAACAGGGACCTGTCCATCCTATTCTCTCTCCAAAAAAGTTTGAGCTGTTTGCTGTTTTTTTTTGAAAGTAAAGACAGGAGCACTGCCATATCATTTAAGAAGAAGAAACAATTGTACATCACGCGCCGAAGCGAACGCCACCACACACAAACAACACACGCGAACAACGCACACAACAAGACACTACACCACCACAACCTGGGAGAAGAGCCACAAAAGGCAACCGCAACCCGCGCCGTCGTCACCAACGTTGTGCCACGTCCGAAGACGTAACCCGCTGCAAGCACAAGTGGCCACCGAAACTCCTCCGCCATGGGCTATCACTATCAAGCCACACACACTCGGGCGTCAATCCCTCGGCTCCAACATTGCTTCGGCGGAACACTCCCATAGCAGCACCAAAGAAACCACCGATCCTGGCCACTCTGCGTGGGGGCCTCGCCTCATCCTACGCCTCACTCCTCTGCCAAGGACTCGGATATATGAACCTGTTCTGAGAGCAACACCTCCGCTTAGTCGTTACCGAGGTCACCACTGCACCAAGCGCGCCGACCCGAGGCTCCAGCACCCATGGACCCTCTGCACCTTCCTGCTAGTACCGACCAAGCGCACCACCATTTCCGCCGCACACGAGCTACACCACCAACCAACCACCACTACTGTCTATCCAAGGTGGGTCTCTCCAAATGCGACGCCTCCAAGGAGGACACGACGCTGGTGGCGCCGTCGTCGCACGTCCAAACTGGACAAGGCTTTCGCCATAGAGAGACCCCGTGCAGGATGTGCATCGCAATGATGCCCCCAACAGGGAAAGCGCCGCCACTAGGGTACCGCCACCATTGCCACCGACAAGACCGTCAGTGAAAGCTTTCGCCCGACTCGACACCATGCCATCGCACACGCTGGACAAGACAGTAGCACAACCCTCCTCACCTCAGCAACGCCCGCTGGAAGAGATCCGACACAGCCTGAAGCACAACCACAGCGCCACCAGCAAGCATCTGCCAACCCCCAGCCCCGCCACCAAGACGACGCCGGACCAAACAGACCAACTGAGGAAGAGGTGGAGCACCACCTCCGGAACGCAGACTGCGAGACAAGAGCATGGGCAGCGGCGACCGGCCAAGGAGCACCGGCCCCAACTGCCCCACCAGCGACCGTTGGTGCCATGTGCCGGTCGGGCTCGCCGTCAACAGCCGGCCACAGCCGACCGCAACGCCGCTGCCCGCCGGACACCGTCGCTAGCCATCGGTCCCCAGCGCCCACGCACCGGCCGCAACGCGCTGCCGCCGGGCCGCCCGCACCAGCCGCAGACGCCGCCGCGAAGCCCATGCCATCGCCGCCGCCGGGCCGCACAGCGCCGCCCGCCGCCTCGTCCACGCACGAAGAACGCGCCCCCCGTCGCGGGGACCCTGGATCCGGCCGAAGCACCGCCGGATCTGGGTCCCTCGGCCGCCGCCGCCGCGAAGACGCCGCCGGCGAGCCGCTCCACCGGACCAGACGTCTGCGCCCGCCGAGTCCACCGGGAAGGAGAGTGGGGAGCCCCGCCGCCGCCCTCCCCGCAGGCCGCACGGGCATCCGGCGGCCGGCTCCGGTGGCGGCGCGGCGGTTGGAGGAGTGGCGCTAGGGTTTTTTTGGGAGAGGAGGGAGCGCTCGGTCGCCCCGCGCGGGAGCGACCCGAGCGAGAGGGAAAGATGCAAACGGAAATTCTCGAGCTGTTTGCTGTGAACTTCCTTTTTTCTGTAGAAGAAAAATTCAAACACAACAAATGTACTACTGGACCAAACATGGCTTTGACTAAATGCGGTGGCTTGTCACGTGCACGCAAATGCCGCCCCTCACCTTCTCCACCTCGGTCCACCGACGGGACGGCCACGGTCACTCGCGCCCTCTCTTCCTTACCGTCACCGTTCCGAATTTCCTGGGCTAAATCCTGCGGGCCGGGCTGCGGCCATCAGAGTCACGCCGTTCGGGTTAGCACCAGAAAGCCGCTCTCTTAGTGCGAAGCTGCTTTGCCTCCATCAACACCGCAACGGAGAAGGACGGGGTGGTGGGAGCAGGGAGCGTCTGCATCAAATCATCAATGGATTTCGGCTAGGGGAGGACCAGCTCCATCATCTCAGGATTAGAGGATTTAATGGACGACGGGCGGCATTGACATCGATCTGGGCCCCGAAGAACAGCTGGGATTATGCATGCGCATCACCATTCACTCCACAAAGCGGCAAGTCGGCAACGGATATGGAATGGAACGGATGGCAAATTAGCAATTCTGACCTTTTCTAATGGCTAACTGAAGCTGTGAGGTTAGGCTAGTGGCAAATGGTGCCGGATAATGTACCGCATGGTGTTGTACCTGTACTGCTGTTGACAAGCAGGACTATCTATCTGGGCGCCATCTGGTCACATGGCCACACCACCGCGCGTGGCTGTACCGGTGCCCAGCAGTGGTGCTGCGGTCCCGCGGGACACACGACGACACACGAGGGCAGGACGATCAACTAGCCGGGGAGTCTTTAATTTGGAGTGGACCCAGCACACTGCACAGGACAGTAGATATTCGAAGGACTTGATTACCTTCAAGATATTTGCGAGAATGATTTTTAGCTTCTTTTAAACTAAAATTTTAGAAAAAACTTCTACCGAATTGAAATTTCAGGACTACGACTCTATACACAGTCACGCGACATATACGGCCTGAGCCATCAACCACGCCTAAATTTTAGTTAAAGAAATACCAAAATACTATGTAAAAAATTCTGCGAGAATTCGAGTGTCTCGCTAGGCTTTGCTTCAGCCTCGTCGTTGTAGTAGGGACCGTTTTGCCAAATTTCTATACATTGGACTGTATGGCGTGGACTCGTGGTGGGCTGGGCCCGGTGCGTACTACAACAGGCGGGCGGGGGACGAAACATAGTAAAAGCCCACGTGAGCGATCCAGCTATGGTGGCCCATGTTAATATAGCCCATAGACTTTAACATCTCCGAGAATTGTATGATTATTATCGCCAAGATATACAGCTACTTATTTTTTTCTGCCAGGATCCAACCAGCAAACTCATCCATAACCCGATCAAAATTACTTGTGGTAAATGTATAGTAAGTGATTTGACCTGGTCAAACCCAAATGCGACACACAGGAGGTGCATGTGATTTCTATTTAAATCCTAGTTCGACTTAAAAAACCATCCTTACATGTTAAAATCCCAATATGCTTTGACTCCAGTGTTGATGACCATGCCCTCAAATTCCCACCTTTTAAGTTAGAACTTCGAAGTGAAACATTGAGGGTTGAATGGTGATAAATTACGTGTTTAAAGTGGACTTTATTTGATGACAATATGTGCCCAATTTCCCTAATGCCAAAAGCTGTACGCCATCTCAAAACTCGAATCCCGGGCCTAAACCGGGCGATTCCATTGGGCCACGTCGCTGAAAAAATCTCGACTGTTCGTTCCCGTGATACTTTCAATCGGGCCGTCAGTTCTCACGCCGCCTCCGGCCCCTCGTATCCCGCGTCCTACAATGCCGACCTCGCTGGCGGGCGGGTCACGATCACGACCCTTCGCCGTGGCCCGACGCCTTGTATCCCTCGCGCCAGCGCCATGCCGCCATCGCTGCTCTCGCGAAATATGGAGCGACAGGTTTCTAGAGTAATCTAGGTAAACCCTAAGTCAAATATATTCAGCCAACATCTCACATCTTTGCGGTTCACCATTGAATCACCACAGCCCGATGAAACTCCATCTGATCTAGACTCGTTTCTCCCTGTATTCGTTTAGCAAACCAACGATTCAAGAATCTACAAGGTACTGCTTGCCGAGGAATCAAAGAGACAGACCACAATTACAAGCCGTTGCTCTTGCCGAGGATTCCAGGAGACAGATCACATCTTGTTAAGGTAATGATTTTTTCTTCTACGAAATCCTCTTACAAGAGTTATGGTTCTCACAAAAAAACCTAAATCTTGGTTGGTTTCAGAAATTTGGAGATTCAGGCGTAGAGATCTGATGTCGAACATTTTTTTCTCTACCAAATCCTCTTACAGGAGTTACGTTTCTCACAAAGAAAAAAGCTAACTTTTTGTTGGTTTCAGAAGTTTGAAAATTTGGCTGTAGAGCTCTGATATCTAACTGACGATTGAAGAGGAAGGTCTGGTTCATAAACGAATCGAATAGATTTGGGTTTGTAGTTTAGCATGCTGCACTCCCGAGGGTGTGGTGCTGTAGCGTGGGTTACTAGTATGGGTTGACGGTGGAATATGATGAGGATTCCATGTAAATGCTGCTGCTAATAGTTAAAACTGTCTTCAGTTGTGATTGTGAAAAATAGTAATGCTCTATGTGGAGCCTGACAAAACATTTGATGTCTGAATTTTGCAGTTTCAGTGCCATTACCATAGAAGCAACGAGAGGCTATCATCTGGCCGAGGTATGTGCGGTCAATTGCCATAATTTCTCATTACAGCTAGAGGGCTCTTGATCTAATATCTGAAAAAAAAAATGGTCAGGATAGAGGATACGCATAATACTTGTGACCGAGAAAAAAAAATCCAGTGTTACTGCTACTGGACCCTCTCACATTTAACACGGTTACTTGTGATTCCAAATACAAATTGATGGACATCCCTTTTCATATGTCTTACTGCATCCTGACGTGGAAAAGATAGAACTACAAAATCACGACGACACACAAGCAGTCTTTGAAGAAAGAAATTTATTTCAGCTAAAGGAAATAGATCCTTTTACAGAAAAGGTAAATTAAACAAATAACCATTTTGGTTCACTTTACATTCAATATAACTTATATGCATATTTCTACTTATTCCAACCTGATACCCTTAATTTTATTCTCTCCCTGAGCAACTTTCTTAAAGTTTAGTGTTCTTCCTAGCTGTCATTTACCTTAGTAAGGTTTAGTCTGCTTCTTAGATTATCAAATCGTCGCTCTCTGAGACTCTGATCATTCTGAAAATATACTACTTTGAAAAATATAAATCCTTCTATTACAAAGCTGCATTTTTATAGGAGCAGCGATATCAGTGCACTGTCACCATCATTGGTATCACAGAAAAACAACACTGGTGCTGTCGTTCTTGCAAGGTCTGCAACTCTAAAATAATTAAAGGAAACAATGGATATGAATGTACCAAAGATGGAGGGTGCCCTTCCACACAATTTGACTGGAAGTAAGATATATTATGCATTGCCTCTATTTTTCATAGTCGGATCATTCTTATTATCAAGATATTTTTTTCAGGACTATCAAGATATGCTTTGCTCAGATCAATCTTTTGCCTACTTCAGGACTTAACAGATAGCCAAGTGTATGCACTTAGCATAAAATAGATTAAGCAGATCAGTCTTTTGTTGTATAATACCCATTTCCTATCCTATGACAAACAACATATAATGTAGCTCCTGACTAATCTATGAACCTGGAATATTTGTATCAGAACTATGTTATTTCCTGTGATGCTATGCTGCAACATCTCTCACTTTTCTCCTCGGCTCTTTTGGTGCGGGAGTTTGTGTCGTTTGCATAAGACTGCCCATGTTGTAGTTCTTACTAGAACGGTTCTTAGATCAAAGGATCAATGCTTGATTTACTCAAGGCGCATCGATTGGTAGATTTGTGTGTCGAGTCTGTGTTGTTTGAATGGTTACTTATGTTTTAGCGTAATTATCGCTCTCTTACACTATGCCTGAATGACAAGTCAAGCATCCTTTGTGTCCTGCTATTTACAAAGCTCATGTAGTAATTGTAGTACTCGTTGTACTAGACTAATGATTTTGTCATTCGTTGCATTATTAGTTTTACGGATGCAATGTTTCATTTTCATCATTTTTAAATTATGTGACAATATAATCATTTACTATCTTTGATGATTTGCTTTGTAGATTGTGCCTTCTCAATTGTGCAGTAATCCTGTTTCAGAATTATGCTCAACATTTTACTGGCAGAAATAGAAGCAACAAGGAAAAAGGAAAGAAGCAACAAGGAAAAAGAAAAGGACCTGGCCCCAATTATTTTCAGATTCTGTTACTTTACTGCAGAAAACTATTTATTCATATCGACTCCTATTGCAAAGCTCTCTAAACTTCATAGTCAATATCAATGACAGAAAAAAATGACCTCACCCTACTCAATATGGCCCAGTACAGGCCCAAGCGAGGCAACGCCTCGCGTTCATTCTAGTTTAGACTCTATTGCAGTTTTGCATACTGCATCCGTTTGCCTGTTCGTAACTTGGAAGCAATACCTCTCATGATTGCCATCTCGTCTCGGCTATCGACTGCGGCCCGGTTCCTCTCGATCAAATTGGCTTGGCATAAATGTTCCCGATGCTCCCCTTTGTGCAAAGTGAAACGGAGGGGACAAAGGAGACAGACGCATCAACTCCATGCCGACTGCCGGGGGAGGCAGAGGCTCGGACGTGACATGACCTCTTGCGAGGAGTAGGAAACCGAGAGCTCACTTTCATGGCGGCTCAGCACTGTCCCTTTCTCTCGGGCCCAGGTGGGCAGGCAAAGATTCGTCTACGCGTGAATGCATTCAGCTGCCTTTGATCAAGACATGAGTTTCTAATTACTATCTGAACCATTACATGGATGGATGCCTGATTCAGAACTGAGACTTCTTACAAGTTCTGAATGGTTTATTTGGGTTCAACATTTTGCTTTGCTCCTTGTTTTGTTGGCATTTGGCATACATTTTCTGACTTTCAAAAGTAAGAATAATGAAGATATATAGCACGAATTTCGAAGCCTAATGCAAAAGAACAGGGGCAATACTGGAGACGTATAGAGCATTATTGTACAGTTTTATGCAACGAAATCGCTGTGTTGTTGTACCATGATTGCTGCGACTGACTTGCGAATGAAGCCGATTCACCAGAGAACATGTTCTGCTCTGCTCTGTATCAAATGCTTACGGTACAGGTTCTTCAAGAGAAAGAAGACGCGATAGCAATGATGCGCATACATCCAAGGAGATCGAAAAGTGTCTTGTCCTACTATTTCAGAGCTCTCTTATCTTTCTAAAACAAAAAAAAACAATACTGCAAAATTATCCGTTCCCTTGTTCCTGATGTCTCTCCACTCACAGTGGTTGCCCATTAGGCTGCCCGCACTGGGCTCCTGAAAACGTTTTTGCAGGAAACGTTTACAGGAGCGGAGAGCTGCAGCGGCGTCCGCAAGGGCCTCCGCTACGGGAGCAGAGGCCGGCTGCTCCGCCACTTCCAGGGAGTACGGAGGTTTCCCTACCGCGCCACCGTGGCGGCGGGGCCCGCGTGGCCCAACCACCACGCCGCCTTGGCCGCCCCACGCTCGCGTGGAGCCGCCGACCGCCGCCCGCCGCGCTCGCCTTGACGTCGCCGGAGATGGGGGAGAGGAGAGAGAGGAGATGGGGAGGGGATCCGCCGTCGCCGCGAAGGTCGAGCAGCCGGCCGCGGCCGCGGCCGCGGCTATCTTGGCGGCGAGGGTGGGGTCGGAGCGGGGAGGCCGGAGTCGGCGACGCCGAGGAGGAGAGCACCCGCCTCCCGCCGAGGGAGCTCCACTGCTCCAGCCCCGGCCGCATCCGGTCGCCGTCCTCCGCCTGGCCACGACGACGCGCTCGAGGGAGAGGGGACCTGCGCGAGCTCGGCCACCCATGCGCCGCCGCCGTCGCCGCTCGGGGCCGCCCGCCCACGCGCCGCCACGACATCCGCGCCGGGGAAGCTCGGCGAGGGCGAGGGCGAGGGCGAGGGCGAGGGCGAGGTGGTAGAGGAGGCGCGCGAGGTGGGGCCGCGCGGCGGAGGCCGCCTCGAGCTCGCGGTCACCGCCGGAGACGGGGCCGTCGACGGCCGAGCAGCCGGCCATGAGCTCCACACCTTGGAATCGGCGACGCGGGTGGAGAGGGGAGGGGGAGGAGACGGCGGCACGGGTGGGGAGGAGGCGGCGGCGGCGCGGATGGCGAGGGAGAGGCGGCGGCCGGCGGAGTGGAGGCGGCGGGCGTGCCGGAGGGAGTGGAGGCGCCGACCGTGGGAGAGAGAGCGGGGGAGGAGAGGGAGAGGGAGAGCCGGCGGGGGATGGGAAAGGGATGGAAAAATGAATATAATACGTAGTAGTTGGGATAGAGGAAGGGTACTGACGAGTGATGCCGAAGAAAATTGAGACAGAGGAAACAATCTGACGAGGCAAAGAATACGAGGAACGGCAGTGCGAGCGTATACAGCGTGAACCATCTTTTTTTTTTAAAGAAAACGCACTCAAAGCAATCAGATTAGAATGATGGAACTCTTTCGATGAATCAAACAGAACTGATGCAGAAAAGCTACAACGTTTCCCTAAGCCTACCAGAACAAGAAGCAATTCTTCGAATGGTTGATCCCAAGCCAAACTACAAGCATGTTTCTCTAAGCCTACCAAAACCTAGTCAGCTAGTGACGACAACATTTCTAAGCAACCTCCTTGATCAATGATCATGGTCATGGATCATCCAACATTTTGCAAGTACCAAGTGGATCATGGATCCAGGGCTCGCCGGTCCGCGCACCGGCACTTCCAGTTGAGGGGCTTGTAGTCGGCGTAGCTCTCCTGGACCCTGTCACCGGCGGCGGCGGCACCGCCGAACAGGCGGGCGCGGCCCGGCTCGCCCTCGCCCCCGCCGCCGTCGACCCGCGGCGCCACCGGCACCTGCACCGCCTCGCACCGCCCGCACGGCGCGCACTTGCCCTCGCACCGCGGCGGCCTCGACCCGATCAGCGACTCCGCCGCCGCCGCCACGCCCTTGCCGACCTGCACTCGGCATTGCATAACAGCACAAGCAAATTTGGTTGGTTGGGGTTGGGTTACCATGGCGCGAGCGAGAGAGAAATTAAAGAGCGGCTTGAAGCTCTAGCTGACCTTTGGTGGATTCTTGGTCTGGAAATGCAGCGCTCTGCTTCCTGCAAAGAAAGCGACACACACAATTGCATGAACAATCTGCGAATGAATCAAGGCAGAGGGGAAAGAATCAGAGGATATAGGGTCGGCTAGGTTTAGGCAGGCAGAAGATGATTTTACCTTCGGTGGCGTGCAGGCCGTGAGAGGATAGCAGGAGGAGAAGCAGCAGCAGGGATGAGGAGGAGTAAAGCTGGAGTTCCATGAGAGCTCGAGCTTGACTGAACGTCGCCTAGCTCTAGCTAGCCAGCCACTGAGAATGAGGTCGGCAACAGTAGCTGGCGTGCCTACTTATACCGAGCAGAGGGTGCTACAGCACCAGCATGCTCACTGTTCACATGGGCAGGGGTTCCTTGTGGCTGTGGTGTTGGGAATCAATACGATACGAGAGAGAGAGACGGGCAGGAGGTGATGTACTGTACAGCAGTATACTACGGATCAGGTCATTGAATGCGTCTGAATCCTGTGACCATAAAGACTTCCGCCGGCCATTGCTTCCGGCTGTTGGGCAGCAGCGAGCCCAAAAGGTGGAGGAGAGAGGAGCGGCCGCGGCCGCGGCAGGCGGACGAACTGGCGCAGCGCTGAGACGGCAATGCAAAAATGACGCGAGCCTTGCACGCTCAGGGGGGCACGGATTGCTGAATGCTGAGGTCCCCTGATGAAGCATCGCTCCATGAAAACGAAAATAATGCAATTTTGGCACACGCTGGAGCGGTGTGAACTGTGAAGTCCTGGGAGAGAGAGAATCAGACAAGCAGGGGGAAATGCAAGCGAGAGGCCGAGAGTGCAAGCGCTTTACATGGAACTAGGCTAGCTGCCAAAAGAAGGGGCCCCGGGTCGTGTCCTGTGCAGATTCTCCCCCTGCGGAAAGGGTTCACAGATTCACAGAGAGGTCAAGAATTCAAGAGACAGCTGAATGTCATTGGAGAAAAAAAGAGAAGCTTTGATGATCGTTCAACCTCTGATAGAATTAAAAGAGATAGAATTAAAAGAGGTTCAGGTCAAGCTGAAAAAACTGATACTGGTACATCAGCGAACAGCAACGCGACGATGCATAACATTACGCGACAGGAAGTCAACAGCCGTAATTCTCGGCGTGCATGGGTTCTCTGTTCGAGAGGCGAAGGGAAACAGCAGCAGCTTCGTTTTATTGCATTGCTGCATGGATGGATAACCAGGTTGTGTCTTGTGTGTGGTCCAGGAGGGCTGCTGAAATCAGGCACAGAAAATAGAAAAGAAAAAAATCCGAGACAATTGGGCTGGCCGCTTAATCTCCACGGCCTGTCTTTGGGTGGCTGCACTCATGGGCCGCGATGTAATCGCCCTGTTCGGTTGGGATGGTTGGAACCATCCAGCGGCTCAGAAAAACCAGCGCCAGCCACCAGCCACCAACTAGTCAGCAGTATTTTCCTCTCAGTAAAACCAGCGCCAGTCACCAGACAAACGGGCCGAGTTCCCAACACAAATACCAACCCGGGTGGAGAACGCAACAAGCCAACAATCAATCCGGTGCTGGAATATGGAACGGGCGAACGGCGGACGAGCTCACGGCATTTAGGCAAAACACTGATCGTCCTCTCCACCTTCCTGGGCTGGCCCTTCGTTGATATGTACTCCCTCCGTGTCGCCGTTGGTTTTCATGCCACGATTTAAATTCGATTTGTAAAAAATACGTGCAACATTTTAATCTCCGACTAAATTTATTAAAAAACTAGATTCAAATATCTATCTAATGATATTTATTATGTACCATAAATATTAATATTTTTTTTATATTCAATCAAAATTATTTCTCGGGAAGCAAAAATGACAGATAAAAAGGGACGGAGGGAGTACGTTGTATATACTACTGTAGCAACTAGCGTAATCTAGTAGATTGTTATTACTACAGATGGTTTACGTTTTTGTGCTTTGGACGGCAGGAGAAAGGGATGTTTGACGCCCCAGCCTGTTCGACAAGCAAAGGCACAGCTATTTCATTGCACTTCTGGTCCAGTACATGTACAACTGATATTCTGAGTGAAAATCTGGAAAAGGAGATAGGACTACTGAGATTCTGATTGAAGTCTGGAAAAGAAGAGAGAACAACCTAAGGCGGCCCAAAATTTGCAGGAATAGTAGACACCCAATACATTTTCTTTACAATAGGTCCTAGCGCTTCAGTATATCTCTAATCCTTTTCTTGTGAAAAGGAACATTCTTAACATGTTCCTATTCCACCGGAGCTCATCCAGATAAAGAAGAAATCGGGCACCACCTTACTGTACCCATCTTAATAAATAAAATGATCGATCATGTGAAAGATCACGTCGGCACCATCAGAGTTCAAGAAATAGGTCTTGACCTGTAATTCATAAGAAATGGAAACAATGGATCAGTGTTCAGACGGTGATCAATTCGCCTTTCTGCTTGCTACAAAAAAGAAATGGAGATTAGTGACAAATGCATAACAAAGTGAGAAGCATGAATAACATTTTTTTGACATGAAGAATGAGAAAAATAACACATACCTGAATTGTGCTATGGGCAAAAATCTTTTGTCTACTTTTCTTGAAGCTAACATCTACCCTTTCCCAGGGAACTCTATTAAGACCTTTGAGCATAACTTCTGAAAAAAAGAAGAAGAATTTGGTTAAGAGAAAAATAATCTCAATAATCAGAAATACACAAGACAACCAATTTAGCATACGCAAAAGAATAAGAATTTCAATACCAGTGCAAACTATTCTTTTTATTAAAAAATGCAATTCAAACATCCAGCAATCCCTAAAATAGTCATGAAGATAAATGAAAAACATTTCATCTAGTTTATCAAGAAAGTCCTTTGGCAATAGACGCCAATGAAGTTATCGTAGCAGGATCACATAATTTCTAGTCTTGTTCCTTTTTACCAAAGCAACTTGCCCAGCTTTAGAAAGCGCAATGGAGCAGATTCAGATCTTAAGGAAGAAACTGGTCATACGAATATGCAATTTCTTCATTCCAGCTAAAGTGTGAGACAAATTTGTACCATACCTTCCATTTCCCTTGTAGTTTTTGCCTGATAAATCATTGCATCCGAAAAATCAACATCCTGAACCTTTGGTTCCTCCACATAAACAATGTGTGGATATGTACCATCGTTTATAATTTTTTTGCGCTGATGCAAAGGAATTTTCAGACAAGGAACTGTGTTAAAAAACTGAAATGAGCTTATGATGAATATATTACCTCAGGAAGCTCATGCTGACGGCGTATTGAAGATGTCCTCCAGCCAACAACAACTAATTTGTTAGTCAAGGCCATACTTTTTGAAGTTCATAGTTAGCGAATATATAGAGCAAAAAGGCTTATATGATGATAACATTGGAAGCATTTATGCAACAAGGATACAATCACTGCAGACATTGGAGTAAACAACACGACGCTTGAAAGAGCGTAGAGCTGAACTGCAGCATAAGCAAAAAATGAAACATGTTGCAACATCAGTACTAACTTTCCCTTTTGTGAAAAAAGTACAACTATTTTCATTGCGTACATGAAATGGAGACCACCATAATCGGTAACCATCTGTAGGAGGAGTGGTGGTTTCTCGTCTTCTATATCTTTCAGGAAAAGATGTTTTCCACTTTTCCCAGCAATCCAAGACAAGCGATATGCCATCTTTTCCAATTTGTTGGAACCACGAAGGAGTGGTAACTGCTAGAGCAAATCAACAATAGAGTCAGTGCAATATGTACATCATTCATGGCTACAACAGATGCAGCCATAAGACCCAACAGTGCTGTACTCTCTGATCCGTTGCCAAATACAGGTCATCTTACATTTTTATTTTTTGAAGTTACAGCATAAAAATGGTATTATAGTTTTAAAAGGGTAAAATGCCATTAACTTTACCGGTACACTATTACCAAAAACCATAATTGAACGCTTGCATTTGGGACTGTAAAAATTCGAAGATAGACTTACAATAGCTGACAGAGGGAGGAAAAGGTAACAGTGGTATGGATATGAGAAAATAAGCACATGCATTCAGTACAACAGAGCAATGATATGTGAATTCGAGCTAGCAACCATAAGAGAAAAACAAGGAAAATCAGAATATCTTATTTTGTAGCACCTATAGGCACAAGAAAATCATGCATCTAACTGATTACCTTTCTTCATAAAACTCAGTTTATAACTAGTCCCAGTATAAAAGGTACTAATAATATAAAAAACTAGTCCCAGTATAAAAGGTACCAATAATATATCCTATGAAACCAACAGGGACTATCACACATCTACACCACAATAAGTAGGATCATGAGAAAGTAATCGATATCAAATTCCAAGATTGACGGTGCTAAAAAGCTTTTAACGTAACTTGTTTGTGTGATCTTGTACCGAGGTGTGGTGTTGCAAAAGTGATGAAGTTAATAGGCTCCAAACCAGCAATTTTGCCTCCAGCACTGTGCTTCTCAAACTCCTCTTGAGGATCTTTTTGTGTCCCACTCTCATATAATAATGCAATAGCATATCTTGCAATTAGTCCACCCAATGAATGTGCCACGAAGGAAATCTTGCGAAGCTCTGGTCTACTCTCAACAACAGAGGTCACCTTCATCAAACATAAACGCAACAGTAAATTTAAAAACACGTGGAAGAAAATAATAGCTTCTGATGATGATGTTGGATAAGAATTGATAATGAAAGAATAGATTACTGAATGTTCAGTTTTTATTAGCTTTGTAACTTGATATTCTTTAATGTCAGTTCTTTTTTTTTTGAAGCGGCCGGCAGTAAAACACTGCCTGGCTTCTTTCAATGTCAGTACCCCATCAATACTAACCTCCTCTGCCAATCTTCTTCCCATCACATCAACTCCATCAAAGGTTCGAGCTGCTGAGTTGCACCCACTGCCTGAGCCAACAAATAAAAATTCCGATTTAGCTTAGTGAAGCGGTATGAATCAACAGAAGGTGCTAGTTTGGAATGTTAAACAAATTTAAGGATTAAGTAGAGAACTGTTTTCATGCTGTTTAACTTACAGTGAACAACCACATCTTCAGGGTGTTTCTTGATGAAGTGTTTTGCTGCATACCGCCAGTTTTCTGCACTGCATAGTTGAAAAGGCACATGTTCGTAAAAGGTGTAAATGGATGTCGACTGACAATGATTTGTTAAAATCACTAAGTTAAATTATCTTGTTGGAACTATCAAAAGGTGAAGTGGATATTTTATCCCATCAGTAGATGCCTTCACCATTGCAAATTTGCATGTCTATCCCTACTGCATGTGGGCATTGCATATGGATGCAGGGACATGTGCCAACGTGGCAGTTACAGGCCTCACTTTATCATTCAATGACTGCATATACACTGTTTTCAATCCATAAAGGAAACATATCCCCATTTATGGGGAAAGAAATATCATATATGTGATGAAATCCTCGAATGACAGTTTTAGACCTATAGCTGCAATGTTCATGTTGCTGAACATTGAATCAGTGATTCCTCATATCTGTGCCTACTGCCAACCAATTCGCAACACGAATCACAGTAAGCTAAGCCTTTGACCATACTGCAAGGAAACCAAATTTGATCGAGTACTTGGCTACTCGCAGACCAGATGTTCACTACCACTATGTCTGAAGCTTTGGTTAGATCATAGCTGAGTTTCAAAACGTGAGTGCAAAACAGGATCAATGACCCGCACAAGAATTGCCTCAGTGCCAGAATTAAGGGGACCACTGACTGATACCATGTACTGCACTTTGGAGGACATCAGTCATAAGCACAGTAAATAAAGCACGGCAAATTCAGTCGAGATACAAGCTTCTAAGAAAAGCCTGCACACAGAACACTATCCTAAAATCTTTAATTTTGGCCGAGAACTCAAAGCTACTAGACCGGTGCACGCGAATTACTTGATGGGCACAGCTTCCGCTCGCAGTGGGGGACAAGCGGAAGAACAAAAACAAAGTACGAAAGCGACAAAAGGCAGAGTAGGAGACAGAGAGATCACCTCCCGACGATCCCATTGACCGTGACGACGAGATGCGCGGGCGCCGGCCTGGTGCCCCCCTCGCCGGCGCCGGCGGCCGACGTGCCCTCGTCTTCCCCGGCGGCGGAGACCGTGAAGCACCCCGGCCGCGGGAGGCACGCCGCCCGCAGCCACCGCCTATTCCTCCTCCTCTGCCCCTTCTCGTCCCCGCCCTCCCCGCTCGCCATTTCCCCTCCCTCTGACAGTCTGACTCGGCCGTCGGCGCGCTGGTAGGCTCGGATCTTTTTTATAGGCGCCGCGCGCGCTTGGATTCTGGAACCGGAAGCCTGACCAGACCAGGGGACTTGGAGCAGGTCTTCCTATTGCGGATGCGTGGCGCGAGGAGAATTCAAGGGATGCTTCGGCTTTGGCCTTTGGCTGCCGTCGCGCCTCGTGGGGGATCGTATCGTTTGGGGGCTAGGGGTTTTGGCCGGGGCTCTCTCTAGTAGTGGCCACTCGGCCGCCCAGACGCTTTCCTTTCTGGTGCGTTCCTTTTCTTTTCTCCGTGGTGCGGCATCACCGTCGTGCTCTGCTTGGGCACGAAAGGCAACAGATCTGGACCATGACCATCTGGCCACATCGTGTCCAAAATAACTTCCCGGCCATATTGCTGCTGTACGTGGTGTTTTGCTGTAAGCATGGGCGAAACGTCTCGGAAAGATTGAGGCTAGGTGCACGGGAGACCGACCCATGTGAGCCATCGGTTTGCTTGCTTGCTTTCCACGCTCGCTGCATTTTCACGCACTACGCGGCGCATTTCCATAACCGGGACCCACCTGACAGTAATTCCAAGCCAGAGCGAGTAGAGGAACCCGGAATAATTGGGTAGGCGTTCGCGTTATTCTTTTCAATCAACCCGGAATGATTGGCCGGTATCACCATCAGCAGCAAGGAAAAATCTATGCACCGGATTAGTTGGTAAGCGACCTTGAGCGCGACCGTCCGGGACTACGGATTTACAGGTATGGCAAGGGCAGGCATATATAGACTTACAGAGTTCAGAACCGCAGAACCGCACGCCATCAGTCAGAAACTAAGAATCGGCGTTCCAAATCTAGAAAGGCGTGTTCCAGAACAGAGTGCGACGTTTAACCGGTCTTGACTGGTTGGTAAACCCCTTTGCTTTCCTCTCTTGTCCTCTAGAAGCGTTTGCAATTTCGACCTCCTGACGAATGCATCCACGTAATGATCTAGAGCTCTCTGAAAGAAATTTCCCAGAGCAAGACACATGCGTATCTGAAGTCCATACCATGCCATTCTACAATTGAACAGGAACCAAAACTAGTAATCTTCAAACGGGGTGATGATGAGAGACGTTGGCCTGACTTTGTAAACGCTGACCAAGTTTAGCGGTCGGTGATCTTGACGGCGACGGGGTCGCTGCAGTAGGGGCAGTTCCCGAACAGGACGTCGAAGGACCTGACGACACGAACAAGGCAGAGGCCTCGTGAGAAAACAACCAGATGATCGAACACAGCAAACCAAAGCATTAATCTGGGGTTTCATTCGCACGTACTGCCTCGTCGTGGTGATGGAGCGCAGCCAATCCCTCAGGCAGACGGAATGGAAGGCCCGGCTGCAGCTGGGGTTCTCGCACCTGTAGTCGGTCGCGCACCCGCTGTATGCACCTAGTTCGTCATCTGGAGGAGCGAAGAAGCAACAACTATGATCAGGATTCAGGGACGATGCTAACAGGCAGAAGGGGTTGCGTTCAGACACATGGTAAATCTGCTCACCGACTGGCAGATGCTTGGCATAGCATATCCCGCAATCAGCTTGCTCGTCATCCTTTTCTATGTTACCGGCCGAAGGGGGTGTAGGAAGTTCAGAGTCCAAGACGGCTGCCAAATTTTCATGGAATTTCTTCTTTGTATCCCTAGTAACAAAAAAAATCACTAGTGTTTGTCACAACTTTTCACATGGGACCCAGAGAAATTTCAATTATGCATTCCTAGTCAACTAATATAAACCAATACCTGTAGATTTACAGGAAAGAAGACACCGGTGCAACAGGATTTATGCTTGGCACAGATTGCCTTTGCAAGTTGAGTAAAAATAGTTGGAAGCAACAAAATGCAATAGTACATTGGTATCATAAGAAAGTGCACATTGCAATGCAGGAAAATGTGAACGTACCATTTTCTGCGGTTTTTTCTCCAATTCATTATGAGCCGATCAAGTTTGCCATCTATGCCCAAGAAGCGACACCTGAAAAAAAAAACTGTGATGACCAACCATGGTTGACCTGGAACAGTCTTAAAAACTGACCTTACTAGCTTTTCAAAAAAAAAACTGGCCTTACTCTGGTAAGGAGCTGGGGTTGTGAGGATCAACATGTAGTAGAATATAGCAGTCATCACCTGTTGATTTCAGGCAACATAACTTAAGCAATATAAATAGGAGTAGCAAAGCTGCTACTTTCAAACACAAGGAAAATACCTAAAGCTAAACGGCGATGGGACATAGCATAGGACGGCTTTGTTGGATCAACAACCCAAAGGGCCTTATCAATTTCATCCATTGTAAACCAAAACTCTTGTAATATCTTCAGGTGCTGGTTGTATCAACCAAATAAGATAGCACAGCACAACATCAACATCACAATTTAAAAGGTGATCCCAGTGAACAGGACGCCCATATGATTTAAGCGATCAGAAAAGAAATTCACCTACCTCTTGGAACTGGGAAATAACATCTTTCAGTCTTGAGCTTTTTGACCACTGTATTTTTGGGAGGTAAGGTACTTCCTGTTAAATGAGACAAGTTGTCATATGGCATGCGCTATCATTCTGAAATTCCTGGTACTGCAGAACAAATATAGGGTTAGAGACAAACTGCAGTAATTGAAGGGGGAATTGCCGGATAGCCCATGGGCAGTGTGATCTCAAGTAAATGAATCCGTCCCTGCTCATCCCTGGCACACCACAAGCGATAATTTCAGATAATAGAGTATAATTAAACAAGTTCTCAAGTAAACAAACTTTGCTGCACTTGCAATTGTTGTCCCTATACATTATTACAATGTTCAGGTAGGTCTCTGACACAACCTTTTTAGAACTAACTATCAAACTGACAAACTTCAGTATGTCTGACCTCAGCTCAATGGTAATATTCTTTTGTCTCCAAAAAATAGTTGCAGTGAACGTATAAACAGCAATCACTGCTTAATGCTGATTAGCATCACAAGAGAAGAGAGGAATCCTCCTTACACGACACGGAAGGTGAGACAGGACACCCCATCGTCCCCTGCGGCGTTCACCACCCGCTCCCACCCGATCTCTTCGATCTACACGCACCAACGTCCAATGAAAACACGAACGAAATGTCACCGACTCCGCTCATGGTAAAGAGAGAAATGCACAAAATGATTTCCTAGCGGCTTCTGTCGGTGCGGCATTTCGTCGAGCGGCTGGCGTACCTGCTCGAACACGGAGCTGTAGAACGCAGGCGGCCGCTGCGGTGGTGGCCCCGCTTCCGCCTGCGCATCCTGCCGAGCTTCTGTGTAAGTGTAAGCCTCCTCGCCAGCTCGCGCTTGCGCCCTCGCGGGCGCGCGAGAGGGCGTGGTCGGCAGCTCCATTCCTCGAACACCACCACGCCAGCGCCCACGAGCGAGCCGCCCTCGGTATCACTCCAAAGTGGGGCGCGGTTCACGCAAGGCCCGGGCACCGGCACGCTGTGTGATACGGCCCAGTCTTTTCTCAGGCTGCTAGCCGAACCAACACTAAAGGGCCTCCGGTCCACGAGCCAGCCCACCTCGGCACGCCCGCACATGCACGGCCCAGTTCACCAGACCCAACCCAAGCAGTGGTCGAGAAGGCCCAACCCAAGCCTAGCAGTGATCAAAAAGTGCCAACCCAAGCCCAGTACACCGGCAGCCTCTCCGAAGCCCAACCCAAGCGCCAAGGGCACGCCGCTCGCCGCCGCCCTTGCGACGGTTCGTCATCTTCCCGGCCGCGACGGGGCTACGGAGGCGAGTCAGGCGACGCTCCCCGTCCTTGCCCCAACGGCCGGCGGCGCCGCCCGGGATCGTGTAAATCGTAAGTACGCCCGCTTCTGTCCATTCCATCCTCTTTTCGTTCCTCAAAAAAATCCATCCTCTTCTCCTTTCCCTGTTCCTGTTGCGTGTATGGCGCATGTAGAATCGTAGAATTTTCGGTCCCGCCGTGGGAATTGGGGATGTAGCTCTGTATGGAAAATCAACCGCACCACTGGTTCTGTAGTTTGGATCAAATGCCCAAAATGTGATCTATAGTGTGCTAGCTGCTCTAAGGCTGTAGAGTTTACATCTTTTTGGGGGACCTTGCAGATAGGCTAGGTGTATTACCATTCTATGCAGCGCATTGGAAAAAACAAAACAAAACAAACCATCATGGAATTAAAGCAGTGATATCATATCAGACGGAAACTAGCTAGAACATGCAAATTATTCAAACATGTAGCAATCAGTGATCCATCTGTCAGGTCACCCATACAGCCACACAAAAGCAAAAGCACTCCACACCGTGGAGCAGGACCTAAAGCAAAGTTCATGCAGGTAAGCATAGGCATAGATCGAGTAGCAATGGCAACAAAATAATTAAGCATGGCCTCCTTACAGCTCATGCATGCGGCACACAACATTAGATAGCTAGCCAAGTCTTCAGTTCTTCAGAAACTTGGAACCATTAGTGTTTAACTAGGTCGTGGCGATGATGGCACTAGCCGAGCCGGTACAGCCCGCCATCGTTGATGAAGTGTCCGTCCATGTAGAAGGCGCCGGTTGTGTGGTACCCGTCCATCATCAGGTGGTGCATCTCCTCGGATGGCTTCCAGTGTCGCTTCCGCTGGTTAATGAACCAGTTGTTGATCTGCTTCAGATCAAGCCCAGTCGACTCCGCCAATGCTACCTTCTGAGTCTCCTGCTTGAGTAAGTGAGGAGTTAATTTGTATTCTAAAAAAATATATATATGTATAAAACATAGCTCAACACATCTGTTCGTGTCGTGAAAAAGTATCTGACAACTTGAAGAAATGAAAAAAAAAGAAGTAAAGTGCAAGTCCCTAGACTTAATGTTTGTTACTGCGAACTTGAAAAAAGAGTCGATTTGGACCCTAACACTTGTACAAGTAGTCAGCACATACATCAGCTAGGCAATTCCCATGTGAAATCAATTGCGACTTTTTTATTTGAATCTGAGTGAAGGTTTCATATATCTTCAGATAACTATTGTTGCTTAAAATTGATGCCACTTAACAACATTGTGCAAGTATCAAAATAACTTAAATCAGGTCAATAATACACTTAAAGCAGTCATTCATTAACACTAGACTCCAGCATATTTTGATTACATATAAATGCTAGTTGCAAATTAGGGAATAGCTTTGCTTAATGTGTTTTATGTATGCTTCCGCTTGAATTACCCCATGAGATTGCAAACAGTGGAGTGCTCACATTGAATTTAATTGGCCATAAAAACTGCATGCAAACTGTAGCTACTAATTCATGCATCACCCTAAAAAATTAAAATGGAAGCATAAAAAGAATACATACTGAGGGGTAAGGCCATTTGTAGTGCAGATCCCACCAGCTAAGGAGCTGCTGGCGAGCCTCCTTAGGAAGCTTCCCTTTCTTCTTCTTCTTTGAAAGTTCTTGCTTGAGCGAACTCAGATAGCCACTATACTTCTTCAGGAGGTGGTGCTTAAGATCCTGGTCTACACCATGTGCATCAACTTCAGGGATCTCTGTCTCTCCTCCGCTACCTTCTTGATCCTCCTCGGAAGAGCCTTAAGCATAACACATGGAATTGTTAGGCATGATAAAAGAAGTGATCAAGCAGAACTCATAGTCAGATTAGTGAAAACATTTAGCTGGCACAACACAATTACAGAGCTTACCATCTACCAGCAAAATGCAACTTCCATGCAACCAAGACGATGAACACTAGTTTCTATGTGCATAGTTAAACAAAACCACAGAACACATTTATGACTTTATGTTGTGAAGTGTAAAGCCACATGACAAAGCAGCACTCTAGTTTACATCTATATAAAAATCATGCAACTCCCACGCGAGTTCAATCTTGGGGAATTTGCAGGTTGCATTTGTATTGTCCACCTATCAATCTAACAATTTCAGCATATCCATATCCGTTGGAGTACATATCTTTGCACAATAGGTCCATTTGCACCATTTTAGTTTGTGAACTAGTGCATTCCAAAACGAATAAAAAATATTGATGTTTCTGCACATACTAAACTAGAAATTTGTGCTGTTTTGGTCATTTTAAAACTCCGCATAAAAGAGTTATATTGAAATTGTATATGCACCCAATCGTGCATTTGTATTTTCTTCGGATATGCATATTTAACTGATGCCTAACAGAATAGGTGCAAATGCGGCCATGTACACTTGTATTTTTGCCAATCATCTATCAGCACCTTGATGACAATATAATCTATCATGAAGCAATGTAGAAATAATCAAAGTAACACATGATTAAAAAACTTGAAATAAAATATTGCCAATCTAAGAGCACATTGACATAAACAATAAAAATGAATTATATTCTCCAATGTTAATTCATTCCAACTTTACTAAGAAAACCAACTATGGTGATATTGTTTCAACATATCCAATACCTGGCCTAGGTAAAAGAGGGTGTAAAAACCATGCCACTCAAACGAAGATCAAACTCTCATTATATTTCGATAAGATCTAGGATATTGACCTTTTAAAATTACTGTAGTAATACTAGTTTTATACATGCGTAATATATCCTTGTCTCCTTGCCTCACCATGACCTAGCAAAGTTTTTTTTTTTACAAAACAAGACAGGAACATTGTTCTTCATTAGAAAATTCCGTACAACTTCAGGTACCTAGGTAGCCGGGTTTGAAGAATATAAAAGTTAGGACAATTTACACTTCTAAAGGAAAGGAACACATTGAACTGGCGTCCATGATCTGGCAAAACTTCTTAATATTTGTTTGATGCTCTATCAAGTCACCTCCCTGGCAAAACTTCTTAATGTTCACCAGCGACTTTGTTTCTGTATCTGCTATAGTTGTAATTCAGAAATAAAATAAAAATAAACACCAAATATTGGATACAACAGTTAGAGTGGGTGGGGGAGGGTCTTTTCTTCGTTTTGAACTCATTAGAGCATGAAGCTGCAAGGATGAACCAGATGCACCCCCATGCTTTCAAGAGTTGCAATGACGAATTTTAAGCTTGAAAAGTGTAATATTTACTAAAATAAAAAGAAACACAAATATATACATATAAAATAGGTGGGGTGGGGTGGTGGAGGGAGGGTCTTATTTTTTCATTCCAAAGCTCATTAGAGCATGAAGCAGCAAGCATGAGCTTAGACACAGCTCCTTGTTGTCAAGTCTAGAAATGATGATATTTAAACTTGAAAGGCGTACTATTTATTTTGTCAATATCTTCCAAAGAAAGAATCATTTTCATCACATGTGTATTCTCCTTTCAACGTTCTGTCTAGAACCGCGTGTAGCGACTAAAATTTTCAATGATATTACAAACAAGGCTTTCGTAGTTGGCACACTTACAATATTTAGGAGTTACTTCGAGATTGACCTAATTTAATGAATCTGCACAACACTGGAGTATCTCTATAGTCTCTACTCTCTACTTACTAATAAATGGATTTGCGAGGTTATCATTGGACATGCCTACTGTAGAATACTGTTGACTTCTTAATTGATCACGTCATGGCTACCCATGCGCCATATATATGTACTTTGTGGTAGTCAATCTTACAGGTACTTTCCAGGCTAAAGGGGTCATGCACAGTTTGTCTTCTGTGTAAATGTTATTGTGCCAAACTATTCAAACTAGAAAGCTTAGAACCTTTGGTAGCACCAAACTTTGAGTAAACAGAACCTTCCTAAGCTGCATTAGGATATTTTAATTGCTCCACAATACCAAATATATGCATTTGCAAAAAGGAAAGATACATTTTCAAAAATAGCTTTTGACCACATCATACTTTCTGTCAAGTTTATTTGGGACAAATTAAAGCAGTGTTCTCAACTTGAGTAGTAAATAATCATAAAGATTAAAGGACTGATCAAAAAAATATCTGCAAAATATGTGTCTGTCTTTGAAATGTTTGTTCACTAAAACATGACCTGCCAATTAGGATATAGTACCCCTTGAAATTATTATGGGGTATACTAGACAAGAAGCTTCTGAACAACTTTGTGGCCTTTTGGAAATGGGGGTAACAAAAAAAGAATCATGGTGTGCTGTTATTAGTGTTACATCATTCTGAATACATAATGGAAATAGAAATGTGCAAAGAAACTCCAGCACAGAAGATTTGATTTTGATGAAATAAAGAGGAACTAGAAACATGCACAGAAATCAATAGAGCAGTTGTGATGCAAAAGCGGATAACAAAGGACTTCAAGACAAAAGAAAACTTGATACAAAGACATTCATGTTAGTTGTAGTACAATAACCCATGAACTTTCTTGCCATAGCAATCTTTAGGAGTGATTCCATTGCCAGTCCAAACATTTTCACAAGGCATTTTTCCATAGGGTTTCATTTTGATGCATCCAAATCCCTTGATTTCTTTTTTTCAGTCGCCAACCAGCCGTTTTAAGGCAAATGTTATATATTTTAAGGAAACTGGTCTTTCAAAGTTGATGAATTTTTATGCAAAAGAAATCAACTGTTAAAAGCAAATGAAGAAGAAGAATTGGGGGCAATTTCTACATGCACTGGTGGGTGGGTGGGGGTTTGCGATAAAGGTCTCTCATCACAATATTGTATGCCATACTGAATATTCAGATCATAAATAGAATAAAGATCCATGAAATTGATTAAACCAACAGCCGAAGTAACCCGGAACAGATTATCTGAGAATACAGTACTAAAAACCAAGGACCTCAAGAAAGGCGAAAGAATGGACCTAACATGTCAATCAATCAAGAATAGCACAATGAGCTGCAAATAATCATCTGAAAGAAATTGCTAAATGACATTGATCTGAGAGATGGAAGCGCCATATCGTAAATTCCTTTTTCTCCAGTCGCAATGTCTTTTCTCCTGGCATTCCAGTGCAAAATCATTCAGCTCTTTTTATCCTTTTGTTTGTATGTTGTTTGCTTCCAGTATCTTTTTTGGTCTTTACCTCGAGACGAACGGGGACTCGTGAAATTCTGTGTCCGCTTTGCTTTTGCATGGGAAAGAATGCATGCAACCAAGAATCTTGGAGTACATATGCAACATCAGTCAGAAAAGGCATTGTTGTTTTGCCATTAGTTCAAAATGTTGTTCGTGATATCCATTTTAACTGACTGACATAATCTATATTTTGCTTATTAGAAGTAAGCACAGGAGGTCGGTCTCCCAAGAAGGTCAAAGAACAGTTTGAAGCTGTGAAGAAATATGAGTTGACAGCTGAAAAACACGGACAGTTGAACTTGGACTCGCCTTGGAAAGCATCCAATGTCCTTTGACCGTCATTATTTATGAGAGAGAATGCACGGGAAGAACTGAAGAACTCTGTCACAAAATACAGGGACATATCTAGGTGGAGTAGTAGAGATGGTAGACGCATATAAAATATAAGACTAGGGGATCACACGTCCATTGCTGGAGAGATCTCACATCAAATAATGAGGGCTGTGCATGCACTTGTCTAACTGTTTCTTTGGTTCTCGTGGCACACAGACCATTTTGTCCACTGAACCGGTCAGAACACAAAAAACTGAGCCAAATGCCGCTCTATTCACTCATCTGCCTGCCTATGCATATCTGAACATTCTATTTTTCCAGTGTTTTGGCCTGAGCTTGTGAGGCTTTGATTTAAATAAAAAATCTTAATGCACTAGCACTATTCATATGCTTCTTATAGATCAGATAGCAGCTTCTTCTCTACATTATCATGCTCCAACAACAAAGTATTTGTGTTGTCGCGGCGTTAGCACTCTAGCAGTGCTCCAGTGCCGAAGTGAAAACTCTGGACCTGCGAGTAACACTGTGGTAGTACGAGTAGTTACTATAGCCTCGTGATAGGTCATTAGAAAGGCTCTGGCACGGATCGTCTGGATCCACCTGATGTGCATTTTAAAATTAGCAAAGACTAAGCAGATGGGCAGATCTGGAAGACCACACCACACAACAAGAGATTCTAAGGACAACAGGTAGCTACATTTCTTGAGGGGGAGAAAGATGACAAGAATGTTGTGTTCTTGGGCTTCTGGCTACAAGCTTGCGTGACAGATGGGGGATGACTCCCACCTCTCTCTCTCCCTCTCTCTCTCTCTCTCTCTCTCTCTCATAGCACTACTACGTGTGTGTACTTGATTCACTGACATACGGCAGTGAGACTCCTCGGCCATGGACTGTTGCTTGCACGATGTATATGTACAGTACTGTGGCCTTTCCCCAAACCCTAGAACAAGGGAAGGGCTCCGTAATTCCCTCAGGGTTCCCATCATGATAAAAGATGGCTGCCTGAACCAGGAACTACTAGCAGTCACATGCACATATTCCATTGGAAATGGAATACATGGAGGACCAACAGGCATCCACGCCAAGAGCCAAAAGAGTAAAACTCAGATCAGATGAGGCCAGGGTGATTTCATACTAATCACAGAGTGGGATTGCAGCGGAAAGATAAGGGATGGGCCGGATGGAATATGTGAAAAGAATCAGAGCTTCCATCTGTGCTAGATTGAGCTGCACTGCTGCACATGTGTGAGGACTATTCCTTTCCAGCAGAAGCAAAGATCGATGGAAGCCAGATGGAAGAATCTCACAGATGCATGGCCAGGAACAGCAAGCAGGGAGAAGAATCTGCCATATTAAAACATCATGCCAGATATGTCATTCATGTGCAGCTAGCCATACTCAGACATGCATGCGTAACAAGATGCTCTTAAAAAGGGAATGATGTAGATGCCAAATTATTGCCGGTAAATCACAATATTTTTGTGCATCTTTTAAGACGCGGATCAACAGCAACAACCAAGAACAGTAGGCAAGAAGATGAACAAGAGGGAGCAAGAGCAGGCAACCGATCCAAGAAATCATCCGAGAAGAGCAAAGAAAGAGCCGCAGCGATTTCTATACCAGAGGAAAGGATATTGCGCAGCGATCTGCCGGAGATGGAGAGCGAGTTGAGCTGCGACTCCACCCTCCTCATAAACTCCATCGCCTCCTGCAGCGGCCTCGTCAGCTCCTCCCTGAACTTCACCAGCATCTCATGGTATGCCTCCTGCACACAAGAGAACCGAGTTGAAAATAAACGAGGGCGCGCGTAAGCCGCCGTGAGTGAATAAACCTCGAGAGCACAGAAAGATGCATAGCTTCTTTTTCACAAGAGAAATTGTTGGTCAGCATATCCATGTATATATAGCTCACCATGAACTGGTCCAGCTCCGGCTCCGTCGCGGCGCCGAGCCCGCCGAGCGCCGTGCGCTGCCGCGCCTCCAGCTCCTGCGCCACGGCCGTCAGCCTTGCCGACACCTCCGGCGGCGCCCCCACCTACAAACACCCACGGCCAAAAGGTTCTGAACACTGGATGCACATGTCTACATGAGCTGCACGCATAAACTATAGTATGCTATGTAAAAGCAAGCAGAAAGTGTGCATGCGCCATGCTTGACATCAGATGTAGGAGAAACTTCTCGAGCAGAACCGGAAGTGTTAGACTGATGCTACTAGTGCACAGGTCTTGCCTTCTGGCACTCGAGGTAGGCGGCGAGGAGCGAGTAGTAGTGAGGGTGGGAGATGATCTTGGCCTTGATGGCCTCGACATCGCCGGAGTAGGGCGACGAAGACGAGGGCTCCTTCGCCTTGATGCACGCGTCGAGGAGGCCGCCGCCGCCGTTAGCAAGCTGCAGCACTGGGTTGCCGCCAGCAGCGCCGCCGGTGTTCCCAGTGGCTGCGGTGTTCAGGGTGAGCGGCAGGCCTGCGCACGGCGGAGGCTGCGGCGGCGGCGCAACGACGGCGCTGAGGGAGGATCCCCACGGGTGGTGGTGCTGCTGCTGCTGCTGGCCGTGGCCGTGGCCGCTTGCGCCAAGTCCGAAGTGGTGGGTGATCTCCTCCATGGGAGTGAGTGGGCGGATCTCCAGGGATGTAGTGGTGCAGCGATCGAGCTCTCCGCCCACTGTCCCCGCGCGCGAGCTCCTGCGCAAAAGGGAATGGCCTGGAGCTGAGATGAAGTTCTTGGGGCGAGGGAAAGAGGAAAAGGGTTTGGGGGGAGGAGAGGGAAAGGAGGAGAGGATGCCTGCCTGGAGGTGGAGGTGTGCCTTCTCTCTCTATGCTATCATTAGAGAGAAGGGAGAGAGATGGGCACAGGAGGGAAAAGGCTGGAAGCCATTGCACCTGCCTTTGGAGAGAGACAGTGCAGTAGTGTAGAGTGGTGTTTGTGGGGGGCTTCTTTTTCATGTCAAATCAAAAGGCTTGGAGTGGCTTTCTAGGGAATTTCTGCTTGTGTGGATGGAGACGAAGCTGGATATGTCTTCCATTTTTTCTTACTGTCAAAATGGGTGGAAGAACCGGACTTTATAGGTAAAGAATTCAAAAAATTATTGTTTATTTGGTTTGAATGGTAATTTGATCAGAAATAAGAGTTTAGGGTCTCGCTCATGATCGACTTACGAAAAAAATGATGGTAACGAATAAGAATTGTGCTTTGAATGAAAATCAATTTGTCTGTATTGTTTGCTATACTTTATGATATAATTTATCATTATTAAATCCACCAACCAAGCATGTATAAGAAATTGTCTATTAAAACTATCCTTAATTTGCATCACAACCAACACAAAAAGCTAGTGGTAGAGTTCAATTCACAAGCGAATTCCTTTCTCAACTTTTACGGTTCTATCTAGCTATATGCCTCTCTAATCGACTGTAGAGAGTTGTTTACCAAGTGGTCGATGGTTTTTATTAGAAAAATGTTGGTTATACATCCTCTTAGTTGGTAATTTATTTTCCAGCGAATGCCCAAATAATTAAATTAGAAGATCCTAAGACACTTGATAAAGAAATTGCGAAGAGACTCTTTAATTGTATTTCATGAGTTAGGCAGAGGTGTATATAGGTGACAAGGAGGGAGAGAGCACATGTACACACGCATCATGATAACAAAAATCCACACACGCATTAGAAAAATACTAGATGAAGATAAGATCCGTTTTAACTACCTTCTTATTTGTCTAATAACTCTAGATCATCCTGTGTTTTGAACTTGAGGGAGTAAAGTAAATAGGATGATTATCATATATGGATCAGATTTAAGATCATAGTTCATCGTCTTCCACAATTAATAATTCAACATTCACGTACAGAGATCAAGTCTTCTTTAGTCAGGAAAACACATAAGCACAGTGTCAAAGGGCATCTCCAATGTGATCAAAAGCTATCTTTGGAAACAGATCGAATGCGGCTCAATACACTATGGCAGTCAGTTCCATTAGAAAACAAAAGTGGATCCAGCTCCAAATGAGAGTGTCTTGTTCCGATCAGATGACAAAATTCAATGTTCTCTTGGCACCACTGCTACCTGATGGAAGCCGAGACAACACCATGTAGAGATTGCTAGAGCACGTGGAGCACGAAAATGAAATTGAGAGAAAGGCGTGATTGCAAGTACAATGAAAGTTTGGAAGGAGTTCGGTTGGACCGGCTAGAGGATGTATTAGCTGTTATACATTGTATGCATGAACCAGTTCGGATGAAAAGTCGAACTTGATAGAGAAGTGTAGGCAATTCACCTATAATTCGACGATTTTCCTCATTCCTTGAATATATAGAAGTAGGAGATGAAAAAAAAAGAGGCATATGCAGTTATTTTATTTAACTGATTCATCAGAGTTCCTTACATCGACCAAGTTAATCTAAAAATCTAAAGTATTAATTAGTGATGAACAGTTCACTTATACTCAACATCGGCAAATTTGGTTCCCTAAGAATTATCAAATTTGTGGGTGTGTTCGATCCTTATGGATGACCTCGGTCTCTATCATCTCGATCTCTATCCCATGGCCATGTCACCAGAGTACCAGACCCACCGAATGCAACGTAGCCCTCGAAAAATAAGCTCTCTCTGTGTTGGATCGATGGTTCAAACCGATTCACCTGTTTTCTTGACTCGAGGCATGTAACTTGCAAAGATCAAAATAAATGGCCGGTGTCTGGAGTTGGGGCTCGCTCCCCGGATCGCTCTTACGGTAATTACCCTGACACTGAGCTCTTGCATTGAGCTCTGCCTCTGCTGAAGCAGGGTGGTTCGAGCGAGGCGATCTCGGAGAATCCCACTGCCCAGAGGCCAGAAGCCAGGCCACAGCCGGGCATGGTCCGGTCGGCGAGCCTCGGCAGGAGGAGGTATGGGTACGTAGGCGTATGGTATTTCGCACCCGAAAACCCGGCCGCAGAGCAGCGCAGCGCAGCGCAGTGGAGCCGCGGAAGGGACAGAATATAACGTCGGAGGCCGAGTGGAGTGGGCCGGGCCTGCCATTAATCTCCTCTCCATTGTCTCCAACAAGCTCCACAAGCTGGGGACGAGGCTGGCTGGCATCGGCGTCGTTCGTAGGAGCCAGTGGCTGCCTACTTGCTCCAGTCGCGGTGGTAGTAGGAGTAGGCACATGCAGGCAGGGCAGGGTAGGGCAGGGCCAGGCGCACGCATGTGGCCGGGTGGGTTCCTTCCCCCGGCCCTCGTGGTCTCTCGCGGAATTGGGCCCAGCGCCATGCTTGTACCAGTGAGCTACTGTTTACTGGTAGTTTCTAATCATGCCCTGTATCTCTCTCTCCCCCCTCATCGTGTCTCCATCTCTAGTCGGCCTCATGACTCATGAGTCATGCCTTTCGACAGGTTAGTGCAGCAGCGCACCGTCTGTCGTATTATGCTTTTCTTTTGGATTGATGTGTCTAAAAACAAAGACGCGAGCCAGGCGTTGGGAGCTAGTGAACGTAAAATTTGCTTTAACGAAGACACGAGGCCAGTTTTGCTTTGGCGGTGTTTAGTTACCTTGAATTTCAAGGGAAAAATTCTCTCTTCAAAATTCACATTCACCTATCATCACATCAAATCTCTCTCTTTATGCATGAAGCATTAAACATGGATAAATAAAAAAACTAGTTGCATGGTTTTGATGTACACGACGAGACGAATATTTTGAGCCTAGTTAGAGCATCTCCAAGAGAGTTGGTAAACTGGGTTGTTATACCTAAAAACTACCTCGGGACCTAAAAACAGCCAAAAAACGAGCTCCAACAGAGGACCTATATGAGTTGCTATTTTAGGTCCGGACCTAAAATCCAACCATGGGGACCCAGATATACCAACCAACCCGAGTTGCTATTTCTTCCATCCGCGCGCGGGAGGCCCAACCGTCTGTCCTTTCTTTCCCCCGCTTCTTCTTTCGCTCCCGCGCCGGCCGCTCCAATGCCGTCGCCGCCCTCCCTACCTCCTTTCGAGTGACGCGAACGCCCTTCCCGCCTCCGGCCGGCGGATCCGCCATGGAAGGCCCAACTTGTCGAGCGCCCTCTAGTACGTGGCCATCTTGTCGGCCCGCGCCTTCTTCTTGCCCCGCCTGACGCTATCGGCGACGACGGTCTCTCGAGCTGCGGCAGCTCGACCAACTGCTGGCTGGAGTAGTGCAGCAACGCGGCGGCGGCGCTGTCCAGCTCGGTCTCCTTCTTGAAGCACACGGCGCCGCGCGCGCCGTGTTGGAATCCACGAACGCCGCCGCCACCGCCTCTGCCGCCGCCACGCTCATGACGAGCACACGAGCTGGCCGTGGGGGAGCGGCATGCTGGTGCCTGTCGTCATCGATTCGCGGGAGGAGGAGGGCGGCACGGAGGTGATGGAGGAGGCCGGCGCTCCCACCGCGGCCTCCCTCGGACGGCTGCGGATTCCTCGCCGCCACCAAATTAGATCCACCGCCGATGCGCCGATCTCCTCCTCTGGTGCCATTCTTCGCGCCGTCGCGTGTTCCCGCATGTCCTCTACCTCCACCGACCCTCACCCGCTCCCCTCTCGCCTCATGTAGCCCCGCCACCGTTCGCGTCGTCTGCCACCGCCGGAGCTCGTGGAGCGTCGCCGTCACTGCTCCTCCTCGCCACCGACGACCTCGGGTGATCTTGCCAGCCTCGGGAACACCTCGTGCACCACTTCCCGCTGCAGCTCCGCCCTCACCGTCGCTGGCGCAACTCCGCCACCGCCGTCCGTCACGCCGCCGGTCCTGCACGTCGCGCCTAGCATGGCTTATCGAAAGCGAAACTCCTTTGAGAATAAATTATAGGTACCTAGTTTAGCAACACTGTTGGAGAAGACAACTTTGTGATACCTATAATTTTCTTTCTCCTGGACCTAAAATCAGTTTTAGGTCCCCAATTTTACCAACTCTCTTGGAGATGCTCTTAGGTCATGGTAGGACAATGTTTACCACAAACAAACGAAAAGTGCTACAGTGCGCTACAGTGTCCGATGTGATTTTTTCACCCCACTTTTTACCTCTTTCCAGGGAAGTAAACACCCCCTTTGTATCTAACTCTGTTAAAATTAACTTTTGAATATACTGTACTATCTTACGGCCCGTTCGTTTGGCTTATCAGCTATCAGCCAGCAATATTTTTTTCTCAGCGGAAATCAACACCAGTCACTAGCCACCAGCCAGCCAGCAGTATTTTTCTCTCGGCACAAATCAACCACCAGCCAAACAAACAGACTAGCAAGTAGAAATTTGGCGCAACTGTAACAAAACTTATTAGCAGCGAAATATATATTAATAACATTTGAGATGCGTGGCTAAGAGCATTGTTTGTTCGTCCCGTTGCAGTGCACAAACTCGTCAAGCCTGCCACGGCGAGCTATAGTTCACGCTGAAGGTGTGGCACACGAAATAACATCTTTAGGCCGACGCAGCACTATCTTTAGAGGTTATTATATTCGGGGCCGCTGGCTCGGCGCAACACTATCCAACACAAAGCCTAAGAAACTACAACAAACCATGCTTATAACAAAGCATATAGATGATGTTATTATTTGTTACGTCTGACTTGTAGCATCCATATAAATCCTTTTTTTTTTGTAAAAAATAGCACAGACGCAAACACTAACACACACGTGCGTTAATCCTTTAAGAGTTAGTATCTCACAAGATATTATGTCTTATTATTCTAGTTTAGGCAAACGCTCTGGCTGATATAATGGGCCCACCTTACTACATTCATAGTCTTGTTGTTTTTATTTGAGACAACTAGTAATATTTATGATAATTTTTTTACGAAGCACAGGTTTGACATAGACACATGCACATATCACTATGAATATATACACGCAAATTCTATTATATCCTAATTATTTTCTTTTCCTATTAAGATTTGATATTTGTCTAAATTCTTATTCTTTTATTGTTTTCAAATTGCTATACTGATTGTGTACTCCCCACTAGATATTGTGGACATTGCATGGTTCCGAAACGGTAACACACGTCTTTACCATTACATGTATTAATTGGCGATTGGAACGTGATTCAGAGCACACTAGCTTTTATGCATCCATTTGCCGTGTTAGTATGAATGTACCACATATTTCGTTCTCGGTTTAGCATGCTCTTATGTGCACGGCAGACTAAACAACAGTTCCAAGCTACTGACCGAATACAGTATAGCATCGTACCCCGTAGCTTGCAAGCATCTGCAGTTTAGATACCACGATGGCTAGGCACTACTCCAAACAAATAATACTACAACTCGTAC
Organism: Echinochloa phyllopogon; assembly: GCA_033239725.1. Taxonomy (NCBI): domain Eukaryota; kingdom Viridiplantae; phylum Streptophyta; class Magnoliopsida; order Poales; family Poaceae; genus Echinochloa; species Echinochloa phyllopogon. The sequence continues at coordinate 8,791,056 of BTCW01000009.1, read as the reverse complement.
TGTACCAATACCAGTACATGTGTACAGGCCTGTAGACGCTCATGCTGCCCAGCAGCCTACTGCCTACAGGCGGGTGACCTGCTTCTGCTTGGTGAACACCGCCAAGTGAGCTGCAGAAACAGAGCGTGGGCCTGACAGTTACTGACTGTGCCTGGCTAGTTGCTGCTGGTTTGTACTATCGTCTTGGGAAGGCAAGGGAGCTGTGCCCCTGGTTTAAAATAACCCGGAGATCGATCATTCCCCATGCACGCCCATGGTCAACAAACGCATCCTTCCATCAGTGGAAAAGGTTGCTCCTCACTGCGCTACTGCTGGTCTGCTGCCAGGGCTTCTTTTGACTTGCAGTTACAGGCTAGCTTACGTCTCCACGCCATATGCAGCAAGATCGACAATGATCCGCAGTAGCTGTATGTAACCCGACGACGCCTATGTCGACATGGACGTGTACATGCATTTTGATGTCTGAAAGGAGAGGTGAAGGAAATTCTTTTTGATCCAGTGCGTGGAAGAGAAGTTAGAGAAACACCGATTTTTCCACTGCAATTTCTTATGCGGCACTTGCACGTACTTCTGATTATATATCGTCTACATATATGCAATTTCATGACTTGATTTATCTGCTGGTTATACATGCAGCACAATTTTATTATTCATGCCACACAGTAGCTAGCAGTGAAGACTGGGTGATCCGCAGAAAGAATCTACAGCATGCGTGGTTGAATTTATATATTTTCATGCATGCATGGCATCGGGCTGCTAGCAGGTACTGTTGCCTTGAACTTTTTCACGAGTTACCAGCCAATGATCAGCCATAAGCTAGTTTGTTAGTAGAAAAGCACAACTACTGTCTCTGTACGTACGCACCTGGCTGGACTGACGTTACGTGATGCTCTCAAGGGTGTGGCAACCGTGGTGTGTTTAGTTGTAAAAATGGTGGGTATAATTTGATCAAAAAGTTACATTGGTAACTGTAGCACATTGTAGTTAGTTTTGACAGAAAAAGAGAAAAGCTCCTTATAGTTAGTTTTGACAGCGCGAGGTAAAACAAGCATCCAAGCTACACTGCTTAATCAGACATTGCATATAATATTACTCTATTGATTTTGTAAACTGCCAGAAATAATTTGTAAGATGAAATATTTTCTTCTACTTTTACCAAATAGCTTAATTAGATATCGCTGGCTTATTGCTTGGCTGGCGTAGTGTTGCATCCACTTACGTGCAAAGACAAGGCAGGGTCAGCCAATAGGAGCACGACAAGGTGGCCCATTGGTGCGACCTGCTAATCTGATGCTGGGTTCGTATGCACCATATCAAGGCAACATGGTCGACGTCAAACAGCACATTTAGCGGACCAAAGCATGCTTGATGCTCACACCATATGTCCATATCCAATACACAGTTATCCGATCCATCGAAACGGGCCGCCCAATCCTGCCCAATTTCAGTGTGCAAACGCAAGTAGGGTTAATCAAATGTCCTCTCATGAAATGCATCATCATGATCCTATATGTGTATAATTATCATTACATGCATGTGTGCATGCGATGATGTGGTGGTAGCTAGGGGTCATAGCACGGTGCATTAGGTTGAATAGTTGTCCTAGTTTAGCTGCCGACCAATTGTCCACGTGTCTCCGTGCAAGAGTAACCATGACTAAGACCATACACCGGGCGACCAAACAAAATGAATTTCAAAATGATGAAACTCCTCTCACACGTAATGCAACTTTACACTCTCTCATCTGCTATATAAGCACATTTAATAACATTAAACTCATACAAAACCTCACCTGGTTTTCAAGCATTAAATATGATTTCATATCAGTAAAAAATTAAGATCACAAGAATATTAAGGAGGAAAGAAAAAAGAGACAGAAAGGAACCGTATCTAATGCACAAACTGTCTCACGAAAACCAATAAAAAAAGATGTGGAAGAGGAAGTGTTTGTGAGAGAGAAATGATTGGATGGAGATTTATTTTAAAGAGACTATACCTTGAAAATATAGTTTGTATGACTAGTGTCTTTACGATATGACAACTATGAAAAGTATATGATGATTTTCAGGTTCGGACTGTCCTTAGACTAGTGTCAATAGAGGTTTTATGGATACCAATTATATGTCACATCAGCAAATTTGGTGACGTTGCAAAGTCATTATGAGAAGAGATGAAAGGGGTTTAATAGGACAAGAGTAATTTTATTCCCATGACACTCATCAAACCCTGTTACTAAATACTCAATATTGGCTTGTAATAGTATAATAAAACTATGAACCGAGATCGATTTTATTAGCTCCGGTTTTACATGTAGCACGCCCATCAAAAACTTATTTTTTGGTACAACTAAAATCTCGTGATGGGATTATTGGGATCAATGAACATATATAATCATGGATATGTTTGGTAGGGCTTTCACTACATATAGTTTGCTTTACCTGTAGCTTTTTTGTCTCCTTCTACGTATACATATTGTTCGTGGTACTATTCATACATTTTTTTCTCTTCTTCAAATGAACTATGAGCTAGTGAAACTGGTATTTTTTTGGTTCCACCGTACCAGTACTTTTAGCGATTTACATTAGTATATGTAGGTCTAGTTGTGATAAGAGACAGGACTATCAGTTAAAGAATGGGTTCGTCCTGGACATATACCAGCCAGCGGTTGTACGTGACGAGGTTCTCTAACTGACAGTATAAAAGAATTTCTGTTCATCTGTAAGCCTGTAACTACCATGAAAGGGAGGCTCTCTTATCTAAACAGTGCGTGGTATGTTGCATTGGACAATAAGAGAATTAGTACTACGTACTATGTTAGCTTTATTAAAGTGCTTTGTGAGCACATCTATCACACATGACAGCATATCTTTAAGCAATTAGTTAGCTAAACACAAACCAACTTTAGAAGACTTTTAGCCGCCTTAGGATCTAACCATCGGATCAGTCACAAAGGTTTGTCTCTCTTAAGCCTTGCATGGAGATAAAGGGAAGCTAGCACTACTATATTATTGGTGATTGCAATGATGTAGTGCTTACTTTTATACTGTTACGTCAGAAAGTTGTAGAAGGACAAGGTAACTAAAAAAATAAATTATCCAGAAAAACATCGTGGAGTTCTAGATTATGGACAGACATGACAGCGGCCATCACTTGGCCTGTGGGGGAAATTGTGTGGGTGAAGCATCAGAATAAAATTTGAGGCCCATCAGTTGCGACTTTGACCTAACAGGAATAAAATAACGCACGAAGGCGCGTCGTTGCCTTGCATGTTTTTTCTTTTGTTTTACAATCACAAACTCGTGCGCATGCACTGCACGCCTACGTACGTTCATAAGACCGACAGATTATTCTAGATTTCTAGATCGCGGAAGTCACATGTACGTAGTGGCTCGTTGTCCACTTGCTGAATTTGACGCTCGAATTTGGATTGACAAATTCATTATGGCATAAGAGAAACTACCAACTAAGTAAATATTTAGTCTGAAATTTTATTGTTTGTAAAGTGATCTATCTATGTGGGTCAATTAGGGATTTTAATTGTCATGACAAAGATCTATTTGATTGATGAAAAAAGTGCTATCTTTGAGGTAGCCGTCTTAGGAAATTTATATGCTAGAATTTTACCAAACAAAATGGAGGCTTAAAACAAACAAAGGCCAAATTTAACGCATCACAATTTATACTGTTACAAACCTTGTTCAACTTATGTGTCAACCGACTCTCCCAACAGCTCGTCTATTTAAGTGTGGCCACTGTTTAATTACTACTAACATGCCGTCAAGGCCTCAAGGGAGATACATATATGTTTATGTTAGCTGCATCACAGCAGAGAATAGGTGTCCGATGCCAAGTCGATGGCTTTGGCCACATATTGGCATCCATGCTCCGTGTACTGCCGTCCACTTTCTGTCGTGAGAAAGCATATAGAAACCCTAGTGAAAGGAGCCATATCCTCGAGGATTAACCGGGAGTGCTCCCGATCCCATCAATCTATCTCTGACGATGGGTATGGTACAGTACCGTTGCTCCTCAGATGTGGCATCCAATCTCAGAGACCGAATGAACAAGAGCAAGATGTCGAATCCGGTCAAGATGTACGCGGTACGTCACGTTACACGCTACGTAGGCTGTGGCGCAGCAGCAACGGCAGTATAGGATACGTACGCCGGGTGAGGATGGGATGTATGGCGATGGGAACCGGAGGGGACGGGAATAAAGGCCGGGGGCCGGGCTGGGGGACATGATGATGGCGAAGAATCTGAGTGGATTATTTTGACATGACGCTTTGTCCGCACACTTCATGTTTGCTAATGTGTTCCCTAAAGTTCTCTCCTCTTGGATGAACGCTGCAGCCTGCTACGTATTCCTCGTAGAGTAATCTATACATGCAACAATACACGAAAGTGAAATTAAGCTAGTGATGAATTATTCTCCGCTGTTAATTGTGATCACCTTTGACAAACGAATCACCCAGTCTTTTTTTCAACATTTTCATTGTAGGAATGTGATAAAAATACAATTGTTACTCGAAAAAGAAAGAGAGATACAATTGTCGGTGTGAGCGTGGTATGCATGTAGGGTGATACGTGCATGCACTAGGCCTAGGTCTGACTCGTTGGTTGATCTTGATCACCTGATTTGCAAACTAAGATAGACATACATTTTAACAGACAAATTTGTTTTTTTAGGGGAACAGGCAAATTTGGTTTACCACTGTGAAAACTGGCGTGGAATTCAGTTTGGCCCAGCAACTAAACTTTTGCGGCCCATCCCGCCCCAACAAAAGGCCCAACACAATCCGGGTCCCTCTTGTCCCCCTACACAGCGGCCCGAGAACGGCTCGGCAACTGCTACCTCGTCGGCCATCGCCTCCATCGAACTCCGGCGGCCGCATACGGCCAGCCCCGGCGATCCCCTGCCGCCTTTCTCCGTTTACCCCCGCCTGTGCTAGGCCTCCTCCTGATGGGGGCATCCGAGTCGCTCCTCTCCAGGCAGCAGCTGCAGCAGCCGCGGCCGCAGTGGGCGGACGAGATCACGACGGTGTCGGAGGGCCGGCGCGACGACGCCGACGCCGACCCCCTCGTCCGCCGTATCCGGTCCCTCAGCATAGTAATCGCGAAGCTCTCGTGTCTCCTTCTATTCTCCCTGAGGAATTCCCCTTTAACCCTTTTGGGCTCCGGTTGGGATTTTGTTGTTGGGGATTTGTAGGCTCCGCCGCTGTTGAGCTCTCAGTCCGAATCGGAGGCTGAGAGCAGCCTCACCGATATCCTCGTCCGGAAACCCTCTACTTCTTCTACAGCCTCCGGTGAGTGTCTGTCATGCTGCTACTCTGGTTGTCTATCTAGTGTATTACTATGCAGGGGAGATTTGGTGTAGGGTCTTGTATTTGGGAATGTTTAATTGGGCATCTGCACACTGTGCGCTGACTAGTTTGCAGCAAACATTTGAATTCTCGTATTTATTGCTGGATCTTATGTTTGTCTTGGTAATCATCTGTAGGAAATCTGAACCCGAATGTCCTGGCTGAGCTTTTCTCGATGTACCGTGAATGGCAAGAAGAGAATGCCAAAAAGATTAGCCAAAAACAGGTAGGTGGAATTCCTGCAAGAGAGATTTCTATTTGTTTGATGTTGTTGAGAATTAACAAAGAAAAACATTTCTCATCCAAGAAATTTGTTCATGCTAGTTTGTCATTTTTGGGTATATGATGGTGGTTATCAGTTTACAATTTATAATGTGTATCCTGTGCCCTGGTATAAAGCATCTTGCTTCATGTGTTTGCATTTATTCTGCTTAATGACATCAGCATCTTGATGATAAGGTGAATATCCTAGATAAATCGCAGTGCATTCATCAAAACCTTATAGTTCTATATGTTGCTTGTGCTGTTGTAGCGGTACAGAACTACAGACACGATAGGATCCTTTGTATTCAAATGAAACATGTTTTTATACTAATATCGAAATAATAGGCAAAAAACGGCTGCTGTTTCAGCCTAGAGTCCTAGGCATTGCCTTTGGATTTGCTGTGACAAATGTTGCAAGAAAAGATTTTCATATTTTACTTTATGAACAGCCAGTACCATTTTTGTGTGTATCCTTTTATCCTCACTGTTCTGAGTAATATTGCCCTTGACATTGATCATGTTTCTGCCATTTGTTGAATCTACAGTTATACCAATTAATTTGATATCCTGTTGTGATTCTCTTGAACTACAGTGCTTGCATGGATATGCAGGGCTGCACTTAAAGTATGAATGTGTAATGCGAACTTAAGTACCGAATTCTAGATGCTCAAGGTTAATGTGTAAGCCGTACTTAGTTATTTACCAATGAATTAGTCTGAGCATAACTGAAGCAATCTGGGTTGGCACCGTACATCCTCACTCCTATGTTTTTGTTTCTCATCTAGTTTACGATGAGAAGCTCTAATATGATAAATATTGGTGCAGGAGGAAATAGAAAACAAGATAGAAACAGCTGATGCATTGGCTGTTAAGCTTCTCCAGAGGTTCAATTATTCACTTACCTCCATGAGATCTACCTCCCACAACCTTGCTGAAGGTAACTATGCAATAGTTTCATAACTAGGTCTCATCTGTGTAAATGGGGCATGCATCAGTGTCAGACAGCTGAGACCACAACTAGCGATGCTAACTTGTTCTGTTATTTTACTGAATGATTTATGATATAATGGAAGCATCATAAATTACTCACTGACATGGCTCTGCTCAATATCACAGTTCATCCACTGCAGATTGAAGTTGGTGAGTTGAAGGGCAGGTTAACTGAAGTGATAAGTAACTGTGATGCATTGTGCAAGAGAATCGTTGTGGAAGGACCAGAAAGCCTGCGATCATCAGTTCAACCTTTTGCGGCTGGTAAAGCGGAATCAGAAGGTAGCGGTTCACTTGACTCAAAACAAGTTCAACCTTTCGCGGCTGGTAAAGCGGAATCAGAAGGTAGCGGTTCACTTGACTCAAAACAAGTTCAACCTTTCGCGGCTGGTAGAGCGGAGGCAGAAGGTAGCGGTTCACTTGACTCAAAACAAGAGAACTGACTTGAAAAAACTAACTGCTGACGGTGTCAATGGCATGTGAAGAAAATTTAGCATGGTGCTAAGTAGGTCTTGGGAAATACACTGGTGGCTTGTCCATTTATACATAGTTTGCTAGACAGGTCAGATGTCTGAATTAGTCCAGATTCTCTCTCTGTTGTTGTAGTACTTGTCATTGCCGTGTCTGTGCATTGGACCGCAGGTGTTTGCGACCAATTTCCACATCAGAAAAGCATGGGTGGTTTTAGCTCCTGTGCTTATGTGTACATGAATCTATGTTCCTTTTTAAGTTTGCACGAGAGTATGTCTTCAGAGGAGCTGCTTGCTGACAGGGGATAGAACACAAAAGCGATGCTTGTTCTGAATGTCAAATTTGGGGATGGAACCTCCAGCATATCAAGAACGGAAGAACCGCAAGAAACCTGCGCTTGTCCAGCTCATTGCGTTGTGCATGGTCTAATAGTGTTCCTACACTGTAGGACTTTACGCTGCAATTTCTCAGTGAGGCTGGAGCGTCCGCACAAGTTCTCACAAGAAGAGTACTTTGTGTTCTGAAGCCTGCGCCAGAATTGAAGAAGTGCTGCGCTACATGACTGCAGTTCCAGGCAGGTTCTCCTCATCACTTACTCAGCCACGCACGAGCTCTCCCGCATGAACCAAACGCGGAGGCTGCAAAGGATATCGGCGTCAGCGCTGGCCTCCTAGCTAGCAGCGTGCACGCCCTGTCGCCGCGGCACGGGCGGTAGGTATGGTGCGCCGGACCCCCACGGCGTAGAACATGCGGGCGCAGCACGGAGCTCGTAGAGCGCTGATGGCTGAGCGTGGCGCTGCCGGGCCGCGTGATCCGTGCGCTCGCCGCGCGTGCTCCGCTGGCGGCGTGGCGTGTTCCGATCGCGCGCTTGCTCGGCTGCGCTGGCGCCGGCCTTTTGCCCTGCGCGCCTCGGCCACGCCTACAACCCTTACACGCACGCGCGGCGCTCGCCAGGGCATTCACGAACTGTTACGTGCACGATGCACGCAGCACGCCACGCCAAAGAGGCTGCGCGGGGGCGGCCGTGCCGGGCCGGCAACATATCTCACTGACGGAGACAGCATCTGCTCCGGGTTCTGCTCCTGGTATAGTATCCATTCCTTCCATAGACCGAAATCTGGTGACCGTACCCGACGAGCAGCAAACACCAAACAATATACATTCTGAGATAGAAATGACGAGACATACGAATGAATCGAGTATCTTCCCCGTTCGATCACCATTTACATACAAAGGCCTATCTTCGGCTGGTAACTGCTATCTCCAGATTGGTAGTTTCAGTTCTTAATTCATCCAAGTACAAGCAGTATCCAACGCTGCAAACCTACAAGGAGTAGAGCGAGCCTTCATATTTGTAGGCTAATTAAGCTACGCCATATGCAGGTTGCGGCCACACACGTCGTAGCATTAGTTGGCTTAGTTATGCCAGAGGCCATGCGCCCCGTGATCCGGCCGGGCATAGAGCATCGCCGGCGTTGCTCCCACGAGCCGTGCGTCGACGTAGAGGGCAGCGGCGGCGTTGGGCGGCGCCGGGTGGAACCCGTCCATGAGCGCGAACTGCACCTCCTCCGACGGCTTCCAGTGCCGCTTCCGCTGGTTGATGAACCAGTTGTTGATCTGCTTCTGCTCCAGCCCCGTCGATTCGGCCAGCGCGATCTTCTCCATCTCCTGCACACGCATGCAACAATGGTGAAGCACCTCCATGTCATCCATCTGATCCACACATATATGCACAGGAATAGTGACCCTAATTTCCATTTGCAACCAAATAGATGTGCCTGTGCGTAGTACCGAGGGGTAGGGCCACCGGTAGTGCAGCTCCCACCAGCTGAGCAGCTTCTGCCGGGCCTCCTTGGGGAGCTTGCCTTTCTTCCTCTTCTTGCACAACTCCTTTCTCAGGTTGCCCAAACACCCCCTGTATTTCTTGAGGAGGTGCCTCTTTAGCTCCTTGTCACTGGAGCAAGGGTCGATGCCGAGAACTTCTTCTGACTCCATGCCACTGCATTCTTCTTGGTCATCATCGGATAAATCGTCTAGTCTGACTTTATCATCTGATTGACAAATGTTCAATATATAGATTTTTCTGGTCAGGGTTCACAAATTTACTTGAGGAAAGAACACCGGCATTGACAAATAAGTCAGCCAACACAAAGACTATGAACAGTGGCACGTTAAACAATAGCTTTCATTTCTCGCAAAAAAAAAACCCCTTACACGTCCATTATTTCGAAAACACTTTGCAGTTATGGAATTAGTAGGTAACGTCCCATATGGGCCAGTATGAAAAACACAAAAACATGTGTATAGTTTGTGTGACAGTGACAGATTAGTTTGTTGGTTCTTCGTGGAACACCACCACATCAACTCACTTTGTGATCGCAATACATGATACAAAAGACTACTTCATGACACATGTTCAACATTAAGAAGTTTAGGGCTACTGGAATACGGTACTAAACAGTTTGACCATGCTTACACTTCCAAATTGAACAATCCCACTTCATAAGTGTGTTCTGACACTGGTCAACTAATGAGTGTCGCCTATATATACAGAAGTCAAAAAAGTTAACATTCTAATATTAATTGGCGATAGCCAAAAAATGCCTACGATGTTAAAGGGCAAGGAGGAAAATATATGATAGGGGACAAAATAGACTTGAATGAGAACCATGCAGAGTTTTTTTTTAACAGTAAGTTGGACATATATACAAGTTTATACCTCTTAATACGATCACCAATTCACACAGTGTTTATCATATTCACCTTACACTAACTAGATAAACATGGAACTAACTAAACATTAATTTTGCAAACAATTTGATGTACATGGAACTAATTAAGATGATATGTAGCAAAATCTATTTCAATCCAGTTGCACTGCTACTGCATGATTGCAGCAGAAAGTTTATGCAAAATTTAGTTTGGCTAGGAAGACATCTTATTGTAGGACCATATGTTTTGTCAATGTTAGCTTATTGTCATGTCAAAAAAATTAGCTTATTGTCCTTTTGTACACACACAAAATTAGATTCAACGTTTTTTTGAAAATTCTAATGCCCAGCTTCGTTCTCTAGTCCAGACTTAAAACAGCAGCACAAGTGTTCTAATTGAACCCCCATTTTGGGAAAAGAAAATAAAAACAGAACCTGTACTTGTGTAGACTTGTAGTCATCCTTGACACATATACAACAACAACAACAACATAGCCTTTTGTCCCAAGCTAGTTGGGGTAGGCTAGAGGTGAAACCCAAAAAGTCAGAGTTAGAGGAAAGCAGAAAAGAAAGCAAAGATCACGGCTCAGGCACATTAATTGCTAGTCTCCAAGCGCTCCTATCCATAGCTAAATCCTTAGAGATATTCCACTCTTTAAGGTCTCTAATAATCGACTCGTCCCAAGTTAGTTTGGGTCGCCCTCTACCTCTCTTAACATTATTGGCCCGCTGTAGAACCCCACTACGCACCGGCGCCTCAGGAGGCCTCCGTTGGACATGTCCGAACCATCTCAACCGATGTTGCGTCAATTTCTCCTCAATTGGTGCCACTCCGACTCTATCTCGAATATCTTCATTCCGTATCCTATCCCTTCTTGTGTGACCACAAAACCAACGCAACATACGCATCTCTGCTACACTCAGTTGTTGTATATGTCGCCTTTTAGTAGGCCAACATTCAGCACCGTATAGCATCGCCGGGCGAATCGCCGTCCTATAGAACTTACCTTTTAGCTTTTGTGGTACCCTCTTGTCACAGAGGACACCAGAAGCTTGACGCCATTTCAACCAACCGGCTGAAATTCTATGCCTAACATCTTCACCAATGTCACCATCCTTTTGCAGCATCGATCCTAAATACCTAAAGGTATCTTTCTCGGCCACCACTTGCCCATCAAGCCTGACATCTCCATCTTCATATCTAGTCCCACTGAAATCGCACATCATGTACTCGGTCTTAGTCCTGCTAAGTATGAAACCTTTGGACTCTAACGTATGCCTCCACAACTCTAACTTCCTATTAACACCTGCTCTACTCTCATCAACTAGCACCACATCATCAGCAAAGAGCATACACCAAGGGATATCACTTTGTATATCCCTTGTGACCTCATCCATCACCAGAGCAAATAAATAAGGACTCAATGCTGACCCCTGATGCAGACCTATTTTATTTGGAAAATCACTATTGTCTCCACCATAAGTGCGGACAACCGTCATCGCATCCTTGTACATATCCTTGATAAGGGTAATGTACTTAGTTGGGACTTTGTGCTTCTCCAAAGCCCACCACATGACATTTCTTGGTACTTTATCATATGCCTTCTCGAGGTCAATAAAGACCATGTGCAAGTCCTTCTTTTGCTCCCTATGTCTCTCCATGAGTTGTCGTATTATAAAAATCGCCTCCATGGTCGACCTTCCAGGCATGAACCCAAACTGGTTTTGGGTCACACTTGTCACTCTCCTAAGGCGATGCTCGATAACCCTCTCCCAAAGCTTCATCGTATGGCTCATCAGCTTAATCCCACGGTAGTTAGTACAACTTTGAACATCTCCCTTGTTCTTGAAGATCGGTACTAATATATTTCTTCTCCATTCTTCAGGCATCTTGTTTGACCTAAAAATGAGGTTAAAAAGCTTAGTCAGCCATACTATTGCTCTGTCACCCAGGCATCTCCACACCTCAATGGGGATACCATCAGGACCCATCGCTTTACCTCCCTTCATCCTCTTCAAAGCCTCCGCAATCTCTGCCTCATGAATTCTCCTCACAAAACGTCTGTTGGCGTCGTCAAATGAGTCATCCAGCTCAAGCGTCGAACCATTCTCCTCATTAAATAACTTATCGAAGTACTCTCGCCATCTGTTCTTGATCTCCTCATCCTTCACCAGAAGTCGATCCGTCCCATCCTTGATGCATTTGATTTGGTTGATGTCCCTTGTCTTCCTCTCGCGGATCCTCGCCATCCTATAAATATCCTTCTCCCCTTCCTTCGTGCTTAGCCGCTGATAAAGGTTATCATATGCACGACCCTTTGCTACACTCACAGCTCTCTTTGCAGCCCTCTTTGCTAATTTATAGCCCTCGATATTGGCTGCACTCCGATCAAGGTGAAGGCGCTTGAAACATTCCTTTTTCTCCTTAATAGCCATTTGCACCTCGTCATTCCACCACCAAGTGTCTTTCGCTTCTTGTTTTCCTCCCCTACTCACGCCAAACACGTCTGAAGCCACCTTCCGAACACATGTTGCCATCATTAGCCACATGTCGTCTGCATCTTCTCCGTCCTCCCAAGGCCCCTCGCTTAACATCATGTCCTTAAAAGTTTGCGCTGCTTCCCCTCTAAGCTTCCACCACTTCGTTCTCGCTATCTTGGCACGTTTGTCCCGCTGGACACGTACCCGAAATCTGAAGTCCGCCACCATCAACTTGTGTTGAGGGACAACACACTCCCCAGGTATCACCTTACAATCTAAGCACGCACGTCTATCCTCCCGCCTTGCAAGGATAAAGTCAATCTGGCTCGAGTGTTGTCCACTCTGAAAGGTCACCAGATGAGATTCCCTCTTCCTAAATAGGGTATTTGCTAACAACAAGTCGTAGGCCAACGCGAAGCTCAAAACATCCTCCCCCTCTTGATTCCTATTTCCATACCCGAACCCCCCGTGCACTCGCTCGAAACCTACATTAGACGCACCTACATGGCCGTTGAGATCTCCTCCTATGAAGAGTTTCTCGCTGATAGGCACGGTACTAACCATGCTATCCAAATCCTCCCAAAACTGCATCTTGGTGCTCTCACTAAGGCCTACCTGAGGGGCATAGGCACTGATCACATTCAGAGCCAAATCTCCAACTACCAACCGAACTAGGATAATTCGATCGCCTTGCCTCCTAACATCAACAACTCCATTCTTAAGGCTCTTATCGATCAAGATGCCTACACCATTCCTTCCCGAAGTCGCCCCCGTATACCAAAGCTTGGAGCCAGTACCCTCTACTTCCCTCGCCTTCTGGCCCTTCCATTTAGTCTCCTGAACGCATAGAATATTTACACGCCTCCTAATTGCTACCTCAGCTATCTCTCGTAACTTACCCGTTAGAGACCCTACGTTCCAACTACCCACCCGAAACCTAGTTGGCTCGGCTAGCTTCCTTGCCCTTCGCACCCGTCGAGGGAAGTGCATATAAATATACTAAATTTATATTCTAACTTAAAAGATTTGACACATATATGCATTTAAATATACTAAATTTCTAATTTATGAAATATTCTAACTTAAAAGATTTGACACGTGGATATGATTGTATTTCCTTGTATTTTCATATATATACCAAAGCTCATGTTTTCTGAGGAAATAGAGTGAAGGTCGTGATGTCACAAAATTGATCGCCAAACAAAACAAATAAATTATTTTGTATCGTTTATAAAATACAATTGATGTATGGTCATACCACGATAGCTCATGATTAATTATCATGTTAGTGCTCCCATTCAAAAGTGTTATGCAGCTAATCTCGTTTCTTTATTTTAAACAGAACAAGCAGTGATAATGCAACAACATGAAGAATCTTATATGTGGGTGCTATTAATGATACCCACACACTTATTTGTGAACCAAAGAAAAGTTACATAATCAGGCACAATTTTATTTGCAGGTAAGGACATATTTTTATTAAATTATTAGGCATATTCAAGCACATTGTTTTTTTGTAAAAGATATAACACTATTTTGTAAGAAATACAAAGACAGTGTAGCCTATCACATAGCTAGTCTATAGTGCGATTTAGTTAAAACGGGCATTACAACAAAATTGCTATAATGCCATGCAATGTGTAGATGCATCTTTATTAGTTTTTGATGCATTAATAGAAAATCAGATATACATTGTCAAATGTATCTAGCTAAGGTGTTATTGATCTCGCAAGTTTCCTATATGACCTCTAGCTCATCAAATTAGATGATTTTATGCTAGTTAGTGGAGACGCAAATCCAAAAGCAGCACGCGCTGCGGCTGTTTGATTTTTCAAATGGGGAGTACAGTTGTTTGTAAGCAAAAGTACCACTACTGTCCCTAGACCAGCATCCTACCCAGTAGCAAATCCAAGCATAAGATTTGCCCCAAAGGGCAGTCAGCTTCTTCACATTTATAATCAGTAAAGCAGAACCTTACAGTCAAGAACAGTATATGAGACCAGGGCAAGACTACACATCGCCGTATAGCCCACATAGCTAACATGTAGACAAGTGATGCTCTGTTCATCACTTCGCTACTAGCCTACTACACTACCAAGTAAGTACACCCCAAGTCACTAAAGTAAACAAGCTAGAGTGTCACATAGACCTAGGCAATATACTCACACTGTCACACGTAACACTGATCGGTAACGGAGCACTGTGACATGAGCAATACATTATTACTTAGCGCTTTTACCGCTTTGTTTGCAATACGAAAAAAAAAATGTGCTACTCAGCTAGGCAAGTTGTCACAAGAACGAACATTCTGACAACCCATGCTATATATCTGTATCCTCTACTGTGGTGAGATTTTTTTTTTTGAGACGACGAGGTAACCAATATCGACTTAATATATTGATAGGTTTAGATAGTTATACAACGATGCAGGCAAGCTGAAGGTCCGTTACCTGATGAGATCAGAGCTCCGAGGGGTGGCCCGGTGCTAGTAATGGAGTTGAGCTCTGACTCCACCGTCGTCAGGAACTCCTTTGCCTCCCGTAGCGGCCGGCTGAGCTCCTCCTTCCACGCCACAAGCATTTCGCAGTAGGATTCCTGATCACAGTAAGAACGCCGCGCCGTTCATGTATCCAAAGATCAAATTAAACCAACATAATTAGCTGAATAACTAACACATGATCCCCAATCCCCATGAGGTCATGTGTTTTTGTAGCTTGTACTCCACCATGAACTGGTCGAGCTCCGGGTCCGGCCTGCTTGCGTGCGCGTCGCCGGCGGCTGCGCGCTGCCACGCCTCGCGCTCCCGCGCCGCCGCCGCGATCTCCTCGGCCGCCTGCGGCGGGCAGCCGACCTAAAGCAAGAAGAACACATGCAACATGAATGAACACATATATATTATATATACAAAGAATCAAAGATCTGCAACGATGCATCTTGCTCGCGATCGCGCGCGTGCGTGCAGGCGTTACGATCAGCGCGCGTACTATACGTGCCTTGTGGCAGTCCAAGAAGGCGGCGAGGAGGCCGTGGTAGCGAGGGTGGGAGACGATCTTGGCCTTGACCGGGTCAAGATCACCAACGCGGCAGCCATGGCCGCTGCCGCTAGAAGCATGTATCGCCGGTGCAACAACTTGTGCCCGAGCTCCACCGCCGGCGGTTGAGCTAGGGACGGTGTAGACTTGCACGGAGAGTTTAGAAGAGGACGGCAGTGAGAGCCCTGGCGCCGGCCTTGCAGCACCCGGGTGGCCGCGGCCTCCAAGATCCGAGAGATCCTCCATCAACAGCTAGGTTTCTTGATCTGGGCAACGAAGATGGGAGGAGATGGAAGGAGAGGGAGAAGAAGAGAATAGCTGGCTACCTAGGGACTAGGGCTAAGCATGGAGATTTGTTTCTTCAGCGATTCCGAGATCTTTTGTAGTACAGTCAGTAGTAAAGAGGAATATGGAGGAATATGGGGATAAAGAAAAAGGAGGGGAACAGGATCGGTGGAGACGGAAAGGAACGGGGAGGCACTGTACGTGGCTGTAAGAGTTGATTGGCTGTGGCACAGATGAGTTTAGAGCTGGCGTAGGGTAGGGGAGGGGGAGGTAGTAGGAAAAGAAAGGAGAGGCGAGGTCTGGTGGCCGTCATGTCCGACGTCAAATCGGGCAAAAAGCCGGAGGGAGACGGGTGTGAGCTTCACGGAGAGCGTTTCATGGCGAAATGCGTGGCTTACGTGTGTGCTGTCGCGTTAAGCAGTGTAGACACTGGTTGGTGTGATTGCCGTGTTTTGATCTTTTGGACGTGCTACTCCTGACAGCGCGAGGCCTGTTTGAAGTTTGAACCTTCAGAAATCAGAATGATTTGCAGGAACAGTATACCCATGTACACGATTGTTTCAGGCTGGGAATAGAGGTTTTCTAGTCGTACCTCCGGGCGGTGAACATGAACACATAACGGCCGTTATAGTTGGGTGAGACAGGTTAAAGGGAGAGGTTTCGTTTTTTTTTAATCTCCGATGACCACCACACGTACTTATAGGAGAGCCAGGAAGGTGACATCATCACCGTGGAGAACATTGGTTTAAGATTTATGGTTTGAGAAAATCTAAAAATATTTTTTTAGAATTTATGATTTATGGTTTATTGTCGATGAACTTGACGGTAAAAGTGTTGTTGTCGGGGAAAAACATCAGGAGAGAGGCGAGGGGCTGCGAAATACCTCCATGAATCATGAGTAGGATAGAAGGGGAAAGCCGATAGGTGGAAGATAAATTGTCGGATATAGGGCCATGAATGGCGACGGTTTCCAAATATACTCCCTCCGTCTCAAAATAATAGTCCATTTAGAAAATTTAAGGCAGATTAGTATTCATGGCAAATGACCATGTTATCCCTCATTAGAACTTGAAAAGTAGCATTAACTAACTATTTGACTGGCTCCATGCGTTTCTCTGTGTAATTTTGCATTGATGTGTGCATGCCTAAAGGCTAAATAGACACTCTTTGTGGGACAAAATTTAAATATTATATGGACACTTATTTTGGGACAGAGGGAGTATATAGTAAAAATCTTTTGTATGTAATAAATTCTACTCCAAACCATCTTTACATGATATTTCAGAGTTTCAAACAATAAAAATAAGTAACTACTGTGAAAGGGCCTCTAGCCTAATGGTTAGAGAACCAGAACCTGACTAGCACCCAACAAATCCAAGTTCGACTCCATGTGGGACCGAATAATTGTTTTGAACTAAATAACATTATTCCTTCAATAGGCGAATTGATCGTTAACAACCATGCGTCTCTCTGATCTTTCCAAGGGGTGCTAATAAAGGTAGGGTACGGTATATATATACCCATAATATTTATAGAGATGAGTATGTATATGTATATGTGAGCATCTCCATTAATGTTGCAATGTTGGTTGTATCCATGTTTTGCATATATTATGATGTGGGAAGTATATAATGGGGGTTCTTTTCTAATAACCATTTGTCCACTCGTTTTGTAATGACTAAAACCATCACCAAGTGTAAAAAAGGATTGTTTAGCTATGGCAAAGGTTCAATGTTTTTTCCAACCGAAATGCCCAAAGCTTATTCATGAAAAGTTAAACAGAGAAGACTTTTTACGAATGAAACAGTGAAGATTATCCAAACAGTCATTTTCTTAGCTAATAGAAAAGGTATCCTGGCTTCACCAGTCCAACATTATTATTACAAAACATAGTTCACACACTTCAAATTAAACACTCCAATGTTTTGCATGGATGACAGAAATAGAAACTCAAATGCCAATCCAGAGCAAAAGGGCATCCATTGAAAAAAGTGTAGGTTAGTGTCATCTCCAGTAAACAACATGCCAGGTCAAGTCAGTAACTATAATGCTGATCTAATCTCGTTTGTATTTGGTTATTATAATCGTCTGTTCAACGTGATCGCATGCAGATCTAGCGAGAGTCGTATCAGAATATGTGAATCGTGCTCATGACGTGCTTAGTCCACCAGCAACTCTGGCCTGTGCATGGGACAGTGTCAACATCCCAGAAGACAGCTATATCTCACGCGACCGGCCTGATGATTTGATGCCGCATCAAACATAATCCAAAGTGATGGACGAGGATGAAAGCTAACCACCAGAGATGCTCCACCCACTCATGCACACTCAGGAGTGTCATCTGGCAATATCAAAATGCTGTCTCTTTCCATGCCCCCCGTTCGATCAGCGACGGATCGGAGAAAGACCTCTGGACTAAGACCTAATATTTGGCTTCCATATTGATGTTCTTGACTTTGTTCAATTGCATTTTTTCGGTACGCAACTTAGCTGCGTAAACATATTTCATAAAAGAAAGAAAGAGAGTTCTTGAATCAAAATACACACGGCCAACACAAACACATAGGAACAAAAAGGAAATTACATGACTGAAAAATAGGGACGACTTAAGCTAGATCCTATAGAAAACAAATGTACGTTACTAGATTTCTAAAGAAGGAGCAAACGGTAGTGCTATTAACTTATTATTAAGGAAAAGTCTGCATGTCTTGTTTGGTTAGCTACTGCAGTAAACAGAGATGCATCAACCAACAAGTTTCTACATTTTCCGCAAGGACACAACGTCATGGCACCAACACATCAGAGCAAACGGCGAGAGGTTGTGGTTGCGAGAAAACAGGGCCCTTGTTTGGCGGCCCGTGGCCCCAGCCGTGTGGTGGTGGTGGCAACAAGGCCAGCAAGGAATGACCGAAGTGAAAGGCGGTCACGAGGCCGAGGGCTGGTGCGCGGGCCCAACCGGGAGACCTGGGCCGACTGACAGACAGGATGGATCAGCAGCTGCCACAGCCAGCAAGCAGCGCCAACCCCGCGGGTTCTGTCGTTGGGCCCCGACGACGGAAGGACACACACGAGACCCATGAAACCAAAGCCGCGACAGGTACGAGCCACACGTGATGACCAACCTCTTGCGAGTTTGCGACCTGGTCCGGACCGTCCGGCACGCGGCACTCCGGCCATCCGGCTCTGAGCTCTCTCGACAGCAAATGAAACGACCAGTGCTGGGGGCTCCTCCCTGGCTCTTGCGCCAGACGGTCAGGCTGCACCACCACGGACCTCTGCTTAGCATCACTGACCTGTGGGTCCCAAGGGAACAAGGGCCTTCCGGACCAGGGGCCCAGCTTCGTACGTCACTCCCATCCTCTGTCGTCTTCTCCTTGGAAAAGGAAGAAGGTGCTGTTTGCCCTATCGCAGGTAAAGGAGATGCTGCCGTCCTGTTCCATTTTGGGGTTCCGTTCGCCTCCTGTTTCGTTCCTTGTAGTTGTAGAATGGCAGTGCCCAGTAGCAGCCAGCAGCCCTGCACAAGAGAACGGAAAGCATTTCAGCGCGGACGATGGGGATAGCTATAGCTTGCCTGAAAAGATTGAAAGTTAGTGTCCCTTCCTTGACTCCTCAAAAAAAAAAAAGGCGTCCCTCCCTTGTACAGGTGTAAATACCACGTTCAACTTCAACATGGTCTTCTGATCGAGAGAACCCTAATTATCATTGCTGTATCTTCTGATTCGTTTTGACCAGATTACTATATGCACTGTTTGTTAGGTCCAATCCAACGTACACTGTCGTGCACCGATGCATGATGGATGAATGAACCCCGGGTTAAGAATCGAATCCCTGATATGGTTTTCCCAATCCCAATCCAAGAAAAGACATGAGAAGATGTAGATTAGATCTCGTTTCCTTTCCCATCACAAACACAAAGAACACATGGGCACAGATATAGATGGAGCTTCATGTCTCTTCTCATTAGTCATAGATGAATACAAGGTTGCTGATTATATATAGATGTGGGGAAACCCTTCAGGGGTATATTTGGTATGAGCCCATAATTATCCCTTAATTAGAGATTTCTTAATACTCCCCCTTGGGCGAATACCACGACAAACTCATGCCTCATCAAAGCTCCCAAAAAACCCAGTGGGAAAAATATGGAGAAAGAGTGCATAGTGTTGCAAGTTGCATCTACAAATTGTTGTCTCATTAAAAACCTTATGTGAGAAACTTCAGGAAAACTCACTAAGTGAAAAAGAGTACAACACTTGTCTATAAGACAAATTACAATCTTCTGGATCATAATCTTTCATACTCAATAGAATACTCGCAATGGCTACATGTTAGGAGATATACTCCCCCTGAACCAAGCAAGACCATTTCACTATGGCAAAAACACTTTCTTCTGGAAGTACACACGTATAAATATTTAGCACATAAATTGCATGTCATTGCAAGTATCAATTCAGAAATTTCACCTCAAATATCTTCTAGAACACAAGAGGTAAGTATAGGTAAGCCACTTTGATTTGCAGTATAATTCTTCTGGATCTTAAGTAATCTATTGATAAATCCTTCAGATCAAATTGATGTCTTCAAGACATACTCTAGGACACTCAGTGTCTCATTAATTAAGCAATACTAAGCATTTGCTCCCCCGGCGACAACATTCGTTGAAGCCTTTACTGTAACATATTCTTCAAGATATGCTTTATTCTTCTAGAATAACGAGAAGGAAAATTGGGGTGTCATATTTCCATCTCTATCATAAGCCACAATATATAGAATACAATATTTATCTAGGATTTAATCAATTGTAGCTCTGAAACAGCGTAACAAAAGGGAAAAGGTCCATCAGAGACCATCTATAATCCTTCAATATTCTTAACCGATCATATACACTTTTCAGTCTGTCATACTGGCGCAATGGGGATATAATTGCCAGAACACCATACCTTCTGGGTTTCTACCTTCAGGGTATTAGAGGATACCGTCATTCCAAATCTCCCGGTGGAAAATATATCAGGAGATACAAACATATATCAGGAGATACAAACATACCAAGTAAAACTCGGAAGTAAAACTCCTAAAATGCACATATAACTATATGGCGCTCTTCTTATCTTTTGGTTCCTCCTTTCATACTTTCTCGGGTCTTATATGGGTCTTTGTACTTCTATAAAAATTATCAAATTTTGGTGTTTAACTAAGACTTGTTTTATTTTTCTTCACGAAAATTCCTTCGAGGAAATATCCTCTCAACAGGGAGGTATTCTCTCTGCATAGAGTAATTTTTATCCAAGAAGATAAACTTCTTTAGAAATGTAATATTGGTATGAGATTTCAATGTTGCTTATTTACCATTCAAGATTATGAGTCCTACTGGGATCTCATGATGGATTTTCAGAATCCTATTAACTGCATATTTTGATTCATGCCTTTGCCAGATATATTACATAATGGAACCGTGTTTATTCAACACATATTGGGGATCGGTCCATTTTAAGACCACTTGAACTATCGCTTTCTCCACCTATTATATCAATAATGACCCATAATTGTTCGAACTTCAGGCTCGGAACTTTCACTTTGCGATTTTTGGTTCAGCCTCAATTGCATATTTCATTGACCCAGTAAGAGAGCTTCAAGCACTCGTGCCTAGGACTTTATTCCGGATCCGGGTTCTCTCGAGGAGAATCATTACAATTTGAGAGGCAAGACATGTGTCGACACTTTTATTTCCCACAATATTCAATTAGTATCTTAGTCATTTCCTAAAACGAAAGATTTATTGTTGTTCCGTATTCCTAGCACTATGATATTGCGCGCATCGCTTGGAATTTCATCTTCAGGATGGACCTCTTCTCGAGGTAAATCACCAGCAGGGTGAGTTCATTAGAGTAGACTTTTCACATACAACGTGAATTTGCATCAAGAGCATATGCTTTGACTAGGGCGTTGGATCACGTTCGCAGGCGTCCCCGTAGAAGTAGATCGTACCGATAAGTCAAATGTGGATATGATATTAATCCCGGGTATATCCACATCTACTTCAGGTAGAAGCATTTACAAAGTATTTAAACCACTATGGTTACTCCTCAATGAATCAAATGATTTTCTGGCAAACTCCATATATAAAGGAGTATACACTAAACAACAGGTTCAGTTTGGCTTTTGTGCATTTTATTCTTCTATATAAATATCAAGGCATTATCCAAGATGGGCATTTATCTCCCCCTAATGCCGAGATATTTCTGAAAGCATACTAATAAAATCCCCGGCCACAAACTTCTGGTAGTGACTAATGTATGCTTCGGTGGTGATTTGTTTAGAAAATCTTATGCACATTAAAAAGATGGGGTTTAAATTTATATCTTCATATGCAGTGAGCTCGGACTTTTAATACATTGACATGAATACTGCATTTATTTCCTTCTACTGAAAGGATTATACTCAACTTCAGGTGAGACACAATTTTTAGGATTTCAATTGTCATATGTAGCACAATTTTGTGAATAGAAATTTTTAAAGGTAAAGTGCACGGCATCAGGCCGATGCTGCCAAGCATTTATATGCAGGGCATGTAGTCCGGCTCATTTTGTTATTGCCCATGGTTTACCCAATCACTCATACCATCATGAAATTAGGCATTAACCATTACATTTGTAGCAACATTTTTACGTATAATTTTGTTTTGGAAGAGAACTTAAACCACATTCAACAATAGCCTCGAGGACATATAAGGGAATGAGCTAGCACGTAGTCCAAGCCAAGGTTGGACTTCTGATCGACAGGCCGGAGTACTACTTGCAACTTCAAATGCACAGTACAACTAATGAAAACATGTGGCTGATATGTATTCTATACAGACTCAATTCACAATCACAACTTCAGGTGATTGATGCTAACACTTGTCGATTATAGATTCCCAAGCCATTTAATTGTGGTGCAAAATTCCTACGAGGTAAGGTTTCTCCCCATGTTATATAACAACTTTTTATAAAGCTTGATTCCAATCTCTTCATTGTTCAGCATAAAGAGAAGCTTTAAGAATAGAATCGGTAAGGCCAAAAATTCGTATTATATGGGAAATATTATTATAGTGCAAAGTTCTCGACTAAGCAAAGGCTGAAAATTACTTGGCGAGAGCAAAAAGAATTAACCAAGATCCTTCTGGGACTAGCTCAAAACAATCCATGCTACTCTTATATGTATAAATCATAATAAGACTTGAAAGAGAATGCAACCGGCAATCTCAAAGATCAACCGATTTCTTTCACAAATTATCATCACTAGCAGGCTTATAAATAAGAATTTTATGGCTTTTCAGCGCCTACCAAGAATGGGTCAACACCCAAATTTAGCTTCAAGCTCTATAGTGATGTGGGATTAATAATCGTCTTCCTGCTATTTTTACTTCTGGTAGATCAGCAGTAGATCTTGAAAGGGCGCTGTCCAAAATAGCTTTGATACAAAGCCGCCCAAACAACTTGTCCATCAGGGACTTACCTTTTACCATTTGACTTACGCTATTTAATAGTATATTACATACTTGTTTAGTAATTATCCCCCAAGTCTATTCGGTGACTTTATGTGATTCTGAGAATTATATGCATACATAAGCAAATACAGTCCCAAGTAGGACGCGATATGTAATTCTTCAGGAACGCACTATATTCTCATAATATTACTAACAACTTGTTAGTGTTCTTGCAATTTCATGTCGCTAGGAGGCGAGATTGTTATTACTTTTTATATCAATTATATACCTCATGCTTTTTCTGCAGTAAAGAGAGGAAGATGCCAACACCGGGTTGTGCACTTTATAACCGAGATTGTAAGCCTTTATTTGATATTCAGAACATTGGTAAGGTATTACTAACTCGCCATTCGAGCATATAATTATAATCCCTATTTGTGATGTCTTATTATGAAAACAAATTCCATGCATTATGTTATATTGCTTCGGGTTACTTCAAGTAAATTAACTTTATGCACGAAGAGAGAGGACAAAGAAATAGAGTGTGGTCCCATCATAAATATTTCATTAATTTTCCATATGTTTTCATGTATTATATGATTTACATAATTATTATGGCCTTTGGGCTATATATAATATAGCATTTCACACAAATTAAATCATAAAGACAAATAATTATAAGGAAACAAATCAACATAAAGCTTTTAGGTGGGTTGGCCTGATTTGCTCAGCAGCGCTTCGACGAGCAAGACACCCACCATAGTGCAAGGAGCACACACAACAATATACCACGCGATATGGCCAACATGGCAACGGCGAAGAGCGTGGCTCGTCCCCGACCAGCAAAGGCTGCGGCAACACATGTGCATGGATGTGCATGCCAAGACAACGACAAGCTACAAATAGGACATGCTTCAGGCAACTGCATCAATATTGCACAGAACATGTGTCCAAAGAATTGCGCTGCGTGATGGAATGTGTTGTCATCGTGCAGCATGATAGTGCGACGATGGTGCACTCTGGGCGGCCGGTGGTTTCCATCATGGACATCCGATGTCATACGGTGATAACAGGAAAGTTTCGCAGGGAGCTCTCTAGCTTACTGCTACATTCTTCAGGATGAGAAACAACAGCACAAAGAATGCGCACGACCACACATTGCCAATGAAGTAATTAAGCAGACATACATGCGCATCATACATTATACGGCCATAAAACTAGAAACAATTCTAGTCACGTAAAAAGATTAATTGGCCGGCTAGCAAAACAACCCCTTTAGAGCAAGCAAATTTAATATATTAGCAAAATCAGTGACCAGCGAAACTAGAAAATAATCTGCAGGAATTTGCTCTAGTAGAGAAGCTAGTTATCTGGGGGATTAAATCATACCATGACTTTTATGGGGGCAACTAATTTGATGCGGCTTCGGGCGCATGGCGTAAAAATATATGGTCAGATCCATGCAAAGCATATCTTAGTGTATAGCGACCAGCGGCGGCCAGCAGAGCCACAACAGCGGCACAAGATGGCCGAACAAGGCCATCACTCACATAAAAAAATAGGTTTAGTTAAAGTGCGACTTCAGGCAGCACCGCGCATAACATGTTTGCTGGCTTACGCGCTTAACGTGTTGGTGGTAACCAGAACGTATCGTTTGGAAAGCTTTATGTGCTAGAACTCGCCGGCGTACGCACAGATTCCGTTCTGTGCGTTGGGGTAGCCAGCGATGCAAAGGATGCGTCGGTGTACATGCATAGCATGGTGGGATAGCCGGCGTCTTAGTCCATATTAAACCGACAGCAACAAAAAAAAACTACCGGGGAAAAACAATCCAGTATACTCTATCAGGAGTACTTCGTAAACTAGCCAACAAAGGGAAAGAAATAATCCACTTAATTTATGTTGCTCCACAGCAAGATGATGCAAGTAAAGATGGCAGCTTACACGCAAAAACTCTATGGGTATGCGCGTTGGGGTGACCGGTACCCCGAGGATTGATCGTCGCCGGCGTACGCGGAGCACGCGATGGGTTAGCCAGCGACTATCGCATAAAGCGACGCTTGATCGATAGTAAAAAAGATTTGCCATCGATAAATAAAGGCATCTAATCTGCTAGCTGATTTATTTAAAATAAAATTAATCAAACAAGATTAATTTAGTTGGAAGGGAGCCCAAGAATGATTCAGCGTAGGTTGATTCATGCCAGGCTAGGCCTGACCTGCTAGCTGATGATCGCACGTGGTCACTGCATAACGACAACGGCGGCCGGAGGATCGTGGCTTTGTATCATGCTGAAAGTATCTCCGCGTCCATCAACACACCGCGGCTGCCTGCCTGGCGCGCAGCTGCCGCCGGCCGGGCCGACGTCAGGTTGCCGCGCGTGCACCTGCCGCCGCCGGGTGCACTTGATCGGCGCTCGATCGGAAGGAACATGCGGCGCAGAGGTAAAAAAAAAACCAATCTGTGATTAGCGTATGCAAATACTAGATTCATCTAAGATTAAAAATCAAGAACTACTCACCCAGTTGGAAGAGCTGCTGATAACGTGTTAAGAATCGGATCCCTGATCTGGTCTTTCCAATCTCAATCCGAGAACAAGGCGTGTGAATATGTAGATTAGATCCCGTTTTCCTTCCCATCACAAACACAAAGGAACACATGAACACATATATAAATGGAGCTTCGGGCCTCTTTCTCATTAGTCATAGATGAATACAAGATTACTGATTATGTAGATGTGGGAAACCCTTAATGGGTATATTTGGTATGAGCCCACAATTATCTCTTAATTAGGGATTTCTTAACACTCCCCCTTGGGCGAATACCACGACGAACTCATGCCTCATCAAAACTCCAAAAACCCAGTGGGAAAAAATATGGAGAAAGAGTGCATAGTGTCTCAAGTTGCATTTACACATTGTTGTCTCATTAAAAACCTTATGTGAGAAACTTCAGGAAAACTCACTAAGGGAAAAATAGTACAACAGTTGTCTATAAGACAAATTATAATCTTCTGGATCATAATGTTCTATACTCAATAGAATACTTGGCAATGGCTACCTATTAGGAGATGTACTCCTTCTGAACCAAGCAAAACCATTTCACTATGGCAAGAACACTTTCTTCTGGTAGCATATGTATATAAATATTTAGCAAATAAATTGCATGTCACTGCAAGGATTAGTGCAGAAATTTCACCTCGAATATCTTCAGGAACACAAGAGGTAAATATATGTAAGCCACTTTGATTTGCAGTATCATTCTACTGAATCTTAAATAATCTATTGATAGATCCTTTAGATCAAATTGATGTCTTCAAGACATACTCTAGGACACTCAATGTCTCATGAATTAAGCAATACTAAGCATTTGCTCCCCCTGGCGACAACATCCGTTGAAGCCTTTACTGTAACATATTCTTCAAGATATGTGTTATTCTTTTAGAGTAACGAGAAATTGGGGTGTCATATTTCCATCTCTATCATAAGCCACAATATATTGAATACAATATTTATCCAGGATTTAATCAATTGCAGCTCTAAAACGGCGTAACAAAAGGGCAAAGGTCCATCAGAGACCATCTATAGTCCTTCTATATTCTTAACCGATCATGTACACCTTTTCAGTCTGTCATACTGGCGCAATGGGGATATAATTGCCAGTAACACCATACCTTCTGGGTTTCTACCTTCAGGGTATTAGAGAATACCGTCATTCCAAATCTCCTGGTGGAAAATATATTAGGAGATACAAACATACCAAGTAAGACTCCTGAAATGCACATATAATTATATGACGATCTTCTGATCTTTTGGTTCCTCCTTTCATACTTCTCGGGTCTTATATGGGTCTTTGTAATTCTATAAGAATTATCAAATTTTGGTGTCCAACTCAGACTATTTTTCATTCTTCGAGAAAAATCCTTCAGGGAAATATCCTCTCAACGGGGAGGTACTCTCTCTATGCAGAGTAGTTTTCGTTAAAGAAGATAAACTTCTTTGGAAATGTAATATTGGTATGAGATTTAAATGTTGCTTATTTACAATTCAAAATTCTGAGTCCTACTGGGATCTCATGATGGATTTTCAGAATCCTATTAACTGCATATATCGATTCATGCCTTCACCAGATATATTACATAACGGAACCGTGTTTATTCAACACACATTGGGGATCGGTCCATTCCAAGACCATTGAACCATCGCTTTCACCACCTATTATATCAATAATGACCCATTAGTGTCTGAACTTCAGGCTCAGAACTTTCACTTTGCGATTTTTGGTTCAGCCTCAATTGCATATTTCATTGACCCGATAAGAGAGCTTCGAGCACTCATGCCTAGGACTTTATTCCAGATCTGGTTTCTCTCGAGAAGAATTATTTGCAATTTAGAGAGGCAAGACAGGTGTCGACACATTTTTTTCCAAAACATTGAATTAATATCTTCGTCATTTCCTAAAACGAAAGATCAATTGTTGTTCCGTATTCCTAGCACTATGATATTTGCACGAATCGCTAGGAATTT
Source organism: Echinochloa phyllopogon (assembly GCA_033239725.1). Classification (NCBI taxonomy): domain Eukaryota; kingdom Viridiplantae; phylum Streptophyta; class Magnoliopsida; order Poales; family Poaceae; genus Echinochloa; species Echinochloa phyllopogon. The sequence continues at coordinate 8,763,469 of BTCW01000009.1, read as the reverse complement.
CATCTTCAGGATGGACCTCTTCGTGAGGTAAATCACCAGCAGGGTGAGTTCATTGGAGGAGAATTTTCACATACAACGTGAATTTGCATCAAGAGCATATGCTTTGACTAAGGGCGTAGGATCATATTCGCAGGCATCCCCGCAAAACTGGATCGTACTGATATGTCAAATGTGGATATGATATTAATCCCGGATATATCCACATCTACTTCAGGTAGAAGCATTTACAATGTATTTAAACCACTAGGGTTTCTCCTCAGTGAATCAAATGATTTTCTGGCAAACTCAATATATAAAGGAGTGTACACTAAACAACATGTTTCGTTTGGCTTTTGTGCATTTTTCTATATAAATATCAAGGCATTACACAAATGAGTATTTATCTCCCCCTAATGTCGAGATATGTCTGAAAGCATACTAACAAAATCCCCGGCCACAATCTTCTAGTAGTGACCAATGTATGCTATGGTGGTGATTTGTTTAGAAAATCTTATGCACATTAAAAAGATGGGGGTTTTAAATTTATATCTTCATATGCAGTGAGCTTGGACTTAGATTGATGCAGTGGCATCAATACTGCATTTATTTTCTTCTAATGAAATGATTATGCTCAACTTCAAGTGAGACACATAATTAGTGGTTGTAATTCTATGAAATTGTTATTGCTACCTAATACACATGCAATCTTCAGGATTTAAATTGTCATATGTAGCACAATTTTGTCAATAGAAATTTTTCAAAGGAAAACAGACGACACCAAGCCAATGCTGCCAAGCATTTGTATGCAGAGTTGTATAGTCCAGCTCATTTTGTCATTGCCCATGGTTTACCCAATTACTCATACCATTACAAATTTATGTGCAACATTTACCAGTATAGTTTTTTTTCGAAAAATTGGGTGGGGAAAACCGGATCAGGGATCCGATTCTTAACACCCCGAAAGGAGAAAAGAAATTTGGCCCATTACCGAGCGCCAACGGCCCAATATAAATACATGGCTTTGTTTCCTCCTTTAAGCTTCTTCATTGTTTTTTATAGATGATAAAATAATGGAACTCTTCCTTGTTTGATAAAACAGGATTTATGAACATCAATTTAAAATTTATTATTTGAAAAAGTTAGGATTATGTCCATCTATTTATTAATTTTTGCACGCATTAAAGATAATATTTCATAAAAATACTTTTGGACGTAAAAAATGGCTAACCGAGCTGCCTGCCGAATTGGATTTTAAAGGCCAGGCTGGGCTTTTCCTCGGCCTGGTGGCCTTGTCAGTGTCAAGGCCTGACAGTTTGGCATTTCTTGAGGACTGCTAGATCTAGGCCCAGCTCACTCTGCGGGGGCAAGGGAAGAAGAGATCGCAATTCGCGATCGGCATTCCACAATCCACAGGCCACCGCCCACGGAGAGAGGGACAGACAGTTAATTCCGTTTGGTCCCTGCCTATTCCCTGCAGGTGTCCGAACTGTCCCGCGCCCTAGACCTCGACCTCAAGAGTCGCCTTCCAGGGATGAAGGGGACCAGCTCGATCAGTAGCCAAATAAGCACGCCCATCCTCCCAAAGCAATCTCACCATGCTAAACGCCATGCCGGCCCCATACAGTGCGTAGCGCTCGCACTTACGCCCGGCCGGTAGGCCGACCGCCGACCCAGGCCCTCCGATCTATCTATCGTATCGGCCGGTGAATACAAAGGCGGCCGGCGGCGTCAGCGCCAACGCAGGCTGCAGCCGGGCGGTGGCGTCTAGCGCGTGTCTAACTCGTTGCATGGGCATCAACGCATCATGGATATATGGTGGCCATGCATGCATCTCCGATTCTCCGGTCCCCGCGCTCCATCGTCTCCCTGTTGAACCCAGGCGCTGACATGGCACACATCTCGTCCTCGGCTGTCAACGGGTGCCAATCAGCCTGTCTCGACGACGACGACGACTGGCGGACGTGTCGGGAGCACACGGCCGGTTTGGCTGCTGCTGCTTGTCCGCACCCCCCGCCGGAGAAGCGGTGCCCAACTTCTCCTTGTCACCAAGACACCAAAACGCGAAACCTGTGCGCGTGCTCCGTGTACGTTATTAGCTAGCTAAAAGTGTTCCACCAGACCACCACGGATAATGGTACCCGGAGCGGAGAATGGCACGTCCGCCCGATCCCACGACATGCGGGGCCACGAGATTACGAGAGTCCTCGTCGTACGGCGCCCGGTCGGCGCGCGCCCGTTCCTGTCGCCGGGCGCGCCGGGCCGCCGACCACGCACCATGCCCTCGGCCGCGACCGTCCGGCCGGTGGCGCCGCGCTGTTTCGCCCCGCGCCCGCAGGGGCGCAGGCCGCCGATCGCGCGGGCGCAATGCTGCGTGGCGCGTCGTGCCAGTGTCGTCCAACAATGTGGGACGACGACGACGACGACGAGACGCGCGGGATCGGAGGGTGTAGCGGCCGCCGCGCCGGCAGCCGGGCGCGCGGCACGGCGGCACGCCAAACTAAACTCCTTGTCCGTCCCGGTGCCCGAACGTCCAAGGGCGCGCACGCGGGGACAGCCTGCCGCCCGGACGCTGGGGTACTGGGGCCGCGGGGGGTGACTAGCGGCTGGGCTGACCCGCAACCCTCTGGGAAATCTCAGCTCCCGATCGCGGTCGGCTAATCGTCCGGAGCTGGGCCGTGCTTACACACGCTGGTGTCGACACGGCCGCCGGCAGGGCGGGGCCGGCGGCGGCCGCGCTGTCGCCGCTGTGTGGAGCTTCATGTGAAGTCCTTCAGATAAGGCTCCGCTTTTCTGTACGAAAGGTCGGCCACCGGGGGAGTAGAGCAGCTGTCGCGTCCTTCTGCGCCCTGTTTCACCTGAAAGCTTGGTTTGGGCCTTGGCCTGCCGGGCCGGTACAGCGCCATGCAGGAGGTAGTGGCACGCGTTCCTCAAAGAAGCTCCAGCATTCCAGCGGGGTAGGTCCTGTGGGTGAGTCCTCGGACCGTGGCAGCACGGCTGCCTGCGCTGCGGACGGCACGCCCAGGACAGCGCGGGCTCGCGTGTCCGTTTTGGAAGGTACGTAGAGACGATGGGCCAGGCACCTGAAACAAAAGTTGCGTCGTGGTTCATGTGCAGATATATCGGATGACAGCGATCGTGTTCTCAATTTCCGCGAGATGGTGCTGGTGGCCTGGTGCATACATACACGACCGGTCGATGATGGACTGGTGGCGTTGTCAGGCCGAAGTTATTGGCACAGTGCGCAGACAACGTGGTTGTTGGGCAGTGGTCACAGGATTATTGGCACGTCACGTTTGACCTGTGGATCGAGGAACAACAGAACAACCTCTGCTCATGTGTGATACAAGTAGGGCCCCATTCTTAACGCTGCTTCCAAAGAAGTCTGTTGGTTTGTCCCTCACTTTTTGTTTATATCCATGTGCTGGATACAAGGATTGTTTGCCATGGATTTTAATTTTAGGCACGGCGTTGCTCTCTCTTTTTTCTTTTTCATTTCAGGAGGAAGAATGTTTATATACTTATAATAAGAATATGGGAAGTAGAATAACTAACTAACATTTTTGGTGGGTGTAACAATCTGAAGGGAAATTTTGCCGTTGGACACCGTTCTTTCTTCGAATTAGCTGAAACACACCGCCAACAACGAAATTGGCTGAGTACCATTACAAAATCATGATCGTTTGCCAGAACACACCGCAACGATTAAAATAAGATTTGGAGAGAGAAGATGGACGAAATGTCGCTTTTGCCCTTATCTTCTTCCTCTAGCTCCTCGCCGTGTTTCTTTTTCCTGTGCCATGGCGAGCACCCCTCGCCGTCGCGCCCGCGCTCGCCCGCCCGTGTGCGCCATGGCCGCCGCCGCCGCCACACCATGGTCGTCGGCCCACACCGGCCGGCGACGAGCACGCGGCCATCCTCGCGAGGCGGAGCGGGGGAGGAGGGGGCCGCCGGCAGGATGCGAAGGAGGAGGAGCCCCGTCGCCGCGCGCTCCACCCTGTCGTGCATGCAGGCGGCGACCGTCCCCCACGCCGTCCGCCACGCCACGCCGTCCGCGCTCGCCCGCCGCGCCACGCCTTCCACGACACCGCCGCCGGCGCGCTCCACACCGCCGTGTCGTGCCTATGGTCAAGAGTCAAGATCGAGCGACTATGGCGTGACGCCGACGGCTGAGCGACATCAAGATCAACTCCGTCAGCGTGCAGGTGCTGCGGGCGGTCGTCTTCCTCGCTGAGCTCGCCTCCCGGGACGCCGCCGTCGTGCAAACGCTCACCAAGCCTCCCCCGCCGCCTCACCGCCGGTCGCCAAGCCTCCGTTGGCCGGGCCAGACGCTACTGGCCGCCCCACCGCCGCCGTTGGCCGGGCCAGGGAGGGGGGAGGGGCAGGGGACGGGGCGGCGGTGGGGAAGAGGAGGGGGCGGCGGCGGAGTTGCAGGGGAGGGGGAGCGGGAGGGAGAAAAGGAGCTGACATGCGGGCCCCACTTCCTGGAGGGCAAGATGGACATTTCCCCCACCTTCTCTCTCCCCAAATCAGATATATTCTTAATTTAATCGACGCGGTGTGTTCTGGCAAACAATCGTGATTTTGTAATGGTACCCAACCAATTTCGCTGTTGGCGGTGTGTTCCAGCTAATTCGAAGAAAGACCGGTGTCCAGGAGCAAAATTTCCCTAATCTGAAACATCCATGTTTTATGCTGTTCAGAATTAGAAAAGGGAGACCTGTTTTGTTTTCCCTTAACTAGGTATAACAGTGCGAAGACTACTAATGGAAACGAAAACATTTGGTTAAGCAGGAGTCACGAGCTTTCCGTCATGTTACAAGTACAAACAAGATCGGTTAGCTGGTTATGGGCAAACCGAAAGTTTAGCACGACCCCACATGTTGTTCCTTTGTCGGGTCATTGTGTGTTCTCGCGTTCACCTTGACGTCGTCGTCCATGCGAGTCAGATCACGCCGCGCGCGGCACGTTTAGTCCAGCCTCCCGTCGGCAATCGCCTCAAAGCTTCAAATCTCAACTAACTCTGTCGATCAACTGGGCGTGTGTGGGGTGTGCAACTTAACGTGTGGCTCCGGGGATCGGAGGAAAGGGAAAACATGGCTTTCGCTTACCGTTTTCCTAGCGTCGGTGACGGGTGGGTCTAGCATTCTTACCTACTCCATAGAGCTACCGGTTTTCCGAGACCGGCCGTGGTCTGGAGTCTGGACTCCGGACTCGTCACTCTCATCATCCTCTCCGGACAGCCCGGCGGCGGCTGATCGATCGATCGGGCAGCGTACGGTCTCTGGTCCCTGGCTTGCCGCGGCCGCTTGCCGTCCCGAACAACTCCCACGCCGCCGCGCCGCGGCGGCCATCGCGGACGCTTCGTTTTCCGCGAGTGGCTCTCTTGTCGCGTGAAACAACTGCGTGCAGGCCGGGCGCGGCGAGCGTCCAGGTCGAGCGGCCGTGGCGTTGGCCCACGCGGCCGCGGTTTTTCCACCACCGGCGGGGGGGCACCACCCGACCACTTGCCACTTTGCCATCCCTTGCAGCTCGCACGTCGCCGTTCGCGGCCCAGGTGGTGGTGGCCGCGACGCGAGCGGCGAGCCGCCCGTGACCACGCCACCGCCAATCCATTACCGGTGTGCATGCAGCGGCTTCGGCACCCACAGTTCGGGACGGACGGCGGTTTACCGCGGGCGGACTGCACCCTACCTAGCCGTACGAAGGCTACGTCAGCGTCCTCATCCGGTGTGCGGCGTGACACTGGCACCCCCCTGTAAACGTATAGGATTAGAGTCCTCTTTTCATGTACCGACTCTTTACTGGAGTCCTCTTTGTACTCTGTAATAGCCAGATATCTCTGGCCTATATAATGATCCCGTCGGCCCCTGATAGGGTAAGCCGTTCCATCATATTCTACATGGTATAAGAGCCACCTCCTCTAAATTAAGCATCTAGACGAGTTCCTATTTTTGTCGACGACATGACATCGACAAGTTCTGCAACGGCGGCTAAGCTCTTCAAAATCTCCGTCTCGGAGAAACTCACCCGCGACAACTACCTTGTGTGGCGAGCACAAGTTCTCCCAGCTATTCGCGGATCTCGCCTCACAGGCGTCCTTGACGGCACCGTCGCCAAACCATCTGAAGTTCTTCGTGTTGAGAAGGCCGATAAAACTATTGAAGAAGTCGAGAACCCTGCCTATGCTGCATGGATTGCTCAAGACCAGCAATTGGTTGCTTATCTTCTTTCCTCGATGACCAAGGAAATCCTGGTGCACGTTTCTTCATGTGAACATGCTGCCGAGCTGTGGACTGCCATTACACAGATGTTTTCCTCTCAATCTCGCTCTAGAATTTTGCAGCTTCGCTCTCAGTTGTCCAGGGAGAAGAAGGGAGATCTCTCTGCATCTACTTACTACAGCAAGATGAAAGGCATTGCTGACGAACTAGCTGTTATTGGCAAGAAGATAGATGACGATGATCTCATCAGCTATATCCTCAACGGATTGGACTCTGATTACAACCCCTTTGTCTCGTCCGTCTCAGCGAAGGACTCCTTGACCTTGGGTGATCTATATGCTCAACTCCTCTCCTATGAAGCCCGCCTTCAACAGCAGAGATCAGATGAAGGACGTCTCTATTCCTCTGTCAATACGGCTTCTCGTGGTCGAGGCCGGGGCAGTTCTCGTGGACGAGGCCGCGGCCCAAGCACTGGACGCGGCTCTGGCAACACTACATCGTCTTCCAATCGTAGTCAGGGACCATCGGCCGCACCCGATTCTGATGATGGACCTATGTGTCAACTTTGCGAGAGATATGACCATACTGTCCATGATTGCTGGTTTCGTTTTAACAAAAAGTTTGTTGCTCCTCGTGATGGTGGTGCTCGTCCAATCAAGACCGGTCCTCAGAAATCTGCTTATTCTGCAGTTCCTTCATATGGGATTGATACAAATTGGTACTTTGACTCCGGCTCCACTGATCATATTACTAATGATCTAGGCCGCATTACATCTCGGGAGCGCTATAATGGTCACGACCAGATTCATGCTGCTAATGGCAAAGGTATGAGTATTAGTCATGTTGGCACATCTAGTTTTCATACACCTCATCGAAATTTTTCTTTCAACAACGTTTTACATGTTCCTTCAGCCACTAAGAATCTAGTCTCGGTTCATCAATTTACAGCTGATAATGATGTATATCTTGAGTTTCACCCTTCTTTCTTCTGTGTGAAGGATCTGACAACGAAGAACCTTCTTCTTCAAGGTCGATGTCGTGATGGCCTCTATCCCCTTCCGCACCAATCCCAAGTTCATCATATTTCAAAGCCTTCCAACTCTCGGTGGCATCAACGTTTAGGACATCCGTCTCTAGCTATAGTTAGTCATATTCTTAATAAAAATAAGTTAGCCTTTGTTAAAGATTCTGCTGAGTCAGTGTGTGGTGCTTGTCAACAAGCTAAAAGCCACCAATTACCTTATTCCCGATCGGATAGTGAGTCTTCTTTTCCTTTACAATTAGTTTTCTCAGATGTTTGGGGACCTTCACCCAAATCTGTTGGTGGTTATCAATACTATGTAAGTTTTATTGATGATTTCAGTAAATTTACATGGATCTATCTTCTTAAAAATCGCTCAGATGTCTATCAAGTTTTTCTTAATTTCCAACAGATGGTTGAACGATCCCTTGACAGAAAAATTATTACCATGCAATCTGATTGGGGTGGAGAATATCAAAGGCTTAATTCCTTCTTTCAGAAAGTGGGCATTACCCATCATGTATCTTGTCCCCACACTCATCAACAAAATGGTTCTGCTGAGCGTAAACATCGTCACATTGTTGAAGTTGGTTTGTCTCTTCTTGCTCAAGCATCCATGCCTCTCAAGTTTTGGGATGAAGCCTTTCTTACCGCAACATACCTAATCAATCGCACTCCTAGTCGAGTCATTAATTTGTCCACCCCCTTAACCAAACTTTTTAATGAAACTCCTTCCTACTCCTTTTTGCGTGTTTTTGGATGTGCATGTTGGCCTAATCTTCGCCCCTACAATAATCATAAACTTCAGTTTCGCTCAAAAGAATGTGCTTTTCTTGGCTATAGTGACATGCATAAAGGTTATAAATGTCTAGACATCACAACGGGCCGTGTTTATATATCTCGTGATGTTGTGTTTGATGAGGGTGTTTTCCCCTTTTCTAAGCTTCATCCCTGTGCTGGCAAACGTCTTCACCATGAACTCCTTTTGCCTTCCAACTTGGTTAATTTTGATGAGGGTGTGATTTCTAGTGGTGCTAACCCAGCTAATGCTTCTTCCGAGCCTTGTGGTTTGCCTTCTGATGATACAGGGAGCTCCCAGGATGTTTCGTCAACACCTCCTACGGTGGTACAGCCTTCAACGCCGGTCTTCTCTTTCGAGCTTTTGCCCACGGCTGACACGTCATCCGGTGGTGATTCAGGAACAGTTTTTGTTGCAGCGCCTGATCCTGGTATGGTCTCGATTTCCTCCACTCCTGCTGCACCATCTGTCCTGTCCGGTGTCATGTCGCCTATGGTTTCTGATTTGCCGGCCGCTGTGTTGGGGTCTTCTGTGGATGCTTCTGCTTCTACGTCTGTTGCTCCTACGGTTTCTCCTGGTCAGCGTCATCTTCCCCCTCCACCACCAGGGCCGCCTCGGCCAATTCATGGTCCAATTACACGACCTCGCACTCGTCTTCAGAACAACATTCGCAAGCCAAAGGCATTTACGGATGGAACTGTCCGCTATGGTCTTTCCACAGTTGCTCAGGAACCGAAGTCATTGGGTGATGCTCTTGCTTCTGATCAATGGCGTGCAGCTATGAATGCTGAGTATGATGCTCTTCTTCGCAATAAGACGTGGCATCTAGTTCCTTCTCAACCTGGTCAGAACGTTATTGATTGTCGTTGGGTGTATAAAATTAAGCAGCGACCTGATGGTTCTGTAGATCGTTACAAAGCTCGTTTGGTAGCCAAGGGTTATAAACAGAGGTATGGCTTGGATTATGAAGATACATTCAGTCCTGTTGTTAAGGCTGCGACAATTCGTCTGATTCTATCTCTTGCCGTCACAAAGCATTGGGGTATTCGTCAATTGGATGTTCAGAATGCGTTTTTACATGGTGTTCTAGAGGAGGATGTGTACATGAAGCAACCCCCTGGGTTTATTGATCCTACGTTTCCTGACTATGTTTGCAAACTCGACAAATCGTTATATGGTCTTAAACAGGCTCCACGGGCGTGGTATTCTCGGTTAAGCACCAAGCTTCTAGCCCTCGGCTTTCATGCTTCTAAAGCTGATACTTCTTTGTTTTATTATCATCATGGTGGTGTCACTATCTATTTTTTGGTCTATGTGGATGATATTATTGTTGTTAGTTCTTGTCCAAAGGCACTTGATAAGCTCTTATCGCAACTCCGGGATGATTTTGCTTTGAAGGATCTTGGATCGCTTCACTATTTCCTTGGTATGGAAGTTGTTTCCCATCCTTCTGGTGGTCTCTTGCTTCATCAGCATAAATATGCTTCAGAGCTTATTCATAAGGCTGGTCTTAAGGATTGCAAGCCTGCTGCTACACCGATGGTTCCTTCAGATAAATTGGCTCACTACACTGGTGACCCTCTTGACTCTGCTACAGCTACACGTTACAGAAGTATTGTGGGAGGTCTTCAATATTTAACGCTCACTCGTCCGGACATTGCATTTGCTGTTAACAAAGTTTGTCAATACTTACATTGTCCTACCACGGCTCATTATACTGCAGTCAAGCGCATCCTACGTTATGTCAGTGGCAGTATTGGTTATGGTCTCACGTTTGTTCCATCTTCGTCTCTTGTGCTTAGTGCTTTTTCTGATGCTGACTGGGCCGGCTGCTCCGATGATCGTCGGTCCACGGGTGGTTTTGCTGTTTTCATTGGTGCAAATTTGATTTCGTGGCATGCTAAGAAGCAAGCAACTGTTTCTCGATCAAGTACTGAAGCTGAGTATAAAGCTTTAGCAAATGCTACAGCTGAACTGATTTGGGTCCAGTCTCTTCTACGCGAGCTCGGTGTTCCTCAACCCGAAGTACCTGTTCTTTGGTGTGATAATATCGGTGCTACATATTTATCCGCCAATCCAGTTTTTCATGCTCGGACCAAGCACATTGAAGTGGACTATCATTTTGTTCGACAGCGAGTTGCTCAGCGCCAACTTCGTGTTCGCATTATTTCCACACATGATCAGATAGCCGACGGTTTCACTAAACCTCTGACAGAGAGCAAGCTTCGTGCATTTCGAGGCAATCTCAATCTTTGTAAGAGTTGTGATTGAGGGGGGATGTAAACGTATAGGATTAGAGTCCTCTTTTCATGTACCGACTCTTTACTGGAGTCCTCTTTGTACTCTGTAATAGCCAGATATCTCTGGCCTATATAATGATCCCGTCGGCCCCTGATAGGGTAAGCCGTTCCATCATATTCTACACCCCCTACCTTGGGGCGCAGCGCAGGCCACCGTCCGGGAAGGCTCGCTCGGCAGCCGCATGCCCGCAGCTGGCACTGTACCATACAGTACAGTACAGGTGGGCATGGCGAGGTTTTGCGTGTGACGACCGTGGACTCGGCGCGGCTGTTGGTGCGAGATCTCCGGTGACAAAGTGGGTCGGTCGATTTGACCGGCCAGCCGGGCGGCCATCGACGTCGTCGAAAAGGCTCGAGGTGTTCGGAGCACAGTGCCTTAACCTTTTCGACAGCCACCTCTTCCGCCGGACTTGGGTGCATGCAATAGATGGGGTGCCTACGGACATCGCACATGCATGTACGAAATGATCTTATCTGGATATGTTGCTTGAACAATGTTGTCTGCATTTTCAGCAACATTTGTTTTCTTGGAGTATATATCATATAGAATGACGTATGAGCTTTGCCTATGCCCCGTGAACACTGGGCATATTTTGGAGGATATGCATGATGAACTTTAAGTACAGAAACAATACGTACTCCAATGCAAGGGGAAAAAAACAACATAAGAAACCGTACGTTCAATTCCTACAGGACCGACTGATCTGAAATGTACTTTCTTCTCCTTTTCTCTCTTATTATTAGCTCGCTGTCATCCACTCTTGTTGCTTGCTTGGAGTTTGGGACATGGTAGCTACATTTTTCAACCATTTTAGAAAATGTAGCAGTAAATGGTTCATTCATAAACACTTTCTCGTTTCACAAATCTTCTGACTGATCTTATGCTCTCTATATCACCAGAGATGCTTCATTTTTGTGTTGAAACAAGGGACGCAATCGCTTGCTCTAGTTTCTCCATTCACCGACAAATGTTTACCTTAATTTCCTAGTAATATCTTAGAAAGGTGTAAAAGGATCTGCACCTTTAGAAATTTAATCCTATAAAAAGTTATGACGCATTGACACTTCAAAGTAACCTACTACGCTTTTGCAACTTGTATATAATAAACTTTGTTCTACAGTTTTGCCGCAAATGATATGAAAGAGACGTATTATAAAACTAGTTCTTTTGTGCATTAACCCCTGTGCACGGGTAGCAATTTTGACTACGTACATATCACATGTCGTGGACAAATTTAGGGCACATAGTTACTCAAAATTATTCATGTTTGAGGCACTATTTATTTGCATCCAGGACTATATATAATCTTGCTTATGGTCTAAGCAAGGACAACATGATAAAAGAACATCATATCCTAGACCGCCCGAATAATATGAAATAAGCTGTCTAAAATTTCTTATTATTTTTGTGGTCTACGATATCCTCTTACCATGTTATTCTTACTAGATCATAAGCTACATATTGTATAATCTCGACCAGCAAGCAAACACCTTCTTTAAATATAATGGTGATATAGACATGACATAATTGTCACCTTTAATTATATAATAGACATTGATTATTAATTACTCTATGCTTTTCCATATCCGGTCAAACCCTTTGTGTCTCACCTCCAAGTCAATTCCATTTTAAATCAGCTCTTACTTTTTTTTTCTTTTTACACATTGTTTCCTTAAAATATACAAAGTATTTATTTGTTCTTTCATAATAATTACTCTAGCGTTAAGATCACAACAAAACTAGTATGAACTATGACAAAACTAGCTAGCATGCTACGCCGAATAATCTAAACGGAAATTACTTAGATAACAAAATCAATCTGTGGTAGTGTTACTTCTTCACCAGTGTATATATGTAACTGCCGTACCCTACCATCTCTTAGAATCAAACACTGCGTCGCACATACACGAGTCGATCAGTTGCCCTATTGAGCATGTGAAAAAGATTATGATTACCAGTGCACCATCAAGCTGAACTGGCAGTGAGCTGAGATTCCGCTAACCAACTACCCCACGCACATCGCCTTTGGCCAGCCAGGAAGCAGGCTTTTTAGTTTTTACCCTAAACGTCACTTGGAGAGAGACCTGTGCGAAGACATGCAAGTATCACACGGGCACACGGCACACAGCTGCCGAGCTGCGCGCGCATTCCGACTTCCGAGTGCCACTTGCTAATGACACACGTACTGCCGTCGCTCTCGGTGCTCTCTGGCAGCGATCGAGCTGAGCTATTGAGAGACGGGCATCGGCTACGCCCCATGGTTAGCTAGGTTAAGATCACGCCACGGCATTGGCTAGCGAGAATGGGTCTAAAAAAACACCAAAAAGCCCAGCTTTTCATTAATTACACCACTTGCTTTATTATTGGAAGATTAAGATTACTTCCTTTTTTGGCTTTAGAAGAAGAGGGGGCCTTTGCTTACGTTTGATCTCCGGCGGTGGCAGTGGGAGAGACATCGGCGTCACCGTCGTCGTGGCTGATCGGATCATCCCGGTGATCTGATCACGGGCAAGCTTTGCTAAAAACAAGCTATCTAATCGCCCCCATGCAATGGCACAGGAACAGCACGTATGTTCGTACTGCTGACTGTACGTATGCTATTAGCAACGCAAGCACAATCCTTCGAAGCGACAGCGTAGGTATATGTTAAGGGAAAAGCGCGTACAAAGTGATACAGCTTGGGCCTTTTAAAAATGGAGGTTTTGTAGTAGATTGCTTACTGGACTTGAGCACGTACAGTACGCAGTACGGCACAGCAGGGGTGGCTGCTGATGATGGGTGACTCGGACAGGATCTCGGAAGCTTCGAAGCTGCGTGCTGTTGGCTCCGGCCTCCGGAAGGGAGACGACCGCGTCTGTTGGCAGTAGCTACCCATATCGGGCGGGTGTTATCATCATCGAAAAGAGGAAAGTCGGTGGGAGAAAATGTGCTGCTAGCAGCGATCGGTCGTCCTCGATCGTTGGTGCTAGTACAAATCATCGCCGACAGCGGGAATTTTAATTATTAGTTGCAGACGCTTATATAGTTGTTATATCCCCAGATTAAATGAATTGATTAGTGCCCGCTTTGTAGCTTAGCTTGCGTATGACCGACCAGAATGTTCAAAGTTCTGCTCTGACAACACCAAAGCCAAGAAGCATCTTGTGCTCACAGATACGGACTGTTGTTTAACTGGTTCTGTTGACGCATCAAATTGCGTGGTAAAATTTGTGTCATGCACGTTTGGATCCTTTGTAGTTAACTATTGACTGCCAAAAATTACTTTAGAGGAATCCCAGCTAATAATTGCCAGCTAATGGTAGTTAGCTATATACTTCATCCGTCCACAAATACAAATATTTAAAGATATCGACACGTAATATCTATAAAAAGATATTATTGTAAATACAATAAGTTATATATTATGATATCTAGTTTCTTGATGAATCTTGTAATATCATTTCACGTTAGCACTCTTTATAAAGTTTTTTTAAAAACAAATTAGCATAAATACATTAATATTTATTATATTTGTGGACGGCAAACGTGGCCAAGCAGTAGAAAAAGGAAACGATGCCGTATAGCTACCGCTTTCCACCTCACCAAGCTAATGCTGCTGCTCAGAAATGACATTTTCCAAGAAATTGGCACTGACCGTGAAACCATGTTAGTGATAATACCCAAGTATGAAGTACTCCGTATCATCTCCACCCGTCCAATCTCTACTCACAGCGCCGGGCAGCAACACGGGATGCAACATGAGCATAATGCCCTCCACCGAAATTTCAACTGCTGTACCATAGATTCCTTTTTCCTTCCTCGCATTATATGAGCTGCATGCGTACGCAGGGAGCCAGGGACGACCAAAAGGACGACGATAGCCCTACACAAACCACTGCACACCACCTTATCCAGATTGTGATTGTCACCCTTGCCAGAAAGCCATTCTCTCTGCCTGTCCATAATTTGTACCCCTGTTTTCCACACCAAGTAGTACTCGCCACGTTTTCCCATAGGCCCTACTAGCTTATGTGCCCGACTGAACCGCAGTACCCTCCCTCTCCCCAAAGTCCAAGCACTCAAAACGCCCGATCGGCCGGTGGCATGGATAATTGGCACGGGCGCAGCCCGCAGGCACCTTGCAGGATAAGACGGGGTACGTGCCCTTTTCCGTTGTGGCTGGGGTCCGGATCGGACATCCGCGCCCATGCCAAAGCCCGGGGCTGGTCGGTCGGTTCCTTTCCTCTGCTGGTCGCTGCGACAAGCTGACGCCAATGGGAGAAGCTAGCTAGCGATCCTTACCGGAAGATGCCTGCCGCCCGCCGCCGGGTGAGCCCCATGTGGCGTGCTCGGACCTCGGACCTGCCTGGCCTGGCCCTGTTTTGGCTCTTTGCTTCGCCGTCCGCCGCGGGGGCCTACTGGCACGCACGTAACTGCCGCGCGGCCTCGGCATCTCCATGTGTCGTCACGTGTTCATTTCGAACACTTTGAGTATGTGGCAGCACACTGGAACAGATAAAACAGTGGGGATACGGTTACTGCATGCCCGTCGGTTCTCGAACGAAAAACTGTTTCTGCTCGATCCAAACTCCCGTGTTTCCACACACACACACAAAATTCGCGTGGTGTGCCATGCATTTTTTTCTCAGGCCGGCCAGCGTGCGTAGCCTAGGGATGAGAAGAGTCAACCGCGTTTGGAGCAGCAAATGCAGGGCGGACCACAGGGGCACGGGCACATGAGGTGAGCTCGCTCGCAAGTCATATCTGGACCATGCAAATTGGGGGGGCGCCCCAGATAGGCGCGTTCCTGGTGAGCTCTCGTATCACAGCACGTCAACACCGGCGGTCGAGTGAACGTACAGTAAAGATTGCATCACGCCTAGAGACTCGTTTTCAGCACTGTTGTTGTGTAGAGCTCTGAAAGCGACGGTGCCTAAACAAGTGGTTCCGGGTCTGACTTCCACGTGACGGCGACGGCCGACGCGATGCGAGCCAGTGCCGACCGCCCCGGTCCGAAGAAGAGTGTACAGAAGCACCCGAAGATCGAGTTTTAACTTTTGATGCGGAAACTCTTTATTTTTACTGACCAAAATAAGACGAGAAAATATATAATCACCGTCGTAATAATGATACAGTGAGCTAGTGACTGCGTGCGTACATACACCAATAATAATACAACCGGGACGTCCCGAGGGATCTCCCGGTAAAAAAATACACGATGCGATGCATGGACATGGATCGATCGCTGCTGCTCCTACTACCTACTAGCCAACTAGTACGTACTCGATCATCGTACTGGCCCTCGGGCACCTCGACACAGGTGCTCCAGGAAAAATAATGAAACCCAATGAGGAAATAATTACTACTACCGATCATATCGCCTGCTACTAATCACGATGCTGTAGCGCGCGTCGCCGAGTGGCGGCATGGTACGAGGACGTGGCCGCGATTTTATGAACAGCGCGCGGTGCTCCGCTAGCCGCGAGCACGAAGGTGAAACACGTACGGTCACCGGCCGGCTGGTTACCGCTCGGCCTTCCGGTCGACGGAGACCGGGGCGAGGCGGTTCGCCCAGCTGAAGCTGAATCGCCCGACCGGGCAGCTCATGGTCCTGGCCGGGCCGCCGGCGAGGCCGCGGCGCGCCGGGGCGCCCTTGCCGTTGGCCTCGGCGAAGTCGGCCAGGCGCTGGAGCGCGACGTCGAGGGTCTTGGCGGACATGTTGGCGAAGCAGACGCGGAACCAGCCGGGTTCGCTGCAGTGGCACGAGGAGCCCGGGGAGATGTTGAGCCCGACCTCGAACACCACCTTCTTCCACAGGTCCATCTCGCCCTGGAACGACTGGCTCCGCATCAGGCTGTTCATCCTCACCCAGCAGAAGAGCCCCGCGTTGCTCTCCAGGCACTCGACCCCGATCGCCCTCAGGCCCTCCACCAGCTGGTCGCGCCGCTCCTTGATCCGCCGCGTGTTCTCGGCGATGTACCGGCGGGTGAAGTCCCTGTCGCCCAGCAGCGACGCCAGGAGGTGCTGCGTCTGGGAGGAGACGAGCCCGAAGCTGGACATCTTGGTGGCGGCGGAGACGACGGCGGCGTTGGCGGAGTAGATGGCGCCGACCCGGAAGCCCGGGAGGCCCAGGTCCTTTGAGAGGCTGTACACGACGTGCACGCGCTCCGACAGGGCGGCGGCGTCGGCGCGCGCCGCCACGACCTCGAGCGCGCTGACGAAGCCCGGCTCGGCGAACGCCGTGCCGGAGTAGATCTCGTCGCTGACGAGGTGGATGCCCTTGGCGGCCACGAAGTCGACGAGGAGCTCCAGGTCGGCGCGCGGGGACGTGGTGCCCAGCGGGTTGGAGGGGTTGGTGATGAGCACGCCCTTGACGCGCAGCCGCTGCTTCTGGGCGCGGCGGTACGCGTCGTCCAGCGCGGCGCGGGTCACGCGGAAGCCGTTGGCGCTCGTGCAGTGTACGGGCACGATCTCGGCGCCGGTGCGCCACTTGAGGTCGCGGTCGAACCTGCAGAGATGACGAGAGCCCGGCCAGTCAGCGAAGCCGTCCATGTACGCGATAGTTAATAGCGTGCGTGGCGCGCGCGGCCGGCCGCCGCCACTCGCACGCGGCGTTGCATATGGCAGGCCGGCAGGAGTAAAAGCAACGCCATGTGGAGGGGTGTGGTGTGGTGCGCGTACCCTGGGTAGTATGGCGTGGGGATGAGAAAGGCGTCTCCGTGGTCGGCGAGGCAGAACATGAGGGCCTCGTTGGCCGAGGTGGCGCCGGCGGTGAGCACGATGTTGCTGGGGTCGAAGGACACCCTGAACCCGCGCTGCTCGGACATGAACCTCGCCAATGCCTGCGGAAGTCGATCGATCACGTGCGAGTCAGCCGCTGCCCACTATAGCGATACAGAAAAGTACCAAGTGGCTGCCTAGGAAGCAGTAAACTACACTCACATTCTTGAAAGCCGGCATGCCGTGGTAGTCCTGGAAGAGAGCGAGCTCCCGGAAGACGGAGGCGCCGCCCCGGCGGAGGCCAAGCGCGTCCGGGTTGGCCTCGAGCCAGGACTCGAGCAGGTCGAAGGAGAGCTGGTTCTCGGCGAGGCCCATCTGGATGATGCCGCCGGGGTTGGACACGGGGTCGTAGGGGTTCTTTTCGTATTCCTCCCAACCGAGGAAGTATGAGGAGTCCTGGCCGTGGGTGTTACACGCGGCCTTCTTGGACAGCAGCTGGGGCTTCTCATCGGCGACGACCATGCTCACCATCTCGCTGCCGCTCGCTCTGTGGTAGCTTCTGGCGCCGGCGCGCGCTTTTCTGTGCCGGTTTGAAACTGGGGGCGGCACGCACGCAGCCACGCGCGCACTGGACGAGAGTGAGTGGGAAAGATCGAGCGAGAGGGAGTATGCGAGAGTGAGGCAGTGAGCAGGAGTGCTGAGAAGCTAGAGGAGGTAGCTAGCTGATGGTTTTGGTGAGTCCCAAGGTAGCCTCTTTATATAGCTGCTGATGGAGTGCTGCTGCAGGTGGGAGACAGAGACAGGAGTGCCGAATTTCAAAAATATACAATGGGTGATCGAGGAAGGAAAATTGCATTAAATGTGTCAAGATAGCGAGGACTCGTTCAGGGAGAATGGCTGAGGTTAACATCACTGGGTTAATCACATGCCGACAGGGAATTAACCCAACGCGCGAAGAAGACCAAGCCATTTGCCGTTTGCTTTGGAAACGGCGGTAGCTGCCGGCGGGCCATGGATGTCAAAGAAGTGGGCTGTGTGTGTCCTTTCCCAGGAGAAGGAAGACAAAGACAAGCCGCGTTCTCCGAGCCAACTAGCTCGATCGCAACCGAAATACCCGTCGTCAAAAGTCAAAACAGCGTGGTACTTACTGTACAACACTGGTACACTCCGCTTCCCTGATTACATCTTTTATCGGCGTTAACGAGAGACGATGTGTCACTGACGTGTGGGATCCTCTGACGAGGTTGCCAAGACATATACCCGTTTGCTAGGGACCGAGATCCGGTGCAGTGGTAACTGCTGCTACAGGTTACCACTGCACGCGATCTGCGCCGTCGATTTTCAGACGCTGGCGGACAGGATCAAGTGCTACAGGGATTTCTGCTACAGTGTTCTCGGTACCTCGGTAGGTTGCCACTGCTAAGTGGTATGGGGAAAAACTAAAAACAAGTAGGGATCACAAGTGATTCCATGTAACCTGATTTGAAATAATTCAACTTTTTTTCGAAGGATCGAGTTCGTGCAATCTATACTTAAAGCAGTAGAAAGGTGCATTATTTCCATCCAAGAAACGTGGTGCATGCTCCAAATTCAACTATATGAGCATCCTTTCCTTCAGTTCACGCAGGCGTAGACGATTTCGATTTTCGCGCCATCTTTTCGAAAACGAGACCAGAGCAACGGACGCTAATGGTAAAGGATGAAAGGAAAACGACAGGCAGTGCTCCTGCATACACTTCCCGGTGGTTGTTGGTTTGCACTTTAGTTAGTATCCCCATTCAGCGAGCGCCACGTGGGACCATTCCAACGGCACATCTAGCTTATCAGAAGTGTGTTTACATTGACAGGTCATTTCTACTCGTGTCCATCTGAGCAATACCAAGACGGTCGACAACGATCACCATATATTGTGACTGCATCTCACGTAAACAAATGAATGTGAACTGAAAGAACAGCTTCTTACTGCCAAAGCTGTCACATAAACGATGGTGCTCTGGGATACAAGAAACGATCGATGAATATGAATATATGATAAAGAAGAAAAATGCCACGAGATGATGCAAATCGACTATATTTCCACTAGCTCAATAGTGCTGCAAAATCTGATGTGACTTATTCTATCGCCGAAATCTAGCTCAGTTGGTAATGCAAGCAGCCAAATTGTGTCGTTTCGTGCGGAATTTGTTTGTTTAGGAGCCCAAAACTGGCGATTGGTCCCAAGTTGAAGCTAGTAAATGTTTCCGAAAGGAGGTTCTGGAGCCCTTGAAACAGAAGAAAGATGAATCGGAAGATCGCACAAAGATCATCCACCTTTGCCTGATGGGAGAGAATTCCTAATTGCTTCATCAGAGCGCCAGCAGAGTTCAGGCGGTTGTTTCGTTGACGTGACGAGGCGAACCGAAGTGTTCGTACAAAAAATTAAAGTGCTATTCAAAAAAAAAAGAAGAAGTAGGAGCGGCCAATCGGCGCGACATGCTTCATGTGATTTCCGCTGTCCGATTGGTCCGTCTCATGTTGCTGCGACTTTTTTATGCATGGAACGCGCCGCAAGTACAGCAGTACAGATACCTGGCAATGTTCGCATAAACCAGGCAACGGCCACAGGTTTTTCCTGAAGAAGCTCGTTGGTTTAGAGGCATGATCACGGGCCACGTAGCTACAAGACAACTTATAGTTGACAATCGTAATAGGTCCACTCACAACCGGCGCTGCTGACATGGAGTTGGCCAGATGGGACAAAACTTTAAACAAAGCTGAATGTTGTGCTCTTCTTTTTTCTATATTAGGATCTCTTCGTACAAAGGAAAGGGCCCCCCATAACATTCTTAATCTTAATCGAACGTCATTACTTTTTGAGTGATTTGTTTACAATGAAGTGTAACACAACATGGAATCTCTCGTCCAAGAAACTACCCCTTGTCTAAATAATTCACTCCAAAATTCAACGTAGGCGACCGAATACTCTCTTATTAATTAGTAGTATTCCTGTTTTTATACAGACGAGTCCTCCTCGATCGTGCGGTGCTTATTTAATTAGCTTAATCATCACTTCCCATTCCTTTTAGTGGAAGGCGCTTTTCATTCCGTCTTCTGTAGTCATCGTCATGCCACCAGAAAATGGCATTGGCTCCAATTAATTTAATCTATCAACTGATTCGGAATCGCCCGCGCTGATGTAAAGTACAAGCACCACTGCGTGTGCGCAAATCATACGGCGCAAATGGAAGTTTTTAAGGGACACAATGGCAGAAACTCACACCGCATGCCAAAACGCTCGACCGTGCGTGATATATAACTGATAATCTCATCTCACAGAAATTTTACGAGTTCGCGGTGCCATCAATTGGTGTTACGCCCCGTCGCGAGTGCAATTCGCTAGCTCCTGGTCCCTGCGGCTCGCTACGAGCGACGTGCACAGTGGCCCCCCTCAGCAGTCGACGTGCAGCCGCAGCGACATCGCCTCGCGGCTTGACGGGTCAGAGATGCGGTATGGCCCCCGTCGCACGTACCCCGCAGAGCCCGTCCGGTGTCGGTGCTGTCGCAACCCGGCGCCGGCCCCGACGCGCTGCAGGCCGGCCTGCAGCACGCGCCCCGCTGCGCACTGTTGCCTCGCTGGCTGCCGTCGTTGGGGACCGACGAGACGGCGAGATGGCGACGCCCAGACTCCTCCGACGCCGCCGCGGCCGCGCTGACGCTGATCGGATCGCGCCTCGGCGTGGCAGCGGAGAACTAGCGCCGTAGCACGACGCGGGTACGGGACTTTTCCGGTGTAGTGTAGCAGCGGCTCGGTTTCCTCTGCGGCTTCGTGTTGGTGGCTGGGGCCGGGCCAGCCGGCCAGGACGTGGGCGCTGGCCCTGGCCGTCGTCGTCTTCTGTCTTCCTTTCTTTTTCTTTTTCCAGGCTTTATCTGATGTAGGCTTATACCCCTATAAATTTATAAATGATTTTTGCTATTTATCGGTCGACATATTTTTAGAAGAAAATCTGACAAACCTTTTAATGTCGCAAATGTTATATTTAGATATTGCAAATAGTATTATATGATGTCTCAAAAAAATATTTTCAAATATTTTATGGCTTTAGAAAAAAAAACATGCCAGATTTTGTTATGTTGTACATGCTATCTTAGGACGTTTCAAATATTTGTTCTCGCATATTACATAGTACTTCATGTTCAGCCATATGAAGCATGGTAGAATAATTTCGGCCATTTTCAATCGAAGTTCCCCTGAGCATGTTGGTGTGCGTGTGGTATTCATGCCTTTCTTGTATTGAAAAGTCAGAAGTATTTAACCACAATCGCATACATATTCTGGTACTATTGAAGAAAAGAAGTGGGACTATCATTCACGTGATCAGGTCCATGCAAGAAGTCCTGCGGTGAGAAAATGTTACTGGTAGTCTAGTACTAGTACGTGCAGTATAGTTGATTGGCAGTGTCTTGACCTTGTTTCTGATCAACAGGGGCTTGGAACGAGTTGAACCCTTGCCTCTGACTTGAGTTGGTCATATTGACCTGCCGATATAATGGGTTACTCAAGTCAAGTCGACTTGCCAAATTGAGCTGCTCTAACAGTCTACCGGTAGCAGGGACAGCTGCCATTGATGTTATCCTTCCTACTCCGTACTCGGGTAATCATGTCTTGTCGCTGTCAGATTTCAATCGACAGTTGGATGAACCCTTAACCAAAACAAAGTCAGCGCCTGTGCCATACGACTAATGATACGGCAAATTGATGCATTACGCGGATAGACACCAGGTCAAGGTGTTTAGCTCATCACTCCCTCCCTTCTTCCAACTCCCAACCGAAGAGAGCAGCAAGCTAGAAGAAGCGTCCGGTCTATTTGCACTCGCCAAAAGTCAAGCGGAATAGAGACTACCATATGGGCTGTTGGGCTCTATTATCTTCAGGGCAATCAATACGAGCATGTCAAGTATGGAAATGTAGGTGTAGCACTTGCTGCAGCGGTACTTGGCAGCGACGGGTTGACAGGCGCATCGTCGCCGCCCGGTTGACGCGTCGTTGTTGGAGATTTGCATTGACGGCGAATTCGTCAAAAACTGGAGCACAACTCGGATGCCTGCCATCCGATTTTCCAGGAGTGAAATTTTTTTGACTTATACGACAAGTACGGTGTGTCACTTGGATTGAGAAGCACGGTTACTCGGCAATTTGCCGCGTCCGGCACGCCTGAATTAAACGCCGACATCGACGCGGAAGCAGAGTCGCTTTGACAATCAGAGGAGAGGAGAAGAGAGGAGAGAGCACTTGTGTCAATCTGCACAAGAGAGAGTACACGTACGAAGACAAAATTCCAGTAACATA
Organism: Echinochloa phyllopogon; assembly: GCA_033239725.1. Taxonomy (NCBI): domain Eukaryota; kingdom Viridiplantae; phylum Streptophyta; class Magnoliopsida; order Poales; family Poaceae; genus Echinochloa; species Echinochloa phyllopogon. The sequence continues at coordinate 8,741,123 of BTCW01000009.1, read as the reverse complement.
CAGTGTACTGTGACGCTGGTATCCTGATTGTTCGGAAGCGGATATCTCGATCCAGTCACACCAACATGTCCCTTCCTGTTGATAATTAACTTGATATACGTACGTGTACGTAAAGACAAGTAGCATCATCCCAAGTCCCGATCCGAGTGTATACGTAGTACGCGAAGAAGATCTTGTTCTGTGTCCCGTGTTGATTCTGGGGGCGCTCTGTCGGCCTCGGCCTTATATTCCCCTCGCCGAATCGCTCTCACCGGACATGGCCCCGATGGCCGTTGGCCGCCGTGGCCCATGAGCACTAACGGTTGTCTTAACTCCCAGGACCGACCACGACCATGCGTGCCCACGAATGCCAACACGGCTCGAGCTAGCCAGGGGGCACGCAGGCGCGTAAAAGATGTCGAGCCAAATCGGATCGCCCCGGGCCTCGCCAATCTGAGACTGCATCCAAGGGTTGTCAGCTACTTGTCCTGTGCCAAGTGGGGACACTCCCTTCCCCCGATCCCGATCCTCCCCTACCAGATGGGTCGCGGGATCGAAGAAGTCGTGGCGACCCATGTGGGCTCTCCGTGCGCGACATGGGCGCGCAGCCGTCGTAGGACCCCGTCGCCGCCGTCCGCGATCGCGCCGCTGCAAAAGCACGTACAGCGTCATGTCACGCACGGCCGCCCAGTAGGCAGCGGCAGCAGCCAGTAGTCGGCCGGCCGGCCGCGCGCGGCGAGCGAAGCCTCGTCGAAATCATCGCGTGATGGCGTGCACGCACGCGCGTACGGTCGCGGCGGGGGGAGAGTACGCGCGGGCGGGGGTACCAGCGGGTGGGACGGCGATGGATACTGCGTCAATGTGGGGGGAGCGGCGGTCGGCTGCGGTTAGTTACGATCCGGACGACGACATGGGGGCCCGGCCGGCCGTGGCCGGGGCGCATGGACCTCTCTGTATGGCGATGCGGGGGCGGCGGGAGCCAATGATGGGGCGCGGCAGCGTGACACCCATCGTGGCGCTGCGTCCACGGAGGCCGGCCGCGATCGCCTCCGCTGCGGGGCGGGGCGGGCCGGGACGTGGACCGTGCGCGCGGCGCCGGGGACACGGGGCGTCGCCGTGTCCGGAGGGATCGGAGAGGGTAGGGACATCGCGCGGCGCTGCCCGACAGTCCGTGGACAGGCTCAGATGCAGGTTCCCCCTCTGTTGCATGCATATGTTGACGTGCAGGGGTCACGCCTGTTCCATCGATCCTCGCCGGCGGACAAAGCTTGCGGTGAAAACAAGAATGGGCGTCGCCGGCGGAGAAAGCTTCCGGTGAAAACAAGGATGCGCGTCAATTTGAACTTGTTGGTGTCGATCCTACGTTGTCATGAGCTTGGATCAACCATCACCGGCCTCCTGGAGTTATTAAGCGAGAACATGAAACCATGAATTTGCGGTTGATCACAGCTTCTTGCATACACTTCACAGCAATGTTTTTTTTTTGAGGAATGCAGCAATGTTTTATTCCATTCCCGTCATTTAGCAGCAAAGAAAAGTTGAAGCAGAGGATTACTTTTCGTGTGGTCCGGGAAGGGACGGCCCACACAGGGTTTACCCAGGAGGTACGAGGGGTAGAAAAAGGCCCATAAAGCCCATGCTACTGCCTTTGTTGTGTAGTGTTAGCCCAGCTCATCATTTCGATATCATACACAAAGCTAAATAGCTAATACTGACGAACACCATAGCTCTTAGGCGAGTCATGAATAAAAATAATCTCGTAAGCGCTACAAAACTTAGGCAGACTAACTGTAACATGACAGCACTGCACATTTCGGTGGATCTGGTCTTCAAGTGTATGTACACATATAATAACACAACGATTTAACGCACAACTACAGAGCATGGACAAGAAGATTCCTGGATTCCCCATCACATAACTGATAACATTTCCAGAGGCTACATAAATGCGTTTTAGGTAATAAAACGCTAGAGGCTAGTCATATGATGATTGACAATCTAGCAGAATAAGACGTGTTTGTTTGGAAATTACTCTGGCTTGCGGGGGCATGTGAGGCATATAATTACCAGCGATCTCCGCCAAGACACTCTTCTTCTTTCTCTTCTCTCCTAGCTAAGTAGTTCATGCACTCACCAAAGGCAGAGTCCGTTGCAGGATCAGAATAGACACTGTCGTCATTTACCATGCCCACAAACTCCATTCTCATTAAGCCGAAGCCGATTAGCTCCTCATTGGAAACTTTACGTTTCCCACAAGCCATTTCCTCGAAGTCTGTTTCGCGCCCACGATATGTTCCAAAATATGGATGCACGATCTTAATCCCTTTCATCTCACAATGAAAGCACCTACCTGTTCTCAAAATAATAATAGAAACCGCTCATCAGCATCTGAAAGAAAAGGTATAGTCTTTTCAATCATTCCTGGAAATTAAATCTCGAGGACATGCATTTTATAGAGCTCAACATAATAATAACGAAAATTACATAGATGCGTGTTAGGTCATACTCTTTTAGATGTCTATTATTCTTTGGTGAATGGGTGGGCTTGTGAGCACCAATGTGGGATCATATAACATTTTGCTGCTTAGGTAAAAAGTTCTACACTATAAATGGCATGACCAAGTACTTTGATCGGTGCTTTTAGTCACAAATCCAAAAACCTACAGTAGTGTTAGCTCATGTAGGGATACACAGAAACCATGCAAAGTTTTGCAATATGCTCTCAAGAATGCACAAGGAGGATTAAGACGAAATGCTAATGAACTCGGTGATTGAACAATAGCACTTGAACGATTTGAACAAATTAGGAACTGATACAAGTTAATAACAGTTTTTGTCTATCATGTCACAATTTGAATTTCTGTGGGTTCTAGAACAACAGAAAAGACCAGTAAAGTGGAGGGTGGCTGTAAACCATATATATTAAAATTTCGAATTCTGTAATGGTAAGTTCGGTGGACAACGCCCATAATTTGCATATCAAAAGCAACATTGTTAATAGTGCCTTATAAGGAAATATGCGATCCTTACTTTTAATATTAACGCAAATGTGAGGACCTACCAGAATCTGAAGGCAACACAGTGCAGCATGAAGGTAGTCTGTCTTGGCCTTTTTCATCATTGCTGCACTCCAGGAAAAAAAGTTTGGGAGCCACGTCATCAAGATGCGAACCCTTTGGTCTTGCCAGAAAATTGACATGAGAGTACGGGTATCCTTGCTCATTCAGAATGTAAGAATACTTGCCGTTCTCAGGTACCTCCAAATTCACACCACAGATAATATGAAGATCATGTTCAGTTCCCTGTAACATGGCAGTCAGTTCAGTATGGTTGTGCCAAAGTTGGTATCAATATTTACCATAATCAATAGCAACAGATCTACTGCATATTCGAGAAAAAATATTTACCATAATCAAGAGCAACAGAGAACGTGAAGACAAGAACATAAGCTAGCAACCTTTTCTTTTGCATATTTCTGCAACGCAGCTTCCACCTTTCTGCGGATGTAATATTGATTAGTCAAGAAATTATGCTTGTTCAGGGAGACAATTTTGGTGGCATGTGGAGTTAATTTTGGAACTGATGGAATTGATTTTGCTGGGTAAGACTTCTGTGAAAAATACTTCGAGATGAGCTCCACATCTCTGGGCGTGAGTATGCGGTTAACCCACAGCGAAGACTCAATAATGTGAAACATCCTTGACGTGGTTGACATGGAGAATTCTGCTTGCGCATCGGGCTGAGGATGCGATGCTGCTTCTGCTGCGGCCTTGTAGGCAGCCTCATAAGAGCATGACATATCCTGGTTTTGCATTGCTCTGAAAATGACATCTTCTAGGCTAGCATTGGAGCGGAGAAGGTACACCATTGCATCATGTTCAGACAATGCTGGGAAGAGATTACCGAGGAAAGCAAGGAGGCCATTGAGGGAGCGGCATTCGATGCGCCTGAGGCCCTTGGTGCTGAGCATGTCCACCTCAAACTCTGCATGCGAGGGGAATGCTGTGTCGTACCAGATGGTGTTGAGGATGATGTTAGAGACAGGGTTATCGGTAGGACCAAAGCAGTGACCGGCATGTAGGAGACCTCGGTGATGGCGTCTGCGCAAGGCATCCCGGGGAAGCCGCTCGTTGACGGTCAAATTTGCCAAACCGGTCAGACCGGTTTGCTTCTGTAATTCGAGTAGGATTAGGATTCCGAGTTTTAGTCCCATATTGTAACCTATTCGAAAGGGGTAAGACTTCCCCGGCCTATAAATATAAAGGCTAAGGCCGATTGAGAGGTATTCCAATCGAATCAAACACTTTATCTTCTATTTTTTGTCTCTCAAACTCTAATCCTTTTCCAACCTTATATTCTGTTCTTTGCTCGTCTCTACGGCGTTCAAGGACGTTCTAGGTGGCCTTCCGACCCTAGAGCAACCCTAGTTTAGCTCGAGCTCCGACGGGGTCCCTCCCGAGCTTGAGTTTCTAGGTCTTCACGACCTCCCGACCAGAAGCGGTCTGACCGGTTCTATAAACCGGTCTGACCGGTTTGCCCCGGAAAGTCAGGAGTTGGCCGTTGTGACGGCCGTGCTGCACGTTTGATTGATCTCAAGTTTGTTGGCGCGTTTTCGTGTCAACATACTTTTTGGCGACTCCGCTGGGGAGATTCAATCTACTCCGGATATGTCTGGATCAAAGTGCGACCTTGACAAAGACAACATCATCACCGCGACGATGGAAGAACTCACGGACGAGGAGCGAAAGCGATATTTGATTGCTGAGGAGCACTTCAGGGCGCAATTCTTGAAGGGCTTCAAGAAAGATCGCGGTGGTCTTGTCAAGAGAGTAGAGGAATTCGTCATGCCGGCTTTCAAGTTGGCAGATGATCACGTCGAAGAGATTCCAAAGGTAACGGGCGAATCCTCTGATTTAATGCAGCAAATTACTCGCATGATGGATGATAGATTACTTGCTGCACAAACTGCTACTAGTGAATTAATTGCTAGTATGACTGGTAATTCTGATAAAAATAAAATTAATTTAGAATCTAATGAATTACCTAGCTCATCAGGCGTGCCAGAACATGTTTTAGATTCTAATTTAGGCATGCCGGTGAATTTTATGCGGGACAAATACCTCACCCTGGTTCGGTCTACGAACCGGTCAGACCGGTTTGTACAACCGGTCAGACCGGTTTGGCCCCCTCTGGTGGTCAGACCGGTTCTTTGGGTGCAGGAGCATCTGGAGCGATGGTTTTGTCTAATACATCTACTTCTGGTCCTGTTTACACTATTCCACGCACCACGGGAAGTATACCCCACGGATCTGGCACGTTTCACGCGCCGATTCCGAGTACTTCTCAGAATACGATGTATGATGTTCCCCGCATTCCACATAACAGAGGTGATGAGAAATATCAAGCCGAGTTAGCTAAGTTTAAAGAAGACATAGCTAATACACTTAGAGCAAAACTCGGGCTTGAATTGGGTAGTGCATGCTTATATCAGAAACCGTATCTGCCTGAATTTGATTTGGTTCCTTATCCTAATGGTTGGCGTGTTCCTGATTTTATTAAATTCAGTGGTGAAGATAATAGAACTCCTTGGGAACACATTAGTCAATATATTTTGCAATTAGGAGAGGCATCATTTTATGAGGCATTGCGTATACGGTTGTTCTCATTATCTTTAACTGGAACTGCCTTTTCATGGTTTTCTTCGCTTGCTCCAAATTCTATTCATAATTGGACTCAATTGGAGCGAAAATTTCATGATCACTTCTTTAGCGGAGAAAACGAGGCAAAATTATCTGATTTAACATCGGTTAAACAAAGCCGTGAGGAATCGGTTCTTGAATACTTTAAAAGATTTAAGGATGTTAAGAACCGATGCTTTAATATCACTGTTTCTGAAAAGGATTTAGCAGATTTAGCTTTTGCAAGCTTACGGTCTAATTACAAGGAAAAATTAGAAGGTTCTGATTTCCTTACTATTAATCACTTGCAAATGAAAGCTATGAGTCTAGAGCTTAAGTTTAAAAATTCGAAAGAATCTGCTAAACCCCATTGTTCGAACGTGCATATTGTTGATAATGATTCTGATAGTTCGGACGATGATAAAGAAATTTATGCCGCCGAATTTGTTTGGTCATCAAAAAGTAAACCTAGTTCTTGTCCTTCATTAAAGCCGATTCAGAAAAATCGGCAAGAAGAAAAATTTACTTTTGATGTAGCCAAATGTGATCGTGTTTTTGATGAATTGCTTAAGAATGGCTTTATTAAACTTTCTCATGCAATTCCACCAGCCGATCAGTTGAAAAATCGTGCATATTGCAAGTGGCATAATTCTTTTTCTCATGCAACCAACGATTGCAATGTTTTTCGACGACAGGTACAATCGGCCCTTAATGAAGGTCGATTGGTGCTCGCCGAAATGCAAGTTGACAAGACTCCTTTCCCTGTTCATACCTTGGATGTGAACACCAAGATGCTGATTCGGCCGGAACAAGCCGATGGAGCTAAGGGTAAGAATGTGGTGATTGGAGACCCAAGACCGGAAAAAGTTGATGACAAAGTTCCGGTCAGAACAGTGATGATTGGGAGAACTCTGGATGGAAAAGAGTCTCTGAAGATTACTATTAACACATCAAGGCCCGGGGGGCAAGGAAGTTCTTTGGAAGAAAATCGGTCCGCTAGCCAGGCGAAACCGGTCAGACCGGTTTCCCAAACCGGTCAGACCGGTTTGTCTCCAGACCGTCCAAAAACTTTCAAGCCTAAGCGCCCGGAAGTGGGTACTTGGAAATTCAATGAGCCAAAGATTCAAGGGAGGGTTCTGAAGCAAGGACCTACATTCTCTCAGCTCATGAACAAGTACACAAAGGCCGTTCAAGTTGATCGGCCAACAAAAAAGAGACAGAGGTCACCACAGCATTGGATTGATCCTATAAGTTACAAGCGCCATGGTGGTTCTGTACATGACCGATTGGGCTCATACCAATCAGGTTTTTCGACTGCTCATCAAAGCGGTCAGACCGGTTTTATGAACCGGTCAGACCGGTTTCGGTCTGAGCAAAGAATTCATGTTCCTCCTAAGCAAGAATACCGTATCAAGGAGAAAAAGGAGGATGTGCAAGCCCAAGCCAATGAATTCATAAAAATTGGTGATATTCCAGTGGCTATGCAAGACTTGGGTAAAAAGCCGATAGTCATTGGAGATTCGGCTCTTGTTCCAGTCAAGAAGCCGGTCATGGCTAATGATCATGAGGCTAGCAGTAGCAAGGGCGTGAAGAAAGTTTTTCAACCAAGGTGGTGTCCTTCTGGGTTGACTCATACACAGAAGCGGAAACTACAGCGTTTGAGAAACAAAGAAAAAGGGAACAGGAAGCTGAGAAGATGAGGGATGACTACTTCAACAACTACAGGCCTATGATCCCTCAGACCAAGATTTGGCAAGCTAAACCCGTTGTGCAATCAGCAGCACAACCGGTCAGACCGGTTTCTGAATCTGGTCAGACCGGTTTGGGTCAGCCGACCGCTGCAGAAGCGGTCAGACCGGTTTCTGAAACCGGTCAGACCGGTTTGATGACAGAAGCGGGGGCTGGTGCTTCTTCAACCATCAAAACTACTCCACCGATTCCTCCAGTGGTTGAAGATGAAGAGTTAGTTGATTTTGAGCCTTCACCAGAGCGTGACAACATGGAAATTAATGTTGTCTATTTATCTTCTGATTATTGTGTGGTGCCGGAGGAGGAAATTTCTCATCTTCAACTTGGGCCGCGAGATGCTGTGTTTCAGAAGCCTAGTGAATCAGAAAATCATCTCAAGGCTTTGTATATGAGAGGGCACATCAACGGGAAGCCAATTTCTCGTATGTTGGTTGATGGTGGAGCTATTGTGAATCTCATGCCATACTCTCTCTACAAGAAGATTGGCGGGAAAGACGAAGAATTGATCAAGACGAACATGACGGTCAGTGGAGTTGGTGGAGGTGATCCCATTGGTGCCAAGGGGGTGGCTTCTATGGAGTTGACCGTCGGGAGCAAGACTATTGCTACGGCTTTCTTCGTCTCCGAGGTGCAAGGTAACTTCAGTTTAATCCTTGGTCGAGATTGGATTCATGCAAATAAATGTATTCCATCTACCTTGCATCAATATCTCATTCAGTGGATCGGCGACGAAGTTGAGGTTGTCCATGGTGACAATTCTTCCTTTGTTGCAACGGCCGATTCCGACTCTCTTAGTGCAAATGAGAAGGTCCAATGTTTGTCGGGCATGGATTTGACCGACTATGAGCTGATCAGTTGCACTAAGGATGGTTTTGTTCCTGCTACATTAAAGCCGATGGAAAATCGGTTGAATTACTTGCTGTAATTAATGAAGCAACAAAATCAACAGAGGCAAACCGGTCAGACCGCTTCTGGAAACCAGTCAGACCGGTTTGGATCTGAACAGCGCCGATCGAGCCAAACCGGTCAGACCGCTTCTGGGAACCGGTCAGACCGGTTTGCGTCTGGACAGTGGCTTCAAGACCGAATTGATCATTATCGAGAACATTCGGCCGGTACGTTCGAAGCCATTGAAGATCTTGGTGATATGGATAAGCTGGGTCAAGGTTTTACATCAGCTGATCCTTTAGAAAAAATAGATATTGGTGATGGTACTATTCCTAGGCCTACTTTTGTAAACAAAAATTTATCGGCTGAGTTTAAAGCCGAATTAATAAATTTGTTGAAAGAGTATGTCGATTGTTTTGCTTGGGAGTACCGTGAGATGCCTGGTTTAGGTCGTGACTTAGTTGAGCATCGTTTACCAATAAAAGCCGGTTTTAGACCTTTTAAACAATCGGCTAGACGTTTTAATCCCGCTATTTATGACCGAATAAAAGAAGAGATTAATCTTTTATTAGATGCTGGTTTTATTCGGACTTGTCGTTATGCGGAGTGGATTTCTAATATTGTTCCCGTTGAAAAGAAAGATTCGGGAAAACTTAGAGTTTGCATTGATTTTAGAGATCTTAATAAAGCCACTCCAAAAGATTCATATCCCATGCCTATAGCCGATGTCTTAATCAATGAAGCTTCTGGACATCGTGTTGTTAGTTTTCTTGATGGTAATGCCGGATATAATCAAATCTTCATGGCCGAAGAGGATATGCACAAAACGGCCTTTCAATGTCCGGGATTTATTGGTTTATTTGAGTGGGTAGTTATAAGCTTTGGATTAAAGAATGCCGGTGCAACTTATCAAAGAGCTATGAATTTAATCTTTCATGATTTACTTGGTGTTATTGTGGAAGTGTATATTGATGATATTGTAGTTAAATCGGATGGTTTGGATTCTCATTTAGCCGATTTAAAACTTGCTCTTGAGAGGATGCGACGGTATGGCTTGAAGATGAATCCACTTAAATGTGCTTTTGGTGTTTCGGCTGGAAAGTTTCTTGGGTTTGTTATTCATGAGAACGGCATAGAAGTTGATCCCAAGAGAATTGAAGCTATGAAGAAAGTCGAAGCTACTACTTGCAAGAAGGATTTACAAAAGTTTCTAGGCAAGGTAAATTTCTTGAGAAGATTTATAATTAACTTGTCTGGAAAGGTTGATGCTTTTACTCCTTTACTTCGGTTGAAAGATGAAGCCGATTTTAACTGGGGGGCAAAACAGCAAGAAGCTTTTGAGAAGATCAAAGAGTACTTGTCTTCACCACCGGTGCTTAGGGCGCCTAAGCGAGGAGTTCCATTCAGACTTTATGTGGCGGCTGAAGATATGACTATTGGAGCTGTTTTGACTCAAGAAATCGGCAATAAGGAGTATGTGATTGCTTATGTGAGCCGACGTCTTATTGATGCAGAAACGAGGTATACTTTCATTGAGAAGTTGTGTTTATCCTTGTATCATGCTTGTACTCAATTGAGGCATTATTTACTATCTAGTACTTGCATCGTGTTATGTCAAACCGATGTGATTAAACATATGTTGCAAAAGCCGATTGCTAGCGGGAGAGTCGGTAAATGGGCTTATGCTTTAGTTGAGTATGATTTGGCTTGTGAACCTTTAAAATCAATGAAAGGCCAAATTGTAGCTGATTTTATTGTTGAGCATCGGATAAATGATACAAACAACTTCGACGTCGGATATATTACTTGTACCCCATGGAAGTTATACTTTGATAGATCGGTTTGCAATGATGGGCAAGGAATTGGTGCTGTTTTGATCTCTCCAAGTGGTGCCGTATTTGAATTTTCAAACCGATTGGAAGAAAAGCGAACCAACAATCAAGTTGAATATGAAGCTCTTCTATTTGGCTTGGAATTTTTGCAAGACATGGGAGTAAAGCATGTTGAAGCTTTTGGTGATTCACTCCTTGTGGTACAACAAATATCAAAGGTATGCCAATGTTATAATGGTTCGTTAAATGCATATCTTGATAAATGCCTCGATATTATAGCTTCTTTTGATGAATTTACAATCAAACATATTCCAAGAGAAGAGAATGACAAGGCAAATACTCTGGCTCAGAAAGCATCTGGTTATATGGTTGCAAAGAAATATTTCTATCTCCAAAAACCGATGCGAACAAAAGCCGAGGTTCTGGTTCTGGACGAACCGGTCACACCGGTTTCAGAAACCGGTCAGACCGGTTTTACTGCCAGAACCGGTCTGACCGGTTCTGAAAGCGGTCAGACCGCTTCGTCCCCTGACAGAAGCAAAAATCCTTTGGATGATGTTAATCAATCCAAAGTTGAAGATCAGGATTGGAGAATACCTATTATTTCTTATTTGAGAGATCCTGGTCGTGGTGCAGAAAGAAATATTCGGCGAATATCATTTAAGTACGTTTTGCTTGGCGATGAACTCTATCGTCGGAACGCCGAAGATTTATTGTTAAAGTGTCTTGACTCGGATCAGGCCAAGGTTGCCATGGCTGAGGTCCATGAAGGTATTTGTGGTACACATCAATCGGCTCCAAAGATGAAGTGGTTACTTAGACGAGCCGGTTTCTATTGGCCTACTATGACGGCAGATTGTTTTAAGTATTACAAAGGATGTGGAGAATGTCAGAAATTTGGGAATTTGCAACTTGTTCCTGCTGCATTGATGCATCCTATTATTAAGCCATGGCCGTTCCGAGGTTGGGGGTTGGATTTTATTGGACAAATTAATCCTCCATCATCAAAAGGACATAGTTTCATATTGGTTGCTACGGATTATTTTACTAAGTGGACTGAAGCGATTCCTTTGAAGAATATGACGCATCGAGAGGTGATTGAGTTTGTTACTCAAAATATTATTCATAGATTCGGTATTCCTCAAACATTGACAACGGATCAAGGTACTTCTTTTATGTCTAAGGAGGTACGTGAATTCGCCGAATCCTATAGAATTAAGTTGCTCAATTCATCTCCATATTACGCTCAGGCTAATGGACAAGCCGAGTCAAGTAATAAAACTTTGATTAAATTGATCAAGAAAAAGATAGCAGAAAATCCTAAGAGATGGCATGAAGTTTTATCCGAAGCATTATGGGCTCATCGTATGTCTAGACATGGTGCTACTAAAGTTACTCCTTTTGAGCTTGTATATGGTCAAGAAGCCGTTTTACCTGTTGAGGTAAATCTGGACGCTTATAGGTTGGCTAAACAAAATGACCTTGATGCTGTTGATTACCACAATTTGATGTTGGACAATATTGATGAGGTAACCGACAAGAGATTGAAGGCTTTAAAGGAGATTGAGAAGGATAAGCTTCGGGTTGCTAAAGCTTACAACAAGAAGGTATGAGGCAAATATTTTCAAGTTGGTGAGCTTGTTTGGAAGACGATCTTGCCTATTGGAGCAAAAAGCAACAAGTTTGGTAAATGGTCGCCAAGTTGGGAAAGGCCTTATAAAGTTTTCAAAGTCATATTTGGGAATTCTTACATGTTAGAGACACTGAAGGGAGATCATTTGCCTAAAGCTATCAACGGTAGATATCTGAAGAAATTCTATCCAAGTGTTTGGCAAGATGCATGAAGATCGATGGCCGATATTTTGTTAATATCGCCCTTAGTATAAATTTTTAGCTCCTGAGTCATATTTACTTGCTTTTTAGTTCTCAAGTTCACTAAAAACGCAGGGGGGCATGTGTTGACGGTCAAATTGGGCCTTGGGCCAAACCGGTCTGACCGGTTTGCCAAACCGGTCAGACCGGTTTGCTTCTGTAATTCGAGTAGGATTAGGATTCCGAGTTTTAGTCCCATATTGTAACCTATTCGAAAGGGGTAAGACTTACCCGGCCTATAAATATAAAGGCTAAGGCCGATTGAGAGGTATTCCAATCGAATCAAACACTTTATCTTCTATTTTTTGTCTCTCACACCCTAATCCTTTTCCAACCTTATATTCTGTTCTTTGCTCGTCTCTACGGCGTTTAAGGACGTTCTAGGTGGCCTGCCGACCCTAGAGCAACCCTAGTTTAGCTCGAGCTCCGACGGGGTCCCTCCCGAGCTTGAGTTTTTAGGTCTTCACGATCTCCCGACCAGAAGCGGTCTGACCGGTTCTGTAAACCGGTCTGACCGGTTTGCCCCGGGAAGTCAGGAGTTGGCCGTTGTGACGGCCGTGCTGCACGTTTGATTGATCTCAAGTTTGTTGGCGCGTTTTCGTGTCAACACCGCTCAATTGCTTCGAGGTAGAACACATGGATTTTCTCCAGAAGCAAATACTTCAGCGTCTCTGTGAACTCAAGAGGAAACTTGCTCAAGGTGTTGGTTCCTTTGATACAGCCATGTAAGCGGCAAACAGCCTGCCAGTGCCAGACAGGTTTTCGCGAGTCACCCGGTTGCTCGAGAGGTTCCTGAAACAATTCGTGGAACTGGTTGATGGCATGAGGCGAGAGGCAGCTCCCCCCAATGGTCGGAAGCTGCGAGATCTGCTCCATACGCGAGGCCAGGGAGAGAAACCTGGTTGCGAGGATGGTTGGCTCGGGGTGCGAGGTGGAGATGGCAGCGCACCTGAGGGCTATCTCCATGGTTGGGGAGGAGATGATTGAGCACAGCCTGCCACCCACCAATGCCCCGAACCCACCGGATGAGGTAAACGGCGGCGAGCAGGTCGGCCTTGGCCAGGAGGAGGTAGTGCAGGGCCTCCGGGACGGGCAGGTGGCGGAAGTAGCAGACGAGGAACGTGACGAGGGCCTCGAGCGAGCGCTGCGCCATGGTCCTGTCCTTGATCCTGGAGTCCCTCAGGATGGGAGGGAGGTAGGAGATGCGGCTGGCGTCCGTGGTGATCTCGGACATGGCCTCGTCCCTCGTCATCGGCGCCTCCTCCGCTGCCGCCTTCTTCCTCTTCCTCCCCCTCCTGCTCGCCTCCGGCGCCTCAGGATCCTCCTGCCCTTGTGCGGCGGAGTCGTTGGTCTCGGGTAAGGGCTCGAAGGAGTAGAGGGTGTTGGCGATGATGTTGGAGACGGGGTCCAGTAGGCCGAAGCAGACGCCGGCGTCGAGGAGGCGCGGGATCAGCGCCGGTGTCTCCTCCACCGGGAGACGGTCCAGCGCCGCCTTGTAGTAGCCATGGATGTGCCCGAGCAGCTCCGATAGCGCGACGCTACGGTCCATTGCCGCCGACGAGGGGGTGGAGCCGGAGCCGGAGCCGTCGACGGACATTGGAAATTATCCAGAGTAATAGATTCGTTTTGAATGAAGCTATAGACTTTTGATCGTCGCGTTGGTGTTGGATTCGTTCTCTGTCGTAGGATATCTATCCAAGATTCGTGTTGCAAGTCGCTCGGCTCTCTTTCCTCCGAGTTGCAGTGCATAACTGTCAATTACGAAGTGCTCACTGCCGATCACGCTCGCCATTGGCCACCCTCACGCTCAGCTCAGTCCCTCGCGGCGTTGTAGAGGAAGACCGATGCGCTGACGTGACGTGAAGACCAGCATCTACGGAGTGCCCGGTGGCAAGGCCATGAACAACGAGCCCCGTAGAGAAGAGCTGACGATGTGGTGTTTTGCAGAAGCAGCAGCCTTTGCTCATATGCTCTGGCCAGCATGATGGCGTCGTCAAGACTCAAGAGCGTCCGGCCATCGGAGACCGACGTGTGTCTTGAGCGGAATCGTGGGACCAGCGATCACAGCTGCATACATCTCCGTGAGCTCGGCGTCGCGGCCGGCGAACGAAAGGAACTTGTCGAGGTAGCCGTCCACCGAGCCGGTGCGCCAGAGAAGTGCAACCTCGCCCAGAGGTCTGTAAATGACGACGTGCGCGCGGGCCGACAGGTCGGCCGCCGCGACGCCGCCGTTCAATTCCCGTGCCCGCGCGACGCCACGACGTCGAGCGGTCGAGGACGCTGACGAAGCCCGGCTGGGGCGGTATGGGCCCCGTCGCACGTTACCGCAGAGCCCATCCGTGTCGGTGCTGCCGCCACCCCCACGCCGGCCCGACCCGACCCCGCCGCGCATTGCCTCGCTGGCTGCCGTCGGCCGTCGGGGTGAGCGAGCTGAGACGGAGACGGCGAGATGGCCTCGCGAAGACAATTTCTCGCTGCCTCCGCAGGGCCCGGGCGAGAGATACTTTCCGGTCCGGCAGCCGGCGCGCGGCATATTGGGCGTGTATGGCACATCCGTCGAAGCATGCGCCCATTCGTGCTGGTGATGCCGCCGCAACCTCATCCCCCGCGCGCCGGCCCGGCACGTGCCTGACGCGCCGCGGCACGCACTGATGCCTCGGCCATCGTTGTTGCTGGCGCCGCCATGGCCCGCGAGTCCTCGACGAGCTGCCGGTTGAACCGATCAACCGCAGCGCCTACTGCTGGGATCAGCCGCTGGATTGCTGGAGGGTAAGGACAAAAGTGGAAGACGATGTTTTGTTTGAACTAGGACGTCAACCATTTCGATTCTTTTCCATTGAACCACTGACGACAAACAATACCATAGTGCGACACACAGGGAGTACATTAACACAGCGAGGGTGGTTTTTGGATCTCTGACTAAAATTTAGTTTATAACACGGAGATAAAGATGTTAATTAAAAATATTAATATAAATTAATTAAAAATTCATTACATAAACAATGGCTAATTTGGGAGACAAATCTATTAGGCCAAATTAGTTCGTAATTAGACAATGAAATGATATATAGCTTAATTAGGCTTATTAGGTTCGTCTCGCGAAGTAGCCACGACTTATACAGTTAGTTTTATAATTAGTTTATGTTTAATTATCATTTATTTAAGGGACTAAACTTTAGCCCCTTGGATCTAAACACCACCGAAGATATCACAAATCTTTAACTTATCACATCAGAAAATGCTGCTTTTTGAACATTAGTGCTTCGCTACATTTTCTTTTTAACATAGGACTAACCACCGTCTACTCAAAATCAACCCTATTCACATCACAAGATCAAGATCTGTCCTTGCTTGATCTTCCGGTGTGCCTGTTTCGACCATCTTGCGTAGTCAGTGTTTGTAGATCACCTTATGAAGCATTGTGATAGTGAACATCCGAGCGTCCAGTGTTCGTAGATTACCTTATGAAGCCTTGTGACAGTGAACATCTGAGCGCCCTGCGAAAAGGAAGAGTTTCATCTTAGATAATAATTAATAATCATAGTAAAGAATGGATAGCTATCTGGTAACCAGTTCAGCATATACTGTCAAATTGTCATTAGTTACAAATGCGACATGTGCGACCTCCTGCAAGCTAGCATAGTATCGCTGGATGAACTCGTGATTGAATGCCTCCTCTAAGGATGCTGCTTCTGCTGAGGCTTGGCTCACCCTGCTCAGCCGCTCCCGAGCATAGCTGACCAATTGGTCAAATGCCTCTTTGTTCTAGATAGGGATCAGGAGGTCAGATATATCGAAGAGAATTGCTAGCCACACCTCTTCCATCTCCCAGATGTCTCTGTTCTCAACCTCTACATTTACAATCGCTTTTGTGACTTCAGATTGGATTTACATAGCATTTGTTTAACCATCAAACACACTAACAGATCGAGAAGGTGTGCACGCAAAAGAGAGAAGTGTCCACGCAAAAGATTCTTTTCGAAGTGCCCACGCAACAAATTCTTTTCATCACCATGGTTCTCTAATACTAGAAAAAAAGAAACGTCGGTCCCAAGTTCACAAACTAATTATATAGGTCATGACTATTTCATGAGACAAACCTAACAAGCTGAATTAACATATATTTAGTATATAATTATCACATATTTATTGTAGCATTACATTGTCTAATCATAGACTAATTAAGCTTAATAGATTCATCTCGTAAATTAGACTTTGCTTGTGTAATAGTTTTTTAGTTGTTGAAAAATCGACGTCCCGACCTTGACACCGACTTTCTAGAAGTGGCACCAAGTTGTTGTGATACCACTTCTTCTGTGGACCCTATACCCACACTATAACGAGGAGACTTTCACGTACTTGACAAACATGGAAGACCAACCCTATATAAGAACTCAACTCTTTATTCACTTTATCAACTTGGTACAAGACTCACTCTGTGACTATTCTACCGCACACTACTCATGCCATACTATCATGGCATGTCACTCTTCATAGTAGTTACCTATGCCATCTTCAAATGGCCTTTACTTGACTCTACTTGGGTTCTACTTGCTTAGCTTACTTACTTCTTACATCTTGTGGTGGATGACACCCTTATTTATAGGAGTACATGACCAAGAAAGTGTTGTCATGTGGCACATTTCATACTTTTTCTATACAAATATCTAACTCTAGAATTTTTCACACTCCCACCATAAAGTATGGTAATCTGAATATCTAGTTTATATATTCTTCCACATTCTTCCACACTTTGCCATGGTCTCATCCACATATATGACAAATGTATCTTGTACTATCCACAACATTCTAAAACCTTACAAATATACATTGTCATCTTTAATTCTAGATAATTTCATACTTTGCTTGTAGGCCCTTGTGCTGTTGTGCCGCGGTGGACCTTGTTGCTCGGATGGTCCGGGCTGGGGCATCCATGTCAGCGTGAGCCCCATCCACCCACGAACAGTGATGGCCTCTACTGCTAGCAATAATGTGGTATAGTTAATTTTAAAAAGTGGTATAGCAGTAGCAGCATCTTTGTTCGAAAATTTGCAGCCATACATATCGAGACACCAACATGGCTCAAACCATGGGCATGCAAAACACACTACGATGCGGCATTTTTGGTCCGTGGGTGGACGGCTCAGGTGTGCAGGGTTCGCTGAGCTGCACTGATGTCCTATCGTCTTTTTCACATGATGATGGTGTTAACCCTGTTAATCTCGAGGAAGATGATCTTTGGTGAAAATCTGAGCTTTGCTTGGGTTGCCGGCGGTGGAATCGAAGGATGCCTCGTGGGTACCGGAGTTGGCCGATGCGCCTGGGAGGCAGTGAACTCGGTTGATTCGCCTAGGCGGCCTCCACCTTGTGGAGATTGGCTTTGGTGCCCGACGACGATTGGGAAGCGGCTTCGGCGGCGGTGACGAACGAATCTCCGAAGGCTTCGAGGAAGATGAACATGAGTTTTTGACTTCTTTGTAATTTTTCTTTTCTTTGGAGTCCTGTTTGTAAAAGGGTCGGTGTAATGGGCTAAGATCAATGCATCTTTCTTCTAAAAAATGATTTTCTGAGGTGCACCGCAGCGCTGGTTATGCTTAGAATCTATCACCTGATGACCACTTGGCCGGCCATGTTTGGATCTTTCTTCGGTTTGGAGTTGATCTGATCAACAGCTAGCTAGCCCCCTGGCCTTGTGCAATTCTCGAAAGCTCCGTCTATTATAAAATCGGACATTATAGGTTATCCAACTGTCGAAACCGTACATACAAATTATAACATCTGAATAGTTTCAACAGTGGTTTTGATTTTCTAGATTTTGTTAAAATTATTGAACCTTAAAAAATTAAGATCAATTTATTTTAAATAAAAAAATTATCAAATTAGCACCCAAAAAATTCTAAAAATGCAGCATGTACGTAGGTGCACTATCGCAAAACAATCATTTAAATAAATAATAAGTATGACTAGAAGCATTTAAAAATAAGGAAACAAAATAAATAAGATTCAAATAACACCAAACCGATCACCAATTTATAGGTTAAATGTTTAGAAATTTTATGGTACTAGTTTATATTTTTCGAATTTAAATTGAAATAGTCATGATTTTTTCAATATTAAACTATTTTTGTTTTTTAAAAAATTGGAAACCACCTCTAAAACCACCTAAAGGTCCAAATTTGTACGGTTCTAAAAGTTATATGGCCTATAATATCTGGTTTTATAGTAGAAGGTTGAAAAGCAGACTTCTATGATGATTGGAGGTTGTAAAATGGATTCCTTGAGGCACATCGTTGATGGTAATCTCTTTGTTTTAAATTGTAAGTTATTCAAATATTTTCAGAGAGTCAAACTAAAATTGCGAAGATTTATGACACCAAATATATAATATAAAAATATATCTAATAAAGGATATAATGGTAGTTATTTGGTATTATGAATATTACTATTTTATTATGTAAATTTGATCAAATTTGAGATGTTTAACTCTCAAAAATATTAAAACAATTTTTATTTTAAAACGGAGGGAATAACATCTAATTTTCCAACCACATCGACTACTTGTGTCTAATCGGGTAATCACAAAAACAATGTCGTCATCTGTCCTCCAAATCGTAGCAGGAACTGATCTCCCCCATCAAGCGGTCGGCGCCCATCTGCTCCCAACTTTGGATAATTAAAGAATGATCTTCATTCTACTTTGTAGCATCTAGGGTAACACGCGTGGTGTCGTGGTGGGTGATGCAAATCAAATCTTGTGAGAGCTGCAAAGCGTCCTCCTTAATCGCAAAAGAAAGAGAGAACCGTTGGAGCCGATGTTTTGCCTTTTCAATTGAAAATAAATCTCGTAAATATTTATTAAAACACAAAAAATATTTCTAAGCTTCTAAAAATTCTGAGAAAAAATTTAGATATGGAATGGGACGCAATAAATCTAAATAAATATTCAAACTAGTGAAAATATCAATAAATTTTCTAAAATTTAGATTTAGCTCTAGCAAAATAGAATATATATACACACACACACACATATATATATATATATTAAAATATTTAAATCTATATCTACATTTATGATGGTTGAATGCATTTACGATGAATGTATTCATACTGGCTTCATTTCATGTTTTTATTGACAAAAGTATTCAAGATACATTTAGAAAATTTTATGTGTTTTTAAGTTTTTGGATATATTTCCATTTTGCTAGAATTAAATTTAAATTTTAGAAAATTTTGTAGTCGTTTTCACTAGTTTTAAATATTTTATTTAGATTTTTTGCATCTCAATTCATCTCCAGGATTTTTCTCATAATTTTTAGAAGCTTAGGGATATTTTTTGTGATTTAATAAATATTTACGAGATTTATTTTCAATTGAAAAAGGTAAAACCACCTTGAAAACCGCTTAAAACCACGGCAAGGAGGCAAGGTGAACGGTTTTGGAAGTTGAAGGAGGTAGTTCACCCGGTTTTCGTGTCTAGGGTGGTTTTGCGAACTTAGTCTTGTATCCAGGGGTAAATGTGACTTTTTCCGAGCGAGAGAGATATTGCGAGATTGTGGGGGCCAGCCTGCAAAGCCGAAGTGCTATTGTGGGCCAGCCTGCAAAGCCGAAGTGCTATTGTGGCCCAGCCTGCAATGCCAGAACCCAAGAGTCCACAATCCCCTTTCTCCAACGGTTCGCAATTTCGCATTTCCCCAACCGAACGCGAGTACGCGACTGCCGCCTCCAGTCCCGATCCGCCGGGCGCCGCTCCCCATTTCAAATTCCAACCCCCGCCCGGCCTCCTCCAACTCCTCCTCGACGCAGCTCATCGCCGTCCTCCTCACCCCGGCCTCCTTGCACCGCCGCCACTCTCACGCACGATGGCGGCGCGTCAGGAGTGGAGCATGTCCGACTTCGAGATCGGCAAGTACATCGGCGAGGGCAAGTTCGGCAAGGTCTACCTCGCCCGCGAGAAGCAGGTTGGTTCTCGGAAGCATTGCTCTCCTATTCTCCCAGTTCCCCCAAAATTTTGCCTCCCCGGAGGCTAATCTGCGCGCGGCGATGATCCAGAGCGGCTACGTGGTGGCGCTCAAGGTGACGTACAAGGCGAAGCTGGATAAGTACCGCTTCCACGCGCACCTGCGGCGGGAGATTGAGATCCAGAGCGGGCTCGACCACCCCAACGTGCTCCGCCTCTTCGCCTGGTTCCACGACGAAGAGCGCGTCGTCCTCGTCCTCGAATACGCGGCCCGTGGCGAGCTGTACAAGGTCCTTCGCGCCGCTGGTCGATTCACCGAGCGCACCGCCGCCACTGTAAGAACCCCTTGCCCCTATACCTTTTGCTTCACCGTTGATTTTCTTCCAAACTTGTGTATCTCCGATTGGATTGGAATGGACCATTTGACTTGAAAATCATGTTCACCTGAAGTCCTGAACTATAATATTAGAAGCAAGCCTCTTGTGCCCAGTGCCCCCAATTGTATGATATTTCTGAGGGAAAAATAAACTAAAACAATATGAGAACGACAGAGGAACAATAGAGAAGGAAGGAGAGTACATGAAGAAAAACATCTGTACAGACAAAGTTTCAGAGAACTAGTCCATTAGATGTCTATAGGTCTTAAGTTGGCAATTTTATGATATTACTTCTACTCAAGTCATGAAAGATCTTCAGAAATGCCCCCCTCAAACTTGATTTGACTCTGATATCATGTATAATTCATTAATTGCTGATTCCTCGATACTGGTTTCATGTGCATTGGTCGCAAGTTGAAGCTAAAGTTCATAAAAGGTGATTGAAGCAGTAAATTATTTGATATTTGAAAATTTTAGTGCCATTTTATAAGTTGTCAAAATGGTTTTTGGGTTTAGATTTTTGTATGATCTGTTTGCAACATTTGTGTTCTTGGAAATTCTAAAGTGTCTTCTTGCAATACAAGGCAAAGGATCGATCCCACTTTACAAGTTAAGCTGAAACATTTTTTCTACAAACTGTGACCCATGTGTGGAATACAAAGTGCACTCTGCGGTTTACTCTCCTCAGCCTATACATTTATACATGAAACGATGTGAGAATACGTAGCATATCCTTTACCATGACACTGTCTCGCTTGTGATAATGCCATTAACAGCCAAGAACATGGGTTGGTGTTGCCATACCAGGCCCTATGTAGAATATTGGGCAAACACCACACACCCAAGATGGGGGGTGACCTTTCATTATATAGGCCGGATACGGCTTGGAGTACATCTAACACCCAATGTGGTACTATACAAGACCATATACAACTCTATATATCTAACACCCGCCCGCAGTCGCAGGTGGACTAACGCCTAGACTGGACCTAAAATCTGTAAATAACTGTACAGGAAGACCCTTAGTCATAATATCAGCAAACTGGCGCGACGAAGGAACATGAAGAACTCGAACTTCACCCAAAGCCACCTTCTCGCGGACGAAATGAATATCAATCTCAATGTGCTTCGTTCGTCGATGATGAACGGGATTGGCAGCCATATACACTGCACTGACATTGTCACAGAAGACGAGCGTCGCCTTTGAGAGAGGAACATGAAGCTCGTGAAGAAGTTGTCGTAGCCAGCAACACTCAGCAACTGCATGAGCAACAGCCCGATATTCTGCCTCTGCACTGGAACGAGAAACTGTAGTCTGACGCTTTGACGACCAAGAGACCAATGTATCGCCAAGAAAGACACAATATCCAGAGGTAGAACGTCGAGAATCAGGGCAGCCTACCCAATCAGCATCAGAGTATGCCGTAAGAGAGTCAATCGGACCAGTGCCAATCCGAAGACCATAGTGATGAGAACCCGCTGGGGTTTGTGCCCGATCTTTCGATGAGAGGCGTGGGGGATAACTCGATTGGAGGAGACGACGTTCACGGCCCAACTACAACCTTTCAAAGACTGCGCCTTAGCTATGGATGCCGCGATCTTGTGGGAGCGCGTCACCTGACCTGTCCTGCAAGCAATCGAAGAACTAGCAAGAACAAGTATGATACAAGTACTGAATTTACTAGATGGGAATTGAAGTGTCTCAATCTCAAACTCAATCACCAACAAAGTGGGGTTCCGTCGACTCGAAGACGGGCGGCTGGACCAGCACGCGCGCTTACAAGCAAGTAGCAATGGCTAAACTTGATCTAAACAAAACCCAATCTGTTTGTGGTGGCTATGAAGGTATAAAAGAGGGTGGATGACGACCAGGACGAGGTTGGGGTCGTCCTACAACCCTAGGACGCACCCCTAATGGACCCAACTTGATACACGGCCCATTGGCCCAAAATAAGGTGACGCAGCACCGTGGGCAGAAAAGGTCTCGGTAGTAAATCGATGATTGCGGCCGCATCTGAACAGGTACGAGCGTGAGTCCGGATCCATCTGAAAGTAGACTTGATAAGCTTTCCATCAAGTACTTAAACGCCCAAAACGGAGTCCGGATGAAACCGTGGTGGCCGTCGTAAGTCAGCACTTTCCTGCAGTCCGAATCCAGACTTTCCAAAACGTGTTGGATTTGGTCTCTTTCCTTCCTTAGGCCAATGTGACGTGGTAACCTGATGGGGGACGTGGGAATACTTAGAATTGGTCCCCAATCAACTTCTTTGGTCCTCCATGTCTTCCATATGTGTCTAGCACTCTTTTTAATCCACGTATGTATTTCTGAAAATGAGAATGAACACACATCA
The DNA here is from genome assembly GCA_033239725.1 of Echinochloa phyllopogon. Classification (NCBI taxonomy): domain Eukaryota; kingdom Viridiplantae; phylum Streptophyta; class Magnoliopsida; order Poales; family Poaceae; genus Echinochloa; species Echinochloa phyllopogon. The sequence continues at coordinate 8,718,440 of BTCW01000009.1, read as the reverse complement.
TGGCGCAGCATCAATTCATCGAATGTACCAACAATAATTGTGATATAGGATTGATTCACCTTTGGTTTACAAGCCATTAATATGGTCGTATCTAAGCCGGTGATGTCCTCATCATTCTGCCCTTCTTGGCTGCAAGTCGTCCTCGACTTGCTCCGGTGGCATTCAAAGGAGCTTGCTTCGATGTTGGAACATGGAACGACGACTTTGTTGGTTGGCCACAACCAGCAATGCTCCCCTTCTTTGGGCTGACCCTGTTGCTTAAGATAAAAACTAGAGAAACTTTGCAAGACATCATTAGTGTTAGTGCAGCCCTCTATTTGATTATGATATTGTAGCCCAAAAGGATATTTCAGATTAGAGCAGATATAAACTTTATGTACTAAATACTCTCCTTTGCAATTATACTTGCCAACAAAGTGATATGTATGATTAGACAAGCATGAGAATTCAGAATATGCAAAAAGTTTCTCCGCTAAACATTTTAGATCACAGAGAATATCAAATTCTATATAACCCAAAGTATTTAAAGAAGACATCAATTTCAATTCATCTTGTGCACATGTAATAGGATGAAAAAGTTTTGCTTCAGCACATTTGTAAGGTTCCAAACCAAAAGAATCACACTTATTCACTACTTGTGGCATAGAAGTACAAGAAGCATCATCGCACAAGTTGTCTTTATCATAAGGAACAACAACTAATTCATCTTGTGACAAAAGTAACTCAGCAGCATGTTCCACAATTTCTTGCTCTTGAAGAGCATGCATAGTGGACAAAATTTCAACATTAAGGATCACATCATTCTTGTAGGTATTCGCAGATAATAAAATTTCCTTTTCAGCATGAACAGCAAGCCAAAATAATTCACCAATACATCTATATGACTTGCTAATTAACAAGGTTCGAATTTCAGAATTGAGCCCTTTCATGAACCTACTCATAACATCTTTCTTGCATTCATCTAATCCACCAAACATGACACAAATCTTAAAGCTATGATAGTATTCTTTGACAGTCCTACTACCTTGCTTCAATTTGTCCAATTTTGCAAGTAAATAATCAACATAATATTCTGGAACATATTCATCTCGAAAAAGCATTTTAAATTCATTCCAAGTTTGTGGAACTTTGTTGTGCCTACAAATGTGTTTCCATGTAATCAAAGCATATTTTGTTAAAGCACTAGATGCAGCAAAAATCATTTCATGTTCAGACAAGTCATAATTATCAAATTCTGCATCTACCTTAAGCTCCCAATCAATATAAGCTTCAGGATCAAACATACCAGCATATAATGGCAAATGTTGAATGACATCCTGAAGATGAGGGTCTAGTTTCAACCGCTCAAAAATCTCTGTATCACCTGCCATGATTAGTTGACAACAAGAAACACAAAAATAAGATGTATCCTCCAGTCAACTACTAGATGTGTTGGTTCTAATTCTCTCAAACTATCCTTGTTCAAACAAGCTCTTACAAATTCTTACCAAGCCAAACAGGTGGTGACAGCAACCAACAAGACAACAACCTCAAAGATAGTGTATCGGTGCTGCAGCAACAAGACCTGTCAAACTGTAGTCGGATATGTGGAGCTATAGGTGGGCTGAAACAAGGAATAACTAGCACCACGTTAATGAAAAAGCAAGCTAAATAATCGTTCAACGGCGGCACTGTGCTGGTCCTAGCCTAGACCGTGCTAGAGACGCGAGCCTCGACACAAGGGAAGTTACAATGCACCACCTGAACCAAAGGAGAAACACAACGAACAGCCCCTTTCTCTTTTCTTTCTTTTTCTCTTTTTTTTTCTTTTCTTTTTTTCTCTTTTTTTTCTCTTCTTTTCCTTTTCTTTCTTTCTTTCACTTTTTTTTACACCTTTGCTGAATATCAAGACAAATGAGCACAAAAAGATGAGTTTACACAGATTGCAGATCGCCAATCTCAAGAACCAATACAGAACACTCAAAAGGAATTTTGGAACAAGGCTAGATCCGTTGGAACAAGCACAATCCAAGGTTTCCAGATTGTATCTAAACACCAAATTTGAACATTGAACAAAGGAAATACGGCCTTTTTCTTTTCAGGATGAAACTGGACTCCGAATTGAATTCTTATTTCAGCTAACCAGACACGCAAATCTCAAAGGCGATTGCGGAGTGCTCAGAAGGAATTTTTGAGCACGGTCAGATCCGTTGGAAAGCACACGAGTTAACCTTTCCAGATTGTACTAAAACACCTGATTTCGATATCGGACTTGGAAACTGCGTCGGTTTTCTTCTCGTGCTGGACAGGGACTCCGAATCAGAAAGTGACAAGAACTCGAAACTCTAAAGGATTAAACTAAGACCAGCAACTCGACGCGACCGATGCAACCGAAAACTCAACAAGCCCTAACTAAGCAGTACTAGCAAAGGCTCAAAGGGTTTATAGGATTGCGGTAAAACTAATCTACTATTTTTTTGGCTTTTCTGGACTATAGGAAATTAAAAACAGCAAAGAATTGATACACTCTCACCGATAAACCTCGCTCTGATACCAACTGATGAGAACCCGCTGGGGTTTGTGCCCGATCTTTCGATGAGAGGCGTGGGGGATAACTCGATTGGAGGAGACGACGTTCACGGCCCAACTACAACCTTTCAAAGACTGCGCCTTAGCGACCGATACACCACCTCCTATGGATGCCGCGATCTTGTGGGAGCGCGTCACCTGACCTGTCCTGCAAGCAATCGAAGAACTAGCAAGAACAAGTATGATACAAGTACTGAATTTACTAGATGGGAATTGAAGTGTCTCAATCTCAAACTCAATCACCAACGAAGTGGGGTTCCGTCGACTCGAAGACGGGCGGCTGGACCAGCACGCGCGCTTACAAGCAAGTAGCAATGGCTAAACTTGATCTAAACAAAACCCAATCTGTTTGTGGTGGCTATGAAGGTATAAAAGAGGGTGGATGACGACCAGGACGAGGTTGGGGTCGTCCTACAACCCTAGGACGCACCCCTAATGGACCCAACTTGATACACGGCCCATTGGCCCAAAATAAGGTGACGCAGCACCGTGGGCAGAAAAGGTCTCGGTAGTAAATCGATGATTGCGGCCGCATCTGAACAGGTACGAGCGTGAGTCCGGATCCATCTGAAAGTAGACTTGATAAGCTTTCCATCAAGTACTTAAACGCCCAAAACGGAGTCCGGATGAAACCGTGGTGGCCGTCGTAAGTCAGCACTTTCCTGCAGTCCGAATCCAGACTTTCCAAAACGTGTTGGATTTGGTCTCTTTCCTTCCTTAGGCCAATGTGACGTGGTAACCTGATGGGGGACATGGGAATACTTAGAATTGGTCCCCAATCAACTTCTTTGGTCCTCCATGTCTTCCATATGTGTCTAGCACTCTTTTTAATCCACGTATGTATTTCTGAAAATGAGAATGAACACACATCATGGCGCAGCATCAATTCATCGAATGTACCAACAATAATTGTGATATAGGATTGATTCACCTTTGGTTTACAAGCCATTAATATGGTCGTATCTAAGCCGGTGATGTCCTCATCACATAGGACAGGGTACCCTTGACATAGCGCAAGATGCGCTTAAGAAACGCCAGATGAGACTCTCGAGGATCATGCATGAACAAACAGACCTGCTGAACAGCATACGCAAGATCCGGACGCGTCAGAGTGAGATACTGAAGAGCACCAGCTAAACTCCGGTAAGCAGACGCATCAGCAACAGGCGCACCATCTGTAGCAGACAACTTGGCTTTCGTATCAACAGGCGTTGTCGTAGAGTGACAATCACTCATACCAGCACGCCGAAGGATCTCCAAAGCATATTGCTGCTGAGAAAGAAACAACCCATCTGAAGAACGTGTCACGGACATGTGTAAGAAGTCATGAAGATCCCCCAAATCTGTCATAGCAAACTCACTATGCAATCGATCAATAATGTTCTGAAGCAATGTGATAGAAGAAGCAGTCAAGACAATATCATCCACATAGAGAAGAAGATAGGCCATGTCGTCACCATTGCGATAGACGAATAACGAAGTATCCGTAGCTGATGGAACGAATCCCAGAGAACGAAGATATGTCGCAAACCGCTTATTCCAAGCACGAGGGGCCTACTTCAGCCCATATAAAGACTTCTGAAGGAGACAAACATAATCTGGATGTGCAGGATCAACAAAACCAGAAGGTTGCTCACAATAGACTGTTTCCTCGAGATATCCATGAAGAAACGCATTCTTCACATCCAACTGATGAATAGGCCACTGACGAGAAGCCGCAATGCTCAACACAGTCCGAATCGTACCCTGCTTAACAACTGGACTAAATGTCTCATCATAATCAACTCCAGCCTTCTGATTAAATCCCCTAGCAACCCAGCGAGCTTTATGTTTGGAAAGAGTACCATCAGAATTATACTTAACTTTCCAAAGCCATCGTCCTGTCACAACATTAACACCAGCAGGACGAGGCACCAGGCGCCATGTGCCATTATCCATCAATGCTTGGTACTCATCAGCCATAGCAGCGCGCCAGTTCGAATCAGCAAGGGCACTGCGATAATTACTCGGAACATGGGAGACAACTGTAGAAGTAGCTGTAAGATTCCGATAATTAACAGGTTGTATCGTACCAGACTGAAGACGTGTCAAACGACGTATAGTAGGACTCGGCTGGGGACCATGAACTTGCTCAGGATTGATCGGCGGGGAAAGTGGACGACGACTGTAGACCTGTCCAAATCGTCCGAACAGAGGGGGAGGCGTCGGTGCAGCAGCTGCTGGCGCAGGTGCCGCTGCTGCTGGCGCAAGTGCTGCTGCAGGTGGTGCTGGCGCGGGTGCTGCAGCTACTGGCGCGGGTCCTGCTGCATCTGCTGCTGGCGCGGGTGCTGCTGCAATTGCTGGCGCAGGTGCTGCAGCAGCTGCTGGCACAGATGGCGTAGGAGCAGCAGGCACAAACACCGGCGAACTCCCGCCCGGAAACGAAGACTCCGAAGATCCTGATGGGGGTACGGAACCACTCCCACCAGGAGAAGAGAGCGGTGGCTCAACATCTATGGAAGATGGAGCAGCCGCAGACGAGGGTCCTGATGGGGGCACGAAACCACACCCACCAGAAGAAGAATACGGCCGCTCAACGTCCAAGGAGGACGGAGCAGCCGCAGAAGAGCCACCAGCTGCATGATTAGTAGAACAAGGTGTAATATCCATGTCGACACCTAAGAGGAAATCAAACGAGCTGGAAGATGGCGAAGGCAAGACACGTGCGAACGGAAAAACTGACTCATCGAAAATGACATGCCTAGATACAATAATCCGTCGCGTAGAGATGTCTAGACAGCGATACCCCTTATGTGAGAAGGGATAACCGACAAAGACGTAAGCCGCTGAGCGAGGTGCCAGCTTATGTGGTGAAGTGGCCTGCAAGTTAGGATAACACAAACAGCCGAAAACACGAAGATGATCATAAGCTGGCGGAGAACCATAGAGACGGTGGTAGGGAAGCTCATGGTTGATGGCAGAAGATGGTCGTCGGTTCATCAAGTATGTGGCTGCAGCTAGTGCCTCAGCCCAATAGGCTGGCGGCATGGAGGCTTGAAGGAGAAGAGTGCGCACTGAATTATTGAGCGTACGAAGGATACGTTCAGCCTTGCCGTTTTGTGCCGAAGTGTATGGACAGGAGAGATGAAAAACAATGCCGTGCGCAGCAAGGGTACTATGCATAGCGTGGTTAACAAACTCAGTGCCATTATCAGTCTGAAAGCATTTAACAGGAAGACTAAACTGAGTACGAGCAAAAGCAATAAAATCAACAATGTGTTGATGCACCTCAGATTTGCTCTTAAGTGGGTACGTCCAACAATAGTGTGTAAAATCATCCAAAAGCACAAGATAATACTTGCAACCAGAAATACTCGCAATCGGAGAGGTCCAGACATCACAATGAACAATTTCAAAAGGAGAAGCAGTTTTAGATATCGATGCACTAAACGGAAGACGCACATGCTTGCCAAGCTGACAGGCGTGACAAAGCGAGTGATCTAATTTATTACAGGAAATCAAATTGTTTTTCCTAAGTGATGCTATGACTGCTGGACCAGGATGACCGAGACGACGATGCCACAAGGAGGTGGAGACGGCGAGCATGGCATGGGCAAATACTGGGGCGATTGAGGGGATGGTGTAGAGGTCGCCGGCACTATTGCAACGAAGAATCACGCGCCCCGTCCTGAGTTCCTTGATAGAGAAACCAGAGGCGTCAAATTCAACGGAACAACTATTGTCGCGGGTGAACTGACTGACAGATAGAAGGTTATGAACAAGTGATGGAGCGACAAGGACATTGTTTAACGCAAAATTAGACGTATCGGTTTTAAGGATGGAGGAACCTCTAGATGTGACAGGAATACGTGCACCATTGCCTACAGTAATCGAAGAATAAGCAGCTGGGAGACGGGAGAGAAGTATACCATCCGAGGAGTGCATATGCGTAGAGGCGCCAGTGTCCATCACCCAAGCGTTGCCTTGAAGAGCCATCTGCTGAAGTGCCGCGACCAATCCGGCCGAGTCCCACGAGGGGAGCTGAGCCGACGCCTGAGGGAAAGAGCCAAAGGCGGCATGGGCCTGCGGACCAGGACCAAGGAGGCCCTGTCCGCCACGCCACTGCCCGCTGTTGCCGCCGCCAAAGCCGGGTGTCCCCTGAAGTGCCTGTGGATTGATGCAAATCCACGGGCCAGCAGGGAGGGGGGTGCGAGGCTGCTGTCTGCCGCTGTTGTTTCGCCTGCCGTTGAACTTCTTGCGCCGCTGACCGCCAGTAGAGCTGCCGGCGCCATGTGACTGCTGCTGCTGAGGCTGCTGCTGCGGCTGCTGCTGCTGCGGCTGATGTGGCTTCGAGGAGCGGCAGTCAGCACCGCTGCAGCCGGAAGAGGAGGTGGCAGCAAGAGCAGTGGTGGTAGCGACCTTCGCTTCGTTCTCCAGGCGCAACTCCTTCAACTTGAGCTGATCAAGAGCGGTGGTGAAAGTCATGCCAGCAGTGGCGGCAATCATATCAGCAGCGGTACTGAACTTGGGGTTGATTCCACGTAGCAGATTGAAGAGGAGAGTAGGTTCCGCCACAGGCTGCCCAACATCACGAAGAGCATCAGCAGCCTTCTTCATCTCGTTCCCGTAGTCCTCGACCGAACGATCTCCCTGAGTCATGGAGTGAAAGGCATGACTCAGGTAGATGGCGCGAGGGGCTTGATTCGCCTGGAAGTGAGCAGCAATGGCCGTCCATAGAGCATGGGCGGTCTGGTTGGGCGCCATGGCGAAGTCGAGGACCGCATCGGCAACGGAGCCGTACAGCCAATTGCGGACGCAGAAATCAGCCCTATTCCACTCGTCGGTACGTGGATCGGGAGGAGGCGTGCCGTCGATGTGTGCGAGAAGGCCGAACTTCCCACACAACGACTCGAAGAAGGTGCTCCACTTGGTGTAGTTGGGGGAACGCAGCTCCAGCTTGAGGGGAACATGAGTCTGGATGTTGATGGAGGCGTAGTTGGTAGCCATGGCGTCGTCGAGCTCGTCGCCGGAGAAGTAGCCGCCAAACAGGAAGGAGCGGACGACGGAGGAAGCGGAGTCGCTGTCGTCGTCGGAGGAGTCCGCGTGGGTGACGCAGGACATTCACAGAGGCAATCTGTGAAGCGTCGCAACCGGCCAAGGAGGCAAGGCGCGAGGCAGGGACGCGGCCAGGGGGGAAGCGGCGGCGGCGGGTGGTGTGGTGGGGGCAGCGGAGGAGAGGAGGGGCGCACAGCCAGGGGAAGGGGCTGCGCGTGCTACGGTTAGGGTACTGTTCACGGGCGTGAACAGTACTCGAGTTTGGGGGGAAAGAAAAAAAAAACAGGCCTAGGGTTAGGGTTTGGGTACTGTTCACGGCGCGGGTACTGTTCACGTGAACAGTACTCGAGGTGGGGAAGGGGAGAAAAGGCAGGCCTAGGGTTTAGGCTCTATACCATGTAGAATATTGGACAAACACCACACACCCAAGATGGGGGGTGACCTTTCATTACATAGGCCGGATACGGCTTGGAGTACATCTAACACCCAATGTGGTACTATACAAGACCATATACAACTCTATATATCTAACACCCTAGAACATGATATACATATGTAGGCTTCCTTCTGATGTGCCATTCTTTTGTTAGATTCTGACGGCACTGAACCTTATGTGTTTTAGTACGTCGCAAGCCTTGCTGGCGCACTGGCCTACTGTCACAAGAAGCAGGTCATTCATCGGGACATCAAGCCAGAGAATTTGCTGCTTGATATTGAGGTTTGTACTTCACTGTGCAGTTGTTGCACCTCAATACTGTTATCATTTCTAGACAATCTTTGATTTGTGCATTTATGATAACATTATTTATTGTTGCAAGCAACTTTAGTGGTGCCTGTTGTTTCTGTAATCAGATGGTCTTGTTTCTGTAACCAGATGGTCTCGTTTCTGCACAACATGTATTCCTTGCTCAAGAGTAGTGATATAAGGTTGTTTCTGCACAATATGTATTCTAATGTAACCATTACTACCACAAGCTCTAATAGAACCATAAGGTTGCTCAATAATCTAATCTTTAGTTAATAGCTTGAAATCTCACAGGATTGAAAATCTCTCTAAATGTTTTGCTCCTCTTAGGTGTACAAATGTACATAAGTACATTTTAAAAGTATTTCACTATTTTTGTATGTAAACAATGCAGAGTGTAAGACCTGGCTCTTCTGAAATGTATAAACTGGAATGTTATGTAGGAAGGACATTAAAATGTTATATGAATGATGAAGATGATATTTATCGTTACAGCTCAATAGGGGTAACTCATCTTACATGTAAATTGTCCTGGACAGGATATGCAGCATGCCTCTACACAAAGATGGTAATGCATACATACTGTTGCTGATTTGCATAGCATATGTGAGAAATGGTTATGCGAGGGCTTCTTAATGTCACAGTATATCTGAAGGACTCCTATTCTAGCCGTGGGCATTATTAATGCTAGCAGCAAAATTGTTAGGGAAGGGTTGATTGCTCATGCCACTGTCATGAGCTCTTGATGCATCAAGAACTGTGTTGATTCGATAACTAGTTAACTTCCTTTTTCTCCAGGGCCGGCTTAAAATTGCAGATTTTGGATGGGCAGCTCGGTCAAATGCTAAGCGACACACACTTTGTGGCACAATTGATTATCTGGCACCAGAGATGATAGAGAAAAAAGCTCATGACCACTTCGTTGACAATTGGACTTTAGGAATCCTGTGCTATGAGTTCTTATATGGTTCACCTCCTTTTGAAGCTGATGAACAGGATGATACCTTGAGAAGGTATGGCCTGAGGCACCTCTTTTCTTTTTCTCCCCTATCTTCATTCCTTCAAATTCTGTGCCATGTGGATTTTGAGCAGGATAGTTAGAGTGGATTTGACATTCCCCTTAACTCCTTGTGTATCTTCAGAAGCTAAGGATCTCATTTCCAAGGTAACATCTAAAATTATTAGTTATATATCCTATATAAGAGATAAATTTAAGTGGTGGGTGTGGGTTGGACTGACTTGAAGTGCGATTTTGTCTTCAGCTTCTAGTGAAGGATTCAAGCAAGAGGCTTTCTCTTGAAGACATAATGAAGCATCCATGGATCAAAAAGAATGCAGAACCTTCTGGGAGTTGCATTAAGCAAAAAGATCTAACAAGAGTTAAGGTAAATGATACTCCTCCATTTGTTTCAATAAGGCATATGAGGATGTGAAAAGGCCAGATATCATAATTTTCATCTACAAAAGTTGTACAGATAGATTTTGTGTCTCACAAGACTTTTAATATAGTGTTGATTTTATAACAATCGATGCTATATTTAAGAGGACTTAATAGTCAAAGTACACTCTTATAAACTTCTTCAAACCCTGATTGGCTTATAAAGGGGGAGTAGGTGGGTGTGCAAGATATCTTATGATCAACACTTATCTAGTACTTTGCTGATCATGGAAAATGTTATTTTGATCCCATAGGTATTGTATTCTTGTGCAGCTTAACATACCTGTTCTTTCTCATATATGATTTATATTGAGCTCTCAAATGCAAGAATAAACTCATAAAAATCAATCCATGTTTTAGACCCAAAACAGATGTATCTATATCAATGTGGTAATACACTTTTACCCCTGGCTGAGCCTACCTGGTCTAAACAAAAACATGGCTCATTTTTCTAATCAGTTTGCATGTTTGCTTTCATCAGCAATACGCCTTACACTCTGCTGACTAGTTGTAGATGACATATAATTACTGTGGAGTATCACTATGATGTTTTGCTAAACTTCCTTATTATTTTCTCTACAGCCTGTACTCATATGAAAATTGGCCCGCTTTGGTGAAAAACTTGTTTGCCAGTGACCAAATCACCAAACTCATCGCATCTAGAGGTCAAATATGATGGCATTTGCATGTTTGTAGCTCTGATAGTTATGGAGTCGGTGTGTGCCTGCCGGCTTGCTCCTACAGGCTGGAGTCTGTTGTCCATTGAGGATGGATGGAGGGCTTGTGTGTCTCACTTTTTAATTGAGCTGTGAAACCTCTGTAATTTAGAGCATTGATTATTACTGGAAACGAAATGTGCTTTTGCCTATGGCAACCTTATTTATTATCGTCGAATTTGCAATATTTTGTGTCCATCACATTCTCCTGAGTGGACAAAGCCCATTGTTTCCATATTCTACTATCTAGCATATACAGAGGCGGTCTCACTATTAATGCTCTAAAAGAAAAACGTGGCGCGGACTAACTTTCATTGATACTCTCACACGTGCTGTGTCCCATCAATATATGTTAACGATAAAATCTCTCATCTATTTTCTTTGCTGATGAAATAGTCGCTTTGACCTGTAATTTCGTGATTGTTCATGACAGTGTTTGTCCAATCAAGGATCACTGAGTTTTAAAAGGAAGATATATAGATACCTATTGTATATGTCTTTACTATTTATTAGGTGTAACATGTGCAACTTCAATCTGAATATCAAGCGTGTCATATGTAGGCCCATAAGTAGAGTGCCATAACAACATGTTTCCGTGTCTCAGCAAGGTACCTTACTGATCTTGCGTTTGAGGCGGTGGCTGCTCAGCTACTCGTCTGATTTGGCTAAGGGCTTGATCTGATGTGCTTATACTCTTAGGGCGTCCGCAATGGACGGTCCTATACCGCATCCATAGATTTCTCTCTCCTATAGAACCAGATTCCTACCATTGTAGGACTGATTCTATATGGAACCCGCTCCCATGCATATAACTAGGTCCTATAGAATAAAGTGGGAGAGAGAAAGAGAGAGGGTGGAGACGTGGGACCCGTTTATAGATCCACCCCATAGTTCTATACATTGCTGGCAATATATCAGTAGACATCAGATCAATGTAGGACCCATTTATAGAACCGGGGGTGTTTCTATACATTGGAGATGTCCTTATAAGTACACGCTTTTATAATAACCAAAAAAAGAAATGTAAAACTTTTTCATGTTCTGCTAACCACATCTGTAATCAATCACATGCATCAGCAGTGGCAGTGCTGGACACATTCTTCAACTTCTGTTGCATACTCCCTCTGCTGAACAGCACGCATAAAGGACAGCACAGTTGCAAATGAGTAGCCAAGCAAGTAATACACCAAAGCAACATATCAATGACAATACACATGCGTAAAAATATGCTCGTAGGCATAAGTCTGCAGACTAACTGCAAAATCTAGCATTGCAGGTTAAGGTGGATCTGGGCTTGAAGTGTACACATAAACAGACTAATTTGAACTGAACAACATATACAAGGAGATTTCACCATTCACGCCAGTGATCAATTCTTACGTCCTACAAAATATGATTGCAATTTATACGTACATTTGCATGGAAAGACAATATGCCTATGAGGCTATGACAATCATCGACGCAAAAACACTAGGTGAGGCCATGATTGTCATAGCCTATGCTTGTCACTCTACTCTCTGTGACACGAACAACTGCAATCTAAACTCGAGGTCAAAATGATTTGAATTGCACTAAAAGGGCACGAGAGTAGAGTGGCAAGCACATAACGGGGAATGGCTAAGTCTGAGACGCAAGAATGATCTGCATAGCATGAGACGAGACAACAGGTGGAAGCAGCTACACGAAACTTGCAAGCGGCAGAAAAAGCACGCGTAACTGCACAAGTATGGCACAGGTAATGCCGGAATCACCATATCGATTTCACAGTACACGGATAAAAAGATGTTAATAGGCATTACATAAGTTAGCAGACTAACTAAAAGGTACCTTGCAGATCATGAGGCACATAACAAAAAATTATGTTTCGATAAACATCAAATGTCAAGTATTTAAAAATAAATAAAGTGGTGTCTTCTTTTAGGCCTAAGGCCTTATGGCTTATACAATTATATATCTCTTTTTATATGTATAGTAAATGGAAAAAATGGGCTCCCGTTGTTGTCCTAAAATAATAAAGTGGTAAAAATGTTCATATCCTTTAAGAACTTTGATTTTACTATTCAGACTTGACTAAAATTATGGACTTGTGTGGATGGAGCTCTAGCTAAACTGATTGCGCCAAACAGCTCACCCAGCCCGTGGATTTATATGTCCAGTCCAAACCAACCTTAGGGCATGGCTAATAAGCCAGCCGGCTGCCGGCTGCAAGCCAAGTTCCTGTTTTATTTTTTATTCACCACCTCATGCCTTATTTACTGTTTTTTGGGCTTCTGCAGAGGCGGCAACCAACGGGAGCGCAACAACGCCACTAATGGGCTCCGACGCCCGCGTTCCGTCGGCGTCTCAGAAAACGCTCGCTTCCGTCTCTCTCTTCTTTTCTCTCTCTGACACGTCGGATTCCGCTGGCTGAAAAGATGCTATAATACTTGCTCTGGCACCAGCAATGTGTTGAAAAAGTGGTCATTACGCAATAAATGTAGGCTTGAGGTGGTCTATATAGCAATAATGACAAAACTACTCCCTCCGTCTCCTTATATTAGCACTTGGAGCATTTGAAATTTTTACCGCTGTATAAGCACTTGAGTGTGGGCCCCACATAGATTTCCAAGACAAAAAATCTCCCATCCGGCCATCCCACTGCTTTACTCAGTTGTTTCCCATCCACTCGTTCCCCACCTACCGCCATCCGCCTCCCCGGCCCCCGCAAAAATCACGAACAGTGCCGGCGGCCTCCCCACCCGCCCCGCAAAAATCCCCAACGACGTCAGCCGCCTCCCCACCCACCGCCGCTCCTCATCGATGTTGTCCCTCCCCACGGAAGAAACGCGCGTAGAAGAGCAGAGGCGCCTGCAATCTGAGCGCCACTACCGGCAGCTTTTTGCGCGGCGGCAGAGGAACGAAGCATGGGCGCGGCGGAATGCTGTTGCGCGACGGAGGGGAGGTCAGGAGGCGGCGATGCGTCGTGCTATAGCAGCCTTGGCGTGGATCCCTGACGAGGACGCGGAGGTGTCGTCGGCGCTCGATCTGGAAGCGCCGTCTGGTGGATGTGCGGCGGCGACGGCTGTGGGAGGCGCAGCGGTGGGAGGCTCCGCGGTAGCGACAGCTGCGGGAGGCTCCGCGGCGGCGACAGTTGTGGGAGGCTCCGCGGCGGGAGGCACAGCGGTGGGAGGCTCTGCTGCGGCGCGCTCAGGTGGGACGGCGTCGGCGGCTTCTGCGGCTGCGGCGGGAGGCGCGTCCGAGTCAACCGCGGGAGGCGCCACTGCGGGAGTCGTGGCACGCGCAGGTGCGGCGGCGTTGGTGCCTTCTGCGGCTGGATGCGGAGACGCAACGGCGTCGATGGGAGGCGCGACAGTGGCCTTCGCGACTCCTGCGGTGGCGACGTTCGCATGTCGTGCTGCTGCTACGCCAACTGCGGGAGATTCTCCGGCCTCAGATTGTGCCGGAGTCATTCCTGATGAGGAGAGCCTTGCTGTGCAGGATGCCATGGAGTTCCATCTTGCTGGCCGCCAATGGTAATCGTCTGCATCTCTCCTTCATGGCCATATGTGGACATCTTTTGTATAATGCTATGTGTAGAATGGATCATGGCCATTTGTTGACATCTTTTGTATAATGCTACGTGTAGAATGGATGATGGTAGTACCAGTAGGAATGATAGTAGAATGTGGTAGTCGATTGGATGATGCTTTTGTGACTGTGGTGTTAACTCGTCTGTACATATATGCTTTTGGATGATGCTATGTGCCTTGCAAATGAATGATGGAATGCCTCAGAACTTGTACACGAAGTCAGTGCTAATATAACTTGAGTTTAGTTGTTTACAAAATATGATGCCATATACATGCAAACGAGTTGTGCAGCCACTTCCCAATGCCTAGGCTGCAATATACAAAATCTATACAACAAAAGTCCTAGTTCTCCTACTTCCTCCATCCACACTGGATAAACCAGCGTATCTACAACAAAAGACATATCCTTCCCTAATCCACACTAAGGCTACCAGCAATATCTACAACAAAATACACATCCTTATCTCTTCCCTCATCATGGAGCAGCCAGTTGTTGTAGGACAGCTTGATACAACTCCGGATCCACACTAAGGTTACTGGGAAGCATTCCTGCAGCCTGGAGCCCATCCTTATTCATATGGGGGATCTTATATCCATTTCCTCCTCCTTTTTTCAGTACTTCTATCATGCAGCCTTGTAGAGTCAAGAAGACATTTCTAATTTTGGATTCATCATAATTACTGAACTCTCGCTGCACATTCTCAATTAACTCATCCATGTTCTTGGATGTTGTAAGATAGGTCTTCGATTGCAGGGATGCGAAGAAACCTAGGTCAAGAATATTCAAATCCGGTGAGTTAGCTGGCTGGTTAAAGATGTGAATGTCTAGCCCTGTTTGGCGAACTGCGTGACAAAATGCTTCATCGCTGGGTTCTATGTGTGTGCGTGCATTATCTTGTTGAATCCAGATTGTCTCTCCTCTACCTTCCCGCGACCACTTTGCAACAATAGCCGGAATAACCTTTGTGATAAGGTACGCTCTACTAACATCCTGTGTCACATTGATTGATTTTGTGATAGGAGTACCCTTGAGTCTATTTTTGTTGTCTCTTTTTGCCGGTTCCTGAAACATGGGATAACATAATTAAATTCGCAACCTTGGTCAAATGCAAAGAAAAAAACACTTGTGCATTGTGAAATAGAAGAAGACCTGTCTCACAAAGGGCCATATGCCTAGTTTGCCATCAAAGTAGCAATTCCTAGCAGCATCATATCGTGGCTTAGTTACGACAGATAGGAGCATACATTTAGGAATATAATTCTTGTTATGAATTGTTCTCAACGGATCCTCTTCCTCGTGCAGCATGTAGAACTTCTTAGCTTTTTTTGTGGTGTTGAACCATTTCTCGTCTGAGTGAATAATGTTTTTCATCAGAATAAACTGCAAGGTATGAGCATCTAGCATACGTAGACAATATTGCACTCGTGCCCTCTTGTTGTCATCTCTTAAATATGGCTTGAGAGTGTTAGTGTGTCGACGTATCTTGCCTTCTTTGAACCAGCGGTGCAGCGCTGATTTTTTCACACCTAGTTCATGAGCAAGACTCCTAATAGTGGTCCTTTTATTCAATGGTATTGTTGCAATTGTAGACATATCAATGGCAACCTTCTTGCGACCACAATTCTTTTTTCTTTTGCATGATACATCGACTGGTAGGCCTGCAGCAAGGCACTCCTTTGCTGTCCTCCATATAGATTGCACATAACACCTATTAACATTAAACAAATTGGCTACTATTGTGGTGGTCCTTCTTTTCAATTTGGCATCCACGCTGCTGCGGAGAAGTAAAGCTTCATAAATTTCTTGTCTTTCTTTGTCTGATAAATTCTTCCTTCTCATCACCATGTTTGCATGTTGAGTTTGGCTACCTGTGAGATTATTTTCATATCAAAGCCATTATGTGATTATTGCTGAAACTACTAAATTTTGTGATGTTGTTTTAACCTTGTTCAACATGTTCTTCATAACTGGACCCATCGAGTACCTCTTCCTCCAAGGCATGGTTCAGATCAAAGTTGGCTGTTTCATTGGAGGAATGTTAGAGGTAAAACATTTGAATAAAGGCTCAAATGCTAAAGTTGTTGAATATTGAAAATTCCATTCACTGCATGTACCTTCATTGACATGATCACTGGACCATTGCAGCTCCTCTTCAACAAAGATGACATGAAAATCGCCAGCATAGACATCGGCGTCCTCCTCTACACGGCAATAGTACAGAGTTTGGTTAGTATACATATTGCTAAATTGACATGCCGTTGTGCCAATATGTAGCTAACATGAGTGCTTGAATAAATTACATGAAAGCTAAACACATTGAGATAGCATACATGGATCCAACTTAATATGCATTACTCCTGTTAAGAAAGGCAGGGGTGGTGCTTTGAATCAGGCTGCAGGTACTTGCCTGCTGACTTACCTGTCAGGCATCTCCTCTGGCTAAGATGTTGAAAATGCTAATTATTGTCCTTGTATATTTTAGGTTGATGCATTCGTCATAAATCCGACTATGCAGGCATAATTTTGATGGTGAGTTATCCACACCCAAGCATTTGCATGGCTAGATAGAAGTTTTTTCAAAAAGTGTTGGTATTTGATTGGTTGGACTATTCAGTAGATGGAGTGTGCTTTTGTGTTTAATTTCCATGTGCTTTCCTCTCTCAGTGATAAGAGAAAGCCTGAAAGTTTGAAATGTAGGTGAAGACTGAAAGTCTTAGTCACAAAGTTTCAAACATTGATAGAGTGTTAGTAGTCCAAAGTCTTTGAGATCATCTATTTTAGTACAAAATTTTATGGCATGAATTGGAACAAAAATACTCTTATCCTTGCATGTGTTGTACCTGCCTCCTCTTCCTCCAAATCAAAGTTTAAATCAAAGTTTTCTGCTGCAGGTGCAAGGAACTCAGCCTCTTCATGTACTGTACATGGAAGAGTAAGAAAATTGGGAGGTAAACCCCTTAACCCAAAGATATGAAGTTTATGCATGCATGAAAACTCAATTTACTAGTCCAACAAATTCTCTAACCTGATTCATATGCTGCCATGTTGAGGTGCAAAGAAGGTGCTCCATAAGCATCTTCCATGAGGTGGGTTCCAGCTTGGTGGTCCTGGCCATGCAGCGGGTTCCAGCTGGGTGGTCCTTCATCCTCTATTGGTGGAATGTTCAGGTCTATAGCCATGGAGGCAGGCGTGGAGTTGTGCTGGTGGAGGCGTGGAGGTCCACAATTTATACTGCTTGAAACTTTCTTGTTTTTGAACATGGCGCCTCATTTTTGGCGGTGGCTGGATTGGTTTTTGTGAAAACTGTACAGTGATGGAATGCTAGTGTAGTACTGGTCAGAGTTGGTGGCCTTTTTTCAGCGTGGATGGCTTGTACTCCTCATAAATGAACTCATGGGCACATGCGTAATTTCTCTCATCCAATCTTTTTTGGATTTGAATGCTTGGAGTGCTTAGATAATGGGACGGAGGGAGTAGTCTATATGACTGTGGACTGGCCAAAGAGAATAAACTACACTGTTTTTTGAATTTACTGCTCACAAATAAATATAAAAATGAAATGGTTGAGCATGGACGCAGAGAGCCGTTGGACAAATAGCCGTTGGTTGCTGGCAGTCCACAGCAATGTGAACACAGATATTAACTAACACCCATTGTTGTGGGGTCCATGCCTAAAGACTACCCGGTTCTTAAGCATTGTCCTTGCCCCTAGACAGCAACAAAATGTGAGAATAAGAGTAGTCTTTAAGAGTTTATGGGTATCCATGTGAAGCGTCCCCTCGAAAGAGAGAACTTAATGTGATACAAATATCAGTCCCAGGATGCTGGTTCACATTATTACAACAGATGGTTCGGTACATAAACAACATTACGGGAGACGATGGCACTGCAGGGCCACTACAAACATAACTAAAGCTAGACTCCAGATAAACAGGTTGATAACATAGAGGTCTTCATTAGAGTGGATATTCATGTGGCTTCAAGCAGGTGACCCTAACACACAGGCGAAGGTTGGGTGCAGAACGAACCCCCACTAGACAACGTCCTCAGGCACAAGGTCCGGGTCTGCCTCTGTAACAAATTAAGCAAGGGTGGGTACATACGTACTCAGCAAGCACAACCACATCCACGGAAGGAATATAACCAAGGACAGACTTACGGTTGATTTTGCAATAAAGCTAATTTTTACGCATGCAAGGGTTTATTTTATAAAGGGGTTTTCACAAGCATTTCTTTTAGTAGGATCAATAAACCTGATTATTTTACTCACAAGATTTTAACGCTACCAGATTCCACATCTGTCATAGCCCATGCCAACGCCTTTTCAATATTCACCAAACACATTCTTACACCAAAACAGGGGACTAGTGAAGTGACCAAGCCGTAACTCACCCAATACCGTGGACACGACTATCCGGATAGGTTTTAACTCTGCAGAGGTGTACACAACCACAAGTAGGCTACCACAACATGAACACCTTAGTGTCAGTGCAGCTCATTCAAATCCATTACCCACCATAGCTAAACTGACAGGTTACCACGAAAGCGACCAGGGGGTCCGCAACCTACCAACGAGGTTCTACCCAGGGGCATACTTCACATAGACCGTATCCCCGGCTCCGTGGCCCTCTGTTGCTCACCAGCACACCACATAACTGACAGTTTAACTAGTGGGATTTATGCTAGGCCGTTGCCACATACAACGGTCGAGTGGTAGTATAATAAAATGGGTTAGGCTAGATGACACATCAACATCATTCCAAAAACTGTGACGGGATAGACAACTCCCACCATGCTCAACCACACATGTTCGAGCTCACCTCGGCATTTCACACAAGAAATATCGTCTGTCTCATCCCACACGGATACTCATTTTATTCACCAAAATTCATCTCTTTTATTTTAAAGCACGCACACGGTTGCTTTTGTAAACACCAAGTGTTTGTAGTGGGGTGTATAACAGTAAAACATTTTTCTAAGCATTTCTAGCAGTGACTAACATTCAAACAGAGTATTGTCATATTCAAACATTAATCTAGGTTGTCAAGGAAGCAGTCATAACAATCAAGGAATGGCTATCCAACCGGGTTTAGCAGTAAAATTATGCAAGCTTTATAAAGCAGGCCATGGGTTGTGTTTATAAAACTAGGACATAAGTATGCATCAAAGGATGGGATTGCACTTGCCGTTCTCCCAACCCTCGGGGGATTCCTGCCCGGGGTCTTGGTCTCCAAGCTCCTACTCGTAACCCTGCTCCTCCTCGAGTCCTTCCTCGCTCACAGCAGCGTCTACGGCACACACAAACAAACACACGATAAATAAAAGAAATAAAGTTTTTGCTGAGCTCCGAAAGAAAAAGCAGAGAATGAGAGAGTGATGGTGGTGATATGATTATTTCTAGATATGGACTGAATGGATTGGCGAAAATATACAGGTGATATTTGTGGTGGAGTTTGGGGTCAAACGAGATTAAATTAGCGCATGAAATGATGGGTTTAAGAGGGTTTTAGGGGCTGTTTTAAAGGCTAAGGACCTTTCTGTAAATATTATAAAGGGCAGGGACTTCTGGGAAAACAGATAGAGAGAGGGAATAGTGTTTTGGACTGCGGGTTGCAATAGAAGAAAGGGCAAGGGGTTATGTGCAAAGGTACCAGAGAGAGAGAGGGGTTTATGTTCTTTGGACGGCGGGTTAGAATAGGACAGAGTTCAGGGGGTTATGGGCAAATTGCCTTTCTTCCTCGCGAAACAGAGAGAGAGAGAGACAGAGGAAAGGGGGATCGGCGGCGACCGCGGCGAAATCGCCGGCGACTGGGGCAGCAATCGCGGCCGGGCTTAGGGGGAAAAGGGAGAGGGGAACATGGCGAGTCCACCCAGGGTCTTACCACGGGCGGAGAGGGTCTGGGGTGAGCTTCCCACGGGAGCAGTGGCGGCGGCGGCAATGGAGGTGGTGGCGGCGGCGTTGTAGCGGTGGGGGAGGTGAGCGAGCTGGCGGGTGAGCTGGTGGAGGTGGAGGGAATGCTGACTGGCCTATTTATAGGCGCGGAGGAGGTCTGGAGAGGCGGGCCGACGAGAGGGGTAGGCGGCGGTCTTGGCGGCCGGTGGATAGAGCTCTTCAATGGCGGCCGGGATTCGCGCGGTGATTGGTACGACGGCGATGTGGAGGTGTTGTGCTGCACAGTAGTGGGGTCGTGGTTGGCGTGGTCGGCACGGTGAGGAGAGGGTGGCCTGGCAGCGTGTCCGCGGCGTGGTTGCACAGCGACGGCGAACTCGGTGGCCGGTGCGGTTTGCGTGCGGGGTTCGGGCCTGGCGTGGCGAACGGCACGGTAGCGACGCGGCGGTGGTCGGCGCAGACGACGCGGTGGTGTAGGCCGGCGCGTGTTCACGTGGGGCGGCTCGGCGTGTCGACGAGCGGCGGATGGTCGACACGGCAACGGTGCACGGGTACAGCAGAGCAGCGGTGGGCGGCACAGCAACAGTGGTGGCGCAGCAGCGGTGCAGGGACCGGTGCACAACGACGGTTCGTGGGGTGGCGTGACGGGACTGCGGCGCGGCAGTGGCCGGCGTAGGCTTGGCGAGGGTGGCACGGCGTTCAGCGGTGGAGTGGCGCGGGTCGTGGCGGGGCGTACTTGGACGGCGCAGCGGCGGTCAGTGTGGCAGTGGCCGGCGCAGCAAGCAGGGGATGGGGCCGGCCGGTGGTGCGTGGTGAGGGAGGGAGGATGACCGGCGGCAGGGGAACGGGGTGGTCGTGGACGTGCAGAGGGGTGGCCGGCGGCGTGCTCGGCGTGAGCAGGGCAGGGCGCTTGGCGCCAGGGAAAAACAGGGGAGGGGAAGAGAAAAAGAGAGGGGAAAAAGAAAGGGGGAGACGGCGGGATTCGCGGTGGAAGGACGACAGGCGGTCGACGGCGGTCGGCCAGCGATTGTCGGGCCCGACGGTCGACACGAGGGTGGTCGACACGAGGTGGGACAGGAAAAAGAGGGGGCGGTGACAACAAGGCGGACAAGGTTTTGGCGGAAGCGGGAGCTCGACCGTGAAAATATTTTGAAAACATTTTTACCGGGGATTTATTCGGTGGATTAAGAGAGTAAAAAAATGCGGGCGTTACACCATGACTATTGTGCGTGTGGTCTATACAACAGTCTATTGTAAAAGTCACTCGTAACGCTATGGCCTGGCCATATAAAATAAAGTAGTATTGGCTGTGTTTAGATCAGTGGAATGAGTCACATCGAGCAATGTAGTGTACTATAGCTTTGTAGTAACTATTTTTTATGACCTAACTAAGTACATAGTTTTGATGTACACAACGAGACGAATCTTTTGGGCCTAGTTATGTCATGGTAGGACAATGATTACCACAAACAAACGAAAAATGCTACAATAGGTTACAGTGTCCGATGTGACTTTTCGATCAAATTTACTGCTCTTTGTTAAGACAAAACACACCCTGAAACATCTATAACCTACTCCGTACATACTTTGGTCATATCAAACACGGGTAATTTTTGGACTCCAAAGAAACACGGGCAATTAGTCAAATATTTATATATATAATTCAAAAGATCAAACGGGTCAATTGTCACATCACCTCGACACGTCCAAAGGGCAGATCTTACCGTGTGAGGGTGTGTTTAGTTCGTAGTTCCGCGTCACGTTACCAAAAACTCAAACTTTTCATCGACATCACATCCAAACATTAAATATAACAAACGACACATGTATGGAACACTAAACGTAGATAAATAAAAAAACTAATTACATAGTTTTGATGTACACGACGAGACAAATCTTTTGAGCCTAGCTAGGTTATGGTAGGATAATGTTTACCACAAACAAATGAAAAGTGCTACGGTACGTTACAGTGTCCGATGTGACTTTTTCACCAAACTTTCACCCCTCTTTAAACACACCTAAACTAATTATATACCGTATGTATGATGTATGTATGGAGCAGATAAATGAAAAAACTAATTATATAGTTTTGATGTACACGACAATCTTAATTAGATCATAATAAAATAATAATTATCACAAACAAATAAAAAATATTACCGTGAGCTGATACGACTTTTCGACAACTTTTTTATGCGCTGGCCGGCTGGCCGCCGCTGTTTTCCAGATCTGTCCCTGACAGCGGAGATCTGGAGAAATCTGGATTCCTGGGGACCGGGGCGCTACACCACACACAACGGCAGGGGAAGCGTGTTGAGCTGCCGGCTGGGCCTGGGCAGGGAAATGGCTTCGTCGCCGCGTGTGCTCCCTCCGTCTCAGAAAAATATTATAAAATTAATTCTAAAAAATATTATAGAATTTAAAATTTATTAAAATGTAAATAATCTTGATCATTATCCAGCGCGTGTATTCTTCTCTCTTTTTTAAGAATAAAATTCTTCGGCGTCTACGGATCCTTAAACGATTAAACGAGTACCCTTCATCGTTATCCGAAATTACCTTTGTTTCCCGCTAAAAAAATCCAGAACCTACCACTCACTGACACGAGGCCAGCCCGGTGAAACCGCCATTTCGAAAAGCAAGAGTACCCAATTTACAAAACTTCCCGCGTTCGTGGGCCGCCGGGGACGCTAATTTCGGAAAACGAACAGTGCGTTTCCCGCTAATCTCGCCATGTTTGGCCTCCCAGGCGCGCAGAATCTCGTCACGTTTCCGCCGGCCCGCGCGGCCCCGCCACCCACCCCCCGCGCGCTCTCTGTTCCCGCAGCCCCGTGCGCCGCGGCCCGGCGCCACTCGCCCGTTCACGCGCACGCGGAAAGAAATACGGTTATTTGGATCGGTACCATTGCAATTTTTAGAACTTGGAGATATATCATTACAATTCGCCTATTTGCAACCGTGTCATTACAATTCACTTTTTGTCTGAAATATACCACTGCTTACCCCTTCAACGTGTTTCTAAAAGATTTTAGACCAAATTGCTCTTATCTTCTTCCTCTTCATCTCTCCTCTCTCATGGCTGACATTTGATCCGTCCGTCGGCACCACTCTCGCGCCCGTCCATCGTCCGCACGCCGCCGCCCTCGCGCCCGGCCAGTGCCGCTCTCGCACCCCCGCGGCTGCTCCTAGTCAACGCGGAGCAGGAAGCCGTCGGGGCGGATCTCGGCGTGCGCGTCCGCTCCTGGCGGAGCTCGATTTGGCATGCGGTCGTCGTCGTCGAGGAAGCCGCGCTTACAGCGAAGGAGGAAGCCTCAACCACGTCGCCAAGCCTCGCTCTCGCCGCGCAGCCTTGACCCCGCCGGAGGCCGAGTCCCCATGCCTCCGCGATGGCCTCCGCAGCCAGCTCCGCGGGCGTGGAGGGACAAGGAGAGATCATCATCGGATGGGAGGGAGGGAAGAAGAGGAGGCTGTCGGAAAGAAGAGGAGGGCGCCACCGGGAAGAAGAGGAGGTCATCGGCGCTCGCCTCGTCGACCTTGACGCCGCGCTGCGGCCGCTGCTCTCTGCGCACGAACGTTGAGCTATGAGCAAGGGAGGGACCGAGGGAGAGATGTGACGGAGGAGCCGCTTGGGGAGAGAGGAGGAGCCGCGCGGCGGCTTTCCCCTGAGCTCCTGCTCCGACGAATGAGAGAGAAAGAGTGGGGATGAATGAGAGGAGGGAAGAAGACGAGGGTAATTTGGTCCAAAATTTTTGAGAAACACATCGAAAGGGTAAGTAGCAGTATACGTCAGACAAAGAATAAATTATAATGACATGATTGCGAATAGGTGAATTGTAATGGTATATCTCCAAGTTCTGAAAATTACAATGGTACCGATCCAAATAACCTAAAGAAATAGGCGCCGGCGGCCCTGCTGGATCTGGAGTGGAGGGAGGCGCCAAAAATTGGGGGGAGGGGAACCAAAAAGAGTGCCGCCAAGGCGGAGGTGTGCGAGGGAAGCCAAAAAGCGCCGCGCCCGCCCGCCCCGCCCGCTCGCCGCGCCGCGGCCGAAAACTCAAGCCGCCCCCCAAAATTTCGCTGCCGCCTTCTCGCCTTCCTTAAAACCGCTGCGGCATTATCGCCTCTGAATTTCCCATCTACCACGCCGCCGCCCTGCGCCGTTGCGCCTCGCAATGCCGCCGTCCTTCGTCGTCCGCCGCAAGCGCTCCCGGTCCCCGCCGCGCGGCTTCGACTCCGCGCGGCGCACGCGCACGCGCCCGGCGATGGAGGTGGAGCGGGCGGCGAGCGGCAAGGCGGAGGCCGCGTCGGCGCCGGCGCTGCCGGACGACATTCTCCTGGAGGTGTTCAAGCGGCTGCCTCCCCCGCGCGACGTCGTCCGCTGCGCCGCGGTGTGCCGCCGCTGGCGCCGCCTCGTCGCCGGCGCGGGCTCGGCGTGCCTCCCCGCGCCGCCGCGCCACTTCGGCTTCTTCCTCAACTACGCCCCGTCCCCGCTGCCCCCGTTCGTGCGTACCGCGGGTGTCGCGCTCGGCGTTGGCTTCCTCCCGGCGCCGCCCGCGTGCGGCGCGGTGCTCGTCGACTCCCGCGGCCGGCGCTTACTCCTGCGGGAGCTCGGCCCCAGCAGCGCCCGTGAACTCAAGCTGCTCGTCTGCAGCCCGCTCGAGAAGACGTTCGCGCGGGTGCCGTCGCCCTACATCGCCGGGCACAGGGTGGCGTGCTCCGTGCTTATCCCCGGGGAAGGCGTCGCGTTCCGCGTCGTCGTCGTCCTCTTCGCCGCCAACCCGAACCACTTCGAGGTCCTCGTGTACTCATCGGCATCCTCCTCTTGGGAGGCCGCCACCGGGCCTGTGAACCGGGAGCTGGTCGTCCGCCGCGGCCCGTCGGTCGTCATCGGCGACGTCGTGTACAAGCTGCAGGGCGAAGAGAAATACATCATGGCCGTCGACGCTGTCAAAATGACGCTGTCGGCGGTGCCCCTTCCCGACGCCAGGACGCTCTTCTACGTCGGCAACCACTGGATCGGCAAGACAGGGGACGGGCGCCTCTGCTTCTTCGCGATCCGGGAGCAGCTCACCCTCGTCAAGTGGGTTCTCGAAGCGCCTGGGAAGTGGGCGGAGCAGCAAGCAGTGGACCTTCGTTTGCGGATGCACCCGGCGTTGGTCGGGGACCTCGTCCATACGAAGCTCTCGGCGAAGATGTCGGACCAGCTGCACGGATTCAAGCTCGTGAGCTTCGCCGCGTTCTGCGAGGCCACGGACACGCTGTTCTTCATCATGGCCGACTGGGTCGTGGCGCTCGACCCAAGGACGGGGTTGCTGCAGCGGCTGTGGCACAACCATGACGAGTCGCGGCCGCTCGGCGATGTGTACCCATTCGAGATGCTGCAGTGGCCGCCGGTGCTGAAGGATCTCGGCGAGGCCGAAGGTGTTTGTTGAAATGAGAATGTAATGCTTCGTGTTTAGCGATTTGAATTTATGGTTAGTGGCTTAAGGTTGTGGTTCATTGGATATTGTAAGTGAAATTTCTGGTTGTTAATGTATGATGCGTTACCGTTACCCCTGTCGCTGAATAAATTATGGAATTAGGAACACTTGGTGGTACGTTCATTGGCGATTTGAAAATTTTTACTTATGAAGCAAAATTTATTACAGAACTTTTTCACGCAACGGAGAAACTATTTCTCTTTTACATCTATTACGGAGGAAGCACAATATTAACGCTATGTTACGTTCCCAGTCATTGGAGAAACTGAATAACACCATTAAATATATTTAGATTTTGTACAATGTGAAATATATGATAACAACCATGCTCATTCTAGTCTTTGAAGATTTTCTATTAATAAAGCAAACTATCACAAACAATATGAGAATTTGCACAAAATTTTGAATAAAACAAAGGGTCGAATTTAGAGTTTAAAAAACTAATTATAATTTCAAATGGAGGTTGTACCGATGTTAGTTTCCCGAGTGGAAGTGTCGTACAAAATTTGTAAGATACAGGCAGGTTCATGTATTTACAATTATTTTTCCGTTACACAACTCGACTGCAAATTGCTTCAAAGATGGCATGATTAACCATGATAATCATAACGTCCGGCAGGTCTTCAAGGCACTTCAGCATGGGTGCTTAGCTCTTCGGCAACTGTCCTGAATTCTTGCTGCAGCTAATACCTGATAGTCTGGAGCAAAGCTCGAAGCAGAAAAGAGCAGGTGCCTTACACAAGAAACAACCTTGCAAAACAGTTATGTGCTGAACATGAGTAAACATAAGAAAGATAAAAAGCTGAAACAAAATGTTGAACTCCAATCTCTAGTGGGCCACAACAATAACTCTTTCATTATGCAGAACGAACATGCCACTTTCTTCCCAAAGGTTCAGGTTGCTAATCATGTAAGAATGTAGGTTTCCTCTTAATGAAATACGTGCTCATGCACGGTCGCGAAAAATGTAAGAATGTAGGATATTGCTTTCGAATGCAAACAGTTTATGTCGCTAAACTTCCTAGCTTCAGCTATAATCAAACTTAGCCAGAATCGGAGCTGGCATATGTCAATGTTTACGAAATCGTTACACTTGTCTATAGATGGTTTTGACTGATCATAATTCATAAACAAACCAAGAACTTCTCTTGCATTGAAACTTACTTTGATACATACATGTAGGTCAAAATCCAATTGGGTCACTAAAAAAGTGTTGTATTTAAGTAGTATAGTAAACAAAGCCATAGCTATGGATGGCCATCATGTCCATCCACTGCCATGGCTACCAGGTAGGTGAGGAAGGAATTAAATGGCTTGCAAGAAGAAATAGTGCAAGAAAGAGGCTATGGCCTATGGGATACACTGCATACACTGCATGCACCCACGTGGGTTTGGAAGATACTACTCCCTCCGTCCTATAATATAAACATTTAAAGCGTTTGCAAACAATAGCAGAACTGCCAAAAGACATCTATAACCCGCATTTTACACTATCCACCAACTCTCCACCCACCCACCAACCCATTTAATTTTGTCCCATCCCTATAAATGATTATATTTTGGTACAAAATTTGAACCCTAGAAATGCTTATATACCGGGACGGAAGGAGTACTTAGTTTTCTTTTGTACTTTGGTAGTTCCAGCTATGATTTTTTTATATAAAAAGCTAAGAAAGTTTTGAGTGTTTGACTGCCAAACCTTGGCAAGCAAGGCATCGACCTTATCCTAGAAGCCTTGTATATGGAAATAGGGCAAATTACACCCTAACATCAGATGTATTAGGTATTCCCTCAGTAACTGAGGTCATCTAACGATTTCTTAATTTTATACTAGAGTAATCCCCAAATCTCTTTTCTTTACTAGTACATCAGATAGGAGTAGGACATCCTCATCCAAATTATATTGAATAATCAAATCCCAAATTTGGGTACCAAAAATCAATTAAGATGAACATTGCTCAATGCTCTCAATTTTGTTTCCCCGTTTCAGTATGTATTTGCCAATATTTTGAGAAGCATAAATTTAATGAAAAAAAAAATACACACATGCATCTACAGCAACCAACAACAAACACAATCATCTCTACTGGAGGCAAACTGAGAAACTGAGTGGTATACTGCTATTGATCTCAGCAATACATGAAAGGAAAAAAAGGAGGTACACCATACCTATTGTTCTGCAGCCTTTTCGCCATCTGTAGAGCAAGGTCTCCATTTTCTATCGAAAGGCCCATAGCTTCTTTGCACAATATTTTGTTGTTCAGTCAGTTTCCTATCTATCAATTCCAACAACTCTTGCAATCCTATCCCTGTCACTGCAGAAGTTTTCACATGACAAGTGGGCACTTCTTGTGTCGAAGTGCATCCATTTGCATCTGGGGCATGAAGTTCTCCAAAACATTCTTTTAATGATAATTCAGGGTTCATTGCTTTCATCTCACTAGGCTCGGCAAATGACCTTTTAGGTGACACTTCATCACTGCTATCTTCAAGATTTTCTTGTGATACATATTCTGAATCTGCTCCATCATCTAAGGAATCAAAAGATGATTGTTCTGATGAAACATCATCCTCAGAGAATATGTCATTCTCCTCTTCACCTTCAGTTAGGAAGATCTCATTTTCAACCCCATCAGATATATCATTCTCGTCTAGGAGATCAATCTGAAATTCATTCTCGTCTATGAGATCAATCTGAAATTCACCAACAGACGAACATCATGATATATGCAAACCCAAACGAACAATCCATTGTCAAATGCTAAGGAAAAAACTCGTCTCAATAGGCACCTTGTTCCAAACTTCAATCATATTGTTGATCTTCTCCTGTGAAACACCTATCTGCTGCAGTACTTGCAGTACAGTAGATCGATGCTCCTCAAGATTAGGTGCACTTGAATCCAACACATGCTGCATTGATGCATATTAAGATAAAGGAGATCTTAGTTCTCTTCTATTATTCTTTTTCTTAAACAATTGTATCTTAACGTTAAAGCAGCTTCTGGTAAGTAAACCACATGGCTGAAGAAAAGTAGACTTCCAGGATGAACTAGTGACGCAAGTAACAAAACCTACCACTAACATGTCTGCTTCAACCACTTCTTCCAGGGTGGCATGAAATGCTTCCACTAGCTGGAAAAATAAAGTGAAGAGGTTAATAGTAGACTTAACATGGCACAGTCTACAGATGATTTTTTTTAAAAAAAATGAACTTCCATTTTTTTTTCTTTTTTTCTGTAAGAACAATGTCTGCTGGATGAAGTGCCAAACAACACAGAAAGAAAGGTCAAGGTTATCAAGGCAGTAAGTTGAGGCAAGGTGCCTGTTTGCTGTCTTGATGCATAGGCGTCAGAACAATGAAGCAACATCCCATCTTCTCTGGTAGGGGAAGGGAAAAACAGAAGGTGACGGGACAGGGAGGAAACGAGGAGTTAGTAGTGAGGAGGCAGCAGTGGAGGAGGTGATAGTAGCAGTGTTGACATGGAAGAGGATGGGGCAGCTGGAAGGAAGAAAGAGCAGAGGAAAAATAATAAAGGAAGTGTTCCACATGATTCAGTTATGGCTCATTTGGTTCCACATGAGCCATGGGCAGAGCATTAGGGCTCACCGCTCACCCCCTCTGCTGCCACCTCTTCACTCCAACCCTCATCTCTCCTTTCTTTGCCATGAATCACAAAAGCAGGAACTGTATCACTTCCAGGTCCATAGGAGTGGCAAGCTTTATTTGTGAGAGCTCTACCTACCTACACCTTCCCTCTTCAACCATAAAATGACTGGCATATACCACCAATGCTGAAGCAACACCTAGGAGATGCCTTGATAGCCATGTAAAAGGAAACTAAAGAAAATCAGAGCTTTTCTTACTTGAAACTGCATTCAAGCATTAAGTAAAATAATGGATGATTTAAGATTAACAATAAGGTCAAGATTGGTTTTAGAAGGCTGAGGCTGCAGCTCAGTGGACCATTTGCTATCTCCAAATCATACTCGGACACCGGTGTAGCTGTCAAACTCAGGTGTGAGTGTCCAATTTGTCATTTTTTTTGCAGGACATGCTATATACCTCTTGGAATCCGACGCTGGTGCAGGGTGTCCAACTCAGCAAAAAAATTAGGACACGGGCGTCCAAGGTAACACGAGTGCTACCTGACAACGCGATTATTTAATGCTTCAAAATACGTTCTCCTAAAAAATGTTCAAGAATATGGATCTCCAAAGTCCAAATGAAAGAAGAGAAAACCTGCCTGTACTGGTAAATCTGAGATGAAGCCAACGGTGTCACTAAGAAGTGCTTTTCTCCTGAATAGAAAATGCAATGTTGCTGAACAAGCGTGAAACCCAAATCAGCTGTACCAACATATGGTAACAGAACGAAAATTCTACATTACCCTGATGGAAGAATCACACTTCGTAACCGGGGATCTACTGTTGCAAACAGCCTGCATCAAAACAAGGCCATGATTTCTCTGGGCATACCTCCTGCAAGTGTGTGCTGAGAGAAACTAATTTCAGCATACCTATCATCGCTGTACAGATCAGCTTCAGAAAGTGCACTCACTAGAGTAGATTTCCCCTATGAAAAGAGCATAAAGAACTTGGCTTCAGTAAGCTCAAACAAATTTTGCATAGTGATATTCTGGAGGAGTATAGTTGTCAAAGACACAATAGGTGAAAGAACTATTTTAGTGGATCCACATACTGCATTTGTATATCCAACGACTGCAACAGTTACAAGCTCTTGACCAAATGAGCCACCATGCCTTTTCCGACTTGAACGCTGTATTGCTCTAGTACGGCGTACATCTTCGATTTGAGCTAACAACTTCACACGACGTTCTTGGATTCTAGATGAGTTGTGGATAAAGAAAAATGAGGAATTGTTGTGAGCTGCAAGTTTAGATAAGTTGTAATCTACCAACTGTCAAGCACCTCCTCCGTTGTAGTTGAAGTTCTGTTTCACCAGCACCACTCATGGAGCCCCGGCCCCCACTTCCTCTCCTAAACAGTACAATAGTGATATGAGCACTGCATCCAGCATTAATTAAACCACTGATCTGTGGCGAAATTAATGAATCAACCTATTATGAGAATAATTCAGGAAAGTCGAATAGAATAACAATGATTACAAAAATAACATATTACAGATTAACAGAATTTTGCAGAAGACACCATGTGGATCCACCCGCATACCAGAATATGTGAAATTGTGAATCATAGAAAAAATGCCGTGTATATTCGAGACATCATGTTAACCAGGAATCATAAAAAATGGTATGAACCATAGAAAACAATAATTAGAATACTGCAGGAATCAGAGAAGGAAATGTGTGTATTTGGTACAACTCTATCTAGAATATAACAAACAAACTAGTTACAATTCAACAAGCATGATATTCAGAGGCACACAATGTTGGATTTTGTCATAACTCATGTTGCGTTTCTCATTATACAAATGACAAAACTGAGAAGAATATCTCATGCATATAGTTTTCCCTCCCAAAGACATCTTGCAATTCACATGAGCTAGTTCATATTCAAATTGAGGATAGTCCCTCCATTCTTTTTCTATTGGTATAGAAACACATGTGCAATTAAGCAAATTACCATCCAAGTTGTTGGATGCAATCAAAAGGAAACGTACCCTCTTGCACTGACAACCTCAGCTTCCCCACTTGGACCAAAAGTTAACCGTCCACCTGGGCCACGTACACGGACAAGCCTAGTCTTCATGTACATGAGAGCTGCTAACTCTGACTGTGTAAACGATAGGCAAAGCAAATAGTTAAACAAATACCAATGCCCAACTCCATTTCATCAAGATAGTACGTTCAATGTGAACTCATACGCCCCACACTACCCTGCCAAGATTTCACAGAGTAACATATCCAGACAAACAAGCACCTGTAACTTTGCTTCTTTTGTTTCTGCATGAGCATTGAATATTTCAATTATAAGCCCAACACGATCCAAAACTGGCTTTCCCCAGGCAACCTGCTAGGTAAAGTATTAATACAATAATAAGGCAGTCTGTAGTTCTGGGTCATAAAGTCAAATGCAAGGTTATTGTAAAGTTTCAAAAAAAAACAGAGAGAGAGAGAGAGAGAAAACACGGGCACTTGCCTCCAAGTTTCTCTGTTGGATTCCAGAGAGAATCGCATTAACAAAAACTGCATCCACATCTCCCTGTTGATCAGAGCAAGCAAAGATTACTTCATGTAGCATATTTATCAGAATTATCTGCGCGACAGCAAGTGCAACTCCAACATGGAGAAGGGACGATAATGGATTATGCCTCGTGCCCTCGTCTATGCATTAACTGCCACAGCCAGCCATACTCATGCACAAGGTCATAGAAAGTGCACCTCTGACTCCGTCTCTGATGCCCTCAGGTAGCACTTGACATTATCCACAGTTCCAGGTCCGAAGTATGTATCTGCCATGACGAACTGTCAAATAAGCTAGATTTTTGCGGTTCTAGTCATAAGTATGTGTAGGAAAAGTTTAAATGCGCAAAAACAGTTCAAAAAGAGTTGCAAAACAAGTTTGAGGACACAACAACAACGGCAACCGAAGGTTCAAAACAAAAGCACAACTGCACTAGGCAACCAATTGAACCACAAGATTTGGACCCTCTATCTTATGCTTATCAAATATAAAGTGGCCTCATATGCATACTCTGGGTTAGACATGCGCGAACATCCGAGAAAAAACGAGAGCAGTGCAAGAAGCTACAGTTTTTAAGTGGAGTGAAAAAAACACTTGCAGCCTCTGCGGGGTTGCTGTATAGTGCATATATTTGCTTTTAAGAGAATGGAGCAATGAACCCACAATGTAAACCTCTACTAACTTCAAATACTTTTACGCTATGTGGGAGGTCATATGCCACATGTCAGTCTATGTGACTTTGCTAACGTGGATAGTGAACCAGACCATTCAATATGCTAAAAATGTGCAGGAAATCTCATGAGACAGTCATGGTGGCACTTTCGAGAAGTTCAACTGAGAAAAATGATCCAATCAGGCCATCACTTGCCTAATGCAATTAGGATCGCATCAGAAACCAATACAACTAGCGTCTGGTTGGTTAACAGAGGAGAATGATTGATTGAAAACAGTGCACGCATTAAGTCACTACCAGTGCACATCACTGTGGGAGAGGTTAAACCCGAATTGCATGCAATCCTTAACACTGCATCCGTAGCTTACCAAAAACGATTAATTCAGCTACATATGCAACTCAAAACAGTAAAACACTTCCACCAGAGCACTCGAGCTAATCACTGGAAATGGAGCGACAGCGAGCTGGATACCTGCGTGAGAGCGGCCGCGGGAGGCGGGGTTCTGGACGACGAGGTGCGGCGGCGCACCCGTGGCGCCGAACTCGCGATCGTAGAAGCCGTCGCGGGGCTCCTCGAGGGAGTTGGCGAGGTTGAGCGCCTCGGCGAGCTTGGAGTCGAGGAGGCTCCCGGGCCGGAGGCGCGGCTGCACCACCAGAAGCCGCGGCGGGCACTCGGGGTCGCGGGAGAGCACGAAGAGGCCGCGCAGTGGGCCCTCGTCATCGGAGTCCGCGGGCGACGCGGTGGGGGAGGAGCGCTTGCCGCGGCGGCTGGAGAGGGCGCGGAGGTGAGGAGTGGCCGGGGAGGGGTGGTGGGCTGGGGGGTCAGGGAGGAGGCGGAGGCGGGCGCCGAGGCGGGAGATGGCGGCGCGGAGCATCGTGGCGTCGCGGGCAGCGGCGGAGCGGCGGTGGCGGCGTGGCCGTCCCGGATTTGGGTCCACCAGTCAGGCGCGGTGACGAGAACCGCGAGATGATGCGGCTTTTGCTAGTTCGCGAAAGAACGGCTGGGATCGGATCGACGGTCGAGCAGGACGCGGCCGGCAGGTGGCCGATGGGGTGTTCCGAATTTGGAACGTTGGGTTTGACCAATTTTTATTTTCGAAAGACGAAATACACGTACGTAAACGTAGAAAAAAACGAAGTTCCTTCAAACCTCGATCAAACTGAAATTTGAATCTCATGTTTGTATAATGTGATGCACTTTGATGGTGAATTACATATCTCGACGGTGTGGTGAGGGAGAATCCGGTTAAAGAAACTTTCATGGATGACTTACATAAGGACATGTACAACAGTTTAGACAGTTGTTGTCTATTTAACACGTACAAACAACTAAATATACATTTCTACAACCGTTTAGATATCTGCTGTCTATTTAGCTGTTTGTATGACATTAAATACACACTCTGGTTTCTGTTGTTTTGCATGGGAACACGAGTCAAAACAGTAGACGAGATAGTAGACATCAACACTATCTTTCTTCACTAAATGATGGCCACATCAGATCATTTGGCTTAGGTGGCAATAAAAAGACAGTTGCAGTCTGTGGGTTGCACATGCCCTAAGAAAAGCTATTGTTTTTTTTTATTTAGGGGAGAAGATACTGTACAATTGAACTTGTGAAACAATATCAACTTGTCCAAAAAAAAGAACAATCATAAAGTCACATTTGCTATCGTTTTAGATGTGATGTGTAAACGTAAGATAAGGATTGGATTCCACATTTTTTATTTATAGCTCAAGTTGTTCTGAGTCCTGACCTTGGGTTTTCATGAAGATAGACTCGTGTGCTATTCACTTTGGTTGTATTTAGTTCCAATGTCATAGACATAACATCTTTAACTATGATTTAGATTGGTATTAAGAATGGTACGATCGAATACAGATCTAGATTGACAAAAGAAAAAGTAACTGCAGGCATGGACAATGGTATTTGAACAATAAACCAAAAAGAAAAAAAACATGTTTTCTTGCTTTAGGTTCTAGTAAATGACAGGGCTTTCTATCAAGTCCGTAAAAGGCAAATTAATATTTATATAAGAATGATCAAGTTTTGGTTTTCTCTAACATGAGAATTACATAACTCCAATAAAAACTTCAGTCTAAATGTGATCCAAATCAAAATGAGAAGAAAATGAGGTCACTATAACACCTCGTAAAGTTACAAAACTCAACATTGAATCATAGCATGTCACATAATGACTCTCTTTTGACATGGGCCATAGCCATAGCAGAAATTTCAAACAATTTTAGAAAATATTTCAAATTTGTACTATTTGTCTCATATTGATTAGATTTCTTTTACCAAAGCTTAACTTTAATTTTTGATATACCAAAGCTTAACTTAATATTCCAAATTACGAGTACTATATATTAGAATATGCTCTCTTACTGTCTGAATATATATTACCTAGAATAATCTAATTAGTTTAAAACATTGTAATGTTTTTTTGAACAGAAACATTGCCATATTTTTTTTTGAACAGAAGCATTGCCATGTTTTTTTTGAAACAAAAACATTGCATGTTTAAAGATGTACAAACTTAAACAAAAGCATTATGGAATACAAACTTGGCGGCGGCCACGGTCGAGGAGTGCGCGAGTGGTACACGAGTGGTCGAATCGTGTGCCGACTGCTGCGACAACCCCAGATTCAGTCGTCCTTACGCATCGCCACAGGAGAGACGAGACGCAACGAGTCGGTTGAGGCCTCGCGACTCGTCTGCCTCTCTCTCCGCGTTCCCGGCCGTCCCCTCCCCGCAGCACCCGCCCAGCAATCCAACTCCAATTCGTCCTCCTCGTGGTCGCCGCGCCCAACGCAGCAGCGCAGCGGGGGGAGAGCTGCGGGAAGGAGAAGGAATTCGACCGGGGAAGCATGAGCCTGGTCTCCGGCGCCTCTCGCCGTCGAGCTCGAATCGGGAGATAAGAAGAATCTGCGGGGGGAAGCCCCATAGAAGATGCCCCCACAGCCCCAGGAGGATAAATCAGACCGCTCCGGCGGCGGCGGCGTGTCGAGGGAGCAGGAGCGGCGGCCGTCCAAAGCTTGGGGAATCCTCATATTCGGCCTCATCGGCGCCACCACCGCCACTTTCGCGGTGGGCAGCCCTCTCCCTCGCTTCCCTCTTCTAATTCTTGGAATCTCTCGAGGAAGTCATCCCACATGATCGCGTCGTGAATGCCCGGCAGTCTAGCTTGTTCGTCTAGCAGTAGCTTGCTGTCTACCCATGGCTTAGTTGCTAGTTGCTCTGCAATTGGCCAATTTGGTATCAAGCGATCCAATTTTAACGTTTGCGAGCCTAGGATAATGAGTTAGTATGATAACCTTTTCCTTAGGCTTGAATCTTACTTATCATGCGTGAAATTGGTCTCTAAGTTTTTGACAGTAATGTGCACTTGTTTACAATCTGGCACTTTTATCATATTTGTGATATCTACCTGCTCTGGATTCTTTTGTTTGTTGTACTATGCACTATCTAGCTACTATGCATATTTCATGTATCTGACCTTTCAAACTATAGGTTACTCAACTTCGCAGAAGTGTGGACTGGTTCTACACTCAGGTACTACAACTAGTTACTGGTGTCAATTTCTGAAGTGTCCAGTGCAAAGCCAATTTTCTTTGAATTTGGCATCCTAAGAGTACTAGAGTAGCAAAACCTTATACATCTTCATTTGACGATTTTCAACTTGTCAACTCAGGTGTAATGTAATTAGTTGAAGCCCAAAATCGTGCTTGGTCTTGGAATATATGATAGTCTATTCCGTTAGGTGGATGTGTTTAGGTAAAATCAGTAGAGAAGAATTTTTAGCTTAATATGATTGTCCAACGGTAATTGCTAGTTTCTTTCTCTTACATAGCATCCTTGCATGCTTAATATTTCACTGTATGTGGCTTTTCACAAGTATAGCGCGTATATGAT
Organism: Echinochloa phyllopogon; assembly: GCA_033239725.1. Taxonomy (NCBI): domain Eukaryota; kingdom Viridiplantae; phylum Streptophyta; class Magnoliopsida; order Poales; family Poaceae; genus Echinochloa; species Echinochloa phyllopogon. Next base: position 8,682,244 of record BTCW01000009.1, on the reverse strand, counting down.
AACAATAAGCCAGTAGGGTGAGCCTCCTATCGGGTCTTCTCCTGTGGGCAATTGCACTCAGTTGAAGGATTCACACATGTGTGAAGGATTCACACATGCCAAGAACCCCATTGGGGAGGGTTCCCAATGAGCTCTCTGTGGAAGTCTAGAGTCAATTAAAATTTCCCGTTTGGTTTACGATCATATGTTTATGTATCCTATGCTTGCACTTGATTGTATTGATTCTTTGAAAATTGACCTATATGCACCTTTGTCTTCAAAAGTTAAATAAAAGGCAGGCAACATCATCTTGGAGATATACAAGTAACAGTTCAAGTCGTGGAAGCTTCAGTGAGGAAGCTAAAAAAAGATATTATCAGCGTATGCGGCAGGAATATGAGGAGGAGCAAGAGAGAGTTGTGAGTTTGTACATACATTCATAATTTTATTTTTTCTTCTTTTCCTTATTCAATACAAATATGGTGCGCTTATCTTCAATGCACAAGTGGAAACTTGAGATTGCACATCTCGCTATCACATATATTTGACTGTTCAGCTTGAGAACACTTATCAAAGTATGCGATACTTTTAGTCTGTCGGTATGCTTATTTTTCTGTCTACTTAATTTTCGCAGCAAAGAATAAGGCACATGCAAAGTGTTTTCAACAGAGAGAGGAATAAATTTAGGAGGGACTATGAATGCTGGAGGGAGAATGGCCCTCCTGGTGGCTACAATTACATCCCTCGGGATGATTGGTATTGGCAGACTGACACTTCTCACTCAGAACATAAAAATAGACGGACATATACGCCGGCAGGACCTAGGGTTTATCCTATGTCACATCATTATGCGGTCCTTGGTCTTGACAGGTCTTTACTCAAATCTCTTCCTGTATATTTCTGCTCATCTGTTAATCTAGTTATGCCATGGTAGACTGTCTTGGAGACTTGGACTCATGGTCGACCGTTGGTCTCTAATTCCATATTCTTGGCCTGTTAATCGATTTCTTTTGCAGTTAATTTTTTAAAGCAAATATATCTTTTTGGACAGTGGTTTTCCCTTACATATTTTAGTATGATATATTTTTCTTGTTACACAACAATTTCCTGTACATTTTAGAAAGTCCATTTTGCTATATCTAACTATGCAATTTTATTGTTCTTGATTTAAAGGAAGAAACTGCAAACTGATATTAAGTTATATTTGTTGGAAAAAATGATATCTATCCTGGTATTGAATCTTATAATCTTATACTTTTATTCTATTTTTCCTGACAGACTGTGTTTCTTCCTTTGTAGGTCGCGAGTGACACCATATACAGATGCAGAAGTGAAGGTAATGCAATCTCTTATCAGCCATGCTGTTGTTCCTTCTATCCTGCATTTTCGTATGTGAACGTGTTGTCTGACTCATGTTAACCAGAATTCACATTAATTGATTAGCATTCATATTGATCATGATCATATTACATATCAAATATCTTAAACTAACCCCAAGACCCCTAACTAGCTTTATTTGCAAGTTTTACTGGCCGGGTTGGGTTAGTAGTAACTGAGAAATAATACGCGGCTTCATTTGTGAAATCAAAGGAACAATATCTATACAATATATTTTGATAATAAAGTACAGTTATATTGATAGTACGCTCCCAAAAAAACTGCAATGTTTATGGGGGCGTACATACCATGCTTCATCTTACGTGGTCTTGTTATCTGAGTTCGACACTTCACCTGCTGCAGACTGCTTTTAGAACAAAAGCAATGGAGGTCCATCCTGATCAAAATCAAGATGATAGAGGTGCTTAATGTCTCCTTTTCTTCATGGACACATGGACAACATGTTTCCGCCCATGATGCAGCCACTAATACCATGAACATTTTGTCTGGTGCAGAAGCTGCAGAAGAGAAGTTCAAGGAGGTTGTCAAGTCTTATGAAGCAATTAAACTGGAGAGGAAAAATGGTGCCAATTGATGCAAATGGCCAATACGACTGGAGCATGCAACCAAGAGTGGAATCAGTTGTAACTTGCCCTGTAAATGCAATCAGCTGATTCCATCAGCTTATATGAAATGGGATCTGCTGTTGACATTGCGGGCCTGTAGCATGAGTTCGAGTTGTGAGCTTGTGCAATGTAGACTAGGATAGGTGCCAAGATGTTTTTTTCCATTTAGTTAGTAATTTGACGTGCTCACGTGCACAAAGGCCATAAAGTGGACAAGGGCGATCATTTTTGTTGCCACTTGAGTTGGGAGTATGTATTTACTGCTGTATACCTTCCTTCCTGGTGATTTGTTTTCCATTGGTGGAAACTGATACATGGTATAAAAATTTAAAATACTGCTTAGTATAGTGAATTTTTCCTGCGTCATCTGTATTGTAGTCCTTTGTAATGATGCATCATTGGTCCAATAAATACGATAAACCCCAGGTGTTAGAGAACCTGGTTGATGTCTTCTTCTTCTTCTTTTTTTTTATCGAACCTGGTTGATGTCTTGTTTCATTGTTTGGTATATCTTGTGATTGTGCAGAATTTGCTTTTGGGAGAAGTCGATTAAAATCAGATTCTTTGTGTAATTGTGTTCAATTCTGATTGCTTAGATTTTGCTTACTGATAGCTGCTCTGACATTTGGGCTAGCTTCTGAAAAAGCTTTGTGCATACCAATACCATGCTTGGTTTGTTAAGCTTCTCACTCCTCACCCGTTCAGTCGAAGTTTGAGGCAGGATTTATATAGGTTGAATTGAATTTTGGGGCAGAATTCATAGGCAATACTATCACATATCAGGTGGCGGTGTTCACTTCACTGTTCACTGTCACGTCAAATCTCTCTCCTCATGCATGGAGCACTCAACATAGATAAATAAAAAAACTAATTGCATAGTTTTGATGTACACGACGAGATGAATCTTTTGAGGGTCATGGTAGGACAATGTTTACCACAAACAAATGAAAAATGCTATAGTGCGGGAGCACTAAACATAGATAAATAAAAAAACTAATTGCATAGTTTTGATGTACACGACGAGATGAATCTTTTGAGGGTCATGGTAGGACAATGTTTACCACAAACAAATGAAAAATGCTACAGTGCGCTACAGTATCCGATGTGACATTTTCACCGAACTTTCACCCCTAGTGAACACCACCATTGAGCGCATTTCGCACCGCTGCGTCTCGTCTCGTCTGCCACTGCGAAACGAGTTATTTAACTATTTGCCATCCTTACGGATGGCCATCTTTCAAATGCCAGTTTTAGAATGGCAACAACACTATCGCCATCGTCTCCCGCAATAGCTTACAGAATTGCCACTTTTGCTGACGTGTCGTACCACGTCGGCGAGTAACCGTGCCTCCGACGTGGCCGAGCGGCGTGAAATGACCCTGATGCCCCTCCCCTTATCCACCAAAACCAGCACCAACTCGTACACGAGCCATCCACTCCTCTTTCTTCTAGCACCGACGCGTGGGACCCGTATGTTAGAGCCATCTTCAACCTGATGGCCACCTCTCGAGCCCGGACTCGCCATCGCCGCCGGCGTCGGCGCCGAGCTCCTCGGCCTCCCCCGCGGCACCGACTCCCGCCGCATCACCATCCGCCTCGCGCGAGGGCGGACCCGCCTCCTAGTCCAGCCTCCCGCCGCCAAAGCCCAATTCCCCAAGCCGCCGCTCCCTCCTACGCCTGTGCCCGTCTCCGCCTGTGCACCACGGGTGAGGACGGCGCAGAGGAGAGGCTCGCTCCACACGGCGTTGGCGGCTGCGGGCTCGGACGGCGACGTGTAGGCGCAGGCGAAGGCCCCCTCGGCGTCTGTGCCCACGAGCACGGCGCGGAAGCGGTCGTCGTCGTCGCAGAGCAGCGCGGCATTCCAGCTGCGCGGGGGCCGCGACAGCATCGGGGCGGGGAGGTCCAGGTGGTTCTGGTGATGGTCGCCGTCGCGCGGCGGAGGAGGTGTCATCGTCGCCGACGACGTGTAGGCCCAGGCCAGCAGCGCGGAGGTGAGCATGGCGAGCACCGGCGCCGTGTACTTCTCGAGCCTGCGGATCCTCTCCATGCCCTGCATGATGACGGCGATCTGCGCGGCGGAGAAAGCAAGGATGCACGCAAGCTCGAGCGGCGCCGCGCCGAGGCTCGGCAGCGGCGCGGCCAGCGGCGGGCACGACTTGAGCCGGGAGGGAAGGAGGAGGAAGATGGCGCGACCGTCGATCCAGGACTCGATGTCGAACAAGCCGCAGCTGACGAGTGCGCGGATGGCGGCCGGGACGTGCGTGGACCAAACGTAGCGGGTCGTGGAACTGCAAGAGGCAGTGGCGGCTCGTGCTTGTGACGACAACGGGTCAGAAATGTGGTGATGCGGCGCTAGCTTGCTAGCTCTGCTCAAGCGAGCAAAGAGCGGGTGGTCATCGTCTATGGAGAAGATGACTCTGACCTATGGGTCCCACGCGTCAGCGGTAGAAGAAAGAGGAGTGGATGGACCTGGTTTTGTTGGATAACGGGAGGGGCAGCAGGGTCATTTCGTGCCCGTCGTCCACGTCGGAGTCACGGTCACTCGCCGACGTGGTGTGACACGTCATCAAAAGTGGCAAATCTATAAGCATCTTCGGGGGACGATGACGATAGTGTTGTTGCCATTCTAAAACTGGCATTTGAAGGATGTCTATCCAAAAGGATGATAAATAGTTAAATAACCCATGCGAAACACGCCCGCAACCTTCCCACCGGCCCACCCCACCAGACCGCCACCATGCGGGTCTTCCTCTCCCTTCCCCTTCGCCGCGCCCTCTCCACCGCCGCCGCCGACGATCCCAGCCTGGCCGCCTCCGCGGAACACGCGTACCGCCTCCTCCGCCGCCACCACTCTGATCCGCAGAGGCTCGCAGCCGCGCTGTCCGCCTCGGGCCTCGACCCCGCCTCGCCACACCTCCTCGACGCCGTCCTCCGCCGCTGCGGCGCCGCCTCCTCCCTCGCCCTGCACTTCTTCCACTGGTGCTCCCCGTCGCTGCCCTCGCCGCTCCCTTCCTCCCTCGCGCTTCTCGCCAAGTCATTCTCCCGCGCCTCCTCCGTGCCGTCCCCGTCCCTCCTCGCGCCGCTCCCTTCCCAGCTCCTCGGCCCCTCCCTCCTCTGCCCCGTCCTCCGCCGCCTCCCGCAACCACGCATCCTGCCGTTCGCGCACTCACTACTCTCCGCCCGCCCCGACCACGATCACGCCGCCCTCTTCCTCTCCCTACTCGAGTCCCTCTCCAAGGCCGGCCATGTCGCCACCGCCGAGCAGCTTGTCGAGGAGCTCCAGCCCCGGCTCTCGCTTTCTCTTCGCCACTACACGGCCCTGCTCTACGGGTGGTGCCGCCAGGGCAAGCTCGACGAGGCCAAGCATGTGCTCGCTCGCATGAAGGCCGCGGATGTCGCCCTCGACGTCGTCGCCTACAACACCCTGCTCGCCGGCTTCGTAGCGGACGGGAGGTTCGAGGACGCGTTCGAGCTGGTTCGGGAGATGGACCGGCGTGGCTGCCCGCCGAACGCGGTGTCGTACACCACCCTGATGCAGGGTCTTGGCGCGAGGGGGAGAGTTGATGAGGCCATGCGGGTGTTTGTGGAAATGCGGAGGAAGGGGTGTGAGCCGGATGCCGTCACATACGGCACCCTGGTTAGCGCGTTTTGCAAGGCTGGCAAGATATCACAGGGGTATGAGTTCTTGGACGCCATGTCAAGGGACGGCCTCCGTGTGGACGCTGCTGTGTACCATGGGTTCTTTGTGGCTCATGAGAAGAAGGATCAGCTGGAGGAGTGCTTGGAGCTGATGGAGAGGATGAGGGAGTGCCGGTGTCCACCAGACCTCAAGATATACAATGTGGTGATTCGGTTGGCCTGCAAGCTTGGGGAGACCAAGCAGGCCATGACATTGTGGAACGAGATGGAAAATGGCGGCCTCAGTCCCGCGGTTGATACATTTGCTATCATGGTGAGTGGGCTTGTTGGGCAGGGGGCACTGGTTGAGGCGTGTAGTTATTTTAAGGACATGGCTGGGAGGGGCCTCTTTGTTGCACCACAATATGGAGTGCTGAAGGACCTCCTCAATGCGCTGGTCAGAGATGAGAAACTTGAGCTTGCAAAGGATATTTGGGAATGTATTGTTAAAAAAGGCTGTGAGCTCAATGTGAGCGCATGGACCATCTGGATCCATGCATTGTATGCTAAAAAACATGTTAAGGAGGCCTGCTTGTATTGCTTAGACATGCTTGAGGCAGGCCTGATGCCACAGCCTGACACATTCGCAAAGCTGATGAAGGGATTGAAGAAGCTTTACAACCGGCAGATTGCTGCTGAAATCACTGAGAAGGTGAGGAAGATGGCGGAGGAGAGACATGTTAGCTTTAAGATGTATAAGAGACGTGGGGTGAGGAATCTTGAAGAGAAACTTAAGGCAAAGAGGAGAGGACAGAAAAAGAGTCACCGTAGGCAATCTGGTGGTCAATGTCCGTCTAATAGGAATGCTGACATTTTGGATGCTTCGGATGACGAAGAATATTCTAGCTAAGTTAAAATAGAATTTGCAGAGGACAATGCATCTCTTCTTAGTTGAATTGTTCCAGCAATTGATGGACTTACGATTACGAAATAAAGAAGGAAATGCTGGTGATAATACCTGAGCATCGCTGTAGTATTCTTATGCCAAAGATGTGTCAGGAGTCTTCAGTCAAGAATGTCTGAAGTTCATGTTCCAGTATCTGTTTTCATGCAGATATTTAGAGGATTACTGACCCAGAGGAGGTAACTGTTTCATCCTACCTACACTGAGACTATTGTCACACACAGCACAAATAAAAAAGTCCAGGTGTTCTATTGTCGTTTCTGTAGAAAATTATGATGACTAATTATTTGTTTTTGCATCATTTGGTACCGCTGTATTGTTTTTCTGTTGACATGTAGCAATCCTTATAAAATTCTGAGCATGTATGGTCTTTGGATACATAACATGATGGATTGCAACTGGTGCTCAAAAAACGTGCATGCTTTTTTATCAGTTATTGCGCGTCAAGCTTCTAGTGTCCTCTGTGACAAGAGGGTACCACAAAAGCTAAAAGGTAAGTTCTATAGGACGGCGATTCGCCCGGCGATGCTATACGGTGCTGAATGTTGGCCTACAAAAAGGCGACATATACAGCAACTGAGTGTAGCAGAGATGCGTATGTTGCGTTGGTTTTGTGGTCACACAAGAAGGGATAGGATACGGAATGAAGATATTCGAGATAGAGTCGGAGTGGCACCAATTGAGGAGAAATTGACGCAACATCGGTTGAGATGGTTCGGACATGTCCAACGGAGGCCTCCTGAGGCGCCGGTGCGTAGTGGGGTTCTACAGCGGGCCAATAATGTTAAGAGAGGTAGAGGTCGACCCAAACTAACTTGGGACGAGTCGGTTATTAGAGACCTTAAAGAGTGGAATATCTCTAAGGATTTAGCTATGGATAGGAGCGCTTGGAGACTAGCAATTAATGTGCCTGAGCCGTGATCTTTGCTTTCTTTTCTGCTTTCCTCTAACTCTTTTTCTGTTTTTTTTGACCTTTTGGGTTTCACCTCTAGCCTACCCCAACTAGCTTGGGACAAAAGGCTATGTTGTTGTTGTTGTTGTGTATTGCTTACTGGCAATTGGTGGTTACCCAGTGTTGAGATTTTACAGATAGATGGGACCAATGCCAGTTTTCTCTTCTGATTTCATGCTTATCTCTAAAGCAATATTAATTATTATTCTTTTTCTATTGTAGAAGTACACCTCAACCCATTATGCTCACTGAAGTTATCAAGATTATGTCTGCTGATATCCTAATTAAGTAATTGTTATCAGAATAGATGTTACATTCTGGTAGAAATGCACGGTGCTGATTCTTCCAAAATGGAACTTGCTGGAGTTTCCCCTCAAGAAGATACATGCTCTTTTGCAACTTGCAAATTTGGATTATTGCTCAAGTTTATATGGGAATGACACTACCTAAGCTGCAGTAGCTGCCATTGAGGTAGAGTAACATGTTCCCCATTCTGCATGCTACCCAGAGTTCTATTGCCTTCTTTCTAGTGCTCGTTCAAGAACATGTTATTTTTCTCCATACAGTTGTCGATACCACCGGAGGCACTTCAACTATTTTTGGGCTGGCATGAATTGAAGATGCTGGGGTATGAAGTGGGGCACTGCTACATCATTTGAGGAATACTTTATTTACTTGCTTACCCATTACTTTTGCAAGCCTATCTAGTAGTTCCACTAGATAGGGAACAGTCACTGTAGTATTTGAAATCATATTGATACTAATTTTTATAAATACAGTTGAAGTTAAGATACTTTGACTCCGACCAAACCCTTTCGATAACTTTTTGAGAAAATATGCACGTGTCAGTCTTTCATTTTTGGATTCCAACTGTGGCAAATGTCCTATTGTCCATAGATTGCCTACTTTTTAGATCTAATCTGGATGGTGTTTAGCCGGAGCCGGTGAGAGCTATGGCAAAAGGGGTAAATTCTCGGGAGAAAGGAACAAACACGTGCATTGTCGATATTTTTTTTTTGTTGGAGGCTATTACCACTCGTCTTAAAAACAAGCAAGCCACAGTAATTGCATTAGGAATACCTGATAGAGGTACACATGTGAAAGCAAGTACCTAGATAATCCGAAATATAATGTTTTTTTTCTTTTTTAACTGGTTGAACCGTTGATTGCTGATCCAGTGATCGAGCAGGAGCGGTCAATAGTGATTGGTTGGGAGTTAACGCACCCCTCCCTGTCACTGCGTGTTGGCCCCACCAGGCCACCGCCACCCAAAGCGAGAAACTCGAAAATCCGAAACCCCGGCTCCATCCCCCCATCCACCGCCCAGAAATTTGAAATCCTTTTCGCTTCCCCCTTCTCCGACCTCCGACCCCCCGAGCCCTCGCGATGGCGGATCCGCCGCCTGTGCTCACGCTCCTGGTGCAGAAGGGCCCCTGCAAGGGGGAGACTCGGCGGGGCCGCGCCGGCGCCGCGATCCGTGTCGGCCGCGTCGCCAAGGGCAACGACCTCGCCGTGCGCGACGCGGGCGCGTCGCAGAACCACCTCTCCGTCAAGTTCCTCGAGCCGCCGGCGTCCCGGTGGGCCGTCACCGACCTTGGGTCCTCCAACGGCACCCTTCTCAACGGGGCGTCCCTCGTGCCCACCGTCCCCGCCCCGCTCTCCCATGGGGACCTCATCAAGATCGGGGAGAGCACCGTGCTCGCCGTCTCCATCTCCGCTGATGAGGGCACGGTACCGGCCCCCGCCGCGACTAGGCGGTCCGCGCGCAACGCAGCGGCGGTGGCGGCGCCGCCGCCGGAGGAAGAGGAGGAACAGGTCCCAGCGGTTACGCGCAGGGCCGGGCGGAAGAAGGCTGCTGCGGCGGAGCCCCCCGAAGAAGAGAAGGAAGAAGCTGCAGTTCCGACGCGCCGAGGACGGCGGAAGAAGGCCACGGAGCCCCCTGATGCAGAGAAGGAAGTGAAGGAGGAAGCTGCAGTTCCGACGCGCCGAGGCGGGCGGAAGAAAGCTGCGGAGCCCCCTGAAGTGGAGACGGAAGATGAAGAGGAGGAAGTGGCAGTGCCGCGCCGTGGTGGGCCGAGGAAGGCTGCAGCAACGGCCGCCCTTCCGCCACAGCCGCAAAATACGAGGTCAACGAGAGCTTCTGCTAGAAGAGGTGACGCTGTGGGGAGTGGAAACGATGAGGTGAAGTTGGAGAGGACCGGAAGGGGGCGAGGGCGGACTACAAGGGCAAGTGCAAGGAAGGCCAAGGATGCTGTTCCTGAGGAGGAAGAGGAGGTCCTGACCAGAGATCAGGGAGGGAATCCTCCAAGGGTAACTACTGCCAAGGGTGATGAAGATGAGGATATAGTAGAAACCAGAGATGGAACTTCAAATGCCTCAGAGGAAGCCATCGAAGTTGGGAGAGGACGAGGAAAGAGGGGCAGAGGAGGCCGAGGAAGGACCGTAAGGACAAGGACAAGGAAGGCTGAGGATGCAATTATTGAGGATGACGATGAAAAGGAGCAAGAGGAAAGAGATATGGCTGATCACAGAGAAAGAAGGGGGAGTCCATTGAGGGTGATGGCAGCGAATGATGGTGGTGAGGAGGATAAGGTGGCAACCATGGATGGCAAGTTGGATGGAACCTCAAAGGCATCCCTGGAGGGTGAGAAGATGGTGGATATGGAGGAGGAGGATGCGCAATTGGCTCCGAAAGGGCGGACAGTGAGGGCAATAGAGGGAAGAGTCAATGCTGAGCAGGCTACTGCTGAAAATAGTGATATGGAAGACGAGGAGGGGAAGGATTCAAACACGGGAGGGCAAAATGAAGTTGATCAGGAATTGAGGGAAAGAATGGCGCCGGAATCAAAGCTGGATGGTGTTGGAGAAGAGGAAGATAGTGACAAGAGGGAAGCTATTTGTGGCAGTGGGGAGGAAGGGCATGTGGAGGAGCGCACTGGGAGAAGCAGCTTGGAGAAGATGACATTGGGGGAGTGGTTTGTTCGGATTGAGACTTACCTTCTAGCAAAAAACGAAGAGGCTGCTGAAAAAGCGATAGCTGAAGTGCTAGAGAAACACCATACGTTTTGCGAGCATGTTAAAACACTTAATATGAGTTCTGATCCCTCTTGAGATTCCAATGGTAAGTTCAGCTATAAGTAAAACGTTTCACTTTTATTTCTTCTGTTCATGATTTTATTAACAGACCAGTTGCAATTATGCAAATCCCTCTAATATCTTTGTGAAGTGTGAATTTTGCTATACTGTAGTTGAAATGTTTGTTCTGACTCGTGATTAAATCTTTCGGGGTTTGTCCTATGGCGAATGCTGATTATAAGTAGAAAAAATTCATTTATCGTATATTCAATTCTTGGCCATTTCTAGAAAATGACTTGTTTGCAAGTACCAGTTAGTTGGTAATTTTGATTCTTCCAGCACAAATGTAAAGATTGTTGTACTATAGTATAGGCTCTGTTTTGCACAACTTGTGATTGTGCAGATTCCGAGCTACTGAAAAGTGAATTCTGCTTATTCAGTTCATTCCTAGAATCTGCTTACTGATAAGCTGCTGCAGAATCATGTCGCTATCTGGCACAGCTTCTATTTAATCTGTGAATTTTTTTTGAGAAATAAGCTGTGCTACACGGGTCCATAATTCTTCAGGAACTTCTTTTGTCCATGCTTAGTTTTCATTTTTCTTGTTATACCACGTACTTAACTATGCCTTTGTGTTGCTGACAAATTTTATGGTCCTGCACGCTGTGGTTTCATGAAAGTCATGGTGCACAGTTCATCTGCAATTTTGTCTTCTGCCTGGCCTTTTTTGATGATGAGTCTTTGTTTAACAACAACCATTTGGTGTAAAAGAGGGTATTACACATTGCTGTTTGGCAGCCTCTGAATGCTCGATTGTTTATTCATTGTTTAGCGCAGCTTCATTTATTGCTTAAAAGGCAAAATAAAGATTACTATGTTAGTTCAAAGTTTTCTTTCAGTAATTCTGCCCTCCAACTGATTAAACCTTGTTAGGACTAGTAGATTTACTTTTTTCATAACTAATAGATTGCTTATTTGACTATTATCCACAACTTTCTTAAGCCTGACATGTTTTCTTCGGGGCAATCTGGAACTATCAGTCTAAAGTTGGGTGATTTGGTGACAGCAACACCCAGATACCACAATGAAGACAACACTTTGTTTAAGTGTCACAAACTGTAGGTTTGCGGTGTAACCACCATTAGCTGGGTGGTGATTGTGGAAGTTGTTTGTTTCAGGTTTAGTAGGTGCCTAACTGGTAGTATTCTTGAATGTGACGAGAATGTAGTACCTAGTATGTATAAAGCAGTAGAGTTGAAGCTCCATGTAATTCACTGTTGCATCCAGCAGTGTTGCTTCTGTGAAGCCTGTTCCTCTATGAGAGTTAACTGTAATATATCCCGTTATTTTAAATCTCTGGAGAACGTTGCATCAGTCGGAGTTTTAAAAGCAACCAGAGGTAGTCATTGTGATTGATATAAATGTGCGATTTTTATAGTTGCACATGTTGAACTTTCTGCTTCTGCACTTGTGTCATTCAACGTTGGGAATACAGATTCCAAACTCATGCATTATCATGTTAGTACATCTGACCATCTTCACACTCTCAAGATACGATGCCTGGGTATGCCACATGCAGCCATCTTATTGTAAATTCCAACGAAAAAGGACTAGTGAACTTGAATTGTAGTGATGACATACCACAGCTGCAACTGCATTGTTGTCTTCTGCGTCTCCTTCCCCTACGTTGAATATCTCATCATATGCGAATTATTCAACACTTTCTTTTAGGTTAAAGCACAGAATAATTAATTAAACTATCTAATTCAACGCTACGAATCTTTTCGCTACGGTCCTCTCCCCTCTTGGTTCTGTTGCTAACGGTGGTTGATATGAATGTGTGATTACTGATTCGTACCCATCTCCCGGTTTGGTACGCGAATTTATCCTGCACTTTCCCTCATTCGCGAGAAAAGCTGATACGGGAGTATGCAGCACCGAATCCAATATGCCGGTCACTTCATGAGACGCGAACATCGCATCAAACTGCTTGCAAATTGTTTTTCGTGAACAGTTTTTACATAGGTCATCTTGAAAAACACACACATCAGTGATGGCCCCTGGCGGGCATGTACAAAATGTAGTGTGTGGTCCTCGAGAGCACGCAGCTCATATTCTGAGGAACCAAACGCAACAATCGGATACCCCATTCTGCAGAGTACAGAAACTAAAATGTTTAATCTAAAAATCTAAGACATGCACTCAGTAGATTCTTCTAGCCTTAGGAAAGCTCGATGTGAATTATCGTTTCCTCTTGCCACGCGTCTTTGATTCACTCTTCAGGTTACCACTAGCTGGTGACTTGGACCCAATTGCGGAGCTCCATAGTGCTCTCTCAACATCCGAGGGTGTGAAACTTTCTCCTCCTGCGCTAAGTTCCTTGAGGGCAAACAGGAATATCAGCAAAATGGAAATCAAGTACTGTATATGTGTAGATACAAATTGTACTTTTTATTCAATGCTCAGCTGATATTGGTACGAGTCTGCAATCTATATTTGGAATGAGATCTACAACCTAACTGAACTATTGTTATATAGGCCGAAGTCATCACTGCAGAGGTTGCAAGCTTTCAACCTGCAAACTATAAAATGCTTTAAACCCATTGCCCTGGCGTGTCAATTGGACTATCGGAGCCTAGAACAGAAAGATAATCAAGCCAATGAAAAATTGCCAGGCTATGTCAGCGCATGCCCTGAAAATTTATCAGCCAACGCTCTCAAATTTATTTGATGTTAGCATTTGCAGAAGGGTCGCTAAATTGCAGAATGGTGCTGTTATCCATACAGGTAAAGTGGGATCCTTTCTAGTACGAGTCTACAATGTAGAAGCATATGTTCTACAACAGTCTCCAGTTTCTTAATGCCAAATCACCAAGCCTTAAAGAGAAAGATAGACTATTCCAGTTTGTCCAAACCAAGAGGGGTTAACACACCAAGCATAATATTCCGCACTAAGTTAACCATGTTAAGGTAACCTGCTGAAAATGTTTTATATCACTACATTGACTAGGATTTTTTTAGTTATGGCTAAACTCTAGTGATGATCACTATACAAAAACATTAATCAGCTGCAAATTGCTGTCACATGGCACCTAACACTTCAATCGACCAGAAGAAGACGCAAACATTGTCATTTGTTCTATCAAATGGACAAGCCATACCTTCGCTTTTGCCTGCAATTTATCAGCAAATGCAAGGTACTGCTTCAGCGTGTACTCCTTTGCATTGCCCAATGCTGCTACCATCGCCTACACATGATCCGTCCAAGGTCACACAGGCCAGGCCACAGCATTACATCACAGTCAACCCGTAGGGAAGTGGAAGTGCAGAAATGTATAAAACATTTTGTGCAGTGAAACCCACCTCGTCAGACATGAACGGCGCGGCATCCGGTGCGTAGGCGGCGAGCACGGCGGATGCAGTGGCTGGGCCGACGCCCTTGAGCACGGTGAGCTCAGTGATGGCCTTGCTGAGGTCGGGCAGCGCCGCGAACGCCTTGCGCGATGCCGATTCCACCACTGCGTCGTCCAAGCCCTTGACGAAATCCATCAGTCTCGGCCTGGCCACAACAGCCCAAATTAATCGCAGCGGTAACACGCTTCTGAAGAAATTTCAGGAACAAGGACCGGACCACGGCATAGGATCCGAAACTTCGAGTGCAAAGCAGCGGGAAGGAAGAGGATAGGAAGGAGTTCGAGGCCGGCGGAGGGACCGACCTCCACTTGCCGCGGGAGAGCTTCCACTGGAGGAGGCGAACCAGCTCGGGCTTGGCGAGGAAGGGGGCCGGGTCGCGGCCGCGCAGGAGGGCGGGGAGTTCGTGGCGGTAGAAGGAATCCACGGCCACGAGGTCGGGCTTGTCCAGGGCTTCGAGCCGGCGGTCGTACGCGGCCAGCGCCGCGCGCCACGCCGCCGTGTCGCTGCTCGCGAAGTCCACCGTCTCGGCCATCCTCGGCTCGCAGCGGTCGGGCCTGGCAAGAGAGGGAGAAATGGGGCGTCGAACTCGGAAACTGCTGAACCGGCCGATTTTGTGGAAAACCGGTTTTCTGGTTTTGGAATCCTAAACCCTAAACCCTCCCGTCCATCGTTTCTGGGCCGTAGATGCAGGGGTAAATCCGGGAAGCGGCAAAACTGAGGGCGAGGGTTTCTGCTCTTGTGCGCTCTGGGCTCCTCTCTTCTTCAACCGCCGCCACAACTTTGCTGCGCCTCATCATCGGAGACCTCACCGCCGGCGACGGGGGCTCAGCAAGCCAGGCGTCCTTCCACCCTCCAAGTCATCCGTCGTCCAGAGGCGCTACTCTGAAGTTTGTTTTTCAAATAATTTGGCGATTTTACTGAGCACGATGCCCCGCGTTAAGGCCTCTCCTAAGATGGAAGAGGAGGCGGAGGAGGTCAGGCAGGAAGTCGAAGGTGCGGGCGGGGCGGAGGGGAGCCCGGACGCTGGGGCCGGCGGTGGGGAGGAGGGGAAGGAGGCGGAAGAGAAGGAGGTGAGCTTCGATGAGCTGGGCCTGGACGAGCAACTGAAGAGGGCTCTGAGGAAGAAAGGCATCGCGAAGGCCACCCCGATACAGCAGGAGGCCATCCCGCTCATCCTGGTGCGTGATTTCTGGCTTTTATTCTTTATTTTTCGTTTCGTGCGAATTTAGTTGAGATGTTCGTACTCTGTTATCCAATCGGCTTCAGGGCTCGTGGCTGGTAGTGTCTAGTGAATGAATACTGTATGTTGTAGCTTGGTCATGTTGGGTGTGTTAAGAAATTAACGGGAAATGATGGTCAGCCTCCTTTATACTTTTGGAAGAAGTTTAATTCTGACTATTCTGATGGCAATATGCAAATTGCAGTGCTATATGGATAGCCTGCATTTTCTTGAACTCTCGAAATCGTGTCAGGTTGCCTTTTAAATGTTTTTCATTGAAGACAGTCCTATTTAAATTTAGTTTTAGGCAAGCATATCACAAGAATGATCTGGTGCGTAAACTGATGTGGCCTATTTGTCATACCACAGTGACACTCCAGCCCATCCCTTATCCAGATCCTGTGCAAAAATTTTGGTTTCCTGCAAATTGTGACTCCCATAAGCAACCAAATGCTGTGGTTCCAGGAAGGGAAGGATGTAGTCGCAAAGGCGAAGACTGGCTCTGGAAAGACATTTGCCTACCTTCTCCCACTGCTGCACGAGCTATTGAAGCTGTCCTCAGAAGGCCGTATTCGAAAACCTGCACCAAATGCCTTCGTCCTGGTGCCTACCCGAGAGTTATGCCAGCAGGTAGTGGACAGACCCCAACCTTTCTTTTGCTGAGATAGTTTTATGACTTGGTTTGGGTTTAATTGTTACAAATGTTATATCTGTAGCAATAGCAATTTAATAATTTACATCACTTTGAGACATCCTGATTTATGTGTGAATTTTAATGAAATGGGTACACTGAGCTTTGCTGATTAATTTGAGTGTCAGATATGCTTATAGTAGTCCATTGGTTTATAATTGGACGTAGTGCAGTGTGCAAACTTATGATTATTATATCCATCATTGTGATATATTTTGCCTTAGCGCACAATTGCCATTAGCTATTAATAGTATGCGGTTATAAAATAGCTTCCTTTTCCTTTTTTGTTCATCTCTGCTAAAAAGAAACTAACTACATTGTCATTATATTTATATTTGCTTGCTGTAGGTTTATAATGAGGCATCATCTCTTCTTGAATTCTGTACCTCCAAATTGAAGATCGTGCAAGTGACTGCTAGCATGTCGGATAAGGATATTGTGAGACAATTCTCTCATTTCGTTGATATTTTCTTCACTTGGTATTTGTGTTCTTTCATTGTGTCTCTAAGCACAACTAACTAAAATCATGTTATTTGCAGACTGTTGCATTGTCTGGTCCCCCTAATATTCTTGTGTCAACTCCAGCTTGTGTTGCAACATGCATATCAAAGGGCATCATGCGTGGACCATCAATCAAAGAATCTCTTTCAATGATGATTCTTGATGAGGTGCACTTCATTTGTCTTATATTTTTTTTAAAAAAAATTTATGTACATATTTTTGTTTGTCTAAATACTTTATGGTCCTCCAATGTAAACACGAATCCCAGAGTTGAACTTGTGGTTCTAAATCCTCTTTCACATTATGATCTGATGTAGATGAAACTATATATTGACCTTTAATTTCTCTTACAACATGCAGTATTGTCAATTGCTACAAAATCGACAGCACCTTAAATCGCTTTGAAATACTCTGCGTTCCAAATTATACGTCGCTTTGGCTTCTCTAGATAGTCTGTACCATGTATCTAGACATAGCATATATCTAGGCGCATAGCAAAAGCTATGTACCTAGAAAAGCCAAAAGAACCTATAATTTGGGACGGAGGGAGTAGGAATCTATTGATACCGCTTTTATACTCTAAACATGCGTATCAATTGATTAATTGTTGGTCTAAAGTTATGAAGTTTGACTTCTTCAAATCAAAATGTTACTTATAAAATTCAAGGCTAGATTTACAGTATTCCATATTGAAATTCCGCACTTCCTCTGTTGATTAATTATAATGTTCAGGCAAGTTTCTTTTGAAGAAGTTGCTAATCTATTAATGGTTAGTTCCCAGGCTGACCTTCTTCTGTCCTATCGCTGTGAAGATGACTTGAAAGCTCTCATCCCACATATCCCAAGAAGCTGTCAGTCCATTCTGATGTCTGCAACTTCAAGGTCAAATGTGTTCCATGTTCCTTCTTGCTTCCACTACCTAGGATTGTTCTATGCATCTCATATTTCATAAATACTTAGTCAGATAACCTGGCACTTCAAATTGTGAATATTAGGCTGTATACAGTTTTAGCATGCTGATTCTCTTTAGTGGGTCGTTGCTGTTAGACCTGTTTGTGTTGTTGCTTCTCTTGATGGGGCCCTACTAGTAGTTCAATTAACATGCATTTAATATCAAAGCATTAGCGGTTGACTCCATGCTATTATTGTCCCTCAGTACAGGAGAACATTATTAGTAGTATGATTTACTTGAGCACCTGCTTCCATTTGTCTTACATTTATCTGTTTTGGTACTAAATTGAACCATGTCGCAGCTCTGATGTTGACAAATTGACGAAGCTACTTCTGCACAACCCATTTATTCTAACTCTGACGGAGGTTGGTCGAGCGAAGGATGATGTGATCCCGAAAAATGTTCAACAGTTTTGGGCAAGTCTCTTCTGCTGCCTTAATCATTTGACATCAATGAGCTTGCAGTTTATGATTTTATTTTTATTTGCAGTTGTTCAGCTGAATTTATTTGGCCTTCTGCGTATAAATTTTTGCATCACAATCATTACATTTCTTTTTTTTTTGCCCACAGATCTCATGTGATGCTAAGGATAAGATGCTTCATATCCTTGCACTCTTAAAGTTTGAGCTTATTCAGAAGAAAGTTCTCATATTTGTCAACTCTATTGATGCAGCGTTCAGATTACGACTGTTCTTGGAAAAGGTAGATTGAACCACTGTCTTACCCTAAAATTGAATGTGATTAGTGATCTAAATCTGTGAGTTCGAATGCTAATTTGCTTGGCACCAAAAGAGAATCTAGAAAAGAATTAATTGTTGGAATTCCTGTTTGGACAATTCAAACTTCATGCGCTCAAATAATTGAACTTATGACATACCTTGCGCTTAACCACTCCCTATGTTCCTTTTGTATAATTTTAAAAATGTGCATACAGTTGTGTCCATGTTGAGTCTCTTTATGTTCCATTAATTCATTTTTTTTTCATAAGCTACCTGTAGGATACTGGTTCAGGCAAGTCTGTAAAAAACACAAAAGGAGTAATACTAGTTTATCTTGTACTGCCATATTTGGGAAATGCTATACATAATTTGCTTACACTATGATTATCGGTGCTGTTGTTGAAATATTACATTGTTCATCGCTGTTTGCTTCTATGTGCTTTCTATTTTTCATATACACTTCATTATTATAATAACAATCTTATGATATGTTCTATACAGTTTGGGTTAAGATCTGCAGTGTTGAATGCTGAGTTGCCACAAAATTCTCGACTACATATTATTGAGGTAGCATTTTTCCATGGCTTATATCAAATCATTTGTATGTTATTTCTGTAGCTGTGATTTATGACAAGTCACTTGCCTGTTGTCTCTAGAATTTTGCTACTTAAATTTGTTCTAACTATAGTCCGTATGTTTCTAGCCTAAATAGCAATATCTTTCATGTGCTCCTTTTCGGTCTTTTGACCCTTATTGTTGACAGACCCAAGAAAAAAATATTGAAATACTAATCCAGTGGTTAGGGGAGTGAAATGATATGGAAGGCTACTAATTAAACAGTATTCCAATTATTTAAGTTTTTTTTTGTTATTTTCTTTTAGAAGCTTGCGCAGATTACTTCCTTACGCAGGTAGCTCTGGAAATGACTTACATTGTTTGTTTATTTCTTAGGCATTCAATGCTAGGTTATTTGATTATCTGATAGCAACGGATGACACTAAAACAAAGGAGGAGAAGCAAACTGATAAGGAAAACAAGAAAGAGTCAAGGGTGTCCCGCAAACATTTGCAACAGACTTTAGATGCTGAATTTGGAGTTGTCAGAGGAATCGACTTCAAAAATGTATTCACAGTAAGTTAATATCTTTATCTAATCATGATACGAGATTAAGAGGAACCGCATCACCGGCTTTTTACATGCCTTAGGTTAGTGCGATTAAGTCGGTGGCTTAGGCCTTTGCTGAGGATAACTGCTGGGCCTTCTGTGTTGTGTTTCTATGGCATTTTTATTATATTGTTCCATGCATCGTTTGATGTTCGCAATGAGCAGTAGATGCTGAATCTTACGTACTGATAAATTGTCAACCAATGCTCCTCTCTAAAATAATGGAAAGAAGGATTTAGTTTGAACTTCCGCTTTATATTTCACCACTGATTCTACTTTTAGAAAGATGTATAGCAGAAGATTGGAGTTTATGACTGAAGCTCTGACTATACAAGGTTGACCTCTGTCTTTAACCTTTTTCAGGTGGTTAATTTTGACATGCCACCGGATCCTGCTGGGTATGTTCACAGAATAGGGCGAACAGGGAGAGCAAATAAGACTGGTGCATCCATATCGCTTGTAAGTTTAAATTCTACATGATTCAATCATACAGTATATATTATCATCAGAAATAAGTAACATGTTGTAAAGTTCCTATATGTTCTGTTGTTAATGCCTTAATCTTTTGTTAATCGTTTCTTCAGGTTTCGCCAGAGGAGAATAGTACTTTTGAAGAGATTGAGCATATGTTGCAAGATTTTGAAAAGAAAGAAACAGGCTGCATTTCACCTTTCCCATTACTTACCAAAGATGCTGTTGAGTCTCTACGGTATAGGGCCCAGGTCAGTAATATATCTATCGTGGATTATGCATACTTGAATCTTTCGTAGCATATTCCATATTGCTATTTCCACCTACCATCTGTTCAACATGATGCAGTCCTCTTCAATGGATTTTTTTTTATCATTTTTTGACAAGTGTCCTTTGTCCCTTTTCGGCTTTTCCCTATACCTGCTATTAGGCGGAGCGTTGCATATATATAAAAACGAATGTAAAAATCTTGCTCAGGTATCTCTATTTGTGTTAGTATTTACACTTCCTGGCGTTGTAAGACAGTTCATTTTCTGACCAATGAATTGTGTGCTTTTCCTTTTTGCTTAGCCAAGCTACTTGATTAAGTAGTAATGAGGCAGATAAGCAGAATAGTTGATGCGGGAAATCATTTTGGACTAGATCTTAATCATGTTGGTGCTACACTAGCTTCTAGCACACGGCGTTCATCTTTGCAAAAGTTGTTTTTAACAATACTTACAGACAGCTAGGTTGCTAAATTTGTTCGTGTACTCTTGAAACAGCAATACTAATTTGGGTGGCTAACATTAATTGATGCTGAACAGGATGTTGCGAGGAGCGTGACAACACGTGATATACAGGAAGCACGTCGCCAAGACATAAAAAATGAAATCCTCAATTCCGAGAAGTAAGATTTTTGTTGTAAAAGAAACAGCCAAGTATTAGTGCTTTCTTGCTGCTATAATGAATAAACCAAAGACATGAAATTTTACATTTTGCTGTTTCATGAAAAAAAAAGGATCATCTTCATTTAAAGCATTTCTGCCCCCATAGTATTTTTTTTTTCAAGCATTGATCATTTTTATCTTGTAGGTTGAAGTCTCATTTTGAAGAGAATCCAAGAGACCTTGGTAAAATTCACGAGCCCTGTGTAGAATAGTTGTGTTAGTAAACTAACCCGTCTGACCTGATGATTCTGGATTTCTTTTTCTTCTTTTCAGATTTGCTCAAGCACGATAAGTTGCTAAGCAACAAAGAAATTCCTGCACACCTACGTGATGTTCCTGACTACCTAATTGATCCAAAAACAAAAGAAGCCAGCAATGTTGTCAAACTTTCCAGAGCTGCTATGGGTATCGACAAGCCTCAGAGGCGGAAACGACAGGGATTCAAGGGAGGATCTGGGAAAAGCAGGGACCCCCTTAGGACTTTCTCTGCTGAGGTATGTACATGTAGTGCCTTCAGAAACCATTTTTTTTTCCTCCGTTGCTTGTTGCTGTTTGTTCATGAGATATTCTTGCCATGGTTGCAAGATGGTACAGAGTGGGATTATGTATCATCATCATTCCTCCAGACAAGCTACAAGCCTATTAGGGATTAGAGAAACATAAAGAATTGAAATAGTCTCTAACAGCACATCCTGGATTTTTTTCCCGTCACTCTGTTAAAATGATACTGCGTGCTATTCTTTCCTGCTCTGATTTTCTTGTTTGTTGGTAGGGAAAATCACGGAGACGAGGCAGGAAAGATAGGGAGGGGGAACCAGATAGAAGAAAGAAGAGTAAGAAGGCAGAAAGCTGATGCCTTCCAAGGATTTTTACTACTAAGCTCGCTCAATTTTGTAGGCTTCTTGACTTCTTGTTACGCCACAGAACTGTAGTATCTTGTGATGGGTGTTGTTCAAACAACGGCAAGGTTTATGGATGACAATTTATTTCACGCTAATACCTATAGCGGTCAACGGTTGTAGAATTCGTTTATTGCCTGATGGTAACTTCTAATTTCTTCAAGCTTCATGCTCCCCTTCAATCCATTCGCCGTTCAGGGGACCTTAACAGTGATTCTAACCAAAGTAACAGGATTTGATTGAACTAGCGAAATCCCACATCAAAGCGGCGAAGGGTGCAGTCTGTTTGACGCCCAATGGGAATTCTTGGTTTGTTTCAAATCACAAGCCTTAACAGTGAACTTAAAGCCTTGGCACGTTGCTCGTTTGGCTGGTGGCAGGTGGCTGGCGCTGGTTTTTGCTGAGAGAAAAACATTGCTCGTTGGTGGCTGGCGCTGGTTAACACTATTGGCTCGCTGGAAACAATCCAAACGAACAGGGCGTAGTTATATTATATTTGGAGACCAAGCCTTTCTCAATTTTGTTAGGAGAAACATTTGTACAACTCTGTTACAATAGATGATATGTTTGGGGCCCCTTTGGTAAATGAGTAGCCAAGCCTTTTGATCTGAAGGATGTGCTGTGGGCAATCGTACTTGACGATTTGGTGACGTAACAGGCTCAGAGGAGCGTACTCTGACAAGTTCAGAGTCTAAACTGTTATAACTTTTGAACTTGACGCCCTACTCAACTCTACAATTGGGTCTTTAAAAAAAACTCTACAATCAAATGCTAATTACGAATATGTATTCAGAGCTTTTGTGCAGAAAACCTCTTCACTTTCTTTTCGAATAGAATTTTACCCATTTATCAACCTCGAAAATCTGATGAAAACAAAAACACAGGTGGCAGCACCGTTTGTTCAGACACCTAGCTGTCTGCACTTCTTGATCTCGTGACATTTTTACTGTTTTATAAAGCTTAGACATATCATATCATAGCCATCTACTGTTTTCATTTAAATTATAATCACGCATTTTCAAACAAAAAAAGTAACATAATGAGTCTCCTTCTATTGCATGATGAAACCATTTGCATACAGTACATGTTTCAGGGAATTTCTGACAAAGCAATTGGCTTCAAACTCTGCATTTTTGCACACTACAACTTCATTCTACTAGTACTCATCTAGTACGTTTAGGCCCATCCGCATTCAGCACTTGTCCCAACAAGCTTCTGTCCTTGTAGTTCATGGATGATACTCGGTTTCCATCCAAATTTCCACAGGCCAAAACACAACAGAAATTTACAGTGGAATCAGTTTTTCTTCAGCTCCAGCTGTACATGATCCTCAGATGCCATACCATAACGACGCTTACGGTATGGGAGCAACAGAAGGAAACCGGCAATGAATGGTTAGGCCTCCAGCTATACAAAAACTTCATTCCGTGAGCGCTTTACGATGATTCCGTGATTCACAGAACATTTTCGCAGCAATACCGGCAGTTCACTGTTCAATCTTCATGGAACCTGTTGAGCACAGAAGGAACATTTCTGTAAGCTGAATGGATTACTACAGGTATTTAGTATATGGATACGTGGAGCTGTATAAGATATGATAAAAAGACACCATGCCATATATATACCAGAGTTGTTGGCACTGCTATCGGCTGCCACACCAGGGTTGAAGTTCATCTGAGGCAGATTCTGAAGTCCTTCCCACATTACAGGTATCTGGATTCAAGGTTCATAACAGTCCATCACCTCTCCAGAATCAGGCACTGTATCTGAATCTGCATGTCATGAAATGGACTAAACTTACCTGGTTCATTGCCGAGACGTCGTGAATTGTTCCCTGCAAAACATCGACAGGATTGGAAATGCTGCACATCATTTCTGGCTGCATGATTCCTTGGTTAAACTGAGCAGTAAGGCTGCTTGATCCTGGATCCGCTCCATAGAAAGCAAGATGTCGGTCTTGGGAAAGCATCATCTACAGACAGGATTTTTACATTGAACAAAGGATATCAAAACAGCATCTGGAGAGGTGTATACTGATCAGCAGATAGGGTGAGTGGATTTACTTGTTTGGATAGAATCTGCTCAATGTCAAAGCCAAGCTCGGGGTTGACAGTTGCAAGTTTCATTGACAAGAACTGCAAGTTCCAAATTGCATTAGAATATCAGATTATTTCTAACAAGATGCCACACGTACTCAAAGCAATTCAGCTACAGATGCACTTGACACTACCTCGACTTGTCGTTGCAACGACTGCACATAGTTGATAATCTCATCAAGCATGACTGCCTTGCCAGTGATCTGTTAGAAAGAAAGTTGTAGTGTGTGAAGTACAGGAGTCTTCAGGAAGTTGCTTGCACCAAACAAAAAAGAAGTTACCTTACTGCATCCAGGAACAAGATCTTGAAGAAGCTTCATTCTCTCACTTATCTTTTTTCTCCTCAACTGCAGAGTTGCATCAACTTCAAGTGTGGGTAAAGAGAATAAAGCAAACTGAACTGGTAATTCCTTATTACAGGAGAGAAGTTTACTCTTTCTGCAAGGCTGTGGCTGTTAGTGGCTTGGCCTCGCTTTGCCCGGATATGAACATAATCCTCTTTAGTTCCATCACCATCAGAAGAATCTTCCTTACTTTGTATTTTGGGCGAAATCTTTCTGTTCCCCTCCTCCATTGAATTCCTTTCTGGCTGAGACGAACCTTCTGTTTGTTGATCACCAGCATTCTGTAGCCAACAATTACAAGACAGATGGTCGTTACCATAAAAAACAATTAACATCTAGATTAGATAGGAAGTGAGGCCAACAAGAAATCCTACTTGCAACAACGCAGCACAGTCATCCATTCCTTTCCTCTTCTTCACACCTCCGCTATGCTCATCACTCATTTGGATATTCTGACTGAATGTACCTGCGGGCGTTATCATTGTTTCCATTAGCTACAGAATTGCCACCTTCAGAAAGGCCTACCTGACAACATGATAGAAAAAACTAACCAGATGAAGATTGATACAACCCTGGTCTTTCTTCTAAACCCATGCTGTAAGGTCCAAATCCATATGGTCCACTGTTATAGCCCATCTTCTGATGCATTGTGACAGAATTCCAATTTGCCTCGGAGAATTCTCTGCCACTATTGGCACTAGGACCTTGATCAGATTGCTGGCCTGAGTACATCTCCAATTGTCCAGAAACACAAACGTTCCTTAATCCCCTGTTCAAGAATAAATAGAAGGTGGACATGATTGATGAAAAAACCACCACTAAATTGCCCCATAAGGACACATAAATACAAAGGCACCTTGTAAACAAGACTAAATATTGATGGTTTGAGGGGAAACAGTATCATCAGAGATGAAAAGCAACCGGTCCCTTCAAGATCAGCCACACTATCCCTATCTACAGATCAAAATAAGGGCAAAAGAACGATCCACCGTCCAGGCAAAGGCCTGCTGGAACTGTATTCCAGCTGGAGAAGTTATGCTCCATCCATAGCCTTTGGGAACAAACCAAATCTGCCACAGGCTAAAGAAGCACACAGTCCAGAAAGTAAAACTTTAAACCCAGGGCATAAAGGAGGAGACACAGGAGAAATAACCCCATCATTAAGCAAACATCACTCACTAACTGAGTCTTTTGGAGCAAAGTGAATGAGATGGGAGGAGAGCCTGCTCTTCCTAAAAGACTCAAAACCCCAAAGCTAATTGGAAACAGGAAAAGCCTATCAAATCTTCAAGAACCAGGCATGTACCACACTAGTACCATGGAGCTTTAAAGAAAAGAGTCACGTTTCACCAGATGAAGAACTCGCAAACAAGCTTGGAACTAACCAAGCAGTGTGGTCTCCTTTAGTATGGCTAGGCTGCTGCCTCTGAGAAGCTAAAAGAGCTCCTAATAATGCCGCAGGGAATTTAAAACTTAGGGGAAGTCTAAAAATTTAAAACTGGGGGACCTATTTGGATGAGTAAAAATCACATGCTAGCATCTTCAGGGCACACAGAAAAGATGAAGCTGCTTGCGCAGAGGATTATCGATCGGCCTATTCTTCATAGTCTTGGAAAGAACAAAAAAAAATGTGAAAGCTTGGAGAAATACTTTCACATCACCAAAGCTCACAGAAGGAAGGGGAGCAAGAGGGCAAGCTGGAAGTTCAGGCTGAACTGGCGAGGGCGTGAGGCTATTTGAATGCGTAGATAGCAGGAATAGGATCTGCAAGAAATAACTAAGGCAGTGCTGAAGCTTTCCAAGAGCAGGGGAACGAAAGCAACGACCTTTGACTACTCCATCGTGTGATGAGGTGGTGTAAAGATCTTGAAAGGAACAGGTGCTAAGATGTTCAAGACAATAACTGCCTGAAATTTACCTGACCGCAGAATCACATGAACCCTTCAACACACAGAGGCCGGCCACCAATTTCACCTGCAAAGCGGAGACAAATACGTTAAAATAATTTCATTTCAAGAACTCAAGAACCGCCGAATGATCTTTCTTTTATCCGTTTGGCAGAATTACCTGGCGCTGTTGGGCATTGGAGAGAGCGGGCTCGGTTTCTTGGCCCTCCCCAAGTATGGATCGCAAATTTGACCGCGAGGGGAGGGGGTGGTGAAAGATTTTAAGGGCAGGAGGCGGAAGCAAAAGGGCAAGAAGGAGCCTGCAGCTAAGTGGTGTTTGTTACCTGCCACTGAGGTGAAATGATTCCTTCTTGCCCTCTGGCAGAGGGTTGTTAACCATTGCAACTGCCCCCCTTCTCTCTTTCTCTCTCTCTCCTCCCTCTCTCATCTCTCTAATATTTCCAAAACCTTAGCGTAAGCTAACAACACCTAATCAAAGGTAACAGCAGGCTACTGTACTATTAGGAGTAGTTTACTGCTTGCTTTACTTTAGTACACAAAGATTAGCTGTAGTAAGGAGAAAATAAAGTAGGGAGTAAAAAAATAGTGTATAATTCTCACCTGCCCAGCCTTGCATGCCCTCAATGTCCTGTGGGCCCCAGTTGGACTGTGGACCGTACTATGAAAATTGTATATTGTTTTCTAAGTTGATATTTTATTGAGTATACGATTGATTGTACATAGCTTCAAGTTTGAATTGAAATAAAATGGTTTTTGACCAAGTAACAAGGCTAGGTGATTTTAAACAACAGCAGCAAAGCCTCGATGTTCCATTTGGGGAAAATTGCACAAATGTGAGTCATGACATTTCGTGGCTTATGAAGTTTTTTTAGGCTTTATAGCATGCTTGAACTTGTAGGTGTGGCACATCAGTACTGTTGCTAGTACTACTTTACAAAGAGTAAATTATGATGGCTTTGTTTATAAGGGTAGGGGTGCTTCTCTTCCACACCAAGCTTTGAATGAGCCATATCTCTCTTTCTAACTGACATGCTGCCATCTATTTGTACACTTGGGTCTTTTTTCCTCACCCTTGCCAGCTTACCTACAGCCATCCTCTCTCTAGACAACCAAGGAAAAAGAAAGAAGGATAGAGAGAAGGTGAGCAAAAACATAAGGAATCTTGTAATCTTTTCACCTTCTTGTCCTCTACAGTCTGAAATTGCAGGACACTAGCTGGATTTGTGGGATATGGTCAAAGCATGCACTGTAAGGCATCCTGCTGCTTGCTTGCTTAGGTGTCTCCATCTCCACAAGATCTTTCTCTCTTTTCCATCTTTCTTTATAGAACAAAAAAAACTACTAGTACATGGTGATGGAATGACTTCAGCATCAATCAAATCACACACAGCTCTAAAAGTTTGATCACTCTCATGTCACACACACACAAAAGATTTCAATACATCAGGCAGATTTGTGTGTGTGTGTTGGGGGGGGGGGGGGGGGGGTAAATGAGCTGGATTATGTACATTAGGCACCTAATTCTGCATCCCAATGAGAGAATCTGGGTGCTCAAAAAAAAAAGAGAGAATCTGGGACTTGTATTATGTGTCGGTGTGATTGGCTGTTTACATGCTTGCTTTGCACTAATCTAAGCAGGCATATATACTTAATGCAATACTTCAGTCCAAATTGCCTGATTTTAATATTAGAAGCATTAGCTGTTACTGTTAGCCTGTTCCTTTGTTGTTCTTGCAAAGGACCAGAGGGTGATGCAACCTTGCACTGAACTTGTTTTTCCTCAATTCGGTATCTACTTAGTTTTCTGGAAATGCTTGTTTTTTATTTTACAAGAAGAAAAACTCGAAATGCTTATTTCCTTGGGTGGATTAGGCAGTACGTATTGAGTTGAGTTTGAAAGTATAATAATTTCTCTACCAATCCGAACAGATTAGGTCAAATGAGTGACTGCCCCAGTGGAAGAGCAAAAGAAATGTGCTACTCCTGCACTAGGCTTAGTGACATCATGCTTGTACCAGGCAGAGCTCACAGGCTGATTTTTAAATCAATCTCTTGTTCCAACAGTCTACTCAAAGATCCAGAGGATTTTTCTGTGCTCCTACATACTACTAGGCTATTAGAAATACCTATGAGATTTTTATATCATGAACATGTACAATTTGTTGCTCCTCCGGTTCAGTGGGGGCCTGGCCCCTGTTCTTTCAAGGGAAAAAAATGTTTGCTCCAATCACCGATGCAAACATCCATTTTGGCTCTAATCATGAAGACGGCTAGGTTTCTTAACATCATCAAGAATTGTCTTCGGTTAGAACTTTGATTTATTCATCTTCATGAGATTCAAAGAGTCCGTCATGGTTGTTTCTGTAGTTTTGCTTTGCGGTCTCTGTTCGGCAGAACTTTCGCTTCTCCAACAACTTTCTTTAAGACATACTAGCAGTTTTCAGTCCGGGAAATATAAGCCTTCATTCTACATACTAAAGCTCAAGCTTTTCAAAAAAAAAAAAGCTCAAGCTCCTAACAAACAGTGCTTAAAAATAGTCATCCAACTCCAAGGCCTTCCAGCTCCAAACAGCGAATGGCAAACTCATTGACCGTATCTCTTGAGGAAAGCCGATTGTCCCTCTTTCCAGTGGACGGGGTGAGACATTAGTGATTGACCACACTGCTAAGTACTCTCAATTAAGGATGGTAACCATACGGGTGAAGTGTATGATACGGCACCGCACGCGGCACGCGTACGGGGGGGCGTCATGATCGCCGCCTCTTCGAGACCGATCGATGGATGGATCCGCCCGGTGCGCTCTCAACTCGCGCTCGATCATCAAGTGAGATTGCAGGAGTGGAAAGTGCGATGTGGCTCAATGCATGCAAGCATGCTGCCCATGATGGAGACCCTTGCTATGCATGAGAAATAGAGTGCTAGGCCTGAGATCTCACACTCGCGATTAGATTAGGGAGGCAATGATCTGGTCGGGTTTAGTAAGCACAGGATGAGACCAGGTTAATTGATAGCACTCTTTTACTCTACCCAACATGGACATGTACGCAGCCTGCTTTCGATACTCCCTTCGTATGTAAGTATATGATGTTAGATAGGGATATTAAGAAAATTCTGATATTCGACTTTGGCCACTTCTTGCTCAGCTTTAAAGGAAACTAGATGGAAGTTCCATTTTGCGAGCACATGCAAAAGGCAAACACAAGTTCTTTATTTGTTACCTCCGGACAAGCTCTCGGCATGAAATTGACCATGTACACTGATCTATCGGCCACTTTGTGACCAGAAACCAGAAACGACGGGTCATCTTTGTTTCTACTGCAGCTATGCAAAGGAGGTATGGTTCTTGGTCTAGAATTGGGCACAACAAACAGAGTAGTGGATCAGAACATTGGCACCTTTCGCAGCGGAGCAGCAAAATCAGCAGCAGCCATCCTTGGCTTGGAACATCAGGTAGGAATGTAATCGACATGTTTTCGTAGGCAAGACCCTCATGCCAGGACAAGTTCTTCAGGTGATCCAAGAAGTTATTGCGCCGGTGGGCGTGTGGATCCCCGGATTTAGGATAGAGCATCATTATATCTTCTTCTATGTTCGTTTGAGTTTATCCATTTATATAATAGGAACTATCCTGAACTTGCTTTCTTCTTAAATGCATCAGCAGCGCTCCTGCTCAATTTTTTAAAAAGACTTTTGGCCACTACATTATATACGAGAATAACATCAAGAATAATGTAAAATTATTGTATTTGCACAGTAACCATCCAATTGCACTATTAGTCATTGGCTATTTAACATTGGCTAAGAATAGCAAAACGAGATCATGAGAGGTAACAGATCATTAATAAGAAAAGTACACATGTATAAACATCCACCCATAACTGACGAGGACCTCTATAACTGTCGTCTTCAGTGTATTGTGTATAGCCCAATAGACTCTTATAGCATTTGCCCTACCAAAGTATGGGTCCTCACGTTGATCCCATCCTACACCATGTAGCCAATTCCCAAACAAATGCATGAGGTTGGAGTCCATTAAAATATGCTCACCGGTAGATGTACCCATGTATCTCTGCGCTTCATGCTGATTGTAACCTGCTCCTGAACAATGGCGTTAAATTCTAGCAACTCTCGTGTTACTTAGGACCACAGAGAGTACTACAACGTCCTCCGTGGTACTAAACTGCTTCTTCGATGCTTTATCAAAGCAGAGTTTATGAAGAGCTGTGAAATGGATCTGCAATATGCATACTTTCTGAAAGAATTGAGTGGGCCGTACATTCCGTGGGAGGCTGCTGTAGTCAGGTAAGGTCCAGCCCAGTTCGTCTGCTTTGTGTAACCGGCCGGGTCCATTAATGACGTTTTTGAAGCCCATCAGCGGACAGCATCCCGCGGTGCATTTTAGAGGCTAATTCTGTGCTATTGACCGTCAATTTTTTTATACTTATTCCCGTCGAAATTGAACTGCCGTACTGATAAAAACAAAGTTCACTTGAAATTGAACTCTACCCATAGCTCACCGGCGAGATCCGGTCGGAACTGTGAGCAAGCACAGGGAATTCAGACAAGGATACAGTGGATCTCGGTTGGAGCTGGCGCTGCACCAAAATCCCAAGTTCAGATGCTGAATCGTGATTTGTGAATTGATAAAATGATACAGCACGTCAGCACGGGCTGAAGTAGCTTCGATGCACACTAGCCACGCAGGGCCCACCAGCCATACACATTACATAACGCACCCACTCATTTACGCTAACGGTCACCGCTGGCGTACTTCCACCGGGCGCCTTTTGACCATCTTCATCCCCTTGTGTATACCAGAGTGATGACATGAACTTTCATATGTGAATCTAAAAAAATCATTTGAAATCCTCACACCTATAAGGCCACGTTGTCCCCTTGCATTATCATCCGTACTTTGCGTCAAGTGTATCAAGAAACAAAAAGAAATTTGACGCTTTATTAAGAAAAAAAGAGGATTTTGATTATGGAGAATTGGAAACTGTATAGTGGTTAGTAGACTGGCTACGGCCGTATATACACACACCCACACGCTTCACATGAACCTTCTAGCTCTACTCCTTATCCGATAGAGTTCTTCCTACGCCGCCACCGTGCCGTCCCGTGCGACGGCGCAGGCGCCTAGATGCCTCCCCTGAAGAAGGGGTCCCCGAGGAAGGATGTGGAGTAGGTGCCGCCGCCGTTGGGGAAGAGCGTGAGGAGGCAGACGACGGCGAGCACGAACCCCCACGCGACGCGGTCGTTCCCGAGCGGCGTGATCTCGTCCTGCGCCGGGATCTCCTCGCCGCCGCGGAAGAAGGTGGCGAAGAGCCCCCACGCCAGGCACAGCACGCTGCCGCTGACGGCGCCGGCGCCGAGCAGGAGCGACGTGCCGAAGGACAGCAGCGCCGCCGCGCCGCGCCCGAACAGCGCCTGCGCGACGCGGCCGCCCTCCAGCCGCCCGATGGGCAGCAGGTTCAGCGACGTGACGACGATGCCCAGGAGCCCCGCGAAGGCCAGCGGGTCCACGGGCACGCCCACGCCCTCCACCGCGTTGGGCAGCACGTTGCCGAGCTCGTCGGCGTACGGCCCGATCACCACCTGCACGAACGACAGCAGCGGGTTGTTGTAGAAGAACTCCGGCCGCACGAACCTGCACTAGTCAAGTTTCAGATCGACGACGATAGAAATGGTTGTTAATTAACGAGCGGCAGAAGAAAAGATGGCTACTGACAGGGCGTTATCGCCGCCGTTGAAGCTGCCGTCGGCGATGAACGCGGAGACGGCCAGCAGGACCGAGGTGATGTACGCGCTGGCCGTGCGCGCCACCGGGATGTCGAAGAGGGCCTTCTTGTTGGGCAGCAGCGACTCGTAGTTGTTCATCACGCCGAGGCACCCCGTCCAGTTCGACGGCACCAGGAACGACGGGCTCAGCTTCACGCCGTACTTCGCCGCCGTCAGCCTCGTCGCGATCTGCCATTTCGCGTCAAGATCATTAGCACCGACGACAGACTTGGCAAACACATAATCAGCATGGAGGAGACCAAAGATTATGTAGTACTCCATAGCTAGAAGCACACAGTACCTCAGACACGCCGATGATGGTGAGGAAGCCGCCGAACAGAGGGAGCACGTCGGAGACGTAGTCGTCGAAGGTGGCACCGGGCTTGAGGAAGAAGCCGCTCATGAGGGCGACCGTCCCGAACGTGGTGACCGCCAGCGCGACGGCGCTGAGGTATCCCCACGCCGTGCTCAGCTTGGTGATCTCGAGCTGGAGGTCGATCTCGGCCTTGGGCTGGACCATGCACACCTGCTTGGTGACGTCGTCGTTCTTCTCCTCCATGAACCAGAGCGTGACCTCCGTCCCGGCGGCCTCGGCGATCTTCTTCTCCAGCTTCGGCCGCACCTCCTCCACCGGCCTCCGCAGGTTGCCGATGAAGATCCCGCCGTCGCCGAACCTCCGCACGTCCACCGCGAAGAACGTGTCGTACCCGAAACAGCTCTTGAGCTGCAACACGCACCAATCACAACACCCAAAGATCATCACAAAATCCAAATAAATAAAGCAAGCATATGAGAGAGTTCATGAGGATGCCAATTGTTACCTTGTTGAGGTCAAGCGCCTTGAAGGTCTGCTCGGCCAGCTCCAGCCTCTGCTTCTCGCGGGCCAGCTGGTCCTTGGCCAGGCCGCGGAGCAGGCCGGCGACGGGGTTGGCGTCGGGCTCGCGGTCCAGCTCGCGGAGCTTCCGGTCGGCCCGCTTCTTCTCGAGCTTGATGGCGGCCTCGATGGAGGGGTTGCCCATGAACCTCTTGAACTCCTCGTCGGACTTCCAGTCCACCTCCTGCTGCTCGTCCGTGCTCCTCCTCTTCGCCTCGCCGCCGTCGCCGCCTTCTCCTTGGCCTCCCTCTGCCGCTCCTCCGCCATGGCCCGACGCCGTCGTTGCGCCGTTCTCTCCGCCGGCGTGATGCGACGCCGTCGCCTCCTGCTGCTGCCGCTCGCCGGAGGCTACGGCGATGGAGGAGGAGGCTGGGTCCGTCGTCCTCTCCTCCTGCTCCTGCTGCAGCGATCGCCTGAGTAGTGAACTACTCCTGATTGGCCGGAGGGGTGGTCTGTACTGGTTCTTGGAGAAGAGGGGGATCCGGATCGCCCTTGGTATGGAGGCGCTTCTGCTGGTAGAACCGCTGCTGCTGCACAAGAGAGAAGAGGCTAGAGAAGCAGACGCCATTGGCGACGAGCTGTGGAGCTTGTAACACGTGTGCTTGTTCTAATGTTTTGCTACGAGATCTGAGGGCGTCAGGCGCCATGGGAGAGCTTAAAAGGTTTGAAATGGAGAGGAAGAGGAAGGAAGGCGGGAGTTCTAGAAGGTTTGAGAAGGTGTGCGCTGGGATGGAGGACTCGTGAAGAATGCGACGGTCGGAGGTGGCGACGACGGAGTTGAGACCAGGGTGAGGGGCCTCGGCTTATCCAAATGCCTGGGGGAGACGGACACTTGGCGGCAGCTGAGCTTGGAGCTTACTGTGTGGGTCCTGATTCGAAAGGCTTCCTCAATTTCTCCCCGTCATAGCAGACTTCTCCCCCAATTTTTGAGTCCACACTTCCTATGGAGCTGTCTTTCCCCTATGGAGCTGAAAAGGTAACAAGAAACGTGTTCGGACACTTCTGTTCTGCCCCTTGAATCATATGAACAAGTGGGGACAATCTGGCACAGTGTAGAAAAATCATATATATAGTATGTTGTGGTAATTATATATATGAGCTCTGCGATGCCGGGACAAGAGGCAGCGTTTATTGATTAGGGTGAATCAAGCTACAGATTATAATTTTACAAGTAATTGATCATGTACATCTTGTGAATAAGATACTTAGCACAGCGTCGCGGGTGTGCTATTGTCAAAGAAAGCTTGATCCGGCATATGCTCCAAACTAGGTTTTAGTCTGCTCTTCTTCACCTTCAAAATTGTACTTACACGCAGGTAGTTCAACCTGGTGGTGGGCGGCAATCATGGCTTTTGTGGCTTCAGCCTTCAGAAGTTCAGAGTCACCACCTCCGCACCAGTGATGTGAGTAACTGCAAGAACACAGCAGTGGAATGAGAAGCATGTCATAGGAATTCAAGAACACTGCTTATGACAGGAACAAATACAAATAAAGCCTTTGCATATTATATGAACTTCTTTTGTTAAGTATAAACAATACCATTTGGTTTTCATCTCACTACTTTGAGAGTTATTCCAATTTCCAAGTCCGTACCTTGTGCCAAACATGAGTTTCTCCACAAACAGTTATCTCCCCTTAATAAGGAATACAATTAAGTTTTTATCATCTTATTCATTTAAGAGGTCCTATTTACTAAATTGTTGCAAAGATGACCGTGTCCATTCATGATAAGTTTTTGGAAATAAATATAGCAGTGAGTTGAGGGAAGCACATATTGAATGGCAAGCAACGCGTAATACTAATACACACAACAAAAGTAGCATGTTAATATGTTATGTTGATGAAAAACAAAACGTGTTTTCCATCTCACTGTATTGTTTGTACCATGAGACCACATAAACCTTATTAAGGATATTCAATTGCATATACTGCGAGTTGCCGCTATGCCTGAAATTATGTATCTAGTTACTGCACAGCAAAAGGGAAGAGTGAAATTTCTTTGGAAACAAAACTAGATACCATTGGTCTAAACTACTCCAAACCATGTGCCAATGGCGCCCATGCTTAGTTTTCTGTAGCAGGCTCACAATATTGCAGTAGTAAAATTTTGAGATATTTTTCAGTTCACGAAATTACTGACTTCAAAAAGCTCAAAAGGACTTCCACGCCTGTAGACATCATCCTGCTGCTTTTGTCCAGTGGAAAGGATTTGAGAAACCAGAGCACGCCAAGCAGTTAGCAAGACCCCCGTACTTCCCATGGTTACCAAGATAAAAGGAGTTGGTGGAATATGACCAGATGTCACTGCTCGGATGGCAAGTCCCAACTAACAGAATAGAGAGAAACAGCATCAGATATTAGCTATCAGCAAACGCATTATCAATAGATATTAATACATGAAAATATTTAAGTTCAGAACATGAAGTAATGGAATGATTTTTTTTCAGCTTTCATAAAATTAGGACAGTTGTTCACCGTAACTTTCATGCACGAACACCTAGAAATCATACTTTGCATTGTCATTCAAATTACTATGTAGCTGTAGGTTAATTGTAATTTAACAATAGTATATTTGGTTCAATACTACACAAGTGAAACAACCTCTGATTAGTTAATGGATTGGCTCTTCTGTCTAATCAAGTAACAATAACAGAAATTAGCTCTTAGAAGAGTAAATCACCCAGTTGTGTAGCCTGGAAGACTTGCTCAGCTAAAAGGAATATCTAAATTTGCTTAGCAAGGTTGAGCTATAAAGTAACACCTACAAAACCATGTCGATAAGGCATTCAAGCGCGTGGAAAGCTTTGCCTATCCCTCATGGGAGACTGACAAGTCGTGAAAACTCAGCAGTGCCCTCCATTGTTAAGTATTAACATATGAGATGATGAGGACATCACCGGCTTAGATACGACCATATTAATGGCTTGCAAACCAAAGGTGAATCAATCCTATATCACTATTGTTGGTACATTCGATGAATTGATGATGCGCCATGATGTGTGTTCATTCTCATTTTCAGAAATACATACGTGGATTAAAAAGAATGCTAGACACATATGGAAGGCATGGAGGACCAAAGAAGTTGATTGGGGACCAATTCTAAGTATTTCCACGTCCTCCATAAAGTTACCACGTCACATTGGCCTAACGAAGGAAAGAGACCAAATCCAACACGTTTTGGAAAGTCTGGATTCGGACTGCAGGAAAGTGCTGACTTGCGACGGCCACCACGGTTTCATCCGGACTACGTTTTGGGCGTTTAAGTACTTGATGGAAAGCTTATCAAGTCTACTTTCAGGTGGATCTGGACTCACCCTTATATCTGTTCGGATGCGGCCGCAATCGTCGATTTACGACAGAGACCTTTTCTGCCCACGGTGCTGCGTCACCTTATTTTGGGCCAATGGGCCGTGTATCAAGTTGGGTCCATTAGGGGCGCGTCCTAGGGTTGTAGGACGACCCCAACCTCGTCCTGGTCATCCTCCACCCTCTTTTATGCCACCATAGCCGCCACAAATAGATTGGGTTTTGTTTAGATCAAGTTTAGCCATTGCTACTTGCTTGTAAGCGCGCGTGCTGGTCCAGCCGCCCGTCTTCGAGTCTTCGGAACCCCACTTCGTTGGTGATTGAGACACTTCATTTCCATCTAGTAATTTCAGTACTTGTATCATACTTGTTCTTGCTAGTTCTTCGATTGCTTGCAGAACAGGTCCGGGTGACACGCTTCCACAAGATCGCGGCATCCATAGGAGGTGGTGTATCGGTTGCTAAGGCGCATCATCCTTGGATGGTTGTAGTCGGACCATGAACGTCGTCTCCTCCAATCGAGTTATCCCCCACGCCTCTCATCGAAAGATCGGGCATAAACCCCAGCGGGTTCCCATCAGTTGGTAATCAGAGCGAGGTTTATCGGTGAGAGTTATCCAATTCTTTGCTGATTTTAAATTCCTATAGTCCAGAAAAGCCAAAAAAATAGTAGATTGGTTTACCTACAATCCTATAAACTCTTTGAGCCTTTGCTAGTACTGCTTAGTTAGGGCTTGTTGAGTTTTCGGCTACATCGGTAGTGTCAAGTTGCTGGTCTTAGCGTCTGGTTGTTTAGAGTTTTGAGTTCTAGTCACGTTTGTGTCACCATTGCAGATTAGGGTTTCTTGTTTTTTTTTCTCCACAAATCAAATTTGATCTCCACATTCAATTGTTTCACTTGCCACCATAACCCTAACCACGTCCTTTGAGGTTCTAGCCACGTCCATCAATCCATATACGCACAGAAAGCACACAAGTTCAAAACAGAATTCAATTCGGAGTCCAGTTTCATCCTGAAAAGAAAAAGGCCGTATTTCCTTTGTTCGATGTTCAAATTTGGTGTTTAGATACAATCTGGAAACCTTGGATTGTGCTTGTTCCAACGGATCTAGCCTTGTTCCAAAATTCCTTTTGAGCGTTCTGTATTGGTTCTTGAGATTGGCGATCCGCAATCTGTGTAAACTCATCTTTTTGTGCTGATTTGTCTTGATATTCAGCAAAGGTGTAAAAAAAAGTGAAAGAAAGAAAGAAAAGGAAAAGAAGAGAAAAAAAGAGAAAAAAAGAAAAGAAAAAAAAGAAGAGAAAAAGAAAGAAAAGAGAAAGGGGCTATTCGTTGTGTTTCTCCTTTGGTTCAGGTGGTGCTTTGTGACTTCCTTTGTGTCCAGGCTCGCGTCTCTAGCACGGTCTAGGCTAGGACCAGCACAGTACCGCCGTTGAACGATTATTCAGCTTGCTTTTTAATTAACGTGGTGCTAGCTATTCCTTGTTTTAAGCCCACCTATAGCTCCACATATACGACTACAGCTTGACAGGTCTTGTTGCTGCGGCACCGATACACTATCTTTGAGGTTGTTGTCTTCTTGGTTGCCGTCACCTCCTGTTTGGCTTGGTAAGAACTTGTAAGAGTTTGTTTGAACAAGGATATTTTGAGAGAATTACAACCAACACATCTAGTAGTTGACAGGAGGATACATCTTATTTTTGTGTTTCTTGTTGTCAACTAATCATGGCAGGTGACACTGAGATTTTTGAGCAGTTGAAACTAGACCCTCATCTTCATGATGTCATTCAACATTTGCCATTATATGCTGTTATGTTTGATCCTGAAGCTTATATAGATTGGGAGCTTAAGGTAGATGCAGAATTTGATAGTTATGACTTATCTGAACATGAAATGGTTTTTGCTGCTTCTAGTGCTTTAACAAAATATGCTTTGATTACATGGAAACACATTTGTAGGCACAACAAAGTTCCACAAACTTGGAAAGATTTCAAAATGCTTTTTCGAGATGAATATGTTCCTGAATATTATGTGGATTATTTGCTTGCAAAATTAGACAAATTGAAGCAGGGTAGTAGGTCTGTCAAAGAATACTTCCATGATTTTAAAATTTGTATCATATTTGGTGGACTACAACAATGCAGGGAAGATAATATGAGAAGGTTCATGAAAGGGCTCAATTCTAAAATTCAAACCTTGTTAGTTAGCAAATCATACAACAATATTGCTTCATTATTTTCGTTTGCTGTGAGTGCTGAAAAGGAAATTTTATTATATGTGAATAGCTACAAGAATGATGTGATCCTTAATGCTGAAAATTTGTCCACTATACATGCTATTCAAGAGCAAGAAATTGTGGAACGTGCTGCTGATTTACTTTTGTCACAAGATGAATTAGTTGTTGTTCCTTATGATAAAGAGAACTTGTGCGATGATGCTTCTTGTACTTCTATGCCACAAGTAGTGAATAAGAGTGATATATTTTATTTGGAACCATACACATGTGCTAAAGCAAAGCTTTTCCATCCTATTACTTATGCACAAGATGAATTGAAATTGATGTATTCTTTAAATACTTTGGGTTATATTAAATTTGATATTCTTTGTGATCTAAAATGTTTAGAGGAGAAACTTTGTGCATATTCTGAATTTTCATGCTTGTCTAATCATACATATCACTTTATTGGCAAGTATAGTTGCAAAGGAGAGTATTTGGTGCACAAAGTTTATATTTGCTCTAATCTGAATTCTCCTTTTGGGCTGCAATACCATGATCAAATAGCGGGCTGCACTAACTCTAATAATGTCTTGCAGAGTTTTCCTTGTGTTTTTCTTACTCAACAGGTTCAGCCCAAAGAAGGGGAGAATTGCTGGTTGTGGCCATGCAACAGTCGCCGTTCCATGTTCCAACATCGAAGCAAGCACCTTTGAATTCCATTGGAGCAAGTCGAGGACGACTTGCAGCCAAGAAGGGGAGAATGATGAGGACATCACCGGCTTAGATACGACCATATTAATGGCTTGCAAACCAAAGGTGAATCAATCCTATATCACTATTGTTGGTACATTCGATGAATTGATGCTGCGCCATGATGTGTGTTCATTCTCATTTTCAGAAATACTACGTGGATTAAAAAGAGTGCTAGACACATATGGAAGGCATGGAGGACCAAAGAAGTTGATTGGGGACCAATTCTAAGTATTCTCACGTCCTCCATCAAGTTACCACATCGCATTGGCCTAAGGAAGGAAAGAGACCAAATCCAACACGTTTTGGAAAGTCTGGATTCGGACTGCAGGAAAGTGCTGACTTGCGACGGCCGCCACGGTTTCATCCGGACTCCGTTTTGAGCGTTTAAGTACTTGATGGAAAGCTTATCAAGTCTACTTTCAGGTGGATCCGGACTCACCCTTATATCTGTTCGGATGCGGCCGCAATCGTCGATTTACGACAGAGACCTTTTCTGCCCACGGTGCTGCGTCATCTTATTTTGGGCCAATGGGCCGTGTATCAAGTTGGGTCCATTAGGGGCGCGTCCTAGGGTTGTAGGACGACCCCAACCTCGTCCTGGTCATCCTCCACCCTCTTTTATGCCACCATAGCCGCCACAAATAGATTGGGTTTTGTTTAGATCAAGTTTAGCCATTGCTACTTGCTTGTAAGCGCGCGTGCTGGTCCAGCCGCCCGTCTTCGAGTCTTCGGAACCCCACTTCGTTGGTGATTGAGTTTGAGATTGAGACACTTCATTTCCATCTAGTAATTTCAGTACTTGTATCATACTTGTTCTTGCTAGTTCTTTGATTGCTTGCAGAACAGGTCCGGGTGACGCGCTTCCACAAGATCGCGGCATCCATAGGAGGTGGTGTATCGGTTGCTAAGGCGCATCATCCTTGAATGGTTGTAGTCGGACCATGAACGTCGTCTCCTCCAATCGAGTTATCCCCCACGCCTCTCATCGAAAGATCGGGCATAAACCCCAGCAGGTTCCCATCGTGAGAGAACCAGACAACCCCTACAATACCCCAATAAACATAACTGCATCACTATAGCAGATGTTTAATAAATGTAGTTTGTAATGTATTTGGTCCATGTAGTCATGGGTACTAATTTACAATTGAAAGGCCAATGCCAAATGAACTGAATCAGCCAATTTTCATGCAAGCAACAGGCAACAATGACTGGTAACAAGATAATTGTTCTCAGTAGGTGAGTGAAAGGGCACATATAGATCACAAGTTACCAGTCATTGTTGCAAAAACGTCAAACATTGTTGACCTTGGATAAGAAAATGGCAAGCATTAAGGTCACATTTCATGGCTCATAATTTCAATGGCAGAATTGATAAATCGATAATTACCGGTATCCCAACAGCCCATGATTTAGCGGCAGTGACAACAGCACTCCCCACGCCATTGCGCCCTTTTGCATCATCGCCAAATCCACCAAGGAGGTAGGCGCTGAGCAGCCACCCTGCACAAGGCCCAAATCCATGAGCCGCCCATCCATTCGCCCACCAGATGAACAGCAACCACGAAATGGTAACGCCATTTCCATATTTTCCTAACCAGCAATGAAGGGGTCGGCCGTCTTGAACGTCTCCGCGTCGAGCACGGGCAGCCCGTGGCTGAACCTCCCTATCGCGGAGAACAGCAGCAGGCAGAACACATCGCCGCCGGCCAGAAGCCCCAACTTCCTGCGAACAAACACAAAGCAGGAATTATCGAACCGGGTCGAACCAACGAGGGAACGGGAATGGCGCGGGCGACACGGTAACGATAAGGTACGTACGCGTAGGAGACGAGCTTGGACTCGGCGCCGGCGTCCCCGGGCTTCTCCATCTGGATGACGCCCTCGAGGGGCACACCGCCGTCGGCGACGCGGACGAGGACCGGGTCCTCGGTGGCGGCGGAGGAGCCGGAGGGGCCCTCGCCCGCGGCGGCCGGGGTCGGCGCAGCGCGGCGGGGGGCTTGGTCGGCGCCGGCGCCGGCGCCGGCGCCGGAGAGCGCGAGGCGGCGGCGCGGGAGGCGCGGGTTGGCGAAGAGCGGGTAGGGATTGGGCGTGGCGGGGCCCGGCGGCTTGGGCGGCAGCCGCCGCGCCGAGAGCGAGCCGTTGGCGGCCTGGCTCACGAGCAGCATCGTCGCGGACGCGAGGCCCCTCTCTCTCGCTCTCGCGGGTGGAGCGGTGGCGCTGGCGGTGGCGCCGGTGGGGGAGAGACGACGGAGGGAGGGGGTGGGATTTGCGCCTGGGATTTGGGTGGTCTAAATTTTGCTTTGCGGTGGTGTTAAAATCGGGGAGCAGGCAGGAGGCGACGCGACGAGGCCGGGACGAACGAGCCAAGCGACATGCTGTGTGGGTGTGGACGGGAGGGAGGCGGCCGCGGCGGGCGCGGGGCGACCGTTGGATGCGGAGACGACGGTCACACGAAATGAGCAAGGAAACCATGGGCCTCGTCGCATGGAAAAGCTGGTTGGTGGAAATGTGGAATGGTGGCCATGTTGAATTGTTGATGTTGTTTTTATTGTTCGTTGATGACGGATTTGCGAAAATCTTTTGATCCAGATCGGATTTCTCCTCATTTTTCTTCGCCTTCGACGGCGACGAGATTCAGCGGTAGGCTTGTTCAAACGCAAGTTCCAGACCGGGGAAGCCAG
Source organism: Echinochloa phyllopogon (assembly GCA_033239725.1). Classification (NCBI taxonomy): domain Eukaryota; kingdom Viridiplantae; phylum Streptophyta; class Magnoliopsida; order Poales; family Poaceae; genus Echinochloa; species Echinochloa phyllopogon. The sequence continues at coordinate 8,640,732 of BTCW01000009.1, read as the reverse complement.
ACCTAGGCTAATCTTTTAAAAACAGTTTTCAATTATCTTCTGAATGAGATAATGTTTTCAAATTTCAATCAGATATATTGGTAAGTAGGGAGTATATGGAAGAACTCGTTGCATCTATGTGTTTATGTAGATCTGCATGTGCATCCCATTCAAAATAGTTGAATGTTTTGACTTTTGAGGAGGGGAGACCGGGAGATTCAGCAAACCAGCACTGCATAGGCTGTACCATTTCCTGCTTGGATTCTGTACGAATTTATGACATTCGCAGAGAATCTTACGTCATGTTCAACTGGCTGGTGGCTGGTTAACTATTCAAATTGCTGTGTGCTGTACAGCAAACACAGTTAGACGCAACACATACAGTAAGTGATAAAACCAAACCTATAGCTCCACTCAATCTGAATAAGGAAAAACGTTATCTTGGGTTAATAAAACTCGAGCAGATGTCCTGAATAATGCTGATAATCCAGGTTTCGAACGGCACGAAAGATCACATGTTATTTATGTTTCCAAGATTTCTGGAAGTGCCAAACTTCCATTTGGAAGAAAGAGCCAAGGACTTCGAGTTGCACATTGGTATATATCGAAGGACTTGAGCTCAAAAATTAACAATCCATCACTGTTAATGTATCGAAGTAAACCAAGCATCTCGATCTATATACCAAACGTAAGTTTGGCACATTGGTATATATCAGATGCACATTGATGGAGAAGTCACTCTTGCAGCGGGCACTCTTGGAACTTCAGGAATAAAGAACACCGAAAGTGCTTTCTGACTGTACAGAAGTAACTTAGAATGAGGTTACGCAACTATTGCCATGCAGGGAAGGCAGAACACACAGACACGTGTGCTGCTGTGTGCAGCTCGTGAACAAACCAAAGGAAATCTGTTGATGCCCAAAGATAACGGATCGAACAACATGCATGTTAGAAGCATATTCTTACTTTCCTTTTGCAACCATACTTCGAAAAGAAATCGCTAATAAAGAAAGTTCAAAGTTAAGATTGAAAAGAATCGAAAGTGCCATCAGGCTAGTGAAACTTGGCAACAAATGTTGAGCATAATCCAAAGGTGCATGCTGAGCACGTCACACCGACTCGGATTAGATCTCAAAATTAGAGATGTAGTCATGTTCTGTGGTAGAATGAAAGATGCAATTATACTCGTCTCCAAGAATCGTCTTGCTTTTAATAGAGATGTAATAGCACTTGAGTACAAGAAAATATATCCAGTCAAATTTTAATTAGTTCTCTAGGAAACATGTTAATACCTATTGACGTGATTAGAATAATGATGGTAGATTTTTTAAAAAAAAATCTCTTTGAGTTCCAAGAAACTCGTATAATTGGTATTTTACCGTAGCAATACACGTAGTGAGATGTAATAGTGGCTTTTTCTTGAGAAATTAATATGTACAAGACGTGCGAACACAACGGGTAACTTTTTGGATGATTGGATCATTGGATGAGAACCGGAGCGGCTTCACGACAGCTGTTGTCTTTGTGTTCCAGACAGGGCTGGAGCAATTCAAGAACACGGTGAAACGTCTTTTACTTAACATGATTTTTGACGTGCGTTCATTTCTACATGTATCGCAGCTATGGAAGTAAGAAAAAGCGTTCGAGCTGATCGACCCGAGCCTGAACGAGTTCAGAGAAGGGGGTACGCAGGGGCCTGTGCCCCCTGGTTAGATTAGCGTATATATCAGGACTATCATTGAAGGAACGGAACCAAAGGTCATATGGATTTTATGTTTCCAAGATTTCTGGAAGGCCCAAACTTCGATTTGAGAGAAAGAAAAGTTTCCTTTAAAATTTACCTCAAGAATTATTAAACAGCAACTTGCATACTTAAAATGCACAGTTCACAATTGACAACCGTCAAGATATCAAAGTATACCAAGCATATCGACCTATACTACTATACAAAGCTTGGCACATTGGTATCTCAGATGGACATTGATGGACTGTACAGAAGTAACTTAGAATGCCAAACATATCGAACCGTAAGCACTAAGCAGCTTGTGAACAAAGCAAAGGATCTGTTGATGCCAAAAGATAACGGATGAAACAAAATACATGTAGAAGTATATTCTAACTTCCCCTTTTGTAACAAGGCTGCAATAAGAATTGCTAATAAAGAAAGCTCAAAGTGATATGTATTAAGATGGTCAGATGGACAGTAATTGGACCTACTGAGCTGTAGTACCATCAGGCCACTGGAACTTTGCAGCAAATGTTGAGCACATCATCCAAAGGTGCATGATCACCTGTGCCCTCATCTTTCCTTGCATACAACAGTTCTTTACCTTTGAACACAAACATTCCCCCCTAAAACACATATGAAAAAAACAGTTCCATGGATCAAGTTTCTGTGCTAAACTGCACAAACGTTTTAAGTGTCTAGAAAATAATCTAACCTGTTGTAGAACACCTGCCCTATCATCTGGGGTGGCTTCGATTGTATAATTCTTCACCGCATCCTTAAGAGAGTCAAACCGTGAAAACACTTTCACCTTGAAAAAATATGTTCAAATGTTTAAGACTATGCATTACATATCTCATAATAAAACAACTGCAAGCGAAAAAATCATTGTTATACAATTGATGCTTACACTAGCTGGGTTGAAGAATGTGCGGCCAATACCAAAATATAGACCCAAGATATCATATGCCTGAAAAGGTTAAATTGGAGTTGTGCAATAAGGAAAAGAAGAAAGAAAACTTTTGACATAATGAAATTTCTGATCCCTAGATCATTGATCCTAACATAGCAAATATGGTATGTGCATGCATCTAGGCATCTAGCTCATTTAACACCTGACACATAAGTGTTTTCGGAGGTATGTTCGTGGTAAATAAGGAGAATAGAGATGCATCATATGGTTAGAAGAATCTCATCAGCCCAAAGGTCGTTTATTATGGTATGCTTACATTTACAGAGAAATTTACAAGAATATGCTTTATGATTAAAGAAATCACATTCTGCAGCTATAAAAGATTAGAAGGAAGTCAGTTGTAAATAAAATGCCAACAATATTTCTCCATTTACTGACCCGACAAAAAATGCATTCATCTTTCAGATTCAAATTTCATCTGAATATCTGATTGGGCATAATGAAAATAAAATATTTGTCTCAAAATAAATTACACTGTTTATGGGGCAGATCCTGTTAGTGAAATCCAAAGTTACAGACAACAAAATGGCAAAGAAACCCTTGTAAACTAAATGGTGATTAGAAATTTATAGGTTGGCTAGATGTGCATACAAGAAATCAGACTCAACAGTTAAATCTTAATGTGATGTGCATAGAGGTATGTTTCGGCTATAGCATATATTATGTCAACATCCAATAGGTTCATACGGAGTAAGTCATAAATAGGTGAGAGCCAGATTACTACCTTCCGTTCAGGATCTGCATAGAGGTATTCCAGCGGAAAGGGCAACTGTATCAAATAAATTTAGAGAAAGTCATCAAGGGATGGAAACTTTTTGCAGGATGCTAGTACACCAACTAAAGCACATGAGCATGTTCCTCTCTTTTGTTTTAGAAATTTGTTATCTATCAAGTCGACAAAAAAGTACCTTGTTCCACTTATATAGAACACTATGAGGCCTAAATGGTGAAAAAGACAGTGTAATCATACATATGCCATACATGTAGACAAATAGTTCATCCAAGTTTGTTCAAGATTTAAAGCTAGGTTGGATACAAAATGGGCATATACATACGCGCTCAGCAAGAATACGGGCTTTAGCTGGAGTGCCAACACCAACAGCAATCAGTTTGACTCCAGCTGAATCAAATCTGTCCTTTGTGTCCCTCAAAACAGAGGCCAACTCCCAGCTACATGGGGGCAAAGCAGAGCTGACAGTTAGCCCAAAGAAAGAATTTGAAGAAACAACATCAAAGTTATACCAGCTAATGCAGATACAATTAAGCTTCCTCCCTCACCAGCAAGGACACCCAAAATGCCTTAGCAGAGCAACAACAGCCACTCCCTGCATAGATAACCAAGCACTGGGTAAGCCTTGTATATGTAACACCAAATCCATGCCTAGTTCTCCTAGTGCCACTGAATAATAAATTGGGTAAAAAGGCCTTTAGTTCTTTCAGTCTGCAAAAGGGCAGATTCTGTGCCATCAAAAAATCGCCCCATTTCACTGGTGCCTTCTAGTTTGCCAAGATTTACCAAGTAATTCTCACTGAAACATAACTAAAAGAACCATCCTAGTTCAAGCATCCTTGCAACGAATAGACCAAGCTCGAATACGATGAGCATCTCCACCTCGTTCTGGTCCCAGAGGTCCCTGAACAGGACGGGCTCGCCGGTTGCCGCCGAGTAGACTTCGACGCCACCGAGGGCCTCGCCGATGCCCCACCCTGGATCCGGAGAAGAGGAGGGCACGGATGGGGAGCTCGCGGCGGCTGTCCCCACCGGCGATGGTGAGCGGCGGAGACGGAGGTGGCGTGGGCGGCGGTCAGGGAGGGAGACGAGGTCCAGGCAGAGGGGAGAGGCAGCGGTGGGGCGAGCGGCCGTCGGGAGGGAGACGCCCGGGACCAGCGAGGTGGCCACGGGCGCGGCCATGGGTGGGGCGCGACGGGAGACGCGGCTGAGCCCTTACCGCGGAGGAGACGAGAGGAGGGGAGCGAAGTTGGAGACTTGGGGAGCCGTTGTGGTGGGACGGAGCCGGTTGCGGATGGCGGGACGCGGCAGGGGCGCAGCTAAAGGGTGGTCTATGTGGGCCATGGACCACCCTAGAATTTCAGCCTAAGGTTTATTACCCCAAGTAATTCAAATAATTTTGAAGAATAACTTTAATCGTCGGGGATTTCAGATTTATTTGTGTTAAGAAATCCATAAAATTTTTTGTTTGACCGTATTGGATTTTTTTTATCTTATATCTTGACAAATTACGTTCATGCTATCAACAACAAAAAAATATGTTAGATTGGACCACCCTAACCCGAGAGAATTAGGACGGGAGGTGTGGTGGCCAGGCCACGAACCCACGACCGAGTAACTGCAGCCCGCTGGGTTCTTCGAGAGGCCTGCCGGACTGTTCCTCTGAGTTTACCCGTCCAGAACGCACCAATTCGAAGTCCTGGGAGCTTCATAAAAAACACTAGAAATAGCCCTCCGCCTAGATTTCTACGTATTGACTATAAGGTTAAGTTAAAAGTGTTGAAAAGGTCTACAACCGGAAATCAATTCTAAACTGATGTCTAAATAAGCTTTAAAAGTTTGTTTTGTGGATATATACTTGGTTGTATATAGGTTGTGCGATTTTTTCTTTACGGTCTTGCCACTTGCCAGGCCCTCAACAGAGATCAATTATACTCCGTAGGTGAAGAGTCTAGAATTTGCGGTTGTGACGGTAAGATATCGGAGTTCTGACGGTTAATTTTTTTACTGTACATTCTATATCCTACGGTGAAAAGTTTTCACCTGACGTGGCTTCACTACCTGGTCACGGGTTTCGGTCAAGGAGATGGCCTAATCAAAGAGTTTTTTGCGGCAGGGATTCAACATTTCATGGAGCCTACTAACATTTACTAGGACTCAAACAAATTCAATTTTATAATTTACTAACATTTATGATTTCAAATAGATTTATTATAAAAATATGTTCTATAATTAATCTAATAATACTTATTTTTATAATAAATGTTTAGTATTATTTTGAATAAATTTGATCAAACTCAAGATTATTTGACTTCTTGAGATTCAAGAGTTACATTTTTAATGGAATGAGGGCAACCGTATACGGACAATTCGAATTAGGCCCAACTATTCTAATTCTGAGCGTTTGTGGACTTGGGAGTTGTGCGGGTCAGAAGTCTTTAGACTATGGTCGCTTCACCTCATGCTTCCTTGATGCTGCAGTACATAGACAATTCTCATCCTCAAAAAAGGCAAGGTCCCCTCGGAGAAAAGAAAAAACACTGCAACATAATAACTATATACAAAAAAATATTTACAAAAACGAAGACTTTTATACAAAAGCTTCGGAACAAAACATTTTTGACTAAAGTGTAGAATCAAAATTTTGGAAAATATTCAGAAACATAAATATAAAAGAAAAATTCAAAACCAAAAATTCAGAATAAACATTATGAACATAATTAAAGAGACAAAAAAATTGTGGACCAAACATGAAAGACAAACGTCAAGACCAAAAGTTATATAAAAAACTTTAGAAAAAGGAAAAAATATTTGAAGAAAAAGTTTCTGAACTAAAACATAATGAACAGAAATCCTCTAAACAAGAAGTTGTAGTAAAAACTTGGAAGAAAAACATCACAAACAAAAATTTATACGGAGAAAAAGTTAAAAAGATAAAGAAGAAAAAACGAGTTGTGTCGCGCCGGCTAGTTCTGCTGGTGGTAACTCATCCAACTTGCGCCTTCCCGTAAGGCGTATTGGAAGAACCAAGCCGTTGCACCTTCGCCGTCGCCGTCGATTCCCGCGTTGTTGTGCATGTAGGCGATGTGTGATACGCATAAAGTGCAAGGTCAACCAACTTATTAGATGTGCCCCAAAGAAAAACCAGTCGATCGACCAACTTATTAGATGCGCCCCGAAGGAAAACCAGTCAGGAGACTTCAAAGGCCACAGGGCATGATTACCTCCATAAAGGCCACCGTCCATCTATGCATGTAATGGAAGAAGCACGGACGAAGTAAGGAGATTGTCCTTAATCGAGTCATGGTTCCGCACAACTGACTCTCGTCATCGTGTCTATGTACAGCTATTGAAGTTTTCTATCTACATCCTCAAATATGTATGTCTTGCTACCTGTTGGTTGAGCAGAGATTAGTAGGTCAGAAGAGTAATGGAACCATCTTTGCGAGAATAATTATCTGCAGCACATATGTATACAAGTATCTACTAACGTTGCAAAAATTTCACACAACACAACATGACGGTCGCTACTAATGTTGTTTATATTGTGATTAACATAATGGCAAAGCAAAAAATAAGTAAAGTTATAATAGATAGTGACACAAATTATGTTAGTAAGGTTACTGTAAATTTATAATAGTCTGTTTATGAAGGGAATTTCTGTGTTTGTCCAAATAAAGCTACAATGTTGTAGTCCAATCTTTTCGAATAAAAAACCATGGTATTCTAACACTGCAGTTATCATTGGAGGTCACTCATCCTATCTCCACTATAACCAAATATTCCGTTTCTATGGTATGACACCGGTCTAAGTAGTAGTAGACTGAAATGTTCTACAATATCTAGTCCCATAAACTTGAAAGATGGATATGTTCCTGACTGTTCAGAAATCAAAGCCCTTAACACTGGCTTCATAGAGGTGACATCAAATCGTTGTGACTCTAACTCTTCATGATAGCTACCATGCCATCTCCAAATGACATCTACTTAACTTAGCTCGTTAAGGGTGGATGACACCTACATACGACTCCATAGCTCATGTGGTGATGTCATATGTCCACCATCGATACTCTTCACTACAAAATATCTAACTCTAGAACTTTCTCGCATCCTTACCTATTTACTTATCATGCAAAAATATCTAGTTCTAGAAAATTCCATACTTCATATGAAGCATGGCAACATGCATGTTCTCCAATCTTCTAGAAACTTCTCGAGTATGCATTGCTATTTTCAACAATAACCCTAAAAGTGCATTCATTCCATGATATTTGCTAACTAATCTCTACTTCACATGCAGGACTCTGACTCCTTGGCAGACTGTTTATATTCTCAAAATTAATAGAATAATCTTTTTGAAGTGTCAGCTGAAGCCACAATTTGGCCTTATCAGATTCTGTGGTGAGCTGCATGTTTAGGATCTATTGGATGCATCCAACCAACATAAAACGACCTGACCAAGTACTAAGCTAGCTAGCTAATTAGTAAGCACATACTCCTACTGTATCAATCACCATGAGTAGCTCGAGCACACTGAACAAACGATTGAGACCAGAATAAAAGTAATAACATATCAGAATCTATGTCTATTGGAACGATAATGCATCATCCACGACTTGCGTACGGCAAACATCACACTAGTGCGCTGATGATTCCATCATTGTCAAACTCCATATACCTCTCATTTGATTTCGGAGAAAAAAACAGAGCGTTTATCAGAGGCTGATTGGTTTGGTTGCATATAACATTGTATTTCGGTGTCTGTTGAGCCAAGATGTGTCCATGATGCCAACATGGCAATAGACATGCAGTGGCTAGTTGAGACCAGGGTTCGCTTCCGGCTTGAAAAAAATTTGGAAAGGACTAGTAAAGACCGGTAGACTGGTTTTCGGCCACATTTTTCAGATTTTGGACAGAAATTTGAAAAAATAAGAAAGCCGGTTACGATCTAGCTAGCATCCGGCACATACACAACATTTAGCTTTACACATGGGTCTGGTAAAAGAAAAGTGTCAAGCAACTGGAACTTTGCGGCAGGCGCTGAGCACGTCGTCCAGAGGAGCATGGTCGCCTGTCCCTTCGTCTCTCCATGAGTACAGCAGCTCCTTCCCTCTGAACACGAACATTCCACCCTGGAGACAAACGAGAAACGATCAGCGGATGAGAATATTCAGAGTTTCAGGCTAAGTGTGTGCGGACGACTTCAACCTGCTGCAGGACACCGGTCAGGTTGGACGGGGTGCCTTCCAGCGTGTAGTTCTTGGTCGCCTTCTTGAGGTAGTCGAGCCTCGAGTATATTTTAGCCTTCAGAAACATCAATATGCAGTTGAAACCAATGTCAGCAGTTCGGTCATGGATGGGGTGCAGTGCCCTGTCAGAAAGACAGCAGCCGCAGCGCTCACTGCTCTGCTCAGCTCGAGTGATGATGCTTACACTAACTGGACTGAAGAGCGTGCGACCCAAACCATGGTACAGTCCCAGAACGTTGTAAGCCTGAAATAGGGAGCTCGCAGAACCGCAGTCATACACACAGCATTAAGATCAGACATAAAGCACTACAGAAGTTCAGAATTCGGGGATCGTAACCTTGCGTTCGGGGTCTGCGTACAAGCAGTCGACAGGAAATGGCAGCTGCAACGCGATCATGTCATAAATTCAGTTTCCGGCAGGGTTCAGCTACGTGGGCGATCCCACCAAGCAAAAATTCAGCACGAGGTCAGGCCACTTACCCGGTCGGCGAGGATGCGAGCTTTATCGGGAGTGCCGACGCCGATGGCGATCAGCTTAGCCCCGGCCGAATCGAACTGCGCCATGGAGTCCTTCAGAACAGAGGCCAGCTCCCAGCTGCGTCAATAACGAACACGGCCAGCCAAAATTCAGTGGTCGCGAGCAACGAAGGAACAAGAAACTGTAAGGATGGGCAGCGCGCATCGAATCTCCTCACCAGCAGAAGCACCCGAAATGCCTCAGCAGCGCCACCACGGCCACCCCCTGCGCGCGCAAGGCTTCAGCACACGACGACCGGAGGCAATTGGCAATGGTAGTAGCTGTGATCAGCGTACGCCCACAAGGAGGAAGCGAGTACCTCGGTGGGGTCCCACAGGTCCGTGAGGGGGACGGCGTCGCCGGTGCCCGCGGCGAGGACGGAGACGCCGCCGAGGGCGTCCCACGCCGGCGCGCCGCCGGCGTCTGGAGCCAAGCCGGAGGAGGCCCCTGCTGCAGCCGGGACGCCGCCCAGGGAGCGACGGACGACGCGGGCTCCTCCGCGCGGGAGAGAGGCGCGCGCGGCCGCGACATGGACAAGCCGGCCGGGGTCGCGCTTGCGCGCAAGGAGAGCGATCAGCGGCGCGCCTCGGAGCGATGTGGCTGTCGCCATGGAGAACAGAGAACTGGGGGTGGGGAGTGGGGACGGACCCGGGCGCACGTGCCGCGGCGAGGCCTGTCTCAGTAACGCGCGGGTGCGTGCGTGCGTGCGCGGCGAACGCGCCACCGCGCGTGAGAGGGAGCAAGCATGTGGCCATTGGTTGCGCGGCGGGGAGGCCACCGCGTGGCGCGGCCACGGCGCGTAGATTTTCAAGTTGGTCAAGGTGCTTGAGGTTGAGGGCCACGGGGTCTACATGGGCCGATCGATGATCGCGGCCCAACGTGAGTCTACGCAAAGTTGGCCCACGAACATGGTTTGGGACTTTGGACGATGCCCGAGTGTGGGCTAGCCCATAAGCCCTCACGGCCTCTCTCGCGTTTCTTACTCTTAATTTTGTTGCCACGAGCTCCCGAGCTACTCATCCTCTCTCGCTCTAACTGTGCTAAAAAAAATCCTCTCTCGCTCTAAAAAAAAACAAAGAAAGAGGAGACTTTCGTTACTGCTTAGTAACCTCTGTTACTTAATAATATAGCTACTTCTCCGTTAGCTTGGGGTTAGGAGATAATAGGATATTCAGGTGTTGTGTTCTCAAGGCAAAGGCGATAAACTAATGTACGTATGGAGAGGCACGAAGGCACATTGAGAGATGTTTTCCTTAACGCAAGTACCTAGGAAGATGTCTCCCTAGCTCTCACCCTGATGCCGAACCTAATCTAACCAACCGTGGTGACCGTGCTGTCAAGCATGAGACCGGGATTAAGCCTTACGTTACCTCCCTCGCTCGTACGTAGAGATTATATTCATTCGTACTAAAATGTCAAGCTAGCCCTTTCACACCAGATACGTACGTACACGAGCCGGTGGATTCGGATATTCTTGCGTCGGTGTGCCAAACGCATGGACACGGCGTCGTCGCTGCACGTGCCGCTCCCTTGGATCCTACGGATCGGTTCCGAAGAAAGTGAAAGTCGCATTGCCGTGTGATCGCTTGCATCGCCCCCACGCTCTGCATGACTCCGTTGAAAGCGAAAAGGCACAGGAGAAGGAGACGATGATATCCTTGACGAGGTTACATACCCTACAACTACCGGAAGTCTTGAAGAAGAGCTCCATCTCACAAGTCACAAGTAGTTCTAGTCTTCTGAGTAGACTACTACTGGTAGTACATTGCACTAGCTAGTATACATAGTATACACACAAAAAGGAAGGAAACAATATACGTATAGTAGCAGAAGTCTACGGTCTACTAGCATCGAGGAAAAGCACAGCATGCATGCGCGGGCCCCACGGAGATAGAAGCCGGAGCAGTAAAGTCTGTTTTTCCAAGCGCCATTATTTTCTTTTCTTTTTTTCCTACCGGCCACGCACTCATTGAGCGGAGTAGTCAATTTCCGCTTTGCTGCACAAATCCCAACCCGGCGGGGACCATCCGTGTAGGAAGAAGGAAGACGAGGGAGAAGGACTCGGCGGAGAGGAGGTGCGGCACGCGTCCCCGTGTAAACAAACCAAGATTCCCATCCCCTCCCCATGCGAGGGCCCTGTTTATTTTCCCATCGCATCACCGAACTTTTAAAAATTCTATCTCCAAACTTCACTATTCACCTATCACATCAAATCTCTCTCCTCGTACATGGTGTACTAAACGTGGGTAAATAAAAAAACTAGTTACATGTACATGACGAGACGAATCTTTTGAGCCTAATTAGGTCATGGTAGAACAATGTTTACCACAAACAAACGAAAAATGTTACAGTATGCTACAGTATTCGATGTGATATTTTCACCCACTTTTTACCTAAACACAGCCGAGGTCGAGGGCACGCATCATTCCTCGGCGAGCGGGCCAGGGGAGCTCCCAAAGTAGGGTTAAAAAGGGGTTAGTTGGCGCACACAGGCACCGCCTACAATCATGTCCTAATCCTGCGCGCCCGGCCTATCTAGGGCTTGCGTGCGGGAAAGACCGGCGGTTACCCATTTTGCTGGAGCCGTTGAGATTTCATGCGCTGCTACGGCCTATTCTTTGTAGCGTGTATCAAAGCTTCTTCATCATATCCATCTTTTGTTGCCGGTAGAATTTTGTTCTTCCATTCGGTCAGTTACTGAATTTATTGAGAGCATGCTGCTGATCGAGTGCTGATGCTGACCATATATGGATAAAAAGTACTGTACTACAATTATGGGGTCCATATGATATGAGAGGCAGTAGCAGTGGTGCGCTGGAGCAACTGGTCAAGGGTTAAAATTGTTGGGAGGGGCCGGGGGAGTGACTCAGCAAGCTTTATTTATATGTCACTAATGCTTGTCACCTGTGATTCAGATTTATTACGTGCTTGAGACAGCTAGCAACAGTAAAGCATATTGGGATATTGCTTATGCAAGTGCTCGGTCTCCTTGTTTTTCCCTCCTATTCCTATTATTTGAAGTTTCACTGTGTCAACTTGCATTTTTAACTTCACCATCATCCGCTGGCTGAGACCGGCTATATGAGGGGCTTTGAGCCCCAAGTACCCCCCTGGATGGTGAATTGAAGTTTGGATAGTACCTGATGATGCACGGAAAAGGCAGCTCCACATGTACGTAGTTGCGAAAAAACAAATGTTATTCTTCAATAAATGTGCAAAGATATATAGCTCTAAGATTTTTCTTCTCCTAATAAGGTGTTGTGGTCGATCGATGTTATCCCTGGTAGATATAGCTCTAAACAACAGAGACTAGTAGTTTTGTTGTTTCTTTGCTGGCATCTCAACATATTGTCTACCTTCCTCGGAGCGGGTAAATTAAACAAGAAAAGCCCCCGGCAGCATCCGTTGGGTTCCGCCCAATCTCGCAAGCAGGACTTCTCTTTTGTTCTTTTCTTCTCTAGTCATGTCGTGCATCGATCCTCACTCGCTACTACTGCTAGATTAGTGCAGCTATATATGTTAAGCTCGCAGCTCGCTGTTTGGTGTAAAGTATGTCTCGCGTGAAAGCTCCCACACTGTCCCTAAACTATGCGTACATGGAGATCGAAGAGTGTGTTAAGTAAGGCGTCAACTCGAGATCCGCAAACGCATCGTGTACACGCCTACATGGAGATGCATGTCCTATGCAGTGTCTAATTAATCTGCGAAGTGCTTCTGTTGATTAGCTGGATGGGAATCACTACCAGAATCCTTCACATCCGCCCGCCTCCTCCGCCTCGGCCATTTTTGGACCCGGTGCTGATGGGGCTTCAGCACCGGGTCCAACGGCTAGGAGCGGGGGCGGCGCGGAGGTGTGTCCGGGCGGACACATTAGCACCGGGTCGTGGAAAGACCCGGTGCTAATGTTCACCCTTTAGCACCGGGTGCAGCCACGACCCGGTGCTAATGTGCTCGAGGCCTTTAGCACCGGGTCGTGGCTGCACCCGGTGCTAAAGGGTGAACATTAGCACCGGGTCTTGCCACGACCCGGTGCTAATGTGTTTGAATATAGGGGCTTCCCCTCCCCCGCCCGAGCCAGCTAAACACTTAGGCGCTGTGTTCATGCTGCTCGGCCGTGGGAGGGGAGGTGCTGCCCAAATTTTTTTCAAAATTTGTGAAGAATCTACTCATCTAAGGAGCACTACAAGGTACACTCTTTCATTCTCTAATGTTTTATTTAGCTTGTAATCCTTCTATGATTTAGAAATAGAGGGATTTGTGAATCAATGTAAAGCTAGCTAGAGAGAGATTGTGTTCTTGGAGGAGAGAGAGGAGAGAGCTTGAGTTCATGGTGGAGAGAGTGTTCATGTTGTGTTTTAAATGGAGAGAGAAGGCAAGCTAGTTAGTATTTTGTTTTGTATGACTTGTGAATAGTTGTAAGGCTTATAGTAATGTGGTTTTAGAAATTACTAGAAAATCAATATAAAATGCTAGAAAATCTTATAAATTACTAGAAAATCTTATAAATTACTAGAAAATCAATATAAAATGCTAGAAAATCTTATAAATTAATAGAAAATCTTATAAATTACTAGAAAATCAATATAAAATGCTAGAAAATCTTATAAATTAATAGAAAATCTTATAAATTAATAGAAAATCTTATAAATTACTAGAAAATCAATATAAAATGCTAGAAAATCTTATAAATTAATAGAAAATCTTATAAATCTTATAAATCTTATAAGGCTTCCGTGATTATATAAATCTTATTTATATAATGGAATATATATTATAATTTGTATTTATTTATATATTAAATTTTTTTATCTTTAAATTGTATTGTATATTTGTTATTGGTTAATAATGCAGATGAATAGACAATGGATGTACGGGGACCCCCACGCTCAGGCCTTCCGTGATGGCCTTAGGACGTTTCTCGATGCCGCCGAGGCTAACAGGACGCCGTCCGGTTTCATGTTCTGCCCATGCACCCATTGTAAAAATATACAATCGTACAAACAAAGAGGTTGTCTTCAAGTGCATTTGATGAGGCACGGTTTCATGAGGAATTATTCTGTTTGGACGAAGCACGGTGAAAGAGGAATTCTAATGGATGAAGATGAAGAAGACGAGGCCGATGACGACATTCCGTTATTGGCTCAATACTACGGTTCCTTTGCATATGCTGCAATGGGTGATGCCGATGAGGAAGATGTTGCTCGGGAAGGCGATGCTCAGGAAGATGTTGCTCAGGAAAATGAACCTACTGATGGGCTCGGGCAAATGTTGCGTGATGCCGAGAAAGACTGCGGCAATGATAAGGAACTGAAAAAGATACAGCGCATGTTGCAGGACCACAAGACTGACCTGTACCCAGATTGCAAAGAGGGGCTAAAGAAGTTGGGTAGCACACTTGAACTTCTGCAGTGGAAGGCAGCAAATGGTGTTACTGATAAGGGTTTCGAGGAGCTACTGAAACTCGTAAAGAAGATTCTTCCAGAGGGTAACACATTGCCATCGACAACGTATCAAGCAAAACGTGTTGTTTGCCCTCTCGGTTTGGAGGTGCAGAAGATACATGCGTGTCCTAATGTCTGTATCCTCTATCGCGGACAGTACGAACACTTGGATCGTTGTCCGGTTTGCACCTGCGCGCGATACAAGATCAGGCGGGACGACCCTGGTGATGTTGGGGGAGAGCGTTCTAAGAAAAAAATCCCTGCGAAGGTGATGTGGTATTTCCCTCTGATACCCCGTTTGAAGCGTTTGTTCAGGAACAAAGACCATGCCAAACTGATGCGCTGGCACAAAGAAGAACGTAAGCAGGATGGCATGTTGAGACACCCCGCCGATGGATCCCAGTGGAGGAACATCGACAGAGCATTCCCAGAGTTTGATGCTGATGCGAGGAATGTTAGGCTTGGTTTAAGTACCGATGGCATGAACCCTTTTGGTGAAATGAGCAGTAGTTATAGCACTTGGCCCGTGACTGTTTGTATCTATAACCTACCCCCCTGGCTCTGCATGAAGCGGAAGTTCATTATGATGCCAGTGCTCATCGAAGGCCCAAAGCAACCTGGCAACGACATTGATGTGTACCTAAGACCATTGGTTGACGAACTTTTGCAGCTGTGGAAGAATGAAGGTGTTAGCGTGTGGGATGAGGACAAGCAGGAGCAGTTTGACCTTCGAGCACTGCTTTTCATAAGCATCAACGACTGGCCTGCACTAAGTAACCTATCAGGACAATCAAACAAAGGATATAAAGCATGCACTCACTGTTTAGAGGAAACCGAAAGCATGTATTTGAAACATTGTCGTAAAGTTGTGTACATGGGTCACCGTCGATTCCTTCCGGCGAAGCATGAGCTACGAAAGAAATGTGCGCATTTTGGTGGGAATGCTGACCGCCGTACAAAGCCGAGACACCGGAGTGGAGAAGAGCTATTTGATATGGTGAAGGACCTACACGTGGTGTTTGGCAAGGGAGACGGAAGCCAGGCTGCTCCGACGGGCAAGGATGGTCGTGCCGCGATGTGGAAGAAGAAGTCTATCTTTTGGGAGCTACCTTATTGGCAACGTTTAGAGGTCCGTAACGCGATTGATGTGATGCATCTGACGAAGAATCTTTGCGTGAACTTGATAAGCTTCCTGGGTACTTATGGGAAGCCAAAAGATACACTGGAAGCACGTCAGGATCTGAAACGATTGAAGCAACGGACTGATCTACATCCAGAAAAGAGAGACAAAGGACGCCAGTACTTGCATCCTGCCAGCTTCACTCTCAGCAAAGAAGAGAAGGCAAGCATGTTTGAATGCTTGGACAGTATCAAGGTTCCGTCTGGATACTCCTCCAATATTAAGGGAATAATAAATATGAAAGAGAAGAAGTTCACAAACCTGAAGTCTCACGACTGCCATGTGTTGATGACACAGCTGCTTCCCGTCATACTCAGGGGTGTGCTACCAGTTAACGTGCGGAAAGCCATTGTGAAGCTATGTGCATTCCTCAATGCAATTTCTCAGAAGGTGATCAATCCAGACCACTTAGATCAGCTACAGAACGACGTGGTGCAATGTCTTGTCAGCTTTGAGATGATATTTCCACCATCCTTCTTCAATATCATGACACATCTATTGGTTCACCTCGTCAAAGAGATTCGTATATTGGGCCCAGTATTTCT
Organism: Echinochloa phyllopogon; assembly: GCA_033239725.1. NCBI lineage: Eukaryota > Viridiplantae > Streptophyta > Magnoliopsida > Poales > Poaceae > Echinochloa > Echinochloa phyllopogon. The sequence goes on along the minus strand of BTCW01000009.1, from coordinate 8,624,392 downwards.
ACACAACATGTTCCCATTTGAGAGGTTCTTCGCAGTCCTAAAGAAGTATGTCCGTAATCGTTCTCGTCCAGAAGGATGCATTGCTAAGGGATACGAAACGGAGGAGGTCATTGAATTCTGTGTTGACTTTGTCGACGATCTTATGCCGATTGGTGTGCCCGAATCCCATCACGAGGGGAGACTTGGTGGAAAGGGCACACTAGGGAGAAGATCGATGGTGATCAAGGACGTTGAGACATTTCGTAAAGCGCACCTCACAGTTTTGCAACAATCAACCTTAGTTGCTCCGTACATCGAGGAGCACATGCAGATTCTCAGGGACGAAAACTCAACAAAGTCTGCGGCCTTCATTCAGCGTCTGCACAATAGTACTTTCGCCGATTGGTTGCGAAGACGTCTTATGGGTGTCGAGGGCATTGATGCGCAGCTAGCTTTTGTAGCTAGAGGTCCATCGAGCACGATCTTGACATTCCAAGGATACGACATCAATGGGTATACATTTTACACAAGAGCCCAGGACAAGAAAAGCACCAACCAAAACAGTGGTGTCCGGATCGACGCGACAGACACCAATGGCAATACAAACTCATACTATGGAATCATAGAGGAGATATGGGAACTAGAGTACGGACCTTTGAAGATCCCACTGTTCAAGTGCCAATGGGTGAAGCTGACTGGAGGAGGTGTTAAAGTTGAAGCGGACTATGGAATGACGTTAGTGGACCTAAGCAAGATTGGCTTTCTAGACGAACCGTTCGTCCTGGGCAAAGCTGTCACACAAGTTTTTTATGTGAAGGACATGGCTAGCAGACCGAAGAAAGGGGCCGATAAGAAAGGTGGGGGCAAGCAATTGGACCCATCACAAGACGAGCCAAAGCGTCATATAGTTCTTCCAGGAAAGAGAAAAATCGTAGGAGTTGAGGACAAGACGGATGAAGATTATGATATGCTCGATGGCCGGCCTCCATTCTCAGTGGCTGATGACCCAAGCATCCTGTTAGCGGCGGAGGAGACACCGTATCTACGGCGTGATCACAATCAAGGAACATTTGTAAAGAGGAAGTTTATTAGTGTCCGAGTAAACGATGATGCCATGTAATTTCTATTGATTTATAGGATTTTCTAACATTTTATATTGATTTTCTAGTAATTTATAAGATTTTCTAGTAATTTATAAGATTTTCTAGCATTTTATATTGATTTTCTAGCATTTTATATTGATTTTCTATTAATTTATAAGAGTTTCTATTAATTTATAAGATTTTCTAGCATTTTATATTGATTTTCTAGTAATTTATAAGATTTTCTAGTAATTTATAAGATTTTCTAGCATTTTATATTGATTTTCTAGCATTTTATATTGATTTTCTATTAATTTATAAGGGTTTCTATTAATTTATAAGATTTTCTAGCATTTTATATTGATTTTCTAGTAATTTATAAGATTTTCTAGTAATTTATAAGATTTTCTAGCATGTTATATTGATTTTCTAGCATTTTATATTGATTTTCTATTGATTTATAAGAGTTTCTATTAATTTATAAGATTTTCTAGCATTTTATATTGATTTTCTAGTAATTTATAAGATTTTCTAGTAATTTATAAGATTTTCTAGCATTTTATATTGATTTTCTAGCATTTTATATTGATTTTCTATTAATTTATAAGAGTTTCTATTAATTTATAAGGTTTTCTAGCATTTTATATTGATTTTCTAGTAATTTATAAGATTTTCTAGTAATTTATAAGATTTTCTAGCATTTTATATTGATTTTCTAGCATTTTATATTGATTTTCTATTAATTTATAAGATTTTCTAGCACTGACTGGGCCTAAGGGCCTTTAGCACCGGGTCGTGGCTGCACCCGGTGCTAAAGGCAACGACCGCGGCTGGCCACGTCACCGGGCGCACACGAGCCACGTCACTGGCCCGGTCGTGGCCTTTAGCACCGGGTCGTGGCTGCACCCGGTGCTGAAGGCCACGACCGGGCCGCGGGGGCCGTGCGGCGGCCGGCCACGTCACCGGGCGCACGCGAGCCACGTCATTGGCCCGGTCGTGGCCTTTAGCACCGGGTCGTGGCTGCACCCGGTGCTAAAGGCCACGCTGCGGCGGGGCCAAAGACCGGCCTGGCCACGGAGGCCGTGCGAGAGCTGGCCACGTCACCGGGCCACGTCACTGGATGAACAAGAACAATTTTTCTTTTTAATCTCTGTATAAAAGTTGTAACTAGTCGTTCTCCCTCGTACAAACTTCAAAAAAGATCATTTTTCTTCCTAAAAATTCCTAAAATCATACTCTATCAAGTTATGAAACTTATTAATGTTATTATTTTGAAAAATCTTCTCGTGTTTGAACAATCCAAATTTTGAATTAAAAATGACACCTACAACCAAGGTTTTTTTCACACTAGGTGATGTCAAATGAAAAAGTGATGAATACCAAAGTTTCATATTTCATCATGATCTACAATCTTTATTTAGGTCATTTTGTCATTTTCAAAATGGGTAATAACATGTAGTAGAAATTTGACAAGTCTCTAACAAAGTTTTGGAAACTATGCGAGTGAATCTAGGATTAATGAACAATGTATACTACCACTTTCTCAAATGCAAAAATGACTTAAATAAAGATTGTAGATCTTGATGAGATATGAAATTTTGGTATTCATGACTTTTTCATCTGAGACCGTTTAATGTTCCAAAATCTTTCATTTAGTTATCAATTTTTGTAATTTATAAGATTTTCTAGTAATTTATAAGATTTTCTAGTAATTTATAAGATTTTCTAGTAAGTTATAAGATTTTCTAGTAATTTATAAGATTTTCTATTAATTTATAAGATTTTCTATTAATTTACAGGATTTTCTAGTAATTTACAAGATTTTCTATTAATTTATAAGATTTTCTAGTAATTTATAAGATTTTCTAGCATTTTATATTGATTTTCTAGTAATTTATAAGATTTTCTTATTTAATATATATTTTTAACAGGTATTAATAACTGAATTAAAACAAGTATTAATAACTATACATTAAAAACTATATTTATAAGATTCCCAAATAGTAGCCCCCGGTGCTAAAGGCCCGTTTGGAAACTGGGCGCCAAACGAAAAGTTGGGGCCTTTAGCACCGGGTTGATCTAAAATCCGGTGCTAAAGGCCCCCAATTTTCGTTTGGCGCTAGTTACGGGGCCTTTAGCACCGGGTGTAGAAGACCCGGTGCGAAAGGGGGCCCTTTAGCACCGGGTCGTGGCTGCACCCGGTGCTAAAGGCCTTCGTCTGGCGCACAGTTACGGCCTTTAGCACCGGGTGTAGAAGACCCGGTGCTAAAGGGCCTTTCGCACCGGGTGGCGGGAAGACCCGGTGCTAAAGGGGGGGCCTTTAGCACCGGGTCTTCCCACCACCCGGTGCGAAAGGCCCTTTAGCACCGGGTCGTGGCTGCACCCGGTGCTAAATTCCCCGGACCTATATAGGCCGGGGACTTCTCTCCCCTCACTCACTTCGCCCTCACTCGTCACAGATCGAAACCGCCGCCGGTGCCTCCTCGTCTCCTCAGCCGCCGCCGCCCGTCGCCGTCGCCCGTCGCCGCCGCCGCCCGTGGTCCCCGCGCCCACGCCGCCGCCACCTGTCGTCCCCGCGCCCACGCCGTGCCGCCGCCCGTCGTCCCCGCCGCCGCCGTCGTCCCCGCCGCCGTCGTCGTCCCCGCGCGCGCGTGTCGTCCCCGCCGCCGTCGTCGTCCCCGCGCTCACGCCGCCGCCACCCGTGGTCCCCGCGCCCGTCGTCCCCGCGCCGCACGTCGTCCCCGCGCCGCTCCTCGTCCCCTCGCCGCCGTCGCCCGCCGCGCCCGTCACTGCACCCGGTGAGCCTCTCTGTGAAATGTTTGTGAGCCGGCCTTCGTGTCGTGCACGTGTTTGTGTGTGCAGGTACCCGTTGCATGGCCGAACACGTTCGGCCATGCACATGTGCTTAGCGAACGTGTTCGGCCATGCGCATTTGGTTAGCGAACGCGTTCGCTAACCAAATGCGCATGGCCGAACACGTTCGTTAAGCACATACATTGAAAATATTAGAAATTACATTGAAATGTATATTGGATATTTACATTGAAATGTATATTGGAAATGTTATATGTTTGAAATGTATATTGGAAAATGCATCATTTAAATGTATTGGAGATATTTACATTGAAATGTATATTGGAAATGTTATATGTTTGAAATGTATATTGGAAAATGCTTCATTTAAATGTATTGGAGATATTTACATTGAAATGTATATTGGAAATGTTATATGTTTGAAATGTATATTGGAAAATGCATCATTTAAATGTATTGGAGATATTTACATTGAAATGTATATTGGAAATGTTATATGTTTGAAATGTATATTGGAAAATGCTTCATTTAAATGTATTGGAGATATTTACATTGAAATGTATATTGGAAATGTTATATGTTTGAAATGTATATTGGAAAATGCTTCATTTAAATGTATTGGAGATATTTACATTGAAATGTATATTGGAAATGTTATATGTTTGAAATGTATATTGAAAAATGCATCATTTAAATGTATTGGAGATATTTACATTGAAATGTATATTGGAAATGTTATATGTTTGAAATGTATATTGGAAAATGCTTCATTTAAATGTATTGGAGATATTTACATTGAAATGTATATTGGAAATGTTATATGTTTGAAATGTATATTGGAAAATGCTTCATTTAAATGTATTGGAGATATTTACATTGAAATGTATATTGGAAATGTTATATGTTTGAAATGTATATTGGAAAATGCTTCATTTAAATGTATTGGAGATATTTACATTGAAATGTATATTGGAAATGTTATATGTTTGAAATGTATATTGGAAAATGCTTCATTTAAATGTATTGGAGATATTTACATTGAAATGTATATTGGAAATGTTATATGTTTGAAATGTATATTGGAAAATGCATCATTTAAATGTATTGGAGATATTTACATTGAAATGTATATTGGAAATGTTATATGTTTGAAATGTATATTGGAAAATGCTTCATTTAAATGTATTGGAGATATTTACATTGAAATGTATATTGGAAATGTTATATGTTTGAAATGTATATTGGAAAATGCATCATTTAAATGTATTGGAGATATTTACATTGAAATGTATATTGGAAATTCTATGTATATTAGAAATATATGTGCTTCATTTAAATGTATATTAGAAATATATGTGCTTCATTTAAATGTATATTGGAAATGTTATATGTTTGTATAATGTATACTATCGAAAATGTTTATTATCGGAAATTCTATGGCGTACCCGAACCCATCGCGCACCCGAACCCCCTTAGCGAACCCTTAGCGAATCAATTCACACCGCGCACCCGAACCCCTTGGCGAATCCGTTTTTCACGCACCGACCCCCTTAGCGAAAATGTTAGAAATATTGGGAATATGTATGCTTTGTATATATTTCTTATCAATTATTTTTAATTCTATAGATGGCGGACAACAACAACAACGTCCCACCCATGCAAGAGGACAACAACACCCCTGTCCCACCCATGCAAGAGGACAGCAACACCCCTGTCCCACCCATGCAAGAGGACAACGACACGTTTTTTGCGAATCAACTTTTCAATATTGTAACCCAACCAATGTCCATGGATGATGTGTTGGGCATCATTGGAAGGGACGACAATGTCCAGGGCGACAATGTTGCAAGGGCCGAAGATGTTGAAGGGGCCGCAAATGTCCAGGGCGACAATGTTGCAAGGGCCGAAACTATTGAAGGAGCCGGTAGCGCGCCCTCGTCTAGTCAGGTGTGTATATAGATAACATAAATTTGTACTGTACATGTCAATTATGTATACCATCTCTATATCATCTCGTATATATGTAATTTGTGTAGGCCGCCTCTGCTAAGAAATCAAAACGATCGACCACGAAGAAGCTGAAGGATGTCAAGTTACACATCACCCGAGTGGAGGATGACGGGGAGCCAGTTGAGCCCCCAAAAGTGGCCAAGAAATTTGTATCTCAGTGTGGGGTAATTGTACGGGACAATGTGCCCATTAGTATCAGAAAATGGAAGTCCACGGACCCCACTGAGGAGTACGTGCTCCCCGATACAGAGAAGGAGATGCTATGGAGGGAATTAAAGGCAATATTCGACTGGCCTAGCACTCATGAAGCAGAACTGAGGGATTGGACAATGAAGAAGATGGCAGTTCTGTTTCAGGATTTCAAGAAGAAGTTGTACTCGCAATTTCTCAAAACCGGAGAGGCCCCGGATCCTGAGAAGTATAAGAAGATCACCAATGACGAGTGGGAAGCATTCATTGAGTACAAAACCTCCGAAGAGGGTGCAACGGCTAGCGCTAGAAACGCTGGAAACGCCGCAAATAAGAAGTACTCGCATAAGATGGGTTCGGGAGGTTACAAGGCAAGCATCGCTAAATGGGAGAAGATGGAAGAAGATCTATATGCTAGAGGCATCACTCCAGCGACACATGACTGGCCCACAAGGACCAAGCATTGGTACTATGGTCATGGAGGCACCCTAAGCCCAATCGACGGCTCCTTAGTTTTTCCCGAGGACTTGCGAGAACTAGCTCAGCGTCTCCTCGATATCCTCAGGGCATCTGATAGGGGAGAATTTGTTGCCGATAGAGACAGAGATGAGCTAACCTATGCCTTAGGGAACAAGGAGCATCCTGGACGGACGCGCGGCGTAGGCACAAGCGTCTCATGGAAGAAAGGTTTCCAAGAGCACGCCGCCACCTATAGGAGCCGTTCGAGGAAGAAGGCCGAATATGAGCAGAGGGTGAGGGACCTAGAGCAAACGGTTGCCGCCCAGGGCTCAAAGCTCCAAGAAATGGAGTCAGAGATGGAGCGACGGATGAAGGTAGCATGGCTGCAGATACAACAAGCCACAGGCGGGACCGGTTCCACAGAGCCTGCACCTCTCCAACAAGCCACAGGCGGGACCGGTTCCACAGAGCATGCACCTCTCCAAGATGCGGCCCTTATTAGCCCTCCACAGCAATATCAAAGCAGTCACGCTTCCACACAGGCCGCCGAAGCGGTCCGTTACACCGTGGATGAAATAACTCAACGGACCGCGTGCGAGCTTGTCGTCAGGCAGAAGAACTTAGCTGTGGTGGTACGTATGCGACCTTAGTTCATACTGCATACATTTCACCGTAAATACCATTCATTTACTAACTTTCTTTGTGACTACTAACTTATCAGGTCGCATACGGTATGACCAAACGTGTGGAAGAAGGGCAAAAATGGCACTGCAATGACATTCCACATGGTTACGTACCTGTTGAGGTGGAGCAAGTCGTCACCAGCTGGGAAGACTTGGAACTTGACATCCCCGGAGGTGACGGAGAAACAAAACTCGGTCAGTGTTCTCACTGCATCATTCTATGGAGCAAGGCAGACATCGTTATACCCGATACACCTGCGGCTACCAACAAGCCCCCGTCACCTCCAAGAGATCCACAGGATCATGACGATTCTCCAGGAGCTCCTGATGCAAGCCCGTCTCCTCCGCCAAAGAGGTCTCTGTCTCCTCCGCCGAAGAGGTCTCCGTCTCCTCCGCCGAAGAGGTCTCCGTCTCCTCCGCCGCGGAGGTCTCTGCCCCCACTCCACCAGCGAAGAAGGCGCGAAAAACTAGAGAGAAGCCCGCACCAGAGAAAAGAGCGGGCGAGAAGACTCTAGAGGAGCTCGAAGCCTCGGTAAAAGCAGACACAAAGAGGCAAATGGCCGAGTGGAGGAGAAAACCTGAGCCGGAGCCGAAGCTTGATCCCACCATCGTGAAGTCATTCCTCGGTAATTTGAGCAAGGGTCAACAGAAGGAAGTAATAGTAACAGACTATGACCGCTCATTACTGAAATCTCGCCGGAAACGGAAGGCTGCGGATAAGGAGGCGGGCCCATCCAAAAAGGTTCCTCAGCTCGGCCAGCAACCTCAGCGTCCCTTGGGTCCATTGCCATCTCTGGACGAGCTTAACATTCAACGAGTAATGGCCGAGACTGGACTAACCAGAGCGCAAGTCCTCGGGGAAGCAGATGTGCCAGTAAACACAACGCTGAAGTGGCCGTTTAAGCTTGGCGAGCCTATGGTCCCTCCTGAAATGGAGAGGAAGCTACAAACGAAGATGCGCCGATTCCATGACTGGTATTTGGAAGAATCAAGAAGGAATAAACGGCGCACGATAAAAGTAGGCGTGAAGGACCAAGACTTCTACAATGGTGACGCGGATTTTGTCTGGCTCAGGTTTAATGATATATATGAGCTGTACCACCGCGACGCCATGGACGTGGATTTGATCACATGTTGGACACTGTAAGTACTTTGTTGTTGCTTATAATTCACAGTTTGAAAACAATAATTCCAATCTATGTTGACGCGGGCTTTATTTATTGCTTAACATATGCAGAATGGAGATTCAAAAATGTCGCAGAGACAATATATATGACGTTGGTTTCGTTGACCCTCGAAGGATAAGTGAAGCAATGATAATGCACAATCCTGAGGAAACATATTTAAACCTATACAAATATATCAAGAAACAAAATTACTGTGACTCCATACTAATCCCGTACAACATCGAGTGAGTACATTCACAGCCTTCTTCTTATACTGTCTGTGTAACAATTCATTTCTGATTATAATGTATACATGTGCACAGATTCCACTGGTTCCTAATTATATTGTGTCCTGATCGGGGTGTCGTGAACGTCTTTGATTCATTGCACACCCCAAAAGAAAAACTACAGAACATCATGGACATGATGGCAAGGTGATGTATATTTTCCCCTACTTAATCCACCCCTTCCACTCGCAATGACTTAACTCAATTTTTTTGTTCGCAGGGCCTGGATTCAATTTCGTACAGAACACACGGGTATACAACATGAAACACTAAAATGGAACATTGGCTTTCCGGTAAGCAAGTAATTTGTACATGTAGGCATCGACTAATATATTATATGAATTTTACTAGATTTCTTTTGGTCGACAGTGTGCCAAACAGGGACCGGGAAATAATTTATGTGCATACTATGTGTGCGACTACATGTGGAATTGGGGACATAAAAAGCTCACACAACTCGATATTATGGTACGTAATAATAAACACATTTCCATTATTATTAAGTGCACAATTATTGTCTCCAACTCGACGGATTAAATATCTTTCAAATATTTTTAAATTATAGATGTTCAACCTGAAGGAAGAGTCCCTAGAGATAGAAAGAATTGACGCAATTGCAGAACAGCTCGTCAGATGGATCTGGGATGAGGTCGTCAATCCCCGAGGAGAATTCCACTCGCCAATACTGGAGGACGTGCCGGACAGTCCAACGAGAGCTAGCTAGTCGTCAATCTTAATTATGTAGAAAATACAGTTTAAATATATATAACTCGAGTTGACATGCATGAATATCTACTTTTGTAATATATATGTCTTCTATTTTGATGAAATGTCAGCTAATATGAATATAGAGTCGGCCGAATACGCATTAGAATACACGTATTAGAATATATACGTATATACACGTGTATAGACGCGCATGCATGGCTACTGAAAAAAGCAAAAAAAAAAAGAAATCCGGGGCCTTTAGCACCGGTTGCAGACAGCAACCGGTGCTAAAGGCATGCCCTTTAGCACCGGGTGCAGCCACGACCCGGTGCTAAAGGCCCTGCTAGAGGCGCTGCAGGACAGGCCCTTTAGCACCGGGTCGTGGCTGCACCCGGTGCTAAAGGGACCCTTTAGCACCGGTTATTCAACCCGGTGCTAAAGGGGTACCCCTTTAGCCTCGGATTAGTTGCACCGGGTGGGAAACCCGGTGCTAAAGGGCTTTCCCACCCGGTGCAGATGTCGATCATTCTGGTAGTGAATGCAATGCAATCGGCGAAGCTGCTGCAGAACGGACTGTAGGTAGTGCGGCTCTGTGTGTTGATTCGAGCGAGGCCCAGTGTTGACAGTCAAAATTGGCTCTGGCCCGGCCAAACCGGTCTGACCGGTTGTTGGCGGTCGTTACAGCCCAAATCCGACCACCAATACTCGGGAATAAACGAGGTTATATGCAACATTCCATGTACTTAGGTTTTATTTCTAATAAAGTTCCACGAGTTTTGGTGATTGTCACTTGTGCAGGTACAACTACGACAAATATGTGCTATTGGGGCCGGAAATGACCGAATCGGCCGAACGACTCCGTTCGGCCGGTTAACCCCCTTAGTCGTACACGCCACCAGGAGCCGTCCACATCAACCGAACACATCACGCGACACATGGACGACCGCCAACACATCCCAGAGCACCGACACGTCATCCTGGGCCGAATCAACACGAATCCAAGCAACAGAGGCCAGCCCAGAGCAATCCACGACCAGAGGCGGTGCTGGGGGGGCCGGCCATGGGCCAGGCCTGGTTCGGCCGAACCAGGGCCTTCGGCCGAACCGCCCCCAGTTGGAAACCGACTCCAGGGGAGCAATCCAGGCCGTGGGAGCAAAGGCGGTGGAGATCCACGGTTCGGCCGAACTCTAGGATTCGGCCGAACTAGGATATTCGGCCGAATCAGCCGGAGATGCTCCCTGGCTTCCTTGGTGGTTACCCAAGCTCAACCGCCATGTACCACTATAAATAGAGGCGTCCACTTCACTTGTAACACACACCACTTGGGAGCAAGTCTCCAATTCTTCACTTTCAAGATGTAGAGTTAGGCTAGTCCAGTTGGGAGTTAGAGTCAGGGTCGAGCTTCGCTTGGGGTTCCGGAGTCGTCTTCTGGAGTTCTGGTAAAGCTCGTGTATCTTTTCCTTTTCTTTATGTTCGACTCTGAGTAATCAATATATTTCCTCTGCATTTACTTGAGCTATTTGTTCTGCATTTATTTCGCGAGTAATTGTGGAATGTCTAGCCTTGGTTATAAGCTGTTGTAGTCTGGTTCTATAAGTTCTCTCTTAGTCCTTTGTCTTAGCTGGTTCCTCGTTTCTGCTCAATACTTGCGGTGAATTGTCACTGGGGTATTGACAGGATTGCTTGCTCTTTCTATAAGAGTGAGTAGTTATTGTCTAGTGTAGGTGTGGTACCTAGTCTGGATGGTAACCTTGGTTTATTCCCGTCGCAACGGAGGTGGTAGCCGTGAGGTGGTGACAGCCCTTTCGGTCTTCGTAGCCCATCACGTTAGTTCCGGTCCGTAGGATTCCCCAGTTGGGAAATAGTGGCACCCCTTCTCATCCCTTTCTGTGTGTTCACCGGTTCCCTTGTCCCGAAGCTAAGATAATAGAACTAGGAAGAGAACCATAGAAGTCATTCTTCATACTAGCTGTAATTTCTGCTAGAGATATCTCAAGGCCAGTGGAAGTATATAGGAATCCTTTCCTGTCTCGTTGTTCTCCCACTAGCTAGACCGCTCTTCTATCTCTATCCTGAACTTCTCCTTGTGTGTGTCAACTGAATATCACTCCTATCCTATCCTTTACCCCGGCCTTGTTAGCCGGTACTTTAATTAGTAGTTACATCCTTGTCAATAGTCGATACTCTTTATCCAATGCTTCCCTGCGGAAATATAAATACGATACCTAGGAATACTCCCGGGTAAAATGCTACATCGGTATCCGTGCGCTTGCGGATTTATATCTGTATCGTAAGAATACCAATGAACACTACTTGCACCATTACTGGGATTGGCAATCCTAATAGTGGACCGTAAGAAGTGTCAACACCGGTTTGCCAAACCGGTCAGACCGGTTTGGTTCTGTAATTCGAGTAGGATTAGGATTCCGAGTTTAATCCCATATTGTAATCTATTCGAAAGGGGTAAGACTTCCCCGGCCTATAAATATAAAGGCTAAGGCCGATTGAGATGTATTCCAATCGAATCAAACACGTTTATCCTTTACTTTTTTATCTCTCAAACCCTAATCTTTTCCAACCTCCATATTCTGTTCTTTGCTCGTCTCTACGGCGTTCAAGGGCGTTCTAGGTGGCCTGCCGACCCTAGAGCAACCCTAGCTTGCTTGAGCTCCGACGGGGTCCCTCCCGAGCTCGAGTTTCTAGGTCTTCACGAGTTCCTGCCTGAAAGCGGTTAGACCGGTTTCAGGAACCGGTCAGACCGGTTTGCCCGAGGAGCTCAGGAGTTGGCCGTTGTGACGGTTGTGCTGCGCGTTCGATCGGCTTCGAGTTTGTTGGCACGTTTTCATGTCAACATACTTTTTGTTGACTCCGCTGGGGACAGATTAATCTGGTTTCAAGACCGATTCAATCTACTCCAATGATGTCTGCATCAACGTGCGACCTTGACAAAGACAACATCATCACCGCGACGATGGAAGAGCTCACGAACGAGGAGCGGAAGCGGTACCTGATCGCCGAGGAGCACTTCAAGGCACAATTCTTGAAGGGCTTCAAAAAAGATCGCGGTGGTCTTGTCAAGAGAGTGGAGGAATTCGTCATGCCGGCTTTCAAGCTGGCAAATGACCAAGTTGAAGAACTTCCAAAGGTAACTGGCGAATCCTCTGATTTAATGCAGCAAATTACTCGTATGGTTGATGATAAATTGATTGCTGCACAAACTGCTACTAGTGAGTTGATTGCTAGTATATCACGTAATTCTGATAAAGGTAAAAATAACGTAGAATCTAATGAATTACCTAACCCAGATCCTAGCTCATCAGGCGTGCCAGAAAATGTTTTAGGTCCTAATTTAGGCATGCCGATGAATTTCTATGCGGGACAACCACCTCACCCTAGTTCGGTCCATGAACCGGTCAGACCGGTTTTCCCAACCGGTCAGACCGGTTTGGCCTCCTCTGGCGGTCAGACCGGTTCTATGGGTGCAGGGGCACCGGGTGCGATGGTTTCATCTAGTACGGTTGCTCCTGGTCCTGTTTACACTACTCCACACACTACGGTTGTGGGAAGTATACCCCACGGATCTGGCACATCTCACGGGCCGATTCCGAATACTTCTCAAAGCGCGATGTATAATGTTCCCCGTTTTCCACAAAATAGAGGTGATGGGAACTATCAAGCTGAGTTAGCTAAGTTTAAAGAAGATATAGCTAATACACTTAGAGCAAGACTCGGGCTTGATTTGGGTAATTCACGTTTGTATCAAAAACCGTATCCGCCTGAGTTTGATTTAGTTGCTTATCCTAATGGTTGGCGTGTTCCTGATTTTATTAAATTCAGTGGCGAAGATAATAGAACTCCTTGGGAACATATTAGTCAATATATCTTGCAATTAGGAGAAGCATCATTTTATGAACCATTGCGTATACGGTTGTTCTCATTATCTTTAACTGGAACTGCTTTTTCATGGTTTTCTTCGCTTGCTCCTAATTCTATTCAAAATTGGACTCAATTGGAGCGCAAATTTCATGATCATTTCTTTAGCGGAGAAAACGAGGCTAAATTGTCTCATTTAACATCGGTTAGGCAAAGCCGAGAGGAATCGGTTCTTGATTACTTCAAAAGATTTAAAGATGTTAAGAACCGATGTTTTAACATAACTGTTTCTGAAAAAGATTTAGCAGATTTAGCTTTTGCGGGCTTACGGTCTCATTTCAGGGAAAAGCTAGAGGGTTCTGATTTCCTTACTATTAATCACTTGCAAATGAAGGCTATGAGTCTAGAGCTTAAGTTTAAAAGTTCAAAAGAATCTGCTAAATCTCATCGTTCGAATGTGCATATTGTTGATAATGATTTTGATAGTTCGGACGATGATAAAGAAATTTATGCTGCTGAATTTGTTTGGTCATCAAAGAGTAAACCTGGTTCTTGTCCCTCGTTGAAGCCGATTCAGAAAAATCGGCAAGAAGAAATTAAGTTTACTTTTGATGTAGCCAAATGTGATCGTGTTTTTGATGACTTGCTTAAGAATGGCTTTATTAAACTTTCTCATGCGATTCCACCAGCCGATCAATTGAAAAATCGTGCGTATTGTAAGTGGCTGAAAGTGCATCTAGGCATTTAATCTATTTTGGTGATTAATGACAATAGAAATTTGGATATGATGCTTTACATGAGTTGTGCAGGAATAAAAATGGAATAAAAGGGAGTAAATGCTAAAGGAAGGACCCTAACGCTTATTCATATGGTGGAGGACTCAATTGATGGATTTAAATTTATGTTTCCTTTTGAAATTGAGTATAGGACCACCGTACTATCAAGGGGGACGTAGTTGATAAATTCTAGTTGCTAAAAGTGCTTTGCTTGAGATGACAAACTCTTGAGAGTCACAAAATCCTTCACATACACCCCTTTCTGCTCGGCCGGAACTTAGGCCGGAAGATCCGACCGGAAGTTCCGGGGAGCTCGGTCCCGGGTTTTTCCTGGCCGGAAGATCCGGCCATTGCATCGGAAGATACCTAACTTAGCTGATTTTCAAGCTCACGAGTGTTCTGTTGCAAGTTCCGACCCGAGGCCGGAAGATCCGACCGGATGTTCCGGTTGGCTCTGTCTTGGTTTCTCTCTGGGCCGGAAGTTCCGGGGTCGCCCGGAAGATCCGACAACTGGTCGGAAGATCCGGCCCCCGGAACTTCTGTGGAGTGTTTCTTACTCGGCTCTGTTGCTTATCGGAAGATCCGACCAATTGTCGGAAGATCCGGTACCCCTTCGCAGTGAACATAACGGTCATATTTTGGGGGGTTGGTATAAATACCCCACACCCCCCCTCATTCATGGTTGCTGCCCACACTGACCTAACTCGAGACAAACTCTCCCTTGAGCATTCACTCCACCTCTCTACTCCCTTCCAAGGCTTGATTCTTCCAAGATTCACCTAGGGTTTGAGTAAGAGAGAAGATTTGAGGTGTGAGACTTGTGCAAACTTGAGCCCTTCACTAGTTCATCTCTCAAGCACTTGAAGCACTTGGATTCATCGATTCTCGTTTGTTACTCTTGGAGCTTGCTCATAGACGGTTAGAGGTGCCGGTGAACTCCCATTCTCTTGTGGTTTGAGTCCCGGAAGTTTGTATTACCCTCTCTCTTCGTGGGAGCACATAGTAAGTAACTCAATCCTCCTTTGTGGTTGATTGGGAGAGACTTGGGGTTAGTGTGACAGCCCGGCTCTTTGTGAGCATCTCAACGGAGACGTAGCTCCTTTGTGGAGTGAACTTCGGTAGAAAATCCTTTGTCTCCACTTTTATTCTTGTTCATATTGTTTCTATATCTTGATTTGTCCCGATCTACTTATTTGTGGCTATACTCTGATATTGATCATATATAGAAGGTTCCTTACATCATTTGTGAGCTTTGTATTCAAGTGGAGTTTTCAAAAGGTCATTAGTTTTCAAATCTCGAAGTACACTTGAATTGCCTGTCGGAAGATCCGGCTTTTCATCGGATCTTCCGGTATTCTGTCCCAGTCGGAAGATCCTGTACAGTGTCGGATCTTCCTGGCCGGAAGATCCGAGACTGTGTCGGATCATCCGACTTTCTGACAGTTTTCGGAGGATTTTTGCAGGAATTTTTAAACAGGCCTATTCACCCCCCCTCTAGGCCTAGTGTTGGTCCTTTCAATTGGTATCAGAGCCTAATCCTTTGTTTAGGCTTAACCGCTAAGGGAAAACACTATGGCCGGTATGGGAGATGTATCCGAGATGGCTTCCACCCACAAAGATAAACATCCGACGCCCGTTGAGTCAAGCTCGAGCGATGATGAATTCAACATTAGCGATGTTGATGAAAGCTTGGATGAACAAGAAAAGAAAAAGCAAAGAAGGGAGAAGATAAGGAAGAAGATTAAGGAGAAGGCCGAAAGAGAGGCACAAAAGCTTTTCAAGAAGAAGATACGAGAAAGAGACGCTCTCGACGGACAACACTCGGTGTCTTTTCGATATGAGACATCTTCTTCTAACAAATCTTTTGACCCTTCTAGTCTTAATTTTTCATCCGTTCCAATGGGCAAAGTCCCCAAATTCAATGGGATTGACTATGCCCGGTGGAGCGATGATATGAAAGTTTACTTGCATGGTCTTCATCCATCCCTTTGGACTATTGTGAATATAGGTGTCGACAAGAGTGGAACGCCAAGTCGAGAACAAGAGTACGACATCTTCCGCAACTCTCAAGCCGTGACCGTGCTTAGGAGTGCTCTAAGCTCCTATGAGTACAACAAGATTAGAGGAATCGATAGTGCCAAGGAGCTATGAGACACTCTTCAAATGGCACATGAAGGATCGGATGAGGTCAAGGAAGGCAAAGTAGATCTCTTACAAGGAGAACTAGAAGCTTTTGTCATGAAGAAGGATGAGTCCTTGCAAGAGATGTATGATCGATTGAAGCTCCTCGTCACCGAAATTAGAATGCTTGGAAGCAATGATTGGGGTGAGAGCAAGGTCACGAAGAAATTGCTTAGAGCATACGCACCCAAGAACCCAATGCTTTCCACAATGATTAGAGAAAGTGACAAGTTCAAGACAATGGTGCCTATGGAGCTATTCAACAAGTTGCAATATCATGAGATGAATAGCTTGGATGTGACAAGGTCTGTCCAACAAACCGAAGTCAAGACCATAGCTCTCAAGGCCGAACCTAGCAAGAAGGTTGAGTCAAATGAGAAGACCTCAACTTCCAAGAAAAGTGAAGATTCAAATGATCATGAGAGCACCGATGAAGAAACCGCTATGATGGTTAGAAACTTCAAGAGATTCATGAAGGCAAGAGGTGAAAAGAAGAGCTTCTCTCAACGAAGATGCTATGAGTGTGGGGAGAAAGGTCACTTCATTGCCGATTGTCCCCACAAGAAGAATGACAAGGATAACAAGAAGCTCAAGGACAAGACCGATGACAAAGACAAGAAATACAAGGAGAAGAGTCGAGATTACAAGAAAAAATTTGGAAGCGCTCACGTCGGCGAAGGTTGGGACTCATCAAGTGATGACTCCGGTGATGAAGAAATGGCCACTTGTGCCATTCAAGCTCCTACATCAACTCCACGACTCTTCAACTACATCGATGAGAGTGATGACGAAGCACCCATGTGCCTCATGGCTCAAGGGTCTAAGGTATTGGACACCACACCACCTCTCTCATCCACTCGTTTGTCATCTAGAAACATTGAAAATGATCTAGATAGTGAAGAAGCCGAACATGAGAAAAACATGATAAAGAAGTTCGGAAAAGATGGCTACAAGTTTATTAAAAAGCTACTAGAGAAAATTGAGAAAAGAGAGGAGTCTCTTGATAGACAAGAAGAATTGCTCATCCTTGAAAAGGAGAGAAACCTTGTCCTAGAAGAGGCTCTAGTTGAGGAGAAATTCAAGGTTGAGAAATTGGCTTATGAGTTATCTCATGCCAATGACTCACGGGAGAAGATGTCAAAGGAATTGTCTTTGACAAATGACTCTCTAACTAACCTAAAGAGTGCTAAAAGTGAGCTTCAAGAAAGGCATTCAAGCCTAGAGATCAAATACAAAGATCTAGAAGTCAATTTTAGCTCACTTTGGGAAAATACCAAGAACAACTCCAAAACAACTCTTGACTCAAGTGGCTCTACTAGTGAAGGTTGCTCAAGATGTTATAAAATTGATTTAGATGCTCGTGCAACTAACATTTCTAAGCTAGAAGAGAAAGTCAAGGCTAAAGATGCTCAAATCCAAAAGTTGAACAATGCCATTGGCCAAGACCAAGGTAAGGGCAAGAGTGTATTCGAGACCCACCCGGCATATAAAGCCGGTAGATATGGTACTATCAAGGATGGGCTTGGGTACACTCGAGGTGGAAAGGCCAATGGGACAAAGAAGGAAAGAGGTCGTGATGTGACATTGTTTTCGGAGGATTTTTGCAGGAATTTTTAAACAGGCCTATTCACCCCCCCCCCCTCTAGGCCTAGTGTTGGTCCTTTCAGTGGCATAATTCTTTTTCTCATGCGACCAATGATTGCAATGTTTTTCGACGACAGGTACAATCGGCCCTTAATGAAGGTCGATTAGTGCTAGCTGAAATGCAAGTTGATAAGGCTCCTTTCCCTGTTCATACCTTGGATTTGAATACTAAAGTGTTGATTCGGCCGTCACAAGCCGATGGAGCTAAGGGAAAGAACGTGGTGATTGGAGACCCAAGGCCCGAAAAAGTTAATGACAAAGTTCCGGTCAGAACAGTGATGATTGGGAGAACTCTTGATGGTGAAGAGTCTCTGAAGATTACAATTAACACATCAAGGCCCGGGGGGCAAGGAAGTTCCTTGGAAGAGAATCGGTTCGCTAGTCAGGCGAAACCGCTCAGACCGGTTTGTCTCCAGACCGTCCAAGGACTTTCAAGCCCAAGCGCCCGGAAGTGGGTACTTGGAAGTTTAATGAGCCAAATGTTCAAGGAAGGGTTCTGAAGCAAGGACCTACTTTCTCTCAGCTCATGAACAAGTACACAAAGGCCGTTCAAGTTGATCGGCCAACAAAAAAGAGACAGAGATCACCGCATCGTTGGATCAATTCTACAGCTTATAAGCGCCGTGGTGATGTTACTGGGACTTCGGTACATGACCGATTGGGCTCATACCAATCAGGTTGTTCGGCTGCTCCCAAAAGAGGTCAGACCGGTTTTGTGAACCGGTCAGACCGGTTTCGGTCTAAGCAGAGGTTCCAAGCTCCTCCTAAGCAAGAATACCGTGTCAAGGAGAAAAAGGAGGACGTGCAAGCCAAAGCCAGTGGGATTGTAACAATTGGCAGTGTTCCAGTGGCTATGCAAGATTTGGGTAGAAAGCCGATAGTCATTGGAGATTCGGCTCCTGTTCCAGTCAAAAAGCCGGTCATGGCTAATGATCATGAGGCTAGCAGTAGCAAGGGCGTAAAGAATGTCTTCCAACCAAGGTGGTGTCCTTCTAGATTGACTCATACGCAGAAGCGGAAGTTACAACGCCTGCGGAACAAAGAGAAAAGGGAACATGAAGCTGAGAAGCTGAGGGATGAATACTTCAACAATTACAGGCCCATGATCCCTCAGACCAAGATCTGGCAAGCTAAGCCCGTTGTGCAATCAGCAGCACAACCGGTCAGACTGGTTTCTGAATCCGGTCAGACCAGTTTGGATCAGCCCACCGCTGCAGAAGCGGTCAGACCGGTTTCTGAAACCGGTCAGACCGGTTTGACGACAGAAGCGAGAGCTGAGATTACTTCAACCATCAATACTACTCCGCCAATTCCTCCAGTGGTTGAAGATGAAGAATTGGTTGATTTTGAGCCTTCTCCAGAACATGACAACATGGAAATCAATGTTGTATATTTGTCTCCTGATTATTATGTGGTACCGGAGGAGGAGGTCTCTCATCTTCAACTTGGGCCTCGAGATGCCGTTTTTCAAAAGCCTAGCGAATCAGAGAATCATCTCAAGGCTTTATATATGAGAGGGCACATCAACGGGAAGCCAATTTCTCGTATGTTGGTTGATGGTGGAGGGCACATCAACGGGAAGCCATACTCTCTCTACAAGAAGATTGGCGGAAAAGACGAAGAATTGATCAAGACGAACATGACGGTCAGTGGAGTTGGTGGAGGTGATCCCATTGGTGCCAAGGGGGTGGCTTCTATGGAGTTAACCGTCGGAAGCAAGACTATTGCTACGGCTTTCTTCATCTCCGAGGTGCAAGGTAACTTCAGTTTAATCCTTGGTCGAGATTGGATTCATGCAAATAAATGTATTCCATCTACCTTGCATCAATATCTTATTCAGTGGATCGGCGATGAAGTTGAGGTTGTCCATGGTGACACTTCTTCCTTTGTTGCAATGGCCGATTCTGATTCTCTTAGTGCAAATGAGAAGGTCAAATGTCTGTCGGGCATGGATTTGACCGATTATGAGCTGATCAGTTGCACTAAAGATGGTTTCGTTGCTGCTACATTAAAGCCGATGGAGAATCGGTTGAATTACTTGTTGTAATTGATGGAGCAATCAAATCAACAGAAACAAACCGGTCAGACCGCTTCCAGAAACCGGTCAGACCGGTTTAGGGCTAAACAGTGCCAGTCGAGCCAAACCGGTCAGACCGCTTCTGGGAACCGGTCAGACCGGTTTAAGTCTGGACAGTGGCTTCAAAACCGAATTGATCATCATCGAGCACATTCGGCCGGTATGTTTGAAGCTATTGAAGATCTCGGTGATATGGATAAGTTGGGTCAAGGTTTTACATCAGCCGACCCTTTAGAAAAAATAGATATTGATGATGGTACTGTTCCTAGGCCAACTTTTGTAAACAAAAATTTATCGGCTGAGTTTAAAGCCGAGTTAATAAATTTGTTGAAAGAGTATGTCGATTGTTTTGCTTGGGAGTACCGTGAGATGCCCGGTTTGAGTCGTGATTTAGTTGAGCATCGTTTACCGATAAAAGCCGGTTTTAGACCTTTTAAACAACCGGCTAGACGTTTTAATCCCGCTATTTATGACCGAATAAAAGAAGAAGTTAATCGTTTTCTAGATGCTGGTTTTATTCGGACTTGTCGTTATGCGGAGTGGATTTCCAATATTGTTCCCGTTGAAAAGAAAGATTCGGGAAAACTTAGAGTTTGCATTGATTTTAGAGATCTTAATAAAGTCACTCCAAAAGATTCATATCCTATGCCTATAGCCGATGTCTTAATCAATGAAGCTTCTGGGCATCGTGTTGTTAGTTTCCTTGATGGTAATGCTGGATATAATCAAATCTTCATGGCCGAAGAGGATATGCACAAAACGGCCTTTCAATGTCCAGGATTTATTGGTTTGTTTGAGTGGGTGGTTATGACTTTTGGATTAAAAAATGCCGGTGCAACTTATCAAAGAGATATGAATTTAATCTTTCATGATTTGCTTGGAGTTATCGTGGAAGTATATATTGATGATATTGTGGTTAAATCGGATGGTTTAATTCCTCATCTAGCCGATTTAAAACTTGCTCTTAAAAGGATGCGACGTTATGGATTGAAAATGAATCCACTCAAATGTGCTTTTGGTGTTTCGGCTGGGAAGTTTCTTGGGTTTGTTATTCATGAGAACGGCATAGAAGTTGATCCCAAGAGAATTGAAGCTATGAAGAAAGTCGAAGCTCCTACTTGCAAGAAAGATTTGCAAAAGTTTCTAGGCAAGGTAAATTTCTTGAGAAGATTTATAATTAACTTGTCTGGAAAGGTTGATGCTTTTACTCCTTTACTTCGGTTAAAGAATGAAGCCGATTTTACTTGGGGGGCAAAACAGCAAGAAGCTTTTGAGGAAATCAAAGAATATTTGTCTTCACCACCGGTGCTTAGGGCACCTAAGCGAGGGGTACCATTTAGACTTTATGTGGCGGCTGAAGATAGAACTATTGGGGCTGTTTTGACTCAAGAAATCGGCAACAAGGAGTATGTGATTGCTTATGTAAGCCGACGGCTCATCAATGCAGAAACAAGGTATACTTTCATTGAGAAGTTGTGTTTATCCTTGTACCATGCTTGTACTCAATTGAGGCATTATTTATTATCTAGCACTTGCATTGTGCTGTGTTAAACCGATGTAATTAAACATATGTTGCAAAAGCCGATTTCTAGTGGAAGAGTCGGTAAATGGGCTTATGCTTTAGTTGAGTATGATTTGGCTTGTAAGCCTTTAAAATCAATGAAAGGCCAAATTGTAGCTGATTTTATTGTTGAACATCGGATAAATGATACAAACAACTTCGACGTCGGATACATTACTTGTACTCCATGGAAGTTATATTTTGATGGATCGGTTTGTGGTGATGGGCAAGGAATTGGTGCTGTTTTGATCTCTCCAAGTGGTGTCGTCTTTGAGTTTTCAAACCGATTGGAAGAAAAGCGTACCAATAATCAAGTTGAATATGAAGCTCTTCTATTCGGTTTAGAATTTTTGCAAGACATGGGAATAAAGCATGTTGAAGTTTTTGGTGATTCGCTCCTGGTGTTACAACAGGTGTCAAAGGTATGCCAATGTTATAATGGTTCATTAAATGCATATCTTGATAGATGTCTTGATATCATTGCTTCTTTTGATGAATTTACTATCAAACATATTCCAAGAGAAAAGAATGACAAGGCAAATACTCTGGCTTAGAAAGCATCTGGTTGTATGGTTGCAAAGAAGTATTTCTATCTCCAAAAACCGATGCAAACGAAAGCCGAGGTTCTGGTTCTGGACGAACCGGTCACACCGGTTTCAGAAACCGGTCAGACCGGTCTGACTGCCAGAACCGGTCTGACCGGTTCTGAAACCGGTCTGACCGCTTCGTCCCCTGACAGAAGCAAAAATCCTTTGGATGATGCTAATCAATCCAAAGTTGAAGATCAGGATTGGAGGGTGCCTATTATTACTTATTTGAGAGATCCTGGTCGTGGTTCAGAAAGAAATATTCGGCGAATATCGTTTAAATACGTTTTGCTTGACGATGAACTCTATCGTCGAAACGCCGAAGATTTGCTGTTGAAATGTCTTAATTCAGATCAGTCCAAAGTTGTCGTGGGTGAAGTCCATGAAGGTATTTGTGGTACACATCAATCGGCTCCAAAGATGAAGTGGTTACTTAGACGAGCCGGTTTCTATTGGCCTACTATGATGGCAGATTGTTTCAAATATTACAAAGGATGTGAGGAATGTCAGAAGTTTGGAAATTTACAACTTGTTCCTGCTGCATTGATGCATCCTATTATTAAGTCATGGCCGTTCCGAGGTTGGGGATTGGATTTTATTGGGCAAATTAATCCTTCATCATCAAAGGGACATCGTTTCATGTTGGTTGCTACGGATTATTTTACTAAGTGGACCGAAGCGATTCCATTGAAGAATATGACACATCGGGAGGTAATTGAGTTTATTACACAAAACATTATTCATAGATTCGGTATTCCTCAAACTTTGACTACGGATCAAGGTACTTCGTTTATGTCTAAAGAGGTACGTGAATTTGCCGAATCCTATAGAATAAAGTTGCTCAATTCATCTCCATACTATGCTCAGGCTAATGGACAAGCCGAGTCAAGTAATAAGACTTTGATTAGATTAATCAAGAAAAAGATAGAAGAAAGTCCTAAGAGATGGCATGAAGTTTTATCCGAAGCATTATGGGCTCATCGTATATCTAGACATGGTGCTACTAAAGTTACTCCTTTTGAACTTGTGTATGGTCAAGAGGCTGTTTTACCCGTTGAGGTAAATCTAGACGCTTATAGATTGGCTAAACAAAATGACCTTGATGCTGTTGATTACCACAATTTGATGTTGGACAATATTGATGAGGTAACCGACAAACGATTGAAAGCTTTGAAGGAGATTGAGAAAGATAAGCTTCGGGTTGCTAAAGCTTACAACAAGAAAGTGCGAGGAAAATATTTTCAGATTGGTGAGCTTGTTTGGAAGACGATCTTGCCTATTGGGACGAAAAGCAACAAGTTTGGTAAATGGTCACCAAGTTGGGAAGGACCCTATAGAGTTGTCAAAGTCATTTTTGGGAATTCTTACATGCTAGAGACGCTGAAGGGAGATCATTTACCTAAAGCTATCAACAGAAGATATTTGAAGAAATTCTATCCAAGTGTTTGGCAAGACGCATGAAGACCCATGGCCGATATATTGTTGATATCGCCCTTAGCATAAATTTTAGCTCCTGAATTGTAATTACTTGCTTTTTAGTTCTCAAGTTCACTAAAAACGCAGGGGGGCATGTATTGACAGTCAAAATTGGCTCTGGCCCGGCCAAACCGGTCTGACCGGTTTGCCAAACCGGTCTGACCGGTTTGGTTCTGTAATTCGAGTAGGATTAGGATTCCGAGTTTAATCCCATATTGTAACCTATTCGAAAGGGGTAAGACTTCCCTGGCCTATAAATATAAAGGCTAAGGCCGATTGAGATGTATTCCAATCGAATCAAACACGTTTATGCTTTACTTTTTTATCTCTCAAACCCTAATCTTTTCCAACCTCCATATTCTGTTTTTTGCTCGTCTCTACGGCGTTCAAGGGCGTTCTAGGTGGCCTGGCGACCCTAGAGCAACCCTAGATTGCTTGAGCTCCGACGGGGTCCCTCCCGAGCTCGAGTTTTTAGGTCTTCACGAGTTCCTGCCTGAAAGCGGTCAGACCGGTTTCAGGAACCGGTCAGACCGGTTTGCCCGAGGAGCTCAGGAGTTGGCCGTTGTGACGGCTGTGCTGCGCGTTCGATCGGCTTCGAGTTTGTTGGCGCGTTTTCGTGTCAACACCCAGTTCCTCACTTAACCACACGCATAATTCCAAACCTAGCTTGATCCTCATCAGTTTGCTCGCACTTCACCGATGCGCTACTGATCGAGCGCCAGGCCCTGAAGTGCTTGACACACGAATTGAGTGCCACATTCCCAATTGCACGTCTGCTAGCTAGCTAACGAACGATTTCACTTTGCAGCAGTGCCTATATATCGTTAGTGACTGGTAAGCAAGTTCCAGTCGATATAGTATGTTTAAAGAAGCTTCCCTTTTCAAAAAAAAATAGTATGTTTAAAGCAATGTAAGGAGATTATTAGTATCCCGTAGGATCACAGAACATATCTAAGCAAGGATGGCAAAGACAGCACAGTCAATCACAGTGCCACCGTACAAGCTAGATCCAGGAGGCCCATGCCCTTGTGCCTAGCTAGTGAATTGGTTACTACTCCTAACTCGAAGAAAAGACATGCTAGCGCCATTTAACAAGTGGTGAGGCTGCAGGCCGGCCGGTCGCTTGCACCAGCTTCCAAGTTCCGAGCCACTTCTCTGTACTTGCAGGGCTTCTCCCGTCATCTTCCCTGACCTCCCCTCGCGTGGTGCCAAGCTCCTGCAGCTGCCCAGATCATCAGTGTGCACGTACGTATGCCAGGCCATTTGGCGCGCACTCGGGTATTCATTGCCGCGGACAAATGTTGGTACGTGCCTTAACTAGCTACTGCCATTTTGATGATGTGTGTTAATTAGTCACTGCCACGAAAAGCCAAGTGAGATCGAGCCGTGTACCCATACTTACACCTTTTTTTTTCTTTAACACGGTGTACCCAGACACCATTTTGAGTATAGAGAAGTGAAGATACAAGGCCTGGACATAGAGCAGGGAGGGTGTACGTGTACAGCACGAGGAGGTGTGTACACGAGTACTAGCATCCCAGTCGCAGCTGGAGGAACCCGGGTCCCCATGCGTGCGCGAGAGCGAGACAAAAGGCGCGGACATGTGCATGGGGCCGCGCGTGCGCCAGCGCCATCGGAATGATGGAGGAGGGACGCAGGTTTCGGCGCCGGCCGGGCTAATCCATCCAAGCGCCACGGCGAACCCAAGAAGCTAGCTAGCGCGTTGCTGCGTGCTGTCTGCGACTGCGAGGACGGGGACGGCCACTGCCAGAATCGTTGCTATCTGCACCCCGGTTGTGAAAGCCCTTTTAGCATCGGGTTTCCCACCCGGTGCTATATTTCCGAGGCTAAAGGTACCCACCTTTAGCACCGGGTTAAATAACCGGTGCTAAAGGTGTGTCCATTTGCCAAAAAATATGTGTGTTGCTGCGGGGATTCAAACTCATGACCTTTTGGCTCGCGCGTACCCACCTAACCTACAAAGCACGTGTGATGAGATAGAAGATTCTTTTATTTTGTAGTAGCATGTGACACCCCCTTTAGCACCGGTTGGTGTTACGACCCGGTGCTAAAGGTCTTTTAGCACCGGGTAGTAACACCAACCGGTGCTAAAGGGTCCCTTTTAGCACCGGTTGGTGTTACCATCCGGTGCTAAAGGGTTCCCGATGGCGCCCCAATTAGCACCGGATTTTGAGTGCACCGAGGCATATGAGAGGTGCGGATGTGAGTTATTCTTGCAGTGGGCGTGGTTTGCAAGCCACGACGACGGCCGTCGCAGGAAGCCCGAGGCCGCCCACCACCACCACCACCTCGTCCTCGCCGCACGGCCTTTCACAAGAGAGAGGCCTAGATTAGCAGCTAGCGGCGGTTATTACGAGCAAATTAACGGCACGCTTCGCTTTCACTCGACCGCAAGCGCGTAAACTACTCCCCGCCCATCAGAATGTTGTCGCCCGGGCGCACACGCACGTGTCGGCGCCCGTTCGATCGAGACGCGAATGGCTAGCTGCAGATGAGATCAGCGAGTCCAGAGGGCCTGCACGCAATTTTGATATTTGAGCTGAAGGACGCAATGGGCGGCGTCAGGTACAGTACTCCGCTTGTATTTTTATGCGCAAATAGCAATGCGGATTTGACCACGTCGAGATGTGATGAACGGTACGGTCGATTGACGCCGGGACGCGTTTGAACAGGAAACATCAAGTCACGGGATGTCGCGGAGGAGTATGTCCGTTCGTTCGTTCGTTGGGAACTTCTCCGGCCGGTCGCCGGGCGATCGAGTGAATGAGTGGACGAATGATCATGGCATTATTGCAACTTGCTGCGACCGGATCAGCCGCGCGTGCCTTGAACAAAGGAAGAAGACGCGGCCCCGGCCGTGGCCAAAAGTTCTCCCTTCCACACACCGACCGACACGCGACACAACGGCACCAAACAAACAGCTTGGTTCGCTTGCGGTTTACTCATCGATCTTTTTTTTTCTTGATACTTTACTCATCGATCTTTGGAGGGAGTATGTAAAACGGCAGTCTGATCGCGACCGGGGTCGAGCTCGAATCGCCGTCCCCACGCACCGGTGCCGCCCGCCGCTTTTTCCACGCAGAGGCCCGGCCCGGGTCCGGGTCCCCTGTGGCGCGTGGGAGGGAGGTAGGGGAAGATGCCGGCGCGACACCGGCGCCCAAGTTGGCAACCAGCCAACCGTACGATAACGCGCCGCCTTGAAGCGATGAACAGGAAAAAAAAGGCCGCGGCCGATGCATGCCGATGCCACCGGTTTCCTACCCACGGGGAGCCACGCGAGGCGAGACGCTATCGCCTCGGGACTCGGCCCCCCCGCGCCCGGCGGCCGTACACGAGCGGCCATGTGTGGCTGCGCCGCGCCGCCCCGGACCCGGAGAATCATCGGAAGGTGGAAGCGTGGATGGCCGATGGGGCGCCCGCGCGCCGACGTATGCAAACGGACGGACGGACCGGCCCTGGCGTGCCGTCACGCTGCGCGGCCAGGCGGCTGGTTGCGTGGCTGCTCCAGCGCGTGTCGCTGGCTGCTTGGTTGGGGCTGCGGCTGCCGTCGGCGCGCCGCATGGGTCGTTTTTTCTCGAAGGGATTTCACGTCGCGGTCGTAGGAGGAACTAGAGAAAAGATGATACTGTGTCCTAGCCCGTCACGCTGTCGTAGGGACCGCCGTTTTCATCTATTTCTTCGGCCTGACAGAGAAGAAATTGGGTTTCTCGTCGCCGAGCCGGAGGCATTTAACGTTGGGCCTGCCCGTGCTGCGAGCGGGCCACCATGGCATGTCTAGGTCAAGGTCACTGGCCTCACTACTTGTAACAAGTTTAGCTGTACTACACAGCCCCTCTACTGTAGGAGCACTAGTATAGTTGATGGTCCGTCACAAGAATTTAGCGAGGGCAAACTCCGGGACCTCTTCTTTTAATGAACAAACAGGAGTCGGACGTAAGCCGAACCCGGCGGGTTCCAGCCGGCAGGGCTGCACTGCACCAAGCGTGGCATAATCGGGGACGAGAGCGAGGGCAAAACCGCCATTTTAGGCACGACCAGCCCGACGAGACCGCCGGCCGGAGGCAATCAGGGTCAGGGGCCAGCCCAGCGACGCCATCTCGCGCTTGTGTGTGTGTGTGTCGGTGGCGGGGCGGCGTGTAGGGGTGTCCGCGGATGGGACTTGACGTCGGGGGGCAGTGGCGTTGGCGTCGCCGGGCCGGCGGACGCGACGGCTGGCAGTGACAGGAGACCCTCTTTTATTCATGTCGGCCACGAGGAAGCCGGCCCCGTCCGTCCCAATCACATCCCGTCTCGTCTCGCCGATAGGATTTCCCGTTTTTCCTCGAAATTCCCGTGCCTGCGTCGTACGATTTTAAATCATTACACCGCTCCTGTGTTTTTGCGCATGTTTTTTCCGGTGCGTATACTCCGTATAAAACAAACCGAACCGGAATGCTTGGTATTTGAATTTCTGAAAGAAACAACGTGTTGGTCCATTTCCGAAAATAGTCCGGGTCCAAGGGCATCGTGCGCCTCGTTACCGGCATCCAAAGCTCCAAGTGCATGTCACTCATAGATCGGCCACGGCCGTGCTCGTCCAATGAAAGTCTCTTTTCGAAGAATCTCTTCTGCAGTTAAATTTTCGGGTCACGTCCGTTGCCTTGGTGACCTGTTAATATTTTAAGGACCCGTCATTGGTGCATTATCCGGCCGTAAAAAGCTTACAATGATCGACGGATGACCGCGGTGTCCCCGTTCTCTGAACCTAGCGCGGATGTACACCACTCGGCAGGGCGCTGTACACTATTTTTTTCTCTTGAGATGACAAAATAAGTCGAGTACTCGGAGTATTACGCTTATTAACTCTTATTGACGTGACAGTGGTGACTGAGTTGTAGGTACGAAGAATTTTGCCAGTAATTTTCAGGAACACACTGCTTAAGCACTTTGACTACTGCAAGTAGAGTATCTAAATAGCATCTTTCTAACAATAAAGTTAGTTCGCTATGTAAAATCTCAGAAGCACGTATGGGGGTAACGTCGGCCTCCTAATGGCAGAGGTCACGACGGCTGCGTGTTCTATCTCATTACGAGGAATTGCCCCTCGCGTTGCTTTTACAGGGGACTGCGCCAGGAGAGTTAGGCCTGAGATCTCGGTCTAGGTTGGTTTCCTTGTACAACAAACTCTATCTTTAGTAACTATACAACCTCCGAGATCTTGGCCTTCCAAGTCCTGCGCACAATTACCGTGCCATGCACATTTACATATCAAGATAACCTTCTATCTTTAACACTCCCCCTCAATCTAAACTTCTCAAGTTGAGATTGTTCTTAAACATTTCTAATTGCCTTACCGATAATGGCTTTGTGAACCCATCTGCAACCTGGTCTTTAGTTGATATAAAATCAATGACAAGTAACTTTCTTGCTACCCTTTCACGCACAAAATGATAGTCGACTTCTATATGTTTTGTTCGAGCATGAAAAACTGGATTAGCAGAAAGATACTTAGCTCCAATATTATCACACCACAACTTGGCTGCTCTAGGCGCCTGAATCCCTAGCTCATACAGCAAAATCTGTATCCACATCACCTCTGCAGTTGCATTTGCCACAGCCTTGTACTCAGCTTCTGTACTTGATCTTGATACTGTAGCTTGCTTTCTTGCACTCCAGGCTATGAGATTGGAACCCAGAAAAACTGCAAAACCTCCAGTAGACCTGCGATCATCCAAGTCACCTGCCCAATCTGCATCTGAAAATGCACTCACCAAAAGTGAAGAGGTTTTACAAATACGAAGTCCAATCTTCATAGTATGTTTCAAATATCTGAGAATCCTTTTTACTGCTGCCCAATGAACATTAGTTGGTGCATGCAGGTACTGACAAACTTTATTCACAGAGAAGGATATATCTGGTCGTGTCAAAGTCAAATACTGCAATGCACCTACCACACTCCTATAAGCCGTGGCATCTTTTGGTCCAAATGGAATACCTTCATGTGCGGACAATTTTTCTGATGTGGACAAGGGTGTGCTCATTGGTTTGCAATCCATCATGCCTACACGCTGAAGTACATCTCTAGTATACTTCTCTTGTGTCAAGAGAATCCCATCCTTTATCTTGTTCACCTCTATACCAAGAAAGTAGCTTAACTCTCCAAGATCTTTGAGAGCAAACTCCTTTCTTAAATCTTGCAGCAGGCATGTGGTTGCTTCCTGAGTAGAACTAGCCACAATAATATCATCAACATAAATAAGAATAAATATAGTGACTGGACCTTTGTGATAGAAAAATAATGATGTGTC
The DNA here is from genome assembly GCA_033239725.1 of Echinochloa phyllopogon. Lineage (NCBI taxonomy): Eukaryota > Viridiplantae > Streptophyta > Magnoliopsida > Poales > Poaceae > Echinochloa > Echinochloa phyllopogon. Next base: position 8,594,532 of record BTCW01000009.1, on the reverse strand, counting down.
TGCCTTTGATGCCTTAAAGCCCAAATCACACAACTTGCTGCTCAATCTTGAATACCATGCTCTTGGTGCCTGTTTCAAACCATAAAGAGCTTTATCTAATTTACAAATGTAATCTGGCTGTGTTTTGCTCACATATCCAGGAGGTTGACGCATATACACTTCTTCCTCTAGGAACCCATGAAGAAAAGCATTCTGTATGTCAAGTTGCCGCAAGCTCCATCCTCTAGATATAGCAATAGACAAGACTGTTCTAACAGTAGCATGCTTAACAACAGGACTGAAAGTATCCTCATAATCAACCCCATATCGTTGTTTAAAACCTTTTGCAACTAACCTGGCTTTATACCTATCAAGACTTCCATCAGATTTCCTCTTAATTTTATATACCCATTTGCAGTCAATAATGTTTACTCCTTTTCTTGGTGGAACTAGGTGCCAGGTCTGATTTTTAATCAAAGCATCGTATTCTGCATCCATTGCTAATTTCCAATCTTTATTGTTCATAGCCTCATCTAGAGTATGTGGTTCCTCAGAAACTGCAAGACACCCATACCTGACCGTGCCATCAGTGTAGATTTTAGGCTTGCGGACGCCATGCTGAAGACGCGTCCGAGGTGCAGGAGTATCCGGCGCAGCATCGTGATTGACCGTCTCATGATTGGTTGCTGTTTCATGATTTTCAGCTTCGGTAACCTCGGGCGGTGCAGTCGCTGTCGCCATCCCCCCGTCGCCCGCACACGGGAGATGCTGCGGCGATTGGCGTGGCCCAGCAGCATCCAGTGGGCCAGGGGCAGTCGGCCCAGTGGAGAGGGGCACACCTGGCTGGCGCCCGAGTGGCCAGACCGAGGAGAATTCCTCGGCCGTGCCAGAAACCGCGTCTGCGGTACCGGTGGGCGCCGATTCCGGCGCAGATCGGCCGGAAGTTGGCGCCGTATCGCTGTCGTGTCCAGTGCCTGGAAGGGAGTCTTCTGCTGCATGCCTGTTATCACATATACTTCCAAAATTTTGATTAGCGGTATTTGGAGAATCAAACACACCGTCATGTACTAGTTCCGCCCCAATTGAAGAAATAGGAACTAGTCCTGATGGGAGAAGATTTATTTCTGCACGCAATCGTGCTCCGGCATTTGGATGCAACTCGGAGAAGGGATAAATATTTTCATCAAACACAACATCGCGAGAGATGAAAACCCGACCGGTAGGAACATCAAGACATTTGAACCCTTTATGCAAGTTACTGTAGCCAAGGAAAACACACCGTTTAGAGCGGAACTGAAGTTTATGCTGGTTATAGGGGCGCAGATTAGGCCAGCAGGCAGAGCCAAATACACGAAGAGAGGCATATTCAGGTGTCTGTTTATAGAGGCGCTCTAAAGGTGTAGCCTGTTGAAGGACTGTGCTAGGCAAACGATTGATGAGAAAAACAGCAGCAGCAAAGGCTTCATCCCAAAATTTCAGAGGCATGGATGCATGTGCTAACAAAGAGAGGCCAACCTCAACTATGTGTCGGTGTTTGCGCTCAACAATCCCATTTTGTTGATGCGCATGAGGACAGGAAACATGATGGACAATGCCAATATTATCAAAGAAACTATGCAATTTTTGGTATTCTCCACCCCAATCAGTTTGCATGGTGAGAATTTTACGGTCAAATTGTCTCTCTACCATGGCTTGGAACTCATGAAATTTCTTGAAAACATCAGACTTGTACTTAATGAAATAAATCCATGTAAATTTACTGTAGTCATCAACAAAACTAACATAATATTTGTTTCTTCCAACAGAATCCATGGCAGGGCCCCAAACATCAGAGTGAACAAGCTCTAAGGGAAATTTAGAAACGCTGGAAGATCTACTATATGGAAGTTGACAACTTTTAGCCTGCTGGCAGGCATCACACACTGACTCCTTGTTTGACTCAGAAGAGCAAGGAAGATTATTACTATGAATAATTTTTGAAACAACTGGAAACGCTGGATGACCCAGGCGACTATGCCATCTAGACAAGGACGGCTTTACTACTCCAAACGCCTGCTTTATTGAATGATCTGATGGAAGGGGATACAACCCTCGATGACATCGCCCTCTAAGGATTGTGTTCTTCGTGGCCCGATCCTTAATAAGAAAATAATCAGGGTGAAACTCAAGAAAGACTGAATTATCTTTAGTAAGGCGATGAACAGATGCAAGATTTTTCTTAGCTTTTGGAACATGAAGGACATTGTTTAGATGCAAATCACGAGACTGGGCTGGAACAGTAGTATGACCAATGTGTTTAATCTCCATACCTGAACCGCTGGCAGTGTGGATCTGATCACCACCGTGATACTTCTCACGGAAAGACAACTTCTCCAGCTCGCTCGTGATGTGGTCAGTCGCGCCTGAGTCAGTATACCAGTTGGTGTCGATGTTGTAGCCGGAACTTATAGCTGCAGCTACATGGCGCTCTTCTGGAACATAGTTCTCGTCGAAGCGGTGCCAACACTTGTTCGCCATGTGCCCCCTTTTGAGACACACCTGACAGAGGGGGCGCTCATCTACGCCTCCAGATGGAGGGCACTGGCTGCCTCCTCCGCGCTGTTGTCCACGGCCGCGCGTGAAGCCTCCGCGACCGCCGCGTGAGCTGCCACGCCCACGGTTGTTGTTGAAGGAGTGGCGCCCACCGTTTGATCCAGAACGGCCGCCCCTGTTAGCTGCATTAACAGAGGCGCCAGTTCCATCTTGGAGTTCAAGCCGTGTCTCAAAGCTGAGGAGTTGAGAATACAATTCCCCAACCGAGATCGGCTCAGCACGACCAGTGACAGATGTGATCACTGGGTTGTACTCGGCATCTAGCCCATTGCAGATGTGGGCTATCAGCTCCTCATCATCCAGCTTCTTGCCGGCTGCTGCCATCTCATCTGCATAATTCTTCATTTTGGCGACGTAATCTTGAATGGACATGTTACCTTTCCTGGTGGTGGATAGTGCAAGTCGCACGTTCATTGTCTTGGCACGATTTTGAGCAGAGTACATCCGCTCAATCTCGCCCCATGCTTGCGCCGCTGTGGTGGCGGTGCCGATGTGGGCGAATGGCTCCTTCCCAACCGAGGAGAGGATCAAGCCTAGGACCTGTTGGTCTTTGGCAAACCACTCTGTGAAGGCGGGATTGGGCGTCTTGACGATGGTCCCGTCGGCCTTCTTCTCTTCAAGCTCGGCATCTGGAGCTCCGGTCTTGCCGGTGAGGAAACCCTCCATGAGGGCGCCGCGCACGGCGGCCAGAACCTGCGCCCGCCATAGCGCATGGTTCGTTTTGCCCAGCTTCTCGGTGATCTGGACTCCGAAGAATGGATTCAGAACGCTTAGATTCATCGCCATGGCAACCTAGGCCCTGATACCATGTAAAATCTCAGAAGCACGTATGGTGGTAACGTCGGCCTCCTAATGGCAGAGGTCACGACGGCTGCGTGTTCTATCTCATTACGAGGAATTGCCCCTCGCGTTGCTTTTACAGGGGACTGCGCCAGGAGAGTCAGGCCTGAGATCTCGGTCTAGGTTGGTTTCCTTGTACAACAAACTCTATCTTTAGTAACTATACAACCTCCGAGATCTTGGCCTTCCAAGTCCTGCGCACAATTACCGTGCCATGCACATTTACATATCAAGATAACCTTCTATCTTTAACACGCTAGAGTATTAGCCACAGTGTTATCCATGTTCCCACTATACAACGACCAGTCCCAACTCGTCTTGCTAATAAGTTATCAACACCATCAATTTGTAGTATGTCACAGAAAAAAAAGAAGAAGATAGAGAGCAAAGATGCTACTCCGTGAACTCCATGGTCAGACCTACATTATCTTATAAATTATATTATGATCATTCATTTATTTTATGTTATATTATTTATTGCTAGGACAACATCAATATATTTGTACTAAGAAGTCCATAGCAGTGGGTCCTATGATAATAGACTGTAACTATTGCAAACTTCACAACAATCTGTATAAATAGACAGAGTTGGGTATGGAGAGAGAGAGAGAAATGGGAGGAAGGAGATAAATATATTGTTATTTTATTTCTATGCGCAGTCCACAAGCATATGGGTACCTTTTGCTATGGTTCATTGGTGGTGTTTAGTTCCCTGAAAGAGGTAAAAAAAGGGTGAAAATGTCACATCAGACACTGTAGCGTATTGTAGCACTTTTCGTTTGTTTGTGGTAATCGTTGTCCTATAATGACCTAACTAGGCTCAAAAAATTTGTCTCGTCATTTACATCAAAATCATGTACTTAGTTTTTTTTATTTACCCACGTTTAGTGTTCCATGCACGAGGAGAGAGATTTGATGTGATTTGATGTGATAGGTGAATAGTGAAGTTTGGAGAGAGAATTTTTCACATTTGAAGGGAACTAAACACCGCCATTATATAGACTACTTTCACGGTGTTTCGATTGAAATATTTTAGTCTCTATAGACTGCTTTTGAAGCACATCATGGACGCTCTTATAAATTTATGATACTTAAAGAGTATGTTTCATTCTAAATTCAACTATTTTAAGTTTTATAAAAGTTAAAAACTACTCCCTCCATTCTTATATGACGTTTAGGACAAGCTATTTAGTTCATTTTTGAACTAAATAGCTTGTCCTAAACGACATATATTCAAGAACGGAGGTAGTATTGACTAAATTATTCATGAAAAGATTGTAAAGCTTGAATATTGTTGTGCATCTGCACCTCTTGGACAAAAAACAAAGAGAGTAATTCATAATACTCGTGGTTTTTGCCTCTGGATACAAGAATTAAGGAGTCAAAAATAAAATGCACAGCCTGACCTTAATTAATTATATATGTCTAAATTGGGGAAAAAGTTTGGAGGAGAGGGTTAAAAGTTACCTTCAACTTATATAATAACAATTATTTTTAAGATAGTAGAATAGACTAACAATTATAGTGAAACAGCCAAACATGTGCAATAGTTTATAGACAGTCTATGACTCATTGTAATACACATGAAGCGAGAACGTCCCTATTGTATATGGATTTGAATTAATTTTGAAGAACAGTATAAGCAATATACCTCTACGAATCTACAATTGCAGAGTATCTCGCGCTCTTATTTCTACAGTTGACACGAACAACCTTATAGCTACCATGCTAATTTTACTTACGTACTTGGAGACGCTCTTATCTTAACGTCATCCATGACCAGCTATGGCACATTTTTTATAAAACTAATGAGATAGAAAAATCTCTTATATTTGATGTTTCAGACATTATTTGTAGCTTGTAATCAGCTCTACCTTTTTTTGTCTAAAATGTCAAATAAAAAAGAATTGGAGGTAGGTGTATTTAATGTGTTATATGTTCTCGGCTCCCGGCTCCCGCCACTAGTAGCTACATCCTGCCTACAGCATCTACGGTGTATGCCCTAAAAAAACATCTACTACGGTGTATCAAGGGAAGCATGGCCCGTGCGCAAAGGTGCATCCGATGCTACAACACGCTGCCGCCTAGGACGAGATCATCAGATGCTACCACCAACAAGACAAGACATACAAGACCCTCGGCGAGACGTACGTGCAGTTATTATGGATCACGCCAGATACTCTACATCATAGGATGGGAGCAGCACAGCGTCACACGGAGCTAGCTGCTGCTCGCTAGTCCTCGTCACGTCGGTAGGCAGGACTATACTACAAGTAGTATGTGGGACTAGATGCAGCCTACCGTAAGCCTATCGAAATAGGAAAAATGGAATCGATATGTACTGTGGGCCTGTGGCGGTGAAAGGCGTTGCGTCCGGAGAGAGCGAGCCGCGTTGCGTGCGGCGGGAGGCGCCAACACGTCCGGCCCCCGCCCCCGCCACGACGCGTGACTTGACGCGCGCGTCCTGCTCTTCTACCTGCAGACAGCAGCCGGCCAGCCGCCGCCGCTCGCCGGCGCGCACGTAGCCGGCGACGCAGACGGCAGACGCTGCTGAGGCCAGGCAAAGCCAATGCCCAACGCCCCTCCTGGCTCAGATGCCTCGTGGTCTGTACGCCGACGCTGCCAGTGGCCTTCGACGCCCCCCGCCGGCCGCCGCACGGCCCCGGCGGGCCGGGGTTCATGTGCTGCATACCTGGACCATGAATCGCCGTACCCTCGTGCGAGCCGCGACGCGAGCTTCGAAAGCGTTCTGGTACCCCCGGCGCCGTGGCAGCTCGAGGCCTCGCGAGTCATCCGGAGTGTTGGCCGCCTGGCCGTGCCAGCCTTGTCGCCTTGCCAGCACGCGGCCCTGCTCCCTAGCTATCCATCGCCTTGCCCACTCGCCTTTACGACGGATGGGCAATGCGCGCAATCGGCCGGGCGACCTTTCACGACGTACGCCCTCCGTTAATTTGTTGGGTCTCGCTCGGCGTCTCTCGGAGTCCAGCCGCAGCCGGCCGGCACATGGTCGACGATGGGCCGGTCCACCGAGTCGTTGCGAGGAGTTATTAGCGGCTCGTACCAGAGCTTAACATGCCGGTTGCCGGATCGGGGACACGCCCATGAATGTACCAGGCAACCGGCAACAACTATCCTTTTTCCCCTCCGATCCCTCGATCCCTCGCTCCCTGTTGCCACTTCCACACGGTACCACTGCACTGCGCGCATGCCGCCACGGGAGTCCTCACAGTCTGCATGATTGTCCGCCGCCGCCCGCCGCGAGAGCTCTCCACAGCCATCGTGCGCCCGTCCATGGTCGCCGCGGGAGTCCTCGCAGTCGCAGCGGGAGTCCTAGCAGTCGCCGCGCGATCGTCCATCCCCGTCGCCGCCGCAGGAGCCGCTCGCGTGCCTTTAGAGTTCGGCGTTTGTCCGCTGCGTGAGTAGCAAGAGATCTTCGAGGCTGAAGGCTGCCGGGCGAGGAGACTTGCACCTCTCGCCGCCGCCGTCACCACTAGAGAAAGGGGGAGATAAAGGGAGAAAGATAGAGTGGTGGGGGGACTGATGGCGCCAGTGAAAGAAAAGGATGAAAAGATATGGGAGGGCTCAAGTGTTGGTAGTTGGTATAGACTATGAGATATATAGAATAATGGGTGCACAAGAAATTAATATAGAGGGGAGAATCTCAACGACTAGACAAGAATATTTATTTTAGAGGATGATAATAGAGTACGACGAGTGGGGACAGACTAAAACCCTATGTGCCCTACCACGTTCCGCTATATATATAAGAGACAACGTTCAACAACGAGCGGAGGACAACACGGTCGATATGCACTGTACCTGATGAGATGTGCTCGGATTTAGGGCGTTCAACAAGGTTGTGAGCACATCAGGAGAGAACAATTCTCCCTGTCCAAAGTAAGCGAATCGTTGCCGGGATTGAACACCATGGCCACACTCGGCACTCGGTGTCTTTGCTAACGCAAGTAGAAGATCATCAAATTGTTTTCCCACACTCAAACCCGTTTGATGGTCTTCGTTAACGAGTTAGTGTAAGAAGGAGGAGATTCAGGAAAAACAAAGTGAAGAAACTCAGGTGTCGTACAACTTTGATGATGGACGCGCTTGCCATGCACATGTGTTGACATGGAAGTTAAGTAACAACAGGCTGGGCAAAGAAATGGTTCTCTTAATGTCCGATATAGTCATACAACTGTAAACTATTGTCGATCATTCACTAGATCGGGCATCAACCATCTCTATATATTACTCCATCTTTTACCGGAGGAGGAGAAAGGCAAAATATTAATCCATAACCGTGATAGGCACCCATTGGTTACTACAGCCTAAGTTCTTATTGCATAACTAGAAAAATAGCATTATTTTTCTCGGATAATATTTTCCTGGTGTGATTAATTACCCTCTATATTTGATATTCTCCGTCCTTAAGCTTTCCTTTATGCTATGGCATTCTGATCATTGATTTGTGTAGCAAACTAGGCTACCGATCATACCGCTGATTTGTGGAGGGAGTCGATCCAAACAGCATTATGTTTTGTGGAAGGTTTCTACTTTAATCCAATCATACAGTGTTACACTATTGCAAGTTCATCAAGGTAGTTCGCATATCCGTTGAGGAAGGGAGTATCTCATGTCAGCAAGTAACATTTTGTATATGTAATGTTATATGAATTATTTTATTCACTTACCCACGATCACTACCTCAATGTTAGATCACGCAATCCATTATCTTAGAGCAGCTTCATCAGACCAAACAAGTCACTATCTAAAGTTTAGAGGGTCTAAAAAAAGTTGTACTCCAGCAAACCGAACAACCGTTTGTTCCAAGTTTAGAGGGTCCAAAAAAAGTGCACTCCAGCAGACCCAACAAGCCCCTATCCCGAGTTTAGAGGGTCCAGAAAAAAGTTAAACTCCAACAGGCCTCTACTTGGACCCCCTTTGGGAGGCTTCCAGGTCTATAGAAAGCCCTATATTTATGAGGGCTATTGCTAGAGTTGTAGCATTTTTGTGGCCCTTAAAAAATAAAGGTAGCCTCCATTTAGTATTTGGAGAGTCTGGGTTTTTTTACCGAAGTCAGCAGGGGAAGTCCCTACCTATTTTTAATATTTTTAATATTTGGAGAGTCTGTTTTGAGAGGTATCAGTGAAGTTAATCTTAATAATATAATCTTATTACATATTAATTGAAATAAAAATAATACACACTATTTTTTTAAGATCTAACAATCTATATTAATCCTTAAAGTCCATTGGTTAGAGTAAATAAATAGTTAAATTCTAAATTAAATAAATAAAGAAATTATAAGTTGATCAAAGAATTAATGTCAAATATTGTTTCATATCATGTGGCACATACATGATAAAAAATAATACATTAGTTTGAGCACATTTGAATAAACCGTATTGACAATATAACAACAGATATTTAAATAAAATTTTATTTAAGTTTAAGAAACAAAAAATTAGTGTAAATAACTAGCTACCCGCGTAAATTTACACGGGCCACTTGCTAGTTTATTGAAGGAAGCATGCGTCGATCGGGAGCAAGGTGCAAGCTAGGGCGACCCCAAGCGCTCTACGACGACGGCTCTACTGCGTCCGTGCCTCGTGCTGGCCAGACCACAGACCAGCGTGTTGTTCGTCCACACGATGTACGGTGAGTAAACAAGGTCGCCACTGGGACCATGCATGCGTATATATTGCCCAATATATGCCCACGTATTAATCCTTCTGCGAGAGTGAAAAACGTGAAGAGGAAACGGCCGGGACTCGACTTTCACGGGAGTGGTAAGACGGCCAATTTTCTCCTCACGTGCACGGCGCCGTGCCGACTGCCGATCGGGCGCTAGCTGCGGCGACCGCGACATTCCCGACGTTTCACCGGAGAGGAGGGGCGCGGGAGCAGGTGGAAACACGGGCCGGGTCGGAGGGGAGGACCAGCTGCAGCAGGAAGCCATGGCGGCATGGCCCATGGAGGCCGTGCGTGCGTCCCCACAGTGAGAGCGACGACCTGAAGTGACTTGCGGCTTTGCCTTGAATTCGAGCCCCCGTCCATGCGCCAGTCGATAACCCTTCTTCGCCCTCTCCCGGCACAGGCATCATGACTCGATCGCCATGCATGGCCCTGCATCCTCATCACACACCGCACAGCTAGCTCTTCATTTACGCATGCTTGGGAACGCGATCAAAACGTTTTCACATTTTCACCGGCCCCGCAATCAGCCATGTTCCGTGTCTCGTGTGCACTCATTTTGCCAACGAGGTCGGTCCACTTGCTTTTTTCACTGCTCGCTACGACGACCCGAGCAGGAGGATTACTGTGTTGTTCAACGAGACAAAAGCGAGGGCATGCAAGGCGTTGTTAGACGAGGAAAAAGGCCGGGTTTAAGAGGGACCGCAACGAAAAAGGGTTTTGCATCGCATTGGATTGGATGGACAAAGAGAGCATAATTGGCTAGGTGGCCGGCCGGCCGGCCAGCCGGCCGGCGACCCCAGAAGGCGCATGAGTGAGATCTGTGGATCGTCTCGACGCAGACAGAGCTGAGGGGGGCAAAGGGTGATGTAGGGGTCCATCCGCACGCAGACCCTTGCATTGTGCACTGCAGGGCAGGCCAGGCCAGGCCGAAGGACCTTGCTCATGCCGCGCGAGAAGGGCACAGTGACGACCCCTATTTGGCCGGCTGGATCTCTCTCTCGGCTCTCGCCCTCGTTTGTCTCTCGGACAGATGCAACTTTTGGTTTGGTCCTTTGCTATGGTTGGATTTCCTTTTCTGAAACGTGCCGCACGCATCAAGAAATGGAGATCTATGGGGTGAGTGGTTAGCGCCCCTAAAGGTTTGACCGCGGACTAATGTATCAGCATTGACAATTTTGCCGTTCGTGGGTGATCTACTTGGGCTCGGAAGGCAAATTGCCAGCAGGATCGTTACGGAGCAACAACCACCACGCAATTTGCCCTTTATGCCAGTCAAATTTCTACAAATACAGTAGAGGAGAACGCCGCATAGTTGACGTTTCCGACCACGCATCTGTACTAGGAAGAGGCTTTTTTTTTGGTTAGAAACGTCATCTAAAGAAAAATGGAGGGAGCACTAGGTTTTATACTTCCCGCGGCACAAGGATGCGTAGTTTACTGCTACGAGTTACTGCCCGTACTACATTTTACCTCATTTATCAGCCGTGCTCTCCACGGACAACGGTAATTATTACATGCAGCTGCTACATCCAGCATGAGTACATTCCAGCTTCCATCATTAATGTAAATAAATATTGACTGTTTACATTTGAAATACCATTAAGATCATGCAACTAAATTTGTCTTATGCAAAACATTTCCATTCACTACATTTTTTTTACTTCTGTGAGACATCAAGTACCACTACTAGAACATTTTCAGTCAAAGATGTCCTTAGGTACGTGTGAATGTAGAAAACAGAGCAAATGGCCCCAAACTTACTTTCCAACTCCCGTAGAGCTCCCGTGTCAAAGAAGCAAGACAACAACAACCTATCCTACATATATCCTCCAGAAAGAGAAGAAAAAGGCTGGGACCATTTCACCACCCTACTACAAACCCCTTGTACGTTTATTTATGCGTAACCTTAAAGTTATCTTGTAAATAAAATAGTACAGCCCCACGCATCAGATCGCCATAAGTATAATAGGCTTAGGGCCCCCCTCGCTAGAATCTCAGCGTCTCTTTGACCGAGATCACGACCGCCCCAAAAAAGAGCTCCGAGACAAAGCCCGATTAGGCTGCGAGCCTAATCGCCCCCATTAACAAAACCCCTCGCGCTCGTGACGGTTCGCCGAGCTCACGTGCCCCGGCCGTGCCCTTGGACCAAGGAGACGCCTTTTCAAATGCGGCAAGTACATCGAGGAGGCGTAAACAATGCGTGTGATATTTTTTTTATGTTTTATTTTTTTACCACAGCGCGTGAGATGGTAGAGAGAGAGCACTTGGAACAACTGGCATATGTGTGCACGAGTATTTCTTTTGGATTATAGTGCCCGTCTGCCGTGTTGTTTTATTGTTTATGCCAAGTGCTATGATTATGTCATGTGGGCAGATTTTTAGGGTTTTTTGCGTTTTTTTACCGCGCAGTAACAGAAATTAAGGTGCGTCTGCAGATGAAATCCACCCCTGGGCGCTCGATTGCCTCCAGCAGCAGGAAAAAGTTGATGATTGAAAGTCCTCCGAAGTACTACTACCACTGGAGTGCGAACTGTCAAAACCTGCGAGGTAGAAAAACAGTTTGGATGACAACTTAACCAACCAGTTAGTTAATCCATCAAACTTTCCTGGAGTAACTAACTGCCCGCTGGATCACCGCAGGCCGATCCCAGAGAGTTGACCCCGTAAAGAACATCACTTATTGGCCAGCCAGAGACATTCCCTCGCGTAACCCCAAAGTTACCGCCCTCCATTTACTCCGAGGTAAAAACTCTGCCGCCGGTCGTCCGGACGGCCCAACGAGTCATCGGATGCCACCGGCTAACATGGCATGCATCCATGGAGTAACCAAGTTGATCGCCCGGGAAGGTGAAAGGCAAGGCGCCACCCGCCGCTGGCCGCGCTTCGCCTCTCCTTCTCCGGCGGCCGGCTGGCCTGGGCTTGGTAACCGAACGGAAGCTAGCCGGCCGGCCTGGAAGCGGCGGCTTCGAGCGAGCTGGGTCGGTCGGTTTGATCGGTTGGTACACCCGGTGGGTGTAGGGTGTAGGGGTAGGCTCGACGCGCCGCTGCCACGTGCGGTGCACATGCCGGGCTGTCCTGGGCTACGACCCACGGGCCACGGCCGGCAAAATCCGAGCCACCACCTACCGTTGCTAGTTGCTGCCGCCACGCGCGCTGGCCGGCGTTCTCGCACGCTTGCATTGCACGGCCGCCGTGTGCTGCTGTTCTCACGCCCTCGTGCTCGACCGGGCCGGGGCGCGTCGCCACGGCGCACGAGCTCATGTTCCCGTGCTCCATTGTTCAGACTGTTCTCGAGACACCTTTTTTTTTGTCTGCGTACGTGTACCCGTCCATGAGTTTTCGACACGTTGTCTTCGCTTTTGTTAATATATTCTTCGCTTCGGACCGAGCCGATCTCGAAGGGCAATCACTGCTGCGTTGCTCCACGGCGGACACGTGAACAGTTTTTAGCAGTACTTGCATACATACCACGCCTTTTTCTCAGCTGGGATTTTAAAGCGAATGCATGAGGCACGATACGCGCACAAAAAGGTTGCCGGCCGTTCCGTGGTGGCCTACGGCTCGGCTCGATCCAGGGCCGGCCCTGACATTTTGCGGGCCCAGGACAGGACAAAAAATAGAGACCCACGTCTGTATATAATCTACAACTGTAACTTTTTTTTGAACATCTACAACTGTAATTGGGTGGCCTCGTGGGATTGTAGTAAGTTGACTTCATCCTCTTATTTTGGTCTGTTTGGGTTGTTTTCGTATTTGGACTATATGTACTGTATATATTTTTAGATGGGGCCTTGGATTTTTTGGGGCCTAGAGCGGTCGCCCTTCCCGCACTGGCTCATGGCCGGCCCTGGCTCGATCGGTGACCTAATCTCCGGAAAGTGGATGGGGCCAGAACGAAGACTCACCTATCGGAACCCGAATCTAACGCCAATAATTAGCTTTCGCTAGATCACGCATATCACCGCCAAACTGCATTCTGATCTGGTAACCCCTGTAGACTATAGTTGTACTAGGCAGCAGCATCACGCCATCACTCACTCTACCGAGAAGATAGTATCCTCCTCAAGTTTCTATCTTCAGCAGTCACAATGCTGCATGGCAGTGTAGCTATGAGGTGAAATGAAAAATCCAAACAGATACTGATTCTACTTGCCGCCGTATACATAAGACATCACCTCTCAGCTACCGTCCCAAGATGGAAACGGCCAATAACTTCCCCATCAGACGCGTACCATCTTTCAGGCAGCATGTATCTAGCTCCCTCCCTCCCTCCCATTGAATCATGCGGTAACATTTCACGAAACTTCACCCTGCAAAGATACCCTTCCCCTTGCCCAAACGGTAAATATCATATCAGCATCAAATACCAGTAAAGTCTACAATCACTGCCCCCTGTAGGAGGAATAGCTCAGCCCCCTCTACTCGCTAGGAGTAGGGGTCTACACACTCACCATCAATTTTGCTAGTAGGGTGAGGTGAAACCTAAATTTTTCACCGTTTCTATTTATCCTCCTCCCCAACCCCCGTGGCTGTCTTTACTGCGCCTCCCTCTTCCCCTCTCTCTCCTCCGTGTCTGCCTCCAAAAGAAAAACCAGCCTGGTTTCCCGAGCGCAGGCCGCAACCACCCCTCCGCCGTAAAACCCAAGCCAACGCAGGCGAGGCCAAGCACCAACCGAGCAGTGCGCGCACACACACAGACCAGCAGCCGCTAGCTTACCAACTCGACTCGAAGCAATGCCTCCTCCGTTCCGCTCCTTCGCTTCCCATCCCCCGCCGCATGAGCGCGTGCAGCACTAGCCAGCGCGGAGGGACGAGCACAGCGGCGAGCGGCGGCGGCGGGTGGTGGGACGACGACATGGAGCTGGGCGGGGTGGTGATGGACGCGGGCGGCGGCGCGGCGGAGCTCGGCCTGCTCGGCGGCGGATCTAGCAGGCTGCTCAAGCACGGGCGGGGCAATGCGGCGGCGGCGGCGGCTGGGGGAGAGGAGCACGGGTGGGGCGGCGGCAGGGCGGCCAAGCAGGCCAGGACGGCGGCGGACGTGGCGGAGGCGGCCAAGGCGGCGGCGCCGTTCCTGCTGGGCTCGTGCAGCCCCGGGCACGGCGGGGAGCAGATGCTGAGCTTCTCGTCCGCCGCCGCGTCCTCGTGCGCGTCCACCGCCGCCGTCGCGGCCGCGGCCGCGGCTGTCGGGGCTGACGGGGCGATGCCGCTCTACTACGGCACCCCGGCTTCTTGCTCAGGTGAGCACGGTTTGGTGTGCATGGTAGTAGTTGGTAGCCGGCGTGCTGGTGCTGCTGCAAAGCTTCTTTTCCGTTGCTTGTGCGATTGGATTTGCTGATTGAAAAGCTTGCCATCTACTCTCCTTTTCGAGTATTATTGCTTTCTGATTCGTCTTGCTTTCTCCCTTTGCACCTTGGAATGGTAGCTACGGATTTATCTTTCACCAGTCTGTGTGTTTCTCCTTTTGCTTTGTCCTCCGTTGTTGATGCCAGAAATGGAGCCGATCCATGTCAAGAAAGAAATGGAGCTGATTTGATTTGATTTGAGCTCTCTATCATTCTCTTTTTATTCATTTCTTTTTCTAACTTCAGTTGATTAGTACTTTCAGTTTGGATTCGGAGGTTTTCATAACAAGTTGACTCTTTTAAGCTGATAATGATCTTTATAGTTTTTTTTCTCCTTTTCATTTTCTGGCCTACCTTGATTAGATCAGGGATTGTAAAGAGTTCATCCTCTTAGAAAAGAACCCATTTTAATATTATGCTAAAAAGCTTTATGAATCATCCGTGATATGTAGCGAAATAAGTTTGCACTTCTTTTTTTTGCTGACATCCAACAAAGCTTTCCTGTCCTCAACGGTGCGATCGTGCGGATTCCTTTTTGTCTTGCCATCTGCTAATAATACTACTAAATTAGAGAGAGTATCAAAATGAAATGGTGTGATCTATCTACACTGCTCTCACTCAAAAACTTGAAAAAAACAAAAACAGTTAAAAGTATTAATGCATGCAAGAAGGCCTCAACGAAACCAATGGAGCATCGCGATTCAAGCTTACTGTAGAGACCGAGCTGTGTGATTCTGGGCCGGCTTTTTATGGACATCACCTATGAATCTGTGCTGCTTATCAGGTTTCTGGTCCTTGCAGCTAGCACTCTGTTCCAGATTTTTGTGTCTTTTGCTTGCTTTATCCTGCCCTAGGATTGTGTTTAGGAAACGCATGCATCTCGTTGGTCATCTCTATGCAGCAGTACATGTTTTTGGCTGTTCCTTGTTGGCTTTCACTGCTCTGTTGGCTGTTGCTCATCTCTAACTCTGGCCACCTGTTTCCTCCCCGCAGGATTGAGCTCAATGAGCTTGAGCACCAGCATGCAGGGGGCAATGGCCCGGGTGAGGGGCCCCTTCACGCCGTCGCAGTGGATCGAGCTGGAGCACCAGGCCCTGATCTACAAGTACCTGGCTGCCAATAGCCCCATACCTCACAGCCTCCTCATCCCCATCAGGAGGAGCATCGCGTCGTCTCCCTACCCGGCTTCCTACTACGGCACGAGCACATGTAAGCCAAGAAAGAGAGAAACAAAAGCAAAGCGACCGAGTGCTTTCTGTGCTATTGCTAGCTTCAGTTCCATCATGCGCATCGATATGATAAAAGTCGTGTTGATTCCTTCTCTTTTCCGAGTGTTGATTGGCTCTGCTGCGTGTTGCACAGTGGGGTGGGGGTCTTTCCAGCTGGGCTACTCGGGCAATGCGGATCTGGAGCCCGGCCGGTGCCGCCGGACGGACGGCAAGAAATGGCGGTGCTCCAGGGACGCCGTCGCCGACCAGAAGTACTGCGAGCGACATATGAACCGGGGACGCCATCGTTCAAGAAAGCATGTGGAAGGCCAGCCTGGCCATGCCGCGAAAGCGATGTCCGCGGCGGTGGCGGCTGCCGCTGCCACCCAGCCTGCTGCTCTGGTTGCCTCCGGCGCCGGAGCTACTGCCGCTGGCCTCACTGTCAGTCAGCACCAGCAGCCGGTGAAGAGCTACGCCGCTGGTGCGACTGACCCTTGCTCTATGCAATATAACAGGTACAATCAGCGATCCTAGAATGGTCTTCTGTAGTCTGCTTGCTATTGTTTAACACCACATCATATATGTTCAGTTTTGCTCTTTCTAGGCGGTTTATTGAGTGAGTTTCCGCATTTGCCAAAATAAAACAAAAATGTAATGCTGTAGTTCCAATATTTTCGAAAAAAAGAGAATATGGTAGTCCGACATTGCAGTCATGCACGAGAGCTTGCTGCTATCTATTTCATTGTAGATCACCCATCCTATATCAACTAGGTCCAAATCTTCTGTTTTTGTGGTATGACACTAGTCCAAGTAGTGGTAGAGTGAGATGTTCCACTATCTAGTTCCATAAACCTTGAAAGATGGATATGTTCATATGGCCTGAAACTGCAGTCGTTCCATGATATTTGCTAACTCCCTTGTTCAACAATTTCTGCAGAGAACTGGTGAATAAACAGAATGAGAGTGATAGCATGCAGGACTCTGACAATCTCTCCATGCTGACTTCTATGAACACAAGAAACTCTGGCAGCCTGTTTCCATTCTCAAAACAAAATAATCCTTTCGAAGTGACCAGCTCAAGGCCAGAGTTTGGCCTTGTCTCATCAGATTCATTAATGAGCTCTCCTCATAGCTCCTTGGAGAATGTCAATCTGCTTAGTTCACAAAGTCTGAATGAAAACCAGAGTTCAGCTTCCCTGCAACATTTTGTGGATTGGCCCAGGACACCTGCCCAGGGAGGTCTTTCATGGGCTGACGCTGAAGAAATGCAAGCTCAGAGATCACAGCTCTCCATATCTGCTCCAATGGCATCTTCTGAGCTATCCTCGGCCTCCACATCTCCGATCCATGAGAGGCTAATGCTGTCACCACTTAAGCTGAGCCGTGAGTATAGTCCTATTGGTCTAAGAATTGCACCAAGCAGAGATGAAGTTAGCCAGTTAGAAGCAAACTGGGCAACAATGTTCCGCGATTCTTCAATGGGCGGTCCATTGGGGGAGGTTTTAAACAAGAACGGTAACACCGAAGCAAAGAACTGCTTGTCAGCGCCTCTGAACCTTCTAGCTGACTGCTGGGATTCAAGCACCGGGATGGAATCCTCCCCTGTGGGGGTTCTGCAGAAGACCACCTTCGGATCAGTGTCCAGCAGCACCGGGAGCAGCCCTAGGATGGAGAACCACGGCGCTTATGATGGTATCAGCAACCTACGGGATGATCTTGGTTCGATTGTAGTCAGCCATCCGAGCATCCGCCTAGTGTGAGCTTCTGACCATGAAAATTTGCAACAAGAGGCAGTCATAAGGAAACAGATGAGCAAGCTTTAGCTTGTTACATGTCGATATGGTAAACCCATAATCTTGGGAGCCAGTATTCACCATCCTAGTTTGTCATTCGAGACTGATCTCCACCTGTTCTTGCCATTTTCAGCTCTCTTTTTTGTCCTTTTTCTTTTTAACTTGGCTTTGTAAGTTGTAACTTTCACCTTCCTCGGATGGTGAATGGCTGCGATGTGTGGGTGTGGACTGTGGCTGGACTTGGGTGCGCCGTTGATGCATCTCATCTGATAATACTCGGTATGCGATCATAGTTGCCAGTCGTTGATTAATTCGATTGTCGTCTTGATTGCTGTTCATACTGCCCAAACGTCTGCGTGCTCCTTGCTGTATCGTTCAGTTATATCTACCATCAGGCATCAAGCTGTGAGACTGCATATATCGATTCAAAATCTTATCTTACCAAACTCTGTTTCCTGTCTGCCAATACTTGAACATTGGCACTCGGTACAGTCGCCCCCGAATGGCCCAGGTTCTACTGCTGCAGGCTTCTATTGTAGCTGTGAATCTTTGATAAAGCTGGGCTAGAACCTGTCTGCTCTCTGCATCAGTAGAAAACATATCATAAACAATGCATCCACATTCACCATAAAACAAGAGAGCTGAAATGCAAATGCTTCATAGCACGTTTCAAGAAAGCTTGCACTTGCACCGGATAAGTTTTAACAGCAACCAGCACCAAGCAAATCCACATTCTCGTTTGTTGCAGCAAGAAACTCGACTGTACATCCCAGAGGAAAAGGTAGTAACTGTATACCCTGCTGCTCCAGGAACCCATCGATCGTTCCCAGCTCTCTACTCCCTGCGCTGTATTCCATCGCTCATCACGCCGGCAACAAACAGCCCAGCCGCGCGCGGCAGAATACAATGATACGCTCCCAGGACCAGGGCTCCAGCCGCCAGCCTTTTCCTCCGCCCTATGGGCTATGACCGCCGCTGCCACCGGCCACCGGCCGGCCTGCAAAAGAGCCACCCCTATTCGCTCGCCCAACCCAACCCTGACCTGCACTGCAGCAACCCAACGTTCATTGCACCCATCCATGCCCTGAACCTGATGTCCGTCCATGTGTGCCTGGTGCCTCTCCTCATCCGGCATCCATGACGACCAGCCCGGCTGGCGCCGCTGCCGCGCCGTCGCCCTTTTGATGATTTGGTGCACAGGAGCCCGGCCCCGCTGCTGTAGACTGTAGCCTGTAGTAGGGCGAGTGATCGATGCGCGCTAGTGCGAGGCACTGGTGAATTGGTGATGCTGCCGCCTGCTTTATGGTCATCGGCACCGGAAAGGGCGTGTAGCGCGCCAGTGGGGGTTCAGATTGGGATGAGATGTTTCGTCCTCCCAGATTGGACATTGGAGTGCTATTGGTGTTGCTGAGATGCCGATTGATCCGTCGATGTGACGCTCGTTCCTGTTTGGTTCAAAAAAGAAGAAGGTAAAGTTTGCTAAAAATGTCACACGTGACACTGTAGCGCACTGTAGCACTTTTTGTTTGTTTGTGTAAACATTGTCCTACCATGACCTAACTAGGCTCAAAAGATTTGTCTCATCGTGTACATCAAAACCATGTAATTAGTTTTTTTATTTACCCACGTTTAATGTTCCATGTACAATGAGAGAGATTTGATGTGATAGGCGAATAGTGAAGTTTGGAGAGAGAATTTTGGGAAGTTTAGTGATTTGACGTGGAACTAAACACACCCGTTGCAGTTTTCCATTTCCCTCGTCTCTGATTTTTTTTTTGTTAATCCTTGACTGATGGGCGTGAAGAGCTAGCTGTTTGTTCTTGGGCTGTTTGTGTGGGAAACTCTGCTGCTGTGTGACTGTGAGTGCTGGTTTTAAATTTGCTTGCTTGGAGCCTGGAGGAGGCATGGAAAGGGAGGTTTTGGATGGATTGGAGGTGTTGGAGCCGGCGAAGCAATCACGTGTGGCGTAGTGGCCTTTGCAAGGATATGGTTGTGAGTAGAAATATACGTACTGGAAAGCTCAAAATAAGCATATACGTACCGGAAAGTAAAGAAAGGCACTCGTGTACTGCTGCTGTACTGGTTGTCTGGCGCTAAAGCTCTCCAGAGTCCAGAGTATCCAAGTTCTTTTCGTACTCGCACTCGTTCGCGTGGGTGGGACTGTGCTGCACCATCAGGTCAGGTACGGTTCCACCGACGCCAACGAATTCTAAAATTTTCGGCCGCCTCCCTCAGGTGCCTGCGTACAGCCGTACACCGATACACGGATGGTTGCTCACTACTATCCGATAGCAACGCATCGTGTCACGCAACCACGCTCCGCGCTCGGTTTGTGCGGGCGGTACGTGCGGTGTCCCGTCCCGTGAGCACGCACGCAGCCGCGTGTTGGTGTCCGTCCAACCGATCTCTCGGCACTTAACAGCTGAGGAGTGCGGCACGAGTACACAGCACTGTGTCCCTTCTCCATCCCGTTGGGCTGGGCGCAACAGGTGGCGTGAGCGCAGCGTTCTCGCAGGCCCGTGCCTGTTCGCTTGGCTGCGTGGCTCGTTCGACGTCACCTAGCTCCCGGGCAGAGCACGTACGTACGCAAGGCCACAGGCGGAACAGTGGTACGAACGAAACCACAGACCAGGGTGGTGAGATCCCAAAGAAACACCAACGATCCCCGCACGCCTTCTTGTTCACATGCCACGGCAGAATGAGCCACGGCCACACACATCCATCATCGATCACGAGCTCGCAACAAAGAGCTTCGAGGTTTCTATATAAACGGCACGCCTCGTCGTGTACGTCTTCGTGCCCAAGCGGAGACGATGAGCCGCAGAACCAGGCCCAGGCGTGCCGTGCAGCCACCGGCGCCGGCGCCGGCCGTCGCCGAGAGCCCAAAGATCGTGTCCAACCCCGTCTTCGCCTGCGAGGCCGGCCCGAGCCGGGAGCCCAGCAGCAACCCGCCGCCCGACCAGCTGCGCTGCGTCTACCGCCCGGGCTCGCTCTACGCGCTCGTGCACGACCCGGCCGCCGGAAGTGGCGGCAATGGCAGTGGCAATGGCATCGGCAAGCCGCTGCCGCTGCCGCCGTGCAGGGCCCATCGCGTGGGGGCACCAGGAACAGGGCCCCGCGTGCCAGCCTCGCGCAGCGGGCCCGTGATCGTGGCGGGCGGCGCGCATGGCGGTAGCAGGGTCCAGAGGAGGAGGGCGCCGCATCACGAGCACGACCCGTTCCTGGCGGCCTACGTGGCGTGCCGCAAGAGCGCCGGCGGCGGCAAGGACGCCGGTGGAAGCGATCGGCCCCAGCAGAAGCGGACGCAAGGGAAGAAGAAGACCAAGGCGAAGACGAAGAAGGCGACCAAGAAGAAGAGAGGCAAGGAAGGCGTGTGCGGCGGCCTCTGGGCGGCGGGCGCCAAGTACGCCGGGGCGATGTCGTGCAGGCACTACGGCTGCGCCGCCGTCGCCGATCAAGAACAGCAGCAGGGAGACGCTGCTCCTGCGGCTGCGGCGAAGGCGAAGTCGGCGGAGGCGGGGGACGACGCGGTGCCGGCGGGACTTACGCTGGACTTGTCGTGGGCGCCGGCGGTGCTCTCGGCGAGGGCGCTCGAGCGGAGGCGTGAGCAGCGGCAGCGCTAAAATTATGCGGTGATATGAATTGTGCAGTGCGAGCGTGTTATATGCCTCGCCGTGCGTCTTCTAGTGTCCGTTGTGGATATGCTGCCCGCTACGGAACTAGTACTTGGCATTGTGTGTAAAATTACGCAGTGATATGAATTATTTTACAATGTGTATATACTACGATGTGCTTCAATACAAATGTGTCTGTTAATGGTATCTGTTACCGGTTCTAGCTCACTAACACCTCCGAAGCTAGAGAGACGTAGAAAACAATTAACAGGGTCTAGTTTGTTGGCGTGAAAAATGAACAAGAACATCAACAATTAATAAGGTCTCAGAAGAGCATCAAGATGAAAAGACCTACAGATAGACCATGATAAACAGAAGGCTGGCTTGGAACATGCACAATCCCAATGTCCACAATCCAGATTCAGCGCTATTGGTTTCAGTGTGCTTCCTGACTCTAATCCCGCACTTTCTGCCAAAAACCCAATATTGAAATTAGAAATGTGATATGCAATGCAACGTCAAAGTATACAGCATGGCACAGAGTAGTAGTAAACCTGATTAACACTTTCTCTTGGATGGAATAAGATCGAGGATTGAGGCAAGACGGCCGGTTGATATGATTGCTATGGAAGCCCCGCTGAGACGTCCAGACTAGAGGATCCTCATGTTCCGCACGTCAAGGATGCATATATGATCACCCATGGAATCATCCAGTGTCTTGCAGCTTGTTGGGCAGCATCAGGAGCCACAGGGCACCGTCCGGCAATACAATGGGGACACTTGGGCATATTCTCCGGCAGCATCGTCTTCGCCCATGATCCAGTTGCAGAGTTCAATACGGCGGAAGAGCAGAGAGAACGCGATGAGGCCCTCGCCCGATTGGTGGACGAGGCCCTGGGCGCGCATCCCGCTGCCCCCGCGGACGATCCGGACGAGGGGTCTGTCGCCCTAGCCCAGTTCCGCTTGGATGATACGGAGCGCTTGGTCGCTGACGCGGATGCACATCGACGAGATGAGGTTCGGGAGATCGTCGATGATCCGCAGGCGGAGCGTGAGGGCGTGAGGCCTTGCACCAGCTCCTGCCCGTGCTCGCCGCATCCGTAGGCCTTCTGGCTAGGGCATCTGATCGTCCCCCACGCTCGCCGGCGCTCGTCGGAGACCCGCTTCAGATCCACCCTGCGAGAAGCACGACGAAGGGAGGCCGACGGTTTGCGGCGGCCATGGCTGACGCGCGGCGCCGGTGGAGGATATCGATGGGGAAGGGGTTTGTATAGGTTGATCAAATCGGATGGCGTGGAAGACTCACCCTGACGCGCCGGATGAGGGAAATGCGAAAGCCCATCTCTATCAAGCCCATCCGATCGGGCCAGGCTGATTTTCGTGGTGGTCTGGACTCCGGAGTCTAATTTCAGCAAGCCTGGCCCGCGCCGCAAGCAAAGTCCATTCGAAAAAGTCCTATTTACCTCAAGACCGAGTTCGCGAAACCACCCTGGCCGTCCTTGAGCCGCCCGCTCACTCTCTCTGCACGCTCTGTCTGGGCCGTCTCTCTCTCGAAAAGGGCTTCGGACTGGGCTCAGTCGGGTCCGACTCCGTCTACTGCTGCTGCTTCTCTGAAAGAAGGTTTTTTTTATTTATGCCATTACAATTTTCGCGGATCGGAGAAATGTCATTACAATTCGCCTAGTCGAAGATCTGCCATTGCAATTCTTCCTCTACCTGATTCTTGCCATCTTCTACGTCTTTCAGCCATATGGGCCCGCACATCAGACCGTATCTGTATACGAATGACTGTATTTGGAAAAAAAACACATCTATCGATTCTCTCTCCAGTCGCTGACGTGTGGGGCCCACACGTCAGTTTCTTCTTCAACCTCCAACCATCTATATGGAAGGATGGTGTGCGGGCGTCCGGCTTGCCGCGGGCGTCGAGGGTGGCGACGCACTGAGAGGGCAGCGGCTCGCGACGGCGCGTGCAGCAAGGGTGGCCGACTCGCGGCGGGCTCGAGCCGGCGCAGGCGGCAAGGGACGGCCGCCTCGCGGCGCGCGGCGAGGGTGGGGCAGCGCGGGCTGGCCAGGCGCGCGGCGCCGATGCGCTGGTCCAGAGGCGGCGGAGGCCTGCGGCGTGGGACGACGCGGAGTCGGTCCTCGGAGGCTTGATAGCGGAAGGTTGAAGCTGAAGCTGGCGTGTGGGACCCACATGTAAGCGAGTGGAGAGATGTTCATACAAAACGGAGGTATATAGATACGGTCTACAGTGGCTCCAAACGTCCAAAAGACGTAGAAAATGGCATGGATGAGGGAGAGGAAGAATTTCAATGGCAGATCTTCAAATAGACGAATTGTAATGGCGTTTCTCCAATCCGCGAAAATTGTAATGGCACATATAAAAAAAACCTCTGAAAGAAAAGCAGAGGCCAACCGAGAGGCGGACCAAGCCGCAGCGCCGCACCTTTATAGCCCCCCAGCCGCGTTCATGCACGTCATGGCCTCGTCCACGGAGATCGTGCACGCGGAGGAGACTGCTCCCCTCCTCGGAGCTGGAGCAGCACCACCGGGTGAGGAGAACCAGCCAACGGTGGTTGTTCCGCCGCGCCCACACAACAACCCTAACCAGGTGAGCGAGGCCGCCGCCGACGCGTCCACGGAATTCAGCATCAGCGCCAGCCGTGCCGCAGCAGCGGAGGCGGAGAAGAAGGTCCTCGCAGCCGAGCAAGCGGCCGCAGCGTGGCTGACCCCCACGCTCTTCCCCGGACTGGATCCCCATCCCATCCGCGGCGGTCAACTGGTGAGCGCCCAGGAACTCCGGATGCTTGACGAGGAAAGAAGGTAACCACTCACCCCATCCCCGTCATCCAATTCTATCCATCAGCACTTGCATCTCCACACCATCTGAATCTGGCCACGGACGCATTGTTTAATCTCAATCCCTAATTTCGGCTTTCAATCGTTTCAGCATAGGCAAAGGTTCATGTTACTTCTGTCTGAACTAAAAAAAAATCATCCACAAATCTGTTGGGTTC
Source organism: Echinochloa phyllopogon (assembly GCA_033239725.1). Lineage (NCBI taxonomy): Eukaryota > Viridiplantae > Streptophyta > Magnoliopsida > Poales > Poaceae > Echinochloa > Echinochloa phyllopogon. Next base: position 8,570,450 of record BTCW01000009.1, on the reverse strand, counting down.
GTTTCTGAAAGAAGGACGTGGTTAATGCTTTGTATTCATTGAATTTATGCCCAGCAACATTTCCAGTGTTCTTCAGCTGGCCTCTTGCTCCCTAATAATATTTGAGAGCCACTGATTCATGAGGATACGCCAGTCCTATTTTTAAAATCAGCCAAGGAAACATGCTTCCCTTTGTATCTTACATGGTGGAGATTTCGCTTACCTGCAAATTTGGCAAACTACCATATGCTAAGTTTTTGTGTAAGGCAGGAATTATCATGCAATATTCAATTTTTCCTTCTTGTTTTGCTGATCTGGGTGTATGCTCAATGTTCTTCTATTCTATTTAAGATCCAAGATGCCGGGGTACTTGGAGTGCTTATCATTGGATCGCCAACTTGTGGAAGATTGCCTGCACCTCTACAACTCCAAGAATCCGGTTTGTGATACTAGCCCCCCTCTCTCCCTGTCACTCACATTCCTCCATTTTGTAAATTTTGTCTTGCCTAGGATCTATATGCATTGCACACATATTAAATGGATAACAAACTGCCCTGGTTGTCTGTCACCACTTTGAATTGGCATAGAAATTAAGAAGGCCCACTAATACATACAAAATTGTTTCAGTTTAACACATGAAAATGACGTTAGTGGATTTGTCAGGAAAATAACTTTTTAATTATACTTTTGGCAGACTTTGCTGCAATAATTATGAAAGTTTTGTTCAAACTTGTGTTGGGGTCTATTGTATGGCCTAGTGAAAAGTATAAAATAACTGATGCAGTAAGTAGATGAAGTAGTGAGCTCAATCATCCATGCTTCTTTATTTGTTTAATTATTTTTCCTTTTACCTAGCTACCCTTACCAATTTTCTTTCCCTGTGACTGATTGGTTGAGTCAGGGCAATGAGTATGAGCCTGCTCCTGGGGTGGTGACCCGACGTTATCATATTGACAAAGGCATTTGCTGGGCTCATGGCAACTTTGTGGCTCGTCGGAAGTCCTCTGGTTGCTTCTCCTTCCTGCCTGCTCCACGGACTCTCTTCTTTTTTGAGCTTGCTTATAGAGATGGTTTTGATGGAGTTGTCACATGCATCCCCTTAGGTATGATCTACTTCTTGCTAGCTTAATGTATCATTATCTGTGGGCTGTCTTACAGCATATATATCATATATGTATTCACTGGTAGATCGTTCCTTTTGCTAATGCCATAGGATTTTTTCATTAGAAAGCATGTCACAATATAAAAAAGGCTAATGCTTAATGTACAAGGTTCACCTTAGTATATATTATACTCTATTCCAAATTATAGACCGTTTTGGCTTTTCAAAATTCATAGATTTTGCCATGCACCTAGAAAAGCCAAAAAGACCTTCAATTTGGAACGGAGGGAGTACTACTTTATTTAGAAGAGCTCTTGACATCTACTTTATTAAGAAGTGCTCTTGACATCAATTGCTAAAAACTACTTTTGGTTGTCTTTTGACTATGTAACTTTGAGGGATCCATGATCCAGTTACTAACAAGACAAGAACCAGTCACCCATGTCTGCGTGCATACTTACTGTTTTGAGTATTTCTTCAACTTTTTTGTCCATGTTCATTCTGTGGAAGGCAATTATTATATTGCATTATGTTTGCATTCCCCATGCTGAGATATTTTGCCTTCTTTATTTCAATTCGCGTTTGGATAAAATTGTTCTGAAAACTTGACTTTGTATCTGTTGAACAGCTGTTACTGTATATGTATGCTTCATTACTTCTTTTCCCAATACCAATGCATTCTTTTTCTTATTTGCATTGAGACAGTATCGATCATAGCATATCACAGCAATATGAATTGCTTTTTGGAAGCTCCTTTCATCATAGCATATAATAGCAAAATGAATTGCTTTTTGGAAGCTCATTTCATCTTCTCTTTTTGTTTTTCATATTCATCTTTTGTGCTCTTGATCGTCATCTTCCCTAGACTACCCCTTGAACATTGCACTAAGACGCGCCACATGATTACCTGAATATTTGAGTGCAATAATGCTAAAATGAATGCATTAGACTCTCTGATCTGTATGATTTTTGTGCTCTCACACTTTGGACCAGAAGTTGCTTGCCTCAGCCAACGTAGGTCTCATACATGCTGGCCCCGTCTTTGCCGGTGCAATGAATTTCCTAGTTTATGACCTCCAGCTAAAAAGTCGTGATCCTTTCCTCTCGGTCTTATCTTGCATTGCTTGTTTCAGCATTTCCGCAACAATCAAACTTCTAAAGTTCTAAACTGTGGATTGTCCCCCCTCGACTGCTTGCATTAACCTAGGTCTAGATAATTCCTAACTACACATCTCCAAGTAACTTTGATTTGATTCGTGTGAGGACAAATTGCATCTAACAGTAGCCTTGTTTCCCCTGTTGGAATATATAGAGATTGGTATTATGTTATGCTTTTAGGGCTTGATTTGGATCCATGGAAGTGGTGGGGGGCATGATGCACTTGTAATTTTCATTTGTGTCCGTTTTTTCCTGGGCCACTAAAGATATTGAGAGTTTTCCTGGCAATTTTTCTCGAAAGCAAGATAAAGTAGTACAAACTGTGGCCTTTGTGGCTAGAGGCTTCCACATTTCTATAGTGTCTTTGCTATTACAACTGCTGCTACGTGCCTTTGTTATATTACATTATCTCATGCATTGGGCAGAAATTAATTTTTGGCCCTATTAGATTATTGCCCTGCAGCCCTGGTTGCAGAAACTCACTTATGAATGTCTTATGTCCCAGTGTGAAAACCGAACTAAGCATAACTCTCAATTTCAGCTACTTTCCTCTGCATTATTCGACAACGGAGCCTACTCCTTCATCCTTTTGCGCTGTTCATACTGCAATCTGTATAACAGAAAACCATTGTCTTGCATATCGCCTCCCACAGTCCCACCCTGTCCCTGCCTGCACTTCTCAGTGCTGCCACCAATCCCTACCGCTAAAGGTAAATGCCATCTGACCGTCCTGCAAGGGAAGAGGAGGCGGAGGCAGGCAATGTGTGTGAAGGAACAAGGGAGAAGCGGGGTGGGAAGGTAGCGGTCCGGCGGTATAGGTGGCTCAATGCTGTTAAACCTTTTTCCTCTATCTTTCATTCCTTGTTTAGTAGCTCTGCAGCAATAGGAATGATCGAACTTTTAAGATGTTTGGTTGTCCCTCTTCAACTGCTTGTAGTAAGATTATCCGTTCCTGATTACACATCTCAATTGAACCTTATGTGTAAAATTTGTTCATCTGATTACAGATTGCATATAGCAGTTGCCTTGCTTCTCCTGTTGTTGACATATGAGATTAGTATTATGTTATGCTAATATTATGGCTTGGATTGGGGTGGTGACATCATGATCCTGTTTCTAGGATATGTGCAAATTTTGTTCATTTGATGACAGATTGCACATAGCAGTTGCCTTGCTTCTCCTGTTGTTGACATATAGAGATTATTTGTTATGCTAATATGGCTTGGGTTGGGGTGGTGAAAATGACATCATGAACTTGTTTCTAGGATATGATCAACTTATGGGACCGTATATTTTCCTTGATGGGCCCCATGGTACAGTTTTGGCCTCGTGCCCACAGACTTCCTAGTTGCCTACGTTGTCTTTTCTATTGCAATTGTTGCTACAATTGTGATCTGCTTGCACATCTTTTTTCTTTTAACAGAAGCCGTCAGGTTAACCTGTTTGCACATCTTTATATATAATGAAGCCTGATTAGTGCATTTGCTATTACATTATCATGCTTTTGGCAGAAATTAATTTTTGCCGTTTTGTTTATTCTGTTTCCAGATGAACCAGTTACCGAAGCCTACAGCATTTTGGGTTTCCCTCTTTGGTGGTCTATTCGTCGTAGTGGCAAATGTATGACCCTCTCCCTCCCTCCCTCACTCCCTCGACACGATCTTCATCTTTATTCTTTTTGCCTGGCTTCCTGTGTTTTTGCAGTCGATTTCATTTGCAAGACATGCTATCGTCACTATGAACTTCCACATCCTGGCATACAGAAGAAATTTGCATGTGGGCATGACAACGTGAGGAAACTCTGTGGAATGTGTTATCTAGTCTCCGATGTCCTGCATCCATACCCAGGAGAATTCGCGTTTGGTCCCTGAGCAGTGAGCACTGCTACTATCGATCACTGTGGATAGGAAACTGTCTTCTTAGTCTACTACTAATACGATGCTTAAGTACGTCAGTGTTTCTATATTTGGCTTGATAGTTGGAATGACTGCGTGTACATAGAACTTGAACGCGATGTTTAAAAATTAAACATGTTTCTATGAGAATGGGGAAGCTGTTTATGCCTCTGCTGGAGACACGTGGTGAGTGCTCCACACGGCTCCATTGTTGAGCACGCCAGCTTTTGGATCTGCCTGGTTTCCCAAATGGTTTGCGCTTCTGTTTTGTCATGTCTCTGGAGCCGGTGTAGTTTAGCATTATCTTTGGCCAAGTGTATTAAAATATATAATAACAAATGCACTATCAAGATATTCGATGGTAAACTAATTTGATGCTACAGATATTGAGCGACAATTTTTTTATAAATTTGATTAAAGCTGCTGAAATTTTATTTTAGAATAAAATAGAATTATAAGTTGGAATGGGCAGAGCAGCATTTGTGGGTTTGTCTCCGTACCAAATGCCCAGAAGGAATCTTTATAGCTGCGTGTATGTGTAGTTTTAAAAAATTTATCCTTTTTGGCAACAGACTTTGCAACCCGACTTTATAGACCAAATTTTTTTGAAGTAACTTTATAGAACGAATAACAAGAGTATATAAAATACCTGTAGTGCTAAAGTCAAAATGCTTCAACACACAACTTCTAATCAAGTCCGCCGCACCTTTTCAGTTTTCACCACGAGCTGCTTCGTAATTAAATTTTATCTTTTTATCAATGCAAAAGGTGTGTTTTCTTTCAGTGTCACGGCCTAGCTGGCATGGCCAATGCTGCAGTTTGCTCGGACCTTTGGAGGCTAGGAAGTTTTCATTTTTTGACTCTCAGATATGACTATATGAGGTGAGGGCTCAAGTAGGACCTCCATTGGAGACTTGGAGTTGCCCTTGGCCAGCCTAGCCAGGAAGAGGGCACCGCATCGACGGCTTCCAGAAGAAATCCTTGCATCCCGGCAGTCCGGCTCCGGCCCCCGCGCCTCGGCGTCGTACGTGTCGCGCGCTCCGTGGCTCTGTGTATCCTGTATGTACGCCCCGAGGCGATCGAGCGAGCGAACGAGAGCCCTCCGCGGTGGTCCGCGTCGACGTCGCCGTCCAGAAGGGCAGTAGACTCCTGCCATGGTCGCCTGCGCGAGGTGCTGTGCCGGTCGGCCCGTTCCGGCCGGTGCAGGATCAGGACGCGGCACGGCTCGCGTGCACCGCACCACCCCCTCGCCTCGCCGTCCCCGGCGAGGCCCGGCCCCACCGCTGCGCGGCTCGTCGTCCTCCGCCGCCTCCACCGTGCGGCTCGTCGTCCTCCGACGCCGCCTCCGCCGCCACCCATCCGCCGTCGTACCTGATGACAAGCACGCTGACAACCTGAAAATTGATTCATTCATCTCTTCCGCGTGTGAGTTTTCTTTTTCTCTTTTCTGCTAGGACTAGCATTTCTACTTTTTTTCTACTACTAGTAGGTTTAATGATCTTTATCTTGCAAAAATTATGTGCGTTGAGTGTTTATTAGGTTTAATTCAGATTTACATATGCATAGTGAATCCAACAAACTAACCCAATGACGACATCTGTTAATTATTCTTGTTCATTTATGCATCAATTTCTTTAATATTCAGATTTACATATGCATCGTGAATCCAACAAACCAGGACATGCCCGAATAACCATGACATGTGGTCCATCATTTTGGCACGGATCCTTTTGGCACATGCCCGAATAACCAAAGAGTTTGCACATTTGAATAAAAATCAGTGCTTTCTTTTGCTGCCTGGTGGTGTTGTACCACATCGGAAATTCTATGGATGACAAGAAAAAATTGATAATGTATTGAAATTTTGACTTTTTTTAGGGATATGTTGAGGCTTAACATTTCTTTTATTGCTCACTTATGCTAATGTTTAAGCTGAATCAATATTTTTGTCTATGTTGACTCAACATTTTTTATTGATGTGGACATTTCTTATTAGCTATCCTAACTTAACATTTCATTTGTCAAAATGATATTTTCTCTGTCAAAATGATATTTTCTCTTTGGGCTTGTAACATGCATCATCCCAAAGTCCACAATCCAGATTAAGCGTGTACTGCTTGTCTTGCGGTTTCAGTGTGCTTCCTGACTCTAATCTCGCACTTTCTGCCAAAAAAAATTGAAATTAGAAGTGTGATATGCGACGCAACGTCAACGTACAGCATGGCAGAGTAGTAGTAAATCTGATTAACAGCTTGCTCTTGGATGGAATAAGATCGAGGATCGAGGGAGTTGAAGAAACTGGAAGGCAAGACGGCCGCCGGTTGATTGCTATGGAAGCCGCTGAGACGTCCAGACCAAAGGATCCTCATGTTCCGCACGTCAAGGATGCATATATGATCATCCATGGAATCATCCAGTGTCTTGCGCATGTTGGGCAGCAGGAGCCACAGCGCACCGTCCGGCAATACAACGGGGCACTTGGGCATATTCTCCGGCAGCCTCGCCTTCTTGAAGTCCTCCAGCTCCCAGAGACTTGTCACACTGAACTGAGCGTCTTTACTCCACCACCGGCTACGCCCATGATCCAGATGCAGAGTCCACACCATCACCATTCTGCTCCCAAAGTCCCCGGAGGGATCGATGGAGACGAACTTGACGGAATCCCCTGTGCTGCCCATGGTCCGGCACATGTTCCCCACCGGCCCCCAACCCCATGGTAGTGTCGAAATCGAGCTTCAACCCTGGGGGCAAGCTGATGAGGTCAAAATCCACGTGAGAGCGGCCACCGGCGGCGCGCAGGTCACAGTGCAGGATCACGCCTTCCATGAAATTAGCCCAGAAGGCCTGGCCTTGGAATGAGAAGGCGACGTGTGCATACAAGTAGTGCCACTTGCCCGCCTCACCCTGAAACCGCCGCTTCTTGATCTGCCACGGATCGATGATGCCGGAGGACGGCAGATCCGCCGGCGGCCCCATAGGCCACACGCAGAGAACCCCGTCGTTGGTCCGCCGCCGCCGCCCCGGGGACTCCGCCTCCAACAGCTTCGCCATGACGAGCAGATCGACGCCGCCGTCGCGGCGGCGCACGGGGACGGGGATCGCCGTGATATTGGAACCCGCCCGGTGCTGCAGCGGATCCGCGGCCATGGAGAGCGACTCGCCGGCGGCGTCGTAGACGAGGTCGTAGGCGCGGTCCCTTCCCGAGAGGAGGAAGAGCAGCGAGAACGCGACGAGGCCCTCGCCGGCTTGGTGGATGAGACCTCGGGCGCGCATCCCTCTGCCGCCCCCTCGGACGATCTGGACGAGGGGTCTGTTACCCTCGCCCAGTTCCGCTTGGATGATACGGAGCGCCTGGTCGCTGACGCGTACGCACAGCGACGAGGTGAGGTTCGGGAGATCGTCGACGATCCGCAGGTGGAGCGCGAGGCCTTCCACCAGCTCCTGCCCGTGCTCGCCGCATCCGTAGGCCTTCCGGTTAGGGCATCTGATCGTCCCCCACGCTCGCTGGCGCTCGTCGGAGACCCGCTTCAGATCCACGCTGCGGAGAAGCACGACGAAAGGAGGCCGACGGTTTGCGGCGGCCATGGCTGACGCACGGCGCCGGTGGAGGGAGGAGATCGAGGGGGAAGGGGTTGTTTGTATAGGTGGTTGATCAGATCAGAGGGCGACTTACCACGCCGTGGCTATGCATCGCGCGCGTGATAAAATAACTTCTGTCGCCTGCAGTCGAACGCTCCTGTCCGCGTGGGCCGTTGGAGAAAGCGTCGCGTCCGGCCCAATTTAACCAAGGTTACAGGCTTACATGCACACGAATACACGATGAAGGTGCCACGAGTGAAGAATTCAGTTAGATGTTGATGCTGGACTACCGAAGGAGGAAAAAATAAAATATTTTTTGTTTATCTACATTTGGCCGTAGTTTTTTCCTTGTGTTTCTTTCTCTTTTTTTCTCATTTTCTATTATTTTCTTTCAAGTTTTTTTCTTCTTGCGGTTTCTTTCTCCCTTTTTCTGTTGTTCCCTTTTTCTATTACTTTATTTCTATATAGAACAATTTGTTTGCGCGTGGAAATATTTTGTTTACTTTATAGATCAATTTATTTACGATGTTAAATTCTATGTTTGCTTTATAGACTGAATTGTTCGCTCTTATGTTAAATTCAACTTGGGCATGTAGGTATGCAACTTCAAAAGAGTGGCTTGAGGTTGGAGTGAACTTTTATAATGGCTCACGTAAAACCTCCCATCTCCTGCTCTGCTCCGATATCCCGAGGACCAGAAAGACCAACGGCGCCTCCAGTCTCCACCCCTCCTCCTCTACGAACCAGCACGGCAGCTCCGCCGGCGTTTGCTCGGCTCGGCCGTCCTCCGCCGCGCGGTACCAGGCCGAGTGCCGCGGCGATGCCGTCCGTATCCGCCTTCTCTTCCTCATTCTCAGCTCTGCGGCGCGGGCACCCCGCGCGGATCCGGCGCCTCGTCGCCGCCGCGACGCGCGCGCACAGCAGCGCCGCAGGCGCGAGCCGCGCTCGCGGTGGGCTGCCGCGGTTCCACACCCCTTCTCTCCCCACTTCGAAGGTAAACACGCCTGCTAACCCCCCAACGCTACCTGTCCGCCGGCTAGGCATTTCGTCGAACACCTTATTCTCTTTCCTGCTGTGGCCATGCGTTGGGTCTCATTTGCGGTTTATCCACTTGCTGCATCAAATGTCCGTGTCGGTGTGTGTTGCATGAGACGTTGAAGTTATTTGCTTGTTGTTTCATGGTCACATACACATACTAGATATATTGCCTATTTACCTTACAGGGTGAGGTGGTCCGCATCCAAGGAGACGAGTTCTGGCACATGACCCGGGTTCTGCGACTTGGCATCAATGACAGGTTTATATCATCTCTTTTATATTAGAACCTATCTAACTATCATTAGCACGAATTACATCTTGTATTTCTGTCGATTGCTTGTTTACGTGCTCAAACTTCTCTCAACATTTTTTTGTAAAGGGTTGAGCTATTTGATGGGGCTGGTGCTTTAGTTGAAGGGTCCATACAGAAAGTCGACAAGGGTGGCTCGGATGTTGAGTTATTAGAGGATTCTAGGCTCATAGCTCCTCAAGGCATCCAATGGCATGTCTTTGCTGCATTTGGTGAGTCTCATGAAATAGATTTACTGTGCGAACATGGGATTGTTTGAATCCATCCTTTTAACCGTGTTATAATTCTAATTTCCAGGGACTCTGAAAGGTGGACGTGCAGATTGGCTTATAGAGAAATGTACTGTATGTTACTTGCAATTTGGGTGTTCTGCTTCTTCGTTGACTACTTCTAAGTCTGTTTCCTTATCCTATTCAGGAACTTGGTGCTTGTAGCGTTACCCCTCTTCTGACTGAACGGTGTCATACTATAGCTGAAAATAGGGTGGACAGGTTGCAACGCCTTGTGCTGGCTGCAGTTAAACAATGTATGTAGATTAACTATATCCTGTTTTTCATGATCTGTTAATTAGTTTGTTCTCAAATGATATATGATGTGCATCTTAGAGACTAAATACACCAATTTCACTACTCTTTTCTTTAGGCCAGAGAATACATGAGATGTCACTGAAGCCCCCAATTCAGATAGGCAACCTTCCACCTGTTGTAAGTATTTCCTGCATTTTGTTATCTACGCACAAAACATTCTGAAAACCTCAAATTAATTCACTAGTGGCTACTGAGGATACTTGTCTGCTGTGGTAAAGTAACATTCTGCAGACTATGGTACTTTGTTAAGAAAATGTATTAGTTCAAACTCAAACTACAGTCACACTTAGTGGGATATGGAAAGTATTACAATATGTCATGGTTTAAATGAACTTTCTTAGGTGGAAGCTGTTTGTGTCTAATCTTCACAGGCTGTTTGTGTCTAATCTGCACGGGAAACATCCAGAACTAATGTTGCATACTTGATATCTCCACTTTGGCTGTGTGTAACCAAACAAAGTGATCTGAATCTTTTTTTTTTGCAGTATTTGATTTTCTTATACTGTTGACCTTTTTTTTTCTGTCAGGTGTCGCAGTCAAAGCTTGCTTTCCTAGCATCAGCAGAAGCACCTCCTCTTTTGAGTGTCCTTCCAAAATCCAGCAATGAACAAAGCGGGCTTTTGATTATTGGACCTGAAGGAGGTAACAACATTAAGATACATATTCATATGTAAATCTAATTGTTTAAATAAGAGTGAGACTGGCCACCGATCGCTAAAAGCTCAAATTATTCACCCTTATGTTTATCATTTATTCCAAATGTCCTTCATAATTTGATTTATTTATTAGTTGCTTGCACTAAATGAGAAAGTGATTATATAATTTAAAGTAAATATATGAATGTAAAAGAAACAGCTGTAGGATTTTTCGTGTTGGTTCAGTCATTCAGGCATGTACCTTAGCAGAGCTGTTAAGCGCATAATTGAATTGCATAATATTTTTGGTAGCTTCAAAGACAACTTGTAGGGGTTTTCGCCAAGAAAAAAGACAACCTGTAGGGATGCAGTTATTTTAAATTTGATGTGAAGAATCTCATATTCTAGAGCACCAATGTTATACAGTTAGCACTGTTTTTTGTTTCCCCGAAAGGACCTAACGCGCGCTGTTTGTCATCCATATTCCTCAGACTTCACGGAAGAGGAGGTACATGCACTGAAATCAGCAGGCGCAGCCCCTGTGGGTCTTGGTCCATGCAGACTACGAGTCGAGACGGCCACGATATCGCTTCTATCTGCTCTAATGCTATGGTCAGATGCTGAGTACCAGAAAACACAGCAATGCAGTTAGTCTATGCACATTCGTCAACCATGTGCTGATAATGTTCATAACTTCTGAGGCGCGTTATTCTCCTCCAAGGAAACTTTCCGGTGAGTATTGTCGTGAGATGCCATTGAAGATCTGATTGGCCTTAATTAGCAGAATCATGTAGAATGAGGCCACGGTGAGGTTTTCGCGAATAATTATGTGATGAGCCTCTCTTTCGAAGGCATATACATACTACTCCGTAATGTCTTACTTCAGTCGTGTTGTCTCGGTCGTTTTTTGTTGAATGGGTATCGAGAAACTAACAACCGTTTTCCCCCCCTCTTTTGAACAAAACAATTTGCAACTTCTGTCAACTTCTTGGCGCTGAGCCTGCGCTGTACGCCGCGGCTGTCGCTGTACTTGTATGGCGTGTGGCCGTTGCGGGCGTTGGCAGCCTCCGTACGGCGTAAGCCACGTATGGCGGGCGGATCTGTGGCTCCGTGCGGCGCGCGCAAGCACCTATCGCCGGATCCCCAGATTGTTGCGACCGCACGCCGCCGCCTCACCTGTTGCGTCGCCGGCCGTCGTCAATCCCTACCCGGCTTGACGCCGCCGCCCATGCCCCTTTGCAAGTTATTGTTGCGCACCATGCCGCGCGCGTTCTTGCCGCGTGAGCAGAGACGGAAGACAAAAGAGAGGCACGCAGTCATCACTAGTACATTGTACGCTCTAGCCCCGGCGCCTTCCGCTGAGACCGCGCACGTCGCCGCCGCTGACGCGCGTAGCCGCCACCCAGCCGTTGGGGAACCCCAGGATGATGCCACGGCCCACGGCTTATGGGAGAATGATGTCGCGGCCGGCCGCAGCTCGCCTATCGCGTGCGTGCTCGAACGCGCTGATCCCTCGCCTGGTATCGACGCGTCGCGCGTCCCAGCCTTTTTGTTGCGACCGCGCGTGGCGTCGCGTCACAGGTTGCGCCCGTCCCGTAAGCCCGCCGCCCAACCTATACATGGCGGTGCGCCACGTTCCCAAGCTTGCCGCCCGTGTCGACGACACCGTGCCCATCACTCTATGCCCGCCCGGACTTTATGATTGTACTACGACCCGGGGCGCGGGTGTTCTCTTCTTCGGGATATATATAACCAGAAAAAAAAAAGAACCAGCGCCCGTGCCGCTCACGAGGAGGATAGGTAGATGCTCCTAGGCGACGCGCGACTCGCGACGAACGGGCCAGGCCCTCCCGTGCGCGGCGGCGGCACACGCCCTTGGTTGCCGCCGTCACGCGAGACGGCTGCCACACCATCCCCGGATGACGGGTTCGGTCTGCGGGACGCATGCGCATCTGCCTGGCCGCCTTGGCGGCGGCTGCGACGCACTGATCACTTGAGTGAGGCTGCCGCGAGGAGCTTGGATTGGATCACGTCGATTCCGTAGGCCGTAGCTAATTCTGCTGCCCAAGCCGGCACACCAGCGCGCAGCGGGTAACCGTGTATATGCGGTTAGTTGCTGCAACCGTTGCTGCTGTCAGCGCTGAGGACTCAGCTGCCGCCCGCCTAGCAGACGTGTGGCGGGGGGTATAAGCTACTCCCTCTCCCTCCGAGTCTCCGACCCCCCAAAGAAAAAACAAAAAGACCCAAGGACGATGTAGAACATATCCTGTTTTATCTGTGTAACCTAGAGCCTCAATTCTCTTAGCTTTTACGGCTTATTAGTTAGAATTGCTCACTGCTCTTACTAGCAAGTGTTCGGATATAAATGGAAGAGATTGCAAGGGTGTGGGCTCTCTTGAGAGAGTAGTAACACAGAGATGAGAGAGACAGGCAGAAGGGAAACAACAGCTCGGCGCCATTGGAAGAGACAATTCATCGTATTAGCTGTCTCTTTGTATTGCCACTAGATGATACGACATGCCACTTGTAGGATTTGTTTCAAGAAATATGCCAGTCTTTTGACTTCTATCCCACACACTGCACCCTCAAAGCCAAAACTCGATCAATCATAATAGGAAAACTCTGTGCTAACGATGTTCATGATCTGACACTGGGTGATAAAGAATCACGTGGAAAGGGAACTCTAGAGTTCACGATTGTAGCATTTACATATGATTTTTAGTAGGAGAAAAATGGCGAGAGCATAGCTCAGGAAGCACTAAATGAGCCGGCATGTATCTTTTTATACGTCTTGTGTCTTTCTGGTGAACTTTATTTAAACAAACAGCAATATTGACATTATCCCCCCCTTTCTGTAAAAAAAATTATTAGCTCTCCCTTGTCCACTTAATAATGATGAGAAAAAGTTAACTTTTTTCTGACGAGTTGCTGATCATAATAGGAAAACGGCAGCGAAAATCCTAGAATAATCGGGCACTCTGTTAACCGGGTAGTGCTGCGAAGTATTACGGCCCTATTTAGCTTCAAAAAGCAACTCTCAAATACACTTTGTAAAAAGAAGATTTATCGTCACATCAAAATGTCATAACATGCATGGAGTATTAAATGTAGATGAAATCAAAAACTAATTGCATAGTTTTATTGTACTCTGCGAGACGAACATTTTGAGCCTAATTAATCAATTTTTGATAATTTTCATAAATACAAACGAAATGCTACAGTAGCGTAATGATTACGAAGTGACATCTTACTCTCAAATTCAACCTCCCAATTCTAACATAAACACCACCTACAATCACTAGTACTGTGTCAGGCTGAGTACTGTGTCAATAAGATCAGTGTAGCTTGCAGAACGGTACGGCAGCTCCCTTCGACCAATGTATCCGTACGGACAAATTTCCACACAAACAGATCCACGCATGCATGCACGTTGAGTTCATCGACAACGGACAGTTTGCACAAGACTCGATCGACCAAAAGGTTTTCTTGAAACATATACGATCATTGGTAAACACAAACATTTTCTTGAAACAAACCAAAACAAACGTTACATGTCAGCAGCTCGATCTCGTAGGTCTTAACCCAAGGAAACGACGACTGATGGCTATCGGCTGCTGAACAGAACGCTACTCCTACAGTCCTGCGGCATTTTTCTTGTCCCGTGCTCAAGACAAACCCATGGCGGCCTTGGGCATGGCTTGATCTGTACGCATCGCGTCAAGAAGATCACAGATTCAGAGGGTTCTAAAACTGCCGTAGGGCATAGGCTACGGCGGCACTGCTCTGACCGATGCAAGTGGCACGCGGCACGCCAGCGACATGGCTACCAGCGAAGAATATAAAATTTAAATCTCAGTCACCTTGGACATACCACATTCGGTTGATGACAATTGACGGAGCAGAGCCAGGATGGCCCTTGTTTTTAAAGTTTGGGTGTCCAAACTTGGCACTTTACCATAAAAATACGACAATGTAGCATTTTATTTATATTTGTGAATAATTGTTCGAATATTGATTAATTAGGCTAAAAATATACGTCTTACAAAGTATAACAAAACCGTGCAATTAGTTTTTAATTTCATCTATATTTAGTACTCCATACATGTGCCGATATTTTGATGTGATGAGAATCTTCTTTTTACATAATAGAATTTGGGGGTAGAATTTGGAAACTAAACAAGGCTCGGCTATGGGGACTCCTCCTCCTCTATATCCATATAATTCTGTGCTCTCTCCTTTCTACATTAAGTCAGCAACACATTCCATGCCATACCATAGGAATTCGACTTGATTCCCAATAAATTCCACTAAAAGCTAAAAGTCATTGAACCCTCAAGCGCCACTACTTCAGTGAAGACGTACAATTATGCCATCACGAAATCTCGTCACTCCTCGTACTTATATATACGGAGTAGGTCTAGGCCCACATTGTCAATGGCAAGTGCTGATCTGTCAAGCCATCAGAGTAGGAGTGGAATATCTTTAAAACCTATAATAGTTTGTGAATAGTTATGCACATGGAAAAGAAAATATGCTAAGTTTTCCTGTCTTCCCCATGAGAATTTTGGATATTTATGGTACTTAAAAAAATTAGTGAATCAAATAGTTCAGAAATGCTCACATGTACCCAGTGACAGATCCAAACAGCAAAAAAAAGAGGCATTGATGTCACCTTCATAAAATCAAGATGTCATCTCATCTAAACCTAGATCAACACAAACAAAGATCCAATTTATGTGGAATTTGCCGAATTCCATTGTTGTCCTTACATATTATAGAGTGACCCTTCTCTTCTCATCATATGCGTTTCATCGTCTGTTCACAGCCTAGGCAATTTGCACATGATGTTCCTTGCGCAAACTCACATGTGCCAATTTGCCATGAAAAAAAAAACCTTAATTCAATGCGAAGCACACAACGTGATACGAACGTGATGCGCCCCCGTCTGACGTGGCGCCGCGGCCGTTCTCGCGCCCCCGCTCAAAAATCCTAAAACGCCGCCGATTCGCAGAGTTCCAAACCAACAACGAACGAACGAACACACAGAGCGGCGCGCGCGGAGGCGGAGCAAATCGATCGGAGGAGCCCCGAGACCGGGCGCCCCACCACCACACGTGACGCGGCCTCCCCTCCCTCCCCTCCCCCGGCTCGCGGCCGCGGCTCCTCGATCTCCTCTGGAAACCCAGGGTAATGATCCCCGCCTCCGCCATCCTCATCCGTCTATAAAATCGCCTGCTCCGTTCGTGGGTTCGTTGGCTGGTTGGTTGGTTGGTTCGTCGGCTTCGGCCCCAAGAAGAGCGAGTGATTCGTTGGCGATACCCCGCGTCCGAGCATGCCGTGCTTGCGCTGCCACGCCGCCGCGCCGGCGACCCGCGGCGTCGCATGTGAACATGGGGCGCGTTGCTCGTGTTGTCTTCTTTCCTTTCCCCCCTCGAACGCCTTTTTTTTGTTGGTTCTTTCTGTTGTTGGCTTGAATTTGCTCTGCTGATTCAGATTGGATCTGCCGTTCTTACCATATACGTATACTTATCTGAATCCCTGCAGGTTTCCTCTCCGGCGGAGATAAATAAATAAGATCAACGGGGAAAGAAAGAAAAAAAAAAGGATTCTTGAAGCGATTGCGTCGGCCAAAGTATTAGGAAGCTCTCGGCGGTGGGCTCGCCGGCGTTCTCGGCGATGAAGTACGTCTCCGGCCCGTACTTCGAGCCGGACTTCGATCCGGTCCTCGACCGCTTCGGCACCCCCGGGTACGCGTCCGCTCCTTGTTTGCTCTGCGATTCGACGTTCTGAACGGCTGCTCTTGACGACGAGCTCGCCGTGGCTGGCTGCAGGGTCGTCGTCGACAATGAGACGCGCGAGGACTGCACGCTCGTGAAGGTCGACAGCGTGAACCGGGACGGCGTGCTGCTGGAGATGGTGCAGCTGCTCACCGATCTCGACCTCGTCATCTCCAAGTCCTACATCTCCTCCGACGGCGGCTGGCTCATGGATGGCAAGAACCGCCCTCTCGCTCGTTTTCTGTCAATTTGATAATGATGAATGATGCCATCGCCCATCGAATTTGACGCCCGGTTTGGTCTGGTCTGGTCTATTCATGGGAGGTTGGAAACGATCATGTCCCCTTGTCGATTCTTGACCAGTTGTCGTCATGTTTGTTGCGCAATGCAGTGTTCCATGTGACGGACCAGATCGGGCGCAAGCTGACGGACCCGTCGCTCCCCGACTTCATCCAGCGCGCGCTCGTGCCGTCCCACCGCCCCGGCAACGGCCCGTCGCCCCGGTTCACCACGTGCCTCGGCAACGTGGTCGGCCCCGGCGGCCCCGACGTGTCGGACTGCGCCGCCCTCGAGTTCACGGTGCACGACCGCCCGGGCCTCCTGTCGTCCATCACCTCGGTGCTCTCCGACAACGGGTGCCACGTCGCGTCGGGCCAGGCGTGGACGCACAACGGCCGCGCCGCCGGCGTGCTCTACGTGACGGCGGCGGCGCCGCACCCGGGCCGGTGGGCGCGCATCGAGCGGCTGGTGAACGCCGTGGTGTACGCGCGCGAGAACGTGACCGGGGAGCGGCACTGGGTGAGCGTGTCGGAGCCCGCGCAGGGGCGCGTGCACACGGAGCGGCGGCTGCACCAGCTGATGCACGACGACCGGGACTACGAGTCCGGCCCGGCGCCGACGCCCGTCGACGAGGGGCTCTTCAGCATGGGCGACAAGGCGGCCACCGCCCGGATTACGGCCCGCCGCGCCGAGACCCGGGTGTCCATCGACAGCTGGGAGGAGCGCGGTTACGCCGTCGTCAAGATGACGAGCAGGGACCGCCCCAGGCTGCTCTTCGACACCGTGTGCGCGCTCACCGACATGCACTACGTCGTCTTCCACGCCACCGTCGGGTCCCAGGGCCCCCTCGCCATCCAGGTATCGCCCTCAGTCCATACCACCATGTCACTGCCCATGTTTACATTATCATCATTTGGAGTAGAATACTAGACCGGGCAGAGGACTGACATTGTCACCGTTGGCATCATGAAAAACAAACGCAGGAATACTACATCCGGCACAAGGACGGGCGCACGGTGGACAGCCAGGCCGAGCGGCAGAAGGTGTCGCGGTGCCTCGCCGCCGCGGTGGAGCGGAGGGCCACCCATGTCAGGCTCAACCAACACCCCTCTCCGTCGTCGTTGTACTCGGCCGGCGCCGACTGCGGCGGCGGCTCACTAACACACGGCGTTGCGCGTTGGCGTGTCGTGCAGGGCATGAGGGTGGAGGTGCGCGCCGCCGACAGGTCCGGGTTGCTGTCGGACTTCACCAGGGTGCTGCGGGAGCACGGCCTCTCGCTGCTGAGAGTTGAGCTCAAGAGGCACAAGGACGAGGCCATCGGCACCTTTTACCTCGTCACGGACACCGGCGGCGAGGTGCGCACCGAGGCGGTGCGCGCCGTGCAGGCGAGGGTGGCAGAGATGGACATCTCGGTCGACATTGTCAAGGAGGCGCCTGGCTGGCCGCCGGTGAGGAAGACCAGCGTGCCGGCGCCACCTGTTGGCGGGCCGCAGCAGGTCCAGGAGAGACCGAGAACTTCCCTTGGGAGCCTTCTATGGTCAAAGCTCTCAAATAACTTCAGCTACATCAGATCTTAAAAGCAGTTCGCAGAACAATCTGCATGTTGTTCTGCTTCTGCGTAGCCGCTTCCATTGGTACCTCATCTCCAGAAATTCCCTGGACATCGAGGTAGCTTAGTGTTAAAATGTCGGGAAGCAGTAAATTTCTGTATATAAAGTATAACATGTTGTATTGCACAAATTATCGTGAAATTGATGACCATTCTGCTCTTTTATATTATGTGCAATTCTTTGGACAACCAACCAACGAATGAAACTTTATTGTTCTGGACTTGTAACGTCACGAATGCTTATGTACACAACTACACAAGTGTATGAATAAAATTACAAACCGTATTGCCGACGGACCGCCACATCAGCGATAAGTTCACCACAGCAGCTTGGAAGCAAAACAAAGCCGCTCAGTTTTCATTACACCCTATTCTTTTCATGGAAAACTTTCACCCCCTCCATTTTCTTGTACAATCGGTTTTTTTACTGGTCCACACAGGTCAAAGGCTCGCTTCGAAATAAATCATTTCACATCATCCTCTTCCAAGTCACTAAAAGACACATCTTCCTCGTCACCTATATGGATAGTGGGGTGCCCAGCAAGATCAGCCTCTTCGTCGAACCAATCATCTATGTCGTCATCAAAGGCCTCATGCAAAATGTTTGAGGTCTCGGTATGATCCTTGGGCAGCTCCTCTTTGATGACCGATTTGTCCACTACTGCAACTTCAGTTACTTGGATAGGATGCTTCTCAATCTCGATTTCTGTTATGGGCATGACAGAAGCAGCTTCGTGCCGCATGAATGGGAATGCCTCTGTACCATCTTTCAAGGTGTCCTCTCGTGGCTGAACTCTAAGGTCATCCTTATGACCTAGCTGCTCAGTTTCAAGCTTCGACTGGTATTGCAGACGTTGCATAAGCATTGATCTAGCTTCCACAATCTGCAAGAACAAGAACTGGACTTAGAATACTGGCTGGGGCAGGTATCATCATTTGTGGAAGAAACTGTGACACCGGCAGAAATGACAAATCATCATATTTGTTATGGTTGCATTAACCAGGACATCTGATATTCTAATGTGCATCCCTCCTTTTGGTGCACCCATGACACAAATGGACTCCAAGCGTTCCATCCAGTCAGCTCGGGGAAAGTGTTTTGCCATATTGCAAATCTAATTTATAAAAAACAATCAGAAAGAAATACACGTGCAAAATATTTAATCACTAAAGTAAGCACTTTTGTCCTGGATGCGTTTTGGGTTCCACTTTCAGTTAAAAGTTTCCTCATGGGTTCCCCTATTGATTGATCTGGAGCTTGGAATTTATACCTAGTAAGACAACTTATGCCAGACTAACTTTATTTGATTTCAGGCCATTGACACGGGTGCATGGGAGCATCGAGAGCAAGCAATCAACTTAACTCAAATTAAATCATCACAAGCAGCCAAATTATATATAGCTTCTCAACCAGAGAAAGTTGCACATAGAAAACTGGAAAGGGCAACAGTAATTTGAAGATAAAGAATGCATACTTCTAGTTCTCTTTCTACGGATCTTGCAAGTGCTTAATTGGAATTTTAACTATTTCTCATGAAAAACAGGTTCTTGGACCACTATTGGCGTGCTGCTCTGTGTCCTTGTTACATAGCAGAATCTACATAAGCCATGTGTGTGCTACTCTGTGTCCTTGTTACATAGCAGAATCTACATAAGCCATGTGCCTCTAAACGCTCTTTGATAATCAAACAGATAGAATTCTCTACACTTATTTTGTGCAAGTTATTATGTCTATGAAAAAGCCATACTCTGCTTGATGTCTAGTGGGACTTCAATTCATGAAACTCGCCCTAAGCTCCTAACTGGTGCTATTACAATATGCCCCTTGCTTGAATCTGCACTAACAGGTCAAATTTAGCGCTTCAACTTCTCACCACTGTGTTAGTACAGAATGGACTGTCCAAGAAATTCTGCGCCAAAATTTCAAACAACGCATACAGACTAGAGATTAGAGAAATCTAGCCGCACAGACCTAAACTATCCTGCAAAATATCTCGAGCTTCCAAATCTAGCTGCGGTTGCGCAGGTCTAAAACATGCTGGTATGATTGTATTTGCAGACACCAATAAATCTAAACAGTGCTACAGAATATAGATTAGAGAAATATAGCCGCATACACCTAAACTATTCTGCAAACTATTTAGAGCTTCCAAATCTAGATGTGGAGGTCTATTACATGTTGGTATGATTGTATTTGTAGACAAATAAAGAACAACCGAATTGGCATTACTAGCTCCTAACATGTATGTACAGAATACAAATTACTTGTAGCTTGATAAAGGAAGTTTATCCACTACTACTCATTGCAAAACATAGAGGAAGCAATCTTATACATTGCTGCAACATGTTGGGCACACACATGAATAAGTAATGATGTTCCTATTTCCCATGTTTCTTTGGTACCTCCCTTTACCAATTATTAACTGCATGAACAAAATATTTTTTCCTTTTATGGAAACTTAATGCGGGACAATTTGGTCATATGCCCATGTAATTTCTACATTTAACGGCAATGACACTCTGTTTATGGTCAAAATATTCCAGATACGAAGATACCACATAGTTAGCAGTTGGCAGCTTCAATGGAAGCTAGATGAAAGCTATTTCAGATTCCTTCATCAGATCACAAAACAGCATGTTTCAAATTTGTATTGTGTGCTGGGTGTGAACCGTGAACTCTTATCTCTAGTAGTTGAGTGTGAAACTACAATTAGTGTGCTATTGCATACATAGAACTAAATTGAATAAATGCAAATTAAAGGCTCACACTATGCTGCCTACGAGTTAAGGAAATCGTGTGACTATACTACCTACTGTAAGATTGCCTATGCTTACAGGCCATAATTACTTGAAATGATAAGCACCTATATCAATAGTTTACACTAATTTAGAGAAATAATTCCTTGAATCATTAGCATGTACTGCTAATATTGACATTTGGGATTCTTTTCTTCTTCCCTTGAAGCAACGCTCGAACAAGCATGAGTTAAAATCATTCAAAGTTGAACATTTCTGACACAAAAACAATGTAAGGAGTTATCTCTGCCATTTATCTTGTTAATCAAATAAATCGAAAGAGATGTCTTGAGAAATATACTACGAATGAATGTCAAATCAGAACTCACTGGATATAGGCTAACCTTAACAGTTAAACACCAGTATCAATACATTCTTACCTAATTTGTTATGACAGATCGGCCCATTATGGGCTATTAACTATCCTTTTATTGTCCTCAATGCAAACATGATCACATATAGCTTTACTACTATCTATCACTCCTTTCTGGAAAAAATAATATTAAAAGTGGAAATAATCTCATATCAAGGGTGAGGAGCATTTTACCTGTGGTGTAGATAGAAGTTCAGCATCATTCTTGTTCAGTCTAGGATGTAGAAGAACAAAGTAAATTTTCCAAAAACATTCTTTATTCATATGGATTGGACACAGTTCAATCCGCAAAGCTGCTAATCTGGGAGCAAGATCCTCAATAGCCAAGGAATGCTCGTGTTGAGCATCAGACATGTCAAAATCTGAAGGAACATAAGATCAATGAAAAAGTTTAAGCGAGCACTTATATATGAACATTCATAGAAAAGCAATGAAAATGTGGAGCAACCAAGACATTAGGCCAATAGGAGTTAACAAACTAACAGTTTTTGCAGTTACAGTAGAGTCAACATTGCAGAATACAATCCAAAACCATAGATCAAGGTGAAATCTTAAAGAGAACAGTACCACACAAGCATTGCATTCAAATCGTATGCAATGAATATTACGATCTGCATATATAGAGCATCATAATTTTGACCATAGCTCATCTTGTCACAGAGAAGCATTTTCCCCCATGCTATTGCTACACAAAAGCAAATCTTACTCTAGGTACCAATCTATCACCATTTGTTTCAGAATGACGCATACGGCAGCATCTTTTTCTTTTCAAAAGGACAGTGAAAACTTTTGCTTTGTCCTAAATATTTAGAAGAACATAATAGCCCCAGTTTATAAGGGAAACCAGGCCGAAAAATCGTACAAATAGGGGGTAAAAACCCTGACAACAGCTTTCCCAACTCGCTCAGGAACACATTACTCAGCACAACCAGGCACTCGTATCTGGCCTAGTGAGCATAGAACTAACACATGCTTGGGCATCATTGTTTAGCCCTGATATCCTTTTATGCGCATATACATTTTACAAATAACAGGCAAATTGCCATCAAAAGCCATTTCAAGATAGGATGCTGGTACTAAGCAAGCATACACTAACCACCTGAGCTATTTATTATTCTCAAACAAAATCTTCAAGCTCCTGTGGCAAAAGTTCACAATGCTTTGTGATGGACAATTGGATACTAAACAAGATAACTCTATATCCATACATGTTAGTATATGCAAGCAAAAAATCAATTATAAAGTTTTACGTCATTGTATCCAGTGACCCAATTATTATAAATCCTACAGAAATGTATTCCATGTTTCTTTCAAGCACACAGCAATGTCATTGAATGCTTTAGTTGCAATTTCATAAGAGGAATGGAGATGAATTTATGGGTTTGGCAATCAACAAAATCAATTGCATGTCTTGAACCTATGAACACATCTTCCAACGATAAACTTGAAACTTTACATACGGTCTCGCCCAGAAGCAATAACTTGAAAGGAGAGGTGAAGAAATTACATGAGAATGGTCCATCTTTCTCGTCATCGTCAGGCAGCAGCGGGAAGTCAAGCCAGGTTTCTGGGTGCCTGGCAATGTTTGTGGCGAATGCTAGCACCTCATCAGTGATTCCAATCACATCCCAGTCCTCCTCTTCCTCCTCCTGCTGCCTTACTCTCTGGTCCTCCAATTCACCATCCTCATGGTGCCTTAATCTCTGCTCCCTGAATTCGCCACCCTCCTCATGCCTCACTCTCTGAACCTTCAATTCACCATCATCTTCGTTCTCTCCTGTCTCCACCTCCAATTCATGGTCATCCACCAACTCATGCCCTACCCGGTCATCCTCGACCTCAAGTCTTAATCTCCCCTCCCACTGATGCCACTCCTCGTCGCCCTCCACCTCATGCCTTACTGCCTCCTCTCCCATCTCATACCCAATCCGTCGTCTCCGCTCTTCCTCCCATTCGATCTCCTCGTCGTCTTCGGGAGCGAAGAAATTGGAGGCCATCCTAGAGAACCCAGACACGGCCTTGTGACTCGAGATCCGGGAGATCCCGCTCCTGAACCTCCCGCCGATCTCCGCGAAGTCGTTCCGGATCCCGGCAATCTCAGGCGGCGTCCGCGCATCGCCGGATTGGGCCCCCGCCGATTGAGGGGAGGGCGACGGCGACGGCGAGGTCTCCCCGGGCGGTGGCGCGAGGAAGTTGGCGACGCCCCAGAACTGGCGGGTTAGGGTTTTGGAGAGCTCGGTGAGGTCCTCCTTGACGCCCTCCGCCGCGCCCGAATGTGGCGGGTGAGGTGGTAGCGGCGGCGGCGGCGGGATGCGCGAGGAGGGGGAGGGGGTGGAGGTTGGCCCGGCGTCGGCGTCGGGGTCATCGTCGGCGCCGGAATCGTCGGGCATGTTGAGGGTGGTGGCGAGGGAGCGGGCTAGCCATGACATCTGCGGCGATCGCCGGCGGCGATGCGGAAGGGGGCAGGTGGGTTGGGTTGGGACTCGGTTGGTTCGGTTCAATCAGCCGCTTTTTTTTTCTTCGGTTCGTGTTTGAAATGGACGCGATTGGGAGAAGAGACAGGGACGGCTGGTTTGCTGAGTTGCCACTGGGCCCGGCCCTCGTGGCGCACTTGGCTTCCCCGCTGTTCCTCGATCACCATAGCTCTTGCGATTATTAGATCTGGATCGTTCGTTTGAAATTATAAAATTTGATTGCGGAAAGTTACACATGTCCCCGATCTCGTTACGAAAACCAGGTGATGCAAACTTTCAAATAAGAATTGCCATTCATGGAGGATATGGGATGGCCGGTTGGATTTAAATTAGTTTGACTTGCGCGCTCGAACCGCAAGCTTGCAGCTACCGCTAAATCCAAATAATTTATTGCTCCGTAAGGACCACTGAATCTACCGGTAAAGTGATTCAACTTTGTACGTACACAAGGCGATCCGATTTTGCGACGATGTAACGGATCATGTCATTCTTACATTCTGCCAAGGGATCGGCATTATGGCCAGTGCCGTAGTGTCACATTCGCACAAGCAACACTGATTGCAAACCATACTCTCTTCTATGTTAAGGAAACCTTCCAATGTACTCCATACTGTAAGTAGGGCAGTACTTGTACTGCACAGCTCCATACTGCAGATGAAGTGATGAACTAAATTTGCTTTAAATTACGATCGCACCTCTGGCTAACATTCAAACCGCAATGTTCAAAGAGGTAAATTCCACCCACTCTCTTTTTTGTCTCAACGAGATGACATCTCGTTGTGCACAAAAAAGCATGCACACTCTAAGTCCCAGCTAAAATGTAAAATCTAGAACGTAAGCAAATCTCAATCGTCTCAAAAAATAGTGTAACAAAAAATAACAAATCTCAACGACTAGAGTGGAAAATTTTAAAGTCAACCGTGTACCAACGTAAATAAAGCATCTCAAGACGTCTGATAGCTCGTGGCATTCAGGTTGATGGAGTCGACGATCCTGATGATCTGCGCGAGCGCGCTCTTGTCGGTGAGGATGCCGGAGTGCGACACCTTGGGCAGCTCCACCACCTCGACGACCTGCGCCGGCGAGTCCGACCACGCCTTGATCGGCCCCACGAGGCTCGCCAGGTTCACCGTCCCGTCGCCGTCGCCGTACACCACCTCCTCCGGCGCCTCGTCGAAGCCGCCGTTCCCGTACACGAGGCTCTCCACCGTGTCGACGCCCGTGCCCACCAGGCACGTCACGGGCACGCCGGGCTCCGGCAGGGCCTCCACCAGCGGCCTGATCCGCGCCCGGTACGGCTCCACGCCCTCCTCGAACCCGATGTCCCGGAGGAACTGCGTCATGTTCTTGGCGGAGTAGGACCGGTTGCTGTGGGCGCGCGACACCACCAGCGTGGTGTTCCCGAACACCCGGGGCGCCGGCAGCAGCCACAGGTTGCTCTCGGAGGTGCGCTGCTCGTCGCGGATGAGGGACGCGTCCACGAACGGCACCCCCAGCGTGTTGCCGGACGCGAAGGTGAGCATCTCCTGCACCGAGCCGCCCCACGGCGCCGAGAGCGTGACCAGGCGCGCCACGTGCGCCGCGCGCCAGGGCAGCGGGCTCCGCGCCAGCAGCTGCAGCGCGAAGAGGCCGCCGAGGCTGTGCGCCATCAGGATCGCCGGGCGCCCGCCGTTGGCCGCGCAGGCGGACTCGACGAGCAGCCTGAGGCGATGCAGGTACGCGGTGCCCACCTGCGACGGGTGCCCCGGCCCGGCCAGACCGTAGCGGAAGTCGTACGGCGCGCCGAACAGGTCGTGCCCCTCCTCGTACCCGGCCTTCTCCAGCGTGCTCGCCAGGGTGTTCATGTACCCCGTCAGGAACCTGAACACGCGTCAGTTGTTCGTCATGTCACATTAGTCACGGACAGTTGCAAGTCACCTCACCATAACCAGGCAGAAGGAGAAAACCTTGGTGTGTGCAGAGGGAAAGAAAAAATACAAAAAATGGTACAGTAGCTTACTTGAGGTTGGGGTCGAGGTAGCGGAGGGTGGAGGTGGAGCCGAAGTCGGAGACCCTGGTCTCGACGCCGGGGGCGTTGCGGTAGTCGTCGGCGACGGCGTCGTAGAAGAGCGTCATGCGCTCGGCGAAGCAGCGGGTGAAGGGCGCGAGCAGCACGGAGGGGTCGAACCAGAGGCGGAACCAGCCGCCGCGGCCGCGCACGGGCGGCCACACCCGGCACGCCAGGCTCGACGGCCTGTACTCCTCCGTCAGGCGCGCCTCCAGCTGGTTGCCGCCGGCGCCCGGGATCAGTATCACCGGGTGCCGCTCGGCGCCGGCCGCCGCGACCACCCTCGCCGCCGACGCGCCGCAGCAGCAGCAGGACGAGCTCAGCGACAGCATAACCATCACCGTCACCGCTGCTGGCGCGAGGGCCAGCGAAGATGGGCGCGTCTCCATGCTTCCTTCCAGGCTTGGATTTTGTTCCTTGCTCCTTTGTCTGCTTTTGTGATTCGGTGCTCCCCTGGTCCCTGCTACTGTGTTGTGTGGCGACGGTGCTCGATCTCGGAGCTTGCTGATTGGTGATGGTGCTACCTGGATCGCTTGGAGCCGCTCAAAAAAGGCCGGTCGGGGGAACGGTAACGGTAGTGGTTACGTCGTCCTGGCAGCAGTGGGTAGACGTACACCCACTCTAAACCAACGCGCACGTTCAAATCGAGCTCGTGTCAGCGCAATTAACCCCGTGGTTATGTGAGGACAGCGACCCATGCCTCTCTGCCCGTACGTACCGTCGCGTGTACATGCTGGTGCATGTGGACTTGGAGGGTCCCGGTGTCGCCGGGTCCGGGGGCTTCGAGGCTGTCGGTCACGCGATCCGGCGGTTGGGGAGGCGTGTGCCGGAGCACGTACGGGATACCGGCTGCCTTTCGTCGCCGGACACGGGACGCGAACGTGCTCAGAATCAATCATCGCACGGATCCACAGCTCTTGAATTCGTCTCTGGCTGGCTGGCTGCGATAGAGCGGGGCAACGACGAGATACCATGTGATGTGTTTCCCGTCCGTCGGCCTCGATCAGCAGCGACGCGTCCCCGACTCGCAGTCTCGCACGTCCGCAGCAGCTGATGAGAACCTCCCGGAGCATTTATTGGGGGAAGGAATGTGGCTACGCTAAAGCAAACCGGTTTTGATTTTTTTTAATTACACAGTACAACGCAGACGTTCACACACGCATGCATACTCACCCCTATGAATACACGTACGCAAACCCTACCCCTACGAGCACCTCCGAAGGACTGAGCAGAGCACCGACAGATCTGGAGATTCCCGAAGTCACCATTGGCGCCTCGTTGTCGACGGGAACGTCGCTTAGCACTTAACTAGGGGGTGGGCATTCGGTTTATTCGGTGATTTCGGTTCGGTCTATTCGGTTTCGGTCATTTTGGGTTTTGAAAAAGTGGGGACCGAAATTTTAAAAAGTATAATAGGAACCGAACCCGAATAGACGGATTATTTCGGTCCACCGAATTACCCGAATTTTTATAGATATCCTTGTCACCTCTCAAAACTCTATGGTAGAAATTCAAATTTCCAACTTATTTCAAGTCTATGGATTTAAGGACTACTCAATAAAAGCAAGTAACTAACAAGTTTATGAAAAAAATTTAAAATAGTTTAAAATATAAAGTTGTAACATTCATAAGCTAAATCAAAATACGTAAATATATTGAATTTCGGGTTATTCGGTCTATTCGGGTTATAGACCATAGGAACCGAAACCGAACCCGAACTCCAAATTATAAAATTATCTGGACCGAACCCGAAACCCGAAACCCGAATAGACCGACAATTCGAGTCATTTGGGTTCGGTTCGGTTCGGTTTTTGGGTTTGGGGTTCAAAGTGCCCACCCCTACACTTAACGCATAGCGCCTGTAAATCCTGGGAAAATCCCAGGAAAAGATGCAAGCACCAGGATTTGAACCCATCACTAATGGGTAGCGTCCCACTGGACCGTCCTACCGACGTCGACGACCACGACAAGGACGGGCCTTGGGCTTGCTCGTTTTGAGCTCCATGCGAGGCCTGCTGGCTGGCTCTTCAACTACGTCTCATGGGCTTTCAGAGGGCCTAGCCGGAATTGTACAGAGTTTGGGATATTTTTTTTCCATTTTCTTTATTTCAAGAAAATGTTTTAATAAATGGATGTCTTTATTTACTCCGGGATTTTTTACTTTATACAATTTTTTAATACTATAAAAATTGCATTAAATAAAATAAATAGTACAAAAGAGCTCTGAGCCAGGCTCTAAATCGTACCACATCCATTTTTATTTTTTTAAAAAAATATATACTGCAATCAGTACTCGTATTAGGTGAAACATTAGGTCTGCCGGCCCGTACGTTTTTTATGTATTGCAGTAGATCTTGATTTATGTGACTTTAATGGCCAGCCTTCATGGAATTTTGCTTGCCGAAATGTTTGACGTGGCTGCTACGTTTTCCCCGAAATTGGTAGCAACTTGCTAACATCCACATGGATGCAATTCTATCCTGTATCTGAACACAGCACAGTACATCTGTACCCTACACAACACGTCTGTTGCAAAAAACTAGCCTTGGAAAACAATCAAAACCGTGTCAGTTGACCTCAACTCAAGCTAGCTTAAAAAACCCACAACATATTCTACAATAGCCTGAATTCTCGCGGCGACTGACTGAACAACTGAACAGAGAACCCGTCGATGGGTGCGACTTCAAGGGTCCAGACAAGCAGGCCTCGTCTGACTTGAATAGGCCAAACCAAGGCCCCCAAAGCCAACGCTTACGCTTGCCGTGCCCGTGGCCAGCATCGCGAGCTCAGTCACGCACAACCAACGAGACGAGCCCGCGTCGGGTCAGACCTCACGAATTCCCTAGCTTTTCCGTAGCCATCCAAGCACGTCACTTGGCGAGGAACGAGTCGCATGCCACCCACCTATATCAACTATCAAGCCCCAGCTAACCGTGCACCGCTCCCAAGTGCCTGTGCTGCCACTTCGCTCTCACCACTACCAGAAATCAGCAGGTGCAACACACAGCAAGCAAGGAGCAACCCGTTTATTTGATCGATCCCTCGCGGCCGGCACGCAGGCAGGCAGGCATGGCGGTGGCGGCCACGGCGACGCCCACGCCGACGGCGACGACGGCGAAACCGGGGATGCGGGCTCTGGTGGTGCTGGGGCG
This sequence comes from Echinochloa phyllopogon, assembly GCA_033239725.1. Taxonomy (NCBI): domain Eukaryota; kingdom Viridiplantae; phylum Streptophyta; class Magnoliopsida; order Poales; family Poaceae; genus Echinochloa; species Echinochloa phyllopogon. Next base: position 8,541,660 of record BTCW01000009.1, on the reverse strand, counting down.
GTGCGTGCGCGCGCCGTTCCGCGTGCTCCTCCGCGCGCGGGACATGTACGTGAGCCGGCTGGCTGCGTGCGCGGGCGGCGGCGGCCGGGTTGGCATGGGCCCCGTCGGGCTGGTGGCGATGCCGCGGTGCCAGAGCCACGGGTTCTACCGGTCGGCGGTCGGGACCAGCGACGACGACGTGCGGGAGCTCATCAGGGCGGCGGCCCGCGCCGGCCCGCCCAAGGCCGCGCCGCGGAGCCAGAGCGTGGCCATCGGGCGGATCGACGAGGACGGGCCGTGCGAGTTCGGCGGGCTGGGGGAGGAAGAGAGGGCGCAGCTGGCGCTGGGGCCCCGGAGCAAGAGCTGCGCCGTCGTCGGGCCGTCGGCCAGGACGACGGCTCGCACTCGCAGGGCCGCGCCGGCGGCGTCGCGGCTTAGCTCTTAGCTGAACACGCACGCCGCCGGTCGCCGGCACGGGCGCACTGGATCGCGCACAGTGGCGGCGGAACGTGGACGGCAGGGTGCATGACTGTATGGGTGCACCACAAGTCCACAGCACAAAAGTTACCAGTATATATATACTCCGTACGTGAAGTACACGCCCTTAATCAGAGTGTTAGTGTTTCGCTGCCGACTGCCACTGAAAGCGTCTGCAATTGTGATTTGTTATTTGTGAACCGTGAAGCCAAATTATGTTGCGTTTGCCCTGGCCTTGATGAGCGAGCTAGGAGCTGTCGTTCTTAATCTGTGCCGGAATGTGTCTTCTTTAATTATTGTGCTTGTGCCGGAATGTGTGGATGCCATCGTGGAAGAAATAGAGAGTATCTTTCTTGACTTCAATAATGGGCGGCAGAAATTTTCTGCAGGCTGCAGCGCCCCGCCGAGTTTATCGTTTGACTCGGTACGCGAGACCACCCGTTTCTCGTACTTGATCGAGTTGGACAATGGCATCTCGACGCGTTTGATGTGCCGTTCTCCTCCAGTTTTAACTTTTAAGCTTGGACTTGAGCTGCCAACAGAGAGCCGGACCACCAAAGCATGGTACATGGTGCAACACCGAAGCTAATCCATGAGCATGAGTTGCAGGGTACAATCGCCTACGTTCAGTGTTCTGTTTGGTTTGCGTCCACAGCTTACCCTGTAATGGGTTAGGCACATCATAGGTCCGTCCATGTCAACAACTACATCACGTCATATTTCCGCAGAGTTATTTTTTTTTCCAATCTTTACCACAACGTTGTACTATTCATCACATTCTATTTAAATTTAAATTTAGCTTTTTTTGAGAATTATTTAAATTTAGCTGTAAATATTACATGGAGGGAAGAGTGGAAGACACGAGACACGCAAGTTACGCAACTGGGCTTCCCGAGCTTCATTCACTATGACGTGTAGGATCCGGCCCACCTACACGCTGGACAACACACCCTGACGTTCCCGACCCCACTCGTCAGCTTCATCCTCACCTGGCTTCGGCGGTTCGGTCCTTGTGCCACACCCACACGACCCACACGCTGACACGCCCACACCTGTTCAACACAGAGAGCACTAGAACACGGCCACGCGGCGAGGCCGGCGCGGCGCCGGTGTGGGACCATGGCCCGCTCCTCCCGCATCACCTTCTCCTCGGCGGCGGCCATCGCCATGGCGGGCGCCGGGGGCTCCTCCTCGTCCGATGACGACGAGGCGGGCGAGGAGATCGAGTCGGCGCCCCCGCTCCGCGTCGGCGAGGAGCGCGCCATCGGCTCCTCGGGGATCCGCAAGCGCCTCCTCCGCGCCGGCCAGGGATGGGCCACTCCCGTGCCTCCCGACGAGGTCTCAGGTCCCCCCTCCTCTCCTCACGTTCCCATCATCCACCCGCGCCGCATCGGTTTGTTTGCCGCCTCGTTTCATTTCATCCCGGTCTGGTTTTGCAGTGCACTATGTTGGGTCGCTCCCCGATGGAACGCTCTTTGCGTCGACGAGGGACGGAGGAGGAGAGCCCCGCAAGATCAAGCTCGGCAGTGGTGAGGATTCACTCTCGATTGCTAATGCCAATTTTGGCATTTCATTACTCATCTCCTATCTAATCAAGCTGTAACGTTAGATGCTTGCTTGCGATCGCCTCCATCTGTGGAACATTGGGAAGTAGGCGCGTTTACTATATAGCACTTTTTTGGATCTTGATTTATTAGGAAAAAAACAGACCGGCGGGAGAAGTCAGAAGAGCCTCTCCCGGGCTTTGTTAAAGGTACAGACCTACACCACAGCCGGTCCAACTAGAGCTTGATTTTGAGGCCCTTGGATTTTCACTTCTGTTTCCCATAGTAGTGTAAAATAGGCTTGCAGCAGACCTAGACACTCGTACAACTGTACTGATACGGATCTTCTTTTATTTATCTGAAACACTGACAAGTCCACAACCATCTTACCATTTCACAATGGTGAAGTTACAATCTCTGTACCACGATGTAGGCCCAGGGTATTAGATTTAGACGTAGTAACAGGGGTTTGGCCTTGTTACCTCTAATATTCCTTGATTCCAGCTAACTGTGATCCTACATTCTGATACCTATAATTGATTAAGTACAGGCGTACACAGTTGTCTTGCTATACATTATTTCTCTCTATTCCTATATTATCGTATTTGCACTACTGTTAATATTTCTTTGATAATGTTTTGTGCACCATTTAATCTGGCCCTTACTTCATTTCCTAAATTAGGAGATGTGGTAGCTGGGCTAGAGCATGGAATCTGTACAATGAAGAAAGGAGAGAAGGCATTATTTATGCTTCCTCCTTTGGCTCATGAAGATTCTGGTGCTCTTGGTGTCCCTATTGGTTCTGAGCTCCATTTTGAGGTAGAGCTACTATCATGGTTGACAGTGGTGGATTTATATAAAAACGGTGGAATTGTAAAGAAAGTTTTGTCAACTGGAGGGAACAGACAAACAGGGGATCTTGATGAAGTTACAGGTGAACAGTAGATGACAAACAATCTTGCTCCTTAATGTTTCTTGTATTTAAATACCAATGCTTCATTGGTATCCTGTAATCTTATGACAGTTGTTCATGCATTTATACAGTCAAGTACAAAATCAAGCTACTTGATGAGTCGATTGTTGAAGAGTCTCCAGAAGAAGGATCGACCTTCTTTGTTACTGAAGGTAATTGCACCAGAAACTTTATTCAAACGATTCGGTGTCATACAGCTCTTCTCAGTAACATTCCTAATGTGCATATGAAGCTTAAATACAGCCTATATTGGATAGGACTATAGGAGAGATGTTTCAATAATATGGTTGTGAGAGATTGAATCGATTTTATGTTTTTTCAGGACATGTCTGTCCAGCGCTGCCTAAGGTCCTAAAAACAATGAAGGAAGGAGAGAGAGCTATTGTGATGGTGCAATCACAATGTACGTCTTGCTCTTATATTTGTAAAATAAGTGTTGCCTTGTCATTACTTAGTTCACCCCCTAATACTGTAAAAGCATGCTTGCTAAATTTTAACATGATTTACTACGGGTACGTGAGTATTGGATTTTCTCCTGATGCAACTGATTCTACCAGGTGGCTGTGTTTAAGTCTGTCTGACAGTATATGGTTGAAAGTTGACTGATTAACTCAGTGCATGCTGTTAGTTGAGATATTCCGAAAATTATCTGGGGTGGAAGTAGCATCTCAATACATGTGAGGCATGCACACATGTAATCTAACATTTAACCTTTTCGGGTCCTCCTTAACCATGAGACTTGTGCACTGTTTTTCTTTCTGCTCTGAATCTTTTGTATTTTTTGTTTTATCTATGAAAACACAAGTGTTGCAGTCTGCCTCACTCAACCTATTAACCACCTACAGATGCCTTTGGGGAGCAGGGAAGAGCCGCTAAAAAACAATTTTCTGCTGTTCCGCCAAATTCTGCAGTCAATATGGATGTGGAATTAGTTTCATTAAAGCCAGTGATTGATGTTACAGGAGATCTAAAAGTAATTAAGAAGACATTAAAGTGTGGTGATGGTATTCGCACTCCACATGATGGTGAAACTGTTCATAGTAAGGATTCTTTTGCTTTCTGATATGATCGAGTGCTTTGTTGTAATTTAATTTCCTGCTGACACATATTTTAACTTCAAATTTAGTTAGATATACTGGCAGCCTGGAGGATGGTATTGTCTTCGAAAAGTTTGGCTTTGACGGGGAGCCCTTTGAATTCGTCATAGATGAAGGTGAATGAATTCAAGTATATAGTCAAATTAATCTTCCAATCATTATAAGCATGTAGGAAAATCTCCCAAAGTATGGTTATGGTACTTTCTCCAACAACAGTAGCACATGCTTTATAGCTGTTTCATTATTCGTCTCAGAAGTATCGAGATCTTCAAGCATTTGGTGCTTAAATATTTTACACTAGAAATACAGCCACATGATTTTATAAAGTCGTTTTGCTTAATTGTGGCTGAGCTGGTCCAGTCCATTGGTGGCCAATACTGGTGTTTTATTGTGTACTTGTGCCTTTTTATTTAATGTGCAGTATCTGTTACTATTATACTGGCTTCTTTAGTTTCCTCATTTCATCATGTGTCACTTGCAGAACAGGTAACAGTTGGATTAGATCGTGCAGTGGCAACAATGGTGAAGGGTGAACTTGCTGAAGTGACAGTGAAATTTGAGTATGGATTTGGCAATACAGAAGTACAAAGGCAGTCACTAATGGTACCTCCTTGCTCTACATTGATATATGAAGTGGAACTGATAGACTTCTTAAAGGTATTGGCTAGTCTGAGCTTTCATCATCTCCACCTGTGGCGTCAACTTATACTTATCAAGCACTCCTGGTTGTGGCATGGCCGCATGGCAGGAAAAAGAATCATGGGAGATGAGTGCCGATGAAAAGTTGGAGGCTGCAGAGAAATCAAAAGTTGCTGGCAATGACTTATTCAAGATAGGGAAGTTCCAAAGGGCCGCGAAGAAGTATAGCAAGGTAGTTTAAGTTTTTCTGTCTCATACTTTTGGATCCATGGTCTTTAGGGAGGCAGACTGATTTCTTTACTCTCAGGCTCTTAATTATATTAACGATGATGGGCATTTTGAAGATGAAGTTGAAAAGTTAACGAAAACTCTGAGAGTATCCTGCTTGTTAAACCATGCAGCATGCTGCCTTAAACTGAAGGATTTTGCCCAAGCAATTAGCTTGTGTTCAAAGGTAGGTGGGATATGATCTTCATGCCACTTGCAGCTTGAAGTTTGTTACATGCTATTCATTTTTACTATGTCAGGTGCTAGAAATTGAGTCTTGCAATGTGAAGGCATTGTATCGGAGAGCACAAGCTTATGTTGAATTGTATGACCTGGAATTGGCTAAGACTGATGTACTGAAAGCACTAGAATTGGATCCTAACAACAAGTGAGGACAGACCATTCTTTCCTGGCATATTATGGTGTTTGGTGTACTAGTATTATGTGCATTTCAACTTTCCATTCTTCATTTCTAGGGAGGTGAAGTTACTGCAAGCAAATCTGAAAAAGCTTCAGGTGGAGAGTAACAAGCGGGATGCAAAGCTTTATGCAAACATGTTTGATCAAACTGCAAAAGAATCTGATGTGGTGTCAAAGGTAACCTCTTTCATTTTCTGTTTTTCCTATACTTTGCTCTATGAAAGCATTGGTACTATAAACTCTACTTCTTTCTGAGCAGTAACATCTAAAAAAGCATAATTTCTGAAGTAATGTTCCGTCTTAATTATCTTTTTTTTTGAAAGGAACGGCAAAAGCTTTGCCGTAATTTTTATTAGACGAGAAAAAAAAAACACAAAAAGAAAAGGAATTCAAAACGTCATCACCCTGGCCCTAAACACAACTAGAGGAGAACAAAACTAACTATCCGTCTTAATTGTCTAGCACATGGAAACTTTGTCCTTTGACTTTCTATGCATTTCTTAATTGTCAAGCGCATGCTACTTCAGTCTAGCAGAACCGTTAATTTTCAGTATGTTACTTGTTTCTCAGGTCACAGCACATACCACTTCTGCACATCCATTCTAGTGTAGATTGATATATAAATATGTAAGCTCTATGGTGTGATGTTTGGACAATAGCACTAACTGCCTGGCAATCCACCAATTCAATCTGAAACATAATCTCATTTGTTTTAAGTGTGCCCTGCCACTAGCACTGGTATGCAGGCAGGGAAACGGGGCGGTAGTTGAAAGATACATCGATATCCTACTTATTCTATCTGTGAACATTTCACCGTCCTCTCCATTTTCTTTTTGGTAGGGAGCTGAAGGATCAGGCCTTACTGAAAATAGTATATAAGAGCCATTTCACTAGCTAGGACTTGTATTTGATCTCCTATTTCTGTGCTACGAACTCTGATAAGAGTTCTGACGGATCTATCTCTTCAATCTATCGCAGAAACGCAAGGTTGAAAATACAAGTCACAATGAAGAAACGAAGGTCTGTGTACAGTCACGTTTTTATTGATTATAACACAAACCGAGGCTACTGTTGATCATTTCGTTTCCTTCATTCAGATTTCTGATGCGGAGGAATCGCTTGATGTGGTCAAAGAACACTGAAGATGAATCCTTTCATGATTTGAGTGTTTTTATGGTACTTGGAAGGTACCAAGAAATTACACACGGGAAGGTTGTAATTTGGTACCCACAATTTTGTACCTTCCCAGTTGTAATTTGGCGGCATCTCTTTTATGATAGCATTGTGTACTCAAGCAATCACGATTTTACGGCAGTTAATGTGGAAGTGGAAACAGTACCGACAAGGCTACTTGCGGTGTGTAGGCGGCTGGCCCAAGCTAGGACCCAGAGCTGTAATCAAAACTCTTTTCTACCACACATCCAGTGAAAAGTGGTTCTACCCGATAGAAGGTCCATGAAGGCAGTCTGTACATGAGTACATCATTCTGCCGACCCTGTGCTAGTTCTGATTCCGTGCCTTGACCCTAACGCAGTTTCGCCCCGAATTCCGGCACGGCAGGTTCGTCCGTGAGCGAGGCGAAGACCAGAGCCGTATGAGCATGACCACTGATTGGTGAAACGCCCCCTCACAAGGAAAGCTCATGTCCTCTAGTAACATCCTCGTCCCTCTACCTGTAACCTGGTTTTTGTTAGCTGGATCGTTCATTGTACGAAGTTGTTTAAGGAAAGTGTCGCGCACCACTATACTTATATGGTTTTAATTTGCATCGCGTTTTCATCCTAATAATACCACGACAAAAGCTTTTGTCCTAATTGCAAAACCAACAAAATCTGATAGCACAGCGAGTTCAAGATTTTTCAATTGAGCGGACTTGAATTCTTTTTAATTGATATGGATAGAGAATTTTCAATCTAGTACTTCTTTTATTTTTATATGGAGGAATGCGGGTCAAATTTGTTACAGTAGAAAGTAGAAGAGATGAAGTGAAAAATGTCTTGCTATTACGATTAATTAGTGACTCATCCACGCGAAAAAATGGCCTTAGAAATTTTTAAATTAAACTCAAAATATCTGATCATCATTTGGGTGACTGCTGACTAGTCATCATTCACAACAATCACCACCATCAGATCGACAGTATCAGATTATCTTCTCGTAGAAAAACATATGGTTTGAATAGTTCAGGGAGGATCAATTCCTGATATTTCAGTTTTGGAGGTGGAAAATCAGTTGAGGGATCATCAATGCCTTTTTCTAATATACTAGGTATATGCCCGTGCGTTGCTACGGGTAACAATCATGTATCCATGAGTTACTTGGTGATATGTGTGTATTCATTTAGCTAAAAATTTATAGATGACACAACAATTATAATGATATAAAAAATACATAAAATGCATTGAAACCATCATATCAACTAAGCACCCGTAGAGATGCCTTGAACACAATAAATTCATCAAGCCACAAATGTAAACTTTATAAATTTATCAATATCTTAGAATTGCCAGCCTATAAAACACTAAAATTGAAAACCTATCATTCCCACGGTGATCTGAATATTTGTGTTATACTAAAAATAAAATAAATTCATCAAGCCAGGCAGAAAGACTTTATTTTAATTTCTCCCAAACAGACTATTACATAGTATTTCGATTACACTAATAATGTCGCGCACAGCAGAACACAAGTGTAAAAGTTTTAAGCCTGTAAAAGATTAGCATCGTTCCGCACGGCCTTAAGCATGTTGCTTTACAAGCTGAGAAATTCAGAGAACAAGCACAGTACAGAGCAGCCTGCCAATCGTCAAACAAATTTGGATATTCAGAAGGATCTGCTAGAGACTATGAAGCTCACATATTAACCTGCATTTGCAAGCACTAATTAACAAGAAATTCGTTGTTTCGGGATACTTGAGATATGCCAGGATTCAAAAAATAGAATAGGTTTGGACAGACACAACTAAGATATTAATCTATCATGCAACATATGCGGTAATTAAATACAACCAGGCAGCATTGTATAGGCTGTACAAATAACACAGTACAGGTATGATCAAAGGGAGCCTTGTTGACAATACAAATGATTTGAGGCAATCCATCGTTTTGCCTCTCACCATGCATTTAACTTATTATCATCAGGAGATGAACCGGTTTGGTGTCTGCATCCCAGAGTCGCAATTGATGTATAGTGATTGATGATATAGCAGGCTCTGTCATGCGCATAGAAAATTAATTGGCAAAACAGGAGGCCATCTGCATCCATAAAGAAATATCAATGAACTTAACAATGTAGCTTAACAGGAACCGCATGGATTGAAATGTTTTGAAGAAGCTGGAGATGTTGTAATAACTGTTGTCATGCCCAGAAACATTTGGAAGACTGAAACTGTATAGTACCAATTAGATTATGGAGGAGTAAATTTTGAGAGCACACAAAATGGTTGAAATTGATATTTCAATGTTTATTAATACATGCGTGTGAAGACAGGGAGTAGAGTAAATAACAGATACATTTCTGTACTTGCAGTTCTCCTTTTTAGCTGCTATATCTGTTATGCACAGGAGTCAAACATTTCACATGGAGCAACTACAAACTAAACTGGTAGACAGTGATATTGACAACAATTACACAATTGTTACCTTGAACAGAGGATTAATAGACCGATGGACAGCTAAATTTGAGCTACAACACTTAGCAGGATAAAGTGAGTACTCCAGATTAATAATGAAAAGTAAACCATTTTGACCATTATTTGTCCCTTAATGCTTTGAAAAATACATTATATCATCAGTAGTTGAAGACAAACCTCTAGATATGGTGAGTTGCTAAGAAAAACTTTTTAAGTACTCAGAATATGAGGTCCTTGTCTTGGTGAGGAACCCATATGTAACTCAAATTAGCTTTGTTATTGCTGAGGAGCACTAAATTTTTGCCAGATCACAAAGCCAGCACAAAAGCTCCACCTGTTATTTTTACATAAATATTCAGTGGGATGCTTGCTTTAATATAAGCCCGAAGAGCTGGAATTTTTTCCTTTAATATAAGCACGAAGAGTTGGGATTTGGAACATGTCACTTTCAGGCTTCCTGAAATGGTCACCATGGATAAAGGTTTATCAGATTCTGGATTTTCGATAATTCTATTTCCTACATCTGCTGGTGCTCCGTAGAGGAAGTGCATGTAACACTGCTTACAGCTGCTGGCAGGTATCAGACACAAAATTGATCTGTACTTGTTCTATAAAAAAAACTCGAAAATACAGATCTTGAAGTGGCTAGAACTGATATGCATCATTGCACACAGCCAGGGCATATCAACCGGTACAGAGCAGGGGTTTAGTCAGACCAAGGTAAAGTAAACAGACTAAGGTAAAACATGCCGAAAGATTCGATTGTATACACTATGCGCAAAAAAATTTGTAAGCATCTCAAGATATATAGAGAATCTAGATGGCTACATGACGCAATAGATTATTATTGGGCCAGCCTGGCCTTAATGTTAATGTGGACAAAAATCTGGAATCAGATAACAATCCCTGTGAGACAAAAAGGAATCCATTTTGTAGTTACTAAAACCATAGAAGAAATGCCTCTTGAGATAATGAAGTTTGTTTTGCAGGTCTTTCATCAATGCTGTACAGCAAGGAATTTATGCTCTCTACATCTCGGTTTTGTTTCTTTTGCTGTAAATGTAACCGACATGAAATTAGCTATCGTTTTCCAAGTAACTTTGCCCTTATTCTGAAATTTGTCAATTTAGTTAGGCAAATACAAATTAATCTACATGGATTCAAAGTACAATCTTAAGAAGCATTTCATTGAGTAATTTGCAAGCATAAAAATTCCTTTGAGCATCCAGTAAGGGGAAGTATAATGTTACCTTGCTGCCCAAAAAAAAATGCATAGTTCTTGCAGTCTAACAACCTGCAAGAAACAAAGACAGAGGAGAAATGTATCACATCAGATGATGATATGGTCTGTCAAACTAAAGGCACCAAGAGAAACTGAATAGCCTCCACCTCCAAGATGTCCAATGTCCTATGTCCCAATTGATATAAAATGAGAATGAAAGAACATGTTAGATGGAAGATCACATATCTGGAGGGCATTGAAGTTGGGAGAGGTAAAGCATGGCTGCAGAGTACATCTCTCAGTGAACCCTGCACCTAGCATGCTGGACGCCGAGCCCCGGCCTGCGGTTGCGACGCACCACCGCCTCCTCCACCGAAGCCCTGCCCCGGTGACGGCTGCAAGCATTATTAGAATCATATGAATGAACCGTGCTTAGAGATTAAAGAGTGGTTGGCCCATGTTTGCTTGAAGCATTTTTAAGCCATGTACGCATGTGGCTTGTTGATCTTGCGAACCTGTGGATGCGGCTGGAAATGTTGTTGCTGCTGCTGCTGTAGCGATCCGGTGAAGGCGCCGCCGAAGACGCCAGCGGCCTCTCCTCCCTGGAATGAACACTGAATAAAAACGCGAACTTTTCGCGAAAACATTCTAGATTCTTGACGGGAAGAAAAAGGCAGCAAGTGGATTTCAAAGAAGACAGTACGGCGGAATTTGCGGCGGCCTTGAGCAGCGCCTGCACGTCGCGGCCCGATCGGCCGTTGCTGAGGGAGAGCGGGAGGAGCACGCCGCCGTCCCCGCCGCCGCCCGCCGAGCGGCCCATGCCCTGGAGCAGCATGTGGTGGCCCTGCCTCACATCGAGCAGCTGCTGCAGCACCATCTGCTTCGCCGCCGCCGCCGCAGACTCCGCCGCCGTTGATCTGGTGCTGCCGGAGCCGCCACGCCAACAGCGCGGACTCGTCGTACGGACCCCCGCCGAACAGCTGCTGATGGTGGTGGTGGTGGTGGTGGTGCAACCCCTCCGCCTGCGCGCCGCCCACCGGTGCCTTCGCTCCCGCCGCGGATGTCAGATCCGGCCAGGCCTCCCAGCATCTGGTCGAGGAGGTCGTCGAGGGAGATCTGGCCTGCATTCCCCGCGTCGTGCGCGGCTGTCGACGGCGGACCGCGGCGGCTCCGTGCGGCGGCGGCGGCGGCGGCGGGCGGGGGCCACCAGTGGGGGAGGGAATGGGGCCCCAGGCCGGGAAGGGAAGGGCGGCGGCGCGGGGGCCATGAGGGTGGCGCAGCCTGATCTGATTCGCGGTGCCGACGGAGAAGGACGACGAAGACGGTGGGCGCCAGAGATGGAAGGGGAGGGGCCGGGGCGGCGCCGGCGGGCCGGCAGGGAGATCGATTTTTTTTTTTGACACGAGGGAGATCGATTGGGGGAGCGGGGCGGCGGCGGTAGAAAAGAAAAGGACCGGTTGGGGGAGCGGGGTGGCAGGCGGGTAATTACTGTGAAGTTTAAGGAAGGCGCGGACTCGCGGACGAAGGCGCGCACGATCGCAGGCGGACGGAAAATTACTGGGGGACGGAGGTATCGCACGTACGCGGTTCCTGAGCACGGCATTATTAGCACGGCATTATTAGGAGTAGAGATATGTAAAACGGATCCCGCCACGATTTGATTGTGTACCGAGCTTCCCGACTCTCTAGCTCCCTCTCTCTGTCTCTCCGTTTACTAGTTGTCGTCCTCAAAGATGATTCTGCCACCTTTTGATGATAGAGCGGGTGATCGAGGCAAATCATCTGAGCTGGATAATCCACGTTTAACAATAGGCACCCCTTCCCTGCATGCCACATGTTATAAGCATCTCTTCACGCTTGGTGCTTGATCACCATCCATTACACCCACCCAAACGCAGTCGAAGAATGGCCCTGATGAGGCTTCTCTGGGCGCATGCCGGGCACTGCCATCTCTCTCTGCCATTGCATCTTATTTTGGAGATGACATTGTAGTTTGGAGCTGGGGGATGCAAGAAACTGATATTAGTATTTAGTAGTAGTATTCATGGGTGGCATATATGTTCTTGTGTGTTTTATTTACAGGTCCTTTGAAGTTTGTCGATAAACGATACGATGGCACATTGCCGCAGTTGGTCTATAATCCGTATTCCTTGACAAAGGTGAGAATGAGATCAATACGCTTTGCTTATCGTGACTTTTTTTTTCTTGATGCAATTTGGCGTGAATCATTGATTGATCTCATCCTCATCAGACGGCAAGCATTCTCTTTGTGGACTCGCCTGTTGGTTACGGGGCTTTCATACGCACGCGACCCCAAAGGCTATGATGTAGGAGACATCTCATCTTCTGTGCAAATCTTGACATTTCTGAGAAAGGTTCAGACACAACTTTACAAGCTTGGTGTACATTTTGATTGAACAGAAAAATGTACTTAATTACTGAATGTTAGTTACTCGTTGCTCTGTTGTTTCCGCCACACAGTGGTTTCATGATCACCCGAGGTATCTTAAAAACCCTTTCTACGTCGGCGGAGATTCGTATGCTGGGAAGATGACTCCTCTTATTGCGCAGCATATTTCAGAAGGTAACTTTTTATGACAGTATATAGACCCACAGAAGCCATGCTTCTATCTTAAGCCCTATATATTTATTTGCTCCCCAAAATATATAATTCAGCTTACGGTCTAAGGACACCATGTACCACCAAAATTATCTGGTATAGTCGTATAGAGTGGCCTTTTACCATGTTATCCTTGGACCGTAAGTTGTTGCATGCACATGCACCTACTAAATATAGTATAATGACTTCTTTTGTGGGACAAATTTTGAACCCTAGAGTCTTATCTTTTTTGGGACGGAGGGAGTATGTCTTTATGGTTGGCCCGAATACTGATGTCGACGTAATAGATAATTTCCCACCGTCTACTGATAGAGCTAGCGAGACCACAAATTATGTGTTGGATAATCCAACTATACGCACACACCCTCCACACATGCCATACTACGTCGAAAGCTAGGCAACGAACAGCGCAAGTCTTCAACGCCTCGCCTGGAGCTTCACCAATGACCATCCACACCCAAACGCAATCAAGGAAATGGCCTTGAAGCCCCTCTCGATGGATGCCCGACGCAGCCATCCCTCTCTGCCGTTACGCCTCGTCGCTTGCATCGCTCTGCTGCTGCCGGCGCCGCTGCCACTGCTCTCCTGCGCAGCGACGGTGGTCAAGCACCTGCCGGGATTCGATGGCCCTCTGCCCTTCAACCTGGAGACCGGCTACGTGGTCGTGGAGGAGGAGACCGGGACGGAGCTCTTCTACTACTTCGTCGAGTCGGAGCGGAGGCCGAGCACGGACCCCGTGCTCCTGTGGCTGACGGGCGGGCCCCGGTGCTCGGCCTTAAGCGGTCTCGCCTATGAGATAGGTTCGTAGCCTATGCCAAGAAAAACTTTGTAATTGATTTGGAAATGGGAGAGACCAGAGATTCATGGTATTCATGGGTGGTGTTCTTGCATGATGAAAGGTCCTGTGAAGTTTGTGGACAAACGATACAACGGCACTTTGCCGCAGCTGGTGTATAATCCCTATTCCTGGACACAGGTGAGAACTGATGAGAGATACTTTGTCCACCATTTCTTGATGCTACTCGGTGAACCATTTGATCAATAATCGTCACAGATGGCAAGCATTGTCTTCGTCGACTCGCCTGTTGGTTCTGGTTTTTCATATGCGCGGGATCCTAGAGGGTATGATGTTGGAGATATCTCATCTTCTGTGCAAATCTTGACATTTCTGAGAAAGGTTGAGGCACAACAAGCTCCGTGTGTATACTTTGATTGAAGCAAGAAACTATTGAGAATGTTAGTTACCTGACACCCTTAGCTTCTGTTTCGGTTTATACAGTGGTTTGACGATCACCCGTCGTATCTTTCGAATCCTTTCTACATTGGTGGAGATTCATATGCCGGGAAGATGGCTCCTCTTATTGCGCAGTATGTTTCAGAAGGTAACTTTAAAGTCTGGACCCAAGAGGACATGCTTGTGACCTTGTGATTAATTTATTTTGCTATATTCATTTTCTTGAAGAGAAGTCTTGGTCCTAATTTACCGTGTGGTTCACTAATGCTGACTGTGACATATGCTTCAGGAATTGAGGAAATGCAGTATCCACTTATTAATCTCAAGGCATGTAATTTTCTAGCATACAAATAATTACTGGCTGACGAAAGTGCGTGGCGATGTACAATAATGTCCGGTCATGTTCATTGTACAGATATTGTTTCTCTGTGCAGGGCTATCTAGTTGGCAACCCTCTCACCGGAGACAAGATCGATGGTAATTCTAGAATTCCATACTCTCACTCATTTGGAATAATATCTGACCAACTATATGAGGTGCTCTCCTATTCCTTTTATTTTCATAGGCTCACATGCACTAGCAGCCTAGCAGTGTAATAATACCAATGCATGCTTTCTTTCTTTTTCCTCCTTCAATATTGTCAAAGCAGGCTGCTGTGACAAACTGTAATGGAGATTACATAAACCCGACGAACAAACTCTGTGCTGACGTGGTACAAACCATTAATGATGTAAGGTTCATCTGTTGTGTCGTAATGCATACATGTAAACACTTGTCTATATCTTATCTGACTAAGGCTTTCACAGCTCATGTCAGAAGTTGATAATGGAGGCATTCTGTGCCCAATATGTCCCTTTGCTTCACCCAAACCAAGGAGAGATGCTATGAAAAGAAAGTCTCTAGAAGACCAACAATATTGGCTGAGTGGCCCACCTGATGAGCCTCCTTTTGCTTGTGTCGTAGGTCACCTTTATCTTGGATTGTCCATATAGAAATGTAAACTGAAAGCGAATTAAGTACTTCTTGCTCCTAACGCAGTCGCACAGCTACTACTTGTCTTACTTTTGGGCTAACAACATTGCCACTAGAGCTTCTCTTGGAATCAAGGAGGTAAAATACTAATTTCTCACATTTTGAATTTGACCTTTCACTCATTTGCAAACTAAAAAATGTCGGAAACATGAATGATGACTACTAAAGGCATCTAGCATCCTTTTTTTTGGCTTCTATTGCTTTGGAGTGAAGCTCTAAGGTTACACTAACAGGGAACTGTGATGGATTGGATAAGGTGCAAAGTTTCCGGAGAACTTCCTTACACGTATGATCTTCCAAACAGCATAAAGTACCATTTCAACCTGACAACTAAGGGATATCGTGCTCTGGTATACAGGTGAAAACATTTCCATCAATTTGGTCAAAGGATCATCTCTTATGTATTTGTTGTCTGAATGTTTCTTTCTGACTATGGTTGATAACAAATATTTACGTGAACGTAGTGGAGACCATGACCTTATTGTACCATTTTCGGGTACACACACATGGATAAGATCCTTTAACCTCCCCATACTTGATGATTGAAGGGCATGGCACCTTGATGGCCAGGCTGCAGGGTAAGTATCTCTTATGATATATCGTAGCATTATAGTATTTTTAACATTGAACCTATTGTATCAACATCTTTTTGCATGTGCAAAATCTGGTGCATCATGTGCACAATTTTTTTATCGTAGAAGTGAATATGGGAAGAAGAATGGAGTACCAATTAGATTCTTGTAATTTTAGTTATATCCGAAGTTTTCTTGTCTAACGAACAATGCACACCATCCTTTTTTTGCCAGATTCACAATAATGTATGGCAACAATCTAACCTTTGCGACGGTAAAGGTTTGTGACCCTCCCTCCCTTTCCCCACCCCCACCCCAGAAAAATGTGAAAAAGGTCTTGTCATGTTATTTCCCATAGATTGGATGGATTAATGACATACAGATGGTACTCCTTTGGCTACGGATGTAGGGCGGCCGCCATGTTGCTTCAGAAAACCATCCTAAAGAATGCTTTGCAATGGCAAAAAGGTGGATGGACAATGAGCCTCTCTGACACAAGTACCCAAGCTATAGGTGTAAAATGTGATGAAGTGCATCAAGGATTAGGTCATACTCAATGCTATTGGAACTAGCTAATTTTATTTTGTTGCCATTGAGAGCCAAGTTATTGCTTTTTTTTATGTACCAAGCCAGAAGAAAGAGATGCCCATTGTATTAAGAAGAGAAAAGGTGAACCACACAAGATGTCCGAGCAAAGTTCAAATATAGGAAATAAAAACAGAACTCTATATAACAACCACGACCATGTACAACTGAGCTGAGTTGTTTCTTGATTACTTCAACTGTATCTGTAAATTGAGAAACCCGCTGAATGGCAACACCTTCTGTCTCAAAGAATTGGGATTTCTTTGGGTGAAAAAGTTTCTTGGGAAGCATTTCCAATAAGTCTGTGTGAAAAAAAAATCATGCAAACACACCGATGGTGTTTTTTTTTCTTAAAAACTTCTCATGAAAATCTTAACTTTAAAGTTCTCTAAAAATCTTCCACCAACTCGAAATTTCTCCAAAAAAAATCTTCAAAACTTTTCTGAAAATTTTGTATAGAATACCTAAACAAAGAATGAAGAGAATCTTTGGCTTTATCAAAATAAGCTGGCCGAGATGGATGCGGGGATTGTTGGCGTAACCAGCACAATCCCGATCGTGCCATCTGCTTTACCTGCAGCACCAAGTTGTAGTGTGCGCCTATGCGGTCGGTCACTGAAAGGCACAGGAAGGCGACATGATACATCGACAAACCTTGAACCACGGTTTTGAAATCTCTCTTATTTTGTCATGAACTGCGGTTATATACGGTGGTTAAGAAATTATTGGTCATATACGGCGGTTTAGAAAGCTCATATGGTTTGTTTATATATTGACAACTCTCTCTAATTACAAATGTAAGACATTTATGATAATGGCATGGTCTACAATATGACACATTACAAATTTGTTGTGGCGCCTTTTACACCTCGTAATAGTATTTTACCAAAGTTGTATAATCCATATCCATGGACGCAAGTGATATTATCCCTTCATAAACCTGCAGAAAACATTTCTGTTCCTAAAGTTTCATTCCCTTTTAGAGGTTTATCGACATTTTCAGATGGCAAACATTCTCTTCTTTTAGTACAAATCAATCATCTGGATTTTTGTTTTCTTTCTCTGACAAGGATATCATTTACATTTATTTAATCCTCGTGTGCAGGTTCAAAATAACATATGCCAACAATTTGACCTTCGCGACAGCGAAGGTAGCTGTTTCATTATATCATCTTTCAGCCGCTAGCCTGCGCATGTTTAGGTGCTGGATCAGGTAATTAGACGCGGTTACTAACCTTACTTAGACCTTCTTGCTGATGCAAGGAGGTGGCCATACTGCTCCAGAATAACCAGCCCAAACAGAGTTTTGCCATGGCTCGAGGGTGGCTGGACACTAAGCCTCTCTGATATGTAAGAGCATCTGCTACAATGGCCTCGATCGTGGCTCCAGTTCCTGAAATGGTGATGTCCTTTTTTTTTTGTATGTAACGGCTCCACTACAAGTAATAATCATGGATGTACTTGCCTCTTAGATAATATAATTGTTTCGGGGGTTCCTGTTTGGTATAAATTTTTACTGTCGGTCTTTGAAATGGTTGTACAGTCGGTGAATGGGCCGTCAGTAGAACTCCATTTTTAATGTCGGCTTTATGTAGGAACCGATGCAGATAAAAGGTTAGGGCCGTCGGGAAGTGTTCCGCCGGTATAAAAGGGCATTTGTACCGTCGCTTTGGTACCAACGGTTGATTTTCCGTCAGAAATGATGCTTTGAAACCATCGGTACATGTTTAATCTGTACTGTGTCAGGAAGTGGTTAGTCCAGGCTGGCCGTTGAAATTAGTGTAGGCAGGGAGATTGAATAGTATAATATTCGATAAGTTGGTATTATGTATCCATCACCACGAGGTTTCGTGAAGGGGGTTCCTGGACTTCCACTTCCACATGACGAATTGCTAGGCTCTGTATGGTTTTAGTTTGTTTCCCAACCTCGGCACCTCGCCACGTCGTGATTCTAGTAATGCCATGAGTGCAGTGAGCACAAGGTCCACAATAATTTTAGCGACAAATACAGCTACGAAGCACTACTGAGATGCCTAAGTGGCTAAGTGAGTGTGGCATACCAAAGGTTCGTTCATGAAGCAAACAACAGTCTAATAAGCAAGTATGGCGGGCTAAACTTGTACTGTGGTGATCTTTGGACACCAACCGGATACGTCCTTAGTCTGATTGGTCCTAACTCCTAAGCTTGAGCTTCTCTCAGTGTTGAAGCTCTCATCGTGCTTGTCCCAATGGTGCTCAATCACACACAAGTCTCCATTTCGAGCCAATCAATGTGCTGTCCGTTGATGTATTTTTTTGCCAATTTAACCTTTTTTGCAAACTAATTACAAGATTAGACCGGGTTGAAAACTATTTTCAAATCTAACTCGTAGCCTCCGCGCCACTGTCGTTGGCGCTGAGGTAACGCTGTGCCGCGCCAAGGCCGATGGCGCGGACACCTGACGTTTGACTTGACGACCAAACGAGCTGGAAGTGACGTGGCAGGCGTGGACCTCGCTGACCCCGTTCAGCCGTCCCGTTTTACGCTGCGTCTCCGCGCCAGCACCTCTGGCGCGGTGCTATGTGGACTCCGCGCCGACGGCATTGGCGTGGAGCCCTTGGCTCTCGGCGCCAGAGCCATTGGCGTGGAGATAACCAAATATAACTTTCCGCTCGCCGCAGCGCCGGTTGGGTTTGACGTGTTCGAGCATAAGGAGATGGAGAGCTAGGGTTTGCCGGCTGGCAAGGGAGGGCCCGTTGGTGGCTAACGGCGGCGGTGGTCAGGCAAGTATATCCTCCCCTCTCAGATCCATTATTAAAGAATGTTGATACTAGTGATACTAGGGTTTTTATTTTGGATCAACGTGAGAATGTTAACCGGCATAGAAATTTAAGGAATGTAGGCGGATGGTTAATTTTTGATCCCCTTAAATTTAATAGGGAACTTTAATGCTGGTAATAGTAATGTTATGGTTTAGGGCGATGTTGTATGTAACTGTAATTGTTGGATATATGGAATCAGAAATGGATGCACTTTGGCGTGAAAAGAAGTGGAAGCACAAACCAAAAGAGTTATATCCGGATGTGTCGTGCAAGGATGCCCCTGTTCCTGCTGCACTCCCAGTACCAAATTGTGACTGTGGGAAGCCAGCAGAGGTCACACAATCAATGCATCCAGACACGGCTGCTCGTGCTCACTACATGTGTGGGAATTACCGTGTAAGTGTACAAGTTGTTTGTTTACTGCTAACTATGTGTGGTGTGCTGGCATAGGAGCAATGTGGCCGGATTTGATTTCATTTATGTTTGTAGGCAGAGGAGATGTGCAACTTCTTTCAATGGATTGATGGTCCTGAAATGGTTGATACGAGGATACTTCATTTCAAGCGATGGGGTACTAAACCATACGAGAGGTTCAAGCGTTGGGTGCCTCCTCTGCCAAACCCACCACCTATGACAGCTGAAGAGAAGAAAGAAGCAATTGCTAGGCGGAGGGCAAATCCACCTCTATGTAAGTGCGGTGTTCCAGCTGAGATTCATCGCGCGATTGAAGGGTCACCCTACACACCCACATTTTCGTGTCGCAACCGTAGCAAGGTAAGTAATCAAATAATTCCTGTATTATGTGAATCGTTGCATCGATGTTGGAAAATAATTAGATATGTTTACTACAGAATGGTTACCCACTATGTGATTTCTCCGAGTACGATTATGGCCCCAAATCCTATTGGCCTGATGTCACAAAGAAGGAAAAGGAGAAGGTGAGGTATATTGCTCCTGATACAATGTGTCATTGCGGTGTGAAAGCCAACTATGGGCTAGTTCCATCAGAGCTGGGTGTTGGTTATTACTGTGGCCACATGGTTGGTGATGATTTGGTGAGTTACAGTAATATGGGAAATCTTCCTAAATTTCCCATATTTAGTAGCTGTTTAATATTCCAAAATATTAAAATGTGTTAATAACTAGTACATTTGTTTGAACAGACCACTCGGAAATGTGAATTTGAGTTTTATTGGGAAAAGAAAGAGGTGGACCGTGAGATAGAGAAGGGAAGGAGATTTGGAATCCACCCAGAGGTGTTAAATAATTATGTGAGGAATCGTAAGAAGGCGCAACGGAAATTAGCCCGCGAAATGGGCACGTGGCCTCGATCCGGTGTGGACCGAAACAAAACCTCGGTGAGCACATTATTTCAGAGGTGGCAGAAGACCAGGAAGAGGAGAGCAGACAATGGGGATGGTGAAGGGTTAGACGAAGCTGCCAAAAAGGTCCAAGAGGAAACCATGAAGGCACTTATGGCCAATTTACCCATTGTACCTGAGAAGGATGAGTAGATGGTGGATGACCACTTGTTTGTACCCTTGTATTTTATGTTAAGTGTGGACTGTTTGGTTACCTCCATGCTGTTATGTCGCTTATTGTCATCATTATTCCCCATATATTCAGAGACAACGTACTGTTTTAATTAAGACTGGATGTACTTTCATTACCGAATATCTGTGCCACATCATTTCATATTCAAAGTCAGTACGAGATTATCTGTACATCCCCAATGAATCCTCACAATGATGCATTGCCATTTGTCCAAAATTCATTTTTCGCCCAATATATCAGATTCTTGTATATATATTCATGAGATTATCTGTAATTTATGCGGTACGAGAGCACAACCATGTGCACAAAAATTGGACCAGAACAGAATGGTTTATTCCAAGTAATTTCAGACAAAAAAGCCAAAGCCTAGGTGCTTTTGCAGTGTAGTGGAGTTCCATCATGTTGCACACATCCTGATCTGCAAAGATTCTTAAATATACATGATTGCCTTCCCACAGCAAGTTACCTGCTACATTCTTGCACCCACATAAAAATTACACGACATGATTGCATAAATGAGCAGCACAAGAACATAAGTGCATTAGTCATAACAGTCCGACGGTTTAGAGCAGTGTTTGGCTCAGCAAAATATAACAGTTCAACAGTCCTTGTCCCTGACTACATTACTTAATTAAACCGAAGCCTAGGCACAATCCTGAGTGCATTGCATATTCCGATGGCTCAGCAAAATAAAACACGTGGACGGTAGTAGAAGGGTCACTTCTTGCGTTTTCGAAGAGCATTAGTCCCAGGAGTGTACTTATCAGGTGGCTTATGTGGGCGCTGTTGTGAAAGAACACATGCCGGGTCCATGTTGCTGTCAGGACGCATCACACGCACATGGCATGACTGTTGTGAGTGTGCAGGTGCGTCTGGGATCTGAGATGGACCTATCTCATCGGCCACAACATCTTCACGATCATCTTCTCCCTCATTACTAGCACTGTCGGCATTGCCAACATCCTCGGAACCCTGCTGATCACCGCCACCAGGAGGAGAAGATGAAGGCGCCCGAAAAGATGGCGATGGCGGGGAAGCAAATGATCGGCTACTGCCACCAGTGGGGCTGCCTGGAGCACCCTGAGGTATGGCGACATCATCTAGTGCACCTCTGCATCCTAGACGTGATGCCAGCTTTCGACACCTGCGACGCACACGCTGAAAAAAAAATCAACGTCAACATAGCAGCTGTTTGCACTCACAGACCAGACCACATGCACTCTAGGCAAGCAAGCGTACCTCAACAAAACTCCGAAGGACCATCTCTGCACTGCCAGACTCAATAGGAGTAGACAATGTCATCCCAGCCTCATTTACAGTTCTTAGGAGTTCTCTAGCCTGGAAAAAAAAGGTTAAGAATTGGGAGGCACAAACTTGTTCATCGAAAAGGCTAAAAGGACTTACAACTCGATCGGCAACCGGAGCATGCTCAATCTGATTCCCTAGGCGGGCTACTCGATCATAAGTGTTGTCACCTTCGGCATCAGAATCATCGTCTAAAATGTCAGACGCAGTCCAACGAGGGCGGAGGTGGAGCCGGTACGCAGAATGGTACCAGTCTAAGTACACTTTGAATTGGTCCCAGTCATCTGTTTCTTCAGTCCACATATTGTTTGGCTCAGCTGCCTCCCACTCATCAATGTACCTCTGAAGGTGATGTCGCCAGTCAGTCACTTTTTTGTTTTTTTGTCTATCGGTCCTGGCAGAAAAAAGTGCAAAGATATTGCATATTGTTAATCATGCAGTATGTTACATAATTATCAGTACAGAATGAAAATATATTGCCTATCTGACAGGACAATGATTTTCAGGCTGCAGCAACAGCAACAGCAAGAAAAAATATAGCATGAAAGAAACATAAGACACTGTTCCAGGACAGATAGTGAAACAAATTAAAAATAGACAGCAAGCACAATACTTAATTTTCAGATGCAGTGCTAATTGTAATTAAGTAAATGCTCAAAACAACAGATGCAGTGCAGGATGGATACAGAATGAGTTAAATATCACATATACTCACTTGTGAAGTTCTATGCTTGTGGAGAAGGGAGCTGGAGGGCAAGCCTGCCATCTGCCAAATTGTTTCATCGTTTCCACAGCAAAAATGCAAATGAGGGGGCACCTAGTCAACCAATAGTCCTGGTCACGTGTGCACATACAATTCAACTGCAAGTTGTTGATTGCCTCACAGCTGTATGGCTCCCACAGGACCTGCCAACGTACAATTCAAATATTAGTAACTAAGATTCTTGTAATTTGGCATCATGCACTGAACATTAAATTAGCAACAGTATGGTATTCTTACATGTGATGGCTGTAGGGAGTCAAATTCATTGGTATATGCTACATACATAGCCTCCTTCCGGCCAAATCCTATGCCGCTACAATCATATAGGTATGCTGCAGTTGGCCTCCATTCTGGATCATGGAAAGTCCATTCATTCATTACTACCCAAGCCGGGCGTCCCACAGGAAGTCGTAGCCACATCCACATCTGGAGCAAAAAAACACAGCCAGCCAGGGAAGAAGTTTGTTTGCTCCGGCGACATGCATAACATAGCTGTCGATATAGCCATGCAAGCGCTGCACTCCCCCAGCTGAGCGAGGACAATGTATCAGTCTCAAAGTAGACATGTAAGTGATTCACACACATTTCATAGGGGAAAAAACAAATACATGTAAATACCAGCCTCATTGAAGTCTCTAAGTAAGGGGAGGAACATCCAAGATGCCATGTCCCCGGCGGAATCTGGAAATAATACAGCTCCAAACAGATGCAGTACATAAGCACGTGCATGTCTTACTATCTGTTCTGGTGGCGCATCATCATTAAGGTTCTGAAAATTGGCTTCCAGCCAACTCAAAGGAACTCCAGCTGTCTTTGATTCCTTTGCAGGAGGTGATGGAGGCGCTGGAGCAATACCCAGTAGGTCCTGCACCATGTCATGCCACCCTGCTGATCCTGTGCTGCCCGTCACTGGATGTCCACTTATTGGAAGCCCCAAAATCATTGCCACGTCTTGAAGGGTGATTGTCATCTCCCCACATGGCAGGTGGAAGGTATGTGTCTCAGGCCGCCATCTGTCCACAAGTGCAGTCAGCGCCGCTGCATTGAAGGTTGGCATCCCACGCTGACAGACGGTCGAGAAAGCAAGTAGGCCGGCTTGCTGTAGGTATGGAGTGTATCTCTCATCATAGCGCATGGCTGGGTGACCTCGAGGGCGGAGTGTAGGGGGCATCTAGACAAAATGAGATGGTAAAAACTATAAGTTCCAAAACGTGAGCAGTAAACAATGACATACAAAGATATTGCAAAAAAAGTTTAGGATTGGGAGGCACAAACAGCAAGATAAATAAGCTCTCTACAAATATAGTTATATATTTTCAGTTTAGGATTAAGTTGGTTTTTTCTAGATTTCAGTAGTTTCAAAACAAGCCTACTTGATTTTGTCAGTTGCTGTCCACCCAGAAATTGCAGACATTGGCTTACCACTCCGTTGCAAATCATGCGTGCCCGATGGTCCTTCTCATAATAATCGTCCAGTGCTAGAGGGTCTCCCATCCTACAACAAATGTCAATGATTTGTCAGCATAAACAAACAACATAAACTGAACATATTGGTATGTGCATGCAGAAAACTGAAATATGATAATGCAAACAAAACCCCCCACATACATTGTGACTGTCTAGCCCTTTTACTAATGCCGCGTCCTCTACCCCTGACACTTGTCCCTTTTCTTCCTCGAACAGCAGCAACGCGGTCAGGACATTTGGGCTTTTTGTGGCCTGGTTTTTTGCAATTAGAGCAATTGTCTTGACTGCCATCATACAGGAAGTAGTCCATACGGTTCGCCTTTCTTCCAGACTGCATCTTATCCATGTCATTCCTCAAACGCTTTGTTTTCCTTCTACCACGACACGTAATTTTTAGTGATGCATCTGCCACACAGGTTTGACCTTGAAATGGGACCCACTGACTAGGATCCAAATAAGGCTGGAACCTAGGAGACCATGTTTTAATTACACAATTCAGTGAGTACTCAAATGGGATCCGGCTTCGTGCTTGGTAATCCAACTTATGGATCCGGCACAAGGTTATCATGTGAGAACATGTCAAGTGGTAGATTTGGGGTCTTTGACAAGTGCATTCATTTGTACTTAGCACTGTGACATAAGCACGGCCACCATGACGCTCCCCACCTACAGAAGTACCACCACGCTCTGTGACTTGATACTTTCTTGTCTTCTTGTCAAAACATGTAGCAGTCTGATATGCTGACCTCCTGTTCTCCCGATTCAACTTGGTAAATACCACATTCCCCCATTTGCGCTTGTACTTATCTCTTAGTGATTCAGCCTTAGCTAGCCTCTTCACAAAGTACTCATTTAGCTTCTCAAATGTAAAAGCGAGAATTGCTGTTACAGGCAAAGATCTAATTCCCTTCAGAACTTTGTTGAAAACCTCTGCCATGTTACTAGTCATAATCCCATACCTCCACCAGCCCCGGTCAAAAGCCCTTGCCCATTTGTACTTGTCAACCATTTGATCTTCAAGCCACTTTTGAGGCTTATCTTCAAGCAATTTGTTCAGTTTTTCCAACTCCTAGAAATACGCCTTCTCCTCGATCATGCATATCTTTCTAAGATCTTCAGTCTGTTCTTTTGTTCCTCCAGCACGATGGAAATTTGCTGCAAAGTGTCTAATGCACCACCTGTGATGAATACGACCATGCCTTGTAATCTCTTTTTCAACAGCATTGAGTATACCTTTGTGCCTATCCGATATTATACAAACCTCACGGTTAGGGCCTATTATGACAGTCCTTACTAGGTGCATAAACCATTCCCAATTACGATTATCCTCCTTCTCAACAAGAGCAAATGCTAGAGGAACAAGTTGCCCATCCGCATCCGCTGAAATTGCGGTAAGTATTGTTCCCGTGTACTTCCCAGTCAAGAATGTCCCATCCACAGAAAGAACGGGCCTGCAATGCTTAAAAGCTTCAACACATTGACTAAAGCACCAGAACGCACGGTCAAACACAGGTCTTGCCACATTGTTGACCATAGCAAACTTCTCCTTATGGTGTTCTATGCGGTATACCATGCCGGGGTTCCGGTCTTTGATAGCTTGCAGCAAAACCGGCAGACGTTCATAGGCTTCACTCCAATCTCCAAAGATCATTGTCCTTGCTATCTCCCTCGCTCGCCAAGCCTTGCCATATGAAACCTCATAGTCAAATATTTCTTTTATTATCTCGATCAAAGCTCTAGGACTAATGGTAGGTTGTGCCTTCACAGTACTACAAAGTCTGTATCCTATGAACTTCGCAGTAAGCTGCAAATGCTTGCCACTACCTTGTTCGTCGCCACATGTATGTGGCTGATCAACACTTGTTATCTTCCAATTATTGCTTGCTGTCTTTCGGGCCCTCACCGTCCATGGGAAACCATTTGACTCACATACCACAGTGTACCGCATGTTACGATCAGAATGCAGGACATTATATGGTCGGTTGTGTCTAACTGCGTGCTCCTGCAGCCACATCTGCAGTGCAAATAGTGTTGGGAACTGTATACCAGCTTAAATAATAGGACCCTCTGTGGCATCCGGGATCATTGACATACTTGTACCATCGTCAACTACAGCCTCATCGATGCCAGTTAGGTCCCTAAATTGAGACACCCTAGGATGCCGGCCAATTACCGCCTCAAATGCACGGCAATCCTCCTCGCTCATCCCACCTATGGGATGCTCATCATCAGAATCAGCAGCATACTCTTCATCATAAGGGACATCATCTGTAGTATCCTCATTGAACACCCGAGGGGTCAACTCATCTCCAACAATAGCTTCATCGAAGACATCCCGTGCCAGCTCCCTATTTGCTTCCCGAATTCTATCCTCTTCATGGCATACATCCGGATCATCAAAGCCATCCCGGGGGGTCAACTCATCTGCAACAATATCTTCATCAAAGACATCCCGTGCCAGCTCCCTCTTTGCTTCCCGAATTCTATCCTGGCATACTTCCAGATCATTAACGACCAGATCTGTCCTACTTTCTATTATCTGCTGCTTCGTAGCCTCAACTTCCTCTTCTTCGACAACCAATGGCTGCAATCTTTCCACACACACTTGTGGTTGGCTAATGATAGCTGCTGAGTCAACCTCCTCTACGTCAAATGGGGATACGTTCAGATCAAAGGGGTTCAACATAATATTCATGTCTTCTTTCACTGCCACAACCTCAAGGCACTTCCACTCTGACTCCCTAACAGCAAGCATGTATGCCTCCCACTCATCCTGGTCATCCAATGGCATCATGACCTTGTGACTATGGCCATGACCAATATCATATCTACCTTGCAACTTAACCCCCAAACCATTTGCATTCCAGCCAAGAACATCCTTAACTCGTGCTTCCAACTCAGACATATTTGGACGACTCTTAAAAGCTATAACTTTATCTTGCATGCTACTGCTAAATTTCGTGCCCCCATTACCACCTTCAATAACATCACCACCATAATGGACACGCACAATTCTTTCCATCTACACATTGCCATAACATATACATGTAAGTACATGGGTAATACCTAATAACTATGAACATTAGCTCTGCTCATACTTATTAAAGTCTGAGTTACTAATTATGCTCCTTCTCATTGCAACCATATACGGTATACTAGAATGTACAGTCTAAAAGTTTACCTCTAATCTTCTATGCAACCTACCAAGTCTACAGCTAATTCAGTACAAGAATGACAGGTACAAACTCACCGCCAGTCCTCCCTCGCCGCCGTCGGGGCTGAGAGCGCAAGTCCAACGCCGCCGTCGACGCAGCCGCCCATCCCCCGCAGCGGTCGGGGGCCCCAGCGGCCTACTCCCTCGCCGCCGTCGGGGGCCAAGTGCACCCGTGCACCGCCGCCGACCACCGGCTGGACTCCCCCGCAGCAATTGATAGTCGCCTAATCCTCCATCGCCGCCGTGGGGGCCAAGAGCGCCCGGCCAGCGCCGACGACCGTGGGGGCCGGCACCACCCCTCCCCCGCCGCAGTCCACAGCCGCCTCCCTGCCCTCCCTAGCCGCCGCCGACGGGACGAGCCCAGCCAATCCGCCGCCGCCGCCACGAACCCTAGGTCTCGATTTGTTTCGTGGTTCGATTTGTTTGGCGCCCGGTCAAAATGGAGTCAAACTGAAACTGATAGCACCGCGCCAGCACCTCTGGCGCGGAAATGCAGCGTAAAACGGGACGGATGAACAGGGTCAGCGAGGTCCACGCCTGCCACGTCACTTCCAGCTCGTTTGGTCGTCAAGTCAAACGTCAGGTGTCCGCGCCATCAGCCTTGGCGCGGCACAGCGTTACCTCAGCGCCAACGACAGTGGCGTGGAGGCTATGGGTTAGATTTGAAAATAGTTTTCAACCCGGTCTAATCTTGTAATTAGTTTGCAAAAAAGGTTAAATTGGCAAAAAAAATACTCCGTTGATCCTGTGTTGTTGGTTTGCTACAGCGGCCTTCTCATCAGTCATCAGGGTCCCGCAACTGTCACGGCTACCACTATTGAAGATGGTGTCGGAGGCGGATCGAAGCAATAGATCACACGAGCTGATATAATCGGCAGATATGTGACTAATGACCATGCCTTCTTGGCACTAGGCAGCTAGCCAGCGAGAGCAAATCCCAAGCTCTGAGACTGACGGAGACCACAGAGCAGCAGAGCAGAGCAGAAGAAAAACGATGGCCTTGAAGCCGCAGCGTGCCGGCCACCGCCATCCCTCTCTGCCGTTGTTGCACTTAGTCTCTTGTATTGCCCTGCTGCTGCTGCTGCCACTCGCCTCCGCCGCGGCGACGGTGGTCACACACCTGCCGGGACTCGATGGCCCTCTGCCCTTCTACATGGAGACCGGCTACGTGGGCGTGGAGGAGGAGACCGGGGCCGAGCTCTTCTACTACTTCGTCGAGTCGGAGCGGAGCCCAGCCACGGACCCCCTGCTCTTGTGGCTGACGGGCGGGCCCCGTTGCTCGGCCTTCACCGGCCTCGGCTTTGAAGTAGGTTAGTTCTCCAATCGAAATTCCCCTGTATATAGGATTAGATAGCCCTCATGGTTTATATTATTTGGGTCGCCATTAGTTATATGTGTAAGAGAACGTCATTAGTGATCTTGGAAGAAAGATGGTAGATAAATTTACACTAGTTAGTACTAGTAGTATTCAAGTTCTTTTCAAGAAGGATATTTAGCTGCATTTAGTATTGTAAAGATGTTGGCATGGCTAATATCCCGCTGTTTTCTTCTTGCTCAGGTCCTATAAAATTTGTTTTGGAACCATTTACGCCTAACAATGGTAGTTTGCCTACATTAACCCATATTCATGGACACAGGTGATATATATGTCTCTAGCTTCATATATATGCTTGGAAAATTTTCTCTTCTAAAGCCTTATTCCTTTTTAGCTGCCGGTTTATTGACATATTCAGATGGCAAATATTCTCTTCTTGGATTCTCCTGTCGGCTCTGGTTTTTCGTATGCGCGTGATCCCAAAGGCTATGACGTTGGTGACTACTCATCTTCTTTGCAAGTCCTGACATTTCTAAAGAAGGTGAAAATGAGCATAGTTCATCTTTTAAGGTTCTATCGTCTGAATGGAAGGACCACTTATTTATCACCTTTTGAATGGTTTATTTATTTATGTAGTGGCTCAGTGATCATCCACAGTATCTTTCAAATCCTTTCTACATTGGAGGAGATTCATATGCTGGGATTCTGGGAAGGTGACTCCGCTTATTGCACAATATATCTCAGAAGGTAACTCTAGAGAACACACCACATAATCCATGGTTCCATGGAAGTCTGGTTAACTATAGAACGGTTAAACATCCTACTCCTTAATGGCTCAATCATAATCATAATTGTTTTGGGTATGGTTTTGCCACCATAGTGATAAGCATCATTAGATCGTCAACATATACGGGCTAGATTTTAACCACAAAATTCACTTGATTCCCCTTAGATCATGGGTTAATATAAAGGTTGCCGTAGTTTCTCTCAAAATACAATTAATTTAGGAGTGGGTGGATAGGACCTCTTCAGTTTTCTGAAGACCTATAGTACTATTCCCAGAAGTTATTTCAAACGACAACCTCTTTCAACAATATAATTTCCATTTCCTTCCGTGCTCATTTATAATGTCTTCCAGGGAATGAACAAAGGTTGCCACCTCATATCAATCTAAAGGTATTAATCCTGTAAACTTGAAACATTGCATACTGAGAGAAATGGGTGTGAGATCCCGGTCATGTGTTTATTTCATTCTTGTGATTGTGCAATTATTTCCAGGGATACCTAATTGGAAACCCTATGACAGACCCTAAGTTTGATGGGAATTGCGTAATTCCAGCTTCTCATGGCTTTGGGATCATATCTGATCAGCTTTACGAGGTATGTAGATATTTCCACATTCACACACGTTGACAAATGGCAGCTTACGTTTCTGTCTCATGTTTTCATTTCTCCCTTTCTCAAAGGCTGCTGTGGAGCATTGCAAAGGAGATTATGTAAATCCTGCAAACCAATTTCTTTCTGGTGTAAAACCAATACCAGCTTCTTGGTGATGAATATCCCTTCAATTGCAGCTCATTTCTGAAATTGCACAAGCACAAATCTTGTACGATTTATGCGTTGTAGCCGCACCAAAACCTGTAGGTGGCAGTGATTCAATAGGAAGGTTTTTATCAGAAGAATCTATCATGCTAAGTGCGCCTCCTGGTCGTCCTGATCTTGATTGTTTTGTAAGTCACTCCTTATATCTGAGTGTTAATTCATATACGATCAGTCTGAATACAATGTCATAGTAGCATCTGAATTTTGCCTTTTGAAATGCAGACATATGGTTACTACCTGGCTTACTTTTGGATGAACGACAATGCTACCAGATATGCTCTTGGGATCAAGGAGGTAAAACTTGATATGTTATGTCTTATATATGATCAAGTAGTAGTTATGAAACTAGACCTAATAAGGTTCACGAGTCGATAGATACATATGCGGTGTAATCTGACTCTTTTTGGAACGGAGTTGTTACGGGTAATGATATAGATATTGCAACTCTCAATAGGGAACAATTGGCGAATGGATAAGATGTATGAAGGGCTTCCATATACAACAGACCTCCCAAGTAGCATCGAGTACCATTTCAACCTCACAACCAGAGGTTACCGCGCACTTGTGTACAGGTGAAAGCGTCAATAATTCAGAACAATTTGTCCTGTTCATATACTAGATTGATCTTCGTCCAGGTCTTACCATTACGATCATTGTGAGTGCAGCGGAGACCATGATCTTATAGTGCCGTTTCTCGGCACACAAGCATGGATAAGATCACTGAATTTCTCCATTGTTGACGACTGGAGGGCATGGCACCTTGGTGGCCAAGCTGCTGGGTTAAGTCATCCAATGCCCTTTCTTTTTTCTTTTCTGCCCCTAACACTAACATGCATAAGGGATTTAGGCCAACTGCCGAATATAAAAGTGCTTACAAAAGAGAGGTTCTACTAAAAATCAAGCAGCTGGATTTTTGTTTCTTTTCTCTGACAGGGACATCACTTGCATTTATTTTAATTATCCTGCGCAGGTTTACGATAACATATGCCAACAATTTGACATTTGCGACAGTGAAGGTAGCAAGTCCCAATCATCTTTTAGTCAATCGCTCACGCACGTTTGCGTGTTTGATCAGGTAAATCAGACGCGGCAACCTTACTGAAACCTGATCTGTTGCTGGCGCAGGGTGGTGGGCATACTGCTCCGGAATACCTGCCCAAAGAAAGTTTTGCCATGGCTCAAAGGTGGTTGGACAATAACCCTCTTTGATGTGCCAGATTCATGTGCTGCTCGCCTGCACCTATTATATAGTATTAATCCTATAGTATTAATCCGTACGGGAATGCTTGCGTCTACGGCTGCTGATCTCAGTCGGCAGCATCATTTTGTCTGCTACCCGACTCATTAATCTGCACATTTCTTTCTTTTAAGGGAAGCTTTATTGATCTTAGACAATTACATCAAGATGATACAATTATATAGATCCAACCCGGCCTGCATAACTAAGATGCACACAGCCAATAAAAAAGAAACAAAAAATGAGAGCATCATGACCTAGCAAACTACCACAAGCGTCTTCATCTTCATCCGCTTCACAAACCAAAGCAACTCTTGGACTATGAAGTAGGCTCCCGATACAACGCCTCCAACGAGGAAACGACACGCACACGTGCCGACATTGTAATGACCCAACCAATTAAGACCAGATCAAATGTTTTCACGAGGGAGTAATTCATCTTAATCCAAACAATGCCTTCAACAAGGTCACTGCCAAATTCAACCAATTAAAGTCAGACATAGGAATTACTTCCCCGGAACCGATGAATTAGTAGCAATTCATGTATGTTAATACGGCTATATGCTTATCTGTTAATACGGCTGCATTCATGTATGTTGCATCCATTTTGTGATTTTGTCTCGACAATCAGGCCGATGAGGCCGTGTCACCACTCAGCTTCACCTCCATTTTGTGATTTTGTCTCGACAATCAGTGCCTTTGTGGGAGAAGGGTATGTTTCTCCCTGAAACCAATTATAACTGAAACAACAGCATAAAACCTGTGTTCACTGTTTTTTTTCTCTCGTTTTAATGCCAAAGGCTAGTGCCTATGACATATTATGCGTGTTGAAGCTTTTGCGGTGTGAAAAGACTGAAATACCAAAACGGCGTTACCCAGATAATGTGTACAAAGTGCCTGATGTATGCTTCACCGGCAGAATCAATCTCCCATCAGAACAGGAGGGCGGATAAATCATGAACTCGTTTCTCTTTTCTGGTAAGCATCTTACATGTTACAAGTATGGACAGTCTATAAACAACTAGAGATCCTAGAACACATTCCCGAAGCTGCTCTATGTTCTCTGCCCAAAACTGGCTTTCTGAGATCTGATGAAAGAATTGCCCCGTCAATCGTCGTATAAGATCATCCACAAAAATGATTTGTAGTGTTTGTTTATCTTTCAAGTCCACAAACATTAACCAAAATGAGTCTTGCTACCATCAGAAGCCAAGATTCTCGCTGTGTATTGTATGCATCTCCAACTAATTATCTCTCGACTCTTTTGGAAGTATCTCACGTCTCCACAGCCTTAATGGGAATCTTCGACCTGCATACAAGCAAATTCAGATTCTGCCAGCTAAAACAGATGCCGCTAGCACTTGTGTAAACCTATAAATATATGAAATTGTGCTACAATCAGGAACTTGCCTCGTGGGCTTCTCGAGAACAATTTCAATACCTCATCAATCAGAATTACCTAACAATCAGAAGAAATTAGTCTGCCAAACAGTTATAGAGGAAAAAATATATCAACAAAAAGGGTGTGTTGCTAGTTAGCCACTGCTAAAACAATGCTGTAAAGCAAACACAGATCACATCAATTGAATGGCATAATAACTCAAGGCAGAATCAGTACTAACAGGGAAGGAGAGATAAAGAACAATTTTCCACTCAGCCCACGATAATGGTGACACCTGCACAAGTATACTAGAATTTATCCGATTCACATTTAACATAAGAACAGAGGACCATACAAGAATATAAAAAGATACTTACTGAGAAAAGAGCTGATAGTGGTTCAATGTACAAGACTGCTACGTGAAGAAGCATTGTCAGAATAATCGACCCAACAAGCCACAGGTTACTCCATGGACGAATTACACTGGATGAGAGTGAAGCTACATTAGTACTACATTATTCTCAAGTTCACAGAAATGGTAGGGCCCCGACAAAATAAGCAGTTGGCCAGATATTACGACATAAAAATCCAGATTCGTCTTCTTAATATAATGAAGCGCAGCTCTCCTACGTCTTTCGAGAAAAGAAAAGAAAAATCCAGATTTTTTTAATAATGACTACTATCATAATATAAATATCAGAGTGAAATATATTATTTCTTTTGCTCGTAAATATTAATCATAGGTTCCAGAAAAAACGAGAATAGCTATCAGGTTTCAAGTACTGTTCACATGACCATTCTGAATTGCAGCAAGCTGGCAATCTCTCTTTCATTACAGCAGGAAGCCATCCATCCAAAACCAGGTGACATTTCAGGATGTACAAAATTTTAAAATTTTAGCTCTATTAATATCTTTAATA
Source organism: Echinochloa phyllopogon (assembly GCA_033239725.1). NCBI lineage: Eukaryota > Viridiplantae > Streptophyta > Magnoliopsida > Poales > Poaceae > Echinochloa > Echinochloa phyllopogon. The sequence goes on along the minus strand of BTCW01000009.1, from coordinate 8,507,808 downwards.
TTCATCCTGCACATACAAATCTGTCTCAAAAGGTACTTTTCTAAAATTATAATCTTACTAGGTTTAAAATATATTACAACAGAATTTAGTGGTCATGGTGCCATTTTGAAGTATCTGTTATTGTAGGCAGTAAATGTTACAGTTACAGCCTTACAGGTTATACTAATATTGTAAACCCTAGAATAGAACAGTGGTGTTAATGGAGGACAAGAACTCTTACAGTAGAGATTGGTTTTCGCTTAGGTTATTCAAGGCATTAAACATCTCAACAACAACGAGCACGGTCATTGAAACAGTTGATGGATGACGATCCTCAAAAATGCTGCAAGGATAAGAAGTTTGCCTGGCAGAACATGAATCAAAATTGACCTGCAATAGTTAGGTATGGAATCAGTAATGCATATAAGGGAACCAAAACTTCAGAAGGAATATAACAGATAAGTTTGTAAACCCATTCAGCAACCATGCGGACAAAAGGTGCCAAGTCCCATACAAAGATCAATCAACATCAGTCAAGACAAACATAATTGACCTATGAAACCATGCAAATTAACTGCAGTTCAGCGGTACTGCAAGGGTATATATCCTTTGCAATAACCATCCATATGGCGGTGTTTCTTTAGTTCCAGGCAAAATTTTGCCTAAAAGAATCTTACATGCATGAAGTACTAAATGAAGTCTATTTGCAAAACCTTTTTAGGGATGAGCCCAACTTTACGCGACGAATCTAACGAGCCTAATTAATCCATGCTGTGCTACAGTAATGCTACAGTAACCATCCTCTAATCATGCAGTCAGAGGCCTCGTTAGATAGGTCACGTGAAATAGCCCAATGTTGTGAAGGTAGTTTTGTAAACTGACTTTATTTAATACCCTTAATTATTGGTCAAGGGACTGGCAAAATTTTGCCTACCCAAAGAAACACGGCCTTAGCAGCGTGAAACCTGTTCTAGTTGGTAGTTGGGATCTTCCCTATAGGTAATTTATCTTTCCTTTCAAAAAGAAGTCCCTAGGTAGAGCCAAATTGCCAAAAAAAAATGAAACCATCAGCTAAGATCTCATACTTACAAATCACAACACATAATAAAGGGCTTTTATTTGTATATATAAGCTCTTCACAGGGCTAGGGTTATGATCCCATCATGAATCAGACTCCGTGTTTGCCCCATAATCTCATACATACCTATTTAGACCATTAGAAATCGCTTCCACAGTGCTGACAGCTGAAACGACTATGAGTGAATCAATATGACTGACTCCTGAGGATCTTCGTCTACTATTTTGAGTTACTAGTTCCCATTCTAAGAAATATTTCATATGTTTTACAGCAGAGCTCTCCCCTATTGGTGTCCTCTAGATAAATAAACAAATACATTCGACTCACTCAGACATAATTGACCAACAATCTTCTGCCGATAAGATTCAACTCAATGAGACAAGCAGAACAGCAAAAAGCAAACACCAGTTGTCACACAAAAGTAGTACATTATATGCTCTACAGGAATACCATATTAAAGTACACCAGTCATGCCACGGCAGTTCCAAATTCCCAACTTACCAATTCAGAGTATGGTAATCCAGGACCATTTTCAGAATAAACGAACCACCAAACAAAACCCGCTATAGTAGCAAGACCAACATAAGCTGCATTAACAAAAAAACGGGCAAACATGAGCCAAAAAACTGTTCCAGCTATCAATAGGAATATCAAATAGTAAGTAGATAGAAGAAATGAACCTCCAACGACCAAATAACGAAAAAAGAGCCATCCGCTAACCACAGCTTCATTAACCTGTATTGTAATTGGAAAGGAGCATTATTCAATAGCTCTTACTTGATGAGCCTAGCAGTTCCTAGTCATCAATATAAACCCATGTTTTTGGCAAACATCTAATTTTTATGTACTCCATTCCAAATCATAGTTGACATTACCTTTGTCCTAACTCAAACTTCTCTAACTTCGACCAAGTTTATAGAAAAATGTAATAACATCTACAATTCCAAATAAATGCACCATCAATACACATTTCATTGTGGATTCAACGGAACTAATTTGATGGTGTAGATATTGAAGCTTTTTTCTATAAACTTGGTCGCAGTCAGAGAAGTTTGAATTAGGACAAAGCTAGAGTGAACCATAATTTGGAACAGAGGGAGTAGTCATCAAATCCAAGGGATTAGCAAATCAAGGTCTCATGGATACAAAACATAATGCAACATCCACCAGATATTAATTAACAATATTCTTGTGCACAAAAAATTCAAGTGCAAATAATAAGGCTCAGCAATTATAGTTATACTACAGTCTTTGACTTGAGTGCTAAAGTTAGTATGCTGATCAATAAGTATTTCTTGAGTAGACATCGTTTGCATAATTGAGCACAAGTAAAACCTGCGTTGACACATAATTTCAATAGAAGTTTAAACAAAAGTTACCAGCATCAAATCATGAATAGATAGTGATATTCAAGTGCTTAACCAAATCTTTCGTTTTCTATTACCTTGCGAGGCTTGACGGTCATGATGTTGCCATCAGGCTTATTGAAACCAATTGCAGTTGCAGGCAACCCATCGGTAACAAGGTTCACCCAGAGTAGCTGGACCTGCAAAGTAATGACAATAGACAGCCATAATTCGCATCCATAAAATAAAAAGGAAACTAATTTTTAAAACGGATTTGCAAGCAGAAATGTGATTATTCCCATGGGGAACGCGTGTGAACATAAACAAGGAAAGAAAGTTAATCACGTGATAAAAATGTGCCACGCCTGTGGTGCCTGGCCGGCGCTAAAAAGCTGCAAGGCCTGGGTTTAATTGGCGCTCTCTAGGCTGCTAGGTCAAGGTTTTTTGGTCTTGTTCTTTTGTGTTTCTTAGTCTAGAGTTTGTGTTGGGTAAACCTATCCCTCATATTGGCCCCGTACGAGGGAGGGAAGTTGTATGGGGACCATTTCTCTCTCTAATACAAAGAAGCGCAGCTCTCCTGCGTTTTCGAAAATAAAAATAAAAATGTGCCACGCCCATCATGAAGATCATTATCACAGTAATTTGCAAATGAAGAATAGGAGAGTTTCACTCACAGGTATAAGTGTGTCAGGCATCCCAAGCACCGCTGCCACAAAAATACAAACTACCTCTCCAATATTTGATGAGATCATGTACCGAATAAACTGCTTGGTGTTATTATATATGGCCCTTCCTTCCGCAACAGCCTATCAACAAATGGTAGAACAGGGTTTGGATAAAGATCATCATCTGAAAATAATGACCCAATTGTTCTCGTTATTTGCATGTCATGCAATCAGAAATGATCTTACTGCAACAATTGTGGCGAAGTTGTCATCCGCCAAAACCATGTCTGACGCTGTTGGGGCTTGGGAACCGCAGGTTGTAATCGTGCGAGGTTGCAGGGCGTGGAGCAGGCTGCCGGCGGCGGCGCGTGTGCGACGCCGTGCTGTCGCACCGGCGTCGAACGAGGAAGACAGTGGAGACAGAAAGTAGCGCTCAACTGCTAGGAGATCGATCTGATCTCCAAGCATGCCCTTCTTACTAGTGGGTTCAGTACACATATAGGATTCAATTGTACACATGACATAACTGCTACAATTACAGGAACTACTACAATTCAAATTCAAAGTAAATGATAACTGCTCCCGCCTTGGAAGCGTGTGTGGTCTGCTGCTGATCTCACTCGGCGTTGTTCTTCCTGCTGCGTTCATATACTTGGCCTACCATAACATCTCTCCCTCCCTCGGGAAACAGCTCGTCCTCGAGCTGAAAGTTCGGATATGCTGCTGTGAAAGATGGAACAGGTTCCCAGGTCGCATCAACATCTGGTAGGTCTTGCCATTTGACGAGGATGTGCCAAATGCCCCGGCGTAGCTGAGACTGAAGAACTTTTTCTGGTGCAAGCAGGACACGGCCATTGTGAAGAGGGGGCAGCTGCGGGGTTGCCGTGGGAGGAGTACCATGGAACGGTTTAAGAATGCCGACATGAAACACATCGTGTATGCGGGCACCCTCGGGAAGCTGCAGTTGATATGCCACCTCACCAATGCGTTGAAGCACTTGAAACGGACCAGCGTACCTTGGACTGAGCTTGCTCTGAGGATTCTGCAGAAGGGACTGGGCTGGTCGGTTTAGGATACGAAGCCAAACCCAATCTCCAACGGCGAATTGCAGCTGTCGATGAGTTGAGTCATAGTGTTTCTTGGCGTATTGTTGTGCTTGTAAGAGTCTGTCATGGACATCCCTGAGGAAGGCATCTCGATCCTGTAACAATGTGTCCACGGTTGTGGTTATTGCTGTAGCTGGTTTGTAAGGGAGGATTGGAGGTGGGTCACGACCATAAACAACTTGAAATGGAGTAGTCTTGAGAGCGGAATGAAACGCCGTGTTGTAACAATACTCTGCCCATGGTAGCCACTCAAGCCAAGCTCTAGGTCGGTCGCCAGTAGTGCACCTGAGATACATAGCAATAGTTTTGTTGACAGCTTCTGATTGACCATCCGTTTGGGGGTGAAATGCTGTACTGAGGCGCAATTTAACCCCTGCTAGTTTGAAGATATCGCGCCAGACCTGACTTGTGAATACTGGGTCACGGTCACTGACAATGGAAGTAGGAAAACCATGTAAGCGCACAATGTCGTTGAAGAATGCCTTAGCGACCGAGCTGGCAGTGTATGGATGGCCCAAAGGAATAAAATGGGCATATTTAGAAAAGCGATCAACGACTGTCAATATGACGTTTTTGCCATGAACCTTGGGTAATCCTTCAATGAAATCAAGAGATATATGCTGCCATACTGTATGGGGAACTTCCAGAGGTTGTAGCAGGCCGGCTGGATGGAGAGTTTCAGTTTTGTAACGCTGACAAGATGTGCAGGTCTTCACAAATTCCTTGACAAGGGCACGATCGTTGTCAATGACAAAATGGCGCCGGAGACGGTGGAGTGTTTTTTGAATTCCCTCATGACCAGTGGTGTGAGCTAGCTGCAAGATCGTGTTCACTGATAAAGATGTGGGTGGCACAAAAATGCGATTGCCCTTATGTATCAACCCATATTTTACAGACCATGGTTCACCTCTTGTCTCTACGATGGTGTCCCTCAAGTGACGCAGATCAGCATTGTTTTGTATTTCCTCTCGGAGCTCCTGAAAGAACTGAAAGGATGGAGTGGCAAGCACGTGAAGAGAGCAGTCTTGTTGATCACGTCGAGACAGTGCATCAGCAACAACGTTGAGGCGCCCAGGTCTATACTCCACTGTGAAATTGAAGCCAAATAATTTACTGACCCACTGGTGTTGTGGTATTGTGGACAGACGTTGATCTAGGATATATTTAAGTGCATAATGGTCTGTGCGGACTAAAAATTTTCTGCCCCACAAATATGGTCTCCAATGCCTGACAGCTTGCACCAATCCTATGAGTTCACGCTCATATGCTGCTGTCTTCATGTGCCGAATAGCAAAAGGTTTACTGAAGAAAGCCAATGGACCGGCTCCCTGATGAAGCACAGCACCGAAACCTGTTCCTGATGCATCGCAGTCGACAGTGAAAGTCTGACCAAAATCCGGCAAGTGCAGAACTGGGGCTGAAGAAAGTGCGTCTTTCAGAGAGTTGAAAGCTGCAGTTGCTGAATCAGACCACTGGAATGCATCCTTGCGAAGAAGTTGGGTTAGGGGGGCTGCTATTGTTCCAAAATTTTTGATGAAGCGTCGGTAATAGCCTGCCAAGCCAAGGAATCCTCTTAACCCTCTTGCTGACAGTGGTGTAGGCCAAGTTTTGACAGTTGCAACTTTGTCTTGGTCCATAGCCACTCCCTGAGCTGAAATTGTATGACCAAGATATGCCACAGATGTAGTAGCAAATTCACATTTTGATTTTTTGACATGTAAGTGATGAGCTCTTAGCACTGAAAACACTGCTCGCAAATGTTGGAGATGTTCAGACCAGGAGGAACTATATATGAGAATATCATCAAAGAAGACAAGGACACTTTTACGAAGAAATGGTTTGAGGATAGAATTCATGAGTGCCTGAAAGGTACTTGGGGCGTTGGTGAGGCCAAAAGGCATCACTAAGAACTCAAAGTGACCCTCATGTGTTCGAAATGCTGTTTTCTCTACGTCATCAGGATGCACACGAATTTGATGATATCCTGCCCGAAGGTCCAGCTTGGTAAAAAATTTAGCTCCATGTAGCTCATCAATGAGTTCTTCTACAATAGGGATGGGAAATTTATCCTTAACTGTGATGTTGTTTAATGCTCGGTAATCAACACAAAACCTCCATGATCCATCCTGTTTTTTGACTAGAAGTACTGGAGCTGAATAAGGAGAAGTACTAGGACGTATCAATCCTTGCTCTAGCATGGCAGCACACTGTTTTTCTAACTCATCTTTCTGAATTTGGGGATATCTATAGGGCCTTACTGCTGCTGGATGGGCATCTGGCAATATGTGAATGCGATGATCACAACTTCGTTGTGGAGGTAAGCCGGATGGGGTGTCAAAAATATCAGAGTATGAGTCCAGCAAACGTTGTAATAAATTGGAATCAGAGTGCTGCAGAGCATGTAAACGACTTGTGGATGGAATGTCAGAGCGGGTAGATCCAATTCCTTTTCATAGGACCCGTTTCCCCAAGTGCCAAAAGGCCATGCACAAATCGTCAAAGTCCCACAGAATAGGCCCCAATTTTCTGAGAAATGACACGCCCAGGACCATGTCATAACAATCAAGAGGAATAGTGAATGCATCAATTTGAAAGAATTCATCCCCAATTCTAATGGCAACATCTTTGGCCAATCCTCTGCAAGCTACCCGGTCACCATTTGCCACAATTACAGCGGAGCCATGACTATCATGAAAATGTAAACCAGCATGTTGTGCAGCAGCCCCACTAATGAAATTGTGAGTAGAACCGGAATCCAGTAATGCAGTGAACTGATGGTTACCAATGCTCACCTTAACCTGCATGGTGTCTTCAGTTCTGATCCCAGTGATAGCATGCAAGGAAATCAGAGGTGGCACATCATCTGTGGCTTGATCAATGTCACTGGTGTCTAGATCTGTTTCATCAAAATCTGAAACTTCAAGATAGAATAATCTGGGGCACTTGTGACCTTTCACATATTGCTCATCACAATTGTAACATAGGCCCAAACGACGCCTCTCGGTCATTTCAGCCGGTGTGAGGCGGCGGAATGGACGTGGAGGAGGGTTTACTGAGGAGCTAGTGGGTGTTGGTGTGGTTGTGGAGCTATTGGAGGATGTTTTGGGATTATGCGGTGGGGTGAAACGAGGTTTGTGTGATGAGTTGGTGGAAAGTGGGCTGACACGGCGCTCATAAGCGCGTGCCAGAAACATTGCTCGCTGAAGATCTTGTGGAGCTTGTAATTCTACATCAGTACGAACAGGATCAGGTAAACCACCAGTAAAGAGTTGGACCTGCTGTAATTGTGTAAGATAACCAGCATGAGCTAGGCGGGTTTGGAAGGCCTCTTGATACTCTTTCACTGAACCACGACAAGTCAGCCTAGCAAGTTCAGAGAGGTGGTTTGTGCCCATAGGTGGCCCAAATCTTTGCTGGCAGAAATCACGAAAAAGTGACCAATTGATGGCCGTGATAGAACCCGCATCGCGAGCCAGCAAGTAAAACCAGTGTTGAGCAACACCAGTGAGATGAAAGGCAGCAAGTTCCACTTTATCGCCCTCACTGGTATGTTGGGCGCGAAAGAAATGTTCACACCGGTTTAACCACCCAAGAGGATCTTCAGTACCATCGTAAGTGGGGAAAGACCATTTCTGAAATCTAGGAACATTGGCCGGGTACGCCGGCGCCAGGGACTGATCAGGATAGCCCGATGGAGCTTCCTGGAGAATCGGAATGATTGATGGGGAGCGTGGAAATGGAATTTGATGAATGTTGAGGGGACTGGACGCGCCAATCTGACGTGATGACGACAACGGTTGTGAAAATGGGGAAGTATGGACAACGGTGGATGTGGCTGGTGGAACAGGAGATGAACAAGCAGTGAACGCATGAAAAGCGGCTGAAGTAGCAGGAATGCCGCCGTAACCAGGCATGCCGAAAGGCCATGCCGCGGTTGTGGTGACTGGTGGCGGCAAAGTATGCAGGGGAATGGACGTACCCGGAGCGTCGTGGATGGTCGACGCTGAAGCAGCAAGCGTCGTCGTAGGCATGGCGTGGAATGGCCACGGCGCTCGAGAGGACGTCGTCGTTGTCGGCGGCCGAGCTTCAACCGCTGTCAGTCGATGCGCGAACTGCCCGATCTGCTGCTGAAGATGGTAGATCGCCGTCGTCAGGGTGTCGAGAGCGGCGACTGGAACGGTTGTTGTGGAAGACGCACTTGGTGGAAGCGATGGCGTGGGAAGGGCGGCGGTGGTTGCAGCGTCGGCGGGGAGGGATGCAGACCCAGCGGAGGTTCCAGACATGGTCTCTGATACCAGATTGTTGGGGCTTGGGAACCGCAGGTTGTAATCGTGCGAGGTTGCAGGGCGTGGAGCAGGCTGCCGGCGGCGGCGCGTGTGCGACGCCGTGCTGTCGCACCGGCGTCGAACGAGGAAGACAGTGGAGACAGAAAGTAGCGCTCAACTGCTAGGAGATCGATCTGATCTCCAAGCATGCCCTTCTTACTAGTGGGTTCAGTACACATATAGGATTCAATTGTACACATGACATAACTGCTACAATTACAGGAACTACTACAATTCAAATTCAAAGTAAATGATAACTGCTCCCGCCTTGGAAGCGTGTGTGGTCTGCTGCTGATCTCACTCGGCGTTGTTCTTCCTGCTGCGTTCATATACTTGGCCTACCATAACAGACGCACTCTGGGATATTACAAGTGCACAATGATCAAATCCAAGAAACAACCTTCATGAGTAACTGGAGATTTAAAAAGGGCAAATTTGGTTATAAGGTGCTTCACTCGGTTGGCATTTGCTGAGATCACCAAAAGGTTAATTTAGATAGACTCAGCAAATCATGAATTGCTGGTCATTATCCATCACGTGAACAAAAACAAAAGGGTGCACATCACAAAAAGCCTACTTTAGCAGACTACAGAAAATGACCACTTTTTTTGCGTCTCAGCAATACCAATCAAGGTAGCACCCAACAACCAAAATTTAAAAAGAAAAGGCTTGTTATACTTCTTAGTACCTTTGCAACTGCAGTTCCTGATCCCATTGCTATTCCTATATCCGCTTTCTTCAGCGCAGGTGCATCATTGACACCATCTCCAGTCATAGCAACCTTGCACACAAAAATGAACATAGAGTTAGCACATGGAAATTGATAATTGGATTACGTTACTGCATGAAGAGGGGGTGACATGTTATTACTGATTTACAGGTATCAATTATTTATGTACTTGGCTATTAAAACACTTTGCCATATCAATTATAATGATGACTAGGAAATAGCGTCTGAGCTACAGTAAAAAGACCTATGCAATAATTAAGAGAAACCCTTGTAGCAAAAATGTCTTTATAGAAATTGACACCATGGGTTCAAGAAAAAAAAAGAAATAGATGCCACAGATTTTTGTTACTGTGTATCAGAATTGCCCATATGTGTAAGGCCCTGGCCCTGGCCCTGTCCCTGACAACTAAAAGAAGCAATATGGGGCACTTTGATGACAGGTAGGAATTATACGTATATGTTAGCTTACCACTTCATTGTGTGTTTGCAAGGCTTCAACAAGCATCTTCTTGTGGGAAGGTTCCACTCTGCACCATCCAGTATAATTATCAGGTTAGGATAGGGCAGTTGAAGTATAGAGTTGAGAACATCGCTATGTGACTCCATATTTCGATACGATTTCATCAGTTTAACCATCTCATCTCTGATATTGCACAAAACTCAACATCAGTTGTTTTAGCTGTCCAATGTCACTTATGTTTCATCTGTGGTAGGTCTCATATTTCATTTTCAAAGGTGGTTTATGGCTGGCAATTTTTCCCTGAAGCATTGTTTGAATACACAGTTTTTTACCAGAAGTTGACATTTTTTACCAAAAGCTTTTCAGTTACCCTATGCTCTCTCACTACTTGAAAGCAGATGCATCATATGACAACCATTAACAAGCAACCAGAGAAACTCCATCTACTTGATACCCATAGGGACCAGATCGACTATATTTGTTTTCAATTATTCTCTTATATGATCATAGCTAATCTTACACCATCCACACATCACTTTGTGTAGTACATTTTCTCTTAGTGTAATGAGCAAGTCCCAGGTTGCATAAGTATTGTGATCGTCACATTATGATTATTTTTTCTCCCTTTCATGAAACTAAACCAGCATGTCTGTTGACTGTTCTGTTTTCATAAAATGGCAAGATCCCTATAATTTGAGCACCCATCTTGTATAGGTTCCGAAATTAGAACTCGGATAAAAGCTTAAGCAATGAGCTAAGGTGGCATGGACAAAAGCATTTTTTTTAGATCAGCATAATATTCCTCTGACATTTTGCATTGTGCTTTTAAGTTCACAATTCAAGAGAAAAGTGAGAATGGTGTCATTAACCATTCAAAAGAATAGCTAGGTCCTGGGTTTTTCTAGAAGGTAATGATACTAGATCACCTTGAAAACAGAACCATCCTTTGCAATGCGTTTGTTCTTTCCAGAGGAGGCAGTCCTTCAAATTCAGATGCTGTGTAGGAATACCCCGCAAAGTCATCCAGGTGCTCAAAAGCACCAATTTGCCGACATAGAGATTCTGCTGTAGACTAAAATAGTGCGCATTAATTTTCTCACCAGTAGCAAATTACTCAAAAAAATAGGCCAGGACTTCACCAACCTTGTTATCCCCAGTAACTACTATAACCCGGATCCCCGCAGACATACAAGAGTGGATAGCATCCCGAACTTCTTCTCTTGGTGGATCAAGCATCCCAACCTAAACGTGCAGCGAAAGAAATGTTTTCATAACTACACAATTTGTTAAACAACAGAAACATAACCTCATTACAAAAGGCCAAACACACTAGAACAGGCAATAATGTAGAAGAGTGTAACAAGGGGAGATAGGAAGTAGCAGGAGTTACAAACCATACCAATCCTATAAACGTGAGGTTAGCCTCATCATCATAACAGATGCTTTGTTGACCAGCTGGCATCCGTTTTAATGCTAATGCCAAGCACCTTAGTGTATTTTTCCCTGCAAAACTGGAGTTTCAAGAATATTTTGTTAAGTGTGTCAAAGCCCATATACTATAGGCCCATATGGCCCATGAGGTTCTCTATATATTATCTCCACTGATGGAAACATTATCTCCTGAAATCCCCAACGTTAGTAACATATTTAACATACTACAGCAGTGCCATTGCAAACAAAGCTTACTAGTGCATGAAAGAACAATCGGTCAACATAATCACTTAATAGTAACTTTAACTAAAGGGCGTAGCCACAAAATTATCAAGGTCCCTTGGCAACAGAAAGTGTCAGAAGTATTATTAGCTGCACTGATATGAGCTAGAATGCTAGATATTTCAGTATTATCATTAAAAGCTTAGAAGGTGCCATGCCTGAAGACACACATGAAAAGGCTAACCTTTGAAATTTAGCTTCCAACTCATTACGAATGTCCATAGTCAATGGTACTGAAGAACCATCATCATTGCACAATATATGTGTGCATCTGGCTATTACACTTTCAGGGGCACCTTTTGAAAACATTATCTCCTGTTGTTTTCTACTGCAAAGGACGCTCATCATTTTGCGATCTCGGGAGAACTCTAGAATGGATATCTATAGAAAAAAAAATCAGAAAATAGAGAAACAATTAATTCTAAAATTATTAATCTGGAAAGTTAGAATATAAAGAAGTGGCTAGTTAAAAGAAACAAACAAAAATATTAGCACCATTAAAATTATTATCAAGACACAACAAAAATAACAGGTAATGGAATATTTCAGCCACATGTCAGCCCTAGTTTACCTAAAAGGTTACTAGGATGAGTAGATCAAGTTAACGTTTATGCAGATAGGATACTTAGGGCAGTTGAAACCTTCCAGAATATGGAAGGAACAACTGGTCGTGCTGCTGGAACTTTAGAAGCCCTTACATACAGTATCAGTCAAATTCTTGAGCAACAAAATAGTAAGGTTGCTGACAAGATTGGATAGACAAAATGCGACAGATGATGAGAGCAGTTTCAATAGCAGCATAATCCAGAGGTCCTCTAGTTCCATCACATGTCTATATACATTTGACCTTTTGAGGAACTGTGCTTGCTTGGTAGGGACTAGTGACTAGTGAGCAAGGTGCAGAGTGACTAAACAAATAGTGCTTAATCTATTCATCGAACCCAAAGTTTCCAGGCATCATTTGAAAACCTGCTGGTTACAAGTTATTTTCTTTGTCAAGAAGAGTCACGTTGAATTGTGACTTTTAAATGTACTAGACAGATTTAGTTAATGATCAAAGGATATTTTCCCTTAAGAAAATGCACAGCAGGACCTTCAAGGGGAGTCACAAATACGGCAAGGTTGTAGCACAGAAGAAATATAGCAATTCAAACAAGATGAGGAGAATACCTTTCTGAACTGATTTTCCCAATAACGGTTGCAGTACGATGCACGCTCATGCTTAGTTAGCATGTTGAGGGCTGAAGGCATTGAATCAAAACCAGGAAGACCAACCTAACAGGGTTTAATACGATCAACATTAAATCGAAGTTAATGTTTACCATGAATGCAGGAGTAAATAGATATGCCCATCTATAGGCAGTAACTGACCTTCTCCACAAGCACACGCAGAGCAACTTCAGTGGACTCTCCAATTTTTTCATAACATTTTTTATCAGGGTTGTATTGTAGAGTGGACTCGTTGCAAAGAGCTGAACACATAGCAAGATGAAGGAGACATGGTGATTGAGGGGGGAATTCCAGCTGCAACAGATGGAAGTCCTTAATCAGTGCTAAAGCCTTAAATCCAAAAGGAGAATTGCAACTATATTAGTGTAATAACATAGGTGGTGTCAATTGTGACTAGATAGCAGGCTCGAATGTTTCACAGGATGTCTAAAAGTATCCGTTGGTACACATCCAAAAGGCCCGGCAGTGGAATCAGTCCCATCTGCTACAGGTTAATACTAGTACTAGTTATCAAGCTGGGTAGAAGTAAAGTTTATATACTGACGAAAAGCTGTGTACTAAACCCAGCTTATCACAGTGGCTAGAAATAGGTCAGAAGGCTGGCTTGTCAGCTGTCAGCATGAAATACACTGCCATTGCTGCCTATCAATATTATTTTGTTCTTTTACTCTAATGCAACTGTTGCAAACAAACTACAAAAATCTCCAAGAGGGTTGTGATGAGCCATTTCAGGAGCCAGGCATCATCTTCTAGAAAATGCAGGCAATTTTCTTTCCCTGGACTACAAAAAGCATAACTTCCCTTGGACAATGCAGGTTTTCAGATTTTTTTTAGCATCGCAGGTTTTCAGATTCTTGCACTATAGTAATCCCAGAAATACGCTATTTTACCTGCAATCCACCAGCATCATAAATAAAACCATCAGGAGCAAATGTTGTTCCACTAATGGAGTACTCATCAGTCATTGGTCTTTGATGTACAGACCGTACGACACACACCTGGAATGTTAAACAGACTTTTTTAAGTCACGCAATGAATAAAAATCATGACAAACTATTTTCAATTAAAAGAGCCTATCGTATTTCAGCTCCACATCATACTGGTAATATAATGAAAACAGACACAGAAAAGAGAAATGTGTCACCTTTGACACAGACATCATGTTTGTTGTGAGAGTACCAGTTTTGTCGCTGCAAATAACTGTTGTGCATCCTAATGTCTCTACAGAGGGAAGAGACCTAACAATGGCATTCAAGCGAGCCATTCTCTTGGTACCAAGAGCTAAGCACCTAAAACAAAAAACACGGAAATGCTTTGTGACGTTTACTCCAATATAGAATAGAGCTTGTAGCACTACAACTCAACAAACATGATCCAAGAACAACCAAAAAATTGTTTTGCAGGAAACTCACGTTGTTACCACAGCTGGAAGACCTTCTGGAATGGCTGCAACAGCAAGAGCGACAGCTACCTATCAAAAGAAAAGCAACAAAGTACATCCTTTGAGAAACAGTAGTCAGTTCTCTGTCAATGTAGTTATCCTATACAACCAAACTGTGCACATCTTGCAATCACTATATTAAGGCTAGCCAACTAAACTTCAAGAGATAAAGCTTATCAGAGTGAGTTTTCTTTCTAAAAAAATCACTATACATGCTACCATAGACCATAATACTAAAAGAAAAACACATGGTATATGTGAACAAAAAACAAAGAAAACTCATCATTTGGGAAATGGGTTATAGGCTCTAAACGGTGGTCTTCCATGAAAGTGAAGTAGTTAGACACTGTAACAAACTACTAGAATGTGCAAATGCGGTCCCCCAAAAATGATCAACATGGCCAAATTCTGCATTGTGGCAACAAACAACAGTGTCCAAATTATGCAAATTGTAACATAAGATAATATGTGCCAGATTGGACGTTAACCTACACTGATTGAATGTTACTGAAATGTAAGTTGTAACATAGGAGCAACAATATACCTTAAAATAGTGGATGGCACCCCTAACAAAGCCACCATGAGAAGGATCTCGGAAATGTCCAATATTTACAACCCAAACAAGTATACATATCCCTGCTATCACCTGAAAGAAAAATGGTATGAGCGAACTTTAAGAAGGCATTTGATACACAATCTGTCATTCCTGGTGGCTCACATTAACAGAATAAATACCTCATTTCTCTTTGTGGCACTATAATATTTACAAGAGATTATTAAATTAATACTGCTCAGTTCATAAGATGTTATGAGTCTCTTGGTACATTAAATGTTTTCATGATTTACTTCAGTGCTAAATTTGACACTATACTACTCCTTAGTTTTCGAAGGGGAAAAAAAACTACTCACAACTTGTTGAAAGAACCATGATCAGCTACCTTTGCCAAAAAAGTACCAAACTCATCAAGCTTTTTCTTCAACGGTGTCGCTTCCTGTAATTTAGTGAGAATTTTAACTGTAAGCAGAAGAATCATCATATAAAGCATGGGTGCGAGGCTGTTATTAATCAAAGCGCAAACAGGCATACTAGTTGCAACATAGAAAGGAAGATACATTTAAGCGAAATCGCATAGCTCAACTCTCCACTGAAGGCATAAATGAGAAAAAATATATATATATTTCATTACTTACATCCTCTGTTCTCAGCATAGCATCTCGTATACTTCCCATAGCAGTATTAGATCCGACCCCAGTAACAACTGCTCTTGCTCTGCCAGCTACAACAACGGTGCCCTGCCAAAAAAAACAGCAGAAAACACAGAAATCTCAGAGGAGGCAATAAATTCTGGATGAGTACAATGCTATAAATGTATCAAAAAGTGCATATTCAAAAATCATTTCAGGGGTAAGAACTACAAGGAAAAAATCTACTGTTTGTGTATAGAACAATTCTGAAGAGAGGAGCAAGACATCCAGATATAAGACATATTTTCACCAAACCAGATGAAATAAATGATACAGAATTGGAAACTACTACATGGTGTAATCATACTAAATGGACAAGCTTCTCACGGTGAACCGGTTAGAGCATTGAACACCGGGAGTCGTTGAACTCCCATTCCAGCCCGTGTTCGAAGCACAGCGCCTCTTAGAACAAAGCCTGGAGGGAGTCTTTCCCCCATGGCTGAGGGATTTTTTTTTTGTAATCAGATTTCAGGCTTTCGGCCATACAACAAATACGATACTGACTTAAATGACTAAGTTCCACCATGGTATGCTTACCGAAAAAAGAATGTTCGTTTTATCCTGGTAGACAGCATTCATTGCTGAAGTTGATTCAAGCTCTTTAGCGACTGAACAGCTTTCTCCTAGTCAAACCACAAATCAACAACATTAGCAAGAAACTATGTTTCCGATAACTGATGATCAAGAAGTTTATAGTTCATACAAATAATCCTATGACCACATGCAGCTAGCTCATCAAGGATAATGGGCAGCTAACCATCACACCACAAGCTCCAGAAAATGAATACCGCATCAGAAGAAATGGCAAATTAGCCATTGATTTTATGACGAATTTATTGCTACATTGGAAATGCTGAAGACAAATCATTCAAAGCAATGAAAAATAAAGTTGGTACAATAATTTCTTTCCCCAGGTCTTTAAAAAATTATATCCAACAATCAAATGGTTGATACCAGCTGATTTTGGAAACCAAACAGTGAAACAAGAGTGTTGGAGTATAATGGTATATTAGGCCCATCTAGGCCCATGTACTCATAACTATATACCCACCCTTCTAGGGTTGGAGGAATACAAGGAGATTATCCCCAATAGCATGGTATCAGCTAGGTCCTCTTGGTCCCCTTCACTGTAGCGCCGCCGCCGCCGCCGCCGGCACCATGGCCGGCCGGCCGCCGCAGCCCCCTCCCCTCTCTGCCTACTTTCCCCCTCTCTTCTCCTATGCCGCCGCCGTCGCGCCCTCCTCTGCTGGCGCGGACGCGCGTGCGCGCGCCATGGTCGCGGCCGCGGCCGCCGCACCAGAGGCCGCCGACGCCGCGCTGCTCCCGCCGGCGCCTCCCCTTCCACCGGCGCTTCCCCTCCCGCCAGCGCCTCTCCCAGTCCCGCCGCCGTCCTCCCTTGGTGCCGCCGACGCCGCCGCCCTCTCTGGCGCAGGGGCGCGCGTCCAGGACGCCGCCGCCGCCGCTCTGCATGCGGACGGCCATCTCCTTGGCGCGCGCGCGGGCGGCCCTCCCCTCGGCGCCGCCGCCCCTGTCTCTGCTCCGCCCGCCTTGGGAGTCGGCGCGGCTGGGGCAGAGGTGCCTGGCGCCCGGGCCCTGGACGCCGGGACAAGGGGTGCGGCCCAGCCTGCTGCCCCGTCCAGTAGGCCCAGCCATGGCCTGGGGCTGCCCTCCGCGGCGCCCCTCCCCTCCGCCGTCTTCCACCTCGCCGGAGCGCCACCGGCCGCCGCGGCCCTCGCTGCTGCCCTCCTCGCCGCCAAGACGGAGGCCGCCGCTGCCCAGACACGTGCCCGCGAGGCTGCCCTGGCCTGGGAGCGGGAGCAGCTCGCGGCCGACGCGCTAGCGCGTCAGGTGGCAGAGGCGGAGCACTTCTTGCTCGCTTCCATGGGACAGCAGCCACCTCCTTCTGCTGCGGTTCCCGTGGTCGAGCAGGCAGCGTCTTCCTCTCGCCAGGCGCCGTCCACTGGTTCTCAGCTGGCTCTGACCGATCCCTCGGTCGCCCAGCTGCACAGCCAGGCTTCCGGCGTGCTTCACATCAAGCATCTCGTCTCGGTCGTCCTCGACCCGACGTCCACCTCCTACGCCCGCTGGCGTGATCAGGTCCTCATCGCCCTCCGCCGCTACGTCCTCGACGACCACGTCCTCCTCGACACGCCGGTCGAGGCACGTGACATGACGTGGCAGCGCCTCGACTGCGTCGTCATGTCTTGGATCAACGGGACCATATCCCTTGATCTCCAGGACCTCGTCAGGACCCGCGGCGGCACGGCTCGCCAGGCGTGGCTGGCCCTCGAGGGGCAGTTCCTCGGCAATGCCGAGGCTCGTGCCCTCCAGCTCGACGCGTCCTTCCGGACGTTCGAGCAGGGGGACCTGTCGGTGGGCGAGTTCTGCCGGCAGATGAAGACCAAGGCGGACGCTCTCCGCGACCTTGGGCACCCGGTGCCTGAGCCCACCTTGGTGCTCAATGTGCTGCGGGGTCTCAACAGCTCCTTTGATCACCTGCGCACGTGGATCACCCGCCAGAAGCCGTTTCCCACCTTTCTGCAGGTCTGGGACGACTTGGTCTTGGAGGAGATCACTCGGGGCACCAAGGTGACTGCCCCCCCGACCTCGTCTGCCTCCACGACCACCAAGGCGCTGGTTGCTACACCGCCGGCTTCTGCCTCTCCGTCCAGCTCCCTTCTTGGTCCTCCTCCCTCCGGGCCGAGCGGAGGTGGGGGGGGGGGGGCGCGAGCGCGGGGGCCGGGAGCGTGGCGGTGGTCGTCGGCGTGGAGGTGGCCGCGGTGGTGGTACCTTCTCGACCGGTGGTGGCCCGGGTGGGGGTCGTCGTGGGACGTCCACGCCCGCTTCTCCTCCTGCCTCTGCCCCTGCTCCTGGAGGTATGCCCTGGCCATCCTTCGCCAACCCATGGTCAGGGCGTATCTCGATGTGGCCTTTCCCGGGGCAGGGGGGAGGAGGATCTCGTCCGTCGCCGGCCATGTTTGCCGGTCCTCCTCTTGGGCCGGCCTGGCCCCAGCCCTGGCCGGGGTGGGATCAGGCTGCCCTGGCTCAGACTTTCAGCACCATGGGCCTGACTCCACCTCTTGGTCCCGAGTGGATCGCTGACTCGGGGGCCTCTTTCCACACCACTCCAGATGCTGGTATACTCTCTTCTGTCCATCCCCCCCATCCCTCCTATCCCACTTCTATCATGGTTGGTGACGGTTCTTGTCTTCCCGTCACCTCCGTGGGTTCTACTTCTGGTCCTTTTCGCCTTTCCAGTGTTCTTGTAGCTCCTCAGATGGTCCACAATCTTCTGTCCATTCGTCAATTCACTGCTGACAATTCTTGTTCTATCGAATTTGACACTTCTGGTCTTACTGTGAAGGATCTGGCCACTCGTCGTCCTCTTCTCCGATGTGACAGCGAGGGGCCCCTTTACACTCTTCGCCTTCCGTCTTCCGTTGCGCCTCCTCCGTCAGCTGCTTTGGCGATGACTCCCTCCACCACCTGGCACCGCCGTCTCGGTCACCCTGGTCGGGATATTTTGTCTCAGCTTAGTCGTAGTGCAGACATCTCTTGTACTAGGACTTCAGCTGAGCCCTTCTGTCATGCATGCCAGCTTGGTCGTCATATTAGGCTTCCTTTTTCTTCTTCTTCTTCGCATGCTTCGCATGCTTTTGATCTTATTCACTGTGATCTGTGGACCTCTCCTGTATCCAGCATTTCTGGCTATAAATACTACCTTGTGGTTGTTGATGATTTCTCCCATTACTCCTGGACTTTTCCTTTACGCGCGAAGTCCGAGACTTTTCCCACCCTCCTCCACTTCTTTGCCTGGGTGTCCACTCAGTTCGGTCTCACTGTCAAGGCCGTTCAGTGCGACAACGGGCGTGAGTTCGACAACCACACCTCTCGTTCTTTCTTCCTCTCTCGCGGGGTTCAGCTGCGCATGTCTTGTCCGTACACTTCCGCTCAGAACGGCAGGGCTGAGCGCATGCTTCGCACCACGAACGATGTCATGCGGACCCTTCTCATCCAGGCCTCTCTGCCCCCGCGCTTCTGGGCTGAGAACCTCCACACCGCCACCTACCTTCTCAACCGCCTCCCTTCCACTGCTTGTCCTGCTCCTACTCCCCACCACGCTCTCTTCGGTACCCCTCCTACCTACGATCACCTTCGTGTCTTCGGTTGTGCATGTTACCCTAACATCACCGCCACTGCTGCTCATAAGCTGGCGCCCCGTTCGACACGTTGTGTGTTCCTTGGTTACTCCCCTGACCACAAGGGGTACCGCTGCTATGACCTCACCTCTCACCGGGTCATTATCTCTCGACACGTTGTCTTCAACGAGTCGGATTTTCCTTACTCCACCTCCCCCTCACCTTCTCCTGAACCTGAGCTGGAGTCCATGTTTTCTGACCCGGTGGTTCAGCCACCATTTCCTTCTTTTCCTTCTCCTGCAGGTTTTCGTGGTGCGGCATCGACACCTCCACCCGTGCCACCGTGCGTGGCCCCGGTGCCGCCTGCAGCGCCGCCGTGCGTGGCCACGGCACCTCCAGCCGCGCCGTGCGCGGCCTCGGCACCCCCCACCTCTCCGTCGCGCTTCGCCGAGCCGGTCCAGGTGTACCAGCGTCGCTCGGTACTAGGACCGGCGCCCGGTTCTCCGGCTCCGGGCCCCGGCGCTCCGGCGCGCTTCGCCGAGCCGGTCCGAGTGTACCAGCGTCGCTCGGTACTAGGACCGGCGCCCGGTCCTCCGGCTCCGGGCTCGGAGACTCCTGCTCGATACGCGCACCCTGTGCGCGTCTTCGAGCGTCGTCCGACGGCCCCGTCTCCACCGACACCTCCAACGGGGCCGTCCCCAACACCTCCACCACCGCCACCGCCGCCGCCCCGCTCCCGTGTTGAGCCGGCCGTGTACCACCCGCCGATTCTCCATCGGGACCCTCGCCATGTACACCCCATGGTGACTCGGCAGGCAGCTGGTGTTCTTCGACCCGCGGCTCTCTCCATCACCGAGAGTGAGCCGCGGCTCTCTCCGGTACCCTCCTCTGTCCGCGACGCCCTGGCGGATCCCAACTGGCGTCGCGCGATGGAAGAAGAGTACGAGGCGCTCCTTGCTAACCAGACGTGGGACCTCGTGCCGCGTCCGTCTGGTTGCAATGTGGTGACGGGCAAGTGGATTTGGACGCACAAGCGTCGGGCTGATGGTACTCTCGAGCGCTACAAGGCTCGTTGGGTTCTCAGGGGTTTCACTCAGCGGCCTGGAGTGGATTATGATGAGACTTTCAGTCCAGTGGTGAAGCCTGCTACAGTGCGCACGGTCCTCTCGATTGCTCTCTCTCACTCGTGGCCTGTGCACCAGCTCGACGTCAAGAATGCCTTCCTACATGGCACTCTGTCCGAGACTGTTTACTGCAGCCAACCAGCAGGGTTTGTGGACACCAGTCGTCCGGATCTAGTCTGTCGGCTCAACAAGTCTCTCTATGGTCTGAAGCAGGCTCCTCGGGCTTGGTACTCTCGATTTGCCACATTTTTGGTGACATTGGGATTCACGGAGGCCAAGTCCGACACTTCTCTTTTTGTCTATCGACATGGTGATGAGATTGCTTATCTGCTGCTCTATGTTGATGATATTGTTCTCACTGCCTCCAGTCAGCAGTTGCTTCGGCGCACCATCTCCTCTCTGCAGCAGGAGTTTGCTATGAAGGATTTGGGTCAGCTCCACCACTTCTTGGGTGTCACTGTGGAGACTCGGCCTTCTGGCCTCTTCCTTCACCAGCGACAGTACGCTCTCGATATCCTGGAGCGGGCTGGCATGTCCGATTGCAAGCCCTGTTCTACTCCTGTTGACACTCAGTCAAAGCTGTCCGCGGATTCGGGTGCTCCTGTAGCTGATCCTACTGCCTTCCGGAGTCTTGCCGGGGCCTTGCAGTACCTCACCTTCACCAGGCCGGACCTTGCATATGCTGTTCAGCAGGTTTGCCTCCACATGCATGATCCCCGGGAGTCTCACCTTACTGCCTTGAAGCGCCTTCTTCGGTATGTCCGTGGCACGGTTGACTTCGGGCTAGTCCTCCACCGGTCTCCTCCTACTGCGCTGGTCGTCTACACCGACGCTGACTGGGCTGGGTGCCCGGACACTCGCCGCTCTACCTCAGGGTATGTCGTCTTCCTAGGCGGCAACCTGGTCTCCTGGTCGTCCAAGCGGCAGCCAGTTGTCTCCCGCTCCAGTGCCGAGGCGGAGTACCGGGCTGTCGCTAACGGCGTGGCTGAGGCGTCCTGGCTTCGACAGCTCTTGGCGGAGCTCCACAGCCCGCTCCCCAAGAGTACGCTCGTCTACTGCGACAACGTCAGCGCCGTGTACCTCTCCACCAACCCGGTTCAACATCAGCGGACGAAGCATGTCGAGATTGACTTGCACTTCGTTCGCGACCGGGTTGCCATCGGCGATGTTCGGGTCCTCCATGTACCGACCACCTCCCAGTTTGCCGACATCTTCACGAAGGGTCTGCCCTCCTCGACATTCTCGGAGTTTCGCTCCAGCCTCAACATAACGGGTGGCTAGTTGTGGCTGTGGGGGGGCATGTTGTGTGGTGTTGTGTTTCTTTGTTGTCCAGTCTTGAACACCGCTGCGCCGGTAGTTCAGACTGCGGGGGAGTGTTGGAGTATAATGGTATATTAGGCCCATCTAGGCCCATGTACTCATAACTATATACCCACCCTTCTAGGGTTGGAGGAATACAAGGAGATTATCCCCAATAGCAAAGAGTATGGATGCTACCTATATAACTTCAGAATTCATATAAGGAATGAACAAGTGGATAGCACAAGGAAACAAAAAAAGTACCTGTAAGAATTGCTTGGTCAACGCGCAATTGGTGGCTTAACATTTCAACCATTCTCATGTCAGCCGGGACTTTGCAACCAACTTATCCACAAAAGGGGGAAAAACAAGCGTCGACCAAGTAACATCAGGAAAATGATAAACATGTTACTTAAAAAGACATCATCAGATGTGCAATTGAAAGTACCTCCTACTTCAACTATATCTCCAGGGACAAGTTCTGTTGCTGGAAGTATAGAAAAGCAACCTACAGGATTCAAGCATTGACAAATGTATCAATCAGATAAACATATGACACAACATACATGATTAATAATTTAATTTGTCTTCTGGGCATCAATGTCTTGTGACTTTTGCTGGTTTAAACTCTTAAAAACTTGGTTTTGATAGGAGACACTGAGCAACTATGGTAATTAGCAACTGGACTCATGCCAATCAAAATATGATTTCTGGACGAAAGAGCAAACGGAGTACAATAAAATGCAAGAATCGATTGCAAAAGCGTCTTACCATTGCGCAGTACCGTTGCAATATCAGCTTGGTAAGCGCGGAGCTCCTACAGATTTGTTATAAGTAAGTCATCATGATAGTGAAAACAGTTGGCCATTGCAATAGAAATTATAGTCAAAGAATGCTAAGAGAGGCAATTATCATATTGCGGATGCTGTGTTGAGATGCACCATGCATACAAGCAATCAATTATGCAAATAATGAGCATAGAAGATTAATAATTAGGACCAAACTCGGTGCTCTGTACATTACTCCCAGTGTCAAAAAAGGAAGACCATAACAGGATTTCAAAGACAGCCCAATCGAGAAAACACACCCCGTGTGGTCAGACAACGGCAGTAGGATCTAAATCACCTATATTTAGGAGGCCAAAAAAAATTAAGGCACAGATCAATCTCATTCACCAAACTATCCTGTAGCATGTGCCAAAAAAGAAACAACCAGACAGCACAAACAGCATCCTCAGAGTTAAATACAAAATTAGGGCCTTATTTAGAAGAATAAGAACCTCAAGAGCTTTTTCAGCATTTGTTTCAGTAATCACACCCACAGCTGCATTTGCTGCCAGTATCATAAAGATGACCTATACCAAAAACCAAAGAACAAAGTCAATTTTCGCCTGCAGGTCATTCTAAACCAATGGATATATCTTGGTATGCACTTACAGATGGTTCCAAAAATGCTGATAATCCAGTTTCACCATTCATTCGAGCCAAAAGGAAGGAGATCACAGCAGCGGCTATCAATATTTTGACGAGTAAATCATCAAACTGCTTCAAAACTAACTTCCAAAAGGGAGTACCTGGGTAAGAATTTCCATATCAGAAGATGAATGCTGAAGTGTATACAAAATTGGAAATTGCTAGCTCAAAGAGCAAACGGGCAAAACAAAAGGAATCAGAGATGTAAGGTGTACAAAAATAAGGGTGGCCTCCGAACTCAAAATCAAGTTCAGGACACGCATATCGCAGAGTTGGCAGATATGCCTCGCACATACACAAGCAAGTGATTATCAAATAATAAAAGATGACAAAGCAGGAAGGTACTTGTACATGTAAGCAACATGTAAATATGCAACTAATGCATAATGAAAGGTATATTTTTTTAAAAAAAGGCAAAGAAAATAGCAATAGAACCATGGTATCTAAATAAGCTTCATCTGTACTTATTCAGTGCTGTTTGCATTGGGGATATAACAACAACGAAATTTCATTGCTATTGCTGTATCCCCACAGCAACCAGGCCCAATTCATTAAGTAATTCTGCCGAGAGTTATGATATATGTGCCTATGTGGACCTGTGGAACACACAACAGCAGACCCAAAAATTAGAGCTAATGTCATGCTTTCACAGACGACAGAAAAATGGTATATGTCTGGATTATTGATACAGAAACTCATTAAATGCCTATGTTCCTGAGGTAACAAAAAGATTGAGAGTAAAACTGTCAAGTGGTTGCAAACCCACAGGCAGCAGTTGAGCCCTATAGAGTGGGAATATGGAATACCAACTTGAGAATGAAACATACAGGTAATAGGTATTGTGGTGCAAGATATACAAAACAAAAGTGGGAACTCCAAGTTAACTTACTTTCTTCTTGGGGAAGTACTGGAGATAGTCCATCCATGAAAATAATGAAGACAAATAAGATACTCATCAGAAAGATTGTAAGAATCAAAGCTGTGCATAAGGCAATGCAAAAGTAAATTATACATATGCATACCAACTTCCAGAATACACTCCAATTGATACTTCAAACTGATAGATAGCAAGGGACTCCAACTAGATAAAAGCATCAAAGCTATAGTTCAGCTAGATCAGCGTAACAAACATGGTTAAATTTTTGACTCGTTTCGTGGTGTTGTCCCAATCCCCTTTAACATTGACCTCATTATTCAATTCAGATATCAGAACTGTAATGGTTGTGCAATTTTACATTACTTCCCAGTTTTTTATGCCAAACGTATCCAAACATTTGGTAAGATTGATTTTGTTACAGAGCCTTCAACGAGCAGGATCCTGAGAAAATCTAGAAATTAGATTATGCTCAACTAGTGATGAGCCACGGATTCTACAAAAATCAACGGAGTTTATAAAGTGATTGGTTGCTTTGCACGAATGACCAAATTCTCATATGGATGAACATGGGAAGTATGCATTCGAATAGGTCTATTGGTTCATGAAAAGCAATTTAGAACAAACACTCTTTTGCCTTAAAAACACCCATTCATTATAACCTAAAATCACTACCCCAATACAGTTCCAAACTCCAATATGTAGTATTTCACCATTTGAACGAGACATGGCTTGACCAGAACTGTATGTTCAACTATTTTACAGCATAGATAATGTTCAAGTTTTTTATGTTTGATGCTGGAGGCAGTCAATCCCTGCCAGGAGAAAAGGAGTAATCTACACGCATGGAAAAGCCAAAAAAAAACTCACCGTTTTTGCCGTAGAGCCTCGCATGCTGCTCCACCTGCGCACAGAAACCAAAACCAAATCAACCCAACGCATCCCCACTGCATTACCCGTGCCCAGACTGAAATTCACACGGCGAAACGCTTCAGATCAGCACCTGCGAGTCGGAGAGGCCCTTGGTCCGGTCCACGCCGAACGCCTCCAGCACCTGCGAGAAGGTGAAGGCGGCCAGATCCGTTAGAGGCGGCGGCGGGGCGAGGGGGCCAGACGAACACGAGAGGGGGCAGGGCCGGGAGGCGCTCGTTACCTCGGCGACGGACTTGGCGTAGGCGTCCTCCATGGGTGCCCGGCGCCGCCGCGGCCTCCCGGGACGCCGGGGAGTGGGAGCTCCGCTACAGAGTACAGAGATAGGAACGCAGGCGAGCACAGGAGATGGCGCGGCTAGACGCGATCGAGCCTGCGCCGTCTGGGGGTGGTGTTTGGCCAACGGTCGCGCCGTACCGGAGCCCGCTGGGGTTTTGCCGATCGGGGTAGACGTGGCGTCGATCGCGGTGGCGTCAGCGCTCACAGTTTCTCTAGCCTGGTGCGGAGCGCCGGAGCGGACGCAGCTGGTGCGGCGCAACCGCGGGAGTTGCGAGGAGCGTATGGCACGTGACACGTGAGGAAGTGAAGTGAGACGCAAGGGATCCGACCCTAGTGGACTGACCTTGCTTTCACTTGGAAAAGTTACGGTAATTTACAGATTACAATAGTACAAACGGAAATACTTCAAATATATTTAATTTGTACATGCCCCTGCAGCCAAGTGTGTAGAATTTCTTTTAAAAATTGCCTAAATTAGTTTTATTAATTGCTTTGCTTTATTAGAAGACAAGGCCCTTTGATCCTGTTGATAGTCAAAATTGGCAGCAGCCGAGGGAAACCGGTCTGACCGGTTTACCGAACCGGTCTGACCGGTTTACCGAACCGGTCAGACCGGTTTGGAGTTGTAATTCGGGTAGGATTAGGATTCCGAGTTTTATCCCATATTGTAACCGAATTGGAAGGGGTACGACTTCCCCGGCCTATATATATGAAGGCTAAGGCCGATTGAGAATTATTCCAATCGAATCAAACACAATTGTTCCTTACTTTTTATCTCCAAACCCTAAACACTTTTCCAACCCTAATTGCTGTCCTTTGCTCGTCTCCGCGACGTACTAAGGCGTTCTAGGTGGTCTGCCGATCCTAGAGCAACCCTAGATTTCTTGAGCTCCGACGGGGTCCCTCCCGAGCTTGAGTTTCTAGGTCTTCACGGCCTCCTGTCAGAAAGCGCTAGAACCGGTCTGACCGGTTTGCCCGAGGGAGGCCGGGTGTTGGCCGTGGTGACGGTCGTGCTGCAATATCGAGTGTGTTGTCACATCTTTGTGTCAACATACTTTTTGGCGACTCCGCTGGAGAAGATTAATCTGGTTCCAAGACCGATCTAATCTACCTCGAAGATGTCGGGTGCAACCAGTGAGCTCGACAAGAACAACATCATCACCGCTACGATGGAAGAACTCACGGACGAGGAGCGGAAGCGGTACCTGATTGCTGAGGAATACTTCAAGGCGCAATTCTTGAAGGGCTTCAAGAAGGATCGTGGAGGCTTCGTCAAGAGAGTTGAAGAGTTCGTCATGCCGGCTTTTAAGTTTGCTAACGATCAAGTTGAGGAGCTTCCTAATAAGGTAACCGGTGAACCCTCTGATTTAATGCAACAAATAACTCGCATGATGGATGAAAAGTTGCATGCTGCACAAACCGTTACTAGTGAGTTAATTGTTAATATGGCTAGTAATTTTGAGGCATTTAATAAGGGTAAAAATACTTTAGAAGATCATAATGCATGCCCTAAAATTGATGCTAGCACGTCAGGTATACCGGAAAATATTATAGATCATAATTTGGGTATGCCGCCGAATTTCTATCAAGGCCAGCCACCTCATCCTAGTTCGGTCCAATAACCGGTCAGACCGGTTTTCCCAACCGGTCAGACCGGTTTGCCCAATTCAGTTGGACAGACCGGTTCTATGGGTGTAGGTGCAACGAATGCAATGGTTTTATCCAATACAGCTACTTCTGGTCCTGTTTTTACACCCCCTCGCACTACTGTTGTAGAAAACGCACCTATAGGATCTAGTGTCTCTTTTGGACCGATTCCAAATACTACTCATAATACTGTGTATGGTGCTCCTCATTTTCAGAATACAACTAGTGCAAATTATCAAGCCGATTTCTCTAAGTTCAAAGAGGATCTGGCTAATACAATTAGAACAAAGCTTGGGATAGATATGAGTAGCTCACGTTTATATCAAAAACCATATCCTCCTGAATTTGATCTAGTTACATATCCTAATGGTTGGCGTGTTCCTGAGTTTGTTAAATTCAATGGTGAAGATAATCGTACTACTTGGGAGCATGTTAGTCAATATATTTTGCAACTAGGAGAAGCAGCTTTTTATGAGCCATTGCGTGTTCGTTTGTTTTCATTAACTTTGACTGGACTGCTTTCTCTTGGTTTTCTTCGCTTGCTCCTAATTCTATTCAAATTTGGTCTTAATTGGAGCGTAAATTTCATGAGCACTTCTTTAGCGGAGAAAATGAGACTAAATTAACTGATTTAACATCTATTAGGCAAAGTCGAGAGGAATCGATTATAGATTATTTCAGAAGATTTAGGGATACAAAAAATAGATGTTTTAATTTATCAATTTCTAAAAAAAATTTAGCAGATTTAGCTTTTGCGGGCTTGCGATCCTATTTGAAAGAGAAATTAGAAGGTTTTGATTTTCTTTCTATTAATCACTTGCAAATGAAGGTCATGAGTCTCGAATTAAAGTTAAAACATGTTAAGGAAAATGCTAAACCTCATCGTTCTAATGTTCATATGCTTAATAATGATTCTGATAGTTCGGATGATGAAGTTTATGCTGCTGAATTTGTTTGGCCATCAAAAGCTAAGCCTTGTTCTTGTCCTTCGTTAAAGCCGGTTCAGAAAAATCGGCGAGAAGAGATTAAATTTACTTTTGATGTTGCCAAGTGTGATCGTGTTTTTGATGAATTGCTTAAAAATGGTTTCATTAAACTTTCTCATGCGATTCCACCAGCCGATCAATTGAAAAATCATGCATATTGTAAGTGGCATAATTCTTTTTCGCATGCTACTAATGATTGCAATGCTTTTCGACGACAGGTACAATCGGCTATTAATGAAGGTCGATTGGTACTAGCTGAGATGCAAGTTGATAAGGCTCCCTTTCCTGTGCATACACTTGATTTGAATACTGAAGTGTTGATTCGGCCGGAACAAGCCGAAGGAGCTAAGGGAAAGAATGTGATAGTTGGGGAGCCAAGACCGGAAAAAATTGATGATCAAATTCCGGTCAGAAAAGTGATGCTTGGAAAGACTCTGGATGGTAAAGAGTCTCTGAAGATTACAATTAACACATCAAGGCCCGGGGGGCAAGAAAGTTCATCAACAGAGAATCGGTCCGCTAATCAGGCGAAACCGGTCAGACCGGTTTGCTCCTGGACCGACCTAGAACTTTCAAGCCTATACGCCCGGAATTGGGTACTTGGAAAGTTAATGAGCCTAAAATCAGAGGTACAGTTCTGAAGCAAGGACCTACCTTTAATCAGCTCCTGAACAAGTACACATAGGCCGTTCAAGTCGATCGGCCAACAAAAAAGAGAACAAGGTCACCACCGCATTGGGATAATTCTTCAGATAACAACAAGCGTCGTGGTGATGATACTACTGTGTTTCCCTCACAGAAGGTGTATGCTACTATGCCATGGGCACCTCCAGCGTCAAATTCTCCATATCCGTCATGGGACCAAGGAATGTGGATGCAGTGCTTTCCCATGCCACAAACACCACAAGATTACATGGGCAATGGCCCTAGGATCCCAGTACATGATCGATTGGGCTCATATCAATCAGGTTCGGCACCAGCTAGCAAAGCGGTCAGACCGGTTTCGGTCTGAACAAAGGCAATATGTTCCTCCTCAGCAAGAATATCGTGTCGAGGAGAAAAGAGAGGAAGTGAAGCTTACAGAGGACCCAAAGCAAGCCAAGATTGATGGGTTTGTTAAAATTAGTGATGTTCCAGTGGATATGCAAGAGTTGGGTAAAAAACCGATAGTTATTGGAAATTCGGCTGCTAAAAAACTTGTCATGGCTAATGATCATGAAGCTGGGACTAGCAAGGCTGTGAAGAAAATATTTCAACCAAGGTGTGTCCTTCTGGTTTGACTCATACACAAAAGAGAAAGTTGCAGCGCTTGCGAAACAAAGAAAAAAGGGAATAGGAAGCTGAGAAATTAAGGGATGAACATTTCAACAGATATAGGCCAATGCTTCCTCAGAAGAAAATTTGGCAAGCCAAGTCAGTTGTGCAACCAGTAGCACAACCGGTCAGACCGGTTTCAGAATCCGGTCAGTCCGGTTTGGGCGCGACAGAAGTGGTCCGACCGGTTTCTGGAACCGGTCAGACCGATTTGGAACCAGAGGCAGAAAGCACATCTGTTCCCAGTGTAAATGAAAATGCTACTTCAGATATTTCTCCAGTGGTTGAAGATGAGGAGATGATTGACTTTAAAGCTTCTCCAGAGCATAACAATATGGGTGTTAATGTTGTTTATTTATCATCGGATTACTTTGTGGTGCCGGAGGAGGAAATATCTCATATTCAGCTTGGGCCTCGTGATGCTATATTTCAGAAGCCACAAGAATCAAACAATCACTTGAAGGCTTTATACATGAGAGGTCATATCAATGGGAAGCCAATCTCGCGAATGTTGGTTGATGGTGGGGCGATTGTGAATCTTATGCCCTATTCTCTCTACAAGAAGATTGGCGGAAAAGACGAAGAATTGATCAAGACGAACATGACGGTCAGTGGAGTTGGTGGCGGTGATCCTATTGGCGCCAAGGGTGTGGCTTCTATGGAGTTGACCATTGGAAGCAAGACCGTTGCTACAGCTTTCTTCGTCTCAGAAGTGCAAGGTAATTTCAGTTTAATACTTGGGCGTGATTGGATTCATGCAAATCAATGCGTACCTTCTACCTTGCATCAATATCTTATTCAGTGGATCGGCGATGAAGTTGAAGTTGTACATGGTGATACTTATTCCTTCGTTGCAACGGCCGATTCCGATTCTATTAGTGCAAATGATAATATTAAGTGTTTGTCGAGCTTAGATTTGACCGATTATGAGCTGATCAGTTGCACTAAGGATGGTTTCGTTCCTGCTACATTAAAGCCGATGGAGAATCCATAGAACTACTTGTTGTAATTGATGGAGCAAACAAATCAACAGAGACAAACCGGTCAGACCGCTTCCAGAAACCGGTCAGATCGTTTTAGGACTGAACAGTGCCAGTCGAGCCAAACCGGTCAGACCGCTTCTGGGAACCGGTCAGACCGGTTTACGTCTGGACAGTGGCTTCAAGAGCGAATTGATCATTTTCGAGAAAGAACAGAAGGTACATTTGAAGCCATTGAAGATCTAGGTGATATGGATAAACTGGGTCAAGGTTTTACATCAGCCGACCCTTTAGAAAAAATAGATATTGGTGATGGTACTATTCTTAGGCCAACTTTTGTAAACAAAAATTTATCGGTTGAGTTTAAAGCTGAGTTAATAAATTTGTTGAAGGAATATGTCGATTGTTTTGCTTGGGAGTACCGTGAGATGCCCGGTTTGAGTCGTGATTTAGTTGAGCATTGTTTACCAATAAAAGCCGATTTTAGACCTTTTAAACAATCGGCTAGACGTTTTAATCCCGCTATTTATGACCGAATAAAAGAAGAGGTTAATCGTTTATTAGATGCTGGTTTTATTCGGACTTGTCGTTATGCGGAGTGGATTTCTAATATTGTTCCCGTTTGTGGGACCAGGATCCCTAGGGCCACTTATCCAGAGGATTAATATACTCGGCAGAGAGGAGTTTGATCCGACTACTTCAAACCAGTCGGCTATGGTGCAAGACGGCGTAGTAGATTGGAATAACTAGTCGTGTACTGATAGGAAACTCTCCAAAGCATCATGTTGTAGTTATCCATGTTGTATACGACTAGGATTGTACAAACCGACTTGTAACCCTGCCTCCCAGATTATATAAGGCGAGGCAGGGACCCCCCTCAAAACCAAGTAACACCACACGTGCAATACATTCAAGCACACAGGACGTAGGGTATTACGCTATTCGCGGACCGAACCTGTCTAAATTGCGTTGTTCGTGTACTTTCGTTCCTAGAACTCGGCGAGACCCACACAAATCTACTCCCTGGGGTATCCCCAATTAGACGTGCTCGACATAATTCGTCGACACTTGGCGCCCACCGTGGGGCAATCTCGCCGAAGCTCGACAGTAGGCGCGATGGGATCAACATTCAAGGCAAGCGGCATTGAGGAAAGCGCGACGTTCGTCATCGGCTCATGGACTTTCGTCTCCGATGGCAAGCTCGGTTTCGAGTCATTCCTAGCAGATCGATCGGAGCCCTACTTGATGCCGGCGTCTCCACTGGAGCCGCTCCAAGATCTCGTCGAGAGTCAGATCTCGACGAGTCCATCAACCTCAACATCAAGTTCGACTTCGACAACGACTCGGACTCCGATCGGGACTCTCCAAGTCGAATCTGGGTACAACTCTTTTCAAACATGGAAAGAGCTGGGGACTCCGAGCCAGCCACGCCATCGGATAACCACCCAGATCGATTCCCGTTCGGCCTATCCAATTCCGCGGCTGTATATCAAGAGGTGTACGTCGCGAAGCTGGGCGATAAGACAAGCTCATCGCCTAGCCAGATCGGGAATTGTTGCAAGGACTCTGAGTTGGTCCCTGGACCATCAGAAGACGAAAGCGAAGACGATTTCACGGTCCTATTAAGCGACGCGCCAGACAATATTGCGTGTTTCAACTGCAGCGCCTATTTCAAGTCTGACGTCACCCTCGAACAACCACTCGTTCGCCTTCCTTCAGGGCTGGTCGTAACCAACTCACCAGGAGGACTACTCGTTCACTGGCCTGGTGCGATCCCCATTGACTCATCTAAGGATAACGAGTCGAGACTAAGCGCTGCTATACTCGAGGAACTGCCCTATCAAGACGGCAAGACTGCCTCGATTACTTCTTCCTCCGACTCAACGGGGGATAACTTCTCTGGCGCTGTAAGCCTACGACTGCCCGATCCAAGCAGACAAGTCTACATGGCAGGCGCACAAAGACAAGGAGATCAGTACGAGCGAGATCTTATGGGTGATATCTCTGATGAAGAACCATCCGCACCAAACGAGACGGATCAGCAGAAGACGGCAAGGCGTACAATGAACCTCAAGCGCAGGCAAAGGCGCGTCAATGCAGCCAGGCGTGCCGCCGCTATGCGGAACCTTGATCAAGACTTTCAGATGGTCGGAAATCAACCCGTTTTGCCTGACGCCCCGACCAATCTGATCGTCGCCGCTGAGATGATCAGAGCTATGCCCGACTCACCACAGGTGCAACAAGTACTTGGCTTACTTGCAGCAGTCCAACCTCACCTCGATGGCGGACCAGGGATGATCCAGAGGACACCAGGTCAAAGAACTCAAGGCAGTCGTTCCGTATCATCCCCTCACCCATGCCAGGCCCAACAGGGAAACGCACGACAACCTGTGATCCGCCAAGCAGCATCAGCGCCGCAAACAGGAAATAGGGCCAACCCTCCAGCTGGCGATCTCCGCAACACGATTAACGCCAGCCGGGACGCCCGCTCCCAAATCGACGCCAGCAGAGCCAATCACATCGCTTCTGAGATTCGTCGACGAACTGAATTTGAACAACTCTACGGTCCAATCCCAGCTGATCAAGAGCAGCCTTCGCAGGGCCGGGGACAAGACCCACCACGCGACACCAATCACGGACGTGATGGCCGTGGCAGAGATAATCAACCCGATAACGACCCCCAGGCGACGACGGCAATAGTGATCGTCCCGCGCGTGGTCGCGATCACAACTATCGCAATGACCGAGGTCGCCAAGACCCCAAACCGAGTGGTTCTCCAAGTTACTACTCGAATCGCCGCAATGACGATGAAGATGACGATCGCCGCGGAAGAAGACAGCGCTCTCCATCTGATAAATATGATGGATTTCCAGCTTTCTCCAGCCGCATCAAGAAAGTCCTGCTGCCCCAGAAGTTCAAGACGACTGGAATAGAGAAGTTCACAGGCAAACAAGACCCAGAACAATGGTTACGAGTCTATTCGACGGCAATCACCATGGCGGGTGGCAGCAACGACGTCAAAGTCAGATACTTTCCAATCATGATGGATACCGCTCCACTGACATGGCTCGAAGGCCTCCGCCCTGGATCCATTGATACCTGGGAACAACTCACGCGCAAGTTCACTGCTAACTTTCAGGGAACCTGGGCACGACCCGGAACCCGATTTGAATTAGCATCTTGCAAACAAGAGAAGGGTGAAACTCTGCGCAAATACATCAAGAGATTCTTTGAGAAAAGAGCCACAATCGTTGATGTATCAGACAGGGAGATCATCGACTGCTTTCACGACGGTCTATGGGCACGTGAACTGCATCGCGAGTTCGGAAGACGACGCCCAGAAACCATTGCGGAGCTCAGGAGCATGGCTGCAGATTGGGCAGATCAAGACGATCGCGAACGCGAGCGATTCGACAAGCGCAAGGACAACAACTCCAATGGTGGCAGTAACCGAGACAAGAGTAGTCCCGAGCGCCGTAACAACAACAACAGGCGTGATTTCAACCGCAACAAGCGCAAGCCAGACAACACGGTCGCGGCAGTTGAGCATTCTACGCGGAAGAAAAGCACCCCTGACCTGGATAAAGTCATGAATATCCCTTGCCCATACCACCCGCATGGGAAGCACACGATGGCACAATGCATCCACATCAAGAATGAATTCGATAAGCGGGAGTTGCCTGAGAAAAAAGAATCCAACGAGCAAGAAGAAATACGACGACAATGATGACCATGACAATGGCTTCCCTCAAGTCGACAACGTCGTTGCAGTACTGTTCAGCGGAGAAAGCCTCACTCAGTCAAAGCGGGCCAAGAAGCTATCTCTCCGCGAGATCATGGCGATAGAGCCAGCTACTCCCACATACCTCAAGTGGTCTGAGGTCCCCATCACATTCTCAAGGGTCGACCAGTGGACCAATTTTGCCAATTCAGGCAAGTATCCCCTAGTACTGAATCTTGTCGTGGCACAAGCCAGATTGACCAAGGTACTCATCGACGGAGGCAGCGGGCTCAACATCATCTTTGCCAAGACATTCACAAAGATGGGCTTGACATCACCAAGTACCTGAAGCCCATGGAATCCCCGTTCTACAGCATTGTCCCGGGCAAAGCAGCAATTCCCCTAGGGCAAGTCACGTTGCCGGTCACCTTTGGCACGGCAGCCAATTTCAGGACCGAGTACATCAAGTTTGAGGTGGCAGATTTTGAAACTTCATATCACGCGATTCTCGGGCGACCAGCCCTCGCGAAATTCATGACGATTCCACATTATGTCTACCTCGTCCTCAAGTTGCCAGCTCCCAACGGAGTCCTTTCTCTCAAGGGAGACCTCAAGATTTTCCATGACTGCGATGTAGAGGCGGTAGAATTCGTTGCGGCTGCTCAAGTCCCAACTCAGATGATGGAAGTACTCGCCCTGTCCAAGAAATCAGCGGAACAAGAATCAGACGTTCCCACCAAGAAGCCTGCGCATACGAGTTTCAAGCCCTCTGAAGAAGTACAGCTCAAGACTGTAGACCTTGAGACGGGCGACTCGTCCAAAACTGCCCTCATAGGGGCAAGTTTAGATTGTAAATAGGAAGACGCGCTCGTCAAGTTTCTTCGTGCTAATAAAGATATATTTGCTTGGAAACCATCTGATATGCCTGGTGTTCCTAGGGAGCTTGCCGAGCACAACCTTAATGTTCAGAAAGACGCAAAGCCTAAGAGGCAACGATTACGACGCTTCGATCAAGAACGACGTAACGCAATCAAAGCTGAGATAGTTAAACTACTCGCAGTTGGCTTCATCAAAGAAGTCTTCCATCTAGAGTGGTTCGCTAATCCAGTCCTGGTCAGGAAAAAGAACAACAATGAGTGGCGCATGTGTGTTGACTACACAGATCTCAACAAGCATTGCCCTCCTGATCTCATGGGTTTAAAAAAGTGTGTTGACGTAAAATCCGCACCTCACGCCAAGCACACAGCAAGCCGAATTAGCTGGCTTCACACGTGGCCCGAGCGTTTGAATCCGAAAGCGTGCCAGTCAATTTTCCTGAAAACTGACAAAGGGAGAAAAGATGTTTAGATAACACCTGGAACGTGCCGGGCAATACCAGACAGTTCCATATTTGCGGCTGCAGAGCCAGTTTCGAGCGACATATAGCTATAGAGAAGCTATCTGTCGTTGTTTAAAGCCTCATTCGGCAATCGGCAAAGCACGCAGGAGAGCGCACTGCCGAATGCGTGACGTAAGCATGACGAAAGATCGGTATTTGACTGAGTAAACTTTATGACGTACATTCATAGCCGATTAACGAGCAACAGAGCATGACAGATAAATAAAAGGGCGAAAGCATGACCATAATTTCATAATAAACAAGAATGCATAGGCAAAAAGCACTAGTCTACCGCATGTCTAGGCACTTTTCAACCCGTCGAGCATGAAACAAACAAGTTAATCCACCGCATGATACGACTTGCTTGGAGTCACACCACCAACCAAGAATAGAGCAATCCACCGCATGATACACCCTAAACACGGAAGGCTAAAAGCATTCTTTATTTAAAACAAAACCGTGGACGTGTTTCACTCGTGACGATACTGCCGAATACAGCTATATAGCCGAATCGGGTTCCATGAAGAAGGAACATGCTTCGTCGATGATGATAGATCTATCAGATCGAATCGAATTCTAATCCACCGGATGATTAGCTCTAAGACGACCCAAAAACCTGCATCTACCGCATGATACTCGGTTCTGTCAAGATCTACACAAGACCAACGAGCTTGAACCCGCAACACGTGGCAATCTAGATTGACTTCGAATTCGGCTATGGAAACGCAGTGCATCACGAGCTGGAACCGAATCTAATCAACCTAGATTGGGCAAAAGAGTGTTGTAATGAACTAAACATAAAGGTAAAATTCAGAGCAACACTTGGTAACTTAATGAATCTATCAGATCTTGCCAAAATCCAATAGAGCCGATAACTTGCTCCAAGCTAAACCTTAGCCCACCGCATGGCTCATGATCTAACAATGGAACCTTCCTGAACCAAAGCCTAAATCCACCGCATGATACTAGGCATGGCGCAGGGTTGCCGGTACTTACGGAGGTCGACGGATCGATGACTCCTCTCGAAGAACTCGACGACTCGACTAAAGGACTCGAAGTTGGCACGAGGCCGGTTTGTTGTATGATTGATTGTATGATCTTACAAACACCATGGGTTTATATTTATACCCAGGTTTCGACACGACTCCTAATCGATTACGATTACATTATTTATTTCCTAAAAAAGATAAACGCCGGGGCACCGTATCCGCCTTGCATTCCAAGTCAAACCAGCCTTTTCCTTATACTTGATCCACGTCATCACGCGCTCCCGAATGCCTTTTGCGGAACAGTTCTCTTGCCGAATGACGATGCGTTCCCGACCGCAGAACGTCTTTGCCGAATGCTTCTGGGGAAAAACTCCTTTGCCGAATGGTACCTCTTCAATGAATCCGGCCCACATGTCAGCCTCTTCCTGGTGCCAATTTTTGGTGTCAACACATGCCCCTTCAATTTCGGGATAAAAGATAACTTTATCTCGGAATTGACCAGAAGCACTTAATATTCCCAAGTTAGTTCTGCTCGGCACCCGCTTCTCTTTTTGAATCTTCAGAGCTCTCACCCGGATCCGAACCCTAGGTCATCGACTCCCAAGATTCAATCTTCAAATGGCGAACCAAGATTTTGCCCTCCAGGTAAGCTTCAATCCCCTCAAGCACATTCGGCATTCTTCTTTCGATTTGCATCTTAAATTTCTTCTCATCCCCTTCCATTCTTGATAGGCCCTAGCTGCCGAAATCCTCATCCCCGTTGAGGAAAAAGCTCCATCCTATTTCCTCGGCCCTGTAGGGGATTCAGACCCTTCCGAAATCATTGCGGCCGAATCTCAGAGGATTCCTTTCAAGATTTCACTGACAAAACCTCATGAGTGGCAAGACGCCTTCAAGAACTGGCCCTTGCCCCCAATTGCCGGCTGGAGAAATTGGTACAAAAGGATGTCTGATGATAAAAGCCCCCAAACACAGAACTGGGACCATCTGTGTATTTCTCATTGCCTGGAGCTGTCATTAGCCGAAACACCAAAGAATGAGAACCTCCTGATTGCAGCTTGCCATTTTTGGTCCAATGGTGCAAATGCTTTTCTTTTCGGCCATGGCCCCATGTCCCCCACTTTAGCCGATGTCTACATGATGACCGGCCTGAACATTACAGGAACTGTATATCCACATGGCCACAAAGGCTCTTCCAAGCAGACAGGAGTAAAAACAGGGGTTGGATACAAGAGATACATCCAGAATCATATGTCTGATGGCCCTCTGACTGATGTCGAATACAGAGCCTTCCTGAATATGTGGCTATGCAGATCAGTCTTTTGTGGCAAAGCCAATGAGCCAACCTTGAATCATATCGTGATGGCTGAAGAGCTGGCTGCTGGAAAAGTCATCCCACTTGGGAAATACCTCCTGGGAAGTGTCTATCACATGCTCAATCAAACCACCCACCTGATGCATACCAGTAAGAAAATCCCCTGTGTCAATGGACCTTGGTGGTTTGTCCAAATGTGGCTGCAGTTGTACATGCATCAAATCGTTGCTATTGATCTCAACAGCCGAGACTTTCCTTCAATTAATTACAAAGAAGGAGAAACCCGGAGAACCAAAGGTTGTCAAACCTATGGAGAAGCTGCTTCCACTGTATCTATCAATAAGAACATCGGTGAACTATTTGAGCTTTTCTTCAAAGGATTTGCTCATCCTCTTTGGTTTCCATATCTGGACAATGACAATCTCACCCTCCCTTGTGAATTCAGCTTTGAAACTGGATGCATTGATGTACAATCTATAGCAATCTTCAATGCTTTCATCCAGCCCTGCATCCTGCCAGCCGAATTCTGTGGAGGGAGGTTAGTTCAAAGCACTTATGAATATTATCAGCCAAACATGATGGCTAGACAGTTGGGATGTGGCCAAGTGCCCCCTAGGCTATTTCTCCATGAATTCCTCAAGCCCAGGGAGATTGTCAAGGATTCCACAGAGACAAGAAGGATTTTTACTTATAAATGCTGTGGAACTATCTATGCACCTGATCCTTTTGTGCCAATAATATCTGCCCATCCTTCCTTCACTCTCTGGTGGCAAGAGTTCCATGATCATATCTTCAACATGCCAATCCATCCCTTCTGCCTTGAGTTAATGCCTGATTATCAGCCAATTTCAGAGGTAATATGCTTATTCCTTCACCTGTCTCAATAACATTAACCCCAATTGATTCTGACTCTGTTATTTTGCAGGACATAACACCTGCCCCTCTTGCCAGGGCAATTTTATACAAAACTGCAGGCCCAATATCTGCTTTGGGGCACCAATCTCCTACCTTGGCTCAGCTGATGGCTAGACAGGCTTCTTCAGATCCAATACTTACTAGACCATCATCTGTCAAGAGAAAAACCCTTTCTTTAACTGCCCCCTCAGTTGTAAAGAAGAAAAGAACAAGCAGCAAAAAGGTTATCAGGGTCAGAGCCTTCTTTCTTTGACCACAATGCCATTGGTATTTTACTCAGCTTTATTTCTCCTTGGTTTCAGGCCAAAGCACAGCAACCAACAATCAGTGCAGATCCTGCCGATGTTTCATTGATTGGTAAAATTCTACCACTTTATCTTCTTAACTTCTTTTTCATCGGCACTCATTTCTTGTTAACTGCAGAACAATCCTCAATGGATCCAATTTTGGAGAGCTCTCCTTCTCATCATGATTCATCTTTAGCTTTGCAACTTCTTCCCCAATCAGAAGCATTATCTCCACCAAGAAGTCTTCCAGTTTCTCCTCAGCAAGATACACAGAATCCTCCAATTGAGTCTGAAAGGCTTCCTTCTCCCATTCAGGAAGTCAGGAACGAGGTAAACATAATCATTTAACTTTCTCTATTTTTTTTATTCAGCAGATTTTTATTAATTCGGCAAGAACCATCTTTCAGGAGAAAACCATTTCATCATCCAGCTATTCTTTTGCTGTGGACGACTCGGTTGCCGAACAAGGGGAAGAAACATCTTCTGGCCAAGCTCTGTCAGAAGAAAATCAAACAAAGCTGAAAGATATCCTTGCTTTGCTGCATAAGAGCATCCAGGATCAAGTCAAAGATGCTGATCTCTTAAGGGATGTATTGGAAACCATTGACCAAGAACTCCCTGCCGATATCAAAACTTCTTTGGAACCAGTCTCTCATTTGGATCAACAATACGCCGCAGTAAAGCAGGCTCTAAAGAACCAATCTTCTCAACCAGTTCTGGAACAGAGGAGATCCACAACCAAACAATCTGTAAAAGACCTGCATACTCAAGTTCAGAACAGCAAGGAATTACTGACCAAATTGGAATCTGAACTTGAAATGAAGGAGGTCAGAAAAGCTGCACTTGAAGCCGAATTGAGAGATCTATCGGCCGAAATTGAAGCTGATAAGAAGAAGATAGTCGAGCTTCCCAAGTTAACAGAGAAGATGCGAAAGGAAGTTTCAGCAGCTCTAAACGAAGACAAACAACTCAAGGCAAAGCTTGCTGCTCTGGCTAGAACCCAAGAAGCTGACAAAAACCTATTAGAGAGCATTAGCAATATGATATCAAATGCTAAAAATGTAATCTCAAAGTACTTGGGTTTGTAATTGTAACAAACAGTTGATAGCCGAATGCTTTATTAGTCCTGCAATCTTGTCATCCCTTATCTCCTTTTTCTTATTCTGGACAACTCATTCGGCAAAGCCGGCTGTGACAGCGTCAGACCCGAAAACGCTTCGAACATGACATAGCCGAATCTCATTCAGTCAAAACCGAATACGACTCGGCAAGAATCCCAAACGACATGGAAACCGATCGGTTGAAA
Source organism: Echinochloa phyllopogon (assembly GCA_033239725.1). Taxonomy (NCBI): domain Eukaryota; kingdom Viridiplantae; phylum Streptophyta; class Magnoliopsida; order Poales; family Poaceae; genus Echinochloa; species Echinochloa phyllopogon. Next base: position 8,467,535 of record BTCW01000009.1, on the reverse strand, counting down.
AATCCTTTCCACCTTCCGAACTTTTTTGGGGATATGCACCACAATCTCCGGCCACGACCTCTTTGTTAGTTCCATAAATAAAAACCTTGAGCGCTCCTAATCTTTTATCAAATCCTCCGTCTTTCAAGCTTTCTGCTAGCCTGAGCCCCCTCTTCTTCGAGCACAACAATCTCCAGAAAACCCCAATGGCCAACAACAACGGAAGACGCCCGGCCGTCGATGAAGCCGAAGGGAGCCGCGCCGGCGCTCGTCGGAGGTGATGTCTGCCTATCCTTATCTTTTCCTCCAGATTTTGCATTATTCTCAACCTTTCCTTTGTTCTTTCAGGCTCATCCAATGGAACCCTGTCGCTGCCCCGCCTGCGGCTCCTGCTGCAGCGGATGATTCTTCGGAGTCATCTAGCCGATCCCCCAGGCCCGACTGGGATCTGCGCTATTCAGATAGCGATGCCCGCCGGTTCAAGCAGGAACGTGATGACACTCGGCACGAGCTGGAGGTCGTCTCCAAACAAGCCGGGATCGCAGATCTAGAGTGGCAACACCAGTGCAAGCAGCTGCTCGAGACCATCGACGGTAATTTCTGCGGTTCGCTTAACTTCAATCTGTCTTTGGACTAACCCATCGTGGCTTCGTATTCCTACAGATCGCGACGCCGAACTCGACCGGCTGAAAGCATTGGTCGAGTCTTTGGCAAGCAAGGTGAATGCTCCTGGGGACAAGCCAGAAGCTCGCCTCGGCGCAGTGGCAGGCCGTATCGATGAGGTGGCCTCACATGGCATCCGTCTGGGCACTGCCGCAGGCCTAGTCGCCATGTCGACGCAAACCGGCACCGACTACTCCAGGCTTCCGACCGGCTTTGCCAATGGCAACCCGGAGGAGATCGACGACATCGAGGCCTCCATAGATCGCCTTGATGCCCATGGCGCCGCCATTGCCGATTCCATTCATCCCCAGTCTGTTCTGAACAAGCTGTTCCATTAGTCTGTACTAGGGATTATGGAATTTCGGCAATAAAACTTATCTTTTGCAGTCCTTTTGTGATAACTTGGTCAAATTCACGATGTAAAATATTTGTACTAAGGGCAATACATTCTGGTATTGGCCATTTTCCTTGTTGGAATTTGTTCTGAAGGCGGCTCCTTCCCGAATGCCGGCTGTCTCAGTTGTTCTGACATTGAACATTTCAATCAGCGATCAATCTCGACACTAGGATAATATTTCTTCAAGTATCTCCCATTGATAGCAGCAGTAAACTCTTCTCCTAGTAAAGCTTTTAGGTTATATGCATTCCCAGGCACGCATCTGACTACTCTGAAAGGACCTTCCCAGTTTGGAGACCACTTACCGAATGCACTGTATTTAGTTCCAATCGGCAATATTGCTTTCCAAACCAAATCTCCTTCTGCAAATTGCTTGACTTTTACCTTCTTGTTGTAATATTTAGCAACTCGCATTTTATTTTTCTCAACATTTTCCAAGGCCCTGAGACGAATCATATGCAAATCTTCTAATTCGTCCATCATTAAATCATTATAATCTTTAGAACTCAAATCTTTTTGCAATTTTATTCTCCTTGAATCTAATTGTATCTCCCATGGCAAGATAGCATGATGTCCATATACCAATTCATAAGGAGACGTCTGTGTAGCTCCATGTGGAGCCATTCGGTAAGCCCATAAAGCCTCATTGAGTACCGAATGCCACTTTCTTGGCTTCTGATCAATCTTCTTCTGTATAATTTTAATCATAATCTTATTAGAAGCCTCTGCTTGACCATTAGCTTGGGCATAATAAGGAGAAGAATTCAACAATTTGATGCCCATACTTTCAGCAAAATTTCTGAACTCCGAAGATGTAAACTGAGTTCCTTGGTCTGTGGTGATTGTTTGAGGAATTCCAAATCTGTAAATGATATGTTCTTTAACAAATTCAACCATATACTCTGATGTCACCTTCTTTAAGGGAATCGCCTCAACCCACTTAGTAAAATAATCGGTCGCCAAAAGCACAAACTTATGCCCCTTGCTAGATGGAGGATTTATTTGGCCAATCAAATCTATTCCCCATCCTCTGAATGGCCACGGCTTGATAATAGGATTCAGAACTGATGCTGGAACTCTCTGAATGTTTCCAAATCTCTGGCAATCTTGGCACCCTTTGTAATATTCAAAGCAGTCTTCTAGCATTGTGGGCCAATAGTACCCAGTTCTCCTAATAACCCATTTCATTCGGTAAGCCGATTGATGTGCTCCACACAGCCCATCATGCACTTCACTTATCAGCATTTTTGCTTCTTCTTGATTTAAGCAATGTAACAGCACCCCGTCCAAGGATTTATAATATAAATTATCATCAAGAAGAACAAACTTTAAAGCTTTATACCTGAGCTTTCTAGACACCTTTCGGGATGGATTTTCCAGATAATCAACAATCGCTTTTCTCCAATCATCTTCTGCCAGATTACTCCCGAAAGCATATACATCATTAGCAAAAACTTCTTGAAGCTCTTTATAACCTGAAGCACTTTGAGCTAGTCTGTTCGCCTCTTCATTATCTCTCCTAGGAATATGCCGCAGAACTACTGACTGAAACTCCTTTAAGATTTGCTTGCATTCCTCATAGTAATTCCTTAAGATATCGTTTTTGCACTCATATTCGCCATTTAATTGCCTTATGACTAATTCTGAATCTCCAAAAATTTCAACTGCAATGGCCTTTGCTTCTCTCAAGTATTGAAGTCCTCTGAGCAACGCTTCATATTCAGCTTGATTATTAGTGACAGTAGGTTGAATAGGAATAGCAAATTCAAATACTTCTCCTCTTGGCGAAATTAATAAAATACCTACTCCACCACCTTTGTCACATGAAGATCCATCGAAGAATAATACCCAAGGAGTAATTTCAAGCAAATTAGTTGATGAATCGCGATGTTCAGTAATGAAGTCAGCAATAATCTGTCCTTTAACAGCTTTTGCCGATTCAAACCTTAACTCAAATTCGGACAAAGCCAAAATCCATCTGCCAATCCTTCCGTTCAAAATCGGCATAGATAACATGTGCTTTATCACATCAAATTTTGAATACACAATGCATTCGGCATGTAGCAAGTAGTGCCGAAATTTTGTACAGGAGTAGTAAACACATAAACAAAGCTTCTCGATAGCCGAATACCTCGTTTCGGGATCAAGCAATTTTCGGCTAAGGTATGCAACTACCCTTTCCTTTCCCTCAAATTCTTGTATGAGGGCCGATCCAATAGTTCGGGCATCGGCCGCCACGTACAACTTAAAAGGCTTGTTTAGCTGTGGAGGTACCAATACTGGTGGTTCTTTCATGTATTCCTTGATCTCATCGAAAGCCTTTTGTTGTTCGTCACCCCATACAAACTTCTGATCCTTCCTGACCTTTAACAGTGAAGAGAAAGGCAACATCTTTTGTGATAAGTTCGATATGAATCTTCTTACGAAATTGATCTTACCAAGTAATGACTGTAATTCCTTAAGATTAGTTGGAGGAACAACTTCATCAATGGCTTTCATACTTTTCTTGCCAACTCCTATTCCTCCTTCATGCACCAGAAATCCCAAAAATTCTCCTGCCGAAACTCCAAAAGCACATTTATTTGGATTCATCTTGAGCCCATGTTTCCTAGTGCATTCTAGAGTTTTCCTTATGTCGGCCAAATGTGCTTCATGATCTAATGACTTAATCACAATATCATCGATATATATCTCCACAATCTTGCCGATCAACTCATGAAAAATATAATTCATGGCTCTCTGATAAGTTGCACCAGCATTCTTCAAACCAAACGTCATGACAACCCATTCAAACAACCCTATATGTCCTGGACATCTGAAAGCTGTTTTCGCTACATCTTCCAATGCCATAAAAATTTGATTGTAACCTGCATTACCATCCATGAAACTAATCACTTTATATCCAGCAGCAGCATCAACCAACGAGTCAGCAATAGGCATTGGATATCCATCCATGGGTGTAGCTCTGTTCAGATCTCTAAAGTCTATACAAACTCTCATCTTCCCATTTTTCTTGTACACAGGAACAATATTAGAGATCCATTCTGCATATCTGCATGGCCGAATAAAATTTGCTGCTATCAATCTTTCCACCTCTTTCTTTACATCGGCCAACACTTCATCTTTGTAGATTTTTCGGGGTGGTTGCTTGTAAGGTTTATAACCAGGCTTGATCGGCAACCGATGCTCAACAATGGAACGATCTAAACCAGGCATCTCCGAATAATCCCAAGCAAAGCAATCTCTGTATTCTTTTAACAATTCAATCAACTTTTCTCTGAAAACCGAATCCAAGCTAGCACTGATGAATATCGGCCTTGGTTTGTCACTGTCTCCAATGTCTACTTCTTCTAATTTATCAGCCGATACAAATCCATGTCCTAGCTTCCCATCAGTCCCATCGATTGGTCTATCCATTAAAAATTACTAAAAGAGCCGACTGCTTTGATCGGCTGTTGATCACTGCTGACGGGCTCAACAGGACCTTCCCCCCAGTCTTTACCTGAGAAGCAATCTATGCCTTGATATTCCCAGAAGGCCGGTTCCACATTAGCCACGCTAATTGAATCATCTGCTGGGACAATTTCCACTTCATCATCTATCCACTGAATAAGCTGCTGATGCATAGTAGACGGTATACAGCAATTCGCATGAATCCAATCCCTTCCAAGTAGTAAGCTGTATGCCCCTTTGCCTTCAATAACGAAGAAGGTTGTAAGCAGAATCTTAGACCCAATCATCAGATCTACATGTACACATCCTTTGGTGTCCGAAGGATTTCCAGCAAAATCATTCAACACTATGCTTGTTGGCGTTAAATCTCCAGGGCTCATGCCAAGCTTCCTGAATGTATTGTACGGCATCACATTAACAGCAGCTCCACCATCAACAAACATCTTCGTTAGTGGCTTTCCGTTGACATATCCTCTTAAGTACAGTGGTTTCATGTGCCGATTCTGGACTGGCTTCTCGAAAATAGCTTGTTTATTCAATACCAATTGTGCCATTAACCCACATTGCTCGGCTTCATCCACTTCTGACAATATCTCTTCCTGTACAATTTGATTAGCTGGAGCCATGAATTCATTCGGCAAGAAACATACCATGCATGTAGGAGCCGAATGACCCGATTCGTCAGGTTTGTCTTTTGGACGCCATATCGATCTTATCCTGGTTCCTGCTCGCTTCAACTCTTGATTCCTCAGGCGTTGGACTCTTCTCTTCTGGCTTCTTCTTAAACCAGGTGGACACCACTGTCCTTTCTGCCAGACATACTCACGGTCTTCTTCCTCATGATCAATCCATCTATAGTCAGCACGTCTTTTCATTGGTTGATCATCATTCTTATATATTTTTAGACGCCGATCATCACTAGGATGTATCCTTCCAATTCTTTCGTGGATGGATCGGCGATTGGCAACATTTTGCCTATGTTCGACATATCCATTATTGCATTCAGGACAGTTATTCCACGTAGGCAGCTTTAAACCCTCGTTCCAACAGTGTCTGAAGAAAACACAATCCCAATGTGCACGTTCTTGTTCTCGGACATATTCCTCTTGTTCTTCCTCATACCTTTCTTTTTCGCGCCTTCTTCTCTCCTCCTCGTACTCACGTCTCTTGTAGTGCCCTTTTTCTTGCTGACGCTGCCACTTATTGAGGAGAATACGCGATGTGACTCTGGGTTTAGAAGAATTTCCAATTTCAAATCGGCTATTCGGGAAGTGAAGCTTCCCCTCGCGAATCTGTTCGATCGTGATTTGCCGATTAGGATTGACCGAGCCATTCTGCTTTGCTTCCTTCGACGTCAGGACTCTCATCTTTCCTTTTTCTCCCGATTCGGCAACACTCACCATATTGATTGAGAACCCGATCATGTTTTGAGGAAACGGGTTATTGTCCAACTTCATCTTATTATCGAATTTCAGATGCCCTTCTTGGATAGCTTTCTGAATCCTCACTCTAAAAACTCTGCATTCATTGATAGAGTGAGAATTTCTATCATGGAATCCACAGTACCTTTTATCTTTTACTCCATCAGGCTGAAGCATAGAATGCCCCTCTGGTAACTTGATTCGGCCTTCTTTTACCAGATAGTCAAATAATTTATCTGCCTTAGTTACATCAAAATCATAGGTGCCCTTATTCTGTTTAATCCACCTCTGATTCACCATGACTGGTTCTTTACCCCACACCATCTCTGCTGCGGCTATCTCCTCGCTATCTTCATACTCATCTTCTTGATCTGCTCTTTCAAGGAACTGGTTATAGATGTCAGCGACATCATTATGCTTAGCAAATCTGGCATCTTTCTTGAAACCATATGTCTGGTTACTCATTAGGGCCAATCTATGTGACAACTGGCCAAGATCATCGAACTCCATCCCGAATAGCTTTTCCCGAATGGCAGGCAGCATGCCAGCTACAGCCATACCAGCCAGCTGATCATCAGGTATGTTCAGAGAAAAACACATGCTCTTTGTTTCCCTAAATCTTCTGAGGAATTCCGTAGGGGTCTCATTATTTCTCTGCCTTAAGCTGGTCAGATCAACCAACTTTTTCTCGGTACTGCCAATGTAATAATGGGCATGGAATTTCTGCTCCAGGTCTTTCCAAGTACAAATTGACTGAGCAGGCAAAGAAGCAAACCATGTAAAAGCTGGACCCGTCAGCGACAAAGGAAAGTATCTGATTCTGAAAGCCTCATCTGCCGAAGCTTCTCCAAGCTGCATTAGATATCGAGCTATATGCTCTACAGTGCTAGTATCGTCTTGTCCTGAGAACTTAGTGAACTCTGTAGGCACCTTGACTCTATTCGGCAATGATACCCTTTGGTACCACTCTGGGAAAGGAGACGAATACATGTACCCCTGATTTTTAGGCTTCAGACCGAATTGATTTTGTAACACATCGGTCATTTTTTGCACCATGAGGTCAATATTGGTATCTTGATTCCCTGGTCTCCCAGCAGGCATCCTTGTAGTACCAACATACCCGGGATTCGGGAGAGCGTCGATAGCATTGTAATCCATAAACTCTGAATATCCGTTCCCATACATATCCCTTTGCAGCCTGTTGTTCAGAGGGGATATCTTGTAAGCAGAAGCAGGTGGATTTCCCGTGGTGCCGAATGCCATATCACCATATGTACGAGGTTTTGGCAATGCATGCTGAAGCTCTTGCTGAATCGGCTGTCCATTCGCGTCTTTGGTTCCAGAAGCTTCAGTTTCTTCAGTACCTTTACCATGACGTTTTGGAACCGACGCTTGAACATTGAAATACGTCGGGCCACCAATTTGTCCATGCACTTGCTCAAAAGGCTTATCCACGTGTTGACCAAAGATGTTGACCAGTATGAGCCGAAAACTGTTCAGGAATGCAGCATTATGATTGGTCATTGTTTCCCCTAAAGCCTTGTATAACAAGCTAGAGAACTTCTCCCTTTCTTCATCTTCAGTAAGATCAGATTGTCCTGGCAAAAGAACTCTTGGCAGATCTGACTTGAGAAACGGTGCACCACTCCTGTTCTTAGCAAAAGACAGCAAGCATTTCTTGATGAATTGATCTGCAGCAGTCTTCACCATTTGTTGATGCTCATCAGATAATTCTTCGAGAGTGACATCCAGAATGTCTTTTAATTCAGGCATCTTCGAAGCTTGTTGGGTCCCACTGGGCGTGCCAAAAAGTGTGTTGACGTAAAATCCGCACCTCACGCCAAGCACACAGCAAGCCGAATTAGCTGGCTTCACACGTGGCCCGAGCGTTTGAATCCGAAAGCGTGCCAGTCAATTTTCCTGAAAACTGACAAAGGGAGAAAAGATGTTTAGATAACACCTGGAACGTGCCGGGCAATACCAGACAGTTCCATATTTGCGGCTGCAGAGCCAGTTTCGAGCGACATATAGCTATAGAGAAGCTATCTGTCGTTGTTTAAAGCCTCATTCGGCAATCGGCAAAGCACGCAGGAGAGCGCACTGCCGAATGCGTGACGTAAGCATGACGAAAGATCGGTATTTGACTGAGTAAACTTTATGACGTACATTCATAGCCGATTAACGAGCAACAGAGCATGACAGATAAATAAAAGGGCGAAAGCATGACCATAATTTCATAATAAACAAGAATGCATAGGCAAAAAGCACTAGTCTACCGCATGTCTAGGCACTTTTCAACCCGTCGAGCATGAAACAAACAAGTTAATCCACCGCATGATACGACTTGCTTGGAGTCACACCACCAACCAAGAATAGAGCAATCCACCGCATGATACACCCTAAACACGGAAGGCTAAAAGCATTCTTTATTTAAAACAAAACCGTGGACGTGTTTCACTCGTGACGATACTGCCGAATACAGCTATATAGCCGAATCGGGTTCCATGAAGAAGGAACATGCTTCGTCGATGATGATAGATCTATCAGATCGAATCGAATTCTAATCCACCGGATGATTAGCTCTAAGACGACCCAAAAACCTGCATCTACCGCATGATACTCGGTTCTGTCAAGATCTACACAAGACCAACGAGCTTGAACCCGCAACACGTGGCAATCTAGATTGACTTCGAATTCGGCTATGGAAACGCAGTGCATCACGAGCTGGAACCGAATCTAATCAACCTAGATTGGGCAAAAGAGTGTTGTAATGAACTAAACATAAAGGTAAAATTCAGAGCAACACTTGGTAACTTAATGAATCTATCAGATCTTGCCAAAATCCAATAGAGCCGATAACTTGCTCCAAGCTAAACCTTAGCCCACCGCATGGCTCATGATCTAACAATGGAACCTTCCTGAACCAAAGCCTAAATCCACCGCATGATACTAGGCATGGCGCAGGGTTGCCGGTACTTACGGAGGTCGACGGATCGATGACTCCTCTCGAAGAACTCGACGACTCGACTAAAGGACTCGAAGTTGGCACGAAGCCGGTTTGTTGTATGATTGATTGTATGATTTTACAAACACCATGGGTTTATATTTATACCCAGGTTTCGACACGACTCCTAATCGATTACGATTACATTATTTATTTCCTAAAAAAGATAAACGCCGGGGCACCGTATCCGCCTTGCATTCCAAGTCAAACCAGCCTTTTCCTTATACTTGATCCACGTCATCACGCGCTCCCGAATGCCTTTTGCGGAACAGTTCTCTTGCCGAATGACGATGCGTTCCCGACCGCAGAACGTCTTTGCCGAATGCTTCTGGGGAAAAACTCCTTTGCCGAATGGTACCTCTTCAATGAATCCGGCCCACATGTCAGCCTCTTCCTGGTGCCAATTTTTGGTGTCAACACACGCATTGATCAAGTCGTGGACTCTACAGCTGGATGCGCGCTACTCTGTTTCCTCGACTGTTACTCAGGCTATCACCAGATAGCACTGAACGAAGATGATCAGATCAAGACTTCTTTCATCACACCTTTTGGCGCTTTTTTCTACACCACCATGTCCTTTGGGTTGAAGAACGCTGGAGCCACATATCAACGAGCCATACAAAATTGCCTCTCTTCACAGATTGGCAAGAATGTAGAGTCATATGTTGATGATGTGGTAATCAAGACACGAGAACCAGAGAATTTCATTAATGATTTACAAGAGACGTTCGACAACCTCAGGACGTATCGATGGAAGCTCAATCCAACGAAATGCGTCTTTGGTGTCCCCGCTGGCAAACTACTCGGGTTCATTGTTAGTCACAGGGGCATCAAAGCAAATCCTTCCAAGATCACAACCATCCTCAACATGGAAGCTCCTTCAAGCATCAAGGAAGTTCAGAAGCTTACCGGGTGCATTGCAGCGCTTAACAGATTTATTTCAAGACTTGGAGAGAAAGGTCTTCCATTCTTCAAGCTACTCAAGAAACAAGACAAGTTTACCTGGACTGACGAAGCAAATCAAGCCTTCGAGCAACTCAAGACATACTTGACTACTCCTCCGGTACTTGTCGCTCCTCTCAAAACCGACCACTTACTTTTGTATATTGCGGCTACTACACACGTAGTCAGCACAGTCATTGTGGTCGAACAAAAGGAAGAAGGCCATGTCTTTCCAGTTCAGAGGCCGGTTTATTACATCAGCAAAGTACTTTCAGAATCCAAGATCCGCTATCCTTAAGTACAGAAGCTGCTCTATGCCATCTTTATCACCTCCAGAAAGTTAAGGCATTATTTCCAAGCTTTTCCCATTACTGTTGTGACTAAATTTCCCTTAGGTTAGATTTTTCACAATCCTGATGCAATTGGACGAATCAGCAAGTGGAAAGCAGAAATAGCCGCATATGATCTCACTTTTACATCACAAAAGGCAATCAAGTCTCAAGCTTTAGCTGATTTCACGGTCGAATGGCTGGAAACTCAATACTCCAGAACAACTACTCGCCCTGAGCATTGGGTTATGTACTTCGATGGATCGCTGAAATTGGAAGGAGGCGGCGCGGGAGTTCTTTTAATTTCCCCCAAAGGTGAACAACTCAAGTATGTTCTACAAATTCTTTTTCCAGTCACTAACAATGAAGCTGAGTATAAGGCCATGCTACACGGCCTTCGCCTAGCTTCGTCACTTGGTATCAAACGACTCCGTGTGTATGGAGATTCAGCAGTTGCTATCAACCAAGTTAACAAGGATTGGGACGCCACGAAGGAAACAATGGATGCATATGTCAAGGAGGTTCGCAAGCTTGAACGCCACTTCCTTGGACTAGAATTTCATCATGCCGTTCGTGATTACAATGTTGCTGCTGACGCCCTCTCCAATATGGGATCGCAAAGATCAAATGTTCCAGCAGAGATTTTTGTTCACGAATTACATCATCTATCTATCAAAGAATCAGTCCAATCAGATTCTGTTTCAGAACCACCGCGACCTGACCTTCAAGTCATGATCATCGATACTGATTGGATGACTCCATTCATCGAGTACCTGCGAGACCATAAATTGCCAAAGCTCGAGAATGAACAAGTCCACATCAGGCGTAGAGCTGCAAACTATGTTGTAGTCAACAATACACTTTATCGACGGGGCGCATCTGTCAACGTGCTGATGAAGTGCATACCAGCTGACCAAGGTAGAGCTCTGCTTGCGGAAATTCACAGCGGTACTTGCGGCAACCATGCTACCTCACGCATACTAGTCGGGAAAGCCTACAGAGCTGGGTTTTTCTGGCCTACGGTGAAGAAAGATGCTGAGGATATCGTCAAGAGGTGTCAGGGCTGCCAGTTTTTTGCTCGTCAAGCCCACGTACCAGCACATGAACTTCGCATGATTCCACTATCTTGGCCTTTCGCTTGTTGGGGCCTGGACTTGGTGGGACCTTTAGCCAAAGCCCCTGGTGGTTTCGAGTGGCTCATTGTTGCCATCGACAAGTTCACCAAGTGGATTGAAGCGCAACCCCTAGTCAATCCAAGGGCTGACAATTTAATCAAATTCTTTGATGGAATCATCCATCGATTTGGCATACCTCACGAGATCATTACAGACTTGGGCTCTGTTTTCACAAGCGAAGCATTTCAAGATTACTGTGAAAAGTACTCGATCGAGACACATTACGCTTCAGTTGCTCATCCAAAGGCCAACAGACAAGTCGAGAAAGCCAATGGCTTGCTACTGCAGGGTTTGAAGCCTAGACTCTACGAACCACTCAAGAAATATGGTGGAAAGTGGGCTCAAGAATTACCAGCGGTACTCTGGGGGCTCCGCACACAGCCAAGTCGTGCGACAGGGCAAACCCCTTATTTCTTAGTCTATGGATCTGAAGCAGTCCTACCTGTTGATCTTCTTTGGCAGGCACCACGCCTGGAGAATTATGACGAACAAGTCGCTCAACAGGAACGTTTTCATGATGTCGATGGCATTGAAGAAGCTCGGGTAGCGGCTCTTATTCAAAACACTCGTTACCTTGAGGGCTTACGGCGTTATCATCAACGCTCTGTCCAGCCTCGTTCCTTTGTCATAGAAGACTTGGTATTACGGCGAATACAGAAGACAGATGGTTTGCATAAGCTCATGTCTCGCTGGGAAGGTCCATTCATTGTAAAACAAGTCCTTGGGGTTGGAACATATCGCCTACAAACTCAAGAAGGCGAAGATTTGCCAAATGTTTGGAACATTGAGCATCTATGAAAATTCTATCCATAGCAGTGGATTATAGAATTATTTCATGAACTTTTTTCAAGACATCAATAAAGTTATATTTTTACTCGCGCATAACCCTGTGTTCAAATCTCATTTTATTTCATTCAAATATCAGGGACAGTTGTGTTCACAACAACTCAAAAGATGCCACGACTACTTTTTTCACAAAAGCAGGCATCAAGCCTTAGAAGTCCTGGTTAAACTACACCTGCCTACACATGGTAGTTGCTGTTAGTATCAAATCTTTTGTTTCTACTGAAATCCGGCTCTGAGCTTCGTGCCGACTGCATCCGGTTTCAGTACTGCGCTTAGCAGGAAATCATCAGATTTACCTTTCATACATTACATCCATATATTCATGCAGTATATAAGTACATACTACTTTTTTACGGCTCTGCATCAGCAACCAATCAATATATCTGTTTAAGCAATAATCTTTAACAGACTTTTGACCCTGGGTCTAGGCACATTATGTACTTTTGCATGATTCTATCAAAACCATCATGTTAGTTTCATATTCATAAGCTAAGTTCAAATTAGCACACAAAGTCAATATTTATCAAGTGACTACTTTTCATATCAATACTTTTGTCTCACAATATCAAAGTTTCATCAACTGTTCTCACACAAGAATCAAAGAGCAAAAGTATTTTCAATTATTACAAGACTTGGTCGCATTGTTTTTTCTACTGCAGAGAATTAACTACTTCTTCAGCTAATGGCTCTGTCTCCGCTACAAGTGCTTCATACTGTTGATCAGTCAACCCAACCGGCATATTCTTCACATCAAGCTTAGCAGTTGGGTTGTGAGCCTTGAAAAGTGCCAGGATCCTATTGGTGCAGTCCTTCAAAGTGGCCTTGCAGAATTCCCCCACCAACTCTGGCACTTGGCGAAGACGCTCGACAAAAGAATGGTTACCCGACTCCGCACCTTCAGGGATCAGCAATTCCATGATTGGTTCCACGGCTTCTTCAATCTCTTTCTTCTCAGCCAGCAGGTTGTTGACTTCTTCTTGTTTAAGCTGAGCCGTCTTCAATGCTCCTGTCATTTCCTTTTCCATGTCAGTGCGGATCCGGTGTTCTTTAGCGAATTCATCGTCCTTCTTCTCGATCGATGCCTTGAGCTTCTTGACTTCATCAGCTTGGCGCTGGGTCAGGTTATACTAACTAGTGGTTTTACCTTTTTCTTCATTGATTTTCTTCTTCAATTCTGCAAATGCATATTATTCAGTATATTACTTGTTTTAAACTAACGAGTTTCATGATCAAGTTTTTGAGTAACTTACCAGCGTTCTCCTTGACCAAAGTGGTCACGCGGATCTCCAATCTACCTTTCACATCATCAAGGCTATCTCTTTGCCTCTAGAGAGCCTGGATATCTTCATTGTATTGTTTCCGTTCTTGCTCGAGTTGTTCACGAGCATCGACGAAGTCTTTCTCCAACTCACGAATACGGTCTGATAACTTGGCGTCACCAGGCTTCTCCACCACGTCAATAAGCATCTGCGTGAACATCTCAATAAGCACAGCAGACTACTATTTCTTGAATATCACACAACGAGTACAGTAATCACCAGAGCGAGACGCAGATGCTTGCGCAGTTCTTCAGCTTCATCAGTATCAGCAGATCCTCTCACTTCAATCTGTAGTAATGGAGAACTATTAGTGGTTTGCAATGATCACATACATCTACCACACAGACAAAGTAACTTACATTTTCAAGATTTTCCACAACATTGGCTGTTGCTATCCCTCGACCAACATCCTCGAGTTGTTCTGCTCCATGGTGGCCTTCAACCTACAGGAATCAACAAGTTAACCACTCTTGCGTCATTCAATACAAGTCATTTGGGTATATACAGCAGTAAGTACCTGATTACTGGTTGAGGTAATATCAAGAGTTGTCTCCCCTAGCAGCGGACCCCCTGGTAGTTCTTGAGTTGCTGTGATGATTTCTTCAGCACCTCCCAACGGACTCTCCACCGTTTGACCTTCAACAACTACACCAGGAAGGCCTTGTTGCTCTAGATCTATAACGTTTTTCAATGCTGCAGCTGCATCACCCTATTCTGGCACCTCAGCTTGTACAATTTGACGCGCAGCAGATTCATCAATCTTGTCAGCTTGTTGCCCACCTTCAATTCGTAGCACTACTTTCTCCACGGGTTGCTCTGGTACCCTATCAAATAATAAGCTTTGCATAAGAATCAAGATTTTCAAGCATATCAGCACTATATTGAGTAGTTTCACTTACTCTTTGGGTGGTTCTGGAGCTTTCAGTGGCTGAAATTGCAGCTTGAAGATGGGCTTGGTCCGCTTCGAGCTTGTTGTACTCCCAGATGCTGTGCTTGCCAAAGCACTCGAGGAGGATGAACCTTGCACCGCAGTAATCCTGTGAGATAACTTGATGCGCTTGCTTGGGTCCTCACATGGCACAGTGTCACCTCCCCTGGACTGGCTTCTGTTGGATCTTTTCTTCCTGGCCGCTGCTGGTACATCTGGTGCTGCTACATACAGCACACAACTATTGTTAAATTTCACATTCACATTCATCTGTTTGTGAGTGATCAAGACACTTACTTGCAGTTAGTACTTGGGGCGGTGCACTAGTCTCGGAGTCCTCAACAATTTCATCTTCATCAACGGCTTCTTGGCCCTTGTCTGTCATGGTCCTCTCTGAGGAACTCCTTTCCAGCTCCTCCCATTCACTACGGGTAAAAAGTTCTGTGGGCTCCGAGGCTGTCGCCTATTCACAACAAGACAATTCAAGTTATTGTCATATGCTCCTAGATATCAATATATTCTAAGATACAAGTATTTACTTCCGGTGGAGGGTTGTCCTTAGACAACTCGTTGATGATGACTGGCTTCTCGTTTACATCAGTAAACATCTGCCCCAACCGATGCAGCACTGCTTCATCCGAAATAGCTTCTGGCGCAGTACGGGTCTGATCGGAGTCACCCTCATAATCATAACCCAGGTGATGACGTTCCTGGAGTGGTTGAATCCTTCGCTTCATGAAGCTGAAGGCGATCCCTACTCCAGTAAGTCCTTGATCTTTCAGCTCTTGTACCCGCTTCAACAGAGCGGGTACATTCCTGGCCTCTTCCGCAGTCGGACGCGAGTTCCAGTTCGACTGGTCTTGGGGAAACCACTCATCCTTTGGTGGACAACTCAACGAGTGGTTCCTTGCTGTTTTTCAATACACAAACATGTGGTTCACCATGATATCAACAAAACGGCATAGTTATTCAAATAAACAAGATATTTGGATATACTCACCGATAGTAAACCATTTTCTCTTCCAGTCGCCGCATGAATCCATGATAGACATTTCAAACCACTTGGCCTTCATGTTCTGGCGGAACTGAATTCCCGCACCACCAACTACCTCTGTTCGATTATTATTTGGTTGTGGTTTGATGTGGTACAAAGTGCGGAACAAGGCAAGACTGGGTTTGATACCCAAGAACGCTTCACAGGCGTGGACAAAGACAGAAATGTTGAGCACCCCATTTGGGTTGAGATGATGTAATTGCAAGCTATAGAATGCAAGGAATTCCTTGAAGAAAGAAGAGATGGGTAATCCAACCCCTCGCTCACAAAAGGAGATAAACAAAGGAATTTCTTGATTGTTTTCAGTAGGGAAAGGTTGTTTGTAGCAAGACTTCCACTCAAGAGCTACGGAATCTAGAAGCAAACCTTGCTCCACCAATTCAGTGAGGTCGTCGGTGTTCGCTGTACACTTCTTCCAAGCAACAGCTGGGGATGGCGGATCCGCGAAGGCAGGCTTCGCTGATGATTCTGGAACCAATGACTTCTTCTTCCCGCCCCTCTTCGAGACAGCATTTCGCTTCAATCCAGACATGTTGGAGCGGATTATGGCTTTGGATTTCTCTCGCATTCACTGACTCCGAAGCTTGGTGACTACTTCAACCAAATCTCAAGCTTGGGGGCTGCGGGTTTTTAGTGGACAAAGGATTCAAGGTCGCAGTGCGCTTTGGGGGTGGCGACTATGAAAAGGCCCGGTTATTGATTTAAGTCCGATGGTCAGATCTATATAACCCTTCGTTAGGGTTACTGTTCACTACAGTGCGGCGGCGCATGGCATTCTACATTCCCGCCTATTTTTTCGGGATAACTTTCCTTAACAGATGGCGGCGAAAATTTCGGACATTCAAGTTTACAACGGATCCAGAAGGATTTACTCTGATCTTTAAATCAAAACGATTTTTGTTTTAAAGCTCGGGGGCTGTTACCGGATATTCTGGGATTTGATTTTTCGATAATTATGGGACAACTACTCGAGGACCTTCGACTGGTTTTTTTTCAGGCAAACTACTCGAAGCTCGGGGGCTACACCCAATGGGTGCACCTACTCGGTGCACACCATTGAACTACTCAAAATGAAGACAGAAGATTGCTTTTGAACCTCCGACTACTTCAAAAGTACTCGAAGGCTCGGGGGCTACACCCATTGGGTGCATAAAAAGATGCACTCCAATGGAACTACTCGTCAAGAGAAAATTGAGCGTCTTGAGCTTAGCTCCAGTTATTCAAGATTTGAAGCAAAGGTGCAAGATGCTCGGGGGCTTGTGGGACCAGGATCCCTAGGGCCACTTATCCAGAGGATTAATCTACTCGGCAGAGAGGAGTTTGATCCGACTACTTCAAACCAGTCGGCTATGGTGCAAGACGGCGTAGTAGATTGGAATAACTAGTCGTGTACTGATAGGAAACTCTCCAAAGCATCATGTTGTAGTTATCCATGTTGTATACGACTAGGATTGTACAAACCGACTTGTAACTCTGCCTCCCAGATTATATAAGGCGAGGCAGGGACCCCCTCAAAACCAAGTAACACCACACGTGCAATACATTCAAGCACACAGGACGTAGGGTATTACGCTATTCGCGGCCCGAACCTGTCTAAATTGTGTTGTTCGTGTACTTTCGTTCCTAGAACTCGATGAGACCCACACAAATCTACTCCCCGGGGTATCCCCAGTTAGACGTGCTCGACATAATTCGTCGACACCGTTGAAAAGAAAGATTCGGGAAAGCTTAGAGTTTGCATTGATTTTAGAGATCTTAATAAAGCTACTCCGAAGGATTCATATCCTATGCATGTAGCCGATGTTTTGATTAACGAAGCATCCGGACATCGTGTTGTTAGTTTTCTTGATGGTAATGCCGGATATAATCAAATATTCATGGCCGAAGAGGATATGCACAAAACGACCTTTCAATGTCCGGGATTTATTGGTTTATTTGAGTGGGTGGTTATGACTTTTGGATTAAAGAATGCTGGCGCAACTTATTAAAGGGCTATGAATTTAATCTTTCATGATTTTCTTGGTGTTATTGTGGAAGTGTATATTGATGATATTGTAGTTAAATCGGATGGCTTGGATTCTCATTTAGCCGATTTAAAACTTGCTCTTGAGAGGATGCGACGGTATGGTTTGAAGATGAATCCACTCAAATGTGCTTTTGGTGTTTCATCTGGGAAGTTTATGGGATTTATTATTCATGAGAATGGCATAGAAGTTGATCCCAAGAGAATTGAAGCTATGAAGAACGTCGAAGCTCCTACTTGCAAAAAGGATTTGCAAAAGTTTTTAGGCAAGGTGAATTTCTTGAGAATGTTTATAATTAACTTGTCTGGAAAAGTTGATGCTTTTACTCCTTTACTTCGGTTGAAAGATGAAGCCGATTTTACCTGGGGGGCAAAACAGCAAGAAGCTTTTGAGAAAATCAAAGAGTACTTGTCTTCACCGCCAGTGCTTAGGGCGCCTAAGAGAGGGGTTCCTTTCAGACTTTATGTGGCAGCTGAAGATAGAGTTATTGGAGCTGTTTTGACCCAAGAGATCGATGCTAAAGAGTATATGATTGCTTATATAAGCCGACGGCTCATTGATGCAGAAACGAGGTATACTTTCATTGAGAAGTTATGTTTGTCATTATATAATGCTTGTACTCAGTTAAGACATTATTTATTATCTAGTACTTGCATCGTGTTATGCCAAACTGATGTTATCAAACATATGTTGCAAAACCCGATTTTAAGTGGTAGAATCAGTAAATGGGCTTATGCTTTAGTTGAGTATGATTTGGCTTGTGAACCTTTAAAATCTATGAAAGGCTAAATTGTAGCTGATTTTATTGTTGAACATCGGATTGATGATACTTGTGACTTCGACGTCGGTTATGTTGCTTGTATACCATGGAAGTTGTACTTTGATGGATCGGTTTGCAATGATGGACAAGGAATTGGTGCTGTTTTGGTTTCTCCAAGTGGTGTCGTTTTTGAGTTTTCAAACCGATTAGAAGAAAAGCGTACCAATAATCAAGTTGAATATGAAGCCCTTCTATTTGGATTGGAATTTTTGCAAGACATGGGAATTAATCATGTTGAGGCTTTTGGTGATTCACTCCTGGCGGTACAGCAAGTATCCAAGGTATTCCAATGTTATAATGGTTCGCTAAATGCGTATCTTGATAAATGCCTTGATATCATAGCTTCTTTTGATGAATTTACAATCAAACATATTCCAAGAGAAGAGAAAGGCAAGGCTAATACTCTGGCTCAGAAAGCATTTGGTTATATTGTTGCAAAGAAGTATTTCTATCTTCAAAAACTGATGCAATCAAAAGCCGAGATTCAGGTTCTAGACGAACCGGTCCAACCGGTTTCACAAACCGGTCTGACCGCCAGAACCGGTCTGACCGGTTTGGAAACCTGAAAGGACCTTGATGTCACCTAGAGGGGGGGTGAATAGGTGAATCTGCAAATTACAAACTTTTTCACACAGTTAGTACAGAAACCGGTCAGACCGCTTTGCCAAAGCGGTCAGATCGGTTTTCACAGAGAAAACCAACTATGTAAATTAACCCCCTCTACAAGTTCTAGCACAAACCAAATTTAGTGATGGGCTCCTGTAGATGATAACTAGCAGGTTCACTTAGTACCTGCACACAAGTAAAGCACACTCAAGTAGAACGATGCGGAAGCGAATATAAATGCTAGAATTGAGCTCGTGAAGTAAAACAAGAGACAAGGATTTGTTTTCCCGAAGTTCGGAGTTCATCGCTGCCACAAAGGCTGTCACAAAGACACGATGAATCCTAGTCTCCGTTGAGGGCCTACGAAAGGCGGGCTTATCCACTCCAAGCCACTTTCCTCGGTTTCCACTAACTTTTGACCCTTTTCCACGAAGGAGGCAAGGCCAGCCTTTACAACCAATCCGTGGCTTACCACACACGAGGTAGCTCACCGGCGACGCCTAACCGTCTAGGAGGATTCACCTCCAAGAGTAACAAATGCTTCAATGGTTGCTAGACTTCACCGGAAGTGCTCAAGACTATGGATATGCTCTCAATAGCTGCAATTTGCTTTCACTTGCTATCTATAGCTCACAACACATACATCCCTCAACCCAAAACAAAAGATATGATCAAAATCAATCAACTCTCACAAAGAGAGGTTTGGGGAGAGCTTGCTGGTGCTTGGGAAGGCTAGGGACGAGCCACAAAGGCAAATGAACCAGCACCCCTCACAAGAGAGGGGTATGGGGTATAAATACCCCACACAGCACAAACTAGTCGTTATAGCCGTTGGAAACCGGTCAGACCGGTTTCCCAAACCGGTCAGACCGGTTTACAAACCAAAGTAGCCGTTATGCCTGTCAGAGCCCCAAACCGGTCAGACCGGTTTCCCAAACCGGTCAGACCGGTTTGGGTCGAGTCAGCACACCTGAGTCCTAAACCGGTCAGATCGGTTTCCCAAACCGGTCTGACCGGTTAGGGTAGACTCAGCACACTAAGTCCCTAAAGGACACCACTCTCAAGGCTATCTCACATGGGTTGAACTATGAGCACTTTTTGGTGTTATCAAATAACTAATGTTGCATCCCTCTTGATAGTACGGCATTCCTAAACTCAAGATAAAAACAATAGATAGAATCTACCACTTGAGCCTTTATATCTTCATTGATACCATACTATATGATCATCTTCAACTTGAGGGCTTCAACTTCTTTATCTTGCTTGAGCAAATCCAATCTTGAGCCTATGGCTTAGAATTTCCATTGTATGAAACAATTCATAAGCCATTCCACTATATGATCAATAAAGTTTA
The DNA here is from genome assembly GCA_033239725.1 of Echinochloa phyllopogon. Lineage (NCBI taxonomy): Eukaryota > Viridiplantae > Streptophyta > Magnoliopsida > Poales > Poaceae > Echinochloa > Echinochloa phyllopogon. The sequence goes on along the minus strand of BTCW01000009.1, from coordinate 8,447,221 downwards.
GATGCTTCGCATTGCTTCACTTGATATGACTTGATCGACGTATAGAAACCAAACTATAATGTTAGACCTTTCCACAAACAAAGTCTCTCGGCTACAAGACCAACTTGCCCTTCACTTTGTTAGGAATGTCACTCACACCTAGCTTGATCCCTTCCGTCCTCTCTTGCCAAATTAAGCTACGTTTTGCATTGCATCATTAATGAAATCCACATTGAATATCCTTGTCTTCAATTGATTTGAAATGTCTTGTATGTTTTCTTTGGTAGATAACTTGTCCATAAGCATCAATGCACTTGAGACCATATACTAACCATAGAATCATGTCTCATTTTGAATATAACCATTGCCATGGATCAAGCCCAAAGAAATCCCAATTTCTTCAATTATTTTTGTCCCAAAAACCTTTGACAAGTATCCTATAGATGAGACCAACTAATTTGCATAAGACCGTGTCACATTTGTCATTTTACTTCACTTGTCATTGTATTGCTTAGTTGCATGGGATCACACTCACTTGTTTGCTCTTATGTCATTTATACCAATAATGAGCTTATATTCTTCAACAACCATATTACATGAATATCCATAAGAATAAAACCCTGCTCATATGCTTAAGCAAACAAGTTAAATATAAATCATGTTGTCATCCAAAATCACCAAAACATATAAGTGCCTAGATGCACTTTCAAAACCGGTTTGACCGCTTTGTCTCCTGACAGCGGCAAAAAAGTCTTGGATGATGTTAGTGACTCCAAGTTTAAGGATCCGGACTGGAGAGTGTCTATTATTACTTATTTGAAAGACCCTAGTCGTGGTGCTGAAAGAAAATATTCGGCGATTATCATTTAAATACATATTGCTTGATGATGAACTTTATCATCGAACCGCCGAAGATTTGCTTTTGAAGTGTTTAGACTCGGATCAGGCCAAAGTCGCCATGGGAGAAGTTCATGAGGGTATTTGTGGTACACATCAATCGGCTCCTAAGATGAAGTGGTTACTTAGACGAGCCGGGTTTTATTGGCCTACTATGATGGCGGATTGTTTCAAGTATTATAAAGGGTGTGAAGAATGTCAGAGATTTGGTGATCTACAATTGGTACCTAAATTAGTTTTATTAATTGCTTTGCTTTATTAGAAGACAAGGCCCTTTGATCCTGTTGATAGTCAAAATTGGCAGCAGCCGAGGGAAACCGGTCTGACCGGTTTGTCGAACCGGTCAGACCGGTTTGGAGTTGTAATTCGGGCAGGATTAGGATTCCGAGTTTTATCCCATATTGTAACAATTGGAAGGGGCCCCGGCCTATATATATGAAGGCTAAGGCCGATTGAGAATTATTCCAATCGAATCAAACACAATTGTTCTTTACTTTTTATCTCCAAACCCTAAACACTTTTCCAACCCTAATTGATGTCCTTTGCTCGTCTCCGCGACGTACTAAGGCGTTCTAGGTGGCCTGCCGATCCTAGAGCAACCCTAGATTGCTTGAGCTCCGACGGGGTCCCTCCCGAGCTTGAGTTTCTAGGTCTTCACGACCTCCTGTCAGAAAGCGGTCTGACCGGTTCTAGGAACCGGTCTGACCGGTTTGCCCGAGGGAGACCGGGTGTTGGCCGTGGTGACGGCCGTGCTGCAATATCGAGTGTGTTGTCACATCTTTGTGTCAACAGATCCATAGGCAAGACACCGCGTAATCTGATCTCATAGTTCTAAATAGGTTATACAAACACTGCCATTCTTTATCAAGCTGTGTGATTTTGTCTCCTACTATAATGCAATCTCGAAAGTGAACCTTGTGTGGAATTTTCATTCTCTAATTGTTGTTTTTCTTTCTGTAAAATTTTGCTTTTCCAAAAAAAAAGAAATCCATTGAGATAGATGTATGTGTATGTATATTTTCTTTAGTGTCAGTAACCTTTAGTTACATGCATTTTATTTTTGCTCCGTGATTTTTGTATATATTAGACTCAAACATGTACTTAAATGTATTGATATGAATTTCTTTATCTAAATTCATCTGCATTTCATGTCACATTCTACAAATTATTATAATCTCCGTCTCATAATAGAAACGCATCATGAACCATCGCAAGTGGCAACCTTGTGGCATCATCTTACTTAGAGCCTAACCACTCTTCTCCGTATAAAAGGTATACATCCAAAATCCACATCTTTTTACGTAACATGGTCTCTTCGTCCGTGTCTCTAGCGCCATGTAAACGATATCTTTTATCCATTATATAACTAGATGTGCAGTTTTTGATAAAGTTTAGCTAGAATTTAACAATTATTCTAGACATCTCGTATTTAACACGAAAAACTTTAGTTTTATTTCTTTGCTTCATTCATGAGCATAAATACACATATGCATTGTACTGATTTCTTCGTAACTCAATCTAAAAGAATCGTTCAATTCAGTCTGGATTAATTTGACTTAATATCGGCATCATGTACTACATCTTTTAGGTTGAGATTATTATGAATTTTTAAAGAGTGGCTGACTACGTGATGTAAATAAAAAGCAAACGGAGATCAAATTGGAGATTAAAATTTTTTGGAACATTTTACCGTGTCACGCTCTCCAAGCCCCTCGACGCTTACGGGTTGACCAACTAGAACATGTCAGGCCTTGTTTAGATCCCAAAAGCAACTCCTAAATTTACTCACACATCAAAATGTCATAATATGTATGAAGTACTAAATGTAGATGGAATCAAAAACTAATTGCACAGTTTTATTATACTCTGCGAGACGAACATTTTGAGCCTAATTAATCAATCTTTGGACAATTTTTCACAGATACGAACGAAATACTACAGTGACGTAATGATTACGAAGTGACGTCAAACTCCCAAATTCGACCTTCCAAATTCAACATCTAAACAAGGCCTCACCTCGGCGTACCAGCCAGCAAGCACCACAGGGAACCGCAAAGGCAGAAAATCAGGCCCCACGCCACTACGTTCAGTGGAATCAACGATCCAGGCCACTCTGCCAGCACTCATCAGCAGTTAGCACGCGATCACCAAACATAAATTCCAGTATAAAAAGTATGAATGAAATATATACCAGCGTAAAAGAAAATGAAATATACGGAAATCCTCAAATCCCCCTCTCACACGATCTCCATGAACCCGGTCCACACGTACAGGACTCCACACGCGAATTGGACACACTTCATCCTTCAAGGCTTCTGTAAACCAGGTCCATCGGTCCATCCGACTGCTTCTCCTCTGTTGCGGCTTGCGGGGTGAGCAAACCCGTGACGCTACACGTACCCCGAGGCGCCCCCCACTCCTACCCGGCTACCCCCACACCACCACCACAGCACCGCCGCCCCGCTCCGCTCCGCAGCTCGCACCCTCCCAACCACCGCCGGCCCGCCAGGCCCGCGCCCCAGATCTGTACCTGCCGCCCCTTGGCGCGCGCGATCCGGTCTCGTGCTAGAGCCTAGAGGTATGCCAGTCTCGCGCTCAAATCAGGGAGACTCGAGGTCCTAGTCGCGAATCGCGGGCGCCGCGATGCAGGCGCGGGTGGCGTCGATGGAGGACGTGAAGGAGGCGCGGCAGGCGGCCGCGGCGGCGGGGCAGGCGCGGGTGGCGCCCACGGGGATGCTCAAGGTGTTCCTGGGTTTCCTGCTGCTGGGCGTGGGGCTGTCCGCCGCCGGCATGTACATGGCGCGGCACGCCGTGGCCGCGCCCGCGCTGTTCCGGCCGTGCCTGGGGGCCTCCGCCGCTGAGGAGGAGCCCGAGGGGCTGGAGCGGTGGACGCGTCCCCCGGCGCGCGTGGAGCACGTGATGACGGACGAGGAGCTGCTCTGGCGCGCGTCGTTCGCGCCGCGGGTGCCGGGGTACCCGTTCCGCCGCGTGCCCAAGGTGGCCTTCATGTTTCTCACGCGAGGCCCGTTGCCGCTGGCGCCGCTCTGGGAGCGATTCTTCCGTGGGCACGAGGGGCGCTACTCCATTTACGTGCACGCGTTGCCATCCTACCACGCCAATTTCACCTCCGAATCCGTCTTCTACCGTCGCCAGATCCCCAGTAAGGTTAGCTCACCTCCACTTGATTTACAACACCTGGCCAGGCCGTAGTATGTAACTTTGCTTACTTGTGCTGATCTGAATGGATTGACAGCAAAAAAACAAATGCCCTTTAGTGCCTGTTTGTACATTGAGCTGTACTGTGAACTCAATGATTTTTGCAAGAAACTACATTCTTGTACTATAGTGTATGCACAAGTAACATCATAATGAGAGTCCTTATTATATGGGAGAACCGACTGCAAGTAAGGAAGCTGTAAATGATGCACTGTGTAGAGGATGCAGCTTAATCCTTGTGTTTACCATGCCCCAGTACAATCAAATTTTCGGTGCTTGGTTCAATAGTTGAAGTTGAACTGAAATAAGTTGATCAAATTCAATCAGATGTTAGGGTTTTACCAGCCCCCAACCTTGCCTTTGTTGAATCTGTTTCTGATTTTCCACAAGGTTGAATTTTTTGGTGTCTAAGTATCATCGCTAATTACCGTCCATTGATACGATGCTCAGCCATGCCAATCATATTGCCGGACCTAGTTTAAAGACAGCCTTTTTCGGTTGAGTTTGAATCTACGGAGTACACCTTAAGGAGTTCATAGTTTGGACTGCTCACTCTGTCATCAGTTCATCACTGCATGTTTCCTTAAGTCAAAACTAATCAAAGTAAGATAAGCACCAACTCATTATAAAACACTGACTACTACCATTGATAAGGCTGTGTGGTTTTGGTTTTTGGGAAGAGCGCCATTTTTGTGACATTAGCTTGGGTCATGGAGGCCATGTTCTTGAGCTTTTCCAGACTAAGTAGAGCACACACCTTGATTAACTGTGTGAAAACCACTGCCTATAGATGTTTCTTGCGGGCCTCACGCATATTGCTGGATACCTATTCTAGTACTGTGACGGTTGATGATGTAAACCATGCAAACCAACTATACATCATAGTTGTCTGTAGTATCATTTGATCAATAAGATGTTTAATTTCTTATGCTCCCCTGGTATTGACTATTGAGATATCCTGACGTATTTGTTTGATTTGTGATCTGATCACAGGTTGCAGAATGGGGTCGGATGACCATGTGTGATGCTGAGAGACGTCTCCTGGCCAACGCTTTGCTGGATGTATCCAACGAGTGGTTTGTGCTAGTGTCTGAGTCCTGCATTCCTATATTTAATTTCAATGCAACATACGAATATTTCCAGAATTCGAACCAAAGCTTTCTCATGGCATTTGATGACCCTGGACCATATGGGCGGGGCAGATACAACTGGAACATGACCCCTGAGGTTGAACTTGACCAGTGGCGCAAAGGCTCTCAATGGTTTGAAGTTAACAGAGAACTTGCAATTGCAATAATCAAAGACACGGTCTATTATCCAAAATTCAAGGAGTTCTGCAAGCCTCATTGTTACGTTGATGAGCACTATTTCCCTACAATGCTGACGATTGAAGCTCCACACAGCCTGGCTAACAGAAGTGTTACTTGGGTGGATTGGTCGAGAGGCGGTGCACATCCAGCCACGTTTGGTAGGGGTGATATCACTGAAGAATTCCTGAGGAGAGTCCGAGAGGGGCGGACCTGTCTATACAATAAACAGAACTCAACAATGTGCTTCTTGTTTGCACGGAAATTTTCTCCAAGCGCATTGGATCCATTGTTAGAGCTAGCACCCACTGTGCTCGGTTTTGGTTGATGACTTGATCTATGCTTGAAGATGTGTCGCCTGTAATTTTGATATTAGATGAGTGTAGGATTACAGCGTGGAGACGTGCGCTTAGATTGATGGATGTAAACACGGTGCCTGCCTCCACTGATAATTTACACAAACTTGTATTGTTTTGTACAGTAAACTGACAATGGATAAGAAGGGTTTATCTCTCTAGGATTGTTGTTGTTATTACACACTGTATTTTCTTGGTTTATTCGAAGATAATATACTGTGATTTTTTTTGAAAAAAAATACTGAGTTAAAGTTGGCATGTCACATGCAAGTCCGAGCTAAAAGAGAAAATGCTGATGCTGTGAATGGAACGGTGTATGAGTGAACCTGGCCAAGAATCGAAGACTGGAAACCGTCTTTGTTTGTTGCCATCAAGAAAAATCTGTGGCCTGTTCATTGCTCTCTGACGACTTCATATCCAGTTAGGAAGCAGCAGCGTCCAATGGCCTAGCCTCAGTCAGGACTCGGGGGCGAAACATCTCCAGCGGATGGCCACCCTGACTTAGATGAATGTGAACTCCAGGGACTCGGGGCTTCAAAGGCAAAGCTTCTCCAGCTAATGATCACCTTGACTCGGCCCTCCTTGTTTAGATGTAAAATTTGCACTCCAAATTTGACCCCTTACGTGAGTCACTGTAACATTTCGTTTGTATTTGTGAAAAAATATCTAAAAATTAATTAATTAGACTCAAAATGTTCGTCTCGCAAAGTACAACAAAACTATACAATTAGTTTTTGATTTCATCTATATTTAGTACTCCATGCATATACTGATATTTTAATGTGATGAGAATCTTTTTTTTGCATAATAAACTTAGCATAATAGAAGAAGGCGCCCTCCTTTCTGAAAGTTTCTTTTTTAAAAAAAATATCCATACGTGCTAGTCAAATAACTAGGACCACATAGCTCCTCGGCTCCTCACGACCTTACCCAACCTGAAATATAGGAATAATTTTATCTCTATTATCATGTATTTTCATATATACAATACACCACTAGTCCACTAGTTTAGGAGTGGCAGAATAGCCAATTAGGTCCCTGAACTATCATTCGTGGCTCAATTTAGTCCCTCAACTATCAAAATGTCCAATTCAGTCCGTGAACTATCCAAATCGGCTCAATTTCATCCTTTCGCTGACGTGGAGTGCCATGTTGGTGAGCCATGTCACAACCCAGTCAGCTTTTGGGTGTAAAAATGAGGAGAAAGAAGAATCATGAAGTGATTTTGATGCCACAAGATTTACAAGTGATAAAGATGATGAAGTTTACGCCGGCTGCGAAAGGAGATATTACATTTAGACAACCCAAAGACTAATGGACGGTGACGTGGCTCGCCAACATGGCGCTCCATGTCAGCGAAAGGACGTAGTTGAGCCGATTTGGATAGTTTAGGGATTAAATTGGACGTTTTGATAGTTGAGGGACGAAATTGAGCCGTGCACGATAGTTCAATAGTTCAAGGACAAATTTGGCTATTTTGCCTTGAGGAGGACCATTGTGGTATGGAATCGATGTCAAACTGAACGCAGTGGGAGACGGAAAAGCAAACTGGCGTACATACTGAAGTAAAAGAAGGCTGCAGCGGGTTACTCGACCCCATACGCAACGCTTGCGTTCGGCTCGCCGAACGGCAATCCTGGCGCTCGTAGCGGGCGTACGCCACCGGCCACGTCGGCGTGGGCCCCGCGCCATCCCAACCGCTCGCGCCGTCGCGCCCGCCGCAGCGCAGGCCCCGTCGCAGCGTCGCCCGCCGCAACGCCGCCCGCCGTAGATAGCCTCCGGCGCCGTCTCTCCCTATCGCCGCCGCCGTCGACGCGGCCACCGAGCCCGCGCGCGCCCGCTGCGTCGGCCGCCCGAGGGGAAGAAGGCCGACAGTGCCGCCGCCGCCCGCCTCGCCGTGTGAAGCCACCGCCACACCAACCAGCGCCGCCCACGGCCCGCTGCTCGCCACGGCCGCCGCCGTCGCCACTCGCCACGGCCGCCGCCCGCCGCTCGCCACGACCGCCGCCGCCGCCCGCCGCCCGCCGCTCGCCACCGGAGGAGGAGAGGGAGAGAAGGGGCGTGGCGGCGACGAGGAGTGGAGAGAGAGAAGGGGGAGGTGGAGAGGATGGGCGGTGGGGGAGTAGATAGGGTCGAGGGTGGGTCCCACTGGTCATCGGCTGTAGTAGTAGCGGGTAAAACATATTTGAGTAGAAAATGTTGATGACTAGGATATAGAGTAGGAGATATAAAGTATGACGAGTGCGGGGAAACTGAAACTGGAGTGGAGAATCTCGATGATCAGGACGGAATATTCTTTTTAGAGGATGTGTTTAAAGTACGACGAGTGCGAGTAGACTCATATCAGAATCCGGGGTCCACACACAGAGCCAAATGGCCCCTTCATGGTTTTCGTTGACGAGAGCATGCTGGCAAGCCCCGAGGCGCCACTCACTCAAATCCCATCACCCCCCGCTTCGGAGTTCGCGCCACCACAACCGCGCCGCCGCGACCCCCCAGAAGGCCAGAACTCGAACGCGTGCCACTGCCACCCATGGTGCGGTGCGCCTCTGATCCGCGTCGCGCGGAGACATGCCCACACGCTCGCGCTCAAATACGGGGCCATCAATCCCATCCCACGGACGCCGAAAGAAATCCTAGCCGGGCACCGCCGCGATGCAGGCGCGGGTGGAATCCATGGAGGACGCGAAGCAGGCCGCCCCGCCCGCGGCGCAGGAGCAGCGCAGGGTGCTCCCGGCGGGGAGGATGATGCTCAGGCTGTCCCTGGGGTTCCTGCTGCTCGGCGTCGGGGTGGGGCTGTCCGCGTTCGGCCTGTTCCTGGCGCGGCACTCCGAGGCGGTGGCGGCCGCAGCGCCCGCCCTGTTCCGGCCGTGCGTAGGGGCTGCGGCGGAGGCGGAGGAGGGGCTGGAACGGTGGATCCGCCCCCCCGCCGCCGCGCGGCACGCCATGGCGGACGAGGAGATGCTCTGGCTCGCGTCGTTCGCGCCGCTGGCGCGCGGCCGGAGCGGGTACCCGTTCCGGCGCGTGCCCAAGGTGGCCTTCATGTTCCTCACGCACGGCCCGCTGCCGCTGGCGCCGCTCTGGGAGCGCTTCTTCCGGGGCAACGAGGGGCGCTACTCCATCTACGTCCACACCATGCCTTTGTACCGCGCCAACTTCACCTCCGACTCCGTCTTCTACCGCCGCCAAATCTCCAGTAAGGTTAGTTCCTCGCCTCCCGGTCCCGGTCCCGGCCCCGGCCCTCTAGCTTACAAAAAACAAACTCCAATCTATAGCCAGGATTGCACATTGACAAGTTGATCACTATTTCACTAGATACCTGCTATTTAGTCTGTCACCTTTAAAGATGGATTAAAGGACCATTTCTAATCATGAAAGTATTTATGTACTCCGTACTGAATATATAGGGTGGAAGTTACTACGGAGTAATAAGGAAATAAAGAAGCTATGAGTAATGCACCAGTCAAACTAATGGACAAAATTGTGATTTCAACCTCATATATAGAGGTTTGCTGTTTTGATTTTCGAGAAAATCGACCATTCCTTTGACGAAGCGGGGTGTCAAATTAAGAACTGGAACATGCTACCTAGATCAATAACTTTGTTAAAAGCTCTGTCTATAGATGTTCCTTGCAGAGCTCATAGTTATTCATTTACTGGTTCACTGATAGTTATTGTACTACTTTCTTGCTCTAAAAAAAATTGTACTACTTTGATGTGTATGGACATTGAATGTTGCTGCACATTCGGAGGAGTCATTTCTGTTGCTTCTCTCTTGTATTGAGATACCCTGCTGGGATATTTGTTTGAAATAATGTTCGTTGATTACAGGCTGTGCAATGGGGTCAGATGACTATGTGTGATGCTGAGAGACGTCTGCTTGCCAACGCCTTGCTTGATATATCCAATGAATGGTTTGTGCTAGTGTCTGAGTCATGCATTCCTCTATTTGATTTCAACACAACCTACCAGTATTTCCAGAACTCAAGCCAAAGCTTTGTCATGTCGATCGATGATCCTGGAAGAGATGGACGGGGCCGTTATAACTTAAACATGGCACCCGAAGTTGAGCTTGAACAATGGCGCAAGGGCTGGCAGTGGTTTGAGGTTGACAGAGAACTTGCCGTTGCAATTGTCAAGGACACATTGTATTACCCAAAATTTAAGAAGTTCTGCAGGCCTGGCTGTTATGCTGATGAACACTATATCCAAACAATGCTCACGATTGAAGCTCCTCGTAGCCTGGCCAACAGGACTGCAACCTGGGTGGATTGGTCCAGAGGCGGTCCAAACGCGGCACATCCAGCCAGGTTTGGTAGAGAAGATATCACGGAGGAGTTCTTGAGGGGAATTCGAGAGGGAGGGGCTTGTATGTACAATGACCAGAACTCGACGATGTGCTTCATGTTTGCTCGGAAGTTTGCTCCAAGTGCATTGGAGCCATTGTTAGAATTAGCACCCACTGTGCTCGGTTTTGGTTAATATCATAATATGTTGCAATCAGTGCCTCCTGTAACTTCTTTTGCTAGGTCACTGTGGATCATTACACATGTGGAGATGTGTCGGCGGTGGACGAATCGACTAAACCATGAAGCTGCCCACCTTCAATTGATTATTTTACACAGATATTGTTTTAATTTGTGATAATGTATCACAAGAGAACTTCTCTCTAGGATTATTATTTTCTTGGTTCATTGGAAGGCTATAATGTACATTTTCAGAAAAGTATATGTCACAATAGGAGGGAGAGAGATTACATGGTCCGAGTGGATGCCATTTCATGCAAATGGGCAATTGATGAACAGTGATCAGAATATAATTCATTTTTAGGATTTGTATCCTTCGTTGTTTTGTAACTAGGACCATTTATCTATTGGTAAAAGAAATTGTATAGATTAGAAATGGAAGAATGATATTGTTAGATTTTTTATATGAAAAGAAATTTAAAAATTTGTATTCTTGAAAATATTATGCAGGATAATGTGGAATTGCCTGTTGTCTCACGCAGTAATGTGGCTTTGTTCTTGTGCTCACCAGTAAAAGAGAGGTCAGGATGCAGTCCAGTGGTTTGTGAGGGACAAATTAGGTTAAAGGTTAGTCTAGTAGAGAGAGAAATAAGGAAACTCATGACCCATGAGCTTGTTGGAGCATAGCTTCGGCTGACTCCAACAGAAGGGGCATTTCCATTTTTGCCTCCCGCTGAGGTACTGTGCACATCGAGGAAGCTCTCCAACAGCTATTGCATCGCGAGAGGCAAAATGCAAACGGAGGAGAGCATCTCCTCTCTTCTCGAAGGCATCTGCCGCAGCTGCAGGGGAGAGAGAGGGCCGGCCACGCGCGGAAGAAGGAGGAGGAGGCGGTGGCCCGGGAGGAGGAGAAGGGAGCTGCCGGCTGGGAAGGAGGAGGCGGCCGTGGCCGCGGCCGCCATGGCCGGGAGGAAGAGGAGGTTGGGGCCGGCCAAGAGGAGGCCGCGACCGTCGTCCTCCACCTAGCCGCCGCCGTTGGCTTCCTTGTTGCCCTGCCCCGACACCACTGCCGTCGGCCTCCACCCCACCGCCACCATGCCCTTCAGCTCCTCGCGCGCCTCCACCTACCTGGACGCCGCGTCCGCCGCCCCGTCGTCGCCGCCGCCGTCGCATTTGGAGGTCTCCTCCGCCCTGAGCCGGTGGGATTGCTCTGTGATTACTCCTCGCGCTCCTCTGCGATTGCTCGATTCGGCGCGGAGGAGCTCGATTCGGCGTCTGCAGAGGTCGATTTGGCGGAGATGAGCAAGGCACGCGTCGGCTTCGACCCTCGCCACCGGCCGCAGGAGGGAAGGTGGAGGCGGCGGCGACGAGGCGAGCTGCTCCAGCACCCTTTGCCTTTCGCCTGTTGGAGACCACACTTTTTGCCTTCTCTCCTCTGTACTGTGCACACGAGGCATACATGGTTTTGCCTCTCAAATTTGCAACGCCTTGTTGGAGTTAGCCTGCGTTGCTGCGTTGCGTGGTTAAACAGACACGTTCTTGTATCCATGAACTCTGCGACGGTAAACTCTTTGATGATTGTTTCAAAAAAAACTTTGATGATTGTACCCACAGCGTGTGATTAGCCATGTCATCAATCCTCACAACAGTACAAATGTATGCATCCAGTGCAGTCCTCCCAGGTATCAGCCGACTCCTGTCACCCAAACGTGAAATCTAAACCTGAAACCTCCCTCATAAACCCGGTCTACGTACACCCCTCACATAATCGAACCCAGCCCTTTCTTGGCTCCCATAAACTAGGTTCATCTAACTGAGCCACCTCCGTTGATGGGAGCATAGCCGGCAAGCAGCGGGGCCACCCACGATGCATCGCACTCGCACAGTCGCACCCCTGCCCTGACCCTGAGGCCCCGCCGATCCGGCGTCGCGCCGGAGATAGGCACCCTCACGCTCAAATCTGGGGGATCCCACGGTGTCGGCTAGTGCCCAGCGGCAGGCACTGCAGCCGTGGATGGCGTCCATGGAGGACGGCGTGAAGGAGGCGAGGCAGGGGCAGAGCAGGATGTTCCCATGGGGGATGCTCAAGCTGTTCCTGCTCCTCGGCGTGTTGCTGTCCGCGGCCGGCATGCTCATGGCGCGTCACGGGCACGCGGCGGTGACGGTCGCGGTCGCGCCCGCGCTGTTCCGGCCGTGGCTGGGGACCTCCCCGGCCATCGCCGCCGCCGCCGCAGCCGCGGGGGTGCTGGAGCACTCGATGACGGACGAGGAGCTGCTCTGGCGCGCGTCGTTCGCCCCCGGGGTGCGGCGGTACCCGTTCCGGCGCGTGCCCAAGGTGGCATTCATGTTCCTCACGCGCGGCCCACTGCCGCTGGCGCCGCTCTGGGAGCGCTTCTTCCGGGGCCACGAGGGGCTCTACTCCATCTACGTCCACGCGCTGCCGTCATACCGGGCCAACTTCACCTCCGAATCCGTCTTCTATCGACGCCAAATCCCTAGTAAGGTCAGCTCGCCTCCTTCTAGCTTGTCTGATCCACATGTTTTTGCAGAAAAAAAACCTTAGATACGATTTAGTGCCAGGATTGTACATTAGCTGTACTGTACTGTTCAGTGTTTTTTGATACTTACGTTTCAGTTCATTAAATAGATTCCAAAGCTATAATTCCAGAAGTATCACTGTGTTAGCGGCGATGTACTGAACTAATTAATGTGGTTTCGCTAAAAGTTGTTTAGTCTTGTTTCTAAAGGAAATGCATCACTGTACTTATTGGCGATTGGTGGTACTTGGTACAAGGGTGGAAGATGTGAGTTGTAGTTTCACTATTGTTTGCTTACCATGCCCGCATATTGCAAATGTTGAGTGTTTCTGCTGAAAACAAGAGACGACCTGTTCCCTGAGAACATTGTCATCTCAGCAGGCTCTGTGCCTTGAATCTCCGTTGCTAAGGCCTGCCAGCATTTCTTCTTCAGCTGCTCAGGTGGCAGATGTGTTTGGGCTTGCCTTGGCAAATACCTCCTTGATCCCCCGATCCCCCTCATCTAGTAAGCTTTACATGCCCACTTCACCTGCCATTGGAATTCTGGCCAGATACCCTGATGTTAATCATCTGGCACATCTAGACAGCCCGGAACAAGTTCTTCTGGAACAAGAAAGTAGATGCCCCTGCCATCCGTTGGCCTGTAGTCCTAGACCTTGATCTATTCCACCAGCGTTTCATGCAGCAGGGTTCTGCCAATAAGATTGTAAGCTGGAGGGAGCATATCTCTTTCAGCAGATCATTTGTGCCATCTCCCCTTTCTGGAGCTCTGCTGATATGATTGTGGTGTGCGTGGAGGGGCATATTATTAAAAACTTAAAAACATTGCTGGGTTGGACAATTGAACTGATAGAAGCTGATGACAGCTGAAGTTTCTGATCCGTGCCTTTATGAATCTGTTCCAATTTTTACACAGGGTTAAGTTTGGTGTCGCATGTCTGCAAGTACCATTATTTACCTTCAATGGATATGTGGTTTGAACCTAAGATATCCATTTTGCCATTTCCTTCTTAGCATACAGTTACAGTTTTCAAATGCTCAAAGAGTATGGACAACAGGTTTTACAGTTGAAACTGATCAAAGTAAGGTGGACAACCAACTTCTGCTGAAACACCGATTACAATAATTTTTCGAGTATCATTGAAAAGGTTGCGCCTTTGACTTTCTAGAAAGCCAAACTTTTAAAATTAAGAGCTGGGAGAACACACCTTGATTGTCTGTCTGTAGACAGTAGACGTTTCTCAGATTTGTATTCTACTTGTAGATTATGTAAACCATACGGGCCAACTTACTTCATATATCTAATCGTGCATAATATTATTTAATCAACTAGAGGAGTGATTTCTATGGCTTCCCTGTCTGTATTCAGATACCATGACGCCTGTTTGATTTGTGTACTGATTAACAGGTTGCAGAATGGGGTAAGATGACCATGTGCGATGCTGAGAGACGTCTACTTGCCAATGCCTTGTTGGATATATCCAACGAATGGTTTGTGCTTGTGTCAGAGTCATGCATTCCTGTGTTTGATTTCAACACAACATACCAATACTTACTAAACTCGAGCCAAAGCTTTGTCATGGCGATTGATGATCCTGGACCATATGGACGGGGGCGATACAACTGGAACATGACCCCTGAGGTTGAACTTGAACAATGGCGCAAAGGCTCGCAATGGTTTGAAGTAAACAGAGAACTTGCTATCGAAATTGTCAAGGACACAGTCTACCACCCAAAATTCAATGAGTTCTGCAGGCCTAGCTGTTATGCTGATGAGCACTATATCCAGACAATGCTCTCGATTGAAGTTCCACAGGCCCTGGCTAATAGGAGTGTTACTTGGGTAGATTGGTCTAGAATTGCTGCACACCCAGCAAGGTTTGGCAGGCGTGATATCACGGAGGAATTCTTGAGGGATCTTCGAGAGGGACAAACTTGTCTGTACAATGATCAGAATACAACATTGTGCTTCTTGTTTGCTCGGAAGTTTGCTCCAAGTGCATTGGAGCCACTGTTAGAGTTGGCACCCACTGTCCTTGGTTTTGGATGACGTATGTTTAAGAGACTTGCTAGATGTAATTTCTTGCAATACCTAGAGAGGGGTTAGGTTTACCAAAGGGGCGTGAGTTGGGGTTGATCTGGAATATGGAATTTTAGATCCAAATGTTCAAGATAGATGATCATGATTTAACCAGTGTCACCCATAATTTTTATATTGGGTCATTGTTGTATTACATAAATGAATTTATCTTGATGGATGAAAACATTGTTCAGTACCCACCTTCTCATGATTATTAACACATGTTTTTCTCATGTATTACATGAGTGGACCGTGGATATATGCTTTGTACATTAAAGTGAAAACGGATCACAAGAGAGCTTTTCTCTTGGATTAATGCCCTGAATTATTTTTAATGTGAAATTTTGAGGCGGGGAAATACCGAAGAAAAGCAGAAGCTTAACATGGCCACTTGCAAAATCTGAGCCAAAATAGATTGCGGAAAATGTAATTTGAAAGATGTATGCCAATCAGCCTCAGTCTGAACTTTGCCCAAAATCCAAGCTGTACCGGTGATGTCATTGTCTGTTTCCATCCAGAAAAACCTGTGGCCTCCGTTCCTCGTGACTTGCAGATATCAAGTATAGCAGCTTACTAGAACCTAGCAACACTGTCCAATGGCTCGGCCCCAAGGGAAACTGATGGATCCAATCAGAAGCCCAATCGCCGCAGCTTCATCATCCTTTCATCGGTCAGCGGTGAAGCATCTGCAGCAAGGCGTCACCTTGGCTCACAGGAATGGGATTAGCAGGAGGTGCCTTCTGACGTTGCTGACATCTGCTGCAGCTATACCGGACGGCAGTGAATCAAGAAAGGCCTTGATGCAAGGCGAGTGCGAATTTTATCAGACTTTTCTGGGTTAACTAGCAATTTTGACAGTTGATTTTTTTCTATTTTTTTGCGAAACACCATGTTATCCACCTTGGATGTATCAAATAATTTAGCATGTGCGTTCATATACGCAGAGTATCTGAAGAAATCAAAGGAGAACAAGGAAAAGAATGACAAGGAGGTATGCTGCCTTCTTTCAATTCCTTTTTCCTTAGTATATCCCATCATTATTCCCAATTGGCTGATAAAAATGGCTGAATCATGCCACAAGCCCTGAGTAAACAAGGCGACTTTTGAGCAAGACTGATTAGGGAGTTAAGCATTAAGCAAACGAAGCCAGAAGTATCAGAATAAACTTTTTACTAGTCTAAGAACATGAGTGTTGAAGTAAAGTAGTCCAAGTGATGAGCTTCGGGAACAGTTAGGCTTGCAATGTCATTTAGGCTTTGTTGTATACTGCATTTCCCAGTGAATACTGAATAGTTAATTGGCTCTGAAGTAAATGTCTCTTGACTCTAAAAGGAAGCGAGCCTCTGTGCTAGTTGCAGATCGAAGCTAACTTTGTGCAGAACGTGCATTAGTTCGCTAACTTTAGGAAAATTCTCATTCAGTCATGAATTTTCATGTTGATGTGCAGCTCCTTAATTTACAATTCTCAAACAAATCCACAGTTTGTCACGGCCATAACAATTCAGAAGTGGCTAGTTTTTTTCCCCATATAAACGTGAATGGACATAAGAAATATCAATTGGCAGTGTCATTCACTCATTCGTATATAACACTGCCGCCGATCGGTCCGAAGGACAGCTGTAGTTTCCTTCTGAAAAGACGCTGCCACTGATCTCTGATGTTTCTCATGTTCCAGAGGCTGGATGACTATTACAAGAGGAATTACATGGACTACTTCGGGCTCATCGAGGGCCCGGCTAGAGACAAGAAAGAGGAGGAGCGCACCGAGTCGGAGAAACGGATCCTCGAGTGGCTTGATAAGAACAAGTAGTCAATGGTTAGGAGAAGGGTGTTGAAATTCACGCAGGCTTCGTCCAGTTCTTGCTATTGCTATGGCGCTCTGTGTAAGAAGCAACTTGGATTCTTGGTTGAAGATCATACTTCTGTTTGAAAAACGGTGGCTCGCCAATCGTCATCCACAGAACCCAACCTGGAAGATATCCATGCAGCTATGGGTGTCTGGCCATCAACTAAGCTCGATACGGAAAATGATAATAAGGGTTAGTGAGATTACCGAAACAACTCGTCTGGGTGGTGTAGTTGGTTATCACGTTAGTCTCACACACTAAAGGTCCCCAGTTCGAACCTGGGCTCAGACACTAAAGCTTCTTTTTATTACTTTTTCTTGTTTGCTATTCTGTACCGCATATGATGCATGCATCTTTTAATTTTTCTTAAGAGTATCTTGCTTCTTCAAATCTGCACTTCCAATTTTCTTTTTTGACATTTTCCTTTTTCTTTCTTGCTATTCTGTACCGAATATGATGCACGCTTCTTTAATTTTCTTAAGTGCTTGCTTGCTTCTTCAAATCTGCGCTTCCAATTTTCTTAAGTGCTTGCTTGCTTCTTCAAATCTGCACTCCGAGTACAATTCTTTACCGGGCAAAGGAAGTATCCTTTTCCCTTGCGGCTTAAACAAAGGCCTTGGGAAGTTGGGATATCAGTCGCTGCCGCAACCGTCACACAACGGCAGCATATGATAGCTGATCGCTTGACCAAAACCCAACGAAAACACACAACACGCCGCCACAGCATTCAACCCAGCCATCCTGTTCCTGCCTGAGGAATGGAGGATCCAGCGTTCGTCTTCGTCTCCAACCCATCGTTAACCCGTCAGACCACGGTATCAGTATCCACCCGTTGGCCGCGCCCCAGCTAGGACTCCCGCTAACCCTTTTGACTTCCGCGGCCGTGCTACCTTAAGAGCATCTCCAAGAGTGCCCAAAATAGAGTCCTAAAACCTGTTTTGGAAGGAAACGAGAAAAAAATTGCTCCAACAGTAGCCTAAATCAATGCCCAATTTATTGGCATGCCCAATTCTAACGGTAAAAAGAGCTAGATTTGCCCCCCTCCTCGGCGTGCCCAATCCCGAAGAATCAGCCGAAGGCCGTTGATTTTTCCAACCTCCTACGTGTTATCGATCGTGCATTTCTTTCTTTTATTTCCTGGAGTTTGTCTGGTTAGTCTACAGGATGGAGATCAAGTAGAATAATTATCTTCTTTTTTCACAGTAGTAGTTCTGGTCAATTAATGTAGTTCATCTAAGCGTTGGAGATCAAGTAGGGAACCACACCTCTCTTTTTTCACGGGACCATGTTGTAGTTAAGATATGGTTTTTTAATTCGGTGAGTTTCATCAAAGACGACATGAGCAACATTCAGTAGTCCCTGTAGAAAAATTCATGCGCTAAGCTTAACGATGATGACATGGCGGCAATTAATTTTTTTTGGGAACCGGTTTTTAGAAACTGTTGGTGGAATGGTACTTTTTTACTCCCAATACTTTTTGACAAGGACCTATAATCAAGATTTTGGTACTCTATTTTTTGAACATTCTTGGAGATGCTCCGCAGCACACTTTTGTCGCCCGATAATCAAATCCCGCAGCACGGACGCACACACGCACACCCGGATAAGGTAGTCTAGTGGGCCACGTGAGCGCAGCACCGATCCAGATCCCTGCCGTTTTCTCGCTACTCGCCACACGCGGCTCACCCGCGGGCCGTAGAAAATGCTAGCCCACGAGATCGCGGCTGGCTGCTGCTTGGTTGGAGCCCGCCCGCACGCCGCCTCCTCTAGTGCTCTCCGCTTGGTGGCGACGGCGGAGGCCGCCCGGCGACATTTGGCAGCGGCGGGTTTGACCACGGGACGGGAGATGGGGGAGTGGTTGCGTTGGATTAGGCGTGGGTTAGGTTAGGTGGCCCGCAACCGCGCCGTGTCTGTCTCCCTGTTCGGTTCGGTGATGCAAGCGCAACCGACCCAATCATCCCCGCTCGCCCGTCGTCGTCCAGCACTCCACCTAGTGCTCCGCATCATTCATTCACTCACCCGTCATCGGAACCGCCGATCCGCGATGGTGCCCGCTGGGTGCTGGCGGTGGAGGTGAAATCACGAAGCGTGGCGTGGCATTCGCATGGCGTTGTCACTCTCGTAAATGGCCCGTGCGGGTGCGGCTCAGGAATCAGGATAGAGGAAAACCCCAAGCGAAGCACGCGCTCGTACACCTGTACGGGCGGGCGTTGATTACGAACTCCGCCGGTACGAATTCATACGACGACTCGCGCAAAACCTGCGCGTGCTTGTCGCCTTTTAATTCCTTTCTGCAGAAGAAGGGGTCAAGGTGACCAATTAACGGCTCATTTTTATTAATTAAGCGCTGCAATTTGAAAAGGAGTTTCGCCAGGAAAAATAAAATAAAAATAGTAAGACTTCACTGTCAGGGGTTTCCGTGTGGCTTTCCTTTCACCTCTGAAAAGACAGGGAAGTTAGGGGGCGCTCAACAGAATCTGCCGAACGGGACGGCAAGAGTTTCAAACGAGTGGAGGCAGCCAGCCACCGCGGCCGACTCGCCGCAACGGTACGGAAAACCCGAGACGGCCCTCGGGTACGTCCGTCTCCGCCCGAAAGCTCCGTGCGCGCCGCGTCTCCACCCAACTGCCGGGCCGGTGGCACGCGGCCGTAAATACGCCCCAACCCCGCGCCCTCTCTCACGAGCTCGGCTTCCTGGTACAAAAAGCTGCGGCCGTGAAGCCCTACCGGGTAGCGAGAGGAGAGGGCTAGAACTGAGGGGGGAAATGAAAATAAATTAAATGCAGTAATTCCTTTGTCCCGGTTTCATAATATCTCCGCTCTGTTGGCTGGCTGGGCTGGCTCTGCCCTGTGCCTCCCTGCGCCCCGGCTGCTAGTAGCCTTCACGACTAAATCCACCACCACCACCTCACCTCCCCGCGTCGCCTCCTCCCCCCTCCCTCCTCTGCGCGTCGGGCGGGCAGCTCCCCGGGGGCGCCACCAAACCCTAATCGTTCCGGCGCCGCCCGCCCGGCCTCGATCCGCTCCAGCGGCCGGCCGCCGAGCGCGCGGCGGTGGTTGCGCTTGCGCTCGGAGCGCGGGTGCCGTGGGGGGCTCGGGGCGCGGTGGGGCCAGTCCCCGGCGGGCGCGGGCGGAGGCAGAGGGGGCGTGGATTCTGCGCGGGCGATGAGACGGAGGCTCGCGGCCGCGGCGTCGCGGGCGAGGCCGTGAATGGGAGCGGCGGGGCGCTGCGGGCGGCTGCGTGCATGGATGCCGGGGCACCGCCCCGCGGCGGGCGCGGGAGGGTGCTTTGGCTCGTCGGCGTCGAGGTGAGCTGCTGCCTCGATCCGGTGCGGGTTCCGCGGGCGGGCGTCGGGAGTGGAGGACTCGGAGCTGGTGGATTTGGGGTGAAATGGTCGAGAAATTCCAGGGGTTTGAGCCTGCTCTGGGCGGATTTGGCATGGGCTGATGCGCGTCTAGTGCTCTGAGTTTGATTTGGGAGATTCGGCTTGCTGCTGCATATAGGGTTTTACTGTTTCGCTCCCGCACTCTTGGGGCAAGTAGTGTTTCTCTCGGAGCTATTTTTGGATGTTTGGACCACAACCAAGTATAGTTAGATCAGAGTTTGATCATTTTAGGCGGATTTCTTGATTTTGCCTTCTCAAGCTGCAAATATTTATGGGTTCTAATAGGTTGCCGTCACGTACTCACGTGCTGTTGAAAGGAGCTGCTCGTTTGTATTGATCTTGACAATTCCCTTTCATTTTCAATTGCTGCAGATTGTGTTGATTCTAGTCTGGACTCAAGGAGCTGGTGCGGATTCTGGTGAAAGCAAAGCATTGTTTCCGCAAGACGTGGAAGCTGGAGAAAAGGATGCTTACCTTAGCCACTCTTGCATCCATGACGAGATACTACACCAGCGGCGGCGAGCTGGTCGGAAGGAGTACTCTGTCATGCCACAAGTGTACCAAGAGTATCGGGAGAAAGCGGATCACAAAATAGGACGACACTTGTTGGGTGTGTCGTCTTCGCATGCTCCACAGAGGAATGTCAGGAAGCCAATACGCATATATCTCAATTATGATGCCGTTGGGCATTCACCTGACCGAGATTGTAAAAGAGTTGGTGACATTGTGAAGGTCCGTTTGTCGCATTAGCTTCTCATTACGTAAGCAGCTGTTTTGTTAAGTAACTGCATTGAACTTCTTGTTTCTGTCTTGTAGCTTGGCGAGCCTCCTGTACCGTCAGCACCAGGAACACCTATATGTGATCCTCATGGCGATCCACCACTGGTGGGAGACTGCTGGTACAATTGCACCCTTGAGGACATAGCTGGGGAGGACAAGAAGCAACGGCTCCGGAAGGTGCAGTTCTTGTGCCTTTTGTTGTCCCTCTCTGCAACTAAAGTCAAAAACACTCTAAACTAACTTGGCTGTTACAGAAGATGTAACTTTCCTATCCCCATGTGTTGCTGAGTTCTGTTTTGTATGTTGAATTGAGTCATTTGACAGGCACTGGGTCAAACAGTAGAGTGGTTTAGAAAAGCGCTAGCTGTTGAACCTGTCAAGGGGAACCTGAGGCTCAGTGGGTACTCAGCCTGTGGCCAGGATGGAGGTGTACAGCTCCCCCATGCGTATGTTGAAGGTAATTCACCGTTACAATGAGTTGTTTTCTCAGTCTTGCCTCTAATTGCCTGACTCCATATTGTCATATAATTTCTCTTGAATAACAGATGGTGTTGCTAATGCTGATTTAGTCCTCTTAGTAACAACTAGACCAACGACAGGTAACACCCTTGCATGGGCTGTTGCCTGCGAACGTGACCAGTGGGGTCGGGCCATTGCAGGTTTGTCAACCAACACAGACTTGCATACAAACATTCAAATGTGGGAGAGTTTATAATGCTGTTCTTACCCAACATGTATGTTCCTTTTGCTTTCAGGACATGTTAATGTGGCCCCTCGCCATTTGACAGCCGAAGCAGAAACATTACTTTCGGCTACTCTAATACACGAGGTCATGCATGTTCTAGGCTTTGATCCTCATGCCTTCACACATTTTCGTGATGAAAGGAAAAGGAGACGTGGCCAGGTACGCAGCAATGTCTTTTCTCACTCTATTCTCTTCATACATTTTCTTTTGCTTAATAAAAACCCTAGTGCTCATAACCCCCCATGACTAAAGTGCTAACAAATTTGATGGGCAGTGTCAGTTTCAGCTTTACCCATTTGTTGAATAGGCTATTTGGCAGTTACCATATGGGGGCTTATAGGATATGCCTTAGAAAGTCTAAATACTTCAAGCATACAAGTGATTATAAGTTGAAGGTTGGGAGTTACAATAAAACCTTTTGGTTCACATATAGAAAGATTTGAGATTCTTGAGTGTTCATATTATAATAGTTGCCGTGACTTATGAGATAACCACAAGCAAGCTGATGAAGGCCTTTAAGCTTGCCACTTATTGAGCAACCAGTTCACCATGCCCGCAAATGTTTCTTGGTGATTTTGTGAATGTTTATTGGAGAAAAAGAAGAAAGTTCCGTGCAACATGGTATGCTTAGTGTACCAGGCCGACATTTGTGAAGAATGGTTTGAACCCCGAGGGAAAAGAGCTTTGGGAACTAGCACATGTCAATAGCTTGTCTCATAGTAATGCTCTACTTGAAAAAAGTACCTGTTCACTGGATCGCATAGCCTGAAAATTGAAACCCGTGCTAAAATACTTTGTTTTATCTTTTCTAATGATAACATTATTCCCCTTTTTTCAATGTTTTCCATTTGTTCCTTCAGGTTACTGTTCAGACTTTGGACGAAAAGCTTGGAAGAATGGTTACTCGTGTTGTCTTACCTCGTGTTGTCATGCACTCCAGACATCACTATGGAGTAAGTTGTAATTAAAGATGTAAAGTGAAGACCGTTAAATCTTTCGTGTCATTGTGGCTGGGGGTGTTTTTCATTTTCAAGCTCTTAGAAAAAAAGAACTACTATATATGTAGACTAACCGATTTCTTTCTTGGTTGTGTTAGGCATTTTCCCAAAACTTCACTGGTTTGGAATTGGAAGATGGGGGAGGCAGGGGTACCTCAGGTAAATACATAGCATGAGTCCTTCATAGTTTTTTTTTGATTCACTGGTATATGTTTATATCATGCAAGTTTCCGAACACCATCCATTGTTTATTGACATTGGGCATACTATTAGGTTCACATTGGGAGAAAAGACTCTTAATGAATGAGATCATGACTGGGTCAGTGGATACAAGATCGGTGGTTTCAAGAATGACTTTA
This sequence comes from Echinochloa phyllopogon, assembly GCA_033239725.1. Taxonomy (NCBI): domain Eukaryota; kingdom Viridiplantae; phylum Streptophyta; class Magnoliopsida; order Poales; family Poaceae; genus Echinochloa; species Echinochloa phyllopogon. The sequence goes on along the minus strand of BTCW01000009.1, from coordinate 8,424,268 downwards.
GCATTATTGGAGGACAGCGGATGGTATCAAGCTAATTACAGCATGGCTGAGCATTTAGATTGGGGTCGGAATCAGGGAACAGAGTTTGCTATATCTCCTTGCAATTCGTGGAAAGGGGCATACCATTGCAACTCAACTCAACTATCAGGATGCACATATAATAGGGAGGCAGAAGGTTACTGCCCTATAGTAAGCTATAGTGGGGACTTGCCCAAATGGGCTCAATATTTTCCCCAAGCCAATAAAGGTATGCCATAATGTAGCATAGTTTATCTTCATTCTGACATTAAACAGGATGCTAAATGATGTGGAGACTTGAAATGAAAACAGAATGTGTACCTATTTCAGACAAATACACTCTCTTATCTGATCTAGGCAGTGGTTCATTACACCACAGTTGGAATCAATTACTGTTCTAGCTGGGTTAATGAATCAATTGGGTTAGTAGTACTTTCGGAACTGCTATATCTGTAGTCAGTGAGGTGGGTGCATGGGCAATTGGTCACCTTGAAAAATCTGAGAATTTGATATGCACTCCTAATGTGCCACCCCTTTTGTTTGGTCAAAATGGGGATATGATGAGCCCCCATCACAAAGGAAGGTCATGATTGAGCAATTGGTTATTTAATTTGCCTAGGCTGTTGGAATCCTTTAGTGAACACAATCATTCAAGACTATTATTGCGCATAATTTTATATGCCATTTTTATATATTAGCCACAATGTGTCCTTCATGGACTCTATATCTACACTGTAACAAAAAACAAACTCTCACGTTAGTAAGTTTGGACAAATAGCATCTGCCGAGGTATCCAATCATTGCCATAGGGCAAAAAGGGACAAGTACCACCTTTTTGCTTGCATGGTTCTAAAAATTTATATGTGGCTGGCACCCACCTAGCAGTGATTTATGGCCCTAACTAGCAAGGTGGCAGTTATACAGTAACATGCAGGGGCCTGTTTCTAGTATATGGCCTAGTCAGCATGTATTTAGAACATTGCTCCTTTTGTGATGTCTTTAGCTGTCATGCTTTCCGATCTTCTCAATTGGATTTAAGTTTGTTTGCATATGATTTATGTTCAGAATTTGATGTTTGCAGGTGGTCAGTCTTCATTAGCAGACTACTGCACATATTACGTTGCTTATTCTGATGGTTCATGCACTGATGTAAATAGCGCACGAGCGCCTGACAGAATGTTAGGTGAAGTGCGAGGAAGTAATTCAAGGTGAGGTCACAGACAACAATTTGGTTATATGCTCAATTAAATTGATGAGTTGCTTGTAACTTTAGATTTGTTAATAAGCAGGTGCATGGCCTCAACTCTAGTGCGAACGGGCTTTGTCCGTGGATCTATGACCCAAGGAAATGGCTGTTATCAGCATCGTTGCACAAACAACTCATTAGAGGTGAATATACTTCATAGTTCATTCTACCAGTTTGCACAATGCTTACTTTGCTTTCTTTGGGTCCCATCAGCTTAGAGTTTCTTGTGCTGAAATTCCTTTAATATTCTGGGTGTTTATCATGATACCATAAATATAGTTGTACACCTCAAAGAGTTTGGGGTGGTGAGTATTGAAGACAACCGTTCAACAGTTTCAATAGTTGTGTTACTATTTCTGAATGGACAATATCTTACCTTTTCCTAATTAGGTGCATCACAATATCTGATGTCGAGCTGGAGTAGCTTCCCAACTTTTTTCTAAAGTTTATCTTGTCCTGTGTTTGTAAATTTGTGCTGTTTAGGTTGCTGTTGATGGGATCTGGAAGTCATGTCCACAATCGGGTGGGCCTGTTCAGTTCCCAGGATTCAATGGTGAGTGTTGTTACTTAAGGTGTATCACATCAGCATCTCCTTTTCTTATACAAGTTAATTTTGTGCTGAAGGGGAATTGATTTGCCCGGTGTATCATGAGTTGTGTAACACTGTGCCAGTCTCAGTGACTGGCCAGTGTCCCAAATCATGTAGTTTTAACGGTGACTGCATTGATGGGACCTGTCACTGCTTCCCTGGGTTTCATGGTCGTGACTGCAGCAGAAGTGAGTATATGCTACCCCTTGGCTTCTGGATGTGTGTTTTTTCTTCTAATGACCACTGTTTTCTCATCATCTCTAATGTTAAACTACTGCTGTTCCTAAGATGTCATTCTAGTCACTTATACCATTTCGATATAATGTTCTGATCATTATTTTAGAGTGATATATTAGTAAAGATCATGTGAATTATATAATGTTATGGAAGTACGGAAACAAAAAATCTAAAAATATCGATTTCTATGACATATATCAGTACTTGTGTTTTTGTTAGTCAAAGCTCTCAGGCTCTTGGCTGTAGACACTCCAAAGTGGCACCTATAACCTACGGAGTATTTAGGAAAGGAGCGTCTTTGAAAATAAATGAAATGGGTGTTCAAGGGATACTTTCAGAGTCAAGTGATACCATGAATAACCCAGAGAAGTGGCATGCAGTTTTCTGCTGTTTTGGTTCATGTCTAATTGTCTATTGTCATTTGTTAATCAGGATGAAATGACTAGGCAGCCTGTAAACATCTACCATTTTTATAAATAGTATGAACTGCATAAAATGTATTGGTTCTTGCAAATCTGACACTGGGAGTTTAGAGGATGCAACAACATTCTGATGTTTGGAAACTGTTGAAATTTCAGCCACAGCTTCGTATGCTTTGTGTGTTCATTCTGTTATACGTCAAAAATTCACTAAATACTGTCGATGTGATGAACAGGATCTTGCCCAGACAAGTGTAGTGGTCATGGTGTATGCAGAGCTAATGGGATCTGTGAATGTCAAAGTGGATGGACAGGGATTGACTGCTCAACAGGTGAAGCTTTGACTACGGATTTCTTTTCTTTTATTTATTTTTACTAAATGACGCTTTGATTGCTGGGTTGGATACTTGGATTCACGAGCATGGTGAATGCAAACAATATTTTGTGTTGGCTCACAATTATTGCTCTGTTCTTATACATGTAAGCAAGAAGTAACATCCTCCTTTCTTCTTTTGCAGCGGTTTGTGATGAACAATGTAGTTTGCATGGAGGGGTTTGTGATAATGGTAAATGTGAGTTCCGATGTTCAGATTATGCGGGCTACACTTGTCAGAAGGGTTCTACAATCCTGCCCAGCCTGTCAATGTGTCATGATGTACTTGTTAGAGATTCGGATGGGCAGCATTGTGCACCAAGTGAACTCAGTATACTACAACAGCTTGAAGCTGTAGTTCTGGTGCCAAATTACAACAGGTTGATGCCAAGTGGAAGGACCTTCCTTAACTTCTTCAACAACGCCAATTGTGCGGCAGCTGCGAAGCGGCTGGCCTGCTGGGTATTGCTTTCTTCCACCATTTATCTATCATATTTATCATGTTTTCCCTGTACCTTTCCCCCCAAACATTTAACTCAACCAGCAAGCGATAAGCATGCATACAAAATAGATGTTAGGATGTCCTTGCAATTGCTAACCGTGGTGCTATTGAAGCTAATTGCTAGTATAGCCTATAGGGGTTGTCCTTGCAATGTTCCTTATCTAGTCTCATCAATTATGCTGCTTTTGTCATTTGGGGAAGGATGAAACAATTTTCTAATGTGATTTTGGCAAATTCGTCATCTAGCAATGAATCAACTTCCCTGATTGAATTCCTCTCATCAGATCTCAATTCAACGGTGTGATGAGGATGGTGACAACAGACTTCGGGTATGCTACTCTGCATGCGAATTGTACAATACAGCTTGTGGAGCGGGTCTGGATTGCTCAGATCAGACCCTTTTTAGCAAGAGGGAAGAAGAAGAGAAGGGTGTTCCATGCACAGGATATGGCGAGAAGAAGTCTTTCTGGCTATAACATCTCTGGAGCTTTCTTCCCCTCGTCCTCTGGCTGAAGCTCAGCGATTGTGTAAAGTATAATTGGCTGTTCTACCCCCATATTCCTTTTCTTTTCTTTTTTTTTCCTTTCATCCACTACTTCCCAATTGTTGGATACGGGAAGTAGTAGGTCCATTTCACCTAGGCACCTGAAGATGGGTTTGCCTGGTGTACAAGTTGTGTTGGAGTGGGCTCTTTGTTAGAAGGTTAGTCTGACTGGAAGAGGGGAGTTGGGGCAGATGGAGGTGGATGGTAGATTTTTGGTTTTCGCTTCAGAAATAGTGAAGGGAATGTAAAGGTTGATGTGTGTTGTAATCCATGATCCTTAACAGAATCATTTCAATGAGCCCCTGTGCTGTGTCTCATGTCTTTTGGTGTCGTCGGCCTGAAGCTCGTCCATGATCCCAAACACCCAATACTATGGCTCAACTCTTGCCTGGCTCAAATTCTTTCATATAATTGTGCTGCCGCCTTTTACAGTAAATTATTTCAGTGTGCGGGGGATTAATGTATGATCATGCTGCATTGCGGCTGCTCTGGAAGTGTAGCAAAAGCATGGATCCGTAGCAAGGCCATTGACTCGCCGGCGGTGCAGCATGACCGCAATGGCTGCAGAGCGACGGGTACACGTCGTCATGCATTTCCATACATTTTATCATATCTGATTTGGAGAACCTGGTGGTGAATTTTACGTGATAAACCGTCGGTGCAAATCGGTAGGTTTGCTGCAATCTTCTCGTGACCGCCCATGCACAGGTCTTGCCATATACCACGCGCTTTCTCGTCCCCGATATCGTCCCCATCGGGGACATTACGGTGATCGAACTACAAACAGGCTCGACCAAGGAGAGCGAGCGAGCGAGCGGGCAAATCGATCCAATCCAATGGGCATGTCCATATTATATCGACCGCAGCACTGCACACTGAGCCGTGTCGTGGCCCTCACCGCCGTCTGCGTCGTGGTGGTGCTTTGGACGTACGCGACGTCTTCTCCGGCTGCCGACGCCGGGAAGGAGCAGAAGTACAACATGTGGCGTCGTCGATCATCGGCAAGTCGATCTAATTCTAGTGTTCAAAACATCGCTTCTTCTTTTTCAGGATTGTTACTGCAGCCTAATTAATCAGCCATAAACCCCAGCTTAATTATTAATTCGTGGCATTGACAAAACGGATTGGCATCATATCATCAGGCCTTCGCTCCCGACGACCTGGAGGTGGCGCTGCGCGGCGCGGCGTACGCGAACAGGACGCTGATCCTGACGGTGCTGAACGAGGCGTACGCAGAGGAGGACGGCCTGCTGGACCTCTTCCTCCAGAGCCTGAGGGAAGGGGACGGCACCGCGCAGCTCATCGACCACGTCCTCTTCGTGGCCATGGACCGCCGGGCCTTCCGGCGGTGCAGGAGCCTCGCCGGCCTCCGGTGCTACCTGCTCCGGCAGAGGGACGGCGCCGGCGGCGACGGTGACGACCTCTCGTCGGAGCAGCTCTACATGTCCGACGGGTTCATACGCATGATGTGGCGCCGGATCCGCTTCCTCGGCGACGTCCTCAAGCACGGCTACAGCTTCATATTCACAGTGCGTAGCGTGCGTTTGAGATCATGCACGCGCGTCGCCTTCGTTTTGGTAGTATATCTCCATCGCCACGTGCTTATATATATATTTTTTTTATTCTGTAAGGACATGGACGTGATGTGGCTGAGGAACCCGTTCCCGATGCTGGAGATCGGCGACGGCGAGGACCTCCTGATCAGCTCGGACAAGTTCAACGGCGCGGCGGACGACTACGTCGGCAACGAGCTGAACACGGCCTTCTTCTTCGTGGCCTCCAGCGGGCGGACGGTGGCGCTGTTCGACGAGTGGCACGCGGCGCGGCGGGGCTCGCCGGGCATGAAGGAGCAGGACGTGCTGAACCGGATGAAGCGGCGCGGCGCGCTCCGCCGCCTCGGCGTGCGCGCGCGGGTCCTCGACACGGCGCGCTTCAGCGGCTTCTGCCAGGACAGCCGCGACGCGGCGCAGGTGGCCACCGTGCACGCCAACTGCTGCCGCACCAAGCGGGCCAAGGTCGCCGACCTCAGGGCCGTGCTCCGCGCCGCGAGGCGGCTGGACGGCACGGAGGCGGAGCTCAGGTGGCCGCCGCACTCCGAGTGCGCGAAATCGTGGGCGTGAGGCGACCCTGCGGTCTGGGACGTCTGGTGGTGTTCTGCTTGCATTCGTCACTACCTTTAACTGCTTTTAACTAATTGGTTTTTGTTAACAAAAAAGTTAGTAGCTATCTGATGGTAAGAAAAAAAAAGCAATTCTGAATTTCTGTTCTCTAAAAGGCGAGAAACAACTTCCTTTGGTAATTTGGGAAGGTATTGCTTCGTTGCTTTAGCCTACCACGCAGAGAGCCCTTTTTGCAGGAGAGATTTACACATTGGCCGTGAAAGAGGACCACTGAACATCAAACACTGCATTCTTACGTGTCATGTTATTAAGTGGAGGAGCAATATAAGAAACAAAAAGAAAAACACTAGAGTAAGTGAAAGTTCCACTATGATTTCTTTTACAGCTTGTGACACATCAAAACTGGACAGAAGCTTATTATACACAGGAACTCTACATTTTTTGCAAATCGTGTAGGAACAAGAAATCCTGCATCTGAGCTCAATGCACAAACTAGCACATCAGATATTCTTCATATGGAAGAGACATTTCCCTTCCCTGAGACTAATTTAAGGGACAAAAAGTTACAGCAGCTGATGCAACTGTTATCCATACCAATGATTACAGCATTTTTCGTTTCCACCAGACTGTAAATCCGAGCGCAAGGGCGGTGCCTCGTGATAGTGCGTGCCTAAACGGTAATTCTTAGCTACTGTACAAGCATTGCCTGGGCAACAGTTCTACTAACCTTTGCCAACCATCAGATATTACACTCTTTTCCTGTTGAATTCACGCAGCCTGCAAAATTTCCTGACGCTTGATTTCGAATACCTTCTGAAGGGCATCCTCAACAACCTGCATAAGCAGAACGTTCACATTATTGCTACACGGATTTACGTTTATCCATTCTGCATAACATGTGCACCAGTACTAGCAGGCAATGTAGAAAAGGAACATTTAAATTCGATCAGTACAGATATACATTACCTTGTCTGGAGTTGAGGCACCAGAAGTAACACCGATTGTAATATTCCCCTCAGGTAACCAGTTCTCTTTCTCGATAAGTTCACCATGCTGTTAAACAATCCAAATTTCAGTAATTCTTCTAATTTCACCTTTTTTTAGTTTCCAAATTAACGCAAAATATCTTCAAAAATTCTATTGTTTTTCAAAAGAAACACTGATTAGATAGAGGGTATTAGGAAGTACATTTAGCTTGTAGCTGATCCTGTTTCCTGGGCCAATCCTTTGCTCACTGTCGATCCAGTAGGATGGAATTCCACTGAGTTCTCCAATTTCTTGCAAATGAGATGTGTTACTGGAGTTCCATCCTCCAACAACCAGAATAAGGTCAACCTTCTCCTTCACCAGTTGATACATAGCATCTTGCCTTTCCTGAGGTATCAAATGGATGGATGTAAATCAATATAGCATATGTCAAAACAAGAATACATATCCATCTCCTAAAGAAACATTTTCTAGAACCAAAAGTGGAACAAATTAAATCAACCATCATCCATATAACATTGGTGTAAGACAAGGATATGCAATATAGCTGTCTCAGCTTCCTTTGCAGGCTGAATGTCAATGGGGATTGTATTGGACCATGAATGACTAACAGCTACCATCAACTGTATGTTACCCTTTAAATATATTGCACAAAGTGTCAATGGAGTAGGTGTCGGTTGGTTTGTGTGTGTTTTTTGTGACTACATACCACGTTATAAATGAGAACATGCAGTGGTGTGTCTATCAAACATGAACATGGGCAATTTTGGAACGCAAACTTCTTTGGAAAGTGAGAATCCTATGCCCTAAAGTACAAACAGCTCTCATTCAGCAATGGAGTACACCTAGAAAATATAGAATCAACCAATTTCTGAAATTATCAAGAAACCACACGTTTTGAATGCATCACATACTATATCTGAATGAGTGAGACTCAGAGAGTCAGATCAAGGTAGAAGACTTCGGGTCGTGCAAACTGACATATATGTTGGAAAAAACACACTTACCTGGGTAGCATCACAAATAGTGTTGAAGGCCATGAAGTGATCATTGACATTTTCAACTCCATGCTTCTGCATCATAGTCTTCTCAACAAGTTTCCCTATACATACATTACAATCAAACCTGGGGCATGCTAAAACCATTTGTTTGCACAAATCACAACATATAGCTATAAAGTCAACAGAGACGGATAACATAACCCACCGATGTCTTCAGTTTCTCCTTTAAGCATTGTTGTTTGATTTGCAATGCCCACCTTATCAAGATCAACATCAGGATCAAATCCCGGAGAAACAGCATTTTTGAATTTCTGCATTTGTGTATCAAACAGTTTAATTAGCCGTTCATTTCCAGCATGCCAGTTAATAGATAAGCCAAGTAACGTCCTCGGTCCTTACCTCAAGGAATGCCTCTCTTGTTGAGCTAGACCCGTCAAGTTTGCCGCCAAGTATATAATCACACACATAGGTTGCCTGTTAAAGTTGAGAACATTTCAACTTTCTTATGTTTGGATGCCTTCGATATGAAGTCCGAAAGAACAGAGAAATATAGAAGTCATTAGACGTACCTCGGCCATATTCTTCACTATGATGTACTTTCCTGCAAAAGAAGCAGTGGCGACAGTTTCTTCATGGGAATATTTTCCATGAATAATTGAAGTATATTCACTCTTCTTGTGTTTTTCAACCATGTTCCAGACCTATATGGAGTAACGGATTTCATCATCCTGATATATGTTCCAGACTTAACATAATGGGGGTCTCCGAAAGCAAAATACTATACCTTTGAAACCCAAGGGCAGGTTGTATCAACTATCTGTACTTTCTTCTGATTTAGTGTGTACATCTCCTCCACGGCAGCTCCAAATGCAGGCAGCACAACAACATCGCCTTGGTCAACGACATTGAAATCCTTGATACCCGCATCAACAGGAATGATTTCTACACCCATCTCATCCAACCTCTGAACACCCAATCACAAGAATTCAGGTCAGTTAACTCTTGCAACAAAAAGGTGTGGAGGCTATGACTTCTGCTTTGCACACAAGTAAATGAACACTGAGAGCCAAATGAGCTGGAGTTGAACAATGAACATGGTCACAACTCACAAGTAGAATTTTTACATTTTATCCCTATTTTGGACAAATCTCATTATTTGTGCATATACAGGTATAGGAAGACCGAATTTGCATAATCATACCGATGATTGCTACCCACAGTTGTCCTTGTATACACAAGAGAAACCACCGTACCATTAATTTCCCCCCTCATATATGGCAAGCTCGTTCTACTGTTCCTAAGAGCCAGTCGTCACCTAGGGATTTCGTTACCTTGTTGACGGTGGGGTTGTGGATGATTTCGTTGGTGAGCCAGATGCGCTCCTCGGGGAACTGCTTGCGCGCCTCGTAGGCGATCTGCACGGCGCGCTCGACGCCCCAGCAGAATCCGTAGGCCTCGGCCAGCTTCACGGTGACGGGGCCCCAGCTGTACTGGTTGCCGTTCTCCTTGAGCGTCTTGATCACATGGCCTGCAAAAACAAAATTCGGCCCCCCCTCGTCAATCAATTAGGATGAAAAATCAATGGATCGGCCTGCAAACCAGTCCCTCCCCCCGCGGCAGAGCTCGATACTAATAGTGCTAGTACTCACTGGTGTACTCCTGGCTCATGAGCTCGAGCGTCTCCTTCTTGTACCCGAAGCCCTTGCGGTTGTAGTTGTCGCTGCGGGTGAGGTTGTGGCGGAACGCCTTCTTGTCGAAGTCCGGGTCGAGCGACGCGGCCGCCGCCGACGCCCCCGCGCCGGGCGGGGACGCGTCGCAGCGCACGGAGTTGGGGGGCCCGCGGCGGCGCCGCTGGCTGCGGGTGCTCCCTCCTCCCGTGGAGGCCGCCGGCGAGAGGAGCGCGGAGCGGAGCTGCGTGGTGATGGTCGCCATCGCGGGCGTGGGCCTCGTGGCGCGGCTCGCTAGCGTGGCGGAGGCTTCGCACTAGCGGCAGCAGCGGGAGGCGGACGGCGAATGGGATTGGCCGCCCCGGCCCGGGGACCCGCGCGCTCTTATCCCTGCGGCTCTCGCGGCCTCGCCGTCTCACGGCCGTTTGGACGCCGTGGCCCCCGTGGGACGGGAGGGATATTCCTGGCGCGCGTGGCTCGGCTGGCAGGGGCGCCGGTCCCTGTCCTCTTGCGCCGTGCCATTTTCTCACGGTGGACGCCAAGGGGAGGCGACGGGTCAGCACGGTCGGCCGGGGCACTGGCACTGGCACCACGTTTTCCTGACCTGACCGCCCAAATTGTGAGGACTTGGGGGAGCCTGAACTTTGTTTGCGAGGTGGTGAGGATCTGAATCTTTGCGGGGCGGTGCTAGGGTGTATCAGGACGGTGGAACTGCTAGCTGACACGTTCGTTAGGGCACTCTGTGATAGTGCGCTGCTATTGAAAGAGAGACTAGTGGGATGCACGCATTGCCGCAAACACGATTGGGTTGCTTGATTGCCTTTTCTTTGCTTGATTCCCTCTTGTCCTCCACTTCGCTTGTACTTCGCTGAACTGCTGGTTGCGCGTGGCGATCACACGTCTCGGCCGCGCACGTACCCTGGCGTTATGGCGCACAGTATATACTTGGGGGAGTACCTGGAGTACATGGTTTTCTGTCATCAAAAGTTATTAGCTCTCTGTTAAAGTCACCCAAAGGGATTAGCTAGCTGATTCCAAACAGAACCAAGATGGTGACTCCGGCCGGTGGTCAAACTATGCTTCTTCGTCCCAAGCACATGCTTGTCACGCTGAACAATCCTCATCGCTCGCACCAAAACGGTCTACACGTGCATGGAAAACGGAGAGCCCCTGCTGTGGAGTCGCGCAACACGTGAGGTCGGGTACGAGAACATGTGCGTCGAAAACGGGCTCCGGTCGCTGTTCAAGCTATACTCTCGAGTGTGCACTCGCATGGCTTCCCTATTTCGCACAGCCGGCGCCCTGCGGTTTAGTCATAAACGTCCGGTTCCGATCTTCCCACGAGAGAGATTGGCCTGAGCACATGGAAATGACTTCCCAAACAGTACTCCCACGCCGTGGAAACGCCGCAGCGCCGTGACCCACCCGGCGTTTGCGGAGCCGGGCACCGGCTAATATGAAGTCCCCCCGGCCCCGGCGATCGAGTGCCGCCGGCGCCGGCGCCGCCCGCCGGAACAGCCGAACAGAGCATGCCTGGCCAGGCGCCCTGCGCCACCGCACTTTTCGCCCGTGCGCCCCGCCGCGCCCTCGAAAGCCCGATCGTGCCCGTGACTCGTGCGTCGGTGAAGCTGAAGCGCAAGCAGTGTAAGCGCCGCGCAGTTCGGCGGCAGCGGGTCGCCTGCCCCAGAACGAGCCAGGAGATCAGGCCTGCCACGATCCGCGCACAATCTGATCTGATTAGAGCAATACAGACGGCGTCGACCTCGAAAAAAGAGAGCAATACATGGCGTCATGCTCTCCAAGCTGCTCGAGATTTCCATGCGCCTGCTTTCTTCAACCTTTCACAGTCCAAACACAGCAAGATGCACACAGATGCTAGTAGAACGAACTGATGAAGTCTCAGCGTCTCACGCTCACCCGAAAACTGTTTCTGTTACTCTTACACGAACTCGACAACATGGCTTGTTAGGACGGCCATCAGGGATCCAAGCAGCCGGTAGAAAATTATGTAGTATGTTGAGCTTGCTCAGCTTCTTATTCGCGCGCCTCCCTTAATCTCGAGAGTCACTAGGCCCTGAATCTACCTCTAATGCTGCTCGGATGATGCTCCATCACGTTCCGGACGCTTGATCTCAAATACCTTCTGCAGCGCGTCCTCGACGACCTGCATGCGTACGTATGAATTTGGCGTCAGTCACACTGGTACAGTATAGCTGCTGAACTCTGTGATGATTGATCTGCTTCAGGACGCCGATTTCTACTTGCCCTTTCTATTTCTACAACATTACAAAAACAAAAAACAAAACAAAAAAAACTGCAACTAAATTTGCTATGTTACCTTGTCCGGAGTGGAGGCACCAGAAGTGACTCCAACTGTGATGGGTCCTAGGGGCAGCCAGTTCTCTTTCTCAACCACCATGCCATCCTGTCAGGCAAATCCAATTCACCCATAATTCACACAGGTATAGTGGACTGTAATCCCAAATGCCTTGAATCTTAGTCACCCTTCTCTACACTCTGTACTTGTGGTTTAGTGCATGCAATTCATGGAGTGTACACCAGACACACATCAACCAAAATAGAAATGCATCAGGTCTCCAAGTATACCTTTGTCTTGTAGCTGATCTTGTTCCCCGGTCCTATCCTTTGCTCTCCATCAATCCAGTAAGATGGGATTCCACTGAGTTCTCCGATTTCTAGCAGATGAGAGGTGTTACTGGAGTTCCATCCTCCAACAACCAGTATAAGATCAATGTTCTCGTTCACGAGCTTATACATTGCATCCTGCCTCTCCTGATTTGACAAGGAATATAAAGCTAGGGTGTGATCAACGGTATCCATATAGTCAGGCATTCAGACACAAACTTAGAGCACACCGAGGACCAGACAAAGAGATTATCTTTTACAGAGTTTTACCTGAGTGGCATTGCAAATGGTGTCGAACCTAATAAAGTGTTCGTCAATACTCTCAACGCCATACCTACGCATCATAGTTTTCTTAACCAAAAGTCCTGAAAGCGTAGCAGTATTGTCAAACTTGGTACAACTGTACAAGTGCAAAATGAAGGCATCCACATATATGTGAATGACAGAACATCACAGTCAATAATCCTGGGGAGAAAATATAACTTACCGATTTCTTCAGTTTCTCCTTTCAGCATTGTTGTTTGATTTACAACGCCCACTTTCTCCAAGTCAGAATCAGGATCAAATCCTGGAGATATAGCATTTTTGAATTTCTGAAATTTCAGAGCAGCTCTATAAGTCAGAGCTATTTGATAAATGACAGTAAACCATCCATGATTCTGTTAGCCTCACCTCAAGAAGTTCTTCCTTTGTTGAGCTAGACCCATCAAGTTGGCCTTGAAGGATGTAATCACACACATACCTCGCCTATGGCATTTGAAAAGGCTACTTTGTCACATAAGGCATTAATGAGAGAGAAGAAAATCATGTAATAACTATAGCTAAATACAAACACATCAGATATGATGATGTACCTCTGCTATGTTCTTCATAATGATGTACCTGTCTGCAAAAGAGGCAGTGGCAATAGTCTCTTCATGGGCATATTTCCCATGGATAATAGAAGTATAATCACCCTTCTTGTGCCTTTCTATCATGTTCACGACCTGATCTTGAACCACAGAGTCCATCAGCCAGATACAACAACAGTATGACACTGATCTAAGCAAGATGATCAAGTAACCAAAGAAGAACGGTGACAATCCTAATTTGAAACCAAGTGAAATAGCTTGATGCAATGTATTTTTTGCCCCAAAGGAAGAGACATGTGTACCTTTGAAACCAAAGGGCAGGTGGTATCAACTATCTGCACATTCTTCTTGTTCAGCTTGAACATCTCATCCACAGAAGCTCCAAACGCCGGGAAGGTGACAACATCCCCCTCTTCAACAACATCCAGGTCCTTAACACCAGAAACAACCGGAATGATATCTATCCCCATCTCCTTCAAGTTCTGAAAGTCCAAACAAAACGATCGCTGTACATCAGCACTTTGTTTATTCGATACTAAAACTACGTCAGAAATTATTTTCCGCATGAGAGATTGTTCAGACATCTCTTTCAATAGGATCATCGCTGACGATGAGCAGTGGGAAATTAAAGCTGAGGGGCAAGCACGAGTCGGTTACAGTGCCTTGCTGACGGTTGGGTTGTGGATGATCTGGTTGGTGAGCCAGATTCGGCGGTCGGGGAACTGCTCGCACGCCTCGTAGGCGAGCTGCACGGCGTCCCTGACGCCGAAGCAGAAGCCGTACTTGTCCGCCAGCCTCACGGTCACCATGCCTCCCTCGGCGGCGTACACGCCCCCGCTCTCCTTCGCCTTCCCGATCAGCTCGCCTGCACGCGCACGAATCGGCCGAGATGAGACAAGACACGCGTCGGCATAGGTTTGCTATCCATGGATATCGCGGCAGCAGGCAGGTTTGGAGGTGCGGCTATAAATTACTCGTGTACTGGAGGTCCATGCGGCCCTGGGTCTCCTCCTTGTGCCCGAAGCCCCGGCGGTTGTAGTTGCCGCCGCGGGCGATGTCGCGGCGGAAGGCCTTCTTGTCGAAGCCGGGGTCGCCGGGGGACGCGGGGGGCGGGGAGGCGCCGCCGCCGCAGCAGCGGACGGTGGAGGGCGGGCCGCGGCGGCGCGGGGTGGGGGACGCGGAGGAGCGAGCCCAGTCGGAGCCGGGACGCGCGAGCGCGACGGTGATCGCCATCTCGATGGAGCGCAGTGCCAGTGTGAGCGGGGATGTGGGCTCTCCGGATGCTCTTCGGCGCTGGCGTCCGATCGTATCTTTAGCTTTTGGGCCTTGGGTCGTGGTGGCCACGGTGGTCGTCGTTGGGAGCTCACCGCTCGCAGTTTAAAATTGTTAAAATTCGGAGGCCGCTTTCGCTTTAGGCAAGCGAATCTGCGCATTGACCTGGAGTACGTGCATGTCCTGAAGCGCACACACACGCGATTCCCCATTGGCTTGCCAACTGATCAACTGAGTGAAGTGTGATGCAGCAAGCAACTCGGTTCCAGTGGCGCCTGGCGCATGCTTTGCCGAGCGGCAAGCGCGGCGTGGGCGTCTCCGCGCGGTCGTGGGTCAACGCATCCGCAAAACAAATTGTTAGCAGTAGGCCGTCGCCGCACACGAGCGCCGTGATGGGCCGGAGGGAATGCCACTCGCCCAAAGCACTTTGATGATGATGACCTGCGCGGCGATGCGCTAATTTGCATTTCGGCCCAAGCCCACCTTGCCTTTCTTTTGGGCTTGCAGCATACTCGTCTCTTCGTCGGACAATTGCACCAAAGTATTGATCAGGCCTGTTTTTTTCCCACACCAATTCATTTTGTAATTATTTTTTCTTTAGAGCACGACATATCATCCAGCGGCTCTCCTTTTATACTTTGTTTAGTTTTCTTCATCCTCTGGCTATCTTTTTTTGCTGGGCGAACGACCTACTAGAGCAACCCACCCTTCCAGGTCATGGCCTCCTCTACCCATATCTACGGCAGCCTTCTGCAGCTGCATCTATCCGCCACTCGTTGCCCTTCCTTATCCCACCTTATGCTAATCCGGTAATCCCATTTAGAGCTCAATCGTGCAACAAAAGGAGGAGGTTCTTGCTGAGTTGGAGGGAAGGGTGAAGATTGAGTGAGAGAAAAGTTCACCCATGGACAAAAATAGCTCATATAATGCCCGGAAACAATATAGCAAATTAGTTTTTTTTAAGAAAAGGAAAAGGGAGTATTAATAGGCGGCGCTCGTTATGCGGTTGTGGTTCGTTCATTCGGTGCTCGAAGGTGCGCTTGGAAGTATTTGGGGGTTTAAATTTTTTAAAAATATATGTACTTAATTTGGTTTCCCAGATACTCCGTGCATTACAATTCGTGACCCAAGTAAAACGCGATATAATGACAAGTTGAGGCTGGCCCTTTGTATGCGGTAACAGTAAAACGTGTCGTTCCGAGCCTTCAAACACCAGATGATATGACGGGAGGATTGCTCGAGAAGCCAAGCATGGTGGTCTATTTTAGCTCACGGCACACGTTAGTATTGCCCCCAATAAGTCAGTCGTCGTCGCACAGGCGCAATTATTCGTACGTAGCCGCGTTACTTGGAGTGCAATCAACACGCGCGCTGAGCTAATCAGCCGACGAATTATAAAAGCAATCTAGCTATCTGGATGATCAATAACCACACAAAAATCATATACGCAGTTACTCCCTCGACCACGAAGAAATAATCTCCCGCTAATAGCCTGTCACGAGCTAGCTAGCGTACGATAGCGACCGCTCGACCGGGCCTCGCCTCTCCCCGGCCGATCGATCTCCGTTAGTTCAATTTCCTCCCCCACTTCGATCATCGCCATCGCCATCATCCGCACAACTCCCAGTACTCCGTGGAGCAGCAGCAGAGGCGCAGGCAGGGCAACTGAACACGCAGCCTGCAGGCCCGCGGCATGAACGGGACAACACGTCCGAACAAAAGCTCTGAGTGGATACTTGCGCTAGCTCTGCGACGGCCTGCGGTCGGTCGTCGTCGCCGGCGCAGAGATAAAACGGCCGCACTGCCGCCATGCATCCGTCGACACTCGACAGCCCGTCGTGTCATGCGCCCTCGGGAACGGCGCATTCCATTTGCATGCCCCAGCTGATAGATGAGAGCTGTAGCTGTAGAGACCCAGCCGGGATCGAGAACGACGACGACGGCGACGTGCGTACAGGCGCGGCGCCAGTGGCAGGCAGAACGGCAGCGGCAGGTCGGCAGAGGCAAGCAGGCGCCTTGGATCACTCGTCACTGGCGGCAGCGCGCGGCGACGCCTTTATTTCAAAAAACGCGCAGGGAATGACGAGGACGAGGGGATGAGGAGTCAGGCTGGGCTCAGGCCGCCGCGCGCGGATGCTGTGGGCGCGCGCGCGGCAGTGGCCGTGGCCTAGGACTACTGGAGCGAGCATCTTGGCCGGCCGGCCGCTGCGCTGACGGGCTGGATCATCATCGGTTCATGATCTCTGCATCGGCATGCGATTCAGCACGCAGGCAGGGGCGTGTCGTGGAGCGCATGTGACGCGGAACGGGAAGGGCAGGGCAGGGGCGGCAGATACCTAGACCACGGGAACCCAGTAGGGCAGTAGCCCTGCTGTGCTGTACGTACGTTCTGCTCCTCTGGGCTCTGGCGGCTCCTGCTGCCGCACCTGCATGCCACTGCCGCGCAACTGTACCTGTACGTATCCGCCCGCTGCTGCTGCTACTCCTGCTGGCTGCTGCATCCCTTTTGTCACTCTACGTACGTTAGTACGTACCCTGCCGGTAGATTCTCTGCGCCAATACCGACGAACGTAGTAGCGTAGCCAGCGAGGACGACACATCGCAACGTCGATCACCTCCTGATTAAAACGATGATTATTTCCAGAGGCTCTTTTTTAATCTGTAAATGGAAGGGTCTTTTGGGGGGTTTCTGATCGATCACTCGTGCATTATTAGGCGCCTGTGAGTGAATCCGATGTGAAAGCATGTGTTGTTGCATTGCATTTGCATCATATCCTCCCCTACTGGTACCACCTCATGTCCTGCATCATATTCATCCCGTGGCCGTTTCCCCGTGGACTGACCTCACCTCGGATTGTGTCCTACTCCTATTTTCTTCAGCAACGTAAAAGCGTCCTCATGATTAGCTCCTAGCTACTAGTACACCACTGACTAGTGACTAGTGGGTAGTGACCGGTGCTAGGCCGCTAGCCTGCTAATGCTAGCTAACGTACTGTACTGGAGTACTACCAGAGGGGGGAGGCTTAGCTTAACCTTAGCCAGTAGCTAAGCTAAGCGTGCTGGTGCTGGGCAGCAGTGGAAGGGCCTGCAGTGCAGTGCATGGGGATCTCTATGATGGATGCTAACACACTGAACAAAAGCTGCCATGCTGGGCCCCCATGCATGCTACTATGCTACATTCCAGGCCCACCGCCCAAGCTAGAGCCCAGAGGCTGAGGGCAACAAGAGAAAGGAACTAACGCATTGCAGTACACCAGATCAGACCAGACCAGCTGGGTCGTCCGTCACATGCCACGTACGTATGCACAAAGCTAGCGTATACATACATGCATGCTGCAAACGCTGATAAAAAAAACTAGTATTAGCATGCATGTAAACGGGCGGGCGAACGTATATATACAATGTACCGTATGTATGTATCGATCAATACATGTAGTACGTCCCCGTCTGTGGTTGTGTGAGCGTGGTGCGTGGGCCTGCGCGGCTGTGCGTGGTGGGTATTTTGTACGTAGGGTCCGGTCCGGTTGTGCTCGGTCCCCCATGGCCCATGGGAGAGGAGAGTGGTGGAGAGTGTATTTGGGTTAGCTGCAAGCACAGCTCAAAGCAGTTGTCCGTCGTCTCTTTGGGCGGGACCAGATGCCCTCAACTCCAAGCTAGCTAGCTAGCTGCTATACGCCCCCCGGTAAAATGAACCAACCAGAATCACACCAACAACTAGAAGATCTCCTGTGACAAGCCCCTCTGGCCAGCCGGCCGCCCCATCCATCCCACCCACTTAACCGAACTCAGCTCCACCCTCCCCGCCCGGCCTTCTCTTACATGCTGCATACCACTGGCCGCCCGGTGGCCTGCTGGATGTGCTAGCTGCTGAAGAAGCTACGACGGAGTAGTAGAGAGGAGATGGATTTTGATGGGGAACTGACACACTTAATGCGGTACACGAACGTACGGCGCCTTCAGAATTGTGCCGATCGATCATCAGGCTAGCTAGGCCCCCGGCCCGGCCTCCTCTCCTTCCTTCGGCTTAGAAATAATAAATTCGGCGCACCAGGCCGGATCCTCATAATTCCCGTCGATTCAATAGAATACGCGGTTCTCCTGCGTGTTTGTTGTACGTTTGTGCCGAGACTGCGCGAACACAGCAGTGGGTAGATAGCTACTCCATTAGCTAGCTAGCTCGGCACACACACAACACATGCGCGTGCGGTGTCACGGTTCGACGGGGGAGAAGGGATGGGATGGGATGGAGTTCTGTGGCGCGTACGATATGCATGGCGGCAGAGCGGCCCACGTCGGCGGGTAGCGGCGGATGCCAACGGCAGCGAAATGCTGTCGGCTTTAATAATTTATTATGACCAGTGTCGTTATGGGCCTGCCGGGGTGGCCTACCACGGCGCCAAGTTGTTGCACCGGTGATTCCCTCCCTTCCCTTCCCGTTCCCTCGGCTCGCGTCGCGTTGGCCGGGGAGGCTCGATCGCTCACCGGTACGTGCCATGCCCAGCCTCACCTGCGTAACACTCAAAAATGGTCTATTTAAAATTTTTAGCAATTAAATTAATTGTTTAATGGTATTTACTATCTTGTTCATAATTAATATAGGCTAAATAAAGAATTTCTGAAAATTAAAATCAAATATAAGTTGTAGAAACATGTACTGTTGCATTCATGCTGTTGCATTTATTTTTGTATTGCTTGTGGTCCAAACAACAATTTAAATTTATTTAAATTCAAATTTGAATCACTTTGTTTAGAGCTCTAGAAAAGTTGTAAGGCTCATAGTTTGTTTTTGCTACCTGAATTCATTTCCCGGTTCGCTTCCGCCCCCCCTCTTCTCTGATTCGGCCCACCACTCCACGGCCCAGCGCCCCCCCTCTCTCCTCCCCAGGCCCAGCGCAGCCAGCAAGCACCCCGGCCCACATCGCTCCCCTCTCTCCCGCGCCAACACAGCCGCCTAGCCCAGCCCAGCTGCCCTCCGCTTCCGGCCCAACGCCCGCGCTGGCCCGCTCCCTCGCCCCTCACGCCGACACGCGGACCCCACATGTCGGCGCCGTCTTCCTCCTCTTGACCAGACTCAAGCCGAGCCCGGCGCGTCGCCACCGCCTCGGCCCAGGGCCTGAGCCGCCCTCCGCGCTGCCTGTGGCCCCGCAGAAGCTTCCACGAAGCTTCGCGCCCGCTCCCTTCCATCCGCGTGGCCTTCCCCGCATGGAAAGAGCGCCCCCACATGGAAAGCGAGCAGCGCCGCCGGCCGCCACGGGATTCGGCGTGACCCACACGCCGAGGCCCCCTGGGGCTATTTAAACAGAGCCCTCCGCACCCCTGAACCTCACCCATCCCCCTCGAACACCAAGCCGCAGCGCCTTCTCCTCCCTCCGCTTCGCGCCGCCGCCATTGGCCCGCGGAGTCGATCTCCGGCGCCGCTGCCCTCTGCCCAGCGAAGAACCATCCAGGAGCTCCGCCCGGAGGTAATGCAGCTATCCACGCCATCCAAACTCCCCTGGTTCCCCTGATTCGAAGCTAATCGCTCGCCGTTGTTACACAGACTCGTCGGCGCCGCCTCACCTCGTCGTCCGCACCCCTCGCAGCCGCATCGACGTCGAGAACCACCCAGGTGAACTCGCCATCTTCTCCCGGTGCCGTAGGACCAAGCCGCGTCGCATTTCGCAGTCCGTAGCTCGAGTTTGGCCTCGCTCCGGCGAGCCCCCGCCTCGGCCGAGCGGCGCCGCCGCGCAGTCATCGTCCCCGGCGAGCCTCTCGCCGTGAGCCGTCCGATCCGAGATCGACCGTCCAGATTAGAACAGCCGATACCCCTTCGCGTTTTAAATCTAGGACGTCCAGATCAGATCCAACGACCCAGATTAGAACCTAGGATACCCCTTCGCGTTTTAAATCTCAGCCGCCCAGATCGGATCCAACGGCTGCCACGCGTCCGGGCCGGGTCAATACCGGTCAGCGCCGGTGATTTTGCTAAAGAGACCCTCAACTTCCTAACAATTAACCCGCGGTCCACTCCCATTCAAAAATATTTACATCCAGGTCTTGTTTTATTCAAAACCCCCCTGACCTTTTAAAAATTAGAACCCGCGGTCCAGCCTCTGCATTTCTGCACGTTAGCCCCCCTGTTTTAATACGAAATTACGTATAGGTCCTCAGTTTTTCACAAATAAGCCCCCGAACTTAGAAAAGCCATAACTTTCTCGTTTTAGCTCCGATTAGAGTGATTCTCGCGCTCACGTGTTCGTAGCGAAGCGTAGAATATTTCTAGCTCCTGTTTTTGCACTGTTTTCACTGTTGGTGTACTGTTTCTAATAGAATACTCTTGTTTGCATGTACTGGCTTGTGTGGGTGCTTGTGTGGTGATTCGTGTTCAGTCGGTGAGCCGTTGCCGTTAGAGTTTGAGTACGAGGACCTTCAGGAGCCGGACTCGCAGCAGCAACAACACTTTGAGGAAGGCAAGTTATAGCACGGACAATCCTTGCTTCCTACTCACTTGTAATACATTATTTCATACATGCATGTGTCTAATTTGATGTACCTATTAAGGTTGTACCTAGTCTTGTTTATCCTATCCTTGTTTACCTTGGGTTTATTGCATATGGGTAGAACTTTGCTAGGCGCAGCTATTGTCACCTTTATTTAACTGTTAAACTTCTATTAATGGTCCACTCCAACCTTAACGTTAAAACTTGCTTTTTAGCAACATGGATTAGGGAGCTAGAGCATGTGCTGTGTGCTTTGCTCTAGTGTCTCCCTCTAAGGACCGGTTCTTAAAGCGGCAACCCAGGAGCCTATCGCCACCGCCAGAACTATAATGGCTCTGGTCTTGGACAAGTAGCTTGTACGGCTCTAGCTTGATAGTGGTTACCGAGGGGCCAACGGCGTTGTGGGAGGCAAGGCACGGGGTGTTTTCCCGATTCCACCGAGGACGGTAGCCCCGTCGGCTAGGTCTCGTTAGACCCAGTCCTGTGTTGGGAGTCTCAGCGATTGAGAACTCCGCGCGTTGCGCATTGTTGGGGTGGATACCCGCGCTCTGGACGCCATCGACCCCCTTACGCTGGACTCCGTAGGCGTACGTCGATCTCGGTGCCTAAGGACTCACCACCTTGTAGTACCCCAGTGGCTACTGTCTTGTTAGGGTGTCTTGTGAAAAGCCTCGTAGCGTCCCTATGCAGTCACACCTCGGAAGTGTCGATGTGCGTGGTTGGGTGCAAAGTTCCTTAGAACTTTTACGCGACTGGTGGGTAAAGGGCGAAACTTCTGCAGAGTGTAAATCTATCATGATAGCCTTGCTCAGGGTCACGAGCGGCCTGGATCCTTTTTGATTAGAAGATGATGTTTAATTATGCTTAATGTTACTTACACTTCATTAATTGGGTTTCAACTGGGTTTCATTCACTTGTAGCAACTTGGATAATGTTAAAACGAACCAACTAAATGTGCTAATGCAGTTAAGCCGTGTCCAGCCTTTTTGAGCCTTCATAACCCGTGCTATACTTGCTAAGTAATTGTTTTACTTACACTTGCTATTTATTCAACAAAATCCCGGACGGGTAACAGATTGGGATGTGCATGAGTCTGCTGCTGAGTTTTCAGAGGATCTACCGTACTACTGAGTTGGGTTCTCCCAGTCAGAGTCCCTGTGGGATACGGCTACGCTTAGAGAGAGTTTATTTAGTCTTCCGCTATTGATGAATTTCATTTATGCAGCACTCTGATGTAAACACTACTTTATGATGAATGAATGAAGCATTTGATCTCTGTTTTACCAAATTTGTTTGCTATATGTGTATGTGGACTTTCTGGGCACACATATGGTCACATTCGGGTTTTTGTGAAAATCCAGCTGTGACACCTGACTCTCTCTCCCTGGCTCGGTGTGTCATGCGTGTATGTGTCGTTGTGGGCATCTCTCAACGCCCATCTTCCCCGGCCTGCCTCTACACACGTCGCTTTCTTATCTTTAGTATTCTCCGTTTTCCCCTGTGGCACGGGGGAGGGGAGAGAGGGACAGCCAGCTGATGGGAGATGAGGGAGAGTGAGAGGGGTTTATTATTTGTTTCCTCCTGATGAGTTATACTAGCGGCAGATGCTATCATGTCATGCATGAACAGTAGCAAAGAGAGAAAGGGTTAAAAAAAATTAGGTGGATACTTAGAGGGAATAATGATAGATATGATGTGGCATGCATGGCTCCGAGCAAGAACTTGTGGATCATGGATGATGCCCTGACCTGAGATTCTGAGATAGGGTTTGGGATTGGAAGGGGGCCGGCCATGCATGCAGCTGCAGCATGCATGCATGCAGCAGGAGGGGCATGCCCTAGTGCCTTAAAGGGGCTAGCTTAGCCACCGATGAGAAAGGCCGGAGAGAGCCACCACCAGTCCACCACCACCACTGACTCTGAGGGCGCGGAGAAAGTGACTAACTGGAGAAAGATGTTGGGCATGCAGGTGCCATGGCCGCCAGTTGGAAATAATCACCACAGTGATTGGGGGCCGGGGCAGGGATGGATGGGGTCTCCCCTGGCTGCTCAGATGTGGCAACAAATTGTTCGTATCGATCAGCGCACACTGCTGCTGCTGCGCGCCCACAGTGCCATACCGGCCACTCTCTCTTGCGGTGGTGGCATGTCTTCTCTCCTACGGCCCCCCATGCATGCCCTACCATGCCCTCCGTGAAATTGACCACTCAGAGCTCTGCTTTACACGCTATAGTGTTTCCGCGGCTCGCATGTATGGTAGGCTGATCCTTTTCTGATGGAGAGTATATTATATTCTTCTTCATTCCCCCGGTTGGCGCTGATGATATGATGACCATGCATCATCCCCTCTGTCATTATGGATTCATGATTGTGCCTGTGAGCTGCGCCCGTCCAGGACCGGACAGCTATATATCTTCTGCTACTTGATTACTTTCAGATGTCGTCGTTCGTCGTTGAGCGCTACCAACACTGTAAATCAGCCGGCGCCGACATCTGAAACAGTATATATCTATCTATATATATCTATATCTCTCTCGCAGAAATCTGAATTTCTCATGGGAATGGAGGAGCAGTCCCTGAATTGTCGATTACACCGATAAATCAGCTGCATGCATGTGTCTAGCTTGAACCTTGGAGGCATCAGAAATAGCTAGTATACTGTTGGGACGAATAATAATATCTATATCTCTTGCAACAAACAAATCCATGGGAGATGGGAACAAAAATAAAAACAGCGATGTGGCCGGCCGGCGCCCGGCCTGGTGCAATTTTGTGGCCTAGATCAATGGAACTACCTGTGCTCACACGCTCTCCCCTGAATATCTCACCTGGCACACACACTGCAACTGCAGCCATCATCAATTTAACTCCCCCACGAGGCCACGGCCACGGCCACGCCCGTCGCCGTCCGCGTCCATGTGCCCGCCCCGCAAATCCTCAGGAGGCCACGCCCTTCACACAAGCGCGGCGAGGCATATCCGAACGCACGCCGCGCCGTCGCCATCGCCGGCACGCGTGAATGCTGGGACGGCCGGCCGGGCGGACGGGGCGAGCTGAGGCTGAACAGCTAGCGGCTATATCTGACTGACCCGGTGGAGCTGAGCTGAGCAGGCCCAACAGTGTCATGTGTGCCTGTCCTCCAATGGCGCAACCGCACAGCGGGGATTGGAGCTGGGCGCGTGCGTGCGTAGCTGCCGGGGACGGGCCGTGGGTACGGCTGCCGTTTAATTGGGCAGCGACGGGTGCCCCAACATACGCAGGGACCTCAGCTCTCTGCCCTTTTCTTGCCAAAGAAGCTTCTATCTCCATCGATCATATCGTCTCTCTCTGGCGCCAATCAGAAGGAATTCACCAACATCGCATCCATGATGATTGGGCGCGCACCACACCACGCCGCCGTCGATCGTATAGTTGTATATATAATATATGTCTCTCTGTGTGTGTAGGGATATATCGGAGATGGAAAGTGATGGAAGAGGGAAAGGGAAACTTTACGCTAAAGGGCTATGGTACACTGTTGACTATGCTACCAGCATCAGCTGATCATCGAGCTTTTACTCACGCAGGCCACACAGCTTTGACCTCGCTTTCGATCCCCATTTCTCTCTGTTTTTGTAGCAGCAGTGCAGAGGCCCTATGAGGCTGGACGTGCATGCAGGAAAAAGGTCTAGCTCCCGCATGCTGTCGTGCTGCGCTGAGCTAGCTAGTGGAGGGGGCCGGGGGAAAGGTGCATTTGATCCACTGGTGGCGTGCGATTAGATACGCTGATTAGGACACGGTGACACCGATCGAGAAGGCCATCATATCAAAGGTTTGGAAAAGGTGCAGATAGTCTATAGATATATAGATGTGATCAGTTGCAATTGATATATGCCAAGCGCGCTGCTAGCGGTAGATGATCTCTAGAAGGGCAACGTCGTCTCTGATGCCAGGTTTTGGATCCATTACGTGTCCACCCATGCTCGATCAGCAGATCACCATATGCTACCGCACTAAACTATACATGGAGTGGAGAGACAGGCCATGCAGTGTTACTCTTTTTTATATGAGAGAAAAATAATAATAAGAAAGTGATGAGCGTACGTGTGTATACATATCATCGTCGTTGGGCATTATTCCAATTGGAGGCAGTTGTTCTTCTTCTCTGTGCACCTACCATTGCGTACGTGGTTCCGAGCTTAGAATATGTAACAACCCGTTGTTGGGAGTATTAGGTCACGTCACGAAGCAGCGCGCCAATTGTTGTTTTCGTGCCTCCTTGACCCGGTGCTGACAACTTGTGTCGATTCTTCAGTCATCACCGGCAGAATTTTCTCGGCGAGGAGGACGCCCCGGCCGGACGGGGCGAAAGTGCCGCCTTGTCCTGCGCTACACGTCACGTACGCGCCCCCGAGTGACATGACTACTCGCCATCTGGAAAAAACAATTTGCCAGTAATAAGCAGCTACGAGTACCAACCATACCAGATATATACCACCTCGAAAAAAAGACTGCGACCGAGCCTCACCAATCAGCTGATGATCGAATGACATCTATCTGCGCCAGATACAGCTTGACGATGCACCAACAACTAACTAACATCGCGTGTTCTTCCTCCCAGCTAGGGAGGCGATGCTACACGAGAAATCGTGCTCCGGCGCCTGCAAAATTACCCGGCCGGCTGTTTTGCATATGCGAGCTGAGCCTGGCCGGACAGCAACAGTTTGGGGACACGCCAGGGTGAGGTGAGTCTCTGGCTCGCCTGGCTGATGACCAGCGTACGCCAGGGGGATCTCTCGGTTTGGGGTATCTATCAGGTACTCGACGAGACGATGATGATCCGGCCAGCGGCTTGCTTGGAAGAGCAGGAAGGAGCTGACATGGCCATACGTGCACGTGGGGGAGCCGTCGCCTCACGTGATTGGGGGGGCCAGCCAGATGCCAAAAGGAGGGTGGGCGAGGTCTTTGGATGCTGTTGGGTGTGGTCCGGCTTTAGTTTTCTCCACTCTTTGTCATGCCCGGCCCTTTCAACTTATTGCAGAGGGAGAAATTAAACTGAAAACTACGCCACACGCAACAAAAATGTGGCCATTTCCGTCCAGAAAAAATAGGAACGACAGCTTCCCATATAAAATCTGTTTGCATTTTGAGATTCAGCAGCTAGCTAGCTAGGAAGATTTTTTTTAAAAAAAAAATTAAGTGCACGGCCGGCCGCCTGGTCGTCCTCATCCGAATGGGTTTAATTTGTTGATGATATTTTTCCTGTCCTTGGTTCAGATGCGTCACACGTTGTGGATTTCTTAGATCCTGCATCGATGTGACAGCATCCTCGAACCGAAGTCAAGGGAGATGGTAAGCATCAGCGGACCTGCCCTATGTGTGTCTGTGTGTCGATCACAGTAGTGTGTATGTGTCAGTACTATGGAATGTTTGCCCATGCTGGAAGGGCGATTTCTTTCGAGCTACTGTTCCAATCAAGCTACAATACTGTTGCTTTTCAGTAGTAACTTTCAAGATATGATTGCGCCCTTTATCAAGCTAGGATAGTCAAGACACTCCTTATCTTTTGGATAAGACAGTCCTCCAATCCTAGCTTAATCGTGGTATGTCCTCTACCGTCATATATACAGGAGCCACTTGATTGGACTTGTAACAATTTTAAGGACAGATAGATACGATAGGTAAACTTAATTACATATCGCGCGCTTTCCACCACTACGATCAGAAATGGTATCACCCATTTTACTTGTCTAACTGCAGGTACTTGTATTTGTTGTGCTGAGTACGTCTTTCACTAACAGTGAGTCAAAAACTCTAGCATTCATTCATTTTTTTCCTTAGAAGAGACATTGGTTCAATTGAAACCGTCCGTGATATAATACCCTAACAGGATGGTTCTTTAGAAGGGGAAAAAACTCTCTCACACGTGATTGTTTCTTGGGCGCATTCATCGATTGGAATCATCATTACCCCTTTTGGTTTTCACTGGTATCATAGACTCTGATGTGATATGTGACAATATAGTCTTCTAATTTGTCATAATGGATCACTTTCACATGCAAGTTAGTTCCAAACATTATGTGATATAAACAGTTTTCACATGCAGTTCAAAAGTCGCCTTTGTCGGCCATTGATCAAATCATTGTTGTTGATTGTGTAGACAGTCCACACTAGTAGAAAATAGGCTCTCTATCCACTATATTAGCCCCGGATTCGATTAGTCCAATAGTCCCGGATCTAACAACTAGGGGTGGGAGGGCCCTTAGCCCCGGACGCAAGGATTAACTTGGGACTACATGGGCCTTGTTTAGTTCCCACAAACTTCCCAAAATTCTCTCTCCAAACTTCACTATCCACACCCATTACCTTGAGTGAGGCCAAAGGTGTACACCTCTTGTCATGAAGATGTGATCATATCCACCGAAAGGCACATCAAATCTCTCTCCTCATACATGGAGCATTAAATGTAGGTAAATAAAAAAAGCTAAGTACATGGTTTTGATGTACACGACGAGACGAATCTTTTGAGCCTAGTTAGGTCATGGTAGGACAACGATTAGCACAAGCAAACGAAAAGTGCTACAATACGCTACAGTGTCCGATGTGACTTTTCGACCAAATTTTACCCACATCTTTTTACAACTAAACACACCCATGGTCTCATACATTAGTCCCGGGTGGTGGTTCCAACTAAGGCTAAAGGTACTCCACGGGTTTTTCCTTATAAAGGCCAATTCTCTTCTTCTAATATTATTACAACAAGCAAAAATTTTCACCGCTCTCTCGAGAAAATAGCCAGAACTAAAATATAGGTAAAGAAACATGAAAAGCATAGCTGATTGCAAACCTCCACTCATGCTATGCTAGTTTTCTTTTTCATCACGGTGGTCTTCAAAATGTCATGCTAGCTAAAAGGGCCCTTCTGAGTTCTAATACTGGACCGGAAGGTGTCATGTCTCACTTATATTTCTAGGTGCCATTTTGCAATACCTAGGCACTATGGTTCTCCATCTTGTTAAAAATAATGTACGTCTATTTCAAATATTTAAATTTCCCTCTCTAAAACAATGTCCCGCATCTAGTTTGCTA
The DNA here is from genome assembly GCA_033239725.1 of Echinochloa phyllopogon. Lineage (NCBI taxonomy): Eukaryota > Viridiplantae > Streptophyta > Magnoliopsida > Poales > Poaceae > Echinochloa > Echinochloa phyllopogon. The sequence continues at coordinate 8,396,250 of BTCW01000009.1, read as the reverse complement.
TCAACGATATCAATAAGTCAAAGTCACCTATATCTCAGATGGTCCTCCTTGCATTATTTCGTAGATAGATTCCTTCGTGTATTACTCATGTCCACACATCTCAGAAGATAGAACTGTTCTTCACATTGAAAATTATGCAATGAAATTTGGTTCATATTTTCTTATTATCCGCAATTATGGTAAGCTTTGTCGTACACTTAGGAACAAATGTTTTGACAAATTAAACTGCTCAAACAATATGCACTGTAGCATTGGATGTAGAAAGAAATGTCATAATTTTCACTATATTTTTTGAGGAATTACAATTTGAGGTATGAACATAACACATAAGACCTAACATTCTCACATAATAGACACCAGCCACATACTTGCCAACATGGGCTTGTGGCCCAATATTCTCGAACCCGCACCTAATTATCGTGCCGAAGCATGCTCTTATTACCTAATCTAAACATGTCTTTAAAGTGTGTAAACATGTTTAACTCCCATTTAATTTCATAGCTTACATCGGTTTTTTTTACCAAGTTGACCGTTCACACATAGCGTTTAATTCTATCGATGCATGACAAGTAGAGTTCCAGTGGCTCGACAGAAAATATACCATGCTAGAATCATCGATAGAGAATCTAAAAAAAATAAGACGATGCTAATTATACAAAGTCAGTTCTAAATTAGGATAGATTAATCAAAATATATGCTCCCCATTCAAAACATAATATATTTTAGTCTGGTACTAAGTCAAATTTATCTAACTTTGACCAAGATTATTAAGAAATATACACCAACAGATATAATATTATAGATATGTTTCATCAAATATATATACCACGAAATGTCTTGATTGTATATATTTGGATTGCATATGTTAATATATTTTTCCGCAAATATAACTTTGATAAAACTAAAACAACTTTCTGAAAACGGAACCGAGATATATGTTCTACTTGCAGCTAGAGGCGTGATCAGGTTCTGGATCCGCTATTGAAAGTAGGCACGAAAGGAAGAAAGAAAAGAAAGTAACAGGAGGTCCCCGTGTGAAGGCTCAAGGAAAAAGAGGAATAAGCAAAAAGCGCGTTTGGATGGATTACCCTTTAATGTGACAATCAGGGAGGAGGACGGGGATTAGTCCTCCAGTTCAGTCAGGGGTCGATCAGTCCGTCCGTCCACTAGGCAAAAGCTCGATACGCACGAACAAGAACAGCATAATAAACCCACACGGGCTCGGCGAGATAGCAGCTGCTGGTGGTGGTGGTACGTATAGCTAGCCTGAAGCCCAACACCTTTTCCCCGCGCGGGGCCCACGGGGGAGATAACACATGATCACTGTGTGAGACTAGGATTGAGTTGGTGCGGCGTCCAAATCACAACGGCCCAATAATTGATCGGGACGCCACTGGGACAAGGCCTCCCCCGCGCTCCCTCCCTCCCAGTCCCAGCGGCCGACAAGGCCCGCCCGTGGCCGCTATCGCCCGCCTGGACCACCGCGCCGCCCACCGCCCGATCCCCGTCCGACGGCTCCGCCTCGCCGACGGTAAAGATGTTGACCACCCAAATCGAAAAAAAAGGCGCTACCCGTACGCTCGCGCAGCATGCTCGAGAGCTCCTCCGCCCGTCCGGCCGCGCGCTCGTCTACCACGGTGGTGTGGCGCCGCGGCTGGGGCTCACCGGCCGGCGGCCGCCGCCTCCACCTCCTACTTTTCAGCTGGGCCTGAACTTGACCCTCAGCTCGCCGGTGGAACGGATGAACCGCCGCCGGACCACACCGGCCGCGCGCGCGGCGAAAAGTCAGAGAGACGCCCCATGGCCGGCGAAGCGCGACGCGTCGAGCTCCCCGGCCTCGCTCAACCGCCTTCTCTTAATAACCAACCCCGGCCCCCATCATCGCTGCTGCCTGCTAACGCAAACAACAAGAAAGGCCTCTCGGCTTTTGCTGCAGAGCAGCTAGCTAGGTCAAACATACGGCCAGGGAGGGATCGGCTGCGGAAAGGAGCCGGTTGGATTAGCGGTTGGGGCCGGATTAATTAGGCCTGCACCACAGACACGCTCGCATGCAGTTAGCCGCATGGTCAGGTATTAAGCTGATGCTGCTAGCACACGGCCGGCCATCACACGCACGCGCTCGCGTGGTTGGGAGAGGGGATCATATCACCGGTGGATGCGATGCGCCCTCCTTTCCTTTCTCTATTAATTAATTAATTAGGAAGAAAATTAATAAGAGGACGGGAACGGGGAGGGTCGTCGCGCGCACCCACCACCAGGCCAAGATTTTTATCATTTTCTTTGGTCTCGCAATAAAGGCGGGGATGTAAACACATGGCGTTGGTTTGAGCACGCACATGAAAAGTTCTTTATTTTCCGAAAGAAAAGAAAAGAAAAGATAATTTGATTTGCCGGGGGTCGGTTTCCTCCTCCTCGCTCCTCGCTTCCGATCGCCTTTTGAGTGTGTGCTGGTCAATTTCGAAATGAAAAAGAAAAGATGGGAAAGATGCAGAGAGGGACGCCTCCTCATCGCTTTCTTTTCCCATCACCCCCCTTGCTCCCCTTTAGCTGCTTTTCATCGTTGTTTTCTGCTCGCCGCTGGATAATACTCGACACGATCGACATCTTTCATTCTATCTGTTAGTATCTAGCAACCAGCTGCTATAGCCGCTGATATGATGCTTGAGCTCGTACGTACGTAGTATTCCTAATGCTTGGAAGGCGGCTACCTGCAGTGCTTACAAATCAGACACCTACCGATCGAGTGTGCACGCACGCACGCTTGCAAATTCAAATTCTAGCTACCAAATATAGCGTATAGGTAGCTTGAACAATTGTTTGAACCGATTAATTTGAGCTAGGGTCGCTAGAAGAGAAAAGGGGTAGAGGGAAAAGGAGAGGAGAGGGGACAAATGAAAACAAGCGTACGACATCACCCGCACCAACAATAATAACTTAACCACAACACAACAACGACGACGCTGATTATTAAACGCGGTACAAGCAAGGGCATAAAAGAAAAAGGAGGATCCCAAAGGAGCAAGGGAGCTGAGAGAGAGGCCCTGCGAGGGAGAGGGACAGCGACGTCTTCCTCCCTCTGGTATTGGGCTCCTCCGCCCGCCCAATTCCAATATCAGCAGCTAGCTAGCAGCGGCAGGAGGGATCAGCAGCACCGGCCGGGCGAGAGAAGAAAAAGAAAGAAACAGCTCGGTTTTTTTATATACCAACCGGGCTCCCTCCCTGCGCTAGCTGCTGCCTGTGCCTGCCCTCCCCGGCCTCACTCTCTCCCCTTCTCCCCGCTTGGCGCTCCCTTTCGGAATCGGAAGGCGATTGCACGAGGCCGCGCTGTGCCTGTGCCGCCCGACCGGACAAGGAGGGGAGGGAAAAAATATAGAGTTAGTCACACACAGCAGCAGCAGCACAGGAGGGGGGAGGAGAGGGATTGAGAGAGATAAAGAGATTTCGGGAGACAAGGAGAGAGGGACAGAGATGGAGAGGATCGGAGCAGCCGGTCGTCTCGGAGGCAGCCCTTTCACTACTCCCGCACCCAGATAACGATGTGCTAGTTCCTCTTCTCTTAGGTTAAGGTAAGCAGCCGGCCGGGGAGCAGGGAGCCAGCGCCTCTCATCTCACTGGGCTTATTTGCTTGCTAACACATCATCGATCAGTTTGGTTGTTGTTGTGCCCCGGTCGATCGATCGGTCGATTGTTCCGCTCGATTCGGGATGCTTGTTCGTACATATATGCATGCTGGGTTTTTTTTTGGTCGGCGAAGGAGGAGGATTTGTTTTTATTTTTCGATTTGGTTTTTGCGAGAGTGCAATTCAGTTGCTCTTCCGCTTGTTGGATTCTTTTTTAATTAATTAATCTTGTTTTGTTTCTGGTGCTTTTCACTGATACGGCGATGCTGTGGCGGTTGCTGATGGGGTGTGCAGGTAGCTAGCTTGGGGAGGAGGAGTTGTTCGGGATCCCGCCGACGATGATGACAGTGGCGCCGCCGGCATGGGCATAGCGGCGCCACCATCTCAGCCGGGGCAGACCACCACGTACGTGAGCCAACCCACCAAGAGCAGCAGCGCAGCGGCGATCTGCGGCCGGCCGCCGGCCACCGCGAGTTCTTCTATGTCCCACTCCCAGGGATTCCACCAGGCCAGCAGCGGCGTCTTCGGCTACTCCTCCGATGGCTTCGACCGCCCGGACTCCGGCCAGGACCACCACCAGCACCATCAGCACGAGCAGCAGCAGCAGCAGCACGTGGCGCAGCAGAGCCGCCGCGAGAAGCTGCGGGTCCAGGGCTTCGACCCGGCCGCCGCCGCCGCCGCCGGGCACGGCCTGCTCCCCATCGACGGCGCCGACGAGCACGCCGAGGCCGGCGCCATGTACGAGCACGCGGCCGCCGCCGCCGGGGCCTCCAACATGCTCTCGGAGATGTTCAACTTCCCCGCGCCGCCGTCGGGGCCCTCCGCCACCGAGCTGCTGGCCAGCCAGATGAACGCCAACTACCGCAGCTTCGGGCTACGGCAGGGGCCCGGCGGTGTGGCCGGCCTGTCCGGCGACGGCGGTTGGTTCGGAGCCGGCGCGGCGGGCCGTGCTGCTGGCCAGCTGGTCCTCGGTGGGGCCGGCGGCATGGGGTCGTTAGGTGAGACGTCCTCCCCGAAGCAGCAGCAAGGCGGCATGGCTGGCCTCGCCACCGACCCGGCCGCCGCGATGCAGCTCTTCCTGATGAACCCGCAGCAGCAGTCGAGATCGTCGCCGGCGTCGCCGCCGCCGTCGGACGTGCAGCAGCACCACGAGGCGGCGTTCCAGGCGTTCGGCGGCGCGTTCGGCGCCGCGGCCGGCGGCGGCGTGGAAGGGCAGGGCCTGTCCCTGTCGCTGTCGCCGTCGCTGCAGCAGCTGGAGATGGCGAAGCAGCAGGCCGAGGAGCTGAGGGTCCGGGACGGCGTGCTCTACTTCAACCGGCAGCAGCAGCAGGGCCCGCCGGTGCAGCAGCCGCCGATGGCATTGCACGGCGGCGGGCAGGTGGGTGCGCTGGCCGGGCAGCCGCAGCTGCACGTGGGGTACGGGCCCGCCGGCGTCGCGGGGGTGCTGCGCAACTCCAAGTACACCCGCGCGGCGCAGGAGCTCCTGGAGGAGTTCTGCAGCGTGGGGCGCGGGCAGATCAAGGGCGGCGGCGCGCGGGGCGGGCGCGGGGCGTCGGCGTCCAACCCTAACGCGAGCAAGGGCGGCGGCGGCGCCTCCAGCTCCGGCGCCGCGCAGTCCCCGTCGTCTGCGTCCAAGCCGGAGCCCCCGCAGCTGTCCCCCGCCGACCGCTTCGAGCACCAGCGCAAGAAGGCCAAGCTCATCTCCATGCTCGACGAGGCACGTCCACCGTCGTCTCCCTTCCTTCTTGCTCGATCTCTTTAGTTGCATGCATGGCACGCATCACCTAGCTGCATGCTTGCTGACGCCATGGCTATTAGCTAATTAAGCTCCGGCAGACGGCGGCGGCGCTACTAAAGGTAGTTGCGGCCGTGGCGGTAGGTGTGGGCAGAGAGAGAGAGAGAGAAAGAGCCGGCCGGTACGTAGCAGTACATCGATCAGGCGATGATGATCCAGAAGCCGGTACGAGAGGAGGAGGTCGCTTGTTTTTTACCGCCAAGTGAGTCATTCGTGGCAGGTGGCCGCCAATGGCATGCAGGCTGCAGCAGGTAGCTGCAGGAGCCGCCGCCACACAGACCCCAAGAGGGATATGAATCTCCCAATCATAGTAACATCGATCCCATCCCATATGGCTCGATTTCTTTTTGGGCGGTTGTTGGCGCTGCGCTGTTGCCGCGGCATTCATCGCCTCCATATTTCTTTATGCATGCTCCGCGCCTCCCCCCTCCTGCGCTGCCTATTCTCTCTCCGTATCCCCACAAGGGGAAAGAAGTACGGCACTGGCATCTCTCTCTTTCCTTTCCTTCCTTCTCCCCATTGCTATCATCACATCATCTCAAGTTCTCAACATAGGAGTTTATGTTAATAGCTAGTGGTAATTGTTTATGCCTCCCGTGCGTCACCACCTAATTTTTCTTTACACGCAGTATAATACCTGAGTCAGTGAAAGCTTAATTTGGCTCAACTAGCTAGATGGTATATATTTTATATATATCTATACATGCTTATATATATAGTACACGGGTGGTTCGTTGTTGGTGATCGATGCTAGAATCAGCTTTCATTCGAGCTGAACGCCTAAGCTAGCTGGTGCAGCTAGCTTGGGGGCAGTTACAATTGGCACTGCAGTGAGGAAGTACGAGAGGTAGCTGCTGCTACATGTTACAACTAAACTAGTCGATCCTAGCAGCCGGCCAGCTCGTGCATGATTGGCCAGGGTGGGAGCGAGCTCGATCAGGCTCAGTGATCGCCGCAGCAGCTGGGAGCTTGGGCACATGCAGGTGACACTGGTAGATGCGTATGGTGGCCGGCTCAGCAGCAGCTAGCTAGCTAGCTCGGCTGTTGCCAAATGCCGGTGGGCCTCGGCTGCTTTTGTTCCTTCTCCCCATTTCTCATAATTGTGCCAGCGACACATAGGCAACGCCATGCCCATGCCTTAACTGCTGCGCCACCCGATCGATATATCGAGTTTTGTTTCTTGCGCGCGTTCTCCCCATTGCTTTCCATTCGTACATACGTTCTCGATCGTCGTTTTACTTTTTCTTGCAATAATTCTCGATTAATTTGTTTTTGATTTTTTACCGGAGGGATGAGGTGAATCGTAAATTACCTGTTTGATGTTTTGAGGAGAAGTAATTTTTGGTGTCGATCTTAATATATATTTCTGTTTGTTTGCTTAATACTAATTCGATATCTGATTATATATATGCATGATCTCATGATATATCATCGATCAGGTGGACCGGCGGTACAACCACTACTGCGACCAGATGCAGATGGTGGTGAACTTCTTCGACTCGGTGATGGGGTTCGGCGCGGCGACCCCGTACACGGCGCTGGCGCAGAAGGCCATGTCGCGGCACTTCCGGTGCCTCAAGGACGCGATCGCGTCGCAGCTGCGGAGCACGTGCGAGCTGCTGGGGGAGAAGGACGCCGGCACCAGCTCGGGGCTCACCAAGGGCGAGACCCCGCGGCTGCGCGCCATCGACCAGAGCCTCCGCCAGCAGCGCGCCTTCCACCACATGGGCATGATGGAGCAGGAGGCATGGCGCCCGCAGCGCGGCCTCCCCGAGCGCTCCGTCAACATCCTACGCTCATGGCTCTTCGAGCACTTCCTCCACCCGTACGTCTCTCTCTCTCTCTGAACAGTTCTACGTCTCTCTCCCTCTCTCTCGAACAGTTCTACGTCTCTCTCCCCATGCATCGTTCCTTCGCCCCTCTCTCTCTCTTTCTCTGTCTCTCTCCATGCAAGTGCATGGGATCAACTGCCGGCCGGCCGGCGGCGATGGCGTGCATGGAGCTAGCGAGCAGTGTTCTCGCTCCTGCTACTCATCACGGGCAGCTTCGCTTTGCTTTTCCCTCTGCGCGCATCTGCATGCTGCGCTGCCCCGGCCGGCGGCCCTCTTCTGCTGGTTCATTCGCTGCTGTACGTGCTTTAGCAAAAGCAGTAATTTTTTCGAGATCCGCGCTAAAAAACCGGCCGCAGCAGCCATGCATGCCGGGGACTGTGCGCCTGTGTATATTCCTCCCCTTTTGCCCCCCACCCCGGATTTAACTTTCCCATCATTGCAGAAATTTACCTTTTCTGATTTTACTGCGGTCAGTGCCAGGCCGGCCGTGGCCTGCCTAGATCCTCCCTGCCGCCCCCGGTTCAGCTGTGGCAGTCTCTCTCTGCTGCTCCTCCGCCGCCGCTCGAGGGAAAGGGAAGAAGGCTGCACTGCCCGCTTTCGCGCGCATGCAAAAGCTACGCGTCTCCATTCATTCTGCTGCTCGCATGAATTGAACGTTCAGCCTTTCTGCCGCGACGCGCGCTGCCGGCATCGGCATGGGCGCGGCCGGCCGATGAGCCGCCGCGCGCCCGCCGGCCTCCTTTTGCTTGCAGTTGCAGCCTTGCGCCATGCCGCCATCTGATCCACCAGATCGTCCCGTGCTATCGTGCATGCTGCCATTGCTGCGGCCGGCCTGCGCCTGCGAGAGATCAAAGCAATCAGAGAGGGGGAATGGAATATATCGCCCTCGGAATCCGTTTTCCGTTGGCTGCTCCTGGCGCTGCATCTGCATGCATGCAGAGGTTGCAGTCTCGCAGAGCTGTGGTCGTTGCTGGTACCCACCTGGTAGTGCTACACTCTAGCTTACATGTGCGTGCATGGATATCAGCGCTCTAGCTCGTCCAAACATATGATCATCTTCAACGGCTTCACATATAATGCGTCTATGATTGGTGAATAGTGCTCGCACGTCGCTGTTCCTGCGGCTCTGATCTGCTGCTCGATCGCAGGCTGCAGCAGTGCAGCAGTCAGAGCCGCAGCTCAGCTAGGCAGGCAGAAGATAGTGTGCAGCAGCTGCAGCCCAGCACGTACCCCGGCCGGCTAGCTGCAGCCTTAACGCTGGTCCTTTCCTATATATGCAGAGTGCACAGTATGCGGCGTGGTATGGGAATGATTCTCATGTGTGTGTGTGTGTGTGTGTGTGTGTGTGTGTGTGTGTGTGTGCAGTGCATGGATAGCTGTTCATTCTCTCGTGGCCTCTGCAGGTACCCGAGCGACGCCGATAAGCACCTGCTGGCGAGGCAGACCGGGCTGTCCAGGAACCAGGTTTGTACGCTTGCACAACCCCATGCACAGTGTGGAGTCAGAGCTCTTATGGCCTCTAGCTTGTTGCTTGCTCTTGTTTGCGGGCATGCACCGTACACATATTCATGCATGAATAAGATCTATCTATATCGCCTACTGTTCGGCGTGACAGTTCAGCCTGTTCATGCTCTTTGTTTTGCTAATTTGGATGCACTTCTTTTTGGCATTGCATCGAGATGGTCGTCTTCCCATTGTCTTATGCGTAGATAGGGTGTCCACAACAAGGCCGAGGTGAATAGGAACTGCTACTGTGCTGATTGTGACCATTAAGCTAAAAAATACACAGTCTAGCTGAATCTGATATTAATACTATACGTACTGTTAATCAACTCATGCTTATTAGAATAATGCACCATCTCTTCTCATATGAGCTACAACTTATTAAATGAGCATTTACGTACAAGCTAGTGTTCAAGATAAAATACACTTTTAACAAGCATGATATAGCTATATTTAATTATAAGCACGGACCAAATAGGTCATTACCACCTTCTCAACGTCTAGAAGACATGCCACTTTGGCCACCTTGCTCTAGAAAATGGTTTCAATTAATATTGTGCATATGATAGAAAAACCAGATTGGACAATATTAGCTGGTTGACTCAACAAGAGAATCCCTAAGTACTTGTGAACTGACTAAATTTACACAGGTCGACAAAAAGGATCAAAAATCAATTTCCAGATAGTCTCTAGACACTTAATAGTATATATATATATATATATATATATATATATATATATATATATGCATGCATGTATACCTATCCTTGTCTGTATATGCTACTTATTAGCATATGAATGTAAAAGAATTGAACCTAGCTATATATATGGATAACTCTCCATTTGAATTGCTATAGGAGATTATTAAAATGCCGCATGTATGTCCACATAAATAGTATGCATGATGCATCACGTTTATGTTTTTTTTTACCTCATCTCTCTCTTAGTAGTCTCTTTTGTTTCTTTCCTACATGCACTTACGTGGTCCCTGCACAAGTGCCCCTCATGTCTACTAACTTATGGGCAGTGGGTCATTATCAATCGATGGCCGCATCGTAGAAACATTTCCTCCTCTGCTCTTGCCCAATGTGACAACGCAAACCCGGCCCCTCTTCGGCTCCCCTTGTCCCGCTATCCTTTCCTGGCATCTTGATCGAGTGAAATCTATGCGTATGGTGAATGGCTAACTTTAATTTGGAATCGTACTAGATATCTAGGGGGCCGGGTACAATAATACATATACGTTGGGCCCACCCCTTGAACATTTTTATCTGTACCTTAGATTTACAGCGTCCCCTAGTGAAAGGAAATTCCATGCCCGTCTACCGTAACAGTTATATTAAATATATATCTATTGCTATGGGTAAACTAATAGTCTTTCCTTGCTTTCTACGTGGTGCAGTGGCACTCTTCTAACATAATCTAAAACAATTCTACCTAACTATGTACAGCATATGATTTTCTAACCCTCATATCGTTATGCTTTATGTGCTATGTATCATCAATAAGGAAAACAACTTGATCACATGGTGTAGACAATAGCTAGCGATTTTCTTGGAAGATGTTAATAAGGACCACCCCTTGGTTGCACCGTACGTATATGTATGCCACAATAATTGTGTCCAACCAGTGTAGGTCTAACTTGTTTAAGTAGCTCCTAATTGACCAGTTAACCTACTTCGGTCCATATAAAGAAAAATTTCCTTATTACATTCATTAGTTGGTCTAACTTTCTCAGCAGATTTTATTGTAGTTTTAAGATGCTAGCTTTGAGTGCATCAACATTGTTGACATCATTTTACATATACTACTATACCAACAACACACTTAACTAGTGTGCAACTAATAATGGCACCTTTTCAAATAACCAACTGTACACATGCCTTCATCTTGAAGCAAAATAAATGCTCAATTGTGTCCTTGTCTTCCGTTTGTGTATATATGCCTTCAAAAAGTGCCAAACTCGTCTCCAAATTTCTTGTGTTTTCAAAATGGTTGAAGTATTGGGAAGAAAATGATTCACTTGGATAGTTCTATACAAATGAAAGACTACATGCTTCCATTACTTCTTATGAACAACCCTGTATTGTCGTGTGCAACTCATTACAATTTTTTTTACACAAAGAACCAATATGTATTCTTCCTAAAAACAATATGTTTATTTCAAAGATCTAGAATAAAGTATAAATGTAATTTCGTACTATCTTCATGCATGAAGCATATATTATAACCCTATAACTAAGAATATATAGGTGTATTTGCTAAACATTTTTATAACAATTCTAGCGACTATCGTATTAGTACCTTTATTTTTTCTTTCTCAATCACTGGTACAATTTCCTGGAATTTCTAACATATAGTTATATATATTTTGGACCTAGCAAAACAGTGGGATTAGATCGTTTTTTGTGTAAATTTGATATATGTTTGAAGCCTTTTCCCCTTATCTATCTGACTCGAACTAAGAAATTCACCCCTGAATTCATTTTAAGTATATTCAGTATCCTTATCTTGTCGATTCATACTGAGAACTTTTCTAAGAAATCAAATCATTTACCAAAAAAAAAGAAATCAAATCATCCAATGCATGCTGCTTCGTGTAAATTATTGTCCTTTCGAAGCTTTGGCAGCCATTTAACACCTACATGGACCCTATTACGTGCTGAACATTGGCTATATTTTTTGTACAATATTTTTTTAGTATTACCTAGCCATAAATAATCATGGAGAATACATACAGCAAGCAAAAAAACACTATTTATTATGACAAATATCCTGCTTCAAAGTACATTTAGCTCATAGTATTTTGCTAAGAAAATTGCTAAAACAACAAAGGGGTCTGATAATTTTCTGCATTTTAAAAGATTGTATGTATAACTGAATGGTTCCTCTCTTTTTAGTAAGTTACTAGCTGAATGTAACATTTCACATAGCTGATTTAGCTATCTATACTCCTTGATTTTTCAGTAGCGTTATTAACTGCAGTCTAAGTGGTCAATAACTGCATGCATTCGGCATCGAAATAGTGTTTTCTTTTCTAAATTACATATGTGCTGAGAGTCTGAGACTCGATACTAGTAGAAGGGCAAGGAAAGCTTATGATAACAAACTAGACTATAGAGATTCTCATCTAACAAGATGAAGAAATTAAGAGTGTGCATGAACATTTTAAACCCTAGCTAGAAGTATACATAATATGGCAACCCCACATTACTCTGTACTAAATAGTACCTCTTTACTATTTAACCATGTGCAGAGACATGCACATCCTCATCAGAAATCAGAACAAGGCAAAATGTATGTTATTGCTATATTACAAAAGAAGTAGATCCAAAACATTGGACACAAACGAAACAAGACAGTGGCAGGATAAAACTGAAACATGACAGTGAGGACCCGCCGGTTTAGCTAGCAATATAAGCCACCTAGTAGCCCTATACACAGCACGTCCCTGCTGCATTCATGCATATGCATGCACGCATGGCCACGGGCCGTGCATGGACCCCATGTCGTCCCTGCAATAATTTGTTTGCTTTCCTTTGGATCAACTCCAGGTCTCCAACTGGTTCATCAACGCCCGTGTCCGGCTATGGAAGCCCATGATCGAGGAGATGTACCAGCAGGAGTGCAGGGAGCTCGATGGCTCCTCGGCCGGCGGCGGCGGGCCCGAGTCCGGCAACGACCCCTCCGGCGCCGACGACACGCACTCCCCGACCACCACCGGCGCGGCGGCGCAGCTCCCGCATCAGCAGCAGCCGCACGGCACGGCGCCCGGCGTGATGCCGCACAAGCCCGACCCGGGCGCGGGCCCCTCGGCGGCGGACGCGGCTTTCGTCGGGATCGACCCGGTGGAGCTGCTCGGCGGCGACGCGCACGTGGGCGGCGGCGCGGACGACCTGTACGGGCGGTTCGAGCCCGCCGGGGTGAGGATGCGGTACGGGCCCGCCGGAACCGGCGCGGCCGCCGGCGACGTGTCGCTGACGCTGGGCTTGCAGCACGCCGGCGCCGGCAACGCGGGGCCCGACGGCACCGGCCGGTTCTCCTTGAGAGACTACAGCGGTTGTTGATGCTTACACATCGCTACATCACCTTTCATGGCATGCATTTGGAACAGTACCGAGGAAAGAGAGAGAGGGGGAGAGAGAACAGTAACCAGAGGAGAGAGAGAGAGAGAGGGAGGGAGCTAGACCGAGAGAGATGAGCATCTAGAAAGAGAAAATTTGCATGGTGCCTAGCTAGAGGTGATACATGGGATGGGATATATGAATATGAGATCATCACAAACCTCCTCCGATCATTCTTCTTCATCGTCTTCTGCTTCTTCCCAGATGATTCTTAATTTACTTAGCTAGCAGATTAATTCCTTTTGTTAGGCATTATTGTTGGGGGGTTAAGGATAATTAATTTGTATACAGCAAAGGAAGATAGGAAGTGTATAATTGTTTAGTCACACTTTTTTGTTCTCTGTTTTTGCATTTGCCCTTTTTGGTTCTGGTGTACCAATTTTTTTTCTTGTACTCATTTTTCTTTCCCTCTCTGTAACTAAACATAAGAGAAACGTACATGCATACGTAAATACATATATTGGTAAATATTGGGATACATATACCACAATATATATATGCTCAGATATATGCAAGGCTATACAGCTAGCCCAAAAGAGGAACATATACTCCAGTACAAGTGTGGCCACATAGTTGGCTGGCATGTTGTACGTGCAATTTGTGCGTGCCTCTTTTCGTCTGCCCCATCTTTTGGGGAAACCCATTGATGCCATATGTCGGGGCTGGATCAGAGCTTCCTTTCCAATCCAAGTAAAACACCACAAATCATGTTCAAGGCATCTGAAAGAATTGAATTAGAAATTTCCGATTTCTATTTTTCTATGGAAATAGATATGTTTCCAGAGATCCACTAAAAAGAAACAGTTGTTTTCTATGGGAAAAGAATCTACTAGAGTACTAGACCACTGACTCATGTGAAAAACTCCACTTATTGTCACACCCCAAAATTTTTGAATTGTGGGATGTGAATTTTCAACGTAATTAATACAATATTTTCCTCAATTTTCTAAAAAATTTCAAGCTTTATAAAATTTACAGGGAATTTAGTAAAGGAAAAATTGTTTTTCTAAATTAAATTAAATCAATATAGGTTTAATGCTGTGTGTTGCATTCATGCTGGCTGCATTGAGTTTTATTTGTTTGTAGTTCAAATCGGAATTTAAATCCAATTTAAATTCACATTTGAACTGTGTGTGTTTGAGCCCTAGAAAAGTTGTTTTGGCCGAAGTTCAAATCTCCTCCCTGAACTCTTTCCCCGAGCCATTCTTTTCCCTTCTTCTTTTTCTCCAGCTCGGCCCAGCTCCCGCTTACGGCCCAGCTCAACCGCGCGCGCGTCTGCTCCCTAAACTCTCTCCTTGGTCCGTTTCTGCTCCTCGTACTCTTCCCCGGTCAGCCCAGCCCCTCCTTCCTTTCTTCCCTACCGAGCCGCCCAACTCTTCCCCCGGCCCATATCTTCCTCTCCCTCTCGGGCCGAGCCTGCGAGGCCCGGTACGGGCCGGCCCAACTCGAGCGCAGGCCTCCCTGCCGAAGACAGCGCCGCCGTCGCCGCCGCAACTGCCGCGCCGCCGCCCCGCAATCAGCGCCGCGCCACCGCTCCGGCCTTCCTCGGCGTGTGCGCTATGCCAAGCACGGGTCCGCGTCCCTTTTAAGCCGCGCGCTGCCAGCCCCGCAAGACCTAGCCGCCGCCGCTCTCTCCCCTTCGCCTCTGCCCACCGCCGCCCTCTGCGCCAGCGCAGTGCCGCCGCCGCCGGGCCATCCTTGGCGTGCGTGCCCTGCCAGCCTCGGCGTTGGTGCCACCCCGCTTTCTGAGCGCGCCCGCACCTCTCCTCTGCCTACTTGAGTCGCCGCCCTCCTCCCCTACACAGCGCCTCACCGCCGCCATTGCCACCGTTTTGCGGCCTCCGCCGGTCGCTGGTCGGAATTGAGGCCACCACGAGCCCCTCCTCGACGAGCCGCACCTCCCCCACCTTTCTTCGTCGACGATTCTTTACCAGAGGAGCCTCCCCGCGAGAACCACTCGCCGCCGGTCATGGACTGTGGGAGCTGGCCGCCACGGTCGCCGCCAGCGAAGGAGGTCACCACCGCGAGCTTCCCCGAGTCGAGCCGAAGCTCCGCCGCCGGATTCCGTCGCCTTCACGTTGCCGGAGCCCCTCGCCCACGAGCGCACCTCGCCGCCGGCCGCTGGCTCCGCCGTCCGCCAAATCCTGGCCAGCGCCGCCCGTCCCCGCCATCGGTGAGACCCCCATCGAATTCCCCTTGCTCACCCCTCCCTCTTTCGCGCGTCGCCTAGGTTCCCAAGCCCCCGTATCGCCGGCGGGCAGAGCCGCCAGGAGCCGCCGGCGAACTCCCCTGTATGGACCGAGGAAGAAGATGACCGATTTGCAATTAGGTCCCTAAGGAATCGCGAAACTATTAGATCCAATCTTGTGTCTTGCGCATTTTGCGAAAAACCCCTGCAAACATTAGATCCCAGCACTTAAACCCAGCCGAGCCCTTTTTGCAAATCTAACCCTGCTGTTTACCCTTTTCGCGAGCTCTGTTGTGTGTGCCTTGCGAATCTTCTGAGTAAACCCCTGCCATCTACGTTATTCGCGTTTAGGTCCCTGCAACCTTGATTTAAGCATATCTTCCATGTTTTACATCCGATTCGATCCGTTCTTGTTGCGTTAGACTCTTATCAACTCAAACTACATTTTAGTACTGTTATTTACCATGTGACATATTTCTGAATTTTATTTAATATTAAGTTGATTAAATGTTACCTAAATGTCTTTTCTTAACTAAAATTTAATTAAGGTTATACGGTTTTTCATATTAATGTTAACATAATTAATAATTACTTATTAATCTTCTGAATAAAATACAATTAAGTTTTACTTCAGTTTTTCATAAATGATTATTAATTTGATTAATGCTTATTAAGTAACTAGCTTTTCCAAATTAAAAGCAATTTATAGTTAAACTCTGACTTTTCATAAATAAATGTTAACATTGATTAATTATAACATAAGGTGTTTCTTTGAAATAACCTTCACATATTATTTTATTTAATTAAAATATATCCAGCATATAGTTTTATTTGTTTAATCATCAAATCTTCCGATAGTTGTATCTTTTCAACCGTTACTCCGTTTTCAGCGATTCTTGCGCTCACGTGACCATAGAACCATGCACTATCCTTTAGTGCGCTCTTTTAAAGCCTTCTCTATTGATTGATGTATTGTTCTTAGTTGTTCTTGTTTGTTTGCTTGTCTAGCTACATGTTTGCACTCGATGATTGTTGCGAGTAGAGGAAGGTCGTTCGAGAGATTCAAGATGAAGAACTGAAGACTTTGAGCAGCTATTAATTGGATTTGAGGCAAGTTATAGCACGGACAATCCTTGCTACCTATCTCACTTTTAATACACTGTTCTTTACATACGCATGTGTCTAATACTGTTTACCATTAAGGTCGTACCTAGCATTTATTTCCCTGTCCTTGTGTTCCTATGGGTTTTTGCATATGGGTAGTATTTTGCTAGGCGCAACTACTGTCACTTTTACTTAACTGTTAAACTTGTATTAATGGTCCACTTCAACCTTAATATTAAAACTTGCTTTTTAGCAACTTGGATCAGGGAGCTGGGGCTTGCGTGTTTTGTCTGGCCCCAGTGTCTCTCCCTAAGGACTGGTTCGTAAAAGCGGCAACCTGGGAGCCTGTCGCCGCCACCGGAACTATAATGGCTCTGGTCTTGGTTGAGTAGCTTGTACGTCTCTAGCTTGGCAGTGGTTACCGAGTGGCCTACGGCGTTGTAGGAGGCAAGGCACGGGGTGATTTCGGATTCCACCGAGGACGGTAGCCCCGTCGGCTAGGTCCCGTTAGACCCAGTCCCGTGTTGGGAGCCTCCGTGAGTGCGGGGAGCTCCGCACGTTGCACCATTTACTTTGTTGTTGGCATGATTTGCCGGTGCGTGGATGCCATTGACCCCCTCACGTTGCGCCCTGAGGGTCAGTCAATCTCGGTGCCTAGGTTCTCACCACCTTGTAGTACTCCAGCGGCTACTGTCTTGCTAGGGTATCTTGTGAAAGCCTCGTAGCGTCCCTATGCAGTCACACCTCGGAAGTGTCGATGTGCGTGGTTGGGTGCAAAGTTCTTCTGAACTTTTACGCGACTGGTGGGAAAAGGGCGAAACCTCTGCAGAGTGTACGATCTATCATGATAGCCTGGCTCAGGGTCACGAGCGGCCTGGATCCTTTTATGATTAGAAGATGATATTTATTACTGCTTAATGTTGACTTACATTAATTAATTTGGGATACAACTGGGATTCATCTAATGTAGTAGTTATGATTAAAATGAACCAACTAAAAGTGCTAATGCAGTTAAGCCAGTGTCAAGCCTCTTTTGACTTATCACCCGTGCTATACTTGCTAAGTAATTCTGTTACTTACTCTTGCTGTTATTACTATTTTTGGGCAAAATCCCGGACGGGTAACAGATTGGAGTCAGGCTGATTATGCTATGGAGTTTCCAGAGGATTTGCCGTACTTCTGAGTTCGCGTTCTCCCAGTCAGAGTCCCTGTGGGATTGCGGCTACGCTAGAGAGATGTATTAGTCTTCCGCTGTCCATGATTTTATTTTTGAAGCACTCTGATGTAAACGCTACTATATGATGAGAATAAAGCATTGTACTCTGATTTTTACCATATTTGTTCGCTATATGTGTCGGTGGACTTCCTGGGCACACATATGGCCACATTCGGGTTTTGGGTAAATCCGGGTGTGACACTTATCATGTAAGACTAAGTGAACGGTACGGTGTGCTATATTGATCACTTTTTCTTACTACGTACACGTACTAAATCAATGTCTCACGAAGTTATTTTTCTTGTTTTTTTTCTCAAGTTCATTATATTCACTATATGTGTGTGGTAATCCATGACATGAAGTTTTATTTATTTTTTGTAGTTTGAGAGAAAATGTTGCGAAGAAGTTATGAGCGTATCCGAATATGAAATCTATCGAAACAAATAGAAAGATTATGAAGCCTGTTGAAACAAATAGAGTTTCATTTCAAGTGGGTGTGTCCAATCACACGCCTCGTAATACATGCTATTGCCCTAGCCATGAAATTGTGAAATGAAATTATACACTGGAGAGCCATGTTTCGTTTATCATCTCAAACGTCTTTATATGAAGTGGTAATATTGGAAACTGTAAAATCAAACTCCTCACTAGAAATGGCCTTATCCAACTCCATAGTAGAACTGACACACGCACACCGCTAAATTTGGAGATTACCATCACACACAGTGGCGAATCCAGCGGTGGGGCGGCCGGGGCCAGAGCCCCCCTACCGCCGGCTGCCTCCATTGCAGCCCCACCAAGCCTCTCCTAAAAATTGGAGGAGGAAGAAGAGAGAGGGGGGGGGGGGGGGGTGGAGGAGGAAGGAGTGGCAGCCCCTCCTTGCCTCAACCGCTGGATTCGCCACTGATCACACATGGCGACTTGATTGGGTATCCACATCGCCACCTAATCGCAATCCCTCGCAAGAAGGTGTAGCCGACTGATGAGAAGTTTATGCCCGCCGGTATGCTCATTGCACGTCCAAGTGAACTCAATTATGTTTGCAGCGCACATGAACTTGTCAGGAAACAAATACATACGCGTATTTCCTGCAAATTCCCCACGTCTCAGAGGCTAATACTAGTTGTCCTAATTAATGAACCGAGCAAATTAAGCAATCAAGCAAGGGCAATGTGTATTTCTCGAGACAAGCCAGCAGCAACCCGTAACAAGACGACACGTGGACGTGGGTTCCACAAATACAAGTAGCCTTGTGGGTAGCGTAGCCACTGGCCCTGCCCACTGGTCGGGCTGGCCAGCTCTCCCCCTCCCTCCATTCACCAGCAAAATCTCCACTTCCCTCCCTCCGTCCGTGACCCGTGAGGCCAGCAGCGGGAACGGGGAAAGGAACAGGCCAGCAGCAGCAGCCAGCAGCTAGCCGGGCCGTGAGCGTAACGCACGGTGCGAGAGCCCAATCAATTGGGAGTCTAGCTGGGACCGTCCGTCCGTCCGTTGGTTACCTTCCGCGTCGCTCGCACTCGCACAGGCGTTGGAGGGGTGGCGGTGCGCCGTCGGCCGCCGCGCGCGATCATGATTGGGCGGTTAAGGGTGCGTTTGGTGGGTCGCATGAGCTTAACCTGGCTCGTATATGTGAGACAGGCCCATCTCAGCCAGGCTGAGTGCATGCAACACATTATTTTTGGTTGGTTGTATGTACTGAGACGGGTTGAGAAGAGATATTGTTTGGTTGTCCGTATGAGATTACGTTGCATGAGATAAAAATTATTAAATATTCACCTCCATAATTTTAATTTTATATAATCATACTCTAATAGTTTTTATTCACATTGTTGTTGTCTTAAAATTCTTTAAATATATTTATATCACTTAATACATGCTAATTACCGTACTAATCACGCCATTATCTAAACAACGGTTGCACCGTGCGAGCCAGGCCCGCTGGAAACGGAGGCCAAGCTCGTTTCTCGGGAGCCTGGCTCGACGGCAGCATCTGCATCCGGCCGGCCACGCTCTGACGAGCCTGCACCCGGCGAGCCTGGCTCACGCCAGATGCAGGAAGCAAACACGCCCTAAATGCGGGAAATGGTGGTTGGGGCCGGGCCGATCGGCGCGGCGACGTGGTGTGCGTGCACGGTGCACGCGCGCGGCAGTAGATTTTGTTGCCAGAGCAGAGGAGAGGAGCACGAGCGGGGGGTGAGGGAGCCGTCCCATCAATGCGGCCCGGGAGGAGGAGATGGAGATTGGAGCGAGGGACCATCGGCGGGGCGGGCCTCTCCTCGCTCTCCTTTGGGCTCTATCGGACAGCGAATCAGATTGGGTTGTCGATCCGTTGTCGACAAGGAAATGGAACCGGCCGTGTGCTTGCTTGGTTCGGGGTCGGTTAGGAGCTCTGCTCAACACGCACGCTAAACACCTGGGTGGGGTTAAGGCTTGGTTGAATGGGCTTAGCCTGTTCTTGACCGTTCGAATTGACACATGGTCGGTCTGTGGTGTGCATCGTGTGGGATGACACTGTATGTCCGAAGAAGAGGGCGAGAGACAAGGGTGTAATGGCAAGCGGCTGCTTCTCTGACCACGAGATCACCCGTGCCGCCTGCGCTAGCTCCTGGTGTTTAGCCAAAACTCAAAGGACGCCTCTAGTGTCCAGTGACCTGTCTGACAGCCTGAGCACAGACGCGGCCTCTGACGAAGATCGGATCAGAGCGCCGCCCCCGGTTTAGGCTTTCCATCCCGGCGTTGCACGTAGACGGTAGACCAGTCAGTCAGTCAACTGCTGTTGCCCGGGTCTGAACGACAAAGGCACGTTTTCATCAGATCCGCTGTGCCAACCATACACTCCTGCTGGGAGGGACGACGGTCCGGTCGTACACCCTCCGCTCGTCCTCGCCCTTCCAACTTCCATCCATCCATTTGCACGATGATGATTTGCAAGGGTCGCAATCGCACGATGATTGCGAACCTAACCGAACCAACAACCAACTTGTCAGGCGCGCTATCCGTGTTGACAAATGCTAATGCAACCTCGAGCGATTCCACGTCCCTCTCGCACAGCACTGGGGATGGTACACCCTCCCGGCTGGACGATGATGCTACACCTTGTCTCTTTGCAACTTGCAAACGAAACCTCCGGGTACAGTCGCTGCTCACCTCTTGCACCAATCGATTATCGATGGACTGAACCGTCCCAGCCGAACGATCAGGTACCTGTCGCGGGGGCTGCGTCACCTCCATCGGATTCTCAGGTCGATTTTCTTTCCCTGCTCACTGCTCAGAATAAACATTTGAGACAGATGCATGTTAGGCAAGCAGTACGAAGTCACACAGCGACCGACCATTTTGGGTAGTAGTGTAGGACATGCTAAACACCACCAAATGTCGAAGTAGGCATGTAACTTCCTTGATGATGTTTCTGTAAAGGGCAATGTGTAGTAGTAGTACAGATCTAACAGGTTAGCAAGGCTCAAGCTTTCATTATGGAGTAATACTTCACAACATGTTGCATTCAAAAGCATGCCTTCCTTCATTGAGGGTCTGCTTTAATTGAATTGAACAGGCGGCGCAAAACCAGTAATTGGCCCAACAGTTGCAAGCATTGTGAGCACAGTAACACCAACAGAAGTTGAATTATACGTGTAACAAAATAGCCCACTTAATCTGGTATATTCAGAAACGTGAATGCCAAATG
The DNA here is from genome assembly GCA_033239725.1 of Echinochloa phyllopogon. Taxonomy (NCBI): domain Eukaryota; kingdom Viridiplantae; phylum Streptophyta; class Magnoliopsida; order Poales; family Poaceae; genus Echinochloa; species Echinochloa phyllopogon. Next base: position 8,375,183 of record BTCW01000009.1, on the reverse strand, counting down.
TTGATTGAAGCACCAACATGGAATGAACCATGAGTTTCGACTTTGTTCTTGCCAGAATTACATTCTGTGAAACAAAGTTTTGAAGCATTGGCGATATCTGAAAGCAAATCTCTGTTTCTCCAATTACTATGCAGTGATACCAGAGTCTGGACTACTATGCTAATATAAAACCTATTATATATCAATGTTTAAATAGAAGGAATCAGACAGCTACAATGTTGCTGGAAGTAAATTGCAGATAGCAAAATGCTTCACGAAGAAACAATTATCTGTTTTACTGGATAGGACATCCAAACATCAAAGCTACCAGCGTGCCTGTAGGTAAGAGCTTTATATCCTTACAAGGAAACCATAAAAAACATCATTTAGCTGCTCCATAAAGACCCAATATACTTCAGATCAATTTTGCCGTACATCTACTCAAGGACTACAAGATTCTATCACCGTAGTTGCAAAAGAGTTTTGAGTGAATTTATGAAAGGCTATGCCATTCACATAAACAACTCCAATCAGTGGTTGTCTTCCTTTGGCTTCTCCTTGGGGATTGTCGAGTCAAGTTTCTTCGGAGCTGCTTCTTTCGCAGACCTGCAATTTTGTTTGATTTAGCTAAGGAATCAAAGCATGTGCAGAAAGCATCCTGTTACTCTCTAACAACTGATGCACGATTCCTTTCCAGGTTAAAAGCAAAAAAAATCTTAAGGAATTTTCATACATGCTACTGAAAAGACACTGGTTCTTTCAAATGCCAAAGCTACATCATACAACAACCAGACATAGTTGACGCATGACATAGTTGTTGCCTTTTCTTTTCTGGACTGGTTTAAACAACTCTAGAGTTAAACAGGTAAATACAAATCACTGTCTAGTGGGAGGCTAGGCAAATACATGAGTAGTATAACAGTAAACAAATGTTGGTATATTCAGATTACAGAATGCAAAGCTATGCACATATTCCATATCCATAACTCGAAATGTGCCAAAATATGCATACGAAAATAGGAAGCTTCTATATAATTATAGATTTCATATATCGTGATATGAGATGAAGTGTTTCTTTTCCCGTGTGTGTAAGTGTCAACATGTAGATAGTATCATTTGGCAATTTGTCCATGAATGAAGGGTGGGTCAAAACCTTGGCCCAACCCAAGCTGCGGTCTGCCTGAACTGTGCCAAACAAAGCCCAAGCCTAACCAGTACCAATTATTTCAATGGTGTAACATGAGGCACTTGCTAATTGGATGGCTAGCACTATTCAGATGAAGTGGGAAAAAAATGTGAATCACCAAATGAAGAAACCGAAGTGGTGAATATCATCACAGATAATTCTATAGGGAAAATCTTTGCCCCCCCAGCCACCAAATAAACCCTGTCAAATCACAAAAGACAGCATCCGTAGTCATTCTTCTTTTGATTCGCATTTTTTTTGTAAAAACACATGTATCTGAATCCAAACCGTCATCTAAAACAAGTAATTACGATGTGATATGCTTTCAATTCGCCACACAGATTCTCCAATGACCTAACATTGAAATAACATTCTCGAGATACACCTAAACCGTCTAGTCCCTCAGCTCATACAATTCTGATGCACCACTGAAATAACCTCCCCATGTTTGCCTATAGAATGAGCAACATCATAATAGAATCCACCAATTAAACAGCCGTTCCAAATTCTCGATTGCCTAATAGAACAAACAATTTCACATCATTCACCAGCTCCCATATTTTCCCGAAGCATCAAACTCTCAGTGCAATCAGATGTCATAAAATAGGGCATCCGCATCACTCTTAGTTGCCATCTGGGTAATTCGATCCTAATGAAATGACCCCTAAACCTAAACAGCGAACTCTATACTGGAGAGAATCCGAAGCAACTCAACCTCGCATTCCATCTAAATCAGGCCGACCATAGCAGATATAACAGCGCAAGGTAAGGGGCCGCGCACGGCGCGTGAGCAACTTACTTGGAGGCGGCGGAGGCGGTGTCCTCCTCGAGCCACTGCCGGAGCTGGCGTGCGTTGCGGCGGAAGACGGCGCCGGACCTGCGGATGTCGGTGGTGAAGAGGAGCACCCCAGCGCCCACCACGGCCACGGTCACGATGAAGTTGGTCAGCGCCATCGCTCTCCCGTCGAGATCGGGGGTGTTTCTGCCGGCGGCGGCGCTTACACCGGTGGACGGTTGCAACCCGTGTGGGGGAGGCCGAATCTTTTGGGAACTGGGGGATCCTGGAAGGAATTGTGCTCCGCCGTGTTGATTGGGCCGGGTGACCTGGGCTGCGATTACTTGCAGTCCTTATCCAAAGGGCGGCGATTTGTTGGATTAAGTCGGCCTGCTTTACAAAGCCCAGGTGGGCTGTCGGAGTTCTGTTGCATCGGCCCGTCTGCCCGCTGGCCTCCGCCCTCCACCTGCCTCGCCGCCGGCGCCTTTCTCTATTCGCAGCGCCGCCCGCGCCTCCTTCCGCCATAGAACTCGTTCGAGGCTTCGAGCCTTGACTTCTTCCACGGCAAAGGCAATGCCTCGTGGCCTACCTCGACCCTGCCCAAGCTCAATCCGTCGCAGGTGATGGAGGATGAGATGAGGCTAGCCTCGAGCCGCAGGTAGCAACCACACCCTGTGGCCTGGGTCTGCGTCCGGAACCCCTCTCCCGCAGGACAGGCAGAGCTAGGCACAACGCCTGATGCGCGGGGCAGGAGACCGGCGGTGGTGGCCATGGGATGAGGGGCGGCCAAGCCACGCGTCAATGTCGATTCTGGAGAACATTCGTCGCCTCCCTGATGACAAGTGATTTGTTCTCTCCTCTGGGTCCATTTGCCCATCGTCTCATTATTACTCTGCTCCCGGTTAGGTCTCTCATGCCCAGCATTATCTGCATCTATTTCAATTTCTAATTTCTTCTTGCTTATTCTTATCAAGCATATGTTTATTTTTACTGACAGGAAGGAACAGGGAAGGCCAATGCAGTGACATCTCATTTTCTCTTGCCCGGCTGCCCTGTACCTGTGATCCCATTTTTTCAGAATTTTAGTGCAATCACAAGACTCATGAATATAGTGGAATTCAGTCCAGTATTCAAATCCTGCACTATTCTAAAACAACTTATTCTTCTCCTTTTAGAAGAAACAACTTTACATTGCATTAATAGCTTCCTGTTATAATTGTCAGTGGTTTTTTCATATATTACACCTTATATTGTGATCAATATCAACAAGTAATAGAACATTCATGTCCATTTTCATCAGTGCTAAGCTATCTGCATACCCTGTTGTTGATGTTCTTCGATCATCAGATGAATCATGTCCTTTTCTCTCTTGCAGTAGCACAACCAATCTGCAAGACTGCGGCAAGCTATTGCATGAAGGTGAGAGAGAATTCCATATTATGGTAGCAGTCTTCTTTAGATTCATTCGTGTATGCCAATACTCTTCATGTAGGACTTCAAAAAAGGTGGTGCGAAGTGCCATCAGACAAACAACTTGGTAGGCATTTATGGGTGACTGTTACGGCTACTTTCTTTTAGCTCTCCACTTACATTAACATAGTGTTATTTTCAATTTGTTGGAATTTGCCTCATAGTGGAATAAACTATGATTGACTTTTTGATTGTCTTAACTACAAGAACCAAATTTGTGTCCTTACATGGGCTCTGCGATATCAGGTTATCATTATAACTTGTCTAAAGTTCATATGGTCAGGATAGGTGTCCAAATTTTCATTTGATAAACCATGTTCAGTCTGCACCTTAAGTGATCAGCATGTTATTGCCTCTTCAATTCTCTGAAATGATGAAAAATCTTTAACTGTGACTTTATAAATAGGTTAGCAGATGTCGATGTTTTCAACTTTGGGCATATATCTATGCTTGTTAATATTGTTTTTGCTGTATTGTTGTCTATTACTGCAAATATATAGCTGTATATACACGGTAGTTTAAAAATTACTTTCAGTTCACTAGCCAGTGGTGACCCATCGACTGCACGAACCTCTGTTTAATGTTTATGGTAAATTTCATTTCTTTGTACTATGTATGTTTCTGAATGCATCTACATGTGACTCTTAAAACTATCTACTTTAAATTTTAAGCAACGTCCCTCCTACCAAGTGCAATACGCTGTTCATAAAAGGATCATTAGGCTAGGCTTAATAATTATATTTAATGCGTTTTTAGTGCTCAATCTAAAATGTAATAAAATATTTAATTTATTGTCCTGATTCCCATCACAAGTTTGGAGTATGTCAAAATCCTATGATAGAAGTAAAGAGCATGCGCATTATCATTATACTCATGTGATATGAAAAGGAGACATCCTTAGCATCGAGAAAGATCTTTGGGTGGTTTATGGATTTCTTCAGGGACCAACCTGATATATACCCTATCTGAGCATCCGATCAATCGTCCAATCTGAGAAATTGGATAGGTTTGTTTTCTTTATTAGAGGCGCCGTGCTTGCCTCCAAGTTGTAGTCCCTTGTTCATTTGATGGAATGAAAATGTTCAGTGGGCCTCCGGCCCCCGTTTTTCCCTAAAAAAAACATTCGTTTGGCATTGCTTTAAGAAGGCTCTAAGTTGGGGGAAAAAACGCCAACATGTATGGATGATTTCCTTGGTTCCTAGCTTCCATTGGGTGTATAATTTCTGTTATTCATATTGGTCTCAATGCAGAAATGGCGTGCTCTATTGAAGCCTAAAGATGAAGCCAATATGAATGATGGCACATGCTTAGTAAAGAGCTGACTCATACCTTCAAGAAGTTGCGGAGGGGGAGTCTAGAACATCTATTCTGATATCTGAGCTGTCATTAACCCGCTTTTGTAATAGGGAAAGTATTATTGCTACAAACCTCAATGCTTGGCTTCCTTTTCTGTCTGGCACTGTAAGCTAGTAACCTACCAAGTTCTGCATGTGCTTTATATTTAGGAAGAAGTCCATTTTTTACCATCGAATTATAGCCAAAGTTTGGTTTCGACCATCGAACTCGAAAACCAGAAATCTTTGACCATCGAACTCTTAAAACCGTTCATTTTTTACCATCCAGCGGTTTTGCAGAGCGGTTTCGCCGACGTGGCGTCCACGTGGCGGTGGGGCCCAAAGCACCATCTCTCCCCCCTCTCTTTCTTCTCTCTTCTCCCTATCTTCTGTCCCCTCCGCTGTCGCCCCTCCATGCCGCCCCCGCCGGCCGCCACCCTCCCCACCGACGCGCCTGACATCGCCGCCACTGGCCGCGACCTTCCCGCCGGTCGCCCGTCGCCCCTGCGCCCGCGCCCTCCCCGCCACGCCCGCGGCCTCCCCACTGACCCGTGCCGATACCGCCGCCCCTGGCCGCGTCCCCTGCTCGAGCTGTTGTCCACGCGGCCCATGGCCGATGACGGCGGAGCTCGCCCGACCGGCCGTTCTAGCCCACGGCGAGCGACGGAGCTCCAGCTGGCTCGCTTGGCCGCGCTGGCCCGCGGCGGAGCTTGAGCTCGCCCGGCCGACCGCGCTCGCGCTGGCGCGCGGCGAAGCTCCAACTCGCTCGTCGGCCGCCGCACGAGCTCCGCGGATGGACGCGCCTGCTCCGCCACGGGCCGACGCCGACGCAAAGCTTCCAAGGTGGCGCACTCCGCTGGTGGCCGGGTGGGGGAGAGGGTCTTACGGGTCGGAGGTGTACCGGCGGCCGCCGCGCCGGTTGGGGAGGAGAGGCAGAGGGTCGGAGGCGGAAGGGAGAGAAGAGAGGGAGACGACCAGCGGCGGCGGCGCGGGTCAGTGGGGAGGCCGAGGGCATGGCGGAGAGGGCGCGAGCGCGGGGGCGGCGGGTGCAAGGGCGGTGACGGCGTGGCGGGGAGGGCACGGGCGGCGGCGGCCGGCGGGAAGGCCGCGGGCATGGGCGGCGGCGGCCGGCGGGAAGGCCGCGGCCAGGGGCGGCGGCGTCGAGCTGTTTGGTGGGGAGGGCGGCGGTCGGCGGGGCGGCAGGGAGGGGCGACGACGGAGGGGAAAGAAGAGGGAGAAGAGAGAGAGGAGAGAGATGGTGCTGAACTGCGGGCCCCACCGCCACGTGGATGCCACGTCGGCGAAACCGCCCTGCAAAACCACTGTATGGTAAAAAACGAACGGTTTTATGAGTTCGATGGCCAAAGATTTCTGGTTTTTGAGTTCGATGGCCAAAACCAAACTTCGACTATAGTTCGATGGTCAAAAATGGACTTCTTTCTTATATTTATATATAAAAGTAAGGAACCATTTTTTAAGGGAGCGACGCTCTTGCACTCTACATGCTGATCAACTTTGCCGATATTGATAAGTAGACTGATTAAGCCAATCCTAGTTTGTCTCTACAACACAATTAAATTTATTAAAATATTGCATTAGTCTGGCATACCTGATAAATCATAATTAATCGTGGCCTCTACCTTCATTCCAATATAAAATACACCATGTATTCATGGGCGTTGTTTATCACCAAATTGTATATTCAACTCCGCTATTCCTAATTAAGCTTAACCTTTCCTACTAAATATTCAATTCAATATTCCTGAGCTGGTATTCAAAAATTTGCTTCACAGTTCCTTGATAGAACTTGAACTTGAACATTTGGTCCCCTTGCTGTTATAGTATTATTATCGTTTTATATACAACACTTCTTTTAGAAAAATTTCATACATTGTACATATCGGTAATTCAATGCTTCTAAACTGAACCTTTTATATTGCGGCCAACGCTTCAAGCTGCAGACACAAAATTCTACACAGGTCCAATCCAGTGTAGGCGCGGCGCATGTTTCTAGTATGTGACGGAAAGGCACCAATCAAGTAGCTCATGGCACGAGTGTTTGGTGAACCATGGAGCGCAACAATTTGAATAAGGACTGCAAATGCAGACGAACCCAAGAAGCAGAACTACAGTTTTTTTTTTGGGCATGCATCGGGCGCAATTTCCATGATTTGGGAGTTTATGTTTCTACAAGCAGTCAAAAGTCCAACAATCTTAGGCCTTTATCGTCAATTGGTAGAGGATAAGATACAAAAAGATGGGCAGCATAGTCATGGCTCCATTTGGCACGGTTAGGGTCAGGCTATGCCCGAGGGCAAAATTAATTAGAGTTAATTACCTGACTGCTTCAAGTTTCATGCAGTTTTTATGGAAGGAACTACCAGAAAAGGCATGTTTTGTTATTAAACAAATAATTAAGAAGCTATTTCTCATCGATCAATTGATATTTTGTTATCTATCAATCACATGTTGAATCATTAAAAATTAACTACTGCAACACAGACGCATTGATTGATAGATAAATTAGGGTCATCTATGGATAAACAAGATACCAATGGACTGAAGAGGAGTATTTTTGAATAATAGCCAAGGCAGCATATTCTCTCGGTTAGCTTGGCGCTTCTTTCCTAATCCAATTCTTGACTAGTTGCATGATGAGATAAGCATGTGATTTTCTTAATCCTCTCTTGGTCTCTTGGTACGGAACGTATTGGCATTATTAGAAATCGTGTACACAACCGATTTCGTTCAACAGTCTCCACCTAGCCCTTCGTTTTTGGTGTCCTTTTTGGTTTAGATTCTCAACCCATGCATGATTGATTATCAAACAGCTAGCATACGTACGTACTATCATGATGCTGTTTGCTTAGATTATGACTATCATGATGCTTTGAGTCAATCAACCCAATGGCCTACTTTGATTCTCATTTCTCAACCCATGATTGATTCTACCCATCTGGTCAATTGAGGCTTCTAATCCTTCAGAGTTTTGTTTTAAAGAAAAATATTTCCACGCATTTGAACTGTAATAATCAGGACTTTTTCAACCTTTATGTTCCTCATCAATGCATAGCAATTCGACGTTAGAATCAGAAACGTAAATGAATTGTGATCCGTGTTTTGCGTCTCTTATTAATTGTCTGATCTGGTGTGTGGCTTCCGTGATGCGTCAATTTACGTCGCATGTCTACTTTGACGATCCTGTTACTTATTGGGACACTTGTACTGGCAGTGTGCCATTGACTCTATCACTTTCAAGCTCCCTGCAGCACCTTAAAAGTGGCGATGTGACCAGTCTATGCTGAAGATTCATATCTTGCATGGTTATGGACTACAAGAATCCGGCACGTTATCGTAATGCCCCCAAAGAAGACCATGGAACAGTTAGCTGTACGGTATATAGTGTGTTAAATGCTAGCATGGGGGTTTTGAGATCACAAGATCTACAGGATCTATAGGATAGCAGCTACACAATTTCTGAATGCATGGTACATGCTTCCATGGTTCTCCTGCTTTTATAATAAGCCTATATATCGAGTGTTCATAGATCAAAACAGTTTACGAGAGTATTCAGAGATTAAAACAATTTCACTGAATTTTTCAGTTGGATGGAAGAATATGCGTAGCTCATGTCCTGATCAAATAAGAGCAGCCAACGGGTAGTTAGAAAGGTGGCACCATAGTTTAAGCTATCTCTAGCCCTCTAGATTAGATACCAATACTTTTCAAGGTACATGTCATCAACACCCTTGTACTCATGCTCGTTGTACTGTCTCCCAACTAACCTGACAAATCACGCTTCACAAGCAACTCGAAACACACGCACTCAATGCACTTGACGAAACAAGCAACCCAACCTTCAACTCCTTCCCCCACCTGTCGTCCTGACCAAAACCATCCTCTTACATACAGTGCCGATGCAACGCGAGTTCAATCCGCCGCGGCCGGCCAACGCGAGTTCAAACGGAAAATCGCCGCTGGAGGCAGGTGATCCCGCTGAAAAATTGGCAGGATTGACCGCTCCCGTTCTGCCGGCCGACTGGCCGGGCAAGTGGAACGCATGGATACAGGCAGGCCGGCAGGAGGGGGGGGCGGCGGCTAGCTAGACGAAGACGGTAGCCCGCCCGCTGCCGCAAGTCATCAACCACTACCCGAGAGGAAAGACGCATCGGCAAGGCAAGTGTCATTGGCAGGGCCACTCGCTCCCACCTCATCTACCTCTTTTCCGTACGTCTTGCCTTGGCCTGCTGCCGCAATTTGTATTAGTATTTCTGCCCGTGTGATGCGAGGTTTCTTCGCAAGGCTCGGCGAGACATGGACGTCTCAACCATTTTCTTTTCATCATTTATTTTTCTTCTCGGCTTACGTATATGTCCATTCGTATCGTCGCTGCAGCCGCGCGCCTATTAATTCAGCAGTTTGCTTGCTCGTGCTTGCTCCGTTGCCATTTGCCAGTAGTCAAGTTCTCGCTTGAGTTTGTGTTGGGAGCTTGGGTCTGATAGGATCAAGAAGAAGGCTTGCTAGGAGGCTGTTGGTGGCGTTTGCTTTTGGCGACGGTTTGGCTGGGAGAGTGCGATGTTGGCATGGTTCAATCAAATCGGGTGGTTTTTTGCTTCGGAGCTGCTGGTGTTCCCTTTGACCTGATTGAGCCGTGCCAATATCAAACTTCCCAAGCCTATGTTATGCGTGCTACTACAACTACTTTCTCAAGGTATGAAATTTTTGCACAATCTTCCTATACGCACTGAAGTTTAAGTTTTGGTATTGCATCAAGTCAGTTGTGATGTAGCAAGGAGATAATGTTGCTGGCACTGTGAAATCAACTTTACGAGTATAGCTGGCAGTAGTTGGCGGCCTATGGTTTTGGAGCGATAGTTTATCTTTTGCTATTGATATAAACATATGACGAGTCAGGATAATCTTTTTTCTCGAACACGTAGGAGAGCTACGTATACACAAAAGGAAATATACCGCCTGACTAAGATTTTCAGCCTGTGACAACTCAATCTCTACCAGTAGGGTAATCAGCAGCTTGATGCCTTTGGCACCAGCTGCACCCCAGCTCTTTAACGCTTCAAAACTTGCAGCTAGAATGCCTGCCATGTTGGGTGACACCATCAAAAACACATCGATTTTGATGGTCCCAAAGGGTCCAAGAACCTAGATGACCATGGAGTTCAAGCCCTGCCTAATCTGGCCATCTACTCTAGACCACCACACCTCAAAACATAAATCATTCAGCTGTGGAGCAAGAATCTGTACCTCTATCTCCTTCAACGATTCAATCTAGAATTGCCTCACAAAAACACAGGCAACCGATGATTTAAGCTAGGTTTCTTCCTCCTGGTCACAATGCAGACATAAGGCGTGGTGTTGCAGACCTCGTCAAGCTAAACGATCTGCTGTCCAACACTTGTGGGGGACAAGCCACATGAAGTGTGATAGATGAGTCAAGATGACATATATATGATGCATGGGTTATATCAAAGTGTTGCAAATTTATAAAGAATTTGTCCCATTTCTTGAGATGATAATATAATTAATATACAGAGGCATGTAATCTGCTCATGGTAAATTAAAGCCTAAATAAAACTAGTGCATACCGAACTACCGTGTTTCGCATTCTTCGGTAAGTAATTATAATCCATAACATATCTTTGAGTATGATGAAGTCAAACTATAACTCAGCAATAAACTAGTTTCCTATAACTTGCCAAATATATCTTGACATGTAGTACTGCGGCATACTTTGGCCGGTTAGCAAGAGTGTAACTAAATACATCAAACAAAATCGTCCATATTGCAGAACATCATATCCTCTTACCTTCACACATGTAGCTACATCTTGATTTTATAATGTTTGCTGTGGTTAGATGATTTTGTTCCCCGTTTGTTTGTCATGTGGGTGGTTTATGCATGCAAGCCTCTCGTTACATGCATTGAGATGACAAGAGGTTCAACCTCCTGTATAGGGACTGTTGATTGATGACTCATCAAAAGGCCCATATCAGCCATCATATGTACCCGTCAGGCATGTTTGGTTCCCAGTGTGACATGTGTGTCAAGCATTATTACATAATTGAGTCTAATTCATGGTGTACAAACATTATAGTTTAAGAAAACGCATAACGACTTGCCGTCCAAGGCTGGGGTCAAGGATTGCCAGAACTCTTATATATGTCTAGATGTGTGGAACTCAAGTGCAAAATATTTGACATCCCTAAGCAGTGGCAGAGCCAACAATTTGCAAGAGGTATGGAGATACTTAATATCAACGATTCTAGACATGAAAATATATTCCAACGAGTACCTACTGTAGTAGGAAGGAATCCTGATGGGGGATGCCTCCGCTCCCCCCTTCCCCCTCGCGCCGGCAGCCACCGCGGCTCCGGCAGCCATCTCCTCCCAGCCCAGCTCGCCACTAGCCACTCCGGCAGCGGCGACCACCCCAGCCCCCTCCACAGCCCCCCCCCTCCTCTCCCCCCTCAGATTAGAAGACGACGAGATCTGACAGGAGCCCTCCACCGCCCGGATTCGAGGTCCCTCTTTGGGCACCGGTGCGACCAGCCTCCGCCGGCTCCCCCTCCCGCCTCTCACCGGCGGCGAGGCCCTTCTCCCCCTCCCGTCTCTCACCGGCGGCGAGGCCTTTATCTCCCTCCAGCCCCGCCGGGTCCTGGTTGTTGGAGAGTGAGGAGGAACTAGAGCAGATCGACTATGAGCCGAGCCCCTCGCCACCACCATCTCCATCGCGCTCCTCGCCGAGCTACAGGGATGTCATCTGCGGAGTGGTGGAGCCGCAACCTGCCCCCGTGCCTGAGGCGAAGGTGGTGTTGGAGACCGGGGCCGGGGCTGGTGCGGCGGGGGGGGGGGGCGACGGAGACAGCGCCGGCCCTCTCGTCGTGTCCGCCGACGGCAGCCGCCACCGCCGGTGAGACTGACTCCTGCGCGGGCTCCCCCTTCCTCGGGAGTGGCGGGCACCTCGACGGCACCGCCAGTGCCAGGTCGCAACATCGCCTTGCGGCTTGGACCTGTCCCAGCGGAGGACCGCCGGCGTGGCCAAACGGACGAGGATGGATTCCAGGAGTACATCTCCCGATCCATGCGGCCGCACCGGAGCATGGCGGAGCGCCTGGGCCCGGTGGCAGCTGGTACCCACCAGCCGTAGCGCCGCCGCGGACGGGTGGATGAAGACGGCTTCCAGGAGTACATCTCGCGTTCCAGGCGGTGCCGGCTGCAGTGGGAAATGGGCTCCTCCTCTGGCCGCCCTCCAGCGGCACGACGCTTCCCTCCGGAGCTCGACGGCAGGTGCTTAAACTGCCTCTCCTGTACTCATCGTGTTGCTACCTGCAGACTCCCGCGCAAATGCTTGTGTTGCCATGGATTCCGTCATTTGGCCAGGGAGTGTACCCGTCCTCGCCGGCCTCCGGCGGGCACGACTGGGAGGCAGGATGCCCATGGGCACCGTGGCGGCAACACCATTCCACCACGTCCTGCGCGACGGGAGCCTGGGGCGACCGGCGCAGGAACTGGTGAGGCGCCGCGCTTGCCTCCTCGTCGTGTCCGACAGGAGGGACCGCGGACACCGCCGGCGGTCGCCGCCCCGAGTCGCACGCCATCGCCCACACCGTCGACCGGCCCTGCACCATTGGTTAGCACATCGACGGGGACACCTTGCTGCCCACCGCAGCAAATGGATCCGGACTGTCAATACGTGGATGAGGAGGCACGCCTACGTTTCTCCCTCTTCGGTCTGGTGGTGAATGCCTCCAGTTGCTTTTCACCAATGGAGGTCTCGGCGGCGATCATTGCGGCCACGGGCATCGAGGGCGCGGCGGTGACTGTCACGCCACTGCGAACAGAGAGCTTCCTGATTGTCTGCTCTGACCAGTCGGTTCATGACCGGATTCTTGCCTCCAACCTGAGTGCCGGCGGTGACACGCCGGAGTTGGAGAAGACGGGCTCCAGGGGGCCCACCGCTTTGGAGGTCGTGGGGGTCTCTGCCAAGGAAGCTGCAAAAGAACCTGACCAGACCGTGCTGTCCCCCCAGCTGCAGGTGAACTTTCCAAAAGCGGATTCAAACGAGCACATAGCTCCAAGCAAGGCTGCAGCGACGACTGTTTTTGAGGGCGAGACAGGAAAGACGACGGTCGGATCGGCCTTGGGAGAGATGCCTGGTCCGGTCAAGGAGAGGTCAGAGCAGTCGTGGACAGCTCAGAAGGAGGGCCAGTGGGAGGCAATGGCATGGGAGGTGACCTTCTGCCGCGACGCGTGCCCCGGGGACCAGAGCTTTGATCCCATGCTGGCGGAGGCCGCGATGACTTCATGGGGTCGAGGTGGCAGTACTACAAGCTCACGGGCAACAGAGGATCACGAGGTGCTGCCAATGCCGGAGCCGGTGGTCTTGACCACGACGGTGCCGCCATCACAGAGCAACATTGTGCCACCAAGTCCAGATACTTGTGCACATGGGCCGCGTCTATTGAAGACGCCATCGGCCCAGCTGGCTCAACCAGGCCAGGAGGGGGAACAGGCCCAGCCAATCGACTCCACTCCAACTCGCCCGCCAACGCATGTTGAGCCATCCACTCCGGCCCACACCGTGGCGAATGTGACCAGTCCGGCAACGGGAGTTCCGAGCACCGGCGCTAAACTCTCTGCATTCACAAAAGCGGTTCAGAAAAAAATCGAGCCACCTCTGATGGTGAAGCCGGGGAAGCCCAAGCAGAGGGTAGCAACATGGCCAGGCCCTGGCGAGCTTCCTAAGAGGAGCGAGCGGATTGCTAGTCAGCCGCTAGCAAACGTGCCAACATCTATGCGCGCGCAAGTGGCGCTGTCGCAGAAGTTTGGCATGGCGTCCAAAAAGGCGCCGCCCAACACCGAAGGGAAGAAGGCGTACAAGAAGTTGTATGCAGCGGGCATGCGTGATGACCATTACGAGGCAGTTACGGAACTAGTGCCTTCGCTACGCTGCTCCTGGCCCGCCCTTGGGCTTCAAGCCTAGGCGCACCTCTGCTTGAGGGTTGTTTTTGGGCTGTTCTGTTAGCGAGTAGTAGGAATAAAGTTCGGCTTCGGCCATGGGTTGTTTCTGCTTTGCAGGTGTTGGTGTGAGTTTAAACTCCTCCGGAGTCTTGTAATTGGAATCACAGTTTTTCCTCTCTTCTTAATACAATGATACGCAGCTCTCCTGCGTATTGGAGAAAAAAAACGATTCTAGACCTTTGACATTAAACGAGATAATGGTAAGTAGCCATGAATTACACACGGAGTTTCTTGCTGCTCAGTTGTGTTCATAAAGGGCAAAGTTCAATGGTTGCCCAACATAACACACTACTATATGCAGTCCTGCCTCCAGGACGTGGATAGAAACCAAACACTAAAAAACATCAACCTTGTATATAGTTGTGACAAGATATGGTGAATCTCAAATAAAGACAAAGTCACAAAAGCTTGGTATGTATGGCCTAAGCAGTCCAGACCCTATTGCTTAAATGATGAAATAAGGGACAAACTTCATCCAGTCATAAATAAGTGAGTGGTATTTTAGAAAATGACGTGGTGCAAAAAAATAATGTAGAGTATTGTTCAATATTTCTAGGAAAACGACTTACCAGATAATATAGGATGTGCAAAATGCAAACAAGGAAGTCATTACTTGTATGAAAATGGACAACAGTTTCTTGGATCTAAAAATATTTTGGGCACCTGAGGATAGTACGGTTAAACTTGTAAAGTATTTGAGAAAGTATACCTTGAGAGTTGTAAAGTGAAGTCTTTCTAGACAAATAAAGTGGTCAGATTGACACAAATTTTTGTTTCAAAAAGAGGGACCACAATAAATTACAGTGCTACAAACTTTATGGTACAAATATACACAAATATGTTTCATTATATATGCTTGATTAAAATATCCATAAGGACATTAAGGAAAAGCTATATATTTTGTCTACACATAAGTTTTTCCGTATACAATAATAAAGTCATAGAATCAAGGAACCCTAGAAAAACTTAGAACATTTTTGCAATGCTAAGAATAAAAGCACCAAAATCAGACTAGAAGGGGGACTCAACATGGGTGGTGTGTGTTTCCAGTTTCACCTCCCAGCTAACAGACTTTTTACTTGTTACCAACATCCAGGAAATAAAAATTGAAGTGTTAACAACATAATTATTCTATCATCCCTAACAATTAAAATGAGAAATGATTGGATTGTACTGTCCTCTATGATTCTGTCTCTTGAGAGACTTACTGATGCTGAAGTGGTGCAAATTGTGATGCTCACTCTATTCGAAAGCAGCACTTGGTACTGTGCAAGTCTCACTCGACAAAGAGGAGAATATGACAGATCATGTGGATGAACCTATGGATGCAGCATCAACAGCAATAGGGCATGATTTGCTTGTAGCCTGGCCAGAGCTGCCTAATGCAGGCAGCACATCCGGCCACAGGCATCCGGCCAGAGTTGCCTGACTCAGGATGGCAACCAGACGTGCCCTATAAGCAGGTGCACGGCAATGTTGTCTTGCTAATTCATTTGGAGAATGGAAATATTAGTGTGGCGCTTATAGATAAAATCAGCATACTAGCAGGCTGGCAGCATTGCTTTGGCTTGAGAGACTTAAGTGTTAACCTCATGAATATTGTATTTAAACATCAACTTCATCATTTTTTACCTCACCTAATTTATTCAAAAGTTTCATAACAAATACATTTTGAAAAGTTCAAATGAAAATAATTTTAAAGCTCACTTAAGTCTGAATGATCGTAAACTCCCAAACCTTCTTCAAATTTCTAAATGATCTGAAGTTCCTGATTGAATTTGTTAGCTTTGGCAGTAGCATTTTTTAAGTAGTGAAAAGATTTACAAGAGCTGAAGGGCACTATTGAAAGAGAAGGGGAAGCTAGCTAGTTCTAGCGGGTAGCCGGACGGCCCGGACACAAAGAAAAAGGAAGGTAGATCAATACTTACGACGTTACAGTATAGGCCGTGGTTGCGCATCACTGTGGATTCACAAAAGCACAGTAGCCAATATATATCTAACCTCACGCCTGATTGCAACGTGCACAGCTATGTGGATTCGGTTGGTGTATCGGACATGATGACAAATCAGAAAATATGCATCTTGTCCAAGAATGTGCACATGATATTTATTCACCCCCAAGCTAGTCTTCTTACTGGTCTTGTACTCTTGTCAGCTCCCAATTTTCCTCAAAATGGCTCGAGTAAATCACCAGAGTGAATACATTCTATGATTATACGATCTACTTACAAAGTTACAAGCATGAAGCGTTGACAACTAACGCCCTCGCTTCACTTAGTAAAATGAAAATCACGTTGTTGTTTTTTTTTACTAAGCAGCACCCTGGAGAAACAAGAATGTTTAGAAAGAACTCAATATTCTGAAAAGGAGAGAGGTTAAAGCTGGTCATCACTTTTCAGGAAGTTCATCGTCAAAATTTAAGTAGACCAGGTCCCAAAGAAATATATTTGGTTTATAATAAGACTACTATCGACCATAGTCTAAACTAGTACGAGTTGCCTTTTTCTTGTTCTGGACATGAGAATTTGTACACGAGCAACACCAACCGCTGACACGAACACGATAGAAATACTTACACCTCGATCAAATCCGATGGAAGAAGATGCTAAGGCCACCGTCGCCGCCGCCGCCGCCGTTCACTTCGGGCCACCCGATCGGCTCCAGGAGGTGGAACGACTCCGCGTCGGGCGAGCCGACGATCCTCTCGAACCTCCCGCGCAGGTACTCCACCCCTCCGCCGGGCAGCCGGCCGGCGCCGGCGGTCACGGCCCGCAGCTTCTCCAGCACCCACCCCTCCGCGTCCGACGGGCCCTCCCGCCTCGCCGCGTACCCGACGCGCCGGCCGTTGCAGTACACCAGCCACTTGGGCGAGCCGAGCAGCGCGCCACCGGGAGCGGCGGCGGCGGCGGGCTCCCACTGGCGCTGGTACTCGAGCACGATCCTGCCCGCCGCGGCGATGTCCGCGCCGCCGAGGCCGGGCGGCAGGTCGAGCACGAGGAAGTGCTCGTCATCCGATGGCTGGTCTGCGGCCTCCCCGTGCTCCTGGATGAAGAGGCGGACGCGGCGGTCGCCGGTGGAGGGCAGGAAGAGCGTGCCGCGGACGATGGCGGATTTGGCGGTCGGCGCCGGCGGGCACGGGAGGAACGTGGAGGCGAGGGCGCAGCGGACGTTGCTCCACCACGCAAGCCACGCGACGTGGCAGCTGTAGTACGTCGCTTCTTCCCCGGCGGCGGCGCCGCCGTCTTCGACTGGCACGACCGCCGGCGGCATGGTCGTCGTATGTGGGATGCCCGCGTTCGCAGGACGTGGGACGTGGCGCGAAAAGCAGTACTGATGAGTAGGAGCGCCACTTTCACGCGAGTTAGTTGGGATCCAATCTGCATGCACCGGCGACCGCTAGCAGAATGGTTTTTGTCACCGCTAGCTCATAGTGGCAACAAACTCTGTGAGGTTTTTGTTATATGCATGCACAATAGACCGGCACGACTGCTAGCGGAATGGTTGTATAGGTACATGCATGTGAGGAACCTCGCGTACCGGTAGAGCGTTTTTTAAAAATTATAATTCACTATTATAACTTGTACCACAAAATCAAACAGTGTAGATATTTCTTTTTTTCGTTAATTACATATGGTATATCATGCGAGTTGGTTGGGATCCAATAATCTGCATGCACACTCATCGGTGTCAACAAACTCTCCGATACTGTGGTTTTTGTCATGCGCAAACACAATAGACCGGCACGACTGCCGGCAGCATGGCACGGGAGGAACATGGAGGCGAGGGTGCAGCGGACGTTGCTCCACCACGCAAGCCACGCGACGTGGCAGCTATAGTACGTCGCTTCTTCCCCGGCGCCGGCGCCGCCGTCTTCCACTGGCACGACCGTCAGCGACATGGACGTCGTATGTAGGATGCCCGCGTTCGCAGGACGTGGGACGTGGCGCGAGCAGCACTGAGGAGAGGAACGCCACTTTCACGCGAGTTGGTTGGGATTCAATAATTTGCATGCATGCTCATTAGTGGCAACAAACTCTCCAATACTGAGGTTTTTGTCATGCGCATGCACAATAGACCGGCACAACTTCCCGTATGCGTACCGGTAGAGTGTTTTTCAAAAACTTGTAATCCACTATTATAACTAATAGTAATGCACGTCCGTGTTGCGCGTGTTTTTAGAAACATAGTAAGTTTTAAAAACATAATAAATCAAATTATATATTCATAAAAAAATCTATTACAAATAATTTTTATTTATAGTAAAATGAGACTTGTGATGGGTGAGGGAGTTTATTTTTTTAACAAAATTTTAATTCGTTAGTATAGATATGACTAAATTCTACATAACCGCTAAACTATTTTTATTCTCAATTTACTTGCACAACTATATCAATTGGTCTAATCTAGACCTTATTAAGATTTATATTTTTTATTTCTCTATGTACAAGTTTATTTTTAAATTAAAATTTTCTAAGGTGGTGCATAACTTATTCTTAGAGATACATTATGATTTTACATCATAACATAATAAGTTTTTTAAACAACTTGTCTACTTCTAGTAAATATATGCACGCCTCCTTTTCTCTGTTTGACGACTTCGATAGTGCGGCAGCGCTTGTGGCCACCATGGCCTGCATAGGCGGAGATCGCGTGTGCCGTCCACCATCAGGCTGCCAATAGCGGAGCTAGGAGCAAAATTCACCTATGGCGTGACAGGTGGGGCTTCGTAAGGAGTAGGGGAGTTTTTTTTCAGTTAACAAAATTTTTAATTCTATTGGATCTTCATAGTATTGCTGTATATAGCAATAACGCATGTGCGACACACACGTTTAATAGAAAATAAGATTGCATAACGGATAGTTCACCGAAAACCGTGTTGGTTACGAACTCGACGATTTTATACTACGGAGACGGACAATTGAGGCGGAGAGTGATAAAAAGATCTGATAGGTGGGGTCGCTAAGAGGGGTAGTGTTTTAATGACTGGTGGGTCTGTAGGTTGTCAAAAGTTTGACGAAAAAGACCTGACAGGTGGGATCACTAGGAGGAGTAATGGTGGATCAGTTGTTAAAAGTTTTAAATCTTTATAGGGATCACTAGGAGGAGTAATGGTGGATCAGTTGTTAAAAGTTTTAAATCTTTATAGTATATAAGTAGATACTTCCTCAATCCCAAAATAAGTGTTCAATTCTCTTGGAGATGCTCTAAGACCATTTATTTGAAACCACGTACCTAGGACTCGTGACGAGAAAGTAATGGCAATCATGTTGTTCGTCACCACACAAACGTACGGCATCGATTTCCTGATGAATATACACCGATGACGAAACAAGCTGAGGACGGTAATAACTGTGCATCGATTTCATTCAGAGATAGCATTGTTTGATATCAACGGATGGATTTAATAGGTAGGAATCAATCAGATTTGTTCATGAGATACCGGTATAGTCTGACCCGCATAGGGTAGCAAGTATCCAACTCCGTAAAACACCCATGTTGTTTGGCGGGAGCTCAGGCTGGAGGGCGTAGTGAGGAACAGTGCCGACATGACAGACAAAAGCGTCGTGCCCAGATACACCGTGGCCAACAAGGCAAGTGACTTGCTTAGGAATAGGGGTTGTGGTCGGGGTGCATTTGCACCCACGGGCCTTAACTAGGCTTCGCATGTGTGCCATCGTTGTCTCCTCCGCGATCTCTCCCTCCGTCCCAAAATAAGTGTTCAATTCTCTTGAAGATGCTCTAAGACCGTTTATTTGAAACCATGTACCTAGGACTCGTGATGAGAAAGTAATGGCAATCATGTTGTTTGTCACCACACAAACGTACGGCATCGATTTCCTGATGAATATGCTCCAATGGCGAAACAAGCTGAGGACGATGCAATGTACTAGGCTGAGGGGGTGTGCAGATAGGGCCGAAATCTGAGGGGTGCATTTGCACCCACAGGCCTTAACTGGGCTTCGCCTGTGTGCCACCGTCATCTCCTCCACGATCTCTCCCTTCAATTTATCGGCTGGCGCCCGATCGTCGCCGGTGTAACCAGACTTTCTTTACGATATCCGATTTGAGTGTGAGACGAGGTATGCCCAGCTCTTCTTACTTCGTAGTAAAATGACCCCCCCCCCCCCCCAACCTACATCTAGGTATGTAATTTTCCTACAAATGATGTTGCCAGTTGGGTTTGGACCAGTAGGTAGGAGCACCGCAGCCAGCGCGCAGACCCCAGCCGACCATTAGGGTCGTATCATGCGTCATCACCCTAACATTCTTCCATGCACACCTCCTAGGAATAGGCCGAGGACCGATAACCTGCTAACTCCTTTGGAAGTCCAAACCCCCGTGGGGTTCCGGGCAGGCCCCCGCGCCGAAACTGTGCCCGGACCAAATTTTATTGCCATTTGGAAGCCCAATCCGCGGTGGACATCATTTATGCACATGTACAGCATAGCGACTAGGTAGTTCCGTTTGGTAGCCCCATATGCATAATGCTTATTTTATCTTGTCGACTCAAGATACCCTAACCGCCCGGGTTATCTTGCACTTTACAAAGGCACAAAGTATCATTTACCAGAGTTTCGGCAATGACCAATACCAAAAGGTAAAAATGGGTTATTTAATTTTGTCCATTCATCTCTTCGAAATGTCATACGAGAAAAGTGCTACATGTTTAGTACAAAATTATTCTGTCTAAAAGATATTTTGTTTCAAGACAAAGTGCTTCACCTTCATGAGAGAATGTTCAAGTTTCATGTGATTTTTTTTTCAAACTAGGAGAAAAATGTTCCCAGCTTCACAAGAAAATTATTCCAGGAGAAAAAGGTTGTAGCTTAACAAAGAACATCCCGTCTTTATGAGAAAGTTGTTCCGGGCTAAGGAGAAAAAGATTTTAGTTTCTCAAGAAAATATTAAATACTTAGAAAAATAATTATAGAGGAGGAACAATAATGTGTTCACTTAGAACAAATTGAAATCATGTAGAATAAAAAATTATGGATATGAAACCTGTATTATAGAAATGATGTAGGAGTAGAAAATAATTTGTATAATTAATCAAAATGTTAAATTTACACCCAACGAACAAAAGTTATGTAAGCTAGAACAATAGTTGATACATGTGTAACAATAACGTTTTAGAAAGTTCCGGTCAAAAAAATAACGTTTTAGCATAAGCTAAATCAAATATACCATAGAACCTAGTAAGTAGATAACAATAGAACAATAAAGAAGCTATAAAGATTACTGATCATTTTGGAAAATCATGAGATGATTAAATAATATTGGTAGGACAATAATCTGTTTACAAATTAAAATTAATCAAATATAACATGAAACACAGACAAAAGGATAAATAAGCAGGATAACCCTAACCAAACACACTTTTAGGCTGAAATATACACGCTGTATGGGCCGAACAAGGAAATATATGTATGAGCCAAATAAAACAATCAAATTGGTGCGGTGGAGAAAGAATTTCGTCCATTCAGAGTAACACAGAAAAATTGGAATGGGTGGTCGGAGACCGGTATGGCAACGATTATATGCCGTCGCTAGCATTTCCGCCGTAGGCGGCAGGAGATGAGCTGAAGGGAGCGCGCCAGAGGCGAACAGAAGACTGATCCTAGCCTGTCGACTGCCGTGTTTAGTTTCTGTGTTCTTGACCGTTTCATTGTGAGCAAAACAACATGGCAGGCAGAACAGATTTGCCAAAACTGTGGGTTTAACAATATAGTAGCGCCTGCGCCGCCAAAGAAACACCAGCTGTTGGCGATCCACTCGTCTAAAAGAAAAAGGCAGGATCGATTCGCTTTTGCCGCCATTGTGTCGGTTTCCCCAGTCACTATGCGTCGGAGTGTTCTTATGCACAGTAAGATTTTGTCAAAAACGTCCTGTTTAATCTGCCACACATCTATTTGATTATTGCTAGCACCGGTTCATATGGAAGCCCCCTGCTCCAACTCTGCAGTTCATGTCCATGGGTGATCAAAGAGAGCATGATCGTGAAGCAATTGTACGCATCGCAGAGCAGAACAGACACATCGACACCACAAGGAAGAAGCATCACATGACACACAAGCGTTTCCCGGCAACACATCACATATGTTGACACGCCATTTCAAAAGCAGTTCTGAACACCAAGAACACCACCAGATCACACAACACAACACAAAGCAACCGTGACCGAACCGGAAAAAAGACTAGAGCTACACGAAGCGGTCTCTTACTCTTCTAAAGTCTCTAAACCAAACCATCCATCGCGCTCCGGCGCCGGCGGCATCAGCGGCCCAACCCGATCGAGGCGGCCAGTGGCTAGTAGGGGCTCTGGCCCTGCACGTTGCCGTGCGGGTCGTAGAGGCAGAGCGTGAGCGTGGCGCCGGCGGCGCAGGTGGCCTGCGCGCAGCCGACCTCGGCGGTGCGGCGCCACACCACCTGCGTGTAGGTGCCGCACTGCCGGCCCGCGGCGCAGGTGTTGCTGGCGTGCGCGTAGTACCGGCCCTCCGCCACCCACGACGCCACCACCTCGCCGGGCCGCGCGCGGTAGCTCGCCCACCCCTGGTTCGCGCCGTAGGGGCTGCCGTCCATGTCCGCGAACCCGCACCCGCCCTGCCCCTGCCGCTGCTGCTGCTGCGCCACGATCCTCCCCGCCAGCGACGCCAGGTCCGCGCTCCACCGCAGCGGGGGCACGCCCACCGCCGCGCGCGCCTGGTTGTGCGGCGCCAGGTACTCGCCCGCCGGCCCCACCGTCGCGTTGCCGCTGCCGCTCCCGCCCTGCTGCTGCGCCTTGGTGACCGCGCCCGCGCCCGGCATCGTCAGGGCGCGCGCGCCGTGGGCCGGCGCCGGAGCGGCGCAGAGAGCGAGGAGGACGACGAGCGAGCACGCCGTGGCCATGGCCGTGGTGGGGAGGAGGCGGCGGTGGCGGTGCTGGGGCGGCATGAGATCTGGAGTAGGTGAGCTGAGTAATGTGGCTCAGTGAATGAGAGTGAGTGTGAGTGTGCGCGCGGGCTTGTTTGACGTGTTGTCGGTAGCGATCGACTAGCGAGTTTAAGAAGGGAAGGGAGCTCGTGCCGGCACCAGCACCGGCAGATGGCGACGGCGCGGGCTTCTCTGTACTTGGGCGCCGACAGCCACGGCGCGCGTCTCGTGTCGTGATGGCGCGGGGCCGTTCGTCCGATCGATGCATTGATCATCATTTGATCGATCTCGCAACCTGGCGAGATCCGGAGGGTTGTTGGTTCGTGTCAGTGTTCGATGTCGTCGCCACGTGGACGCGATCTTCCTGTCCCTGGAAGATCTGGATCGGCACTGTTTTTGCTGCGAGGTTTCGATCGACGAGCTAGGCGCACAGCCACTTTTGGACACACCGCGGGGTCAGATCGAGCGGCCCCGTGCAGCTCGCCGGATGGATCGGGACAGAAGCTTGGATACGCTGGCACACAGGGGTCCATGCTTCACCCATGCTACACATGAACATGATATGCGGAAAAAAACGCGGTTCTTTTCGAAGGAAAAGAAAAGCGATTATAGATCACTTTAGAAAAGGAAGCGATTGAAAAAAAAAGAAAGAAAGGGAAGCGCTTCTACACTGGACAAAACTTCAGTCGTGTCATAATGGGCCTAGTTTCTTTTTGGCTGATAGAGCAACGCCACCAGGCCGGAGCCTGCCTTGCGTTGTACTAGGCCCGACCAAATCATGTATTTTTGGCCCAGTATACCCCGGGCCAAATTTGCGAACAATTCTCTCTACCAGGCCCCCAGAAATACCACTAGCTCAGAAACTTCGCAGTTCGCAACTCTTCCTCCGGTCTCCATTTTCTTCCTCCGTTCGCACACCCCTGTTCCAGGCCACCGATTGCGTCCCCCTGCCAAAACTTTTGCAGGCTCCGCTCGCCGCCTCCGTCCGCCCGCCCCCGCCCCCGAGCACGCGTCGATCCAGATCCAGGTATCCTTCCTTCCTTCCGCCCCAAACTGCACCACCTCTGCCCTGGGCGTCCTCACCTCTTTGTGTTTACCCTCCCTGGAACCGATTGGAGAGGCGGCGATACAACCCAACTTGCGTTGATTTCTTCTTTTTCTCTCTCGTTGAGGTGTGGTGAGGCCCTGGGCGTTCGTTATGTTCCGCAGGACACCTTTATCGCGTATTCATTGAGTTCCAAGGGGAAGATTGTGGATGCGTTAATAGGTTTCGAGTTTTGATTTTCTGGTGTTTGACCATCTCCATTTTGCTGTTTGTTTATCTAAATAACGGGATACAGTGCCCACCATCATGCCTCTATCAGAAGTTCAGAACTAGAGGTTCAGAGGCCATGCCATATACCTGCGACTGTGCTGTTAGCCTGTTATGTATTCAATCAGAACTAATTACTGTTAGCTTTATGTTAGTTAATCACCGATTGGCATTATATACGTTCCTGTCATGTTAAGTCTGCCTAATTCATAATGTCACTTCTGATGAGGATGCATCTTGTATGTGGCACATTGTGTACTACACGGCATAGCTGGTGCCTGGTGGTCAGTTGTTTTTTTTTCCGCCAAAAAACAGATGATTTATCTCTGTGCATGTCCTGTAAAGTTTTCCTTTAGTTACCTTCAGTGCTGTCAGTTTGAAGTTTGCTGTACTTTGCTCTGTTTATCTGCCTCCTTATTTATTGCTCGGTGTTATGACAAAGCATTCAATCTTATAGTTTGGCTGGGCAATGACTCGCACAGTTTGTGTTACCAGGTTCAGGCCTGCCTTGAGTCACACAAATAGTTTCGGTAGCACTATGTATCTAACTTGTTAATTTGTATTTCAATTCATTCTTGTGCAGAGACAATGACGGCTGGCTACATTGCAGGCTCGCTGGTTGGGTCCTTTGCCATTGCATACCTGTGTGACACATTTGTTTCCGACAAGAAGGCATTTGGCGGTTAGTGTAACCTACTTATCTTGCCATGTTTCATGTAGGAAGCCCCTGCGCCTACCTTCTTGTATGTTTTCATCTGACCTGCTTCATTCTCGGAAATAGGTAGCATCCCCAAGACTCTTTCTGACAAGGAGTGGTGGAAAGCCACGGATGCCAAGTTCCAGGCCTGGCCTCGCACTGCTGGACCACCAGTCATCATGAACCCGATCAGCCGCCAGAACTTCATTGTCAAGTCTGCTGAATAGGCTATAGAAGCTGGACCATGAAACTGTGTTTTTTCTTCTATACATATAGGTCTTAAATGAATGAGATGACGAACTGAAGTCATGATTCTTGATGCTTTTGCTTTACCTGGGCGCAAACTTTGAAGCTTTCATCTTACCTTCTGATGTATTCTCTTCCTTTGGTGAAATTTTCCACCAGGCAGTAAAGAACCACATTGTTTCCTTATTACCATTCAGTGTTCGTTTGATATACAGCTTTCTTGCATTCTAATAAATTTGTGTCAGTGATCTTTTCCACCTGGAAGTAAATACTTGCATTGTTTCCCTATGTTCCTGTGATATTGTTTTGTTAATTCTCTGTTCAAGGTTATTCTGTCATATGTGCACCTTGTTGGAGCTGCCTGTTTGTGTTGTTATGCAACCCATTGGTGACAGTTTAAGAATCCAGGCTGAAGGAAAAAGGCATTGAGAGCTGAATTCGTCCTGTGGGGAAAAAAATGATAAGAGGATGACCTGGAGTGTGTTTTGGCTACCAGAATATGGAAGGTGTTTGCTACGATCAATAAATCAAATGAGATGTAGACCTGAACAGTCTTGTTTTCTATATAATGAGAAAGGGATTAAGCCTTCCAGTCTGAACAAAAATGGCGTCAGTTTATCAGATCCTGATAATTTTACGTGATGTCCTCTGGAGGAATGCGGCTCCTTCGAAGTTCTTTTTGAACAATTCCCCTTCGATGTTCGAAGCACCAATACTGGACTAGCATATTAACCAGCATCAGCATCTGCGTGACAAGCTGTGCCGAGTGGGAAGCCTCCCCCAGTCTTAGTGGGTTTCATGACATTAAATGATTTTCATGGTTTGATAGCTATTATGATGTGATGGACTGATTGAATCATCGATCTCAAACGGGAGAAGGGGAGATCACTATCAGTCTATCACTGGTCTTATACTCATGCCAAAACCATTGGTTTGTGTAGACCAAAGTGATAAAATCATCGCAACACTATATCAGGAAATAGGAGTCTGGACCGATAATCGACGAGACGAGCAGAAAAAAAAAATAATAAGATGACTATTACTACAGCTACACGCGACCGGACCGATAATCGACGAGACGAGCAGAAAAAGAATAATAAGATGACTATTAATACAGCTACACGCGATCTACCCGGTAGCAGCCTGCGTACAACAGAGGCTATGTTAACACTTCAATGCTTTACCTGGTAAATTAAGTATTCAGACAAAATAACGAACCACTGGTCATCCAACCATGGACGGTGGAGTAAACAATACAGAATATACAAAAAGAGAACAAAAAAAAAAGAACTGGCATCGCCAACAATAGAGAAAATCTGGTATAAGTTACCTCCTGAACCATCCTGCCGATTGCACACGCACAAAGTGTGCAAAGTCAGATCACAGCTAAACTCAATACATTAAAGAACACTACGACGAGCTAAACTGAATTCCACACACAAAAATACACCGCTAGAAGGTAAATAACCGAATGGATCACAATGTGTCCGCAATCCATGCCTAAAATATGACTACAGTTAACTACACTCAAAGATACCACAAACTTATTCTTGCTTCAATTAGGAAGCGACAACGACAGTGAACCTACGGTGCTTCTGCCTTCACCATCGCAGAACCTGACGCCTCAGTTGCAACCGGTGAATACTGGAGCCAATCTTTCGCACAGACAAGTGCCTCCACAGTCTCTGGAGGAAGAGAACTTCTGTAGTCATCAAGCATGCGGGTCCCTGTTCCAGCAGAGAATATAGAGCTGCCACTGCTAACCATCGACATTGGGATAGCCAAGATATCCCGCGCCATCTTGGATAGAGTTGGAAACTTGAGTGTGTTGAGTTTCCACCAGTTAAGGATATCAAACTCCTGGATACGTGGAGTAAGGGATTCCTCCAGATACTGCTCCAGTTCACATTTTGCAGGCTGGCTACTTTGAATCTCAGAAAGGTACATATCAAAGTCAAGAAGACCATCACTAGTGGAAGGAGGATTTCCTTGAGTAGCATTAGCATTGGCAGCCACATTATTTGCTTCCCCTTGTTCTGCATAGGCAGGGTTCAATGGGAGTGGATGTGCCACATAGTCCTTATACAGCTCATGCAGAGAGTCATTTACCACCTTAACATATTTCCCAGCCTCAGCACCATAAATTTTGGAGTAGCTGAACTCAACAAGCTTCATCTTGAAACGAGGGTCCATGACTACAGCAATGGCTAACACCAGGCTGCAATCCTTCCAGTATTTGTCAAACCTCTCATGCATATCCTTGGCAATGCTGCTGAAAACAGGATCTTCATGTGCTGTACCATTTGCTAGCTCCAGTTGAATTTTCCAAGCTTCATGGAAAAAGATGTTTGCAGTAGGGTTTGCTGCAGCCATGATGCTATGAGCAGAGTCATACAGCAATTTCAGGTAATTACAGGTAGCCTCAACTTTCTTCCAATCCTCTGCTGAAGGAGCTTCATTGTAATTATCATCACAAGTCTCAAGTGTAGCGAAAGCCTGCTTATAGTCCAAGGCAGCCAGCAGCATCAGATAAGTGGTGTTCCACTGGGTTGTAACATCTAGACAGAGGGTCTTGGTACTGGGAATCTCCAGCTGCAGAGCAATCTCAGCAAACCTCTGCTCACGGCTTGGAGAAGCTTTTATGAACTTGATGCTCTCACGGATGCTGTAGATCACACCATGAATCGAGGCAATAACATCCTGAGCAACGACATTCAGGATATGTGCATAGCACCTCACAACAAACAGCTGTCCCTTAAGCATGAGGTTGTTCTTATTGGAGAGGTGATCCCTTAGATTTGCACTGTAAATATCATGAGAAGAGCAATCATTATCCAAAGTGATGGTGAATAGCTTGTCCTTCATATTCCACTCTGAAAGGCTTGAGCTAATAGCTTCACTAAGTGCATTCTCTGAATGAGGAGAAGACACCATCATGAAGTTGAGCATTCTTCTGTGTACTTTCCATTCTGGGTCGATAAACTGACCAGCAAGAGAAACATAGCCTAGAGTCTGACTGGTTGTCCACAGTCCTATCGTTAGGCTGATCCTTCCTAGCATAGTGCTGAATGCTTGCAACATATTTACCTTTGCTTTCTGAAAAACAGCATGCACCTCCTGCTCCATCTGATCAACATCTACAACCCTGAAACGAGGCTGTAGACTCTCAATAAAAGAAGTAAAGGCTGACTGTTGAACAATGTGCAGTGGGTAGTCATGCAAAATTATCATCTTCGCCAGATGAGAGAAGCTCCTTTCCTGATCAAAAGTAGCATTTGCATAACCAGTGTATCTGTAGCGCCTCTTAGAAGGGCGTTCTACAGTGCCCTCACCATCATTATCAGTACCAGGGCCTCCCGCTGGTGGCGGTAGTGCCAGTTTCCTGTCTTGGTCTTTCATAACAGGACAGGAACCAAGGGTAATGTGCCTCTTGAGATGGCTAGTGCCTGCAATTTTTGAGCCAGAACTATATGCAAAGGTTTGCTTGCATAAATTGCAGCAAGCTCTGGAGCTTCCCCCTGGCATGGCTTCTATGGTGAAATGCTCCCAGACTAGAGACTTCTTCCTCCGACGTCTTGTTGTGGTTTGTGGGGTCATCTCAGCATTGATCAATTCATGACCATGGGCCATCTCATCACCATTGACCATGTCGTTAACTTGAACCATCTCATTACCGTGGATGAGATCATTAACCTGAACCATCTCATTACCATGTATCATCTCACCGCCTTGAACAATCTCAGTCCCTTGAATCATCTCATTGCCATGGATCATCTCATCGCCATGGACCATCTCATTGCCATGGACCATCTCATTACCATGAATCATCTCACTACCATGAACCATCTCATTACCATGGATCACCCCGTTGCCATCGACCATCTCACTGTCATGCACCATTGCATCGTCATTGCTGTTTGGTTCACCCATGTTGAGGGATACAAGCCAATGGAAGCCAAGAATGCCTACCAAACTGATATAAAAAAAAATGTTAGGCACATCAAACCACTCGATTGTTTTACAAAAAAGAAGGAACTCCATAACAAAAAATTGCATAGTTAAACCATCAAAGTTCTATTGACTAAATAGACAGTCAGCAGATATTTTACACAGTTTCGTTAGTAACAAGATCCGTTTTTTTTTTTTGTGGCAGCAATCCCAAAGAATAAATTTCAAGTCAAGATTCAGAGACCACCAGCAATGCAGACCTTTTCAATCAGGATAGTATCCAAAAGTTCAGAAATTATAATACATTTCATATGAGAAAGATGCAAGTAATGAAACTATGCTTTTACAGATGTAAGAATATAGCATTAGCGATACAATAGAAAAGTGGACGAATATCACCAAACTACACAGAGAAAATGCTGAATGCTAGTAGTTAAATAGGCCCTTCCCTTCAGTAGAACCACATGGAACTGCACATATAAATAGCTAAAGAATAAAATGCCACCAGTAACAAAGCATTTAGGCAGCAACAACAATGTTCATCTTTTGCACAAGTCAAGCTCCTAGCAGAAACCAGCTGTGGTTGCTGAAATTTCCTAGTTATAAGCATCCAACCTAGCAGGGATATTGGGCTAGGAAATCAGATATCTGAACTATTCAAACATCACTACCCTTTGCTAGGCACAAGATTAACAAGTCGATGTACTAAAACTATCAACCATGTACTGTACTAAAACTATCTACCAACCTCAATATGTGACAAGTCAGCAAGCCACACGGTTTTCTATACATTCTTCGAAAAATCCAAACCCTACAATAGCTAGCACTGAGGCGTGCCCCTTGGCGAGAGAGAAGGAAGAAGCCTCGGCAATATGCACTCCCTAAACACTCCACCATTTACTCGTAACAAAATATACTAACACAACTCCCCACAATAACGCACATAATCTGGAGTGTGTACCCTTAAAAAAAGCCCGCCCAAAAAGAAAAATTCTCCGAATACGCACAAAAAAAAACCGTCCGGCTAATCCATTCCGAACAACGCTCTTCAGCGAAGCGCTTGCTCCCCTACAAATCCAACGAACAGAGCGCAGAAAAAAACATAACACAGCAGACCGATTCGAACCGAAAGCCGGATCTAAACCGCGAAACCAATCCAATCAACGAAGCTACGAGCAGCACGGATTTAGAAGACGGCGGAATAAGCGGGAGGAGGAGGAGGAGAGGAGGGGTTTGGAGTTTGGGGGCTTACGTACGGTGGAGGAAGGAAGCAGAGGGCGCAGCGGAGACGGACGATCCAAACCAGGGGCTTGGTGGCGGTGCAGGAGGATTTAGGGCTCGGCCCAAGAAGGACGAAGGCCGAACGCGCAAACCCTAGATCTTGTGGGGAGATAGGACGGGAAGGGAGAGGGGGTGTAGAGCCAGAGAAACGGGAGGCGTCTGGTGGCTGCGGGCGCCGAGCCTCGGGTCTGCGGGGGATTTAATGGGCTCGCGGCCCACGGCGACGGGCCGCGTGAGCTGGCGGTTGGCGCGATAGGTGTGACGCTGTCGGTGGGCCAGGTGGGGGCCTCCCCGCGTGGACCGCTGGGTCCTTGCTTTTTTTGGGCGGTTTCTTATCTCGTGAGGACTTTCCGGCTCGGTTTGGTTGTTTACGCGGATTTGGATCGAGCTGTGGTGTGGGGCTGCTGCTAGGCTGTTTGTTGGGTGGGATGACGGCCGGCGTTGGATTTCGGTGGCGTCTTGGGTTGGGCCTTCGGACGGCCGCCCACGATGGAGTTGTTGGTTTCTAGGGTTTTCATTTGGACCGTCAGATCCATATCGCGGTTGCAAAGCTCGAAATACTTTTTTTTTTGTAAAAAAAAAGCTTGAGATACTTTTTTTTAACAGACACAAATACTTTGTTGGGAACATCTACAGGTATGCTCGTTCCGGAGCACTATATATAGGCTCTAATTAGCGATTACAGCAGCGAGATCCAACTAAGGACGAAAATCTGCATGGACAATCTGATTAACTTGTAGATGCAGGTAACATCTATATGGGTTACAAACTTATACAAGAACAAATCTTTGGCGTGGCCACTGTAATGCACAATATCAGCTAGTACTACTAAACAGCAAGCTCCAAATCTTGTAGATGCAGTGAGCGCTATAGGTAATTACATAGACAAATCTCATTGACTTGTAGATGCAGTAACATCTATGGGTTACAAACTTACGACTTACACTAAAAAATCTTTCATGTGGTCACTGTGACGCACAATATCACCCAGTGCTACTAAACAGCAACAAGCTACTACTACAGTATTTACATGCAAACTTTGAGCTCCACACACGTATATATCTTTGCGAGGTTAACCACTGAAGGGCCGGAATTCCTTGAACGCGCCGACGAAGCCGGCGATGGACCCTGCCGCGGCGGCAACCGACACGATGAGGCATACAACGGCGAGCGCCTTGAGACAGATCCACTTGGTGCTGCCACGCTCCACAGCGCGCTGCTGGATGTACATCTCCACGGGGAAGTAAACGGTGAGCGGCCAGAAGGAGAAGGCGCCGATCAGACCGACGACGCTCCCGAAGAAGGGCAGCGCCATGGCGACCACGGTGGCGAGGCACACGAACGCCGACCGGCACGCCAGGCGGAGCGCGGTGGGCGCGAAGGGCCCCAGGCGGAGCTCCCTGGAGACGAAGGCGCTGTCCGGCCACGCGGCGGCGGCCCGGCTCTCGACGAAGGCGAAGATGGGCTGGCAGAACACCTGGTACGCGCCGACGAGGTGCACGACGATGGCGGCGTTGGCGGCGTTGGCGGCGTCGACGAGCCAGAAGGGCTCGTAGAAGCCGAAGCCCGTGAGGAGGTTGTCCGGCGCGGCGTTGCCGAAGGCCGCGTACCCCATGCACCCGCACAGCGTGTAGAACGCCGTGGTGGTGGCGATGCTGACCGCCGTGGCCTTGTTCATCACCGCGGCCTCCGACGGCGGCGGCGCCTTGATGGTGTCCTGGATCTCGATGAGCACGTTGGAGAAGGAGTAGGCGAAGGCGATGTTGCCCAGCGCCTGCGTCGTGCGCCAGACCTTCTGCGTCACGGTGAGCCCGGCGCCGACGGCGGCGCCGGTGAGCGTGCCCCGGAACGCGCCGTTCGCCACGACCTGCGCGACGGCGAGGCCGAGCCCGATGCCCGAGTAGGTGAAGGACATGGCGGAGGCGACGATGGACAACCACTTGATCTGGTCGAAGTTGGGAATCTGCGAGAAGGCGATCTGCACGGCCCCGAAGGCGATCATGTAGGGCACGCTGGAGCTGGTGCAGGCGGCGGCGTGGCCCCTGGCGTGGAAGCAGTTGGCCCTCCAGACGGCCTGCATGCTGATGGAGGCGGCGATGGTGTACCCGACGGCGATGGCGGCGAGGTTGACGTACTGGACGATGCCGCAGAAGGTGACCTTGGCGCCGCCGAGGATGTTGCGGACGGCGTCCGTGTAGGAGTAGCTCCGGCGGCCCGTGGCGGGGTCCCCGGCGCGGTAGCACTCGGCGAGCAGCGTGGAGGTGTAGTACATGACGCCGCCGAAGACGAGCATGACCGGGGGCGCCGCGGCCCAGCCGAGCTGCGCCACCGCCCAGGGCAGCGACAGCACGCCGGAGCCGATGACGGCCGTCACGATGTGCGCGCTCGCCGTGAGCACCGTGCCCGTGCGCCGGGGGCGGCCGTCGTCGTCTAGCGCATCGCCGTATTCAGCCAGGTTACCGGCCTCCAGTGACACCTCCACGGGCTCGATGTGCACCATCTTGCGGCGGCGGTGGCGGCGATCCTTGCTCTCTGCGAAGTTGCGAACGCGATCGCTGAACGCTGATTTATATGGTATCGATATTGATAGATTGATGATTGAGTGGTGATTGCCAGATTCCAGGGGTATAAATGGAGGGCGCTGCCCCTGGTTACCTACTCGGACAAGAACAAAGTCCGACGCGATGCCAGATGCGCGTGCCAGTTGCATCCGATCGGAGACGCGAGTCGATCTTTGTGATGCCAAGTCCTATTCGAGTCCGAGTAGTATTTCTTCTCTTCTTTCCATCTTCATCTTCATCCAGACAAACGAGGTCCCCAAATTCTGATGCTGTTTCGTACCAGCGCCACATATAGCACAGTGCAACGTGGTGTCCTAGCTTGCTATCCAATGGCCAGTACAGGAACCACCTCTCGGTGTGCTTCTGCGAAGATGGCGAGGAGGATCCCCGTCGGGCTCTGCTCGACACCATCTGCTATTCTGCTGCGGGTCGGCCTGAGCCGCTTGGTATCCCCGATTTCCCCGCACTTTGACGCTGACCGACAACAAATTGTCGCTTGCAAATGGGCCCGCCTTCCAAGTCCTCCGGCGCGCAAGTGCGCGGGCGTGCGCGCTTTTTTTTTTTTGACACGCTTAAACCATGGTCGCGTTCGCGTCGATCACCAGGCCGAGCTGACCACGTGCTCCACCCCCCATGTGGGCCGGCAGCAGCTGTAGCTTTAGAGGCCCAGTAAAGAAGTAGCTAGTCCAGCCTGCCGCTGAGTAGCTCAAGCTGAGTAGCAGCCCACGGCACAGCACAAAGGCAAGCGGGCCTAGTAGAATTGGGCTGGTGCACGACGCTCGCTACTGCCGAGCTTTAGAGGCCCAGTAAGCCTCCGCCGCACACCAGGGTCCGATTGGTTGCGCCTGCTTTCAGCTTTCAGTACACCCAGGCTCCGGGATGCGAGTTCCTGTGATTGGCAGAGATTTTTACCCGTGTGTCATTAAGATAAGCACCTCGTACCTGTGTGCCATAAATTTTTCACTTCATACATGTGTGCCCTCCACCTTTAATTTCTTTACCCATGTGCCATTCTGTCCACCATCTGTTAGAACTTAACAGAACCATGGTCCTGACATGTGGGACCCACAAAGTGAAATGTCCAGTTTGCCCTTGAGTCCATCTCTCTTTCTCTCCCTCCTTTCTCTCGTGCTCTCCTGGCCCCCGGGCGGCGGCGCGCAGGCCCCGGGTGGTGGCGTTGCAGGCCCCCGACGGCGGCGAGCAGGCCTGCGGCGGCGACGCGCAGGCCCCGGGCGGCGGCGGCGGTGCCTGACCGGTGGCGGCTCTAGACTTCCGGCGGCGGCGCTGCAGGCCCCCGGGCGGCGGCGGCGGTGCCTGACCGGTGGCGGCTCTAGACTTCCGGCGGCGGCGCTGCAGGCCCCCGGGCGGCGGCGGCGGTGCCTGACCGGTGGCGGCTCTAGACTTCCGGCGGCGGCGCTGCAGGCCCCCGGCGGCGGCGAGCAGGCCCCCGGGCGGCGGCGGCGGTGCCTGGCCGGCGGCGGCGCTAGGGTTCCGGCGCGAGAGAGAGAGGAGTCGGGACGAGAGAGAGACATGAGAGCACGAGAGAAAGGAGGGAGAGAGTGATGGACTCAGGGGCAAAATGGTCATTTCACTTTGTGGGTCCCACATGTCAGGACTATGGTTGTGTTAAGTTCTAACAGATGGTGGACAGAATGGCACATGGGTAAAGAAATTAAAGGTGAAGGGCACACAGGTATGAAGTGAAAAATTTATAGCACACAGGTACGAGGTGCTTATCTTAATGGCACACAGGTAAAAATCTCTGATTGGCAGGGGCGGCGTCAAGGGTATGCCTTGGTATTCATGGGAATACCCATACCTTGGTAAAAAAATGATTATACATAGTATCTCAGCCAGCCTACAAAGCCTATAAAGTAATCCAGCTCACAAAACTCAACAGAAGTACAGTACAACGAGGAATACCCTGGTGCGAAATGCTAGCTCCGCCACTGGTGATTGGATGACTGGAGCAGTGGTAGAGCCTGGCTCTCCTGGCTCTGCGCATACGTGAGAAATGAGCGTTTCTCCGGAGCCTGGCTTCAGCAGTAAAGAGCGTGCACGACATAAAAAGAAAACGCCTCGATGGTATGCAAATGCAGGTAACCAATCATAGAATGCGCTAGCCAGCTCATCTAGAAGCAAGCAACCAATCAAAACTACCTTGCATGTATGAAGCCGGGCCTGGCCGGCTTGGGCCTGGCTGCCTAGAACAAGCCAGGCTCGGTTCGTGCGAGAACCAATCACACCGTAAAGCTCGGTCTTCGGAGATTTGCCTTCGACTCCGAACTCGAGAGTTCAACTTTCAAATGGGAGCCACACGAGAACGCCATCAAGCGGGACAGAGTTTGACGTACGGAGGCGACGTGGGGGTGAACATCCACCGGCTGAAAACAGCTAACCCTTTATGCAAAAATGATCGGAAAGAACAATATTGTATGTTGGTGAGATCGTGCACTAACAAATATGTCCATATCTAAAAAAGACTTCAGAAATGTTGTGAAACACGGAACTATATGGGAAGGCGAGGAACATGACAATACAATCATATAAATTTCGTTTTCATTTGAAGAAAACAAAATCCATAGTACATAATCCTTGCTGCTCATGCCAACCGACCGAGGCGAGCCAAACATACACGGATTACTAACCCATCAACAACTACACACGCAACTCGATTACTCGATGGAGAAGGGAAACTGAAGTGACCAAATGCCATCCGAATAAAAGCCGGCCCTTACGCAAAGCTTGACAGGACACAGAACAGTTTTCCAGACTTCTGTTCGCTTGGCTTATCAGCCACCGGTCATCAGGATTTTTCTCTCAGCAAAAATCAGCACCAGCTATCAGCCACCAACCGACCAACAATATTTTTCTCTCAGCAAAAACCAGCACCAGCCACCAGCCAGCCGAACAGGCCAAAATTATTTCGTAGCTTGGAACAATTAAATGTCACACTCCACAGGTCCAGGCCAGGGCAGCAAACTCTCAACTAATCACCAAGCTAATCCTTTCCCGTAGCATCTCTCGTTGAACACGCATTGCGCATAGCAATAACCCTCAGCGGAGCCTCCGCAATCTCTTACACAACTATTTAAGCATGCTTCGCACGCAGGCGAACAGGGCCAGGGCGG
Source organism: Echinochloa phyllopogon (assembly GCA_033239725.1). NCBI lineage: Eukaryota > Viridiplantae > Streptophyta > Magnoliopsida > Poales > Poaceae > Echinochloa > Echinochloa phyllopogon. Next base: position 8,339,314 of record BTCW01000009.1, on the reverse strand, counting down.
CCGCCCAAGGGACAGAGCCGGGTCGCGGCTGGTGACCTCGCGCAGCAGGGGTTCCTGAGCCTGGAATCGGGGCACGCGCACGTCGGCCGCGGCAGCGCCGCCGGCCTGCTCGTCGCCGGGCGCCGGCGACGCACGGGTCGCCGCCGTCAGCTGGGGATCGAAGCACAGCAGCAGCACGCAGGTGGCAACGAAGACCACCATCCTTGGCGCCGCGGACGCCATGACACAAACTAGTGGTAATGCTAAAGGCTGTAGGTTGCAGGCTTGCGGCTAGTTCTAATTGGAAAATGTAGCTCCCCCGCGTCGCTCCTGCGGGGCGGCACGGGTCCCCAAACTACCTCGCCGGCGGCCGCCTCCCTCCTATGTCCCCTCCTCGCCGTCGCCCGAGCGGCCGGCCGGAAGTCCGGCGCCCGCAAGGAGGGCGACGGCGAGGCGTCTCCTTCGACGGGCGAGGTCATCCCGTGCAGGCGGCGCTGCCTCCTTCTCCGGCGAGGACAGGGCGGCTATGGCGCTCGATTGGCCGGATCCGTAGTGCCCCATAGTGGATCTGCGGAGGCTCGAGGTGGATCTGCGGCAGCGGCGAGTTTTGGGGATCTCGGTGCGCGGCGGCGGCGGTCCACGGGCGGCCGGCCCGCGGGGGGCGCCTGAGCGGAGGGCGCATGCGGCGGCGGCGGCCGGCCAGCTAGCTCCGGACTTTGCAACTACATCTGGTGATGACATCTTTAATTTCGCCTTTTCTTTTCATATAGACCAAGAGACATGAGTCACCTTGACTTCATTCACGGATTCTCTTACTCGAAAACGGGTTTCATCTGCAATTTGTTCCTGATGGATTATGCACGGGTACCGGCGGTTACTTTGCAACATAGTATCTCAGGTTACGAATTCAGATGGTCTGCCGGATTTGGAGTTCGTGGCCGTTTAAAGTGGGTCAGGGATGGTCTATATGGAAGCATTGGTCTGGTAAGAAGGGGGAAGCAACACGGTGTGACTTGGTCATGGTGGTAATTGATACTAATTCATCGGTTCCGGGAAGAAATTCTTAGGTCTGACCTTAATTGGTTGAACCTGACAGTGACCTTGTTGAAGACATTGTTTGGATTAAGATGAATTACTCCCTCGTGAAAATATTTGATCTGGTCTTAATTGGTTGGGTCATTACAATGTCGGCACGTGCGCGTGTCATTTCCTCGTTGGAGGCGTTGTATCGGGAGCCTACTTTATAGTACAAGAGTTGCTTTGGTTCGTGAAGCGGGTGAAGATGAAGGCGCTTGTGGTAGTTTGCTAGGTCATGGTGCTCTCATTTTTTGTTTCTTTTTTATTGGTTGTGTGCATCTTAGTTATGCAGAGGCCGGATTGGATCTTATATAATTGTATCATCTTGATGTAATTGTCTAAGATCAATAAAGCTTCCCTTTTCCGAAAAAAAATTGGAAAATATACCGGCACGAGGAAAGCGCACGCTACTTTTATAGAAAGCAAATGGACTCTTCGGGATTATAGTACTACTGCAAGTTGGATGGAGAAGGTAAGAAGGTAATGTATGTTAGGACTAAACGTTTATTTCACCGAGAAATAAGACTAAGTAAAGTTGTAACGATAATTTTATTTCCCGCTTCCGCACGTTGTACACACAGTTTTTTTTCTCTCTTTCTTTTTTTTGACTGCGACATACACCAACTACTACTGCAAGTTGTAACCATAATGAATGTTATGACTAAATCGCTAAACATTTTTTTTACCGACGTACTACCTCTGTTTCAAAATGTAGGTCGTTTGACTTTTCTTACCACAAGTTTGACCGCTCGTCTTATTCAAAAAATCTGTGAAAATATAGTCAGATTTAAGAGATTTTTTATTAATAAAGCAACCCAAAAAATATGATAATTTACATAAAATTTTAAATAAGACGAGCGGACGAACTTAAAGTCAGAAAAGTAAAACGAACTATAATTCAAAACGGAGGGAGTCGGGAGCCGTGAAGCGCCTTCATTCATGATCCACAAACCTGCCCAAAGATTGAAAGTAGAGAAATTCCGAGAGAAATCTCTATCTCCTCCCGGTTATTTCCCGGGCTATCGATAAGGCCGTCCATGAGATTTTGATCGCACTGTGAAAAGGCGGGTGTAGCATCTAGCGTTTAGCCTTCCTGAGAGCTAGCTCCTTCGATCCATCGCTGCTCCCCCGCCTCCCTGCCGCGGACCTAGGTGATGGGCTCACCGAGTCACCGACGGTGCTGATCGAAGCAGTGGCTACGACTGGTGGCTGGGAGTCCCTAGAAGAAACGCTCCTCCCGCGGTGCACTACAAGCACGAAGCCGTGTGGTTGCGCAACATGGCATGCGGTTGTTAATGGCAGAAGTGGACAAGTGGTAAGAGGCGCGCGCGACCGAGGCACCTGGCGGATGCACACTCCGGAAGGCCCCAAGGCCAGGAGGGAGAGAGAGACCCTCATCGTCCCCTGCCTCCTCGACCTCCTTCCGGTCCTTCCCAACGCCCGCGAAGAAGTAGTGGTGTCCATGCCGTCATCGAGCAAGGCATGTGAGACGAAGCAGCGCTTCGCAGGTCCTCTCCACACGTGTGCGCCCTCCCACTCCGCAGGGCACTGTAACAGCCCGTTGCTGCACCGGCGAGATTAACTCCGGGAGCGTGAGAGATCACAAGAGAAATCGGAGAAGGGATAGGATCTCTGGAGGATGAAGAAGGCCACCGGCTCCTTCTCTTCTCTGTTCTGGTTTCTGAATTATAATGGGTTAAATTTTTTCATGCCATTATAATTTTCACACTTTAGAAATATGCCATCGGTGTGTCACTACACATGGGGGCCACCACAGTCACTGACAATGACATTTTTCAAAATTTGAAAAATTGTAATGTCACGTTTGAAATTTTTCCAATTCTAATCGATGCCCCCATAGCTGTTCCTTTCTATAGGTGCTGCCTTTACTTGAGCTGGGCTGACACTTCTGCAATTGTGCTCGATGGGCTGGGCTTCCCTTGGACTATATTGGGCCATGACAGGCACCCGGGCAGCGCCCTAGCAAGGTGGCCACTAACATGGATGGCGTCCAGTAGCTGTTTGACAAAATGCCTGCAAGGCAAGATGCTCGCTGAACCAACACTGCTGGGTCTAGACGTCCTGAGTTCTGAAACAGGATGGCAAGGCCATGTCCTACATGCGCTTGATGAAGATTACTGATGCTGCAAGTTGTCTTCTCTGTAGGCAATTTATCTTAAAGTTTTAATTTTGTAGGTAATGTCCTCTGTAGATTATATGCATGCAGCCTATTCATAAATCATATGTGCAAATGTTGTGTGGGCACACGTGACGGAGAAGCTGGCTAAGACACTTTCTTCAACCTGGATATTGCTATGGAGAAATTAAAAATGATGAGCATTGCTTGGATTCGATTTGTTTTTAGAGTGCTAGAACTATAATATCCAAAAACAATTTTTAGTGCTGAAATCTAGAACTCCTCTGTGTCATGGTAGGGCTGTTGCTGCTGGTTGTTTGGAAGGTGTTCCGCTGGCGAAAGCTTCGATCTGGTGGACCGGATCGGGCAACGTTGTTTTCCTTGCTGGGGCGTTGCTCATGGACCTCTTCTTTTGGCGGTGCGCGGAGGTCTCCTAGGTGAAAACCTAACGTTGGCGTCGACTCGGCGCCTTTGCCTTCCTGAAGGCGTTGTTTTTGGAGTTCTTCGGTTGTCGTGATGTTGGTGCTTTGGTCCCATTTACCGGCCTAGTCTTGCAGGTTCTGTTTCGGATTCATGACGTTTTAGGCTTTCCGCTTAGAGTAGCTCCGTGCTTTCTCTGGTTAGTCACCTAGAGGGTCCCGTTGCGGGATTGTAAGTCGTTGGGTTGTCAGCGGACTGTGCTTCATGTCAAACTGGTAATCCCAGTATTTCCTTTTTGCTTTATATATAAAGCTGGCTTCGGCCTTTGGAGGAGGATGAAGGATACTGATTAAGTGAGTGAATAGACAAAAATTGCAGAAATGAATGTTTCCATTCTGAATCTCTCTGATGTAGAATGGAAAAACAGTTATATGTTTTACTACTCAGTCCATCCCTTAGGGCAGTCTCAACCCAATGATTAGAATGGTATTCATATAATTAAATAAGCTTATGTCGGACTTTAAAACCTGCAATCCACAAGTGGGTTCTCGATTGGTAGATTTGTAGGGGGGACATCAAGTTAGTAAGCTTTAGGTAACACAAGACGCAAGGTTTAGACACATTCAGGCTACCCGGGGGTATAATACCCTACGTCCAGTGTTCAATGTTGTTTGTATTGCTTGTGTTCGATGGAACTTTATGGTTACAACCGAAGAAAAGATCTCATGTCCCCCTGGGGGATGACCTAGACCGCCTTATATAGGCCAACATTCTAGGGTTTACAGGTCAATTTCAATCTAAACTTACTGGATTATAATAAGGAAATGTATCCGATTAGTTTTCAACTAATATTCTGAGATATCCGGACTTGATCCACCTGTCGGATCACATACCGTGATCAAACTTGTTCAACAAACCGATGGTTACTTGTGGGCTACCTTGGGGTTGGCCCACAACCTTGTCATAAGTGGGCCCAGATCGATTATCACCCCTACTGGTGATGGTCTGATGGGTCCAGGGGTACCCATATCCCACATCTCACATCTAGTATAAAAGATGATGTGTCAAGGTGATTAAATGAAGAAAGAAAGAGTAGAAAATCAGGTCTTGCATGACATATTGTTTCTACACAACATCCAAGACAGGACGTGAGATGAGAAACATTAAATTAAAGTGTGGAAGAGTGGTGTTTGCATTGGAAGATTAGTGTCTACTACTAGTTTCTTGATGATGTGGACTATGGAAACTATGCTTATTGTCTTGGGTTGGGACTGACCTAACATGTCTATTATGTATAAGAGATGTGCAGACAGCTTATAGACAAACACATTGCATTCTTGCACTTGCATGATGACTTGGAATACTACTGTTGCTGATTTGTTACACTTTTACCTCTCTAAATCACACCAGCTAACAAGATGTCTCAGTGTTGATGTATGTCTATGTACATGAGATTTTATGAGTTAAGCTCAAACTATAAAGCTCTTGAACCCAACGCAATATCAATATTGGTACCAACACTGGCCAGTTCAAGGGTGGCACGGCAACACGGTGCCCCAAGTTTTCTAGTCATTAACGAGGAGAATCGTTAGGGTTGGAATGACCTAAAGTAACTTACCGTCAAGCAAAAATGTGTTCCGGTCAATCTGTCGCCTATGTGCAGAGCCTGCAAAGGAAGTAATAAGGAACCATCTACCAAAAACAAGCATCGCCTATCGGCCAAGCAAGACAAGCGTTTCACACACACACACACACACACGCACACACGCACAACATTTTTCCAACATGGCAAATAACAATCTTCTTGAGTTGACATAAAAAACATAGCATAACATGATACTAGTTTCAAATTTAGGAAATTATAAAGGGTAGCTTGCACTTAAAGGCTTTGTGCTTCTTCTTCATCAAGAGTGCAGAAGATGAATAGGCAACTTGCAATTCAACAACTAGCACTAGTATTGCTTAGTGTTGTCATATACTCCTCAAGAAATGAAGAACAAGTCATTGTATGGGAATAGGGAGGAGGAAATCAAAGAGGAAATCAGTGATAGTGTTTATAACACGACTCACTCACCTTAGCATACTTTTCATCTTGAAACGTGGATCCATAACAACAACAATGGTGAAGTGCTCCCCGAGGACTTCTTTCTTCTACGTTTGGCTCTGATTAGAGGGGACGTTGCCTCAGCAACAACCAACTCATTTCCTTGCACCAAATCATCAACTTGGGCCGAATCGTCACCTTGGGCCAACTCATCACCTTGAGGCGATTCTTCATCTTAACCAACTCATCACTTTGAATTAGCTCATTGAAGGGGGCAAACTCATTATCTTAGGCCACCTGAGTGTCATTGTAGTTTATTTATCTTAGCCCCCCCCAACACACACACACATGCCCGCGCGCGCGCCCCCCTCCCCCCCCACACACACACACATACGCACACACGCACAAGGTTCACCTAGGAAACAAGCCAAGCCTACCAAAGAGATTAAAAAAAATCTGCACTCGATAGTCATCATAGACTTCCTAAGGACAAGGAGAAGTAGAATGACCATAGACGGTATGTGATTATAGGTATGATTAAGGATACTAATGAGCTCATACAGATCGGATTATGCATATTGTAGGATGGAACTATTTGGAATTTCCCTCCATCCACATCCCAACCAAATCAAATGGGGAAAGAATTTTTCCTATTTTCATCCCCGTGAGCAAGGAAATCCTCCCATCCCTATCCCCTAAATATGGCAATTTTCTATGTTGAATCGTGAATCGAATCTCCACTACCATCCCTAGCTACAATATAATACCTAAAAATAAAACATACAATCTGAGACATATGGTATATATCAAAGCCGTGGAACGAACACACTACCAAACAATGAAATTACCCAAAAGCCGCAACACGTTGTCAAAAATCAAATGTTCAAAATCACAGCAAAGGCATCATTCGAATCATAACCAACAATGAACTTAACCGAAAGTCAGCAGTACCTAAGATGCATCCATGTAAGAGATATGTTGAATCTCACAAAATCATGTGAGCAAAACACAATTTCATCGATGTTGGTGAAGAAGAGGAAAAGGAAAGGAGAAGTGCTTGCCTGATATGAGCAAAGAGAGATCAAACTACTCCCTCTCACCCGTCTTCAATCAGTCATCCGCTTACGCCGCATACTCCATCACAACCCCTGTTAAAAAAGTCGTTGTTCCGCGGCCGATTAGGCGCGCCTAATCGCGAGGCGACGGGTGACCGCAGCGCCTATGGGGGTAGGCGGGCCTCTAGGCGGTGGCGGCACGTCGGCGGCGAAGGGATGCTGGTGGCCACCTCTAGATCTGTCGAGGAAGGAGGCGGGGAGGTCGGGCATCGGCGGGCGAGTGGCAACAGCAGCAACAAAGGAGGGGGAAGGGTGACGTCGGGTGGCGGCCGGGGAAGGAGGCAACGTCCGGCGGCGGCCAGGGAGGAGACGTCGAGTGGCGGCCGAGGAGGAGGCAGCGGCCGGGGAATGGCCGGGAAGGAGGCGGCAGTCGGGGAGCAAGCTGGCGTGGGGCAGCAGTGGGGGAGCAGCGGATGGCGGGTGGCAGCGACGGCGGAGGACGCATCGAGCGGCGACGTAGTCGAGAGGAGGCAAAGGAGTTGAGCGGCGGCGGCTGTTTGGGCGACTGTGGTCGAGAGCGACGGAAGGGGACGGGAGTTGGGATGGATATGATAGGGTTCAGACATGGGCTTGAGTAATTGGGCTGCTTTCATAAGCCTTCCAGTCCAATTTTAGGCCCACTCACTCATCTTATTTTTTTTCTTTTCTTTTAGAGCATATATGCATGTATATGTTGTATGCCTTAAACACCTAGGCGCGCCTACTCCCTAGGCGGAGGGTCAGCGCCTAGGGAGCGCCTGACGCCTTCTTGAACATGGATCACAACATGTGTTCCTCCCAGCCACACGCTCCTGTTATGGAACAATTGTCCTTGTCCATGAATCAAGCTGTGCGGATTGCTCCAAAGAAAGGCTTGGTGACCACACAATGCAATCTATCGCCGACATCTCTTGGCAGCGGACGGAGAAAACGAGGAGAGGAGGAGAAATGAGCTAGGGTTGAGGAGTAGGAAGCGTTATCGGGTTTTGTTCCGGGGGGAGAGAGGTAAGCTGTCCGATCGGATCGTGTGGCTGAGATCGAGTGCGCGAGTTAGCAGGTTGATGTGAGCGGATCCCTCATGCGAAATTTAGGCCCATATTTGTTTGTTTGTGTAAGGCCCACGAGAAGAGGTCCATGGGGTTAAAGTGTCCCGTGACAATTGTGGTTTGGTTTTGGAAGTTGTTTAAGCCCAGCAAGCTCTACAATTTCTCATCGTTTCTAATCCTAGGTCTATCAGGGCGGAACTATGTTGAGGTCAGTGAGGGCCAATTTGGCCCAGTCAAATCTTCGTGATAATGGTAATTTATAATTTTTCATAAAATCTCTACTTAACTAAATTTTGTGGTTATCATGTGTAAGTATCACTCGCTCATATTTCATTCTATAGGTCCAGAGAGAGGAAGGAGAAACGCCTGGAGTAGAACAGAGGTGTCGGCAGCGGGCTCCGACGAGATGACTTCGGCTACGCATGGCGTGATAAAACTGGGGAGACTGCTTAAAAACTATTTTTTGAAAATAAACACGGAGGTAGACCCATTACATGGGCGTTTCGTGTCCGGACGGTTTGAAAAAACTTGTTCCAAACAGAAGAGTTCAAACAAACAATCGCAAGATCAAGAAGGCAGCAGTGAAGTTTTTGGTCAAGATCATCATGTCTGCCATCAACAGTGCATAGAGTGCTGGCGCAAGAGGCCACCAGCAACGTTCCATACTACATCATCTTGGGAGAGAACCTGCCACGCACATCCAAAACAAGTGACCCAACATGCATGCCGATCACTACCACCTCCAGGTTCCCATGGAACAAACCTACCTTACCGACCACATACTAGCTAGTGCTACCACTACTACACTACGAACCTCCTCATCTTCGAAGCTAGCTGCTAATCCTGCTGCTGCCGCCGCTATGCCGGTGCCGGTGCCCGTGCTAGCGATCGACAGTCTTAACTGCCTTCTTCCTCGGTGCCGGCCTTCAGGTACTCGCCGTCCCCGCTCTGCCCACCGGAGCTGGCGCCGCCCCGGACATCCACCGACAGCGAGGTCGACCCCTCCTTGGCGCCGCTGCCGCTGCCGCTGCGGCCGAAGCCCGAGAACATGCCGGCGTTCATCATGCTGTTGCCGGCGCCAGCACCCGCGCCGCCGCCCATGCTGGCCTCGCCGTGGAGGATGTTGAACCCGCTGGTCGTGCCGCCGCCGGCGCCCCCTGGGGCCATGCCCAGCTGGCCGTGCGCCGCCTGCTGCTGCTGGAGCGGCGACAGGGACGGGTGGGCATACATCATGGAGGACCGCGCCGCCATCAGCGACTGCGGGCTCATCATCTGCCCCGACTGCTGTGGCATGTACCGCGGGCCCGGCTGCATCATCAGGTTGGACGGGTACTGCAGAGTGCAAACATGCCAAGTGAGAGTGATGCATCACTAGCTAAAAATGCTTCAGGGTTGGAACCGCAAGGGCCACGCCGACGAGCAGCATTAGATCAGTACCTGCGATAGCGGGGCCGTCTGTGGCGGCTGGCTGTCTGCGATGGCGGCCAGGTACATGAGGTTGTGCTGCAGCTTAGCTTGGTGCCTGCAAAACATCATCAGGTGGCAGACACAAGAGAACACTCAGCTTACGGGACATATAGTTCATTGCACAACGTAACATTGCATGATTGTTGATAGAGACTACGGAAGTGTCTTTTATCAGTTGTCCCAAGCATGCAGTTAACATATGAACATGCATGCTTGAACTGATGATTGAGATAAAAGCATCAGGAGTTGCTTCAGTTGTGTAAAAGCTATAGGAAGAATGATGTAGTGTGACATTGACATTACAGACCACAAAACAGTAGGCTGAACAAAACCAGTACATGGCTGGTACTACAGCACTAATCGCTTGCTTTGCTTTATCACGTGAACATTTGGCAAATATATTAATCAATGTATAAGCTACAGAAGACTAACCAGAATCAAGGTACAGATATGGTATCATTTATCTTTCACCAAAGGAGCATTTCAGTCTGAACAAAAGGATATTCTTGTTCATGTAAACACAAGTGCTCCTAGTTGCCAGTAACTAGTTGCTACTTTACATCTATACATAACAATCATGCAAAGAGATCAATATGGAACTCAGAAACTCACCGTTCGCACTCCTCCACCTTGCCATTGTTCTGGTTGTCGAGGATGGCCAGGATCAGCTGCTTGTTCTCATCCAGGTACTGCACAGTTCAGGGTCGAAAACATATTAGCATGTCGATACATTTTGGTAGATGCTTGTCTCTATCATCACTAACCACCAAAGCTAACCCAAAAAAAGAAATCATTTTGGTCTCGAATCTTTGCAGGCCAGTGCCCAACTCTTGGGAGTTCTTGAGGCTATTTCCGAACCAGCTGGCCAGGCGTAGCATTTGCAGTTTTGCACCACGTCTGACAAACACCGCAGTTCATCACCAATGATCTGACTTGGAGATTCAATGATTGATACGCTGGTTCCTCACAACAAGCGTACGCTCTCCCAATCTAAAGATCAATCATTGACTGACACCCGAGCATGCAAACATAGGCCATCCATCGCACAACGCCAAGCTAGGACAGGCAGGCCGCAGTCCGGGCCCCTGGCTGTTAGCATACCGGCGTTTGGCTGAAGCTTTTTAAGGGTCTAACAGTCAAACTCCAATGGGCGACAGCGCAAGCGAACCTACATTCCTACTCACATGAATGTGGACCAGATCATGTTGGCCTCACCTCCGCCAATAAGGGGCCTGTGAGGCTGTGTGACCACTCAAGTGTCTACTACTAGTCAAAACTATTTCTCAAAACAAATAAATAAAAAGAAAAGCATGAAAGATATTTGGTAAGTTTTGAAGATTGCCAGCAGTTGATATCTGTGCAAATCTCACAGCTTTTCTATGTTTCCATTGATGGAAAATCGCACATGATGCGCCTGGGCAGGCTTTAAAGATTGCTCGGCAGGAGACAGGCGCAGGCAGCAGGTCTGGCATCGTTACTGCTTGCGAAAAACAGCAGGGGGAAGGTATGATCATTCACAGCAGGCCACCAACCGAACCGAGCTACAGATGGTTGGGATTTAGATGAGGGGATAATTGTGGTATTCAAATCATGCGGACAGCAGGAGCAAAAGAAATGGGACCAAGAAGACTGCAGCAGTTTGAACTTTAAACTGCTGAGGAAATCAGAAGTCAGGGACCATCACAAAATACATCGATAAAATGGCCCAATAGTATACTAGAGAAGCAAAAAAAAAGATGGAAGATTGAGAGGTCTATCCGAACACTCTACGAGCCAGAGGGCGAAAAGGTGTATCTTTTCATTCGCCAAAAAACAAAAAGAATCGGCATAAAAAGAGGAAGCAAACCTGAAGATACAGCAGAGCAACAAAATCAAGAAAACAAGCATGGGGCAAGATTACACGGAGAACATAAAATAGGTGAAAGATTGCTCTGTATCCGTATCCGATGCTCCGAAGTTTGCTCTCGTGAGGAACGGTAAAGAAAACGAGCAAAAGGAAAGAAAAGATACAGAGAATAAAATCCGAAACGATGAAAGAAGAAGCAGAATCCACAAGCGATAGGCGAGACAAGATCGCGGAACCAAACAAAAGGAGAAGATTCAAAGCCAGAGGGCACACAAAGCTGGGGAGGTGGAGTGAGGGGGGATTGGGTTCGGGATCACAACCTGCTGGATGAGATCGGTGGTGACAGCGGTAGGGGAGGTGTAGCCCCCAATCATGCTCTGGTTCATCTGCATCAGGTGCTGCTGCTGCATTCCAAAACCACCGCCGCTGCCAAAAAGCTTATGCCCCTGCGCAGCGCAGCCTACACAGCGCCGCCGCCTCTTCTCCTCCTGCGCAGCTTCTTCCCCCTCTGCGATTCCTTTCGAACAGGCTGCCGGCGAAAAGATGGAGATGGTTGGGGTTTTGGCGAGACGAAAGGAGACGAGAGCGGGGGTTTTGGGCAGGCAGGCCAGTCGCTTGCCCTCCTCTCCCTCTTCTTGTGCTTTTGCTTTTGGTTGCCTTCTTTAAAAAGAGGGAGGAGTAGTGCCCCCATTGACGTCAAGAGGAGTACTTTTTTAACCTTGGACTAGTAGTAAAGTTTCGAAATCCAGTAAAAACCGTTTACGGGCACCATCTAACGGTAACTTTTGCTAGCAGGCCACCAGAAAGCCCGGTAACTTTCTGTCCTACCTCTGTGATTCTGTCTAGGATTGGGCGTGCCATTGATTATTTAACAATGACCACTACAGCCCTAGAGGGCAAAAACAAAGAGCGGAGAGTAGCGTATTTGCCGTGGCTGGTTTGTCCGCGTAATTTATGTGAGCGGCTGCACGCCCGGGGCAGTATTTATGTCTGGGGTGGCAGCGTGTGTGACAGCACTGTCATGCTGGCCTGGAGTTAATATTGTTTGTTAAAGCAGCGGCGGCTCTCCTTTCTGAGGTCCAGGGACTGCGTAATCTGGGCGATTTGTGGCCAGGCTAGATTTGGTGATGCAGCTGATTAGGACAAGAACCGGTGGTGCTGCGCCCAATGCTCATCGGCAAATTTAAAGTACACGATGCAGCGGATCCTCGAAAATTACTGTTAGCATGCTGGGCACGATGCTGCCTCTTCTTTTTACAGTGTGTTTTCGCCTCTTCGGGAGATCCTTTTCAAATGAGTAATAAGATCCCGTTTGGCAGAGCTTACAGAGCTAAATCATTGGTGAATTTAGGAGGAGCTCTGTCAAAAAGTTTTCCAATGCGGAGTGATTATCTACTTATTCTGAGAAGCGATTCTCTGAAATGAACTAAGAGTCTTTGAGTTAAAAAAAAGTAGTTTCTCCTGATTCTGTGAGATGATTCTCCATCCTGATTTTGAGAGTTTATGCTAGGGATTAAAGAGAATCACTTTTAGCGACAGAATCACTTCTCTCAGAAAATCAGCTCCTATAGAGAATCAAAATTAGAGGGCGCTCTACCAAACAGGCCCTAACTTTTGATGCCTGAAAGCATGTAGAAGCTAGCCCTGTTCATCATACAGAGTACTCTCAAATCCTTATAGAAAGTCCAATTTTCTCGGGCTCCTACAGCCCCCACATATATAGATAAAAATCTAGTAGCTGTTTGACGCCCTCTTTTTACTTTTTTCAAATTGGTATTCAATAGAACTTGCTATTTTTTCTTTGCAAAAAAAAAGACATACTGCTATGCCATCATCAGATCCATTGCAATATGTCCGCCCCGTGTGGACATGATCCAAACCGAACCATGGTTGTGCCCTCATCGAAGCCTTTGCTTACTGTCGTGGGAGAGGAGCAAGACAGTTGGGCTCCCTACAAATCGGCCGCACAACTCTTGACGACACAAATCTTAGGGTGTTGTAGAGCTAAGGGGCAGTGTGAGGCTTAGGGCATAGGCAGTGAAGTTTGGGAGCGACCCAAAGTTCTATTGCTCACTTGGGTGGATAAGCCTGCCTGTGACTCCATTGTTGGAAGGAAAGGTGACAGGAGGGAGATGGATGGAGGCAAGGGTTTACAAACGTTTCTTAGGATGGCTCTAACAGTAGAATGCTGTTGCCAGCAAAAATATTATTTTTACTTGGTAATAAATACTAGGAAAAACAGCTCTCATGTAGGCTTTCCAAATTTCGGACCATATTCATGCACAATGTCTCTCTCTTGCACCTCCCCTGACGACATCATCACCCTGCCGCTCTCACGTACACGAATTTTCAAAGTGGAGAAAAATAAAAAATATGGAAAAATGGCCGTTTTGGGAAATAGCTTGACTTGAAAAGGAAAGGTAGTAGATGCCTCGGAAAAATCGCTAAAACATTTCATAAACCACTTGGAGTTTAATAATATTCCCCAATATTCCGTACCACCGTCACACACGACTCTTCCTATTGTGGTACCAGTACAACTTGGCTCTCGTCGAGATCGGGATCGCCCGCGGCGACGTGTTAGGTTGCCGGGAGCGCCGCGTGAGCCAGCGAGCGATCGACGTGCCCCGGCGGCCGGCGCCGCCGCCAGCCGCGCATGTGCCTCGGCTCGGGCGGGGCACCCGCTTCACGTGCCCGGCCGGAGGGGAGGACGAGACGAGACGACGCCCCTCGCGCGCGCGCCGGGTGCCCGGCCGCGTCGTGCTCGCGGGTGGCTGGGGCTCTGCCTGCCGGCCGCGGCAACGGTACGCTGCCTCTGCCTGCGCGCGTCCGAGGCCAGAGCGGCCGCCAGACCAGAGGCCCTCGCGTCACGCCCACGCGCGTGGAAAATCTCATGGCCTTGTCGTATCCAATTACTCCTCCGAAAACTACCCGCGGCTCGGCTGGCACCAAAAGTTACAGCCGGGTAACAGCCTAGACGCCGCGCACAACACACAGTCACATGCCATAACACACACACCCCCTCTCTCTCACTGTCTCGTAGTCTCGTCTTCCCATGCAGCGTGCTGACCTGCGAGCATGCATGCCTCGCTGCCCTAGCTGGCTGGCCGATGTCTGCGAGACGCTGCTGCGTCATCTCTGACTCGTCTCCTCGCACGGCCGCGTATGGCACTGGCATGGCCTCGACCGTAAATAAATAAACAAATTCATTCAAAGGCCGTAAAAAAACTGGACTCGTCTTTTCACCCTCTGGCCGAGTTACCACTTTACGGCCGCCTCCGGTAGTACGTGCGGTAAAAAGGACGTACCCGAGCTCCCATCAAAAGATATTTTGCCTTGTTGCGCCGTCTCGCTCGCAGACGGCGCAAACCAAAGGCTGTTTACTGGCAGCAAGGCCGGGTGAGTTTCACCCACGGCTGTCACGGGAGTGAACAGCGATTTCAGACAACATCGTCCTGCGGTCGTGTTTCATTTCAAACGTGCAATCATCGGCCGCGGCAAGCACGCTGCGCCGCTACCCTCCCGTGGAGAGAAATAAAAGGCTGAGACCCCCACGAAGGCGGGTCGAGCATGCGTAGGATCGGAGCGGCCAGGCCACGAGCCGCGGCCGGCCGCCACCACCTCCACTGCCAGCAGCGGCCGAGGTGGTGCTGGATCCGGCGCCGGCCAGCTGGGCTGGGAACTCTTTGATCGATTGGGTTGGATTCGATGGGTGGAGGTGAAAGGGACGTGCGGGTGAGTTGCGATGGTCCCTGCCCTGCCGGCGCGGGGGGCACCGCGCCCGGCCGGGACCTTTTGACCGTCTGATCGATCAGGCAGGCCAGCCGTAGGGCGCGGTGGTTAGCAAGTTCAGTCACGGAAAGGAGAAGGGCACAGGTCACAGGTCACTACAGTACTAGTCGCTAATCCCCCTGACCTGGACCAAAGCTAGGTGTCTGCTGGACTGGACCAGGCTTTTAGTTTGCGCATCGTACACCATGTGACACGCAATGCCGGCTGGCCCTTGATGTGGTCATCATCGATGATAAGACGGCGGGGTTTGTTCAGGACCAGCGGCAGGCTGATCGACCGTCTTAACTCGAGCGTGTGACCTGGGTGGAGTCCAGAGACCAGTGAGAACGGAGATTCACATTCAGGTGTGTGAATGTGAATGTGTGATGGCCCTTTTAAAAATTAAGATCCCATCGGGTTTGATAATTCGTGTCATAAACACGAGTGGAACGGTGGTACTAGTACTACGTGCGTCAATGGGAGCATTGAAGCCAGTTCCGGATGGCGCCAAGCGGCATCATCATCGTCCATCAAGAGGACGGAGCGCCTGACCCGCCTGCCTGAGTGCCTGACCGGCTGACCCCTGCCCCCGACTGAAAAAGTTACTAGCGGCACGAGAGGAGGAGGAGGAGGGCGATAGCGCTCTGCCTATCTCTGCTGCCCTGCAGCGGCTGGGCGACTGACTGCCACTGCATGCGTAGGAGGACACGAGCTGACGGGGGCAATGCCAGTGGCATGCCATGGCACGACTCGCGCCAGCAGCAGACTGCGCCCAGTGCCCAGTGAGTGTGTACGTGAAATGTGAGTGCCGGGGCCCAGCCCGCGCCTGGGGAAACGAGACCGAATCTTTGACCGCGCCCTCGCGCCCCACCTCCAGACCGGCCTCTCCTCCTCACCGCCGCGGCCCGCCGTACCCTACGCTAGGGCCACGGCCCGCGCTGGTCGCTGCCGGGCGCCATGCCGATCAATTCACCCCCGTCTCATCTCGGGCGGGCGCCATCACCTATCGCCGGAAGTGGGTGCTCGTAAAGGCTACTCTACCTGCCGGCTAGGTGATCAGCGGCCAGCAGTCATAGCGGCATGTCCCTGCCGGCCGGCTAGCTGAGACGAGCGGCATGCCCCAGCCTAGCCTAGGGCAGCCAGGCATGCATAACGGAAATGGGCAACGGCATGGCCGGACCCCCTGGCCTCTGCTCGCCTGTCAGCGTCATGTGTCAAGTCACGTCCGGCGTTGCTGCCCGTGCATGGTATATGTGCAGTCGATGTAGGTAGCTGACAAGCGAGCAGTTCTTCATGTACAGTAATGTTGCGGCTGCAAAGCTCCTACTCATCCGCGCGTTCGTTTAGGCCACTGTGGTGCTGGTGCATGCATGGACCCGGACCGCCGGACGCCCCGGTAGGCGGCAGCTGAGGCCGAGAGCAGACGGCGGGCGAAGTTGCGGATAACATTACTGTGCCTTTCGTTGCGTGTCAGGGCTTGTATCGTAGCGTAGAGTAGAAAGTGAGAGCATCGTGTAGCACGTACCACCACACGCGACGACAAACAGGGCGTACGGCTACAACTACAAGGAGTACGTACTAGCAATCATATACGCGCGCGGCCGGGCCGGGGCATGCATTGATTGATGTCGAGGGAACACGACACGATACGAACGCCTCTCACTTGATCTTATCATCTCCTGCTAAACATACGTGAAGCCGCGTTCTAGGCTTTTCTTCTCGTTTTGATCACGTACTCGGCAGTGAGCGTTAAGTTTTGGGTCCATGATAACTTAACGGTGCGGCACCGCCAATACGGGAACGCGAGCACACCACGATCCCGAACCATCTCTGTGCACGCGTGCCTCGATCAGAGGATGGAACGTCATCTCAGCATGGCCCTGATGCTGGTCTTGCAAGAACAGTGTGATGTCGCCGCCGTACACCCAGAGCGGGAGGATGTTCTTCGTCTGAACACGCTCGATCGATGCGTTTGCACGAGCTAGAGAGACCAACGCGTCAGGCTCAGAGCTCAAGGCACGTGATCGATCGACTTGCTGCCTGCAGCCTACCACCAACGTTGTTTTGTGCCCGGTCGGGGGCCACATGTCTGCGAAGACCACCGGACGGTGGCTAACCACGTGTACTTGAGCCCTACCAGCAAGCGATGCACCACCAACAAGTACGTGCCACGGTCACGACCGGTTGCCCCAGCACGCTGCACGCATGCATGCGCACGTACAGTGCGCGGTGCAGGCTAATCATTCTTTTCAATTCAAGAATGGGATCAAAGATGAAACTGATCAGTCGTTGTCTGCGGACGCACGTACAGAAAAGGTAATCACTGGCGTATGTACCGGGTATCAGATATGAGCCGGAAATTTCACAAAATTTGGCCAGGGGTTTCGTAAAAACCTCGTCGAAATCCGCAGGAAACTACCAATGCAAACCGGAAATTGACGACACCTGCTAGCTCACATCTTGCTTCCCCGAAACGCGTCTGCAGATCATCAATTTGTCTTTCTCTTTCTTTTTTGTTTGTTTGTTATACGTAGCAAAATTACGCGCTCAGTTCCACATGTACATCATGCTCGAGCACGAGCAGCAGGACTTCTGAACCTGAACTGAACTTCAGAACTTGGCGCCCTTGGTCGGTACGGCGTGGCGCCACCGTGCTACTGAGGCAACTCCTACTCGGTTCAGTGCCACGCACGCACGCACAGACTAATTCCCAGTTTGACAAATTCCTGACCCCGTACGTGGTACCCAGAGGCAGTTGACTTTTGAACAAAATTCGCCGGAAAATTCACTGCAGTTGGCATGAAATCTTACTTGAAACCTGACACTGGCTCGATGTCTAGTATATTTATACCCACAAAGCTCGCAGCTTTTCTGCAGAGCTTTCGATCGCCCATCTCCATTACTGAACAAGAAGTACGTAGTCTTAGTTAATTGCTTCTTTCCGACCGATCCCCTTCCTGTTCCACTGCGAGAACAAGATCAGCAGGTGGCCAGGTGCCAAGGATTATGGCAGGCGTTGCTAAGCTCGGGCCGCGCGTGAAGCTGCTGGTCATCGTCGTCCTTGTGATGTCGGCGTCGGACGGCTCGGATGCGTCGAGGCCTATGAAAGGGAAGGCCGTCGGCGTCGCCCCATCGGCAGCAGGCAAGCAGGGCAACACCAACGGCCTTCTGGCGTCAGTGAAGTTAGCCGTGGTGAGCAAGGCGTCAGCGGGGCATTCTGGCTGCACCTCCGACCCTAACAACAGCGGGGGGGCATGCCCGCCATGACATATACCCTCATTCCCATCATCAGCATACCTGTCTGAGAGCTGAGATTAAATTGCAGTATTTCTCATAGCAATAGCTAGTTGTTGTATGTATACGATTAGATTGATTGATTTGTTGCAGCTGTAGATTGATCTGTTGTAAATTTACCAACGTGTGTGGTTTTATTAATTTGTTGAACTTGTAGAGGAGTAAGTCCGTTTCTTTAATAAATTTACCAACATATGTGAGTATATTGTAATTTTCCCAGAGGAAATACTACCATTTGCAACTAGTTGCCCCATGTATGTATAAGATTCATTAATGTGTTCGACGTGTAAACCATTAATTCGTAATTTTATAGATATCAAGATAAAAGTGTATGTGCGAGAAAAGATCTATATTTTCATAACATAAAAACGATGTACTATATTGCGCACCTCGCACGATCCAGAGTAAAATATGTTTGCCTACTAGTCTACCTCTTGATCTTTTGTACAGGTCCAGATGGAATGTTGATGGGCATTACCAACCACGTGGACGCGCTGAGTCAGTGTCGTCGCTAGATTCCCAGAGCACGCTGTTCATGCGTGTGCTCGCACATAAGTCCCGAGAAATTCCTCTCGAAGTAGTGTGCCATGACACGAGATAGCATCATCGATCCATCACATCTTGGGGGTGTTCCAGACAAGAGGCCAGCCAAACAGGTAAAAAAACGAGGGAAATTTCCATCTGCAGAGCCACCAGAATCCCCGCATAAACAAAGCAGTTTAAGGACATGCTGATGACATTTAGAAAGGATCTTCACAACTTGCTACTGGCATAGCACAGGCCATATTTCTGTTTGCATGCCATCCAGAGACCTGTATCACAGAGGGAAAAGACACTAGGGGCCCACATATTCTGCATGAACTCCAGCTCCAAGAGTATCAGGACATGGATCACGTTGCCCTACCGGCCATATGCATCCATTCTCGTAGCAAAAGATCTCTCTCAAAAGCACTGTGCTCCCACGGCGCCATGCATCTCCGGCACATGAGCCGTCGCCTTCCGTGGCGGCTTGTCAATGTCACGAGCCCAACCAAAAACATGCTATTCCAGTGAGTAGTCCGTCAGAACATCACCGCCCATGACGATCCCGCGCTGGGGTCCAAGGGATCTAGTGTATTTTAGCCACTTCAGGGGCACAGTTCCATGCATCAACGCCTAGCTGCCAAGCGGTGTGGTGTGCTCAGTTCAGCTGCTCTGGTATATCAGTTCAGTGGCATGGTATGGTATGGCGCCCCGGCTTCTCTGTGTTCTCTTTTGGGGGCATCCTGGCACCGAGCCCGTGACAATTCTGAGTGCTGAGATGACTATTCATTCAGAGCAGGAGAGCTTCGTAGGGTTCATGTGCGTAGAGTAATCGTGAAATTCATGTATAACTTTTTTTTTGTATTTCAAGTGACTGTTACTTCGTTTTCTGTTTAGACACTGCCCGGCCAGCAGCACTGTGCTGCCAATGACGCTGTTCTGTAAGACTGTAACCGGCAGGCTGCAGCCGATGCACGCCCAGTGTTGTTCAGGCCGGCCGCCCGTGAGCGCGCTGCTGCGCTCTGGGCCGTCGTCAGGGGGGCTCACGTACAGGGCGCGCCGTGCGGGCGCACCCGCGGCGCCGACACGGCGACACGCGCTCCGGTGGTGGAGGGGGCCGTGCCCTTGACGGGCTGCTGGGTGCGCGGCGTCGCCCGTGTCGGCGACCGTCCGGCTGGTCTCCGGCCGTGCACCGGCGACGCTCTGTCGCCGTCCGGCCCCTGGTCTGGCTGCTGGAGTTCCTGCAACTTCCGGAACTGCTACTGTTCTGTCATACACCAGTGGAGCCGTTTTTTTCAATGCGTAACAAGGGATTTCTGATTTTTCTCTCGGAACAGGCTTTCGCGTTCAGTGATTTTATCTCTGCTCCAGATGTGACATATATCTGTGCAAAAGTGGCAGTCATATCTGTGCAAAAGTAGCCATATACAAGGATGCCCCCCTTCTGCGCCATGACTGACTACTGTGTAACCCACTAGCTCCCCTGCGACACAGCCGACATGTGCGGCTCCATTGCCATGCTTGAACTCAGAAGGAATCTACTGTGCTGCCGGTGGTGGTCTGGTGGGGCTTGGGGCATCAACGTCTGCACTTCAAGCACCTCAAACAGATGATCATGTCCACGTCCGACATATGATTTACAGTTCTGTACAGAAGGTTTGAATGTTTGATCAAGCAATCTGGACAGCTGAACATTGGCTGTCTCGATGTGCTTCAGAAGTGCTTAGCTAAATCTCTTGCTTACCTTATCTCTGTTCTGTACTGTTCCCATTCATACCACTACATCTCCGAATACAGCCGAGGAATACAACATCCCTTCTCTTAAGTAAGAATACACCGTTCGTTGAGATCGAAGAAAAGTTTTTTGATCGTTAGTGGTTACTTAAACACACAAGAAAAGTGAAAATTGCATGTTAGATGATCCTCTCTTGATCATGGCGAATGTGAAGCTGGCGAGATCCTTACAATCAAGGAGTTAAAACTATACATGGAAAATTTGAAGGGCGGGAGCCCACCAAAATGGAAGAGAAAAATCCATCATTGTATTTTTACCTCCCAAAGGTCTATCTCATTCTCTTGTAAAAGGCTGCAACAGAACCACATAGGAAACTGCTTCCAACATGTACATGTTAATCTTTCGATACATGTCTGTTAATCTTCCGGCATGTGCATATAACTACAAATTACACTCTTACATCTCAGAGGAAGTCCTGCAGGAGAACCAAATAACACAAGTTTACAAGGGGTGAATGTAAACATAATAATACAATGTTGAGGGGGGAAAGAAACAATACCGGTAGATTCGGCTTTGAAGAACCCTTTTGAACAGTTGGATGGCTCTGCTCCTTGATGACTTCTTCAATTGATGATCCTTTTTCATGTACAAACTTCACAGATTCTGACAGCCTATTCAGAAGATTGAACAATGCAATGACCTCATTTCTCTGCAGCTGCAACTGAGAAATCACCAAGGAGGCATTGTTAAACAAATAACCACTGTAAACATATAACATGAATTCAAAAGGTATAACAATGGTTTTAGGATAAAACCACATTTTCCTCAATTCAAGAAGAATTCACAGTGCAGCAATCAGCTTGTAGTAATTTAGCATAGAACTGAGAACTCTTAGTGCATCACTAAATGTTGGCGACCAGGATGAATTAAGTGCTAATAACATGAATAGTTATTTGAGCAAAGATATAGAAATGCTTAATCTATCTCTCATAACATCATGTTGCGGAAGTGGTAATGAGTATTTGAGACAGGAAATGAACTACATACTGGCTGATTCAAGTGGTTGTCTCCATCAACGGAGAAAAGAATTTTCAGTGCAGTTCCGAGACCAAGAACTTGGAGCTTTCCCCAAAGTCGGCACTTCTCGCATCCAACGCAGTCCATAATTGCACTAATAAAGAAAATGTTGCAGTGATAAGGAATTAAGTTTGCATATGAATGTTATGACTGAAAACAGTGAAAATACGCCACAAACCTAATGTTTCTAAATTGCTTCTGAATCTCTTGCTTTAACTCAGGACCATTTTCGCCTTGCCAGAGTTTCGCTTCATCAAAAGGTTTTGGACATGCAGATCTTAACTTGTGATGGTAAAGCAATTGCTTCACAAGAGATTGTGTTTTCAAGTCGTCTTCAGGATTGCCAGTACTGTACTCAGCCTGCTCAAGATAATCTGCTGCCTGAAAGATACCAAATAAAATCATTATATGCTCCAAGCTTGCAACAAAAAGAAACCAGACAGTTTAATTCTTTCATGGTATTTGGCAAACCAAATGAATTAAATAAAGAAGAAATGGAACCTTAGTCACTGCTCGAAGAACAAACAGGTAGGTGAAGTACAGATTTTGGACACGCTCTGGGTACTTGAGTACACGGTCATACAGCAAAGGAAGATTTTGTCCCCACTGTGGTCATTTACAATAAAAGTGGTTAAAACAGTTATGAAAATTGGCCCAATAAAGAACAAACATAGAAGTACAATGTTGGGCACATACCAAGTTAGTTGATTCATCAATAAGATAATCATAAGCAATATGCACTGAAATTGAGGAGTGCAACCCTGAAATAAGCTTGTACAACGCCTTCTTCTCATGGCACAGTTCTTCTGAAGGATCTGAAGAAAGAAGGCAATTCAAAGAACTTGTGTCAATAATTTCACTGATGCAGGACTGAAGTGCAGGATATGGTCCTCTATAATTTAGGACATCTAATGGCATATGCATGCAACTATAGCAGTACATGGAACTAACAAAGAACAGATGGGCTGATATAAGCCACTCTTGTTGGATTAGTTTAGAAGACAAGCTCGCTACAATTGATATACATCTGAAAAAACAGATCCAATCAATGAGCTCATCACGGATTCATTTAAAGTTCCATGAACTCATGACATGGTATGTAAAAACACAGGGACGCAATAATTTAAAAGAAAAAGGATAAAGTGCGAGCCATTAACACAACAAAAATGGAGCTGGCATGAAACAAAATAAGAAGATCAGATGCAAATTCTTAGTCGGAACTTGACATAGTTGATCAAACCAATATAACTAAGCAGAATGAGCATGTTAGCACACATATGCGTACATTTTGGACAGTTTTCTTTGTAAATAGAGTCCCATATCCTTCTAGCTGAATCACCAGTATAGCCAGTGTATCGTTCAGGATTCAGTTGAAGATTCACGTAAGTCATCTCATCTGCAATGGGCAAACAGTTTGATAATCGTCAAGGATTTTAATAAAGAAGAAACAAAGAGTGTGTGATATACTAGATCAAGACAAAAATAATTACTATTATCAGTCTCGTCATCAGCTGTCCATGGATTGTCAGTTTCAACCCATCCTTTGAAAACCTTGCTGTCAAGGGTTTTATCAACAGCAGCCTCTGGTTTTCCTTCTTGACAAATCATACTATCTGGAGAAAGTCCACTGTAGGCCTTCTTGAATGGTTCAGGGAACTCATTCTCTGGGCACTCACAGACACTACAGTCCCTAAGTTTACACATCCCATCATCAGGCCAAAAAGGGCAGTCACACCACAGTTTAACCTTACAAAAGACAAAGAAGAACGTCTTAGAACAGATGAACCATTGTTTCAAAATTTTGTTTTCAAGGTGATCATCATGGAAGAATCACATATAGATAATTGACATAGTAGGCAGACAAACAAATACAAAGTGTAGTCCATTATGCAAAATTAGAAAGAGAAATTGAAGGGTTCAGATTTCCAAAGCCATGCCATCACATATATTTTCATTTCCACTCCTCAACGAGTAGTTTGTGTGCGATAGTGAAGGTAATCTGACTACATATGAGACGAAGTATAATTTTACAAAATAGTTGCCAAACCAATCTATTCCACTTTTGCAATAAACAATATAAAAAAAGATCAATGCCATTAATTCCACTTTTGCAATAAACACTATCAAAAGATCAATACCATTACCTTCTACAAATTTCATAAACTATAGCTCCACTTGAGAAAGGAATGTATGAACAGAATGGCAAAAATCAACTGAGAACAAGTGTCCAACAAGTGTGCAATGTCTGCATCAAATTTCCTATTAAGGTATGCTGATCTTCACATTCTGATCAAGCAAATATCACTTTGATTTCATATCCAGCACAGATAATTTATTGTTCACTAGAATCAATACCAATCAAAAGATTAACATCACACAAGCACAGTACAAAAAAGTTTGATCCTTAGGTATGAAACATTCAGCTTAGAATTGTAGAAAACTGATAAACCACACTCAAGTAACTTAACATAACAATATGACAAGGGATCAAACAGTCGTCACGACAATCTCCCATATATGAAATAGCAGAAGTTTATTCAGAAAAGACAAGACTCCATAGCCGTGCACCGAATTCTCCAATAAAGCATGCTGACCCCGAAATTCTGTCAATTCTAGCTCCCCATTGGAACATCACAACACACATTTCCACTAATGTGCCAAAATCAGTGCCCGAGACATTGAAAAAAACAATCCACAAATCCTCACCTTGAAGTACCTGAAGAAGGGCAGCTTGACGAGTTCCTGCAGGATCGGATGCAGGACCTCCTCGTTGATGGCGTCCACCGTCTCGTACTCGCAGCAGCAGTCCTCCACCATCCCCGTGTACTTCCTCGCAGCCTGAAACGAGCCACACCACCACCTCAGAGGTCAGGACCACATGAATCAAATCAAACCCCCGAAACAAGCCAACCAAATCGCGAAGTCAACGGAGAGGTTCTTACCGTGCAGCCGCAGCCTCCTTGCGGTGAGGAGGGGGTGCCCGGGAAGCTGCGGGAGCTCACGGCCACGGCGAGGAGCGCCACGAGGAGGGCGCCCGCGGCCGCATACCACCACCGGCCGCCCCGCCGGCGGTTGCCCCCACCGGATCCGGCCGCGGCGCCGTTCTCCATGGGAGCGGGCTTCGTAGTCATCAGCCGCGCCGGCGCAGAAGCTTCCAGAAGCGAGATCTGAGAGGACTCGAAGGAATTTTCGCCCCGCGTTCGAGTCGGGGCAATGGCGGTCTGGTGTGGGGACGGGCAAGGGGCGTTGGAATTTAACGGTGTGGGTATATTGGTGGCGGCATTTAATACAGTGGTTTGATTAGGGAAATCCGCGTGTGCCTGCGGAGTGGGTCATCCGGATTAGGACCTGTTGTTTCGGGAGGCATTGCTAGGTGCACTCGAAGTACTTTAACTAATGTCATTTGGCCTCGGGCTCAAAGAGGTTTTAAAAGTGTATCACTGGTGCTAATAAGAACGATCTATCTTGAATTCATAACTAGAAGTTAGTATATGAGTAAATATTCAACTAAAATGTTGGTGTTGTAGTATCTTTTCATAAACAATGTTATAGTATCTACTTATTGCCAAATATTTTATTTGTAGGAAATCCATTAAAGCTTTGTTGCAGGATAAGTCATTAGAACATAATATTAGTAGTGTACTCTGTATAAATTTTAGGATGCTTTGCCCAAACTTCTATGTGCATATTATCCATCCATATTTAAGACAATCTTGTTTTGTAGGAGTAGGTACATAAGAGTAATATTGTTTTAGTTTCATTTTGCTAGAACAAAATTTGGCTAATGGGTAATTTGTTAACTTTTACCCATACGATACGAACAATCATAAAAATTATTTTCAAATACAAATATATTAGCATCAAGTTTTTATCATAAAAATCTAAAGTAATTGTTGGTCAAAGTTTTATTGTAGTAAACCAAATAAACATTATGCTTTCTCTAATTGACTAACTGTAAATATAAGTTTATTTAGGTTTATCTTATGTCTAATATTTTGAACTTTTACCATCATTCAGAAAACTATATACACTATTACAAATACAAACTGACATCGTTGCCCTTATGATGCTATAGCTCTTTAAGATGATATATTTTTATACACATTGCTCGTCGATGTTATAAATTTTACTAGCACACTATGGCCATAGGAAGTAAACAAAGGAGGGAACAATAAAAAAAATTACTATTTTATCTCTTGCAAAGCATTGCTAAGCTGTGTGCCCGTAGCCTTTGCCACGGGATTAAGCGTCGGAACACGTGCGCGACATGCTGGAAACCGCCATTCCGGAAACACGGACACGAATCTAACGGCTCACGTCAGCCTACGAATGATCGGACAGCTAGGGACGTCCCGTCTGACGTGGCTGGGGACCCGTGGGCGGCCGTAGTACGTCACGTCAAGTGCACGTAGTACGTCGCACGAAGCACACCGGCCGTGGCGTTTCTTCGCGGCCGACGCGGTCGTTTAGCCTCCAGAAGAAGCAAAGATACAAGACTCGAAAGTCTTCTTTTGTTTGGCCGGCGGGCAAATCCGGCACTGTATACTCAGTCTACTTTGTGCTGCCAAAGAGTACAAGTATCGGCGAAACATGGCTTGTTTTCATCTCGAGAAGATGAATTTGACGTACATTTGACATAAACTTGACCGTTGGTGCAATACTTTTTTGACGCCACATATGACATATCACTCTCTTTTAGGAAGACGTGAATTTTCTTTTGATGGAGAGGAATACAGACAGCTGAAGAATTGTAACTCGCAAAAAAGAAAAAGAACAAGGACGACTAGGAGTCACACAGCCCACCCGGTCCATAACATTTACGTGGTCCACGTTTCCTGCATGCTTGGGCCAGCCCATCAATAGAACCTGTAGGCTGTAGCCCACAACAGAGCCTGCCTGCGGCCTGCGTTCTGGTGCAACGAAGCAAAGCTCAGCGACGGCAGGTCGCTTTCTTGGATTTCTGGTGTGAGCTTTGCGCTCATGCAAAGGCATCAGCATCAATGCATCGTCGCAAGCTGCGGCCAACCGGAGGTGGGGTCATGTTGCTAGCGTTGACTTGCAGAACGAAGCTGACGACAACGAAATCTTTCAGCGTGTTAACAGTTTCACCGCAAACTTTGATGAACACTGCCATAAAACCAACTACTCACTCGCCGCCGTCCTCCCCCTCTCCGGTAACAAAATTCGTTCTGAATTTCACAGTTAGACTCTTTTGCCCTAATTATTTTTGTCTTGCAAAGCAGATATTTGAAATTACAATGAGGGCATTGCTACTTTAATTTGGGTTGACTACCATTAGCATTTTACTCAACATTCTGAAGTGATGCAAGATGCATGCTCTTCAGTCCTGAAGTGAAGTTTCCAGGAAACTCTGCAACCTAACTAATGTCTGCATTGTTCAAGGATTATCCCTTACTTTGAAGGATCTAGCCAGTTCTGACATGGACTTCTGAGACTAAGTTCTGACCCAGACTTCTTGGATAAGGGTAACAAAGCAAGTAGTAATAGAATTTTTATGTTGAGGTCACGTTGAGTCCTCTCAACTTGAGGGACAAGCTACATAATATGTTAAGTTGTAGCATATAGAAATGTGTCAACAGTCAGACACTTTTAAAAAGGATACTGAATCTTTCGAGGGAAAAGAAAGAAATGTACTGAATTCCATTGGCTATTTTGCAAAACAGCCCTTATCGACTTGCTGTTGAAACAGTGACTGGATATGCTATTATAGTGCAGTCCACGTCGTTCACTGTCTTGACATCGATAGCAAAAGATTTTGCATTCACAAATTTGATCACCGTCTGACTTATGTTTTCTACTGGACTAATCGGCCGGCAAGCCGCCGTGTAATTTGGAGAGACGTGCAAGCTTCACCTACTCTCCGGTACGACCTCTGTTTCAGGCATGCTGACAAAGTGAGAACCTCGCATTGCCATCTTCCCTATATAATCCATCAATATGATGATTTACAGCACGAGCAAAGCAAACTAAAGGGACGAAATGGCCTCCATGAAGCTGCTCTCCCTCACCTGCATCCTCCTCCTCTCCGGTACGCTGCATGCCACATTTGCTAGCAAAGCAATCTAGTATCAGACATGGACCCATCCAAGTTTCTGAACTTTTTTTCTTCCTTTATCTCGTTTATTACAATTTATGGCTTGTGAGATAATGATTCTTGATCGAGCTTCATTTCGGTGTGCTCTGATGAATCATGGCAGGGCTCGTCGTGTTCGGTGCGGTGGCGGCGGCGCCGGAGCCGTGTCCGGTGGTGTGCATCCAGGGCGGGTACATCACCTGCGACAACTACCCCTACCAGAAGCTGGACGGCTGCGACTGCGAGTGCGCGCCCAAGGACGGCGTCAACTGCGTGCTCCACCACCTCGTCACCGGCGATACGTTCAACTGCCCAGCGCAGGCGTAGGCTTTGGCTGGAGACGAGATCGTCCTTGCTGTTTGTGGTTTGTACGTGGCAGGTGGCACTGTGAATCTGTGATCATCTGAATGATACTGTCGCTGAATGTCAGTGAATTATGCTGGGTAAAAAATAATGATAATAACGAGGTAGTATGTGTTTTACTACCTGTGTCAGTACGCTGTTAAACCATCAGACGGTAAACCTAGTATACATCTTTCTCGAGATTCATTATCCACGATTCTACCAGAACTGGAACTCTGAAACTGAAATGGTGTATCGACTTGCAGGGAAAGCAGTGACATCTGTAGCAAACGATCTTGCAATTTCGAAATGCATCATCTGACTTCTGATATTGCTGATGATACATTTCGAAATTGGCCATGTAAATTGGAGAAACAAGCAGGCTTCACCAACTCATTGCCTATTCTGGCAGATTGCTGACAGCCTCACATTGCCGTCTTCCCTGAAAAAACTGAACTGAAGGATGGACAGTGCCCTCTAGAAACTGAAGGATTTGGTCTGAACTCTTCTTTCTTGTATAAATACGATTCATGGCTCGAGACACGGGTTGTACAGCCTCACATTGCACGCAGGAGATGCTAATTTATTTAAGCTATCTCGCCGAACTCTCTGCGGTCGCCTAGCACGACATGTAACCCATGCTTTCTGAACTTTGTGATCATGTACGTGTGACGGTGACAGTGAACCTCATGTCGGCACAAGCCAACGTTCTTGCTCGCCCTTCGCCACAGGCCAGCACATGCTGGCCGTTCGGCTGAGATGTGGCTGGCGCTCCTAGCCTTGACCGGAAGCTGATCGAGCTGCTGAAGCCAAGGCATTGACCCTTGAATTAGTATAAACAATGCCCATAGTAACAGAGTGAAGTTGGGCGTAATGTGGTAGTATCCGGTGAAGGTGAAACCTTCTCGGCTTTCTATATAACTTGAGACTCAAACGCCAGTCTAGGGAAAAGGACTCAGTGCAGTGTGCATAGACAGTTGCCTACTAGCCATGGCCAGCATGAACTTCTCCCTCATCGCCGCTGTCCTCCTCTCCGGTACATGATATGTTCTCCATTTCGTTGATTTCTCATGTTTCCTCCTCTTCTTCATTGAAGAACAAAAACTATTTTTTGGATTTCAACTCGTCGCTCCTGATCTCTAAGTCAAACTTTCCCCAATATACGTTCTGATGAGATCGTCTTTAACTGTTTTTGTGTGTTTTGTGAATCAGGACTTCTGATACTGGGGGCGACGGGGCGTACTGAAACCGTGTGCACTGTCATGTGCTTGCAAGGAGTATACATGACATGCCAAAACTACAAGGGCAACCTGACCAAGTGCGCTTGCCACTGCAAGCCGGCGAACGGCCACCGCTGCGTCGTCTACTCTGCCAACGGCACGGCTCTGCAGCACTGCTGAAGAGGATGTCCTTTGATTACAGCAGTCTTCAGTTGTTAGTTCTTCCTTTGTGTAGCTGGTGCAGCAGTGTTGCATAGAGCTGGCTGCCCACCGTCTGTCCGTTTCACCGTCTGCATAGTTTTCATCGAGAATCTTGAAATGGAGCTGTAACAACAACTTATTATATTTAGATTTTTCTTTTTCGGTGACCATAATCCTGCACTCGGTAATTAAATATAGCTGAAGATATGGCGGAAAAAATATACCTATAAAGGAAAGGAAAATCCACACAAGTATGATCACTTTGATCCAATCTACCTCTAATGAGATTAGATTTTTAACTTTTCACACATAAAAATTGAATGTTAAACTTATTAAGAATCTTTCATTTTTTTCAGTTTCTATCTCTATGGTTAATTTAGTATTTCATGCTTTAAGTTTAACCTATGGAAATAATTATGAAAACTTAACAGAAACTCAAAGGGTAACAAATGCAAATCGATGAATGGAGATGCTTCAAGTGCTCAATCATTGGAAGTCAATGCTCCCACACCCACCAACAATCTCTTACTCAATGACTCAACCCCTTCTCAAATCAATGCAAGAGCTAAGTCAAATAGAGAGTAGGAGAGTGCATTCAAGGTCTGGGAGAGTATTTGTCTCGTGGTTGTTGAGCAACAAATGAAGGAGGGGGTATATATATCCCACCCTTTCAAAACTAGCTGTTACTGACAATTAAGTGATCTGTTGGAACTTCCGACCTCACATCGAAATCTGCGACAGGCAATATGAGTTCAGCACATAAAACTTCCCAGGTCCCGGAACTTCTGACCCCGGGTCAGAACCTCCGTTGAATATTTTTCAAAAGGCTAGACACTCCTTGCCAGAACCTGTAATAGGCTTCCGACAAAACATACAGGTATCGGAACTTCCGACAACCTATAAAACAAGAGGAACAAGGTGTACATGTTATGATTATTGTCTCTCTTAAAGGTGTGTTAGAGTTGGCTAAGGGCACCATGACATCTCCAGCACATACAACACGTATCCCCCATACTAGTACGTCATACATATACTCAATTTTAAACTTAAAAAAGAAATTCAAACCTTTCCAAGAGCTCTTCATGGCCACCATACTTTCATGGCCGCGATACTTTCCTCAAGTGGTCACCAATCACTTTCCATAAAAAATAAATATGATACCCTTTCCATTTCTTACAACAAACGCATTAGTCTGTTAATTACCATTATCATTATCACCAAAACGCACTAGGGGCCTAGATGCTTTTTCAAGTAGTTTATAGTAAATTAAATATAAATTTTGTTCACGTTTCAAAGGGATAAATTGGATTGTCCAAGATAGTAACTCAGACTTTTTTCCCACTAAGTTGTGGACTAGGGCAATGGGGCAATGCTCTGCTGCTCTCCCGAAGTCTTTACTTGCATACTGAGCAATATTCTCTTCCGTGTCATAGCAGCTTACAGAAGATAGCCTTTTGATTTCTTGGATCTCTAGGCCGTGTGTGATCTTCGTGATCCTTCCATGTGACCATGACGGCGGACTCTACACAGGCCAATAAACTCTTGGATTTTGGGACGAACAATGCCACAAAAATTACACAAAGGTGAGGAAAATGCAGTGTATATCTAGTGAAGGTTTCACCTTCTAGGCCAGTTATATAAGAAGCCCAAGCTCTGTGGTTTTAGGAAGCTCAGAGAGTGCAGTGTACCAGCTAGTGAACTAGCGCATACTGGTATACTCCTCTCCTACTACACAGCAAGCATGGCCTCGATCAACCTCTCCCTCACAGCCGCCGTCCTCCTAGCCGGTAGATTGATGCTTTATTTGATGAACCTCTCCACATTGCTCTAGTTTTTGCATTTCATCTCGTCGCTCTTGTAGGTAGGTACTGATGAGACATTATATTTTTGTGCCGTTGTAATCCAGGGCTTCTGATACTGGGGACGGTAGTTGAGCCCAGTGAAGCCGTCTGCACTCTGATGTGCGCGCAGGGGACGTACGTCACGTGCGCCAACAGCCCCGGGAAGAACTTCACCGGATGCGCCTGCGGCCAGTGCGCGCCGCCGGGCTGTGCAGGCTGCGTCGTCCACCTCGCCGCCGCCGGCGGCTCGACGCCGCGGGGCTGAAAATGACGCCTTCTCCGGCAAGTCTCGCGTGTTTGCAGTTTGCATTTGAGTTTCTGAAATGATGGATGATGTTCTGTAATAGGAGTACGGAGTTAGAAAGAGAAAGATATGCATGGGTTTGCTTGCTACCAGCAGTTCCCACTACCCTTTGAATTTTCTCTCTGAAATGTTTTGCAAGGTGTTCTTTAGTCTTGAAATGGAGTTGACAGGGTGCCGTCTATAGCGAGATCTCTAAATTGTTATATTATTAAGTATGAACAAGTCCTTTAAATGGATAGCCACGCATGAATTAACTTTGGGTGGTGTTTCAAATAAGCAAGTGTGAGTTGCTTCTGAGTTCTGATCAGACATGAAGTTTCAGTTAATACATTGAATAACTCCGTCTCGACAACCTGATCCTGCGAAGAAGTCATCGATCTGTTTCCTTGTAAACAAAGGAAAAAATTAAGTCAATAGTCAACGAGTCGACTGGCGCATCTTGCTCCAGATTCGATGTCAAAATACATAATACATTGGCACATGGCTGTCCTGACCTGAAACTCTGAATGCCCTATTTATTGATTTGCATGTCTTCTCTTACCTGCGGAATGCTTTTCTCTCAGACTCTGATGGCGTTCAGCTAAGAGATGAACCGTTTGCTTTAAATGTAGATACGTAATGTAATAACGGCGATGAACTAGGCCATCAACAATTATCTGATCCATTCATAAAAAAACAATTATCAGAACCCCACGCAGCCGTCTTTTACCTCGCTCGTCTTCACCACCGACGTACTGAATAACCAACTGAGATGATAAGATGCCATTTCTAGGATAGCGTTGGCTTACAGATGTTCTGTTGATCTAGCTTATGCACCTGTGACCTGTACTCTTGGCCTCCGATTCCTTGTATAGAGACCATGTAGATGCTGATGTAACTGATAAGATTTGTCTTTATTGCCTTTGTGGATCAGGACTTCAGATACTGGGGGGCGGTTGGGAGCGCAGTGAGGCCGTCTGCAATCTCGACTGCATTCGGAGAAACGTGCATAGCTCAAAGGAAGTATTATCCCGGCGCGCAGCTCCACCTCAAAGGAGGTTTCACTGAGCATTGCTGGATACAGGTGATGGAAGAACTGAAGAAGAAGCCATTTCGTCCCGGTGTTTCATGATTGTACTATTTTCGTTCTTAAGTGATAGATAAACTGATGTCCTGTAACAATTAGCAAGGCTTCGGTCTTGCTTCTGCGTTACTGCTTTAATTACTACTGTTTACAGTTTTTTTTAAGAACTACTACTGTTTACAGTTGGTCATATGAAGTACTGCAGATTAAGTTCCTGCTGACATCCTTTTTTCTTGTTAGAGCTTCCATGCCAATTTGTCCTGAATTTGGATAAGGTTCTAAATAACTGAATCGGTACTATATTTGCTGGCATGCATTTTCATTTTTCAGACCTTAATTACCTTGGATTCTTATATGTTGTGGCCCCGTGCCGTTTTACTTTAAATTCCTTTTTCTTGAACGACAAGCTTTGCAAGGCGTATAGAGATTGACTATCTTCTGCAGATCCACCGCATTAGTCAGGTGCATTTGGGTTTGTTTTTGTACGTAAAAAAAGTCGTATATCCTTCTGCCAACTTTAATTATCATCTTCACGCGGCAGAAACGCTCGCTCAAAACTTCTTTTTTGTAATCCAGTCATGTTTGAAAACTAATCATGTAGCTATGCGTCAGTGTGAAATCAACGACTTCGAGTACTTGACCAGGCCTGAAGAGTAAAAACTCTGAATGATCGATCTATTATCGATTTGCAGCGGAAACAATGTCAGGATATGCTACTTTATTTATGTTATATAAGTTGGGACCGGACTAGTTAGTGTCCCGCCGCCGGCACCGATTTGCTTCAACCATTCAACATATCTGCTCCGTTTGCATGCAGGGGATCGCACGGTTCAGGCATTATTTCTTCGTCAGAGAAAGCGGCCCGATCGAGTAGCAATCAGCACCAACCCGGGCGAAGGCGTGCACCTTCACGGCTTCGCCGAACGGATAGCTAAAGCCAAGCGCAATCCACACCCACGCGCATGCTCGATCACCAGCTCACGTATTTGCACTATATAAACCCATCGACCCGCAAGCCTTGAAACGCAACACGAGCGCAAACGCAAAACTGCGAAGAAACTGGGATCAGAGAGATGGCCTCCATGAAACTCTCTTTCACCTTCATCCTCCTCCTCTCCGGTAAGCTGCCGGCATGTGTGCTAGGCTCTGCTAGTTCAGTATCAAGCACGGATTCACCCATACGGTTCTTGTTCTGAAGCTAATTTTGGTGTCATATGAATCACCCATGCAGGGCTCCTCGTGTTGGGCGAGATGGGAGGGACGGACGGGACGGCTATCTGTCGCGCGGGCGACAGATAGCCGTTTGTCGCCCACGAGCCCGTTACATTGGATCTGTTCGGTGCACATTTTTCAACAGAGCCTAGCGCCCTAGCCTACAGAGACATCGTCATTATTTTCTTCCAAAGATATATAGGGCTCATGTGAACGCATACATACAATGTCGGGCTTCTTTTTATTTTCTGTTTCTTTTTTATTCTTTCTTATATGTGCGTGTTATGTTTCTTTTAATATTTTATTTCTTATTCTTTTCTGTTTTTTCATCTACTGCTTTAATTTATGTCCTAGTAACGGATCATTTATAATCTTTAGGTATCTTCTCATTCATTATATTATTTATTTTTTATTCACTATCTTATTTTATTTCTGTTTTTTTATAATTTTGTTCTCGATTTGGATGTTCTCTATTTCTACTATCTCTTTTTTTACAACCGTTCTATTTTTTATTGTTTTTTCTTTTCTGTTCAATTTTTTTACTTTAACATGTGCAACAATTTGTTCGCAATATAAACTGATGTGTTCTCCATCTACATTATTTTGTTCGTAACATGAATTTTTCTGTTCTCCATGTGGATCAATTTGTTCGCAACGTGGAATTATTTGATCTCCATATACAGTAATTTGTTCGTAATGTAGTCTTGCATGTTCTCCATGTGTAGTAATTTGTTCGCAATGTGGACGTACATGTTCTCCATGTGCAGTAATTTGTTCGCAATGTGGACGTACATGTTCTCCATGTGCAGTAATTTGTTCGCAATGTAGATTCTTCTGTTCTCCATGTATAGTATTTTGTTCGCAACATGGACTCATTTGTTCTCCATGTACAGTAATTTGTTCGCAATGTAGACTTACATGTTCTCCATGTGCAATAATTTGTTCGTAATGTGGACATACATGTTCTCCATGTGCAGTAATTTGTTCGCAATGTAGATTCTTCTGTTCTCCATGTGTAGTATTTTGTTCGCAACATGGACTCATTTGTTCTCCATGTACAACAATTTGTTCGCAATGTGGACTTACATGTTCTCCATGTGCAGTAACTTGTTTGCAACGTGGACTGATTTGTTTTCCATGTGCTATAATTTATTCGCAACGTGGACTCTTATGTTCTTCATGGGCAGCAATTTATTCGCAACGTGAACTCATTTGTTCTAGTTTGATAAAAAATATTCGTAAAAAATATCTTCTAAATATAGTCAAATGAGATATTGTTTTGAAGATTTTATCGCAATAAGCATTATAGTGTGATCGGAATTTAATTTGGATGTTTAGTTTAATAGCAATGATTTTTTTTTCAAACTTTACGTACGAATAAAACAGCCCAACTATGAACAGTTCAGCTGGGAACAAAATAATCGACTAAAACGTGCAATCAGTAGGTGGAACCACGTGTTCATATTAGCTCACGAGTCACGAGAAACAGTCCAACGAGATTGACCAGTAACCTGAGCTGAAATCGAGCGATCCAATGAATCGGCCCACGCAGCAAACGCGGGTGTGCGGAACCCTTCGGATGAGGTGATATATAGTCGCGGCCCGAAAACAGTCCAAGAAATCGGACCAACATCAGCTCAGCAAGAAAATAGGAAGAGCGCCAGTTTTTCGGGCGACAAGCGTGGCGGCATCGCCGGGGTGACGTCCACACGCGCCCAGGGACGGAGGCTGCGTTCGATGTGCAGTGCATCCAGGGCGGGTACATCACCTGCGACAACTACCGGGGAAGCAGCTGGAGGGATGCGATTGCCAGTGCGCTCCCAAGGACGGCAACAACTGTGGCCGCGTTTAGATACCGAACGGGGAGTGCCGATTTGGGACTGTGCAGTTGTCCTGGTAATCATTGCGTCACTGTAGCATTTTGTCTGTACGTGCGAAAAATTGTCCAAAAAATAATTAATTAGGCTCAAAATGTTCGTCTCGTAGAGTACAACAAAACTGTGCAATTAGTTTTTGATTTCATCTAGATTTAGTACTCTATACATATTATGACATTTTGATGTGATGGATAATCTTCTTTTTGCATAGTAAATTTGGGAGTTACTTTTTGCACTAAACAGGCCCGGCGGTACCTTCAACTGCCCAGCGCAGTAGGCTTTGAATTGAGCCATGCATGGAGCCATGGGGGTTGATAGTAGTATGAATGTATGATACAATAAAATAAAGCAATTTCATGTGCGTGGGTTTAATGTGCGTGTGTGATGGGTTGAGTTGAACGGAATAATGTTGGTGTAAATGGATCAGTATCTGCTCGGTAACTGATCAGCTGTATCGCTGTTGGTTTTTGTCAGAAAATGTATCGTTTGCTTGTCTGCAAAATATATCGGTCTACCGAGTATGTGATCATTATCCAGAAATAAGATCAGAAGTGATGAGATGCATGATACGAGGATATCTATGTGCTCTTCAGATGCATGTGCTTGATCGTTTTGTTCAAACGGTTAGCTAATCTCTTCTTCATACCAGTCAGACGTACAGCTGTTCTGAACCCTCTTCCATATTCAATGTCTCCCGATAATAATAGGTCAATTGCCGACCATTGTTTAGCTGCAGATCGGTACGGTAGACCACCCAAATAGGTCAAACTGTCGAGTTCACATGTACTAGTAGATAATCGTGCAAAGAAGTCAATGCCTCCAAACACAGCGCATATTTCTCTCGAGATATCCAATGAGGAATAATCCACCACTTGACCATATGCCTCTGAAAACTCTGAAATTATGATATTGTGTTTGCAGCAGAAACAATGGCAATATATGCTATTTTAATGCAGTCCCCGGGCCGCGCGTTGCGATCACACTGCTAGCTTAGCTTCCCCCCTATACAAACCGCCGATCCGCAGGGTGCTGAGAGAACACAACGCAAGCAACAGGCGAACTGAAGAAGATCTCGATGGCCTCCATGAAGCTCTCCTTCACCTTCGTCCTCCTCCTTTCCGGTAAGCCGGCCGGCATCTCCGATCCCGCGCCATGCCTCTTGAGGCGAGAATCTCTTGAGCATATATATCGGGATGCGTCGTCTCGCGTGCAGGGCTCGTCGTGTTGGGCGAGATCGGCGGGACGGGGGCGGCGTGCGGGGTGCAGTGCTTCCAGGGCGGCTACATCACCTGCGACAACTACCCGGGGAAGCAGCTGAGGGGTGCGACTGCCAGTGCGTGCCCAAGAACGGCAAGAACTGCGTGCTGCACCTCCTGAGCAGCGGCACCACGTCCAACTGCACAAAGCATCAGGCGTAGCTACGTACATACGCCTGGAGCAGCAGAGCCCAACCCATGGATCGGATGGCCGGATGGATATGATACAATAGTTACACACACCTACACCACAAGTTCATGTTCGCGCTGGTGATCTGGGCAATAATTTCGTAGTATCTGAGATGAACTGCGTGGATGGTAATGAGATAATGTTGCTGAATAATAAAGTGCCAGCCCGTTTATTTCCGGTCCTTGAGTTGGCTGTTGTAGTCCCCTCTGTTTTCGTCTTTTCTAGTACATCGGTTGCTTCGCCGTAAACTTCTTTTAGCCTTTTTTTTGTTAACAAAGATATCGGTTGTATCGATGCAAGAATCAATCCTCAGATGTGATGATGCCATGCATGATATATATTGTGGTCGACTGACAGACCGTTAGTAATCCGTATCATATACTAAACAAAAAGTGTTCACTAGATTCAAGGAGTTGACCAATCTAAGTGGTTTGTTCTATGCCCGATCTGCAGCTAAGCACCGACCAATCTGGATTCAGATATATATATATATATATATATATATATATATATATATATATATACTGATTTTCCTACTTAAAGCTATCCGAGCCTCCGAGGTCCAAGCTCTTCTGAATGCACCGCATACTGATGCAATTCTGACAATGCCAAAAGAAGCAACCCGACGACGCATTTCCCTTGTTTTTTCAGGCAGGAAATGTCACATGGTCACCGCTTCGCCTATCTGCCCGACGCGCAAGCTTGCGTCAAACCCTCGTGGGTCCATGGCGGCCTGGTACGGCGAGTCAGAGTAAGCGGCGGATGATGATGATGAATTGATAATAGTGGCAGCTCTTCATCTTATATATACTCCTATGTGATACACCGTGGGCCCTGGCCGTGCACTGTGCTCCTGTCAACCGATCGCCATGGCTGCTGTCTCCATGAAGCTCTCACTCACCTTCGTCCTCCTCCTCTCCGGTAAGTACTCCCCCTCGCATCGATCGACCCCCCAGCCCTGTGTGTGTGATCCATAAATTGCATAGACTGTTCTCGAACACCCTGAAGTACGTGGTGTTCTGTTCCGACTTCTGATTCGTGAATCCCGATGGTTTCTTCAGGTCTCGTCGTCTTCAGCGAGGTCTCCGCCGCGTCGAGGACCGGCAAGGTGGACTGCTCGTTGGTCCGGTGCATCCAGGGCGGCTACATCACCTGCGACAACTACCCTTACCGGCTGGAAGGCTGCATCTGCGCCTGCGCGCCCAAGAACGGCAAGAACTGCAGGCTCTACCTCCAGTCCGGCTCCATCGAAGTGTGCGGCAAGAAGGAATAATAGCGCTACCAGAGCTGTGCGCTCGCATATATGCATGCCTGCTTCATGTAAGAAGTTTCAGGCTGGCTAGAATAAGGGCTGCAAGTTTGTTGTCCAATAAACGTACGAGTACTTGAATGAAACGAGGCTGCGGTTCTCCTGCGCCTGCTGCCCTGTTGATCTATGTGTGTTAGTCTGTAATCGTTCGTCTACGTTGGAGACTTGGAGTTTTTTTTTTTGACAAGAAGGAGACTTGGAGTTGAACTCGGCGACAGGTAACCTTGCTCCCATTCATATTGTTCACAAAGTCATTCATTTCCAGGAAAAATATATGAAGCAAAAGGTCTTACAAAAGAAGCTTTGGGAGCTTTTTTCAGAGCGTTAGACCTTGATCCTAAACATGTCCCAAGTTTAATATCGACTGCCAGTGTTCTACGACGACTCGGTGACAGGCCATTGTCTTCTGTACGGTGCTTCCTGACTGATGCATTGCAACTGGATGGAACGAACCATGTTGCATGGTTCAATCTTGGTCTGCTTTACAAAGAGGAAGGTGGCAGGTCAGCAGTTGAAGCTGCTGAATGCTTTCAAGCTGCTGCTTTTCTTGAAGAAACAACAGCTGTAGAGTCTTTCAGATGAAGATATATGTATAGGGGCTATAGATGTAAGCTGCCGTATGTATTTTTTTATATATTTCTCGTATACTGATGAAATAGTGG
This sequence comes from Echinochloa phyllopogon, assembly GCA_033239725.1. Lineage (NCBI taxonomy): Eukaryota > Viridiplantae > Streptophyta > Magnoliopsida > Poales > Poaceae > Echinochloa > Echinochloa phyllopogon. The sequence continues at coordinate 8,300,234 of BTCW01000009.1, read as the reverse complement.
ATTACAGAGTCCCAGGAAAGATCTTCAGATCATAGCATTAGAAACTGTTGGAAAAGTTTTTTTTAACAATTCGATCTACAGTTCCGATTTGCTTCTATGTAGCAGCAAGAAAGACGATGCTCTTCAACCTTGTGTAGGGAAAGCGACAAGTACAGAGTGTCAGTGTATCTTGAGCAAAATGCTTTCTCATACGAGGTATCAGACTACATTCTCTGGGGTTCTTGAGAATTCAGTTCAGTATTTACTATCAACAGTAACCTTCCTTGCATATGAGTTATGGATTATAAGTTGTTGATGGTTTCTCTATTTACTGACATCTTCTGTAAAAAAAACTAAACAGACTGATTTTTGTTTCATTTTTTTGAATGGAAATTTTACTGACTTGCTTCAGAATAGGAAGCTGGGAATACCACGAAACCAGTAGATATCATCCAGTGCCGTGAATCCAGCTACCACATAAGTTGATTCATAACATAAGTTGTACACTGGTTCTAAAATGTGTTTTATTTGACATATCCTTCATGCACATTATAAATAGTTTTGAAACTGAAATTGTGACGTCAAACAATCAGCTATGAATTCGAGCTATTAATCTCAATTTTATTTTACCAACTATATAATATTTACTTAATTTTTTATCATAATTATTCTATATTGACATATGTTAAATTAAATAAGCTCTTTTATACGCGTACCACCGGGGCACGTGCATACCAACTAGTTGGGAATAAAGCCCATCAACAGCCGAACCCTTGTCCTTCTCCCACCGTTTGCCTGTCCTGTCCACCAACGAGTCTCTCGACCACGACTTGCATCCGCCGCCGCCTCCCGTCCCTGCACTCCCTTCGTCTGCCCTTGCCTCTTCCATCGCTGCTTGCCGTTTCCATCGCCGCCACGGTGCACGGCTGAGGTCCCAGATTCCTCCGCCGCCACTGCTGGAGCCTCTAACGCTCCTTGCTCGTCGCCGCCGCCGAGCGTTACCTTTGCCTAGCCGAGGTCGCCGCCGTCGGACATCCCCTCCACCACAGCCACTGCCCGGCGCCCCTGCCTCCACCACCATCGGCCCCGAACGTGGTTGTTGCATTCCCCACCGCCCCACGCCGCCTCCTCTCCGCCGTTGCCGAGCATCCCCTCCTCTACCGGCGGGCGGACGCCGCTTAGGGTGCCGCCTACCCCCTAGGCGAGGCGGAACCCCTTCGCCTAGCGATTAATCGCGCACAGGCGGCCGCGGAATCACGCCTTCGGCCGTCCCTGACCCTAACGGCTGAACCCGCGGGGGCGACGGCGGCCGCCGATCGTCGTCGACGAAAGCAGGCGCGGAGTCTCACCGGATTAACCGGTCGCCCCTAGATTTGCGATGCTAGCGCGGGCGTTTGGCCTTGCGGGCAAAGCATGGAAGCAGACGCCGTATATGTCTGTCCAGGCCTCGACCTCGCCGCGCCGCCGCTGTCACATGCCACCGCAGCTTTGTCACCTCCACAGCAGGCCGGCGCAATCGGAAAATTTCCCCGAAGAACAGCACCCTCTACAAAATAATAGCGGGTAAGATCTGTCGCTCTGCCTATTTGATTTGATTGGAACAGATGCGCCAGCAGGTTGAATTTCTCTGTGGTTGGAGCAGATGAGTCTGAAAATAACGTTAAATCTCATGGGTTTTCGAACCACAACCTGGATTTTTTTTTGGCTGCAGTGGATCTCCGCCAATGCTGAACTTTATCTCCGAACAGAACCGGAGCAAGCAACTTACCAATGGCAACTTGGAGAATTCAGCCGTTGCTTCTGTCAACTCTAATACGTAACCTTGCTCAATTCTAAACTGCAATCATGACCTATGCTTCGTAATGTTAGCAGTTAGCATGTTAAATTTGGAGTTTACATTCAGGGATATTGTTGACGGGAGTTTTGACCAGAGGTTTGCAACACTAAAGAGCATTGGGGAGGATCGTGTCAATGACCGTGAGCTCAAGTTACTGCTAAAGAAGAACCCTGCCCCCGTTTGCTATGTTTGGTGTGATCCCTCCCCGTGGATGCACATTTCTCAGGTATAGGAGCACCTTTTAATTACCTTTCTTAAATGCTACTTACTGAAACTGATAGTTGTATTGGAATATTTGATTGCCTACAATAATTTTTTGAGGGAAAGATTGCCTATCATATTGTAGTACTGCTAAGGAAGGATGGGGTTAGCTTTTATGTGGATGTGCTCTTTGGTCTGTGGTGTAATGACTTGAAGTTTGAAATAAAGTGCCTAAGTGTACAATCATTTGGGTTGCTTAACAATCCAAAAGAACTCTACCGTTTTGCTGCCGTACATTCTTTGGATTCAGTATGTAACGGTGAACTGTGTGTTTCGCAGAGAAATGTGTGGTGGTTTACAATTATCATTAGGATTCTAGAACATTTGTATTGCTGAAAGATTCAGAAAAGACAGTCATTTTTCGTTATGCGATGGCTAATGAATGCTTTTTTTTTGGGAATATGGCTAATGAATGGTTGTGGTTGTGCTTTGGCACAAAGGAATACCAGACAATAAATACATGCCAGTTATTTATGCGCTTCAAACTTGCAGCTTCTTGAGGACATCCTTCCATGGTTCCACCAAAGTGAACCTAGTTTTACTCTGAGTCAGAGTTGATTCTGATAGTACCACCAGCTTGCCCATACAATATTTGTATCATTAAAAAAGATTTCACAACTAACTTTTCATTCTGATAGTACCACCAGCTTGCCCACAAAGCTGAAGCGTGCATTAACAAAACTGGTTGAGGAGAAATAACTGCAGTGCCCAATTTTAATCTATCAGAAGATGAGAGCATGTTCACGCCCTTGGCAAGAATCCAACATGCATATTTTTAAATATAAATCCTGTAAAATCAACTTTAATCCACCTTGTCAGAAAATTCTTGTCCAATTGAATATCTTTCCTTGGATGGACACCATCTAGCAAAAAGGCAGGTGCTCTGATATCTGTTAGTATACACTACTGAACCATAAATCTCATGCAAAAAATAAAAAGGAGTCCTAATACAGCTAGGGTAGGGTTTCCGTGAACTGTTGATATTGGTTATACTTAAGTGAAATTTAATTAGGTGTAATTATACTGTCCTTCCATATATGTATGCCTTATGGCATTAGCTTTCTGGTCAAGTGGTATTGTGCTGATACTATTGTTTCTTCATGGGTTGAAGCAAATATCAATTATGTATTAGTGCAAAATTTAACTTTCATCACTGCACTATTCAGTTCATTCATCGCTCATTACTGTTTTAACACTTTATATCTATTCTATTTAAATCAATGTTGGCACGTACAAATTGTTGAACTCTAATGTGATGTGCACAAGTTTTTCATGGATCCATTCTTGTTCTACAGGGGATCATGAAGACACTCAGTATTAATAAAATGATTAAATCTGGCTTCAAAGTTAAAATCTTAATGGCAGACTGGCTTGCCCAGATGAACAGTGAGATTGGTGGCAATCTAAATGAGATGCAGACTATTGGCAGGTACAATATTGAGATGTGGAAAGCAACTGGCATGGCTCTTGATCAACTTGAGCTAGTCTGGTTGTCAGATGAAATAAGTCGACATGGTGATGAATACTGGGCACTTGTCATGGATATTGCAAGTAAGAACAGTGTGCGTAGGATTAGAAGGTATATTCTTGTTTAATCATTTGATGTTTCAACGTTTATTTCATGGGAGAGCCTTAGGATTTGAGCATCAAATGATGGATCATTTGAACATGCAGATACTCTCATTTCTGTTTGCCTAGCAGATATTGTGGCAGTAGAGGTCCGTCTGCCATGGGACAATTAACTGTTTCTGAAATGCTTTACCCTTGCCTGCAGTGTGCTGGCATGTTATTTTAGAAGGTACGTTCTTGAATAACATACCCACTGTAGGATTTTTGTTCATTACTACTGTTTACAAATGAGGGATGAACAATAAAACATAGCTCGTTGGCCCAACCAGAGGGAACCAATGCTTCAGCCTTCAACACAAATAAACTATGCAGTGGAAGATTTGTTAATGCGTAGAAAAGGTCCTGACAGGATTTTCACCGCATGGGATTGAGTCTCAATCCTTACTAAACTGCCCGTTGAGTGGAATAGATATTCCGGAAGGAGAGATAACAACAATATGTTGCTTAGATGGCCTGTTTAGTACAGTACTACAGTTATTGATATTGACTCAACAATAATCTTGTCAGACCTTATCTTCACCAGAATTAAATATTTATTAATATGCTTGCTCTACTTTACACGCTACACATGCAAAAAATTGAGAGAAAAAGGACAATCTTAGAGGGAGGGAGGGCTGTAGCCATGCTTTAACTTATCTTTCTTTTGGTTTCAAGTGTAGATTATGTAATTGTTCAATTTCACTAGACCGATTGCTGTGGTTTGTGCACCAACTTTCACATATCAAGTAAAGTACTGTGTTGGAATATGATTTTATTTTTACATGATATCCATGGTTTTTGTAACAAACTTCTTTAAAGCCTACATCCATGTAATGCACAATAACATTCTTAACTGCAGGCAGACATATGGTTGTTGGGAATGGATCAGCATGATGCCAACTTATTAGCTAGACAATATTGTAAACATGTCGAAAGGAAGAGTATGCCAATTGCTGTTTTGCACAGTATCTTTTCACTTGTATATTGTTCCAATTCGTTACATGTGCTTGCACTTTTGGAATTTGCCTATTTGGTGCTTGGATGGTGATACTTTCATGTCAAGACACTTGCACAGAGCACGGTACAGTTCATGCACCAAAACATGCTCAGATGCACATCCTCAACTCAAATTACAGATAAGCTTCCTAATTTATTACAATACCCTGCAATGGAGAATAGGAGGCATCCAGCATGGGCTATCTTCATGGAAGATGATAAGGTTTGTTTACTAGTTGTATACTTGGCCTGCATGATGCTAACCCTGGTTATACATATTCTGTTGGTTGCATTTTTTTTTTTAAAAAAATCCGACATAAATTTACCTCAAGTTCTCCATACAAGAGTTCTCGAGTGCACAAAGAGTAAAAGGTATGCTACTTTGCTTGGTATCTTTTGTCAAACACTCAAGAAAGCTATCATTAGATATGTATAGCCCGGCTGTATTCTTGCCTTGTATAGGTGATTGTATTCCTTGTATACCAAGCCATATTGGCTATATGTATTAAAGGTCACCCCCATTGGGTCTGTGGTGTTCCCCCAATTCCTATTCTTTATCATTGTATTAAAGAAGAAGAAAGGGTTAAAACCCTGAGTACACCACACACACTCACGTCATCAGTTTCTTAGAGAACCTAAGTGCCTGACTGCCTGTGAATGACCATGACCTAAGGCTAAACTTTTGAAAACAAGGCCAGTCATGAGGGAGTTCCAGGAAGATGTGCAGTAAGAGGAGACTTTCAGTGCCTATTGTTTATCAAAGAGTCTGTTAACACTAAATATACATGCCTTAGTTGGGCACATAAAAAGATGAAACAAATGCAAAGTTTCTTATTTAATAATAAGATGACTCATTATTTCCTTGAAAATAGAACTATTTTTGTTCTTATGCACTGAAAAAATGATGAATATTGTTAACCAGTTTGTGTTGGCCTTTTTTGTTACTTGAACGTATATGTGATATTTGTTGTTATTTAACATGTTGAGCAGTTCTGGTATGAGTTTTGGTTTTGTTAATAAGTGCGACCATAGAGTTGTGGAAATGTGCTGCCTTATTTAGCTCATCATCTGACTGATGTTTTGCAGAAATCATTAGATATTGTTTGAAGGTTGACAATGGAGACTTTTCACTATTTACCTTTTGCATATTTCAGGAAGATATATGTTTTAAAATAGAAAAGGCTTTCTGCCCTCCAAAATTAGTGAAGGGCAACCCATGTTTGGAGTACATAAAATATATCATCTTACCTTGGTTTGGAAAGTTCGAGGTGATCCGGAAGAAAGAGAATGGTGGCAAAAAGTAAGATTAGTTGCCAAGTCACTTCTGCAGATTTCTCGATAAATCTTTATTATGCAATGGTGCTAATGTAATGGATCGTTATTTCATCCTGTCTTTTTTATCACTACCCAATAAGTTTCCAGGCACTCACGACTAAATCATATATGTTCGCAAGAGAATCATGTACTAGTATATTGACTTTGCTATACATCCAGTTGAACAAGATAATATCTTATACTTTTATTCTATGGTTTGTGATAACTTCTTCCTTATAAAGGACTTTCATGAGCATGGAGGAGCTTACAGCTGATTATGAAAGTGGCGCTCTGCATCCTGCTGAGGTGAAGCTGGCCTTTGTAAAGTCATTGAACAAGATATTGCAGGTAAAACCTTTGTCTGTTCATATATCTCCTGATTTCCAGTTATCTTTCTTTCGCTGCTTAAATTCTGCCATTTTCCTTCTCTGCATCCTCTTATGATGAGTACTATTTTGAGATTAATAGATCATCTCACATAGAAGATCCAGAAAGATTACATGTTCCAGTTGATAAACCTGTGCTAAACTAGAAATGCTTCACATATGATGAGGTATTATTCCATTCCACTAAGGTGTAAGATGAACAAGTTTACTGTGACTCCGAAAAGCGCTAGTTTAAATTTCGACTGACATTCTGACAAAAGTTTTCATATAGAATGGAGGTCATCAGAGTTGTCCAAAGAACATCTTTCAAAATGTCTTTTTTCGATAACTAGCTTATACACCCTTCCTTTTATTCATATGGGATCTTACAAAATCCGTGGCAGCCACTAAAATACTGAAAACTATCATAATTGCTTATATGAAACTTATATTACTACATTTTATTCTGGATATGCTTTATTAAAAGGTTTAAATTCATTTGCAAGTTACGAAGGTAGCTAGTCACGTTTCGAGTACCATAAAGTCAGTAAATTGAGACAGAATTACATAACTTTTGTATCAGGTGTACCTGTAACTCTTTATCACAACTCACAAGAAAATGTTAGCTGAGTGTTGGATTTTTCAGCTATATCAGGTTACCTGCAAGACAAACAATACACAGCATGCATCATTGCATTTTGTTGTCATGTGCGATTAATTGCAGAACAGACTTGTCAGAAGATTAGAAGACTCATGCTGGTTATTTAACTTGCAGTTGGTAGTCTCATTTCTTATGTTTTGCTAGAGGCAATAACTCCAGTTATGTACAAGTGCAATCAAGTTTCAGTTAGAACTAGGCCGAACCAACAGTAGGCAGTAGTACCAGAGCAGGCTGGAACAGGTGATGGTTCATTGGCTTGATTATCACAGAGGACCTCAATCATTCTCGGCGTAAACTCAGTAACTCCAGTGTGGCTTGGCACACTCAACCGCTAATTTCAAAGAGGATCTCTTCTGGGGCTTTCTAACTAAAAGTCTTGCGTTATTTTTTAGTTCATGGTTCAGCTAGAATCTCTCTTTTCCTCTGCCATTCTATTGTAGGAGACTGACTACCTGACTTCAGTCTAAATCACCTGCATGAAAAGTTCAATAAACCTGAGCGATAAATTCGACCCAGGCCCCCCTCTGGGGTAAAGTAAAGTAGGACTTGTGTAAAGGGATTTCCCTCTGAAATACCATGTAGTCTACAAACAGATTGATAAAAGACATACAAGTTGGTTTTCCTCCAAACGATAGAGAATATTGGTTTAATTTATGCGCATAAAGTATCCCAAGCCAATTTTTTCTCTCTACTCCCTCCGTCCCAAATTATAGGTCGTTTTGACATTTTAAGGTTCATAGTTTTTGCTATGGATCTAGACATATTGTATATCTAAGTGCATAACAAAAGCTATGAATCTAGAAATGTCAAAACGACCTATAATTTGGAAGGGAGTATTATATTGTGCATGTGTGTGTTTTGAATGGGAGGTGGAGGAAAGTAGGTATCCTCTTTTTCTGCATAGGTGTTGGCCTCAGAACTGATTAGCACTAAGTGTGTCAAGAACAATCTAGGGTATAAAATGGCTAAAGATACTTTTTGGTAGGAATTAGCTTGAACCTAGGCTGATTTACAAAAAGAGCATGTTTGGGAAGTGGAGGAACCATCTCAACACATAATATGGAAAAAGGATAAGTTCTCTTTGGTAGCTGTCAACAATCAGCGAATCAAGTTAATTCGCAGAATCAGAGTGAGAAAACTTGCCACATTACCGAGAGATGGATTTCAACAGAAACTGGAGTTGTTCTTACTACTGCAATTACCTGAACTCATTCATTCTCACATGCTAATTCTGCTCTTCTCTGCGAAGTATAAAGTAACTATTAGCAAAACAAACATGAAAAAGTGGAGTGTTTGCTGTCGTTTCTCAAGAACGTGGCTCACCTATTCCAATGGCCGTTAACACAAATAATTTTTTTCCTGGCAGTAATCCATGTTAATGTTTCTTGATGAGTTGCTCTAACATAAAAACAATATTATGAATTGGCTCATAAGTATGGTATAACCAGCATACATGAAGACTATGATGGCTATTTGAAACCGTTTTGTGGTAAAATTTCACTTTATTTGTACTTTGTCAACTTTCTGTTAACATCCAAGAATAGTGCAGGAGCATGCAAAAAAAAAAGATGTAAGAATTTTGGAATTAAAACATTCTTTAAAATGTTAACACACTTGTTTAGAAAACCCAGTTGTTGGGCTGGTGAACCTATTGCACAGACTGGTAAATAAATTTCTTTGGGTTTTAACTATTATAGGAGTGGATTTTCAGAACAAGCATCAAAATACTAATTTCAGTGGCATCTGTAAAGACCTGGTGTTATTCTGATATAATAGTTGACCATTTTACAATGTTTGTCCTTCCTAGGTAGTCGCCATCTAGTATTTGTTACCCCCCCCCCCCCCCCCAAAGCACATATGTTTTTTTTGAACAACACATGATTTAATGATGGAAGAGAGTCTAAATGAACAGCACATATGTTATTCTGATTTAATGATTGAACAACACATTCGATAGGGCTGTGTAGTTCAATTTTTAATTTTTATCAACTGTTTGTTAGACTTATTGATTTATTGGTTTCTACACATGTCGGTTAAGAAAAATATTATGAAACAATGGAATATTTAATTTGAATGTTAACATTTTTTTTCAGTTCTCGTGCATACAATGATATATTTTTAAAAATTTTGAATTGGTCTTACCATTTCCGTTTTGTTTCAAGCCCGGTCGTAATCACTTTGGAAGGAGTGCTGAAGCAAAAGATCTATGGAAAGCTATCAAGGTACAATAACTTTCTATCAAATTTGTTGGTAGTTACAATTTGTACATAGTTGGAACACTCACACTCTGCTAAGCGTATTTATGATGTTAAGGTAGTTCATTCTCGTGTTCCGGGAGAAAATCTTGGGGTCCAGACATTAAGCTGGAAACTAATATCTGTATAGGCAATCAGTTTCTCTCCTTCAGAAAAAATATAATGTGATATTGTGACCAGTTGTCAGATGGGACTGATTCTATGGTTCAAGGCCCTTAATTTGATGGCCGACCTATACCTAACCAACAGCTTTGCTAACCTGGTTCACTGAACTGACGTGTAGATGTTTGATGATGACGACAAATTGATATTTCTCTGTATATTGATCTCTTAGCTAGCCTATGAATTAGCTCCGGAATTATTTTGATGTTTACATATGAATAGGGCTGGGTTCTCTAAGATACAACGATAAGGTGGGGGTGTTATTAGTGAAGATATAGTATATAGGTCCAGCTCATTGGTTGGTATGATTTAGCCCCTGGATGTGTCTAAATGGATTCAAGTACCTATTTGTTTCCTTCTCAATCGGAACAAAGTATGTCAGATTTGGATCTTGAATGGCAATACAGGATGTTGGGAGTTTAATCTTGAGTGATACCTGGGCTATGTGTTTACCACTTTGCTCAAACTCATTATATCAATAGATCCCGATTTTGGTAACCCTGCACTCTGAGCTCTCTGCTTGGTACCATGTTAAGCGCTGCCTGTTTATGAGCTCCATTCCTTCAGTTGCTGTCTGTTTGAAGTTGACCACACTGCCACAATTTTTTTTCCTGCAGGAATACTACGGTATCGACTGAGGATCAAATGCCCATTCTTGTTCTCATAGAAATCGTAGAATGCTAGAGTTAGGACTAATGTTCATACCTATGTTGTAGAATGCTAAGTAATCACAAATTGGTCCCTATCCTGTAACTTAGCCTCATCAATTTGAGCATCCTAATTTCGAGGGTTTTCAAAAACAGTATAATAATGCAGTTTCTACACTATGCGCTCGCTCAATCTTGATAGTGCATTTGAATGAGAAATTGTTCACATATGCTCAGCTTTGTTGCTCAAATCCTGAAATTGCGTTTGCTTGTTGGCATCTGGTTTGGTCAATTTTCGAGACCAAGGGGCAGTTCGGTTGGGCTGAAATTGGCTGAGCTGAATTGGGTTGAAATTGGTTGAGCTGAAGCTGCTGCTGCTGCTGCTGTCAGGTCATCCAGCAGCCAAGCTGTTCAGCTCAGTCAATCAGTCAATCAGCGAGCGTCGGTGGGGGACGAATGACCGAGAGAGGAGCACAGGAGGGCGAGCGACTACTGATACAGCCGGCCGGCTTCAGACCATCAGCCGAACGGCTGATATTCAGCCCTGCCGCAGATTCAGCCCAGCTAAGTGCTTTTCAGCCCAGCAGAACAGAAGCGGGGCGCGGTTGGGTATCACTTTGAGCGAAAAAATACTGGGCCTGCTTGCTACCTTTGTTCACATATCGTCAGGAGCAGCAGCTATCGTGTAGCCAGACCGCCTCGTGGGGTATATTTTTTACCGAAATCGATTTAACCGACCGAACCGAACCGATTTAACCAAAAATGTCGGTTAACCGATTTTTTTGAGATCTAATCGATTAACACTTTGGGACCATTAGGTTAACCGAAATTATTTCGGCTTTGAGTTGGCGTTAACCGAATTAACCGAAATTCTTTCTAACTTATTATATTAAACATTAAAATTGTCACCATTTACATATTCACAAGTACTTTTAGGAGACTATATTTGTTAGAAGCATTATTTGTTGTTTCTTTCTTTTGTTTCATTGTATAATTCATGTCTAGTTATGTGTTTTTCAATAAGATTATGATATAGCATCACCTTCCATAGGAGTATAATATGTATTACGGTTAACCGATTAATCGAACCGATTTAACCGAAACCGAATTGTGTCGGTTAATCGATTTTGGCGGGTAAATTCGGTTAACAGTTTGTCATAACCGAAATATATTAAAACCGATTTAACCGCTTTAACCGAATGCCCGGGCCTAATATTTTTTTTTGCAATTTAGCCTATTTTCTGTTAGAATTTTGAACATGAACTCCTAAGGGAATGAATTTCAAAAATGGACCCCTGACACGGCGCCAAAGGCCATGACGCCGTTGTACAATGGCTCCGTGGTATTTACATACGACGCCATGACCTTTGGCGCCATTATTTGCCACGTCAGATCTCCAATCATCTAATTACCCTATACGGCGCTAAAAATCATGGCGCCGTTGTAAAACCTCATGGCGCCATGACCTTTGGCGCCGTGTCGTGTACGTACGACGCCATGACCTTTAGCGCCGTGGTAGGGGTCCATTTCGGGGATTCTTTCCGTCAGGGGTCCTTATGTAAAATTCTTATAAAAAAAGGTTCAAAATGCAAAAAATATACCCTCGTGGGCGGATCGTAATGATGGAAGGGACCCCGGCTGCCACGCGTGTCCCGACCGTCATTGTAGCTAGGCACAGGCGCGCAGCTGACTGTTTCAGATTTGCCGTCACGTTAGTTAGATGAGGCTTCAGCTGACTCCTACTTTCCTCCACGATGGACTCTGTCACGCTTATTGCTAGCTCTAGGTTGATCGTTGCTCACGATGAGCTCATGCAAAACGACGTATTCAAACCCGGACCGGAATGGTCGAACAATACAGTGTGTAATGTATCTCGAGTTCTCAACAAAACACTATGCTCGGGTATTCTGTTCTGAAATTACACCAATTTCCTCCCTTTTTGCTCATCTAGATTTGTAATGGTTTGCTTCTAATTTCGCAACAATTCCCCTCCAGAGATAAACCAATAGCAAACCACCGAGCCGAAGCATAGTACTGTTTAGTTCATTTTAAACTACTGTAACCAAGACTAAGCAGCGATAGAGTCCATCGTTCCTTAGCATTGCAAGCGAAACATCTCAACAGCGGCGTCCAAAACTTGAGATACTTCCTTCCTCACATCATACAGTAGCAGACTAGCAGTACTGAATCTAGCATAATCCTTCCATCTGTACAATCTATTGTCTTCTGTTTCACCTGCACACATATGTGCATGAAAAAAAAATAAGTTGATAGATAAACAGATGGATTCTTCCTATGATTCACATTTCACATGAAAAAAATGCTCACTTATTCACATTTCCTGAGGTTAGCATCTTCTCTCTTTCCTTAGGAATTATCTGAGGAAAGCATGACCTGCAAATAAATCAACAATAAGATGAACAGCACAGATAGATACAAATCCAGCGGAAAGAAGTGGTGATGTTTGATTGTATACGTACCAAAATATCAGTACATTTCGGGCGACGCCCTGGGGAACTGTGGAGCATCCGGATCAGGAGTTCTGCTTTTCCGTTCCATCCTTTTGAGACATTTGACTTCAGCCATGTTTTTAATGGTTTCATCTTCCAGCTTCGACTGTTCAAAAGCTTTTGAAGTTGTTCTAGTTTCTTGCACCTTCTATCTATTGTTGCAAAGCTTCCAAATAGCTCAAAGTATAGAACTCCTAAACTGAAAACATCTGTCTGTGGATTAAAAAAAACTTATAAGTGTTGTTTTGTACAGTTATTTGTGTCATGTATATAACTTCTTTTTTTGCGGGTATATATATAAAACTTCTTTTTAGCCAGAAGGTTCCATGAATTTAAAGCAGATTTCATCATACAAGTAATCCCTAATGTATTCAGGTATGAAATATTACAAATGAAAAATGTTATATGACCTTTTCATTGTGAGCATTCAAGCACCACAACTCATGAGATGCATAGAATTCAGTACCCCAGAACCTCCTCCCTCCTAAGCAAGAGGGTGATCCAATGAAGGCACCTATTAGAAAGATAAAGGCATACTGCATTGAGATGCCAGCTAAAATTTAAATTATGTTTGACAGTTTGACTGTTTGAGGGATGTCAGACTTAGGATAAATGTAACTTTTATACTTACCACTGCCAAAATCTCCAATTAAAGGAAGACATTGCTAGATTTGATGTCCCGATGTATTACTCCTTGTCCGTGCAGATAGCTTAAGCCAAGGACTGCCTCCTTGAATATTTTTAGCTTCTCATTTATGCCTTTTGTTGTCTTCTTATCCAAGTAATCATCGAAAGTACTGAAAACGATTATAATTTCAATAAATGGCCAGAGTGTGACTTCAATTAATAATCAAGTGAAATACAAGATCAACAGAACTATACTATTATACCCTTTGCAGAATTCTTGTGCCAAGTAGACTGATGAATCTTTCTTGACCTGAGCTCCCGCTTTATCCTCTTTCCATGCAATATATAGCTTCTTTACATTGGGATGACAAAGCATCTTCATTAGTCTTGCTTCTCTGGTTTAAGGAAGGTGGTAACGAAATTATTAGACCCTAGAAAATATAAAAACAAGCTTCCCTTATCGTTTTCATTTAGAGAAACTACAACAAGGAATATTACCTTGGTTCTTGACCAACTGATTTTTTTGAACTGTATCTCTTTATAGCACATTTATGAGCACCTTTTTGAGAAATACATTTGAATACCTCGCCTTCAGCTCCCTTTCCTAGAATAGCTACAGTATTTAGATCTGTGTATATTAATATTTTCTGAAGACAGAGTATTAATAGTTCTCACTCACCTAGGCTCTGCTTCATGGAAAAATGGCTTTTCATTGAAACTTCAAATTCTGAAGCAATTTCCTTGACAATAAACCCTTTATATTGCAAATGCTGTCCTTTCTGAGATGATTTGATCTATTTTTTTAATAATAAGGATTGTCATGATGCTTTGTACAATAGTATAATACTGGTAAATGAAAAGCAATAAGATACTAACCGGGAGAAGACTCTTTTCATGCTGTGAATTGGAAATTTCCATGTTAAAGCACCAGGTAGACTGCCAAGTCCATATGGACTTATCTGCACAGCACAAAACTTACTACTACGTCACATAAATATTAACTAAACTTGAAAAGTGTTGCGGTTCTTCCTTATGTCTATGGTACGATAATGAATGAAACAAGGATGCTGAGGACAAATACGATTTAGCGAATGATCTGATTCTGAGCTGGATGAAATAGGAGAAACAAGTTTCACTGTGAGCATACTTCAATCAGGAAGCCAAATGGGCAAATCTGAAAACATTTCTATGCTGCAAATGGGACTAATGATGCTGTCATCAATGTACTGTAACTTTATAACCAAAGAAGGTTATTGATGTGAGAGTAAACACCAACTAATCGGCACATTTTAACAGTTATCTTAAATACTCACGATCATTGTTCGTATAGTTTGGGTCATCGAACCAATTTTTCCTAATGCCAAACAATGCAGCAAGATGAGAGCGTTTAGCCATGTCTGAATTATATTGGTAGGTGAAATTGCGTTGCAAAATAACATATAAAGAAATTGGGCTAAATATCATATTTAGTAACCCAGTTCCAATGACACGTAACTCCTTCTCAGGATAAATATCAACTGAAAGACATGTAACCCTTGGCAAAAGAACAACAACAGGTAATGACTCTTAAGGTGCAACGGTAACCACAACTTACTGCTGTCCAGAACAAGTCAGTTCAGTTGGCACTGAACTTTCTACTACTGAATACTGATAAGTCGATACAGAAAACAAACGAGTTAGGAGTTACTCTAGTTCCCAAGCTGAGAGGGGATCTCAAACATTGACTTCAATGCACACATCAAGAGCTAGTGAATCTGCAGTCAAACCATCAGAGGAAGTTTCTGGGCGTACTATTTCCAACTCGAGGCCTTACTAACGATGACGAATTATGAATGAATTTTCCTATCTGGCCACGAGACCTCGTTATATACAGTTAGCACTCACCCAGGTGAAATGAAGCCTCTCCTCACCCACTGCTTTAGTATTCAATTAAAGCTAGTTTCAGAGAAAATCAACCTCTGACTGGCACCACTGAATTTAAGACAGAACTGAGAATCGAACTAGGAAATCTAGTTGCAGGGTTAAACCACATCATACTAGTACTTGTCGTGAGCATTCCGGGCAAATCAAATGATACAGGTACCAGTTCAGGTCACGAGCGGAACAATTCTGTTAAGCGTATAACCAGGTTACACAATATTGCAACATTATTGAATCATACTGAAGAAAATTGGGACAATGTTGCATCTCAAAGCCTCAAACGATTTATCAGCATATTACATGGGGGCCGAAACATACCGTTCAAGCGCATGATGGTAGCAACTGCTCGGGACTCCTCAGGCCATATGTGGAGATCCACCATGTTCCTCTGTCTTCCTCTTCCATGAAGAGACGTGGAGCCGAACTTGCTCGCGGTCATGAGCTCCGCTGAAGCGACGGCGCCTCGTTTCTCCACCGACTTCAACGTGACGCGAAGGGTGTCCTCATTGCCGCCCCGAGGTGGAACAACCCTGGCGATCGCGTCGCCGGAGGGAGACGCCACCGCGCCCGACCACGGCACGGACAGCTTGTACTCCGCCCGCTCATGTCCCTTCTCAAGGACGACGGTGAGGAAGCCGCGCCGCTGAGAGGAAACGATGCCACCAGCAGGCAGCAGAGAGCGCGCGGCACGGCGGAGCATGTCGCGACCTCCGCGGGGAACGGGTGGCGGGGAGGGGGTGGCGGACTGGCGGTGATCGGTGAGGGGGGAATTGCGGAGACGGCGAAGTGCGAGGGGTTTGTCTATTGCTTTTCAAGCAGCCCACGGCGGGGCATGGCGCATGGCGGTTTGGTGGGGCGTTGGGAATGGAGAGCGAGGGGGAGGGGTGGCGCGGTTTAAAGGAAGGAGGAGAGGAGACGGGCGGGAGCGCGTGCTGCGTGCCAGAGGGCCAAGTGGCCAGAGAGAGGTTGGTTTCGTTTTGATGAGCCTTTTTGGCAATTTAGTCATTTTTTAGATGACTTTGTTGTTCCAGATGCGAGGGGGATGGATACATGAAAGAGACGTGGGTTCCGTTCGAATCCAAATTCCGAAGCCAAAACAACTCCGAAACCAACCAACCATTTGGAGGAGAACCCGTGTGGGATCAGCCGATCAGGATCTGCGGGCCCCACCACCACAAGTACAACTGGCGGCGGCGGCGGCGGGCGCGGGCCGGAGGGTTTCGCAATCGCTCTGCTCGATCCCGAGCTGCTACATCACGGAAGACCCGCTCCCGGCCCGAGATGAGGCCGCCGCCCGCCCCCGCCGTCGCGCTGCCGCGCCACCCCGCCCCGGCCCTAGCCCACACGGCAGCACCCCCAACTCCGGCCGCCGCTACTCCACGAGGAAGGTGAAGGGGAGGTGCGGGCCGACCTGGCAGTGAGCGGCTTCTCCTCCCGGAGGGGAGGAGGTCGCGGTGAGGCACCATGGCCCCTTGACTTCCCCTTTCTATTGAGGCGCGACGAGCCCCGACGTTCTCATGTTCATGTACTCTCCGTGTGGTAAGTAACGTGCCTCCCTCCTGATCCCCGCTTCTTCGTTTTTGGATTCTGCGTGGTGAAGTTTTATTATCCCCTTCCATGCCACGAGCAACCCTTCTTTCGGGGGATGGCTGTAGGGTTTGGTACCGTTCAGGCAGTTTCTGCAGGTCCGAGGCATGCTAGTTGCCGTGAGGGGATTATCCAACCATGGAACTTGATGAACCTTATACGAGTAGTGGATAGTTACTGAGAAACTGCAGTGATGATTCTCATTTATGGATTCTTGTAGACAGACAAATCTGGCACTTGCAAGCGTTTTTCTAGTAACTGATGAGTCAATAACATGGTATGAAATTGTATGATTATTTAACTCAGATAAGAAAATCATGTTCTTATAGCAGCATTGGCTTGGATATGGCTAACTACACCCCAAGTGTGAATTCTTGCTACATAGTTATTAGCATGATTCTTTCTGTTCCATTAACTTTGTTCAAGCACATTATGACAGATACAAGAATTTGATATGTAATCTTTGTGATATGAATCTGTGGAATTCTTGTTAGCTTTTCAATTTGATTAGTTTTCATGTGTCCCTGCTGCTCAGATTCATATATGTCCACCATAAATAGTTAATCTGTTGTTGTCATCTACTGTTTTGGGCATGCGTCAACTTCAGAACTGAAGATTGATCACCGTCTTTATTACTTATTAGTAATACTGTGCTGGCTTGCCAAATTCTATACAAAATCACAGCCTCGTCAGGTCTGCCTATAGGTTATCACCATGTTTTTGGTTCATCATGTTTTTTGTGTTGAATTAAGAATACATTGAGTTATTGACTACCTTTTCCCTTGTGAAATGTGTCTGTGGAAAATAAATTGTTACCTGATTTTGAACTCAGGCAGGTATTTTCTCATTGGTTCTGAGGTGTAGGCCCACCCTTTGTAGTAATATTTTCTAGCCATAGATAGGTTTAGCTTATGGCAAACAATAGGGTAATGTTTTTATTTTCTATATGATGGGCTGATGGTACCTGTTTGCCCATACGGAAACTGTAGTGAAGTGCAGACAAAAATATCAGAACATAGAAGACAGTTAAAATGATGGATTTATTGAACTGGATGTGAAACTCAAAAGGAGCATCTAACAATTGAATAATGTGGTTCCTGATTGAAGCTGATAGAAGAAAATCGATTCACTTGTGATGATTGGATTAATTGATAGTTAGCATATCTTAAGGAATGATAAGTAGCCATGGTGGTGATTATTCATATTTGTCTTATATAGTTATAACTGACAAGTTTTCCTATGGTATATGAAATTAATTGAACCTGATATGAGATGACATGATAGTTTAACTGAGATAATGTGCTTACTGAGATAAAATAGCAATGGCATGGTTGACAGAATGCTCTTCAATATTTTTTCATTAAACAGTTGATAACCTTTCCATAAAACTTGTTTAAGCACTTTATGATAGCTATGCGAATTTTACATCCAATCTCCATAGTAGATGGATGTGTGTACTGTGTTTTTGGGTTCAGTATTATAGTTATGTTGCTGTCATATGGATGTTGTGTGACACCTGCACACAATTTCTTTCTGTCAAGTTTCTCAATATGGTTAATTCCTTGCGAATCTTTATGCTGACATCTTCTTGACAGCCAGCTTCTAGTATATTCCTGCCCTATACTGTTGAAATCATCCGTTGTCCCTTGACTGTCTTGAGCACGCTTCACTGTAATAGTTGAAGATTGATCACTAATTTACTGTGTTTATTGCTTAACAGACTCTGCCCGAATGCCTTCTGTCACCGACCCATTTTGACTGGGCCAAGAAATTCCTAGCCTCCAAAGTTTGGGAACATTTGGCTCCTCTTCGCCACTCTGGTCACATGCAGTTTTCCATTCCACCAAGCAGGCTCTCTATTGATTTGTCCTGTGTGGCCCAACAAGTCCAGCCATCCTCTTTAGTTTCTGAAATCATATCCACCCCTACACCAAAGAAAAGAAAACAGGCTATCAATAATACTTTGATCCTGGTTGAAGATGAGGAGTCCGTAGAACGGCAGAAGCTCAAGGAGTCAAGGTTCAAAGATCAAGCCAAAGGTTTCAAGAAACAAACCTGCTTTGGAACAAACTGCCTTGCTTGCTCGTGACCATCCACCAACTGTCTCTCCATCCATCAAGAACCTGGGTGCTACTTTACCAACTCCATCCATCATCAAGAACCTGGGTGCTACTTTCTGTAATATGAATGCTGGAGACCTCTCTAATGAAGCACCCTTTGCAAAAAAAGAAAAGAAAAAAGAAAACTGCAAAAAGGGCAATAAAAAAGTAGCAATCCAGCTACTCCTGAAGCCCCAGGAACTTCACAAGCTTCAAAGGGGACAAAGATAAAGAAGTCCAAGAAAGCAAAGAAAGATGATGAATCAGGGTGATTTCCTTAAGTGATCAAGATCCAATCTTCTGTGAAGTGATGGCTAGAACTCTTATTTTGTTTTTTTTCTCTCTTATATGGACAAAATTGCATTATCTTCCTCTCTTTCGCTAAAAGACCCTTAGCTTTATGTTGGGTTTTGTGGCGTTTGTCCACAATCTGTGTAATGGATTGGCTTTCTGTCTGCTTTAAACCTATTTTATTTTGGAGGCTATGGTTGTTTTCATGAAGAATCTCATGAATCATCTCTCTTATCTGCATCTAGTTTACTGCATATTATGTACTCCATATGTCAGTAATAGTGACTGTCAACATTCTAAATGAGTGATATCAATTAGGTTCATTCATGGACAGTACTCAGACAAGAAATGGAACTCTTAGGGACAATATCTGAGTCTTCATGTGAAATCTGCTTACAAGAAACAAAGCGTGCTCATTTCAATGATCAACCTATATGTTTTCCTCCCATCACAGGGAGCATCTGGGGGTAAAGCTATCTTTTGGAATGGAGCCAAATTTGATGGAGATTTTTTTTTGAAAATGAATATTCACAGTCTGCCCAATTCACTTCTTTGCACTCTGGTGATTCCTGGATCTTAACAAACTATGCCCATGTACCGATGAAGGTTGTTTCTTTTTTTTAGAATGGTTCAAGGATATTTCTATGCCAGATGACATTGACTGGCTCATTGTAGGTGATTTTAATCCGATAAGAAAATTGGAAGATAGGAACAAACTAGGTGCAAATACGAACAACATTCTCATGATCTCCAAAGGTGCGTATATATGTTTTACAAACGAATACTTAAAATCGCAAACCTTGTCTTTACTGCAATGTTAAATGAAGCAATACACAGAACACACAAGTTGCAGATCACAAATCAAACGCAAAGAGATTCAACTCACAAGTACAATCCAAGCACTTGAACAACTATACAAGAAACCTCAAAAATCCAGACACTGACAATATGCAAACCCTTTCGGAGCACAGACTTCAACTGCACACACGCATCTTGAACATGAATGTTAATGGTGGCTAGTAAACATTTTATTCCATCAAGCAGTACCAAATCGTGCAGACAATCATGATCACACGAACAAGATAAACTTTAAAGCTCTGAATATAAGTCGATCGCTAACAGAAGTAATTAGTTTGGGAACATGGTTTCCCTGTTGTTCAAAGGGATACCCTTAGTAATTTCTGGAGGCGACAATCAGAAATTAAATGGATCACTCAGGGTAAGGTTAGACGCATTGGACGCTATGCTTAAGCTCCATTTGCTACCGCCAGAACACAACATAACTTTTGCCTTGCGGCCTTTTCGGACTAGTTTCGCACAAACTTGAGATTTCAGTTTGGTGACACCCTCATCAATCAATGCAGGATCATCTCCGCCAAAATCAACCACCAGTTTCTGAAGCACCTTTGCCCTCTCCCATATGAACCTAAGGAATGTCAACTCACTGTCATACCCTCGGAAGTTCTTGAACACCACTTTTCTCAATGATAACCGCAAGCACCTGATGGGGCTAGCCTCCAGCCAGAACTTGAAACAGGGTTCTTCAATGGGCTCATCAGCTCCAGCAGACTACAGAATCAGATGCAACTACTTCAATTACCCATTGACCATGCTATATGGGAAGTAATCGTACGATACAGATGAAGCAGATTATAATTAGAAAGGAAGTAGAGAATTCAACCTGCACATGCAAAATATGGATAAAAGGAAAGCATCCTAGGAAGCTTGGCACCATCTGGGCCTCCCTGGGGACATCAAAGCGCACATTTAGTGCCAGAATACCGACACTTGGAACCACTGAGCATGGTATCGGCCTTGTTTCCGCCTGCAGTTCATTTGAGTTTCATGACAGTTATACAAAATGTCATCATCATTACATAATAATCACTACGTGACAGCAATGCATTGCAAGATATTTACCTTGATGATGGTGTAGCCAACCTTGAGCACGTGGATTCTTGGATCCAAGTAGTCAAGCACCTTGAGGTTTGGGGTGTGCCCAATGTAGAGCCGGATGGGGGAGTCGTGGACGGGTTGGCCATCAGGTTCATTACACCACAAGATGAGACGCTTGAGTTCCGGCGCGACAATCACATCGAACCTGTTGGGAACAGACATCCAGAAGATCGCGCACTGGAGGCTGAGACTGCGGATGCGAACATGGGGCGTCGAGCAATCACTGGCGATGAGTGCAAAGGTCTCCAGCTTGCAGCTGTTCTGGAGGACACGGTCGATGTCGATGGCCCTGATGCGGGTCTCCCAGAGACGGAGCTCACGGAGGCCCGGGAAGACACTGTCGCTGCGGCAGAGACAGTCCGTGCTAGGGAAGTCCCAGTGCGCTAGCTCGAGGCGGCCGAGGGAGGCGAAGGCGACGTAGATGAGTTCTGATGGGAGGCTCGTCGAGGTGGAACCGTGGTGGTTGAAGAGTTGGAGGCTCTCGACACCCTTGTCTGCGAGGACGCGGAGCCACCTGCGAGCGAGCGTGGCGTCTTGGGCTACCGCGAAGTGGAAGCTGTGGGTGAGGCGGATGGAGTGGAAGGGGCCCTGATGCGCTGTGAGGATGCCGGAGATGGCGTCGGCGACGGCGCGCCACCGCCTGACGACACCAGCGGCCACCGGGAAGAGGTCGGCGTCGTTAAGGGCGAGCGGCGTGGAGGCCCAGACACGGCGCCAGCGCGGGGATAGCGTGGATGTGTGCGCAGCGTCCTTGAGGGGGAGGCGGCAACAAGAACAGGGCCGCGTGGCCGTTGGCCAGCTTCTTGATGGGTGCGGTTTTCTGAGCTCCTGTGATTCAATACTCCATTCTTGGAGCAAAGTTCGTCAGAGAGAAATGGAAGATAGGAACACATCTTACGCATGATGTTTTTCCATGCATATTGGCCTGCTAGATCGTCTTCAGGAAATAATCTACTAGGGATACGTCAAAGATTCTGTTAGAAGGTCGTTATTAGTTATTACTCCGTATTATCTCTCGATTCTTGGTCGCGCTGACTCTTTGGTAGTTGTTCTCGACCTAACTTGCAAGAAGATATAGACGCGTCAGATTATGTTTTTCAATGTTTGTGAAGGGTGATACGTAAAAAATCTGCCTTCAATTTGCCGATTGTTTTTCTGCCAAGTACATGAAAAATGTATTAGAATTGCCATCTCTCTTCTTCTGTATTGTTTCGGGTCACCTAAATACGATGAATCTGTTGTGCGCCATGGGTTATTTTTTTTCGAGAACACACAGGAGAGCTGTGTATCTTTGTACTAAGAAGAGAAATTTAGCGTTTTATAACGCGGGCCGCTTGGACACTCGCATCGGGCACGGTTTTACATCAATTGACTATACAGCAAAACCGAAACAACCGGATCAAGCGCTCCCCCAAAGACTAGTGACTAGTGTCTAGTGCCTACTGTCACATCCTCCGGCCATCCTAAGACCACCAAATGCCGCGCGCCAGCCTTGGTTTAGAGCTGTCCTTCCTGAATGATCTTGAGGACCAGCTGCATAATGTTCAAGCTGGGTTCGCTGTCGAAGGTGCGGTGGTTGCGTTCCTTCCAAAGGCTCCAAGTGATCAGCATGAAGGTGGAGTCGAGGCCCTTCTGCTTCGGTTTGTTGAGCCCTGACCGGAGTTTCAGCCACCAATCCAACATACCTCCCTCCGGTGCCGGCAGCCTATCTTGATCGCCTAGAAATGCCATGATGGCATGCCAAACTTGCTTCGTGTAACAGCACTCAACGAACAGATGGTCTGCGGATTCCTGCACCTGATCGCACAACCTGCAGTTTGTCCATGGTTGCAGCCCGTGTCGATGTCGTCGGTCAGCCGTCCAGATGCGGTGGTGAACCGCAAGCCAGGTGAAGAATTTCACCTTCAAAGGCTGGTGATTCATATAGTTGTATCGCTGAAACAGCACTTCAAGAAATAAACAGAGAGTGGTGATTCTTTGACTTGACTATCTTGGATCCAGTCATCCAGAGCACACTCTTGAACAGTGCAGCACTGCTTAGTGCTTACCAACAAAGTCAAAAGGAGAAAATTAGCAAAGACGCACGGATACACGCAAGATAAAGTCAAAGCTAGATTTTGATGACTTAATAAGTGCCCAGCTGCCCACATACAACAGATCTGCAATTTTTATTTTCCCTTTTCTTTGGACAAAATACTCGGGATCTTGACCAAACTGCCTATAAAAGTTTTCTTTCAACGGTCAAAGCTGCCTATAAAAGTATACTCTAGCAGAGAGACTATAGGCGAACAGAAGATACCAAGCTAAAGAACATGGCCACCATGAAGCTTGCTCTTCCGGTTGCTATCCTGCTGTGTGGTAGCTAGGGCTGGACAAAATGCTCGAAACTCGTTAGCTCACTCGGATCGCAGCCGGCTCGGTTCGGCTCGGCTCGGCTCGGTGCAAATTTCTAACGAGCCGAGCAAGAGTTTTTCTCGTTAGTATAACGAGCGAGTTCGAGCTGGCTCGCAAGCTGCTCGCGAGCCAAACGAGCTAGAAAATCTAATAGACTAATGGGCAAATTATTAATTAATAATAATATATGTATACTATATGCGTAGTTCTAGATGATGTTATGGCTACATTATATTATTATAGTATGACAAAGTAGATTTTGAAGGTATTAAGACCATATAAATACGATATTTTTTTATATTATATATATTATTGTGGTAATTTTAAATTTAACTCTAGCTCGCGAGCTTAACGAGCCAGCTCGCGAGCTTAATGAGCCGAGCCGAGCCAAGATTTTTGCTCGTTTCCTTAACGAGCCTGGCTCGTTTGGCTAACGAGCTCGAACGAGCCGAGCTGGCTCGATATCCACCCCTAGTGGTAGCTGCCTCTGACCCCCTCTCTTCCTCCTCCAACTCTTTTTCGCTCTTCGCTCCAGTTCACCGTCACGAATGGTGTTCTTCTGTGGATAATGCAGGTCTCATGGTGATCGGCTACTCCATCCAGAGCACGGAAGCCGTGAAAGCCGGGGAGGATGTGCGCCATGTACTGCCTGAACGCAACGTACATGACGTGTCCGCCCAAGTATACCGAGAAGCTGCAGCCTGCGTGCAACTACTGCCTCGCCGAGAAGAGCGGCTGCACCATCTACCTGAGCGACGGGGGAGTGGAGAAATGCCCATGAAGAGCCTGACCGTGAAATCCAATCATCTATGGTCGAGATCTTGCTGCTGAGTGTTGAATAAAAGGACTGTGGCCTGCATTACTGCATGTCATGAAGAGCATTTCAGTTGTACTGTGTGGCAAACTTTATCCAGTATAAAACTAGATAGGTGGCCCCCGCAATTTGCGCGGGTAGCAAGTTTTTAAATACCTCAAATTATGATATCATTTTTATTTGAAATTTAGTCCTTTTATTTTTTATGCACTTCTTTTTTTCTATTTTCTTTCAAGTTGATATGAAACTACACGTTCTCTATTATTTTATTTTCAAATTAACATATATGTAATGGTATTGCATACTCATTGTATTAATCTAAACCCTAATATTGTCATATCAATCTATTTTGCGCATTACTTTTCTATTATCGTAATTTTAGGCTATATTTAAAAATTTATCTATTGAGTATTTTTATTTTATACAGGATCTTTAGTTGTGTGTAATTGGCTTCCCAAAATCGACTCTATAAAGATCTAGTCATGTCAGTCTTTAATTCTTTAGTGGCCTTGTCATTGATCTATTGTTTGTCGTGTATCCAAAACTACATCTTTTTCGACGCCCTTACCACCTATACACTCAAGCTAGTTAACTTTTTTTTTAGAAAGATCAGACACTCACATGCACGTACACTCACCCCTATAAATATACACGTACGTAAACCTTATCCCTATGAGCACCTCCGAGAGACTGGGTCGGGAAAGAATAGCGTCGGTTAAATCCTGAAATAAATCCAGAAAAATGCGACACCAGTGCCGAGTCGAGCACTCGAATCTTGGTGGGCAAGTTCTGCATTGGTGTATGCTTGTATTATCGTCATCACCATTCCACCCCTTCTTTTCGTCTTTCCTAAGCCTGACCAAACATTCATTTCTATTATCGTTGGTAGAAGTTGTGTCCAACTTTTGCACGCAAGGTTTCACTTGGTTATACGATATTTGATCGTGTTTATGTTGATTGACTA
Source organism: Echinochloa phyllopogon (assembly GCA_033239725.1). Taxonomy (NCBI): domain Eukaryota; kingdom Viridiplantae; phylum Streptophyta; class Magnoliopsida; order Poales; family Poaceae; genus Echinochloa; species Echinochloa phyllopogon. The sequence continues at coordinate 8,274,987 of BTCW01000009.1, read as the reverse complement.
GATAAAAATCACAACCTTGATGCTTCCAAGCCACTTGTTGTTGTCGAATTCAAACGGGTTTGAGTGTGGGAAACCATTTGATGATTTTTTATGAGTGTTGAGCGTAACCATGGTGATGATAAATCCCGGCATCGATTCACTCTCTTTGGATATGGAGAATTTTTCTTTCTCGTTGTGCTCACAACCTTGGTGGCCCTAAATCTGAGCACATTTCATTAGTTACATGTGCAAATCAACGTGATGTCTTCCGCTCATTATTTAGTTTCTCCGCTTTGTTTTTCCTCTCGCTGCTCCTTCTTGCACTAACTCGTTAACAAAGACCATCAAACGGGTTTGAGCGCGGGTAACCCGTTTGATGATCTTCCACTTGCATTAGCAAAGACATTGAGTGTTGAGTGCGGCTATGGTGCTCAATCCCAGCAACGATTCGTTCCCTTCGGGCAGGAAGAATTTGTTCTCTCCTGCTGTGCTCACAACCTTGTTGAACGCCCTAAATCCGAGCACCTCTTATCAGGTACACGTGCAGATTGACGTGTTGTCTTCCGCTCATTGTTGAATGTTGCCTCCTATATAGAGGAACGTGGTAGGGCACATGGCACTTCAGGTTGTCCCCACTTGTCGTACTCTATTCTCATCCTCTGAAAGAAATATTTGCGCCTAGTCATTAAGATTCTCCGCTCTATATCATCTTCTGTACCCGTTATCCTCTATATCTCATAGTCTATACCTACTACCAACACGTGAGCCCAACCATCTCTTTTTCTCATTTTCTTTCACCGACACCACCACTCCCCCCCCCCCCCACCACCACTCTATCTCTCTCTGTTTATCTCCCCCTTTCTCTAGTGGTGGTGGCGGCGACGACGGGTGCGAGTCTCCCTGGCCGGCGGCTTTCAGCCCCTAAGGACTCCGGCTGCGCGCGGAGCGGACGGACCCCAACTCCTAAGGCGCGCGAGCAGCTCCTACGGCTGCGGGCGGTCGCGCGACGATGGTGAGGACTTCCGCAACGGCCACGGACGGCCGCGCGGCGGCGGTGAAGGGCTCCCACGGCGGCGACGGCGAGGACTCCCACGGGTGGCGGTGAAGGGCTCCTGCTGCAGCGACGGCGTCGGACGGCTTCCCGACGGCGAACGGTCGCACGACGACGGCGAGGACTCCCGCGGCGGCGGTGGAGGGCTCCCGCAGTGGCCGCGGATGGCCGCGCACCGACTGCGGAGGGTTGGCAGTGGATGGAATAATATATCTCATGTTATTTATTCTTATTTATCTATTTATGAATCATATTTGGTCTAGAATCATTGGATTAATGTGGATCATTAGATCTTCATAAAATCTGATGGTGTATATTTATCTTTTTTTAGATTAATAGAATAATACAGATCGTTAGATCTTTCTAAAATTCGACGGTATATATTCTTTTTTTTTATTAACAGAATAACATGGACCGTGGGAATTTCTTGGCCCTCTCGGCGAACGTGGTGGCTCCTTTTAACTCTATTGTATTAATATAATAGATGCATCGTTGGGAAATGGTGCAATTTTCATTGCACGGCGGAATTTACATGATCCAGACAGGGCAAAGGAAGATATAACTGGACTGATCAAGTATCAATTACGGGTAATCAGAGCCAATGTAAATTACATCCATATTAAGGCAACACGTTACCAACGGCATGAGACAGTCTCCGAGCCCCCAGGAGTGCATGTACAGCAAGGGTTCAAACTGCTGAACCGGACATTATCGGTGTACTGTTTCTCCTGAACAAAAACAGAAAAAAGTTCTTTTTCTTTACAGAATGCAAGTTCCTCGAAACAAAATTTTCCACAGATCATGTTAGGCTGTTAGCCACATGCCCACAACCTCTACTGCTACCCATTTGTAGTCTGAGACTCATGCTAAATGAATGAGATATGGACTCAGCCCTGAAGTGGGAACTAGAGGTATCACCATGAACTCAGGAGTTTTTGAACAAGCACAGTATTCTTTTCTCTGCTTCTCTTGGTGCAGTGAGTCACTATGTCTTCACATTGGCTGCTTTGAATAGTTTCATTACATTTTCATACACCACAAACGTGAGGGAAGCCGCTGGAAGATTTTTCAGTAGGTTGGGCGTCATGCCCCTGTAAAATCCACGAACACCTTCATACCTGCAACAGGGATAATTATCAAAAGAGCACGTCAGAACACCAATCCCTAACAGAAGTTATATTCAGAACTACAGAATTGTCATCTGTCCAAGAATAAGATTGAATTCAGAAACTAAAAAAGGCACTCTACCTATCCAAAAATGGCATACTCAGCATAATTACTTCCACTATGATGCCATGTTACACTTACAAATAGAAAGGGACATTCAAATTCCAATATTAGTTGCAGACATGAGAAATTATGAACAATATAACTCCCTGTTACTCTTTACAGCCACTTTAGACATCCCTACGCTCTTCTGTAAATATGTTTTGTGTTTTTCACTATGATAATTACTGAACGGTGACAAGCCTACAATAGCTTCCATTTGCAATCAGACACATGAAGTAGAAAATTAGGCAAAACTGTAGGGGAAACTTGGGAAACCCCGGCAAACACATCTACTACAAACTAAACACATCAAGTTCCAACACGATAAGATGCATACTGCATAACGCAACAAAAAGTCTTGACCAATGTTCAGCATTAGACTGATATGTTATTACTGTTCTGGAGCATTCTGTAATTTTGGATTCAACAACATTAATAGAACTTAGAAGTTAGTCTCACTTTGCAGTTTCCTTCACTACATGCCAGCTATTCGAGTACTTTGGAGTACCATCACTGCCAGGTCGTTGCTGGAAATAACACATCAGAAATTCAGAGCTAAAATTGTTGAGAAGTTGCGGAAGATATAAAAAAGGGAACATAAAAACAAAAGCATGAAAATGAAAAGCTTAAATCTGACACCTGCAAGCGGGCTCGGATGACCTGAAATTTACAAAAGCCTTGTTTATCAGTAAGACTGCAAGAGCCTAAGCGGGCAGATTAACTTATGAAGTTACTGATAGTAAGTACGAAGCAGAAAAATCTACCTGATAAGGATAGGTAAGTAAAATAGCAGCTACTTTTGAACCAGCTCCAAGTGCCGCAAAGTCGATAGAATTCTGTTAACAGTGAAGATAAAGGCATATCAGGCTAGCAAAAGCCTACAGATAATAGATGCATTTATGTAGATATGACTGAATACAAATTTTCTGTTAAAAGAATTAATCTTCTGAGACATAAATACCTACCGATCGAATGTCAAAAAAGAAGTTGTACAATAAGATACAGTGTAAAATCTATATATGGACTTTTTAATATTCACAACTAAATATGAAACCTAATAAACTGCATAACAGAGAGAGTGTCTAAATGAGTGAAAATGGCATGAAAAGGTTGGCATAAATAGCATCAACATCATAATTTAAAAAAAACGCTAGAATTACTTATCCAGAGAAACTTAAAGTTCATTGAACCATGTTAAACTAGAAATCGATTAATACCAACGACTCCTCGCCTCCTCTATTGTCTGTCCTTGTTTGTGTACTTTTGACAAATATCATAGCTTTGCGAAGTTCCTCATAGGCCGTGAACTGTATCGCACCATGGGTGACCTTACATGCATGACAGAATAAAGAAACATCAAGGCATGAAATAGTTTCATTGATAATCCATGTCCATAAAACAGAAAAGGAATAAGTAAGCATTCTAAACTTAGAGGGATTAGAAGCACAAATCTGACAACAGCAGGCGTACCAAACAAAGAAAATAACATTTAGATCAACTTATTTGAATTTATCCACGCCCAGAAGACCAGAACTAAGGATGGGCTCCATAACAAGATCATGTTTCAAAACAGGATAATAGTGACGAAACACACAGCTATCCATGGTACAATAATACAAACATACGGACACTGATTATCCTGTTGAGGATTCATACGAGGATCTTTATCTCGACCACACAACCATAAATTTGATAGATCGCTTAAACAAATCTGGTTAAAATACCAAAACTCGAGTGATAATTGTGAACTAAGCGCTAACTTGGAAACATAATTACATACCCTTGGAGCACACAACTAAGAAATGCTAGAGATAATAGAAACTTCAAGAACGTAAAATGCTACTGCACTCCAGTACCTAGCAGTTATGAGTACAGTTCTCGTTTTACAAAGAAAAATGCAACATAAAGTCAACTAGCAACAGATAAACAAGAATTGCATACCAGCAAAAGTCCAGGACCAATTCCTCTATAAAGTGCAAGAAATCCCTCCTCTTTTAGAATAGTTCTCAAAGCATCTGGCTTTACACGAACAAGTAAAGTTACCAATGCATAAATCAAATACAGAAAAAAGGAAATATTAATAAAATAAGTAAGCGCAGAAATAATTCATAGAAAGACGCATTTATTGTGTTGCCGCAGCTGTGGTCTGCAAAGGCCATAAGGGTAGCATTAATAGTCCCAGTGATACAGCAGCAGTGGGTGAGACAGGGATTAGGACGGAAGGACAAATCTTCCCAATAAAAATATATTTTACCTAAACGATTAGTTAGTTTCCAAGTATATAAATTAATTATTTGGTATGTTATCTACTCCCTCCGTTTCAAAATGCAGGTCGTTTTGGCTTTTTTTAGATGCATAGCTTTTGCTATGAACCTAGACATGATTTATATCTTGATACATAGCAAAAACTACGTATCTAGGAATGCCAAAACGACCTACATTTTGGAACAGAGGTAGTATTAGGCTATTGTTTAGATTCACTATATCCAGAAAAACTATTAGGAGAATCCTATCACCTATGTATAAGGAGGCCTGCTCAAATCACCACTGTCGAGCAGGCTCTCTTGCTACACCCTGTGGTACAGTTCCAATCAACCCCACAGTACATGGATTATACTTCAGATGGATATTTCACTGAATTAGAAACAGCCTTTGTTTTTTAAAAAAAAAAAGTGTAAACAGGCGTAGCTTCTAGAATGTGCCACAACTGACAATGAAAACAAGTTACTCAACTGCTGAACAGAGGGCAAAGTTACACCAGTATAATGTGTTTATGTAAATTGCTATAGAACTCTTGAAAACATATACACAACAACATCAGCACTTATACAACATAAAAGCAAGTCGTTAAAGAGTTAAATGAAGCACATATTACCAGAGAAACCAGAATATCCTGAAGTATGATGTTTAGGTGTTTGTAGTTGCAGTCTTGTTTTCACCAGCCATATGGGATTTGTAAACAAGGATACCTGTAGAGTATCAATAAAGCTAGTTTCATGAATAAATGACACACTTAAATGATGAAACACAAGACAGGTGAATAAATAACACTACAAATGTAGTAAGAAAAATCATAAAGGTGGATCATACTATAAAAAGACCCAGTTACATTTTTTACAATTTAATAGTAATGTTTGAATCTTAGACTGAACAAAGGAAAAAAAATGAGCCAATAATATTAATCTTTTTAGAAAAGATAAAGGTCCATGTACCAACCAAAGCACCTGCTTCTGCAGCTGAGATGAGATGTTGGAGTGCATGAAGCTGGTCATCCTTCCTCTGTAAGTACCTTTGTTTAGCTGTGTTATAACTGTGTAAAAAAGCAGTTGATGTCAATTGAAATGCTAATAAAAAAATATTGGAATGAGCACTCAGATTCCTAAAAATTAAGCAATACAATTTGGTAAGTAGCAAATTATTAGATCCTCAGATTGGAAGTGAATAAAAATCCTGAAAATAGATATTTACTCGGGTCTACTTTAGTCTGGAAAACACACACATTGTACACACCACACCACACCACAATTGCTCAAATGCAAGGGAATAATACATTAATACAACTTACAAAAAGAAATATAACCCCCAGGAAACAGTTGATCCAAGAACTGCAGGATAAAAGCCTGCATAAAGTCCTCTCACACCCTACAAGAAGCCAGTTAAATCAGAAATAGCTTATAGTGAATATATCAGAAGCTCTGAACAAACTAAGTTCTTAGAAACTCAGATCTCGCAACAAACAGTTCAACAACATCAAGGGACACTATGAATGGCTCTCAGAAATGTTGAGTTTCTAAGAACCAAACTTATTAGAGCAGATGACTACTCAATGTACACTACACAAGCTAATTATCTGTGGTGAAGTGCATTCCATATTAATGTGAATGATTCTCAGTAAAACGTGCTAAACCATTTCATTTGTACACAACTATATGGAATAATTCACATCATTGCATTTGTGTTCAAATGTTACATCAGTCATCCACAAGCCTAATAAGCACCTGTTTGACGAATTAGAACTCGCTTTTGAATCAAATTAGAGTAAAATCGTCAGCAATGGATCAACTACTAAGTAATTTCCCTATATATAGTATGCAAGTGCTATTCCAACTTTTTGGGAAGCATCAGATATAGAGATAATACAAACATTTCTGCAAGGCAGAGCTACAACCTAAGGTTGCAAAATTCAAGCATCCATTAATCAGTTCAGATAAATGTGGTAGGACTTGATACCTCAGATCGTGCGATGGTGTACACGGCGTGCGCGGTGTTCCTGTACGGCGGCACCTCCGACCAGCCCCTCCCGCCGCTCACTGCACGACGACACGAGAGAGAACACGGTCACCGGTCGTCGCTCCGCGTCTCCGAAGCCCCCTAGAGCCTACGGCTTGAGGGGAGGGGTTACCTTGGAAGCGGGTGCGGACGACGTCGAGCGGGTGGAGTGCCGCGACGGTGGTGAACCCGGCGGCCGCTCCTGCCGCGGCGTTCTCCCACGTCCACGCCTCCGCCGCCGCCGGCGAGGTCCCCGCCGGCATCTCCGGCGAGAGGTGGCCTCTTCACTTGCGCCTCCGGCCTCTCGCTTCGCGGACTCGGGAGCCGCGGCCGCCGCCAGATTGTTCAGCAAGTCGATGCCGCCGCGGCCGCCTGCGTGTGCCGTGGGGAACTGCAGAACGTGCCCGCTGACAGGATCATGGGTTTTCTTTTGGTCCCTGGGCCCTTTGGGCTGTTTGGATCTGTCTGACTGGGCGGGCGGATTCTTATTCTTAGCCTCCTCTGCAGGGAGATTTCTGGGCTGAGGAGGTGTTTCTATTTGGGCTGACAATGTTGGCTTCGTTCGGACCGGGAAGTGCGCGGTTCATGTAGTCCGCCGCCGACCAAGGCCTACTTTGAGCCCATTTCAAACATGGAGAGTGACAGAAGTGTTTATCTTTGACCATTTTCGATTTTCCTGCCAGAAGAAACAATTTATTTACCCGCCGTGAATGTTCTTTTTGGAGCGGAGTTGAATGAATATGGTGGATAGAATAGAATCAGTCCCAAACTGGGCTGTCGTTGGCTATCCCATGAACAGATCTCGTACGCCCTAATTAGGATGGCGTGTATCGACTGCGATAATTTTATTTGTTTATGCTTATATAAGAAAAGATGCCGTGCATATTTAACTTCTGACCTACTCATTTGTTAAAGAAAACAGAACCAAATCCGGGAGGTACAAGATTCTAGACTACTCCGTAGATGCTATGCTATGCAGTGGTTCGGATGTGAACTCGTGGATCACGGGAGATTCCAGATTCCACGGATCCTCTGCAGCAGCTGGTGACGTGCAATTGTTCATTTGTCTATGACCGCTACAGCTCGTGGCTCTTCTTTATTAGGGACACCAGACCTCACGCATGGTACCGCACTGCACGAGATAGATCTTAAATATATAGCGAAAAGCTGCTTTCCCGTGATACACGCAGCTAGAGAGCGATCGGGATGACGACAGCCAAGCTCAAGAAAAGTCCCATTGCCAACCGTGTCCGCTAGCAAAGAACTAGCAAGATGACTCCTCACGATTACCAGCGTGCAGTACTACTAGTGCTCCGTAGTTCACATCTCACGTCCTCTCGCGTGCCGAGAAAACGCCCGTTGCCCAACGGCTCTTGTACAGAATCAAAGCGGCTGCTCATCCCTTCTCCGTCGCCGGCCGCCGAGCGGTGAAGGGGGCAAGCGCAGGGGCACGGCAAACCGAGTGCCTAGCGAGCACGCTTCCTCCGTCGTTTTACGTGGTCATGGCGCGTGCCCGAAACGGAGCCCATGCGCGACCGTGACCCAGCCGCGCCCGAAAAGAAAGGGGCACGTTTTAGTCAACTCCCGTCCCGCCTCCCCCCCACCGCGGAAACCAGCACGAAAGCCACGCGAAACAGGAAAAACGCCACCCGGTCGCCGCCCCACCCACCCAACCTCCTCGCCCAACTGCCCAATCCATGCCCCAGCTATATAACCAAGCGCGAATTCTTTCTCCTCTCCAAGCCCCAGTTCCCATTGTGTCCCACGAAAGCACAAGCACTGCTCCGCTTGCTCGCCCATCCGCGCCCTTCTGCTTCTTCCTTGGCCCTCACAGACGACGTGCGGCGACGCGGCAGGCAGGCAGCCGAGGACATCGAGATGTCTCGGTACGTGGAGATGCTGGACATGGGCGTGCGCATCGCGGCGAGGTTCCACTCGCACTGCCCGCAGACGGCGCGGATGTACTACAAGCCGCCGCACACCCAGCAGGAGGAGCATGCTGCGACGGCGGCGTCCTCCCCGGCCGACGACGCCATCGCCAAGGCCAAGCAAGAGCTCCGTCCTCCGGCGGCCTTCGCGGCGGCCGCGGATCTCGGCGCCGGCGGCCGGACGGGGTTCCAGCGTCATGGCTTCGACACCGCGCAGGTCGTCGTGTACGAGGTTATCTGAAGAGAGGTTTCGCTGCGACAGCTAATTAACAAGCAGTTTTGGGGAAACTTGCACATGATGCATGTAGCTGTAGCATAGCGTATACTCCATTCTAGCTTGGATTTGTTTGTACTTCATGTCAGTGCCGGGAGCTTGGAGTTGACGATCAAGCCCGAAAAGAAAAGAGAGAAAACAATATTCCACCGATATCGATGATCGAGCATCCTATTCCTTTCTTCTATTTGCGATTATTTTATACTGGACGAAAGTCGCACCGGGAAATTGAGGTGCTATATATGCTCGTCATGTCGGATGTACCTTGAGGCGTGGACCAACCAGCCATGGATCGGACGGACTGAACTTTGGAGGTTGCAACGACCATGAGAATGGAGCTTGAAAGCCCTTCGGAGTATATGATGAATGGAGGCGTGGGACGGGTTCAAACGAAGCTAGCGAACCTAGTCACCAAACCTTGACGACTTGAAAATTCGATGGCGGCGCAAGTTGGGTGCATGTTTTGGGCGGACTAGTTGCATGGTTGGTCGTCAGTTCGTACAGAAGTCTCGATCATAAACAGTGCAGTTTGTTTGACAAAGATGGAGATGATCATTAATTGCTGAAACATTCTGAAATCGCGGTTAGGTGAAGCAGAGGGTATACGGAAGAAGATGAAATAATTAAGTTCAACATGCATGGCTGTTCCAATAAAAAGTAATACGAGGATGAGGATTTTCAACGTTCATGAACCGCACTAGGCAGGCAAACACGCCAATACATTGCGTGCTCCCGCTCAACTACTACCTACTAGCGATGACACCAATTCAATCGTCTGCATGACAGTATGATGACATACCAACCGTTTTTATAACAAAAGTCAACTCCCAAAACTTTAAATACTGAACACTAGTTCTGAAACTTCAAATTTGAGTTCCTTTTAGATTCCAATTCGAATGTATTCTTCACGAAATTCAACTCAAATTTCATACGTCCACACCAAATTTTAAAACCTATTCACAATTCTAAGGTAAAAAAGCCAATACAGAAAGGTTCCCTCCGTCCCACAAACATAGTCTTGATCCTTAGCTCCGTTGCTATTTCATTTATCTCTCCTATGACTTCTTGCCACACCAAACATAGTCTTGATGGCAGCAAAGTGCTTCTTCAAGTCATGGGGCAAGAAGGACAACATACTTACTGCTTTAAACTTAGTTTCAGCTAGACAAATTATGGCCATTCATACTGAACACGCCTTGTGATGGGTCGAAATCATGCAATTGGATCCGCCGTACATTCAATGACCCGAAACACACACGAGATGGATTACATTTAGCCCCTCTGTGGGTCTTTGAAAAGTTTGAATGTCCAGCAGAATTATCAATAGGAAAACCAAATAACCTAGATCGACATCTAGTTCGAGGATTGTTCCCTAACAGATTTGACTGCCTCTTAATGCGCCTTCTTGACTCGTTAACGTAAACGTTAAGTTTATTAGACGATTGGTCGTGCTAGCGACTTAACACGTGACCCAAAACCGTCACTGTGCAGCCCCGCGCGCCGCCGCCGCCGGCCGGTTAAGGTTCCGAGTTTCTGGGGTAGGGAGGGGCGCGGACATAGAAGGCGTGGCCGGGGCGGCGGCCCGCCCGGTGGCGGCGACGGTCGCCGGGCGGGGTGGAGACGAGGAAGAGAAGGCGGCGGTGGAGGAGGCGAGGCGCCGCCGGAGCCGGCGGAGAAGGAGACCGACGGTTTAGCGTGGCGGCAGTGTAGGCGGCCAAGGCCGATGGTTTAGCGTGGCGGCGGAGGCTGCCCGCGTGGGACGAAGACGATACGATGGAAGAGGAAGGGGGACAAGGGGTCGCGTGGTGCACAAGAACGCGACGCGCGATATCGCGGTCCTAACGTAAACCACCAAAGACGCCATCAAAATCTTCAAAGTGACGAAACGTCCTCCCTTCACCTCAAGTGATGTGGCACGCCCGGACGGTCTCCGTGACGGCGCACGGACCGACGGGGTCAGAGCTGGCGCATGCACGGAAACGGGAAGCCACCCATACAGCCACAAGCCACAACGCAACGCAAGGGGGCACGTTTTTTTATTACTGTAGTCATCAACTCCCCACGGCGGAAACCCAAACCCTCACGAAAGCCACGCAAAACATGAACGGCCACCACCTCCACGCCATGCTTACCTGTCGCGCCCGGCCGGCGGCACAGGTATATAGCCGGGCGCGAACAAATTAAACCCCCTGCCTGACATCCTCGTGCCCGCCACAGAGCACAACACGACCAGAACCACTGCTCCGCTCGCGCATCCGATCCACGCCTTCGCCCTTGCGACCGCGACCGACGCGCGCGCGGCGGCCGGCGACAGAGAGCCACCGGAGAAGACGCGATGTCTCGGTACGTGGAGATGCTGGACATGGGCGTGCGCGTCGCGGCGCGGTTCCACTCGCATTGCCCGCAGACGGCGCGCATGTACTACAAGCCGCCGCAGACTCGGCAGGCGGCGGCGACGGCGACGACGTCGTCCTCGGCCGACGATGCCAAGTCCAAGAGCTTCGGCCTCCAAGCGGCTTTCGTCCTGCAGCCCGCGGCTGCGGATTTTGGCGCCGGCGAGCGGACGGGTTGCAGTTTCGCGACTTCGACACCGCGCAGGCCGTCGTGTACGAGGTTATCGATCTGAGGAGAGATTTTGCTGCGACAAGTAACAGTTTGGGAGAATTTGCACACGATACATGTAGCATAATGTGACTCCATTATATGATTTGTAAAACGTGACACTGCTATCAATGAGCATGCATCCTTTTTGGTTCATATGATTATTTTACTGGAGTTGCACCGGGAGTGTTTGGAACTCATGTCTGTGATGTACGGCCCGTCTCATAACTATAACAAAAGATAAATGCACAAGGATTTTCTTAAAAAAATTGTCCCGAGTTCGGGTCACTCCGTCTTGTCGGTTCTTCCCTGATTTCTCCGTAGTCCACACTGATTGACCTTGCCGCAGTGCCGCCCACCTCCCTGATTTCTACTGCTACTGGACATCGTTCGCCCTGTATCCCTTCCTATTGCTTTACTTCGGATAATATAAGATTGTTTTGTTTTGTTTTGTTTTCTCTTCCGTTCGTTAGGGACTCTGAATCCGGGAAGGGTTTGCGTCTGGAGTCCGAATCCAATCCAAGCTCCTCATTTTTTTTTTCTCTCGTGGTTCAAGTAATTCGGTGCTAAACATTGGCTGCCCGTGTCCTCCCCAGCACACAGGCTCGCCTTCGCCTTCCGGACAGTCTTAGCCGCTGGACTAGATTCGCTGGTAATCCCATTAACACTCTTTTCTCTCACTCCCCCTCACAGATCCCGTTCACGAGCATAGTGTGCCTGCTTGCTTCAGGTTATTTTGGTTTATGTTGCTGATTCTTTGATGGAATCAGTGAATGGTTTCTATTGATTGAGTTTCACTTGTTCGATTCAGTACTTTTCTTTTTTTATTCATGTAACTTATTTTACAAGATTTTTTCCGCATGTTAATTAACCACCTGTTTGGCTACTGGTATTAGATTAGAAAATGCATGTCCTTTCCTATCAGTTCCAACTCAACTGAGCAGGCTTGGACATGACTTCTTCTAAACAAGGTTCATGTTTACTTTCGCCAAAGAATCAAATGAAATAATATCTTCTTATGAAAGCAGATGGTTTCACAATATTTAATTCTTCAACAAGTATAAGCATTGTCCTTCAGTTCCTTCATAGCTGTTGTAGCGAATCCAGGAAGTAGGAGGTATAGGCCGTAGAGAACAAAGGAAAAGTTGTTGAGGAGGCCTAGGAGAAGAAGAATAGAAGGTTGCGAGGCTGCTGGGAATAAATTATGAAGAATATGTTCTTACTTCGATATTGAACCTATCTATGAAACCACTAAATTCAAAGACTTGATATTTGATGCAAACATTAGGAATTGCAGGAGTCTGTTCAGAAAGTCTGATAATACGATATATTCAACCACAGGTTCCGTTCAGAAAGTTTGATAATACCAGATTATACCAAGTTGCAGCTCACTGGTGTCGGGATGGGGGTCTCTTGGAGCAGGACCAACAATGGAGACACACCTAAAGAACTGGTATCATTGTCTTCAATGAAAAAAAAAATGAAACTATAAGACCATATAACATGGGGCTAAGCGCTACTGTCCTGAAAACTTTTAGTTTTCTACAGCATAACCACAAAACTTTGGATATTTTTGAAAGTTGCATAATAAGTGGCTAAATCTATCTCAACAGTTTTAGACACGATGTGTCATGCCGAGAATTCTAGATTATGAGCTGATACTTCACTTTGTTTGCAATAACAACCAGACCTGTGCAGAAAGAGAGCAAGTATGTGAGTGAAAATGATCGAGTTCTTATCTGATATTGCATTCTTTGTTTCTCTTGGATGTTACTTATTTTTCTTTGGAGAAGAATCATGATATTAGATTAAATAGGCATCTTTTCCTTCTTAAATGCAGCATCGGAAATTCGGAATGGGCAACATCATGAATCTCAGTTTGGCAGCAGAACATAGCCATCCAGAACATATAAATCAAGGCCGAATATGGGATTATCAATTTCAACTATGGAGCATTCTGATTTGCCGAGCTATATCGGAATACACTCGTTGAAAACTAATCTATGAGAAGGGGATAGAGGCTGATCGATTTAGAATGTGGAGCATTCTGTTTTGCACACATGCATTAAATCATACAAGTGACAGACAGATCTATAAAAATACAGTAGCTGCGTCTCAGTTTCTGATGCGAGCCATTAAAATGTCCAAATCTGCATCAGGCTACATCCATAAATCAATTTATGTTAAGGATATAGCATATGATCAATTTCAATTGTGGATCATTTTGCTTTGGAGAGCCATATCAGAATACATTTACTGCAAATCTATCTATAAAAAGGGTATACGAATTGATCAGTTTGTAAACCTTCCTGAGGTATGTTGAGCTTTCATTTTTCCTGGTTATTACTTTTTAGAACAAAATCAAACTGCTGAATGTGTGCTATTTTGGTGTTCCTTTGCTGCAGGATGTGCAATGCATTATCTTGTCAAAATTGCCTCTGAAGGAAGCAGTAAGGACTAGTGTTCTATCGAGTAAATGGAGAAGTTTGTGGACAGTTTGCCCCAAACTAAGATTTGACGGCACTATTATGTTTCGGAATAAATTAAATGGTAAACAAAGAGAGCAGTATGCTCGGCAGTTCGTTGATGCTGTCAATGTAGTCTTACAGCAGTGCCATGGCAAGGTAGTTGAAGAGCTTGTTATCAAATTTCACTTTGACAGCCTGCTGATGGATCATCTCAATAATTGGGTTAGATTTGCTGCATCATCGCATACGAAGCTTCTAGCTTTTGATGTAACACCAGTAGGTCTTGAAGCTCTTGAGGATCCTCAATATATCTTCCCTTTCCAACTTATTGACAACAGAAGTATATCTCATCTTCAGCTTCGCTATGTCTCTATCAAATTACCTACACAGTTAAATGGACTCCCAAAACTTAGAAAGCTTGATCTGTGTGATGTCAAGGTCTCTGCAAAAGATCTTCAAGACATGTTGTCTAATTGTTGTGCTCTTGAGTGGCTGTGTCTCGTTCATTGCAAGATGGATTGTGAACTTAAGGTTCACTGCCCACTTCCCAGCCTGCTATACTTGCATGTCGCATTCTGTGAAGTAACAATTTTGGAGTTTCATGCTGTGAAACTTAGGACATTTGTTTACAAAGGATCAGCGGTTCCTATTAACCTCAACGAGGTTTCTGAGCTGAAAAATGCAAATATATTATTTCATGGGGCAACTATTGAAGATGGTATGGCTGCACTTTCTAATGTTCTCACAACTGCGCAAAATCTAACTTTTGATGCTTTTGTCCACTCACCGAAGGTTTGCTCTTTGAGGGCTCATTTTAGTTTTCAGTTAATCTCAAATTTTGTCTTGTGGGTGTTGTTTTCGTTTATTCTCTCAAATTTGTCTTGTGGACGTCCTTGTCACATTTCAGGTTCCTTTCTTGATGGAAAATACAAGCAAGTTTTTGCAGTTAAAATATTTGCAATTGTTGTTATCCTACAGGTTGGACGTTGACAACTTATCGTTGGTCCCTTTTCTGGGATCTGCTCCATTCATAGAAAAGTTAGAGGTCCACGTATGTACTCACTCTGATCTCACTTTGTTACTCAAGTAACTCTTTCATGCCTTTATATTGATCCAATGCCGCTTTCGTGACGACAATACTATTATTAGCTCAAAGGGAAATTTGTGATTTCTTGGTTGTATATCTGATAGTATGTGAAATATTTTTGTTTAGTAATCCATGGATGACAAAGTTGCTGATCATAACTCTTTTGGTACTTGCAGTTTAGTAGTTTTTTTGGTTTTTTCTATGTCGAAGGAGCACCTATCCGGAGATTTGACCATCAATATAAGTATCTCAAGGATGTGTCCATTACAGGATTTAAAGCATCCAATGGACAAATTGATCTTGCACATATTGTGGAAAATACCCCTGTGCTGGATGTTTTAACGGTGGAAGACTCGGATAAACTGATGAACAGAGAGCCAATGTTAGTTGAGGAGAAAGTGGCAAAATATATGGATGCAACAGTTTTTGAACTTGTTCGAAGATATATCAAGTGGACTGCTCCACCAAAATGTTGTTTGAGACTGCAATTTTAGTAGATGTTTTGATAACAGGTTCAGTAAGTACTTGTGATAGTTCTGAATGATGGTTGTGAGTGGAGACTATTATAAATCTTTGTGTGACTATGCTTCTGATGGCTTTTTCTAATCCAAGTCCTATGCGTTTCTACTAATTTTGGCAGACCATTGATGCTTATGTTGAGGAAGGCAACCAATCACTTACTGTATCAGTGGTACGCCAAAACAAAATACACAAATTGTTGCATTCCCAAACAAAACACCGAGTCCAGAAAAATTATATTCACTCAGACAAATTCTAGAAAATCGAGAAAAAGCGAATTCAGGAGGTTTTTGGGTTCTGCACAAAAAGAAAAAAAAAGAAAATCCGCACATAGTTCAGAGAGGTCATGCGGATGAACACGTGCATATGCACATAATATACATGTTTAATATCTAGAGGCTAAATGTCAACATCAAGATACATGACATTCAAAGTAGGTTACAATAGATGTTTCCAAGTTTGCACTGAATCCAGTAATCATTCGAGCAATTACGACATCATATTGTCAGATGTAGAAAGATTTATGATCTCACCAGCTAATTTACCGATAAATTCTCGTTTCTGCAACATTCTTCGGTGTGAATTTCATCTTACACTAGAAAAAACAAGTTCACAATAACAAGGACATATTGCAACTTCTATAACCAAAGAAAGGGGACATTGTCCTAAGTAAATGAATGACAATACTGGGTAAGATCTGAGTATCAAGAAAATCCCTCCATGGTTGGATAAAGAAATTCCCCGTGTTTAGAACACTCGTGATATACTGAGTGTAAGATATTTAACATGCATCTTTTTGTTTTGTTGCAAAATTAGTCAGATATTTAACTTTGAAATTGCGCTCCATACGAACCAAATTTTATCAAAAAATCCTGCAAGTTGATAACGGATCAATTCATCCAACATAAAAAAAATTATTGCCTATCAAGAGCTATCTGGGACTAGTTTATGTAATCCGCCGAATACGCCATCAAATCAAATCTTTAAGTGACGAAACGTCCTCCCTTTACCGCGAGTAATCTGCACTCTCCCGAAATCTGCCGTGCACCCCGCCTGTCAGCCGATTGGGTCATACGTAGCTGTGAGCCGGTGCATGCACGGAAACGGAAACCACCCTCAAGGCCTCAACCACAATGCAAAAGGGCACGTTTTAGTCAACTCCCCAACGTGGGAAACCAAAGCAGCACGTACGAAAGCCAGGCAAAACATGAAAACGGGAATGCCCACCCGCACGCACGTGTTCTCCCAGCTCCTCGCCAATTCGCCGTGCCTGCCTGTCGTGGCGCGGTATATAGCCAGGCATGAACAACTCCCCCTGCCTGCCATCCTCGTGTGCACGCCACAGAGCACAACACGGCCAGAACCACCGCTCCGCTCTCGCATCCAATCCGTGCCTTCTCCCTTGCGACCGACGCGCGCGGCCGCCGGCGACAGAGAGCCACCGGAGAAGACAGTTCAAGACAACGAGATGTCTCGGTACGTGGAGATGCTGGACATGAGCGTGCGCGTCGCGGCGAGGTTCCACTCGCACTGCCCGCAGACGGCGCGCATGTACTACAAGCCGCCGCAGACCCAGGCGGCGGCGGCGACGTCGTCCTCGGCCGACGATGGCAAGGTCAATAGCTTTGGCCTCCATTCTGCGGCCTCCGTCCTGCGGCCCTTCGCGGCAGATAGGGATTTCGTCGGCGGCGACCGGTCGGGGTTGCAGTTCCACCATGACTTCGACTCCACGCAGGTCGTCGTGTACGAGGTTATCTGAGGAGAGATTTTGTTGCGACAAGTTTTGAGGAAGTTTGTGGTAAATGGTTCGTGTAGAATACCGCATCCCACTTCTGTACGTGGCAGTGTCGAGAGCTTGGAATTGATGATCAAGCCCGTAAAAAAGACATTCTACTGGTATCGATGAGGATGCTATTCATTTATTTTTACTGGATTAAATTGCATTGAGACTCTGAGAGTTAAGAGTAGAAGTGATGCTACTCCCATGCCGGTGTTGTACACCTTGAGGCATGGACCAACCATGGACACGGATCGAAACTTCAGAGACGGCCATGAGATTTGAGATTGTATGCTCTTTGGAATATGAATGGACGCACGGGATAGGTTCATTGCTAGCGAACCTACTCACCAAACCTTATATGATTGGCGACAAAATTCGATGGTTGCGCATGTTGGGTGCATGTTTTGGATCATTTGGCATTTGGGCACAAATCTCGGTCATAGACAATACAGTTTTGTTTGACCAAGATGCAGATGACAGATGAGCAGGAACATTGCCGAAACATTCGTGTTAGCTGAGGCAGAGGGCAAAGGGAAGAAAACGGAAGTTCAAATTGGCTATTCCAATCAAGTAATGAGGATTTTCAACGTTCACAGTGGCACTACTGGCCATTAGGGCAGGCAACATATTGTGTGTTCTCACTCAACTACTGCCAACTCGCCTTCTACATTAGCGCCATGACACCAGTTTCAATCGTCAGCACGACGCTAGGATAGTCTGAATGTCTGCTGAGTGCTGAGAGATCAATCATCACCCATTTTTGTCGCGAAAGTCTATTCGCAACTTTAAATACCGAGCACATATTACGGAACTTTAAATTTGAATGTTTTTATATTTTAACTCAATCTATTCTTCAAGGACCTGACTCAAATTTCATACCCTCACATCAAAAATTTCAAATTTTTACGCGAATCACAATTCTAAAGTCAAGTTTCACCCTAAAATTCATGACAAAGACCAAAAGAATTCACAAATTGTTCTCCTCCGTAACCAAGGGAAGTAGAACATGCTTTGCATCTCGGTTTGGATCCTAAACTGCTTATCTATCTTTTGCCAACTTCTGATTCTATTTCTTACACCCCATGTATCGGTGCTAATGTGATTTAATATATTTAGTTTTGTTACTACGGAGTAGAATTGATCTTAGCACCAACACCAAAAATCGGCGCCGTTCATTAACAAAGAGTTTGAATTCCAGCATAATTATTGATAGGAAAACCAAACTCAGATTGACATTTAGTTCGAGGGTCCATCAACAGATTTGAGTATTTGACTGCCTTCCAATGTGCCTTCGTGACTCGTTTACGTAATCCACTAAATACGCCTTCAGGTCCTCAAGTGACAAAACATTCTCTCTTCACTTCAAGCGATCTGCTGCACTGCACGCCGCCGGTCGCCGTGACGGCGTCAGCACTCTCCCCCGCGAAAACCCTAATGGCGTCCCGCCTCCTCCACCTCCGCCGCCTCCTAACTCACCGCCCCACCATACCTGCCGCCGCCTTCTCCACCGCCGTCACACCGACCCCGCGTGTCTCCGCGCTCGTCGACGAGATCTCCGGCCTCACCCTCCTCGAGGCCTCCTCCCTCGCCGACGCCCTGCGCGGCCGCCTGGGCGTCGACCAGCTGCCCCCTCTGGCCATCCTGACGGGCGGCGCCGTTCCGCTCGCCGGCGGCGCGGCGGGCCCCGGGGCGGCCGGCGAGGAGGCGAAGGCCAAGGAGGAGAAGATGGCGTTCGACGTGAAGCTGGAGGGGTTCGACGCCGCGGCGAAGCTCAAGATCATCAAGGAGCTCCGGGCGTTCACGAATTTGGGGTTGAAGGAGGCGAAGGAGCTCGTGGAGAAGGCGCCCGCCGTGCTGAAGGCCGGAGTGCCCAAGGAGGAGGCGGAGAGCATCGCCGAGAAGATGCGGGCGGTTGGCGCCAAGATTGTTCTCGAGTGAGACGACGAGAACTCTGTATGGCTTCGTTTCTTGATTCGTTTTATCTTTATTGTATGATGAAGGAAATGAAAGAATTTTGGAACAAGGCAGCAATAATTAGTGAAATTGACTCTGGAGATCTTTTTATTGCCAGTGGAAAATGGAAATGCCGATTGGGCATTTGGGAATATGGTCTTAGACTTAGTGATATCGCTTCAAGGTCTGTATCTTGATTTTTCATTATATGAAAAATAGAGATCCATTTTACTTGGAATGGAGCAACTCATTCATGGGCATCAGAGTTCTATCTTAGGATTATTTTGTTTCTTGAGAAGACAACTGCAGTGATGTGGCTTTCACTTCACTTGTCATTGTGTGGTTGCTGTGATTGTGCAAAATGGGAAGGGGTGATTTTAGGATTTTTAGGTAGGTTTTGGCAAGCCAGAGTGGTGTAAAGTTTGTTTGCACTGGGGCAAAACTTGTACTTTAGAGAGGTATTATCATTTCTCACATAAGTGGTTTCAAATTTGGGTCACTATAAAAATTCAGATCTAGAGGGGAGTAGTTAGTGAAAATGATTGTGTCCTGGTGAGACTACGTTGATGTGCACCACGGTTTAAGATACTTATGAAATTTCGAAATGCTTCAGCCTTCAGCTAAAGTAGTCAAGTGTGCATATGAATGTAAAAGTTGTTATCTTGGGGTTGAAACTGAGACTTTGCTAAGGTTGCGACTTCTGAAAATGTTATAGAGGATCAGGGTAGTTCTGAGTGAGTGTTATGAATGTATAGGAAATGGTTATGGTTAACAGTTGATCGTGTTTGTGCGGACTTTATTCTGTATGCTCGAAAGATTTCGTTTTATGCAATAATTTTTTGTTGGTTTACTACAATTGTCTTGTGGATCCAGTTGGTGGGTTTAGCAGAATTATTGAAATTCCTGTCGTTAGTTGCTAAGGTTCTAACTTCTTCTGTATATAGTAGTGGCATGGAGTTTCTGAAATAAGTCGTTAGACTCAGCACAAATAATGGGTGAATGGTAGTAGTGCCATGGAGTTTCTGAAATAGTAATGCTGCAGGAGAAAGAAAGGGTCCAGTAGAGTGCATGGTCGAGCAGCACAGAAGAAATTTGCAGTAGATATATTGCATAACACGGGTATCTTAAGGGGAAAACTTATAAGAAGCCCCGTTTCTGTCCATCAAGATTTGAAAATTGCTAGTTCTTAGAACAAGGAACTCTGAAGAAAATATTAATGCTTAACCAATGAATTGAATGAAGTGAGATGTCTCTCATATAGATCTGCTAACTGAATTTTCATCGTGTCGACTGTTATTCTCTGAATATACTGTTCTAATCCTACATAAATCATGCCCTCAAACCTCATTTATTGTTGTACCATACTATCATAGTACCTGGTAGGTTGCTGAATTAGGCAGACCAAAATTATCTCCTTTGCATAGTACACTTGCTACATTTCTGCTTTGAAGGATAAATAAATAAATTATCTGACATGAGAATAACTAGGATTCTAACATCAGAATAACTAGGATTCTAAGTCTCGCGGTTTGCTATTTGAAAAACATGAGTTGCATTTGGTGAAGCCAAGTGAAAAATATTACTTTATTCTACTGGTCTTGTGAGTGGTAGAGAGATTTAAATGAATGTTAAAGAATTGGGTATTGTTGAATAAAAAAAATGCTCTCAGTTTTTATCATGTTGTAACATATCAATGGTTCAGGTTAATAATCATGACCAATCTCAAAGCTATTTTGAATAAAGTTATGTGGATTATACCTTTGTTTGTGCATTGCTTGACCAATCTTTACCTGTCATTGTTTAGCAATGTGTTGTACTGCAAAGTTATGGGATTTCGTAGCAATGTGATTTGTGTTCAGCTCTATCAAACTGAAAGTTAGCTTTCAAGGTTATTTCAAAAGAAGTTAGCTTTCAAGGTTATTTCAAAAGAAGTTAGCTTTCAAGCAGACTTAGATCTCCGGCCGAGTTTAAGCAGACTTAGATCTGCAGTTTCATAATTTTTGGTTCCTTGTCTGTGCTCCCGTAAATTTAGTCGTGCAATGCTGCAATGTTAACCTCTAGGTGTACCTGCTGATGAATCATAAGCAATTACTGAACCTATATTTATTAGGTAATTCGTTTATTTTTTGTAAGATGGCTTCCATTCAACAGAAATACTTCCAATAATGGCGTAGTACACAAAGGGTGAAACATTTTTATTCAACAGCAAGACCCATCTTTTTGTTTAGACATACAGAAAAGTTTTTTTTAATAAGTGTACAGAAAGAACTCAGACCAGGCTATTCAAGGGCATTTCTCCACTCCCTCGTTCTTCAGGTAGATGGTGCAGCCGTTCTCGTTGGCCATGCAACAGTTGCACACTGGTTTCAGCTGCTCTGTGCCTGTGGATGGGCACGTCATGTAGTGGGGCACACCTTCGCCTCCTTTTCAACCGTGCTTGTAATGGAGCTAGTCACCATAAGCCCTGCATAATTCAGAAGAGGACACCGTTCATGTTGGAGCAAAAGAACCAAAAGAAAGAAGGCTTGGAGGACGAAGAGGTGCTAGAGACAGGTAACCTACCACGCAGCAGGAGAGCCACCGGAAGAGCAAACTTGATGATGTTTATGTTCTGTAGCCTCTGTTCATGTATTATATCTGCCGGATTGAGGTTTATATATAAGAAGATTGGTCAAAATTATGCAGTAGCACCCAAAAAGATTGGGTTGTAGACTAGAAGTATCTTGTCTTCGAAATCTGGGTTTGCATCTGACTTGCGTGTATTTTTGCTGGCTTTTCCTTTTGACTTTCTTCGGACGAAAGCAGTGATCCGGAATTCAGGAGTGTGCTCCTGGATCCAAGTTGCCACTCTTTTATTTCTTGTAGATCTTGAAATGATGTTTATTGAGATGTGAGATCCATTGTGCTTAGAGGGAATCATCACGAGGAGGTGAATGGAGATTTTTTTTTAAAAAAAAACCTCGGCTCTGCCCAAAATGTTACTTAAGGAAACAGACTGATACGGGCGTACAGAGTGCAGAAGTGTCCATTCCTGCTTCCTTTGTACCAAAGGTTAATTTCGATATGTTTTTACTGCCCTTATTTTTACTCATTCTACTGAAAAATGGCATAGAAAGCTAGTCGTTTTGGATCTATTTTTACAGGCAACACGTCATAGAAGAAGTAATTGCCTTGAGAACTAGAAACAATGCCAATGCACTACGCGTTAGAGAATTGTAGCCTTCTTGTATTAATATGCATGAAATAACTTCGAAAAATAACACGAGAAATGCATTACCGCATCAGGAGTAGCATAAATAACCCATGCAGTGTCCTCCATATATAACGCACTATTTGGAAAAATAACAAGGTAAGCTAGTTGGCGTCTCGTGACGAGAAAGGCACTGTTCATAACCGTTCCGCTTCCAATCCTTTTTTTTTTGAAAGACCCGGTTCTAAGACCGGCTTATATTAATAAGAAGGAGTAGATATTACAAGCACTAGATGTGCTAAACAACTAAAACCCAAGCAGAACAGACCGTTCTGCTTGGTAAAGGGCATAAGCTACTACTCGCGGCTTGGAAGGTCGACTAGCTGTTGCAGGTGTTTTGCTCCAGCCAAGCACCAGGTCATTGCTTCGTCCTTCAGAATTGCCAGCCACTGCTGAGGCGATCGCTGAGCTCGCTGGAAGACCCTGTTGTTTCTTTCCTTCCGGATGTTCCATTCCAATCCTGGGTGTAAACCAAAATGGCCTTTTATGCCAATCCAAGTCCAATCCTCCACGGCTGCACGCCCGGATGCTACCGGCCACCACGTCGAACTCCCAGATCTCCGGCTGCCGCCGAGGTGCCACACCTTCAGTCCTCCACCGCAGCGCGCGCCCGCCGCTGCCCAGCTCGTGCGCCTCCGGATGCACATCCGCCGCCTGGTGCGGCCGCGCGTGGCGTCGTGCCGGCCGGCCGGGGACGTCGCGTCCCTAAACACCACGTGCACCTAGCGCCCCGTCGCCGGTGAACACGAGGTGCTTCCCGTAGTGCGGGTGGTCGGGGCCCGGGGGCCGGCCGGCACTTTGGCGAGCAGCACCGGCGCGGCGTCGAGGGCCAATTTCCGGGCCGTCGGGGATCACCAGCCACGTCGAAGGCATGATCGCCGGGAGCGCGGCGCTCCAGGACCGCCGGAGAGGTCCAGGAGCTCACCGATGCACGTCAATAGATCACCGGGCAGGCAGGCCCAGTCGCGGCACGTTGTTGCTGTCTGCTGCTCTGCCACGTACATCGTCTCCTCAATGATCAACTGGCCTGTACTGTTGCTGATCCGCCCGATAGAGATAGACTCAAATCAAGCAACCTGCGTGGCAGTGGCTGGCAACTACACGATGCAAGGACAATAATCACGCACATCTATACAGGGTGGTCTATTATGTTAGAGAAGAAATGTTGATGGCGATATATAGCGATAGATTTGCAGAGAGAGGTGGCGTATTACAGGGATCCCATTGTTGCGGTAGTCATGCGACGGAATATGCGGTGTCGTACTGTCGCTCTTGTTGTATGTGATCTTATAAGTTTACCTTAATAAATCTAACTGTCATTTCCACAGGTGAAAATTAGCAAGCAGCATGTCACATAGAGAGCTAATTTTCTAACATATATATCAAAGACGTGGAGACACCTGCGCACCAAAAATTTGCTCGCGCCTATGTTTTGCAGGCGGTAAAGAGTAAAGACTAGCTGCATTAGAATAATCATAGCTCTAAATATAAGAGACACTATGTACGATGACACATTGCAAATAAATCGATCTAACTTAGTATACAAGAATTCTTTGCTCTCTATGTATATTTGAAACACGCGGGCACAAAAACTTTGCTTGCGCCTATGTTTTGCAGGAGGTAAAGAAAAGCTGCACTACAATCACAGGATTCATAGCTCCAAATTTACAAGAACTTTAAATTCATAAGTATTCGATAAATATTAATTTTGTACTATACCAAAGATATACATAGTGCAAGGTCATATTTTAAAATTCTAATAAATAAATAAGGTAATGACTTGTTTACAGCCGGCCGTGCGATCGTCCTCCAGAACGGCCGCTTCCATCCAGCGCGCCGAAGGCGCGGGCGATTCATTTCCCGTGGGGGCCCCCCTATGTCAGTGTCTTCCGTCCAAACGCGCCGACGCGCGCCACTTCGTTTCCCCTGTGGGCCCTAGATGTCAGTCAGACGTGAGAATTTCTAGCGTTTTCAAAACGACCCGACTACGCGCCCCTGTTCATTTCCTCCTCCACATATCTCATTTTCGTTTCTCTCTCTAGGGTTCCTTTCTCTCTCTCGACTTCCAGGCGATTCGCCGGCGATTCGCCGCTTCCCGTCGTTTCTCCGAGAAGGAATCGCAGATCCAAGGTGGGGGAGAGCGGCGGCGGCGAGCATGCACGGTGAGCTCACTGCATCTGCGCTTTTTTCATCGCTTTTTTTGACTCCGTTGCCTCTGTTCCCCGAGATGAACTACTGATTCATCCTGGGATTTCGATTGATTCATCCTAGGACCTAGGGTTTGTGGAGCAGATGGAGCGACTAGCGCCCTGATATCTCATCGGTGGAGATTGGGGGGGGGGAGCGGTATTTCCACGACGGTGAGACACATTCGATTTGTTTTTGGCGCCCTCACGGTTTGTTTGCGATTTTTCTGACTGTGTGTGGGGTGATTCTCTCTCGTTTTGTGCATGATTTCTACTGGGAGGATTTGGAAGACAGGGAAGGATTTCTACGGGAAGGATTTCTACAGGAAGGATTTCTACGGGGGAAGGATTTGGGGTCCAGGGGGGAGCACGCACACTGAGGTGAGATTCATCCCCTGCATTTTTCCCCATTCTGTTGACTCGTCATATACTATTGAAGTGCCATGCCTAGATCCATTCCTTCCTGATGCTGCTGCTGTATTTGCTGATTTTGTTGTATTTTTCATGTTAGTACCTGTGTGCAGTGAGATTTGTCAGTGAGTTTTCTGTTTTGTTATTACGATTAGGTCAGTGAGATGCGATTCGACAATAGCTATCAGGGACAATAGCTTGTTTTTTACCCTAGCTATTCCAACTCCCAAAGCCATTTCTGCACAGCATTATTATGTGTCTCACTTATGTAGACAGGAACAAAAAAACACAGCACGGTGACAAACAAAGTCCCCCTTCTACTGTTTTCTTGCTCACTCTTGGTACCAATGTCTAACTAGGCAGTGTAAATACTCGTTAGCGAAACTGTTCACATGCCTAATGGACCATCATGCTGCTCCACCGACAGTAGATTATCATGAGACAGTAGCGATAAGGGGGGGGGGAGTGAGATGTGACTCGACAGTAGCTATCAGTGACAGTAGCATTTTTTTATTCGCCGTTTAATGCTGTAGATCATGTGTGTAGCATTTTTCTGTGTTTGACATGCACGCTTTTTGTGTTATCATGTTGTTTGGTTTCTGATAATCATGAAAAGATGCTAAGCATTTTGTTTTGTTGAAGAGCGGCTGTCTTTCGGCTGCTTTTATGCTGTAGCCTGATTTATTATTCTTTTTGCTTTAGGCATTTTATTGTTTTTTAGGTAGGCAAAGTTCTGTTCTGAGTTAAGCAAATTATTGTAGTCAGATAGGAAAATCAATACTATTAGTTAGGATTACTGATATGCAAATTATTGTAGATTTTTTTGTCTAGGTTTAAGCATTTTTTAGGGGTGCAAATGTAATATAAGTTACACTTTATCAAACTGATAAAATGATTACTTATAATTGGGCATCATCATTGTCTATCAGTATTAATTCAGTATTGTCTGTCAGTATTTACTTAGATGTTATGGTTGATCTCTCTTTTTTTTTTTTCTTGCATCTGCGTGCATGTCATCGGCCAAAGGGGAGGTGGAGAGGCTCTGATATTCTTTTAGGGAACAGAGACCGTTGGTGACTCACGCTGGGACTCTGATTGGGCATTTGTGAGCTTTTTTCAGAGAGGGGGAGTATTGCCTGCACTTTTTTCTGCGGCATGCAGGTGAGATGCATTTTTATGATCTGTGTCTTTTTTTAAAATATTTTGGTATTACTGGTTTTGATATGTGTTCAATATATACATTAGATAGGCAATTATATTGTTTTACATATGCAATATTAATGTTATAGTTAGGCAATTATATTGTTATAGGTTATATCTGTTTTGTAGGTAATGTTCAGATATTCATGCATATAGTAGTTGCAGCATTTTCAGTTCTGTCAATGTGATTTAGCACTTTTTTTAAAATGGTTCTTGCATTCTAGTTCTCTTTTCACCTGCTGGTTTTTTTATGGTCATTTTTTTCTGTGCATGCAGCTGAACGAATTACAGCAAGGTGAGGTACCTTTCTATTTTTATTTTTTTGCTCTTTCTTCCCCCAGCAAGGTGAGGCTAGCATTTCTTGCTGCTCCAGTTTGTCTAGTAGTCAGCAAATCTTAATATCTGACTTTTGTATAATGTTTAAGTTCACTAGTGCTAATAGGTCCTTGCTAATTATTCTAGCTTTTTTCGAATCATTTTTTTCCACCATTGAAGTCTATACCTGAGCCAACGGAAATCCAACGAGTGGCCTGCGTGTTTGTGGGCTGAAGTTGTCAGGGTCCCCCATCAATGGGTTTTGCATGCCTGATGATGACTTCAGCGTTGCAAACCCTGTAATTCCCGGTTTGGTGGCTCCCAGGATGGATGTGGTTTAGATAGGCAATTATATTGTTTTTACATATGCAATATTACTGTCATAGGTAGGCAATTATATTCTGTTTTTTCCATGTAAGAATGACATTCCTATAGTAATGGTTTGCTGCCATAGGTGAGGCTAGCATTTCTTTCTACTCTAGTTTGTATAAGTCAGCAAATCTTATACAAGTCTTAATATCTGCTTTTTGTATAAGGTATAAGTTCACTAGTGCTAATAGGTCCTTGCTAATTATTCTAGCTTTTTTCGAATCATTTTTTCCACCACTGAAGTCTATACCTGAGCCAACGGAAATCCAGCGAGTGGCCTGCGTGTTTGTGGGCTGAAGTTGTCAGGGTCCCCCATCAATGGGTTTTGCACGCCTGATGAGGACTTCAGCCTTGCAAACCCTGTAATTCCCGGTTTGGTGGCTCCCAGGATGGATGTGGTTTAGATAGGCAATTATATTGTTTTTACATATGCAATATTACTGTCATAGGTAGACAATTATATTGTTATAGATAGGCAACAATGTTTTGTCAGATTGGAAATAATACCGTCCCATGCTCCCATTTTTTCTGATTTTTCTGTTTTTTCCATGTAAGAATGACATTCCTGTAGTAATGTTTTGCTGTCATTTTTTCTCACTTAATAATGTTGCTCACTGAATAATGTTTGATGTAGTTCATCCAAGAATTTTTTGATCTGTCCTCGGGAGCGCAAGCTGTGGTTACCAGATCTTTGGCAGAATGCCTAGACGACCTAAGCAGCAACAGGAACGTATTTTCCGCGCATTTGTTGATTTTCGCGCATCTCGTATCTGCCCGCGACTCGCATGAAGATGCATTCGTTTATCTATGACTGTATTTTCCGCATCTGTGTGCATGCCATCGCCTGTTTGTGCGCGGAGAAGCCACCATCCAGGATCAATTTTTTGTTCAGAGAGCATTGCCCAAAGGGGGAGGTGGAGAGGCTCTGATATTTTAGGGGCAGAGGAGGAGCGGATTGAAAACGGAGGTGAGATGGATCTGCTTGATTTTACCCCTCGCGCGCCCTGTTCTATGCTTTTTTTTAGATCTAGACAGTAGCCACAGTGTTATGATGCATATATTCTGCATCATAATATATTGTTCAGATATTCATGCATATGTACTGTAGTACAGTAGTTGCCTCTGTACAGTAGTGCAGCTTTTCTGATGCGTGTTTAGGCGTCTAGCACAGTTAAGTTTTACAAAAGCTGAGATACATAGTATCATAGGTGTAGATTTTCTCAGACACCAATCATATACATATCTATCGGACGTATCTATCGGTTCTCACCAGTAGGTCCAAATTTTTTTTCATGCAGCATGGGCTGTTCCAATATTTTTCAGGTCATGTTGTTTATAGGTCATCATGTTCAGATATTCATGCATATGTCAGTTAGTAGTTGCATCATTTCAGGAATAAGATAGCCCCCCATCAGTTCATATGCTACCGAAAATAGGCAACTTATATTAGATGAACAAGCAATTATGTCCATCCGATTCAGCACTTTTGTTTTATGGTTTAGCAATCTAGTTTTCTCTTTTCACCTGCTGGTACTTAAAGGATCACTGATATCATTTCTATGTGCATGCAGCTGGAGTTGAGGCCATTTGTGGGGCTTTTCTCAGGGGGGAGAGCATCGCTTGTACTTTTTCGCAGCACGAAGGTGAGATCATCATTTCTTTCCCGTGACCTGTTCTAACAGGATTTATATCTGTTCTCTATTATTTTTTTTCATGTCTTTTTTCTGATCTGTGCTTTTTTTGAACATAGGCATTACTGTATTTGATTTGTGTTCAAATATATACATTAGCATTACCATTAGTGTTCCACTTTTTTTTATTTTTCACCACTGAAGTCTATACTTGAGCCAACGGAAATCCAGCGAGTGGCATGTGTGTTTGCGGGTTGAAGTTGTCAGGGTCCCCCAGCAATGGGTTTTGCACGCCTGATGATGACTTCAGCTTTGCAAACCCTGTAAGCCCCGGTTTGGTGGCTCCCTGGATGGATGTGGTTTAGATAGTCAATTATATTGTTATAGGTAGGAAATATTATTGTTATAGGTAGGCAATTATATTGTTATACATAGGCAATACTTGGTTTCAGAGTATGTATTTTTTCATATTGGGAAATAATACTAGCCCTTTTGTGCGTTCATACATTTTCCTGACTTTTTTTCTGTTTTTCCAGTAATGATGTCATTCTTGTAGTAATGTTTTGCTGTCGTTCCTCATTCGAATGATGTTGCTGTCATTTATGTAGTTCATCCAAGCTTTCCGATTTTTTTTTTGCTTCCACCACTGAAGTCTATACTTGAGCCAACGAAAATCCAGCGAGTGGCATGTGTGTTTGTGGGCTGAAGTTGTCAGGGTCCCCCAGCAATGGGTTTTGCACGCCTGATGATGACTTCAGCTTTGCAAACCCTGTAAGCCCCGGTTTGGTGGCTCCCTGGATGGATGTGGTTTAGATAGGCAATTATATTGTTATAGGTAGGCAATATTATTGTTATAGGTAGGCAATTATATTGTTATACATAGGCAATACTTGGTTTCAGAGTATGCATTTAGATAGGCAATTATATTGTTATAGGTAGGCAATATTATTGCTTCCAGAAGCGGACCAATTGTTCCAGAAAACTTGTCCATGATGTGACATCGACAATTCCGATGGCATGTAGACGGGAATACAAGCGCTATAGCATTTCTCATGGCAGCATCCTGATCGGTGATTATGTTCAAGGGTGCTTTGCCTTTCATTGCCTCAAGGAATGTCTAAAACAACCAAATGTAACTAGGGGTCTTTTCATCTCTTAGGAAGGCACACCCCAACTGAAAAGATTGCCCGTGACGGTTGATTCCAATGAAGGGAGTAAAGGGCATATTATACATATTGGTCATGTATGTGGAATCGAAAGACACACAGTCATGGTATGCTTCGATGTATGCGTGTCTAGCTGCACTATCAACCCAGAACAGACACTCAACCCTGTGCTCAGCATCTAACTTGAATTTGTGGAAGAATTCAGGATCTTCCTGTTCCAATCCCCTAAATCTGTCCAAAGTTTCCTGTATGTCCTTATACTTTTCTGTCCTTCTAATGGTAGAGCGAAAGTTGCCCACATCCTTCCCCTCATACGGAACTAGCTGTGCAGATCCGTAGAACTCGTTCATAAGCTGCATTATGCGCCCTGTGGTCAAGTTGCACCCATGCAACAATACAATGAAGTCCTTTTCTTGCTTGGGAATTCCTTTGTGAGACCTTAGGAACTTTTTCAGCGAAGGTTTGACAACAAGATCATGGTTGTGGTCAGGTATGAAGTAGACTACATGCCACCTCTCACCAATGAGCTTAACAACCATCCTGGCCTTGCAACCAGTGTACTGCATTTTTTTCCCTCTTCCTCTTCTTGCCCCCATCAAGCTTTTTCTTCTTCTCTGTTTCTTCATCATTGGTTTCAGCAACACCAATGTTTTCATGATCACTATACAAACCATCAGAGTTGCCTTCATCAGACGATGACTCAACAGCTGGTTCTTCTACTTTCTCCCTCCTACCATGGCCTTCCTTGTTACACACAAACTGAAGTTTTCGTTGCTCCCTTGTCACAGCTGTCAGTCGGCTTGTGTTTGTGCAGATTGAAAAACCAATCCTCTTTGCATAGGCATTGTAGAAATCCCGTGCTTCTTGTTTGGAGGAAAATGACTGACCATTGTATGGTACAAGAGGTGTAGACCAAACATCATCCGCATCTACATCTACATCATGGAGATCATGCCCTTAATCATTATTATCATCACCAGCAACTACAAACTGTGTTGCTTCACCAGCTCCTATACTGTTCTCATGAGTACCTTGGTTAGCATGTCTTGAGTCATGTTCCGTTCTTCCAAAATTGCCTGCTCAAGCGATAATCTGACCTCTGAAATAGTGGGCACATCTAGGTGGGGGGGGGGGGGGGTAACTGGCTCAGTGCAAAATGATGGATTCAACATATATGATTCTCCATTGACTTCATTGTTGTCATCTAGGAAGTCAAAATCAAATTCTGGTGGGAGCTGATTCAAATCCATGATGATTGAATACCTGCTTATAGAAAAAATTAGGCAATTTTGCAGTCACAAGTAGGCAAAACACAGCAACTCGGTAGGCAATTTAATTCATGTTTATTAGCATCTGCATACTATTATCAACATGCAGTTTCATACAGTTCACAATAACAGCTATATTATCATCTGTTAATTTTTTCTTTTTGTTTAATGACATGCTGACATGGAAGGGAAAGTTTGTACAGTATAGCTATGTGCAGGCTAACATGTTCATATGAAGACTCGGTGCGGATAACAAGCAGGGGGGACATGCAATCAATGTCCTGATGCTATGTGCAGGCAGCTTAGGGGTAGACAGAACCATGTCATGCAATCAGAATCAGGAACATGTTCTATGAAGCAGTTTAGATGTATTCAGTTTGTGTAGTAAGAGAGATTGGTTCTGGTGACAGATTTTCTTCCTATGGTGCAGATAACAAGCCAGTCACACGTAAAGATTGCAACTAGGTGAACTAAACCAACAGATCTGTGTGGTGTCCTTTTTTTGTAAATTGTTGCTTCCTAGGCTCTGGATTTCTTCTCTTGCATCAAAAGCGGATCTAGGAACCAGGTGTGCAAATTATTGACAAAAAGTAGCAGATCTGTTGTGTGTACCTTTTTCTCTTTGGCCTGAAGATTTAATCTGCCTGCATCGTCGCCAAAGTTGCTCCTGCCTGTCGCCGCCCGTCGTTGGAGCGCAGGAACTGGAGGTTGTGGCGGATTTTCCTTTTTGGTGGTGTGCTGTGTTTTTTCCTGCTTTTTTGGTGCCGGGAATCTTTTTGGATCGGGGAAGACCTAGGGTTTTCTTTTCGTGCGCGGCGCGCTTCGGCGTGTGGGCTTTTCGCGCCTAAATTGTTTCCAAAAAAAGGGTGGTCGTGCAAGTCGCTAATCGCACGGCCGCCGTGCAATAACCGGGTCCAATAAATAATTCAAACTCCGTTACTAATAATTTAGCATAACATGTTTTAAACTTAAAAAAAGGCGTGTAGCTCTCGCTCAAGCCTGGAATGGCTGCTTGGGCCAAAATCAGACTGGGCCAATAGTCTTGGGTTGTCATCCTTCAGACAGACAGAATTCAGGACTGAGGCCCGGCCATGGGAACAGACCAAACCACTCGAGCCGCGAGGAGGAGCGACCATGGCCGCCATTCCCAAGTCCGAGCGGCGGCGTGCACTGTCTCCGGCGCGGGCAACGCACTTCCTGCGGCTGATGGACCCGTGGAGCGTGGACCAGCATCTCGGCGAGGCTACTCCCTCCCCCTCTCGGCTCTCGTCGTCGAGGTACGCCGCAGCCGCCAGTGCAGCTACCGGAGAAAGCGAAGAGGAGTTGGGGCTCGTCTAGCGGAGGAGAGGATTGGGGCGAGCCCAGCCCTATTCCGATGACGGGACCAGTTCGCCGGAGGAACTGGATCGGAATGGGGTGGCATCACCATCGGCAATGAAGGATAGGCAAGTGCTGCTTCGGTTTGAAAATTCCCTCGTTTTTTTCGATGTTTTCCTAACATTTTTTCAGTGGTTACTGGAATTGCATTCGATTCTTGTTATTAAATTGCAATTGCGAGGACATTTTGCTGAAAAGAAAACAGCTCTTTTCTCTCTCGGTACTCCACTACTCTGAATTGTTTGGGCTGGTAAATGAATTTTGAGGGACGGCCGCAGGATTCTGTTTGCGATTCAGTTTGAGTCGGTTAACGCTGTGTGCCACTATAAATTTCGATTCCACCTCAGCCATCTCATGTTTGCACATTACCTGTAGTTTCTTTCACGCTCGCCCTTCTCCTTCATCCTAACAATTCGCCCTCCTGTTCTTGCTCGCGCGCCCGCATGAAGTCAGCCAGCGCAACCGCGATGGCGTTCCCGGTGTCGATGAAGGGAGAGGTATTCCCGGTGTCGATGAAGGGACAGCGAGTCCGAGTCCAGCGTCCATATTTCGAGTGCTCGGTGTCGTCTTTGGAGAGACAAGACGAGCATTCGTTCACGCTGCTCGAGTTGAAGAGTAGAATTAAGTTTCCGTCCCTTTCCATTGGAGAAGCGTTGCTTCTGGAGGGCCACGGCTTGCGTTGCAAGTGCAGCGTGGATTCTCTACCGCAGCCTCCTGTCAAGACTGAGGAGAAACTTCTTCAAGAAAAGATTCAGGAGGAAGGCGAGAGAGTTTCTGTTGCTGTTGAGGATTGCCAGGGTCAGATTTCTTGCTTTTTTTTTGTTTTCTTGATTTCAGATAAATTCTTTCCATCGTTTTGTTTTCTTGAATTTTGATCAGCTATGTGTTTCTTGGTTCTGTTTCTTGATTTCCAACTCTTTTTTATTTGATTATAGTTGAGCCTTGTTCTGCTTGCGCGAGTTTTGAGCTACCAATGCCGGTTCCCCTTCTGGCCATCAAGGGCAAGACCGTGCGATTCTGTAGGCTGGGTCCGCAGAATATTATGGAGACTGAGGCAACAGTCACAGGAATCGAGAGATGTAGACCTTCTCTTAGCATTGTTCATCTGGAAATTCGTGCTGCCCCTCCTCCATTCTGTATGAGCGATTTGCTGGTTTTGGAGAGCCTGGATGGTCAGTGCCGATGGGAAGCTGATGTGAGGTCTGATGTCCAATGGGAAGCTTATGGGGGGGAAAAGTGGTCTGATGGTGATTCCTCCTGTGGCAATGACAACACTTCCATATCAGTTCATGTGCGAACTGTGGAAGGTGAGGTGTTTTTTCCTTGTGGGAGACTTGGTTATTTCCTTGGTACTTCTCTGATTTCTTTTTCTCTTGTAATCTCGTTGTAGCCAATAGAGATCCTAGGCTGTTACCGCAAAAATCTATGGCGATCTTGGTCGAGCCGGTACCAAATTCATATCATCTTACTGGTAATGGGGTAAGTTGTAACTTTTTTAACTGCATTAATGTATGTCAAAGTTCCATACTCTGGATCGCTAAATTGGTCTACCTGTCAATTTACAGAGAGGAGCTGCTCTGAGGAAGGCAAGCAAAGCTACAGTCAATGAAACGCACATAGGTTTGTGACCATTTAGAACTTTAGAATTTCTACTATTTCACCATTTCATTTTCGTTGAAGTATTTATAATTTTCCTTCTGAACCCACAAATCATTGGAAGCCATGTGCTCATTTCTCCACGTCTTTTTTTATGTCTTATCTTTTTAACTCATTCTCGTCAATCTCACATTGTAACTTCAACTCTGGTTCTAATTCTCTGCATTTTATTTTCTGTGGCTTTTGCCGATGCAGCTAAGGCAAAGATTAAGATAGGAATACATGGTAAGTTTCAAAGACTGAGGTCATATTTCTATGTAATTTAGTGAACTGCATTGAGTGCCTAGCGTTCTGTTTACGTGAATTGGTTTTTATTAGGCTATGGAAGTACTGGAAGGGCCATGGCTAGGATTGCTTTGGAGAGTGAAGATGTGGAGCCTGTTGCAATTAACGATTCCACCATCACTATGGACCAGATGGTATGCATTCAATCAAGTTCTTTATGTGCTCGGCACGCTTTGTGTTGTGAAGAAGTTACATGCTGCATGATCATGTATATTGTGCTAAAGTATATTCTTGTATTTTGTGTGCAGAACTGTATGTTTAGGGACAGACATGAACATGGCCAGTGGTTGACTAGTGATTTCAAGATGAAGGACAAGGACCCCAATACACTTATGTTTGGTGACAAGGAGGTTACTATCTTCAGAGTCAAGTATGGAAATCATGTCCATATTGTAGTATGTTTAAAAGTTGTTCTTAGTCAGGACTCAGGATGTTATGCTAATGTTTAAAATCATGTTCCCAAGGGATCCTGGTAAGATCCCATGGAAGGAAGCTGGTGCTGAATACATTGTGAAAATCTATGCTGATGAGTATAGTGCTGACTACTATAAGGTATGTCTTTCGCTAGTGTGTACATAGTTTGTCTCTAAATATAGCAATGAAAATTCTCAGAGTATTAGTTTCATCTGTATGAAGATGCTAGTTGTTTTTTTATTTGAAAAAGCTTCTAGTTGCCATAAGTGTACAACAGGCATGGTTGTGGGAGAATTGGTTTGGAGGAATATGAGGAATTAATTTCTTAACCAATGGATGTAGCTTCTAATCTCTTTCCCTTGAAGACGCAATGGTTCACAAATTAATTTCTGTCTGGATTTGTGCTGCATGCTTTAATTTATGTTTGGCAATTGTGCAATTTAAGCTCTACACTCTAGTGGTGTTGTTAAAACCTGAACACCACAGAGTGTTTGCTGTGTTGTTATGCTAGATATAAATCGCATGCCTTGCATGTATGTCATTTCAGTTTTCTTACTGGGTTGGTTTCCAGGATGCCACATATTAGTATAGTTCTAGTGTTTTTGCTATTGTCATGTTGGGTATGGATGCTGGTCATCTAATATGTGGTATGTTGACTTCTTCTCCTTACATACTACTCCCTGTCTTCTAGTTTGATTAAGCACAAATTGGTGTCTACACAAGAACTGGACCATATGGCCTAGTTTGTTGTACATTTCTTAACTGTTCTTAAGCTACTACTTATTGAGTACCGTTTTTCCTTGATTTTAGCTGGTTATATGTTTCCCTTTTCCCCTGAGCAGTGTTTATTTTAATTTGTATATGTTCCGTTCATGAATAAAAGATCTCATGCATGCTTATTCTTATATTTCTTGGATGCAAAACGGTAGGCAAGTATCTTTTTATTTCTGGTGATTGAATTTGTGTGGTTTATTTCTTTTCACTTTGGTATTGGACAGACCCTCACCAGCAACTATGTGCACTATATTGACATGAGGGATAAAATCTTCGAAAACCATCTTTCTCCCCTGGCCCAGGTGTTCTATTCTTTCTATTCTATTCTTGAATCTTCCAATACACATGGATGTGCATACATTGTAACAGTGACACAGTGTTTGTTTGCTGCCATCCTAGATTCTTCGCGATAGGTTTGGAATGGTTGAGGATGTGGTTGCTGCTTGCAGGGCTCCCGTCCTACAAATTATACCACAGAACCCAAATGCCGCCAAGGTATTAAACAAATCATCGTGCTTTTGTTTCATGTCCTCAAAATTAAATATTGTATTAGGTTGCGAATTTCTGATGTTTCATATTTTTTACTCAGGCCAT
Source organism: Echinochloa phyllopogon (assembly GCA_033239725.1). Lineage (NCBI taxonomy): Eukaryota > Viridiplantae > Streptophyta > Magnoliopsida > Poales > Poaceae > Echinochloa > Echinochloa phyllopogon. The sequence continues at coordinate 8,238,913 of BTCW01000009.1, read as the reverse complement.
AGGCGAGGTACTGACACATTGGGATGGGGAGCACAATGCTATGATATTTCGAGTTCCAGCTGGTGATGCACCAGCAATAGATTTGGCCATCGTCTTAGCTGAGCACAAGGAGTATCGATTGATCTCTAGTAATACCAAGTAATCTCTCTTCCTCCTTTGCTTGCTATCTGTAGTGCACGCAAGTTTCGTTTTTAATTCTAGTTACATTGTTTTGTCATAGGCCGAACTCCGGATTCTGTATGCTGCTGGCCTGGTGTGTTGAAATGACCCGCCAAATATCACAGGTCAGCTACTGCCAGTTGAACTACGGGGTTCAAGAGAGGATACCTCATCGTGTTCGATAGGATGTTTACCCCGCATGAAGAACGTTGTAGATCACTGCAAGTCTGCATGAAAGAATGTGGTTTTACCCAGAATTCTTATAGCTGACAGCAAACGGAACCTGGTAAAAAGGATCATAATACTGTCTTCAATCAAATTGTATAGAATGGTGTACACGGATGAGATAAATACATACGGCAACCCCCAATACATACATCATCTTCCGCAATGGAGCTGCTTCTGTTGGTTTCTCTGCCTCGATATGCCCATCTGAAGTCTGGAGTTTTCTGGGAAAATCTTTCTCAGTCTGAATATACTCATACTTGAGTACTTGTGATGGAACTGCCTTTGAGATCTTCTTCCATAGAGCATAGATGGACGCGTGCCAACTTTCTGCCCATGTGCAAAACCAGATGAACATGCCCACCTAAATCTTGCTGTGATTATGTAACTTACTGTCCTATCATACCTTGGTGCGTCCAAACTTGTAAGTTCAGTCACAATCTTTCGATCAAAAGTCAAGTCACAGACTCACAGTCCCCATCCTGGATGTCCACTCACAGTACCTTGGTTTCAGAACATTCATGCACGCTTCGAGCTGCTAGCGGCTAGACACGGCAAGTGAGAACCTGGCTAAAGGTTTCAGAACCTCAATCTCACGAATTCATGTTAACTTCTTATAACAAAATAACTTCACGCTACTTTACCAGGAAGGCGTACAATTGTTGCCTTCGCAAACTCCCCTAGAAGGCGTAAACCTGACTTCAATTTTTGCTTTCGAAGCGGAAAGCCAGAGTGCGTAGCGCCGTAGCCTTCTGACGCCCCTCGGGCGGACACGTACACCGGCGGGGGGTGTAGTATGTGCTCGGTGCTCTACCACCACACGTGCGCGGCTCCTGTCCATCCCCTCTCCACACGTGTGCTCAAACCGAGGCCGTCCGCCCCTGTCCGCGCATCTGCACCGTCCGATCCCCAGCCGATGGCGGCGGAGCCCGCGGCGGACGAGCACGATCCCCGGCCACCACCGGCGGATGGCCCAGCCGCTGCCGGCGGGGACGATGCCTCCTCGGCGGCGGCGGCGGCGGAGGCGCTGATGAGCGCCGCGTCGGAGCAGCTCACGCTGGTGTACCAGGGCGACGTCTTCGTCTTCGACCCCGTACCGCCCCAAAAGGTCGCGCCTCTTGCACCCTTCCGAATTCCATCGCCCCCTCTCGGTTCTCCCCGTTGGTCCCGATATGCCGCGTTGACTTGTTTCGATGGTTGCGATTCCTGTTGCCCGGAGATGGTCAGCGCGGGCGATGAATTGCGCCGCAGGTATATGCGTTTTATCGGCAAATATTGTTCGAGTTTTCCTGAGGCGCTGTGCTGTTGAGTTGCACATAATCAAATTGCCGTCTTTAGTGCTCTTAGTTGAATTCTAATGGGAATTGATATCGATTGTGGCTATATTGGTTTCGGTTTCTGATTCTCTGTTGTGAATAGCTGAATCTGATGTCCGTCTGTTTGCCTGCTGAATTGCGCCTAAGAATGTGGGTTGTATGTCACTGTTATTGGTCGATCTCTAAAGGAGGAGCTGATGGTATTCTGAATAGGTTTGGCTATAACATATTTGTACTTGTGTTATATCTGCTGAATAAAATTGCAATAGAAGCATAAGTTCGTTTTTTAGATCAGAAGCATATATTCTTGGCTCCTTTGGTTTTATTAGTGTTTCGAACCAAAGTGTGAAAACTCTTTGAGCATGTTAAACTGGAGTGATTCCTATGATTTACTTTTCTCATTGGAAAGTTGAGGAGTCTATTTGTTCTTTGGGGGAGATTCTTTGGAAAGCTGGTGCCAACTGAACAGGCAACTGCTGTCAGAGAGCAATTGAGATGAAGCACATGGATTAGTCAAATCAAAGTCGTAGTCATACTCACAAAATGTTACAAGGGGTCTAATCATGAAATAATATAATGATTTGGTCTAAAAGTTAGAAGGTGGTTTTGCCTGTGTTCCCTTTAAAAGGTGTTCTGCTTTGGTCTAGCTCTATTCCTTAAATACGGTATTAGTAAGGAGGAGGATTGTAAATACAATCATGAACCCTGATGAAGCCTAGTGTAGTGAAAAGCTTCACTAGCATGTACAATAACAAAGTAAGCACCATGCAACCATATAAAGGTTCCGAGGGTGAATATATGCCTAAATCATTATTGATTTATTTAAGTGTATATGGTGATGAGATTATTTCACTGACACATGTATCCTGGGGCCACACGTAAGCAAGCGTGCTGGAGACTTGGAGTGCCATATCCAGAAACTCAACCTAAGGGGGAAGTATAGCCTAAATGTTTCCTTTTGAACAGGTTCAGGCTGTTCTGTTAGTACTTGGAGGGTACGAGGTTCCACCCGGTTTAGTAAACATGGCTGTTCCTACTGCAAATGATGAGAAGGTATCTACTTACTACAATTGTCTGCAGCAAGGATGTATAACTATTTCCAGTTTCTCCTAAAGCTTTGTCTATATATGCAGAGTACAACTGTGGCTGCTAGAAGGGTTGCTTCCTTAATGAGATTCCGTGAGAAGAGAAAGGAAAGATGTTTCGACAAAAGGATTAGATACAGTGTTCGGAAGGAGGTTGCCCAAAAGTATGGACGTAATTCATGCCACTTCTAATGTATATTTATGCTGCACAGAACCTGGCCATCATAACATATCACAGTATCAAAGGGTGCATGCATATTTAACATTTGAAGTCTACTCATAAAGAAATTTTAAAAGAATTCTTGGTTAAAAAAAGGTGTGTTGTTGTTTTGGAGGGATTTGAGATATAAATTGTAAGAATATCTGCATTAGTTAGTCCACAAGTGTCCACATTAGAGAAATTATCAGCTTATTGTGGGCTTGATTATGTTTGACACTGCCATCAGAAGACGTACTTGTAATCTGAAAATATTCTTTGGTATTAGGATCAACATTTAATTATTTTTTTCTCACATCATTCTGGTGATATGCACCATGGAATCTACCTATTGGAGTATTTGTGCAATACAGGAATGTTACATAAGATAATGTGCTCTGAGCCTCTGATACATTATAAGACTATCTTTTTCAGTGGGAGATATTGAAACATTCATGGTTATCATAATGAAAGTGATAAAACACTTTATTTTAGTTAAATATCAAATGAATTGAGGATTTACTTTTTATGCCTTAATAGTTTTGAATTTTGGGAGAAGTATCATGCAAGGGATTAGATGGGTTCCATGGAGAAAGGAGCTGATTGTGATTTTCTGGAGTTTTTTTTATTTGCCATTACCTTGCCAGGCTCATTCTCCATGCTCCTTTTTTCCCGTGCCTTTTAAAGTATTTCAATCCGGCCACCATTTTTTTCGTTCTAATCTTGCAAAAAAAAGGTCTTCCTGTTTTTTTTTTATCATCCTTTTACTTTCTGATGCAGCTGCCAGGGAAGAGGGACAAACCCTGTCCAACCTATTTCTGCTCTCCACCATTCACCACTGGGAAGATTTCCCACATCTATTTACCATAGCCACTGCATAGCCCTATTTTGCATTCAAATGGATTGCTATTGAGTGTTTTATTATAAATTATTTTATTTCATACATTGCATAAACTCTTCAATACTATCAGGATGAAACGGCGTAAAGGCCAATTTGCTGGGAGGTCAGATTTTGGTGATGGTGCCTGTTCTGCTGCTTGTGCCTCTCCAGCTAACGGCGAGGATGACCATTTTCGAGAAACTCAGTGAGTTGGTTGTCATGTTTTTAAACTATTAACTCTGACTGGTGTATGTGCGAATCATGTTACATCAGTTCCATATGCAGAAGGTTGCTGCCTTCGTGCAGTGACTAATTTTGGCCTGTTTTGCTAGTTGCCAAAATTGTGGCATCAGTTCAAAGCTTACCCCAGCAATGCGTCGGGGCCCAGCTGGTCCAAGGTCCCTCTGTAATGCTTGTGGCCTAATGTGGGCAAACAAGGTTCGTCTTCCTCTATGCCAATCATAGCACCTCTTGTAATGTCTTGTACCTTCTCTTTTCTTCTCATGTCAAAGCAAAAGCACATTCTCCTTAATCTGACCAACTTCCTGAAAAGATTTTCTTATTGACCAACAAATTACCTGACTAACTTATGCTTGTGGGCCCTACTAGTAACATTTGTACTAGTTAACCTTTGCATTTTCCAGGGTACTCTAAGAAGTCCTCTGAATGCCCCCAAAATGACTCTGCAGCATCCTGCTAATTCAAGTAAAATGGTGCGCCATCTTTGTAATAGAAACTTGTTTATTTGAAGTTTTTTCTTGAAACAAAGTTTATCTGATCATGGCACTTCTAAGTTACCTGTACAGGGAGATACAGATGGCAAAAACTTAATTGTTCTTCCTGTGGAGCATAATCAAGTGACAATCAAAGCTGACTCCGGGATGTAAGCATGCTCTTTCCCTGTATCTGAAATTGTACTTTGGAAGCTGTGTGATGTTGTATGGTCCGTTGTGTAAATCAGCAAATGTAAACTTCAAGTTCTCTTGGGATAAGTTTAGGCAGTGCAGGGCAAACTTTCATGAAACAGTTTAGATGTAATTTCTTCATCTGGTTTATCAGTACATATAGCTGCCTAGAGAACTTTGTATATAATGGAATACACAATCACTAAACCTTCTATTTGTTCAGGATGCCAGAACAGGAGCAGAAGCTGGAAATATGCCCACCGACCGAAGAAGATATCAAGTCAGTTTCATGACAAGTGCATAAACATTTGTACATAAATTGGGACATAGGTTTCTGTCAGAAACTCCTGAGTTTAGGATGACATATAAGGCAGAGAAACTAACAAAAGCAGTTCCATTGCGAAAAAAAATGCACGCATTGGGCTGGGATATTTATCTCCTACCAAATTCATATTGTACGATTTGACTGCTGACAATAATGCAGTCCTTACCATGTTTTGACCTCACTAGGTGACTGCATAAACTCGAAATGTTATTCTGAATACTCTAGCATTCTTTGAGCAATGTTTTATTAATTGTTGCAAAACCATTCTGGCAGCCATTTCATCAGAGGCAATGCAATTATTTCATAAGATAACCATATTGTGTATGGTGCAGTTGGATTATGTCTAAACAAGTTGGCATAATATCAAATATTCAGACAACAATCAGAAAATCATTCGGCGTTATTTTCATCAGATAGTTACAGTTACCGTTGAATTCTGTACGAGTAATGTGCCATTCTTATTTTGATCTTTAAAGGTATTATGCTGCTGCTGCATCTGTCTAAAGTTTATATCTGATCGAGCACATTGAATTTTGCACAAAGCAATTTGTAACCTGGTTACACGATGGATCTAGGAAAAAGGAAGGAAAAGCAATATACATGTGCCAACTTGTCAACTGGAAAGGTGGTAAAGGCTTTTTGTGTACGTTGTCCAGGAACACAGAAAAATGTCCACGGTCTACAGTGTTCCTTTTTAGTCAAATACAACATTGTAAGACACGGCAGATTTGCAAACAAAAATTATCTTGTATAGACAAGCAGAAGCTCTTAAATGCTGCACGTCACATCTTATTGTAAAACTACAAAGAACTCCTATGATTATTTATGATGCAAATGCCTGTCTTGTGAGAGCTTTTTTTTCAGCTCATATGACCAATCCATCGGCGATTATTGAGTTCCTCAGTACGATAGTGATGCCAGACCGGATGTAAAAGCCTTCAGATGTTCTATCAGCTTCCTCTACACCCTGCAGAAAGGTCCAACAAACAGAAAGATTTTGTTTAGAGTTTGATGGCACATTCTCTAAAGAGTTGTGACATACAAGTAGATAGCAAAAACGAATAATATCATGTAACTTGCAGTAACATATACATTGTGGCCATCTTAATTTGTTGCAAGTTGCAACTCTTTGTGACTTCCGAGTTCAGACGCTGTTTAGTCTGGTAGTTAATGCTACTATTACCGAATGAAAGAGGTAGGCAGCTAGCAGAGATCATGCGTACCTCAGAGTTGGAGATCGTCACGTTCTTCCCTATCCTCGCATTCTTGTCTATGATACACTTTCTGCAGAGAACAAAATGAATATATTAGGAGGGTGAATAGACGATGATGTCTATAAAAGAGCCAGTGTTACAAAGTAAAATATGAATGCATACCGAATCGTCGTGTTCTCCCCAATACCAATGGGAACCTTTCCTGCAGCAAGCAGTGCTCCTCTTTCCGCATCAGTTTCATAGTAATCAGCACCGAGCATTACTGTATCCTGCAGGGAAAAAGATTAAACCGACAAATTAGCCGCTAACTATAGAACACTGGAACAACTTATGCAACACGTGTTTCTCTATGGTCTTTCAAAAAAAATATATTTCTCTATGTTCCTTTAGTGAAATACAATTGACAAGGAAAGAGACCTGACCTTGAGGTGCACGTTGGCGCCAATCCTAGAACGGATTCCAACCACGCTGTGTTCTATCCTGGAGTTATCCAAGAAACATCCGTGGGAAATGATTGAATCAGTGATCTGCAATGACACCAACGTGTTAGAAATGCCACATAGCAACCGGATAGAATTATGACACGTGATCAGTGAGTTGCTTACCAAAAATACATGTGAAATAAATGTTATATGGGAACACAAAAAATGGTGCAAAAAAAGGAGGACTGGATGGGTCATTCTAGTACAGAACTATTGGAGAGAATGAGAGCGTAGTACCTTACTATTGTTGACCATAGATGGTGGTAGGTTTCTCCGTGATGTGTACATTGGTTTGTCGGCGTCATAGAAGCTGAACCTAGGAGGCTGCGTAGTTTAACAAAAGGGTGAACACAAGTTACAAAGAGTTATCATGAATGTTTGAAAACAAAGGCAAAGCTGTTAGTATGAATGAACGTGTGTAGTACAAGGAACTCCCTTCAGTAGTCCTTTTCTAGAAAAATACAAAATATTAAAGCAAAGTGGTAGAAAAGGAGTTTTCCAATAGTATGCAGTAATCATGAAAAGCATACCTGCTCTGCAAGGGCAAGGTTTGCTTCAAAGAAAGACTTAATAGTTCCAATATCTTCCCAGTAATCATTGAAAAGAAATGCCTGAAATAATTCATTGTAAGGCATTCCACCATGATATGCAAGTGCAGAATTAGAGCAAATAATGTGACACATAGGTCTAATGCATAATAAAGCTGGTGACGGGCTTATGCCATTTAATTGTGCAAGTTTCACAGGCTGTAGGTAGTACTTCCTATGCATGTATGGTATTTTGATTTTTGACAGACAATTGGCAGAAATGTGAATAACATACTGATACCATCCTACTCTTTTATTACAGTGAACTTATGATGTTGAACACATACGTACCTTTACATTGATTTCTTTTGCTGAAGCAGGAATTATTTCAGAACCAAAATCATTCGCAGTGGGAAAACGCCATCTGACCTAACGATGATACAGTACAGCTTAAGAACGACTAGCAGTTAAACTATTGAGTGAATAAAACATTTCACATAAAAATGACTATACTTGAAACCCCTTAATGGTAAACAGATATGTCATTTACTGGCCCTTTTTATGAGCTCCAGTGAGTTGAATTGCCATACCTTAAAAGGTTTAGGAGTATGTCTTTCTTAAAAATATAAACCCCCATTGACGCTATGTAGGGTTTCTGTTCTGCTTCCTCCTTTGATAAGCCTAGCACCGTGGTGTCAACTTGCTGCAGAAATGAATAGTTAGTGTCCCATGAACTTCTGTTTCATTTTTAATCTTAATGCACATTCTCATTTATACAGTACTAAAAATCGATTCTAATTTGTGTAGCACAAAAATTGCATGACAGTTGGGCTGCGAAAAAAAATATCAAACTTACCATTGCCTTTAACTCATCACCTTTTGGTTTCTCGCTGAATGAAATAACTCTTCCGGTGTCATCTATCTTCATTAGACCAAAATCAGATGCCCGGCTGACATATAAAAGAGAGTCATTCATACTAACATCCACAAATACCAAATAAAGATGTGGAAACACATGAAAATGAGTTTAGCATATGCTCCAAATCGAACTTTTCCTTTAACAGAACAATCAAAAGCGAATGAATCTAAAAATGTAGTGTAAAGGCACTTCAGTAGTCCTGAGAAATGACTACTGGCTGCTGATATACAAAGAGAGTCACCTGCCATCAATTGGCAAACAGCAGATGCTGATGCCTGCACCTCTTTGTCGATGACTCTGCAAATAAAAATTGGGAAAACCAAATTAAAAATGCATTACATGAACAGACAAATGGGAGAGACCAGAGACGATCTATCTGTGGTAGTGACCTGAACAAAGTCCATGTAGTCCATACGGTAGAGGTGATCGCCAGAAAGAATCAACACATCTTCAATGTCTTTAGCTCTGGCATCCTGCAAAACAAAAGGGCATTACAGTTTTTTACAAGGAACAACATTGTAACTTTCAGCAGAATAGTAAGGTGAATATAATTGAGAATTGAGCAGCGCATTTGTATTGATTAAATTCATGGCTTTCCAATTTGAACTAGTCAAAAATGCAGAAATGGTTTTTCACCACACATTTAACAGACTAATTTCAGTGAGCACTAAAGCATTGGCATATCTCTGTGGTTTGGGGTATTCGACACTGCACTGAGTCACTGACACAGCATGGGCGTATTTGACACTGCACTGACACTCTGAATCACAGTTGATGTGCATGGAAAAAGAAGGCATTGTCCATATATACCGAGTATGTGATAAAATGAACAAAAAAAAACGTACATCAAAAAGCCAGTCGAACTGCCGGACTGCATCAGCGGTACCCTGAAACCACCTCTTTCCCTCCGTTCCAGGCCTCTGTGTTGCTGCTAGAACCTGAAAAACAGTCGAATTCGCTGCGTGTCAAATACCCGCCTTTCCGGATCATGAAATTTGCACTACAAATCATCTCGTCATCCCCTAGAGTGCGCGCATAGATTGCATTTCACACCTCGACGAATCCGTCTCCGAACGCCACGCCGTTGCTGCAATCATAGGCCCTGGAGAGGTGGCGGTTGAGGGACGCCGAGTTGAACTGCGTGAGGATGTACACCTTGTTGATCCCGCTGTTTATGCAGTTGCTCATCGGCACGTCGATCAGCCTGTACGAGCCGCCAATCGGCACCTGAAAATGCAGAGCACAATCAACAGTTACAGCCCCGCATGCCCTGTTTCTCTCCCTCCCGCTCCACGAACTTAAATGCTCAGTCCTCACAACCAACTCTGCGCCGCGCCACATTTCGGCGATTTTTGCAAGAGCTGAAGAACAAGGTGGGGATGCATGCCACTCACCGCGGGCTTGGCCCTGCTCTTGGTGAGCGGGAAGAGCCTGGTCCCGGCGCCGCCGCCGAGGATGACCGCCACCACCGTCCTGGAGTTCCTGGCCTCCAGCACCTGTTCCTCCGACTGCGACACACCCACACACACCCGCGCGAAGTACCCGTCAGTCGAGGCTAAGCTAGAGCGACGGCCGAGAGGATGAACAAGGGCCAGTAAAAAAAACAGAGGCAGGGAGAGCACACTGACAGCGGACACGGCGGCGGCGGCGGCCTCGGTGGTTGCGACGGACATCCGCACGTCGGACAGGCGTCTCCTGCCGCGGAGCGCCCACGGGCGCGGCGTCACGCGCGCGACGCCCTGGCCCAGCGCGCGCACGCCGGCCACGCCGGGCGCGGCGGCGGCGACGCGCAGGTCCATCATCATATCGCAGCTAGCCAACGATGAATAGCCCGGCCGACCGTACCTAGGACCCTCCCGCGCTCCCTGCTTCCTCGGCAATGGCAGAGAGAAGCGGCGGTTGTCGCGCCTCCTCCAAGCTCCCCGTGAGTTTTAAAACTTTCCAGCAGCGCTCGGCAGCAGCAGCATGGACTGCGGAGCGGAAGCAGGTAGGGGTAGGGGGGAGACGACGACGCAGAAATAAACATCCCCCTGCTAGGGTGCTACGGACCCACGTCTCCAATTGGCTGGCCTGTGGGTCCAACGTGCCATGGGGCATGGCCGTCAGGGAGGGCGAGGTGGAGACAACGTCGGTGGGCGGAGGAGAGGGAGTTGCTCTCGCTGGCTCGCTAGTGGCGACGCTATCCGGCGCGAGGCCTGACGTCCACACGTCGCCCGCGCCTCTTGTCCTGCTGTGATCGATCGCCCGCTGTTCTTTTCTTTTTTGGAGGAAGCTCTCGTGTCTCCCATGGGATTGCGCGGGCCCACCGCACAGCCCGGCGGGGCAGCCACCAGCCACGGAACGGAGTTGCCGCCGGAGCTTCGACCCCGGTGGCGATGGCATATTCCAGATCTTTGTGTGAGCGCCTTGGACGCTTGCAATGCTGCACTGTCACCGCTCTCAGACGCCCGGTCGCGGTCACCGGATGTAGGTGGCCAGCCAGCGGTAGACGGCTCAGGGAGATACGGAGTACGCACTAGCAGCCAGCCGCCGGGAGACGAATCGCTCGGCCAACGGCTCCACGTACGTCTAGAGTAGACTGTGCAAGTCGCAAGTGATTTTTTTTATTTTAACCATTTTTTAAGATAATTTAAAAAAAAACTCGTCGCCAACTTTATTTATACTGCGTGACCCTTTTGGTCACGTCAGAAATGATGGCGCGACAAAACAACGTTGTCGCGCCGGCGCATGTGGCGCGACAGGGCTGCCGCCGTGGCCGGGCGGGCGGGGGGTGCCACGCTGGCACAGGCGCTGCCGCGCCACATGCATCGGCGCGACAAAGCATGTCGCGCCAGGCGGGGTGGCGCGACAGGCGCAACATACAGGCCCACGCGCCGCCCCCCGCTCTCTCCCCTCACTTCTTCCTCCTCCAGACCGCGCCGCCCGCGAGGAGCTCCGCCGCCGCCGCGGCCGTAGGGCCAGATCCCCCCCCCCCCCCCAAATCGGCCGTTTTGGGGTGGGAAAAGTAGGGGGAATCGTTCCCCGCGTCGTCCCGATGGTATTCCCTCAGTTTTTCCCTTGTTTCACCGTAGGATTTGGTAGGTATTGAGTGGTTGTGGTGACCTAGGGTTAGGATTGGATTTCGAAATGTATATGAAGTATAGGTTTTTTTGGTTGGATCGGATGCTTAGTTTGCACGTAGTGAAGTCTCTGCCCGCGATTGTAACGTGTAGATTTAGTTGCATGGTTCGATTTTACAAATGTTGATGGATGTGTGTAGTGTATGTGTAACAACCCTAAAAATACCCTTAGGATTTGTTGAGTGCAAAAATGTGAATTTAAAAATTTTTGGTGAATTGTTGTGCATGCAATCCAATATTTAAAATAATTTCTAATTGCTTCCCAAATTCTTAAGCGATTTAAATTTGAAATTTAAAATCAACTTGAAGTGCTAAGGATGAGATAGTGTGATTTGGAGTTATTTGGATTTAATTGGATTTTTGGTTGGTTTGAATTCAAATTCTAGATTTGAATTCAAACTCTAACTAATTTAAACTATTTGTCAAACCTAACCTATCCCTGTTAGGCTGAAACCCGAAGCCAAGTCCGTTAAACCACCCTGATCTTTTCTTTCCCGAGCCAACCGACCGAGCGGCCCAGCCGGCCTTTTGGCCCAGCTGCGGCCCAGCCTTCACCCCCCCACCGCGTCGCCTCCGCGTCTCGCTCTCTCCCACTGACAGGCGGGTCCCGCCTGTCAGCTTTCTCCCTCACCTCTCTTTCTTCCCCCGCGCGCCGCTCTACTCTCTCTCTCTCTGTTGCACGCCCGTGATCGCCGAGCCCATCCCATCAACCCCGTGCGGCCCGATGTGATGCGGACGCGTGTCCGAAGCCGCCCACCGCATCCATCTCGCCGTCCGTGCCGCGAAACCCTAGCGCCATCCCCTTTAAAAGCCGCCGCCGGCCCTCCTTTCCCTGTTCAAGCCGCCGCCGCCCCTTTGGGGTTTCTTGTTCGCAATCCGAGAGAGGAGAGGGAGGGAGAAGGAGCAGGAAGGGTTGGGGGAGGAAGAAGTGGAGCGGGAGCGAGCCGAGGTGGGCTCGATCGTCTTCCCCGTGTCGCCGCCGAAGGCCGGAGCGCCGCCGCCCGCGGAGTCGCCGAAGAGGAGCCGGACCTGGGACGGGAGGAGGAGCACGAGCACCGGAGGAGCACCGCGAGCACTTCCCCGAGCTGCAGCGAACCCCGACTGGCCCCTAGGTGAGCACCGCCGTGCCTTTCCCCTTCTTCTCCCCTGTCTCCGGCCGAGCGTCGCCGCCGCCGTTGCTAGCCCCCTAGGACCCGACCTTCGAGTCGTGGCCGCGTCTCTGGTGCAGGAACCCGTCGCCGCTGAACCTTGCGCAGCCCGCCGTCGCCTTTTTGCTCGCAGCCGAGGCCGCCGCGGCCGAGCTCCGCTCGCCGCGCGCGAACACCGAGGCCGTGTCGCGGCCGTGGGTGACCACGTGCCCGCGCATGCGCACCTAGCCGCGTCCCAGCAGTTGCTGAGGACTGCGCGCGCGCGAACTGCCCGTAGCCGAGCCGTCCGAGCCGAGTCTCTGCCCGCGCATCGCCGGCCGCCGTGGCGCCATGGCCGCGTCACCGCCGTCCGCGTTGGGAAGCCCAAGCCGAAGCCAAGCCGAGCCCTTTTCCTTGCCATTCGTGTTCGCTGAACCCAAGCCAAGCCTTCCCGGCCGTCCTTGGCCCGAGCCGAGCCGTTTCCGGCAAGTTCCGCCGCCGACCGTCGCCCCCGGCGTGCTCCAGTGCGCGGCGCGCCCGCGTCGCGTCGCGCCGTGGCGTGGCCACACGCTGGACCACACCAAGTCGCCACACAGCCACCCGCAGACGATCCCGAGTCGGCCACACCTGATCCCGTGCACCCGGAGCACATGGACCCCTCTCACGGCTCACGGTGGACCTAGTCCACCAGAGACAGACCCAGCAGCGCCCCTTCGTGGGCCGAATCTTGCACTTAAGTCCAGTTAACCACCCTAAACTATCTCGGCCCATTCACCTTTCGGTCCAATTCCAGCCCAGCCATCGTTTAATCTTTTTCTTTTTCTTTTAACTGCGCTGACGAATGGGGCCCACATGTCATATACTGTGTGTCACTGACCGCTGGGGCCCGCTGACCAGAGTTGACCGTTGACCGTTGACCCGTTGACCGTTGACCAGTCAACACTGACGTCAGCAGGGCCCACTGCTGACGTCACCCTAGGCGGACCCCACTGCTGACGTCATGCTGACGTCAGCAGGCTACTTTTTGTCTGTTTTTCTTTTTCGGAAATTATTTAATATTTTCAGAAAATGATTTAAACTTCAAAAATTAATAATAAATCAACCGTAGCTCAGAAAAATATGAAACCAGTTTCTATATTTTTCTAAAATCATGACCTACGCGTTAGTGTAGAGTTTGGTGTTATTTGGGTCTTCTCTCTTTGCTGATTTGGAGTTTCTTTGCTAGTAATCGCGCTTATTTTATTTTTACGCAACCTTAGGAGCTCCGGAGAGTCTGGAGGAGCCGGACCACTTCGACAACTGCTTTGACGAGGACGAAGACCTTTGCCCAGGTTCACGCCCAGCCATTCTCTGAAATACCTATTAGACATGCAACTAGTATGCTAGCGCTTTACTTTACTCGCATGATAACCTGCACTGCCTTTGTTAATATCCTGTTACCTTGCTACCTACTACTCACTTTATGAGATATGCTATGCTATGCATGTGTTGGGATGGTTGTGATTTGATCCTCTTGGCGTGAGTTGTGGGTGGTATGGGAGGAGTAGTGCAGCTAGGCGGTGTAAGCGAGTATTAACAACTCGATCGTTTGATCGAGGTGCTGGGGGACTGCACTCGGGCAGTCCCTATGGGGTACCTGTTGCGGGTACATGGTTTCTTGGGGATTGGTACTCGGGGAGTACCTGAGGAGTTTGGGGCGGCTATACCTGTTATGGGTGCCGATTGCGGACCGTTGCGGCGGATCGCTTATGACGCAGATACTCGCTTTACCGACAATTAAGGACCGAGTCGAGTTCCAACTTTGGACGTGGGAATACCGTGCTCACCATCTACCCAGTATGGGGAGGGTTCCAGCAAGCCTACTCTAGTGCGGCGCCGAGACTGTAGGAGAATCGAGCTTGATCTGTGTAGGGGGGAATCGTTGCGGCGTATTCTCCCTGATTTACCACGGCCCCCGACTGGCCCCGGTGGGAAGGTTTCACGACCCTGGGGCAGATGTTAGATCGGATGTTTCCCGAGCCCAGGGAGACAGGATTGGCGTCGTTACTGTTTAGGGTCTTTGCTGTGGGCTGTGTCTCAGGTTGGTTGCGGACTAGCCTTGCAGCCCGGATGGATTCCTGGAGTGCCACCTCTGCAGAGTGTAAACTATACGTATAGCCGTGTCCACGGTTACGGACGACCCATTTCTGATAAGTTCCAACTAGCATGGGAATCTGCTTTCTTACCTCATCCTTTGATTTGGGTTATGAGAGATTGGTCCAGCTGATGCTGTTGAGACAAGGTAGGGAGGGAGCTCACCGAGTCGACTAGAGAGAGAAAGGTGTTGGTGGATGATGTTTTGCGGGAACCTGCTTTGGCAGGACGAGCCCGATGGGAATGTGAGGCTGACGATTGGTTTTGGGGAGTGGATGTGCGTGTGAGAGAAAGAGTTGGTGATGAGATGAATTTGGGTTATTGCTGCTGCTTGCATAAGAAAACCCTGGCACAAAACTTGATTATTTCTATACCCTAGATTAGGCAACTTTAAAGCTTGCTTCATATTATGGTTGGTGACGTGGACCTGTCCCATTTCCTTGGGGACAGACTTTGGGTTCTCAGGTGAAGACCCCGACCACGAGTTCAACCAGGACGGGTGGTACGATTGAAGGGTGCGCGCTATGCTCAAGGATGCCTGTGGAGGAGTGGACCCTGATGATCTAGCTACCGCTGTGCAGATGTTTCTTATTGTCGATTTAGCCCAGAGGGCTTGTACTAGACGCTATGTTTTATACATGTCATGTAATGGATCTTTTATCGTTGTATGGATGTGATATTCGACTGAGATGAGTTCTGTACGAGATAGCTGCTATTCCTGGGACTATCTCGAGGGTACAGGGAGTCGGATTCTCGTCGTTGGGAATCCGGTTCGTCACAGTATATGCACATGTTAGTATGAATTTCATGTTGTTGCAATGTAGGTAGTGTTTTGTTGGATTTAATTGATGCATATGACATTTGGGTTATATCTTTGTGTATTGTGTATGTAGATGGACCGTTTAGTTCGTTTATTTCATGGTGGAGTTGTGAAAGAAGGCGGAGAATTTGAGAATATGAATGAGGATGTTGAGTTGTTTGATACTCGTCCAAGTTTTAGGGATGTACTTGACCGTGTGACAGCAAAGTATGGGTGTGGGGTGGATGAAGTAAAATTGAGAGGTCGATTTGAGCGTTCAGTTCTTCAAATTGGGGAGGCATATGGGCCCCAAGGAATGGTGTACTCTGTTAGAGGTGCCGGAGGCACAACAGAGGGCGGAGAGAGTCACGGAGGATGCAATTATAGAGTAGACTTGACAGCTGGCGAGTGCAAATGCATGATTCCACAATTGAAACACCTACCATGTTCACATTTGATTACAGCTTGTAGGGCTAGAGGACTTGATTGGCACACGTACATGTCGTCGTTGTACATGAGAGAAAACACCATTAAGATATGGGAATCTAGCTTTGAACCATATTTAGATCCTAAGCAATGGTCACCTTACGATGGTTTGGAATTTATCCCAGACGATGATTTGATAAAGTCTGGAAAGGGAAGGAGAAGGACAAAACGGTTGAAAGGCAATATGGATGCATCTCAAGGCCAGAGGGGTGCCGACTATAGCCTAGGGGAATTTGATGCTCCCAAGACCGACAATCGATGCTCCAAGTGACATGCCTTTATTAAGAATTGCAAGTGCCGGAAGAAAAAAGGAAAAGGGAAGAAATCAAAGGGCAAGAAAAGTAGCAAAAATCAAGGAAACGAAGTGTAGCCACGGAGGTATATGAGTCATCTATTGTTACAGAAATATGCGTGCTTTCTTGCAAATTTAGTAATGTAGATGTGATTTTTCATATTTTAAATCCATATGCATCGCTTTATATTATTTGTAAGCCTTTTGTCTATTTATTTCGTTGAACTAATACGGTCTATATCCAATTTGCAGGATGGCGCACCAACTTTACCCTCTGCTTGAGGTGGCTTACGACAACAGCCACCGTGCACACCTCATCGCCGACAACGGGCAGGTTTGTGTCATTTTGTTTTCGTAGTCATTTCCTATGTGTTTATAAACTTGCACCTAATGGTCTCAAATTTTCAATTTTGTAGGACTTGGCGGTGTTGCGGCCACGGGTACACCACCCGCTCAGGTGGGATGAGCGGTATAGCTCCTTCATTGCCAGAGCTGGTTTCCTTGACCTAGCACGCCTGGTTGTCGGAGGTCTCCCACAGATGGACAATGCTCTACTGACTGCTATGATTGATCGATGGCGGCCGCACTGCGTTGTCGCGCCGCTCTCGCGGTCGATTGAATTTTGCCGTCGTTTTCTCCTGGTTGGCTGCCTCGCCCGGCGTGACAGGGGGTCCTTGTCGCGCCATGACGCTTGGCGCGACAAAGGCTAGTTGTAGCGCCAGGTCCCTTGGCGCGACAACCTCTGCATTAATGCAATTTCAGAGCTTACACTTCTCAGAGTAACCTTTCCCTTTTTCCGAGCATTGGTTTGTCAGACACGTCATAACTTTTCAGTGCATAGGCTGTCACTTCAACATCACCCTAGTACAGAATAGGCTTTTCAGTGTGCCATCGTTTCAACGATTCAGAGTTGCAGAGAGCATCTAATGTACAGTGAAAAAATATACATGGACCATGTCCAATGCACCGACGGGGACGGCTATATAAACAGACACTCAAGAGCCAAACATTGGCAGGAGTAGCGATGTCTGGCGGGTCGTCTAGTGGAAAGGGTTTTGGCTTTGGTAGAGGAAAGGGTGGGAGGAAGGGACCGCCCATTATATGGGAAGGGTCTGTCGGTCCAGATGAGTTTGGGGAGGCGGTGTATGAGTTTCCAGTTGAGAGCAAGAGTGATTTCAATAAAAACTGCCCTCTTAGATCATACGATAACCGCACAGAGGACTGGCCGACATGCAGGCATGGTGAGGATTGCTTAGTACAAATGATGGCCGAGGGTAGTGATGGAGGCCGTCGTTTCTTCACATGCCCACGAGCATGGGTACATATCATTCTTTTTCTGTGGTTATATCTTTTCATATTGTTTGCAGCACCTGATGATATCTTCTACAGTCCTCCAAGGCCCTAGAAAACTGTGGCTTTACTAGGTGGGTCGATCCTGCTCCTTTTCACCCACATCAGGAGTACATTGAGTACCTGCAGAATCGTATCTTTGATCTAGAAATGAACATGAGCACCGGTGACAAGGATGAAGACAGCAATGGTGATGGTGAACAGGAGGCATTGTGCACGGAACCTTATTGCACCTGTGCATGTCACAAGAAGGATGGACCTCCACCACCACAGTCTTCTCTGCCACCGCCCCAGCCTCCAATGGGAGGATACTATGGAGAAGGTGCAACCCAATATGCTATGTGGGAACACTACTAGGAGTAACCTATCGTAGTCGCGTACTACATCTATGTTGTTGTTGTTTAAAATTCCCTAAGGCATGTTAGGTTTAGCCTAGGACATCTTTACCCTTGTTGGGTACATGTCCTCTCATGCCACTGCATGTGTTGCGTATGTTGGATTATGTACTGCACTACTTCGTTAATCGTTTATTCGTATCACGTGACAAGAAAGCGCAAAACACATCACTTGACATCTAGTCTACTAAATGTCATCACAATAAAAAGTGCAACATTGTTCATGAATTAAACACGGGGCAATAAAAGTCCATTACACGCAAACTACAGCAATAGTCCAATACTCTCCAACAGTGCTCATAGCAACTTCCTAAGACATGGAAATCTAGAGTGCTACTGAGTGCAGCGAGGCCACTTTCCCTTCCTCAAAGCGTCGGGATTCTCCTCCAATGCTTCCTTCGCACGACGGACACGCTCCAACTTCTTGTCCCTCTCCTCCTTCGACTTCTTAGCACACTCCCTTTCTAGCTCCTCTTCACGCTGCTTCCTTTCTGCCTCCTGTTTGCGCCTCATCTCCAACCTTTAATTTATCTCTGCCTCCCACTGCTTCATTGAATCCCAAATCCTCTTGTCTTTCTCCTTAATCTCAGTGTCGATCCACTGCTCAAAATCGAACAGCGGCGGTGGAGTCTGCAAACAAAAGTAACCATTAGATGATATAATGACTAAAAATTAACTAATTTGACCATCAAGTTCTCACCATCAAGCCGGCGCGGACCATCGATGGAGGTGGATCGAACGAAAAGTTCGCACACATCCAGTACCTTTGCATATAAGTTAACTCTTCCTCAGAAACTTCTACCTTGCAAGGATCACCGCAAAAGCACATCGGCACGGGAATACCACTAGGCAATTCATAAGGTACGTAGGGATTGCGAGGGCGTAGTTGATAGGTATTTCCCCTATTCAACAAAACAACCAACATTATTCATGGATTTTTCAAATTAACAAATCTAATAACAAAATCAGAGACTTTACCTTGCTCTACCACCTCGACCACCTCTACCACGCGGCCTAGGCATCCTATAATTCAATAACACATATTAGGATAATCTAATAACATTCAAAAATCAAAGCTTTCAAGTCATTCTACACGTCAAAACCGCAGACAGAGACTACACTACATACCAACTAAGCATCCCATCAATAAGGAAAAACATCCGTTTATAAAAATTTCTAAAATCAATCCTAACCCTAATCCACATAACTACCAAATATCTACAAAATCCTATGGTCAAACATGGAAATATTTGGGGGAATACCTTCCTGACGAGGTGAAGATCGATTCCCCCTCTTTTTCACCTTCCAAAACGTCCGATTTCGACATGATCTGGGGCGGTAACGGCGGCCGGCGGCAGGGCTCCTCGTGGGTGGCGCGCGTCTGGAGGAGGAAGAAGTAAGGGGGGGCCCGCGCGCGGGCCTGTATGTTGCGCATGTCGCGCCTGTGCCAGCGTGGCAGCCCCCCGCCCGCCCGGCCACGGTGGCAGCCTTGTCGCGCCACATGCTGTAACACCCTAAAAATGCCTATTTTAAAATTTAGTAATTAAATTTCCTTTATTTAATTTAATGCTCATATTTATCTAAGGAAAATAAATTATTTATGAGAAATAAAATCAAATATAAGGTTAGAAACATTTTTGTTGCATTCATGCCGACTGCATTGTGTTTTGTTTGCGTGCGATTCGATTGGAATTTAAATTATGTTTAACTTCGAATTTGAATCGTTGTGTTTGGAGCTCTAGAAAAGTTGCAGCGGCCCGAGTCCACTTTTTCCCCCTGAACTCTTTTTCCCGGCCGAATCTGCTCCCTTTTCTTTTCTCTCCAGCTGGACCAGCCCCTTTCTCTTTCCCCCGCGGCCCAATCCGGCCCGTTCCGCTCCCGCAGCAGCCCAGCTCGCCCGCCCCCGCATTCGGCCCAGCCGCGGCCCGCTCCGCTCCCGCGCCGGCCTGCTCCCCTTCCGCCTCCGCGCTAGCCGCTCGGCCCACCTCGCGGCCAAGCAACCAGCCGCGCAGCGCCCCGCCTTCCTTCCCCAACGCGGCCCAGCAGCCAGGCCGGCCCGCCTCACGCCCGCGGCCGCTGACCGAGCGGGACCCGCAGGTCAGTCCCGTCTCCCTTCTCGCGACGGAGTCCATCCCGAACACGGCCGCGGAGTTCGGTTCGACCCCGGCACGGACGCCGAGGCCCACCCGAGCCGCCTTCGTCCGCCCTACTTAAGCCGCCGCCCCCTCAATCCCCACCCCAATTTTTGCGCCGCCAATCCCTTCGCCGCTCGGGCCCGCAACGCCGCCGCGGATTCCAAATCGCCGCCGCCGTCGATCCGCCGGTCCAGCGCCGCTCCGTCGCCATCGACCGCCAGGGCAGCTTCGCGAGGAGGTACGGCGCCTCCCGAGCCCCTCCTTGCTCTCTCTCTCCCCCTCTGCTGCGAGCTAGCCGCCACCACCCGAGCGCCGCCGCCGCCGCAGCTCGTCGCGCGCCACCCCCGCTGCTTCGCCGCCGACGAGAACCCCCCCCCCCACTCGACTCGCCGCGTCGCCCCGAGCCTGTAGCACCAGACCGCGCCCCGAACCATGCCCTGTAGCTCGAGATCCACTCCTCGCCGGCGAAGCGCCGCCGCAGCCGGTTCAGCACCGCCGCTCGTCGCGCCGCCGCCGCCGATTCCCTCCCCTGGATCTGATCCCAGCCCCCCGTGTTCAATCCGACGGCCTAGATTGAAACCAGCCCTGGGTCAAAGTTGACCGTAACGGTCAACCCGAGTCAGCCGAGCCACTTTAGCAAAAGAGCCCCTGATCTTCTTCAAAATCAACCCGCGGTCCAGATCAATTCAAAAATAATTAGAATTAGGTCCTGATTTTTACAGAAAACCCCATGTCTTATTTAAAAATAGCACCCGAGGTCCTGTTTTAGTTAATTTGCAAATAAACCCTCCTGTTTTTACATAAAATTATGTTTTAGCCTCTGAGTTTTTGCAAATAAGCCCCTGGAACTTTTAAAACTTTGCCAGCAAGCCCCTAAACCTTAGAAAAGCCATATCTTTCTCGTTTTAGCTCCGATCTGAGTGATTTTCGCGCTCACGTGTTCGTAGCGAAGCGTAGATTAGTTTTTAAGCCTTCTTTTGTTCTGTTCTTATTGTTTGGTGTACTGTTCTAATAGATTAATATTGTTTGCATGTACTGGCTTGTGTGGATGCTTGTGTGTTGATGTATGAGTCCAGTCGGTGAGCCGTACACGTTTGAGTTCGAGGGTTACGAGGAGCAGGACCAGCAGGAGCAACAGCAGCAGCAGCAGTTTGACGAAGGCAAGTATAGCACGGACAATCCTTGCTACCTAAACACACCTTTACATTATTTACTGCATATGCATGTGTCTAAATTGTTCCTATTAAGGTTGTACCTAGCTTTGTTAATCCTATACCTTGATTACCCTGGGTTATTGCATTTGGGTAGAACTTTGCTAGGCGCAGCTACTGTCACCATTGTTTAACTATTAATCTTGACTTAATGGTAAAACTTGCTTTTTAGCAACATGGATCAGGGAGCTGGGGCGTACGCTTCGTGCTTGGCCCCAGTATCTCTCCATAAGGACTGGTTCTTAAAGCGGCAACCCAGGAACCTGTCGCCACCGCTGGAACTGTAATGGCTCTGGTCTTGGACGAGTAGCATGTACGGCTCTAGCTTGACAGTAGTTACCGACGAGCCGACGGCGTTATGAGAAGCATGGGTGAGAGTATGGTTTGATCCACCGAGGACGGAGTATCCGTTGGCTATGTCCCCGTGAGGCACAGTCCCGTGTTGGGAGCCACCGTATGGCGGGGGTTCCACACGTTGCGCTATTTATTTTGTTGTTGTTATTCTTTTCCGCGCTTGGACGTCATTGACCCCCTCGTGTTGCGACACGAGCGTCAGTCAATCTCGGTGCCTTGGGTCATGCTGCCTAGGTTGTACCATAACGGCTACTGTTTTGTTAGGGTGTCTTGTGAAAAGCCTCGTAGCGTCCCTATGCAGTCACACCTCGGAAGTGTTGATGTGCGTGGTTGGGTGCAAAGTTCCTTTGAACTTTTACGCGACTGGTGGGTAAAGGGCGAAACCTCTGCAGAGTGTATAATCTATCATGATAGCCTTGCTCAGGGTCAAGAGCGGCCTGGATCCTTTTTGATTAGAAGTTGATGCTTATTACTGTTTAATGCTCATCTCTACCTTATTAATTGGGTTACAACTGGGATTCATGGAAATGTAGTGATTATGATGATGATAAAATGAAACAACTAAAATTGCTAATGCAGTACAGCCGTGTCAAGCCTTTCTTTTAAGCCTTCATTATCCGTGTTGTATTTGCTAAGTAAGACATTTACTTACACTTGCTATTCAACAAAATCCCGGATGGGTAACAGATGGATTAGATGGTACTGCTGCTGTTGAATTTCCTGAGGATCTGCCATTCTACTAGCTGTGCTCAACCAGTCGGTGTCCCAGTGGGTTATGGTTATCGGCTTCGTCTTCGTCTTCGTTTAGAGAGAGTTAATAAAGAGACTTCCGCTGTTTTATTTAGTTATTTGAGTCAAACTCTGATGTAAAACCATTTTTATTCGAGCATATGTACTCTGTTTATCATATTTGTTCGCTATATGTGTTCTGTGGACTTCCTGGGCACACATATAGTAGCATTCGGGTTTCTGTGAAAACCCGGGTGTGACACATGCGCCGGCGCGACAACGTTGTTTTGTCGCGCCATCATTTCTGGCGTGACCAAAAGGGTCACGCAGTGTAAATAAAGTTGGCGACGGGATTTTTTTAAATTATCTTAAAAAATGGTTAAAATTAAAAAAAATCGTCGCAAGTGGGCTTCCGACTGTTTAACAACCAAAATTTCCCGTTACTAAAAAAGAAATCATTTTTTAAAAAGCGGTTACAAAGATATAGTATGTTTTGGGGCTCGCAACAATTTAAAGGTTTGCTGCATAAGGCAAGTCTCAATGAGGAGTTATGCGTTGAATGCTATGCCGTATCAGCAAAATTGTTGACGTGATAAGTCTTTCCTTAGTAAGCTTGGCGAATTAGGAACAACATTGGGTAACTTTTGGTACTCTATTTTTCATATCTGTTTTTAAAACTAGTTACTAGTTATTGGAAATATCTATCGGTTTATATGCTCTAACTTTTTTTTAGCGAAGTTTATATGCTCTAACTGCCTTTAGCGAGATTTATTTAGGTAGAGTGTGTTGTAAAAAAACTGCCCACGCTGAAGCTCATCACCAGCTTTCGTCTCGTGGGCTGAACTATACCAACCCAGGCCCATAATATCGCCTCTCTGTTCCTGGGTGGGCTACTCCGCGCTTCAGGCCCATAATATCGCCGGCCGCTCCGCGCGCTCTCGCTTCAGGACTTTCTTCGGAGGAGAGACCGAGAGAGAGAGCGCGCTGCGCATCCGACCCACCCGGCCCACCCCATCCGCCGTCTGAAGCATCGACCCCTACTTTCTCCTCCTCCTCCTCAAAACCCTAACACAGCCGCCTCGCCTCCCATTCTACCACGCGCCGCCCAACTCCCGCGGCATCGAGGTCGAGGACCCTTTCCAGAATCTGTACGCCTGGATCACCAGCGCCGCCGTCTCATCGGGCCGCCGCCGATGGAGAAGCTGCGCGTCCACCGCTGCGGCGGCGGCGCTGTCGAGTGGACGCCTTCCCCCGTCGTCGCGCTCGCCACCTCTCCCTGCTCTTCCCAGGTCGCCGCCGCGCGCGCGGACGGTTCACTCGAGCTCTGGCTCGTCTCCCCGGGCTCCGTCGGCTGGCACCACCAGCTCGTACGCTTCCCCACACCTCCCCTCCCCTCCCCAACACATGGCCCTGCGGTTTCCTGCGAGCAGTCTGAGGATTTTCGGTGACCCTGACCTGATTGGGGGTTTGTTTGGGTGCAGACGATACAGGGGAACGCCGAATCGAGGGTCACATCGCTAGTGTGGGGACGGATTGGAGGAGGTGGAGCGGCCGGCCGCCTGCTCTCGTCCAGCGTTGATGGGTCGGTGTCCGAGTGGGATCTCTTCCACCTGCAGCAAAAGGTGGTTCTCTACATTTCAATTTTCTCTGTGTAATCGGTTTTGGGGGATAGGGAATTTAGCAGGCATGTGTTAGTGGTAACTCTGGACTGTTAGAAGCTGGGACAGTGGGATCGTTTGAGATACATAGCTGGGAGCTAATGTGGTAATAAACTGAAGTTTTATATAATTTTGTATGAGCGGGTTGTAAGTATGTTTGGTAGTGAAATTAATGGTTGCTAACCTATCGGGTGTATTGAATGCAGTACGCTAGCAATGTCACGTAGAAAAAATTTCATATGCAGTTTCATGATATGATTTACCTGACTCTACTTATATCTTCTTCACTCTTTGATTGATGCGTGATAATCATTTTAGGTCCATCGATATTTATTATAATGGGTTTGCTATTCTGCTTTGTAGACTGTCCTAGATACTATCGGAGTGCCACTGTGGCAGATGGCCATGGAACCTTCAGATGATTCTAAAAATACTGAAATTAATGGATCAGGAATCGGCATCAATGGCCACATAAATCATAATGACTCCATCGACTCTGACTTAAGCAATGTTGATGATGGTGATACCTCTGAGGATGAGGACAGTTCCGCCAACACAAGATCTTCATATCATGTGAATGATCTCCAGCGATTGGCGCTTGCCTGCGATGATGGTTCTGTACGTTTGTACAATGTGCCTGAATCAGGCACATTGAATTTCTATAGATCTCTTCCAAGAGTAAGCGGTATGTCCTGTTCATATTCTGTTTTCTTTTATTTTGGCAATAAATTCAACTCTGGCAGTTACGTTTGTGCCTCCGTACAGGGCGAACTCTGAGTGTGACGTGGAGTAGTAACGCGAAATTTGTATTTTCTGGAAGCAGTGATGGGTATGTCTAACTTTCCTTGCTTGTGTAAGCAGGCTGTCGTTATTAGCCTATTCTTACGTACATGTACACATGCACTGTTTCACATTTGTCTTGTTTTCAGTTATTAATTGTCATCATCTTTTTAGTGGTGTGGGCTTGCATTTTTATGGTTTCATTTTTGGTATCATTTTCTGTTATTTGCAGTTTAATCAGATGCTGGGATTCAACATCTTTCCAAGAAAAGTATCGTATCACTGCTGGATTGGGAGGGGCTGGTACTGGACAAGAACTTTGTATCTGGACACTATTGTTTCTGAGGTGAGATAGGATAACTATTAATGTCTTTTCTGAATTTGCATTTGTCCCCTTCATTTTCTTGAACTGATTATTTTTTCTTCTATCTAGGTGTGGAACACTTGTTAGTGGAGATAGTACAGGGAGTGTACAGTTTTGGGATAGCAGCCATGGGACGCTTTTACAAGCTCACACTTACCATAAAGGCGATGTGAATGCATTAGCAACTCTGCCTAGTCAGAACAGGGTATTTTCTGCAGGGTCTGATGGGCAGGTTGGTAGCATTACTGAAACAGCTATTAGGTGGATTAACTAATCTTGTGCAACCTCAAACTCTCCGCGCGCTGCTTTGTTTGTTGTTTAATTTGAAATTCCAATCCTTTGTTTATTAATTGTCATTGGCTTTCTCTTTCGTTGGTTGACTAACTTGAGTGACCTTCTAGGTAATTTTGTACAAAGTATCAAGCGAGGAGTTCGGTGCTAGTAAAAGCGCGGTCAAAGAGCAAGTTCGCAAGTGGGTCTATGTGGGGTACGTGAGAGCTCACACTCATGATGTAAGGGCATTGACCATGGCTGTACCAATTTGTAGAGAAGGTATATGATGATTTTAGTTGCTTGTATTTAGTTGATGTCCCTATACTGGTGTTTACTCAGATTTAGCTGTCATTCTTTTGCTCTGTAGATGCACCCGAAGAAAAGGTGGTGAAGATTCGCCGGCGTGAAAAACATCAATTCAGTTACCACAAATGGGCTCATCTTGGTGTTCCAATGCTAATATCTGGCGGTGATGACACTAAGCTGTTTGCGTATTCAGCAAGAGAGTTTACTCAGTTTGCACCTCATAATTTCTGCCCTGCACCTCAACGTCCTTGGATAAATCTGGCTCGAGATAGCACAGCCAATGGAGATTCTGTAATGCTTGTCCAATCTGCCTGCTGGCTGGATGTTTTACTTGTGACAGTTCAGAACAAGTTAGCTCCAAGTACATCATCTAGAGAAGATGCTAAAGTGCGACAACTTGCTCGTTTGAAAAGCAAGGGGTCAAGAAAAATCATTTCTAGTGCTTCTTCCACCAATGGAACTCTTTTGGCCTATTCCGATTGTGTGAGGCCCTGCCTCTTTGCACTAAAGCATAAGAGTGGAAAGAGGTACACCCTTGACAAATTGGAGCTGCCAAAAGGATTGCCCTGTTCTCAGAGTATGATGTTTACTGTTGACTCATCCAATTTGATACTAGCTGGATCTGATGGAAAAATATATGTAAGTCTTTAAATTCTTTCTCTAACACTGGCTCTTCAATATATGTAGAAGACAAGATCCATATAAAACTTAATTACCTAGCTGTAATGTATGTTTGCTAGAGAAAAATTTCACATGGCAGGGTGTCCATAAATCAACATATATTCAATTTAGACATGCTATGTATGGAACATTTGAACTAGATGTGACACTATCCTTCTTCTGTTGGTTTTGAATTGAGCACTGATGATTAAAAATATTCTGTTTTGAACTTTGAGTTATGCAGTACTTTGAGTCATGCAGTAAGCTGCCAGACGTTTGACTGTGTATTGGTTTGCATTATGGTTTAGACGTCATGATTAGATGATTGTTTTTTATATTTTCCTTCACATCTTGTTATATTTTAATAGTTTCTTTTGCATCTGCCCGATAGTTGTTGACTGTTGCATTGTGGTTTGAAGATCGTGATGATCAGAATATTCACCATGCCAAACCAAGTTCATTGTTTTTTCCTGTTTTTCCTTTCGCATCTTAACAATTTCTTTTGCATCATTCAGATCATTGATACTGAAACAAGAGAAATTTCAAATGTATTTCATCCTACAAGAAAGGCAGATGGAACAAAAGTCTCTTCAAGAGAATCACCTGTAACAAAAATGTTCCTAAGTGCAGATGGGCAATGGTTGGCTGCAGTTAACTGCTTTGGGGATATTTATGTATTTAACCTTGAAGTACAAAGGTATGCACCAGTTTGGTACTCTCCAACTTGCATACACCTTTTCTCGTTACCTGTAGAAGATATAAATTCTCATCACTATTTTTTCCTCATATTTGCAGGCAGCACTGGTTCATATCTAGAATGAATGGTGGCTCTGTTACATCTGGCGGCTTTTGCCCCAAAAACAATGCCCTTGTGATTACTACATCAAAAAACGAGGTGTATGTATTTGATGTGGAAGCTAAGCAGTTAGGTGAATGGTCCAAGCGATACACACATCACTTGCCTAGAAGTTTCCAGGAATTTCCTGGTGAGGTCATTGGCCTATCATTTCCGCCACAAAGTTCATCCATAGTTGTGGTATACAGTACAAGGTAACCTCTTGGTGACATGTCTCATGATGCTTCTGAGTTGATCTCTGTTAGATGGTCCCGATTCCTATGGATATGAGTGCCTTTGCATATAGCAGGATTGATTTCATCGGTGTTAACTCCATGTAATGAATTAATGATAGAAGTTCAAATCTCCTTTACTTTTCAGGGCAATGTGCTTGATTGATTTCGGATTGCCTGTTGCTGAGGATGTTCACTTGCCAAATGGATCATCTGGACTAGCAGAGAAGACAGACACACAAAAGGGTACAAAAACAAAGCAGAAGCGGAAGGCTCATGAAGAGTTGAAACAAGAGAACAAGAATAACTTCAACTTCTTTGCGTTTAAAGAACCGGTCCTATTTGTTGGGCACCTATTGGACAGTTCAATTTTAATAGTAGAGAAGCGGTGGATGGATGTGGTCGAAGGGTTTGGCGCGCCAGTTCACAGACATATATACGGTACATGATTGAACCTAACATGTCCACCTCTGGCTCTCTTAGCAACCGGCCAATGGTTTTTGTTTTTGCTCAAGTAACGCCATGCATCCGTCCTCAAGCATGCTATCAGTTGAAAGAGGTTTTAGGATTTTGGAGCACCAAGTGGCTGCTTTGCCTAAGCTTCAGGATAGTGAGTATGGTCATGGTGTATTCTTGTCTTCTAAACTTGAGTAATGTAGTGGACTCCTTGCGCCAGTTTGTCATGCCTTGTCACTGCGCAAAATTTTTGTCAGATGTAAACACTGTATCATCAACTCTGTTACCGTTGAGTTGTTATCTGTTGTTTAATATATCTTCTGTACGCACCGGTGTATACGTAAGGAGTTATTCTGAGATAGAATTAGCAGTTTGTATCATCGCTAGTCTGAGCGGTTCATGCTGATCAGTTCCCTTTTTCTTTTTTGTTGAGAGTAAGTCCAGTCAAAGTCATCTGCTGTGTACAAACTCATTTACCAAAATCGGAAGAACTGTAAAATCTCGAAGTATAAAATCAACCACTAAGTATAGAATCAACTCATCTGCTGTGTACAAACTCATCTACCAAAATCGGGAAGAAACTGTAAAATCTTAATTCTTAAGTATAAAATCGGGAAGAAACGGTTCCTAATGGTAAAAGGTGCTTGGTATTTGAGATTGGTAAGATTGCTTTTAGGGTTGATAAAATGGTACTCCGTATTTGAGATTTGAAATGTCTAAAATTTCAAGTACAAAATCAACTACTGTTCCTAATGGTAAAGTTGATGCAGTTTTCTCTGCACCAGTCTTCTGATTTTTATTTTTATAACAATGCAAATAAGGTTTCTTCTTCCTCTGGTTTTTGCGCCATCTGGCCGGCCAGCAGCCGAAGCACCTCCCATATCTCGAAGCGCCGCGGGTGCGCCTGGTCGTCGGCGACGAACGAGCTCACCTCGCCGTCGACCTCTACGGCGCTGTAAGCGGCGACCTTCTTGATCCCCCTGCTGCCGATCAGCTTCCGCACCCGCCGCGCGTCGTCCTTCCGGTTGGCATCGAGGTAGATGTTGGACAGCTGGACATACACGCCCTCGTCGGCGGTGCCGCCTAGCTTCTCGAGCTCCCGCGCCGCCACCTCCGCCAGCTCGACATTGCCGTGGCTCCGGCAGCCGGCGAGGACAGAGCCCCACACTGACGCGAGCGGGGTCATCGGCATCGTCTCGATGAGCCCGACCGCGTCCTCCAGCCGCCCGACTCGGCACAGCATGTCGACCGTGCAGCTGTAGTGCTCGTGCCCCGGCGCGACGCCGTACCGACCGCGCATCTCCCTGAGCAGGCGCAGCCCGTCCTCGACCTTCCCGGCGTGCGCGCACGCGGACAGCGCCCCGAGCACCGCCACGCCGTCCGGCCGCACCCCGTCCTCGCTCGCCATCCTCTCCAGGCACGCGACGGCCTGCGGCGCCATGCCGTGCACGGCGAACGCGCCCACCATGGTGCCCCAGACGTACTCGTTCCGCTCCGGCATACCATCGAACACCCGCACCGCCTCGTCCAGGCACCCGCACTTGGCGTACATGCTGACGAGCGCGGACCCCACGAACGCGTCCCCGAGCAAGCCCGGCGCGGCGCGCTCCACGTAGCGGTGCACCCACGCGCCGCAGTCCAGCGCCCCGGCCTGCGCGCACGCCGCGACAGCCGTGGTGAGCACGACGGCGTCCGGCGCCACCCCGTCCTCGAACATGGCCCTGAACACCGCCAGCCCCTCCGCGGGCGTCCCCGCCCGCGCGTACGCCCCGATAACCAGGTCGTAGTGGATCGCCTCGCGCCGCCGCAATTCGTCGAACACCCTCCGCGCGAGGTCCGGGCGGGGCGCGTAGAGCTGGAGCAGCGCGGTGGTGACGTAGTGATCCGCGGGGAAGAGCGCGTTCCTGATGAGCAGGGCGTGGAGCTGCGCCCCGGCCCCGGAATCGGAGGGGTCCGGGGCGTCGAGAGCGGCGGCGGCGGAGAGCGCGAAGGGGAAGGAGAGGTGGTCCGGGGCGGGGAGTGGCGTGGCGGGGGAGAGCATGAGGCGGAGGAGGCGGAGCGCGAGGCGCGGGTGGGCAGGGGAGGCGGCGCGGCGGGAGAGGGCATGGAGGAGGGAGTTGAGCGCGAGGAGGGAGAGGTCAGGGTGGCGCGGGAGGAGGCCGGCGGTGGTGAGGAGGGCCTGGACGGGTACGAGCGGCGAGGAAGGGGAGGCGGCGGGGGGGAGGAGGCGGGAGGCGAGGAGGGAGTGGCAGAAGGCGAAGGTGGCCTTGGGGATGTACGGGCGCATGCTTGGATTGCTCGCAAACAGGCAACGGCGGTCGGCGGGAAGCCGGGAACAGAAGTTGGCAACTCGGTCACCTCTGCAACTGCAAGTCTTCTGTAGTATAAAGACCGAACACCGATGGGTGTCAACATACATAAGCTCTGAAAGACATAAGTTCAGATATGCTTTACAAAAATCAACATAAAAAAGCTCAGTTTTGGCTCAAAAAAAAAAGCTCAGTTTTCTTAAGACATAAGTTCAGTTAGGTTTCATTAAAATCAACACACATAAGTTTAGGTTTTTTTTAAGGAGTTCAATTATGATTCACAAAAAATAGCTCTTCGAATCAATTTTGAAACGCAAACATGAAGCGCAGAAGGCACCGAGTTGCAAAATTGATATACAAGTACTTGCCATCTTAAGGCTTATTTTTTTATGACGACCACAAGCATGGCACGGATATTGGGATAGTAGATACTGAAAGTTGGCACTATATACTAAAATATTATGCGTTTCAATAAAACAGTATTAAAACTAATTAATTAATAACTATTATAATAAAATCAACATTTTTACGTACGCCGCGAAATGTTTGCACAAAGGAAAGTCGGTTCAAGATCTGACGGTGTCAACCATCATGGATACATTAAACATTAATTGAAGCAAAACTGCACAAATAGAATGAACAATTAACACGGGGGACGAGTTTCCATCTGTTAATACTGCGGGCATGAACACAGGGCAGCATGCTCAGCATTCAACGACCATTGGGAAAACAAGCAACCTCGGCAGCAGAGATATTGAAAGATGACAACATGATAAAACCTGCAAATGCATTATGCTCACAACCAAACCTCGCGCTCAGGGAAAATAACATAGACCTCACACATAACCGACGGCTTCCAACACATTGCTCTGATAACTTTTATCTTTTTCCCCTGATATTAGAAAAGCATGCATCGAAGAAACACCAAAAGCCCATGGATTTTGCGCCTGTGCTCAGTTCCCTCGCCCACGGCCACCCATTCTTCCCCTTCCACGGCCACCATATCCCCTTCCACCACCACCCCTGCCTCCTTCATAGCCGCCCCTGCCTCCTTCATAGCCACCGCCCCTGCCTCCTTCATAGCCACCGCCCCTGCCTCCTTCATAGCCACCGCCCCTGCCACCTTCATAGCCACCGCCCCTGCCTCCTTCATAGCCTGCAAAGACGACTATTAAGAACAGCTTCCACTCATAAACAATGCATGCCAAACTGTAATCAGCATATCAAAGAATGCCATTCTAAGTATTGCCACCTACTGTCAAAAGTGATCAAATTATTTGACTCACTGTAAGCATATTTATTCAAAATATACTCTCGCCACATTATAATACAGACAGGTCTCATACATATAATGATTACAAACAGATTCATGATTAAAATTATATTTTGGGCATTGTCAGTGTCCAAAACAAGCAATGTTTCAGCACAATTCGAGATGACACTAATAGCCAATAGAAATGATACAAATAACACATTAAAAAATTAGCACAGAAGGCAAAAGTTGGTTATAACAGGTATACCTCCACGGTAACTCCAGTTGCCTCTTCCACGCATACCACCACCTCTCCCTCGGCTGTACCCTCCATTTTCTGGTTCAATAAGTTAATATACATTATCGTCAAAACTTCAAGCAAAGATCAACGATGTAACCGAATCAAGACAGCATCCAATACCTTGGTAGTTTCCATATCTGCCTTGGTTGTAGCCATATCCACCACCATACCCGCCTTGATTATCATAGCCGCCGTAGCCACCTTGATTATCATAATACCCACCACCCTGGTTGTACCCACCTTGGTTGTTTCCATATCCACCATAACTGCCATAGCCTCCTCTACTGCCCCAACCTCTCCCACGTCCACGGCCCCTAGCTCTGCCTCGACCCCGTGCGTAGGAGTCTAAACAAAGCAATAATTACGAGATGTTAGATAATAAACAGAAACACCAACATCAGTGGGAACTGCAAAATTTTTACCTTCGTACTCAAGTTGCTGGAATTGGCCTTGTGGTCGGCGAGGTTGGCGCTGTGGTGGTGGTGCCTGCTGGAGGCGCTGCTGTTGCCTGGGCTGTTCAACAAAAGCTGGAGCTTGGTACCTGTATAAAAATAAATTAATATTCCAATTCTGCATCTCGCACAAGTTCTTTTCCACGAGAGTAATCAATATCTGACACTAAAATCCTATAGAATTAATTGAGGAACACATCAAACTCACCCAGGGGTGTTCTTGTCCAGCTCTCCAGGAGACAAGGTAATTGAAATCATCGAAACATGCCGAGTCATCTCCAGCCTGAAAATGGGCAAGCTTTACATCAATAAACGTGAATGGAACACAAGCTTTTATGTAAAGAATATAGTAGAATGAGTGGAAACTTACGGGACAAGGCCTTCTTCTATAGGTTCCCAGGTATCAGTGATGCTGACTGAACTGATATTGGTATCCTGATGTAACCCGGGGATTCTTTTCTGTTTCAAATAAAGCTTGTCAAATATAGTGGTCTACAAATGAAACAAAGATGAGAGAGAAAGATAAACAAATTACCTTGATAATCTCTGCAACAGCAACAGACTTACTGATTGCCTGTCCCATGGCCTTCAATACAATCTCTTTAACCCTCCGCTCCTGATTATTACAAGAAAAAAAAACAGGAGCTGAGCTTCACCACATTACATTGTACATAGGTAAATTGTAAAGTAAAACAATTTACTATACTTAGTAAAAACTAACGAGCAATATCATAATAACTAATAGGAGAATTATAACCGGCATTAGCATTGAAATAACAGAGTGAGCTTTCAATGCTACTCAAACAATAGGCACACTTGAAGCCCGTATCCTACTGAAGCGACAACACTGGGAATCAAGCCTTGGATCTTTTTGTTTGCCACGTAAGGGTAAGCATAAGAAACACCCATAAAAGCCAATAAAGTACAAACTAATAAGCGTTTTGAACTGACTTTAGAAAAGCGAGCACCTATAAAAAAATTCAAGCTTTGCAGGTAGGACTGCATTAACCACTTATCAGACTGTAGACACCTAAAGGACTCCTTCAGGCATTGACATAGTTAAAGTTCAAACACAATCCAAGTGTGCGAAACTTGCATGAACCACATTATCAGAATTCAGAACATCGACGACGAATGAGCAACCAAAAATGCTAAACCAAAAATACATCATAAAGATTTCAGATTGGTGCGTTAATATTGACATTGTCCTCATTTCATTGAACATGCATGCTTCCCAATCCCATTGAATCTATGCTAAAACTCACAGATTCAACCATTTTATCCAGAATCGGAATGCCAACAAATCGGTAGCCCAACAATCCACTTCCCATGGACCAAATTTGTGACATCAACATGGAATTATTGCACCAATATCCACAAAGGCTCAACACAATCTGACATCGAAACCACAAAGGTCGCTGTTTGAATCCACCTCTCGGGTCTAACGGTCCAAAACCACCACTACCAAGCACGCCGATTCTGAATCGGCACGGACACAGGGGACTCGAACGGAACAGGTAAGCGATACTGCGGAAGACGGGATAGCAGAGGGGAAGCGCACGCACCTGGAGGAGGGAGGTGGCGTAGGAGACATAGTTGCGGATGAGGCCCTGCGCGGTGATGCGGATCTCGTTCTCCTCGATGGTCGACTCAGGCCGCGGCCTCTCCACCCTCTGGTACCTGTCCATCTCGGCCGCCGGCGCAGACGCTCGTCGCCCGGCTGGTTGCGGGGCCACGGGATTCGGGCGGGATTCGCGAGGAGGAGGGGAGTGCGGCGGCAGGGGACGGGAGGTTGCGGCGGCAGGGGCTAAAACCCTAGACGAAGCCAACGATACGGTGCCGCTCGTGGGGGGCTCGGAGTACACGAAATAGCCTTTTTATTTTCTTGGGGAGAGGAAAAATAGGAATGGGGTGGTGTGAGAGTTGGATCCGAAAATCTGCTGGACTTCCCACCGGTTTATGGCTCTCACGTTTCGGGCCGTTTCGTGACCGTAGGTTCTAGAATCTGAGACTCTGGATTTTCAATTGTGGTTTTGGGCTTTGCGGTTTTTAATTATTTTATTATTATATTATTAACTCTATTTCTCTCTGATATGCAACATATCTACGGAACTCAATGTATTAGACGCGATGTTACCCTCCGTTAGAATCGTTTATTTACACCAGCAAAAAAAAAAACACGTGCGGCACGCACGTTTATTGATGACATGTAGGTAATAAAACAATATCACTTCACTTTAGTGCAAAACGATTTTAAAAATACTTTATATTCGCTCTCTCATGTATAGAGAGCTCATGTATAGAGAGCTTTAGATATTCTTAAAATTCATGATAGTTGACATTTATTTATATGGAGAAAAACTCTAATTTATTGTCTTTTAGGAATACATGATAATTGTGTATAGACGTGGGTACAAATATGGGTATATTTAGGTGGACCTTTTTTTGGGTGAAAAAAGTTTTGGGTTTAGAGAGGAAAATCAACACAGGAATGTCCCTCCCCCCCTCTTTTTTTGACCATTCATCAACCAATTTTCCCGACAGGTGGGTCTTATGTGAGGTGGGTGTGGGTTTTTTTATTGGTGAGAAGTGCTTTAAAATCTAATTCTCTTTATAGTACTAGTAGAATGCACGTGCGTGCCGCACGTGTTTAAAAAATAAATATATTTTTTAAAAAAATAGATGTATATGGTATTTTATTCTTAATTTACATTGCTATTAATAATATATCTCCTAATATATATTTCTTATTGTGAAAGAGCCTCTTAGAGCTAGCACGTATTCCTTATTATCTTAAGAATTTCTCGTAAGTTGTATGGTACATTCTCCGCAGCTTCATTCTTTCTGAGCATCTCAATCAAGTACATACCACTTTCTTAGCCGAAAGAAGTTCTATTAAAAAAGTCTAGCATCATTGTTAGTCTATATTTATTACAATGTTTCTAATAATTAAAAATGAAATGGCACATGCGAAAGTTTTATTAAACCAAACTGCAATCTTTCGTAGTAACAAAAAATTAACAAGCATGGTCCATTAAGCTATCTATAATATAGATTTTGAAAATCATAAACTGAAAGGACAGTACTATCCATCCCGTAGCAAGTTGAATATAGCTAGTTCAATGACTTAACTTGGGCAGGTCGGTCGTCTCAAACGCCTTGACAAGGTTGCCCAAGAACGTCCTCGTCACGGATGAGTCTCCTCGTCACACCGGTAAGGTTCTCCACATTGCCCTTGTAGTGACCATTCAACACCTCACGGGAGACGCCGGGCTCGGCGCTAGAGCAGAAGGTCTCCCTCCTCTCCAGCTCGGCTTCGAACAGGCCAAGCTTTGCCGCGTCGCGTGCCGGGTCAAGGTAGTACCCATAGGTCCCATACGCGTAGGCCCACTTGAGCACCCGCCGACCGTCGGCGATCTACTCGTACGCCCTTGTCAGGAACTCAAACTCCTTCTCCGGCAGGTCCACCATGGCCGCAATCCTCTTGATCTTCGAGCTCTCCAGCTCCGCCATGTCCTTGAACACCTCCAGCGACGAGTGGTTCGCCACCCAAAGCTCGTAGTGGTAGAGATACATGTCCGGTGCATTGGCCAGCCGTAGGCGGAGCTCCTCCTCTTCTTGGAGGGCGTCATCGCCGTCGTCGGCGTCTTCTTCTTCGTCTCCGTCCTGCCGGAACGCTTTTGCAGTGCGTGTTCTTTGTCCAGGGGTCGAGACAGACCCAGCAGAACTGGTGCCCGCATGGCGACGGGCACGTCATGTGCATGCACCACCCGTGGTTCTTCTCTATGGGCCGGTGGCACATAGGGCACTGCTTCGTGTTGGCAAGCAACCAGTTGGCCGTCTCTGAGAAGTGAGAAGGACCTGTTCTTCTCCAGCCAAGCGTGCACCATGCCGCACGACATCGGCCGGTGCGCCTCCTCGGCGTGAACGGCGTCGGCGTCGGCAAACTCCACTGCGTGGGTGCAGCCTGGCGCAGGGCACCACTTAATCCCACTGCCGCTCTCCTCCACGATCGACTGGAGCGTAAACCGCGCGTACTGGTACCGGTCGGCGGCCGCGGCGTCCACGAGCTCCCCGACGACGGCCGAGCACCACAGCGACAGGCACCGTGCACCATCGTCTACCGCCGCGACGATGTACCCGCGCCAGCAGTCGCCGCGTGGGTGCGGCAGCCGGCCAACCGTGTCTCGCCGGTGGGGTACGGGTCGGTGAAGCAGATGTCGCATGAGGACTCTCGGTGCTAAGCGTCGTGAGCACGGGGCGCCGCCGCCGTCCGCGGGCAGCCCGACGGCGTCGCGGACGCGGCGGTCGACGGAGAACCATTGGTCCTCCACGCGCGTGGGGTTGCACTTGAAGTGGCGCAACACGGAGCGACAGGATCTCAGCGACCTTGGCCGTCGCCACATCCTGCCGGCGGTGGACTTCTTTCTCCGTCAGGACGGCGTACGGCCTCCTCCACGCCTCGTTGTCGCAGTTGGTGACATCGATCTGTTGGTACCTTAGCTTCTTCTTTGTCGTTGCAGTCATCAAAGTAATACTCCTCGCCGGCCGGAGTCGTAGTCAGTAGTTTCTTCTTCACCGTCGTAGTCGTCGGAATCGCCAGAGGCGCTGCTGTCGTCGTCCCTACCGACAGTAGAGCGGGCGGCGACTTGGTCCATCGTGCTACCGACGTCAGAGTCCTGTGATAGGCAAGATGACCAAGTTTATTTGTATTTGGAAAGGTTACATGTAATATGATTAATCTTTGTAGAATCAGCGTTGTAATCTTCCAGGACTAAAGTCCTACACTCCTACTCGGCCATGTAGTCAAGTCTTATACGGACTCATGGCACGTTCCATGTTAATTAATTCTTTCAATATCGTGTGCAGTTTGGAGTATAGTGTATCGTGTGTGCGGCGAGGTTCCTGATGTATATTGTATCGTGTGCAACTTTTTTTATTTGAAAAGGTAATTTGAAATTGTGGGCACGTGAGGTGGGTAAAGAAATTCTATGGTGAGAAAAGTAATGCTCAAAACGGCAAAAACTCTATAGAAACATCGTTTTTTAAAAACTTTCCACGTTGTTTCCACCATTGGACCTGACACGTGGGTCCTTTGTGAGGGGTGGGTAGGATTTTTTTTGGGTGAGAAGTGTTTTCAAAAGTACTGGATCCTTATAGTATAGATAGATAGATAGATAGATAGATTTTTCATATATTTTCTGTGACAAATATCATCCATACATACAGTTCATTAGTCTTTGTAGTACAACGTTACAAAATTTCCATAATAGAATTATACGATGATCAATCATCTAATAACCGTTCTCTCTCAATTAATGAACATGTTTTCATGGTATAATTTCATTTATAAAAAAGAATGTGTCCATACAATTATCTTAGTGTTTCTACTTTCAAATTTCACCTCAAAACATGTATAACATCGTTTGAAAAAATATTGTCATACAATTACATTAGTGTTTCTACTTTCAAATTTTACCTTTAAATTTTGTTTGAGAAATTCCCGCAGCATCACGCGACGTATCACCTAGTATAAGAGATTGCTCGAGGGCGTACTACATAATTTGATAAAATGTTGTAGTTCCTCTAAAACGTGCTCTAATCAATTTTGCAGCTCATTGCAACCATTTAAACATGAGATGTTTAGAATTATTTTCTAAAAGTCATTGATATCAGCTGTGTACCAGGGGAAAACTTTGACCTTTGAAAATTCCAGCGGCCGTATCCCGCTTTATTATATGACAAAAAGATATTTAAAAATTATAGTGTTCTTAATTTTGTCTTGTGACATGTAACATCATGACATCTATCGCCACCTCATGGAACATAATACAAACAACATTGCCTATGTTCAGTGTCCCTACCTTTCTATATATATTTCTACTATAATGAAATTTTGTTAATTTGAATAGTGAACCCTGCATCACATCAAATTTCACATATACGCATTCAACACACATTTGAAACATTAAGAACCTAGTAGTTTCGAAACTTAATTTTTCAAAAATTAGATCACCATGCTAGTGGTTCACCCTAGAAACAAACATGGGTTATATGGTGTTCAGCACTTAAAATTTAACAGACCTACTTTTGGCATATATTGTGGAGTGGATGTGTGAATGTGATTTGTTATCTAAAAAATAATATAATAATATGTGAAGTGCAAGTTTGGATTTGGGAACGTGGATAAGTATTATAGTCAGTTCTATCATATAGAAGGAAAATTATGGAGCACATTGATGATGAGAGTCACCACAGACGGATAACTGAATCGGTGACAAATCATGGGATAAGGCTCTGGGAGATACACGAAACACGATCAGTCTACAGTCCCGTCAATGAGAGTTTTTCCAGTGCTTGGAAAGAACACATTAAAAACTATAAGAACCAATTAAAAGGAACCGGATTTATGGGCCCAGAACCAAAATATAAAAGATAGATTGGTAATTCCAAATGTCGGCCAGTTCGTATCGTCGGCCCAAATTCAACTAGCCCATCTCAACTACCTGTTGACTTGGTGATTGCTTGCACGCCGCCAGCCCCGGTCGGACGTCGGTGTGCTCTCAAAGAAGAAAAAAATGTCGTCGTTACATCGTATAATCAGCAACGAGTTCTTACTGTATACAATATCCAGTACAACTTCACGTAATCCAGATAGTTATCCAAACACACGTATCCTAATCCGACAGTAACTTTGTCAGCGCCTCTTGCTGGCCTATAAAACTCGCACGGACGCGCGCCTTTCTTCCTCGTTCTCCTCTACATAGAAAACTGCTCTAGTCTAGTTGATGAGAAGTTAGCACTTTTGATTCGACATGGCGATCAGGGCTTGGACATGGGGGTTCTTCCTGCTGCTCGCGCTGCTGTCGTCGTCGTCGCCCTTGGGCCGCGCGGCGGAGGCGCCGTCGCCGCAACAGGCGCCCGCCGCCGTCGTCGACGGGCTCCGGACTGGATACCACTTCCAGCCTCCCAAGCACTGGATCAACGGTAAGTACATTTTGCGTGTTCCAAGATGCAACGACGTTAAGTTTGATACTTTGATTGATGTTCTTCTCGTTAACTGCTGCGGCATTAGAGAGGCTAACCGTCGACATCGTGTTCTTGTTGCGCGCACGCAGATCCTAATGGCGTGATGTACTACAAGGGCGTGTACCACCTGTTCTACCAGTACAACCCCCAGGGCGCGGTGTGGGGCAACATCGTGTGGGCGCACGCCGTGTCGACGGACCTCGTCGACTGGGTCATGCTCCCGCCGGCGATCTACCCGACGGCGCCGTTCGACGTCAACGGCTGCTGGTCCGGCTCCGCCACCGTGCTCCCGGACGGCACGCCGGTCATCATGTACACCGGCATCGACGGCGAGAACCGGCAGGTGCAGAACGTGGCCTACCCCAAGGACCTCTCCGACCCTTACCTCCGGGAGTGGGTCAAGCCGGACTACAACCCCGTCATCGCGCCGGGGCCAGGCACGAACGCCACCGCGTTCCGCGACCCGACGACGGCGTGGCAGGGCCCCGACGGGCTCTGGCGGCTCGTCATCGGCACCAAGGACAACCACCGGGGCCTCGCCATGCTCTACCGCAGCAGGGACTTCAAAAGCTGGGCGCCGGCGAACCGCACGCTCCACTCCGGTGACACCGGCATGTGGGAGTGCCCGGACTTCTACCCCGTGACGACGACGGCGACCTCCCCCGGCTCCGCCGGCACCACCACCAAGCACGTGCTCAAGGTGAGCCTGGACCTGACGCGGTTCGAGTACTACACGTTCGGCGAGTACGACCACGCCACCGACACGTACGTGCCGGACGCGGCGCTCGCCGACGGCAACGACGGGCTCCGCTACGACTACGGCAACTTCTACGCGTCCAAGACGTTCCTGGACATGGCGAAGCACCGCCGCGTCCTGTGGGGCTGGGCCAACGAGTCGGACTCCACCGCCGACGACATCCGCAAGGGCTGGGCCGGCGTGCAGGCCGTCCCGAGGAAGGTCTGGCTCGCCTCCGACGGCAGGCAGCTCATGCAGTGGCCGGTCGCCGAGATCGAGTCCCTCCGCGGCGCCTACACCAACGTCACGGACAGACTCGTCGGCGCCGGGCAGAGCTTCGAGGTCACGGGGCTCGCGTCGGCGGCGCAGGCCGACGTGGAGGCCTCGTTCCAGGTGATGGACCTGGACAAGGCGGAGCCGTTCGATCCGGCGTGGCGCGGCGCGGACGCGCAGGCGGTGTGCGCGGCCCGCGGCGCGGACGCCAGGGGCGGCGCCGGGCCGTTCGGGCTGTGGGTGCTCGCGTCCGGGGACCTCGAGGAGCGGACGGCCGTGTTCTTCAGGGTGTTCAAGGGCGGCGACGGCGGCAAGCACGTCGTGCTCATGTGCAACGATCCGTCCATGTCGTCGCGCGCCGACGGCCTCTACAAGCCGACCTTCGCCGGATTCGTCGACGTCGACATCGCCAAGGCCGGCGGCAAGATCGCTCTCAGGACTCTGGTACGTGGATCGGTTTTAATTTGTCTGGTTATTAATCATGTGATTTTCTTTCTTTTCGCACTCAATGTGTTGATGCGTGCGTGCAGATTGACCACTCGGTGGTGGAGAGCTTCGGTGGGCACGGCAAGACGTGCATCCTGTCGAGGGTGTACCCGACCAAGGCTGTCGGCGACAAGGCGCGCCTCTACGTGTTCAACAACGGCGAGTCGGACGTCAAGGTCACCCACCTGAATGCGTACGAGATGCGGTCGGCGAAGATCACCAGCGACACGGTTGAACCGACGAACACGTGACCTGCCCGGCCGCGCAGATCTGGTGCAAATATTGTACATAGCTAGCTAGATGAGTTTATCATATGACTCGCATAGGTTTTGGAGTGGCTTGTGAATTATGATGAGTAAATTTAATACAGTCATCTCTTCACTGTTATCGTTTTAATTTTTTTTGATCCCCTCTATACTAATTCGTCAGTTAAGTAACGGTTGGAGGCTTAAATCTGAGAATATATATATATATATATATATATATATATATATATATATATATATGGGGCCAAAGGAAGAAGAGGAGCCTGACGCTGCTGTGCTCGTACTCCACCGTAACGCGTGCGGGTGACCGTCCACGACGCGCGGCCACTGCCCCTCCCCTCCGGCGGCCGAGCTAGCGCCAGCCCCCGCTGCTCCCGTCCGCATGCACGCGCAGGCCGCCACCGCGTCGCCGGCTCGCCGCTCCCGCCCGTCCGTGGCACGTGTAGGCCGCCACCGCGCCATATCGCACTCGTCCGCGGGCACGCCCAGACCGTCACCGCGCAGTCGCTCCCATCCGCAGGGATGTGCGCTCGCCGGTCCCGTCCGTGACCGCGGGTCGCCGCCTCTCCTGTCCACAAGGGGAGCCGCCGAGCGGACGCCGCAGCTTACGATACGAAGGGGTGTCGGCGTGTCGCTCCACCTGTCCACCACGAAGAATCCTCGAAGGGGACGGCGATGCGAAGAGGATGGAGTTGCGATGCGCAGTCCTCGGCGAGCAAGGAGCCCGTGGCGTCCCCTTGGACGACCCCGCGCCGCCTCCTGCTGAGGTGGACGAAGCGATCCATCAGTCAGCCGGCGTCGCCCGTCGCCGGGGGAGAAGGATCCATCCACCCTGTGAGGCGCGACAGCGGAGAGGTGGGGGCTTCGTCGTCGGCGATGCGCGCGGCGGCGTGCCGGCCAGAGGAAGGAGATGGATCACGACGTACGGCCGCCTCCCAGTCCCAGGGGTCGCCGCCTCCGGTCCCGTCCTCCGTGGTGTCGCCGCCGCGGATTTCGCGGGGTCGCTGCCGCTCCCGTTTATGAGGGGAGCCGAGCGGTCTCCATGGCCTCCCTTCCGCGGGGTTCACCACCGCTGCTCGCGTCAGCCGTCGGAGACGGGCGGACGTTGCGCGCGGCTTCCGCGGGGTTGCATGAACGCCATGGGGCCTGTCGGTGGCGGCGCGAGAAGGAGATCGAGCAGACGGCGGATGTGGCATGAGGCAAACGACCTTTGAAGGGAACTATAACAGAATGACACGTAGGAACAAATTAAAATAATAGCAATGAAGGGGTGATTTGTATTTTGGATGGCACATAGGTAATATGTTGTATTTTTCAATGCCATACACGAAATTTACTCAATTATAATTAAGCTCGACTATCTTTCTCAGTCGCAGACGATGTAAAAGAAAAAAAAATCTAAGACTAAGTAGGACGCTGTCACTATATAGTCCGGTTTTAAATAAAAAATTTACTCCTTGTTTTTCATCGTTAACGAGATCAATTCATCGCCCAGCATTAGGAAGACGACGGCGGCCGGAGTGCAGGTACGGGCCGGCGCAGGAAGGTCGGCCGGTGAGGTCGGGGCGGCGCGGGGACCGGCGGTGGTCTCGGTGGAGCCCAATAAAGATGTGGGCTGTGTTTAGTTCCCCTTAACATCACCAAACTTTTCAAAATTCTCTTTCTAAACTTCACTATTCACCTGCCACATCAAATCTCTCTACTCATGCATGGAACACTAAACGTGGGTAAATAAAAAAACTAATTACATGGTTTTGGTTTTGATGTACACGACGAGACAAATCTTTTGAGCCTACTTGGATCATGATAGGACAATGTTTACCACAAACAAACGAAAAGTGCTACAGTGCGCTACAGTGTCGGATGTGACATTTTCACCAAACTCTTCCATCTACTTTTTAAAACTAAACACAGCCGTGGTCAGTAAGCGAATTCGTTTGTACTGCAGTTCAATAGTAAATGTCGGTAGAACCCTGTCCACCAGGATTCAATTCCTGATGCTAGCATTTGCATTTTCCAGGATTTATTTTAGTAGGAAACCTAGCAGCTCCGCCATTCATCCCGCGGCCCTGGTGGGCTGGTCCCAAGCCGCCGCCCAAACGAGGTAACCAAAATCACACTTCGCACACAACCCAAATCGATCGACGAGACGGGTTCAAC
The DNA here is from genome assembly GCA_033239725.1 of Echinochloa phyllopogon. Taxonomy (NCBI): domain Eukaryota; kingdom Viridiplantae; phylum Streptophyta; class Magnoliopsida; order Poales; family Poaceae; genus Echinochloa; species Echinochloa phyllopogon. Next base: position 8,195,721 of record BTCW01000009.1, on the reverse strand, counting down.
GGCGGCAGTCACCATCTATCGCCGGGAGAAGAGAGAGAGGGAGGGGGTGGAGGGCTATTGCTCGCACGCACGGCACCGTCAACCCTAGAGAAGAGGCTGAAGATGGTTCGTTCGGGTAATTCTTTTCTTCAAACGATCTATCCACTCGTACTCCCTCGTTGCCCACACTAAATTCATTGTGAATATTTAGCTTTCTATTGCTTTAGTTTGATACTGAATTCTGTCTGCAAATCCTTTTCTAATTTCTTTGTTTGAAAATTCTGCCTTGCGTTTAATGCCCGTCAGAAGTGGTGGATGTACACGGAGTCCATGAGGTTGAAGGGCCTCTCTTGGTCGGCGGGGTAGAGTACCTTGCATCCCGAATTGGCTTGTTCACTGAGCAGCTTGTGCTCGAGCACCTCCGCACCGACCAGGCCTTTCGAGATTACTTGGAATTTCGCGAGGAAGTATTCAGAAAGGCCGTGAGAGAAATGATTTCTACATTCAAGTCCCCTGTATGTATCGAAATCACCGTTTTTTAGGGCTATAACAATAACAAAACGTTTTTTTAGAGCTGTATAGCAAATCGTTCAATCTTTTCTCATCCTCGTTGTTTTGGTGATTCCATGATTCATCATGCTTGCAGGTCGATCTGTTTTTCCTGACTGACCTTGATAGAGTTGATTTCCAAAGACAGTCTTTTAACCACAGGACGCTAATTCAACAGGTACCTGCTTGCTCCATGGTTTTTACTTACCTATGTGCTTCTAGTTGTAGCCCATCTTTCTTTGTTGATTCTGTCCATGCACCTGTATGCGCGCCATCCATATTTATGGTTATTACTAATTCTACTTCTGTTAAAAATATATGATTGTGTTATAAATATAGTAAAACTTTGTTCCTTTTGTTTTGATGTCATGCCGTATATGCCTCTTTTGAGTTGTAACTTGTCCATGTGTTTAATACAGACATCTGCAATTGCTATACACAGGACCTTATTGACCATTCTCTTCCTTTTATTTGAAGTACGCTGTGATGTTCTGTAGTTGTAGGGACATATATATTTCGTTGTTCTTTTCCATTTCACAAGTCATTTGTTTCTGATGTTTGGCCACCAATGTTAGCTTGCGATAGGTGAGTAATCCAAGCCAGCCACACTTGGTGCGGTGGTTAGCAGTCTGAACATGTGGTTTTGTAGGCTAGGCTCCATCCAGATGTGGTCTCACTGGTTCAGGGTTCCCTGGCTTGCTAAATATTTCCAAGAAAAAATAATCTCTTTTGATCCCTGCCACTGATTGATCTCAAATATTGAGTATTGGCCATATAATTGACTTCATTTAGGCTGGTGTAGAAAAGGGTAGACATGTATGCGAAAGATATTGATTTGCTGTATCGCACACTTGGTCCTCAAAACATAAAGGGGGAGAATATTATGGTGGTTTTCATAATATTATTAGTTTGCAGACAGTTTTTTACTATTCTGGTTCCTAAATTTGTATTTGTAAAGAAAAGTTTTGTCTGATTATTTCTTATTCTTTATTTGCATTGAATGTTCAATGTGCAGTACAAATGTACAATATGATTGTGGATGAGGAAAGTAACAGAAGCGGAGCTGTGAAAATGTCAGAAAGTGTTGTCTTGGATGAGGATCGCATTTTCAATAAGTCTGTAAGTACATGTAGCAAGAATTTGCAATTTTAACTTTTCTTCATTGCTTTACATGTGTGAAATTGTGTGTTGCAGTTTTGTCGGAAACCATAGGGTTTTAACTTTTGACTCTATACTTAGCAGCAAGACAACACCATTGTAACAATGATTATGTCTAACCTATGTTGTTCCCACTAATGAAGATAAACACCATAAGTTGAATTTCACTCTTAGCATAGGATTACACATGCATGCTTTGTCCATTATTTGCTTGATCCTAGAGGTATTCAAGAAAGTGCCTAGTTGTTAGTCATTTTGTTCTGATTATTTTTTGTATGTGCCCTTATCATAGCGCTAGCCATGACTTGGGGACCCACAACAGAGCCGTCAGACCTAAGAAATAGGAACCCCAAAGATTTTGGTTCTCATGGGGCGCTTGTATTTGTTTCATAAAACACAATTACCTTCATTTTCCTCAGTTGTCCAGCCATTTCCCCGTTTCACATTATGAAATAACATGGATGGCTCCACCTGATCCAACTAGCCCCTGGATCTTCATGTACCTACATGCTCTCTGTTTATTTTCATTCCACACTGGCTTCTGTGCACAGCTCCTGTGGATCGGAACATCTCCATTTTATACTGGAAAATATCCAAGTCTTACTCTTTGAATGCTTTTGCCAGGCTGCTGAGCAATTTTCTTTTCTTTTTCTCCAGGATAGGAGCTGTATTATTTGGGCTGTATAGTTTTCAAAAGGACTATTAACGCTGGTGTTGTCCAGGTCATTTTTCTGTCTAGCCACCTCGGTATGGCCAGGTGGCCTTAGTTCCATTGGAAAATACTCTAGGTAGGATCGAAGGTTCCTGTAGGGTGAATGGAGTAGATAGGATGAATTGAGTAGATATATAGAGAACTGGAAACCTACATGGGCTTTTGGTGCAAAAACTGGTGTCAAGCCTCAATTCCTGCTTTTCGCAGTTTGCAGGAGAAAATGTTAGCCAGTCTGTTTCGTTGAGCATGTGCTGTGTGCTCAGAGTATCGATTTCTCCAGGTGCGGATCCAGCACTAGTCCATAGTAGTTAATCTCAGGTAAATATATGTAGGTTCTAGGTCCAAAACACTAGAATTTGGCCTAAATTCTGCTAACCCAGAACATGTGCACTGGTCCAGCCCCTGGATGAAAGCCATTTTTGTCTCCGCTCCTAGATTTCTCAGGCATGCATGAGGGGCGGGCTCAGGGTGTTTTGAATCACATGGGGAGCAACGCCCCATGCCTCAGCCCAACTAGCATTTTGAGCTTTTAGTGTTCTATTCTTAAATCTGGAGCTCATTGGTACTTTTTCTGAAGTACTGGTTGTTTAGTGAAGCATGGACTTTGAGTATTGGACTGCTGGTATCCCATGGTACCTGTGGTCTCTTGGTTCTTAATAGGAACCAAACCAAGAAATTCATGCCATCTGCCCATTGTCCCACAACAAAGTTCATACTTCATACACCAGGATTGCCCCTAGTTTCTTAGATTTTAAACCACATTTATTTCGTTCTTAATAACAGTCTTGCCAACTGCCCCTAGTTTCTGAACTACCTGAGCTGTAGTTTTTATAGTCTTGTTTTAAAAGTTGGAAACTGGTACACCGCGCCCCCAGTAGTGATGTATGGTATAATGGATATACAGCCAAGCCTTAATGTGGCCTAAACATTGTATCACTACATTTAGTACCTCACAAATATACATTAATAAAGAGTGGTACTGCTAATGTCGTTTGAAGGTTTGAATATGATGAGCTAAAGGGCCGAATGAGTAGAGCACTATCATGTTTGTTCTGTTAGTGATCATAGGTCTCTTCCATGTCAAGGGTGTTTAATAACTGAGTTTGAGATTGTGTTTCATCGAAATGTGCTTTTGACTTGCAGTTTGTTATTTTGTTGTGGAAACGTTGGGCACTTAAAATGACCTGTTGTGTGTGGAGAATAGTCCTAGATAATGACCCACACTGCTCAAAAGTTATTCTTTGCCTCACTTGTAATTTTTCAATTTCCCCAGAGAAAAGATCATCTTTCAACTAAACTGTCAAAAGCTCGGAGATACTACACATACCGTAAAAGTCTTTTGAAGCTTGACTTTATCCACTGTCAAGTTCTCTTTTGCTTCACTAGATTGAACACCTCTGACAGTTCAAACATTTTGAAGGGGCACAGTGATCCTGACTTAGTTCTGAAGCTGATTAAAAAATCAGCTAGATGGAGGCTGGATGATTTCGAGTTAAAATGTGGTCTGGAGGTTGTTGTCGTCCTTTGTTCATTAAATGATCTCCAATATCACCATGTAATATATACTTTGTTTTTTGCAGAGCCATATGGACCTTTTGAAGGAATATACAAGTAGATTTGGCTCAGGGTGCAGCTTGTCTGATGTATGGAATTAGTATTCTTTGACTAATATTAGACTTATGTATTCATGAATTGCAATACCTTGATGCAGTTTGAAACTTCAACTTTGTAGAGCTTGTATATATGTGACCCGTGGGAATACTCCTACATGCTAGATCAACTTTGCAGTTTGATGCAGTGTCGATTCTTTCCCCAAAAGTTCACAATTCTAGAACGATGCCTGTAGCAATTTGGAAGTGACATCACTTATAGGGGCATTTGCTAACTTATTATTTACAGATTTAGGGCCAAGATGTACTTGCACTTTGTTTTTGGCTTTTCTATGGGTTATTCTATGGGTTATGACTGTTTAAAATCTACGTTAAAACATTTGCTCCTAGACCACTGTTACGTGGTTATGTGACTAGGTCAATATGATTTTGCAGTATGAAAATGTAGCTCTGGAGAGGATCAATTCTGAGATGGGATCAGAAGTAGAGGAAATTCTATATTACCCTGACCCTGATGAGGTAAGTCTTTTGACGCTAAATAAATTACAGCCTCCTGATGACATGGTTCTTTTGTAGCTAGAGCTCTTACACACTTTTCTTTTTGCTGCTGCTGTACTATAGTGGCTTATGCATGGCTATTTCAACCGTATGAAATTAAAGAGTCTCGCTCGAGATTGTTGTTTGTTAGCAGAAAACAGTGATATCACTCTGGTGGAAGAGGTCAGCTTTCTTCTATTATCTTTAGCTTTCATGTTAAGACGTGAGTAAATAAATCCCCCCCCCCCCAAACCACCCCACCCCCCGGGGCCCCTCTTGGTAAATACTGAATTCGTTGGAGTCATATGGTACTTCCTCTGTTCATATTGACCCATCTTGCCTTTACTTTTTGCTTGCTCTAGATTTAACCAGATGACGCATGTTACAATCTGAACCATGTAGCTCTTTTTGCAGTTCATGCCTGTACCTGTGAAGGAGCACAGGACCTTGCCTTCACTGAAGCAAGCAATGAAGCATTCTGTCAAAGACTGGATAAATAATAATCTGCATGGAGGAGAGGGTGCTGCTCGTGGTAAGGTACCTAATAGTTGATTAGATAACCTGCGTGGGGGGGGGGGGGGGGGGGTGCTATTCGTGGTAAGGCGCCTTGGCAGGCACTTGGTCTTGGTTTAACCAACCGCAGGTCAAGCCTGCCAATCGCAGTTGAGACAACCTGGCCATAAGAATCTGTTGAATTAAACTTATACTTGATTGTAGTAAACATTTGGAGTCTGCTCGTTGTAATATACTATGTGTCGTGGACGGCCATAAGGGATCCCCTAACCAAGGGGATAATCACCCTCGAAAAACGCAAATAAACCAAGACTAGGTCTCCGCGGACCAAAAAGGACCAAAGGGCGCACAAGGCCCACGGCCCACTACGGCCCAGCAGTTGCTCGGGTCCCACCGACGAAGGTCCCGACGCGCGAACTCCGTCTCCGCCTCGCTCAAGGGTCTAGGACCCCTCGTCCGAAACACTGTACAAACTCCGCCTCGCTCGGGGTCTCGGCCCCCTTCGAGCGAACATCAACTCCGCCTCGCTCGAGGCCACCCCTCGACCAACGACACGCACGCTCATCCGCTCCACTTGACAAAGGCATTCAATGCCCGGCACTGCCGCGGGACGCCAAAGTGAAAAGGCGAACCGCTACCCATGCCGCGCAGCAGACACGACCTGAAGCACTGTGCGGCCAACTCCAGTCACTGTGCGGCTGACACCAGTCACTGCGTAAGCACTACTGCGCCCTATGCGAAAAGGCGAGTGTCACTCCGTGACACTGTGCCACCTGCTCCCGTCCATCCCCCACGACGGAGCTCTCGAACGGGCATGGGAGCACCCTTGAACGGGTGTACGAGCGGTGACTGGGCATGAGCGCCGGTACGCGCTGCCGCACAAATGACGCAGGCCGGGTCCTGTCCGCCAACTCCGGCCACTGTTCTGCCATTCCTGCGCCGGGCAGGTCTGCGGCGCACTGTGCGAACAGGGAAGCGTCACTCCGGCCCCTGTGCTGCCAACTCCCGTCCTTCTCCCGCGGCGAAGCCCTCGAACGGGCATGGGAGCACCCTCAAACGGTGTACGGACGACGACTGGGCGCGGACCCCGGTCAGAGCCACCCCTCGAAACCGCTTCAGGACAAGCACAAGAGCCACCACGCCGTCAGTTGAAGCCGGAGCACGTCAACGATTTGCGCCAGGCGCAAGGATTCGCAAGGACGAGAACCATGCCCGGTGTCTTGCTCGACAGTACACCACTACTGTAGAAGTTTACTGTGCTGCATGCCTGTAACTGCCCCTCCTTGGCCTATAAAAGGAGGAGGCAGAGGCCAAAACTCGACCCGACCCAACGAACACAACACAACGCACGCACTGCTCAACACTTCCGCTTGTTCTGATATTGGCACTTGCCTCAATCACCATAGACACCAGGGACTTGGAGGATTTGCCTGGTGTCTATGGTGATTGAGGAGGAAGGAGGCGTCCAAGTCCAACCCTAGATCGTGGATGGCCCCTGTCCCACTCCGCACAGCGCCGCCGCCACATGCATCCGAAGCCGCGTCGCCTCCTCGCCTTCCATAATTTCCTCCGCCCGAATCCCCGGTCCAAGCCCTTTGCTTCCGTCCACTCCGGCGCCACACGAATCAAGATCGTCCGCTAAGGTACGCTATCTTTTTCTTTCCGTGGTCGTCGGTTCTCACGCTGCCCTCTCCACCTTCTGAGAAATAGGAATCCAGAATTCCCGTTTTTTTATCCACACACTTTCTACGCAAGGATCACTGCTATATCTACCGGTTTAGTCATGGACTTGACTGACATTGTTCTAGTTTGCAGTAGCTGTATATAGAATCACATGTGTTAATTTTAGATGAACCGCATACTCCTCACTTGAACCTTTCATTATCGGTTTATATGAACCTTCAGTGGAACACCATCCTCCACATTGTTTTTCTAGTCAATTTGGCCATTCTCTATGGTGTACTCTTTAATTTGTCCTCGTTGCAAAATTTCTACACAGATCACAGACGCATGGACGGCAACAGCAAAGACCTGGTAAAGTGCTCCCACTATCTGTCAAACAATTTACTTGCGTGAATGGTTTAATTTTGTTGTCACATGCAGTAATCATCTATCCATGTTGCAGAAAAATGGTTCCCAATGTGACATGAAAAAAGAAGAATTAGAATGGCAACATCATCAGGGTGAAAGGGTATCACAACGTATGCCTCATCTGTTGCGCGAGATGAAGAATTTAACGAAGAAGATGCGCCCCCACTTCCAGGATGATCCTGTAGGCCTCAAGTTGTGGGATAATCATGCTAAAGAGATCCTAGACGGATTTGAGTATAACCTTCCCACCGCTCTTGCATCACCAACGAATCTGCCAGTTAGTCTCCTACAGTTTGCTTTTCTACCATGAATCCTATAAAGCAGAGAAGATGCTTGCACTTGACTGCACACAGAATCGCCCCTGCAACATCGGAGACAGGCTGTTTGGGTGTTTCTACAGATAAAATGCTAATGTTTCGGCTATATCACTCTTGGAACACCATAAAATAGCCAATCATCCTTATTTAATTGGAGAAAATAAAGTCCGTGTCATTGGTTAACACAAAACTTTACAGATTGGCACTGAATAAACTATTTTTCTTTCTATTAGTCAGAATTAGATTTTCTCTGGGTGCCACAATTACCATGAGTTGAACCCTGGTTGCCAAATGAGAATAGTCTAGTGTTCCCCATGGCTTTCTCCTCTTGCATATCGGCTTACTCATGTTATCCTCCCCTTGTTTGTTTTCTTCTATATTCTTCCTTCTTCCACTTCTTTCACGTTTGACCTGACTGTGCCTCCAAAATTGGAGTCATAGTACATCTGCACCTGGTCCATCGACTCATCCTAACATTGTTGCCACCTGGGGCATGGGACTGAAATTTCATGGGGAATAAACGTTGCAACCATGATAGCTTAGATATAAAACAATGGTTTTTTGGTGTTTTTGCCCCTACTTTGAAGTGCAATTATGATTTTGCCCCCTATAATTCACAAGTCAATGCGTTTTTGCCCTTGGTCTTTGTATATTTGCCCCTGTTTTGGACGTTGACTAGGGGTTTGACTTGTGAATAGTAGAGGGCAAAATCACAAAGTTGAAAAAACGAGGGGAAAATCACTATTAGACTTTTAAAAGGGGTAAGAAGCCCTGAAAAATGAATAGATTGGTTTTCAAAGCAAAAAAAAAAAACTCTGGTGGTGCTCTTTGATGTCTGCCCTGTGTGTGCCTGATCCTCTCCCAGGTGGAATAGCTCGAGCTTTAAGGAAACCTGACAATTGGTCTATGTATTTTTTTTTATCAAGGTAATGCTTGCCTTTTCAATTGACATGTTAAATTAGTGCTCTGTACTTTGGGGATATATAGGTGAAGAGAATACTGAGTAGAGGAAGGGGTGCTATATTATGAATACATCTCATTGCAGGGATCAGTTGTTATAGTGCACAATTCCGTCCAGTTAGAAATACATGACAGTCTGGCCTAAGGCTTCAACTGGCAGGAGGCGGAACTGCGTGTTAGAATGTCATGCATTTTTGGCAAGAGGGAGTTGTATACTGTGGAAGTAACTTTCATGGCTTCATGCTGAATCTAGTAACATCAACCTTGATTTGTCAATCGATGCATATTTTTTACTATTGATAGTAAAAACTAAAAAGGACTTATTTTTTGGGAAAAGAGGTAAATGTTCTATGATTTAACAAGGCTTATTTTTTTTAAAAAAAGGTGCTGCCTCAACTTTGAATTCAAATAAAGTGGTTTTTAGATCGCAATCATATATCTGTTGATAACTTGGAACGCTCAAATTGTTGCAGTCTACCTGTTGATTTATTTTATTTTATTTAATTTTTTGCAGACAACTGTTCGATATCAGAACATAATGAAGAAGAAGGCCCGCTTCATGACCTCCGGTGGAGTGGACAAGAGGTTAGTCGCAGCAGGTTGTGTTGTTGCTGTTGCTGGAGTTGCTCTGGGTCTTGTCTTCAGGCCTACGTCGGGGAAGCAACAGGAGGCCGAGTAGGATAACTAGATCGTTTGTTGGCATGTGTATGCTTATCTTAAATATATTCTTGTGTTATGGACTGTGCTAAACTGTTGAAAGATCTTTCATGTTCTGGCACTTGTGGATGTGTCTTACTGTGTAAGATGACGTGACTTAACAATGAAATAACATGCTAGATGTATGGGGTTTCTATGACATTGAGGTAGTGAGTCTTACTCTTGATTCCATCACCACCCTGGGTATATTTGCTTATTTATGCGAGAAGTGGATTGAAATTGGTCCTCGTTGACCCTTGTTCTGAGTTTTATCTTGACAGTCTGGATGGGAATTGTTTCAGGATCAGCATGTATCAGATTTAGGGCTGCGAGCAGCTACGTTGAGATTTCGACTAAGGCCGTGTTCAGATGCAAAATAAGGGTGGGGGTTTGGGGTCTTTACGTAATCATTGCGACATTATAGCATTTCATTTGTATTTATAAAAAATTATTTAAAAATTGATTAATTAGGCTCAAAATGTTCGTCTCGCAAAGTACAATAAAACTGTACAATTAGTTTTTTATTTTAACAACATTTAATACTCTATGCATGTGTCGATATTTTGATGCGACGAGAATCTTCTTTTTACGTGGATCGGTTTTAATTTGTCTGGTTATATATTAATCATGTGATTTTCTTTCTTTTCGTAATTTATTTGTTGATGGGCCATACGTCTGTGCGTGTGCGTGCAGATTGACCACTCGGTGGTGGAGAGCTTCGGTGGGCACGGCAAGACGTGCATCCTGTCGAGGGTGTACCCGACCAAGGCCGTCGGCGACAAGGCGCGCCTCTACGTGTTCAACAACGGCGAGTCGGACGTCAAGGTCACCCACCTGAATGCGTACGAGATGCGGTCGGCGAAGATCACCAGCGACACGGTTGAACCGACGAACACGTGACCTGCCCGGCCGCGCAGATCTGGTGCAAATATGTACATGGCTAGCTAGATGAGTTTTATTACGTCATTTGCCATAGGTTTTTGAATAGCTTGTTGTTTTTTAGATAATGGATATGAAATATCCGGCCTTGACCAAAATGGCTACGGCCCAAAGAAATTACAAATTTGCAGCACTTCCGTCTGCACTCACGAATAAAGTCAAAGCGTTACCTACATCATAAAGATGAATAGAGCATTAGTTCATAATCCTATTACTAAATCTCCATCCATGATGTGCGAAAACACGCATAGCCGTCTCCAAAGCCTGGCAGACGTCCTTTATTGCTTGTCTGTCGTCTTCAAGCTGATGTAGCTGTGCCTAAAAGCGGAGCCAATATGTGCCCCGAAACAGTACCTGTAGATAAGTTTTTTGTAATGAATTGTTAAAAACAAAATCATTCCTACTCAGCCAAAGTGCCCAACATAAAGCAGAGGCCCCGACTAACATCTGGTTTTTAGTTTTGTATTTAAACCCGCTAACCAATTAGTAAATAAATGATTGACACTAAGAGGCTTTGGACGATCTAAAACTATTTGGACCGCTCTCCATAAAAAAGTAGCCATATGGCAATCGAAAAAAAAGGTGTTGTATTGTCTCCTCTTTGGAACAGAACGAGCATAACTTATTCTCATTCCAGTTCCTTCTAACTAAATTATCTTTTGTAAGTGTAACACCTCTCTTTAGATACCATAAGAAATTTTTTATTTTAAGCAGAACCTTCAAATTCCAAAGCTGTGTACATCTTTGTATATTGCCATTATTAATTAAAGCCAAGTACAGATATTTGACAGAAAATACGCCTGACTGAGTAAGGTCCCACCGAAAGGCATCTCTGCGATCATTTAACTGAACATGACAGATTCTATTGACCAGGTTGTGCCACAAGTTTAAATTCTGGCCTACTAATGCTCTCCTAAAAGACACATTGAGAGGAACCCTAGAAAAAACTGAGGCAACCGTGTCACTCTTTTTCCTGGCAATCTGATAAAGAGAAGGATATTGTTGTTGCAAGGTAAAATTTTCCAACCACTTGTCTTCCCAAAACCTGACTTGGTTACCGTCATTTAATTGGAAGGAACCATGAGCAGTAAAGGTTTTTTTTACCTTCAACAGACCTGACCAAAAATGTGAGTCTCCTGGTACTCTCTCCACTTGAGTAAATGTTTTGGAACGTAAATACTTATTCTTTAATAATTGTTGCCACAATCCATCCCCATTTATCAAGTTAAACCACCATTTACTCAATAAGCACTTGTTCTGTATCTCTAGATTTTTTATTCCTAAACTATCCACATCTTTTGGTTGACACAGAATCTCCCATTTTTCCAGTCTGTACTTCCTCTTATGACCACCTGGATCTGTAATAGTCTAACTTTTCCAGGACACCTTTTGGAATCTCAAAGAACGAGAGCATAAACACCGCCAAACTAGTTAGAACGGAATTGATTAGAACTAATCTTCCTCCAACTGACATGTGTTTCCCTTTCCAGCTGGCTAATTTCCGTTCGAATTTCTCCTCTATGCCTTTCCAATCTGAGTTGTTTAATTTTCTATAGTGCATTGGAATGCCAAGATATCTAAAGGGGTAGGACCAAGATTGGCAACCAAACAACTCAGCATATTGCTGTTCACACTCCTTTGCCTGACCAAAGCAAAATAATTCACTTTTATGAAAATTGACTTTAAGACCCGATAATTGTTCAAACGCACACAACAACAGCTTCATGTTTGTGGCTTTAACAATATGAGTAGCTTGTTCTTATTCTTACAGTAGTCGTTTTAAGCTTGTGAATTGTGATCAAACCCGCCTTTCTTTCTCGGTTTTTTTAGATAATGAAAAGTTTAGTTTTGGCTTCAGTCATTCTCAATTGAGAAGCAGCTGTCCATAATTCTTAAGAACGCATGTCACCACAACAAAGAAAAGCAGACATCCTATAATCACTGATAACAAAAAAACGTTCTACAGCATTCCGGTTTGTTAGGTGATATCGACTTCAAAAAGAAACGCAGGACCGGAGTTTGAGCCAAATCAAAGACCGGTCACTATATAGTCCGGTTTTAAATAAGAATTTACTCCTTGTTTTTCATCGGCAAGGAGATCAATTCATCGCCCAGCATTAGGAAGACGACGGCGGCCGGCGGCCGGAGTGCACTTGCCGATGAAAATTACATCGTAGGCGGGCCACCGCAATGTGGGTCTCTGCTGGAGCAGCGCCTCGATGGCCTCCGTCGAGCCGTAGTGCGCCGCGACGTGCAGCGGGTATTGCCGCTCTCTGTTGGGCTTGTAGGTCAGACGCGACCGCTTGGTGAGCAACAACTCAATCTTACCTCAAAAAGAAAAAAAGAGGAAAAAAAAGAGCAACAACCTCTGCGCCGCGCAGTGCAGCGTGTGTCGTTCCGTCGGAGTCTGTCAGGTCCAGCAGCCAGATGTGCTTCTTCAGCATGATGTCCATGATCTCAGCAGAGAACCTTCCTAGCTGCAGGCTCTCGGCTTTCAATCTGGGTCCCAAAAAGCAATTCCTAAATACACTATGCAAAAAAAGATTTTCCATCACATCAAAATATCATAACATGAATGGAGTATTAAATTTAGATGAAATCAAAAACTAATTGTACAGTTTTGTTGTACTCCGTGAGACGAACATTTTGAGCCTAATTAATCAATTTTTGAATAAATTTTTACAAATATAAATGAAGTGCTGCAGTAGCGCAATGATTACGAAGTGACATCTTACTTCCAAATTCAACCTCCCAATTCTAATATCTAAACAAGGCCCTGATCTCAGTTAGTTGCTCAATGTCAAGGAAAAGAACGACAGGATGACAAAAGTAGTTCAGTTGGACATGGAAAATTGCAATAGTTCTGACGGAAGTTAGGATTAGGACAACAGCGAGTTGAGTTTCGGTTCACCGAAGCTCGGGTTGCAGATGGGATGTCTTTGATCAAATGACCATCTAGCCAACACAGCCTTGCCCAAAGATCAAAGGTCTCAAGATTGATCGAATATGCATCTTACGGTGGGCCGGTATTTAATCTGCCGCGGCCCAGAGTGAGATGCGTGGATCGGGCCGTAATCCGGGTCAATGCCGAGCCCTACACTCCACCCCAACAAGGGCCTTAACAAATTCTGCGAAAAATCCTTTTGCCCTGCTTCCGAGCCCGGGGTAATCCTTCCCACCTCCGCCCTCCCTCCCTTCCCCCATTTTGTTTCTGTTCTCTTATTCATATATAAGGCTATAATTCCCTTTTCCTAATTTACTGGTTTATTTTTATCTAATAACTAGCTTACGAGTAATTAAATATTGCATTATTTAGTTCTCAAATAAAATGAACATCACGTCATGTTTAACCCATGCAATTGTTGCAAATGTGCATGAGATTCCTCTGTGACGCTGTCTTAAATTTTCATTCACCACCAGAAGTTTGCTGTACAGCAACCCATCACTTTCTGTGGTGAGTCACCACCCTGTACATCCTCATTTGTGTCATTGTCCAGGCTTGCGCTCGCTCTGCTTAGTCGTCTCTCATCTGGTGTAGTTCCCATTGTAAATCTGTAATTTAACTTGATATGTGTATCATTTTTCTCACTTTGCATTGAAAATTCTCTAACAAGAAGTACTTTTACACCATTTCTGCAGATTCACTATTTTGTTGGAAATTTTATTCACGTTATCAAGATCAACCGAGGTTTGCAAATCCAGCTCTTTCCTTATTTTGTAGAGCGATACTTTCTGTCCATTTTATATTGAAATGATTTGGTTGGTTTTCTTGTCGTTCTGAAGGTTTTGGATACTAGTGAGCATTATGTTCGATGTCTTTGGTGTTTGGAGCATGTAAACAAGAATTAATATGATTTGAACTATGTTTGATAGACCACAAGAATGGAAATCTGGCTGTCAAACTTAGTGGCACTTGGGTCAATGAGTGGTTGAATAGCAATTTTGAAAAGAAATTAATGGCTGATAACCATGAGAATGGAACTCCGGTTTTGAGATAGAACATAAGGTTTTCAAACTCAATACACAAGTGTGGAATGAATGAGATCACTGAATTTTATAATGGAGGGAGCAATTTTATGCAAGCTAGTATTGGATGAAGAACAAAAATTTGCAGAGGACAATGAGCATCACATGTCTTGGGTTCTTTATGTTGTAATGAGGGAAACACTGCATATATGAGCTACTATTGAGGGAAAAAGATGAATCTACTCGGTGTCATGTGGATATTATCGGCATGGTGTCAGCACGTTTCTTTGTCCTAGTCAACTTTCAACATTTATTTTGAGGAGTTTCCAGAGGAGTTTCAAGCATACAACATGAGGGCAGAATAATATTGTTGTAATCTTTTTTAGTTTTTCTTTTTATGTAACTGTACTGTACCTTGTACCTTGTAATGTAACCAGCATAGTGTTTTAGGAAGATGATTTATGGATTCTCTTTACATTTTTAAATCTACGCTATGGGTCCACGAAAACATAAATATTGGAAACCAAGAAGATGGATATAAGTGAAAGAAAAATTAGTAAACTCTTAATTAGAAGGAAAAAGTATGCAATTCTGGCTACATATTTTCATTTGTTTCAGTGGACATGGATTTGTTCTAAGCTTCAAAGCTTTACCTGCTCGCACAACATACTGTATGGATACAATTTTTAATCTTGCTTGTGATTATGTCTTTATTTTCAATGGATTTATATACTTTATTATTCAGTGGATTGCAGGTAAGTGTTTCGTAGTCAGATGGATAGCATATTGCCATTTGGATATACTTATTGTTCAATTATGTAATTTCATAGGTTGCTTGTAGTCCTTCAACTGTATTCTGAGTAAGCTGTTATATGTGGAGTTGCTGAGGATATTAAAATGTGCATATCTTTCGGTGTTTACAACCTATTATCTGCAGCAAACTAGGTCTCTTGGTTCACTTGAGATCAAAGATGTAATTATTTGAATTTCTATTCTGTCCCAGCCTTTTCCTCATGAAAACTAGAATGCTTAAATAATATAGGGAAGGTCTTGAATTGTAACTCCAGTGTATGATTTGTCCATTTGCACTTTTCCCGTAATTTCTTGCAGTGGTTATGGCATAACAAATAAGTGTAATTCAACACAGTATACCAAGCATGTCGTAAATATGGTTAAGAAACTAGCTAAATTTATCGAGCCCAGTCAATTTTTTTCCTTTTTTTATCATTTTTAGACACTCAAATAAACCAGAGTCCCATTTAATTGGTCTGCGCTTTTAAGTTTTTTTCAGAATACGCCCAAGTTTGTTCAATGAACAAAGAAAAGAGAATTAGTGGTAAAGTAGATGACTAACAAAGTGCTTATGTAATTTTTTCCTTGATGAGTTATTTATCTAATTGGGTTATTTGCATTAATGCAGGAAGAGGGTGAGAGACCCAGAGAGAGAGCAAAATGTTTGCCTTGCTTGGTATACACAAAAAGATCATAAAATTGATTCTTTAGTTAGATGGTCAAATTAACAATTACTGATTTTCATATTCTTGCCATTGCAGGTTTTATATTGGGGTTCTGGCTTCTGGTCTCCCCCTGGTATAAATGCTGAGTGCCCATCTATCTACTATGCTTTTTTTATTATATGTAGCCGTATCTTCCATCGAGCTTTTATTTGGGTAAATTGTGTGTCCGCGTTGCAGCCGGAGGCTCCATGGGCTCATGAGACATGATGAGTCGAGAGTACCATTACTTGAGTCTAGCTGTCACAAGCAGATCAACCCGTGGTTGCCACTCTGGTTCACCTTGGCTATGCTTGCGTCACTTTTGTGGATGTGGTTTTATGCGGCAAGCAGTCAATACACTAAAGTCCAACATGCAGATTGTGTTTCATGGTTGTGGCCTGATGCAACCATTTACCAGTGGATCCTCATAGTCTCGGGATTTATTACTAATCTGGGATGGCTGATATGGCTTTGTTTCTTGGATTGCAAAACGGTATGCATGATATCTACTATGAGTATTATTTAATATCCATCTAGGCCTCGTTATCATAGTATATGCCACATAATAATGATTCCTTTTTTTGCAGACTTCGCTTTGGTCTGCTATTTCTGCTGTGCCATTGTCTGTGCTGATTCACACAGGGTATGCACTTTGCGGTGAGGGTCCAGCCAGACCACAGATTATTGGATGGGCAGCAGTTACTTTATCTCTCATCAGCAATATCTTTCGAATAAAGTCAATGGTAAGTCCTACAGCTTAATGTTTTAATCATCAGTTACTAAACTGTGTCATTAATCTCTCTGAAGTCTTAAATTACAGGGCCGCCGTCGTGAGCTTTCTTGGTTTTCTTTCTCTGTTGTTATAGCTGGAACTTTACCTGAAGGCTTGTGGATGCTGAATGTGATCTTTTTGGAGCGGGACACAGTATTTGCAATGGATGGAAAAACAATTGCTTTCTGGGATATCTTCTTAAAAAAAAACTGCCACTGGAAGGTAGATACAATGTCCTACATAACTGAATATAAATGTTTATTCTGTTGCCGCTGCACTTCTCTTATTGCTAGTGCCGTTTGCTTGTTATGTCTGATAGGCGTGTTGGACAATAAACTTTCTGTTGCGGATTCCTGAGCTTATGGTCCTCACCTGGTGGGCGCTTGAAGACCTGTCTGAACGAGCGCATGGTTGGGTATGGGCTTCAGCATACACTTTCTTGAGGAAGAATGCCCAACAACATCTGGTAGAAGGATAGCGCGATATGATGTAGGTGGTGTGCTTCTGATATACCTCAATTCTGATTTACACCTCGGAAGTTAATCCCAAGCTTCATCCACAGCTCTTGGAAGGTGTTCCGTGGAAACTGCGCAGGAAGCAAAGACATGTAAGATGGTTAGACATCCACAACTCCTTTGCGCAGGAAGCAAAGACATGTAAGATGGTTAGATTCGGTCTCTGAATGGAACGCTCCTGCAAGGCTGCGTCCTCACATACTTGACATCTAGGCCTTTCTGTGATGAACAGTTTTACACATGCACCGAGAAACACCTAACCCTGCAGATACTATAACCAGAGGTGAAGGGTCCATGGCTTTAGTCTGTACAAAGTATATGTGGAACACAGCGATCTGCCAGCAACTTGTTCCGAAGAATTCAGAAACCTGAAAACAAAGATGTGCTGCAATTGTTTTTTTTTGAAAGGTTGCTGCAATTGGTTTTACATGGAATTTGCCACAGCACTTCTGATCCGGACTGAGCCAATGCTTTCACCAACTACGATCCGGACTGAGCCAATGCTTTTACCAACTACACATGGTTTCAGTACATGAAACATAATTTGGTATTGTGATGTGCATTTCTGGTACTGGGAGTACTGGTATCATCTCGGTTTTGTGAAATTATCTTGCTGACCTCTGTGGCTATACTATGAGAAATATTTGCATCCCAGAAGTACTTTCCAGCATTGTATACCAGAGGTTACTTATTATGCAGGAGTCTTATCACTCTGGTAAGGCCGTATACTGGTAAGACCTGCATGCACTGTGACTATCTGGCCTGCTCTGAAAATATTCAGGAAACAAGTCGGCAAGTGAAAGCCGCGGCACACCTAATTTGCTAATTTCTGCTGCAATTTGATATCCGGTATATCTTTGAATTTGATCCCACGACGCTGAAGTGCAATTTTGGCATCCTCGGATGTCCATCGTGGGCGCAGACTTGTTATGGCCCCCTGGCGCCGTCGCCAAGGACGTGAAGCAGAACATGATAATGCCAACGGAACGGAGCGGCCGGAGACGGTGCTCGTGGCAGGGCCAGGCGGCGCGGGCGTCGTGGGCTCGTGGCAGGGCAAGGAGATAATGGCCCTGTTCGCTTGATAGTGGAACTGAGCGACCTGGCGCTGGCGCGCTGCCATGGGATCAGTGTAAACGTGATATTTGCATACCACGATTTGCCAGCGAAAAGTAGAACTCCGCTTAACACGTTTACAGCTTCACGATAATATTAATCTTTCAATTTGTTTTGCAAGAAAATTGACCAGCAAGTTCCAATAATGTGTGGCTGGAGAATGGGGAGGCTAAGAAGTTAAACTGAATAAATTTGCAGCAACGACCGATTGCGGCCAAGCTACCTTGCTTAGGTGTATGTCAAGCTTAGGGTGTGACGAGAGTATTCAGGCTGTGCTGTGCATACTCTCACTATTACTATTTTGAACGAAGGAATATATACCCCTTCGGAGCAAATATATAACTTTTGAACATAAATATCTTTTCGAAACTCTACACTATGACTATATACTACAAATCTACAATGCAGGTTCATAAAGCCTGCTCTTTCATCTTTTTTAATAGACTTTTCACTCTATTTGAAATGTAATTTTAACATTTATTTTCATAACTTTATCATCAACATTATATACTAATAAAATTACTATTTCATTATAGGGTTTGCACAGATAATACATTTTTTTAATATAAAGTAGCGAACAAGTATTGTTTATTTTGTTTGTGGCTTACTTTATGACGACAAATACTTTAAGTATGGCTTCTTCTTTTTTTTATATTTTGACTAAAATTTTAAATAAGACGAATGTTCAAACATTGCGAGAAAATTCAATAATAAATAGTAATTCGGAACAAATAGAGTATTTCAATATAGGGTTTGCATAGATAATACATTTTTTCAAATATATTGGCCACAAACTTTTCAAATTAATCTGAATTTTATAAAAATACAAAAAGTATAGATGTGTAACAAATAAAGCTATATAGTATCACCAAATATTTTTGTTTTTGTGAAAGACCAGTACATATGCAAACACTCACAACGCACACACTCTCTTCCCTATGAATACACGCGCACAAACCCTACCCCTATGAGCACCTTCAAGAGATTCACGAAGTCAGCACAAACGTCTCGCTGTCGACTGGCATGTCGCCTACTACTGAAGAATAGAGCCGGTTAAATCCTGGAATAAATCAAGAAAAATGCGACACCAGAGCCAAGTCGAGAACTCATATCCTGGTGGGTAGGTTCCACCACAAGAAACCTTACCAACTGACACGATCAGTTCGCATATCACCAAAGACTTTGATCATCAAGTTTTCTAAGTAAAGCCATGTGGCCACAGAAGTGTTAACAAAGATTAATAATGCCAGCTAACAATATAATTTCCCTTCATACACGATGCTGGGGTCCTCCGGATCCACCAGCTGCCTCAGGCTCGCCACTTTCCCCTGCGTCGCTGCCTTGTACAATGCCGGATCCATGCGTCTCTCGCTATCCATGCCTTGCAACTACTGATCGAACAGTGAGCGTTAGTTGCAGGCTCGATCTACTGCTATCAAGAAATCAATTTCGGGACAAGAACGACAGGGTGGGCAAAAGCAGTTCAGTTGGTGGGCATGGAGAGTTGCAACAGTGGCAACAAGCCAACAAGGTACCAATAGGATTGGGACAGCAGTCCCTATATGGTAGAAGCATACTTGCACTTTCCAGCAAGATAGGCTGCTTTGGCGACACAAAAGAACTAGTTACTTGCAAATCAACCTAGGTATATCCCAGCTCTCCTGCTGCTGCCGCATCTGCAAGCATGCTTAGCCCATATGGACCAAGTTTGGTATATGTACTTTCTCGGTTAAAGTATGGTGCCATCAATTTATTCAACTTATTCTTCAGTTGGCTTTAACATGAACGAACATCCTACACAAAAGAAAAATAAACCATTGAACGGGTTGGAGAATAGAGATTGTCGCTTAGCTGATGCTCTCTCCATTTTGCTACCTCTGTCCAGGGTCTCGAGAGAATACATTATAATGCCGGTTTATTGGAAAAATCATGTTCTATAAAAAGTATATAAAGGAATTCTAAAATTATTTTCTAACCCTAGAATACTTCCTCTCTTTAGAGCATCTTGAGTTCTATATTCCGTTGTCTAGCTAAAAAGGGAGAAAGAAAAAAAATTACATCGACTAGCCAACTATATAGCTATATTTTCACGAGCAACGTATTAGGTGGAAACCAACCTCTCCGTATAAACTATGCAAACGTTAATATGTTGGTTTATCCTTCTTTTAGTAATTTTTTTATGTTTTAATTAATTTTTTAATCTTTAAATTTAGCTAAAATTATTGTGGGTTTCTTCCCCCTCCTACCGCGCCGCAAGCCCGCAATCCCTCTCCCGCACCGCATCCATCCGGACCCGCCCACCCCCTTCCCACCTCCGCCGCGGCGGCGCCCCTCGCGGTCGCGGCCTCGCCACTCGCCAGGCGCCCAAACCCAGCCACCCAAGTCCGTCGCGCCCCCGCCCTGTCCGCCGCCGCCTTGCTGCCCTGTCCGCTGCCGCCCCGCTGACTACGCGAGGGGCTGAGCGACGAGCCACCAAGGACAGTCTCGCCTCTCCGGGACGCCTATCTTCGACTTGAGGTGCGTACATGCCGTATAAAGAGGATAGGGGTAGGGTTGGGAGTTGACTGGTTGTTATTTTACAATTGATTTTTGATTACTCAGGACTTGGGATTTTTTATTACTACTAGCATAAGGATTGTGGTTGATCGTGATCCATTCTTATTGTGGTTGTCCATAGCAATAGATTAAGCTGATATAATATTTAGATCTTATGCATTGGATTGCAGCGGCCGGGACACTTTCCTTCACTTAATGAAAACTTCCCTTTATCTAAAATTCTTATTTTCCAAAGGATTCACCCAATCCTATGATTTGCCTACATTGCAGTATCCTAGGATCAGGGATGGATCGGTTAAGTTGTGGGAGCACGATTGTGATGAATTGTTTTTATTTTGCAGTGGATTTTTCGAATCTTAGGATATATATATGTCGATATAACCAGATTCATCTTGTAGGCAGTTGGAGTGCATGATGCGGTGGAAGGGACACAGCGATGACTGTCCTGATCCTGAGGAAATGCCACGGCACCTTTATCTTGTATTGGATGACTGGTCAGGGGGATACAGCATTCGCAAGATTGATTTGTTTGGCGACAGGAACTTGGGATACAGCCTGCCTTCAGCCTCATCCAAGTTTGGTGGCACCTCGTCCAAGTTCGGTGTCCTGTCTTTTGCCAACACACCTGAGGATGTGACAGCTTCAGTCAAGGCCCTGCCACCAGCCTTTTTCAAGTTTGAGGCACCCCGCCGTAATCCCGTGTACTTCGCTGGTGCTTTTGGCTCTAAGATCTTGGCTATGCAGCCCATGGACTCCCAGTTTAACTTCAATTCCACGGCTGGTGTTCCTGTCTATGATGTACACATGCGGGGCTTGATGATTGGTCCTCGGCAAAGGCCGGATCCAATTGATCCCATCTACATTCCTGTTGATGGCAGGCTCTTTGCTCTAGCTGCAGGCTCATTTGAGATGCTCTACCCGCCGCCATGTACTCGGTCTGGCTGGGAGGACTTTGTGTGGATGTGGCCAGGGCCGGCCCTGTAGTGTAGTGATCCGGGGCAACCGCCTAGGGCCCCGGAATACCAAAGGGCCCCTGGCCAGGTAAACATATTCTAGCGCTACAAGAAGAAACATGCAAATTACTGGTAAAAGTTCAGCCTGACGCTAGTTTCTTCACTCATTGTACGTGCTCACCACCTGATTGCTAAGAAAAAATATTAGTCCCCAACTAATTGGATTAGTGTTTATTTCTGTACGGCATGTTAGCTCCTTTCTTTCCTTGTATGTGATCCGTATTACATTTTTTGATTTGGCTCTTTTTTAATAAAAAACTCTAGTTCAGTAATTGATATAAAAAATCGATGCTTATATTTAATGAGGGCCTCCAACCATTATTTTGCCCAGGGCCCCAGAAAACACAGGGCCGGCCCTGGATGTGGCACGCCCTTCCAGATCCACCCTTCCAGCGGGAGCATGTCACCTCCTACGCAGTGCACAGTGATTTGAGAACTATCTTTGTCAGCACTAAAGGTGAAGGGTGTGTGCCTGCTACCTTCAGCTTTGATACGAGGAATGCCTGCATTTGGAAGCAACAGGGTCAGTGGCAGATGCCATTCCATGGCCGTGCTTATTTTGTCCCTGAGTTGAATGCTTGGGTTGGGCTTAGCGGAAAACCGGACTCCAGTTGTCGCATTTGCTCAATGGGTTTGATATCCAACAAACGTGATGTCACCTATCATGACCACTTAGTGAAGTTCAGCAAGGAGGAAATATTTGGATCACACCCAGCCCCATTTGGTGCCACTCTTGTTAGCCTTGGTGGAAGCAAATTTTGCATTGTGGAGTATGATGCTATGTGTCTGCCACCTGGTCCCATTGGTAAGAGGCTTCTTCGATTGATGACGTTTTCTGTGAGGAATGACAAGAAGGGAGATCTTACAACTGGCAACAGTATCCAATGTCGGGAATACATCGTTCCAGATCTAGCTAGTTTGAAGGTGCTTGAGATTCCTGTGGCATTCTGGATGTAAAAACGGTGATAATGTAATCAAAATGAATTCTGTCATTGTGGCATGTACGGCAGCATGTTGTGGTTATCTTTGTCTGTTTGGCTTGTCTTTTAACATGAATCATCACTTTCTCAACTATGTAGTGTATGTCACTGTGTCTGTTCGGCTTGTCTTTTGATTTGGGTGATTTATGGTTGTAGATGACAGCGAGTAGTACAGTCTTCCATGACTGCGTTTACATACCTTTTATTCTCATGGTCGGGCGCCAACCTTGTATTTGCTGGTGTCTGCGGCATCTTTTCGTATCGTGTGGTGAAGTTTTAACTCCTATATCTTATTTAGGTGTAAAGTAAGTAACCGTTGATTTATATGATACTGGGATTTTTGTACTGTATGTAGGACACTGGAAAATGCGATTTTATCCACATCCCAATGAACCCTTCTATCTTGTGGCTGGTACAGTGGTACACTACGAACAAATGTAGTTTGGTCTACGACAAATCGCACCAATTAAAAAAATTAGGAGAGAGGACACACTGTGAATTGGCACTTGTGCAACCTGTTTTCCACTGCATCGGGGGGCCATTGTCATTCCCTTCGTTTACTTTCTTTCTTTCCATTCCACTGCTCTCGTGTGCTACTTTTATATTTTGTCTCCATTTCGTGGTTTTCACCAGCAAGTGGAAAGGAATGCCGTTAATTCCAGTATTTTTCAGTAATTTATTAGTGCCGTGTTAAATACATACAAGATCTGAGTAGCATTTATTTGTTGTCTGATGCTGTACAATTCTCATGTCTGTAAGAAGCCAACAGTATGTTAGCCCAAAGATCAAGGAGCGACTTATTTGGGGTTTTTATCTTTTGAATGAACACTAGTAGTAATTTGTTGTGCAGCTAGTGCAAGCTGAAATAGCCCTGAAGATGTTGGCGTTCAAAAGAAAATTTTATTGGAGCAAATCTGTGTCTTCAAAAGGCTATAGCCTATAGGTGATTGTCACTTTGACATGGGCAGATGGTGGTCAGTAAAATTTAATCTGCAAACTAACTACATTTCGTATATGTTTCTCAAATTATGAGCATGTTTAACTGGCATACTCTGTTGATTAGTAGTTACAGAGGCACGAAGATCACATCCCTACCCAGCATGAAGACGACGACGGCCGGAGTGCACATGCCGATGGCGATGACGACGTAGGCCGGCCACCGTGACGTGGGTTCTACCGAGATGTAGACCGCGGTCATGAGCGAGACGAGCATGCCGAGACCGGCAACCATGGTGAGCCTGTGTCCCCACACGAGCTGGTCGATCTTGAACTTGATGGGGTCTTTCCACGCCCAGATGAAGCAGTAGACGACGACGATGGCGCTGCACATGGCGACGGTGTTGGAGATGACGAAGATCTTGAACGCCGTGTCATGGCCGTGGAGCGCGATGCCCGTGTTCTGGTCGTAGCCGCCGGGCATGGTGATGGTGGCGGCGAAGGTCACGGTGGCGATGAGCGTCGCCACGAGGATGTACGTCTCGACGCTGCGGTCGAAGTACTTGTGGCTGGAGGTCCGGCTGTCGCGGGTGAAGGCGACGGCCGGCAGCTGCTGCTTGCGGCACCGTCTGGACTCTTCGCGCCGGAGCTTCTTCCATAGGTACATCTCGTGGGCGTCCATGTCCTCCTTGGTCGATCTGATCTCGACGAGGCTGTGCGCCGCGCCGCCGCCGTCGCCATCGTCGCCGCCGTGGGCCGAGCCGCTGCTGATCTCGTCGTGGCGGCTCGCTGCTCGCACGTGCGCCGACCTCGTCTCGAGGAGGCTCCGCGCCGTGTGGCGGTCGTGGTTGAGGACGCAGGGGTCGACGCGGCGGTCGTGGAGCAGCAGCAGCGCGGACTGGACGCGGCTCATCCCGGCGGCGAGGTGGAGGGGCGTGTCACCGTTGTTGTCGGCGCGGTTGAGCAGCTCGGCGGGGCGGACGTGGCGGAGCAGGCACCGGAGCGCGCTGGTCTTGCCGCTGGCGACGGAGACGTGGAACGCGTTGCGGCCGGCGGCGTCGGTCGTCTCGGCGGCGTCGGGGCAGTGCCGGAGCAGCGCCTTGATGACGTCCGTGGCGCCGTAGAGCGCCGCCACGTGCAGCGGGGTCTGCCGCTCGTCGTTGGCCTTGTAGGCGAGCCCCGCCTCCTTGTTCAGCAGCAGCTCCACCGCCTGCGCGTGGTTCTTCTGCGCCGCGTAGTGGAGGGCGTTGTTGCCCAACGAGTCGGTCTGCCCCACCATCTCCGGCCGCTTCTCCAGAAGAACCTCCACGATCCCTGCACCACATACATTTCAGATCAGCGAGTGCTATCGCACGCGGACACGGTTGAAAAGAGAGGACAATGCAATCAAATTAATGGTTTGCTTACGGGTGTGCCGGCCGAGCACGGCCTGGTGCAAGGCCGTGCCGCTGCCGGAGGGGACGTTCACGTTCTGGTCCGGCACCCAGGGCAGGTCGACGATCTTGCCGACGACGTGGACGAGGCCCTCGCGGGCGGCCATGTCCAGCGGCGACTCCTGCCTGCCGTTGAGGTCGTGGCCGCGGCCGGCGTCGGCGTCCAGCAGCATCAGCGCCACGGCGCTCCTCTGGTGCGCGACCGCCTCGTGCAGCGGGGTGTTGCCGGCGTTGTTCCTCATGACGAGGGGGCTCTTGAACGGCGTGTCGTCCGGGGTGGCAGACTCCTGGGCGAGGCGGACGAGCAGCTCCGCCACGCCGAGCTTGCCCGTCTTGGCCGCCAGGTGCAGGGGGGTGTCGCCGTCGGCGTTCCTGGCGGCGAGCATCTCC
This sequence comes from Echinochloa phyllopogon, assembly GCA_033239725.1. Classification (NCBI taxonomy): domain Eukaryota; kingdom Viridiplantae; phylum Streptophyta; class Magnoliopsida; order Poales; family Poaceae; genus Echinochloa; species Echinochloa phyllopogon. The sequence continues at coordinate 8,170,490 of BTCW01000009.1, read as the reverse complement.
TCGCTCACGGCGAGGACCTCGCGGGCGAACTTGGCGTGCCCGTGCAGCGCCGCCAGGTGGAGCGCCGTGTTCAGCTGCGGCGTCGTGGAGGTCAGGATCTTGACGTCCGACACCACCAGCTTCTTCAGGCTCGCCACGTTCCCGTGCGTCGCGGCCTTGTGCAACGCGGGATCCATGCCTTTCTCTCCCCTCCTCACGGCCGCCATGGATTGTTTCTTCTTCAGTATCTATAAACTGTGTTGCTTCGCTTAATGGAACAGAGTGAGTTTCTAGCTACAGGCTTGGGTCTGTTCCTGAGTTAGACATGCAAATATGACAAGGGAGCAAGAATGATGGATTGATGGTGTAGTGTATGTACCGAGACGACTGGCAAAAGAATTGTAACATACATCGCAATACTTTCGTAGTTCATAACAAATGGAAAAGTTGATAGTGATGGTGGAAAAGTCGATATACGTCGCTTGCACTTTCGGACTTGAACTAGCAGCAGATTGCTTTTGTCACATACACGGATAAACCACAGGTACCCTTTACTTGGCAGATGAGCCTTGGCATAGATTCCTGTTCTCCTTCTCGTGACGCGGTATCTGTACTCCGCTTCTGCTACTTCGCAGGTATTCGCAACCTTTTTTGTTCTTTCAACAAAGGTCGTTCGTATTCGCAACATTGGCATGCAGCAGACAGGGACACATGGATATCATCAGGGGATTCTGGTTTTGCGCGCGAGCGCTCTTGCAGCAATTGATGATGTCGTGATGTATTTGCCTAGCGATGAGATGATCCAACCCCATACGGCCATACGGTTTTAATTCTCCCCACTCGTGATTAGCGTCCTCCCATTCATGTTCCAGTTTCCGGGCCCTTTCAATTCGTGATTAGCATGGTAAGGATCGTTAGCACGTGGTAAATAGGTTCATTAGCGTGGGTACCAATCCTCAAATCCTTTTCATTTCCTTTTTTCTTTCCCTTCATAATTTAACCTATCATTTTACATCTATATGTTATCCTCCATCTCTTCCAAATTGTAGATCATTTTCGTATTTCTAGATACAGAGACTTTAGTGTATATCTAGATATATAGCAAAGCTACATATCTAAAAAAGCCAATCCGAATTTATATGTTTGTCCGAAAAGAGTTATGCATAAAATTTGTGCTGAATAAGTTGTGCGCATAAGTTTTTGAAGTTGTTGAACAACAAAACTTAGGTATATAAGTTACTTGTAAAAGTTGTACGGTTAGAGTTCTGCTAACAAAATTACGATGATAAATTGTTTACAAAAAGTATGTCTCAATGTCAGAAGAATTATTATCATAAATTTTTGCTCCAGAAAACGTTATGAACAAAAGTTACGTGTATAGATTATCTAGAGGTGTAGAAGGTTAGTTTTTACGTGTCAAAATCGATATTAGAAAAGTTATCATCAAACCTTTTGCTTCAAAAAAGAAATGATATGTACAAAAGTTATGGATGTACAAAGTCTGTAACTTTCTAAAATAGAAGTTATGACAATGATTTTTTCCCAAAAAAAGGAAAAAGGGAAGTTGCGGGTGTATGAAACTTTGCTATTTCTTTTTGTGATTATTAAGCTTTGCTATTTTATAGTGTATTCATATATCAATCCACAAGAGGCCTGTGTCAGGAACTTGAAGACCTTGAAGACCAAGATGCATGACGAGGTTTTTTTTTTTGGGGGTGACATGCATCGCAAGCTACATGATGAAGAAATAGCCCATGAAGTCTCGTCTCAGTCCAAAAGAGACGTGAAGCCCAATCTGCGATACCTGGGCCCCCAACTGGGGGTGGTTGGCGAAAGTGACGAAGGCACATTCTGTGGTTCGTCTTCCTGCTTGCGTCGTGTGTTTGGATGAACCATCTGTCGGCACCAATTATTCTAATGGGTAAATAAAGGAGAGAAAACAGAATTCTAACCTATTACAGATTACCCTTTTTTTCACTCCAAAATGTCAGGGTTGCTTTGGGCTGAGTATGGCGTGATTCGCTGAGACCAGAGTTCAAGATCACCCAGAGTGTTCCTGAGCACAACTCTTGCAGGGAACAACCTTTGCAGATGTTCCAGAGCACACAGGTGATGATCGTGTACGTAACCGCGGCGGCAGCTCCTGAATCAAGTTCCTGATTCGTCCACCACTCCCTGATCTGTAAATTCAAAAGAAAAAGGTGGCCTGGGGATTAAGGATATTAGAAAAATGAACATTAGTCTCCTTTGCAAATGGTGGTGGAGATTAGAGATGGAAAAGGGGATCTGGCAGGATATTATAGAGGCTAAATACTTGAAAGGTAGAATGTTAAGTGTGATAAATCCTAGGCTGGATGATTCCCCCATATGGAGAGACCTTCTCAAAGTCAGACATTTCTACTTGAAAGGTCGGGCTCTAACAGTGAGAGATGGAAGTAAATGTTTATTCTGGAAGGATAGTTGGTTGAGGGACCAACCTTTGTGTTTAGTGTTACCTATTCATTTTGATCTGTGCACCACCAAAGACATATCTGTGCATGACTTTCTTAGGTTGGATTGGAACATCAGTTTCTCTAGATGACTTAATGACATTCTGTTTGAACAATGGATGGAAATTTTGGATGAAGTATACAAGTATGATTTCACTAATGAGAGTGATTCCATTTACTGGAAATGGTCCAAATCTAAGCTGTTTACTACCAAATCGGTGTATAATCATTTGTCAAGTAGCTATGGTGGGTGCCTTTTTAAGCATATCTGGAAATCAAAAGTACCCTATAAGGTGAAGAATTTTTGCTGGCTAGTGGAAAACAATGCTATTTTGACCAAAGACAATATGGCGAAAAGAAAGTGGGTGGGAGATACATCTTGTCGATTCTGTGACTGTCAAGAATCGATTGATCACTTGTTTTTTCAATGCCCGATAGCCAAGGTTGCTTGGGGCATTGTGGGTTCTTGTTTTGGGACCTGCACCATACCACAAAACTTGAGACAATATAAAAAGTGGGTTGGTAAATGGCTCCCGGGGGGAGGGAGTTTGCATCAGTTCGGGCTTGCAGCAATATGCTGGGCAATATGGAAATGTAGAAATAAAGCTTGCTTCGATCACAAGTTGATCAGAAGCCCTGCTGAGATAATAATTCATGCTTGTTCTTTTATGACTTTTTGGGCAGGGTTATACAAAGTGGAGATGCAGGGGGCAATCCTGGACGGAGTCAAGCTCATGTTGGCCTGCGCTCATAGGGTACTGGCGCGACAGCCGGCAAGGGCACTTCCCCTTCTTCCAGCGGCTCCTGGCGACGGCATGGAGGACGACGACGAGCAGTGATGAAGTCAGTCGAGGACGGATCCTGGGAGAGAGGATGCTCGTTTTGTTGGATTTGCTTTCGTTCTGGGTTGTAATCAAACAAGCTTAAGACTTGGTGTGTTGTCAGTTTGGGACTTTGCTCTTTTGCAGCTGGGAATCCTGGTTGTAGAGAGTGCCGGTAGGACTAGCTTGAATCAGGTTAGATCCTCCCGGGAGACGAGCGCTTCTTCTCTATGCTTCGGTTCTGCTTCTGTAACCAGACTTCGTTATTTCCGTTTTGCAATGGAAATGGGGCAGGGCCTCGTCTCGAAAAAAAGTTTGTTCAAACAGAGCACATCTATCCCTGGCTTCAGATAGGGTATCTGGTGCCTCTCGTCTCTGACATGGTTTGATGGAGGTCAAGAAAGTTTACTTTTTGTACAATACAAACTAGGGAACTGCTCCAGTACTCCTTTTTTATTTTTTTCACGCGAATCTCAAAGCAGCCCACAGGTAATTAATTAATTTTCAAATTATTCTCCACTGGGTCCCGAATGGGCCCGGTCCTACTCATGTCCAGCCCATGCGCCGATCCATACCGATCTAACTTCACCGCTACTTTCTTCAATCCCGGATGCCGGCGACGAGGTTAACACAGCGGACGGCCTGGAGAATCCACGGCGGCAAATCTCCACGAACTGGTGATGATTGTAGTTCGGAGGATGGAAATGCCTCGTCGAATCCTAGTTCTCACAGCGGCACGAATATGACATCCTTGCCCAGAATAAGGACGACAACCCCCGGAGTGCTCATGCCGATGGCGATGACGACATAGGCGGGCCACCGTGACGTGGGTGCTACGGTGATGTAGACCGTAGTCATGAGCGAGACGAGCATGGCGAGACAGGCGACGATGGTGAGCCTATGTCCCCACAAGAGCTGGTCCACCATGAACTTGATGGGGTTCTTCCAAGCCCAGATGAAGCAGAAGACGACGACGATGGCGCTGCACATGGCGACGGTGTTGGAGATGACGAAGATCTTGAACGCCGTGTCGTGGCCGTGGAGCGCGATGCCCTTGGTCTGGTCGTACCCGCCGGGCATGGTGAAGGTGGCGGCGAAGGTGACGGTGGCGATGAGGGTGGCCACGAGGATGTACGTCTCGACGCTGCGGTCGAAGTACTTGCGGCTGGTCCTCCGGTCGAAGGCGACGGTGACCGGCGGCAGCTGCTGCTTGCGGCACCTCTTGGACTCCACGCGCTTGAGCTCCTTCCAGAGGTACATCTCGTGGGCGTCCATCTCGCCGTCCGATGTCCTGATCTCGACGCGGGTGCATGTGCGGCTTGCCGCCGCCGCCGCCGTCGGGGGACCTGAGCTCGACCTCGCTGTGCGTCGTGCGGCGCTGCGGCGACCTGACCTCGAGGAGGCTGCGCGCCGTGTGGCCGGCGTGGTTGCGGACGCAGGGGTTGACGCGGCTGCAGTGACGGAACCAGCAAATTGAGAAAGGGGGGGCCAGTGTGGCCAGACAAAGAGCAAGGACCCATTAAAATGTGTATATATATAATATATAAATATCCATATAATCATAGTTTTTGTTGCGACAAAACATAAAAATGAATCTTTTCTAAAAGAGGATAAAAGAAACATACTTTGTTTCATTTAAGCCTCACTTTGCGCGTCTTCATAGCATAGAAATCATCTATAATGTCTGAAGTTGTGAATTGTACTGCCAGTTCCTTCTCAATATAGATTACCAAACAATCTCTCAGAAATGCATCTTCCATTTTATTTCGAAGCCTTGTCTTCACAAGCTTCATTGCAGAAAATACTCGTTCTGATGTTGCAGTTGAAACCGGAAGAGTAAGAACAAGTCGAATTAACCTAAAAAATAAAAGGAATGAGAGAATGCATCTTGTTAGTTCTAAAAACAAAATAATAAATAATAGGAAATAGGCAAATAGTATATTAGTATTACCTGTCAATCAAAAAATACTCCTATGTTTTGTTTGTTTCTACAAGCCGACGACAAAGATCACCAACACTTGTCAAATCCTGAAACTTCGGATTGGTAGGCACATCAAGCTGATAATGTCGTAATTGACATCTCAAGTTATCTATTTCTTGATTTGAAAAGTCGGCAGGATAAAACTTTGAAGCTAATGTACACACATCATCAATCTTCAATGAACTGAATGAATCTCTAGGATCCAAGCTAGTAGAAAGAATGAGAAGCTCAGTTGCTTGTTCACTGAACCTACAATTTAGCTCTTGCATTTGCTGATCAACTGCAACTATGAAAACATCACATCTGTAGTGATGCTCAACTGTTGCCTCACTACCTGAACGAGATCGAATATAATCAGCATAGGACCCATTCATATCTGGAACAGTAATGCCTTGTTTAGTACAAAAGGCTGTCACATCTTCCAAAAGTTTGCTCCAACCATTATCTCTTAGATCCCGAATCAATCTTTTTGTGGTAGCAACATCAGCCATAGCATTTACAATATCTTGAGATTTCTGTTGTAATTTTCTGCAGAGAAGATCTGTGATTCCCATCAACTCTTTCATTAGATGTAAAATAAATACAAAGTCAAATGTCATCATCAATCTAACAGCACCAGCAGCCTTCCCTCTTACTGATTGGTTAGTTCCTGGACCTCTAGTATTTGCAATATCTTTAAGTACTAAATAAGTAGCTTTGTACGCTCTCAAAAGGCTACAAACAGATTCATAATGGGAGCTCCACCTTGTGTCACCAGACCTCCTTAATGTTCCAACTTGGTTTGCTCCACTCGCAGTTTCTAAGTCACCAAGTTCAATAAGACGTTCCATTTCAGCTACTTGATTTGCACGCAAATCATCATTTCTCTTACTAGAAGAAACAACAGTATTGACAATAAAAGAAAGATGATCAAAAAAGTTGTCAACCTCATATACTTGTTTAGACGCAGCAACAAGAGCTAATTGTAACTGATGAGCAAAGCAATGCACATAATATGCATAAGGGCAATTTTCCTTGAATTTGGCCTGCAGTCCATTCCACTCTCCGCGCATGTTACTAGCACCATCATATCCTTGTCCACGAATATTTTGTACATCTAGATTATGATATGATAAGACAGAGCATAATTCTTTGTGAAGAGTAGCTGATGTTGTATCATGAACATGGACAAGATCAAGAAACCTTTCCTGAATGAAACCCTTTTTATCAACAAAACGAACAACAACTGCCATTTATTCTCTTTTTGACTCATCTCTTGACTCATCAACAATCAAGCAAAATTTGGAATCACCAATTTCACGACGAATTGCCGATTGCACTTTAGAAGCCATGACATCCAAAATTTCCTTTTGAATTTTTGGTGAAGTATATTTGGCATTTTGTGGAGCATTACCTAGGACAACTGCATTGACCTCTTCATTATATGAAGCTAGAAGTTTCACCATTTCAAGAAAATTGCCTTGGTTCGCTGAAGTAGCTGATTCATCATTTCCTCGAAACGGACAACCTTGAAAAGCTAAGTATCGAACTGCATCAATAGATGTCCCAAGACGCAACCGATTCTTCCTAATATCTTCTTGTGTTTGTCTGTGCAGCACATGCTCAATATGGCCTAATGTATTCTTCAGATTATCATAACACTTCACATTAAAATTATGAGCAGATTTACTATCATGTCCCATGTGAACCAATAATGAACAGTTAGCACCTTCATTCACTTTTCTCCAATTTTTAAATCCTTTCACTGTAAATGTATCAGACCCTACCTTTCCTGATGGTTTCTTAGAAAATAGAAAGCAAGGAAAACAGAAGGCTGCATCTTTTGTTGGTGAATATTCTAACCAAGGAAAAGCAGTGAACCAATGAGATTGAAACCTGCGTCGATGATATGTTGGACCAGAAGTAGGATATGTGTCCATGTGAAATTGGTAAGGCCCATGCATAATGTATACTTTGCGAACTTGATCTCTTTCATTAGCAGGATACTCCCAAATTTGCCGACGTAAGCCCGGATCTCGTTCAACTATCAAAACGCTGGCATCATCAATTTCAGCATTAACCCTTTGAACTTTTGGTGCTGGTTCTCTTGGTGCTTCTTCAGCAATGATTTGTTCTTCAGGGCTGGGATTGGGGGCTTCCTCTTCAACCACAGCTGCATTACCATCTCTATCTACTTTCTTGAAAAAAGAATCAATCTTCCGTGTCCTTTTAGGGGCCATTGTTTCCTACATGAATTGGCATATGCATACAATGATAAACAATTAAAAATTTGCATAGATTAGAAAATAGAAGTCGCATCATCATCATCATTAAACTATTCTTACTTTGCAGCACTTGACCTTTGCCTCCTTGCACTTGCGATCTGCCTGCCTGATCGAGTGATGAAGTGATCGGCCGACGGCTGGCTTATCTCCGACTCCGATGGCGATCTGGCGGCGAACGGACGCGAGTCACGCGGGACGGGACCTGGGATTACGAACGGACGCGAGCCACACGACGGGAACTGGCGGCGGCGAACTGACTAGGAGTCGCGAGTCAGACGTTTCTCCTTCTGTAGTTGGGCTGGGCCGTGAAACTTTGAGGGGGGTATAAAATTTTTTGGGCGCATGGGGGGTGCCACGGCCCTTGCCGGCACCCCCCCCCCTGTTCCGTCTCTGCGCGGCTGTCCTTGACGAGCTGGAGCGCGGACTGGACGTGGCACATCTCGGCGGCGAGGTGCAGGGGCGTGTTGCCGCCGCCGTCGGCGCGGTTGAGCAGCTCGGCGGGGCGGACGTGGCGGAGCAGTCACCGGAGCGCGCTCGTCTTGCCGCTGGCGACGACGGCGTGGAAGGCGTTCCGGCCGGCGGCGTCGGTCATCTCGGCCACGTCGGGGCACTGCCGGAGCAGCGCCTTGATGGCGGCCTCGGAGCCGTAGTGCGCCGCCACGTGCAGCGGGGTCTGCATCTGCCTGTTGCGCTTGTAGGCCAGCTCCGTCCGGTTCTTGAGCAGCATCTCCACCGCTCGCTGCCGGTCCTTCTGCGCCGCGTAGTGCAGCGCGTTGTTCCCGTCCGAGTCTGTCAGCTCGATCAGGTCCGGCCGCTTCTCCGGAAGATAATTCTCTGCGGCGGTGCCGCACAGCGCCCCTGATGCGACACCACTCGGAATGTCGACGCGTGGCAGGAGACTCCCACCGGGTCACCGGGAGCAGGCACATTCTCGGCTCCGCAATTCCACCGAAGCGAGCCGGAGGACCGTTCCCGTGTGAGCAGAGCCGAGCCGAGCCTGGGGAATTGAATCAAGCCACAGATACACAGTCTGCATAGATCTCACAACCGCTATCTTTCTAGTGGCTTGCTGAAGACCCCCAATCTCGCTGGTTATGGTCCAAACTACAGACTCACATTTCGGATGAGTGCTGCCACCACTCGCCGCGCACGCGGAGACCGTTGGGCTGCACAGGTCGATGACCGCCGCCACCGCTCACCTCTCGTCCTTGCTGCCCGCGGCATGGCTCCGTTTCCTTCAGATATAAGTCGCCTCCTCCACGAGAGGTCGGTCACGACGGGAGGTGCCCTGCTTTCCTCATCGCTGGAAGTGGGTCGGAGTGCCGGACGCCCGGACCTCACCATCGACAAAGAACAACCCATCCGCCGGCCGCGGCTGCAGACCTTGAGTCAGACTTCCAGTCGACGACGAAGAACAGGAGGAGTGGCTCGATCTGATTTCTATTGGAGCCGGCTTGATTCAATTCCCCAGGCTCGGCTCTCCTCACACGGGAACGATCCGCCGGCTCGCTTCGGTGGAATTGCGGAGCAGAGATGGGCCTGCTCCCGATGGGAGTCTGCTGCCACGCGTCGGCATCCTGGGCGGTGTCGCACCAGGGGCGCGGTGCGGCACCGCCGCAAAGAATTTTCTTCCCGCTTCTCCAGCAAAATCTCCACGATCCCTGCAGTTAATTTGCGCGATCCCATGATTTATATATAACTGTGAACAGTTTTATGTAGCATGCTAGCACAACACAAGAGAAGATAGAAATGGTCAGGGCTTACGCATGTGCCGGCCGAGCACGGCTTGGTGTAGAGCCGAGCCCCTGACGGAGACGGAGGGCTTGTACTCCACTTCGACCCATGCGGACTCGAGTATCTTCCGGACGACGTCCTCGAGGCCCTCACGGGCAGCCATGTGCAGCGGCGACTCCTTCTGGCCGTTGAGGTCATGGCCGCGGTCGGGGTCGGCGTCCAGCAGCAGCAGCGCCATGGCGCTCCTGCCCTGCCTCATCGCCTCGTGCAGCGGCGTGTTCCCCGCCCGGTTGGCCATGACCAGGGGGCTCCCCGGCGGCGTCTCCGCGGCGCCGCCGTTGGGGTCCTTCCGCCATGCCTTGTCGAGGCCCACGAGCAGCGCCGCCACCTTTAGCTTGTCCTCCTTGGCCGCCAGGTGCAGCGGGGTGTCGCCGTCGTCGTTCTGGGCGACGAGGAGGTCGGCGTTGCTCTGGAGGACCTCGCCGGCGAACGCGGCGTGGCCGTGCAGCGCGGCGAGGTGGAGCGCCGTGTTGCGCTGGGGCGTCGTGGAGCTCAGGATGCCGGGCTTGGCCTGCAGCAGCTGCTTCAGGAGCTCCACTTTCCCGTGCGTCGCGGTCTTGTACAAGGCAGGATCCATGCGGACCATGTGCTGCTGCCTATCGCTCTCGTTCTCCATCTCCATGGCTTGTACGGATCGAGCAATGCGATTATGTTTCGATAGGTACAGGCTCTGATCTCTGCAATTCATCTGATATCAGTAAATCACATTCAAGACAAGAAACATAGGGATAGGGATCAAGACATTGCAAGAATGATGACAAGGGGTAGACGCGAAGAATGCAGGTGGTGATCAGGTGATGGTCCCCTCCCCGGCCGTTTGCTATAATTAATACAGTAACCGGGTGCCTCGCTTGCCCTTTGGACTTGCACAAACCTGTAGTGCTGGACTGCCTTTGTAGCATATAATATACGCGTACAAATAACCTGCTGAAGCAAATTTGGTATAAATTCCACTCCCAGGCTTCCACCCCTCCTTCCCTTCCGACGCTGCATCTACATGCATATGCTGATGACTTGCTGAGCCCAGATCGACCTACCTTGGTGCATTCCCTGTTCGGTGGCCTGCCCTGTTAGAATTTGTTTATTTATAAAGACATCCAGCAGAACTATGATCACTCCGTTCCATAGAAAAAAAAACATGGAGAAACGAAACACGATTTGGATGAACCACCGCGCATTCTTTGCATCGGTACCTTAAATAAAATATTTCTTCAACCGCAGCCATGGCCACTCTGTGCCGTTGAAGAAAGAAAACCTAGAACCAAGCAAAATCCGGTTGGACCATCACGTAATCGAAGGACCTTTTAGATAAGAACGTACACGTGTTGCTGATGCGTGACTCTTCTCCCATACTCTTTTAGTCCCCCCCCCCCCCCCCCCCCCGCCTTATTCTCTCCATAGTAACACACTGTAACGCCCCTTTCATCATTGTTTAAGAACTTTCGAAAAAGTTTAATCAAAGAAGTTCTTTTCAGAAACTTGTTTGAAAATTAAAAGTTCCTATGAATCTTTGTTTGAACAAATTATTTTGAAGCAGTAGCAATTTTCCCAGAAAACATGTTTGAATAAACTCAACAAATGTACAAAGAATGATCTAGAGCTAGCTCTTTTATTAGATGAGGATACATATAGCACTATAGCAGCTACGTCTTTAGGAGCACGGCCTCTGTGCCGCCTGTGCAAGAACTGTCAGATGGAAGTTCAGATTCAGCAGCCTGCTCACCCTTGTACCGGTAGAAGTGCGAGCACACTAGGAAGTAGACCAAGTCGACCGCGCCGAGCACGGCCATTGTGTAGTAGAAATAGTCCAGCCTCCCGGCGTTGATGTCGTCGCTGACCCAGCCGCCGCCGCCGGACCCGCCGCGCCGCCTCGTCCCCGCGTTCACGACGTTGACAACGAGGGTGGCCAGGTAGCTGCTGGCGCCCTGCGCGCAGTAGAACGCCGCGTTGGCCAGCGTGCGCATCTGCTCCGGGAACTGCGTGTTGTAGAACTCCATCTGCCCGATCATGTTGAGCGCCGCCGACGCGCCCATGGCGGCGAGCTGCGGCGCCAGGAGGAACACGGACAGCGGCGACATGCCGTCGCCGTGGCCCCGCGCGGAGCCCCTCCGCCTGCGCTCCACGGCGGCCGCGGCCACGAAAGCCGTCACGCCGACCACCAGTCCGGCGCCCTGCCTCTGGAGCAACGTGACGCCGCCGCCGTCGCCGCCCGTCTTGGTGAGACGGTGCTCGTTGAAGCGGGAGATGAGCAGGTCGAAGACGGGCGCGGAGAGCGCGACGGCGAGGTAGAACACGGCGAGCATCGAAACGGGCGGGATGGTGAAGTGGCGGCCCATGTGGAGGTCCATGGTCAGAGCCTGGATGTAGGTGTAGTTGCTCATCTCCGTCGTCAGAATGAACCAGACCACGCCGGAGACCCACACGGGGACGATCTTGACCAGGCACTTCACCTCCTCCACCTGCTGCACGCTGCACAGGCTCCACGGCCTCGCCGGCGAGCCGTCGTCGGGCCGTACGTCGCCGGCGCCGGTCACGATGGCCGCCTTGTTCAGAAAGCTAAGCTGCAACGTGAGGGGGAGCCTGAAGACGCGCCGCCGGGGCCCGTCGTGCTCGTTCCCGGCGCCGGCGGCGGGGTCAGGGTTGTACAGGAGCGCCTCCTGCCGCCGGGCGTCGCCGGGGTGCGGCAGCCGGAGGCTCCACTTGCGGCACGACGCGACGGCGACCCGCGCGACGCTGGAGAAGATGCTGCCCTCGGGCGGCACGTAGACGTAGACCCTGGTGCCGAGGAGGAAGACGGCGAAGGCGGCGAGCGTGAGCGCCGTGAGGATGGCGAAGGCGAGGCCCCAGCTGACCTTGTCCTGGAAGTAGACGACGACGGTGAGCACCAGGAACGAGGCCGTCATGGAGACGGCGTAGTACCAGTTGAAGTAGCGCGTGAGCCCGGCCCTGTGGCGCGCGTTGGTCTCGTCGAACTGGTCCGCGCCGAAGGGGAGCGCCGTCGGGTTGGCGCCGCCCGAGGACACCACCAGCAGGCCCATCCCGACGTAGAGCACGGCGCGGTGGAGCGCCGACGGGCCCACGCACGTGCCGGCTTGCCGGGCCACGGCGCTGCACGACGGCGGTTTCAGCTGACGGATCGTCGCCGATAGCGTGATGACCACCATTCCCTGTGATGTGAGACGCACCGAGATGGTCAGAAAGGCGTGGACTATGCTGGGCCGGGTCGTCTCGAGCCGAAACAAGCCTGCGTTTATTACGGGCCTAGCCTGAGGGGTGAGGGCGGGCTGGAATTGGAGCCCAGGCCCGGGCGGACATGGGTCAGGTTGTTTCGGGTTGAAATTATGGGGCCAAGACTGGGTTAATGCAACATGCTTAAGATCTTGGGCCCGAGCCCCCCATTGCACTCGTTGAGTCAGGTTGTCTTGTTTTTGGGCGTATAGCTATGTGGTCGTCTGGTTTACGGACGGAAAAAACCGCACCTATAGGCGACCACGGGGCTTATTGCATGTCGTACTTAGAGGTTTTAATTTTTTTTTTAAAACTTTGCACACACAATAGTAACAAGTAGATATGAAACATACCAAAAGTTGAGATTCAAACATGTTTGAATCTCAACTTTTGGTATGTTTCACATCTACTTGTTACTATTGTGTGTGCAAAGTTTTAAAAAATTTTACAACATTTAAGTGTGACATGTAATACCATGCAATAAACACGGCGGTCGCTTATACGTTCGGTAATGCGTTTCTGGTCTAATATACTATAATTACATTATCGAAAATTATGCTAATATATACGCATAAGCATAATACGACTGGAGGATCAGATCCGATGGATAATCAATGACATTTGACATGGGCGGGAGCTGGGACTTGATAATGACTCACAATAAGCCCGAATGCAGATCCGAACAGCATGGTTCTGAATCTGCCCCAGAACGCATCGGCGACGAAGGCTCCAACCACAGGCGCGAAGCTGGACGTGCCACTGAAGACGTTGCTCACGTTCGTCGCGGCATTCTCCTTCATGTTGTAGCGGCTGATCAGGTAACTCGTCAGCGGCGTCGCGAACGAGCCGGTCGCCATCGACGCTGCCGCGAAGAAACCTGCATTATATCGCATCCGTGCACGTACATACGGTACGATCAATCGGAACAATGGTTCTCAAACCCCCCTGAAAAAACAGGTCCAAAATGAAAGCTCAAAGTGCCGTGAGATCGAGACCGATGATGAAGGCGACGGCTGTCCATCCCCTCGGCCTCCGCGTCGCCACCCCTCCTTCTCTTCCTCCTCCGCCCGCAGCCTCTTCTTCCGCGACGGCGACGCCTGGCCCAGCCGCGCGCCGGCACGAGGCCATGGATGCTTGCGGCCGTCCGCCCTCGCACATTTTGTATCTGGTGGCCGGATCGAGGTCGGTAGCAGTGGTTGGTATGGTATCTGAAGCTGTGTAGCAATGCGCTGAAGAAGAAGGATATGGATGAATGGATGATACGGCGAGTGCCGTGGGCGCAGCAGTATTTGTACCCGCATGCCCAGAGAATATTAAGCCCTGAGTCCCTGACTAGTCTCTTGGGTCGTCAGCCTAGCTGCGTTAGTCGCCAGATAGCTTGAGCCGTTGAAGGAAAGGACAGGAAATTAAGCCATGGAGTGGAACGTTCTTCAGGACTTTATCTGATTGTCATCTCCGCAGATTCAACCGACTGCTGCCATCACAGCAGCGAAAACTTTTGGAATCAATCTGGAATTGCTGTTGTTTTACTCCTACAAAATAGAACAGCAGGTGGATGATTCTTTTTTTGGGGGCCGAGTTAGCTGAACATTGACATTGATGGCAATAGTATATATTTTCCTCTGGAGGCAGCTGCATGCAGTGCGCCTTCCTAGAACGAGCCACAATAATAAGAACCCATTAGATTCCGCTTCTAGAAAACAGGAGGAACCAGGGTTCTTCTCGATCGCATAGCATGCATATGCCGCATTTGTTCATCATCTACGCTGACTTCAGACCTGAATCATATCTTTAGTTTGGTCTTAACGAACGCGCTGTATGTTTAATCTTCAAACATTAGCAGCCACGAAAAGTGTAACTATGCATGACATGATAGCTGCAACGTGTCTGGTAACCTAATTGATCAAAACTATTTTTACAGTGTCAAACACACCGGCGAGGCAAATTTCCCCGCTCATTTGTTTCTAGAGAATCTTTGTTGTTTTGAATAAGATATTGGAGTAAAACGAATGAATGACACAACTACGGCAATGCTAACGGGCGTTCAATTACGGCAAGGGGACAATGTTCAACATTGACATCTGAGAAGCATCAACAATGCTCTAAATGATACTCCCTCCATTCAAATTATAAGTTGTTTTATCTTCTAGATACATAGCTTCATAGCGTATATATCTAGATGCATAACAAAAACTAATTATCTAGAAAATTCACCATGTGATAACCATGCAAATTAGATGAATTTACCGGCAGTCAAAATATATGCATGACGAAAAGACAAGAACTAGATGAACTTATTGGTAGTTGAAAAAAGATATAATAGCAAGGCAAAAACTGAATGTGCCTATTGGCTACATAGTTAGTAAATACTATACACATGACGATGGGGGCACAAATTACATGAACAGATGTTTGTAGCACTATCAAACTTGTGGTACTCTAAACTCGAAAGGGTATAAATAACTATAAACATGTCTGGTTATCGAATCGACAGTTCAATGTTGTCAAATGCCCTACCATTGATAGTTGGTGTTGTTTAGAGCTTTGATGAGGCATTGGTGTAAACCAAATATATGTTTTAACCAAGTATGGCGCACATGATGCCTTTTAGGCAAACATAAAGATGTTAGTAGTTAGTACCCCTTGGTGATGTACAATTTTGATGGTTATGATGATTTGTTGCATTTACTAGTGATCAGTCCATGGATATCTAATGATGAATGCAGGTTGATTGTTTTTTTATGTAAACAAATATGGTTACAATGGTTATCTACAGCTTTTGTACGTGCAAATGAAATTGATGGAGATATAGTTTACTCACTAATGAAATAACGCATATACGCTGCCAAGCCATGTTGCACTGCAAATCAATCGAATTACATAAATCGGAGATATAGCTCACTGTCAGCGGTTCATATAATACTGTAAAATTCAATTACATAAATCGGAACAAACAAACAATGTATGCGTGCGTTTTCTTCTCGGATAAAATTACATACGCACGTATCTACGTGCCAAAACATTTAACCACGGAAAGCGCACATACATACTTACATACATACACAGTATGATGCTGCTTATTGGCCTTCTAATCAGAGGCCCTTTAGCTTCCCAATCACACGAACGAGTTCGGCTAGAATTTTGCCACTAGCAGCCCATGACCTTCTTCTTATCGATGTTGGGCTTGGACACGACGGTGCCGTCGTTGCCGGCGAGCGCCTTGTACTTGTCCTTTCGGGTGAAGCTGGTGCACTCGTACGAGAGCGTCGACGCGATGAGCCTCTGGATGTAGTTGGCCACCTCGTGGCTGCTCTTGCCGCCGCTGCAGGTGAGCTCGCGCGGTAGCTTGTTGAGGAACGTGACCACGTACCCTGGGCTCGGGTTCATGAAGAAGTAGAAGGGGTCGAGCCCCTTCCACCCTCGCGCCGTCGTCCCATGGAACATGCTCATCTGGTTCTCCATCGCCACCGGCACGATCTCGTCGGTGAGCTCCGAGAACAGCGCCGAGAACCGCAGCAGGAACGGCTCCCGGCACGTCGTCCCCTCCGGGCAGATCACCAGGTCCCCCTCCGTCAGCAGCCGCCGGATCATGGCGGCGTCGTCGGCGCGGTCACGGGTCAGCCGTGTTAAGTTTAACGGATCACTAGCCACAGATCTAGAACTATGAACTTGAATCTTGATAGTAAAACTTGAAGAACAATAACGAAACCATAACAAGAACATGATGAACGAAGAACGAATACGATGAACAAAAGACGAGTAGATCCATACCATCGCCTCCAATGGAGGAAGACATGTCACGTTCTGTTGATGACGAACTGCGCAAGGCAGCGATGCGCAGTGTAGGTCGTAGGTCGCGGCGTCCCTCCGGTCGCCACCGGCTTTGGCCTGGAACGGCGTCGGAGGACGTCGTGGCGGCGGAGCTTCCCGTCACGAACTGCGCACTAACCCTAGATCGGATTGGTATGTCGGTGGGTCTGACGGCTCTCGGTCAACCTCGTACTTAGAGCCGGCGGCCCCCACCTCTCTTTATAGCGCAGGGTGACAGGGGCCCACCAACCAATGGTTGGGTTGGGCGCCCCCGATCAGGGCGCGGATCAAGGCCCACGGCCTTTGGGCCGTGTGGACCGGGAGATCAACCTAACAATCTCCCCTTTGATCTCACAATCGCTTTTCTTTTACCTTTTACAATTTTCCTTATTCCATCCTAGATTTGTGCACAGAGCATATCTCATCGTCCCGACTCAATCGTCGATAGAATCAATAGCTACTGTACACGCCCCTATTCAGAAATAGATTCTTTAATCTATGGGCCCTGTTAATCCAGAGATCATAGGCAATACCTTAGTCCCATGCCGGCCACGTGTTCCTTGAACACGTTGGGTGGTAAGCCTTTCGTTAGCGGATCCGCGAGCATCTTCTCTGTTTTAATATGCTCGAGACTTATGGTGTGATCCTGGATTCTATCTTTAACAGAATAAAATCTTATCTTTATCGACTTGGTAGCCGTACTTTTCTTATTATTATGAGCATAGAACACTGCTGGCTGGTTATCGCAGTACATCTTTAGTGGTCTTTCTATACTGTCTACCACTCTCAATCCTGGTACAAATTTCTTTAGCCATTCAACTTGGCAGGATGCCTCGTAACATGCTATAAATTCAGCATACATCGTAGATGTTGCTGTCACTGTTTGCTTGGAGCTTCTCCACGATATAGCTCCCCTTGCGAGAGTAAAGATGTAGCCTGTCGTGGATTTACTATCATCTCCATCTCCCGCAAAGTCTGAGTCTGAATACCCTTCAATCTCAAGGGAATCGCTTCTTTTATATGTTAACATGAGGCCTTTTGTGCCTTGCACATACCGTAAAGCTTTCTTCACTAATTTCCAGTGCTCGAGGCCTGGATCTTTCTGATATCTGCCAAGTATGTTGGTAACAAATGCTAGGTCAGGGCGTGTGCACACTTGTGCATACTGTAAGCTTCCGACAGCTGAAGCATATGGAACTGTCTTCATTTGTTCCCTTTCATAACTGTTCTGAGGACTCTGAAAATCCCCAAATCTATCGCCCTTGACTATTGGAGCAGGAGTAGGCTTACTCCTTTGCATACAGAACTTTTCTAGAACTTTTTCCAGGTACGTCTGTTGAGATAATCCTAATACCCCATTTAATCTATCTCGGTGAATTTCGATTCCCAAAACGAATGAGGCTTCACCAAGGTCTTTCATATCAAAGTTCGAGGACAGGAACTTCTTCGTTTCCAATAATAGGTTGACATTGCTACTTGCTAGTAGAATGTCGTCCACATAAAGGATGAGGAAAATGTAACTTCCTTTCTGGAATTTTGCATAAATACAATTGTCCTCAACATTTTCATTAAACCCAAACTTCTTTATCGTTTCGTTGAACTTCAAGTACCACTGCCTCGAAGCTTGTTTTAACCCATAAATGGATTTCTTTAGATGACATCCCATGTGTTCTTTTCCTTCCACGACAAAACCTTTGGGTTGAGCCATGTAAACCTTTTCTTCAAGATCCCCATTAAGGAATGCCGTCTTTACATCCATCTGGTGCAATTCGAGATTGAAATGCGCCACCAATGCCATTATGATTCTGAAGGAATCCTTACATGAGACCGGAGAAAAAGTCTCATTGTAGTCTATTCCTTCCTTTTGTGTAAAACCCTTCGCCACAAGACGCGCTTTAAATCTTTCCACATTCCCTTTGGAGTCACGTTTCGTCTTGTAGACCCATTTGCAGCCTACTGTTTTGGCTCCTTTAGGAATTTCTTCTAAGTCCCAAACACGGTTGGTACTCATCGATTTCATTTCATCTTCCATGGCCTCAAGCCACTTGGATGAGTTTTCGCTTCTCATGGCTTGTTCGAATGAAATAGGATCATCCTCCATTCGAAACTCTTCTGTGTTATACACTTCATAATCATCAGGAATTGCTGACTTTCTTGCTCTTTGAGACCTTCTAGGGGCCTCTACATTTGGAACATTTTCTATTGGAGACTGTTGATGCTCCCCCTGATCTGCAGCAACATTTTCTATAGGATCCTGAGGGACAGGTTCCACATTTGCATTCGGTGTTGCCACAGGAGGAACCACCACAGGAGCTGAAGCCGCAGTGTCTGGCACCGTCGGCGTAGGCTCAACAGGTAGTTCGAAAAATGGCTCCTGAATCATTGGATTGGGTGCGCACACCCGCCTCTCCTCAAGATCAATCTTTCGAGCTTCCATGCTCCCCCGTATCATTTCTTCTTCAAGAAAAGCAGCATGTCTCGTTTCCACAAACTTTGTGACTTTGTCAGAACAGTAGAAACGATATCCTTTTGATTTCTCTGTGTAGCCAATAAAATGGCAACTCACTGTCTTGGGATCTAGCTTCCCAATGGTCGGGTTGAATATCTTTGCCTCAGCAGGGCTCCCCCACACCCGTAGGTGATTCAATGAGGGTATTCTGCCTGTCCACAGCTCATACGGTGTTTTTGGCACCGCTTTACTGGGAACTCTGTTGAGAATATAGGTGGCGGTTTTTAAAGCCTCCATCCATAAGCTCACTGGTAGTGTAGAGTAGCTGATCATGCTTCGCACCATATCCATAAGGGTACGGTTACGTCTTTCAGCGACTCCATTCTGCTGAGGATCGCCCGGCATAGAGTACTGGGCAACTATACCTTGTTCCCTTAGGTACCTCGCGAAAGGTCCTGGAACTTGGCCATATGGGGTGTGCCGACCATAGTATTCCCCACCACGGTCGGAACGTACTATCTTTATCTTTAAATTATGTTGATTCTCAACTTCAGCCTTGAATATTTTAAACTTATCCAACGCTTCTGATTTTTCTTTTATTGGATAAATATATCCATAACGGGAATAATCATCGGTAAAAGTAATGAACGAGTCAAAACCATCTATGCTTTTAACTGAAAACGGACCACAGATGTCTGTGTGAATTAACTCTAAAATACCTGCGGTATGTTCAGCATTTTTCTTTGTAATCTTTATGTATTTTCCTCTGATGCAATCAACGCATTTATCTAAGTCTGAGAACTCTAGAGGAGGAAGAATGTCATTCTTAACCAGCCTTTCTATTCTCCCCCTCGAAATATGGCCTAAACGACAATGCCATAATTTCGACGACGTGTCTTGAGTTCTCTTTCGTTTTCTATTATGAGCTGTAGGTGGGGATACAAGCGCATTCACATCACATACGGAATTCACACTTTCACGTAGTGATAACAAATAAAGATCATTTTTCTTAAAAGCAATAGTAGTAACTGTATCTTTAAAATCTATTACACACATGCCATTTCCAAAATGACATCCATATCCATCATCATCTAGACGAGATACACTTATTAAGTTCCTCTGTAAACTAGGCACAAAGAAAACATCTCTAATAAATAAATCAAATCCGGTGTCGAGCTCTAGGAGAAGGTCGCCCACCGCCTTCACTTCTGCTTCGACTCCATTCGCGACTTTAATTCGCCTTTCGTTTCTTTGAGTGGTTCTCGTCGAACGGAATCCCTGTAAAGAGTTTGCAACATGAATTGTTGCTCCTGAGTCAATCCACCAAGTAGAAGTGGAATAATCTATATACAGAGATTCATTTACGAATGAAATAACATTCTCACCTTTCCTTTCCATGATCATCTTTAAGTAGGCGGCACAATTTTTCTTGTAGTGCCCCTTCTCCTTGCAGTAGAGACACTGGTCTTTCTCCACTGTGGTTTGCCCATCCTTAGGCCTGTGCTGCTGGGAGTGCTGAATTCCTTTTCCCTTAGAGGAGGAGGGATTTCCTTTTGCGTTGTTAGACGCATTGTTGTTATTTTTCTTCTTTTGCACTTGGTTAACAGTGTTACCACGTGCTATCTTTATCCTTTCCTCCTCTTGAGCCAACATCGCTATCGTCTTTTCTATGTCCCATTTTTCAGAACTAACATTGTAGTTAACAACGAAGTTCTCAAACTCATCTGGCAATGAAGCAAAAACCAAGTGTATGATGGTACTCTCTTTCAAGTCCTCATCCATTGGCTTGAGCTTATTGTTTATGTGGATTAAGCGATGTATGTGCTCTCTGATGCCGCCTGTGTACTTGGCGTTGATCAACTGCTTGATCAACTGAGAGGCGTAGGTCTTTGAAGAGCCAGTGTACTGACTCTTTAACTTCGCCAAGTACTCAACGACATTATGACAATCTTTAATTGCCCCAAAAACAGAAGGCTCTATGGTGTTCTTGACCACTGCCAAACATTTCTTGTTGGCAGTGATCCATTTGGCATTATCTGTATCAAACTTCTGTTTGCTGACCGTATAGGCCTGCTCTGTCTGCTGCCAAACAGCATCTGTCATATCAGCCTCTCTGACTGGTTTCACAGGCTCAGCCGGAACTGGTGCCGTGAGAACCCAATCCAGCTCTGTCATGGTAAAGAAGAAATCCACCTTCTTGTACCATTCATTGTAGTTGTCTCCTTTTAGAATCGGAATATCCTTGATGGAGACCATCATGGAATTCGTAGCTGAAATTAAATCATATTAAGTGAGAACATTATATCATAATAACATATCCTTATTACATTAAACTTCATCACCTTTGGGCAGAAAAAGGAATAATGCAATAATCAACATCTATAAAATTATAATATTGTTATTATCAACTTTGGTCAGAAAATAACAATATCACAATTAATCTGAAATTTTATCTGTGACTTGAAATTAAATTATCCCTTTGGTTCAAATTTAAAAGCAAGTCAAAATAAATATCTAGCAGCGGAAACTTTAAATAAATTCACATGGACAGTAGCAAAAAACTCTATTTACCCTCTGAAAATTATCACTTTGGTTCAAATTTAAACAGGGGCAAATTCTATTCAAATTTCGATTGAAATTGAGCAAAAATTACTGAAATCAATTCAAATAAATGCGAAAAGCTACTGTTCATATGGGCCAACCCAACAGCGCGCGCGGCCTGCTCGGCTTCTTTCGGCCCAGCTCGTGCCGTCCCTTCGGCTTCTGGGCTCGGAGCCCGGCAACCAACGACCGGGCCGCCAATTCGGCCCGAGCGCGCGCCTCCCCCTCGTCCCGCGTCGATCCGAGCCGTTCGCTCGATCCAACGGTCGAGCGAAGAGATCGGCGGTATATAAACCCTTTCGGCCGAGCGAGACCCAAAACCCTAACTCATTTTCTTCCTCCTCTCTTCACTCTCGCGCAGCTCAGAGCCGAGCTCGTCGCCTCCGCTCTGCTCTCCCTCTCTCTCTCGCGCGCGCTGCTGAGCCGGCGGCTCTTCGCCTCCGTGCTCACGGCCGGAGACCTCTGGTCTCCGAGTCGCTCTTGAGCAGCGTCGCGGATCTTCCACCCCTCTGCTCCATAGACCTCTCGACCAAAAGGGTAGATTAGGGCGGCCGGAAGAGATGGATCTTGGCGCCGCCGCGAGTCCCATCGCCGACGCGCGCGTGCACCTACTGGTGCGCGCGCCGCCGTCGATGGGATCCGCGGTGGTGCTCTGTTCTTTGCCACTTCGAGTGGTGGATCTGAGGTAGGGTTAGGGTTTTCTTGTGATTTCTGTTCGATCCTTCGAGATCAAAGTTTTCTGTGTTGTTTCTCATCCCGTGGTGCGGGTATATTTGTATGTCTCTTTTCGATCCATCGAGATCGAGATTTGTTTTCTTTGTCTGTTCGGTTCATTGAGATCGACTTTTTCTCTGTTTGTTTCGATCCGATTCGGATCCTTTTCATCTGATTTTGATTCCAAACTACTAGATCTATGCGCTAGTAAGGCGACTGATACCATTGTTAAGTTTAACGGATCACTAGCCACAGATCTAGAACTATGAACTTGAATCTTGATAGTAAAACTTGAAGAACAATAACGAAACCATAACAAGAACATGATGAACGAAGAACGAATACGATGAACAAAAGACGAGTAGATCCATACCATCGCCTCCAATGGAGGAAGACATGTCACGTTCTGTTGATGACGAACTGCGCAAGGCAGCGATGCGCAGTGTAGGTCGTAGGTCGCGGCGTCCCTCCGGTCGCCACCGGCTTTGGCCTGGAACGGCGTCGGAGGACGTCGTGGCGGCGGAGCTTCCCGTCACGAACTGCGCACTAACCCTAGATCGGATTGGTATGTCGGTGGGTCTGACGGCTCTCGGTCAACCTCGTACTTAGAGCCGGCGGCCCCCACCTCTCTTTATAGCGCAGGGTGACAGGGGCCCACCAACCAATGGTTGGGTTGGGCGCCCCCGATCAGGGCGCGGATCAAGGCCCACGGCCTTTGGGCCGTGTGGACCGGGAGATCAACCTAACAAGCCGCACCGTGCGGATGGGTGACAGGATCTCCGACAGCCGCGAGACCTGTTTGTTGATGAAAAATTCAGTATCGATCACGATCAGTGAGCGTTCTTCAATGTGATTTGCGTGACCAGTAGCAAGCAAGCAAGCATTGAGGTTGCATGACCACACGTATGTACCGAGTAGGTGACGGCGGTGATGGGGCGGCCCAGGGCGGTGGAGAGGAAGATGGGGTCGAGGAGGGTGCGGTGGGAGCAGATGAAGAGCACGCCGGTCTGCCCGGTCTCGCGGCTGGCCGGCGGCGGCGGGTTGCCCTTGATGGTGACGCGGACGCCGAGGGCGCGGAACGCGTGGTACACCACGCGCATCGGCAGGAGCGAGCCGGCCGCGATGCGGAGGCAGGCGAGCAGGAACCCGATCGGGATCCACAGCACGGTGAGCAGCGCCAGCGCCGGCGACGGCTTCTGGACGAGCCGCCCGTCGTGGAACACCACCGGCCTCGGCAGGGCCTCCCGCGGCACGGGCCTCGGCTTCGGCGCCGCCGGCACCACGTACCCCTCCTTGCACAGCCTCATGAACGGGTAGTCCGTCCTCCTGTCGCCGAGCCCGATCTCCGGCGCGGCGCCGCCGAACGCCCGCCGGAGCGCGTCGGCCTTCCGGTCGCCGACGAGCACGCCGGGGGCGCGGACGAGCCCCGTGGCGCGGCCGCGCCAGACGGCGAGCTCCGTGCCGACGACGACGTCCGTGCCGATGTACTCCTTGAGGAACGCCTCGACCATGACCCGCGGGTTCGCGGTGAGCACGCACCGGCGGCCGCACGCGGAGAAGACGCGCCACGACTCCGGGTGCAGGTCGGCGCAGTAGAACTTGGGAAGCACGGCGCGCGCCACGGCCTCGATGTCGGAGACCCTGGCGCCGGCCATGGATGCGAAGATGAGCACCTGGATGCCGGCCGGCTCGGAGACGAAGTAGTAGAGCAGCCCGGCGAGCGGCGCCAGCAGGATTAGCAGCAGCAGCCGCAGCACGCCGCCGGTCTCGAACGCCATGTGCGCGAAGTACGGGAACGAGCTCCGGCCGCACAGCAGCGTGCCGTCCAGGTCCGCCACCACCGTGTCGCCGGCCCGGCCGTTGGACGAGCACTTGTCCACCGTCGGGAACGGCGACGCAGCCATCGCCGTCGTCTCCCCCGCCATGATCTCCGGCAAAGTTTGTACTACCACACCAGGAGGCCGCAACCGAGTTTGTACTACCACACCACACTCCCGTTCGACACGCGTTCTGGTGTATTTCGCATGCGGACCTTGCGCTTTTCCATGGCGGCTTTATATAGAAGAAGCTCGCTGCGGAATGCAAAGGACAAAAGAATTTGGTTGTGACGTGTATAGAAGAAACCGAGGAAAGCGACGCACAAGGCGAACAAGCATATTGCATCGACGGGAATCGTGAAGGTTTTGCAATGCTCCAAGGAAGGTTCCATAGGAAGCACCGGTGCGGCGTTGTTTCACATGGGCGTGCAGCATCGGCATGATCGCCACTAAAGCGTGTAGCCAGAGAAAAGAAGCTTAGGTTTGTGAGAATTGCATGGTGTGAGATTTTGGGCTCTTTTGTTGAAGGCGACACGAGGTTTGTTTGGAGAGGGGCTTTGGTTTGGTGTACTGTGATTCACAAGTAGCGGTAATGCCTTAGTATATGATTTGGGGTTCTCCGTTGTACTGCTGCAAGTACTATTGTGGTAGTCGCCAAGCGGCGTTGGCATGTTTTGCATTTTAGAGGTGATCTGAAGACATCTTTCGTCTGACCATCTTTTACAAGGACTAACTTTATTGCTCTGGGGGATTTGCTTCTTGGTTCTCTGTACTTGTAAAGAAATGGCTGTCAATCTGACAAAAATAGTTTGTAAGTAATTATATTATGCCCGAATTTTAACTGATTATTATTGTGGAATATATCATGATGATTTGTGTTGGCACCTAAGATGAACTTTTTCGTTGTGTGTACCCCGCTTTGGGTTAAGTTTTTTTTTTTGACAACTGCTTTGGGTTAAGTTGTACTTCGATGAACGCTGTGTGAGTCCTTGGTTAATGCAGTAGCCCGGATTTTTTTTTATTCTGTCACGAAAAAAAATGATTTGATAGACGACGATATCACCGCCTGTTCAAATTAGATGGGACCGCCAATTTTATGGATAATTGACCCAATACAAGGTACAAGAATTAATCAGACGGCACACCTGATTGCTGATGTCATCTCAACGTCAGGTGCACCGTCACGTCACTAGCATGCGTTGCAAGGATATGCACAATTTGAGAATTGAATTGGTAAGATTTTTTTTATGGTGGAACCTACATATAAGATTCAAGTCCTCTATTCGGTATAGATGTCGCATTTTCTCAGTTGTAGGCAATGTTCCCATTAACAGCAAGACATATCTGATGACTTCATGAATTTCAAGAGATAGGGTTAGCGTTTATGTGCTCATATTAATAAGTCTATGTGTGTACGAGGATCTGTGTTTGTACTAGTCTTTGTAAAAAGAAAGATATACACAATTTCCCCTCTTTTTGCGAAAATGTACACCATTAAATTTCTTTTCTATGAAAGAAAGCGATACTAAAACTCATCCAGTTCAAAATACAAAAGGCTTTTAGACTTGCGTACAAGCACATCAACGCCGATTTGCAAGGTCGGAATTTTGTTTTTTATTGTTGCAAGCTGATAACACCGAGAAATATAAGCTTAGTGGGTGTTTGAATTGGTCGGTGCCTCGGTGGCCATATATATTTTGCTAAACTTTGCGGTAGCTCTTTTATTAGGTAATTTAGCCAAGTTAGACTGGTGTGTTTATTTCTTTGGCACGAGGGGGTTGTCATGCATGCTAAACTTTTTGCTAAAAGGTTTCACATGTACGTAATAATAGGCATAAAAAGTTGTGGCAAGATTGTCTTAACTAGCGCTTGACTTGTGGCTCTAATTTTCTCTGCCACAACTTTATCCAAGTCAGACAAGAAATAAAACCCATAAGTCTCATCTTGTACCCAGCCTGTTCAGTACAAACTCGATACACTGCAGAAAATCGATACCAACAGACAGATATGGGGAAATGGTGGACATCGTCACTTGCTAATCTTCCAAAACAAGAACGAAGAACAAAGACAGTCCTTCTGATCTACACGGCATGGAATATAGAGAAAGAAAGGAATAGATGCATTTTTGAAGACCGGAGTTTGGAAGCTGCAGAAGTAGAGCAGGAGATCAAGAAAGAGGTGCTGCTACACAAGCTTGATCAAGGAAGAGGTTCTGCTACACAAGCTTCCTTAAGAACCATCAATAGGAAAACTATTTGATATGAATGTAATCACTTCTTATATTTATATTTTTAGAAAAAGGATAAACCCGGTCTCAGCAATCAAATGTTTGACAGCTTACAACTTGAACCACAATGCCCACATGCTGCAGCTAAGTGCACATGCACAAGGAGATAACTCCAAAGACCAAGACATAAACATCCACTGCTGGAATCAGCACACGACACTAAGACATAATCCTTCACAAAACATTCCAACCAAATTTGTTGAACATCTCTAGAGCTGCCGCCTCCAGAGTTCGGGACCCCTCCTTCAGGCTGTCCCTCTCTTCCTCTTTAGATAAGATCGACCAGCTCCGGATCCAGTACGCCGCTCTAAAGATGACCTGCAAGCACGAGTTAGGTTTTGATAGTTGGAACACCACATCATTTTGACAAAGCCAGATGGCCCAATAAATCATTGATATGCCCAACAACACTCTATTTATTTGTTTAAGCAGAAAACGCCCAATCCAGCCCCTAAAAAAAACACTAACACTCTTAGGTTTTATTATACCAAAAGTTATACTTATAGCATTTAAAACCAAACTAACTATCAGGCATTCAAAAAAAAGATGTCTAATTGACTCATGCACCCCACAGAAGCAGCAATCAGTACAACCCTTCCATTGCCTTTTAGCTAAATTATCCTTAGTGAGGATTACCCCTTATCTCAAATACACAGGAAAATTTTTATCTTCAGGGGGACTTTGATTTTCCACAAAGAAATATCTCTCGGCACACCCTCCTCTATCATGATGTTATTATACATTGCATTTACAGAAAAGGTTCTACTTTTCATCCATACAAACAAATCACTACCCCCGTTAAGTTGTACCTCCAACAGACTTCCCACCAACTTCAGCCATTTACTCCACTTTCCCCCCACAACCGCACGTCTAAAGGACACATCAAGCGGACAAGTACTTAGCACCTGAGCCACCGTAGCATTCTTTTTCCTTACGATTCTATATAAAGAAGGATAAGCCAACATCAGAGGTTCATCACCAAGCCACGTGTCTTCCCAAAATCTAGTATGAGTACCATCTCTTATTTTAAATTGCCCCATTCTCAATAAAAGATCATTTACTTCCATCAAACCTGACCAAAAGTGAGAGTCTCCTTTTTTCTTTTCTACTTGGGTAAGGGTCTTGTTCTGCAAGTATTTTCTCTTAAGGATGCTTTGCCACGCACCATCCTCATTCACTAGTTTGAAAATCCATTTACTTAACAAATATTTGTTTTGAATGTCAAGATCTAAAATACCCAACCCTCTCCCACACTCTTTGGCTTGCGAAGAATACTCCATCTTGCAAGTCTAAAACCATTTGTACCAAACGGTTTTTCTATGAACACTGTATTGCTAGCTGGGGCAGCCTGTGTCAAAATTACAGGTCGTAGCAAAACACTGTATTGTGCGATAACACTGTATTTGACCTATGAAAACTGTATATTTATTAAAGAAACATTCACAGTGATTATAATTTCCTGGGGCAGCCTGCGTCGAAACATTCACGGTGATCTTGCACTGGCCGCATCAAAGTTTACTCTCTAAGCTGCCCACTTGTTGGGCACCATGGGCATGTCACCACTTACCATGCACGTTCAGATGATCTGCAACACTTTTTTTTTTCTCTTCAAGCTCCTAAGTCAGAAAGATGTCGTGTATGCATGGCACTAAACTTCATTAGCTGAAAACGCTCCTCCCCAGCTCATCCGCAGCAGAGTCATGCCCTTCAACTGCACACCAGTTAAGTTCCATAAGTCGGATCATCTGAAACGTACGCCGTGTTGATCTGATCGAGTTGCACATATGCCACGTTGTTCTTTGCTCCTCCATCATACCCATGGTCAGCCAGCATACATTTCACAGAAAGCGATGGCCATCCGGATCCTCCTCGTCTAGCTTTGGATGCACCCAAACCAAATAAAAGCAAATTGGTCGATCAACCACAAACAAAAGCAACTAATGCTCCTAACTCAAATTAACCCTTAATCCAATTAGTTAGGACCTCCATTTTGTCCTTTGGTCAGTATCATATCTGAAGGCTTTGCTAAACGAACCGTAACATTTCAAGAAAATTTTGTTTGCAGCAAGACCTATGAACAAACATGATTAATGGCTTTCACCTTCCATCGCTTCTCTCTGTTGTTCGTCGTTGTACTAGTTTTGTTGTCGGCATGTGTACATAGTTACATACGTGCCCCTTCCTCTCAAGCTCCCAGCATCGATTCGATGATGAGGTTTGGAAACAAAGCCTGCTATATTCTTCATTGTACTACTAGTATCGTTGTGATAATCGCCAGTCGGCATGTGTTACTTGTGTATTCCACAAATTTATCTAAGAAGTTTTTTTTCCTCGGTAATGTCTTGTTCTAAAACCAGGCTTAGAGTGCATGAGCAAATGCACTAAATCTTTGGCTAATATTAATGCATTGTAATAGAAGGATTCAGGGATTAAATTGTTCAGGTTTACCTTCAATGCACTAAATCTTTGGCTAATATTAATGCATTGTAATAGAAGGATTCAGGGATTAAATTGTTCAGGTTTACCTTCAATCAGTTTCGTATTCTGTTTCTGGAACTACTTTAGTTTTGATACCGAACCATAGTGTCGTAATAATTGAAAACATGCTGAAGGATTAAATCAAATCGATCTGGATCGTTTAAAAAAGGTTCCATACTGCGTGTGTTGATTGCATTATGAACAAAAAATTATGAACTTAGGTTTGATAGTATGGCCTTATGAATAGATACTGCATGATCTCTAACTTCTTTACTATTGTAAAATTAAAAAATTTCAATTACAGTCAAAATACTTTCAATAGAAAATTAAGTAGATCGTTAACGTAAATCGCCATGAGTAAAAATTGGAGGTACGGTGTTGTAATGACTAATGACAAGGATATGTGAGGTACAACCACTGAACAACGTATAGTCCAAAATATTTTCTTTTTTGACAAAATCTTAGTCGTTTGCCAATTTCATATCTTACAAATGGTTCAGGGCATAATTTTGACATTTTTTTTGAAATATCTATATCGACGCAAAAGATCACAACTCACGTCCAGTCACCTCTATGAGCATCTTCGAGACTAGGCCAACAGATATCAAGATTGACGAAGTCACTATAGGGCGCCTCACTTGCGATGGACATATCGCCTACTATTGAAAGAATAGCGTCAGTTAAATTTCATAATAAATCCAGAAAAATACGACATCCGTATTGAATTCAAGATGTGTCGGGTGTCACTAAATTCTATAAGAAACCTAAATGAACAGGTTTCACTAAAAAAAGCTTACCAACCAACTAACGATCTCAGTAAATAAAAGCTAAGCTTGTAGACACGTTTTACGAAATAATTTTTCACATGTTTCCTTTCTCAGTAGTTTTTCCACATGTTTCCTTTCGTCCGTGCGTTTTGCCCATCGCACATGGTCGCAATTGATGTTGCCGTTATGCTTATCCAGACACCGTTATGCTGCTATTGCCGGATACTCCCTCTATAAAAAAAAGTCATTTTTATGAATTTTAATGGAAGTAAAATAATCTTAAGTGCCTCTATTTATTAGTCATATTTAACAATAATTAGTTGTTACATAACTAAACAGGATAAAATTATTTGTTTCTTTAGTCAAAATTTAAATTTGAGAATGACTTGATTCGTAGAACCGGAGGGAAAACTAGCTTGGAATAAAAATTATTGCCCTTTTCTCAAGTAAAAGCTTAAATTTGGATATTCCCTCTGTCAGATGCCGTTCAAGAATATCAAGATTCACACACCTCGAGCCATCCTTCTTTGACACCAGTCCACTTTTGGTTCATGGAAAAACAAAAGGAGAACTAGACACAGAGGATGGACATGTTAAACTTGCGTAAGTTGGGATTTATTTCTATGGTATAAAATTCAACTAATATGTGACCAAACCCTAGAACAAATTGTGAGGAAAAATCAAAGAAACTTACATGATTGTCAAAAACCTACGGTTTATCAGTTTGCCCAACTTTCTGACGAGATCCAGCAACAATGTTTGTTAATCAATATATATATAATCACTAATCAGTAGGGGATTTAAACCCACCTGTTTCCTTAAAAAATTAACAATATTTGTTAGTTTGCAGTTTTGTCCTTCAAATCACTCGTGTTGTCCGCATCTTCCTCATCACTCTCATCTCCAATTAATTGATATGGAGGCTCTCAATTCGGCCTCGAAGCCTCTCGTGTAGCGTCCTTCCCTTTTCGTACATTTCACATGGCTACATTAACTAAAGGGTGCCATCATGCGTATTCTTGCATTAATTACATGTATATCTATACGTGTCAGGTAGTAAGCTCTATTCGCCCAACTCAATACGCATGAACAGTGGACCACTGTGACTTTTCAAACGAAGAGAGGCCAACTCAAAATCGCGCAAAGGCTACGATGATAGCGAAGAAACCTCAGCGCAAATGCTATCTACTACACCTACATCGTCCCAATTCCCAAAATCCCAATCAATCTTGATTCTTCCTCTCTGGGCAACTAAATCTAGTTCTAATTGGCTGGCTTTTATGCATGGTGTGACATGTTGCAATTAACGCAAATCCTAGACATGTAAGTTGCAACTAACAGTCCAGGCGTGCAGCTATAGAGCGCTCGATGTTTCGTCACGTCATGCAGCGCCAGATGGAGAATGGGGGCAAGGGATCCGAACTGAGTCACTGAGAGATTGTGAGGCCAGCAGCGACAAAGCTTGGTGTGGAATCGATCGTGGAC
Source organism: Echinochloa phyllopogon (assembly GCA_033239725.1). NCBI lineage: Eukaryota > Viridiplantae > Streptophyta > Magnoliopsida > Poales > Poaceae > Echinochloa > Echinochloa phyllopogon. Next base: position 8,139,526 of record BTCW01000009.1, on the reverse strand, counting down.
AGCAAAGCTTAAATTCATGGACATGAAGGAATATGTATCTGGCACCTTCACGCTGTTCCTGATAAGATGATAGTACTGGCTACTCCGTAAGACACCGGCCTACAATCGGTTGCACTTGCTTGAAACTGACATACTACTAGGCACGAAGGATACTGTTGGGACTAGAGCGTGATCGATCACGTGCCAATAATGCTTGGGGATTCAAGAATGTGGCAAGGCAAGCTCAAAAGGTCTAGGTTGGGTTCACAAATGGGGAGCAGCTGCCCAACTATCCTTTTCCTTTGTCAGGGGCGAAAACGGCACTGACAGTGATAGTTTGTGATGGCATAAAAATCGGCGATATTTGTCAGTGGCTGTTTTAAAGCAATTGTCTCAGAAAGTGATGTGCAATACAAATGATTGAATTGGGCCTGCCCATAGGAAGACTGGCTTGACCCATCTGTTAGGTGGGCTTTCAGGAGTTTGGCCCGGGTGCCTGGATCATGACAGTTTCCAGGCCTGTTTCTAAACTAGGTTCTTTGTTTTTCTTTTATACTCGGTTTAGACTTTAGTTAGAACCTACAAAACCACTTCATTTCCTAAAAAATAGTTTAATTAGGTGAACGAATCTCTAGCGCCTGACGCTGATGAAGAAAAATCTACGATGCTGTAGTTTTCTCGACCAATTTTTTCAAGAACTGCCATACAATACAACATCCAAGCCAAAACTTTTGCTATTTCCAAATTGTATTTCTCTCCGGTTGATGCTCAGATGTTTGGTAAACGATTGGTAATCGTAAAGGCAAAATCGATGCTCAGACGTTCATCAGGGCAGCACGCTGCAGTCGGCAGTAATTCCCGCTCGAAGCCTCGAACCCAAAGCGCGCTCCATCCAGGCCCAACCCCCAGCCAGAGCCAGTTACCCATGTCCACCCCCTCCTCTGCGCCGTCGCCGCCGTCCCTGCCCCCGTCCCGCCTCGTGCCTCAGCTGCTGGTCGCGCTCCTCCAGCGCCGCCGCTTCGACGCCACGCTCCGCGTCGCCCCGGCCTTCCGCGGCTTCTCCCAGCACTCCATCGCCGCCGCGCTCGCCGCCATCCCGCGCCTCCTACTCCCCCGCTCCCCGCGCCGCCTCTGCCCGCAGCGGCCCTTCCCTTCCGCCTCCTCCCCCGCCAACCGCCGCCTCGCCGCCGCCCTCACCCTCGGGTTCCTCTCCTGGTCCCACGACCACGCACACCCCGAGCCCATCCCGCTCTCCGAGGCCCCGCTCCGCGCCGCGGCCCTCGCGCTTGTCCGCGCCCAGGCTCTCCCGGCGCTCTTCCGCCTCCTCCGCGCGCACGCCCCGCTCGTCTCCACGCCCGCGCTCACCGACGTCATCCGCGCGCTCGGGGAGGAAGGGCTCCCGCGCCACGCGCTCGCCGCGTTCCACCGCATGCGGCAGCTCCGGTGCTCCCCCGACGCGCAGTGCTACAACACCCTCATCGCCGCGCTGTGCCGGAACGGGCGATTCAAGGATGCAAGGTTCCTGCTCGACCAGATGGAGCGCCCCGGCGCGCGCTGCAAGCCCGACTCCTACACGTACACGGTGCTCATCTCCTGGTACTGCCGGATCGGGGTGGGCACGGGGTGCCGGAAGGCGGAGCGGCGGAGGATTTACGAGGCGGGGAGGCTGTTCCGGAGGATGGGGGAGAAGGGGCTAGAACCGGACGTCGTGACCTACAACTGCCTGATCAATGGCCTCTGCAAGACGCATCGCGTGGAGCGCGCCCACGAGGTGTTCGATGAAATGCTGAGGAAGGGGTGCGCACCAAACCGGGTGACTTACAATTCCTTCATCAGATACTACAGTGTGGTGAACCAGGTGGACAAGGCTGTTGAGTGGATGACAGAAATGGTTTCGAGGGGCCATGGGATGGCTTCATCAAGCACGTACACACCTGTCATCCACTCCTTGTGCGAGAGCAGGCGCATTGGCGAGGCGAGGCAGCTCTTGATTGATATGGTTGAAAGTGGGCATCTGCCGAGGGAGCACACTTACAGGCTGGTGAAGGATGCAATTGATGCTGCTGCTTATGAGGCCTTGCCGGAAGAGCTATGTCGGTCCATTGAGGATGGCATTACTGAGAGATATCAACAGGTTATGCGAATGAAACCTCTAATGCGACCTGTTTCAAGATGGTCTGGGAGAAAAAATGAGCTTGTGGGCATTCATAATCTGTCTTCCACATGAGAGACATGGTTTGGGAGAAACAATGAGCTTGTGGATAATCTGTTTGCCACATGAGAGATGCTGGTACTGCAAGCAACATGTCCTCGGTTGAATATATTAGGTGGCACATGTCTACACGCTAATACATGGGTAAACTGGCCAGGCAAAGTCTGAGTAGTCTTGTAGAGGCGATGAAACCAGGGAGAAGTCCTGGGATGGTGGTGGGAATGATGCCTGTAATGCCATATTCACAAGACTCATGGCCAAAATAAAGTTGATTTGCACAGAAGGTAAAATATATCCGGGTTATTCATTCTTGCTGACCATTGAGCCCATTGAATACAGGGTAATTGTTATTTACATGCATTTTGAACATCTATGTCTGTCAATTTTCTGGAATCATGTAGTTTGCAGAATTACCCTATAGACAAATTGCCTTTTTCTTTTCAACACTATCCATTGCGTTTTTTCAGCACCACAACTTTTAACTTTGCAATTTCCTGTTATGTAACCAGAGACATCCATCGCTGTTATCTAACTCTGATTGCATGTCTATTCCTGGTCTTGTAAACTGGCAAAGTCTGAGTAGATCCATACATGTTTGATTTATCAGGGTTGGTGGTCTGTGGTCGGTGAAGTTCTTATGTTGTCTTTGCAATGGTATAGTTTGTTAATTGTTCGAAATGCCTCTCCGCAAAAAAATGTTGGAAATGCCTTCATGAGAAGTCTCTTAAGTAATCATAATTTCTGTAGACATTTTAAGAGATGCCTCCGCTTTGCTTCAGTGCATGCACAGAGAAGCTGACATATCTCATCTTCCTATTCCTGCCTTTTCCATTCACATATAATATCTGAGAACTTGCTGAACATGCGGCCCCTGAAATAGGGACTTTGAAATATAAAATAACGGGATCAAAATGAAGGCATAGAGGTCACACAAATTCTTTACTATGATGAAAAGTCACTCCTATAAAATAATTTGTAAAGGTGCCATTTCTACAAAAAGAACTTCACACATGAGCTGGAATGCCAACAGCAACAAGGACCCAAAAAATTAGCTTCACGCGATGCACACAACTTCCGATCTATGTTTGACAGAAGATTTTATACTGATCTGTCATATTGGTACAGAAATAGAAGCTCTATAAGCTTATGTCGTCTGCTTTTCTGTTTCTGGCCTTTGCTGTACCAAACGATCATATGTTGCTCCACTTCCCTGTTTGATGCTTGGGAAATATTCAGCGGTCTGTCTCTTTACGGTTTCCATGCTGATGGTGGCGGTGGGGGTGTTGGGAACATAGGGGGAATTGCAGAGAAGATGGTGTTCTTATCAATTGAGTACCTTCCAGTGTTGATATCAGCTATAGAAATCAGTGCTGCAACCAAACCAGCATTTGCTGCAAGAGTAGGCTCTGTGTAATTGTAGTTTGTGCGGATATCTTTGAAGCGATCATGCCTGTCAGGGCCAGCCACCATTGCTCCAACAAGGACATTAGGGTTTGCCTTTTTACTCTCCCTCCATTTGAAACCTCCTTTACATCCATACTTGACACCATTATGAGGTATTGATGCACCTCTGTGATGAGGACGCTTGGGGTACTTATTTCCAAAACCCACAACATAGCTCATCTTTAGTGGGTTCTTTCCAAGGATGTAATCAAGCTGCAAATTTAAGAGACTTAATTGTCAATCCACTTTTCCTGCTAATGAACTCAGCTACTTAAGGAGCATTAATAATAATACTTTACCTGTGACCTGGCAAACTTGCGGAGGACTTCTGTGGTGTAGAAATTAGGCCCACAGTACCACCCAGGTGTGTCTGCAGCATCAAGATAATCACTATATAAAGAAGCCAGGAAAGCTGCATTGACAGCATACTGAAGTGGCTGAGGGCCTCCATGGTTGAGTTGTATTAATCCTCCTGCAAAATATTCAGTTACTTAGCTTCTTTTTTTTTCTGTCAAGCAAGAAAGAAAGAGAAACAAAGAGAGACATCACCAACCTTTAGTGAAATTGAATGAATTGAATAAAGGTAAATATGAGCACATAACATTGTCAGTTTGGTTGTGGAATGTCCTCAATATTTCTTCGTAAGGGTACCCTGGACTTAGAAAGAGTCTCAACCTGCTGAGAAGAACCTGAGATAAAGTAGAAACTATGTTAATGATGATCAATATGCATTCAAAAGCTGCACATTGATAGGCCTTTCTGTTTCTCCTTAGCAGTCTAGTTTGCTTGAGAAACACTAGTTTTGTTAATTGTATGTTCAGTTTATGCTAAGTGTTTCTGACATATTCAGTACTGAGGATCATGTTTCCCTTTCCATTCAGATCTTGCTGAATACTATTACTATACTCAGTGCCGAGGTCTGAAATATGCTAACCTGAGCTCCTGGAAGTTTGTCGTCCCAGGTAAATACTCCATAGTTTGGACTGCCAAACCAGTAGGCTCCAGCATGCTTTGCCATTCCTGGGGCTGTGGCGACTGTGAGATATGAATTGTTCCCTGTGGCAAAGTACATCCACGCACCACCCCACACAAACTCATCCCAGTAGCTGGTGGAATTGTAGAAAATTGCCTGATCTGATCCATTGGGACTGTATCGCCCACGCTGCAGCCTGCCGAATTTGTACAGGGCTTTTGCACCTTTGATGAGCTTATCAGAGTAGGTCTTGCTGTCTTTGAACACTATGGAAGCTGCAGCCAGGGCGGCAGCCATTTCAGATGCTAGATCTGAGCAAGAGTGGCACTCAGTGACAGGTCTTTTGTAATCGATATCCTCTGGTCTCATCCAGCAGTAGTGGTCATTAGGCTGGGAGCCGCCTTTGGAGGTGTCACCTATACCCACCTGCAATAAAAAAAGTTCATATGGGCTTTTCGATTTGCTATAACTCAGTTTGATATCTCAATATGTTTCATGGAAAAGACACGGGAAGTCCACTCAATTTGGGTGGATCTGATGTCCAATTTCTGGGACAGAGCAAATCAGCACATCAAGAGGATCAGTAGCTACAAACCTGGGCAACAATCCTGTCGATTGTGTCGGCAGACGAATTGAAGGTCTTGAGGATGTAATCTGCTCCCCACTTGATCAGCTCCTTGATATGGTCGAGCTCGCCGATGGCCTCATACTTGGCCTTGTACTCGATCACACTCCAGCTAAGCATGGTCATGGACCAGGCCATGGGGTAGTTGAACTTGATGGCGTCCCCTGCATCGTAGAAGCCCCCGACCAAGCTCCGCTGGGTGGTGCTGTCGGAGAGGCCATCCTTCATGCACGAATTGCCCCTCCAGCTGACGCCGTTGTGCTTCGGCAGCGGACCAGCTGACATCCCAGATGAGAGAAAACACATCGTCAGTCAACAGGTGAGCAGAATTTTTGTCGGTGCACTCATTCTCTTCGTCAATTTTAATTGCTTTTATGAATTCATAGTCTTTCACCCATGTTATTTCAGATCAGAGTGGGATAAGTGTTGATTTTTTTGTTCTCCACCCACGTGGACTGTGTTCGTGTTAAATATATGAAGAGGATATTTCTGCTGGGGAAGGTCAGATCTTGAACGCCCAAGGCATGCTAAATGTAGAAACGTAGAATGAAATATGTGGCAGCCACCAACTCACGCAAAGAAAGGCAAGAAATGGCATGGCAAATATCTGCAGCTGCCAGGATCATCTGCATGTCTACGCAGAACCGGATCTGATGGCGGAATTCAGCGAGAAGGGGAGGAACAGAGGAAGGAAAGAAACAGGGCAGCAAGCAATTTCTTTTCCAAAAAAGAAGAAACACCGAAGGAACTCACATCGCTGGGCGTTGAAGAACATGAGCGCCTTGTGCAGCGCCTGCGTGTACTGGTCGGGCGGCGGCGGCGGCGGGTGCTTGTGCGGTACGAGCTTGACGATCATCATGATGAAGCCGATGAAGACGCCGAGGCCGAGGATGGTGCCGACGGTCCACATGAAGATCTTGCGGTCGACGACGACGCAGCCCAGGTCGACGTACTTCTTCTTCTTCTTGCCCGCCTGGTCGCCCGGGCCGGCGAGCAGCCAGCTCTGCTGCGTCTCGTCCAGCTGCCGCATCAGCGCCGCCCGGTCCAGGTCCCGGCTCCGGTCGTCATCCGTCGCCGAGTCGGCGTTGGAGATCTCCAGCGGCCCGCCCCACGGGTCCCGCCCGAACATCCTGGCGCCGCCTCTGCTCCGGCTCCTCCTCCTGTCACGCCTGGTTCCGCTCCGGCGCCGCCGCGGCTCTGTTCACCGGCGGCAATGCGAGCGAGCACCGACAGGAGAGGCTGCACCCTGCACGAGTGAGCGGAGCCGCAGGGAGTGAGGGACAGGCAGGCAGGCGTGCGGGGCGGGTGAGTTATGGTGGGAGATGGCAGTGCGGGACGGCACTGCGTGGGGTGGGGGTGGTGAACTGGTGATTTGTTATGGCGTGCGATGGGGTGGAGGGATCAGGTGGTTGCGCCGTTGCTTTCTCCCGTCCGCTTGCCGTCTTTTTTGGGTTGGGGTCTCGCCTCGGCGCTCGGTGCCGCTGCGCTATCGACCGACGGGCGGAGCGGGTGGGTTGCCGCGCCGCGCCGCGCCGCGCTGTGTAACAGGGTGTGGCCTTGTGGGTGGTGTGTGGTGACCACTCCACTTCACCTGGGGCCTGTGGGGGCTGCGCCTGCGCGCGACGCGTCCGCGCTGGTGTGGAGCCTGCCGTCGGTTGCACGGGTAGGCTCCGCTCTCAGCTGTGCAGCGCCATTGCGTGATGGCTAGGGTACAAAAGGAGGGAGGCGTACAAGGGCAGCATCGCTCGGCACGGTGGTGATTTGGATTGAACGGCAGGCAAGTTTGAACCGGTTCATACGGGAATGGAAGCTGTCACGGGTGTATCAGTCCCGGGATACCGCTTAGTATGTTTGGATCGTATTGGGGAGCAATCAACCGAGCGACCCAACCTGAAGCTATGCGCCGACGTCCCTACGAAATTCCCGCTGATCAGGTCACACATGTTGCTTGTATTGTTTGGACTTTGGAGCTTACCTGTAAGTCTGTAACTACAAGCATTATCCATGAGATACAATTGTGATTGTTACTGTGATTGTTACTGTGGTTGTAGATCTCGGTGGGAGGCACAGTTGTTTGTTTGTACGCGCCCCATCAAAACTGTACTGTACGTGACAAAGAAAGACTGATGCCAATAATGCATGAAAGCGACAGCATTATACTCGCTCCCGCTGCTTTGCTTTCCTTTCCTTTGCAACGCAGCAACCGTTGCTTTGCTGAAGCAAAACATTGGTGGTGGTACCAGTATAAAATTATGTCCACCCGTTGCTGATTCTGACGCTATTTGTTCCTTTGCTGCTGTTTGCCCTTTTTTCTAATGCATAGTTTAACCAGTGAGAGCAGCTGGATTTGGAGGGAAGGAAGACACCAGTCACACCACGGGGCTGAGCGCATGTGGTGGAGAGGAAACGGGAAAAGTGCGTTAGGCCCCCTAGCTATCATGTTCTCTCCCTTTCTTTTTGTAGCCAACAACCATCATTTCTTAATTTTATCCTCTCCGGCACATATACTCATCAGTAGGACATGCATTATCTTGCTAGATAGCAGATGCACGTATTAAAATGAGTCATATCTAAGTCGCCTACAAGAATAAACTTAGCCCGTATCAAGTGTGTTCTTTTAAAACGTTCAGTCACATACTTTATGGTTTTAGCAAGGACTAATAATATCATATTTCCCAGCAAATAAAAGAAATAAGTAGAACTGCTGAGTGCACTACTTACCCCCAAATACCATTCCCGTCATGTACTGACGTGTACCGCACACTAAGTGTATCGATGTGGGAGAAGTCGCTGTGTACCGTGGAAAATTAGTTGCGCCCCCGCGACGCGACGCGTGCCTTGCCTTGTGGCTGTTAGCAGCTGGCGTGGATGTGAGCCTGCACTGCGCGGCATAACTGGTGATGGGTCACCCTCCCTGTCACATGGTGTGGGTTACGCTGATTAACTCCGCCCCCTGGCAGGACGGGGACTAACCAGCAGCAGCAGCAGCAGCAGCAGCGAAGAGAAAGAAATTGCCTGTTTGCTGAAATGCTGAGGCGACGGGAAAAGAAAGGAAAAAAACGACGAGATCTGGGCTGGGGCGGCGAGCCGCTGTCGGTGGCGGATTCCTTGGACCCGCCCGCATTTCCGCGGCGGGGACTCGTGTCGTCAGACCATCACGTGGCGGATTGGCCGCGCTCGGCTCGCCACGCCGCCTGGGGGCCGTTTGCTCGGCAGGCAGGCCCGTGGCCCGTCTCATCCATCCGCCGCTGCGGCTGAAGTGCTCTGCCCGGTGGGAAAGAAATGCCTTGAGCACTGAAACCCAAGCAGATTCGGCTGCTGGGGGCAGAGGGCCGTGAGACGCGCTCGGCCACCGCGACCATTTTTTTTTCCCACCAAAGGCTGCCAAGAATAGAATGGACGGAAGACATTTGGGGAGCGCACTCAACCTGGTGGCCTGACACGCTTTTGGGACGCCTTTTTCTTCGAGATGGTGGGAAATTTTGGGGGTATAGTGGTTCTTACGTCAGAAATTTCTCACGAGAAAAGCCACGGGAAAATCCACGAGTGACGAATGATCATTGGGGATAGCGGATAGAGCTCTGGTGCTCGGAGAAAACAAGCGCACGCAGATTGTGTGACCAGCGTCCCCTGTAACCAACTAACTACCGTGAAGACGCCAGAAAACCATTTCCATCCCGGCACCTTCAGCCTGAAACGCAGGCTTGCTAACTGACCAAGGACACTCCCCAGTCTCCAGAGATGCAGGGACTGAATGGACGCAGCAAACCAATCGACCAAATCATTTGACAGTTACAATGCTGATACAGCAGGAACAGGTCCTCTAGTCTCGGCTACACTGAGTTGCAAACAGAAAAGTAGAACACCCATAGAAAATGGCACGTGCAGGTCTAGTTGCTGCGATGGAGAACGCGACCAATACACGGACGCCTGGACAGCCGGACTCTTACCGTGAAATGCAAGGAAGGATCAGGCGGTTGCTTCGGATCGCATGTTTGCATGTCTTTATCCTGCCAACAACATCACGGAAGCCTGAAGCACAAGACTGTGGTAAAATATATAAAAGGTAAAGGAGTTTGTTAATTGGTTCCATCATTGGCCTACAGGGATCGAGTGCGTTCAACTATTGTTAACAGCCTAGAAGCTGCAGGTTGAACCAGCGTACTCCCAGAGTACTGGATACATGTGGGTACTCTTGATACAGTACTGCCCAGAAGACACGGGCTTGATGCAATTCTGGAAGTGTACAAGCCATCTCAAAGAATACTAGATGGGGCATCAATTGCATAGTAACGCGTATGACTTGAGATCTCTTTGTCAAGATGTCATGAAATGTGACCTGATGTCGATGCTTGGAAGGCAGAGGGCCATTTTTTCCTTCTGAGATGTGGATCGGTGAACCAGAACGAAAGAGACATGCGATCATCTCAGTGCACCGTGATGACCGTGTTCCTATGCGTAGGCTAGGTCAGTTATCTCCGGTACAGAAGTAGAAAACTTGAGTCTCGCCCAAGTGATTTCAGCTCTTGACAGGTGATGGTATGGCATGTAGAGCATTCCTTGGCATCAAGTATAGATCTGCAAATTAGTTGCCAAAGAGTGCATTTCAGTTACTGCAGTGAAGATCTGAAATGCTCACAATGAAGAACTAGCGTACTTCTGTGGTGTGGTGAAGATCTAAAATGTGCTTCGATGGGAAATGAGACAGTATACCCTGTGTGCAAACCTTGCCTTATTGCTTCAGAAATCGTCTCAAGTTTTTCTCTTTTTCTCTGACCATGTTGGTCCATATATTAACAAGTTGGTTCTGCCAAACCTCCTGTCAGCTATCTGCAGTGATTGAGAATAAGTGAGCATCTACAATGACCATCAAGATAGGTAGGCACTACAGGATTACAGGATCCAACAAGCTATGCCCTATAACAAATCAGGAGTTGAATGGAGCCAATAAGAAGACAAACCCACCTTTATAAGGTTTCCACAGGATTCAGCCATATCTGTTTTCAGTGGGTACTCAACTAGCTGATGAACATAGATGAAGTCAGAAATAACATCGGGGCAAAATAGTTTGGTTTACATAGCATGAGGAACTCACAATGAAGCAATCTTTTCCAACCAATGGTGACCTTGCAAGTTGATCGAGTAGTGTGCTGTAGTTGACCTCCAGATAAGGTGGTGTTACACTAACATAATCAAAGGAAGGATATTTACCTGAGAGAGATACAGAAAAAGAGTTGGAGAAGAGAAAGATGTTGCTGTTCAAGAATCCAAATTACTACGTTGCTATGATTTATTGTATGATTTTTATCAGTTTAATCATGGGAAATCTGATTATTTATGTCATTACGATTAAACTAGGAAAATGCAGTTGACTGCTAAGCAGAAACTCCACAACTTACAATAGAATATGCAAACCACTGCTAAATAACTATGACAAGTTGCATGTTCTGTGCACCTTCATTCTAAGTGGACTTGTGGCAAACTGTACCCCCTTCTCTTTTTTATCTAAAAACATGCCTAGATATCAAAAGAATCTTTCCTTGAATTGCTGGATTCCATCTAAGAGCAATGTTTTTTTTGAATAAAGTCTAAGAGCAATGTTTAAATAAACTACAGTATCCACATCAAATATTGCTAATATACACTCAATCAAAGAAATAATCCATAATTTTCCTTTAAAAAAATAAATATATTAGTTTTCGTATGCTGTTTGATCATAGAATTATATTGTATATTTGTCCAGTTGCCACTGTATGTTTATATCAGTGGCCATACTGCAATTGTAGTAAGCATTTCCAGATATTCCTACCTTGAGATTTTTCGGCATTGGCCAAGAATTTTTCAACACGGAGCATGTGTATGTGTGACACATCAAGAAATCCAGTACACTCCAGGTTTGGTTTAAGTACCTCAGAGATAACCCAAGGATCCATCTCAACAAAATGTGCCTAGATAAAACAAAAACACATCAATGAATATATTGCATGATTTCTCATTCACATCACTCACCAAACCCAATTTCAGAATTAAGCTCTTAAAGAAGATAATATACAGTTTTTAATTGTCAGAATTTGAAATCAATCTCATAGCTACGACTAGTTTAAAAAAACAACAGGAGCAACTAGGTAGCATTGTAAATAACAAATATTCACCCAAATTCGAGCAAAAGACAACCTTATGTGGTAGGAGTGTACACCCATACATCCCTCAGTTTTCTTAGATAATGCTTGGAGAAAACACACATGAATATTGAACATAAGAATACACTGTATTGGATGTGTTTCTGTGCACGAATAATGAATGGTAAGGGCCCATAAAGATGTAAAAAATGAGATGACTTGTTAAACTTCTGTACCAGGTATTATACTATTATTTTGACCACCGGCTATTACTTTGCACTAGAGACTTCCCCTTAATGAAATGTCCATAGACATATTCCATGAGCTTATAATGCTGGAATCAGATGAGGTAATTAGATGAACGGGTGTTTTCAGGGATTATCTGCAATAGTTTCTAGACTATCATAAATGATATTTCAGCATGAGTTTTTTGACAACCTCTGAACATCCTCGGCTCATAGCTTCTATTCCAACAGATCCAGTACCACTATACAAGTCTAGCCACCGACCTGGTCTGAGTGAAGCAGGAGAACCACCAGCAGACTGCAAGTTATAGTCACCGGTAAATGAATGTCTATGAATAAATCAAGGAAGTAATGATTAGCATGATATCAACAAATTCAGTGAATGCATACTTGTAAAATGTCAAAGGCAGCTCCTCGGACTACTTCCATCATTGGACGGACATTCCTATCTTTGGGTGAAAGTAATTTCCTTCTACGGACTTTTCCAGCTAGCACCTGAAAGAAACATACATACTTCAATACCAAAAGTACCGTATTTTGATTAATCACTGAATTGAATTTCAAATATGGATGCGGAGAGGCCCCTAGGCCAGCCTCAGTTCTTAGAAGATCAAGTAAGCCAGTGATGTTTTTTGTGGAAAGCATATGCAGTTAGACTCAAACAATCAAGAATAATTCCATACGCTAACCTGTTTAAACGATAAAAAATGTATTTCCACGAATAGAGCATTTCAGGTTAACGATAGATATGTTTGCATATAATTTGGTTTATTGGAAAAGGAAAATGGCAACAAGAAGATACTTTATTTGGGCACATCAACAGATGGATCTCTTTCTTCAGAAGCTGCAACAATTTACATAATTGGCAGAGTGACAAGCTAGGATTGAAACTGTTCATTCAACTGTGTACATGAACATAATTTAAGTGTACAGACCAACCAAGTACAACATGCCCGCAACTGCATCAAGCACAACAGTTTGTATGGCTTACAGATAAATCACTTTAAGATCCATTACAGGTGCCAAAAATGCATCACTGTTATCCGATCAAATCTGATAGTAGTATTTTCTTAGGAAAAAAAGAGGGGCCCTCAACAGTTTGTATGTTTTACAGATAAATCACTATAAGATCCATCACAGGTGCCGGGATGCATCACTGTTATCTGATCAAATCTGACAGTAGTGTTTAGTGTAATTCTGAAGCAGAGTGATACGATGGATGACATCAAAGGATGACAGGAAAACATAGACATAGGAACCGTAACTGTCCAGACCTGAAGCATTTTGTGAGTCTCCCGAGGCTCCACCGCCTTCGCCGGAGCAACCGCCGCCTCCTCCCCTCTCCCCTCCCGCCGCCGCCCCCGCCTATCCCTCCTCCTCTCTTCCTGAAAAAGAAACATCCCACTCAAATCGCACCAATCCGCAACGCAAATCACTAAGAAGAAACCGAAATTCATTCGAACAAACCCTTGAGTCCTCCTCCGCGTCGTCCTCGAAGTCGTCGGGGTTGAGCCCGTACCGCTCCAGGATACGCCTGCGCTCCCTCGCTGCCGCCGCCGCCGCGGCGCCCAACGGAGCAGCGGAGGCCGCTACGGGGAGGCGGCGAACGGGGGTTCGTATATATACTTGCTTACTAGGGTTCGGGGCGGGAAGAGACGGGAGGATGGGGGAAGCGGCGAGAGAGCAGGACGCCATCGGCGACGAGTGGCGCGAGCTCGGCAGCGCCCGCCCGTTCCTTCCCGGGAGACGAGACGAGAGGGGATAAGGGAGGTTTGCTTGCTCTATCCTAGTGACAGTCCGATCGTATCTGGACGGCCGAGGTGAACAAACTGGGCTGTCCCAATGACAGTGGGCCATACGTGTCAGTGAACAGGGTGTCCGGGCCGTGAGCCCGTGATACATGTCACGCTTGTAACCGTTGCCACGGTTGGGGGAAAAAATCATTTTCGTCCAAAAGAAAAAAAATATCATCTTCATAGCCGTTGTCCTGGATCGCCTCCCTCCCCGGCCACCGCCTCGCCCAACGGCTCTTTTCCCCCGTCCCCCCGCTCCACGTTGACCGTTGCGAGTTTAAAGCCTCCCCCTTCCTCTCACCCCTCTTCCCCCACTCGCTCTGCCTCTTCTACGCCGATCAATTCGTCCACCGCGAAACCCTAACCCTACAGAGAGAGAGGGAGAGAGAGGCAATCCAGAGATCGGCGCCATGAACGACCTCATGACCAAGTCCTTCATGAGCTACGTCGACCTGAAGAAGGAGGCGATGAAGGATCTGGAGGCGGGAGGCGATGGGATCGAGCTCCCGGAGTCGGGCGCGGGCGGCGTCACCGACGAGCGCCTGCGCGGGTTCTTCCAGGAGGCGGAGGCAGTGAAGGCGGAGATGGCGGCCATCTGCGACGCGCTCGACCGCCTCCACGCCGCCAACGAGGAGGGCAAGTCGCTGCACCAGGCCGACGCCCTCCGCGCGCACCGCGGCCGCGTCAACGCCGACATCGTCGCCGTGCTCCGCCGCGCCCGCGACATCCGCGCCAGGCTCGAGTCCCTCGACCGCGCCAACGCCGCGCAGCGGAGGCTCTCCGCGGGGTGCCGCGAGGGCACGCCGCTGGACCGCACACGCACCGCCGTCACCGCGGGCCTCCGGAAGAAGCTCAAGGACCTCATGCTCGACTTCCAGGCGCTGCGGCAGCGGATGATGTCCGAGTACAAGGAGACCGTGGAGCGCCGCTACTACACGCTCACCGGGGAGGTCCCCGAGGAGGAGGTGATCGAGCGCATCATCTCCGACGGCCGCGGCGAGGAGCTCCTGGGTGCGGCCGTCGCGGAGCACGGCAAGGGCGCCGTGCTCGCCGCGGTGCACGAGATCCAGGACCGCCACGACGCGGCGCGCGAGGTGGAGCGCAGCCTCCTGGAGCTCCACCAGGTGTTCCTCGACATGGCCGTCATGGTGGAGACGCAGGGGGAGAACCTCGACGACATCGAGAGCCACGTCGCCAACGCCTCCCACTACGTGCAGGGCGGCAACAAGGAGCTGGGCAAGGCCAGGGAGTACCAGAGGAGCAGCCGCAAGTGGCTCTGCATCGGCATCATCATCCTGCTGCTCCTCGTCCTCCTCGTCATCGTGCCCATCGCCACCAGCTTCAGGAAGTCCTGATTGAGTTGTGATGGGAATGGGAGGAGGAACAACACCGGCGTTGTGAATTGTGATGATGAGGGAGTTCGGAATTCGGTTCATTGGGGGGTGGGTGGGTTAGATCGATCTGGACACTCTGCGGTTGTGTCTCGTGTTGTCTGATTTCGTATTCGTTATTATTTTGATCCTGAATGTTTCTGTATCCATCAGGATTTAGCTGATGAAACCACCGTCAATTGCAGTTCATATCTGTTCATGAGTTCCGTGTAATGTATGATATATGAGATTTTCACACTTTGCAAATCAAATTCAAAATTCACATTACGCTGATAGAGATGGATGGCTGGTTTGTTTGTTCTAAATCATTGCCGGTCTATGTGCCATGCTAAAACTTGGAAGTGGCAACATAGAGATGCTCTTTTCATTGATGACCCAAAACAAGGCAAATTTTCGTTGCTTTGTTCTGCCCTAATGCTGAATCTCAACGATCAGGAAAGTTGGCTTTTGGCTGATCTGTTAAGACCTGATGTCAAATCTCATTGGTCAGGAAAGAGATCATAGGGAAGGGGGCCTTGAACATTCAGATGGTTCTTCACTTTTTCTCATCGATCAGGAAAGTGCCATTACTCTAGTCGATTTTTTGCTGATCTGTTTTGCCCTGCTGCAAAATCTCAATGGTCAAGAAAGTAGTCATAGGGGACAAGGCCTTGTAACATAATCCAGTTGGATCCTTTCATTTATCGAATCTAATTTCATGCGACGAGACCTTTCTATGATTAACTAAGTCTGTACAAATCCCAAAGCAGCAAGTGCCTTGCTAAAATTCATCGATGTAACACTCCATCTGGAGGTGCCCAGTTGCCCATACCACTCTCTGTTCTGTTCTGCTTCAGTGTTCGATAGAACCTCATCAGCCACAGCCTGACAAAAATGCTCCATGTTTGTTTTTTTAAGCACAAAATGCTCCAAGTTAAAGGCCTAGAAAAAATAAATGAAATACATTCATGGGCTCATGGCCCTTGAAGGCCATTTCCAGGGTCGCTCCCTTTGGGTGTGTTTAGTTCAAAAAACAAGGAGAGAAAGTTTGGTAAAAATGTCACATCGGACACTGTAGCGCACTGTAGCATTTTTTGTTTGTTTATGGTAAACATTATCCTACCATGACTTAACTAGGCTCAAAAGATTCGTCTCGTCGTGTACATCAAAATCATGTAACTAGTTTTTTTTATTTACCCACGTTTAGTACTTCATGCACGAGGAGAGAGATTTGATGTGATAGGTGAATAGTAAAGTTTAGAGAGAGAATTTTTGGAAGTTTGGTGATGTGATGTCCGAGGTGGTCCCACAGCGAGCGCTCACTGGGCTTCAGTAGTTCAATGCAATGGGCCAACAGGCCGTGGCCTGCCTCAACTTACTTGCTTCTTTACATTATCCCAAAATTCAATCCAAAATTCCACTATGTAAAAAATCTCATCACATCACATTAAATTTTTCTCCTCATGTATGGAGCATTACATGTAGGTAAATAAAAAAATTAATTACATAGTTTTGATGTACACGACGAGACGAATCCTTTGAGCCTAGTTAGGTCATGGTAGGACAACAATTATCACAAACAAACGAAAAATGCTACAGTGCGCTATAGTATCCGATTTGACCCGATGTGACTTTTTGACCATATTTTTCGCGGGAACTAAACACAACCAGCAGCTAATAGTGTCCTCGATCCAGAAAAAAAACTAAACAACAATGGACGCGTTTACAATGAAGAACCCGAAAAATATAAAATGGCAATGACTAGAAGTCCCAAAATAACTTGGGGGGAGTGATATCAAGCACGATTCTGATTAGCTTTATTTAGAGGCCATTATAGTTAGCAATTCAAAAAAATTCAGAGAATGTAACAAATTACAAAAAACTATGCATGCGCTTTCGTAAAATTAGGAGGCTGGCCTCCTTCCTCTCAATGGCAGCATTCGTAGACAATCACACTATTAACGACGGCATCGCATGCCCTACTGCCCGTGTTTTCGTTCACATCCATCGTCGTCCCCTGCATCCCGTGTCAATCAGGTTCGCCATTGTCCCTTCAATCACCCAAACACACGCAGAGTGATCCATACTGATATTGTGTGTGCTCTGTGATGGTTAGGTGATTAGCAAATGGTAAGCCGTGTAAGGGCTTGTTTAGAACAAAGAAATATGAAAACGCATGAATGGTAAGAAATATGGGAAATGATTATGGATGAAGTGAAAAAGCAAAGGAACAAAAAACACATGAAAAATACACAAAGTGGTGTTTGGAACGAAGGAATAAAAACAGAGGATTGCAAAGTAGATAAACTAGATAAAAAAGCATTATGATAATCATTAAAAAACTATTAGTCACGCTAACAGCTCGTATCCTGTTATTTGCACCTGGTTCTTGCTCATCGTCTCTCCTTTGTGTTGTTGTTCCAATGGGGCCTAAAATTGATGGTCTCGGAAATGTATGAGCAGGGAAGAGAGAGAAACCAAGTTGGCTAGCAAACCAGACTTTTAACCTATGATCACAATTTAAACCCTCGTGGTGACACTCTCACTAGTAAAAAATAGGCTTAGCCAAAACCTTCCAATGAATAATGGGTACCTTATTCAAACAGGCCCTATTTTTCCTCTTCGTTCCCTCAAGGCCGTTATCTGATGAGCCTATACTGTAGCCACTTCACCAAACCCCACCTCGATCAAAGTCGCAAACTAACCAGTAACGACGTACGCGGCCAGCTGTTTCACACGCCACTCTGCAGGAAACCAAGAACGTTTCCCCCCTACTCCCCTAGAAAAAACTGAATACGTTTTTGGTAAAACGATCCGAATCTCAGTTCAAGAAAGAAAAACGATTCGAATCTAAATCTACAACTACCACAGCAGCCTCTAGGCTACCACAGAATACTCCACGGTAGACTCCTCGATGAGCCATAAAAATCTCATGTCCCAGCAGCCGCAACACGCCGTGCCCGCAGTACAACCACACTGCATGTGGCGGCCACATGCAGCCGCGTCCGTGCAAAACCACAGCTCCTGCGCACCGCGTCTTTCTATCTTTTCGGGACGCCCGGGCCTCGTCGCGGCGCGGCCGTCCAAAAACGTGACGCCCCGTCGCGCTCGCCGCTCGGGCCTCGGCGCCGCGCGCGGGAGGCGGGGGCGGGGCCCGTGCGCCGTGCCCGCCGCGCCTAGGATAAGAGGTGGGGCGCGCGGGGCTCGTGATGGGAATGCCCGGCTACCACACGGGATCCGGGGATTGGCGGACGCGGCACGCAGATTTCCCCGGATGGGGCGTGTGCGGCTGCCGGGGCCGCATCGTGTGCACGCCAAATTCTCACGTCCTCTTCTCCCCCTCGACACCAGCTAGCCCTGGGCAACGCCTTATCCCTCCCGCTGGCGCCTCTCTCTGCGCTTCATCTCGGCGGCGGCTATTAACCCCCTGCTGCCCCGCACTCTTCTGCTCCTGTTGGCTTCTTCCTCCACCTCGCTTCAACTTATACTTGGCCGGGGCTCCCTCCGATCACCGGCTGGCGGCTGCTCGTGCTGAGCTCTACCACGCAGGTTAGCCTCGTGCCATCGCGTTTCACTGCTCGAAATTCTTGCTCTATGAATCATATGGTCTTAGTTTGCTCTCGTGCCTGGTAGGATCAATTGATTGTGTAGATAGTGGCTTAGTTTAATTTCTGCGTAGCTGGATTACTTCTGTAAATGAGCAAATCCGATTGGTCTTGCTTAGCCTTCGTGTGCAATTGCAAGTTGCTAGCTCGTTTGAATTGATCCAAGCTTGCTCAAATGCTTGGAGAGGTCTAGTTTGATGCGATTTACTGATGCTGGAATGCGTTCATGCAGAGCGATGAACATCTTGAACCAGCCCATCAACCCCGGGGGCCACCCGGTGTTCCCGGCGGCCAAGGAGAGCGGCCCTCCCATGCCGGCGTCAGTGCGCTTCGACGGCGTGCCGGCGCAGCCGAGCACGGCGGCCGCGGGGCGCTCCAACGCGCACTACCCGAGGTGGCAGGCCCAGACGCTGCGCCGGGCCAGCAGCTACGTCGGCGCCGAGAACGACGGCGCCGCCGCGGTCGTCCCAGCCGTGGGCCCGGCGCCTGTCCCGTTCAAGCCGCCGACGCTCGACTTCCTGAGGTCGTTCCTGGACAAGAACTGCAGCTTGAGCTCTGCCTTGGCGGGCGGCGAGGCCAGCGCCCCGGCGCCGCCGCCGCAGCTGCTCGCGCTGCGGGTGGTCGTGACCTCCGCCGTGGAGCTGGACGCGCGCCAGACCGAGCTCATCGCGCGCAAGATGCGCCGGCTCACGGGGTTCGTGAACCTCACGGTCGAGAACGTCGTGGACCCGTCCCTGATCGCCGGCTTCGTCATCTGCTACGGCGCCGACGACTCGCACGTCATCGACCTCAGCGTCAAGGGCCAGCTCGCCGCGCTCCAGAACCGCGTGGACTCCATCGACCAGACCTCCCATGCCCACGGACACCCACATCCCTGATCGATCGAACACCTGATGCAGTGGAGCACGGCGCGCCATCGCGACACCCTGCTACACACTACAAGCCTACAGCAGTACTGCATCCATGATCATGAGAACATATACAGAACCGAACGCCATTCCAACAACAGTTTTCCTATCTAATGTTGTTGTAAATCGCGAGAAACTTAGCTAGTACGCCTTCCTGCTGAGCCTATATATATGCATATGTTTGTATGCTACACGAAATGTTATTGTATATGAATATATGATCAGGTCGGAAACGGTGGCTTCTACGGTGTAATATGCTGTTGCAAAGTTGTGTTTTTCCATGCGTGGTTCAGGGTTGCAGCTCTGTAACTAGAGCTAGCAGAGTCTAATGCCAAGAACAATAGGTAAATGATACTGTATCCACCAACAAGTAAATGTATTTGTGAGATGCAACTAAAACTTTTATCTATATTCAGCGTCCTGCACTGATCAGATTGCTAGCACAAACACATCAGGATTTTTAAGTGTTTATCTTATTCAAGAACAGCAGCTCAAGGTAGTCTCACAGTTCATCATGAATGAATTGAAGCACAGGTACAGTGCAGTAGTAGCAGGATCAAACCGAAGCAAAATCAGCTGTGGCCGTGGACGTGGACATCGCGGTGCTGCAGGGCTTCGTAGAGATTCTTGAGAGCCTTGTCGTAGTTCACGAAACCCATGAACCAGAACTCGTGGTTATCCATGGTAGTGATCTGGATGTACCTCTCGGCCCGGTTGCGCATGCTGGAAGAAGGGTTCACTGTCTTCACTTGGCTCAGAGGAAGCACCACCTGCAGGTCAATTTCACACTCAGAAAAAACAGTTCACCAATTTTGGTCTGTCACTCACTCACTCATTCTATGACTCGCATGGGACTGAAGAACTTGCAGCTATGTGCATTGCTTGATCATGATCAATCGCCGAACTGAGGTGAATATGAAGCACTGATGAATTGAAGTAAAACGCGACCGAAGGGCAGGCTGGTACTTGCCTTGTAGTACGCATCATGCGGCTGGCCGGCAGGGTCCTGGTAGCAGACGGGGCTGTCGCTGCAGAAGGCGAGGCGCGCCGTGGAGAGGTAGAGCGTGCCGATGACGGGGCCCGAGGAGGTGGAGAGGTAGCAGGCGTAGGCCTTGCGGAGCTGCTCCCCGGGCATGGCGCCGAACGTCTGGTAGAACACCCGGTCGTGGCCGCCCTCCGCGTACACCTTGGTCCCCTGCGCCAGCCGCGCCACCGCCGCGTCCGCCATGTTCGGCGCCGTCCGGACTGTCAAGCAAGCAGCGGATCGCACATCGGAAGCCATCGTGTCAGTGTGCGTGTCAGCGTGTGTTATTTGACAAATCGATCAGAGAGCGAGAGAAGAAGAACAGAGGAGGAAGGAGGACGAACGGTGGTGCCAGATGTTGCCGGTGGCGTCGGCGGCCTTGCGGGTGCCGTCCTCCAGCAGCTTGCCGTACCGGCCCAGCGCCTTCCTGACGGCTGCGGCAAGCGCATCCAAGCAAACGAACGAGCACGTAAGCCAGCCGGCGGATTCAGGGTGGAGCACAAAGGATGAGCAAGAGCGGATTCAGTTCGGGGCGCGTACTCTGGCAGGTGGACGGGGTGGCGGCCGCGGGGGTGACCATCACGTAGGGGTTGCCGACGCCGTTGCTCGCCGCGGTCACGGCCACCGCCGTGGTGGCCTGAGGCTGCGGCGCGGCCGGCTGCTGGCTGCCGTACGCCTGCCCGTGCCCGGCCGGGTACCCCGGCGGCGGAGCAGCCCACGACGACGCCATCGGCTCTCCCTCTGCTCTGGTGTCCGCGGGGACGGGAGGGATCGAGGCGTCCGGCACTGTCGATCGATTCGATCAGGGGCTCAGGTCTCAGGTCTCAGGAGATTGGGGAAGCTGGCGATCGATCTGGTTGGCCGGGTGGTTTGCTTCCCTTTCTGTGCGGAATCGGAGGCGCTCCGCTCCGCTCTATAGTGGCGAGGAGCCGAAGGTTCTGTGCGGCGTTTACTCTAGGCTCCCACCTGGGGAAGGAAAGGGAAAGGGAAAGGAAGGAGGGGCGTGCACTGCAGCGCGGGTCGACGAGGGGTTGAAGAAGACAAGTGGAATAGTTTTTGTTGGGGTTCGCGTCACGTCCGCGTACGTCTGCCGCACCGAATCCGCTGGGCGAGCGCGGGCGGTGCACCGAATCACCGGCGCGGCGATCGATGCCCGCGGCGGCGCCTTCACGGGGAGGGAAAAGCAGCGGCCGCTGACCGCGAGAGAGCTGCGGAGGAAGTTGACGATCGAGCGGGCTTTGTAAAACGAGAAAGATGCGGATGCGGCGTCTGGTTTGTGGCCCAACAGGCGCGGCATCGGATTCTGCTTAAAGTTTGGCAAGCCTAGAGGCCCGCTAGGTTAGCTACAAGGTGCGCGGTTCGTGGATTCGCCGCCCTGGGCCTGGCCTGATAATGCATTGTCCTGGAGAATTGAGCCCACTCTCTGTGGCATGCTATACTGCAGGAGCATGTCCCCACACCTTTAGTAAATCGTAAGCAGAGGTGAGGTCGTCACCCAACATGGAAGGTTAGTTTCAAAAGCTCTGGTTGGTCGAAAAAAGAAAGATTCAAAGGCTATGGTAGCTCCATCTCCCAACTCGTGTGCCTAAGCTACAACATGTATCCTTAATTCCATTGGACAGAGATCTTTTTTATATGTCTACTTTCTAGAATGTTTTCTTGTGTGTATCCACATAAAAACTACTACCAACTTGCCGAGCATTGGACTGAGTTGTGGAGCACCTTCAATCGAAAATAGTACACGGCATTTGGCTTGGGCATATGGCAAATTTGGTGTCTGGTGACACGGCTCACCATGTATAAACCCATATGCATTTCAAAGCCACTTTCGCTCCTTATTCCATTTCGTTGGCTTGGGAAGCGGGGTTTCAAAGAACAGGTTGTTTCCACTAACATTTTCCGGACCGAACGAAACGTACACTACGCGCAAATCCAATTTAAGGGCCTTTGTACGGCCACATGTGTTTTGCGTTGTTGAAAACTGGGATAAATCCATGCGAGTATGTGAGAGCCGTCCGAAATTGATATTAGCATTTTGTCGAGTCCAGTCATACGCTTGATTCTTCAAAAACAAAGCTATACGGTTGATTTCACATATTTGTAGGGAAAATGTTTACGGGAAGTGTACAGTCTGACCCAATTCAATTTTGTTCGTCATGGTATGATTAAGCTAGCGCAAACGCACACTATACTGCTAACCACATGCTAGGAAAAAATGTACTTCAGGTCGTATGGAGTTTTTTTTGGGGAAAATTGGATGGGTACCACTGAAAGATGGTATGTTTGGAGATATACCATTAAAAGATTTAACAGTTGCTATTTACCATTAAAATCTTCAATCTTTCAGATTTTTACCATTCCGTCAACTTCCGTTATGAGGGTCTGAACTTTTTATTTTCTTTTGACCATCAAGAATTAATGAAAAGACCATTTTACCCATGTGTCCAAGCTCCTTCGCACGGCTCAGCCAGCCCCAGACACCACGAACTCAAGCACGCACGCAGCCGCAGAGGCAAGCTAGGCCGCGGAACTTCTCTCGGTGGCGCGTCCCATTTTCCCAGGCAACTCCAACTCTTCCGCTCTCTCCTCCATGGTGTGCAGCCCAGCTCTTCCCTCTCTCTCCCTCTCCATTGCGAGTTCATGGTCCTAACCCTAGTTTTTTTGGGGGATTCTGTGTTGTTGATTGATGTGAAATTGGGGGATTTGAGCTGGGATAGATCCTGTTGGGGTTTCGGAAGAGTAATCTCCTCTAACCATCTCTAAAATTCTTCTAATTTTACTGGTATTTATGTATATGAACATTAGCACATGACTATGTGAACTGAATAAATGGAGTGGGACCTAAAGTTGTTGTCGATAACCCTGACATTTGTTCACTTTTCATTCCATGTGTGTGTGCCCTTCGATTGCAGAACATGAGAACGAAGAATATGCACCTAACAATCAGTAGGAAGACGTGTATTGTAATGGGTGAACTAATGGATGATGCCGCATGCATACTCAAATTTAATCAGTTACATATTTTGTGATGTATGAGGTAGGGGTATAAATGTCTCAGTTAACAGAGACTTCACAAGTGGTAAGAACCAAAAAGATGCAATCTTTTAATGGTACATAGCAAATGTTAGATCTTTTAATGGTATATCCCCAAACATGCGATCTTTCAATGGTACACATCCAATTTTCCTTTTTTTTTTGTCCCACGGCTGCTCTGTCCCAGCGCTCCGTAAAAAAAAAAGATTTGTAGCAACACAACAACCGTATGCGTATCACAGCCCGGTCCAGCGGGACAAAAAAAAATTAAAAGAAAAACGCACGCGAGATGGCCCGTGTCGCACGACGCGGGCGCGCCAGGATCACGAGCAAAACGAGCTTCGCGGCCGGCGCAGGCCCACACGGGCACACGGCTCGCCCTGGCAGCCAGCCACCGAGATCAGGACACGTCGCCGGGATGGTCGGTGATGCGAGGCGGGCACCGCGAGGCCCCGCCACCGATCCGACGTGGCCGTGTCGCGGCGCGCTGACCTGCCCACCCCGTCCAGCGTGGCACGAGCAAACCCCTTCCCGCCTCCCGCCCGCTGCGTGCCGGAGCGTGCCGCGGCGCGCGACCCCGCGCGCGCCACGCTCCCCCGCACGCGCCGCACACCGCTCACGGATCTGGGCCAACCAGAGCCTACGGATCCGCCACAGATACGGCCACAAGCCCTTCTCCCCCGCACGGGATCCCAAATTTCCGTCCACGTAGGACGCCACGTCCGCAGCAGAGCCGTTCCCTTCCTGGAAGCCACAGGCGGTTGCGCGTCGGAGACCTTTGCCGTGCCGGCTTCCCCAATCCGACGCCTCCGCCAACCAACCTATTTCTATGCGCACCACCCGTTCGTCGCCGGTGACTCGTCTCGGCTCGTGCTACTGCTACTACCTCGGATTGCCACCGGTTTCGCCATCGATCCCGGCGCCTCGGATCGTCAGTTCAGTCGCAGGAGCCCGCGGCGGTCCGATCGGTGGTGGTGCGGCGCGCGATGGCGGCGGCGGCGGCGCCCACCGTGCGGGGGTACGGCCCGGCCTCGTCGTCTTCGTCGGTGGCGCTGCCCCGGCCGCGGCCGCGGATGGCCGCGTCGTTCGCGCCCGTGGCGGCGCGGCGGGCGGCGGCCTCGGTGCGCCTGCGCGCGGCGGTCGCCGACGCGCCCCGCGGGATGGAGCTCCAGCGCCGGGACCGGGAGGAGGGGTTGCTGGGAAGCGTGTTTGGTAGAGGAGATGAGGAGGAGGAGTTGGAGAAGGTCGGGGAGGAGAAGGTGGAGGGGTGGGTGCGGGAGTCGATCGCGGAGATCGTGCGGCACGTCGGGGAGGCGCCGTTCCTGGTGCACCTGTTCAGCGGCGACGGCGACGAGGGCGTGACGATGCGGCGGGAGCCGGCGTCGCCGGAGAGCTGGCCGGACGTGCGGCGCAGGTGGGGGCCGGGCGGGCAGC
Organism: Echinochloa phyllopogon; assembly: GCA_033239725.1. Classification (NCBI taxonomy): domain Eukaryota; kingdom Viridiplantae; phylum Streptophyta; class Magnoliopsida; order Poales; family Poaceae; genus Echinochloa; species Echinochloa phyllopogon. Next base: position 8,114,763 of record BTCW01000009.1, on the reverse strand, counting down.
GGCGGCCGGATGGGATCATCCTGGTCGAGCAGGTGGCCGCCGCGGCCGCGGACGGCGGCGCCTCCGCCACGGAGGCGGCGCGGCAGGTCTGGGGCCTGGTGGTGCAGGCGCGCGGGATGGAGTGCGCGTCCTGCTACGTGCTCGACACCTGCCGTGTGCGCTCGTCGGCCGGCTTCTGCACGCACTTCTGCCTCGCCAGGGCGCAGTGCTTCGGCGACCCCGTCGAGCTCCAGCTCCGCAACGCCTGGCTCAACCGCCTCGGCGGCCGCCGATAGCCCGCCGCCGGCGCCGGCGGCCATGGCCGCTGCTACTACTGATCTACTACTAATAGTATTCGATGCGCCAAGACTAAATGCAATGATGCCTCCAGTTGTTTGCTGGCAAGAGCGAGGAAGAGAAGCATGGGGATTGGAAGCAGGGGAGACGAACGGAATCGATCAAATATTGTCGTTCAGTTCGGTTTCTCCATGATTTAGATGTCAAATGTACAGATTATTCATTGTAATTCTTGCTTGCTTGCTTATTCAATGATCAAGAATCGATTCATCGAGGCAATTGAAATGCATTGCCTATTGCCAGTATGGACCAATCCCCTTTTGAGCTCTGTTGCAAACCTCTTGATTTGGTTGCAATTGCAAGTGACGACATGATTACGATTCCATGATTCTGATCAGCCGTAAAGTTACGTGATGACGTTCTCGTCTTAGTTCTCTTTTCCTCCTTTTTTGACTTGTGAGACGGAATACTAGTCTGGTATTACAACGGCATTGGTTAGGTAACTTAATTTAACAAACCATTTTGACGGCAGGATAATGACTCGGGGGGACACAATCAATGGCATGAACGTGGGTTAGCAGTACTTGTCGCCTATTGGCTCCACTGCGCTGCTCTCCAGATCTTTTTTATGGCTCCAGCGACCAGCGTTTGTTCTGAAGCAAGTCGGTCTGTTGGCAATCGGTTTCGGCCATTTAACACCAGTGGTATCCATTTCGGCATCAGCAGGATCCAATCATTTAAGCAATGTTTTCTCTTGACAATGAAGCCGTCAATACTCAATAATATTAATATGGACAGCGAAATCGGTTCTGGCCGTCTGAAGTGCTAGCAGCTGTACGATGTTTGAACAAGTAATACTCCTACCAAAGTTGCCTTGCAATAAAGCTCACGTGATGCTCAGCACTGGAGACGTGTGCGATGCACACCGGAAAGAAGCAGTTTGACGAAAGCAGTGGAGCCTTTCAAAAAGAGCACGCTGTGCAGTTTTCTTCAGGCGTCGGCTAAGACCACGAACGGTTCAACAATTCAACCTTGTTACAAATTGGAGGCCAGGCACGACTGCTCAACTTGTAGACTAATCGCAACAACAAAAAAAACGAGTCAACAAACGCCTGAACTATTCAACCTGAGCCCTGAGAGTCAGCCAGGCATGCACTCTCACACGGTCACCCAGAACGCCTACGAGACCACGGTTGTCCACGATCTCCCTAAGCGAGAAACTGACGCAGAGGCTATTTCAAATTTTCAATCCAACTCTCTTTCGATTTCATTGATGTGATGTGACTAATAAACCCTCTCAGTTGTCTCCAGAAACCTATCAAACGCCCAAACACCCGGCAAAGAAAAACATTATTACAACTCACAACAGCAGGCACGGTGAAAACGTACATCTTGCAAAGGAAGCACACGGCGGCACGCTGTTTTATTTCCGGTGTTTCCACCATCAGATTGTCTCTGCGCCCCAGCACCAGGCGCACTGTCACGCGCACCTTTGGCAATATACACATAGAACACGCGGAGAAACTAAAAACACCTTGCGCAATTCAACAGAATTGTCCACGAAAACACGGCCTATTTCGTCATCATCATTGTTCCGGTTATTTGGATATCAAAGGCGGGCAGCGCTGGCAGGGAGGCGGTGTCCTAGTAGCCACCCTGGATGTAGGCGTTGAGCCGGTTCAGCTCCTCCCTGTGCTCGTTAACCACCGCGCGGACGACGTCTCCAATGGAGACCATCCCCAGCATCCCGTTGCCGTCGATCACCGGGATGTGTCTGATGCGGTTCTCTGCATGAAGATCCTGATCAATTCCAGTGCCCTTGATAATTCTAGTAGTGCTGCCTGATAGAAGAACACATGATGGTTACCTGTCATCAGCTGCATTGCTTGCAGGACCTTGGTGTCGGGATTCACCGTGATAAGTTTGTTCTGTCAGCATGATGGTTCATCAGTTAAGTTGTATCCAAACATCCTTTTAATACTTATAATCACCAAGTAGACCTGTTGTACTAATCATGTTCTTGGTATGGTAGACACTGAAAAAAATGAACAGCTTAATAGGAGGAACTAATACCTCTTCAGTCATGATGTCTCCAACCTTAGTTGACTTGGAAGATCGCCCCTGCACTATGATTTTTCGGAGATAATCTGAACACACAAGGTTTCAGATGTTAGTCACATGGTACAATGATCTTATGTGCCAGTCTTTCTTAAAAGATTGACATGCTTCCATTTGGATTCAGAATGTAAAATCCTGTCAAGCATTGGTTCTATCCTAAAAAAACGTCTCTATATGCTGTCGGTTGTAGTAGATACTATCTGATTAATTACATTCAAGTCCAAGATGCAACATGCTGGACAGTGCAGTAAGGCATTGTGTACATGAAAAAAGATTGCAGTATGCGGTGAGTTGGCCACGGCCCAATTTGAAAATCATCTGCAAAGAGTTTTTGCAAGGATTTCCAGTGGTATCTAGAGGTCAAGGATCAGAATTTAGGGACATAACCTGAAACCTGCTCATGAAACTAAACCACTGAGCAGAACTTTCTTGTCTGGGATTCAGTGTAAACTGGCGACTGTGATTGTGCCATGCGAAAACAATCTAGTGTAGCTTATTCACATATATGTTCAACTCCAGACAACCACGTGGCAGATAATGTCTACGTTTTTTATGTATCAATTCAAAGTACTCTGAAGATTATTTCAATGCCAAAAGACTATGATAGGCAGCTGAAGCAGGATAAAACCGGCATTATACATTGACAACCTTACAGTAGAACTGTTAATACCCTTCCTTTCCACTATATCGTTCAAGTTTCTTTTCACTATAAAGGGGCAGTAATATGGCTTTGTGTCTACTGCTGTTTTCCATTTAAAAAGAAAAAGAAAAGGAAACATCTAACAATAACATATTTTGAATACCAAGTTACAAGTGCAAGCACTAAGCAGTACGGAGTAGCTTATATCTCCCAAAATTTTACCCGCCAGCTTTCAGATAATTGACCTGGCAGTCATAATTTTCACAGAATATGATTAGAGTACACCTCTATCGTCTGAAGGACAATAAAGAATAAAGGGTAGAAGTTAAGGGACAGTCTAGGAAGATAAGCATTGAGAATAGTGAATAAGTGTTTAAGAACAACTTCTGGCCAATGGTGTCGATCAATAGAAAATGCAGGTAGTGGTACATGATTCTGTATTTACCCATAATACCCACAGGTTAGATGCCAGTGAGTTACAGAAAGTTGTTTAATACCTCTCTCAGTGACAATGCCAGCAATTGCTTTATCCTGTCCAGGTTTGACCACCACCAAAGCGCCTACATTGTGCTGTGTCATCTGCCAAAAGTTTTTTCCAAGGTAAAGTATTTTTTATCATTCGATGCATAGCAGTTGCTTATAAAAAGAGCTAATATGACCATCAGGAAGTGAATACATACCGATTTGACAGCATCATAGACATTATCCTCTGTGGTGCACCAGAGCCAAGATCCATCAGCACCCTTCCCTTTAGACTTCAACACATCTGATACAGTGGTGGATTCAAATCCACGATCCTCTAGGCGAGCAGATGAAACAGACATGAAGCGAGAAAAGGCGGTAGGAAGCATTGCTGGCTTGGGAGCGCCGATGTGTTGTAGAACAGCATATTTAAGCACACTGCCATGGGACCTGATGGCTTGCACTGCCCGTTGCATTTTCTTCTGTATCAGATCATAAATCAAAAGCAACAATCACTTCATTTTGAACTATAAAAGATTTATTCATTTAAACTATGATTTTCTAAATCACACTAATTTGCTTGCTGCCTTAAGAGCTCAAGGATAAGGAATTAAGGATGCACCAAATCACTAAATCATATACAAAGGTTTTCAGCAGAGTCTACGATAATCAACATCAGCATCAAAACTACAAGACAATTCTGTAAATTTTTGTCCAAGAATATTTGGCATTGTCACAAATAGAACACATTGTTTAAGAAAGCTAGAATGAGCAAAATGTCAAATGATAAGCAAGAGACAAATGGTAAAGGAGGTGCATCTCACAATCACCTAGTTCACAGAATACATTCAAGTCAGTGTTCATACTAACACGGGCACATGCATCTATACTGATTATTACAGCAGGTTTTTTTTATCAACATGCCATTAACAAGCAACTGGTAAGTTCATTGATAAATTTTCATCAAGTACACCTTACTAGAACTAGCACGCGGACCCTGGTACAAAGAAAAACAGAGCTCAGGGAAATAAGCAAATAGCAATTGCGAGATTTCACTGAACAACAAGGTGGGCATGTCTTTAGATAAGTTTTTTTTATACTTCCTTTAGATAAGGTTGTTGCCCCTATAAAGAAAAGGGAATAAGGACCATGAGCTGGTCTACAAGAGAATTAAAAAGGAAGCAAGAAGAATGATTGGATAAGCGGAAGCATCTCAGTAATAATGTTGCCATCGCAATGTTCTGCATAAGCAAACAAATCATATCTCAATCCTACTTGGAAATCCTATCTCGATGTTACTGGGAGCACCACACCAAAAGGCAGCTAGATTTGAAGGCACTGCAGCAATGAAAAGGACGTCTAGCTTATCGCTTTCTCCTCCGACTGGTAAATAATAGAAGAAGAAGCAGTTTATACAGAAATAGTCTTCTAATCACTGATAGAGCACAGAACCAAATACTTCAACGCAACTTGCTAGTGACATGCCATATTCTACCTATAAATCAGCATCTGCACAGTGAGGAGGTATGTGTAGACACCTTGGCAGGCCTGTATTCGGAAATTCAGATAATCCAGCCCAGAGCCCACTAACAGATTACAAGAGTATAGCATGGACCGGGTCCATGACCGGATTCGGTTTTATGTCACAATCAAACTAATAAGGAATCACCAACACGCAAGAGAATCCAATTGGTGGCGTCTCCACTCAGAACACCGAGCTCCACTCATTCATCACTGCACTTTGAACATGACGTTTCATTCGGGTTTATCAAATCACGGCAGATGCGACAATGAAATGAACAAACGAATCGAAAACTGCAAAACTCGGTGGCACACGCTTGGCTCGGGGGATTTCGAAACCAACGGAGTTTTTCTTTTAACTAGAGTCCTACAACTCAACCACGATCTCCATCTAGTATACATACAAGAGAATAAAACGAACAATCAGTCTAACGTCGATGAAGATTTTCCTTAAAAAAACATAGATAAGGAAACATACGAAACATTGATGAAGATGCCAAACGATAGACATCAACACGCTGCGTCAGCTAACAGCCAAACAAAAAACAGCGAAAAGAGCAGAGGAAAGGGTCGAGAACAACAGATCAGGCACTGAACAGAACAGCTAGAGCACACAAAGCAAAACTGCTCTTCCACTCCCTTTCTTCTCATCCGTTAGAAGTTTTTCTTCTGTTCTTCGCCTAAAAACTCGTTTCCTTTTGCCACCTAGCCCACGAGCAGAGTTGCTCGCATTCCTTTGAGCGGAAAGACCAGATCGTGCAGAAATCAAGGGAGAAAAAAAAACGAAAACTCTTCTCACAAAGAACACCGCGAAGCGCGGACGTACAGCTAGCTTCATCCGATCCAAAGCCAAGCAAAGCAAAGCAGCAGCTCCCTCGAGAACACATAGCCCCGTAGCAGCACCACGCGTCCAGATCACCCCGTTCACGGCCGAGGTATGGATCCATCTAATCTAATCTAAGAAAAGCAGAGCAGAAGGGGTTCGGCTGCTATGCTTTACCTGCTGCTCGAGCCGAGCCGCCGAAGCTCCGCAGTGGCGAGGGTGTTGGGGGGAGGAGAGTGGGAGGAAGACGAAGGAAGGAGAAGGACACTTGTTACGTTGCGATGCGAGGTTGGGGGTGACGAAGAGCGCTAATTAAAGCGACGTGTCTCTGCGGGTGGGGATGGGGATTGGTGAAGTCATGTGCCGCCGGTCTTATCCACACGGCCCCTGTCTGCCTTTCTCTTTTGCCTTTCTTTTAGTGCGACCTGGAGGAAAAATAAATGCAAAGCTCTCTTGAGCTCAAAGGGTTGCCCTTGCACAGCTCGCTCCTTTCAGTGCACTTTGAAGATGATGATTGCCTGGACTCTGGTGCCGCGAGGAGACGACGATGACCTTTGGATCTCGCAGCGGATGGTTGTTCTGTGTAATCGTCCTATGTAATCTGTGTAGTCGTAGTAGTATTTTTATCCGCGGTGTGATTAGGTTCCATTTGCACGGTAGAGTAGGTCTTTTCAGGACTTCAGGAGAGTTGTATTTGTGTCAAGTGACGAATTCCTGCCACCCTCAATGTAGACTCGATGTTACTCAATGCATAAAGCTTGTGGATTGGGGCCCTTTCACTTTGGCAGCAACGCAGCACTGGGTCATCTTCATCTATATCTCGGCCCCAAAATTAGCGATACTGGATTATCAAAGTTGGACTTGTTACCAGCTAGCCATGCTTTACTCTCGTGCACCAAATTGCGAAAGACACACCGCACTTCTTTGAAGCCATCGCACTGTGCATTTATGCGTGTAAACCAACCCATGAGAGATCGAGGAGTTCCAGGAAGAAGAGAGATTAGAAGAATAGGGCCGCCAAATTCTAGATCAGCCTGCGGGTTGGAGCAACGGACCCGGCACACTCACTGGTAGTACTAGTGCTGGGAAGCCAAAGCCAATCATGATCGCACGGGCCAAGGATTAGAGGGGACGCAACGCAACAGACGGCAAGGACGGACGTGGGGAGGCATCGGGAGGTGGCGAGCAGCAGGAGGGGCCGGGTCGGCGTCTCGGTCACGGGCGCACGTAAACAAAACAGGCGTCGCAGTCCCGGTGCCTCGTCGGCCCGGGCGGGAGGGGAAGAACCCACCCGGTGGACGGAGATGGGTGGCAAAGGCAAGCGTGACGTTTTACCCAACCTGGCTGCGTGCTCCGGCGCTTGTTTGTCTGTCGCCGTTATTATCCGCTGCGCTGCTGGTGACGAAAATATCTCGGCCGGATCCCATCACTGGATCAGGTGGGGGCTGGGCGATGGGTTCATTTCCGTCGTTCTGCCCGCGCCAGGTCCATCCGTATCCGTCTCGACCCCACCCACCACCCTCGCGGGAGAGGTTGTCGCGCCGTGGACTACCCGGCACGAAACGGTAAAGATTTCGTTTTACGGCATCGGAGATTCGGAGCCACGGAAACAACGACGCATCGATCGGCCTCCTCCGGCCGCTATCTATCACTATCAGCCTTCACCAGGCCCCTGGCTTGCCCTACAGCTAGGCCGTGTTCGGATGCCGAATTGGCACCCCCGATTCCGGCCGATTTGGGACTGGCCGGCCTGACGCGCGGTCACTGTAGCGTTTCGTTTGCATGTGTGAAAAATTGTCTAAAAATTGATTAATTAGGCTTAAAATGTTCGTCTCGCAGAGTACAGCAAAACTGTGTAATTAGTTTTTGATTTCATCTACATTTAATACTCCATACATGTTATGACATTTTGATGTGACGGGAATCTTCTTTTTGCATAGTAAATTTGGGAGGTGAATTTGGGATCTAAACAAGGCGCTAGTGTTCTTTGACATCACCCACCCGCACCGCACGTTCGCTCGCGCCTACGACGTTCCGCACCGAGCCGTGTGGTTCGTGGCGACAGTGCCGGCGTGCCGCGCGTGAGCGTGACACCAGTCACACCACCAAAGCCGTAGGCTGCGGCGTTCGAGCGCGTAGCAGTAGCAGCCAACGTTCCGGTACCGCGGTACGACACCCACCGCGCCGTGCCGGCCGGGGACCGAGCTGCCATTAGCGGCGGGCGGTGGGAAGTAGGAGTGGGACGCGCGATCGAGCGGAAGAGCGCCGCGGGCAACAGCAAGGCGCCTGCGCTGCCACCGCGGGGCCGGAGGGGAGCTGCACGTTGCCGACCCGCTGCCGCTGTGCACCCACCCAAACCCAAACCAGCGGGCGCTTAGCTCGGGGTTCCGGCCTTCCGGGCGGGCGGGTCCCGGACGGACGCCGACAGTGGTGGCGCCATCCCACGCCGCCGCTCTGCCATATACGTGGGCGCGAAAGCTTTTAGAGGACATGGTTTGTGCAGATCGCACGTGGTTTGCGCACACGGTGCTACTAAATTTCGGGACCCCCGCACACAGCATCGTCCTCTTTCTAGCTTGGAGTCATGGATAAACCATCCGTCCGTACGAATGGATGAAAGCTAAGCTTTCAGGTTACCGTCCGGGCATTTTTTTTAAAAACAAATTCGAGCATCTTTTTGGTTGGAAAAACAACGCAAAAGTCGGAATTCCTTGTCAGCATGGTGATTGATGAGGGAAAAAAAACTATGCATAGTTTGGTGTGATACTGACAAAAGTCAGCAGGCCAGCAAAAGATAGGCCACCTCAACCAGATGCATGTAACCTGCACATCAAGAGGTTAGCGACCCCTTTGTCCAGTCTAAACTTGTGGATAGAGTGGAGTGGATGCGATCCGTCCTGTCGCGTTCTTGGCTCCCACACCTCATCATTTATCCACCTACAAACTGCAGCTTTCTTTCCTGGCACACGCCACACGACCGAGGATCCAAAGTCCCGCCATGTATGCTGCTACTGCACTAGCACCTCGCGCTTAGAAATCACCCACTGTATATCTGGTAGAAACGATGGAGAGCTATAATTTGGTCACTGAACTTCTCTGAATGAAACATGCCTGTGCCTTTTCATTTTCTAGCACCCTTAGTTACACTTTGAACTACAACTCATCCTGGCCATGGCAGTCCAAATTTTGCAAGGCAGTCACCACAGTATTTTCGCCAAAAAAAAACTTGGAGCGAACTTAAGAGGCAACACACTCGTTCCTCAAAATAAATTACTGTTACATTTGGGGATAACATCTGTGATGATATTCAAAGGAGTCCTCCCACACGAACAATTAAAATCCCTGCGGGCGAGGATATATCATCTTCTTGAAAATCTGGGTCGCCTTCTAGTAACAAAAGAAGCTCCGCTCTCCTGGTTTGCTCTCCTCTCATCTTCATCTTCACTAGACTCATCAGATCTCCACCTTGACACACCTTTGCTGGCTGCTGCTTCATCAACTGAAGATTGCTTGCTAAAGCTACAGTGAATAACATCATGGTTAGCTCTAGACCGGCCACATCGACAGATAGGAGAAAGAAAAGACCAGTATAAACAAAAGCTGGAAATCAGCCATAAGTAAATTTCTAGTATTTTAAAACTAATCAGTAAAATGGATGAGTGGATGACCAATATATCAGCCCAGTTTCCCAGTGTCAGGTCCAAATTCTGTACAGCAATTGCACCCGAGTCCAATGTTAAGTTACGGAAACCCACAAATTTTGTTCTAAATAATATTAGACTTTGACCTTCGGAGCTACACTAAGTACCACTGAGGTTTACCATGAAACATATTGCCTGAAACCAGATTACAGAATCATGATTACCTCAAGATGTTCTCCTTAGTTGGTACTTCACGAAAACCAGCAGTATTTTGACCAACACCAGTTCCATTTAAGATGAAAGGCTTCTCAGCACGTGAACTAAAGCGAAACTCTCCTTTTCGCACAGAATCTTTTCCTTGAAAAGAATTTGTTTTGTTAACCTCAGTCTTCAACAAACTAGTTCGGTAATCCTTCATAGGTGTATCACCAGAACTCAAATTCAAATAACTAGGAAGTGAATCATCATAAGGATTAATCCCTTTTTTAAAACCTGCCTCTCCTTTTCTAGAACTGATATATTTAGCGCCACTTAAAAATGGACTCTCACCATTCTGCCCCACAGCGGCGAATATGCCCCCTGCAGTTGATCTCGTATCGAATGCAGGCGTCCCCTGGGGAACTGCCCTGGATTGTAGAACAGATGGAACCTTTCTACCAAACTCTGAATGGCTGCTTCTGATCAGAGCACCAGAATCAGTCAATGCATTGATATTTTTTGATTGGAGGCTTGACTTATTTTGAAGAACAGGGGTAAAAGATGAGCTCAACTCGATGGCAGGACTTTGTGATTTGACCACATGACTAATTGGAGAGGATATTTGAGCAGTTCGAGCAAACTGACTTTGTTCTCCACTGTTGATGGCTTTCACATTCTCTCTCTGGACCTCCGGAAGCATATCAAGGCATTTAGCCTGTACCCAAAAAAAAACTAAGTGTTGCGCAAATATACTCAAAAGACGAATCATGTTATTTATGTGATGAAAGCAGGCTAATTCCACTGGACCATAGAAAGAGCGTGTGGTTTATTAGTTGCAGTTTGTTAGGAGATTGATGCTCGGCAAGTGAGGAAAAGTAACGAAGATGATGAGTCCATTAACAAGTAAAATGGAGAACTGATGGGCACATTTTAAGTCTAGATCTATTAACTGTTATTTGTTTCACACCCAAAGTTAAGCCAGGGGGGCATCTCCCTGTTGTTGAGGGTTTAATTTATTTTTTTTTCATATCCAAAGTTTTCTTAGAGAGAATACTAAATTTATTCTTCCTAACATCAAGTATCAAAGTGTCAACCTTTTCTGATTACATTTTCAAGAGAACCAAATACTAGTCTATGTACAATCTGACGTAGATAATAAAGCAGAAGTGCAAAAGGAAAGTACTTACCACCAAATTTCCCCTCCAGTGAGCAATTGTTCTGATTTTCGAAGCAATCTCTTCAGTAGTACTTTCCAATTTCTTTTGCTCAAATCTCTGAAGACTACGATCAACCTCATATGCCTCCAAATATCGATAACGCTAGCAGAACAGGCAAAAAAAAAAGGAAAGTTACTAAACTATTTATGTGCCAGGATGCTTCCATGATGGAAAGGGAGGAAAAGTGAAATTGTAAATGAATGTTTTCTTCAAAGATTTAAATAAACGAATATTGCTTTATAATTTAAAATCTAAGAACAGGCCAGGAAGATCGTCATGAACCATGATAACAAATTAAGAAAAGTTATATGAGATAGAAAAATCTAGTGCAACAGAGATACATCAAGAAAGGAATTCCCTTTCACATGTCTTCTAAAAGCAATACAGTATCATAAGAAGCTATTAGTGAGCCTGTTGTTCAGCCCATTATCTGAACAGGGGTGGACCTACATTGATGTCAGTGAGGACCCAAGCCCCCACTCGATTTCAAGTTCACAGTGACAGTTCACTAATTCTTATCATGGAAGCTTGCCTAATTTCGGTGATTATGCAAAGCATGCCTTCGATCACATTACATGCTAGGTCTGCCCCTGTATCTGAATATGCATGGTATCCATATACGTACAAAATTAATTTTCTGTTCTGGATCAATATAAATTAATCCTACAAGTAATCTGCATGCATGAAAAAAATGCTACACAAGCTACGCCTTATTGATTTGAATTCCCATTGGTATACTTGTAACTTCAATATCAGGAAGAGGTGAATGCCAAAGAAAACCGATGCAATAATAGATGAGAAATGAAACAAATAAGCCTGACAATTCCATGACACCAGGGTATCCTAAAGTTATAGTTCCATTAATCTTGAGTAGCTCCTAATCCGGTGTTAAATACGAAAAAGAATGGAGAATCAAAATATTTACCCGAAGGTAGTAAACAACAAGCAGACTACCACATGGTTTTGTGGGCATCTCACAAGCAGAGTCGAAGAGCGACTTGTGAAGGTGTTTTTCTTCCTCCGAATCCCAGGGCAGGTCAATCATTTTATCAACAAAATTCCTTTCGATGCAGATAGTACAAAATTCAGTCATCATCACCTCAACATGATAGATCCAAGAGCTTCTGAGTGCATCCTCAGAATGTGCCATATCTGTTGCTCGTTGTTCTTTTACCCTAGAGCAGTAGCTCCTATGATACATAAATGCTTCTGTTAGGTGTCCGTATTCAATTCTTACACGAACTGCAGTCACTGCTTCACTAAGAGATGAAATGCCATCTTTTTCAATGTTTTCTGTAGCAGAGAAGCTGTCACGCCCTTTGCACTTTAGCACAACCAGAGCCATATCAGCTCTGTGACGTTCTAAAAGAACTTGTGCTATCTTTGGATGTGTCTCCTTGCTACAAATCTTGGGAAGAAGAGAGCATGCCTCCTGTACAGAAAGTAGAGGTGCATCATAAATGATAACCAAGACAAAATCCATGAAAAGTTAATTGGATCAGCAGGAATGTGTGCAGATATGCAAACAAGAATAAAGCTCTGAAGTAAATGGTACCATGAGCAGGAAAAAGAAACAAATTATTGCTACATAAGCATAGTAAAACAAATTACAATGCAAATCCAAGAAATAAAAAAAATGGCAGCGGCAAAACATGTGCTGGCAGCGGCCAAACAATTGCAATCGCAAAGGTTACACAATACACCGACAGTCCTTGCAATTACAATGCCCATTAAGTACTGTGATTTTTTTTAGTAGAAATGTGAAAGTATTGACTATTCTAACTTCCATTATTTTAGGTTATATAGTAGCAGCTGCAAGAATACAGTACAGTAAAATTGATCTAACCTAATATGTTTGGTTATAGAAGCCAAATATGTTGATCAAAGGACTAGAGTTCAAAATGGGTTCAGCACTGTACAAAGTGGGAAAACCTTTAAAGCGGCACATAAGCATATAGAAGCGTGGAATGTAAAAATAGCCCATGTTCCATAATAAAAGACACCTGGATTGCTGGATATGCATGCTAAAGTGGCACTGTGTCAGCTGAACTACTGGGGATCAGTCTTGTCTCTTTCCTTTATTATGTTTTCTCTATTTGGTCAATGATAGAGTTGCATGACCTTAAAAACTATAATTTGAATAACTTTGGACAAACAATGAGAAGAAGTTGATAGAGGACTAAGCTATATGTGCTTAAACAGTCGCTTAAACTCCACAGAAGTGACTCAAAGAGAGTTGAGAGCAAATAAGGCATCATGGTTTTTACGGCGGTAAGGCGACCTGTGGCGAGCCAAACCCTTCCAATTGACTAGGCGACGCCTAGGCGCTCATAAGGCGAGGTGAGGCGACGCCATACCACACTGAGAAATAGGAAATAAAAAGAAAAGGGAAAAGGAAAGAGGGGAAATAGAAAGGAGAAAGAGTGAGAGTCGGCCCAGCCCACCAGCCAACCCAGCCCACGTGTGTTTCCCCTTCGTATATGCCCCCATCCCATCCTCTTCCGGTCTTCCCAGGTCGATGCGCCTCCGCAGGCAGCTGCTCCACGGCGCGCTCGCCGCTTCTCCTCCCGCGCCGCTTCTATTCCTCCTCTCTATCCACTGCGCCGCCAGCCCCCACCACCACTCCCTCCTCTCGCTCCCGCGCCGCTTCTATTCCTCCCCTGTTCTCAGATCGAACACAGCAGCCACTCCCTCCCAGATCGGCCGCCACATCTGACAAAGCACAGCCCACCAGCCGCCGGAGCCAGCGGGGATGGCAGCAGCAGCACCTGCTCAGCCTTTCCTGCCAGTTCCCTCTCCTGTTTCCCCCTTCTTCTCCCCCAGTCCCTCTCTTTCCTTGTGTTTTGGTCGTGGCGTCGGCAACGCCCAGGATTTTTGAGCGCCTCGACGCCTAGGCGACGCCGTAAAAACCATGTAAGGCATCAACATCCAGAACTTTGCAACATGCATATGCCAGTATCAAATTTCAATGTCCAGCAAAAACAGGTAGGGAGCAATTACCTCCAAGGCTTCTGAAGAATGATCATCTAGAAGACAAAATACCAAGCACTCAAGCACTGTTCTACTAGTAATCCCAAAGGAAGCAGCAAAGTCATCCACCAAATACCTCCATTCTGAATCTGGTCTAGTCCAATGCCGATCAAATAGATAATATAATAACTGAGAAGTGTCAAGGAAATTTAAAGAAGTAGAATAATTGTGAGGAAAAATATAAACGTCTCGCGTAGTTACTCCCTCTGCTGTCAAATAGATGCCATTTTAGAACACATGCAGCCAAACTAAAAAGCTTTGACAACTGATACACACGAAATGGTTAGCATTTGACACATGAGAATGGTATGAATTGATTTATCATGAAAAACTTTCACAGGGTTACTTATATTTAACAATTCTTACCAAGAAATAGTTGCAAAAAGTAATGCTCAAACATGTGTATGAGACCATTGGATATGTCCTAAATGAGTGAAAAAAGAACAGAGATAGTATGGTATAACAAAGCTGAAGGATACAATAGCTTGCTTTGCAATCACCATGTCTGATGCTCCGTGTAGAAAAAGTATGTCAACTGCCTCACGCAAATTTTTAAATGGATATCTGTTGAGACTAAAATGATCAGCTGTAATTGTGGAACAGAACATAGATGATGATTGTTCATTCTGCAAACAAGTGATTGCTGCTTCTTCCTCCTCATTCCTATAACTTTGTTCAATCCCAAGGTTTTGTAGTGCCTGCTCGATGAATAGTGTGCCCTGATTGGCTTCATTGTCACCTGACCCTTTATCAAAAAAATCAGGCCATTTTCTTTCTTCTGCAGATGCCTTTCTTTGAATTACATCAGAGCTCCATGATGTATAATCAGTGTACCGTGAATAGATGTCCTCAAGAAATCTATGCCTGATGCACCAGATCATGGCCTCCAAATGCTGTAGAAAAAGCTCCCATTAATACTTTACTAAGATATAATAATTCGTTTCAAAAATGTCTGATTGCTTCTCTTTTAAGCATTTCAGTGAGCAATAAGCGGTGGGAGATAATACATGACCAACAGATACACATAGTTTCAAGATAAGATTCTAGATACATCAATGTGAAACAAGGACATCATCGATTGGAGTAACTCGTTGCATTTAAGATTAAATATCAAGTAAATTGATGCTAATAATTCAAGTAGAAGGACAGTTGATGTACGGTCACCTTTAACAGATGTGTTAGAAGGTATCACCTTTAACTATGCTATATGACCTAATGTCATAATGCTAGATATCATTTGCAAGCATAAAAATGGAACAAAGCACATGGCTTCATAAACAGGAAAAGTGCTAAGATCCCCTGTGATTGTAAATAAAAGTCATTAGGATTCCCACCAGTCAAACTGTTTTTAGTAAGGAATTGGGTAGATTGACAATGTAAGATTGATGTTAACACAACTATATCATGAAGATAAGTTCAAAATGTATAACCTCTTCTATTTTACATATGATTATTTTTTTATAAAGATTGCTGATCAAAGTTCCACATAGTAGAACGTGTCAATGTCCAAAACAACTCATATTCACAATCGGAAGGAGAACTAATTACAAATGTAAACCCACGAAATATCTTGAGCAATTAAGCCAGTACATGTCCAGGATCATGATGAGATGAAAAATGTAAAAGGATGATAAAGAGGTGTAGTTCCAATGGGTGCATAGCTTTGTGAATTGTGAATGCATTGTTATTGATCTTGAGTGTCTCGTGCATCTTGAAACAAAGTTATCTAATGAACAGTTGCCCCCTGGTTCATTCATTGAAGTTATTTCAGCAATGCATAGACAAATTGGAGGGGTGAAGAAACAAGACCTGCTTTGCCTTCAATGTGTTCTCAATGAGTTGATGCAGGTCATTAACATGAGCTGAAACTGCTTCTGTGAAAGATGCAATCATAACTTCAAGTACACTGTAAATTCCTGCCAACTGGGCGGCAAACTTTTGCAGTTGGGATAACTTAGATTTCATCATTTCTAAGCCAGATCTATCTAAGATATAGTTAAGGTGTTACTTAACAAATTAACAGTACATCTCCCTCGACATGCATGGCCATGCACGCATGAAGAGCGAAACGCTAATAAAAAAATATGAAGTATGTAACTAAAATCACGAACAATTGAACACTGTTGGATACAAATCATGCCAATCTCAGAAATGAGCGCATTTACAGCCCTCTTGCACCAGTCCTTGATGACCACCTCATCCAAAAGAAAAGCCAGAAGTGGATCACTTGACACAGCATTCTCATCCAAACAAACATCTGTGATATCTGATCTAAATGTTAAGGAAACAACAAGGAAAAAGATGAGATATATAGAAAAGCAAAAGCAACTTAAGAGGATACAGTGGCAAATCAAGGATGTAAGATTGTTCTGCAGCGCAACGTCAAATAATGAATGCAGCCGCTGGACATCCGTGTTAACAAGATTGCCATGGTCTTCCTTTTCCTGAAATCTTTCATCTTGCTGCTTAGAAATAAGGCCCGCTTCAATACATTTGTAGTAAAGACGTAGCCGAACCCTATTCCCATTGTCCGCTATTGGAGTTCTGCAAATTGGGCAGACATCGCATCTTTGGCTGCACTCAGCACATAATGAGGCATGGCCACATGAGTTAAGCACATGATGCACATAGCGGCCACAGCTACTCAAATCTCTAGTCGCACGGCAGCGCTCAATTCTAGCCTCCTTGCATAGTTCGATGAGATCAATGGATGCCAACTGCTCCAAAGCATTCTGCCAGCAGAAATCCTTGTTTCAGTAGCTAACCACAAAAATTTACTCCATATATAGGACACTTCATTCTGTGAAGCCACATGGGGTGTACTAAAAAGACACAAAAAAAGAATACCTGTATTTCTTGCCACTTAGCTAATCGCCTTTATGAAAACTACTTGATGTTCATTATGAGGAATACTAAAATAAAACAAAATGCCACAGACCTACAGTTACATGTGCGCACAGAAAGGTTGTGGATGTAAACACACGGGCGCTGACAGGTTTCTATAGGACTGAGGAAAACGCAGCAGTTGGAATTAAAAGTTCGAGAAAAAGGGAACAAATGGGATTTGTGTCTTGCCTGCAAACTAGACCCCTCTAATAGCAGTCCATCCCCCAAAAGAGAATGAAATGCAAGAACGAGAGGACACTTCCTGCAATTTTTAAAAATCTACCCCCTACAAACTGTTCACTCAAAAAATCTGCGAGGGAATGAGCTGCGTGTCTTAAAATCTGAGTGCCCTTCTACTCTAGCAATCAGTTTCACTGGTTAAATTAGGGAGAAGCCAAAGAACACTCGAACCTGGACAACGGCGCTTCCGTACTTGGGAGGGTGCCTTGGCGAAGAAGGGAGCGCCTCCATCCACCTCTCTACGAAGCTCTCCCAACGGCCGCTCCTACCGCATCAATAGTGCAAGCCGGCCGCCAAAAAATAACCAGCGGCCCCGCAAATCTGCTGAACAGAATCAGGTGAAAAGCGTAGCTGCGGGATGCGCCGGGGGCAGTGGCGGAGAGAGAGGGAGGGAGGAACCGAGTTGGAAGGCCGACGGACCGGCGGCGGCGATGAGGTCGGTGCGGAGGAAGAGAAACCCTACTGAAGTGTCAGGAGACAGGAGAGTAGGCGCTCCGCGAAATCTCAAAACGTGATTGCGTATTTGCGTTGGACCTTAACGAGGGGTAGTTTGGGAAAGACGGAAATATACTTGCAAAATTACTGAATTGAAACATCCGGTTCTAACAAAAAAGTTGAATGCGACAGCTATTGCTCACTGGAGCGCTGGGCAGCGCAGGCGAGCGGGCAGCAGAGCGCGGCGCTGGCTGCGCCTGCGCAGCGAGCGGGGGCGCGGCGCAACGAGCGGGGGCAGCGGCGCGGGCGCGGATCGGGAGTCGGGACGGGGCGACGGTCGGGAGTCTCGGGAAGTCGGGACCGTGGATTTAGGTTTCAAGTTGGGGCTAGATAGTTTAGTTTCTTGGGCCTCGGTGGATTAAGTGAATTTAGGGTATTTCGGATATAAGGATAAGAATCTGAATTTCTCAAATTAATTTTAGGTTTCGTGACTACTAATCCTCGCCCTGTTCGTTTGGATTTTTTCAGCGAGCCAACAGTGTTTTCTCTCAGCGAAAACCAGCGCCAGCCACCAGCCAAACGAACGGGGCAAGAGTATGAGTAAATTGAGTTCGGGTAATTCTGGATCGGATCCGGATAATACAGGTTCGGGGTTTAGGTTTGGAAAATTGTGCCTAGAGTGAGCTATAGTATGGAAATCTCTTGCAAAATAAAATGTTGCTAATTCTATCACTGCATGGAAAAAACTAGAAAAATGTTTTTCTACTTTCCTCGTGTCAATTGTAAATCAATCACATTTTGTTTTGGAATTGCTAAAATACACTCGAATATTTTAGGGGTTTCCCACATCCTATTTTTGCTGCAGATAGATAAGCGCCCACAAAACTTATACGAGGTTAGAGCTTTATTAAGATTTAATTATGGTTATTTAGGATTTTTTAAAGGAGACAACATGCTCGGGGCGTCACTAAAGGAAGCCCCTTTTCCCCATTCCCCGCCCTTTGTTTTCAGATAACGGAGTATACAAAGATATCACAGATTGCTGTCTCCCTCTGACTTTTCACCATCAGTGAAATCCAAAATCCAATATTAATGTTCAGATGTGCTTTCACAGGTGCATGTGAAAGTTCTGGTACAGAACACAATCAATCATAAATGCACAAATACATCAATTGAGTAAGTAAAATAAAGACATCCAGTGTTTTGCTTCAAACATACATTAGACAGTTGCTGCACCAGTTCAGTAGCTAACTTCCGAGGCTATCCTTCCTCAAAATACTGTTCATGAATAGGGGTGATTGATTATAAGAAATCCAGGTATGATGTTTCAAAGGTTATTTTGGGAATGTATTTCTTTTCCCTTGAGGCTATTCGTTCTGCTTTTTGCTAGTGCTGGAGGCGGCAAATTTAGTTGCAAAGTTACTGAGACCCAACTTAAACATGTCGAGATTCACTCCGTTCTCTACTAGAACACTTGTCACTCCCATTTTCGACACCTGAAAACCAGAGATAATTACATCAGTCAAGGTACCTTGAAGCACGAATGTCATAGAACTCACTTGTATGTGGACAAACTACTAACAATAATATACACACCCACACCGCTGTGACCTATGGTGGAAAGCTTTGTCAAGGGAACCAAGAAGTATGAAATCACTGAAATAGCCTACATGCCTAAATAATGATTTATTTATTTGTGAATGGGCCTAATGGCAGTGAAATTCAAACAACTATGATTTAACTTCAAACTAACAATTGCCGCAACTAAATATGTACATATCATGCATAGAGCTTGACACTTGTAATAATTGCGTTAGAACTTAGAAACACTTGCCATATCAACTAGCATGTGAGGCCGACTAAGTGAATTGGTTACAACAGGAATCCATAAAGGACATCATGAAATTTCTGTAAATAGTTTATTTATTAATATCATAATTATATTCCAAAAGAAAATGTACATAATTTGTTTTTGGTCACTTAAACAGAAGGGACAAAAGTAATCCTGAAAGCATGAATCAACTATCTGAACATATAATCTTGGTCTCATCAAGGTTTAGCAATAGCAATAGCATTATGCAATTCACACAAGTTCACTTCGTTCGATTAACAATCATCACCCTCGGCATGGCTTCAATTATCTCCAGCAGCTTTCATATAGTCTCAAATGAAGCTACAAAGCTCAACTAATGCAATTATTTTAATTTGTTTCTATCATATAACTTTGCACATTCAATGAAATATGTCATTTGATCTACATAAAGTCAAAAAACGGTTTCAATCATACCATACCATGCAGAGATGGAATAAGCAAACCACTAGACTAGAATTCAGGTAACTATTACTTTTGTCCTATACGATAAGCTAGGCATCCCTTTTAATCATGATTACTTGAGTAAGAATTCAATTAGCATGTCAAATATCCATAGCCTCCAGAAATATATCCATATGATTCAATATCTAAATCTATTATTTTCCAGTCTAATATTCCATACACGATATATATAGTTACTGCACAAGCTGAGTAAAGAATGGTAAAGATCACTTAACGGGAAGTCACTGTAAAGGTATTCGATATTTTGGTAATAGCTGGAGAACGAGGTGATTGCAGTGAAAATTAGTGATTACCGTTTCAATATTCCTGTCCTCATCATCAAAGAAGAGCATGGACTTGTAGGGAATCCCAGTCTTCCTATGGATCTTTTGGAAATGCTCGGTCTTGTGAGTCCAGCTGGAGAATATTTCCTTCATACAATGACCATGAGTAAGTAGTGTAGTATTAAGCATGCTACTCTTTCAACCAAAAGTGCATGGGAGAACATAGAATAGGGTATATAAAATCTGATGGCATACGTAACCAATTTCACAAAAGTGCATGGGATGCAGGACAACTAAAAGAACATAGAATAGGGCATATAAAATCTGATGGCATCCGTAACCAATTTCAGGCCATTGTCTTAGTGGATTATAATAGTATACATACAATTTGCCTTAAGGAAATGTGTGCACATTTGAGGAAGATAGTACAGTACTAAATCAAGATCAAGATGGAGCACCACAAATATTCTCTTCGCACGTTTTTAGTGTTTGATTCAGATTTCATTACTTGACTTACCACCTGCCAATTAAAGAAAACATATTGATATAATACATGTCCATTCCTAATGTGCTCCAACAGAACCCAGAAAACTGCGCAAATAACACCACAGCTTTTCATGTGGCTCTTTTGCTCTATAGCCACATACGGGGCTACATCATCTTATCCATCGGTTGTTTTGAATGAAAAAAAAAATGTCTGAACTGGCCCGAGGAATTCTGATGTGTTCTTACTTGGGCGACAAACATGGACTGGAGCTCCAACTTGTCGATGAACACCTTGGCTATGTCCGGTGTGGGGGAGCGGGACGCAATCGCCATGTCGACCCCCTTCTCCTTGAGTGCGTACATGATGCCCCTGGCGTGCCGGAAGAGGCTCGGCGACTCCCTCTTCGAACGGCACTCGCTGTCGAAACCACAATCCAGTCAACCAAACAAACAAGAAACAACTAGCGGCGGATCACCAAATTGGCGATCTCTCATCAGCCAAGCTGGGTTGCGAGGGGAGAGAGGGAGGAAGGGGACGGACCAGTAGAAGGGCCAGAGGGTGTAGTCGAGGTCGAAGACCACGAGGCGGGGGAGCACCTGGAAGAGGCCCAGGATCTGCAGCGCCTCCGCCTTCACCCGCTCGTCTCCCATCCCCGCTCTCCTCTCCTTGCTGCGGCGACGGCCACTCGCCGGCGGGAGGAGCGCCTAGGGAGAACTGAGCCGGCGGGGACCTGGTTAGCTGGACCTGGTTCGACAAGACTCGTTTACCGGGCATCGCTTGATTGCATCGGTACCATTGCAATTTTTAAAAGTTGGAGATATACCACTACAATTCACATATTTAGAAACATAACATTGCAATTCTTACATACTTTGAACCGTACCATTATATACGTCTTTTTTGAACCGTACCATTATATACGTCTTTTATTCCATTGAACCGGTCTTTGATTCCTTTAGACCCACAAGAGACCTACGTATTTTCGTATGGCCCAAAATACCCCTGCTACCTCTCCTCTCCCCCGTTCGCTGACACGTGGGAGCCCGGACGTCAGAGTTATCTTCCTCCTCCCGCCGTCCAGGGAGTCCGGTGCCGCGGTGGCTGCGCGCGTGGTGGAGCTCGCCCCCGCCTGCACACGCTTCGGGCGGAGTGCAGCTCCCAGACCAACCGAACCTACCGTCGATCACAGAGTCGTCTGTCTCTGTTGCCGCCGAACGCGAGGAAGCCTTCTGTTCTACACAAAGCTTTTTGGAGCTCGACCATGCCAGTTTCCTCCATCAGCTGTTCGCTTAAGCCTCCAGCTCCCGTCAAACAAGCCAGCGGTCGCCTGCAACTACAACCGCCTCCACCGACCACGACCACACCGTGGTAAGTTGCCTCACTGCTACTTCAAGATCCGTTGCATCGTGCCTTGACAACGGTACGACGCGTGCGCCGCCGTGCGATCTCGAATGATGTGCAGGTCGGGCGAGCTGCGCCAGGCGTGCGCGGCGGCCGCGGCGTGCGTCGTGACCGGGACTGCGGGCGCCGGCGACGCCGTGGCCGTGGACGCGCGGAGAGCCGCGGCTGCCGACGGCGACGTCGTGACCGTGGACGCGCGGGGGAGCGACCGGAGGGAGTGCCCGCCGTGGCGCGCCAACTCGCTGGAGAACATCGTGGCGGAGAACCTGCCCCGCCCGTCGGCGCGCCAACAGCATCGAGGCGCCGGAGAGGGCACCTGCCCTCGCGCTCGAAGCGGTGGCGCCCATCCTGGCGCGTCACTCCGTGAGGGGGAGCGACCGGCAGGGGAGGGGATGTCCCGCGCGTCGGGCTCGGAATGGGAGGAGGGAGGGAGCGAGGGGGAGCGGCCGGCGGGGGATGGAATGGCGGAGGCGGCGGCCTGGCCGTTGAGGATGGGGAACGAGGGAGGAGTGAAGGTGAGGAAGGGGATGACGAGTGGGGCCCACACCCGTATAGTATTTGTATACGCCTACAACTGGGTCCAAGGAACCTCCATACGTATTTTGTGGCATTTTTATGGAAAAAAAAGAATTGTAATGGTATGTTTTCAAATAGGTGAATTGTAGTGTTATATTTCCAACTTCTGGAAATTGTAACGGTACCGATCCAAATAACCATCGAAACGCGTGATGGATTGCTCCGAGATTTTCCTGGGCCTGGACCAGGCCGCGAGTCGGATGGTTGGGCTGGATTTGGGCCGGATCGCGCCGAGGCCCCCTCTCGCAGACCACCAACAAGACCGACTCGTTCTCTCTTCTCCCTTCCTCCACCGCAAAACCACCACCTCTCCGGCCCTCGCCGCTGCTACCCGTCACCGTGCCCCTCGGCCGCCACAGCCGCCCTGCTGTTCGCGTGCTGCAAACAGCGCGCCCGGTGATCGTGTCATCCCGTCCACGGCCATCCGCTTCCACTCCAAGAGGTGGGGTCCTGCTGTACTCGCCGCTCACGGGCGCCGAGGGTTCGATCGGGTGTCGAGACTGTGAAGGAGGCGGCGGAGCGCAAAGATGGCGGGTTTCCAGAC
This sequence comes from Echinochloa phyllopogon, assembly GCA_033239725.1. NCBI lineage: Eukaryota > Viridiplantae > Streptophyta > Magnoliopsida > Poales > Poaceae > Echinochloa > Echinochloa phyllopogon. The sequence continues at coordinate 8,091,670 of BTCW01000009.1, read as the reverse complement.
CTCGTCGCAACGGGAGAGGTGGATCTTCCAGGCGGACGATCTGGTGAGCCCGGGCGCTCAGGGTTTCCCGTGCTTCGCTATGCTTTGGCGCGGCCTCAAGCCGGTTCTGACATTCTGACAATACGGCGCGCGCGCCCTTGTTGTTGTGCTTCGCAGATGGAGAGGTGGGCGGCGAACAACCAGCGGGCCGCGGAGACCCTCGCGCAGGTTGGGTCGAGTTGGTTTCCCGCTGTTGCCGTAATTACTTAATCAGCAGTTGCGGTTAGCTAATGCTGAATTTACTCATTGTTCCTCTCCCGCTGTCTGTGAAGTATGGGACGACGAGGATGAAGGCCATGCCTGATGGCTCGGTCTCCTGCCCAGAGCCTGTGCGGGGTCATGGTACGCGACACTGGATGATTTTGAACTTACTCTGCCTGTGCAATGTGTAGTGCTCCAAATATGCATCGCCGTTCAATTCCAAAGAATTGTGCTATCATGATTTCTTAACTTGTGTTTCATCAAGTTAATGTTGAACTAGCTTTCTTTGATTCAGTTGAGGGCAGGTCGGATGCAAAGCCTCTGTCTTACGAAGAGGAGCAATTGACACGGTTATTCTACGAGCAGAAGATTCAAGAAGTTTGTGCAGCATTCAAATTCCCTCACAAAATCCAGGTAAAGGGCCCCTCTTCCAAGTAGAGCCTTGTCAACTTTTGATGTAGCTGCTCACAGTTGCTTATTGCTTTTCAGGCTACAGCAATAACATATTTCAAGAGATTCTATCTACATTGGTCTGTTATGGAGCATCACCCGAAGCATATTATGTAAGCACTAAACAGTATTGATAACAAATATGGTTCTATGGCTGAGATTATATACAGATTGATTTCTAGTGTACTTGTACTGAGCTAAGGTCCCTTAAGCACCTTATGTGAGCTAAGTTCCTTTAAGCACATTATGTGAAGAGTGGTCCATGTGTCTTGATAAAAAGTATTGTGTGTTGCATCTTGTTATATACCTACAGAGTCAAGGTCTTTCCTGAATGTGTTAATATTTTGTCTGGAAATTGCTGTTAACCATTTGTTTGACAGGTTAACATGTGTATATGCTTCTTGCAAAGTGGAAGAAAACCATGTTTCTGCTGAAGAACTTGGTAAAGGAATTCAGCAGGATTACCAGATCATTCTAGATAATGAGATGGTTCTTTTTAAGGTATGCCACTTACACATTTTGTTTTGTTAGTACCTCCAAGCAACCAGAATATGACATCAAATTTCTTGTTGGCTTCCAGACTCTAGATTTTGGTCTTATTGTTTATGCGCCATATCGATCAATTGAAGGATTTATTGATGACCTGGAGGTAAGTTCCATAACTTTCATGTACTTGTTTTGTACTATAAATCAAGAAGTACAGCATCTCGTATTGCTCTGTTTTAGGAGTTCCATGGCATTCGCTGATATAGATAATGCCATTGATTTTTGTATGAAGGGTTTCTGCAGGGCAGATAATGATGCATACCAGCGTTTAAAGGTAATGTTTGCTGTTTTTGCTTCTTCTTCTTTTTTCTTCTGGACATGTTCCGATCCGTACAAGCTTACGCATACTATTTTCATCTGCATAGCATTTCCTACCAGCCACTTTGCATCACCTTAAAAATGACATTTGGTATGGTAATTACACGGGTTGATGGTACTAGAGTAGTACTGTTACAAGATTGTAACATTAGTTCTCACCTTTAGAAGTTTATAATTAGATAAATACATCCGTCTTGATGATTCTGCATGTGTCAAGGACAAACATTGAATATCTTGGTGACAGTTCTTGTATTCCGTATGTAGCGCTCTAAACATAATAGTGGATAAATCTATAGTTGAAATTGAGTTGGGTGTCAAAGATGTACGAGCTACAGGAAACATAAACACATCTACTATTTATCATGGCACACAACTTCTGAATATTAACTTATTTTCCCCTCACTTAAGCACATCATTTGAATATACGATCAGATCCTCAGACGCTGTCCCGGGAGTTTGGAGCCTGATGTGCACACTCTGGCACCAGGGACTACATGTCAGTGACCAATTCACGGTGACTTTGACATATGAGGAACTGCTTCCATTTGAATATTGGCACATGAATCATAAGACTATTATTCTTTTCAGTGAAGATACACCATTTATACTTGCTATAAAACAATAATCCAACCATCATAAGATGATGAAGTGTGAATTTCCAAGCTGGGTTAGATACCCTAAATGCGCTCTCAGTTTATCGCTTACATGGAAAGAAACAAAATAATTACTTACATCATTTATATTCAAGTTTTACAGCCTCCATGCTTACCCCTGATTGGCTTACAGGAGTTGCATCAAACCGCGATATCGCATGCTGACAAAATGATGTTGACCGATGCACCTCTTCTCTATACTCCAGGACAGGTAACCTTAAACTAACTTTTGTTATTTACGATTCTCATTACCAGATTCATAAATTACTTCTTTGATCTTTTATCTGATTGACAAAGCATCCAACATGCATACTTCTCAAGCTTTGTTTACTCGAGCTTCCAAATTTCAACTGATCTGATATGGGATCTCATTAGATGCTGTGCTTCAATCTTTGCAGTTGGCACTGGCTGCTTTGCACAAGTCCAATGATATTCTTGGGGTCCTCAACTTTGAAAGGTCATGCACATTTGATCTGGATTATTTTGACTAACATATGTCAGGGTTTTGTGTTTCAATATCTAGTTGCTTTTTCCGTATTGATTGTGTGTAAATGTTACTGAATTCACTGATTGTCTGCAGTTACTTGGAAACTGTCTTGTCAAGGCAACATACTGATTGTCAAGTAGAACAGTTTGTTCAGTCAATCCATGCAATCAATTACTTGGTAAAGGTTTTTGTCTGGCTTGGGGCGATACAGTTTACCTACAAATGAGTTGTGCAAGTATTATTTTCCAATCATTTTTTTTTCCGAACCAACCACAAGAGCTGCGTGTCATTTCATTAAGGTAGAAGAAAACGAAAGTGAGGATAGACCTCACAAAAGAACAACACACCCCACAGACACACACCGAATAACCACAGGAAGTTATTTTCCAATCATATAACCTACCACTAAGAAAAGTTCTTATGGCATGCTTCACTAGCCTAGTCTACACTTTGTGTTACACAGGATGATTAGAAAACTTGTTAGTTAAGTGAACATGTATAAATTATCAGAAAGCTCTTGTGGGGTGATGTGTGACTGGTTAGATTTTGGTCAGGTCTTATAATTTTTTGTTCCTTTGTAAGAGTCAGTTTAGGTGAAACCGGATATCCTCCACTCTAGCCCAAAGTGGGGTGATGTTGCGTTGTAACTGGGCTTTTTTCCTCTCTTAATACAAAGATGCGCAGCTCTCCTGCGTATTCGAGAAAAAAAAATCAGAAAGCTGTTGATAATCTACTGATCAGATACAGTATGATGTCTGAAGCATCATATTCTTTTGGAGCTATAAATGATAAACACCAAGACCAGAGTCAGATGTGTCTGCTGATGGTCAAATCATGACCAGTCACCACTAGTAAAGACTAGAGCTTTCATGTGGCTACTTTATAGAAGTGAATTCACAATGGTAAAGAAAAGGATTGCAGGAGCTAGACACTGAGCAGTGAGAGTGCAAACTCCTAAGCAGGCAGAAAAATAAACGGCACCAAATAAATCTTTTATCAAATTTGAATATTCGGTGCCACTATGGTGTTGCTGTGAAGTGCAAAGCTGTGGTATCTTGTTATGTACAAGAAGGTTTAAATATCCACGTAAAATATTTTTCTATTTTGACTTGAAGATATAGGTTCTCGATTGACCATGAGGGGTAATGAGGAGAAATTTAGTTTTCACAGTAAATTGGCCTTTCTTTTTTATTATTATTCTTAGGGTTCACTTTTGACTTTTGGAGCATACTCATAAACGAGCAAGCCCTATTTGTAGAATCACTTTTGGGACCACAGAACTATGTTGGAAGCTTAAAGCTTTGGTAACATTAGGCTTAATAGATGAGCTGAAGCCTGGTAAAGATTAAAGATTAGAAATTTAGAATCCATCTGTCGATAATATGGTTAAAGATATAAAGGATTCTTCTAATAAGCCAATTCTGCTCTTCATTTTGGTAACCATATGGGCGTGTTAGGTGCTATGCTTTGTTACATTACCATGTATCGTTTTGTCATTCTAGTTGTATTCTTTGCGCACCTCTGCAGGTTGACCAGCTTAAAATTCCTACTGTTAAGGATATGAAGCACATCGACCGTAAGCTGAAACATTGTTGGGATCCAAGCTCACATGACGAGTATAGCTCTCATTTCTTTGTGCCAGCATGCCTTCTGTCACAACAAGCATGCCTTCTGTCACTCACCATACCCATTTTTGTGATTTATGCATCTCTACAGGCATAAGAAGAAAGAGAAGAAGTCAAAGCACAAATCGAAAAGAACATCTACTGATGCCCAGCTGTAAGCACCCTGCACCTTGTACCGCCAGCTCACATGTTTGACCATTATCCATTCAGTTCTTGCATCTGAACGCCTTTCTCTGCTACAGCTAGAAAGCATATGGTCGAGCAGTGGTTTTGTGTAAGAATCAATTCTAATGATGTGGCGGTAAGGACTTCTGCTACTCTATCTAGCGTGGCATTCACTTTGACATACTACACATTAACCTGTTCAGCAGCTTCATCTTATTCAGGGTCTCCAAATGATCGGAATTGAACTCAGGCTGCTTCATCCGGCACAGGAGCACTATGACACACATCTTCCTGCACCAGCTGTGGCAGTTGTACCCGAGGACAAGCAATTTTGTGATGAAGCGATATGCGTAACTTATTCCTTGCTGCAAAAGTGCAGCAAGATACAAACCAAGAGGTGTAACATTGTATGCCTATCGATATCCATGGAGAACTAGGAAAAAAAGTGGTATGTGGCTGGCTGTGTCAACCAGTATTACTTGAGTGACTTGAATTTCTTCTTTGTGGCTGTACCGCTGTTGGGTTCTGAAACTCTGAGCGCCGAACTCCACGATGATCTGACTGTGGCTGTGAATCGTCTTGAACAGAGTGATTTTGAATCTGAATCGAGTATACAGAACAGCTTATCATGGCATCGAAAAGTTCGTATGAAAAATTTGCTGTGGTTTCTATCTGTTCTGTTTTAAGTAACACTAAAGTAGAATTCAGACAGGTGACGCGTCAAACTAATTTTATGCGTGTTAGGGCCTGTTTGGATGCTCATTACTAAAATTTAGTACTTGCTAAAGTTTAGCAAGTTAAAGTTTACTTTATAGCTTACTAAACTTTAGCAAGGAGGCGTTTGGTTACCTATACTTATAAATTGTTAAAGTTTGTCAAAAGTCAGATTTGCCCATGGTCCCCTCCTCCCCACCTTGGACGAGGAGAGAGAACGCTGGTACCAGTGGAAAAAGTGAACTTTAGCATATTTTAGCAAAGTTTAGCAAGGTTTTGGATGCTAAAGTTTAGCAAAACCCTTTTAGCAATTCATTAGCAGGATGTTTGGGTACTCTAGTGCTAAAATTTAGCACCATGGATACAAACACCCCCTTAGCCAGCCAATTTCCTTATCTCTAGACAGGTGAAAATACTAGATTTTGGTCTGAGTCGACGCAGATTGATTAAAAGGTTAACTGCTCGAAAGCTCAAAAGAGGGAACACAGTAGGACAAGGCCGAGCTGATCGGTTGACTTCATTTTTCTCATAAGCAATTACAAGCAGAACCGAACCCTCATCAAGCGTATGCACAAACTTGTTGGGTACGTGTTTACACACAGACCCCAATGTGAAATCTGGACTGCAGTGCTGCGTTATTTTGCCACAAAGTTTGGCGCTGACTGATTCGCTGTGAATTCAGTTCCTATGTCGAGCAAATATCACCGCCATTGCTTTTTGCCGGATCAGCTTGCTGCTGTTCAGACATCAGCCTCGCTGCTTCTTGGAGAGCTGCGTGTAACTCATCATGTACATTTGACCTCTCGAAGGTAAAAGTTGTGCCATTTATACATGGACTAGATCGTTTTGCTATCTTCTCTTCAAGTATTTCTTTAACAGCCTGCATCCAGTAGAAATGAAGAAAATCTCATTTAAGATTCTGTAAGAAGTGAAACATTGAGTATGCAAAATAGACACCAACAAAATTGAGATATGCCCCTGACTAATACTATGAAATTCTATATGCGGACTATCAGAATTCAACTGTTGAGCAGAGCAAGGAAAGCTATACAGATAATAATTTTTTACTGTTAAACAGAAAACATGACTGGTAATCGTGGGAACTGGACCAAAATCAAGATTGTTAACCCCAGAAACTGGAAACAGATTCGAAGGCTACTAGGCATCCTATAATGATCTCAAGGAAGGTTGTGCGTGTCAGCGTGTGACTAGTAATAATTGAATCAACGGTCCTCAACAAAACGAGAGATGGCAATATTGTAGATGTTAGAATTTGTTCTTATAGCCAATCATGTCACAAAGCGACCTAAGTCACCATCCACATAAATTGAATGTGAAGTGATAGGTCAAAGATATATGCTAATGCTAACCACAAAATCTATTTTGCAGGCATGCCGTAAATAGGAGTGGAAACACAAATCAGACATGTACTCATTGTTCTCATTCTAACTATTGAGTGGCTGGCTGCGAACTAATACTGCTATAACTCCACCGAACACTCTAAGTTCCCAATGAACACCACTGTTTTCTTTTATGGCTGCTTCCAGCCTAATAGGACAGGATTGAATATTTTTTCAGCCAGAAAGGTACCAAAATGGTTGTCAGATGATTCAACATTTTAGCCCATCACAATATTGTCCGAAGTCTGCTTTTGAAAGCTTGAAACCAAGTCTTCGAGGCGCATGGCAAAGGGATCACGCTTCCAGATCTTGCTTAACAACCAAATAATGCTCGAGAAGAATACTAAATCATCTGGAAATGGCATTGATGAAAAGTTGTGTCATTTCCAGGCTGAAGGCAAGCTGTAGCTTGTTAGAGCTTTGATTTTGCATCTGATATGTGATGCATGTAATAAATTGGCCGGGGCTTTATTGTTATTGATCAACACTCGGCAGAACTATTCACCCCAATTCCCCAATTCAAGTATTCAGGGAGCTAAACAAGTACAAAATGGTGCAAACCTGCAACATCTTGGGATGGAAGGTGGGCACGCCGACCTGCGAGACGGCGGCGGCGCCAAAGAAGTTCCCCAGCAGCGCGGCGTCCGTTGCAGAGAGCCCCCACAACAGCCCGGCCGCAAAACCAGCCAGAAAGCTATCTCCGGCGCCGGTGGGGTCCACCTGCACGGAGGGGAACGGCGCGACGCGCGCCTCCCCTCCGTTCCAGTACAGCCGGCACCCCTCCCTCCCCTCCGTGACGATCACGCAGCACCGCCGCCTCGCGTCCTCCACGCCCACGTACGGCGCCTCCTCCGACGAGGCCTTGAGGAACGCCACCCGCGGGAGGAGCCGCGCGTACGGCGTATCTTCAAGCGCGACGTGGCCGACGGCGCCGTCGCCGTCGAACGCCCGGATCATCGCCTGCGCGTCCACGAGCACCGCGCGGCAGAGCCGGATCATCCGCTCGAGCGTCTCCGGCAGCACCTCCCCGGCGACGCCGACGGCGAGGCCGTAAGCGAAGCGGCGATCGGGGAGGTCGGCGGGGTAGATCGGGTCGCAGGCGCGCACGCGGCGGAGCTCCCGGTCGGGGGCGTGCGCGGAGGCGGCGGCATCGGAGAACTGCGCGTGGAAGGATGTGGTCGGTGACGCGCAGAGCAGCGGCGGGCGCCGAGCGGGCGCCGGCGCGGAGGCGTAGGCGAAGTCGCGCCCCACCTTGGAAACCACGGCGAACGGGGCCTCCGGCTGCCCCTCTTCCCGGGGCGACGCGGCATCGAGCACGTTGGACACGAAGGCAGCGGCCCCGCCGAGCGTCTCCCCCACCACGCGCCCGCCCCGGATCAGCACGTCGTGGCAGTAGCTCCCCACCACCAGTCCCTCAAGCGCGGGCCCGCCCTTGGTCGTCAGCGGCAGCCGCTGATTATTCTCCCCTTCATCATGCCCGTCGTCGCGCTCTGCCGCGAGCGGCATCGCGGCGGCGGCAGCAGCAGCTGGGGAAGGCGCCACGGTGCGGGGCGTAGAGCGAAGCGTGTGGGACCCGGGGCGGCGAGGGAGAAGAGGTGCGCGACGGCATCGTATGGGAGGCGGGGAGATGCGGCGGAGTGGGGAATAAAAGCGCGGGGGCGGGGGGTGGATGCCGGGCGGCGACAAGTTTGGGGCTAGACTTTACAGATGCCGCGGGCGCGGGCCGTGCGGCGGGACACGTGGTGGCGACGCACGTGTGAGCTGGTGCGGCGGCGGTGGCAGCTGACGCCGCCCGCCCGCCCGGCGCGTTGGAGTTTGGGATTGTCAGAGCCTGGCTCGTCGGGCATGTAGCTGTAGGGGTAGCTGACTAGCTGCTGACCTGTTTTGCTGCTGCTCTGTCTCATGCATGATCGCAATCCGGTTGATGCGGGACAGCGCTCACCGTGTCACCGGCTTCGCGCCGACCGGGAAACGTTGGTGCCGCACCGATCTCTTGATCTATCGTATTCACCTCTTCTCAAGACTGCGTTGATGCTCTACGAGGACATGGCACAAACCTAATGTATAGTTAATGCATCGACGGTGCCGGTGACACAAGTTACTCTCTAGACATACGAGATTGTAGATGATATATACTCCGTATAAGAGGAAAAGAAATTGGCAACGTATTCTATAGAAACTTTACGTGTAAATTATGAAAACTCTCATCATAACCGCTGGATCTTCATCTGAAGGCTGGAGAGAGATGGAAAACTTTAGCATTTAAACTCTCCCACCTTTAGTTTTGCTAAAGTTGGTTTCCATATGATACTAAAGTAAAAGTAGGCTTTTGGATCGTTGGATTTATTCATATAGTGGGTTATGCGGGATCACGGTCTCATAAAATGAACTTAAAATTCATTATTTTGCTTTTACTCAGACAAGAACATATATAATAGAGCACTGATGGGATCAATTGCAATGTTGAACGCAAATGCCCCTGAAATAAATAGATCGAGTTAAACATCCACAATCATATTTGCTTTTGGGTTCAATGGCGACTCGAAGTATAGGGTGGGATGTGAAGCCGATAACATAACATAAGAAAAGTCCACATACAATGCATGAATCGGACTAGTAGGATGGGGTAATAAACCATGCCTCCCCAATTCGTATGCTTCATTTACATATGTATTTTGAATGGAGAAAAGCGACCACTAATTTCTCTACAGTATAATGCCAATTACTAAAAACTCAATATAATCTCAAAACCATTTTAGATACAAATATATTGATGCAAATTTTTATGTATTAAATGTACATATAATTTAACTAATTATTGATCAAAATTTATAAAAATTGACTTTTTACTGATTGAAATATAACTATTATTTATGGATAGAGAGAGTACTTGATATGTGAATTAACTAGGGAGTTAACATATGACACTTTCCATCGCAAATATCACTAGTTGTTCTGTATTCGTATTATTTCTTGTTAGCTTCTCAATGGATGACATTTTACAAATATATTAACCCCAATTCTTAAAATTATAGTAGTATAATTATTGGGCCCGGGTAGGACAAAAAAAATGTACAAGTACAACAAACACAGTGAAGTGAAAAACTTCGTTTGTATTTTTTAAGCCCCTGAAAATTTGGGATATTTACAGAGCTAGTCTGCGCGTAAAATTACGCCCTGAAAGGAAACTTCCCCAAAGCCCCTTGTCATTCTCGACTCGCCCACACCGATCCACTCCTCCAACCTCCGGTGTCCGGTCTCCCCGGCGTCACCCGACTCCGAGCCCCGCCGCGAAGCCTCAGCGACATGGCGACAGCCAGTGGCGCCCCGCCGCCGGCAATGGACGAGAAGGCCCGGCGCACGCGGGACCTTCTCGCCAGCTTCTACAACACCGACCCCTCTGCGGCCGCAGCCGCCGGGGCGGCGGCCCCCGCGTCCCTGGCGCGGCCCTCCCCCACCGCGGCTCCTGCGTCGCCCCTGGACTCCATCAACTCCACCTCCTTCGATCCCGACACGTACATGAATGTCCTGGTTCGTGCTTGCATCTGATCCCACTCCCTCTATCTCTCTCTCTCCCTGGTCTCTCAGATCCAGCTCCCTGCTTCTCGGTCTGATCGTTTCGGTTGGGGACAAGTTGGTAGAGTTTGAACGAATGCGATAAACCTCGATTTGTTAAGCTTTCTCTGGAATCAACCTGATTAAGGCGCATTGCATTTCGTCTGGAGATCAACTGAGCTAGAAATGGCGTTCCTATGATGCTGTTAACTTTTGTGTGCATACGCTGCTAACTTTTTTGATTCATTTGCAGGTCATGTGGTTGTGTTTTGGATGAAATTTGTTCCATTAATATGTGATTATAATTGTAATTGTGCTCTGGAAAAGAAACCATGAAGATATGGTATCATCTAGGATGCAGAGTTAGATATAGAGCACAGCGCAGAGTGGTTTTACCAAAACAGCTGAATTGAAATTTTGAATTGAAGCTTCTATAAGTACAGGTTGCAAAACATGCTTAGCTCATAATTACACAGTTGAATGTTTGCATGTGAATGCAGATTGTGTTTTTTGTTTAGCTAAAACCTCGATCAAATTCACCTCGAGTTTGGGATGTTGACGTAATGGTACTCATCAGAAAGACCAAATTTACAGCCATACTTTATATAGTGTCAGTTTACTTAGACTATTTAGTTTACACTAGCATTGCCCTTCTATAGTGTCAGTTTCTGTTATGTACTTCTATTAAGTTCTGATAATTAGAGCTTCAGCATGACCTATCGGTCATATGTATTTCATTTGGTGAACATTACCCTTTTTGCATATAATCCTTACACGCCTTGCCATTTTCACTTGAATGGCTTGAATTATTCACACTATCCCTTGCATTGCTCGGTACTTGGATTGCTGCAGATGGTTTTATGAGTGCTGAAATCTTTGTTTTGTGCCCCATCTGACCCTGTTAATGATTGGCTAGCTGGAATTTCTTTCTAATTACTGATGCGTTTACCAAGGTTTGGCAAAAAAAAAAGTGTAGGATGTGAACAAATGGATATGGACATGCCAAAATTTCACAACCATTTAAACAAGTGCCAAATCTTAGGGGGTTGCTGAACCTTGACAAGGTTGTTTGGGGTCCAAATCATGTGCGTCCTAATATGCTATTGTAGTGTTTATTTAAAACTTAAGGCAGTAGGACCATGATATCAAAGTTTAGTTTGTTTAGCTCCTATATCTATGAGGAGAATGCTCACTTCCCTTGAGGTTTTTAGGTGCAACAATCCAATCTGGAAGGTCTTCTACAGAGGCATGTGAAGATGGCTGCTGAGATCAAGAATCTGGATACAGACTTACAGATGCTAGTGTATGAGAATTATAACAAGTTTATTAGTGCAACTGACACTATAAAAAGGTGATGCTATTTTCTTACTGACAGCTCAGATTTCTCCATCTGTTAACTAGTTTGATGTACTAGTTGTATTATCTGCTGTGGTTGTAATGTTTATCTCTATGTATCCATGATTTTGCTGCAGGATGAAGACTAACATCGTTGGAATGGAGACAAATATGGAACAGCTCCTTTCGAAGGTATGCATTATCTCGTTGTTAGTGTATTGTCGACTCATTAAGACATTGTTGAACCAATCTATGTTTGCTTTTTTTCTTTTCAGATAACATCAGTGCAGTCAAAAAGTGACACAGTGAATACATCTCTTTTCGACAAAAGGGAAAACATAGAGAAATTACACCGTACACGCAATCTGCTCCGAAAAGTTCAAGTATATGCTCTCCTCCTTCCAGTATTACTCTTAGAACTAACAATTTGTGCTGTTCTAACGCCAAGAACTAACAACTTTCTGTTTTATATGGTAAAGTAATGCTATACAGATTTCACAATAATAAGTTGATTAAACCTAAGTGGCACACGGGTACATAATTGATGTCCCAGCCCATGTTGTGGCCTTGGGGTTGGCAAACGTTTAGGTTATCACCAAGTTTTAGCGTTGTATAGGGAACATAGTGCCACAAATCCATGGCAATCACATATAGCAATTTTGAGTCAAGTCTTTGCTGCGAAGCAAGGAAAACAGAGCGGGTAATTTGTTGTGCATATGTAGTTTATCTCACTTGAGAATAACTTTTTGTTTCTGATCATTTGAAGGCATGCCTTGAATATGTTTGTTCAAGACTGCATACTCGATGTTTACTTTGACATCTCTCCAGAGTAGTTTTACTGCCAGTTAATTCTAGTAACTAACTAAATGTAGTTGCAAATAAAATAAGCTTTTGATAATGTTAGGTTCCATCTTCTTTTGCAGTTCATATATGACCTTCCATCTCGGCTTAACAAATGCATCAAGACAGAAGCATATGCGGATGCTGTCAGGTTCTTTACTGGAGCAAAACCTATTTTTGAGGTAAATTTGAGCTTAAGTGAATTTCTTCATCTTACAAATTCCCCGCAACACCTTTTTTAGCATGCTGTTCTATCCAGTTTTTTCTCTATATAGGCCTATGGTGATACATCCTTTCAAGACTGTAAAAAGGCATCTGAAGAGGCAATGGATTTAGTTATACAACACCTTCAGGTAACTGTATGCATTTTGACTCAGATTTGTGTGGAAGAGTTCATAACTATTTGTCCAAATGCTTATGGCTCATTAATCAATCCTAGTATTCTAATTGTCTATTGATTTCTAATACTGTTTACCACCCATAAATTTACAGGCGAAGTTATACTCAGATTCTGAACCTATTGAAGCAAGAGCAGAAGCTGTAGTTCTCCTTAAACAGTTGAACTTCCCGGTATGTATTTTGTTACTGTAGTTCCATGTATATTGATGGGGCTGTGTCACAGCTTCTCTTTGTCTTGTATGTGTTGCCTTTTGTTCAGTAAATGCCCATCTTAGTTTTTCTTTGTACCTCAACAGGTGGACAACCTAAAATCGAATCTACTCGAGAAGTTAGAAGATTGCCTCTTGAATCTCCAGAATGAGTCTACCCAGGTATATATATATAAAATATTAGAGCAACTGAACAGTTTCCATTTAATATCAGGTGCAAGTTCCACAAACTGGGATTGACACAGCTTGTGTGGTCTGTATTGCGACTACACATGCACAATTTGTCTAATGCGATGTTGCTCTCACTCTAAAGTACTGTCTTCACTAATCATCTAATACCCTCGTGTTAATTTTTGTTAGGCTTCAATCGGAGACATTTCAAAGACATTCCGTGCTTATTTAATTATATTTCCTGATTCAGAAAGACGTCTCATTGAACTTGCACAAGCTTTGTTCTCAAAGTAAGTTGAGTTCAATTCTTATGCAATTCTGCCACCAAACTTTTAGCTGCCAATGGATCCTCCTTCCCAAATCTTTGTTGTTAGCTCCCAGGATAGAAACCAAGATTACTGATGGAAAACTGAAAAGTTTATCGCATGCCTTCTTTCATTAATGATATAAAATTTTTAATGCTGAAAGATAGGGCTCCAAGCTGACATATGTCCATAAAGCTTTGCAGATATAACTTGACATGTTTATCTCTTTTAGTTATGGTTTTTATTTCTAATTTTTCGGGAAGATCAAAGCAGCTTGGGGGCGGATACCAAAATTGGTCTCCCTTCTAGTGGTGTTCTAGTTGTTTACCTTGGCATAGGTGGTGTGTGAGCCAACAGTATATTACTCTAGTTTGCACCAAAAATATTCATACAAAATTGTTTTTTTTCTCGAACACGCCATACAAAAAAACCTTTATGGGGCTCCTATTGGATTCAGTACTTGCTATTTGGACCCCTCTATAAATTATTCTTGCCCATCTTTTGCCACTGGGATAATATTGGGGTCCATGGAATCTGATGTAGCGGTGTGAATTGGTGCCCCCTAAGGGTCACCACCGATCCTCTTTAGTTCAATTAATCGAACCAGTCTTCCAAAATGTGGCATCACTTCGCACACCTGGACTGATGTGGGAGCTGTCTTCAGTATCTGTTTCCAGAATGGCAAATGTGCCATAAGTCTTCAAACAACCTGGTGCATGTCTTATACTACCAAGTAAATTGCAGAGAGAAATGCGAGTGAAAAAACAAAGGGGAATATTTTCTTTATTTTTCTGCTTTCTACCATTTTACATATTGGCTGTTACATATTCCTTGCTCTACAATGGAGATGCAAGAAAATCACTCCATTTTGTGGTTCTACGAGATTAACTGATACTACCATTTCATTTAGGTTGACCATGTGATCTGTGCTGGTTGTTTTGTCTTGCATTTTTACTATGAAATTCATCACATATACACTTTTTTTTCCGACAAGTCACATACACACTCAGTATTTTCTTTTTATTTTGCGTGAAGCCGGTATGAAAAAGTCAGAGAGAATCTGAAGAAAAGAATTCCATCGACAGATCTGCTGGCAATGCTACGTAAGAACTTTGTCTACTATGTTATATCACCATTGCAATTTTATTTAAAGACCATTTAGAACAACAGTTTAAACCTCTATGGGCCAGTCAGTGTTGGTATTTGGATTCATATAATCCAAAAGTCGTTCCATCTATAGACAGATTCTTTATCTCACCATTCTTTACATGAGATTCAGTGGTGATTTTACTTTGAATTTAGCAGTTGCTTCGTTGTGCTGTCTTGCATTGAGATGAAAACTTACTAGTTCCACTAAGATTTTTCTGTGATGGCTCGAATAGGATTATTTTGAAACACTTCCCCAATACCAGAAACAGTTTTGCTTAATAAATTGATTTTAGTGTTTGTGAGATCGTTGCATTCATCGGTTGAGATGGTTCGGACATGTCCAACGGAGGCCTCCTGAGGCGCCGGTGCGTAGTGGGGTTCTACAGCGGGCCAATAATGTTAAGAGAGGTAGAGGGCGACCCAAACTAACTTGGGACGAGTCGGTTATTAGAGACCTTAAAGAGTGGAATATCTCTAAGGATTTAGCTATGGATAGGAGCGCTTGGAGACTAGCAATTAATGTGCCTGAGCCGTGATTTTTGGGTTTCACCTCTAGCCTACCCCAACTAGCTTGGGACAAAAGGCTATGTTGTTGTTGTTGTTTTTGTTGAGATCGTTGCATTGTTTCAATTTAATAATGCTATTGTTGGGTGATCAAAGGATCCCTGTGGGAGGATGCAACTGCCATCGATGAAGTTATTCCAGAGGCTGCACTACCAGCTTTTTCTTTGGAGGTTTGACCTGCACATTTATAACAGTTTCATTCAGTGATATTATAGCTTCAAAGAAAAGAATCATATGTTTTTCCCTCTATGGTTACAATATCCTTAAACTATCATATTTAATGTTATATGCCTTTGAGCTCTAGCAGCCTTTCTATCTTCAATCAGCTTGTATATTCTGCCTAGAATCAAGTAGAGACCATGTGGCTAAATTTGCATTATAAAGTCCACCAATTGGTGTGTCTAGCTTTAGGTTTCTTCTGATAATCCTAATTAACAACATCCTTTTTATAATGAAGTGAATTGAAATAGATTCCCAAGTAGTAGCCACCTGTCTCAGAATTATCAGGTCAACTGTTGTGGGTAGTGTTGGAACTTATTTCAACCATAGGTTTATATGGGAGTACGATTGCCATTTAGATCTATCATCTTGGAAACAACATTCTAAAACCAGTTACTAGTATTTATTCAAATATTCCCCCTAATAGTGATTATAGTATTATATTGCTTGTGATTATATGGTAACACTTAGTGGCACTTGAATTTGCTCCACTTCCTGATATCCTGTGCATTAATTTACAAATGAGTAAAAACTGTTTTGTACTATATGTTTAGCTGTGGACTGTTTGTTAATATATATAGTGTCAGTGTGTTGGTTATATGATTATAAGGTTCTTTTGGAAATTCCGTGGGTTTAAACTTTCTTATTCAGGGGATGGATTAAGTGTACTTAAGTGCCCTTGTGCAATTGCTGTTTTTGATATCTTCCATCCAGTGTGTATGTCTTGATACTGATTTTGCACGTGTCATTACTGTCAGACTACTCGAGACATTATTAGGCAACACATAGCGACTGTGTTTCTTCATCTTCAAAGTGAAATATCAGGTTATCACACTCCCGCATGATTTATCTTCAGTTTATAATTATGTTCCAGAACCGACTTCATCTTTTGATTTGCCAATAACTTATTTTGTCTAAGCTTGTAATGATACAAGTAGGAAAACTAAAGAAAGTCTATTGGAAAAATTGATATTGTTCTGTATGGGTGAGCAGATGCATTGGTCAGAACACATTCAACATCAAATGAGAAATCAGAAGAGTCACAGCTGCAAACTGCTATGGAGACGAGCAAAATCAAAGTGTCTCAAGGATGCATAGATCTCCTGCAGGTACATATTCGGAAGCATCAGAAAGCATTTGAATATACATGTCTCTATTATGTTGCTAAACAACATAAGTGTCACACAATCAACTAAATAACCATAACTGCATCCAAGCTTTCTACTCCCTTCGTTCCAAAATGTAAGAGGTTTTAGTTTATCCTAAGTCAAAATTATCTAACTTAGACCAAGTTTATAGAAAAACACACCAACAGCTACCACATCAAATTAGTTTTGTCGCCATATGTAGGAAACTTCTGATGGCAATGCTAACTTGCTTGGGACTCTAAAGGTTTTGTTGTTGTGATTGCATTAGAGCTTTGTTATGCTCTGTTTTTATGTTCTCATTCTAAGCATGCTGCTTTCAGGAATTTCATCATATGATAGATGGCAATACAGAGTTGCTTGTAAAGCTGAGGGATTTGATTATTGATTGGGTACAAGAAGGTTTTCAAGATTTTTTCCAGAAACTTGATGGGCATTTTCATGTGCTCTCTGGGAGAAGCAAGGGTTTTCCACAAGAGTCAGGTGCTCTGGATTCTGTGCAAATTGATAAGGTCCCAACAGTGTTGGTGCTTATGCTTGCACAACTCTGTGTTTACATTGAACAAACAGCAATTCCTAAAGTCACAGAGGTACATTGCTAATTTCACCCATTCATTGTCCAGTGTGCAACTTAAGTACTTAACAATGAAACAATTCTGATTTCTGTTGCATTTTTAGGAGTTGGCTTCTTCATTTTCTGGAGGTGGTGCACGTAGCTATGAATACGGACCACCTTTCGTACCTGGGGAGATATGTCGGCTATATCGTTCATCTGGGGAGAAATTCTTACACCATGTAGGAAACATTCTTTATCTTCTGTTCTTTTTCATTCTATTATTGCTCGTTGTCATTGGCTTTTTAAGTAGAGTCTTTTATCTCTCTTCTTTGTGGTGTGCTTTTTCCTGTGCACTACTTCAGTCTACAATATGGCGGGAATCATCAACCTATTGTATCTCATACATTCAACTTGGAAAGCAATGCAGTACATGCATGGTGTCACAAAAAAAAAAATAGCATTGATAGTGCCATGCCATTACTTGATCTAGGGCTTTGTTTCCAAAAGCAGAACCACCTTCGGTTTCTAAGCAGTAGGGGTCGCTGTTTACATGTGAAGGGCTCCCATGCCCATGGGAACATATATGGTTCTATACTGATTTTAATAAAAAAAATGTTTTTTTCTCCATTAGAAATGCAAATTCTTTTATTGGATCTGGCAGTGCAAATAACTGAATATATATTCCTTGGAGCAGTACATAAATATGAAGACTCAGAAGATCTCCAAACTTCTTAATAAGCGATTTACGACACCTGTTTGGATGAAGGTTAGCCTTTGTATTCAAAAGAAAATATCTGTAACCATTGATTCTGCCTTTTCTGGATTTGCTAGCTCAAATTTATTTTTCTTGTAAAACAGCACAAGGAACCACGGGAAGTAAACATGTTTGTTGATCTACTTCTTATTGAGGTTTGTTAAGTTCTTTTTCCTATTTCATTATCTGTGCCTCTAGTGCTAGTATGCTTACAAATTTATAACTGAGCTTGCATCATCATACAAATTTAGCTGCTGGAGTCTTGAACTTGTTCGTTTTGTATCACTAAATGGCTAGCACCGGCTTTCAAAATTCAGACACATGGTAAATGCTGGAACTTTTGGTCCTAAGTTTCTTTTTAAGTAAAATTCTCTTATTTTCCTTGTAGTTCAATGGTGTCATATCTGAAGTCAAGCAGATCTTACCTGGTCTAATTCGGCGACATCGGCACTCTGATAGCACTGGCAGCACAACTTCCTCTAGAAGCAATCCAATGCGAGAAGACATGTTGAACCGATCAAACACACACCGTGCTCGAAGCCAGTTTTTAGAAAACCACCTAGCAAAGTTATTCGAGCAGAAAATGGAAATATTCACTAAAGTTGAATACACACAGGTGATTGCTTGGAATTACCAATTTATCTTCTTTTAGAATTAAAAAGATGTTATTTTGGACTTATGTTTCCATTCATCTTTTAGTTTGTTAAATATTTGGACTAGGGGCATCATACTGCATCAGCATAACGGACATTTGTAGTTATGGCAGAAGTCTACACGTTTGAATACATGGTCTGTTTTAGGTGAAAGCAGTCGTCCTTGTGGGGCTGATAGTTTTTGTTTCTATTTTTTTTTCAAGTGTACGACTTGCATAGAAAATAAGTTTTCCAATAGTGGCAAGGAATTTTTTTGACGTAAATGATGACCTACTCAGGGGACTAATGTAGACTGTATAACCTGGTCAATTGAGCATTGCGTAATATCTATGATCTAAGCCTTTATCTCTCTCATCAATTAATGACTACATTTAAGTTCATTCAATTTTAGGCTGTGGGAACATACTATGCTGTGCTGTGAGATCTACTAACTGTAGCAAAATATTTCTGTTGACATTTAAAAGTCGGATGGTAACAGTATATTATTAACATCTCAGTCATATGAGCTTGTCACAGTGGGAAGGTCATCATCATTTCTTTAGTCTGTCCTTGTTCAGTTCTGCTGGTTCACCATCTAAACCCTCTTTTAAATTCAAAGGACATACCGATAGGAAATTGCTTCTAGTTTATCAAAATCCAAAATAAAAAAGTAACTTGCATAGAATCACTTAAAATCCACTGCGATGTCAAATGCAGCATAATTTGTAGAATACATTGTCTGAATGAGGTCACATGGCAGCTTATTAATTGAATTTTCTGATGCTTGTTGCCGCAGATATGCTAGTTCAAATTATGAGTTAACTTGCTTGGCGGTCAAGTATAGTTTTCTTTCTTCTTCAGCAACATTGCCTAGCTGGTTTTGACTGTAATTACTTGTATTCTGGGTACATTTCAGGAATCTGTAATATCCATGGTTCTCAAGCTCTGCCTGAAAAGCTTGCAAGAATTTGTTCGTCTTCAGACTTTCAACAGAAGTGGATTCCAGCAGATTCAGCTGGATATGGAATTTCTCAAGAGCTCCCTTAAAGAGTTTGTGGATGATGAAGCAGCTATTAGTTTTTTACTCAAAGAGGTCAAATAACTTAACATTCAAGTTGCCATTACCTAGTTTCTGCCTGAAACCGGTCCCTTCTCTTTTTTTTTTGTGATCTAATTCCATATTGTGCTTGCTTATAACTGCAGGTGAATAATGCTGCCCATGAGAGATGTCTTGACCCGATCCCTCTTGAGCCCCCCATATTGGATAAGCTCATAAATGCAAAATTAGCAAAAATTAAAGAGCAAAACCCAAATATGCAGTAGCTATGCACAGGTTGGCATCATTAACTAGGATTCAGTTACACCCAATTGGATGTACACACTTTAGAGTGATTTGCGCAGCCACATATATAGTTTAGGGCATGTAGCAAGTTGTTGACCGTATGTAAATCTGGAGTCACACTTGAGCGTTCAACACTTCCAAAATTTATACTAGTACATACTATTTGAGGCGGTTGAGCTCTAAGCGCCCCCTTGCTTGTCAAGCGGCCATCAGATTGTTCGTCTCTACATTGTCTCGAGTTCAGCCAGGTTAAGGCGAGTTATGGTCCAAATTTAATCAAATGGGCATTGTGAAGGTTGTTGAATGAAGATATTATACAGTATGATGAGGATGTTGTACGTGTAGAAATTATGTAAGCATTCTTTAACTCTACTGCGCATGATCTTATATTAAGTGATGTCATTGGTATTTTGAAAAGGTTTATGGGCATTTGGCATTCATACACTCACCTTATTTGCAGATTGGTTACTATGATCAAGCACCTGATGGCAGCTACTCTTATAGTTTCTTCTTTTGGAAAACAAGGACGAAGTTACCATGATTTTATGAATTTTGCTTGTCGGGTTGTGATTTCCCTTTCACGCCCTTTTTTCTTTCCTTATTTCACATCTTCTGTTGTACCATATTTGCTTTCAACTAAAGTTCTGTTGTCCGTGACCCTATTTTGCCCTCTTGTTACATATATTGCTCAGCAGTCACATTTTGAGCCGTATTGCCCATGCCTTTGGAATAACATTTTAAACTTTCGCTGATCCTGAGAATGATAGTTAGATGTGAATGTGGATCGTCGTATCATTTGCGCGTATGGTTTTAGCTACTTGGTTAGCTTGCTACAAATAATGGAGATTGAAATATTGTTGAGGCGAGAATTAAGATGTGAATGTTTATAAGGAGCGTGGCATATGTTGCTATGCTACATCATTAACTTTCTGCCCGAACATCTACGTGATAAATAAATCCCAACGACGCCAGCTTGACAATTTATATTTATTATTATGATATATGGCCCCCACGTAAACAAAGATGCACACTTTTTCGCGATGTGCTCCCTTTCTCGATCAGAACACAAAGGCCTCCTCTCGGCGATAAAACACGTTAAATTTGGACCCATTTAGTTGAATCATAAGTAACATGAACCAGAACAAGTTCTATACTACATTGCTACAGCTGCTGCCCGAGGATCCTTGTCGACAGGGACCAAGCCCGGTGTTTACTGAAGCTGCCGTGTGAAGAGCATCTTTTTCGAAATGCCAAAAGATACAAAATGAATAAACAGAATCAAGTACGGATCGAACAGTATACCATCGGCTGTAATTTGAACATGTCAGTTCACTTGTATGTTGAACATCAGTAATAACTGAATGTTCTCAGAGGAAAAACAGAGAACAACAATTTTTCCAAGTGCCATGGCATACAAACATGACAACTAACCAACACGCCTAGTGTGGTTCGTTCCAAAGCTAGAGGCCCTAATTCTGGCAACCCTGAAGGGAACCCTCACGCAAATTTACAGACATGGCTAACAATTGCAGCAACGCTGAAAGAGAAACCACTCCACAGTCAGACACTTGGCATGGAAGCGCAAACGACAACGTAAGGCAGGTACTGCAGGGCATCTTGTAGCTTGCTCACAGCGCTAGTCTGATCAGAGTTCAGATGGTTGGCTATGGACCTGGCCTTCTCCTGCACCGACTTTTGATTTGGTAGATCATCCTGCTTGTCAGCGAGAGCAGTTTGTATAGCTGCCGCGTAAGCTTCAGCCACATCCGAGATTCCTTCAGATAGACGAGTTGGTACGTCAGTATGTGTCAAAATTGAAGTTGACGCGTCCTACAGACAGTAATCTACTAATCACGAGGACCACACCTGTAGCAAAACTAGTAGAAACCTTTTCCATATCCACAGAGATGGATTGCACCTTCCATCTGATTATTTTAGCTTTTGAAATAGGATCTTCAGGCCAGTCAATCTTAATGCCATTCTCATCATCTTCATTCTTTGATTTGTTGGAAGCAGATATAACGGATTTTCCTAGTACCAGAAGCTGAGAAACTGCTAGGCAACACATCTCTGATAGTCTCTGCAAGAAAGAGTTTTTCCCCCTCAGAAATATTCACAGTTTTATCAGCAAAGGATGACGTACACTATGTAGTAGTACATACATGAACACCCTCTGAGTGAATGGTTTCTAATCTGTTGGTAGTTCTTTTGATAATCTCATTTGGAGAAAGCCCACCCAAGGCAGTGGTGAACCTGCAAAGGCGATAAATGTGATCATGGTCTCATGAGTGGTTTTAAGGAAATGAATGCTGGAGAATGAAGTATGGATGACAAGTTTTGCAGAACCGAACCGATAGATAATATATTGCAAAAGTTAACCTATTGTTTCCTTCTTATATGCATTGTTTTTTAAAGATGTTGCTGTCTTTCTAGTAAGCTACATGGTAAATGGCTCTCTATAAATGAACACAATTTCATAAATTTCACCATTGCCTGACAAAACTAAAGTACCAACATACAAGTTTTGAATTAACAAGGAGTGAAGGAGACATGTATACCCTGCAGCCATCTTAGCAGCTTTGCTAACACTTGATTCACATAATTTCTTCATTTCAGCATCAGCGTCAGTATCAGCTGATTCAGTCTTCTTCCCTTTGTCAGAGTCTGGTCCATCTTCCTCAGCATTGGTGCTGAGACTAAATATCTGTTGTATTTCTTTGAGCTTTCCATCATAATATGTTTTCTGCTCAGCATTAAGTTTTCCCTTTTTCCTATTAAACAACAATGCATAGTGGCTTGATAGTGCCTCCAGCTCCTATTACAAGGGGGGAAAAGGAGACCACACCAAACTAAGAAGGGAGAAAATAGTGAAAACCAAACACACAATAACCTTGGGAAAACAAAGCATCACCTCTAATTGATCAGGTCCTCCATAAATATAGAAGCATCTGTCAAATGAGACTTCTTCAAACTGCTCCTCTTCTGTAGGCTGGTCACCCTCACCGGCACTACCTTTATCAACTTCCATACCAGTTTCTTCAACAATAAACTCCATTGTCTCCTTTCCAACACGTTCAAGCACTTCCATACCTCTTGCTGTAAACGACTTCCCCGTCTGTGATTATTGAACTTTAGTATTAAGACAATATTCATCTCCTACATATGTAGAAGCAACACAATTACTGCATCCTAGTTACCTCTAAAATGGTCGGTGCTATAGCAGATGCTTTAGCAGGCAATTCTCCTTGCTGAATGGTTTCAGCCAGGCTTGAAGCTGAGTTCTCCAATCTAGGAAAGTAACCATGTTATAGTCAGAGAGATACACTGAGCAAACATGTTACTTCTCAAAGTAAAGGAGAGACATTTGCAGGCTAATTCTTACTGAAGACATTATGAACCGTCAAGCATTAATAAGGTGTCAGGAAGGTTAACCTGATAGTTGATGCTTGAAACTGAGAAAGATATAGATGCAAATTTACTAGACAATAAAACAGCAACGAAGTTATGATGGAAAGGCTGTTTTCAGAATCTCATAACTAATTTATACATAAAAGCAGTTATGTGAAGTCACATTACACATGTACACAGGCAGCTGAATACCTATATATTCATTTGTCAACCAGTAACTGGAAATGTATCCGGAAATGAAGTGCATCATAATACCAGCAGCATTTCACCTATATAATGTACAGTCTTTGGTTCTCACGTGCGCAAATGTAAGATGTAGCTGACTAGATCCACAATTTCATCAGTAGAATATACTGGGTAGAAATTCTAAATTATCTAAATTATTTAAGGATTTACCACTGGG
This sequence comes from Echinochloa phyllopogon, assembly GCA_033239725.1. Lineage (NCBI taxonomy): Eukaryota > Viridiplantae > Streptophyta > Magnoliopsida > Poales > Poaceae > Echinochloa > Echinochloa phyllopogon. The sequence continues at coordinate 8,068,086 of BTCW01000009.1, read as the reverse complement.
AGGAAGCAATCCTAGGTTGCGTTGAATGTTTCATGTAATGTAGATGAAGTAACATGGGGTATATCTGTAATTACTGAACTGAAATGTTTCTGTTCAATTCACAAGGGTGTAACAGCAGAAACTGAAGCAAATATAAATGATGGATGTACTTTTGAACAAATAGCGAGCCACTCTTCCATGCAGTCCCAAGTGCTTGCCAAGTACCGGTCGTGATGGTCTCCACCGAGGTATCAAAGGCCTTCAACCCCTGCAGAAACCCACACACACACATTAAAACAGCAATGCACCAACCATTACCGGCAACATTGTCAAGAACATGGCAGAGATACTGAGAGAGCAGCAAGGCAGGTGCTTGCCTGGCCCAGGATTGAGTCCTCACTGGCGTTCTCCAGCTTGTCCAGAGCCGCCTTGCGTCTCTCCTCCTCCTCCTCCCCCTCCCCCTCCGGTTCCTTCTCCTTATCCTTCTGTCCACTGTCCGGTCCCGTGTCCTGCTCTGGCGGCTGCTGAATGTCGGCGATGGCGCTCTTAGCAACCTCCACCGCCTGCGATAGACCACGTGACATCAATTCAGAAACCCTAATCCAACCTTCCCACCGAGAGAAAAAAAAATCTACGCATGGCGTATGAACCCAGGCAGGTCGGAGTGCTACTCAGTACTCACGTTGCGGGAGATCTCGGAGAAGATGTTGAGGCCCCATCCGCCCCAGCCACCAGCCGCCTGCTCGGCGGGCTGGCTCTTCTCGGCGGCCTGCGCCGGCGGCGCTGGCGGCGGCGACTCGTCGGACATGGCGCGTGCCGTGGGGTTCACTCCTCGCTCTGGCTCAGGCGGACGGATCTAAACTGCAACCACCAGTGGGCTCGCGACTCCAACTACCTGGTGGAGTCGGGGAGAGGGAGCGTTGCGTGACGTGCACGTGGGGTTGTGTTGGGCCCGGCCCAATGGGTCAATGCCCCCACAACGCAGTTTACGGCCCAGACTGCCTGGCTATGACTTTGCTTGGGCCTGGCCCAAGCAGACACGGGTCAGACAGAACCCCCTCGAAACCCCAGGCCGCCGATTGTTTGCTTCGCCGGAGAAGAGCTTATGGCAGCGGCGGAGGAGGAAGCAGCCGCCGCGCCGCCCGATGTCGGCCCAGAGATCGAGGCCGCGGAGATGGATGCGGCGGCGGTGATGGAGGGCGAGGAGGGGGAGGCGGCGGCGGAGTACTCGTGGCCCCAGCTCCGCTTCGACCGCCCCCCTCGCCGGCTCTACAACTTCGCCCGCCAGTTCCGCACCGCCGCTCCCGCTGGCAGCAGCAGCGGCAGCGAGAACTTCCTCAAAGGCGTCAAGTGGTCGCCCGACGGGTCCTCCTTCCTCACCAGCTCCGACGACAACTCGCTCCGCTTGTTCTACCTGTATGCAGGGCGCTTACCTTCTTCTGAATTCTGATGCTCTCTCGCGCGCGCTGCAAGAGGCTATAAGTTGTGGCATTTCCTTCTTTCCTTGGGCAGGCCGGAGGACGCGTACAGTGGAGCGGAGCACATTGCCGAGGCCGCTGTCGGAGGTGAAGGTGGGTCTCTAGTTTTTAGTCATTTGCTGTTGCGATTGTGGACTGTATCTTGTAAATTCTTAAACTGAATGCTTGGCTTCCTTGGTTTTCTCAAATCTCAATTGGGGTGCAATGGGTTGGCTACAAGTCCGGGGATTTGATTTCCATTTTTCCCCTCGCAGATTCTTATGGTGCATTCCTTCAGGTGAACGAGGGTGAACCAGTGTACGATTTCTGCTGGTACCCGTGTATGTCCTTGTCTGGTGAGTGATGAATTTCTTTCTATGATATGCTCATCTTCGTTTTTCCTTTGTGGTCAAATAGCGAATTTGAGGTGCTTTTGTTGTTTTGCAGACCCAGGCACCTGTGTATTTGCAAGCACCAGCCGTGATCACCCGATACACCTTTGGGATGCCACCAGTGGGGAGGTAAGACTGGTTGTTCCTGCTTGTTTTTTTTTTTGGCGTATGTAGGGCTGACAGGTAGTTCTGGTTCTGATGCATCGTTTTGGGAATTGCAGCTCCGGTGCACTTACAGAGCATATGATGCCATGGATGAAATAACTGCTGCACTTTCAATCTCTTTCAATTCTACTGGATCCAAGTATGATCTCTTTCAATTCTACTGGATCCAAGTATGTGTGGTGCACTCAGGCTATAGATTGCATCTTTCTTGTTAGATAAGGAAATTTGCTGCAACATATCTTGTGGAGTCATGGGATTCTGTTGAATCCTCTTAGTAGGAAATTGATGGTCTCTTACTGATATCCTTCTTTGGTTATAATTTCGAGTTGACTTAACCAGACAAATCCTGAAGTAAAATCCAAAAAAATTCCATGATACCAGACAAACAAGCTGAAATAAAATCTTCTTGACTATTTTATTCACTGGGGTTGTGTTGTTCTATAGGCTCTTTGCTGGATACAACAAAGCAATAAGAGTATTTGATGTTCATCGGCCTGGTAGAGATTTTGAGCAGTATTCTTTACATAAGGGAGGTGAAGGGCCAACTGGTAAGTGAAAATTCCACTTGGAAGTCTTTTGTCCTTGGCATGCCTTTAAGCATCATAAAAACTATGTTGGAGTATATTGCTCATTGATCCTTGAAATGTAATTTCACATTTTTTTCCTGAAACAATGGCATTTCAATAAAACCACCAAAATAACTTTGTGCTGGAGCTTGTTGTTGTACTTATATGGCATGTCTGTTTTACTATTGTTTAGAGCATTACCAGCAATGAGGCTGCAAATTTGTAAGTAGGAACAGTATTTTACAGCATGTTGTGTGCAACGAGGTCTTGATTGCTTCATCTCAGCTTAGTTTTAGCTAGAACCGTTAATGAAAACTTTCTTCAGGATGGCTCTTGAAATGAAACAAACTTTGCTTGTGCTTATGAGCACTTTGTTTTCATGACAGGTATAATATCTTCAATTTCTTTCTCTCCGCACAATGGGATGCTTGCTGTCGGCTCATACAGCCAGACAACTGCTGTTTACGCAGAAAGTAACATGGAGCCTTTGTATGTCTTACATGGCCAACTTGGTGGTGTTACACAGGTTTCAAAAGCCAGACAGCATATACATTTGGATTTTCCTTTATGAATAGAAGATAACATGATGAAAATTTCAGGTGCTTTTTTCGAAAGATGGGAACTATCTATATACTGGAGGGCGCAAGGTAACTATAAGCGCAACAATTGATCTGTTGGGCATACTATTGGTTACTTCAGGGTTCATATGTAACTCACAGAAATTTACTCAATTCTTTTGGCCTATATATCAATATATATTGATCTTTTTTAGGACCCATACATATTATGCTGGGATATTCGCAATACTGTGGACATTGTTTACAAGTAAGTACCATGACACATACAAGTGGTTATAGAATGAATTCATTCAGTTGATTAGGTGGAGTACTAAGCTTACTTTCATGTGTGGTTAATATACATCTGCTTGCTTTAAGCCTTTAGCAGAGCCTGCCCATGTGATGGTCACATCTTATGAATCTTTCAATGGCTATACCAAACTACTATATTGGTGCAATTTTGTTGGATTTTCAGAGTGGAACCATTTTGCTTCTAATTTTTGTGCAAAGTTCTTATGTTTTTTTTTTGTTGTTGTGCTTTTCCACAATCAGATTGTACAGATCAGCTGATACTACTAATCAAAGAGTATATTTTGATATTGAGCCTTGTGGTAGACATCTAGCCACTGGTGGGCAGGTGAGCTTCCATTTTCTCGTTTGAATTAATTATAGTTTGAACCAGGAAACACTGAAAGAGGAATTGTGTCTTGACAGGATGGGATGGTCCATGTATATGACCTTCAAGGTGGTCAATGGGTAACAGGCTTCCAAGCAGCAGCTGGTACGTGTCTCCTGAACTAGTGTTTCCAGAGGAGTTTTTATACTGTCTTTACTCTTTATTGCTATATATCCTTTCTAATCTTATGTCTTATTGGCTTGATCTTTAGATACTGTCAACGGGTTCTCATTCCATCCATACCTTCCACTTTCTGTGACATCTTCTGGGCACAGAAGATTTGGTATGCAAGATGAGTTTGAAGATGACTTAAACTTGGCAGGTGCGTTTAGCATTTTTGATATTGTCCTACAAATCATAGTTCTGATGCTTGAACGATGGATGTGACACAATCTGATTTCCTGAGCACTATAGGTGATGAGAACTGCTGCTCTGTCTGGATGTTTCCATCCTCGCAAGAAGCTTCAAACTGCTAAGCATCTAGGAGCAAGTGAAGATTTTGAATTATCTATAGGCGTGGAAGGTAGATGATGTAATCTGATTGCAACTGGTGGTGATGGTACCAGACTGAAGCTGAGCAGGGCATTGGATGCACGCTTGAAGCAGAACAAAAAAAAAGAAAAAAGAAAGAAAGAAAGATCACAGCATGTACCAGGGTGGGTGCTATTAGTGACGTTGGTGTTTCTGTGCACAGAGCTGAGCATTGCGGCGTTGGCTACGTCCAATTATGTTGGGGTGACATTTCCATTGACGGCTATGTAATATATGTCATATTTTGAGGCCAACTCATTAAATGTTCTGTCCTTGCCTGAACCTCGTCTCACTACATAGCTAGATACTGTATGACATGCCATTGTATGATCTGGAACATAAATTTGGATTTGCTGATTTGCATTCCTGAATGGTTCAAATGTTGGTCATGTGCAGAAAGTTGCTGTACTCAGTTAATTCTGATGCGCCTACATGTCATCATCTTGTGCCTCAGACGTTCAGGTAGCTGGGTCGACGCACATTTTTTGTAATTTTGCATGAGATGCAGCCGACCACACTGACGTGTCATCGCGCTGCTTTCAGATTTCAGAAACTCTTTTTGTTCCTCCACACCATGTGATGTATGACTGCAATTCCTTCAGCAGAATTAGGCGTTTCGGATGAGTGGATATATTTTTTTTAGGCAAAGGATTAATGAATATCGGATCTTCGCAATTGCATCAGCTTATTGAATTAGTTACACATGTGGCCTGGTACCCTGGTTTTATAAATCTTCTGCAGCATCAGCACGTTAGTTCCCTAGCTTATTCATCTCGCACAAGCACAAGTCCGAATAGTTCAAATAACCCGAGGTGCACAGAGAGTGGATGTCTCTGCTGCCGACCAGAAATAGTGAGGTTATTAAGTCGAAGTGTCGAACCAAACTTGTTTATTTAATTTCATGTTAGGCCAGTAGCATGGACGTTCGTGGACATACTGTATTCAACAAAAATTATAGTACATGTTCAAACATAATCGAAGCAAACATCTATGATCACTGCCATGAAATATGTTCCAAGGTTATTCGAGGATAGAATGTACACTACTCAATGGAAAAATATTAGCACATACATCATCAAACGTAGCCCACACCAACAATAATGGTAATGCCATAGTACAGACTTTTACTAAAAATGGCAGCAGTTAGCTCATATGAGTCGAAAGAAAACCAATGAATCAACTACAAGGCTCACGAGCTCTCATGTGACACTCAAACAACACGTGAAGATGGAGCTCGCACTTCCCAGGCCTGACCTCCTTGTCCTGTAGACACTGCATTATGAACCCTAGAACATTAGGATTTAGGACCGCCCCCTCGAGCCAATATATAGCAGGCCGGTGAAATTTAACATGTTCGTATATATGAACTACTAGTAAAACTCCTCAAGACTTAGAAAAGGCAAAGGGGGACAAAACAACGTACCTGCTTCAGTTTCTCATAAGGGATGTGGCATGAATCACAGTTTCGCATTGGAGCAGCAGGCATGTCAGCCACCACCCAGGCCGGCAGAACTTTCGATGGTTCCGTTGCAGCAAAAGCTTTCCGACCGTGGCGGCACTGATACAACAAGCGAAGATGGTTCCTGCACTTCCCAAGCCTGACCTCGTGGCTGTTGAGACACTGCAATCATCAAACAAAGAACACGCTATTGAGTATGATATCACCACACCACAAGGCAACAGCAAGTGAATTTATTAAACTCGACATCGATACTAGCTAAATATAATACGTTATGTTAGCAGTCGTACACTACTGGTGAATCAGCAACTTATTCATACGGCTCAAGAAAGAAAAAATGACAGCGAGAGTTCTTTGGGAGAAGCTAAGGTGCATACATCCTTGAAGTCCTTGGAATGTATATGGCATGGATCAGCGAGTTCTTTAGCAGCAGCCTGAACGGTTTTGAGAACCGTTGCAGCAACATCAACAGACGGAGGTGCCATGCCCGAGATCAGGACAGCAAGACGGCGGCGCCTTGTCTCTTTCCTCTGGATCCACTGCGGCAAGAGTGCAAGACGGCGGCGGCTTCTTCCTTCTGTCCAATTTCCTTGTTCCTCTTGCGTGCTTGCAGAGCACTCCTTCAATACTTGCGTCACGGAAGAGACGGCGGCAGCTAGGCCATATATATGATGCAGAGTACCCCCTCCGGGCCTCCCATACGCCTAGCTATGATCACCCATACGCCGATTCGGATACAAGTATATCGAGATTAATGATATTTTTAATTTTTGAGGCTGCGTTTTTCCGATACGGTATCGGAGGTACACACTTTTTGCTCGCGATTAACAACTAATTAAATAAATATTCTCGTTCCATCAGCTCAGGCGTTCGGCAAGGTTTATACATTATAGAGTTGTCGATCGGAATGAAAGGTCGGTGGTGACGAATTGACAGCGGCCGTTTGCAGTTGCAGGTTTCAGAAAAGCACTAATAGACGTTGAATTATTTATTGGATATGTTGCTTGGTCACGGCACATTTGCTCAATAGCTCTAGTATAATTTGCCCGGCCTTTTTTCCCATTAGATTTCAGCTTTGGGCCCAAAACAAACCGTTTTCGAAGCCCACAACTGCAACTTTCCTTCAACAGAAAGGGAAATCAAAATAATAATTAAATTAAAAAGGGCAAAACAGAAAAGTTCGATGGAAAAATAAATTAGACAGTACTCAGAGACGGAATCGGGTTTAATGGACGGTAGACAAATTTAAACAACATAGCAGGGCCAGGGACCCAACAAATTTCAATTGCAAAGCAACAGGGAGCAAAATTTAACATCTTAGAATTGGCGGGGGCCGCGCGAACGCGTACCCCCTCTACCACAAATTATGACGTCCACTCTCCCACTTGGGGAGATGGTAGACCAGCGCACCCACAGAGTGCAATGTGGGCCAGCCATGGGCCTTCTTGATCGCCCATCGACCCCGTCCAGGTAAGTATGGAGCAACGTTGCCCTGGGGCTTTCTTATATAGGCAGCTGGAGTGGGCGCGCCGGGTTGAGAAGGCGAGGTGGGATTAAGCCGCGACGGCGCGCCTCCGTTGGATTACACGTCGACGATTCACGCGGCTCAGCTCTTGGTAAGCACGAGAGATGGCGGTGCTGTGTTGGGCCGACAAAAGGTGCTGGTACGTGGGCCGAGCCTTTTGTGCTGTGAGTTTTGCTGTGCCGACGTGGGCTCGGATTTTCTTTTCCAGGCGGATTTTGGACGCGGATTTTCCATGCGCTCTTGTTCACTGCCCTTACCAACAGGACACGACTTTCTCAAAAAAAGAAAAAAGGACACGAGGACACTAGTTGAATTTTGATCAATTCGAATCTATCCTACCGCCTTGCCTTGTCAACCTCAGTGCGGACCAATGGAGCATCCTACACCATGTTATTCACCACCTTTGCAAGCTGGAGGCTGGCACAGCAAAACTTCTCTGCTGAAATCAAAATCCGTTGGGCACAGAACAGTGGACAGGTTTCTGAACTCTGATTCAACACTTCACTTCGGACCTCATTGTTGTCATGTTCGCACCCTGCTACACACGGTTGCAAAGAATTTCTCATGTGGCGCTTTGGTGATGGCCAAGCATGTCACAGCTGAAAGTTTACTTACAGACCGTTCAAAACAAAAGGTTTACTTACAGTCACCCCTTCTGTCAGATAGTATAGTACTAGTACATTGTGAAGCCGGGCATCCCTCTGATGACGTATCCGCTTCCCCGACGATGCATATCTCCTCTGACAAGCCGATCATCCCTCTGACGACGTTCAGTCCAAACCCAGCATTGTTTGCTCCTGAGCGCTGAGCAAACACCCTTCTGCTCCTGAGCAAACACCTTCAAAGGCACTTCTTGAAGTTGCGGATCTCCTCCCAGACACATTGATCAACCGTCCTCGATGCAGATTCATGCTGTAACGGAAGAACAACACAATGCCCAGGGACGACGGCTCGAACTGTGGATTGTGGCAGCATCAAGTGGATGAAGTTCCCTGCAGCGACGTTCAGATGCTTTGGCCTGGATGGGTTATCGATGCAGTACAAGCAGTGGTCCTTCTGAGTCAATAAGTATCCGTAAACGCTTCCGTTCTTCAGATATGCCACTTTGTTATTCCCTTTGCATCTTTTACTGGAAGAGTCACAAGAATCACATTCATCCTCGATGCTTGTAGACAAATCATACTGCTTATTTCAGCAATGCATCAAATTGGAGGAGGTTAAGAAACAAGACCTGCTTTGCCTTCAATGTGTTCTCAATGAGTTGATGCAGGTCATTAACATGAGCTGAAACTGCTTCTGTGAAAGGTGCAATCATAACTTCAAGTACACTGTAAATTCCTGCCAACTGGGCGGCAAACTTTTGCAGTTGGGATAACTTAGATTTCATCATTTCTAAGCCAGATCTATCTAAGATATAGTTAAGGTGTTACTTAACAAATTAACAGTACATCTCCCTCGACATGCATGGTCATGCACACATGAAGAGCGAAACGCTAATAAAAAAAATATGAAGTATGTAACTAAAATCAAGAACAATTGAACACTGTTGGATAAAAATCATGCTAATCTCAGAAATGAGCGCATTTACAGCCCTCTTGCACCAGTCCTTGATGACCACCTCATCCAAAAGAAAAGCCAGAAGTGGATCACTTGACACAGCATTCTCATCCAAACAAACATCTGTGATATCTGATCTAAATGTTAAGGAAACAACAAGAAAAAAGATGAGATATATAGAAAAGCAAAAGCAACTTCCTGAAGAGGATACAGTGGCAAATCAAGGATGTAAGATTGTTCTGCAGCGCAACGTCAAATAATGAATGCAGCCGCTGGACATCCGTGTTAACAAGATTGCCATGGTCTTCCTTTTCCTGAAATCTTTCATCTTGCTGCTTAGAAATAAGGCCCGCTTCAATACACTTGTAGTAAGGACGTAGCCGAACCCTATTTCCATTGTCCGCTATTGGAGTTCTGCAAATTGGGCAGACATCGCATCTTTGGCTGCACTCAGCACATAATGAGGCATGGCCACATGAGTTAAGCACATGATGCACATAGCGGCCACAGCTACTCAAATCTCTAGTCGCACGGCAGTGCTCAATTCTAGCCTCCTTGCATAGTTCAATGAGATCAATGGATGCCAACTGCTCCAAAGCATTCTGCCAACAGAAATCCTTGTTTCAGTAGCTAACCACAAAATTTTACTCCATATATTGATATATAGGACATTTCATTCTGTGAAGCCACAGGGGTGTACTACAAAGACACAAAAAAAAGAATACTTGTATTTCTTGCCACCTAGCTAATCGCCTCTATGAAAACTACTTGATGTTCTAATGAGGAATACTAAAAGAATACTAACTCAGTTGGCAACATGTTATCCAGGTGACCAAGTGCATCTTTAGTACTTTGAAAATAAAAGAAGAATACTTGCTAAGGGCAGCTCGAAATCAACAATGCAAGAAACTCCTTATTATTTATCATCATCATGGCAATCATCACTCGCATCAAATTCAATACCATCATCCTCACTATTTTCAACAACGTGCGCAAGGGAATTGGCTTGCAACTTCTTAAACTGGCTTATAAAGTCAGTTGCTTCTGAGATGAGAGCATTTTTTGCAGCCTTCAGACCACCAGCTTGCTGCTGAGAAAGAGTCTTCCCAGACTGAGCGGCTTTAGAGCCTGGAGTCCTTTTGCGAGGCCTATTTATGACTTCTCTACGAGACAACTGGTCAACATATTTCTCATGCAAGATAACGTTCTTGATGGGCTTCAGAACCTCTGGGCTTGGTTCATGTAGCTCAGCTCTTAATCTTGAAAATGGTTTCTTTCGCGCTGATGAACTACCACTGCACTTGAGAGAACCTGAATTCAAATTACTTTCAGGAGTCCCAGGAGAATCATCAAAAGATATGTTCAATTGAAAGGCAGTTGGTGAGGTTTCAAATACTGAAAAGTGATCAGCCGCTTGAGCTTGGTCAATGAGGCTATTCTTTTGCAACAAATGTCTCACTGTCTTCTGAGCTGCTAAGCTCTTCTGTTTAGCAGTCCTTTGCCTTCCAACAGTAGATTCCAAGAGATTTGGAAGTTTTGGATCTGACAATGAGAAATTTGCTATGGGAGAAAATGCTGTTTTACTTCTTCTGGTACGTGGGGCAATGGGAGTGGGTGTCGAGAGGTCAGCATGAATTCTGTTGAAGCAGTCTTCAGCGGATCTCCCTGGCACCTGAAAAGATTTGTGCCAAAGATCATTGAGCAAATGAACAATAAAGGTAGAACTCCACACAAAAAGAAATATGCCAAATAAGAAACAGGACCTGCAATGCAACCAATGCATTCAGTGAGGTATGGAAAAGAAAAGACACCTGTTACTATTTTTCCCGGAAAACGCAGGAGAGCTGCACATCATTATATTAAGAAGATGATGACACCTGTTACTATGACACCACAAACTATTTTGATTGAACAAACAAGCCCATTTAATCCTCAAGTTTTAGATTTGAGCGCCCCTAGATATTCATTTTTTAATATGTTGTATTATTAGGTGAATTTGGCTAGCTATGCCCTTTTGCTAGTAACAAATTTATAGTCTAGTAAAACAAACGAATGAAGTTTTGAAATCTATATAACCTATATAATTGGTACCCACTAACAAGCATGGTTGGATTTCTCTCAACATGCAACCATTCCACGTCATCATCCATTATGCGCCATATCACTATCCACTATAAGCCATGTCATCATCCACTAACCATCTAGTTATTCTTCAACCGATTTTATGTGACCACATTTTTGTGTGTAGCAATTACAAATTACAGTAGTAGAAATTACATGTATGATCAATCATACTTCCATGTATAATGTTTACTAAAGAACGTTGCAATGCAATCACTTTGGTGTTTTTACTTTCACATTTCACTTTAAAATTTTGTTTAACAAATTCCCGCAGCAACGCGCGGGGTATCACCTAGTTTAATGTTGTTTAAAGGTTATTTCTCTACTAAAATGATGCATTAGGGTCTTTGCATATACAAATAATAATAATAACTGATCAGCACAAATTTTCTGTCCAAGTCCAGTCAATAATTAGTGACTTTATAAGCTTTCAGTTATGGATCTTCATATAACGCCCACAACATGATAACGTTAGCAAGAAGATCCTAACTACAAAAACTTTGATAGAAAAAAGGATTTGATCAAACAAAATAACATGACCAACGAACAGACCATTTGCCTTGAGATCTATTTCTGAAAAATGCAAAAACATTTTCAGCCAATACTTTAACTACAGGCCAGCTTTCTCATCCTTTTTAAATAAGCAAGCCAAAGTAAGTATAAGTACAATAATGTTTCTTCCGTCCGCTCTTGAAGTTTACAAGAGATGAACAAATCACTAAAGCAAATATTTCCAAAAAAAAAACACTAAAGCAAATGTAGGACCGGAATTACCAATTTTGAGACTCTCTTCCAGAAATGTGGGGATGGTCGTGCAGTGAAGTAGGCTTTACGCAATGCCATGTCCTGCTCTTCTGTCCAATCATCTGCACCACAGGAATTTTTCATTCCTCCTCTTTCAGTCCCACTTGGCTCTTCAATATTTTCATCAATGTTTGTCAATCTCTCATGACCAACTTTAGGCTTCACCGCAATACAAAGTTCTTTTTCATTGTTTTTGTGGATGGCTTTCTTAGGTTCATTGCTAGGTACATTTTCTAGGGAATATGCAGGCAATGGTTTGGACTCCTGGTAACTTCGCCTCTTTGGTGATGACCTCCCTTCGGTGCCTCTCTTCCTCTTTCCTATCAGCACCTCGGAAGGACTGGCCTTCAGTACTTGCTTGTCACTCTTTATACGAGATACAACTGTAACCTTTTTCCTAGTAGGAATATCTTGGGGATCTTGACAAAGTGGCTGGGGCTTATTGTGTCTTTTCGTCCTTGCCAAAGGCTTCGATCCAGTATTTTTCCTAGTCCCTTTCAGATTCTGTTGATTTTTGTCTTTTCTAAGAGCATTTTGAGCCTTTCTGTTATGAGATGTCTCCTGGCAATTTGGTTGGAAAAGCGGCTTGCCCAAACTCTTATCTTCCGGATGCAACCGTGGAGATCTGCGGAGACACGTCACTGTTGATTGATCATTGCTTACCTTATATGCCTGCAGGAATGAGTACAAATTACAACAGCCTTTCTCCAAGCTATGAATCAAATGTGAACTGGGTCAAGCTTTCTAAGTAACAAATATGATATATTATCACAGGAATGAAATACATGAATCAAGCAAGAACAGCTCCTACCTCGTTTACTTCATCCTCAATCACAATAGGGTGCTCTGGATCCCTCCCAGTGCGCTGCAATGACTGGCATTTAAGAGCGCTCCTCCCCCGCGCCGCTCCAGCGCTGCGGCCTTTCCCGGTCTTCTTTGGGCCAGCTTGTTTCTTCAATGTTTGGACCTCATCTTCCTCCTCCCGGTTCTTGGCTCGGGACCAGAGTCTCCGCATGGGCAAACTTGGAGGGGTCGCATGATAAGAGCGCAGCCGCCCCTTCCATAGCGTCCCACCATCGGCTGGGGCTGAGGGTTCCTAGTTCAGGTAGAGGGTCCAAAAAGTAAAGAGATAGCACTAATATGCACAGCACAGAACAAAATAATATTAACAGAGAAAGCAAAGACATGCAAAAACTGATGAGTAATTAGACGGTAAATTAGTGGATTTGTTCGAGCATTGCGAAATTTCAATCCTTGTGAGCATAACGCTAAGCATAACAATTAAACTAAAAACTAAAACAACATTACGGCGTCAAAATGTACTACGTCTTAAGAAGATGAATCATTTCAAAAGTGAGGGAAATCTGACACGGAAACTGGTAGAGAGGTACGGAGTAATAGAGATGCGATGAGAATGAGAGGGGGAAATTGTTCGGCTCACCACACCGGCGGACCGTCGAGCCGTCATGCTGTCGGCCTCACCGCCGCGCCCCCCACAGTTGTTGCGTCTCCCGCCCTCCGCCGATCCACCGGCGGCCGGGGACCGCGCTGCAGGATGCGGCGGCCGAGCGGCGGCGCGGAGCCCAAGGCCCGCCGGCGAGGCCTAGCCCTCCGCGATGGCGCAATCCGCCTCCGCGGACGTGTGCCCGACGAGTACCACAGATCGACTTCCCACACAAGGATCTGCTGGAACATCAGCAGGAGGCAGGTGTATTGAAGAAGGACGACGGCACGACGCGGATATTCAAATGTGCATCCTCCCGGCCTTATCCCATAAGATTTCGGCTTTGGGCCCAAAGCAATAAGATTCAGGCTTTAGGCCCAAAACAAATGGATACGCGACTAAATCGAAGCCCACAACTACAACTTCGATTTTAAACAAGGGCATAATTCTAAACAACACAGCAGGTCAAAGACCAAAGCGTACATCAAGGGTAGGGACCAAAAATTAATTTCTTAGAATTGGCGGCACCTAAATTTAATTTCTTAGAATTTACTACTAATAATAATCTTCTTCATGAAGCTTCTGTCGTTAGGAAACTGATTCAATGTCGCTGATTGGTTACCTCGGGCATGTGCAGATCTCATGCTGAAACTGATGCGGCCAAGTGACCTAACGATTTTATACGCACGAAAACTCCCCCCGGTAGCCGGATTCGGATTACAGCGATAGAAACGAGTTTGACTCCGACCTGGAATCGGACCCGTCTTCACGTGGAACACCGATGACTCGTGCCAACACACAGCCCGTCATCATATATACAAGACGTAAAACGCACTGACATGCATGCTCGTCTTGGGTGCGATTACATGCAAATACGACTTTCAGATGAATAAAGTATCAATGTGTCTACAGAAGAGGTTATCTGTCAAGTTCGAGTGCAGTTGTCAGGCATCATCACATGACTCTGATGGACAAATTGTACTCCGTATTCCAATATATTTATTGCAACAAAGAATTGCTACCACTCTACCAGCCTACTACATACAACATTGATTCTACATGGAAGAATGGTGGCACTGTCATGCAAAGCCAACGGACTCTGTTCGTTATCCATAGCTGTTCAGGTGAAGTACACAGCTCGTACATCAAGCAATCATTTGGTGAGTTCATCAAATTTCAGCTGGAGATCCATAGCTCACTGCCAGAGATTCAGTTTGCTGATTTGGAGTTGTAAACCTTACGAGCAAATGTTGCAGCAACAAGGAGCGGGAAGGCGATACTCGCATCACAATGCACCTGGATTTCCAAATTTTTAAACAATAGATTAGATTGTTAGACTAACAACAGAATCGGGTGCATAAGTATGCTCTCCCAGTATGATGATTTCTATCAATTAACAGATAAACCACAATGATACCAGCTGATAATCATTCATATCCATCAGTTATTAAAATGGCTGCATGTTTGGAGCCCAAAATGCATTGGTGCACAATATTCTGTCAGTGCAAAAGTTCTAGTCACTGAGGTAAGTTAGATGCTTTAAAAATTAAGGACAGTTTGAAATCATTTAAGCGTTTTGTTGCATTAGATAGACCTCATTGCAAGAAAAGACAACAGTTTGGGGCTGTTTGGATGCTGCCTGCCAGGCAGCTGCGCGCCCAGGCAGCGATCCGGACCCCAGGCCGACGAAATCGAACGCCTGGGGTTGCTGCCTGCGCCAGGCAGCTTTGCCAGGACCGCAAGCAAACAAGCCCTTTGTGCGTGCAGAATGATGTTTACCAAGGAAGTTTAAGTCAAGTTATGCCAAACCATAAGAGCAACAGCCTCTGAACTTCATAAAGGAACTGATACCTTCACAGGTTTCGCTGACCCCTTGATCTTCCCCCATGAAACTGCTTCATCAGGCTGTGCTCCTGAATCACTACCATCAAACTCTTGAGCTGTGTTAACATAGACTGCATAGTCTGCTCCATTGCGGAACATATTAGCATTGCATATATGATGCTTTGGAAGGCCTCCGCCAAGGACTATTATCCCTGTCTTCCTTGGTGTTGCATGGATGGCTTCCCCATTCATCAGCCGTATATCTGTAAAAGAATTTCAAGTTCAATGTTAGCTACAAAAGCAAAGGCAAGGAGAGCACAAAGAATCATACCTTGTACAATGTCAATAATAAGGCCAGGATTGCGGACTGCGTGACAGAACAGCATGTCTCCAAGTGATCCATCAGTCAATGCTGGGCAGTATACAGGAATGTTGTTCTGTTCAAGCTTTGATGAGTTAGGATAGTGTGACTTCAACAAAGCATTTTGTGAAAATAAGAACTTAAACATGAGAAAAGACACGAAATTCAATGCAACTTTGTCTAACATTCTACCTGGAATAAGATTACAAGAAAGGGTAATTCCACCAAACACAAAAGTCCATCTAGGTTTCTTGTATGTGAAACTTTTTTAAATTTAACTACCAATATCTTTAAAAATGTAGTATTATCTTAAATAAGGAGAGTTATATATTATGAAGGATGCCTATTATGAAAGGTATTGATGGTCAAACTTGACAAGGTTTAACTTCAGACAAATCCATATGGACGTGTATCTGTGATCAGAGAAAGTAAGTTACAGTTTATTTTAACATCACAAGTAATAGCTAATAGCCTAATATACTGATGCATCCACTCAGCTATGAATAATTCTAAAAGAAGTAAAAGAGCAAAGGTTCAAATATAGATATCAGGTATGCAAATAGACTGCATTAGTCAGTGTGATAGTAAGGTTCAACTCAGTAAAGGCGACTACTTCTAAAAGTACCAAAATCAGTACCAACCCTCCTCCCAGGGAAAAAAGAACTTCATATTTCATTGTTTATCCAAACATAATTAATGCATCCTGAGATAGAATCCGCAAATTCCCATTTCTGCAGTACCTTTAAGAATGCTTCATAAGAATACACAGGTAATGTCAAAAGCATGTTACCTTGTATGCCCAGTAGAGATAGGAGCTTTCGTCATTTATTTCTTTACCAAGACGAGCTATCACCTTTGATGGTGTCCAAACATTCTGCAGGTAACAATAAATTGGTTCATGTACGACATACAAATATAGCTAACTACTTGTTTCCAGAAGTATAGGATCCATCACTGACACACAAGAGCTAGCAATTAAGCTGTTGCAACAAATTAATTATGTGGAAGACGCAGATTGCTTTGAAGTTAAAACATCAAATATCCAGAAAGGTATAACCTTCTCTGTATTGATATTCAGCAACATCTGAAGAAACTAATAGCCATTCCCCATACATGTGGTTCGCAAGACCTCACTTGTCTGGATGTTCAAGTTCATACACATATTGGCATATTGCTAGAAAGAAAGAGAAACAAGA
Organism: Echinochloa phyllopogon; assembly: GCA_033239725.1. NCBI lineage: Eukaryota > Viridiplantae > Streptophyta > Magnoliopsida > Poales > Poaceae > Echinochloa > Echinochloa phyllopogon. The sequence continues at coordinate 8,051,472 of BTCW01000009.1, read as the reverse complement.
GTCACTATTCATCGTGATGAAGGCCAGGAGAAAGTATAAAGTCGGCGAGAAATGAAGCTATGCAAGCAATTCCAAGCAAATGTCAGGATAGTTTTTGAACAAAAAAAAAGTTGAAGTATATGTATTGCGTTTGTGACGTGCTAAACAAATAGTTTATGAGAAACTTTTGGATCCAAATTGTGATCCAATTCCTTGTTAGGCTTTTCTTTCCTGCTGATTGGTGTCTTAGACTCAGTTCAAAAAAAAAGACTAGACCCTTTCTATAAGAAATATTTTTCAGGATGCAAGATAAAAACATATTCATTTAATCATATTACACTTCTGGTATATGCAGCCATTGTATATGCCAAATGAAAACCATTGTTAGCAGGAGCTTTGTTTCAGCCAGAAGAAATATTAAATAGATTAAGAACCAATAGGATTGTTTACCTCGGTAGATTGTTCTAGTAGCATCTGGTCAAATAGTGGCATGATCCAGTTCTCAAACTTGCAGTAGTTATCATTGGGAACCAACAGATTTCCTATCCGGTTCAGTCCTTTTGACCGCAGCAAAGCTCCAGGTAAAGAAAAATCACCTCTGTAAGTTGGTGCAAGGCATTTAATGAGATCCTCCTCTATACCCCCAGCAGTTGTAACAATAACATCCACCTGAAGAACATTTTTAGAGAAAAGTTAGTGGCCTTACAATACTAGACCTCAACGCATTTTGTCAAGTAGACCATTCACGAAGGAAATTATTCGCTGAACAGATATGTCTATGCATGGTTCGGGTAGACCAATTCACAAAGGAAATTATTCACTTCAAATTCGCATGCAACACAGAAGTTGGAGAATTTACCATGCGATGCTGAGCTAGAAATCGGACTATATCCCGGATGCCAGAAGACACAAGGTTTGAAGTGAAGCCCAGAAATATCTTGCACTTCACAGATTCTCTGTATTTGGGGTCAAGTTCAGCTTCATCACAATCTTCGCTGGGCTTCTCATGCGACAACCTCCAATCTAACTGTAGCATAGTGAAGCACAGGAGAAAAGACAAGCAAATATCAGAACCTTACAAATGAAGATAGTAGCAAATTCGATAAAACTGAAAATGATAAATATGTCAGGAAAATATTGTGATAACAAAGATATTTCATATATAGGTACTTCTAACTCACTACATACAAAAGTCCAACTACAAATGTTTACTTGAAAGCAATCCACAGTAAAAGCAGGAACTTCCCTAGCCATTTATTATGTCCATTTGCTCTCTTTAGTTCAAAAAACTTCAGGTCCTATAAATTAACTGTCAGTGGGGAGCTGCCAGTGTGCTTGAAGGTTAGTCCTAGTATATGTGTGTCCCTTAAGTATTGCCACAAATGTGCTCAGATATATCTTAACCAACATACTGAAATTGTAAGAGCTGGACATGTATCAGCTTTAGTGCTTCACCTTGTTTACAAGCTTGCCTTCAAGCACTCCGGGGCAAATTACAGGCGTCTAAACATCAATTTGCAGGATTCAACAGTAAACGCACTACAGGCAGACCCGCATCACACAAAATCTCACGAATCCATCTTCTACCGTAGGTAGCTACAGTCAATCCTAACGCAAACTCACGCTCGGGAGGGGAAAAAAGGAGAGGAGCAAGGCGCCGCACCATCTGGTTGACGACGTCGATGGCGTCGCCGAGGTTGGACGCCTGGAACCCCGTGGACGCGAATGACCGCAGCAGGCCCTCGAGCCCGAGACCGGGGTCGTTGAAGTCGGCGCCGGCGATCCTCGTGAAGCCGGACTCGTCGAGCGACTCCGACGGCTTCAGCACAATGGAGCGCACGCCCTCCAGCGCGTCCACGTCCCGGACGACGCCCCCGCTCCCGCTGCCTCCCGTGCCGGCCATCTCTGGAGTCTGGAGCTCGAGCCGCCGCCGCCGCCGCCGTGAGACAACACACAGCACTACAGCAGCCTCTCTTTCACTTCGTTTTCCGTCCCGAAGAAGAAGAATCAGATTCCGCGCGGGCCGCACCGCTGTGTTTTCCTCTCTTCTTTTAGTGGTGGTCAGCCCATGGGCGTCTGCTTTATTTAAGCCTTTCTGAGATTTTGGGCTGCCAGGATCCAGCCCAACACGTTATACATAGGCCTTTATGAAACTGCCGCCACATATATGGACAGATACGGCAACTTGAACGGCTGATCTTGTTTGTTCTAAAAGCTGGAATTCATAATTTTTATACGTACGTTCAACAAGCCAACAAAACAGTGCCCTAATAATACGTCTTTGGTGTCCTCGATCGATCGACCTGACCCGATCATGGCGACCGCGACGAGGCAGCGAGTAATAACGAAGAAGAAGAAGAAGACGGCCGAGGGCGCGCCGTGTCTGCCCGACCATCTCGTCGCGGAAGTGCTGGTGCGCCTGCCGGCGAGGTCTCTGGCGAGGCTCCGCTGCGCCTGCCGCTCCTGAGACGCCGAGATCTCGTCGCGCGCCTTTCAGGAGAGGCACCACGCCCTCGCCGCCGCCAAGTTGGCATTCCTTGAGTTGGCACCTACGCACATTGCCACCTTCGAAGTAATAGGCCGCGGCCGGCCTGCGCCTTTGCTGGCCAACTGCAGGGACTGCCCGAGAGTCATCGTCTCCAAGGCCTGCTTCGGCCTCGTCCTCGTCCAGAAACCGTGCAACGCGGCCTACTCCGTGTGCAACCCAACCACAGGTGAGGTCGGGTCCTGCACCTCCTCCCGCCGTCAGACGACCATCGAAAGCGTTGCCGTACTGGCTTCGGCTTCCACGCGTCGGCTGGAGAGTTCAAGGTGGTCAGGGTGAGCATCCAGTTGGGTAAACTGTATGCTAGAGTGCTCACCGTCGGCGACGCCCGAGGCTGGAGGGCGCCGGCCTCCGCCGCAGCAGTATGCGACTTGAGCGAAGACGACGACCGCATGCTGGACCCATATGTGGAACCCGTGTTCGCGGACGGGTGCCTTCACTGGTGTTTCAGGGGGGCAGGTTACCTGGACAAGCCCCACGGCATACTCTCCTTCTCGCTCGCCGACGAGTCCTTCCGGCGAGTCGCTCAGCCGTCATTCTCGACGGCCGACCTCATACCGTACGACGTCAACAACCAGGACCAACAACAACACGAGGACCGGCTTTGGTGGGCCAGTGGCGTAAGGTCGTCGTCGGAGGGCGGCGGCGAGGAGGTGGTCGTCGCGCCGCCGGTCGGGAAAACGCTGGCGGAGCTCGACGGGCGCCTGTGCATGATGCGCGACGTCCGCCACCGCACCGACGTGGGCAGCTTGTTGTTCGAGATATGGAGGTTGCAAGACTATGACACCGGGAGCTGGTCGCTTGACTACCGCATCGACCTGAAGCCGGGACACATGGCCGAGCGGCTGACGACGCCGTGGCTCGTCGTCCCGCTCAGGTACCTCGACGGCGGTGGCGGCGGCTCCCAGTCCCAGCAGCTGGGGGCCAAGAGCAGGAAGAAGCTCCTTCTCGCCACCACGGCGCGAGAGGCCCATTGTTGACAGTCAAAATTGGCTCTGGCCCGGCCAAACCGGTCTGACCGGTTTGCCAAACCGGTCAGACCGGTTTTGGTTCTGTAATTCGAGTAGGATTAGGATTCCGAGTTTAGTCCCATATTGTAACCTATTCGAAAGGGGTAAGACTTCCCCGGCCTATAAATATAAAGGCTAAGGCCGATTGAGATGTATTTCAATCGAATCAAACACATTTATCCTTTACTTTTTTATCTCTCAAACCCTAATCTTTTCCAACCCTCATATTCTGTTCTTTGCTCGTCTCTACGGCGTTCAAGGGCGTTCTAGGTGGCCTGCCGACCCTAGAGCAACCCTAGCTTGCTTGAGCTCCGACGGGGTCCCTCCCGAGCTCGAGTTTCTAGGTCTTCACGAGTTCCTGCCTGAAAGCGGTCTAACCGGTTTCAGGAACCGGTCTGACCGGTTTGTCCAAGGAGATCAGGAGTTGGCCGTTGTGACGGCTGTGCTACGCGTTCGATCGATCTCTCAAGTTTGTTGGCGCGTTTTCGTGTCAACATACTTTTTGGCGACTCCGCTGGGGAAAGATTAATCTGGTTCCAAGACCGATTCAATCAATACTCCAATAATGTCTGGATCAACGTGCGACCTTGACAAAGACAACATCATCACCACGACGATGGAAGAGCTCACGGACGAGGAGCGGAAGCGGTACCTGATTGTTGAGGAGCACTTCAGGATGCAATTCTTGGAGGGCTTCAAAAAAGATCGCGGTGGTCTTGTCAAGAGAGTGGAGGAATTCGTCATGCCGGCTTTCAAGCTGGCAAACGACCAAGTTGAAGAACTTCCAAAGGTAACTGGCGAATCCTCTGATTTGATGCAGCAAATTACTCGCATGATGGATGATAAATTGCTTGCTGCACAAACTGCTACTAGTGAGTTGATTGTTAGTATGTCGGGTAATTCTAGCAAAGGTAAAAATAACGTAGAATCTAATGAATTACCTAACCCAGATCCTAGCTCATCAGGCGTGCCAGAACATGTTTTAGATCCTAATTTAGGCATGCCGATGAATTTTCATGCGGGACAATCACTTCACCCTGGTTCGGTCCACGAACCGGTCAGACCGGTTTTCACAACCGGTCAGACCGGTTTGGCTTCCTCTGACGGTCAGACCGGTTTGGCTTCCTCTGACGGTCAGACCGGTTCCATGGGTGCAGGGGCACCGGGTGCGATGGTTTTATCTAGTACGGTTGCTTCTGGTCCTGTTTACACTACTCCACGCACTACAGTTGTGGGAAGTATACCCCACGGATCTGGCGCGTCTCACGGGCCGATTCCGAATACTTCTCAAAATGTGATGTATAATGTTCCCCGTTTTCCACAAAATAGAGGTGATGAGAACTATCAAACTGAGTTAGTTAAGTTTAAAGAAGATATAGCTAATACACTTAGAACAAGACTCGGGCTTGAATTGGGTAATTCACGCTTATATCAAAAATTGTATCCACCTGAATTTGATTTAGTTGCTTATCCTAATGGTTGGCGTGTTCCTGATTTTATTAAATTCAGTGGCGAAGATAATAGAACTCCTTGAGAACATATTAGTCAATATATCTTGCAATTAGGAGAATCATCATTTTATGAACCATTGCGTATACGGTTGTTCTCATTATCTTTAACTGGAACTGCTTTTTCATGGTTTTCTTCGCTTGCTCCTAATTCTATTCAAAATTGGACTCAATTGGAGCGCAAATTTCACGATCATTTCTTTAGCGGAGAAAACGAAGCTAAATTGTCTGATTTAACATCGGTTAGGCAAAGCCGAGAGGAATCAGTTCTTGATTACTTCAAAAGATTTAAAGATGTTAAGAACCGATGTTTTAACATAACTGTTTCTGAAAAAGATTTAGCAGATTTAGCTTTTACGGGCTTACGGTCTCATTTCAAGGAAAAGCTAGAGGGTTCTGATTTCCTTACTATTAATCACTTGCAAATGAAGGCTACGAGTCTAGAGCTTAAGTTTAAAAATTTAAAAGAATCTGCTAAATCTCATCGTTCGAATGTGCATATTGTTGATAATGATTCTGATAGTTCGGACGATGATAAAGAAATTTATGTTGCTGAATTTGTTTGATCATCAAAGAGTAAACCTGGTTCTTGTCCCTCGTTGAAGCCGATTCAGAAAAATCGGCAAGAGGAAATTAAGTTTACTTTTGATGTAGCCAAATGTGATCGTGTTTCTGATGAATTGCTTAAGAATGGTTTTATTAAACTTTCTCATGCAATTCCACCAGCCGATCAATTGAAAAATCGTGCGTATTTTAAGTGGCATAATTCTTTTTCTCATGCGACCAACGATTGCAATGTTTTTCGACGACAGGTACAATCGGCCTCTAATGAAGGTCGATTAGTGCTAGCTAAAATGCAAGTTGATAAGGCTCATTTCCCTGTTCATACCTTGGATGTGAATACTAAGGTGTTGATTCGGCTGGAACAAGCCGATGGAGCTAAAGATAAGAATGTGGTGATTGGAGACCCAAGGCCGGAAAAAGACGATGACAAAGTTCCGGTCAGAACAGTGATGATTGGGAGAACTCTTGATGGTGAAGAGTCTTTGAAGATTACAATTAGCACATCAAGGCCCGGGGGGCAAGGAAGTTCCTTGGAAGAGAATCGGATCGATAGTCAGGCGAAACCAGTCAGACCGGTTTGTCTCCAGACCGTCCAAGGACTTTCAAGCCCAAGCGCCCGGAGGTGGGTACTTGGAAGTTTAATGAGCCAAAGGTTCAAGGAAGGGTTCTGAAGCAAGGACCTACTTTCTCTCAGCTCATGAACAAGTACACAAAGGCCGTTCAAGTTGATCGGCCAACAAAAAAGAGACAGAGGTCACCGCAGCGTTGGATCAATTCTACAGCTTATAAGCGTCGTGGTGATGTTACTGGGACTTCGGTATATGACTGATTGGGCTCATACCAATCAGGTCCTTCTGCTGCTCCCAAAAGCGGTCAGACCGGTTTCGGTTTGAGCAGAGGTTCCAAGCTCCTCCTAAGCAAGAATACCGTGTCAAGGAGAAAAAGGAGGACGTGCAAGCCAAAACCAGTGGGATTGTAACAATTAGCAGTATTCCAGTGGCTATGCAAGATTTGGGCAGAAAGCCGATAGTCATTGGAGATTCGGCTCCTGTTCCAGTCAAAAAGCCGGTCATGGCTAATGATCATGAGGCTAGCAGTAGCAAGGGCGTAAAGAAGGTCTTCCAACCAAGGTGGTGTCCTTCTAGTTTGACTCATACGCAGAAGCGGAAGTTACGACGCCTGCGGAACAAAGAAAAAAGAGAACATGAAGCTGAGAAGCTAATGGATGAATACTTCAACAATTACAGGCCTATGATCCCTCATACCAAGATCTGGCAAGCTAAGCCCGTTGTGCAATCAGCAGCACAATCGGTCAGACCAGTTTCTGAATCCGGTCAGACCGGTTTTGATCAGCCCACCGCTGCAGAAGCGATCAGACCGGTTTGACGACAGAAGCGGGAACTGAGGTTACTTCAACCATCGATACTACTCCGTCAATTCCTCCAGTGGTTGAAGATGAAGAATTGGTTGATTTTGAGCCTTCTCCAGAACATGGAAACATGGAAATCAATGTTGTATATTTGTCTTCTGATTATTATGTGATACCAGAGGAGGAGGTCTCTCACCTTCAACTTGGGCCTCAAGATGCCGTTTTTCATAAGCCTAGTGAATCAGAGAATCATCTCAAGGCTTTATATATGAGAGGGCACATCAACGGGAAACCAATTTCTTGTATGTTGGTTGATGGTGGAGCTATTGTAAATCTTATGCCATACTCTCTCTACAAGAAGATTGGCGGAAAAGACGAAGAATTGATCAAGACAAACATGACGGTCAGTGGAGTTGGTGGAGGTGATCCCATTGGTGCCAAGGGGGTGGCTTCTATGGAGTTGACCGTCGGGAGCAAGACTATTGCTACGGCTTTCTTCGTCTCCGAGGTGCAAGGTAACTTCAGTTTAATCCTTGGTCGAGATTGGATTCATGCAAATAAATGTATTCCATCTACCTTGCATCAATATCTTATTCAGTGGATCGTCGATGAAGTTGAAGTTGTTCATGGTGACGCTTCTTCCTTTGTTGCAATGGCCGATTCCGATTCTCTTAGTGCAAATGAGAAGGTCAAATGTTTGTCGGACATGGATTTGACCGATTATGAGCTGATCAGTTGCACCAAGGATGGTTTTGTTGCTGCTACATTAAAGCCGATGGAGAATCGGTTGAATTACTTGCTGTAATTAATGGAGCAAACAAATCAACAGAGACAAACCGGTCAGACTGCTTCTGGAAACCGGTCAGACCGGTTTAGACCTGAACAGCGCCGATCAAGCCAAACCGGTCAGACCGCTTCTAGGAACCGGTCAGACCGGTTTACGTCTGGACAGTGGCTTCAAGACCGAATTGATCATCATCGAGCACATTCGGCCGGTATGTTTGAAGCCATTGAAGATCTCGGTGATATGGATAAGCTGGGTCAAGGTTTTACATCAGCTGACCCTTTAGAAAAAATAGATATTGGTGATGGTACTATTCCTAGGCCAACTTTTGTAAACAAAAATTTATCGGCTGAGTTTAAAGCCGAGTTAATAAATTTGTTGAAAGAGCATGTCGATTGTTTTGCTTGGGAGTACCGTGAGATGCCGGGTTTGAGTCGTGATTTAGTTGAACATCGTTTACCGATAAAAGCTGGTTTTAAACCTTTTAAACAATCGGCTAAACGTTTTAATCCCGCTATTTATGACCGAATAAAAGAAGAAGTTAATCGTTTGCTAGATGCTGGTTTTATTTGGACTTGTCGCTATGCGGAGTGGATTTCTAATATTGTTCCCGTTGAAAAGAAAGATTCGGGAAAACTTAAAGTTTGCATTGATTTTAGAGATCTTAATAAAGCTACTCCAAAAGATTCATATCCTATGCCTATAGCCGATGTCTTAATCAATGAAGCTTCTGGGCATCGTGTTGTTAGTTTTCTTGATGGTAATGCTGGATATAATCAAATCTTCATGGCCGAAGAGGATATGCACAAAACGGCCTTTCAATGTCTGGGATTTATTGGTTTATTTGAGTGGGTGGTTATGACTTTTGGATTAAAGAATGCCGGTGCAACTTATCAAAGGGCTGTGAATTTAATCTTTCATGATTTACTTGGTGTTATTGTGGAAGTGTATATTGATGATATCGTAGTTAAATCGGATGGCTTGGATTCTCATTTAGCCGATTTAAAACTTGCTCTTGAGAGGATGCGACGGTATGGCTTGAAGATGAATCCACTCAAATGTGCTTTTGGTGTTTCGGCTGGAAAGTTTCTTGGGTTTGTTATTCATGAGAACGGCATAGAAGTTGATCCCAAGAGAATTGAAGCTATGAAGAAAGTTGAAGCTCCTACTTGCAAGAAAGGTTTGCAAAAGTTTCTAGGCAAGGTAAATTTCTTGAGAAGATTTATAATTAACTTGTCTGGAAAGGTTGATGCTTTTACTCCTTTACTTCGGTTGAAAGATGAAGCCGATTTTACCTGGGGGGCAAAACAGCAAGAAGCTTTTGGGAAGATCAAAGATTACTGTCTTCACCACCGGTGCTTAGGGCACCTAAGAGAGGGGTTCCATTCAGACTTTATGTGGCGGCTGAAGATAGAACTATTGGGGCTGTTTTGACTCAAGAAATCGGCAACAAGGAGTATGTGATTGCTTATGTAAGCCGACGGCTCATCGATGCAGAAACAAGGTATACTTTCATTGAGAAGTTGTGTTTATCCTTGTACCATGCTTGTACTCAATTGAGACATTATTTATTATCTAGCACTTGCATCGTGTTGTGTCAAACCGATGTAATTAAACATATGTTGCAAAAACCGATTTCTAGTGGAAGAGTCGGTAAATGGGCTTATGCTTTAGTTGAGTATGATTTGACTTGTGAACCTTTAAAATCAATGAAAGGTCAAATTGTAGCTGATTTTATTGTTGAACATCGGATAAATGATACAAACAACTTCGACGTCGAATATATTACTTGTACCCCATGGAAGTTATATTTTGATGGATCGGTTTGCAATGATGGGCAAGGAATTGGTGTTGTTTTTATATCTCCAAGTGGTGCCATTTTTTAGTTCTCAAAACGATTGGAAGAAAAGCGAACCAATAATCAAGTCGAATATGAAGCTCTTCTGTTTGGTTTGGAATTTTTGCAAGACATGGGAATAAAGCATGTTGAGGCTTTTGGTGATTCGCTCCTGGTGGTACAACAAGTGTCAAAGGTATGCCAATGTTATAATGGTTCATTAAATGCATATCTTGATAGATGTCTTGATATCATTGCTTCTTTTGATGAATTTACTATCAAACATATTCCAAGAGAAGAGAATGACAAGGCAAATACTCTGGCTCAGAAAGCATCTGGTTATATGGTTGCAAAGAAGTATTTTTATCTCCAAAAACTGATGCAAACGAAAGCCGAGGTTCTGGTTCTGGACGAACCGGTCACACCGGTTTCAGAAACAGGTCAGACTGCCAGAACCGGTCTGACCGGTTCTGAAACCGGTCTGACCGCTTCGTCCCCTGACAGAAGCAAAAATCCCTTGGATGATGCTAATAAATCCAAAGTTGAAGATCAGGATTGGAGGGTGCCTATTATTACTTATTTGAGAGATCCTGGTCGTGGTGCAGAAAGAAATATTCGGCGAATATCGTTTAAATACGTTTTGCTTGACGATGAGCTCTATCGTCGAAATGCCGAAGATTTACTGTTGAAATGTCTTAATTCGGATCAGGCCAAAGTTGCCATGGGTGAGGTCCATGAAGGTATTTATGGTACACATCAATCGGCTCCAAAGATGAAGTGGTTACTTAGACAAGTCGGTTTCTATTGGCCTACTATGATGGCAGATTGTTTCAAATATTACAAAGGATGTGAGGAATGTCAGAAGTTTGGAAATTTGCAACTTGTTCCTGCTGCATTGATGCATCCTATTATTAATCCATGGCCGTTCCGAGGTTGGGGATTGGATTTTATTGGACAAATTAATCCTCCATCATCAAAAGGACATCGTTTTGTGTTAGTTGCTACAGATTATTTCACTAAGTGGACTGAAGCGATTCCCTTGAAGAATGTGACGCATCGAGAGGTGATTGAATTTGTTACGCAAAATATTATTCATAGATTCGGTATTCCTCAAACTTTGATAACGGATCAAGGTACTTCGTTTATGTCTAAAGAGGTACGTGAATTCGCCGAATCCTATAGAATTAAGTTGCTCAATTCATCTCCATATTACGCTCAGGCTAATGGACAAGCCGAGTCAAGTAATAAAATTTTGATCAAATTAATCAAAAAAAAAGATAGAAGAAAGTCCTAAGAGATGGCATGAAATTTTATCCGAAGCATTATGGGCTCATCGTATATCTAGACATGGTGCTACTAAAGTTACTCCTTTTGAGCTCGTGTATGGTCAAGAGGCCGTTTTGCCCGTTGAGATGAATCTGGACGCTTATAGATTGGCTAAACAAAATGACATTGATGCTGTTGATTACCACAATTTGATGTTGGACAATATTGATGAGGTAACCGACAAACGATTGAAAGCTTTGAAGGAGATTGAGAAAGATAAGCTTCGGGTTGCTAAAGCTTACAACAAGAAAGTACGAGGAAAATATTTTCAGATTGGTGAGCTTGTTTGGAAGACGATCTTGCCTATTGGGACGAAAAGCAACAAGTTTGGTAAATGGTCACCAAGTTGGGAAGGACCCTATAGAGTTGTCAAAGTCATTTTTGGGAATTCTTACATGCTAGAGACGCTGAAGGGAGATCATTTACCTAAAGCTATCAACGAAAGATACTTGAAGAAATTATATCCAAGTGTTTGGCAAGACGCATGAAGACCAATGGCCGATATATTGTTGATATCGCCATTAACATAAATTTTAGCTCTTGAATTGTAATTACTTGCTTTTTAGTTCTCAAGTTCACTAAAAATGCAGGGGGCATGTGTTGACAGTCAAAATTGGCTCTGGCCCGGCCAAACCGGTCTGACCGGTTTGCCAAACTGGTCAGACCGGTTTTGGTTCTATAATTCGAGTAGGATTAGGATTCCGAGTTTAGTCCCATATTGTAACCTATTTGAAAGGGGTAAGACTTCCCCGGCCTATAAATATAAAGGCTAAGGCCGATTGAGATGTATTCCAATCGAATCAAATACATTTATCCTTTACTTTTTTATCTCTCAAACCCTAATCTTTTCCAACCCCCATATTCTGTTCTTTGCTCGTCTCTACGGCGTTCAAGGGCGTTCTAGGTGGCCTGCCGACCCTAGAGCAACCCTAGCTTGCTTGAGCTCCGACGGGGTCCCTCCCGAGCTCGAGTTTCTAGGTCTTCACGAGTTCCTGCCTGAAAGCGGTCTGACCGGTTTCAGGAACCGGTCTGACCGGTTTGTCCGAGGAGCTTAGGAGTTGGTCGTTGTGACGTCTGTGCTGCGCGTTTGATCGATCTCTCAAGTTTGTTGGCGTGTTTTCGTGTCAACACCCATGTGTAGTACCCGGACGGTGGCGAGAGGCAAATCGGCAGACAATTCTATACGCCTCGTGCTTTACCAGGAGAGCCTTGTCCGGTTTACTTACATGAAACAAGGCAAGGGTGAGATAGGATTCGTGGAGGTTGGACGCCTGAACCCCGTCGACGCGAATGACCGCAGCAGGCCCTCGAGCCCGAGACCGGGGTCGTTGAAGCCGCGCCGGCGATCCTCGTGAAGCGGGACTCGTCGAGCGACTCCGACGTCTTCAGCACGATGGAGCGCACGCCCAGCGCGTCCACGTCAGGGACCACGCCGCCGCTCCCGGCCCGCTGCCTCCCGCGCCGGCCATCTCTGGTGTCTGGAGCCCGAACCGCCGCCGCGCGCCGTGACCGTGAGAGACAGCAGCCGCCTTTTCCTCTTTTCTTTTCGTGGTGGGCAGCCCATGGGCCCCTGCTTTGTTTAATACCTTCTGAGATTGTGGTGGGCTGATAGGATTCAGCCCAACACGACTTACCGACAACGGAAAACGGGCAAAGATACAGTACGCGGCGCATGTTTGGCAGCGACTATGCTAGCGCTGTCGTCAGCTTGTGCGTCGCCGCTCGAAAGCTTCTAGACCTCTGCGGCGGTGCCGCGGCGCTGGCTAGCGTCACCCGTGAGCGAATGGTGTCCTATACCTGCCCAGCTGTCCTCGAGGCATGCAGCGTGCATGCTTGCAGCGCGTCGCACGCACGTCCAATCCCAAAACCCATCCATCGCTGTGTACTGGCTACACTGTTGCGTGCGTGCGTGCGTGCTCCACAGTCGTATAGTCGTATATATGTGCCGTGTCTATCTGAAGTCGTGGCAGCTGACATTCACCTCTGGTCTCATCGTGCGAAGAACCAAGGCAACGCTATTAGCCTTCGGACATGGAGTGAACAATTGCTATATGTAATAGGCTAGTGTTTTGTTCTTCTCTCCTTTTACCCCCCACCTCACAAATCTATATATGCATCTAAAACCGTGCATTCTAATATACCGTTCAGGTAGGCAATTTGCCTGCCGTAGTTTCGCTAAAAAAAAAAGAAGTCTGAACACGGCCCACACGCGGAGTACGTCACGGGGGGTCAACGTTATGGCACGGGGACTGTCGTATATGTCGAATGAGATGCTAGCTTGGTCGTTGTTGGATCGATCGATCACGTGTTTTGGGTGTGCGCTGTACGTGAACATAGAATGGTTCACACGTACTGCATGCCGCGCGTTGTGGGTTGTACGTACGTGCGAGTTGCATCAGTATCGCGGCCATGAGCTCCCAGGCTTGATCCGTCCCGGCCTTTCACTGCTGTTGACACTCAAAATTGGGTAACCTAAATCGCCTTTTATAGTCTCATAAACCAGAAACCCTTACGAGATGGGATGCTGCATCACTGTCTCTCATGACGTTGATAATATAATGGGAGCTTCTGGGCGAATTGTTGGAGCCTTGGTGAGTGTCATTTTCTTTCTGCACGCGGATCGCCAAGTCTAGCAGCATCGCTGCTGTCAGCGTACAGTATGAGCTGCAGCGATCAAGGTCTAACTCTCTGAATTAATTCCCAATCAACCCAATCCTGATCCGTCCCTTTCTGTCTCCGAATGATCACGCATTTGTCATTTGTGTCTCCAAATCGATGCCGCCCGCCAGCTGCACGCATGACTGTCTGTCTCGTCTCCTGATATGATGATTGATCCTACCAAATTAAAGCACAGGTACTGTGTAATGACAGTGCCCGGATGATTATGCTGAGCCTTATACGGACTACTCGCGCGGGACCAGAGCAGCGAGAATTGCCATTCGAATGCCTGGTCGTCGTCGGCGTGAGGCTGTTCCTCTCCGGTCAGCGTCTGCACCACTGCTGCTGCAACTGCTGTCAACCGCCAGCTTGGACAATTGGGTTCCGCGAGCGAGAAGGGCCGGCTGATTGATATGCGTATGACACCTTTTTGAGCACACTGTGCTGCAACGAAAATGACCCACCTGATCAATCCAAGCCTGTTTCTATCTATCTGAATGATGTTCTATGGCTGCCGTGGCTCCAGATGAGATCTGAGCACCGTGGAGTACCGCAGGGGCAAAATATAGCCTGCCCTGAACAATTCCGGAGCATGTAGGGAGCTTATTAGATATTTAGATCAGAGGATAGATGGATGGATGGATTGGATGCAGTGCCTTGGAGTAGATTGAGCACAGCAGCATCCGGGGCCCGGCCGGCCGGATTGGTAGAGAGAACATGCTTCTTCAGCGCCGTCGTTCGCACAGTTTAGGCAAGTCATATCAGGCATCCATCCATGTCGCTGGCTGACTCGAGGCGTGCGTCCGTGTGCGTAGGGGGGGGGGGGGGGGGGGGGGGGGGGGACAATGGGTGTGGGCGTGTGGCTCTGGCTCGTGGCTGGCTGCTGAAAGGAAAGGTTTTGCCTCTGATCGACAGGGGGCCGGACCAGGGCTTACGACGGTGAGCTAGCTATTTGCAAGTTTGAAGGCAGGACGTGTATTCCTGTTCGGACAGCTGCAGACAGATCATTTGACATTGCCACACGGGCGGGGGCGGTAGCAAAATTGGAGACACGAGGACGCATGGGTGACTGGGATTCCCGGAACTCTCGCAAACCCAACTACCCAAGCCAAGCCGGGGCTGCAGGTAGGGGTGGATGTCGAGCGAGCTCGGCTCGTTCGAGCCAAACGAGCCAGCTCGGCTCGGCTTGTTAAGGAAACGAGTAAAAATTCTGGCTCGGCTCGATTCGTCAGGCTCGTGAGCTAACTCGTTAAGCTCATTGATCTAAAGTTAAATTTAAAATTATCATAATAATATATAATATAAAAAGTATAGTATTCATATGGTCTTAATATATTTAAATCTACTCTATCGTACTGTAACAATAGAATATAACCATAACATCATCTATAACTACGCATATAATATACATATATTATTATTAATTAATAATTTGCTCGTTAGTCTATTAAACCTTGTAACTCGTTTGGCTCGCGAGCAGCTCGCGAGCCGGCTCGAACTCGCTCGTTATACTAACGAGCAAAAAACTCTTACTCGGCTCGTTAGGAATATGCACCAAGCCGAGCCGAGCGAGCTGCGATCCGAGCGAGCTAACGAGCTTCGAGTATTTTGTCCAGCCAGGGCTGGGAGGGATCCGAGGCGGTTGGCCACTGCGCTCCTTCCCGGATTCATCGTCATGTCGTCGACGCTGGTGAGTGGTGATCGACCGG
This sequence comes from Echinochloa phyllopogon, assembly GCA_033239725.1. Taxonomy (NCBI): domain Eukaryota; kingdom Viridiplantae; phylum Streptophyta; class Magnoliopsida; order Poales; family Poaceae; genus Echinochloa; species Echinochloa phyllopogon. The sequence continues at coordinate 8,036,183 of BTCW01000009.1, read as the reverse complement.
CCGGGACGACGAACCAACGGCCGGCAAGCGATCGAGCCAGGACAGGAACAGGAGTCACCATTCACCTGACCACCCCCTCTCTTTTGTTTCGTGCCGGCCGCACGGGTCGGCGCCGCGCTCGCCTGGAATAATCACGTCACCTGGCCTGCTCTCGCCGGGACGAAGGCTTTACTTCCTGTTTGAACGCGCGTGCGCGGTGCACGGGGTCATGTCCTGCCTGACGCGTTGCGCAGTGCCTGGGTGTGTTGTCGCCGAGCCTTTTTTCGCTCCCATTCCATCAATCCATCACAAGTTCACAACAGATGACTTCACAGAAGCGTGTGTGAGCTTGCATTGCCGAGGATTCACAATGCACGGTGGTTCACACTTCACCCCCGGGGCTCCTGACCGATCCAAGCATGGGAACTGAAGACGCGACAAGTATGCATGGGACTTGGGGTGCCCGCCTTCCGGGTAGTATCCTCTGTCCCACAATATAAATATATTTTTTTATTTTCGTGTATCACGTTTGACCATCCATTTTATTTAAAAATTTTGTGAATATATTATTTATTTTACTATGACTTGTTTTATCACTAGGTATACTTCAAATGTAACAGACGGTCAAATGTGATGTCTGAAAGTCAACAAGTGTTTATATTATGAGACGGAGGAGTACTGCTGAAGCCAGTCAAGTTAACCCTGAATTAACGAAGATCAGTGGAGCATTTATTTGGGACAGCTAGCTTTTCTGCAGGGCATGCAGCACTGTCGTTGTTCGCGCATGAGTTGCCGCTATCAAAGTCTGAACTCTGAATTAATGCTGATGAAGTCTCGACTCCCGGTCTCGATCCATCCCTTTCAGTATTAGCCGGTGCACGTACATTCATTCTCAGCGCAGAAGCCAGCCATGCATGACACCGGTAAATCAGCCTGAAGACGACGCGGTGGTAATGCCACCAGTATAAACTTGACAGGGTATTGGTAACATAAAAAAATCCCTCCTCAAAAAAATTTCAGGCGGCCGGACCCTCGCTGTCTCATCCGTGTGCGGACCCTGTCTCGCCCGTCCGAGCTGCCGGATCAAAAAAAGATATGCCATAGTTACATATCTGTCACTCCAAACTTATATGTCAAAACTACATATCTGCTATTTTATTTTTTCCCCATAGTACCCTTATACTACTACTGAGTTCATACTACCCATACTACTAAAACGGTAACCGTAGTATACAATTAATCTGGTTCGTCCGATCTTTACATACTAGTCCTCCGATCTTTACATACTATTCATTTTTAAGACTAGTATGACACACCGTAAACGAGCTCAATTCTTACTAGGGATGGCAATGGGTCGGGTCGGGTGCGGGTGGAGCAAAACACGACCCATTACGAGACCTGTCACATTTAGTCACACCCACCCATTATAAAACCCACGGATGAATTTCAGCACAAGCACTTATATGTCAAAACTACATATCTGCAGGGTGGCGGGTGCCCATTGGATTCTCTATATCGATACATAACCAAGTAAAATAAGTTCTAGATATTCACATCATATTTATTAGAGTTGCATACTTGTAGTTCCACCAAAAAACACACCAATTATATTATTATAAATCAACAACACAACCACACGGATAGCAAGCATCAATCAACAGAAATACAAAACCATGTTCAAGTTGTAGGTTCTATACATTCATCCATACTCCAACTAGTCATCCAGTCTAAAGGCACCTATCCATAGTAAATTAGAGAGCCGGGTTGATTTCATGATGTATAAAGTTACGAAACTTTTATAAAAAATAAAAAAACTCTTGTTATTTTGGGGCCCATGGGTCACCTGTGGGTGAAATTCTGCATCCGCACCCGCGCCCGCTTCAGTACAGGTCGGGTTGCGTGCAGACCCACGAGTGAGATTTTACACCCACACCCGCATCCAATGGTTCGACTGCCATCCCTAATTCTTACGGTACTCCCTCCGTCCGCAAAAGAATGCAATTCTCACTTACCGAGGAATCAAACAATTTCAACTTTGACCAAATTTATACAAAATACTACTAACATTTGTGTCTCAAAATAGATCTAGTATGAAAATATATTACATGATTAATCTAATGATGATTATTTTATATTGTAAATGTTAGTAAATTTTTATATAAATTTAGTCAAACTTAAAAGTGTTTGACACGGACGTAGGTAGCAGTTTCTTACTCCCAAGCTCAACTCCGGAGCCGGATAGCCAATCTGCAAATCTCTGAACTGAACGATGATCTTTGATCTTGGACTCTGGAGTGAAGAGTGACGACACATGACAGCCTAGAGCTGTTCGTCCGGCCGTCTGGCGTCAGCATCTCCGTCTGCAGTAGCGCTGTCCGCCACCACGTACAGTACGATCACTACTACCAGCTGCCACTGCTAGTACGCTACGCTCGCTCGCTGCAGCAGCGACGCAACGCAACAATAAAACACGGGTGCACGCATGACAACGACCTTTTCTCTAGCACTGTACGTGTGCTAGCTGTCAGCCTGAAAATGATGCCTGATCAGACATTCAGACGCTAATCAAGGGTTACCCAGCCTCATCCCGGCGTGTCCAGCAACCGAAGCAGCGGCATTTCTGAACCGTTGAGTCGACGCAGGCGGCAGGCCAGATGAGATCCACCGGTAGATGGCACCGCCCGCACGTACCAGCTGGTCTCGTTCTCGAAGGAATGGGTCTTCATGCTTGGCTAGCTGCTGTGGTTGCCATCTTTGTTAACGCTAGGCACCTGCTGTCCCGGACCGGACATCACTGCATGGAGTAGAAGAAACTGCACAGCTGCGTCCAAGATCAAGCAAGCGGTACGGTTCAACCGTTTCAAATGTTTGACACCACACAAGGACTACTCCGTGTGTAAACGAGTACATACTGCTCGCTTGAAACGGGTAATGCACGTACTGCTTTACGAGCAGTACGTGCTATTACGCGTTTTCAAAGCATTACTGCTCGTTTTCAAAGCATTACCACTCAAACGCGTAATGCACGTACTGCTCGCTTTGACCCGCCTGTAAACGAGTACATATAGTACAGTGTTTGGTTGCACATGCACGGGCTCACGGCGTGTAGGCCGTGTGCCCGTGTGGTCCGTTGCGTTCCAAAGATGCCCAGGGTGAATATGAAGTTCTGAACTCTGTACTCTGAAGAAGCAGTCAAAGCATATACGGAGTATGATATACAGCATTACAACAATGCGGTTGCACGGCGGTACGGGCACGGGAATCGAGGCGGTTGGCGACTGCGCTGCGCCGTGTGCGTTCCAGCGCGCGACGAGCTGGCGCCGGCTTGTCTCGGCGTCGGGCTTATCTCCCTCCTCCCCGGTTTCATGGCGCTGGTTCTCGCTAGGACTCTAGGAGAGACAGAGATCATCCAACGGCCGGCCAGGGACCAACAAAGCCATATACCTACTTTTCCGTAGAGTCAGTATATCTCATTGTCTTCAGCTGCAAATGCTACGAGTTCACGCATGCAATCTTTCTCTAATTTTGTGGTTCGAAAAAAGAACTTGTGTGTTTTTATAAAGGAGTCCCCATTGTTGTTTTCTGTCTATTTAGTGGTTGATATACATATATTATATATACTGGGAAAATCTATGACATACCCCAATAACTCCTGTTGCGATACGAGCAATTGGACCTCAGGGCCGAGCTGTCATGTCAAGCTGCTGTGTCCACGTCGAAGGGGCATCTGCCTCGATGGACCGGCTATGCAAATTGCAGAGGCCAAGTTGCTCCTCTCTAATAAGTATAAAAAAAAAGTTTCTCCTCTCCTGCAAGTACAGGGGTATGCAAAGCAAGAGGAGATCCAATATCAATCAACTAGCCCTAATCCTGATTACTTGGAGCGATGTGCTGCAGCCAGGGAGCACTCCGAGAGGACTCGAGCTCGAGCTTGTCGCTTAATACCGGGAGGGCCCACCACCCCGGGGCAGTTCCGCAAATACCCCGTGACGGCATGGGCGATCTCTCTGTGTCAGCGCATCCGGGCTGGCCACCACATCCACATGCATGTCGAGCTCATGCAAACTGCTCGGTCCCCCACGGGTGGTAGCAGATTGTGTTGGGACGCCCCGGGTCAGCGTCAGAGATTCCGATACGGGGCACACCGCACCAGTTCCTCCTCGCCCACCCTTTTTGTTCATCATCGCTTCGGTTCGGTATCGCCTCCCCCAGGCCCTAAAATTCTTCTCCGTCCAGGTCACCGTCCTTCAATGTTTGCTGGCGACCTCCATGGCCCGTGCATCCTGCTTTACCTCCCTGTAAACGGTAAACAAACTCATCTCCAATCCTGGCCTCCCAAATCCATATGGAGAGGGACACTGCCACTAGTAGCAGCGTCGTAGCCTGTCAAGTGGCGGCACTTCGGCATGTTCCGAGTGTCTCCCGGATTTCTCCGCATTTGAGCCCTGTCACCTCCAGCTCGATCCGTTGGCAAATCTCCCGCACGCACGACATCTCCGCGAGTCCCTTCGAATCCTCGAGTCCACGAAAAGGCAACTCCGAGCAGTGTTTCGGGCCAAGGAAACGGAATGCCGGACGCATATGTTCCCACGGAACCGAGTGCTGCATGCGGCCGAACCTGTGTTCCGCCCGATCGCCGACGAGAGGACGACATCGATCCGGACGTGTAGCCGATGTGGTGCGCACTAGCCACGGCGCGCCGGCGGAATCGCGAATCTGTTCAGGGTGTGTGTGTCCCGGGTATTCCGCTATGCTTGCTTGCTCGTCTGGCCACAGCAGCTGGTTATTATTTACTGGAGTAAAACAATTCATGCGAGCGAGAGAGCTTGATGATTTGTTGGCAAGGCGTATGCGTCCGCCGCGCGTGTGGGGGCCGGACCCCGCGGCCCGTCACGTCTCCTCGCGCAAGTGTGCGCGGCAGCAGCGGGCTCCAAACGCCTCCCGGCCGCGCTGCCGGCAGTGGACAAGCGCCGCCCAGGGCCAGCCGGCCACGGGCCGGACTGCTCGGTATGCCATGATGGGAAAGGGAAAGGACGCCGGGGTCTCCCCAGCCCGTGTCGTTGTCCTCCTCGTACCCAATTGGGCACGTTCCTTCGACCGGCCGACTACCCCCAAACCGTTCTTCTGGAGGAGTACGTTTCTCTTCTTCTAGACACAAAAGCGATTGGAAGAGGAAATACAGAATACAATAGCAGACGCAATTTAGCATAGCGTGATCTTCATCAAAATTGGCGAAATCGAGCCATTGACCCGTTTGCTGTCGATTGAACTGCCAAATTGGCATACCGACCCCAGCGGTTACAGCTCAGCACAGTGCGGGCCCACCGAGTCAGCCACAGACCCGGGTCATCAGCGTCCACTGGCCCTTGGATCGCGGTGCATGTCCCCACTGTCCCACATGGGACCTCCTCCAACCTACGCGTATTCTACATGTACACTCTGCCACGTACGTATCTACATACACCAGCCAGATGCAAGCTAAACTGCAATCCCGTTCCGTTTCCGTTCCTAAACTAGCCCTAGTCAAATCCTTAGCTTCATCAGTTTACAAGTTAACTACAGTTGGATTTTTTTTCTTCTCGGCGAAGGCTGCCGTTAGCTGGACTGCTGCCCGGCGGTTACTCGGCAATGGCGCCGAGGTCTGGCACGAAGTCGCGCCCGCGGCTGCTGCCCCTCCTGGACCTCCGGCACGGCTTGCCGGATGGCCGCGCGCCGGCGGCGCCCCCCTCGGCCGCCTCCGGGAACACGAGCGGGCCGTCGTGGTCGCCCACAAGGGCGGCGCTGGCGCGGATGGCGAGCGCGGCCATCTCCTCCGCCTGCAGCGGCCGCCGCCGCATCGCCGCGGGGAGCACGAAGTACAGCTGCCCGGGCTGCAGCGCCTCCTCGGGCCCCACCCCGGCCGCCGCGCCGCCGAGCTCCAGCCCGTCCGCGCTGCACAGGAACCACGGCGCGCCCGCGCCGGCGGCGGACACCGCCTTCACGGCCTGCGACGCGCGCGTGCCGCCCGGGAACCGCCGCAGCGCGCCGTCTGCCAGCACCACCCGCGCCTCCGCCGGCGTCGACCCCGGCGCCGCCGCCACCGCCGCCGTCGCGTCGCACGAGTTGCAGGCCCCCATTGTGCTAGAACGAGCCGAGGAGGATGCGTGCGCACGCCGTTCACGGGCCAAAGGAAAATGGAATCCAGAGAATGGAATTGAAATCTCTTGCTTGCCACAGCCGGCGAGATCGAGCTGCGACCTGCTGCTGCTGGCTGGCGGTCGTTGTGGGGGAGTGGGCGACTGGTTGAGTAGCGAGGCGGCGTCCGGGAGCTCGCGCGTATATATAGCCGAGGTGGACGCGTCGGGTAGCGCGGCGAGGAGGGGAAAAAGTAGCGAGGCTACCGAGAGAGAGGATGCCAACCTGGAGGTTGTTGAGGACAGCTTGCAAGCGGGGGCGCTGCAGTAAATGCGTGCGCGCGCTCGCGCCCGTCACTGTGCGGCGTAGGCCCGGCGCCGTCTGGTGCCACGAGTCCGCGAGGCGGCGTGGCCAGCCAACGTGTCGCGTCACCTGGCGCGCTCTGCTCGCGTGGCACCAAAGGGAACCCACCTGACAGAGAGAGTGTTTGGCCTCCTTCGGCTGCCTGGCGAATGCACTAGCGGCTTCACTGATCCGGTGCATATGCCTTAGCAGTTAAGCACACCGTCAAGTTTCCTGATTTAGCACCACCTATAACCTATTGTAAAGTCTACACTCTACATTTTCAGATTGCATGACAGTGTGGCGCGTGACAGAGAAAACATGCATCCAACCCATGACACGGAGTGAAGTACTTGGGATCGATCACTTCACTTGGTCGATTTGTGGATAGCAGAGTCAATAGAGAATAAAACTAAGCAGAGTCAGCACGTGTGGATAGCTGGTCATGTCGATCAATCTTTTGGCGGAGACGGCGCTTAATCTAATGCTAACGCCGGAGCTCTCCGACAAGGAAACGGCGAGGAAGAAACGCGAGAGGGGGCCGTGGCGCGGAGCCGATCATTAGCAATTGCGCTGCCCTCTCTGCAGGAGGGGGCCGCGAGCGCGGAGGGTCACGAATCGCCGGAGGGAACCGCCAAACACGGCAGCTTCGCGCCGTTTTCTCCGTAGCGACATGGGGGACCTTTCTGGATCCTCTCCGATAGCATCGAGATCACGATTCACATGAGCCGCGAAAATGCATTTTCGCTAAAATATCGCCGCTTGGATGCGCTCGGAGCACAGACATTCAGACATGCACCACCGACTGCCTCCAAGGACGAAGACATATGTCCTTAGGCTTTCTAAAACGAGTGCCATACAGTGATACAGACGATTAGGAATTTATGCTTGGTTGACTGCTTGAGAAAACGTCTCTGAATTTTTTCCCCCTCCGTTTCGTTTTGAAAGAGATCGGGTCAATCAGTGACCAAATTTTCCACTTCGTCGGCATAGGATTCCATCCGATCCACAGCTCATGGGCCTTGCGCCATTGTCAGAGCTCCACAGTACTGTACCGGCTGCCGAGTCACGCCGCTGCGCTGGCCTCCCCTGCCTGACTCGATCCGCCTGCAACCGCTCGGGATCCCGCTCCGACGCCGTCGCTTTCACTACGCCACGCGTCGTGACACGTACAGCCAGCCTAGCTGGGCACGGTCCCGCGCCCGGGCGTCCTCCCCGATCGTCCACGCCCCGCCCATGCCGGAGCCCTCGCGCCACCCACGCGCGCGTGGACGCCACAGAAATAATTCATCCATCCCGGCCGCGGCCAGGGACAGCGAGCTAGGCAGCTAGCTAGCTTGGCAGCAGATCGGCGCGGCCGAAGTCTCAGAAAAATAATGCGCCGGGGCGGGGACAGCAGCCGGACGAGGGAGAAGTAAACGCTCATGCCCATACCCGCTGATCATTGGCCTGCGGGAATGAATGAATGCGTGGTAGGGTCTACGGGCGTCTTGCGTTGCTTGCGTCGCTGCGTCCGTGCGGATCGAAGCATTAACGTCGCCGGATCGGGTCCCCAATCCAATCATCAGCCGGAGCGATGCATCTCCATCATCGGCCTCGGCGGCCCTACTCCTACTCGCTGACGAGGAGATCGATCAATCCGGCCGGCGAATTCATTTCCCCGATCGGTCTCGTCTGTGTCATTGCTGGTGCAAGTCAATTGGTTCAGCTCGGTGCGTGTACCACGGCATCACGCAACATGAATGCAAAGTTCAGTCAGAACCCACCTCCGTTGCTCTCGATCTGCTGGCAGGACGGCAGGAGGTGTGTCGTAAAATTCTTCAGGCTCCAACATCACCGGACAGCCAACTGGCAACCAAATGTTAGTGTAGTACCCCTGCTGCATTTTGCGTCATGGATCCTGACAAACCCACGGTTTATAACTTAGGTGGTGTTTAGATGTTGAATTTGGGAGGTTGAATTTGGGAGTATGATGTCACTTCGTAATCATTACGTCACTGTAGCATTTCGTTTGTATTTGTGAAAAATTGTCCAAAAATTGATTAATTAGGCTCAAAATGTTCGTCTCGTAGAGCACAATAAAACCGTGCAATTAGTTTTTGATTTCATCTACATTTAGTACTCCATGCATGTTATGACATTTTGATGTGATGGGGAATCTTCTTTTTGCATAGTAAATTTGGGAGTGGAATTTTGGAACTAAACAGGGCCTTAACCAAACCGAGAAGATCCACGAGCCTATTCCTCCAATCCATTGTTATAAAACGCCCCTGCTCACTCCAGTGCTCCGCACCGGGCACCAAACATCTTCCGAGGCCGCGCCAGCTTGCCAGGCCTCTCTAGTCAAACGACCAGACTATAATACCACACAACTTCCACAAATTGTCAGTCTTAAACTCTAAACTAACACACCCTCAACCTCAATCAGCAGATCGTCGTCTGAACAATTCAGAAGAAAGGTTCGTGCTGCTCGGCGATGCCCGGTCGCGCGGGCAGGAGAATCTACTGCCAGCGCGTCGCTGCTCGCGGGCGGCCCGACACCGGAGGGACAGGGAAACCCTCGCGCTCATGTGCTCCGGGGGAAGACGATGCCCAGCTCTAGTCTGTCCCTTCAGACGAGGGAATCGGGACGGCATTCCTTGCTGATAAACCTGTCACCCTCCGTTCGTCAGATCGGAGCTAGTTGCTCCGGGATAAGATAAAACGAAAAAGAAGGTCAGGCGAGTAGGGAACTGTTGGAGTGTTGGATGGCTCACGACCAGCCATGGAGGATTTAGACGAGATCTATCGGATTGGTTATTCGGTTATTTATTCTGAACTCTGATGCGAAAAGGGAGCAAACAAAGGAAAGCCGCCGCTGTCACTCACGGTCACAGGGGGCATCGGTCGTTTTTCTGACGCGGCTGTGGGATGCTGCTACGTGATCGATCGGGGTTTTCGAGGCAAATGCGAAATGCCAATGCAAGTGCGTGGAATTGGAGTAGTGGTATACTGGCATCGAACGGGACGGCGATCTGATAGAGGGAAAGCGTAAAGGCCATCTTTTCCGTGTCCGGTCCGATCACGGAGCTGAATTATATCTGCACCAGGGACCGGAACGCGATCTGAACTCGCCTACCTCGACGAGTCCCCATCTCATCTGACACCACAAGTTGGTGCCAAAAGAGTGACTGGAGCTCGCCTGTTTGCTCGATCTGGTACGCCACAACTTCTGTTCCAGCTAGCTGTGCGAACAACGGTGGTGGTCCGGTCGCCGCTACACCTACACTGTAGGCTAACCCTGGATTGGTAACAGGCTAGCACCTAGCTCTGCCGGACTGAATACTACGTGCCATTTCCAATCCGGCGTAAAAGGTGTTCGGCTCGTGTCTGTCAGGCGCGTCGCACCGTGCTCGGTTCCGTCCGGATAAGCAGTGCCAGCGTTGGCACGGCACGTCTCGCTCTCGGCGTCCTGTCGCTGGCTGTGCTCTTGCGCTGCTGGATGAGTTCGTGAGTCCAGCCGACCGTACGTACGTGAGTACGTGACTGTCCTCAACTCTTTCCTTGCAAAAAAAAGAAAAAGAAAAAAAAAGAAAAAGAGTGGTAGATATGGAGTATAACATTGCACTTATATGCCCGTACACATCACACTTGATTGATAGCTTCTCCTCACGCATTTGTTCATTGTTCCGGCTTGCAACCTGAAGAGACGCCTAGGGTGGTCAGTTCCGTTCATCTGCACCAACCACACACGCCAGGTGCTCACCATCTTCGCCGTCCATCCCGTTCGTCTTCCCTGTAACAAAAACCCGCTGCCGGATGGGACGCAGAGAGATCGATCGGCGAATCAGATCCTTGCAAGTGGCCAGCGCCGCCGACACGAGATCCAAAACAAAACTGGCGAGCCGTTCGACGAGGACGCACGGCGAGGTGGAGGGGCCCCAGGCTCTAGCCGCAGCCAAAATGCATTGCACGCTGGCGCTGCCCTGCCCTGCCCTGCTGGCACCCCCTCCCTGCGTAGATCCTATCCTCTGTTCCTTTGTCCCTCTGCAATGCCCATCTCCTGTCCCCGTCCGGGTTTATCAAAATAGGGTTTGGTCAACCGCGCCATTGGAAGCTAGCTTGTTTTTCTGGATGGATGGATGGATGGACCAACTAATAATCCGTGGCTCATGGCCATTGTGACGAACCGGATTCTCACCGACGAGAACCCGACTCCCTGTACCCTTGAGATAGTCCCAGGAATAGCAGCTATCTCGTACAGAACTCATCTCAGTCGAATATCACATCCATACAACGATAAAAGATTCATTACATGACATATATAAAACATAGCGTCTGGTACAAGCCCTCTGGGCTAAATCGACAATAAGAAACATCTGCGCAGCGGTAGCTAGAACATCAGGGTCCACTCCTCCACAGGCATCCTTGAGCGTAGCGCACACCCTTCAATCGTACCACCCGTCCTGGTTGAACTCGTGGTCGGGGTCTTCACCGGTCGGGGTCTTCACCTGAGAACCCAAAGTCTGTCCCCAAGGAAATGGGACAGGTCCACGTCACCAACCATAATATGATGCAAGCTTTAAAGTGGCCTATTCTAAAGTATAGAAATAATCAAGGATTGAGCCAGGGTTTTCTTATGCAAGCAGCAGCAATAACCCAATTTCATCTCACCACCAACTCCTTCCCTCACACGCACATCCACTCCCCAAAACCACCCATCAACCTCACCTTTTCCCATCGGGCTTGTCCTGCCACAGCAGGTTCCCGCAAAACATCATCCACCAACACCATTCACTCGCTAGTCGACTCGGTGAGCTCCCTCCCCACCTTGTCTCAACAGCCTCAGCTGGACCAATCTCTCGTAACCCAAATCAAGGATGAGGTAAGAAAGCAGATTCCCATGCTAGCCGGGGCTTCTCAGAAATGGATCGTCCGTAACCGTGGACACGGCTATACGTATAGTTTACACTCTGCAGAGGTGGCACTCCAGGAATCCATCCGGGCTGCAAGGCTAGTCCGCAACCAACCTGAGACACAGCCCACAGCAAAGACCCTAAACAGTAACGGCGCCAATCCTATCTCCCTGGGCACGGGAAACATCCGATCTAACATCTGCCCCAGGGTCGTGAAACCTTCCCACCGGGGCCAGTCGGGGGTCATGGTAAATCAGGGAGATTACGCCGCAACGAATCCCCCCTACACATATCAAGCTCGATTCTCCTACAGTCTCGGCGCCGCACTAGAGTAGGCTTGCTGGAACCCTCCCCATACGGGGTAGATGGTGAGCACGGTAATCCCAAGACCAAAGTGGGGGCACGACTCGGTCCTTAATGTTCGGTAAAGCGAGTATCTGCGTCATAAGCGATCCGCCGCAACGGTCCGCAATCGGCACCCATAACAGGTATTGTCGCCCAAACTCCTCAAGTACCCCCTCGGGTACCAATCCCCAAGAAACAATGTACCCGCAACAGGTACCCCATAGGGACTGCCCGAGTGCGGCCCCTCAGCACCTCGATCAACGATCGAGTTGTTATTACTCGCTTACACCGCCTAGCTGCACTACTCCTCCCAAGCCACCCACAACTCACGCCAAGAGGATCAATCACAACCATCCCAACAGATGCATAGCACAGCATAATCATACAGTGAGTAGTAGGTAGCAAGGTAGCATGATAATAACAAAGGCAGTGCAGGTTTATCATGCGAGTAAAGTAAAGCGCTAGCATACTAGTTGCATGTCTAATAGGTATTTCAGAGAATGGTCGGGCGTGAACCTGGGCAAAGGTCTTCGTCCTCGTCAAAGCAGTTGTCGAAGTGGTCCGGCTCCTCCAGACTCTCCGGAGCTCCTAAGGTCGCAGAAAATAAAATAAGACGCGACTACTAGCAAAGAAACTCCAATTCAGCGAAAAGAGAAGACCCAAATAACACCAAACTCTACACTAACGGGTAGGTTATGATTTTAGAAAAATATAGAAACTGGTTTCATATTTTTCTGAGCTACGGTTGATTTATTATTAATTTTCGAAGTTTAAATCATTTTCTGAAAATATTAAATAATTTCCGATAAAGAAAAACAGATTAAATAATTAGCCTGCTGACGTCAGCAGTGGGGTCCGCCTAGGATGACGTCAGCAGTGGGCCCTGTTGACGTTAGCGTTGACCGGTCAACGGTCAACGGGGTGTGACCCGGTCAGCTCTGGTCAGTGGGCCCCATGTGTCAGTGACTCGCAGAGTATGACAGGTGGGTCCCAAACATCAGCGCGGATAAAAGAAAAAGATAAAGATTAAACGATGGCTCGGCTGGTTTTGGGCCGAAAGAGGAATGGGCCGGAAGAGTTCAAGGGTGCAAACCAGACTTAAATCGCAAGATTCGGCCCACGAAGGGGGCGCTGCTGGTGCTGCTCTGGTGGACCATGTCCACCGTGAACCGAGTCAGTGGTTCACATGAGCCAGGCGTATGGGATCCAGGTGTGGCCGACTCGGGATTTTCTGTGGCTTCGTGTGTGGCGACTTGGTGTAGTCTACGGTGTGGCTCGGCCACGTCGCGACGCGACGCACGCGTGGCGCGCTCCGGAGCACGCCAGCGGCGACGGTCAGCGGTGGTTCTCGCCGGAAATGGCTCAGCTGGGGGTCAAGAATGGCCGGAACGGCTCGGCTAGGACTTGGGGGTTCGATCTGGTAGGATAAAGGCCACAGCTTGGCTTCGGCTTGGGCTCCCGACGCGAGCAGCGGCGGCGCGGCCATGGCGCCACGGCGGCCGGCGTCGCGCGGGCGGAAACACGGCAGTGCACGGCTCGGCTGGGAAGCAAAACACGCGCTAGAGCAGCTCAGAGGGATTTGGGTTGCGTTTAGGCGCGCGTGCGCGGTCACGTGGTCGTCCACGGCCGCGGCACGGCCTCGGCGTGCGCGCACGGCGAGCAGAGCTCGGCCGCGGCGGCCTCGGCTGCGAGCAAAGGCGACGGCGGTTGCGGGTGCGACAGCGGCTCGACTAGTTCCTGCACGAGAGCGACGGCCACAACACGAAGGTCGGGTCCCAGGGGCTAGCAACGGCGGCGGCGGCGAAACTCGCCGGAGACAGAGAAGAAAACGGGGCTCCACGGTTGGCTCACCTAGGGGCACGTTGAGGTACGCTGCAGCTCGGGGAAGTGCTCGCGGTGCTCCTCCGGTGCTCGTGCTCCTCCTCCCGTCCTAGGTCCGGCTCCTCCTCGGCGGGTCCACGGACGGCGGCGTCGGCGACGCGGGGAAGACGATGGGCTCCTCCTCTCCTTGCTCTGGCTGCTCCACAAGTTTCCCCACACTTCCCCCTCTCCTCTCTTCCCCCGAATTGGATCGGGAAACCCCAAGGGGGCGGCGGCGGCTTGAACAGGGACGGGCGGCCGGCGGTGGCTTTTATAGGCGACTGGCGCTAGGGTTTCAGGGGCTCGACGGCTGGATGGGGTGCTCGAGCGCCCGCGGACACGCGTCCGCATCGCATCGGGCCGCACAGGAGGCGATGGGACCGGCGGGGCGGTTGGAGCTCACGGGTGCGCGGCCGCAGGAGAGAGAAGCGGCGCGGGGAGGAAGATGACGCGAGGAGGGAGAGAAGGCTGCCAGGTGGGGTCCGCTCGTCAGAGAGAGAGGAAGGCGACGCGGAGGCGACGCGGTGAGGGAAAAGGATGGGCCGCTGCTGGGCCGAAAGGCCGAACGGGCTGCTCGGTCGGCTGGCTCGGGGAAAGGAATTCGAGGGGGTTAACTGGACTTTGGCTTCGGGTTTTGGCCCACGAATAGGAATAGGATTTGACAATTAGTTTTAAATAGTTAGAGTTTGAATTCAAATCTAGAATTTGAATTCAAACCAACCAAAAATCCATTTAAACCCAAATAAATCCAAATCACACTATTTCATCCTTAGCACTTCAAATTGATTTTAAATTTCAAATTTAAATTGCTTAAGAATCTAGGGAGCAGTTAGAATTAATTTTAAACATGGGTTTGCTTGCACAACAATTCACCAAAAATTTTTAAATTCACATTTTTGCACTCAACAAATCCTATAGGGAATTTTAGGGTTGTTACAGGCATCTCCCCTGTGGCTCAATCGTGAGGGATGCAGTGTCACTGTCACCCTGCGGGAGGGGAAGGGAGTGAGAGATCCTGAATGGGGCGGTGTTCACTTCCCTGAAAAGGGAATGTGAATTTGGGTGAAAATGTCACATCGAACACTGTAGCGCATTGTAGCACTTTTCGTTTGTCTGTGGTAATCATTGTCCTATCATGACCTAACTAGGCTCAAAAGATTCATCTCGTCGTATACATCAAAACCATGTACTTAGTTTTTTTATTTACCTACATTTAATGCTTTATGTATGAGGAGAGAGATTTGATGTGATAGTAAATAGTAAAGTTTAGAGAGAGAAAGTTTGGAGGAAGTTTTGGATTTGAAGGGAAGTGAACACCGCCTGGGATCCACTCACACAGTGCACTGAACATTGCGCAATGATCAGCTTGGTTGGTGCTCCGATCTGGTGGGGGATGATGCGTGTGGATCAAGGGGGCGCTGGGTGTTTATGTGCACTGTACAGGCAGATGGGGGATGGACCCTCGACGCCCCTACCAATCATGGGGACGGGATTGTTTTCTCTTTTGCGTCTTTTGTTCTGCTTCGGATTTATTTCAGTTGGTGAGGTGTAACGGATTTTGTTAGGGTTTTTGTGCATTATTGTGGGGCCAAAAGTATATATTTCATTCAGTTAGGGATAGATCATGGATGTGAGATTTTTTTATGTCGTTGTTAGCACTCTCATGAGTTTTGAGATCATGTTCATGTAGGTCGCAATGTTAACTCTGCGATCGACCGCTCGTTTGACAGTGGAAAGCAGAAACTGTGTGGCAGTTGGTGTGAATCACACGAGCACCAATCGGCCCGTTAGAACCATCCACCTCATTTCCTCACGAGCGGCCCATTGGGTCCCCTAGTCTCCAGATCTGGATGGGCAGAGGGTTTCGTTAGGGCTTTTTTTTAATCACCCGT
Source organism: Echinochloa phyllopogon (assembly GCA_033239725.1). NCBI lineage: Eukaryota > Viridiplantae > Streptophyta > Magnoliopsida > Poales > Poaceae > Echinochloa > Echinochloa phyllopogon. The sequence goes on along the minus strand of BTCW01000009.1, from coordinate 8,020,756 downwards.
ATTCCCATTGCCTTTGGCTCCGCCGCCTTTCGTCTTGTGTTCTGCTCGACGTGTCCACCTCTCTGGTCGGTCTACCCGGTCCCCGCGACATTCAAAATTCGACTTGAGGTGCGCTCCCAATTCAAATTTAGTTCAGATGGATTTTCGTTTTTCTCGATTTATTTCGTTGTTAGAATCGTTGTGGATTCTCTCCTATTGCAATGGATTCATCGGATATGGATTTGCCGGGTTGCAGTAGGAGTAGGATCGATGATGGATTGATTATTGTTTTTCAAGTTGCGCAATGCTTTGTTAAGATGGTGGATGTGTGTGGATCAAGGGGCCACTGGATTTCTTCTCCTTTGCCTTTGTTCTGCTCCGGATTTAATTCAGTTTTTATTTCGTATGGTGTTTTGGACTTTGTTAGTATTTTTGGTGCATTGTTGTGTGCCAGAAACGTATTTCAGAATTTCAGCCGGGGATATCATCGGTGTGCGACTTTGATGTCGTTGTTAGCACTCACGACTTCTGTAGATCATTGTTGCTCCTTGTTTGAGAGATCAAGCATTAGCCAAATTTTTAGCTAGTTCAAAAATATCTGTCGGAGTTTCAAAAAATAAAACTCCTAGCCAAAATCCAAAAAGAAAAAAGGGAGTTGAGTACGTATTGATGAACACTCACCTCTCATTCGATTGCATGATAAGCTTATACCAACCATAAAGCTTCAACAACGTCAAGGAAAAATGGCCTTGACAGATAGAGGTGAGCTTTGTTCGTGCTTAGTTAAGCGCATAAGAATCAAAATAAGTAGTTCGTGTTACTAAGATATGACAGCCAGGTGATGCACAGAAGGATAGTGGAAAGCAGAAACCAGTGAGATGGAACTAGGCGCCCGTGGCTTACGTCCCAACCACACTAAACCCAGGTCATTTGTTTTGCTTATTCTGCACCACCCTTTTCGTCAATGGTTTAGTTTATGTTTGACTCCTGTATGCATCACAATGGATTAAGTACCAAAAGATTCAACTGCCCTCTCAGCAACTTTCTCCAATCCTTCGTCAGAAAACCCAAGAAATCCCAACCGATCACCACTTCGTTGCAACACGATTCCTGAAATGCTCGCCGGGCCACCCGCTCCCTCATTTGGCTTACCCAGATAAGAAATGCTACGGCGATGCTCGCCAGGATCATCTTCTGCGTGGCCATCGCCGCCGCCGTGCTCGCCGTCGTCCTCCTCGCCACCGTCTCCCCGCTCCCGCACCACCGGCCCGGCGGCCACAAGGGCGCCGCCGCAGGGCAGCGCACCTTCACGGTGTACATCCACCCGACGGTGTCGTCAGCCGCGCAGCAAGGGCAAGCCGTCGAAGAGCGCCGAGGAGGCGCGAGCGCGCTGGTGTTCCACCACCGGATGACGGCGGCGCCGGAGAGCTCGTCGAGGACCCTCGGCGCGACGTCGGGGTTCGTGCTGCTCCCGGCCGGCGAGCGGGGCGCGGCGGCGGCGGCGGTGTTCGACACGATGCACCTGGCGTTCGACGGCGCCGCCGGGCTGTCCGGGAGCCTCTGCGTCGAGGCGAGCAACCGGAGGCCGGGGAAGGGCGGGCGCGACGACGGCGAGGAGGAGGAGGTCATGCGAGTGGTGGGCGGCACGGGCGCGTTCGCGTTCGCGCGCGGGCACGCCGTCCTGCGGAGGCAGCGCACCGGCCATGGCGCCACGGCGGCGCCGCTGCTTCTTGAGCTCAGCGTCTCCTCTGCTGGGACTGGGAGTTAGTCTGCAAAGTGTGAGCGATCGTTCAAAAAAAAAACTTTGAGCGGTCGATATGTTGTTGTTCCAAGTTTTGCCTTTCGTTTTGATTTGTGATTTCAATTCGCACCGTATTTTTTTCCCAGAAAGAACGCAGCTTTGATGCTGGCCAATCCAAATGTATAGTAAGCATGATTGTATCGTCGCGGAGTCTTTAGTAGAAGTCTAAATAAGCTGTTTTTTCCGACAAGCTGCTGCTGTGTAGAAAATCTCGAACTTGCATCCAGCCCACGAACCACGGCCCAGTTTATGCCCACCCGCACGGCCCCATCCGGTACAGCCCACATTCTGCTTGCTCCGCCGCCGGGGCACAAGGACGGCGCGCCGTCGCGGGGCCGAACGCCTGAACTAGCGACCGCGCCGCCCAGTCCGAAGGTACGCCGCCGTGTCAACTCCGTGAGTAATCGTGAGTTAATGTCTTCCGTTCGAGATTTCGCTCTTGTAGCTCCCGTATCCAAACCCTCGTGCCCTCCTATATCTGTACGAACATGTCCACTGGATATTGACATTTTGAGTTTGCTATTCGTTAATCCATTGTCATCTTTACCACCGGCTTCAAGCGCGCCATCCCATTGAACTTATATACAAGATGATTTAGGCTATTTTCAGTGTTTGTATTTCTTTACCAATAGAAAATTGTCAATGTATAACGACAAAAAGAAATATGAGAGAGTACTTCTGTTTTCCGAGCATTGCAACCCACAAACTGTTTCATTCTTTTCCGTTGACTACGAAGTCTGTCTAGAATGAACAGATTACAGATGCTGAACTGGGACAACCTTTTTCTTTCCGCAGCAAGTTTCATCGGCATCGTGTGATGCATGCAGACTACAAGCCAAATCAGTTATATATACAAGTTCTATTGACATCGTGTAGTGCATACAAACTACAAGCCAAAAACAGCTACATATAAGAGTATAAGTTTTATTGACGTCATGTGATGAGCACAAAGTATAAGCCATCACCAGTTACATAAGGAAACATTAGAATTCTATGACTTTCGCTTCTATTCCTATAGTTTTTTCTAGACTAATAGTCCTAGCCGTGCTGACTTAAAGAACAAAAGAACAAGAACAAGAACAAACTTATCAGAACCACAGGTAAAGACTGGAAAGCTAGTGAAGGAAAAGTGAAATATACTGCTAAAAGCCTAAAACACGGGGACTTGTAAATGTTCTGAATCTTTTCCTTTATTGTATGAGCACTTGTGTTTTCCTCTGGTTTCTTTATATGCATGTGATGTTGGTAGCTCTTGTGCTGTCACATGGAGCTAGGCTCAAGCAAAGGTTTGCTTCAATCGTTGCTGACCCATACTGAGCTTTGACAGGAGGAAGACACCGGCTGAGGAAGCGAGCACCGCTCCAGAAAAGCAGGCCATATCGAGTCCGGTGACCAGAGGCACGCTCTTGAACTTCTCAAGAACGCCAACCTGCAGCAGCAGTAGTACTGCATGGCCAATCCTCGTCTTTGCCTGTGTGATGGACCTGATCCTGGCCCCATCTTTCAGCTTCTGGTATGGATTTGTAGCTTATTGTTAGTAACAACACATGGGTGATGGATGTGTCTATTCTACAAGTACTTTTTTTTTCTGAAAGACTAATCTACAAGTATTGACAGGGTTCAGTTACCTTTAGGTTGAATGAACCTAAATGGGGCGTATTAATATGTCCTGCTGTCTGAGAACCACAGAACTTGATGTACATCCCCATGCCAAACGTGAGAAGAGCAGTGCCGATGAGAAACATGTCTGAAGAAGAAAGAGAGTCGCCCCAAGTTAGTATGGTTGGGCAAACTAAAACTGACATCTGAGCTGCTTTTTTGGTACAAGGATGTACCTAATGCTTCAGTAAGTAGCTTTATGATTTCACCCTGATCAACTGTGTGGGACATTCCATGGAAGGGCATGAAGAACGACTTCATTACAGCAGCAAAACCCTGCAACCGCATGTAAGTTTCAGCCCGGGAAGTCTTCTCTAATCTACAGGAGGCAGAAAATCTGACGAAAGATCCCTACCTCAGCAAACAATGGGACTGACCCAACAAGGGATCCGGCAACACCAATCAGTGTGAAGGACTGGCGACTGACTATGGCCTGAATTAGTTGTCCATATGACTCTGTTAGCAAAGATGAAAACCTGGACTCTATAAACTGCAAATTCTATAACACGTCTTGCGGAGAACTCTTACCCGGTGGATTGTTGTCTCGACGATCTTGGACCAGCACTGCCTCTCTAGTGCCAACTGAGCCCGAGCCGCCTCAGGATCATCGTCCTTGTGATCTCATATGCCAGAGGTAACAAAAGGTCAATGTTCTTCACTTGCTCCGATAGGAAATGCCCATGCTTCTTCTCTGGTGTGATGCTGGCAGCTCCCAGGGTGATCAAAGCAGCCCTTTGCTCTGCGGCGCGTCCAATCCTGTGCGTATTCTTTGCCTCCCATAGGAACGGGAACTTGAGAGATGGGATACGGTATGGGCTGGCGTTACCAGACTTAGAAGATGACGGAAGATGGCTGTCCGTTTGGAAAGCCTTGGTGGTTGCCCTGAGCAACCTGCTGCCGCCGCTTGCTCCTGCCATTGCTGAACCTGGTATGAAACTTCTGTTGTAGGAAGACTCAAATAGAACTCTTTGCTGCAACTGTTGCTTGTTGTGGTGTTATGTCTGAATTTTTGCAGGGAAAGAAGGTGTTGGGCTGTGACCGTATAAATACGCACACGCACATATGTCACACCTTTACTTGAACAGAAGATAATATCTCGTGACCAGATTCAGCTCACTTGATAATTTGGTTAGGTTCAGTTCCTCAGGCCAAGTTCACAGTCCTCCCAAGGAAGTGGGAGCCGCAAGCTCAAAACTGACGGTTCATGTGATACAATACAAGTGGGTTTTCTTCATCTGACGAGTGAAAGAGAACAGGCGAAGGAAGAAAACACCACTGACTCGCCGCACCGAAAACAACGTCAGGAAGGAAGGCAAGTAGCAAAAGATGAGTTGAATCTGCAAAACGCGCTGTACGACGCAAGCGGCAAGCTTCAGCCCTCGGGAAAAAAAAAGAGGAGAAAAGTTGCAAAGATTTTTCAACGTTTCGGTAGACGGTACCGAGCGAAAAAACCGAGCGTATAAGCGACCGCGGGGCTTATGCATGTTATAGTTAGAGGTTTTAAAAAATTTTGAAACTTGGCACACACAATAGTATCAAGTAGATGTAAATTATACCAAAAGTTGAGATTCAGAAAACTTTTGTAAAAATTCGTAGCTGAAATTTGTTTTTTCGTATGAATTTTTATAAAATTTGTTTGAATCTCAACTTTTGATATAATTCACATCTACATGATACTACTGTGTGTGCAAAGTTTCAACAAAATTTAAAACTTTTAAGTGCGATATGCAAAGCCGAACGTATAAGCTCCGCGGTCGCTTATACGTGCGGTCGTGCGTTTCTGGTAGACGGTAGGTACACATGTTGGAGGAAACTGAGCGTGCCGGGGCGGCGTGTTCGACCGTCCGCGTGTGGGAGTTTGCACGTGCAGTCTCGCACGAGTGTGCGGCGGCAGAGGTGAGGACTGAGGACGAGAGGTGGGAGGGAGCCGGACGCACGCGTGTGCGGCGGCGACGGGTTCCTTGCCCCGGCCGGCTTCCTCCATTCGGTTCTGGTTTTCCGTGGGCACGTGACGCAAACGCCTGCCGCGGGCGGGTTCGTCGCGCCGTCTTTCATACGGAACGAACGACGGTGGAGGTGAGCCCGTGGGTGCGTGGAAGGTGGTGCGCTGCATCCGGTCTGACAGCATGCGTCTTCGTTTTCGACTCTGACGAAGGCGCTTGCGGCTTGCTCGTACATTTGTCACTCTGGCGAGGCCGGCCAGCCGGGTCGACGTCGGGCAGTCGTGCTGCGCTACACCTTCGTCGTGGTGGTGCCGTCGCGTCGCGTTCAGGGTAGACACCAACCTGGTGGCTGCGACGCGTGGCGGATGCTGTGCTCCGGAGCGCGACGTGCGTGGCGCGGCGCGTAGTACGCAGGACATGCGAAGCTCCATTCGGCGTTCCTCGCGTTCTATACCCTGCGGTTGAGATTGAAAGCAGGGGGAACCCCCTTGGAGGCTGGTCGTGTGCCACGGGAAGGTTTGGAGGACCTCTCTATCCGGGTCAGGCTCGGGGACAACGGAGAGCACGATGCCGCCGGCGAGAGCGCGGCGCGGGCAACAGGCGTGCGGCGCGGCGGAGCACACAGGCTGCCTACGTACGTGCGTGTCGACGGCCATCTGCGCGCAAAGAAGTAGCTGCCGCAAGCGCTCCGTGGTGGCGGCGGTGCTTGTGTACGTCGCCGAGGCTGGGCCGCGTCTCGACAGGGACATGGTCGCGCTCATGGCAGCCAAGGGGGGCGGCAAGAAGCCGAGAGGAAGGGAGGAGGTGAACTAGCGCTCGGCCAGGGACGCGGCGACGCTCCGCCTCGCCACGGCGTGCAGGCGGTGCCCCCTCTGACGACTAGGGGCAGCCGGGCAGGACGGCAAACGAGACACCGACCACCCCTGCGGTCTTGGCGGCCGACGGATCGAGAATGTACGGCCCAGATCGGGCGTGGGCTGCCAGTCGGATGTACGTGTGTGTTAGGCAGGAGCGGCAACGCGACACGGCGGTGCGCGGGTTTGACGGCGAGTGGCCGCCGGTCGAGGCAAGGAGTGACCAGTGCCGCAAGCTCCTGTCATGTCGTCGCATTTTTTGCGCCGCCTAGCTCCCGTCGGTGATCAAGCTTGCGGCGCAGGCAGGATCCAGTGGAAGAAACTCATGATCATAAGTAGTGTAATGTGATCAACGTTACGGACTGGTACGTACATTCTTCAGGAGAAGTGGCTCTGTGGCTGCCGTTCATCCGACGATGCCTGAACGTGTGACTGTCAGGGCTGCCTGAACTAAGGAGATCTCACCCATCAACGTACTCAGGTTCTTGAAAGCTGGCTGCTTGTGGTGACTGAGGTCTCTCCTTCAACATTCTAGTACGCGGCGGTATGGTGCTCTGGCGACGAGCTACGAAGGTTGCAACAGGCGCAGCATCAGACGGAGAGAACGACGCCGCAGCACCAGAGCGAGTGCGCGAAACGGGCGCCGGCGCCGGGTGGGCGCGCGTCGGCGGCGGCCCACGGCGGCTGCACCATCGTACATCCGCACGGGACGTGCCGTGGCTAGGCGCGCGCGGCGCGTGGGGACCTCGCGCACGGCAGCGCTCCACACGCCCGGCCACGGCGTGCACCACACAGTACGAAGCAGCAACAAGGCCAGCGCCGGCAGCCGAGGAAGGCGACCGGTGGGGAGACCACGTCCCGTCCCGGCAGCGGCGCTGCGATCGCCACGACGCGCGACCAGGGGTGCGACGGTACAGACCTGGGGGTGGACGGTATTTCAAATACCGTCCACCCCTGGGTCCTGTGAGCCGCCGGATTGAGAATGTGCGGTCCAAATCGGGCGTGGGACGCCCTCGGTCGTCTTCTTCGGGTAGGCGCGGGAGCGAACGTGCTGGTAATATGCGGCGGCGCTCCGGTCGCCACGGTGGTGTTTGACCTGTATGGATCTCCCGTTATTAGTCCTCGGTTGCGGAAGAAATTCAGCACATCAAATGACTAGAAGACGAGGATCATGAAGCCAAATGATGTTTGAGTGCATTTGAATGTGTGTTTCAGAAAAAGCCATGGTATATCATGGTTTCTGTCATTTACGTCAAGATAGGCCAAGGTCTTTTTCTATGGTATAAATAGTGGTTTTCCCGAACTCCAGATTTAGAGGAAAAGATAAGCCAAATTATTTGCTTTGGCATTAAAACAATCATAGACTATCATGACCAATCTCGTTATACCTCGTTTTCCCTTATTTGAAACTAAACCCATCGTGACTGCTCTATTTTGGCAAGATAAACTAATCCCAGTACTTTTCTTGCACTGAACTTTGGCGGCTTCCAAAAAAATTGAAACCCACAAATGCATCAGAATTGAGCTGGGGCCCAGGGCGACTTGGACAACATCATTTTTCATCCAACAAATAATCCTCCGACACTTTGCATTGTATTTCTTTTTTAGGAAAAGGAAAAGGAGTTCATAGCAAAAAAAAAGACACTTTGCATTGTACTTCATGGTTCCAATTTCTCTAAGAAACGTTTCAGAATTAATTTGTATCTGAAACGAAATCACTTGCTCAATTCATTTGGCGACAAACTAGATTCTCCCTAAAATAAACTTGAACCACTGGGAAGCACCTTTTTGGGTGATTCTCCCTCCTAGTGCTAAAATGAGAAACGTTTCAAGCAGGTGATTCTCCCGCTCTTATATTTTCATCGTTCGATAGGGATTCAGGTGTTTCTACCTAGAATCAGCAACATTTCAACCAGCCCAACGGGGCCTAAGTTATGGGTTCAAGAGAAAAGTGGTAATGGTGCCATTAACATATAGTTTATGTTTTGAAAATTGCATATTGTTTATGTTATCCGAACTTTGCAATATCCATTTCTTTGCCCTTATTCTTTCGGGAATCATTTCTTTTTCTTTGTACAATGAGCAGGATGCAGAATCCATCTCCACAAGCTAGATTGCAGGGGTAGCACGATAAAAGGCGAGCATAAAGTTATCGGCACTCACGAAGCAAAAGAGAAGTGGGACTGCAGCAAATCAAATCAGTGGCATACGCTTGGTTGGATTCGCTGTCGTCAGCTAGGATTCAGGCTTTCTGCAATGGACCACCAACACACACAGCAAAGGTCAGGAGAAGAGGACGAGACCGACGAACAATGGCCGCATGCAGCATGCTCCTAATCGGTGGAACCGGCCACATACAAGATACATCCATGATCCATCTCCTGTTCAGAGCAAACACAAGCTCTGTTCTGTAGATAATGCCTGTGAGCGTGGCAACATTGGCACGTCCACACGTGTACTGCAACCTGATGAAACCCTGACGGGTCTCGGTGTTGAGGACTGTCTTTTTGTGGAGGAGCACCCATGCCATGCGAAGAAGCACCAGATAACAGGACATGCAAGCAATCGAGTAGTAGAAAAGAGCTGAACGCCTGAACGAAACCTGGCTACGTTACAAATTGCCACCTGGCACAGACAACTCACACAGATCCTTTTAGTCCTTTACCCATCTGGTGTTGACACGGACGGCAATGGCCATGGTGCCTTTCAGCGGTTCAGGTCCACGGATCATGTAAATTTGACGACCCACACCGGCTAGATGAAAACGCTCGAGACCTGGAAGCCTTGCACTGCACCTCACCGCCGGTAAACGATTTGGAGCTTCTCAGCCATTCTCACCTCAAGTGCGGATCTCCGGTCAGATGGCTTCCCGATCGCGTGAAAATTCTCATGGTTGAACAAAGCGCCAGCGGATGCGTATGGGCTACGGGCTCATCCCCATCCTGGACGCCCTTGACGCCACCACGTTGCGCGCTTGCGAGTCGCACACCTGCGTGCTGAACTTGCACCCGTGCCGCGCCCTCCATCCGCCCGCCGCGGGCGCCGGCGCTTCGCCCCCGTCTTCCACGACGGCGGCGGCGGCGGGCGACCGGCTGCCGCCACGGCCGTCGATCTTCTTGATGGCCCTGCGCATGCTGGAGCACTCGCGCTCCAGCTCCTGCACCCGGCTCGCCATGCTGTCCATGTCCAGCCGCAGCACCCGGCCCTCCTGCGCCAGCGCCGTCGCGACGGGGGCCGCGCGCTGCGGCCGCATCACGCGCGGAGCGCCGCCGTCGCCGGGCGCGAGCAGGGTGCCCGTGATGGCGCGGCGGAGCTGCAGCTGCTCGAAGAAGAGCACCTGCAGGACGGCGCGCAGCGGGAGGCGCTCGTTCTGCGCCGCGTGCGTGCACGCCTCCACCGTCAGCTTCCGGCAGTCAACCACGCCCGCCACCCTGTCCCGCTCCTCCGCCGTCAGCCGCGGGTGCGCCTGCACACACACACACACACACACACACACACACACACACGGTCAGTGCACGCCGATCACCAAAAGTAGACGAGATGCATCTTTGGCAGCGACACCTCAAAAGGCGACATCTTTTCTTTGTCCTTTTAGCGTGCACACCAATCACCCGGCTACATTTTACATCCTGCGTGCGTGGCCGTGGTGAGTGGTGACCTGGCAAGGCATGGCAGCGCACGCACGTACATACCTTGAGGTAGATGTCGACGGCGCGGTAGACGCCGTCGTCGTAGATGCGGGCGTGGTCCGGCAACGACAGCGCGAGCTCGCAGAACTTGCCCGGCTTCAGGTTCGCGTCCGACGCGACCTCGGCGAGGTAGCTGTCCACCAGCTTGCCCACCTGCACCATGGCCACCGCGGACGGCAGCCTCGGCACATCAGCGGCAGCCGCCTCCTCCTCGATCGCGGCCGACGACGACGCCTCGGCCTCCTCCTCCGCCGCCTCCTCGGCGAGGAAGTACCTGACGATCCGCTGCACGCAGTCCACGTCGTACAGCGTCTCCGCCGCGCCGGAGTAGCTCGGGATCAGCAGGTCCTCCAGCGCCGCCTGCTCCAGCTGCGTCGCCGCCTTGCGCTCCAGCGCCGCGCGCGCCGCGCCCGAGGCCCGCAGGATGTGCGCCGTCCGGAGCAGCGCGAGCAGGAACCTGGCGGTGACGACGCGCCCCGAGCACTTGTCGGCGGGGAGGCTCGCGACCACCGCCTCCAGGAGCTCCTTCTGCTCCACCTCCGACGACACCGGCGCGGACGCGAGCCGCCGCCGCATGGACCTCGAGAGCCCTGGGATGGTGCCCCTGGCGTAGGACACGAGGCAGCTCTCCCGGGCCTCCGCCCGCACGTCGTCGCGCGCCGCCATGGCCGCCACGACCCGCTTGTACATGCGCAGGCCGAGCACGGCCAGGTCGTCGAACCAGGACCGCGGCGCCGCCGACGAGCGCGCCGCGATGGCCTCGACGCAGCGGCCCACGATGCCGAGCTCCTCGGCGAGCGGCAGCAGCTCCTCGCAGGACTTGAGCGCCTTGGTGGCGTCGCCGGGGTGCCGGAGCACGGTCTCCTCCAGGTAGGCCTCGGCGCGCGCGGCGAGGTTGTCCTCGGCGTGGTCCTCCGTCATCTCCAGGTACTCGGCGGCGCATCGCAGCGGCGCCACGTTCCAGGCGGTGAGGTCGACGCGGACGCCGTAGCAGAACTTGGCCGCCGCCTCGAATGTGCCCGGGCCGCCGGGGAAGTCCGGCAAGGCAATGCTGTACGGCTGCCCGTCGCCCTCCCTCCTAACCTGCTGCTGCTCGTCCACCTCCTCTTCTTCCTCCTCCTCCTCTGCTTCCTCAATCTCTGTTTCCGCAGCACCGTCATCGCCGGAATCGCCTCCGTCGCCACTCCTCCTCCGCCACCGCCGTCCCCGCGCCGGACGCTCCTCCTGCTCGGTGAGCATGCGGTGGATCTTCCGGCTCTTGGCCATGAGCGGGAACTGCGCACCACAAGAAGCCTCAGCGGAATTTCGTCGAGCAGAACGCATTGGATTGGAGCACAAAATTCCCCACGCAACAGTCGAGTCGAACATGAACATACCTTGTGGAGGTGGAAGGTCATGTCGTGCACCTCGAAGACGACGTCGCTGGGCAGCCCGGTGGTGCAGAACCTGTGGCGAGGCAGAGAACCCATCAAGAGAGCACACGAAAGCAGCCGCAAACCACCTGAATGGCTGAATTCAAATAGCACCCAAGCAGCCGCGCTCCCTACTCACCATGCCTGGGCCCTCGACGAGCCGTGCCGCACCGACGACGACATGGCCGGTGCCCTGCCCGATACGCCCCGTCAAGCTACGACTACGATTCGGATTTCTGAGGAAGAAGAAGAAGGAGAAGGCTTGTACATCCAATTCCAATCCAATCCAATCCACCCCGTCGCTGGCTGGCCGCCGTATGATTTGGGGCGGGTAGGTGTGGCGATTGAGGGCGCCTACCTGGCCAAATAAATTGGCATCAGAATCCCACTCCTTCCCCCAGTGTCAGCTGTCAGCAGGGAGTTATTGCTGGGGATAAACAAGCAAGGACAGCCGATGACATGTATGGAAAGCTACGTCTCGTTGCTTGCGCTGCTAGCTCATGGGATTAGTTGGAAATCCTTGCTCACCATGGAATCCTCATGGATTATTATCTACTGCCTTTTTTGCGCGTGTTCTCTCGGTAGGGGAGAGTGTGACGACTGACGAGGGTGATGAGGTGTGAGCTAACCACTCCATTGATGGGGCATGTAAAAGGTTCCTGCTTCCGTTTGGGGCGATTAGAAAGTTCTTGGGGGTAGACCTCCACCTGCTTTGCTTGTGCTACCAGTACGTCTTTGGATTTGGACAGCAAAAAGACTAGGGAAAAGGGAAAGGCAAATGAGGGAGGGGAAAAGGCAGGCGTCTCTTTCTTGCGTCAACCAACACCCAACAAAGCTTTGTGAAAAGAGGAGAAAGATAACCGGATGCCAAAACAATTTGCTGCGACGAACGATCCATGTACGGCGACGCCGAAAATTGAACAAATGGCATTTCGTGTTCTGACATACTATTTTGTATATGTTGTTAGGTGGTCAGTGCCGACTGGGGGAGCAGTCTTAACTGTAAAGCATACGGCTACCAATACAGTAATACGTGCCTACATTTGTTTTTGACCAAAAATTGTGCCTTTTCCGCTTTCTTGCTTTTTTTAGGCGGCCAGATGGGAACTGCCTGAAATCTGAATGAACCGTCCCTGCTTTACCGCTAGCCGTTTCGTTTTCTTGCCGTCTCCCTTTCCGGGGTCGTTTTCCAGCCAGCCCGGCGCGCCGGGCACTAGCGACATACACACCTCGCATTCAAGATGAGCGACCGGCCCGCCATGGCCAACGGGTTTTGCTGCTTCGGGTACCTCACGCAGGTGAAAATTTTGTCCCCGCCTCCGCGGCAAGCAGCTGCAAGTGAATATTCGAAATCAAGCACGGCATTTGATCCTCTTTGAGGAGCAAGCTCAAGTTGAAGCCGACGTAGCACTAGCAGTACCCGGCATAATATTATGTCAAGAGAACACTCTACGGTCAAATGCCCTTTAGGCCATTCTCAGCGTGGTGGTTCTATTCTCGTTAAATAGCATGTCACATCTGTAAATTTAGTGACATGATAGAATATCTACGATGAAAGAAAAGAAATGAGACCGTGTAATGACCGGCATTGTTTCATTCACCAACATAAACCCCTTTAAATGACGTGACACTTTTGAAAAAAAGTGAGATAACATTTTTCATTGTAAATAGGCTTATGAGACTAAAACTAGGGATAAACAGAAATCGCAAAAGAGGAATCTAGTATGCATCTTATCTTATCATGCACATTAAATGAGCAATCTCACGATATTTTGGTTATTCCCTACATCCAGAAAAATACAACTCTCGTTCCCCAAGAAATCAAATAATTTCAATGTTGATCAAATTTATACAAAATATTACTAACATTTATGTCTTAAAATTGATTATGTATGAAAACATATTACATGATTAATCTAATGATACTCATTTTGATATGTCAGTATTTTTTATAAATTTAGTCAAATTTAAAATTGATTGACTCACGGGATGCGAGAGTTGCATTCATATTCTCAGATAAACCGGGATTGTCCTCCCCTATTATCGTACGTCCCAACCTTAACTGAATATATTGTTTGTAAATCTGGTGACGCAGCGCGGCGCATACAGTGGGAGCAACCAGTCAGGTTCCAGGTACCCATGCCCGGAGACCTGGATCCCCTTTGGCAGGGGCGGAGCCAGGACCCGTGCTGGCCGTGCTGCAGCACGGGTCCAGGCCAGCACACCTCAAGTAAAACTATACATTTTGTTAACCAAAAGTACTGAAATTAGGTACTAATTTAGCTAGTTTAGCTTCTATCCATGGATTAGCCCGGGACGCAAGTCGTTTCTGGCACCGCCCTTGCCCTTTGGGATACTATTTGGACACTACTTCGCAGACTTTAAAGGTAAGGTGGCTACTACTCCATTTACATGTTGTTTTTTGTTCATTTTTTGCGTGGCTTTTAGGCGGCCAAATGGGAACTGTCTGTCTGAAATCTGAATGAATCTTGCCTGCTTTACCGCTAGCACCGTTTCCTTTTTTTTTCTCCCTTTCCCCGCGGTCGTTTTCCAGCTCCAGCTAGCCCGGCACGCGGCTGCAGGATCGCAAATGCACGGCGGGGGCCGGCGACCCTGCTGAGTGCTGATAAGATGAGCGGTAGAACGACGAACCAACGAACAACGAGCACCAACTTACACCGACAGAGCCGGTGTGCGCCGCGCATTCAACATGAGCCAACGGCGAGGGCATTGCCGCTCATGCGAGTATTATGCGACTGGCTGTACCCTGGAGATATGCTGACTGGTGTAGTGAGTTCTTGGATATGGGAGTATTGGTGCTGATGACGCTCTTTTGGGCGTTCCGTTGAGGCGTTGAGTTGGTCTGTGTTCGATTTAGTGGAGCAAGCAGTTCGTGATGCTACGACTATATATACGTTATCAAAGAGTTTTATGATAACGAAACTCCCCTCACGTACCGTAAAACTCTTTCATCTCTCTACTATGCCACATCAGCACATCTAAGATGCGTTTGGATGATAACCTGCGTCAGCCCTGCTAAACATCGACAACGGCCACAGTTCGGCGACAGCTTCGGCCACCCACGAATTGGCCGGCCTGGTGCAACAAAAACAACTATGGCAGCCAGGGCGGGCTAAATCGGGGCCATGATCCAAGCGAAACGGTTTGCCGTAGTCAACGGCCAAATTTTGGCTTGGCCAGTTCGAACGCACATCAAAACACATCTTTAATACCACGAATTTCCTCATAAAATCCCCACTGAAACTGACCTTACGTAGCAACAAAATTAGCCACAATTAGAGGTAGTAGGTAATTTTAAACATCAAGCTTAACAAAGACTGAATCAAAATACTACTAATGTTTAAGCTAAAATAAATTAGGGCCAGATAATACAGTGAGATAAGCATGATGGCCATAATCCCTTACCACCTTACCTATAGCAGGGAACAAACCATCTGGCTGCCGTACCTTCCGCAGCCAGCTGAAGAACCTTCCATTCTCTCGACCGGCTCCCAACCACCGTCGTTGTCCCTTAGCTTCTGAGAGAGACATGATCGAAAGGATGGCCGTGCTCGGCGAGAGGAAGAGGACACGCAGCAGAATGCCACCACGGAACGGACGCCGCACGCATGTCGTGTAGCCTGCAGGGGGCGAGCTAGTGCGCGCGTAGGGACAACAAGACGGGGAGAGTCGGTGGCCGATTTGGCCCTAGCGCCCTGGCGGGTACTATCTTTCTTCCCCGGCCCGGGCACGCATCATCATGGTTCATGGGCGCGCTCCTTTCTGGCGCCATCATGCACGCGCCTTTTTCTGTCGCAATTATGCTATGGAAGCGAGCTAGCGGTAGCGTCAGTTTGGATTCAAACTAAATAAGCCGGCAAGTTCTACACTATTCTAGTCTATCCAAGGACCTAAGTAACCGACCTGAGGATTGACGAATGCGCCGGATCCCCAGGGCCCAGGCAACTGAACTCTGAAGGGCAGCGTGCATTGCAAGGGAAGGCGAGAGATAAATAGAAGAGTAGTAAGCCTGTGTAATCTCCATTGTTTGGTCAGGGGTCAGCGTCAGCCGTCAGCTAGCCTCGCCATGTTTAGGCGCCATTCGCACAAAGGGATTCGTGGGATATGCATCCTCGGGTACCCTCAAGATAGAAGACTGAGTCCTAGTAGAACTACTCGGACAACTACTCGTGTACTCCTACTAGGACTAGGACTCCCAATTGTAACCGACTAGGGAACTTACCATGTAACCTTGCCCCCTGGGATATATAAAGGAGGGCAGGGGACCCTAGTTCGGCATGTCCAACACGACATCAAGTAACACCACACGTGCAATACATTCAAGCACACAGGACGTAGGGTATTACGCTATTCGCGGCCCGAACCTGTCTAAATTGTGTTGTTCGTGTACTTTCGTTCCTAGAACTCGGCGAGACCCACACAAATCTACTTCCTGGGGTATCCCCAGTTAGACGTGTTCGACATAATTCGTCGACACTTGGCGCCCACCGTGGGGCTATCTCGCTGAAGTTCGACATTAGGCGCGATGGGATCAACTTTCAGTGCAAGCGGCATCGAGGAAGGCGCGGCGTTTGTCATCGGTATGGACTTTCGTCTCCGATGGCAAGCTCGGTTTCGAGTCGTTCCAAGCAGATCGACCGGAGCCCTACTCGATGCCGGCGTTTCCACTGGAGCCGCGTCAAGACCTCGTCGAGAATCAGATCTCGACGAGTTCGTCAACCTCGACTTCAACATCAATCAACTTTCAAGAATACAATCTATACAGCGCGATGCGATTGTTGTTCTATATCAATGGACTCAACGATTCATCGCATCTACATCAACGGCCGGGCTCATGGCGCTGCTTTCGAACTCAACGTCGACTTGATCAAGTTCCAGGCGGCTACTCGGCCAGATTTTTTTACATGCACCGAGCCCAAGTCGGATCGGACTGTCGCGGCGAGATTGTCTTCGGATCGGATTTTTTGTTGGTCACCGGTTCACATGCGGGGTCAGATCAAGAACCGAGGAAAACCTCTTCTGTACAGCTATACGCGTGCAGGCGGCGGAGATCAGAACTGTTGTAGCTGGCTCCAATCATTAGTGCCAAACAAGAAGACCGAAGCAAGATAGGCGCGGAAATAAAAAAACAGTATTACTACTCGTTTCACGCAGAGGATTTCGAGTTTCATGTTCACGATTAGCGTACAATGCTAAGGGTACACGGAGAACTACCAGAAGGTTGCAAGCTCCAAAAATCTTCGCTTGCGCACACGAGAAGATGCACGCGAGTACGACTACGTCGACGTCCGGCTGCATCGACTCGGCGTATGACTACTTCGACTCGTTTCGACTAGTTAAAACTAGTCGGGATCGGCTGCATCGACTCGACGACGACTACTTCGACTACTCTCGACTAGTTAAAACTAGTCGAGAGCGGCTACGGCTTCATCAACAACTAGTCGGAATCGACTCCGACTAGTCGGCTTCATCGCCAACCGCCACGGCTTCGTCGACAATCGTCCGCAAACAAAGCTAAGTCTTATTTAATAATTATTTTATTGTATTTTTCATATTAATTTTATCAATTTGTTTAAAAACATACTTGGCCATGAGTCGACTACTCTAAAAGAGTACATCCCTCAACAATAATAATTTTCTCCGATGGGTATCAAGTCCCTCGCGCTACCTCTCCAACAGGAGGAAGTCCTCACCGACTACTTTTTTGCGTACCACGCGTACTTTTGTCGCATGTCGACTACTTTATGCTTGTTGTCATCTCTTAATGACCAAACACCACTCGATAGCATGCACCTTAATTCGTGAAGCTTCGGCTCCTTTGCAACACCTACGCACCACACGTCAAAGAAGACACCAGTCTCACGTTAAAGGACGGGTTAAGCGGGACCAAGTGTTTAAACGTAACAGGGCTACTACCTGAGTGGTTGAAAGTCTAAAAGAGCACGAGCGAAAACCTTTACATGCATTACAAGTGCTATTATTTGCTTTGCAAGCATTACAAATACTATTATTCACTCTTTCTTGATCGGATACTACTCATCCTATATATTTAAATTGCAGGGTTCACAGCTGGGTACTCACACCAGTGAGACTTGGCACCACTTCACCTCTTCATGACGCTGCGGAGCCGATCGAGTACTTATACTAGTCGGTGCTCACATGCCGAGTACTTTAACTAGTCACTTGAAGCTCGGGGGCTACACATCGCAAGCTAAGACATGGAGACGAGTACTGACACTAGTCGGTACTCAAACGGCGAGGCGCTACAGTGCTAGCCGAGTACTTTAAAAAAGTCGGTACTTTTGAAGATTATGTTCTTGACCCTCGGACCGAATGCAAACCATTCACTTCGAGGCTCGGGGGCTACACTCAAGGGGTACACATTTTTTTTACCTATTGTTGATCAATTCAAGACCTTCAAGACCTTCGACTAGTTTTCATGAAACTACTCGAAGCTCGGGGGCTACACCCAATGGGTCCACCTACTAGGTGCACGTCATTGAACTATTCAAGATAAAGACAGAACACTGCTTTTGAACCTCTTACTACTTAAAAAGTACTCGGAGGCTCGGGGGCTACACCCATTGGGTGCATCATCAGATGCACACCAATAAAACTACTCGTCAGAGGAGATCAAAGCGTCTTGGACTTAGCTCCAAGTACTCGAAGATGTTAAAGCAGATTCAAGACTTGAAGCGAAGGTGCAAGATGCTCGGGGGCTTGTGGGATATGCATCCCCGGGTACCCTCAAGATAGAAGACCGAGTCCTAGTAGAACTACTAGGACAACTACTCGTGTGCTCCTGCTAGGACTAGGACTCCCCATTGTAACCGACTAGGGAACTTACCATGTAACATTGCCCCCCTGGGATATATAAAGGAGGGCAGG
This sequence comes from Echinochloa phyllopogon, assembly GCA_033239725.1. NCBI lineage: Eukaryota > Viridiplantae > Streptophyta > Magnoliopsida > Poales > Poaceae > Echinochloa > Echinochloa phyllopogon. Next base: position 8,002,510 of record BTCW01000009.1, on the reverse strand, counting down.
GGTCCCTAGTTCGGCATGTCCAACACGACACCAAGTAACACCACACGTGCAATACATTCAAGCACACAGGACGTAGGGTATTACGCTATTCGCGGCCCGAACCTGTCTAAATTGTGTTGTTCGTGTACTTTCGTTCATAGAACTCGGCGAGACTCACACAAATCTAATCTCTGGGGTATCCCCAGTTAGACGTGATCGACGTAATTCGTCGACAGGATTACACTAGGCAAAGGCAATAGCGCGGCGGCATGAGATGGACGTGGTGAGTGGCGACTTGCTCCTGTATCTGTATCTGATCATCTGATGCCGAGCGCGGAACGCCCCCGCCGTGTCGGTGCGCGATGCCGCACAGCGCGTGGGCCGTGAAAGGAAGCGTTGGGCCGAGTCTGCGGTAAACGTTCCGGGAGCGAGCGGCCTGGCACGCCAAAATTATATGGCCAGGAACGCATTTACTGCCGGGCGAAATTTGCGTGGGGCTTCGTACAACAACACGATTAAAAATGCAATCACTCATCTGAAAATTAAAGTTTCCCTAAAAAAATCTGAAAAATAAAGTTAATCAGATCTGAGGCTCATGGAGTCATGGACAAATAGCGGAGCTTAAAATCAACTACGATCGCAGCAAACCCAACGTCCTTGTACAACCTCCGCTTGGAGGTTCTAGAAATCAATCGACTGATTTTCACGTTTTTAGAGCTAGCTGCCCGACCAATGTGGCACTGTGGACGGTTTGGATATCCATCCTCTAATGAAGAAAATCCACACTGCCAAATGACAACTGCTTCCAAGCTCCAAACTATAACGTTCAAATTGGAAACACCACATGAAACATCAATCAGTAGATCACCAAAAAATTTCATTTCAGCAAAGAAAGAAGACAACTGGAATTAAGAATTGAGACCTTTATTGAATACATCCTTTAGCACAAAACCAATTCATTTTAACTACTACGTACAACAGATAAGCATGTGTTGTATCAAAAGTTCCCTTAGCAATGCAAATTAGTTGCAAGAAAAAGCAAACATACCTAGCTAGACTCACCATCCCTTGTCACAAAAAAAAGGTGCCAAATTGCCCAGCTCGTGACCAGCACAAGCTAGCAATTTTCATACCTTCCATTTTCAGCTATTTCCGTCAGTATATATTGATGAGGACGTATGTGTAGCAATCCAGCAGATTCTTCTTCTTCTGTTAATCTCTCCAACGTGTAGTTTTTTTGGTTTTTTTTTGTCGCAACTGATCAGAGCCGTCGTCTTAGCGGTACGACGTCGTGGAGCCGCTGGGCCCGAACGCGTCGCCGGGATACCGGTCGAACATCTGGGGCGCGTCGCCGCCGGGGCCCTGGAGCTGCGGGTCCGGCGGCTCGTCTGTGACGCGCCACACCTTGATCGACTTGTCGAGGCTGCCGCTGTACACGATCCACCGCGGCGACGAGGAGGACCCGCCTCCCGCCGCGCCGCCGGCGCTGGACTCGCTGGTGTCGCCGTTGTCCTCGACGACGGCGATGCACCTGATGGGCTCGGTGTGCCCCGTGAGCACCGAGAGGCACGCGTGCACGCCGGCGTCGCGCCGCCAGACGAAGATGGTGTTGTCGGCGGAGCCGCTGAGCAGGAGCGCGCCGGCGGCGGCGAGGCAGAACACGGCCTTCTTGTGGCCGCGGAGCACGCCGCCGTGGACCAGGTTCCGGTCCCCCTCCCAGAAGTTGACGAGCCCGTCGGACGAGCCGCAGTAGAGCACCGGCGCGACGGCGCTCACGGCGAGCGCGTTCACCGCGTGCTCCTGCTTGAGCAGCGTCTGCACGGGCGTGTGCTTGGTGCTCTTCCCCTGCACCTCCCGCCGCCACACCTTGACCGTGCCGTCGGCGGAGCCCGTGAACACCAGCCCGTCGAACGCCGCCACGACGGCGTTCACGTTGTCGTCGTGCGCCACCACCGACTCGAGGCACTTGGAGTCGTTGATGCGCCACACCTTGAAGGTGCGGTCCCATGAGCCCGAGTAGAGCAGGCCCTGCGCCGGGTCCGTCGGGCTCAGGCACGACACGGCGTCGCTGTGCCGGATCCACAGCGCCGACCGGTTCTTGCGGACCTCCACGTAGTTGGACGGGTTCAGGGATCCCCGGAGGAAGTCGCGCAGCCGGGGCAGGCTGCCGACGCGCTTGTGCAGGCCGTTCTTGGGGGACACCTTCCACACCCTGATCTTGCCGTCCTGGTGGCCGGTGAAGATGCGCTCGCCGGAGATGACGATGGCCTTGACGAGGCCGCTCGAGGACTTGAACCCGCCGGAGTCCTTCTGCTTGCGCCAGACGCGGATGTTCTTGCTGTCCGAGCCGGTGTAGAGCGTGTCGGTCTTGGCGGCGAGCGAGTAGATGTGGCCTTCCTCCCTGACCAGTGAGCCGATGAGGCTTGTCCCGGGAGCCATGGTGGGAGGGCCGCCGGCGCCGGCGCCGGAGGCCTCGCTGTGGTGGGACCAGGGGGAAGCCATGGTCTGGTTCCAGGGGGACATGTTGTACGGGGAGCACTCGCCGCTGAAGCTGGAGGGGTAGTCGGAGTAGAACCCGGGGCTGGCGCCGCCGGTGGCGGAGGAGCTGCTGTTGCGGTTGGAGGAGTCATCGTCGGTGCCTCCGGAGAACTGGAGGTTGGGGTCGGAGTGCGGCGCGGGCAGCGGGAGGTTGGACGGGTGCGAGCGCGAGACGCCGCCGCCGGCGCCCTCGCCGTCGCTGTCTCTCATCTGCTTCTTGCTGGAGGCCGTGATGACGACGGAGCTCCGGCACGACGACGAATGGGAGGGGGGAATTAGGAGAGCAGAGGGAAAGGAAGGGCGGGCCTGCGTGTGTGTATGTGAGGAGCAGAGGTAGGGGGAGAGGCGAAGAGAAAGTGGCGGGAAGGGGCAAGTCGTTAGGACCGTTAAAGAGGTTGGGGGCGGGGAAGAAATGGTGGGGACCACCGGCCGCGAATTGCTCCCTCTCGTCGGTTTAGGAGCCTAACTTGAGCTCGGAGAGAGACTATCTTTAGAAATGGAGCATAAAAGGAGCTAGCTGCATCCAATTTGTAGGAGTGTATATATAAACATTTGGAGCATGAGCTTGAGTACATATTAATTTGTATTTCACACGAAGTTAAAAATGGACTAGTAAGTTGACCAACATGGATTGTGTGATTAGCCTCTTATTTTCCTCTCTATCTCCTTGTCTCTATTCTGATGAATGTGCCTTCTTTTAAGAAAACATGATGATTCATTAAACTTTTTCTATATTTAACCGAGCCATGCGGGGTCTTATAATATGATTCCGTTCATTGCAAATAAAGAGATGTTAACATCTGCTTCCCAATTAGCGCACTTTTGTAACATTCTCCCCCTGGTCTGAATAAGTGTTGTCACTGTGCATAATTGCCCTCTCTACATTGCAAAAAACGTTGAAATATAGCATCGTGCATCGGGTCCTTATACTACCAAAGTGCAACTATACAAGCCAAACAAAAACATGACAACCAAAGTGCAAGCCCTGCATTTTGGCAGGTGTTAAATGTATAACTAGATCCAAACTGTCCACTGCAACATTAGACACATCGGACATTGAGAAACCGCGGAGTAAATATAGTTTCCTTACAGCATACTGTAACAAAGTGAAAGCAGAGCAAAGCATACGGATTTATGCTGAAGATGTAATATGCTCTGAGCAAAACAGCATAATATGACCCACCATCTTCAGGCTCCAGCAGTTCAGCTTGTATAATTGGGCGGGTCACGGTTTGGTCTCTACATCCAGAACGCGAAGGGCTGTTCCAGGGCCGACTCAGTAGTTCCTTTGGGCACAGTGTAGCGCCGAATATGGAGGCTGTTGCCAGTGGTCAGCTCACCATTTCTGTCATAATTCAGAGAAAGGTTTTTCAGTCGAAGGCGATAGCGGTATGCTGGAGCTACTTCTCCACCCGCACCCGACCACGACCAGCCAGGGGTGGTAATGGATCATGGCCCGTTTGTTCCTTCACAATCTAACTTGGTCCTAACAAAATTTAGCTCAAAAACTAGTATTATTTTGACCCGGTCCTAATCCGGCCCGATCCTTAAAATTTCATACAAAAATGAGGGCCCTTTGCCACCTCTACGACCAGCACCCTTCTTCATCCGAGCTGTAGGAATACATCATGGTCTTCGGTACGGATGGCCAGCACGAGGCAGAAGCGGCTTCCGGCTCCCAGGTCCCAGGTAGAGGAGGGGGGCAACCACGAGTAGGCCTCTCATCACCTGGTTCCTTGCCAAGCAGATACTCCTTGAGATACTCCGCCCTTGAGATACTCCGCGCGGTGCCTCGAAGCGGAAGACGGGCGGCGGCAGGGGCTCCCCAATTACTACTTCAGCCCAACCTCTCCGCAGCAGGCCCAGCAGCAGGCGCCTATGCTGAACCTCTCCAATACTTGAGTACAACGAGTCTAATTAGGTTTTTAAATTCGTTATAATCACTCAAATCTAGATGCCCGATCGTTGTACCGCACTCCAAAATATTCAAATGGGTAAGGCTTACATATACGACAGCTAACAACACCGCAAGCACACATATTATTCAGAGAACATACTGGAAATGCAACTGTCCAAGAAGAGTGATGGTTAATATAGCATCAGTATTGCATCTTGCAGCAGGTGTCTACATTCCACTTTCACCATGGGTTTATGTGTACATGATCATGCTCATTTAAACTCCCAATAATTGTCTCGACATCTTTTCTTGCTGCAAAAAGGAAAAAAAGATAATTTGTTAAGTGATTGCAGTCACTATTTTTCTGCAATGGCGATCAAGACTTCAAGAGGAAAGGACTCAAGATATGTATTTTAGTTCTTCTTTGAACAACAGAGTTACCGCTCCGGTGTTCCCTAGTACAACTGAAACTCGACTGGATAAAGATGGAGCATAACTTACTATTCTGATCTAGTTCTTGTATTTCATGGTCTCTTTCTCAAATCCAATTGTTGGGAACTGTTTTGCATATTCCTCCACATCATGGCGAAGCTTTGCAATCTCAGCTTGGATGTTGCTATCAGATTGCAAAGTGGCAACGAAGTCCTTCAGTTTTGTTCCACCTACATTGCAAGAGTTTAAAACAAAACATATATCAGATCAATTATCCCTCAATAAATGCAAATCTATCTTCACAAAATAAAACTAGGACTTCGACTGACTCGTCGTTGCAGCCTTAATCTTCACAGCCAAGTTCACTGATGCATCAAAGAAGTCGGCAACCTTAACGAAATCTTCCTCCACAAATCCTCTGGATGTAAGAGCTGGGGTTCCTGCATGATGGAGAGATGGTATTAAGAATTTCCAAACTTAATTTAAAATAAGCCGAGAACAAACATTCTATGGCCCACATATTTTACCCATCCTGATGCCTCCTGGTACCATAGCTGAAACATCACCAGGAACAGTGTTCTTGTTTGCTGCAATATGCACACTTTCTAAAACCTTCTCCACCCTCGATCCATCTATCCCCTATTCAGGAAATTGAAAAAGATGACAATTGTTCAGACATGGTATCATAATTGGAAATAACAACTTTTTGCGTAATTAGCACATTTAGCTAATATGTATAAAGGAACAGCTAGGCTTCATGCCGAATGCACATAAACCAATATCTTTTCCTAATAATGACATCAGCCAAACAACACAAAGGTTTACGAATCATTACCACTAGAATTGGATACAGATAATTCCATATTAACAAAACAAGCAATTTGCAAAACATTTTTCTCTTACCTTATTCTTGAGATTCACAAGGACTAAATGGTTATCAGTTCCACCAGAGACAAGGTCGTATCCTTTTGCTGTCAAGCTCTGGATAAAATTTTGCCACCAAATAAGTGATTTCAAACGGTATAGCATAATTGTAAAGCTGAAGAAGATATTTTTGTTCCAAAACACAGCTGCTAATATAAACTGTAAACAAGTTAATCATCCTATTGAACGAGCATACCTGCGCAAATTTAGCAGAGTTACTCATAACTTGCTCTTGATAAGCTCGGTACTCTGAAGTAGTTGCCTGAAATATAAAGAGCAGCTGAGAGCCTTAGAAAAAAGCAAACAATATGAATAAAAGATAATATGAAACAACATAGGTGGCACAAACCTGCTTAAGTGCAACAGCCAAGCCAGTAATGGTATGGTTATGAGGCCCACCTTGTAGACCTGGAAAGACGGCAGCATTGATCTTGTCCTCAAAATCATACATAACCTGTAGAATAGTATATCTTAGTCCTTTTCATTTTCTGAATAATATATCTTAGAAGAAATAGTCAACACCCTATGCTACAATATCTTATTGTTTTCCTCCAGTCCCACCTCTTTTCCTTGCTTGTTTACTTCTTTCACTCCCTTCCTGTAAAAGATCATGGCTCCACGTGGCCCACGGAGTGACTTGTGAGTAGTGGTAGTCACTACATCTGCATAATCAAAAGGAGATGGGATGACGCCAGCTGCGACAAGCCCACTAATATGTGCCATGTCTGCTAGAAGTATTGCCTTCTGCTTGTTGCATATCTGTCAATCACAAAACATGATAGAGTTATTTGGCTGATTACAAAATAAAATGGTTTAATTTTCACTGTTAAAGAAGAAACTTGCCTTCCGCATACGGTCATAATCATATAGGCGAGCATATGCACTTGCACCAGCAATGATCAACTTTGGCCTAAAAAGAACAGCACTTTTCTCCAACTGTACACAGGTAGAAAATCAAGTATAGGAGCAGATAAGGTGTTAGGCTGATCCATGACACAGTAAGTATATCCTACATAAGTTTTTTTTTTTGGCTAAAATGAAAAACAAGGAAGACATTGCTACCAAATATAAAAGAATGACCTAGCTATCTGAATAAGCTGGTGACATAAGATATATGAAATAAGGAGAAGTACCTGATCATAATCAATCAAGCCAGTGCTTTCATCCAATCTGTAAGGCATTGTCTCAAAGAAGATTGAAGTTGCTGAAATCTTCTTAGTGTCAGTCTGCAAACAATAAGTAGAACCTTTCAGCAACAGGAGTTTCAACAGCATCGTACATGAACATTTCAATGAATCATGGGAAACTATTATTCATTAGTAAATATATGAATATGTACGCCATACATAATCAACTCCGCCGGTAGCACTTCAGTTTGCATAGCAAGTGCCAATGCAAGAATGGAACAACAATAAAGATTAAACCATCTGCAGGGCTAGCAAGGAAAAGAAGCAACAAAGAAGGACGCTTTCATACTTGTATGCTACCTCGGAATAAAAACAGTAAGGAGATAGAAGTAAAATAGAGACCCATGTACCTGGTAACCATGAGAAAGATGTCCACCGTGAGGAAGATCCAAAGCCATGATCCTTTCATGTGGCTTCAATAGCGCGGTGTATACATGGAAGTTAGCAGGTGAACCCGATAGAGGTTGCACGTTCACTGTAGAGATAAGAAATGGTTACTATGAGCAATGCCAACATATACAAAACACAAATTTCTTAGAACTAATCTCATGCACTCTGAATACCTTGCCAACTTTATAGCACTTCTAAATTACATCAAGCCATAAATAATTTATTGGTAAAACAGATTGTTTCCATCATCTTCTCTAATTTACATCACTCAAACCAGAAAAGAGAACAACTACATGCTTAACTGCAATAAAGGCTTGAATTCATCATAGAGAAATTTTGTACAATACTATTGCACAAAAGAGGCAAATATGATAAGGCAACACAAGGCTGAAGGCTGTATGAGATTTTACCTCCCCACTTTGCCGGGTCCAAGCGGAAAGCCTCCAAAGCACGTTTCTGACACAAGGTCTCGGCCATATCAATGTATCTGCAAACAAGAAATTATTCATGGATTCACGTAGATGACAATTCGATTTCTCTTGTAAACACACGTGCTTCCATTGAAACAATCCCGACAATGACAATTGATAGAGCAAGGCCGTACTCATTTCCACCATAGTATCTTGCCCCGGGGTACCCCTCGCTGTACTTGTTGGTCATGACGGAACCCACTGCTTGCATCACTGACACCGACGTGAAATTCTCTGACGGGATAAGTTCCAGCCCCTGCACCAAACACATTGACACAATTCAATAAGGTTCTTAATAAGAAAAAAAACAATATATAATCAAACATTGCAGTGATGGTAGATAACTGAAAAAAAAGGTCATCTGAAAAATGATGACTGAAAAAACAGAGACCTTCCATTGGCGGGCCTTCTCGTGCTCGATGATGTCGAAAATCTCTGGGTCGACCTCCTCCAGCGGCGCGTTCAAATGCTTCGTCCACTGCACCCAACGCCAAGAACACCATATGAGCAGGAGCAGGAATGGGGATGGGGCAATGGGCACACCGATGATTCAGAGCAGAGTTATCAGAACATACAGTAACTCCGGATCTCTCCTCCGTCGCCGGCAGGGACGCCTGCGCACGCAAAAAGGCCAAACCAAATCAGAAAACGAATCAGCACCGCGCCGTGAATCTTTCTCTCTCATCGGGGTTGGTGGAAGATAAGAACAGAGCACCGACGTGGCGCCGTGCCACGGAAATGAAACAAGGAGCGGGCGGCCGCGTACCATGTAGTAGAGCGGCGTGATGCGGGAGAGCGGCTGGCGGCGGAGCGCGTTGCCGGAGAGCTTGCGGAGGGCCGTCGCCATGGCCATGGTGGGGGGTTGGTCGGCGCGTCCTCCTCCTGCGACGGGGGTTGAGACTTGAGAGCCTCGAGTTTGGGAGGTAGCGGGATCGGTGGCGTTTTGGCTGGATATGGAGATCAGCCCGTCCCGTGCTCGTGGGTGTGGTTGGATAGTTGGATTGCCTTGGTTAGTGCTGTAGGCATCAGCACGAACTACTCCACATGGACCACACCAGACGCATCAGCGTCACCAAATCCTTCCCTTCTTTTATTAGAGTCCTCATTTATATATTTTCTTTTGGGAATACATTATTTATTTTTCACGACATTTACTTGTAGCATAGCGTACATGAAGACGTAAGCACTGAGCGCATTATCTCATTCGATTTATGTTTTTCTTGTTCTATAAATCAACTTCTTGGAATGCCATTCTCTCTTTAGATAGTGGAATTTCTCTGGACTGTCATTGAAAGATTCTCGGCATTTAAGTGAATTCTTTTACCATATAGCGTAAGTTGTAAGTTTATTCTCGAAGCCGCCCCGTTATTGCAGACTGAAACAGTCAGTATAAGTATCAACAGGGGAAAAAATATTCTATTTGGGCCAGATTCGCATCTCAAATGACCGCTAGAGCCTAGAGGGTATGTTGGTGCCCCGACTTATTTTGGCGTCGAGTATATTATTAATTTTTCACAACGACCACCAACCCTGCCAAGAAAGATTCATCACATTGGACCAAAAAAATTTTGTGCTCCGAGTATATGATTGGTAAGCAGCACCACTCAGAAGGCAGGGCAAACAGATCGCAAAGGACACAGCAGCTGGACTACTCAACCTACACTTTCTCGTCCGTCACCTAACACTCGGAAAGCGACCTCACGAAAAGTGATCGCACTTCGTTCTTTTCCTCCATATAAGAGGGTAGTTCTTTATTTTTTAAAAAATATAATTTGCCGTTATGTCATATGAAATACCTGAGTAATTTAACCCTACAGCATGAGAATTTTTTTTGATTAGATTTATCTGAACGTCTATGGAGAGGACTGCGCCAGGGTGTTGTTGACATGCCTGCATCCAGGCCACCCGAAGTCTATCTGTTCCACGAGCGGCAGCACAAATACTACCCACAAGCTCGTACTCTAATGCAGATAAAGCGATTGATCTGTGTCTCAAATAATAAATTGAACAGAAATTAACGAATAAAGATAAGCGGCAGATTTTTTTTCTTTTTGTCTTCATAAATTTGATTTGTTTGGGCCCAAGTACTGGGGACAAGCTTATCCTGTCCTTCCTGTAACACTACTGAGCTTGCCACTTCTTTGTCTATCACTACACAAACACACAGTGATAGACAAAGAAGTGAAAGAATCTGACAAATACCATATCGCATTTCTAATACCATATTCTGTTTGATGAGGTAAAATAATCTGATAACTGGAACGAGGACATGATATTGTGCTTGACATTTCTATGTACACCTCATCCATTTGAAATCAGAGATCAAACTAGAACTCAGGTTCCCAAATTGCATGTCTAAAACCTATGTTTCAAAGAAGAAGCCACATGGCCACGAAAGGGAACCACCAAAATCAAGTACATGAAAAAAAATAATATGTACATTTATATGGACCGGATAAAGTCCAAATCTCTCCCTAGGGTTCCTATGGGTAAAAAAGGTCAGCTAGGGTTAGCAGAAACAAACTTGCCTGTCTTTTATTGATGCTGTTTAGCCTCAGCCGGGTCATCCAGCTCTACAAGGTCTTAATCCAGAAGGCTCGTGCCGTGGCCCATGGGTGTCCACCAGATTGCAAATGTTTCGGGTCATTCATTGAGTGCATACCATGCTCAAGCCAGATTACAAGAACAGCACATTAGCTTCAGCATTCCACATTGTCGATTTCTAGAATACATGGGGAATGGTTGAAAAGGTTGAAAAGAGATTGTACATGACTAGGCCATGGGGTTGCAAGTGTATGCTTGCTTACTCTGCTAATCTACTTGGAGGCTTGGAACAATCCATTCATGTGTATCCTGGAGCCTATTCTAGTCTTGGCAGCACTTGCAAGTATGGATCAGATTTGAATCCTCCTCATACAGCTAATGCTAATAGTTGCCTTTCTTTGGATACAAGGGGAAAAAGATAGGAACTGCAATTAAACATCTTAAACCTGCTATCATCTGCTGGTCATACTACAGTAATCCTTTTACTACAGATCTTCTGTACTGCCAAGCTCTGAAAATGTGATGAAAAATTTATAAGTAAACTGCATGTGTAATTCCAAATACTGTAAATAAGCCAGAAAATCAAAATTGACAAATGAGTATTAATGGAAATTTATACACTAGAGAGAAAAACGGTGAACACACGAGAAGAGCCCCGATGACCTTATGGGGTGCAGTACAAACATTTCTATGAGAAAAAACCCACGGGCCATGGGCAGTTGGCTGGGCCACCAGATCCATTAGGGTTAGATTAGGGATAAGATCAGATTTCTTAGACGTTAAGTAAACCTCACTATATAATGAGGGGAGATGTACCAATTGAAGGTAAGCAATGAGAATATCAATCTATTAGGGTTAGCCCCTTCTTTCCCTGCCCCTGTGGTCCGGCTGCCACCTATCGGTGAGGTCGGGCTGCTTGAGTTCAGGATCAATCCGACGTCTGTAAGTGACAGGGTGTAATACAAACATTTCTGTGAGAAAAATGATAGCTAAGAACTGACATTTTGCTCATAAAAAAGAAAGAAAGTAATTGTCAAGTCAAAAGTAAGATCAATAGAACCATAGGTACATGGAGGAAAGATGATCGTTTTAGGAAGTGACCCAGATATGTTCAGCAGCAAATCGGGACTATTCAGATGTTATAATGCACAACAACCACAAATAAGGAGGCCTACAATTTTAAAACCATAACACGAGACAAATAAAAAGGGAGTACTGTAGCCTTGAAGGCTTGGGCATAATATTAAGTTATTACCTGGATTGGCCTTGCACATTGAAGGAAGTCACTTATTTGAATCATATCCAAGGTGTCCATCCCTCATACATATTGCATAAGTTGTCAATACTTGTTGCTTGTTTAAGAAGATAGTCAACTTGCTCCGAAATATTCAAGGGCCTTGACAGAAAGACATGAGATCAATAAACCGGAAAAAATAGATAAAATGAACCACCAAAATTATTTCCTCTTTGTCACCCACCTGCTGCTATCTATATCCCGTCCATGTAACTTATGTTCCATTTGTTTCAGGATGGACAGAGCAAAAGGGTTTTTACCTGTGGCCATCAAAGAGAACAAGCAAACATTAGCTGTAAATTTGCCTCAGCTTCAGAATCATTAAGGTGTAATACTTGAGAAGCTAAGAGATTCTCGGACACAAAAAAGGTATGAAAATAGAAAGGCTTATGATGATTTACCATACTGAATTTTGAATAGCAAAGACATAATATGAGAGAACTATATATTACCCATCTTTTTGCATTAGTCCTTTATATAAATATAAACCAAAGTTAGATAGCATACTAAATAAAAACTTGAGGAAGATATCTTATTAATTTTCTCAAGTATATGCAATTTTAGTTGCTTCTCAGAGGACAGATATTCACGGTGTCAACATGGTGCTGACTGTACATTTACAAACTGATCAAAATAACAATGATCGTAAGTGTTGACATACACAATACAGCTCTTAAAGAAGTTTCAGAGCAGCCTAGTTTTCTATCAGACAGAAAATAATTCAGCAAAACCAAAGAAAAGGTACCATACATCAACCATCCACCCTTTTTTTTGTTTTACCTCTGGTCACTCGAGTCGAAGAATCTGCATAGGATTTAGGATCACTGTTTTCACATTCTTGTCCTCTAACTTGTTTGAAGGCCGCACTATTATCCTCACTTTTAATTCTTCCCTCCACCAAATGGGTTTCAACCTCATGAATATTGCTAGCATTTGTCAACGAGACATCGTTTGATATAGACTGATTATTGCTACTGTTTCTTGTTTCCTGGTCGGTAGCACCAGGACCTTCTAGTTCTGCCCTGTCGGCATCCATAAGAGCATCTATTTTCTCTAAGTCATCAGTAGAACTAATCTGGGTCAACCCTGTGGTATATCCAGAACTGCTGGTATATGAGTGCTCTGGAGGTGAAATCCAACATCCATCTTGCAAAGAAACGTCCGTATTCATATCTAAATCTGGAGAGCGACATTCCATGCTTCCAGAAGAGCCTCTATCCTTCTCAGTTGATGAATCACTTTGCAAAAGATCTGGCTGTGTTGAGGGTATATCCTGGGATCTCATAGATTCCCTTTCTCCTGGAACTTCTAGAGCCTGTGAATAAGAGAAAAGATAAGTGAAATAACCGCCACCTAGACACATGTAACGTGTAGCAAAAAGAAAGGGTTAGTGTTGAAAATAATAGCAAAGCTTAATGAAAAACCAAAGCAGAAACATCTGTACGTCACATGCCTAATTATTAGAAATTCAGATTCACATGCATTGACTGTGAAATTCAAACTAGGTTAAACTTCTGCTAATATATAACTGCACCTGAAGGTTTGTACAACATTCACCTCTTTTATCATGCCTTGAAAGTTCAAATTGTGGGGTGCAAATTATTAGCCTGCTCTCAGCATATAACATTTGTTAGCTAAGTACCTTGTGAAGATTCCCAGCATGAAGACTAGAAAGGTGTCCAAGCTTCATTACCATGGAATGCAGTCCCTCAACATTCTCAGTAAGCGGACCCACCAGAGGATCTATATTTTTGCAAGCTTCCCTAATTTTATTATTATAAGATTGGTATAACGCCTTTCCATGAATAAGGGGCATATTGGCACTGTTCTTCTCTCTTTCCTTTGAAATTGCTTCAGACATAAAAGCTACATCAGCAGATAGAGAGGCTTCGAGTGGAAATAAAATTGCATTTGCCTGTCAAGCAGAAAACAAAAGCCTTTCTTCAGAAAAAAAAAAGAAGCAATACCATGTTCTACAAAAATATATATATATATTGATGACAAGTATTTATATCCTCTGGGATACTGTTTAGCATATTCCAATAATGTGGTATGACCCACATGTCACATAACCATGCCAATATTAAACTTTAATATCCTCAATTAAAATCTAAAAACATCATGTACATGAAAAACAAGTAACTATATTGAATTTGGGCAGGAAATGCAATGAACAAAGAGAAGCAATGACAAGCCTTGGAAAGATTGGTGATAAGGGAACTGTGCAATGCAGCAGCTTCCTTCCACAGTGCGTACACATCGTGCAACCCATCTGCTATAGCTAGAACCTGAAAATGATTCGCCAAGAAATGAAGAACAATAAATAACTGATTCAATATCATTGTCACGAACAACTAAAAAGGGGGTGTAACTACATAAGACAGACCACCACATTCAGTAATGCCAAACAGCAAGCTAAATGACATTAATTTCTCATTTCAAGTCTAATGTGGTTACAAACCATTTGCAGACTTCCATAGCTCAATTTACATGATTGACTTCAAACTCTTATGCAGTCAAAAAAAACTCAAAACAGAAAGTTCCATCAAGATAATATTTGATTATGTACCTCCTCGAGCAAGGAACCACATTCAGAAGTCAAAGCAGTGCGGTCCTGTGATACATGTTTGAATCCAGATATCAATGCACTTGCTTTACAAGCATGTTCATACATGGCTACAAGAGCGTCTTGTAGATTAACTGGCAAAAGATACCAATATTATTATACAATGATAATAAAAGGGATTATATACAAATTCCCACACTGGAAGATACAAAGAAACAAAACAAGAACGTGGCATACCTAGAGCAGATTTTGCTTTTACAGAGACTACAGAAACCTGGTTGTTTGCTGAAAACAAGCCTTTTCCTGCAGTTTCCAGGTTGAGTTGGCCAAGTTTCCAGTCCTGTTCTGCACCTGCTTGCAACATATGTAAATATAACTATTATGAAACAGAAGAAGCTTGTGTAGGACAAGGAACCATAATGTAGAAGTGTGCAGAACTTTGTTCTGAATAGACTCTGGAGATATTTGTATATCTTTCTTCAGTGGTAATCTTGTAGCTGAGTACCATAGAGCATAAACAAAAATGAATAAATACAAGCTATGGTACAAACCACAGCCTATACGCTAGCACATCAGCACAATTATATCCCACAAGATAGCAACAGGCTATCTTCAGTGGATTCAGTTTAGCAAAGAATAAGTTAGTCCACCTTGATTAATTTTGAGTGAGGCAAAACAATCACCAAGAAAGTTGGATACCCATGTACACATGAACAGCATCTGAGCATAACTGTAATGGAAGTGTGAAAAGAAGATTACAGTCAACTTACATGTAAAGGAATGATATGCTGCATCTAGACGTGTCAGTAGATTCAAGAAAGTTTGCTGCCAGGCCCTGCCTTTGCCCGTAGATTGTTCAGAAGCATTATCCTCAGGAATGAAGTAAAGTCCATCTCTGGATGCTTCAAACTCCAAAACAGATGTGCACAACTTAACAAGATCAGATGCCTCTTCTTGAACCACTCGAAGCAATTTCCTCCTTTTTAATAGATGACCATGAAATTCAGGGGGAATTCCTGAACCCTTTGCAGTTGAACCGCCTGCACCAGAAGTATTTGGACTAGCACAGGCCCATCCCATTGCTCTCTCAAGTTGCCCTTCAGCTGAAACAGAAATGCTTTCACAAGCTTGCAGGAATTCAATTGACCTCGTTATCAATGAGACCGAAGACTGGATCTTATCTAACAAGTTGCTTCTGCTCAGATTTAAAATCAAAGAGATGAACTTATCACCACTAAAAATATTCTGTGACAAAACCTTTGCCTTCTGCGCATGAGGCGATGAAAGATCATGTAACCATTCAACCTGAACTATTTCCAGAATGATTTTGCGCAAAGCCTCTGTGAGCTCATTCAATTGCTTTTTCATTAGCGAAACTGCAGTCCGGGCAGCTCTAGCTGTCTCATGAGCATTACAATACTCCTCAAGCATTAATGCAACCCTTCCAACAGCAGCAGATTCTCTTTTAGGTTGATCAGATTCTCTTCTTCCTTGACTCAGCTGCAGTAAAGCACTAATTTCTTCATCTAAACTTAGTATGAGTGAAGGAGTAATCCTTTGTGTAATATATTGAAAAACTTGTTTCTCCACATGGATCGCAAGCTTCTTTTTAAGAATCATGAAAAGTTGATTGGCATTAATACTATGCTCAAGAGAAGATGAAATCTCATGCATGCATAGATCAAGAATTGAATGAAGAAGACCAAGTTCCCAAACAAAAAAAGCATGATCCTTCAATATGCCAACTGAAGGCCACACCACATCGGACAATGAAGAGCCCAAAGACAAGGCATCTTTCATATTGGAAATGGGTCTATCTATGTGAGAAGGAAACACACCCCATGGCGATAGCATACGATCAAGTGATTCCAGGTCAGCAAAGGGCTTTGCCAAGATTGAAAGGAGGGCCTTGCTTTGTCTAAAATGAAACTCACTTTCCTGATCATGATCCACCAAAGATGAGAAGTACTGTTTAGAAGAAAGCAATGAATTCATGACACCATCTTCTACTTTCATAAGTGATGAAATACGCATATCTTTCTGGCTCCATGTTTCATGTAGTTGTTCCAATTGTGCCCTACAGATTTCCTCCTGCGAAGCTAGCTCCTCTGCTTCTTCCCAAGATAGATGTTCTCTGCCTCTTGCCGCAGCTTCCTCAAGAGCTATTTGCTGCTCAGTAATTCGGCCAACTTTCACAGAGTAGCTCTGCTCCAATTCAGTAAGAGATGTTCTCTCAAGTTCTACTTCAACCAGCTTCTCTAGTGCATTATCAACAGAACCACGTATCTTAGAAATTGAATTAACGGCTTCCATTACCTCTGATTTTTCTGAAACAAATGATCTGATAAATTCTGGAAGAAAAGCCTCAGTCATTTGTTCAATCATGTTGATACTTGAGTGCAAAGCAGCCTGAAAAGTATAAGCCCAGTGCCTAGGGCAAGGCTTTGCATAAGCAGCACTTGTTTCAGCCAAGGTTTTCTCAATAACTTCATGCACTTCATCAACAACTCTAGAGATCAATGCACATTTTTCTATGTGCTGTTCAAAAAATTGCAAGCTCATTCCAGCATCAGATTGTCCAATAGCTTTAGTTGAGAGGTCAAACACTTTGCCTCTAATATCGGTATATATCTGGCCCACAGAAATCCCAAGAATAGAAAGCACCTTACCTGTTGTCTCTTGTATATTGCCCTTGGCTGGAGTTTTGAACTCATTCTGACTTTCTGAATATGACAAATGAGTATTGTCGCCATCCTTCTTTTGTGAAGGCAATTGAACAGAGTTCATGAATGCGGAAAGTATCCGCTCTTTGGATTGCACTTCATTATCCAATCCAATAGAATTCATCAGTTCAGAACATTCCCTTGCAAGTCTTTCCACACATGTAACATAACTTTCCATTTGATTTAAGAGATCGCGGTATCTTTGCTGCGCTAGATTAATGCCTTCACCTTGAACCTTAGCAATGACTTCTGCAGCCTGTCTTTTGGCAAGGGAAAGCATATCTTGTGATGTACTTCTTAAAGATAGCTGCAAAACTTGTGCCCAACTAGTAATTGGACTGGTAGTGATGTAGTTAACTGGAAGAACTTGCTGCAGCACTAAAGAATATTCACCAAGTGAGTCTAAAGCAGAGGAAAGCCCACCCTGCAACTCGGATATTAATTGAGAAACTTCCCTATCCAACTCAGAGCACTGTGCTCTTGTTGGCTCTGGTACAACTGTAAGTGGGACTCCTGATTCTAGGACAGCTGAAACAAGGCTCAATGCCTCATCCTTACAATTCAATTGCATGCCTGCCTCAACACACACAACAGAGTTGTCCCGTATAGCCTTAAGAACTCGCTCATGTTTTTCCACCCACATTTTAAGCTTGTTAGCTTCATCAACTGCTGCAGCTTCTGCTTCTGCTAACTCGTGAGCATGAATTTCAAATGAAGTGCGAGATTTCTCAGCAACTGAAGTAGCATCAGCTAGGACTGACTTAGCCGACATTTCATTCTGCAACACACTTGATCTCTCTTTCTCAGCATGATAAAACAAAGCTGATGCAACCTCGTAGTGATCTAAAGTATCCAAGAATTTCTGAACATAATGAAAAAGAAGGAATCAGGAGATGTATATGAGATACTTAATCTTTGACTTACAGACTTGAAAATAATACCTTTAGAGCAGATACTGTGGCTGGCAAATTAGTTAAGAAAAGATCCTTATGCTCCTGGAGGAAATAGTTCGATCAGATAGTGATAATGGTAATTTAAAAAACTAATGGTTTATGACAGGTAACAGCTACAACATGGGGCCTCAATCCTAAAATAACAACTCAATCCTAAAATAACAATCATAGCGTCTGTCTACTAGCGTGTGAACTCACCCATTTTATCGCTAGTCGTGACCATCCTATTGGAACCTATGTAAATAATGAAACAAAAAACCTACTATATATTTTCTCAATTCTTAGGAATGAACTAAACAAGCAAGTTTGGCTACAATCATGCATACAGCATATCAGTTAGCCAATTGCTACAAAGTCCTACATATTTCCTTCAATCATTGATAAATGCAATTTTTCCATATTGAATGGTACTCCCTCTGCTCAATAATTTATGACTCTTTGGACAAGTCATTATCTCCGGTAAGCAACTTTGGCCATCAAAATTAAATTATTCTCGTAATCCTCCCTCCGTTCCAAATTACTATTCGTATTCACAATGTTTGACCATTTGTCTTATTCAAAAAATTATGCAATTGTCATTTATTTTGTCCGTGACTTACTGTACTTTAAGCCTAAATTATTGTTTCGTATATTTGCACAAATTTTTTTAATAAGACGAATGGTCAAACATTGTGACAGTGAATAGTAATTTGGAACGGAGGGAGTGTGTTAGCAAAAAAACATGCTTTGAAAGTAGTTCTGATGATAGACACTAAATCCAATGATACAAGGTCAAAGCTAAGTATGGCCACTCAAACTCTAAAACATCATAAATTTCTGGGCACAAATTTTGCATAATGAATATTAATAAGAGAACAGATTTTCCACATGCAGCTTGCGTTTAGTATCAGCTCCAAGTTAAATATTAATCCACTAATTACCAGGTAGATGCAACAGGCAACGCTATGATGTTGCCTTCAATACTGCCGCTCCAGATGTAAACAAGGTTATGTGGGCAGTCAAGGAAGAAGGCACTTTGTGGTGCATGGCTGGAGCTAGGAACTCCAGGTTCCATTCTTGGGAATAGGCTAGGTGTTTATTTTCCATAGTCTGATCATTTTTCTCACTTAAGTGGCACATTCAATGTAAAGCTTTGTGAGGGATTGGTGTACAGATGAAACGATATGGAGCTCTCCATTGAATTCGAGAAGAAGAGAAAAAAAAAGAAACTTTCCAACTCTAATAGACAACAATTACCTGCAAAGGAACACGGATTTCTTGAATTCTTGAAGAGAACAAACTCAAACTGACTGCTATTTCCATTCCTTTCTTCTCTTCACCGGCAATTCCTGCTTCATCTTGGATATTTCCTCGTGTCCACTCAATCAATGGGTCCCAAACAAATACTTCTAACAACATCAAGATGATATCTTTGTTCTTCAAGAGGACATCCATAACTTCCTCACATGTAACTCTAAAAACACCTTCCAAACCAGTCAATCCTAAAGCTGATTCAATAGTTTGAGTGAGACGGAATGGAACAATTTCTGGAATCTTCAGTCTTTTCCCCTTATCAAAGCATATGTTGTAATCTATATGAACTACATCACCACTACTGAAATCCATAAGAATGTTGTCCAGATGTCTATCTCCAAGACCCAGGATATGGCCAACCATGCTCATGGCTGCTACACTGCTAGAGAATCTGCAATGAGAAATTGATTAAAAGCTAAGCACTCACCAACCGTAACAAATTTAATCATCAGCCAGTAAAATCAAGAAGAAAGAAAACTTCAGTTATCAATCTTAAAAGAGCTATCATAGCACTCTTTAGTAACCTGCATTATGTTGAACAAATGAGTTACCAAGAAATTGTTCCGCAAGGCATTCTTGACCTTCTTTCAATTCAGTTACCATATATTGAGAAAAAAAAAACTCCCTCCATTCCAAACTACTAGTTGCTGTTGACTTTTTCCCGCAACGTTTGACCATTCGTCTTATTCAAAAATTTAGTCCAAATATACGAAAATAAGTCGTACTTAAAGTATATGTGATGATAAAATAAGTCACAAACAAAATAAATGATACTTGCATAATTTTTTTAATAAGACGAATGGTCAAACGTTATGAGAAAAAATCAATAGTGAATAGTAATTTGGAACGGAGGTGGTACATAATTGCATGGAAAGCCTTACTTCACAAAGCATTACATGCAGACACAAAAATCTTATCCAGAGTTTCTAATATTAACATGAGTGTTACATAATGAATATGTCTCACGCACACATCAAACTCTTGTCAACAGTAATAGAATCCTATCCAAGAGAAAGTACTATGCACAAAACAGGGAGGACTCTCTTCATCTCATCTTCCACGGAAGGCCAAGATCCCATGTAGTAGGGATTTGCAACCATTTAATTCAGCAAATTCTTTGCTTTCTTGCTTCCAAGAAAAGAGTAATCATTCTTACTCTTTCAGCTATTGTTTAAGAATATACTGTTTACTAATTAAGGTTTAAGAGTGCAAGAGACTAAAGCTATTCAATTTAATATATATAATCATGTATGTCTGTCTTCTACAGTATTTATTTACTAATTACTGTTTACTAATTAACGTGGGAGGATTTCCTAAAACTGCCAAAAAAATAAATAGCCTACTTATTCTTTCAGGAAGTAACACCTAGCAGAAACAATACCCAATTTTTGCCAGGGAGGGTGTGGGTGTTGGTCAGCCCCCTAGCAGTGGCAAAGGAGCAAGTTGTGAATGACATAAATGCTGTTTCCAAAAGAAAGGAGCCATGTTCCACATACCTCTTTACTTTGGAGTTAAAATTTCTGAAACCTTCGCTTGCACACCACATTTCTTGCCACAGAATCTGTTTTGGAGTCTCATTCATAAGCTCCAATAGAACTTTTCTTTTAACATCTAGTGGCCAGTCTCTTCGTGATACTACCCTTTTGATCCCTTTTTCTTTCAGTGCCGGTATAATTTTTCCATAGAACATATCACTTGGACGAGGAACAGGGGGAACAGGTTTGTGAATATTATTAGTGCTAACTGAAGATAGCTGTGCCTCTGCCTGTGCCAACTGCGAGCGCTTTTGCCATGATTTGTACACATTGTATATGCTGCTTACATTTTCCACCCACTGGATCAGTCCAGCTCGTCCACTAACCGGTGTAACAGAATAGAACCGTAGTGCAATATTTCGACTTCGAGTGTCAGAAGACGAGTACAACAAGCTATTTATTGACTCCAACAACTGCATTATCCGGGAGTCAAGGCGTAGATCCTCCCGACCCTTGAGAAGGTAAGTATACCTTTGACCATCTGATCCTTGCAAGACGAGCTTCTTAGGTCTTGTCTTTGTTGAAAGTATTGTCACTTCTTTGCAGAAGGAAGATACAGTTACAGTGCCATGGTTTCCAGCAAAAGATTCTGAGGAATCAAGTATTTGCTTCTCAAAACCAGGCATAGGAATGTCAGAGGTTGACAAAACAGCTAGCTGTGGAGCAATTTCACTTAACGATACGCATGACTTCCTTTGATGCGTGGCCAAAGAAGCAGCAATTGAATCAAAGGTGTGCCAAATCTCTCCTAATGCTGTTGGAGATCCAGGGGGCGTCTTAAGGGTTGTGATTGCAGATTTCAGCTTAGCATTATATTCGTTATGGAACCACATCTCGTGAGATGTTTTTGGTTCACGAGATGTAGATGCCAGACGACGTTCCAACGCTACAATGATTGGAGTCATCACAGCAGAATATTTTGCAGCATTGATCTTGTTCTTTTCTGCTGAACTCAGTGTAGAATTTGTGGCGACCCTTGCAGCTTCCTCTTTAAGTATATTGATTCTCCTTAAAACATCTGCATTTTAATAGACGTTGGCCAATATTAGTATCCTCAAGAACTGTAGTTTACTTAACCTAAAATGAATATATTGCTATCTAATCAAGAGGTCCAAAAAAACACCACAGAAACACCATAGGCCACATAGAAATCATTTATACACGTAGATTGTTTTATGCAACAGTACTGGACAATATGCTTCCAACTAAACTTCCAGATGATCTACTGCCAGTAACAAGAAAAAATCCATTTGCATATAAGAAAAATCCTTTTGCAGTATTGAAACTTGAATCTGAATGATCTCATGAGTCGCGTCATAAACACTTGATGGGCACCATCAATCCTAGTGATTCAATGCAATAATGTTTTCATCATTCCATGGCACTGGAACCTAGTTAAGTATCATTAACTTGTCATGTGCAGTAGCATATAACACTAGAGGAAAATGCAGTTCCATAAATCATAGAGTAAAACAAACAAAACCTTAGGGTGTTTTTCATGTTCCAGTCACCTTTTCAAATCGACTTTGTTTTATCTCTTATATCACCAAAACGATAACATATCTTTCGAGTCATAAATCAAAAAAACATATTTTACCCTGGTTGGTAAAGGCTACAAACTAGATTCTGCAGGAAAGCACAGCAGTGTCAAGCTGAATCTTAAGCTAAGTCCTACATAGGTATTTATGCTTTCAATCAAAGCATGCCTCCTCTTGCTGATTCAATAGGACAGGCAAAGGGCAGGAGAGGCTTACCTGAATGGAGATCTTGTAAAGTGCTCAGCCATTGTTCCTCCCAAAGAACAGTAATCATACCTAGTTCCTCAATCGCAAGCTTAACATCTTTAACTAAATTGGGGTATAGCTTAACCTATGGAAAATAGAATGGTTCAAAAACATAAAATAGCACCACTCATAGTCTAAAGTAGATAACCAAAGTCTGAGATGGTAAGGCAAAATACCAGAAAGTCCGATATGCGCTGAAGCTCCTCAGAGGGTTCTCCTTCACAAGCATTGATATCAACCAATGTCGGATATACAATAGAACAAGGGGAAAGTTTTCCTAGCTTCAGCAATATACTCTCCAAAAGTTCCCTTACTATCTTCTCTGGGTGGGAACTCAAGCGTGCAAAAAGTTGAGGTATAATTTCCTGCATATTTCCAAAGCATATAATTATGTAGTAAAAATTAATGTAAGCTCATAATTATATATAGAAGTCACTATCATGCTGTACCTGCCATGGCAATAAAGGAACTGCCGAAATCCCACTTTCAAGTGTTTCCTTCAGTTCCACCCCATAGTTCAACATTATGTGAAGGAGATACAGCATAGCACGCATAGTGCAGCTTCGTGTTTTCCCTTTCAAAGCGTCATGGTGATACGAAGCTTGAAGCTCAGTTGATGAATGAGAAAGGTACTGAAAATAAGCATGTGCTGCGTGCCCAAAGAGTGATACCCTCCTTTTCCTTAAAGACCGCCAAATTTCAATAAGCTTGTTGATCGAAGGCACAATGTCCTTTGCAGAATCACATTTACAAAGAAGATCTGTTAGTTCTGATGCTAGAACTGAAGAGGGGTCGTCCCCTTCACGGGCCTCAAAGCCTGGTGCTCCCGCCGCAGTTTCTATCAGATGAATGGCCTGCTCAATAAGTAAAGTTATGGGATATTCTGGTGCAGAATTGTAACATCCTTCTGTCACTGGATAATCACAGCCCACATGATTTGCATGTTTATCAGCACAGATGCTTCTGATTATTACCTCCACCTCAGACTTCTCGTCATCTGTCAAGTGATATCTATCTGGGGAAAGTTCAGACTCAAGAACAGGGGACAGTGAATTCTGCAAATTTGAATCTTTTCCAGACAGAGAATAACTGGCATGAGTGAAGCACCATGATGCATAAGCAAGCCAAGCTTTTCCCATGCTGGGGCAAAGTTGCCAAGATATCTTCCGAGATGTGCCTATGATTTCTTGGGCAAGTGCATGATAATTCAAAGTCGAAACAGCCACACTATCACCAAACAAAATTTTCTCTGTCCCAGTTTGAAAGCCATCAGAATCACTGAGATCTTCTATTACCTTTGGGACGATTGTATTTACAGTAGTTGAATTCTCTTGCTCCATCCAGGTTGAGAGTTTCAAACAAGCCCTAGCAATCAGTGAATGTGAAGTGCCAATGTCAGATGAACACCTAATTATAGACAGAACGCTAGCACGAACCAGTGACCACATATCAGATAAAGCCTCTTCATTATTTCCTTTTTCATGCTTCAGCAAGGCACCTTCATACCTAATGTTCAATTCAAGTATTTCCTTGTCCATCTCATCAGATGACTTCAAAGGATGATTTATGAGGTACTGGTTTAAACGGGTAGCCAACATAAAGTTGCCCTGCTTTCTAGCAAGACTTGCAAGCTTCTGACAGAGAAGAAGGGTGGATAAAGAAGATGGCTGTGTATTACAGTAAACTTTGAAGACTTTTAGCCACATGCTGCAATCTTGATGCATTTTATCGACGGGGTTATGCAGCACTTTCAGTAAAGAATCCATTATAGATTGTGATTGGTTAGGTCCATTTCGGCAGGTCAACCCCGAAGCTTCCTCAAATGCAAAGATGCAATGAAGCTGCCCAGCGCAAGCAGTGGCATCAGGCAATCCATTGAGTGGGGCAACAGAGACAGCTTCATCCAACATCAATTTAGCCTTATCAAGATCCTCTTTTATGCCCTCCAACTTGCTATTAGATCGAAGCATTCCACGTAGGAGCATAAGTTCACTTCTCTCAAGTGCAACCTTGGGATCAAGGGTGAGCTCGCTGCTGCTTTTTGGAGTCAGGTCAAGATAACCCCAAGCTGAATGAAAGTCCCCCTCATCAAAGCATGACATTGCATGAATAGCATTAAGTTCGTTGCCCGCGCTTGTTAGAGCACCTGAATAAGGTTTCCCGGCGTGTACAGCACGGAGCACTTGTAACTCTGCAAGCCAGCTCTCTAAGCATTTCCAATCTGAAAGGGATGTGTAGCACTCAATGACACGCTCTATGATGTACTGAATTCCATCAGACTTCATGGAGGTAAGGGCTTCTTCCGACTGCAGCAGATAGGAATAGTGTGCAGCGGCTTTTTCATACTGCCCCTGGGATTGATAGATCAGTCCTGACATCCACGAGAAGTGCTTGTTACAATCAGATACACCCCGCATTAGTTGATTGTCTTGCTCAAAGTAAGTATAGAATGTTGATGCAGCCCACTTCTGAAGTCCAACTAAGGAGTCCGTTTCATGACATCTGCACAGTGCTAAGGAAGCATGACGGAGGACCTTCAGAACATCTGCTTCTAACCTCTCTCTAAAACTATGTTGACTTTCTGTCGTCCCTCCTGCGTTGCCTCTGAGGGATGATGCAGCCAGGTTTCTGAGATCAGCCAGCCGCAATGAACAATAGTGAACGACTGCATCACTGCAATGCATAGCTAATCCTGCATTCAACATTGGATCACAAATTCGTGAAAACCACTCTTCACAAACCCGTTTGTTTGCGCGGAAAAACACAGAGCTTGCTTTTGGTGGGGGTGATAGAACAAAGGAACCTTCATATGCATTATAAGCATATTTTTTCAATGCCTCAACAAAATCCAATAACAGACGCATTGGCAATAAGCAAATGTCAGCTGGCCCTATATACCTGCCTTCACCTTCCTTAGCTTCTAGCGTCAATACATTTGTTGCATCCAAAAGCATGCGTTCTAGAGCTGCAAATGTCTGAGTGGGACCACCTAGATGAGTTCGAAGCCGAAGGTTAATGCAGTGCCGGGCAGCTTCATGGATTCCCCACCAAATTGCAGCATGATTATTCACCGAGTATATCCTATCAATAGTAGCTCTGTCAACACCAGGACCTTTGGGGAATTCATTCCCATCAGCATCTCCAGACATATCAGTTTGACCAGAAAGCATATCTTTCTTGCCACGGTAACTAAAAACCAGCCGTTGCACCCAAGACGAAAGAGGTAGCTTCAATCTGAGAGAAAGGTAACTCAAAATAGAAACAAGCTGCTGCCAGTGGAGTTTCCTCGGTTGTTGCTTCACAGCAAGCACATGCCTCCAGTTCATGCAATGGTTGGTCATGTTAGCAATATCTGAGGAATCCAGATAACTATGCTTGTCCACAAGCAAGCCAAATGCATATGTTGTGATAGGCAAAGCGATTGAAAATAACCTTAGAAATGCATCCTTTACATTACTATCTGGATCACTAAGCTTGTCAAGCAGAACCTGAGCGACAACTGAGAAATCCATGGGATTGATGAGCCTACCCAGCAATAGTAACTCCAAGGTTACTGCAACATGGCATCTGACTTTAGGCTCCCTATCATATGCGCAATCCAAGACAGTGAAAAGGATACCATTCGAAAGTGTAGCATCCCCAGTGACCTCATAAGAGAAACTGAACTTATCCACATCCCTCTCCATTCCACGAACCAAATTTTCAAATGAAGCTATCCAATCTAGAGCCTCTAATTTCAGTGCCATGGATGATGATGCATTAAGACCCAGAACTATGTATTTGCCATATTTATGCACAAACTTCTTTTTACATTCACAAGAAACCAGCTGAGTTTTACTACCTCCAGAGCCTCTTTCAGACGGTTCATATGTTGCCATATTACTTGAGAGTTCCACGTTGTTCAGTTTGTGTAGTGTAGAGAAAATCTGAAACTGCATCTCAAGGAAATTATGGAAAGGGGTACCAAATGGGTCAAGCTTCTTTGAGATGAATGATGTCAAGTTGGTTGCTCTCTCATTTCTCTTTTTGGTATCAAGTGCAATCGTGGCCAGAAGAATCTTCAGATCAAATTTCATTAAGGAAAGCAACTGATCCTCTGAATACTGAGCCCAAGAATGTGCACCTGAGTTCAACATGATTTTCCTTTCATTATTGGAGTCTAAGGAGAGGCTCTGGATATCAGGGTATCTTACTCGCCCTTCCTCAAGCAGAGATTTTATCAGCTCCAACTCTCTCATTAATGTTGCAATTGCTTGATCAACTACATCTTCCAATCCGTGCTGTAGGCAAAAAAGGTAAGTAGCTGCTGAGTTTGCGACCACAGTGTAGTTTGGATGAAGACGCAACTTAGATAAAATTGAACTGAAGTCAAGCAAAACTCCCACAGAAGACGGACGGAGCCCCAAACTTTGCAGTGATAGAACTTGCAGGTTAGTCTTAAGTGCTGCCACCAACTGTGCTGATGAGGCAACTTGCAAGCTCTGGGCCAATACATCCACAAACAGGACATAAAATTCAGCGAACCTTTCCTGCAGAATCTCTGCAAGCAAGACCAAGCATCTGGATGCTTCTTCCATCCTCTCAGACCAGCCAAGCTTAGAGGCTATCACTGATGCACACCTTAAAAGCTGAGGAGCTAACCCTTCGAGAGGCCCAGCTACAAGTTCCCTTAGGTTATTTCGCTCGGCCACACCAGATGCCATAATCTGCAGTACCGTAGAGAAGCAAGCAAACAGTGGACGAAGCCGTCCAGAATTATGGCTGGCTGCAAGGTTGGGATCGTGCACAAGCACCTCCATATCGGCCAAGAACTTGGGAAGCAACCCAAGCGAGAACTGCAGATTCCCAAGCCAATGCCACTGAAACTGCAGAAAGCTATCCATAATCATGCTGCGATCGGCATCAGCAAGGTCCGGCACAAACACCCACCCAAGGAGCAGGTCCATAATATCAACAAACTGCGGACGGAAGCAGTGGGGGAACTTGGCGGCAATCAGCATAAGCAGGCCGAGCAGACACCGGAGCACGGCGAGGGACGTCCGCTCATCCTCGAGCACGTCGCGGCAGGCGGCAAGGAGAGGCGGCACGAACCGCTCGACCGGGGCCACGTCCCCGGTGGCCAGCAGCTCCCGGAGCCCCTCGGAGACGAGCGCGGCGGAGGAGGGGTCCGCCAGGAGCGGCAGCGCCCAGGCTACGAACCCGTCCGGCAGGCCTCCAGGCGCTTCGTGCGAGCACAGCACCGCGCAGAGCGCCGCGTACGCCGACACCGCCGCGCGTCGCACGGCGTAGGACCTGCACAGCAGCAACCCGTCAGGCACGATGCGGATGAGCCGAGTGATGCGTGGAGGGGGGAAACCGAGGAGGGGGAGAGGAGGGTGCACTTACGCATCGTCGGCGAGGAGGACCGAGAGGGGCGGGGCGAGGAAGGGGGCGAGGGCGGGGAGGAGGGGCCGGTTGGGCGGGTGGAGGAAGGAGAGGCGGAGGTTGGAGAGGGCGGCGGTGCGGGAGGCGTCATCGGAGGGGTGCGGGGGCTCGCCGGCGGCGGCGGAGAGGAGGGAGGAGAGGTGCTGCTGCAGCTGGTGGTGCGCGTAGGAGGGGCGAGGGTTTTGCATTGTCGCGCCCGCCGCGCCGCAGTCTCATCGGCCGCCGCGCTCCGCTCGCCGCCCGCCCGGCACGAAGAGAGAAACAAACAGCTCTGGCGTCGCCGTCTTCTGTTGTGGAGAAGCCCGATGAACCGACGACTGTTCAGATCGATACAGAACTAGGCTCGTTATGGGCTGGCTGTGGAGCCCCTGATGAACTACGGGCCTGGTATGGGCTGGTGGGATTCTGGTATTCTTCCGTCCCACCGGGCCTGGTTATGGGCTGCTTGGGCTGCTTGCATTATACGCATGCATGCACGCCGCAACGACACGGTACGGCAGCTCACATGAACGCATGCCAGTTCCTCAAAAAAAAAATGAACGCACGCCACGGCAGTCGGCAGCATGGTTAATTTTTACATTTTCTCCTGGAACTGGACTTCTTTCCATCAAGAAACTTGTTATCAGCCCCACGATCCGCGTGAACTCGCATCCGACGGGTCTCCACTCATCACATTCTAGTACAAACTGAAATCGAGTTGCCTGACGTGCTCGTCTCCTCTATCTTCTTTCCTGCCGGCGGGCGTGTCCCGCACACCGATCGATTCGAGTCGTCCCCCCTGCCCGTAGCACCGCGCCGATCGAATCGAGCCCCCTATCGTCAACACCACCCACCGCGCCGTCAGCCATGGCTGCAGGTGCCTGTTCTTCGCCTGACCTCATGGTGTTGGATCCCATGGTGGCCATCGACCTGACCGGCGCCGCGCCGGGGCCCCAATGGGTTAGCATCGAGTGCGCTAGCAAGGAGGCTTACGGCTGCGGAGAGCACGGCAACAAGTTGGTGGAAGGCCTCGCGCTCTACGTGCGCCGCCTCGGCCGCGCAAATCTCAACTCCACCCTGTCCATCAGGCTGAGCGAGGCGGCGGTCCGCAGCATCCAAGCGGAGCTCGGCGTCCCCCTCGCCTTCCAGGGGTTACACGAGATCAGCCTGCCTCTCGTCGATGGGTTCATCAAGGTCGCTGACCGGGGAGTCCTCGTCCTCCTCGTCACCTTCAGCCGCTGGCACCATGGCCCGAGGGTCTACCACCTCGTCTACGACGCCGGCGACGCGTCGCTCTACATGATCCCGGACATCCCGGCGCACCTCGAGCCCGCCTACGCGGTGGCGCCCGTCCCCGCGCGCCCCGCCGGCTGCCGGGGTCACGAGCTGGCGCTCGCGTCGCGCCTGGTCTGGCTCGAGCCTGGCGACGCCGAACAGGGTCGTCTCTGTGTGTGCACTCCGGAGACGAGGAGGGCGAACCTGCTTGTGCCTGACAGCAATGGCCCGTGGGCGATCAAGACGCACTGCACCCCGAAACTTCGTCGGGCCTTCTCGACGCATGTGATCTTCTCTTTTGGAGACAAGGTTTGCTGGGCCGATCTCTCGCAGGGCGTCGTGTTCAGCGACCTGCGCCAGGACGACGGATCCGTCGTGGGCACCCGCTTCGTCAGCTTGCCCGATGGGTACACAATTGACCGCTCGAAGAAGCTGTCCGATGAGCACATTGGCCCTGTGAAGATGACCCGGACCATGGGCTGCGTTGACCGTTGAGGGATCCATCAAGTTTGTCTGCATCAAGCGAGGCGACACCGCCAGTCGTTCTGGCGAAGAGACGATGGTGATGGTGTGGACTCTGGACCTGGAGCACGAGCAGTGGAAGAAGGATTGGTTTTTTACTTGCTCCTGGGAAGAGCTCTGGATGCAGGCCTGCTTCATGAATGGCGTGTTGGATATCATGAAGCCCCTAGAGCCCCAGTACCCTCTTCTGATGCCGGATGGTGATCTCTGCTTCCTTCTGCCCAAAACACGCCACAGGAAGATGTATTCCAAAGTCAAAAAGACTGATTACATCTGCAGCTTTGATATGTTGAACAAGTGTTGTCGAAGCTTCGGACAAATTCGCAGCCACCATCTCATTAATCTTGTTATCCTGCCTTACACTTTCTTCAAGGATTGTGTTGACGTAAATTTCGGTCAACACACGAGAGCGCTGGACGCGCGAGTCGCGAACAGACCAAACGGCGGGATATGCCCAAACCGGTCAGACCGGTTTGGAAATCCGGTCAGACCGGTTTCCTAGGGTTTCGCCGGATCGATCGTTCGTAAAGATAACTACCAAGCTTACGTGCTGGAGAACGACTAGGTTTACGAGCAAACCAGTAAAGAGATAATCAACGCACTTACGTGGCGAAGAACGACTAGTTTACGAGCAAACTAGCAAAGACCGTCGAAGCTCTAAATGTGTTGACGTAAATTTCGGTCAACACACGAGAGCGCTGGACGCGCGAGTCGCGAACAGACCAAACGGCGGGATATGCCCAAACCGGTCAGACCGGTTTGGAAATCCGGTCAGACCGGTTTCCTAGGGTTTCGCCGGATCGATCGTTCGTAAAGATAACTACCAAGCTTACGTGCTGGAGAACGACTAGGTTTACGAGCAAACCAGTAAAGAGATAATCAACGCACTTACGTGGCGAAGAACGACTAGTTTACGAGCAAACTAGCAAAGACCGTCGAAGCTCTCGCCCGGGAGGGACCCCGTCAGGGCGTGGACGTCGCCGGCGTGTCCTAGGTCGACCAGCAAGCCTTAGGACGCCATCTATGACCGTGGAGATCAGAGGATGAACAGCATGAGGGTCGGAAAGAGAGATTGGAGAGGTAAAAGTAAAGATAGATGTGTTTATTCGATTGTGGATGTCCCCTCAATCGGCCACGAGCCTTTATATTTATAGGCCAGGGAGGTCTTACCCCTTTAGGAGTCGAAACCCTAATAAAACTCGTGCTAAAATACAATTCCAACTCGGATTACACAGGTCCAAACCGGTCAGACCGGATTGGGAAACCGGTCTGACCGGTTTTCCCAGATGCAGATCTTCCCGAAGCCATAACTCCCTCATCCGGAATCCAAATCAGGCGTTCCACATATGAATCTTGATCGTCTCGACGAGAGCTACGCAATGGTGAAGTCCAATCTGCATTTTGACAATGTTATACAAACCGGTCTGACCGCTTTTACAAACCAGTCTGACCGGTTTTGCCCAGTCTAGTCAGCTGCTGTCAATTTTGGGTGCGAACATATGCCCCCCTGTTTCTTGGTAAAGCTTGCGTATCAAGAAATATTTATCAGCACTAGAACTATACAATAGCAATGTTTATCATAAGCATATCAATTATGTCATACTTTTAAGGACGATAGTGTCTATCGGCCATATTAACCAATTATGTCTACTTATGAAGAAATTATCTTACTGTTGCTATCTACATCATTTGTGGGAGATAAGCCTGAGTATATGACACCTCGGCCATGAGTATTTCGAAACAATATCTAAAATTGTGCTCACAATCCAAAATGACCATAAATGCACTAAATGACCAAATTGTCATCAACAAATGGTCTTTATAACTCCTCCAATGAAATGAGTAGTTTAATAATTGTATATGGCGTTTATATGTTAGTATAATGTAAGACAACAATGCAAACGGTCCAAAAAGAGAAATATGACATAATTACCTCTCTTTATGTCAAAGACCCGATTACTATCGAAGTCACCATCATTGACCTTGAATTTCTTACTCTTTCTTTATTTTGGCTTGCTCAAATACTCCAACCGGCTAAAAATCTCAAAACACCGTCACTTGGCGAAACAAAGACAACAATAATGTCATGAGAGATTTTGCAAACCGATTTAGTAAAATAGAAATCCCATGGAAACAAATTACTCTTTCACTGATACCTTGCCCCCCAAGCAAGGTATGAGGGAACTAACACTTTAGGACGATGATCGAAGAGATTCACCGACCATATATGTTGCCAAAGATGATAATAAATTATTATCCACGAGAAATCCATACACAAGATCATGCACAACCGAAATAAAAGTTAAGAAATCCTTTGACAACTCGAAAAACAATAGGATTCCTTAATTTTACTCGGACTCGAGATAAACCGGTCAGACCGATTTGTCACACCGGTCAGACCGGTGTGGCCGTTGCCAGATTGGCTACAGGACAACCGGTCTGACCGACCCAGTAAACCGGTCTGACCGGTTTGTCCAGCCTGATCAGCAACGACCAATTTTAGGTGCACACGAATATACATATTGCTAAGAACGATATCAAATTATCATCCATAATGCATGCACAACCGAAATAAAAGTTCAGAGATGTATTAATTCAGAAATTAAAATTATCTCTAAGAACTAAATATTTCGGCTATTGTGATAACCCTCCATGATAAACAGATCCATGTGCAACCAAGGACCAAAATAAGACCATGAAGGATATAAACACACCTAAAGATATAATCCAACACATAGGCATATATGGCATTGGTGAAGCAAATGATTTAGGTAAAAACCAATAATTTTGATGATTGGGTGCAAACCTTAATTTTGAAGATCGTTTTTCATACCTTTTATTCTTCTTCACCTGTGTTGCACCGTTTGCTTGATCATCACCCGTGCCTTGAATGCTTCCTTTAGGAACCCATGCCATGCCTCTCTTTTTCAACTCTTGAGCGCTAAATCTTTGTAGCTCCTTTTTGTACCAATTTGATAAACCAAGCGCAGGACCTGACTTTGGTTTGTTCTTGGACAGCGGTGCTTTTTTCTTATTTTTTGACATTTTCAGCTTCTTCTGTCCAGACATGACACTTGGAAGACCAATGACTGATTTTTCCTCTCCTCTACCTTCAGTAGCCGAAGTGATCTTCACATGAATCGGCTTTTCAGTAGATGAATTCAGATCTGAACTTTTATCTTTGCGGCCATCTTTTTTCACCACATAAATCTGCTTGACAACCTTTTTCTTATTTTGAACTCTAGACCGATTTTTATGCTCAAAACGGCCACTTTCAAAGTATGATTGCCTTGCACATGATGGTCCTCTCGGAGTTGCATACTCCACATGACATGATCTGAAATACGAGGGAGTATGCGCCCATGAATCACTCCATCCCCATAATGAATAAGGACGAACACTAGTGGGATATGGAGCAAATGAAACCGGCTTCAATGGCTCAAAAGGATAATATGATGCTGCTGATTGAAAATCCTTCCTTTGCCAATTCCAATTCACATAATTATGTTTAGGAGGCAATCTTGAAGTTTTAGCACCATTCGACCGATTAGCACGTTTGGTCTCATTATCTTTTTGATATTTAGCCAGAAGTTCAGCAAAGGTGAGCTTCGGCCTTTTACCATTGTGCTTAACACGGTCTTTATCTCCATTCATCTTAAGACGCTCTGATTTTAATATTTTTGGGCGTCCTTGGTCAGAACCGGTCTGACCGGTTTGCACAATCGGTCTGACCGCTTTGGAACCGGTCTGACCGGTTGAGCAAACCGGTGTGACCGGTTTTGCCAGCACAGCAGGAATAACCGGTTCTTGTTCCGATTGTGAAGAAGTTGTTTGCCCCCCAGTGTTTTCCAGATTAAGCTCA
The DNA here is from genome assembly GCA_033239725.1 of Echinochloa phyllopogon. Classification (NCBI taxonomy): domain Eukaryota; kingdom Viridiplantae; phylum Streptophyta; class Magnoliopsida; order Poales; family Poaceae; genus Echinochloa; species Echinochloa phyllopogon. The sequence continues at coordinate 7,968,939 of BTCW01000009.1, read as the reverse complement.
TCATCCTCTAACACGTCTTCAACTTGGACGATATCTTTTATATCACTTGAAGGCTTAGAATCTTTCTTCTCGAGACCAATTGATTTCAATTGGTCATTCTCTTGTTCATGAGCAAATTTCAATCGTCCAGAATCAACAGCCGATTGTATAATTTGGCGAAACATATTGCAATTGCTAATATCATGATCAAATGAATTGTGCCATTTGCAATACTTTCGATTTTTTAACTCAAGATATGATGTACTAACTTTGTGATCAGAGAACTTAATAAACTTTTTCTCTAGCAAGATATCAAATAAATTATCACACAAAGTTAAATCAAAAGTGTACTTTAATTTCTCCAACCGATGCTTTTGTGGAGAAGGCTTTAAGGCCAAGCAAACGAACGGTTCAGATTTCTCATCAACCCATTCGGCCATACCTTTCTTTGCATTTGTCATACCCGATGTTTTAAAGTTGATCACTTCATCGTCACCGATTTTCACAATAGCCCTCGGTTTTGATCTTTTACTTTTAAGTCCAGAATAACCATAAGCACACCATGAAGAGAAAAACTTTGACAATGATGATGTAGAAAATTTAAAAGTCAAAGTATTTCTACGATCAGCCTTTCGAACTTTAACAATGCATTGGCTACTAAAGTCTGAAGGTATGCTTTTGCTAACAAGTAAATTATCCTCAACCGATCTCTTAGAATTATTCATGATAGAATCATCAATGAATGAATTAATTGAAAATGTATGATCTGATTGGGAATTGCTTGTAAAGCGTACCTTACTGAATATGTTGGAGAGGCAAGGAACCTTGATGTGAATGGCATCGTAATCCTCCCGATGGCAGCCAACAGCAGCTACTACCCGAAGCAACCGGTCTGACCGGTTTAAGCAACCGGTCTGACCGCTTGGGAACCGGTCTGACCGGATTGAAAAATCGGTCAGACCGGTTTTCCCAGGTTCACTGGAAATCACCAAGTTGCGATATGTTAATGTCTTCTCCTTGCTTCCATTGTCAAGTTCTTCAACGCTTCGAAGTTCTAAACTTTCCTCAGCCTGAACTTGTCGCTTAACGACATAATAATCACTAGAAAAGTGTACGACACCTTCGGCTTTAGAAAAATTAAATGTAGCTGTCCTCTTTTGATTAATATGCTCCTCTACAGCTAAGCTTGACTTTTTTGGTAGAACAGATTCAGAATGCATATAATTAGGTTCAGTTGTAACAAGAACCGAACTTTTGCACAAATCCAAATCGTTCTTTTTCTCTTTTGTCATTCGAAGTTCTACAATCAAAGCTCTTATTTGCACTTGTGCAATTGAAAGAAAATCAGAGCCATCTATTCTATCTCTAATAGATGACCTTAATCCTTTTAGACATATATCAGCAAGTTTCATATTTGAGATTGATAAATTAGAACATCGATCTTTGGTTTCTTTGAATCGTTTTATGTAATGAGAAACCGATTCATCACTTCCTTGCTGAATATTATAGAGATCGGTTGCACATGATGTTTGAGAATAAATGGCCTGATAACTGGAACCAGCATGGCCAATTCTCTCATTCACCAACACATTTGCTGAATTTTCATTAATTTGGCTATGGTTATGAATAACACTTGGACCCAAATTATGATTATTAGCATTTGCATATTGCGTGGTATATGATGGTTGAGAATAACTGGCCGGATAGCTAAAATTAGCATGTCCAATTTTCTCATTTGTTGATATGCTTGTTGAATTCTCACTAATTTGGCCATAACTATTGCTAGCATAAGGAGCCAAATTGTAAGTATTGACATTATAATTCATGGTATTATATGCAACACTTGTTTCACAATATTTCTCATTAGAGTTTTTAAAAAAGCGGTAAAAAACATTTTCTAATTGAGACCACGTGTGAATGGAACTTGGTGTCATATTAGCAAACCAAACAAAAGGGACACCAGTCAATGATAATGGAAATAATCTTAATCTCAATATCTCATTAGAACTAGCTTCTCCACATTGTATGAGAAATTGTTTTATGTGTTGCATAGCCCCTTCCCCTTTTCCAGAGAATTTAACAAAATTAGGTATTATAAAATTATTGGGGCACAAAACTGAATTATAATGCTCAGGATATGGACTTGAATATTCTAAACCCCTCAATTCTATTTTAGAATGCTCTCTTAATATGCTAGCCAATTGATCATGAGTTTGAGGTTGTATACGAGGTTTAAAATAATTGGCCGAACTCACCATGTTAGTTTGGCCTTCATAACTTTTCACCGGTTCTTGAACTTGTTGCACAACCGATGTATGAGGATAATGTTGTATGTTGCTAGTAGCATTAAAGTTTAAAGCATGCATATTATTTGGCAATGGCTTTTGCAAATAAAATTCAGAATTATAATTTACATAAGAAACTTTATCTGAACAATTACTAGCCGATGCAATATGCCTACTAGTATCAAATCTAGCAACATCAACATAAGGATTCATGGTACTTGCAAAATAATCACTAGACATAGGTAATGTATTTGCAAATTGTACCTTGGGCTCATTGTAGTTGAATTGATGCGAAGTATATGAATAGCCCGCCATAATAAATTTTGATGCCTCTGATTATACAATAGATAAATCCAGAAATCCAAGTAATCGAAGCAATCAATGATCAACACCTTGCTTCTCTCCTAGTCTTTAATATTTAGTATTAAGCAAGAAACAATGCAAACGGCTTGAGCAGCCTGATGCAAAGAAATAAATGTAGATGCAATCGGTTCCAAAAAACCAGATTCAACTACAATGGCGAATCAAAGTAATAGATTAATTAGGTAAAAGGCTAGGGATCGATAGAACGGTTTGAGCAACCGGATCTTTCCTCCCCAGCGGAGTCGCCAAATGTGTTGACGTAAATTTCGGTCAACACACGAGAGCGCTGGACGCGCGAGTCGCGAACAGACCAAACGGCGGGATATGCCCAAACCGGTCAGACCGGTTTGGAAATCCGGTCAGACCGGTTTCCTAGGGTTTCGCCGGATCGATCGTTCGTAAAGATAACTACCAAGCTTACGTACTGGAGAACGACTAGGTTTACGAGCAAACCAGTAAAGAGATAATCAACGCACTTACGTGGCGAAGAACGACTAGTTTACGAGCAAACTAGCAAAGACCGTCGAAGCTCTAAATGTGTTGACGTAAATTTCGGTCAACACACGAGAGCGCTGGACGCGCGAGTCGCGAACAGACCAAACGGCGGGATATGCCCAAACCGGTCAGACCGGTTTGGAAATCCGGTCAGACCGGTTTCCTAGGGTTTCGCCGGATCGATCGTTCGTAAAGATAACTACCAAGCTTACGTGCTGGAGAACGACTAGGTTTACGAGCAAACCAGTAAAGAGATAATCAACGCACTTACGTGGCGAAGAACGACTAGTTTACGAGCAAACTAGCAAAGACCGTCGAAGCTCTCGCCCGGGAGGGACCCCGTCAGGGCGTGGACGTCGCCGGCGTGTCCTAGGTCGACCAGCAAGCCTTAGGACGCCATCTATGACCGTGGAGATCAGAGGATGAACAGCATGAGGGTCGGAAAGAGAGATTGGAGAGGTAAAAGTAAAGATAGATGTGTTTATTCGATTGTGGATGTCCCCTCAATCGGCCACGAGCCTTTATATTTATAGGCCAGGGAGGTCTTACCCCTTTAGGAGTCGAAACCCTAATAAAACTCGTGCTAAAATACAATTCCAACTCGGATTACACAGGTCCAAACCGGTCAGACCGGATTGGGAAACCGGTCTGACCGGTTTTCCCAGATGCAGATCTTCCCGAAGCCATAACTCCCTCATCCGGAATCCAAATCAGGCGTTCCACATATGAATCTTGATCGTCTCGACGAGAGCTACGCAATGGTGAAGTCCAATCTGCATTTTGACAATGTTATACAAACCGGTCTGACCGCTTTTACAAACCAGTCTGACCGGTTTTGCCCAGTCTAGTCAGCTGCTGTCAATTTTGGGTGCGAACAGATTGCTATCCTGCTCAAAAGAGGAAGCCGTCAACACGCAAGAGGAAGCTGCCAAGCTAGCATCAACATGCAGAAGCCGATGTGCAGTCCTGCAGTTGCTCAGGTTGTTCCACTACTACATATGCTTTATATGAACTGTGCCATCCATACTTCAGTAGAATTTGTGCGTTGCTGCTTGTCTTGCCTTAATTGTTTGTTACAATCAATCTACAAATATAATTGCTCGTCTTAATTGTTTGTTACTCTGCAGCTACCATATGGTGTGATTTGTGCTTTACTGAATTTGTTATTTCTGCTCGTCTTGATTTTTTTTGTAACAATGCTATTACTGTCAGAGGTCTAATTATTAGATTGTCCCCTTCTGGAGCGAGGGAGGGAGTGAAGTCAAAGGAGCAAGTTAACATGTTCCAGTGGCGGAGCCAGCATTGGAGCTCATGATCTCTCTCCAACTCTCTGACGGTCAGCCTGTTCATCGGGTTGGTTCAGAACCAGATAACCCGTCAACCCAAACCAAACCGGACCAGTTAATTAGATTTGAGCGGGTTAGCTGGTTTCAGGGTTAAACCCATTCGTTTTGAAAGAAGGATGGTTTAACTGGTTCAGAACCTGCCAAAACCAGCTCAACCCGCCTGCGCAGGTCCCCAGCTCCCCGTGTGCAACGGCGACCTGGGAAGCGAAGGTCCTGGCGATGGTAGATGGAAACGGAGTTGCTGGACGCGGACGGCGGTAGCCGACGGCCACCTCTCTGCGGCACGCTTCTATCTGTCTCCATCTCTTCTAGCGGCGGCGCGCGTGTCCGTATGGTCGCGGCAGGGTATCTGTTTAGAAGGATGGAGAACCGGGCTCACACCGCTTAAACTGTAGAACCAACCCAGCCCAGCTTACTGAATAAATCTGTCTTCGACGGTTTGAACCAGCCCAAACCAGCCAACCCATCCATCTGCGGGCTGGTTTGGAAAACCAGTAAAACCCGCCGATGAACAGACTGATCTGACGGACTTGCGGGGGTTGATGCTTTGCTGTCCGGTACGTATCGGTCAGGCGGCGAGCTGAGGCCTTACAGCTCCTGCTTGGCGTCGCGTACGAGAGCTTTTTTTAATTCTCGTGTATATGTGCGGCATCGGATCGATTGCGTGCATGTTATAGCCCTATAGATCATCCACACAGTTAGACGCGTGCACCATAATTCCTAGCCATTATGCTGCCGACGCGGCGACGTGCACACTGCAGAGTGCGCACAGGCAACACTTGTGGTTTTGGGCACCGTGCACCGAGACGGGCCGACCGTGTCGCCCCGCCCCTCGTTGCCGATCGAGGAGCACCGCGTCCTGCAAGGCTGGCAAGAGGCGGTCGGTGGAAATCTGGGCCGCCCAGCTGGACGGCGACGTGCCGCCGTGCCCAAGCGCCGTGGTGGAGGACGATGTCGCTGTTGAAGCAGATCACCGGTCCGGCGGTCCCATGCATGATGTATTATGGTTACGGTTGCCCAGACCAGAGCGCACGAGCTGTTCTCGAAGCTAGCGGCGACGGAGCTCGATCGACCTACGCGTCCTCGACCGGCGGGAACGCCGCCGTGGCTGCTCCATGATTCCGTGACCCATTCGACCTTCGGCGTGGCGCATGACGAGGACGGTCATCAGCAGCGAGCGCAATCCACGTCGAGTCTGGGCCGCACGAGTTCGATCGGACGGCTCTAGGGACCTTGGGGGGTCGGTATTTGAAATACCGTCCACCCCTGGTCAACGTTTTGAGTGCCGCCCGCTCCTGGTCGTGGCAAGCTCGCCGCCTCCGCTGCACACCGTGGCACGCCGGAAAGCCGCCGCGCCCCAGGAGTCGGTTGCCTCCCTCTCCTCCCTCTTGGAAGAGGTCGATCAGCATCCGCGGCCTCCCCGCATAGGCCATGACGGCGTGACGACCAGGAAGAGCTGACCGCCGGCAGGCACCCCGGCCTTGTGCAGCGTTGTGTGCCGCAAGAACTCCGTCTCCGCAGCACCCGGTGGCTCGCCGGAGCGCCGTTCCGTTTCAGGCCCTGATGGGTCGATGTCTGCTACACAACTCCAGACTACTCCACCCAGTCCACTGCCTCTCTTCCCTCTTGAGCCGTCGTCAGCCAACGGCTGCCTCCTATCCGATGCGCGTCACAGAGCCAGTCGCGGGCGCTGGCACTCCATATGATCCACGCGGCTAGGCTGAATGCCTGAATGAACAAATGTTCCAACATTGTTATTATGAATGATGATCCGAGCTGCTGGCTGGTGCAGTGACAGTGAGACACGCATTTGATGAGTAGCTACGATTGAAGTCGAACTGAGGTTTAATTTCAGCAACAAAAGTAGCTACGATCGAACTGAACCTAATTTCACGACGACGGAACTGAGGTGTAATTTCAACCAGATAAGACAGTGACAGTGTGGTGATCGTCCTTTGCTTTTACTAGTGGCCAGCTCTAAATCTTGTCTCAGTTAAAGTTGCTTATTTGCAGCCCTCCATGCTCTACTAGCCTTTTACTAGTAGCTTTGTTTCACAGATGAAAAAGAGTGACCAAAATCGTGTTATCTTTCCCTTGAGCATACGACAACATTAATTGGTTGCAGATCAAGCGCATCTGGTCAATCTTTTGAGTGTTTAGTTGACGGTGAAAATGTCTCCTAGAATGACATAGCTCGGTCTCGTTGCCTGAAGATTGATCTAGAAAATGTTTGATATTCGTTGGATGCTTGCCTCATTCTATGTACTGTGTCAGCGCTAAAATTTTGGAACAAGGAGTTCACACTGTACTGTATTATCGACAGAAGAGGCGACTGTAACTAAACTTTCAGTTGTGACATGATTCGCTGTCCTCAGAGCGCCACATGTGAAATTCTTCACAGCCGTGTGCAGCAGGGTGGAAACAAATTAAAATGACAGCAATGAAGTCCAGAGTGAAGCTCTGAACCAGAAACATGTTCTGTGCCCAACAGATTTCGATTTCACCAGAGAAGTTTTGCTATGCCAGCCTCCAGCAGCTTGCAAAGGTGCCGTGGAGTAGGCTGCTCCGCACTGGGATTGCCAAGACAAGACACTAGGGATAGATCCAAATTGATCAACTTTAACTAGGAATCGTCCAAAGATGCTGGCCCTCGCACTTGCACCGTTGTTTTGGCGTTCACCGCAGTCGGGGCTCGGGGCACGTCCGTCGAGTGCTCGTCATTGTTGCGAGAGAACTGGTGCCGAGTCCGCGGACGCCGACGGTCGTGGCGTTGATAGCCTGGCAGGGGATCGGGGAAACCTGGGTCGCCAAGCTGGACGGCGACGCGCCGGTGGAGGCCGGGTGCTGTTGTTGGAGCAGATCGCTGGCCGGGTCTCATGGGTGCCTGCCCAGATCAGAGCGCACAAGACGTTCTTGAAGCTACCGGCCGGCGACGAAGCTCTGCGCATCTTCGACCGGCGAGATCGATCCCCACCGTTGCTGGTCCACGATGATACCGTGATCCATCCGACCTCCGCCGTGGCGCCATGCCGCCGCGCCTGCCTGAGCCAACGAGGAGGATCAGCCGCGGGTGCCATCCACGTCCGATCTGGACCACACGAGATCGATCGGACGGCTCTAGGGACCTAGGGGTGGTCGGTATTTGAAATACCGTCCACCCCTTTGTCAACGTTTTGAGCACCGTCAGCCCCTGGTCGTGGCGGCTCGCCAGAGCGCAGTTCCGTTCAGATCCTGATGGCTAGAAGGAGCACCGCTGCGTTTGGAGCGATACGTAGAGCAGCACCCGCATCGATCTGTCTTCCGTTGGGGAATCATCCAAAAAAGACTAGCAAGCAGGTGTTCTGCGAATCGAGCAACCACGGGCAATGTGGCGTTTTTTGTCTTCAGATTGTCCAGGCTGGAATGGATAGTCTTCATACAATGTGACGAGGTGTTCAGTTTGCTTGGCATTCACCTTTGTTAAACAAAGCTTGTGACTCCAATGTATATTAGGACAGTACAGGTTCAGATTAAGCATTGGACAGGTGCAGTTCAGCTTCAGCCTGCCTAAATGTAAGAGTTCAGTCTCCTAGTCTGAAGATTAATCTACAAAATGACTTCGCAAAGGGGGAAAAACCTTTTTCACCACTACACCAAGCTTGGCCATCAGACTAGCTCTGAAGAACAAACAACAGTAGGTCAGAGGCAAAGGACATCGTGGTGTGCCCTGGGATTGTCAAGGCAGAGCCTCGGGGTATTGTCGCTAATCCGTATGAATAGTTAACCACCTTGAATAATCCAAATATCTTTGAATTAATCGTCAAAGAACAGGTAGATTCTCTGATGTCAAAGGCTACAAAACGCCTCTAACAAAACCAATATTCACCGTTCACCACATCTTATCGATCTCATGATGAATTATACTAAGGAAAAGAACATGAACAGATACACACATCCAACTTAAAATTTAAGCACGACATCTTTGATAGCACCATCATTATCAAAGTTTACAATAAGAAAGCCACTTAGTTTGTCTTGGTAAAACGTACTAATAATGCACCAAAACATGCATGCAGCTAAGGATGTCTGTCAATCTGCAGCAAAGGGAGCGTTTCAACTGCTGGTTACATCCTTGATGTATGTCAACTTTAATCGGCATTCAGCAGAAAGCAACTAGTTCTAGCTTTGTCAACACAACAGAAACGGAAGCTGGAGGGGGTGCATGCACCGGCTCCCTTGCTGTTGGCATGGCAATATGGCATTGCCACCGCACTCGCGTGACAGCTCGTCGACGGCGAGTTCGGTCACAACGAATGTCCGCGCGTGTGGCTGCCTGACTGCCTGCTGCTGCTGCTGCATGTGCATGCTCTGCTCCAGATGAAAAAGATTGACCAAATTCATGTCGTCTCCCTTGAGCATAGGACAACATTAACAGTTTGACCATTGGTCGTTCGTTTGAATGTCCAAGGTGAAAAGGTCTCCAAAAATGACCCAGTTCAGTGTCGTTGCCTGAAGATTAATCTGGAAAATGTTTGGTGTTTCTCGGATGCTTGCCTCATTCTATGTTCTAACTTCTAAGTCAATGATGAAGTAGAAGACATCTTCTCATGGATAAATCCGCATGGAAAAGAAAAGGAAATTCCGAGCCACACTGCCCCACGTCGACATAGCAAAACTCAGAAGGCTCGGCCCATGTACTAGAACGTTTCGTCGGCCCAGCACAACACCGCCATCTCTCGTCGTGGACTTGTGGTTACCAAGCGAAGAGCGCGGCGCGCGGTTTAGTCCCACCTCGCCTTCTCAACCCAGCGCGCCTCCTCCAGCTACCTATATAACCAAGCCCCAGGGCGACGTTGCTCCATACTTACCTGGACGGGGTCGATGGGCGATCAAGAAGGCCCATGGCCTGGATCAGTGGCCCACATTGCACTCTGTGGGTGCGCTGGTCTACCATCTCCCCAAGTGGGAGAGTGGACGTCATAATTTGTGGTAGAGGGGGTACGCGTTCGCGCGGCCCCTGCCAATTTGAAGAAATTAAATTTTGGTCTCTGGGGTTTTTTGGTCTCAGGAGCAGAAGGGTGTTTGCTCAGCGCTCAGGAGCAAACAATGCTGGGTTTGGACTGAACGTCGTCAGAGGGATGATCGGCTTGTCAGAGGAGATATGCATCGTCGGGGAAGCGGATACGTCATCAGAGGGATGCCCGGCTTCACAATGTACTAGTACTATACTATCTGACAGAAGGGGTGACTGTAAGTAAACCTTTTGTTTTGAACGGTCTGTAAGTAAACTTTCAGCTGTGACATGCTTGGCCATCACCAAAGCGCCACATGAGAAATTCTTTGCAACCGTGTGTAGCAGGGTGCGAACATGACAACAATGAGGTCCGAAGTGAAGTGTTGAATCAGAGTTCAGAAACCTGTCCACTGTTCTGTGCCCAACGGATTTTGATTTCAGCAGAGAAGTTTTGCTGTGCCAGCCTCCAGCTTGCAAAGGTGGTGAATAACATGGTGTAGGATGCTCCATTGGTCCGCACTGAGGTTGACAAGGCAAGGCGGTAGGATAGATTCGAATTGATCAAAATTCAACTAGTGTCCTCGTGTCCTTTTTTCTTTTTTTGAGAAAGTCGTGTCCTGTTGGTAAGGGCAGTGAACAAGAGCGCATGGAAAATCCGCGTCCAAAATCCGCCTGGAAAAGAAAATCCGAGCCCACGTCGGCACAGCAAAACTCACAGCACAAAAGGCTCGGCCCACGTACCAGCACCTTTTGTCGGCCCAACACAGCACCGCCATCTCTCGTGCTTACCAAGAGCTGAGCCGCGTGAATCGTCGACGTGTAATCCAACGGAGGCGCGCCGTCGCGGCTTAATCCCACCTCGCCTTCTCAACCCGGCGCGCCCACTCCAGCTGCCTATATAAGAAAGCCCCAGGGCAACGTTGCTCCATACTTACCTGGACGGGGTCGATGGGCGATCAAGAAGGCCCATGGCCTAGATCAGTGGCCCACATTGCACTCGGTGGGTGCGCTGGTCTACCATCTCCCCAAGTGGGAGAGTGGACGTCATAATTTGTGGTAGAGGGGGTACGCGTTCGCGCGGCCCCTGCCAATTTGAAGAAATTAAATTTTGGTCTCTGGGGATTTTTGGTCTTTGACCTGCTGTGTTGTTTCAGATAGAATCGAAGTTGTTTTTGTGGCCTTCGCGTATCCACTTGTTTTGGGCCCAAAGCCTGAATCTTATTGCTTTGGGCCCAAAGCCGAAATGGGCCGGGTACATTCGAACATCTGCGTCGTGCCCTCGTCCTCCTTCAATACACCTGCCTCCTGCTCATCTTCCAGGTGTGCCACTCCGGCGGCGTTGGCGGTTGGGCAAGGGGTCGGGGAAAATTGGGCCGCCCAGCTGGGGGAGCGCTGTCGTTCAGTCGTTGTTGAAGCAGATCGATCACCGGTCGTTCCATGGATGGTTGCCCAGACCAGAGCGCACGAGCTGTTCTCGAAGCTAGCGGCGACGAAGCTTGACGTGTCCTCGACCGGCGGGACGACGGTGCTGCACCACGATTCCGTTATCCATCCGGCCGGCCTCCGCCGTGGTGCCATGCCGCCGTGCAGCTCCCGCGCCTGCCTGACAAGGAGGATCGGCCGCGGTGCAATCCACGTCCGATCTGGGCTGCACGAGTTCGATCGGACGGCTCCAGGGACCTAGGGGTGGTCGGTGTTTGAAATACCGTCCAGCCCTTGTCAACGTTTTGAGCACCGCTCGCCCCTGGTCGTGGCAAGCAAAGCATGCCGCCTCTTGTGGCACGCCACGCAGTAAAGCCACGGCGCCCGGGTAATTGGTTGTCTCCCTCTCCTCCCTCTTGGCCTCCCCCGCTTGCACCGTACCGGCCATGACGGCGTGACCAGGAAGAGCTGACCGCCGGCAGCAACATGGGCGCCACCGCCAAGTCCTGAATCCTGATCGGTGTTTCGAACGACGACGACCACGGCGCAGGCGCCCCATGAACGCCGCCTCCTTCTGTGCCGGAGCACCGCTGCGTTCGGAGCGATACGTAGAGCAGCACCCGCATCGATCTGTCTTCCGTTGGGGAATCGTCCAAAAAGACTAGCAGACATGCGCATGCCCCCCACGGCCCCACGACAGCAGCAGGTGTTCTGCGAATCGAGCAAGACGATGTGGCGTTTTTTTTTCTTCAGATTGTCCAGGCTGGATAGTCTTTAGACAATATGACGAGGTGTTCAGTTTCCTTGGCATTCACCTTTGTTAAGCATTGGCAGGCGCAATTCAGCCTGTCTAAATGTAAGAGTTCAGTTCCTAGTTGAAGATTAAATCTACAAAACGACTTCACAGAGGGGGTAAAAACTTTTTCACCACTACACCAAGCATGACCATCAGACTAGCTCTGAAGAACAACCAACAGTAGGTCAGTAACAGAGGCAAAGGACATCCTGGTGTGCCATGGGATTGTCAAGGCAGACCCTCAGGGCATTGTCGCTAATCCATATGAATAGTTAACCAACTTGAATAATCCTAATAACTTTGAATTAATCGTGAAAGCACAGGTAAATTCTCCGATGTTTTGGCTACAGATTACCTCTGACGAAACCAATGTTCACAGTTCACCACATCTTATCGATCTCATGTCAAAGGCCTGTCGACGCAGTGAGGTTGGCCTTGCGCCGGTTGCTGCTGGCCGTGCTCCCCGCACCCATAGCCATAGGCCTTCTTGCTGGCGCACCTGACGGCTACTCACTCTTTCCCCGCCGTGACGGCGAGCCCAAGGGAAAGAGACGAGGCCCTTGAAGACCACCGTCGGAATGGCCGGCCGGCCACCTCAACCACGAACGACGAGTGCTCGGCTCCCAGGCCTTCGATCATCCAGAGCCCTGACCCATCTCCCTGCCACGACATTTGATTCGATTAAGCTTGCACTGGGTACTTTGTGATCATCATGCCTACCAGGTAGGTTAGGTACTCAGTAGTCTAAATCAAAACTCGACCCTTGTTATCATCGGTCACGCAGGAGACTCGGGGGCATTATTCACCAATCGATCGGTAATGTCAAAATTCTATGATTCATCAACGCATTGCATCGATTCGCTTGGCCATTGCATCGAAAAGGGATAGTCTAGGACCAACCCTGAAAGTAATTTTGCTATCCTCTTGAGGCTTTAGGTCGATCGGTCCTTGTTTCTCAAGGATGTTTGTATATATGAATCCACACTCGGATATGCTTGTATCTGCAAAACTCAAGAGGCTTCTTTTGCACAAGTATACATATATCACAGATTGCTAAAAAAAAAAATCTTCCAGGCTTGCTAAAAGAATTCTTGTGCTCTCACGAGGATTTGGGCGTGAAAAGGACATGAGCCAGTGCTCATAAAGGAGCGCACTATGTACGTGCGTTCAGTTTCCAAGAGGAAATTAGAGAATACTGTTCGGGTGTAGTATAGTACGGAGTAGTACAAAAGTGGCATGTACACAAGGTACGCAGTCGAAGAAAATAAACAGAAGCAACGAAACACAATGATGTTCCTTTTAGGGCCATTTATCCCTCGCAAACAAAAACCAGAACATGAACAGCTCTTCCTGACGACTGACGTCGTAACAGTATTTTAGGGCCATCTATTTTCTGTATCTCATGCACCTTTTTTGCATGCAAAACTGCTACAGCTCGATCATAAAGAACTGTCATATTGGCAGTTCTCGACAGTGTAACAGTATTGGTTTAACAACCAGAATCAGGGAAACTTGTACGATTTTGGCAGTTCTCGACAGTGTAACAGTATTGGTTTAACAACCAGAGTCAGGGAAACTTGTGCGATTTTGGATAGTAACAGTATCGATTTCAAGCATTTATGTAATGGAAGGAATAAACAGGGATAAAACATGAGTTAAAAACTACAGAGGATTATAACATGAGGAAAGCTTGAGCAGCATTGTAAACGGTACCACACATTTTTTTTTGAAAGTAAACCACACATGTTTCAACAATCAAGCATATCTATAGCATTACATCATGTTGAAGTTTCATGATTTCTAAAAGCACTAAATAGATAGCAGGTGCATTTCTGGAAATTCTTCAAATAAAGCGGTTCTTCATACGAAATGTTGATGAATGCAAGTTCTGCTTGACAATCTCCACATCAAAACTCAAACTCAAGGGATGGTAAGAGAAATCAAGGAGCTAGGGACTTCAGGCTCCCCTTGTCCAGACGTGTCTTGAAAGAAATTTGGACTTCATACTGAGCCCCAGGTATACGCAGACGTTTTAACCAGAACAACTTCTTCTGCAGCTCATGTGTTTCGGCTTTCTGTTCCACGAACTGTTTCTTGACATGCATTGAGAACTGTTCCCTGGACTTCTTGTCAATATGAGGTGACCGCAACACAGTATATAAGGACCGTGTTTCGGGCAATCCAATCTTCTTTGTGTATGGCATAAGCCCGGAGATTTTGTTGCTTTGGCTCTTAAAAGACTTCATCACTACACGTATCTTTGCAGCCATGACTTCACAGCAACGCACAACTTTTCACTGTTTGCAAATACACCGACACCTGGAGATGGTAAAAAATATCTTTGTCATGAAACCACGAAGCAATTTAGACAGAGCCAAAAAAACCTGAAACAAATATGAAAACTGCCCCTAACTGTTGACATGGGTAAGAAATTTACAATGTTGTAGCAAACATATCTATCCGAAACATGGTGCAAAAGCAAAACACAACAGGAAAGGAAACAGACATAGACATAGAGTACTTCTAGAGTTCTAGTAAACGGGTTCGTTGCAAGGATTATAATACATATAATAATCTGCAGTATCATGCTCGGTCACTAAATATAAAACTAATCTCCTGGACCATTCCAACAAGGCTATTTAGTATATGATTTGGAGCATTATAATTTATATGAAGTAATCAAACCCACTACAAATTCTCTATTGTGATAACTGACAGAGAAAAGAAAATCAGAAAAGATCCTTGCCTTTTGGTTCCAAGCCTCATGATGAATTATGATCAAAGATCAATATATGAGCGTCAACAAAATAAATGATGAGCACACATGGCTTCAACCGATATAGAGGTGATGTAATAAAGCTACAATATCACATTTATTTCTCATAATAGGAAAGACAACCTTTTGGAAGATAGAGTGGTACTGTTGCCATGTTGCGATTAGTAGAAGAATTAAAAAAAAAGATGGGCCGTCACCTTTGTCTGCACCAAGAATCGCAACAGCATGGCACATATAGTTTCGCAAAAGGTAACAAATTAAGCAAGTTGGCAGGCACACTGAGAAGTATTAATGCAAAAATGGAGAATGAAGAAAGCATATTTGTTGGCTTCTGAACAATACTGAGGAACACTAGATGTATCAAATATATCTCAAGAAGCCAGGAAATTTGATAACCAACCATTACATGCACTAATTCACGGACGCCAGTAAAATTGAAAACCAACCATTACATGCACTAATTCACGGACGCCAGGAAATTTGATAACCAACCATTACATGCACTAATTCACGGACGCCAGGAAATTTGATAACCAACCATTACATGAACTAATTCAGAGACGCCAGCAGTTCCTCTCAAGTAGCACTATCATCTTTAAAACATGTCAGCCAGCTAACAGTATAACACATTATCCCACACATATTTCTGAAAACCGTCAAAGCATTCCTAGAGCACAACTATCGATGCGTCATTTCAGAAATATAAACCAACATCAGAACGGAGATGCTAGGGCTTCCTTACCTTGGTGAAACGAAGCTGATTCGGCGCCGGGAAGATGTGGAGAGAGTGAATCGAAGTTGATTCGGCGCCCGGAAGAGGACGTGCAGCGGCTCGCTGGCGATTGGCGGGGCAGATGATGATGCTTGGCTCCTTGACGCCCGGCGGAGGACAGAGCGTGCAGTTCCTGGGCGCCCGGCAGAAGAGGTGTGGCCCGGCGAGGAGGGGACGCGCGGCTGCGGAAGTGTGGCGCGGCGGTGGAGGGACCTGCGGCGGTGGATGCGACGGTCGGCTATGGAGGGACAAGCGGCGGCGGAGGTGGGGCGCGGTGGTGGAGGGCTGGGGACGCGCGGTGGCGGCGGGCTGGGGAGTGGGGACGCGCGGCGGCGGCGGGGATGAGAGGCGCTGCGGGAGAGGGCGAGATGCGGGAGAGGGGGCGAGCGGTGCGCACTCGGGAGTCGGGAGTTGGATGGCAGCCCAGTTTTCTTTCATCAATCGAATTTTTCGTGGCGTTGGTTGCTATTTTCGCGGCCCATCAATGTGTGGGAGGGCAGGCCCAAGCTAACAGAGTTTTCCAGTTGTTATTAACCCGTCCGACCCACTTCAGCAGGGCCCGATCTCCAACCAGGCCTCCAAAAAAATAAAATCAGGCGGCCTACTAAGCCCACTTGGCCCACCCCTCCATCCAAAGTAAAACGAAATCAACCGGCCTCTACGTCTACGATCCGGATCGTGTGCGCCGCCCTTTTCCGCACTTCCAACGTCCAAACGCTTTGCCTGCCAACCCTCGCCTCCAAGAACCTTTTAACTCCTCCGATCCCACCCACGCCCGATCAAGCTGCCGGCGCTGACGCCTCATTCTACGGATTCCGCCGCCTCCGGTGAGTTTACGCCACCTTCTCCGTCACGCCTAGCTATTATTCAGCACCACTCGATAACTTGTAGTCACCGTAGTATCTCTGTGCCATGTCATCGCTGGCCAGGCCTCTGTGACATAACACCGGAACCCTAGAACTTTAAATATACGTCATCTAGCCTGGCTTCTAATCTCACGTTTGGTATGCTCCTGAGATGCATGCAATCCTGATAACTAGATTAATCCAGGCTATCAATTACTATTACATAGCTACTCCCTTGGTCCCAAATAGTACTCCCTCCGGTTCCCAATTAGAAGTCGTTTAGGACAGTGACACGGTCACAAAAGCACACATCTTTGACTTCTCTTTTCTATAAAAATATTTCTTAAAAAGTCATATATGAATATTTTTATGAAAGTAAATTTCAAGACCTCTATTTATATGATTTTCGCATTTCCAAACTCAACGACTTAAATGTTATTCATGATTTATATTCCTAATGTTCGACTCAAACCTTGTCCAAAACGACTTCTAATATGAAACCGGAGGGAGTACTTGTTTTGGTTTTATAAATATATATATAGTTCTTACCATACACCTAGACATACGATAATCTTAAATACAGAATAAAAATTATACATATCCATAAAAACTTCACATTTTTAATCCTTTCCACATGTATTAATTACGTGGCATCTTAATTCTCTTCTCAACAATCCCAACAGCACAAAACAAATATTACATCTAGATGATTATAGTACCAATTATGGTGCAACAAAAGCTCCTCTGTACGTAGATCATCCTAAATTCCTAACGAACCACTTTGATTTTATTGAAGTTGAAAGGATATTAAGTCCTCTGGTCCGTGAGTTTGAAAGTTGAGAGGCAAAGCTTTTGGTACAGATGCAGCGCGGTATAGAGCATTTTATCTGAATAGTCTGATCAAATGGTATATTTAATTGTTACTGTTATGTATTATTGCATTAGTTTAAAAAACAATCATTCACATAATACCGAGTTAGGCATATTGAGATTAAATAAATACCCTTTTGAATCTTAGTGGGTTCTCTTTTGGTCACAGAAAGTGATTTGCGTAAATACATGACATTTTTTCCTCTTCATGCCCTTATAAATATCTTTTTATGCAGGTTACACAATATCACAACATTTAGGATGCCTCCGATTGGAAGTCCAGATGGAGATTATATGCATAAAGTCCTTTCGGAGCTTCAGTACCTTGCTGGCAGTATCATTGTTTGCTACATTCAGAGAGAATACTGCAGAAAAAGAGGCGGCGGTCCAAGTCTCGTGGAGCTTGGAGCCTTTGTGTATGGAGCCATTGGTTTGGTGAAAAGTGTGGTATACCTATACAGAGATGCAGTCAATTCACCTAATGCACGGTATTGGCGGCGGGAGCGGCAGACGGTGTATTGGGTGATTCTAGACATCCTCATTTAAAATTATATTGGCCATTATTGCGAAACAAGTATAAGATGCCAAATTTGTAGAATGACAGTCATTTATATTTGATTTGTGAGTATCAAGATATAGAGGAAAACTGAAGATATAATATATTTGGTTAAATAATTGTGTTTGAAGACTATGAAACAAATTTATGTTTCTTTCTTGTTGTTTGTTTCATATGGAAATGCTTTCCCTCCCCGCACGTTCATATATAAGTCTATTTGGACATGTATTTATTGCTGCAGTCTATTTGAAATGTGCATCATAGGAGTTAATGGGATGCCTCTTGTGTTTATTTAAGCTCACTACATGCAATTTCACAGTTGCCTTCATTGCTTCTTAGAGGCATTTTGGGAAAATGCCCTACATAGCAAAGAATTTCACAAAAACGCCACTAGATGTAGCCATAATAGACCAATATCATTGTATCCAAAAAAAATTGTAATACTACAAACATCAAATAATCGAAGTCCAGATTGAATGAATCAAACAATGATAGATTTTCACGATACATGTTCAATGACAGTAACATGTTGTAACAGTGGATTAATAATTAGCTTCTTATGATCACATACTAGACTATGAATATATGACCAATTAAGCTCTGTATAAGATCCTGATCAAATATTCCCACAGACTTCAGACCAACTTGGAGCTCCCAGCCAAGGGCACCCATTTCAACCCGTTCATTCAGAGCATGACAACAGCCTGCATATATATTCAACTCATCAAAATGAAGTATAAAGCATGGCACATTTGTCTCACCTTATATTAGGAAAACAAAAGAATGACGAGTAACAAAACATAGCCAATTGCTGCAGGCATTTCCAGTAAATCCAAATGGAAAATACAAATTTTACTAATGAAGGATGAAAATTGTAATTTTGGGACTCGAAACGTTGCGTTGTGCAGTTTTACTATTTCTAACATCGTCTTCGTAAAAATGGGTCTCGAAATGTTGTTCTCTCATTTTTCATGTCATTGGGTGTATTTCTCCTCCTTTTCTAATCAAAATAAAGTATTTCCTACCTAAATGGGCAGTTTTGCCCCTCTACTCTTTTTCTTTGGCATCAAGACGCACGCTCGGGCGCTCGGCGCCGTGGTGCACACCGCGGCGCGTCCTCCGCGCCCACCCGCGTAGACGACGACCCCGACTGCCACGGCTTCCCGTACTGGTCCGAGGCGGTGCGCGTGGCGCTCCTCGCGGGGGCGACCGCGCTGGACGTGGAGATCTGCCGCGCGCGCGGCGGCGGCGGAGGCAGGCGCCCGTGGCGGCAGCGCGCGTCCCTGTCTAGGACTTCACCGTCGGCCCGCCGGGGCACCTGCATTGCCTCAGCTACCGCCTGTTCGACTCCGGGTGCTGCCAGGGGATGCGCCGCCGCAACGGCATCGTCAACATCACTGTCAGGAGGATCGACGGCACGCCGCCGGCCGTGGGGAAGGCGATGGCGCCGGCGGCGGCCGGACCGAGCTGGAGTGGGGCTTCGTGCTCTGGCGCTGCGGCGGCTCAGGGGAAGCCGGCGGCTCCCGCTGGGGCGGCGATGGGGTACCCCGTTGGGTGCTAGGTAACTGAGCATGTCAACATCTCGCGCTATTGGCTAGCACTAGTTTTCAGGATCGTCTGAATTTGTTTTACCAATTCCGTGATCTGAATAATGTATGAAAGAACAGGGTCATCGGCATTGTCTCTGTGTATATAGATAAACATTTTAATGTCGGTTTCAGGGTTGCAATCTTTGTCTGATCTTGCAGTAGGAGGTTCTTGTTCTATGATCTGATCTCTACTCATCAGTACTAGGATCCTCTGAATTTTTACAATGCATTTGATGATTTGAAAGAATCTAAGAACAGCCCGTCAAACAATTTGCCTACGTCTATCTCTGCAGTCGGGGTCGTCGTCGACGCGGGTGTGCACCACGGCGTAGGCGCCGTACGCCGTGGCAGAGCGTGCGTCTCGATCCCAAGAAAAAGAGCAGAGGGGCAAAATTGTCCATTCAGGTAGAAAATTCTTGTATTTTGATTAGAAAAGAGGGAAAATAACAATGACAACGTTTCGAAGCTCATTTTTGCAAAGAAAATGTTAGGAATAGCAAAACTGCGAAGCATGATGTTTCGAGTCACGAAATTACAAAGTCCCAAAATTACAATTTTCTCCGTGAGCGGAGGGGATAGGCGGAGTTTTATGTAGCTTCCGGAAGGTGTTGGAGATTCGCGCAGCGCGTCGGCTGCATGATCTCCTCCGTCTTGCTGGCGCGGCTAGCTGGTGAGAACCAAGGTCGGAGAGGCGAGAGCTAGGCGAGTGCGGCTCGGCGGCGATGGCGCCGCCGGCTGCGGGTGGTGGTGGTCGGCGGCGGCGGCGCGTTGGGGAAGAAGATGTGAGGAAGAGGAGATGGGCCTAATGCTTTAACCGGTTTCGTGCACCGTATTGCCCCCGGTTTTATGCTCGGGTGTCCGTGTTTTATGCATATGAAATCCATCGTTTAGGAGGCGTTTTAGTGAAATCGCCCCATACGTCCTGACGGCATTCTATCATCTCTGAAATGACACCTTGAAAACGCCTTCCAATCCCTTCCGTGCTGTAGTATCACCACTGTTATTCGCATCAGTTCGTTCACCATGCAGGGATATGCAAACAGAGAGATGCAAAATTCAGGGACATGGAGACAAAAAGAGCACAGGAATTTGATGTAAGATGCAGGGGCATGTAAACCATCATCCCAATTCCAAATACCATACCAATTCCGAGAGAAGTCACCAAATTAATAATGTGATTTGCAGCTTGGCAGAAAACGTTTCAGTTATCAAGTGCAATTACAGGTTCAGATTCTCCAATTCATCGACATACAGTGCTAGATTAACATGTTGCACCACTGAAGCATAATAGGAGTAGAGATATTATAACATCAGAATCTGAATATCCGGAAGGTAAGACAGGATTTGCTATAAAAAAAAGGTAAGACAGGATGATCGAACGGTACCGCCAACCGCAAGCCGGAGTATTGTGATGATCTCTCATAGTTTTAGTCAGGATTTGGGGCAATCATCAAGTGAATTTGGGGCAGGAGAGCATTACTGGAAAGTGGAAACACGAAGAACTCAATGTTCTGGGGTTCAGAGTTGTACTCAATTCAGAGTTCAATCTCTGGATTTGTACATGGTCCTGGCCGAATCACACACACTGGCCAACTGGGGCATTACATGGCTCTCGGCCAATAGCAAACTCCCAATGGTTTCCTCTCAAATTCCTGAATCATACTGCCTCCAGGATTTCTCCAATTCTCCTCTGCTTCTTCAGACTCCGGTGTGATGCTTCAGTTGCCGGCGTCGTGAACCAGGAACTCGGCGATCTTGTAGCCGCCACAGTAGTTGTAGTAGAGGCCGACGCTCCCGATGTTCCTCACGACGGGGACGCTGCCGTCGTGGGCGAAGACGCCCTCGGCGGAGCCGCCGTAAGGCCCTCGGCCTGGTGCACAAGGGCGAGGTGGCAGTGGGTCCTCCTGGGGCTGGAGGATGTCGCTGTGACTCGATGAAGCAGGTGCCTCGAAGGGGCACGCCGGCGAGTTGGGGAGGAGGCAGAAGCGCCCAGCGGCGGTGATGATGTAGGGGTACTTGTCAGCGCTCCCGGGGTCGGGGCTGGCTCCGCCGCCCGCGGCGAGGACGGTGACCCGCGGCGTCGGCGCGACCGGGGAGGTGAAGTCGGGTTTGGCCGCGTGCTCCGCTTGCGAGTTTGCGCCCACGGCCGCGGCGTGCTCGCTGCCCTTGTGAACAATCTGGAGCTCCGGGATCTTGCAGCCGTAGTTGGGGGAGGGCTCGAGGGTGACGCTCCCGATGTTCCTAGGGATGGGGACGCAGCCGTCGCGCTCGAGGACGCGCTCGGCGGAGAACGTCGTCACGCCCTCGGCCGCGCGGAAGTGGCGCACCTGCAAGAGGAGGTCGTCGCAGAAGGGCGCGCCGGCGAAGTGGGCGAGGACGTTGAGGCGCCCAGCGGCGATGATGTTGTCGGGGCTCTCTCGATCGGAGTGGGCTCCGTATCCTGCGGCGAGGACGGTGATCCGCGGCGGCTGCGCGGCCGGGAGGGCGAAGTCGGGTTCGGCCGCGGCCGCGGCGCGCTCCGCCTGCGAGTCCACGACCGCGGCGTGCTCAGGCTGCGCTTCCACGACCCCTGGAACTTGAACGTGACCGACGACGGGGATGGCGATGTTGGGGACGATGCCGTAGTTTCCCAAGACGATGAGCAGGCCCGGTGGCGATCGCCCAGCAGCTTCGTAAGGACGACCACCGCCTCCTCCCCGTCCCCCCCCCCCCCCCCCCCCCCCCACCACCTCCTCCTCCTCCTCCTCCTCCTCCTCCTCCTCCGCCATTATCACCACCATTACCTCCCGCACCTCCTCCTCCACCTCCTGAACTCCGGATTGTATCGATTAAGATGTACAGGACAGCAAGCAAAATCAGCATCAGAACCGCTTCCTCCAAGTAATCAGCCCACCATTCATCATCATCATAGTTGAAACTGTCCAGCATGTCGAACAGAACGATCTTCCAGGCCCGTGGATATCCCACCTTGATTGATCTTCCTGTCCGGTGGCGCTCGCGGACAATCTCAATCAGCCACTGCACCAAGTCTCGCGGCGTGTTGCCGCGGATGACATTGCGGTAGAGCGACCAAATCAACCTCCGAAGGAAGGGGCCCCCTATCCCTTCTTCGGCTAACACTTGTTCCATGGTTTCTCTCAGCAGAGAAGCTCTCTCGACAGCCATGGCAACAGCGGTTGAAGAAATGGTGGCCGCGGTCTCGCCGGTCTCGGCTTTATAGCTGGTCCTGGTTGGCTGGAAGACGAAGGCCAGAAAGAGGAGACGCAACTCCTAGGCCACAACTCGGCCTGCGAATACTGGCCTGGGCTAAAACTCGGCCCGCGAATGCTGCCCCCTTTCCCAAGCAAGGGGCTCAACTAACTCCATTTTTCCTTCATCCTCCCCCAGGCCCCAGCTGTCTGCCACTGCAGCAGGGCTGCAGAGCAAATCGTGTGCATACGCGACGCCGATGGTCGCATCTGACGCCCGCAAGCGAGCGAGCCCACCAGTCGATGGATTTAAGTTGTCTAAATTATTTTCATTGGGTTACATTCGTGGTCGTGACTGTGTATAAGCAAATCGTGCTAGATTAGTTTCATATTCAGAAAGTTGCACAAAATTTGACTATGTACCCCCAAAATGACTCTGGTATCTTGGCAATCCCAATAGAGTGGTGCGCTGTGTTTGTTACACAAACTTTTTTTATTTGAATACCTTTTTCTTGTAACAAAGTTTATTATGGGAACACTGCACTTCTGGCTTACTTGTGCACTTGAGACTGAACTTCGATGTTGTCAGTTATCTGGATATCGCCAACGCCAATAGCATCAGCATCGATCCAAAAGCTAAGGTTGCGGCTATGGAAGTGGTTCCCCTCGAGACGCCGGTTGAATGCCAGCCATCTGAGATCTGACTCTGATTAACTCTGCAATGCTACATCATCGATCCAACAAAAACCTATCCAAAACCATTAGGTGCCTGGCCCGCTAAAAAAAAGGTGCCAGATGATCCATACATTCCCGGGAAAATTAAAAATCTCATGGGGGGATGGAGTGAGAAAAAATTGAGTGGTGCTGGGAAGGAAACCCTGATCAAACATGGGTTTCCGAACTTCTAAGTGCTGATGGAACATCCTGGAGTGTTGATGCTCTAAACAATAACCTCTTACCCCTCGATGTGGAAGCTGTCAAACTCATTCCGCTCGGACGTGTGAGAGGGGATTTCTGGGGGTGGTCTGCGGAGCGGCATGGTCTTTATACACTCAGATCTGCATACCGTCTCTTGTCAGAGTGGGAGGCCCAAGCAAGAGCTTTTACTGGTCGCCGGCCATCGCATTCTGGGGCATCAAGGGACCCAAGGTGGAAGAAGCTTTGGAAACAGAAGGTCCCACCCAAGGTGAGAGTATTTTGGTGGAGGGTTATGCATGACTTCATGCCAAGCCGGGCGAACTTGAATCAACGGCATATTGATCCAATTGCTAATTGTGAGAATTGTGGCACACCGAGAGAAACAACTTTTCATGCCCTGGTTGAATGCCCAGCTGCAAGAGAGGTCTGGAGGAGATTAAAGGAGACCGAAGGGATTAAGCTACCAAAGCTCTGTCCGAGATCATGGGCTACTGATTTGCTTGATGATCCGTTCTGTGAGGAGAAGGAAAGAGCAGTCATCATGTGTGTAATGTGGTCCCTCTGGACTGCTCGGAATGATAGGAATCACGGAAAAACTCCGATTGATCCAAAGTTGGCAATTGACTGGGCGTTGGATGCCTCATCCTTTCTGCTGTCGAATGGGCAAAAACAACCTACTGTAGGTTGTCCGACAAAATGGGCTCCTCCACCGGTTGGGGTGATCAAAGTGAACTGCGATGGGGGTTTCTGCTCTGATGATCGATCAGGAGCGACAGGAGCTGTGCTGAGGGACTCCGCAGGTTCCTTCATTGGGGCTTTAGCAAGATGGCTGCCGGCGACACCTTCTGCTCTAGTGGCTGAAGCGGAACCCTGCAGGGATGGCATACGCCTAGCGTTGGCACAGGGATTCAGAAGAGTGGTAGTTGAAACAGACTCCCTGGAGCTGGTCTCCCTATGGAAGAATAGAAGACAACAGAGATCGGAAGTTGCTGTAATCCTGCAGGATATACAGGAATTGGCAATGGACCTTGATCTCTTTGATTGGGTTCACACTAGGAGATTAGCAAATGTAGTAGCCCACCTTTGTGCTAAACATGTTTCTGCTGTACATCCTGTTTCTATGTGGCATGATGAGCCACCTAGCTTTCTTGTATCTTCACTTCTTAGTGATTGTAATCAGGGTGATGAATGAATGAAAGCTAAGTTTCCCAAAAAAAAAAGGTGCCAGATGATCCGACAAGAGTGGGGTGGGCCGTGGGCGTGGCCGCGTGGGTCAGGCGCTCGGGCTCTTTCTTATACAGATGTCGAACAGCCTAAGAAGAGGCGCAGAAAAGCCCATATACTGGTGGAGCTCGGCAGCCCACCTGCCATTCTTTTCTCTTCACGTTTTCCTTTTCATTTTTTTCATTTTTTTAGATAATGGAAATTAATCCAGCCTTGACCCATAGGGCTACAGCCAATTATTACAAAATTGCAGCACCTTCGTCTGCTCACACACAAAGAAAAACACACCATACAGTTTGACAAATTCATATGAATATTGTTCATAAAATCCATCTCTCTCGTAGAGTTATAGTTTCTAAAACTATAAGAGAGACCTATAAGATTTGTGAACAATATTACTCTCACTACATCGTATGAAAAACGGTCAATATCAAAGTTGTAGATCTTCAGAAGTTATGAAACTTTGTAGTTGACAACTTTTTAATTTGAAATTGTTTTACTAGTGAAAAGTAAGTTTGTAATCAAAATTTAAAATTTGAGTTTTTTCAAACAATCTCGGATGAAAAAACAGTCAACATGAAAGTTGTAGATCTCGACAAGTCATGAAACTTTGTAGTTGACAACTTTGTCATTTGAAGTCATCTAGTTAGCTAGATCTAAGTTTGAATGTTCTCAAATTTGAAATTTAAATTTTGTAAACGGCCTCGGATGAAAAAAGGTCAACATGAAAGTTGTAGGTTTTGAAAAGTTAGGAAACTTTGTAGTTCAACACCTTTTGATTTGAAGTCGTTTAGGGCCTCAAACAATCAATTTAAACTCGGTTTGGTATAATATGATAGGAGTCGGAACGGCTTCCAATCACATGTGACGAAGTGGTGCAGTGGTAGAGGAGGCTACGCGTGAGGGAG
Source organism: Echinochloa phyllopogon (assembly GCA_033239725.1). Lineage (NCBI taxonomy): Eukaryota > Viridiplantae > Streptophyta > Magnoliopsida > Poales > Poaceae > Echinochloa > Echinochloa phyllopogon. Next base: position 7,943,614 of record BTCW01000009.1, on the reverse strand, counting down.
AGGTCGCGAGTTAACCGGGCCGGCGGCGGAGGGCGCGAAAAAATGGCGCGACTTGGTGAGGCGGCCTTACCAAATGAAAATAAATTTTTTCCCTAATGTTTTCGTATCAAACTACGGACCGTTTGTGATGACGGTCTGTGGAGCAGTGGATGCCTCAAATAAATTCTTTAGTCAGAGTCATTACTAAGTTCAATTATCTTGCTGGCATTATGGCGGCATGCTACATGGAAAGAGAGTACAGAAAAGGGGGATACGAAGAAGACGTTGGTTTTCTTCTCATAGCGTTTGGAGCGGCTTCTTTTGGAGCTTCTGGTCTTGGAGGTTGCCTGGGGATTGTAATTGTGGATACAGTTGAATGGTACAGAAGAGCACGCCTGGCACGGTCAACTAGAAGAACGTGAGATGGTTATTAATTATTCATTTTCAAAATGTAGTCATATGTTTAGATTTCAGAAACGAGGAGCAAGCTTGCAGTATGTTGGTTAATAACATTTGTGGTCGAAGATGTGGAGTGGAAGTTTATGGTGTTCCTTATTTAATGTAATGAATTATATTGTTTGGGTTACTTATATATATATATATATATATATATATGCTGGCAGTGTTGTTTGAAATTTTGTATATGCTTTACGCAAAACTTTATGTTGGGATCCCTTGATGGACGAAGAATATATTGGGATGGAAAAAGCGAGAAAAACTATTCGTCACTTCTTTCTCGTATTGAGGTGGTAAAATCGAGTGTTGTCTAATGAATTTGAGCCAGAAGGGCTGTGGTCACTCAGTACAGAATATCAAGGACGACACTGGGAATTTTATTAATTTTAGCTGGTGGGAATTTTATTTAATTTTAGTTGGTAAAATTCTCTAGTATCACAGATTAGGGACGAGAATACGTAACTATTATGATATCATGTTATGGCTTAGCACAATCACTAAACTCCGATGTGGATAATAGTTTCAACAGAAAACAAAACTACAAAAAGCTAAGCCGAGACACCGGCTAAGCTACGGACAGAAACAAAAGAACTTCGAATAGCTAGCTATTTCAGTGGCAGCATATGGACCTTTTCAGAGTACCATGCGTTGGATGAAGCCATCTGGGCATCAAGCATGTCCTTTGTTCAAAACTTTGAAACCTTGTAGACGCAACAAGACCATCAACCCCGTGCTAACGCTACGGAAGCAAAGAGAAAAATTGACAGATAAAAAGGGGTATCATGTTTTGACAGAGAAAAAGGCAATGCCACACAGTTGGGCCGGCGCGCGTGAGTATCATGTCGCTTGGACGGCCCATTATCCGAACCAACAAACACCGGCCCAGGCCCCAGTATCAATCAGACTCTCCCTCTTTCTCTCCGTCTCCGGTCGTTCCCCCGTCGGAACAAACCCTCGCCGGCGCGCGGCCGTCCCGACGACATGCTGTCCGGCGTCAAACTGGTCCCGCGCGACCAGATACTTTCGTCCCAGAAGCGGGGAAGCGGCGGCGGCGGCTCCGATTCCGACTCCTCCGACGGCAAGAGGCGGGAGAAGCGGAGCAAAAGAGGGCGGCACAAGGAGAAGGAGAGGCGGCGGAGCCGGCGGCGACGGAGGTACAGCTCGGACGAGGAGTCGGGGTCGGACACCGACGATTCCATCGGCGAGGAAGAGGAGGAGGAGGTCGGTCGGAGCAAGCGCCGGGGGAAGCACCGGAAGCGGCGCCACAACTTCTCTGACGACGAGTCCGAATCCAGCGAATCTGACAGGGGAAGAGGTAAAATACTTGCCGATTTGGTCAGGATTTGTTATTCTGTTCGAAATTTTGACAAGCCTGAATGTCTGATCATGAGCTATTGCTACTCGTTACAGCAAGGGGCAAGGGGAAGCAGAGAGGTGATGATGATGATGAGGAGGAGGATGAGGAGGACACTGGTGGCGAGGGGTTGAGGGCAAGCGAAGTCGTCAGGAGGGAGATGGGGCTCGAATGGATGCTCAAGTCGGCTAGCAGCAGTCGAGCTGAGGGCAGCAGCGTTCGTAAGGCTGATAATGACGAGAAGGATGAGTCTGCACATGAAGAGGTAAAGAAGATGAACCTTCTTAAGTGCTGTATGCCTGGAGTGCTTGTCATTGTAACCAGCGTTTTATTTGATTACTGATAGATTGCTAAGCCGAACCCTAAGGAGCTTAACCCATACCTGAAAGATAATGGAACTGGCTACCCAGAAGAATCTACCCCAACAAATGCGGGCAGTCAGTTGCTTGCATCCTCTGTCGTGGGTGATGGAGGTGCTAGTTGGAGGCTTAAAGCTTTGAAGCGTGCGAAGGAGCAAGCTGCTCGTGAAGGAAGAAAGCTTGAGGAGGTAATCACACAGCCAATTGTTGTTTGAAGGAACTGCTTCCGGGTACTTCATTTCTCACTAACTTTTGTGACTATTGGACTGTTTAGGTTGTTGAAGAGAGATGGGGCTCATTAGGCGACTTAGCTGTGTCAGTATCAGGATCAAGAGCAGCCCATTCACATGCTCACTTGCATGCCATCAGAGGAAGAAAATCTGGGAATGCTGACAACTCAGAAGAACACGCCAAAGGAAATCCAGAGGGTCACAAAGGTGGTGACAGTGGCAGACGCGAATATTTACGCGATGTTTCTTCTCAGCATCATGCTATGAGAAAACCTAAACCGGATTCTGTACCATGGAAAAGGAGACAGCAGAATATATCTTCTGAGGACCAGGCTCTTATCTCTTCAGCAGTAGCAAGCTTAAATAAGTTTTCTGATGATGGAAGTTTTATGGAAAAGATTAGCGATCTTAACAAGAACACAAATGCTGCAACTGCTAGTGCTAGTGCTGATGAGCATAGGGACAATGAGCAGAAGCACAAGGAGAGTTCAAAGAAAGCACCATTGGCAAGCACTCAGAAATTAAACGCAAACCAGTTGGCTGCAAAGATTCTGCAGCTCCGAATGAAAGGCAAGAATGAAGAAGCTGAACAACTTTCGGTGAGTCTTTCAAGTATTGTTCTTGTGGGAATGCTAACAAATTTACGAATATGAATTGTTATATTGCAAAATTATTATTTTTTGCAGTGCAGAGGAAATATGCATAGTAACAGATACTTGTTATATTTAACAGTAGAGATATGTTATTGTCGTTCCAATATCAGCTAAGTTCAATGCTTATATATTCTCTGGCATGTAGCCAAGGTAGGAAGTAAATAATTCTACTGGCTAACAGAATTGCAGAATATCTGGATTCTGGAGTGAGTATGTGTTAACTCACATCTCACAATTTAGGAAACAGGGTTAGATGTTTTTTCATCTATGGAATCGGGAGGGTTAAGCTTAAGTTTCATTTTGCTTGAATCTACTGTAGTTAGTGGCAATAAGGCTAAACTAGTTGTCATTCTTTGTCAGAGAGAAATGGAAGCTTTACTGGAGAATCAGGATGCTGTCCCTGAGGAACCTAGTCATGGAAAAGAAAGGAGCTCAATCAGGTAATCATCTTACTTGTGATACTGTGAACTGCAATTTCATTGTTATGGAAAAAGAACCTCCTATTGTATTTCGTTGTTGTTTAGCACTTGTAGTCTTACAATTTGTTTGCCTGCTGAACACTATTCTATTTTTCATCTTTAGGCATACAATGAAGCCTAGTGCAGCTGATCGCAGGAAAAGAGAAGAGAATGCTGACCTGCATTTGGCTAATAAGATTATGCACAATAAGCAGTACAATATGGCTAAAAGTATAGAGGATGAATATGATTTTGGTGACGCTCCTTCTAAAAAAGACAAAAGAAAGAATAAAGAGGCACATGAGGAGAGGAGAAGCACTAATAGACATATGATGACTCAGAAGGAGCGCTGTTTGTATTGCTTTGAGAACCCATCCAGGCCAAAGCATCTGGTTGTTGCTATTGGAAACTTCACTTACTTGATGCTGCCACAGTTTGAGCCTGTTGTCCCTGGGCATTGCATTATTCTCCCATTACAGGTGAGAAATTTTTGCTGGTCCTGCTGCATTGCAGGACATCAAAGCTTTCTTAAGAACATATCAGCTGCAACTTATCTCTACCTTTGAATATGCCATTTTCTGGACCATTGCTTTTATTGCAGCTCTTGTGAATAAAAAGTTAGTCTAAAATATTAACAATTTTGTTAATGGTTGCAGCATGAGTCTGCAACAAGAACAGTTGATCAGAATGCTTGGGGGGAGATTCGCAACTTCAAGAAGTGCCTACTGAAGATGTTTTCACAGCAGGACAAGGATGTAGTGTTTATGGAGACTGTCATAAGTCTGTCCAGACAAAGGAGACATTGCATGATTGAGTGTATCCCTGTCCCTTGTGATGTTTCAAGTAATGCCCCGATGTACTTCAAAAAGGTCAGTTGTCTATTGCTACCTGTATAACTGAGAATAATCTCATGTGCTTTTAGGTTGTAATGTGTAATCATGTTTACTCTAGGCAATTGATGAAGCTGAAGAAGAATGGACCCAGCATGAGATGAAGAAGGTTATCCCGACAAGTGCAAGCCGCAACTTAAGACAAGCCATCCCGGAGAACTTTGCCTACTTCCATGTGGAGTTTGGGCTGGACCGTGGGTTTGTTCATGTAATAGATGATGAGAGCAAGTTCAGTGCTGGATTTGGATTGAATGTCATCAGAGGGATGCTCCAGTTGCCAGAGGAGGACATGCACCGTCGCCGAAGGCACGAGTCCATGGATAACCAGAAGCAAGCTGTTGCTAGCTTCATGAAGGACTGGGAACCCTTTGATTGGACCAAGCAGCTTGATTAGATGTGAATACAGTTGAGAGAACTGCCAAAAGAAAAGTCTGCACCATCTGTATGACAATTTTGTAGGAAACTTGTACTGATGATATCATGCTGTATTTTTTTTGGTTGTTGTGTTCTCAGAACATACTATATGTTACTTTGTTCCCAGAAGATAAGGAACACAACTTGCTGTAACATGATATTTATGTGGACCGGAGGCGTCTTTTGGCGATTTAAACGTTTGTTCAGTCTAATATTACACATGTTGCTGTGTTTTTTTACTCTTGCGAAATTGTTGCCGGTCATACAAGTTAATTAAACTTGAAATGAACCACTGATTGTACTTGGTACCCTGAGTTATCCACTAGGGAGCGTCAATAAATGTTCTGGTTTTCATTTGCTCTCGTAATGTTACGCCTTTACTATGTGGTCGACCATTGATTCTCGTGACCAAACTGAGATTTTTTTTCTTACTAATCTTAAACGAATATATTTCATTCAAAATGACCCAGCTCTACATGGAGCCTCTTCTTTATTACGTTCGGAAGAAACGAAACTAGTAATGTTTTCTTCTATGTTGTGCCAGCTGTTGCAGGTTGCGGCATCTGCTCGAAAAAAAAAAGACAGGCATCATATATTACAGATTTAGCCTGATTATCTCATCTCCAGTAACAGAGTAGCTCTGCAGTGCAGCGTCAATGTTCATTGCAGACATTGCAGGCTCCAGGTTTGCACAGGATGAAGTCGAAAACATTTTTTTGTGAGAGTTTTTTTGCACTGTTCAGGTGCCTGGTGTCTAATTACAATACGACTTGTGTTTTGGTGGATTAGGAACCCTGTCCCTGCCCTGAAGTCTGAACTCTGAATCGAACCTTTGTTGCAGTAAGGCAACCAGTGATGTTGCTCCAGCATCAGCTTGAAAATCGGGCAGATGAAATGAGTTAACTCATATTTCCACCGCTGCCAGTGCCTTTTTTTTCCCCTTCTGGTTAACTCATCTTTAAACCGAAGCATCAACTCCCAGCCTTCAGTTTTTCAGTCTTGCAGAGCGGGTCGTCTCACCTGTAGCGCCAATTCTCATTTTTGCTGGAGTCTGTCAGTCAGTGTTGAGACTCCAGAGCTCTGAAGAAGCTGAAGGCCCCTGTATAAGCGCTTTCAGCTCCAAGAAAGAAAAAGGCAAAACATTCACTGGAAGCAGGGCGTGCATGCCTACCTGCTCTCTGGGCCAATTTCCCTGCTAGGTTGCTACGTGCGTTCGTCGCGGAGGCCCCCGCCGCTGGATTTGCTCACGACGAGAAAACGCTCGCGGGATCGCTGCCATTCCATGAGTCATGGGGAATGAAGCCTGGTCCGAAGCCGCGGCGCCTCGCCGCCCGGCGCGGTGCGGCAGGCGCCTTCGGACCGGACATCATTCCCCTCGACAGCCATGAAGCGCTCGGCGCGACGCCACGCCGCTCGTAGTCATAGCCACGGCCGGCCATGAACTCGATCGACCGCATGCCCCCACACGCCCTTCTTAAGCTGGCGAGCGGAGAAGAGAAGAGAAGGGAGGGAAGGAGAAGGAGAGAGAGCGGACGCGCGCGGCACCGGCCAGAGAGATCTCTGGCTGGCGCGGAAAGGCAAGGCGGTGCGGCCCCGATCAGATCACCAGATGCTATTCGCGTCACTTTCTTTTGGGAGACGGGCAGCAGGCGACAGGGCGATCCGGCCCCGGCCGGGTGCCCTCGATCGGCGCCGTGCGGCAAGGCAAAGCAAAGCGACGGGCGGCGATCGGGCGGAGCGGAGCGTCCCTTGGCCTGGCTGTGGGCTGTGGCCTGTGGCGGCGGCATGGCCACGCACGGGTCCGCGACGTGAAGGGCGCGAAGCGATTCGGCTGCAAAGCGCGGTGGCTTTTGCTTTGCGCCCCCACTTGGGACGGGCGAGCGGAGGGAACCGAACCTTTGGCGAGCCGTCGTCGTCGTCACCACATGGCGGTGGTCGGGATTCCAAGCTTAAGGATCAAGCTACAGCGGGCGCCACGGCGCGGGTTTCCGTTGGTGCCTTTTTGTTGCAGCGGTGCGTCAGCCGGTTTCGGCAGTTGGCGGATCGGAGCTCTTTAATTTTGGCTTTATATTATGCATTTTATGCTAGTAGTGCTTGGACTCTGATGAGCAGATGTTAAAGCTTTCTTTCGAGAGGATGCTGAAGCTCAGTGTATCGATCGAGTGAGGTGAAGCTACGGTCAGACGAAGAGATTGTTGATGCGCGGTTAATTAAGGAGCTAATAAAGTGCTGGGCCATAGGCTGACGTCCGTGGCAAGTTCAGTGATGCCACTGAGTCTCCAACCGGCGCGTGCACTGACTTGGTCACTGAACTCGATCGTGTTGAGGTCCAAAACGCTGGAATGCACGTCTTTTGATTGTATACGGTACACCCGTCTAGAGGCCTCGGCCGTGTTTCTTCTGTACGCGGAAAAAAAATTGAGAATCTTGCATGCATGGAGTACTAAATGAAGTCTATTTGTAAAACTTATTTAGGAATAAGTACAACTTTGCGTGACGAAGCTAACGAGCCTGATTAATCCATATTTTGCTACAGTAATGCTGCAGTAACCATTCTATAATCGTGCGGTCAAAGACCTTATTAGATGGGTATCGCGAAATAGTCTAATGTTGTGAAGTTAATTTTATAAAGTGACTTTATTTAATACCCTTAATTATTGAATTATTGGTGAAAGTTTCACCCAGAGAAACACGGCCCTCGCTCGTGAGGGTCACCTTGAACCCTCGATCGAAACCCACAGCATCATCGGACGGTCCAAAAGCCTCTAAACCTCCCATGCGCCGTTGTTTCCCCGTGCCCCTCTGACCAAGCCGCCGCCCCGGTTCCCTTTAGGCTCGACGACCATGGCGGCGACGGCGACCGCCCCCGCGGCGGCGCCGAGGCACAGCTGCGCGAAGTTGTCGGTGGCGGTGGAGGACCCCAAGGCGTCCGGCGGCGGCGCGGTGTTCGCCAGGGCCACGTGGCTCCCCACCCGCTTCTCCCTCGCCGTCACGGACGGCGCCGGCGCCTGGGTCGCCGACGCATCCGACGCCGAGGTGCGCCTCCGCGCCGAGCAGTGGGACCAGCCGGTCAGCGAGTACCTCGCCCTCGCCGAGCGCTACCTCGCCTTCCAGCAGCCCGACTCCACCTACTCCTTCCACGACGCCGGCAAGGGCAACCGCAGGGTCAGTTCGGTCCCTTCCGTTCACCCCCCCTCCCTGTCCGCTGAACTGGGTCATGGACGGGTACATATAGGAGTTATCGAGTCGAGTGAGTTAGTAGGTTTACTGATTTTTAGAAGAGGTTGAAACTAGGCTGTTCGATTTCATTTGAGGTATGCAGTTTTAGGTTTAACCCTCATTTAGGTCGATTTGCCCATAGGTTTCAGGGTAGTATGGTGATGCTATCTCAATAAACCTCCCGTGGTCCATATCTGGCACGAATTTTTGTCTTCCCCTGTGACTTTGTTAAGAGGAGACTTGGTTCAAGTTGCTGACTCATATCTGCAATTTTGGATTTGGAGCTTTCAAAGGACCCACCAATCTGTTCTCAGATTCACCTGTGTGTACACTTACCAGTTCCTCAGAAAACTAAAGCCAGCCATAAATATTGTTTGATTAAAGGACAACTGAATGCTGATTTGGTAATACCTGTAGGGCCGTGTGCTGATAAATCTCTTTCAATATACATTTGTGCTACACATCTTTATTTCTGGAATAATGGCTCCTTGCAAATGCACCATATATCACTTTCAAAATAAGGAGGAGATGCAGAGGTGGGCATCTTTTTCGTTCAGAAAGCTCACTGAACAGCATTTTCCAAGTGCAATAGTCTTAAGCATGCCAGTTTGACAAAGAGTCAACCGTAAGTCCACAAATGAGATGGATGTAAGGAACCACAAACAAATAAGACCAACCTTCAGACCTAGCTCCAGCATTTGGTTGTCTTGATTGTTTGGAGCTAGGTTTAGTAATTAGTTGAGTTATCACTGTTTACAACTTACTCACACAGTAGGGACAAGTAAAATTGCTAAGTTCTGTATTGGCCTTACCATCTTGAAATATGAATATGTACTGCACTTGAGTCAAAAGAGGCTTATATGGTTATTAAGCATCTACTGTCCCCTTCCAGCTTATGAAAATTCCACATCTTTTCTTCTTCTTCTTCTTTTCCCTGAAACTTTTTTTCTTGTTCCATAGCTGTCATGGACATTTGAAAGACAAGGTACCAAGTTGGAATGGCGTTGGAAGATGCAGCCATCACCTAATGTGCAGCAGACTATATCTGAGATCCTGGATTTTCTTATGGATGCAAATATTCGCTTGAGTGTATGTCCCTCTGCTTTATCTCTTCCATTTATGAGTACATGCAACTGTGAAAAATCTTGATAAGCTATGGTTATGTTGAATTCAAATAGATTCACAGTGTGAATTAGTTGTCAAGGTGCAGTGTTGATTTACCTGAATTGCCCCCATTCACGAAATTATAGGTCACTTCAGTTCTTTTTCTTATTGGGGCCTAAATTTAATAAGGTAGTATATTTCATATTTAGGAAGAGGTTGTTAGGAAAATACAATCCTTCGACAAGTTGAAGCAAGAAGCTGACAAGTGCTTGTAACAAAGTGAAAGATTTAATAATAAGAAGGCTGAGTTTGAACAAGCCACCTTTTCAAAGGTACAGTTCCTTCCAACATTTTGTTCACTGAATGCCTGTTGCAGATCATAGTTTCTTTTGCAGTCCCTTACTAAATTCAAATTGTTGGTGTGTATACCCTAGGCTTTTTTGCTTTGATGCGCACTATTTTTGAATAAAACATTTATGCTGGGCCTCACATTTTTGCAATCTAATATTTCTGCTCCTTTTGTGCTGATGTTTAGACTCCAATTCTTTTTCTCATTCAATTCTAACTCATTGGGCCTATAGGAAGCTATATTTTTTGAGCTTGACGTATCTGTGTGTCACTCATCATTTCTATGTTTCTCTAGTTTGTGGCTGTCTTGAATTCGAAGAAGGCCAAGCTCAGGCAGCTCAGGGACAAAGTTGCTGAACTCGAATCAGCTGACAAGCCTGCAAAGGACGAGGACGATAACTCAACAGACCGAACAGAGCTATTCGAGGATGAACCCTCCGAGACAGGCAGCGGCAATCATAGCTCTCCAGAGAAATCTGCAACCACCTCCCGAGGAAGGGGTAGAGGTCGCAAGAGAGCAAAAAAATAGACTGGACAAATCGAGCTAACTGCTAAAGTGCTAGACTGACAATAGCGGTACCTACTTGGAAAACATTGAGCATTGTATCTTTCATCTATCCTTGTTTCATCGAGCATGTGTCTGTCATGTACCTTGTGAAGTCCATCTGGAGGACTGGAGCTGACCTTTAGTCTGTCTATCATGCCAAAGTAGCCGGAAATGTTCTTCACGTGTTTTTGGCAGAGCAAGGTTCTGAAAGTGATGTGCGTGATGAATTGATTATGGTTATGGGTGTCTGCTGTAGTTAATCAATGGAGAATATTTGCATTTCATCACATGTGTTATGTCCCGTGCCATGCGTTTCCCCTTCACTTCTGCTCTGTTTGCATTCTGTCTATACTAATTCCATCCGGTCGTTTTCATGTACCCCACTTGGATATATTTTCTTTGCTTGGAAAAACAAGAGAAAAGAGGAGGAATGTTTGACCACGTGTTTTTTATGCATTTTGAGGGGAGCCAATGAGCTTCCAGAGTCAAATATTCAGAGCAGAGTCCTCCTAGCGTGTTGGCTGTTGGACCAAATAAAACATTTGCAATCCACGCGGCAAAACATTTCTTGCTGTTGACCACCACCTGCTCCCACAATCCTCGCAGCGGACGGGGAAGAAGCATGGCTGGAGAGCAAGCAGGGAAGCAAGGGGAAGAAGAAGCGGATCAGGAAACGAATCTGAGGTAAGAACTGCTTGGTGATCTGACGAGATTCGTTTACGCAGCTGTTTCTCTGGGAGCTCAGATTTGGTTGCTTGTTTTTTTATGCTGAATTGCAGTTTTTTCAGTGGATTTTGCCTTGCTTTCTCGGGTCTTTGTGCGTCTTTTCGGTGGCTTTCTTGATTGTACTCAGGAGATTGTTTTTCTGGATGCCAATTCTGCTTGGGACGACGAGCTAGATTTCATTTTTCGGTCTGTACAGCTTGAGCTGTCTTTCAGAAAACAAGAGTACAGCTTGGGCCGTGCAATCGGCGAGGCATATGTTTTGTTCATGAAACGGATTGATTGTTTCATTGTTTGTGCCTTTGTGGTATCTTTAATCGGAATTTCATGAAGTTTTTTCGAGGAGATTTGGTGAAATTATTTCCTCGTTTTGCTGTTCCTCGTCCCCAAATTGGCAGATCGTTCTTGAATATGAGAGTAGTTCAGTTATCTGCATCGAAGGTCTCCAAACATATCTCCTTCAGGCAGTAGATTGCCATCCGTTTGTCATGGCTTCGTCTCTCTCCTTCCATGAAACCTCAGTTGTTCTTTCTGTGACGCATATATTCAATTTTCTTTAGAAAAAAGCCTTTCAATTCAGTTGTTTTTATGGTTTTCCTGTGAAAACAGTGCAAGAAGTGGAGATGGATGAAACTCTGCTAAGGAATTCACAGTTGTCTTGGGGCTGGGGTTGCTGCTGGATCCATCTTATTCGGGTACATATTCAACTCTGGCACCGCCTGTTCCCCCAAATCTGATTGCGTTACCTTCTTTTCTCAGTAAATTTTGCATTAACTTCTTTTCCTATGATGCAAACCAATTCCTTTATTACAAAAAAACTATATAATTCGTATATTTTATGGTCTTCCTTCATAATAGTGAAGAAGTGGAGATGGACGAAACTCTGATGAGGGATTCAGAACTTGAGACTGTTCTTGGGGCTGGAGCTGCTGGATCCATCGTTTTCAGGTATGCTATCCTGAGACAGCTCTTTCCCCAAACTCTGATTGATTGGCCTTCTTTTTTCCTGGGGCCGGAGTTGTTGGGAATCCATGTTATCTGCTGCTTGATTGGTTGTGCTGAATTCGGTGCTATCTTACGCATTCCTTGGCCATTCATTCATTCTGTTTCGCCATGAGCCTTACGCTTTTTAGAGGAAAAACCTATTCCCATTTGGCGTCGCAATTTGCCCAGCCCGCCGTTGTATTTCGTTTCGCAAACGGACCTCCTCTTCTTGTGCTGCCGGAGCTCTGAACTAACCATACATGGCACGGCTCCTCATGTCAGACTGATTACACCGCACGTTTTAGGCGCCTGATCAAATCAAAGGCATTTCCTTCAGAGTGGCAGAGTCTGAGTTGACCTGCTCTTGTATTCCGTGTCCTACAGACTTGTCTCCCATGGTTTTGAAAACATCGACGGTTTTCTTGAACCAAACTCCTCTTCTGTGCAGATTTTCCTCCCATGGTTAGCCTTGACAGTGGCAAGTTTTCCGGCTGAAAAATAATCAGTCAGCCCTGAAAAAGTTGCTTCTCAGATTCTGCTCCTGAAACTGACGCCAATCTAGTATCCATCTCTGGCTTATGCAGTCTGTTACGCACTCTCTGGTTTATGTAGGTATATGCTTGATCTGCTGTTGGTTTAGAGCACGGGCGAAGGTGTCAACGCAACAGCATTGCCACTGTAATTATTTGACGGGAATTTGATAGCTGAATGAATAATCTGCCCCATGAAGCTCAAGGCGCTGGATTAAACCTTTATCCATTATCTAAAAAAATAGTGGCAGCGTAAATTTGATGGATCTGAATAGTTTTGTGCTTAAACAAAGTGAGAGTGGTCTTTCTTCTTGAAAAAAAAATCTTATTTGGCACTAGAATAAACTATTTTTTTAGTTTGCACTGAAAATATTTTGCTTCTTTATTTGACACTGCACAATCTGTTATTCCTGACATGATACTATTGGCCTTATCCACCCGTTTTGATCTTGTTTTCCTCTTTTGTTGAATAAAACCATATCTAATTCGCCTCTAAAATTCGTGAAACTTTTTTAGGTGATAGACTGAATAGACATTAAACATTCTGATTGAAAACACACACATAGCCTTTCTAGTTTAAAACTGAAATTCACCAAAGTAGGTTACTTTTGAAGGGTGTCTGAGTTTTTAGGGCACCACAATACTTTCCAAAAAACTTGGAAAATAACCAAAATTCCGAATTTTAGGTATACTAATTTGTAATATTCGCCCTCCCCCTACATATTTAATTTCTTCTCCTATACAAAAACCAGCAAGACCTACTCCATTGGTAATTCCATCAATGACACCTTTATCGAAAAAATACGTTAGTTCGTCCAATCTTCTTATACCCAAGATAAAGACCCTAGTATAGAAAACATCTATATAACCACGATTATATGACCAGCTGTATATCTTTTTTTTACTTCATCCAAAAAGTTCTTTTTGGGATTCCCTTTTACAAGAGAATTTATAAAATTCAAATTCTGAAAAAAAGAATAAGTAGATCCATAGAAGATATATGCTATGAATAGACCCAAAATTGCTAAACTTACATAAGAAATTGCATTAGTGATAAATTCATATGAATTTATGGAAGAATTAGAACTTTCCTGGAAAAAGTTTATTGAAGGAGTTAGCCACTTTGATAATATGGTTAACTCCGATATTCCATTGTCAACCATTAATTACACAGACAACTCTTAAGTTCTTTTCACAAACAACAAATTTTATTGTTTGGAATGAATTTGAAATTATCTATATAATTAATAATGCTTTAAAATAATTTGGTGACCTAAAAATTCAGCTACCCTTCAAAAGTAGCCTAATTTAGTGAATTTTAATTTTAAAACCATAAAGGCTACATGTAGCAAAATACATTCGTCTCCATTTGGTCTATCACCAAAAAAGTTTCATGAACTTTATAGATGATTGGGGAGTGGTTTTGTTCAAGGAAAAAAAGGAAAATCAATGTGATCATTATTCATCCGAATAACTGATGTAGTTGAAGCTAGTTCATATGAAGATTAAAATATAGAGGCAATACCAAATAAAGAAGCAAAATATTTTCAATGTCACATAAGAAATTGCATTGTCTTTTAGTGTCAAATAAGGAATTCTCTCAATACCAGTGGTTCGAGTAATCATGGCCATGCTCCATGCATCATCTGTCATCTTTTGTTAGAGTGAAAATGAAACCTAGCTTTGTCACAACTCTAGTCACACGCGGCTAACTGTAGAGAATGTAATTGGGGGAAACACCACACCCAATCAGTCCCACTTCTTTGCTCATAAAGATTTATGTGCTCCCATGGTTGTTCTATGTTTAACGTTATGTCGATTGGCCAGACAAAACTTATATGTCCTGCTATAATTTTATCATTAGGTTTTCCATAATGGTATATTTTCACTATATGTTGATGTGAAGAAAATAATGATTAAACTCACGCCTAGAGAACATCCATGATGTTAGATGAAAAGTAACAGAAGAGGTGATTACGCGGGGATCTCTTTGTTTGAAGCATTTAAAGGTATATTCCACAACAAAGTTGATGCTTTAACTTTGATACATGCCTAATTTGAGTTCATGAAATTCATATATACACGCCACTTGGAAAAAATAATGGACCAAAGTGCTTATGTTGACTTCTCATCACTATACTTTCAGTCTTTCATTGTCTCTACTAGACTACTCCCAACTCCAAGCAACAGCCTTGGCCGGAGCTGGTTTTTCCAAGTAGTAACTTGAGCTGGACTTGTTCCACTCCAACCTGTCTCTCTACTCACCCAATATATACCATATTTATACACCCCATGTTGTTTCATGTAGATATTATACCTAGCCATCAAATCTACCTTGTGCCCACACGCACACATTGCTCCCAATCTTCCACTTGTGGTTTACCCAAGTTCAATGTGTACTCACTTGAACATAAAACAAATTTAGAAGAGATATAGATTTGAGATCCATGTGGATTTAGAGTTTATTTGACAAAACAAAGTAGTTCGAAGAAAGGATGACCAGCTCCAAAAACTCATGGAGCTTGAGCTCCACCAATAAGGCCCTATGAGACCAAGGCCTTGCGATTTTATTGCGCACATCATGCAAGAACTCCCTCGTTCCTCCGCGTAATCCCTCAACTAAATCAAGGGCATAGTTGTCCGAGACATGTACATGGTATCCCACATGTCACCACCTTCAACTCTTGGTCATCTGGTCTTTCTGACCTTTGGTGATAATTTCAAATTAACTCTTCAAGGATCATTAGGATATAGAATGGTAACTATTTCATGATCAATGGAGTATTGGAGTTCCTAGAAAATCCATAGGATAGGCGAAACAATGGTGGCTAGATGCATGTCGCCGCCCAAGCATGAGAGGAGACAAGGAAGGGGCGAGGAGCACTAGGCCTGTAACGGAGCCATATAACAATCAAATTTGTGTAATTATATAAGAAAGAAGCCTTGAACTTATATTGCTCATAGGTTGAGAGCAAATTTTCGTTAAAATTTAGATAGCTCTGAATTCTCTACTAGTATATTCATGAGCTTGGAAATGGGATACTATATCAACGTCGAACCTCTATGAAGTGAACTATTTATAGGGTTTGCTAGACCTAAGGTGACTCAAATTTTAAAAGTCCATATAAACACCTAAAATATGTTTTGGTTCATTTTACACCCACAACTATTTCCATCGGTCCAGTCTACCCCTTTATAAGATTTATCTTTTTTGTTTCTCCATGCACAATGGTGTTTTCATCATTATTTGAAAGCCTTTGATATGTAATAATAAATTAACCATATCGATACGAAATTTTATGAGAAATAGTGATAAAAATTTTTATATTATATTTTTTAAAAAAATGTATGCTATCATCTATCATCCCACAAAATTTTAACTAAAACATCACTTGTGCATGGAGAAATAAAAAGCACGAATCTTATGAAGGGGTAAATTAGATCAAATGAGATAGTTGTGGGTGTAAAATGAACCCAAACATATTTTAGGGGGTTATCCAAACTTTGTCCATACTTGAGAGTGATAATTTGGAATTTTTACTTTTTAAAACCTGAAGAAAGAATAAGTTTAGGGGAAAAGAAGTGGAATGGAGATTGGTCTTGACAACTGAATTTTTAAACCCATTATCCTATTATTAACATACATCCAAGATAATTAACCCTTGATTTAATCATCTACTACTGTTGCTTTGTTCCATAACATATGCATCACTTTCACACATGTGGTTCATTTGAAAATTGTATGTGGAAGTAAATGAGCTAGACGAAACAACCCATCACCTCGCGCTTGGAAAACTGCCACGACTAAAACAAACCATCACGGGGAACACGCTGCAAACCAGAAACTTAGTTGACATATGTACTATATTCCATGAATCATTGTGTTAACTGTTAACAACGGTTGCTTTTGTTCCATCACCCATGCATCGCTTTCACAAATGTGGAGTATTTGCAAACTGCATGTGCATGCACGTACTGATTCTTCTCACACTTAGAAAACACAACTACAGTAATTTAGATTTTTTTCCCTTTATAAAACCTGAAGAAAGAATAAGTTTAGGGAAAAAGGAGTGGAATGGAGGTTGATCTTGACATCAACTGAATTTTTAAAATCACCATCCTATTATTAACATACATCCAATATAATTAACCCTTGATTTAATTATCTACTGTTGCATGCGTTCCATAACATATGCTGATTAGCTGATATGCATCACTTTCACACATGTGGTTGATTTGCAAATTGTATGAGGAATTAAATGAGCTAGACGAAACCACCCATCACCTCGCGCTTATTAGAAAACAACCACGACTAAAACAAACCATCACGGGGAACATGCTGGAAACCCAGAAACTTAGTTGACACACATGTACTATATTCCATCAATCCTTGTATTAACAACGGTTGCTTTTGTTCCATCACCCATGCATCGCTTTAAAAAATGTGGAGTATTTGCAAACTGCATGTGCATGCACTGATTCTCACACTTGGAAAACACAACTACGGATTACTAATAATGGACGATCAACGGGGACACGTGGAATATGGAATATTTGGAAGCACCAACGACCACACCATGACTATGCTTAGACCTTGAATATATATATACAAATAATAAGCTGCACTGTCACCTTCCATCCACATAAAAAAGGACGTACCTAGTGCCGTAGGCTTCCCGCACCATCGTTTGTTTTTTTGGAAGAACATGATGAACAACTCGGTGAAGAATAGAAGCTTCTCCGTGTCGCCAGAAGCGTGTGCACGGGCAAGGAGCGAGTAGAAGATTATACGGTCAAGGAGCAGTCTCTACTCGTCATTTCCTCTTCAAACATCCACGCATGTTATCTCTCACGGTCATTGGTCTGGCCACCGTGTGGCATCTGACGTGCTTTCTCGTCGTTGGCTTGTTCTAGTTCACATTTGTGAGGTGCCGTCCTGTTCAATGTACTCTCTGCTTGAATTTTTCCTTTAGATTAGTTTGCCACCAGGAGAAATTTACTTTTATATATCTTTTGTGCACTGCATGCTTATGTGCTCAACATGCAAATATGATAAATTTTGTTGACTAGTTGTCAGAGTTGCAGTTTGTTGAACATATCCCGCTGTGCGCATGCTATATTTTATTCTACAGAAGTGCCCAGCTTAGTTTACGTACTCCCACAATGATTTGATTTTATAACAAAGTGCAAATTAATCCCTCATAGTATTTTATACTGTTGTACTACCACAATGATTTGATTTTATAACAAAGTGCAAATTAAGCCCTCATAGTCATTTAAATCTCTTGGTCTGGTTTCGGATGCGATAATTTAGACACAGCTAAATCATCGTCACAGATATATTTATTTATTTATTTCACCTAAATGGTTTGTCAATATAGCAATTTCCGAGCGGTGCAAATTTTCAACTAGATAAACTGACTTATTCATGTGTTCAATTCAAAAATGATGTTGGAAACTCCACAGTTAATCATTTAAATTAAGTTTACTAGTGTAAGTGTAGCAAATTTCTGGATACCAAAGGTTTATTTTATTTACTCGGCCAATTACAGTTTTCTGTTTTAAGAATGACTTACTTTCTTTTAATTCTAATACGGAGTAGGAAATTACCAACAATAGCATAGTGTAACAAATTACCAGGTCATTTAATTTATGGAATTCTAATAAGGAAATTACCAATAGCATAGTGTAACAAATTACAAGGTCATTTAATTAATGGACTGATCTGTAATAAAAGAGGGGTTAAAAGGGAAGAAAGGACTCTCTATGCCTTTTTAGTGCCGGTGTTCGAAATAGAAATCTCGTAGGGAGCCCGCCGCAAATACAGAGCCGGCTGGTGATTTCCTAGTGGCCCCCTACGTGGAACCTTCTGATGTGTGTTCTCATCCGACGTGTGCGCCACCTGACCCCACCACCACTCCGCCTCTCCAAAGCCAAAGCGCGTCGCTCCGCAGGCCAAGCACGTGTTGTTTTCCGCCCTCCTCCGGAATTAAAAATTGTGAAATCCCAGGTTTGACCTTTCTTCTCCTCCTCACCTCGTCCCCTCGGTCCCACCCATCCCCTCCTCCTCCTCTCTCACAAAACAAAACACACGCACGCCGCGCCTCATGCTCAACGCGCCCAATTTGACCACGTGACCGTAATCCACCCCCCGCACCGGTGCCTATTTAACCCGCGTCCCAACACTACCCCGGCAACCAACCAAACCGCTCTCTCCACTCCGCGTCTCCCTCCCTCTCGCTCACCATCGCACCCCCGCCGCCGCCGACGACAGGAGCAGTGAGGCCGGAAATGCAGATGGACTCCTACTACTACGCCGGCTTCTTCCACGACGAGGCCCCGTTCTACCCGCACGGCGCCGCCGCCGTGCCGTCCTCCCCGGAGCTGTCTGCCTTCGGCCTCATTGCCTCGCCGGAGCCGCCCTTCGTGCCGCCGCAGGCGCCCGCGTTCCATGACTACAGCGGGGCCGCCGGGCCGGAGCTTCCGCCGCCGCCGCCGCCGTCCATGGCGCCGCACGGGAGCAACGTGCACATGCGGGATCAGGCAATGGGGGAGGTGGAGGAGGAGCCGCCGCGGCAGCGGCAGCAGCAGCAGCCGGGCGCCGCCGCCGTGGAGAGCAGCCGCGGGTTCCGGCACATGATGCGGGAGCGGCAGCGGCGGGAGAAGCTGAGCCAGAGCTACGCCGACCTCTACGCCATGGTCGCCGCCCGGTCCAAGGGCGACAAGAACTCCATCGTCCAGTCGGCGGCGATCTACATCCACGAGCTCAAGGGCGCGCGCGAGCAGCTCCGGCGGCGGAACGAGGAGCTCAAGGCCCGGATCCTCGGCCACGACGCGCGCCAGCAGTGCGTCAAGGTGCAGTTCGAGGTCGACGAGCCCGCGTCGGCGGTCGACTCCATGATCGGGGCGCTCCGGCGGCTCAAGGCCATGGACGTCAGGGCCAGGGGCATCCGCTCCACCATGTCCGGCCACAGGCTGTGGACGGAGATGAATGTCGAAACCACGGTGAGCGCTCTTACAGCTTGTTTGAATCGTCGGATTTACCGAGGCTTGTTAGCTACTGTCACAAGCAGCTGACAGCAGCTATATGATACGGAGTACTACGGATATAGTAGTAATTTAGTAATTTTGAGATCGAAATTTTCTAAACTTCGCTAGCTCTGCTGACTGCAGCTGGTCCAGTCATTTTAGGTTGGAAAAAGGGTGCAGAAGCAGTAGAGTCGCCTACAAAATTTTGAAATTTCAGTATTCTGTGTACACCATATAGGTCCTGCGTTGCCGGTGTTAGATTTGTATAGATAGGAACTGCATTGCAACCAGAACAATTAAGGATGAACAGATCGTAATCGACTTTTGGATATACTAACTTGGTGAGCCGATTAAATCATCAGTGGTGAGCTGAGAGCTACAAATGAAAGGCCAGTAGTATAAAACACAACAGTCCGCTTCAAATTTTTATGTGGACAGTAGTCAGCTGTGTCAAATTGCTGGTCAGGTCTTCTGTTTCCGGATAAAATGTCTGCGGGAAAAGAAAGAGGTCCTCACCTGTTTCCCTCAAAAACAAATCCTGAACCTGCTTACAGAGATTATAGAATCTGCAACAAGAAAAGTCTCTAATATTATAGTCAATTTGCATCCGATTGTGCTTAACATTAAACTTCAGCTATCAAATCAAACAACCACTAACATGCAGACAACCCCACCCTTTTTTAGCAGTACCACCAACAGCAACATGCCTATCAAAAAAAAACATGCCTACCAATTAAAAAACACCAACATGCCAATTGTCAATGCCTCTCCAATCAGAACTTCTGAAGACACAGCATCTGCTCAGTTTCAAGCTTATCATTTGCATTAACAGAGTAGGAATCATAAATGGATCAATCATGAATTCATGATAGGCCCTCTTGTTAAATCTTTTCCCCCCAAGTGGGGTCTGCCACTTGTTATTCCGATGGAACACTTAAACTAAACCACGCGGTGCCACTTGTGTTCGCAGATTGCGGCTGGGGAGGTGGAAAAGGCCGTGGAGGAGGCCCTGATGCAGGAAGTGGAGAGGAAGCAGCCCGAGGCTGCCAGTGGCGGCCCAGCCTTTCCAGGAACCAGCCCCAGCACCAGCGGCAGCGGCAAGGGGTGGGCCCACCAGGCGCCATCGCACGTGCAGAACGTGTTTTGACTTCTGGTCCAGTGATCCTCAACTCAACGCATGAGCGTGAAGCCTCATTTGTTCATTCTTTTGAAGTTTTATTATATAAGCAAAGGCAATCAATCGATGGAGCATGGTGCAAAGTGACAAATGCCCACGTGCACGTATCTACGCCCCTGGCTCCGTTTCTTTAGTACCGGTCGTTGTTGTTTAGGAGTATACTCCCTCCGTCCCGTGAAGAGCGCAATCCTGATATTTAAAAAAAATCTCACAAAAAAATGCAATTCTAGCTGTAACCAACTGTTTATTTTTTAAAATAGATAATTTTCCGCATGCACTAACAACCTCTATGTCAAATTTAGTATGATTGAGACGGTTACTAAGGATAGTATGGTCATTTACCAATGTCATTAATCTGTCTGAGAAAAACTAGAATTGCATTCTTCACGGGACGGAGGGAGTATGTCCCGACTTCAAGGTGGGTTTTTGAGCACGTGAGGAATTGTAAGTAAGAAAAGAAGCTTAATTTGCCCATCGTCGTTACAAGGGAAAGAGACGTGCAGGCAGTGAGGACTGAGGTCAGCTGGGAATGGAGGGGATCAAGTGGGCTCGGAAGGAAGCGGGCAAGAAGAGAGGTCAGGTCAAGAATCAAGAGAGCCACCACGTTTTGGTCGTGCCGTGTGGGTTGTGTACTGTGCATCCAGACCCAGGGGCGGCAGCCGGCGCGTCCTTGGTTTATACTTGTCGGCATGTCGCATTCCCGTGTGGCCGTGTACTCCGTACGTAGTAGTAGAATATATGTATTACGGAGTACTCCGTAGTAGTTTATCATGTGGCTTTCAGCCCGGAGCTATCGGCGTCGGGGCCCACCGGCAGGGCGTCGTGTCAGCGTCATGCTTGGTTGACCTCAAAGAAAAGCGTTGGGCTTGGTTTACTTCCTGGAAATTTCACCTGCTGCGTTAGCCGATTGGAATTGGGCTCTCGATTTGTTCTCGAAGTGACGTCGCTCCCGTATGTCCTGATCCTATCCCCTCGATGGAGCTTTAATCATCGATCGTTTTGCTCCCGGGGATCATAGAATCAACGGTGGAGCCCACGCTCCCAATTCAACGGACATGCCACAGCCACAAGCTGGTGCTGTCCCTTTATAAAAAAACACGTATAAAAACAAAGCAAGCGGGTATTGTGCTATTACAAATACAGTCGGACAAGGGGTCTGGGGACCCACCTGACAGGGAGACGCTGGCACACAGTATCTGAGGCGGTTTCCGAAAGCTGGGCTGGCCGGCTGGGCACCACGCTCTCCTCGACGGCTCGACATGCATCTCGAGTAGGCCTACTTGGGCCGCAGAACTTGCCCGGATCCTGGGCCACGACGCGCGGACGCTTGGGCGATAACACTTGAGGGAAACTTGGGTACCATATATTAGATGGGCTGCCCTCAAAAAAAATATATTAGATGGGCTTACAATTTGTGAGCCCGAACTCGATCTGCTTATGCGTGAAAGAGACATAAGGGACATGATCCATTCCCACTCCTTTGCAAGTATCAGAAAAAAGCCAGGGTCGAGCGAAAAAACTTTTTTTCTTCCAATAGCTAAAGTTTTCAAAATCCTGTCGATTTTGAATCTTTCTTTTAGTTCAATCCTCCCTCCCCTGAGTCTAACGGACAATGAGTTTCAGACTAGAGCTTATTGCACGAGTGTTGCTGATGACTTGCACTTGCCGGAAAAATATACGACGAGGAGGTCCGTATTGTATTGTATAGAAATAAAAGGATCCTAGAGAATTGAAAATACCTCCCACCAAAAAATCCACCCCCACCCTCTTACAGAGGACCAATTTGTCGGGCTTTGGCGGGAGGGAAAAACTAGAAAGCATCAAATTGCATGTTCCAGGCTCTTTTATTTGTTTCTCCGCTCAACTTTTTCTACCAAAAAAGGACCCACCTAAATATACCCATATTTATACCCACGTCTATACACTATTATCCCGTATTACTAATAGACAATAAATCGGAGAGTTTTTCTTTATATAAATAAATGCCAACTATTGAGTTTTGAGAATACATAAAGCTCTCTATACATGAGAGAGCGAATATAAAGTATTTTTAAAAGCGCTTCGTACGGTTGGTCTGTTTACCATGGTCCACTAAAGTGACACTGTTTTAGTACCTATATGTCATCAATAAACGTGCGTGATACATGAGTTAAGACAAATGTATAGAAGAGAGTTTAGCACGCGCGTACCGCGCAGGTATTGCAACTATATTTTATATGTTATATTTGATTTATTTTATTTATACATGTGTGTGCGCACATGTGCCTTTGCTAGTTGTACAAAAAGCATTATGACTTGATTTATCTCCAATTTTCCTTCCATTTAACAAGGTGGAAGTGCATGCAAATATATGAGTTCGTATTTTTGTTTCCTTCTAGAGTACCATAGAGTTGGTTAGTTTTCTACGAGATTTGAATGATGGCACTATCTAGCAGATCCCCATTCTCTGATCCACCTATTACATTTGGGTACGTATATATGTTAGCGCAAAAATAATGCTGCAACAAAATTTCGATGTATCTCTTTCTAATAATTATTGGGATAAATCAATAATTAACTCTATCTCTTCCCAAAGAGATTGTAGTTGGATTGTGATGAAAATATTGGATAACTACAAAAACAAACGCCTCAGAAACTACTAAAGAAATATTTAAACATCCTCATCAGCTAGTTTTATTAAAAAAGATTTATTGAGGAACGTTGGAAATTTATAGTGTTCAAAATTTGGTGTATACATAAAAATGCCTCCCTAGGAATTCCAAATAAGAGGAAAACATATACTACTATATAGTAGCTAGCAAAACCTTAGCTAGCCAACATATGTACACCAAGGACATGATAACCTATCGAACGAGGCATGCAAACCCACAGACAAAAACACGCCTCCCGGGACCGCACTACCACGTACGAAAAGCCCCAGCCTAATAACCTCGTACAGTGGCCTGAAACGCTTCGTTCTTTCCGCCCTCCAATCCCTCACACACATGGTGCATCGCAGTGTCGGCACGTCCAACCCATTGCAGGTTTCAGATTTGAGATCAGACCACACTCGCTCTGTCACTCACGCTTGAATCCTTGATGTGTTACGCCGGCCGGCCTGCCTCCAACTAGTGCCGCATGAGTTGGACCATACAGATATGCCGCGTATACGATAGATCGAGCAAGGACAGACCGACAGAATGAAGAAATCCGCGTCCAAAGATTCCTGCGTCACGCAGCAGCAGCAGCAACCTCACCGGAGGGCCGAAAAGTAGAAGACCAGGAGAAGAAGAAGAAGGAGACCGAGAAAGAAAAGCAGGCGAACCAAAGCCCTCTCGTGTACGTCCTCGTCATCTTTTCCTTCCAAGTGGAGACCATGATGCCGCAGGGGAAGATCAAAATCAAACCACGCGCACCCGGCCGGCCTGCCCGGCTGTGTCCGTGGCCGCCGTCGCCGGCCTTTCCCCGGGGCGACGGCGACAGCGTTCGGCCAGGTTCAGATCGATAAAGCTATCTCTAGCCCCGATCGTGCATATCAGCAGGCTCAGAACTCAGATTGGCATATAGGCACGGCAGCAACATGCTCTCACGGCAACGGCATCATTCTCGATCCCCTCTGGCTGCTTTATACGTAGCCGGCCTGCTACAGCTTCTCGATCGATCGCCATCCATTTCGTTCATTATTCCCCCTTTTCCTTTGTGATCATGGTGCTAGCTAGCTCTCGACTTCGATCCATGGAGGCGGTAACTGGCCGGCCCGGCAAGCTATGTGAGAATGTGACGCTAGTCATTAGTCAATAATGGAGACGCGCTGGAAAGTTTCCGGTAAAGCGCCACTACGGCGTACGCAGCGCACCGGCCATATATATGATCTCCGATCGAGCGCGTGCTCTCGGCCGGATCATCGATCCATGGATCGGAATATCGGATAGCGTCGTCGTCGCGTGAGTGCCGCGAGTGGTGCGTGCGTACGTGTGATATGATAGTGGGGAAATTCCGTGGCGCGCTGTGCGAAGAATCGATCGCTTATTAGACTAGACTGCACTTGCGCCTGTCTCCCCCGTTCCGCTCACTAGTGGATATGATAGCTAGATGCGCACATACGCGCAACGCCATAAGCTCTGCAGAAATATACCATAATAATATAACATCGATCCTTTTTCTCTCTCTCTTTTCGAACAAAGCAGCAAAAGGTTATTTAGGCTGAACTGAACACGGTAACACGACAGCAGGTCAGTTCAGTTGAGAAGGTCGCGCCCAGACCTCTGAATCCCTGATGATATATCTTCTTTTCTCCGATTGCATGGCGTAGCGTTAGCGTCAGTTCTACTACTCCTATACCATACCATCGATCGACCAGCTCCTCGATCGGCGTCGGCTGTGGGAGGGAGCGTACGGCCGGTGGCACGCCGGCCGGGTCAAGGGCCGCTTGGAGTGGCCGTGGCGCGTCGTGTCCGTCCAAAGCCGGGACTGTGCCGGGGTCTCGGAGACCGTGACGTGACGAACCCGGTGACCCGCCGAGCGCGCCCGAGAACGACCGGGCCTGCAGGCCGGTTCACGTCCACGGCAGGGATCCGGAGAACCAAGCCTGGCCGTTTATCGGTTGCCTTTATTGGAATCCTGGCACGTTACGTTACATCATCTCTTGCCCGCATGGCTTTGAGAGTACATGTGAAGCTACCAAGACTGAGACGTGTCCGGGAGAGAATTAGCTGACTCGTATATGTAGCACACCAAAACGTCAACGAATCAGCACATCATCGTTAATTGATGTGTACTACGAAGCACAGTGGTCGTGACCCGTGAGATTCTCTAAAAGAAAAAAAATATACGTGTATGTCCATGCTAACTGGATTAAACTAGTGACGATGAAGCGAGTCAAAACTTCTTGCAAGTAATTATGACAAGGAGACTAATAAGTTGGAGCTAGCGTTGGCATATATATAACTTTTTGTAAACTGGCCTGTTGGGGTTCCTGTGCAATTTCTCCATGAATTATCGGCCAACATGCACACTGTATCAGGGAATAAACGAGCCATACGACATCACCGCGTCGCCATCATCGCGTGAACACGATGATTATCCATTCATGACCGTACACTACCAGAATCCTTCACATCCGCCCGCCTCCTCCGCCTCGGCCATTTTTGGACCCGGTGCTGATGGGGCTTCAGCACCGGGTCTAACGGCTAGGAGCGGGGGCGGCGCTGCGGGGTGTCATGGCGGACACATTAGCACCGGGTCGTGGCAAGACCCGGTGCTAATGCGCCCCCTTTAGCACCGGGTGCAGCCAGCAACCGGTGCTAATGTGCCGAGGCCATTTCGCACCGGTTGCTGGCTGCACCCGGTGCTAAAGTGTGCACATTAGCACCGGGTCTTGCCACGGCCCGGTGCTAATGTCTCCCCCGGCCGAGTCAGCTGAACACTTAGGCGCTGTGTTCATGCTGCTCGGCCGTCACCGGGCGCACACGAGCCACGTCACTGGATGAACAAGAACAATTTTTCTTTTTAATCTCTGTATAAAAGTTGTAACTAGTCGTTCTCCCTCGTACAAACTTCAAAAAAGATCATTTTTCTTCCTAAAAATTCCTAAAATCATACTCTATCAAGTTATGAAACTTATTAATGTTATTATTTTGAAAAATCTTCTCGTGTTTGAACAATCCAAATTTTGAATTAAAAATGAGAACTACAACCAAGGTTTTTTTCACACTAGGTGATGTCAAATGAAAAAGTGATGAATACCAAAGTTTCATATTTCATCATGATCTACAATCTTTATTTAGGTCATTTTGTCATTTTCAAAATGGGTCATAACATGTAGTACACATTTGACAAGTCTCTAACAAAGTTTTAGAAACTATGTGAGTGAATCTAGGATTAATGAATAATGTATACTACCACTTTCTCAAATGCAAAAATGACTTAAATAAAGATTGTAGATCTTGATGAGATATGAAATTTTACTATTCATGACTTTTTCATCTGAGACCATTTAATGTTCCAAAATCTTTGATTTAGTTATCAATTTTTGTAATTTATAAGATTTTCTAGTAATTTATAAGATTTTCTAATAAGTTATAAGATTTTCTAGTAAGTTATAAGATTGCTAGTAAGTTATAAGATTTTCTATTAATTTATAAGATTTTCTAGTAATTTATAAGATTTTCTATTAATTTATAAGATTTTCTAGTAAGTTATAAGATTTTCTAGTAAGTTATAAGATTTTCTAGTAATTTATAAGATTTTCTTATTTAATATATATTTTTAATAGGTATTAATAACTGAATTAAAACAAGTATTAATAACTATATATTAAAAACTATATTTATAAGATTCCCAAATAGTAGCCACCGGTGCTAAAGGCCGGTTTGGAAACTGGCGCCAAACGAAAATTTGGGGCCTTTAGCACCGGGTTGATCTAAAATCCGGTGCTAAAGGCCCCCAATTTTCATTTGGCGCCAGTTACGGCCTTTTAGCACCGGGTGTGCCAGACCCGGTGCTAAAGGGCCTTTAGCACCGGGTGGTGGGAAGGCCCGGTGCTAAAGGGGGGCCTTTAGCACCGGGTCGTGGCTGCACCCGGTGCTAAATGCCCCGGCTCTATATAGCCTCGCGCCGGCCCCCGCTCCCGCAGCACTTCGTCTTCCCCCAAACCGCCGGCCCTCCTCCTCGCCTCGCCCCCTTCTCTTCTTTTCTTCTCCCTTCCTCTTCTCACTTCGTTTCTTGGTTCCCTGCAGGCACGCAAGAAGGCAGGCTGGTTGGTGCGCTGGCTGCTGGGCGGCGCAAGAAGCTGCGCTCGTGCTGGTGGGTCTTGTGCTCGTGGTTGAAATTGAAATGCTGAGTGTTGAATCTTGAGTCTTGTAATGAAGGTGCTCGTGGTTGAAATTGAAATGCTGAGTGTTGAATCTTGAGTCTTGTAATGAAGGTGCTCGTGGTTGAAATTGAAATGCTGAGTGTTGAATCTTGAGTCTTGTAATTAAATTTCTCTGTTGGATCTCTAACGTTGTAATCCAATCCCTATTAGATCTTGGATATTGTAATATAATTTGAGCTATCTACTCATCTCTTTCTTTCTCCTCTTATTTATCGGTCATCATCTTCTTTCCTTTTCTGTTCTTGAAGAACAAGAACAAAAACAAAAGTACATTCATGGCGTCTGGAAAAAAATAAAAAAAAAATCTAAGCCCTTTAGCACCGGGTGCAGCCACGACCCGGTGCTAAAGGCCCTGCTAAAGGCGCTGCAGGGCAGGCCCTTTAGCACCGGGTCGTGGCTGCACCCGGTGCTAAAGGGACCCTTTAGCACCGGTTATTCAACCCGGTGCTAAAGGGGTACCCCTTTAGCCTCGATTTAGTTGCACCGGGTGGGAAACCCGGTGCTAAAGGGCTTTCCCACCCGGTGCAGATATTGATGATTCTGGTAGTGGTATTAGCAGCACCCAGTAGGGAGGCCATAATTAGGGGGTTGGAGGGGAATCATCATCATCATCGCAGCCCACCGGCCGGCCGCTTGTTCTTGATCCCAAAGATGACGACGATCGCACGTGCGTACTGCTGGGTGGCTGCCGAGCTAGCTAGCTGTTGGGTAGCGACGACTATCATTAGGGGGTCGTACTTTAGGCTCCTTTCTCCTTGTTGTCACAGGCTCACAGTCACAGCCCATCATCCCGTAGGTACGGTACGTGCGTATCCTAATACTCTATCGATCGGAGGTTAATATTTTGCATACATATGTGGTATCTGCTCATGCATATGCAGGTGAAGTAGTCATGTAGAGTAATCATGTCATGTCCTATCTGGGGAGAGGGCTTTGGTTGTACGAAAGGTATTTTTCTAAGAAGCAACTCGGTAATGTCGTCTTTTGGCTTCAAGTTTTTTTTATATTACTGCCGGTTGGATTAAGCTTTTACTGAAATGCAAAAGTTCGTTAGGTGTTTCTTTTTTTCGCGAAACAAAGTACGGAACCTGCTGTCGATAACTCTATGGACAACGCACGTACGGAGTACGCTCTATTATTATCACACAACATAGTTACCAGATACGTACCAATTATATAATGGAAAAGCTCCGGCCTCGATCCGCAGCATGCCAATAAATACTAAAGTGATTAGATAGTAAGTAGATTACCACCAATTCAAAGGTTTTGTAAATTTCTATTGAAAATACTCTTTCCCACTTGAACGCTTCGCTCCATGCAAAGTCCACTAACTTAAAAATAATCAGGATAGTTTACACTCGTCATCTGACGACTGATACGAACGCTCAACAAATCCTAAAGCCTTTCGCAATGATGAGAGAGATGCCGGAATAAAATACTTACGGCCGAAATATATCCTTTCCGCACAGGATCGAAGTAGTTGGAGATCGAGAACCTAGAACAAAAAACACTTTGTTTCATCATATCCCCAATACTCGACCGGATAATCCTCCCGGCCGTATCATGCGTAGCGTAGCCTTTTCCTCAGGACTAATCTTGTCACGACACTTGGGGATTCTACCTAAACGCAATCTTCCCACACTTCCATAGACAAACAATATCCTCAACGAACTAAAGTGTTTTCAGCCCAAGAAAAGGAGAATATTTAAAGTATGTATGTCATCGTGATCGAGTAGTAGTAGTAGTAGTGACTTGTGAGTGTTCCCTATCCTAAACAAAAATATATATATCGTGACCCGTGAGTGGAGCACCCTCTGCTCCCTTTCTAGACGAACACGCACGCAGTGGGGGACGAGGCGGCACGGGACGCGGGGCCAGACGGACCGGACCGTGGCTACTGGCTCGTCAACTTGTGCTGGTCGTCTTCGTCTAGTCGGATCGGAAGACGGCGGTCGCGGTCGGGGTCGGGCACGGGCGCGGCCGCGCGTGCGCCCGGTGCGGCCACCGAGAGGGAGGGAGGGGGCCGGCACCGCACCGGCAGGCCCATCTGGCGGTGGGCCCGCGCCGCGCGCGCGCCTCGACGCGAACGCGAGTACGCGACGCACTCGGCCCCCCGGTTCGGGGCCCACGCGGGCTTTGTCTTGGACGTGTCGCGCGGTGATTCGTGGTAACTCTCCAACGGCTTCAGGGGAGGAGGCGGGGGGATCTTCTGCGGAGGGAGGCATTTTTTTTGTTTCGCGGGTTCGGGGTTTCCAAATGGTTTCCACTGTCGTTGGGGCAACGGCTCTCGGTTTTTTCGATCTTTAGCCAGCGGGAAAGGCAAAGATGCTCAGGTTTTGGACGGTTCAAAGAACGGGGGTAGTTTGTTCCACGCCAGTATACGTCTCGTAGCAAATGTAATCTAAGAAGTGCAGCTGATTATAAGCCATTGTACTTATGAAATGCCGCATATATATGCACCTTGTAAAGAAAAAAAATAAATTATCGCTTGTAGATAGAAAAGCTAATACCTTGTGAATTTGGCTTATTTCAAAATTTGCTGATAAATTAAACTAAGTTCGTTTAAACTAAGTCCGTTTAAGAATGTAAACTCTATAAGTAAGTAAAAGTTTCTATTCCACTATCGTGCAATGCAAAGGATAGAATGTTATGGGTGCTTTTTTCAAGTGAAGGGAATATAAATGGTTAGCTTTAGATACGCCCAATAAGAGTGAGTGCATGAGCGATATATGTAGTGCTGCTTCACACTAATATTCTCGCTAATTTTATTCAAGCTTCTCAAAAGTACACTACTTTCCTTCTTAGTTATGGGTTAATTAAACATTTTCTTTTTGCCTTTAGCTAGTGCTCACTACATCAAAGCCGGCGGGATTTACATTAGCAAGAAATTATTATGATACTTATGTGAATATATCTATAGTTGTCTGGTGATTAAATGAGAGGTTTTATATATGCAATAACAGAACCATGTGGATATAGCAATACACTCGCTAACACATAGCACACCGCACCAACAACCACCGCACCATGGCAATAGAGGAAGATAGGTCAAACTAGTCATGACTAGTACATACATCATTAGTATAGCCCAATGCCAGATGGCATGCAAACTTACATGTACCTCATACTCTCATATGGTACGCATCGCATGCACAGACCGAACAACCACCGCACCATGGCAATGGAGGGAGGTAGACCAAACTGGCGCATAAACTACCATGCATGGCATGACTAGTGCATGTCATAAGTATAGGCCAATGCCAGATGGCGTTCAAACTTCCATGCGTCTCATACTCTCATGATGCGTGTCACCTGTGCAGGCCAAACAAGCCACGTTGTATGCCTATCTAGACGGTTTCACTTGTGTCCATGGTATTGTAGGTTTTAGTAGACACTAATTGATGTATTGCACTAGCTATTGTTGTAAATGATATCAAAGGACGATATGATGTATATGAGGTCTGAAATGCGGTATGAAATGGATATTTAATTTATACTATATCTCGCTACCATAATCAATTCCTGCAAAACTACATCGCTAGTAAAAATTGCACCTACTCTCGCACATTGCACAACACCAGCATCCACCGTACAGTAACATTGGAAACAGAGAGAGAGAGGAGGGATTCCATACAAGCTGCGCGTAAACTACCATGCCTCCCATGACTGGTTTATGTATCACCCGTATAAGCCAGTGTCAAATGGTGTGCAAACTTTCACGCATCTCATGGTGCACATCACCAACGTAGACCAAACAAATCATGCCATATATCCTTCATATTCGATTTGTACTAGTAGCATTTTACTAGCACAAATAATTCCAGCCAAAAACCACGTCATCACTAGAAACTGCACTCGCTCACTCACAGCGCAGAGCGCACCACACCGGGATCCAGCGCAGCGTGGCTGGTGCCGAGCAAAGAGAGCGCGCGCGCGCGAGGCCAACGCCCAGCAACGCTCACGAGGAGCAGGAAGGGTGGAGAGAGAAACCCGCGGGCCCCAGCAGAGACCACCACTGGGGCTGGCCTCTGACACAGCTCACACCTTTGACGAAACGGCAGCAGCCCGGCCGGAGGCCAACAGCGCCCGTCCCCACCACCACCACCACCCTCCCGAAGAAAATAAACAAACTAAAAAAACCCCGGGGACAGAGAAAAAGTCCAAGCGCAGGACAGGGACGGGCGCGATGGACGGCCGCGATCGCCCCCGGGCCCACCGCTGTATGTTTTGGGGCACGCCCGGCCCGAGGAAGGAATACGAGAAGCGCAAAGCGGAATAAAAAAGAAAGGCGGAAAAAAGCGAGGGCACTGCCTGCGCGGCTGCGCCACCCCCTCCCCTCGCTACCTGTATTTGTTTGTTTATTTATTTAATCGCTCACTCTCCACTCTGCCTCTCGCCCTCCGGTCCTTGGACTCATATACCACTCCTCCGCGCAGACTGCCACCGCTGCCGCTGCTCCTCGCTTCTGCTTCTTCTTCGTCTGTACGAGCCGGGCCCGGGTCCCTGTCCTCTCCCCCCGAGTTCGTCGTCTCCAGCGAAGGCGGAGGCGGCGCGGCCGGGCTTCGCTCCGCGAGGTTTGCGGCCTTCTCCTTCTTCTTCTTCTTCTTCTTCTTCTCCTTCTTCTTCTCCTCCTTCTCCTGCTCCTTCTACGGTCTTGCCGTGCATGCGCGTATGTGGCTCTGTCGATTGTGTTCTCCGCTGCCGATTTGGTGCGGAGCTTTTGCGCGACGGATGTGGAACGGAGTAGGTAGCCGATTGCTTGCTGGTGTAGATTTTTAGATTTATTTTTTTTCAGCGGTCGTATTTTAGGGGAAGAGTAGCAGGGTGGCCATCGGGGGCGTGCTGCTGCGGGCTCTCTCTCTGCCTAGCGTCGTGTAGGTTTCAGGTGTTTGTTGGGTTGTCATGTTGCCCAATTTTAGTACCGATTTGGACCATTTAAGCGCCATGTTCCCGTGCTCGAATGCCCAATTTTAGCTGACCCCGGTCGCCGAAATGCCGCCTTCATGTGCCTCATCATTGCGGGGAATCTGCTGCGCCGGGCCGAGCTGCGACTTATTTATTCGGGCTCGAAATCTTTAATGGCATGGCATGGAATGATTAGAGCCGACACCGGCGTATCGACCAGTGTCTCTTGTTCTGTATTTTATTGATTTTTTTTCGGTACTGAAGAAATGCTTGTGATGTATGCCCACGAATTGCTTGCTGTGTGTTACTTGCTCAAGCAGAGGTTGATTTCAGTGGGTGGTTTTGGTTGGTTGCAGGGAGGGGGAAGGGGATGGAGGGGATGGAGGACGCCAACAGGGCGGCGGTGGAGAGCTGCCACCGGGTGCTGACGCTCCTCTCCAACCCGCACGGCCAGCTCGTCCCCAACAAGGATCTTGTGGCCGCGACCGGAGAGGCCGTCGCCAAGTTCGGCTCCCTCACCGCCAAGCTCTCCAAATCCAACGGCAATGGCCTCCAGGGCCACGCCAGGGTCAGGAAGATCAAGAAGCCCCTGACCATCTTCGACAGCAACCTCTTCCTTGAGAGCTCTGCGGTGGCCGCCGCCACTGCACCGGGCAAGGCGCCCAGCCAGAGTCCGATCACCGGCCTCCAACTCTTTCCGAGGTACCACCAGGTGGAGGGCTCGTCGTCAAAGGATCCTATCAGGATCCCTACCCAGTTCCCCAAGAGGTTGCTGCTAGACAATCCGGCTGCTGGTTTGGAGGGGCAGCCATCGCAGGCCCCTCCAGTCCATGTGGTCCAGCCGGTGTCCGTCGCGCCCCCAGCAGGGACACCCACCCCGGCATTGCCTGCGGCGCACCTTCATTTCATCCAGCAGCAGCAAAGCTACCAGAGGTTTCAGCTCTTGCAACAGATGAAGATCCAGAGCGAGATGATGAAGAGGAGCAATCTTGGGGATCAGGGTCGTAGCCCAAGTGGCGGCGGCGGGGGTGGTTCGAAGGGGGTGAATCTCAAGTTTGACAGCTCGAATTGCACGGCATCATCGTCTCGCTCGTTCCTTTCCTCTTTGAGCATGGAAGGGAGCCTTGCGAGTTTGGATCGAAGCCGGGGCAACAGGCCTTTCCAGCTAGTTAGTGGCTCTCAGGCGTCTAGCCCGCCGGAGATGGGCCTTGTGCAAAGGAGGAGGTGCACTGGTAGGGAGGATGGGAGTGGTCGATGCGCAACTGGGAGCCGGTGCCATTGCTCGAAGAAAAGGTAGGAATTCTTGGTGATAAGATGGTAACTGGATATTTATCTCATGATCATTTTTCATTTTTCTGAAGATCACCTGTTTGTATGTACCTGCAGGAAGCTTAGGATCAGGAGGTCCATCAAAGTCCCTGCAATAAGCAACAAGGTTGCAGATATCCCAGCTGATGAGTTTTCATGGAGGAAGTATGGGCAGAAGCCAATAAAGGGATCCCCACATCCTAGGTACTAAATACTTGTCCTTCTTTGACCATTTAACCGTTTATTATGTGAATTTGTGTTTTTTTGCTAGAATATAATGCTGTCCATATGTAATTATCTTTGTTTTTATATCAATCTTGGTTCTTGCTAATGTATAGTACAGTCGTTGCCATTTGCTGACATGATCCTATTTTAGCCACACACAGCCACCATTTTTGTTGAGTCCAACTTAGAATATCTTGTTTCATATTCTGGAATGCATGATCACACATGAAGTAGACACCACAAAGGATTACTGATACAGAAAACCTGCAAGTGTTTCTGTCCCACTATTTAGATGCTGCTTATAGGGTTGGGTTATTTTGCTTCTAATCAAGTTATTCAGTTTTGTTTCCTAATTTGCAATATGCATGCTGGCTACTGAGCATACATGTGGTTTGAAAGAAACCTGTTCTAATTCTGGTAATACGCCTGTTGCAATCCCAGAAAGGTTACAACTGGCAACCTCATCGTATAACAGTTTCTCATCGTATAACAGTTTACTCTCTTGTTCCTTTGTGGCTTTGTCAAATACGCAGATTACAAATATTGACATAAGCTTACTGCCTTGCAGGGGTTACTACAAGTGTAGCAGCGTGAGAGGCTGCCCAGCAAGGAAGCATGTCGAGAGGTGCGTTGACGACCCCGCGATGCTGATTGTTACCTATGAAGGTGATCACAACCACACCCTAGTGGTAGCCCAGCCAGCCTGATCTTTCAGGCTTTCAGTTGAAGACTGCTTCTATAGCCATCCTCCCTTCCTAGACAAGGGAGGACAACAACAACAACAACCAGAAGAAGAGCCTAGTGTTTGTACATATGTTCTGCTTCTAACAGTTGGGGGAGAGAGTCAGTTAGCTAGCTCTTTCAGAAGAATCAATGGTGAAAGAAGGAAATCCCGCAGGTGATCGATGGAGAAAGGAGTGTTCCTGACTCATCAAAGACTCAAAAATAGTTTTGTAGCTTTCATTTTGCATTTTCTGTTGGTGGTGTGCTAGGGCCCATCCCGTGGTTGCAGTACTGTAACATTGAGCTGCAGTTGTATGTCTGGGGATGGTTTTACTGTTAGGGGATTGGATCGGAGAAGAAGGCATAAGGCAGGGAAGTGCCTGTAAAAGTGGCTACACCTAGGAACAGAATGTACCCTCATCTTCAGTCTCAGTGGTACAATCTTTGTTGAGGCAGTGGCTTGGTCTGTCGTGCGTTGTTTGTTTGCGCGTGTGATGCTGCGATGCATGAGGTTTGCCGGGTCTGATCGTGCGGCAATCGCAGCGGCATTTGTACTGGGACGTCCTGCCGTTTGAGTGGCCGGGTTCCCTGCGATCTGCCTGTACGTGGTGTCTTGGCTGTCTCAACTCCGACGCTGCTTTGACAGTTTGACACCTCCGTGTTGCGGGCTCTGGACGTTCTGATTGTGGCCTTGGTGGTGGGATGAGAGGCGTTCACGAGCGAGCACTGCTACTTCTCTCTCCTGGGTCTTGCCAGGTCGTGTTAAGCATTCTCTGTCCAGCTGGCTGTTGCTACTGGTGATTGATGACACGTTTGGCTGAGTCCTTGTTTACATCCCAAATTTTACCCCAAAGTTCACTATGCAAAAAAAAAATTCCCATCACATCAAAATATCGACACATGCATGGAGTACTAAATGTTGATGAAATCAAAAACTAAATATGCAGTTTTGTTGTACTCTACGAGACGAACATTTTGGGCCTGATTGGTTCCTTGCCAAAATTTTGGCATGCCACAATATTGGCAAGCCAAAATCTAGGCAAAGAATCTACCAACATTTTGGTAGAAACAATGTGTGATATGGTCAAATTTTGGTACTAAACCAATTGGTGACCTAAAAATTGGCATGCCCAAACTTTGGCCAGCTCAAGAATTGGTCACCAACCAATCTGGCCCTTTAAGCCTAATTAATCAATTTTTGGACAATTTTTCACAAATACAAACGAAATGCTACAATGGCGCAATGATCGCGACGTGCCGCCGTGCCGTGCCTGATCGTGCTATGGGCCAGGCCTTCGGCCCATGGCCCATGACACGGCACATGGGCCGTTTACCCGTGCCGTGCCGCCCATGGGCCACGGCCATTTTCGCCGTGCTATGCCGGCCCATGGCACGTCAATATAAACACTTCACCAGAATTAGAATGAGACAAATTTTATGAAAATGATTAACTGATTATCAAAAGGAGCTGTTGTGTAATGCTGCCTCGTTAAAAATCTTTCTAGGTAAAACTCACCCTCGTGAGAAACCCTAAAAAGGAAAAGTGTACAGCCAGCTCAAAAGTTTCACAAGTCTTAGTTCATCTATCCTATTACAATAGCCAACATCAGTGGTAAGTTGTTCAAGTCATCAAGTGGCAAGGCAAAGTTTAAATATTGCAGTTCTATCTTATTACAGACTTCTCGAGATGTTTATCTTCATGTTCAAGTCATCCACCACTTGAGTCTTGTAGCACCAAAAGATGGAAAAATGCTTGCAAAAGAGCCGTTGCCAAAAGAGCCGCGATGGTGGCCTGGTGGCCGTGTCGGCTACACTGCCGCTCCCTCGGCTATGCTGTGTCGTGTCATTGGCCAGGCCGGCGGCCCATGCACTGCACTGGCCTTCGGGCCGTGCCGGCACAGGCACGCTGCCTGTCGTGCCATGCTGCTCATGAGCCGTGCCAAAAGACCGTGCCGTGGGCCGTGCCGCTGGCCCATGAGCCGTTTGGAAATATATACCCAAACCCCTAAATTTGGCCTCCATATTTTACATCTAAACAAGGCCGAATCATGCTCGCTTTGCTTATTGAGATGCTAGTATATTCATCACTCGTTTACATATTATTTTTAAAGTTCTAGATATTATTTATTTATATGGAAAATGCTAGTCAAAGTTGTAACTCGTAGCAATGTTGCCATGCTCCAGTGAATTGCAAACAATCTGGTTCTATTTCGATACTAGATTGCTGCGGACCCCAGTAATACTATCAGAATTGGCAGATGTATGCTGAAACATGCTCCTATTTTTTAACAAAAAAAATGTGCAAACTGTCTGTTCTCGAAAAATAAGAAGCGGAAAATGTTATCAAGAAACGGCTAGCAATTTTCAGGCCAATACGTGCCAGCAGCAGCGAAGCCTAACGTCGTTACCCGTCGTTGGTCGGGCCACTGAAAAGTTACACTGGGCCAGAACATCGCAATCTTCTCATGCCCACACCCAAGAAGCCTCCTGCGTCGTACGTACTGGGTGTCTGGGTCGAGTTGGCCCGTGGACGAGCCCACCCTGAGCCGGTCCTTTTCCAGCAAGCTTTCCTCACTTTCATTGGTTCATGGCGGAATAGCCAAATCCGTCCCTAAACTATTATCGAAAGTTCAATTTCGTCCTTAAACTACAAAAACGGCTGTTCTCATCCTCAAACTTTTGCAACCGGCTCAATTTCGTTTCTGAACTATGAAAACGACCGTTCTCGTTCTCAAACTTTCGCAATCGGCTCAATTTCGTCCCTGACTAGTCAGCTATGGTTGTGAATTACCGATTCCACCCCTTTGGTCAACTTTTTCCCTAGCCATAAGTCCACCCGATTAATTTTAAATAAACCATAGAAGCTTGTTGATCTACCCTCCTCTCATCGAAATGAATTTTTTATCTTCTATTTCTGATTGCTCCATGTTTCTTCCTGTCCTTGTGCATCACATATTTTCTGAAAGAGATGGCCAAGGAGGTAGAATCGGTAATTCACAACCATAGCTGACTGGGTAGGGATCAAACTGAGCCGGTTGCGAAAGTTTGAGGACGAGGACGGTCATTTTCGTAGTTTGGCGGAATAGCCAAATCCGCCCCTAAACTATTGCCGAAAATTCAATTTCGTCCCTGAACTACAAAAACGGCCGTTCTCATCCTCAAACTTTCGCAACCGGCTCAATTTCATTACTGAACTATGAAAACGACCGTTCTCGTCCTCAAACTTTCGCAATCGGCTCAATTTCGTCCCTGACTAGTCAGCTATGGTTGTGAATTACAAAATTGAGCCGATTGCGAAAGTTTGAGGACGAGAACGATCGTTTTCGTAGTTTAGGAACGAAATTGAGCTTTCGATCATAGTTAAGGGACGGATTTAGCTATTCCGCCTTTATTCATCTTCATCCACAGTTACGCACCTACTCAACTCCTTTATTTCTCCTGCTTTCGTCCGTTTTGAAACATGAAGTGTTTCTTTCACCCGTGTCTCTGCGAGCTGAACCAATTCTTGTCATCGTACAAAACTCGCAAAATTCCGTCCAACGCACAAGCCGCCATTCCGAATTTCCTCTACCTTACCCGCAAAAAAAACTATACTTTTTCTCCATTCCAAAGGAGCCTCTCTAGATTGAAATTTAGAGGTACATGCCAAATATCCGAGGCCCAGTTTGGCAAAGCTTCAACTGCAGAAAATCTTTGGAATTTTTGGAGGTGGGTATTAGGAGCTTTAAGAAATACTAGAGTTGGAGTTAGAGACACATAAAGAGTATAAATGATTCATTTCATTTATAATTTATACTAACTATTAAATTACTTTAATTTAGCATAGAAAAATGCAAATCTAGTTTAGAGTTCGGAGCTGGAGCCGTGACAAACAGCCAATGGACACCAAATGGGCAATTTCAGTCCGTCAACGGCACAGAGGCGTCTCACGATCGAGTACGTGAGACTATCAGAGGTGTAAGCGTACTATTCCCGCATCAAATGTGCGTGTACAAGGCTACAAGCTAGCGCGTCATGTTGCTCGACCAAACAGTAATGATGCCGTGTGTATAATATTGTGTATATGCTACATCACACACACATCTTCGTTTTAAAAAAAATCACACACATATATATGACACATGCAACGCATGTCATACGTTGTTTAAGGAAAAAGAAGAAGAAGAAGCCATTTTCGCTGTACCTATGGGGTATAATAACTTAGAAAGGTTGTTGTTGATTGAGCGATTGTTAAAGTCAGGATCTTTTTTTATTATTATTAGGCACCCGACACACATGTCACTGAAACGCTGGGATATGCTTAGAATATAAACACCCGTGTTCATTTTCGTAGAAACTTCTAAGCCGTTAATTGTCACAATCACAAAGGTGCAGCTTAAATCAAAAGCATAATATACAACCCGCGATGCAAATGAATGAAAAAAATTGCAAACCACAAGTTTTTTTATGAAGTATTCTCCCTTTCTTCTTAAATATATGACAGTAATTAATTAGCTTATCTTAAACGTTATATTTTTAAAAACAGATGGAGTACATTATTAAGGAATTTATAATCCTGCTACTGCGATTCCATCTCTACTGAAACGCTTTCCTGTCCGCCAGGTTAATAGGGAGATTTAGGTTAGAACTTTTTTTTTGGACGAAAGGCTATTCACCGGCTTTATTAGAAAGCTTAAAAATTCATCCCACACTCAGCAATCAGCATTCAGACTTACCCCCGCTCCCAACCGATATTGTAGTCGATCTTGAACATTCAGCCACTGATGAGCATCAGCACACACCTCTCGGCTGGTATCTCAGGATCTGAGCAAAAACGGCAGTTGCCCAACGACAGATCTTGCCAAAACCTGGTCTGAACACCACTATCCAATATCATAACTCTGCCAGCTCAATATCTCTCTCTTATCTAAAGTAAACCTGTCAAAAACTAAGACCCGCTAGGCCGCTAACTCTTCTTAT
The DNA here is from genome assembly GCA_033239725.1 of Echinochloa phyllopogon. Lineage (NCBI taxonomy): Eukaryota > Viridiplantae > Streptophyta > Magnoliopsida > Poales > Poaceae > Echinochloa > Echinochloa phyllopogon. The sequence continues at coordinate 7,904,187 of BTCW01000009.1, read as the reverse complement.
CTGAAAGATGCTCTTTTGGTTAAAGTGCTTCCTAAGCAGCTCATCATAAATCACAAGAAGCTGTTGTCCCTTTTCTCTATTCCGCCAATCCATTTTTGCTAACAAACACACATTCATAGCTCTAACATCCATGAATCCAAGCCCGCCAATCTCTTCCCCTCATTTTGTTAGATAAAGGAATACTAAACCTCCCCTCATTTAATACTAGTACATTCCCCATTCTGCTACACTACAACGCTCAAGGGGTAATATAGTACATTCAGGTGGACATAGATTAATCTCAACTATAGCCCATTTTTATGCAGTAGGTCAGGAGCATATACATCTACTTGCACTTTTGTGAAGTAACTAAAATGATACATATATAACTTCAATATCCTACTGCTGGCACTAACAACTCTTTATATGCATATTGGAGTATCTATTTTCTTCTTTTCTTCTTTTTTTTTGTTGTGTGCATCCTAGCTATGCAGAGACTTGGAATAGTCATAGCACATTTGTATCATCTTGATGTATTTGTCTAAGATTAATAAAATTTTCTTTATTGAAAAAATTAGAGTATCAAAAGTATATAAATAAATAAAACTCAACCCATCAGCAAATAAAAAGGACGACACAATGACACATGCATGCATCTTGGTCAGATGCACTTCATACACCAAAAGTCCAGCCCAAATAACGGTACACTTGTAACCCATCTCGATTATTGCTACAGCAATTGGGATGAGCTGTACTCCGCCCTCAATCGATCAGTATCTCGTCAGACGGTCGGAGAGCTCACCTGCGTGTGAAAACTACATATGCATCGAGCATGTGGTGATTCCACGACAGGTCTAGGGTGTGTTTAGTTCCAAAAAAAGAAAGAAAAAGTTTGGTGAAAATGTCACATCGGACACTGTAGCATATTGTAGCATTTTTCGTTTGTTTGTGGTAAACATTGTTCTACCATGACCTAACTAGGCTCAAAAGATTCGTCTCGTCGTGTATATTAAAACCATGTAATTAGTTTTTTATTTACCCATGTTTAGTGCTCCATGCATGAGGAGAGAGATTTGATGTGGTTTGATGTGATAGGTGAATAGTGAAATTTGAAGAGAGAATTTTTAGAAAACTTTAGCAACTAAACACAGCCCAGTACTTATTAAGACGAGACTACTTGGTTTCAGTCCTTCGGTCAACAGCCAAAAAAAACAAGTTTCAAAAACAGCCAAAAAAAAGTAACCGTCTGGAACTGACAACATGTACTACAGTACTACACTATATGGCCGTCTTGATCTAACCACCGGCTGCATGCATGGATAAATAAACGTGACCAGACTGACATATCATCTAGCCCAAAGTATTGGAGACCGAGTACGTAGTAGACTTGTAGTCACATAATCAAATGACACACACCATTGTAGTAGGTAGGTACACGTTGACGAGCCATGGTTGACACGTTAAGCGCCGTGCACCCTCTCGTAGCTGAGCACGCACAAATGTTTAGGATTATCTTGCCATCCACGGATCCACCGCAACACGGTGGGGTTCCTTAGCTGAGGCCATCCGGGCGTACGTGTACCGGCTTCCCTCACGTACTTCCGACCCGTGCCAAGTAGAAATTAATAACAACTTGTATGCATGCGTTAAGCAACTCCTGTAGTCTACTGCACTGCAGGTTCACACTATCCGGCCCACTGCAGGCATTCCCTCACGGGCAACGTATCATATGCAAACTAGCTTCGTGTGCAAACTATAAAAATTCCCACCCCAGCCGTTGAATCCTCGTCTAATGGCCACATAAAGAGATAAAAAATTTTAGCACTTAGACCCTTCCACCATCCTCCTAGTGTCTTGATGCTTCCGCACGCCGTTTGCCGTAGGCACAGTTTGCTGGACTGCTTTTTTTTTTATGGGAATCGCCACGAGCCCCTCGCCTACGCCGCCATGGCGCCAACAGGACAGGTCAGCGGCGGCGGAGAGAGGCCTGGAGCCGAGCGCGGTGTGCATGAACGTGCTGTGCCTGGACGTGGAGGTGGATAGCTGGCTGACGTTCCCGTTCTACGAGCTGGACTTCGGCGGCGGGAGCCCGAGCTACTTCATGCCGTCCTACTTCCCCACGGAGGGGATGCTGTTCCTGGTGCTGTCCTGCATCGGCGGCGGCGGCGTCGACGCATTCGTCCCCGTGTTCAGCACAACCTCGAGGCGTTCAAGAAGTGCTGCTACGCCATGGAGTAGGGCCGGATTAATGGTAATGCAGCACGCGCGCGCGGCAGATTATGATTGGTACAAAATCTATGGTTGCAGGTCTTGGATTTCTGCTACAGCCAAGAGACAGGATAAGCTCAAGATTCCTGCAGCGGAACACAAAGGTTTGCAAGCAATTAGCGCGAGGAAATTACGGAGATTTGGCTCCGTCTGCATGCTGGTTGAAGGGGACCTCGGCGCTAGCGAGGGTCGTAGCGGTGCTGGAAGGGCCGGCGGCAGTCGGCGGCGATTCCCACGGGAAACGGCGTGCCGGCATCTAGGGATTAGAAGGGGGTTTAGATAAATTATGATTAGAAAAGCTAACAGTAGAAGGGTTTAAGTGTTAAAATTTCACACCTCTCTATATGGCCATCGGATGGAAATCCAACGGCTGTGGTAGAAGTTTTCATAGTTTGTACATGAAGTTAGTTTGCATAGGATACGTTACTTTCCTCTTACGTTCTTCGGTCTTACTGGGCCACTTTTCTTTTCTTTTTCCCTCCAGGTCAAGGGGATCAGCGCACAGGCGATTATATTGTCGTCTCCCTACACACGTTATTCACGACACCTGCAGGTGGTGTGAACACATAGATCGATGCCGTGCGTTTAGTGATGGAATAAAGAACCCTTAACGGGACGGAACCAAGAAATGCGTCACCATCGTGATGACACGGGGCTCTCCGGGCCAATAATGCATATTCGTGGTGCCCTAGCTAGCTCAGTTGCTCGACCCCCGGCCTTCTTTGACCTATATAAGAGCTCCAACCCAAGGCATCGATGCATCAAACTCACCAGCAGCAAGCAAGCAACCATCAGCTAGCTAGCTAGCTAGCTAGCTGCGACCGGGACGCTAGCCACATTGCCCCCTCTAGCTAGCAAATTAACCTGCGCGCAGCTAGCCATGGACGAGTACTTCTTCCATTCGCTCCTCCTCTCCATGGCCGCCGTCGCGCTCCTGCAGCTGGTGAAGCTTGCGCTGAGGCCGCGGCCCGTGGCAGCTGCCGGTGATCGGCAGCATGCACCACCTCGTCAACGTGCTGCCGCACCGCGCGCTGCGTGACCTGGCCGCCGTGCACGGCCCGCTCATGATGCTGCGCCTGGGGCAGATCCCGCTGGTCGTGGCCTCGTCCAAGGAGATGGCGCGCGCCGTGCTCAAGACCCACGACACCAACTTCGCCACCGGCCCAAGCTCCTCGCCGGCGAGATCGTCGGGTACGAGTGGGCCGACATCCTCTTCTCCCCCTCCGGCGATTACTGGCGCAAGCTCCGGCAGCTCTGCGCCGCCGAGGTCCTCAGCCCCAAGCGCGTGCTCTCCTTCCGCCACATCAGGGAAGACGAGGTGAGAGGCCAGCGCCGTGTGCTTGGCAGCTATACGTCTTCGAGTTTTTTTACGGTGCTCCATACTATGCTATAAAGAAACTAATATATAAACGTTTCACGGCTAAGATTAATTATATATTGCTAAAGACTTTACCTATGATATATGTAAAATAATTACTAAATTATCTTAAAAAATTGATGGTTATAGATCTTCTCTATACTAGTATACTACTCAGTACTTAGTACGTTGTGCAGTAAAAAAGCTCGTCTGGACACAGTTGCCAAATGAACGTGACAAAAAAAAACAGGCTGTGTATGTTAACGTAGCAACATGACGGACGTTTGTAATTGTATGAGAATAAATACAGGTGATGCTAAAGCTGGAGGAGATCCGGGCGGCAGGGCCATCGACGCCGGTGAACATGACCGTGATTTTCCACAGCATGACCAACAGCATCGTGTCGCGGGCGGCGTTCGGCAAGAAGCGGAAGAACGCACCGGAGTTCATGGCGGCCGTCAAGGCCGGCGTCAGGCTGTCGAGCGGCTTCAGCATCCCGGACCTGTTCCCGGCGTGGACCACCGTGCTGGCCAAGGTCACCGGCATGAAGCGCAGCCTGCAGAACATCCACAAGACGGTGGACACCATCCTGCAGGAGATCATCGACGAGAGGAAGGCCATCCTTGACGAGAAGCTCAGGAGCGGCGCCGCCGAGAACGCCGAGGAGAACCTCGTCGACGTGCTCCTCGGCCTGCAGGAGAAAGGCGGCTTCGGCTTCCACCTCAGCAACAGCAGAATGAAGGCCATCATCCTGGTACGTGTCCTAGCAAGCATTTGCTTGGTCTAGCTTATTAGTCACATGCATGCATGTATAGCTCGATGGCTCTGCCTCACTGATGAGTCGAAACTCACGCATGCGTATGCAGGACATGTTCGCCGGCGGGACGGGCCGGGGACGTCGGCGTCAGCGATGGAGTGGGGGATGTCGGAGCTGATGCGGATCGGAACCCATCGGTGATGAAGAAGCTGCAGGGGCAGATCCGGGAGGCGTTCAAGGGGAAGGCGGTGGTGACGGAGGCGGACCTGCAGGCGGCCATGGCCGGCGACGGCAAGCTCCGGTACCTGAAGCTGGTGATCAAGGAGGCGCTCCGGCTGCACCCGCCGGCGCCGCTGCTGGCGCCGCACGAGAGCATCGAGGCATGCGAGCTCGGCGGGTACACGATCCCGGCCAAGTCCCGCGTCGTCGTCAACGCGTTCGCCATCGGCCGGGACCCGAAATACTGGGAAGACGCCGAGGAGTTCAAGCCGGAGAGGTTCGAGGACGGCGCCGTGGACTTCATGGGCAGCAGCTACGAGTTCCTGCCGTTCGGCTCCGGCGGGAGGATGTGCCCGGGCTTCAACTACGGGCTTGCGAGCATGGAGCTCGCGCTGGTCGCGCTGCTCTACCACTTCGACTGGTCGCTGCCGGAGGGCGTCGAGGAGGTCGACATGGAGGAGGCGCCTGGCCTCGGCGTGCGCCGCCGCTCCCCGCTGGTGCTATGCGCCACCCCGTTCGTCCCGGTCGTGGGCTAGCTCTACGGAGTAGATAGCCTTGGCCACAACCAACCTTTTGGTTGCTCGGGGTGGCGCGTTGCATGCAATAAACAGAGGCCCTCGTCCGGACGGACCTAGCGCCGCATCATGTGTATTTCTCTCCATATATCTGTGTATGCTTCAGTATCATGGCTGTATCTGCCTGTACTGTACGTGTGTAGTGTGTAATGTACGTGTATATGCTGTACTCAGTGGTGTGTACGTGTAAAAGGTCTGTACTACGTACTGGTATATGTATATGTATAAACGCGACCCAAATAATTGAGAGGTCTCTTATGGCCAAATTTATCTAAACAGAGATAGTGTGATGTCCATTCGAAAGGTGACTTTTTTTCTCTCTTAAGAGCAACGCAAAAGGTCTATATAAAAAATAATATAAAGATCCAAACTTTCGACGGCCGACAAGCTCATAAATCATTGAAATATTACCCCTCCTACGACCCTACCAGTCAGGCTCTTTTTTCGTCAAACTATTTTGACACCCGACAGACTCACCCGTCATTGAATCACTTCGTGCGTTTTTTTCGTCAAACTCTTTCACTTCGTGCGTTTTTTCGTCAAGCTCTTCGCCGCAGTATATGATCTCGAGTTTGTAACAAATACGGTGTCCGACCAATTATCTATTATGCAATCTCATTTTCCAATAAAGTTCTAAAAATCGGAACCTTGCAAAAAAAATTATTGGGACAAAAGGTAGCACTCCAATCGATAGTGTTTAGAAAATAGTCCCAAAAAATGTTATTGTTGCCACATCATGCATGTGGGTCTAGGACTTATTTTCTTTTTAGCATGAACACGTGGAAAAGTTAGAAACAACATTGAACAACTATTGTAGCTTTGTTTTTTTAATTTCAAATTGGATATTGAAAGTGTTTATTAAATATTCTGTTTTCATATATGACGGCTATGAAACAGCTAACATGTATTGATGTATAATCGTAAATGACCAAACAATACATTACCGAGATTATTGCTCCCTTAGCAACCGTTGAATCAGACAGCAAAAAAAGGCACAAATAAACACTTGCACATTGAGTTTCGCTGTAGGTGTGATGAAACGTGTTCCGATCCATGTAGTAATACTTTAATTTAAAAGGATGCTGTATACTTACAGCTACTTGCTACGTAATCTAGGACTAACCCCGCAATGATTTGGAATGCATGGGATGGAATCATCTTATTTCCATAGACGACCTCATCACAACCGAAATGGCATGCTTTCATATTTTTCAAGTTAAAGTTATATTCTATTTTCATATTTTTCTAAATATTTTTCAAGAGTTGACGGCTATGAAATAGCTAACATGTATAATCGTTGATGACCAAAGAATACACTACCGAGATTATTGCTCCCTAGCAACCGTTGAATCGGACAGCAAAAAAGGCACGAATAAACACTTGCACATTGAAGTTTCCACGCCCTTGTAGGCGATGTAGGTATGATGCATCATGCAACGTGTTCCGATCCATGCATATAGTAATACTTTAATTTAAAAGGAGCAAGAGGACTTCGATTGCTATATACAACAAAGCTACTTGCTACGTAATCTAGGACTAACCACGCAATGATTTGGAATGGGATGGAATCATCTTATTTCCACAGACGACCTCACAACCGAAATGGCATGCTTTTCCGGCCCTTCCCTCTCATAATTTGTCGTGCATATAGTTATTAGTTACTTTATTCATCTCCGTCCATTGCTAGACAGGAGAATCGGAATATATTTTTAAACTTTTTCGTTCGCACATGCTACTGATATGTGGACACATGTGGTGGCTGCACTCGATAGGAGCCCTCGACATGCTACGCTGATATGTGGACGTTTCTAAACCCCACTAATCTCTCCCTCGCTTATCCTGAAGCCAGACCTCCGTAGCCAGCGCGACCGGAAAATGACACCCGTAACCGGAAAATAACGGCTGTAACCGGGAAATTGCCTTCAGAGACCGGATAATAGAGGTTTTAACAGGAAAAAAATGACAAACAGAGCCGCGGAAAACTCCGCCTGTGACCGAAAAATTGGCTGTTACTGGAAAAATTGGTGTTGAGACCGAATAATGCTCCAAGGAGCCCTCGACATCTAGAACACAGCCGGAAAACTTCCGCACGTGACCGGAAAAATCGTAGATGAAAAAATGCAGAACGGATCCAGGGAAAATTAAACTTTGGCTAGAAAACTTCATCCAGGACGGTAAAGATTATGTAAAAGACAACGACGTGCAGACCAGAAAATACATGAATTTATGACCAGAAGTATATGTCATGATAATGTGCTGGTAAACCAGAAATATTAAATATGCTAAACCATTACAGGTTTTGTCCTATATATTACAAAAGAAATGACTACTGTACTACGTGACACCACTCTCTTCGATCCTATTGCAAAGCATCTCATCATGCATTCTTGACTCCCTCGGCCTTGTTTAGTTTCCAACTTTGGCATGTTAAAGTTGGGACTTTGTAATTATTGCGTGACTGTATCATTTCGTTTGTATTTGTGAATAATTGTTCAAACATTGATTAATTAGGCTCAAAATGTTCGTCTCGCAAAGTACAACAAAATTGTGCAATTAGTTTTTAATTTTTTATCTGCAATAAAATTAGTACTTCATGTATGTACCGATATTTTGATGTGGAAATCTTTTTTTTGTATAATGGAATTTGGCAGCAACAGTGACCACAACAAATGGATGGCTGAACACCATCGATAACCAATACCTACAAAGTTGACCCACAACAACAACGAATAAGCATTTAAGATAACACTAGGTTTTTTGCATAATTCGATATACAATTTTGAACAATATCACCATAAATTTTAATCAAAATGACCAAGATTTACATTTCATATTAATTGTGAGTTAAATTTCTGAGATAATATGTGTGAAAGGATGAAACATAATCTAGTGCAAACCAACTAACATAAACTATATGGATTACTGCAGATGAATGCATATGAACACGAAGGTACACAGCCATGGCATGAAATAACTTTTAATGGTATGAAATAACATGCATGTACGGAAGAAAATTATCTAGCATAACTTCACTGTTAGAAATATAAGTAATATTCGGTATATTTTAATTCTAGAAATTAACACTAAACTCATGATAATAGTGAGCGATCTTGTGAAAATATAGCATGTACGAGTGTTTAAGTTAAATCTTAAAAATAACAAGAACAGCAAAAAAAACCAGATATGGTTTAGGATGTACCCAGAGACGGGGCCGGTACCGGAGGGACCGGATGCGCCGTTACCAGTCATTCTCGACTAGCCTACTTGAAGTAGTCGATCTAATTCGGTGCAGTGGCGAGTCGGTGCAGTGGAGTCCCTCGAACGGCCTTCTGCAAGTAGTCGTTCTGGGCCTCCGGGAATTAGTCTTTCGCTTGCCAAAGCTGGACACCGGAAAGTAGTCGTTCGGGTTGTGGAAGATGCTGCCGGGAAGTAGCCGTTCACAGCGAGCAGTCGAGTATTCGTACGCTCCCCAAAAACCTTATCGCATGCCTATCCCGAGCAGGATCACAAGGCATGGAGGGTTCGGAGGCTTTTGCTCACGCAAGCAGTGCGCACGCAAGGCTTGTGTCGGGAATGTAAGAAATCAACAGAACAAATGAGGGAGAAAGGGATAGGTCTCCTGAAGAGGAGTACCGGAGAGGACCTAGGAGAAGTGTATATGTGTCTGGGAGAAAAGACTCTTTTATAGGCGCACAGGGTAGGAGAGGGAGGATGAACCTGGAGTAACGGTTGCTAGTTACTCTCCCCCGTGATGGCAGTAACGTTTATGACTTGATGACTGTCATTAGTGGTAAAACATCAACCTCACCTCACACGCAGAGCGGACGGCACGGCTCGACACGGCCCGGCGAGCGAGCACGTGTGCGTGGCACGTCCTTCTCCTTTTACTAGCTTCACAAATGGTCCACAACTGATCCATCATTTAAGTTGGTTAGGATTCCCTTTGACTCTCTATACGGATTTTAACTCCCTAGCATTTATTAGTGGACCTTTTAATTCTTTGATGAGACTAAAATGGTCCAGGTCCAATTAATCTAACAATTATAGATCAGCTAACATCAATTGCTTGATTAAGATTAATGCACACATCATGCAGCTACCATGACAGCTTCAAATTTCAACTTCAAAACAACAAATTTAGTGCACATGAATGCACAATGGCATGCAAGTTGAAAGCTTATAGAGAGGTTCATAATTAACTACACATTCTACCACTATCAGGTTCACGGCAAATCTCTGAAACTGCATTCCCACTGAATCCTTTATTAAACTCACAGTTTCAAATTGATCAGCTGCACCAATTTATCACGACATATTTTCATCTCTGAAGCAACCTATCAAACAGGTTGTGGGCATGTTAAAAATCATCCATCCGTGGAAAGAAGGAAAACTATGTGCTCTATTTTCTACAGATATGCTACATGGACGCCACCTATGGCAGGTGACCTGTACCGAGGTTGTGGGCATGGATGGATCTGCTGCCTTCCAGAAATTAAAATTGTCGTGGAAATTGAAATTCCCAAAACTTAAGCCAGCAAATTTAGCTTCCAAACCATAACGAAACTCCAACAATGCGAATAAAAATTTCAGTTGATGTGGTCATGTTATGTTCTAGCCAGGGATGGAACACAGGGATGGGACTGCCCTCAATTACTGAAAGTAGATTTGTCTCAAAAAAATTACTGAAAGTAGATGGACCATCGCTTTAAACTGAAAGCACAGAATTACCAGAATTTCTGTACGTAGTTGCCAGAGACTCGAACTGATGGAATTGCTGCTCCTCCAAATTCCAAAAGCTGTCGGCGTGTATGGCAGTCACATATGCCGACGCTAAAGCCTCCCTCCATCGGCAGTTGTGTGCTGCTCCGCATGCACGTCATGCATGCGTGGAGCCGCCTGCCGCCGCCGCCGGTCACGAGGATTCACGGAGCCGCTGTGTTTAGTTCCGGAGAAGCGAATTAAAGTTCGAAGTTTGATGAAAATGTCGCATCGGATATTATAGCGTAGTATTTTTCGTTTGTTTGTGGTAATCGTTGTCCTACCATGATCTAACCAGGCTCAAAAGATTAATGTCATCGTGTACATCAAAATCATATACTTAGTTTTTTTATTTACCCACGTTTAGTGTTCCATGCATGAGGAGAGAGATTTGATGTGATTTGATGCGATAGGTGAATAGTAAAGTTTGGAGAGAGAATTTTTTGTTTTCAAGGGAACTAAACAGGGCCTAAGACTGAAGGATACATATAGAGGAGAAAATAGTCGACTCTATCCAGATAAGAGTCCTGGTGATAGAAAAATAAAAACCGTAGAACTAGACTGGGTGCATCGAATGTAGAGTAAACAGTAAAGACGTACCTTTTGGTCTTTTGGTGGTTTGGTTTGATGCGATATGGATCGGATCGGAGAGGAACAGCACGCAATGCTCACCTTCCGCGACCTCGCACGCCACCGGAAAACTCCTTACGGATTGGGGAAACGAGCAGCAAACTAGCGCAGGAGGGGATGCGAGCTGCAGATTGGCAAAGAATGTGGAGGGATCTCGCCGGAACGGAAAGCCATCGAGCTCGGCGAGGATTGAATCGTGGATCGCCGCTCCTGGAACCGCCCGCCGCCGCCTCCGAGAAACAGGAAGGACGACCCTCGTGGCACCAAAGATCAGGTGCAGTCGCTCCTGCAACTGCAAGTTAACGACTGCATATGATCTGGGCCATCCATTTGCCTACCGAACGGAGTGGATCATCTGATACAGTACCATCACTGTGTTTTTTTTGAGGTCGTACCATCACTGTGTTATACAGTGCCAAACAGTACTTCTCCCACCTCCCGCGACTGCATAAGTTGCAGTCATAGCGCAGATGGAGGTGTGCGTCGAGTTTATCGAAGGATCAAAAGGCCTTGGGCCCAGTGACTAGAAAACAGCCAAGCCCAGTTAAACCAGTCCGGACTCCGGAGCCATCATGCGATGGTGGACCGGGCCGGGGAGTCACACGTTCTCACCATCAATAGTTCTGCTGAGATCGGCTCGGTCTTGACGGAGCACTGATCGATTAGTGAGCAGATGGATGATTGACTATTTGCAGATTGGTTCCTCATGATCATGAAGAGATCCAAAGCTAATCCAACCCATGGACTGGTGACAAATAAACAGGTGATCAGAATAGACTGAATCTACTCCGTACTATACTATACTGATGTCGTTCGTGGCCTAAAGGTCCCCTGTTCTGGGGCACGTCAATGCCAGAGTACTCAATCAACACCTCTCAGAAAAGAAGAGGGGGACACACTCGAGTAGTGTAATGCAAGGACGCTGAAGAAAGCTGAAGGCATCGTTGCTTGTCGCCAAGGACTCCAATGGCTGTCCAGTGCTTCGATATTTCAACGGTCATCCTGTTCAGCAAAGGAGATTGGCAAAGGCAATGAACCACATTAATCCATGTTTATTCCACACAAATTTACAAATGAGCCAAAATAGTTTTTACAGGGACAGGACATGCATCCACGACGCTGAATTCCAGTCTCAATAACTTACATCCAAACCAAAGAATTCCAAGGGTCCGAGAGCAGTGTTTGTTACAGCACATGGGACTCACAATATAGTAGTAGGTGGATTGGCGGAAGCCCATAGAGGCATAGAGAACACTTGTCGATCGACCATAAGCATCTCTCTCTTTCATCCGTCTTCCCGAAAAAATCAACCGAACACAACACGATTCACGTCTTCTCGGGACAAACTGTTCAGGGAAGGGTCAGCCACCCGAGGGCATGTTCGGTTAATCCCTCTATGAGAGGGGAATTATTTGCGGATTAAACGAACAAAGCCTTACTCGGTGTTTTGCCTTGCCTTCAGGGCTGGTTTGGCAACCGGCACCCCCGCGGGGATTCGCATTCCCTGGGAAATCCGCCCGGCCTAGGTAGGCCGGGAGCCCTTCCCCGGGAAGGCTGCCCCGAAATCCCGGGTCCCAAAGGAGCCCTCAATGGTGACCTTCGTCCCGGCGTGCCAACCCGCGGCTGGCGCCGTTGCGCGGCCCTATATGCTCTTTACCTCTTCCACGGCCGTAGTCAAGCTGATGCCTTCATGGAAATGATAGGCCTTAAGGCTTCAACGACATTGTTGTGGTATGCCCTGTGAACAAATTCAGTGACAATTCTATAACCATCTAAGTTTTTTTAGATGATGGAAAGTTTATTTTCAGCTTCAGTCATCCTCAATTGAGAATACATCAGTCCACAATTCTTACAAACGAGATGTGTACGGACTTGATCCAAGTATGCAACCCTCTCACAAAAATGGAACGTGTGAGGACTTAGGATGAGCAACAGCAACCCGTAAGGTGACGTGCTACAGCCTAGTTGAAGAGAAAATCAAGTATGCTAACAGATGTTAAATTCTTTTTTTACAGTCCTTGTCTGTTTTTTAATGGAACAGCCATCCTTAATCACGTAAGAGGAAAAGAAAAAACTACATCTATTTGCATCAAAGTTAGATCTAATAGAAGATATTTTCCTTATTATTAGATTTTAAAAATAAATAATTAAATCCATTACCTCTAAGGAGGTAATATGTCGCTAGATCTACGGTTGACATTTACTTGGAAGTACCTTACTAAAATCCTTATATAAAACTAAATCATGATATTGCACACAACATTCTCAAAAGTAAAATTACATTTAAGAACAACTAGCAAGAACGTACATGTGATACACACGTTTAATAGAAAATAATATTGTAATAACTCATAGTTGGTCGGAGACCGTGTTAGTTACGAACTCGACGATTCCATGCTATAGAGATGGACAAAGGAGGCGAAGAGTTTAATTAAAAAAAGACATGATAGGTGGGGTCGCTAGAAGGGGTAGTGTTTTAATGACAGGTGGGTCCGTCGGTTGTGAAAAGTTTGACAAAAAAAGGGCTAACCGGTAGGGTTGCTATGAGGGTTAGTATTTCAATGACTGGTGGGTCCATTAGTTGTCAAAAGTTTTAGATTTTATAGTATAGATTAAGTATTGCTCTCTGTCTTTGTTGTACTCACGCGTCACATAGATCCAATTCTCAATCACAATGATGTATAAAGATTTATACGGAGGGCTGCAAAAGCATACGTTCAGCAAACAAGATAATAACAAGCTTTAAAAAACGACGACCAATGTCCCAACAGACAAGGACGAGCAAAATCTTATTTTGTTACGTTTTACATCTTTGGATCCTGTCTTGCTAATCGATCTAATGTAAAATACATGGATGTGGTAAGACACGATAGATGTAAATGATGTACAACTCGATTTTCAAACCATAAATGGCCTCATGGTAACCTCGAATGAAAGCTTACTTTTCTCTTTGATCTATGTGTGCAAAAGGCCATCATGAGCAACTTCGGGTATGTAGGATCGACATAGAGCACGTGTTGGAAGAGGACTGTTTATGTCGAAAGGGAGCTGAACGAGTGGCGTTCTTTTCTGAAGCTCAACATGCATGTACTGAAGATCAGCCATTATATGGACGGAGTAGTTTTGGCATTTTCCAGATCTTATTGAACTTTTTATTTGAACAGTATTGTGAGGTACAGCAGCATTAAATAAAACAAAATGGGATGGAACATCTTGATCATATTCTTTGATTTCTAGGCCACAGGCAAGTCTGTCCACTGAGGACATGTTTGAGCCGGATACACGGGCCTACGAAATACGATGTACACGCCAACGTTGTTTCTGTGATCTCCTATGCAGTGATTAGCTGTGCGGCCTGTGCCAGCCGTAGCAATTTCGAGTTATTAAGGGACCAGGCAAGAGACCCTTAAAAGGAAAAGGATCCCAAAGCCCAATTTCATCCCACCAGCCGTAAACTGATCAATCTCGAATCCTACAGAAACAGGTAGGTAACAACGGTTGAACAAGTTATAAACAATACACGGTTGAACAAGTTGCTTCTTCAGAGTGCATTTAGAGAAACAAGTTGCTTCTTCAGAGTGCATTTAGAGAAACAGAGTACTGCATTTCCAGTAACAAATGTAAGGCAAGAAGAGTTCACTGCAAAGTGCAGACAAGACAAGCCGAAGAATCTATCAGCTGAAACTATGCACGGCACGCATCGTCAGCAACAAAAATTGATTCATGATGCCCATCTTCCTTCGTTCAGACAGGTTCAATGGATGCCTTTTTTTCGGCCATGCTTGAATACTGTCTTTGGGCCAACACTTTGCCTTTTCTTCGGCCATGCTTGAATATACTGTCCTTGGGCCACAATTTCAATGGATGGCCTGATACGAGGGCTACGGGCCCATCCAATCAGTGCCCCCAACCACCAGCGGGCCACGGTTTCTTTCTCTGGCCTTCGTGCATTCTCAGGTGACGTCTATTCAACGGACCTCGTCAATCAAGGGCAAAGCCGGAAAAGAAGTGAAGTTTTTTTTAAAAAAAAAAGAAAATAAAAGAAGCTCATCAACGGGGGTGCTTTGCCAGGAAGCAAACCGGTGCTTAAAATCGCAGGCATCCTCGCAGGTTTCCTCCCCACAAATAGAGCCCGTTCCCCTTTTCTTTTCCAGCGAATCACACCACCTCCAGGCAATCATCCATCCCTCCTCCTCGTCTTCAAGTCGTGCGTGGCGTGGGTAAATCAAGCAAGGACTCGAACCAGCTGAGCGCCGCGTCGTATTCTTCTCCCCACCTTTCCCCAACCTCTCTTCCCCCTCGCAATCCGATCTCGATCATGCGCAACCCCGCCGCCCAGCCCCCTCACCCCGCCTCCGCCGCCATGTACGGCGCCGGCGCCGGGCCCGCCTACGTCGCGCCCGCCCCCTCCGGCGGGTACACCTACCCGGCGCCCTCCTCGTCCGGCGGCAGCGCCGGCTACGCCAAGATCCCAACCTACCCGGCGCCCCCGTCGGCCTACCCCTACCCCAACGCTCCCCCGCCGCAGGTCTCCACCCAGGGCCCGATCCACGACCCCACGGCGCCGCCGTCCCCGCTCGCCAAGGCGGCCGAGCTCGTCGCGCGGTTCCGCGAGCAGGGCCAGGCGCTCATCGCGGCGCGCCGGCCCTGGGGCGAGCTCCTCCGCGCGCCGGCCTTCTCCAAGCCGCCCTCGCTCGGGGAGGCCATCGCCCGGATGCGCCGCAACACCGCCTACTTCCGCGCCAACTACGCGCTCGCCGTGCTCGCCGTCCTCGCGGCCTCGCTGCTCTGGCACCCCGGCACGCTCTTCGCGCTGCTCTTCCTCTGCGCCGCCTGGTTCTTCCTCTACTTCGCGCGCCCCGCGCAGGGCGGCCAGCCGCTCAGGGTCTTCGGGATGGAGTTCGACGACGGCACCGTGCTCGCCGCGCTCTGCGGCGTCACCGTCGTCGCCATGCTCTTCACCGACGTCGGGTGGAACGTCGTCGGCTCCGTCATGATCGGTGGCGCTCTGGTGGGCGCGCACGCCGCGCTGCGCTCCACCGACGACCTCTTCCTCACGGAGGAGGAGGCGGCCGGGGATGGGCTGGTGGCCGCCGGCATGAGCGCCGCGGGGCCCATCCTGCCTACCTACGTCCGCATTGGTTGATCCCGCAGCTGGCTGTGGTATGATGGTGGTTTTCCAAGATGCAGTTTCGACAGAGCTCGGCACTCTTGATGTAATTGGTTGCAATCGCTGTTTCTTTGTAATTACCATGCTTAGCTTTTGGGTTTGATGATGATGTCTAATATTGGTTTGTCCTGTGGTTGTGTAAACGACATGCTTAGTTTGCTTGTCATATTATATTTGTGGTGAAATGCAATGGTGCTATGGGCGCCAGTGCTGGATTCAGTTGCTGATTGGTATGGTGGTGTTCATATTTGATTCTGTTATATCTGAGAACTACAATTGTGATTTTGCCTGCATTCTGATACTGATGGTTTAAGCTCAGCACTCTCAGTGGATTTGGTAAATTTCCAGAACTTGGAGTAATATAGAAAATGCATCCTGTAGAATGAACTTATCATGCATCTGACTCGTCATAGATCCAAACTTTTCAATAGCCTTGCAGTGCTAATCATTCACCTTCAGGGTTCAGACTGTATCTCTTATATGTGAGGTATCATGGCCTGACTGGTGGTGTGAAAATCTCGTGTGCCCTTGATCTTGTGTTATCTTCTGTATGGATGCTGCTGAACTTACTATACATGTGCAATGTATTTTCTGTCCACTTGGGTTCTTTCTCCCTTCTGTTGCCCGCGGGCATGAGCACCCTGGGGCCCATGCTGCCCCACATACACAGAGCTCAGCATTATTGATGTTATTGGTTGCAATAGCAGAGTACCATGCTTGGCGGTTGGATTTGATCACGAGTCTAATATTGGTTGTCTTGTAGGTGTGTAAACATGTTAGCTTTGCTTGTTATATTTGTGGTGATGAAGTGCGGTGGTACTATGGACATATGAAGCCATTGCTATACTCAGTTGGCGATTGGGATGGTGGTGTTCATAACTTCATATTTGATTCTGTTATATCGTAGAACTACAATTGTGATTTTGCCTGCACTCTGATATTGATGTTTCAAGTTCAGCTCTCATTGAATTACAGAGCTGCACTCTTGAAGTTATGGGTCGCAGTTTCATAGTAATTACCATGCTTAGCAGTTGGATTTGATCATGATGTCTAATATTGGTTATCTTGTGGGTGTGTAAGCATGCTTAGCTTTGCTTGTCATATTATATTTGTGGTGAAATGCGATGGTACTATGAACATATGAAGCCATTGCTGTATTCAGTTGGTGATTGGTATGGTGGTGTTCCTATGTGATTCTGTTATATTTGAGAATGACAATTGCGATTTTGCCTACACATTCTGTTGCTGATGTTTCAAGCTCAGCTCTATCAGTGAATTTGGTAAATTTCCAGAACTTAATAGTGTAGAAAATGTATCCTGTAGAATATATCATGTATCTGACTTTTGCTGTAGATTCAAACTAACATAGCCCTGCAGTGCTTGTGTATGTTTGTCACCATTGACCTTCAGGGTCCAGACTGTATCTTATATGTGAAGAACTTGTCGTATCATGACTGGTAATGTGAAAAACTCCAGACTGTATCTCTATATGTGAAGTATCATGGCCTGTGAAAATTCCGTCGTGTACTTGATCATCCTGTGTTCTCTTCTGTATGGAACTATGGGTGCTGCTGAACTTCTCTACATGTGCAATGTATTTTCTGTCCACTTGGGTTCTTTCTCCCTTCTGTGGTTGGTAAAAACTTTGGAGATATTTACCAAAAACTGTAATATGAAAATTATTCTTTCTTAAGTCGTATATAACAGTTAACTATATTGCATTTGCAGTGCGTCAGTTTTGCTGACATTCATTTCTGTCACACTTATCTGAATCTCTGAACAACTGGAGAATTCAGACTGATGGCCAGGGGACATTTTGCATGATCCAGAGTCTGAGAGGATGATGCTCTCCCAATGGGATGGCAAATGGCATTCTCAATACTGTTCACAAACTTTTTTTTGGTGCGTCAATTTGCAGTGGATCACTACTCTGTACTGCCTGGAATGTATGATTTGCCAACAGTAAGACATGGCGGCCTGTTTGTTTGGCTGGTGCTGATTTGTGCTGAGAGAAAAATACTGCTAGCTGGTGGCCGATAAGCCAAGCGAACAGAAGAAAAACACTTGAAGAGCAAGCTTCGTTTGAATCTCCTGCAGCACCTTCTTTTTTCTCCTCTCCGTTTCGGTGAATCTCTGCATCCTGCACATACGTTGCATCGCCTCCGTGTATTTCCCCTGGTTCGCTGGAAAGAGCTGCTGCCAGGACGACGACAGATGCGCGTTTCTTCCTGGGTGGTGTTCACTTCCCTGAAAAGGAACGTGAATTTGGATAAAAATATCACATCGAACACTGCAGCGTACTATATCACTTTTCATTCATTTGTAGTAATCATTGTCGTACCATGACCTAACTAGGCTCAAAAGATTGGTCTCGTCGTGTACATCAAAATCATGTATTTAGTTTTTTTATTTACCTACATCTAATGCTCCATGCATAAGGAGATCTAATGCTCCATGCATAAGGAGAGAGATTTGATGTGATAGTGAATAGTGAAGTTTAGAGAGGGAAAGTTCGGGAGAAGTTTTGGATTTGAAGGTAAGTGAACACCGCCCTGATCGATCTCAGCGAAAGGAAGCGTCTGCTTGCTTCGCTCAGAACACGCTTGTATCTCTCTTCAACGTTCAGTAACAAACAGGAGATGGTCAAAGTCAACCACCGCGGCGGCATCTGCTCGCTTTGCTTCGCTCAGAACGAGGGCCGCCCTCGCTTTCTTGGGGGAGAAGGGAATCACCATACGCACTGACGTCAGTGAGTCCGTCCTTTCCCTGCGCCAGCTCGCTTGTGACTTGTCAACCACTCCTCCGGACGAGACGACGTGGCCTGCCGGCGTCAGCAAAGCGGAGGAGCCACGAGACGCGTGGAGCTCAACAAGGGCTGTGTTTAGTTCCCATCACATCACCAAACTTTTCAAAATTCTCTTTCTAAACTTTACTATCCACCTATCACATCAAATCTCTCTCCTCGTGCATGGAATATTAAACGTGGGTAAATAAAAAAAACTAATTACATGGTTTTGATGTACACGATGAGACAAATCTTTTGAGCCTACTTAGGTCATGATAGGACAATGTTTACCACAAACAAACGAAAAGTGCTACAGTGCGCTACAGTGTCGTATGAGACATTTTCACCAAATTTTTCCATGAACTTTTTGGAACTAAACAGCCAAGCTCGTGAAGCGCTTCTGCTGCCCGCACAGCGCACAACCCAGAGGCTACACGACGGCCGTGAGCTGTGTGCGCCAGCTAGGAATGCCATTGCCAGCAATGCTGCGCCTGTAGAGACCGTTACAAGACAGAGACAGCCGGCGGGCAGTTACGGAGTACTCGACGACGGTGAGAGTCGTAGCGAGCGCTGTTCACCGCCTGGCACGGAAACGGAGCGATGAATCCATGGCGCAGGAACACTGAGACCATTTCACCTCTTCTTCTTTTGTTTCGTCAGGAATGTTCTAAAGTAAACACGATCGACTGTTAACATTTACCAGAGACTTTTGACCCGCTAACCTCTTTCTTCTCCCTCTCTACAAGATCTAACAAACAAGAAGAAGAAAAAAAAACTGTAGGGGTAATTTCTTTCTTCTGTTTTTTTTATCCTAGCTAGGCTGACTGATGAGAGGATGCATGGACATGACAGGAGCGAACGGACGGAGCAGAAGAGCGCGGCGGTTTCAGGCGGCCTCCACGGCGGTGGCTTCGACGTTGCAGGGGTTGTCTGGAGGCGCGGCGACGGTGCCGGGCGCCGAATCAGGGCGGTGGCGGCGGCGGTAGCCGAGCGCCATGACGAACTCATTCGCCGGCGCGCCCGGGGGCAACGGCACGCGCCCGTGCGGCTCTCTCCGCAGCCACAGCTCCAGCAGCGCGTGCATCGTGCTCGAGGGGCAGATCGGCTCGTCGTGGAATATGATCTCCACCTGAGGTTGCAGAGAAATATAATGCAGGGGTCAGTTGGACGGGTGGTGGGATCAAGCAAAGTCGTTTTCATCTGCATCAGAATTGTTAGCGCTTTCTTGTCATTACTTGAAGGACTTGTGTACAGACTACAGAAGAACAGCGAGTTACTAATAAGAGTTGTGTAAGCGTATAAATGCATCAGTCCATGGTTACAAGATCTATTCTCTAGGATATTTGCAACAGAAACTGATTTGTGGAAGCCACATAAAATAGGCCGTGGGAAAAGACTGCAGAAATGGTCATAGGTTAAGTCTAGTAGTCTACATCATTTCATACGACAAGACTACAGAAATGTTCGCAGAAGTCTACATCATCTCAGAGCCCAGCTCTGCAGGGCAGAGACTGCGAATAACTCAGATGTTGCCATCCAAATCTAAAAATCCCAGTTCTATCCATTGGCAAAGGCAATAACATTTCTCTCTTGGAAATCAGTTCTATGTATTCTAGTGGTCTATCACATTATCATGATTGGTGTCTGTGCTGATCATCAAATACTCTAAAATAAGGTTGAGAAGAGGCCAGACCAGGTTTGTGTTGTGGTAATAACCAGAATGGAACAGCGATATCTGAGAAACACACCTCATTTTCATCACCTAGATCCAGTTTCTTCGTGATGTACCTCTGAACCGAGGAAATGTGCAGACTGCCATCTCTGAAATAAAAGACAAAAATTAGTATTAAGAAAGAAATTAGAACTCCAGGAACATGATACATGCCATTACAGCTGAGAAACATTGGATTGCTCGGTACTGTAGTTTACAAGTTGTAATGGCCTAATAGAAGTGCCTATAGATGGTTCATGGGGGAATGTTTGGGAATGTGGAGCCAAATTCTCGAGATGATGATGTTTTTTTTAGGTATTTTCATTATACAAACAAAACACCATGTTAATACCAAGGCTGAAATCTAACTAGTTAATAAACCAAGAAAGGGATGGTAGCATTAATAATTTATCAGACATTTATTCTTAAAAAACGTAACTACATCATGGTACCTCAAATACTCAAATAGACTGGAGAGGGAAAATTGGGCAAATAATTGGACAAGTCTAATTATGAATAAAAAAGGGCAGCGCATAAAAACACAGGACCATATGAAACTCACTTGATTCTCAGGTAAAGATTTGATAACTGAGGCAGCTGTGGACCTCCTTTCCTGAAAACAAGTTAGCATTTTGACATGAACTTAGAAAGAGGCACAATAGAGTTATCAGAATCATATTCTGAATATTAAGATGATGTGATCTTACTGGTTAGGCAAAGAAACTAACGAGAACCAGATGGGAGTAGCTTTTGGATCATGCAAAATGCTTGCAGAACCAGAGAATCCTTGGTTCGAACCATCCTCTGTTTTTGCTTTCTCTGTCGATGGTGCAGGTTCCGAGGAACTGCCAATATTTTCCTCCTCCTTAATAATCGGCTCATTTGAATGTTCCTCCACCCGTGTTCCAGGAATAACCACTTTGTTTTCTGTCTTCTCTTTCCCGATTGGGAGTTCACCCTCTTTATTCTTTATTTGCTCTTCAGTGGCGGAACGGATTTTGGGAGTGGACCTAGGTGCTTTTGTTTTGCTTGCAGCATAAACCGAACGGTTTGAAGGTTTCTGGAGCTCTTCCTTGTCAGTTGTCTTGCCTTTCTTTCTATCTTCAGAAGATGGCTTGCTTGAGACTTCTACATCCGTATTTCGCTTTTTTGAAGCACAATGATTTGTGAGAAAAAAAATATTTTACAAGAGAATTCACACCAAACTTTTACATGAAAGCATGTGATATTGCACAAACATCAGATAGATCTTCATATGTACCTGTTTTTTGCTTGCAGCTGTTGCCGCCTTGGTCGATTTTTGCACTGAAGTTTTCTCAATCTTCTTTTGATCTCGATTTTCAGTTTTCTCAATCTTCTTTTGATCTCGACTTTCAGTTTTCTCAATCTTCTTTTGATCTCGACTTTCAGTTTTCTCAATCTTCTTTTGATCTCGACTTTCAGTTTTCTTTGCAGTTGTTGCCACCTTGGTAGATTTTGGTGTTGAGCTTTTCTCAGTCTTTTGATCTCGATCTTCAGCTTTAGCTGGTAATTTCATGGTTCCATTATTTCCGGGAATAGTCCCACGAGAAGCTGCTGCCCTTCTTTTAGCTTTGGTTCTCTTTCCAGTCAAACCAGTCCGCATCGCCACACTTGGAGTGTCAACCACCAAGGAAGAAAGGGACCTCTGTTTTCTCTTTGGTGGCAATGTTGTTGGATCCTTTGGAGAATCAACTTTTCTCTTCTTAATTGGAAATAACTTATTCCTGATATCTTGAAGGTTGTGGTCAGGCCTTCAAACAAGGAAACAATCACAGTTAGGCACCAATTCGTAGTTGATCATTCGACGCATTATACATAAATAAGCACCTACAGCACTATGGCCAACAATTCTGTTTTCACACAAACAACAATCCGGGCAAAAATAATAAAATAAAAGGAACTACAGTGGAAAACATAGACAGCGAGTATGAGAGAGGCTCGTTTCTCTTCTGTCAAGTTCAAAAGTACGATCCATAAATGTGTAATTACATGCTAATGACCTACTTCAAGTAATGATAATAAGAAAGAATATTCAATAAGATATGATATGTGAACAATAGAGCATGCCATACAGCCATAGTGACCCTATTAATAGAACATGGAATAAAAGCTGCTTCAATAAATGTTGTATGCGCTCAGAGCTTCAAAAGGAAACAACGGTGTCGAAGGAAGTTAATGTTTACTCTAGCGCTAACCGACAAGATCAAGCTATATCTATTATGGAGCTCAGTTGTCTGAATTGCAGATATCCTGGGCAAATATCCTATCCGTTGTGATAATCTCTGTATCCTTTTTCTGCAGTTTGATTATCCGTTGATCTTGGCATCTTTACTGGCTGAGTTTGACAGAGAAGTTTTCAAGACACACAGTTTTAATATTTACTAGTGACAATGTGACATATAGGATTCACATTATATTAATGACTGAAAGATGTACTTACACAAGAATTTAAAAGCAGAAGGCATTGCCAGAACTGAGTAAGGGGAAGCAATGTTTAACAGAAGAAACTTAAAGGTTAGAAAAACTAGTTCACCTGAGTTTCTCTTCAGGATCACAGCCAAGATCAATGTTGCATACTGGGCAGGAGTCAACATCATCATCATTTATTTTCTCCATAATGCACTCCCGGCAAACTGTCAAAAATATAGTCACGAGAGAAACTGTATTAGAACAAGCAAGCCAGATTCAGAAAGAGGTTTAAAAGAACTGGTTACGGTAACAGCACATGTAAACTTCTTTCATAGCAACTAGTAACGTGCGATATTTGGCGCGCAAACTCTGCAAGCCACTGTCCAGTGAAGCGTTTCATTTGGTGTCTGCTTCCTACAAGTATATGTACTGCTCTACGCAGCATAGCTCGCATCAACACTACGCTTGTGGTGCAGCAGCATTGCCTGACTTACATTCCAATTTTTTAATATGTACTGATATTCAGTGAAACCCGGAAATATTTTATCAATCAAGAAGCTAAAGAACTGCCATCCACCCTATGCCATGAACAGTTTGACTAATTTCCTTATACAAGCTCCAACTCCCTCCACAAAAAAATAGAAGGCAGTAGACAATCATAGCATACAACTGAATTCTAATTCCCGTTCTACAATCATAAGCAATAAGGACTCTAGCTAATCGGATGCCACGTTTCTGATCACCACAAGGCTAGAATGGTACCATCTCCAAACTCCCCCACCATTACCAAACTCACAGGAAGGGCAGGAAGCTACTAGAATTCCCCGATGCAGCACCCCCCATACATTCTGCAACAGGTACCCAATGCTTTACAGCCTTTTTCCCCAGCACTAAAAGCACCACGGTCCGCAAGTGTTCGTGCACCGAAAGTTGCTCGATCACCCTGTCAGGAATCGCGGACGGAGGCCGAGCCGCGAGATGCGGTACCGGCGGTCACCGCCGAGGGTCACGTCAGGGCCCAAGATAAACCGCGGCACGCATCCCAGCTGTTGTTCCGAGTTCAGACTGCGAGCAGCCGGCAGCGGCGGTGATCAGACCTGCTAGCCGCCTGGGGCATGGCGGTGGCTAGGAACCAAGCGGCATTGGCAACTCTGAAGAACAAGAACCCAGCAGAGCACACTCGAACGAGATTAAGGGGCATGGCGGCGGCGAGAAACCAAGCGCGAGCGTGCGCGGGAGGAAGCGACAGCACAAGCGAAGGAAACCACGGGGGCAGCCGGTCCAGTCGTAGCCGGCGGCGCGGAGGCACGCTCCCCCGGCAGCCGTCGAGTGGCTCCGCGCCGACAAAGCAGACCTGGTCCAGGACGAAAGCCCGGGCCTTTTGTACCTCGTGCAGATCAAGGGGCACCTCGGGATCGTCGAGAACAGGCAGAGAAAACGCTAGGATGCACGGCGACGTTGAAGGAACCATCGCCGGCGACGCCGGGTGGGAACGACTGAGCTCCTACGGCAACGCCGGCCACGGGGAAGCAAACGCGAACGCGGCGCGAGGCCGGCCGGTGGCCACCACGGGCAAACACGCGGGGGGTGCGACGAAAGCCACACAATCCACGGCCACGCGAAAGGCGGCGCGTCCGCCACCCTCCTGGGATCAAAGAACTCGCATCGAACACCAGCCCGATGGCCGGGGGCACCTGAACGAGAGAACGCGAGAAGAATCCGACACCAAAACCAAAGGACGCAAACGCGACGCGACACGGCGCGGGGAGACGAGAGCGCCCACGCGCGGGGGGGCCGGCGCGGGGAAACCATGGCCGCCGCCGCCGGAAACAGGCGAAAAGAGGGAGCACGAACGAGCGGAACAGAGAGAGGGACAGAGAGAACTCACATGTGTGGAGGCACTGGGTTATGGCGGTGGCCTCCCTGAAGAGCCCCCGGCAGAGCGGGCACGTCACGCGCGCGGAGAGCGCATCCCGGCGCACGCGCGCCACCCCCCGCGAGGACCCCATCGGCGGGGCTCCTCCCCGGCGGCCGCCGACCACCTCCTCTCCCTCCGGACGCCGCGGGATGCACGGGCTCGCGGCGTGGAAGCCTCGGCCTCAGGAAGACGCGGCGTCGGGCGGCGCCTCCACGGGCATTCGACGGCTGGGAGGCGGCTGCTGCGGAAACGAACGGCGGCGTGGCGGCGGCGGCGGCGGAGCTCCGGCGAGGCGCGGGGTGGGAGAGGAGAAGGGGCTGCGGAGTATGTCTGTTTTATATCGCCGTATTGGTGTGTGTATAAATAGAGGGGAAGCGGGGGATTTCGTGTGGGCGGCGCCGGGTGCGCGTAGCGGCCGAAACCGAGGGTCAGGAGAATTCCTAGCCCCGGTGTACGTCGTATGGGTCCACGAAGGCGCCACGTAGGAAAACGTATTCCCGTATTGGTGTTGCCAACGAATTCGCTTCCATACTGCTGAGGAAATTGATCGATAAGGAAATTTGCTGGTGACCTGATAGCACACTCAACATCGTTGAAGCTTTGTGGTAATTATAAGGAAATTGGTAGGATGTAAGATGATTAGTTTTTCCTCAATGAAGTAGATTATTCAATGGTTTGTGGGTATTTTCCAACTTACTCACAAATGGTCCATTTAAGAATGACACCATATGTGATGCTAGTAGCTCTTTACTTTTACACCTTTCATATTTAAACAAAATGACTCAACTCATAGGGAGCATTTGGTTTCTCAGCAATACTTGCATTATCTCGCCTGCGCGAGCAAGTCTTGCGTTGCTAGTGGAGGCGAGCGGAAATCACTCTCTCGCAGATGCAGGCAATAAGCTTGCTAGCATAGGCTTCGAGGTGCTCTTGCACACGAACCAAACACTATTTTTCTTGACCAGCCAGACAAAGCAAGTTGCAACAAAGGATCCAAACGCCCCCCATAGTTGATCTCGTTTGACGCCTAGTGAACTATTAACGTATTGTGCGCGCGCGCACGTGTGTGGATAGTGACTCAACTCATATCTTGGATAGATGTTTGAACATACACGAGGACTCGAGGTTCCGGAAGCGTTGTAAGTCATGGGCAGGAAGAACGGTTACTGCATATATAAGCGGCTGAATGAGTAGTTATTTAGCTTCTTAGTCGAAAATAGTGTCAACTTAGTTGATAATAATGTCACCCTAATTTATTTCTTCCTATCCCTCCAAATTCTTAGCTTTCAATTTAGCAAACTCTGACCTAATCACCTTCTTCCAACAAGAACGTGCTCATCTCCGACAAGGGTAGAGTTGCCAGGTTAGGGGAAGATGGTTTTTCGAGTCTTGAGGGAAAAGTTCTTCGGTGACCCTCTAGCCTAGAAGGAAGGCCTAGTGAAGTAGGGCTAGCATGGCAGTGGTAGTGGATGCGGGAGCAAGGTGGTAAGGCGGTGATTACTGCTAACCGTGAGAGAGGCCAGTGGAATGGTGTCAAGGTCGGGGCTTCATAGTGGTTGTATTAGCGTTATAGCAGATCCAATGGTGTCCTTACCGCTGTAGATGCAAGAACGCAAGGTGGAGCACGGGTGTCACATTCTTAGTTGAATGACCGCCAGTGGCGGAGGAGCAACATGGCACCTTGTTTCTTCCACAATAGCAAGAGCTTTTAGCCCTCCAGCATTTTTGTTTAGTTCTACTATACTGTATTCATGGATACGTGTTCATTTCTTGTCTTCAATATCGCATCCGCCACACCTCATTTCTTGTCCGTCCTCCGCCACTGATGACCGCCTTGAAAAAAAAGCCCTTGTGGGAGAAGGACATTTGAAGGTTGAAGCCGAAGCTGAACCGTTTGATTTGGTGAAAAAAGAAATTAAAATTAGGTGTTGGATGGTTTAGAAATATATGCCCCTAAAAATGCCACACAACGTCTTTCTTTTTGAGTAACCATACATGATCGTGCTGGTCCGCGGCCTATAGCTGCGGCCGGAAAGCAATTTCCTTTATTTTTTTCTGAATCAGTTTTCAGTAACTGCTATCACAATAACGTCTCTTTGTTTTTTCTAGATATATAAAAATGAGATATAAAAATAGACGCACCGGGAAGCTCTCAGATTATACTAGCATCAGGTCTCTTGGCTCATGATGACAATAGATGAAAGACACATGTACCAATTTTAACAACATTATTATAAGACTAGGACTAGAAGTGGGACAAGTAATAGCCGAATAATTTTGGTAGTACTTCAAATTCTGCCATACCAGGGCCCAGGGGGTACAAGTTCTGGAAATAAAATAAGACAGTACTAGCAGCGGTAGCGGTACAAGTAATTGCCGAATAATTCTAGTAAGTAGTACATCAAAATGTGCCATAGCAAAGGAGACGTGTTCTCGGAAGAAACAAGACTAGAATTAGCAGGGGGGGCAAATAATTGCTGCACAATCTTAGCAGTATACCAGTATACTTGATAATCTGCTATAGG
This sequence comes from Echinochloa phyllopogon, assembly GCA_033239725.1. Classification (NCBI taxonomy): domain Eukaryota; kingdom Viridiplantae; phylum Streptophyta; class Magnoliopsida; order Poales; family Poaceae; genus Echinochloa; species Echinochloa phyllopogon. The sequence goes on along the minus strand of BTCW01000009.1, from coordinate 7,877,105 downwards.
CCTATAGTACGGTACTGTATTTTGGCTTGTCTAACCACAGGCCAGGCACTGATGAAACGTGAAGAGCGAAGCAGGGGAACCCCGTCGGGGAGTGGTCCAGCAGCGCCCGCGGCTTCACCTGATTCTGCCTGTATGCGTCTCGGCTGCTCGCCTCGACCGACCTTTTTCTGGCGGCGGTTGGGGGTGGCCACTGGCCTGCCCGTGCTCTGCAACCACCCAACAATGCCAGTAAACTAAAGTGTCAGTGAGCTCTCGAGGCATTTGTAGTAGCTCTACGGAACGGAACAGTGCATCATCAGCTGGGTACGCGTGTCGGCCAAACATATCTTGTCTCTTTATCGCCGTCAAAGGGATCGAGATGGTCGTGCAGCGCTAGCTGAGATTACTGCAGCATAGCAGGTCACGCTGTTCTGGTCTCCAACACTGATGGTCTTGTTCTTAGGCCTTGTTTAGATCCCAAATTCACCTCCTAAATTTACTATGCAAAAAGAAGATTCCCCGTCACATCAAAATGTCGTAACATGTATGGAGTATTAAATGTAGATGAAATCAAAAACTAATTACACAGTTTTATTGTACTCTTCGAGACGAACATTTTGAGCCTAATTAATCAATTTTTGGACAATTTTTCGCACATGCAAACGAAACGCTACAGTAGCCGGCCTGACGCGCGTCAGGCCGGCCAGTCCCAAATCGGCCGGAATCGGGGGTGCCGATTCGGCATCCGAACACGGCCTTAGGGTGAAAAAAAAAGCAACACGCATGATCAAATGCTCTGGTCGGTGTGGATCTAGCATGGACAGGGCGACAGGCACAAGCGCAGCTGACTTGGGTTTCTGTCTGGGAACCTGACACCTTTCTACGCGCATGGCTTCCCCTTTTGCCGTTTCACTTCACAGCGAGCGCCGGCGCGACGAGTGGCGGCGCGCGGCCAAAGCGGGCCAACGATACGTCTTGGGTGGAAGTGGTGGTAGCGGGGATTGGAGTGGAAGGCAAGGCAACGGCCGGCCGCCGTACCGCGGCGTGCGTGGTGTCCAAGTCTCAGTCAGAGCAGGGGTTCAGCCAAGGCAGGCGGATCGAGGCAGCCGGGGTAGCCCGCAACGAGAGAGACCGCGAGAGACTTGTCTGGCAATATGTGATGTCCGGCCGGTTGCTCACCGGTACGGCCAAGTTCAGCAGAGAGGCTCTCCAGCTAGTGTGACGACCTGGCGCGCGCGTGCACATCAACGGCTTCATTCTGTACGTAGCACCCTTGGTCGTGGCGTCGTTCAACTAATTAACCCGAACACATACTTACCTGTGGGCACTCGATCAACGGGCCGGCGCAGCCGGAGGATCTGGTTCGTCGTCGACCGAGGAGCACAAGGCGCCCACCGGCGCGTACGTACGTGCGCGCGGCAGCGAGCCGAAGCGGTGGTGATCGATCTGTGCCGCCGGGCCGGTGAACGTACGCGCGCGTCACGCTCAACGCCGGCGACCTGCCGAGCGAGCGATCGCGGAAGGCCAAACCAGGCCAACGTGGGGTGCGGCCGGCGAGGGCAACCGCGCGCGAGCCGGGGCGCGCGCAAGCTCGCGTGCCAGAGCTAGCACGCCGTCCATGGCAGCAACCGTGCGCGCGCGCACCGCCTGGCCGGCGGCCGCAGCGACCGTGCGGCTGGGCGGCGGGCGGGGCCGAGCGGTGGCGGGGGCAGGCGCGTGGCAACTGGCCGCATCCTCTTGGGTTCGGTTTGGGAGGTGGTTTGTGCCTGCTGCCATTCCGTTGGGAGTTGGTTGGCAGAGAGCAAAAGCCCTGCTGGCGCTAGCGGCGGCGACTGGCGAGCGGCGGCGAGACCTGGTCGTGGGCTACTGGGCTTTCCTTGCCGGAATGGTTGGGCCAGTTGGGATGTCGGTCCACCAGAGAGAGACGGACGGTAAGCCCGTTTTGCTGTCAACCATGCCTAACGGCCCAGAATTTGGCCTATCTGGAATCACCAGATCCGCCTCATCCGCCATCGTTCGATCAAGGCATACCATGATGATACATCATACATACTGTATATTCAGACGACACGACAGGAACCCTAAAAACCTCGAGCAATTAGGCTACGTTTTCTTTTTGTAGCCTTGTGTACTTGTAGGGTATAGTGGTTAGGCCGCTTGCTATTCTCGCAGCCTAGCCAGACGAAACGGGCCGCCCAATTATTCACGCAGGTCCAGGTCGTCCATGCCAAATCTAGCATCAGTCCGAGCAAACTGCCGAGTCCGGCGATCCCCGACTTGAATCGCCATCCCCTCAAATCGGCAAACACGCAACGCCGCTCTGTGTGGTTTTGATATTTTGGACGCCCCCACCCCCGATCGTGTCGATCGCTCGGGTGGTTACGTGCGTATCGTTAACGCCTCCGATCCGGACCGAACCGATCGCCGGGGGGAGTGAGCTAGCTAAAGCTGGCCGGCCGCCACTACCGGAAAACGGTAGTTTGCCGTGCGCCGAACTGTTTGCCGTGCGTTAAATATCGTGCGCACGGCAAACACTGATGAGGACATGACATTCATGCATATGACCATGCTTGGGGGATGTCATAGAGTTAGAAGAGACCAGCAAGGGTGTTCAAGCCAAGAAGGAGGCCCGAAGCTTATCCGGTTCGAGACGCCAAGGTGGAGGTCCAAAGAAACTCAAAGTTCGAGTCCACCTCGGAGTCTAGGAGCAGCCCGCACTAAATCGGTCGCCCAGGTCGCATACGGGCTCGGTTTTTTACGTTCTATATATGCATGGAAAGCTAAGGAGATAAGCTTTCCAATGGCATCAGTCCCACCTCAAAATTCGTCCGAAGTCATCGGGAATCGACGAAACAAGTTGACGTCCAGAATCTGTCTCGGTGCTGCGTCGCCGTATTTTGGCCTTTGGGCCGTGTATCGTGTGGAAGCCCATAGGGGGCGCCCCTCCAACCCTAGCACGCCCCTTTAGATTATATAAACTCAGTAGCCACCGTCGTTTAGACTCGGGTTTTGCTTAGATTATTCTGTTGAGAACAGTTTCGCCGTCTATCGGTTTGTAGAACCCCAACTTTCGATCTTAATCATACATCTGCAGAGTCACTTCAGTTTGAGCTGCGTTCTTTCGAGTTCTTGCTTGTGTTCTTCGTTTCGCAGGCAGGGATTAGCCTTCTTGGCGAGGTCAATCGGATTGTGACACGATTGATAACCAGAGGAGTCGTGGTGCTAAGATTGCGGGGTTCGAGTTTGCTGACTTGAAGCCGGATCGGTGTGTTGCGCTCCGCCCAAAACGAGTTATCTTTCACCTGACGGAAGATCGGGCACCCTAGTTCTCATCAAACACCACCTTTGTCGTGCGCCTACAAGGCAACACACGGCAAAGACTCGACGCACGGCAGAAGGGTTGTTTGCCGTGCGTCAAATATAAAGCGCACGGCAAAACTAATCCTTGTCGTGCGCCGCCGAATGGACGCACGGCAAACCTCATGGGACCCATCCACGAACGGACACGAGGTGACGGCGACAACGGCCGTTTCTGTTTGTCGTGCGCCGTCGTGGAGGCGCACTGCAAACTAGTTTTGTTTGCCATGCGCCTCTCAGGTGGCCCACGGCGAATAGCCGTCACGTGCCCAGCACGTGCACGGCGCGAACGGCCGTCGCTCGGACGGCTAACGGCCGTCGCACGTGCCAACGTTTGCCGTGCAGGTGCCGAGTAGCGCACAACAAACAGGTAGTTTGCCGTGCGTCTGCCCCAGGCGCACGGCAAACAACTAGCTTTGTCGTGCGTCTTTTGGTGGCACACGACAAACTTTTAAAAAAACTTTTGAATTTAGCCCCTCTATGTATTTTTGTAACTTAAGACCATTATTTTATACTACATACTCAAATGTGATACATTTCTTGATATATTTACTATTTTTAAAAATTTTCTGTCCTTTAAAGGATTTATTTCGTTAAAGACAAATTTGAACTGCAAGTGCATAAAACAATAGATCAATGTTTTTGGAAAAATCATATTCATATAATTGAGTCATTTTTAAGACCTTACCAATGAAATTATATTCAATTCTAAACATTTTATTAGCTATGCGTGAAGATTCACGTGGAATTGAATGGTTTTTTAATTATATAAAATAAAAATAAAGTTTAAAAATCATGAAATTTGTCCAGAACACATGATATTCTATGTGGATGCTGTGATAAATCACTGACAAGGATTTAAACAATTCGTTACCTAAAGTGTTCAAAATCGAAACATCTAAGTAGAAGTTTCAGAGAGTTAGAGTGAGATGATCATGTTTGTAGTATTAGGAAAGTTCAAATTAGATTTTGAATTTAAAATTTTTTCTATAGTGAACATACAACGTTTACATAGTCTCACGTTAATTTATGGTAATATGTGAAGAATTGAACTAGTTTAGTTACGATTTTGATATATTCAAGTTTAAATTGCATGAAATAATAGATGTTTGCCGTGCGCCTTGGCCTCGGACGCACGGCAAAGGGCGCACGGCAAAGGGCTTGTTTGCCGTGCGCTCTTGGGCCTCGCCTCTGGTAGTGCGCAGCGCGACGAGCAAATTAAAGCTAACGGCTCGCGCACATGGAGGCTTTCCGGCTTTGCCGAAACGAGGCGGGCACCCGTAGATTGCGTGGAGATCCCTCCCATGCAGCCTCCTCGCAACGTCGTTGTTGTCACTTGTCTCGGCGGGCAGACCCACCGCCGGATACTTTTAACCCTTCGCCGCTGCCGGCCGGCCGGCCAGCCAGCCAGCTGGTAACTATAGCTAGCTACCACAGCGCGCGTGCTATAGACTAACTACGCCGGGTGCCCTGAGCTGAGCTTTGAGGCCTGGTTCGAACGCCTGCGATGATGGCCGGCGCCGCGGCGGAGCGCAAGGTGATCAGGGTCCTCCTCGTCGAGGACGAGGAGATCCACCGGGTATGTACGTACGTAGTATATATAGAACTGACGACGAGGTGATCAAGTATATATGTTAATTCGATATGATGATCCCTGACGACCGGCCGGTGCAACGCGCGCAGGTTCTGGCGAGGGCGCTGCTGAGGGCCGTCGGCGGCGTGGAGCTGGACGAGGCGGCGGACGGCTCGGAGGCGGTGCGCCGGGTGCGGGAGGCCGGCGGCACTGGCGGTGGCGGCTACGACCTCATCCTCACCGACAAGCAGATGCCCGTCATGGACGGACACGAGGTGCGTGATCAAGTTCTCGCGTGCAGCGTCACACCACATATTCATTCGCATCCATGCATATCTAGCTATCGATGATAGCTGACAGACGGCAGCGCGGCGTGTGCGGGGCAGGCGACGCGGCAGATTCGGGCGCTGGGCGTGGCGACGCCGATCGTCGGGCTGTCCAGCGACAGCCTCGCCGCCGACGTCGACGCGTTCGTCAAGGCCGGGGCCGACGACTTCACGCCCAAGGTGAGAGCCAACTGGCCGTGCGCGCGCTGCCATGATGCACTGACCACACTCTTACTCTAGTCTTGTAGAAGGGGATAGGTGGGCAATGCAAGTATGGAACATTACTCTTGTATAAGGGGATAAGTGGGCAAGGCAATTTTACACGGCTCTGATCGATGAACAATCATTTCTTTTGAGATCATTCAGTGACCATTTCCTGATGATGTCTGTATCTGTGTGTTCGCAGCCGCTGTCCAAGGAGAAGCTCAGCCGTATACTGGCCAAATTTAATCTCGCCTAGCTCTGCCTGCTTCTTGCAGTCCCAATAAGTAAGGAGAAGGGAGTACATTGGATGGGCTTTCAAACTTCCGGCGGTGGTGTCTCAGTCTCTGGGCCTTGGGCCTTGTAAACAGACTGTTTAAAAAAGTAAGAAAAAGGGAGCGGACGGCTATGTTGTACAGAAGTACACTCTATAATTCACACCTACTCTATATTGTACTGGCTTTATACGAAAAAGAGAAGATTTCAACCGGCGGCAGACGACTCTAGCAATGAAACATCAGATTGCAGAAGGTTAAAAGCGTTTCAGAACTCAAATCACCGTTTGTTAGTACCATCTTTGTCACAGTCATTCAGAAATGTCACAAGCAGTGGTTTCGATTCCATATGGAAAAGGAACTTCGGCAGAAGGAAACATACCCCCGTAAAAGATTCACGAGGCATTTCCAAAAGATAAGTGAGAGAATGCAGGCACCTGTGCTGTGCAATAGATATCAAATCGTTCACCTAGTTAATAACACAGATTTCGATAGCTCGAAGAAACCGGGAAACAAGTGGGAGACAATCACCATATATTTCTTTTGCATTAACTTTTTTCTATTATTGTTCCTATTCAACATCTCCAGTTTGATACTAATGAATTTGGTACAAGAGTTGAATCGCCCCGCACAGTTGATGCTCTCTAGCTCAATTTACAGTTGAGGTAAGCAAGTTGCGGTTATTTCATCTATTCAGGATCCAACGAGGCCCTTGTGCCTCGCATAAGCAACAATGGAGACAAACATAAAGGCACAAAAAAGCCCTGATACGAGAACCACCTGCCAGAGGAGGAACAAGTTACCACAAACAACAGATAATCGATCAGACAATGGTCACACAGCGCGTCAGGTAGCTTACCCATTTGAAGACGTATCCGTGTCCGTCATTCCAGGAGTATGGTATATTCATACCAAAGACTCCAGCGACTAAGGAGTAAAGTGACAGGCAGACGGTCCCGGAACTCAAGAATAACTCTAGCTGCAGGGACCAAAGGAAAAATATGTTAACATAGTGTGCCAAAATGCAACAAGTATTGGTCAAGACTTTGTTATGATAAGAATCTGGGAATGGAACGCTCATTCAGCACCTATTGATATGATAAGAATATGGGAATGGAATCTCTAGCAATAAGTAACATGATGAGGTCCTGTGTATTGTTTAAATTACCTGAATCAACTGATTACGGTGGTTATCAAGCTGCACAGAAAAAAAGATAGAGAAAACAAAATTAGAAATTGAATGGTACGAACATAAAAAAACAGTGAACACATGTACGGAGAACTGGGAAGCATTACCTGGATATTGATGTAATCTTCTGTGTCATCAATGTACTCTCTCAGCTGAAAAGGTATCGCAGACAAATACAACCGTCAACACAGGGCTAGATTCCAAAAGTTGTCTTAGAATGTAAATAACACCCTTGTGAACAACATCATTGAGCGCAGGCTTTGCTAGTCCACTGTGATGTTGAAGTTAAAATTAGCTGAGGCAACTTACCGTTGTCAATTTGTTTAAAGTTCCATCAATTTGCATGAAATATGCCTGCAATTCAAGTAGTTTCAAGTTACTCAAACAAAAATAATGACAACTGTTCTGTTGATAAGCAATGAGAACTGTTAAGTTATAGCCTCCAGGAGAGAAATACAAACCTCTAGTAACATCTCTAGCTCTTCCACATCATTCTCATTTCCATGTACAGTAGCTACACTGGCTCTGCTTGCTCTTGATATTTTTGAACCAATAGTTGGAGATGCGGGGAACCAATTTGGTCCTCCAGAACCACTAACAGGGGAAGATGCCCCAGCCAACTTTCTTGACAAGTAAAGATCAGCCATGTCATCATCATCATCCAATAATTGTTCAAGCTCATCTCTCACCTGGCAAATAGAGAACATGCTGTGACCCTTTGTTCATGGACAAAATCATAGAAAAAGGAAGAGTGCTAATAGTCTATCACTGTTGACAAGAATACTAATGTCACAGAATAAAATAACAAACAGAAGACTCATACATCATAAAACAATCAGATAATATATGACTGCATTGTGAATACCTTACTCAAAAAGCTCAATCAAATTTGTTGGTTAACTTGTAGAGAATAAATTTTGCAGGAAATAAAGTGATTCAATCCATTTTAAGGCAAACAATATAGTATGAAATTAATGTGATTCAAACCTAAGTTAAGAACCAGGTGTTTGCTCTTAAAGTGCTGGTGGATCAGTGCTCAGGAACCATGCCGGCAAAGTACTAGCTGCTGAAGCATGGTGGTGTAATCACGTGCGTGATGTATTGGTCATCGACGCGATAGTTGCACGGGACAGTTTGCTATTAGCAGTTGCACAGGGTGTCAACAAGATCATCTTGGAGACTGACAACGTTGTTCTGGTGATACTTCTTATATCGGATGCTGGTGGGAGATCAACAATTGCCAGCTTATGGCATGAGATTCAGGAGTTAGGCAGGTGCTTTTTATCTTTTAAGATTTCACATATATGGCGTGAGCCAATTGTTGCTTTTTATCTTTCAAGATTTCGCATGTAAGGCGTGAGGAAAATGTTGCAGCTCACTGCTGTGCACAGATGCAACACCAAAATGTTCCCATTTGTAATTGGTCTGATCCAACTCCAAACTAGCTTAAGGAGGTGCCAAGTAGGGACTGTAATCCTGCTTGATTAATGAAGCTCATGATAATTGTTCTAAAAAAAAGTCTGATTCTGCGCATGTAAACCCCAAAAGGCCAAAAAACATAGCACTTTCCATCACAAATGTCCAGCTTCTTACGGTAGGCTGATAATCTGAAGCAGCTTGCGCAAAGCAGGTGAAGTGAGGTTGCAACACATTCAGAACACAGCGAATAGCACAACTGATACACATTCTAAAGAAAATGTGCACAAGTTTTACTGTACAGAGAAGTATCAGGCAGCAAACCAGATGAAATACAATATAAACAGGAACCATACCTTCTGAACCCTTGCGGTCAATCTCGTCATGCCACTTTTTAACTTGCGTACCCTATCCAAGTTGCGGCTGCTGATCTGTGAGGTTCACAATAGTTAGGCTTAATATGGATAAAATATGGAGAAATTGCTACACAGATGACAGCACGTATGAAGAGGATATATCAAGGAATAGAAAAATCTCAGACCGATGTGCCTTCATGGGTATATGGAAAGTTGGAAACATATGATGTTAAGGAGATCGATTTGCAGGTTTTGCCAATACTATTCACCAATGCAACTATAGTTTATTCTAGGGTTCTTCCATGCAACTTAGCTAAAGTGAACAAAACTTAATCATACTTCATAGAACAGATTATCTGTTAGAATGAATTGAAAACGGTGCTGACACACTAGGATGTAGTCAAGTGCATAGTAATGAAACACAATTTGCTAGCACATTCCACTCACCTTCGATGTCAATTCATCCAAAGCTGGGTAAGCATCAGTCTCAAGCTCAGTAACACGTGCATCAAGGAAACTGCATATTGCTTCCAGAGTAACCTCCAGTGCACGGAACTCAAAAGGAGATTCTGGAGTTCATGAAATCAGATTGCAGGATGTTAATGGATTGTGTATAACTACTTTGGGAATCCACTAAGATAAATAAAAGACTTAACCAGAACTGAGCATTTGAGCAAAATATGCCAACAAGAATAAACATGTGTGAAAAAATGGCCAGGGTTTTGTTGTACTTTCATCTGGCATGAACCGGTTTTGTTATACTTTCATCTGGCATGAACCAGTTGTGCAGATAGAATATTGGTAAGTTGACTGATCCAAGCGGATCAACCAATCAAGATATGACTTCAAGTGGCACATCAGCAGTAATTTGTTTTATACATTAGAAAACTAAAATAATCTAATAATCTAGAAACAGTTTACCAAAAAAACAGAAAGGCATCATATAAATCAAGTATTGATTTGGGTACGATACTAACTTTGAAATATGTTGTTGTGCTCTGGTCAACCATGAATTTTTTTTTCCATTATCATTTTTGTTAGAGAAAAGAAAAGGGACAGACATGCATAAGCAACATGGCCCAGACAAATCACAATTTGAATATTTCAAGTAGCTTTCATTTATCCAAAACACTTATGTGAAATTAAATGAGCTAACTCAGAGAGCAGGCCAAGTGCAAGAAGACCTGGATAGGGCATCATTATATCACAGTTAGGTGCCAAGTGCCATGGCTATATATACTTTGGACTTTTCTACTTGGACTAACATGTCGTTTTTTTGCCAAAAGAATGTCCATGACAAAGACAGATTTAAATAAATAAATAAATAAAACAGCATGCCCATTTCTCAATCAAAAGTTTACGACCATTTATTCCTTGTATACTAGTATTGCATATCTATGACCATTTCCTTGCTTGTTTGTTCCAGTTCTTGGGCATGAAAATGGCATACAAGAGGAAGCCATGTCAAGCTAAGTAACTGCATCTACATTAGACAAACATAGAAGCGTCCTGCCACAGGCAGTTGACAACGAATGGCAAACCCCAACTTACCATCTTCTGCTGCCCCTTCCGCATCACGCTGGCCATTTAAGTTCTCCTTTCCATCATGCTGAGTGGCAATTGATGGTTCTAAGCGCCTCCGGAGCTCCTCTACTACAGGTATTACATTTTCATCAGAAGGATCCCTAAGCAAAACCTGAGCCAAGCCAAAGACAACAGTTGTGAGTTACCGCATCCACCACAGCTAAGAAAGGGATATTTAAGACCCTCGGTTCCATTAAATAAACTATGGCTTCTATAGCAGATGACTGAGAACTAGTATAGTGTGCTCCTGTTTAAAATCGAGAACATCCAGTTCAACACTGTATGAAGCTATGAATTCAGGTAGTTTTACATCATCTTTCCCCTCGAACCATACAAAATCCTCAATCACCTGCTAATGATTCTGAAATTATAGATATCTAATTTAATCATCCAAGTTGCATGAGTGATATTGCAAGTATAACTCAGCAGAATTCTGTTATTACTCTAGCATCTAGATCATGAGAAGAACAAATTGGAAGCTCCAAGCAGCTAAACAATGGGAAGTAGAATAAGCATACAATTCAAAATTTACCTCCTCAGAAGTGATGATCGCCTTTATATGCTGCTCGAGCGCCCAATGAGAATTCCACCAAAATAGAAAACAATAGTAGTTAGAAACTGCTTTTTTACTTCTTGGGATAAACATGAAAGGAAAACGGAACAGCCCATCAGAAATTCAGAGATCATAAAAAAAGTCACCCGCAACTAGTGGATCAGTTAAGCCTACTACAAATTTGGTTCTAACACTCAATCATTCGCAGACCATGTGACACCCTAAAATCCTAAAATCCGCAAAAGGAACGGAAATTCAATTAATTCCGGGGAACACGCCGCATACGCGGTTCATGATTCCTCCCACGACATCCAACGAACAAAAAACGGCATAATTGACGGCACGAGCAGATATGGAGGCTCAGAATTGGCGAGGCAGACAGGGCCCAGGGGCGCACCTCGAGATTGAGCACGATGGCGCGCTCGCGCCCCAGGATGGCGGAAGGGTACGAGAGCAGCGGGTCGAGGATGCGGAGGTCGCGCGCGTTGATGTCGACGCGGTGCATGATGGCGTACTTGTCGGCGTCCAGGACCCGCTCCTCCCCGGTCGAGTCGAACAGGATCCAGCTCCGCGAGGCGCCCCGCTTCTTCCCCTCTCCCCCGGCCCCCGGCCCCGCCCCCGCCGCAGCCATCTCCAACGGCGCGGCGGCTCTCACATCTCCGGCGCCCGCCGACGCCGCCGCAGCCGCCGCCCACGTGGACGTTGGACGGATGGCCCTTTAATTGCGACAGGAATTTGGCGGCGAAGACGAGTAATAAATTGCGACGACGAGGGAAAGAAAGGGAGGAAGAGAGGGAGAGAAGGGTCAGACGGAGGAGGAGCGCAGAGAGAGAGAGAGAGAGATGCGGCGTGGGCGTGGCTGCTCTGGGCCTCTGGCGTCGTAGGGTTCGTGGATGCGCGCGTGCGTGCGATGGGTGGATCTACGGAATACGAGCACGGGGGCAATCAGTTTGTTAGCGGAGCCGGAGGGGGATGAAAAGGAATCGTAATTATGCCGACGGTAATTAAAATCTATCCTTAATCAATGGTTTGTATGAATCGACGGGTTCTTTTTGCAGTAAAGCCCCTAGTATTTTTTTCATACAAGGGATAAAGTCGTTTTATTTCGAATGCTAATGCAGTAATGTGTTTCCGGGTTTTTTTTTCAAAACTCGGCGGCTTCAGGTTCGATCATCAAAAATTCAAAATTGGCACAATGTTTTATTAGATCAAAACCTTCTCTAGTGGATTTGGCTATACAAACATGATAGATGAATAAGTTGCTGACTGGCCCAATTGTTATGACGCATGCAAATGTATGTACAGCTGGAAAGAGGAAACCTTAGTGATTCTGTTCCTCAGAATGTTTGTAAGTTCGATATGGCAAAGATATCTTCGGGAGCAGACGCGGATGTCACCGCCCCGGGCGCTGTATGTTTTTTTTAGGGAAAAGCCCTCTGTGACAGTGGATTGACTTGCCTTATTTAATTCGAAGCTACGAGAAGCATTCACTATCTCCGAGGGCTTTTTTTATATGTTTATAGGAGTATGACTAAACCCATCGCCGAGGTTCAACTTACAAAAACATTGACGAGGTATGTTCATGTAGAAAAGTTGGCTTAGCCAGTCAACGGGCCCGCACCCCGCAGACTCGACGCCGAGTTGCCCGGTCGCGACTCGCGACGGCGACGCGGATGCCCCGGCGGGGGCCGCTCGCTCCCGAACCGAACAGGATGCACGCGCACATCGTTGTAAATAATCTACTACGCTCTACCCAAAGAGGACGAGACAGGATTGAGAGCTGGCACTTGGCGAGGGTGGATCTTACTAGATCTGGTGATGCGTACAAAGCCAGGTACAGCTGCCGGCAGTGAACGTACGTACGTCTTCTCGAGCTCGCTGATACTGAGGAAGGTGAGAGCAACGTCTCTGGGCATAGATTCCACAGACAAAGGCCTAGACAATTCGGAAACAAGTAGCCTTAAGTTTCACAGTGTATCCAGAACCGTGACGCTACGTGCCAAAATGCCCCCATCAAAACCTCCAATAACTACCGCGCTTGCGTGGTCAGTGGCGGTGGCTCAAAGGTGAAAAAATGTTTATTTACCCGTGTGCGTTTTTCCTCCTGGGAACTTTCGTCACCGACTCTACTCCACCCCATATACGTACCGCACAGGCGTCTTGAGCGGCGCCTCGGAACAAGTGCGGAGTGGGCGTTGACATTCGGGAATGCGACGGCAGGCACCAGACACTACGGAATGCCAATGTGGACTGTAGCGGAGCGTACCAGGGCGGCAGATGGGTACTGGAGCAAGCCGCGTTTGACGGGAAGCATGTACCCGGACAGCGACGAATAGGTATATCCCCTGATGCAGCCGGGACAGTATCCATCGGTAGTGACGGCACTGGCCACGAGTACGACGGGCTGCAACGGAGGCGGCACGATCTAGCGCGGGTAAGATTTGGAGAAGAAGATGGTACTGTGACGCAACAAATTCATTAGTACTCCTAGAGGACATGATGGTATGATTATCCATGATGGGGGGAAGACTTTTAATCTCCAAAGACTCACTCGGCGAGCAAAAAGACCGTCGAGTTCGTTCTCAAAAAAAGGCCATCGTTATCAAGCATGGGCCTGTTTTGGGTTCAATTGGGCGGGCACACCAGGCTCGCCCACATATGATTGGCCCAGATACCTTCGTCTGAACTGGGTCTGGCCCATATTCCGTACAACTACCTGGTGGGCCAGTATCCCGCGCAACGGGCCATTGCAACGTCCAGGCGGCGCCTCAAGATCGGCTGTTCGACGACGATCCAACGGCAGCCGCTTGACGAAGTTAACAAAGGCGAAAAAGGGAGCATCCAGCCAAATTCCCCCGAGGAAGAAAGGAACCCAGGCAGGCAAAAAAAAGGCAGAGCACACTGGAAGACGAAGGGCAAACCCTAGTCGCTACTCCACCGCGGCGCCCACTGCCCCGATCGGGCATCGATTCCGATGGACTTCGCGGAGCTGGAGGCGGTGGAGGGCCTCCGGTGGCCGTGGCACTCGTGGCCGCCGACTCCCCCCGCCGCCGCGTCCCTGGTCGTGCCCACCGCCGTCCTCTGCTCGCCGCTGCAGCACCCCACGGCGCCCGACCTCCTCCCGCTGCTCCCCTACGCGCCGCTCCGCTGCGCGAGCCCCGGCTGCGGCGCCGCGCTCAACCCGTTCTCGCGCGTGCACCACGGCTCCGCGCGATGGTCCTGCCCCTTCTGCGGCGCCGGCGCCAACCCGTTCCCGCGACTCCTGGCACCCGACGCGCTCCCCGCCGAGCTCTTCCCCACCCACTCCAGCGTCGAGTACGCGCTGCCGCCGGACTCCGCCGAGGCAGGGGCGCCGGGACCGCCCGCGCTCGTGTTCGTGGTCGACGCGGCCACGGAGCCGGCGGAGCTCGCCGTGCTCAAGGACGAGGTGCGCAGGGTCGTGCAGGGGCTGCCCGAGGGGGTCAGGGTCGCGCTCGTCACTTTCGCCGCGTCGGTGTGGGTGCACGATCTCGGATTCGAGGGGTGCGCTCGGGTCGTCGTTATCAATGGAGAGCGGGAGCTTGAGTCTGACAAGGTTTGTGAATTGTAATGTGATCCTAAGGACACTGAATAGTGTGAATCTGGGACAATTGATGTGACATATAGGCATTCCTAGTACACATAATCTTATCCTGCCACTGCCACTAGACAGTCGAATTCCAAACCACCGTTACTGTTGTTAGCTTAATGCTAGTTTGCTTTTTTTTTATCTCTTTATTAGTAATCTTGTAAACTCAGCAAGTACTCTGTCTGCAATCAGTAAATACAGGGGCAATTTCATCTTTGTCTAATTTAAATAACTTTTGTCTACTGAAATAGTGAAATAGACATTGTGCATAACAAGGCGACATGGCTTGGTTTCTGAAATTCTTCCTGAGCTGGATGTTCTATTGCTGCAATTTTTCTTTTTTATAGGAGCTTTAGTGTCTTTGTGTTCTAAGGTGTTACTTATTGCTGGATGTACAATTTGAATATGTCTGCACTTTAGGATAGTGACTCTTGCAAATTCTCTTGCCCATACATAGTGTTTCGGAAAAGAAGGAAATTTCAAAACTGCATAGCTGGAGAATGTAAACATTATCTAAACGCATTATGTCATGGAAACTTTAAGTTTGGTTCAGACTCCCTGTTGCTATGTTGCTGCTGCCCAAAGTTGCTGAATTTTGGTTCACTCATACTTTGCATTTCTTCTAGTTTCGTGATCTTCTTCTGTGATCGCTTGCATTGTTGAAATTATTGTGGTTGTTATATGTCTCAAATGCTTTACTTATGTTGCAGATACAGGAACTTCTAGGTGTCCACCGTTCACGATACAACAAGTTTGCCATGCCAAGGTCCACTGAAGCATGGAGATTTTTACTGCCTGTCTCTGAATGTGAATTTAACATCACATCTGCAATAGAGGACCTGAGCTCCATGTCTGCGTGCCCACGTGGGCATCGCCCTTTAAGAGCAACTGGCGCAGCTATTTCAACTGCTATTGCTCTTCTGGAAGGTTGCTGCTCACCCAGTACTGGTGGTCGGATTATGGTCTTCACATCTGGTCCTGCAACAGTTGGTCCAGGGCTTGTGGTGGAAACTGATCTTGGGAAAGCAATTCGTTCTCATCGTGACATATTCAATAGCAACGCACCACTCACTGACAGAGCACGTGACTTTTATAAGAAAGTTGCAAAGAGGTTAACGGACCATGCATTAGTTCTTGATCTATTTGCCTGCTCTCTTGATCAGGTTGGGGCAGCAGAGCTGAGGAATCCAATCGAAGTGTCAGGTGGTTTAATGGTGCATACAGAGTCATTTGAGTCTGAGCAGTTTAAAAGCTGTTTTAGGCATATGTTCAAGCGTGAAGGTACCAAATACCTTAACATGAACTTCAATGCTACAATTGAGATAGTGACATCAAAGGAGGTGAAGATTTGTGGTGCCCTTGGCCCCTGCATTTCCCTCTGCAGGAAAAACAGCTCAGTTAGTGATAAGGAAATTGGTGAGGGTGGGACAAACTATTGGAAAACTAGTTCACTGAGCAGCAAGACCTGCATTGCTTTCTTTTTCAGAGTTGATTGCATTCAGAAAGCTGAGCCCCCAACTGTCTTCTTTATTCAGTTCATGACAAGGTACAGACATGGCGATGGTAGTTATCGCCTAAGGGTAACAACCGTTGCAAGGAGATGGGCTGCACCTCGGTCTCCTGACATTGCTGCAGGGTTTGATCAGGAAGCTGCTGCAGCTGTTATGGCCAGGCTCGCTGTTTACAGGGCAGAAACATACCATGTTAGAGATGTTATTCGATGGCTTGACAAGATGCTTATCCGTTTTACTGCTAAATTTGGAAACTATGTTCCTGAAGATCCATCTACATTTCGGCTATCAACAAGCTTCTCCCTCTATCCGCAGTTCATGTACTATCTGAGGAGGTCACAGTTCATTGATGTTTTTAACAGCTCCCCCGACGAAACTGCTTTCTTCAGGTTGATGTTGAATAGGGAGGGAGTTGTGGGGTCCCTAATCATGATCCAGCCTACTCTTTTCCAGTACTCATTCGATGGACCACCTATTCCTGTGCTGCTAGATGTCAGCTCCATCTCCTCGGATGTCATTTTACTATTTGATTCATACTTCTATATCGTGATTCACTATGGCTCGAAAATTGCTCAGTGGAGGAAGCTTGGTTATCATAAGGACCCAAACCATGAAAATTTGCGGAAGCTACTTGAAGCACCAGAAGTAGATGCAGAGGCACTTATGGTAGATCGTTTCCCTGTGCCAAAACTCATAAAGTGTGATCAGCATGGTAGCCAGGCCAGGTTCCTGCTTGCTCGGTTAAATCCATCTGTGACACAGAAAACACAGCTTTCAGAGGGATCTGAAGTCATTTTCACCGATGATGTTAGTTTGCAAGTTTTTATTGAACACCTGCAGGAGTTGGCTGTTCAGGGCTAGAAAGCCATGGAGCCTAACCATGTTTGTGCTATCCCAGTTGGGTTCATATATGATCCTGAAGATGTGGCTTTCAGAGGGACTGTACTTCATATTCACTTATGAAGTTTACTTGCAAGTTTTTATTGAACACTTGCAGTAATTGGTTGTGCAGGATTAAATTGTTAATGTGGATTATTTATATGCTATTTTATGCTCGCCTGCATATACTGGGAGAGCTCTACTGCCTGGAGGGGTGAGATCTCCCTGAGCTGTACATCGGTCAAGCTCCAGTTTGATGTAAGCCAGTTACATTTTAGTTTTGTATAGCATGTGGTATTATCCTCTGAAATGCTGGATTTTCTCTGAAATTGTGCAGTTCCTATTTTCTAGACTTATTAGTTGGTATGCCCTTCAAGCATGTGTCAACACCACAAAGATATAGGTCCTGCCTGTATTTCTCACCATGTATTCCACATAATTGTTGGATGGTTTCAATTAGTTGCTGCGTGATCCCAAAAGGACACCCATCATTTGATACCGTTTTCAAGATATTATAATATGCTCGACACCGAGCAGACCAAACACTATTGGCATCTTATATATTGGTTGCATTTCCCTGATCATAAATGTGTGACGAATAAAGTATGTTTAGTTAATATATGCAATGTACTTGGCTTTGGTATGACCACAGCTGAAGCAGGAGCAAGGAAGCTTCATGCTGTGATAATACCATCATGCCACAAGACCCAGCCTTCTCAATAACTCAAAGAGACAGATAGACTAGGTTTATACTAATGGATTCCCCATCACCAGGCACATGGCCTGTTCCCCCCACTTGATCACATACAGATTGCCAAATATTGTATTGACAATTAACAAACAGGTTAACTTACAAGATACCATAATAATAATAGTCTCATCGATGCCCTTTGCTTAACAATCACACAAGCTTGATTAACAACACTGGAATAAAATCACCAAGTAGATTCTGGGACACACGGTAGGGGACATCACATAACACCAATCCAGCTACACACAGATAGATTATTGCTTCTGGTCCATGAACAAATTGAACAAGACAGCTCTCCTCCACTAGTAAGCAAAACACATTATATTTCTAGGAAAACCATAGCATACTTCAAGGGCACCATTCTTATGACACAATGCACAGCATCTTAACGCTGCGTCTTGTTCAGCTCTTGTTCTTGCACTTGTCCTTGGTTCTTGGTGCTGCATTTTTTTATGAAGAAAAGGTAGAAGGTTAGAATTAACGTGTCATTCTTGAATGGAAGATGATTTTAGCTTAAGACACTGACCAAGACCAATGGCTTCAGAGCTCTTCATGATCCTCAGGCGCTTGCATGACTCGACAAACATCCTGCAGGGATTATAATTCACAACATTAGAAACTGAAGTCTGAATGTCCTGATCTCATCACGATCATGGGTCAGTAAATCTGAAAGCAGGGATTATAATCGACAAGGCACACAAGAATGAAGAACATACTCCCACGGGACGTCGCCAACAAGCATCCAGTCGCCATCCTTGTCTTCGTAAGTGGTGACAACATCGGCACCACTCACCGGATCAACCAATTTCCCCTCGTTCATGTTGTTCCCTGGTAAGATGGATCATCAATGCTGCTCTTATCAGTTCAGGTCAACTTTGCTTTTGTGCAATTTGCCAAGGCGATTGATATCAGTTGACAATTTGTATGCTGCAGTTTCCCATGCCAGTGGTGATTTACCAGTTGTGAAGGTGCTGAACATCTTCTTCAGAGCAATGGAGAGGTCCTTATAGCTGTTGTACATCTTCAGGTCCACCTTGCGCAGGTAGGGTGCACCGTCCATGCTGACCTTCACGAAGGCGGAGCTGTTGCCGCCGGCATTGGTTGCAGGCTGCTGATTCTCTGGTTCCTCTTCCTTCTTGCTCTTCACTGACTGGACAGTCATGACGTTCCTACGGTATGATCGAACTGGTGGCCAACCCACAGCTTGTGCCCTGATATGAACACAGAAATTTAGTTATAGTTCCTTAATTTCCCATATCAGTTCTGTTTTGGGCTTGAAGAAGTTAAGGTTTTTAACTATGTTGATTGGAAGAATCCATGTAGACGGCCATTATGCATATTACTATATTCTTGTTTGTGCCAGCTCTGCTTTCTGCAAATATTGTGTGTATAACTAAAACGTGATTTGGTTAAAACCACGTGAATCATGAACATCATGATTATTCAGAAATAACTTGGGTACAGGTGTGCTTCTCCTGATATTCAAAATATGAAACATTAATTATATTCATTATAAAAGAACAAAAAAAGAAAACTACAAGGCTACTTTTCCTAATGGAATCTGCCAAAAGGTGAAACAAGTACATCATTCTTTTCTGACATCTACCGACAAAGGCAGGCATCAAATGTGCGTATGTTTTGATTTAAAAAGGTGGCGAAATAATTCGCGCGGCGCTTTACTAGCGACAAAGAACATGCACAATAGTTTCGCCGTATGCACTTTCTGCCAGAGGATCTGTTCTATGGATATTTTGGCTGCACAAAGTGTTTCTCGTTGATATGCCGAGATTATTCGACGTACTATAAATATAAAGATCTGAATAAATAAAAGGAGGCAAGAGGAGAACAAAGAAGAGCCGGCACATGCACATAAAGTCGCACACACGCTTTCTACCAAATGCCATTAGGCCATTTTTGCTTTTCTATTTCATAAAGAAAAACAAATAAGAAGATAATAACTTCTTTTGTGTATGGCGCTTCCTAATCTTGTCAGTGGAAAAATGTTAGCATCGCGCTAATGAAATTACCGTGGTAATTAATAGCAGTCGAATTAATAAGACTATGAACCATGCAGATAAATCACCATGTGTGCAGATGTACAGTACGTACTTGGGTGCAGGTGGCTTCTCGGCATCAGCGGCCGCGGCCTCGGCGGGCCTCTTGGCCTTCTCGGCGGCCGGCTCCGGCTTGCCGGCGGCGGCTTCCTCCATGCCGGCGGTGGGCAACTTCAGCTTGAGGTCGATGGTGTCCTCGAATCCCCTCTTCGCGACCTTGGCCGCCTCGGCGCCGCCTCCCGGCAGCCCGAGACTGAGCTCCGTCCCGACGTCGACGTCGGCGCTAGCCATCTGCTCCGCGGGAGCTAGCAGCTGCTCGGCTAGCCTGTCGCGGCCGTCGCCGTGTCTCTCTCGCCTTGGACTACACCTTCGAAGCTCCAACAAGCTAAGCTGCCTCTGCCGGCCTCTTGGGTCTGAGCTCCTCTTTGTGTCTGTGAGGATGGAGATTTGGAGTTGGAGATGGTGGAAGAGAGGACCCAGGAACAGGGTGGAGATGTGTATATATAGAGGGAGGAAGAGATGGAAAAGGAGAGAGAAAGGGGTGGTAAATACTCCTATTCTAGGGTGGTGGCAGCAGGAGAGAGGGAGGGAGAGGGGGGTGGAAGTGGGGTTGCAACTTACAATAGCAGTTAGTTAGAGCATGAGTGAGGCTAGTTGGAGGTTGGAGCCAATAATTTTTGTTTCCATGTTTCCTCAGTTTGGATTCTCTATTCATGGGCAGAAGCCAACTTGCTAGCACTGCATGTGTTGTGTGTAGTTTCTTCTTCCTTTTGAAACAGGTGCATGTGTAGAGTTTCAATTGGAGGTTTTCTCGAAGCTGAAAAAAAAAAGAATTGGGATGCTTCATTTATTTATTCTATCCATGAGCTCTCTTTGTTTCATAGTACTTACCATATTATGACCAAATTCACCAAATGGAAGCCTAATTTGTAGTCGAGGAGGGAAAAATTGTCATTCCTACTTGCATGAAACTGCTTTCTAACACATTTATGTCCTCGAAAGAGAAACATTGTTAAAGTCGAGAAAGATGAAATGAGCAGAGAGGAACTCTTGCAAATACAATCCCTAATGCATGGTTTACGAGCAACAGATAATCAGGGGTTCCCCTGAAAGCAGGGGAGGGAAGAGGGAACAGAGGGGCATGCACGGCTGGCAGGACGCACCCTGAAGACGATCCGGTGCCAGGCAGCCCGGGCAAGCGAACGGAGCCATATGGAAGCGGGCCACCGTGCAGGCCGGGCGCCGACACGTGTCGCATGATGAGCTGGCCTCCGCCGATTTTGCCGGTGCGTGATGCGCCGCCTGACGTCACCGCCCCGCCAACTCGTTCCCCCTGCGTAACTGTAAACGGAATGATTTTTCACCGCCGGGTCCCACGAGCTTCAGTTAGTGGGGCCACGCCGGCATGTGGCCCCCCCGGGGATGCCGATCTTCGCACCTTTCAGGGCCCACCGCGCAGCAGGATCTACCTCGTTCCTTCTCTCCGTCAGAATCCGCTTTGGGGCCAAGTGGATGGATCGCGTCTGAATTCCGAAACAGGTAAATTTGGTTTAGAAATTTACTGAACCTTTTGTGCTAGTGTAGGAGTATACTCCTAGTAGAAGCTAGTGAAAAGGTTTCACTGTCCTAGTAAGTTGTCTCTCGTGGATTAGTCATCGAATTTTAGCACCTGGGTCACTAAACATGCCTAATTTCTCCGGCTGTCTGCCATCCACTTCGGGGTATGAGGCTCCCATACTATCAACATGGCAATTACGATTTGACACCGCCTTTTGAAACCTCTTTCAGCACCATCATTGTTGTTGTCAAATTGTCACGGCCCATCCTTATCTCTTGCGCTCTTGCTCAACACGTCGTAAGTGTCGGTGTCACTGTAAAACGCCGGTCGGCCACGAAACAGATAACGTCGACAGAGACAACAAAAGGCACTGATGTCTCCCGTTCTAAGAAGAAAAATACTGATAAGGCAAAAGATCAGGCAAAGCACGCAGCACAAACGGATTGCTAAAAAGAAATGCCTGCCTAAACAGAGACGGTGACAGCTGGAGAGTGAAACAAGAACAATGGCTTTCACGATGAGCAAGGTGCAGGAGAGAGGAGTAGTTGGATCCCCAGGCCTCCAGGGGCGGCGGGGCCCACGTGCCGGGAGGGGTGGGGGCAGGTCAACTCAGGTGTCGGCCCCACGCCGGTGTGCATGTGGGTGGGAAACGGATTCCCCAGCGCCACGCGACCATATTCCGGAATGATTATTGTTTAGTATAGTTTAGCTAATCAATTGAGGATTAGCATAATGGAACCGGCCGGGTTAGCAGTATTTCTTGGTTCCCAATCATTCTCCAGCGCACCATGTCCTGCTAATGAAAAAGGCTTTTTAAAAAGTCGTTACAACATGATAGACAGGGGAGAATGAAAATGCACTGTACTGACACAGCCCAGAACGGTTACTCAAAGAGGCAAAGGATGTAGATTAGATGCAGCACTTGGATTGGATTGGATCAAACGATAAAAAAAACTCGCTATATATATCCAAGCAGACACTGCAGATCAAAATCAATTCCTCCGGAGACAAATTTCTCATGACCAGTTTGGCATGCACACCTTGCTAAACAAAAACAAAATATTGTAAAAAAACTGAAAAATGGATCACCCCATTCCAGACGGCAATGAACATGGACAGTTGGACACCACGCATGAATCCGGCGGTGTACGTACAATGCATGGTTAAATCTAGTGCATATGCAGTATAGCACACCCTAACAAACACCGATCACAGGGAAGTCCTGGCCGAAATGGTGATGTCCCCCCGGAAAGCCTCCACACCGGCGAGCATAATAATAGCCGCCATGATCACACAGTAAAGTGACCAAAGCAAACGCCGGCGGATCACCCAAGCATAGTCCCTCCGGTTCTATATTATAAGTCGTTTTGAACAATGTTTGAGTCAAACATTAGAAATATAAATAATGAATAACATTTAATTCGTTGAGTTTGAAAGTGTGAAAATTATATAAATAGATCGGTCTTGAAAATTACTTTTACAAAAATATACATATATAACTTTTTAAGAAATATTTTTATAGAAAAGAGAAGTCAAAGTTGTGCTTTGATGACCGTGTCGCTGTCCTAAACGACTTCTAATACGGAACCGGAGGGAGTACATGTATTATTGGCAGCGATGGTGCCGGGCATTGGCGCGTACGAGAAGGCGCGGTGCGCTGCTACGTTGGGGTAGGGTGGGGTATAATGGAAGGCAATGCAAGGCAAGGCCGGAAGGGGAGGGGAGCGCCGGCATGTGGGTGGGTGTAGTGGGTGTCGCCGGCGCGTTGAAACCCAGAGCCATGTGCCCCGGGCGCCCCACCACCCCTGAACCCTCCCCAGCTTCCGTGCCCGCCTCCATGGCGTGTGCAAGTGCTAGGGCTACGCACAGCTCTAGAGCCTAGAGCCCTAGCTAGTTCTGCTTGTATGTACGTAAAACAGATCCCGACGCGCATTGTTTTCTCCACCCTTGTCTTCCACTACAAGAATAACTCACATCCGCACCCCTCATATGCCTCGGTGCACTCAAGATCCGGTGCTAATGTAACGTTAGCACCGGGTGCGAAATTAGGGCGCCCTCGGGAACCCTTTAGCACCGGTTGGTGCTAAAAGTCGCTTTTAGCACCGGTTGGTGTTACCAACCGGTGCTAAAGGCCCCGACCCTTTAGCACCGGGTCGTAATATCAACCGGTGCTAAAGGGTCATCTTTTAGCACTGGTTGGTGTTACGATCCGGTGCTACAGGTCTTTTAGCACCGGGTCGTAACACCAACCCGGTGCTAAAGGGGGTGTCACGTGCTACTACAAAACAAAAGAATCTTCTATCTTATCACATGTGCTTTGTAGGTGAGATAGTTAGGTGGGTATGCACGAGCCAAGAGATCAT
Source organism: Echinochloa phyllopogon (assembly GCA_033239725.1). Taxonomy (NCBI): domain Eukaryota; kingdom Viridiplantae; phylum Streptophyta; class Magnoliopsida; order Poales; family Poaceae; genus Echinochloa; species Echinochloa phyllopogon. The sequence continues at coordinate 7,853,573 of BTCW01000009.1, read as the reverse complement.
GAGTTTGAATCCCCGCAGCAACGCATATATTTTTTGGCAAATGGACACACATTTAGCACCGGTTATTTAATCCGGTGCGGTGCTAATGTCTATTTCTCCGGTAGTGTTCGGGGATCTTGTGCCATCGGACCATCCCCTTATCATTGACATTAGTGATTGGTGGATGATTTGTTTTTGTTTATAGAAGTACGGGTACTTTTTACCGTTTGACTTGCTTTGATCGAAATCGTTAGACAAGGTTTGCAACATGAGCTGGCTGATACTGTATGAGGTACGAGCGTAGCGTAGCAACAGAAGAGCAATTAGCAAGTGGTATGTACTACGCTGCCTCACCGTCTGTAGCTAGCCAGAAACACAAGCAGTACTCGCAGGACCGGCCACGTAAGCAAAGCGTGTGTTGTTTTGTTTGGGACCAGGATAACGCGCGATCCGTCGCGGATTAAACTCAACGCGCGACCCCTTTCCGACCAATCATGTTTTAACAGAAAGAGAAATAATATAGGCCAACGCCCTATTATAGTCACAAAAAATCATACGGAAACTGCGGAAGTACTGCATGCACGGCTGGTAAACACGAGCGTCGCTTTCAAGCTACATTGCCGGTGAGAATGTGAGATGAGCACCAAAAAATGTTAGCACGTTTTTTCTAAACGGCCATAACTATCTCATCAAGCACCCATTTTCAAATCCGTTTGCACCATTATGTTTCTACCGACGAGATCTACAAAATAAGACCAATATTGTATATGTTTTAAAGTTATTTATTGTAATGTCAACTTATATAAAGTGACATGTCATCCTATATAGAGATCATGTATCAATTTATGAAGATGTTATATGACAACCTGTATATATCAACCTATGTAGATACAATGTATCAATATGATAGTTCAAATAATGCATTATACTAAACAAGATTGTGTATCAACATATTAATATCGATATATGTATAGAATACGTGACAACTTTTACGTTGTCACAACTGATATAGTGGTTCTATCAATTTATATGACACAACACAATCAACTTCTATAACTATGTATAAACTTAATTATAAAAAAGATAATGTACCAACTTATGTAGAGATTGCATAGAAATTCCTTGTCAACATCTTATACGTGCAATAATACTGATTTACACACAATGATTTTATCAATTTATATTTCTAGGTATTTAAATTTATATAGAGACTATGTATCAACTTATATAGATATTTTAGATTATGTAACAACTTATATTATGTATCTATTTGTCAATTCCTTCATATGTGTGGTAGTGCTATCAACATATGATCATATCAATTCATATTCCTTCGTACTTTAAAGATTATGTATCAACTTATATATGTATCGAACTTATGTAGAAATGATGAATATCGTTATTAATATATAGACAATATATCAATTTGTATACAATTGTATTATCAACTTACTCAATACAATTGTATTATCAACTTACTCAATAAAATTGTACTATCAATATAAGTTGATAAGTTTCTACGTAAGTTGTTACATAATTAATATAGAACTAGCTACTCTACATTCAATATAAATTGTCAGCACATAAAATTATTTTAAAATATATGCATCATAGATCTAATTTTATAGATTTCATCATAAAGAATATATTGGTGCAAACGGAATTGGAAACAGACACTTGTGATGTAAGTTATCACATTTTTTTAGAGACCAAACAAATAGAAATATACGTGGGCAGCAACAACCCACCTCCCTATCCAGTCCTAACAGACCACACAGATTCGGACGCGCAAAATGCTCTGCCGTACACCCAGCTTAAAACAATGGGCCGCGCACGCGACTCCTCGCGCCATAGCTTTATCGTTTTGTTTGTTATTAGAGACGAGACGAGACGACCGGCCGGGCCGGGCCGGCGATGGATATTAGTTTGGGGGCACAACCCTATAGAACCCAGAGCACAACTCGTAGCCAAATTAATGATGGGCATGATTGGCACCATCATCATCTTCCTCCTCTTCGTTGCAAGCAACGGCGTGGTTGGGATTAGCGACACACATACATATGCATATATACTAATACTTGCATGACTCTCGAGCAAGCTGAGACAAAGCTCGCGTCTAACTAAGTGATGGTCTAGAAATATGCCGCCCCATCATCCGTCCCTACATAGCTACTGTACACCGTACACACTGATAGACGAACGATCAGCTCGATCCAAGAAAATGTCAAGGGAACGAAGCCTGCACTGCACTGGCGCCGGCCCGGCCGGGCCAGCAAGTTTCTCGTATCGCCAGCTCGGCAGCTCCACTCTCTTGGCGACGGCGGCCGGCAGGGCACGCGCTGGGAAACGTGTCCCCGTTTCAGATTGGAAAGAAAAAAAACGGTGTGGTTTTACACTACTACACACCACGGCTGACTCGGGGAGAAGAGGATGCAGGTGTGGTGTCCGCGTGCCCCGGCGCAGCGGCATCAGGGGGCACGTCGGGGTGTCGCGGGCAGGCAGGAGCTCGAGGGAACCCATGCTCGGCAGGCGACGTACCCGGCTGTACCGCCCTGTTGGATTTCTTCTTCCGCGAAGGAATGTACGTACTCCGGTGTAGTGTGCAGGAGGAGCAGTTTTTCTTTGGATCGCGCTCGATCTTCTCTCTCTTGATTGACTTTAATTTCAAGCGCGCCACCGATATAGAAAACTCGTAGTGGTGGGAGTACACTGTTGCCTGTTGGTGACTCGCCTGGAGATCGAGGAGAGATCAACTGAATACAGACGACATCGGCGCCAACAGTTCTCACTCTCACCGTCACCGGTTTTCCTACGCGAATCCAAAGGGAGCAAGGGACCGTACTACTGGTTACAGTTCAGGTAATAATGCTTAAGAAACCCCAACCAATACCATTGACCTTCCTTCCAAGCAAACAAACCGTATTCGGATCGTGTTTAAGATAACAACAGGGCTGGCCGGCTGGCTGTTCTAATGTTGGATCACGTGCCTGAATTCCCGGTTCTCTTCAGTCCAAACAGGATCCCCGCGCGTCGGGGATTTGGAACCCTGGCCCACGATCGAGAACGCCACTAGCGCTACCTACAGCCAGGAGATGGAGCGACCACTGATCGACGCGATGAAATGAAGAAACTGCGTGTCCGAAAAAGGAGGCGAGAGAAGCAATGGCGCAGAGGGAGTGGCCGGAAATGTGGACAGTGGCGCACTGGAGTGGAGCAAGCATGGATGGCCCGTCATGCCCCTGCCAGCCTGCCTGCCAATAGCTCGGAGACCCAAAGCACGCGGCCGCACTCGCGCGCACCTCGCCAATGCAACGACGCCAAGCGAGTCTCCGGCCATACCGTACCATATCGCACCTCCCGTTGCGCCCGCGATCGCGATCATGAGAGCCCCGTCGTCGTCTCGCTATCATATCGTCCCAACATCCCGAGACCACCGATCGACGACGTACACAGCGAGCGCGCACGGCGGCCAATCAGCAAGCGCCAAAATTAAGTTCGCAGTGCCGTGTGCCGCGAAATCTCATGTCGCCGTCGACGAGACGACGGCGGCCCACTCGCTGCTGGCTCTCGGCCGCCGAGCGTACGTATAGTAGCTTTCCGCCATCATGGCGCCATAGCGAGCACGGTACGGTGGTGATGATTCGGTTACAGTCTCCCGGATCTTACGCGAAAACGAAATCCAAGGAACTGCCGACTTTCCACTACATGAGTGAATCGATCTTTCACAATGGTTTCTATCTTGAAATGACGAACAGTAGTTTTCCTTCTTTAAAAAAAAGGAAATGTCGAAACAGTAGCTCGTAGTCTTTATGTTATTTGTCTAAAATAAATGTTTTAAATATACTATCAAATATACCCGTGCGTTGCAACGAGAGAAAAAAGTTACATGTCTCTAATCTAATAAACACCAACTAAAACTTAGACGATAAATTAATTTATAAGCCGAGATAAGTTCTTGCTAAATAGACTTGACATTAAATAACAACCATTGATTTTAAGTAAGGAATAATAAACGTCATGTGACATTCCGGTCCAAGCCTTATCTTGGTAGTTCTTTTAAATTTGATTTATTTTTTGAAAAGCTAGAAGTGCATTTATTTTGGTACGAAGTCTATAGAATTGAACCAAACACAATGAGCCCCTAGACATGTAGAGGTGTTGACAGTCAAAATTGCCTCTGGTCCGGCCAAACCGGTCTGGTTCTGTAATTCGAGTAGGATTAGAATTCCGAGTTTAATCCCATATTGTAACCTATTAGAAAGGGGTAATACTTCCCCGGCTTATAAATATAAAGGCTAAGGCCGATTGAGATGTATTCCAATCGAATCAAACACGTTTATCCTTTACTTTTTTATCTCTCAAACCCTAAACTTTTCCAACCTCCATATTCTGTTCTTTGCTCGTCTCTACGGCGTTCAAGGGCGTTCTAGGTGGCCTGCCGACCCTAGAGCAACCCTAGCTTGCTTGAGCTCCGACGGGGTCCCTCCCGAGCTCGAGTTTCTAGGTCTTCACGAGTTCCTGCTTGAAAACGGTCAGACCGGTTTCAGGAACCGGTCAGACCGGTTTGCCCGAGGAGCTCAGGAGTTGGCCGTTGTGACGGCTGTGCTGCGCGTTTGATCGGCTTCGAGTTTGTTGGTGCGTTCTCGTGTCAACATACTTTTTGGCGACTCCGCTGGGGAAAGATTAATCTGGTTCCAAGACCGATTCAATCTACTCCAATGATGTCTGGATCAACGTGCGACCTTGACAAAGACAACATCATCACCACGACGATGGAAGAGCTCACGGACGAGGAGCGGAAGCGGTACCTGATCGCCGAGGAGCACTTCAAGGCGCAATTCTTGAAGGGCTTCAAAAAAGATCGCGGTGGTCTTGTCAAGAGAGTGGAGGAATTCGTCATGCCGGCTTTCAAGCTGGCGAATGACCAAGTTGAAGAACTTCCAAAGGTAACTGGCCCGTGAGGAGTGGTGGGAGTACACTGTTGCCTGTTGGTGACTCGCCTGGAGATCGAGGATGAGATCAACTGAATACAGACGACATCGGCGCCAACAGTTCTCACTCTCACCGTCACCGGTTTTCCTACGCGAATCCAAAGGGAGCAAGGGACCGTACTACTGGTTACAGTTCAGGTAATAATGCTTAAGAAACCCCAACCAACACCATTGACCTTCCTTCCAAGCAAACAAACCGTATTCGGATCGTGTTTAAGATAACAACAGGGCTGGCCGGCTGGCTGTTCTAATGTTGGATCACGTGCCTGAATTAATGCAGCAAATTACTCGTATGGTTGATGATAAATTGATTGTTGCACAAACTGTTACTAGTGAGTTGATTGCTAGTATGTCGGGTAATTCTGATAAAGGTAAAAATAACGTAGGATCTAATGAATTACCTAACCCAGATCCTAGCTCATCAGGCGTGCCAGAAAATGTTTTAGATCCTAATTTAGGCATGCCGATGAATTTCTATGCGGGACAACCACCTCACCCTAGTTCAGTCTACGAACCAGTCATACCGGTTTTCACGACCGGTCAGACCGGTTTGGCCTCCTCTGGCGGTCAGACCAGTTCCATGGGTGCAGGGGCATCGGGTGCGATGGTTTTATCTGATACGGTTGCTTCTGGTCCTGTTTACACTACTCTACGCACTACGGTTGTGGGAAGTATACCCCACAGATCTGGCGTATCTCACGGGCCGATTCCGAATACTTCTCAAAGCGCGATGTATAATGTTCCCCGTTTTCCACAAAACAGAGGTGATGTGAATTATCAAGCTGAGTTAGCTAAGTTTAAAGAAGATATAGCTAATACACTTAGAGCAAGACTCGGGTTTGATTTGGGTAATTCACGCTTGTATCAAAAACCGTATCCGCCTGAATTTGATTTAGTTGCTTACCCTAATGGTTGGCGTGTTCCTGATTTTATTAAATTCAGTGGCGAAGATAATAGAACTCCTTGGGAACATATTAGTCAATATATCTTGCAATTAGGAGAAGCATCATTTTATGAACCATTGCGTGTACGGTTGTTCTCATTATCTTTAACTGGAACTGCTTTTTCATGGTTTTCTTCGCTTGCTCCTAATTCTATTCAAAATTGGACTCAATTGGAGCGCAAATTTCATGATCATTTCTTTAGCGGAGAAAATGAGGCTAAATTATCTGATTTAACATCGGTTAGGCAAAGCCGAGAGGAATCGATTCTTGATTACTTCAAAAGATTTAAAGATGTTAAGAACCGATGTTTTAACATAACTGTTTCTGAAAAAGATTTAGCAGATTTAGCTTTTGCGGGCTTACGGTCACATTTCAAGGAAAAGATAGAGGGTTTTGATTTCCTTACTATTAATCACTTGCAAATGAAGGCTATGAGTCTAGAGTTTAAGTTTAAAAATTCAAAAGAATCTGCTAAATCTCATCGTTCGAATGTGCATATTGTTGATAATGATTCTAATAGTTCGAACGATGATAAAGAAATTTATGCTGCTGAATTTGTCTGGTCATCAAAGAGTAAACCTGGTTCTTGTCCCTCGTTGAAGCCGATTCAGAAAAATCGGCAAGAGGAAATTAAGTTTACTTTTGATGTAGCCAAATGTGATCGTGTTTTTGATGAATTGCTTAAGAATGGCTTTATTAAACTTTCTCATGCAATTCCACCAGCCGATCAATTGAAAAATCGTGCGTATTGTAAGTGGCATAATTCTTTTTCTCATGCGACCAACGATTGCAATGTTTTTCGACGACAGGTACAATCGGCCCTTAATGAAGGTCGATTAGTACTAGCTGAAATGCAAGTTGATAAAGCTCCTTTCCCTGTTCATACCTTGGATTTGAACACTAAGGTGTTGATTCGGCCGTCACAAGCCGATGGAGCTAAGGGAAAGAACGTGGTGATTGGAGACCCAAGGCCGGAAAAAATTAATGACAAAGTTCCGGTCAGAACAGTGATGATTGGGAGAACTCTTGATGGTGAAGAGTCTCTCAAGATTACAATTAACACAGCAAGGCCCGGGGGGCAAGGAAGTTCCTTGGAAGAGAATCGGTTTCCCAAACCGGTCAGACCGGTTTGTCTCCAGACCGTCCAAGGACTTTCAAGCCCAAGCGCCCGGAAGTGGGTACTTGGAAGTTTAATGAGCCAAAGGTTCAAGTAAGGTTTCTGAAGCAAGGACCTACTTTCTCTCAGCTCATGAACAAGTATACAAAGGCCGTTCAAGTTGATCGGCCAACAAAAAAGAGACAGAGGTCACCACAGTGTTGGATCAGTTCTACAGCTTATAAGCGCCGTGGTGATGTTACTGGGACTTCGGTACATGATCGATTGGGCTCATACCAATCAGGTCGTTCGGCTGCTCCCAAAAGCAGTCAGACCGGTTTTGTGAACCGGTCAGACCGGTTTCGGTCTAAGCAGAGGTTCCAAGCTCCTCCTAAGCAAGAATACCGCGTCAAGGAGAAAAAGGAGGACGTGCAAGCCAAAGCCAGTGGGATTGTAACAATTGGCAATATTCAGTGGCTATGCAAGATTTGGGTAGAAAGCTGATAGTCATTGGAGATTCGGCTCCTATTCCAGTCAAAGAGCCGATCATGGCTAATGATCGTGAGGCTAGCAGTAGCAAGGGTGTAAAGAAGGTCTTCCAACCAAGGTGGTGTCCTTCTGGATTGACTCATACGGAGAAGCGGAAGTTACAACGCATGCGGAACAAAGAAAAAAGGGAACAGGAAGCTGAGAAGCTGAGGGATGAATACTTCAATAATTACAGGCCTATGATCCCTCAGATCAAGATCTGGCAAGCTAAGCCCGTTGTGCAATCAGCAGCACAACTGGCCAGACCGGTTTCTGAGTCCGGTCAGATCGGTTTGGATTAGCCCACCGCTGCAGAAGCGGTCAGACCGGTTTCTGGAACCGGTCAGACCGATTTGACTACAGAAGCGGGAGCTGAGATTACTTCAACCATCGATACTACTCCGCCAATTCCTCCAGTGGTTGAAGATGAAGAATTAGTTGATTTTGAGCCTTCTCCAGAACATGATAACATGAAAATCAATGTTGTATATTTGTCTTCTGATTATTATGTGGTACCAGAAGAGGAGGTCTCTCATCTTCAACTTGGACCTCGAGATGCCGTTTTTCAGAAGCCTAGTGAATCAGAGAATCATCTCAAGGCTTTATATATGAGAGGGCACATCAACGGGAAGCCAATTTCTCGTATGTTGGTTGATGGTGGAGCTATTGTAAATCTTATGACATACTCTCTCTACAAGAAGATTGGCGGAAAAGACGAAGAATTGATCAAGACAAACATGACGGTCAGTTGAGTTGGTGGAGGTGATCCCATTGGTGCCAAGGGGGTGGCTTCTATGGAGTTGACCGTCGGAAGCAAGACTATTGCTACGGCTTTCTTCGTCTCCGAGGTGCAAGGTAACTTCAGTTTAATCCTTGGTCGAGATTGGATTCATGCAAATAAATGTATTCCATCTATCTTGCATCAATATCTTATTCAGTGGATCGACGATGAAGTTGAAGTTGTCCATGGTGACACTTCTTCCTTTGTTGCAATGGCCGATTCCGATTCTCTTAGTGCAAATGAGAAGGTCAAATGTCTGTCGGGCATGGATTTGACCGACTATGAGCTGATCAGTTGTACTAAAGATGGTTTCGTTGCTGCTACATTAAAGCCGATGGAGAATCGGTTGAATTACTTACTGTAATTGATGGAGCAAACAAATCAACAAAGACAAACCGGTCAGACCGCTTCTGGAAACCGGTCAGACCGGTTTAGACCTGAACAACGCTGATCAAGCCAAACCGGTCAGACCGCTTCTGGGAACCGGTCAGACCGGTTTACGTCTGGACAGTGGCTTCAAGAGCGAATTGATCATTTTCGAGAAAAAATAGAAGGTACGTTTGAAGCCATTGAAGATTTGGGTGATATGGATAAACTGGGTCAAGGTTTTACATCAGCCGACCCTTTAGAAAAAATAGATATTGGTGATGGTACTATTCCTAGGCCAACTTTTGTAAACAAAAATTTATCGGCTGAGTTTAAAGCCAAGTTAATAAATTTGTTGAAAGAGTATGTCGATTGTTTTGCTTGGGAGTACCGTGAGATGCCGGGTTTGAGTCGTGATTTAGTTGAGCATCGTTTACCGATAAAAGCCGGTTTTAGACCTTTTAAACAATTGGCTAGACGTTTTAATCCCGCTATTTATGACCGAATAAAAGAAGAAGTTAATCGTTTGTTAGATGCTGGTTTTATTCGGACTTGTCGTTATGCGGAGTGGATTTCTAATATTGTTCCCGTTGAAAAGAAAGATTCGGGGAAACTTAGAGTTTGCATTGATTTTAGAGATCTTAATAAAGCCACTCCAAAAGATTCATATCCTATGCCTATAGCCGATGTCTTAATCAATGAAGCTTCTGGACATCATGTTGTTAGTTTCCTTGATGGGAATGCTGGATATAATCAAATCTTCATGGCCGAAGAGGATATGCACAAAACGGCCTTCCAGTGTCCAGGATTTATTGGTTTGTTTGAGTGGGTGGTTATGACTTTTGGATTAAAGAATGCCGGTGCAACTTATCAAAGAGCTATGAATTTAATCTTTCATGATTTGCTTGGAGTTATCGTGGAAGTATATATTGATGATATTGTGGTTAAATTGGATGGTTTAATTCATCATCTAGCCGATTTAAAACTTGCTCTTGAAAGGATGCGACGGTATGGATTGAAAATGAATCTACTCAAATGTGCTTTTGGTGTTTCGGCTGGGAAGTTTCTTGGGTTTGTTATTCATGAGAACGGCATAGAAGTTGATCCCAAGAGAATTGAAGCTATGAAGAAAGTCGAAGCTCCTACTTGCAAGAAAGATTTGCAAAAGTTTCTAGGCAAGGTAAATTTCTTGAGAAGGCTTATAATTAACTTGTCTGGAAAGGTAGATGCTTTTACTCCTTTACTTCGGTTGAAAGATGCAGCCGATTTTACCTGGGGGGCAAAACAGCAAGAAGCTTTTGAGAAGATCAAAGAGTATTTGTCTTCACCACCGGTGCTTAGGGCACCTAAGCGAGGAGTACCATTTAGACTTTATGTAGCGGCTGAAGATAGAACTATTGGGGTTGTTTTGACTCAAGAAATCGGCAACAAGAAGTATGTGATTGCTTATGTAAGCCGACGGCTCATCGATGCAGAAACAAGGTATACTTTCATTGAGAAGTTGTGTTTATCCTTGTACCATGCTTGTACTCAATTGAGGCATTATTTATTATCTAGCACTTGCATCGTGTTGTGTCAAACCGATGTAATTAAACATATGTTGCAAAAGCCGATTTCTAGTGGAAGAGTCGGTAAATGGGCTTATGCTTTAATTGAGTATGATTTGGCTTGTGAACCTTTAAAATCAATGAAAGGCCAAATTGTAGCTGATTTTGTCGTTGAACATCGGATAAATGATACAAACAACTTCGACGTTGGATATATTACTTGTACCCCATGGAAGTTATATTTTGATGGATCGGTTTGCAATGATGGACAAGGAATTGGTGCTGTTTTGATCTCTCCAAGTGGTGCCGTCTTTGAGTTTTCAAACCGATTGGAAGAAAAGCGTACCAATAATCAAGTTGAATATGAAGCTCTTCTATCCGGTTTAGAATTTTTGCAAGATATGGGGATTAAGCATGTTGAGGCTTTTGGTGATTTGCTCATGGTGGTACAACAAGTGTCAAAGGTATGTCAATGTTATAATGGTTCATTAAATGCATATCTTGATAGATGTCTTGATATCATTGCTTCTTTTGATGAATTTACTATAAAACATATTCCAAGAGAAGAGAATCACAAGGCAAATACTCTGGCTCAGAAAGCATCTGGTTGTATGGTTGCAAAGAAGTATTTCTATCTCCAAAAACCGATGCAAACGAAAGCCGAGGTTCTGGTTCTGGACGAACCGGTCACACCGGTTTCAGAAACCGGTCAGACCGGTCTGACTTCCAGAACCGGTCTGACCGGTTCTGAAACCGGTCTGACCGCTTTGTCCCCTGACAGAAGCAAAAACCCTTTGGATGATGCTAATAAATCCAAAGTTGAAGATCAGGATTGGAGGGTGCCTATTATTACTTATTTGAGAGATCCTGGTCGTGGTGCAGAAAGAAATATTCGGCGAATATCGTTTAAATACGTTTTGCTTGACGATGAACTCTATCGTCGAAACGCCGAAGATTTGCTGTTGAAATGTCTTAATTCGGATCAGGCCAAAGTTGCCATGGGTGAGGTCCATGAAGGTATTTGTGGTACACATCAATCGGCTCCAAAGATGAAGTGGTTACTTAGACGAGCCGGTTTCTATTGGCCTACTATGATGGCAGATTGTTTCAAATATTACAAAGGATGTGAGGAATGTCAGAAGTTTGGAAATTTACAACTTGTTCCTGCTGTATTGATGCATCCTATTATTAAGCCATGGCCGTTCCGAGGTTGGGGATTGGATTTTATTGGACAAATTAATCCTTCATCATCAAAAGGACATTGTGTTGTGTTAGTTGCTACAGATTATTTCACTAAGTGGACCGAAGCGATTCCCTTGAAGAATATGACGCATCGAGAGGTAATTGAATTTGTTACGCAAAATATTATTCATAGATTCGGTATTCCTCAAACTTTGACAACGGATCAAGGTACTTCGTTTATGTCTAAAGAGGTACGTGAATTCGCCGAATCTTATAGAATTAAGTTGCTCAATTCATCTCCATATTACGCTCAGGCTAATGGACAAGCCGAGTCAAGTAATAAAATTTTGATCAAATTAATCAAGAAAAAGATAGAAGAAAGTCCTAAGAGATGGCATGAAGTTTTATCCGAAGCATTATGGGCTCATCGTATATCTAGACATGGTGCTACTAAAGTTACTCCTTTTGAGCTTGTGTATGGTCAAGAGGCCGTTTTACCCGTTGAGGTAAATCTGGACGCTTATAGATTGGCTAAACAAAATGACCTTGATGCTGTTGATTACCACAATTTGATGTTGGACAATATTGATGAGGTAACCGACAAACGATTAAAAGCTTTCAAGGAGATTGAGAAAGATAAGCTTCGGGTTGCTAAAGCTTACAACAAGAAAGTACGAGGAAAATATTTTCAGATTGGTGAGCTTGTTTGGAAGACTATCTTGCCTATTGGGACGAAAAGCAACAAGTTTGGTAAATGGTCACCAAGTTGGGAAGGACCCTATAGAGTTGTCAAAGTCATTTTTGGGAATTCTTACATGCTAGAGACGCTGAAGGGAGATCATTTGCCTAAAGCTATCAACAGAAGATATTTGAAGAAATTCTATCCAAGTGTTTGGCAAGACGCATGAAGACCAATGGCCGATATATTGTTGATATCACCCTTAGCATAAATTTTAGCTCCAGAATTATAATTACTTGCTTTTTAGTTCTCAAGTTCACTAAAAACGCAGGGGGGAATGTGTTGACAGTCAAAATTGGCTCTGGCCCGGCCAAACCGGTCTGACCGGTTTGCCAAACCGGTCTGACCGGTCTGACCGGTTTGGTTCTGTAATTCGAGTAGGATTAGGATTCCGAGTTTAATCCCATATTGTAACCTATTCGAAAGGGGTAAGACTTCCCCGGCCTATAAATATAAAGGCTAAGGCCGATTGAGATGTATTCCAATCGAATCAAACACGTTTATCCTTTACTTTTTTATCTCTCAAACCCTAATCTTTTCCAACCTCCATATTTTGTTTTTTTCTCGTCTCTACGGCGTTCAAGGGCGTTCTAGGTGGCATGCCGACCCTAGAGCAACCCTAGCTTGCTTGAGCTCCGACGGGGTCCCTCCCGAGCTCGAGTTTCTAGGTCTTCACGAGTTCCTGCTTGAAAGCGGTCAGACCGGTTTCAGGAAACGGTCAGACCGGTTTGCCCGAGGAGCTCAGGAGTTGGCCGTTGTGACGGCTGTACTGCGCGTTTGATCGGCTTCGAGTTTGTTGGTGCGTTTTCGTGTCAACAATAGGTATAACTGTAATCTGTACTACAAGATGTGCATATACGCTAACACAGCACATCGTTCATCTATAGAGTGTATATTTGCTCGAGTTAAATAAAGTACTACATAGATTTATTGTGTATATTTGCATAAGTACCGTCCATAAACTGTTTTCTTTTTAATGAAATACATGCTAAGACACGTTCGCGAAAAACCACCCCCTTCCCCCTCCACCTACCTAAGAACATTTTGGCGGTCTATCAATAACAAGTTGGTGAATCAGTTACATATTAAGGATTTGTTACTATAGTTGAATATCATTTCTCCCTGCTCAGCGTAAGTCATTCGCCTCTTCCTTGTCGCCAAATTTGGTCACCTGATGCTATGTGTAAGCTATCAACTTGAAAGGTTTCAATGGTTTGCAAGTTTCAACTAAATAAACTTGCAAACCATTGAACCAGTAAGTGCGGATTAAAATTTACCGTGCTGACGTTTCAAAAAAAAATTTACCGTGCTGTAGCCTGCAGGTAGTGTGATCCTCGACCTCACCCTGTGCAGCTGCTGCATGCGTTGCCATTGTAGCTGCGGGCCTAAAGCCAACCACACGGGCTAGGCGAAAACCCGCATGGCATGGCCTGCAAATGGGGACCGCGCGCCGGCGACTCGGCGATTGCTGCCGCGGAGACTTGGGAGCCCGGACCACGATACGTGCCAGTGCACCTTTCCTAACCAGCACGGGCACATGAACAACAACAACCAAGGGTGCAACGCAACCACGCAGGCGCCGCGCCAGCGAGCCGCGTCGCGCGGCGGGTCCCGATCGGAGAGCGCCGCTTCGCCCAGAATGCGCTGACGGGCAAGCCCGTGCCCGCCTGCTGCCCCAGGCGGACGAACAAGAAAGAGATCGAACTGGGGATCGGATTCGGCACCCGGCGCGTCGAGCGCGCGCGCCCACCACCACCACACAACCCCGATCGATACGGGGGCTCCCGATCGAAGAAGAAAGCGTCGCGGCCTGCGGCAGCGGCGACGACGACGTACGGGCGGCCGCGGCCGACCGCCGACGCGCTCGGGCACGTGAAGAGGGCTCCCCTTCCCCGCCCACGCGGCCCGGCCGGCCGGCCGGCGCGCGCGAGGGGACACGCCCACGTGCGCCCATCAATGGACCATGACTTGCCGGGCATGGGCATGGGCTACTGCCACTTCCCCGGCCAGTGCAGTGCAGTGCAGTGCAGCAGCCATTTCTGATTTCCCCCGTGGTCCTTGGACGGACCACACAGAGAGGAGTCAGAGACGGGTGATGAAGCGAAGAGCCAAGACGTTCTGGTTGGCGTTGGCTCGGCGCCGTGGCCGTGCCGCCGGGGCCCAAAGACCCCAGAAGTGTCGAAGCTGCTCTGCTCTCGGCCACCACCCCAACCGGAGTTGGCTGGCGCCGCGCCGGCTTTCCCCTTTCGTCCCGTCGCGGCGTGCCCTGCCCTGCCCCGTGACCCGGGACCTGACGCGGTGGATCGCTGCAGCCTGCAGCAGCAGCTCACATGGTACGGCACTGGCATCCGCAGTGACATCCAACTGTTTGTGGGCGGCGCTGACGTGTGATGGCGTCGGCGTGCGTCGAGCACCCGCGCGCGCGTGACCGGACGTTGACTAGTCGGGAGGCCCGGGCCGGGCAGTTCCTGACTGCATTCCATTGGATCCGATAGATCCCAGTGCGCTCAACTGCTGATTGCAGATATCAGGCCACGAGCAGTTGAAGATGTTCCCTCCAGAGTTCAGAGCAGCGAGCGCTCTCTGAAATCTCGACAGGATCCACCACTTGCCGTTGCATTCCGGGCCACGCCACGGCTTAAGATTAAGAGGCGTTTGTCGGTGGTTACGGCGGATTTATTTGCTACTGGTTCAGAACGGGAATCTGGTAAGATTATATACCGTGCTAGTAGGACGTACCAAGGCATGTGCTTGATGCATATACCGGTGTACCGAACAGATATGCCTCTGCTCCGCGCCGTATCGGAAAAAGTCACGCGAATCCCGTGTCTGACGATACGGTTCTGATAGTTGGACGTTATGTCGCCCAACTTGCACGTCCTTGGCAAACAACGTTGTGGATATTTGATAGGATACTCCCTGCCGCTCTCTAGATCCTCACAGACAATGCTATCCTGATCTCGGTGTAGATCGAACATAATCCTCTTTGCTGCTCCGTCGATCTCTGAGGAATATACTGCTCGATGATGCATTTGCTCCCATTTCCCTTCCTTTTTCTATCTGGCCGGCGTTCCTACCTGGCGCTGGCATGTTACAGCGTCCACATCAACGTGACAGATCCAGGGTCAAGATCGCCATATCAATCGTCCCACATATAGTAGGACACAGCTGAGTGCACTGCCGTTGTACACAGTGCGCTGTTATCGATCGATGAGCAGCGCCCGGACGGTGTTCCCCTGCCGAGACTGAGTGTTCGCACCCAAAATTGGCAGGGATTGAAGTAGGCGAGATAAAGGCCAAAATAGCCAATTTAATATTAACTCTTATTATTCCACAAGTTTGGCATGTATAACCATTGTGCAGGACATGGAGATCGTTTTGAGAGATTCTGGATATGATTTCATCATTAAGTCAAAGATTGGCACAAAAAGGCATCAAGATAAGGTCAAATCATGTGTTTGAATGCACCAGGATGAAAACCTCGTCGAGACGATCGAAACGGATATATGGATCACCTAATTTGGAGTCCGGATGTGGGAGTTATGGTCTCAGGAAGTTTGCCTATCCGGGCACATCCGGTCTGACCGGATTTGAGGACCGGTCTGACCGGTTTTGGCTGCTGTGCAGCGCGAGAAATCCGGTCTGACCGGATTTGGTGACCGGTCTGACCGGTTTTAGGCAGATTAGTCCGAATTAGAGTTGTAATTTGATTCTAGGTCGGTTTGTAACATATTTTCGACTTCCCATGGGCACAGACCTTCCCACCCTATAAATATAAAGGGCTATGGCCGATTGAGGGGACATCCACAATCGAATCAAACATTATCTTTACTTTTTCCTTCAAACCTTAATCTCTTCCAACCTCCATGCTTTTCATCCTCTGATCTCCACGGTCATAGATGACGTCCTAAGGCTTGCTAGTCGACCTAGGACACGCCGGCGACATCCACGCCCTGACGGGGTCCCTCCCGGGCGAGAGCTTCGACGGCCTTTGCTAGTTTGCTCGTAAACTAGTCGTTCTTCGCTACGTAAGTGCGTTGTTTATCTCTTTACTGGTTTGCTCGTAAACCTAGTCGTCCTCCAGCACGTAAGCTTGGTAGTTATCCTTACGAACGATCGATCCGGCGAAACCCTAGGAAACCGGTCTGACCGGATTTCCAAACCGGTCTGACCGGTTTGGGCACATCCCGCCGTTTGGTCCGTTCGCGACCCGCGCGTCTAGCGCATTCGTGTGTGTTGACCGAAATTTACGTCAACAATGAGAAAGCCCTGCTGCACCCAGCAGGAGTTTCTGGAACGAGCTGGCTTGAACTGAACTGAACTGACCCATGCACGGTTTCCATCCACATCCCCGCACGTATCACAAGCCACCGCGCACTAACCACTTGATGGATCGGTCAGGAGATGGGAGAGACCAAGGCAGTAGTCTTGGCAAGACTGATCGAGAGCAACCCATGAGGAGCACGCGGCGCCACCCCACTATGCCCCTGTCGCCTAACCAACGCTACGGCCGATCTGCCATGCCGAGCGCGAGCGGGCGTCGGGGCCTGGCACACACGAACCGGAGATCCCAACGGCGCTTTTTGCTGGTGCGGTCGGGGCGCGCGTAACCTCTCTCGGGTCTCGGCACATGCCGGCGCGATCGTGTGCGTGGCCGGCGGCAGATACGAGCGGGGAATGGTAGCGGTTGGCCTGGCGCTGCACCGGGGTCGGATCGGAGTCCAACGGAAAGGAGACGCACGGGGGTCGATTCGATTTCGATCCGCAGGTAGTGCGCCGGATTGATATGATCCGCGATTCAGCCGGGCGGGTGACGACTGCAAATGGCACAGATGCTGAAATGCATCGCGGATTTGTTGACGCGCACGTTACTCTATTCAAGACATGGTCAGTGAAAAGCTTGCGGGTGCCAACATGAAAGGGGGTCAAATTTGCGGGTCAGGTTGATGCAACGTTCGTGCGTATGCGATGGCTGCTTTTTGTCACATATAATAAAGTTGTTGGCACGAATTCGCGGCCAACAGAGCGCAAACGCAGGAACCGGTCAGACCGGTTTCTGTAACCGGTCAGACCGGTTTGCCAGGCAGAGCTGGCGATAGACCTTCGAGCGTCGTCCGGGCAGGATCCCGTCGGGGCAACGCACGTAGGGTTGTCCTAGAGTCGGCAGGCCACCTAGGACGCCCTCAATCGACGTAAAGACGAAGGAGGAACAGCAAATAGTAGATTGGAAAAGTAGGGAAAAGAGAAAAAGTAAAAAGATAAAAGATAGATGTATTTGTTCGATTGGATCATTCTCAATCGGCCATGACCCTTTATATTTATAGGGTGGGGAAGTCGTACCCCTTTAGGTTGGTTTACAATACGGGATAAAACTCTAAAGTCCTAAACCTACTCCAACACGGGAGAAACCGGTCAGACCGGATAGGGAAACCGGTCAGACCGGTTTGGCCGTTGCCAGATCGGCTACAGTAAAACCGGTCTGACCGCTTCCTAGAACCGGTCTGACCGGTTGCCCTTGGCCTGATAGGCAACTGCCAATTTTGGGTGCGAACATATGCCCCCCTGTTTTCTGGTAAAGCTTGCGTGTCAGAAAACATCTATAATGATAAAAAATGGTTAAAGACGATGATTAACAGTACATCGCCCATATTTTGCTCTAAGGGCGATAATTGTTTTATCGGCCATAAACTTGCCTTTTTTTTCAAGGAACGACTTGCTTTGGCCTCCATACCTGCTTGGTAGTTGCTAACCTTGTTGGCATGACCTTTGCTTGTTGCTCCATTGATTCTTGCTTACGTATCCTCTGCAATCTTCTCTTTTGAGTATGAGACAAGCCTGAGGGACACCACCTCGGCTGCGAGTATCTTGAATCTCTCTTGATGTCCTTCTCATCTCCTTTAGAAATAGGTGTACTTCTAACCAGATTATTGTTAACAACAAACGGTCTTTGCGTTGAACCATAACTTTCATATGTAGGAGCATATTGAATCATATATGAACGCATATGTAAATTGCTATAATCTAAAGGTGAATAGTAGAAAGGATATGACCAGGACCATGGTGAGGCCGGTCTAACATATGAATAAGATGCAGCAGCATAATTCATTTGAGATTTGCAAGAACAAGATTTATTTTGATGTTTTGATTGTTTACCTGGCCGATTCCCTTGCTTTTGGCTTGATCTCTTCTTCTTGTACTTGGCCAAAAGCTCCTCGAAGGTCGGCTTCACCCTTTTCTTGTGCTTGGAGCACTCCCAACCTTTCTGGAGAAACCGGTCAGACCGGTTTGAAGAACCAGTCAGACCGGTTTGCGCGTTGTCAGTCTTCTTTGTCTTTTGTTGCCCCCCAAGTAATTGAGAGACCTACTTCTGCACTTTTATCACTTCTGGATCAGCAAGTTTGTCATCTCCAATGATTACATTTTTTCCAACGGATTTTTCGGCTTGATGTGGCCTAATTAGCACTTTAGGATTTTGTAACTCAATGGTATTCATAGGAAAAGGATTAGTATCAACTTGCATAGGATGAAATGTCAAACGACCTTCATCAATGGCCGATTGCACTTGCCGCCGAAATACATTGCAATCATTCGTTGCATGAGAATAAGAATTATGAAATTTACAATAAGCACGCCTCTTCAACTCTTCTAATGGCGGCAGAGTATGAGTTATTCTAATTTTTCCAGCTTTCAACAATTCATCAAAAATTCTATCACACTTAGCCACATCAAAAGTATATTTAACTTCCTCTTGCCGATTCTTGCGGACCGGCTTTAAGGAATCACAAGTGGTAGGTTTATCTTTGGCTGACCACACAAATTCAGTGCTATAAACATTATTACTTTCATCGTCCGAATTATCAGATGCATAATATACAAGACGATTACTTTTATCATTAGTTTTTTGTAAACTCTTAGATTCTTTAAGTCGGTTTTCATTAGCTAGAGCTTTTTGCAACAACCGACTTACATCTAGAAATTCTTGACCATCTAGCTTGTCTCTATGAATATCAAGCAAACCAGCATAAGCAAGATCAGCTAGATCTCTATCTGAAATTGTCAAACTATAGCATCGGTTTCTAGTATCTCTAAATCTTCTAATATATTCAGAAACAGATTCATTAGGTTTTTGCTTAACCGATACAAGATTTGACAATTTTAACTCAGTTTCACCATTAAAGAAATAATCATGGAATTTTTCTTCTATGTTAGCGAAAGAATAAACTGAGTTGGGTGGCAAAGAAATAAACCAATTAAATGCAGCACCCGATAGAGATAAAGGAAATAATCTCATTTTACAAATATCTTTAGAAGCAGCTTCACCACATTGTATAGTAAATTGGCCTATGTGCTCTAAAGTACTTCTACCATCATCCCCACTGAATTTAGTAAACTCTGGTATTTTAAAGCCTGGTGGGTATGCGACATATTCATAATTCTCAGGATACGGTCTTTGATACGACCGATTCTTAGTTTTAGGCTCTATACCAAAAGTTTGTCTAAACATTTCGAGCATCTCCTCTCTAAATCCCTCCATCCCCGGAACGGTTCTAGGTCTAGCAGATCCAGAATGTGGTACTCGATTTATAGTGGGCTGTGGTGTGCTATATGTTGCTGTTTGATTCGGCAATGCGTTAGGAACAGGACGCAGCGAACTATTAGAAACATATGCACCTATAGATGGTTCATAATACATGGCTGTATGTGGTGTCATAGCATTAGTAGCAATCATTGTACTCCCTCCACCAGCCGAAGTACCAATGGTAGTTCGGCTATGTATGTGGTTGATTGGTGGTGAACCAATGGGAGCCTTTGGAATATGCAAATTTGATAAATCCTCTAGTGCACTATCTATACAATTTTCGGTATTAGAAGTAGAACCATTAACATCCTTACTAGAAAATTGTTTATTAATTTTGGATTCTATGTTTTCAAAACGAGAATTAATCATTGCTTCAAACTTTCCATTCATAGCATCAAATTTATTATTAAAGCTCGCACTAACAGCTCCATCAATAAAATTTGCAATTTCCGAATTAATTTCAGGAGAAGCATTGGATTGTACCTTTAGCGCGGGAATATCAATGACGACATCCTTGTCTTTCTTGACGTTCCCTTGTCGATCCACGGAGAAGTGCGATATGTATTGCTTCACAGCTTCTTCTTCCAACTCCTGGGCCTCTCGCTCTTTATGCTCACGGATCTTTCTTCGGATTTCCGCAAGCGCTTTCTGCTCCTCAGCCGCCGTTTGATCAACGTTCGGCCTTTGAATGTTTGCAGCATCGACATCAGCAGGTTTAGGTAATTTACCGGCCATGACAGCCGATTGATTTACCTAAGGATCGATAAAACGGTCTGAGCAACCAGATTTTCGTCCCAAGCGGAGTCGCCAAATCTGTTGGCACGAATTCGCGGCCAACAGAGCGCAAACGCAGGAACCGGTCAGACCGGTTTCTGTAACCGGTCAGACCGGTTTGCCAGGCAGAGCTGGCGATAGACCTTCGAGCGTCGTCCGGGCAGGATCCCGTCGGGGCAACGCACGTAGGGTTGTCCTAGAGTTGGCAGGCCACCTAGGACGCCCTCAATCGACGTAGAGACGAAGGAGGAACAGCAAATAGTAGATTGGAAAAGTAGAGAAAAGAGAAAAAGTAAAAAGATAAAAGATAGATGTATTTGTTCGATTGGACCATTCTCAATCGGCCATGACCCTTTATATTTATAGGGTGGGGAAGTCGTACCCCTTTAGGTTGGTTTACAATACGGGATAAAACTCTAAAGTCCTAAACCTACTCCAACACGGGAGAAACCGGTCAGACCGGATAGGGAAACCGGTCAGACCGGTTTGGCCGTTGCCAGATCGGCTATAGTAAAACCGGTCTGACCGCTTCCTACCCTTGGCCTGATAGGCAACTGCCAATTTTGGGTGCGAACAAAAGTTTCAGGAGATTTTTTTAGGACAGGGAGATAGATAGACAGATAACAGATTGATGTGCAATGCAGAGGGTAGCTAGAGCTGAACAAGATTTGGCGATTTTAATGAATCTCTCCTTCTGCTATCCTTCTTCTTGCTTCAGAAGCACCGAAGAAGTTCCAAATATCTGGCCCAGAACTCACTTGGGCTGGCCCGGTATTTACTTGGACTTCCATTGGATCATCAAAGATGTCTCTGGGCTTACAAACTCAGCCCATTCAAGGGCTCACATGTGTTTGCTGGGCCCATGTCAAGTTCGGTTGGGTGGCCTGCCACTCGACGCCTCATCGTCGTCGTGAGAGCCGACCATCGCCGAATCCACCGCCGGCTCCGCCGCCAAGCCACTCGGCCAGCCGCGGCGGCGCCGGCGGTTAGACAGCGGATTCATCCACAACTAGCGAACTCCCCCGGTAGCCTGATACCGCGCCGAGCTTCGAACCCCCTGACGCCGCCCCCTCCAGAGCGCACGCCCCGCGTCTCGCGATGGCCGCCTCCGCCGCCGCGGGGAGCGGGTGGGACCCGGCCGTCTCGCTGCGGCTGAGCCACCCTGCGCTGGTGCTCCTTGAGCGCTGCCGCGGGGCGGCGCCGTTCCGGGCCATCCTCGCCCACCTGCTCCGCCTCGGCCTCGCCTTCGAGACGTTCCCCATGAGCCGGCTCCTCCACTTCGCCACCGCCGTCTCCTCGCCGCCCCTCACGCGCGAGGCCGAGCTCCTCTTCCAGCACTTCACGCCCCGCCCCAACCTCTACATCTTCAACCTCATGATCTCCGCGGCGGCGGCGGAGCGCGACTCCTCCTACTCCTCGCTGCGCCGGGCGGCGGCTCTCTACAGGTCCATGCTCGCTGCGTCTGTACACCCCGACGAGCGGACCTTCCTCGCGCTGCTCAGGTCGGTGGAGCGCTTGTCCGCGGGGAGACAGGTGCACGCCCACGTCGTCGTGAGTGGTTTACATTCGCGCGTGTACTTGCGGAACTCGCTGATCAAGATGTATCTCGACGCCGGCGATGTGGATACGGCTGAGCTGATGTTCTGTTCAACCCCGGTGTCGGACACGGTGTCCTGCAACATCATGCTGTCTGGGTATGTGAAGGAAGGGCGCACTGTGAAGGCTCTGCGGTTTTTCAGAGATATGGCGTCGAGGGGGATTGCTGTGGATCAGTATACGGCTGTTGCTCTGCTCAGTTGCTGCGGGAACCTGAAGAATGCAGTTCTCGGGAGGTCTGTTCATGGTGTTGTCATTCGGATGATGGATCGCGGAGATTGGGGATTCATTCTGATGAATGCTCTTTTGGATATGTATGCAAAATGTGGGGAAATGAATGCAGCCATGAGAGTCTTTGGTGAAGCTGGTGAGAAGGACAACATTTCGTGGAATACCATGGTTGCTGGATTCATGAATATTGGCATGGTGGATCTTGCCTGCAAATATTTCTCTGAGGCACCTTCCAGGGATCTAATATCCTGGAATGCGCTTCTGGCTGGATTTGCGAGGTACAAAGATTTCAGTACAGTGATGAGACTATTTGATGATATGCTGGCTAGTCGTGTAAATCCTGACAAGGTGACTGCCGTTACCTTGATCTCTGCGGCTGCAGGTTCAGGATCTCATTATGGAAAATGTATCCACGGTTGGGTGGTGAAAGAATTTGGGCATCGGGATGTATTCTTGGCATCTACTCTTGTAGACATGTATTGCAAATGTGGAAATGTCAAAGTAGCTTATTCCGTGTTTGAGAAGGTCTTGAACAAAGATGTTACCTTGTGGACAGCTATGATCTCTGGCCTTGCATTCAATGGCCGTGGAATCGAAGCTCTGGATCTATTTCAGAAGATGCAAGCAGAGGTTGTAACACCTAATGATGTCACATTGCTTGCTGTTCTCAGTGCATGCAGTCATGCTGGACTGCTGGATGAAGGATGCAGGATTTTTGATTCTATGAAGCAAAGGTACAGTATCGAACCAGGAATAGAGCATTTTGGGTGTATGGTTGATCTCCTTGCACGGTCAGGCAGGCTGACTGATGCTTTAGGTTTGGCTAGGAGGATGCCAATGATGCCAAGCCGGTCTATATGGGGTTCCATTTTAAATGCTAGTTTGGCTTGTCAAAATACTGAGGTTGCAGAGATTGCTTCAAAAGAACTTCTTCATCTAGACCCAGCAGAAGAAGGTGGATATGTCCTGCTTTCCAACTTGTATGCGGCTGGAGGTCACTGGAACCACAGTGACAAAGTGAGGCAGAACATGGAAAGAAAAGGTGTGAGAAAATCAGCAGGTGCTAGTAATTTTGGATGTTGATGTTGTTATGTCAGATGCCAGGTAAGACTACCACTTATAATCCGAATTTCAAAATGCAAGCTTGTTTCTAAGAAATGGATAAAATATTGTTTAATAGAATCTGGTAGAACTAGAAATATCCGAAAGTTTATGCTGAACTGAACACTGTTTATTGCTTTTGTTTTTCCTTAGTAGTTGAAGTGGAAAACTTAGTGCTGCATGCTCTGCCTGGATTGAGAAGAAATCTACTTCTATTTAGCTGTACCATTTTATGTAAGTTTGAAATATACTAGGACACTGCTTCCACTTTGGTAATGTATGATTGTTTGAATGAAATGTGCCAGCATGTTCTTTCGTACTGGGATTCAAAGGTCTTACCATTAACAGCTACATGGCGGTGAACTCAATCATGTCCACAGTGTAATACTAGTATTATCTTTTAATAACTCTACTTTCTACTTTCTACTTTCCTACTGAAACAGGAAGAAATTCCACAATGTTTAACAACTGCCCAAGTCTGGTCAAATTATGTTATCTGCATGTTGTCTTATAAAATGTCTAGGTCCTTCATGTTTCAAACACGTTTCTGTACTTGTACCAGAAGAGACTCTCTAGGCTTGTACAGTCAGATGAACTTATAACCCTTCCACTTTTAATTGGTAGCAAGATTTGCAACTAAAGTGTTGTGTATCTGTGTGTTTTTTGTCTGTTGCAGTTTCATAGTGCGAACTTGAATTGATTGTTGACCTGATGTGATGATTATGACTGACCATGGCACCAAGTCGTTACAACTATGCAGTGATCTGGCAACTACGATCATATTTTGTAATCTAACTGATTGAAGGTAGTGATTCTTTGCCCCGTTGTTTTTAAGGAAAAAAACACTATGCAATTAATTATGTCCACATGAAATACTGAAGATTAGACCAGCTAATCACTGGCTATAATGTTTTCCTGCTATGTTGTTTCGCTGAACTTAAGAAATATAGTCATCAATCTTCCAGATTGCCATTCAACTGGGTATTTCAGTGGCAATGCTGTGCCTGAACTCCTCCTATAGCAATCTTGTTATGGCCAGTCAAGCTGGGCTGACTGGGCCTATTGGGCTGGTTAGGCAATATGATCCATTAGGGTTAGAGATCGCTTCAGGGTCAAGTAAACCCCTCAATATTCAAGAGAAAATAGAATAACATGAGAAGTTATGGACAGAAGTTGAACAGTGCCCTGAAGTCCTGAACATGCCCACCCACAAAAAAGTGTTAGTTGAAACTTATTCAGACATTGCAGCGTCCTTATTAAAGACAAAGTTCTTGGTTACTGATTCTCTTTCCATAAACTTTCGTAGATTGATTTATGTATATATGACCAATGCTGCCACTTGCCATGGACATCTCTCTTCCCACAAATATGGCACGGATTGGTTTCACTGGCGCTGGGATTCACATCAAGATATCAGCCTCATTAGCAGTGTAGCATAGCAGCAGTTTTTGCACTCATGTGATTCCTCAATGAAAAAAGAGCATGCAAATAGTGTTACTGAATGCCTTTAGGTCAAAGCATGTTGTTTCAGTGAATATCTGACATAATTTAATCCTTCTCAATTGTTGCAGGTGAATATGCTATTGTCAGTATTGGTGACTCATTAAGATATGTGCCATTTGGATGTGCTCATTGGATAAAAAGGCGTACCCAGTGCCGTAGGCTTCCCGCACCGTGCGGGGTCTGGGGGATGTGCTCATTGGATGATCCAGTAATTTTAGGGATGACACATTGGAGTACAGATGCCCTTAACAATGCACCAGAGGAGGGCATGCCAAGCCTATCTTTTAGAAGCACATGAAACATGTCAGAACCAGGATGGGAGAAGCGTTGAGATAGGGAATTGTTTGGCAGTTGTTATATTTGCAGATTCAGAGAGATGGCGCTCTAGTGCCATTTTTATGAACAGCAGCACGGATGAAGGCAAAAAGAGTTTGACAAGTCCTGATAAAGTTTGAGGATGTTGAGCCACCAGTACGTTGAGATAGTCCTCGTCGATCTGACGTTCTTGTATCGAGATAGTGGCATTGGCACGCGAGCCCTGTGCTTGCTGCAGGACTGTCAATAGCACTGCATGTAACATCCGGTTCAGAGTTAAGAAAAGAATACAGAATATCAAACTGAAACATACAAGCAGATAAGTGGTCAGCCTTGTCGATCCGATACAGAGGCAAGAAGGCTGAATGTCAAACTGAAACATACAGGCAGATAAGTGGTTAGCCTTGTCGATCCTATTCAGAGGCAACAAGGCAGGATATCAAACATGCAAGCAGATCCAAGCTCTGGAGAAAGTTCATGATATGATGCTTACTGGATTTCTGCATTCCTCTGAAGAAAAGGTAACAATGTGTGCATTCTCAAATCAATTGCTGACCTAATTATATACAAAGAAGGAATTGAAGCCCGTAGCAACTACGCAGTAGAAAACATATGGAACGACAATCGAAATGCTTCAAAAATTTTGTTGATAGGGAAATTGTGATATAAAGCACCCCGAATTTTATTTTATTTTCTCTTATATTTGATGTTCAGAATGGCCTGGTAAAGAGTCGGGATATTCATAGGGATGTAGTGTAGCCACATATTTGTGATTTCACATCTGATATAGCAGTATGAAAGATGCTATAGTAAATGCGAAAATTATTTCAAATCTGACCCTACTTCCATGGCATTTCGCATCAAACAAGATCTGCCGATATTTTTCCTTTTCAGTTATCAGTACAGGTCTTTCTCCACTCCAGTCCCTTGCTCACCACTGGATCTGCTTCAGGTCAACGAGGCCTGAGGGGCAGTTTGGTAACTACCCACCAAAAGCCCCAACGAAATCCCGCCTCCAGCTCCGTCTTCCGAAGAGCCCCTCGCGAAATCCCTCCTGGTTCCCGCCTTGCCGCCGCCCTGGCCCCCCGCCCCCCGAGCCACGTAATTGCTCGTACGGAGTACTCCCAAGGGCAGTTACGGCAGTCGCGGCGGCATTTCGAAATTTTCGTCGCAGGAGTAACCGCGCAAGCCCCCCGCCTTCCTCCCGAAGGCACGAGCCCACGACCTGAGCTTTTTGTGTTTTACGAATTCCACCTTATTCCTTTCTCAAATCGCACACCCAGCTACGATTCCGAACCGAACTGCGCAAAACAAGCCCCTGATAAGAATATCTGTTTTTATCAAGGGGCTACTTACAATGCCTCGTCTATAAGGCACACCGCACACCCAGCTCACGCGGGCAAAAAAAATCTCGCTTTCGTTTCGCGTGGCGTGAGGAGTCGGAGGGAAGCGAAAACTCGCGAAAGGTAAGGGGCTTCCGCCGCGCCCGACCCATCCGTCTTATCCGAACACCCCAACCCCCCCCCCCCCCCCCCCCCCCCCCCCCCGGATTCGCCGCTTGATTTCCCGAATCGGCGGCGAGATCCGCCCGATTCGCGCCCCGATCTGCTCTGATTCGTCCCCCGCGCCGTCGGATTTGTTTTTTTTTTCTCGCTGCAGGGTCTCGGGTTTCCCTCGGAGCGGAGGAGATGGCGGGGAAGGGAGGTAAGGGTCTGCTCGCGGCGAAGACGACGGCGGCCAAGTCCGCGGAGAAGGACAAGGGGAAGAAGGCTCCAGTCTCCCGCTCCTCCCGCGCCGGCCTGCAGGTGACTTGCGGCCTCCCCCCTCCCTTCCTTGCGTGCTCTGCTTTTCGCTCGCTCGCTTCGGCGCGCCGCACGTGCTAGGGCGCGTTTAGATTTGAACTGCCGCGGGAGCGCGCGCGACTGTAGCTACTGTGTGATCTGTGTGCTCTCGCCTGGGTCGCGCGGGTTAGGTTGGTTAAGGTTTTGCGGTTACCATAAGTGCCGTCGTCCTTTTAGATTTTTGGTTGGATGAGCTGTGGCCCGGAGAAGTTTGCGCGCTTTTGGTTAGGGCTTCTGTGGTTCTGCCAGATTTTAGATCTGGAGCAGAGGTTGCTTTTCCTGCCTGTATCATTGAGATTGGCAGGCATGCGAATGCGTTTTCTCAATTTGGGCGTTAGCTTTAGCTCGTCGAGCAACTGTTCTTGCAGGTTCTGCTGTCGGGCTCTGTTAGGGTTTCTAAATTCATGGTGATGGGAGGGTGGGGGTATGAGGCATTCATTTGTAATTATGACAGTGTGTAAGAGGTGGACATAAATTTGGGTAGACTAGATTTTGTGTTGATATGATTGATTTGTCTGGTTATTTTTCTGATGGGAAGCTACATCAGGCAGACTTCCTCTCCGAAGATAAATATGGAATGTGTGTGCCAAAATGAAAATGAAATCATGTACATGATGCATGAACCGTCCCTTCTTTCCCCCCAAATTTGCATGTGAACTTGTTTTTGGTGATTAATTGATCCAATGTTCTGTTTGTTATCAGCATGCTTATATTGACCAATCATTTCTTGTTGATTATGTAGCATTGATGCGTACTGATATGAGCTGTTCAATTCTTTGTGTTCATGTGATGTAAGAAGACAGCTTTGGCATGGTTTAGTCAGGGGGTTCAATGATTGATGCTGTTTTATTGTCTTTATATGCAGAAGAGTTAGTTTCTATAGTTTTTCTATGAGTTTGCTGATCATTACTATGACACATTTTCAGTTCCCTGTTGGCCGTATCCACCGCCAACTGAAACAGAGGACTCAGGCCAATGGACGTGTTGGTGCCACTGCAGCTGTGTACTCTGCCGCCATCCTGGAGTATTTGACCGCTGAGGTTCTGGAGTTGGCTGGGAACGCTAGCAAGGATCTGAAGGTGAAGCGTATCACACCTCGCCACCTTCAGCTGGCCATCCGTGGAGATGAGGAGCTTGACACCCTCATCAAGGGCACCATTGCTGGTGGAGGTGTTATCCCGCACATCCACAAGTCCCTGATCAACAAGTCCTCCAAGGAGTGAGGGGCTAGAGATGATGTGCATCTTAGTTTAAACTTGGACTTTTGTGCGCTCCTATGTTGTAAGTCCTGGTCATCGTGTAGGTTTTAGTTGAGCTGTCAGGTTGAAGTGATCCTTCTGTGTAACTCTTTCCTGGAACTGCTTCCTTTATTTGAACATTGTGTCTGTGTTGAGTTGTTAACTTCAGGGGTGCAAACCTGGATGCTTATTTAGTTAATTGTGACTGCCTGGTATTTCAATTGTTCGTGTTGTGGTCTGTTTTTTTTATTTACTTAAAGTCTTATTTTGTTACAACTACATATGAATGTGCTCTGGGGTGCTCGGATATGGCGTTGTTTTGTTATTTGGATGACTGCTGGGTCAGAGCGGTTATCTGCCGTTCCTCAAACCGCTTTGTTGGAGGGGTAGCCCGCAGCTCCTCCGTCTGCTTGCTGTGGCTGTTATTTTCCAAATACACTGCTCTGTAAATGTGTGTCACCTTTCATCGCACCTCTGTGACTGAGCAAAAGAACAGAATTTCTAGACCAGTCGGTACTCTTTCAGCGCTACAAAACTCCACACTGTATTTTGGGAGGTATGCATCTAGATGCCTGGAACGGGAAGAAGACACTTAAACTGATTCTTTTCTTCTTACTGCAGGCTGGTCTTCTGAGGTCCGAGTTACCGAATGCAAGCAGGCAGCGATGCTACCCCATTCTGTAAGTCAATTCCAACACCAATAACCAAATAAACTGTCTTCGATTGATCTCTCTAGGAAATTTACTCTGTACTTGCATCCTGGGACAACATCTCCATCACCGGCATCATCTGGGCATCACAGAGGTATCACGTTCTGGTCTCACTCTTGCTGCAATTCACCTGCTATTCACGACACCAGAATACCAGCAAGGCCTTGCGTGGCATAAATTGTAGCATAAGTACGTGTTTGGCTCCCGGGACAGTGGTCACTGTCCTGAGTCGGAGGGCCGGGCAAAGCGCCGGAAATGAGTAGGAAAACCACGAGACCGCCATTTTTTCCACAGAACCCACCGTCCAGCCCAGCGGGGTCATCTTTATTTACTTGCCCCTCGGTTTCCAATAACAGGAGGCTTCCACCCTGCTTCCCTCCTCCCCCGGCTCTCCTTATATCTTGTTGCTCCTTGCACCAAGCCTACCTCTTCACCTACCTTCTCTCTTTCCCCCTCTCTCCTCCTAGCCATTCATCTAGTGGTGTAGCCAGTAGCTTTGTTGTCAGAGTCCAACTGTTGCATGGAAGGGCTGACGGGCGAGCAGAGGCTTGCGTTCCAGGAGGCCTTCTCGCTATTCGACAAGAACGGCGATGGTGTGTTGCCTCTCCTTTCTGATCATGGCTCTTCTTGCCTTTTCATTTGGTCTGGTGCTTGTTCTTGAGATTGTTTCTTTGTTCTCTCTTGCTCGGTTGTAGACTTGCAGTTGTTGGGTTTGGAAGCAATGCTATTGTTCTGCTTTCGTCAGCCTTGTATGTGTTTGATCTGTTGTTCTTTTTTTTTGCGAAATTGATTCATTGTTCTTTGCATTACTTGGTTAATGAGATTATAACCATGCACTATGTTGCGCAGGACTTTTATTTCATTCCTAGTTTCTGAGGTGTGACCTTTTTTTTTCTCGTCAATAAAAAACAAGCAGCTCTAACCTGAATCATCAGTTGGCTCAGAGTTTTTTTGTTTAAAAATGTATTGTTCTCGTGTAACTTTGTGTGGTGTGAACTGTCAAGCGATAGCGTTCGAAAAAAGCAATAGATGGGCCCCTGTATTTTGCGTGGAGATGCTTCCCTGAAAGTTCTTTTAGCTCTGTAGTGACAGCAATGTGCCGCATTACCTACTAATTATCTTTTTTCTTATTTTAGTCAAAGAACCTTTCTGCTTGTCCCAAAAAACTGTTTGCTATTGGCACAATTTTGCTTTTTAGAAGGCTCTAAATCTTTTCTGTGAGTTATCCGCCTGATTCCTTTAGGAGAAGTCGTTGCCAAGTTGCCAAGTTCCTCAAGCAATCCCAATCACGTCTTTGGAAACTATTTTGCGATGGTGGTGGTTCAAGTGGCCATTTGAGCTTTATGATCGGCACATAGTTAAGAGACAATCATCTCTAGCTTTACATATTAAGTAGCCAATGATGCTCTAGCTTGGGCATCTATATCTTAGTCAAAAGTTCTGACCAAGCTTTCCACTTGTCTTCGTCTTGGACTCTTGGTCCTACTTGGATTTGCACATAGACCCGTTTCCAATCACAGGCTTATTATTATTGGTTGACAAATGACAAAAGGGGATGGAACCTTTGCCATGTTCAGGATGCATCACCATGGAAGAGCTGGCTACAGTGACTCGCTCCCTTGGTCTTGATCCTAGCAATCAGGAGCTCAGCGACATGATGAGGGAGGTTGATACAGATGGCAATGGGATCATAGATTTCCAGGAGTTCCAGAGCCTCATTGCCAGGAAGATGAAGGTGAAGCTTTGCATCTGATAAACACTATTTTTTTCAAACTGAAGTTGCCAACATCTGACTGCTGTTGCTTTGGATGGTGATTGCAGGACAGTGATGGCGATGAAGAGCTGAAGGAAGCATTTGAGGTCCTAGACAAGGACCATAATGGCTTTATCTCACCAAATGAGGTGGTCTCTTAGTGCCTTTACAAGTTCAGATCATTTGGTACCATGCTGTTTTCATTCAGTTTTTATTTCCTCATGTCATGCGTTCAGCTGAGGGCTGTGATGACCAATCTTGGGGAGAAGATGACCGATGAGGAGGTTGAGCAGATGATCAGGGAAGCAGATACTGATGGTGACGGGCTGGTGAACTTCGATGAGTTTGTGCTTATGATGAAGAATGCTGAACGGAAGATATCTGGGTGAAGGGGATGTAATGTGAAATCCCTAGTCCTCAGATTGGATGATTCTGCTATAAGTCTACTGTAAATTCCAACTGTATGTTCAGTATTATGATTTTAAGTTCTGTGAAGTATGGATTCCTCTGTGTGTAACAAGGTTAGCTTGCTGTTTGTAAGGTTGTGAACTTGTGATTTGTTTGATTCTAGAGTGTTAGCTATACGACATGAACTTAGATTTTAGAAGAATTGCCACAGATATCTACAAGTTCATATGTAACAGTGTTCGTAGCTGCTTGAAGTTATGCTAATAATCCATGTGTCCTTTCCAATCCCTTTCGCTAGCCATTTTATTTCTCTGAACCACAAGTGTTTTCTTCTTCGTTTCTACTAGCATCGAACTGTTAAAGTTTAGTGAATTCATTCATCAATAAAGGGAGAATCGAGTTTTAAAAGCTTGTCGCTTCAGAAAACGAGGTTAACCCAAAATATCATAATGATAAAAGTAAATAAATGTTCTTTGAATAGTAAAAGCACGTAAGTGTTGATACTATCAATTTCAATCCATATGTTATGCTGGTCAACCAATGACAACCAACAATCAATCATTCTGAACCTGAACGATAGCAGGAATAGAAATTTGGAAACAAAAATAGCTTAAGAGATCTTAGCAAGCATATCAAGCCTTGTAAACATATCACCACAATGTATATATGTACAGTCTGGCGGAGATACAGAGCCAGTCCTTATTGACACCGAGCACGTTATGGGCTCCAGTGCATGTGCAGCACTGCCAGCAAGTAGGGCACACCAGTTACAAACCACTCAGTAATGTCTGAATCAAGCCCAGTGTTTCAAGTTTTATACAACCGGTATACAATCATATAACATTGGTTCTATGTCGCAAAGAACCGCTTGCTGAGATATAATGATATCTATTATCTGAAGCATTTCCAACTTCTAGGCTGCAACTGGCTCGCGCAGCTTGCTGCTACCCTCTGATGGCACCAAGCTGTCATAGTATTCCACGAGGACTTTCCAGCCACCCGGGCACATAAAACCATCTGGGGGGCTCTCGCGGTTCTTGGCAAGAGTACGCATCTGAACAAGAAGGCAGGATTTTTTTTAGAATTTGGCCAAAAATGATTGGCCCAAAACTTACATCATCCCAACAAAATACTAAAATGATTTACCTTTGTGCCAGAGATGAACAGGAAATCATCTTTTCTTGATGGATCGAAGAAATCCATTTTCTTTTGCTTTGTGTCATATGCAGCCACCTGATCCAAAACAATTTTCAAGAGAAATGTCAAGAAAATAGACAAACAATCTCAAGGATATTCCATTTCAAAAATAAATGATGCAGTTCACATCAAAATTGACATGAATATCTGGTCAGGAAGGATGACATACTCTGAAAGGAAGAATATTGAGCCTCTCAAGGCCAGGAGCCATGCTCAAAACCTTCTTTCCATGATCAGCATCATAAAGGTCCCTTTTTGCTGTGGGATGGCTCATACCCGCAGGGTCCCTTCCAACAATATAGAAATTTGCACCAGCATTAATACGAGCCTTAGCATGCCACTGCACCTCAGTTGGCCCAGCATAATGCATTGGAGAGGGGAAGATCGCTACAACAGTTGATTCTGGGTTGAGGACACCTTCCTCAAGAACCTATCAGAAATCACAACAGTGTTAGCAAAGTGCAACAATCAGAACTTTGATTATAGGAAAAGGCATCACCCAATTCGTACTGGAGTTTTAGGTAATTGTTGTTCCAGAATTGAAGTGACCCTTTTACTGGAATTTAAATAGCATTTGGGAACACTTTTCTGGAAGACTAGGTAAAAGTTCAGTGTTCAATTGTATTTTTCATCACATTGTAGATTAAATTCCAGGACGTAGGTTGATTTGGAGAACAAATTTCTCATATGCTTTAGTGCAAGGTTATAGTTGCTTGCGTTGACACGTTAGCACTGACCAATTAACATGTTCCTCTAAAAAACAGGTTATAGTTCAACGTGTTAAAAACAGAACAAATTAACATGTTAGAAGGTTATAGTCGCTTGCCTTAACATGTTAGCACTGACTAACTAACATGTTCCAATAAGAAACAAGAATAACCTATTTATATGACAAATTTCTCATATGCTTTAGTTCAAGGTTATAGTTGCTTGCTACTACAGAGCAATCAGGAACCAATTAATTGAGACGAAGGTAAGGGCGGAATGATCATAGATGAATACCTTCTCATGCTGCTTCATTCTCCAACTAAGAGGTACGTCGTCTGCTTTTGTGAATCCACCAAGTGGATGGAGCAGAAGAACAGGATTTTTGTAGCCCATATCAAGGAGGCGTTTGCGTGTGTCAGTCATAAGCAAAGCATGCCCATTGTGTACAGGATTGCGAAGCTGAAACGCAAATACAGCGTCAGCATTGCGCCTGGCAAACTCTTCGCGCAGCTGTGCCGGAGATAGGCGATACTGATCAAGACCATCATTGTACTTGATCGGCTCTATGACCTCCAAGTCCCCACCAATCAACCAGTCACCGGCATTGGTAATTGCCTCTTCAACATAAGGTAATCCAGGTGCAGTTGTCCCCCATGTCCTTGCAATTCTTTCTTCCTTATTGTGCTTGTAGATCTCAATGCTGAAGAAAATGAGAGAGAAGTGTTACAACAGGAACTGCAAAAATCAAACACAGTTAAAGAAACTCACTTATGTCATAGCAATATGTTACACTTGGTTTTTTATAGGATCAGAATAGAATATTAGAATCATTTTTTAACAATCAGACTACAGAGGTCTTCCCATATATGACTTGAGATTACGGAGGCGCAGAGACGTACATGATTGACGTTATTACGTCACCTTACTCATTTGATAACTGCACCAGTAAACTGACATTCCATTCCTTTCCCATGATTTGACATCCACAGATGTTTGTAAAAACAAGAAATAAATTATTTGTGTCGCGTATTGCCATACCATCACGAGTCAATTTTGAATGCATGACTAAAATACCGGCAGATGGTGGAAATAGCAAAACAAAATATCTAGTAGCGGAAGTGATGCACGATTTAGTATAATACGACTGCGGCCAAGTCTGAGGGCATGCCTGTTGGTGTACACATACATGATGTAGCTGATAACGACCAACATTCGCAGATATCCCGATATAGGATGACACTGGTTCTCGCTATAATAGTAGAATCGACAAAAGAGGAAACCGTGTACTACCAAAAATACGTTGACCGACAAGATATATCCACCTCATGATAAAATTTGCTCCTAACAGTAGTCAACTCAATATCATCAAATGGCATATCAGTCAGTAGATTATTGTTGAATAGAATCAGCACTAATGTAACAAGTTTAAGGTACCTAACAGTCTAACACATTTTTGAGAGAGTTGAGCTCTGCACTTGAATGGAGTTGGAGGACATATACCTTTGGAATCTGCTGTGTTTCTAGCTAAAGAGATTACTCGTGAGCCTAATTACACAGAAGATCAACCTAGCAATTCCAATTTCCAACCCAACCAGCAATTATTATGTCTTTGGGAAGACACCACAAAGTTATCAGATTCTTGCATATCCTTATTCATCATCTTCAGTTTACCAATGCATATAGACTAAAGGCATACGAACAGCGACAGGACCTAGAAAAAAAAAAGGGGGGGGTGTCAGGGTGTGATTCGATTTGTCTTACTCGCTCAATACGGCGATGGGGCGGTCGTTGTCGTCGACGAGCGCGACGCGCGTGGCGCCGTCGGCCTGGATGGACAGGCGCTGCGCGTCCCCGACGGAGAGCACGATGGGGACGGACATGTTGACCATCCTGCCGTCCGCGCCGCGGATGGCGTTGAAATGAAGTGCTTGGAGGAACTCATGCTCGCGCATGAAGCCTTGCAGCGGGCTCGCCCACCC
The DNA here is from genome assembly GCA_033239725.1 of Echinochloa phyllopogon. Lineage (NCBI taxonomy): Eukaryota > Viridiplantae > Streptophyta > Magnoliopsida > Poales > Poaceae > Echinochloa > Echinochloa phyllopogon. The sequence continues at coordinate 7,818,487 of BTCW01000009.1, read as the reverse complement.
TTCGCTCAGGACGTGGACCCACTCCGTCTCGACGCGGCCGAGGCGCACCCGGTGCGGCAGCGCCGCCGCCTCCCGCCGCAGCGCCGCGCGGCGGCCGCCCTCCTCGGGCGCCACCAGGTCCACCAGCCGCCCGCCGTCGGGCTCGATCAGGCTGGCCCGGCACCGCACCCCGCGGCGCGCCGCCGCCGCCTCGGCGCTCCCCACCTTCAGAGCGCCCACCTTGGCGCTCCCAATCGCCGCCACGCTCACGCTCACCCGCGCCGGCGCCCCCGCAACAACGCGGTCGCGTCCCGGCTGCGAGAACCCCGCGAAGAAGGCAGCCTGCGTCGCCATGGCTAGCTGGCTGGCTGCTGCTGCTGCTGGTGGATTCGGCCGGTGGCTCGGCTCCTCCTCTTCCACCTCCCCCCGATCCCGCCTTGGTCTCCTCCTCCTCTTATAATGCGGGTGCTTTTTGTTCGGTTTTGTATGGGCGGGCGGCCACCACCGGGACCTTCGCAGTGGCTGCGTGGGTGATTGAAAAGGCAGGAGGAGCAGGAGGGGGCGAGTGAACCTGGATGGGATTGCGGGGCGGGAGGCCATGGGCGGGCGGTGAACGTGGACACGGACAAGAGGGGGGAACGTGGGTCAGGTCTAATGGGGGTCGATGAGGACGGATCATTGTGCAGTCTGCTTGGCTGTTGGTGTTTTGTTTTTGTTTAGCGTGGTGAGATGGTTGGATTTGGACTGCTGTTAGTGTGATGACACCTTTCCAACGTATGAATCTATGTGTCATTGGCCAGAGATGGATTTCCTAAGCAGCCAAAGTCTGTGGTCCATTCTATGGAGAGTTCAAACTCCGGTTATTTTCAAAAAAAGAGAGTTCAAACTCCGTGGTAAATAAAAGTCTTTGCCAGTATTTTCAGCGGTTTACGTGAAGGTAGGTGGGTATGTGACGGTCTGACGGACGACACTTGCCGTGTGATGTAGAACATGTTGGCTATGCACGCGTGGGTGCACATGAACGTATGGGTTCCTCGTATTAGGCTGGATTTTTTGAAAGAAAAATCTACTCTCATGTGGATGAGAAAGAGCAATATTATAACAATAAGAGAAAAATAAGCGTATTAGCGAGACTCAGTAAGGACGCTAATTTATTTGGAATTTTTGTGACAGCATTAATTGATTCAATTCGGATCAGTGTTGCTCTGACCACGGCTATCCTACACAGCGGCAGCATTAATACATTATCCTCCCGCAGCGATAGTTTTTAAAAAAGAATTCGAAATAAATAAAGAGAAAAGTTGAGATACTTCACTAACGAATACTCCTTCCGTATCACATTTAGAAATCGTTTTGGACAAGGTTTTAGTCAAACATTAGAAATATAAATCATGAATAACTTTTAAGTCGTTGAGTTTGGAAATATGAAAACTATATGAATAAATTTGTCTTAAAAATATTTTTATAAAAGTATACACATATTATTTTTCAAAAAATATTTTTGTAAATATAAGAAGTCAAAGTTACATTTTGGAGACCGTGTCGTTGTCCAAAACGAATTCTAAATGTGATACGGAGGGAGTATAGCACTATTTTATATACTCGTGTTATCTCCTCATGTAGTCTTAAACGAAGGATGTGTCCCAATGACATGCTCCGAGAGAAGATCAGTGTTAGTTTGAAGATAAGGAAAAACATACTATGTGGGATGAAACATGAAATCGTCTATCTATATGAAGATGTACGGAGGAAATTGGATGCATCTTTGAAAATTGAATCATGATTTTCTACAACGTACATCTTTGTGTATTTTTCCACCGTGCCTATATTTATAACTCTATTAACTGAAAAATAATATTCTATAACAGAAAAAATCAACTCCTTTCTGTTTGACAAATTTGTTTGTCCAAGTCATTATTGTAAGAGCCAACGATTCATTGCTTGATGCTACGATTTTCTACCATGAACCAATGAACCAGGATTTCAACAAATATCCCGTTGGCCAGGCCTTGTAGAAGAAGACAACAAATACCTCAAACACTAGTGAAGCCATTTATTTGGTGAGACAAAACAACGAAGTTACAAGCATAGATGAGATAAACCATCATACTAGATGGCATGATGTGTGCTACCTCGATGCATAGGATCCTCCTTGCTCTTTCAATTATTGGCGCCTTTTGCGCCTTTGCAAGCACGATTTCCTTCTGTGGGTACTTCTTAACAAAAGCTTTATCCACTATCAACATACCTCGTCAAGCAGTAGGATGGGGTGCTATATATATCTGCCATCGAGTATGATCACGTTGGCGTAGTACAATTATTATACAGATATACCGGCCATATTTATTGTAGGTGCTGCAGCTTGAAAGCGTAGTTCCCACTTTAAATATAATTTTTTAAGTCTTGTCTTAAGTGATTTTTTAATTTTAATTAAATTTATAGAAAACATATTAACATATATGACCATCTATAATACTAAATAATAATATCAGTATTTCAGAAAAGTTTTAACATAACGAATTTATTAATAAAAATTGGAGTCCGGCCTAGGATTAACACTAAAATGACATGTTTATGTGGAGCAAGGCCGCACAAAGTAGCAAAGCTAGCTCCCAGGACGACATGTGTGCCGTCTCTTGCGACTTGGTTTGCATGCCTTGGTTACTGTTTTTCTAGAACTTTCTGTTACGCTCATAGTAATGTATCCATTTCTTTCGTTATCAGATGAGTGAAGAGCCTGAAGCGTATTATAATAATTAATCACCATATCAAATATCAATTGATCCTTCCCTAGACATTCAACATTGTTTGTTGTAACGTGCCAGTGAAAACAAACGATTTGATTGATCGGTAGCTGGGCTGTCAACATATATGTAGTACGTACGGTGCATTCTTTTCATACAAAATTTTGCCAATTGATGGATACATACTTGAGAGTCGCATGGTAGCCCGAGTTCATCTATCAGCCACATGACACGGACTACCCAAACACGACACGTACGTATAGTATATCACTCAAACTCTACTCACGGCGCGCGGGTCCAACGCACATAGAGTATGGCGACTGACCACGGCCGCGGCCCCAGAGAATGGCGACTCACTCGGTTACCACACGCGACGCGGCTCCACGACCACGAAGCAGCAGCCAGCAGCTGAGCTATGAGCTGACACCTGCGGCTGGCGACCAGGCAGCTGAGGAGCAGAGAGCAAGTGAGACAAGTCACGCACGCAAGGATGAGGTCCCTCTCCCGCGGTCGCCGATCGCAATCAACGGATGGACCTGCTGGCCGGCCGGGGCACCACGCGAAACGCGGCGGGTCGGCGAGACACCCTAGGCAGGCTGCAGCCACGGCTCCGTCACCTCCGCGCGCGGCACGGAGTTTGCGAGCAAACGCACGCCGCCGACCGATGCCGCCGCGAAGGTGCACAAGCACGAGCTGGAAGCCGGAAATTCCTAGTTATAAATATAATATGAAATGTTCTTGTCAGTTTGAAACTTTCAATTGATCTCATAACAAAGTTACAACTGCCAGCCACTTCGTATTTGCAGTATTTGTACTATTGAAAAATGTATGAGTTGGCTAGTTTACGCTTTATCAGAGCAATTAATATGCAAATCCTTAGTACTAGGTCTGACCAGATATAGTGATATCTATCTATTATCTGAAGCATTCATTGGTTTCCAGTCCAACTATAGTAAACCATCAAAATATACAGCATGCTCGAGCCCACCAAGCCTCTTCAACTTGTTCAAGAGGTGTTTTTCACCTTTAACTTTAAAACCAAGAGGATCAATACCAACGTCGGAAGCATCAAATTCCTAGCCATGGATATGGAGATCACATATATATAGCCAGATCACAATAGCAGCGGTTGTTTTTCTAATCCTAGCCAGCTACTACTACGTACTTCCTCCGTTCCAAATTATAAGTCGTTTTGGCAAATCTAGATTCATAGTTAGTAGTATGTATCTACATATATACTTATGTCTAGATACATACTACTAACTATAAATCTTGAAATGCCAAAACGACTTATAAATTGGAACGGAGGGAGTACTAAGTAGACTTCTGAATAAAGAGCTTAGGGATTGTACGTGGCTCTCTCACGACACTGATTAAACTTGTTGATATAATAATAGCAATCGCCAAACTTCACTTCAAAGTCCTCGAGGCACTGCGATATTAATAAGAACGGTTAGGCCAAATCACAAGGCATATAAACCCAAACAATACAAATAGAGCTACTAGTTCTCTGAATTATGATAAGTGGTATTTCATTAACAGCATGTGCTACTATATACATCATAAGGTAACTTTATTGTGTACCACAGTAATAAACAATCTAGCTAATGAAATCAAAGAGGCCAATAATGAAATAAATGAGGCTAATTAAATGTATAATAGAACATGGAGAGGACATGCAGCAACAGCACTGCGTGCCATGGCACTGTCAGTAACAAATGCTATGAAACATGAGCGGAGTAAAAGCATACACGTAGGTAGGCATCAAAATGGATAGCGCACGAAGCAGCAGACAGTCGAGCAGCAGGTGCAGCAGTAGCAGCAACAGCTCTGCGTGCCATGGCATGGCCACTAGCAAACGCCTTATCTGAAAATTATAAGCAATGAATCATAATGATCAGCATTCGTTTGCCTATGGTTTCAGCAAGAAATGCCTGAATTGCCCCGAGCTGTTGTGGGATTCTTTCCTGCAATCACAGAGCCAAAGCTACGAGTACTATCTGGGGGAGATTGGTGCACTGCCAAAAGACAAATTGCACCTAAGCTAATCAATGAATATACCAATGAACTCTTATTCCAATATAATATCACAGCGCCAAAGCTACGAGCTTACCAATGAACTCTTAATCCAATATATTAAAAATTGCATTGCAAATTAAGAAAAATTTAGTTGTGAGCATAAAAAAAGGCTTTAGAACATATATTTAGTTGCATTAGCATTACATTTTTTGTGGAAAAAAACACAGCAACAGTAACCCAATAAAAAAGAGCAAATGGCTAAGAATGAATCATATTACAGCACAATACAGAAATTTCCAGAAATGTGGTTACAAAATTAAATTCAAAATAATGTCAGCTAGTACCTGGCTCAGGTGTAGCTGGAGCAGTATGTGGAGCACGAACGGGTTCTGCCACAACAAACTAATCATCAAGGTCCGAGGTTTGTAACATGGTTTTCCATGGATGTAGTTAAGTAAAACAAAGTGCAACCAAGTTCACAGAAAGCAAATTTGGGTATTGTATGCAACATTGTTTCAGTCACGCCAACTACCGCATAAACAACCACAGAAGCAGCATAGGAGTAACATGGTTTCTCATGAATGGAATTTACTCAAACACCAATGCAATAGTTTAAGACAAGCTAGATATTGACATACATTTAGGGTATACGGAGTACTAGGTAGGAAATCATGTACAGAGTCTAATCTAAATCACTAAGGGGGTGTTTGGATCAGGTACAGTACAGATCAAAAAAATCCGCTGATCCAAACAGACAGATTTTCGTGCTGATTACAAAACTCCAACTACCAAGGTCCTAATAATCTCATAATCAGGTTCGACTCAGCTAATAGAAGATAATAATACTATCCAGATTCCCATAATCTTCAACAAGCCATCAGATTATTGGTATCTAGATTTTTAGTGTTCAGCTTTTTTAATCTCTATATCCCATCAAAAACAGGACACATAAGTCTCATATCCATATCGAACATGAATAAGAACTGCATCTAAAATTGAAGGTTGACGCCAGATCCAAGAGGAGCCAGCAACGAAGCAACGAGAGTCGAATACGATAAGAACGGCGGTACCTGAGTCGGCCATGGCGTCAGATGGAGCGGACGTCGGAAAACCCTAGAGGCGGCGTAAAGGTGGGGAACGTATTGACCAGAGGCACGAACGAGCGAGATACGAACCGGCCGCCCTGGTTAGAAATTTATTATAGCCACGGAGAAGGTCGACAACGAAGGTGGCGAGAAGGCAGGCGGGGGAGGCGAAGCGGCGCGGGACGGTGGATGGGAGGGACGAAAACGGATCGAATACGGACGAACATCGCCGGATACGAATACAAATAATTTTTTTCTCTCGTATTCGGATCGTATACGGATAATGTCAACTTGTGACGGATAATATAGGAACGGGTATCGACATTCTAAATATCCAGCTTTTGCTATTCGGATTCGGATCGGTAACAGATACTAACTATCCGGATTCGGACGGATAAAAACCTCTCCAATCGAATACGAATGGATAATATCCGTACCATTTTCATCCCGGGAGACGCGGCGATGGCAGCGGCCAGCCTAGGCGATGGAGGTAGTTGAGGATGCGCCGAGGAAGAAGAAAGGTTGATGGACCGTCAATTGGGCCATATAACATGGACCATCTCATTACATCAGTGTTATAGAGAAAGGAAAAAAGTCTATTTGGCGGTCCCTCAACTATTGCCTAAGTTTCCATAAAAAAAAACTATTGTCTAAGTTTGATTCTCGTCTCTCATCTCTAAAACTGGATGTTTGTCCAACTCTGAAACCGGTTGTTCTTCATCCTTACAGTTTCGAGAGTGGTTTTGAAGATAGTAAATTAGAATATAGTTGGGAGTTCGAAGATGTAAATGATCTTTATGAAAAGAAATGTTTGCAAAATTTGTTTTCTTAAAAATCTGACTAAAAAATCCTAAAATCCGGTTTAATCTTAAAAATATAGAAAAATTGTTTTAATCAAAACATATGAAAGTAGTTTCGTATTTTCTCTAAAATCATGTTTTTTTTGCCATCTGTCCTGGTAAGTGGTAACCAATCGGCATTCAGTAACCTGTACAAATTAAGAGCAGTCAGGGGAGGAAATGAGAGTCTGTAAACCTTCCCTGCAGCGCGGCAACAGGTGGGTGTGTTGGCGATTGCAGATGGAGAGAAAGGCGAGGGACATGTGCGCACCTGATTAGGTTGTGGTGTTGGCGCCTTGGCCAGAGCCCAGAGGTATCGATGTGCCCAAAGGGAAAGAGTGAAACTGTCACAGCATGATCTAACACCATCGCCCAAATAAAAGCCTCAGCGCAGCAACCTCCTCAGATCATGCTGGCAGCTTGGACACTCACATTCGCCATGGATAGTTGCACTGAAGCTGTCAGCTTGGCGTTGCCAAATGAGACCATCATCGCCATATATACCGTGGCGTCGCGTGTAAACCCACGGGTGGCTGAGGCACAAGAGTCACACCACACGTCTCAACTGACTGAAATGCATGTACAGGTTCAATGTCAAAGGATCGTTACTATACAGCATCGATTTGGTTGATAGCTGCTTCGTGCCCAATACCGTTACCAAGAGGGATCATCGATCAAACGAGTGCAAACACATCATTGCAATACTAAGCACCTCTGAGTTTGGTTCCTTCTCCTTGTGATTTGTGAAGGGCTCCACGCCTCCACGACGTTACCATTTATCCTGCTAACCAATCAGCATTCAATAGCCTGTACTACAAATTATTTAAGGAGCAGGCAAAGGGAAATTAGGAGCTTCCCTGCAGCATGATGGCAACTGGTGAGTGTGTTCACGATTGCAGATGGAGAGCGAGGCGAGGGTACAGTACATATATACGCGCACCTGATTCCGATTACCGTCCATGCTGGTTGGCACCTTGGGTATCAACGTGTCCAAAGGGAAAGAGTGAAACTGTCACAGCATGATCTAACACTACCGCCCAAACAAAAGTCTCGGCGCAGCAAGCAACGACCTCGCCATGACATTGCTTACGCTCGACCCCACACAAGTTAGATCATGCTGGCAGCTTCACTCTTTCTCTTGGACACTCACACTCCCCTTAAGAGTGCACAGGGGCTCCAGCTCAAAGCTCCTCCCATGGCGGATTCGCAGGGGCTCCGGCTGCTCGAGCTCGTCACGGCCCTCCCCAATGGCGCGGCAGCTCACAGAAGAAGCCGATCAGGAGGATCACACTCATATAGACGGAGACGGGTCGCCGGGCAGAGATGGCCGGGTCACATGGGGTGGCCGAGGCTCGCGGTCAAGATGGCGCCCCGGCCCTAAAGAATCCTCGCCCTGTCGCTGACCCTGCCGGCTGGCTGCGAGCGCGAGGGGGATCCGAGATGCCATGCCATGGCAGGCCGGCGAGCGGGCTGGCAGCCGGCCAATCGGCGCCAAGTCAAACGCGAGGCCGGCACATGCGCGCGGCGCGCGGCCGTGTCGTGCTGGGGGTCGTGGCGCGTCGCGGGGGAGGCGAACATGGCCTCGCCCTGCCTTGTCCTCGCCTGCAAACAAATCCCCGTCTCGAGAAGCCAAACCGCGCGAATATAGAACGGGCGTAGACTAGAAGTGGAGAGATTGGTACATGCAGAGGTGCACCATAGTCAAAGATCAGGACTCTGCACTTTCTCTGCAGGCAGGAGTTGCCTAAAATACTCGAGCGTTCAGCCGGTGGTAAATACAGGGTTGTGGCTTTAAAATACTGACAAGTAAAATGATACACGAGGCCAAGTTTTTCAGATCCATGAGCAAAATCACACTGCAGTCGAACATCTCATAGGCTTCAACTGAAAACTGTGGCAAGTTTGCTGCTTAAAATACTACACCACAAAGTCTAGGTTTTCCAGATCCATGAACAAACTCACAGCACAGGCTTCAACAAGAGTTGGGAACTTCTCATTGGCTGGAATCCAAAACTGTGGATGTTTCAGTTTGAATACAATGGGCAATGATATTTCACAACACCTTACAACAAAAAGCTGTATACTCAAATTGTAGATTACACTGGGCAATACAAAATAATAAAAGATACAAGTTCTCGAGCACCTGACGCCAAAAATGGCTGGTGAAAATTAGAAATAACCTGATCAAACAGACAGCTCAGCAGTCTATTGTTACATACACGGACGATGGTCATCGATGGACTAAGTTGTGCGCACACACACACAAAAATGAAAAAAGAATGCACATACAGAAATGGGATGCAGCAGTCTAGAAGACAAATGCCTTGAAGCTAAATTTATAACTTAAAACGCCATCAAATGATGATGGCAAAATAATAAGGAAAAAATGGATGACATGACACATACATGATCAGATGACAGACTACAACAACAGGTGAACCAAGATTCTGTGCCGCTATAAAACTGACTGACTCAGGAGAAGCTCCGGCGACTAAAGCAGCTGCCTTGGTCCCACTTCTCGTGTTCTGCCTGGCCACCACCTGAAGACCAACTAACCGGGCAGCGAAATGGCCATTGTGCTGGTTAGAGCTGAAACCGCTGAAGTTGGCCAGATCCCATGGCTCGCTGAAACCACCCCCACCTTGGCTTGCCCGGTTTGTTGCTCTAGTTCACGGCACCATTCAGCAGTTCTGGTTTTGATCCAAAGATTCACCTCATGTCATAACATGTGGGTGAGGAGCACAGTGAGTTGTAAATTTGTTCAGCTTTGGGCCGTTTGGATGCATTTCCTCTGGTACACTGGTAGAAGAGATCTATCAGATGTCTCAGTTTATCTGCATGAGCATCAGATGTGATCCCTAGTTTTAGCCTTGTAACTGGCTCATCCATTGTCGAGAACGCCTCCAATTCCTGAGTTAGCCTTGGCCTTTGTTTCTTCCTCTGAAGAGATAGTTTAGGAAGATGGTTATACATTCATATGTAACCACTAGACAAATACAAAATCGACATTTAGGTGCTGATGTGAAGGGGCCTTACCATTATAAGATCGTATATTTCCGAGTCAGGAAGTCCCTGGTAGGGAATCCCAAGTGTAAGCATCTCCAATAAAAAACATCCGAATGACCAGATATCTACTTCCTGCATCCAAGACATATTTAACCAGACAACTTAGCCTCTCAGGGATTTGGTTGGAATAGGTTAGATCTGTAGATGTTTGACTAATATAGGAGACTATATATTAATACTAACACACATTCAATTCAAATGGACCTCGATTTACTAAATTGAAGTGGATTTGCAATAGAATCCAATAGACATGCATAGACATAGGCTGCCAGGAACAAACAAATGCATGATGATTCCAGCAGTCAAGAGTAATGTTTGAATAGATGTCTCCACAAAATCTATACTAAATTTGCTACTGCAAGATAATTGATTCCCAGCTCCAAACATATTTAAAAATGAATCCAAATTTCAAACACTGCTATACTCACCTAAAGCATAGGCACAATACAGGTTGTAGAGAACACAAATATCAGCAAAGTTACCCAACAAATATGCAGAAAAAATGAATAAATATTCTGAATAAACGAAGAAACCGGAGTTACAGAACGAATTATTACCAGTCCATAATGGTGTTTTTCATGCATGGCCTTAAGAACCTCTGGGGCCATCCAACAAGGTGTCCCAACACAAACATTGGGTGGATGTGTACCAAGGTGAGATATACAGCATGTATGGGACAATGAATGCAACGGAATGGATCTGTCAAAATCAGAGAGTTTGACGACAGGTGCGCCACCATTCCTCTTAGAATCCAGATCAACCAAAACATTCTCACTTTTTATGTCCCGATGAATAATCAGCTTCTTGTGCATCTCCAATAATGCGCAAGAAACTTCCCGAGCAATGTAAAATGCCAGATCAATGGGTACACACTTCTTGCCCTCCTTCAGTAGCTTTGTTAAATAGCCCTAATGAGAAAATAACAGATTCAGAACCAAAAACAAACATCTGTATTGATGTTGAAATGAAAAAATACAGGTTCATAAACATGAAAAATGATTTTACCTTCAGAGAACCTCCATTTACATACTCCATTAAAATTATGGATTGCAATATCCTGTATTCTTTATCACCATCGACTTGAACCCATTTAGACGAAAGTTGGTGTCCATATATGTCTACTATGGATCTGTGCTTCCTTAATGCTCCCAGCATTCTTACTTCTCCCAGAAGCTTGTATTCAAAAAGTTTAATTTCATCATTCGATGCACTGCGGGTATCTAGATATCGTATCTGCAATTGACAACAAAGTAAATAACTAGACCAAAAAAAATAATACCACATAGAAGGCACCAAAGAATAAAGGTGAAGGAAAAAAACCTTTGCTGCAGCATCAATATCACCAATTTTACAGTGATAAACAGAACTAGAAGCTGTAACTTCGATTTCTTTGCATGATGAGACAGATGGGAAGGAACACCGAGGAGTATAGCCCTCATCATCAATTGCAATGTGAAGCCGACTGAGTGGTACGTACCTGAAACCGCATGAAGATAATGAGTTAATCAAACATAGGGTGATGATCTTGGATTCAGAAAGAACCTGCATGTAGCATGTAATACTTGTGCTCAACACCTCCCTGAAATAGCATGACTAATATGCATGCAACTAGATCAGCAGACAAGATCCCCTACCATCAGGTGAACAAAATAATAGAAGGATTAAAAGCATATCTACAAGCAAATAGCCAAATCAAGAATATAAAATGTAAAACGGGCTCAGTCCCTGCCACAAAGCAAATATATTTTCTTAGCTATTAACTAAACGAAATATGTTTAGGTAGATGAACAGCTGGCAGGTCAAAATTTTAATATATCGTCCTTCTTAAGACAGGACTGCCATTTTGTTGGTGGCATCATTGACCATAAATAGAATATGACAAAGGCAGAGAACACTCTACAATGTTTTATAATACTGTTCATTTTATAATATATTGTTTGTTTTATATTAACTATTAAGTGGACATAAGAGTATTTCATTCAACTAAGCTACTTGCGATATACATAGAACCTAAAAGCTGGAAATTAGCTGCTTTGAAATATGTAAAGTGGCACTTTGTAGGCCATATTTTCTGCCTGACACAACACTGAAACAGTACTAACTAAAAATTAGCCATACGATAGGACAAGAATGGTGCAGTTCTTATGCATGATGCACTCAATATATGCAAAGCTACCATGATGAGTGCTTACAGAGTAAGAACGGAGTATCAGAAACTGCTCACCTGCAAAAGTACTCTGGATCTGTCTCTTCCTTTATGTTGGTGGGGTAACAAGCATCAACAATCATCCTCACCCAGCCATTCCCTTTCCTAACAGGAACAACATTCCAAGCATGAGGGGTGTAGTCAAGATGGCCTCTCACAAGCTCGCAAGGAATAGGAGGATCCGCCCGGTCGCACAAATACTGCAAAGAATGTGGTTGGAAAGTTCATACTTAAGTGCAAATACAAAATGAAATTCGATACAGGGAAAACAGGGACCTACCTTCATTAGGACAGCTCGGTGCCTACAGACACCAAACTGCAGTGCCCCAATAGGTACAATGCCCGAATTTCTTCTTTCCTTAATGATATGTATTGACCTATTACACAGACCAGTAAAATCAAAGTGTCCGGAAAGGGTATTGGTCTGCTTAGAGGCTTCACTGATGTCGCTTATGTTTCCAGCAGAACAGGTACAAACAAAAGGTTGCTCCTTCCTCAAGGTAACAATAGCTCTTCGGGTTCTTCCAAGAGAGGCACTTCGGTCACAACCACCAAAGCAGTCAGAAACAAACAAAGCAAGCACTGATGCCCTCAATAAATCATGGCTTGCATCTTCATCCATTTCGAAAGTGCTTGGCCTTTTCAAATTAGATAGAAGTAATTGTGCTGAAGAAGCAATTGCATCCAATTCCTCATCTTGTTCTCTAAATAAAAACAAAAGAATATCAGAATATATAGCATGAGAAAAATGTAGACTGCCATACATGAATATGAATGGGCACTAACCTGTCCAACAGAATAACTTCACGTGCATACAACCCAAGACTCCTTTCATACTCCTCTAACGACATGAAAGGCATATCTCGGCCCGCATCATAAAAGCCATCTGGTAGATGGTCATCTATGCTGCAAAATGATTCCACACTGTACTTGTATGAAAGTTTTGATCGTTCATCAATTGCTCGAGGGCATTTGCTCGGTTTAGGATTGCTGTCCATATCAGGGTGCCTTTTAGATTTTGAAGCAAACTTGGATGTCACTGAAGGGTTACCTTGAGCATTCTCAACAATATCATGGGCGGATGAAGCAGTATCATCTAGTTCATTTTCAACACTGCAGATCCTGCCTCTCCTGAAACAAGTAGGCTCCGCACTGATACAAGAATTGTCATCATGGTAGCCTCTCATATTGAATCCAGGTTTCTCCTCATCATAGTTGTCCTGTAACATCATCCCGCTATCCTTTGCAAGCCCATCCAAGTCATCATCGACTATCGAAGATACATCTTCAGATATAGAACTCGTTTCTTTCAACGAGTCATGTACAGAGGTTTCTTCGTCAATTCTTTTCATGTCTAGCTTGTTTTCCATATCATGTAAACTAGAAGGGCATTCATCTTCAGCCATGTTCACAGCCATTTCATCTATGTATTTTTCACTGAGCTTGCTCCTGCTTGACTCTAGACGCTCCTGGCGAGCTTGTTGCTGCAGACAATCCCGTCTCCTCCAGCCCTTCTTCATTTTCTGTGGAGCATGGTGTTTCAAACTTGGGGAAGCTTCTGGTTGCAAGCATAAAAGGGCACCGTCGCAAGCACGACCTGAAGTTCTAGATTCTGCTAAACCTGAGTACTTCATCTTGCCACTTTTCATAGCAGTTGTGTCATTTCCCCTCATGTCACAGCATATCCATGAGGGAATTACATCAGAATGGGAGAGCCTATTAAACTTGGAACAGAAAAATAAAGTGTCAGTCTATGATATTTGAATTCATAAACAAATCTCCATGATATAAGTTAAATAGCATCAAAGTGCAAGTATAACATCACTAGTGTAGAAGAAGGTGCCCCTCCCCATAAAACCAACACCCTATCAAGCTTTATTCTTGGGCCAAATACCTCCTCAAACACATAACCCCTTAAATTTAAATTTAAAAGGATAGCAACCAGAGTATAGCAAATAAAGAAGAAACATGACATTTACTTGTGCCTTGTGAAAAGATGCTTAGGAAATAGATAATATACCTGAAGGTTTAAATACTGCAGAGTAAGCATAGAAACAAGTTTAACCGATCCAAGAGAAGTCAATCTGTTGTTTGATAAGTCAAGGCTTTCAAGACATCTCAAAGAGGAGATTCCTGATGGTACATCCACCAGCTTATTATTGGTCACTTTGAGGAACTTCAGTGCACTCAACTCAATTATACAGTTAGGCAAGTTCTTCAGTTTGTTGAAAGAAAGGTCAAGTTCTTGGAGTTTCCTTAGGGAGCCAATCTCAGGAGGGAGGTACCTATATTTTGTTACAAGAAAGTTACAATGTCAACTGCAATCAACAAGCTTAAACAAACAGGGATGAAAACTTCACAATCATAACTGAAAGCATCTCATCTTGCTTTTGTATTACATTAATAGTCTACAAACAAGGAACTCTACATGCTTTTAACTTTAACATGAGCCATTTAAGGGAAATGTGAAAAGCGCTTAATATTGAAATTTTTATATGAACAGTTACTATACTAGTTGCGGCAATCAATCGTCATCAGAAAGAGCATTTCATACAATGGAATTCAGTAAACTGATCCAATCATTTTGGGGGGGGGGGGGGGGGGGGGCACGGTCCACACAAAAACATCAACCATGACAAATTGAGAAAACTTACTTTGAAACTAAATTTCAAGACAAACTTCAATATTTTATCCACGAAGAAATTTGGTTCCAACAACAAAAAGAGGAAAGCTAGATACAGGTATTAGGTATAGCACATCGCAGAATCAGCAGTTTGGCAAAAACCAATTCGGCAATTCAATCATTGCTACTGGTGTTTGTAAAGCAATTTGCCTAACTGACCTGAAACACCATTGTTTATAACACAAGACATCGACGTTCAATTAGTAAAAGGTGCTGCCTAACTGACCTGAAGCATCAACATTTCCACTCCAGCAGCTAAGACGATAACCCAGATCCACATTCTACAAACAGATGAAACTACACGGAACTTTTTGATGACTTTTCGGTGATTCAGAGATTTAACGGTTGCATACTTCCCATGCCTCCCATTATATTATCATTAATAAGGGAAAGTATGGTGTAGCTACAGCAAGCAATCATCTATAAACTCCAACAAGTCTCCAACACAGACAATGGGTGCTCCGTAACCACTGACGCATTGAAGCACAACAAAAAATGTGCACGCACTCTAGAGTATTTCACATACAAATAGCAGCTAGCTGCAATATGGTAGTTTCCTACTGTGATAAATTGAACAATATAGATGGATAAAACAAGAAAAAAAATCAGAAACTTAGTTAACACACAAAGAAAAGTCACAAACCATATGAACAAAGATCATTGCCCCTACCTAAATTAGCACTTGGCAAAAGCAATCATAGTTACCAGAAGGTACCTATTATGTCAAATTCAGCCTAACCAACAGCCGTTACTAATCATCGTTACCCATCCAAGCACTGTCACTCATACCATTTCCCTCTACCGTTATGTTGCCGATTGAATACTACAAAAAAAACCAGCAGAGAACACGATAAAGCAGCCAAATTTAAGCTCGAAAATGCTTGGGTGGGGTGTGTGTTGGGTGTGGGGGGGTAAACTACTGAGCCACTAAACAACAGGCAGACACTGGGAATTGAGTTTTGAGTTTGTCGTTTTGGACATACCTAATAGAGAAGTGGCAAATGGTGAGCTTGGTGAGGCACCTAAGCCTGGCAACCTCGGCCAGTATGGAGCACGAGGACGGCCTGGGCGGCACCATTGAGAGCTCGAGCTCCTTGAGCGCCTGCATCCGGCGGAGCGGCGCCCCTGAGACCCTGGGCGCCGACACCTTGACCTGCAGGCTCTCGAGCCCATCCAGCTCGCCGCTTGCGTCCGTGGGGAGCACCTCCACATCGTTGCCGAAGAACTTGAGCGACCTCAGGCCGCCTCCGCCGCCGATGGAGCGCGGGACGAGGTTGAACGTGTTGCGGTAGACGTATATCTCGCGGCCGCCGCCGGCGGGGGGCGTGGGGAGCGTGGCAAGGTCCCAGACGTTGCCCGCGACGTCGGCGGCGTCGGATCTGCGGGCGGGGAGGTCCTCGGCGTCGGGGACGGAGAAGGCCGGGGCCATGGGGCGCCGCCGGGCGGCGGCGGCGGCGGCGGGGTTTTTGGGCGGCGGAGCCTAGGGTTTCGTACGGGCGAGGAGAGAGAAAGGGGGAGGGGAGGGGAGGAGCGGGGAGGAGAGAGAGACAGAGATGGAGGTGGGAATAAAAAGTTTTTTGTTTGTAAAAAAAAAATTAGGAAGGGGAAGAGCGCGTGGTGGGGACGCGACACGCGACCGCGGCCGCGCGCGCGAGCCCGAGAAGACGAAGCCTCGACGCGTTTGGTTCGGCCGAGGCGCCGAATTGGGCAGCCGATCAACGACGAACGCGGTTCGGTGTGGGCTGGTCCGGTTTGGGTCCGGTAACCAGAAATGGAGCCGTTAGCGCTCAGCCGAAGCCCAGGTTGTCCAGGGAAATAATTTGGGGCCCAGTTCAATAATCTAATGGCCCAGAGCCCAGACCAACAATATGCAGCCCATCCAAGAGAAATGAAATGCGGCATGGAAAGAGAAATGTGACACAACTGCCCCCAAAAGTCAACAAAGGTAGAATACACAACATCACACATTCATAGTACCAAATGGAGCCTCTTAATTCAGCTTTATTGAAACACATGGGAGGTAGATTTTGCAGATATATCTACCACGACCTGGGACACTCGGTATGATTAGTATCAGCAACACGACAACGTAGACAAACACAATATATCTGAGAGTCTCACAGCGCTCTCGACAAAAGCGTAAGAAACGTAGCAGAACTCAGCGTCTCAGCGGTTCATCGGATACACCGATCGGCATCTCAATAGCAGCCGGGGAAATGGGTAGCAAGAGGGCGGTGGAAGAAGCCGCCGGTCAGAACTGGTTAGACCAGTCGGCAGCGCTGCCGACACGGGGGATGCTGGCGTCCTGCTTCTTCTTGGCCTCGCTGTCGACCTTGAAGGTGGAGCCGCACATCTGGCCCTGGCTGTCCACGCGCGGCACGGCCTTGACCTCGTGCAGCGGGTGCTCGAAGCTCTGCAGCCCGCCGGAGGTGGTGTAGAAGCAACCTAAGAGGACGGACATGGACGATGAGTCGGTGATCATGGCACCACATTGCAGGTTTCAACTGAATTTTCAATCAAATGGTGTTTATATGCGCCTTCACTGATGCTATAGTTACCTTTGGGGAACGGGGCGTACGAGTTGCCACAGCCGGTCTTGAGGAGACCAGCGTCATCAGAGAACACGACATGGTCCTCGGAGTCGACACCCCAGAAGAAGGGGATGCTGCCATCAGCGTCCTGCAATCAGTCATGGCATCACATTTCAGGCGCAGCTCAGAGGTAAACATGCATAATTCAGAGACAAGATATTGATGCATAATTGGATTACAGTTTGCACGGCTCAAGCCATGGTCAACAAGGTAGCAACGCATGGTTCAGGTAAACTTACAGCAGCAACGAAGGTGGACTTTGACAGGGTGTCGTACAGGATGAACGCAAACTTCCCGCTGAGATCTCTCACGACCTGGCTAGCTGGGACAGGGCCTCTGTCCCTCAGGGTCCTGTAGGCCTCGATGATGATGGTCACCTCGTTCGCGGTCTTGCTCAGGCCATAGTGCTGCTTCAGGTTGGCAATGTTCTCAATGTGCCCTTCGAACAGGCAGAAGATGTCATTCACAGCACCAAACAACCTGTGCAGCAGAACAAGGCACAGAGTCAGGTAAATGTAACTAAGGCAAAATTGTAAGAAATAGTATCAGATGCCCTCAAAAAAAGGTACCAGATAACAAAAGAATTATCGGGATCAATCATGATTCAAGACAAGCGTGCGAGTATTGCCATGCAGAGCCTAAATGAAACAATTTTCCCCATAGCTTTGGCTTCATTGGGCCAATAGTATAGTGCTTAAAATACAACAGGGTCATATAGCAAATGGCCATGTCATTCCTATTCTGTATCTGAAAAGCTGGGAAAGCTAATAATAGATTAATAGGATAGACAAGCACAATGCACTTTGAGTTAGCTTAAAGGAACTCAACTCCCAACTGGTCCACTACCATTTTTATTTGCTGGAGAAGACGTGTTGCTACCTAATAAGAAATTTTACCAGTCACCATCACCCCTGTTTGAGCTGACAAGGAACAGATACTTACAAAGTGTCAAATTGACATGTAATTCAGTTTTGTAAATAAGACATAGGCATGGTATTGGCCATCCTAGCGCAGCATTACCTATTTGTTAAATATTTTAAGTACAATGATAGATACAGCGTTAAAATAACAGATGTAACACAGAAAAATGTGTACAAGAGAGATATATAGCAACACAGAAGGTTCAACCAAAGTTCGCATACACATACCCGACTCCCCCATAATAATTGTGAAGTATATATTTACATTAGATAACAACATATATGCATGATAAGACGATTGGACTCCAAAATCAGAATTCACAGCTAGCAGTTTGAACTAAATGGCTCAGGACAAGGTGAAAAAAAAAGTCAATCTCTCAGCAACTTTAAGAGAAGCACAAAACACTAGATACAGACATCCTAAATGTATACATGATCACACGGTGTAGCTGTGAATATGCCGAGAACTAGGAAACATTCTTCCTTCCCTAATTGTTACAAGCTGGATTGTCCAACTTCATCTCAGAAACAAATAACATTCCTTAAGTGATTGCAGGTATTACTTGAAAAATCCAATCTAGCACAGCCAATGTGACCTGATAAACAGCATTATGTAAATAAAGAACAGACTTACATAAATCGGGTGTTGGATAAGATGAATAAGGAAAAAGTTGATGCAAACGATGGCATTGAACTAGTTTCTCTATACATTCATCGTTCATGAATCGAGGAACTCAACTTACCCAGAATTCAACTGGTCAGATAGTTTATAACCACGAACAAACAATACATCAAAGTATCAAGCGCAGAAACCAACTCAGAAACACCCAAACCCAGTGTCCAAATTACTTATATTTTTTTTCTTGAGTTTACTAAATTTCGCTTGACTCAAATGAGGACCAAATGAACAAGCCACTGTGTTCGTCAGTTAAAGTTTTTTTAAAAAAAAAACTCTGTTCGTCAGAGACGTGCTGATTTGCTCCGGCAAAAGAAAAGGCACAAACGTGCTGACTCTACCAACATTTGGAGCAGATCTAAGCAACCAAAAGGGCATGACCTACCATTACGCCATAAAAAACTCAAATTTACCCAAGAAACGCTACAGATTCCACGTTAGACCATATAACCCTCTGAATATTAGTCAGTTACTCAGTTATTCTTATTCATCGTCTGTTTCATCCTTACCAAGAGAAAGTGCAAACTGACTTGAACAGTTGAACCCCGCAAAAACACGAAGAAATCTCGCCTAAAATCGGCGTTGAAAGCACAAACATCACTGATCAAGCCCACAGCGTTAGTTAGCCCCAAGCAACCAAGGAAAAAGAAGATCTCCACACATTCCAACCGAAACCTCAAAAAGTTCCAACCGTTCCAAACCACACGAAGCGACCACATCACCGAATCTCGCGAGGAAGCACACAAACACCAAGCATTTCGCATCAGTTCATCACCCAGGGCCATCACAGGCACATATATTCGGCAAGGAAAGCGAGCACGGGCGGGAGAGCACAGCACCTGGGGACGAGGGGGTTCTGCTTGGCCGCCGAGTAGGCCAGCGCGCCGGAGGGGCCCAGGCTGACGGTGACGGCGCCGTCGTGTGCGGCGGAGAAGCCCTTCATCAGCGCGCCCACGCCGCCGGCCGCCGCAGCGGCCGCGCCGGCCAGCGGCGGGCCGCGGAGGCCCTCCGGGCACTTGGCCACCGTGGGATCGAAGACCGCCAGCATCTCGCCGCCGTCCGATGCGAAATCTCTCTTCTCTCCTCGCTTTCCGTGCGCTGTCCTCTTCCGATACTCTGCTTTGTCTGTTGCTAGACACGGAAACGCTGAATACCACTAGCGCCCACTAGTCAACATATATAGAACTTTTCGTCTCCCCATTTTGCCCTTTGGTCGGTTGGTAGGTTTTTTCTTGTTTTTTTGCTATATTTTTCCTAGGCAGATAAATCCGTATCCTATTTATTTCCAGGAACGTCTGTACAATGTAATTCTATTAAATATTTACATGGATATGTAAACCACAAGAAAAAACAGAAAAGATCACAGAGCGCGAGGAACTTGGATAAGCTGCACCACGAAATGCGAAAGAAGTTGTTGCATAAAGTTTTTATATTTCGTTATAAACAATGTTGCAAATAGCGGGCTATAGAATTTAGCAGAGTGCTTCTAAAAAAGCTATAGGAGCTATAGCGGAGCAACAGCGAAAGCTATAACCTTTAGCGGTATGCAAAAAACTAGCAAAATTTAGACCTAAACATTATTAATTTCAAGAATTATAGCTTATATTTCATAAGTACATGCAATCATTAGTAAAAACATTGGCAAACAAGTCGCATTTACAAGATAAGTCATAAATCATAACTCATAGTTTATAAATCACACGTTTATAAGTTCGTAACTCAACCATAGCAGTGTTAGTGGTTCTAGGCTATAGAATTTAGCGGGGCTATTTCATGCTATAGCGTAATTAGCGGTAATATTTACAATATCGTTGCAGCACTTGTCTTAAAAAGCTATTAGCGGGCTATTTGCAATATTGGTTATAAATGAATATAATTAGACTATTTTGCACCAGAATATCTTTGAATAGGACATGAGCTGTAGAGCAAATTGTCCTCTAGGGTAGTTCGGTCAAATTCGTTGAAAAAGATAGTCTCTTGTGCTTATCCAGTTCTGCTTTTAATATTCCATGATACACCGACGCGGAAAAGGATATAAAGACCTCTATCACCCAATAAACCAGGGTAGATTAAGCATAGCCAGCTGGAGTTTTGATTAGCACATGCAGAGATGAAAAAACACCGTCTTTGATCGTTATCAGGTCAATGTCCACCCATCCAGAATTCCAGATCCATCGTGGAAGAATGGTCACTCATCGTGCTCTCAAGTCTCGACACCGCCCATTGGATTGATGCTTTTAGTTAGTGGTTGATAATCTCACTCCGTCCCGCTTCTACCCTGTGCTAATCACAGCTTGTTTGAAACCACAAACTTTGGATAATTTTTTCAGATTTTTCATGGGAACGTTTGATTCGATCTCGTGTCTGTCTTTATCCAGTTTGTACTCAACATCCCACCGCACGCTGACGTGGAGATGTATAAGACTAAGACGACGGAGCGTTATTCTGCAGGTCAAACTAGATTATTTTCCTTTTGCGATCAAAGCAAAGTTATAGTTAGAGGAAGCCATCTCCAGAAGATCGCACAAGTCAATGACCTGGACGCGTTTATTTAAAAACAATGCCCCGGACGCGTGGAAGGCTGCAGGCCCTTCATCCTTGACTGATCGAATATTCGAATGATCGTGCCCTCTCAGTCTCACCACAACCGCCGTGTCCACTAGGCAGCAGCTGATAGGAACTGCCATTCTGCCAATGAAATCACAAGCTCGCAGGACAATCTCCGCCTGTATGGTGCCAAGAACACAGTCCCTTCCATGGTAAAGATAGAATACATGCTTAATACTCTAGCACTGTAAATCTTCGTTCCTCGATTCTTTGTCATTTCGTTCATGTGGGCCGATACCTGGCTTGATGATTTACCAAGCGGCGAATCTTGGTTACAACATCAAGAGGATACGGTGCAGTGCCAGTCAGTTAGCCAGATCCTACGTGTCGGTCCAGGATGAACCCCGTGATCTTTCAAAAAAAAAGGATGAACCCCGCCAAGCGTAAATCTCTATGGAACGCGTCACATGACCGCAAAAAGGTGCCTTCGCCGATTTGTTAATCTGTCGGATGCATACGGCCACGTCTACGATTTGCCCTTTTATTGAGAAGTTGCTTCGCCAAATATCCGCCGAAACGGGTGGAATATGAATGGATATCCCAATTATCTGAATCAGAAGTCCAAATCGAAGTGCAACAGCTGCTCCAGTTTATGCCCCCCAACTGAACCATGGATTTGGGGCGCAGCGCATCGCTCTGTTCAGCAAAACTCTTACAAGTATGTGCAAATGACCTGACCGAACACAAGGGTGCTCAAATTACACCCAGTCAAAGAATGAACAACACTTACTTGAGGGGAGGACATAAAATGAACCTAACACCTCTTTCCTTGCTTCCACAACCCCCAAACAAAACATCGAGACAATACACCATCATCGTCCACGTCAACCGGCACCACCAAAATTACCCTGTACAAACTTTACAAACACTGGCACCTACAACCCCCCCACATATGAATCCTTTTCTCCTCACAAAAAGAAGAAGAGAAGGTACAACCATCTGATAATTCACAGTATAGGATTATGATGTCAACGCAGCGACGCCTCAATGCCTCATCCACTTCATCTTTTCAATGTGTCTGTTGTATTTCCCTCTAGCCCGAATCGTGGTATGGCCGGGGCATGGGCATCCCGAGGAAACCTTCTAGACCATGGTAGAAGCACGCCGATCTGAGCTCTCTAGTCAATGCAGCTACTGTGCTCATCAGTTCTGGATCAGAAAGAAACCAGAGATATAATTTAATCAGCGCTTTCTATATGTGCAGATGAAATCCCTATATTTGGCTGTCACTATGAGCCCTTGAAACTGTCGTCTTTCAATGACCATGAAAGCAAGTGACCACTTGCATCCCCACTCAAAAGCTGTTTCAGGTCCGGTGGTATACAAAGGGCAGTGACAGGGTGCTTATGTGACTTGAGCACCTTCTGCAGAAGCAGCCTATATTCTGGTGTTTGGCCGTTCAGGCTAAGCCCACCAGAAGTGACTGCAGGCGACTTGCTCTTGTTATTTAACTCATCAGACGAGCAGTGCACCATCTTCCAAACCTTAACAGCGCCGCTTTGATGACCTGTCACATACCAGTTTGTGTCCTGCCAATCTGAGTGTGTCGTGCTTGCCACAGATAAGATGAGGTCAGAAGGAAGTTGAGAGGTGTTCACCACAGCAAGGCAGTCCCCATTGATGCTCCAAACAGCAAAAAGAACACCAGCACCAGTCAGAATCTCGCCAGTCAGGTTGTTCACATGTAGTGCAGATACTGATGCTGGGAACCTTGGTAGCTGCTTCACAAAGACCAGGCTTGTCAGGTCCCACAAGATCACAGAACAGTCATCAGAGCCTGACACAATTAATGAGTAAGGCTGGCTGACATAGACACAAGTTATCTTGCCCGTGTGAGCGCACAAAGCCTTCTCCATTCTCAGGAGACGGCGGATGCCATCCTTCACAAATCTCCAGACTGCAACAACTCCGTCATCACCACCTGTGGTGAGAATGTTGCCATCATGGCTCACTCCAGTGCACTGGATTTGACTACCACCATGAAGGTTTTCATGTGTGGACAAAAGTCTATCCTGATCATATGTCAATACTCTCAAGCTTCGGTCAGGGAAACCCCAGGAAATATATTCGCTGTAAGTTACTGGCTTGAGCAAGCAGTTAGCTGCGGCAATTAGGATCTTATCATTGTAGGAGACAATCTGGGACACTGAAGATGCCGTCTTGCGAATCTCTTGTTGTGTAAGATAGGCACTGTACCTTAGAGGATGAGGAGGGACTTTCCTGTCGGTCCGTCTCTGTGGATGTGGTTTTTGGAATAACTGTTTCGGTGTCTGTCCAAAATGGTTGATTTGAGCCAGTATTGAAGCCTTCATGGTAGGATCTGATACTGCATCTATGTCAACATTGCCTTCATATGTGTAGTGATAGAAGACATTGACAGCATCTTCGGCTGCCTGCCATATATAAAAGAAAATAAATATCAGAAATAATGTAGGTAAATGAGTGATACTACCAAATGAAATACATAACATGTCCTACAGGAATACCCTTTGTTTCACATTACAAACCACTTACTTTTTGCTTGCACCTCAGAGACCATGTAAAATAAAATAGAGAACATATAATATGAAGAACATGAATTGATTAATAACTCATTATAATCCTGCTCAAGACCTCAGGATAAAAACAAAATTATGCACAGTTTAAGAATGGGTCAGAAGGCAAAAGGAGACACTTCAGTAAAGAGGCAAAATGAAAGTTCGCTTTGTGCTCACAAATCCTGCGCATTTTGGGTGGGGTGGGGTGGGGATGCTATCCTTGTTCAAAATAAAACATATTTGTGCTGTTATGATTACAGTAACAGCAACACCATTAGGGACAAAATGCAGAAAGCAGAGATGCTTAATACCTTTCCTCTCTGCTTATATCCAAAAATAAGATCAATCCAATGATGTAGGTTTTCTGATACATAATCTGACTCCAATGCTTCCCGATGCTTCCTAATGAATTCTCTGACACTGCCTTTAGCCCAAGGCGGCAAAACAACATCACCAACCTGAAAGCGTCATTTAAAAAAGTTACACGCTTGCCTCCAACTGACTGAGCTTTCAGAATCATAACATCTAGTGCAAAAATTAGCGCATGTGATTTTGTGAAAGTATACCTTTTCTCCTGATTGTTTCTCGCCCAGGTCCAGATTAAACCGGTTCTCCAAAAATTCAGGCAAATAATAGAACTCAGGAATCAGTTCTTTCACATCTGATGTGTTGCTTTTGCCAGCGGCGCTTACCCATGTATCTCTCACACTATTGAATAAACGGTCTGCATGGTCAAATTGCCCACCCTGCAATTTCTGATTTTCTATGCTAAATGGAGGCAACCTTAAGAGATAGAAAAGGACAATTCCAGCACTTGAATAATGGGAGCCATAATGAAACTTTGGTACATCAGGGTCATCCCAGCTATCGTATCTGAAAGTAACCAAGGAATGAATTTTAATTGAAAGTTAGACGATCAGACCTCTAGCATTTAGCAAAGTTAGAGATGTTAGTTTATTTTAATTGAAAGAGAAACAAATAAGTATACAAATTGACACTTTATAAACCAACCTCTTGCAGAATTCCTCTTCTCCTTCCTCTGTTTGACATCCCATAGGTTTATCAAGCTTGCGAAATGTCTGTGGATTCCTCAGATCTAAAGTATCGCTATCATAATCTGCAAGAACCCATGGAAATACTGGGTACTGGGTGAGATCACTATACCCTCGGCCAGCAAGTGTGTTTAGATGCATGAGATATTGGAAGTTGGTAATTTCCCCACTTTGCCATCTTTTAGAAAACGATTTTGCCATGACTCTGAAAAGACGGCTCCCCTCACCGCTGTCCTGTTTTGAGGATGCTGATATGGTCGTGTCCAACCTGTGCAAAAGCATGTTTTCTTAACTGTTAACAAAGTTCCAATGCTCAAGAAATCTAATGGTAAGTAATAGCAATAAAATGTCAGGTCTTACAACTACAAATAGTTCACAGAATGCAGAAGATAAAGGAAACCTCTCCACCTATCAACTGTACGAGACATGCAGAAGAACAGATAGCAAACATAAAAACTCCAGCTTGTAGCTGAAATCTATCTTATTGTGGTGTTCTTCCAAAAATAACAATACGGAGCTGGTAAAAAAGCATAATTCGTATCTATAGTTTGGTTGAAAGTAGGCAAACAGTTTCCAGCAAAATCAAGACTCACAATTCTAATAAAAAACCCTATCAGCCAAGGGAAAAAAGACTAAAAAACCGTGTGAGTCATGAAACTTTGGAGAGTAGGAATATGCTCGTGGTTTCAAAACTTTATGTCCTAAATACCAGAACTTACGACAACAAAAATCTGAAAAAAAAGCATGTTTCACAAGCAAGCTGCTGTTTCACTCAAAAAGCAACCTCCCGCACATTCAAACATGAATGTTAATTCCTGTGAAGCGTGATGTCAAGACCTGCTACATATAACCTTTCATGCCATAGGTTCATAGATAGCCAATTAAATGTTTTGAATTCATTTTAATTATAGTAGTAGGTGGTATCAAATCTTAATGCTATGCATGCACATGATAACTACTGAGCATGTGCAACTATAACGGATTAAGAATACATACATGCTATTCCGCGGGAGATTCATGGCAATCAGATTTTTGAAAACTTCTTCCCTCTCCTTTTTGTGGAAAACTAGAAGCTCATTGCAACCATCCATGCTGAAAATTTCTATTGCAACAGGCCGGAGCTGGTAATCACGTTTTAGTAGCTCATGAACACTATCAAGCTTCCACATATGCCATGGATGAGGCAGGTTGCTGCTGCTGCAAAGCTTCTCCTTACCCCAAGCACCTCCGTTATATGCCCATGCTCTGCCACCAAGTAAGACCTTTGCTGTTGCACCCCACATGGAAGGTGATTTCAGCTGAGATTCACTGCCTCCCATTATATCCTTGTTCACACCTAAAGCTTGATCAATGACAGAGAGCTCATCTTCACTGCCCTTTTCACAAATGCAATTGGAATCATCAATGTAGAAGTTCTCAATAATGTATAAGCAAAATTCCCCAATTAGAAATATTCCGTCGTGTTTATCAAGACCAGCAACCCGTTCACAGTTGTACTTATGCCTTATTTTCTCATAGGGTTCCAGATAAGGTCTGATAAGATATTCACCGTTGTCAAGCAACTCCTTTTCTGATTTATCCTCCGAAGTTCTTGCTTCAGTACCTTTTACTGAAGGTGCCCTCCTTGGCGAACTAAGTTCAGATTTACCCTGGTGACTCTCTGTCATGTGAAAAGAATGGGAACTTGATTTTGCTCCAAATTCCGTAGCAGAATGAAGGCTCTGTTCATTAATGCTACTTTTATCATCAGTCCAGCCAATTGGAGCTGAAATTGTGCTTCCTCCTTTGAATATGTCGTCATCATCTTTGAACGATGCAAACTCAGCAGCATCAAGGTCCTTCTGCTCAGTGTCATAGGTCAAAAGATTCAAGCCTGACATTGTATCTGAACCAGATGTCATCAATAAGTCCCCGTCCTCTTTATTGGTCATCTTACCATCATCCAATCCAAGGTTGCTGGTTAGAACATTCTGAATAGTATCTATCTTAAATTTAGAGTGTTCAAGTTTCTTCCGCATTCTATATGGTCCTTCGACAGCACATAGCTGCCATGCAGGTTCTGTGGATGATAGCCGCATGGGAAAAATACCTCTCTCATGAACAAGTTCTTGGAGCTGGCTTTGCCACTCGCTTTCTCCATGTAATATCCATCCATATTTGTCTTGACGAATTGCTCTTAGCTCTGTAGACATCACATCACGAACCAAATCAAGATTATACCTCCGCTCATTTATCTGCTCCCAGTGCCTGGCGTCTAGTTTTGCAGATTCCCGAGATTTCCGTCCCATCTCTTTCTTGCGTCTGACTTCCATTCCTTTTATTCTCACGCCAGGAAATTTTGCTGACCCAGCGATATACTGAACCCACATTATTAGAGCACACTGGTCCAACACTTTACTTATTGTTTGCTGAGAACTCTGGAGCCATTCAAAAAATATTGAGGTACTTCCAGTGAGCAATTTGTCCAGTCCTCCATGCAGGATATCCAATTGCTGCCCTTGGTTAGGCTTGGAAACTAGCAGGTCCTCAAGAGATTGGCGACGATGCACTACCAAGTATTTAAGTAAATCAACCGCCAAATTTTGAGCAGTTAGTCTCTTGTCACGGAGAAGTGCCATTAAACTTATGCAGAAACAACACATTAGATCAGTATCAACATTGCTTGGGCAGAGCACCAGTCTCTTGTTGGCAATTAGAAGTTGAAGAACTGTACAAATATCAACAGAAAAATCTTCCTGACAAGGTTTAGAAGCTAAACTTCTCCCTGTTTCTGTTAGGAATGCAAGATTTGCAAGTAGATCATCTTCCCCCATACTTTTAAGGAATGTTGGGAGGAAACAGTACATTATCATCCGGTTTGTGTTCTTCAATATGGCATGGATGTAAGGATCGAGTTGCCTGCTTCCTCGAGCAATGGACAAAATACCTTTACCAGGAGGCACGGCGTCTTCAATACGGCCATCTTTATTACCAAGCTGCAACATGGACATTAAGAACTCTAGTGTTTGTAGCACCCTCAGTGGAGTTGGAAAGCAGCCCATGTACACGCGATCAACTATCATCCAGCAAAGTGGGTCCAAATTGACAGACCAGCGGCTCTTGTCAAGTTTCTTCCCATCTTCTTCATCATCAAGCAAGAGCTTTCTTTCCAGGAAGTTCATCAATCTGCTGAGGCACAAGCCTTGAAAAACCAGAGCGGAGTCAATGTCAACAAACAAAGGCACAGACTCCAAAATGCTCTCAATAAAAAGTGCTGCTTTAAACTGCTCTGAGATAATGTCTGCAAGGATTTGAGCAACAAAATCGAGAACAGCAGTAGCTCCTGCAGAGCATGGGCCGCCCCCATAACCTAAATCATTTATGTCAAGCAAAAGCTTGGAATTGATTGGGAAAAGGGTATTCACGGCAGGCGACCCCTGAATATTTGTCCTCGGATCAGGGGATGAGTCCATGTCTAAACCAGATGTAGATGAAGACATGGATGGAGAGGCAGTCAGGTGTCTACCATCACTATATGATCCTGCACTACCAGGCCAGGATGTGAATGGAGCCATTGGAGATGCAGTAGGAGTACTAGCTGCTCTGTGGGTTGATCTCTCGGATAAAACAGGGGATCCAACATTATTCACAGAAACTGAGTTGGGTGAATCAGTTACTTGGTGGGATTCAGCAATTCCATTTGAACTGGGAGCTGTGATCTGCCCGTGATCATGAGCATTGTTAAACATTTGGTTTGCTTCTCCATTTAAAATCTTAGTACTGAGCTCCTGATTCAAAGAACCATCTGTTTTTACTTCAGAAGCTTCAAAAGGGTTTGGCATGCCAGTACTTTCTGAACTGGAACTTTTCTGCTCCTGAGGAAAACTCATAACGCTCAATGTTTTGGCAGATTGCTCCTGATCCTGTGGTAAACTTGAAAAGGTGTCCTTTGAACTTCCATGGTCATCGTCATGAACATTCTTCTCGTCAGTTGTAGCAGTTGTAAGATCTTTTGCCATCCTCAGGGCACAATCAGACCTACATGACCAAAACAAGGTTTAATATAAATATCTAGAGCCCCACAAGTAAATTATGCACATTGACACATTGTACAAACCTTACACAAGAGAAATATAAATCAACACAACTCTCTAGGAAATCATGTCGCCTGCAAACAGCAGAGAATGGTGGACACATCTTTGCCAGATCAACCATGAACCTCAAAATTGAAGTAGCAACAGCAGGTGCTGCTGCTTCACCACCCATCAGCCTTGCTGCATATGTCTTATGCATCAGAGCTTCTCCTTGAAGATCGCCTCCCATGTCCGATGTAGCCTCATCAAGCTCAGCGACCAAGGTGCCATTAAGATGTGAAAGATTGTTATTCTGATGTGCAAGCGTAGATTTCATAATCAAGGAATCAAATGTAGCTTTTGCCATTGCAATTATAGTATCCAATAGATCCACAAACTTCAATTCTCCGTAGTTTCCATCGCTAGGCATGAGAGCATGGAAATCAAGCATGCGAACCTCTGGAACTCGAGGATAAACAGGCTTCCCAAACACCAAACAAAACAATATATAGTATATTTCTGGAGAATCATGAAAGCTTGAAAGTACATGATTCAACCCTTGAAAACCTCCGCTTGTGCGGAACTTCAGAGCAAATGTAATTGATGATGTAAGGCAAACTCCCAAAAGAGTCATGATCCATCTCATACTGGTCGGATGTACAGCTTCATCAAGGAAATATGTAACCAGTCTGGATGAAACAACTTTATGCCATTGTTCCAGCAATTCTTCAGCATTTATGGTTACTTGTAGATCGATAAGCATCTCCAATAACATGTTCCTCACGATAACATGCTTTCCCATAGCCTCCCGCACAATCTGGTGGTTTGGTGTAAGCTCTGGAGGATCAAATGTCATTATTATGAATCTTACAACAAGCTCCAGCTCAGAAGCTAGAAAACCATCCTCCAGGATGACGCCTAGTAGCACAACTAGCTTCTCTAGCACAGGAATTTCAACATCGCCACGTTGTAAAGTAACAAGGAGATGCTGAACAAGATTAATTCGCCGCAGTATTGTAAGGTTGTGATTTCTGAACCAATGCATGGATACCATCCTCTCAAGAAATCCAAGAAGAGTTATTTGCACTGATATAGGAGCAGCTACCCATATTGTCCAGTCCAAGAGAACGTGTTCGACCATATCGGCATTTGATAAGACTATGAACTCAGAAGTCTCACCGGCTATGTCAGCATTCTCCAGCTCAGAAAAGTGGCTAAATGAATCCTTCTGTGCTGAAAAGTCATCTAGATCCCCATGTGATCCACCAGAAGACACTTCATCACCAAACTTGGGTAAGGTAAGATCATCAAGGCTGGCATCCGGGGACATTCCAGATGCATAGCTTGCTGTTCGATTTATCTTTGATTTCTGTGGCTCAGGAAAGGAAGCCTCACAGGCAGCAATACGGAAGAAGATATCAAGAGATTGCATATCAAATAGTGACATTCTCCTATGCAGAAAAAGTGCAAGCAGATGATACCCCCTTAAACTCTGCATGTTTTTCACATTTTGATGGCTCTGCTGAAGAGATAATGCAAGTAGTTCCAGCGCCATATGCAGCATATCCCTAGTTTCAGCAGCTTCAACAAGAGCAAGGACAACAGGCATCCCACCGACTGTTTGAACAGTGTCGCCAATTGTGCACTGATTACAAATGTACACATCACCACTTAGACGTCCATATCTTGGTATACCTGTCAATATGAACAACTAACTGAATCTTGGCATATTTCAATTCAAAAACAGAAAACATAAATTAAATAGTTAGACAACATTAAACACCTCCTATAGGGGATGCAGCAGCAGAAGTTGGATCAACGAGGTTCAGCAACGAAAGAGTCCCAGATGCTCGAAAAGCATCTGATGAAGTTCCATCAAATGCAAATATTAGCTTCCTCCCAGACAATTGTAAGGAGAGATTTCTTAACCGTTCCATGTCCCAAACAATTCCACTGCTCTCAAGTCTAGAACTCCCTTGTTTCATTGAGCTATCAACACGCTGGCTGCTTGAAGGTGCAGGTACTTCCACTTCTAGTGAATCCAGGATTGCCATTACCTCCCCACCACAGGCCCAATTTGGAACAAACCTCAGAAGATCAGTGTCCTGGAACAACCCTCGATACCCTTGTCCAAGAATGTACATGAAACAAATGCTCCCGGGTGTCAAGACCTCCTCAAAAAGATAAGAGCACCGGAGCCTACATGATAAGTCAGACACTTTCCCACGGGTAGTAGGTGTACCAAGTGTTACTTGTAAAGATTTACCAAATGGGGATGGTGAGTATCCAAGCTTGCCAGTGTGCCTCAGCTTCCCATCAAGATACAGGCTAGCAACACTTGCTTGGAAAAGGCCGGCTAGTGCATTTGGCTTACTATGAACAACAGCGAGATGATGCCATTTTCCTTCTTCCATTTCAATGCCAGGGAATGACAATGAACTTGAACTGCCCGTAGATATAGTAAAAACACCGTTATCATGAAGATAAAGTTCAGCATACAGAGTGTTGGCATCATCCACTGCACCCACAGAGAATATGCGCAAAATATGCCCACTCCTTTTACCATAGGCCCCTTTTGATGTTTTTTCAGCTTCCTTTGGCTGGCATTTAAAGAAGTTCTGAAACTGGAACCAGCAAACAAAAGAGTACCCAGAAACAGGCGGCCATGTTCTTTCTCCTAATGAAACTTGAATAGATGCATGACCAGCTTTGCTCATGTCCATTTCAATGAAAGGAGCTAGAGACACATTTCCTTGTCTGACATCTTCCATTTGAATTAATTTGTCCATCATATTAACAAAAAGATGACCTGAACGCTTCACTTTCAGCTGAAGAATATATCTCACAAGAAGTCTTAGCTCAGACGAAGACAACCTGGACAAGGAAAGAGTAATCACGTACCACAAAACAACAGGAGGAAATTGCCACAACGAAAATACAATGGAATTTCATGAGATATAACAATTCTCAAGGCATGTACCTGTAAGCACCTAGCAGTTCAACAATTCTCAAGGCATGATTAAGAATAGGCGAGGAACCCTCCAGAAACGGGCTGATTGTCTCAAGTAGAAGCCCAACACATCCTATGTAATGAAAGAATATCAAAAACGTAAGGTTCGCTTGTCAAAAGGAGTCGCAGAAAAGGAGTAAAACGAATATCTTTAGCCATACCAACAGAAGTTAAATTCTCCTGGTTGAAGGGGCCAGCATTTGCTAGTTTCTCAATGAATCTCAGCAACTCAAGTTGAACTTTAGGTGTAAATACCAGCAAAGAACGGATCAACACAACAACCGCACTAGCATTGTAAACACGCTCCTTATCAAGCCTTGAAAGTCCAAATGATGTTGCAGACAAGAAGCTTGATTCATCCGCTGAGGTTTCAGATAAAACGTCCTCTACCTGCAGGTTACTCGTGGGCGGAAGAACAATCTCAAGTGCAAGCTCAAGCAAAAGCAAAATAACTTGTTTTTCACAATCCACACAAAGCAACCCAGACTCAGAGAGGAGATCATAGAAAGTGTTTGACGACAGGATTGTATGCAGCCTTATCCTATTGACAGAATTGTTGCACACTGCAGCTGTCATTGCTCGCAATAGAAAACCAAAGATCTTCATATGAGTATGCAAAGATGATTCAGTCTCTTCATTTTCACTGCCATTTTGGAAACTATGCAGCGTTGTCAGTAGCAGGGAAAATCCAGTAGCTTCTCCAAAAATTCTTTGTGATGAACCATTTGCCCCAAGAATGCGCCACAAAGCACCAAATGTATCACACTTTGCATCAATATCAAGTTTGAATTGAGAACCTGATGAGGTTGATACCATCCCACTCTTCAAGATTTCAACCAGTGACCCTATTTCTTCTGGATGAGCCTGAAAACAGAAGCATTCGTATGTAAGTCAAGTTTGCATGCTGCTAAAAAATCACTAGGCATGATTAGAAATATACAATAAGCATAGGAAAATAAAGTCCATCAACGTACACATGTGCTCCACCAAGACTCATGAATTAGGGAATTTAACATCTGGCCCCCCAAACTAAAAAGGCATGTTTCAGAAGAAAAATGGTTTGCTGTTTTCATGGGATAGTCGGCTAGAAACACAAACCTGGAGAGAATCTTCAATTATCAGGCATGACAATAGTCGTAATACACCAGATCTGTGGCTCTCGGATACCAAGAAAGGAAGAATGATGTTGACACCATTGGATGATCGGAATGATTGCTGGTTAGGCTCAGCTCTTTTCAGCAGATAAAAGAGACAATCCCATGCAACAGTAATTGTCCCTTCATCTTCAAACATGGGAAATTTTGCGGAACTAGAAGCCATTAACTTTGGTGAAAGAATTGCATCCTTGTTGTCCACCGTCTTCTGAAAATTACTTGCATTAGACATCCTCTCTGCAGAGTCAAATGCCTTATTGTGCTGCTCATCTCCAAAGAAAAGCTTGTTTTGCTTCAAGTCATCTAACAATACCCCCAAGACACCAACTTCTCTGAGAACTTTCTTGTACTGCTGATCAAAGGAGAGGAGTTTTACGAAGAACGAAAGCACTGTATACTTAAGACTGGTAGAAATTGGTTGTTGCAATAAGCAACAGAGTGACAACAACTCCTGCTCTGGAATGCAGTTTACAACAGTGACAGCATATTCCAAAATTTTTAAGATGACCTCTTGGAGTGCTGCAGGGAAGCTACCCATGTTTAGAATAAAAAGAGGAACAGTGCGTAGTTGTTGGCACAGCTTGTAATTTTCAAGATGGCTCGAGAAAATCTTGAACATTCTATTGAGAACTTCAGCTTGCACCTCCAAGTTGTCTGCCTTCAGAAAAATATCTTGTAGCATCTGAATAGCATCGAGATCTTTTACCTTGGGGCTACTAACTTCCATCACCTCATCAAATTTATCAGCAGATGGAGTTCGGCTTCTGTTGTGCCCCGTTCCTTTCACATGAGAAGATTTTAAACTTTTACCACCACCAGTTTCAGAGGGCCCAATTTGCGACAAATTTACAAGAACGTCAAGCAACCGAGACAACTGAGGTGAAAGGTCACATGAAAATATATCTTGTTCTAATCTGTGAGAAGGATCAAATTCATCCTCTCCGGGTGCTAATTTCGTTGAGGACTGGAGAGTCTGGTTTTTGTGTAAGCTACAAAGTGTTAGAGCAAACTGAATGAGGAACTGGTAGCCATGAGCATTGTGTATGTCTTCCCTGAGCTTTATGGACCCAGACTCTGCAAAGTAAACCAAATATTAAAATATTAGCCCATGACAAGGGTGATCATTAATTTGTACACCAACAAAGCATGTACTCCCAAGCAAGTCAGGACAGACCAGAGATGGGAACCTAACCAGAACCTCAGGAACCAAAGAAAACGTTTAATTTGTAAAAGTTGAAAAATATTCAATCAAAGCATCTCTACTTGAAACAAAATCCATCTGAGCGGGAAAGTTTGCCATTACTTACCAGGCCTGTAAGACAACTCAACGCATTCCAGTAACAAATCCACAATGCCCATGGTGTAAGCAGCATCACCACTTTGAGGATCAAAATCTTTCACGGCCATAAGGAGTACTTTAATCTAAAAGATGTGATGGAGAAAGGATTAATAAGACTGAACAGAGATATATGCAAAAGAATAGGTGATCCAGCAAGTAATAAAAGGTAAACTGCCACAAGATGGCAGCCCAACACCCCAGTGGGAAGGGTCAAAATCCTGGCATGCCGCGAGTATCAATTCTAAAAGATAGATGGGAATAGGGAGAGAAAACAGAACTCTGGTAGCCCAGTTACAGTGGTTTAGCTGGGGGTCCAAAAAGGATCAGCTTGTGTCAGAAAGAATGCCTAAATGAAATACTAAGATGCTTCAATGAAGCTTTTCCGGCTCTTCAAGAGTTTAATGTTCTAACATTAGCCAAGAGATAACAGCTAGACACATTTAGTTGTGTGAAGATCAAATAACTAAGGACGCATTGCTACTTGCTGTTTAGTACTTCAGTATCAAGAAGAATCCAACTAAACCAAAGAACAGGACACCATGTCATCCACAATAAAGATCAGATAGATGATGTACCAGCTGGTGCTTCCTTATGTACTTTGCAGAAGCCCCATTGTCGTTTGCAAGAAGAAGACCAAGAACCTGTTCAGTTATGAACTTAATATATTTAATAACTGTTGCCGCAACAGAAACATGACCCCCCCAAAACATGATGTTACATCATTTCAAATTACCTGCATCGCATGGCGATGAAGCTGAATTGTGTGAAGGGGAACAATACCATCCCTAAACTGTGAAAATACAGAGAGTGAACCATTTGCAACCATGTGGAAAAGAACTTGTAAGGCATCATCTTCAATTAAACTTGGTGCAGCAGATTGATGGCTCGCCAGTGCTTTCATTATATGTATTACGCTCCCCTCAATCTCCATAGAACAGAAACAAAAATAGAAGTCAAAACCCATGCTGACCACGAGAAAATGAAGGCAATAAATATAGTCACCATACAACATATATGAACATGAAGCAAAAGGGTAATACAGATGGATACAGTTATGGTGAAATACAAAGCTCCGCCAACCCTACACTAAACAACCTGGGCCTGTTTGTGTGTAAAGTATTTTTAGAGTTTTAGAGACATTATGGTTTTGTGAAATTCTTTGGTTTTGGAAAGTTGTAGAGTGTTTGGATGCTACAAACTTTGTAATTTTGAAGACCATGGTATTGCTAAAACCGTATTACTTTCGAGTTTCAGAAACTCCACTCCATACCTCTTTTTCTAAACCATGGTTTCACGCATTTCTTGCTTCTAAAACTGCAGCATCTTAATACTACGGCTTCTCAATACTACGATATCAAAACAGGCCCTTTATGATTTTGTGTATGTCAACATTAAGTCTTGGGAAGTCCTATTTCAATGAGAATCAGAAGATTGGCATTACCTCAAGCCGTCGTGATTGCATAGGGTCCAAATTTTTGCTTGTCTCAAATTTTGATCCAGCTTGGCGAACGGGCGAGGCATTTGGGGAGTACTCATTGGGACTCAATAGAGAATTGAGGATATATATAAGGCAGCACAAAATACCAGAGTCCAACAGAGGCTGCTTATCGTTTGTCTGTAACCAAGAAATTAAACATGACAAGGGATGCTTGTTAGTTTATACATTTGGTAGTTGTGTCTTATATTACATATGAAATACAAGACATGAGTGCGCAAGTCCGTATTGTAGCTAAGTATATTTTTTTATCCGTGAGACACCTACACCCACCCCCAATACCCTTGGATACTTATTGCGTCAGAAAGCAGATGCATCTTGCTTCTTAATAATATTCATTGCATGCTTTAATTTACAGACTACTACGAACATTGCAATGAAAGAAAATAGAATATTTTTTATCAAGTAATAGCAATTCAACGAACCTCTGTCACGAGAACTTCGACTGCGTACAACAGGTTCGATCCTGGACATATGCCAAGCTGGAGCGTGGAAAGAAAGAGTTATAAGGGAGT
This sequence comes from Echinochloa phyllopogon, assembly GCA_033239725.1. Taxonomy (NCBI): domain Eukaryota; kingdom Viridiplantae; phylum Streptophyta; class Magnoliopsida; order Poales; family Poaceae; genus Echinochloa; species Echinochloa phyllopogon. The sequence goes on along the minus strand of BTCW01000009.1, from coordinate 7,781,918 downwards.
GTACGTCCACCTGGAATCCAGAAATTGCACCATAGAAACAATACAAGAACAAACCTCTGTTATATCCGAAAAGAAGCCAATAACATCAGTAACACACAGTGATCTTCCTTTGCTGTGGATTCTTAGTTTCTCCACATCGGTAACAAAAGCCCTTCCAATAACAAAAGAAAAAACATGTGCTTCTACTAACCTGTAGAAATTATGAAGGAAAAAAAGACCAGTATTCAGTTTTCTTACATAGATAATAGATATGAACTCGCTAAAATACGCAATGTAACAACATAAATTTTGAAGCAGTGTGTGCAATAGTCATACTTTGCAACTAATTGAGCTACACTAGAATGCTGCTTCACTAGCCTACAGAAGACATCTACGGCCAAATTTAAGGCCTTTTCTTTCTCCTGCAGAGGGGGGAACAGAACACAGGGTTAAGGTAAGAACCAGCTCACAAGTTGTAGTTATTGATTTACAGTGACAAAAATAAAACAAATATCAGGGTACCTTCTCAGAGCTGGAAGAGCGAAATTCCTCCCAGAACCTCCTGAAGTCTGACTCCAATTCATGTTTTCCCCTGAGTACAAGAGAGAGAATGTTAAGATGTGAAACATGGAGATTTTTTGCTGAAGCATATACTCATTTAGATGAAACAGAGCAACCAAATTCCTAATCAATGTTTGAAATTAAGTACGCAAATTCTTGATAGGATTGTTGTAAACCAGAACACAAGAACTCAACTTATGGTGCATATATACTACCATGTGAAAATGCATATATCCATACACATACATCAATTAGCTTGCAGAGATTGGCTGCACAACTAAAAAGTAAATAGAAACATATATCATATAAGAGGGCCAAATGTTATACCCTTTCCAAGAAATCATAGCTGATAATATAATATTTGTTCCTTTTACAAGTGATTATATAGTTAAGGTAAAGGATAGTATAATGGCAAGTACATGAATGAGTAAGCCATTGTTCGCTGCTGGTAGTGTAATGTTCTTTTACAAGTGATTATATAGTTAAGGTAAAGGATAGTATAATGGCAAGTACATGAATGAGTAGTGAGTAACCAACATTGCAGCACTAGCAATAGGAAAAATGAACAATTGAAATGAGAAATCTCAATTTCCATACCAAAAATGTATGCATGTATGGCTTATAAATCAACATTCCCAGTAGACTAGATAATTTCTTCTATATATATGATCTCTATGAAATAGGTCCAAAGCAGCTAAATAACCACACAATGATAGCATAGAAACCCTCGTATCCAGCCAATACAAGTGACTGTGCAGCAGAATGGGGTCGCAGAGAATATTAACCTTTATCTTCGCATATCAATATGATAGTACTATAGTAGTAGCAACAACAATAATCCTAGCAGGACATTCATTATAAGTACCTAACACATCAAATCTAACAAAAAATCAAACAAGGCATATGCATATCCTAGCAGTGCCGTAACTCGAGAAACAATATAACACAATCAATCAAACTTCACCAATGCCTTAGAATGGTAGGTGCCACAACAATAATACAGCATTCCAGTTCAAACATCAATCTAGACTTATCAACTTGACCCCAGTTGAGATGACTAAACACTGCACTTTCTCTACTACGATAAATGCAAAAACCCACAGCTTCGTTGTTATGCAAAAGCACAAGAAACCAAAAGGACGAGTGACATAGACTTCATCAGACATAGAAATCCGAATTGACTATGCAGCTAACGACTCGCCCAACCACCGTCCTAGTCTGGTATCATTCTTCACAAGGCACCGTCCTAGTCCAGCACTATTTCTCCCAGGCACCGTCCATCGTCAGTTCAATCACCAAGCTCAAGTTAAAAAAACATTCAGTTGTATCAATCCTACAGGTCAAAATGTTAATATAGCACATAATCGCATCTACCAAACAAATCACCAAACAGGAAACCAAATACGCTCAGATGAAACGGAAAGGCAAGCATCTGAGATCAAACGTTCCCCGAATCCAAATCCGATCGCCATTGCTAAACCTGGAAAGCGAGAGCAACGGGATCGCATCGGAGCTGGCTATGCATCGCTGGATTCGATTCAAGCAACGGGAGCCCGCTTGGGCGTTGCGTTTGACTCGGTTAGGAGACCCACCTGGCAAGGGACGCGGCGGCGGAGGGCGAGCTCCCGGCCGCCGCGTCGAAGCCGCCCTCGTCCCCGCCGGTGGAGGCGGAGCTGAGCCTCGGGGTGGCGAGGTCCTGGTCCGCCTGCTGGCGATGAAGCGGCGACCCCGGCGGCGGCGGCGGCGGGGGCGGCGGCTGCTGCTCCTGCTGCTGGCCGGCGGCGAAGACGACCTTACTGAGCAATGTGGACCATTTCATGGTGCCGACCCCTCATCCGGCGCGCAGATCCCGGCCGGATCCCGCCGATTCGCCGGAATTACGACGCGATTCCCCGCCTCCCCTTGTTTCTCCGAATAAAATTTTATTCACGCTGTTCCTCGCCTGCGCCCTCCCGCTCGTCGCCTCCGACCTCCTATTTTTGCTGCCGTCTGTTGCTTGTGTTTTCTCTGCCTCGCTCGTTTCCTTTTTTGTTTCTCTTTTTCCACCCACGCGCCTCCGCCCCCTGCCCCCCTCTCACCCTCTCTCTCCTCTCTTCTACCTCGCCGCGACGCCGCCTCTCTCTTCCGCCTTGCTCTGCCTCTGCCCCGTCTATTTGGGTTTGCGAGCTGTGAGACTGTATCCTGAATTTGGTTGTTGGCTTTGTTGCCTGGCTGCTTGCTAGGCTTCTGTAGTATTTTTATTTTTTCATTTTATTTTAATTTTGTTACTTTAGCTAACCCGTAACAATAATACTATGACCTCGTCTGAGTACTGACTTTCTTGCATGCGTGTTTACTTTTTTATCTTTACGACTTTGTTTGCTAGAGGAGATATATATGTTGCTATTGCTAGCTCTAAAAGGTGGCGATTTTTTTCATTTTGTGAGGATGGCATGTTTGCTGAGTAGTAGAAATGGCAACATTCTGTAAAACAAAAGGGAGATTCTTTTAATCATCAAAATGATTTGTTTTCTCTTTTTATTTTCTAGATAATATCTTTTCTTTTCTCGATTTAATTTTTAATAAACGTAGTCAAATAAATCTGAGCAAAGTGTTAATGTTAATATTTTCTATAGCTTGTTAACGCATTAGGAACAGGGCTTGGTGGCATTTTTGATAGCCTAGGTAAAAAAGGGTAGTTGGGCAATTTAACCGTTTTTCTTCAAGTGAAGGAAAAGATAGGTCATCCCGAGCTGAGCTTAGCATAAAAACTCTACTTTGATGGACTACCCATGGAATAGGTGTGAGACAGATTTTAGACCGGAAACAACTATGCGATATTTTTTCTAGCCTAATTTGCTCAAGTATATCAACTATAGTCGATGCACATAATACTTACACAATAGTAAGAAATTTAGAATTAGAATAATATAATTATGCATTTTTATTGATTGCGGCCATGGCAGAGTCATCTAGCGTTGGTACTTGAAACAGGAAAAAAAATTCACCATCATCTTAAAAGTTACTCCATAGATCTTAATCAAGGGTTATGGAACATGTATAGGGTTCGAAAAGTCAAATCTGTGACTAAATCCGTATGACGGCATTGAAGTGGTAATATCGGGCCTTGCCATCGGCATAGAACATCCAGAATTTGGTATCAAGGGGAAATCGAGCGGTATCAAACCTAAACTTAGCAAGTACTCCGTAGGGGGGTTGTGGATTGCCAAGCTACCAACCCACATCACAGCAAGGTGCTGAGGTGGCTAGGAAGAATTATGCAAAAAAAGTGGGCATACGGGATATATATCGAGGCTGAGGAGACAATGGTGGGGGTAAATAAAAGTTTTGGTGAGGTGTGACGACATTTTAAGATGAAAATAGGAAGGGTTTTTTTTCCACATTACCCCCGTGGATGCATGTATTTGGTTCTGATCATGGGTTTGCTACCTAAACCATGTAGTGTGACAAGGAGGTCGATTTTGAGTACTTGTGCCCAGATTTGTCCCATGGTTCTAGTACTTGTATAAATCCATCCAAACAACCTTATATGTATATAATAAAATATAATACATCGTTCGGATTTCAAGGATTTCATATGCAAATGCGTTTTCCTTCGTAATTTTTCATAAAAAATGAATCGTGATATAGCATTGGACAAGTATGATTATCAAGTGACCCGTCTTAATCTTATTATTCAATGGACCTTGTCGTAAAAGACTTTAGAGATGGTTTTCTAAATATATCAAAATCTTTTATCGATCCTCGAAGTTTATTTTCACGTGCCATTGTTTTAGATTTTTCATTATCCTCTCAACACATGCTGTCATCATAAAGCCGACTAAGATTAACTCGACACAACAGAATGAAAAAAAAACACAATGGTTTTTCATATAAAGGGTGAGATTTTTTTGTAACTTACAGGGAGTTATCAATAACATCCATTAAATTTTCCGGCTAGAAGAGATAGGTATGTCATTAGAGAGGCATTGATTGTTTTAGTAGTATATTATGATTAAAATATTTTTTGAAATAATGATTTAAACTTTTATAGCGTATCGGATTTCCCAATATTTACTCGCTTTTAGTGATCTCACGAGAAAATCCATTTGATATGCAAAAGTCGAAAGGTGGATATCAATCCGTAGAAAGTGATTGATTATTAGAGATTCTATGTAAATCTTGTCTAGTTTCTCATAATATCCCCAAATATTTTTTTGAAAATAAATAATATCCCAAACCATCAATGAACAGCACTCCATTTGGGCCTTGTTTAGTTTCCAAATTTCTCCCAAATTTAGGCTTTAGAGGTCCCGTCGCAATCATTGCGACACTGTAGCATTCCGTTTGCATGTGTGCAAAATTATCCAAAAATTGATTAATTAGACTCAAAATGTTCATCTCGCAGAGTACAACAAAACCATGCAATTATTTTTTAATTTCATCTACATTTAATACTTCACGCATGTTATGACATTTTGATGTGACGGAGAATCTTCTTTTTACGTAGTAAATTTAGAAGTTGATTTTTGAAACTAAACAACCCCTCGTTTCACTGCTATACAAGAAGACCAGAAAAATCGCCCGCCGGAGACCCCGGGCGCCCCGTCCGGGTCCGGTCCCGTCCCGGCCGCTTCCCACGTCGGACCGCCTGCCCTCTCCCACGCGGCGCCCCGGGTCAGACGTGCGGGCCTCTCCTTCGCACACCGCCAGGCGGGCCCCACAGAGCCACCCGCTCCTCGGCCCCACCACAATACGCGCAAGACGGCGCGGGCAGGAGACCGAGACGGCGAGCGAGACCCCCCCGCCCCCACCAAATCTTATCCGCCGCGACGCGCCCGCCCGCCCGCCCGCGAATCTCAAAGCGCGCCGTGGGGCGGGGCTCTCGCGCTCCCCCCCGCGGCCCCGCGGCCGGCCGCTGTTCCGCCGCGCCGCAGCGGATCGGGGATCCCCGTCGCGTGACGTCGCAGGCGTGCGGACGAAGCGTGGCGGTGGGCGGTGGGTCCCCCCGCTGGTCCGTGTCACCAGTGTCACGGCGGACGTGGCTCGCTGGTTTTGAATTGAATTAAAAGTTGGTTTTGGGGTTAGATTAAGCCGGGGAGGCGGCCGATTAGCCGGTAGATTACTCGCGGCCGGCGGCGGCGGTCGCCGTCGTCGGGCGACTCCGGCAAACATGGACAGGGATGTTTCGTACGTAACGTGCATTGACCCCGTCCTCCGTGCTGCTTCTTGCCATGTTCGCCCCTTTTGTTTACTATATTATTATGTTCTCGCAAAATTTTCTTTTACTTGTATCGGTTTGACATCTTTTTGGAGCAGGCAGTGTTAATTTTGTTTAAAATTTGTATAAATTTGTACACGACACCGTCATGTTGCCATGATTCGACGCGGTGGTTGGCGAGGCCGGTGGTGTGTTACCGCGGTGCGCCGCGGCAATAATTCTGCAGTGACGGCGAAGCGAGTACTCCACGCCACGCACACGGCCGGACTCGGCAGCTCTGGCCGAGCGCATAAACTACTAGTGCTAGGCTAGCTGCTGCTACGGACGACCAGCAGCGTATGATTCGCAGCCTGTTCCGAGGCCGCAATAATTCCGAGCCGTGACCCCGATCGAGCAGTCGAGCTCCTGACCAAGCCAACAACAAAATCCGTGTGAACCCACGGTGCGTGAGCGCGCGGGGCAGCGACGACGACGCCGCCGGTTGGTGCGGGCGCGCGTAGCGTAGGCGTACAGCGCCTGCCCGAGATGGCGACAGCGTCTGAATTCTATTGCAACCAACCAGGCTAGTTTCTTATCCGGATGGATCGGCCGGGCACAAGCACAATACATGGGTTGGACATGCGTGCAGATCTTTACGGTTTGTGTTTGTGTAGTATATATAATATATGCGTTGATTATTGGTGGAGAAATGCCTGGTCGATCGACCGATCGATTATTAGGAAAAGGAGGGGAGAGGAATCTAGGGGCGACAAGGATCTAGCAAGCTCGCCTTTCGTCCGGTACGTGCGCGCACGGACGCTGTCCGGCTCTAGATCGCGCGTGCATGCCATGTCCGTCCACTCCGAGCTACAAAATGAAGCGGCTGGCCGCGCGCGCAGCCCACGGCCTGGCCTTGATTAAACAAACTCTATTACCGGGCCCCCATACAACATGTCTTAGTACATTTTTTTCCCGTATAAATGAAGAATGGTCCAGACTCTAGACACGCGACACGCACCGCGCCAATCAAGAAGCAACTCGATCAGTAGCGTTGTATAATGCACGTACTACGTAGTACGTACATGATTCAGCGGCGTCATTCGTAACAAGCTTCCTGACCATTCCCAGTCCCAGGACCGGTTCGTCTCGCGCGCGGTGAGCACGAGGCTACGCCGCGGCGGCGTGCGGCGCGAGCCCCACCGTCTCGGCTCCAGACCTGTTCGCCTCACGGCACTTTCGCTTGCGATGTCGGGGGACGACAGGTTCAAACGCAGGGAGCCAGCTGCTGCTGCAAACTTGCGTTGTGAACGACTGGACTGGACCCACATGCATCCACGGCGTTTTGCCGAGAACCTGTCAAATGTACGCAACCGCAAGCGTGCAACATCGTCGACGTTTAGTCGTCTGGGGTCTGAGACCGGCCAGCTCCAGATTTGAATCGTCACGGTAGATCATGAGGTGCTAATGAAAGACTAGTAGAAGTTGAACTGATCTGATAGGCCTGAACCAGGGGGTGGTTAGACATTGGAGCAGATCACTACGGCCATTGCTTCGTCGATGGTCACGGCAGCGTGCGCTAAGCTAGAGCAGTCGCACCATTTCTCAGCTTACTAATGTAACTTTTCCGTGCCTTGGAAGGTTGGACTAAGGCGAGGAGAAAATGTAGGGCAGGAAGCACGTGTCCTTTTTCTTTCCAAAACCGTGGATTAAATGCAAATTAATCTTAATTTGGACCCCGGCCGCCTCGCAAATTAAAAATAATTAAGATTTTTATGCACTATATACTTGCAACCCCCAAAAAATATATACTACACTTAATCGTTTGGTGTGCAGATATTGGAGAAGTTTGTGTCTTACTACCTTTTAAACATGCTCTGAATTTATAGTTTGGTGATAATAGTAGTACTACCGCCTTAAGAATTGACGGTTCCAATTCCAATACACTTTTACATGCCGAGGGTATAATGACATATGGGACCGCTCTGGCGAGCTCCAATAATCACTGTCGCCTCCCCGGCATAATGTTTGCCAGTATATATACATGTAACTTTGCCACCGGCACTCTAGCAATTTTCCTTTTATAAGTTGGTCCCTATGTTTAGTCAGACACGTTAAAGGTTGTTGAATCCATCACCATTTGCGCCCACCACGCAAGTGGAGTTATGCTTTTTCCTCCCTGGCTTCGGCATCGACAAGGGATGGTGATGGATGATGATCCATGACAGTAGCCAGAAAAAAAGGCCCGGACGAAGCAAGTCTTCGACGGTGGCGGAAGTCGCGGAACATAAAGCGAGACAGCTAAATGGCAAAGTCAAGGCCACTCAGACCAATCCATCCGGATTCAGAACTTGCACTATCAGGCAACCGGCTTTATCCACAACATATATAGGAGCAGCCACTATTTCTTCAGGCGACCTTTGTCGGTGGAGCCGTGGAGGAAGAAGTACTTTTCGTGCAGTAGTACGTGTCGTCGTTAAAGTGTCGGAAATTGGTTGTTTGGGTGAAAATACAAGTATATCTGGTGCCGAACCTACAATAGGACCTACGTACAGGAACATGGAAGTTTAATTTTTGTCAGCTAAATAAACCACACCGTATATAGCCTTATATCTAAAATAAATAAATAAACCACCGTAGCGAAAAAAAAAACTGTTTGCACGTCCTTAAACCAAGGCATCAACAACGACAAAAGATTTTTGTGGAATAGATCCATGACGTACTAGCCTCAATTATCTTCACAACAGTGTGACAACAGCGCTTAAAATAAGCTGCTTGTGTACTCCGTAGCTGTTTGTTTATTGCAACAACCAGTAGAACAAGTTTAACCGACCAGTTGAAAACTAAAGCCAAACATTCTTCTCCAAGCAATAACGTCACGCGACTAGAACCTGCTGTCCGTGGTCCGCCTGCTGATAGCGGCTAGCGCACCGATCAGCGATCACACGCATGTGATCGTCATTAGGTGAGGGAACACGAGGGGGGGAGATCGAGCAATCTCCTAGCTGACACGTTGGCCATTGTGGAGATCTTTTTTTTTGTCCGTTCAAGTGTTGTTGTTGTTGGAAAATGATGGTTAAATGTCTGCTCCTGAACCCTTGAAGACCTCTCATCTAGATGCATTTCTTATTCACCTAATCAATTGCATCATCATTCCCCTGATTACTGGTGTTGGAATATCTTGCCGTAGTTTCCCTTAAAAAAATAGTATACATCTTTTCAAATTCATCTTGAAATGTGTCTTTTTTTCAAAAAAGAAAAAGTGAATGATAATTCAACAATAATGCCGTTTTAGATGATTCCATGAATACTTTGATAGTGAGATAAATGTGTGTACATGCATATGACATGTATAGTACTTAGTACTCCAATCATAATCGACATGGAGAGGAGGAGAGCAGTGGAGGAGCTGTAAGGCGCTGGATCACGAGGGCTAAAGGGAGGAGCCTTGTCATGGAGCGTTTGTCTCAGCTGGATCCCAAATCTAGCTTCATGGTCAGCAGTGCTCCGTGTATTGTCGTGTAATCTTTGACTGAGGCGTGATAACGATCATGATTATCTGTTGCTGTATCCCGTAGGGCAGAGCTCGTACTGCGCACAGATTGGGTCAAAACGGGATGGTTTGGACTTTGGATAAACCGTAACGACCAGTGGGAGAATTTTTTTTTGTTTGAACAAATACGTTGTTGAATTTGCAACATTGGAACAAGTAAATTTTATTCGCTAAATCGCGTACTACTATTTGCCTGACCTGCTGTAAACTTACTTTCGTGAGGGAATAAACGAGCGACGATAAAATAGCCTTGATTTACTTCAAAAAAAGATAAAATAGCCTTGTTATGAAGTGTTTATCCTGGGCCCCAAGTCAGGCTTGGTCAACGGTGGTTGCTGCAGGAGCGCCTCGTCACGTTTGACCCGAGCATGGTAGTGATCACGATCGACATTACTTTGCTGATGCGGCGTTAGTATCGCACACGCGTGTGAGCAGAGATCGGGTCAGAGTTAACGGGATATTTTGGATAAACTTGGTCAATCGACAGGAGGGAAAATATAACAAATTCTTTTTTACCCGAACCACATGTCGACTTGCAAACTTTTATTTTCAAATATAAAAACGCCCGGTGGTTTGTGGAGTGACTCTTCTTGCTGAGAATCTGTCCACCATGAATATTCTACAGATAGATATACGTACGTCTCCTCTCCTCGCCAATTTCACAAAAGTCCTCGCCCGTGTTTTTTGTGGGCCGGTAAAAACGTGCGAACCATATGTTTCCTCGCCCGTCCTGACTAACGGCCCATTATGTCCCCAACAAAAAGACTAACGGCCCATTAGGTGCACCATATGTTTCCTCACGTAACGGCCCATCAGCCCTTACCACTTTCGACTCCGTGACTCTCTCCTCCGAGGCCTTTTTTTAGAGTTGCAGGGATCATCGTCTTAATCCATCATCGAAGCAAACAAGGGGACAGGGGACGAGGCGGATGTCAAAGCGGCGCTCCGGCGGGCGTAATGGCGGCCGTACGGCGAAGCGCCGGCGCCGGCAACAGCACCTTTACCTTGTATTGGACGACTGGCTGTGGGGCTACAGCATCCGCAAGATAGATCTGTCGTCGCCCGACTCCTACTCCGACGATCCGCCGCCGCCGCCGCCGCACACTGCCATCTTACGGGAAGGCGCGGAGCGGCGGCTGTCGCCGGCTGTCTTCCGCTTGGAGTCTCACCATGATCATACCAACTACTTCGCCGCCGCCTTCGGCACCAAGATCATCGCCATGATTCCCACCGTCGCCGGGAGGGACACCCATCCCCTGGCGCCGAGTTGCGTCGCCCCCGTCCTCGACGTCCGCACGCGGCTGCTCTCCTTCGCCCCTCGCCCCGAGGCGAATCTGGTGGACCCCATCTTCTTCCCCGTCGACGGGAGGCTCTTCGCTCTGTGCTCCTCCGGCTCCTTCCAGCTGCTTCATCATCATCATCACCCGCCGCCGCCAGGGGAACAACAACCCGGCGACCCGAGCTGGCGCGAGCTGCCGAAGCCTCCCTTCGAGCTCAGGGACGTCACCGCCTACGCCGTGCACCCCGACGGCCGGACCATCTTCGTGAGCACCAAGAGGCGGCGCACCTTCACCTTCGACACGGCGGCGGAGGCGCATCATCTCGAGTGGAAGCGACGGCACGGCAAGTGGGCGCTGCCCTTCACCGGCCGCGCGTATTTCGACGGCGAGCTGGACGCCTGGGTTGGGCTCAGCGGAGATCCGAGCTCGGCCGGACACGTATGCGCCTGCGATGTGGCGTCGTCGTCCAACTCCGACGACGACCACTCCAGCGATGGGCGGCGGTGCCGGGCCGCCGGGAAGCTCAGCAAGGAGAAGCTGTTCAGCGAGGATCCAGCTGAGAAGCACGTCGGAGCCAGCCTCGTTTACATGGGAGGCGGAAGCAAGTTCTGCCTGGTGCAGTGCGTCTCCATCGACGACGACGATGACTGCGGTGACGAGAGGAATTTCTACAGGTTGCAGCAGGACGAGGAGGATGAGGAGAGCCGCTACCTGTTTCGGTTAACGACGTTTTCTCTGAAGTTTGACAAGGATGGACACCTGACGACTGGCAACAGCAGGAGTTCGATACTACAATGTGCCTGAATCGGCTAGTGACTTTGCCCTGGAGGATCCTGTGGCCTTCTGGATGTAGCAACCATGATCTATTGATCTTGATATCTCCATGTAACACGCTTGGATGTGGAGTCTTAGGAAATTGTAATGCATGCATGCTAGCTCATCCTTCGCGTTCACTAAGGATAGGATACGTTTGGTTGGAGAGCGAGGTAGGATGGAACGGTTCCATTCTAGATCTTTGTGTTTGGTAAGGAGGATGGAATGATTCTTGTTTTGTGTTTGGTTGGAGGGATGTGCACCAATCTGCTCCTCTCCCGTTAACCCATGTTTATAGGGCCCACCTGTCATCCACCATTCTTCCTCCCCTCCCGCATCTGCTCCATGGCCGTTCGCGCTCCGCCTTCCGCCCGGCCCCGGCGCTCCGCCTCCGCCCGCCGGTGCCTCGCCCTCCGCCGGCGCCCGCCGCTCCACCTCGACGCCCTCTGCCCACCGCCGCTCGCTCGTCGTGCTCCGCTTGCCGGCGCCGCTCCGCCTCGACGCCCACCGCCGGCCGCTCGTCGTGCTCTGACCGCCGCCCGCCGGCGCCGCCTCGACGCCCTCCGCAGACCACCCGTCGTGCTCCGCCGGCCAGCGGCCGCTGCTCCCGCCAGAGGACAGCGGGGAGATGGACGGCGTGGAACGGGAGCGGAACAGGAGCGAGCGGATTCAGGCGTTTTGGTCGAGCGGGCTGGTGCAGCATATTGAGGGAATATTCCTTTCCGAGGATGGCTCCGCTCCCACGTCTGCAAACCAAACAATGGATGGAGTGGCTCCGTCCCATTCGGCTCCCCAACCAAACGTATCCTAAAGCTTTTGGAGGCTGACTGTACATATATGTCGTTCGAGACTTAATGGAAGGGAAGGAATTTTTCTCGGTTGCATCTTCTCTTCATTTGCTAACATGAAAGTTAAGCTAATTGCACGAGGCTTTCACTACTGATGTAAGCAAAAACTAGCCATTGCCAATTCTTTATAGAAAGAGCACCATGTCAAAATAAAAAATGCACTAAACTTGCAAAAATGTACTCACAATATGCGAAATTTCCAGTTTGATGTTACAATATAGGATTTGTGGAGGACTGATGCAGGCCGGATTTGTACCCTATATATCGTGCAAAACTCTAAAAATAAAAAATATAGAAACTTCAAATTCATGTGCTCGATCTTATGAATAGATGTGCTGTGTGAGTGTGATGCGTATAAGTTCCATTTTGAGTGAACATATATATGTTGTGGTTAAACATTCCTAGCTTGTATTGAGACATGTGTTTCTTTTTTAGGTTTGTTGAAATGGTTGCTTATTTGAAGATATTCGGGAATTTTTCAAAATCCCTACATGTTTGAGCGTTACACCTGAAACTTCGCTGTTTATATTTGGGACGAAAGTTTATTCGTTTTCGTGTGCCCATGTCTTGGGTCAGGCATCCTAACTAAAGCAAAAGCTGGATAACATGTGATCCTTCACATGCAGAAGTAGCTGGTCATTTACTTTCTAAAAAAAAGGTACATGGTCATATTTTTATTTTCTCTATAGGAGACTACGCTGTGATGTTGGGCTACTGCTCCTATTAATCAGTGTAGCATTCGTACCAGAGTGCATGTCTAAAGTACATATCATGTGTGTTGATATAAAAGCTGTCTTTTACTGTTAGTCACTTGGTCATATCAGAGCACATAACCATTACCGGTATCAAAGGTAGTATTAAGCCGTCTTTTACTGTTAGGTTTGACCTTTCATGCTTGGTTGTGAGTTTTTCCTCCTTTTTTTTACTTACTGCATGGATATTCCTATTTGAGGCAATTGTGAGGGAGTACAATTCTGAGTATAACTTGATTCTGAGTGACAGTCCTGGCTTTGCAAAGTACATGGCAGTCCTAATAATTTTGGATTGTATGTGCTATATTAATTTGTTGCGTCGTCCTACATGCCTTGCGATACGTTAATTTTCCTACATGCGCATGGTTTCGAACTCCATGGATATAAAAGGCTCTAGGCGCTCTTCGTGTGTAGGGATGCGGCCGGTGGGTAGATGTGAGTGGTACCCCGCGTTGACGTCCTAATTCAATCGGACGAGTACAGTTATTTTTTTTTCTTTTCTGTTTCTCCGCCTGTAGCCTCTCAGGGTCGTAGACTTGTATTTTCTGCTATATCAATGAAACACGGATTGTCCTGTGCGGTTCGTAGAAAAAAAGCTCCAGGCGTCAAGATCATCATCAGTCATCACCATCCAACACCCATCTGCACACTTTGCCATCGTTCCCTCTGGCCTCTTCCAAGATCACATCAAAAAATATATGCTGAACTCGACTGCGTAGCTGATCGCTCTCTGCGTATGCCGGTATCCGGGCTGAGGAGGGAAGAGGAGCGGTGGATGTCTCGACGACAGGAGCGTCCGGCCGCTGAACAGGATCTGGAGGGCAGAAGACGTTCGCCTTTGCTGATACATGCGTTGCCTATTGCTACCTGCTTGGGAGTTGATATGCTTTGCTCATCAGTTACTCTCTGGTCTGTTCAATGTACGTATGCAAAGCAGAATTCTGGTGAATTCTGGTGGTGGATTCTTTTTTCGGAAGAAATGTACGGAGACCGGACAATTAGCATGTCCTGGACGGATTACGCCCACGACCTTGTTTTTCTTACACCTGTGTAATTGCCCCAAGAAAAATGCAACATCTGAGAGCGGAGATTATTCCAAGAGCTCAATCAATCGCCGTCAGGCGTAGTACGACGACAACGGAGACAAAAACAGCATTGGCGTTACACCATGACGTGTCCATTGCGCTCACTACATATCCTCGTCCTATACGTTTTTTTGTTTGAAAAACCAGCAGCGCAGTGCTATAAGTATTTTTTTCAGGACACACTCCTCCTATACGCCTAGCAAACACACACGTGCCATGATCGCAATGGAAATGGAGCTCTTCCACCTTTACACGCTATGCGCCATCCTGCTCGTCTCCACCCTGTACCTCCTCCGCCAAGCCCTCGCCGGCGGCCGCCACAACCTGCCCCCGGGCCCCCGCCCGCTGCCGCTCGTCGGTAACCTCCTCGGCCTCGGCGCCCACCCGCACCGCTCCCTCGCGCGCCTCGCGGCGCGCCACGGCCCGCTCATGGCGCTCCGCCTGGGCGCGGTCACCACGGTGGTCGCCTCCTCCGCGGACGCCGCCCGCGACGTCCTCCAGCGCTCTCGGCGCGCTCCGTCCCGGACGCCGCCCGCGCCAGCGCGCACGACGAGCACTCCATGGGCTGGCTCCCGCCGGGGAGCCCCCGGTGGCGCGCCCTGCGCAAGCTGTGCTCCGTGGACAAGATGCGGCAGCTCGTGTCCCACGTGGCGCGGCTGGCCGGCGAGGGCACGGCCGTCGACGTCGGCCGCGTGGCCTTCACGACCGCGCTGAACCTCATCTCCTGCGCCATCTTCTCCTCCGACCTCGCCGACCTCGACGACCGCGGCGCGTCGGGGGCGTTCAAGGGCGTCATCGAGGAGTTCACGGTGGCCGTCGGCGTGTCGAACGTGTCCGACTTCTTCCCCGTGCTCGCGTCGCTGGACCCGCAGCGGCTGACGGCGCGCCTCGGCAAGGTGTTCAAGAAATTTCATGCCATTTTCGACGAGCAGATCGAGCGACGCATGAAGGAGCGCGCCGCCGGGGAGCCCCCCAAGAACGATTTCCTAGACTTGCTGCTCGACTACCGCGGCGCAGAGGATGCCCAGGGCTGTTAGGCTCAGGGAAGGCCGGAACGCCGGTGGCTTGCACCGGTGATCACCGAAGTAGAGGGAGAGAGCTGGAACGCACACAAACACAACGAACGCGATGAACACAAGAGGATTTGTGCTGCCCAAAGTCTGCAGCGTTTTCTGGGTTTTTCTTTCCTTTTATTCTGTCTGTACAACGAGCTGAGCTCGGTGATCGCCCGCACACCGCGCGCACGACGCGTCCATCCCCACGTCCACGGAGTTCGTGCAGATCACGTTTGCCCAAGTCATGCGCGAGCTATTCTCGCGGCCATGACCTCCTATACGCGCGGCAGCCACAAGCCGGTGCTCACGCGCATGCTGTGCAACAAACAAAACATGCAGCTAAGATGCAACTAACTACCTAAATGCAAGGCTTCAGCTAACAAATCTTCCCCTTAAGCCTTGCATTGCTTACTGATTCTGACAAGACCAAGCTTCTCACGGAGTTCACAGAAACGCTCCCGCGGCAATGGCTTCGTCAAAATATCTGCCAGCTGCTGAAGTGTGTCAACAAAGACAACTTCGATCTTTCCCTCCTCGACACAGTCCCTGATGAAATGATATCTTGTATCTATATGTTTACTGCGGTCATGGAAGACAGGGTTCTTACTTAGCTGTATGGCAGACTGGTTGTCGATGTGGATGGTGACCGCGCTCTCCTTCTCACCCTTCAGCTCTGACAGAAGGCGCATCAACCAAATTCCTTGGCAGGCAGCGGATGTGCCTGCAATGTATTCAGCTTCACACGAGCTGAGGGCTACCACCTTCTGTTTCTGGCTCTGCCAGGTGATCGCGTTGCCGCCGAGGAAGTACAGAACGCCAGAAGTGCTCTTGCGCGTGTCAACATCCCCGGCGTGGTCACTGTCACTGTAACCGACGAGCCGGGCCTCCTTCTTCCTGGTGTAGCGGCAGCCGAAGTCCAGGGTGCCGGCAATGTAGCGCAACACCTTCTTCACCGCTGCCAAGTGCTCGGTGGTGGGGTTCTCCATGAACCGGCTGATGTAGTCCACCGCGAACGCCAGGTCCGGCCTGGTGTTCACCAGGTACCGAAGTGAGCCAACGATGCTCCTGTACGCCGTCGGGTCGACTCCGGGTGCCGTGCTCGACTTGCTCAGCTTGAGACGTGGCTCCATGGGAATGCAGGTGGGGTTGCACTCACCCAAACCGGCGCTCTCCAAGATCTTGGTTGCATACGCCCTCTGACCGATCGTGATGCCGGCCGGCGTCTGGTTCACCTCCAGCCTGAGGTAATAGTGAAGCAGGCCGAGGTCGCTCATCTGGAACGTGGACATCATCTGCGACTTGAACTGATCGATGTCGCCTTGATCCCCGCCGGTGATTACCAGGTCGTCGACATACACCCTCACGACGAGACGATGAACGTCGGTGCCGCGGTAGTACACGGCATGCTCGGAACGGCTGCGCTGGAAGCCAAGTCCCAGCAGCGAGCTGTCCAGCTTGGCGTACCACGCGCGAGGAGCTTGACGAAGCCCGTACAACGCCTTGACAAGGCACATCACCCTACCTTCGTGTCCCTTGCGCACGAAGCCGGGTGGTCGCTCGACGTAGACCTCCTCTTGCAGCTCGCCGTTGAGGAACGTCGATTTGACGTCCATGTGGTGCACTGTCCACCCTTCGCTCGCGGCGTGCGCTAGCAGCAAGCGCACGGTCTCCAGCCGCGCCACGGGCGCGAATACTTCGTCGAAGTCCACGCCTTGGCGCTGCACGTACCCTTTGGCGACGAGACGCCCCTTGTACTTGGAGATGACACCAGCGGCGTCCTTCTTCACCTTGTACACCCATTTGAGGCCGATTGGGCGGCAGCGAGGCGGGGGATCGACGAGCTCCCAGGTTCTGTTTGCCTCAATCGCCGTGATTTCGTCGAGCATGGCATTGCGCCAACACTCGTGCTTCTGTGCCTCCGCGTAGGTGTACGGCTCGACGTCGCTGGCGAGAAGGAGCTGCTCCTGCAGCTCGCGCTCTGCTAGGCCTGGCGGCGTGGCTGGCCCCAGCAGATTGTCGATGCGTCTGAAACGCAGTGGTGCGTCGTCGTGGTCGGCGTCGAGGTCCAGTTGCCCGGAGCCAGGTGGCGAGGCGAGCTCCGGCGCGATCCCAGTGGTTTGCGCCGGAGTCCTTGGTGTCGCTGGCGTGGCGACGTCGTGAACTGGCGTCATGGGCGTCGCGGGCGTAGGCGCAGGTGTCGTGGGTGCCGGCGAAGCTGCTAGCGTCGGAGTCGCAGTGGGTGTTGCTGTCGCGGACCTCGTCGTTGTGATCACCTCAGGGGAGCTCATGAGTCCCTCCTCGATGACGAAGTCGGGGTTCATGTCCTGGAGTTCCCCGCGCCACTGCCACCGAGCGGCCTTGTCGAAGACGACGTTACGGCTGATGTGTACCCGTCGCATGGACGGATCGTAGACGCGGTACGCATTGGACCCGGGTTCGTAGCCGACGAAGATGGTGCGTCGGCTGCGATCGTCGAGCTTCTTTTGCCCTAGCGCAGTGATCTTCATGTGCGCGACGCAGCCGGAAGTCTTCAAGTGCTGAACTCCAGGCGGATTCCCCGTCCACAGCTCGTATGGCGTCTTGCCCCCGACACTCTTGGAGGAGGAGCGATTCAGCAGATAGACTGCCGTCGTGACCGCCTCCCCCCAAAATGCGCCTGGTAGTGCCTTCGCCTTCATCATGCACCGCGCCGCCCCCACGACAGATTGATTCCGACGCAAAACAACGCCGTTCTGCTGTGGGGAGTGCGGTGCTATCCGCTCGCGTCGAACGCCGAGCGTGGCGCAGTAGTCCTCGAAGTGGCCGGCCAGAAATTCTCCCCCCGATCGGTACGGAGGGCAAGCAGCTTCTTGCCGGATTTTCGCTCCGCCGCGGCTTGGACGCGCTGAATGGCTGTGGCAGCCCCTTCCTTGCTTGGGAGTAGTGCAATCCACATATACCGCGAGTAATCATCAACAAGCAACAGAAAGTAGCGGTTACCACTCGGGGTTGCAGGTGAGATTGGGCCGCAAAGGTCGCCGTGGAGAAGTTGGAGCACTTCCTTGGAACGCCCCAGGGCACGCTGCGGGAATGGCGTGCGCTTGTGCTTCCCTGCCAGGCAGGCGTCACACAGCTGCTCGGGCTGATCGAGCAGGGGCATGCCGCGGACGAGCTCCTCTTGTCCCATCTTCCTTAGCGCGCCGAAGTTGACATGCCCAAATCGGGCGTGCCAGAGCCACGCGTCCTCCTTGGCGTGCGCTGCCCAGCACACGGGACGCGCGATGTCGACGTCGAGGATGTAGAGGTGGCACGGGTTGCGGTTCACCTTGGCTAGCAGTCGACGCTCCTCGTCGCGAATGCGCATCACGCCGTCTTCGGTGAGCACCTGGAACCCCACCTCGTCGAGCTGGCCGATGCTGATGATGTTGGTGGTGAGGCGCGGGATGAAGTAGGCGTTGGCGAGGGTGCGGTGCTCCCCGTTCTTCCACGCGAAGAGGATGGTGCCACGACCCTTGATGTCGACGATGGAGCCGTCGCCGAACCGCACCGTACCCACAATGGCGGTGTCGAGGTCGGAGAAGGCCGGAACGCCGGTGGCTTGCACCGGTGATCACCGAAGTAGAGGGAGAGAGCTGGAACGCACACGAACACAATGAACGCGATGAACACAAGAGGATTTGTGCTGCCCAAAGTCTGCAGCGTTTTCTGGGTTTTTCTTTCCTTTTATTCTGTCTATACAACGAGCTGAGCTCGGTGATCGCCCGCACACCGCGCGCACGACGCGTCCATCCCCACGTCCACGGAGTTCGTGCAGATCACGTTTGCCCAAGTCATGCGCGAGCTATTCTCGCGGCCATGACCTCCTATACGCGCGGCAGCCACAAGCCGGTGCTCACGCGCCTGCTGTGCAACAAACAAAACATGCAGCTAAGATGCAACTAACTACCTAAATGCAAGGCTTCAGCTAACAAATCTCCCCCTTAAGCCTTGCATTGCTTACTGATTCTGACAAGACCAAGCTTCTCACGGAGTTCACAGAAACGCTCCCGCGGCAATGGCTTCGTCAAAATATCTGCCAGCTGCTGAAGTGTGTCAACAAAGACAACTTCGATCTTTCCCTCCTCGACACAGTCCCTGTTGGCGGTCAGGCGAGCGGCTTGTGTTCTCGCCATCGCGTTGGCTACCTCGGTGTCGAAGGAGTTGGAGTCCAAGGCAACCTTCTCGGCTGCGGCTTCCTCTTTCCTGGCAGCAATCCTCAGGTTGGTGGCGGCGATCATCAGAGGGCGGGGCATTTCAGTAATGCGAAGTACGTCGTCGATGAGCTCAGATGGCTGGGGAAGTGGCTTCTGCTCGCCCTATAGGAAAATCTGCTCCATGGTGGAGATCATCTCCGAGCGGCACTCAAAGACATCGATGCGAGCACCTGCAAAAGGAACATATCAGGATTTGATCCTCGTGATTCGATCCCGGAATTATATTCAACCAGAGAAATTCCACTTGTCGGACAAATATATAAAAAAAGAATGAATTGAACTTACTAGCTCGGTCAGCCTCGAGTCTTTCTTTGTTATCCACATCATACTTTAGAAAGTATCAGCATGAACAGCGTGCGAAGTAGCGCCAAATTGCAAGTTCAGCTGTCGTTGCAACGCGACCACCTCAGGTGGACCCTCCAGGTACGCCTGTGGGAAACGGTACTGCAAGAAAGCCCGGATTCAGATTAAGGAAGGGAAGATGGGCGAGGCGAAATCATAAAATGTTGGCCGGATCCGACGGGATCTGCCAACAGAGCAAGAAAGCGACACACGCAAGGATCCGACGGGATCTGCCAACAGAGCAAGAAAGCGACACGCAAAAGGATCCGACGGGATCTGCCAACAGAGCAAGAAAGCGACACGCAAAAGGATCCAACGGGATCTACCAAGATGGTTGGCCGGATCCGACGGGATCTGCCAACAGAGCAAGAAAGCGACACGCGAAACAATCCGACGGCAGTGACGGAGCTAGGATTGCCGCCTTGGGGGCTCATTCCCTTTCTCCTTCCTCCAGCCCCCCTTCATCTTCCTCTCCCTAGCTCCATTTTTCCCCTCTTCTCCTTCCTACTTCCCTCTTCTTTTTAAAGGAGCGCACGGCAGTAGGTGCTGCCTCCGTGCATCCCGGAATTATATTCAACCAGAGAAATCTTGTCGGACAAATATAAAAAAAGGAATGAATTGAACTTACTAGCTCGTTCAGCCTCGAATCTTTCTCTGTTATCTACATCATACTTCAAGAAAGTATCAGCATGAACGTATTGATTAACAGCCTGTGAAGTAGCGCCAAATTGCAAGTTCATCTGTCGTTGCAACGCGACCACCTCAGGTGGACCCTCCAGGTACGTCTGTGGGAAGCGGTACTGCAAGAAAGCCCGGATTCAGATTAAAGAAGGGAAGATGGGCGAGGCGAAATCATAAAATTTTGGCCGGATCCGACGGGATCTGCCAACAGAGCAAGAAAGCGACACACGCAAGGAGCCGACGGGATCTGCCAAGATGGTTGTCCAAATCCGACGGGATCTGCCAACAGAGCAAGAAAGCGACACACAAAAGGATCTGACGGGATCTACCAAGATGGTTGGCCGGATCCGACGGGATCTGCCAACAGAGCAAGAAAGCGACATGCGAAACGATCCGACGGCAATGACGGAGCTAGGATTGCCGCCTTGGGGGGCTCATTCCCCTTCTCCTTCCTCCAGCCCCCTTCTTCTTCCTCTCCCTAGCTCCATTTTTTCTCTCTTCTCCTTCCTTCTTCCCTCTTCTTTTCAATGGAGCGCACGGCAGTAGGGGGGCTCGAGCCCTCCCCACCCGCTGCCTCCGTGCATGTCCGACGGGATCTACCACCAAGATGGTTGGCCGGATCCGAAGGGATCTACCAACAACGCAAGAAAGGGACACACGAAAGGATCCGACGAGAAACGAAGAACCATATCATAAATGCACGAGGCAAAAGGTCAGAACGACACACGAAAGGCAAGAGAAACGAGAGACAAAATCATAACGGATCTGGATCTGCCCCAACGCTTACTGAAAGAGGGTGGGTGTAGGGCCGGTAACTCGGTAAGGCGCCATCGACGAAGCCTTCTCTAAAGACCCGCTAATTTCTAGGCTTTCACTGCTGATGTAAGTAAAACTACTCATTGTCAATTCTTTACCAAAAAAACATCATGTCAAAAGAAAAAATGCACTAAACTTGCACAAATGTGCTCACAATGTGCAAATAAATAATAAATGGGATCACTTATGATGTTTGCCGGACATAAAACAAATAAATAATAAAGGTAATTGAGGACCATGTGTGTCCGAGGACCGGTGGATGGTCGCTTCTCAGTGTAATGAGTGATTGACAACGGTGTGTGGACTGACTCTTGGCTTAGTACTGCAGGTGTTGGTGCGACTTGGTTTGCGTTGGTGCAGGTGAAGAACAAGCGCGAAAGGTCTTAGCCAGAGTGGCCTCCGAGGAGTGGAGAGACAAGTAGGCTTGGTTCGAGGGACCCGGTGGCCAGACGGGATCAAGTGCAGTCAACATGGTGCAAGAAGAGCAAGACGAGGTCGTGGACTTGGAGCCGGTGCAAGGTGGCGGCTAACGACCGAAGCTTGTACGCGGGGTTTGATGGTTGGGCCATAAAACCATCGGATGAGGGTTTCTCGGTTTGTGCCTCAAAACCGAGCCCGAAGGCCCAACGTGACGGAGACGGTGATCCGGGCGCGTTCGGGAAGCTTCGAAGCGGTGGACGCGTGGCGGGATCCGGGAGCTTGCGTCGGAGGGAAGCAAGGCCGGATGGACGGCGTGCTCAGCCGGAGGAGTTATCTGCAACTTTACTGTTTTGCCCTTGAGGGCGTGTATCGTAGAGTTAAGTTGTAGGGGTAGTATGGTCACTTCCCTTCACCGGGACACTTAATATAAATAGAAGGTGGAGGGGATGGCAAGTTATCTCTTTGGAACCCTAGTCATTTCTTTCTTGCTTCTCTAGGCTAGCTCGTGCTTCATGTCGATCTTAGCGGGAGGATGTTTGGGAGGTTGCTAGCCTTGTATAGAATCTGACCTTTGTTTGTTGGAATGAAATCAAGTGCTCGTTGAATCTCTTTGTTTCTCCTCGAGTTCCTTTTTGTGCTATTTTCGTTCTTGGCTCGATTCTTCGTTTCTAGACCGTTTGGCTCCGGATTTGTTTGAGGGGATCATGGGTGAGTGCCTTGCGCTTCTTTGTGTGTGATCTTGCCCTCTCAAACGCCAGGAACCGGTCTGGATTCGTAGTTTTTGGGATGAACTCGTGAGAAGGTGTTCTTCCGTGTGATCCGCGATTTCTCGAGTTGTAGGGAGTTAGAGGCCGAGATTTTTGGGGCATAGCTTCCCCTTAGGGTGCTAATCATCTCCCCAAAGTTTCGTCTCAAGAGCTCTAGCCGTTTGGGAGATCCGGTGATAGATTTGGGAGGAGAGATCCGCGGGTTACTGTAGCTGTTCGTTCTGTTCGTCCGTCGTGTTTCTCGGACGGTCCGCGCGGGGTTGGCGGACGGTCCGCGAGGTTGCCGGACGGTCCGCATGTGATTGGTGGACGGTCCGTGCAGAAGAGTTCGACGGTGTTGTCTTGGATTTGGCTAAGTGTTTTCACGGACGGTCCGCGTGACCTTCTCGGACAGTCCGCGACACTGGCGGACGGTCCGCGGTAGGAGCTCAGACAGTCCGCGAAAGGGCCTGGAGCTACTGGAGATTTGAGGTGATTTTACGGACGGTCCGCCTTGTCTAGACGGGCGGTCCGCCGTGACCACGGACAGTCCGCGACCCCTGTGCGGACGGTCCGAGCTGACCCAGGTAGATTGCGAATCGTTTTGGTTCTTGAGTTGTGCTTCCGCTTGTTAATTTGTTCTGGCTTGTTCCTAGGGTTGGTAGGTCCGCTATGACTACGCTACCTTGGCAAGCCCGCGAGGAATCTTTGGCGAGTGACTTTGGGACATAGGCCGAGTTTCGAGAAGAAATTTTATTGGCTCCCATTCACTCCCCCCTCTCTAGTCGCCACTTCGATCCTTCAGTAATGACTTCTTTCCAAAAGTCCAAATGGGATCCAAATTCCATCGAATTTGGAATGTGCTTTTTCCAAAAGTGTAGAGTCCAAGGCATATGTTTTCAATCCAAGAAAGCAAAGAAGAATACATTTGATAATGAGCTTAAAACTAACAAAATTTGCCTGGGATACCTTTCTTTTTACAGCATAGTATTGAAGCTAGCAACTTTTCCTTGTTTGTGGTTAAACTAATTTAAATGCCATTCCTGGTTACTGCATGTCTATTCCTGTATGATGCAATTAATTGTCAGGCTATAACTTGATTCTCAGTAACAGTCCTGACTTTGTAAAGTACATGGCAGACCTAATTTTGGATTGTGTGTGCTATATTAATTTGTTGCGTCGTCCTACACGCCTTGCGATACGTTAATTTTCCTACATGTGCATGGTTTCGAACTCCATGGATATAAAAGGTTCCAGGTGCCAAGATCACATAAATTCAAAAATATACGCTGAACTCGACTGCCTAGCTGATCGTTGTCTGCGTATGCCGGTATCCAAACGCAAGGAGGGAAGAACACAGGCGTGTCTCTCCTCCCGACGTCAACGGCCGCGTTGCCGGAATTGACACGGGTGCTGTACGTCCTGTCCAGTTGGAGGCGAGCGCGAGAAGCAATGGTGCAGAGGGAAGGCCTACTGCTGCTGCTGATAAGGTACAGGACAAAAATGTGATGATGCGGGCCGAGGAGTTCATTCAGAGGATGAACATAATCTGGAGGACAGAAAACGTTCGCCTTTGCTGATACATGCGTTGGCCTACTTCTATCTGCTTGGGAGTTGATATGCTTTGCTCATCAGTTACTCTCTGGTCTGTTCACTGTACGTATGCAAAGCAGAATTCTGGTGAATTCTGGTGGTGGATTCTTTTTTCGGAAGAAATGTACGGTGACCGGACAATTAACATGTCCTGGACGGATTACGCCCACGACCTTGTTTTTCTTATACCTGTGTAATTGCCCAAGAAAACTGCAACATCCGAGAGTGGAGATTATTTCAAGAGCTCAATCAATCGCGGTCAGGGAGTAGTACAAAGACGACGACAACGGAGACAAAAACAGCATTGGCGTTACACATATTGCTCTCACTACATATCCTGCTCCTATAAGTTTTTTTTTCCAGCCTGCTATACGCCTAGCAAACACACACGTGCCACGGGGCTCGATCGCAATGGAAATGGAGCTCTTCGACCTTTACACGCTATGCGTCGTCGTCCTCGTCTCCTCCCTCTACCTCCTCCGCCAAGCCCTCACCGTCGGCCACCGCAACCTGCCTCCGGGCCCCCGCCCGCTGCCGCTCGTCGGCAACCTCCTCGGCCTCGGCGCCCACCCGCACCGCTCCCTCGCGCGCCTCGCGGCGCGCCACGGCCCGCTCATGGCGCTCCGCCTCGGCGCGGTCACCACGGTCGTGGCCTCCTCCGCGGACGCCGCCCGCGACGTCCTCCAGCGCCACGACGCCGCCCTGTCGGCGCGCTCCGTCCCGGACGCCGCCCGCGCGTTCGCGCACGACGAGCACTCCATGGGCTGGCTCCCGCCGGGGAGCCCCCGTTGGCGCGCCCTGCGCAAGCTGTGCTCCGCGGAGCTCTTCGCGCCGCGCCGCCTCGACGCGCACCGGTCGCTCCGCCACGACAAGATGCGGCAGCTCGTGTCCCACGTGGCCCGGCTGGCCGGCGAGGGCGCGGCCGTCGACGTCGGCCGCGTGGCCTTCACGACCGCGCTGAACCTCATCTCCTGCACCATCTTCTCCGCCGACCTCGCCGACCTCGAGGACCGCGGCGCGTCGGGGGCGTTCAAGGGCGTCATCCAGGAGTTCACGGTGGCCGTCGGCGTGCCGAACGTGTCCGACTTCTTCCCCGTGCTCGCGCCGCTGGACGCGCAGCGGCTGAGGGCGCGCCTCGGGAGGGTGTTCGACAGGCTGCACACCATTTTCGACGAGCAGATCGAGCGCCGCATGAAGGAGCGCGCCGCCGGGGAGCCCCCCAAGAACGATTTCCTAGACTTGCTGCTCGACTACCGCGGCGCAGAGGATGGCCGGGGCTTCAACCGGCAAACGCTGCTCTCATTGCTTACGGTGCTCCATAAAAAACCGTTATGTTTTTCAAAATATCGGGCACGATACACACTGAAATTAAATCCCTCACCTGATTGTTTGTTTCTTCAGGATCTATTCAGTGCCGGCAGTGACACAAGTGCAGCAACGGTGGAGTGGGCGATGGCAGAGCTGCTGCGGAACCCCTCGTCAATGGCGAAGGCTCGTGCCGAGCTCGCACAGGTGATCGGCTCCAAGCAAGAGATCGAGGAATCCGACATCGCCCAGCTCTGTTACCTCCAGGCCATCGTGAAGGAGACGTTCCGCCTCCACCCTCCGGCGCCGCTCCTGCTGCCGCACCAGGCCGAGGCGACGACGGAGATCAGAGGATACACGGTGCCCAGGGGCGCGCGCGTGCTGGTGAACGTGTGGGCGATCGGGCAGGACCGTGAGCTGTGGCACGAGCCGGAGGAGTTCATGCCGGAGAGGTTCTTGGAGAAGGAGATGGACTTCCGCGGCAAGGATTTCGAGCTGCTGCCGTTTGGGTCTGGGAGGAGGGTGTGCCCCGGGATGCCGCTGGCTGATCGCATGGTGCATCTCATGCTCGCGACCTTTCTGCATCGGTTCGAGTGGAGGCTTCCTGCAGATGTTGGGAAGAAGGGGCTGGACATGACAGAGAATTTTGGGGCGGTAATGGGGTTGGCTACGCCACTCCAGGCTATAGCCAAACCAGTTTGAGTGTTAGTCCAAACACGTATTACAATAAGGAGATGATGTATGTACTATATATATACCAGGTGAGGCGAACGGCAGCAGTGACCGGTTGGTCAGTGCAACCCGCCGCGTTGGAACCCCTACGGGGAGGTGCGATCCCCGGAGGGAGCCACTTCGTTGAAAAAAAAATTCCCTCGTCTATCCCACGCCAAAGCATAGGTCTAAGATCGATCTAATCTCACATAGACTGCGGTGCCGCTGTATATGGGTGGGATAGGGGTTCGGAGATTTTCTCGACCTGTGTGAGAAGGTGTTCTTTCTTAATACAATGCCGTGGGGGTGGTCTTACCCTCCACAGGTCGAGTTTTTTTATATATACCAGGTGAAAAACTATATTCTCTCCCACAAATTAGGCCCTCTTGTAGTCTTGTCTATATATCGCGCGATGTTTAGTTAAAATAAAATTGTAGGGTGCCTTTTCTAAACATCGTACGTGGCCTTAAATTAACGGCAACGTATCCTATGAACCCTCCACAGGTCAAGTTTTTTTATATATATATCAGGTGAGAAACTATATTCTCTCCCACAAATTAGGCCCTCTTGTAGTCTTGTCTATATATCGCGCGATGTTTAGTTAAAATAAAATTATAGGGTGCCTTTTCTAAACATCGTACGTGGCTTTAAATTAATGACAATGTATCCTATGAAAACTAACTTCGTGTGCAAACTATAAAAACTCTCATCATAACCGCTGGATCTCCATCCGAAGGTCAGAGAGAGGTAGAAAACTTTAGCACTTAGACTCTCCCACCATTAGTTTTGCTAATCATAATTTTTCTAAAAATCCCGCGCTAAACCAAACCTGAAACGGAGGGATCCAGGCGTCGCACCGTCTCGTCCCTTCGCGTTGAGATTCGACGCTGCCGCCCACGACTCCGCCGCCGTCTCCGTCTGGGACTCCTAATGACACCTCTCTTTCCATTCTAATCGTTAATTCGCAATCCACCGTCCGTAGCTGTGTTCTCTCCACCACCGTCGTCCGGGCGCTCACGAGATCGTCAGGTCCGATAGCGGGTAAGCGGAAGCACTCCACCTGTATTTTTTTCATGATTCGATATACTTTTTGAGAACTCTCGTGAGCAGGAATTGGAAGCAGTGCTGCTCCATCTCGTCATGCTGCAGGAAGCATGAGTACTCCATCTCGTCATTGCAAACTGCTTGGCCAACTGCTGACTGCTGCTCCATCTCGTGGTTAAGGGCCTGAGCTGCAGGAAGGAGGGCGCCCCGTGCTGCTGTGTTGGAGCTGAACTTGAAGCGCATGGACAGCGGCGGCGGAGTCCCGTACGGCGACGGATTCGACGCGAAGGGTCGTGAGTGGTGCGATGCCTGGATCCCGCCGTTTCACGTTTGATTTAGTGAGGAGTTTTTAGGAAAATTATAATTAGCAAAGCTAATGATGGGAGGATTTAAGTGTTAAAGTTTTCCACTCTCTCTTTAACCTTCGGATGGAGATTCAACGGTTGTAATGAGAGTTTTCATAGTTTGCACATGAAATTAGTTTCTATAGGATACGTCGCCTAAATTAACCATCTTTCACTCCATGACGTCATATTTACTGCGTTGGCAGAGAACTTTTTTTTTTGTTGCTGATAAACAGGCAGAGAACGTTGACAACTGAAACAATCAGCAAGGACGATTGTCCCCGCGTAGTGACGAATTGCAGAAGGCTGCCAGGAGCAAAACGTCAACGTTGCAGCAGTAGTACGAGGAGCAGTGCGATCCTGGGCGCCAGCTAAGGCGTGCTGTTGTTTTGCAAATATTTTGAGGGAAGAGGAGGGCTTCGTGTGCTTACAATGGGTGTGTTTAGTTCCAAAAAGTAGAGGAGAAAGTTTGGTAAAAATGTCACATCAGACACTGTAGCGTACTGTAGCACTTTTCGTTTGTTTGTGGTAAATATTGTCGTATCATGACCTAACTAGGCTCAAAAGATTCGTTTTGTCGTGTACATCAAAACTATGTACTTAATTTTTTTATTTATCCACATTTAGTGTTCCATGCATGAAGGAGAAGATTTGATGTGATAGGTGGATAGTGAAATTTAGAGAGAGAATTTTTAAATTTTCGGTGGAACTAAACACAGCCAATAACGAATTGGACCAAGCATCCATCCGTGGTGTATATCTTACTGACACGGAGAGGACCTGCATATAACAACTGCTGTACATGTCTCAAGCCTCGCCCTGCGTTCTCGAGGCGGCGTATACATTGGTTGGGCTGGGCTCTAGAGCCCAGCAACTCTCAGGTCTCTTGTGCTGCTCTTCCGGGGTTTCGGCCTTCAATTTTAGCACGCGCCCACGCGTATAGCACCGTACTATGTACTGTACGTAATTATTACTAACAGGATAAATGACCGCATGGAGATTGAGGAGGGGAGCATTAACTCAGAAAAGCTTTTGAATAGAAAGGAGAACATTGCTTATTCTATCCAATTCACTTATATTGACGTCTTTTGGTGGATGTTGTGGATGTTATTAGATGAACTTAGAAGTATCAGCTCGATCATATTGAATCTAAATTTGTAAAACTGGTATCCAGTGAACAAGTTATGGCTTTCTAAAGTTGGACTTTGGCCTGTTGTCTAAAAAAAATGACCGCATGTACGTTATACCACGAATTCGCGATACAGAGGGAGTAATTTTGATGATCTGATCTCATCTCCGTGTATTCACATTGGACTCCTACGCAGGCACGATCCATGCCGTACGATGGAGCTGGTTACGAATTCGAATTCGATCTCGTGTTGCAGCCCTTGAATGTAACACCCTAAATTCATCACATTTAAATCATAGAAACCATTTGGAATTTTTCTAAGAATTTTTGAAGCTTATATGATTTTTCTAGGATTTAATTGGAATTTTATTCTCTTTAATTGAATTAAACATCATTAAATAATTATTTTAGTCAAAATAAGTTTTTGTTGCATTCATGCTGTTGCATATATTTTTGGTTGCTAGTAAATTGAATTGGAATTTAAATTCTGTTTAAATTCGAATTTAATTTGCTTTTGTTTGAATTATAGAAAAGTTGTTTAGGCTGAGTTTGGTTTAGGTCCCTGAACTCTCAGCAAAGTCCGCCTTTGCCCCCTGAACTTTCGGCCCAGCCCATCTTTCCTCCCCGCACCGTTTTTCTTTTCTTACCGGGCCGTTTTCTCTTCACGGGCCGTCTCCTCTCAGTTTTCGGCCCACGACGGCCCAGTCTCGCCGCGCCGCTTTCCTCTCCCCGCTGTCGCTGCCGTGTGGGTCCCGCTTGTCAGCTTCGTCGTCCCCGACCTGGATTTCCCTCGACCGAGTTCCAACCGCCGCCGTCGCCGATTTCCGCTCGGGCACGGACGCCCAGGGCGCCCGGACTCCTTTTTTTCCCCGGCCTATATAAGCGGCCAAACCCCGCCGTCTTTTTCCCCAAACAAACCGAGCTTCGCAACCCTAGTTCCCGAGTCGCGCTGCCACCCAAGTTCGCCGCCGCCTCAGTGCGACGTCGACCAGCGTCGCCGTTGTCAATTCCGCGTCCAAGACTCGTCGAAATACGTCGCCAGGTGGTATTGAAGTTTCCCCGTCCGTTTTCTTGGATCAATTTCGCTCCTGTCATGCTAACGACGCTCGTCGTCGTTTCCCAGCGCCGCCGACCGCCATTCTTCGTCGTCGAGCGCCGTCACAGCTCTTCGCTCGTCGAGATCTGCCGTGGTAAGTTCGTCGTGTCCTTCCAAGTCTCTAGGGACAAACCACGCTCGTTTTGGTGTTCCCTAGCGTCGAGTTCGTGACAAGCAGAGAGCTCCGCCGCCGCGCATGGCGCCGCCGTCGTCGGCCATCGCCTGTGCGCCGTCCGAGTCATCCAGATCACCATGGTTGAACTCGCCATCGTCTCGCGAGTCCGTAGGTCTTAGTCTATTCGCAAACCGAGCCTTGTAGCCTTAGATCGAACTTACTCCGGCGAAGCCCCGCCGCGGGAGCGAGCGGCGCCGCCGTCCCGGCCGTCGCCGTCGTTGGCCGAGGTCCCATCTTCCCCTGACCGTCCGATCCAGATCCTACGGTCTAGATTGGATCGAGCCCGAGTCAAACCGACCGTGTACCGGTCAGCCGTGCCGATTTTGCTAAAGAGTCCCTGAACTTCTTAGGAATCAACCCGGAGTCCATCTTAGTTCAAAAATAATTACAGATAGGTCATGTTTCTTCTATTTTAGCCCTTGCAAGTTTTAAAATTACACCCGAGGTCCTGTGTTGGTTATTTTACCTGTAAGCCCTCGTGTTTTTATACAAAATTATGTTTAAGTCCCTGAGTTTTCGCAGTTAGGTCCCTGGAACTTTTAAAACTTTACCAGCAAGTCCCTGAACCTTAGAAAAACCATATCTTTCTCGTTTTAGCTCAGATTCCCGTGATTCTTGCGCTCACGCGTTCGTTGTAACGAGTAGAATAGTTTTGTGCTGCTGTTTTGATCTGTTGTAATTGTTTGGTGTACTGTTTCTTATTTGTTGTATTGTTTCCTTGTATGTGAATGTGTGATGCGAATAGGAAACGTTCAGTTCGAGGATTTCTCTGAAGACCCAGCTGTTGGAGAAGAATTTGAGCAGCATCAGGGTTGGGAAGAAGGCAAGTGTATTATGTCATGCAAATGTCCTAATAATTGTTAATTTCACCATCCATGCATGTGTCTTAATTTGATGGGTTCCTATTTAAGGATTTGCCTAGCCACTATAATTTCCTGTCCCTGAAACTGGGTTGCTTAATTAATTTTGATGGTAGATGATGCTTAGCTTGCTCAAGTGGGATTGGTCTAATGAACCCCTACTCTATGTTCCATATACTCTTTTAATTAATTAATCTGCAAGATCATCTCTTTTTAATTGGAACATGGAGCGACCACCCAGGAAAACAGTACAACCATAAGTGCTAACATGGCTCTGGCTTTGACTGATTAATTAGGTGCTCTAGTTTGAGGTAGCTTTACCTGAAAGGGGCATGGGGGGCGGCGGTTGACGAGGTATAGCCCGGTCCTCTTGAGCTGTGGGCTTAGCTAAGAGACAGACCTCATTAGGAAGGGTTATGCTTTGCTCCTGAACCGGAAACCTTAGCGGGCTATCACTTATTAGAGTGTCTTTGTAAAGGTCTCATAGTGAAACCCAGTATTCGGTCCATGTGGTGTGGGAAGGGTACATGCTTTCGGGCAATGGGAATCGCGGCTTATGGTGAAAGTGTACAACCTCTGCAGAGTGTAAAACTGTTATAACAGCCGTGCTCACGGTCATGAGCGGCCTGGACCCTCACATGATAATTTATACCTGAAGATGGATTAAATTGTGGTTACTTGATTGTGTTGGGATTATGACATTCATTAATTTGTGGGTGGTATATACTTTCATTTGCTAGTAAATAGTTGCCTAATAAAACTGGACCAATTAAAAGTGCTTACTGCAGTATTGTCAGTCAGCCTTTTTACCTCAGCCTTATATGTCATATTATATTTGCTGAGTACGTCATGTGCTCATGCTTGTTTTCTTCCTTCTATTGCATCTACTATACCCGAAATGCTACTCAGATTGGGAGGATGCGGAGGATTTTGCTACTGAGTTTGAGGAGTTCTAGGCGTGTCTTCCCCCAGTCATCTGCCTGTGGAGTTAGAGTCACTCATGCTTCGATAGTTAAACGTTTAATTAAGTCTTCCGCTACGACATTTGTGTCTACTCTGATATTGTAATATTCGTACATTAATATTTTCTCGAATGCATGGTTATGATTATTCACTTGTGATGTCTACCGTATGTGTGTAAACTTGATCCTGGCGCACATATGAAATGCATCTGGTTTTCTCATAGAACCGGGTGTGACATTGCAGGAATCGAAGATTAGTGGCAGCGCCTTTAAAAAAGAGAAGGGAACATCGAACACAGAACGGGGAGGAAGCCAATCTATAATTCTATATCGAGCCGTATTAAAATTCGAATTTTTTCAGTCGAAGCAGGATGCCGAAGCGGCGTTCAAGCGAGCGTGACCGCCGCCGCCGGCGGCACCTTTACCTCGTCTTCGACGACTCGTCGTGCGGATACAGCATCCGCAAGGTAGATCTGCCGCCCGATCCCGATTCTGATTCCGATTCCGACGACTGCGAGCATCCGCCGCCGCCGCATCCGCATCCGCATGCTGCAACCTCACGGGCAACCGCCGATCAGCTTCGCCACCTGCCACCGGCCGTGTTCCGCCTGGAGGCGCCGCGAGGGTTGCCGCACTACTTCGCCGCCGCCTTTGGCACGAGGATCATGGCGATGCATCCCGTGAGACCGGGAACCGACGGCGAGCTCTGCTCCATGCCTAAGCACCTCGCCCCCGTGTTCGACGTCCGCACATGCGGCGTCATCTTTGCCCCACGCCACAGGGCAGATTTGGCTGACCCCATCTACATCCCGTCAGGGATAGGCTGTTCGCTCTAGTCTCCGGCTCCTTCGAGCAGCTCTGGCCGCCGCCGCTGGAGCACCCCGGCGGTGAGCACTGGGTGTGGGCATGGCACGAGCTCCCGGAGCCGCCCTTCGAGAGGCAGCGAATCACCTCCTACGCCGTGCACCCCGACGGCTGGACGATCATTGTCAGCACCGCCGGGAGTGGCGCGGCGGCGCCACCGCCGCCACGTTCGCCTTGGACACGGAGGCGCCGGACTTGGTGTGGAAACGGCTGGGGAAGTGGGCGCTGCCTTTCACTGGCAGCTCGCACTTCGACGGCGAGCTGAACGCCTTCGTCGGTCTCTCCAAGGACACAGACACCCTCGGCCACCTCTGCTCCTGCGACACGGCCGGTTCCGACACAGGCGAGGGGCGTTGCCCGCCGCCGGCGTGGAAGCTCGGCAAAGAGAAGCTGTTCGGCGATGACCGGGGCGAGAAGCACGAAGGAGCCACCCTCCTCTACCTGGGAGACAAGAGCAGGTTCTGCATTGTTCAGTGCATCTCCGTCCAGGATGGATGCCTCGATGAGGACGTGCAGGAGGAAGATGTGCCCGGGACACGTTGTAATCTTTTTCGATTGATCACGTTTTCTCTCAGCTACGACAAAAATGGAGACCTGACCACTGGCAAGAGCCGCCGGGTTCGATACTATAAAGTGCCTAAAGCTTCTACTGAGTTTCTGCTCAAGAATCCGGTGGCGTTCTGGCTGTAATATTGTGCTATGATAGTATGAAATTTCGTATGTTTTCGCTTCAAGCGTGATTCTGTTGCATTCAT
Organism: Echinochloa phyllopogon; assembly: GCA_033239725.1. Classification (NCBI taxonomy): domain Eukaryota; kingdom Viridiplantae; phylum Streptophyta; class Magnoliopsida; order Poales; family Poaceae; genus Echinochloa; species Echinochloa phyllopogon. The sequence goes on along the minus strand of BTCW01000009.1, from coordinate 7,748,741 downwards.
TGTATCAGCCAAGATTGTGCAGATGCAAATGTGCATCCTTTGTATCTTTTGAACAATATGAAATGTATGGCGATCTCTTTTAATTTTGAGTAAAATGCACCCCAGGAGTCATATCAAAGAGTAGCTGGTTATTTACTTTCTCAAAAAAAAGTAGCTGGTCAATTTTTTATTTCTCTATATGAGAACTACGTTGTGATATTGGGATATTGCTCCTATTAATCAGTGTATCATTCGTACCAGAATGCATGTCTAAAGTGCATATTATATGTGTTGCTATAAAGCTGTCTTTTACTGTTAGTCACTTAGTCATATCAGAGCACATAACCATTACCGGTATCAAAGGTAGTATCAAGCTGTCTTTTAATGTTACTTTTGACCTTTCATGCTTTGGTTGTGAGTTTTTCCTCCCTTTTTAATTACTTAATCCCTGTATGATGCAATTGTCAGGCTATAAGATTCTGACAGCCCTGACTTTGCAAAGTACATGGCAGTCCTAATTTCGGATTGTGTGTGCTATATTAATTTTTTGCGTCCTAGTGTCCTACATGCCTTGCGATACGTTAATTTTCCTACATGTGCATGGTTTCGAACTCCATGGATATAAAAGGCTCCAGGCGCCAAGATCATCAGTCATCACCATCCAACACCCATCGGCACACTTTGCCATCGTCCCCTGTGGCCTCTTCCAAGATCTCATAAAAAATATATATATGCTGAACTCGACTGCGTATGCCGGTATCCAGATGCAAGGAGGGAAGAGCACATGCGTCTCTGTGCTCCCGACGTCAAACGGCCGCGTTGCCAAAGTTGACACGGGGTGCTGTCCTGTGGAGTTTTCTTTTTTTTTGAAACATAATGTCCTGTCCAGTTGGAGGCGAGCGCGAGAAGCAGTGGGGCAGAGGGAGGGAGGGCCTACTGCTGCTACTGATAGTCTGATACGGTACATGAGAAAAATGTGGCCACAATAATATATATAATAAGTTATAGTATTTATATGATTTTAATACCTTCAAAATCTACTCTGCCATATTATAATAATAGAATATAAACATAATATCATCTAAAACTACGCATATAGTATACATATGTTATTATTAATTAACAATTTACTTATTAGTCTATTAGGTCTTCTAGCTCGTTTAGCTCACGAGCTAGCTCGAACTCGCTCGTTATACTAACGAGAAAAACTCTTGCTTGGCTCGTTAGAAATATGCACCGAGCCGAGCCGAGCCGAGCCGAGCGAGCTAACAAGTTTCGAGCATTTTGTTCGAGCATTTTGTTCGGTCTTAGTCCAAACACTTATTACAAATTAGGTAAGAAACTACATTCTCTCCCACAAATTAGGCCCTCTCTTGTAGTCTTGTTTATATATATAGCACGATGTGTAGTTAAAATAAAACTGTAGGGGGCCTTTTCTAAACATCGTACTTTGATAAGAAATAATCAAGGAAACCAGTTACTTTGATTCAATTCGGTTTTGGTATTAGAGATCTTTTTCCAGCCATGCCCGCTGTAGTGCACCTGCATAATTGCTATAGTCTAAAATAACCACATAATAAAAGTAGCACGTCCGCGTCGCGCAGGCATTGTTACTAATTAGTAGCTCTAGACTGGTTCTTTTAGTATGATTGTGGATTTATCATTCTGTTGGAAGTGATTTTATTATTTACCACCTAAATGATAGTTTCAAAGGACATGGAAACTTCACATTGTGACCAGTAGCCTGCTATTTGGAGTTCCATATCTTAATTTACATACGTGTTTTTTTCCTTCCAAGGAGCAACTGTTCCTAGTATGGAATTGGAAGAGCCAATGGGATTAAGTGGATTTATAGCAAGACTCTATATTTCTTTTATCGATTAATCATTTTCTTCTAAGATATGTTTGTAATATTTACTTTTTATACACAACATTTTGCCTCCATATATGTTGGCACATTAACTCATTATTCTCTATGATTACTCAACTAAATATTTTATTGACTTGGCATTTTTCTTATGAGATACTCCGTATCTAACTTAATTTTCCATATTGTCTCGCATTTCTTTTGTCCATGCAATATTTTTTTATCTCTAAGACAACTCAGCTTGACATATATTTTATTAACTCAACATAATTTCTGACATGTGCTGTCTTATCTTTTTATTTAGTATTTTTCTTTCAATATATGACAGCTCAACTCTTTTGTTGACTCCTTTTTCTTCCAATAACCCTTTTTATTTACCATATGTAGGGTAACTATAAGAGGATAAATGTAGATCACATAAGCTTGCTGAGGAAGGCTATGGAACAGATCAAAGCTCCTGTCCCTGCAGTGCAGGTTCTAAGCAATGGCGGGGAACTGACTAGTGTTATTGTCGCATTTGACGCTAGAAAAATACCCTGTGAAGTGGTGCAAGGATCAACTCCCGGGCAACAGTTATTGCAAGGGGATGAATGCAACTGTCCTGAACGTGCTGAACAAGATGCAGTTTTAAAGGTGGTGAGGTATTTGGGCATGAAGTTTGGGCTCCAGGTTTTGGATTTTAGTTCTCATAAGATCAACAAACTGGAGATGCAGTGCCAACAGCTAGATGAACAGAATGTCATTGTTCTGAAGAATATTAAGAGGCTATTGTGAAGCAGTGGGGATCTTCTATTGTGGACGTTTGTATTCCAACAGAGGATATACTACCTGAGCTGCTGATTAGCATTGGCTTGGAGTCGATGAGTGGAGCCGATGAGAATGCAAGCATGCTATTCTTGTAGTTCAATTACATAGTATTGTTGCTGTGTACTAAATGGAACCTTTCACGTCTGGCAAAAGAACTTATGCATTTTGTATTATCTATTTATTAACTTAACATGCCTAGATGGATGAATGTTTTTTGGTTGCCCTGATTCTATTTATTACGGATTCCGATTTAAGCAGAATAGGTCATGCATACAAAATATTTTCAAAAAAACTTCATGATATAGAGAGGCAATGTGTATGTTAAAACAGCAATGTTCGCAAATCCGTTACAGAGACATCAATAGAATTCATATCATGTCATCTTAAGCCATAGTTCAACATCTAAACCTTTAGTACACAATTGTGATATAAGATAAAATGCAGGTCCAGTCTAAATTATCTGACTACATTACAACACAGCAAAATCTTACGCCTTCAGTTACAACTCTTGTCCATATGTAGCTCAGTGCCCAAAATAACCAACCTTGCACACAAAGCGATCCCTACTTGAAGAAGGAATCACACTCATCTTCCATCACCAATCACTATGCATCAGTGTAGCCCTTAAGGTCACACTTGCTGCAACGAACATCAGTTTTTCATATCATTGTTGTACTTCCCTGCCACCCACAAGTCTTTCTAGTATGTCCTGCAGAAGGCAACTCAACTTCAGGAGTACCAAACACGAACATTTCACTATTACGTTACTATGAAATTATTATGTTACTATAAAGCACCACTTGTGGTGAAAATAGTGAGCTGGAGTAGTATTTTGCAATATGCGCATGGTCTACATAAAGAGTCTGGCAAATATTTATGGATATTGTGTTTGGTGTTTATTGGCAAAAGTAACTAAGTTTTAAAACTGTGTTTTACAAGATGTACATTAGCTATGGCTTGACTACAAAAAGGACTGGATCTGAAATTTAGACTGTTGTGCATCAATGAAGAGAGTCTGAAGTTTAGGAGGGTCTGAAAGGGCAACATGGGTACATAACTGTGTTGTATAAAAAGAACAATGTTAAAATCTGAAATGTAACTGAATGTTGGGTTGGCCTGAAACAACAACCAAAACACACAACAGAGTTGTTGGAATAGATAAAAAATAAAATAGAAATCTGAATTGCAGCAGGCCTGTTCGGCTGGTTGGTGGCTGGTGCTGATTATTGTTGAGAGAAAAATACTGCTGGCTGGTTGGTGGCTGGTGCTGGTTTTTACTGAGATAAAAACACTGCTGGCTGGCGGCTGATAAGCCAAACGAATAGGTATAAAAACTAATTTGAGTATTAATTGTGGATGATGGGTAGTTCTGATTATTCTATGGGCGAGGTGGCTGGGTGCTTGTGCGGAATAAGGCCCTGTTTAGTTCTCAAATTTCACCTCTAAATTTCACTATGTAAAAAGAAGATTCACATCGTATCAAAATGTCGGCATATGAGTATTAAATGTAGATGAAATCAAAACTAATTATTTGTTGTTCTTTGCGAGATGAATATTTTAAAGCTAATTAATCAATATTTGGATAATTATTTAAAAAAATACAAACGAAATGCTACAACATTGTATTTATGGCACTTCTGCCCTGAGGCGGTTACGGCTTGGCGCGCCGCCCTCCGCCCGCCGCCGTATCCCCGCCGAGGCGCTGTCCTTGGCCGCTGCTCCCACTGCTCGTCCCGGGGAACCAATGGCGTCCCGCTTCCGATCCGGCCGGCGCCTCGCCCGGCAGCTCATCGACCTCGCCTGGCCGCAAGTCGTCCGGCCACCGCAATGTGAGGCGCCGGGCGTCGACCTCTCCCGTCAGCGCGTCGTCCACGCCCACCCCCGCGCCCGCGCCCGCGGCTGCCCGCGCGTCATCCACGCCCACCCCCACGCCCGCGCCCGCGGCTGGCCGCGCGTCGTCCTCGCCTGGTCAGTCCTCGTCCACCCCTACGCCCCGCCGCGCATCGTCGACGCCCACGCCCTGCCGCGCGTCTTCGACGCCCACGTCCCGCCGCGTGTCGTCCACCCCAACGCACGCCCGCGCGTCGTCACTGCTTCGCAGCTCCTTGATTTGGAAGGTGAGTAAATGCTGTTTATATCCAAAACCTAGATGGTTTCGTCCTAAACTAGAAAACACGGGTGCGGCACCATCCTTGAGTTGGCCAGTGGTGATTCTCTGTGTGTTTTGCAAAGGATTATACCATTTTTGGACCATGGGTCTTGGATGTTAGTAGCCATGTGAATGGATGTATAAGCTAGGCGGTCACAATAAATATGTAAGAAAGGCAGTATTGCTAGAAGCTATGTTGATTGAATTTTAGTTATCAATAAACATTTATTGGCCTCTCTCATGAGAGAACAGCCCATATAGGAAATTATCCTTGTGCTTGCATTGACGGAGGGAGACACCATTGCTTGTTGCCGTTGCTCTAGTGTACTTTTCTTCTAGAATTCATGTTACAATTATATGATGCATGCATCATGATGATCTCAATACCAGATTTAGAATATGTACTAGAAATATGGCGCGCTGTTATGACCCGTTAATTTTGCATATATAGTTAGCTTGGTTAGGATAACATAATTTATTAGCTTAATCCAGCCCTCAGGTGAGTATATGGAGCTGTTTTTATTGGGTTTCATGTGTCCACTACTATTAGTAATAAATCCGTTGAGGTACTAATATAGGATTAACTGTGCACGGGCAAGTGTTGCTAAGTCTGTAAACCTTACAGAACTACATATCCTAGTTGCCAATTTGCAGTCTCCTTTTTAGATAGCGGTCCTAATATTTAATAAATTTCTCTGCGGTGATGTTGCCAACATCATAAAATGAAGCATCAGATTGGGTCTAGCAGTTCACATAAGCTGAGGAACTTAACAGTTACCCATTTCATTTTTTTTGTTATGCTGTCAACGTCTCCATAGGATTTATTTGGCTTGCACCAAAAGATCACTTGGTGCAGAAAGATTTTTGCATTATTTCTTCAGAGAGATGCATACAGAAAATGGATTCATGGTAAAAATTATGGAATTACATGTTGAGATTTTTTAGAGTAACACAATTTTTTAAGATCTCTCTGGATACTGACTGAGAAAAGGTGTACAGATCGTGAGAGAGAACTAATATGTCTAAGCTTAAAATTTGGTTTCAAAGCTTTGTCTACGAAAAACTGCAGTGTTAAAATTATGTCTTTTTTTAGGAAGGATGAAAAAGTCTAGTAAAGCTTGTCATGAACATTTGGTCATTTCCACATGATTTATGTTGTCCAATACATTACTTATACTGATAAGATGAGCTGTGATATTCCACAAACAGAAAAATAACACACACGAAGTAGTAATATTTACTTAGATAGACTGGGCAAAACATAGAATGTTCCTGTGTGGTAGTTGTGAGCTGTAGTACTATAAATCATTATCAAGCGAGTGCCTGCTTAAAATTTTCATCCTATAGTGAGTATTGATGATATCCTCGTGCTTTGGGCTATTGGGAAAAATCATTAGCCTGAATTACCAAACCAAACTGCCAGCCGCGCATGCTTGAAACTGATATAAATTTTCTGTGCCGGCTTGACTACTCTGTCAATGCATTGAATCTTTGCAGCCACAAATGCTGCAGTGCTTCACCTAATGGGAGGAACTATTTTATTTTATTGTTTTGGTTCCCACTTTATAGAGGGTACCAGTCAAGTACTTCGACATAAGATTGCATCTCCAACAAATTATTAGCAGCTAGCTGACATGTCTTCTGATTCGAAAATTGATGTGCTGTTAAATTTCTAATATAACTGTTCGTCCAATAAAACAGTTGTTATAACATAGAGAGTACTTTATGAATAAGGGCTCTCCATTCTTTGCTAAGCTAGAAGGCTACTGCACATATGAAATAAATGTATTGTATTGGTCCAAAAATGTTCAGTACCATCCAGAACACCTTCTCTAAAAGTGGAAACTGATACAACCTTAAACTGTTTCTTTTCATTTTCTCAGCTTAATCTGCTAAGTGCTAAGACCACAGGAGAGCTCTCAAACCACATTATTACTGGTACATTGTGAAAATTTTAGTAACTAATACCGGCTGACAAGGACCCTATCCTTATTACCTGGTCAGACATTAACATTGCCCCTGCCCTTAGTAAAATTATTGAAATAACCGAGTTAAATGGTCATGCTGCCTTGCTTTGATTTCTCCCCCTAAAAATTTCTTTATACTACTGCACTCTGTGTAGCCTCACTTATATAGTGCCCTGAACTCCCCTGGCTGTCCTACAACTAATATACTTTGTCAGTAAGAATACTGCTAGAGACTAAAGTATTTGTTTCCTTGTATATGTTTTCAGTCTATTTTTGAAATTAGCAAACGTTGTTTGAAGCTTTGCAACTGACAAACTGTTACTGCTATTGGGGAATTCCATGAATATATATTCCAGATTGCTTTAGTCACAGCATAAGTAGGATGTTGCATTACTAAGTTGCTAACCCTGTAGCATGTTCTCCAGCATTGTCGCATTGCGGGTATCAACTTGGACAAATTCATAATGTTTTCCAAGCTTAGCTGCAAAGGATTCATCTTTCTCCCTGGCAAAATGGGGCATGAATAATTGACAGTTATATATGCAGCTTGAACAGATAAGAATGTCCCACCCTGCTGTATGGGCAGCTCCGCCTCTGGTGTGGGTTTGCAAAAGGATATGTAGATAATTGGGTTTGGCTTTGGGATGAAGAATGGCAAAATAGGCATTCTCATCCCTCAATAATTGCCGACTGCATGTTTGTCCCCTAGCTTTAGTCCAACTTATTTGACTGCAATCCCCCCCCTCCTCCCCTCCATCTATCGCAGAGGCCACCACCACCCCTTCTATTTTATTTGAAACATGGTTTGCTCTACAATTTACCCGCTCTCCAATTTACCAAATGTAAGAAAAGTAGTAGTACTATTAAAGTGGCTGAAAGATGCTACTTGCTTATTTGTCTGTAGTTCTTCAAACTGATCGGATTTTTATTTCAGAAACCACACATGAAACTGACGAGAAGGAGGACGGGGCAAGCTCTTCAGAAAGTCCTGAAAGTTCAGGCAGAACAACTTCCGGTAAGTAGTGGCACATGTATTCCTTGTATTGTAGGATATACTACATTTTGCCTGTGCCAGTGTGTGGATTCGAATTGTATGTAAATTCCTATAGCTTGCTTAAATTGCAATTGTTTGAGCCATAGAATCTATATGACTATATACATCACCTACAGCGTGTTACACCCACCTTATAATCTCTTGCAAACCTGCTGGCATTCTGCATTTAGGATCTATTTCTATTACTTAGGTAGTGCTTTTGCAGCTTATTGCTTGTGTAGCACTTATCCGAACTGAAGAAACGATGTGCTTCAGTTTCGTGACATTATGATCATAGGAACAATAAGGTGTTAGACTTTTACCTTTCTTTTGATATTTGATCATCTAATATTATATTCAATTTACAGGACGAATTGTATGAGCTTTTTGTGTCTGAGAAGGAGGAGAAGAAAAGCTCTGAGTTTCGTGATTTCTATACCTCTGAAGCTGCTGTCACTGCTATCGATGTCCCAGGGCAAACTTCTGGTGAACAGTATCTGAGGTTCTCTGATCCTGCAAAGATTTCATCAGCAACCCTTATCGACTGGGTATTCATGTTGGGAGATGCAGGATATTCTCTCCGTGGCTGTTTTGATTCATCTGATTTTGCAGTCACACACTTTGGTTACTTCAAAGGCAAGAGATCTCTGATGAAAAGACTCAAGAAATACAAAGCAAAGTGGGGTAGGATGGATATGGAAGCAGCTGCTGATTTGATACTGGATGAGATCTGCTCTGGTGCTGCTATACTACCCTCTGATTTGCAACACCTCCTTGGTTTGCTTAAGAAAAAGAACACATTTATCATAAGGCACCATGCCTCGTTGTATAAGGAACTTGGGAAGGATGTCCTGTTCTCCTCAATGTTCGTAAGATTCAAGAAACTTGAGAAGCTAAACAAATCGAAGTACAAGAAAGTTCTCGCCAAGATTCCCTACTGCAGTGGTTTAGATCGGTGGAAGCTAAGGGTCCGGAAAAACACATATCTCGAAGCAGTGCTCGACAGGAAGAATCCCACAAACCTCAGCAAGAAGAACCGGCGAAACCGCAAGGTCAAAATTGCATTCAGGGTTCGTTCAGCATATAAAGGCCACGGGGGTGAGCTATTGAGATTCAGAAGGAATGGTCAGCAACACCTTCCTGATTCTTCGATTGGCAAGCAGCCAGCTGCTGCTGCAGGGACACTGGGCCGTCGCCTTCAGCAGCCATCACCCACTGCCGCCAGCATGAAGAAGAAGCTTCCCTGTTCAGCGGCTTCTGCAGCGAGCAGGGGTCAGAAAGCTGTGCAGCCAGGGATGGGCAGCTGTGCTGTCTCTGGAATGGTGGAAGTGGAGCTCTATGGACCTGATGACGCTGAACATATGTTTGAGGTTGCAGTGCCTGACCTTTTGGTCGATTTCCAGCAAGCTATGAGTGATGTGGGAGAGGTCAAAGATCTTGGGTGGCCGGAGCCATCAAGGGGAGGACGGCTCCGCTGAAAAGTTCAAGTTGGATCTAGTGGGTGGCCGGAGCCATCAAGGGGAGGACGGCTCCGCTGAAAAGTGCAAGTTGGATCCAGTGAAGCCCAGTGAACCTTGTTGTAACAGCAGTGCATCTTTGGATGCTTTTCATATTCAGAAATGTTAGGATATATACCGAAGCTCATGTTTGCAGGACTCTTTTCATGCGGTCGACAGGCAGAGTTTCTAACTGAATCTTTTACTGTGGATAGTAACAGCATTACACTTGTGCAGTGGATCTTCTTATATAGATATGATAAGACGTTTCTGGTAATGTTTGGAGGCACTGTTCTATTGCTTGGTTTAACATTTGGCCGGTCAGAATTTTTCCGGTGACTTCCATGTGGAATCAGTTATGAACTGGTGCCGCTGAATTGTCTTTTTAACTTGTTGCAGTGAGGATATATGTCGAAATTGCAACCGTATTCTTTCATATAGTACATGTAGTGGATTATTGTTTACTTGCCTGCTTGATATTGTGATTTTAAGTGAAGTTTGTTAATGGGTGGATTCAATCTTTGGGAAACACTTTTTTGAGTGCTTCTTTGCAACCTGCTAATGGTTTGGGTGGAAACCGGCTTCGATTTGGTGGGAAAACAGTGTTCCTTTGAAACCTAAACGGCTCAGCTTGGTTTGGTAATTTGGTCGGTAGTGGTTTGCTCGATTTCACAGAAAAACTGCTCAGCTTTTGGTAATATGGATGGAAATGCTTTTAAACCGTGGATTGTAGCATATGGATTTGAGGCCTGTAAATCAGAGTAGTCTCCTGGTTTGTTTGCATAGTTTGCGGACCCACTAGTGGATACTTCATAGCGCCGCCGGCGGTCTCGTGAGCGACGCCAGCACGGCGATCACGGTGGGTGCCCCTGCCATCGCCGGAGCCAGAGATCACGGTGGGTTTTTTTTTTGCATATTTTCCTTGACATTGTGTTTCTTGGTAAAGAATTGGCAATGACCATTTTACTTGCACCAGCAAAGAAAGCGACACGCAATTAGCATAACAGTCGTGTTAGAAAATGGAGGGAAGATGCATCCGAGAAAAAGTTTTTTTTATCAAATCTCGGACATACAGTTAACTGCCAAAAGCTTTTAGCGTGCGCGAAGGATGAGCTAATCATTTCATGTAGACATTTACAAAGACTCCACGCAGACCGCATCCACGCGTTACATCGAGATATCATCATGATTTTTACATCCAAAAGGCCACGGGATCCTCCAGGGCAAAGTCACTAGCTGCTTCAGGCACTTTGTAGTATCGAACTCGCCTGCTGTTGCCAGTCGTCAGGTGTCCATCCTTGTCAAACTTGAGAGAAAACGTCGTTACTCGAAACAGGTGGCGGCATGGCTGGTCAGTCTCATCTAAATCCTCGTCCTCCTCATCCTGCAACCTGTAGAAATTCCTCTCGTCAGCACAGTCATCGCCGGTTATCGAGACGCACTGCACCAGGCAGAACTTGCTTCTGTCTCCCATGTAAATAAGGGTGGCTCCAACGTGCTTCTCAACCGAATCCTCGCTGAATATCTTCTCCTTGCTTAGCTTCCAGGACAGACACTGCCCATCACTGGAGTCAGAGCTGGAGGACACCACATCGCAGGCGCATATGTGTCCAGCTGCGCCCGGATCTGCGCTAAGCCCAACCCAGGCGTCCAGCTCGCTGTCAAAATACGCGCGATCGGTGAAGGGCAGCATCCACTTGCCGTGTTGCTTCCACTTGAGATGTGCTTCCGCCGTGTCGAAGGTGAAGGTGCGCCTCTTGGTGCTTACAAAGATGGTCCGTCCATCAGGATGCACGGTGTAGGAGGTGATATCCTTGTGCTTGAAGGGATACTTCGGCAGCTCGCACCAGCACAGATCGCCGGGTTCTTCTAGCGGCGGCGTTTGAAGCAGCTGAAAGGAGTCGCAAGACAGAGCGTGTAGTCTTTTGTCGACGGAAAAGTAGATAGGATCGATCAGATTCATCTTGGGGTGAGGGACCAAGCCAAACAACCGCGTGCGAACGTCGAAGACAGGAGCGCCGCAACTCGGCGTCAATGGATGAGTGTTCCTCCCTCCCACTCCCACGTAGTTGGGATCCATGGCAATGATCTTGGTGCCAAAGGCGGCAGCAAAATAGTCGGGATACCCACAGTGAGCCTCCAAGCGGAAGACAGCTGGTGGCAGGCGCTGCTCGCGCTCCGCGCCTTCACCTGAGATGGCAGTGTTGTGCAGGTGCGGCGGCTCGTCGGAACAAGGGTCGGACGACAGATCTACCTTGCGGATGCTGTACCCCCACAGCCAGTCATCGACAACAAGGTAAAGGTGCCGGCGCCGGCGCTTTGCCGTTCGGTCGCCATTAACCCCACCGGAACGCCGCTTTGCCATCCTTGTTCCTCCTTGTCTCCTTGTCCTCTGCCCACGGCCCAGCAGATCAAAATTTCCTCCCGATCCGTCTTCCCTTGATCTTTTAAAGGCGCTGCCACTGACCCTTGATCCCTGCCATCCAAAAACGAATCCGTTCGCAAATAAGAATCAGACCACACCAGTCCTACCCCTACTACAACTCAACTAGAACCAATCCTGATATCCGAATCTGAATCGTGTGGTTGCAAGAAACAAAGAAAATCACATTCTACCAACCTGTTAAAGGTGGCTGAGGCGGACGCGGCGTCGGAGGTGGCTCCGGCGGCGGCGGAGTAATTTTGAGCGGCGGCGGCGAACCGAATGGATTCGTGGGGGAGGAAAGGAAAGGAAACCCTATTTGACTAGGAAATCCTATTGGACTAGGGCCGTGTCGAACCTTGGGCCGGTCCGACCCCCATGGACACCACCGTTGTGGGCAGGGTTGAATGTGTTGTGCGCAATAGCGCGGGCGGGCGGGTTGAATTCGGCCCAGTAGAGGCTTTCGGCCTGCGCGGAAGAGGACGGCTCAGTTGTATTCTCCTTGATTACCTCAAAAAAGTTGTATTCTCCTTAAAAAGAAAAGTAGGAGCTTATGTATTGATGTTTTTATTTTCTTTCTTTATATTATATAAAATATGCCCGTCCGTTGCTATAGTTTATAAAAAAGTATATATCAATTTATTTTGGTTATATTATACTTTCATAGCTTAAGAACTAAGGAAGCTATAAAAGGGATTATCAACATGTTTCACCACCAACTTCAATTTGTGAATTATTTTTCTCTGCTCTACTAGTAATTAGCTATCTTTTTTTTCCGAAAATATATTTTTGCGGTAGAGAGATTCACTCACTAATCAAGAGTCTAATAGGGTTTACAATCTTGGAGCATAAAACGTCAAATACACGAAAAAGCATATCTACAAGCCAAGTTATGGACTTATGGTTTCAACTCGATAAGCATGCTCCACAAGTTCATGAGCAACCTATTCTGCACAAGTTCTTTGGTTACTTGGACACTGCCACAGGCTTTAACGATCTCCGTTACATTTTGGACAGTTGGCCTAATTGGTTGATCTCTTCGTCCTGGAGTGATGGGATACGGTTATCTGTTTTACAGTATTACAAAGTGTGCTAATATTTTTCTTCCATGTGGTCTAATTTTTAGAAGTTTGGTTCACGGCAAAATCGAAATGTCTATATTTTGAAACGAAAGGTACATACATTTATTATCATCAAGAGAATGGCATTTCTCCATAGTTATAAATGTGATCTTTGAATCTAGAGTATTTCATTCCTTAAAAGCCCATAAATTTTCTTCCGTCCAAGCAAGTCTTAAAAAAACTTATCATGGACCTAATTACGCCATCTACGATCATCATAATTTCACACTATAAAAGGCGCTAGAGCGGCAAAGAGCCAAAGACAACAATCACGAGAAGACTCGACCACTTCATCCTTTATATACCAAAACTAGCCCCCTGTAAACCACACCGCCATCGCAGTAAGCGACCAAAAGCCAGAGAGGCGGCTTTGCCCTGTCCGTAGGCCGTAGCCTTGGTGCCGAACGCCATGGCCGGCACCAAGAGCAAGTCATCCTCCGCCAAAGCCGGCACGCCCCTCCTCGGCAAGGCCGCGGCACCTTCGCCAAGGTCTACCACGCGCGCTGCCTCGCCGGCGGCGACCCCGTGGCCGTCAAGGTTCTCGACAAGGCCGAGCTCGCCGCCACGGGCATGGCGGCGGGCGTCCTCCGCGAGGTCTCCGCCACCCCAGCGTCCTCTACCTCCACGAGGTCCTCGCCACGCGCTCCTAGGTCTACCTCGTCATGGAGCTCGCCCCCGGCGGCGACCTCCTAAGCTACCAAATGAATGGACCATATGAGTTCATAGACATTCTATTCTTCCTTTCAGAGAGTAAAAGGCTTCCTAAACCACTAACAGGATTCACAAGCCAACTGTAGTAAACTAATAAGAATGCCATGTTGTATTAACTGTTCTGTTGCTTGAGAAGCCACGGGCATGTAGTAAATTAGAACCACAAAGCTATTTAATCTACATATGTAAGCATTGAAGAGTGAATGTTGTGAAGCCACGCTGATGCTCAAAAGTATTGTAGAATGTTTAAGTGAAATGTTTGTTTAATCCTGTACTAAAATATAGAGTTTGCATATGTTTCTTAATTCGCTGTTGTCTCATTGCGATTTTCCTCCCGAGCTGGGCTCATTTCCATCTCAAATGGGCCTTCTGTGGGCTCTGGGCTGACTGGCTGTACATTGAGAAAGCTAAAGGTGCAGCAGCCATTGGATGCATATTGGATGGCATCCGGTAGGGCTGACTTCTTTGCTTCAGCACGTTAGGGAATCCACGCCGCCTCGTCACCGTTCCCTCTCCTTCCCTTCCGCCGTCGCCGCTGCCCCGCCTTCCGCCTCGCCCGCTGCTTCCTCTCGCTGACACCCTACCTCCGACCGCGTCTTCCACCGCCCCGTCGACTCCAAGGCTCTCAGATCCTCCTTCGAGAACGGCGTGACCGCTAGCCAGTCAGCCCCCGACGAGCAGCCGACGACTGGGCGAGCGGCTCCGCCACTTGCAGCATCTTTGCCCCGCCTTTGCCGGCGACGAGAACCCATGAGGTATTCCCGCCCCTTGTCTTCACTTCCTGCTGTGCGAAACGGAGCACTCAAAACCCTAACATATGCTAAATGTATTCGGATCTGACCCTAACATATAAAGTCAGTTTCGGTTTTGTTTGCAAAATTATCGGGTGTGCATGTGTCTGTCGAGTTGAGTTGCAATAGGATTGGGGATGATTGATTCGAATTCGATCTCGTGTTGCAGGGATCAAAGATTAGAGGCAGCGCCTTTAATAAAAGAGAGAAGGGAGACAGAACGGGAGGAAGCAGATATATATCGAGTAATAATACAAGAAGTCTTTTTTGTGAACGGGGTGGTGAGTAGATAGAGAACAAGAAAGCAACGAGCAAGAAGGATGCCGAAACGGCGCTCTAGTGGGATTGACCGCAGCCCGAAGCGTTGGCGGCAGCATCTTTACCTTGTCATCGATGACTCGTTGCGCGGATACAGCATCCGCAAGATAGATTTGTCATCCGATTTTGATTCAGATGACAGCGAGGAGCAGCAGCATCCGCATGCTACAATCTTAGGGCCAGGTGCCGAGCTTCACCTGCCCCCAGCTGTTCTCCGCTTGGAGGCGCCGCGAGGATTGCCACACTACTTTGCGGCCGCCTTTGGCACTAGGATCATGGCAATGCATCCCATGAAGCTGGGAACGGACGGCAAGGTTTGCTTGATGTCCAAGCTCCTCGTTCCCATATTCGATGTCCGCACACGGGGCGTCATCTTTGGTCCTCGGCACAAGGAAGACTTGGCTGACCCCATCTACATCCCAGTCAGGGATAGGCTGTTCGCTCTAGCTTCTGGCTCCTTCGAGCAGCTCTGGCCACCACCGCTTGAACACCCTGGCGGTGAGCATTGGGTGTGGGCATGGCACGAGCTCCCAGAGCCGCCCTTTGAGAGGCAGCAAATCACCTCATACGCCGTGCACCCCGATGGGCGGACGATCATTGTCAGCACCGCCGAGAGTGGTGGTGCCGTCGCCTCCACCTTCGCCTTGGACGCGGAGGCGCCAGACTTCGTGTGGAAACGGCTGGGCAAGTGGGTGTTGCCTTTCACTGGCAGCTCGCACTTCGACGGCGAGCTGGACGCCTTTGTAGGTCTCTCTAAAGACACAGACACCCTTGGTTACCTCTGCTCCTGCGACACGGCCGGTTCTGACACCGGCGAGGGGCATTGTCCACCTCCGGCGTGGAAGCTCAGCAAAGAAAAGCTGTTCGGCGATGACCGGGGCGAGAAGCACGAAGGCGCCACCCTCCTCTACCTGGGAGGCAAGAGCAGGTTCTGCCTTGTTCAGTTCATCTCCATCCAGGATGGATGCCTCGATGAGGAGGTGCAGGAGGAAGATGTGCCCGGGGCACGACGTAATCTGCTTCGACTGACCATATTTTCTCTCAGCTATGACAAAAATGGAGACCTGACCACTGGCAAGAGTCGCCGGGTTCGATACTATAAAGTACCTAAAGCTTCTACTGAGTTTCTGCTCAAGAAACCGGTGGCGTTCTGGCTGTAATATTGTGCTATGATAGTATGAAATTTCATATTTTTCGCTTCAAGCGTGATTCTGTTGCATCTATTGTATTAGAGCCAAGATTGTGCAGATGCAAATGTGCATCCTTTGTATCTTTTGAATAATATGAAATGTATGGCGATGTCTCTTTTAATCCTTTTGATTTGATCAGTAGAGCATGCTTGCATAAGCCTGCAAGAACATGACCTTTTGAATGGCGATGTTTTGTTTATCTTATTTGATTAGCCTTCGCTCCTCATGCTCACATTGTTCTCTGAAAATTGGTGTGAATGTGTGTTCTTGATGGCTACTGTACATTATGAATATGTTTGTTTTCCATGTACATTATGAAAATTCGCTCCTCATGTTTTCCTCATGCTCACATCTACGCCGAGTTCAGGGACAACGCGCGCCGCCGCCGAGGAGGAGGACGAGGATCTGAAGCGGCCCAAGGAGGAGGAGTCAACGCTGGTCAACGGGACTAAGGTGTAGTATCCATGGGGATTGGCGGCCAGGCGCTTGCAACCCTTGCGTTGACGGAGTATACATGGCCAACGCCACATGATTGAGCTGACGCTCGGTTTTGACTTGTATACACGTCGTCTCCGGTCCATGCTGTTCTCAAGCTCAGAGAGAGCTCAGACGAGAGAGGCAAGGGATGCCTCAGTCACAGACTCACAGCTTATGACTGCATATACTGCAGGTGATTACTGATTGATTAGCGTGGAGTAATCTTTTAGCAGAAGACTAGCGGTGATGATAGCATAGAACGAGTTGCCTTGTTATGGTTTGTTTAGCTTCTGTGGTAGATGATCCCAATTTATAGTTGTCGGAAGGAGAATAAAATTACCTTGATCACCTGATAGAGGTTTGTATCCAGGTGATCTGGTGTCCTGCCTGTAGCATACAGCCATGGTGGTTCTGAACGTCTGATGGAAGCGCACCATTTCTGCAAAGGAAGAAATCAGATGAAGCGAAAACAACATTATTTGAATGACAAATGAAACGTTCTGCGTCAACGAATCACACCATTTCGACGATGAACTTTTAAGAATATCTCCTCTTCTCTTTCTAAAATTTAAATGATTTATTGGCACGGTGCACTGCCTTGCCCTCATTCAGCTCGAATGAGCTGTGAGATCAGTTCCTATCAGTTCCTTTTACGAACAGAGCTACAGAGGTGTTGATCCGTCCAATTTAGCTGGATTTTTAATTTCTGGACCAACAACTGATCTCAAACAAGAGATGTTCCAAGTTTCAACAAAACTGCACTTGCATTTACCTGATGGTTGCAAATTGTCGTCTGATGGGCCTTAAGACAAATTAAACAAGCTTGATGAATTTTATCCATTGTCGTTAGTAACTAGAAAGTGACATTCCACTCGGTAAGCTTGAATTGCTCCTAGAGCCTGTGAACTATCACAAATAATTTGATATTATCCTTCAGGTGATACAGTTAAATCATCTGCTTTGTTTGCAGCAAAACTTGTAATAATGTGGCCCAATGCAACTTTGTTTGCAGCGGCCGGGAATTTTTCATTTGCTTGATGAAATAAAACTCCCTTTATCTAAAAGAAACAGTTAAATCATCTGCATGACTGCATGTTCAGCCAAAGTGAATATTTCAGGACGCTTCACTGACAACAAATGGTCAAGATATCTGACTTTTCATAGCAAACAATATTTCTCTTGACCATTTGTAATCAGTCGACAGGAGAGAGAAATTACCTTAGAATATCTGACAGAGCTTCTTATCCTAAGTGAACCGGTGTCCAGCTTTTAGAGAACATGCAATGTTGGCTTTTATCATCTGATGATTTTCAGGTCGAGAAACGATGCTGACAGGGCGAACGCCGTTGGGCTGATACGCCGTCTCTGCTATGTGCTATGGAAGGAATCAGATCAAGGGAAAGTCGACGTTGTTTGAATGTCAATCATAAAGCGTTGCATCAATTCGAATCAATGGTGTTTGTGGCTCGATTTGACTTGATAGTTTTTTTGGCTTAATAGCCATTTTTGTCCCCAAACTTTTTCAGGGATCGTTTTAATCCTCGAACTACCAAAAGAGTCAATTTAGTCTCTAAACTATTGTTTTCTGGTCTAGTCTAGTCCATAGCCTTAGTTGGCATGCCACATCAGTGGGTCTAATGTGACCACACTCTGAATATCCAGAGTGCCCTCTACATCAATTAGTCAATTATGTGGAACTATTCATTACTGAGTCTGTCTATCTTTTTACGGAATTAATTAATCATGTCTTTCTCCATATTTCCTCTAGATATCGTTCAGCAAATCTTGTTTTTGATCCCTCTCCTAAGATTTCTAAATTATACATGCTAAAATAGTGTAATCTATTGCTACTTGTTACTCTGAGTTGCTTACGCTGGAATTAACTGTATGAACATGAGTGAAGACAACTCTATCACGTTATGAGTAGCAGATGATGAGAGCATACATGACGCACTGCTCGCTGGATTGCCACTGCTGAGAGCCTGAGAAGTTACTGGGGAGGGCACTATGCACATTTGGGCAGTGGTGGACCTAGGATTTAAATTTAGGGTATGCCACCCCAATACTTCTAATATACTTATATACAGTATAATTAATAAACAATTTGGTATGTAACGGAAACCAGCTACTCGGAGGGATGGAAGCCAGGGGCAGTTGGCCTGCTCTATTTGCAAATTGCAAGCACAAGAGTCAGACGTTGGCATAAAGACTTGACCTGAGAAATGGCTGGAGAAATATTTTTTATATGGGTTTGTATTGGAATTTTAGGTATGCCATGGCATACCGGGCCCACCCACTGGCCACTGAGTCCGTCAGTGCATTTGCTGTATGTCACACTGGACGAGCTGATATGGCATGCCACTTAATTAAGATCAGCTGACATGACATGCCAATATGGTACAACTAAGATCAAGGACTAGGTTGGAAAAAAATAGTTGTTCAGGGATGAAATTGGCCCTGTTAATAGTTCAAGGACTAAAATGAGCCTCTAAGCAAAGTTTGAGGATTAAAATGGCTATTAAACCTTTTTTAAAAAGGAAAGAATATTGCAATATTCAGTACTGTGAGCCGCTGGATGGAAAATGCTGCATTGTTGGCCTCCAGCAGCTCAGGGGCAGTTGCCGCTTCAGTATCCGCATCAGGCGGCCGAACGACTGTATGGGCGGACGGACACGGCCGGACCCCATCCATCCAAGACGTACGGAGACGGAATTGAATGCCAGTCTCAGTCCCATCCTGTCTTTTCTTGGAGGTCCATGGCTAGCTCCCCTCCAGCAGCAATGGCGACACTCTGAACCATGGGACAGCCGCTTGGGTGCTCCGTGGATGATGGAAGGGGGATTCAGGTTAGCCACAGGGTTTATCTGCATGGCCAGTTTTCAGCCAGGCTTCAGAGCATCGGGTCGTCGCTCTCACTGATTTTGGTTTGTTTCCAACGTTTCAATGCGCTTGTCATGTCGTCTGACGGCTACAAGTGAAATATGCCCATGTGTGGCTACGGTTAATACAACAAAATGTGCCACTCAATTTTTACTCAATTCTCATGACCAATTTATCATACTATTTATATTTTATTACTCGTAACAACGCAATCACATGTCCCTTCGCGTCGAGATTCGACGCTGCCGCCCACGACTCCGCCGCCGTCTCCGTCTGGGACTCCTAATGACACCTCTCTTTCCATTCTAATCGTTAATTCGCAATCCACCGTCCGTAGCTGTGTTCTCTCCACCACCGTCGTCCGGGCGCTCACGAGATCGTCAGGTCCGATAACGGGTAAGCGGAAGCACTCCACCTGTATTTTTTTCATGATTCGATATACTTTTTGAGAACTCTCGTGAGCAGGAATTGGAAGCAGTGCTGCTCCATCTCATCATGCTGCAGGAAGCATGAGTACTCCATCTCGTCATTGCAAACTGCTTGGCCAACTGCTGACTGCTGCTCCATCTCGTGGTTAAGGGCCTGAGCTGCAGGAAGGAGGGCGCGCCGTGCTGCTGTGTTGGAGCTGAGCTTGAAGCGCATGGACAGCGGCGGCGGAGTCCCGTACGGCGACGGATTCTACGCGAAGGGTCGTGAGTGGTGCGATGCCTGGATCCCGCCGTTTCAGGTTTGATTTAGTGAGGAGTTTTTAGAAAAATTATAATTAGCAAAGCTAATGATGGAAAGATTTAAGTGTTAAAGTTTTTCACTCTCTCTTTATCCTTCTGATAGAGATTCAACAGTTGTAATGAGAGTTTTCATAGTTTGCACATAAAATTAGTTTCTATAGGATACGTCGCCTAAATTAACCATCTTTCACTCCAGGACGTC
This sequence comes from Echinochloa phyllopogon, assembly GCA_033239725.1. Taxonomy (NCBI): domain Eukaryota; kingdom Viridiplantae; phylum Streptophyta; class Magnoliopsida; order Poales; family Poaceae; genus Echinochloa; species Echinochloa phyllopogon. The sequence goes on along the minus strand of BTCW01000009.1, from coordinate 7,728,603 downwards.
ATATTTACTGCGTTGGCAGAGAACTTTTTTTTTTGTTGTTGATAAACAGGCAGAGAACGTTGACAACTGAAACAATCAGCAAGGACGATTGTCCCCTCGTAGCGACGAATTGCAGAAGGCTGCCAGGAGCAAAACGTCAACGTTGCAGCAGTTGTACGAGGAGCAGTGCGATCCTGGGCGCCAGCTAAGGCGTGCTGTTGTTTTGCAAATATTTTGAGGGAAGAGGAGGGCTTTGTGTGCTTACAATGGGTTTGGGTGTGTTTAGTTCTAAAAAGTAGAGGAGAAAGTTTGGTGAAAATGTCACATCGGACACTGTAGCGTACTGGAGCATGTTTGTGGTAAATATTGTCGTATCATGACCTAACTAGACTCAAAAGATTCGTTTCATCGTGTACATCAAAACTATGTCCTTAATTTTTTTATTTATCCACATTTAGTGTTCCATGCATGAAGGGGAAGATTTGATGTGATAGGTGGATAGTGAAATTTAGAGAGAGAATTTTTGGATTTTCGGTGGAACTAAACACAACCAATAACGAATTGGACCAAGCATCCATCCGTGGTGTATATCTTACTGACACGGAGAGGACCTGCATATAACAACTGCTGTACATGTCTCAAGCCTCGCCCTGCGTTCTCGAGGCGGCGTATACATTGGTTAGGCTGGGCTCTAGAGCCCAGCAACTCTCAGGTCTCTTGTGCTGCTCTTCCGGGGTTTCGGCCTTCAATTTTAGCACGCGCCCACGCGAATAGCACCGTACTATGTACTGTACGTAATTATTACTAACAGGATAAATGGCCGCATGGAGATTTTTTTTTGAGCCAATGACCGCATGGAGATTGAGGAGGGGAGCATTAACTCAGAAAAGCTTTTGAATAGAAAGGAGAACATTGCTTATTCTATCCAATTCACTTATATTGACGTCTTTTTGTGGATGTTATTAGATGAACTTAGAAGTATCAGCTCGATCATATTGAATATAAATTTGTAAAACTGGTATCCAGTGAACAAGTTATGGCTTTCTAAAGTTGGACTTTGGCCTGTTGTCTAAAAAAAATGACCGCATGTACGGTGTATCACGAATTCGCGATACGGAGGGAGTAATTTTGATGATCTGATCTCATCTCCTTGTATTCACATTGGACTCTTACGTAGGCACGATCCATGCCGTACGATGGAGCTGGTTACGAATTCGAATTCGATCTCGTGTTGCAGCCCTTGCATGTAACACCCTAAATTCATCACATTTAAATCATAGAAACCATTTGGAAATTTTCTAGGAATTTTTGAAGCTTATATGAATTTTCTAGGATTTAATTGGAATTTTATTCTCTTTAATTGAATTAAACATCATTAAATAATTATTTTAGTCAAAATAAGTTTTTGTTGCATTCATCTTGTTGCATATATTTTTGGTTGCTAGTAAATTGAATTTGAATTTAAATTCTGTTTAAATTCGAATTTAATTTGCTTTTGTTTGAATTATAGAAAAGTTGTTTAGGCTGAGTTTGGTTTAGGTCCCTGGACTCTCAGCAAAGTCCGCCTTTGCCCCCTGAACTTTCGGCCCAGCCCATCTTTGCTCCCCGCACCGTTTTTCTTTTCTTATCGGGCCGTTTTCTCTTCGCGCGCCGTCTCCTCTCAGTTTTCGGCCCACGACGGCCCAGTCTCGCCGCACCGCTTTCCTCTCCCCGTTGTCGCTGTCGTGTGGGTCCCGCTTGTCAGCTTCGTCGTCCCCGACCTGGATTTCCCTCGACCGAGTTCCAACCGCCGCCGTCGCCGATTTCCGCTCGGGCACGGACGCCTAGGGCGCCCGGACTCCTTTTTTTCCCCGGCCTATATAAGCGGCCGAACCCCACCGTCTTTTTCCCCAAACAAACCGAGCTTCGCAACCCTAGTTCCCGAGTCGCGCCGCCACCCAAGTTCGCCGCCGCCTCAGTGCGACGACGACCAGCGTCGCCGTTGTCAATTCCGTGTCCAAGACTCGTCGAAATACGTCGCCAGGTGGTATTGAAGTTTCCCCGTTCGTTTTCTTGGATCAATTTCGCTCTTGTCATGCTAACGACGCTCGTCGTCGTTTCCCAGCGCCGCCGACCGCCATTCTTCGTCGTCGAGCGCCGTCACAGCTCTTTGCTCATCGAGATCTGCCGTGGTAAGTTCGTCGTGTCCTTCCAAGTCTCTAGGGACAAACCGCGCTCGTTTTGGTGTTCCCTAGCGTCGAGTTCATGACAACCGGAGAGCTCCGCCGCCGTCGGCCATCGCCTGTGCGCCGTCCCAGTCATCCAGATCACCATGGTTGAACTCGCCATCGTCTTGCGAGTCCGTAGGTCCTGATCTTGTCGCAAACCGAGCCTTGTAGCCTTAGATCGAATTTACTCCGGCGAAGCCCCGCCGCGGGAGCGAGCGGCGCCGCCGTCCCGGCCGTCGCCGTCGTTGGCCGAGGTCCCATCTTCCCCTGACCGTCCGATTCAGATCCTACGGTCTAGATTGGATCTAGCCCGAGTAAAATCGATCGCGTACCGGTCAGTCATGACAATTTTGCTAAAGAGTCCCTGAACTTCTTAGGAATCAACCCGCAGTCCATCTTAGTTCAAAAATAATTACAGATAGGTCATGTTTCTTCTATTTTAGCCCCTGCAAGTTTTAAAATTACACCCGAGGTCCTGTGTTGGTTATTTTACCCGTAAGCCCTCGTGTTTTTATACAAAATTATTTTTAAGTCCCTGAGTTTTCGCAGTTAGGTCCCTGGAACTTTTAAAACTTTGCCAGCAAGCCCTGAACCTTAGAAAAGCCATATCTTTCTCGTTGTAGCTCAGATTCCCGTGATTCCTGCGCTCACGCGTTCGTTGTAACGAGTAGAATAGTTTTGTGCTGCTGTTTTGATCTGTTGGAATTGTTTGGTGTACTGTTTCTTATTTGTTGTATTGTTTCCTTGTATGTGAATGTGTGATGCGAATAGGAAACGTTCAGTTCGAGGATTTCTCTGAAGACCCAGCTGTTGGAGAAGAATTTGAGCAGCATCAGAGTTGGGAAGAAGGCAAGTGTATTATGTCATACAAATGTCCTAATAATTGTTAATTTCACCATCCATGCATGTGTCTTAATTTGATGGGTTCCTATTTAAGGATTTGCCTAGTCACTATAATTTCCTGTCCCTGAAACTGAGTTGCTTAATTAATTTTGATGGTAGATGATGCTTAGCTTGCTCAAGTGGGATTGGTCTAATGAACCCCTGCTCTATGTTCCATATACTCTTTTAATTAATTAATCTGCAAGATCATCTCTTTTTAATTGGAGTATGGAGCGACCACCCAGGAAAACAGTACAACCATAAGTGCTAACATGGCTCTGGCTTTGACCGATTAATTAGGTGCTCTAGGTAGATTTACCTGAAAGGGGCATGAGGGGCGGCGGTTGACGAGGTATAGCCCGGTCCTCTTGAGCTGTGGGCTTAGCTAAGAGACAGACCTCATTAGGGAGGGTTATGCTTTGCTCCTGAACCGGAAACCTTAGCGGGCTATCACTTATTAGAGTGTCTTTGTAAAGGTCTCATAGTGAAACACAGTATTCGGTCCACGTGGTATGGGAAGGGTACATGCTTTCGGGCAATGAGAATCGCGACTTATGGTGAAAATGTACAACCTCTGCAGAGTGTAAAACTATTATAACAGTTGTGCTCACGGTCATGGGCGGCCTGGACCCTCACATGATAATTTATACGTGAAGATGGATTAAATTGTGGTTACTTGATTGTGTTGGGATTATGTCATTCATTAATTTGTGGGTGGTATATACTTTCATTTGGTAGTAAATAGTTGTCTAATAAAACTGGGCCAATTAAAAGTGCTTACTACAGTATTGTCAGGCAACCTTTTTGCCTCAGCCTTATATGTCATATTATATTTGCTGAGTACGTCACGTGCTCATGCTTGTTTTCTTTCTTCTATTGCATCTACTATACCCGAAATGCTGCTCAGATTGGGAGGATGTGGAGGATTTTGCTACTGAGTTTGAGAAGTTCTAGGCGTGTCTTCCCCCAGTCATCTGCCTGTGGAGTTGGAGTCACTCGTGCTTCGATACTTAAACGTTTAATTAAGTCTTCCGCTACGACATTTGTGTCTACTCTGATATTGTAATATTCGTACATTAATACTTTCTCGAATGCATGGTTATGATTATTCACTTGTGATGTCTACCATATGTATGTAAACTTGATCCTGACGCACATATGACATGCATCTTCTGCTAGAACCGGGTGTGACATTGCAGGAATCGAAGATTAGTGGCAGCGCCTTTAAAAAAGAGAAGGGAACATCGAACACAGAACGGGGAGGAAGCCAATCTATAATTCTATATCGAGCGTATTAAATTTCGAATTTTTTCAGTCGAAGCAGGATGCCGAAGCGGCGTTCAAGCGAGCGTGACCGCCGCCGCCGCCGGCACCTTTACCTCGTCTTCGACGACTCGTCATGCGGATACAGCATCCGCAAGGTAGATCTGCCGCCCGATCCCGATTCTGATTCCGATTCCGACGACGGCGAGCATCCGCCGCCGCCGCATCCGCATCCGCATGCTGCAACCTCACGGTCAGCCGCCGATCAGCTTCGCCACCTGCCACCGGCCGTGTTCCGCCTGGAGGCGCCGCGAGGGTTGCCGCACTACTTCGCCGCCGCCTTTGGCACGAGGATCATGGCGATGCATCCAGTGAGATCGGGAACCGACGGCGAGCTCTGCTCCATGCCCAAGCACCTTGCCCCCGTGTTCGACGTCCGCACACGCGGCGTCATCTTTGCCCCACGCCACAGGGCAGATTTGGCTGACCCCATCTACATCCCGTTAGGGATAGGCTGTTCGCTCTAGCCTCCGGCTCCTTCGAGCAGCTCTGGCCGCCGCCGCTGGAGCACCCCGGCGGTGAGCACTTGGTGTGGGCATGGCACGAGCTCCCGGAGCCGCCCTTCGAGAGGCAGCGAATCACCTCCTACGCCGTGCACCCCGACGGCCGGACGATCATTGTTAGCACCGCCGGGAGTGGCGCGGCGGCGCCGCCGCCGCCACGTTCGCCTTGGACACGGAGGCGCCGGACTTGGTGTGGAAACGGCTGGGGAAGTGGGCGCTGCCTTTCACTGGCAGCTCGCACTTCGACGGCGAGCTGAACGCCTTCGTCGGTCTCTCCAAGGACACAGACACCCTCGGCCACCTCTGCTCCTGCGACACGGCCGGTTCCGACACCGGCGAGGGGCGTTGCCCGCCGCCGGCGTGGAAGCTCGGCAAAGAGAAGCTGTTCGGCGATGACCGGGGCGAGAAGCACGAAGGAGCCACCCTCCTCTACCTGGGAGACAAGAGCAGGTTCTGCATTGTTCAGTGCATCTGCGTCCAGGATGGATGCCTCGATGAGGACGCGCAGGAGGAAGATGTGCCCGGGACACGTTGTAATCTTTTTCGATTGATCACGTTTTCTCTCAGCTATGACAAAAATGGAGACCTGACCACTGGCAAGAGCCGCGCCGGGTTCGATACTATAAAGTGCCTAAAGCTTCTACTGAGTTTCTGCTCAAGAATCCGGTGGCGTTCTGGCTGTAATATTGTGCTATGATAGTATGAAATTTCGTATGTTTTCGCTTCAAGCGTGATTCTGTCGCATTCATTGTATCAGCCAAGATTGTGCAGATGCAAATGTGCATCCTTTGTATCTTTTGAACAATATGAAATGTATGGCGATGTCTTTTAATTTTGAGTAAAATGCACCCCAGGAGTCATATCAAAGAGTAGCTGGTTATTTACTTTCTCAAAAAAAAGTAGCTGGTCAATTTTTTATTTCTCTATATGAGAACTACGTTGTGATATTGGGATATTGCTCCTATTAATCAGTGTATCATTCGTACCAGAATGCATGTCTAAAGTGCATATTATATGTGTTGCTATAAAGCTGTCTTTTACTGTTAGTCACTTAGTCATATCAAAGCACATAACCATTACCGGTATCAAAGGTAGTATCAAGCTGTCTTTTAATGTTACTTTTGACCTTTCATGCTTTTGTTGTGAGTTTTTCCTCCCTTTTTAATTACTTAATCCCTGTATGATGCAATTGTCAGGCTATAAGATTCTGACAGTCCTGACTTTGCAAAGTACATGGCAGTCCTAATTTCGGATTGTGTGTGCTATATTAATTTTTTGCGTCCTAGTCCTACATGCCTTGCGATACGTTAATTTCCCTACATGTGCATGGTTTCGAACTCCATGGATATAAAAGGCTCCAGGCGCCAAGATCATCAGTCATCACCATCCAACACCCATCGGCACACTTTGCCATCGTCCCCTGTGGCCTCTTCCAAGATCTCATAAAAAATATATATATGCTGAACTCGACTGCGTATGCCGGTATCCAGATGCAAGGAGGGAAGAGCACAGGCGTCTCTGTGCTCCCGACGTCAAACGGCCGCGTTGCCAAAGTTGACACGGGGTGCTGTCCTGTGGAGTTTTCTTTTTTTTGAAACATAATGTCCTGTCCAGTTGGAGGCGAGCGCGAGAAGCAGTGGGGCAGAGGGAGGGAGGGCCTACTGCTGCTACTGATAGTCTGATACGGTACATGAGAAAAATGTGGCCACAATAATATATATAATAAGTTATAGTATTTATATGATTTTAATACCTTTAAAATCTACTCTGCCATATTATAATAATAGAATATAAACATAATATCATCTAAAACTACGCATACAGTATACATATGTTATTATTAATTAACAATTTACTTATTAGTCTATTAGGTCATCTAGCTTAGCTCACGAGCTGGCTCGAACTCGCTCGTTATACTAACGAGAAAAACTCTTGCTCGGCTCGTTAGAAATATGCACCGAGCCGAGCCGAGCGAGCTAACAAGTTTCGAGCATTTTGTTCGGTCTTAGTCCAAACACTTATTACAAATTAGGTAAGAAACTACATTCTCTCCCACAAATTAGGCCCTCTCTTGTAGTCTTGTTTATATATATAGCACGATGTGTAGTTAAAATAAAACTGCAGGGGTCTTTTCTAAACATCGTACTTTGATAAGAAATAATCAAGGAAACCAGTTACTTTGATTCAATTCGGTTTTGGTATTAGAGATCTTTTTCCAGCCATGCCCGCTGTAATGCACCTGCATAATTGCTATAGTCTAAAATAACCACATAATAAAAGTAGCACGTACGTGTCGCGCACGCATTGTTACTAATTAGTAGCTCTAGACTGGTTCTTTTAGTATGATTGTGGATTTATCATTCTGTTGGAAGTGATTTTATTATTTACCACCTAAATGATAGTTTCAAAGGACATGGAAACTTCACATTGTGACCAGTAGCCTGCTATTTGGAGTTCCATATCTTAATTTACATACGTGTTTTTTTTCCTTCCAAGGAGCAACTGTTCCTAGTATGGAATTGGAAGGGCCAATGGGATTAAGTGGATTTATAACAAGACTCTATATTTCTTTTATCGATTAATCATTTTCTTCTAAGATATGTTTGTAATATTTACTTTTTATACACAACATTTTGCCTCCATATATGTTGGCACATTAACTCATTATTCTCTATGATTACTCAACTAAATATTTTATTGACTCGGCATTTTTCTTATGAGATACTCCGTATCTAACTTAATTTTCCATATTGTCTCACATTTCTTTTGTCCATGCAATATTTTTTTATCTCTAAGACAACTCAGTTTGACATATATTTTATTAACTCAACATAATTTCTGACATGTGCTGTCTTATCTTTTTATTTATTATTTTTCTTTCAATATATGACAGCTCAACTCTTTTGTTGACTCCTTTTTCTTCCAATAACCCTTTTTATTTACCATATGTAGGGTAACTATAAGAGGATAAATGTAGATCACATAAGCTTGCTGAGGAAGGCTATGGAACAGATCAAAGCTCCTGTCCCTGCAGTGCAGGTTCTAAGCAATGGCGGGGAACTGACTAGTGTTATTGTCGCATTTGACGCTAGAAAAATACCCTGTGAAGTGGTGCAAGGATCAACTCCCGGGCAACAGTTATTGCAAGGGGATGAATGAAACTGTCCTGAACGTGCTGAACAAGATGCAGTTTTAAAGGTGGTGAGGTATTTGGGCATGAAGTTTGGGCTCCAGGTTTTGGATTTTAGTTCTCATAAGATCAACAAACTGGAGATGCAGTGCCAACAGCTAGATGAACAGAATGTCATTGTTCTGAAGAATATTAAGAGGCTATTGTGAAGCAGTGGGGATCTTCTATTGTGGACGCTTGTATTCCAACAGAGGATATACTACCTGAGCTGCTGATTAGCATTGGCTTGGAGTCGATGAGTGGAGCCGATGAGAATGCAAGCATGCTATTCTTGTAGTTCAATTACATAGTATTGTTGCTGTGTACTAAATGGAACCTTTCACGTCTGGCAAAAGAACTTATGCATTTTGTATTATCTATTTATTAACTTAACATGCCTAGATGGATGAATGTTTTTTGGTTGCCCTGATTCTATTTATTACGGATTCCGATTTAAGCAGAATAGGTCATGCATACAAAATATTTTCAAAAAAACTTCATGATATAGAGAGGCAATGTGTATGTTAAAACAGCAATGTTCGCAAATCCTTTACAGAGACATCAATAGAATTCATATCATGTCATCTTAAGCCATAGTTCAACATCTAAACCTTTAGTACACAATTGTGATATAAGATAAAATGCAGGTCCAGTCTAAATTATCTGACTACATTACAACACAGCAAAATCTTACGCCTTCAGTTACAACTCTTGTCCATATGTAGCTCAGTGCCCAAAATAACCAACCTTGCACACAAAGCGATCCCTACTTGAAGAAGGAATCACACTCATCTTCCATCACCAATCACTATGCATCAGTGTAGCCCTTAAGGTCACACTTGCTGCAACGAACATCAGTTTTTCATATCTTTGTTGTACTTCCCTGCCACCCACAAGTCTTTCTAGTATGTCCTGCAGAAGGCAACTCAACTTCAGGAGTACCAAACACGAACATTTCACTATTACGTTACTATGAAATTATTATGTTACTATAAAGCACCACTTGTGGTGAAAATAGTGAGCTGGAGTAGTATTTTGCAATATGCGCATGGTCTACATAAAGAGTCTGGCAAATATTTATGGATATTGTGTTTGGTGTTTATTGGCAAAAGTAACTAAGTTTTAAAACTGTCTTTTACAAGATGTACATTAGCTATGGCTTGACTACAAAAAGGACTGGATCTGAAATTTAGACTGTCGTGCATCAATGAAGAGAGTCTGAAGTTTAGGAGGGTCTGAAAGGGCAACATGGGTACATAACTGTGTTGTATAAAAAGAACAATGTTAAAATCTGAAATGTAACTGAATGTTGGGTTGGCCTGAAACAACAACCAAAACACACAACAGAGTTGTTGGAATAGATAAAAAATAAAATAGAAATCTGAATTGCAGCAGGCCTGTTGGTGGCTGGTGCTGATTATTGTTGAGAGAAAAATACTGCTGGCTGGTTAGTGGCTGGTGCTGGTTTTTACTGAGATAAAAACACTGCTGGCTGACGGCTGATAAGCCAAACGAACGGGTATAAAAACTAATTTGGGTATTAATTGTGGATGATGGGTAGTTCTGATTATTCTTTGGGCGAGGGGGCTGAGTGCTTGTGCGGAATAAGGCCCTGTTTAGTTCTCAAATTTCACCTCTAAATTTCACTATGTAAAAAGAAGATTCACATCGTATCAAAATGTCGGCATATGAGTATTAAATGTAGATGAAATCAAAACTAATTATTTGTTGTTCTTTGCGAGACGAATATTTTAAAGCTAATTAATCAATATTTGGATAATTATTTAAAAAAATACAAACGAAATGCTACAGCATTGTATTTATGGCACTTTTTAAACTTGAAATTAAACAAGGGCTAAGCTGGGTGAATGGACCGTACGCGAAATGTGCCTGCATGGGTAATGGGGTCTTTTTTAGTTCCCAAATTCGGGAGTTTGGGGTCTCTTTGTAATCATTGCGTCACTGTAGCATTTCGTTTGTATGTGCGAAAATTTATTCAAAAATTAATTAATTAGGCTTAAAATGTTCGTCTCGCAGAGTATAACAAAAATATACAATTAATTTTTTATTTCATCTATATTTAGTACTCCATACATGTTATGATATTTTAATGTGATGGGAAATTATAGTAAATTTGGGAGTTGGTTTTTAGAATTATAAACAAGCCTGATAGCTAGCGAGTCAGAAGCAGTAAGGCCGCGGTCAACGAGCATCTCGGCGAGGCAGAGCCAGCACGAAGATTGAAACAGAATGGACGGCGTGAGATAAGCTGAGTCGTTGTTCATCCGGATTCACCCGTTGCCCCGTCCCCCCTCTCACGCTCCTGCCTCACGGCTCTTCTGCCCTGAGGCGGTTACGGCTTGGCGCGCCGCCCGCCGCCCTCCGCCCGCCGCCGTATCCCCGCCGAGGCGCTGTCCTTGGCCGCTGCTCCCACTGCTCGTCCCGGGGAACCAATGGCATCCCGCTTCCGATCCGGCCGGCGCCGCGCGTCCACCTCGCCCGGCAGCTCGTCGACCTCGCCTGGCCGCAAGTCGTCCGGCCACTGCAATGTGAGGCGCCGGGCGTCGACCTCTCCCGTCAGCGCGTCGTCCACGCCCGCGCCCGCGGCTGCCCGCGCGTCGTCCACGCCCACCCCCACCCCCACGCCCGCGCCCGCGGCTGCCCGCGCGTCGTCCTCGCCTGGTCAGTCCTCGTCCACCCCTACGCCCCGCCGCGCATCGTCGACGCCCACGCCCCGCCGCGCGTCGTCGACGCCCACGTCCAGCCGCGTGTCGTCCACCCCAACGCACGCCCGCGCGTCGTCACTGCTTCGCAGCTCCTTGATTTGGAAGGTGAGTAAATGCTGTTTATATCCAAAACCTAGATGGTTTCGTCCTAAACTAGAAAACACGGGTGCGGCACCATCCTTGAGTTGGCCAGTGGTGATTCTCTGTGTGTTTTGCAAAGGATTATACCATTTTTGGACCATGGGTCTTGGATGTTAGTAGCCATGTGAATGGATGTATAAGCTAGGCGGTCACAATAAGTATGTAAGAAAGGCAGTATTGCTAGAAGCTATGTTGATTGAATTTTAGTTATCAATAAACATTTATTGGCCTCTCTCATGAGAGAACAGCCCATATAGGAAATTATCCTTGTGCTTGCATTGACGGAGGGAGACACCATTGCTTGTTGCCGTTGCTCTAGTGTACTTTTCTTCTAGAATTCATGTTACAATTATATGATGCATGCATCATGATGATCTCAATACCAGATTTAGAATATGTACTAGAAATATGGCGCGCTGTTATGACCCGTTAATTTTGCATATATAGTTAGCTTGGTTAGGATAACATAATTTATTAGCTTAATCCAGCCCTCAGGTGAGTATATGGAGCTGTTTTTATTGGGTTTCATGTGTCCACTACTATTAGTAATAAATCCGTTGAGGTACTAATATAGGATTAACTGTGCACGGGCAAGTGTTGCTAAGTCTGTAAACCTTACAGAACTACATATCCTAGTTGCCAATTTGCAGTCTCCTTTTTAGATAGCGGTCCTAATATTTAATAAATTTCTCTGCGGTGATGTTGCCGACATCATAAAATGAAGCATCAGATTGGGTCTAGCAGTTCACATAAGCTGAGGAACTTAACAGTTACCCATTTCATTTTTTTTGTTATGCTGTCAACGTCTCCATAGGATTTATTTGGCTTGCACCAAAAGATCACCTGGTGCTGAAAGATTTTTGCATTATTTCTTCAGAGAGATGCATACAGAAAATGGATTCATGGTAAAAATTATGGAATTACATGTTGAGATTTTTTAGAGTAACACAATTTTTTAAGATCTCTCTGGATACTGACTGAGAAAAGGTGTACAGATCGTGAGAGAGAACTAATATGTCTAAGCTTAAAATTTGGTTTCAAATCTTTGTCTACGAAAAACTGCAGTGTTAAAATTATGTCTTTTTTTAGGAAGGATGAAAAAGTCTAGTAAAGCTTGTCATGAACATTTGGTCATTTCCACATGATTTATGTTGTCCAATACATTACTTATACTGATAAGATGAGCTGTGATATTCCACAAACAGAAAAATAACACACACGAAGTAGTAATATTTACTTAGATAGACTGGGCAAAACATAGAATGTTCCTGTGTGGTAGTTGTGAGCTGTAGTACTATAAATCATTATCAAGCGAGTGCCTGCTTAAAATTTTCATCCTATAGTGAGTATTGATGATATCCTCGTGCTTTGGGCTATTGGGAAAAATCATTAGCCTGAATTACCAAACCAAACTGCCAGCCGCGCATGCTTGAAACTGATATAAATTTTCTGTGCCGGCTTGACTACTCTGTCAATGCATTGAATCTTTGCAGCCACAAATGCTGCAGCGCTTCACCTAATGGGAGGAACTATTTTATTTTATTGTTTTGGTTCCCACTTTATAGAGGGTACCAGTCAAGTACTTCGACAAAAGATTGCATCTCCAACAAATTATTAGCAGCTAGCTGACATGTCTTCTGATTCGAAAATTGATGTGCTGTTAAATTTCTAATATAACTGTTCGTCCAATAAAACAGTTGTTATAACATAGGAGTACTTTATGAATAAGGGCTCTCCATTCTTTGCTAAGCTAGAAGGCTACTGCACATATGAAATAAATGTATTGTATTGGTCCAAAAATGTTCAGTACCATCCAGAACACCTTCTCTAAAAGTGGAAACTGATACAACCTTAAACTGTTTCTTTTCATTTTCTCAGCTTAATCTGCTAAGTGCTAAGACCACAGGAGAGCTCTCAAACCACATTATTACTGGTACATTGTGAAAATTTTAGTAACTAATACCGGCTGACAAGGACCCTATCCTTATTACCTGGTCAGACATTAACATTGCCCCTGCCCTTAGTAAAATTATTGAAATAACCGAGTTAAATGGTCATGCTGCCTTGCTTTGATTTCTCCCCCTAAAAATTTCTTTATACTACTGCACTCTGTGTAGCCTCACTTATATAGTGCCCTGAACTCCCCTGGCTGTCCTACAACTAATATACTTTGTCAGTAAGAATACTGCTAGAGACTAAAGTATTTGTTTCCTTGTATATGTTTTCAGTCTATTTTTGAAATTAGCAAACGTTGTTTGAAGCTTTGCAACTGACAAACTGTTACTGCTATTGGGGAATTCCATGAATATATATTCCAGATTGCTTTAGTCACAGCATAAGTAGGATGTTGCATTACTAAGTTGCTAACCCTGTAGCATGTTCTCCAGCATTGTCGCATTGCGGGTATCAACTTGGACAAATTCATAATGTTTTCCAAGCTTAGCTGCAAAGGATTCATCTTTCTCCCTGGCAAAATGGGGCATGAATAATTGACAGTTATATATGCAGCTTGAACAGATAAGAATGTCGCACCCTGCTGTATGGGCAGCTCCGCCTCTGGTGTGGGTTTGCAAAAGGATATGTAGATAATTGGGTTTGGCTTTGGGATGAAGAATGGCAAAATAGGCATTCTCATCCCTCAATAATTGCCGACTGCATGTTTGTCCCCTAGCTTTAGTCCAACTTATTTGACTGCAATCCCTCCTCCCCTCCATCTATCGCAGAGGCCACCACCACCCCTTCTATTTTATTTGAAACATGGTTTGCTCTACAATTTACCCGCTCTCCAATTTACCAAATGTAAGAAAAGTAGTAGTACTATTAAAGTGGCTGAAAGATGCTACTTGCTTATTTGTCTGTAGTTCTTCAAACTGATCGGATTTTTATTTCAGAAACCACACATGAAACTGACGAGAAGGAGGACGGGGCAAGCTCTTCAGAAAGTCCTGAAAGTTCAGGCAGAACAACTTCCGGTAAGTAGTGGCACATGTATTCCTTGTATTGTAGGATATACTACATTTTGCCTGTGCCAGTGTGTGGATTTGAATTGTATGTAAATGCCTATAGCTTGCTTAAATTGCAATTGTTTGAGCCATAGAATCTATATGACTATATACATCACCTACAGCCTGTTACACCCACCTTATAATCTCTTGCAAACCTGCTGGCATTCTGCATTTAGGATCTATTTCTATTACTTAGGTAGTGCTTTTGCAGCTTATTGCTTGTGTAGCACTTATCCGAACTGAAGAAAAGATGTGCTTCAGTTTCGTGACATTATGATCATAGGAACAATAAGGTGTTAGACTTTTACCTTTCTTTTGATATTTGATCATCTAATATTATATTCAATTTACAGGACGAATTGTATGAGCTTTTTGTGTCTGAGAAGGAGGAGAAGAAAAGCTCTGAGTTTCGTGATTTCTATACCTCTGAAGCTGCTGTCACTGCTATCGATGTCCCAGGGCAAACTTCTGGTGAACAGTATCTGAGGTTCTCTGATCCTGCAAAGATTTCATCAGCAACCCTTATCGACTGGGTATTCATGTTGGGAGATGCAGGATATTCTCTCCGTGGCTGTTTTGATTCGTCTGATTTTGCAGTCACACACTTTGGTTACTTCAAAGGCAAGAGATCTCTGATGAAAAGAATCATGAAATACAAAGCAAAGTGGGGTAGGATGGATATGGAAGCAGCTGCTGATTTGATACTGGATGAGATCTGCTCTGGTGCTGCTATACTACCCTCTGATTTGCAACACCTCCTTGGTTTGCTTAAGAAAAAGAACACATTTATCATAAGGCACCATGCCTCGTTGTATAAGGAACTTGGGAAGGATGTCCTGTTCTCCTCAATGTTCGTAAGATTCAAGAAACTTGAGAAGCTTAACAAATCGAAGTACAAGAAAGTTCTCGCCAAGATTCCCTACTGCAGTGGTTTAGATTGGTGGAAGCCAAGGGTCCGGAAAAACACATATCTCGAAGCAGTGCTCGACAGGAAGAATCCCACAAACCTCAGCAAGAAGAACCGGCGAAACCGCAAGGTCAAAATTGCATTCAGGGTTCGTTCAGCATATAAAGGGCACGGGGGTGAGCTATTGAGATTCAGAAGGAATGGTCAGCAACACCTTCCTGATTTTTCGATTGGCAAGCAGCCAGCTGCTGCTGCAGGGACACTGGGCCGTCGCCTTCATCAGCCATCACCCACTGCCTCCAGCATGAAGAAGAAGCTTCCCTGTTCAGCGGCTTCTGCAGCGAGCAGGGGTCAGAAAGCTGTGCAGCCAGGGATGGGCAGCTGTGCTGTCTTTGGAATGATGGAAGTGGAGCTCTATGGACCTGATGACGCTGAACATATGTTTGAGGTTGCAGTGCCTGACCTTTTGGTCGATTTCCAGCAAGCTATGAGTGATGTGGGAGAGATCAAAGGTCTTGGGTGGCCGGAGCCATCAAGGGGAGGACGGCTCCGCTGAAAAGTTCAAGTTGGATCTAGTGGGTGGCCGGAGCCATCAAGGGGAGGACGGCTCCGCTGAAAAGTGCAAGTTGGATCCAGTGAAGCCCAGTGAACCTTGATGTAACAGCAGTGCATCTTTGGATGCTTTTCATATTCAGAAATGTTAGGATATATACCGAAGCTCATGTTTGCAGGACTCTTTTCATGCGGTCGAACGGCAGAGTTTCTAACTGAATCTTTTACTGTGGATAGTAACAGCATTACACTTGTGCAGTGGATCTTCTTATATAGATATGATAAGACGTTTCTGGTAATGTTTGGAGGCACTGTTCTATTGCTTGGTTTAACATTTGGCCGGTCAGAATTTTTCCGGTGACTTCCATGTGGAATCAGTTATGAACTGGTGCCGCTGAATTGTCTTTTTAACTTGTTGCAGTGAGGATATATGTCGAAATTGCAACTGTATTCTTTCATATAGTACATGTAGTGGATTATTGTTTACTTGCCTGCTTGATATTGTGATTTTAAGTGAAGTTTGTTAATGGGTGGATTCAATCTTTGGGAAACACTTTTTTGAGTGCTTCTTTGCAACCTGCTAATGGTTTGGGTGGAAACCGGCTTCGATTTGGTGGGAAAACAGTGTTCCTTTGAAACCTAAACGGCTCAGCTTGGTTTGGTAATTTGGTCGGTAGTGGTTTGCTCGATTTCACAGAAAAACTGCTCAGCTTTTGGTAATATGGATGGAAATGCTTTTAAACCGTGGATTGTAGCATATGGATTTGAGGCCTGTAAATCAGAGTAGTCTCCTGGTTTGTTTGCATAGTTTGCGGACCCACTAGTGGATACTTCATAGCGCCGCCGGCGGTCTCGTGAGCGACGCCAGCACGGCGATCACGGTGGGTGCCCCTGCCATCGCCGGAGCCAGAGATCACGGTGGGTTTTTTTTTGCATATTTTCCTTGACATTGTGTTTCTTGGTAAAGAATTGGCAATGACCATTTTACTTGCACCAGCAAAGAAAGCGACACGCAATTAGCATAACAGTCGTGTTAGAAAATGGAGGGAAGATGCATCCGAGAAAAAGTTTTTTTTTTATCAAATCTCGGACATACAGTTAACTGCCAAAAGCTTTTAGCGTGCGCGAAGGATGAGCTAATCATTTCATGTAGACATTTACAAAGACTCCACGCAGACCGCATCCACGCGTTACATCGAGATATCATCATGATTTTTACATCCAAAAGGCCACGGGATCCTCCAGGGCAAAGTCACTAGCTGCTTCAGGCACTTTGTAGTATCGAACTCGCCTGCTGTTGCCAGTCGTCAGGTGTCCATCCTTGTCAAACTTGAGAGAAAACGTCGTTACTCGAAACAGGTGGTGGCATGGCTGGTCAGTCTCATCTAAATCCTCGTCCTCCTCATCCTGCAACCTGTAGAAATTCCTCTCGTCAGCACAGTCATCGCCGGTTATCGAGACGCACTGCACCAGGCAGAATTTGCTTCTGTCTCCCATGTAAATAAGGGTGGCTCCAACGTGCTTCTCAACCGAATCCTCGCTGAATATCTTCTCCTTGCTTAGCTTCCAGGACAGACACTGCCCATCACTGGAGTCAGAGCTGGAGGACACCACATCGCAGGCGCATATGTGTCCAGCTGCGCCCGGATCTGCGCTAAGCCCAACCCAGGCGTCCAGCTCGCTGTCAAAATACGCGCGATCGGTGAAGGGCAGCATCCACTTGCCGTGTTGCTTCCACTTGAGATGTGCTTCCGCCGTGTCGAAGGTGAAGGTGCGCCTCTTGGTGCTTACAAAGATGGTCCATCCATCAGGATGCATGGTGTAGGAGGTGATATCCTTGTGCTTGAAGGGATACTTCGGCAGCTCGCACCAGCACAGATCGCCGGGTTCTTCTAGCGGCGGCGTTTGAAGCAGCTGAAAGGAGTCGCAAGACAGAGCGTATAGTCTTTTGTCGACGGAAAAGTAGATAGGATCGATCAGATTCATCTTGGGGCGAGGGACCAAGCCAAACAACCGCGTGCGAACGTCGAAGACAGGAGCGCCGCAACTCGGCGTCAATGGATGAGTGTTCCTCCCTCCCACTCCCACGTAGTTGGGATCCATGGCAATGATCTTGGTGCCAAAGGCGGCAGCAAAATAGTCGGGATACCCACGGTGAGCCTCCAAGCGGAAGACAGCTGGTGACAGGCGCTGCTCGCGCTCCGCGCCTTCACCTGAGATGGCAGTGTTGTGCAGGTGCGGCGGCTCGTCGGAACAAGGGTCGGACGACAGATCTACCTTGCGGATGCTGTACCCCCACAGCCAGTCATCGACAACAAGGTAAAGGTGCCGGCGCCGGCGCTTTGCCGTTCGGTCGCCATTAACCCCACCGGAACGCCGCTTTGCCATCCTTGTTCCTCCTTGTCTCCTTCTTGTCCTCTGCCCACGGCCCAGCAGATCAAAATTTCCTCCCGATCCGTCTTCCCTTGATCTTTTAAAGGCGCTGCCACTGACCCTTGATCCCTGCCATCCAAAAACGAATCCGTTCGCAAATAAGAATCAGACCACACCAGTCCTACCCCTACTACAACTCAACTAGAACCAATCCTGATATCCGAATCTGAATCGTGTGGTTGCAAGAAACAAAGAAAATCACATTCTACCAACCTGTTAAAGGTGGCTGAGGCAGACGCGGCGTCGGAGGTGGCTCCGGCGGCAGCGGCGGCGGCGGAGTAATTTTGAGCGGCGGCGGCGAACCGAATGGATTCGTGGGGGAGGAAAGGAAAGGAAACCCTATTTGACTAGGAAATCCTATTGGACTAGGGCCGTGTCGAACCTTGGGCCGGTCCGACCCCCATGGACACCACCGTTGTGGGCAGGGTTGAATGTGTTGTGTGCAATAGCGCGGGTGGGCGGGTTGAATTCGGCCCAGTAGAGGCTTTCGGCCTGCGCGGAAGAGGACGGCTCAGTTGTATTCTCCTTGATTACCTCAAAAAAGTTGTATTCTCCTTAAAAAGAAAAGTAGGAGCTTATGTATTGATGTTTTTATTTTCTTTCTTTATATTATATAAAATATGCCCGTCCGTTGCTATAGTTTATATAAAAGTATATATAAATTTATTTTGGTTATATTATACTTTCATAGCTTAAGAACTAAGGAAGCTATAAAAGGGATTATCAACATGTTTCACCACCAACTTCAATTTGTGAATTATTTTTCTCTGCTCTACTAGTAATTAGCTATCTTTTTTTTCCGAAAATATATTTTTGCGGTAGAGAGATTCACTCACTAATCAAGAGTCTAATAGGGTTTACAATCTTGGAGCATAAAACGTCAAATACACGAAAAAGCATATCTACAAGCCAAGTTTCAACTCGATAAGCATGCTCCACAAGTTCATGAGCAACCTATTCTGCACAAGTTCTTTGGTTACTTGGACACTGCCACAGGCTTTAACGATCTCCGTTACATTTTGGACAGTTGGCCTAATTGGTTGATCTCTTCGTCCTGGAGTGATGGGATACGGTTATCTGTTTTACAGTATTACAAAGTGTGCTAATATTTTTCTTCCATGTGGTCTAATTTTTAGAAGTTTGGTTCACGGCAAAATCGAAATGTCTATATTTTGAAACGAAAGGTACATACATTTATTATCATCAAGAGAATGGCATTTCTCCATAGTTATAAATGTGATCTTTGAATCTAGAGTATTTCATTCCTTAAAAGCCCATAAATTTTCTTCCGTCCAAGCAAGTCTTAAAAAAACTTATCATGGACCTAATTACGCCATCTACGATCATCATAATTTCACACTATAAAAGGCGCTAGAGCGGCAAAGAGCCAAAGACAACGATCACGAGAAGACTTAACCACTTCATCCTTTATATACCAAAACTAGCCCCCTGTAAACCACACCGCCATCGCAGTAAGCGACCAAAAGCCAGAGAGGCGGCTTTGCCTTGTCCGTAGGCCGTAGCCTTGGTGCCGAACGCCATGGCCGGCACCAAGAGCAAGTCGTCCTCCGCCAAAGCCGGCACGCCCCTCCTCGGCAAGGCCGCGGCACCTTCGCCAAGGTCTACCACGCGCGCTGCATCGCCGGCGGCGACCCCGTGGCCGTCAAGGTTCTCGACAAGGCCGAGCTCGCCGCCACGGGCATGGCGGCGGGCGTCCTCCGCGAGGTCTCCACCACCCCAGCGTCCTCTGCCTCCACGAGGTCCTCGCCACGCGCTCCTAGGTCTACCTCGTCATGGAGCTCGCCCCCGGCGGCGACCTCCTGTCCCGCCTCGCCTCCCTCCCGGCGCGCCTCGTGTTCCTGCAACTGGCGTTGGCGCTCGCCTACGGCCACGCCCGCGGCGTGTTCCACTCCACCGCGACGTGAAGCCCCAGAACGTGCTCGTCGATGCCGCCGGCGGCGTCAAGGTCTCCAACTTCGGGCTCGCCGCGCTCCCGGACTCGCTCCGCGACGACGGCCGTCTGCACACGGCCTGTGGCACGCCGGCGTTCCCGGCGCCCGAGGTGCTCCGCCGGAGGGCCTACGACGGCGCCAAGGCCGACGCATGGTCTTGCGGCGTCATCCTCTTCGTCCTCCTCGCCGGCAGCCTCCCCTTCGACGATACCAACATCGCCGACATGTGCCGCAGCAGGGCGCACCGCCGCGAGTACGCGTTCCCGCGGTGGTCGCAGCCGGCGCGCCGCCTCGTGTCGTGTCCCGCCTGCTCGACAGCCGACCCGAACCCGGCGACGCGCCTCGCCGTGGCTGAGCTCGCGTGGCACCCGTGGTTCAAGCGCTCGCTCAGCGTGGACTCGCAGCTCGGCGGCCTCATGGACGGCCAGGCGGAGCGGGAGCTGGCGTTCCAGGTGCCGCCGGCGCTGAACGCCTTCGACATCATCTCCATGTCGCCCGGGCTCGACCTCTCCGGGCTGTTCGGCGAGAGCAGGAGGAGCCGGGAGAAGCAGTTTATGACGACGGCGTCGCCGGAGAAGACGGTGGAGCGGCTGGGGCAGTCGGGCGCGAAGCTCGGGTACTTCATGGTGGGGAAGAAGGGGGTGGAGCGCCTGCCGCTGGGAGGCCTGTCGGGGCTGGTGGCGATGTCGATGGAGATGTCGGAGGTGTCGCCGGAGCTGATGCTCGTGGAGCTGAGGCTGGAGGGCGGCGACGGCGACGAGGCCGAGGTGTTCGGGTGGGAGGAGCTCAGGGTGGAGCTCGGGGATGTCGTCACGGCGTGGCACGTATGCGAACAAGGCTAATTCGCTAGCGGAAACGGGAGCTGCAGGATGAAAATTCTTTCGTAAGTACTCCGTAGGATGGAAGTGTAGGTATAGTAAAGTCTGAGAGTTGATTAGGACGCACTGTAATGTATGATGCTGGATGTTAATTAGTAGTAGATTGGTAGTTCTTCAATTTAATGTGTGATTATGCCTGTGATGGTTAGATTGCCATGTATAGTAGATCTTCGTTCGGGATTCTTCAAGTGTTCAAGCAAGTGATCGACAATTTCAGTCTCAAACGACAGCAGTACTCCATTCCGGTCCTTCTGCAGTTTCCGGCGCAGGAGTTGTATAAGAATTTTGCTAGAATTTGACAGAAAACTTCCATTCCAGAACATTGGAGTCACAAGGAAATTATCTGAAAGAGGGCTATGCGTTAAGGAAGACTTGCTAAGGAGTATATGCTGGCTTTTTGTCTCCTGCAAGCACCAGAAGTGGAATTAACTTGAGTCGATTGCAATACCAAGCAGTTTCCAAGAGTGCTCCTGGTCCTGGTGTAGTCGACCACCAGACTTGACTGCACGTTCCCGTTGCCATGGACTCGTCTTCCCTGACAGCAGCAACCATCGGACTAGAATTTCACAGGAAAGAAAACAGTCGGATTCCAGAGCATTTGGGCTCAAAATAAAATTTCCTGAAAGAAGCCAAAATGCATGGCCAGTGATTGGAATGGATGGACAACATATGCCGTATGCGTGCATATGTTGGAATGGATGGGTTCACTAGAATTACTTGATAGTCCTGCAAGCACAACATGGTTTTAATTGCTAAGCAGTTTCCCCCCAAAAAAAATGCTTGCGCTCCCACAAGAAATTTGCTAAAGAATTTGGTGGCTAGAAATAGTTGAAATCCAACACCGTTGGTGTCGCAAGAAAAATTCCCAAAAGACGCTGCTTACAAACCAAAGTCGACCAAGTACCAAAATCTGTTCAACTCGAATCGATTGCAAACACCAAAATACGAAGTAGCAGTAGTTTCCTAGTCCAATCGAACTCTCCAAACTTGCATTGAGTGTACATGCATATGATGCATCCCCATTGTAACGGACGAGGGACGACTCATGATCTTCTTCCCTGACAGCGGCTGCCAAACCGCAGCGAAACCGTCCATTTGCACACCATGGGGCCTTTTGTCATCCGATGTATAAGCCGGAGGCCCTCTCTCCAAACTATTTACTCTACTTACTTGACCGGCAGTTCAATATTATTCTCCAACATGATGTCTTCGCCATGCCATTTGCATCATGAATCACCGTGCCAGCAACTCCTTGGTCAGTTTGTTGAAAAAAGTCGACATCCAGGTTAGCTTGGGTTGATCAATTTGAGGTCTGGCAGCCAGACTACTCTGTTCAGGGACGTCATTGTGGGTGCCTGCTCTAGATCGACGATTTTTATTTCAAACTAAGACCAGCACTTGATGTCTGATTTCCCATATCTAAGCTACCAAATGAATGGACCATATGAGTTCATAGACATTCTATTCTTCCTTTCAGAGAGTAAAAGGCTTCCTAAACCACTAACAGGATTCACAAGCCAACTGTAGTAAACTAATAAGAATGCCATGTTGTATTAACTGTTCTGTTGCTTGAGAAGCCACGGGCATGTAGTAAATTAGAACCACAAAGCTATTTAATCTACATATGTAAGCATTGAAGAGTGAATGTTGTGAAGCCACGCTGATGCTCAAAAGTATTGTAGAATGTTTAAGTGAAATGTTTGTTTAATCCTGTACTAAAATATAGAGTTTGCATATGTTTCTTAATTCGCTGTTGTCTCATTGCGATTTTCCTCCCGAGCTGGGCTCATTTCCATCTCAAATGGGCCTTCTGTGGGCTCTGGGCTGACTGGCTGTACATTGAGAAAGCTAAAGGTGCAGCAGCCATTGGATGCATATTGGATGGCATCCGGTAGGGCTGACTTCTTTGCTTCAGCACGTTAGGGAATCCGCGCCGCCTCGTCACCGTTCCCTCTCCTTCCCTTCCGCCATCGCCGCTGCCCCGCCTTCCGCCTCGCCCGCTGCTTCCTCTCGCTGACACCCTACCTCCGACCGCGTCTTCCACCGCCCCGTCGACTCCAAGGCTCTCAGATCCTCCTCCGAGAACGGCGTGACCGCTAGCCAGTCAGCCCCCGACGAGCAGCCGACGACTGGGCGAGCGGCTCCGCCACTTGCAGCATCTTTGCCCCGCCTTTGCCGGCGACGAGAACCCATGAGGTATTCCTGCCCCTTGTCTTCACTTCCTGCTGTGCGAAACGGAGCACTCAAAACCCTAACATATGCTAAATGTATTCGGATCTGACCCTAACATATAAAGTCAGTTTCGGTTTTGTTTGCAAAATTATCGGGTGTGCATGTGTCTGTCGAGTTGAGTTGCAATAGGATTGGGGATGATTGATTCGAATTCGATCTCGTGTTGCAGGGATCAAAGATTAGAGGCAGCGCCTTTAATAAAAGAGAGAAGGGAGACAGAACGGGAGGAAGCAGATATATATCGAGTAATAATACAAGAAGTCTTTTTTGTGAACGGGGTGGTGAGTAGATAGAGAACAAGAAAGCAACGAGCAAGAAGGATGCCGAAACGGCGCTCTAGTGGGATTGACCGCAGCCCGAAGCGTTGGCGGCAGCACCTTTACCTTGTCATCGATGACTCGTTGCGCGGATACAGCATCCGCAAGATAGATTTGTCATCCGATTTTGATTCAGATGACAGCGAGGAGCAGCAGCATCCGCATGCTACAATCTTAGGGCCAGGTGCCGAGCTTCACCTGCCCCCAGCTGTTCTCCGCTTGGAGGCGCCGCGAGGATTGCCACACTACTTTGCGGCCGCCTTTGGCACTAGGATCATGGCAATGCATCCCATGAAGCTGGGAACGGACGGCAAGGTTTGCTTGATGTCCAAGCTCCTCGTTCCCATATTCGATGTCCGCACACGGGGCGTCATCTTTGGTCCTCGGCACAAGGAAGACTTGGCTGACCCCATCTACATCCCAGTCAGGGATAGGCTGTTCGCTCTAGCTTCTGGCTCCTTCGAGCAGCTCTGGCCACCACCGCTTGAACACCCTGGCGGTGAGCACTGGGTGTGGGCATGGCACGAGCTCCCAGAGCCGCCCTTTGAGAGGCAGCAAATCACCTCATACGCCGTGCACCCCGATGGGCGGACGATCATTGTCAGCACCGCCGAGAGTGGTGGTGCCGTCGCCGCCACCTTCGCCTTGGACACGGAGGCGCCGGACTTCGTGTGGAAACGGCTGGGCAAGTGGGTGTTGCCTTTCACTGGCAGCTCGCACTTCGACGGCGAGCTGGACGCCTTTGTAGGTCTCTCTAAAGACACAGACACCCTTGGTTACCTCTGCTCCTGCGACACGGCCGGTTCTGACACCGGCGAGGGGCATTGTCCACCTCCGGCATGGAAGCTCAGCAAAGAAAAGCTGTTCGGCGATGACCGGGGCGAGAAGCACGAAGGCGCCACCCTCCTCTACCTGGGAGGCAAGAGCAGGTTCTGCCTTGTTCATCTCCATCCAGGATGGATGCCTCGATGAGGAGGTGCAGGAGGAAGATGTGCCCGGGGCACGACGTAATCTGCTTCGACTGACCATATTTTCTCTCAGCTATGACAAAAATGGAGACCTGACCACTGGCAAGAGTCGCCGGGTTCGATACTATAAAGTACCTAAAGCTTCTACTGAGTTTCTGCTCAAGAAACCGGTGGCGTTCTGGCTGTAATATTGTGCTATGATAGTATGAAATTTCATATTTTTCGCTTCAAGCGTGATTCTGTTGCATCTATTGTATTAGAGCCAAGATTGTGCAGATGCAAATGTGCATCCTTTGTATCTTTTGAATAATATGAAATGTATGGCGATGTCTCTTTTAATCCTTTTGATTTGATCAGTAGAGCATGCTTGCATAAGCCTGCAAGAACATGACCTTTTGAATGGCGATGTTTTGTTTATCTTATTTGATTAGCCTTCGCTCCTCATGCTCACATTGTTCTCTGAAAATTGGTGTGAATGTGTGTTCTTGATGGCTACCGTACATTATGAATATGTTTGTTTTCCATGGTTACGTTCTGAATATGTCTGTTCTGGATGGTTCAAGTTCTCAATGTGTGTGTGCTTTCTGCATTCATGCGGGAAGCGGTGCTAGGTCCTGAAAGTGCTCAGATCAGATAACTTCAGACTGGAGACAAAAGAAGATAGTAGAACTCCACATTGTAATTAGGATTGTACCCCATCGGCGCCAACGTGCTCAACGTCCGCGTCACCGGGGCGCTCTACGACGTTGAGGCAGCACGGCGGGACACTGGACGACGGCGACAAGACCTGCATCGGCGTGCAGTGCTTCCGCAAGGTGTTCCTCATCATCGCCGTCGTCGGCGCGCTCGTGTCGCT
This sequence comes from Echinochloa phyllopogon, assembly GCA_033239725.1. NCBI lineage: Eukaryota > Viridiplantae > Streptophyta > Magnoliopsida > Poales > Poaceae > Echinochloa > Echinochloa phyllopogon. The sequence goes on along the minus strand of BTCW01000009.1, from coordinate 7,703,573 downwards.
CGTGCTGGTGTGGCGGACCAGGAACTCTACAAGGGAGACATCTACGCCGAGTTCAGGGACAACGCGCGCCGCCGCCGAGGAGGAGGACGAGGATCTGAAGCGGCCCAAGGAGGAGGAGTCAACGCCGGTCAACGGGACTAAGGTGTAGTATCCATGGGGATTGGCGGCCAGGCGCTTGCAACCCTTGCGTTGACGGAGTATACATGGCCAACGCCACATGATTGAGCTGACGCTCGGTTTTGACTTGTATACACGTCGTCTCCGGTCCATGCTGTTCTCAAGCTCAGAGAGAGCTCAGACGAGAGAGGCAAGGGATGCCTCAGTCAGACTCACAGCTTATGACTGCATATACTGCAGGTGATTACTGATTGATTAGCGTGGAGTAATCTTTTAGTAGAAGACTAGCGGTGATGATAGCATAGAACGAGTTGCCTTGTTATGGTTTGTTTAGCTTCTGTGGTAGATGATCCCAATTTATATTTGTCGGAAGGAGAATAAAATTACCTTGATCACCTCAGCTCATAGAGGTTTGTATCCAGGTGATCTGGTGTCCTGCCTGTAGCATACAGCCATGGTGGTTCTGAACGTCTGATGGAAGCGCACCATTTCTGCAAAGGAAGAAATCAGATGAAGCGAAAACAACATTATTTGAATGACAAATGAAACGTTCTGCGTCAACGAATCACACCATTTCGACGATGAACTTTTAAGAATATCTCCTCTTCTCTTTCTAAAATTTAAATGATTTATTGGCACGGTGCACTGCCTTGCCCTCATTCAGCTCGAATGAGCTGTGAGATCAGTTCCTATCAGTTCCTTTTACGAACAGAGCTACAGAGGTGTTGATCCGTCCAATTTAGCTGGATTTTTAATTTCTGGACCAACAACTGATCTCAAACAAGAGATGTTCCAAGTTTCAACAAAACTGCACTTGCATTTACCTGATGGTTGCAAATTGTCGTCTGATGGGCCTTAAGACAAATTAAACAAGCTTGATGAATTTTATCCATTGTCGTTAGTAACTAGAAAGTGACATTCCACTCGGTAAGCTTGAATTGCTCCTAGAGCCTGTGAACTATCACAAATAATTTGATATTATCCTTCAGGTGATACAGTTAAATCATCTGCTTTGTTTGCAGCAAAACTTGTAATAATGTGGCCCAATGCAACTTTGTTTGCAGCGGCCGGGAATTTTTCATTTGCTTGATGAAATAAAACTCCCTTTATCTAAAAGAAACAGTTAAATCATCTGCATGACTGCATGTTCAGCCAAAGTGAATATTTCAGGACGCTTCACTGACAACAAATGGTCAAGATATCTGACTTTTCATAGCAAACAATATTTCTCTTGACCATTTGTAATCAGTCGACAGGAGAGAGAAATTACCTTAGAATATCTGACAGAGCTTCTTATCCTAAGTGAACCGGTGTCCAGCTTTTAGAGAACATGCAATGTTGGCTTTTATCATCTGATGATTTTCAGGTCGAGAAACGATGCTGACAGGGCGAACGCCGTTGGGCTGATACGCCGTCTCTGCTATGTGCTATGGAAGGAATCAGATCAAGGGAAAGTCGACGTTGTTTGAATGTCAATCATAAAGCGTTGCATCAATTCGAATCAATGGTGTTTGTGGCTCGATTTGACTTGATAGTTTTTTTGGCTTAATAGCCATTTTTGTCCCCAAACTTTCTCAGGGATCGTTTTAATCCTCGAACTACCAAAAGAGTCAATTTAGTCTCTAAACTATTGTTTTCTGGTCTAGTCTAGTCCATAGCCTTAGTTGGCATGCCACATCAGTGGGTCTAATGTGACCACACTCTGAATATCCAGAGTGCCCTCTACATCAATTAGTCAATTATGTGGAACTATTCATTACTGAGTCTGTCTATCTTTTTACGGAATTAATTAATCATGTCTTTCTCCATATTTCCTCTAGATATCGTTCAGCAAATCTTGTTTTTGATCCCTCTCCTAAGATTTCTAAATTATACATGCTAAAATAGTGTAATCTATTGCTACTTGTTACTCTGAGTTGCTTACGCTGGAATTAACTGTATGAACATGAGTGAAGACAACTCTATCACGTTATGAGTAGCAGATGATGAGAGCATACATGACGCACTGCTCGCTGGATTGCCACTGCTGAGAGCCTGAGAAGTTACTGGGGAGGGCACTATGCACATTTGGGCAGTGGTGGACCTAGGATTTAAATTTAGGGTATGCCACCCCAATACTTCTAATATACTTATATACAGTATAATTAATAAACAATTTGGTATGTAACGGAAACCAGCTACTCGGAGGGATGGAAGCCAGGGGCAGTTGGCCTGCTCTATTTGCAAATTGCAAGCACAAGAGTCAGACGTTGGCATAAAGACTTGACCTGAGAAATGGCTGGAGAAATATTTTTTATATGGGTTTGTATTGGAATTTTAGGTATGCCATGGCATACCGGGCCCACCCACTGGCCACTGAGTCCGTCAGTGCATTTGCTGTATGTCACACTGGACAAGCTGATATGGCATGCCACTTAATTAAGATCAGCTGACATGACATGCCAATATGGTACAACTAAGATCAGGGACTAGGTTGGAAAAAAATAGTTGTTCAGGGATTAAATTGGCCCTGTTAATAGTTCAAGGACTAAAATGAGCCTCTAAGCAAAGTTTGAGGATTAAAATGGCTATTAAACCTTTTTTAAAAAGGAAAGAATATTGCAATATTCAGTACTGTGAGCCGCTGGATGGAAAATGCTGCATTGTTGGCCTCCAGCAGCTCAGGGGCAGTTGCCGCTTCAGTATCCGCATCAGGCGGCCGAACGACTGTATGGGCGGACGGACACGGCCGGACCCCATCCATCCAAGACGTACGGAGACGGAATTGAATGCCAGTCTCAGTCCCATCCTGTCTTTTCTTGGAGGTCCATGGCTAGCTCCCCTCCAGCAGCAATGGCGACACTCTGAACCATGGGACAGCCGCTTGGGTGCTCCGTGGATGATGGAAGGGGGATTCAGGTTAGCCACAGGGTTTATCTGCATGGCCAGTTTTCAGCCAGGCTTCAGAGCATCGGGTCGTCACTCTCACTGATTTTGGTTTGTTTCCAACGTTTCAATGCGCTTGTCATGTCGTCTGACGGCTACAGGTGAAATATGCCCATGTGTGGCTACGGTTAATACAACAAAATGTGCCACTCAATTTTTACTCAATGCTCATGACCAATTTATCATACTATTTATATTTTATTACTCGTAACAACGCAATCACATGTCCCTTCGCGTCGAGATTCGACGCTGCCGCCCACGACTCCGCCGCCGTCTCCGTCTGGGACTCCTAATGACACCTCTCTTTCCATTCTAATCGTTAATTCGCAATCCACCGTCCGTAGCTGTGTTCTCTCCACCACCGTCGTCCGGGCGCTCACGAGATCGTCAGGTCCGATAACGGGTAAGCGGAAGCACTCCACCTGTATTTTTTTCATGATTCGATATACTTTTTGAGAACTCTCGTGAGCAGGAATTGGAAGCAGTGCTGCTCCATCTCATCATGCTGCAGGAAGCATGAGTACTCCATCTCGTCATTGCAAACTGCTTGGCCAACTGCTGACTGCTGCTCCATCTCGTGGTTAAGGGCCTGAGCTGCAGGAAGGAGGGCGCGCTGTGCTGCTGTGTTGGAGCTGAGCTTGAAGCGCATGGACAGCGGCGGCGGAGTCCCGTACGGCGACGGATTCTACGCGAAGGGTCGTGAGTGGTGCGATGCCTGCCGTTTCAGGTTTGATTTAGTGAGGAGTTTTTAGAAAAATTATAATTAGCAAAGCTAATGATGGGAAGATTTAAGTGTTAAAGTTTTTCACTCTCTCTTTAGCCTTCGGATAGAGATTCAACAGTTGTAATGAGAGTTTTCATAGTTTGCACATAAAATTAGTTTCTATAGGATACGTCGCCTAAATTAACCATCATTCACTCCAGGACGTCATATTTACTGCGTTGGCAGAGAACTTTTTTTTTTGTTGTTGATAAACAGGCAGAGAACGTTGACAACTGAAACAATCAGCAAGGACGATTGTCCCCGCGTAGCGACGAATTGCAGAAGGCTGCCAGGAGCAAAACGTCAACGTTGCAGCAGTTGTACGAGGAGCAGTGCGATCCTGGGCGCCAGCTAAGGCGTGCTGTTGTTTTGCAAATATTTTGAGGGAAGAGGAGGGCTTTGTGTGCTTACAATGGGTTTGGGTGTGTTTAGTTCTAAAAAGTAGAGGAGAAAGTTTGGTGAAAATGTCACATCGGACACTGTAGCGCACTGGAGCATGTTTGTGGTAAATATTGTCGTATCATGACCTAACTAGACTCAAAAGATTCGTTTTATCGTGTACATCAAAACTATGTCCTTAATTTTTTTATTTATCCACATTTAGTGTTCCATGCATGAAGGGGAAGATTTGATGTGATAGGTGGATGGTGAAATTTAGAGAGAGAATTTTTGGATTTTCGGTGGAACTAAACACAACCAATAACGAATTGGACCAAGCATCCATCCGTGGTGTATATCTTACTGACACGGAGAGGACCTGCATATAACAACTGCTGTACATGTCTCAAGCCTCGCCCTGCGTTCTCGAGGTGGCGTATACATTGGTTGGGCTGGGCTCTAGAGCCCAACAACTCTCAGGTCTCTTGTGCTGCTCTTCCGGGGTTTCGGCCTTCAATTTTAGCACGCGCCCACGCGTATAGCACCGTACTATGTACTGTACGTAATTATTACTAACAGGATAAATGGCCGCATGGAGATTTTTTTTTTGAGCCAATGACCGCATGGAGATTGAGGAGGGGAGCATTAACTCAGAAAAGCTTTTGAATAGAAAGGAGAACATTGCTTATTCTATCCAATTCACTTATATTGACGTCTTTTGGTGGATGTTATTAGATGAACTTAGAAGTATCAGCTCGATCATATTGAATATAAATTTGTAAAACTGGTATCCAGTGAACAAGTTATGGCTTTCTAAAGTTGGACTTTGGCCTGTTGTCTAAAAAAAATGACCGCATGTACGGTGTATCACGAATTCGCGATACGGAGGGAGTAATTTTGATGATCTGATCTCATCTCCTTGTATTCACATTGGACTCTTACGCAGGCACGATCCATGCCGTACGATGGAGCTGGTTACGAATTCGAATTCGATCTCGTGTTGCAGCCCTTGCATGTAACACCCTAAATTCATCACATTTAAATCATAGAAACCATTTGGAAATTTTCTAGGAATTTTTGAAGCTTATATGAATTTTCTAGGATTTAATTGGAATTTTATTCTCTTTAATTGAATTAAACATCATTAAATAATTATTTTAGTCAAAATAAGTTTTTGTTGCATTCATCTTGTTGCATATATTTTTGGTTGCTAGTAAATTGAATTTGAATTTAAATTCTGTTTAAATTCGAATTTAATTTGCTTTTGTTTGAATTATAGAAAAGTTGTTTAGGCTGAGTTTTGTTTAGGTCCCTGGACTCTCAGCAAAGTCTGCCTTTGCCCCCTGAACTTTCGGCCCAGCCCATCTTTGCTCCCCGCACCGTTTTTCTTTTCTTATCGGGCCGTTTTCTCTTCGCGGGCCGTCTCCTCTCAGTTTTCGGCCCACGACGGCCCAGTCTCGCCGCACCGCTTTCCTCTCCCCGTTGTCGCTGTCGTGTGGGTCCCGCTTGTCAGCTTCGTCGTCCCCGACCTGGATTTCCCTCGACCGAGTTCCAACCGCCGCCGTCGCCGATTTCCGCTCGGGCACGGACGCCCAGGGCGCCCGGACTCCTTTTTTTCCCCGGCCTATATAAGCGGCCGAACCCCACCGTCTTTTTCCCCAAACAAACCGAGCTTCGCAACCCTAGTTCCCGAGTCGCGCCGCCACCCAAGTTCGCCGCCGCCTCAGTGCGACGACGACCAGCGTCGCCGTTGTCAATTCCGTGTCCAAGACTCGTCGAAATACGTCGCCAGGTGGTATTGAAGTTTCCTCGTTCGTTTTCTTGGATCAATTTCGCTCTTGTCATGCTAACGACGCTCGTCGTCGTTTCCCAGCGCCGCCGACCGCCATTCTTCGTCGTCGAGCGCCGTCACAGCTCTTTGCTCATCGAGATCTGCCGTGGTAAGTTCGTCGTGTCCTTCCAAGTCTCTAGGGACAAACCGCGCTCGTTTTGGTGTTCCCTAGCGTCAAGTTCATGACAACCGGAGAGCTCCGCCGCCGCGCATGGAGCCGCCGCCGTCGGCCATCGCCTGTGCGCCGTCCCAGTCATCCAGATCACCATGGTTGAACTCGCCATCGTCTTGCGAGTCCGTAGGTCCTGATCTTGTCGCAAACCGAGCCTTGTAGCCTTAGATCGAATTTACTCCGGCGAAGCCCCGCCGCGGGAGCGAGCGGCGCCGCCGTCCCGGCCGTCGCCGTCGTTGGCCGAGGTCCCATCTTCCCCTGACCGTCCGATTCAGATCCTACGGTCTAGATTGGATCTAGCCCGAGTAAAATCGATCCCGTACCGGTCAGTCGTGACAATTTTGCTAAAGAGTCCCTTAACTTCTTAGGAATCAACCCGCAGTCCATCTTAGTTCAAAAATAATTACAGATAGGTCATGTTTCTTCTATTTTAGCCCCTGCAAGTTTTAAAATTACACCCGAGGTCCTGTGTTGGTTATTTTACCCGTAAGCCCTCGTGTTTTTATACAAAATTATGTTTAAGTCCCTGAGTTTTCGCAGTTAGGTCCCTGGAACTTTTAAAACTTTGCCAGCAAACGAGTAGAATAGTTTTGTGCTGCTGTTTTGATCTGTTGGAATTGTTTGGTGTACTGTTTCTTATTTGTTGTATTGTTTCCTTGTATGTGAATGTGTGATGCGAATAGGAAACGTTCAGTTCGAGGATTTCTCTGAAGACCCAGCTGTTGGAGAAGAATTTGAGCAGCATCAGAGTTGGGAAGAAGGCAAGTGTATTATGTCATACAAATGTCCTAATAATTGTTAATTTCACCATCCATGCATGTGTCTTAATTTGATGGGTTCCTATTTAAGGATTTGCCTAGTCACTATAATTTCCTGTCCCTGAAACTGAGTTGCTTAATTAATTTTGATGGTAGATGATGCTTAGCTTGCTCAAGTGGGATTGGTCTAATGAACCCCTACTCTATGTTCCATATACTCTTTTAATTAATTAATCTGCAAGATCATCTCTTTTTAATTGGAGCATGGAGCGACCACCCAGGAAAACAGTACAACCATAAGTGCTAACATGGCTCTGGCTTTGACCGATTAATTAGGTGCTCTAGGTAGATTTACCTGAAAGGGGCATGAGGGGCGGCGGTTGACGAGGTATAGCCCGGTCCTCTTGAGCTATGGGCTTAGCTAAGAGACAGACCTCATTAGGGAGGGTTATGCTTTGCTCCTGAACCGGAAACCTTAGCGGGCTATCACTTATTAGAGTGTCTTTGTAAAGGTCTCATAGTGAAACCCAGTATTCGGTCCACGTGGTTTGGGAAGGGTACATGCTTTCGGGCAATGAGAATCGCGACTTATGGTGAAAATGTACAACCTCTGCAGAGTGTAAAACTGTTATAACAGCTGTGCTCACGGTCATGGGCGGCCTGGACCCTCACATGATAATTTATACGTGAAGATGGATTAAATTGTGGTTACTTGATTGTGTTGGGATTATGTCATTCATTAATTTGTGGGTGGTACCACTTTCATTTGGTAGTAAATAGTTGTCTAATAAAACTGGGCCAATTAAAAGTGCTTACTGCAGTATTGTCAGGCAACCTTTTTGCCTCAGCCTTATATGTCATATTATATTTGCTGAGTACGTCACGTGCTCATGCTTGTTTTCTTTCTTCTATTGCATCTACTATACCCGAAATGCTGCTCAGATTGGGAGGATGTGGAGGATTTTGCTACTGAGTTTGAGGAGTTCTAGGCGTGTCTTCCCCCAGTCATCTGCCTGTGGAGTTGGAGTCACTCGTGCTTCGATACTTAAACGTTTAATTAAGTCTTCCGCTACGACATTTGTGTCTACTCTGATATTGTAATATTCGTACATTAATACTTTCTCGAATGCATGGTTATGATTATTCACTTGTGATGTCTACCATATGTATGTAAACTTGATCCTGACGCACATATGACATGCATCTTCTGCTAGAACCGGGTGTGACATTGCAGGAATCGAAGATTAGTCGCAGCGCCTTTAAAAAAGAGAAGGGAACATCGAACACAGAACGGGGAGGAAGCCAATCTATAATTCTATATCGAGCCGTATTAAAATTCGAATTTTTTCAGTCGAAGCAGGATGCCGAAGCGGCGTTCAAGCGAGCGTGACCGCCGCCGCCGGCAGCACCTTTACCTCGTCTTCGACGACTCGTCGTGCGGATACAGCATCCGCAAGGTAGATGTGCCGCCCGATCCCGATTCTGATTCCGATTCCAACGACGGAGAGCATCCGCCGCCGCCGCATCCGCATCCGCATGCTGCAACCTCACGGGCAGCCGCCGATCAGCTTCGCCACCTGCCACCGGCCGTGTTCCGCCTGGAGGCGCCGCGAGGGTTGCCGCACTACTTCGCCGCCGCCTTTGGCACGAGGATCATGGCGATGCATCCCGTGAGACCGGGAACCGACGGCGAGCTCTGCTCCATGCCCAAGCACCTCGCCCCCGTGTTCGACGTCCGCACACGCGGCGTCATCTTTGCCCCACGCCACAGGGCAGATTTGGCTGACCCCATCTACATCCCGTCAGGGATAGGCTGTTCGCTCTAGCCTCCGGCTCCTTCGAGCAGCTCTGGCCGCCGCCGCTGGAGCACCCCGGCGGTGAGCACTTGGTGTGGGCATGGCACGAGCTCCCAGAGCCGCCCTTCGAGAGGCAGCGAATCACCTCCTACGCCGTGCACCCCGACGGCCGGACGATCATTGTCAGCACCGCCGGGAGTGGCGCGGCGGCTGCGCCGCCGCCACGTTCGCCTTGGACACGGAGGCGCCGGACTTGGTGTGGAAACGGCTGGGGAAGTGGGCGCTGCCTTTCACTGGCAGCTCGCACTTCGACGGCGAGCTGAACGCCTTCGTCAGTCTCTCCAAGGACACAGACACCCTCGGCCACCTCTGCTCCTGCGACACGGCCGGTTCGGACACCGGCGAGGGGCGTTGCCCGCCGCCGGCGTGGAAGCTCGGCAAAGAGAAGCTGTTCGGCGATGACCGGGGCGAGAAGCACGAAGGAGCCACCCTCCTCTACCTGGGAGACAAGAGCAGGTTCTGCATTGTTCAGTGCATCTCCGTCCAGGATGGATGCCTCGATGAGGACGCGCAGGAGGAAGATGTGCCCGGGACACGTTGTAATCTTTTTCGATTGATCACGTTTTCTCTCAGCTACGACAAAAATGGAGACCTGACCACTGGCAAGAGCCGCGCCGGGTTCGATACTATAAAGTGCCTAAAGCTTCTACTGAGTTTCTGCTCAAGAATCCAGTGGCGTTCTGGCTGTAATATTGTGCTATGATAGTATGAAATTTCGTATGTTTTCACTTCAAGCGTGATTCTGTCGCATTCATTGTATCAGCCAAGATTGTGCAGATGCAAATGTGCATCCTTTGTATCTTTTGAACAATATGAAATGTATGGCGATCTCTTTTAATTTTGAGTAAAATGCACCCCAGGAGTCATATCAAAGACTAGCTGGTTATTTACTTTCTCAAAAAAAAGTAGCTGGTCAATTTTTTATTTCTCTATATGAGAACTACGTTGTGATATTGGGATATCGCTCCTATTAATCAGTGTATCATTCGTACCAGAATGCATGTCTAAAGTGCATATTATATGTGTTGCTATAAAGCTGTCTTTTACTGTTAGTCACTTAGTCATATCAAAGCACATAACCATTACCGGTATCAAAGGTAGTATCAAGCTGTCTTTTAATGTTACTTTTGACCTTTCATGCTTTTGTTGTGAGTTTTTCCTCCCTTTTTAATTACTTAATCCCTGTATGATGCAATTGTCAGGCTATAAGATTCTGACAGTCCTGACTTTGCAAAGTACATGGCAGTCCTAATTTCGGATTGTGTGTGCTATATTAATTTTTTGCGTCCTAGTCCTACATGCCTTGCGATACGTTAATTTCCCTACATGCGCATGGTTTCGAACTCCATGGATATAAAAGGCTCCAGGCGCCAAGATCATCAGTCATCACCATCCAACACCCATCGGCACACTTTGCCATCGTCCCCTGTGGCCTCTTCCAAGATCTCATAAAAAATATATATATGCTGAACTCGACTGCGTATGCCGGTATCCAGATGCAAGGAGGGAAGAGCACAGGCGTCTCTGTGCTCCCGACGTCAAACGCACTACGGGAAACCCGGAGTTTGCCGAGTGCCTGGGGCACTCGGCAAACCCCGAAATACACTCGGCAAAGGCTTTGCCGAGTGTAACACTCGGCAAAGGGGTTACGGCATAGCTCGTGTCGGCAAACAGGCCCTTTGCCGAGTGTCTTCTGTCGGGCACTCGACAAAGGCTTTGTCGAGTGCAAAGCCAGCACTCGGCAAAATAAAGCACTAACAGACGGCCCGGCGCCGTCCGTGGACGGCTGTTAGGGCTAACGGAGCCTTTACCGAGTGTCACACTCGGCAAAGACACCAGCCTTTGCCGAGTGTTGGACCCCGACACTCGGCAAAGCCTGTTTAGGGGGCAGGCCCTGGACAACCCTTTGCCGAGTGTAAGGGCTTTAACACTCGGCAAAGGTTGCATATTTGCCGAGTGTAAAAGCCAAGACACTCGGCAAAGCAGGAACACTCGGCAAAGGCTGTTCCAGAAATGACAGAAACAGCCTCTTTGCCAAGTGTTAAAGCCAATACACTCGGCAAATCACCTCTTTGCCGAGTGTAACACTCGGCAAAGGCTCAAATTTTTTCCTGTTTTTATTAATTTTTTGCGTTAAAAGGACCCCTCAACAAAAACATCACAGACAGTTTATAATAGGCATCACAGGCAATTCATATATATATATAGCCACTAAACCATCAAACAACCATAAACAAACACATATAAGTCACTAAACCATCCAACATCACAGAAATGTCACAAATTCAATATCCAAACATCCAACATCCATCGTTCATATGTTACAAAGTCCAACATCCATCACTCACGGAAGAGGGGGTCCGAACAACGATCTAACCGCCCGCGCCGCAAGGTCTTCGTCTTGAGGGCCGTCATTCGACGCGGCCGAGTCAGGAGCCTGCCCAAAAGAGATTAGTGGTGTGTGTTACAAGATTTTGGACAGAAATGAGTTGTGAAATGAAATCATAGGGTTCTCAAGTGACTCACGGGAGAAATAGGAACACGTGGTGGTGGAGGCGGTGGTGGCATCGGCGGCGGCGGACCTTCACCCACGCGCTGGCCAATGCTCTGTAGGTAGGCAAATACCTGCTCCTACCACACTCGGTTCGTCCGCTCGGCCTCCTCCTTCTGCCTGTAAATAGCAAAGAATAGCAACTACCACATCCTAGTTTTGCAGCAAAGAAATTCATATTACTACTTCCTACCACAAAAATAGCAACTACCACATCCTAGTTTTGCAGCAAAATGAACAAATTAACAAAGGTAACAAGAGGACGGGCGGGGTACCTACACGAGATGGGCGGGCGCGGGGACAGGAGGACGAGCCGGCGGCCGGGGAAGGAGCGGGGACGGGCCGGCCTGCGCGGCGGCCGGGCCGGGGCTGACGCGGACGGGGCGGGGACGGCCGGGGCCGGGGCGGGAACGGCCAGCCGGGGCGCGGGCCGGGGACGGCCGGCCGGGGCCGGGGCGCGGGCGGGGACGGCCGGCCGGGGCCGGGGCGCGGGCGGGGACGGCCGGGGCCGGTGTGGGCACGGGCGGAGGCGGCGGCCGGGCCGGGCGGAGGCGGCGGCCGGCGTTGCGTGCGGGGAGCGGTGGCGGCGGCGGGAAGCGGTGGCGGCAGAGCGTGCGGCGGCGGCGGTGGCGGCGTGCGGCGGCGGCGGGCGGGGAGAGAGGCGGCGGCGCGGGGAGAGAGGCGGCGAGCGTGGAGAGAGGCGTGTGTGGGTCGGGGCGGCCGTGTGGGCGGTTAAGTCCCCCGGCCCAACCCCCTGTTTGCCGAGTGCCCTGGATCGGGCACTCGGCAAACAGATCTGATACGTGGCCTGTTTGCCGAGTGTCCGATCTAGGACACTCGGCAAACAGATCTGTCCGCTGACGTGGCCGTGCTCGGCCGAAGAGGTGGGCCACGTGGCATGCTTGCCGAGTGTCTGGCCCAGGGCACTCGGCAAACAGGCCTTTGCCGAGTGCCTACACTCGGCAAAGGTGCCACGTCGGCCAATGACGTGGCCCGCGCGGCCGCGGGCCGGGCAGCCCACATGGCCTCTTTGCCGAGTGCCCCAAGGAGAGCACTCGGCAAAGGTGCTCTTTCCCGAGTGTCTCTTTTCTGACACTCGGCAAAGGTCTTGTTTGCCGAGTGTAGCACTCGGCAAACATTTCCCAGACCAATTCTTACATACCAAATTTTTCAAATTCGGTCAAATACACATCAAAATATCTTGTCAAATACATTCAACAATGCACATTTTATGCTTAGATGAAATGTTTTCATTATTTGAAGCATATATATCTAATAATTCCTTCATATATTTCATTATTTCATGCAGAGAAGGGCGTAAAAATAATTTAAAAAATATCAAATGGGTCCGAAAAAATATGATAACTTCAAATGAACCAATCTACGTCGTCTATTACCTATAGAAAAAGTTATGAACTCAAACTCTAATTCAACTTCACTTCGTTTCGAAATCCGGTTGTCTCCATCTCAACACTCCGAAACTTCTATGGGGATATGCTCCGATTGGACATGGCCGTATATATAAACTTTTCGAAATCGTCTCAACTTTTTGCCACAAGCTCCACATAAGATATAAATAGCCTTTGACAAGTATCACGGGAAAAAAATAAAGTTTGGAGCCCAAAAACATAAGTTTAAATAAAAAAGGCCAGCCTTTGCCGAGTGTTTCTTGTAGAACACTCGGCAAAGGAATGCTTTGCCGAGTGTTACCAGCTGAGCACTCGGCAAATAGGAAGTTTGCCGAGTGCTGAGCTGGCAACACTCGGCAAAGCCACTATTCCATCCGTGCAAAAAACACTTGTATTGAAAATTTTCAAACTTTCTTGTTTGAATTCCAAGTTTTTTCAAAAATATTTTCAAATTTTCGAAATGTTTGCCGAGTGTCTATTTTGTACACTCGGCAAAGCTGTGCCAGTCCAGCCGTCCACAGCCGCCCGTTGGCGCGCGTGCTGGACACGTGCCACAGCTTTGCCGAGTGTCAGGAAGCTAACACTCGGCAAAGAGGATGCAGCCCAAACGGCCGCCCACGACCGTTGCCGGCCGTCTCGCGCGCTGAGCACGTGCCACAGCTTTGCCGAGTGTCAGGAGGTTGACACTCGGCAAAGAGGATGCAGCCCAAACGGCCGACGACGGCCGTTGGCGGCCGTGTCACGCGCCGAGCACGTGCGGCGTCTTTGCCGAGTGTCCCTTTCCTGACACTCGGAAAAGCTCATCTTTGCCGAGTGTCGGCGTCCTGACACTCGGCAAAGAGTTTGGTTGCCGAGTGTTCACTCTTTGCCGAGGGCCTCCTTGTGGACACTCGGCAAATAGAGTCTTTGCCGAGTGCCCGATATAATACACTCGGCAAAGACGGCGACACTCGGCATACACCCGGTTTCCCGTAGTGACGGCCGCGTTGCCAAAGTTGACACGGGGTGCTGTCCTGTGGAGTTTTCTTTTTTTTGAAACATAATGTCCTGTCCAGTTGGAGGCGAGCGCGAGAAGCAGTGGGGCAGAGGGAGGGAGGGCCTACTGCTGCTACTGATAGTCTGATACGGTACATGAGAAAAATGTGGCCACAATAATATATATAATAAGTTATAGTATTTATATGATTTTAATACCTTTAAAATCTACTCTGCCATATTATAATAATAGAATATAAACATAATATCATCTAAAACTACGCATATAGTATACATATGTTATTATTAATTAACAATTTACTTATTAGTCTATTAGGTCTTCTAGCTTAGCTCACGAGCTGGCTCGAACTCGCTCGTTATACTAACGAGAAAAACTCTTGCTCGGCTCGTTAGAAATATGCACCGAGCCGAGCCGAGCGAGCTAACAAGTTTCGAGCATTTTGTTCAGTCTTAGTCCAAACACTTATTACAAATTAGGTAAGAAACTACATTCTCTCCCACAAATTAGGCCCTCTCTTGTAGTCTTGTTTATATATATAGCACGATGTGTAGTTAAAATAAAACTGCAGGGGTCTTTTCTAAACATCGTACTTTGATAAGAAATAATCAAGGAAACCAGTTACTTTGATTCAATTCGGTTTTGGTATTAGAGATCTTTTTCCAGCCATGCCCGCTGTAATGCACCTGCATAATTGCTATAGTCTAAAATAACCACATAATAAAAGTAGCACGTACGTGTCGCGCACGCATTGTTACTAATTAGTAGCTCTAGACTGGTTCTTTTAGTATGATTGTGGATTTATCATTCTGTTGGAAGTGATTTTATTATTTACCACCTAAATGATAGTTTCAAAGGACATGGAAACTTCACATTGTGACCAGTAGCCTGCTATTTGGAGTTCCATATCTTAATTTACATACGTGTTTTTTTTCCTTCCAAGGAGCAACTGTTCCTAGTATGGAATTGGAAGGGCCAATGGGATTAAGTGGATTTATAACAAGACTCTATATTTCTTTTATCGATTAATCATTTTCTTCTAAGATATGTTTGTAATATTTACTTTTTATACACAACATTTTGCCTCCATATATGTTGGCACATTAACTCATTATTCTCTATGATTACTCAACTAAATATTTTATTGACTCGGCATTTTTCTTATGAGATACTCCGTATCTAACTTAATTTTCCATATTGTCTCACATTTCTTTTGTCCATGCAATATTTTTTTATCTCTAAGACAACTCAGTTTGACATATATTTTATTAACTCAACATAATTTCTGACATGTGCTGTCTTATCTTTTTATTTATTATTTTTCTTTCAATATATGACAGCTCAACTCTTTTGTTGACTCCTTTTTCTTCCAATAACCCTTTTTATTTACCATATGTAGGGTAACTATAAGAGGATAAATGTAGATCACATAAGCTTGCTGAGGAAGGCTATGGAACAGATCAAAGCTCCTGTCCCTGCAGTGCAGGTTCTAAGCAATGGCGGGGAACTGACTAGTGTTATTGTCGCATTTGACGCTAGAAAAATACCCTGTGAAGTGGTGCAAGGATCAACTCCCGGGCAACAGTTATTGCAAGGGGATGAATGAAACTGTCCTGAACGTGCTGAACAAGATGCAGTTTTAAAGGTGGTGAGGTATTTGGGCATGAAGTTTGGGCTCCAGGTTTTGGATTTTAGTTCTCATAAGATCAACAAACTGGAGATGCAGTGCCAACAGCTAGATGAACAGAATGTCATTGTTCTGAAGAATATTAAGAGGCTATTGTGAAGCAGTGGGGATCTTCTATTGTGGACGCTTGTATTCCAACAGAGGATATACTACCTGAGCTGCTGATTAGCATTGGCTTGGAGTCGATGAGTGGAGCCGATGAGAATGCAAGCATGCTATTCTTGTAGTTCAATTACATAGTATTGTTGCTGTGTACTAAATGGAACCTTTCACGTCTGGCAAAAGAACTTATGCATTTTGTATTATCTATTTATTAACTTAACATGCCTAGATGGATGAATGTTTTTTGGTTGCCCTGATTCTATTTATTACGGATTCCGATTTAAGCAGAATAGGTCATGCATACAAAATATTTTCAAAAAAACTTCATGATATAGAGAGGCAATGTGTATGTTAAAACAGCAATGTTCGCAAATCCTTTACAGAGACATCAATAGAATTCATATCATGTCATCTTAAGCCATAGTTCAACATCTAAACCTTTAGTACACAATTGTGATATAAGATAAAATGCAGGTCCAGTCTAAATTATCTGACTACATTACAACACAGCAAAATCTTACGCCTTCAGTTACAACTCTTGTCCATATGTAGCTCAGTGCCCAAAATAACCAACCTTGCACACAAAGCGATCCCTACTTGAAGAAGGAATCACACTCATCTTCCATCACCAATCACTATGCATCAGTGTAGCCCTTAAGGTCACACTTGCTGCAACGAACATCAGTTTTTCATATCTTTGTTGTACTTCCGTGCCACCCACAAGTCTTTCTAGTATGTCCTGCAGAAGGCAACTCAACTTCAGGAGTACCAAACACGAACATTTCACTATTACGTTACTATGAAATTATTATGTTACTATAAAGCACCACTTGTGGTGAAAATAGTGAGCTGGAGTAGTATTTTGCAATATGCGCTTGGTCTACATAAAGAGTCTGGCAAATATTTATGGATATTGTGTTTGGTGTTTATTGGCAAAAGTAACTAAGTTTTAAAACTGTCTTTTACAAGATGTACATTAGCTATGGCTTGACTACAAAAAGGACTGGATCTGAAATTTAGACTGTCGTGCATCAATGAAGAGAGTCTGAAGTTTAGGAGGGTCTGAAAGGGCAACATGGGTACATAACTGTGTTGTATAAAAAGAACAATGTTAAAATCTGAAATGTAACTGAATGTTGGGTTGGCCTGAAACAACAACCAAAACACACAACAGAGTTGTTGGAATAGATAAAAAATAAAATAGAAATCTGAATTGCAGCAGGCCTGTTGGTGGCTGGTGCTGATTATTGTTGAGAGAAAAATACTGCTGGCTGGTTAGTGGCTGGTGCTGGTTTTTACTGAGATAAAAACACTGCTGGCTGACGGCTGATAAGCCAAACGAACGGGTATAAAAACTAATTTGAGTATTAATTGTGGATGATGGGTAGTTCTGATTATTCTTTGGGCGAGGGGGCTGAGTGCTTGTGCGGAATAAGGCCCTGTTTAGTTCTCAAATTTCACCTCTAAATTTCACTATGTAAAAAGAAGATTCACATCGTATCAAAATGTCGGCATATGAGTATTAAATGTAGATGAAATCAAAACTAATTATTTGTTGTTCTTTGCGAGACGAATATTTTAAAGCCAATTAATTAATATTTGGATAATTATTTAAAAAAATACAAACGAAATGCTACAGCATTGTATTTATGGCACTTTTTAAACTTGAAATTAAACAAGGGCTAAGCTGGGTGAATGGACCGTACGCGAAATGTGCCTGCATGGGTAATGGGGTCTTTTTTAGTTCCCAAATTCGGGAGTTTGGGGTCTCTTTGTAATCATTGCGTCACTGTAGCATTTCGTTTGTATGTGCGAAAATTTATTCAAAAATTAATTAATTAGGCTTAAAATGTTCGTCTCGCAGAGTATAACAAAAATATACAATTAATTTTTTATTTCATCTATATTTAGTACTCCATACATGTTATGATATTTTAATGTGATGGGAAATTATAGTAAATTTGGGAGTTGGTTTTTAGAATTATAAACAAGCCTGATAGCTAGCGAGTCAGAAGCAGTAAGGCCGCGGTCAACGAGCATCTCGGCGAGGCAGAGCCAGCATGAAGATTGAAACAGAATGGACGGCGTGAGATAAGCTGAGTCGTTGTTCATCCGGATTCACCCGTTTCCCCGTCCCCCCTCTCACGCTCCTGCCTCACGGCTCTTCTGCCCTGAGGCGGTTACGGCTTGGCGCGCCGCCCGCCGCCCTCCGCCCGCCGCCGTATCCCCGCCGAGGCGCTGTCCTTGGCCGCTGCTCCCACTGCTCGTCCCGGGGAACCAATGGCATCCCGCTTCCGATCCGGCCGGCGCCGCGCGTCCACCTCGCCCGGCAGCTCGTCGACCTCGCCTGGCCGCAAGTCGTCCGGCCACCGCAATGTGAGGCGCCGGGCGTCGACCTCTCCCGTCAGCGCGTCGTCCACGCCCGCGCCCGCGGCTGCCCGCGCGTCGTCCACGCCCACCCCCACGCCCGCGCCCGCGGCTGCCCGCGCGTCGTCCTCGCCTGGTCAGTCCTCGTCCACCCCTACGCCCCGCCGCGCATCGTTGACGCCCACGCCCCGCCGCGCGTCTTCGACGCCCACGTCCCGCCGCGTGTCGTCCACCCCAACGCACGCCCGCGCGTCGTCACTGCTTCGCAGCTACTTGATTTGGAAGGTGAGTAAATGCTGTTTATATCCAAAACCTAGATGGTTTCGTCCTAAACTAGAAAACACGGGTGCGGCACCATCCTTGAGTTGGCCAGTGGTGATTCTCTGTGTGTTTTGCAAAGGATTATACCATTTTTGGACCATGGGTCTTGGATGTTAGTAGCCATGTGAATGGATGTATAAGCTAGGCGGTCACAATAAGTATGTAAGAAAGGCAGTATTGCTAGAAGCTATGTTGATTGAATTTTAGTTATCAATAAACATTTATTGGCCTCTCTCATGAGAGAACAGCCCATATAGGAAATTATCCTTGTGCTTGCATTGACGGAGGGAGACACCATTGCTTGTTGCCGTTGCTCTAGTGTACTTTTCTTCTAGAATTCATGTTACAATTATATGATGCATGCATCATGATGATCTCAATACCAGATTTAGAATATGTACTAGAAATATGGCGCGCTGTTATGACCCGTTAATTTTGCATATATAGTTAGCTTGGTTAGGATAACATAATTTATTAGCTTAATCCAGCCCTCAGGTGAGTATATGGAGCTGTTTTTATTGGGTTTCATGTGTCCACTACTATTAGTAATAAATCCGTTGAGGTACTAATATAGGATTAACTGTGCACGGGCAAGTGTTGCTAAGTCTGTAAACCTTACAGAACTACATATCCTAGTTGCCAATTTGCAGTCTCCTTTTTAGATAGCGGTCCTAATATTTAATAAATTTCTCTGCGGTGATGTTGCCGACATCATAAAATGAAGCATCAGATTGGGTCTAGCAGTTCACATAAGCTGAGGAACTTAACAGTTACCCATTTCATTTTTTTTGTTATGCTGTCAACGTCTCCATAGGATTTATTTGGCTTGCACCAAAAGATCACTTGGTGCAGAAAGATTTTTGCATTATTTCTTCAGAGAGATGCATACAGAAAATGGATTCATGGTAAAAATTATGGAATTACATGTTGAGATTTTTTAGAGTAACACAATTTTTTAAGATCTCTCTGGATACTGACGAGAAAAGGTGTACAGATCGTGAGAGAGAACTAATATGTCTAAGCTTAAAATTTGGTTTCAAAGCTTTGTCTACGAAAAACTGCAGTGTTAAAATTATGTCTTTTTTTAGGAAGGATGAAAAAGTCTAGTAAAGCTTGTCATGAACATTTGGTCATTTCCACATGATTTATGTTGTCCAATACATTACTTATACTGATAAGATGAGCTGTGATATTCCACAAACAGAAAAATAACACACACGAAGTAGTAATATTTACTTAGATAGACTGGGCAAAACATAGAATGTTCCTGTGTGGTAGTTGTGAGCTGTAGTACTATAAATCATTATCAAGCGAGTGCCTGCTTAAAATTTTCATCCTATAGTGAGTATTGATGATATCCTCGTGCTTTGGGCTATTGGGAAAAATCATTAGCCTGAATTACCAAACCAAACTGCCAGCCGCGCATGCTTGAAACTGATATAAATTTTCTGTGCCGGCTTGACTACTCTGTCAATGCATTGAATCTTTGCAGCCACAAATGCTGCAGTGCTTCACCTAATGGGAGGAACTATTTTATTTTATTGTTTTGGTTCCCACTTTATAGAGGGTACCAGTCAAGTACTTCGACAAAAGATTGCATCTCCAACAAATTATTAGAAGCTAGCTGACATGTCTTCTGATTCGAAAATTGATGTGCTGTTAAATTTCTAATATAACTGTTCGTCCAATAAAACAGTTGTTATAACATAGGAGTACTTTATGAATAAGGGCTCTCCATTCTTTGCTAAGCTAGAAGGCTACTGCACATATGAAATAAATGTATTGTATTGGTCCAAAAATGTTCAGTACCATCCAGAACACCTTCTCTAAAAGTGGAAACTGATACAACCTTAAACTGTTTCTTTTCATTTTCTCAGCTTAATCTGCTAAGTGCTAAGACCACAGGAGAGCTCTCAAACCACATTATTACTGGTACATTGTGAAAATTTTAGTAACTAATACCGGCTGACAAGGACCCTATCCTTATTACCTGGTCAGACATTAACATTGCCCCTGCCCTTAGTAAAATTATTGAAATAACCGAGTTAAATGGTCATGCTGCCTTGCTTTGATTTCTCCCCCTAAAAATTTCTTTATACTACTGCACTCTGTGTAGCCTCACTTATATAGTGCCCTGAACTCCCCTGGCTGTCCTACAACTAATATACTTTGTCAGTAAGAATACTGCTAGAGACTAAAGTATTTGTTTCCTTGTATATGTTTTCAGTCTATTTTTGAAATTAGCAAACGTTGTTTGAAGCTTTGCAACTGACAAACTGTTACTGCTATTGGGGAATTCCATGAATATATATTCCAGATTGCTTTAGTCACAGCATAAGTAGGATGTTGCATTACTAAGTTGCTAACCCTGTAGCATGTTCTCCAGCATTGTCGCATTGCGGGTATCAACTTGGACAAATTCATAATGTTTTCCAAGCTTAGCTGCAAAGGATTCATCTTTCTCCCTGGCAAAATGGGGCATGAATAATTGACAGTTATATATGCAGCTTGAACAGATAAGAATGTCCCACCCTGCTGTATGGGCAGCTCCGCCTCTGGTGTGGGTTTGCAAAAGGATATGTAGATAATTGGGTTTGGCTTTGGGATGAAGAATGGCAAAATAGGCATTCTCATCCCTCAATAATTGCCGACTGCATGTTTGTCCCCTAGCTTTAGTCCAACTTATTTGACTGCAATCCCTCCTCCCCTCCATCTATCGCAGAGGCCACCACCACCCCTTCTATTTTATTTGAAACATGGTTTGCTCTACAATTTACCCGCTCTCCAATTTACCAAATGTAAGAAAAGTAGTAGTACTATTAAAGTGGCTGAAAGATGCTACTTGCTTATTTGTCTGTAGTTCTTCAAACTGATCGGATTTTTATTTCAGAAACCACACATGAAACTGACGAGAAGGAGGACGGGGCAAGCTCTTCAGAAAGTCCTGAAAGTTCAGGCAGAACAACTTCCGGTTAGTAGTGGCACATGTATTCCTTGTATTGTAGGATATACTACATTTTGCCTGTGCCAGTGTGTGGATTTGAATTGTATGTAAATGCCTATAGCTTGCTTAAATTGCAATTGTTTGAGCCATAGAATCTATATGACTATATACATCACCTACAGCCTGTTACACCCACCTTATAATCTCTTGCAAACCTGCTGGCATTCTGCATTTAGGATCTATTTCTATTACTTAGGTAGTGCTTTTGCAGCTTATTGCTTGTGTAGCACTTATCCGAACTGAAGAAAAGATGTGCTTCAGTTTCGTGACATTATGATCATAGGAACAATAAGGTGTTAGACTTTTACCTTTCTTTTGATATTTGATCATCTAATATTATATTCAATTTACAGGACGAATTGTATGAGCTTTTTGTGTCTGAGAAGGAGGAGAAGAAAAGCTCTGAGTTTCGTGATTTCTATACCTCTGAAGCTGCTGTCACTGCTATCGATGTCCCAGGGCAAACTTCTGGTGAACAGTATCTGAGGTTCTCTGATCCTGCAAAGATTTCATCAGCAACCCTTATCGACTGGGTATTCATGTTGGGAGATGCAGGATATTCTCTCCGTGGCTGTTTTGATTCATCTGATTTTGCAGTCACACACTTTGGTTACTTCAAAGGCAAGAGATCTCTGATGAAAAGACTCAAGAAATACAAAGCAAAGTGGGGTAGGATGGATATGGAAGCAGCTGCTGATTTGATACTGGATGAGATCTGCTCTGGTGCTGCTATACTACCCTCTGATTTGCAACACCTCCTTGGTTTGCTTAAGAAAAAGAACACATTTATCATAAGGCACCATGCCTCGTTGTATAAGGAACTTGGGAAGGATGTCCTGTTCTCCTCAATGTTCGTAAGATTCAAGAAACTTGAGAAGCTTAACAAATCGAAGTACAAGAAAGTTCTCGCCAAGATTCCCTACTGCAGTGGTTTAGATTGGTGGAAGCCAAGGGTCCAGAAAAACACATATCTCGAAGCAGTGCTCGACAGGAAGAATCCCACAAACCTCAGCAAGAAGAACCGGCGAAACCGCAAGGTCAAAATTGCATTCAGGGTTCGTTCAGCATATAAAGGGCACGGGGGTGAGCTATTGAGATTCAGAAGGAATGGTCAGCAACACCTTCCTGATTTTTCGATTGGCAAGCAGCCAGCTGCTGCTGCAGGGACACTGGGCCGTCGCCTTCAGCAGCCATCACCCACTGCCTCCAGCATGAAGAAGAAGCTTCCCTGTTCAGCGGCTTCTGCAGCGAGCAGGGGTCAGAAAGCTGTGCAGCCAGGGATGGGCAGCTGTGCTGTCTCTGGAATGGTGGAAGTGGAGCTCTATGGACCTGATGACGTTGAACATATGTTTGAGGTTGCAGTGCCTGACCTTTTGGTCGATTTCCAGCAAGCTATGAGTGATGTGGGAGAGATCAAAGGTCTTGGGTGGCCGGAGCCATCAAGGGGAGGACGGCTCCGCTGAAAAGTTCAAGTTGGATCTAGTGGGTGGCCGGAGCCATCAAGGGGAGGACGGCTCCGCTGAAAAGTGCAAGTTGGATCCAGTGAAGCCCAGTGAACCTTGATGTAACAGCAGTGCATCTTTGGATGCTTTTCATATTCAGAAATGTTAGGATATATACCGAAGCTCATGTTTGCAGGATGAGCTAATCATTTCATGTAGACATTTACAAAGACTCCACGCAGACCGCATCCACGCGTTACATCGAGATATCATCATGATTTTTACATCCAAAAGGCCACGGGATCCTCCAGGGCAAAGTCACTAGCTGCTTCAGGCACTTTGTAGTATCGAACTCGCCTGCTGTTGCCAGTCGTCAGGTGTCCATCCTTGTCAAACTTGAGAGAAAACGTCGTTACTCGAAACAGGTGGCGGCATGGCTGGTCAGTCTCATCTAAATCCTCGTCCTCCTCATCCTGCAACCTGTAGAAATTCCTCTCGTCAGCACAGTCATCGCCGGTTATCGAGACGCACTGCACCAGGCAGAACTTGCTTCTGTCTCCCATGTAAATAAGGGTGGCTCCAACGTGCTTCTCAACCGAATCCTCGCTGAATATCTTCTCCTTGCTTAGCTTCCAGGACAGACACTGCCCATCACTGGAGTCAGAGCTGGAGGACACCACATCGCAGGCGCATATGTGTCCAGCTGCGCCCGGATCTGCGCTAAGCCCAACCCAGGCGTCCAGCTCGCTGTCAAAATACGCGCGATCGGTGAAGGGCAGCATCCACTTGCCGTGTTGCTTCCACTTGAGATGTGCTTCCGCCGTGTCGAAGGTGAAGGTGCGCCTCTTGGTGCTTACAAAGATGGTCCGTCCATCAGGATGCACGGTGTAGGAGGTGATATCCTTGTGCTTGAAGGGATACTTCGGCAGCTCGCACCAGCACAGATCGCCGGGTTCTTCTAGCGGCGGCGTTTGAAGCAGCTGAAAGGAGTCGCAAGACAGAGCGTATAGTCTTTTGTCGACGGAAAAGTAGATAGGATCGATCAGATTCATCTTGGGGCGAGGGACTAAGCCAAACAACCGCGTGCGAACGTCGAAGACAGGAGCGCCGCAACTCGGCGTCAATGGATGAGTGTTCCTCCCTCCCACTCCCACGTAGTTGGGATCCATGGCAATGATCTTGGTGCCAAAGGCGGCAGCAAAATAGTTGGGATACCCACGGTGAGCCTCCAAGCGGAAGACAGCTGGTGGCAGGCGCTGCTCGCGCTCCGCGCCTTCACCTGAGATGGCAGTGTTGTGCAGGTGCGGCGGCTCGTCGGAACAAGGGTCGGACGACAGATCTACCTTGCGGATGCTGTACCCCCACAGCCAGTCATCGACAACAAGGTAAAGGTGCCGGCGCCGGCGCTTTGCCGTTCGGTCGCCATTAACCCCACCGGAACGCCGCTTTGCCATCCTTGTTCCTCCTTGTCTCCTTGTCCTCTGCCCACGGCCCAGCAGATCAAAATTTCCTCCCGATCCGTCTTCCCTTGAT
The DNA here is from genome assembly GCA_033239725.1 of Echinochloa phyllopogon. Lineage (NCBI taxonomy): Eukaryota > Viridiplantae > Streptophyta > Magnoliopsida > Poales > Poaceae > Echinochloa > Echinochloa phyllopogon. The sequence continues at coordinate 7,679,363 of BTCW01000009.1, read as the reverse complement.
CTTTTAAAGGCGCTGCCACTGACCCTTGATCCCTGCCATCCAAAAACGAATCCGTTCGCAAATAAGAATCAGACCACACCAGTCCTAGCCCTACTACAACTCAACTAGAACCAATCCTGATATCCGAATCTGAATCGTGTGGTTGCAAGAAACAAAGAAAATCACATTCTACCAACCTGTTAAAGGTGGCTGAGGCGGACGCGGCATCGGAGGTGGCTCCGGCGGCGGCGGCGGCGGCGGAGTAATTTTGAGCGGCGGCGGCGGCAGCGAACCGAATGGATTCGTGGGGGAGGAAAGGAAAGGAAACCCTATTTGACTAGGAAATCCTATTGGACTAGGGCCGTGTCGAACCTTGGGCCGGTCCGACCCCCATGGACAAAACCGTTGTGGGCAGGGTTGAATGTGTTGTGCGCAATAGCGCGGGTGGGTGGGTTGAATTCGGCCCAGTAGAGGCTTTCGGCCTGCGTGGAAGAGGACGGCTCAGTTGTATTCTCCTTGATTACCTCAAAAAAGTTGTATTCTCCTTAAAAAGAAAAGTAGGAGCTTATGTATTGATGTTTTTATTTTCTTTCTTTATATTATATAAAATATGCCCGTCCGTTGCTATAGTTTATAAAAAAGTATATATCAATTTATTTTGGTTATATTATACTTTCATAGCTTAAGAACTAAGGAAGCTATAAAAGGGATTATCAACATGTTTCACCACCAACTTCAATTTGTGAATTATTTTTCTCTGCTCTACTAGTAATTAGCTATCTTTTTTTTCCGAAAATATATTTTTGCGGTAGAGAGATTCACTCACTAATCAAGAGTCTAATAGGGTTTACAATCTTGGAGCATAAAACGTCAAATACACGAAAAAGCATATCTACAAGCCAAGTTATGGACTTATGGTTTCAACTCGATAAGCATGCTCCACAAGTTCATGAGCAACCTATTCTGCACAAGTTCTTTGGTTACTTGGACACTGCCACAGGCTTTAACGATCTCCGTTACATTTTGGACAGTTGGCCTAATTGGTTGATCTCTTCGTCCTGGAGTGATGGGATACGGTTATCTGTTTTACAGTATTACAAAGTGTGCTAATATTTTTCTTCCATGTGGTCTAATTTTTAGAAGTTTGGTTCACGGCAAAATCGAAATGTCTATATTTTGAAACGAAAGGTACATACATTTATTATCATCAAGAGAATGGCATTTCTCCATAGTTATAAATGTGATCTTTGAATCTAGAGTATTTCATTCCTTAAAAGCCCATAAATTTTCTTCCGTCCAAGCAAGTCTTAAAAAAACTTATCATGGACCTAATTACGCCATCTACGATCATCATAATTTCACACTATAAAAGGCGCTAGAGCGGCAAAGAGCCAAAGACAACAATCACGAGAAGACTCAACCACTTCATCCTTTATATACCAAAACTAGCCCCCTGTAAACCACACCGCCATCGCAGTAAGCGACCAAAAGCCAGAGAGGCGGCTTTGCCCTGTCCGTAGGCCGTAGCCTTGGTGCCGAACGCCATGGCCGGCACCAAGAGCAAGTCGTCCTCCGCCAAAGCCGGCACGCCCCTCCTCGGCAAGGCCGCGGCACCTTCGCCAAGGTCTACCACGCGCGCTGCCTCGCCGGCGGCGACCCCGTGGCCGTCAAGGTTCTCGACAAGGCCGAGCTCGCCGCCACGGGCATGGCGGCGGGTGTCCTCCGCGAGGTCTCCGCCACCCCAGCGTCCTCTGCCTCCACGAGGTCCTCGCCACGCGCTCCTAGGTCTACCTCGTCATGGAGCTCGCCCCCGGCGGCGACCTCCTGTCCCGCCTCGCCTCCCTCCCGGCGCGCCTCGTGTTCCTGCAGCTGGCGTTGGCGCTCGCCTACGGCCACGCCCGCGGCGTGTTCCACTCCACCGCGACGTGAAGCCCCAGAACGTGCTCGTCGATGCCGCCGGCGGCGTCAAGGTCTCCAACTTCGGGCTCGCCGCGCTCCCGGACTCGCTCCGCGACGACGGCCGTCTGCACACGGCCTGTGGCACGCCGGCGTTCCCGGCGCCCGAGGTGCTCCGCCGGAGGGCCTACGACGGCGCCAAGGCCGACGCGTGGTCTTGCGGCGTCATCCTCTTCGTCCTCCTCGCCGGCAGCCTCCCCTTCGACGATACCAACATCGCCGACATGTGCCGCAGCAGGGCGCACCGCCGCGAGTACGCGTTCCCGCGGTGGGTGTCGCAGCCGGCGCGCCGCCTCGTGTCGTGTCCCGCCTGCTCGACTGCCGACCCGAACCCGGCGACGCGCCTCGCCGTGGCTGAGCTCGCGGGGCACCCGTGGTTCAAGCGCTCGCTCAGCGTGGACTCGCAGCTCGGCGGCCTCATGGACGGCCAGGCGGAGCGGGAGCTGGCGTTCCAGGCGCCGCCGGCGCTGAACGCCTTCGACATCATCTCCATGTCGCCCGGGCTCGACCTCTCCGGGCTGTTCGGCGAGAGCAGGAGGAGCCGGGAGAAGCAGTTTATGACATCCGGTAGGGCTGACTTCTTTGCTTCAGCACGTTAGGGAATCCGCGCCGCCTCGTCACCGTTCCCTCTCCTTCCCTTCCGCCGTCGCCGCTGCCCCGCCTTCCGCCTCGCCCGCTGCTTCCTCTCGCTGACACCCTACCTCCGACCGCGTCTTCCACCGCCCCGTCGACTCCAAGGCTCTCAGATCCTCCTCCGAGAACGGCGTGACCGCTAGCCAGTCAGCCCCCGACGAGCAGCCGACGACTGGGCGAGCGGCTCCGCCACTTGCAGCATCTTTGCACCGCCTTTGCCGGCGACGAGAACCCATGAGGTATTCCCGCCCCTTGTCTTCACTTCCTGCTGTGCGAAACGGAGCACTCAAAACCCTAACATATGCTAAATGTATTCGGATCTGACCATAACATATAAAGTCAGTTTCGGTTTTGTTTGCAAAATTATCGGGTGTGCATGTGTCTGTCGAGTTGAGTTGCAATAGGATTGGGGATGATTGATTCGAATTCGATCTCGTGTTGCAGGGATCAAAGATTAGAGGCAGCGCCTTTAATAAAAGAGAGAAGGGAGACAGAACGGGAGGAAGCAGATATATATCGAGTAATAATACAAGAAGTCTTTTTTGTGAACGGGGTGGTGAGTAGATAGAGAACAAGAAAGCAACGAGCAAGAAGGATGCCGAAACGGCGCTCTAGTGGGATTGACCGCAGCCCGAAGCGTTGGCGGCAGCACCTTTACCTTGTCATCGATGACTCGTTGCGCGGATACAGCATCCGCAAGATAGATTTGTCATCCGATTTTGATTCAGATGACAGCGAGGAGCAGCAGCATCCGCATGCTACAATCTTAGGGCCAGGTGCCGAGCTTCACCTGCCCCCAGCTGTTCTCCGCTTGGAGGCGCCGCGAGGATTGCCACACTACTTTGCGGCCGCCTTTGGCACTAGGATCATGGCAATGCATCCCATGAAGCTGGGAACGGACGGCAAGGTTTGCTTGATGTCCAAGCTCCTCGTTCCCATATTCGATGTCCGCACACGGGGCGTCATCTTTGGTCCTCGGCACAAGGAAGACTTGGCTGACCCCATCTACATCCCAGTCAGGGATAGGCTGTTCGCTCTAGCTTCTGGCTCCTTCGAGCAGCTCTGGCCACCACCGCTTAAACACCCTGGCGGTGAGCACTGGGTGTGGGCATGGCACGAGCTCCCAGAGCCGCCCTTTGAGAGGCAGCAAATCACCTCATACGCCGTGCACCCCGATGGGCGGACGATCATTGTCAGCACCGCCGAGAGTGGTGGTGCCGTCGCCGCCACCTTCGCCTTGGACACGGAGGCGCCGGACTTCGTGTGGAAACGGCTGGGCAAGTGGGTGTTGCCTTTCACTGGCAGCTCGCACTTCGACGGCGAGCTGGACGCCTTTGTAGGTCTCTCTAAAGACACAGACACCCTTGGTTACCTCTGCTCCTGCGACACGGCCGGTTCTGACACCGGCGAGGGGCATTGTCCACCTCCGGCATGGAAGCTCAGCAAAGAAAAGCTGTTCGGCGATGACCGGGGCGAGAAGCACGAAGGCGCCACCCTCCTCTACCTGGGAGGCAAGAGCAGGTTCTGCCTTGTTCATCTCCATCCAGGATGGATGCCTCGATGAGGAGGTGCAGGAGGAAGATGTGCCCGGGGCACGACGTAATCTGCTTCGACTGACCATATTTTCTCTCAGCTATGACAAAAATGGAGACCTGACCACTGGCAAGAGTCGCCGGGTTCGATACTATAAAGTACCTAAAGCTTCTACTGAGTTTCTGCTCAAGAAACCGGTGGCGTTCTGGCTGTAATATTGTGCTATGATAGTATGAAATTTCATATTTTTCGCTTCAAGCGTGATTCTGTTGCATCTATTGTATTAGAGCCAAGATTGTGCAGATGCAAATGTGCATCCTTTGTATCTTTTGAATAATATGAAATGTATGGCGATGTCTCTTTTAATCCTTTTGATTTGATCAGTAGAGCATGCTTGCATAAGCCTGCAAGAACATGACCTTTTGAATGGCGATGTTTTGTTTATCTTATTTGATTAGCCTTCGCTCCTCATGCTCACATTGTTCTCTGAAAATTGGTGTGAATGTGTGTTCTTGATGGCTACTGTACATTATGAATATGTTTGTTTTCCATGGTTACATTCTGAATATGTCTGTTCTGGATGGTTCAAGTTCTCAATGTGTGTGTGCTTTCTTCATTCATGCGGGAAGCGGTGCTAGGTCCTGAAAGTGCTCAGATCAGATAACTTCAGACTGGAGACAAAAGAAGATAGTAGAACTCCACATTGTAATTAGGATTGTACCCCATCGGCGCCAACGTGCTCAACGTCCGCATCACCGGGGCGCTCTACGACGTTGAGGCAGCACGGCGGGACACTGGACGGCGGCGACAAGACCTGCATCGGCGTGCAGTGCTTCCGCAAGGTGTTCCTCATCATCACCGTCGTCGGCGCGCTCGTGTCGCTCGTGCTGGTGTGGCGGACCAGGAACTCTACAAGGGAGACATCTACGCCGAGTTCAGGGACAACGCGCGCCGCCGCCGAGGAGGAGGACGAGGATCTGAAGCGGCGCAAGGAGGAGGAGTCAACGCCGGTCAACGGGACTAAGGTGTAGTATCCATGGGGATTGGCGGCCAGGCGCTTGCAACCCTTGCGTTGACGGAGTATACATGGCCAACGCCACATGATTGAGCTGACGCTCGGTTTTGACTTGTATACACGTCGTCTCCGGTCCATGCTGTTCTCAAGCTCAGAGAGAGCTCAGACGAGAGAGGCAAGGGATGCCTCAGTCACAGACTCACAGCTTATGACTGCATATACTGCAGGTGATTACTGATTGATTAGCGTGGAGTAATCTTTTAGCAGAAGACTAGCGGTGATGATAGCATAGAACGAGTTGCCTTGTTATGGTTTGTTTAGCTTCTGTGGTAGATGATCCCAATTTATAGTCGTCGGAAGGAGAATAAAATTACCTTGATCACCTCATAGAGGTTTGTATCCAGGTGATCTGGTGTCCTGCCTGTAGCATACAGCCATGGTGGTTCTGAACGTCTGATGGAAGCGCACCATTTCTGCAAAGGAAGAAATCAGATGAAGCGAAAACAACATTATTTGAATGACAAATGAAACGTTCTGCGTCAACGAATCACACCATTTCGACGATGAACTTTTAAGAATATCTCCTCTTCTCTTTCTAAAATTTAAATGATTTATTGGCACGGTGCACTGCCTTGCCCTCATTCAGCTCGAATGAGCTGTGAGATCAGTTCCTATCAGTTCCTTTTACGAACAGAGCTACAGAGGTGTTGATCCGTCCAATTTAGCCGGATTTTTAATTTCTGGACCAACAACTGATCTCAAACAAGAGATGTTCCAAGTTTCAACAAAACTGCACTTGCATTTACCTGATGGTTGCAAATTGTCGTCTGATGGGCCTTAAGACAAATTAAACAAGCTTGATGAATTTTATCCATTGTCGTTAGTAACTAGAAAGTGACATTCCACTCGGTAAGCTTGAATTGCTCCTAGAGCCTGTGAACTATCACAAATAATTTGATATTATCCTCCAGGTGATACAGTTAAATCATCTGCTTTGTTTGCAGCAAAACTTGTAATAATGTGGCCCAATGCAACTTTGTTTGCAGCGGCCGGGAATTTTTCATTTGCTTGATGAAATAAAACTCCCTTTATCTAAAAGAAACAGTTAAATCATCTGCATGACTGCATGTTCAGCCAAAGTGAATATTTCAGGACGCTTCACTGACAACAAATGGTCAAGATATCTGACTTTTCATAGCAAACAATATTTCTCTTGACCATTTGTAATCAGTCGACAGGAGAGAGAAATTACCTTAGAATATCTGACAGAGCTTCTTATCCTAAGTGAACCGGTGTCCAGCTTTTAGAGAACATGCAATGTTGGCTTTTATCATCTGATGATTTTCAGGTCGAGAAACGATGCTGACAGGGCGAACGCCGTTGGGCTGATACGCCGTCTCTGCTATGTGCTATGGAAGGAATCAGATCAAGGGAAAGTCGACGTTGTTTGAATGTCAATCATAAAGCGTTGCATCAATTCGAATCAATGGTGTTTGTGGCTCGATTTGACTTGATAGTTTTTTTGGCTTAATAGCCATTTTTGTCCCCAAACTTTCTCAGGGATCGTTTTAATCCTCGAACTACCAAAAGAGTCAATTTAGTCTCTAAACTATTGTTTTCTGGTCTAGTCTAGTCCATAGCCTTAGTTGGCATGCCACATCAGTGGGTCTAATGTGACCACACTCTGAATATCCAGAGTGCCCTCTACATCAATTAGTCAATTATGTGGAACTATTCATTACTGAGTCTGTCTATCTTTTTACGGAATTAATTAATCATGTCTTTCTCCATATTTCCTCTAGATATCGTTCAGCAAATCTTGTTTTTGATCCCTCTCCTAAGATTTCTAAATTATACATGCTAAAATAGTGTAATCTATTGCTACTTGTTACTCTGAGTTGCTTACGCTGGAATTAACTGTATGAACATGAGTGAAGACAACTCTATCACGTTATGAGTAGCAGATGATGAGAGCATACATGACGCACTGCTCGCTGGATTGCCACTGCTGAGAGCCTGAGAAGTTACTGGGGAGGGCACTATGCACATTTGGGCAGTGGTGGACCTAGGATTTAAATTTAGGGTATGCCACCCCAATACTTCTAATATACTTATATACAGTATAATTAATAAACAATTTGGTATGTAACGGAAACCAGCTACTCGGAGGGATGGAAGCCAGGGGCAGTTGGCCTGCTCTATTTGCAAATTGCAAGCACAAGAGTCAGACGTTGGCATAAAGACTTGACCTGAGAAATGGCTGGACAAATATTTTTTATATGGGTTTGTATTGGAATTTTAGGTATGCCATGGCATACCGGGCCCACCCACTGGCCACTGAGTCCGTCAGTGCATTTGCTGTATGTCACAATGGACGAGCTGATATGGCATGCCACTTAATTAAGATCAGCTGACATGACATGCCAATATGGTACAACTAAGATCAGGGACTAGGTTGGAAAAAAATAGTTGTTCAGGGATTAAATTGGCCCTGTTAATAGTTCAAGGACTAAAATGAGCCTCTAAGCAAAGTTTGAGGATTAAAATGGCTATTAAACCTTTTCTAAAAAGGAAAGAATATTGCAATATTCAGTACTGTGAGCCGCTGGATGGAAAATGCTGCATTGTTGGCCTCCAGCAGCTCAGGGGCAGTTGCCGCTTCAGTATCCGCATCAGGCGGCCGAACGACTGTATGGGCGGACGGACACGGCCGGACCCCATCCATCCAAGACGTACGGAGACGGAATTGAATGCCAGTCTCAGTCCCATCCTGTCTTTTCTTGGAGGTCCATGGCTAGCTCCCCTCCAGCAGCAATGGCGACACTCTGAACCATGGGACAGCCGCTTGGGTGCTCCGTGGATGATGGAAGGGGGATTCAGGTTAGCCACAGGGTTTATCTGCATGGCCAGTTTTCAGCCAGGCTTCAGAGCATCGGGTCGTCGCTCTCACTGATTTTGGTCTGTTTCCAACGTTTCAATGCGCTTGTCATGTCGTCTGACGGCTACAGGTGAAATATGCCCATGTGTGGCTACGGTTAATACAACAAAATGTGCCACTCAATTTTTACTCAATGCTCATGACCAATTTATCATACTATTTATATTTTATTACTCGTAACAACGCAATCACATGTCCCTTCGCGTCGAGATTCGACGCTGCCGCCCACGACTCCGCCGCCGTCTCCGTCTGGGACTCCTAATGACACCTCTCTTTCCATTCTAATCGTTAATTCGCAATCCACCGTCCGTAGCTGTGTTCTCTCCACCACCGTCGTCCGGGCGCTCACGAGATCGTCAGGTCCGATAACGGGTAAGCGGAAGCACTCCACCTGTATTTTTTTCATGATTCGATATACTTTTTGAGAACTCTCGTGAGCAGGAATTGGAAGCAGTGCTGCTCCATCTCATCATGCTGCAGGAAGCATGAGTACTCCATCTCGTCATTGCAAACTGCTTGGCCAACTGCTGACTGCTGCTCCATCTCGTGGTTAAGGGCCTGAGCTGCAGGAAGGAGGGCGCGCCGTGCTGCTGTGTTGGAGCTGAGCTTGAAGCGCATGGACAGCGGCGGCGGAGTCCCGTACGGTGACGGATTCTACGCGAAGGGTCGTGAGTGGTGCGATGCCTGGATCCCGCCGTTTCAGGTTTGATTTAGTGAGGAGTTTTTAGAAAAATTATAATTAGCAAAGCTAATGATGGGAAGATTTAAGTGTTAAAGTTTTTCACTCTCTCTTTAGCCTTCGGATAGAGATTCAACAGTTGTAATGAGAGTTTTCATAGTTTGCACATAAAATTAGTTTCTATAGGATACGTCGCCTAAATTAACCATCTTTCACTCCAAGACGTCATATTTACTGCGTTGGCAGAGAACTTTTTTTTTGTTGTTGATAAACAGGCAGAGAACGTTGACAACTGAAACAATCAGCAAGGACGATTGTCCCCGCGTAGCGACGAATTGCAGAAGGCTGCCAGGAGCAAAACGTCAACGTTGCAGCAGTTGTACGAGGAGCAGTGCGATCCTGGGCGCCAGCTAAGGCGTGCTGTTGTTTTGCAAATATTTTGAGGGAAGAGGAGGGCTTTGTGTGCTTACAATGGGTTTGGGTGTGTTTAGTTCTAAAAAGTAGAGGAGAAAGTTTGGTGAAAATGTCACATCGGACACTGTAGCGTACTGGAGCATGTTTGTGGTAAATATTGTCGTATCATGACCTAACTAGACTCAAAAGATTCGTTTCATCGTGTACATCAAAACTATGTCCTTAATTTTTTTATTTATCCACATTTAGTGTTCCATGCATGAAGGGGAAGATTTGATGTGATAGGTGGATAGTGAAATTTAGAGAGAGAATTTTTGGATTTTCGGTGGAACTAAACACAACCAATAACGAATTGGACCAAGCATCCATCCGTGGTGTATATCTTACTGACACGGAGAGGACCTGCATATAACAACTGCTGTACATGTCTCAAGCCTCGCCCTGCGTTCTCGAGGCGGCGTATACATTGGTTGGGCTGGGCTCTAGAGCCCAGCAACTCTCAGGTCTCTTGTGCTGCTCTTCCGGGGTTTCGGCCTTCAATTTTAGCACGCGCCCACGCGTATAGCACCGTACTATGTACTGTACGTAATTATTACTAACAGGATAAATGGCCGCATGGAGATTTTTTTTTGAGCCAATGACCACATGGAGATTGAGGAGGGGAGCATTAACTCAGAAAAGCTTTTGAATAGAAAGGAGAACATTGCTTATTCTATCCAATTCACTTATATTGACGTCTTTTGGTGGATGTTATTAGATGAACTTAGAAGTATCAGCTCGATCATATTGAATATAAATTTGTAAAACTGGTATCCAGTGAACAAGTTATGGCTTTCTAAAGTTGGACTTTGGCCTGTTGTCTAAAAAAAATGACCGCATGTACGGTGTATCACGAATTCGCGATACGGAGGGAGTAATTTTGATGATCTGATCTCATCTCCTTGTATTCACATTGGACTCTTACGCAGGCACGATCCATGCCGTACGATGGAGCTGGTTACGAATTCGAATTCGATCTCGTGTTGCAGCCCTTGCATGTAACACCCTAAATTCATCACATTTAAATCATAGAAACCATTTGGAAATTTTCTAGGAATTTTTGAAGCTTATATGAATTTTCTAGGATTTAATTGGAATTTTATTCTCTTTAATTGAATTAAACATCATTAAATAATTATTTTAGTCAAAATAAGTTTTTGTTGCATTCATCTTGTTGCATATATTTTTGGTTGCTAGTAAATTGAATTTGAATTTAATTTGCTTTTGTTTGAATTATAGAAAAGTTGTTTAGGCTGAGTTTGGTTTAGGTCCCTGGACTCTCAGCAAAGTCCGCCTTTGCCCCCTGAACTTTCGGCCCAGCCCATCTTTGCTCCCCGCACCGTTTTTCTTTTCTTATCGGGCCGTTTTCTCTTCGCGGGCCGTCTCCTCTCAGTTTTCGGCCCACGACGGCCAGTCTCGCCGCACCGCTTTCCTCTCCCGTTGTCGCTGTCGTGTGGGTCCCGCTTGTCAGCTTCGTCGTCCCCGACCTGGATTTCCCTCGACCGAGTTCCAACCGCCGCCGTCGCCGATTTCCGCTCGGGCACGGACGCCCAGGGCGCCCGGACTCCTTTTTTTCCCCGGCCTATATAAGCGGCCGAACCCCACCGTCTTTTTCCCCAAACAAACCGAGCTTCGCAACCCTAGTTCCCGAGTCGCGCCGCCACCCAAGTTCGCCGCCGCCTCCGTGCGACGACGACCAGCGTCGCCGTTGTCAATTCCGTGTCCAAGACTCGTCGAAATACGTCGCCAGGTGGTATTGAAGTTTCCCCGTTCGTTTTCTTGGATCAATTTCGCTCTTGTCATGCTAACGACGCTCGTCGTCGTTTCCCAGCGCCGCCGACCGCCATTCTTCGTCGTCGAGCGCCGTCACAGCTCTTTGCTCATCGAGATCTGCCGTGGTAAGTTCGTCGTGTCCTTCCAAGTCTCTAGGGACAAACCACGCTCGTTTTGGTGTTCCCTAGCGTCGAGTTCATGACAACCGGAGAGCTCCGCCGCCGCGCATGGAGCCGCCGCCGTCGGCCATCGCCTGTGCGCCGTCCCAGTCATCCAGATCACCATGGTTGAACTCGCCATCGTCTTGCAAGTCCGTAGGTCCTGATCTTGTCGCAACCCGAGCCTTGTAGCCTTAGATCGAATTTACTCCGGCGAAGCCCCGCCGCGGGAGCGAGCGGCGCCGCCGTCCCGGCCGTCGCCGTCGTTGGCCGAGGTCCCATCTTCCCCTGACCGTCCGATTCAGATCCTACGGTCTAGATTGGATCTAGCCCGAGTAAAATCGATCGCGTACCGGTCAGTCGTGACAATTTTGCTAAAGAGTCCCTGAACTTCTTAGGAATCAACCCGCAGTCCATCTTAGTTCAAAAATAATTACAGATAGGTCATGTTTCTTCTATTTTAGCCCCTGCAAGTTTTAAAATTACACCCGAGGTCCTGTGTTGGTTATTTTACCCGTAAGCCCTCGTGTTTTTATACAAAATTATGTTTAAGTCCCTAAGTTTTCGCAGTTAGGTCCCTGGAACTTTTAAAACTTTGCCAGCAAGCCCTGAACCTTTGAAAAGCCATATCTTTCTCGTTGTAGCTCAGATTCCCGTGATTCCTGCGCTCACGCGTTCGTTGTAACGAGTAGAATAGTTTTGTGCTGCTGTTTTGATCTGTTGGAATTGTTTGGTGTACTGTTTCTTATTTGTTGTATTGTTTCCTTGTATGTGAATGTGTGATGCGAATAGGAAACGTTCAGTTCGAGGATTTCTCTGAAGACCCAGCTGTTGGAGAAGAATTTGAGCAGCATCAGAGTTGGGAAGAAGGCAAGTGTATTATGTCATACAAATGTCCTAATAATTGTTAATTTCACCATCCATGCATGTGTCTTAATTTGATGGGTTCCTATTTAAGGATTTGCCTAGTCACTATAATTTCCTGTCCCTGAAACTGAGTTGCTTAATTAATTTTGATGGTAGATGATGCTTAGCTTGCTCAAGTGGGATTGGTCTAATGAACCCCTACTCTATGTTCCATATACTCTTTTAATTAATTAATCTGCAAGATCATCTCTTTTTAATTGGAGCATGGAGCGACCACCCAGGAAAACAGTACAACCATAAGTGCTAACATGGCTCTGGCTTTGACCGATTAATTAGGTGCTCTAGGTAGATTTACCTGAAAGGGGCATGAGGGGCGGCGGTTGACGAGGTATAGCCCGGTCCTCTTGAGCTGTGGGCTTAGCTAAGAGACAGACCTCATTAGGGAGGGTTATGCTTTGCTCCTGAACCGGAAACCTTAGCGGGCTATCACTTATTAGAGTGTCTTTGTAAAGGTCTCATAGTGAAACCCAGTATTCGGTCCACGTGGTATGGGAAGGGTACATGCTTTCGGGCAATGAGAATCGCGACTTATGGTGAAAATGTACAACCTCTGCAGAGTGTAAAACTGTTATAACAGCTGTGCTCACGGTCATGGGCGGCCTGGACCCTTACATGATAATTTACACGTGAAGATGGATTAAATTGTGGTTACTTGATTGTGTTGGGATTATGTCATTCATTAATTTGTGGGTGGTATATACTTTCATTTGGTAGTAAATAGTTGTCTAATAAAACTGGGCCAATTAAAAGTGCTTACTGCAGTATTGTCAGGCAACCTTTTTGCCTCAGCCTTATATGTCATATTATATTTGCTGAGTACGTCACGTGCTCATGCTTGTTTTCTTTCTTCTATTGCATCTACTATACCCGAAATGCTGCTCAGATTGGGAGGATGTGGAGGATTTTGCTACTGAGTTTGAGGAGTTCTAGGCGTGTCTTCCCCCAGTCATCTGCCTGTGGAGTTGGAGTCACTCGTGCTTCGATACTTAAACGTTTAATTAAGTCTTCCGCTACGACATTTGTGTCTACTCTGATATTGTAATATTCGTACATTAATACTTTCTCGAATGCATGGTTATGATTATTCACTTGTGATGTCTACCATATGTATGTAAACTTGATCCTGACGCACATATGACATGCATCTTCTGCTAGAACCGGGTGTGACATTGCAGGAATCGAAGATTAGTGGCAGCGCCTTTAAAAAAGAGAAGGGAACATCGAACACAGAACGGGGAGGAAGCCAATCTATAATTCTATATCGAGCCGTATTAAAATTCGAATTTTTTCAGTCTAAGCAGGATGCCGAAGCGGCGTTCAAGCGAGCGTGACCGCCGCCGCCGGCGGCACCTTTACCTCGTCTTCGACGACTCGTCGTGCGGATACAGCATCCGCAAGGTAGATCTGCCGCCCGATCCCGATTCTGATTCCGATTCCGACGACGGCGAGCATCCGCCGCCGCCGCATCCGCATCCGCATGCTGCAACCTCACGGGCAGCCGCCGATCAGCTTCGCCACCTGCCACCGGCCGTGTTCCGCCTGGAGGCGCCGCGAGGGTTGCCGCACTACTTCGCCGCCGCCTTTGGCACGAGGATCATGGCGATGCATCCCGTGAGACCGGGAACCGACGGCGAGCTCTGCTCCATGCCCAAGCACCTCACCCCCGTGTTCGACGTCCGCACACGCGGCGTCATCTTTGCCCCACGCCACAGGGCAGATTTGGCTGACCCCATCTACATCCCGTCAGGGATAGGCTGTTCGCTCTAGCCTCCGGCTCCTTCGAGCAGCTCTGGCCGCCGCCGCTGGAGCACCCCGGCGGTGAGCACTTGGTGTGGGCATGGCACGAGCTCCCGGAGCCGCCCTTCGAGAGGCAGCGAATCACCTCCTACGCCGTGCACCCCGACGGCCGGACGATCATTGTCAGCACCGCCGGGAGTGGCGCGGCGGCGCCGCCGCCGCCACGTTCGCCTTGGACACGGAGGCGCCGGACTTGGTGTGGAAACGGCCAGGGAAGTGGGCGCTGCCTTTCACTGGCAGCTCGCACTTCGACGGCGAGCTGAACGCCTTCGTCGGTCTCTCCAAGGACACAGACACCCTCGGCCACCTCTGCTCCTGCGACACGGCCGGTTCCGACACCGGCGAGGGGCGTTGCCCGCCGCCGGCGTGGAAGCTCGGCAAAGAGAAGCTGTTCGGCGATGACCGGGGCGAGAAGCACGAAGGAGCCACCCTCCTCTACCTGGGAGACAAGAGCAGGTTCTGCATTGTTCAGTGCATCTCCGTCCAGGATGGATGCCTCGATGAGGACGCGCAGGAGGAAGATGTGCCCGGGACACGTAATCTTTTTCGATTGATCACGTTTTCTCTCAGCTACGACAAAAATGGAGACCTGACCACTGGCAAGAGCCGCCGGGTTTCGATACTATAAAGTGCCTAAAGCTTCTACTGAGTTTCTGCTCAAGAATCCGGTGGCGTTCTGGCTGTAATATTGTGCTATGATAGTATGAAATTTCGTATGAAATTGCGAATTGGACAACCTTATAGGAGGCAGAAACAGTACAGCTGTTGGATAAATTGTTCCCTCTTTTTTTCTTCTGTCAATCTTAACCTTGTACCAGTGTCGTTCGAAGTATTCTTCCTTGTAACCTCACCCAAAAGTACAACTACTGTCCATTGCAAGACACAATCTAATGAGTGCAGTGGCGAAGCTAGAGCAGATTGGAGGGGGTGCATTTGCCTTATGGGTGCATAGTATTGAGTTTAGGAGGGTGCATATACGGTGAAATTCTAAGCATTATTATTGTTTTTACAAATTTTGGGGGTTCATTTGCAACCCTAATTATAGTGTACCTCCGCCCCTGAATGAGTGTACAGCTCGAAAGCACATTTATTCAAGTACTTCATTTTGTTTCATGTTGTTCCTGCCTTGCCATATATGTATACATAAGGAATGGCAAATCCAAATTATCTCCTGCGTGCGGTCGTGTTCGAGCGCGCGGTTGGCTTGGCGCGACGCGCGAGAGAGGAGAGAAACATGGGAGGAGAGAGAGAGGGGGAAGGAGGAAGAAGGTTTGACCGGGGTCAAGGCAACGTTTGACCGAAGTTTAAAAAGAATTTCACGTTGAAACATCAAAATAGGCCAATACAAAGGAGGGAAGAGCACAGGCGTCTCTGTGCTCCCGACGTCAAACGGCCGCGTTGCCAAAGTTGACACGGGGTGCTGTCCTGTGGAGTTTTCTTTTTTTTGAAACATAATGTCCTGTCCAGTTGGAGGCGAGCGCGAGAAGCAGTGGGGCAGAGGGAGGGAGGGCCTACTGCTGCTACTGATAGTCTGATACGGTACATGAGAAAAATGTGGCCACAATAATATATATAATAAGTTATAGTATTTATATGATTTTAATACCTTCAAAATCTACTCTGCCATATTATAATAATAGAATATAAACATAATATCATCTAAAACTACGCATATAGTATACATATGTTATTATTAATTAACAATTTACTTATTAGTCTATTAGGTCTTCTAGCTCGTTTAGCTCACAAGCTAGCTCGAACTCGCTCGTTATACTAACGAGAAAAACTCTTGCTCGGCTCGTTAGAAATATGCACCGAGCCGAGCCGAGCCGAGCGAGCTAACAAGTTTCGAGCATTTTGTTCGAGCATTTTGTTCAGTCTTAGTCCAAACACTTATTACAAATTAGGTAAGAAACTACATTCTCTCCCACAAAGTAGGCCCTCTCTTGTAGTCTTGTTTATATATATAGCACGATGTGTAGTTAAAATAAAACTGTAGGGGGCCTTTTCTAAACATCGTACTTTGATAAGAAATAATCAAGGAAACCAGTTACTTTGATTCAATTCGGTTTTGGTATTAGAGATCTTTTTCCAGCCATGCCCGCTGTAGTGCACCTGCATAATTGCTATAGTCTAAAATAACCACATAATAAAAGTAGCACGTACGTGTCGCGCAGGCATTGTTACTAATTAGTAGCTCTAGACTGGTTCTTTTAGTATGATTGTGGATTTATCATTCTGTTGGAAGTGATTTTATTATTTACCACCTAAATGATAGTTTCAAAGGACATGGAAACTTCACATTGTGACCAGTAGCCTGCTATTTGGAGTTCCATATCTTAATTTACATACGTGTTTTTTTTTCCTTCCAAGGAGCAACTGTTCCTAGTATGGAATTGGAAGAGCCAATGGGATTAAGTGGATTTATAGCAAGACTCTATATTTCTTTTATCGATTAATCATTTTCTTCTAAGATATGTTTGTAATATTTACTTTTTATACACAACATTTTGCCTCCATATATGTTGGCACATTAACTCATTATTCTCTATGATTACTCAACTAAATATTTTATTGACTTGGCATTTTTCTTATGAGATACTCCGTATCTAACTTAATTTTCCATATTGTCTCGCATTTCTTTTGTCCATGCAATATTTTTTTATCTCTAAGACAACTCAGCTTGACATATATTTTATTAACTCAACATAATTTCTGACATGTGCTGTCTTATCTTTTTATTTAGTATTTTTCTTTCAATATATGACAGCTCAACTCTTTTGTTGACTCCTTTTTCTTCCAATAACCCTTTTTATTTACCATATGTAGGGTAACTATAAGAGGATAAATGTAGATCACATAAGCTTGCTGAGGAAGGCTATGGAACAGATCAAAGCTCCTGTCCCTGCAGTGCAGGTTCTAAGCAATGGCGGGGAACTGACTAGTGTTATTGTCGCATTTGACGCTAGAAAAATACCCTGTGAAGTGGTGCAAGGATCAACTCCCGGGCAACAGTTATTGCAAGGGGATGAATGCAACTGTCCTGAACGTGCTGAACAAGATGCAGTTTTAAAGGTGGTGAGGTATTTGGGCATGAAGTTTGGGCTCCAGGTTTTGGATTTTAGTTCTCATAAGATCAACAAACTGGAGATGCAGTGCCAACAGCTAGATGAACAGAATGTCATTGTTCTGAAGAATATTAAGAGGCTATTGTGAAGCAGTGGGGATCTTCTATTGTGGACGTTTGTATTCCAACAGAGGATATACTACCTGAGCTGCTGATTAGCATTGGCTTGGAGTCGATGAGTGGAGCCGATGAGAATGCAAGCATGCTATTCTTGTAGTTCAATTACATAGTATTGTTGCTGTGTACTAAATGGAACCTTTCACGTCTGGCAAAAGAACTTATGCATTTTGTATTATCTATTTATTAACTTAACATGCCTAGATGGATGAATGTTTTTTGGTTGCCCTGATTCTATTTATTACGGATTCCGATTTAAGCAGAATAGGTCATGCATACAAAATATTTTCAAAAAAACTTCATGATATAGAGAGGCAATGTGTATGTTAAAACAGCAATGTTCGCAAATCCGTTACAGAGACATCAATAGAATTCATATCATGTCATCTTAAGCCATAGTTCAACATCTAAACCTTTAGTACACAATTGTGATATAAGATAAAATGCAGGTCCAGTCTAAATTATCTGACTACATTACAACACAGCAAAATCTTACGCCTTCAGTTACAACTCTTGTCCATATGTAGCTCAGTGCCCAAAATAACCAACCTTGCACACAAAGCGATCCCTACTTGAAGAAGGAATCACACTCATCTTCCATCACCAATCACTATGCATCAGTGTAGCCCTTAAGGTCACACTTGCTGCAACGAACATCAGTTTTTCATATCTTTGTTGTACTTCCCTGCCACCCACAAGTCTTTCTAGTATGTCCTGCAGAAGGCAACTCAACTTCAGGAGTACCAAACACGAACATTTCACTATTACGTTACTATGAAATTATTATGTTACTATAAACCACCACTTGTGGTGAAAATAGTGAGCTGGAGTAGTATTTTGCAATATGCGCATGGTCTACATAAAGAGTCTGGCAAATATTTATGGATATTGTGTTTGGTGTTTATTGGCAAAAGTAACTAAGTTTTAAAACTGTCTTTTACAAGATGTACATTAGCTATGGCTTGACTACAAAAAGGACTGGATCTGAAATTTAGACTGTCGTGCATCAATGAAGAGAGTCTGAAGTTTAGGAGGGTCTGAAAGGGCAACATGGGTACATAACTGTGTTGTATAAAAAGAACAATGTTAAAATCTGAAATGTAACTGAATGTTGGGTTGGCCTGAAACAACAACCAAAACACACAACACAGTTGTTGGAATAGATAAAAAATAAAATAGAAATCTGAATTGCAGCAGGCCTGTTGGTGGCTGGTGCTGATTATTGTTGAGAGAAAAATACTGCTGGCTGGTTAGTGGCTGGTGCTGGTTTTTACTGAGATAAAAACACTGCTGGCTGACGGCTAATAAGCCAAACAAACGGGTATAAAAACTAATTTGAGTATTAATTGTGGATGATGGGTAGTTCTGATTATTCTTTGGGCGAGGGGGCTGAGTGCTTGTGCGGAATAAGGCCCTGTTTAGTTCTCAAATTTCACCTCTAAATTTCACTATGTAAAAAGAAGATTCACATCGTATCAAAATGTCGGCATATGAGTATTAAATGTAGATGAAATCAAAACTAATTATTTATTGTTCTTTGCGAGACGAATATTTTAAAGCTAATTAATCAATATTTGGATAATTATTTAAAAAAATACAAACGAAATGCTACAGCATTGTATTTATGGCACTTCTGCCCTGAGGCGGTTACGGCTTGGCGCGCCGCCCTCCGCCCGCCGCCCGACGCCGTATCCCCGCCGAGGCGCTGTCCTTGGCCGCTGCTCCCACTGCTCGTCCCGGGGAACCAATGGCGTCCCGCTTCCGATCCGGTCGGCGCCTCGCCCGGCAGCTCGTCGACCTCGCCTGGCCGCAAGTCATCCGGCCACCGCAATGTGAGGCGCCGGGCGTCGACCTCTCCTGTCAGCGCGTCGTCCACGCCCACCCCCGCGCCCGCGCCCGCGGCTGCCCGCGCGTCGTCCACGCCCACCCCCACGCCCGCGCCCGCGGCTGGCCGCGCGTCGTCCTCGCCTGGTCAGTCCTCGTCCACCCCTACGCCCCGCCGCGCATCGTCGACGCCCACGCCCCGCCGCGCGTCTTCGACGCCCACGTCCCGCCGCGTGTCGTCCACCCCAACGCACGCCCGCGCGTCGTCACTGCTTCGCAGCTCCTTGATTTGGAAGGTGAGTAAATGCTGTTTATATCCAAAACCTAGATGGTTTCGTCCTAAACTAGAAAACACGGGTGCGGCACCATCCTTGAGTTGGCCAGTGGTGATTCTCTGTGTGTTTTGCAAAGGATTATACCATTTTTGGACCATGGGTCTTGGATGTTAGTAGCCATGTGAATGGATGTATAAGCTAGGCGGTCACAATAAGTATGTAAGAAAGGCAGTATTGCTAGAAGCTATGTTGATTGAATTTTAGTTATCAATAAACATTTATTGGCCTCTCTCATGAGAGAACAGCCCATATAGGAAATTATCCTTGTGCTTGCATTGACGGAGGGAGACACCATTGCTTGTTGCCGTTGCTCTAGTGTACTTTTCTTCTAGAATTCATGTTACAATTATATGATGCATGCATCATGATGATCTCAATACCAGATTTAGAATATGTACTAGAAATATGGCGCGCTGTTATGACCCGTTAATTTTGCATATATAGTTAGCTTGGTTAGGATAACATAATTTATTAGCTTAATCCAGCCCTCAGGTGAGTATATGGAGCTGTTTTTATTGGGTTTCATGTGTCCACTACTATTAGTAATAAATCCGTTGAGGTACTAATATAGGATTAACTGTGCACGGGCAAGTGTTGCTAAGTCTGTAAACCTTACAGAACTACATATCCTAGTTGCCAATTTGCAGTCTCCTTTTTAGATAGCGGTCCTAATATTTAATAAATTTCTCTGCGGTGATGTTGCCGACATCATAAAATGAAGCATCAGATTGGGTCTAGCAGTTCACATAAGCTGAGGAACTTAACAGTTACCCATTTCATTTTTTTTGTTATGCTGTCAACGTCTCCATAGGATTTATTTGGCTTGCACCAAAAGATCACTTGGTGCAGAAAGATTTTTGCATTATTTCTTCAGAGAGATGCATACAGAAAATGGATTCATGGTAAAAATTATGGAATTACATGTTGAGATTTTTTAGAGTAACACAATTTTTTAAGATCTCTCTGGATACTGACTGAGAAAAGGTGTACAGATCGTGAGAGAGAACTAATATGTCTAAGCTTAAAATTTGGTTTCAAAGCTTTGTCTACGAAAAACTGCAGTGTTAAAATTATGTCTTTTTTTAGGAAGGATGAAAAAGTCTAGTAAAGCTTGTCATGAACATTTGGTCATTTCCACATGATTTATGTTGTCCAATACATTACTTATACTGATAAGATGAGCTGTGATATTCCACAAACAGAAAAATAACACACACGAAGTAGTAATATTTACTTAGATAGACTGGGCAAAACATAGAATGTTCCTGTGTGGTAGTTGTGAGCTGTAGTACTATAAATCATTATCAAGCGAGTGCCTGCTTAAAATTTTCATCCTATAGTGAGTATTGATGATATCCTCGTGCTTTGGGCTATTGGGAAAAATCATTAGCCTGAATTACCAAACCAAACTGCCAGCCGCGCATGCTTGAAACTGATATAAATTTTCTGTGCCGGCTTGACTACTCTGTCAATGCATTGAATCTTTGCAGCCACAAATGCTGCAGTGCTTCACCTAATGGGAGGAACTATTTTATTTTATTGTTTTGGTTCCCACTTTATAGAGGGTACCAGTCAAGTACTTCGACAAAAGATTGCATCTCCAACAAATTATTAGAAGCTAGCTGACATGTCTTCTGATTCGAAAATTGATGTGCTGTTAAATTTCTAATATAACTGTTCGTCCAATAAAACAGTTGTTATAACATAGGAGTACTTTATGAATAAGGGATCTCCATTCTTTGCTAAGCTAGAAGGCTACTGCACATATGAAATAAATGTATTGTATTGGTCCAAAAATGTTCAGTACCATCCAGAACACCTTCTCTAAAAGTGGAAACTGATACAACCTTAAACTGTTTCTTTTCATTTTCTCAGCTTAATCTGCTAAGTGCTAAGACCACAGGAGAGCTCTCAAACCACATTATTACTGGTACATTGTGAAAATTTTAGTAACTAATACCGGCTGACAAGGACCCTATCCTTATTACCTGGTCAGACATTAACATTGCCCCTGCCCTTAGTAAAATTATTGAAATAACCGAGTTAAATGGTCATGCTGCCTTGCTTTGATTTCTCCCCCTAAAAATTTCTTTATACTACTGCACTCTGTGTAGCCTCACTTATATAGTGCCCTGAACTCCCCTGGCTGTCCTACAACTAATATACTTTGTCAGTAAGAATACTGCTAGAGACTAAAGTATTTGTTTCCTTGTATATGTTTTCAGTCTATTTTTGAAATTAGCAAACGTTGTTTGAAGCTTTGCAACTGACAAACTGTTACTGCTATTGGGGAATTCCATGAATATATATTCCAGATTGCTTTAGTCACAGCATAAGTAGGATGTTGCATTACTAAGTTGCTAACCCTGTAGCATGTTCTCCAGCATTGTCGCATTGCGGGTATCAACTTGGACAAATTCATAATGTTTTCCAAGCTTAGCTGCAAAGGATTCATCTTTCTCCCTGGCAAAATGGGGCATGAATAATTGACAGTTATATATGCAGCTTGAACAGATAAGAATGTCGCACCCTGCTGTATGGGCAGCTCCGCCTCTGGTGTGGGTTTGCAAAAGGATATGTAGATAATTGGGTTTGGCTTTGGGATGAAGAATGGCAAAATAGGCATTCTCATCCCTCAATAATTGCCGACTGCATGTTTGTCCCCTAGCTTTAGTCCAACTTATTTGACTGTGCCAGTGTGTGGATTCGAATTGTATGTAAATGCCTATAGCTTGCTTAAATTGCAATTGTTTGAGCCATAGAATCTATATGACTATATACATCACCTACAGCCTGTTACACCCACCTTATAATCTCTTGCAAACCTGCTGGCATTCTGCATTTAGGATCTATTTCTATTACTTAGGTAGTGCTTTTGCAGCTTATTGCTTGTGTAGCACTTATCCGAACTGAAGAAAAGATGTGCTTCAGTTTCGTGACATTATGATCATAGGAACAATAAGGTGTTAGACTTTTACCTTTCTTTTGATATTTGATCATCTAATATTATATTCAATTTACAGGACGAATTGTATGAGCTTTTTGTGTCTGAGAAGGAGGAGAAGAAAAGCTCTGAGTTTCGTGATTTCGATACCTCTGAAGCTGCTGTCACTGCTATCGATGTCCCAGGGCAAACTTCTGGTGAACAGTATCTGAGGTTCTCTGATCCTGCAAAGATTTCATCAGCAACCCTTATCGACTGGGTATTCATGTTGGGAGATGCAGGATATTCTCTCCGTGGCTGTTTTGATTCATCTGATTTTGCAGTCACACACTTTGGTTACTTCAAAGGCAAGAGATCTCTGATGAAAAGACTCAAGAAATACAAAGCAAAGGGGGGTAGGATGGATATGGAAGCAGCTGCTGATTTGATACTGGATGAGATCTGCTCTGGTGCTGCTGTACTACCCTATGATTTGCAACACCTCCTTGGTTTGCTTAAGAAAAAGAACACATTTATCATAAGGCACCATGCCTCGTTGTATAAGGAACTTGGGAAGGATGTCCTGTTCTCCTCAATGTTCGTAAGATTCAAGAAACTTGAGAAGCTTAACAAATCGAAGTACAAGAAAGTTCTCGCCAAGATTCCCTACTGCAGTGGTTTAGATTGGTGGAAGCCAAGGGTCCGGAAAAACACATATCTCGAAGCAGTGCTCGACAGGAAGAATCCCACAAACCTCAGCAAGAAGAACCGGCGAAACCGCAAGGTCAAAATTGCATTCAGGGTTCGTTCAGCATATAAAGGGCACGGGGGTGAGCTATTGAGATTCAGAAGGAATGGTCAGCAACACCTTCCTGATTTTTCGATTGGCAAGCAGCCAGCTGCTGCTGCAGGGACACTGGGCCGTCGCCTTCAGCAGCCATCACCCACTGCCTCCAGCATGAAGAAGAAGCTTCCCTGTTCAGCGGCTTCTGCAGCGAGCAGGGGTCAGAAAGCTGTGCAGCCAGGGATGGGCAGCTGTGCTGTCTCTGGAATGGTGGAAGTGGAGCTCTATGGACCTGATGACGCTGAACATATGTTTGAGGTTGCAGTGCCTGACCTTTTGGTCGATTTCCAGCAAGCTATGAGTGATGTGGGAGAGATCAAAGGTCTTGGGTGGCCGGAGCCATCAAGGGGAGGACGGCTCCGCTGAAAAGTTCAAGTTGGATCTAGTGGGTGGCCGGAGCCATCAAGGGGAGGACGGCTCCGCTGAAAAGTGCAAGTTGGATCCAGTGAAGCCCAGTGAACCTTGATGTAACAGCAGTGCATCTTTGGATGCTTTTCATATTCAGAAATGTTAGGATATATACCGAAGCTCATGTTTGCAGGACTCTTTTCATGCGGTCGAACGGCAGAGTTTCTAACTGAATCTTTTACTGTGGATAGTAACAGCATTACACTTGTGCAGTGGATCTTCTTATATAGATATGATAAGACGTTTCTGGTAATGTTTGGAGGCACTGTTCTATTGCTTGGTTTAACATTTGGCCGGTCAGAATTTTTCCGGTGACTTCCATGTGGAATCAGTTATGAACTGGTGCCGCTGAATTGTCTTTTTAACTTGTTGCAGTGAGGATATATGTCGAAATTGCAACTGTATTCTTTCATATAGTACATGTAGTGGATTATTGTTTACTTGCCTGCTTGATATTGTGATTTTAAGTGAAGTTTGTTAATGGGTGGATTCAATCTTTGGGAAACACTTTTTTGAGTACTTCTTTGCAAACTGCTAATGGTTTGGGTGGAAACCGGCTTCGATTTGGTGGGAAAACAGTGTTCCTTTGAAACCTAAACGGCTCAGCTTGGTTTGGTAATTTGGTCGGTAGTGGTTTGCTCGATTTCACAGAAAAACTGCTCAGCTTTTGGTAATATGGATGGAAATGCTTTTAAACCGTGGATTGTAGCATATGGATTTGAGGCCTGTAAATCAGAGTAGTCTCCTGGTTTGTTTGCATAGTTTGCGGACCCACTAGTGGATACTTCATAGCGCCGCCGGCGGTCTCGTGAGTGACGCCAGCACGGCGATCACGGTGGGTGCCCCTGCCATCGCCGGAGCCAGAGATCACGGTGGGTTTTTTTTTTGCATATTTTCCTTGACATTGTGTTTCTTGGTAAAGAATTGGCAATGACCATTTTACTTGCACCAGCAAAGAAAGCGACACGCAATTAGCATAACAGTCGTGTTAGAAAATGGAGGGAAGATGCATCCGAGAAAAAGTTTTTTTTTTATCAAATCTCGGACATACAGTTAACTGCCAAAAGCTTTTAGCGTGCGCGAAGGATGAGCTAATCATTTCATGTAGACATTTACAAAGACTCCACGCAGACCGCATCCACGCGTTACATCGAGATATCATCATGATTTTTACATCCAAAAGGCCACGGGATCCTCCAGGGCAAAGTCACTAGCTGCTTCAGGCACTTTGTAGTATCGAACTCGCCTGCTGTTGCCAGTCGTCAGGTGTCCATCCTTGTCAAACTTGAGAGAAAACGTCGTTACTCGAAACAGGTGGCGGCATGGCTGGTCAGTCTCATCTAAATCCTCGTCCTCCTCATCTTGCAACCTGTAGAAATTCCTCTCGTCAGCACAGTCATCGCCGGTTATCGAGACGCACTGCACCAGGCAGAACTTGCTTCTGTCTCCCATGTAAATAAGGGTGGCTCCAACGTGCTTCTCAACCGAATCCTCGCTGAATATCTTCTCCTTGCTTAGCTTCCAGGACAGACACTGCCCATCACTGGAGTCAGAGCTGGAGGACACCACATCGCAGGCGCATATGTGTCCAGCTGCGCCCGGATCTGCGCTAAGCCCAACCCAGGCGTCCAGCTCGCTGTCAAAATACGCGCGATCGGTGAAGGGCAGTATCCACTTGCCGTGTTGCTTCCACTTGAGATGTGCTTCCGCCGTGTCGAAGGTGAAGGTGCGCCTCTTGGTGCTTACAAAGATGGTCCGTCCATCAGGATGCACGGTGTAGGAGGTGATATCCTTGTGCTTGAAGGGATACTTCGGCAGCTCGCACCAGCACAGATCGCCGGGTTCTTCTAGCGGCGGCGTTTGAAGCAGCTGAAAGGAGTCGCAAGACAGAGCGTATAGTCTTTTGTCGACGGAAAAGTAGATAGGATCGATCAGATTCATCTTGGGGCGAGGGACCAAGCCAAACAACCGCGTGCGAACGTCGAAGACAGGAGCGCCGCAACTCGGCGTCAATGGATGAGTGTTCCTCCCTCCCACTCCCACGTAGTTGGGATCCATGGCAATGATCTTGGTGCCAAAGGCGGCAGTGTTGACACCAAAAATTGGCACCAGGAAGAGGCTGACATGTGGGCCGGAGTCGTCGAAGAGATGTCATTCGGCAAAGGAGTTTTTCCCCAGAGGCATTCGGCAAAGACGTTCTGCGGTCGGGAATGCGTCGTCATTCGGCAGAGGCATGGTTCCGCAGGTAAAAGCGGTGGCATTCGGGAAGGTGCGATGACGTGGAAAAACATAAGGAAAAGGCCGGTTCGAACAAGGAATGCAATATGGGCACGAAGATCCGTCATTTATTTTTAGAAACAAGTATTGTAGTCGTGTCCGACTAGGAGTTGTATCAAGACCTGGGTATAAATATAAACCCATGGCATCTGTAAAAAAAAAGACAATCAATCATACAACAAACCGGCCCCGTGCCAACATCGAGTCCTTTAGTCGAGTCGTCGAGTTCTTCGAGAGGAGTCATCGATCCGTCGACCTCCGTAAGTACCGGCAACCTTGTATCATGCTTAGTATCATGCGGTGGATTTAAGCTTTGATGCAAGTAGTCTTGTTACCATGCTTAGTATCATCCGGTGGATTTAAGTTGTGGTCTCAAGAAGGTTCCTCTGTTAGGTCATGAGCCATGCGGTGGGCTAAGATCTAGTATGGACCAAGTTATCGGCTCTGTTAGATTTCGGCAAGATCTAACAGATTCATTAAGTTACCCCGTGTTGCTTCGTTTTTACTATGTGCTTAATTCATGCAACACACCTTTGCCCAATCTAGATCGGCTAGAATCGGCTCTACTTCACGATGTGACGACTTATCCCCTCACAGCCGAGTCCGAAACCGATCTAGGTTGCCACGTGTCGCGGGTTCGAGCTTGTCGGCATCGTGTAGATGTTGACAGAACCGGGTATCATGCGGTAGATGCAGGTTTTTGGATCGTCTTAGAGCTAATCATCCGGTGGATTAGAATTCGATTCGATCTGATAGATTTATCTTTACCGATTAGGCTTTGTTCCTTCGCCATGGACCCCGATTCGGCTAAAATAGCCGCATTCGGTAGTGCTCTCACGAGTGAACATGTGTTCGTGGGTTTGCATTGGACAATGAATGCTTTTAGCCTTTCACGATTAGATTGTATCATGCGGTGGATTGATCTAATCTGATTGGTGGTGTGGCCTCAAACGAGTTGTATCATGCGGTGGATTAACTCGTTCGTTGCCATGCTTGACGGGTGCTTCTTTCGGCCTATGCATTCTTGTTTTCAATGTAAATTCGTGACTGTGTTGTGGGTTCGTAATTAAACATTGAATGCTTTTAGCTTTTCATGGTTAGACTGTATCATGCGGTGGATTGGTCTAATCTGATTAGTGGTGTGGTCTCAAACAAGTCGTATCATGCGGTGGATTAACTTGTTTTGTTATCATGCTTGACGGGTGCTGCTTTCGGCCTATGCATTCCTTGTTTACTGCGAATTTATGATCATGTTTCACCCTTTTATTTATCTATCATGCTCTGTTTCTCGTTAATCGGCTATGAGTATGTGTTACAATGTTCATTCGGTTGAAAGCCGATCTTTCGTCATGCTTACGTCACGCATTCGGCAGTGCGTTCCTTGTGTGCCTTGCCGATTGCCGAATAAGGCTTTAACTGCCGACAGATAGCTTGTCCGTAGCTATATGTATCTTGAGATTGGCTTCAACGCCGCAAATATGGAACTGTCTGGTCTCACCCGGCACGTTCCAGGTTTTGATCTAAACTTTTTTGTCCCTTTGTTAGTTTTCAGGCAAACTGACTGGCACGCTTCCGGATTCAAAAGCCCGGGCCACATGTGAAGCCAGCTAATTCGGCTTGCTGTGTGCTTGGCGTGAGGTGCGGATTTTACGTCAACACACTTTTTGGCACGCCTGGTGGGACCCACACAAGTTTTCAAGATGCCTGAGTTGAGCGACATCATGGATGTCACTTTGGAAGAGTTGTCTGAAGAGCATCAACAGATGGTAAAGGCTGCTGCTGGTCAATTCATTAACAAATGTTTACTGTCTTTCGCCAAGAACAGGAGTGGTGCACCGTTTCTCAAATCCGACTTGCCAAGAGTTCTCCTTCCTGGGCAGTCTGATTTTACTGAAGAAGAAGAGAGGGAGAGATTCTCGGGCTTGTTATACAAAGCTTTGGGAGAAGCAATGACCAATCACAATGCTGCGTTCTTGAACAGTTTTCGGCATATAATGGTAAGCATTTTTGGTCAGCATGTGGATAAACCCTTCGAGCAAATACATGGGCAATTGGGTGGTCCGACGTACTTCAATGTTCAAGCACCAGTTCAGAAACTACATGGTAAAGGAAATGCTGATGAAACTGGAGGTTCTGGTGCTAAAGATACAAATGGACAACCGATTCAGCAAGATCCTCAGCCTGCATTGCCGAAAACTCGCACATACGGTGATATGGCATTCGGCACCACAGGGAATCCGCCTGCTTCTGCTTACAAGATATCTCCCTTGAACAACAGACTGCAGAGGGATTTATATGGAAACGGATATTCAGAGTTTATGGATTACAATGCTATCGACGCTCTCCCGAATCCTGGATATGTTGGTACTGCAGGCATGCTTGCTGGGAGACCAGGGAATCAAGATACCAGTATTGACCTCATGGTGCAAAAAATGACCGATGTATTGCAAAATCAATTCGGTCTGAAGCCTAAAAATCAGGGGTACATGTACTCGTCTCCTTTCCCGGAATGGTACCAAAGGGTATCATTGCCGAATAGAGTCAAGGTGCCTACAGAGTTTACTAAATTCTCAGGACAAGATGATACTAGCACTGTGGAACATATAGCTCGATATCTGATGCAGCTTGGAGAGGCTTCGGCAGATGAAGCTTTCAGAATCAGATACTTTCCTTTGTCACTGACGGGTCCAGCTTTTACATGGTTTGCTTCTTTGCCTGCTCAGTCGATTTGTACTTGGAAAGACCTGGAACAGAAATTCCATGCTCATTACTACATTGGCAGTACCGAGAAAAAGTTGGTTGATTTGACCAGCTTAAGGCAGAGGAATAATGAAACACCTACGGAGTTCCTCAGGAGATTTAGGGAAACAAAGAGTATGTGCTTTTCTCTGAACATACCTGATGATCAACTGGCTGGTATGGCTGTAGCTGGGATGCTGCCTGTCATTCGGGAGAAGCTATTCGGGATGGAGTTTGATGATCTGGGCCAGTTGTCGCACAGATTGGCCTTGATGAGTAACCAGGCATATGGTTTCAAGAAAGATGCCAGATTTGCTAAAAATAATGATGTAGCTGACATCTATAACCAATTCCTTGAAAGAGCAGATCAAGAAGATGGGTATGAAGATAGCGAGGAGATAGCCGCAGCAGAGATAGTGTGGAGCAAAGAACCAGTTACAATGACTCAAAGATGGATCAAACAGGTGAAGGGAACGTATGATTTTGATGTGACTAAGGCGGACAAATTGTTTGAGTTCCTGGTGAAAGAAGGCCGAATCAAATTGCCGGAGGGGCATTCTATGCTTCGGCCTGATGGAGTGAAAGATAAGAGGTACTGTGGGTTTCATGATAGAAATTCTCATTCCATTAATGAATGCAGAGTCTTTAGGATGAAGATTCAGAAAGCTATCCAGGAAGGACATCTGAAATTCGACAACAAGATGAAACTGGACAGTAACCCTTTCCCTCAGAATATGATCGGGTTCTCGGTTAATATGGTGAATGCTGTTCCATCTGGAGAAAAGGGAAGATTGAAAGTTTTTAACCTCAAAGAAGGCAAGACAGGATGGTTCAGTTGATCCCACTCGGCAGATCACAATTGAACAGATTCGCCAGAAAGATCTTCGGTTCCCGAATAGCCGATTTGAAGTGGGAGAATCCTTTAAACCTAGAGTTACTACACGTATTCTCCTCAACAAATGGCAGCGTCAGCAAGAAAAGGAGCGTTTTCAAAGGCGTGAATACGAGGAGGAGAAAAGAAGGCGCGAAGAAGAAAGGCTTGAGGAAGAACAAGAAGAATATGCTCGAGAGCAGGAACGTACGCATTGGGGGTGTGCATTCTTCAGACACTGTTGGAACGAAGGTTTGAAGCTTCCCACATGGAATAGTTGTTCTGAATGCAATAATAGGTATGATGAATATAGGCAGGGAACTGTCAATCGCCGATCTGTCCATGAAAGAATTGGCAGGGTGCATCCTAGTGATGATCGGCGTTTTGATGATCGACCAAGAAAGAGACATGATGATTACAAATGGGTTGATCATGAAGAAGAAGAAGATCATGCTTATGTTTGGCAAAAAGGACAATGGTGCCCACCTGGTTTGAGGAAGAGCCAGAAGAGAAGAGTACAGCGCCTGAGGAATCGGGAATTGAAGCAAGCAAAGGTCAAGGTGAAATCAATATGGCTCCCAAAAGACAGGCCTGACGAACATGGTCATTCGGCTCCTACATGTATGGTATGTTTTCTGCCGAATGAATTCATGGCTCCAGCTAACCAAATTGTACAGGAAGAGATATTGCCCGATATAGATGATGCCGAACGATTTGGGTTAATGGCACAATTGATGTTGAACAAACAAGCTATTTTTGAGAAGCCAGCCCAGAATCGGCACATGAAGCCACTGTACTTGAAGGGATATGTTAATGGCAAACCATTGACCAAGATGTTTGTCGATGGAGGAGCTGCTGTCAATGTAATGCCATATACCACATTCAGGAAGCTTGGTATGGGCCCTAGAGATTTGACACCAACGAGCATAATTCTGAATGATTTTGCTGGAAATCCTTCGGACACCAAGGGATGCGTGCACGTTGATCTGATGATTGGGTCCAAGACTCTGCTTACGACTTTCTTTGTCATTGAGGGCAAAGGGGCATATAGCTTGCTGCTTGGAAGAGATTGGATTCATGCAAATTGTTGTATTCCATCTACTATGCATCAACAGCTTATTCAGTGGATAGATGATGAGGTGGAGATTGTCCAAGCAGATGATTCAATAAGCGTGGCAAATATGGAACCAGCTTTCTGAGAATATCAAGGCATAGATTGTTTCTCAGGCAAAGACTGGGGAGAAGGTCCTGTGGCACCAGCCAGCAGTGATCAGCAGCCGATCGAAGCAGTCGGCTCTCATAGTAATTTTTGATGGAAAATCCAATTGATGGAACTGATGGAAAATTAGGACGTGGATTTGTGTCGGCCGATAAATTAGAAGAAGTGGACATTGGAGATGGTGACAAGCCAAGGCCGACATTTATCAGTGCTAACTTGGATTCGGTTTTCAAAGAAAAGTTGGTGACATTGTTAAAAGAATACAAGGACTGCTTTGCTTGGGATTATTCGGAGATGCCCGGTCTAGACCGTTCTATTGTTGAGCATCGGTTGCCAATCAAACCTGGATACAGGCCTTACAAGCAACCACCCCGAAAAATCTACAGGGAAGAAGTGTTGGCCGATGTGAAAAAGGAGATTGAAAGATTACTAGATGCAAATTTCATTCGGCCATGTAAATACGCGGATTGGATCTCTAATATTGTTCCTGTCTATAAAAAAAATGGAAAGATGAGGGTTTGCATAGATTTTAGAGACCTAAACAAGGCTACACCCATGGATGGATATCCAATGCCTATTGCTGATTCATTGGTTGATGCTGCTGCTGGATACAAAGTGCTCAGTTTCATGGATGGTAACGCAGGATACAATCAGATTTATATGGCATTGGAAGATATAGTAAAAACAGCTTTCAGGTGTCCTGGACACATAGGGTTGTTTGAGTGGGTTGTCATGACCTTTGGATTGAAAAATGCCGGTGCAACTTATCAAAGGGCTATGAATTATATTTTTCATGAGTTGATCGGCAAGATTGTGGAAATATATATTGATGATGTGGTGATCAAGTCATTGGATCATGAGTCTCATTTGGCCGACATAAGGAAAACTCTAGAATGCACCAGGAAACATGGGCTTAAGATGAACCCGAACAAGTGTGCTTTTGGAGTTTCGGCTGGAGAGTTTCTGGGATTTTTGATACATGAAGGAGGAATAGGAGTTGGTAAGAAAAGCATGAAGGCAATTGATGAAATTGTTCCTCCAACTAATCTTAAAGAGTTACAATCGCTGCTTGGCAAGATAAATTTTGTGAGAAGGTTCATATCAAATTTGTCACAAAAGGTGTTGCCCTTTTCCTCACTGTTGAAAATAAAAAAGGATCAAAAGTTTGTATGGGGTGACGAACAACAGAAAGCTTTTGATGAAATAAAGGAGTACATGAAGAAGCCACCAGTATTGGTGCCTCCACAATTGAACAAGCCTTTCAAGTTGTACGTGGCGGCCGATGCCCAAACTATTGGATCGGCCCTCGTTCAAGAATTTGAAGGGAAGGAAAGAGTAGTTGCATACCTTAGCCGAAAGTTACTAGATCCAGAGACAAGGTATTCGGCTATAGAGAAGCTTTGCTTATGTGTTTACTACTCCTGTACAAAATTTCGGCACTACTTACTACATGCCGAATGCATTGTGTATTCAAAGTTTGATGTGATAAAACACATGTTGTCTATGCCAATTTTGAACGGAAGGATTGGCAAATGGATTTTAGCTTTGTCTGAATTTGAGTTAAGGTTTGAATCGGCAAAGGCTGTTAAGGGACAGATTATTGCCGACTTCATTACTGAACATCATGATACGTCGATAAATTTGCTTAACATTGTTCCTTGGGTGTTATTCTTTGATGGATCTTCATGCAACAAAGGTGGTGGAGCAGGTATCTTATTAATTTCACCCAAAGGAGAAACATTTGAGTTTGCTGTTCCCATTCAATCTGCTGTTACTAACAATCAGGCTGAGTATGAGGCATTGCTCAAAGGGCTCCAATATTTGAAAGAAGCAAAGGCCATTGCGGTTGAAATTTTTGGAGATTCAGAATTGGTCATAAAACAATTGAATGGTGAATATGAGTGCAAAAGTGATACCTTGAGGAATTACTATGAAGAATGCAAAGAAATATTGAAGAGCTTTCGGTCAGTAATTCTACAACACATTCCTAGAGGGGATAATGGAGAGGCAAATAGATTGGCCCAAAGTGCATCAGGTTATAAAGAGCTTCGAGAAGTTTTTGCTAATGATGTACATGCTTTCGGGAATAATCTGGCAGAAGATGATTGGAGAAAAGAGATTGCCGATTATCTGGAGAATCCATCCCGAAAGGTTTCTAGAAAGCTCAGGTATAAAGCTTTAAAGTTTGTTCTTCTTGATGATAATTTGTATTATAAATCCTTGGATGGGGTGCTGTTACATTGCTTAAATCATGAAGAAGCAAAAAGGCTGATGAGTGAAGTACATGATGGGTTGTGTGGAGCACATCAATCGGCCTACCGAATGAAGTGGGTTATTAGAAGAACTGGATATTACTAGCCGACAATGTTGGAAGATTGTTTTGAATATTATAAGGGATGTCAAGACTGTCAGAGATTTGGAAACATTCAGAGAGTTCCGGCATCGGCTTTGAATCCCATTATCAAGCCATGGCCATTCAGAGGATGGGGAATAGATTTGATTGGCCAAATAAATCCTCCATCTAGCAAGGGGCATAAGTTTGTGCTTTTGGCAACCGATTATTTTACCAAGTGGGTTGAGGCAATTCCATTAAAGAAGGTGACGTCGGAGAATATGGTTGAATTTGTTAAAGAACATATCATTTACAGATTTGGGATTCCTCAAACAATCACCACAGATCAAGGGGCTCAATTTACATCTTCAGAGTTCAAAGATTTTGCTGAAAGTATGGGCATCAAATTGTTAAATTCTTCTCCTTATTATGCCCAAGCTAATGGTCAGGCAGAGGCTTCTAACAAGATTATGATTAAAATTATACAGAAGAAGATTGATCAGAAGCCGAGAAAGTGGCATTCGGTACTCAATGAGGCTTTATGGGCTTACCGAATGGCTCCACATGGGGCTACACAGACGTCTCCCTATGAGTTGGTGTATGGGCATCATGCTATCTTGCCATGGGAAATACAATTAGACTCAAGGAGAATAAAGTTGCAAAAGGATTTAAGTTCTAAAGATTATAATGATTTAATGATGGACGAATTAGAAGATTTGCATATGATTCGTCTCAGGGCCTTGGAAAATATCGAGAAAAATAAAATGCGAGTTGCTAAATATTACAACAAGAAGGTGCAAGTTAAGCAATTTACAGAAGGTGATCTAGTTTGGAAAGCGATATTGCCGATTGGAACCAAATATGCAGCATTCGGCAAATGGTCTCCAAATTGGGAAGGCCCTTTCAGAGTAGTTAGATGCGTGCCTGGAAATGCATATATTTTGAAGACATTATTGGGAGAAGAATTTGCTTCTGCTATAAATGGAAGATATTTGAAGAGGTATTATCCCAGTGTTGAAATCGATCGGTGATTGATATATTAAATTGCCGAACAGCCGATATTTGGGAAGAAATCGTCGTTAGAAGGAAATTGACAGAGACATTGGAGAAAAAGAAAAATGGCCAATACTGAATGTATTGCCCTTAGCACAAAGTATGTTACATCAAGAGTTCATGCAAAAGATAAGTTTTATTGCCGAAATTCCATAAATCCCTAGTACAAACTACTGAAAGAGCCTGTTCAAAACAGACTGGGGATGAATGGAATCGGCAATGGCAGTGCCATGGCCATCAAGACGATCAATGGAAGCGTCAATGTCGTCGATGTCTTCTGGGTTGTTGTTGGCAAAACCAACCGGCATTCTGGAATAGTCGGTGCCGGTGTGCGTCGACATAGCGACGAGACCCGCAGCGACGCCCAGGCGAACGCCATGGGAAGCCACTTCGTCGACACGACCTGCCACCGCACCAAGGCGTGCCTCGGGTGTGTCCCCTTGGGCGTTCACCTTGTCCGCCAGCTCCTCCACCAGCGCCTTCAGTCGATCAAGTTCAGCATCACGCGCTGCAAAGTCACAAGGGGATAACAGATTAATATCATTTGGAGGACGAGAATTGAGATTGAGCAGATTGCAGGACTCACCATCAATGACTTCAAGCAGCTGCTTGCGCTCGGCCTGCCATTCGAGGTCCGCAATCCCAGCTTGCTTGGAGATGATCTCCAGTTCGCGACGAGAGTCGTCGCGCTCCGCCTTGAATCGGCGAGCATCGCCGTCTGAGTAGCGGGAGTCGTCCGATGAACGAGTCCGATTGGACGAACTCGAGGAGTTGGGCGCCGCAGGAGCAGCGGCTGGAGCCGCAACTGGCGCACCAGCGCCGGCAATCCATTGGATTACCCTGAAAGAACAAAGAAGATTCGTCAAGAAAGAGAAAGGAAATCTCGAGAAGAACAGAGAGAAGCAAGCAGCCAATCACCTGCGGCGAGCGCCGGCGCGACTTCCTTCGGCCTCATCGACGGCCGGGCGCCTCCTGTTGTTGTCGGCCATTGGAAGTTCCTCGGAGTTACTGTGGATGGGGAAAAGAATGACTTGAGCCGGCAAGGACTTGGAAGACGAAGAACTTGGTGAAAAACTGTGGGCTGCCTGGGTGTTTATTTATAGAACCCGCAGAGGAAATCGTGGCCAAAGATCGTGGCGCGTATTCCGAAGAGTTCGGAAGGTGGAAAGGATTTTCCAGCTGATCGGTTCTCATGTCGTTTGGGATTCTTATCGAGTCGTATTCGGCTTTGACTGGATGAGATTCGGCTATGTCATAGTTGAAGTGTTTTCGGGTCTGACGCTATTAAAACCAGCTTTGCCGAATGAGTTATCCACAATGGAGAGAAAGCAAAGATTGGTGAGATTACGGGGTTGATAAAACATTCGGCTATCAAACTATTTGACACAATTTACACACCCAAGAACTTTGAGATTACATTTTTGGCATTTGATATCATATTGCTAATGTTCTCTAATAAGTTTTTGTCAGCTTCTTGGGTTCTAGCCAGGGCAGCAAGCTTCGCCTTGAGTTGTTTGTCTTCGTTTAGAGCTGCTAAGGCTTCCTTTCGCCTCCTCTCTGTTAACTTGGGAAGCTCGACTATCTTCTTCTTGTCAGCT
Source organism: Echinochloa phyllopogon (assembly GCA_033239725.1). NCBI lineage: Eukaryota > Viridiplantae > Streptophyta > Magnoliopsida > Poales > Poaceae > Echinochloa > Echinochloa phyllopogon. The sequence continues at coordinate 7,643,855 of BTCW01000009.1, read as the reverse complement.
TCAATTTCGGCCGATAGATCTCTCAATTCGGCTTCAAGTGCAGCTTTTCTGATCTCCTTCATTTCAAGTTCAGATTCCAATTTGGTCAATGATTCCTTGTCATTCTGGACTTGAGTATGCAGGTCTTTTACAGATTGCTTGACCAAAGTTCTCCTTTGCTCCAAGGCTGGTTGAGCAGATTGATTCTTCAGAGCTTGCTTCACTGCGATAAAATGATCATCCAATCTGGAAATTGGATCTAAAGAAGTCTTGATATCGGCAGGAAGATCTTGGTCGAATGATTCAAGCAAGTCTCTTAAAAGGTCAGCATTGGTAACTTGTTCTCGAGTGTCCTTATGCAGAAAAGAGAGGATTTCCTTCAGTTTTGCTTGGTTCTCCTCTGATAAAGCTTGACCAGAAGAAGTTTCTTCTCCTTGTTCGGCAACTAGATCATCCACAGCAAATGAATAGCTGGGTGAAGAAGTGGTTTTCTCCTGAAAGAAGATTCTGCCGAATTATTGATGATCCATTGAATAAAGAACTGGGAAAACTGGGTAATTATCTCTACCTCATTCCTGATTTCTTGAATGGAGAGAGAAGGCAGCTCAAGCTCAGGCAAAGGTTCTTGTGTGATATGCTGAGGAGGGCTTGGAAGATCTTTTGGTGGAGAAGAGACTTCTGGCTGAGGAACATCAAGTGAAGCTGAAGCTGGTTCTTGATGAGAAGAAGAACTCTCCAAGATTGGGTCTATTGAGATTTGCTCTGAAACTGAAAAAAGAATCAATGCCGATGGAGAGGAACTTTAAAGACGAAATAGTGAGAAATTTTACCAATCATTGAAGCATCGGCAGGACCTATACTGATTGCTGGCTGCTGTTCTCTGGCCTGAAATCAAAAAGAAATAAAGCTGAGCAAAACACCAAAAGCATTATAGTCAAAGAAAAAAGACTCTGACCTTGATTTTGCTACTTGTTCTTTTCTTCTTTACAACTGAGGGAGCAGCTATAAGGAGGGTTTTCCTCTTGACAGATGATGGTCTAGTGAGTATTGGATCTGAAGAAGCTTGTCTAGCCATCAGCCGAGCCAAGGTAGGAGATTGATGCCCCAAAGCAGATATTGGGCCTGCGGTTTTGTATAAGATTACTCTGGCAAGGGGGGCAGGTGTTATGTCCTGCAAAATAATAGAGTCAGAATCGATTGGAGTTAATGTTATGAAGACAGATAAAGGAATAAGCATATTACCTCTGCAGTTGGCTGATAATCAGGCATTAACTCAAGGCAGAAGGGATAGATTGGCATATTGAAGATATGATCATGGAATTCTTGCCACCAGAGAGTGAAGGAAGGATGGGCAGATATTGTTGGCACAAAAGGATCAGGTGCATAAATAGTTCCACAGCATTTATAGGTGAAAATCCTTCTTGTTTCTGTGGAATCCTTGACTATTTCCCTAGGCCTGAGGAATTCATGGAGAAATAGCCTAGGGGGCACTTGGCCACATCCCAACTGTCTAGCCATCATGTTTGGCTGATAATATTCATAAGTGCTTTGGACTAGCCTCCCTCCACAGAATTCGGCTGGCAGGATGCAGGGCTGGATGAAGGCATTAAAAATTGCTACAGATTGTACATCAGTGCATCCAGTCTCAAAGCTGAATTCGCAAGGGAGAGTAAGATTGTCATTGTCCGAATATGGGAACCAAAGAGGATTGGCAAAACCTCTGAAGAAGAGCTCAAACAGTTCACCAATGTTCTTGTTGATAGGTACAGTGGAGGCAGCTTCTCCATAGGTTTGACAACCTTTGGTTCTCCGGGTTTCTCCTTCTTTATAATTGATTGAAGGGAAGTCTCGGCTGTTGAGATCAATAGCAACGATTTGGTGCATGTATAATTGCAGCCACATTTGGACAAACCACCAGGGACCATTGACACAGGGGATCTTCTTACTAGTGTGCATCAGGTGGGTGGTTTGGTTGAGCATATGGTAAACACTTCCCGGGAGGTATTTCCCAAGTGGGATGACTTTTCCAGCAGCCAGCTCTTCGGCCATCACGATATGATTCAAGGTTGGCTCATTGGCTTTGCCACAAAAGACTGATCTGCATAGCCACATGTTCAGGAAAGCTCTGTATTCGACATCAGTCAGAGGACCATCAGACATATGATTCTGGATATATCTCTTGTATCCAACCCCTGTTCTTACTCCTGTCTGCTTGGAGGAACCTTTATGGTCATATGGGTACACAGTTCCTGTAACATTCAGGCCGGTCATCATGTAGACATCGGCTAAGGTAGGGGACATTGGGCCATGGCCGAAAAGAAAAGCATTTGCACCATTGGACCAGAAGTGGCAAGCTGCGATCAGAAGGTTCTCATTCTTTGGTGTTTCAGCTAGAGATAGCTCCAAGCAATGAGAAATACGAAGACTGTCCCAATTCTGCGTCTGGGGACTTTTATCGTCAGAAATCCTTTTGTACCAATTTCTCCATCCGGCAATTGGGGGCAAAGGCCAGTTCTTGAAGGCGTCTTGCCACTCATGAGGTTTTGTCAGTGAAATCTTAAAAGGAATCCGCTGAGATTCGGCCGCAATGATTTCAGAAGGATCTGAATCTCCTACGGGACCGAGGAAGTAGGATGGAGATTTTTCCTCAACAGGGATGAGGATTTTGGTAGCTAGGGCCTATCAAGAATGAAAGGGGATAAGAAGAAATTTAAAATGCAAATCGAAAGAAGAATGCCGAACATGCTTGAGGGGATTGAAGTTTACCTGGAGAGCAAGATCTTGGTCCGCCATTTGAAGGTTGGATCTTGGAAGTCGATGACTTAGGGTTCGGATCCGGATGAGAGCTCTGAAGATTCAAAAGGAGAAGCGGGTGCCGAGCAGAACTAACTTGGAAATGTTAAGTGCTTCTGGTCAATTCCGAGATAAAAGTTACCTCTTATCCTGAAATTGAAGGGGCATGTGTTGACACCAAAAATTGGCACCAGGAAGAGGCTGACATGTGGGCCGGAGTCGTCGAAGAGATGTCATTCGGCAAAGGAGTTTTTCCCCAGAGGCATTCGGCAAAGACGTTCTGCGGTCGGGAATGCGTCGTCATTCGGCAGAGGCATGGTTCCGCAGGTAAAAGCGGTAGCATTCAGGAAGGCGCGATGACGTGGAAAAACATAAGGAAAAGGCCGGTTCGAACAAGGAATGCAATATGGGCACGAAGATCCGTCATTTATTTTTAGAAACAAGTATTGTAGTCGTGTCCGACTAGGAGTTGTATCAAGACCTGGGTATAAATATAAACCCATGGCATCTGTAAAAAAAAAGACAATCAATCATACAACAAACCGGCCCCGTGCCAACATCGAGTCCTTTAGTCGAGTCGTCGAGTTCTTCGAGAGGAGTCATCGATCCGTCGACCTCCGTAAGTACCGGCAACCTTGTATCATGCTTAGTATCATGCGGTGGATTTAAGCTTTGATGCAAGTAGTCTTGTTACCATGCTTAGTATCATCCGGTGGATTTAAGTTGTGGTCTCAAGAAGGTTCCTCTGTTAGGTCATGAGCCATGCGGTGGGCTAAGATCTAGTATGGACCAAGTTATCGGCTCTGTTAGATTTCGGCAAGATCTAACAGATTCATTAAGTTACCCCGTGTTGCTTCGTTTTTACTATGTGCTTAATTCATGCAACACACCTTTGCCCAATCTAGATCGGCTAGAATCGGCTCTACTTCACGATGTGACGACTTATCCCCTCACAGCCGAGTCCGAAACCGATCTAGGTTGCCACGTGTCGCGGGTTCGAGCTTGTCGGCATCGTGTAGATCTTGACAGAACCGGGTATCATGCGGTAGATGCAGGTTTTTGGATCGTCTTAGAGCTAATCATCCGGTGGATTAGAATTCGATTCGATCTGATAGATTTATCTTTACCGATTAGGCTTTGTTCCTTCGCCATGGACCCCGATTCGGCTAAAATAGCCGCATTCGGTAGTGCTCTCACGAGTGAACGTGTGTTCGTGGGTTTGCATTGGATAATGAATGCTTTTAGCCTTTCACGATTAGATTGTATCATGCGGTGGATTGATCTAATCTGATTGGTGGTGTGGCCTCAAACGAGTTGTATCATGCGGTGGATTAACTCGTTCGTTGCCATGCTTGACGGGTGCTGCTTTCGGCCTATGCATTCTTGTTTTCAATGTAAATTCGTGACTGTGTTGTGGGTTCGTAATTAAACATTGAATGCTTTTAGCTTTTCATGGTTAGACTGTATCATGCGGTGGATTGGTCTAATCTGATTAGTGGTGTGGTCTCAAACAAGTCGTATCATGCGGTGGATTAACTTGTTTTGTTATCATGCTTGACGGGTGCTGCTTTCGGCCTATGCATTCCTTGTTTACTGTGAATTTATGATCATGTTTCACCCTTTTATTTATCTATCATGCTCTGTTTCTCGTTAATCGGCTATGAGTATGTGTTACAATGTTCATTCGGTTGAAAGCCGATCTTTCGTCATGCTTACGTCACGCATTCGGCAGAGCGTTCCTTGTGTGCCTTGCCGATTGCCGAATAAGGCTTTAACTGCCGACAGATAGCTTGTCCGTAGCTATATGTATCTCGAGATTGGCTTCAACGCCGCAAATATGGAACTGTCTGGTCTCACCCGGCACGTTCCAGGTTTTGATCTAAACTTTTTTGTCCCTTTGTTAGTTTTCAGGCAAACTGACTGGCACGCTTCCGGATTCAAAAGCCCGGGCCACATGTGAAGCCAGCTAATTCGGCTTGCTGTGTGCTTGGCGTGAGGTGCGGATTTTACGTCAACAGGCAGCAAAATGGTCGGGATACCCACGGTGAGCCTCCAAGCGGAAGACAGCTGGTGGCAGGCGCTGCTCGCGCTCCGCGCCTTCACCTGAGTTGGCAGTGTTGTGCAGGTGCGGCGGCTCGTCGGAACAAGGGTCGGACGACAGATCTACCTTGCGGATGCTGTACCCCCACAGCCAGTCATCGACAACAAGGTAAAGGTGCCGGCGCCGGCGCTTTGCCGTTCGGTCGCCATTAACCCCACCGGAACGCCGCTTTGCCATCCTTGTTCCTCCTTGTCTCCTTCTTGTCCTCTGCCCACGGCCCAGCAGATCAAAATTTCCTCCCGATCCGTCTTCCCTTGATCTTTTAAAGGCGCTGCCACTGACCCTTGATCCCTGCCATTCAAAAACGAATCCGTTCGCAAATAAGAATCAGACCACACCAGTCCTACCCCTACTACAACTCAACTAGAACCAATCCTGATATCCGAATCTGAATCATGTGGTTGCAAGAAACAAAGAAAATCACATTCTACCAACCTGTTAAAGGTGGCTGAGGCGGACGCGGCGTCGGAGGTGGCTCCGGCGGCGGCGGCGGCGGAGTAATTTTGAGCGGCGGCGGCGGCGGCGAACCGAATGGATTCGTGGGGGAGGAAAGGAAAGGAAACCCTATTTGACTAGGAAATCCTATTGGACTAGGGCCGTGTCGAACCTTGGGCCGGTCCGACCCCCATGGACACCACCGTTGTGGGCAGGGTTGAATGTGTTGTGCGCAATAGCGCGGGTGGGCGGGTTGAATTCGGCCCAGTAGAGGCTTTCGGCCTGCGCGGAAGAGGACGGCTCAGTTGTATTCTCCTTGATTACCTCAAAAAAGTTGTATTCTCCTTAAAAAGAAAAGTAGGAGCTTATGTATTGATGTTTTTATTTTCTTTCTTTATATTATATAAAATATGCCCGTCCGTTGCTATAGTTTATAAAAAAGTATATATCAATTTATTTTGGTTATATTATACTTTCATAGCTTAAGAACTAAGGAAGCTATAAAAGGGATTATCAACATGTTTCACCACCAACTTCAATTTGTGAATTATTTTTCTCTGCTCTACTAGTAATTAGCTATCTTTTTTTTCCGAAAATATATTTTTGCGGTAGAGAGATTCACTCACTAATCAAGAGTCTAATAGGGTTTACAATCTTGGAGCATAAAACGTCAAATACACGAAAAAGCATATCTACAAGCCAAGTTATGGACTTATGGTTTCAACTCGATAAGCATGCTCCACAAGTTCATGAGCAACCTATTCTGCACAAGTTCTTTGGTTACTTGGACACTGCCACAGGCTTTAACGATCTCCGTTACATTTTGGACAGTTGGCCTAATTGGTTGATCTCTTCGTCCTGGAGTGATGGGATACGGTTATCTGTTTTACAGTATTACAAAGTGTGCTAATATTTTTCTTCCATGTGGTCTAATTTTTAGAAGTTTGGTTCACGGCAAAATCGAAATGTCTATATTTTGAAACGAAAGGTACATACATTTATTATCATCAAGAGAATGGCATTTCTCCATAGTTATAAATGTGATCTTTGAATCTAGAGTATTTCATTCCTTAAAAGCCCATAAATTTTCTTCCGTCCAAGCAAGTCTTAAAAAAACTTATCATGGACCTAATTACGCCATCTACGATCATCATAATTTCACACTATAAAAGGCGCTAGAGCGGCAAAGAGCCAAAGACAACAATCACGAGAAGACTCAACCACTTCATCCTTTATATACCAAAACTAGCCCCCTGTAAACCACACCGCCATCACAGTAAGCGACCAAAAGCCAGAGAGGCGGCTTTGCCCTGTCCGTAGGCCGTAGCCTTGGTGCCGAACGCCATGGCCGGCACCAAGAGCAAGTCGTCCTCCGCCAAAGCCGGCACGCCCCTCCTCGGCAAGGCCGCGGCACCTTCGCCAAGGTCTACCACGCGCGCTGCCTCGCCGGCGGCGACCCCGTGGCCGTCAAGGTTCTCGACAAGGCCGAGCTCGCCGCCACGGGCATGGCGGCGGGCGTCCTCCGCGAGGTCTCCGCCACCCCAGCGTCCTCTGCCTCCACGAGGTCCTCGCCACGTGCTCCTAGGTCTACCTCGTCATGGAGCTCACCACCGGCGGCGACCTCCTGTCCCGCCTCGCCTCCCTCCCGGCGCGCCTCGTGTTCCTGCAGCTGGCGTTGGCGCTCGCCTACGGCCACGCCCGCGGCGTGTTCCACTCCACCGCGACGTGAAGCCCCAGAACGTGCTCGTCGATGCCGCCGGCGGCGTCAAGGTCTCCAACTTCGGGCTCGCCGCGCTCCCGGACTCGCTCCGCGACGACGGCCGTCTGCACACGGCCTGTGGCACGCCGGCGTTCCTGGAGCCCGAGGTGCTCCGCCGGAGGGCCTACGACGGCGCCAAGGCCGACGCGTGGTCTTGCGGCGTCATCCTCTTCGTCCTCCTCGCCGGCAGCCTCCCCTTCGACGATACCAACATCGCCGACATGTGCCGCAGCAGGGCGCACCGCCGCGAGTACGCGTTCCCGCGGTGGGTGTCGCAGCCGGCGCGCCGCCTCGTGTCGTGTCCCGCCTGCTCGACTGCCGACCCGAACCCGGCGACGCGCCTCGCCGTGGCTGAGCTCGCGGGGCACCCGTGGTTCAAGCGCTCGCTCAGCGTGGACTCGCAGCTCGGCGGCCTCATGGACGGCCAGGCGGAGCGGGAGCTGGCGCGTTCCAGGCGCCGCCGGCGCTGAACGCCTTCGACATCATCTCCATGTCGCCCGGGCTCGACCTCTCCGGGCTGTTCGGCGAGAGCAGGAGGAGCCGGGAGAAGCAGTTTATGACGACGGCGTCGCCGGAGAAGACGGTGGAGCGGCTGGGGCAGTCGGGCGCGAAGCTCGGGTACTTCATGGTGGGGAAGAAGGGGGTGGAGCGCCTGCCGCTGGGAGGCCTGTCGGGGCTGGTGGCGATGTCGATGGAGATGTCGGAGGTGTCGCCGGAGCTGATGCTCGTGGAGCTGAGGCTGGAGGGCGGCGACGGCGACGAGGCCGAGGTGTTCGGGTGGGAGGAGCTCAGGGTGGAGCTCGGGGATGTCGGGGAAGTGTAGGTATAGTAAAGTCTGAGAGTTGATTAGGACGCACTGTAATGTATGATGCTGGATGTTAATTAGTAGTAGATTGGTAGTTCTTCAATTTAATGTGTGATTATGCCTGTGATGGTTAGATTGCCATGTATAGTAGATCTTCGTTCGGGATTCTTCAAGTGTTCAAGCAAGTGATCGACAATTTCAGTCTCAAACGACAGCAGTACTCCATTCCGGTCCTTCTGCAGTTTCCGGCGCAGGAGTTGTATAAGAATTTTGCTAGAATTTGACAGAAAACTTCCATTCCAGAACATTGGAGTCACAAGGAAATTATCTGAAAGAGGGCTATGCGTTAAGGAAGACTTGCTAAGGAGTATATGCTGGCTTTTTGTCTCCTGCAAGCACCAGAAGTGGAATTAACTTGAGTCGATTGCAATACCAAGCAGTTTCCAAGAGTGCTCCTGGTCCTGGTGTAGTCGACCACCAGACTTGACTGCACGTTCCCGTTGCCATGGACTCGTCTTCCCTGACAGCAGCAACCATCGGACTAGAATTTCACAGGAAAGAAAACAGTCGGATTCCAGAGCATTTGGGCTCAAAATAAAATTTCCTGAAAGAAGCCAAAATGCATGGCCAGTGATTGGAATGGATGGACAACATATGCCGTATGCGTGCATATGTTGGAATGGATGGGTTCACTAGAATTACTTGATAGTCCTGCAAGCACAACATGGTTTTAATTGCTAAGCAGTTTCCCCCAAAAAAAAATGCTTGCGCTCCCACAAGAAATTTGCTAAAGAATTTGGTGGCTAGAAATAGTTGAAATCCAACACCATTGGTGTCGCAAGAAAAATTCCCAAAAGACGCTGCTTACCAACCAAAGTCGACCAAGTACCAAAATCTGTTCAACTCGAATCGATTGCAAACACCAAAATACGAAGTAGCAGTAGTTTCCTAGTCCAATCGAACTCTCCAAACTTGCATTGAGTGTACATGCATATGATGCATCCCCATTGTAACGGACGAGGGACGACTCATGATCTTCTTCCCTGACAGCGGCTGCCAAACCGCAGCGAAACCGTCCATTTGCACACCATGGGGCCTTTTGTCATCCGATGTATAAGCCGGAGGCCCTCTCTCCAAACTATTTACTCTACTTACTTGACCGGCAGTTCAATATTATTCTCCAACATGATGTCTTCGCCATGCCATTTGCATCATGAATCACCGTGCCAGCAACTCCTTGGTCAGTTTGTTGAAAAAAGTCGACATCCAGGTTAGCTTGGGTTGATCAATTTGAGGTCTGGCAGCCAGACTACTCTGTTCAGGGACGTCATTGTGGGTGCCTGCTCTAGATCGACGATTTTTATTTCAAACTAAGACCAGCACTTGATGTCTGATTTCCCATATCTAAGCTACCAAATGAATGGACCATATGAGTTCATAGACATTCTATTCTTCCTTTCAGAGAGTAAAAGGCTTCCTAAACCACTAACAGGATTCACAAGCCAACTGTAGTAAACTAATAAGAATGCCATGTTGTATTAACTGTTCTGTTGCTTGAGAAGCCACGGGCATGTAGTAAATTAGAACCACAAAGCTATTTAATCTACATATGTAAGCATTGAAGAGTGAATGTTGTGAAGCCACGCTGATGCTCAAAAGTATTGTAGAATGTTTAAGTGAAATGTTTGTTTAATCCTGTACTAAAATATAGAGTTTGCATATGTTTCTTAATTCGCTGTTGTCTCATTGCGATTTTCCTCCCGAGCTGGGCTCATTTCCATCTCAAATGGGCCTTCTGTGGGCTCTGGGCTGACTGGCTGTACATTGAGAAAGCTAAAGGTGCAGCAGCCATTGGATGCATATTGGATGGCATCCGGTAGGGCTGACTTCTTTGCTTCAGCACGTTAGGGAATCCGCGCCGCCTCGTCACCGTTCCCTCTCCTTCCCTTCCGCCGTCGCCGCTGCCCCGCCTTCCGCCTCGCCCGCTGCTTCCTCTCGCTGACACCCTACCTCCGACCGCGTCTTCCACCGCCCCGTCGACTCCAAGGCTCTCAGATCCTCCTCCGAGAACGGCGTGACCGCTAGCCAGTCAACCCCCGACGAGCAGCCGACGACTGGGCGAGCGGCTCCGCCACTTGCAGCATCTTTGCCCCGCCTTTGCCGGCGACGAGAACCCATGAGGTATTCCCGCCCCTTGTCTTCACTTCCTGCTGTGCGAAACGGAGCACTCAAAACCCTAACATATGCTAAATGTATTCGGATCTGACCCTAACATATAAAGTCAGTTTCGGTTTTGTTTGCAAAATTATCGGGTGTGCATGTGTCTGTCGAGTTGAGTTGTAATAGGATTGGGGATGATTGATTCGAATTCGATCTCGTGTTGCAGGGATCAAAGATTAGAGGCAGCGCCTTTAATAAAAGAGAGAAGGGAGACAGAACGGGAGGAAGCAGATATATATCGAGTAATAATACAAGAAGTCTTTTTTGTGAACGGGGTGGTGAGTAGATAGAGAACAAGAAGCAACGAGCAAGAAGGATGCCGAAACGGCGCTCTAGTGGGATTGACCGCAGCCCGAAGCGTTGGCGGCAGCACCTTTACCTTGTCATCGATGACTCGTTGCGCGGATACAGCATCCGCAAGATAGATTTGTCATCCAATTTTGATTCAGATGACAGCGAGGAGCAGCAGCATCCGCATGCTACAATCTTAGGGCCAGGTGCCGAGCTTCACCTGCCCCCAGCTGTTCTCCGCTTGGAGGCGCCGCGAGGATTGCCACACTACTTTGCGGCCGCCTTTGGCACTAGGATCATGGCAATGCATCCCATGAAGCTGGGAACGGACGGCAAGGTTTGCCTGATATCCAAGCTCCTCGTTCCCATATTCGATGTCCGCACACGGGGCGTCATCTTTGGTCCTCGGCACAAGGAAGACTTGGCTGACCCCATCTACATCCCAGTCAGGGATAGGCTGTTCGCTCTAGCTTCTGGCTCCTTCGAGCAGCTCTGGCCACCACCGCTTGAACACCCTGGCGGTGAGCACTGGGTGTGGGCATGGCACGAGCTCCCAGAGCCGCCCTTTGAGAGGCAGCAAATCACCTCATACGCCGTGCACCCCGATGGGCGGACGATCATTGTCAGCACCGCCGAGAGTGGTGGTGCCGTCGCCGCCACCTTCGCCTTGGACACGGAGGCGCCGGACTTCGTGTGGAAACGGCTGGGCAAGTGGGTGTTGCCTTTCACTGGCAGCTCGCACTTCGACGGCGAGCTGGATGCCTTTGTAGGTCTCTCTAAAGACACAGACACCCTTGGTTACCTCTGCTCCTGCGACACGGCCGGTTCTGACACCGGCGAGGGGCATTGTCCACCTCCGGCGTGGAAGCTCAGCAAAGAAAAGCTGTTCGGCGATGACCGGGGCGAGAAGCACGAAGGCGCCACCCTCCTCTACCTGGGAGGCAAGAGCAGGTTCTGCCTTGTTCAGTTCATCTCCATCCAGGATGGATGCCTCGATGAGGAGGTGCAGGAGGAAGATGTGCCCGGGGCACGACGTAATCTGCTTCGACTGACCATATTTTCTCTCAGCTATGACAAAAATGGAGACCTGACCACTGGCAAGAGTCGCCGGGTTCGATACTATAAAGTACCTAAAGCTTCTACTGAGTTTCTGCTCAAGAAACCGGTGGCGTTCTGGCTGTAATATTGTGCTATGATAGTATGAAATTTCATATTTTTCGCTTCAAGCGTGATTCTGTTGCATCTATTGTATTAGAGCCAAGATTGTGCAGATGCAAATGTGCATCCTTTGTATCTTTTGAATAATATGAAATGTATGGCGATGTCTCTTTTAATCCTTTTGATTTGATCAGTAGAGCATGCTTGCATAAGCCTGCAAGAACATGACCTTTTGAATGGCGATGTTTTGTTTATCTTATTTGATTAGCCTTCGCTCCTCATGCTCACATTGTTCTCTGAAAATTGGTGTGAATGTGTGTTCTTGATGGCTACTGTACATTATGAATATGTTTGTTTTCCATGGTTACATTCTGAATATGTCTGTTCTGGATGGTTCAAGTTCTCAATGTGTGTGTGCTTTCTGCATTCATGCGGGAAGCGGTGCTAGGTCCTGAAAGTGCTCAGATCAGATAACTTCAGACTGGAGACAAAAGAAGATAGTAGAACTCCACATTGTAATTAGGATTGTACCCCATCCGCGCCAACGTGCTCAACGTCCGCGTCACCGGGGCGCTCTACGACGTTGAGGCAGCACGGCGGGACACTGGACGGCGGCGACAAGACCTGCATCGGCGTGCAGTGCTTCCGCAAGGTGTTCCTCATCATCGCCGTCGTCGGCGCGCTCGTGTCGCTCGTGCTGGTGTGGCGGACCAGGAACTCTACAAGGGAGACATCTACGCCGAGTTCAGGGACAACGCGCGCCGCCGCCGAGGAGGAGGACGAGGATCTGAAGCGGCCCAAGGAGGAGGAGTCAACGCCGGTCAACGGGACTAAGGTGTAGTATCCATGGGGATTGGCGGCCAGGCGCTTGCAACCCTTGCGTTGACGGAGTATACATGGCCAACGCCACATGATTGAGCTGACGCTCGGTTTTGACTTGTATACACGTCGTCTCCGGTCCATGCTGTTCTCAAGCTCAGAGAGAGCTCAGACGAGAGAGGCAAGGGATGCCTCAGTCACAGACTCACAGCTTATGACTGCATATACTGCAGGTGATTACTGATTGATTAGCGTGGAGTAATCTTTTAGCAGAAGACTAGCGGTGATGATAGCATAGCACGAGTTGCCTTGTTATGGTTTGTTTAGCTTCTGTGGTAGATGATCCCAATTTATAGTTGTCGGAAGGAGAATAAAATTACCTTGATCACCTCATAGAGGTTTGTATCCAGGTGATCTGGTGTCCTGCCTGTAGCACACAGCCATGGTGGTTCTGAACGTCTGATGGAAGCGCACCATTTCTGCAAAGGAAGAAATCAGATGAAGCGAAAACAACATTATTTGAATGACAAATGAAACGTTCTGCGTCAACGAATCACACCATTTCGACGATGAACTTTTAAGAATATCTCCTCTTCTCTTTCTAAAATTTAAATGATTTATTGGCACGGTGCACTGCCTTGCCCTCATTCAGCTCGAATGAGCTGTGAGATCAGTTCCTATCAGTTCCTTTTACGAACAGAGCTACAGAGGTGTTGATCCGTCCAATTTAGCTGGATTTTTAATTTCTGGACCAACAACTGATCTCAAACAAGAGATGTTCCAAGTTTCAACAAAACTGCACTTGCATTTACCTGATGGTTGCAAATTGTCGTCTGATGGGCCTTAAGACAAATTAAACAAGCTTGATGAATTTTATCCATTGTCGTTAGTAACTAGAAAGTGACATTCCACTCGGTAAGCTTGAATTGCTCCTAGAGCCTGTGAACTATCACAAATAATTTGATATTATCCTTCAGGTGATACAGTTAAATCATCTGCTTTGTTTGCAGCAAAACTTGTAATAATGTGGCCCAATGCAACTTTGTTTGCAGCGGCCGGGAATTTTTCATTTGCTTGATGAAATAAAACTCCCTTTATCTAAAAGAAACAGTTAAATCATCTGCATGACTGCATGTTCAGCCAAAGTGAATATTTCAGGACGCTTCACTGACAACAAATGGTCAAGATATCTGACTTTTCATAGCAAACAATATTTCTCTTGACCATTTGTAATCAGTCGACAGGAGAGAGAAATTACCTTAGAATATCTGACAGAGCTTCTTATCCTAAGTGAACCGGTGTCCAGCTTTTAGAGAACATGCAATGTTGGCTTTTATCATCTGATGATTTTCAGGTCGAGAAACGATGCTGACAGGGCGAACGCCGTTGGGCTGATACGCCGTCTCTGCTATGTGCTATGGAAGGAATCAGATCAAGGGAAAGTCGACGTTGTTTGAATGTCAATCATAAAGCGTTGCATCAATTCGAATCAATGGTGTTTGTGGCTCGATTTGACTTGATAGTTTTTTTGGCTTAATAGCCATTTTTGTCCCCAAACTTTCTCAGGGATCGTTTTAATCCTCGAACTACCAAAAGAGTCAATTTAGTCTCTAAACTATTGTTTTCTGGTCTAGTCTAGTCCATAGCCTTAGTTGGCATGCCACATCAGTGGGTCTAATGTGACCACACTCTGAATATCCAGAGTGCCCTCTACATCAATTAGTCAATTATGTGGAACTATTCATTACTGAGTCTGTCTATCTTTTTACGGAATTAATTAATCATGTCTTTCTCCATATTTCCTCTAGATATCGTTCAGCAAATCTTGTTTTTGATGCCTCTCCTAAGATTTCTAAATTATACATGCTAAAATAGTGTAATCTATTGCTACTTGTTACTCTGAGTTGCTTACGCTGGAATTAACTGTATGAACATGAGTGAAGACAACTCTATCACGTTATGAGTAGCAGATGATGAGAGCATACATGACGCACTGCTCGCTGGATTGCCACTGCTGAGAGCCTGAGAAGTTACTGAGGAGGGCACTATGCACATTTGGGCAGTGGTGGACCTAGGATTTAAATTTAGGGTATGCCACCCCAATACTTCTAATATACTTATATACAGTATAATTAATAAACAATTTGGTATGTAACGGAAACCAGCTACTCGGAGGGATGGAAGCCAGGGGCAGTTGGCCTGCTCTATTTGCAAATTGCAAGCACAAGAGTGAGACGTTGGCATAAAGACTTGACCTGAGAAATGGCTGGAGAAATATTTTTTATATGGGTTTGTATTGGAATTTTAGGTATGCCATGGCATACCGGGCCCACCCACTGGCCACTGAGTCCGTCAGTGCATTTGCTGTATGTCACACTGGACGAGCTGATATGGCATGCCACTTAATTAAGATCAGCTGACATGACATGCCAATATGGTACAACTAAGATCAGGGACTAGGTTGGAAAAAAATAGTTGTTCAGGGATTAAATTGGCCCTGTTAATAGTTCAAGGACTAAAATGAGCCTCTAAGCAAAGTTTGAGGATTAAAATGGCTATTAAACCTTTTTTAAAAAGGAAAGAATATTGCAATATTCAGTACTGTGAGCCGCTGGATGGAAAATGCTGCATTGTTGGCCTCCAGCAGCTCAGGGGCAGTTGCCGCTTCAGTATCCGCATCAGGCGGCCGAACGACTGTATGGGCGGACGGACACGGCCGGACCCCATCCATCCAAGACGTACGGAGACGGAATTGAATGCCAGTCTCAGTCCCATCCTGTCTTTTCTTGGAGGTCCATGGCTAGCTCCCCTCCAGCAGCAATGGCGACACTCTGAACCATGGGACAGCCGCTTGGGTGCTCCGTGGATGATGGAAGGGGGATTCAGGTTAGCCACAGGGTTTATCTGCATGGCCAGTTTTCAGCCAGGCTTCAGAGCATCGGGTCGTCGCTCTCACTGATTTTGGTTTGTTTCCAACGCTTCAATGCGCTTGTCATGTCGTCTGACGGCTACAGGTGAAATATGCCCATGTGTGGCTACGGTTAATACAACAAAATGTGCCACTCAATTTTTACTCAATGCTCATGACCAATTTATCATACTATTTATATTTTATTACTCGTAACAACGCAATCACATGTCCCTTCGCGTCGAGATTCGACGCTGCCGCCCACGACTCCGCCGCCGTCTCCGTCTGGGACTCCTAATGACACCTCTCTTTCCATTCTAATCGTTAATTCGCAATCCACCGTCCGTAGCTGTGTTCTCTCCACCACCGTCGTCCGGGCGCTCACGAGATCGTCAGGTCCGATAACGGGTAAGCGGAAGCACTCCACCTGTATTTTTTTCATGATTCGATATACTTTTTGAGAACTCTCGTGAGCAGGAATTGGAAGCAGTGCTGCTCCATCTCATCATGCTGCAGGAAGCATGAGTACTCCATCTCGTCATTGCAAACTGCTTGGCCAACTGCTGACTGCTGCTCCATCTCGTGGTTAAGGGCCTGAGCTGCAGGAAGGAGGGCGCGCCGTGCTGCTGTGTTGGAGCTGAGCTTGAAGCGCATGGACAGCGGCGGCGGAGTCCCGTACGGTGACGGATTCTACGCGAAGGGTCGTGAGTGGTGCGATGCCTGGATCCCGCCGTTTCAGGTTTGATTTAGTGAGGAGTTTTTAGAAAAATTATAATTAGCAAAGCTAATGATGGGAAGATTTAAGTGTTAAAGTTTTTCACTCTCTCTTTAGCCTTCGGATAGAGATTCAACAGTTGTAATGAGAGTTTTCATAGTTTGCACATAAAATTAGTTTCTATAGGATACGTCGCCTAAATTAACCATCTTTCACTTCAGGATGTCATATTTACTGCGTTGGCAGAGAACTTTTTTTTTTGTTGTTGATAAACAGGCAGAGAACGTTGACAACTGAAACAATCAGCAAGGACGATTGTCCCCGCGTAGCGACGAATTGCAGAAGGCTGCCAGGAGCAAAACGTCAACGTTGCAGCAGTTGTACGAGGAGCAGTGCGATCCTGGGCGCCAGCTAAGGCGTGCTGTTGTTTTGCAAATATTTTGAGGGAAGAGGAGGGCTTTGTGTGCTTACAATGGGTTTGGGTGTGTTTAGTTCTAAAAAGTAGAGGAGAAAGTTTGGTGAAAATGTCACATCGGACACTGTAGCGTACTGGAGCATGTTTGTGGTAAATATTGTCGTATCATGACCTAACTAGACTCAAAAGATTCGTTTCATCGTGTACATCAAAACTATGTCCTTAATTTTTTTATTTATCCACATTTAGTGTTCCATGCATGAAGGGGAAGATTTGATGTGATAGGTGGATAGTGAAATTTAGAGAGAGAATTTTTGGATTTTCGGTGGAACTAAACACAACCAATAACGAATTGGACCAAGCATCCATCCGTGGTGTATATCTTACTGACACGGAGAGGACCTGCATATAACAACTGCTGTACATGTCTCAAGCCTCGCCCTGCGTTCTCGAGGCGGCGTATACATTGGTTGGGCTGGGCTCTAGAGCCCAGCAACTCTCAGGTCTCTTGTGCTGCTCTTCCGGGGTTTCGGCCTTCAATTTTAGCACGCGCCCACGCGTATAGCACCGTACTATGTACTGTACGTAATTATTACTAACAGGATAAATGGCCGCATGGAGATTTTTTTTTGAGCCAATGACCGCATGGAGATTGAGGAGGGGAGCATTAACTCAGAAAAGCTTTTGAATAGAAAGGAGAACATTGCTTATTCTATCCAATTCACTTATATTGACGTCTTTTGGTGGATGTTATTAGATGAACTTAGAAGTATCAGCTCGATCATATTGAATATAAATTTGTAAAACTGGTATCCAGTGAACAAGTTATGGCTTTCTAAAGTTGGACTTTGGCCTGTTGTCTAAAAAAAATGACCGCATGTACGGTGTATCACGAATTCGCGATACGGAGGGAGTAATTTTGATGATCTGATCTCATCTCCTTGTATTCACATTGGACTCTTACGCAGGCACGATCCATGCCGTACGATGGAGCTGGTTACGAATTCGAATTCGATCTCGTGTTGCAGCCCTTGCATGTAACACCCTAAATTCATCACATTTAAATCATAGAAACCATTTGGAAATTTTCTAGGAATTTTTGAAGCTTATATGAATTTTCTAGGATTTAATTGGAATTTTATTCTCTTTAATTGAATTAAACATCATTAAATAATTATTTTAGTCAAAATAAGTTTTTGTTGCATTCATCTTGTTGCATATATTTTTGGTTGCTAGTAAATTGAATTTGAATTTAAATTCTGTTTAAATTCGAATTTAATTTGCTTTTGTTTGAATTATAGAAAAGTTGTTTAGGCTGAGTTTGGTTTAGGTCCCTGGACTCTCAGCAAAGTCCGCCTTTGCCCCCTGAACTTTCGGCCCAGCCCATCTTTGCTCCCCGCACCGTTTTTCTTTTCTTATCGGGCCGTTTTCTCTTCGCGGGCCGTCTCCTCTCAGTTTTCGGCCCACGACGGCCCAGTCTCGCCGCACCACTTTCCTCTCCCCGTTGTCGCCGTCGTGTGGGTCCCGCTTGTCAGCTTCGTCGTCCCCGACCTGGATTTCCCTCGACCGAGTTCCAACCGCCGCCGTCGCCGATTTCCGCTCGGGCACGGACGCCCAGGGCGCCCGGACTCCTTTTTTTCCCCGGCCTATATAAGCGGCCGAACCCCACCGTCTTTTTCCCCAAACAAACCGAGCTTCGCAACCCTAGTTCCCGAGTCGCGCCGCCACCCAAGTTCGCCGCCGCCTCAGTGCGACGACGACCAGCATCGCCGTTGTCAATTCCGTGTCCAAGACTCGTCGAAATACGTCGCCAGGTGGTATTGAAGTTTCCCCGTTCGTTTTCTTGGATCAATTTCGCTCTTGTCATGCTAACGACGCTCGTCGTCGTTTCCCAGCGCCGCCGACCGCCATTCTTCGTCGTCGAGCGCCGTCACAGCTCTTTGCTCATCGAGATCTGCCGTGGTAAGTTCGTCGTGTCCTTCCAAGTCTCTAGGGACAAACCGCGCTCGTTTTGGTGTTCCCTAGCGTCGAGTTCATGACAACCGGAGAGCTCCGCCGCCGCGCATGGAGCCGCCGCCGTCGGCCATCGCCTGTGCGCCGTCCCAGTCATCCAGATCACCATGGTTGAACTCGCCATCGTCTTGCGAGTCCGTAGGTCCTGATCTTGTCGCAAACCGAGCCTTGTAGCCTTAGATCGAATTTACTCCGGCGAAGCCCCGCCGCGGGAGCGAGAGGCGCCGCCGTCCCGGCCGTCGCCGTCGTTGGCCGAGGTCCCATCTTCCCCTGACCGTCCGATTCAGATCCTACGGTCTAGATTGGATCTAGCCCGAGTAAAATAGATCGCGTACCGGTCAGTCGTGACAATTTTGCTAAAGAGTCCCTGAACTTCTTAGGAATCAACCCGCAGTCCATCTTAGTTCAAAAATAATTACAGATAGGTCATGTTTCTTCTATTTTAGCCTCTGCAAGTTTTAAAATTACACCCGAGGTCCTGTGTTGGTTATTTTACCCGTAAGCCCTCGTGTTTTTATACAAAATTATGTTTAAGTCCCTGAGTTTTCGCAGTTAGGTCCCTAGAACTTTTAAAACTTTGCCAGCAAGCCCTGAACCTTAGAAAAGCCATATCTTTCTCGTTGTAGCTCAGATTCCCGTGATTCCTGCGCTCACGCGTTCGTTGTAACGAGTAGAATAGTTTTGTGCTGCTGTTTTGATCTGTTGGAATTGTTTGGTGTACTGTTTCTTATTTGTTGTATTGTTTCCTTGTATGTGAATGTGTGATGCGAATAGGAAACGTTCAGTTCGAGGATTTCTCTGAAGACCCAGCTGTTGGAGAAGAATTTGAGCAGCATCAGAGTTGGGAAGAAGGCAAGTGTATTATGTCATACAAATGTCCTAATAATTGTTAATTTCACCATCCATGCATGTGTCTTAATTTGATGGGTTCCTATTTAAGGATTTGCCTAGTCACTATAATTTCCTGTCCCTGAAACTGAGTTGCTTAATTAATTTTGATGGTAGATGATGCTTAGCTTGCTCAAGTGGGATTGGTCTAATGAACCCCTACTCTATGTTCCATATACTCTTTTAATTATTTAATCTGCAAGATCATCTCTTTTTAATTGGAGCATGGAGCGACCACCCAGAAAACAGTACAACCATAAGTGCTAACATGGCTCTGGCTTTGACCGATTAATTAGGTGCTCTAGGTAGATTTACCTGAAAGGGGCATGAGGGGCGGCGGTTGACGAGGTATAGCCCGGTCCTCTTGAGCTGTGGGCTTAGCTAAGAGACAGACCTCATTAGGGAGGGTTATGCTTTGCTCCTGAACCGGAAACCTTAGCGGGCTATCACTTATTAGAGTGTCTTTGTAAAGGTCTCATAGTGAAACCCAGTATTCGGTCCACGTGGTATGGGAAGGGTACATGCTTTCGGGCAATGAGAATCGCGACTTATGGTGAAAATGTACAACCTCTGCAGAGTGTAAAACTGTTATAACAGCTGTGCTCACGGTCATGGGCGGCCTGGACCCTCACATGATAATTTACACGTGAAGATGGATTAAATTGTGGTTACTTGATTGTGTTGGGATTATGTCATTCATTAATTTGTGGGTGGTATATACTTTCATTTGGTAGTAAATAGTTGTCTAATAAAACTGGGCCAATTAAAAGTGCTTACTGCAGTATTGTCAGGCAACCTTTTTGCCTCAGCCTTATATGTCATATTATATTTGCTGAGTACGTCACGTGCTCATGCTTGTTTTCTTTCTTCTATTGCATCTACTATACCCGAAATGCTGCTCAGATTGGGAGGATGTGGAGGATTTTGCTACTGAGTTTGAGGAGTTCTAGGCGTGTCTTCCCCCAGTCATCTGCCTGTGGAGTTGGAGTCACTCGTGCTTCGATACTTAAACGTTTAATTAAGTCTTCCGCTACGACATTTGTGTCTACTCTGATATTGTAATATTCGTACATTAATACTTTCTCGAATGCATTGTTATGATTATTCACTTGTGATGTCTACCATATGTATGTAAACTTGATCCTGACGCACATATGACATGCATCTTCTGCTAGAACCGGGTGTGACATTGCAGGAATCGAAGATTAGTGGCAGCGCCTTTAAAAAAGAGAAGGGAACATCGAACACAGAACGGGGAGGAAGCCAATCTATAATTCTATATCGAGCCGTATTAAAATTCGAATTTTTTCAGTCGAAGCAGGATGCCGAAGCGGCGTTCAAACGAGCGTGACCGCCGCCGCCGGCGGCACCTTTACCTCGTCTTCGACGACTCGTCGTGAGGATACAGCATCCGCAAGGTAGATCTGCCGCCCGATCCCGATTCTGATTCCGATTCCGACGACGGCGAGCATCCGCCGCCGCCGCATCCACATCCGCATGCTGCAACCTCACGGGCAGCCGCCGATCAGCTTCGCCACCTGCCACCGGCCGTGTTCCGCCTGGAGGCGCCGCGAGGGTTGCCGCACTACTTCGCCGCCGCCTTTGGCACGAGGATCATGGCGATGCATCCCGTGAGACCGGGAACCGACGGCGAGCTCTGCTCCATGCCCAAGCACCTCGCCCCCGTGTTCGACGTCCGCACACGCGGCGTCATCTTTGCCCCACGCCACAGGGCAGATTTGGCTGACCCCATCTACATCCCGTCAGGGATAGGCTGTTCGCTCTAGCCTCCGGCTCCTTCGAGCAGCTCTGGCCGCCGCCGCTGGAGCACCCCGGCGGTGAGCACTTGGTGTGGGCATGGCACGAGCTCCCGGAGCCGCCCTTCGAGAGGCAGCGAATCACCTCCTACGCCGTGCACCCCGACGGCCGGACGATCATTGTCAGCACCGCCGGGAGTGGCGCGGCGGCGCCGCCGCCGCCACGTTCGCCTTGGACACGGAGGCGCCGGACTTGGTGTGGAAACGGCTGGGGAAGTGGGCGCTGCCTTTCACTGGCAGCTCGCACTTCGACGGCGAGCTGAACGCCTTCGTCGGTCTCTCCAAGGACACAGACACCCTCGGCCACCTCTGCTCCTGCGACACGGCCGGTTCCGACACCGGCGAGGGGCGTTGCCCGCCGCCGGCGTGGAAGCTCGGCAAAGAGAAGCTGTTCGGCGATGACCGGGGCGAGAAGCACGAAGGAGCCACCCTCCTCTACCTGGGAGACAAGAGCAGGTTCTGCATTGTTCAGTGCATCTCCGTCCAGGATGGATGCCTCGATGAGGACGCGCAGGAGGAAGATGTGCCCGGGACACGTTGTAATCTTTTTCGATTGATCACGTTTTCTCTCAGCTACGACAAAAATGGAGACCTGACCACTGGCAAGAGCCGCCGGGTTTCGATACTATAAAGTGCCTAAAGCTTCTACTGAGTTTCTGCTCAAGAATCCGGTGGCGTTCTGGCTGTAATATTGTGCTATGATAGTATGAAATTTCGTATGTTTTCGCTTCAAGCGTGATTCTGTCGCATTCATTGTATCAGCCAAGATTGTGCAGATGCAAATGTGCATCCTTTGTATCTTTTGAACAATATGAAATGTATGGCGATCTCTTTTAATTTTGAGTAAAATGCACCCCAGGAGTCATATCAAAGAGTAGCTGGTTATTTACTTTCTCAAAAAAAAGTAGCTGGTCAATTTTTTATTTCTCTATATGAGAACTACGTTGTGATATTGGGATATTGCTCCTATTAATCAGTGTATCATTCGTACCAGAATGCATGTCTAAAGTGCATATTATATGTGTTGCTATAAAGCTGTCTTTTACTGTTAGTCACTTAGTCATATCAAAGCACATAACCATTACCGGTATCAAAGGTAGTATCAAGCTGTCTTTTAATGTTACTTTTGACCTTTCATGCTTTTGTTGTGAGTTTTTCCTCCCTTTTTAATTACTTAATCCCTGTATGATGCAATTGTCAGGCTATAAGATTCTGACAGTCCTGACTTTGCAAAGTACATGGCAGTCCTAATTTCGGATTGTGTGTGCTATATTAATTTTTTGCGTCCTAGTCCTACATGCCTTGCGATACGTTAATTTCCCTACATGTGCATGGTTTCGAACTCCATGGATATAAAAGGCTCCAGGCGCCAAGATCATCAGTCATCACCATCCAACACCCATCGGCACACTTTGCCATCGTCCCCTGTGGCCTCTTCCAAGATCTCATAAAAAATATATATATGCTGAACTCGACTGCGTATGCCGGTATCCAGATGCAAGGAGGGAAGAGCACAGGCGTCTCTGTGCTCCCGACGTCAAACGGCCGCGTTGCCAAAGTTGACACGGGGTGCTGTCCTGTGGAGTTTTCTTTTTTTTGAAACATAATGTCCTGTCCAGTTGGAGGCGAGCGCGAGAAGCAGTGGGGCAGAGGGAGGGAGGGCCTACTGCTGCTACTGATAGTCTGATACGGTACATGAGAAAAATGTGGCCACAATAATATATATAATAAGTTATAGTATTTATATGATTTTAATACCTTTAAAATCTACTCTGCCATATTATAATAATAGAATATAAACATAATATCATCTAAAACTACGCATACAGTATACATATGTTATTATTAATTAACAATTTACTTATTAGTCTATTAGGTCATCTAGCTTAGCTCACGAGCTGGCTCGAACTCGCTCGTTATACTAACGAGAAAAACTCTTGCTCGGCTCGTTAGAAATATGCACCGAGCCGAGCCGAGCCCCCGCGCCCGCGCCCGCGGCTGCCCGCGCGTCGTCCACGCCCACCCCCACGCCCGCGCCCGCGGCTGGCCGCGCGTCGTCCTCGCCTGGTCAGTCCTCGTCCACCCCTACGCCCCGCCGCGCATCGTCGACGCCCACGCCCCGCCGCGCGTCTTCGACGCCCACGTCCCGCCGCGTGTCGTCCACCCCAACGCACGCCCGCGCGTCGTCACTGCTTCGCAGCTCCTTGATTTGGAAGGTGAGTAAATGCTGTTTATATCCAAAACCTAGATGGTTTCGTCCTAAACTAGAAAACACGGGTGCGGCACCATCCTTGAGTTGGCCAGTGGTGATTCTCTGTGTGTTTTGCAAAGGATTATACCATTTTTGGACCATGGGTCTTGGATGTTAGTAGCCATGTGAATGGATGTATAAGCTAGGCGGTCACAATAAATATGTAAGAAAGGCAGTATTGCTAGAAGCTATGTTGATTGAATTTTAGTTATCAATAAACATTTATTGGCCTCTCTCATGAGAGAACAGCCCATATAGGAAATTATCCTTGTGCTTGCATTGACGGAGGGAGACACCATTGCTTGTTGCCGTTGCTCTAGTGTACTTTTCTTCTAGAATTCATGTTACAATTATATGATGCATGCATCATGATGATCTCAATACCAGATTTAGAATATGTACTAGAAATATGGCGCGCTGTTATGACCCGTTAATTTTGCATATATAGTTAGCTTGGTTAGGATAACATAATTTATTAGCTTAATCCAGCCCTCAGGTGAGTATATGGAGCTGTTTTTATTGGGTTTCATGTGTCCACTACTATTAGTAATAAATCCGTTGAGGTACTAATATAGGATTAACTGTGCACGGGCAAGTGTTGCTAAGTCTGTAAACCTTACAGAACTACATATCCTAGTTGCCAATTTGCAGTCTCCTTTTTAGATAGCGGTCCTAATATTTAATAAATTTCTCTGCGGTGATGTTGCCAACATCATAAAATGAAGCATCAGATTGGGTCTAGCAGTTCACATAAGCTGAGGAACTTAACAGTTACCCATTTCATTTTTTTTGTTATGCTGTCAACGTCTCCATAGGATTTATTTGGCTTGCACCAAAAGATCACTTGGTGCAGAAAGATTTTTGCATTATTTCTTCAGAGAGATGCATACAGAAAATGGATTCATGGTAAAAATTATGGAATTACATGTTGAGATTTTTTAGAGTAACACAATTTTTTAAGATCTCTCTGGATACTGACTGAGAAAAGGTGTACAGATCGTGAGAGAGAACTAATATGTCTAAGCTTAAAATTTGGTTTCAAAGCTTTGTCTACGAAAAACTGCAGTGTTAAAATTATGTCTTTTTTTAGGAAGGATGAAAAAGTCTAGTAAAGCTTGTCATGAACATTTGGTCATTTCCACATGATTTATGTTGTCCAATACATTACTTATACTGATAAGATGAGCTGTGATATTCCACAAACAGAAAAATAACACACAGGAGGTAGTAATATTTACTTAGATAGACTGGGCAAAACATAGAATGTTCCTGTGTGGTAGTTGTGAGCTGTAGTACTATAAATCATTATCAAGCGAGTGCCTGCTTAAAATTTTCATCCTATAGTGAGTATTGATGATATCCTCGTGCTTTGGGCTATTGGGAAAAATCATTAGCCTGAATTACCAAACCAAACTGCCAGCCGCGCATGCTTGAAACTGATATAAATTTTCTGTGCCGGCTTGACTACTCTGTCAATGCATTGAATCTTTGCAGCCACAAATGCTGCAGTGCTTCACCTAATGGGAGGAACTATTTTATTTTATTGTTTTGGTTCCCACTTGATAGAGGGTACCAGTCAAGTACTTCGACAAAAGATTGCATCTCCAACAAATTATTAGCAGCTAGCTGACATGTCTTCTGATTCGAAAATTGATGTGCTGTTAAATTTCTAATATAACTGTTCGTCCAATAAAACAGTTGTTATAACATAGGAGTACTTTATGAATAAGGGCTCTCCATTCTTTGCTAAGCTAGAAGGCTACTGCACATATGAAATAAATGTATTGTATTGGTCCAAAAATGTTCAGTACCATCCAGAACACCTTCTCTAAAAGTGGAAACTGATACAACCTTAAACTGTTTCTTTTCATTTTCTCAGCTTAATCTGCTAAGTGCTAAGACCACAGGAGAGCTCTCAAACCACATTATTACTGGTACATTGTGAAAATTTTAGTAACTAATACCGGCTGACAAGGACCCTATCCTTATTACCTGGTCAGACATTAACATTGCCCCTGCCCTTAGTAAAATTATTGAAATAACCGAGTTAAATGGTCATGCTGCCTTGCTTTGATTTCTCCCCCTAAAAATTTCTTTATACTACTGCACTCTGTGTAGCCTCACTTATATAGTGCCCTGAACTCCCCTGGCTGTCCTACAACTAATATACTTTGTCAGTAAGAATACTGCTAGAGACTAAAGTATTTGTTTCCTTGTATATGTTTTCAGTCTATTTTTGAAATTAGCAAACGTTGTTTGAAGCTTTGCAACTGACAAACTGTTACTGCTGTTGGGGAATTCCATGAATATATATTCCAGATTGCTTTAGTCACAGCATAAGTAGGATGTTGCATTACTAAGTTGCTAACCCTGTAGCATGTTCTCCAGCATTGTCGCATTGCGGGTATCAACTTGGACAAATTCATAATGTTTTCCAAGCTTAGCTGCAAAGGATTCATCTTTCTCCCTGGCAAAATGGGGCATGAATAATTGACAGTTATATATGCAGCTTGAACAGATAAGAATGTCGCACCCTGCTGTATGGGCAGCTCCGCCTCTGGTGTGGGTTTGCAAAAGGATATGTAGATAATTGGGTTTGGCTTTGGGATGAAGAATGGCAAAATAGGCATTCTCATCCCTCAATAATTGCCGACTGCATGTTTGTCCCCTAGCTTTAGTCCAACTTATTTGACTGCAATCCCTCCTCCCCTCCATCTATCGCAGAAGCCACCACCACCCCTTCTATTTTATTTGAAACATGGTTTGC
Source organism: Echinochloa phyllopogon (assembly GCA_033239725.1). Lineage (NCBI taxonomy): Eukaryota > Viridiplantae > Streptophyta > Magnoliopsida > Poales > Poaceae > Echinochloa > Echinochloa phyllopogon. The sequence continues at coordinate 7,617,721 of BTCW01000009.1, read as the reverse complement.
TCTACAATTTACCCGCTCTCCAATTTACCAAATGTAAGAAAAGTAGTAGTACTATTAAAGTGGCTGAAAGATGCTACTTGCTTATTTGTCTGTAGTTCTTCAAACTGATCGGATTTTTATTTCAGAAACCACACATGAAACTGACGAGAAGGAGGACGGGGCAAGCTCTTCAGAAAGTCCTGAAAGTTCAGGCAGAACAACTTCCGGTAAGTAGTGGCACATGTATTCCTTGTATTGTAGGATATACTACATTTTGCCTGTGCCAGTGTGTGGATTCGAATTGTATGTAAATGCCTATAGCTTGCTTAAATTGCAATTGTTTGAGCCATAGAATCTATATGACTATATACATCACCTACAGCCTGTTACACCCACCTTATAATCTCTTGCAAACCTGCTGGCATTCTGCATTTAGGATCTATTTCTATTACTTAGGTAGTGCTTTTGCAGCTTATTGCTTGTGTAGCACTTATCCGAACTGAAGAAAAGATGTGCTTCAGTTTCGTGACATTATGATCATAGGAACAATAAGGTGTTAGACTTTTACCTTTCTTTTGATATTTGATCATCTAATATTATATTCAATTTACAGGACGAATTGTATGAGCTTTTTGTGTCTGAGAAGGAGGAGAAGAAAAGCTCTGAGTTTCGTGATTTCTATACCTCTGAAGCTGCTGTCACTGCTATCGATGTCCCAGGGCAAACTTTTGGTGAACAGTATCTGAGGTTCTCTGATCCTGCAAAGATTTCATCAGCAACCCTTATCGACTGGGTATTCATGTTGGGAGATGTAGGATATTCTCTCCGTGGCTGTTTTGATTCATCTGATTTTGCAGTCACACACTTTGGTTACTTCAAAGGCAAGAGATCTCTGATGAAAAGACTCAAGAAATACAAAGCAAAGTGGGGTAGGATGGATATGGAAGCAGCTGCTGATTTGATACTGGATGAGATCTGCTCTGGTGCTGCTATACTACCCTTTGATTTGCAACACCTCCTTGGTTTGCTTAAGAAAAAGAACACATTTATCATAAGGCACCATGCCTCGTTGTATAAGGAACTTGGGAAGGATGTCCTGTTCTCCTCAATGTTCGTAAGATTCAAGAAACTTGAGAAGCTTAACAAATCGAAGTACAAGAAAGTTCTCGCCAAGATTCCCTACTGCAGTGGTTTAGATTGGTGGAAGCCAAGGGTCCGGAAAAACACATATCTCGAAGCAGTGCTCGACAGGAAGAATCCCACAAACCTCAGCAAGAAGAACCGGCGAAACCGCAAGGTCAAAATTGCATTCAGGGTTCGTTCAGCATATAAAGGGCACGGGGGTGAGCTATTGAGATTCAGAAGGAATGGTCAGCAACACCTTCCTGATTTTTCGATTGGCAAGCAGCCAGCTGCTGCTGCAGGGACACTGGGCCGTCGCCTTCAGCAGCCATCACCCACTGCCTCCAGCATGAAGAAGAAGCTTCCCTGTTCAGCGGCTTCTGCAGCGAGCAGGGGTCAGAAAGCTGTGCAGCCAGGGATGGGCAGCTGTGCTGTCTCTGGAATGGTGGAAGTGGAGCTCTATGGACCTGATGACGCTGAACATATGTTTGAGGTTGCAGTGCCTGACCTTTTGGTCGATTTCCAGCAAGCTATGAGTGATGTGGGAGAGATCAAAGGTCTTGGGTGGCCGGAGCCATCAAGGGGAGGACGGCTCCGCTGAAAAGTTCAAGTTGGATCTAGTGGGTGGCCGGAGCCATCAAGGGGAGGACGGCTCCGCTGAAAAGTGCAAGTTGAATCCAGTGAAGCCCAGTGAACCTTGATGTAACAGCAGTGCATCTTTGGATGCTTTTCATATTCAGAAATGTTAGGATATATACCGAAGCTCATGTTTGCAGGACTCTTTTCATGCAGTCGAACGGCAGAGTTTCTAACTGAATCTTTTACTGTGGATAGTAACAGCATTACACTTGTGCAGTGGATCTTCTTATATAGATATGATAAGACGTTTCTGGTAATGTTTGGAGGCACTGTTCTATTGCTTGGTTTAACATTTGGCCGGTCAGAATTTTTCCGGTGACTTCCATGTGGAATCAGTTATGAACTGGTGCCGCTGAATTGTCTTTTTAACTTGTTGCAGTGAGGATATATGTCGAAATTGCAACTGTATTCTTTCATATAGTACATGTAGTGGATTATTGTTTACTTGCCTGCTTGATATTGTGATTTTAAGTGAAGTTTGTTAATGGGTGGATTCAATCTTTGGGAAACACTTTTTTGAGTGCTTCTTTGCAACCTGCTAATGGTTTGGGTGGAAACCGGCTTCGATTTGGTGGGAAAACAGTGTTCCTTTGAAACCTAAACGGCTCAGCTTGGTTTGGTAATTTGGTCGGTAGTGGTTTGCTCGATTTCACAGAAAAACTGCTCAGCTTTTGGTAATATGGATGGAAATGCTTTTAAACCGTGGATTGTAGCATATGGATTTGAGGCCTGTAAATCAGAGTAGTCTCCTGGTTTGTTTGCATAGTTTGCGGACCCACTAGTGGATACTTCATAGCGCCGCCGGCGGTCTCGTGAGCGACGCCAGCACGGCGATCACGGTGGGTGCCCCTGCCATTGCCGGAGCCAGAGATCACGGTGGGTTTTTTTTTGCATATTTTCCTTGACATTGTGTTTCTTGGTAAAGAATTGGCAATGACCATTTTACTTGCACCAGCAAAGAAAGCGACACGCAATTAGCATAACAGTCGTGTTAGAAAATGGAGGGAAGATGCATCCGAGAAAAAGTTTTTTTTTATCAAATCTCGGACATACAGTTAACTGCCAAAAGCTTTTAGCGTGCGCGAAGGATGAGCTAATCATTTCATGTAGACATTTACAAAGACTCCACGCAGACCGCATCCACGCGTTACATCGAGATATCATCATGATTTTTACATCCAAAAGGCCACGGGATCCTCCAGGGCAAAGTCACTAGCTGCTTCAGGCACTTTGTAGTATCGAACTCGCCTGCTGTTGCCAGTCGTCAGGTGTCCATCCTTGTCAAACTTGAGAGAAAACGTCGTTACTCGAAACAGGTGGCGGCATGGCTGGTCAGTCTCATCTAAATCCTCGTCCTCCTCATCCTGCAACCTGTAGAAATTCCTCTCGTCAGCACAGTCATCGCCGGTTATCGAGACGCACTGCACCAGGCAGAACTTGCTTCTGTCTCCCATGTAAATAAGGGTGGCTCCAACGTGCTTCTCAACCGAATCCTCGCTGAATATCTTCTCCTTGCTTAGCTTCCAGGACAGACACTGCCCATCACTGGAGTCAGAGCTGGAGGACACCACATCGCAGGCGCATATGTGTCCAGCTGCGCCCGGATCTGCGCTAAGCCCAACCCAGGCGTCCAGCTCGCTGTCAAAATACGCGCGATCGGTGAAGGGCAGCATCCACTTGCCGTGTTGCTTCCACTTGAGATGTGCTTCCGCCGTGTCGAAGGTGAAGGTGCGCCTCTTGGTGCTTACAAAGATGGTCTGTCCATCAGGACGCACGGTGTAGGAGGTGATATCCTTGTGCTTGAAGGGATACTTCGGCAGCTCGCACCAGCACAGATCGCCGGGTTCTTCTAGCGGCGGCGTTTGAAGCAGCTGAAAGGAGTCGCAAGACAGAGCGTATAGTCTTTTGTCGACGGAAAAGTAGATAGGATCGATCAGATTCATCTTGGGGCGAGGGACCAAGCCAAACAACCGCGTGCGAACGTCGAAGACAGGAGCGCCGCAACTCGGCGTCAATGGATGAGTGTTCCTCCCTCCCACTCCCACGTAGTTGGGATCCATGGCAATGATCTTGGTGCCAAAGGCGGCAGCAAAATAGTCGGGATACCCACGGTGAGCCTCCAAGCGGAAGACAGCTGGTGGCAGGCGCTGCTCGCGCTCCGCGCCTTCACCTGAGATGGCAGTGTTGTGCAGGTGCGGCGGCTCGTCGGAACAAGGGTCGGACGACAGATCTACCTTGCGGATGCTGTACCCCCACAGCCAGTCATCGACAACAAGGTAAAGGTGCCGGTGCCGGCGCTTTGCCGTTCGGTCGCCATTAACCCCACCGGAACGCCGCTTTGCCATCCTTGTTCCTCCTTGTCTCCTTCTTGTCCTCTGCCCACGGCCCAGCAGATCAAAATTTCCTCCCGATCCGTCTTCCCTTGATCTTTTAAAGGCGCTGCCACTGACCCTTGATCCCTGCCATCCAAAAACGAATCCGTTCGCAAATAAGAATCAGACCACACCAGTCCTACCCCTACTACAACTCAACTAGAACCAATCCTGATATCCGAATCTGAATCGTGTGGTTGCAAGAAACAAAGAAAATCACATTCTACCAACCTGTTAAAGGTGGCTGAGGCGGACGCGGCGTCGGAGGTGGCTCCGGCGGCGGCGGCGGCGGCGGAGTAATTTTGAGCGGCGGCGGCGGCGGCGAACCGAATGGATTCGTGGGGGAGGAAAGGAAAGGAAACCCTATTTGACTAGGAAATCCTATTGGACTAGGGCCGTGTCGAACCTTGGGCCGGTCCGACCCCCATGGACACCACCGTTGTGGGCAGGGTTGAATGTGTTGTGCGCAATAGCGCGGGTGGGCGGGTTGAATTCGGCCCAGTAGAGGCTTTCGGCCTGCGTGGAAGAGGACGGCTCAGTTGTATTCTCCTTGATTACCTCAAAAAAGTTGTATTCTCCTTAAAAAGAAAAGTAGGAGCTTATGTATTGATGTTTTTATTTTCTTTCTTTATATTATAAAAAATATGCCCGTCCGTTGCTATAGTTTATAAAAAAGTATATATCAATTTATTTTGGTTATATTATACTTTCATAGCTTAAGAACTAAGGAAGCTATAAAAGGGATTATCAACATGTTTCACCACCAACTTCAATTTGTGAATTATTTTTCTCTGCTCTACTAGTAATTAGCTATCTTTTTTTTCCGAAAATATATTTTTGCGGTAGAGAGATTCACTCACTAATCAAGAGTTATCTGTTTTACAGTATAGGGTTTACTCACTATAGGGTTTACAATCTTGGAGCATAAAACGTCAAATACACGAAAAAGCATATCTACAAGCCAAGTTATGGACTTATGGTTTCAACTCGATAAGCATGCTCCACAAGTTCATGAGCAACCTATTCTGCACAAGTTCTTTGGTTACTTGGACACTGCCACAGGCTTTAACGATCTCCGTTACATTTTGGACAGTTGGCCTAATTGGTTGATCTCTTCGTCCTGGAGTGATGGGATACGGTTATCTGTTTTACAGTATTACAAAGTGTGCTAATATTTTTCTTCCATGTGGTCTAATTTTTAGAAGTTTGGTTCACGGCAAAATCGAAATGTCTATATTTTGAAACGAAAGGTACATACATTTATTATCATCAAGAGAATGACATTTCTCCATAGTTATAAATGTGATCTTTGAATCTAGAGTATTTCATTCCTTAAAAGCCCATAAATTTTCTTCCGTCCAAGCAAGTCTTAAAAAAACTTATCATGGACCTAATTACGCCATCTACGATCATCATAATTTCACACTATAAAAGGCGCTAGAGCGGCAAAGAGCCAAAGACAACAATCACGAGAAGACTCAACCACTTCATCCTTTATATACCAAAACTAGCCCCCTGTAAACCACACCGCCATCGCAGTAAGCGACCAAAAGCCAGAGAGGCGGCTTTGCCCTGTCCGTAGGCCGTAGCCTTGGTGCCGAACGCCATGGCCGGCACCAAGGGCAAGTCGTCCTCCGCCAAAGCCGGCACGCCCCTCCTCGGCAAGGCCGCGGCACCTTCGCCCAGGTCTACCATGCGCGCTGCCTCGCCGGCGGCGACCCCGTGGCCGTCAAGGTTCTCGACAAGGCCAAGCTCGCCGCCACGGGCATGGCGGCGGGCGTCCTCCGCGAGGTCTCCGCCACCCCAGCGTCCTCTGCCTCCACGAGGTCCTCGCCACGCGCTCCTAGGTCTACCTCGTCATGGAGCTCGCCCCCGGCGGCGACCTCCTGTCCCGCCTCGCCTCCCTCCCGGCGCGCCTCGTGTTCCTGCAGCTGGCGTTGGCGCTCGCCTACGGCCACGCCCGCGGCGTGTTCCACTCCACCGCGACGTGAAGCCCCAGAACGTGCTTGTCGATGCCGCCGGCGGCGTCAAGGTCTCCAACTTCGGGCTCGCCGCGCTCCCGGACTCGCTCCGCGACGACGGCCGTCTGCACACGGCCTGTGGCACGCCGGCGTTCCCGGCGCCCGAGGTGCTCCGCCGGAGGGCCTACGACGGCGCCAAGGCCGACGCGTGGTATTGCGGCGTCATCCTCTTCGTCCTCCTCGCCGGCAGCCTCCCCTTCGACGATACCAACATCGCCGACATGTGCCGCAGCAGGGCGCACCGCCGCGAGTACGCGTTCCCGCGGTGGGTGTCGCAGCCGGCGCGCCGCCTCGTGTCGTGTCCCGCCTGCTCGACTGCCGACCCGAACCCGGCGACGCGCCTCGCCGTGGCTGAGCTCGCGGGGCACCCGTGGTTCAAGCGCTCGCTCAGCGTGGACTCGCAGCTCGGCGGCCTCATGGACGGCCAGGCGGAGCGGGAGCTGGCGTTCCAGGCGCCGCCGGCGCTGAACGCCTTCGACATCATCTCCATGTCGCCCGGGCTCGACCTCTCCGGGCTGTTCGGCGAGAGCAGGAGGAGCCGGGAGAAGCAGTTTATGACGACGGCGTCGCCGGAGAAGACGGTGGAGCGGCTGGGGCAGTCGGGCGCGAAGCTCGGGTACTTCATGGTGGGGAAGAAGGGGGTGGAGCGCCTGCCGCTGGGAGGCCTGTCGGGGCTGGTGGCGATGTCGATGGAGATGTCGGAGGTGTCGCCGGAGCTGATGCTCGTGGAGCTGAGGCTGGAGGGCGGCGACGGCGACGAGGCCGAGGTGTTCGGGTGGGAGGAGCTCAGGGTGGAGCTCGGGGATGTCGTCACGGCGTGGCATGTGTGCGAACAAGGCTAATTCGCTCGGGCTAATTCGCTAGAAATAGTTGAAATCCAACACCATTGGTGTCGCAAGAAAAATTCCCAAAAGACGCTGCTTACCAACCAAAGTCGACCAAGTACCAAAATCTGTTCAACTCGAATCGATTGCAAACACCAAAATACGAAGTAGCAGTAGTTTCCTAGTCCAATCGAACTCTCCAAACTTGCATTGAGTGTACATGCATATGATGCATCCCCATTGTAACGGACGAGGGACGACTCATGATCTTCTTCCCTGACAGCGGCTGCCAAACCGCAGCGAAACCGTCCATTTGCACACCATGGGGCCTTTTGTCATCCGATGTATAAGCCGGAGGCCCTCTCTCCAAACTATTTACTCTACTTACTTGACCGGCAGTTCAATATTATTCTCCAACATGATGTCTTCGCCATGCCATTTGCATCATGAATCACCGTGCCAGCAACTCCTTGGTCAGTTTGTTGAAAAAAGTCGACATCCAGGTTAGCTTGGGTTGATCAATTTGAGGTCTGGCAGCCAGACTACTCTGTTCAGGGACGTCATTGTGGGTGCCTGCTCTAGATCGACGATTTTTATTTCAAACTAAGACCAGCACTTGATGTCTGATTTCCCATATCTAAGCTACCAAATGAATGGACCATATGAGTTCATAGACATTCTATTCTTCCTTTCAGAGAGTAAAAGGCTTCCTAAACCACTAACAGGATTCACAAGCCAACTGTAGTAAACTAATAAGAATGCCATGTTGTATTAACTGTTCTGTTGCTTGAGAAGCCACGGGCATGTAGTAAATTAGAACCACAAAGCTATTTAATCTACATATGTAAGCATTGAAGAGTGAATGTTGTGAAGCCACGCTGATGCTCAAAAGTATTGTAGAATGTCTAAGTGAAATGTTTGTTTAATCCTGTACTAAAATATAGAGTTTGCATATGTTTCTTAATTCGCTGTTGTCTCATTGCGATTTTCCTCCCGAGCTGGGCTCATTTCCATCTCAAATGGGCCTTCTGTGGGCTCTGGGCTGACTGGCTGTACATTGAGAAAGCTAAAGGTGCAGCAGCCATTGGATGCATATTGGATGGCATCCGGTAGGGCTGACTTCTTTGCTTCAGCACGTTAGGGAATCCGCGCCGCCTCGTCACCGTTCCCTCTCCTTCCCTTCCGCCGTCGCCGCTGCCCCGCCTTCCGCCTCGCCCGCTGCTTCCTCTCGCTGACACCCTACCCCCGACCGCGTCTTCCACCGCCCCGTCGACTCCAAGGCTCTCAGATCCTCCTCCGAGAACGGCGTGACCGCTAGCCAGTCAGCCCCTGACGAGCAGCCGACGACTGGGCGAGCGGCTCCGCCACTTGCAGCATCTTTGCCCCGCCTTTGCCGGCGACGAGAACCCATGAGGTATTCCCGCCCCTTATCTTCACTTCCTGCTGTGCGAAACGGAGCACTCAAAACCCTAACATATGCTAAATGTATTCGGATCTGACCCTAACATATAAAGTCAGTTTCGGTTTTGTTTGCAAAATTATCGGGTGTGCATGTGTCTGTCGAGTTGAGTTGCAATAGGATTGGGGATGATTGATTCGAATTCGATCTCGTGTTGCAGGGATCAAAGATTAGAGGCAGCGCCTTTAATAAAAGAGAGAAGGGAGACAGAACGGGAGGAAGCAGATATATATCGAGTAATAATACAAGAAGTCTTTTTTGTGAACGGGGTGGTGAGTAGATAGAGAACAAGAAAGCAACGAGCAAGAAGGATGCCGAAACGGCGCTCTAGTGGGATTGACCGCAGCCCGAAGCGTTGGCGGCAGCACCTTTACCTTGTCATCGATGACTCGTTGCGCGGATACAGCATCCGCAAGATAGATTTGTCATCCGATTTTGATTCAGATGACAGCGAGGAGCAGCAGCATCCGCATGCTACAATCTTAGGGCCAGGTGCCGAGCTTCACCTGCCCCCAGCTGTTCTCCGCTTGGAGGCGCCGCGAGGATTGCCACACTACTTTGCGGCCGCCTTTGGCACTAGGATCATGGCAATGCATCCCATGAAGCTGGGAACGGACGGCAAGGTTTGCTTGATGTCCAAGCTCCTCGTTCCCATATTCGATGTCCGCACACGGGGCATCATCTTTGGTCCTCGGCACAAGGAAGACTTGGCTGACCCCATCTACATCCCAGTCAGGGATAGGCTTTTCGCTCTAGCTTCTGGCTCCTTCGAGCAGCTCTGGCCACCACCGCTTGAACACCCTGGCGGTGAGCACTGGGTGTGGGCATGGCACGAGCTCCCAGAGCCGCCCTTTGAGAGGCAGCAAATCACCTCATACGCCGTGCACCCCGATGGGCGGACGATCATTGTCAGCACCGCCGAGAGTGGTGGTGCCGTCGCCGCCACCTTCGCCTTGGACACGGAGGCGCCGGACTTCGTGTGGAAACGGCTGGGCAAGTGGGTGTTGCCTTTCACTGGCAGCTCGCACTTCGACGGCGAGCTGGACGCCTTTGTAGGTCTCTCTAAAGACACAGGCACCCTTGGTTACCTCTGCTCCTGCGACACGGCCGGTTCTGACACCGGCGAGGGGCATTGTCCACCTCCGGCGTGGAAGCTCAGCAAAGAAAAGCTGTTCGGCGATGACCGGGGCGAGAAGCACGAAGGCGCCACCCTCCTCTACCTGGGAGGCAAGAGCAGGTTCTGCCTTGTTCAGTTCATCTCCATCCAGGATGGATGCCTCGATGAGGAGGTGCAGGAGGAAGATGTGCCCGGGGCACGACGTAATCTGCTTCGACTGACCATATTTTCTCTCAACTATGACAAAAATGGAGACCTGACCACTGGCAAGAGTCGCCGGGTTCGATACTATAAAGTACCTAAAGCTTCTACTGAGTTTCTGCTCAAGAAACCGGTGGCGTTCTGGCTGTAATATTGTGCTATGATAGTATGAAATTTCATATTTTTCGCTTCAAGCGTGATTCTGTTGCATCTATTGTATTAGAGCCAAGATTGTGCAGATGCAAATGTGCATCCTTTGTATCTTTTGAATAATATGAAATGTATGGCGATGTCTCTTTTAATCCTTTTGATTTGATCAGTAGAGCATGCTTGCATAAGCCTGCAAGAACATGACCTTTTGAGTGGCGATGTTTTGTTTATCTTATTTGATTAGCCTTCGCTCCTCATGCTCACATTGTTCTCTGAAAATTGGTGTGAATGTGTGTTCTTGATGGCTACTGTACATTATGAATATGTTTGTTTTCCATGGTTACATTCTGAATATGTCTGTTCTGGATGGTTCAAGTTCTCAATGTGTGTGTGCTTTATGCATTCATGCGGGAAGCGGTGCTAGGTCCTGAAAGTGCTCAGATCAGATAACTTCAGACTGGAGACAAAAGAAGATAGTAGAACTCCACATTGTAATTAGGATTGTACCCCATCGGCGCCAACGTGCTCAACGTCCGCGTCACCGGGGCGCTCTACGACGTTGAGGCAGCACGGCGGGACACTGGACGGCGGCGACAAGACCTGCATCGGCGTGCAGTGCTTCCGCAAGGTGTTCCTCATCATCGCCGTCGTCGGCGCGCTCGTGTCGCTCGTGCTAGTGTGGCGGACCAGGAACTCTACAAGGGAGACATCTACGCCGAGTTCAGGGACAACGCGCGCCGCCGCCGAGGAGGAGGACGAGGATCTGAAGCGGCCCAAGGAGGATGAGTCAACGCCGGTCAACGGGACTAAGGTGTAGTATCCATGGGGATTGGCGGCCAGGCGCTTGCAACCCTTGCGTTGACGGAGTATACATGGCCAACGCCACATGATTGAGCTGACGCTCGGTTTTGACTTGTATACACGTCATCTCCGGTCCATGCTGTTCTCAAGCTCAGAGAGAGCTCAGACGAGAGAGGCAAGGGATGCCTCAGTCACAGACTCACAGCTTATGACTGCATATACTGCAGGTGATTACTGATTGATTAGCGTGGAGTAATCTTTTAGCAGAAGACTAGCGGTGATGATAGCATAGAACGAGTTGCCTTGTTATGGTTTGTTTAGCTTCTGTGGTAGATGATCCCAATTTATAGTTGTCGGAAGGAGAATAAAATTACCTTGATCACCTCATAGAGGTTTGTATCCAGGTGATCTGGTGTCCTGCCTGTAGCATACAGCCATGGTGGTTCTGAACGTCTGATGGAAGCGCACCATTTCTGCAAAGGAAGAAATCAGATGAAGCGAAAACAACATTATTTGAATGACAAATGAAACGTTCTGCGTCAACGAATCACACCATTTCGACGATGAACTTTTAAGAATATCTCCTCTTCTCTTTCTAAAATTTAAATGATTTATTGGCACCTTTTACGAACAGAGCTACAGAGGTGTTGATCCGTCCAATTTAGCTGGATTTTTAATTTCTGGACCAACAACTGATCTCAAACAAGAGATGTTCCAAGTTTCAACAAAACTGCACTTGCATTTACCTGATGGTTGCAAATTGTCGTCTGATGGGCCTTAAGACAAATTAAACAAGCTTGATGAATTTTATCCATTGTCGTTAGTAACTAGAAAGTGACATTCCACTCGGTAAGCTTGAATTGCTCCTAGAGCCTGTGAACTATCACAAATAATTTGATATTATCCTTCAGGTGATACAGTTAAATCATCTGCTTTGTTTGCAGCAAAACTTGTAATAATGTGGCCCAATGCAACTTTGTTTGCAGCGGCCGGGATTTTTTCATTTGCTTGATGAAATAAAACTCCCTTTATCTAAAAGAAACAGTTAAATCATCTGCATGACTGCATGTTCAGCCAAAGTGAATATTTCAGGACGCTTCACTGACAACAAATGGTCAAGATATCTGACTTTTCATAGCAAACAATATTTCTCTTGACCATTTGTAATCAGTCGACAGGAGAGAGAAATTACCTTAGAATATCTGACAGAGCTTCTTATCCTAAGTGAACCGGTGTCCAGCTTTTAGAGAACATGCAATGTTGGCTTTTATCATCTGATGATTTTCAGGTCGAGAAACGATGCTGACAGGGCGAACGCCGTTGGGCTGATACGCCGTCTCTGCTATGTGCTATGGAAGGAATCAGATCAAGGGAAAGTCGACGTTGTTTGAATGTCAATCATAAAGCGTTGCATCAATTCGAATCAATGGTGTTTGTGGCTCGATTTGACTTGATAGTTTTTTTGGCTTAATAGCCATTTTTGTCCCCAAACTTTCTCAGGGATCGTTTTAATCCTCGAACTACCAAAAGAGTCAATTTAGTCTCTAAACTATTGTTTTCTGGTCTAGTCTAGTCCATAGCCTTAGTTGGCATGCCACATCAGTGGGTCTAATGTGACCACACTCTGAATATCCAGAGTGCCCTCTACATCAATTAGTCAATTATGTGGAACTATTCATTACTGAGTCTGTCTATCTTTTTACGGAATTAATTAATCATGTCTTTCTCCATATTTCCTCTAGATATTGTTCAGCAAATCTTGTTTTTGATCCCTCTCCTAAGATTTCTAAATTATACATGCTAAAATAGTGTAATCTATTGCTACTTGTTACTCTGAGTTGCTTACGCTGGAATTAACTGTATGAACATGAGTGAAGACAACTCTATCACGTTATGAGTAGCAGATGATGAGAGCATACATGACGCACTGCTGGCTGGATTGCCACTGCTGAGAGCCTGAGAAGTTACTGGGGAGGGCACTATGCACATTTGGGCAGTGGTGGACCTAGGATTTAAATTTAGGGTATGCCACCCCAATACTTCTAATATACTTATATACAGTATAATTAATAAACAATTTGGTATGTAACGGAAACCAGCTACTCGGAGGGATGGAAGCCAGGGGCAGTTGGCCTGCTCTATTTGCAAATTGCAAGCACAAGAGTCAGACGTTGGCATAAAGACTTGACCTGAGAAATGGCTGGAGAAATATTTTTTATATGGGTTTGTATTGGAATTTTAGGTATGCCATGGCATACCGGGCCCACCCACTGGCCACTGAGTCCGTCAGTGCATTTGCTGTATGTCACACTGGACAAGCTGATATGGCATGCCACTTAATTAAGATCAGCTGACATGAAATGCCAATATGGTACAACTAAGATCAGGGACTAGGTTGGAAAAAAATAGTTGTTCAGGGATTAAATTGGCCCTGTTAATAGTTCAAGGACTAAAATGAGCCTCTAAACAAAGTTTGAGGATTAAAATGGCTATTAAACCTTTTTTAAAAAGGAAAGAATATTGCAATATTCAGTACTGTGAGCCGCTGGATGGAAAATGCTGCATTGTTGGCCTCCAGCAGCTCAGGGGCAGTTGCCGCTTCAGTATCCGCATCAGGCGGCCGAACGACTGTATGGGCGGACGGACACGGCCGGACCCCATCCATCCAAGACGTACGGAGACGGAATTGAATGCCAGTCTCAGTCCCATCCTGTCTTTTCTTGGAGGTCCATGGCTAGCTCCCCTCCAGCAGCAATGGCGACACTCTGAACCATGGGACAGCCGCTTGGGTGCTCCGTGGATGATGGAAGGGGGATTCAGGTTAGCCACAGGGTTTATCTGCATGGCCAGTTTTCAGCCAGGCTTCAGAGCATCGGGTCGTCGCTCTCACTGATTTTGGTTTGTTTCCAACGTTTCAATGCGCTTGTCATGTCGTCTGACGGCTACAGGTGAAATATGCCCATGTGTGGCTACGGTTAATACAACAAAATGTGCCACTCAATTTTTACTCAATGCTCATGACCAATTTATCATACTATTTATATTTTATTACTCGTAACAACGCAATCACATGTCCCTTCGCGTCGAGATTCGACGCTGCCGCCCACGACTCTGCCGCCGTCTCCGTCTGGGACTCCTAATGACACCTCTCTTTCCATTCTAATCATTAATTCGCAATCCACCGTCCGTAGCTGTGTTCTCTCCACCACCGTCGTCCGGGCGCTCACGAGATCGTCAGGTCCGATAACGGGTAAGCGGAAGCACTCCACCTGTATTTTTTTCATGATTCGATATACTTTTTGAGAACTCTCGTGAGCAGGAATTGGAAGCAGTGCTGCTCCATCTCATCATGCTGCAGGAAGCATGAGTACTCCATCTCGTCATTGCAAACTGCTTGGCCAACTGCTGACTGCTGCTCCATCTCGTGGTTAAGGGCCTGAGCTGCAGGAAGGAGGGCGCGCCGTGCTGCTGTGTTGGAGCTGAGCTTGAAGCGCATGGACAGCGGCGGCGGAGTCCCGTACGGCGACGGATTCTACGCGAAGGGTCGTGAGTGGTGCGATGCCTGGATCCCGCCGTTTCAGGTTTGATTTAGTGAGGAGTTTTTAGAAAAATTATAATTAGCAAAGCTAATGATGGGAAGATTTAAGTGTTAAAGTTTTTCACTCTCTCTTTAGCCTTCGGATAGAGATTCAACAGTTGTAACGAGAGTTTTCATAGTTTGCACATAAAATTAGTTTCTATAGGATACGTCGCCTAAATTAACCATCTTTCACTCCAGGACGTCATATTTACTGCGTTGGCAGAGAACTTTTTTTTTGTTGTTGATAAACAGGCAGAGAACGTTGACAACTGAAACAATCAGCAAGGACGATTGTCCCCGCGTAGCGACGAATTGCAGAAGGCTGCCAGGAGCAAAACGTCAACGTTGCAGCAGTTGTACGAGGAGCAGTGCGATCCTGGGCGCCAGCTAAGGCGTGCTGTTGTTTTGCAAATATTTTGAGGGAAGAGGAGGGCTTTGTGTGCTTACAATGGGTTTGGGTGTGTTTAGTTCTAAAAAGTAGAGGAGAAAGTTTGGTGAAAATGTCACATCGGACACTGTAGCGTACAGGAGCATGTTTGTGGTAAATATTGTCGTATCATGACCTAACTAGACTCAAAAGATTCGTTTCATCGTGTACATCAAAACTATGTCCTTAATTTTTTCTTTATTTTTTTTATTTATCCACATTTAGTGTTCCATGCATGAAGGGGAAGATTTGATGTGATAGGTGGATAGTTAAATTTAGAGAGAGAATTTTTGGATTTTCGGTGGAACTAAACACAACCAATAACGAATTGGACCAAGCATCCATCCGTGGTGTATATCTTACTGACACGGAGAGGACCTGCATATAACAACTGCTGTACATGTCTCAAGCCTCGCCTGCGTTCTCAAGGCGGCGTATACATTGGTTGGGCTGGGCTCTAGAGCCCAGCAACTCTCAGGTCTCTTGTGCTGCTCTTCCGGGGTTTCGGCCTTCAATTTTAGCACGCGCCCACGCGTATAGCACCGTACTATGTACTGTACGTAATTATTACTAACAGGATAAATGGCCGCATGGAGATTTTTTTTTTGAGCCAATGACCGCATGGAGATTGAGGAGGGGAGCATTAACTCAGAAAAGCTTTTGAATAGAAAGGAGAACATTGCTTATTCTATCCAATTCACTTATATTGACGTCTTTTGGTGGATGTTATTAGATGAACTTAGAAGTATCAGCTCGATCAAATTGAATATAAATTTGTAAAACTGGTATCCAGTGAACAAGTTATGGCTTTCTAAAGTTGGACTTTGGCCTGTTGTCTAAAAAAAATGACCGCATGTACGGTGTATCACGAATTCGCGATACGGAGGGAGTAATTTTGATGATCTGATCTCATCTCCTTGTATTCACATTGGACTCTTGCGCAGGCACGATCCATGCCGTACGATGGAGCTGGTTACGAATTCGAATTCGATCTCGTGTTGCAGCCCTTGCATGTAACACCCTAAATTCATCACATTTAAATCATAGAAACCATTTGGAAATTTTCTAGGAATTTTTGAAGCTTATATGAATTTTCTAGGATTTAATTGGAATTTTATTCTCTTTAATTGAATTAAACATCATTAAATAATTATTTTAGTCAAAATAAGTTTTTGTTGCATTCATCTTGTTGCATATATTTTTGGTTGCTAGTAAATTGAATTTGAATTTAAATTCTGTTTAAATTCGAATTTAATTTGCTTTTGTTTGAATTATAGAAAAGTTGTTTAGGCTGAGTTTGGTTTAGGTCCCTGGACTCTCAGCAAAGTCCGCCTTTGCCCCCTGAACTTTCGGCCCAGCCCATCTTTGCTCCCCGCACCGTTTTTCTTTTCTTATCGGGCCGTTTTCTCTTCGCGGGCCGTCTCCTCTCAGTTTTCGGCCCACGACGGCCCAGTCTCGCCGCACCGCTTTCCTCTCCCCGTTGTCGCCGTCGTGTGGGTCCCGCTTGTCAGCTTCGTCGTCCCCGACCTGGATTTCCCTCGACCGAGTTCCAACCGCCGCCGTCGCCGATTTCCGCTCGGGCACGGACGCCCAGGGCGCCCGGACTCCTTTTTTTCCCCGGCCTATATAAGCGGCCGAACCCCACCGTCTTTTTCCCCAAACAAACCGAGCTTCGCAACCCTAGTTCCCGAGTCGCGCCGCCACCCAAGTTCGCCGCCGCCTCAGTGCGACGACGACCAGCGTCGCCGTTGTCAATTCCGTGTCCAAGACTCGTCGAAATACGTCGCCAGGTGGTATTGAAGTTTCCCCGTTCGTTTTCTTGGATCAATTTCGCTCTTGTCATGCTAACGACGCTCGTCGTCGTTTCCCAGCGCCGCCGACCGCCATTCTTCGTCGTCGAGCGCCGTCACATCTCTTTGCTCATCGAGATCTGCCGTGGTAAGTTCGTCGTGTCCTTCCAAGTCTCTAGGGACAAACCGCGCTCGTTTTGGTGTTCCCTAGCGTCGAGTTCATGACAACCGGAGAGCTCCGCCGCCGCGCATGGAGCCGCCGCCGTCGGCCATCGCCTGTGCGCCGTCCCAGTCATCCAGATCACCATGGTTGAACTCGCCATCGTCTTGCGAGTCCGTAGGTCCTGATCTTGTCGCAAACCGAGCCTTGTAGCCTTAGATCGAATTTACTCCGGCGAAGCCCCGCCGCGGGAGCGAGCGGCGCCGCCGTCCCGGCCGTCGCCGTCGTTGGCCGAGGTCCCATCTTCCCCTGACCGTCCGATTCAGATCCTACGGTCTAGATTGGATCTAGCCCGAGTAAAATCGATCGCGTACCGGTCAGTCGTGACAATTTTGCTAAAGAGTCCCTGAACTTCTTAGGAATCAACCCGCAGTCCATCTTAGTTCAAAAATAATTACAGATAGGTCATGTTTCTTCTATTTTAGCCCCTGCAAGTTTTAAAATTACACCCGAGGTCCTGTGTTGGTTATTTTACCCGTAAGCCCTCGTGTTTTTATACAAAATTATGTTTAAGTCCCTGAGTTTTCGCAGTTAGGTCCCTGGAACTTTTAAAACTTTGCCAGCAAGCCCTGAACCTTAGAAAAGCCATATCTTTCTCGTTGTAGCTTAGATTCCCGTGATTCCTGTGCTCACGCGTTCGTTGTAACGAGTAGAATAGTTTTGTGCTGCTGTTTTGATCTGTTGGAATTGTTTGGTGTACTGTTTCTTATTTGTTGTATTGTTTCCTTGTATGTGAATGTGTGATGCGAATAGGAAACGTTCAGTTCGAGGATTTCTCTGAAGACCCAGCTGTTGGAGAAGAATTTGAGCAGCATCAGAGTTGGGAAGAAGGCAAGTGTATTATGTCATACAAATGTCCTAATAATTGTTAATTTCACCATCCATGCATGTGTCTTAATTTGATGGGTTCCTATTTAAGGATTTGCCTAGTCACTATAATTTCCTGTCCCTGAAACTGAGTTGCTTAATTAATTTTGATGGTAGATGATGCTTAGCTTGCTCAAGTGGGATTGGTCTAATGAACCCCTACTCTATGTTCCATATACTCTTTTAATTATTTAATCTGCAAGATCATCTCTTTTTAATTGGAGCATGGAGCGACCACCCAGAAAACAGTACAACCATAAGTGCTAACATGGCTCTGGCTTTGACCGATTAATTAGGTGCTCTAGGTAGATTTACCTGAAAGGGGCATGAGGGGCGGCGGTTGACGAGGTATAGCCCGGTCCTCTTGAGCTGTGGGCTTAGCTAAGAGACAGACCTCATTAGGGAGGGTTATGCTTTGCTCCTGAACCGGAAACCTTAGCGGGCTATCACTTATTAGAGTGTCTTTGTAAAGGTCTCATAGTGAAACCCAGTATTCGGTCCACGTGGTATGGGAAGGGTACATGCTTTCGGGCAATGAGAATCGCGACTTATGGTGAAAATGTACAACCTCTGCAGAGTGTAAAACTGTTATAACAGCTGTGCTCACGGTCATGGGCGGCCTGGACCCTCACATGATAATTTACACGTGAAGATGGATTAAATTGTGGTTACTTGATTGTGTTGGGATTATGTCATTCATTAATTTGTGGGTGGTATATACTTTCATTTGGTAGTAAATAGTTGTCTAATAAAACTGGGCCAATTAAAAGTGCTTACTGCAGTATTGTCAGGCAACCTTTTTGCCTCAGCCTTATATGTCATATTATATTTGCTGAGTACGTCACGTGCTCATGCTTGTTTTCTTTCTTCTATTGCATCTACTATACCCGAAATGCTGCTCAGATTGGGAGGATGTGGAGGATTTTGCTACTGAGTTTGAGGAGTTCTAGGCGTGTCTTCCCCCAGTCATCTGCCTGTGGAGTTGGAGTCACTCGTGCTTCGATACTTAAACGTTTAATTAAGTCTTCCGCTACGACATTTGTGTCTACTCTGATATTGTAATATTCGTACATTAATACTTTCTCGAATGCATTGTTATGATTATTCACTTGTGATGTCTACCATATGTATGTAAACTTGATCCTGACGCACATATGACATGCATCTTCTGCTAGAACCGGGTGTGACATTGCAGGAATCGAAGATTAGTGGCAGCGCCTTTAAAAAAGAGAAGGGAACATCGAACACAGAACGGGGAGGAAGCCAATCTATAATTCTATATCGAGCCGTATTAAAATTCGAATTTTTTCAGTCGAAGCAGGATGCCGAAGCGGCGTTCAAACGAGCGTGACCGCCGCCGCCGGCGGCACCTTTACCTCGTCTTCGACGACTCGTCGTGAGGATACAGCATCCGCAAGGTAGATCTGCCGCCCGATCCCGATTCTGATTCCGATTCCGACGACGGCGAGCATCCGCCGCCGCCGCATCCACATCCGCATGCTGCAACCTCACGGGCAGCCGCCGATCAGCTTCGCCACCTGCCACCGGCCGTGTTCCGCCTGGAGGCGCCGCGAGGGTTGCCGCACTACTTCGCCGCCGCCTTTGGCACGAGGATCATGGCGATGCATCCCGTGAGACCGGGAACCGACGGCGAGCTCTGCTCCATGCCCAAGCACCTCGCCCCCGTGTTCGACGTCCGCACACGCGGCGTCATCTTTGCCCCACGCCACAGGGCAGATTTGGCTGACCCCATCTACCTCCCGTCAGGGATAGGCTGTTCGCTCTAGCCTCCGGCTCCTTCGAGCAGCTCTGGCCGCCGCCGCTGGAGCACCCCGGCGGTGAGCACTTGGTGTGGGCATGGCACGAGCTCCCGGAGCCGCCCTTCGAGAGGCAGCGAATCACCTCCTACGCCGTGCACCCCGACGGCCGGACGATCATTGTCAGCACCGCCGGGAGTGGCGCGGCGGCGCCGCCGCCGCCACGTTCGCCTTGGACACGGAGGCGCCGGACTTGGTGTGGAAACGGCTGGGGAAGTGGGCGCTGCCTTTCACTGGCAGCTCGCACTTCGACGGCGAGCTGAACGCCTTCGTCGGTCTCTCCAAGGACACAGACACCCTCGGCCACCTCTGCTCCTGCGACACGGCCGGTTCCGACACCGGCGAGGGGCGTTGCCCGCCGCCGGCGTGGAAGCTCGGCAAAGAGAAGCTGTTCGGCGATGACCGGGGCGAGAAGCACGAAGGAGCCACCCTCCTCTACCTGGGAGACAAGAGCAGGTTCTGCATTGTTCAGTGCATCTCCGTCCAGGATGGATGCCTCGATGAGGACGCGCAGGAGGAAGATGTGCCCGGGACACGTTGTAATCTTTTTCGATTGATCACGTTTTCTCTCAGCTACGACAAAAATGGAGACCTGACCACTGGCAAGAGCCGCCGGGTTTCGATACTATAAAGTGCCTAAAGCTTCTACTGAGTTTCTGCTCAAGAATCCGGTGGCGTTCTGGCTGTAATATTGTGCTATGATAGTATGAAATTTCGTATGTTTTCGCTTCAAGCGTGATTCTGTCGCATTCATTGTATCAGCCAAGATTGTGCAGATGCAAATGTGCATCCTTTGTATCTTTTGAACAATATGAAATGTATGGCGATCTCTTTTAATTTTGAGTAAAATGCACCCCAGGAGTCATATCAAAGAGTAGCTGGTTATTTACTTTCTCAAAAAAAAGTAGCTGGTCAATTTTTTATTTCTCTATATGAGAACTACGTTGTGATATTGGGATATTGCTCCTATTAATCAGTGTATCATTCGTACCAGAATGCATGTCTAAAGTGCATATTATATGTGTTGCTATAAAGCTGTCTTTTACTGTTAGTCACTTAGTCATATCAAAGCACATAACCATTACCGGTATCAAAGGTAGTATCAAGCTGTCTTTTAATGTTACTTTTGACCTTTCATGCTTTTGTTGTGAGTTTTTCCTCCCTTTTTAATTACTTAATCCCTGTATGATGCAATTGTCAGGCTATAAGATTCTGACAGTCCTGACTTTGCAAAGTACATGGCAGTCCTAATTTCGGATTGTGTGTGCTATATTAATTTTTTGCGTCCTAGTCCTACATGCCTTGCGATACGTTAATTTCCCTACATGTGCATGGTTTCGAACTCCATGGATATAAAAGGCTCCAGGCGCCAAGATCATCAGTCATCACCATCCAACACCCATCGGCACACTTTGCCATCGTCCCCTGTGGCCTCTTCCAAGATCTCATAAAAAATATATATATGCTGAACTCGACTGCGTATGCCGGTATCCAGATGCAAGGAGGGAAGAGCACAGGCGTCTCTGTGCTCCCGACGTCAAACGGCCGCGTTGCCAAAGTTGACACGGGGTGCTGTCCTGTGGAGTTTTCTTTTTTTTGAAACATAATGTCCTGTCCAGTTGGAGGCGAGCGCGAGAAGCAGTGGGGCAGAGGGAGGGAGGGCCTACTGCTGCTACTGATAGTCTGATACGGTACATGAGAAAAATGTGGCCACAATAATATATATAATAAGTTATAGTATTTATATGATTTTAATACCTTTAAAATCTACTCTGCCATATTATAATAATAGAATATAAACATAATATCATCTAAAACTACGCATACAGTATACATATGTTATTATTAATTAACAATTTACTTATTAGTCTATTAGGTCATCTAGCTTAGCTCACGAGCTGGCTCGAACTCGCTCGTTATACTAACGAGAAAAACTCTTGCTCGGCTCGTTAGAAATATGCACCGAGCCGAGCCGAGCGAGCTAACAAGTTTCGAGCATTTTGTTCGGTCTTAGTCCAAACACTTATTACAAATTAGGTAAGAAACTACATTCTCTCCCACAAATTAGGCCCTCTCTTGTAGTCTTGTTTATATATATAGCACGATGTGTAGTTAAAATAAAACTGCAGGGGTCTTTTCTAAACATCGTACTTTGATAAGAAATAATCAAGGAAACCAGTTACTTTGATTCAATTCGGTTTTGGTATTAGAGATCTTTTTCCAGCCATGCCCGCTGTAATGCACCTGCATAATTGCTATAGTCTAAAATAACCACATAATAAAAGTAGCACGTACGTGTCGCGCACGCATTGTTACTAATTAGTAGCTCTAGACTGGTTCTTTTAGTATGATTGTGGATTTATCATTCTGTTGGAAGTGATTTTATTATTTACCACCTAAATGATAGTTTCAAAGGACATGGAAACTTCACATTGTGACCAGTAGCCTGCTATTTGGAGTTCCATATCTTAATTTACATACGTGTTTTTTTTCCTTCCAAGGAGCAACTGTTCCTAGTATGGAATTGGAAGGGCCAATGGGATTAAGTGGATTTATAACAAGACTCTATATTTCTTTTATCGATTAATCATTTTCTTCTAAGATATGTTTGTAATATTTACTTTTTATACACAACATTTTGCCTCCATATATGTTGGCACATTAACTCATTATTCTCTATGATTACTCAACTAAATATTTTATTGACTCGGCATTTTTCTTATGAGATACTCCGTATCTAACTTAATTTTCCATATTGTCTCACATTTCTTTTGTCCATGCAATATTTTTTTATCTCTAAGACAACTCAGTTTGACATATATTTTATTAACTCAACATAATTTCTGACATGTGCTGTCTTATCTTTTTATTTATTATTTTTCTTTCAATATATGACAGCTCAACTCTTTTGTTGACTCCTTTTTCTTCCAATAACCCTTTTTATTTACCATATGTAGGGTAACTATAAGAGGATAAATGTAGATCACATAAGCTTGCTGAGGAAGGCTATGGAACAGATCAAAGCTCCTGTCCCTGCAGTGCAGGTTCTAAGCAATGGCGGGGAACTGACTAGTGTTATTGTCGCATTTGACGCTAGAAAAATACCCTGTGAAGTGGTGCAAGGATCAACTCCCGGGCAACAGTTATTGCAAGGGGATGAATGAAACTGTCCTGAACGTGCTGAACAAGATGCAGTTTTAAAGGTGGTGAGGTATTTGGGCATGAAGTTTGGGCTCCAGGTTTTGGATTTTAGTTCTCATAAGATCAACAAACTGGAGATGCAGTGCCAACAGCTAGATGAACAGAATGTCATTGTTCTGAAGAATATTAAGAGGCTATTGTGAAGCAGTGGGGATCTTCTATTGTGGACGCTTGTATTCCAACAGAGGATATACTACCTGAGCTGCTGATTAGCATTGGCTTGGAGTCGATGAGTGGAGCCGATGAGAATGCAAGCATGCTATTCTTGTAGTTCAATTACATAGTATTGTTGCTGTGTACTAAATGGAACCTTTCACGTCTGGCAAAAGAACTTATGCATTTTGTATTATCTATTTATTAACTTAACATGCCTAGATGGATGAATGTTTTTTGGTTGCCCTGATTCTATTTATTACGGATTCCGATTTAAGCAGAATAGGTCATGCATACAAAATATTTTCAAAAAAACTTCATGATATAGAGAGGCAATGTGTATGTTAAAACAGCAATGTTCGCAAATCCTTTACAGAGACATCAATAGAATTCATATCATGTCATCTTAAGCCATAGTTCAACATCTAAACCTTTAGTACACAATTGTGATATAAGATAAAATGCAGGTCCAGTCTAAATTATCTGACTACATTACAACACAGCAAAATCTTACGCCTTCAGTTACAACTCTTGTCCATATGTAGCTCAGTGCCCAAAATAACCAACCTTGCACACAAAGCGATCCCTACTTGAAGAAGGAATCACACTCATCTTCCATCACCAATCACTATGCATCAGTGTAGCCCTTAAGGTCACACTTGCTGCAACGAACATCAGTTTTTCATATCTTTGTTGTACTTCCCTGCCACCCACAAGTCTTTCTAGTATGTCCTGCAGAAGGCAACTCAACTTCAGGAGTACCAAACACGAACATTTCACTATTACGTTACTATGAAATTATTATGTTACTATAAAGCACCACTTGTGGTGAAAATAGTGAGCTGGAGTAGTATTTTGCAATATGCGCATGGTCTACATAAAGAGTCTGGCAAATATTTATGGATATTGTGTTTGGTGTTTATTGGCAAAAGTAACTAAGTTTTAAAACTGTCTTTTACAAGATGTACATTAGCTATGGCTTGACTACAAAAAGGACTGGATCTGAAATTTAGACTGTCGTGCATCAATGAAGAGAGTCTGAAGTTTAGGAGGGTCTGAAAGGGCAACATGGGTACATAACTGTGTTGTATAAAAAGAACAATGTTAAAATCTGAAATGTAACTGAATGTTGGGTTGGCCTGAAACAACAACCAAAACACACAACAGAGTTGTTGGAATAGATAAAAAATAAAATAGAAATCTGAATTGCAGCAGGCCTGTTGGTGGCTGGTGCTGATTATTGTTGAGAGAAAAATACTGCTGGCTGGTTAGTGGCTGGTGCTGGTTTTTACTGAGATAAAAACACTGCTGGCTGACGGCTGATAAGCCAAACGAACGGGTATAAAAACTAATTTTGGTATTAATTGTGGATGATGGGTAGTTCTGATTATTCTTTGGGCGAGGGGGCTGAGTGCTTGTGCGGAATAAGGCCCTGTTTAGTTCTCAAATTTCACCTCTAAATTTCACTATGTAAAAAGAAGATTCACATCGTATCAAAATGTCGGCATATGAGTATTAAATGTAGATGAAATCAAAACTAATTATTTGTTGTTCTTTGCGAGACGAATATTTTAAAGCTAATTAATCAATATTTGGATAATTATTTAAAAAAATACAAACGAAATGCTACAGCATTGTATTTATGGCACTTTTTAAACTTGAAATTAAACAAGGGCTAAGCTGGGTGAATGGACCGTACGCGAAATGTGCCTGCATGGGTAATGGGGTCTTTTTTAGTTCCCAAATTCGGGAGTTTGGGGTCTCTTTGTAATCATTGCGTCACTGTAGCATTTCGTTTGTATGTGCGAAAATTTATTCAAAAATTAATTAATTAGGCTTAAAATGTTCGTCTCGCAGAGTATAACAAAAATATACAATTAATTTTTTATTTCATCTATATTTAGTACTCCATACATGTTATGATATTTTAATGTGATGGGAAATTATAGTAAATTTGGGAGTTGGTTTTTAGAATTATAAACAAGCCTGATAGCTAGCGAGTCAGAAGCAGTAAGGCCGCGGTCAACGAGCATCTCGGCGAGGCAGAGCCAGCACGAAGATTGAAACAGAATGGACGGCGTGAGATAAGCTGAGTCGTTGTTCATCCGGATTCACCCGTTGCCCCGTCCCCCCTCTCACGCTCCTGCCTCACGGCTCTTCTGCCCTGAGGCGGTTACGGCTTGGCGCGCCGCCCGCCGCCCTCCGCCCGCCGCCGTATCCCCGCCGAGGCGCTGTCCTTGGCCGCTGCTCCCACTGCTCGTCCCGGGGAACCAATGGCATCCCGCTTCCGATCCGGCCGGCGCCGCGCGTCCACCTCGCCCGGCAGCTCGTCGACCTCGCCTGGCCGCAAGTCGTCCGGCCACCGCAATGTGAGGCGCCGGGCGTCGACCTCTCCCGTCAGCGCGTCGTCCACGCCCGCGCCCGCGGCTGCCCGCGCGTCGTCCACGCCCACCCCCACCCCCACGCCCGCGCCCGCGGCTGCCCGCGCGTCGTCCTCGCCTGGTCAGTCCTCGTCCACCCCTACGCCCCGCCGCGCATCGTCGACGCCCACGCCCCGCCGCGCGTCGTCGACGCCCACGCCCCGCCGCGCGTCTTCGACACCCACGTCCCGCCGCGTGTCGTTCACCCCAACGCACGCCCGCGCGTCGTCACTGCTTCGCAGCTCCTTGATTTGGAAGGTGAGTAAATGCTGTTTATATCCAAAACCTAGATGGTTTCGTCCTAAACTAGAAAACACGGGTGCGGCACCATCCTTGAGTTGGCCAGTGGTGATTCTCTGTGTGTTTTGCAAAGGATTATACCATTTTTGGACCATGGGTCTTGGATGTTACTAGCCATGTGAATGGATGTATAAGCTAGGCGGTCACAATAAGTATGTAAGAAAGGCAGTATTGCTAGAAGCTATGTTGATTGAATTTTAGTTATCAATAAACATTTATTGGCCTCTCTCATGAGAGAACAGCCCATATAGGAAATTATCCTTGTGCTTGCATTGACGGAGGGAGACACCATTGCTTGTTGCCGTTGCTCTAGTGTACTTTTCTTCTAGAATTCATGTTACAATTATGTGATGCATGCATCATGATGATCTCAATACCAGATTTAGAATATGTACTAGAAATATGGCGCGCTGTTATGACCCGTTAATTTTGCATATATAGTTAGCTTGGTTAGGATAACATAATTTATTAGCTTAATCCAGCCCTCAGGTGAGTATATGGAGCTGTTTTTATTGGGTTTCATGTGTCCACTACTATTAGTAATAAATCCGTTGAGGTACTAATATAGGATTAACTGTGCACGGGCAAGTGTTGCTAAGTCTGTAAACCTTACAGAACTACATATCCTAGTTGCCAATTTGCAGTCTCCTTTTTAGATAGCGGTCCTAATATTTAATAAATTTCTCTGCGGTGATGTTGCCGACATCATAAAATGAAGCATCAGATTGGGTCTAGCAGTTCACATAAGCTGAGGAACTTAACAGTTACCCATTTCATTTTTTTTGTTATGCTGTCAACGTCTCCATAGGATTTATTTGGCTTGCACCAAAAGATCACTTGGTGCAGAAAGATTTTTGCATTATTTCTTCAGAGAGATGCATACAGAAAATGGATTCATGGTAAAAATTATGGAATTACATGTTGAGATTTTTTAGAGTAACACAATTTTTTAAGATCTCTCTGGATACTGACTGAGAAAAGGTGTACAGATCGTGAGAGAGAACTAATATGTCTAAGCTTAAAATTTGGTTTCAAAGCTTTGTCTACGAAAAACTGCAGTGTTAAAATTATGTCTTTTTTTAGGAAGGATGAAAAAGTCTAGTAAAGCTTGTCATGAACATTTGGTCATTTCCACATGATTTATGTTGTCCAATACATTACTTATACTGATAAGATGAGCTGTGATATTCCACAAACAGAAAAATAACACACACGAAGTAGTAATATTTACTTAGATAGACTGGGCAAAACATAGAATGTTCCTGTGTGGTAGTTGTGAGCTGTAGTACTATAAATCATTATCAAGCGAGTGCCTGCTTAAAATTTTCATCCTATAGTGAGTATTGATGATATCCTCGTGCTTTGGGCTATTGGGAAAAATCATTAGCCTGAATTACCAAACCAAACTGCCAGCCGCGCATGCTTGAAACTGATATAAATTTTCTGTGCCGGCTTGACTACTCTGTCAATGCATTGAATCTTTGCAGCCACAAATGCTGCAGTGCTTCACCTAATGGGAGGAACTATTTTATTTTATTGTTTTGGTTCCCACTTTATAGAGGGTACCAGTCAAGTACTTCGACAAAAGATTGCATCTCCAACAAATTATTAGCAGCTAGCTGACATGTCTTCTGATTCGAAAATTGATGTGCTGTTAAATTTCTAATATAACTGTTCGTCCAATAAAACAGTTGTTATAACATAGGAGTACTTTATGAATAAGGGCTCTCCATTCTTTGCTAAGCTAGAAGGCTACTGCACATATGAAATAAATGTATTGTATTGGTCCAAAAATGTTCAGTACCATCCAGAACACCTTCTCTAAAAGTGGAAACTGATACAACCTTAAACTGTTTCTTTTCATTTTCTCAGCTTAATCTGCTAAGTGCTAAGACCACAGGAGAGCTCTCAAACCACATTATTACTGGTACATTGTGAAAATTTTAGTAACTAATACCGGCTGACAAGGACCCTATCCTTATTACCTGGTCAGACATTAACATTGCCCCTGCCCTTAGTAAAATTATTGAAATAACCGAGTTAAATGGTCATGCTGCCTTGCTTTGATTTCTCCCCCTAAAAATTTCTTTATACTACTGCACTCTGTGTAGCCTCACTTATATAGTGCCCTGAACTCCCCTGGCTGTCCTACAACTAATATACTTTGTCAGTAAGAATACTGCTAGAGACTAAAGTA
Source organism: Echinochloa phyllopogon (assembly GCA_033239725.1). Lineage (NCBI taxonomy): Eukaryota > Viridiplantae > Streptophyta > Magnoliopsida > Poales > Poaceae > Echinochloa > Echinochloa phyllopogon. The sequence continues at coordinate 7,590,064 of BTCW01000009.1, read as the reverse complement.
TTTGTTTCCTTGTATATGTTTTCAGTCTATTTTTGAAATTAGCAAACGTTGTTTGAAGCTTTGCAACTGACAAACTGTTACTGCTATTGGGGAATTCCATGAATATATATTCCAGATTGCTTTAGTCACAGCATAAGTAGGATGTTGCATTACTAAGTTGCTAACCCTGTAGCATGTTCTCCAGCATTGTCGCATTGCGGGTATCAACTTGGACAAATTCATAATGTTTTCCAAGCTTAGCTGCAAAGGATTCATCTTTCTCCCTGGCAAAATGGGGCATGAATAATTGACAGTTATATATGCAGCTTGAACAGATAAGAATGTCGCACCCTGCTGTATGGGCAGCTCCGCCTCTGGTGTGGGTTTGCAAAAGGATATGTAGATAATTGGGTTTGGATTTGGGATGAAGAATGGCAAAATAGGCATTCTCATCCCTCAATAATTGCCGACTGCATGTTTGTCCCCTAGCTTTAGTCCAACTTATTTGACTGCAATCCCTCCTCCCCTCCATCTATCGCAGAGGCCACCACCACCCCTTCTATTTTATTTGAAACATGGTTTGCTCTACAATTTACCCGCTCTCCAATTTACCAAATGTAAGAAAAGTAGTAGTACTATTAAAGTGGCTGAAAGATGCTACTTGCTTATTTGTCTGTAGTTCTTCAAACTGATCGGATTTTTATTTCAGAAACCACACATGAAACTGACGAGAAGGAGGACGGGGCAAGCTCTTCAGAAAGTCCTGAAAGTTCAGGCAGAACAACTTCCGGTAAGTAGTGGCACATGTATTCCTTGTATTGTAGGATATACTACATTTTGCCTGTGCCAGTGTGTGGATTCGAATTGTATGTAAATTCCTATAGCTTGCTTAAATTGCAATTGTTTGAGCCATAGAATCTATATGACTATATACATCACCTACAGCGTGTTACACCCACCTTATAATCTCTTGCAAACCTGCTGGCATTCTGCATTTAGGATCTATTTCTATTACTTAGGTAGTGCTTTTGCAGCTTATTGCTTGTGTAGCACTTATCCGAACTGAAGAAAAGATGTGCTTCAGTTTCGTGACATTATGATCATAGGAACAATAAGGTGTTAGACTTTTACCTTTCTTTTGATATTTGATCATCTAATATTATATTCAATTTACAGGACGAATTGTATGAGCTTTTTGTGTCTGAGAAGGAGGAGAAGAAAAGCTCTGAGTTTCGTGATTTCTATACCTCTGAAGCTGCTGTCACTGCTATCGATGTCCCAGGGCAAACTTCTGGTGAACAGTATCTGAGGTTCTCTGATCCTGCAAAGATTTCATCAGCAACCCTTATCGACTGGGTATTCATGTTGGGAGATGCAGGATATTCTCTCCGTGGCTGTTTTGATTCATCTGATTTTGCAGTCACACACTTTGGTTACTTCAAAGGCAAGAGATCTCTGATGAAAAGACTCAAGAAATACAAAGCAAAGTGGGGTAGGATGGATATGGAAGCAGCTGCTGATTTGATACTGGATGAGATCTGCTCTGGTGCTGCTATACTACCCTCTGATTTGCAACACCTCCTTGGTTTGCTTAAGAAAAAGAACACATTTATCATAAGGCACCATGCCTCGTTGTATAAGGAACTTGGGAAGGATGTCCTGTTCTCCTCAATGTTCGTAAGATTCAAGAAACTTGAGAAGCTTAACAAATCGAAGTACAAGAAAGTTCTCGCCAAGATTCCCTACTGCAGTGGTTTAGATTGGTGGAAGCCAAGGGTCCGGAAAAACACATATCTCGAAGCAGTGCTCGACAGGAAGAATCCCACAAACCTCAGCAAGAAGAACCGGCGAAACCGCAAGGTCAAAATTGCATTCAGGGTTCGTTCAGCATATAAAGGGCACGGGGGTGAGCTATTGAGATTCAGAAGGAATGGTCAGCAACACCTTCCTGATTTTTCGATTGGCAAGCAGCCAGCTGCTGCTGCAGGGACACTGGGCCGTCGCCTTCAGCAGCCATCACCCACTGCCTCCAGCATGAAGAAGAAGCTTCCCTGTTCAGCGGCTTCTGCAGCGAGCAGGGGTCAGAAAGCTGTGCAGCCAGGGATGGGCAGCTGTGCTGTCTCTGGAATGGTGGAAGTGGAGCTCTATGGACCTGATGACGCTGAACATATGTTTGAGGTTGCAGTGCCTGACCTTTTGGTCGATTTCCAGCAAGCTATGAGTGATGTGGGAGAGATCAAAGGTCTTGGGTGGCCGGAGCCATCAAGGGGAGGACGGCTCCGCTGAAAAGTTCAAGTTGGATCTAGTGGGTGGCCGGAGCCATCAAGGGGAGGACGGCTCCGCTGAAAAGTGCAAGTTGGATCCAGTGAAGCCAAGTGAACCTTGATGTAACAGCAGTGCATCTTTGGATGCTTTTCATATTCAGAAATGTTAGGATATATACCGAAGCTCATGTTTGCAGGACTCTTTTCATGCGGTCGAACGGCAGAGTTTCTAACTGAATCTTTTACTGTGGATAGTAACAGCATTACACTTGTGCAGTGGATCTTCTTATATAGATATGATAAGACGTTTCTGGTAATGTTTGGAGGCACTGTTCTATTGCTTGGTTTAACATTTGGCCGGTCAGAATTTTTCCGGTGACTTCCATGTGGAATCAGTTATGAACTGGTGCCGCTGAATTGTCTTTTTAACTTGTTGCAGTGAGGATATATGTCGAAATTGCAACTGTATTCTTTCATATAGTACATGTAGTGGATTATTGTTTACTTGCCTGCTTGATATTGTGATTTTAAGTGAAGTTTGTTAATGGGTGGATTCAATCTTTGGGAAACACTTTTTTGAGTGCTTCTTTGCAACCTGCTAATGGTTTGGGTGGAAACCAGCTTCGATTTGGTGGGAAAACAGTGTTCCTTTGAAACCTAAACGGCTCAGCTTGGTTTGGTAATTTGGTCGGTAGTGGTTTGCTCGATTTCACAGAAAAACTGCTCAGCTTTTGGTAATATGGATGGAAATGCTTTTAAACCGTGGATTGTAGCATATGGATTTGAGGCCTGTAAATCAGAGTAGTCTCCTGGTTTGTTTGCATAGTTTGCGGACCCACTAGTGGATACTTCATAGCGCCGCCGGCGGTCTCGTGAGCGACGCCAGCACGGCGATCACGGTGGGTGCCCCTGCCATCGCCGGAGCCAGAGATCACGGTGGGTTTTTTTTTTGCATATTTTCCTTGACATTGTGTTTCTTGGTAAAGAATTGGCAATGACCATTTTACTTGCACCAGCAAAGAAAGCGACACGCAATTAGCATAACAGTCGTGTTAGAAAATGGAGGGAAGATGCATCCGAGAAAAAGTTTTTTTTTTATCAAATCTCGGACATACAGTTAACTGCCAAAAGCTTTTAGCGTGCGCGAAGGATGAGCTAATCATTTCATGTAGACATTTACAAAGACTCCACGCAGACTCCACGCAGACCGCATCCACGCGTTACATCGAGATATCATCATGATTTTCACATCCAAAAGGCCACGGGATCCTCCAGGGTAAAGTCACTAGCTGCTTCAGGCACTTTGTAGTATCGAACTCGCCTGCTGTTGCCAGTCGTCAGGTGTCCATCCTTGTCAAACTTGAGAGAAAACGTCGTTACTCGAAACAGGTGGCGGCATGGCTGGTCAGTCTCATCTAAATCCTCGTCCTCCTCATCCTGCAACCTGTAGAAATTCCTCTCGTCAGCACAGTCATCGCCGGTTATCGAGACGCACTGCACCAGGCAGAACTTGCTTCTGTCTCCCATGTAAATAAGGGTGGCTCCAACGTGCTTCTCAACCGAATCCTCGCTGAATATCTTCTCCTTGCTTAGCTTCCAGGACAGACACTGCCCATCACTGGAGTCAGAGCTGGAGGACACCACATCGCAGGCGCATATGTGTCCAGCTGCGCCCGGATCTGCGCTAAGCCCAACCCAGGCGTCCAGCTCGCTGTCAAAATACGCGCGATCGGTGAAGGGCAGCATCCACTTGCCGTGTTGCTTCCACTTGAGATGTGCTTCCGCCGTGTCGAAGGTGAAGGTGCGCCTCTTGGTGCTTACAAAGATGGTCCGTCCATCAGGATGCACGGTGTAGGAGGTGATATCCTTGTGCTTGAAGGGATACTTCGGCAGCTCGCACCAGCACAGATCGCCGGGTTCTTCTAGCGGCGGCGTTTGAAGCAGCTGAAAGGAGTCGCAAGACAGAGCGTATAGTCTTTTGTCGACGGAAAAGTAGATAGGATCGATCAGATTCATCTTGGGGCGAGGGACCAAGCCAAACAACCGCGTGCGAACGTCGAAGACAGGAGCGCCGCAACTCGGCGTCAATGGATGAGTGTTCCTCCCTCCCACTCCCACGTAGTTGGGATCCATGGCAATGATCTTGGTGCCAAAGGCGGCAGCAAAATAGTCGGGATACCCACGGTGAGCCTCCAAGCGGAAGACAGCTGGTGGCAGGCGCTGCTCGCGCTCCGCGCCTTCACCTGAGATGGCAGTGTTGTGCAGGTGCGGCGGCTCGTCGGAACAAGGGTCGGACGACAGATCTACCTTGCGGATGCTGTACCCCCACAGCCAGTCATCGACAACAAGGTAAAGGTGCCGGCGCCGGCGCTTTGCCGTTCGGTCGCCATTAACCCCACCGGAACGCCGCTTTGCCATCCTTGTTCCTCCTTGTCTCCTTCTTGTCCTCTGCCCACGGCCCAGCAGATCAAAATTTCCTCCCGATCCGTCTTCCCTTGATCTTTTAAAGGCGCTGCCACTGACCCTTGATCCCTGCCATCCAAAAACGAATCCGTTCGCAAATAAGAATCAGACCACACCAGTCCTACCCCTACTACAACTCAACTAGAACCAATCCTGATATCCGAATCTGAATCGTGTGGTTGCAAGAAACAAAGAAAATCACATTCTACCAACCTGTTAAAGGTGGCTGAGGCGGACGCGGCGTCGGAGGTGGCTCCGGCGGCGGCGGCGGCGGCGGAGTAATTTTGAGCGGCGGCGGCGGCGGCGAACCGAATGGATTCGTGGGGGAGGAAAGGAAAGGAAACCCTATTTGACTTGGAAATCCTATTGGACTAGGGCCGTGTCGAACCTTGGGCCGGTCCGACCCCCATGGACACCACCGTTGTGGGCAGGGTTGAATGTGTTGTGCGCAATAGCGCGGGTGGGCGGGTTGAATTCGGCCCAGTAGAGGCTTTCGGCCTGCGCGGAAGAGGACGGCTCAGTTGTATTCTCCTTGATTACCTCAAAAAAGTTGTATTCTCCTTAAAAAGAAAAGTAGGAGCTTATGTATTGATGTTTTTATTTTCTTTCTTTATATTATATAAAATATGCCCGTCCGTTGCTATAGTTTATAAAAAAGTATATATCAATTTATTTTGGTTATATTATACTTTCATAGCTTAAGAACTAAGGAAGCTATAAAAGGGATTATCAACATGTTTCACCACCAACTTCAATTTGTGAATTATTTTTCTCTGCTCTACTAGTAATTAGCTATCTTTTTTTTCCGAAAATATATTTTTGCGGTAGAGAGATTCACTCACTAATCAAGAGTCTAATAGGGTTTACAATCTTGGAGCATAAAACGTCAAATACACGAAAAAGCATATCTACAAGCCAAGTTATGGACTTATGGTTTCAACTCGATAAGCATGCTCCACAAGTTCATGAGCAACCTATTCTGCACAAGTTCTTTGGTTACTTGGACACTGCCACAGGCTTTAACGATCTCCGTTACATTTTGGACAGTTGGCCTAATTGGTTGATCTCTTCGTCCTGGAGTGATGGGATACGGTTATCTGTTTTACAGTATTACAAAGTGTGCTAATATTTTTCTTCCATGTGGTCTAATTTTTAGAAGTTTGGTTCACGGCAAAATCGAAATGTCTATATTTTGAAACGAAAGGTACATACATTTATTATCATCAAGAGAATGGCATTTCTCCATAGTTATAAATGTGATCTTTGAATCTAGAGTATTTCATTCCTTAAAAGCCCATAAATTTTCTTCCGTCCAAGCAAGTCTTAAAAAAACTTATCATGGACCTAATTACGCCATCTACGATCATCATAATTTCACACTATAAAAGGCGCTAGAGCGGCAAAGAGCCAAAGACAACAATCACGAGAAGACTCAACCACTTCATCCTTTATATACCAAAACTAGCCCCCTGTAAACCACACCGCCATCGCAGTAAGCGACCAAAAGCCAGAGAGGCGGCTTTGCCCTGTCCGTAGGCCGTAGCCTTGGTGCCGAACGCCATGGCCGGCACCAAGAGCAAGTCGTCCTCCGCCAAAGCTGGCACGCCCCTCCTCGGCAAGGCCGCGGCACCTTCGCCAAGGTCTACCACGCGCGCTGCCTCGCCGGCGGCGACCCCGTGGCCGTCAAGGTTCTCGACAAGGCCGAGCTCGCCGCCACGGGCATGGTGGCGGGCGTCCTCCGCGAGGTCTCCGCCACCCCAGCGTCCTCTGCCTCCACGAGGTCCTCGCCACGCGCTCCTAGGTCTACCTCGTCTTGGAGCTCGCCCCCGGCGGCGACCTCCTGTCCCGCCTCGCCTCCCTCCCGGCGCGCCTCGTGTTCCTGCAGCTGGCGTTGGCGCTCGCCTACGGCCACGCCCGCGGCGTGTTCCACTCCACCGCGACGTAAAGCCCCAGAACGTGCTCGTCGATGCCGCCGGCGGCGTCAAGGTCTCCAACTTCAGGCTCGCCGCGCTCCCGGACTCGCTCCGCGACGACGGCCGTCTGCACACGGCCTGTGGCACGCCGGCGTTCCCGGCGCCCGAGGTGCTCCGCCGGAGGGCCTACGACGGCGCCAAGGCCGACGCGTGGTCTTGCGGCGTCATCCTCTTCGTCCTCCTCGCCGGCAGCCTCCCCTTCGACGATACCAACATCGCCGACATGTGCCGCAGCAGGGCGCACCGCCGCGAGTACGCGTTCCCGCGGTGGGTGTCGCAGCCGGTGCGCCGCCTCGTGTCGTGTCCCGCCTGCTCGACTGCCGACCCGAACCCGGCGACGTGCCTCGCCGTGGCTGAGCTCGCGGGGCACCCGTGGTTCAAGCGCTCGCTCAGCGTGGACTCGCAGCTCGGCGGCCTCATGGACGGCCAGGCGGAGCGGGAGCTGGCGTTCCAGGCGCCGCCGGCGCTGAACGCCTTTGACATCATCTCCATGTCGCCCGGGCTCGACCTCTCCGGGCTGTTCGGCGAGAGCAGGAGGAGCCGGGAGAAGCAGTTTATGACGACGGCGTCGCCGGAGAAGACGGTGGAGCGGCTGGGGCAGTCGGGCGCGAAGCTCGGGTACTTCATGGTGGGGAAGAAGGGGGTGGAGCGCCTGCCGCTGGGAGGCCTGTCGGGGCTGGTGGCGATGTCGATGGAGATGTCGGAGGTGTCGCCGGAGCTGATGCTCGTGGAGCTGAGGCTGGAGGGCGGCGACGGCGACGAGGCCGAGGTGTTCGGGTGGGAGGAGCTCAGGGTGGAGCTCGGGGATGTCGTCACGGCGTGGCACGTGTGCGAACAAGGCTAATTCGCTAGCGGAAACGGGAGCTGCAGGATGAAAATTCTTTCGTAAGTACTCTGTAGGATGGAAGTGTAGGTATAGTAAAGTCTGAGAGTTGATTAGGACGCACTGTAATGTATGATGCTGGATGTTAATTAGTAGTAGATTGGTAGTTCTTCAATTTAATGTGTGATTATGCCTGTGATGGTTAGATTGCCATGTATAGTAGATCTTCGTTCCGGATTCTTCAAGTGTTCAAGCAAGTGATCGACAATTTCAGTCTCAAACGACAGCAGTACTCCATTCCGGTCCTTCTGCAGTTTCCGGCGCAGGAGTTGTATAAGAATTTTGCTAGAATTTGACAGAAAACTTCCATTCCAGAACATTGGAGTCACAAGGAAATTATCTGAAAGAGGGCTATGCGTTAAGGAAGACTTGCTAAGGAGTATATGCTGGCTTTTTGTCTCCTGCAAGCACCAGAAGTGGAATTAACTTGAGTCGATTGCAATACCAAGCAGTTTCCAAGAGTGCTCCTGGTCCTGGTGTAGTCGACCACCAGACTTGACTGCACGTTCCCGTTGCCATGGACTCGTCTTCCCTGACAGCAGCAACCATCGGACTAGAATTTCACAGGAAAGAAAACAGTCGGATTCCAGAGCATTTGGGCTCAAAATAAAATTTCCTGAAAGAAGCCAAAATGCATGGCCAGTGATTGGAATGGATGGACAACATATGCCGTATGCGTGCATATGTTGGAATGGATGGGTTCACTAGAATTACTTGATAGTCCTGCAAGCACAACATGGTTTTAATTGCTAAGCAGTTTCCCCAAAAAAAAATGCTTGCGCTCCCACAAGAAATTTGCTAAAGAATTTGGTGGCTAGAAATAGTTGAAATCCAACACCATTGGTGTCGCAAGAAAAATTCCCAAAAGACGCTGCTTACCAACCAAAGTCGACCAAGTACCAAAATCTGTTCAACTCGAATCGATTGCAAACACCAAAATACGAAGTAGCAGTAGTTTCCTAGTCCAATCGAACTCTCCAAACTTGCATTGAGTGTACATGCATATGATGCATCCCCATTGTAACGGACGAGGGACGACTCATGATCTTCTTCCCTGACAGCGGCTGCCAAACCGCAGCGAAACCGTCCATTTGCACACCATGGGGCCTTTTGTCATCCGATGTATAAGCCGGAGGCCCTCTCTCCAAACTATTTATTTCAAACTAAGACCAGCACTTGATGTCTGATTTCCCATATCTAAGCTACCAAATGAATGGACCATATGAGTTCATAGACATTCTATTCTTCCTTTCAGGGAGTAAAAGGCTTCCTAAACCACTAACAGGATTCACAAGCCAACTGTAGTAAACTAATAAGAATGCCATGTTGTATTAACTGTTCTGTTGCTTGAGAAGCCACGGGCATGTAGTAAATTAGAACCACAAAGCTATTTAATCTACATATGTAAGCATTGAAGAGTGAATGTTGTGAAGCCACGCTGATGCTCAAAAGTATTGTAGAATGTTTAAGTGAAATGTTTGTTTAATCCTGTACTAAAATATAGAGTTTGCATATGTTTCTTAATTCGCTGTTGTCTCATTGCGATTTTCCTCCCGAGCTGGGCTCATTTCCATCTCAAATGGGCCTTCCGTGGGCTCTGGGCTGACTGGCTGTACATTGAGAAAGCTAAAGGTGCAGCAGCCATTGGATGCATATTGGATGGCATCCGGTAGGGCTGACTTCTTTGCTTCAGCACGTTAGGGAATCCGCGCCGCCTCGTCACCGTTCCCTCTCCTTCCCTTCCGCCGTCGCCGCTGCCCCGCCTTCCGCCTCGCCCGCTGCTTCCTCTCGCTGACACCCTACCTCCGACCGCGTCTTCCACCGCCCCGTCGACTCCAAGGCTCTCAGATCCTCCTCCGAGAACGGCGTGACCGCTAGCCAGTCAGCCCCCGACGAGCAGCCGACGACTGGGCGAGCGGCTCCGCCACTTGCAGCATCTTTGCCCCGCCTTTGCCGGCGACGAGAACCCATGAGGTATTCCCGCCCCTTGTCTTCACTTCCTGCTGTGCGAAACGGAGCACTCAAAACCCTAACATATGCTAAATGTATTCGGATCTGACCCTAACATATGAAGTCAGTTTCGGTTTTGTTTGCAAAATTATCGGGTGTGCATGTGTCTGTCGAGTTGAGTTGCAATAGGATTGGGGATGATTGATTCGAATTCGATCTCGTGTTGCAGGGATCAAAGATTAGAGGCAGCGCCTTTAATAAAAGAGAGAAGAGAGACAGAACGGGAGGAAGCAGATATATATCGAGTAATAATACAAGAAGTCTTTTTTGTGAAAGGGGTGGTGAGTAGATAGAGAACAAGAAAGCAACGAGCAAGAAGGATGCCGAAACGGCGCTCTAGTGGGATTGACCGCAGCCCGAAGCGTTGGCGGCAGCACCTTTACCTTGTCATCGATGACTCGTTGCGCGGATACAGCATCCGCAAGATAGATTTGTCATCCGATTTTGATTCAGATGACAGCGAGGAGCAGCAGCATCCGCATGCTACAATCTTAGGGCCAGGTGCCGAGCTTCACCTGCCCCCAGCTGTTCTCCGCTTGGAGGCGCCGCGACGATTGCCACACTACTTTGCGGCCGCCTTTGGCACTAGGATCATGGCAATGCATCCCATGAAGCTGGGAACGGACGGCAAGGTTTGCTTGATGTCCAAGCTCCTCGTTCCCATATTCGATGTCCGCACACGGGGCGTCATCTTTGGTCCTCGGCACAAGGAAGACTTGGCTGACCCCATCTACATCCCAGTCAGGGATAGGCTGTTCGCTCTAGCTTCTGGCTCCTTCGAGCAGCTCTGGCCACCACCGCTTGAACACCCTGGCGGTGAGCACTGGGTGTGGGCATGGCACGAGCTCCCAGAGCCGCCCTTTGAGAGGCAGCAAATCACCTCATACGCCGTGCACCCCGATGGGCGGACGATCATTGTCAGCACCGCCGAGAGTGGTGGTGCCGTCGCCGCCACCTTCGCCTTGGACACGGAGGCGCCGGACTTCGTGTGGAAACGGCTGGGCAACTGGGTGTTGCCTTTCACTGGCAGCTCGCACTTCGACGGCGAGCTGGACGCCTTTGTAGGTCTCTCTAAAGACACAGACACCCTTGGTTACCTCTGCTCCTGCGACACGGCCGGTTCTGACACCGGCGAGGGGCATTGTCCACCTCCGGCATGGAAGCTCAGCAAAGAAAAGCTGTTCGGCGATGACCGGGGCGAGAAGCACGAAGGCGCCACCCTCCTCTACCTGGGAGGCAAGAGCAGGTTCTGCCTTGTTCAGTTCATCTCCATCCAGGATGGATGCCTCGATGAGGAGGTGCAGGAGGAAGATGTGCCCGGGGCACGACGTAATCTGCTTCGACTGACCATATTTTCTCTCAGCTATGACAAAAATGGAGACCTGACCACTGGCAAGAGTCGCCGGGTTCGATACTATAAAGTACCTAAAGCTTCTACTGAGTTTCTGCTCAAGAAACCGGTGGCGTTCTGGCTGTAATATTGTGCTATGATAGTATGAAATTTCATATTTTTCGCTTCAAGCGTGATTCTGTTGCATCTATTGTATTAGAGCCAAGATTGTGCAGATGCAAATGTGCATCCTTTGTATCTTTTGAATAATATGAAATGTATGGCGATGTCTCTTTTAATCCTTTTGATTTGATCAGTAGAGCATGCTTGCATAAGCCTGCAAGAACATGACCTTTTGAATGGCGATGTTTTGTTTATCTTATTTGATTAGCCTTCGCTCCTCATGCTCACATTGTTCTCTGAAAATTGGTGTGAATGTGTGTTCTTGATGGCTACTGTACATTATGAATATGTTTGTTTTCCATGGTTACATTCTGAATATGTCTGTTCTGGATGGTTCAAGTTCTCAATGTGTGTGTGCTTTCTGCATTCATGCGGGAAGCGGTGCTAGGTCCTGAAAGTGCTCAGATCAGATAACTTCAGACTGGAGACAAAAGAAGATAGTAGAACTCCACATTGTAATTAGGATTGTACCCCATCGGCGCCAACGTGCTCAACGTCCGCATCACCGGGGCGCTCTACGACGTTGAGGCAGCACGGCGGGACACTGGACGGCGGCGACAAGACCTGCATCGGCGTGCAGTGCTTCCGCAAGGTGTTCCTCATCATCGCCGTCGTCGGCGCGCTCGTGTCGCTCGTGCTGGTGCGGCGGACCAGGAACTCTACAAGGGAGACATCTACGCCGAGTTCAGGGACAACGCGCGCCGCCGCCGAGGAGGAGGACGAGGATCTGAAGCGGCCCAAGGAGGAGGAGTCAACGCCGGTCAACGGGACTAAGGTGTAGTATCCATGGGGATTGGCGGCCAGGCGCTTGCAACCCTTGCGTTGACGGAGTATACATGGCCAACGCCACATGATTGAGCTGACGCTCGGTTTTGACTTGTATACACGTCGTCTCCGGTCCATGCTGTTCTCAAGCTCAGAGAGAGCTCAGACGAGAGAGGCAAGGGATGCCTCAGTCACAGACTCACAGCTTATGACTGCATATACTGCAGGTGATTACTGATTGATTAGCGTGGAGTAATCTTTTAGCAGAAGACTAGCGGTGATGATAGCATAGAACGAGTTGCCTTGTTATGGTTTGTTTAGCTTCTGTGGTAGATGATCCCAATTTATAGTTGTCGGAAGGAGAATAAAATTACCTTGATCACCTCATAGAGGTTTGTATCCAGGTGATCTGGTGTCCTGCCTGTAGCATACAGCCATGGTGGTTCTGAACGTCTGATGGAAGCGCACCATTTCTGCAAAGGAAGAAATCAGATGAAGCGAAAACAACATTATTTGAATGACAAATGAAACGTTCTGCGTCAACGAATCACACCATTTCGACGATGAACTTTTAAGAATATCTCCTCTTCTCTTTCTAAAATTTAAATGATTTATTGGCACGGTGCACTGCCTTGCCCTCATTCAGCTCGAATGAGCTGTGAGATCAGTTCCTATCAGTTCCTTTTACGAACAGAGCTACAGAGGTGTTGATCCGTCCAATTTAGCTGGATTTTTAATTTCTGGACCAACAACTGATCTCAAACAAGAGATGTTCCAAGTTTCAACAAAACTGCACTTGCATTTACCTGATGGATGCAAATTGTCGTCTGATGGGCCTTAAGACAAATTAAACAAGCTTGATGAATTTTATCCATTGTCGTTAGTAACTAGAAAGTGACATTCCACTCGGTAAGCTTGAATTGCTCCTAGAGCCTGTGAACTATCACAAATAATTTGATATTATCCTTCAGGTGATACAGTTAAATCATCTGCTTTGTTTGCAGCAAAACTTGTAATAATGTGGCCCAATGCAACTTTGTTTGCAGCGGCCGGGAATTTTTCATTTGCTTGATGAAATAAAACTCCCTTTATCTAAAAGAAACAGTTAAATCATCTGCATGACTGCATGTTCAGCCAAAGTGAATATTTCAGGACGCTTCACTGACAACAAATGGTCAAGATATCTGACTTTTCATAGCAAACAATATTTCTCTTGACCATTTGTAATCAGTCGACAGGAGAGAGAAATTACCTTAGAATATCTGACAGATCTTCTTATCCTAAGTGAACCGGTGTCCAGCTTTTAGAGAACATGCAATGTTGGCTTTTATCATCTGATGATTTTCAGGTCGAGAAACGATGCTGACAGGGCGAACGCCGTTGGGCTGATACGCCGTCTCTGCTATGTGCTATGGAAGGAATCAGATCAAGGGAAAGTCGACGTTGTTTGAATGTCAATCATAAAGCGTTGCATCAATTCGAATCAATGGTGTTTGTGGCTCGATTTGACTTGATAGTTTTTTTGGCTTAATAGCCATTTTTGTCCCCAAACTTTCTCAGGGATCGTTTTAATCCTCGAACTACCAAAAGAGTCAATTTAGTCTCTAAACTATTGTTTTCTGGTCTAGTCTAGTCCATAGCCTTAGTTGGCATGCCACATCAGTGGGTCTAATGTGACCACACTCTGAATATCCAGAGTGCCCTCTACATCAATTAGGCAATTATGTGGAACTATTCATTACTGAGTCTGTCTATCTTTTTACGGAATTAATTAATCATGTCTTTCTCCATATTTCCTCTAGATATCGTTCAGCAAATCTTGTTTTTGATCCCTCTCCTAAGATTTCTAAATTATACATGCTAAAATAGTGTAATCTATTGCTACTTGTTACTCTGAGTTGCTTACGCTGGAATTAACTGTATGAACATGAGTGAAGACAACTCTATCACGTTATGAGTAGCAGATGATGAGAGCATACATGACGCACTGCTCGCTGGATTGCCACTGCTGAGAGCCTGAGAAGTTACTGGGGAGGGCACTATGCACATTTGGGCAGTGGTGGACCTAGGATTTAAATTTAGGGTATGCCACCCCAATACTTAAGTGCAAGATCATCTCTTTTTAATTGGAGCATGGAGCGACCACCCAGGAAAACAGTACAACCATAAGTGCTAACATGGCTCTGGCTTTGACCGATTAATTAGGTGCTCTAGGTAGATTTACCTGAAAGGGGCATGAGGGGCGGCGGTTGACGAGGTATAGCCCGGTCCTCTTGAGCTGTGGGCTTAGCTAAGAGACAGACCTCATTAGGGAGGGTTATGCTTTGTGTTGACACCAAAAATTGGCACCAGGAAGAGGCTGACATGTGGGCCGGAGTCGTCGAAGAGATATCATTCGGCAAAGGAGTTTTTCCCCAGAGGCATTCGGCAAAGACGTTCTGCGGTCGGGAACGCGTCGTCATTCGGCAGAGGCATGGTTCCGCAGGTAAAAGCGGTAGCATTCGGGAAGGCGTGATGACGTGGAAAAACATAAGGAAAAGGCCGGTTCGAACAAGGAATGCAATATGGGCACGAAGATCCGTCATTTATTTTTAGAAACAAGTATTGTAGTCGTGTCCGACTAGGAGTTGTATCAAGACCTGGGTATAAATATAAACCCATGGCATCTGTAGAAGAAGACAATCAATCATACAACAAACCGGCCCCGTGCCAACATCGAGTCCTTTAGTCGAGTCGTCGAGTTCTTCGAGAGGAGTCATCGATCCGTCGACCTCCGTAAGTACCGGCAACCTTGTATCATGCTTAGTATCATGCGGTGGATTTAAGCTTTGATGCAAGTAGTCTTGTTACCATGCTTAGTATCATCCGGTGGATTTAAGTTATGGTCTCAAGAAGGTTCCTCTGTTAGGTCATGAGCCATGCGGTGGGCTAAGATCTAGTATGGACCAAGTTATCGGCTCTGTTGGATTTCGGCAAGATCTAACAGATTCATTAAGTTACCCCGTGTTGCTTCGTTTTTACTATGTGCTTAATTCATGCAACACACCTTTGCCCAATCTAGATCGGCTAGAATCGGCTCTACTTCACGATGTGACGACTTATCCCCTCACAGCCGAGTCCGAAACCGATCTAGGTTGCCACGTGTCGCGGGTTCGAGCTTATCGGCATCGTGTAGATCTTGACAGAACCGGGTATCATGCGGTAGATGCAGGTTTTTGGATCGTCTTAGAGCTAATCATCCGGTGGATTAGAATTCGATTCGATCTGATAGATTTATCTTTACCGATTAAGCTTGTTCCTTCGCCATGGACCCCGATTCGGCTAAATAGCCGCATTCGGTAGTGCTCTCACGAGTGAACGTGTGTTCATGGGTTTGCATTGGACAAAGAATGCTTTTAGCCTTTCACGATTAGATTGTATCATGCGGTGGATTGATCTAATCTGATTGGTGGTGTGGCCTCAAACGAGTTGTATCATGCGGTGGATTAACTTGTTCGTTGCCATGCTTGACGGGTGCTGCTTTCGGCCTATGCATTCTTGTTTTCAATGTAAATTCGTGACTGTGTTGTGGGTTCGTAATTAAACATTGAATGCTTTTAGCTTTTCATGGTTAGACTGTATCATGCGGTGGATTGGTCTAATCTGATTAGTGGTGTGGTCTCAAACAAGTCGTATCATGCGGTGGATTAACTTGTTTTGTTATCATGCTTGACGGGTGCTGCTTTCGGCCTATGCATTCCTTGTTTACTGCGAATTTATGATCATGTTTCACCCTTTTATTTATCTATCATGCTCTGTTTCTCGTTAATCGGCTATGAGTATGTGTTACAATGTTCATTCGGTTGAAAGCCGATCTTTCGTCATGCTTACGTCACGCATTCGGCAGTGCGCTCCTTGTATGCCTTGCCGATTGCCGAATGTGGCTTTAACTGCCGACAGATAGCTTGTCCGTAGCTATATGTCTCTCGAGATTGGCTTCAACGCCGCAAATATGGAACTGTCTGGTCTCACCCGGCACGTTCCAGGTTTTGATCTAAACTTTTTTGTCCCTTTGTTAGTTTTCAGGCAAACTGACTGGCACGCTTCCGGATTCAAAAGCCCGGGCCACGTGTGAAGCCGGCTAATTCGGCTTGCTGTGTGCTTGGCGTGAGGTGCGGATTTTACGTCAACACACTTTTTGGCACGCCCGGTGGGACCACACAAGTTTTCAAGATGCCTGAGCTGAGCGACATCATGGATGTCACTTTGGAAGAGTTGTCTGAAGAGCATCAACAGATGGTAAAGGCTGCTGCTGGCCAATTCATTAACAAATGTTTACTGTCTTTCGCCAAGAACAGGAGTGGTGCACCGTTTCTCAAGTCCGACTTGCCAAGAGTTCTCCTTCCTGGGCAGTCTGATTTTACTGAAGAAGAAGAGAGGAAGAGGTTCTCGGGCTTGTTATACAAAGCTTTGGGAGAAGCAATGACCAATCACAATGCTGCGTTCTTGAACAGTTTTCGGCATATAATGGTAAGCATTTTTGGTCAGCATGTGGATAAACCCTTCGAGCAGATACATGGGCAATTGGGTGGTCCGACGTACTTCAATGTTCAAGCACCAGTTCAGAAACCACATGGTAAAGGAAATACTGATGAAACTGGAGGTTCTGGTGCTAAAGATACAAATGGACAACCGATTCGGCAAGATCCTCAGCCTGCACTGCCGAAAACTCGCACATACGGTGATATGGCATTCGGCACCACAGGGAATCCGCCTGCTTCTGCTTACAAGATATCTCCCTTGAACAACAGACTGCAGAGGGATTTATATGGAAACGGAATATTCAGAGTTTATGGATTACAATGCTATCGACGCTCTCCCGAATCCTGGATATGTTGGTACTGCAGGCATGCTTGCTGGGAGACCAGGGAATCAAGATACCAGTATTGACCTCATGGTGCAAAAAATGACCGATGTATTGCAGAATCAATTCGGTCTGAAGCCTAAAAATCAGGGGTACATGTACTCGTCTCCTTTCCCGGAATGGTACCAAAGGGTATCATTGCCGAATAGAGTCAAGGTGCCTACAGAGTTTACTAAATTCTCAGGATAAGATGATACTAGCACTGTGGAACATATAGCTCGATATCTGATGCAGCTTGGAGAGGCTTCGGCAGATGAGGCTTTCAGAATCAGATACTTTCCTTTGTCACTAACGGGTCCAGCTTTTACATGGTTTGCTTCTTTGCCTGCTCAGTCGATTTGTACTTGGAAAGACCTGGAACAGAAATTCCATGCTCATTACTACATTGGCAGTACCGAGAAAAAGTTGGTTGATTTGACCAGCTTAAGGCAGAGGAATAATGAAACACCTACGGAGTTCCTCAGGAGATTTAGGGAAACAAAGAGTATGTGCTTTTCTCTGAACATACCTGATGATCAACTGGCTGGTATGGCTGTAGCTGGCATGCTGCCTGCCATTCGGGAGAAGCTATTCGGGATGGAGTTTGATGATCTGGGCCAGTTGTCGCACAGATTGGCCTTGATGAGTAACCAGGCATATGGTTTCAAGAAAGATGCCAGATTTGCTAATAATAATGATGTAGCTGACATCTATAACCAATTCCTTAAAAGAGCAGATCAAGAAGATGGGTATGAAGATAGCGAGGAGATAGCCGCAGCAGAGATAGTGTGGAGCAAAGAACCAGTTACAATGACTCAAAGATGGATCAAACAGGTGAAGGGAACATATGATTTTGATGTGACTAAGGCAGATAAATTGTTTGAGTTCCTGGTGAAAGAAGGCCGAATCAAATTGCCGGAGGGGCATTCTATGCTTCGGCCTGATGGAGTGAAAGATAAGAGGTACTGTGGGTTTCATGATAGAAATTCTCATTCCATTAATGAATGCAGAGTCTTTAGGATGAAGATTCAGAAAGCTATCCAGGAAGGACATCTGAAATTTGACAACAAGATGAAACTGGACAGTAATCCTTTCCCTCAGAATATGATCGGGTTCTCGGTTAATATGGTGAATGCTGTTCCATCTGGAGGAAAGGGAAGATTGAAAGTTTTAACCTCAAAGAAGGCAAGACAGGATGGTTCAGTTGATCCCACTCGGCAGATCACAATTGAACAGAATTCGCCAGAAAGATCTTCGGTTCCCGAATAGCCAATTTGAAGTGGGAAAATCCTTTAAACCTAGAGTTACTACACGTATTCTCCTCAACAAATGGCAGCGTCAGCAAGAAAAGGAGCGTTTTCAAAGGCGTGAATACGAGGAGGAGAAAAGAAGGCGCGAAGAAGAAAGGTTTGAAGAAGAACAAGAAGAGTATGCTCGAGAGCAGGAACGTGCGCATTGGGGATGTGCATTCTTCAGACACTGTTGGAACGAAGGTTTGAAGCTTCCCACATGGAATAGTTGTCCTGAATGCAATAATAGGTATGATGAATATAGGCAGGGAACTGTCAATCGCCGATCTGTCCATGAAAGAATTGGCAGGATGCATCCTAGTGATGATCGGCGTTTTAATGATCAACCAAGAAAGAGACATGCTGATTACAAGTGGGTTGATCGTGAAGAAGAAGAAGATCATACTTATATTTGGCAAGAAGGACAATGGTGCCCACCTGGTTTGAGGAAGAGCCAGAAGAGAAGAGTACAGCGCCTGAGGAATCGGGAATTGAAGCAAGCAAAGGTCAAGGTGAAATCAATATGGCTCCCAAAAGACAGGCCTGACGAACATGGTCATTCGGCTCCTACATGTATGGTATGTTTTCTGCCGAATGAATTCATGGCTCCAGCTAACCAAATTGTACAGGAAGAGATATTGCCTGATATAGATGATGCCGAACGATTTGGGTTAATGGCACAATTGATGTTGAACAAACAAGCTGTTTTTGAGAAACCAGCCCAGAATCGGCACATGAAGCCACTGTACTTGAAGGGATATGTTAATGGTAAACCATTGACCAAGATGTTTGTCGATGGAGGAGCTGCTGTCAATGTAATGCCATATACCACATTCAGGAAGCTTGGTATGGGCCCTAGAGATTTGACACCAACGAGCATAATTCTAAATGATTTTGCTGGAAATCCTTCGGACACCAAGGGATGCGTGCACGTTAATCTGATGATTGGGTCCAAGACTCTGCTTACGACTTTCTTTGTCATTGAGGGCAAAGGGGCATATAGCTTGCTGCTTGGAAGAGATTGGATTCATGCAAATTGTTGTATTCCATCTACTATGCATCAACAGCTTATTCAGTGGATAGATGATGAGGTGGAGATTGTCCAAGCAGATGATTCAATAAGCGTGGCAAATATGGAACCAGCTTTCTGGGAGTATCAAGGCATAGATTGTTTCTCAGGCAAAGACTGGGGAGAAGGTCCTGTGGCACCAGCCAGCAGTGATCAGCAGCCGATCGAAGCAGTCGGCTCTCATAGTAATTTTTGATGGAAAATCCAATTGATGGAACTGATGGAAAATTAGGACGTGGATTTGTGTCGGCCGATAAATTAGAAGAAGTGGACATTGGAGATGGTGACAAGCCAAGGCCGACATTTATCAGTGCTAACTTGGATTCGGTTTTCAAAGAAAAGTTGGTGACATTGTTAAAAGAATACAAGGACTGCTTTGCTTGGGATTATTCGGAGATGCCCGGTCTAGACCGTGCTATTGTTGAGCATCGGTTGCCAATCAAACCTGGATACAGGCCTTACAAGCAACCACCCCGAAAAATCTACAAGGAAGAAGTGTTGGCCGATGTGAAAAAGGAGATTGAAAGATTACTAGATGCAAATTTCATTCGGCCATGTAAATACGCGGATTGGATCTCTAATATCGTTCCTGTCTATAAGAAAAATGGAAAAATGAGGGTTTGCATAGATTTTAGAGATCTAAACAAGGCTACACCCATGGATGGATATCCAATGCCTATTGCTGATTCGTTGGTTGATGCTGCTGCTGGATACAAAGTGCTCAGTTTCATGGATGGTAATGCAGGATACAATCAGATTTTTATGGCATTGGAAGATATAGTAAAGACAGCTTTCAGGTGTCCTGGACACATAGGGTTGTTTGAATGGGTTGTCATGACCTTTGGATTGAAAAATGCTGGTGCAACTTATCAAAGGGCTATGAATTATATTTTTCATGAGTTGATCAGCAAGATTGTGGAAATATATATTGATGATGTGGTGATCAAGTCATTGGATCATGAGTCTCATTTGGCCGACATAAGGAAAACTCTAGAATGCACCAGGAAACATGGGCTTAAGATGAACCCGAACAAGTGTGCTTTTGGAGTTTCGGCTGGAGAGTTTCTGGGATTTTTGATACATGAAGGAGGAATAGGAGTTGGTAAGAAAAGCATGAAGGCAATTGATGAAATTGTTCCTCCAACTAATCTTAAAGAGTTACAATCGCTGCTTGGCAAGATAAATTTTGTGAGAAGGTTCATATCAAACTTGTCACAAAAGGTGTTGCCCTTTTCCTCACTGTTGAAAATAAAAAAGGATCAAAAGTTTGTATGGGGTGACGAACAACAGAAAGCTTTTGATGAAATAAAGGAGTACATGAAGAAGCCACCAGTATTGGTGCCTCCACAATTGAACAAGCCTTTCAAGTTGTACGTGGCGGCCGATGCCCAAACTATTGGATCGGCCCTCATTCAAGAATTTGAAGGGAAGGAAAGAGTAGTTGCATACCTTAGCCGAAAGTTACTAGATCCAGAGACAAGGTATTCGGCTATAGAGAAGCTTTGCTTATGTGTTTACTACTCCTGTACAAAATTTCGGCACTACTTACTACATGCCGAATGCATTGTGTATTCAAAGTTTGATGTGATAAAACACATGTTATCTATGCCAATTTTGAATGGAAGGATTGGCAAATGGATTTTAGCTTTGTCTGAATTTGAGTTAAGGTTTGAATTGGCAAAGGCTGTTAAGGGACAGATTATTGCTGACTTCATTACTGAACATCATGATACATCGATAAATTTGCTTAACATTGTTCCTTGGGTGTTATTCTTCGATGGATCTTCATGCAACAAAGGTGGTGGAGCAGGTATCTTATTAATTTCACCCAAAGGAGAAACATTTGAGTTTGCTATTCCCATTCAATCTGCTGTTACTAACAATCAGGCTGAGTATGAGGCATTGCTCAAAGGGCTCCAATATTTAAAAGAAGCAAAGGCCATTGTAGTTGAAATTTTTGGAGATTCAGAATTGGTCATAAAACAATTGAATGGTGAATATGAGTGCAAAAGTGATACCTTGAGGAATTACTATGAAGAATGCAAAGAAATATTGAAGAGCTTTCGGTCAGTAATTCTACAACACATTCCTAGAGGGGATAATGGAGAGGCAAATAGATTGGCCCAAAGTGCATCAGGTTATAGAGAGCTTCAAGAATTGTTTGCTAATGATGTATATGCTTTCGGGAGTAATGTGGCAGGAGATGATTGGAGGAAAGAAATTGCCGATTATTTGGAGAATCCATCCCAGAAAGTTTCTAGAAAGCTCAGGTATAAAGCTTTAAAGTTTGTTCTTCTTGATGATAATTTGTATTATAAATCCTTGGATGGGGTGTTGTTACATTGCTTAAATCATGAAGAAGCAAAAAGGCTGATGAGTGAAGTACATGATGGGTTATGCGGAGCACATCAATCGGCCTACCGAATGAAGTGGGTTATTAGAAGAACTGGATATTACTGGCCGACAATGTTGGAAGATTGTTTTGAATATTATAAGGGATGTCAAGACTGTCAGAAATTTGGAAACATTCAGAGAGTTCCGGCATCGGCTTTGAATCCCATTATCAAGCCATGGCCATTCAGAGGATGGGGAATAGATTTGATTGGCCAAATAAACCCTCCATCTAGCAAGGGGCATAAGTTTGTGCTTTTGGCAACCGATTATTTTACCAAGTGGGTTGAGGCAATTCCATTAAAGAAGGTGACATCGGAGAATATGGTTGAATTTGTTAAAGAACATATCATTTACAGATTTGGGATTCCTCAAACAATCACCACAGATCAAGGGGCTCAATTTACATCTTCAGAGTTCAAAGATTTTGCTGAAAGTATGGGCATCAAATTGTTAAATTCTTCTCCTTATTATGCCCAAACTAATGGTCAGGCAGAGGCTTCTAACAAGATTATGATTAAAATTATACAGAAGAAGATTGATCAGAAGCCGAGAAAGTGGCATTCGGTACTCAATGAGGCTTTATGGGCTTACCGAATGGCTCCACATGGGGCTACACAGACGTCTCCTTATGAGTTGGTGTATGGGCATCATGCTATCTTGCCATGGGAAATACAATTAGACTCAAGGAGAATAAAGTTGCAAAAGGATTTAAGTTCTAAAGATTATAATGATTTAATGATGGACGAATTAGAAGATTTGCATATGATTCATCTCAGGGCCTTGGAAAATATCGAGAAAAATAAAATGCGAGTTGCTAAATATTACAACAAGAAGGTGCAAGTTAAGAAATTTACAGAAGGTGATCTAGTTTGGAAAGCGATATTGCCGATTGGAACCAAATATGCAGCATTCGGCAAATGGTCTCCAAATTGGGAAGGCCCTTTCAGAGTAGTTAGATGCGTGCCTGGAAATGCATATATTTTGAAGACATTATTGAGAGAAGAATTTGCTTCTACTATAAATGGAAGATATTTGAAGAGGTATTATCCCAGTGTTGAAATCGATCGGTGATTGATATATTAAATTGCCGAACAGCCGATATTTGGGAAGAAATCGTCTTTAGAAGGAAATTGACAGAGACATTGGAGAAAAAGAAAAATGGCCAATACTGAATGTATTGCCCTTAGCACAAAGTATGTTACATCAAGAGTTCATGCAAAAGATAAGTTTTATTGCCGAAATTCCATAAATCCCTAGTACAAACTACTGAAAGAGCCTGTTCAAAACAGACAGGGGATGAATGGAATCGGCAATGGCAGCGCCATGGCCATCAAGACGATCAATGGAGGCGTCAATATCGTCGATGTCTTCTGGGTTGTTGTTGGCAAAACCAACCGGCATTCTGGAATAGTCGGTGCCGGTGTGCGTCGACATAGCGACGAGACCCGCAGCGACGCCCAGGCGAACGCCATGGGAAGCCACTTCGTCGACACGACCTGCCACCGCACCAAGGCGTGCCTCGGGTGTGTCCTCTTGGGCGTTCACCTTGTCCGCCAGCTCCTCCACCAGCGCCTTCAGTCGAAGAACTTGGTGAAAAACTGTGGGCTGCCTGGGTGTTTATTTATAGAACCCGCAGAGGAAATCGTGGCCAAAGATCGTGGCGCGTATTCCGAAGAGTTCGGAAGGTGGAAAGGATTTTCCAGCTGATCGGTTCTCATGTCGTTTGGGATTCTTATCGAGTCGTATTCGGCTTTGACTGGATGAGATTCGGCTATGTCATAGTTGAAGCGTTTTCGGGTCTGACGCTATTAAAACCAGCTTTGCCGAATGAGTTATCCACAATGGAGAGAAAGCAAAGATTGGTGAAATTACAAAGTTGGTAAGACATTCGGCTAATTAAATATTCAATACAACTACACACCCAAGTACTTGGAGATTACATCTTTAGCATCAGATATCATTCTATTAATGGTCTCCAAAAGATTTTTGCCTGCTTCTTGGGTTTTTATCAGAGCAGAGAGCTTCGTTTTGAGCTGTTTATCTTCAGATAGAATTGCCGATGCTTCCTTTCGTATCCTCTCTGTTAGATCAGGGAGTTCGGCTAACTTCTTCTCGTCAGCTTCGATTTCGGTTGACAGAGTCCTCAATTCGGCTTCTAGCTCAGCTTTTCTGATTTTCTTCAGATCAAGTGCTGACTGCAGTCTAGCTGACAATTCTTTATTGCTCTGAGCTTGGATATACAGATCTTTCAAGGATTGCTTAGCTATGGCTCTTCTTTGTTCTAAAGCTGGTTGTAAAGATTGACTTTTCAGAACCTGTCTGACTGCAGCAAATTTTTGATCCAATTGAGAGATTGGTTCCAAAGAAGCTTGAATATCAACAGGAAGTTTTTGTTCAATGGGCTCAAGCATATCTCTCAGAAGATCAGCATCCTTGACTTGATCCTGGATGTCTTTGTGCAGAAAGGAGAAGATTTCCTTTAGTTTTGCCTGGGTTTCTTCTGATAAAGTCTGACTAGAAGAAATTTCCTCTGCTTGTTCGGCAACAAGATCATCCAAGGGAAATGAGTAGCTGGGTGATGAAGTTATTTTCTCCTGGAAAAAGATATTGCCGAATTAATGATTATCCATTGAATAAAGAACTGGGGAGACTGGGAAATTATCTCTACCTCATTCCTGATCTCTTGGATGGAGAGAGAGGGCGGCTCAAGCTCAGGCAAAGGTTCTTGTATGTCATGCTGAGGAGAGCTTGGAAGGTTCTTTGGTGGAGATGAGGCTTCTGGCTGAGGTGCATCAGGTAGAGCTGAAGCTGGTTCTTGATGAAGGGAGGAGCTCTCCGAAATTGGATCCATTGAAGTTTGCTCTATGACTGAAAGAAAGTTAGTGCCGATGAAAAAGAATTTTTTAAAAGGACAAGATGGTGAGAAATTTTACTGATCACTGAAGCATCGGCAGGTCCTGTGCTAATGGCCAATTGTTGTGATTTGGCCTGAAATCATAAAGGAACAGAAATGAGCAGAATGAAATTAGCATTTTTACTCGAGGAAGAAGAGATTTGACCTGTGCAATTATTTTGCTGCTTGTTCTTTTCTTCTTTACAACTGAAGGGGCAGTTAAAGAAAGAGTTTTCCTCTTGATAGATGATGGTCTAGTAAGTATTGGATCTGAGGAAGCTTGTCTAGCCATCAGCTGAGCCAAGGTAGGAGATTGGTGCCCCAAAGCAGAGATTGGGCCTGCAGTTTTGTATAAAATTACCCTGGCAAGAGGGGCAGGTGTTATGTCCTGCAAAATAATAGAGTTAGAATCGATTGGGGTTGATGTTATTAAGACAGATGAAGGAATAAGCATATTACCTCTGCAGTTGGCTGATAATCAGGCATTAATTCAAGGCAGAAGGGATGGATTGGCATGTTGAAGATATGATCATGGAATTCTTGCCACCAGAGAGTGAAGGAAGGATGGGCAGATATTATTGGCACAAAAGGATCAGGTGCATAAATAGTTCCACAGCATTTATAAGTAAAAATCCTTCTTGTCTCTGTGGAATCCTTGACAATCTCCCTGGGCCTGAGAAATTCATGGAGGAATAGCCTAGGGGGCACTTGGCCACATCCCAACTGTCTAGCCATCATGTTTGGCTGATAATATTCATAAGTGCTTTGGACTAGCCTCCCTCCACAGAATTCGGCTGGCAGGATGCAGGGCTGGATGAAGGCATTGAAAATTGCTACAGATTGTACATCAGTGCATCCAGTCTCAAAGCTGAATTCGCAAGGGAGAGTAAGATTGTCATTGTCCGAATATGGGAACCAAAGAGGATTGGCAAAACCTCTGAAGAAGAGCTCAAACAGTTCACCAATGTTCTTGTTGATAGGTACAGTGGAGGCAGCTTCTCCATAGGTTTGACAACCTTTGGTTCTCCGGGTTTCTCCTTCTTTATAATTGATTGAAGGGAAGTCTCGGCTGTTGAGATCAATAGCAACGATTTGGTGCATGTATAATTGCAGCCACATTTGGACAAACCACCAGGGACCATTGACACAGGGGATCTTCTTGCTAGTGTGCATCAGGTGGGTGGTTTGGTTGAGCATATGGTAAACACTTCCCAGGAGGTATTTCCCAAGTGGGATGACTTTTCCAGCAGCCAGCTCTTCGGCCATCACGATATGATTCAAGGTTGGCTCATTGGCTTTGCCACAAAAGACTGATCTGCATAGCCACATGTTCAGGAAAGCTCTGTATTCGACATCAGTCAGAGGACCATCAGACATATGATTCTGGATATATCTCTTGTATCCAACCCCTGTTCTTACTCCTGTCTGCTTGGAGGAACCTTTATGGTCATATGGGTACACAGTTCCTGTAACATTCAGGCCGGTCATCATGTAGACATCGGCTAAGGTAGGGGACATTGGGCCATGGCCGAAAAGAAAAGCATTTGCACCATTGGACCAGAAGTGGCAAGCTGCGATCAGAAGGTTCTCATTCTTTGGTGTTTCGGCTAGAGATAGCTCCAAGCAATGAGAAATACGAAGACTGTCCCAATTCTGCGTCTGGGGACTTTTATCGTCAGAAATCCTTTTGTACCAATTTCTCCAACCGGCAATTGGGGGCACAGGCCAGTTCTTGAAGGCGTCTTGCCACTCATGAGGTTTTGTCAGTGAAATCTTAAAAGGAATCCGTTGAGATTCGACCGCAATGATTTCAGAAGGATCTGAATCTCCTACGGGACCGAGGAAGTAGGATGGAGATTTTTCCTCAACAGGGATGAGGATTTCGGTAGCTAGGGCCTATCAAGAATGAAAGGGGATAAGAAGAAATTTAAAATGCAAATCGAAAGAAGAATGCCGAACATGCTTGAGGGGATTGAAGTTTACCTGGAGAGCAAGATCTTGGTCCGCCATTTGAAGGTTGGATCTTGGAAGTCGATGACTTAGGGTTCGGATCCGGATGAGAGCTCTGAAGATTCAAAAGGAGAAGCGGGTGCCGAGCAGAACTAACTTGGAAATGTTAAGTGCTTCTGGTCAATTCCGAGATAAAAGTTACCTCTTATCCCGAAATTGAAGGGGCATGTGTTGACACCAAAAATTGGCACCAGGAAGAGGCTGACATGTGGGCCGGAGTCGTCGAAGAGATATCATTCGGCAAAGGAGTTTTTCCCCAGAGGCATTCGGCAAAGACGTTCTGCGGTCGGGAACGCGTCGTCATTCGGCAGAGGCATGGTTCCGCAGGTAAAAGCGGTAGCATTCGGGAAGGCGTGATGACGTGGAAAAACATAAGGAAAAGGCCGGTTCGAACAAGGAATGCAATATGGGCACGAAGATCCGTCATTTATTTTTAGAAACAAGTATTGTAGTCGTGTCCGACTAGGAGTTGTATCAAGACCTGGCTATAAATATAAACCCATGGCATCTGTAGAAGAAGACAATCAATCATACAACAAACCGGCCCCGTGCCAACATCGAGTCCTTTAGTCGAGTCGTCGAGTTCTTCGAGAGGAGTCATCGATCCGTCGACCTCCGGAAGTACCGGCAACCTTGTATCATGCTTAGTATCATGCGGTGGATTTAAGCTTTGATGCAAGTAGTCTTGTTACCATGCTTAGTATCATCCGGTGGATTTAAGTTATGGTCTCAAGAAGGTTCCTCTGTTAGGTCATGAGCCATGCGGTGGGCTAAGATCTAGTATGGACCAAGTTATCGGCTCTGTTGGATTTCGGCAAGATCTAACAGATTCATTAAGTTACCCCGTGTTGCTTCGTTTTTACTATGTGCTTAATTCATGCAACACACCTTTGCCCAATCTAGATCGGCTAGAATCGGCTCTACTTCACGATGTGACGACTTATCCCCTCACAGCCGAGTCCGAAACCGATCTAGGTTGCCACGTGTCGCGGGTTCGAGCTTATCGGCATCGTGTAGATCTTGACAGAACCGGGTATCATGCGGTAGATGCAGGTTTTTGGATCGTCTTAGAGCTAATCATCCGGTGGATTAGAATTCGATTCGATCTGATAGATTTATCTTTACCGATTAAGCTTGTTCCTTCGCCATGGACCCCGATTCGGCTAAATAGCCGCATTCGGTAGTGCTCTCACGAGTGAACGTGTGTTCATGGGTTTGCATTGGACAAAGAATGCTTTTAGCCTTTCACGATTAGATTGTATCATGCGGTGGATTGATCTAATCTGATTGGTGGTGTGGCCTCAAACGAGTTGTATCATGCGGTGGATTAACTTGTTCGTTGCCATGCTTGACGGGTGCTGCTTTCGGCCTATGCATTCTTGTTTTCAATGTAAATTCGTGACTGTGTTGTGGGTTCGTAATTAAACATTGAATGCTTTTAGCTTTTCATGGTTAGACTGTATCATGCGGTGGATTGGTCTAATCTGATTAGTGGTGTGGTCTCAAACAAGTCGTATCATGCGGTGGATTAACTTGTTTTGTTATCATGCTTGACGGGTGCTGCTTTCGGCCTATGCATTCCTTGTTTACTGCGAATTTATGATCATGTTTCACCCTTTTATTTATCTATCATGCTCTGTTTCTCGTTAATCGGCTATGAGTATGTGTTACAATGTTCATTCGGTTGAAAGCCGATCTTTCGTCATGCTTACGTCACGCATTCGGCAGTGCGCTCCTTGTATGCCTTGCCGATTGCCGAATGTGGCTTTAACTGCCGACAGATAGCTTGTCCGTAGCTATATGTCTCTCGAGATTGGCTTCAACGCCGCAAATATGGAACTGTCTGGTCTCACCCGGCACGTTCCAGGTTTTGATCTAAACTTTTTTGTCCCTTTGTTAGTTTTCAGGCAAACTGACTGGCACGCTTCCGGATTCAAAAGCCCGGGCCACGTGTGAAGCCAGCTAATTCGGCTTGCTGTGTGCTTGGCGTGAGGTGCGGATTTTACGTCAACACTTTGCTCCTGAACCGGAAACCTTAGCGGGCTATCACTTATTAGAGTGTCTTTGTAAAGGTCTCATAGTGAAACCCAGTATTCGGTCCACGTGGTATGGGAAGGGTACATGCTTTTGGGCAATGAGAATCGCGACTTATGGTGAAAATGTACAACCTCTGCAGAGTGTAAAACTGTTATAACAGCTGTGCTCACGGTCATGGGCGGCCTGGACCCTCACATGATAATTTATACGTGAAGATGGATTAAATTGTGGTTACTTGATTGTGTTGGGATTATGTCATTCATTAATTTGTGGGTGGTATATACTTTCATTTGGTAGTAAATAGTTGTCTAATAAAACTGGGCCAATTAAAAGTGCTTACTGCAGTATTGTCAGGCAACCTTTTTGCCTCAGCCTTATATGTCATATTATATTTGCTGAGTACATCACGTGCTCATGCTTGTTTTCTTTCTTCTATTGCATCTACTATACCCGAAATGCTGCTCAGATTGGGAGGATGTGGAGGATTTTGCTACTGAGTTTGAGGAGTTCTAGGCGTGTCTTCCCCCAGTCATCTGCCTGTGGAGTTGGAGTCACTCGTGCTTTGATACTTAAACGTTTAATTAAGTCTTCCGCTACTTCATTTGTGTCTACTCTGATATTGTAATATTCGTACATTAATACTTTCTCGAATGCATGGTTATGATTATTCACTTGTGATGTCTACCATATGTATGTAAACTTGATCCTGACGCACATATGACATGCATCTTCTGCTAGAACCGGGTGTGACATTGCAGGAATCGAAGATTAGTGGCAGCGCCTTTAAAAAAGAGAAGGGAACATCGAACACAGAACGGGGAGGAAGCCAATCTATAATTCTATATCGAGCCGTATTAAAATTCGAATTTTTTCAGTCGAAGCGGGATGCCGAAGCGGCGTTCAAGCGAGCGTGACCGCCGCCGCCGGCGGCACCTTTACCTCGTCTTCGACGACTCGTCGTGCGGATACAGCATCCGCAAGGTAGATCTGCCGCCCGATCCCGATTCTGATTCCGATTCCGACGACGGCGAGCATCCACCGCCGCCGCATCCGCATCCGCATGCTGCAACCTCACGGGCAGCCGCCGATCAGCTTCGCCACCTGCCACCGGCCGTGTTCCGCCTGGAGGCGCCGCGAGGGTTGCCGCACTACTTCGCCGCCGCCTTTGGCACGAGGATCATGGCGATGCATCCCGTGAGACCGGGAACCGACGGCGAGCTCTGCTCCATGCCCAAGCACCTCGCCCCCGTGTTCGACGTCCGCACACGCGGCGTCATCTTTGCCCCACGCCACAGGGCAGATTTGGCTGACCCCATCTACATCCCGTCAGGGATAGGCTGTTCGCTCTAGCCTCCGGCTCCTTCGAGCAGCTCTGGCCGCCGCCGCTGGAGCACCCCGGCGGTGAGCACTTGGTGTGGGCATGGCACGAGCTCCCGGAGCCGCCCTTCGAGAGGCAGCGAATCACCTCCTACGCCGTGCACCCCGACGGCCGGACGATCATTGTCAGCACCGCCGGGAGTGGCGCGGCGGTGCCGCCGCCGCCACGTTCGCCTTGGACACGGAGGCGCCGGACTTGGTGTGGAAACGGCTGGGGAAGTGGGCGCTGCCTTTCACTGGCAGCTCGCACTTCGACGGCGAGCTGAACGCCTTCGTCGGTCTCTCCAAGGACACAGACACCCTCGGCCACCTCTGCTCCTGCGACACGGCCGGTTCCGACACCGGCGAGGGGCGTTGCCCGCCGCCGGCGTGGAAGCTCGGCAAAGAGAAGCTGTTCGGCGATGACCGGGGCGAGAAGCACGAAGGAGCCACCCTCCTCTACCTGGGAGACAAGAGCAGGTTCTGCATTGTTCAGTGCATCTCCGTCCAGGATGGATGCCTCGATGAGGACGCGCAGGAGGAAGATGTGCCCGGGACACGTTGTAATCTTTTTCGATTGATCACGTTTTCTCTCAGCTACGACAAAAATGGAGACCTGACCACTGGCAAGAGCCGCGCCGGGTTCGATACTATAAAGTGCCTAAAGCTTCTACTGAGTTTCTGCTCAAGAATCCGGTGGCGTTCTGGCTGTAATATTGTGCTATGATAGTATGAAATTTCGTATGTTTTCGCTTCAAGCGTGATTCTGTCGCATTCATTGTATCAGCCAAGATTGTGCAGATGCAAATGTGCATCCTTTGTATCTTTTGAACAATATGAAATGTATGGCGATCTCTTTTAATTTTGAGTAAAATGCACCCCAGGAGTCATATCAAAGAGTAGCTGGTTATTTACTTTCTCAAAAAAAAGTAGCTGGTCAATTTTTTATTTCTCTATATGAGAACTACGTTGTGATATTGGGATATTGCTCCTATTAATCAGTGTATCATTCGTACCAGAATGCATGTCTAAAGTGCATATTATATGTGTTGCTATAAAGCTGTCTTTTACTGTTAGTCACTTAGTCATATCAAAGCACATAACCATTACCGGTATCAAAGGTAGTATCAAGCTGTCTTTTAATGTTACTTTTGACCTTTCATGCTTTTGTTGTGAGTTTTTCCTCCCTTTTTAATTACTTAATCCCTGTATGATGCAATTGTCAGGCTATAAGATTCTGACAGTCCTGACTTTGCAAAGTACATGGCAGTCCTAATTTCGGATTGTGTGTGCTATATTAATTTTTTGCGTCCTAGTCCTACATCCCCTGCGATACGTTAATTTCCCTACATGTGCATGGTTTCGAACTCCATGGATATAAAAGGCTCCAGGCGCCAAGATCATCAGTCATCACCATCCAACACCCATCGGCACACTTTGCCATCGTCCCCTGTGGCCTCTTCCAAGATCTCATAAAAAATATATATATGCTGAACTCGACTGCGTATGCCGGTATCCAGATGCAAGGAGGGAAGAGCACAGGCGTCTCTGTGCTCCCGACGTCAAACGGCCGCGTTGCCAAAGTTGACACGGGGTGCTGTCCTGTGGAGTTTTCTTTTTTTTGAAACATAATGTCCTGTCCAGTTGGAGGCGAGCGCGAGAAGCAGTGGGGCAGAGGGAGGGAGGGCCTACTGCTGCTACTGATAGTCTGATACGGTACATGAGAAAAATGTGGCCACAATAATATATATAATAAGTTATAGTATTTATATGATTTTAATACCTTTAAAATCTACTCTGCCATATTATAATAATAGAATATAAACATAATATCATCTAAAACTACGCATATAGTATACATATGTTATTATTAATTAACAATTTACTTATTAGTCTATTAGGTCTTCTAGCTTAGCTCACGAGCTGGCTCGAACTCGCTCGTTATACTAATGAGAAAAACTCTTGCTCGGCTCGTTAGAAATATGCACCGAGCCGAGCCGAGCGAGCTAACAAGTTTCGAGCATTTTGTTCAGTCTTAGTCCAAACACTTATTACAAATTAGGTAAGAAACTACATTCTCTCCCATAAATTAGGCCCTCTCTTGTAGTCTTGTTTATATATATAGCACGATGTGTAGTTAAAATAAAACTGCAGGGGTCTTTTCTAAACATCGTACTTTGATAAGAAATAATCAAGGAAACCAGTTACTTTGATTCAATTCGGTTTTGGTATTAGAGATCTTTTTCCAGCCATGCCCGCTGTAATGCACCTGCATAATTGCTATAGTCTAAAATAACCACATAATAAAAGTAGCACGTACGTGTCGCGCACGCATTGTTACTAATTAGTAGCTCTAGACTGGTTCTTTTAGTATGATTGTGGATTTATCATTCTGTTGGAAGTGATTTTATTATTTACCACCTAAATGATAGTTTCAAAGGACATGGAAACTTCACATTGTGACCAGTAGCCTGCTATTTGGAGTTCCATATCTTAATTTACATACGTGTTTTTTTTCCTTCCAAGGAGCAACTGTTCCTAGTATGGAATTGGAAGGGCCAATGGGATTAAGTGGATTTATAACAAGACTCTATATTTCTTTTATCGATTAATCATTTTCTTCTAAGATATGTTTGTAATATTTACTTTTTATACACAACATTTTGCCTCCATATATGTTGGCACATTAACTCATTATTCTCTATGATTACTCAACTAAATATTTTATTGACTCGGCATTTTTCTTATGAGATACTCCGTATCTAACTTAATTTTCCATATTGTCTCACATTTCTTTTGTCCATGCAATATTTTTTTATCTCTAAGACAACTCAGTTTGACATATATTTTATTAACTCAACATAATTTCTGACATGTGCTGTCTTATCTTTTTATTTATTATTTTTCTTTCAATATATGACAGCTCAACTCTTTTGTTGACTCCTTTTTCTTCCAATAACCCTTTTTATTTACCATATGTAGGGTAACTATAAGAGGATAAATGTAGATCACATAAGCTTGCTGAGGAAGGCTATGGAACAGATCAAAGCTCCTGTCCCTGCAGTGCAGGTTCTAAGCAATGGCGGGGAACTGACTAGTGTTATTGTCGCATTTGACGCTAGAAAAATACCCTGTGAAGTGGTGCAAGGA
Organism: Echinochloa phyllopogon; assembly: GCA_033239725.1. Lineage (NCBI taxonomy): Eukaryota > Viridiplantae > Streptophyta > Magnoliopsida > Poales > Poaceae > Echinochloa > Echinochloa phyllopogon. Next base: position 7,557,134 of record BTCW01000009.1, on the reverse strand, counting down.
TCAACTCCCGGGCAACAGTTATTGCAAGGGGATGAATGAAACTGTCCTGAACGTGCTGAACAAGATGCAGTTTTAAAGGTGGTGAGGTATTTGGGCATGAAGTTTGGGCTCCAGGTTTTGGATTTTAGTTCTCATAAGATCAACAAACTGGAGATGCAGTGCCAACAGCTAGATGAACAGAATGTCATTGTTCTGAAGAATATTAAGAGGCTATTGTGAAGCAGTGGGGATCTTCTATTGTGGACGCTTGTATTCCAACAGAGGATATACTACCTGAGCTGCTGATTAGCATTGGCTTGGAGTCGATGAGTGGAGCCGATGAGAATGCAAGCATGCTATTCTTGTAGTTCAATTACATAGTATTGTTGCTGTGTACTAAATGGAACCTTTCACGTCTGGCAAAAGAACTTATGCATTTTGTATTATCTATTTATTAACTTAACATGCCTAGATGGATGAATGTTTTTTGGTTGCCCTGATTCTATTTATTACGGATTCCGATTTAAGCAGAATAGGTCATGCATACAAAATATTTTCAAAAAAACTTCATGATATAGAGAGGCAATGTGTATGTTAAAACAGCAATGTTCGCAAATCCTTTACAGAGACATCAATAGAATTCATATCATGTCATCTTAAGCCATAGTTCAACATCTAAACCTTTAGTACACAATTGTGATATAAGATAAAATGCAGGTCCAGTCTAAATTATCTGACTACATTACAACACAGCAAAATCTTACGCCTTCAGTTACAACTCTTGTCCATATGTAGCTCAGTGCCCAAAATAACCAACCTTGCACACAAAGCGATCCCTACTTGAAGAAGGAATCACACTCATCTTCCATCACCAATCACTATGCATCAGTGTAGCCCTTAAGGTCACACTTGCTGCAACGAACATCAGTTTTTCATATCTTTGTTGTACTTCCCTGCCACCCACAAGTCTTTCTAGTATGTCCTGCAGAAGGCAACTCAACTTCAGGAGTACCAAACACGAACATTTCACTATTACGTTACTATGAAATTATTATGTTACTATAAAGCACCACTTGTGGTGAAAATAGTGAGCTGGAGTAGTATTTTGCAATATGCGCATGGTCTACACAAAGAGTCTGGCAAATATTTATGGATATTGTGTTTGGTGTTTATTGGCAAAAGTAACTAAGTTTTAAAACTGTCTTTTACAAGATGTACATTAGCTATGGCTTGACTACAAAAAGGACTGGATCTGAAATTTAGACTGTCGTGCATCAATGAAGAGAGTCTGAAGTTTAGGAGGGTCTGAAAGGGCAACATGGGTACATAACTGTGTTGTATAAAAAGAACAATGTTAAAATCTGAAATGTAACTGAATGTTGGGTTGGCCTGAAACAACAACCAAAACACACAACAGAGTTGTTGGAATAGATAAAAAATAAAATAGAAATCTGAATTGCAGCAGGCCTGTTGGTGGCTGGTGCTGATTATTGTTGAGAGAAAAATACTGCTGGCTGGTTAGTGGCTGGTGCTGGTTTTTACTGAGATAAAAACACTGCTGGCTGACGGCTGATAAGCCAAACGAACGGGTATAAAAACTAATTTGAGTATTAATTGTGGATGATGGGTAGTTCTGATTATTCTTTGGGCGAGGGGGCTGAGTGCTTGTGCGGAATAAGGCCCTGTTTAGTTCTCAAATTTCACCTCTAAATTTCACTATGTAAAAAGAAGATTCACATCGTATCAAAATGTCGGCATATGAGTTTTAAATGTAGATGAAATCAAAACTAATTATTTGTTGTTCTTTGCGAGACGAATATTTTAAAGCTAATTAATCAATATTTGGATAATTATTTAAAAAAATACAAACGAAATGCTACAGCATTGTATTTATGGCACTTTTTAAACTTGAAATTAAACAAGGGCTAAGCTGGGTGAATGGACCGTACGCGAAATGTGCCTGCATGGGTAATGGGGTCTTTTTTAGTTCCCAAATTCGGGAGTTTGGGGTCTCTTTGTAATCATTGCGTCACTGTAGCATTTCGTTTGTATGTGCGAAAATTTATTCAAAAATTAATTAATTAGGCTTAAAATGTTCGTCTCGCAGAGTATAACAAAAATATACAATTAATTTTTTATTTCATCTATATTTAGTACTCCATACATGTTATGATATTTTAATGTGATGGGAAATTATAGTAAATTTGGGAGTTGGTTTTTAGAATTATAAACAAGCCTGATAGCTAGCGAGTCAGAAGCAGTAAGGCCGCGGTCAACGAGCATCTCGGCGAGGCAGAGCCAGCACGAAGATTGAAACAGAATGGACGGCGTGAGATAAGCTGAGTCGTTGTTCATCCGGATTCACCCGTTGCCCCGTCCCCCCTCTCACGCTCCTGCCTCACGGCTCTTCTGCCCTGAGGCGGTTACGGCTTGGCGCGCCGCCCGCCGCCCTCCGCCCGCCGCTGTATCCCCGCCGAGGCGCTGTCCTTGGCCGCTGCTCCCACTGCTCGTCCCGGGGAACCAATGGCATCCCGCTTCCGATCCGGCCGGCGCCGCGCGTCCACCTCGCCCGGCAGCTCGTCGACCTCGCCTGGCCGCAACTCGTCCGGCCACCGCAATGTGAGGCGCCGGGCGTCGACCTCTCCCGTCAGCGCGTCGTCCACGCCCGCGCCCGCGGCTGCCCGCGCGTCGTCCACGCCCACCCCCACCCCCACGCCCGCGCCCGCGGCTGCCCGCGCATCGTCCTCGCCTGGTCAGTCCTCGTCCACCCCTACGCCCCGCCGCGCATCGTCGACGCCCACGCCCCGCCGCGCGTCTTCGACGCCCACGTCCCGCCGCGTGTCGTCCACCCCAACGCACGCCCGCGCGTCGTCACTGCTTCGCAGCTCCTTGATTTGGAAGGTGAGTAAATGCTGTTTATATCCAAAACCTAGATGGTTTCGTCCTAAACTAGAAAACACGGGTGCGGCACCATCCTTGAGTTGGCCAGTGGTGATTCTCTGTGTGTTTTGCAAAGGATTATACCATTTTTGGACCATGGGTCTTGGATGTTAGTAGCCATGTGAATGGATGTATAAGCTAGGCGGTCACAATAAGTATGTAAGAAAGGCAGTATTGCTAGAAGCTATGTTGATTGAATTTTAGTTATCAATAAACATTTATTGGCCTCTCTCATGAGAGAACAGCCCATATAGGAAATTATCCTTGTGCTTGCATTGACGGAGGGAGACACCATTGCTTGTTGCCGTTGCTCTAGTGTACTTTTCTTCTAGAATTCATGTTACAATTATATGATGCATGCATCATGATGATCTCAATACCAGATTTAGAATATGTACTAGAAATATGGCGCGCTGTTATGACCCGTTAATTTTGCATATATAGTTAGCTTGGTTAGGATAACATAATTTATTAGCTTAATCCAGCCCTCAGGTGAGTATATGGAGCTGTTTTTATTGGGTTTCATGTGTCCACTACTATTAGTAATAAATCCGTTGAGGTACTAATATAGGATTAACTGTGCACGGGCAAGTGTTGCTAAGTCTGTAAACCTTACAGAACTACATATCCTAGTTGCCAATTTGCAGTCTCCTTTTTAGATAGCGGTCCTAATATTTAATAAATTTCTCTGCGGTGATGTTGCCGACATCATAAAATGAAGCATCAGATTGGGTCTAGCAGTTCACATAAGCTGAGGAACTTAACAGTTACCCATTTCATTTTTTTTGTTATGCTGTCAACGTCTCCATAGGATTTATTTGGCTTGCACCAAAAGATCACTTGGTGCAGAAAGATTTTTGCATTATTTCTTCAGAGAGATGCATACAGAAAATGGATTCATGGTAAAAATTATGGAATTACATGTTGAGATTTTTTAGAGTAACACAATTTTTTAAGATCTCTCTGGATACTGACTGAGAAAAGGTGTACAGATCGTGAGAGAGAACTAATATGTCTAAGCTTAAAATTTGGTTTCAAAGCTTTGTCTACGAAAAACTGCAGTGTTAAAATTATGTCTTTTTTTAGGAAGGATGAAAAAGTCTAGTAAAGCTTGTCATGAACATTTGGTCATTTCCACATGATTTATGTTGTCCAATACATTACTTATACTGATAAGATGAGCTGTGATATTCCACAAACAGAAAAATAACACACACGAAGTAGTAATATTTACTTAGATAGACTGGGCAAAACATAGAATGTTCCTGTGTGGTAGTTGTGAGCTGTAGTACTATAAATCATTATCAAGCGAGTGCCTGCTTAAAATTTTCATCCTATAGTGAGTATTGATGATATCCTCGTGCTTTGGGCTATTGGGAAAAATCATTAGCCTGAATTACCAAACCAAACTGCCAGCCGCGCATGCTTGAAACTGATATAAATTTTCTGTGCCGGCTTGACTACTCTGTCAATGCATTGAATCTTTGCAGCCACAAATGCTGCAGTGCTTCACCTAATGGGAGGAACTATTTTATTTTATTGTTTTGGTTCCCACTTTATAGAGGGTACCAGTCAAGTACTTCGACAAAAGATTGCATCTCCAACAAATTATTAGCAGCTAGCTGACATGTCTTCTGATTCGAAAATTGATGTGCTGTTAAATTTCTAATATAACTGTTCGTCCAATAAAACAGTTGTTATAACATAGGAGTACTTTATGAATAAGGGCTCTCCATTCTTTGCTAAGCTAGAAGGCTACTGCACATATGAAATAAATGTATTGTATTGGTCCAAAAATGTTCAGTACCATCCAGAACACCTTCTCTAAAAGTGGAAACTGATACAACCTTAAACTGTTTCTTTTCATTTTCTCAGCTTAATCTGCTAAGTGCTAAGACCACAGGAGAGCTCTCAAACCACATTATTACTGGTACATTGTGAAAATTTTAGTAACTAATACCGGCTGACAAGGACCCTATCCTTATTACCTGGTCAGACATTAACATTGCCCCTGCCCTTAGTAAAATTATTGAAATAACCGAGTTAAATGGTCATGCTGCCTTGCTTTGATTTCTCCCCCTAAAAATTTCTTTATACTACTGCACTCTGTGTAGCCTCACTTATATAGTGCCCTGAACTCCCCTGGCTGTCCTACAACTAATATACTTTGTCAGTAAGAATACTGCTAGAGACTAAAGTATTTGTTTCCTTGTATATGTTTTCAGTCTATTTTTGAAATTAGCAAACGTTGTTTGAAGCTTTGCAACTGACAAACTGTTACTGCTATTGGGGAATTCCATGAATATATATTCCAGATTGCTTTAGTCACAGCATAAGTAGGATGTTGCATTACTAAGTTGCTAACCCTGTAGCATGTTCTCCAGCATTGTCGCATTGCGGGTATCAACTTGGACAAATTCATAATGTTTTCCAAGCTTAGCTGCAAAGGATTCATCTTTCTCCCTGGCAAAATGGGGCATGAATAATTGACAGTTATATATGCAGCTTGAACAGATAAGAATGTCGCACCCTGCTGTATGGGCAGCTCCGCCTCTGGTGTGGGTTTGCAAAAGGATATGTAGATAATTGGGTTTGGCTTTGGGATGAAGAATGGCAAAATAGGCATTCTCATCCCTCAATAATTGCCGACTGCATGTTTGTCCCCTAGCTTTAGTCCAACTTATTTGACTGCAATCCCTCCTCCCCTCCATCTATCGCAGAGGCCACCACCACCCCTTCTATTTTATTTGAAACATGGTTTGCTCTACAATTTACCCGCTCTCCAATTTACCAAATGTAAGAAAAGTAGTAGTACTATTAAAGTGGCTGAAAGATGCTACTTGCTTATTTGTCTGTAGTTCTTCAAACTGATCGGATTTTTATTTCAGAAACCACACATGAAACTGACGAGAAGGAGGACGGGGCAAGCTCTTCAGAAAGTCCTGAAAGTTCAGGCAGAACAACTTCCGGTAAGTAGTGGCACATGTATTCCTTGTATTGTAGGATATACTACATTTTGCCTGTGCCAGTGTGTGGATTTGAATTGTATGTAAATGCCTATAGCTTGCTTAAATTGCAATTGTTTGAGCCATAGAATCTATATGACTATATACATCACCTACAGCCTGTTACACCCACCTTATAATCTCTTGCAAACCTGCTGGCATTCTGCATTTAGGATCTATTTCTATTACTTAGGTAGTGCTTTTGCAGCTTATTGCTTGTGTAGCACTTATCCGAACTGAAGAAAAGATGTGCTTCAGTTTCGTGACATTATGATCATAGGAACAATAAGGTGTTAGACTTTTACCTTTCTTTTGATATTTGATCATCTAATATTATATTCAATTTACAGGACGAATTGTATGAGCTTTTTGTGTCTGAGAAGGAGGAGAAGAAAAGCTCTGAGTTTCGTGATTTCTATACCTCTGAAGCTGCTGTCACTGCTATCGATGTCCCAGGGCAAACTTCTGGTGAACAGTATCTGAGGTTCTCTGATCCTGCAAAGATTTCATCAGCAACCCTTATCGACTGGGTATTCATGTTGGGAGATGCAGGATATTCTCTCCGTGGCTGTTTTGATTCATCTGATTTTGCAGTCACACACTTTGGTTACTTCAAAGGCAAGAGATCTCTGATGAAAAGACTCAAGAAATACAAAGCAAAGTGGGGTAGGATGGATATGGAAGCAGCTGCTGATTTGATACTGGATGAGATCTGCTCTGGTGCTGCTATACTACCCTCTGATTTGCAACACCTCCTTGGTTTGCTTAAGAAAAAGAACACATTTATCATAAGGCACCATGCCTCGTTGTATAAGGAACCTGGGAAGGATGTCCTGTTCTCCTCAATGTTCGTAAGATTCAAGAAACTTGAGAAGCTTAACAAATCGAAGTACAAGAAAGTTCTCGCCAAGATTCCCTACTGCAGTGGTTTAGATTGGTGGAAGCCAAGGGTCCGGAAAAACACATATCTCGAAGCAGTGCTCGACAGGAAGAATCCCACAAACCTCAGCAAGAAGAACCGGCGAAACCGCAAGGTCAAAATTGCATTCAGGGTTCGTTCAGCATATAAAGGGCACGGGGGTGAGCTATTGAGATTCAGAAGGAATGGTCAGCAACACCTTCCTGATTTTTCGATTGGCAAGCAGCCAGCTGCTGCTACAGGGACACTGGACCGTCGCCTTCAGCAGCCATCACCCACTGCCTCCAGCATGAAGAAGAAGCTTCCCTGTTCAGCGGCTTCTGCAGCGAGCAGGGGTCAGAAAGCTGTGCAACCAGGGATGGGCAGCTGTGCTGTCTCTGGAATCAGTTATGAACTGGTGCCGCTGAATTGTCTTTTTAACTTGTTGCAGTGAGGATATATGTCGAAATTGCAACTGTATTCTTTCATATAGTACATGTAGTGGATTATTGTTTACTTGCCTGCTTGATATTGTGATTTTAAGTGAAGTTTGTTAATGGGTGGATTCAATCTTTGGGAAACACTTTTTTGAGTGCTTCTTTGCAACCTGCTAATGGTTTGGGTGGAAACCGGCTTCGATTTGGTGGGAAAACAGTGTCCCTTTGAAACCTAAACGGCTCAGCTTGGTTTGGTAATTTGGTCGGTAGTGGTTTGCTCGATTTCACAGAAAAACTGCTCAGCTTTTGGTAATATGGATGGAAATGCTTTTAAACCGTGGATTGTAGCATATGGATTTGAGGCCTGTAAATCAGAGTAGTCTCCTGGTTTGTTTGCATAGTTTGCGGACCCACTAGTGGATACTTCATAGCGCCGCCGGCGGTCTCGTGAGCGACGCCAGCACGGCGATCACGGTGGGTGCCCCTGCCATCGCCGGAGCCAGAGATCACGGTGGGTTTTTTTTTGCATATTTTCCTTGACATTGTGTTTCTTGGTAAAGAATTGGCAATGACCATTTTACTTGCACCAGCAAAGAAAGCGACACGCAATTAGCATAACAGTCGTGTTAGAAAATGGAGGGAAGATGCATCCGAGAAAAAGTTTTTTTTTATCAAATCTCGGACATACAGTTAAGTGCCAAAAGCTTTTAGCGTGCGCGAAGGATGAGCTAATCATTTCATGTAGACATTTACAAAGACTCCACGCAGACCGCATCCACGCGTTACATCGAGATATCATCATGATTTTTACATCCAAAAGGCCACGGGATCCTCCAGGGCAAAGTCACTAGCTGCTTCAGGCACTTTGTAGTATCGAACTCGCCTGCTGTTGCCAGTCGTCAGGTGTCCATCCTTGTCAAACTTGAGAGAAAACGTCGTTACTCGAAACAGGTGGCGGCATGGCTGGTCAGTCTCATCTAAATCCTCGTCCTCCTCATCCTGCAACCTGTAGAAATTCCTCTCATCAGCACAGTCATCGCCGGTTATCGAGACGCACTGCACCAGGAAGAACTTGCTTCTGTCTCGCATGTAAATAAGGGTGGCTCCAACGTGCTTCTCAACCGAATCCTCGCTGAATGTCTTGTCCTTGCTTAGCTTCCAGGACAGACACTGCCCATCACTGGAGTCAGAGCTGGAGGACACCACATCGCAGGCGCATATGTGTCCAGCTGCGCCCGGATCTGCGCTAAGCCCAACCCAGGCGTCCAGCTCGCTGTCAAAATACGCGCGATCGGTGAAGGGCAGCATCCACTTGCCGTGTTGCTTCCACTTGAGATGTGCTTCCTGTTGACACCAAAAATTAGCACCATGAAGAGGCTGACATGTGAGCCGGATTTGGTGGAAGGATGCCATTCGGCTAAAGGGCTTTCTCTGAAGCATTCGGCAAAGATGCTCTGCGGTCGGGAACGCGTCGCCATTCGGCTAAGGGGTTTTCTCTGAAGCGTTCGGCAGAGATACTCTGCGGTCGGGAATGCGTCATCATTCGGCAGAGGCATTGTTCCGCAGGCGAAGAGCGGTAGCATTCGGGAAGGCATGATGACGTGGATCAATATAAGGGAAAGGCCGGTTCGAACAAGGAACGCAATATGGACACGAAGATTCGTCGTTTATTTTTAGAAACAAGTATTGTAGTCGTGTCCGACTAGGAGTTGTATCGAGACCTGGGTATAAATATAAACCCATGGCAGCTGTAGAAAAATCAACCAACCCAATCAATCATACAACAAACCGGCCCCGTGCCAACATCGAGTCCTTTAGTCGAGTCGTCGAGTTCTTCGAGAGGAGTCATCGATCCGTCGACCTCCGTAAGTACCGGCAACCTTGTATCATGCTTAGTATCATGCGGTGGATTTAAGCTTTGATGCAGGTAGTCTTGTTACCATGCTTAGTATCATCCGGTGGATTTAAGTGGTGGTCTCAAGAAGGTTCCTCTGTTGGGTCATGAGCCATGCGGTGGGCTAAGATCTAGTATGGACCAAGTTATCGGCTCTGTTAGATTTCAGCAAGATCTAACAGATTCATTAAGTTACCCCGTGTTGCTTTGTTTTTACTCCGTGCTTAATTCATGCAACACTCCCTTGCCCAATCTAGGTCGGCTAGAATCGGCTCTACTTCACGATGCGATGACTTTTCCCCTCATAGCCGAGTCCGAAACCGATCTAGGTTGCCACGTGTCGCGGGTTCGAACTTGTTGGTTTCGTGTAGATCTTGACAGAACCGGGTATCATGCGGTAGATGCAGGTTTTTGGGTCGTCTTAGACCTAATCATCCGGTGGATTAGAATTCGATTCGATCTGATAGATTTATCTTTATCGATTAAGTTTGTTCCTTCGCCACGGACCCCGATTCGGCTAAGCAGCCGCATTCGGCAGTGCTCTTACGAGTGAACGTGTTCGTGGATTTGCATTGGACAATGAATGCTTTTAGCCTTTCACGATTAGATTGTATCATGCGGTGGATTGATCTAATCTGATTGGTGGTGTGGTCTTGAACAAGTCGTATCATGCGGTGGATTAACTTGTTCGTTATCATGCTTGACGGGTGCTGCTTTCGGCCTATGCATTCTTGTTTACTGCGGATTTATGGTCATGCTTTCGCCCTTTTATTTATCTATCATGCTTTGTTTCTCGTTAATCGGCTATGAGTATGCGTTACAATGTTCATTCGGCTGAAAGCCGATCTTTCGTCATGCTTACGTCACGCATTCGGCAGTGCGCTCCCTGCGTGCCTTGCCGATTGCCGAATGAGGCTTTAGCTGCCGACAGATAGCTTCTTTGTAGCTATGTGTCGTTCGAAACTGGCTCCGTAGCCGCAAATATGGAACTGACTGGTATTACCCGGTACGTTCCAGGTGTTATCTAAATATCTTTGATCCCTTTGTCAGTTTCAGGAAAATTGACTGGCACGCTTCCGGATTCAAAAGCCCGGGCCACGTGTGAAGCCAGTTAATTCGGCTTGCTGTGTGCTTGGCGTGAGGTGCGGATTTTACGTCAACACACTTTTTGGCACGCCCGGTGGGACACGACAAGTTTCGAAGATGCCTGAATTAAAAGACATTCTGGATGTCACTTTCGAAGAATTATCTGATGAACATCAACAGATGGTGAAGATTGCTGCAGATCAGTTCATCAAGAAGTGCTTGCTGTCTTTTGCTAAGAACAGGAGTGGTGCGCCGTTTCTCAAGTCAGATCTGTCAAGAGTTCTTTTGCCAGGACAATCTGATCTTACTGAAGATGAAGAAAGGGAGAAGCTTTCTAGCTTGTTGTACAAGGCTTTGGGAGAAACAATGACCAATCATAATGCTGCATTCCTGAACAGTTTTCGGCTCATACTGGTCAACATCTTTGGTCAGCACGTGGATAAGCCTTTTGAGCAAGTGCATGGGCAACTTGGTGGACCAACATATTTCAATGTTCAAGCATCGGTTCCGAAACGTCATGGTAAAGGTACTGAAGAAACTGAAGCTTCTGGAACCAAAGACGCGAGTGGACAGCCGATTCAGCAAGAGCTTCAGCATGCATTGCCGAAACCTCGTACATATGGTGATATGGCATTCGGCACCACGGGAAATCCACCTGCTTCTGCTTATAAGATATCCCCTCTGAATAACAGGCTGCAAAGGGACATGTATGGAAACGGATATTCAGAGTTTATGGATTACAATGCTATCGACGCTCTCCCGAATCCTGGGTATGTTGGCACTGCAGGCATGCTCGCTGGAAGACCGGGGAATCAAGATTCAAATGTCGATCTCATGGTACAGAAAATGACCGAAGTGCTGCAAAATCAATTCGGTCTGAAACCCAAGAATCAAGGGTACATGTACTCGTCTCCTTTCCCGGAATGGTACCAAAGGGTATCATTGCCGAATAGAGTCAAGGTGCCTACAGAGTTTACTAAATTCTCAGGACAAGATGATACTAGCACTGTGGAGCATATAGCTCGATATCTGATGCAGCTTGGAGAAGCTTCGGCAGATGAGGCTTTCAGAATCAGATACTTTCCTTTGTCACTGATGGGTCCAGCTTTTACATGGTTTGCTTCTTTGCCTGCTCAGTCGATTTGTACTTGGAAAGACCTGGAGCAGAAATTCCATGCTCATTACTACATTGGCAGTACCGAGAAAAAGTTGGTTGATTTGACCAGCTTAAGGCAGAGGAATAATGAAACACCTACGGAGTTCCTCAGGAGATTTAGGGAAACAAAGAGCATGTGCTTTTCTCTGAACATACCTGATGACCAGCTGGCTGGTATGGCTGTAGCTGGCATGCTGCCTGCCATTCGGGAGAAGCTATTCGGGATGGAGTTTGATGATCTGGGCCAGTTGTCACACAGATTGGCCTTGATGAGTAACCAGGCATATGGTTTCAAGAAAGATACCAGATTTGCTAAAAATAATGATGTAGCTGACATCTATAACCAATTCCTTGAAAGAGCAGATCAAGAAGATGAGTATGAAGATAGCGAGGAGATAGCTGCAGCAGAGATAGTGTGGAGTAAAGAGCCAGTCATGGTGAATCAGAGGTGGATTAAACAGAATAAGGGTACCTATGATTTTGATGTAACTAAGGCAGATAAATTATTTGATTATCTTGTAAAGGAAGGCCGAATCAAGCTACCAGAGGGGCATTCTATGCTTCGGCCTGATGGAGTGAAAGATAAGAGGTACTATGGATTCCATGATAGAAATTCTCATTCCATCAATGAATGCAGGGTTTTTAGAGTGAGAATTCAGCAAGCTATCCAGGAAGGGCATTTGAAATTCGACAATAAGATGAAGTTGGACAGTAACCCGTTTCCTCAGAGCATGGTTGGGTTCTCAATCAATATGGTGAGTACTGCCGAATCTGGAGAAAAGGAAAAAAATGAGAGTCCTGACGTCAAAGAAAGCGAAGCAGAGTGGCTCAGTAGATCCTAATCGGCAAATCACGATCGAACAGATTCGCGAGGAGAGACCTCGCTTCCCGAATAGCCAATTTGAAATTGGGAATTCTTCTAAACCCAGAGTCACATCGCGTATTCTCCTCAATAAGTGGCAGCGTCAGCAAGAAAAAGAGCACTACCAGAGACGTGAATACGAGGAGGAGAAAAGAAGGCGCGAAGAAGAAAGGTTTGAGGAAGAACAAGAAGAATATGTCCGAGAACAAGAACGTGCACATTGGGATTGTGTTTTCTTCAGACACTGTTGGAACGAGGGTTTAAAGCTGCCTACGTGGAATAACTGTCCTGAGTGCAATAATGGGTATGTCGAACATAGGCAAAATGTTGCCATTCGCCGATCCGTCCACGAAAGAATTGGAAGGGTACATCCTAGTGATGATCGGCGTCTAAAAATATATAAGAATGACGATCAACCAATGAAAAGACATGCTGATTATAGATGGGTTGATCATGAGGAAGAAGATCGTGAGTATGTTTGGCAGAAAGGACAGTGGTGTCCACCTGGTTTAAGAAGGAGCCAGAAGAGAAGAGTCCAACGCCTGAGGAATCAAGAATTGAAGCAAGCAGGAACCAGGATGAAATCGATATGGCGTCCAAAAGACAGGCCTGACGAATCGGGTCATTCGGCTCCTACATGCATGGTATGTTTCTTGCGGAATGAATTCATGGCTCCAGCTAATCAAATTGTACAGGAAGAGATATTGTCAGAAGTGGATGAAGCCGAGCAATATGGGTTAATGGCACAATTGGTATTGAATAAACAAGCTATTTTCGAGAAGCCAGTCCAGAATCGGCACATGAAGCCACTGTACTTAAGAGGATATGTCAACGGGAAGCCACTAACGAAGATGTTTGTTGATGGTGGAGCTGCTGTTAATGTGATGCCATACAATACATTCAGGAAACTTGGCATGAGCCCTGGAGATTTAACGCCAACAAGTATAGTGTTGAATGATTTTGCTGGAAATCCTTCGGACACCAAAGGATGTGTACATGTAGATCTGATGATTGGGTCCAAGATTCTGCTTACAACCTTCTTTGTTATTGAAGGCAAAGGGGCATACAGCTTGCTACTTGGAAGGGATTGGATTCATGCGAATTGCTGTATTCCATCTACTATGCATCAACAGCTTATTCAGTGGATAGATGATGAAGTGGAAATTGTCCCAGCAGATGATTCAATTAGCGTGGCTAATGTGGAACCGGCCTTCTGGGAATATCAAGGCATAGATTGCTTCTCAGGTAAGGACTGGGGAGAAGGTCCTGTTGAGCCAGTCAGCAGTGATCAACAGCCGATCAAAGCAGTCGGCTCTTTTAGCAATTTTTAATGGATAATCCAATCGATGGAACTGACGGGAAACTAGGATATGGATTTGTGTCGGCTGATAAATTAGAAGAAGTAGACATTGGAGACGGTGACAAACCAAGGCCGATATTCATCAGTGCTAGCTTGAATTCGGTTTTCAGGGAGAAGTTGATTAAGTTGTTAAAAGAATACAAAGATTGCTTTGCTTGGGATTATTCGGAGATGCCTGGTTTAGATCGTTCCATTGTTGAGCATCGATTGCCGATCAAGCCTGGTTATAAACCTTACAAGCAACCACCCCGGAAAATCTACAAAGATGAAGTGTTGGCCGATGTGAAGAAGGAAGTGGAAAGATTAATAGCAGCAAATTTTATTCGGCCATGCAGATATGCAGAATGGATCTCTAATATTGTTCCTGTGTACAAGAAAAATGGGAAGATGAGAGTTTGCATAGATTTTAGAGATCTGAACAGAGCTACACCCATGGATGGATATCCAATGCCTGTTGCTGACTCGTTGGTTGATGCTGCTGCTGGATATAAAGTGATTAGTTTCATGGATGGTAACGCAGGGTACAATCAAATTTTTATGGCATTGGAAGATATAGCGAAAACGGCTTTCAGATGTCCAGGACATATAGGGTTGTTTGAATGGGTTGTCATGACGTTTGGTTTGAAGAATGCTGGTGCGACTTATCAGAGAGCTATGAATTATATTTTTCATGAGTTGATCGGCAAGATTGTGGAGATATATATCGATGATATCGTGATTAAGTCATTGGATCATGAAGCACATTTGGCCGACATGAGGAAAACTCTAGAATGCACTAGGAAACATGGGCTCAAAATGAACCCAAATAAATGTGCTTTTGGAGTTTCGGCAGGAGAATTTCTGGGATTTCTGGTGCATGAAGGAGGAATAGGAGTTGGTAGGAAAAGTATGAAAGCCATTGATGAAGTTGTTCCTCCAACTAATCTTAAGGAATTGCAGTCACTGCTTGGTAAGATCAATTTCGTAAGAAGATTCATATCAAACTTATCACAAAAGATGTTGCCTTTCTCTTCACTGTTAAAGGTCAAGAAGGATCAGAAGTTTGTATGGGGCGACGAACAACAAAAGGCTTTCGATGAGATCAAGGAATACATGAAAGAACCACCAGTATTGGTACCTCCACAGCTAAACAAGCCTTTTAAGTTGTACGTGGCGGCCGATGCCCAAACTATTGGATCGGCCCTCATACAAGAATTCGAGGGAAAGGAAAGGGTAGTTGCATACCTTAGCCGAAAGTTGCTTGACCCCGAAACGAGGTATTCGGCTACTGAGAAGCTTTGTTTATGTGTTTACTACTCCTGTACAAAATTTCGGCACTACTTACTACATGCCGAATGCATTGTGTATTCAAAGTTTGATGTGATAAAACACATGTTGTCTATGCCGATTTTGAACGGAAGGATTGGCAAATGGATTTTAGCTTTGTCTGAATTTGAGTTAAGGTTTGAATCGGCAAAGGCTGTTAAAGGACAGATTATTGCTGATTTCATTACTGAGCATCGTGATTTATCAGTTAATTCGCTTGAAATTGCTCCTTGGGTATTATTCTTCGATGGCTCTTCATGTGACAAAGGTGGTGGAGTAGGTATTTTGTTAATTTCACCCAGAGGAGAGGTATTTGAATTTGCTATTCCTATTCGACCTACTGTCACTAATAATCAAGCTGAGTATGAAGCGTTGCTCAGAGGACTTCAACACTTGAGAGAAGCAAAGGCCATTGCAGTTGAAATTTTTGGAGATTCAGAATTAGTCATAAGGCAACTAAATGGCGAGTATGAGTGCAGAAACGATGTCTTAAGGAATTACTATGAAGAATGCAAGCAAATCTTAAAGGAATTTCAGTCAGTAATTTTGCAGCATATTCCTAGGAGAGACAATGAAGAGGCAAACAGATTGGCTCAAAGTGCTTCGGGTTATAAAGAGCTTCAAGAAGTTTTTGCTAATGATGTACATGCTTTCGGGAGTAATCTGGCAGAAGATGATTGGAGAAAAGAGATTGCCGATTATCTGGAGAATCCATCCCGAAAGGTTTCTAGAAAGCTCAGGTATAAAGCTTTAAAGTTTGTTCTTCTTGATGATAATTTATATTATAAATCCTTGGATGGGGTGCTGTTACATTGCTTAAGTCATGAAGAAGCAAAAAGGCTGATGAGTGAAGTACATGATGGGTTGTGTGGAGCACATCAATCGGCCTACCGAATGAAGTGGGTTATTAGAAGAACTGGATATTACTGGCCGACAATGTTGGAAGATTGCTTTGAATATTATAAGGGATGTCAAGACTGTCAGAGATTTGGAAACATTCAGAGAGTTCCAGCATCCGCTTTGAATCCCATTATCAAGCCATGGCCATTCAGAGGATGGGGAATAGATTTGATTGGCCAAATAAATCCTCCATCTAGCAAGGGGCATAAGTTTGTGCTTTTGGCAACCGATTATTTTACCAAATGGGTTGAGGCAATTCCATTAAAGAAGGTGACATCAGAGAATATGGTTGAATTTGTTAAAGAACATATCATTTACAGATTTGGAATTCCTCAAACAATCATCACAGATCAAGGGACTCAATTTACATCTTCAGAGTTCAGAGATTTTGCTGAAAGTATGGGCATCAAATTGTTGAATTCTTCTCCTTATTATGCCCAAGCTAATGGTCAGGCAGAGGCTTCTAACAAAATTATGATTAAAATTATACAGAAGAAGATTGATCAGAAGCCGAGAAAGTGGCATTCGGTACTCAATGAGGCTTTATGGGCTTACCGAATGGCTCCACATGGGGCTACACAGACGTCTCCTTATGAGTTGGTGTATGGGCATCATGCTATCTTGCCATGGGAGATACAATTAGACTCAAGGAGAATAAAATTGCAAAAGGATTTAAGTTCTAAAGATTATAAAGATTTAATGATGGACGAATTAGAAGATTTGCATATGATTCGTCTCAGGGCCTTGGAAAATGTTGAAAAAAATAAAATGCGAGTTGCTAAATATTACAACAAGAAGGTGAAAGTCAAGCAATTTTCAGAAGGAGATTTGGTTTGGAAAGCAATATTGCCGATTGGGACTAAATACAGTGCATTCGGTAAGTGGTCTCCAAACTGGGAAGGCCCTTTCAGAGTGATCAGATGCGTGCCTGGAAATGCATATATCCTGAAAACTTTGCTAGGAGAGGAGTTTACTGCTGCCATCAATGGGAGATACCTGAAGAAATATTATCCTAGTGTTGAGATTGATCGTTGATTGAAGTATTCAATGTCAGAACAATTGAGACAGCCGGCATTCGGGAAGGAGCCGTCTTCAGAACAAATGTTGACAGAAAAGGAAAATGACCAGTACTGAATGTATTGCCCTTAGCACAAAATATATTGCATCAGGAGTTCATACAAGATCACAAAAGATAAGTTTTATTGCCGAAATTCCATAAATCCCTAGTACAAACTACTGGAAGAGCCTGTTCAAAACAGACTGGGGATGAATGGAATCGGCAATGGCAGCACCATGGCCATCAAGACGATCAATGGAGGCGTCAATGTCATCGATGTCTTCTGGGTTGCTATTGGCGAAACCAACCGGCATCCTGGAATAGTCAGTGCCGGTGTGCGTCGACATGGCAACGAGACCCACAGCGACACCTAGGCGAACGCCATGGAGAGCCACCTCGTCGACGCGGCCTGCCACCGCGCCAAGGCGAGCCTCGGGTATGTCTCCTTGGGCGTTCACTTTGTTCGCCAGCTCATCCACCAGCGCCTTCAGCCGATTGAGCTCGTCATCGCGTTCTGCAAGATTACAAAATGGAGGTAGATCAGTAATGACTAAAGATGGGATTAGGATTGAACAAGTTATGGAAATTACCATCGATGACTTCGAGCAGTTGCTTGCGCTCAGCCTGCCATTCGAGGTCCGCAATCCCGGCTTGCTTGGAAATGACCTCCAGTTCGCGACGAGAGTCGTCGCGCTCCGCCTTGAATCAGCGAGCATCGCCGTCTGAGTAGCGGGAGTCGTCCGATGAGAGAGTCCGATTGGACGAACTCGAAGAGCTGGACACCGCAGGAGCAGCGGCTGGAGCCGCAACTGGCGCACCAGCACCGGCAATCCATAGGATTACCCTGAAAGAACAAAGAGATTCGTCAAGAAAGAGAAAGGAAATCTCGAGAAGAACAGAGAGAAGTAAGCAACCAATCACCTGCGGCGAGCGCCGGCGCGGCTTCCTTCGGCCTCATCGGCGGCCGGGCGCCTCCTCTTGTTGTCGGCCATTGGAAGTTCCTCGGAGTTACTGTGGATGGGGAAAAGAATGACTTGGGCCGGCAAGAACTTGGAAGACGAAGAACTTGGTGAAAACTGTGGGCTACCTGGGTGTTTGTTTATAGAACCCGCAGAGGAGATCGTGGTCGGAGATCGTGGCGCGCATCCCAAAATTTCGGAAGGTAGAAAGCCCCACGAACCGAGCAGTTGCCGTGTCGTTTGGGATTCATGCCGAATCGGGTTCGGTTCTACTGAATTGGATTCGGCTGTGTTGTGTTAGGTCATTTTTCGGGTCTGACGATGTTACGACTAAGCTTTGCCGAATGTGTTGTTCACAATAAAGCGAGGAAGAAAGCAAAGATTGGTGAAACTACAAAGTTGGTAAGACATTCGGCTAATTAAATGTTTGATACAACTACACACCCAAGTACTTGGAGATTACATCTTTAGCATCAGATATCATTCTATTAATGGTCTCCAAAAGATTTTTGTCAGCTTCTTGGGTTTTAGCCAGAGCAGCAAGCTTTGCCTTGAGTTGTTTTTCTTCGTTCAGAGCTGCTGAAGCTTCCTTTCGCATCTTCTCTGTTAATTTGGGAAGCTCAACTATCTTCTTCTCATCAGCTTCAATTTCGGCCGATAGATCTCTCAATTCGGCTTCAAGTGCAGCTTTTCTGACCTTCTTCATTTCAAGTTCAGATTCCAATTTGGTCAGTAATTCCTTGCTGTTCTGAGCTTGAGTATGCAGGTCTTTTACAGATTGCTTGGCCAAAGTTCTCCTTTGCTCCAAGGCTGGTTGAGCAGATTGATTCTTCAGAGCTTGCTTCACTGCGATAAAATGATCATCCAATCTGGAAATTGGATCTAAAGAAGTCTTGATATCGGCAGGAAGATCTTGATCAAATGATTCAAGCAAGTCTCTTAAAAGATCAGCATTGGTAACTTGATCTCGAGTGTCCTTATGCAGAAAAGAGAGGATTTCCTTCAGTTTTGCTTGGTTCTCCTCTGATAAAGCTTGACCAGAAGAAGTTTCTTCTCCTTGTTCGGCAACTAGATCATCCACAGCAAATGAATAGCTGGATGAAGGAGTGGTTTTCTCCTGAAAGAAGATTCTGCCGAATTATTGATGATCCATTGAATAAAGAACTGAGAAGACTGGGTAATTATCTCTACCTCATTCCTGACCTCTTGGATGGAGAGAGAGGGCAGCTCAAGCTCAGGCAAAGATTCTTGTATGTCATGCTGAGGAAAGCTTGGAAGGTTCTTTGGTGGAGATGAGGCTTCTGGCTGAGGTACATCAGGTAGAGCTGAAGCTGGTTCTTGATGAAAAGAGGAGCTCTCCGAAATTGGATCCATTGAAGCTTGCTCTGTGACTGAAAGAAAGTTAGTGCCGATGAAAAGAGTTTTAAAGGACAAGATGGTGAGAAATTTTACTAATCACTGAAGCATCGGCAGGTCCTGTGCTAATGGCCAATTGCTGTGATTTGGCCTGAAATCATAAAGGAGTAGAAGTGAGCAGAATGAAATTAGCATTTTACTCGAGGAAGGAGATATCTGACCTGAGCAATTCTTTTGCTGCTTGTTCTTTTCTTTTTTATAGCCGAAGGGGCAGTTAGAGAAGATGTTTTCCTCTTGGCAGCAGGTGGTGCAGCAAGAATTGGATCCAGACTGGCAGGCCTGGACATTATTTGAGCCAAAGAAGGAGAGTGATGCCCCAGAATAGATATTGGGCCTGCAGTGTTATATGCAATTGCTCTGGCCAGAGGGGCAGGGACTATGTCCTGCAGGATAACAGAGTTAAAAGTCGATGAAAGAGGATGTTATTGGAAAAACAGATGGATTATAAGCATATTTACCTCTGAATTCGGCTGATAGTCAGGCATCAAATCAAGGCAGAGAGGGTGAACTGGCACATTGAAGATATGATCATGGAGTTCTTGCCACCAAAGAATAAAAGAAGGATGAGCAAGTGTTGTTGGCACAAAAGGTTCGATCTGGTAGATGGCTGCACAACACTTGTAGTCAAAAATTCTTCTTGTTTCTGTGGAGTCTTTGATGATCTGCCTAGGCTTGAGGAATTCATGGAGAAATAATCTTGGGGGCACTTGGCCACATCCTAATTGCCTGGCTACTGTATTCGGCTGGTAATATTCATATGAACTTTGAACCAGCCTTCCTCCACAAAATTCGGCTGGTAAGATGCAAGGCCGAATGAAAGTGTTGAAAATTGCTGAGGACTCTGCATCTATGCATCCGGTCTCGAAGCTGAATTCACAAGGGAGAGTGAGATTGTCATTGTCCATGTATGGGAACCAGAGGGGATTGGCAAAGCCTTTGAAGAAAAGTTCAAACAGTTCTCCAATGCTCTTGTTGATAGCAATAGTGGAGGCTGCTTCCCCATAGGTTTGACAGCCTTTGGTGCTCTGGGCTTCTGCTTCCTGGTAATTGACCGAGGGGAAATGTCGGCTGTTGAGGTCAATGGAGATAATTTGGTGCATGTACAATTGCAGCCACATCTGGACGAACCACCAGGGACCATTGACGTAGGAAATTTTCTTGTTGGTGTGCATCTGATAAATGGTTTGATGGAGCATGTGATAGACACTTCCCAAGAGATATTTCCCGAGAGGGATAAGTGTGCCTGCAGCCAGGTCTTCGGCCATTACTATGTGATTCAGAGTTGGCTCATTGGCTTTACCACAGAAAACAAATCTGCACAACCACATATTCAGAAAGGCCCTGTATTCAACGTCAGTCAGAGGACCATCATGCATGTAAGTCTGGATGTATTTCTTATAGCCGACTCCAGTCTTCACCCCTGTCTGTTTGGAAGAACCTTTGTACCTGTATGGGTGTGTTATCCCTGTAATGTTCAGGCCGGTTATCATGTAGACATCGGCCAGGGTTGGGGTCATTGGTCCATGACCAAAAAGGAAAGCATTCATGCCATTGGACCAGAAGTGACAAGCTGCAATCAGGAGATTCTCATTCTTGGGTGTTTCGGCTAGAGATAGCTCCAAGCAGTGAGAAATACGAAGACTGTCCCAATTCTGTGTCTGAGGACTTTTATCTTCAAGAATCCTTTTGTACCAGTTTCTCCAGCCAGCGATTGGGGGCAGAGGCCAGTTCTTGAATGCATCTTGCCATTCGTGAGGTCTCATCAGAGAAGTTTTGAAAGGAATCCTCTGAGACTCGGCCGCAATAATTTTGGAGGGATCTGGATTCCCTGAGGGGCCGAGGAAGAAAGATGCGGATTGTTCTTCAGCGGGGGTCAAGATTTCGGTGGCCAGAGCCTATCAAGGGCAGAAGAAGAGCAAATCGGAGATTCAAAATGCAGCTCGAAAAGAGTAATGCCGAATGTGATTGAGGGAAACAAAACTTACTTGAAGAATTTGATCCTGGTTCGCCATTTGAAGATTGGAGCTTGAGAGATTCGACGAACTAGGGTTTTGAGTTTGGAAACGCACTCTGAGGATTTGGAAGCGGAAAACGGATATCAAAGCGGGCTCAGCCTGGAAATGTTGGGGATTCCTGGTCAATTCCGAGATAAAAGTATCCTTTATCCCGAAATTGAAGGGGCATGTGTTGACACCAAAAATTAGCACCATGAAGAGGCTGACATGTGAGCCGGATTTGGTGGAAGGATGCCATTCGGCTAAAGGGCTTTCTCTGAAGCATTCGGCAAAGATGCTCTGCGGTCGGGAACGCGTCGCCATTCGGCTAAGGGGTTTTCTCTGAAGCGTTCGGCAGAGATACTCTGCGGTCGGGAATGCGTCATCATTCGGCAGAGGCATTGTTCCGCAGGCGAAGAGCGGTAGCATTCGGGAAGGCATGATGACGTGGATCAATATAAGGGACAGGCCGGTTCGAACAAGGAACACAATATGGACACGAAGATTCGTCGTTTATTTTTAGAAACAAGTATTGTAGTCGTGTCCGACTAGGAGTTGTATCGAGACCTGGGTATAAATATAAACCCATGGCAGCTGTAGAAAAATCAACCAACCCAATCAATCATACAACAAACCGGCCCCGTGCCAACATCGAGTCCTTTAGTCGAGTCGTCGAGTTCTTCGAGAGGAGTCATCGATCCGTCGACCTCCGTAAGTACCGGCAACCTTGTATCATGCTTAGTATCATGCGGTGGATTTAAGCTTTGATGCAGGTAGTCTTGTTACCATGCTTAGTATCATCCGGTGGATTTAAGTGGTGGTCTCAAGAAGGTTCCTCTGTTGGGTCATGAGCCATGCGGTGGGCTAAGATCTAGTATGGACCAAGTTATCGGCTCTGTTAGATTTCGGCAAGATCTAACAGATTCATTAAGTTACCCCGTGTTGCTTTGTTTTTACTCCGTGCTTAATTCATGCAACACTCCCTTGCCCAATCTAGGTCGGCTAGAATCGGCTCTACTTCACGATGCGATGACTTTTCCCCTCATAGCCGAGTCCGAAACCGATCTAGGTTGCCACGTGTCGCGGGTTCGAACTTGTTGGTTTCGTGTAGATCTTGACAGAACCGGGTATCATGCGGTAGATGCAGGTTTTTGGGTCGTCTTAGAGCTAATCATCCGGTGGATTAGAATTCGATTCGATCTGATAGATTTATCTTTATCGATTAAGTTTGTTCCTTCGCCACGGACCCCGATTCGGCTAAGCAGCCGCATTCGGCAGTGCTCTTACGAGTGAACGTGTTCGTGGATTTGCATTGGACAATGAATGCTTTTAGCCTTTCACGATTAGATTGTATCATGTGGTGGATTGATCTAATCTGATTGGTGGTGTGGTCTTGAACAAGTCGTATCATGCGGTGGATTAACTTGTTCGTTATCATGCTTGACGGGTGCTGCTTTCGGCCTATGCATTCTTGTTTACTGCGGATTTATGGTCATGCTTTCACCCTTTTATTTATCTATCATGCTTTGTTTCTCGTTAATCGGCTATGAGTATGCGTTACAATGTTCATTCGGCTGAAAGCCGATCTTTCGTCATGCTTACGTCACGCATTCGGCAGTGCGCTCCCTGCGTGCCTTGCCGATTGCCGAATGAGGCTTTAGCTGCCGACAGATAGCTTCTTTGTAGCTATGTGTCGTTCGAAACTGGCTCCGTAGCCGCAAATATGGAACTGACTGGTATTACCCGGTACGTTCCAGGTGTTATCTAAATATCTTTCATCCCTTTGTCAGTTTCAGGAAAATTGACTGGCACGCTTTCGGATTCAAAAGCCCGGGCCACGTGTGAAGCCAGTTAATTCGGCTTGCTGTGTGCTTGGCGTGAGGTGCGGATTTTACGTCAACACTTCCGCCGTGTCGAAGGTGAAGGTGCGCCTCTTGGTGCTTACAAAGATGGTCCGTCCATCAGGATGCACGGTGTAGGAGGTGATATCCTTGTGCTTGAAGGGATACTTCGGCAGCTCGCACCAGCACAGATCGCCGGGTTCTTCTAGCGGCGGCGTTTGAAGCAGCTGAAAGGAGTCGCAAGACAGAGCGTATAGTCTTTTGTCGACGGAAAAGTAGATAGGATCGATCAGATTCATCTTGGGGCGAGGGACCAAGCCAAACAACCGCGTGCGAACGTCGAAGACAGGAGCGCCGCAACTCGGCGTCAATGGATGAGTGTTCCTCCCTCCCACTCCCACGTAGTTGGGATCCATGGCAATGATCTTGGTGCCAAAGGCGGCAGCAAAATAGTCGGGATACCCACGGTGAGCCTCCAAGCGGAAGACAGCTGGTGGCAGGCGCTGCTCGCGCTCTGCGCCTTCACCTGAGATGGCAGTGTTGTGCAGGTGCGGCGGCTCATCGGAACAAAGGTCGGACGACAGATCTACCTTGCGGATGCTGTACCCCCACAGCCAGTCATCGACAACAAGGTAAAGGTGCCGGCGCCGGCGCTTTGCCGTTCGGTCGCCATTAACCCCACCGGAACGCCGCTTTGCCATCCTTGTTCCTCTTTGTCTCCTTCTTGTCCTCTGCCCACGGCCCAGCAGATCAAAATTTCTTCCCGATCCGTCTTCCCTTGATCTTTTAAAGGCGCTGCCACTGACCCTTGATCCCTGCCATCCAAAAACGAATCCGTTCGCAAATAAGAATCAGACCACACCAGTCCTACCCCTACTACAACTCAACTAGAACCAATCCTGATATCCGAATCTGAATCGTGTGGTTGCAAGAAACAAAGAAAATCACATTCTACCAACCTGTTAAAGGTGGCTGAGGCGGACGCGGCGTCGGAGGTGGCTCCGGCGGCGGCGGAGTAATTTTGAGCGGCGGCGGCGGCGGCGAACCGAATGGATTCGTGGGGGAGGAAAGGAAAGGAAACCCTATTTGACTAGGAAATCCTATTGGACTAGGGCCGTGTCGAACCTTGGGCCGGTCCGACCCCCATGGACACCACCGTTGTGGGCAGGGTTGAATGTGTTGTGCGCAATAGCGCGGGTGGGTGGGTTGAATTCGGCCCAGTAGAGGCTTTCGGCCTGCGTGGAAGAGGACGGCTCAGTTGTATTCTCCTTGATTACCTCAAAAAAGTTGTATTCTCCTTAAAAAGAAAAGTAGGAGCTTATGTATTGATGTTTTTATTTTCTTTCTTTATATTATATAAAATATGCCCGTCCGTTGCTATAGTTTATAAAAAAGTATATATCAATTTATTTTGGTTATATTATACTTTCATAGCTTAAGAACTAAGGAAGCTATAAAAGGGATTATCAACATGTTTCACCACCAACTTCAATTTGTGAATTATTTTTCTCTGCTCTACTAGTAATTAGCTATCTTTTTTTTCCAAAAATATATTTTTGCGGTAGAGAGATTCACTCACTAATCAAGAGTCTAATAGGGTTTACAATCTTGGAGCATAAAACGTCAAATACACGAAAAAGCATATCTACAAGCCAAGTTATGGACTTATGGTTTCAACTCGATAAGCATGCTCCACAAGTTCATGAGCAACCTATTCTGCACAAGTTCTTTGGTTACTTGGACACTGCCACAGGCTTTAACGATCTCCGTTACATTTTGGACAGTTGGCCTAATTGGTTAATCTCTTCGTCCTGGAGTGATGGGATACGGTTATCTGTTTTACAATATTACAAAGTGTGCTAATATTTTTCTTCCATGTGGTCTAATTTTTAGAAGTTTGGTTCACGGCAAAATCGAAATGTCTATATTTTGAAACAAAAGGTACATACATTTATTATCATCAAGAGAATGGCATTTCTCCATAGTTATAAATGTGATCTTTGAATCTAGAGTATTTCATTCCTTAAAAGCCCATAAATTTTCTTCCGTCCAAGCAAGTCTTAAAAAAACTTATCATGGACCTAATTACGCCATCTACGATCATCATAATTTCACACTATAAAAGGCGCTAGAGCGGCAAAGAGCCAAAGACAACAATCACGAGAAGACTCAACCACTTCATCCTTTATATACCAAAACTAGCCCCTGTAAACCACACCGCCATCGCAGTAAGCGACCAAAAGCCAGAGAGGCGGCTTTGCCCTGTCCGTAGGCCGTAGCCTTGGTGCCGAACGCCATGGCCGGCACCAAGAGCAAGTCGTCCTCCGCCAAAGCCGGCACGCCCCTCCTCGGCAAGGCCGCGGCACCTTCGCCAAGGTCTACCACGCGCGCTGCCTCGCCGGCGGCGACCCCGTGGCCGTCAAGGTTCTCGACAAGGCCGAGCTCGCCGCCACGGGCATGGCGGCGGGCGTCCTCCGCGAGGTCTCCGCCACCCCAGCGTCCTCTGCCTCCACGAGGTCCTCGCCACGCGCTCCTAGGTCTACCTCGTCATGGAGCTCGCCCCCGGCGGCGACCTCCTGTCCCGCCTCGCCTCCCTCCCGGCGCGCCTCGTGTTCCTGCAGCTGGCGTTGGCGCTCGCCTACGGCCACGCCCGTGGCGTGTTCCACTCCACCGCGACATGAAGCCCCAGAACGTGCTCGTCGATGCCGCCGGCGGCGTCAAGGTCTCCAACTTCGGGCTCGCCGCGCTCCCGGACTCGCTCCGCGACGACGGCCGTCTGCACACGGCCTGTGGCACGCCGGCGTTCCCGGCGCCCGAGGTGCTCCGCCGGAGGGCCTACGACGGCGCCAAGGCCGACGCGTGGTCTTGCGGCGTCATCCTCTTCGTCCTCCTCGCCGGCAGCCTCCCCTTCGACGATACCAACATCGCCGACATGTGCCGCAGCAGGGCGCACCGCCGCGAGTACGCGTTCCCGCGGTGGGTGTCGCAGCCGGCGCGCCGCCTCGTGTCGTGTCCCGCCTGCTCGACTGCCGACCCGAACCCGGCGACGCGCCTCGCCGTGGCTGAGCTCGCGGGGCACCCGTGGTTCAAGCGCTCGCTCAGCGTGGACTCGCAGCTCGGCGGCCTCATGGACGGCCAGGCGGAGCGGGAGCTGGCGTTCCAGGCGCCGCCGGCGCTGAACGCCTTCGACATCATCTCCATGCCGCCCGGGCTCGACCTCTCCGGGCTGTTCGGCGAGAGCAGGAGGAGCCGGGAGAAGCAGTTTATGACGACGGCGTCGCCGGAGAAGACGGTGGAGCGGCTGGGGCAGTCGGGCGCGAAGCTCGGGTACTTCATGGTGGGGAAGAAGGGGGTGGAGCGCCTGCCGCTGGGAGGCCTGTCGGGGTTGGTGGCGATGTCGATGGAGATGTCGGAGGTGTCGCCGGAGCTGATGCTCGTGGAGCTGAGGCTGGAGGGCGGCGACGGCGACGAGGCCAAGGTGTTCGGGTGGGAGGAGCTCAGGGTGGAGCTCGGGGATGTCGTCACGGCGTGGCACGTGTGCGAACAAGGCTAATTCGCTAGCGGAAACGGGAGCTGCAGGATGAAAATTCTTTCGTAAGTACTCCGTAGGATGGAAGTGTAGGTATAGTAAAGTCTGAGAGTTGATTAGGACGCACTGTAATGTATGATGCTGGATGTTAATTAGTAGTAGATTGGTAGTTCTTCAATTTAATGTGTGATTATGCCTGTGATGGTTAGATTGCCATGTATAGTAGATCTTCGTTCGGGATTCTACAAGTGTTCAAGCAAGTGATCGACAATTTCAGTCTCAAACGACAGCAGTACTCCATTCCGGTCCTTCTGCAGTTTCCGGCGCAGGAGTTGTATAAGAATTTTGCTAGAATTTGACAGAAAACTTCCATTCCAGAACATTGGAGTCACAAGGAAATTATCTGAAAGAGGGCTATGCGTTAAGGAAGACTTGCTAAGGAGTATATGCTGGCTTTTTGTCTCCTGCAAGCACCAGAAGTGGAATTAACTTGAGTCGATTGCAATACCAAGCAGTTTCCAAGAGTGCTCCTGGTCCTGGTGTAGTCGACCACCAGACTTGACTGCACGTTCCCGTTGCCATGGACTCGTCTTCCCTGACAGCAGCAACCATCGGACTAGAATTTCACAGGAAAGAAAACAGTCGGATTCCAGAGCATTTGGGCTCAAAATAAAATTTCCTGAAAGAAGCCAAAATGCATGGCCAGTGATTGGAATGGATGGACAAAATATGCCGTATGCGTGCATATGTTGGAATGGATGGGTTCACTAGAATTACTTGATAGTCCTGCAAGCACAACATGGTTTTAATTGCTAAGCAGTTTCCCCAAAAAAAAAATGCTTGCGCTCCCACAAGAAATTTGCTAAAGAATTTGGTGGCTAGAAATAGTTGAAATCCAACACCATTGGTGTCGCAAGAAAAATTCCCAAAAGACGCTGCTTACCAACCAAAGTCGACCAAGTACCAAAATCTGTTCAACTCGAATCGATTGCAAACACCAAAATACGAAGTAGCAGTAGTTTCCTAGTCCAATCGAACTCTCCAAACTTGCATTGAGTGTACATGCATATGATGCATCCCCATTGTAACGGACGAGGGACGACTCATGATCTTCTTCCCTGACAGCGGCTGCCAAACCGCAGCGAAACCGTCCATTTGCACACCATGGGGCCTTTTGTCATCCGATGTATAAGCCGGAGGCCCTCTCTCCAAACTATTTACTCTACTTACTTGACCGGCAGTTCAATATTATTCTCCAACATGATGTCTTCGCCATGCCATTTGCATCATGAATCACCGTGCCAGCAACTCCTTGGTCAGTTTGTTGAAAAAAGTCGACATCCAGGTTAGCTTGGATTGATCAATTTGAGGTCTGGCAGCCAGACTACTCTGTTCAGGGACGTCATTGTGGGTGCCTGCTCTAGATCGACGATTTTTATTTCAAACTAAGACCAGCACTTGATGTCTGATTTCCCATATCTAAGCTACCAAATGAATGGACCATATGAGTTCATAGACATTCTATTCTTCCTTTCAGAGAGTAAAAGGCTTCCTAAACCACTAACAGGATTCACAAGCCAACTGTAGTAAACTAATAAGAATGCCATGTTGTATTAACTGTTCTGTTGCTTGAGAAGCCACGGGCATGTAGTAAATTAGAACCACAAAGCTATTTAATCTACATATGTAAGCATTGAAGAGTGAATGTTGTGAAGCCACGCTGATGCTCAAAAGTATTGTAGAATGTTTAAGTGAAATGTTTGTTTAATCCTGTACTAAAATATAGAGTTTGCATATGTTTCTTAATTCGCTGTTGTCTCATTGCGATTTTCCTCCCGAGCTGGGCTCATTTCCATCTCAAATGGGCCTTCTGTGGGCTCTGGGCTGACTGGCTGTACATTGAGAAAGCTAAAGGTGCAGCAGCCATTGGATGCATATTGGATGGCATCCGGTAGGGCTGACTTCTTTGCTTCAGCACGTTAGGGAATCCGCGCCGCCTCGTCACCGTTCCCTCTCCTTCCCTTCCGCCGTCGCCGCTGCCCCGCCTTCCGCCTCGCCCGCTGCTTCCTCTCGCTGACACCCTACCTCCGACCGCGTCTTCCACCGCCCCGTCGACTCCAAGGCTCTCAGATCCTCCTCCGAGAACGGCGTGACCGCTAGCCAGTCAGCCCCCGACGAGCAGCCGACGACTGGGCGAGCGGCTCCGCCACTTGCAGCATCTTTGCCCCGCCTTTGCCGGCGACGAGAACCCATGAGGTATTCCCGCCCCTTGTCTTCACTTCCTGCTGTGCGAAACGGAGCACTCAAAACCCTAACATATGCTAAATGTATTCGGATCTGACCCTAACATATAAAGTCTGATGGAAGCGCACCATTTCTGCAAAGGAAGAAATCAGATGAAGCGAAAACAACATTATTTGAATGACAAATGAAACGTTCTGCGTCAACGAATCACACCATTTCGACGATGAACTTTTAAGAATATCTCCTCTTCTCTTTCTAAAATTTAAATGATTTATTGGCACGGTGCACTGCCTTGCCCTCATTCAGCTCGAATGAGCTGTGAGATCAGTTCCTATCAGTTCCTTTTACGAACAGAGCTACAGAGGTGTTGATCCGTCCAATTTAGCTGGATTTTTAATTTCTGGACCAACAACTGATCTCAAACAAGAGATGTTCCAAGTTTCAACAAAACTGCACTTGCATTTACCTGATGGTTGCAAATTGTCGTCTGATGGGCCTTAAGACAAATTAAACAAGCTTGATGAATTTTATCCATTGTCGTTAGTAACTAGAAAGTGACATTCCACTCGGTAAGCTTGAATTGCTCCTAGAGCCTGTGAACTATCACAAATAATTTGATATTATCCTTCAGGTGATACAGTTAAATCATCTGCTTTGTTTGCAGCAAAACTTGTAATAATGTGGCCCAATGCAACTTTGTTTGCAGCGGCCGGGAATTTTTCATTTGCTTGATGAAATAAAACTCCCTTTATCTAAAAGAAACAGTTAAATCATCTGCATGACTGCATGTTCAGCCAAAGTGAATATTTCAGGACGCTTCACTGACAACAAATGGTCAAGATATCTGACTTTTCATAGCAAACAATATTTCTCTTGACCATTTGTAATCAGTCGACAGGAGAGAGAAATTACCTTAGAATATCTGACAGAGCTTCTTATCCTAAGTGAACCGGTGTCCAGCTTTTAGAGAACATGCAATGTTGGCTTTTATCATCTGATGATTTTCAGGTCGAGAAACGATGCTGACAGGGCGAACGCCGTTGGGCTGATACGCCGTCTCTGCTATGTGCTATGGAAGGAATCAGATCAAGGGAAAGTCGACGTTGTTTGAATGTCAATCATAAAGCGTTGCATCAATTCGAATCAATGGTGTTTGTGGCTCGATTTGACTTGATAGTTTTTTTGGCTTAATAGCCATTTTTGTCCCCAAACTTTCTCAGGGATCGTTTTAATCCTCGAACTACCAAAAGAGTCAATTTAGTCTCTAAACTATTGTTTTCTGGTCTAGTCTAGTCCATAGCCTTAGTTGGCATGCCACATCAGTGGGTCTAATGTGACCACACTCTGAATATCCAGAGTGCCCTCTACATCAATTAGTCAATTATGTGGAACTATTCATTACTGAGTCTGTCTATCTTTTTACGGAATTAATTAATCATGTCTTTCTCCATATTTCCTCTAGATATCGTTCAGCAAATCTTGTTTTTGATCCCTCTCCTAAGATTTCTAAATTATACATGCTAAAATAGTGTAATCTATTGCTACTTGTTACTCTGAGTTGCTTACGCTGGAATTAACTGTATGAACATGAGTGAAGACAACTCTATCACGTTATGAGTAGCAGATGATGAGAGCATACATGACGCACTGCTCGCTGGATTGCCACTGCTGAGAGCCTGAGAAGTTACTGGGGAGGGCACTATGCACATTTGGGCAGTGGTGGACCTAGGATTTAAATTTAGGGTATGCCACCCCAATACTTCTAATATACTTATATACAGTATAATTAATAAACAATTTGGTATGTAACGGAAACCAGCTACTCGGAGGGATGGAAGCCAGGGGCAGTTGGCCTGCTCTATTTGCAAATTGCAAGCACAAGAGTCAGACGTTGGCATAAAGACTTGACCTGAGAAATGGCTGGAGAAATATTTTTTATATGGGTTTGTATTGGAATTTTAGGTATGCCATGGCATACCGGGCCCACCCACTGGCCACTGAGTCCGTCAGTGCATTTGCTGTATGTCACACTGGACGAGCTGATATGGCATGCCACTTAATTAAGATCAGCTGACATGACATGCCAATATGGTACAACTAAGATCAGGGACTAGGTTGGAAAAAAATAGTTGTTCAGGGATTAAATTGGCCCTGTTAATAGTTCAAGGACTAAAATGAGCCTCTAAGCAAAGTTTGAGGATTAAAATGGCTATTAAACCTTTTTTAAAAAGGAAAGAATATTGCAATATTCAGTACTGTGAGCCGCTGGATGGAAAATGCTGCATTGTTGGCCTCCAGCAGCTCAGGGGCAGTTGCCGCTTCAGTATCCGCATCAGGCGGCCGAACGACTGTATGGGCGGACGGACACGGCCGGACCCCATCCATCCAAGACGTACGGAGACGGAATTGAATGCCAGTCTCAGTCCCATCCTGTCTTTTCTTGGAGGTCCATGGCTAGCTCCCCTCCAGCAGCAATGGCGACACTCTGAACCATGGGACAGCCGCTTGGGTGCTCCGTGGATGATGGAAGGGGGATTCAGGTTAGCCACAGGGTTTATCTGCATGGCCAGTTTTCAGCCAGGCTTCAGAGCATCGGGTCGTCACTCTCACTGATTTTGGTTTGTTTCCAACGTTTCAATGCGCTTGTCATGTCGTCTGACGGCTACAGGTGAAATATGCCCATGTGTGGCTACGGTTAATACAACAAAATGTGCCACTCAATTTTTACTCAATGCTCATGACCAATTTATCATACTATTTATATTTTATTACTCGTAACAACGCAATCACATGTCCCTTCGCGTCGAGATTCGACGCTGCCGCCCACGACTCCGCCGCCGTCTCCGTCTGGGACTCCTAATGACACCTCTCTTTCCATTCTAATCGTTAATTCGCAATCCACCGTCCGTAGCTGTGTTCTCTCCACCACCGTCGTCCGGGCGCTCACGAGATCGTCAGGTCCGATAACGGGTAAGCGGAAGCACTCCACCTGTATTTTTTTCATGATTCGATATACTTTTTGAGAACTCTCGTGAGCAGGAATTGGAAGCAGTGCTGCTCCATCTCATCATGCTGCAGGAAGCATGAGTACTCCATCTCGTCATTGCAAACTGCTTGGCCAACTGCTGACTGCTGCTCCATCTCGTGGTTAAGGGCCTGAGCTGCAGGAAGGAGGGCGCGCCGTGCTGCTGTGTTGGAGCTGAGCTTGAAGCGCATGGACAGCGGCGGCGGAGTCCCGTACGGCGACGGATTCTACGCGAAGGGTCGTGAGTGGTGCGATGCCTGGATCCCGCCGTTTCGGGTTTGATTTAGTGAGGAGTTTTTAGAAAAATTATAATTAGCAAAGCTAATGATGGGAAGATTTAAGTGTTAAAGTTTTTCACTCTCTCTTTAGCCTTCGGATAGAGATTCAACAGTTGTAATGAGAGTTTTTGTTGACGCTTTTTCTGGCCAACACATGCGAGCGCCGTATCGCGCAAACGAAGAAACGATGAACTCGCCGCAGCCCCGCCCAAACCGGTCAGACCGGTTTAGGGATCCTGTCAGATCGGTTTCCCTCGGGAGCTTCGGGATGAACCTTGGATCACCACCTCGGGAGGGACCCCGTCGGAGATGGCGCGCCTAGGGTTGCTCTGAGATCGGTCAGGCCACTCAGAACCTCCTTGAACGCCGTAGAGACAAACAAAGAAAGCAAAGGGGTTGGAAAAGCTAGGGTTTGGAGATAAAAAGTAGAAAGTATAATAATTGATCGATTGGATGATAATCCTCAACCGGCCACGGCCCTTTATATTTATAGGGTGGGGAGGTCTTGCCCCGCAAGGAATCCTTTTACAATTTGGAACCAACTAGGACTCCTAATTCTACTCCAACTCGGAGTGAAACCGGTCAGACCGCTTTGACAAACCGGTCAGACCGCTTTGGCTGTTGCCAGATCAGCTACAGGGAAACCGGTCTGACCGCTTCCCAGAACCGGTCTGACCGGTTTGCACTTAGTGCCAATTTTGGGTGCGAACACATGCCCCCCTGTTTTCTAGTAAATTTTATGCACTAGAAAACATGCTAAAGCCAATATTACAAACTTTACTGGCTATTTTTATCCTAAGGGCGATTTTTAACATAAATCGGCCATGTTTCTATCAAGCATTTTGCCAAACACTTGGATGAAATTTTTTCAAATACCTCCCGTTGAGAGCTCTAGGCAATTGCTGTCCTTGCAATGTCTCTACTATGTAAGAATTTCCCGAACAAACCTTCACAATCTTGAAAGGACCCTCCCAACTTGGAGACCACTTGCCAAACTTGTTGCTTTTCGATCCAATAGGCAAAATTGTTTTCCAAACCAAATCATCTACTTGGAAAGATTTGGCTTTCACCTTTTTGTTGTATGCTCTCGCCACTCGTCTTTTGTCTTTTTCGATTTCCTCCAAAGCTTCTAAACGCTTGTCGGCCACTTCATCAATATTGTCCATCATCAAAGCATAATATGTATCAACATCAAGATTATTTTGCTTTGCAAGCCTATATGCGCCAAGATTTACCTCTACAGGTAAAACGGCCTCTTGACCATACACAAGCTCAAATGGAGTAACTTTGGTAGCACCATGTTTAGAAATACGATGAGCCCATAAAGCTTCAGATAATACCTCATGCCATCTTTTAGGATGATCCTCTATCTTCTTCTTGATGAGCTTTATCAAAGTCTTATTGCTAGATTCTGCTTGACCATTGGCTTGAGCATAATATGGAGAGGAATTGAGAAGCTTAATACCATAGGAATTGACAAATTCACGCACCTCTTTAGATATGAATGAAGTCCCTTGATCCGTAGTCAAAGTTTGTGGAATGCCAAACCTATGTATAATATTTTCTCTGATAAACTCAATCACCTCTCTATGTGTCATATTCTTCAAAGGAACTGCTTCCGTCCATTTGGTAAAGTAATCAGTTGCTACAATCACAAAACAATGGCCTTTTGTCGAAGAAGGATGAATTTTTCCAACAAAGTCTAACCCCCATCCCCGGAAAGGCCAAGGTTTGATAATTGGATGCATCATTGCTGCTGGTACAAACTGAATATCTCCATGTTTCTGACACTCCTCGCATCCTTTGTAGTATTTAAAACAATCGGCTATCATTTTGGGCCAATAGAAACAAGCTCTCCTAAGGAGCCACTTCATCTTGGGAGCCGATTGGTGAGTACCACAAATCCCTTCATGGACCTCTGCCATAGCCAACCTAGCTTGGTCAGGACCCAAACATTTTAAAAGTAAATCATCAACAGTCCAACGATATAACTCATCACCGTCCAAAACAAACTTGAGCGCCCACCGTCGAATTTTTCTGTCAACTGTACTGCTAGGATTTTGTAAATAACTAATCAGAGGCCTTCTCCAATCATCTACTTCGTCTTGATTGCAAAGAACATCCGAAGTAGCATCTTCACCAGACAACCGGTCAGACCGGTTCTCTAAAGCGGTCAGACCGGTTGAACCGGTCAGACCGGTTTGAGGAAGCGGTGCGACCGGTTCCTCCAGAACAGAACACTCGGCTTCTAAAAACACCGGTCTTTGTTCTT
The DNA here is from genome assembly GCA_033239725.1 of Echinochloa phyllopogon. NCBI lineage: Eukaryota > Viridiplantae > Streptophyta > Magnoliopsida > Poales > Poaceae > Echinochloa > Echinochloa phyllopogon. The sequence goes on along the minus strand of BTCW01000009.1, from coordinate 7,522,697 downwards.
GAAAATTTCTTTTTTGAACGTTATAACCAGATGCTTGCTGAGTCAGAGCATTTGCCTTTGGATTCCTTTCTCGTGGTACATGACGAATCACAAATTCATCGAAGCAAGATATAATATCAAAGCATCTATCGAGATATGCATTTAAAAATCCATCTAAGCATTGACATACCTTAGAAACTTGTTGTACCACCAGCAAAGAATCACCATAAGCTTCCACATGCTTTACTCCCATGTCATACAAAATTCCCAATCCGAATAGAAGAGCTTCATACTCGACTTGGTTATTAGTACATTTATAATTTAATCGGTTAAGTGCTTCGAAAACAGCCCCATGTGGAGAAGTAATAACAATTCCAATACCACAATCACTTTTACAAACCGATCCATCAAAATGTAACTTCCATGGAGTAAAAGTAACATAACCGACATTTAAATCAAGTTGCTTATCTACTCTATGTCCAACAATAAAGTCGGCTACTATTTGACCTTTCATTGAAGTTAATGGCTCACAATGTAAATCATATTCAACTAAAGCATAAGCCCATTTGCCGACTCTACCACTCAAAATTGGTTTGTGCAACATGTATTTAATTATGTCGGTTTGACATGCTACTATGCAAGTACTAGGTAAAAGATAATGCCTCAACTTGGTACAAGTATGATATAATGATAAACATAATTTCTCAATAAAAGTGTACCTTGTTTCGGCATCCAACAATCTTCTACTCTCATATGCAACCACATGTTCCTTTCCTTCGGTTTCTTGAGTCAAAACACCTCCAATGACATTTTCTTCCGCCGCCACATACAACTTGAATGGAACTCCACTCCTGGGCGCTTGAAGGACGAGTGGCGAAGATAAATATTGCTTGATCTCATCAAATGCTTCTTGTTGTTTTGCCCCCCAAGTGAAATCAATGTCATTCTTCAACCGAAGTAAAGGAGTAAAAGCATTCACCTTCCCGGACAAATTACAAATAAATCTCCTCAAGTAATTTACTTTGCCCAAGAACCTTTGCAAATCTTTCTTGCAAGTAGGAGCCTTTACATTGTTAATAGGTTCAATTTTCTTAGGATCTATCTCTATGCCTTTTTCATGTACAACAAATCCCAAAAACTTCACAGCCGATACACCAAAAGCACATTTGAGTGGATTCATTTTCAACTTATATCGACGCATTCTTTCAAATGCGAGCCTTAAATCAGCCAAATGAGAATTTACTCCAGCCGATTTGACAACAATATCATTGATATAAACTTCTACTATAATGCCAAGCAAATCATGAAAAATCAAATTCATAGCCCTCTGATATGTAGCACCGGCATTCTTTAAACCAAAAGTCATTACTACCCACTCAAATAGACCAACGAAACCCGGACATGGAAAGGCCGTTTTGGCTATATCCTCTTCGGCCATAAATATTTGATTATAACCAGCATTACCATCAAGAAAACTAAGAATTCTATGTCCAGATGCAGCATTAACAAGAAAATCAGCTATAGGCATAGGATATTCATCTTTAGGAGTAGCTCTATTAAGATCTCTAAAATCAATGCAAACACGAAGCTTTTTTGTTCCTTTCTTTTCAACAGGCACAATATTAGAGATCCAATTAGCATATTGACAAGGCCTAATAAATTTAGCATCTAGCAACCGATTGATTTCTTCTTTCACTCGGTCATAAATATCAGGATTAAAGTTTCTACGAGATTGTTTAAAAGGCCTAAAACCAGGTTTAATGGGTAAACGATGTTCAACTAAATCACGACTTAAACCAGGCATTTCATTGTAACTCCATGCAAAACAATCAACATACTCCTTTAATAACTTTATTAACTCAGATTTAAACAAAGGATCAAGATTCTTGTTTACAAATGTCGGCCTAGGTACAGTACCATCACCAATGTCTACCTCCTCTAGAGGATCGGCCGACGTAAACCCTTGTCCTAACTTGCTCAAATCATCAAAATCTTCAATGGCCTCACACATATCGTTCTTATGCGCCCGATAGTGTTCACGCCTCTGCTGTAACCATTCTAGATTTGGATCCATCAAATCATAAGGGATGGTATAGCCAGATCTCCGATCGGCCTCATAACAGCAGTAGCAAAGCCATCCTTCGTGCAACCAATGATCTCACAATCAGATAAATCTAAACCAGATAAACATTTAAGATTTTCATGATCATTCATGGTAGAACTATCGGCCACTGCAACACAAGCCGACGCATCTCCATGAACAACTTCTACTTCATCATCTATCCATTGAACCAAAAATTGATGCAAAGTAGAAGGCACACATTGGTTTGCATGAATCCAATCATGACCAAGGATTAAACTGTAGTTACCTTGTGTCTCAGCGACGAAGAACGCAGTAGCCAAAGTCTTGCTTCCAATAGTAAGCTCCATAGAAGCAACTCCCTTGGCGCCCATAGGTTCACCTCCTCCAACGCCGCTGATGGTCATGTTGGTCTTGATCAACTCCTCATCGGAACCTCCCAGCTTCTTGAACAGAGAATACGACATCAAGTTAACTATCGCCCCTCCATCCACTAGCATGCGAGAGATAGGCTTCCCATTGATATGACCCTTCATGTATAAAGCCTTCAGATGACTCTCATCAGCTTTGGGCTTCTGGAAAATAGCCTCCTTTGGACCAAAATCAAGTTGAGCAACGCTTTCTTCTGACAATACATAACCATCCATAGACATATGAATTACGTTAAGCTCAAAATTTGTATGTTCAGGAGAAAAACCATAATCAACAAGCTCTTCATCGTCCTCTGAAGTAGATACCGATGATAGCTTGCCATCACAAATCATAGGAGAAGGAGAAGAAAAACCGGGTGGCGCCTGAACCGGTCTGACCGGTTCTCCCTGAGAGCTGGTCTTAGCTTTCCATTCTTTTCCTTGTGGAATCATGGGCCTGTACTTGTTGAAAGTTTCGTCCCTTTGCTTCTCTAGCACTTTCTCCTTCATCTCCTGAAACCTCAATCGCTGAAGCTTCCTCCTTTGAGTACGAGATAAACCAGGAGGACACCATCTTGGCAAAAAATATTTGGAGTTGGAACCACTCCCACTGGCTTCACCATCAGCGACAGAATCCTTCTGAATAGGTGTCTTAACCTGATTGTCCGTGACAATCGGTCCTTTGCCACCGTTTCCAAGGGGAACATTTATCAACCCAATCTGAATAACATCTTGATTTGTAGTCCTCTCTGGGTCAATATCCATCTTATGCACCTCCTCACGCTATTTTGGCTTGTAAACTTGCTTCATAGGAGGTTTTGCCGATTTCCCAGGGAAACCGGTCAGACCGGTTTGTGAAACCGGTCTGACCGGTTGGGTCTGGTGACCCTGACCGGATTGGTAAAGTGCCAAACGGTCTTGTATAGGCCTCGATATTCTGTCCAATGCTGGCCTTCGTGGTCCTCCCCATCCATGTTGAAAAGATTGTTGATACGGTACCCACATCACTCCATTATCATCATAAACTGGACGAGGTGGACATGGACTCGGTGCCTCCCATTGCTGAACAAAATTCCTTTTTGGCTGAGGATATTCTTCTTGATATGGAGGCACTCTCAATCTCTTTTTTACCGGCCGATCACTTGTAACGGCCTTTTGCTTGGAGTACTTGTCAAATAGCATATCAAAGGTGACCTTTGGCCTAATAGTACTCCCCTGATTCTTTGCAATATTGATTTTCCAGTTTCCAATCTCCGGACGGCTTGGTTTAATCATTTTTGGACGACTTGGGAGAAAATCGGTCTGACCGCTTTCCCCAACCGGTCTGACCGGTTTGGCCTGCACAGGCTCAAACGGTCTCTGCTCGGCGGGAACGGTTGACCCTTGCCCCCCATGTTCAGAGGCCCTCACAGTGACCTTGAATGTCTCTCTGCCATCTGGAGTCTTCTCACATGCAACTTCTCGAACCAGTTCCTTCCCCCTCAAATCAGACTTGGCTTCACCAATTACAACATTCTTCCCTTTGGTTGCTTCGGCTTGATGCGGCCGAACCAAAACCTTAGGCTGCTGTAAATCCATAGTATTGACAGGGAAAGGAGCTTTGTCCACTTGCATCTCATGAAATGTCAAACGACCTTCATTTATGGCCGATTGAACCTGTCGACGAAACACATTGCAATCATTAGTGGCATGAGAATAAGTATAATGAAACTTGCAATATGCACGCCTTTTCAACTCTTCAAGTGGAGGCAATTTATGAGATAATTTGATATTTCCAGATTTAAGCAATTCATCAAAAATACGATCACACTTGGAAACATCAAATGTAAACTTAACTTCTTCTTGCCGACCTTTGTTAACCGGCTTAAGTGATGTACAAGAGTAAGTTTTTTCTTTAGAGGGCCATACAAATTCAGCAGCAAGTACTTCTCTATCACTATCACTCGAATCATCAGACTCATAATCAATTATATGAACATTAGAACGACGTGATCTAGAAGTATCTCTTTCTTTTTCTTTATTCATTCGGTTTTCAACAATTAAAGCTCTAATTTGAACTTGTGCAACCGAAAGAAAATCAGAACCCTCTATTCTATCTCTTATGGATGACCTTAAACCTTTTAAGCAAATATCAGCAAGGTCCATATCAGTGATTGACAAATTGAAACAACGGTTTTTTGTTTCTTTAAATCTCTTAATGTAAGCAGAAATAGTTTCATCTCTACTTTGTCTAACCGATGTCAAATCTGTCAATTTCAATTGCAAGCTCCCACTATAAAAGTGATCATGAAACTTACGTTCTAACATATCCCAAGATATAATAGAACCGGGAGCAAGTGAAGAAAACCAAGCAAACGCGGTGCCAGTTAATGACAAAGAAAATAAACGCACTTTAAGAGCATTATAAGCACCCGCTTCTCCTAATTGAGCTATGTATTGACTAATATGCTCCCACGTGGTTCGGTCATCATCTCCACTAAATTTAATCAAGTCTGGCATACGCCAACCACGTGGAAGAGGAAAATTATCAAACTCAGCATTATATGGTTTTTGATACAAATTTGTATTACCAATATCAACACCAAGTTTACTTTTCACTACATTAGCCAAATCTTCTTTAAATTTATTAAATTCAGCCCAGTTAGGATTATTTGGCTGTTGGGTTTGTACATTCTCCAAATTCATCTTATTTAAGTAGGGAACAACCTTAGCTTGAGCTAGCCTATAACTTTCAAAAACATCATCAGGTATAACGTTTCCTTGAGCAGATGTATTAACTGTTGTACTATATTGAGGTCTAGCAGTACCTAAAGCATTAGTGTGAGCATAAACCATCGAATCAGGTGAAACAGAAAGCGGCATAGGCTGCTCGTGCACCAATTCAAGCGCACTGGTCAGACCGGTCTGACCGGTTTCCTGCTCCGGTCTGACCAGTTTGGCCGTGTTCGGCCCGGTCGGTCGAAACGGTAGGGATTGACCAATGGCAAACTCAGGTGGCATACCATACATGTATTTTTCAGTGTTAACAGTAGGTATGGGTGCCAAGCTAGGAAAAACTCCACTACTGGAATTAATTTTAGGAGCGCTACTACTAGTTTCATTATTGTTAAAGCAAGTAGTGGTCCTGTCTTTCTCAAGATCTTCTAATCTTTCTAAACGAGCAATGTAAGAGGCAAGCAATTCATCTCTTTCTACACTATTTTTAGGAACAACAGTAGAAGGAGTGGTTTGTGATTTACTTACAGCGGGTATTACCTCAACTCGATTGTCGTTTAACTTGATCGCCGGCAGCTCAAACTCTTGCACTCTTGCCACCTTGCCATGACGATCTTTCTTGATGCCAGCCATGAATTGCAACTTCATGAACTCTTGCAATGCATCTAAATTCTTCTGCTCCTCCGGAGTGAGATCTTCTATTGAAGCCGTGATGATGTTATCCGCATCAAGATCACATCGAGATCCCATCTTGTCTGGAGCTTAGATCGAACGGTCTTTGACAACCAGATCTTCTAATGTCCCCAGCGGAGTCGCCAAAAGTGTGTTGACGCTTTTTCTGGCCAACACACGCGAGCGCCGTATCGCGCAAACAATTTAGGGATCCGGTCAGATCGGTTTCCCACCTTCGGGATGAACCTTGGATCACCACCTCGGGAGGGACCCCGTCGGAGATGGCGCGCCTAAGGTTGCTCTGAGATTGGTCAGGCCACTCAGAACCTCCTTGAACGCCGTAGAGACAAACAAGGAAAGCAAAGGGGTTGGAAAAGCTAGGGTTTGGAGATAAAAAGTAGAAAGTATAATAATTGATCGATTGGATGATAATCCTCAACCGGCCACGGCCCTTTATATTTATAGGGTGGGGAGGTCTTGCCCCGCAAGGAATCCTTTTACAATTTGGAACCAACTAGGACTCCTAATTCTACTCCAACTCGGAGTGAAACCGGTCAGACCGCTTTGACAAACCGGTCAGACCGGTTTGGCTGTTGCCAGATCAGCTACAGGGAAACCGGTCTGACCGCTTCCCAGAACCGGTCTGACCGGTTTGCACTTAGTGCCAATTTTGGGTGCGAACAGTTTTCATAGTTTGCACATAAAATTAGTTTCTATAGGATACGTCGCCTAAATTAACCATCTTTCACTCCAGGACGTCATATTTACTGCGTTGGCAGAGAACTTTTTTTTTGTTGTTGATAAACAGGCAGAGAACGTTGACAACTGAAACAATCAGCAAGGACGATTGTCCCCGCGTAGCGACGAATTGCAGAAGGCTGCCAGGAGCAAAACGTCAACATTGCAGCAGTTGTACGAGGAGCAGTGCGATCCTGGGCGCGAGCTAAGGCGTGCTGTTGTTTTGCAAATATTTTGAGGGAAGAGGAGGGCTTTGTGTGCTTACAATGGGTTTGGGTGTGTTTAGTTCTAAAAAGTAGAGGAGAAAGTTTGGTGAAAATGTCACATCGGACACTGTAGCGTACTGGAGCATGTTTGTGGTAAATATTGCCGTATCATGACCTAACTAGACTCAAAAGATTCATTTCATCGTGTACATCAAAACTATGTCATTAATTTTTTTATTTATCCACATTTAGTGTTCCATGCATGAAGGGGAAGATTTGATGTGATAGGTGGATAGTGAAATTTAGAGAGAGAATTTTTGGATTTTCGGTGGAACTAAACACAACCAATAACGAATTGGACCAAGCATCCATCCGTGGTGTATATCTTACTGACACGGAGAGGACCTGCATATAACAACTGCTGTACATGTCTCAAGCCTCGCCCTGCGTTCTCGAGGCGGCATATACATTGGTTGGGCTGGGCTCTAGAGCCCAGCAACTCTCGGGTCTCTTGTGCTGCTCTTCCGGGGTTTCGGCCTTCAATTTTAGCACGCGCCCACGCGTATAGCACCGTACTTTGTACTGTACGTAATTATTACTAACAGGATAAATGGCCGCATGGAGATTTTTTTTTGAGCCAATGACCGCATGGAGATTGAGGAGGGGAGCATTAACTCAGAAAAGCTTTTGAATAGAAAGGAGAACATTGCTTATTCTATCCAATTCACTTATATTGACGTCTTTTGGTGGATGTTATTAGATGAACTTAGAAGTATCAGCTCGATCATATTGAATATAAATTTGTAAAACTGGTATCCAGTGAACAAGTTATGGCTTTCTAAAGTTGGACTTTGGCCTGTTGTCTAAAAAAAATGACCGCATGTACGGTGTATCACGAATTCGCGATACGGAGGGAGTAATTTTGATGATCTGATCTCATCTCCTTGTATTCACATTGGACTCTTACGCAGGCACGATCCATGCCGTACGATGGAGCTGGTTACGAATTCGAATTCGATCTCGTGTTGCAGCCCTTGCATGTAACACCCTAAATTCATCACATTTAAATCATAGAAACCATTTGGAAATTTTCTAGGAATTTTTGAAGCTTATATGAATTTTCTAGGATTTAATTGGAATTTTATTCTCTTTAATTGAATTAAACATCATTAAATAATTATTTTAGTCAAAATAAGTTTTTGTTGCATTCATCTTGTTGCATATATTTTTGGTTGCTAGTAAATTGAATTTGAATTTAAATTCTGTTTAAATTCGAATTTAATTTGCTTTTGTTTGAATTATAGAAAAGTTGTTTAGGCTGAGTTTGGTTTAGGTCCCTGGACTCTCAGCAAAGTCCGCCTTTGCCCCCTGAACTTTCGGCCCAGCCCATCTTTGCTCCCCGCACCGTTTTTCTTTTCTTATCGGGCCGTTTTCTCTTCGCGGGCCGTCTCCTCTCAGTTTTCGGCCCACGACGGCCCAGTCTCGCCGCACCGCTTTCCTCTCCCCGTTGTCGCTGTCGTGTGGGTCCCGCTTGTCAGCTTCGTCGTCCCCGACCTGGATTTCCCTCGACCGAGTTCCAACCGCCGCCGTCGCCGATTTCCGCTCGGGCACGGACGCCCAGGGCGCCCGGACTCCTTTTTTTCCCGGCCTATATAAGCGGCCGAACCCCACCGTCTTTTTCCCCAAACAAACCGAGCTTCGCAACCCTAGTTCCCGAGTCGCGCCGCCACCCAAGTTCGCCGCCGCCTCAGTGCGACGACGACCAGCATCGCCGTTGTCAATTCCGTGTCCAAGACTCGTCGAAATACGTCGCCAGGTGGTATTGAAGTTTCCCCGTTCGTTTTCTTGGATCAATTTCGCTCTTGTCATGCTAACGACGCTCGTCGTCGTTTCCCAGCGCCGCCGACCGCCATTCTTCGTCGTCGAGCGCCGTCACAGCTCTTTGCTCATCGAGATCTGCCGTGGTAAGTTCGTCGTGTCCTTCCAAGTCTCTAGGGACAAACCGCGCTCGTTTTGGTGTTCCCTAGCGTCGAGTTCATGACAACCGGAGAGCTCCGCCGCCGCGCATGGAGCCGCCGCCGTCGGCCATCGCCTGTGCGCCGTCCCAGTCATCCAGATCACCATGGTTGAACTCGCCATCGTCTTGCGAGTCCGTAGGTCCTGATCTTGTCGCAAACCGAGCCTTGTAGCCTTAGATCGAATTTACTCCGGCGAAGCCCCGCCGCGGGAGCGAGCGGCGCCGCCGTCCCGGCCGTCGCCGTCGTTGGCTGAGGTCCCATCTTCCCCTGACCGTCCGATTCAGATCCTACGGTCTAGATTGGATCTAGCCCGAGTAAAATCGATCGCGTACCGGTCAGTCGTGACAATTTTGCTAAGGAGTCCCTGAACTTCTTAGGAATCAACCCGCAGTCCATCTTAGTTCAGAAATAATTACAGATAGGTCATGTTTCTTCTATTTTAGCCCCTACAAGTTTTAAAATTACACCCGAGGTCCTGTGTTGGTTATTTTACCCGTAAGCCCTCGTGTTTTTATACAAAATTATGTTTAAGTCCCTAAGTTTTCGCAGTTAGGTCCCTGGAACTTTTAAAACTTTGCCAGCAAGCCCTGAACCTTAGAAAAGCCATATCTTTCTCGTTGTAGCTCAGATTCCCGTGATTCCTGCGCTCACGCGTTCGTTGTAACGAGTAGAATAGTTTTGTGTTGCTGTTTTGATCTGTTGGAATTGTTTGGTGTACTGTTTCTTATTTGTTGTATTGTTTCCTTGTATGTGAATGTGTGATGCGAATAGGAAACGTTCAGTTCGAGGATTTCTCTGAAGACCCAGCTGTTGGAGAAGAATTTGAGCAGCATCAGAGTTGGGAAGAAGGCAAGTGTATTATGTCATACAAATGTCCTAATAATTGTTAATTTCACCATCCATGCATGTGTCTTAATTTGATGGGTTCCTATTTAAGGATTTGCCTAGTCACTATAATTTCCTGTCCCTCAAACTGAGTTGCTTAATTAATTTTGATGGTAGATGATGCTTAGCTTGCTCAAGTGGGATTGGTCTAATGAACCCCTACTCTATGTTCCATATACTCTTTTAATTAATTAATCTGCAAGATCATCTCTTTTTAATTGGAGCATGGAGCGACCACCCAGGAAAACAGTACAACCATAAGTGCTAACATGGCTCTGGCTTTGACCGATTAATTAGGTGCTCTAGGTAGATTTACCTGAAAGGGGCATGAGGGGTGGCGGTTGACGAGGTATAGCCCGGTCCTCTTGAGCTGTGGGCTTAGCTAAGAGACAGACCTCATTAGGGAGGGTTATGCTTTGCTCCTGAACCGGAAACCTTAGTGGGCTATCACTTATTAGAGTGTCTTTGTAAAGGTCTCATAGTGAAACCCAGTATTCGGTCCACGTGGTATGGGAAGGGTACATGCTTTCGGGCAATGAGAATCGCGACTTATGGTGAAAATGTACAACCTCTGCAGAGTGTAAAACTGTTATAACAGCTGTGCTCACGGTCATGGGCGGCCTGGACCCTCACATGATAATTTATACGTGAAGATGGATTAAATTGTGGTTACTTGATTGTGTTGGGATTATGTCATTCATTAATTTGTGGGTGGTATATACTTTCATTTGGTAGTAAATAGTTGTCTAATAAAACTGGGCCAATTAAAAGTGCTTACTGCAGTATTGTCAGGCAACCTTTTTGACTCAGCCTTATATGTCATATTATATTTGCTGAGTACGTCACGTGCTCATGCTTGTTTTCTTTCTTCTATTGCATCTACTATACCCGAAATGCTGCTCAGATTGGGAGGATGTGGAGGATTTTGCTACTGAGTTTGAGGAGTGGGAGGATGTGGAGGATTTTGCTACTGAGTTTGAGGAGTTCTAGGCGTGTCTTCCCCAGTCATCTGCCTGTGGAGTTGGAGTCACTCGTGCTTCGATACTTAAACGTTTAATTAAGTCTTCCGCTACGACATTTGTGTCTACTCTGATATTGTAATATTCGTACATTAATACTTTCTCGAATGCATGGTTATGATTATTCACTTGTGATGTCTACCATATGTATGTAAACTTGATCCTGACGCACATATGACATGCATCTTCTGCTAGAACCGGGTGTGACATTGCAGGAATCGAAGATTAGTGGCAGCGCCTTTAAAAAAGAGAAGGGAACATCGAACACAGAACGGGGAGGAAGCCAATCTATAATTCTATATCGAGCCGTATTAAAATTCGAATTTTTTCAGTCGAAGCAGGATGCCGAAGCGGCGTTCAAGCGAGCGTGACCGCCGCCGCCGGCGGCACCTTTACCTCGTCTTCGACGACTCGTCGTGCGGATACAGCATCCGCAAGGTAGATCTGCCGCCCGATCCCGATTCTGATTCCGATTCCGATGAAGGCGAGCATCCGCCGCCGCCGCATCCGCATCCGCATCCGCATGCTGCAACCTCACGGGCAGCCGCCGATCAGCTTCGCCACCTGCCACCGGCCGTGTTCCGCCTGGAGGCGCCGCGAGGGTTGCCGCACTACTTCGACGCCGCCTTTGGCACGAGGATCATGGCGATGCATCCCGTGAGACCGGGAACCGACGGCGAGCTCTGCTCCATGCCCAAGCACCTCGCCCCCGTGTTCGACGTCCGCACACGCGGCGTCATCTTTGCCCCATGCCACAGGGCAGATTTGGCTGACCCCATCTACATCCCGTCAGGGATAGGCTGTTCGCTCTAGCCTCCGGCTCCTTCGAGCAGCTCTGGCCGCCGCCGCTGGAGCACCCCGGCGGTGAGCACTTGGTGTGGGCATGGCACGAGCTCCCGGAGCCGCCCTTCGAGAGGCAGCGAATCACCTCCTACGCCGTGCACCCCGACGGCCGGACGATCATTGTCAGCACCGCCAGGAGTGGCGCGGCGGCACCGCCGCCGCCACGTTCGCCTTGGACACGGAGGCGCCGGAGTTGGTGTGGAAACGGCTGGGGAAGTGGGCGCTGCCTTTCACTGGCAGCTCGCACTTCGACGGCGAGCTGAACGCCTTCGTCGGTCTCTCCAAGGACACAGACACCCTCGGCCACCTCTGCTCCTACGACACGGTCGGTTCCGACACCGGCGAGGGGCGTTGCCCGCCGCCGGCGTGGAAGCTCGGCAAAGAGAAGCTGTTCGGCGATGACCGGGGCGAGAAGCACGAAGGAGCCACCCTCCTCTACCTGGGAGACAAGAGCAGGTTCTGCATTGTTCAGTGCATCTCCGTCCAGGATGGATGCCTCGATGAGGACGCGCAGGAGGAAGATGTGCCCGGGACACGTTGTAATCTTTTTCGATTGATCACGTTTTCTCTCAGCTACGACAAAAATGGAGACCTGACCACTGGCAAGAGCCGCCGGGTTTCGATACTATAAAGTGCCTAAAGCTTCTACTGAGTTTCTGCTCAAGAATCCGGTGGCGTTCTGGCTGTAATATTGTGCTATGATAGTATGAAATTTCGTATGTTTTCGCTTCAAGCGTGATTCTGTCGCATTCATTGTATCAGCCAAGATTGTGCAGATGCAAATGTGCATCCTTTGTATCTTTTGAACAATATGAAATGTATGGCGATCTCTTTTAATTTTGAGTAAAATGCACCCCAGGAGTCATATCAAAGAGTAGCTGGTTATTTACTTTCTCAAAAAAAAGTAGCTGGTCAATTTTTTATTTCTCTATATGAGAACTACGTTGTGATATTGGGATATTGCTCCTATTAATCAGTGTATCATTCGTACCAGAATGCATGTCTAAAGTGCATATTATATGTGTTGCTATAAAGCTGTCTTTTACTGTTAGTCACTTAGTCATATCAAAGCACATAACCATTACCGGTATCAAAGGTAGTATCAAGCTGTCTTTTAATGTTACTTTTGACCTTTCATGCTTTTGTTGTGAGTTTTTCCTCCCTTTTTAATTACTTAATCCCTGTATGATGCAATTGTCAGGCTATAAGATTCTGACAGTCCTGACTTTGCAAAGTACATGGCAGTCCTAATTTCGGATTGTGTGTGCTATATTAATTTTTTGCGTCCTAGTCCTACATGCCTTGCGATACGTTAATTTCCCTACATGTGCATGGTTTCGAACTCCATGGATATATGCTGAACTCGACTGCGTATGCCGGTATCCAGATGCAAGGAGGGAAGAGCACAGGCGTCTCTGTGCTCCCGACGTCAAACGGCCGCGTTGCCAAAGTTGACACGGGGTGCTGTCCTGTGGAGTTTTCTTTTTTTTGAAACATAATGTCCTGTCCAGTTGGAGGCGAGCGCGAGAAGCAGTGGGGCAGAGGGAGGGAGGGCCTACTGCTGCTACTGATAGTCTGATACGGTACATGAGAAAAATGTGGCCACAATAATATATATAATAAGTTATAGTATTTATATGATTTTAATACCTTTAAAATCTACTCTGCCATATTATAATAATAGAATATAAACATAATATCATCTAAAACTACGCATATAGTATACATATGTTATTATTAATTAACAATTTACTTATTAGTCTATTAGGTCATCTAGCTTAGCTCACGAGCTGGCTCGAACTCGCTCGTTATACTAACGAGAAAAACTCTTGCTCGGCTCGTTAGAAATATGCACCGAGCCGAGCCGAGCGAGCTAACAAGTTTCGAGCATTTTGTTCGGTCTTAGTCCAAACACTTATTACAAATTACATTCTCTCCCACAAATTAGGCCCTCTCTTGTAGTCTTGTTTATATATATAGCACGATGTGTAGTTAAAATAAAACTGCAGGGGTCTTTTCTAAACATCGTACTTTGATAAGAAATAATCAAGGAAACCAGTTACTTTGATTCAATTCGGTTTTGGTATTAGAGATCTTTTTCCAGCCATGCCCGCTGTAATGCACCTGCATAATTGCTATAGTCTAAAATAACCACATAATAAAAGTAGCACGTACGTGTCGCGCACGCATTGTTACTAATTAGTAGCTCTAGACTGGTTCTTTTAGTATGATTGTGGATTTATCATTCTGTTGGAAGTGATTTTATTATTTACCACCTAAATGATAGTTTCAAAGGACATGGAAACTTCACATTGTGACCAGTAGCCTGCTATTTGGAGTTCCATATCTTAATTTACATACGTGTTTTTTTTCCTTCCAAGGAGCAACTGTTCCTAGTATGGAATTGGAAGGGCCAATGGGATTAAGTGGATTTATAACAAGACTCTATATTTCTTTTATCGATTAATCATTTTCTTCTAAGATATGTTTGTAATATTTACTTTTTATACACAACATTTTGCCTCCATATATGTTGGCACATTAACTCATTATTCTCTATGATTACTCAACTAAATATTTTATTGACTCGGCATTTTTCTTATGAGATACTCCGTATCTAACTTAATTTTCCATATTGTCTCACATTTCTTTTGTCCATGCAATATTTTTTTATCTCTAAGACAACTCAGTTTGACATATATTTTATTAACTCAACATAATTTCTGACATGTGCTGTCTTATCTTTTTATTTATTATTTTTCTTTCAATATATGACAGCTCAACTCTTTTGTTGACTCCTTTTTCTTCCAATAACCCTTTTTATTTACCATATGTAGGGTAACTATAAGAGGATAAATGTAGATCACATAAGCTTGCTGAGGAAGGCTATGGAACAGATCAAAGCTCCTGTCCCTGCAGTGCAGGTTCTAAGCAATGGCGGGGAACTGACTAGTGTTATTGTCGCATTTGACGCTAGAAAAATACCCTGTGAAGTGGTGCAAGGATCAACTCCCGGGCAACAGTTATTGCAAGGGGATGAATGAAACTGTCCTGAACGTGCTGAACAAGATGCAGTTTTAAAGGTGGTGAGGTATTTGGGCATGAAGTTTGGGCTCCAGGTTTTGGATTTTAGTTCTCATAAGATCAACAAACTGGAGATGCAGTGCCAACAGCTAGATGAACAGAATGTCATTGTTCTGAAGAATATTAAGAGGCTATTGTGAAGCAGTGGGGATCTTCTATTGTGGACGCTTGTATTCCAACAGAGGATATACTACCTGAGCTGCTGATTAGCATTGGCTTGGAGTCGATGAGTGGAGCCGATGAGAATTCAAGCATGCTATTCTTGTAGTTCAATTACATAGTATTGTTGCTGTGTACTAAATGGAACCTTTCACGTCTGGCAAAAGAACTTATGCATTTTGTATTATCTATTTATTAACTTAACATGCCTAGATGGATGAATGTTTTTTGGTTGCCCTGATTCTATTTATTACGGATTCCGATTTAAGCAGAATAGGTCATGCATACAAAATATTTTCAAAAAAACTTCATGATATAGAGAGGCAATGTGTATGTTAAAACAGCAATGTTCGCAAATCCTTTACAGAGACATCAATAGAATTCATATCATGTCATCTTAAGCCATAGTTCAACATCTAAACCTTTAGTACACAATTGTGATATAAGATAAAATGCAGGTCCAGTCTAAATTATCTGACTACATTACAACACAGCAAAATCTTACGCCTTCAGTTACAACTCTTGTCCATATGTAGCTCAGTGCCCAAAATAACCAACCTTGCACACAAAGCGATCCCTACTTGAAGAAGGAATCACACTCATCTTCCATCACCAATCACTATGCATCAGTGTAGCCCTTAAGGTCACACTTGCTGCAACGAACATCAGTTTTTCATATCTTTGTTGTACTTCCCTGCCACCCACAAGTCTTTCTAGTATGTCCTGCAGAAGGCAACTCAACTTCAGGAGTACCAAACACGAACATTTCACTATTACGTTACTATGAAATTATTATGTTACTATAAAGCACCACTTGTGGTGAAAATAGTGAGCTGGAGTAGTATTTTGCAATATGCGCATGGTCTACATAAAGAGTCTGGCAAATATTTATGGATATTGTGTTTGGTGTTTATTGGCAAAAGTAACTAAGTTTTAAAACTGTCTTTTACAAGATGTACATTAGCTATGGCTTGACTACAAAAAGGACTGGATCTGAAATTTAGACTGTCGTGCATCAATGAAGAGAGTCTGAAGTTTAGGAGGGTCTGAAAGGGCAACATGGGTACATAACTGTGTTGTATAAAAAGAACAATGTTAAAATCTGAAATGTAACTGAATGTTGGGTTGGCCTGAAACAACAACCAAAACACACAACAGAGTTGTTGGAATAGATAAAAAATAAAATAGAAATCTGAATTGCAGCAGGCCTGTTGGTGGCTGGTGCTGATTATTGTTGAGAGAAAAATACTGCTGGCTGGTTAGTGGCTGGTGCTGGTTTTTACTGAGATAAAAACACTGCTGGCTGACGGCTGATAAGCCAAACGAACGGGTATAAAAACTAATTTGGGTATTAATTGTGGATGATGGGTAGTTCTGATTATTCTTTGGGCGAGGGGGCTGAGTGCTTGTGCGGAATAAGGCCCTGTTTAGTTCTCAAATTTCACCTCTAAATTTCACTATGTAAAAAGAAGATTCACATCGTATCAAAATGTCGGCATATGAGTATTAAATGTAGATGAAATCAAAACTAATTATTTGTTGTTCTTTGCGAGACGAATATTTTAAAGCTAATTAATCAATATTTGGATAATTATTTAAAAAAATACAAACGAAATGCTACAGCATTGTATTTATGGCACTTTTTAAACTTGAAATTAAACAAGGGCTAAGCTGGGTGAATGGACCGTACGCGAAATGTGCCTGCATGGGTAATGGGGTCTTTTTTAGTTCCCAAATTCGGGAGTTTGGGGTCTCTTTGTAATCATTGCGTCACTGTAGCATTTCGTTTGTATGTGCGAAAATTTATTCAAAAATTAATTAATTAGGCTTAAAATGTTCGTCTCGCAGAGTATAACAAAAATATACAATTAATTTTTTATTTCATCTATATTTAGTACTCCATACATGTTATGATATTTTAATGTGATGGGAAATTATAGTAAATTTGGGAGTTGGTTTTTAGAATTATAAACAAGCCTGATAGCTAGCGAGTCAGAAGCAGTAAGGCCGCGGTCAACGAGCATCTCGGCGAGGCAGAGCCAGCACGAAGATTGAAACAGAATGGACGACGTGAGATAAGCTGAGTCGTTGTTCATCCGGATTCACCCGTTGCCCCGTCCCCCCTCTCACGCTCCTGCCTCACGGCTCTTCTGCCCTGAGGCGGTTACGGCTTGGCGCGCCGCCCGCCGCCATATCCCCGCCGAGGCGCTGTCCTTGGCCGCTGCTCCCACTGCTCGTCCCGGGGAACCAATGGCATCCCGCTTCCGATCCGGCCGGCGCCGCGCGTCCACCTCGCCCGGCAGCTCGTCGACCTCGCCTGGCCGCAAGTCGTCCGGCCACCGCAATGTGAGGCGCCGGGCGTCGACCTCTCCCGTCAGCGCGTCGTCCACGCCCGCGCCCGCGGCTGCCCGCGCGTCGTCCACGCCCACCCCCACCCCCACGCCCGCGCCCGCGGCTGCCCGTGCGTCGTCCTCGCCTGGTCAGTCCTCGTCCACCCCTACGCCCCGCCGCGCATCGTCGACGCCCACGCCCCGCCGCGCGTCTTCGACGCCCACGTCCCGCCGCGTGTCGTCCACCCCAACGCACGCCCGCGCGTCGTCACTGCTTCGCAGCTCCTTGATTTGGAAGGTGAGTAAATGCTGTTTATATCCAAAACCTAGATGGTTTCGTCCTAAACTAGAAAACACGGGTGCGGCACCATCCTTGAGTTGGCCAGTGGTGATTCTCTGTGTGTTTTGCAAAGGATTATACCATTTTTGGACCATGGGTCTTGGATGTTAGTAGCCATGTGAATGGATGTATAAGCTAGGCGGTCACAATAAGTATGTAAGAAAGGCAGTATTGCTAGAAGCTATGTTGATTGAATTTTAGTTATCAATAAACATTTATTGGCCTCTCTCATGAGAGAACAGCCCATATAGGAAATTATCCTTGTGCTTGCATTGACGGAGGGAGACACCATTGCTTGTTGCCGTTGCTCTAGTGTACTTTTCTTCTAGAATTCATGTTACAATTATATGATGCATGCATCATGATGATCTCAATACCAGATTTAGAATATGTACTAGAAATATGGCGCGCTGTTATGACCCGTTAATTTTGCATATATAGTTAGCTTGGTTAGGATAACATAATTTATTAGCTTAATCCAGCCCTCAGGTGAGTATATGGAGCTGTTTTTATTGGGTTTCATGTGTCCACTACTATTAGTAATAAATCCGTTGAGGTACTAATATAGGATTAACTGTGCACGGGCAAGTGTTGCTAAGTCTGTAAACCTTACAGAACTACATATCCTAGTTGCCAATTTGCAGTCTCCTTTTTAGATAGCGGTCCTAATATTTAATAAATTTCTCTGCGGTGATGTTGCCGACATCATAAAATGAAGCATCAGATTGGGTCTAGCAGTTCACATAAGCGGAGGAACTTAACAGTTACCCATTTCATTTTTTTTGTTATGCTGTCAACGTCTCCATAGGATTTATTTGGCTTGCACCAAAAGATCACTTGGTGCAGAAAGATTTTTGCATTATTTCTTCAGAGAGATGCATACAGAAAATGGATTCATGGTAAAAATTATGGAATTACATGTTGAGATTTTTTAGAGTAACACAATTTTTTAAGATCTCTCTGGATACTGACTGAGAAAAGGTGTACAGATCGTGAGAGAGAACTAATATGTCTAAGCTTAAAATTTGGTTTCAAAGCTTTGTCTACGAAAAACTGCAGTGTTAAAATTATGTCTTTTTTTAGGAAGGATGAAAAAGTCTAGTAAAGCTTGTCATGAACATTTGGTCATTTCCACATGATTTATGTTGTCCAATACATTACTTATACTGATAAGATGAGCTGTGATATTCCACAAACAGAAAAATAACACACACGAAGTAGTAATATTTACTTAGATAGACTGGGCAAAACATAGAATGTTCCTGTGTGGTAGTTGTGAGCTGTAGTACTATAAATCATTATCAAGCGAGTGCCTGCTTAAAATTTTCATCCTATAGTGAGTATTGATGATATCCTCGTGCTTTGGGCTATTGGGAAAAATCATTAGCCTGAATTACCAAACCAAACTGCCAGCCGCGCATGCTTGAAACTGATATAAATTTTCTGTGCCGGCTTGACTACTCTGTCAATGCATTGAATCTTTGCAGCCACAAATGCTGCAGTGCTTCACCTAATGGGAGGAACTATTTTATTTTATTGTTTTGGTTCCCACTTTATAGAGGGCACCAGTCAAGTACTTCGACAAAAGATTGCATCTCCAACAAATTATTAGCAGCTAGCTGACATGTCTTCTGATTCGAAAATTGATGTGCTGTTAAATTTCTAATATAACTGTTCGTCCAATAAAACAGTTGTTATAACATAGGAGTACTTTATGAATAAGGGCTCTCCATTCTTTGCTAAGCTAGAAGGCTACTGCACATATGAAATAAATGTATTGTATTGGTCCAAAAATGTTCAGTACCATCCAGAACACCTTCTCTAAAAGTGGAAACTGATACAACCTTAAACTGTTTCTTTTCATTTTCTCAGCTTAATCTGCTAAGTGCTAAGACCACAGGAGAGCTCTCAAACCACATTATTACTGGTACATTGTGAAAATTTTAGTAACTAATACAGGCTGACAAGGACCCTATCCTTATTACCTGGTCAGACATTAACATTGCCCCTGCCCTTAGTAAAATTATTGAAATAACCGAGTTAAATGGTCATGCTGCCTTGCTTTGATTTCTCCCCCTAAAAATTTCTTTATACTACTGCACTCTGTGTAGCCTCACTTATATAGTGCCCTGAACTCCCCTGGCTGTCCTACAACTAATATACTTTGTCAGTAAGAATACTGCTAGAGACTAAAGTATTTGTTTCCTTGTATATGTTTTCAGTCTATTTTTGAAATTAGCAAACGTTGTTTGAAGCTTTGCAACTGACAAACTGTTACTGCTATTGGGGAATTCCATGAATATATATTCCAGATTGCTTTAGTCACAGCATAAGTAGGATGTTGCATTACTAAGTTGCTAACCCTGTAGCATGTTCTCCAGCATTGTCGCATTGCGGGTATCAACTTGGACAAATTCATAATGTTTTCCAAGCTTAGCTGCAAAGGATTCATCTTTCTCCCTGGCAAAATGGGGCATGAATAATTGACAGTTATATATGCACCTTGAACAGATAAGAATGTCGCACCCTGCTGTATGGGCAGCTCCGCCTCTGGTGTGGGTTTGCAAAAGGATATGTAGATAATTGGGTTTGGCTTTGGGATGAAGAATGGCAAAATAGGCATTCTCATCCCTCAATAATTGCCGACTGCATGTTTGTCCCCTAGCTTTAGTCCAACTTATTTGACTGCAATCCCTCCTCCCCTCCATCTATCGCAGAGGCCACCACCACCCCTTCTATTTTATTTGAAACATGGTTTGCTCTACAATTTACCCGCTCTCCAATTTACCAAATGTAAGAAAAGTAGTAGTACTATTAAAGTGGCTGAAAGATGCTACTTGCTTATTTGTCTGTAGTTCTTCAAACTGATCGGATTTTTATTTCAGAAACCACACATGAAACTGACGAGAAGGAGGACGGGGCAAGCTCTTCAGAAAGTCCTGAAAGTTCAGGCAGAACAACTTCCGGTAAGTAGTGGCACATGTATTCCTTGTATTGTAGGATATACTACATTTTGCCTGTGCCAGTGTGTGGATTTGAATTGTATGTAAATGCCTATAGCTTGCTTAAATTGCAATTGTTTGAGCCATAGAATCTATATGACTATATACATCACCTACAGCCTGTTACACCCACCTTATAATCTCTTGCAAACCTGCTGGCATTCTGCATTTAGGATCTATTTCTATTACTTAGGTAGTGCTTTTGCAGCTTATTGCTTGTGTAGCACTTATCCGAACTGAAGAAAAGATGTGCTTCAGTTTCGTGACATTATGATCATAGGAACAATAAGGTGTTAGACTTTTACCTTTCTTTTGATATTTGATCATCTAATATTATATTCAATTTACAGGACGAATTGTATGAGCTTTTTGTGTCTGAGAAGGAGGAGAAGAAAAGCTCTGAGTTTCGTGATTTCTATACCTCTGAAGCTGCTGTCACTGCTATCGATGTCCCAGGGCAAACTTCTGGTGAACAGTATCTGAGGTTCTCTGATCCTGCAAAGATTTCATCAGCAACCCTTATCGACTGGGTATTCATGTTGGGAGATGCAGGATATTCTCTCCGTGGCTGTTTTGATTCGTCTGATTTTGCAGTCACACACTTTGGTTACTTCAAAGGCAAGAGATCTCTGATGAAAAGAATCAAGAAATACAAAGCAAAGTGGGGTAGGATGGATATGGAAGCAGCTGCTGATTTGATACTGGATGAGATCTGCTCTGGTGCTGCTATACTACCCTCTGATTTGCAACACCTCCTTGGTTTGCTTAAGAAAAAGAACACATTTATCATAAGGCACCATGCCTCGTTGTATAAGGAACTTGGGAAGGATGTCCTGTTCTCCTCAATGTTCGTAAGATTCAAGAAACTTGAGAAGCTTAACAAATCGAAGTACAAGAAAGTTCTCGCCAAGATTCCCTACTGCAGTGGTTTAGATTGGTGGAAGCCAAGGGTCCGGAAAAACACATATCTCGAAGCAGTGCTCGACAGGAAGAATCCCACAAACCTCAGCAAGAAGAACCGGCGAAACCGCAAGGTCAAAATTGCATTCAGGGTTCGTTCAGCATATAAAGGGCACGGGGGTGAGCTATTGAGATTCAGAAGGAATGGTCAGCAACACCTTCCTGATTTTTCGATTGGCAAGCAGCCAGCTGCTGCTGCAGGGACACTGGGCCGTCGCCTTCAGCAGCCATCACCCACTGCCTCCAGCATGAAGAAGAAGCTTCCCTGTTCAGCGGCTTCTGCAGCGAGCAGGGGTCAGAAAGCTGTGCAGCCAGGGATGGGCAGCTGTGCTGTCTTTGGAATGATGGAAGTGGAGCTCTATGGACCTGATGACGCTGAACATATGTTTGAGGTTGCAGTGCCTGACCTTTTGGTCGATTTCCAGCAAGCTATGAGTGATGTGGGAGAGATCAAAGGTCTTGGGTGGCCGGAGCCATCAAGGGGAGGACGGCTCCGCTGAAAAGTTCAAGTTGGATCTAGTGGGTGGCCGGAGCCATCAAGGGGAGGACGGCTCCGCTGAAAAGTGCAAGTTGGATCCAGTGAAGCCCAGTGAACCTTGATGTAACAGCAGTGCATCTTTGGATGCTTTTCATATTCAGAAATGTTAGGATATATACCGAAGCTCATGTTTGCAGGACTCTTTTCATGCGGTCGAACGGCAGAGTTTCTAACTGAATCTTTTACTGTGGATAGTAACAGCATTACACTTGTGCAGTGGATCTTCTTATATAGATATGATAAGACGTTTCTGGTAATGTTTGGAGGCACTGTTCTATTGCTTGGTTTAACATTTGGCCGGTCAGAATTTTTCCGGTGACTTCCATGTGGAATCAGTTATGAACTGGTGCCGCTGAATTGTCTTTTTAACTTGTTGCAGTGAGGATATATGTCGAAATTGCAACTGTATTCTTTCATATAGTACATGTAGTGGATTATTGTTTACTTGCCTGCTTGATATTGTGATTTTAAGTGAAGTTTGTTAATGGGTGGATTCAATCTTTGGGAAACACTTTTTTGAGTGCTTCTTTGCAACCTGCTAATGGTTTGGGTGGAAACCGGCTTCGATTTGGTGGGAAAACAGTGTTCCTTTGAAACCTAAACGGCTCAGCTTGGTTTGGTAATTTGGTCGGTAGTGGTTTGCTCGATTTCACAGAAAAACTGCTCAGCTTTTGGTAATATGGATGGAAATGCTTTTAAACCGTGGATTGTAGCATATGGATTTGAGGCCTGTAAATCAGAGTAGTCTCCTGGTTTGTTTGCATAGTTTGCGGACCCACTAGTGGATACTTCATAGCGCCGGCGGCGGTCTCGTGAGCGACGCCAGCACGGCGATCACGGTGGGTGCCCCTGCCATCGCCGGAGCCAGAGATCACGGTGGGTTTTTTTTTGCATATTTTCCTTGACATTGTGTTTCTTGGTAAAGAATTGGCAATGACCATTTTACTTGCACCAGCAAAGAAAGCGACACGCAATTAGCATAACAGTCGTGTTAGAAAATGGAGGGAAGATGCATCCGAGAAAAAGTTTTTTTTTATCAAATCTCGGACATACAGTTAACTGCCAAAAGCTTTTAGCGTGCGCGAAGGATGAGCTAATCATTTCATGTAGACATTTACAAAGACTCCACGCAGACTCCACGCAGACCGCATCCACGCAGACTCCACGCAGACCGCATCCACGCAGACTCGAAACAGGTGGTGGCATGGCTGGTCAGTCTCATCTAAATCCTCGTCCTCCTCATCCTGCAACCTGTAGAAATTCCTCTCGTCAGCACAGTCATCGCCGGTTATCGAGACGCACTGCACCAGGCAGAACTTGCTTCTGTCTCCCATGTAAATAAGGGTGGCTCCAACGTGCTTCTCAACCGAATCCTCGCTGAATATCTTCTCCTTGCTTAGCTTCCAGGACAGACACTGCCCATCACTGGAGTCAGAGCTGGAGGACACCACATCGCAGGCGCATATGTGTCCAGCTGCGCCCGGATCTGCGCTAAGCCCAACCCAGGCGTCCAGCTCGCTGTCAAAATACGCGCGATCGGTGAAGGGCAGCATCCACTTGCCGTGTTGCTTCCACTTGAGATGTGCTTCCGCCGTGTCGAAGGTGAAGGTGCGCCTCTTGGTGCTTACAAAGATGGTCCGTCCATCAGGATGCACGGTGTAGGAGGTGATATCCTTGTGCTTGAAGGGATACTTCGGCAGCTCGCACCAGCACAGATCGCCGGGTTCTTCTAGCGGCGGCGTTTGAAGCAGCTGAAAGGAGTCGCAAGACAGAGCGTATAGTCTTTTGTCGACGGAAAAGTAGATAGGATCGATCAGATTCATCTTGGGGCGAGGGACCAAGCCAAACAACTGCGTGCGAACGTCGAAGACAGGAGCGCCGCAACTCGGCGTCAATGGATGAGTGTTCCTCCCTCCCACTCCCACGTAGTTGGGATCCATGGCAATGATCTTGGTGCCAAAGGCGGCAGCAAAATAGTCGGGATACCCACGGTGAGCCTCCAAGCGGAAGACAGCTGGTGGCAGGCGCTGCTCGCGCTCCGCGCCTTCACCTGAGATGGCAGTGTTGTGCAGGTGCGGCGGCTCGTCGGAACAAGGGTCAGACGACAGATCTACCTTGCGGATGCTGTACCCCCACAGCCAGTCATCGACAACAAGGTAAAGGTGCCGGCGCCGGCGCTTTGCCGTTCGGTCGCCATTAACCCCACCGGAACGCCGCTTTGCCATCCTTGTTCCTCCTTGTCTCCTTCTTGTCCTCTGCCCACGGCCCAGCAGATCAAAATTTCCTCCCGATCCGTCTTCCCTTGATCTTTTAAAGGCGCTGCCACTGACCCTTGATCCCTGCCATCCAAAAACGAATCCGTTCGCAAATAAGAATCAGACCACACCAGTCCTACCCCTACTACAACTCAACTAGAACCAATCCTGATATCCGAATCTGAATCGTGTGGTTGCAAGAAACAAAGAAAATCACATTCTACCAACCTGTTAAAGGTGGCTGAGGCGGACGCGGCGTCGGAGGTGGCTCCGGCGGCGGCGGCGGCGGCGGAGTAATTTTGAGCGGCGGCGGCGGCGGCGAACCGAATGGATTCGTGGGGGAGGAAAGGAAAGGAAACCCTATTTGACTAGGAAATCCTATTGGACTAGGGCCGTGTCGAACCTTGGGCCGGTCCGACCCCCATGGACACCACCGTTGTGGGCAGGGTTGAATGTGTTGTGCGCAATAGCGCGGGTGGGCGGGTTGAATTCGGCCCAGTAGAGGCTTTCGGCCTGCGTGGAAGAGGACGGCTCAGTTGTATTCTCCTTGATTACCTCAAAAAAGTTGTATTCTCCTTAAAAAGAAAAGTAGGAGCTTATGTATTGATGTTTTTATTTTCTTTCTTTATATTATATAAAATATGCCCGTCCGTTGCTATAGTTTATAAAAAAGTATATATCAATTTATTTTGGTTATATTATACTTTCATAGCTTAAGAACTAAGGAAGCTATAAAAGGGATTATCAACATGTTTCACCACCAACTTCAATTTGTGAATTATTTTTCTCTGCTCTACTAGTAATTAGCTATCTTTTTTTTCCGAAAATATATTTTTGCGGTAGAGAGATTCACTCACTAATCAAGAGTTATCTGTTTTACAGTATAGGGTTTACTCACTATAGGGTTTACAATCTTGGAGCATAAAACGTCAAATACACGAAAAAGCATATCTACAAGCCAAGTTATGGACTTATGGTTTCAACTCGATAAGCATGCTCCACAAGTTCATGAGCAACCTATTCTGCACAAGTTCTTTGGTTACTTGGACACTGCCACAGGCTTTAACGATCTCCGTTACATTTTGGACAGTTGGCCTAATTGGTTGATCTCTTCGTCCTGGAGTGATGGGATACGGTTATCTGTTTTACAGTATTACAAAGTGTGCTAATATTTTTCTTCCATGTGGTCTAATTTTTAGAAGTTTGGTTCACGGCAAAATCGAAATGTCTATATTTTGAAACGAAAGGTACATACATTTATTATCATCAAGAGAATGGCATTTCTCCATAGTTATAAATGTGATCTTTGAATCTAGAGTATTTCATTCCTTAAAAGCCCATAAATTTTCTTCCGTCCAAGCAAGTCTTAAAAAAACTTATCATGGACCTAATTACGCCATCTACGATCATCATAATTTCACACTATAAAAGGCGCTAGAGCGGCAAAGAGCCAAAGACAACAATCACGAGAAGACTCAACCACTTCATCCTTTATATACCAAAACTAGCCCCCTGTAAACCACACCGCCATCGCAGTAAGCGACCAAAAGCCAGAGAGGCGGCTTTGCCTTGTCCGTAGGCCGTAGCCTTGGTGCCGAACGCCATGGCCGGCACCAAGAGCAAGTCGTCCTCCGCCAAAGCCGGCACGCCCCTCCTCGGCAAGGCCGCGGCACCTTCGCCAAGGTCTACCACGCGCGCTGCCTCGCCGGCGGCGACCCCGTGGCCGTCAAGGTTCTCGACAAGGCCGAGCTCGCCGCCACGGGCATGGCGGCGGGCGTCCTCCGCGAGGTCTCCGCCACCCCAGCGTCCTCTGCCTCCACGAGGTCCTCGCCACGCGCTCCTAGGTCTACCTCGTCATGGAGCTCGCCCCCGGCGGCGACCTCCTGTCCCGCCTCGCCTCCCTCCCGGCGCGCCTCGTGTTCCTGCAGCTGGCGTTGGCGCTCGCCTACGGCCACGCCCGCGGCGTGTTCCACTCCACCGCGACGTGAAGCCCCAGAACGTGCTCGTCGATGCCGCCGGCGGCGTCAAGGTCTCCAACTTCGGGCTCGCCGCGCTCCCGGACTCGCTCCGCGACGACGGCCGTCTGCACACGGCCTGTGGCACGCCGGCGTTCCCGGCGCCCGAGGTGCTCCGCCGGAGGGCCTACGACGGCGCCAAGGCCGACGCATGGTCTTGCGGCGTCATCCTCTTCGTCCTCCTCGCCGGCAGCCTCCCCTTCGACGATACCAACATCGCCGACATGTGCCGCAGCAGGGCGCACCGCCGCGAGTACGCGTTCCCGCGGTGGTCGCAGCCGGCGCGCCGCCTCGTGTCGTGTCCCGCCTGCTCGACAGCCGACCCGAACCCGGCGACGCGCCTCGCCGTGGCTGAGCTCGCGGGGCACCCGTGGTTCAAGCGCTCGCTCAGCGTGGACTCGCAGCTCGGCGGCCTCATGGACGGCCAGGCGGAGCGGGAGCTGGCGTTCCAGGCGCCGCCGGCGCTGAACGCCTTCGACATCATCTCCATGTCGCCCGGGCTCGACCTCTCCGGGCTGTTCGGCGAGAGCAGGAGGAGCCGGGAGAAGCAGTTTATGACGACGGCGTCGCCGGAGAAGACGGTGGAGCGGCTGGGGCAGTCGGGCGCGAAGCTCGGGTACTTCATGGTGGGGAAGAAGGGGGTGGAGCGCCTGCCGCTGGGAGGCCTGTCGGGGCTGGTGGCGATGTCGATGGAGATGTCGGAGGTGTCGCCGGAGCTGATGCTCGTGGAGCTGAGGCTGGAGGGCGGCGACGGCGACGAGGCCGAGGTGTTCGGGTGGGAGGAGCTCAGGGTGGAGCTCGGGGATGTCGTCACGGCGTGGCACGTATGCGAACAAGGCTAATTCGCTAGCGGAAACGGGAGCTGCAGGATGAAAATTCTTTCGTAAGTACTCCGTAGGATGGAAGTGTAGGTATAGTAAAGTCTGAGAGTTGATTAGGACGCACTGTAATGTATGATGCTGGAGGTTAATTAGTAGTAGATTGGTAGTTCTTCAATTTAATGTGTGATTATGCCTGTGATGGTTAGATTGCCATGTATAGTAGATCTTCGTTCGGGATTCTTCAAGTGTTCAAGCAAGTGATCGACAATTTCAGTCTCAAACGACAGCAGTACTCCATTCCGGTCCTTCTGCAGTTTCCGGCGCAGGAGTTGTATAAGAATTTTGCTAGAATTTGACAGAAAACTTCCATTCCAGAACATTGGAGTCACAAGGAAATTATCTGAAAGAGGGCTATGCGTTAAGGAAGACTTGCTAAGGAGTATATGCTGGCTTTTTGTCTCCTGCAAGCACCAGAAGTGGAATTAACTTGAGTCGATTGCAATACCAAGCAGTTTCCAAGAGTGCTCCTGGTCCTGGTGTAGTCGACCACCAGACTTGACTGCACGTTCCCGTTGCCATGGACTCGTCTTCCCTGACAGCAGCAACCATCGGACTAGAATTTCACAGGAAAGAAAACAGTCGGATTCCAGAGCATTTGGGCTCAAAATAAAATTTCCTGAAAGAAGCCAAAATGCATGGCCAGTGATTGGAATGGATGGACAACATATGCCGTATGCGTGCATATGTTGGAATGGATGGGTTCACTAGAATTACTTGATAGTCCTGCAAGCACAACATGGTTTTAATTGCTAAGCAGTTTCCCCCAAAAAAAAATGCTTGCGCTCCCACAAGAAATTTGCTAAAGAATTTGGTGGCTAGAAATAGTTGAAATCCAACACCATTGGTGTCGCAAGAAAAATTCCCAAAAGACGCTGCTTACAAACCAAAGTCGACCAAGTACCAAAATCTGTTCAACTCGAATCGATTGCAAACACCAAAATACGAAGTAGCAGTAGTTTCCTAGTCCAATCGAACTCTCCAAACTTGCATTGAGTGTACATGCATATGATGCATCCCCATTGTAACGGACGAGGGACGACTCATGATCTTCTTCCCTGACAGCGGCTGCCAAACCGCAGCGAAACCGTCCATTTGCACACCATGGGGCCTTTTGTCATCCGATGTATAAGCCGGAGGCCCTCTCTCCAAACTATTTACTCTACTTACTTGACCGGCAGTTCAATATTATTCTCCAACATGATGTCTTCGCCATGCCATTTGCATCATGAATCACCGTGCCAGCAACTCCTTGGTCAGTTTGTTGAAAAAAGTCGACATCCAGGTTAGCTTGGGTTGATCAATTTGAGGTCTGGCAGCCAGACTACTCTGTTCAGGGACGTCATTGTGGGTGCCTGCTCTAGATCGACGATTTTTATTTCAAACTAAGACCAGCACTTGATGTCTGATTTCCCATATCTAAGCTACCAAATGAATGGACCATATGAGTTCATAGACATTCTATTCTTCCTTTCAGAGAGTAAAAGGCTTCCTAAACCACTAACAGGATTCACAAGCCAACTGTAGTAAACTAATAAGAATGCCATGTTGTATTAACTGTTCTGTTGCTTGAGAAGCCACGGGCATGTAGTAAATTAGAACCACAAAGCTATTTAATCTACATATGTAAGCATTGAAGAGTGAATGTTGTGAAGCCACGCTGATGCTCAAAAGTATTGTAGAATGTTTAAGTGAAATGATTGTTTAATCCTGTACTAAAATATAGAGTTTGCATATGTTTCTTAATTCGCTGTTGTCTCATTGCGATTTTCCTCCCGAGCTGGGCTCATTTCCATCTCAAATGGGCCTTCTGTGGGCTCTGGGCTGACTGGCTGTACATTGAGAAAGCTAAAGGTGCAGCAGCCATTGGATGCATATTGGATGGCATCCGGTAGGGCTGACTTCTTTGCTTCAGCACGTTAGGGAATCCGCGCCGCCTCGTCACCGTTCCCTCTCCTTCCCTTCCGCCGTCGCCGCTGCCCCGCCTTCCGCCTCGCCCGCTGCTTCCTCTCGCTGACACCCTACCTCCGACCGCGTCTTCCACCGCCCCGTCGACTCCAAGGCTCTCAGATCCTCCTCCGAGAACGGCGTGACCGCTAGCCAGTCAGCCCCCGACGAGCAGCCGACGACTGGGCGAGCGGCTCCGCCACTTGCAGCATCTTTGCCCCGCCTTTGCCGGCGACGAGAATCCATGAGGTATTCCTGCCCCTTGTCTTCACTTCCTGCTGTGCGAAACGGAGCACTCAAAACCCTAACATATGCTAAATGTATTCGGATCTGACCCTAACATATAAAGTCAGTTTCGGTTTTGTTTGCAAAATTATCGGGTGTGCATGTGTCTGTCGAGTTGAGTTGCAATAGGATTGGGGATGATTGATTCGAATTCGATCTCGTGTTGCAGGGATCAAAGATTAGAGGCAGCGCCTTTAATAAAAGAGAGAAGGGAGACAGAACGGGAGGAAGCAGATATATATCGAGTAATAATACAAGAAGTCTTTTTTGTGAACGGGGTGGTGAGTAGATAGAGAACAAGAAAGCAACGAGCAAGAAGGATGCCGAAACGGCGCTCTAGTGGGATTGACCACAGCCCGAAGCGTTGGCGGCAGCACCTTTACCTTGTCATCGATGACTCGTTGCGCGGATACAGCATCCGCAAGATAGATTTGTCATCCGATTTTGATTCAGATGACAGCGAGGAGCAGCAGCATCCGCATGCTACAATCTTAGGGCCAGGTGCCGAGCTTCACCTGCCCCCAGCTGTTCTCCGCTTGGAGGCGCCGCGAGGATTGCCACACTACTTTGCGGCCGCCTTTGGCACTAGGATCATGGCAATGCATCCCATGAAGCTGGGAACGGACGGCAAGGTTTGCTTGATGTCCAAGCTCCTCGTTCCCATATTCGATGTCCGCACACGGGGCGTCATCTTTGGTCCTCGGCACAAGGAAGACTTGGCTGACCCCATCTACATCCCAGTCAGGGATAGGCTGTTCGCTCTAGCTTCTGGCTCCTTCGAGCAGCTCTGGCCACCACCGCTTGAACACCCTGGCGGTGAGCACTGGGTGTGGGCATGGCACGAGCTCCCAGAGCCGCCCTTTGAGAGGCAGCAAATCACCTCATACGCCGTGCACCCCGATGGGCGGACGATCATTGTCAGCACCGCCGAGAGTGGTGGTGCCGTCGCCGCCACCTGCAGGTGATTACTGATTGATTAGCGTGGAGTAATCTTTTAGTAGAAGACTAGCGGTGATGATAGCATAGAACGAGTTGCCTTGTTATGGTTTGTTTAGCTTCTGTGGTAGATGATCCCAATTTATATTTGTCGGAAGGAGAATAAAATGACCTTGATCACCTCATAGAGGTTTGTATCCAGGTGATCTGGTGTCCTGCCTGTAGCATACAGCCATGGTGGTTCTGAACGTCTGATGGAAGCGCACCATTTCTGCAAAGGAAGAAATCAGATGAAGCGAAAACAACATTATTTGAATGACAAATGAAACGTTCTGCGTCAACGAATCACACCATTTCGACGATGAACTTTTAAGAATATCTCCTCTTCTCTTTCTAAAATTTAAATGATTTATTGGCACGGTGCACTGCCTTGCCCTCATTCAGCTCGAATGAGCTGTGAGATCAGTTCCTATCAGTTCCTTTTACGAACAGAGCTACAGAGGTGTTGATCCGTCCAATTTAGCTGGATTTTTAATTTCTGGACCAACAACTGATCTCAAACAAGAGATGTTCCAAGTTTCAACAAAACTGCACTTGCATTTACCTGATGGTTGCAAATTGTCGTCTGATGGGCCTTAAGACAAATTAAACAAGCTTGATGAATTTTATCCATTGTCGTTAGTAACTAGAAAGTGACATTCCACTCGGTAAGCTTGAATTGCTCCTAGAGCCTGTGAACTATCACAAATAATTTGATATTATCCTTCAGGTGATACAGTTAAATCATCTGCTTTGTTTGCAGCAAAACTTGTAATAATGTGGCCCAATGCAACTTTGTTTGCAGCGGCCGGGAATTTTTCATTTGCTTGATGAAATAAAACTCCCTTTATCTAAAAGAAACAGTTAAATCATCTGCATGACTGCATGTTCAGCCAAAGTGAATATTTCAGACGCTTCACTGACAACAAATGGTCAAGATATCTGACTTTTCATAGCAAACAATATTTCTCTTGACCATTTGTAATCAGTCGACAGGAGAGAGAAATTACCTTAGAATATCTGACAGAGCTTCTTATCCTAAGTGAACCGGTGTCCAGCTTTTAGAGAACATGCAATGTTGGCTTTTATCATCTGATGATTTTCAGGTCGAGAAACGATGCTGACAGGGCGAACGCCGTTGGGCTGATACGCCGTCTCTGCTATGTGCTATGGAAGGAATCAGATCAAGGGAAAGTCGACGTTGTTTGAATGTCAATCATAAAGCGTTGCATCAATTCGAATCAACGGTGTTTGTGGCTCGATTTGACTTGATAGTTTTTTTGGCTTAATAGCCATTTTTGTCCCCAAACTTTCTCAGGGATCGTTTTAATCCTCGAACTACCAAAAGAGTCAATTTAGTCTCTAAACTATTGTTTTCTGGTCTAGTCTAGTCCATAGCCTTAGTTGGCATGCCACATCAGTGGGTCTAATGTGACCACACTCTGAATATCCAGAGTGCCCTCTACATCAATTAGTCAATTATGTGGAACTATTCATTACTGAGTCTGTCTATCTTTTTACGGAATTAATTAATCATGTCTTTCTCCATATTTCCTCTAGATATCGTTCAGCAAATCTTGTTTTTGATCCCTCTCCTAAGATTTCTAAATTATACATGCTAAAATAGTGTAATCTATTGCTACTTGTTACTCTGAGTTGCTTACGCTGGAATTAACTGTATGAACATGAGTGAAGACAACTCTATCACGTTATGAGTAGCAGATGATGAGAGCATACATGACGCACTGCTCGCTGGATTGCCACTGCTGAGAGCCTGAGAAGTTACTGGGGAGGGCACTATGCACATTTGGGCAGTGGTGGACCTAGGATTTAAATTTAGGGTATGCCACCCCAATACTTCTAATATACTTATATACAGTATAATTAATAAACAATTTGGTATGTAACGGAAACCAGCTACTCGGAGGGATGGAAGCCAGGGGCAGTTGGCCTGCTCTATTTGCAAATTGCAAGCACAAGAGTCAGACGTTGGCATAAAGACTTGACCTGAGAAATGGCTGGAGAAATATTTTTTATATGGGTTTGTATTGGAATTTTAGGTATGCCATGGCATACCGGGCCCACCCACTGGCCACTGAGTCCGTCAGTGCATTTGCTGTATGTCACACTGGACGAGCTGATATGGCATGCCACTTAATTAAGATCAGCTGACATGACATGCCAATATGGTACAACTAAGATCAGGGACTAGGTTGGAAAAAAATAGTTGTTCAGGGATTAAATTGGCCCTGTTAATAGTTCAAGGACTAAAATGAGCCTCTAAGCAAAGTTTGAGGATTAAAATGGCTATTAAACCTTTTTTAAAAAGGAAAGAATATTGCAATATTCAGTACTGTGAGCCACTGGATGGAAAATGCTGCATTGTTGGCCTCCAGCAGCTCAGGGGCAGTTGCCGCTTCAGTATCCGCATCAGGCGGCCGAACGACTGTATGGGCGGACGGACACGGCCGGACCCCATCCATCCAAGACGTACGGAGACGGAATTGAATGCCAGTCTCAGTCCCATCCTGTCTTTTCTTGGAGGTCCATGGCTAGCTCCCCTCCAGCAGCAATGGCGACACTCTGAACCATGGGACAGCCGCTTGGGTGCTCCGTGGATGATGGAAGGGGGATTCAGGTTAGCCACAGGGTTTATCTGCATGGCCAGTTTTCAGCCAGGCTTCAGAGCATCGGGTCGTCACTCTCACTGATTTTGGTTTGTTTCCAACGTTTCAATGCGCTTGTCATGTCGTCTGACGGCTACAGGTGAAATATGCCCATGTGTGGCTACGGTTAATACAACAAAATGTGCCACTCAATTTTTACTCAATGCTCATGACCAATTTATCATACTATTTATATTTTATTACTCGTAACAACGCAATCACATGTCCCTTCGCGTCGAGATTCGACGCTGCCGCCCACGACTCCGCCGCCGTCTCCGTCTGGGACTCCTAATGACACCTCTCTTTCCATTCTAATCGTTAATTCGCAATCCACCGTCCGTAGCTGTGTTCTCTCCACCACCGTCGTCCGGGCGCTCACGAGATCGTCAGGTCCGATAACGGGTAAGCGGAAGCACTCCACCTGTATTTTTTTCATGATTCGATATACTTTTTGAGAACTCTCGTGAGCAGGAATTGGAAGCAGTGCTGCTCCATCTCATCATGCTGCAGGAAGCATGAGTACTCCATCTCGTCATTGCAAACTGCTTGGCCAACTGCTGACTGCTGCTCCATCTCGTGGTTAAGGGCCTGAGCTGCAGGAAGGAGGGCGCGCCGTGCTGCTGTGTTGGAGCTGAGCTTGAAGCGCATGGACAGCGGCGGCGGAGTCCCGTACGGCGACGGATTCTACGCGAAGGGTCGTGAGTGGTGCGATGCCTGGATCCCGCCGTTTCGGGTTTGATTTAGTGAGGAGTTTTTAGAAAAATTATAATTAGCAAAGCTAATGATGGGAAGATTTAAGTGTTAAAGTTTTTCACTCTCTCTTTAGCCTTCGGATAGAGATTCAACAGTTGTAATGAGAGTTTTCATAGTTTGCACATAAAATTAGTTTCTATAGGATACGTCGCCTAAATTAACCATCTTTCACTCCAGGACGTCATATTTACTGCGTTGGCAGAGAACTTTTTTTTTTGTTGTTGATAAACAGGCAGAGAACGTTGACAACTGAAACAATCAGCAAGGACGATTGTCCCCGCGTAGCGACGAATTGCAGAAGGCTGCCAGGAGCAAAACGTCAACGTTGCAGCAGTTGTACGAGGAGCAGTGCGATCCTGGGCGCCAGCTAAGGCGTGCTGTTGTTTTGCAAATATTTTGAGGGAAGAGGAGGGCTTTGTGTGCTTACAATGGGTTTGGGTGTGTTTAGTTCTAAAAAGTAGAGGAGAAAGTTTGGTGAAAATGTCACATCGGACACTGTAGCGTACTGGAGCATGTTTGTGGTAAATATTGCTAGACTCAAAAGATTCGTTTCATCGTGTACATCAAAACTATGTCCTTAATTTTTTTATTTATCCACATTTAGTGTTCCATGAATGAAGGGGAAGATTTGATGTGATAGGTGGATGGTGAAATTTAGAGAGAGAATTTTTGGATTTTCGGTGGAACTAAACACAACCAATAACGAATTGGACCAAGCATCCATCCGTGGTGTATATCTTACTGACACGGAGAGGACCTGCATATAACAACTGCTGTACATGTCTCAAGCCTCGCCCTGCGTTCTCGAGGCGGCGTATACATTGGTTGGGCTGGGCTCTAGAGCCCAACAACTCTCAGGTCTCTTGTGCTGC
Organism: Echinochloa phyllopogon; assembly: GCA_033239725.1. Classification (NCBI taxonomy): domain Eukaryota; kingdom Viridiplantae; phylum Streptophyta; class Magnoliopsida; order Poales; family Poaceae; genus Echinochloa; species Echinochloa phyllopogon. The sequence continues at coordinate 7,488,073 of BTCW01000009.1, read as the reverse complement.
TCTTCCGGGGTTTCGGCCTTCAATTTTAGCACGCGCCCACGCGTATAGCACCGTACTATGTACTGTACGTAATTATTACTAACAGGATAAATGGCCGCATGGAGATTTTTTTTTGAGCCAATGACCGCATGGAGATTGAGGAGGGGAGCATTAACTCAGAAAAGCTTTTGAATAGAAAGGAGAACATTGCTTATTCTATCCAATTCACTTATATTGACGTCTTTTGGTGGATGTTATTAGATGAACTTAGAAGTATCAGCTCGATCATATTGAATATAAATTTGTAAAACTGGTATCCAGTGAACAAGTTATGGCTTTCTAAAGTTGGACTTTGGCCTGTTGTCTAAAAAAAATGACCGCATGTACGGTGTATCACGAATTCGCGATACGGAGGGAGTAATTTTGATGATCTGATCTCATCTCCTTGTATTCACATTGGACTCTTACGCAGGCACGATCCATGTCGTACGATGGAGCTGGTTACGAATTCGAATTCGATCTCGTGTTGCAGCCCTTGCATGTAACACCCTAAATTCATCACATTTAAATCATAGAAACCATTTGGAAATTTTCTAGGAATTTTTGAAGCTTATATGAATTTTCTAGGATTTAATTGGAATTTTATTCTCTTTAATTGAATTAAACATCATTAAATAATTATTTTAGTCAAAATAAGTTTTTGTTGCATTCATCTTGTTGCATATATTTTTGGTTGCTAGTAAATTGAATTTGAATTTAAATTCTGTTTAAATTTGAATTTAATTTGCTTTTGTTTGAATTATAGAAAAGTTGTTTAGGCTGAGTTTTGTTTAGGTCCCTGGACTCTCAGCAAAGTCTGCCTTTGCCCCCTGAACTTTCGGCCCAGCCCATCTTTGCTCCCCGCACCGTTTTTCTTTTCTTATCGGGCCGTTTTCTCTTCGCGGGCCGTCTCCTCTCAGTTTTCGGCCCACGACGGCCCAGTCTCGCCGCACCGCTTTCCTCTCCCCGTTGTCGCTGTCGTGTGGGTCCCGCTTGTCAGCTTCGTCGTCCCCGACCTGGATTTCCCTCGACCGAGTTCCAACCGCCGCCGTCGCCGATTTCCGCTCGGGCACGGACGCCCAGGGCGCCCGGACTCCTTTTTTTCCTCGGCCTATATAAGCGGCCGAACCCCACCGTCTTTTTCCCCAAACAAACCGAGCTTCGCAACCCTAGTTCCCGAGTCGCGCCGCCACCCAAGTTCGCCGCCGCCTCAGTGCGACGACGACCAGCGTCGCCGTTGTCAATTCCGTGTCCAAGACTCGTCGAAATACGTCGCCAGGTGGTATTGAAGTTTCCCCGTTCGTTTTCTTGGATCAATTTCGCTCTTGTCATGCTAACGACGCTCGTCGTCGTTTCCCAGCGCCGCCGACCGCCATTCTTCGTCGTCGAGCGCCGTCACAGCTCTTTGCTCATCGAGATCTGCCGTGGTAAGTTCGTCGTGTCCTTCCAAGTCTCTAGGGACAAACCGCGCTCCTTTTGGTGTTCCCTAGCATCAAGTTCATGACAACCGGAGAGCTCCGCCGCCGCGCATGGAGCCGCCGCCGTCGGCCATCGCCTGTGCGCCGTCCCAGTCATCCAGATCACCATGGTTGAACTCGCCATCGTCTTGCGAGTCCGTAGGTCCTGATCTTGTCGCAAACCGAGCCTTGTAGCCTTAGATCGAATTTACTCCGGCGAAGCCCCGCCGCGGGAGCGAGCGGCGCCGCCGTCCCGGCCGTCGCCGTCGTTGGCCGAGGTCCCATCTTCCCCTGACCGTCCGATTCAGATCCTACGGTCTAGATTGGATCTAGCCCGAGTAAAATCGATCGCGTACCGGTCAGTCGTGACAATTTTGCTAAAGAGTCCCTTAACTTCTTAGGAATCAACCCGCAGTCCATCTTAGTTCAAAAATAATTACAGATAGGTCATGTTTCTTCTATTTTAGCCCCTGCAAGTTTTAAAATTACACCCGAGGTCCTGTGTTGGTTATTTTACCCGTAAGCCCTCTTGTTTTTATACAAAATTATGTTTAAGTCCCTGAGTTTTCGCAGTTAGGTCCCTGGAACTTTTAAAACTTTGCCAGCAAGCCCTGAACCTTAGAAAAGCCATATCTTTCTCGTTGTAGCTCAGATTCCCGTGATTCCTGCGCTCACGCGTTCGTTGTAACGAGTAGAATAGTTTTGTGCTGCTGTTTTGATCTGTTGGAATTGTTTGGTGTACTGTTTCTTATTTGTTGTATTGTTTCCTTGTATGTGAATGTGTGATGCGAATAGGAAACGTTCAGTTCGAGGATTTCTCTGAAGACCCACCTGTTGGAGAAGAATTTGAGCAGCATCAGAGTTGGGAAGAAGGCAAGTGTATTATGTCATACAAATGTCCTAATAATTGTTAATTTCACCATCCATGCATGTGTCTTAATTTGATGGGTTCCTATTTAAGGATTTGCCTAGTCACTATAATTTCCTGTCCCTGAAACTGAGTTGCTTAATTAATTTTGATGGTAGATGATGCTTAGCTTGCTCAAGTGGGATTGGTCTAATGAACCCCTACTCTATGTTCCATATACTCTTTTAATTAATTAATCTGCAAGATCATGTCTTTTTAATTGGAGCATGGAGCGACCACCCAGGAAAACAGTACAACCATAAGTGCTAACATGGCTCTGGCTTTGACCGATTAATTAGGTGCTCTAGGTAGATTTACCTGAAAGGGGCATGAGGGGCGGCGGTTGACGAGGTATAGCCCGGTCCTCTTGAGCTGTGGGCTTAGCTAAGAGACAGACCTCATTAGGGAGGGTTATGCTTTGCTCCTGAACCGGAAACCTTAGCGGGCTATCACTTATTAGAGTGTCTTTGTAAAGGTCTCATAGTGAAACCCAGTATTCGGTCCACGTGGTATGGGAAGGGTACATGCTTTCGGGCAATGAGAATCGCGACTTATGGTGAAAATGTACAACCTCTGCAGAGTGTAAAACTGTTATAACAGCTGTGCTCACGGTCATGGGCGGCCTGGACCCTCACATGATAATTTATACGTGAAGATGGATTAAATTGTGGTTACTTGATTGTGTTGGGATTATGTCATTCATTAATTTGTGGGTGGTATATACTTTCATTTGGTAGTAAATAGTTGTCTAATAAAACTGGGCCAATTAAAAGTGCTTACTGCAGTATTGTCAGGCAACCTTTTTGCCTCAGCCTTATATGTCATATTATATTTGCTGAGTACGTCACGTGCTCATGCTTGTTTTCTTTCTTCTATTGCATCTACTATACCCGAAATGCTGCTCAGATTGGGAGGATGTGGAGGATTTTGCTACTGAGTTTGAGGAGTTCTAGGCGTGTCTTCCCCCAGTCATCTGCCTGTGGAGTTGGAGTCACTCATGCTTCGATACTTAAACGTTTAATTAAGTCTTCCGCTACGACATTTGTGTCTACTCTGATATTGTAATATTCGTACATTAATACTTTCTCGAATGCATGGTTATGATTATTCACTTGTGATGTCTACCAGATGTATGTAAACTTGATCCTGACGCACATATGACATGCATCTTCTGCTAGAACCGGGTGTGACATTGCAGGAATCGAAGATTAGTGGCAGCGCCTTTAAAAAAGAGAAGGGAACATCGAACACAGAACGGGGAGGAAGCCAATCTATAATTCTATATCGAGCCGTATTAAAATTCGAATTTTTTCAGTCGAAACAGGATGCCGAAGCGGCGTTCAAGTGAGCGTGACCGCCGCCGCCGGCGGCACCTTTACCTCGTCTTCGACGACTCGTCGTGCGGATACAGCATCCGCAAGGTAGATGTGCCGCCCGATCCCGATTCTGATTCCGATTCCAACGACGGCGAGCATCCGCCGCCGCCGCATCCGCATCCGCATGATGCAACCTCACGGGCAGCCGCCGATCAGCTTCGCCACCTGCCACCGGCCGTGTTCCGCCTGGAGGCGCCGCGAGGGTTGCCGCACTACTTCGCCGCCGCCTTTGGCACGAGGATCATGGCGATGCATCCCGTGAGACCGGGAACCGACGGCGAGCTCTGCTCCATGCCCAAGCACCTCGCCCCCGTGTTCGACGTCCGCACACGCGGCGTCATCTTTGCCCCACGCCACAGGGCAGATTTGGCTGACCCCATCTACATCCCGTCAGGGATAGGCTGTTCGCTCTAGCCTCCGGCTCCTTCGAGCAGCTCTGGCCGCCGCCGCTGGAGCACCCCGGCGGTGAGCACTTGGTGTGGGCATGGCACGAGCTCCCGGAGCCGCCCTTCGAGAGGCAGCGAATCACCTCCTACGCCGTGCACCCCGACAGCCGGACGATCATTGTCAGCACCGCCGGGAGTGGCGCGGCGGCGCCGCCGCCGCCACGTTCGCCTTGGACACGGAGGCGCCGGACTTGGTGTGGAAACGGCTGGGGAAGTGGGCGCTGCCTTTCACTGGCAGCTCGCACTTCGACGGCGAGCTGAACGCCTTCGTCGGTCTCTCCAAGGACACAAACACCCTCGGCCACCTCTGCTCCTGCGACACAGCCGGTTCGGTCACCGGCGAGGGGCGTTGCCCGCCGCCGGCGTGGAAGCTCGGCAAAGAGAAGCTGTTCGGCGATGACCGGGGCGAGAAGCACGAAGGAGCCACCCTCCTCTACCTGGGAGACAAGAGCAGGTTCTGCATTGTTCAGTGCATCTCCGTCCAGGATGGATGCCTCGATGAGGACGCGCAGGAGGAAGATGTGCCCGGGACACGTTGTAATCTTTTTCGATTGATCACGTTTTCTCTCAGCTACGACAAAAATGGAGACCTGACCACTGGCAAGAGCCGCGCCGGGTTCGATACTATAAAGTGCCTAAAGCTTCTACTGAGTTTCTGCTCAAGAATCCGGTGGCGTTCTGGCTGTAATATTGTGCTATGATAGTATGAAATTTCGTATGTTTTCGCTTCAAGCGTGATTCTGTCGCATTCATTGTATCAGCCAAGATTGTGCAGATGCAAATGTGCATCCTTTGTATCTTTTGAACAATATGAAATGTATGGCGATCTCTTTTAATTTTGAGTAAAATGCACCCCAGGAGTCATATCAAAGAGTAGCTGGTTATTTACTTTCTCAAAAAAAAGTAGCTGGTCAATTTTTTATTTCTCTATATGAGAACTACGTTGTGATATTGGGATATTGCTCCTATTAATCAGTGTATCATTCGTACCAGAATGCATGTCTAAAGTGCATATTATATGTGTTGCTATAAAGCTGTCTTTTACTGTTAGTCACTTAGTCATATCAAAGCACATAACCATTACCGGTATCAAAGGTAGTATCAAGCTGTCTTTTAATGTTACTTTTGACCTTTCATGCTTTTGTTGTGAGTTTTTCCTCCCTTTTTAATTACTTAATCCCTGTATGATGCAATTGTCAGGCTATAAGATTCTGACAGTCCTGACTTTGCAAAGTACATGGCAGTCCTAATTTCGGATTGTGTGTGCTATATTAATTTTTTGCGTCCTAGTCCTACATGCCTTGCGATACGTTAATTTCCCTACATGCGCATGGTTTCGAACTCCATGGATATAAAAGGCTCCAGGCGCCAAGATCATCAGTCATCACCATCCAACACCCATCGGCACACTTTGCCATCGTCCCCTGTGGCCTCTTCCAAGATCTCATAAAAAATATATATATGCTGAACTCGACTGCGTATGCCGGTATCCAGATGCAAGGAGGGAAGAGCACAGGCGTCTCTGTGCTCCCGACGTCAAACGCACTACGGGAAACCCGGAGTTTGCCGAGTGCCTGGGGCACTCGGCAAACCCCGAAATACACTCGGCAAAGGCTTTGCCGAGTGTAACACTCGGCAAAGGGGTTACGGCATAGCTCGTGTCGGCAAACAGGCCCTTTGCCGAGTGTCTTCTGTCGGGCACTCGACAAAGGCTTTGCCGAGTGCAAAGCCAGCACTCGGCAAAATAAAGCACTAACAGACGGCCCGGCGCCGTCCGTGGACGGCTGTTAGGGCTAACGGAGCCTTTGCCGAGTGTCACACTCGGCAAAGACACCAGCCTTTGCCGAGTGTTGGACCCCGACACTCGGCAAAGCCTGTTTAGGGGGCAGGCCCTGGACAACCCTTTGCCGAGTGTAAGGGCTTTAACACTCGGCAAAGGTTGCATATTTGCCGAGTGTAAAAGCCAAGACACTCGGCAAAGCAGGAACACTCGGCAAAGGCTGTTCCAGAAATGACAGAAACAACCTCTTTGCCAAGTGTTAAAGCCAATACACTCGGCAAAGCACCTCTTTGCCGAGTGTAACACTCGGCAAAGGCTCAAATTTTTTCCTGTTTTTATTAATTTTTTGCGTTAAAAGGACCCCTCAACAAAAACATCACAGGCAGTTTATAATAGGCATCACAGGCAATTCATATATATATATAGCCACTAAACCATCAAACAACCATAAACAAACACATATAAGTCACTAGACCATCCAACATCACAGAAATGTCACAAATTCAATATCCAAACATCCAACATCCATCATTCATATGTTACAAAGTCCAACATCCATCACTCACGGAAGAGGGGGTCCGAACAACGATCTAACCGCCCGCGCCGCAAGGTCTTCGTCTTGAGGGCCGTCATTCGACGCGGCCGAGCCAGGAGCCTGCCCAAAAGAGATTAGTGGTGTGTGTTACAAGATTTTGGACAGAAATGAGTTGTGAAATGAAATCATAGGGTTCTCAAGTGACTCACGGGAGAAATAGGAACACGTGGTGGTGGAGGCGGTGGTGGCATCGGCGGCGGCGGACCTTCACCCACGCGCTGGCCAATGCTCTGCAGGTAGGCAAATACCTGCTCCTACCACACTCGGTTCGTCCGCTCGGCCTCCTCCTTCTGCCTATAAATAGCAAAGAATAGCAACTACCACATCCTAGTTTTGCAGCAAAGAAATTCATATTACTACTTCCTACCACAAAAATAGCAACTACCACATCCTAGTTTTGCAGCAAAATGAACAAATTAACAAAGGTAACAAGAGGACGGGCGGGGTACCTACACGAGATGGGCGGGCGCGGGGACAGGAGGACGAGCCGGCGGCCGGGGAAGGAGCGGGGACGGGCCGGCCTGCGCGGCGGCCGGGCCGGGGCTGACGCGGACGGGGCGGGGACGGCCGGGGCCGGGGCGGGAACGGCCAGCCGGGGCGCGGGCCGGGGACGGCCGGCCGGGGCCGGAGCGGGGACGGCCGGCCGGGGCCGGGGCGCGGGCGGGGACGGCCGGCCGGGGCCGGGGCGGGGCCGGCCGGCCGGGGCGCGGGCGGGGACGGCCGGGGCCGGTGTGGGCACGGGCGGAGGCGGCGGCCGGTGCGGCGGCCGGGCCGGGCGGAGGCGGCGGCCGGCGTTGCGTGCGGGGAGCGGTGGCGGCGGCGGGAAGCGGTGGCGGCAGAGCGTGCGGCGGCGGCGGTGGCGGCGTGCGGCGGCGGCGGGCGGGGAGAGAGGCGGCGGCGCGGGGAGAGAGGCGGCGAGCGTGGAGAGAGGCGTGTGTGGGTTGGGGCGGCCGTGTGGGCGGTTAAGTCCCCCGGCCCAACCCCCTGTTTGCCGAGTGCCCTGGATCGGGCACTCGGCAAACAGATCTGATACGTGGCCTGTTTGCCGAGTGCCCGATCTAGGACACTCGGCAAACAGATCTGTCCGCTGACGTGGCCGTGCGCGGCCGAAGAGGTGGGCCACGTGGCATGTTTGCCGAGTGTCTGGCCCAGGGCACTCGGCAAACAGGCCTTTGCCGAGTGCCTACACTCGGCAAAGGTGCCACGTCGGCCAATGACGTGGCCCGCGCGGCCGCGGGCCGGGCAGCCCACATGGCCTCTTTGCCGAGTGCCCCAAGGAGAGCACTCGGCAAAGGTGCTCTTTCCCGAGTGTCTCTTTTCTGACACTCGGCAAAGGTCTTGTTTGCCGAGTGTAGCACTCGGCAAACATTTCCCAGACCAATTCTTACATACCAAATTTTTCAAATTCGGTCAAATACACATCAAAATATCTTGTCAAATACATTCAACAATGCACATTTTATGCTTAGATGAAATGTTTTCATTATTTGAAGCATATATATCTAATAATTCCTTCATATATTTCATTATTTCATGCAGAGAAGGGCATAAAAATAATTTAAAAAATATCAAATGGGTCCGAAAAAATATGATAACTTCAAATGAACCAATCTACGTCGTCTATTGCCTATAGAAAAAGTTATGAACTCAAACTCTAATTCAACTTCACTTCGTTTCGAAATCCGGTTGTCTCCATCTCAACACTCCGAAACTTCTACGGGGATATGCTCCGATTGGACATGGCCGTATATATAAACTTTTCGAAATCGTCTCAACTTTTTGCCACAAGCTCCACATAAGATATAAATAGCCTTTGACAAGTATCACGGGAAAAAAATAAAGTTTGGAGCCCAAAAACATAAGTTTAAATAAAAAAGGCCAGCCTTTGCCGAGTGTTTCTTGTAGAACACTCGGCAAAGGAATGCTTTGCCGAGTGTTACCAGCTGAGCACTCGGCAAATAAGAAGTTTGCCGAGTGCTGAGTTGGCAACACTCGGCAAAGCCACTATTCCATCCGTGCAAAAAACACTTGTATTGAAAATTTTCAAACTTTCTTGTTTGAATTCCAAGTTTTTTCAAAAATATTTTCAAATTTTCGAAATGTTTGCCGAGTGTCTATTTTGTACACTCGGCAAAGCTGTGCCAGTCCAGCCGTCCACAGCCGCCCGTTGGCGCGCGTGCTGGACACGTGCCACAGCTTTGCCGAGTGTCAGGAAGCTAACACTCGGCAAAGAGGATGCAGCCCAAACGGCCGCCCACGACCGTTGCCGGCCGTCTCGCGCGCTGAGCACGTGCCACAGCTTTGCCGAGTGTCAGGAGGCTGACACTCGGCAAAGAGGATGCAGCCCAAACGGCCGACGACGGCCGTTGGCGGCCGTGTCACGCGCCGAGCACGTGCGGCGTCTTTGCCGAGTGTCCCTTTCCTGACACTCGGAAAAGCTCATCTTTGCCGAGTGTCGGCGTCCTGACACTCGGCAAAGAGTTTGGTTGCCGAGTGTTCACTCTTTGCCGAGGGCCTCCCTGTGGACACTCGGCAAATAGAGTCTTTGCCGAGTGCCCGATATAATACACTCGGCAAAGACGGCGACACTCGGCATACACCCGGTTTCCCGTAGTGACGGCCGCGTTGCCAAAGTTGACACGGGGTGCTGTCCTGTGGAGTTTTCTTTTTTTTGAAACATAATGTCCTGTCCAGTTGGAGGCGAGCGCGAGAAGCAGTGGGGCAGAGGGAGGGAGGGCCTACTGCTGCTACTGATAGTCTGATACGGTACATGAGAAAAATGTGGCCACAATAATATATATAATAAGTTATAGTATTTATATGATTTTAATACCTTCAAAATCTACTCTGCCATATTATAATAATAGAATATAAACATAATATCATCTAAAACTACGCATATAGTATACATATGTTATTATTAATTAACAATTTACTTATTAGTCTATTAGGTCTTCTAGCTTAGCTCACGAGCTGGCTCGAACTCGCTCGTTATACTAACGAGAAAAACTCTTGCTCGGCTCGTTAGAAATATGCACCGAGCCGAGCCGAGCGAGCTAACAAGTTTCGAGCATTTTGTTCAGTCTTAGTCCAAACACTTATTACAAATTAGGTAAGAAACTACATTCTCTCCCACAAATTAGGCCCTCTCTTGTAGTCTTGTTTATATATATAGCACGATGTGTAGTTAAAATAAAACTGCAGGGGTCTTTTCTAAACATCGTACTTTGATAAGAAATAATCAAGGAAACCAGTTACTTTGATTCAATTCGGTTTTGGTATTAGAGATCTTTTTCCAGCCATGCCCGCTGTAATGCACCTGCATAATTGCTATAGTCTAAAATAACCACATAATAAAAGTAGCACGTACGTGTCGCGCACGCATTGTTACTAATTAGTAGCTCTAGACTGGTTCTTTTAGTATGATTGTGGATTTATCATTCTGTTGGAAGTGATTTTATTATTTACCACCTAAATGATAGTTTCAAAGGACATGGAAACTTCACATTGTGACCAGTAGCCTGCTATTTGGAGTTCCATATCTTAATTTACATACGTGTTTGTTTTCCTTCCAAGGAGCAACTGTTCCTAGTATGGAATTGGAAGGGCCAATGGGATTAAGTGGATTTATAACAAGACTCTATATTTCTTTTATCGATTAATCATTTTCTTCTAAGATATGTTTGTAATATTTACTTTTTATACACAACATTTTGCCTCCATATATGTTGGCACATTAACTCATTATTCTCTATGATTACTCAACTAAATATTTTATTGACTCGGCATTTTTCTTATGAGATACTCCGTATCTAACTTAATTTTCCATATTGTCTCACATTTCTTTTGTCCATGCAATATTTTTTTATCTCTAAGACAACTCAGTTTGACATATATTTTATTAACTCAACATAATTTCTGACATGTGCTGTCTTATCTTTTTATTTATTATTTTTCTTTCAATATATGACAGCTCAACTCTTTTGTTGACTCCTTTTTCTTCCAATAACCCTTTTTATTTACCATATGTAGGGTAACTATAAGAGGATAAATGTAGATCACATAAGCTTGCTGAGGAAGGCTATGGAACAGATCAAAGCTCCTGTCCCTGCAGTGCAGGTTCTAAGCAATGGCGGGGAACTGACTAGTGTTATTGTCGCATTTGACGCTAGAAAAATACCCTGTGAAGTGGTGCAAGGATCAACTCCCGGGCAACAGTTATTGCAAGGGGATGAATGAAACTGTCCTGAACGTGCTGAACAAGATGCAGTTTTAAAGGTGGTGAGGTATTTGGGCATGAAGTTTGGGCTCCAGGTTTTGGATTTTAGTTCTCATAAGATCAACAAACTGGAGATGCAGTGCCAACAGCTAGATGAACAGAATGTCATTGTTCTGAAGAATATTAAGAGGCTATTGTGAAGCAGTGGGGATCTTCTATTGTGGACGCTTGTATTCCAACAGAGGATATACTACCTGAGCTGCTGATTAGCATTGGCTTGGAGTCGATGAGTGGAGCCGATGAGAATGCAAGCATGCTATTCTTGTAGTTCAATTACATAGTATTGTTGCTGTGTACTAAATGGAACCTTTCACGTCTGGCAAAAGAACTTATGCATTTTGTATTATCTATTTATTAACTTAACATGCCTAGATGGATGAATGTTTTTTGGTTGCCCTAATTCTATTTATTACGGATTCCGATTTAAGCAGAATAGGTCATGCATACAAAATATTTTCAAAAAAACTTCATGATATAGAGAGGCAATGTGTATGTTAAAACAGCAATGTTCGCAAATCCTTTACAGAGACATCAATAGAATTCATATCATGTCATCTTAAGCCATAGTTCAACATCTAAACCTTTAGTACACAATTGTGATATAAGATAAAATGCAGGTCCAGTCTAAATTATCTGACTACATTACAACACAGCAAAATCTTACGCCTTCAGTTACAACTCTTGTCCATATGTAGCTCAGTGCCCAAAATAACCAACCTTGCACACAAAGCGATCCCTACTTGAAGAAGGAATCACACTCATCTTCCATCACCAATCACTATGCATCAGTGTAGCCCTTAAGGTCACACTTGCTGCAACGAACATCAGTTTTTCATATCTTTGTTGTACTTCCCTGCCACCCACAAGTCTTTCTAGTATGTCCTGCAGAAGGCAACTCAACTTCAGGAGTACCAAACACGAACATTTCACTATTACGTTACTATGAAATTATTATGTTACTATAAAGCACCACTTGTGGTGAAAATAGTGAGCTGGAGTAGTATTTTGCAATATGCGCATGGTCTACACAAAGAGTCTGGCAAATATTTATGGATATTGTGTTTGGTGTTTATTGGCAAAAGTAACTAAGTTTTAAAACTGTCTTTTACAAGATGTACATTAGCTATGGCTTGACTACAAAAAGGACTGGATCTGAAATTTAGACTGTCGTGCACCAATGAAGAGAGTCTGAAGTTTAGGAGGGTCTGAAAGGGCAACATGGGTACATAACTGTGTTGTATAAAAAGAACAATGTTAAAATCTGAAATGTAACTGAATGTTGGGTTGGCCTGAAACAACAACCAAAACACACAACAGAGTTGTTGGAATAGATAAAAAATAAAATAGAAATCTGAATTGCAGCAGGCCTGTTGGTGGCTGGTGCTGATTATTGTTGAGAGAAAAATACTGCTGGCTGGTTAGTGGCTGGTGCTGGTTTTTACTGAGATAAAAACACTGCTGGCTGACGGCTGATAAGCCAAACGAACGGGTATAAAAACTAATTTGAGTATTAATTGTGGATGATGGGTAGTTCTGATTATTCTTTGGGCGAGGGGGCTGAGTGCTTGTGCGGAATAAGGCCCTGTTTAGTTCTCAAATTTCACCTCTAAATTTCACTATGTAAAAAGAAGATTCACATCGTATCAAAATGTCGGCATATGAGTATTAAATGTAGATGAAATCAAAACTAATTATTTGTTGTTCTTTGCGAGACGAATATTTTAAAGCTAATTAATCAATATTTGGATAATTATTTAAAAAAATACAAACGAAATGCTACAGCATTGTATTTATGGCACTTTTTAAACTTGAAATTAAACAAGGGCTAAGCTGGGTGAATGGACCGTACGCGAAATGTGCCTGCATGGGTAATGGGGTCTTTTTTAGTTCCCAAATTCGGGAGTTTGGGGTCTCTTTGTAATCATTGCGTCACTGTAGCATTTCGTTTGTATGTGCGAAAATTTATTCAAAAATTAATTAATTAGGCTTAAAATGTTCGTCTCGAAGAGTATAACAAAAATATACAATTAATTTTTTATTTCATCTATATTTAGTACTCCATACATGTTATGATATTTTAATGTGATGGGAAATTATAGTAAATTTGGGAGTTGGTTTTTAGAATTATAAACAAGCCTGATAGCTAGCGAGTCAGAAGCAGTAAGGCCGCGGTCAACGAGCATCTCGGCGAGGCAGAGCCAGCACGAAGATTGAAACAGAATGGACGGCGTGAGATAAGCTGAGTCGTTGTTCATCCGGATTCACCCGTTGCCCCGTCCCCCCTCTCACGCTCCTGCCTCACGGCTCTTCTGCCCTGAGGCGGTTACGGCTTGGCGCGCCGCCCGCCGCCCTCCGCCCGCCGCCGTATCCCCGCCGAGGCGCTGTCCTTGGCCGCTGCTCCCACTGCTCGTCCCGGGGAACCAATGGCATCCCGCTTCCGATCCGGCCGGCGCCGCGCGTCCACCTCGCCCGGCAGCTCGTCGACCTCGCCTGGCCGCAAGTCATCCGGCCACCGCAATGTGAGGCGCCGGGCGTCGACCTCTCCCGTCAGCGCGTCGTCCACGCCCGCGCCCACGGCTGCCCGCGCGTCGTCCACGCCCACCCCCACCCCCACGCCCGCGCCCGCGGCTGCCCGCGCGTCGTCCTCGCCTGGTCAGTCCTCGTCCACCCCTACGCCCCGCCGCGCATCGTCGACGCCCACGCCCCGCCGCGCGTCTTCGACGCCCACGTCCCGCCGCGTGTCGTCCACCCCAACGCACGCCCGCGCGTCGTCACTGCTTCGCAGCTACTTGATTTGGAAGGTGAGTAAATGCTGTTTATATCCAAAACCTAGATGGTTTCGTCCTAAACTAGAAAACACGGGTGCGGCACCATCCTTGAGTTGGCCAGTGGTGATTCTCTGTGTGTTTTGCAAAGGATTATACCATTTTTGGACCATGGGTCTTGGATGTTAGTAGCCATGTGAATGGATGTATAAGCTAGGCGGTCACAATAAGTATGTAAGAAAGGCAGTATTGCTAGAAGCTATGTTGATTGAATTTTAGTTATCAATAAACATTTATTGGCCTCTCTCATGAGAGAACAGCCCATATAGGAAATTATCCTTGTGCTTGCATTGACGGAGGGAGACACCATTGCTTGTTGCCGTTGCTCTAGTGTACTTTTCTTCTAGAATTCATGTTACAATTATATGATGCATGCATCATGATGATCTCAATACCAGATTTAGAATATGTACTAGAAATATGGCGCGCTGTTATGACCCGTTAATTTTGCATATATAGTTAGCTTGGTTAGGATAACATAATTTATTAGCTTAATCCAGCCCTCAGGTGAGTATATGGAGCTGTTTTTATTGGGTTTCATGTGTCCACTACTATTAGTAATAAATCCGTTGAGGTACTAATATAGGATTAACTGTGCACGGGCAAGTGTTGCTAAGTCTGTAAACCTTACAGAACTACATATCCTAGTTGCCAATTTGCAGTCTCCTTTTTAGATAGCGGTCCTAATATTTAATAAATTTCTCTGCGGTGATGTTGCCGACATCATAAAATGAAGCATCAGATTGGGTCTAGCAGTTCACATAAGCTGAGGAACTTAACAGTTACCCATTTCATTTTTTTTGTTATGCTGTCAACGTCTCCATAGGATTTATTTGGCTTGCACCAAAAGATCACTTGGTGCAGAAAGATTTTTGCATTATTTCTTCAGAGAGATGCATACAGAAAATGGATTCATGGTAAAAATTATGGAATTACATGTTGAGATTTTTTAGAGTAACACAATTTTTTAAGATCTCTCTGGATACTGACTGAGAAAAGGTGTACAGATCGTGAGAGAGAACTAATATGTCTAAGCTTAAAATTTGGTTTCAAAGCTTTGTCTACGAAAAACTGCAGTGTTAAAATTATGTCTTTTTTTAGGAAGGATGAAAAAGTCTAGTAAAGCTTGTCATGAACATTTGGTCATTTCCACATGATTTATGTTGTCCAATACATTACTTATACTGATAAGATGAGCTGTGATATTCCACAAACAGAAAAATAACACACACGAAGTAGTAATATTTACTTAGATAGACTGGGCAAAACATAGAATGTTCCTGTGTGGTAGTTGTGAGCTGTAGTACTATAAATCATTATCAAGCGAGTGCCTGCTTAAAATTTTCATCCTATAGTGAGTATTGATGATATCCTCGTGCTTTGGGCTATTGGGAAAAATCATTAGCCTGAATTACCAAACCAAACTGCCAGCCGCGCATGCTTGAAACTGATATAAATTTTCTGTGCCGGCTTGACTACTCTGTCAATGCATTGAATCTTTGCAGCCACAAATGCTGCAGTGCTTCACCTAATGGGAGGAACTATTTTATTTTATTGTTTTGGTTCCCACTTTATAGAGGGTACCAGTCAAGTACTTCGACAAAAGATTGCATCTCCAACAAATTATTAGAAGCTAGCTGACATGTCTTCTGATTCGAAAATTGATGTGCTGTTAAATTTCTAATATAACTGTTCGTCCAATAAAACAGTTGTTATAACATAGGAGTACTTTATGAATAAGGGCTCTCCATTCTTTGCTAAGCTAGAAGGCTACTGCACATATGAAATAAATGTATTGTATTGGTCCAAAAATGTTCAGTACCATCCAGAACACCTTCTCTAAAAGTGGAAACTGATACAACCTTAAACTGTTTCTTTTCATTTTCTCAGCTTAATCTGCTAAGTGCTAAGACCACAGGAGAGCTCTCAAACCACATTATTACTGGTACATTGTGAAAATTTTAGTAACTAATACCGGCTGACAAGGACCCTATCCTTATTACCTGGTCAGACATTAACATTGCCCCTGCCCTTAGTAAAATTATTGAAATAACCGAGTTAAATGGTCATGCTGCCTTGCTTTGATTTCTCCCCCTAAAAATTTCTTTATACTACTGCACTCTGTGTAGCCTCACTTATATAGTGCCCTGAACTCCCCTGGCTGTCCTACAACTAATATACTTTGTCAGTAAGAATACTGCTAGAGACTAAAGTATTTGTTTCCTTGTATATGTTTTCAGTCTATTTTTGAAATTAGCAAACGTTGTTTGAAGCTTTGCAACTGACAAACTGTTACTGCTATTGGGGAATTCCATGAATATATATTCCAGATTGCTTTAGTCACAGCATAAGTAGGATGTTGCATTACTAAGTTGCTAACCCTGTAGCATGTTCTCCAGCATTGTCGCATTGCGGGTATCAACTTGGACAAATTCATAATGTTTTCCAAGCTTAGCTGCAAAGGATTCATCTTTCTCCCTGGCAAAATGGGGCATGAATAATTGACAGTTATATATGCAGCTTGAACAGATAAGAATGTCGCACCCTGCTGTATGGGCAGCTCCGCCTCTGGTGTGGGTTTGCAAAAGGATATGTAGATAATTGGGTTTGGCTTTGGGATGAAGAATGGCAAAATAGGCATTCTCATCCCTCAATAATTGCCGACTGCAATCCCTCCTCCCCTCCATCTATCGCAGAGGCCACCACCACCCCTTCTATTTTATTTGAAACATGGTTTGCTCTACAATTTACCCGCTCTCCAATTTACCAAATGTAAGAAAAGTAGTAGTACTATTAAAGTGGCTGAAAGATGCTACTTGCTTATTTGTCTGTAGTTCTTCAAACTGATCGGATTTTTATTTCAGAAACCACACATGAAACTGACGAGAAGGAGGACGAGGCAAGCTCTTCAGAAAGTCCTGAAATTTCAGGCAGAACAACTTCCGGTTAGTAGTGGCACATGTATTCCTTGTATTGTAGGATATACTACATTTTGCCTGTGCCAGTGTGTGGATTTGAATTGTATGTAAATGCCTATAGCTTGCTTAAATTGCAATTGTTTGAGCCATAGAATCTATATGACTATATACATCACCTACAGCCTGTTACACCCACCTTATAATCTCTTGCAAACCTGCTGGCATTCTGCATTTAGGATCTATTTCTATTACTTAGGTAGTGCTTTTGCAGCTTATTGCTTGTGTAGCACTTATCCGAACTGAAGAAAAGATGTGCTTCAGTTTCGTGACATTATGATCATAGGAACAATAAGGTGTTAGACTTTTACCTTTCTTTTGATATTTGATCATCTAATATTATATTCAATTTACAGGACGAATTGTATGAGCTTTTTGTGTCTGAGAAGGAGGAGAAGAAAAGCTCTGAGTTTCGTGATTTCTATACCTCTGAAGCTGCTGTCACTGCTATCGATGTCCCAGGGCAAACTTCTGGTGAACAGTATCTGAGGTTCTCTGATCCTGCAAAGATTTCATCAGCAACCCTTATCGACTGGGTATTCATGTTGGGAGATGCAGGATATTCTCTCCGTGGCTGTTTTGATTCATCTGATTTTGCAGTCACACACTTTGGTTACTTCAAAGGCAAGAGATCTCTGATGAAAAGACTCAAGAAATACAAAGCAAAGTGGGGTAGGATGGATATGGAAGCAGCTGCTGATTTGATACTGGATGAGATCTGCTCTGGTGCTGCTATACTACCCTCTGATTTGCAACACCTCCTTGGTTTGCTTAAGAAAAAGAACACATTTATCATAAGGCACCATGCCTCGTTGTATAAGGAACTTGGGAAGGATGTCCTGTTCTCCTCAATGTTCGTAAGATTCAAGAAACTTGAGAAGCTTAACAAATCGAAGTACAAGAAAGTTCTCACCAAGATTCCCTACTGCAGTGGTTTAGATTGGTGGAAGCCAAGGGTCCGGAAAAACACATATCTCGAAGCAGTGCTCGACAGGAAGAATCCCACAAACCTCAGCAAGAAGAACCGGCGAAACCGCAAGGTCAAAATTGCATTCAGGGTTCGTTCAGCATATAAAGGGCACGGGGGTGAGCTATTGAGATTCAGAAGGAATGGTCAGCAACACCTTCCTGATTTTTCGATTGGCAAGCAGCCAGCTGCTGCTGCAGGGACACTGGGCCGTCGCCTTCAGCAGCCATCACCCACTGCCTCCAGCATGAAGAAGAAGCTTCCCTGTTCAGCAGCTTCTGCAGCGAGCAGGGGTCAGAAAGCTGTGCAGCCAGGGATGGGCAGCTGTGCTGTCTCTGGAATGGTGGAAGTGGAGCTCTATGGACCTGATGACGCTGAACATATGTTTGAGGTTGCAGTGCCTGACCTTTTGGTCGATTTCCAGCAAGCTATGAGTGATGTGGGAGAGATCAAAGGTCTTGGGTGGCCGGAGCCATCAAGGGGAGGACGGCTCCGCTGAAAAGTTCAAGTTGGATCTAGTGGGTGGCCGGAGCCATCAAGGGGAGGACGGCTCCGCTGAAAAGTGCAAGTTGGATCCAGTGAAGCCCAGTGAACCTTGATGTAACAGCAGTGCATCTTTGGATGCTTTTCATATTCAGAAATGTTAGGATATATACCGAAGCTCATGTTTGCAGGACTCTTTTCATGCGGTCGAACGGCAGAGTTTCTAACTGAATCTTTTACTGTGGATAGTAACAGCATTACACTTGTGCAGTGGATCTTCTTATATAGATATGATAAGACGTTTCTGGTAATGTTTGGAGGCACTGTTCTATTGCTTGGTTTAACATTTGGCCGGTCAGAATTTTTCCGGTGACTTCCATGTGGAATCAGTTATGAACTGGTGCCGCTGAATTGTCTTTTTAACTTGTTGCAGTGAGGATATATGTCGAAATTGCAACTGTATTCTTTCATATAGTACATGTAGTGGATTATTGTTTACTTGCCTGCTTGATATTGTGATTTTAAGTGAAGTTTGTTAATGGGTGGATTCAATCTTTGGGAAACACTTTTTTGAGTGCTTCTTTGCAACCTGCTAATGGTTTGGGTGGAAACCGGCTTCGATTTGGTGGGAAAACAGTGTTCCTTTGAAACCTAAACGGCTCAGCTTGGTTTGGTAATTTGGTCGGTAGTGGTTTGCTCGATTTCACAGAAAAACTGCTCAGCTTTTGGTAATATGGATGGAAATGCTTTTAAACCGTGGATTGTAGCATATGGATTTGAGGCCTGTAAATCAGAGTAGTCTCCTGGTTTGTTTGCATAGTTTGCGGACCCACTAGTGGATACTTCATAGCGCCGCCGGCGGTCTCGTGAGCGACGCCAGCACGGCGATCACGGTGGGTGCCCCTGCCATCGCCGGAGCCAGAGATCACGGTGGGTTTTTTTTTTGCATATTTTCCTTGACATTGTGTTTCTTGGTAAAGAATTGGCAATGACCATTTTACTTGCACCAGCAAAGAAAGCGACACGCAATTAGCATAACAGTCGTGTTAGAAAATGGAGGGAAGATGCATCCGAGAAAAAGTTTTTTTTTTATCAAATCTCGGACATATAGTTAACTGCCAAAAGCTTTTAGCGTGCGTGAAGGATGAGCTAATCATTTCATGTAGACATTTACAAAGACTCCACGCAGACCGCATCCACGCGTTACATCGAGATATCATCATGATTTTTACATCCAAAAGGCCACGGGATCCTCCAGGGCAAAGTCACTAGCTGCTTCAGGCACTTTGTAGTATCGAACTCGCCTGCTGTTGCCAGTCGTCAGGTGTCCATCCTTGTCAAACTTGAGAGAAAACGTCGTTACTCGAAACAGGTGGCGGCATGGCTGGTCAGTCTCATCTAAATCCTCGTCCTCCTCATCCTGCAACCTGTAGAAATTCCTCTCGTCAGCACAGTCATCGCCGGTTATCGAGACGCACTGCACCAGGCAGAACTTGCTTCTGTCTCCCATGTAAATAAGGGTGGCTCCAACGTGCTTCTCAACCGAATCCTCGCTGAATATCTTCTCCTTGCTTAGCTTCCAGGACAGACACAGCCCATCACTGGAGTCAGAGCTGGAGGACACCACAACGCAGGCGCATATGTGTCCAGCTGCGCCCGGATCTGCGCTAAGCCCAACCCAGGCGTCCAGCTCGCTGTCAAAATACGCGCGATCGGTGAAGGGCAGCATCCACTTGCCGTGTTGCTTCCACTTGAGATGTGCTTCCGCCGTGTCGAAGGTGAAGGTGCGCCTCTTGGTGCTTACAAAGATGGTCCGTCCATCAGGATGCACGGTGTAGGAGGTGATATCCTTGTGCTTGAAGGGATACTTCGGCAGCTCGCACCAGCACAGATCGCCGGGTTCTTCTAGCGGCGGCGTTTGAAGCAGCTGAAAGGAGTCGCAAGACAGAGCGTATAGTCTTTTGTCGACGGAAAAGTAGATAGGATCGATCAGATTCATCTTGGGGCGAGGGACTAAGCCAAACAACCGCGTGCGAACGTCGAAGACAGGAGCGCCACAACTCGGCGTCAATGGATGAGTGTTCCTCCCTCCCACTCCCACGTAGTTGGGATCCATGGCAATGATCTTGGTGCCAAAGGCGGCAGCAAAATAGTCGGGATACCCACGGTGAGCCTCCAAGCGGAAGACAGCTGGTGGCAGGCGCTGCTCGCGCTCCGCGCCTTCACCTGAGATGGCAGTGTTGTGCAGGTGCGGCGGCTCGTCGGAACAAGGGTCGGACGACAGATCTACCTTGCGGATGCTGTACCCCCACAGCCAGTCATCGACAACAAGGTAAAGGTGCCGGCGCCGGCGCTTTGCCGTTCGGTCGCCATTAACCCCACCGGAACGCCGCTTTGCCATCCTTGTTCCTCCTTGTCTCCTTCTTGTCCTCTTCCCACGGCCCAGCAGATCAAAATTTCCTCCCGATCCGTCTTCCCTTGATCTTTTAAAGGCGCTGCCACTGACCCTTGATCCCTGCCATCCAAAAACGAATCCGTTCGCAAATAAGAATCAGACCACACCAGTCCTACCCCTACTACAACTCAACTAGAACCAATCCTGATATCCGAATCTGAATCGTGTGGTTGCAAGAAACAAAGAAAATCACATTCTACCAACCTGTTAAAGGTGGCTGAGGCGGACGCGGCATCGGAGGTGGCTCCGGCGGCGGCGGCGGCGGCGGAGTAATTTTGAGCGGCGGCGGCGGCGGCGAACCGAATGGATTCGTGGGGGAGGAAAGGAAAGGAAACCCTATTTGACTAGGAAATCCTATTGGACTAGGGCCGTGTCGAACCTTGGGCCGGTCCGACCCCCATGGACACCACCGTTGTGGGCAGGGTTGAATGTGTTGTGCGCAATAGCGCGGGTGGGTGGGTTGAATTCGGCCCAGTAGAGGCTTTCGGCCTGCGTGGAAGAGGACGGCTCAGTTGTATTCTCCTTGATTACCTCAAAAAAGTTGTATTCTCCTTAAAAAGAAAAGTAGGAGCTTATGTATTGATGTTTTTATTTTCTTTCTTTATATTATATAAAATATGCCCGTCCGTTGCTATAGTTTATAAAAAAGTATATATCAATTTATTTTGGTTATATTATACTTTCATAGCTTAAGAACTAAGGAAGCTATAAAAGGGATTATCAACATGTTTCACCACCAACTTCAATTTGTGAATTATTTTTCTCTGCTCTACTAGTAATTAGCTATCTTTTTTTTCCGAAAATATATTTTTGCGGTAGAGAGATTCACTCACTAATCAAGAGTTATCTGTTTTACAGTATAGGGTTTACTCACTATAGGGTTTACAATCTTGGAGCATAAAACGTCAAATACACGAAAAAGCATATCTGTTTTACAGTATTACAAAGTGTGCTAATATTTTTCTTCCATGTGGTCTAATTTTTAGAAGTTTGGTTCACGGCAAAATCGAAATGTCTATATTTTGAAACGAAAGGTACATACATTTATTATCATCAAGAGAATGGCATTTCTCCATAGTTATAAATGTGATCTTTGAATCTAGAGTATTTCATTCCTTAAAAGCCCATAAATTTTCTTCCGTCCAAGCAAGTCTTAAAAAAACTTATCATGGACCTAATTACGCCATCTACGATCATCATAATTTCACACTATAAAAGGCGCTAGAGCGGCAAAGAGCCAAAGACAACAATCACGAGAAGACTCAACCACTTCATCCTTTATATACCAAAACTAGCCCCCTGTAAACCACACCGCCATCGCAGTAAGCGACCAAAAGCCAGAGAGGCGGCTTTGCCCTGTCCGTAGGCCGTAGCCTTGGTGCCGAACGCCATGGCCGGCACCAAGAGCAAGTCGTCCTCCGCCAAAGCCGGCACGCCCCTCCTCGGCAAGGCCGCGGCACCTTCGCCAAGGTCTACCACGCGCGCTGCCTCGCCGGCGGCGACCCCGTGGCCGTCAAGGTTCTCGACAAGGCCGAGCTCGCCGCCACGGGCATGGCGGCGGGCGTCCTCCGCGAGGTCTCCGCCACCCCAGCGTCCTCTGCCTCCACGAGGTCCTCGCCACGCGCTCCTAGGTCTACCTCGTCATGGAGCTCGCCCCCGGCGGCGACCTCCTGTCCCGCCTCGCCTCCCTCCCGGCGCGCCTCGTGTTCCTGCAGCTGGCGTTGGCGCTCGCCTACGGCCACGCCCGCGGCGTGTTCCACTCCACCGCGACGTGAAGCCCCAGAACGTGCTCGTCGATGCCGCCGGCGGCGTCAAGGTCTCCAACTTCGGGCTCGCCGCGCTCCCGGACTCGCTCCGCGACGACGGCCGTCTGCACACGGCCTGTGGCACGCCGGCGTTCCCGGCGCCCGAGGTGCTCCGCCGGAGGGCCTACGACGGCGCCAAGGCCGACACGTGGTCTTGCGGCGTCATCCTCTTCGTCCTCCTCGCCGGCAGCCTCCCCTTCGACGATACCAACATCGCCGACATGTGCCGCAGCAGGGCGCACCGCCGCGAGTACGCGTTCCCGCGGTGGGTGTCGCAGCCGGCGCGCCGCCTCGTGTCGTGTCCCGCCTGCTCGACTGCCGACCCGAACCCGGCGACGCGCCTCGCCGTGGCTGAGCTCGCGGGGCACCCGTGGTTCAAGCGCTCGCTCAGCGTGGACTCGCAGCTCGGCGGCCTCATGGACGGCCAGGCGGAGCGGGAGCTGGCGTTCCAGGCGCCGCCGGCGCTGAACGCCTTCGACATCATCTCCATGTCGCCCGGGCTCGACCTCTCCGGGCTGTTCGGCGAGAGCAGGAGGAGCCGGGAGAAGCAGTTTATGACGACGGCGTCGCCGGAGAAGACGGTGGAGCGGCTGGGGCAGTCGGGCGCGAAGCTCGGGTACTTCATGGTGGGGAAGAAGGGGGTGGAGCGCCTGCCGCTGGGAGGCCTGTCGGGGCTGGTGGCGATGTCGATGGAGATGTCGGAGGTGTCGCCGGAGCTGATGCTCGTGGAGCTGAGGCTGGAGGGCGGCGACGGCGACGAGGCCGAGGTGTTCGGGTGGGAGGAGCTCAGGGTGGAGCTCGGGGATGTCGTCACGGCGTGGCACGTGTGCGAACAAGGCTAATTCGCTAGCGGAAACGGGAGCTGCAGGATGAAAATTCTTTCGTAAGTACTCCGTAGGATGGAAGTGTAGGTATAGTAAAGTCTGAGAGTTGATTAGGACGCACTGTAATGTATGATGCTGGATGTTAATTAGTAGTAGATTGGTAGTTCTTCAATTTAATGTGTGATTATGCCTGTGATGGTTAGATTGCCATGTATAGTAGATCTTCGTTCGGGATTCTTCAAGTGTTCAAGCAAGTGATCGACAATTTCAGTCTCAAACGACAGCAGTACTCCATTCCGGTCCTTCTGCAGTTTCCGGCGCAGGAGTTGTATAAGAATTTTGCTAGAATTTGACAGAAAACTTCCATTCCAGAACATTGGAGTCACAAGGAAATTATCTGAAAGAGGGCTATGCGTTAAGGAAGACTTGCTAAGGAGTATATGCTGGCTTTTTGTCTCCTGCAAGCACCAGAAGTGGAATTAACTTGAGTCGATTGCAATACCAAGCAGTTTCCAAGAGTGCTCCTGGTCCTGGTGTAGTCGACCACCAGACTTGACTGCACGTTCCCGTTGCCATGGACTCGTCTTCCCTGACAGCAGCAACCATCGGACTAGAATTTCACAGGAAAGAAAACAGTCGGATTCCAGAGCATTTGGGCTCAAAATAAAATTTCCTGAAAGAAGCCAAAATGCATGGCCAGTGATTGGAATGGATGGACAACATATGCCGTATGCGTGCATATGTTGGAATGGATGGGTTCACTAGAATTACTTGATAGTCCTGCAAGCACAACATGGTTTTAATTGCTAAGCAGTTTCCCCAAAAAAAAAAATGCTTGCGCTCCCACAAGAAATTTGCTAAAGAATTTGGTGGCTAGAAATAGTTGAAATCCAACACCATTGGTGTCGCAAGAAAAATTCCCAAAAGACGCTGCTTACCAACCAAAGTCGACCAAGTACCAAAATCTGTTCAACTCGAATCGATTGCAAACACCAAAATACGAAGTAGCAGTAGTTTCCTAGTCCAATCGAACTCTCCAAACTTGCATTGAGTGTACATGCATATGATGCATCCCCATTGTAACGGACGAGGGACGGACGACTCATGATCTTCTTCCCTGACAGCGGCTGCCAAACCGCAGCGAAACCGTCCATTTGCACACCATGGGGCCTTTTGTCATCCGATGTATAAGCCGGAGGCCCTCTCTCCAAACTATTTACTCTACTTACTTGACCGGCAGTTCAATATTATTCTCCAACATGATGTCTTCGCCATGCCATTTGCATCATGAATCACCGTGCCAGCAACTCCTTGGTCAGTTTGTTGAAAAAAGTCGACATCCAGGTTAGCTTGGGTTGATCAATTTGAGGTCTGGCAGCCAGACTACTCTGTTCAGGGACGTCATTGTGGGTGCCTGCTCTAGATCGACGATTTTTATTTCAAACTAAGACCAGCACTTGATGTCTGATTTCCCATATCTAAGCTACCAAATGAATGGACCATATGAGTTCATAGACATTCTATTCTTCCTTTCAGGGAGTAAAAGGCTTCCTAAACCACTAACAGGATTCACAAGCCAACTGTAGTAAACTAATAAGAATGCCATGTTGTATTAACTGTTCTGTTGCTCGAGAAGCCACGGGCATGTAGTAAATTAGAACCACAAAGCTATTTAATCTACATATGTAAGCATTGAAGAGTGAATGTTGTGAAGCCACGCTGATGCTCAAAAGTATTGTAGAATGTTTAAGTGAAATGTTTGTTTAATCCTGTACTAAAATATAGAGTTTGCATATGTTTCTTAATTCGCTGTTGTCTCATTGCGATTTTCCTCCCGAGCTGGGCTCATTTCCATCTCAAATGGGCCTTCCGTGGGCTCTGGGCTGACTGGCTGTACATTGAGAAAGCTAAAGGTGCAGCAGCCATTGGATGCATATTGGATGGCATCCGGTAGGGCTGACTTCTTTGCTTCAGCACGTTAGGGAATCCGCGCCGCCTCGTCACCGTTCCCTCTCCTTCCCTTCCGCCGTCGCCGCTGCCCCGCCTTCCGCCTCGCCCGCTGCTTCCTCTCGCTGACACCCTACCTCCGACCGCGTCTTCCACCGCCCCGTCGACTCCAAGGCTCTCAGATCCTCCTCCGAGAACGGCGTGACCGCTAGCCAGTCAGCCCCCGACGAGCAGCCGACGACTGGGCGAGCGGCTCCGCCACTTGCAGCATCTTTGCCCCGCCTTTGCCGGCGACGAGAACCCATGAGGTATTCCCGCCCCTTGTCTTCACTTCCTGCTGTGCGAAACGGAGCACTCAAAACCCTAACATATGCTAAATGTATTCGGATCTGACCCTAACATATAAAGTCAGTTTCGGTTTTGTTTGCAAAATTATCGGGTGTGCATGTGTCTGTCGAGTTGAGTTGCAATAGGATTGGGGATGATTGATTCGAATTCGATCTCGTGTTGCAGGGATCAAAGATTAGAGGCAGCGCCTTTAATAAAAGAGAGAAGGGAGACAGAACGGGAGGAAGCAGATATATATCGAGTAATAATACAAGAAGTCTTTTTTGTGAACGGGGTGGTGAGTAGATAGAGAACAAGAAAGCAACGAGCAAGAAGGATGCCGAAACGGCGCTCTAGTGGGATTGACCGCAGCCTGAAGCGTTGGCGGCAGCACCTTTACCTTGTCATCGATGACTCGTTGCGCGGATACAGCATCCGCAAGATAGATTTGTCATCCGATTTTGATTCAGATGACAGCGAGGAGCAGCAGCATCCGCATGCTACAATCTTAGGGCCAGGTGCCGTCGCCGCCACCTTCGCCTTGGACACGGAGGCGCCGGACTTCGTGTGGAAACGGCTGGGCAAGTGGGTGTTGCCTTTCACTGGCAGCTCGCACTTCGACGGCGAGCTGGACGCCTTTGTAGGTCTCTCTAAAGACACGGACACCCTTGGTTACCTCTGCTCCTGCGACACGGCCGGTTCTGACACCGGCGAGGGGCATTGTCCACCTCCGGCGTGGAAGCTCAGCAAAGAAAAGCTGTTCGGCGATGACCGGGGCGAGAAGCACGAAGGCGCCACCCTCCTCTACCTTGGAGGCAGGAGCAGGTTCTGCCTTGTTCAGTTCATCTCCATCCAGGATGGATGCCTCGATGAGGAGGTGCAGGAGGAAGATGTGCCCGGGGCACGACGTAATCTGCTTCGACTGACCATATCTTCTCTCAGCTATGACAAAAATGGAGACCTGACCACTGGCAAGAGTCGCCGGGTTCGATACTATAAAGTACCTAAAGCTTCTACTGAGTTTCTGCTCAAGAAACCGGTGGCGTTCTGGCTGTAATATTGTCCTATCACTACGGGAAACCCCACGTTTGCCGAGTGCCAGGGGCACTCGGCAAAGGCAGTTATGCACTCGGCAAAGCCTTTGCCGAGTGTTACACTCGGCAAAGGGGTTACGGCATAGCTCGTGTCGGCAAACAGGCCCTTTGCCGAGTGTCTTTTGTCGGGCACTCGGCAAAGGTTTTGCCGAGTGCAAAAGCCGACACTCGGCAAAATAAAGCACTAACGGACGGCCGCGGACGGCACGGCGACGTTCGCGGCCGTCCGTCAGTGCTCACGGGGCCTTTGCCGAGTGCCACACTCGGCAAAGATTCCAAGTTTTGCCGAGTGTTGCACTCGGCAAAGGTGGTTGGGGCCGACACTTGTTTGCCGAGTGTCTGTCCTGGCACTCGGCAAAAATTTAGGCCATGGCAGCAGAAACGCCCTGCGCTGCTGCCCGGCGTCGACGGGCATTGGAGTCGCCCACACGGTGCACGAGGCATTGGTCCTCGACGACTTCGCCATGGAAGAGCTCCGATTCTACGAGGAAGGGGACTACTACAACCAAGGCCTCAAGCTCCGTGAGGACGAGAGCTACCTGAAAGTAGCTCTCGTCGTCATGGAGCTTGATGCCTTGGTTGTAGTAGTCCCCTTCCTCGTAGAATCGGAGCTCTTCCATGGCGAAGTCGTCGAGGACCAATGCCTCGTGCACAGTGTGGGCGACTCCGATGCCCGTCGACGCCGCGCAGCAGCGCAGGGCGTTTCTCCCGAAAAAACAAAATAGGTTACGTGACACAGTTGTGCACAATCTTGGCCTGCTGTATTTAACTGTATGGTATGAATTCTTTGTCATGTCTTTGTGTATCCTACAGTAAATAAGATGTCTTATTTACTGTAGGAAACGCAAGAACATGGCAAAGAAGCCACACGGTAAAGATAAATACAAGAGACGAAGAAGGTACACAACTTAAATATGAATCTACGAATTAAATGTTGAGGAGTATGGTTTTGCATGTGCTCACCTACGGGCTCGACGTCGGGCGAGTCGGTGACGCTCGTGTCGGAGCAGACGGCGGGGAACGGCTACGGGCTACAAGCCGAGGACGGGCTACGTACAAGCTTGCTGAGGACGGTGCAAAGGGCCTCTCCCTAAAAAAACGAAATGTTTGTTGTAAAACGAATTCGGCAGCACCTCCCCTACACGGGGAGGTTTCTGAAACCACACGTCCTGCAAAAAAACACGGCACGAAGGCCGACAATGACATATACATCCACATTGTTCAATATTTCGAATAATTCAAACATTAAATATTGTTGGTCCCATGTTCACAATCCGCATTCACAATCACGTACCACATACACATTCACAACTATAAATCGTCCATTCCTATAACAATTTGCATTTATTTATGTTGGATTCAAGAAATTGAAAATGTCTGTATGGAAACAATCATCGATTTGCATTGGAGACAGATCAAAGAAGAGGAGCAGCACACTCACCAATAGAAGATGAACGGGGCGGCGTCGGCGTCGCTCGTGGGGGCCGGAGAGGCGTCGGAGGCCGGGGCAGGACGGGCGGAGAGGCGCCGACGGCCGGGGCAGAGAGGCGCGCCTGCGCGACCGCCGGGGCAGGACGGGTGGAGGGGCACCGACGGCCGTTGGCGGAGAGGCGGCGGGGACAGGAGGATGAGCCGGCGGCCAGGGCCGGGGCCGGCCGGGGCGGGGCGCGGGCGGAGGCGGCGGCCGGGGCGGGGCCGGCCGGGGCGCGGCGCGGGCGGGGCCGGCCGGGGCGTGGCCGGCCGGGGCGTGGTCGGGGCGGGGCCGGCCGGGGCGCGGGCGGAGGCGTGGCCGGCCGGGGCGCGGGCGGCGGCGGCGGCCGGGGCGCGGGCGGAGGCGGCGGCCGGGGCGGGGCCGGCCGGGGCCGGCCGGGGCGTGGCGTGGTCGGGGCGGGGCCGGCCGGGGCGCGGGCGGAGGCGGGGCCGGCCGGGGCGCTTGCGGCGGCGGCGGCCGGGGCCGTGCGGCGGTGGCGGCGGGCGTAAGGGAGTGCGTGTGTGTGCGCGCGCGCGAGCCGGGGGGGCGTGTGGGCGGTTAAGTCCCCCGGCGCACCCCCCTCTTTGCCGAGTGTCGTAGATCTGACACTCGGCAAATAGATCTGAGTAAGATCTCTTTGCCGAGTGTCAGATCTACGACACTCGGCAAAGAGGGGGGTGCGCCGGGGGCGCGTGACGTGGTCCGCGTGGCCGCGGGCCGGCCAGCCCACGTGGCATATTTGCCGAGTGTCTCTTCCCTGACACTCGGCAAAGGTCCTTTTTGCCAAACATTTCCCAGACCAATTCTTACATACCAAATTTTTCAAATTCGGTCAAATACACATCAAAATATCTTGTCAAATACATTCAACAATGCACATTTTATGCTTAGATGAAATGTTTTCATTATTTGAAGCATATATATCTAATAATTCCTTCATATATTTCATTATTTCATGCGGAGAAGGGCGTAAAAATAATTTAAAAAATATCAAATGGGTCCGAAAAAATATGATAACTTCAAATGAACCAATCTACGTCGTCTATTGCCTATAGAAAAAGTTATGAACTCAAACTCTAATTCAACTTCACTTCGTTTCGAAATCCGGCTGTCTCCTTCTCAACTCTCCGAAACTTCTATGGGGATATGCTCCGATTGGAAAGGGTCGTATATATAAACTTTTCGAAATCATCTCAACTTTTTCCCACAGACTTCACATAAGATATAAAGAGCCTGTGACAAGTATCACTAGAAAAAAAATAAAGTTTGGACCCCAAAAACATAAGTTTGAAAACTAAGGTCCTGACTTTGCCGAGTGTTTACCAAGAAACACTCGGCAAAGGATAGCTTCGCCGAGTGTCGAATGGTGAACACTCGGCAAAGGCTAGCTTCGCCGAGTGTTGCTTGGTAAACACTCGGCAAACCCACCAAGTTTTACAAAAATATTTTTAAATTTTCAAACTTTTATGTTTGAATTTCAAGTTTTTTAAGAATATTTTCAAATTTTCAAATTTTTTCAAATTTTCAAATTTTTTGCCACCTCTTTGCCGAGTGTCGGCTGGAGGACACTCGGCAAAACTGTGACGATTCAAACGGCCGTGGACGCGCGCGGCACGCGCTGGACACGTGCCGCACCTTTGCCGAGTGTCTCTGACCTGACACTCGGCAAAGGTGCTCTTTGCCGAGTGTCTTTGACCCGACACTCGGCAAACCGGTGGCCGCCCAAACGGCTACGGACGGCCGCGAACGGCCGGTGGCGTGCGTGGGGGCTGACGAGCACGTGCGCCTTCTTTGCCGAGTGTCTCTGGCCTGACACTCGGCAAAACACCTCTTTGCCGAGTGTCGCTGGCCTGACACTCGGCAAAACACCTCTTTGCCGAGTGTCCCGTGTATGCCGAGTGCCTTGCCAAGGGCACTCGGCAAAGGCTTTCTTTGCCGAGTGCCCGACAGAATACACTCGGCAAAGGGCTGGACACTCGGCATACGTCGGGTTTCCCGTAGTGTATGATAGTATGAAATTTCATATTTTTCGCTTCAAGCGTGATTCTGTTGCATCTATTGTATTAGAGCCAAGATTGTGCAGATGCAAATGTGCATCCTTTGTATCTTTTGAATAATATGAAATGTATGGCGATGTCTCTTTTAATCCTTTTGATTTGATCAGTAGAGCATGCTTGCATAAGCCTGCAAGAACATGACCTTTTGAATGGCGATGTTTTGTTTATCTTATTTGATTAGCCTTCGCTCCTCATGCTCACATTGTTCTCTGAAAATTGGTGTGAATGTGTGTTCTTGATGGCTACTGTACATTATGAATATGTTTGTTTTCCATGGTTACATTCTGAATATGTCTGTTCTGGATGGTTCAAGTTCTCAATGTGTGTGTGCTTTCTGCATTCATGCGGGAAGCGGTGCTAGGTCCTGAAAGTGCTCAGATCAGATAACTTCAGACTGGAGACAAAAGAAGATAGTAGAACTCCACATTGTAATTAGGATTGTACCCCATCGGCGCCAACGTGCTCAACGTCCGCGTCACCGGGGCGCTCTACGACGTTGAGGCAGCACGGCGGGACACTGGACGGCGGCGACAAGACCTGCATCGGCGTGCAGTGCTTCCGCAAGGTGTTCCTCATCATCACCGTCGTCGGCGCGCTCGTGTCGCTCGTGCTGGTGTGGCGGACCAGGAACTCTACAAGGGAGACATCTACGCCGAGTTCAGGGACAACGCGCGCCGCCGCCGAGGAGGAGGACGAGGATCTGAAGCGGCCCAAGGAGGAGGAGTCAACGCCGGTCAACGGGACTAAGGTGTAGTATCCATGGGGATTGGCGGCCAGGCGCTTGCAACCCTTGCGTTGACGGAGTATACATGGCCAACGCCACATGATTGAGCTGACGCTCGGTTTTGACTTGTATACACGTCGTCTCCGGTCCATGCTGTTCTCAAGCTCAGAGAGAGCTCAGACGAGAGAGGCAAGGGATGCCTCAGTCACAGACTCACAGCTTATGACTGCATATACTGCAGGTGATTACTGATTGATTAGCGTGGAGTAATCTTTTAGCAGAAGACTAGCGGTGATGATAGCATAGAACGAGTTGCCTTGTTATGGTTTGTTTAGCTTCTGTGGTAGATGATCCCAATTTATAGTTGTCGGAAGGAGAATAAAATTACCTTGATCACCTCATAGAGGTTTGTATCCAGGTGATCTGGTGTCCTGCCTGTAGCATACAGCCATGGTGGTTCTGAACGTCTGATGGAAGCGCACCATTTCTGCAAAGGAAGAAATCAGATGAAGCGAAAACAACATTATTTGAATGACAAATGAAACGTTCTGCGTCAACGAATCACACCATTTCGACGATGAACTTTTAAGAATATCTCCTCTTCTCTTTCTAAAATTTAAATGATTTATTGGCACGGTGCACTGCCTTGCCCTCATTCAGCTCGAATGAGCTGTGAGATCAGTTCCTATCAGTTCCTTTTACGAACAGAGCTACAGAGGTGTTGATCCGTCCAATTTAGCTGGATTTTTAATTTCTGGACCAACAACTGATCTCAAACAAGAGATGTTCCAAGTTTCAACAAAACTGCACTTGCATTTACCTGATGGTTGCAAATTGTCGTCTGATGGGCCTTAAGACAAATTAAACAAGCTTGATGAATTTTATCCATTGTCGTTAGTAACTAGAAAGTGACATTCCACTCGGTAAGCTTGAATTGCTCCTAGAGCCTGTGAACTATCACAAATAATTTGATATTATCCTTCAGGTGATACAGTTAAATCATCTGCTTTGTTTGCAGCAAAACTTGTAATAATGTGGCCCAATGCAACTTTGTTTGCAGCGGCCGGGATTTTTTCATTTGCTTGATGAAATAAAACTCCCTTTATCTAAAAGAAACAGTTAAATCATCTGCATGACTGCATGTTCAGCCAAAGTGAATATTTCAGGACGCTTCACTGTCAACAAATGGTCAAGATATCTGACTTTTCATAGCAAACAATATTTCTCTTGACCATTTGTAATCAGTCGACAGGAGAGAGAAATTACCTTAGAATATCTGACAGAGCTTCTTATCCTAAGTGAACCGGTGTCCAGCTTTTAGAGAACATGCAATGTTGGCTTTTATCATCTGATGATTTTCAGGTCGAGAAACGATGCTGACAGGGCGAACGCCGTTGGGCTGATACGCCGTCTCTGCTATGTGCTATGGAAGGAATCAGATCAAGGGAAAGTCGACGTTGTTTGAATGTCAATCATAAAGCGTTGCATCAATTCGAATCAATGGTGTTTGTGGCTCGATTTGACTTGATAGTTTTTTTGGCTTAATAGCCATTTTTGTCCCCAAACTTTCTCAGGGATCGTTTTAATCCTCGAACTACCAAAAGAGTCAATTTAGTCTCTAAACTATTGTTTTCTGGTCTAGTCTAGTCCATAGCCTTAGTTGGCATGCCACATCAGTGGGTCTAATGTGACCACACTCTGAATATCCAGAGTGCCCTCTACATCAATTAGTCAATTATGTGGAACTATTCATTACTGAGTCTGTCTATCTTTTTACGGAATTAATTAATCATGTCTTTCTCCATATTTCCTCTAGATATCGTTCAGCAAATCTTGTTTTTGATCCCTCTCCTAAGATTTCTAAATTATACATGCTAAAATAGTGTAATCTATTGCTACTTGTTACTCTGAGTTGCTTACGCTGGAATTAACTGTATGAACATGAGTGAAGACAACTCTATCACGTTATGAGTAGCAGATGATGAGAGCATACATGACGCACTGCTCGCTGGATTGCCACTGCTGAGAGCCTGAGAAGTTACTGGGGAGGGCACTATGCACATTTGGGCAGTGGTGGACCTAGGATTTAAATTTAGGGTATGCCACCCCAATACTTCTAATATACTTATATACAGTATAATTAATAAACAATTTGGTATGTAACGGAAACCAGCTACTCGGAGGGATGGAAGCCAGGGGCAGTTGGCCTGCTCTATTTGCAAATTGCAAGCACAAGAGTCAGACGTTGGCATAAAGACTTGACCTGAGAAATGGCTGGAGAAATATTTTTTATATGGGTTTGTATTGGAATTTTAGGTATGCCATGGCATACCGGGCCCACCCACTGGCCACTGAGTCCGTCAGTGCATTTGCTGTATGTCACACTGGACGAGCTGATATGGCATGCCACTTAATTAAGATCAGCTGACATGACATGCCAATATGGTACAACTAAGATCAGGGACTAGGTTGGAAAAAAATAGTTGTTCAGGGATTAAATTGGCCCTGTTAATAGTTCAAGGACTAAAATGAGCCTCTAAGCAAAGTTTGAGGATTAAAATGGCTATTAAACCTTTTTTAAAAAGGAAAGAATATTGCAATATTCAGTACTGTGAGCCGCTGGATGGAAAATGCTGCATTGTTGGCCTCCAGCAGCTCAGGGGCAGTTGCCGCTTCAGTATCCGCATCAGGCGGCCGAACGACTGTATGGGCGGACGGACACGGCCGGACCCCATCCATCCAAGACGTACGGAGACGGAATTGAATGCCAGTCTCAGTCCCATCCTGTCTTTTCTTGGAGGTCCATGGCTAGCTCCCCTCCAGCAGCAATGGCGACACTCTGAACCATGGGACAGCCGCTTGGGTGCTCCGTGGATGATGGAAGGGGGATTCAGGTTAGCCACAGGGTTTATCTGCATGGCCAGTTTTCAGCCAGGCTTCAGAGCATCGGGTCGTCGCTCTCACTGATTTTGGTTTGTTTCCAACGTTTCAATGCGCTTGTCATGTCGTCTGACGGCTACAGGTGAAATATGCCCATGTGTGGCTACGGTTAATACAACAAAATGTGCCACTCAATTTTTACTCAATGCTCATGACCAATTTATCATACTATTTATATTTTATTACTCGTAACAACGCAATCACATGTCCCTTCGCGTCGAGATTCGACGCTGCCGCCCACGACTCCGCCGCCGTCTCCGTCTGGGACTCCTAATGACACCTCTCTTTCCATTCTAATCGTTAATTCGCAATCCACCGTCCGTAGCTGTGTTCTCTCCACCACCGTCGTCCGGGCGCTCACGAGATCGTCAGGTCCGATAACGGGTAAGCGGAAGCACTCCACCTGTATTTTTTTCATGATTCGATATACTTTTTGAGAACTCTCGTGAGCAGGAATTGGAAGCAGTGCTGCTCCATCTCATCATGCTGCAGGAAGCATGAGTACTCCATCTCGTCATTGCAAACTGCTTGGCCAACTGCTGACTGCTGCTCCATCTCGTGGTTAAGGGCCTGAGCTGCAGGAAGGAGGGCGCGCCGTGCTGCTGTGTTGGAGCTGAGCTTGAAGCGCATGGACAGCGGCCGCGGAGTCCCGTACGGCGACGGATTCTACGCGAAGGGTCGTGAGTGGTGCGATGCCTGGATCCCGCCGTTTCAGGTTTGATTTAGTGAGGAGTTTTTAGAAAAATTATAATTAGCAAAGCTAATGATGGGAAGATTTAAGTGTTAAAGTTTTCACTCTCTCTTTAGCCTTCGGATAGAGATTCAACAGTTGTAATGAGAGTTTTCATAGTTTGCACATAAAATTAGTTTCTATAGGATACGTCGCCTAAATTAACCATCTTTCACTCCACGACGTCATATTTACTGCGTTGGCAGAGAACTTTTTTTTTTGTTGTTGATAAACAGGCAGAGAACGTTGACAACTGAAACAATCAGCAAGGACGATTGTCCCCGCGTAGCGACGAATTGCAGAAGGCTGCCAGGAGCAAAACGTCAACGTTGCAGCAGTTGTACGAGGAGCAGTGCGATCCTGGGCGCCAGCTAAGGCGTGCTGTTGTTTTGCAAATATTTTGAGGGAAGAGGAGGGCTTTGTGTGCTTACAATGGGTTTGGGTGTGTTTAGTTCTAAAAAGTAGAGGAGAAAGTTTGGTGAAAATGTCACATCGGACACTGTAGCGTACTGGAGCATGTTTGTGGTAAATATTGTCGTATCATGACCTAACTAGACTCAAAAGATTCGTTTCATCGTGTACATCAAAACTATGTCCTTAATTTTTTTATTTATCCACATTTAGTGTTCCATGCATGAAGGGGAAGATTTGATGTGATAGGTGGATAGTGAAATTTAGAGAGAGAATTTTTGGATTTTCGGTGGAACTAAACACAACCAATAACGAATTGGACCAAGCATCCATCCGTGGTGTATATCTTACTGACACGGAGAGGACCTGCATATAACAACTGCTGTACATGTCTCAAGCCTCGCCCTGCGTTCTCGAGGCGGCGTATACATTGGTTGGGCTGGGCTCTAGAGCCCAGCAACTCTCAGGTCTCTTGTGCTGCTCTTCCGGGGTTTCGGCCTTCAATTTTAGCACGCGCCCACGCGTATAGCACCGTACTATGTACTGTACGTAATTATTACTAACAGGATAAATGGCCGCATGGAGATTTTTTTTTGAGCCAATGACCGCATGGAGATTGAGGAGGGGAGCATTAACTCAGAAAAGCTTTTGAATAGAAAGGAGAACATTGCTTATTCTATCCAATTCACTTATATTGACGTCTTTTGGTGGATGTTATTAGATGAACTTAGAAGTATCAGCTCGATCATATTGAATATAAATTTGTAAAACTGGTATCCAGTGAACAAGTTATGGCTTTCTAAAGTTGGACTTTGGCCTGTTGTCTAAAAAAAATGACCGCATGTACGGTGTATCACGAATTCGCGATACGGAGGGAGTAATTTTGATGATCTGATCTCATCTCCTTGTATTCACATTGGACTCTTACGTAGGCACGATCCATGCCGTACGATGGAGCTGGTTACGAATTCGAATTCGATCTCGTGTTGCAGCCCTTGCATGTAACACCCTAAATTCATCACATTTAAATCATAGAAACCATTTGGAAATTTTCTAGGAATTTTTGAAGCTTATATGAATTTTCTAGGATTTAATTGGAATTTTATTCTCTTTAATTGAATTAAACATCATTAAATAATTATTTTAGTCAAAATAAGTTTTTGTTGCATTCATCTTGTTGCATATATTTTTGGTTGCTAGTAAATTGAATTTGAATTTAAATTCTGTTTAAATTTGAATTTAATTTGCTTTTGTTTGAATTATAGAAAAGTTGTTTAGGCTGAGTTTGGTTTAGGTCCCTGGACTCTCAGCAAAGTCCACCTTTGCCCCCTGAACTTTCGGCCCAGCCCATCTTTGCTCCCCGCACCGTTTTTCTTTTCTTATCGGGCCGTTTTCTCTTCACGGGCCGTCTCCCCACCGTCTTTTTCCCCAAACAAACCGAGCTTCGCAACCCTAGTTCCCGAGTCGCGCCGCCACCCAAGTTCGCCGCCGCCTCCGTGCGACGACGACCAGCGTCGCCGTTGTCAATTCCGTGTCCAAGACTCGTCGAAATACGTCGCCAGGTGGTATTGCAGTTTCCCCGTTCGTTTTCTTGGATCAATTTCGCTCTTGTCATGCTAACGACGCTCGTCGTCGTTTCCCAGCGCCGCCGACCGCCATTCTTCGTCGTCGAGCGCCGTCACAGCTCTTTGCTCATCGAGATCTGCCGTGGTAAGTTCGTCGTGTCCTTCCAAGTCTCTAGGGACAAACCGCGCTCGTTTTGGTGTTCCCTAGCGTCGAGTTCATGACAACCGGAGAGCTCCGCCGCCGCGCATGGAGCCGCCGCCGTCGGCCATCGCCTGTGCGCCGTCCCAGTCATCCAGATCACCATGGTTGAACTCGCCATCGTCTTGCAAGTCCGTAGGTCCTGATCTTGTCGCAAACCGAGCCTTGTAGCCTTAGATCGAATTTACTCCGGCGAAGCCCCGCCGCGGGAGCGAGCGGCGCCGCCGTCCCGGCCGTCGCCGTCGTTGGCCGAGGTCCCATCTTCCCCTGACCGTCCGATTCAGATCCTACGGTCTAGATTGGATCTAGACCGAGTAAAATCGATCGCGTACCGGTCAGTCGTGACAATTTTGCTAAAGAGTCCCTGAACTTCTTAGGAATCAACCCGCAGTCCATCTTAGTTCAAAAATAATTACAGATAGGTCATGTTTCTTCTATTTTAGCCCCTGCAAGTTTTAAAATTACACCCGAGGTCCTGTGTTGGTTAT
Organism: Echinochloa phyllopogon; assembly: GCA_033239725.1. Taxonomy (NCBI): domain Eukaryota; kingdom Viridiplantae; phylum Streptophyta; class Magnoliopsida; order Poales; family Poaceae; genus Echinochloa; species Echinochloa phyllopogon. The sequence continues at coordinate 7,450,928 of BTCW01000009.1, read as the reverse complement.
TTTACCCGTAAGCCCTCGTGTTTTTATACAAAATTATGTTTAAGTCCCTGAGTTTTCGCAGTTAGGTCCCTGGAACTTTTAAAACTTTGCCAGCAAGCCCTGAACCTTAGAAAAGCCATATCTTTCTCATTGTAGCTCAGATTCCCGTGATTCCTGCGCTCACGCGTTCGTTGTAACGAGTAGAATAGTTTTGTGCTGCTGTTTTGATCTGTTGGAATTGTTTGGTGTACTGTTTCTTATTTGTTGTATTGTTTCCTTGTATGTGAATGTGTGATGCGAATAGGAAACGTTCAGTTCGAGGATTTCTCTGAAGACCCAGCTGTTGGAGAAGAATTTGAGCAGCATCAGAGTTGGGAAGAAGGCAAGTGTATTATGTCATACAAATGTCCTAATAATTGTTAATTTCACCATCCATGCATGTGTCTTAATTTGATGGGTTCCTATTTAAGGATTTGCCTAGTCACTATAATTTCCTGTCCCTGAAACTGAGTTGCTTAATTAATTTTGATGGTAGATGATGCTTAGCTTGCTCAAGTGGGATTGGTCTAATGAACCCCTACTCTATGTTCCATATACTCTTTTAATTAATTAATCTGCAAGATCATCTCTTTTTAATTGGAGCATGGAGCGACCACCCAGGAAAACAGTACAACCATAAGTGCTAACATGGCTCTGGCTTTGACCGATTAATTAGGTGCTCTAGGTAGATTTACCTGAAAGGGGCATGAGGGGCGGCGGTTGACGAGGTATAGCCCGGTCCTCTTGAGCTGTGGGCTTTGCTAAGAGACAGACCTCATTAGGGAGGGTTATGCTTTGCTCCTAAACCGGAAACCTTAGCGGGCTATCACTTATTAGAGTGTCTTTGTAAAGGTCTCATAGTGAAACCCAGTATTCGGTCCACGTGGTATGGGAAGGGTACATGCTTTCGGGCAATGAGAATCGCGACTTATGGTGAAAATGTACAACCTCTGCAGAGTGTAAAACTGTTATAACAGCTGTGCTCACGGTCATGGGCGGCCTGGACCCTCACATGATAATTTACACGTGAAGATGGATTAAATTGTGGTTACTTGATTGTGTTGGGATTATGTCATTCATTAATTTGTGGGTGGTATATACTTTCATTTGGTAGTAAATAGTTGTCTAATAAAACTGGGCCAATTAAAAGTGCTTACTGCAGTATTGTCAGGCAACCTTTTTGCCTCAGCCTTATATGTCATATTATATTTGCTGAGTACGTCACGTGCTCATGCTTGTTTTCTTTCTTCTATTGCATCTACTATACCCGAAATGCTGCTCAGATTGGGAGGATGTGGAGGATTTTGCTACTGAGTTTGAGGAGTTCTAGGCGTGTCTTCCCCCAGTCATCTGCCTGTGGAGTTGGAGTCACTCGTGCTTCGATACTTAAACGTTTAATTAAGTCTTCCGCTACGACATTTGTGTCTACTCTGATATTGTAATATTCGTACATTAATACTTTCTCGAATGCATGGTTATGATTATTCACTTGTGATGTCTACCATATGTATGTAAACTTGATCCTGACGCACATATGACATGCATCTTCTGCTAGAACCGGGTGTGACATTGCAGGAATCGAAGATTAGTGGCAGCGCCTTTAAAAAAGAGAAGGGAACATCGAACACAGAACGGGGAGGAAGCCAATCTATAATTCTATATCGAGCCGTATTAAAATTCGAATTTTTTCAGTCTAAGCAGGATGCCGAAGCGGCGTTCAAGCGAGCGTGACCGCCGCCGCCGGCGGCACCTTTACCTCGTCTTCGACGACTCGTCGTGCGGATACAGCATCCGCAAGGTAGATCTGCCGCCCGATCCTGATTCTGATTCCGATTCCGACGACGGCGAGCATCCGCCGCCGCCGCATCCGCATCCGCATGCTGCAACCTCACGGGCAGCCGCCGATCAGCTTCGCCACCTGCCACCGGCCGTGTTCCGCCTGGAGGCACCGCGAGGGTTGCCGCACTACTTCGCCGCCGCCTTTGGCACGAGGATCATGGCGATGCATCCCGTGAGACCGGGAACCGACGGCGAGCTCTGCTCCATGCCCAAGCACCTCACCCCCGTGTTCGACGTCCGCACATGCGGCGTCATCTTTGCCCCACGCCACAGGGCAGATTTGGCTGACCCCATCTACATCCCGTCAGGGATAGGCTGTTCGCTCTAGCCTCCGGCTCCTTCGAGCAGCTCTGGCCGCCGCCGCTGGAGCACCCCGGCGGTGAGCACTTGGTGTGGGCATGGCACGAGCTCCCGGAGCCGCCCTTCGAGAGGCAGCGAATCACCTCCTACGCCGTGCCCGGGACACGTTGTAATCTTTTTCGATTGATCACGTTTTCTCTCAGCTACGACAAAAATGGAGACCTGACCACTGGCAAGAGCCGCGCCGGTTTCGATACTATAAAGTGCCTAAAGCTTCTACTGAGTTTCTGCTCAAGAATCCGGTGGCGTTCTGGCTGTAATATTGTGCTATGATAGTATGAAATTTCGTATGTTTTCGCTTCAAGCGTGATTCTGTCGCATTCATTGTATCAGCCAAGATTGTGCAGATGCAAATGTGCATCCTTTGTATCTTTTGAACAATATGAAATGTATGGCGATGTCTTTTAATTTTGAGTAAAATGCACCCCAGGAGTCATATCAAAGAGTAGCTGGTTATTTACTTTCTCAAAAAAAAGTAGCTGGTCAATTTTTTATTTCTCTATATGAGAACTACGTTGTGATATTGGGATATTGCTCCTATTAATCAGTGTATCATTCGTACCAGAATGCATGTCTAAAGTGCATATTATATGTGTTGCTATAAAGCTGTCTTTTACTGTTAGTCACTTAGTCATATCAAAGCACATAACCATTACCGGTATCAAAGGTAGTATCAAGCTGTCTTTTAATGTTACTTTTGACCTTTCATGCTTTTGTTGTGAGTTTTTCCTCCCTTTTTAATTACTTAATCCCTGTATGATGCAATTGTCAGGCTATAAGATTCTGACAGTCCTGACTTTGCAAAGTACATGGCAGTCCTAATTTCGGATTGTGTGTGCTATATTAATTTTTTGCGTCCTAGTCCTACATGCCTTGCGATACGTTAATTTCCCTACATGTGCATGGTTTCGAACTCCATGGATATAAAAGGCTCCAGGCGCCAAGATCATCAGTCATCACCATCCAACACCCATCGGCACACTTTGCCATCGTCCCCTGTGGCCTCTTCCAAGATCTCATAAAAAATATATATATGCTGAACTCGACTGCGTATGCCGGTATCCAGATGCAAGGAGGGAAGAGCACAGGCGTCTCTGTGCTCCCGACGTCAAACGGCCGCGTTGCCAAAGTTGACACGTGGTTTTTTTCCTTCCAAGGAGCAACTGTTCCTAGTATGGAATTGGAAGGGCCAATGGGATTAAGTGGATTTATAACAAGACTCTATATTTCTTTTATCGATTAATCATTTTCTTCTAAGATATGTTTGTAATATTTACTTTTTATACACAACATTTTGCCTCCATATATGTTGGCACATTAACTCATTATTCTCTATGATTACTCAACTAAATATTTTATTGACTCGGCATTTTTCTTATGAGATACTCCGTATCTAACTTAATTTTCCATATTGTCTCACATTTCTTTTGTCCATGCAATATTTTTTTATCTCTAAGACAACTCAGTTTGACATATATTTTATTAACTCAACATAATTTCTGACATGTGCTGTCTTATCTTTTTATTTATTATTTTTCTTTCAATATATGACAGCTCAACTCTTTTGTTGACTCCTTTTTCTTCCAATAACCCTTTTTATTTACCATATGTAGGGTAACTATAAGAGGATAAATGTAGATCACATAAGCTTGCTGAGGAAGGCTATGGAACAGATCAAAGCTCCTGTCCCTGCAGTGCAGGTTCTAAGCAATGGCGGGGAACTGACTAGTGTTATTGTCGCATTTGACGCTAGAAAAATACCCTGTGAAGTGGTGCAAGGATCAACTCCCGGGCAACAGTTATTGCAAGGGGATGAATGAAACTGTCCTGAACGTGCTGAACAAGATGCAGTTTTAAAGGTGGTGAGGTATTTGGGCATGAAGTTTGGGCTCCAGGTTTTGGATTTTAGTTCTCATAAGATCAACAAACTGGAGATGCAGTGCCAACAGCTAGATGAACAGAATGTCATTGTTCTGAAGAATATTAAGAGGCTATTGTGAAGCAGTGGGGATCTTCTATTGTGGACGCTTTTATTCCAACAGAGGATATACTACCTGAGCTGCTGATTAGCATTGGCTTGGAGTCGATGAGTGGAGCCGATGAGAATGCAAGCATGCTATTCTTGTAGTTCAATTACATAGTATTGTTGCTGTGTACTAAATGGAACCTTTCACGTCTGGCAAAAGAACTTATGCATTTTGTATTATCTATTTATTAACTTAACATGCCTAGATGGATGAATGTTTTTTGGTTGCCCTGATTCTATTTATTACGGATTCCGATTTAAGCAGAATAGGTCATGCATACAAAATATTTTCAAAAAAACTTCATGATATAGAGAGGCAATGTGTATGTTAAAACAGCAATGTTCGCAAATCCTTTACAGAGACATCAATAGAATTCATATCATGTCATCTTAAGCCATAGTTCAACATCTAAACCTTTAGTACACAATTGTGATATAAGATAAAATGCAGGTCCAGTCTAAATTATCTGACTACATTACAACACAGCAAAATCTTACGCCTTCAGTTACAACTCTTGTCCATATGTAGCTCAGTGCCCAAAATAACCAACCTTGCACACAAAGCGATCCCTACTTGAAGAAGGAATCACACTCATCTTCCATCACCAATCACTATGCATCAGTGTAGCCCTTAAGGTCACACTTGCTGCAACGAACATCAGTTTTTCATATCTTTGTTGTACTTCCCTGCCACCCACAAGTCTTTCTAGTATGTCCTGCAGAAGGCAACTCAACTTCAGGAGTACCAAACACGAACATTTCACTATTACGTTACTATGAAATTATTATGTTACTATAAAGCACCACTTGTGGTGAAAATAGTGAGCTGGAGTAGTATTTTGCAATATGCGCATGGTCTACATAAAGAGTCTGGCAAATATTTATGGATATTGTGTTTGGTGTTTATTGGCAAAAGTAACTAAGTTTTAAAACTGTCTTTTACAAGATGTACATTAGCTATGGCTTGACTACAAAAAGGACTGGATCTGAAATTTAGACTGTCGTGCATCAATGAAGAGAGTCTGAAGTTTAGGAGGGTCTGAAAGGGCAACATGGGTACATAACTGTGTTGTATAAAAAGAACAATGTTAAAATCTGAAATGTAACTGAATGTTGGGTTGGCCTGAAACAACAACCAAAACACACAACAGAGTTGTTGGAATAGATAAAAAATAAAATAGAAATCTGAATTGCAGCAGGCCTGTTGGTGGCTGGTGCTGATTATTGTTGAGAGAAAAATACTGCTGGCTGGTTAGTGGCTGGTGCTGGTTTTTACTGAGATAAAAACACTGCTGGCTGACGGCTGATAAGCCAAACGAACGGGTATAAAAACTAATTTGGGTATTAATTGTGGATGATGGGTAGTTCTGATTATTCTTTGGGCGAGGGGGCTGAGTGCTTGTGCGGAATAAGGCCCTGTTTAGTTCTCAAATTTCACCTCTAAATTTCACTATGTAAAAAGAAGATTCACATCGTATCAAAATGTCGGCATATGAGTATTAAATGTAGATGAAATCAAAACTAATTATTTGTTGTTCTTTGCGAGACGAATATTTTAAAGCTAATTAATCAATATTTGGATAATTATTTAAAAAAATACAAACGAAATGCTACAGCATTGTATTTATGGCACTTTTTAAACTTGAAATTAAACAAGGGCTAAGCTGGGTGAATGGACCGTACGCGAAATGTGCCTGCATGGGTAATGGGGTCTTTTTTAGTTCCCAAATTCGGGAGTTTGGGGTCTCTTTGTAATCATTGCGTCACTGTAGCATTTCGTTTGTATGTGCGAAAATTTATTCAAAAATTAATTAATTAGGCTTAAAATGTTCGTCTCGCAGAGTATAACAAAAATATACAATTAATTTTTTATTTCATCTATATTTAGTACTCCATACATGTTATGATATTTTAATGTGATGGGAAATTATAGTAAATTTGGGAGTTGGTTTTTAGAATTATAAACAAGCCTGATAGCTAGCGAGTCAGAAGCAGTAAGGCCGCGGTCAACGAGCATCTCGGCGAGGCAGAGCCAGCACGAAGATTGAAACAGAATGGACGGCGTGAGATAAGCTGAGTCGTTCATCCGGATTCACCCGTTGCCCCGTCCCCCCTCTCACGCTCCTGCCTCACGGCTCTTCTGCCCTGAGGCGGTTACGGCTTGGCGCGCCGCCCGCCGCCCTCCGCCCGCCGCCGTATCCCCGCCGAGGCGCTGTCCTTGGCCGCTGCTCCCACTGCTCGTCCCGGGGAACCAATGGCATCCCGCTTCCGATCCGGCCGGCGCCGCGCGTCCACCTCGCCCGGCAGCTCGTCGACCTCGCCTGGCCGCAAGTCGTCCGGCCACTGCAATGTGAGGCGCCGGGCGTCGACCTCTCCCGTCAGCGCGTCGTCCACGCCCGCGCCCGCGGCTGCCCGCGCGTCGTCCACGCCCACCCCCACCCCCACGCCCGCGCCCGCGGCTGCCCGCGCGTCGTCCTCGCCTGGTCAGTCCTCGTCCACCCCTACGCCCCGCCGCGCATCGTCGACGCCCACGCCCCGCCGCGCGTCGTCGACGCCCACGCCCCGCCGCGCGTCGTCGACGCCCACGCCCCGCCGCGCGTCGTCGACACCCACGTCCCGCCGCGTGTCGTTCACCCCAACGCACGCCCGCGCGTCGTCACTGCTTCGCAGCTCCTTGATTTGGAAGGTGAGTAAATGCTGTTTATATCCAAAACCTAGATGGTTTCGTCCTAAACTAGAAAACACGGGTGCGGCACCATCCTTGAGTTGGCCAGTGGTGATTCTCTGTGTGTTTTGCAAAGGATTATACCATTTTTGGACCATGGGTCTTGGATGTTACTAGCCATGTGAATGGATGTATAAGCTAGGCGGTCACAATAAGTATGTAAGAAAGGCAGTATTGCTAGAAGCTATGTTGATTGAATTTTAGTTATCAATAAACATTTATTGGCCTCTCTCATGAGAGAACAGCCCATATAGGAAATTATCCTTGTGCTTGCATTGACGGAGGGAGACACCATTGCTTGTTGCCGTTGCTCTAGTGTACTTTTCTTCTAGAATTCATGTTACAATTATATGATGCATGCATCATGATGATCTCAATACCAGATTTAGAATATGTACTAGAAATATGGCGCGCTGTTATGACCCGTTAATTTTGCATATATAGTTAGCTTGGTTAGGATAACATAATTTATTAGCTTAATCCAGCCCTCAGGTGAGTATATGGAGCTGTTTTTATTGGGTTTCATGTGTCCACTACTATTAGTAATAAATCCGTTGAGGTACTAATATAGGATTAACTGTGCACGGGCAAGTGTTGCTAAGTCTGTAAACCTTACAGAACTACATATCCTAGTTGCCAATTTGCAGTCTCCTTTTTAGATAGCGGTCCTAATATTTAATAAATTTCTCTGCGGTGATGTTGCCGACATCATAAAATGAAGCATCAGATTGGGTCTAGCAGTTCACATAAGCTGAGGAACTTAACAGTTACCCATTTCATTTTTTTTGTTATGCTGTCAACGTCTCCATAGGATTTATTTGGCTTGCACCAAAAGATCACTTGGTGCAGAAAGATTTTTGCATTATTTCTTCAGAGAGATGCATACAGAAAATGGATTCATGGTAAAAATTATGGAATTACATGTTGAGATTTTTTAGAGTAACACAATTTTTTAAGATCTCTCTGGATACTGACTGAGAAAAGGTGTACAGATCGTGAGAGAGAACTAATATGTCTAAGCTTAAAATTTGGTTTCAAAGCTTTGTCTACGAAAAACTGCAGTGTTAAAATTATGTCTTTTTTTAGGAAGGATGAAAAAGTCTAGTAAAGCTTGTCATGAACATTTGGTCATTTCCACATGATTTATGTTGTCCAATACATTACTTATACTGATAAGATGAGCTGTGATATTCCACAAACAGAAAAATAACACACACGAAGTAGTAATATTTACTTAGATAGACTGGGCAAAACATAGAATGTTCCTGTGTGGTAGTTGTGAGCTGTAGTACTATAAATCATTATCAAGCGAGTGCCTGCTTAAAATTTTCATCCTATAGTGAGTATTGATGATATCCTCGTGCTTTGGGCTATTGGGAAAAATCATTAGCCTGAATTACCAAACCAAACTGCCAGCCGCGCATGCTTGAAACTGATATAAATTTTCTGTGCCGGCTTGACTACTCTGTCAATGCATTGAATCTTTGCAGCCACAAATGCTGCAGTGCTTCACCTAATGGGAGGAACTATTTTATTTTATTGTTTTGGTTCCCACTTTATAGAGGGTACCAGTCAAGTACTTCGACAAAAGATTGCATCTCCAACAAATTATTAGCAGGTAGCTGACATGTCTTCTGATTCGAAAATTGATGTGCTGTTAAATTTCTAATATAACTGTTCGTCCAATAAAACAGTTGTTATAACATAGGAGTACTTTATGAATAAGGGCTCTCCATTCTTTGCTAAGCTAGAAGGCTACTGCACATATGAAATAAATGTATTGTATTGGTCCAAAAATGTTCAGTACCATCCAGAACACCTTCTCTAAAAGTGGAAACTGATACAACCTTAAACTGTTTCTTTTCATTTTCTCAGCTTAATCTGCTAAGTGCTAAGACCACAGGAGAGCTCTCAAACCACATTATTACTGGTACATTGTGAAAATTTTAGTAACTAATACCGGCTGACAAGGACCCTATCCTTATTACCTGGTCAGACATTAACATTGCCCCTGCCCTTAGTAAAATTATTGAAATAACCGAGTTAAATGGTCATGCTGCCTTGCTTTGATTTCTCCCCCTAAAAATTTCTTTATACTACTGCACTCTGTGTAGCCTCACTTATATAGTGCCCTGAACTCCCCTGGCTGTCCTACAACTAATATACTTTGTCAGTAAGAATACTGCTAGAGACTAAAGTATTTGTTTCCTTGTATATGTTTTCAGTCTATTTTTGAAATTAGCAAACGTTGTTTGAAGCTTTGCAACTGACAAACTGTTACTGCTATTGGGGAATTCCATGAATATATATTCCAGATTGCTTTAGTCACAGCATAAGTAGGATGTTGCATTACTAAGTTGCTAACCCTGTAGCATGTTCTCCAGCATTGTCGCATTGCGGGTATCAACTTGGACAAATTCATAATGTTTTCCAAGCTTAGCTGCAAAGGATTCATCTTTCTCCCTGGCAAAATGGGGCATGAATAATTGACAGTTATATATGCAGCTTGAACAGATAAGAATGTCGCACCCTGCTGTATGGGCAGCTCCGCCTCTGGTGTGGGTTTGCAAAAGGATATGTAGATAATTGGGTTTGGCTTTGGGATGAAGAATGGCAAAATAGGCATTCTCATCCCTCAATAATTGCCGACTGCATGTTTGTCCCCTAGCTTTAGTCCAACTTATTTGACTGCAATCCCTCCTCCCCTCCATCTATCGCAGAGGCCACCACCACCCCTTCTATTTTATTTGAAACATGGTTTGCTCTACAATTTACCCGCTCTCCAATTTACCAAATGTAAGAAAAGTAGTAGTACTATTAAAGTGGCTGAAAGATGCTACTTGCTTATTTGTCTGTAGTTCTTCAAACTGATCGGATTTTTATTTCAGAAACCACACATGAAACTGACGAGAAGGAGGACGGGGCAAGCTCTTCAGAAAGTCCTGAAAGTTCAGGCAGAACAACTTCCGGTAAGTAGTGGCACATGTATTCCTTGTATTGTAGGATATACTACATTTTGCCTGTGCCAGTGTGTGGATTCGAATTGTATGTAAATTCCTATAGCTTGCTTAAATTGCAATTGTTTGAGCCATAGAATCTATATGACTATATACATCACCTACAGCCTGTTACACCCACCTTATAATCTCTTGCAAACCTGCTGGCATTCTGCATTTAGGATCTATTTCTATTACTTAGGTAGTGCTTTTGCAGCTTATTGCTTGTGTAGCACTTATCCGAACTGAAGAAAAGATGTGCTTCAGTTTCGTGACATTATGATCATAGGAACAATAAGGTGTTAGACTTTTACCTTTCTTTTGATATTTGATCATCTAATATTATATTCAATTTACAGGACGAATTGTATGAGCTTTTTGTGTCTGAGAAGGAGGAGAAGAAAAGCTCTGAGTTTCGTGATTTCTATACCTCTGAAGCTGCTGTCACTGCTATCGATGTCCCAGGGCAAACTTCTGGTGAACAGTATCTGAGGTTCTCTGATCCTGCAAAGATTTCATCAGCAACCCTTATCGACTGGGTATTCATGTTGGGAGATGCAGGATATTCTCTCCGTGGCTGTTTTGATTCATCTGATTTTGCAGTCACACACTTTGGTTACTTCAAAGGCAAGAGATCTCTGATGAAAAGACTCAAGAAATACAAAGCAAAGTGGGGTAGGATGGATATGGAAGCAGCTGCTGATTTGATACTGGATGAGATCTGCTCTGGTGCTGCTATACTACCCTCTGATTTGCAACACCTCCTTGGTTTGCTTAAGAAAAAGAACACATTTATCATAAGGCACCATGCCTCGTTGTATAAGGAACTTGGGAAGGATGTCCTGTTCTCCTCAATGTTCGTAAGATTCAAGAAACTTGAGAAGCTTAACAAATCGAAGTACAAGAAAGTTCTCGCCAAGATTCCCTACTGCAGTGGTTTAGATTGGTGGAAGCCAAGGGTCCGGAAAAACACATATCTCGAAGCAGTGCTCGACAGGAAGAATCCCACAAACCTCAGCAAGAAGAACCGGCGAAACCGCAAGGTCAAAATTGCATTCAGGGTTCGTTCAACATATAAAGGGCACGGGGGTGAGCTATTGAGATTCAGAAGGAATGGTCAGCAACACCTTCCTGATTTTTCGATTGGCAAGCAGCCAGCTGCTGCTGCAGGGACACTGGGCCGTCGCCTTCAGCAGCCATCACCCACTGCCTCCAGCATGAAGAAGAAGCTTCCCTGTTCAGCGGCTTCTGCAGCGAGCAGGGGTCAGAAAGCTGTGCAGCCAGGGATGGGCAGCTGTGCTGTCTCTGGAATGGTGGAAGTGGAGCTCTATGGACCTGATGACGCTGAACATATGTTTGAGGTTGCAGTGCCTGACCTTTTGGTCGATTTCCAGCAAGCTATGAGTGATGTGGGAGAGATCAAAGGTCTTGGGTGGCCGGAGCCATCAAGGGGAGGACGGCTCCGCTGAAAAGTTCAAGTTGGATCTAGTGGGTGGCCGGAGCCATCAAGGGGAGGACGGCTCCGCTGAAAAGTGCAAGTTGGATCCAGTGAAGCCAAGTGAACCTTGATGTAACAGCAGTGCATCTTTGGATGCTTTTCATATTCAGAAATGTTAGGATATATACCGAAGCTCATGTTTGCAGGACTCTTTTCATGCGGTCGAACGGCAGAGTTTCTAACTGAATCTTTTACTGTGGATAGTAACAGCATTACACTTGTGCAGTGGATCTTCTTATATAGATATGATAAGACGTTTCTGGTAATGTTTGGAGGCACTGTTCTATTGCTTGGTTTAACATTTGGCCGGTCAGAATTTTTCCGGTGACTTCCATGTGGAATCAGTTATGAACTGGTGCCGCTGAATTGTCTTTTTAACTTGTTGCAGTGAGGATATATGTCGAAATTGCAACTGTATTCTTTCATATAGTACATGTAGTGGATTATTGTTTACTTGCCTGCTTGATATTGTGATTTTAAGTGAAGTTTGTTAATGGGTGGATTCAATCTTTGGGAAACACTTTTTTGAGTGCTTCTTTGCAACCTGCTAATGGTTTGGGTGGAAACCGGCTTCGATTTGGTGGGAAAACAGTGTTCCTTTGAAACCTAAACGGCTCAGCTTGGTTTGGTAATTTGGTCGGTAGTGGTTTGCTCGATTTCACAGAAAAACTGCTCAGCTTTTGGTAATATGGATGGAAATGCTTTTAAACCGTGGATTGTAGCATATGGATTTGAGGCCAGTAAATCAGAGTAGTCTCCTGGTTTGTTTGCATAGTTTGCGGACCCACTAGTGGATACTTCATAGCGCCGGCGGCGGTCTCGTGAGCGACGCCAGCACGGCGATCACGGTGGGTGCCCCTGCCATCGCCGGAGCCAGAGATCACGGTGGGTTTTTTTTTTGCATATTTTCCTTGACATTGTGTTTCTTGGTAAAGAATTGGCAATGACCATTTTACTTGCACCAGCAAAGAAAGCGACACGCAATTAGCATAACAGTCGTGTTAGAAAATGGAGGGAAGATGCATCCGAGAAAAAGTTTTTTTTTTATCAAATCTCGGACATACAGTTAACTGCCAAAAGCTTTTAGCGTGCGCGAAGGATGAGCTAATCATTTCATGTAGACATTTACAAAGACTCCACGCAGACCGCATCCACGCGTTACATCGAGATATCATCATGATTTTCACATCCAAAAGGCCACGGGATCCTCCAGGGTAAAGTCACTAGCTGCTTCAGGCACTTTGTAGTATCGAACTCGCCTGCTGTTGCCAGTCGTCAGGTGTCCATCCTTGTCAAACTTGAGAGAAAACGTCGTTACTCGAAACAGGTGGCGGCATGGCTGGTCAGTCTCATCTAAATCCTCGTCCTCCTCATCCTGCAACCTGTAGAAATTCCTCTCGTCAGCACAGTCATCGCCGGTTATCGAGACGCACTGCACCAGGCAGAACTTGCTTCTGTCTCCCATGTAAATAAGGGTGGCTCCAACGTGCTTCTCAACCGAATCCTCGCTGAATATCTTCTCCTTGCTTAGCTTCCAGGACAGACACTGCCCATCACTGGAGTCAGAGCTGGAGGACACCACATCGCAGGCGCATATGTGTCCAGCTGCGCCCGGATCTGCGCTAAGCCCAACCCAGGCGTCCAGCTCGCTGTCAAAATACGCGCGATCGGTGAAGGGCAGCATCCACTTGCCGTGTTGCTTCCACTTGAGATGTGCTTCCGCCGTGTCGAAGGTGAAGGTGCGCCTCTTGGTGCTTACAAAGATGGTCCGTCCATCAGGATGCACGGTGTAGGAGGTGATATCCTTGTGCTTGAAGGGATACTTCGGCAGCTCGCACCAGCACAGATCGCCGGGTTCTTCTAGCGGCGGCGTTTGAAGCAGCTGAAAGGAGTCGCAAGACAGAGCGTATAGTCTTTTGTCGACGGAAAAGTAGATAGGATCGATCAGATTCATCTTGGGGCGAGGGACCAAGCCAAACAACCGCGTGCGAACGTCGAAGACAGGAGCGCCGCAACTCGGCGTCAATGGATGAGTGTTCCTCCCTCCCACTCCCACGTAGTTGGGATCCATGGCAATGATCTTGGTGCCAAAGGCGGCAGCAAAATAGTCGGGATACCCACGGTGAGCCTCCAAGCGGAAGACAGCTGGTGGCAGGCGCTGCTCGCGCTCCGCGCCTTCACCTGAGATGGCAGTGTTGTGCAGGTGCGGCGGCTCGTCGGAACAAGGGTCGGACGACAGATCTACCTTGCGGATGCTGTACCCCCACAGCCAGTCATCGACAACAAGGTAAAGGTGCCGGCGCCGGCGCTTTGCCGTTCGGTCGCCATTAACCCCACCGGAACGCCGCTTTGCCATCCTTGTTCCTCCTTGTCTCCTTCTTGTCCTCTGCCCACGGCCCAGCAGATCAAAATTTCCTCCCGATCCGTCTTCCCTTGATCTTTTAAAGGCGCTGCCACTGACCCTTGATCCCTGCCATCCAAAAACGAATCCGTTCGCAAATAAGAATCAGACCACACCAGTCCTACCCCTACTACAACTCAACTAGAACCAATCCTGATATCCGAATCTGAATCGTGTGGTTGCAAGAAACAAAGAAAATCACATTCTACCAACCTGTTAAAGGTGGCTGAGGCGGACGCGGCGTCGGAGGTGGCTCCGGCGGCGGCGGCGGAGTAATTTTGAGCGGCGGCGGCGGCGGCGAACCGAATGGATTCGTGGGGGAGGAAAGGAAAGGAAACCCTATTTGACTAGGAAATCCTATTGGACTAGGGCCGTGTCGAACCTTGGGCCGGTCCGACCCCCATGGACACCACCGTTGTGGGCAGGGTTGAATGTGTTGTGCGCAATAGCGCGGGTGGGCGGGTTGAATTCGGCCCAGTAGAGGCTTTCGGCCTGCGCGGAAGAGGACGGCTCAGTTGTATTCTCCTTGATTACCTAAAAAAAGTTGTATTCTCCTTAAAAAGAAAAGTAGGAGCTTATGTATTGATGTTTTTATTTTCTTTCTTTATATTATATAAAATATGCCCGTCCGTTGCTATAGTTTATAAAAAAGTATATATCAATTTATTTTGGTTATATTATACTTTCATAGCTTAAGAACTAAGGAAGCTATAAAAGGGATTATCAACATGTTTCACCACCAACTTCAATTTGTGAATTATTTTTCTCTGCTCTACTAGTAATTAGCTATCTTTTTTTTCCGAAAATATATTTTTGCGGTAGAGAGATTCACTCACTAATCAAGAGTCTAATAGGGTTTACAATCTTGGAGCATAAAACGTCAAATACACGAAAAAGCATATCTACAAGCCAAGTTATGGACTTATGGTTTCAACTCGATAAGCATGCTCCACAAGTTCATGAGCAACCTATTCTGCACAAGTTCTTTGGTTACTTGGACACTGCCACAGGCTTTAACGATCTCCGTTACATTTTGGACAGTTGGCCTAATTGGTTGATCTCTTCGTCCTGGAGTGATGGGATACGGTTATCTGTTTTACAGTATTACAAAGTGTGCTAATATTTTTCTTCCATGTGGTCTAATTTTTAGAAGTTTGGTTCACGGCAAAATCGAAATGTCTATATTTTGAAACGAAAGGTACATACATTTATTATCATCAAGAGAATGGCATTTCTCCATAGTTATAAATGTGATCTTTGAATCTAGAGTATTTCATTCCTTAAAAGCCCATAAATTTTCTTCCGTCCAAGCAAGTCTTAAAAAAACTTATCATGGACCTAATTACGCCATCTACGATCATCATAATTTCACACTATAAAAGGCGCTAGAGCGGCAAAGAGCCAAAGACAACAATCACGAGAAGACTCAACCACTTCATCCTTTATATACCAAAACTAGCCCCCTGTAAACCACACCGCCATCGCAGTAAGCGACCAAAAGCCAGAGAGGCGGCTTTGCCCTGTCCGTAGGCCGTAGCCTTGGTGCCGAACGCCATGGCCGGCACCAAGAGCAAGTCGTCCTCCGCCAAAGCTGGCACGCCCCTCCTCGGCAAGGCCGCGGCACCTTCGCCAAGGTCTACCACGCGCGCTGCCTCGCCGGCGGCGACCCCGTGGCCGTCAAGGTTCTCGACAAGGCCGAGCTCGCCGCCACGGGCATGGTGGCAGGCGTCCTCCGCGAGGTCTCCGCCACCCCAGCGTCCTCTGCCTCCACGAGGTCCTCGCCACGCGCTCCTAGGTCTACCTCGTCTTGGAGCTCGCCCCCGGCGGCGACCTCCTGTCCCGCCTCGCCTCCCTCCCGGCGCGCCTCGTGTTCCTGCAGCTGGCGTTGGCGCTCGCCTACGGCCACGCCCGCGGCGTGTTCCACTCCACCGCGACGTAAAGCCCCAGAACGTGCTCGTCGATGCCGCCGGCGGCGTCAAGGTCTCCAACTTCAGGCTCGCCGCGCTCCCGGACTCGCTCCGCGACGACGGCCGTCTGCACACGGCCTGTGGCACGCCGGCGTTCCCGGCGCCCGAGGTGCTCCGCCGGAGGGCCTACGACGGCGCCAAGGCCGACGCGTGGTCTTGCGGCGTCATCCTCTTCGTCCTCCTCGCCGGCAGCCTCCCCTTCGACGATACCAACATCGCCGACATGTGCCGCAGCAGGGTGCACCGCCGCGAGTACGCGTTCCCGCGGTGGGTGTCGCAGCCGGCGCGCCGCCTCGTGTCGTGTCCCGCCTGCTCGACTGCCGACCCGAACCCGGCGACGTGCCTCGCCGTGGCTGAGCTCGCGGGGCACCCGTGGTTCAAGCGCTCGCTCAGCGTGGACTCGCAGCTCGGCGGCCTCATGGACGGCCAGGCGGAGCGGGAGCTGGCGTTCCAGGTGCCGCCGGCGCTGAACGCCTTTGACATCATCTCCATGTCGCCCGGGCTCGACCTCTCCGGGCTGTTCGGCGAGAGCAGGAGGAGCCGGGAGAAGCAGTTTATGACGACGGCGTCGCCGGAGAAGACGGTGGAGCGGCTGGGGCAGTCGGGCGCGAAGCTCGGGTACTTCATGGTGGGGAAGAAGGGGGTGGAGCGCCTGCCGCTGGGAGGCCTGTCGGGGCTGGTGGCGATGTCGATGGAGATGTCGGAGGTGTCGCCGGAGCTGATGCTCGTGGAGCTGAGGCTGGAGGGCGGCGACGGCGACGAGGCCGAGGTGTTCGGGTGGGAGGAGCTCAGGGTGGAGCTCGGGGATGTCGTCACGGCGTGGCACGTGTGCGAACAAGGCTAATTCGCTAGCGGAAACGGGAGCTGCAGGATGAAAATTCTTTCGTAAGTACTCTGTAGGATGGAAGTGTAGGTATAGTAAAGTCTGAGAGTTGATTAGGACGCACTGTAATGTATGATGCTGGATGTTAATTAGTAGTAGATTGGTAGTTCTTCAATTTAATGTGTGATTATGCCTGTGATGGTTAGATTGCCATGTATAGTAGATCTTCGTTCCGGATTCTTCAAGTGTTCAAGCAAGTGATCGACAATTTCAGTCTCAAACGACAGCAGTACTCCATTCCGGTCCTTCTGCAGTTTCCGGCGCAGGAGTTGTATAAGAATTTTGCTAGAATTTGACAGAAAACTTCCATTCCAGAACATTGGAGTCACAAGGAAATTATCTGAAAGAGGGCTATGCGTTAAGGAAGACTTGCTAAGGAGTATATGCTGGCTTTTTGTCTCCTGCAAGCACCAGAAGTGGAATTAACTTGAGTCGATTGCAATACCAAGCAGTTTCCAAGAGTGCTCCTGGTCCTGGTGTAGTCGACCACCAGACTTGACTGCACGTTCCCGTTGCCATGGACTCGTCTTCCCTGACAGCAGCAACCATCGGACTAGAATTTCACAGGAAAGAAAACAGTCGGATTCCAGAGCATTTGGGCTCAAAATAAAATTTCCTGAAAGAAGCCAAAATGCATGGCCAGTGATTGGAATGGATGGACAACATATGCCGTATGCGTGCATATGTTGGAATGGATGGGTTCACTAGAATTACTTGATAGTCCTGCAAGCACAACATGGTTTTAATTGCTAAGCAGTTTCCCCCAAAAAAAAATGCTTGCGCTCGCACAAGAAATTTGCTAAAGAATTTGGTGGCTAGAAATAGTTGAAATCCAACACCATTGGTGTCGCAAGAAAAATTCCCAAAAGACGCTGCTTACCAACCAAAGTCGACCAAGTACCAAAATCTGTTCAGCTCGAATCGATTGCAAACACCAAAATACGAAGTAGCAGTAGTTTCCTAGTCCAATCGAACTCTCCAAACTTGCATTGAGTGTACATGCATATGATGCATCCCCATTGTAACGGACGAGGGACGACTCATGATCTTCTTCCCTGACAGCGGCTGCCAAACCGCAGCGAAACCGTCCATTTGCACACCATGGGGCCTTTTGTCATCCGATGTATAAGCCGGAGGCCCTCTCTCCAAACTATTTATTTCAAACTAAGACCAGCACTTGATGTCTGATTTCCCATATCTAAGCTACCAAATGAATGGACCATATGAGTTCATAGACATTCTATTCTTCCTTTCAGGGAGTAAAAGGCTTCCTAAACCACTAACAGGATTCACAAGCCAACTGTAGTAAACTAATAAGAATGCCATGTTGTATTAACTGTTCTGTTGCTCGAGAAGCCACGGGCATGTAGTAAATTAGAACCACAAAGCTATTTAATCTACATATGTAAGCATTGAAGAGTGAATGTTGTGAAGCCACGCTGATGCTCAAAAGTATTGTAGAATGTTTAAGTGAAATGTTTGTTTAATCCTGTACTAAAATATAGAGTTTGCATATGTTTCTTAATTCGCTGTTGTCTCATTGCGATTTTCCTCCCGAGCTGGGCTCATTTCCATCTCAAATGGGCCTTCCGTGGGCTCTGGGCTGACTGGCTGTACATTGAGAAAGCTAAAGGTGCAGCAGCCATTGGATGCATATTGGATGGCATCCGGTAGGGCTGACTTCTTTGCTTCAGCACGTTAGGGAATCCGCGCCGCCTCGTCACCGTTCCCTCTCCTTCCCTTCCGCCGTCGCCGCTGCCCCGCCTTCCGCCTCGCCCGCTGCTTCCTCTCGCTGACACCCTACCTCCGACCGCGTCTTCCACCGCCCCGTCGACTCCAAGGCTCTCAGATCCTCCTCCGAGAACGGCGTGACCGCTAGCCAGTCAGCCCCCGACGAGCAGCCGACGACTGGGCGAGCGGCTCCGCCACTTGCAGCATCTTTGCCCCGCCTTTGCCGGCGACGAGAACCCATGAGGTATTCCCGCCCCTTGTCTTCACTTCCTTCTGTGCGAAACGGAGCACTCAAAACCCTAACATATGCTAAATGTATTCGGATCTGACCCTAACATATGAAGTCAGTTTCGGTTTTGTTTGCAAAATTATCGGGTGTGCATGTGTCTGTCGAGTTGAGTTGCAATAGGATTGGGGATGATTGATTCGAATTCGATCTCGTGTTGCAGGGATCAAAGATTAGAGGCAGCGCCTTTAATAAAAGAGAGAAGGGAGACAGAACGGGAGGAAGCAGATATATATCGAGTAATAATACAAGAAGTCTTTTTTGTGAAAGGGGTGGTGAGTAGATAGAGAACAAGAAAGCAACGAGCAAGAAGGATGCCGAAACGGCGCTCTAGTGGGATTGACCGCAGCCCGAAGCGTTGGCGGCAGCACCTTTACCTTGTCATCGATGACTCGTTGCGCGGATACAGCATCCGCAAGATAGATTTGTCATCCGATTTTGATTCAGATGACAGCGAGGAGCAGCAGCATCCGCATGCTACAATCTTAGGGCCAGGTGCCGAGCTTCACCTGCCCCCAGCTGTTCTCCGCTTGGAGGCGCCGCGACGATTGCCACACTACTTTGCGGCCGCCTTTGGCACTAGGATCATGGCAATGCATCCCATGAAGCTGGGAACGGACGGCAAGGTTTGCTTGATGTCCAATCTCCTCGTTCCCATATTCGATGTCCGCACACGGGGCGTCATCTTTGGTCCTCGGCACAAGGAAGACTTGGCTGACCCCATCTACATCCCAGTCAGGGATAGGCTGTTCGCTCTAGCTTCTGGCTCCTTCGAGCAGCTCTGGCCACCACCGCTTGAACACCCTGGCGGTGAGCACTGGGTGTGGGCATGGCACGAGCTCCCAGAGCCGCCCTTTGAGAGGCAGCAAATCACCTCATACGCCGTGCACCCCGATGGGCGGACGATCATTGTCAGCACCGCCGAGAGTGGTGGTGCCGTCGCCGCCACCTTCGCCTTGGACACGGAGGCGCCGGACTTCGTGTGGAAACGGCTGGGCAAGTGGGTGTTGCCTTTCACTGGCAGCTCGCACTTCGACGGCGAGCTGGACGCCTTTGTAGGTCTCTCTAAAGACACAGACACCCTTGGTTACCTCTGCTCCTGCGACACGGCCGGTTCTGACACCGGTGAGGGGCATTGTCCACCTCCGGCATGGAAGCTCAGCAAAGAAAAGCTGTTCGGCGATGACCGGGGCGAGAAGCACGAAGGCGCCACCCTCCTCTACCTGGGAGGCAAGAGCAGGTTCTGCCTTGTTCATCTCCATCCAGGATGGATGCCTCGATGAGGAGGTGCAGGAGGAAGATGTGCCCGGGGCACGACGTAATCTGCTTCGACTGACCATATTTTCTCTCAGCTATGACAAAAATGGAGACCTGACCACTGGCAAGAGTCGCCGGGTTCGATACTATAAAGTACCTAAAGCTTCTACTGAGTTTCTGCTCAAGAAACCGGTGGCGTTCTGGCTGTAATATTGTGCTATGATAGTATGAAATTTCATATTTTTCGCTTCAAGCGTGATTCTGTTGCATCTATTGTATTAGAGCCAAGATTGTGCAGATGCAAATGTGCATCCTTTGTATCTTTTGAATAATATGAAATGTATGGCGATGTCTCTTTTAATCCTTTTGATTTGATCAGTAGAGCATGCTTGCATAAGCCTGCAAGAACATGACCTTTTGAATGGCGATGTTTTGTTTATCTTATTTGATTAGCCTTCGCTCCTCATGCTCACATTGTTCTCTGAAAATTGGTGTGAATGTGTGTTCTTGATGGCTACTGTACATTATGAATATGTTTGTTTTCCATGGTTACATTCTGAATATGTCTGTTCTGGATGGTTCAAGTTCTCAATGTGTGTGTGCTTTCTGCATTCATGCGGGAAGCGGTGCTAGGTCCTGAAAGTGCTCAGATCAGATAACTTCAGACTGGAGACAAAAGAAGATAGTAGAACTCCACATTGTAATTAGGATTGTACCCCATCGGCGCCAACGTGCTCAACGTCCGCATCACCGGGGCGCTCTACGACGTTGAGGCAGCACGGCGGGACACTGGACGGCGGCGACAAGACCTGCATCGGCGTGCAGTGCTTCCGCAAGGTGTTCCTCATCATCGCCGTCGTCGGCGCGCTCGTGTCGCTCGTGCTGGTGCGGCGGACCAGGAACTCTACAAGGGAGACATCTACGCCGAGTTCAGGGACAACGCGCGCCGCCGCCGAGGAGGAGGACGAGGATCTGAAGCGGCCCAAGGAGGAGGAGTCAACGCCGGTCAACGGGACTAAGGTGTAGTATCCATGGGGATTGGCGGCCAGGCGCTTGCAACCCTTGCGTTGACGGAGTATACATGGCCAACGCCACATGATTGAGCTGACGCTCGGTTTTGACTTGTATACACGTCGTCTCCGGTCCATGCTGTTCTCAAGCTCAGAGAGAGCTCAGACGAGAGAGGCAAGGGATGCCTCAGTCACAGACTCACAGCTTATGACTGCATATACTGCAGGTGATTACTGATTGATTAGCGTGGAGTAATCTTTTAGCAGAAGACTAGCGGTGATGATAGCATAGAACGAGTTGCCTTGTTATGGTTTGTTTAGCTTCTGTGGTAGATGATCCCAATTTATAGTTGTCGGAAGGAGAATAAAATTACCTTGATCACCTCATAGAGGTTTGTATCCAGGTGATCTGGTGTCCTGCCTGTAGCATACAGCCATGGTGGTTCTGAACGTCTGATGGAAGCGCACCATTTCTGCAAAGGAAGAAATCAGATGAAGCGAAAACAACATTATTTGAATGACAAATGAAACGTTCTGCGTCAACGAATCACACCATTTCGACGATGAACTTTTAAGAATATCTCCTCTTCTCTTTCTAAAATTTAAATGATTTATTGGCACGGTGCACTGCCTTGCCCTCATTCAGCTCGAATGAGCTGTGAGATCAGTTCCTATCAGTTCCTTTTACGAACAGAGCTACAGAGGTGTTGATCCGTCCAATTTAGCTGGATTTTTAATTTCTGGACCAACAACTGATCTCAAACAAGAGATGTTCCAAGTTTCAACAAAACTGCACTTGCATTTACCTGATGGATGCAAATTGTCGTCTGATGGGCCTTAAGACAAATTAAACAAGCTTGATGAATTTTATCCATTGTCGTTAGTAACTAGAAAGTGACATTCCACTCGGTAAGCTTGAATTGCTCCTAGAGCCTGTGAACTATCACAAATAATTTGATATTATCCTTCAGGTGATACAGTTAAATCATCTGCTTTGTTTGCAGCAAAACTTGTAATAATGTGGCCCAATGCAACTTTGTTTGCAGCGGCCGGGAATTTTTCATTTGCTTGATGAAATAAAACTCCCTTTATCTAAAAGAAACAGTTAAATCATCTGCATGACTGCATGTTCAGCCAAAGTGAATATTTCAGGACGCTTCACTGACAACAAATGGTCAAGATATCTGACTTTTCATAGCAAACAATATTTCTCTTGACCATTTGTAATCAGTCGACAGGAGAGAGAAATTACCTTAGAATATCTGACAGAGCTTCTTATCCTAAGTGAACCGGTGTCCAGCTTTTAGAGAACATGCAATGTTGGCTTTTATCATCTGATGATTTTCAGGTCGAGAAACGATGCTGACAGGGCGAACGCCGTTGGGCTGATACGCCGTCTCTGCTATGTGCTATGGAAGGAATCAGATCAAGGGAAAGTCGATGTTGTTTGAATGTCAATCATAAAGCGTTGCATCAATTCGAATCAATGGTGTTTGTGGCTCGATTTGACTTGATAGTTTTTTTGGCTTAATAGCCATTTTTGTCCCCAAACTTTCTCAGGGATCGTTTTAATCCTCGAACTACCAAAAGAGTCAATTTAGTCTCTAAACTATTGTTTTCTGGTCTAGTCTAGTCCATAGCCTTAGTTGGCATGCCACATCAGTGGGTCTAATGTGACCACACTCTGAATATCCAGAGTGCCCTCTACATCAATTAGTCAATTATGTGGAACTATTCATTACTGAGTCTGTCTATCTTTTTACGGAATTAATTAATCATGTCTTTCTCCATATTTCCTCTAGATATCGTTCAGCAAATCTTGTTTTTGATCCCTCTCCTAAGATTTCTAAATTATACATGCTAAAATAGTGTAATCTATTGCTACTTGTTACTCTGAGTTGCTTACGCTGGAATTAACTGTATGAACATGAGTGAAGACAACTCTATCACGTTATGAGTAGCAGATGATGAGAGCATACATGACGCACTGCTCGCTGGATTGCCACTGCTGAGAGCCTGAGAAGTTACTGGGGAGGGCACTATGCACATTTGGGCAGTGGTGGACCTAGGATTTAAATTTAGGGTATGCCACCCCAATACTTAAGTGCAAGATCATCTCTTTTTAATTGGAGCATGGAGCGACCACCCAGGAAAACAGTACAACCATAAGTGCTAACATGGCTCTGGCTTTGACCGATTAATTAGGTGCTCTAGGTAGATTTACCTGAAAGGGGCATGAGGGGCGGCGGTTGACGAGGTATAGCCCGGTCCTCTTGAGCTGTGGGCTTAGCTAAGAGACAGACCTCATTAGGGAGGGTTATGCTTTGTGTTGACACCAAAAATTGGCACCAGGAAGAGGCTGACATGTGGGCCGGAGTCGTCGAAGAGATATCATTCGGCAAAGGAGTTTTTCCCCAGAGGCATTCGGCAAAGACGTTCTGCGATCGGGAACGCGTCGTCATTCGGCAGAGGCATGGTTCCGCAGGTAAAAGCGGTAGCATTCGGGAAGGCGTGATGACGTGGAAAAACATAAGGAAAAGGCCGGTTCGAACAAGGAATGCAATATGGGCACGAAGATCCGTCATTTATTTTTAGAAACAAGTATTGTAGTCGTGTCCGACTAGGAGTTGTATCAAGACCTGGGTATAAATATAAACCCATGGCATCTGTAGAAGAAGACAATCAATCATACAACAAACCGGCCCCGTGCCAACATCGAGTCCTTTAGTCGAGTCGTCGAGTTCTTCGAGAGGAGTCATCGATCCGTCGACCTCCGTAAGTACCGGCAACCTTGTATCATGCTTAGTATCATGCGGTGGATTTAAGCTTTGATGCAAGTAGTCTTGTTACCATGCTTAGTATCATCCGGTGGATTTAAGTTATGGTCTCAAGAAGGTTCCTCTGTTAGGTCATGAGCCATGCGGTGGGCTAAGATCTAGTATGGACCAAGTTATCGGCTCTGTTGGATTTCGTCAAGATCTAACAGATTCATTAAGTTACCCCGTGTTGCTTCGTTTTTACTATGTGCTTAATTCATGCAACACACCTTTGCCCAATCTAGATCGGCTAGAATCGGCTCTACTTCACGATGTGACGACTTATCCCCTCACAGCCGAGTCCGAAACCGATCTAGGTTGCCACGTGTCGCGGGTTCGAGCTTATCGGCATCGTGTAGATCTTGACAGAACCGGGTATCATGCGGTAGATGCAGGTTTTTGGATCGTCTTAGAGCTAATCATCCGGTGGATTAGAATTCGATTCGATCTGATAGATTTATCTTTACCGATTAAGCTTGTTCCTTCGCCATGGACCCCGATTCGGCTAAATAGCCGCATTCGGTAGTGCTCTCACGAGTGAACGTGTGTTCATGGGTTTGCATTGGACAAAGAATGCTTTTAGCCTTTCACGATTAGATTGTATCATGCGGTGGATTGATCTAATCTGATTGGTGGTGTGGCCTCAAACGAGTTGTATCATGCGGTGGATTAACTTGTTCGTTGCCATGCTTGACGGGTGCTGCTTTCGGCCTATGCATTCTTGTTTTCAATGTAAATTCGTGACTGTGTTGTGGGTTCGTAATTAAACATTGAATGCTTTTAGCTTTTCATGGTTAGACTGTATCATGCGGTGGATTGGTCTAATCTGATTAGTGGTGTGGTCTCAAACAAGTCGTATCATGCGGTGGATTAACTTGTTTTGTTATCATGCTTGACGGGTGCTGCTTTCGGCCTATGCATTCCTTGTTTACTGCGAATTTATGATCATGTTTCACCCTTTTATTTATCTATCATGCTCTGTTTCTCGTTAATCGGCTATGAGTATGTGTTACAATGTTCATTCGGTTGAAAGCCGATCTTTCGTCATGCTTACGTCACGCATTCGGCAGTGCGCTCCTTGTATGCCTTGCCGATTGCCGAATGTGGCTTTAACTGCCGACAGATAGCTTGTCCGTAGCTATATGTCTCTCGAGATTGGCTTCAACGCCGCAAATATGGAACTGTCTGGTCTCACCCGGCACGTTCCAGGTTTTGATCTAAACTTTTTTGTCCCTTTGTTAGTTTTCAGGCAAACTGACTGGCACGCTTCCGGATTCAAAAGCCCGGGCCACGTGTGAAGCCAGCTAATTCGGCTTGCTGTGTGCTTGGCGTGAGGTGCGGATTTTACGTCAACACACTTTTTGGCACGCCCGGTGGGACCACACAAGTTTTCAAGATGCCTGAGCTGAGCGACATCATGGATGTCACTTTGGAAGAGTTGTCTGAAGAGCATCAACAGATGGTAAAGGCTGCTGCTGGCCAATTCATTAACAAATGTTTACTGTCTTTCGCCAAGAACAGGAGTGGTGCACCGTTTCTCAAGTCCGACTTGCCAAGAGTTCTCCTTCCTGGGCAGT
Source organism: Echinochloa phyllopogon (assembly GCA_033239725.1). Taxonomy (NCBI): domain Eukaryota; kingdom Viridiplantae; phylum Streptophyta; class Magnoliopsida; order Poales; family Poaceae; genus Echinochloa; species Echinochloa phyllopogon. The sequence goes on along the minus strand of BTCW01000009.1, from coordinate 7,425,538 downwards.
CTGATTTTACTGAAGAAGAAGAGAGGAAGAGATTCTCGGGCTTGTTATACAAAGCTTTGGGAGAAGCAATGACCAATCACAATGCTGCGTTCTTGAACAGTTTTCGGCATATAATGGTAAGCATTTTTGGTCAGCATGTGGATAAACCCTTCGAGCAGATACATGGGCAATTGGGTGATCCGACGTACTTCAATGTTCAAGCACCAGTTCAGAAACCACATGGTAAAGGAAATACTGATGAAACTGGAGGTTCTGGTGCTAAAGATACAAATGGACAACCGATTCGGCAAGATCCTCAGCCTGCACTGCCGAAAACTCGCACATACGGTGATATGGCATTCGGCACCACAGGGAATCCGCCTGCTTCTGCTTACAAGATATCTCCCTTGAACAACAGACTGCAGAGGGATTTATATGGAAACGGAATATTCAGAGTTTATGGATTACAATGCTATCGACGCTCTCCCGAATCCTGGATATGTTGGTACTGCAGGCATGCTTGCTGGGAGACCAGGGAATCAAGATACCAGTATTGACCTCATGGTGCAAAAAATGACCGATGTATTGCAGAATCAATTCGGTCTGAAGCCTAAAAATCAGGGGTACATGTACTCGTCTCCTTTCCCGGAATGGTACCAAAGGGTATCATTGCCAAATAGAGTCAAGGTGCCTACAGAGTTTACTAAATTCTCAGGACAAGATGATACTAGCACTGTGGAACATATAGCTCGATATCTGATGCAGCTTGGAGAGGCTTCGGCAGATGAGGCTTTCAGAATCAGATACTTTCCTTTGTCACTAACGGGTCCAGCTTTTACATGGTTTGCTTCTTTGCCTGCTCAGTCGATTTGTACTTGGAAAGACCTGGAACAGAAATTCCATGCTCATTACTACATTGGCAGTACCGAGAAAAAGTTGGTTGATTTGACCAGCTTAAGGCAGAGGAATAATGAAACACCTACGGAGTTCCTCAGGAGATTTAGGGAAACAAAGAGTATGTGCTTTTCTCTGAACATACCTGATGATCAACTGGCTGGTATGGCTGTAGCTGGCATGCTGCCTGCCATTTGGGAGAAGCTATTCGGGATGGAGTTTGATGATCTGGGCTAGTTGTCGCACAGATTGGCCTTGATGAGTAACCAGGCATATGGTTTCAAGAAAGATGCCAGATTTGCTAATAATAATGATGTAGCTGACATCTATAACCAATTCCTTGAAAGAGCAGATCAAGAAGATGGGTATGAAGATAGCGAGGAGATAGCCGCAGCAGAGATAGTGTGGAGCAAAGAACCAGTTACAATGACTCAAAGATGGATCAAACAGGTGAAGGGAACATATGATTTTGATGTGACTAAGGCAGATAAATTGTTTGAGTTCCTGGTGAAAGAAGGCCGAATCAAATTGCCGGAGGGGCATTCTATGCTTCGGCCTGATGGAGTGAAAGATAAGAGGTACTGTGGGTTTCATGATAGAAATTCTCATTCCATTAATGAATGCAAAGTCTTTAGGATGAAGATTCAGAAAGCTATCCAGGAAGGACATCTGAAATTTGACAACAAGATGAAACTGGACAGTAATCCTTTCCCTCAGAATATGATCGGGTTCTCGGTTAATATGGTGAATGCTGTTCCATCTGGAGAAAAGGGAAGATTGAAAGTTTTAACCTCAAAGAAGGCAAGACAGGATGGTTCAGTTGATCCCACTCGGCAGATCACAATTGAACAGAATTCGCCAGAAAGATCTTCGGTTCCCGAATAGCCAATTTGAAGTGGGAAAATCCTTTAAACCTAGAGTTACTACACGTATTCTCCTCAACAAATGGCAGCGTCAGCAAGAAAAGGAGCGTTTTCAAAGGCGTGAATACGAGGAGGAGAAAAGAAGGCGCGAAGAAGAAAGGTTTGAAGAAGAACAAGAAGAGTATGCTCGAGAGCAGGAACGTGCGCATTGGGGATGTGCATTCTTCAGACACTGTTGGAACGAAGGTTTGAAGCTTCCCACATGGAATAGTTGTCCTGAATGCAATAATAGGTATGATGAATATAGGCAGGGAACTGTCAATCGCCGATCTGTCCATGAAAGAATTGGCAGGATGCATCCTAGTGATGATCGGCGTTTTAATGATCAACCAAGAAAGAGACATGCTGATTACAAGTGGGTTGATCGTGAAGAAGAAGAAGATCATACTTATATTTGGCAAGAAGGACAATGGTGCCCACCTGGTTTGAGGAAGAGCCAGAAGAGAAGAGTACAGCGCCTGAGGAATCGGGAATTGAAGCAAGCAAAGGTCAAGGTGAAATCAATATGGCTCCCAAAAGACAGGCCTGACGAACATGGTCATTCGGCTCCTACATGTATGGTATGTTTTCTGCCGAATGAATTCATGGCTCCAGCTAACCAAATTGTACAGGAAGAGATATTGCCTGATATAGATGATGCCGAACGATTTGGGTTAATGGCACAATTGATGTTGAACAAACAAGCTGTTTTTGAGAAACCAGCCCAGAATCGGCACATGAAGCCACTGTACTTGAAGGGATATGTTAATGGTAAACCATTGACCAAGATGTTTGTCGATGGAGGAGCTGCTGTCAATGTAATGCCATATACCACATTCAGGAAGCTTGGTATGGGCCCTAGAGATTTGACACCAACGAGCATAATTCTAAATGATTTTGCTGGAAATCCTTCGGACACCAAGGGATGCGTGCACGTTGATCTGATGATTGGGTCCAAGACTCTGCTTACGACTTTCTTTGTCATTGAGGGCAAAGGGGCATATAGCTTGCTGCTTGGAAGAGATTGGATTCATGCAAATTGTTGTATTCCATCTACTATGCATCAACAGCTTATTCAGTGGATAGATGATGAGGTGGAGATTGTCCAAGCAGATGATTCAATAAGCGTGGCAAATATGGAACCAGCTTTCTGGGAGTATCAAGGCATAGATTGTTTCTCAGGCAAAGACTGGGGAGAAGGTCCTGTGGCACCAGCCAGCAGTGATCAGCAGCCGATCGAAGCAGTCGGCTCTCATAGTAATTTTTGATGGAAAATCCAATTGATGGAACTGATGGAAAATTAGGACGTGGATTTGTGTCGGCCGATAAATTAGAAGAAGTGGACATTGGAGATGGTGACAAGCCAAGGCCGACATTTATCAGTGCTAACTTGGATTCGGTTTTCAAAGAAAAGTTGGTGACATTGTTAAAAGAATACAAGGACTGCTTTGCTTGGGATTATTCGGAGATGCCCGGTCTAGACCGTTCTATTGTTGAGCATCGGTTGCCAATCAAACCTGGATACAGGCCTTACAAGCAACCACCCCGAAAAATCTACAAGGAAGAAGTGTTGGCCGATGTGAAAAAGGAGATTGAAAGATTACTAGATGCAAATTTCATTCGGCCATGTAAATACGCGGATTGGATCTCTAATATCGTTCCTGTCTATAAGAAAAATGGAAAAATGAGGGTTTGCATAGATTTTAGAGATCTAAACAAGGCTACACCCATGGATGGATATCCAATGCCTATTGCTGATTCGTTGGTTGATGCTGCTGCTGGATACAAAGTGCTCAGTTTCATGGATGGTAATGCAGGATACAATCAGATTTTTATGGCATTGGAAGATATAGTAAAGACAGCTTTCAGGTGTCCTGGACACATAGGGTTGTTTGAATGGGTTGTCATGACCTTTGGATTGAAAAATGCTGGTGCAACTTATCAAAGGGCTATGAATTATATTTTTCATGAGTTGATCAGCAAGATTGTGGAAATATATATTGATGATGTGGTGATCAAGTCATTGGATCATGAGTCTCATTTGGCCGACATAAGGAAAACTCTAGAATGCACCAGGAAACATGGGCTTAAGATGAACCCGAACAAGTGTGCTTTTGGAGTTTCGGCTGGAGAGTTTCTGGGATTTTTGATACATGAAGGAGGAATAGGAGTTGGTAAGAAAAGCATGAAGGCAATTGATGAAATTGTTCCTCCAACTAATCTTAAAGAGTTACAATCGCTGCTTGGCAAGATAAATTTTGTGAGAAGGTTCATATCAAACTTGTCACAAAAGGTGTTGCCCTTTTCCTCACTGTTGAAAATAAAAAAGGATCAAAAGTTTGTATGGGGTGACGAACAACAGAAGGCTTTTGATGAAATAAAGGAGTACATGAAGAAGCCACCAGTATTGGTGCCTCCACAATTGAACAAGCCTTTCAAGTTGTACGTGGCGGCCGATGCCCAAACTATTGGATCGGCCCTCATTCAAGAATTTGAAGGGATGGAAAGAGTAGTTGCATACCTTAGCCGAAAGTTACTAGATCCAGAGACAAGGTATTCGGCTATAGAGAAGCTTTGCTTATGTGTTTACTACTCCTGTACAAAATTTCGGCACTACTTACTACATGCCGAATGCATTGTGTATTCAAAGTTTGATGTGATAAAACACATGTTATCTATGCCAATTTTGAACGGAAGGATTGGCAAATGGATTCTAGCTTTGTCTGAATTTGAGTTAAGGTTTGAATTGGCAAAGGCTGTTAAGGGACAGATTATTGCTGACTTCATTACTGAACATCATGATACATCGATAAATTTGCTTAACATTGTTCCTTGGGTGTTATTCTTCGATGGATCTTCATGCAACAAAGGTGGTGGAGCAGGTATCTTATTAATTTCACCCAAAGGAGAAACATTTGAGTTTGCTATTCCCATTCAATCTGCTGTTACTAACAATTAGGCTGAGTATGAGGCATTGCTCAAAGGGCTCCAATATTTAAAAGAAGCAAAGGCCATTGTAGTTGAAATTTTTGGAGATTCAGAATTGGTCATAAAACAATTGAATGGTGAATATGAGTGCAAAAGTGATACCTTGAGGAATTACTATGAAGAATGCAAAGAAATATTGAAGAGCTTTCGGTCAGTAATTCTACAACACATTCCTAGAGGGGATAATGGAGAGGCAAATAGATTGGCCCAAAGTGCATCAGGTTATAGAGAGCTTCAAGAATTGTTTGCTAATGATGTATATGCTTTCGGGAGTAATCTGGCAGGAGATGATTGGAGGAAAGAAATTGCCGATTATTTGGAGAATCCATCCCAGAAAGTTTCTAGAAAGCTCAGGTATAAAGCTTTAAAGTTTGTTCTTCTTGATGATAATTTGTATTATAAATCCTTGGATGGGGTGCTGTTACATTGCTTAAATCATGAAGAAGCAAAAAGGCTGATGAGTGAAGTACATGATGGGTTATGCGGAGCACATCAATCGGCCTACCGAATGAAGTGGGTTATTAGAAGAACTGGATATTACTGGCCGACAATGTTGGAAGATTGTTTTGAATATTATAAGGGATGTCAAGACTGTCAGAAATTTGGAAACATTCAGAGAGTTCCGGCATCGGCTTTGAATCCCATTATCAAGCCATGGCCATTCAGAGGATGGGGAATAGATTTGATTGGCCAAATAAACCCTCCATCTAGCAAGGGGCATAAGTTTGTGCTTTTGGCAACCGATTATTTTACCAAGTGGGTTGAGGCAATTCCATTAAAGAAGGTGACATCGGAGAATATGGTTGAATTTGTTAAAGAACATATCATTTACAGATTTGGGATTCCTCAAACAATCACCACAGATCAAGGGGCTCAATTTACATCTTCAGAGTTCAAAGATTTTGCTGAAAGTATGGGCATCAAATTGTTAAATTCTTCTCCTTATTATGCCCAAACTAATGGTCAGGCAGAGGCTTCTAACAAGATTATGATTAAAATTATACAGAAGAAGATTGATCAGAAGCCGAGAAAGTGGCATTCGGTACTCAATGAGGCTTTATGGGCTTACCGAATGGCTCCACATGGGGCTACACAGACGTCTCCTTATGAGTTGGTGTATGGGCATCATGCTATCTTGCCATGGGAAATACAATTAGACTCAAGGAGAATAAAGTTGCAAAAGGATTTAAGTTCTAAAGATTATAATGATTTAATGATGGACGAATTAGAAGATTTGCATATGATTCGTCTCAGGGCCTTGGAAAATATCGAGAAAAATAAAATGCGAGTTGCTAAATATTACAACAAGAAGGTGCAAGTTAAGCAATTTACAGAAGGTGATCTAGTTTGGAAAGCGATATTGCCGATTGGAACCAAATATGCAGCATTCGGCAAATGGTCTCCAAATTGGGAAGGCCCTTTCAGAGTAGTTAGATGCGTGCCTGGAAATGCATATATTTTGAAGACATTATTGAGAGAAGAATTTGCTTCTGCTATAAATGGAAGATATTTGAAGAGGTATTATCCCAGTGTTGAAATCGATCGGTGATTGATATATTAAATTGCCGAACAGCCGATATTTGGGAAGAAATCGTCTTTAGAAGGAAATTGACAGAGACATTGGAGAAAAAGAAAAATGGCCAATACTGAATGTATTGCCCTTAGCACAAAGTATGTTACATCAAGAGTTCATGCAAAAGATAAGTTTTATTGCCGAAATTCCATAAATCCCTAGTACAAACTACTGAAAGAGCCTGTTCAAAACAGACTGGGGATGAATGGAATCGGCAATGGCAGCGCCATGGCCATCAAGACGATCAATGGAGGCGTCAATATCGTCGATGTCTTCTGGGTTGTTGTTGGCAAAACCAACCGGCATTCTGGAATAGTCGGTGCCGGTGTGCGTCGACATAGCGACGAGACCCGCAGCGACGCCCAGGCGAACGCCATGGGAAGCCACTTCGTCGACACGACCTGCCACCGCACCAAGGCGTGCCTCGGGTGTGTCCTCTTGGGCGTTCACCTTGTCCGCCAGCTCCTCCACCAGCGCCTTCAGTCGAAGAACTTGGTGAAAAACTGTGGGCTGCCTGGGTGTTTATTTATAGAACCCGCAGAGGAAATCGTGGCCAAAGATCGTGGTGCGTATTCCGAAGAGTTCGGAAGGTGGAAAGGATTTTCCAGCTGATCGGTTCTCATGTCGTTTGGGATTCTTATCGAGTCGTATTCGGCTTTGACTGGATGAGATTCGGCTATGTCATAGTTGAAGCGTTTTCGGGTCTGACGCTATTAAAACCAGCTTTGCCGAATGAGTTATCCACAATGGAGAGAAAGCAAAGATTGGTGAAATTACAAAGTTGGTAAGACATTCGGCTAATTAAATATTCAATACAACTACACACCCAAGTACTTGGAGATTACATCTTTAGCATCAGATATCATTCTATTAATGGTCTCCAAAAGATTTTTGCCTGCTTCTTGGGTTTTTATCAGAGCAGAGAGCTTCGTTTTGAGCTGTTTATCTTCAGATAGAATTGCCGATGCTTCCTTTCGTATCCTCTCTGTTAGATCAGGGAGTTCGGCTAACTTCTTCTCGTCAGCTTCGATTTCGGTTGACAGAGTCCTCAATTCGGCTTCTAGCTCAGCTTTTCTGATTTTCTTCAGATCAAGTGCTGACTGCAGTCTAGCTGACAATTCTTTATTGCTCTGAGCTTGGATATACAGATCTTTCAAGGATTGCTTAGCTATGGCTCTTCTTTGTTCTAAAGCTGGTTGTAAAGATTGACTTTTCAGAACCTGTCTGACTGCAGCAAATTTTTGATCCAATTGAGAGATTGGTTCCAAAGAAGCTTGAATATCAACAGGAAGTTTTTGTTCAATGGGCTCAAGCATATCTCTCAGAAGATCAGCATCCTTGACTTGATCCTGGATGTCTTTCTGCAGAAAGGAGAAGATTTCCTTTAGTTTTGCCTGGGTTTCTTCTGATAAAGTCTGACTAGAAGAAATTTCCTCTGCTTGTTCGGCAACAAGATCATCCAAGGGAAATGAGTAGCTGGGTGATGAAGTTATTTTCTCCTGGAAAAAGATATTGCCGAATTAATGATTATCCATTGAATAAAGAACTGGGGAGACTGGGAAATTATCTCTACCTCATTCCTGATCTCTTGGATGGAGAGAGAGGGCGGCTCAAGCTCAGGCAAAGGTTCTTGTATGTCATGCTGAGGAGAGCTTGGAAGGTTCTTTGGTGGAGATGAGGCTTCTGGCTGAGGTGCATCAGGTAGAGCTGAAGCTGGTTCTTGATGAAGGGAGGAGCTCTCCGAAATTGGATCCATTGAAGTTTGCTCTATGACTGAAAGAAAGTTAGTGCCGATGAAAAAGAATTTTTTAAAAGGACAAGATGGTGAGAAATTTTACTGATCACTGAAGCATCGGCAGGTCCTGTGCTAATGGCCAATTGTTGTGATTTGGCCTGAAATCATAAAGGAACAGAAATGAGCAGAATGAAATTAGCATTTTTACTCGAGGAAGAAGAGATTTGACCTGTGCAATTATTTTGCTGCTTGTTCTTTTCTTCTTTACAACTGAAGGGGCAGTTAAAGAAAGAGTTTTCCTCTTGACAGATGATGGTCTAGTAAGTATTGGATCTGAGGAAGCTTGTCTAGCCATCAGCTGAGCCAAGGTAGGAGATTGGTGCCCCAAAGCAGAGATTGGGCATGCAGTTTTGTATAAAATTACCCTGGCAAGAGGGGCAGGTGTTATGTCCTGCAAAATAATAGAGTTAGAATCGATTGGGGTTGATGTTATTAAGACAGATGAAGGAATAAGCATATTACCTCTGCAGTTGGCTGATAATCAGGCATTAATTCAAGGCAGAAGGGATGGATTGGCATGTTGAAGATATGATCATGGAATTCTTGCCACCAGAGAGTGAAGGAAGGATGGGCAGATATTATTGGCACAAAAGGATCAGGTGCATAAATAGTTCCACAGCATTTATAAGTAAAAATCCTTCTTGTCTCTGTGGAATCCTTGACAATCTCCCTGGGCCTGAGAAATTCATGGAGGAATAGCCTAGGGGGCACTTGGCCACATCCCAACTGTCTAGCCATCATGTTTGGCTGATAATATTCATAAGTGCTTTGGACTAGCCTCCCTCCACAGAATTCGGCTGGCAGGATGCAGGGCTGGATGAAGGCATTGAAAATTGCTACAGATTGTACATCAGTGCATCCAGTCTCAAAGCTGAATTCGCAAGGGAGAGTAAGATTGTCATTGTCCGAATATGGGAACCAAAGAGGATTGGCAAAACCTCTGAAGAAGAGCTCAAACAGTTCACCAATGTTCTTGTTGATAGGTACAGTGGAGGCAGCTTCTCCATAGGTTTGACAACCTTTGGTTCTCCGGGTTTCTCCTTCTTTATAATTGATTGAAGGGAAGTCTCGGCTGTTGAGATCAATAGCAACGATTTGGTGCATGTATAATTGCAGCCACATTTGGACAAACCACCAGGGACCATTGACACAGGGGATCTTCTTGCTAGTGTGCATCAGGTGGGTGGTTTGGTTGAGCATATGGTAAACACTTCCCAGGAGGTATTTCCCAAGTGGGATGACTTTTCCAGCAGCCAGCTCTTCGGCCATCACGATATGATTCAAGGTTGGCTCATTGGCTTTGCCACAAAAGACTGATCTGCATAGCCACATGTTCAGGAAAGCTCTGTATTCGACATCAGTCAGAGGACCATCAGACATATGATTCTGGATATATCTCTTGTATCCAACCCCTGTTCTTACTCCTGTCTGCTTGGAGGAACCTTTATGGTCATATGGGTACACAGTTCCTGTAACATTCAGGCCGGTCATCATGTAGACATCGGCTAAGGTAGGGGACATTGGGCCATGGCCGAAAAGAAAAGCATTTGCACCATTGGACCAGAAGTGGCAAGCTGCGATCAGAAGGTTCTCATTCTTTGGTGTTTCGGCTAGAGATAGCTCCAAGCAATGAGAAATACGAAGACTGTCCCAATTCTGCGTCTGGGGACTTTTATCGTCAGAAATCCTTTTGTACCAATTTCTCCATCCGGCAATTGGGGGCACAGGCCAGTTCTTGAAGGCGTCTTGCCACTCATGAGGTTTTGTCAGTGAAATCTTAAAAGGAATCCGCTGAGATTCGACCGCAATGATTTCAGAAGGATCTGAATCTCCTACGGGACCGAGGAAGTAGGATGGAGATTTTTCCTCAACAGGGATGAGGATTTCGGTAGCTAGGGCCTATCAAGAATGAAAGGGGATAAGAAGAAATTTAAAATGCAAATCGAAAGAAGAATGCCGAACATGCTTGAGGGGATTGAAGTTTACCTGGAGAGCAAGATCTTGGTCCGCCATTTGAAGGTTGGATCTTGGAAGTCGATGACTTAGGGTTCGGATCCGGATGAGAGCTCTGAAGATTCAAAAGGAGAAGCGGGTGCCGAGCAGAACTAACTTGGAAATGTTAAGTGCTTCTGGTCAATTCCGAGATAAAAGTTACCTCTTATCCCGAAATTGAAGGGGCATGTGTTGACACCAAAAATTGGCACCAGGAAGAGGCTGACATGTGGGCCGGAGTCGTCGAAGAGATATCATTCGGCAAAGGAGTTTTTCCCCAGAGGCATTCGGCAAAGACGTTCTGCGGTCGGGAACGCGTCGTCATTCGGCAGAGGCATGGTTCCGCAGGTAAAAGCGGTAGCATTCGGGAAGGCGTGATGACGTGGAAAAACATAAGGAAAAGGCCGGTTCGAACAAGGAATGCAATATGGGCACGAAGATCCGTCATTTATTTTTAGAAACAAGTATTGTAGTCGTGTCCGACTAGGAGTTGTATCAAGACCTGGGTATAAATATAAACCCATGGCATCTGTAGAAGAAGACAATCAATCATACAACAAACCGGCCCCGTGCCAACATCGAGTCCTTTAGTCGAGTCGTCGAGTTCTTCGAGAGGAGTCATCGATCCGTCGACCTCCGTAAGTACCGGCAACCTTGTATCATGCTTAGTATCATGCGGTGGATTTAAGCTTTGATGCAAGTAGTCTTGTTACCATGCTTAGTATCATCCGGTGGATTTAAGTTATGGTCTCAAGAAGGTTCCTCTGTTAGGTCATGAGCCATGCGGTGGGCTAAGATCTAGTATGGACCAAGTTATCGGCTCTGTTGGATTTCGGCAAGATCTAACAGATTCATTAAGTTACCCCGTGTTGCTTCGTTTTTACTATGTGCTTAATTCATGCAACACACCTTTGCCCAATCTAGATCGGCTAGAATCGGCTCTACTTCACGATGTGACGACTTATCCCCTCACAGCCGAGTCCGAAACCGATCTAGGTTGCCACGTGTCGCGGGTTCGAGCTTATCGGCATCGTGTAGATCTTGACAGAACCGGGTATCATGCGGTAGATGCAGGTTTTTGGATCGTCTTAGAGCTAATCATCCGGTGGATTAGAATTCGATTCGATCTGATAGATTTATCTTTACCGATTAAGCTTGTTCCTTCGCCATGGACCCCGATTCGGCTAAATAGCCGCATTCGGTAGTGCTCTCACGAGTGAACGTGTGTTCATGGGTTTGCATTGGACAAAGAATGCTTTTAGCCTTTCACGATTAGATTGTATCATGCGGTGGATTGATCTAATCTGATTGGTGGTGTGGCCTCAAACGAGTTGTATCATGCGGTGGATTAACTTGTTCGTTGCCATGCTTGACGGGTGCTGCTTTCGGCCTATGCATTCTTGTTTTCAATGTAAATTCGTGACTGTGTTGTGGGTTCGTAATTAAACATTGAATGCTTTTAGCTTTTCATGGTTAGACTGTATCATGCGGTGGATTGGTCTAATCTGATTAGTGGTGTGGTCTCAAACAAGTCGTATCATGCGGTGGATTAACTTGTTTTGTTATCATGCTTGACGGGTGCTGCTTTCGGCCTATGCATTCCTTGTTTACTGCGAATTTATGATCATGTTTCACCCTTTTATTTATCTATCATGCTCTGTTTCTCGTTAATCGGCTATGAGTATGTGTTACAATGTTCATTCGGTTGAAAGCCGATCTTTCGTCATGCTTACGTCACGCATTCGGCAGTGCGCTCCTTGTATGCCTTGCCGATTGCCGAATGTGGCTTTAACTGTCGACAGATAGCTTGTCCGTAGCTATATGTCTCTCGAGATTGGCTTCAACGCCGCAAATATGGAACTGTCTGGTCTCACCCGGCACGTTCCAGGTTTTGATCTAAACTTTTTTGTCCCTTTGTTAGTTTTCAGGCAAACTGACTGGCACGCTTCCGGATTCAAAAGCCCGGGCCACGTGTGAAGCCAGCTAATTCGGCTTGCTGTGTGCTTGGCGTGAGGTGCGGATTTTACGTCAACACTTTGCTCCTGAACCGGAAACCTTAGCGGGCTATCACTTATTAGAGTGTCTTTGTAAAGGTCTCATAGTGAAACCCAGTATTCGGTCCACGTGGTATGGGAAGGGTACATGCTTTTGGGCAATGAGAATCGCGACTTATGGTGAAAATGTACAACCTCTGCAGAGTGTAAAACTGTTATAACAGCTGTGCTCACGGTCATGGGCGGCCTGGACCCTCACATGATAATTTATACGTGAAGATGGATTAAATTGTGGTTACTTGATTGTGTTGGGATTATGTCATTCATTAATTTGTGGGTGGTATATACTTTCATTTGGTAGTAAATAGTTGTCTAATAAAACTGGGCCAATTAAAAGTGCTTACTGCAGTATTGTCAGGCAACCTTTTTGCCTCAGCCTTATATGTCATATTATATTTGCTGAGTACGTCACGTGCTCATGCTTGTTTTCTTTCTTCTATTGCATCTACTATACCCGAAATGCTGCTCAGATTGGGAGGATGTGGAGGATTTTGCTACTGAGTTTGAGGAGTTCTAGGCGTGTCTTCCCCCAGTCATCTGCCTGTGGAGTTGGAGTCACTCGTGCTTTGATACTTAAACGTTTAATTAAGTCTTCCGCTACTTCATTTGTGTCTACTCTGATATTGTAATATTCGTACATTAATACTTTCTCGAATGCATGGTTATGATTATTCACTTGTGATGTCTACCATATGTATGTAAACTTGATCCTGACGCACATATGACATGCATCTTCTGCTAGAACCGGGTGTGACATTGCAGGAATCGAAGATTAGTGGCAGCGCCTTTAAAAAAGAGAAGGGAACATCGAACACAGAACGGGGAGGAAGCCAATCTATAATTCTATATCGAGCCGTATTAAAATTCGAATTTTTTCAGTCGAAGCGGGATGCCGAAGCGGCGTTCAAGCGAGCGTGACCGCCGCCGCCGGCGGCACCTTTACCTCGTCTTCGACGACTCGTCGTGCGGATACAGCATCCGCAAGGTAGATCTGCCGCCCGATCCCGATTCTGATTCCGATTCCGACGACGGCGAGCATCCACCGCCGCCGCATCCGCATCCGCATGCTGCAACCTCACGGGCAGCCGCCGATCAGCTTCGCCACCTGCCACCGGCCGTGTTCCGCCTGGAGGCGCCGCGAGGGTTGCCGCACTACTTCGCCGCCGCCTTTGGCACGAGGATCATGGCGATGCATCCCGTGAGACCGGGAACCGACGGCGAGCTCTGCTCCATGCCCAAGCACCTCGCCCCCGTGTTCGACGTCCGCACACGCGGCGTCATCTTTGCCCCACGCCACAGGGCAGATTTGGCTGACCCCATCTACATCCCGTCAGGGATAGGCTGTTCGCTCTAGCCTCCGGCTCCTTCGAGCAGCTCTGGCCGCCGCCGCTGGAGCACCCCGGCGGTGAGCACTTGGTGTGGGCATGGCACGAGCTCCCGGAGCCGCCCTTCGAGAGGCAGCGAATCACCTCCTACGCCGTGCACCCCGACGGCCGGACGATCATTGTCAGCACCGCCGGGAGTGGCGCGGCGGTGCCGCCGCCGCCACGTTCGCCTTGGACACGGAGGCGCCGGACTTGGTGTGGAAACGGCTGGGGAAGTGGGCGCTGCCTTTCACTGGCAGCTCGCACTTCGACGGCGAGCTGAACGCCTTCGTCGGTCTCTCCAAGGACACAGACACCCTCGGCCACCTCTGCTCCTGCGACACGGCCGGTTCCGACACCGGCGAGGGGCGTTGCCCGCCGCCGGCGTGGAAGCTCGGCAAAGAGAAGCTGTTCGGCGATGACCGGGGCGAGAAGCACGAAGGAGCCACCCTCCTCTACCTGGGAGACAAGAGCAGGTTCTGCATTGTTCAGTGCATCTCCGTCCAGGATGGATGCCTCGATGAGGACGCGCAGGAGGAAGATGTGCCCGGGACACGTTGTAATCTTTTTCGATTGATCACGTTTTCTCTCAGCTACGACAAAAATGGAGACCTGACCACTGGCAAGAGCCGCGCCGGGTTCGATACTATAAAGTGCCTAAAGCTTCTACTGAGTTTCTGCTCAAGAATCCGGTGGCGTTCTGGCTGTAATATTGTGCTATGATAGTATGAAATTTCGTATGTTTTCGCTTCAAGCGTGATTCTGTCGCATTCATTGTATCAGCCAAGATTGTGCAGATGCAAATGTGCATCCTTTGTATCTTTTGAACAATATGAAATGTATGGCGATGTCTTTTAATTTTGAGTAAAATGCACCCCAGGAGTCATATCAAAGAGTAGCTGGTTATTTACTTTCTCAAAAAAAAGTAGCTGGTCAATTTTTTATTTCTCTATATGAGAACTACGTTGTGATATTGGGATATTGCTCCTATTAATCAGTGTATCATTCGTACCAGAATGCATGTCTAAAGTGCATATTATATGTGTTGCTATAAAGCTGTCTTTTACTGTTAGTCACTTAGTCATATCAAAGCACATAACCATTACCGGTATCAAAGGTAGTATCAAGCTGTCTTTTAATGTTACTTTTGACCTTTCATGCTTTTGTTGTGAGTTTTTCCTCCCTTTTTAATTACTTAATCCCTGTATGATGCAATTGTCAGGCTATAAGATTCTGACAGTCCTGACTTTGCAAAGTACATGGCAGTCCTAATTTCGGATTGTGTGTGCTATATTAATTTTTTGCGTCCTAGTCCTACATGCCTTGCGATACGTTAATTTCCCTACATGTGCATGGTTTCGAACTCCATGGATATAAAAGGCTCCAGGCGCCAAGATCATCAGTCATCACCATCCAACACCCATCGGCACACTTTGCCATCGTCCCCTGTGGCCTCTTCCAAGATCTCATAAAAAATATATATATGCTGAACTCGACTGCGTATGCCGGTATCCAGATGCAAGGAGGGAAGAGCACAGGCGTCTCTGTGCTCCCGACGTCAAACGGCCGCGTTGCCAAAGTTGACACGGGGTGCTGTCCTGTGGAGTTTTCTTTTTTTTGAAACATAATGTCCTGTCCAGTTGGAGGCGAGCGCGAGAAGCAGTGGGGCAGAGGGAGGGAGGGCCTACTGCTGCTACTGATAGTCTGATACGGTACATGAGAAAAATGTGGCCACAATAATATATATAATAAGTTATAGTATTTATATGATTTTAATACCTTTAAAATCTACTCTGCCATATTATAATAATAGAATATAAACATAATATCATCTAAAACTACGCATATAGTATACATATGTTATTATTAATTAACAATTTACTTATTAGTCTATTAGGTCTTCTAGCTTAGCTCACGAGCTGGCTCGAACTCGCTCGTTATACTAACGAGAAAAACTCTTGCTCGGCTCGTTAGAAATATGCACCGAGCCGAGCCGAGCGAGCTAACAAGTTTCGAGCATTTTGTTCAGTCTTAGTCCAAACACTTATTACAAATTAGGTAAGAAACTACATTCTCTCCCACAAATTAGGCCCTCTCTTGTAGTCTTGTTTATATATATAGCACGATGTGTAGTTAAAATAAAACTGCAGGGGTCTTTTCTAAACATCGTACTTTGATAAGAAATAATCAAGGAAACCAGTTACTTTGATTCAATTCGGTTTTGGTATTAGAGATCTTTTTCCAGCCATGCCCGCTGTAATGCACCTGCATAATTGCTATAGTCTAAAATAACCACATAATAAAAGTAGCACGTACGTGTCGCGCACGCATTGTTACTAATTAGTAGCTCTAGACTGGTTCTTTTAGTATGATTGTGGATTTATCATTCTGTTGGAAGTGATTTTATTATTTACCACCTAAATGATAGTTTCAAAGGACATGGAAACTTCACATTGTGACCAGTAGCCTGCTATTTGGAGTTCCATATCTTAATTTACATACGTGTTTTTTTTCCTTCCAAGGAGCAACTGTTCCTAGTATGGAATTGGAAGGGCCAATGGGATTAAGTGGATTTATAACAAGACTCTATATTTCTTTTATCGATTAATCATTTTCTTCTAAGATATGTTTGTAATATTTACTTTTTATACACAACATTTTGCCTCCATATATGTTGGCACATTAACTCATTATTCTCTATGATTACTCAACTAAATATTTTATTGACTCGGCATTTTTCTTATGAGATACTCCGTATCTAACTTAATTTTCCATATTGTCTCACATTTCTTTTGTCCATGCAATATTTTTTTATCTCTAAGACAACTCAGTTTGACATATATTTTATTAACTCAACATAATTTCTGACATGTGCTGTCTTATCTTTTTATTTATTATTTTTCTTTCAATATATGACAGCTCAACTCTTTTGTTGACTCCTTTTTCTTCCAATAACCCTTTTTATTTACCATATGTAGGGTAACTATAAGAGGATAAATGTAGATCACATAAGCTTGCTGAGGAAGGCTATGGAACAGATCAAAGCTCCTGTCCCTGCAGTGCAGGTTCTAAGCAATGGCGGGGAACTGACTAGTGTTATTGTCGCATTTGACGCTAGAAAAATACCCTGTGAAGTGGTGCAAGGATCAACTCCCGGGCAACAGTTATTGCAAGGGGATGAATGAAACTGTCCTGAACGTGCTGAACAAGATGCAGTTTTAAAGGTGGTGAGGTATTTGGGCATGAAGTTTGGGCTCCAGGTTTTGGATTTTAGTTCTCATAAGATCAACAAACTGGAGATGCAGTGCCAACAGCTAGATGAACAGAATGTCATTGTTCTGAAGAATATTAAGAGGCTATTGTGAAGCAGTGGGGATCTTCTATTGTGGACGCTTGTATTCCAACAGAGGATATACTACCTGAGCTGCTGATTAGCATTGGCTTGGAGTCGATGAGTGGAGCCGATGAGAATGCAAGCATGCTATTCTTGTAGTTCAATTACATAGTATTGTTGCTGTGTACTAAATGGAACCTTTCACGTCTGGCAAAAGAACTTATGCATTTTGTATTATCTATTTATTAACTTAACATGCCTAGATGGATGAATGTTTTTTGGTTGCCCTGATTCTATTTATTACGGATTCCGATTTAAGCAGAATAGGTCATGCATACAAAATATTTTCAAAAAAACTTCATGATATAGAGAGGCAATGTGTATGTTAAAACAGCAATGTTCGCAAATCCTTTACAGAGACATCAATAGAATTCATATCATGTCATCTTAAGCCATAGTTCAACATCTAAACCTTTAGTACACAATTGTGATATAAGATAAAATGCAGGTCCAGTCTAAATTATCTGACTACATTACAACACAGCAAAATCTTACGCCTTCAGTTACAACTCTTGTCCATATGTAGCTCAGTGCCCAAAATAACCAACCTTGCACACAAAGCGATCCCTACTTGAAGAAGGAATCACACTCATCTTCCATCACCAATCACTATGCATCAGTGTAGCCCTTAAGGTCACACTTGCTGCAACGAACATCAGTTTTTCATATCTTTGTTGTACTTCCGTGCCACCCACAAGTCTTTCTAGTATGTCCTGCAGAAGGCAACTCAACTTCAGGAGTACCAAACACGAACATTTCACTATTACGTTACTATGAAATTATTATGTTACTATAAAGCACCACTTGTGGTGAAAATAGTGAGCTGGAGTAGTATTTTGCAATATGCGCATGGTCTACATAAAGAGTCTGGCAAATATTTATGGATATTGTGTTTGGTGTTTATTGGCAAAAGTAACTAAGTTTTAAAACTGTCTTTTACAAGATGTACATTAGCTATGGCTTGACTACAAAAAGGACTGGATCTGAAATTTAGACTGTCGTGCATCAATGAAGAGAGTCTGAAGTTTAGGAGGGTCTGAAAGGGCAACATGGGTACATAACTGTGTTGTATAAAAAGAACAATGTTAAAATCTGAAATGTAACTGAATGTTGGGTTGGCCTGAAACAACAACCAAAACACACAACAGAGTTGTTGGAATAGATAAAAAATAAAATAGAAATCTGAATTGCAGCAGGCCTGTTGGTGGCTGGTGCTGATTATTGTTGAGAGAAAAATACTGCTGGCTGGTTAGTGGCTGGTGCTGGTTTTTACTGAGATAAAAACACTGCTGGCTGACGGCTGATAAGCCAAACGAACGGGTATAAAAACTAATTTGAGTATTAATTGTGGATGATGGGTAGTTCTGATTATTCTTTGGGCGAGGGGGCTGAGTGCTTGTGCGGAATAAGGCCCTGTTTAGTTCTCAAATTTCACCTCTAAATTTCACTATGTAAAAAGAAGATTCACATCGTATCAAAATGTCGGCATATGAGTTTTAAATGTAGATGAAATCAAAACTAATTATTTGTTGTTCTTTGCGAGACGAATATTTTAAAGCTAATTAATCAATATTTGGATAATTATTTAAAAAAATACAAACGAAATGCTACAGCATTGTATTTATGGCACTTTTTAAACTTGAAATTAAACAAGGGCTAAGCTGGGTGAATGGACCGTACGCGAAATGTGCCTGCATGGGTAATGGGGTCTTTTTTAGTTCCCAAATTCGGGAGTTTGGGGTCTCTTTGTAATCATTGCGTCACTGTAGCATTTCGTTTGTATGTGCGAAAATTTATTCAAAAATTAATTAATTAGGCTTAAAATGTTCGTCTCGCAGAGTATAACAAAAATATACAATTAATTTTTTATTTCATCTATATTTAGTACTCCATACATGTTATGATATTTTAATGTGATGGGAAATTATAGTAAATTTGGGAGTTGGTTTTTAGAATTATAAACAAGCCTGATAGCTAGCGAGTCAGAAGCAGTAAGGCCGCGGTCAACGAGCATCTCGGCGAGGCAGAGCCAGCACGAAGATTGAAACAGAATGGACGGCGTGAGATAAGCTGAGTCGTTGTTCATCCGGATTCACCCGTTGCCCCGTCCCCCCTCTCACGCTCCTGCCTCACGGCTCTTCTGCCCTGAGGCGGTTACGGCTTGGCGCGCCGCCCGCCGCCCTCCGCCCGCCGCTGTATCCCCGCCGAGGCGCTGTCCTTGGCCGCTGCTCCCACTGCTCGTCCCGGGGAACCAATGGCATCCCGCTTCCGATCCGGCCGGCGCCGCGCGTCCACCTCGCCCGGCAGCTCGTCGACCTCGCCTGGCCGCAACTCGTCCGGCCACCGCAATGTGAGGCGCCGGGCGTCGACCTCTCCCGTCAGCGCGTCGTCCACGCCCGCGCCCGCGGCTGCCCGCGCGTCGTCCACGCCCACCCCCACCCCCACGCCCGCGCCCGCGGCTGCCCGCGCATCGTCCTCGCCTGGTCAGTCCTCGTCCACCCCTACGCCCCGCCGCGCATCGTCGACGCCCACGCCCCGCCGCGCGTCTTCGACGCCCACGTCCCGCCGCGTGTCGTCCACCCCAACGCACGCCCGCGCGTCGTCACTGCTTCGCAGCTCCTTGATTTGGAAGGTGAGTAAATGCTGTTTATATCCAAAACCTAGATGGTTTCGTCCTAAACTAGAAAACACGGGTGCGGCACCATCCTTGAGTTGGCCAGTGGTGATTCTCTGTGTGTTTTGCAAAGGATTATACCATTTTTGGACCATGGGTCTTGGATGTTAGTAGCCATGTGAATGGATGTATAAGCTAGGCGGTCACAATAAGTATGTAAGAAAGGCAGTATTGCTAGAAGCTATGTTGATTGAATTTTAGTTATCAATAAACATTTATTGGCCTCTCTCATGAGAGAACAGCCCATATAGGAAATTATCCTTGTGCTTGCATTGACGGAGGGAGACACCATTGCTTGTTGCCGTTGCTCTAGTGTACTTTTCTTCTAGAATTCATGTTACAATTATATGATGCATGCATCATGATGATCTCAATACCAGATTTAGAATATGTACTAGAAATATGGCGCGCTGTTATGACCCGTTAATTTTGCATATATAGTTAGCTTGGTTAGGATAACATAATTTATTAGCTTAATCCAGCCCTCAGGTGAGTATATGGAGCTGTTTTTATTGGGTTTCATGTGTCCACTACTATTAGTAATAAATCCGTTGAGGTACTAATATAGGATTAACTGTGCACGGGCAAGTGTTGCTAAGTCTGTAAACCTTACAGAACTACATATCCTAGTTGCCAATTTGCAGTCTCCTTTTTAGATAGCGGTCCTAATATTTAATAAATTTCTCTGCGGTGATGTTGCCGACATCATAAAATGAAGCATCAGATTGGGTCTAGCAGTTCACATAAGCTGAGGAACTTAACAGTTACCCATTTCATTTTTTTTGTTATGCTGTCAACGTCTCCATAGGATTTATTTGGCTTGCACCAAAAGATCACTTGGTGCAGAAAGATTTTTGCATTATTTCTTCAGAGAGATGCATACAGAAAATGGATTCATGGTAAAAATTATGGAATTACATGTTGAGATTTTTTAGAGTAACACAATTTTTTAAGATCTCTCTGGATACTGACTGAGAAAAGGTGTACAGATCGTGAGAGAGAACTAATATGTCTAAGCTTAAAATTTGGTTTCAAAGCTTTGTCTACGAAAAACTGCAGTGTTAAAATTATGTCTTTTTTTAGGAAGGATGAAAAAGTCTAGTAAAGCTTGTCATGAACATTTGGTCATTTCCACATGATTTATGTTGTCCAATACATTACTTATACTGATAAGATGAGCTGTGATATTCCACAAACAGAAAAATAACACACACGAAGTAGTAATATTTACTTAGATAGACTGGGCAAAACATAGAATGTTCCTGTGTGGTAGTTGTGAGCTGTAGTACTATAAATCATTATCAAGCGAGTGCCTGCTTAAAATTTTCATCCTATAGTGAGTATTGATGATATCCTCGTGCTTTGGGCTATTGGGAAAAATCATTAGCCTGAATTACCAAACCAAACTGCCAGCCGCGCATGCTTGAAACTGATATAAATTTTCTGTGCCGGCTTGACTACTCTGTCAATGCATTGAATCTTTGCAGACACAAATGCTGCAGTGCTTCACCTAATGGGAGGAACTATTTTATTTTATTGTTTTGGTTCCCACTTTATAGAGGGTACCAGTCAAGTACTTCGACAAAAGATTGCATCTCCAACAAATTATTAGAAGCTAGCTGACATGTCTTCTGATTCGAAAATTGATGTGCTGTTAAATTTCTAATATAACTGTTCGTCCAATAAAACAGTTGTTATAACATAGGAGTACTTTATGAATAAGGGCTCTCCATTCTTTGCTAAGCTAGAAGGCTACTGCACATATGAAATAAATGTATTGTATTGGTCCAAAAATGTTCAGTACCATCCACAACACCTTCTCTAAAAGTGGAAACTGATACAACCTTAAACTGTTTCTTTTCATTTTCTCAGCTTAATCTGCTAAGTGCTAAGACCACAGGAGAGCTCTCAAACCACATTATTACTGGTACATTGTGAAAATTTTAGTAACTAATACCGGCTGACAAGGACCCTATCCTTATTACCTGGTCAGACATTAACATTGCCCCTGCCCTTAGTAAAATTATTGAAATAACCGAGTTAAATGGTCATGCTGCCTTGCTTTGATTTCTCCCCCTAAAAATTTCTTTATACTACTGCACTCTGTGTAGCCTCACTTATATAGTGCCCTGAACTCCCCTGGCTGTCCTACAACTAATATACTTTGTCAGTAAGAATACTGCTAGAGACTAAAGTATTTGTTTCCTTGTATATGTTTTCAGTCTATTTTTGAAATTAGCAAACGTTGTTTGAAGCTTTGCAACTGACAAACTGTTACTGCTATTGGGGAATTCCATGAATATATATTCCAGATTGCTTTAGTCACAGCATAAGTAGGATGTTGCATTACTAAGTTGCTAACCCTGTAGCATGTTCTCCAGCATTGTCGCATTGCGGGTATCAACTTGGACAAATTCATAATGTTTTCCAAGCTTAGCTGCAAAGGATTCATCTTTCTCCCTGGCAAAATGGGGCATGAATAATTGACAGTTATATATGCAGCTTGAACAGATAAGAATGTCGCACCCTGCTGTATGGGCAGCTCCGCCTCTGGTGTGGGTTTGCAAAAGGATATGTAGATAATTGGGTTTGGCTTTGGGATGAAGAATGGCAAAATAGGCATTCTCATCCCTCAATAATTGCCGACTGCATGTTTGTCCCCTAGCTTTAGTCCAACTTATTTGACTGCAATCCCTCCTCCCCTCCATCTATCGCAGAGGCCACCACCACCCCTTCTATTTTATTTGAAACATGGTTTGCTCTACAATTTACCCGCTCTCCAATTTACCAAATGTAAGAAAAGTAGTAGTACTATTAAAGTGGCTGAAAGATGCTACTTGCTTATTTGTCTGTAGTTCTTCAAACTGATCGGATTTTTATTTCAGAAACCACACATGAAACTGACGAGAAGGAGGACGGGGCAAGCTCTTCAGAAAGTCCTGAAAGTTCAGGCAGAACAACTTCCGGTAAGTAGTGGCACATGTATTCCTTGTATTGTAGGATATACTACATTTTGCCTGTGCCAGTGTGTGGATTTGAATTGTATGTAAATGCCTATAGCTTGCTTAAATTGCAATTGTTTGAGCCATAGAATCTATATGACTATATACATCACCTACAGCCTGTTACACCCACCTTATAATCTCTTGCAAACCTGCTGGCATTCTGCATTTAGGATCTATTTCTATTACTTAGGTAGTGCTTTTGCAGCTTATTGCTTGTGTAGCACTTATCCGAACTGAAGAAAAGATGTGCTTCAGTTTCGTGACATTATGATCATAGGAACAATAAGGTGTTAGACTTTTACCTTTCTTTTGATATTTGATCATCTAATATTATATTCAATTTACAGGACGAATTGTATGAGCTTTTTGTGTCTGAGAAGGAGGAGAAGAAAAGCTCTGAGTTTCGTGATTTCTATACCTCTGAAGCTGCTGTCACTGCTATCGATGTCCCAGGGCAAACTTCTGGTGAACAGTATCTGAGGTTCTCTGATCCTGCAAAGATTTCATCAGCAACCCTTATCGACTGGGTATTCATGTTGGGAGATGCAGGATATTCTCTCCGTGGCTGTTTTGATTCGTCTGATTTTGCAGTCACACACTTTGGTTACTTCAAAGGCAAGAGATCTCTGATGAAAAGAATCAAGAAATACAAAGCAAAGTGGGGTAGGATGGATATGGAAGCAGCTGCTGATTTGATACTGGATGAGATCTGCTCTGGTGCTGCTATACTACCCTCTGATTTGCAACACCTCCTTGGTTTGCTTAAGAAAAAGAACACATTTATCATAAGGCACCATGCCTCGTTGTATAAGGAACTTGGGAAGGATGTCCTGTTCTCCTCAATGTTCGTAAGATTCAAGAAACTTGAGAAGCTTAACAAATCGAAGTACAAGAAAGTTCTCGCCAAGATTCCCTACTGCAGTGGTTTAGATTGGTGGAAGCCAAGGGTCCGGAAAAACACATATCTCGAAGCAGTGCTCGACAGGAAGAATCCCACAAACCTCAGCAAGAAGAACCGGCGAAACCGCAAGGTCAAAATTGCATTCAGGGTTCGTTCAGCATATAAAGGGCACGGGGGTGAGCTATTGAGATTCAGAAGGAATGGTCAGCAACACCTTCCTGATTTTTCGATTGGCAAGCAGCCAGCTGCTGCTGCAGGGACACTGGGCCGTCGCCTTCAGCAGCCATCACCCACTGCCTCCAGCATGAAGAAGAAGCTTCCCTGTTCAGCGGCTTCTGCAGCGAGCAGGGGTCAGAAAGCTGTGCAGCCAGGGATGGGCAGCTGTGCTGTCTTTGGAATGATGGAAGTGGAGCTCTATGGACCTGATGACGCTGAACATATGTTTGAGGTTGCAGTGCCTGACCTTTTGGTCGATTTCCAGCAAGCTATGAGTGATGTGGGAGAGATCAAAGGTCTTGGGTGGCCGGAGCCATCAAGGGGAGGACGGCTCCGCTGAAAAGTTCAAGTTGGATCTAGTGGGTGGCCGGAGCCATCAAGGGGAGGACGGCTCCGCTGAAAAGTGCAAGTTGGATCCAGTGAAGCCAAGTGAACCTTGATGTAACAGCAGTGCATCTTTGGATGCTTTTCATATTCAGAAATGTTAGGATATATACCGAAGCTCATGTTTGCAGGACTCTTTTCATGCGGTCGAACGGCAGAGTTTCTAACTGAATCTTTTACTGTGGATAGTAACAGCATTACACTTGTGCAGTGGATCTTCTTATATAGATATGATAAGACGTTTCTGGTAATGTTTGGAGGCACTGTTCTATTGCTTGGTTTAACATTTGGCCGGTCAGAATTTTTCCGGTGACTTCCATGTGGAATCAGTTATGAACTGGTGCCGCTGAATTGTCTTTTTAACTTGTTGCAGTGAGGATATATGTCGAAATTGCAACTGTATTCTTTCATATAGTACATGTAGTGGATTATTGTTTACTTGCCTGCTTGATATTGTGATTTTAAGTGAAGTTTGTTAATGGGTGGATTCAATCTTTGGGAAACACTTTTTTGAGTGCTTCTTTGCAACCTGCTAATGGTTTGGGTGGAAACCGGCTTCGATTTGGTGGGAAAACAGTGTCCCTTTGAAACCTAAACGGCTCAGCTTGGTTTGGTAATTTGGTCGGTAGTGGTTTGCTCGATTTCACAGAAAAACTGCTCAGCTTTTGGTAATATGGATGGAAATGCTTTTAAACCGTGGATTGTAGCATATGGATTTGAGGCCTGTAAATCAGAGTAGTCTCCTGGTTTGTTTGCATAGTTTGCGGACCCACTAGTGGATACTTCATAGCGCCGCCGGCGGTCTCGTGAGCGACGCCAGCACGGCGATCACGGTGGGTGCCCCTGCCATCGCCGGAGCCAGAGATCACGGTGGGTTTTTTTTTGCATATTTTCCTTGACATTGTGTTTCTTGGTAAAGAATTGGCAATGACCATTTTACTTGCACCAGCAAAGAAAGCGACACGCAATTAGCATAACAGTCGTGTTAGAAAATGGAGGGAAGATGCATCCGAGAAAAAGTTTTTTTTTATCAAATCTCGGACATACAGTTAAGTGCCAAAAGCTTTTAGCGTGTGCGAAGGATGAGCTAATCATTTCATGTAGACATTTACAAAGACTCCACGCAGACCGCATCCACGCGTTACATCGAGATATCATCATGATTTTTACATCCAAAAGGCCACGGGATCCTCCAGGGCAAAGTCACTAGCTGCTTCAGGCACTTTGTAGTATCGAACTCGCCTGCTGTTGCCAGTCGTCAGGTGTCCATCCTTGTCAAACTTGAGAGAAAACGTCGTTACTCGAAACAGGTGGCGGCATGGCTGGTCAGTCTCATCTAAATCCTCGTCCTCCTCATCCTGCAACCTGTAGAAATTCCTCTCATCAGCACAGTCATCGCCGGTTATCGAGACGCACTGCACCAGGAAGAACTTGCTTCTGTCTCCCATGTAAATAAGGGTGGCTCCAACGTGCTTCTCAACCGAATCCTCGCTGAATGTCTTCTCCTTGCTTAGCTTCCAGGACAGACACTGCCCATCACTGGAGTCAGAGCTGGAGGACACCACATCGCAGGCGCATATGTGTCCAGCTGCGCCCGGATCTGCGCTAAGCCCAACCCAGGCGTCCAGCTCGCTGTCAAAATACGCGCGATCGGTGAAGGGCAGCATCCACTTGCCGTGTTGCTTCCACTTGAGATGTGCTTCCTGTTGACACCAAAAATTAGCACCATGAAGAGGCTGACATGTGAGCCGGATTTGGTGGAAGGATGCCATTCGGCTAAAGGGCTTTCTCTGAAGCATTCGGCAAAGATGCTCTGCGGTCGGGAACGCGTCGCCATTCGGCTAAGGGGTTTTCTCTGAAGCGTTCGGCAGAGATACTTTGCGGTCGGGAATGCGTCATCATTCGGCAGAGGCATTGTTCCGCAGGCGAAGAGCGGTAGCATTCGGGAAGGCATGATGACGTGGATCAATATAAGGGAAAGGCCGGTTCGAACAAGGAACGCAATATGGACACGAAGATTCGTCGTTTATTTTTAGAAACAAGTATTGTAGTCGTGTCCGACTAGGAGTTGTATCGAGACCTGGGTATAAATATAAACCCATGGCAGCTGTAGAAAAATCAACCAACCCAATCAATCATACAACAAACCGGCCCCGTGCCAACATCGAGTCCTTTAGTCGAGTCGTCGAGTTCTTCGAGAGGAGTCATCGATCCGTCGACCTCCGTAAGTACCGGCAACCTTGTATCATGCTTAGTATCATGCGGTGGATTTAAGCTTTGATGCAGGTAGTCTTGTTACCATGCTTAGTATCATCCGGTGGATTTAAGTGGTGGTCTCAAGAAGGTTCCTCTGTTGGGTCATGAGCCATGCGGTGGGCTAAGATCTAGTATGGACCAAGTTATCGGCTCTGTTAGATTTCGGCAAGATCTAATAGATTCATTAAGTTACCCCGTGTTGCTTTGTTTTTACTCCGTGCTTAATTCATGCAACACTCCCTTGCCCAATCTAGGTCGGCTAGAATCGGCTCTACTTCACGATGCGATGACTTTTCCCCTCATAGCCGAGTCCGAAACCGATCTAGGTTGCCACGTGTCGCGGGTTCGAACTTGTTGGTTTCGTGTAGATCTTGACAGAACCGGGTATCATGCGGTAGATGCAGGTTTTTGGGTCGTCTTAGACCTAATCATCCGGTGGATTAGAATTCGATTCGATCTGATAGATTTATCTTTATCGATTAAGTTTGTTCCTTCGCCACGGACCCCGATTCGGCTAAGCAGCCGCATTCGGCAGTGCTCTTACGAGTGAACGTGTTCGTGGATTTGCATTGGACAATGAATGCTTTTAGCCTTTCACGATTAGATTGTATCATGCGGTGGATTGATCTAATCTGATTGGTGGTGTGGTCTTGAACAAGTCGTATCATGCGGTGGATTAACTTGTTCGTTATCATGCTTGACGGGTGCTGCTTTCGGCCTATGCATTCTTGTTTACTGCGGATTTATGGTCATGCTTTCGCCCTTTTATTTATCTATCATGCTTTGTTTCTCGTTAATCGGCTATGAGTATGCGTTACAATGTTCATTCGGCTGAAAGCCGATCTTTCGTCATGCTTACGTCACGCATTCGGCAGTGCGCTCCCTGCGTGCCTTGCCGATTGCCGAATGAGGCTTTAGCTGCCGACAGATAGCTTCTTTGTAGCTATGTGTCGTTCGAAACTGGCTCCGTAGCCGCAAATATGGAACTGACTGGTATTACCCGGTACGTTCCAGGTGTTATCTAAATATCTTTGATCCCTTTGTCAGTTTCAGGAAAATTGACTGGCACGCTTCCGGATTCAAAAGCCCGGGCCACGTGTGAAGCCAGTTAATTCGGCTTGCTGTGTGCTTGGCGTGAGGTGCGGATTTTACGTCAACACACTTTTTGGCACGCCCGGTGGGACACGACAAGTTTCGAAGATGCCTGAATTAAAAGACATTCTGGATGTCACTTTCGAAGAATTATCTGATGAACATCAACAGATGGTGAAGATTGCTGCAGATCAGTTCATCAAGAAGTGCTTGCTGTCTTTTGCTAAGAACAGGAGTGGTGCGCCGTTTCTCAAGTCAGATCTGCCAAGAGTTCTTTTGCCAGGACAATCTGATCTTACTGAAGATGAAGAAAGGGAGAAGCTTTCTAGCTTGTTGTACAAGGCTTTGGGAGAAACAATGACCAATCATAATGCTGCATTCCTGAACAGTTTTCGGCTCATACTGGTCAACATCTTTGGTCAGCACGTGGATAAGCCTTTTGAGCAAGTGCATGGGCAACTTGGTGGACCAACATATTTCAATGTTCAAGCATCGGTTCCGAAACGTCATGGTAAAGGTACTGAAGAAACTGAAGCTTCTGGAACCAAAGACGCGAGTGGACAGCCGATTCAGCAAGAGCTTCAGCATGCATTGCCGAAACCTCGTACATATGGTGATATGGCATTCGGCACCACGGGAAATCCACCTGCTTCTGCTTATAAGATATCCCCTCTGAATAACAGGCTGCAAAGGGACATGTATGGAAACGGATATTCAGAGTTTATGGATTACAATGCTATCGACGCTCTCCCGAATCCTGGGTATGTTGGCACTGCAGGCATGCTCGCTGGAAGACCGGGGAATCAAGATTCAAATGTCGATCTCATGGTACAGAAAATGACCGAAGTGCTGCAAAATCAATTCGGTCTGAAACCCAAGAATCAAGGGTACATGTACTCGTCTCCTTTCCCGGAATGGTACCAAAGGGTATCATTGCCGAATAGAGTCAAGGTGCCTACAGAGTTTACTAAATTCTCAGGACAAGATGATACTAGCACTGTGGAGCATATAGCTCGATATCTGATGCAGCTTGGAGAAGCTTCGGCAGATGAGGCTTTCAGAATCAGATACTTTCCTTTGTCACTGATGGGTCCAGCTTTTACATGGTTTGCTTCTTTGCCTGCTCAGTCGATTTGTACTTGGAAAGACCTGGAGCAGAAATTCCATGCTCATTACTACATTGGCAGTACCGAGAAAAAGTTGGTTGATTTGACCAGCTTAAGGCAGAGGAATAATGAAACACCTACGGAGTTCCTCAGGAGATTTAGGGAAACAAAGAGCATGTGCTTTTCTCTGAACATACCTGATGACCAGCTGGCTGGTATGGCTGTAGCTGGCATGCTGCCTGCCATTCGGGAGAAGCTATTCGGGATGGAGTTTGATGATCTGGGCCAGTTGTCACACAGATTGGCCTTGATGAGTAACCAGGCATATGGTTTCAAGAAAGATGCCAGATTTGCTAAAAATAATGATGTAGCTGACATCTATAACCAATTCCTTGAAAGAGCAGATCAAGAAGATGAGTATGAAGATAGCGAGGAGATAGCTGCAGCAGAGATAGTGTGGAGTAAAGAGCCAGTCATGGTGAATCAGAGGTGGATTAAACAGAATAAGGGTACCTATGATTTTGATGTAACTAAGGCAGATAAATTATTTGATTATCTTGTAAAGGAAGGCCGAATCAAGCTACCAGAGGGGCATTCTATGCTTCGGCCTGATGGAGTGAAAGATAAGAGGTACTATGGATTCCATGATAGAAATTCTCATTCCATCAATGAATGCAGGGTTTTTAGAGTGAGAATTCAGCAAGCTATCCAGGAAGGGCATTTGAAATTCGACAATAAGATGAAGTTGGACAGTAACCCGTTTCCTCAGAGCATGGTTGGGTTCTCAATCAATATGGTGAGTACTGCCGAATCTGGAGAAAAGGAAAAAAATGAGAGTCCTGACGTCAAAGAAAGCGAAGCAGAGTGGCTCAGTAGATCCTAATCGGCAAATCACGATCGAACAGATTCGCGAGGAGAGACCTCGCTTCCCGAATAGCCAATTTGAAATTGGGAATTCTTCTAAACCCAGAGTCACATCGCGTATTCTCCTCAATAAGTGGCAGCGTCAGCAAGAAAAAGAGCACTACCAGAGACATGAATACGAGGAGGAGAAAAGAAGGCGCGAAGAAGAAAGGTTTGAGGAAGAACAAGAAGAATATGTCCGAGAACAAGAACGTGCACATTGGGATTGTGTTTTCTTCAGACACTGTTGGAACGAGGGTTTAAAGCTGACTACGTGGAATAACTGTCCTGAGTGCAATAATGGGTATGTCGAACATAGGCAAAATGTTGCCATTCGCCGATCCGTCCACGAAAGAATTGGAAGGGTACATCCTAGTGATGATCGGCGTCTAAAAATATATAAGAATGACGATCAACCAATGAAAAGACATGCTGATTATAGATGGGTTGATCATGAGGAAGAAGATCGTGAGTATGTTTGGCAGAAAGGACAGTGGTGTCCACCTGGTTTAAGAAGGAGCCAGAAGAGAAGAGTCCAACGCCTGAGGAATCAAGAATTGAAGCAAGCAGGAACCAGGATGAAATCGATATGGCGTCCAAAAGACAGGCCTGACGAATCGGGTCATTCGGCTCCTACATGCATGGTATGTTTCTTGCGGAATGAATTCATGGCTCCAGCTAATCAAATTGTACAGGAAGAGATATTGTCAGAAGTGGATGAAGCCGAGCAATATGGGTTAATGGCACAATTGGTATTGAATAAACAAGCTATTTTCGAGAAGCCAGTCCAGAATCGGCACATGAAGCCACTGTACTTAAGAGGATATGTCAACGGGAAGCCACTAACGAAGATGTTTGTTGATGGTGGAGCTGCTGTTAATGTGATGCCATACAATACATTCAGGAAACTTGGCATGAGCCCTGGAGATTTAACGCCAACAAGTATAGTGTTGAATGATTTTGCTGGAAATCCTTCGGACACCAAAGGATGTGTACATGTAGATCTGATGATTGGGTCCAAGATTCTGCTTACAACCTTCTTTGTTATTGAAGGCAAAGGGGCATACAGCTTGCTACTTGGAAGGGATTGGATTCATGCGAATTGCTGTATTCCATCTACTATGCATCAACAGCTTATTCAGTGGATAGATGATGAAGTGGAAATTGTCCCAGCAGATGATTCAATTAGCGTGGCTAATGTGGAACCGGCCTTCTGGGAATATCAAGGCATAGATTGCTTCTCAGGTAAGGACTGGGGAGAAGGTCCTGTTGAGCCAGTCAGCAGTGATCAACAGCCGATCAAAGCAGTCGGCTCTTTTAGCAATTTTTAATGGATAATCCAATCGATGGAACTGACGGGAAACTAGGATATGGATTTGTGTCGGCTGATAAATTAGAAGAAGTAGACATTGGAGACGGTGACAAACCAAGGCCGATATTCATCAGTGCTAGCTTGAATTCGGTTTTCAGGGAGAAGTTGATTAAGTTGTTAAAAGAATACAAAGATTGCTTTGCTTGGGATTATTCGGAGATGCCTGGTTTAGATCGTTCCATTGTTGAGCATCGATTGCCGATCAAGCCTGGTTATAAACCTTACAAGCAACCACCCCGGAAAATCTACAAAGATGAAGTGTTGGCCGATGTGAAGAAGGAAGTGGAAAGATTAATAGCAGCAAATTTTATTCGGCCATGCAGATATGCAGAATGGATCTCTAATATTGTTCCTGTGTACAAGAAAAATGGGAAGATGAGAGTTTGCATAGATTTTAGAGATCTGAACAGAGCTACACCCATGGATGGATATCCAATGCCTGTTGCTGACTCGTTGGTTGATGCTGCTGCTGGATATAAAGTGATTAGTTTCATGGATGGTAACGTAGGGTACAATCAAATTTTTATGGCATTGGAAGATATAGCGAAAACAGCTTTCAGATGTCCAGGACATATAGGGTTGTTTGAATGGGTTGTCATGACGTTTGGTTTGAAGAATGCTGGTGCGACTTATCAGAGAGCTATGAATTATATTTTTCATGAGTTGATCGGCAAGATTGTGGAGATATATATCGATGATATCGTGATTAAGTCATTGGACCATGAAGCACATTTGGCCGACATGAGGAAAACTCTAGAATGCACTAGGAAACATGGGCTCAAAATGAACCCAAATAAATGTGCTTTTGGAGTTTCGGCAGGAGAATTTCTGGGATTTCTGGTGCATGAAGGAGGAATAGGAGTTGGTAGGAAAAGTATGAAAGCCATTGATGAAGTTGTTCCTCCAACTAATCTTAAGGAATTGCAGTCACTGCTTGGTAAGATCAATTTCGTAAGAAGATTCATATCAAACTTATCACAAAAGATGTTGCCTTTCTCTTCACTGTTAAAGGTCAAGAAGGATCAGAAGTTTGTATGGGGCGACGAACAACAAAAGGCTTTCGATGAGATCAAGGAATACATGAAAGAACCACCAGTATTGGTACCTCCACAGCTAAACAAGCCTTTTAAGTTGTACGTGGCGGCCGATGCCCAAACTATTGGATCGGCCCTCATACAAGAATTCGAGGGAAAGGAAAGGGTAGTTGCATACCTTAGTCGAAAGTTGCTTGACCCCGAAACGAGGTATTCGGCTACTGAGAAGCTTTGTTTATGTGTTTACTACTCCTGTACAAAATTTCGGCACTACTTACTACATGCCGAATGCATTGTGTATTCAAAGTTTGATGTGATAAAACACATGTTGTCTATGCCGATTTTGAACGGAAGGATTGGCAAATGGATTTTAGCTTTGTCTGAATTTGAGTTAAGGTTTGAATCGGCAAAGACTGTTAAAGGACAGATTATTGCTGATTTCATTACTGAGCATCGTGATTTATCAGTTAATTCGCTTGAAATTGCTCCTTGGGTATTATTCTTCGATGGCTCTTCATGTGACAAAGGTGGTGGAGTAGGTATTTTGTTAATTTCACCCAGAGGAGAGGTATTTGAATTTGCTATTCCTATTCGACCTACTGTCACTAATAATCAAGCTGAGTATGAAGCGTTGCTCAGAGGACTTCAACACTTGAGAGAAGCAAAGGCCATTGCAGTTGAAATTTTTGGAGATTCAGAATTAGTCATAAGGCAACTAAATGGCGAGTATGAGTGCAGAAACGATGTCTTAAGGAATTACTATGAAGAATGCAAGCAAATCTTAAAGGAATTTCAGTCAGTAATTTTGCAGCATATTCCTAGGAGAGACAATGAAGAGGCAAACAGATTGGCTCAAAGTGCTTCGGGTTATAAAGAGCTTCAAGAAGTTTTTGCTAATGATGTACATGCTTTCGGGAGTAATCTGGCAGAAGATGATTGGAGAAAAGAGATTGCCGATTATCTGGAGAATCCATCCCGAAAGGTTTCTAGAAAGCTCAGGTATAAAGCTTTAAAGTTTGTTCTTCTTGATGATAATTTATATTATAAATCCTTGGATGGGGTGCTGTTACATTGCTTAAGTCATGAAGAAGCAAAAAGGCTGATGAGTGAAGTACATGATGGGTTGTGTGGAGCACATCAATCGGCCTACCGAATGAAGTGGGTTATTAGAAGAACTGGATATTACTGGCCGACAATGTTGGAAGATTGCTTTGAATATTATAAGGGATGTCAAGACTGTCAGAGATTTGGAAACATTCAGAGAGTTCCAGCATCCGCTTTGAATCCCATTATCAAGCCATGGCCATTCAGAGGATGGGGAATAGATTTGATTGGCCAAATAAATCCTCCATCTAGCAAGGGGCATAAGTTTGTGCTTTTGGCAACCGATTATTTTACCAAATGGGTTGAGGCAATTCCATTAAAGAAGGTGACATCAGAGAATATGGTTGAATTTGTTAAAGAACATATCATTTACAGATTTGGAATTCCTCAAACAATCATCACAGATCAAGGGACTCAATTTACATCTTCAGAGTTCAGAGATTTTGCTGAAAGTATGGGCATCAAATTGTTGAATTCTTCTCCTTATTATGCCCAAGCTAATGGTCAGGCAGAGGCTTCTAACAAAATTATGATTAAAATTATACAGAAGAAGATTGATCAGAAGCCGAGAAAGTGGCATTCGGTACTCAATGAGGCTTTATGGGCTTACCGAATGGCTCCACATGGGGCTACACAGACGTCTCCTTATGAGTTGGTGTATGGGCATCATGCTATCTTGCCATGGGAGATACAATTAGACTCAAGGAGAATAAAATTGCAAAAGGATTTAAGTTCTAAAGATTATAAAGATTTAATGATGGACGAATTAGAAGATTTGCATATGATTCGTCTCAGGGCCTTGGAAAATGTTGAAAAAAATAAAATGCGAGTTGCTAAATATTACAACAAGAAGGTGAAAGTCAAGCAATTTTCAGAAGGAGATTTGGTTTGGAAAGCAATATTGCCGATTGGGACTAAATACAGTGCATTCGGTAAGTGGTCTCCAAACTGGGAAGGCCCTTTCAGAGTGATCAGATGCGTGCCTGGAAATGCATATATCCTGAAAACTTTGCTAGGAGAGGAGTTTACTGCTGCCATCAATGGGAGATACCTGAAGAAATATTATCCTAGTGTTGAGATTGATCGTTGATTGAAGTATTCAATGTCAGAACAATTGAGACAGCCGGCATTCGGGAAGGAGCCGTCTTCAGAACAAATGTTGACAGAAAAGGAAAATGACCAGTACTGAATGTATTGCCCTTAGCACAAAATATATTGCATCAGGAGTTCATACAAGATCACAAAAGATAAGTTTTATTGCCGAAATTCCATAAATCCCTAGTACAAACTACTGGAAGAGCCTGTTCAAAACAGACTGGGGATGAATGGAATCGGCAATGGCAGCACCATGGCCATCAAGACGATCAATGGAGGCGTCAATGTCATCGATGTCTTCTGGGTTGCTATTGGCGAAACCAACCGGCATCCTGGAATAGTCAGTGCCGGTGTGCGTCGACATGGCAACGAGACCCACAGCGACACCTAGGCGAACGCCATGGAGAGCCACCTCGTCGACGCGGCCTGCCACCGCGCCAAGGCGAGCCTCGGGTATGTCTCCTTGGGCGTTCACTTTGTTCGCCAGCTCATCCACCAGCCCCTTCAGCCGATTGAGCTCGTCATCGCGTTCTGCAAGATTACAAAATGGAGGTAGATCAGTAATGACTAAAGATGGGATTAGGATTGAACAAGTTATGGAAATTACCATCGATGACTTCGAGCAGTTGCTTGCGCTCAGCCTGCCATTCGAGGTCCGCAATCCCGGCTTGCTTGGAAATGACCTCCAGTTCGCGACGAGAGTCGTCGCGCTCCGCCTTGAATCAGCGAGCATCGCCGTCTGAGTAGCGGGAGTCGTCCGATGAGAGAGTCCGATTGGACGAACTCGAAGAGCTGGACACCGCAGGAGCAGCGGCTGGAGCCGCAACTGGCGCACCAGCGCCGGCAATCCATTGGATTACCCTGAAAGAACAAAGAGATTCGTCAAGAAAGAGAAAGGAAATCTCGAGAAGAACAGAGAGAAGTAAGCAACCAATCACCTGCGGCGAGCGCCGGCGCGGCTTCCTTCGGCCTCATCGGCGGCCGGGCGCCTCCTGTTGTTGTCGGCCATTGGAAGTTCCTCGGAGTTACTGTGGATGGGGAAAAGAATGACTTGGGCCGGCAAGAACTTGGAAGACGAAGAACTTGGTGAAAACTGTGGGCTACCTGGGTGTTTGTTTATAGAACCCGCAGAGGAGATCGTGGTCGGAGATCGTGGCGCGCATCCCAAAATTTCGGAAGGTAGAAAGCCCCACGAACCGAGCAGTTGCCGTGTCGTTTGGGATTCATGCCGAATCGGGTTCGGTTCTACTGAATTGGATTCGGCTGTGTTGTGTTAGGTCATTTTTCGGGTCTGACGATGTTACGACTAAGCTTTGCCGAATGTGTTGTTCACAATAAAGCGAGGAAGAAAGCAAAGATTGGTGAAACTACAAAGTTGGTAAGACATTCGGCTAATTAAATGTTTGATACAACTACACACCCAAGTACTTGGAGATTACATCTTTAGCATCAGATATCATTCTATTAATGGTCTCCAAAAGATTTTTGTCAGCTTCTTGGGTTTTAGCCAGAGCAGCAAGCTTTGCCTTGAGTTGTTTTTCTTCGTTCAGAGCTGCTGAAGCTTCCTTTCGCATCTTCTCTGTTAATTTGGGAAGCTCAACTATCTTCTTCTCATCAGCTTCAATTTCGGCCGATAGATCTCTCAATTCGGCTTCAAGTGCAGCTTTTCTGACCTTCTTCATTTCAAGTTCAGATTCCAATTTGGTCAGTAATTCCTTGCTGTTCTGAGCTTGAGTATGCAGGTCTTTTACAGATTGCTTGGCCAAAGTTCTCCTTTGCTCCAAGGCTGGTTGAGCAGATTGATTCTTCAGAGCTTGCTTCACTGCGATAAAATGATCATCCAATCTGGAAATTGGATCTAAAGAAGTCTTGATATCGGCAGGAAGATCTTGATCAAATGATTCAAGCAAGTCTCTTAAAAGATCAGCATTGGTAACTTGATCTCGAGTGTCCTTATGCAGAAAAGAGAGGATTTCCTTCAGTTTTGCTTGGTTCTCCTCTGATAAAGCTTGACCAGAAGAAGTTTCTTCTCCTTGTTCGGCAACTAGATCATCCACAGCAAATGAATAGCTGGATGAAGGAGTGGTTTTCTCCTGAAAGAAGATTCTGCCGAATTATTGATGATCCATTGAATAAAGAACTGGGAAGACTGGGTAATTATCTCTACCTCATTCCTGACCTCTTGGATGGAGAGAGAGGGCAGCTCAAGCTCAGGCAAAGATTCTTGTATGTCATGCTGAGGAAAGCTTGGAAGGTTCTTTGGTGGAGATGAGGCTTCTGGCTGAGGTACATTAGGTAGAGCTGAAGCTGGTTCTTGATGAAAAGAGGAGCTCTCCGAAATTGGATCCATTGAAGCTTGCTCTGTGACTGAAAGAAAGTTAGTGCCGATGAAAAGAGTTTTAAAGGACAAGATGGTGAGAAATTTTACTAATCACTGAAGCATCGGCAGGTCCTGTGCTAATGGCCAATTGCTGTGATTTGGCCTGAAATCATAAAGGAGTAGAAGTGAGCAGAATGAAATTAGCATTTTACTCGAGGAAGGAGATATCTGACCTGAGCAATTCTTTTGCTGCTTGTTCTTTTCTTTTTTATAGCCGAAGGGGCAGTTAGAGAAGATGTTTTCCTCTTGGCAGCAGGTGGTGCAGCAAGAATTGGATCCAGACTGGCAGGCCTGGACATTATTTGAGCCAAAGAAGGAGAGTGATGCCCCAGAATAGATATTGGGCCTGCAGTGTTATATGCAATTGCTCTGGCCAGAGGGGCAGGGACTATGTCCTGCAGGATAACAGAGTTAAAAGTCGATGAAAGAGGATGTTATTGGAAAAACAGATGGATTATAAGCATATTTACCTCTGAATTCGGCTGATAGTCAGGCATCAAATCAAGGCAGAGAGGGTGAACTGGCACATTGAAGATATGATCATGGAGTTCTTGCCACCAAAGAATAAAAGAAGGATGAGCAAGTGTTGTTGGCACAAAAGGTTCGATCTGGTAGATGGCTGCACAACACTTGTAGTCAAAAATTCTTCTTGTTTCTGTGGAGTCTTTGATGATCTGCCTAGGCTTGAGGAATTCATGGAGAAATAATCTTGGGGGCACTTGGCCACATCCTAATTGCCTGGCTACTGTATTCGGCTGGTAATATTCATATGAACTTTGAACCAGCCTTCCTCCACAAAATTCGGCTGGTAAGATGCAAGGCCGAATGAAAGTGTTGAAAATTGCTGAGGACTCTGCATCTATGCATCCGGTCTCGAAGCTGAATTCACAAGGGAGAGTGAGATTGTCATTGTCCATGTATGGGAACCAGAGGGGATTGGCAAAGCCTTTGAAGAAAAGTTCAAACAGTTCTCCAATGCTCTTGTTGATAGCAATAGTGGAGGCTGCTTCCCCATAGGTTTGACAGCCTTTGGTGCTCTGGGCTTCTGCTTCCTGGTAATTGACCGAGGGGAAATGTCGGCTGTTGAGGTCAATGGAGATAATTTGGTGCATGTACAATTGCAGCCACATCTGGACGAACCACCAGGGACCATTGACGTAGGAAATTTTCTTGTTGGTGTGCATCTGATAAATGGTTTGATGGAGCATGTGATAGACACTTCCCAAGAGATATTTCCCGAGAGGGATAAGTGTGCCTGCAGCCAGGTCTTCGGCCATTACTATGTGATTCAGAGTTGGCTCATTGGCTTTACCACAGAAAACAAATCTGCACAACCACATATTCAGAAAGGCCCTGTATTCAACGTCAGTCAGAGGACCATCATGCATGTAAGTCTGGATGTATTTCTTATAGCCGACTCCAGTCTTCACCCCTGTCTGTTTGGAAGAACCTTTGTACCTGTATGGGTGTGTTATCCCTGTAATGTTCAGGCCGGTTATCATGTAGACATCGGCCAGGGTTGGGGTCATTGGTCCATGACCAAAAAGGAAAGCATTCATGCCATTGGACCAGAAGTGACAAGCTGCAATCAGGAGATTCTCATTCTTGGGTGTTTCGGCTAGAGATAGCTCCAAGCAGTGAGAAATACGAAGACTGTCCCAATTCTGTGTCTGAGGACTTTTATCTTCAAGAATCCTTTTGTACCAGTTTCTCCAGCCAGCGATTGGGGGCAGAGGCCAGTTCTTGAATGCATCTTGCCATTCGTGAGGTCTCATCAGAGAAGTTTTGAAAGGAATCCTCTGAGACTCGGCCGCAATAATTTTGGAGGGATCTGGATTCCCTGAGGGGCCGAGGAAGAAAGATGCGGATTGTTCTTCAGCGGGGGTCAAGATTTCGGTGGCCAGAGCCTATCAAGGGCAGAAGAAGAGCAAATCGGAGATTCAAAATGCAGCTCGAAAAGAGTAATGCCGAATGTGATTGAGGGAAACAAAACTTACTTGAAGAATTTGATCCTGGTTCGCCATTTGAAGATTGGAGCTTGAGAGATTCGACGAACTAGGGTTTTGAGTTTGGAAACGCACTCTGAGGATTTGGAAGCGGAAAACGGATATCAAAGCGGGCTCAGCCTGGAAATGTTGGGGATTCCTGGTCAATTCCGAGATAAAAGTATCCTTTATCCCGAAATTGAAGGGGCATGTGTTGACACCAAAAATTAGCACCATGAAGAGGCTGACATGTGAGCCGGATTTGGTGGAAGGATGCCATTCGGCTAAAGGGCTTTCTCTGAAGCATTCGGCAAAGATGCTCTGCGGTCGGGAACGCGTCGCCATTCGGCTAAGGGGTTTTCTCTGAAGCGTTCGGCAGAGATACTTTGCGGTCGGGAATGCGTCATCATTCGGCAGAGGCATTGTTCCGCAGGCGAAGAGCGGTAGCATTCGGGAAGGCATGATGACGTGGATCAATATAAGGGAAAGGCCGGTTCGAACAAGGAACGCAATATGGACACGAAGATTCGTCGTTTATTTTTAGAAACAAGTATTGTAGTCGTGTCCGACTAGGAGTTGTATCGAGACCTGGGTATAAATATAAACCCATGGCAGCTGTAGAAAAATCAACCAACCCAATCAATCATACAACAAACCGGCCCCGTGCCAACATCGAGTCCTTTAGTCGAGTCGTCGAGTTCTTCGAGAGGAGTCATCGATCCGTCGACCTCCGTAAGTACCGGCAACCTTGTATCATGCTTAGTATCATGCGGTGGATTTAAGCTTTGATGCAGGTAGTCTTGTTACCATGCTTAGTATCATCCGGTGGATTTAAGTGGTGGTCTCAAGAAGGTTCCTCTGTTGGGTCATGAGCCATGCGGTGGGCTAAGATCTAGTATGGACCAAGTTATCGGCTCTGTTAGATTTCGGCAAGATCTAACAGATTCATTAAGTTACCCCGTGTTGCTTTGTTTTTACTCCGTGCTTAATTCATGCAACACTCCCTTGCCCAATCTAGGTCGGCTAGAATCGGCTCTACTTCACGATGCGATGACTTTTCCCCTCATAGCCGAGTCCGAAACCGATCTAGGTTGCCACGTGTCGCGGGTTCGAACTTGTTGGTTTCGTGTAGATCTTGACAGAACCGGGTATCATGCGGTAGATGCAGGTTTTTGGGTCGTCTTAGAGCTAATCATCCGGTGGATTAGAATTCGATTCGATCTGATAGATTTATCTTTATCGATTAAGTTTGTTCCTTCGCCACGGACCCCGATTCGGCTAAGCAGCCGCATTCGGCAGTGCTCTTACGAGTGAACGTGTTCGTGGATTTGCATTGGACAATGAATGCTTTTAGCCTTTCACGATTAGATTGTATCATGGGGTGGATTGATCTAATCTGATTGGTGGTGTGGTCTTGAACAAGTCGTATCATGCGGTGGATTAACTTGTTCGTTATCATGCTTGACGGGTGCTGCTTTCGGCCTATGCATTCTTGTTTACTGCGGATTTATGGTCATGCTTTCACCCTTTTATTTATCTATCATGCTTTGTTTCTCGTTAATCGGCTATGAGTATGCGTTACAATGTTCATTCGGCTGAAAGCCGATCTTTCGTCATGCTTACGTCACGCATTCGGCAGTGCGCTCCCTGCGTGCCTTGCCGATTGCCGAATGAGGCTTTAGCTGCCGACAGATAGCTTCTTTGTAGCTATGTGTCGTTCGAAACTGGCTCCGTAGCTGCAAATATGGAACTGACTGGTATTACCCGGTACGTTCCAGGTGTTATCTAAATATCTTTCATCCCTTTGTCAGTTTCAGGAAAATTGACTGGCACGCTTTCGGATTCAAAAGCCCGGGCCACGTGTGAAGCCAGTTAATTCGGCTTGCTGTGTGCTTGGCGTGAGGTGCGGATTTTACGTCAACACTTCCGCCGTGTCGAAGGTGAAGGTGCGCCTCTTGGTGCTTACAAAGATGGTCCGTCCATCAGGATGCACGGTGTAGGAGGTGATATCCTTGTGCTTGAAGGGATACTTCGGCAGCTCGCACCAGCACAGATCGCCGGGTTCTTCTAGCGGCGGCGTTTGAAGCAGCTGAAAGGAGTCGCAAGACAGAGCGTATAGTCTTTTGTCGACGGAAAAGTAGATAGGATCGATCAGATTCATCTTGGGGCGAGGGACCAAGCCAAACAACCGCGTGCGAACGTCGAAGACAGGAGCGCTGCAACTCGGCGTCAATGGATGAGTGTTCCTCCCTCCCACTCCCACGTAGTTGGGATCCATGGCAATGATCTTGGTGCCAAAGGCGGCAGCAAAATAGTCGGGATACCCACGGTGAGCCTCCAAGCGGAAGACAGCTGGTGGCAGGCGCTGCTCGCGCTCTGCGCCTTCACCTGAGATGGCAGTGTTGTGCAGGTGCGGCGGCTCATCGGAACAAGGGTCGGACGACAGATCTACCTTGCGGATGCTGTACCCCCACAGCCAGTCATCGACAACAAGGTAAAGGTGCCGGCGCCGGCGCTTTGCCGTTCGGTCGCCATTAACCCCACCGGAACGCCGCTTTGCCATCCTTGTTCCTCTTTGTCTCCTTCTTGTCCTCTGCCCACGGCCCAGCAGATCAAAATTTCTTCCCGATCCGTCTTCCCTTGATCTTTTAAAGGCGCTGCCACTGACCCTTGATCCCTGCCA
The DNA here is from genome assembly GCA_033239725.1 of Echinochloa phyllopogon. NCBI lineage: Eukaryota > Viridiplantae > Streptophyta > Magnoliopsida > Poales > Poaceae > Echinochloa > Echinochloa phyllopogon. The sequence goes on along the minus strand of BTCW01000009.1, from coordinate 7,384,413 downwards.
TCCAAAAACGAATCCGTTCGCAAATAAGAATCAGACCACACCAGTCCTACCCCTACTACAACTCAACTAGAACCAATCCTGATATCCGAATCTGAATCGTGTGGTTGCAAGAAACAAAGAAAATCACATTCTACCAACCTGTTAAAGGTGGCTGAGGCGGACGCGGCGTCGGAGGTGGCTCCGGCGGCGGCGGAGTAATTTTGAGCGGCGGCGGCGGCGGCGAACCGAATGGATTCGTGGGGGAGGAAAGGAAAGGAAACCCTATTTGACTAGGAAATCCTATTGGACTAGGGCCGTGTCGAACCTTGGGCCGGTCCGACCCCCATGGACACCACCGTTGTGGGCAGGGTTGAATGTGTTGTGCGCAATAGCGCGGGTGGGTGGGTTGAATTCCGCCCAGTAGAGGCTTTCGGCCTGCGTGGAAGAGGACGGCTCAGTTGTATTCTCCTTGATTACCTCAAAAAAGTTGTATTCTCCTTAAAAAGAAAAGTAGGAGCTTATGTATTGATGTTTTTATTTTCTTTCTTTATATTATATAAAATATGCCCGTCCGTTGCTATAGTTTATAAAAAAGTATATATCAATTTATTTTGGTTATATTATACTTTCATAGCTTAAGAACTAAGGAAGCTATAAAAGGGATTATCAACATGTTTCACCACCAACTTCAATTTGTGAATTATTTTTCTCTGCTCTACTAGTAATTAGCTATCTTTTTTTTCCGAAAATATATTTTTGCGGTAGAGAGATTCACTCACTAATCAAGAGTCTAATAGGGTTTACAATCTTGGAGCATAAAACGTCAAATACACGAAAAAGCATATCTACAAGCCAAGTTATGGACTTATGGTTTCAACTCGATAAGCATGCTCCACAAGTTCATGAGCAACCTATTCTGCACAAGTTCTTTGGTTACTTGGACACTGCCACAGGCTTTAACGATCTCCGTTACATTTTGGACAGTTGGCCTAATTGGTTAATCTCTTCGTCCTGGAGTGATGGGATACGGTTATCTGTTTTACAATATTACAAAGTGTGCTAATATTTTTCTTCCATGTGGTCTAATTTTTAGAAGTTTGGTTCACGGCAAAATCGAAATGTCTATATTTTGAAACAAAAGGTACATACATTTATTATCATCAAGAGAATGGCATTTCTCCATAGTTATAAATGTGATCTTTGAATCTAGAGTATTTCATTCCTTAAAAGCCCATAAATTTTCTTCCGTCCAAGCAAGTCTTAAAAAAACTTATCATGGACCTAATTACGCCATCTACGATCATCATAATTTCACACTATAAAAGGCGCTAGAGCGGCAAAGAGCCAAAGACAACAATCACGAGAAGACTCAACCACTTCATCCTTTATATACCAAAACTAGCCCCTGTAAACCACACCGCCATCGCAGTAAGCGACCAAAAGCCAGAGAGGCGGCTTTGCCCTGTCCGTAGGCCGTAGCCTTGGTGCCGAACGCCATGGCCGGCACCAAGAGCAAGTCGTCCTCCGCCAAAGCCGGCACGCCCCTCCTCGGCAAGGCCGCGGCACCTTCGCCAAGGTCTACCACGCGCGCTGCCTCGCCGGCGGCGACCCCGTGGCCGTCAAGGTTCTCGACAAGGCCGAGCTCGCCGCCACGGGCATGGCGGCGGGCGTCCTCCGCGAGGTCTCCGCCACCCCAGCGTCCTCTGCCTCCACGAGGTCCTCGCCACGCGCTCCTAGGTCTACCTCGTCATGGAGCTCGCCCCCGGCGGCGACCTCCTGTCCCGCCTCGCCTCCCTCCCGGCGCGCCTCGTGTTCCTGCAGCTGGCGTTGGCGCTCGCCTACGGCCACGCCCGTGGCGTGTTCCACTCCACCGCGACATGAAGCCCCAGAACGTGCTCGTCGATGCCGCCGGCGGCGTCAAGGTCTCCAACTTCGGGCTCGCCGCGCTCCCGGACTCGCTCCGCGACGACGGCCGTCTGCACACGGCCTGTGGCACGCCGGCGTTCCCGGCGCCCGAGGTGCTCCGCCGGAGGGCCTACGACGGCGCCAAGGCCGACGCGTGGTCTTGCGGCGTCATCCTCTTCGTCCTCCTCGCCGGCAGCCTCCCCTTCGACGATACCAACATCGCCGACATGTGCCGCAGCAGGGCGCACCGCCGCGAGTACGCGTTCCCGCGGTGGGTGTCGCAGCCGGCGCGCCGCCTCGTGTCGTGTCCCGCCTGCTCGACTGCCGACCCGAACCCGGCGACGCGCCTCGCCGTGGCTGAGCTCGCAGGGCACCCGTGGTTCAAGCGCTCGCTCAGCGTGGACTCGCAGCTCGGCGGCCTCATGGACGGCCAGGCGGAGCGGGAGCTGGCGTTCCAGGCGCCGCCGGCGCTGAACGCCTTCGACATCATCTCCATGCCGCCCGGGCTCGACCTCTCCGGGCTGTTCGGCGAGAGCAGGAGGAGCCGGGAGAAGCAGTTTATGACGACGGCGTCGCCGGAGAAGACGGTGGAGCGGCTGGGGCAGTCGGGCGCGAAGCTCGGGTACTTCATGGTGGGGAAGAAGGGGGTGGAGCGCCTGCCGCTGGGAGGCCTGTCGGGGTTGGTGGCGATGTCGATGGAGATGTCGGAGGTGTCGCCGGAGCTGATGCTCGTGGAGCTGAGGCTGGAGGGCGGCGACGGCGACGAGGCCAAGGTGTTCGGGTGGGAGGAGCTCAGGGTGGAGCTCGGGGATGTCGTCACGGCGTGGCACGTGTGCGAACAAGGCTAATTCGCTAGCGGAAACGGGAGCTGCAGGATGAAAATTCTTTCGTAAGTACTCCGTAGGATGGAAGTGTAGGTATAGTAAAGTCTGAGAGTTGATTAGGACGCACTGTAATGTATGATGCTGGATGTTAATTAGTAGTAGATTGGTAGTTCTTCAATTTAATGTGTGATTATGCCTGTGATGGTTAGATTGCCATGTATAGTAGATCTTCGTTCGGGATTCTACAAGTGTTCAAGCAAGTGATCGACAATTTCAGTCTCAAACGACAGCAGTACTCCATTCCGGTCCTTCTGCAGTTTCCGGCGCAGGAGTTGTATAAGAATTTTGCTAGAATTTGACAGAAAACTTCCATTCCAGAACATTGGAGTCACAAGGAAATTATCTGAAAGAGGGCTATGCGTTAAGGAAGACTTGCTAAGGAGTATATGCTGGCTTTTTGTCTCCTGCAAGCACCAGAAGTGGAATTAACTTGAGTCGATTGCAATACCAAGCAGTTTCCAAGAGTGCTCCTGGTCCTGGTGTAGTCGACCACCAGACTTGACTGCACGTTCCCGTTGCCATGGACTCGTCTTCCCTGACAGCAGCAACCATCGGACTAGAATTTCACAGGAAAGAAAACAGTCGGATTCCAGAGCATTTGGGCTCAAAATAAAATTTCCTGAAAGAAGCCAAAATGCATGGCCAGTGATTGGAATGGATGGACAAAATATGCCGTATGCGTGCATATGTTGGAATGGATGGGTTCACTAGAATTACTTGATAGTCCTGCAAGCACAACATGGTTTTAATTGCTAAGCAGTTTCCCCAAAAAAAAAATGCTTGCGCTCCCACAAGAAATTTGCTAAAGAATTTGGTGGCTAGAAATAGTTGAAATCCAACACCATTGGTGTCGCAAGAAAAATTCCCAAAAGACGCTGCTTACCAACCAAAGTCGACCAAGTACCAAAATCTGTTCAACTCGAATCGATTGCAAACACCAAAATACGAAGTAGCAGTAGTTTCCTAGTCCAATCGAACTCTCCAAACTCCGCCACTTGCAGCATCTTTGCCCCGCCTTTGCCGGCGACGAGAACCCATGAGGTATTCCCGCCCCTTGTCTTCACTTCCTGCTGTGCGAAACGGAGCACTCAAAACCCTAACATATGCTAAATGTATTCGGATCTGACCCTAACATATAAAGTCTGATGGAAGCGCACCATTTCTGCAAAGGAAGAAATCAGATGAAGCGAAAACAACATTATTTGAATGACAAATGAAACGTTCTGCGTCAACGAATCACACCATTTCGACGATGAACTTTTAAGAATATCTCCTCTTCTCTTTCTAAAATTTAAATGATTTATTGGCACGGTGCACTGCCTTGCCCTCATTCAGCTCGAATGAGCTGTGAGATCAGTTCCTATCAGTTCCTTTTACGAACAGAGCTACAGAGGTGTTGATCCGTCCAATTTAGCTGGATTTTTAATTTCTGGACCAACAACTGATCTCAAACAAGAGATGTTCCAAGTTTCAACAAAACTGCACTTGCATTTACCTGATGGTTGCAAATTGTCGTCTGATGGGCCTTAAGACAAATTAAACAAGCTTGATGAATTTTATCCATTGTCGTTAGTAACTAGAAAGTGACATTCCACTCGGTAAGCTTGAATTGCTCCTAGAGCCTGTGAACTATCACAAATAATTTGATATTATCCTTCAGGTGATACAGTTAAATCATCTGCTTTGTTTGCAGCAAAACTTGTAATAATGTGGCCCAATGCAACTTTGTTTGCAGCGGCCGGGAATTTTTCATTTGCTTGATGAAATAAAACTCCCTTTATCTAAAAGAAACAGTTAAATCATCTGCATGACTGCATGTTCAGCCAAAGTGAATATTTCAGGACGCTTCACTGACAACAAATGGTCAAGATATCTGACTTTTCATAGCAAACAATATTTCTCTTGACCATTTGTAATCAGTCGACAGGAGAGAGAAATTACCTTAGAATATCTGACAGAGCTTCTTATCCTAAGTGAACCGGTGTCCAGCTTTTAGAGAACATGCAATGTTGGCTTTTATCATCTGATGATTTTCAGGTCGAGAAACGATGCTGACAGGGCGAACGCCGTTGGGCTGATACGCCGTCTCTGCTATGTGCTATGGAAGGAATCAGATCAAGGGAAAGTCGACGTTGTTTGAATGTCAATCATAAAGCGTTGCATCAATTCGAATCAATGGTGTTTGTGGCTCGATTTGACTTGATAGTTTTTTTGGCTTAATAGCCATTTTTGTCCCCAAACTTTCTCAGGGATCGTTTTAATCCTCGAACTACCAAAAGAGTCAATTTAGTCTCTAAACTATTGTTTTCTGGTCTAGTCTAGTCCATAGCCTTAGTTGGCATGCCACATCAGTGGGTCTAATGTGACCACACTCTGAATATCCAGAGTGCCCTCTACATCAATTAGTCAATTATGTGGAACTATTCATTACTGAGTCTGTCTATCTTTTTACGGAATTAATTAATCATGTCTTTCTCCATATTTCCTCTAGATATCGTTCAGCAAATCTTGTTTTTGATCCCTCTCCTAAGATTTCTAAATTATACATGCTAAAATAGTGTAATCTATTGCTACTTGTTACTCTGAGTTGCTTACGCTGGAATTAACTGTATGAACATGAGTGAAGACAACTCTATCACGTTATGAGTAGCAGATGATGAGAGCATACATGACGCACTGCTCGCTGGATTGCCACTGCTGAGAGCCTGAGAAGTTACTGGGGAGGGCACTATGCACATTTGGGCAGTGGTGGACCTAGGATTTAAATTTAGGGTATGCCACCCCAATACTTCTAATATACTTATATACAGTATAATTAATAAACAATTTGGTATGTAACGGAAACCAGCTACTCGGAGGGATGGAAGCCAGGGGCAGTTGGCCTGCTCTATTTGCAAATTGCAAGCACAAGAGTCAGACGTTGGCATAAAGACTTGACCTGAGAAATGGCTGGAGAAATATTTTTTATATGGGTTTGTATTGGAATTTTAGGTATGCCATGGCATACCGGGCCCACCCACTGGCCACTGAGTCCGTCAGTGCATTTGCTGTATGTCACACTGGACGAGCTGATATGGCATGCCACTTAATTAAGATCAGCTGACATGACATGCCAATATGGTACAACTAAGATCAGGGACTAGGTTGGAAAAAAATAGTTGTTCAGGGATTAAATTGGCCCTGTTAATAGTTCAAGGATTAAAATGAGCCTCTAAGCAAAGTTTGAGGATTAAAATGGCTATTAAACCTTTTTTAAAAAGGAAAGAATATTGCAATATTCAGTACTGTGAGCCGCTGGATGGAAAATGCTGCATTGTTGGCCTCCAGCAGCTCAGGGGCAGTTGCCGCTTCAGTATCCGCATCAGGCGGCCGAACGACTGTATGGGCGGACGGACACGGCCGGACCCCATCCATCCAAGACGTACGGAGACGGAATTGAATGCCAGTCTCAGTCCCATCCTGTCTTTTCTTGGAGGTCCATGGCTAGCTCCCCTCCAGCAGCAATGGCGACACTCTGAACCATGGGACAGCCGCTTGGGTGCTCCGTGGATGATGGAAGGGGGATTCAGGTTAGCCACAGGGTTTATCTGCATGGCCAGTTTTCAGCCAGGCTTCAGAGCATCGGGTCGTCACTCTCACTGATTTTGGTTTGTTTCCAACGTTTCAATGCGCTTGTCATGTCGTCTGACGGCTACAGGTGAAATATGCCCATGTGTGGCTACGGTTAATACAACAAAATGTGCCACTCAATTTTTACTCAATGCTCATGACCAATTTATCATACTATTTATATTTTATTACTCGTAACAACGCAATCACATGTCCCTTCGCGTCGAGATTCGACGCTGCCGCCCACGACTCCGCCGCCGTCTCCGTCTGGGACTCCTAATGACACCTCTCTTTCCATTCTAATCGTTAATTCGCAATCCACCGTCCGTAGCTGTGTTCTCTCCACCACCGTCGTCCGGGCGCTCACGAGATCGTCAGGTCCGATAACGGGTAAGCGGAAGCACTCCACCTGTATTTTTTTCATGATTCGATATACTTTTTGAGAACTCTCGTGAGCAGGAATTGGAAGCAGTGCTGCTCCATCTCATCATGCTGCAGGAAGCATGAGTACTCCATCTCGTCATTGCAAACTGCTTGGCCAACTGCTGACTGCTGCTCCATCTCGTGGTTAAGGGCCTGAGCTGCAGGAAGGAGGGCGCGCCGTGCTGCTGTGTTGGAGCTGAGCTTGAAGCGCATGGACAGCGGCGGCGGAGTCCCGTACGGCGACGGATTCTACGCGAAGGGTCGTGAGTGGTGCGATGCCTGGATCCCGCCGTTTCGGGTTTGATTTAGTGAGGAGTTTTTAGAAAAATTATAATTAGCAAAGCTAATGATGGGAAGATTTAAGTGTTAAAGTTTTTCACTCTCTCTTTAGCCTTCGGATAGAGATTCAACAGTTGTAATGAGAGTTTTTGTTGACGCTTTTTCTGGCCAACACATGCGAGCGCCGTATCGCGCAAACGAAGAAACGATGAACTCGCCGCAGCCCCGCCCAAACCGGTCAGACCGGTTTAGGGATCCTGTCAGATCGGTTTCCCTCGGGAGCTTCGGGATGAACCTTGGATCACCACCTCGGGAGGGACCCCGTCGGAGATGGCGCGCCTAGGGTTGCTCTGAGATCGGTCAGGCCACTCAGAACCTCCTTGAACGCCGTAGAGACAAACAAGGAAAGCAAAGGGGTTGGAAAAGCTAGGGTTTGGAGATAAAAAGTAGAAAGTATAATAATTGATCGATTGGATGATAATCCTCAACCGGCCACGGCCCTTTATATTTATAGGGTGGGGAGGTCTTGCCCCGCAAGGAATCCTTTTACAATTTGGAACCAACTAGGACTCCTAATTCTACTCCAACTCGGAGTGAAACCGGTCAGACCGCTTTGACAAACCGGTCAGACCGGTTTGGCTGTTGCCAGATCAGCTACAGGGAAACCGGTCTGACCGCTTCCCAGAACCGGTCTGACCGGTTTGCACTTAGTGCCAATTTTGGGTGCGAACACATGCCCCCCTGTTTTCTAGTAAATTTTATGCACTAGAAAACATGCTAAAGCCAATATTACAAACTTTACTGGCTATTTTTATCCTAAGGGCGATTTTTAACATAAATCGGCCATGTTTCTATCAAGCATTTTGCCAAACACTTGGATGAAATTTTTTCAAATACCTCCCGTTGAGAGCTCTAGGCAATTGCTATCCTTGCAATGTCTCTACTATGTAAGAATTTCCCGAACAAACCTTCACAATCTTGAAAGGACCCTCCCAACTTGGAGACCACTTGCCAAACTTGTTGCTTTTCGATCCAATAGGCAAAATTGTTTTCCAAACCAAATCATCTACTTGGAAAGATTTGGCTTTCACCTTTTTGTTGTATGCTCTCGCCACTCGTCTTTTGTCTTTTTCGATTTCCTCCAAAGCTTCTAAACGCTTGTCGGCCACTTCATCAATATTGTCCATCATCAAAGCATAATATGTATCAACATCAAGATTATTTTGCTTTGCAAGCCTATATGCGCCAAGATTTACCTCTACAGGTAAAACGGCCTCTTGACCATACACAAGCTCAAATGGAGTAACTTTGGTAGCACCATGTTTAGAAATACGATGAGCCCATAAAGCTTCAGATAATACCTCATGCCATCTTTTAGGATGATCCTCTATCTTCTTCTTGATGAGCTTTATCAAAGTCTTATTGCTAGATTCTGCTTGACCATTGGCTTGAGCATAATATGGAGAGGAATTGAGAAGCTTAATACCATAGGAATTGACAAATTCACGCACCTCTTTAGATATGAATGAAGTCCCTTGATCCGTAGTCAAAGTTTGTGGAATGCCAAACCTATGTATAATATTTTCTCTGATAAACTCAATCACCTCTCTATGTGTCATATTCTTCAAAGGAACTGCTTCCGTCCATTTGGTAAAGTAATCAGTTGCTACAATCACAAAACAATGGCCTTTTGTCGAAGAAGGATGAATTTTTCCAACAAAGTCTAACCCCCATCCCCGGAAAGGCCAAGGTTTGATAATTGGATGCATCATTGCTGCTGGTACAAACTGAATATCTCCATGTTTCTGACACTCCTCGCATCCTTTGTAGTATTTAAAACAATCGGCTATCATTTTGGGCCAATAGAAACAAGCTCTCCTAAGGAGCCACTTCATCTTGGGAGCCGATTGGTGAGTACCACAAATCCCTTCATGGACCTCTGCCATAGCCAACCTAGCTTGGTCAGGACCCAAACATTTTAAAAGTAAATCATCAACAGTCCAACGATATAACTCATCACCGTCCAAAACAAACTTGAGCGCCCACCGTCGAATTTTTCTGTCAACTGTACTGCTAGGATTTTGTAAATAACTAATCAGAGGCCTTCTCCAATCATCTACTTCGTCTTGATTGCAAAGAACATCCGAAGTAGCATCTTCACCAGACAACCGGTCAGACCGGTTCTCTAAAGCGGTCAGACCGGTTGAACCGGTCAGACCGGTTTGAGGAAGCGGTGCGACCGGTTCCTCCAGAACAGAACACTCGGCTTCTAAAAACACCGGTCTTTGTTCTTGAAAATTTCTTTTTTGAACGTTATAACCAGATGCTTGCTGAGTCAGAGCATTTGCCTTTGGATTCCTTTCTCGTGGTACATGACGAATCACAAATTCATCGAAGCAAGATATAATATCAAAGCATCTATCGAGATATGCATTTAAAAATCCATCTAAGCATTGACATACCTTAGAAACTTGTTGTACCACCAGCAAAGAATCACCATAAGCTTCCACATGCTTTACTCCCATGTCATACAAAATTCCCAATCCGAATAGAAGAGCTTCATACTCGACTTGGTTATTAGTACATTTATAATTTAATCGGTTAAGTGCTTCGAAAACAGCCCCATGTGGAGAAGTAATAACAATTCCAATACCACAATCACTTTTACAAACCGATCCATCAAAATGTAACTTCCATGGAGTAAAAGTAACATAACCGACATTTAAATCAAGTTGCTTATCTACTCTATGTCCAACAATAAAGTCGGCTACTATTTGACCTTTCATTGAAGTTAATGGCTCACAATGTAAATCATATTCAACTAAAGCATAAGCCCATTTGCCGACTCTACCACTCAAAATTGGTTTGTGCAACATGTATTTAATTATGTCGGTTTGACATGCTACTATGCAAGTACTAGGTAAAAGATAATGCCTCAACTTGGTACAAGTATGATATAATGATAAACATAATTTCTCAATAAAAGTGTACCTTGTTTCGGCATCCAACAATCTTCTACTCTCATATGCAACCACATGTTCCTTTCCTTCGGTTTCTTGAGTCAAAACACCTCCAATGACATTTTCTTCCGCCGCCACATACAACTTGAATGGAACTCCACTCCTGGGCGCTTGAAGGACGAGTGGCGAAGATAAATATTGCTTGATCTCATCAAATGCTTCTTGTTGTTTTGCCCCCCAAGTGAAATCAATGTCATTCTTCAACCGAAGTAAAGGAGTAAAAGCATTCACCTTCCCGGACAAATTACAAATAAATCTCCTCAAGTAATTTACTTTGCCCAAGAACCTTTGCAAATCTTTCTTGCAAGTAGGAGCCTTTACATTGTTAATAGGTTCAATTTTCTTAGGATCTATCTCTATGCCTTTTTCATGTACAACAAATCCCAAAAACTTCCCAGCCGATACACCAAAAGCACATTTGAGTGGATTCATTTTCAACTTATATCGACGCATTCTTTCAAATGCGAGCCTTAAATCAGCCAAATGAGAATTTACTCCAGCCGATTTGACAACAATATCATTGATATAAACTTCTACTATAATGCCAAGCAAATCATGAAAAATCAAATTCATAGCCCTCTGATATGTAGCACCGGCATTCTTTAAACCAAAAGTCATTACTACCCACTCAAATAGACCAACGAAACCCGGACATGGAAAGGCCGTTTTGGCTATATCCTCTTCGGCCATAAATATTTGATTATAACCAGCATTACCATCAAGAAAACTAAGAATTCTATGTCCAGATGCAGCATTAACAAGAAAATCAGCTATAGGCATAGGATATTCATCTTTAGGAGTAGCTCTATTAAGATCTCTAAAATCAATGCAAACACGAAGCTTTTTTGTTCCTTTCTTTTCAACAGGCACAATATTAGAGATCCAATTAGCATATTGACAAGGCCTAATAAATTTAGCATCTAGCAACCGATTGATTTCTTCTTTCACTCGGTCATAAATATCAGGATTAAAGTTTCTACGAGATTGTTTAAAAGGCCTAAAACCAGGTTTAATGGGTAAACGATGTTCAACTAAATCACGACTTAAACCAGGCATTTCATTGTAACTCCATGCAAAACAATCAACATACTCCTTTAATAACTTTATTAACTCAGATTTAAACAAAGGATCAAGATTCTTGTTTACAAATGTCGGCCTAGGTACAGTACCATCACCAATGTCTACCTCCTCTAGAGGATCGGCCGACGTAAACCCTTGTCCTAACTTGCTCAAATCATCAAAATCTTCAATGGCCTCACACATATCGTTCTTATGCGCCCGATAGTGTTCACGCCTCTGCTGTAACCATTCTAGATTTGGATCCATCAAATCATAAGGGATGGTATAGCCAGATCTCCGATCGGCCTCATAACAGCAGTAGCAAAGCCATCCTTCGTGCAACCAATGATCTCACAATCAGATAAATCTAAACCAGATAAACATTTAAGATTTTCATGATCATTCATGGTAGAACTATCGGCCACTGCAACACAAGCCGACGCATCTCCATGAACAACTTCTACTTCATCATCTATCCATTGAACCAAAAATTGATGCAAAGTAGAAGGCACACATTGGTTTGCATGAATCCAATCACGACCAAGGATTAAACTGTAGTTACCTTGTGTCTCAGCGACGAAGAACGCAGTAGCCAAAGTCTTGCTTCCAATAGTAAGCTCCATAGAAGCAACTCCCTTGGCGCCCATAGGTTCACCTCCTCCAACGCCGCTGATGGTCATGTTGGTCTTGATCAACTCCTCATCGGAACCTCCCAGCTTCTTGAACAGAGAATACGACATCAAGTTAACTATCGCCCCTCCATCCACTAGCATGCGAGAGATAGGCTTCCCATTGATATGACCCTTCATGTATAAAGCCTTCAGATGACTCTCATCAGCTTTGGGCTTCTGGAAAATAGCCTCCTTTGGACCAAAATCAAGTTGAGCAACGCTTTCTTCTGACAATACATAACCATCCATAGACATATGAATTACGTTAAGCTCAAAATTTGTATGTTCAGGAGAAAAACCATAATCAACAAGCTCTTCATCGTCCTCTGAAGTAGATACCGATGATAGCTTGCCATCACAAATCATAGGAGAAGGAGAAGAAAAACCGGGTGGCGCCTGAACCGGTCTGACCGGTTCTCCCTGAGAGCTGGTCTTAGCTTTCCATTCTTTTCCTTGTGGAATCATGGGCCTGTACTTGTTGAAAGTTTCGTCCCTTTGCTTCTCTAGCACTTTCTCCTTCATCTCCTGAAACCTCAATCGCTGAAGCTTCCTCCTTTGAGTACGAGATAAACCAGGAGGACACCATCTTGGCAAAAAATATTTGGAGTTGGAACCACTCCCACTGGCTTCACCATCAGCGACAGAATCCTTCTGAATAGGTGTCTTAACCTGATTGTCCGTGACAATCGGTCCTTTGCCACCGTTTCCAAGGGGAACATTTATCAACCCAATCTGAATAACATCTTGATTTGTAGTCCTCTCTGGGTCAATATCCATCTTATGCACCTCCTCACGCTGTTTTGGCTTGTAAACTTGCTTCATAGGAGGTTTTGCCGATTTCCCAGGGAAACCGGTCAGACCGGTTTGTGAAACCGGTCTGACCGGTTGGGTCTGGTGACCCTGACCGGATTGGTAAAGTGCCAAACGGTCTTGTATAGGCCTCGATATTCTGTCCAATGCTGGCCTTCGTGGTCCTCCCCATCCATGTTGAAAAGATTGTTGATACGGTACCCACATCACTCCATTATCATCATAAACTGGACGAGGTGGACATGGACTCGGTGCCTCCCATTGCTGAACAAAATTCCTTTTTGGCTGAGGATATTCTTCTTGATATGGAGGCACTCTCAATCTCTTTTTTACCGGCCGATCACTTGTAACGGCCTTTTGCTTGGAGTACTTGTCAAATAGCATATCAAAGGTGACCTTTGGCCTAATAGTACTCCCCTGATTCTTTGCAATATTGATTTTCCAGTTTCCAATCTCCGGACGGCTTGGTTTAATCATTTTTGGACGACTTGGGAGAAAATCGGTCTGACCGCTTTCCCCAACCGGTCTGACCGGTTTGGCCTGCACAGGCTCAAACGGTCTCTGCTCGGCGGGAACGGTTGACCCTTGCCCCCCATGTTCAGAGGCCCTCACAGTGACCTTGAATGTCTCTCTGCCATCTGGAGTCTTCTCACATGCAACTTCTCGAACCAGTTCCTTCCCCCTCAAATCAGACTTGGCTTCACCAATTACAACATTCTTCCCTTTGGTTGCTTCGGCTTGATGCGGCCGAACCAAAACCTTAGGCTGCTGTAAATCCATAGTATTGACAGGGAAAGGAGCTTTGTCCACTTGCATCTCATGAAATGTCAAACGACCTTCATTTATGGCCGATTGAACCTGTCGACGAAACACATTGCAATCATTAGTGGCATGAGAATAAGTACAATGAAACTTGCAATATGCACGCCTTTTCAACTCTTCAAGTGGAGGCAATTTATGAGATAATTTGATATTTCCAGATTTAAGCAATTCATCAAAAATACGATCACACTTGGAAACATCAAATGTAAACTTAACTTCTTCTTGCCGACCTTTGTTAACCGGCTTAAGTGATGTACAAGAGTAAGTTTTTTCTTTAGAGGGCCATACAAATTCAGCAGCAAGTACTTCTCTATCACTATCACTCGAATCATCAGACTCATAATCAATTATATGAACATTAGAACGACGTGATCTAGAAGTATCTCTTTCTTTTTCTTTATTCATTCGGTTTTCAACAATTAAAGCTCTAATTTGAACTTGTGCAACCGAAAGAAAATCAGAACCCTCTATTCTATCTCTTATGGATGACCTTAAACCTTTTAAGCAAATATCAGCAAGGTCCATATCAGTGATTGACAAATTGAAACAACGGTTTTTTGTTTCTTTAAATCTCTTAATGTAAGCAGAAATAGTTTCATCTCTACTTTGTCTAACCGATGTCAAATCTGTCAATTTCAATTGCAAGCTCCCACTATAAAAGTGATCATGAAACTTACGTTCTAACATATCCCAAGATATAATAGAACCGGGAGCAAGTGAAGAAAACCAAGCAAACGCGGTGCCAGTTAATGACAAAGAAAATAAACGCACTTTAAGAGCATTATAAGCACCCGCTTCTCCTAATTGAGCTATGTATTGACTAATATGCTCCCACGTGGTTCGGTCATCATCTCCACTAAATTTAATCAAGTCTGGCATACGCCAACCACGTGGAAGAGGAAAATTATCAAACTCAGCATTATATGGTTTTTGATACAAATTTGTATTACCAATATCAACACCAAGTTTACTTTTCACTACATTAGCCAAATCTTCTTTAAATTTATTAAATTCAGCCCAGTTAGGATTATTTGGCTGTTGGGTTTGTACATTCTCCAAATTCATCTTATTTAAGTAGGGAACAACCTTAGCTTGAGCTAGCCTATAACTTTCAAAAACATCATCAGGTATAACGTTTCCTTGAGCAGATGTATTAACTGTTGTACTATATTGAGGTCTAGCAGTACCTAAAGCATTAGTGTGAGCATAAACCATCGAATCAGGTGAAACAGAAAGCGGCATAGGCTGCTCGTGCACCAATTCAAGCGCACTGGTCAGACCGGTCTGACCGGTTTCCTGCTCCGGTCTGACCAGTTTGGCCGTGTTCGGCCCGGTCGGTCGAAACGGTAGGGATTGACCAATGGCAAACTCAGGTGGCATACCATACATGTATTTTTCAGTGTTAACAGTAGGTATGGGTGCCAAGCTAGGAAAAACTCCACTACTGGAATTAATTTTAGGAGCGCTACTACTAGTTTCATTATTGTTAAAGCAAGTAGTGGTCCTGTCTTTCTCAAGATCTTCTAATCTTTCTAAACGAGCAATGTAAGAGGCAAGCAATTCATCTCTTTCTACACTATTTTTAGGAACAACAGTAGAAGGAGTGGTTTGTGATTTACTTACAGCGGGTATTACCTCAACTCGATTGTCGTTTAACTTGATCGCCGGCAGCTCAAACTCTTGCACTCTTGCCACCTTGCCATGACGATCTTTCTTGATGCCAGCCATGAATTGCAACTTCATGAACTCTTGCAATGCATCTAAATTCTTCTGCTCCTCCGGAGTGAGATCTTCTATTGAAGCCGTGATGATGTTATCCGCATCAAGATCACATCGAGATCCCATCTTGTCTGGAGCTTAGATCGAACGGTCTTTGACAACCAGATCTTCTAATGTCCCCAGCGGAGTCGCCAAAAGTGTGTTGACGCTTTTTCTGGCCAACACACGCGAGCGCCGTATCGCGCAAACAATTTAGGGATCCGGTCAGATCGGTTTCCCACCTTCGGGATGAACCTTGGATCACCACCTCGGGAGGGACCCCGTCGGAGATGGCGCGCCTAAGGTTGCTCTGAGATTGGTCAGGCCACTCAGAACCTCCTTGAACGCCGTAGAGACAAACAAGGAAAGCAAAGGGGTTGGAAAAGCTAGGGTTTGGAGATAAAAAGTAGAAAGTATAATAATTGATCGATTGGATGATAATCCTCAACCGGCCACGGCCCTTTATATTTATAGGGTGGGGAGGTCTTGCCCCGCAAGGAATCCTTTTACAATTTGGAACCAACTAGGACTCCTAATTCTACTCCAACTCGGAGTGAAACCGGTCAGACCGCTTTGACAAACCGGTCAGACCGGTTTGGCTGTTGCCAGATCAGCTACAGGGAAACCGGTCTGACCGCTTCCCAGAACCGGTCTGACCGGTTTGCACTTAGTGCCAATTTTGGGTGCGAACAGTTTTCATAGTTTGCACATAAAATTAGTTTCTATAGGATACGTCGCCTAAATTAACCATCTTTCACTCCAGGACGTCATATTTACTGCGGTGGCAGAGAACTTTTTTTTTTGTTGTTGATAAACAGGCAGAGAACGTTGACAACTGAAACAATCAGCAAGGACGATTGTCCCCGCGTAGCGACGAATTGCAGAAGGCTGCCAGGAGCAAAACGTCAACATTGCAGCAGTTGTACGAGGAGCAGTGCGATCCTGGGCGCGAGCTAAGGCGTGCTGTTGTTTTGCAAATATTTTGAGGGAAGAGGAGGGCTTTGTGTGCTTACAATGGGTTTGGGTGTGTTTAGTTCTAAAAAGTAGAGGAGAAAGTTTGGTGAAAATGTCACATCGGACACTGTAGCGTACTGGAGCATGTTTGTGGTAAATATTGCCGTATCATGACCTAACTAGACTCAAAAGATTCATTTCATCGTGTACATCAAAACTATGTCCTTAATTTTTTTATTTATCCACATTTAGTGTTCCATGCATGAAGGGGAAGATTTGATGTGATAGGTGGATAGTGAAATTTAGAGAGAGAATTTTTGGATTTTCGGTGGAACTAAACACAACCAATAACGAATTGGACCAAGCATCCATCCGTGGTGTATATCTTACTGACACGGAGAGGACCTGCATATAACAACTGCTGTACATGTCTCAAGCCTCGCCCTGCGTTCTCGAGGCGGCATATACATTGGTTGGGCTGGGCTCTAGAGCCCAGCAACTCTCGGGTCTCTTGTGCTGCTCTTCCGGGGTTTCGGCCTTCAATTTTAGCACGCGCCCACGCGTATAGCACCGTACTTTGTACTGTACGTAATTATTACTAACAGGATAAATGGCCGCATGGAGATTTTTTTTTGAGCCAATGACCGCATGGAGATTGAGGAGGGGAGCATTAACTCAGAAAAGCTTTTGAATAGAAAGGAGAACATTGCTTATTCTATCCAATTCACTTATATTGACGTCTTTTGGTGGATGTTATTAGATGAACTTAGAAGTATCAGCTCGATCATATTGAATATAAATTTGTAAAACTGGTATCCAGTGAACAAGTTATGGCTTTCTAAAGTTGGACTTTGGCCTGTTGTCTAAAAAAAATGACCGCATGTACGGTGTATCACGAATTCGCGATACGGAGGGAGTAATTTTGATGATCTGATCTCATCTCCTTGTATTCACATTGGACTCTTACGCAGGCACGATCCATGCCGTACGATGGAGCTGGTTACGAATTCGAATTCGATCTCGTGTTGCAGCCCTTGCATGTAACACCCTAAATTCATCACATTTAAATCATAGAAACCATTTGGAAATTTTCTAGGAATTTTTGAAGCTTATATGAATTTTCTAGGATTTAATTGGAATTTTATTCTCTTTAATTGAATTAAACATCATTAAATAATTATTTTAGTCAAAATAAGTTTTTGTTGCATTCATCTTGTTGCATATATTTTTGGTTGCTAGTAAATTGAATTTGAATTTAAATTCTGTTTAAATTCGAATTTAATTTGCTTTTGTTTGAATTATAGAAAAGTTGTTTAGGCTGAGTTTGGTTTAGGTCCCTGGACTCTCAGCAAAGTCCGCCTTTGCCCCCTGAACTTTCGGCCCAGCCCATCTTTGCTCCCCGCACCGTTTTTCTTTTCTTATCGGGCCGTTTTCTCTTCGCGGGCCGTCTCCTCTCAGTTTTCGGCCCACGACGGCCCAGTCTCGCCGCACCGCTTTCCTCTCCCCGTTGTCGCTGTCGTGTGGGTCCCGCTTGTCAGCTTCGTCGTCCCCGACCTGGATTTCCCTCGACCGAGTTCCAACCGCCGCCGTCGCCGATTTCCGCTCGGGCACGGACGCCCAGGGCGCCCGGACTCCTTTTTTTCCCGGCCTATATAAGCGGCCGAACCCCACCGTCTTTTTCCCCAAACAAACCGAGCTTCGCAACCCTAGTTCCCGAGTCGCGCCGCCACCCAAGTTCGCCGCCGCCTCAGTGCGACGACGACCAGCATCGCCGTTGTCAATTCCGTGTCCAAGACTCGTCGAAATACGTCGCCAGGTGGTATTGAAGTTTCCCCGTTCGTTTTCTTGGATCAATTTCGCTCTTGTCATGCTAACGACGCTCGTCGTCGTTTCCCAGCGCCGCCGACCGCCATTCTTCGTCGTCGAGCGCCGTCACAGCTCTTTGCTCATCGAGATCTACCGTGGTAAGTTCGTCGTGTCCTTCCAAGTCTCTAGGGACAAACCGCGCTCGTTTTGGTGTTCCCTAGCGTCGAGTTCATGACAACCGGAGAGCTCCGCCGCCGCGCATGGAGCCGCCGCCGTCGGCCATCGCCTGTGCGCCGTCCCAGTCATCCAGATCACCATGGTTGAACTCGCCATCGTCTTGCGAGTCCGTAGGTCCTGATCTTGTCGCAAACCGAGCCTTGTAGCCTTAGATCGAATTTACTCCGGCGAAGCCCCGCCGCGGGAGCGAGCGGCGCCGCCGTCCCGGCCGTCGCCGTCGTTGGCTGAGGTCCCATCTTCCCCTGACCGTCCGATTCAGATCCTACGGTCTAGATTGGATCTAGCCCGAGTAAAATCGATCGCGTACCGGTCAGTCGTGACAATTTTGCTAAGGAGTCCCTGAACTTCTTAGGAATCAACCCGCAGTCCATCTTAGTTCAGAAATAATTACAGATAGGTCATGTTTCTTCTATTTTAGCCCCTACAAGTTTTAAAATTACACCCGAGGTCCTGTGTTGGTTATTTTACCCGTAAGCCCTCGTGTTTTTATACAAAATTATGTTTAAGTCCCTGAGTTTTCGCAGTTAGGTCCCTGGAACTTTTAATACTTTGCCAGCAAGCCCTGAACCTTAGAAAAGCCATATCTTTCTCGTTGTAGCTCAGATTCCCGTGATTCCTGCGCTCACGCGTTCGTTGTAACGAGTAGAATAGTTTTGTGTTGCTGTTTTGATCTGTTGGAATTGTTTGGTGTACTGTTTCTTATTTGTTGTATTGTTTCCTTGTTTGTGAATGTGTGATGCGAATAGGAAACGTTCAGTTCGAGGATTTCTCTGAAGACCCAGCTGTTGGAGAAGAATTTGAGCAGCATCAGAGTTGGGAAGAAGGCAAGTGTATTATGTCATACAAATGTCCTAATAATTGTTAATTTCACCATCCATGCATGTGTCTTAATTTGATGGGTTCCTATTTAAGGATTTGCCTAGTCACTATAATTTCCTGTCCCTCAAACTGAGTTGCTTAATTAATTTTGATGGTAGATGATGCTTAGCTTGCTCAAGTGGGATTGGTCTAATGAACCCCTACTCTATGTTCCATATACTCTTTTAATTAATTAATCTGCAAGATCATCTCTTTTTAATTGGAGCATGGAGCGACCACCCAGGAAAACAGTACAACCATAAGTGCTAACATGGCTCTGGCTTTGACCGATTAATTAGGTGCTCTAGGTAGATTTACCTGAAAGGGGCATGAGGGGTGGCGGTTGACGAGGTATAGCCCGGTCCTCTTGAGCTGTGGGCTTAGCTAAGAGACAGACCTCATTAGGGAGGGTTATGCTTTGCTCCTGAACCGGAAACCTTAGTGGGCTATCACTTATTAGAGTGTCTTTGTAAAGGTCTCATAGTGAAACCCAGTATTCGGTCCACGTGGTATGGGAAGGGTACATGCTTTCGGGCAATGAGAATCGCGACTTATGGTGAAAATGTACAACCTCTGCAGAGTGTAAAACTGTTATAACAGCTGTGCTCACGGTCATGGGCGGCCTGGACCCTCACATGATAATTTATACGTGAAGATGGATTAAATTGTGGTTACTTGATTGTGTTGGGATTATGTCATTCATTAATTTGTGGGTGGTATATACTTTCATTTGGTAGTAAATAGTTGTCTAATAAAACTGGGCCAATTAAAAGTGCTTACTGCAGTATTGTCAGGCAACCTTTTTGACTCAGCCTTATATGTCATATTATATTTGCTGAGTACGTCACGTGCTCATGCTTGTTTTCTTTCTTCTATTGCATCTACTATACCCGAAATGCTGCTCAGATTGGGAGGATGTGGAGGATTTTGCTACTGAGTTTGAGGAGTGGGAGGATGTGGAGGATTTTGCTACTGAGTTTGAGGAGTTCTAGGCGTGTCTTCCCCCAGTCATCTGCCTGTGGAGTTGGAGTCACTCGTGCTTCGATACTTAAACGTTTAATTAAGTCTTCCGCTACGACATTTGTGTCTACTCTGATATTGTAATATTCGTACATTAATACTTTCTCGAATGCATGGTTATGATTATTCACTTGTGATGTCTACCATATGTATGTAAACTTGATCCTGACGCACATATGACATGCATCTTCTGCTAGAACCGGGTGTGACATTGCAGGAATCGAAGATTAGTGGCAGCGCCTTTAAAAAAGAGAAGGGAACATCGAACACAGAACGGGGAGGAAGCCAATCTATAATTCTATATCGAGCCGTATTAAAATTCGAATTTTTTCAGTCGAAGCAGGATGCCGAAGCGGCGTTCAAGCGAGCGTGACCGCCGCCGGCGGCGGCACCTTTACCTCGTCTTCGACGACTCGTCGTGCGGATACAGCATCCGCAAGGTAGATCTGCCGCCCGATCCCGATTCTGATTCCGATTCCGATGAAGGCGAGCATCCGCCGCCGCCGCATCCGCATCCGCATCCGCATGCTGCAACCTCACGGGCAGCCGCCGATCAGCTTCGCCACCTGCCACCGGCCGTGTTCCGCCTGGAGGCGCCGCGAGGGTTGCCGCACTACTTCGACGCCGCCTTTGGCACGAGGATCATGGCGATGCATCCCGTGAGACCGGGAACCGACGGCGAGCTCTGCTCCATGCCCAAGCACCTCGCCCCCGTGTTCGACGTCCGCACACGCGGCGTCATCTTTGCCCCACGCCACAGGGCAGATTTGGCTGACCCCATCTACATCCCGTCAGGGATAGGCTGTTCGCTCTAGCCTCAGGCTCCTTCGAGCAGCTCTGGCCGCCGCCGCTGGAGCACCCCGGCGGTGAGCACTTGGTGTGGGCATGGCACGAGCTCCCGGAGCCGCCCTTCGAGAGGCAGCGAATCACCTCCTACGCCGTGCACCCCGACGGCCGGACGATCATTGTCAGCACCGCCAGGAGTGGCGCGGCGGCACCGCCGCCGCCACGTTCGCCTTGGACACGGAGGCGCCGGAGTTGGTGTGGAAACGGCTGGGGAAGTGGGCGCTGCCTTTCACTGGCAGCTCGCACTTCGACGGCGAGCTGAACGCCTTCGTCGGTCTCTCCAAGGACACAGACACCCTCGGCCACCTCTGCTCCTGCGACACGGCCGGTTCCGACACCGGCGAGGGGCGTTGCCCGCCGCCGGCGTGGAAGCTCGGCAAAGAGAAGCTGTTCGGCGATGACCGGGGCGAGAAGCACGAAGGAGCCACCCTCCTCTACCTGGGAGACAAGAGCAGGTTCTGCATTGTTCAGTGCATCTCCGTCCAGGATGGATGCCTCGATGAGGACGCGCAGGAGGAAGATGTGCCCGGGACACATTGTAATCTTTTTCGATTGATCACGTTTTCTCTCAGCTACGACAAAAATGGAGACCTGACCACTGGCAAGAGCCGCCGGGTTTCGATACTATAAAGTGCCTAAAGCTTCTACTGAGTTTCTGCTCAAGAATCCGGTGGCGTTCTGGCTGTAATATTGTGCTATGATAGTATGAAATTTCGTATGTTTTCGCTTCAAGCGTGATTCTGTCGCATTCATTGTATCAGCCAAGATTGTGCAGATGCAAATGTGCATCCTTTGTATCTTTTGAACAATATGAAATGTATGGCGATCTCTTTTAATTTTGAGTAAAATGCACCCCAGGAGTCATATCAAAGAGTAGCTGGTTATTTACTTTCTCAAAAAAAAGTAGCTGGTCAATTTTTTATTTCTCTATATGAGAACTACGTTGTGATATTGGGATATTGCTCCTATTAATCAGTGTATCATTCGTACCAGAATGCATGTCTAAAGTGCATATTATATGTGTTGCTATAAAGCTGTCTTTTACTGTTAGTCACTTAGTCATATCAAAGCACATAACCATTACCGGTATCAAAGGTAGTATCAAGCTGTCTTTTAATGTTACTTTTGACCTTTCATGCTTTTGTTGTGAGTTTTTCCTCCCTTTTTAATTACTTAATCCCTGTATGATGCAATTGTCAGGCTATAAGATTCTGACAGTCCTGACTTTGCAAAGTACATGGCAGTCCTAATTTCGGATTGTGTGTGCTATATTAATTTTTTGCGTCCTAGTCCTACATGCCTTGCGATACGTTAATTTCCCTACATGTGCATGGTTTCGAACTCCATGGATATAAAAGGCTCCAGGCGCCAAGATCATCAGTCATCACCATCCAACACCCATCGGCACACTTTGCCATCGTCCCCTGTGGCCTCTTCCAAGATCTCATAAAAAATATATATATGCTGAACTCGACTGCGTATGCCGGTATCCAGATGCAAGGAGGGAAGAGCACAGGCGTCTCTGTGCTCCCGACGTCAAACGGCCGCGTTGCCAAAGTTGACACGGGGTGCTGTCCTGTGGAGTTTTCTTTTTTTTGAAACATAATGTCCTGTCCAGTTGGAGGCGAGCGCGAGAAGCAGTGGGGCAGAGGGAGGGAGGGCCTACTGCTGCTACTGATAGTCTGATACGGTACATGAGAAAAATGTGGCCACAATAATATATATAATAAGTTATAGTATTTATATGATTTTAATACCTTTAAAATCTACTCTGCCATATTATAATAATAGAATATAAACATAATATCATCTAAAACTACGCATATAGTATACATATGTTATTATTAATTAACAATTTACTTATTAGTCTATTAGGTCTTCTAGCTTAGCTCACGAGCTGGCTCGAACTCGCTCGTTATACTAACGAGAAAAACTCTTGCTCGGCTCGTTAGAAATATGCACCGAGCCGAGCCGAGCGAGCTAACAAGTTTCGAGCATTTTGTTCAGTCTTAGTCCAAACACTTATTACAAATTAGGTAAGAAACTACATTCTCTCCCACAAATTAGGCCCTCTCTTGTAGTCTTGTTTATATATATAGCACGATGTGTAGTTAAAATAAAACTGCAGGGGTCTTTTCTAAACATCGTACTTTGATAAGAAATAATCAAGGAAACCAGTTACTTTGATTCAATTCGGTTTTGGTATTAGAGATCTTTTTCCAGCCATGCCCGCTGTAATGCACCTGCATAATTGCTATAGTCTAAAATAACCACATAATAAAAGTAGCACGTACGTGTCGCGCACGCATTGTTACTAATTAGTAGCTCTAGACTGGTTCTTTTAGTATGATTGTGGATTTATCATTCTGTTGGAAGTGATTTTATTATTTACCACCTAAATGATAGTTTCAAAGGACATGGAAACTTCACATTGTGACCAGTAGCCTGCTATTTGGAGTTCCATATCTTAATTTACATACGTGTTTTTTTTCCTTCCAAGGAGCAACTGTTCCTAGTATGGAATTGGAAGGGCCAATGGGATTAAGTGGATTTATAACAAGACTCTATATTTCTTTTATCGATTAATCATTTTCTTCTAAGATATGTTTGTAATATTTACTTTTTATACACAACATTTTGCCTCCATATAAGTTGGCACATTAACTCATTATTCTCTATGATTACTCAACTAAATATTTTATTGACTCGGCATTTTTCTTATGAGATACTCCGTATCTAACTTAATTTTCCATATTGTCTCACATTTCTTTTGTCCATGCAATATTTTTTTATCTCTAAGACAACTCAGTTTGACATATATTTTATTAACTCAACATAATTTCTGACATGTGCTGTCTTATCTTTTTATTTATTATTTTTCTTTCAATATATGACAGCTCAACTCTTTTGTTGACTCCTTTTTCTTCCAATAACCCTTTTTATTTACCATATGTAGGGTAACTATAAGAGGATAAATGTAGATCACATAAGCTTGCTGAGGAAGGCTATGGAACAGATCAAAGCTCCTGTCCCTGCAGTGCAGGTTCTAAGCAATGGCGGGGAACTGACTAGTGTTATTGTCGCATTTGACGCTAGAAAAATACCCTGTGAAGTGGTGCAAGGATCAACTCCCGGGCAACAGTTATTGCAAGGGGATGAATGAAACTGTCCTGAACGTGCTGAACAAGATGCAGTTTTAAAGGTGGTGAGGTATTTGGGCATGAAGTTTGGGCTCCAGGTTTTGGATTTTAGTTCTCATAAGATCAACAAACTGGAGATGCAGTGCCAACAGCTAGATGAACAGAATGTCATTGTTCTGAAGAATATTAAGAGGCTATTGTGAAGCAGTGGGGATCTTCTATTGTGGACGCTTGTATTCCAACAGAGGATATACTACCTGAGCTGCTGATTAGCATTGGCTTGGAGTCGATGAGTGGAGCCGATGAGAATGCAAGCATGCTATTCTTGTAGTTCAATTACATAGTATTGTTGCTGTGTACTAAATGGAACCTTTCACGTCTGGCAAAAGAACTTATGCATTTTGTATTATCTATTTATTAACTTAACATGCCTAGATGGATGAATGTTTTTTGGTTGCCCTGATTCTATTTATTACGGATTCCGATTTAAGCAGAATAGGTCATGCATACAAAATATTTTCAAAAAAACTTCATGATATAGAGAGGCAATGTGTATGTTAAAACAGCAATGTTCGCAAATCCTTTACAGAGACATCAATAGAATTCATATCATGTCATCTTAAGCCATAGTTCAACATCTAAACCTTTAGTACACAATTGTGATATAAGATAAAATGCAGGTCCAGTCTAAATTATCTGACTACATTACAACACAGCAAAATCTTACGCCTTCAGTTACAACTCTTGTCCATATGTAGCTCAGTGCCCAAAATAACCAACCTTGCACACAAAGCGATCCCTACTTGAAGAAGGAATCACACTCATCTTCCATCACCAATCACTATGCATCAGTGTAGCCCTTAAGGTCACACTTGCTGCAACGAACATCAGTTTTTCATATCTTTGTTGTACTTCCGTGCCACCCACAAGTCTTTCTAGTATGTCCTGCAGAAGGCAACTCAACTTCAGGAGTACCAAACACGAACATTTCACTATTACGTTACTATGAAATTATTATGTTACTATAAAGCACCACTTGTGGTGAAAATAGTGAGCTGGAGTAGTATTTTGCAATATGCGCATGGTCTACATAAAGAGTCTGGCAAATATTTATGGATATTGTGTTTGGTGTTTATTGGCAAAAGTAACTAAGTTTTAAAACTGTCTTTTACAAGATGTACATTAGCTATGGCTTGACTACAAAAAGGACTGGATCTGAAATTTAGACTGTCGTGCATCAATGAAGAGAGTCTGAAGTTTAGGAGGGTCTGAAAGGGCAACATGGGTACATAACTGTGTTGTATAAAAAGAACAATGTTAAAATCTGAAATGTAACTGAATGTTGGGTTGGCCTGAAACAACAACCAAAACACACAACAGAGTTGTTGGAATAGATAAAAAATAAAATAGAAATCTGAATTGCAGCAGGCCTGTTGGTGGCTGGTGCTGATTATTGTTGAGAGAAAAATACTGCTGGCTGGTTAGTGGCTGGTGCTGGTTTTTACTGAGATAAAAACACTGCTGGCTGACAGCTAATAAGCCAAACAAACGGGTATAAAAACTAATTTGAGTATTAATTGTGGATGATGGGTAGTTCTGATTATTCTTTGGGCGAGGGGGCTGAGTGCTTGTGCGGAATAAGGCCCTGTTTAGTTCTCAAATTTCACCTCTAAATTTCACTATGTAAAAAGAAGATTCACATCGTATCAAAATGTCGGCATATGAGTATTAAATGTAGATGAAATCAAAACTAATTATTTATTGTTCTTTGCGAGACGAATATTTTAAAGCTAATTAATCAATATTTGGATAATTATTTAAAAAAATACAAACGAAATGCTACAGCATTGTATTTATGGCACTTTTTAAACTTGAAATTAAACAAGGTCTAAGCTGGGTGAATGGACCGTACGCGAAATGTGCCTGCATGGGTAATGGGGTCTTTTTTAGTTCCCAAATTCGGGAGTTTGGGGTCTCTTTGTAATCATTGCGTCACTGTAGCATTTCGTTTGTATGTGCGAAAATTTATTCAAAAATTAATTAATTAGGCTTAAAATGTTCGTCTCGCAGAGTATAACAAAAATATACAATTAATTTTTTATTTCATCTATATTTAGTACTCCATACATGTTATGATATTTTAATGTGATGGGAAATTATAGTAAATTTGGGAGTTGGTTTTTAGAATTATAAACAAGCCTGATAGCTAGCGAGTCAGAAGCAGTAAGGCCGCGGTCAACGAGCATCTCGGCGAGGCAGAGCCAGCACGAAGATTGAAACAGAATGGACGGCGTGAGATAAGCTGAGTCGTTGTTCATCCGGATTCACCCGTTGCCCCGTCCCCCCTCTCACGCTCCTGCCTCACGGCTCTTCTGCCCTGAGGCGGATACGGCTTGGCGCGCCGCCCGCCGCCCTCCGCCCGCCGCCGTATCCCCGCCGAGGCGCTGTCCTTGGCCGCTGCTCCCACTGCTCGTCCCGGGGAACCAATGGCATCCCGCTTCCGATCCGGCCGGCGCCGCGCGTCCACCTCGCCCGGCAGCTCGTCGACCTCGCCTGGCCGCAAGTCGTCCGGCCACCGCAATGTGAGGCGCCGGGCGTCGACCTCTCCCGTCAGTGCGTCGTCCACGCCCTCGCCCGCGGCTGCCCGCGCGTCGTCCACGCCCACCCCCACCCCCACGCCCGCGCCCGCGGCTGCCCGCGCGTCGTCCTCGCCTGGTCAGTCCTCGTCCACCCCTACGCCCCGCCGCGCATCGTCGACGCCCACGCCCCGCCGCGCGTCTTCGACGCCCACGTCCCGCCGCGTGTCGTCCACCCCAACGCACGCCCGCGCGTCGTCACTGCTTCGCAGCTCCTTGATTTGGAAGGTGAGTAAATGCTGTTTATATCCAAAACCTAGATGGTTTCGTCCTAAACTAGAAAACACGGGTGCGGCACCATCCTTCAGTTGGCCAGTGGTGATTCTCTGTGTGTTTTGCAAAGGATTATACCATTTTTGGACCATGGGTCTTGGATGTTAGTAGCCATGTGAATGGATGTATAAGCTAGGCGGTCACAATAAGTATGTAAGAAAGGCAGTATTGCTAGAAGCTATGTTGATTGAATTTTAGTTATCAATAAACATTTATTGGCCTCTCTCATGAGAGAACAGCCCATATAGGAAATTATCCTTGTGCTTGCATTGACGGAGGGAGACACCATTGCTTGTTGCCGTTGCTCTAGTGTACTTTTCTTCTAGAATTCATGTTACAATTATATGATGCATGCATCATGATGATCTCAATACCAGATTTAGAATATGTACTAGAAATATGGCGCGCTGTTATGACCCGTTAATTTTGCATATATAGTTAGCTTGGTTAGGATAACATAATTTATTAGCTTAATCCAGCCCTCAGGTGAGTATATGGAGCTGTTTTTATTGGGTTTCATGTGTCCACTACTATTAGTAATAAATCCGTTGAGGTACTAATATAGGATTAACTGTGCACGGGCAAGTGTTGCTAAGTCTGTAAACCTTACAGAACTACATATCCTAGTTGCCAATTTGCAGTCTCCTTTTTAGATAGCGGTCCTAATATTTAATAAATTTCTCTGCGGTGATGTTGCCGACATCATAAAATGAAGCATCAGATTGGGTCTAGCAGTTCACATAAGCTGAGGAACTTAACAGTTACCCATTTCATTTTTTTTGTTATGCTGTCAACGTCTCCATAGGATTTATTTGGCTTGCACCAAAAGATCACTTGGTGCAGAAAGATTTTTGCATTATTTCTTCAGAGAGATGCATACAGAAAATGGATTCATGGTAAAAATTATGGAATTACATGTTGAGATTTTTTAGAGTAACACAATTTTTTAAGATCTCTCTGGATACTGACTGAGAAAAGGTGTACAGATCGTGAGAGAGAACTAATATGTCTAAGCTTAAAATTTGGTTTCAAAGCTTTGTCTACGAAAAACTGCAGTGTTAAAATTATGTCTTTTTTTAGGAAGGATGAAAAAGTCTAGTAAAGCTTGTCATGAACATTTGGTCATTTCCACATGATTTATGTTGTCCAATACATTACTTATACTGATAAGATGAGCTGTGATATTCCACAAACAGAAAAATAACACACACGAAGTAGTAATATTTACTTAGATAGACTGGGCAAAACATAGAATGTTCCTGTGTGGTAGTTGTGAGCTGTAGTACTATAAATCATTATCAAGCGAGTGCCTGCTTAAAATTTTCATCCTATAGTGAGTATTGATGATATCCTCGTGCTTTGGGCTATTGGGAAAAATCATTAGCCTGAATTACCAAACCAAACTGCCAGCCGCGCATGCTTGAAACTGATATAAATTTTCTGTGCCGGCTTGACTACTCTGTCAATGCATTGAATCTTTGCAGACACAAATGCTGCAGTGCTTCACCTAATGGGAGGAACTATTTTATTTTATTGTTTTGGTTCCCACTTTATAGAGGGTACCAGTCAAGTACTTCGACAAAAGATTGCATCTCCAACAAATTATTAGAAGCTAGCTGACATGTCTTCTGATTCGAAAATTGATGTGCTGTTAAATTTCTAATATAACTGTTCGTCCAATAAAACAGTTGTTATAACATAGGAGTACTTTATGAATAAGGGCTCTCCATTCTTTGCTAAGCTAGAAGGCTACTGCACATATGAAATAAATGTATTGTATTGGTCCAAAAATGTTCAGTACCATCCACAACACCTTCTCTAAAAGTGGAAACTGATACAACCTTAAACTGTTTCTTTTCATTTTCTCAGCTTAATCTGCTAAGTGCTAAGACCACAGGAGAGCTCTCAAACCACATTATTACTGGTACATTGTGAAAATTTTAGTAACTAATACCGGCTGACAAGGACCCTATCCTTATTACCTGGTCAGACATTAACATTGCCCCTGCCCTTAGTAAAATTATTGAAATAACCGAGTTAAATGGTCATGCTGCCTTGCTTTGATTTCTCCCCCTAAAAATTTCTTTATACTACTGCACTCTGTGTAGCCTCACTTATATAGTGCCCTGAACTCCCCTGGCTGTCCTACAACTAATATACTTTGTCAGTAAGAATACTGCTAGAGACTAAAGTATTTGTTTCCTTGTATATGTTTTCAGTCTATTTTTGAAATTAGCAAACGTTGTTTGAAGCTTTGCAACTGACAAACTGTTACTGCTATTGGGGAATTCCATGAATATATATTCTAGATTGCTTTAGTCACAGCATAAGTAGGATGTTGCATTACTAAGTTGCTAACCCTGTAGCATGTTCTCCAGCATTGTCGCATTGCGGGTATCAACTTGGACAAATTCATAATGTTTTCCAAGCTTAGCTGCAAAGGATTCATCTTTCTCCCTGGCAAAATGGGGCATGAATAATTGACAGTTATATATGCAGCTTGAGCAGATAAGAATGTCGCACCCTGCTGTATGGGCAGCTCCGCCTCTGGTGTGGGTTTGCAAAAGGATATGTAGATAATTGGGTTTGGCTTTGGGATGAAGAATGGCAAAATAGGCATTCTCATCCCTCAATAATTGCCGACTGCATGTTTGTCCCCTAGCTTTAGTCCAACTTATTTGACTGCAATCCCTCCTCCCCTCCATCTATCGCAGAGGCCACCACCACCCCTTCTATTTTATTTGAAACATGGTTTGCTCTACAATTTACCCGCTCTCCAATTTACCAAATGTAAGAAAAGTAGTAGTACTATTAAAGTGGCTGAAAGATGCTACTTGCTTATTTGTTTGTAGTTCTTCAAACTGATCGGATTTTTATTTCAGAAACCACACATGAAACTGACGAGAAGGAGGACGGGGCAAGCTCTTCAGAAAGTCCTGAAAGTTCAGGCAGAACAACTTCCGGTAAGTAGTGGCACATGTATTCCTTGTATTGTAGGATATACTACATTTTGCCTGTGCCAGTGTGTGGATTCGAATTGTATGTAAATGCCTATAGCTTGCTTAAATTGCAATTGTTTGAGCCATAGAATCTATATGACTATATACATCACCTACAGCCTGTTACACCCACCTTATAATCTCTTGCAAACCTGCTGGCATTCTGCATTTAGGATCTATTTCTATTACTTAGGTAGTGCTTTTGCAGCTTATTGCTTGTGTAGCACTTATCCGAACTGAAGAAAAGATGTGCTTCAGTTTCGTGACATTATGATCATAGGAACAATAAGGTGTTAGACTTTTACCTTTCTTTTGATATTTGATCATCTAATATTATATTCAATTTACAGGACGAATTGTATGAGCTTTTTGTGTCTGAGAAGGAGGAGAAGAAAAGCTCTGAGTTTCGTGATTTCTATACCTCTGAAGCTGCTGTCACTGCTATCGATGTCCCAGGGCAAACTTCTGGTGAACAGTATCTGAGGTTCTCTGATCCTGCAAAGATTTCATCAGCAACCCTTATCGACTGGGTATTCATGTTGGGAGATGCAGGATATTCTCTCCGTGGCTGTTTTGATTCATCTGATTTTGCAGTCACACACTTTGGTTACTTCAAAGGCAAGAGATCTCTGATGAAAAGACTCAAGAAATACAAAGCAAAGTGGGGTAGGATGGATATGGAAGCAGCTGCTGATTTGATACTGGATGAGATCTGCTCTGGTGCTGCTATACTACCCTCTGATTTGCAACACCTCCTTGGTTTGCTTAAGAAAAAGAACACATTTATCATAAGGCACCATGCCTCGTTGTATAAGGAACTTGGGAAGGATGTCCTGTTCTCCTCAATGTTCGTAAGATTCAAGAAACTTGAGAAGCTTAACAAATCGAAGTACAAGAAAGTTCTCGCCAAGATTCCCTACTGCAGTGGTTTAGATTGGTGGAAGCCAAGGGTCCGGAAAAACACATATCTCGAAGCAGTGCTCGACAGGAAGAATCCCACAAACCTCAGCAAGAAGAACCGGCGAAACCGCAAGGTCAAAATTGCATTCAGGGTTCGTTCAGCATATAAAGGGCACGGGGGTGAGCTATTGAGATTCAGAAGGAATGGTCAGCAACACCTTCCTGATTTTTCGATTGGCAAGCAGCCAGCTGCTGCTGCAGGGACACTGGGCCGTCGCCTTCAGCAGCCATCACCCACTGCCTCCAGCATGAAGAAGAAGCTTCCCTGTTCAGCGGCTTCTGCAGCGAGCAGGGGTCAGAAAGCTGTGCAGCCAGGGATGGGCAGCTGTGCTGTCTCTGGAATGGTGGAAGTGGAGCTCTATGGACCTGATGACGCTGAACATATGTTTGAGGTTGCAGTGCCTGACGTTTTGGTCGATTTCCAGCAAGCTATGAGTGATGTGGGAGAGATCAAAGGTCTTGGGTGGCCGGAGCCATCAAGGGGAGGACGGCTCCGCTGAAAAGTTCAAGTTGGATCTAGTGGGTGGCTGGAGCCATCAA
This sequence comes from Echinochloa phyllopogon, assembly GCA_033239725.1. Lineage (NCBI taxonomy): Eukaryota > Viridiplantae > Streptophyta > Magnoliopsida > Poales > Poaceae > Echinochloa > Echinochloa phyllopogon. The sequence continues at coordinate 7,352,925 of BTCW01000009.1, read as the reverse complement.
GGGGAGGACGGCTCCGCTGAAAAGTGCAAGTTGGATCCAGTGAAGCCCAGTGAACCTTGATGTAACAGCAGTGCATCTTTGGATGCTTTTCATATTCAGAAATGTTAGGATATATACCGAAGCTCATGTTTGCAGGACTCTTTTCATGCGGTCGAACGGCAGAGTTTCTAACTGAATCTTTTACTGTGGATAGTAACAGCATTACACTTGTGCAGTGGATCTTCTTATATAGATATGATAAGACGTTTCTGGTAATGTTTGGAGGCACTGTTCTATTGCTTGGTTTAACATTTGGCCGGTCAGAATTTTTCCGGTGACTTCCATGTGGAATCAGTTATGAACTGGTGCCGCTGAATTGTCTTTTTAACTTGTTGCAGTGAGGATATATGTCGAAATTGCAACTGTATTCTTTCATATAGTACATGTAGTGGATTATTGTTTACTTGCCTGCTTGATATTGTGATTTTAAGTGAAGTTTGTTAATGGGTGGATTCAATCTTTGGGAAACACTTTTTTGAGTGCTTCTTTGCAACCTGCTAATGGTTTGGGTGGAAACCGGCTTCGATTTGGTGGGAAAACAGTGTTCCTTTGAAACCTAAACGGCTCAGCTTGGTTTGGTAATTTGGTCGGTAGTGGTTTGCTCGATTTCACAGAAAAACTGCTCAGCTTTTGGTAATATGGATGGAAATGCTTTTAAACCGTGGATTGTAGCATATGGATTTGAGGCCTGTAAATCAGAGTAGTCTCCTGGTTTGTTTGCATAGTTTGCGGACCCACTAGTGGATACTTCATAGCGCCGCCGGCGGTCTCGTGAGCGACGCCAGCACGGCGATCACGGTGGGTGCCCCTGCCATCGCCGGAGCCAGAGATCACGGTGGGTTTTTTTTTGCATATTTTCCTTGACATTGTGTTTCTTGGTAAAGAATTGGCAATGACCATTTTACTTGCACCAGCAAAGAAAGCGACACGCAATTAGCATAACAGTCGTGTTAGAAAATGGAGGGAAGATGCATCCGAGAAAAAGTTTTTTTTTTATCAAATCTCGGACATACAGTTAACTGCCAAAAGCTTTTAGCGTGCGCAAAGGATGAGCTAATCATTTCATGTAGACATTTACAAAGACTCCACGCAGACCGCATCCACGCGTTACATCGAGATATCATCATGATTTTTACATCCAAAAGGCCACGGGATCCTCCAGGGCAAAGTCACTAGCTGCTTCAGGCACTTTGTAGTATCGAACTCGCCTGCTGTTGCCAGTCGTCAGGTGTCCATCCTTGTCAAACTTGAGAGAAAACGTCGTTACTCGAAACAGGTGGCGGCATGGCTGGTCAGTCTCATCTAAATCCTCGTCCTCCTCATCCTGCAACCTGTAGAAATTCCTCTCGTCAGCACAGTCATCGCCGGTTATCGAGATGCACTGCACCAGGCAGAACTTGCTTCTGTCTCCCATGTAAATAAGGGTGGCTCCAACGTGCTTCTCAACCGAATCCTCGCTGAATATCTTCTCCTTGCTTAGCTTCCAGGACAGACACTGCCCATCACTGGAGTCAGAGCTGGAGGACACCACATCGCAGGCGCATATGTGTCCAGCTGCGCCCGGATCTGCGCTAAGCCCAACCCAGGCGTCCAGCTCGCTGTCAAAATACGCGCAATCGGTGAAGGGCAGCATCCACTTGCCGTGTTGCTTCCACTTGAGATGTGCTTCCGCCGTGTCGAAGGTGGAGGTGCGCCTCTTGGTGCTTACAAAGATGGTCCGTCCATCAGGATGCACGGTGTAGGAGGTGATATCCTTGTGCTTGAAGGGATACATCGGCAGCTCGCACCAGCACAGATCGCCGGGTTCTTCTAGCGGCGGCGTTTGAAGCAGCTGAAAGGAGTCGCAAGACAGAGCGTATAGTCTTTTGTCGACGGAAAAGTAGATAGGATCGATCAGATTCATCTTGGGGCGAGGGACCAAGCCAAACAACCGCGTGCGAACGTCGAAGACAGGAGCGCCGCAACTCGGCGTCAATGGATGAGTGTTCCTCCCTCCCACTCCCACGTAGTTGGGATCCATGGCAATGATCTTGGTGCCAAAGGCGGCAGCAAAATAGTCGGGATACCCACGGTGAGCCTCCAAGCGGAAGACAGCTGGTGGCAGGCGCTGCTCGCGCTCCGCGCCTTCACCTGAGATGGCAGTGTTGTGCAGGTGCGGTGGATCGTCGGAACAAGGGTCGGACGACAGATCTACCTTGCGGATGCTGTACCCCCACAGCCAGTCATCGACAACAAGGTAAAGGTGCCGGCGCCGGCGCTTTGCCGTTCGGTCGCCATTAACCCCACCGGAACGCCGCTTTGCCATCCTTGTTCCTCCTTGTCTCCTTCTTGTCCTCTGCCCATGGCCCAGCAGATCAAAATTTCCTCCCGATCCGTCTTCCCTTGATCTTTTAAAGGCGCTGCCACTGACCCTTGATCCCTGCCATCCAAAAACGAATCCGTTCGCAAATAAGAATCAGACCACACCAGTCCTACCCCTACTACAACTCAACTAGAACCAATCCTGATATCCGAATCTGAATCGTGTGGTTGCAAGAAACAAAGAAAATCACATTCTACCAACCTGTTAAAGGTGGCTGAGGCGGATGCGGCGTCGGAGGTGGCTCCGGCGGCGGCGGCGGCGGAGTAATTTTGAGCGGCGGCGGCGGCGGCGAACCGAATGGATTCGTGGGGGAGGAAAGGAAAGGAAACCCTATTTGACTAGGAAATCCTATTGGACTAGGGCCGTGTCGAACCTTGGGCCGGTCCGACCCCCATGGACACCACCGTTGTGGGCAGGGTTGAATGTGTTGTGCGCAATAGCGCGGGTGGGCGGGTTGAATTCGGCCCAGTAGAGGCTTTCGGCCTGCGCGGAAGGGGACGGCTCAGTTGTATTCTCCTTGATTACCTCAAAAAAGTTGTATTCTCCTTAAAAAGAAAAGTAGGAGCTTATGTATTGATGTTTTTATTTTCTTTCTTTATATTATATAAAATATGCCCGTCCGTTGCTATAGTTTATAAAAAAGTATATATCAATTTATTTTGGTTATATTATACTTTCATAGCTTAAGAACTAAGGAAGCTATAAAAGGGATTATCAACATGTTTCACCACCAACTTCAATTTGTGAATTATTTTTCTCTGCTCTACTAGTAATTAGCTATCTTTTTTTTCCGAAAATATATTTTTGCGGTAGAGAGATTCACTCACTAATCAAGAGTCTAATAGGGTTTACAATCTTGGAGCATAAAACGTCAAATACACGAAAAAGCATATCTACAAGCCAAGTTATGGACTTATGGTTTCAACTCGATAAGCATGCTCCACAAGTTCATGAGCAACCTATTCTGCACAAGTTCTTTGGTTACTTGGACACTGCCACAGGCTTTAACGATCTCCGTTACATTTTGGACAGTTGGCCTAATTGGTTGATCTCTTCGTCCTGGAGTGATGGGATACGGTTATCTGTTTTACAGTATTACAAAGTGTGCTAATATTTTTCTTCCATGTGGTCTAATTTTTAGAAGTTTGGTTCACGGCAAAATCGAAATGTCTATATTTTGAAACGAAAGGTACATACATTTATTATCATCAAGAGAATGGCATTTCTCCATAGTTATAAATGTGATCTTTGAATCTAGAGTATTTCATTCCTTAAAAGCCCATAAATTTTCTTCCGTCCAAGCAAGTCTTAAAAAAACTTATCATGGACCTAATTACGCCATCTACGATCATCATAATTTCACACTATAAAAGGCGCTAGAGCGGCAAAGAGCCAAAGACAACAATCACGAGAAGACTCAACCACTTCATCCTTTATATACCAAAACTAGCCCCCTGTAAACCACACCGCCATCGCAGTAAGCGACCAAAAGCCAGAGAGGCGGCTTTGCCCTGTCCGTAGGCCGTAGCCTTGGTGCCGAACGCCATGGCCGGCACCAAGAGCAAGTCGTCCTCCGCCAAAGCCGGCACGCCCCTCCTCGGCAAGGCCGCGGCACCTTCGCCAAGGTCTACCACGCGCGCTGCCTCGCCGGCGGCGACCCCGTGGCCGTCAAGGTTCTCGACAAGGCCGAGCTCGCCGCCACGGGCATGGCGGCGGGCGTCCTCCGCGAGGTCTCCGCCACCCCAGCATCCTCTGCCTCCACGAGGTCCTCGCGACGCGCTCCTAGGTCTACCTCGTCATGGAGCTCGCCCCCGGCGGCGACCTCCTGTCCCGCCTCGCCTCCCTCCCGGCGCGCCTCGTGTTCCTGCAGCTGGCGTTGGCGCTCGCCTACGGCCACGCCCGCGGCGTGTTCCACTCCACCGCGACGTGAAGCCCCAGAACGTGCTTGTCGATGCCGCCGGCGGCGTCAAGGTCTCCAACTTTGGGCTCGCCGCGCTCCCGGACTCGCTCCGCGACGACGGCCGTCTGCACACGGCCTGTGGCACGCCGGCGTTCCCGGCGCCCGAGGTGCTCCGCCGGAGGGCCTACGACGGCACCAAGGCCGACGCGTGGTCTTGCGGCGTCATCGTCTTCGTCCTCCTCGCCGGCAGCCTCCCCTTCGACGATACCAACATCGCCGACATGTGCCGCAGCAGGGCGCACCACCGCGAGTACGCGTTCCCGCGGTGGGTGTCGCAGCCGGCGCGCCGCCTCGTGTCGTGTCCCGCCTGCTCGACTGCCGACCCGAACCCGGCGACGCGCCTCGCCGTGGCTGAGCTCGCGGGGCACCCGTGGTTCAAGCGCTCGCTCAGCGTGGACTCGCAGCTCGGCGGCCTCATGGACGGCCAGGCGGAGCGGGAGCTGGCGTTCCAGGCGCCGCCGGCGCTGAACGCCTTCGACATCATCTCCATGTCGCCCGGGCTCGACCTCTCCGGGCTGTTCGGCGAGAGCAGGAGGAGCCGGGAGAAGCAGTTTATGACGACGGCGTCGCCGGAGAAGACGGTGGAGCGGCTGGGGCAGTCGGGCGCGAAGCTCGGGTACTTCATGGTGGGGAAGAAGGGGGTGGAGCGCCTGCCGCTGGGAGGCCTGTCGGGGCTGGTGGCGATGTCGATGGAGATGTCGGAGGTGTCGCCGGAGCTGATGCTCGTGGAGCTGAGGCTGGAGGGCGGCGACGGCGACGAGGCCGAGGTGTTCGGGTGGGAGGAGCTCAGGGTGGAGCTCGGGGATGTCGTCACGGCGTGGCACGTGTGCGAACAAGGCTAATTCGCTAGCGGAAACGGGGGCTGCAGGATGAAAATTCTTTCGTAAGTACTCCGTAGGATGGAAGTGTAGGTATAGTAAAGTCTGAGAGTTGATTAGGACGCACTGTAATGTATGATGCTGGATGTTAATTAGTAGTAGATTGGTAGTTCTTCAATTTAATGTGTGATTATGCCTGTGATGGTTAGATTGCCATGTATAGTAGATCTTCGTTCGGGATTCTTCAAGTGTTCAAGCAAGTGATCGACAATTTCAGTCTCAAACGACAGCAGTACTCCATTCCGGTCCTTCTGCAGTTTCCGGCGCAGGAGTTGTATAAGAATTTTGCTAGAATTTGACAGAAAACTTCCATTCCAGAACATTGGAGTCACAAGGAAATTATCTGAAAGAGGGCTATGCGTTAAGGAAGACTTGCTAAGGAGTATATGCTGGCTTTTTGTCTCCTGCAAGCACCAGAAGTGGAATTAACTTGAGTCGATTGCAATACCAAGCAGTTTCCAAGAGTGCTCCTGGTCCTGGTGTAGTCGACCACCAGACTTGACTGCACGTTCCCGTTGCCATGGACTCGTCTTCCCTGACAGCAGCAACCATCGGACTAGAATTTCACAGGAAAGAAAACAGTCGGATTCCAGAGCATTTGGGCTCAAAATAAAATTTCCTGAAAGAAGCCAAAATGCATGGCCAGTGATTGGAATGGATGGACAACATATGCCGTATGCGTGCATATGTTGGAATGGATGGGTTCACTAGAATTACTTGATAGTCCTGCAAGCACAACATGGTTTTAATTGCTAAGCAGTTTCCCCCAAAAAAAAATGCTTGCGCTCCCACAAGAAATTTGCTAAAGAATTTGGTGGCTAGAAATAGTTGAAATCCAACACCATTGGTGTCGCAAGAAAAATTCCCAAAAGACGCTGCTTACCAACCAAAGTCGACCAAGTACCAAAATCTGTTCAACTCGAATCGATTGCAAACACCAAAATACGAAGTAGCAGTAGTTTCCTAGTCCAATCGAACTCTCCAAACTTGCATTGAGTGTACATGCATATGATGCATCCCCATTGTAACGGACGAGGGACGACTCATGATCTTCTTCCCTGACAGCGGCTGCCAAACCGCAGCGAAACCGTCCATTTGCACACCATGGGGCCTTTTGTCATCCGATGTATAAGCCGGAGGCCCTCTCTCCAAACTATTTACTCTACTTACTTGACCGGCAGTTCAATATTATTCTCCAACATGATGTCTTCGCCATGCCATTTGCATCATGAATCACCGTGCCAGCAACTCCTTGGTCAGTTTGTTGAAAAAAGTCGACATCCAGGTTAGCTTGGGTTGATCAATTTGAGGTCTGGCAGCCAGACTACTCTGTTCAGGGACGTCATTGTGGGTGCCTGCTCTAGATCGGCGATTTTTATTTCAAACTAAGACCAGCACTTGATGTCTGATTTCCCATATCTAAGCTACCAAATGAATGGACCATATGAGTTCATAGACATTCTATTCTTCCTTTCAGAGAGTAAAAGGCTTCCTAAACCACTAACAGGATTCACAAGCCAACTGTAGTAAACTAATAAGAATGCCATGTTGTATTAACTGTTCTGTTGCTTGAGAAGCCACGGGCATGTAGTAAATTAGAACCACAAAGCTATTTAATCTACATATGTAAGCATTGAAGAGTGAATGTTGTGAAGCCACGCTGATGCTCAAAAGTATTGTAGAATGTTTAAGTGAAATGTTTGTTTAATCCTGTACTAAAATATAGAGTTTGCATATGTTTCTTAATTCGCTGTTGTCTCATTGCGATTTTCCTCCCGAGCTGGGCTCATTTCCATCTCAAATGGGCCTTCTGTGGGCTCTGGGCTGACTGGCTGTACATTGAGAAAGCTAAAGGTGCAGCAGCCATTGGATGGCATCCGGTAGGGCTGACTTCTTTGCTTCAGCACGTTAGGGAATCCGCGCCGCCTCGTCACCGTTCCCTCTCCTTCCCTTCCGCCGTCGCCGCTGCCCCGCCTTCCGCCTCGCCCGCTGCTTCCTCTCGCTGACACCCTACCCCCGACCGCGTCTTCCACCGCCCCGTCGACTCCAAGGCTCTCAGATCCTCCTCCGAGAACGGCGTGACCGCTAGCCAGTCAGCCCCCGACGAGCAGCCGACGACTGGGCGAGCGGCTCCGCCACTTGCAGCATCTTTGCCCCGCCTTTGCCGGCGACGAGAACCCATGAGGTATTCCCGCCCCTTGTCTTCACTTCCTGCTGTGCGAAACGGAGCACTCAAAACCCTAACATATGCTAAATGTATTCGGATCTGACCCTAACATATAAAGTCAGTTTCGGTTTTGTTTGCAAAATTATCGGGTGTGCATGTGTCTGTCGAGTTGAGTTGCAATAGGATTGGGGATGATTGATTCGAATTCGATCTCGTGTTGCAGGGATCAAAGATTAGAGGCAGCGCCTTTAATAAAAGAGAGAAGGGAGACAGAACGGGAGGAAGCAGATATATATCGAGTAATAATACAAGAAGTCTTTTTTGTGAACGGGGTGGTGAGTAGATAGAGAACAAGAAAGCAACGAGCAAGAAGGATGCCGAAACGGCGCTCTAGTGGGATTGACCGCAGCCCGAAGCGTTGGCGGCAGCACCTTTACCTTGTCATCGATGACTCGTTGCGCGGATACAGCATCCGCAAGATAGATTTGTCATCCGATTTTGATTCAGATGACAGCGAGGAGCAGCAGCATCCGCATGCTACAATCTTAGGGCCAGGTGCCGAGCTTCACCTGCCCCCAGCTGTTCTCCGCTTGGAGGCGCCGCGAGGATTGCCACACTACTTTGCGGCCGCCTTTGGCACTAGGATCATGGCAATGCATCCCATGAAGCTGGGAACGGACGGCAAGGTTTGCTTGATGTCCAAGCTCCTCGTTCCCATATTCGATGTCCGCACACGGGGCGTCATCTTTGGTCCTCGGCACAAGGAAGACTTGGCTGACCCCATCTACATCCCAGTCAGGGATAGGCTGTTCGCTCTAGCTTCTGGCTCCTTCGAGCAGCTCTGGCCACCACCGCTTGAACACCCTAGCGGTGAGCACTGGGTGTGGGCATGGCACGAGCTCCCAGAGCCGCCCTTTGAGAGGCAGCAAATCACCTCATACGTCGTGCACCCCGATGGGCGGACGATCATTGTCAGCACCGCCGAGAGTGGTGGTGCCGTCGCCGCCACCTTCGCCTTGGACACGGAGGCGCCGGACTTCGTGTGGAAACGGCTGGGCAAGTGGGTGTTGCCTTTCACTGGCAGCTCGCACTTCGACGGCGAGCTGGACGCCTTTGTAGGTCTCTCTAAAGACACGGACACCCTTGGTTACCTCTGCTCCTGCGACACGGCCGGTTCTGACACCGGCGAGGGGCATTGTCCACCTCCGGCGTGGAAGCTCAGCAAAGAAAAGCTGTTCGGCGATGACCGGGGCGAGAAGCACGAAGGCGCCACCCTCCTCTACCTGGGAGGCAAGAGCAGGTTCTGCCTTGTTCAGTTCATCTCCATCCAGGATGGATGCCTCGATGAGGAGGTGCAGGAGGAAGATGTGCCCGGGGCACGACGTAATCTGCTTCGACTGACCATATTTTCTCTCAGCTATGACAAAAATGGAGACCTGACCACTGGCAAGAGTCGCCGGGTTCGATACTATAAAGTACCTAAAGCTTCTACTGAGTTTCTGCTCAAGAAACCGGTGGCGTTCTGGCTGTAATATTGTGCTATGATAGTATGAAATTTCATATTTTTCGCTTCAAGCGTGATTCTGTTGCATCTATTGTATTAGAGCCAAGATTGTGCAGATGCAAATGTGCATCCTTTGTATCTTTTGAATAATATGAAATGTATGGCGATGTCTCTTTTAATCCTTTTGATTTGATCAGTAGAGCATGCTTGCATAAGCCTGCAAGAACATGACCTTTTGAATGGCGATGTTTTGTTTATCTTATTTGATTAGCCTTCGCTCCTCATGCTCACATTGTTCTCTGAAAATTGGTGTGAATGTGTGTTCTTGATGGCTACTGTACATTATGAAAATGTTTGTTTTCCATGGTTACATTCTGAATATGTCTGTTCTGGATGGTTCAAGTTCTCAATGTGTGTGTGCTTTCTGCATTCTGCATTCAAGTTCTGGATGGAAGCGGTGCTAGGTCCTGAAAGTGCTCAGATCAGATAACTTCAGACTGGAGACAAAAGAAGATAGTAGAACTCCACATTGTAATTAGGATTGTACCCCATCGGCGCCAACGTGCTCAACGTCCGCGTCACCGGGGCGCTCTACGACGTTGAGGCAGCACGGCGGGACACTGGACGGCGGCGACAAGACCTGCATCGGCGTGCAGTGCTTCCGCAAGGTGTTCCTCATCATCGCCGTCGTCGGCGCGCTCGTGTCGCTCGTGCTGGTGTGGCGGACCAGGAACTCTACAAGGGAGACATCTACGCCGAGTTCAGGGACAACGCGCGCCGCCGCCGAGGAGGAGGACGAGGATCTGAAGCGGCCCAAGGAGGAGGAGTCAACGCCGGTCAACGGGACTAAGGTGTAGTATCCATGGGGATTGGCGGCCAGGCGCTTGCAACCCTTGCGTTGACGGAGTATACATGGCCAACGCCACATGATTGAGCTGACGCTCGGTTTTGACTTGTATACACGTCGTCTCCGGTCCATGCTGTTCTCAAGCTCAGAGAGAGCTCAGACGAGAGAGGCAAGGGATGCCTCAGTCACAGACTCACAGCTTATGACTGCATATACTGCAGGTGATTACTGATTGATTAGCGTGGAGTAATCTTTTAGCAGAAGACTAGCGGTGATGATAGCATAGAACGAGTTGCCTTGTTATGGTTTGTTTAGCTTCTGTGGTAGATGATCCCAATTTATAGTTGTCGGAAGGAGAATAAAATTACCTTGATCACCTCATAGAGGTTTGTATCCAGGTGATCTGGTGTCCTGCCTGTAGCATACAGCCATGGTGGTTCTGAACGTCTGATGGAAGCGCACCATTTCTGCAAAGGAAGAAATCAGATGAAGCGAAAACAACATTATTTGAATGACAAATGAAACGTTCTGCGTCAACGAATCACACCATTTCGACGATGAACTTTTAAGAATATCTCCTCTTCTCTTTCTAAAATTTAAATGATTTATTGGCACGGTGCACTGCCTTGCCCTCATTCAGCTCGAATGAGCTGTGAGATCAGTTCCTATCAGTTCCTTTTACGAACAGAGCTACAGAGGTGTTGATCCGTCCAATTTAGCTGGATTTTTAATTTCTGGACCAACAACTGATCTCAAACAAGAGATGTTCCAAGTTTCAACAAAACTGCACTTGCATTTACCTGATGGTTGCAAATTGTCGTCTGATGGGCCTTAAGACAAATTAAACAAGCTTGATGAATTTTATCCATTGTCGTTAGTAACTAGAAAGTGACATTCCACTCGGTAAGCTTGAATTGCTCCTAGAGCCTGTGAACTATCACAAATAATTTGATATTATCCTTCAGGTGATACAGTTAAATCATCTGCTTTGTTTGCAGCAAAACTTGTAATAATGTGGCCCAATGCAACTTTGTTTGCAGCGGCCGGGAATTTTTCATTTGCTGGATGAAATAAAACTCCCTTTATCTAAAAGAAACAGTTAAATCATCTGCATGACTGCATGTTCAGCCAAAGTGAATATTTCAGGACGCTTCACTGACAACAAATGGTCAAGATATCTGACTTTTCATAGCAAACAATATTTCTCTTGACCATTTGTAATCAGTCGACAGGAGAGAGAAATTACCTTAGAATATCTGACAGAGCTTCTTATCCTAAGTGAACCGGTGTCCAGCTTTTAGAGAACATGCAATGTTGGCTTTTATCATCTGATGATTTTCAGGTCGAGAAACGATGCTGACAGGGCGAACGCCGTTGGGCTGATACGCCGTCTCTGCTATGTGCTATGGAAGGAATCAGATCAAGGGAAAGTCGACGTTGTTTGAATGTCAATCATAAAGCGTTGCATCAATTCGAATCAATGGTGTTTGTGGCTCGATTTGACTTGATAGTTTTTTTGGCTTAATAGCCATTTTTGTCCCCAAACTTTCTCAGGGATCGTTTTAATCCTCGAACTACCAAAAGAGTCAATTTAGTCTCTAAACTATTGTTTTCTGGTCTAGCCTAGTCCATAGCCTTAGTTGGCATGCCACATCAGTGGGTCTAATGTGACCACACTCTGAATATCCAGAGTGCCCTCTACATCAATTAGTCAATTATGTGGAACTATTCATTACTGAGTCTGTCTATCTTTTTACGGAATTAATTAATCATGTCTTTCTCCATATTTCCTCTAGATATCGTTCAGCAAATCTTGTTTTTGATCCCTCTCCTAAGATTTCTAAATTATACATGCTAAAATAGTGTAATCTATTGCTACTTGTTACTCTGAGTTGCTTACGCTGGAATTAACTGTATGAACATGAGTGAAGACAACTCTATCACGTTATGAGTAGCAGATGATGAGAGCATACATGACGCACTGCTCGCTGGATTGCCACTGCTGAGAGCCTGAGAAGTTACTGGGGAGGGCACTATGCACATTTGGGCAGTGGTGGACCTAGGATTTAAATTTAGGGTATGCCACCCCAATACTTCTAATATACTTATATACAGTATAATTAATAAACAATTTGGTATGTAACGGAAACCAGCTACTCGGAGGGATGGAAGCCAGGGGCAGTTGGCCTGCTCTATTTGCAAATTGCAAGCACAAGAGTCAGACGTTGGCATAAAGACTTGACCTGAGAAATGGCTGGAGAAATATTTTTTATATGGGTTTGTATTGGAATTTTAGGTATGCCATGGCATACCGGGCCCACCCACTGGCCACTGAGTCCGTCAGTGCATTTGCTGTATGTCACACTGGACGAGCTGATATGGCATGCCACTTAATTAAGATCAGCTGACATGACATGCCAATATGGTACAACTAAGATCAGGGACTAGGTTGGAAAAAAATAGTTGTTCAGGGATTAAATTGGCCCTGTTAATAGTTCAAGGACTAAAATGAGCCTCTAAGCAAAGTTTGAGGATTAAAATGGCTATTAAACCTTTTTTAAAAAGGAAAGAATATTGCAATATTCAGTACTGTGAGCCGCTGGATGGAAAATGCTGCATTGTTGGCCTCCAGCAGCTCAGGGGCAGTTGCCGCTTCAGTATCCGCATCAGGCGGCCGAACGACTGTATGGGCGGACGGACACGGCCGGACCCCATCCATCCAAGACGTACGGAGACGGAATTGAATGCCAGTCTCAGTCCCATCCTGTCTTTTCTTGGAGGTCCATGGCTAGCTCCCCTCCAGCAGCAATGGCGACACTCTGAACCATGGGACAGCCGCTTGGGTGCTCCGTGGATGATGGAAGGGGGATTCAGGTTAGCCACAGGGTTTATCTGCATGGCCAGTTTTCAGCCAGGCTTCAGAGCATCGGGTCGTCGCTCTCACTGATTTTGGTCTGTTTCCAACGTTTCAATGCGCTTGTCATGTCGTCTGACGGCTACAGGTGAAATATGCCCATGTGTGGCTACGGTTAATACAACAAAATGTGCCACTCAATTTTTACTCAATGCTCATGACCAATTTATCATACTATTTATATTTTATTACTCGTAACAACGCAATCACATGTCCCTTCGCGTCGAGATTCGACGCTGCCGCCCACGACTCCGCCGCCGTCTCCGTCTGGGACTCCTAATGACACCTCTCTTTCCATTCTAATCGTTAATTCACAATCCACCGTCCGTAGCTGTGTTCTCTCCACCACCGTCGTCCGGGCGCTCATGAGATCGTCAGGTCCGATAACGGGTAAGCGGAAGCACTCCACCTGTATTTTTTTCATGATTCGATATACTTTTTGAGAACTCTCGTGAGCAGGAATTGGAAGCAGTGCTGCTCCATCTCATCATGCTGCAGGAAGCATGAGTACTCCATCTCGTCATTGCAAACTGCTTGGCCAACTGCTGACTGCTGCTCCATCTCGTGGTTAAGGGCCTGAGCTGCAGGAAGGAGGGCGCGCCGTGCTGCTGTGTTGGAGCTGAGCTTGAAGCGCATGGACAGCGGCGGCGGAGTCCCGTACGGCGACGGATTCTACGCGAAGGGTCGTGAGTGGTGCGATGCCTGGATCCCGCCGTTTCAGGTTTGATTTAGTGAGGAGTTTTTAGAAAAATTATAATTAGCAAAGCTAATGATGGGAAGATTTAAGTGTTAAAGTTTTTCACTCTCTCTTTAGCCTTCGGATAGAGATTCAACAGTTGTAATGAGAGTTTTCATAGTTTGCACATAAAATTAGTTTCTATAGGATACGTCGCCTAAATTAACCATCTTTCACTCCAGGACGTCATATTTACTGCGTTGGCAGAGAACTTTTTTTTTGTTGATAAACAGGCAGAGAACGTTGACAACTGAAACAATCAGCAAGGACGATTGTCCCCGCGTAGCGACGAATTGCAGAAGGCTGCCAGGAGCAAAACGTCAACGTTGCAGCAGTTGTACGAGGAGCAGTGCGATCCTGGGTGCCAGCTAAGGCGTGCTGTTGTTTTGCAAATATTTTGAGGGAAGAGGAGGGCTTTGTGTGCTTACAATGGGTTTGGGTGTGTTTAGTTCTAAAAAGTAGAGGAGAAAGTTTGGTGAAAATGTCACATCGGACACTGTAGCGTACTGGAGCATGTTTGTGGTAAATATTGTCGTATCATGACCTAACTAGACTCAAAAGATTCGTTTCATCGTGTACATCAAAACTATGTCCTTAATTTTTTTATTTATCCACATTTAGTGTTCCATGCATGAAGGGGAAGATTTGATGTGATAGGTGGATAGTGAAATTTAGAGAGAGAATTTTTGGATTTTCGGTGGAACTAAACACAACCAATAACGAATTGGACCAAGCATCCATCCGTGGTGTATATCTTACTGACACGGAGAGGACCTGCATATAACAACTGCTGTACATGTCTCAAGCCTCGCCCTGCGTTCTCGAGGCGGCGTATACATTGGTTATGTAACAACCCAAAATTCCTGTAGGCTTTGTTGAGTGCAAAAATTGAATTTAAAAATTTTTGGTGGAATTGAGTGCATGCAAACCAACATATAAGAGTGTCTTCTATTTGCTCCCTAAATTCCTAGGCAATTTAAATTCAAATTTAAAATCAATTTGAAGTGCTAAGGATGAAATAGTGTGATTTGGATTTATTTGGATTTATTTGGATTTTTGGTTGGTTTGAATTCAAATTCTAGATTTGAATTCAAACTCTAATTGACTAAACTAATTTCCAATCCTATTTCCTGTTCGTGGGCCGTTTTCCCGAACCAAAAGTCCATCTTTCCACCTTCAACTCTTCTACCCGAGCCAGCAACCCAGCCAGCCCAGCCGGCCTTTCGGCCCAGCTCGGCCCAACTCATCACCGCGTCGTCGCCGCGTCCGCCTTCACCCGCTGACCGCCGGGCCCCGCCTGTCAGTCGTCTTCGTCTCCCCCGCGTCATCTTCCTCCCCGCGCCGCGCTCTCTCTCTCCCGCGGCCGAGCGCCCGTGACCCAACCACCCACGCCCCGTGCGGCCCGTCCGATGCGCGCCGCGTGTCCGCAGCTGCTCGAGCTCCCCATCTCGCCGTCCGTGCCCGCCGAACCCTAGCCCTAGCACCTATAAAACCCGCCACCGGCCATCTTCTTCCCCAAGCCGCGCCGCCCTTCGGGGTTCCATCCAGATCCAGTTCGTGGGAGGGGAGGTGTAGGAGAGGGGGTGGGGAAGGTCCTGGAGCAGTCGGAGCAAGAGGAGGAGAGCCGGAGCGCCTTCCCCGCATCGCCGCCGCCGAAGCCATCGCCGCCGTCCGTGGACTCGCCGACGAGGAGCCGGACCAGGGACGAGAGGAAGCGCACGAGCATCGCCGAGCCTCGACGAGTCTTCCCCGAGCTGCAGCGTACGACGACGAGACCCTAGGTGAGCTAACCGCGTTCGCCCCCTTCTTCTCTGTTTCCGGCGGAGCGCCGCCGCTCGTGCTCGCCGTGCCAAGCCAAGCCCCTGTGAGCCAGCCTTCGCGCTGTGCATCTTCTTGTGCAGGTTCCCGTCGCCGCTAAACCCTTTGCAACCCGCCGTCGCTTGTCCCCCGCAGCCGAGGTCGCCGCGGCCGAGCTCTGCTCGCTCCGCGCGCGAACGCCGAGGCCACGCGCGGCCGTGGGTGACCGCGTGCCCGCGCGTGTGCACCCAGGTGCGTCCCAGCCGCTGCTGGAGCCGCACGCGCACTCGCTTAGCCCCTTTTCGAGCGCAGTTGAGCCAAAACCCGAGCCGCAGTCGTGCTCGCCGGCGCACATGGCCGTGTCGCCGCCGTCGCACGTCGGGAAGCCCCAATCCGAACCCAGCCATGGCCTTTTTCCCCTCGAGCGTGTTCGCCTAACCCTAGCGAAGCTGTTCCAGCCATCCTTGAGCCCAACCGAGCCTTCTCCGGCGAGAACCGCCGCCGACCGTCGCCGCCGGCGCGTTCCAGTGCGCGCCGCGCGCGCGTCGCGTCGCGCCGTGGCCGTGCCACACCGTGGACCACACCAAGTCCCTCTCAGCCGCGCACAGAAGATCCCTGCCAGCCACAAATTGATCCCGTGCACCCGGCTCTCGTGAACCACTCTCACGGTGCACCGTGGACCCAGTCCACCAGGCCAGATCCAGCAGCCGCCCCTTCGTGGGCCGAATCTCGCGTTTAAGTCCGTTTAACCACCTTGAACTCTTCCGGCCCATTCGCTTTCGGCCCAATTCCAGCCCAGCCATCGTTTATTCTTTTTCTTTTTCTTTTTTAACAGCGCTGACATATGGGACCCACCTGTCATACTCTGCGAGTCACTGACACATGGGGCCCACTGACCAGAGTTGACCCGCTGACCGTTGACCGTTGACCCCGTTGACCGTTGACCGGTCAACGCTGACGTCAGCAGGGCCCACTGCTGACGTCATCCTAGGCGGACCCCACTGCTGACGTCAGCATGGCGTCATGCTGACGTCAGCAGGCTAATTAATTGTCTGTTTTCTTTTTCGGAAATTATTTAATATTTTCTGAAAATGATTTAAACTTCAAAAATTAATAATAAATCAACCGTAGCTCAGAAAAATATGAAACCAGTTTCTATATTTTTCTAAAATCATGATCTACGCGTTAGTATAGAGTTTGGTGTTATTTGAGTCTTCATTCGTCGCTGTTTTAGTGTTTCTTTGCTAGTAGCCGCGTCTTATTTTCTTTCCGCGCCCCTAGGAGCTCCGGAGGGTCAGGAGGAGCCGGACTACTACAACAACTGCTTCGACGAGGACGAAGACCTTTGCCCAGGTTCACGCCCGACCATTTCTGAAATACCTATTAGACATGCAAACTAGTATGCTAGCGCTTTACTTTACTCGCATGATAAACCTGCACTGCCTTTGTTATTATCCTGTTACCTTGCTACCTACTACTCACTTTATAAATATGCTATGCTATGCATGTGTTGGGATGGTTGTGATTGATCCTCTTGGCGTGAGTTGTGGGTGGTTTGGGAGGAGTAGTGCAGCTAGGCGGTGTAAGCGAGTAATAACAACTCGATCGTTGGTCGAGGTGCTGAGGGACTGCACTCGGGCAGTCCCTATGGGGTACCTGTTGCGGGTACATGGTTACTGGTTACTTGGGGTTTGGTACTCGGTGAGTACCTGAGGAGTTTGGGCGGCAATACCTGTTATGGGTGCCGATTGCGGACCGTTGCGGCGGATCGCTTGTGATGCAGATACTCGCTTTACCGAACATTTAAGGACCGAGTCGTGCCCCCACTTCGGACTTGGGATTTACCGTGCTCACCATCTACCCAGTATGGGGAGGGTTCCAGCAAGCCTACTCTAGTGCGGCGCCGAGACTGTAGGAGAATCGAGTTTGATATGTGTAGGGGGGATTCGTTGCGGCGTAATCTCCCTGATTTACCACTGCCCCCGACTGGCCCCGGTGGGAAGGTTTCACGACCCTGGGGCAGATGTTAGATCGGATGTTTCCCGAGCCCAGGGAGACAGGATTGGCGCCGCTACTGTTTAGGGTCTTTGCTGTGGGCTGTGTCTCAGGTTGGTTGCGGACTAGCCTTGCAGCCCGGATGGATTCCTGGAGTGCCACCTCTGCAGAGTGTAAACTATACGTATAGCCGTGTCCACGGTTACGGACGACCCATTTCTGAGAAGCCCCGGCTAGCATGGGAAACTGCTTTCTTACCTCATCCTTGATTTGGGTTATGAGAGATTGGTCCAGCTGAGGCTGTTGAGACGAGGTGGGGAGGGAGCTCACCGAGTCGACTAGTGAGTGAAAGGTGTTGGTGGATAATGATTTGCGGGAACCTGCCGTGGCAGGACGAGCCCGATGGGAATTTGTGAGGCTGATGGTTGGTTTGGGGAGTGGAGGTGTATGTGTGTGAGCAGGAGTTGGTGTCGAGATGAATTTGGGATTATTGCTGCTGCTTGCATAAGAAAACCCTGGCTTAAACCTTGTTTATTTCTTTATCCTTAGAATAGGCCACCTTTAAAGCTTGCATCATATTATGGTTGGTGACGTGGACCTGTCCCATTTCCTTGGGGACAGACTTTGGGTTCTCAGGTGAAGACCCCGACCGCGAGTTCAACCAGGACGGGTGGTACGACTGAAGGGTGTGCGCTTCGCTCAAGGATGCCTGTGGAGGAGTGGTCCCTGTTGTTCTAGCTACCGCTGCGCAGATGTTTCTTATTGTCGTTTTAGCCCAGAGGGCTTGTACCAGACGCTTTGTCTTTATATGAGTCATGTAATGAATCTTTTATCGTTGTATGGATGTGATATTCGACTGAGATGAGTTCTGTACGAGATAGCTGCTATTCCTGGGACTATCTCAATGGTACAGGGAGTCGGGTTCTCGTCGGTGAGAATCCGGTTCGTCACAGTTGGTATCAGAGCCATACTTGACCGTAGCGCGTAACCCATAGAACGGAAACTTAGGACAGAAGCTCTAACTGAGTCCTCTATTTTATATGAAACCCCTTGGACTATTTGAAAACTATATAAGTACATCTCATCTATTTGCAAAACTTTTACCCTTACCTTACCTTACTAACTTGCTAACTTACTAACAACCCACTAAATGTCTGGCAGATGGAGGGAAGAGGATCAGCAGATGAACGACGGGAGATCAGGACCACCGGAGCAGACTGTGGAGGTTTGGCAGTGCTACTGAGGGAGGTGCTGCGTACAGTGGGGATAGATGTGGATAACGTCTTCTACGAAGGATGGACCTACGGACCTGGAGAGGGAGTACACACCCGGTTGCAGATGGTTGTACCCAATATCCCTGGACGACCAAGGTCACTGATGCTACGAGCAGCTACCAGCGAGAGCACCTTCAGTCGGGCAGTGCAGACTATAGCTATGAGGATACTCCGACTTGCCACACTTGTGTACCAGAGTCAGCTCAGCCACACTCGTTTCCGGTACCTACCGCGAGCTCTTGAAGATCCGACAGACAGAGACGCAGTCAGCTTGCAGGCTCACGCAGCAGACCAAGAGCGGAACGTGACTCTGCGGACCTCAGTTCAGTGCATGATAGAGCAAGAATACTTGAACATTGGCTTAGAAGAGAAAGTTGCCAAGCTGAAAGAGAGAGTATGGAAGCAAGATATCCAGCTGATGGAGAAGGACAACAGGATCACCTTACTTGAGGGACAACTCAGAGCTAAAACAAGGGAAGTCAGAATCTTGAACCACGAAGCTCGAAACAACAGGCAGTTGGCAGAACTGATCCGAGCAACTCACCATGCTCGAGATGTTCGCCTGGAAGATCAACTCACAGAAAAAGACAAGGAACTAGCAGCCAAGGAAGAAGAGATAGAAGGTCTGAAGGAAGAAGTATACTGGTTGGACAGTCTCAACTCAGAACTCCAGGAAGAGGTGGATAGCTACAAAGAAAAGAGTGGACGAAACTACCAGCTGATGAAGTACCTGAGTCTTCAACAAATTATGGCAAAGGATGAGGCTCGAAGGACCCTTAGTAGTTGGGTAAGATCAGACAGGAAGAGGGTAGCAGAAATGATCACAGTGAACCAAGGACTACCAGAAGAACGCAGAGTTGAACCCAGGACAGAGAACTACAGAGTTTCACCAAGCCGAGTTAAGCCGATACCACCACCTGAGGCTCGAACCCTTACTTCCGAGATGACAAGACTGAGACAAGAACTGACACACTTAGAGAGGCAGTTGACAGAACCTGAGATGGACATAATGAGGTTGGCAGCGCGCCTCACGGACACCCACCAAGACAACAGGCAGTGATCAAGCAGCAGACAGAGACTGAGGCTGTGAGGTTGGCAGCGCGCCTCACAAGCACTTTCAGCAGTATGAGACAGATGCAATAGACAGTATCAGCAGATGTCAGCAGTTGATGAGAGTTGTATCTATCTTCATGAGTAGATGCTTAGACTTAGCAGATCATGACCACCTTTTGGCTCAGCCACGAAGTAGCATTCGCTTAGATGTACTCATCCTCAAGGTTCCAGGAGCTGACCTCGGGATAGTACACATGTCTAGGGTGTAATGCTGTAATGATTGATCGATCTTATTGGCTGTTCCTGCAGTTTTATTGTTGTTCATCTTGAGTGTACTTTAGTGTTGAGTCTATTTCATGTGTGCAGCTCCTACTCTAGTTACGCTAACCTAACCATTACCGACCGCCACTAAAACTGCTTTATGAAAAATACAGTAAGATGTCAATCCGAAGATCCAACCGTCTGCTTGCACGTTTTGAGGAAGCTGAGCAAGGAGAGGCAGCAATGGCAGCTAGAGGCAGAGGACGTGTCAGAGGTCGTGGTCGTGGAAGAGCAGCAGTTGCAGTTAGAGGCAGAGGTCGTGGACGCGCAGCAGGCGTGCTCCAGCCCGAGAACAACGCACCAGGGGAAGAACAAGAAGTGGAAATGGAAGAACCAGCAGTGGAACCTCAGCAGAACCAGCAGAACGTACAGCAACCACCGCCGCCGCCTAACTTGGCAGAAGTGATGACTACACAGACACAGCTGATGCAACAGATGGCACAGGCCAACACACAGATGATGCAAGCTATGCAACAGATGCAAGGAAACCAGAACCAGAACCGTCAGGGACACCGTGAGGAAGACCTACAAAGGAAGATTGAAAGATTCATCAGGCTGAAAGCACCCACCTTCGACTACTCGGACGAACCACTCGATGCACACGACTGGTTGCGTACCATCGAGACGAAGCTGGACCTGACAGACTACACTGAAGAGGAATGTGTGGCCCTTGCGGCACACCAACTTGAAGGAGCAGCAAAAGCGTGGTGGGAGAGCTACTGTGACTCTCACGCAAACCCAGCTCAGATCACCTGGCTAGAGTTTTGTGAAGCTTTCAAGGAATACCACATACCAGAACAAGTCATGGTGCATAAAGCAATGGAATTCAGGACAATGACCCAAGGAAGTTTGTCTGTAGCTGAGTACGCTCGACACTTTGCTAAGATGTCAAGGTACGCTCCTGAAGACGTCAACACTGAGAAGAAGAAGCAGTTTTGGTTCCAGCGTGGTTTACACAGAGGTCTGAGGACAGCACTCGCAGCGAGTTCACACAGGTCACTCAGAGAGCTGATTGACAGGGCTATCGCAGTTGAGAAGGAAAGAGTGGGTCTTGAAGATACTTGGCGAGAGAAGAAAAGGAAGGCTGAACAGTTGCACAACCACAGATTAAGTCAGAGGCCGAGGAGTGGCCAGAGCAACATGCTCAGGAGAAGCCTTCAGCAGAGCAACAACCAAGGAAGCTCAGGGTTTAACAGAAACAGCTACCAGGGTAACCGAGGCAGTAACAACAACAGTTTTGGCAGCAGAGGTAACAACTACAACAGCTTTGGTAACAGAAACAACAGCTACTCAAGTCAGGGAAACCCCAATTGGAAGCCGAACAACACACCCAGAATTGGTGGAGGAACCACAGTGGTCTGTTTTGCTTGTGGGAAGCCCGGTCACAAGTCCTTTGACTGTCCGGAGAAGAAGAACAAACAAACCCCAGCTAAGGCACCGGCACCTGGAGGACAGGACAGGCAGCCAGCAACAGCGCAGAGAGGACGCCTCAACCACTTGACAGAGGAAGAAGCCGAGGACGCTCCCGACGTTGTGCTCGGTGAGTTTTTAGTAAATGGCATTCCAGCTTTGATATTGTTTGACTCTGGAGCAACTGGATCTTATATCTCGACAAAGTTTGTGAGAGAGCAGTCACCCCCGACAATACCTAAAGCTAGACCTATAGTCACTACTTCTCCCTTAGGAGAGCTTAGGTGCACTTTAGAGTGCCCCGCAGTTAGACTGATGATAGGAGGCCAGGAGTTCGAAGGGAACTTGACAGTCCTGAAATCAGATGGAATTGACGTGATACTAGGAATGGATTGGCTTACAGAGCACAAAGGAATAATCAGTTGCTCACCCAGAACAGTTGAGTTGACACACCCTAGCGGAGTCAAAGTAACAGCAGAACCACAAAGAAGGAAAACAAGGGAGAAATCTAGAACATGTATTCTAAGACAGTTGGTATACTCTATCGAGAAAATGACGATCGAAGAAGTACCTGTAGTATGTGAATACCCGGACGTGTTTCCCGAGGAACTACCAGGACTACCACCAGACCGAGACGTAGAGTTCATAATCGAACTGCAACCAGGCACAGGGCCCATTGCTAAGAGGCCGTACAGAATGTCAGTGGAAGAACTGGAAGAGCTCAAAAAGCAGCTGAAAGAGATGCTTGAAAGTGGAGTGATTCGACCAAGTGCATCCCCATGGGGATCGCCAGTGTTGTTTGTGAAGAAGAAAGATGGATCAATGCGCATGTGCGTAGACTATCGATCCTTGAACGCAGTGACGATCAAGAACAAGTACCCATTACCTCGAATCGATGACCTGCTAGATCAGTTGAAGAAAGCCAAGTACTTCAGTAAGATTGATCTGAGATCGGGATACCACCAGATGAAGATTAGAGAAGGAGACATTCCAAAGACAGCTTTTGTAACTCGGTACGGGCAGTACGAGTTCACCGTTGTGTCTTTTGGATTGACCAACGCACCTGCTTATTTCATGAACATGATGAACAAGGTATTCATGGAGGAACTGGACAAGTTCGTAGTGGTGTTCATTGATGACATACTAGTTTACTCAGAAACAGCCGAAGAACATGAGAAGCATCTGAGGATTGTACTAGAGAGGCTGAGGCAGCATCAACTCTACGGAAAGTTCAGCAAATGTGAATTTTGGCTGGAGAAAGTAGCCTTTTTGGGTCACGTGTTGACAGCCGAGGGCGTAGCAGTCGACCCAGAAAAGATTGAGGCAGTAGCAGAATGGAAGCAGCCGAAGAGTGTTACGGAGATCCGGAGTTTTCTGGGTTTGGCAGGATACTATAGAAGATTTATTGAGAACTTTTCCAAGATTGCCAAGCCAATGACCGAACTACTCAAGAACAATGTTCCATTTGAATGGACGGACAAATGTGAAAGAAGTTTCCAAGAACTCAAGCACAAACTCACTACAACTCCAGTATTGACCCTACCAGATATTCGCAAAGATTTCGTAGTCTACTGTGATGCTTCAAGACAAGGTTTGGGATGTGTTCTAATGCAAGAGGGCAAGGTTGTTGCCTATGCATCGAGGCAGCTGAGGAAACATGAGGAAAACTACCCCACACATGATTTAGAACTGGCAGCAGTGGTACATGCCTTGAAGATCTGGAGGCACTATCTGATTGGCAACAAGTGCGATATCTACACAGATCACAAAAGTTTGAAGTATTTCTTTACCCAATCCGAACTGAACATGAGGCAGAGAAGATGGTTAGAACTGATCAAAGATTACGATTTGGAGATACACTACCATCCTGGCAAAGCTAATGTCGTGGCAGATGCCCTAAGCCGAAAGAATTATTGCAACAACTTGATGATAGAAGAAAGTCAGCCAGAACTAGCGAAAGAGTTGTACATGATGAAACTCGAGCTAGTAGAAGAAGGTAAACCCCAAGAAATGAGGGTGAAGTACAACCTAGAAGACCGAATCAAAGAAGCTCAAGGAAAGTGTTCAGAAATCCAAGAAGTAAGAGAGGACATTCAACGTGGAGTAGCACCAGACTTCCGGATTGATGAAGCAGGGACTGTATGGCTGAAAAACCGTATCTGTGTACCACAGGACGAGGAAATCAGGAGAACAATTCTCTCAGAAGCTCACGAGTCCAAGTACTCGATACACCCAGGATGCACTAAGATGTATCAGGATCTGAAGGATAAGTTCTGGTGGAAGAAAATGAGAGAGGACATAGCAGAGTATGTAGCCAAGTGCGACTCTTGTCGAAGGATCAAAGCAGAACATCAAAGGCCAGCAGGACTGCTGAAACCACTAGAAATTCCAATGTGGAAGTGGGAAGATATTAGCATGGACTTCGTAGTTGGCCTACCCCGCACTCAGAAAGGAAATGATGCCATTTGGGTCATAGTTGATCGATTAACGAAAGTAGCTCACTTTATACCTGTCAAAAGTACACACTCAGTAAGCAAACTAGCGGAGCTATACATAGACAACATTCTTAAGCTGCATGGGGCACCAAGAAGTATTGTGTCGGACAGAGGACCCCAATTCACAGCTCAATTCTGGCAAAGCCTACATCAAGCCATCGGGACAACCTTGGAGTATAGCACAGCTTACCACCCCCAGACAGATGGGCAAACTGAAAGAGTGAACCAAGTTCTTGAAGATTTGTTGAGGGCATGTGTTCTAGCTTACAGCACAGACTGGGAGAAGAGTCTATCTTACGCAGAATTCTCCTATAACAACAGTTACCAGGCCAGCCTACAGATGTCACCCTTTGAGGCACTATATGGCAGAAAATGCAGGACACCTCTAATGTGGTCAGAGGTGGGAGAACGAACATTCTTTGGACCTGACATGATTGTAGAGGCAGAGGAAAATGTGGCCAAGATCCGAGAGCACCTGAAGGCAGCTCAGAGCAGACAAAAGAGCTATGCAGATAAAAGGAGAAGAGACCTAGAATTCGAAGTAGGAGACTTCGTCTATCTGAAAGTGTCACCCCTCAGAGGGCACAAGAGATTCCAAGTGAAAGGAAAACTAGCACCCCGTTTTGTTGGACCATACCAGATACTGGAGAGAGTAGGAAAGCTAGCCTACAAGCTAGACCTACCAGAGGAACTAGCGGGAGTACACCCAGTGTTCCATGTATCTCAGCTGAGAAAGTGTCTGAGAGTACCAGAACATGAGATCAAGACAGAGGCATTAGACCTACAGGACACCTTGGAGTACCTGGAGTACCCAGAGAGGATACTAGACAGAGCAGTCAAAGAGACCAGAAGCACAGCTATCCCGTTTTGCAAAGTGCAGTGGAGCAATCACTCAGAAAGGGAAGCCACTTGGGAGAAGGAGTCAGTGCTGAAGGAGAAATACCCCCACTTGTTTAAACCATAGGTTATCACAAATCTCGAGGACGAGATTCTCGTGAGGGGGGGAGACTGTAACAACCCAAAATTCCTGTAGGCTTTGTTGAGTGCAAAAATTGAATTTAAAAATTTTTGGTGGAATTGAGTGCATGCAAACCAACATATAAGAGTGTCTTCTATTTGCTCCCTAAATTCCTAGGCAATTTAAATTCAAATTTAAAATCAATTTGAAGTGCTAAGGATGAAATAGTGTGATTTGGATTTATTTGGATTTATTTGGATTTTTGGTTGGTTTGAATTCAAATTCTAGATTTGAATTCAAACTCTAATTGACTAAACTAATTTCCAATCCTATTTCCTGTTCGTGGGCCGTTTTCCCGAACCAAAAGTCCATCTTTCCACCTTCAACTCTTCTACCCGAGCCAGCAACCCAGCCAGCCCAGCCGGCCTTTCGGCCCAGCTCGGCCCAACTCATCACCGCGTCGTCGCCGCGTCCGCCTTCACCCGCTGACCGCCGGGCCCCGCCTGTCAGTCGTCTTCGTCTCCCCCGCGTCATCTTCCTCCCCGCGCCGCGCTCTCTCTCTCCCGCGGCCGAGCGCCCGTGACCCAACCACCCACGCCCCGTGCGGCCCGTCCGATGCGCGCCGCGTGTCCGCAGCTGCTCGAGCTCCCCATCTCGCCGTCCGTGCCCGCCGAACCCTAGCCCTAGCACCTATAAAACCCGCCACCGGCCATCTTCTTCCCCAAGCCGCGCCGCCCTTCGGGGTTCCATCCAGATCCAGTTCGTGGGAGGGGAGGTGTAGGAGAGGGGGTGGGGAAGGTCCTGGAGCAGTCGGAGCAAGAGGAGGAGAGCCGGAGCGCCTTCCCCGCATCGCCGCCGCCGAAGCCATCGCCGCCGTCCGTGGACTCGCCGACGAGGAGCCGGACCAGGGACGAGAGGAAGCGCACGAGCATCGCCGAGCCTCGACGAGTCTTCCCCGAGCTGCAGCGTACGACGACGAGACCCTAGGTGAGCTAACCGCGTTCGCCCCCTTCTTCTCTGTTTCCGGCGGAGCGCCGCCGCTCGTGCTCGCCGTGCCAAGCCAAGCCCCTGTGAGCCAGCCTTCGCGCTGTGCATCTTCTTGTGCAGGTTCCCGTCGCCGCTAAACCCTTTGCAACCCGCCGTCGCTTGTCCCCCGCAGCCGAGGTCGCCGCGGCCGAGCTCTGCTCGCTCCGCGCGCGAACGCCGAGGCCACGCGCGGCCGTGGGTGACCGCGTGCCCGCGCGTGTGCACCCAGGTGCGTCCCAGCCGCTGCTGGAGCCGCACGCGCACTCGCTTAGCCCCTTTTCGAGCGCAGTTGAGCCAAAACCCGAGCCGCAGTCGTGCTCGCCGGCGCACATGGCCGTGTCGCCGCCGTCGCACGTCGGGAAGCCCCAATCCGAACCCAGCCATGGCCTTTTTCCCCTCGAGCGTGTTCGCCTAACCCTAGCGAAGCTGTTCCAGCCATCCTTGAGCCCAACCGAGCCTTCTCCGGCGAGAACCGCCGCCGACCGTCGCCGCCGGCGCGTTCCAGTGCGCGCCGCGCGCGCGTCGCGTCGCGCCGTGGCCGTGCCACACCGTGGACCACACCAAGTCCCTCTCAGCCGCGCACAGAAGATCCCTGCCAGCCACAAATTGATCCCGTGCACCCGGCTCTCGTGAACCACTCTCACGGTGCACCGTGGACCCAGTCCACCAGGCCAGATCCAGCAGCCGCCCCTTCGTGGGCCGAATCTCGCGTTTAAGTCCGTTTAACCACCTTGAACTCTTCCGGCCCA
The DNA here is from genome assembly GCA_033239725.1 of Echinochloa phyllopogon. Taxonomy (NCBI): domain Eukaryota; kingdom Viridiplantae; phylum Streptophyta; class Magnoliopsida; order Poales; family Poaceae; genus Echinochloa; species Echinochloa phyllopogon. Next base: position 7,326,440 of record BTCW01000009.1, on the reverse strand, counting down.
TTCGCTTTCGGCCCAATTCCAGCCCAGCCATCGTTTATTCTTTTTCTTTTTCTTTTTTAACAGCGCTGACATATGGGACCCACCTGTCATACTCTGCGAGTCACTGACACATGGGGCCCACTGACCAGAGTTGACCCGCTGACCGTTGACCGTTGACCCCGTTGACCGTTGACCGGTCAACGCTGACGTCAGCAGGGCCCACTGCTGACGTCATCCTAGGCGGACCCCACTGCTGACGTCAGCATGGCGTCATGCTGACGTCAGCAGGCTAATTAATTGTCTGTTTTCTTTTTCGGAAATTATTTAATATTTTCTGAAAATGATTTAAACTTCAAAAATTAATAATAAATCAACCGTAGCTCAGAAAAATATGAAACCAGTTTCTATATTTTTCTAAAATCATGATCTACGCGTTAGTATAGAGTTTGGTGTTATTTGAGTCTTCATTCGTCGCTGTTTTAGTGTTTCTTTGCTAGTAGCCGCGTCTTATTTTCTTTCCGCGCCCCTAGGAGCTCCGGAGGGTCAGGAGGAGCCGGACTACTACAACAACTGCTTCGACGAGGACGAAGACCTTTGCCCAGGTTCACGCCCGACCATTTCTGAAATACCTATTAGACATGCAAACTAGTATGCTAGCGCTTTACTTTACTCGCATGATAAACCTGCACTGCCTTTGTTATTATCCTGTTACCTTGCTACCTACTACTCACTTTATAAATATGCTATGCTATGCATGTGTTGGGATGGTTGTGATTGATCCTCTTGGCGTGAGTTGTGGGTGGTTTGGGAGGAGTAGTGCAGCTAGGCGGTGTAAGCGAGTAATAACAACTCGATCGTTGGTCGAGGTGCTGAGGGACTGCACTCGGGCAGTCCCTATGGGGTACCTGTTGCGGGTACATGGTTACTGGTTACTTGGGGTTTGGTACTCGGTGAGTACCTGAGGAGTTTGGGCGGCAATACCTGTTATGGGTGCCGATTGCGGACCGTTGCGGCGGATCGCTTGTGATGCAGATACTCGCTTTACCGAACATTTAAGGACCGAGTCGTGCCCCCACTTCGGACTTGGGATTTACCGTGCTCACCATCTACCCAGTATGGGGAGGGTTCCAGCAAGCCTACTCTAGTGCGGCGCCGAGACTGTAGGAGAATCGAGTTTGATATGTGTAGGGGGGATTCGTTGCGGCGTAATCTCCCTGATTTACCACTGCCCCCGACTGGCCCCGGTGGGAAGGTTTCACGACCCTGGGGCAGATGTTAGATCGGATGTTTCCCGAGCCCAGGGAGACAGGATTGGCGCCGCTACTGTTTAGGGTCTTTGCTGTGGGCTGTGTCTCAGGTTGGTTGCGGACTAGCCTTGCAGCCCGGATGGATTCCTGGAGTGCCACCTCTGCAGAGTGTAAACTATACGTATAGCCGTGTCCACGGTTACGGACGACCCATTTCTGAGAAGCCCCGGCTAGCATGGGAAACTGCTTTCTTACCTCATCCTTGATTTGGGTTATGAGAGATTGGTCCAGCTGAGGCTGTTGAGACGAGGTGGGGAGGGAGCTCACCGAGTCGACTAGTGAGTGAAAGGTGTTGGTGGATAATGATTTGCGGGAACCTGCCGTGGCAGGACGAGCCCGATGGGAATTTGTGAGGCTGATGGTTGGTTTGGGGAGTGGAGGTGTATGTGTGTGAGCAGGAGTTGGTGTCGAGATGAATTTGGGATTATTGCTGCTGCTTGCATAAGAAAACCCTGGCTTAAACCTTGTTTATTTCTTTATCCTTAGAATAGGCCACCTTTAAAGCTTGCATCATATTATGGTTGGTGACGTGGACCTGTCCCATTTCCTTGGGGACAGACTTTGGGTTCTCAGGTGAAGACCCCGACCGCGAGTTCAACCAGGACGGGTGGTACGACTGAAGGGTGTGCGCTTCGCTCAAGGATGCCTGTGGAGGAGTGGTCCCTGTTGTTCTAGCTACCGCTGCGCAGATGTTTCTTATTGTCGTTTTAGCCCAGAGGGCTTGTACCAGACGCTTTGTCTTTATATGAGTCATGTAATGAATCTTTTATCGTTGTATGGATGTGATATTCGACTGAGATGAGTTCTGTACGAGATAGCTGCTATTCCTGGGACTATCTCAATGGTACAGGGAGTCGGGTTCTCGTCGGTGAGAATCCGGTTCGTCACAGGTTAGGCTGGGCTCTAGAGCCCAGCAACTCTCGGGTCTCTTGTGCTGCTCTTCCGGGGTTTCGGCCTTCAATTTTAGCACGCGCCCACGCGTATAGCACCGTACTATGTACTGTACGTAATTATTACTAACAGGATAAATGGCCGCATGGAGATTTTTTTTTGAGCCAATGACCGCATGGAGATTGAGGAGGGGAGCATTAACTCAGAAAAGCTTTTGAATAGAAAGGAGAACATTGCTTATTCTATCCAATTCACTTATATTGACGTCTTTTGGTGGATGTTATTAGATGAACTTAGAAGTATCAGCTCGATCATATTGAATATAAATTTGTAAAACTGGTATCCAGTGAACAAGTTATGGCTTTCTAAAGTTGGACTTTGGCCTGTTGTCTAAAAAAATGACCGCATGTACGGTGTATCACGAATTCGCGATACGGAGGGAGTAATTTTGATGATCTGATCTCATCTCCTTGTATTCACATTGGACTCTTACGCAGGCACGATCCATGTCGTACGATGGAGCTGGTTACGAATTCGAATTCGATCTCGTGTTGCAGCCCTTGCATGTAACACCCTAAATTCATCACATTTAAATCATAGAAACCATTTGGAAATTTTCTAGGAATTTTTGAAGCTTATATGAATTTTCTAGGATTTAATTGGAATTTTATTCTCTTTAATTGAATTAAACATCATTAAATAATTATTTTAGTCAAAATAAGTTTTTGTTGCATTCATCTTGTTGCATATATTTTTGGTTGCTAGTAAATTGAATTTGAATTTAAATTCTGTTTAAATTCGAATTTAATTTGCTTTTGTTTGAATTATAGAAAAGTTGTTTAGGCTGAGTTTGGTTTAGGTCCCTGGACTCTCAGCAAAGTCCGCCTTTCACCCCTGAACTTTCGGCCCAGCCCATCTTTGCTCCTCGCACCGTTTTTCTTTTCTTATCGGGCCGTTTTCTCTTCGCGGGCCGTCTCCTCTCAGTATTCGGCCCACGACGGCCCAGTCTCGCCGCACCGCTTTCCTCTCCCCGTTGTCGCTGTCGTGTGGGTCCCGCTTGTCAGCTTCGTCGTCCCCGACCTGGATTTCCCTCGACCGAGTTCCAACCGCCGCCGTCGCCGATTTCCGCTCGGGCACGGACGCCCAGGGCGCCCGGACTCCTTTTTTTCCCGGCCTATATAAGCGGCCGAACCCCACCGTCTTTTTCCCCAAACAAACCGAGCTTCGCAACCCTAGTTCCCGAGTCGCGCCGCCACCCAAGTTCGCCGCCGCCTCAGTGCGACGACGACCAGCGTCGCCGTTGTCAATTCCGTGTCCAAGACTCGTCGAAATACGTCGCCAGGTGGTATTGAAGTTTCCCCGTTCGTTTTCTTGGATCAATTTCGCTCTTGTCATGCTAACGACGCTCGTGGTCGTTTCCCAGCGCCGCCGACCGCCATTCTTCGTCGTCGAGCGCCGTCACAGCTCTTTGCTCATCGAGATCTGCCGTGCTAAGTTCGTCGTGTCCTTCCAAGTCTCTAGGGACAAACCGCACTCGTTTTGGTGTTCCCTAGCGTCGAGTTCATGACAACCGGAGAGCTCCGCCGCCGCGCATGGAGCCGCCGCCGTCGGCCATCGCCTGTGCGCCGTCCCAGTCATCCAGATCACCATGGTTGAACTCGCCATCGTCTTGCGAGTCCGTAGGTCCTGATCTTGTCGCAAACCGAGCCTTGTAGCCTTAGATCGAATTTACTCCGGCGAAGCCCCGCCGCGGGAGCGAGCGGCGCCGCCGTCCCGGCCGTCACCGTCGTTGGCCGAGGTCCCATCTTCCCCTGACCGTCCGATTCAGATCCTACGGTCTAGATTGGATCTAGCCCGAGTAAAATCGATCGCGTACCGGTCAGTCATGACAATTTTGCTAAAGAGTCCCTGAACTTCTTAGGAATCAACCCGCAGTCCATCTTAGTTCAAAAATAATTACAGATAGGTCATGTTTCTTCTATTTTAGCCCCTGCAAGTTTTAAAATTGCACCCGAGGTCCTTTGTTGGTTATTTTACCCGTAAGCCCTCGTGTTTTTATACAAAATTATGTTTAAGTCCCTGAGTTTTCGCAGTTAGGTCCCTGGAACTTTTAAAACTTTGCCAGCAAGCCCTGAACCTTAGAAAAGCCATATCTTTCTCGTTGTAGCTCAGATTCCCGTGATTCCTGCGCTCACGCGTTCGTTGTAACGAGTAGAATAGTTTTGTGCTGCTGTTTTGATCTGTTGGAATTGTTTGGTGTACTGTTTCTTATTTGTTGTATTGTTTCCTTGTATGTGAATGTGTGATGCGAATAGGAAACGTTCAGTTCGAGGATTTCTCTGAAGACCCAGCTGTTGGAGAAGAATTTGAGCAGCATCAGAGTTGGGAAGAAGGCAAGTGTATTATGTCATACAAATGTCCTAATAATTGTTAATTTCACCATCCATGCATGTGTCTTAATTTGATGGGTTCCTATTTAAGGATTTGCCTAGTCACTATAATTTCCTGTCCCTGAAACTGAGTTGCTTAATTAATTTTGATGGTAGATGATGCTTAGCTTGCTCAAGTGGGATTGGTCTAATGAACCCCTACTCTATGTTCCATATACTCTTTTAATTAATTAATCTGCAAGATCATCTCTTTTTAATTGGAGCATGGAGCGACCACCCAGGAAAACAGTACAACCATAAGTGCTAACATGGCTCTGGCTTTGACCGATTAATTAGGTGCTCTAGGTAGATTTACCTGAAAGGGGCATGAGGGGCGGCGGTTGACGAGGTATAGCCCGGTCCTCTTGAGCTGTGGGCTTAGCTAAGAGACAGACCTCATTAGGGAGGGTTATGCTTTGCTCCTGAACCGGAAACCTTAGCGGGCTATCACTTATTAGAGTGTCTTTGTAAAGGTCTCATAGTGAAACCCAGTATTCGGTCCACGTGGTATGGGAAGGGTACATGCTTTCGGGCAATGAGAATCGCGACTTATGGTGAAAATGTACAACCTCTGCAGAGTGTAAAACTGTTATAACAGCTGTGCTCACGGTCATGGGCGGCCTGGACCCTCACATGATAATTTATACGTGAAGATGGATTAAATTGTGGTTACTTGATTGTGTTGGGATTATGTCATTCATTAATTTGTGTGTGGTATATACTTTCATTTGGTAGTAAATAGTTGTCTAATAAAACTGGGCCAATTAAAAGTGCTTACTGCAGTATTGTCAGGCAACCTTTTTGCCTCAGCCTTATATGTCATATTATATTTGCTGAGTACATCACGTGCTCATGCTTGTTTTCTTTCTTCTATTGCATCTACTATACCCGAAATGCTGCTCAGATTGGGAGGATGCGGAGGATTTTGCTACTGAGTTTGAGGAGTTCTAGGCGTGTCTTCCCCCAGTCATCTGCCTGTGGAGTTGGAGTCACTCGTGCTTCGATACTTAAACGTTTAATTAAGTCTTCCGCTACGACATTTGTGTCTACCCTGATATTGTAATATTCGTACATTAATACTTTCTCGAATGCATGGTTATGATTATTCACTTGTGATGTCTACCATATGTATGTAAACTTGATCCTGACGCACATATGACATGCATCTTCTGCTAGAACCGGGTGTGACATTGCAGGAATCGAAGATTAGTGGCAGCGCCATTAAAAAAGAGAAGGGAACATCGAACACAGAACGGGGAGGAAGCCAATCTATAATTCTATATCGAGCCGTAGTAAAATTCGAATTTTTTCAGTCGAAGCAGGATGCCGAAGCGGCGTTCAAGCGAGCATGACCGCCGCCGGCGGCGGCACCTTTACCTCGTCTTCGACGACTCGTCGTGCAGATACAACATCCGCAAGGTAGATCTGCCGCCCGATCCCGATTCTGATTCCGATTCCGACGACGGCGAGCATCCGCCGCCGCCGCATCCGCATCCGCATGCTGCAACCTCACGGGCAGCCGCCGATCAGCTTCGCCACCTGCCACCGGCCGTGTTCCGCCTGGAGGCGCCGCGAGGGTTGCCGCACTACTTCGCCGCCGCCTTTGGCACGAGGATCATGGCGATGCATCCCGTGAGACCGGGAACCGACGGCGAGCTCTGCTCCATGCCCAAGCACCTCGCCCCCGTGTTCGACGTCCGCACACGCGGCGTCATCTTTGCCCCACGCCACAGGGCAGATTTGGCTGACCCCATCTACATCCCGTCAGGGATAGGCTGTTCGCTCTAGCCTCCGGATCCTTCGAGCAGCTCTGGCCGCCGCCGCTGGAGCACCCCGGCGGTGAGCACTTGGTGTGGGCATGGCACGAGCTCCCGGAGCCGCCCTTCGAGAGGCAGCGAATCACCTCCTACGCCGTGCACCCCGATAGCCGGACGATCATTGTCAGCACCGCCGGGAGTGGCGCGGCGGCGCCGCCGCCGCCACGTTCGCCTTGGACACGGAGGCGCCGGACTTGGTGTGGAAACGGCTGGGGAAGTGGGCGCTGCCTTTCACTGGCAGCTCGCACTTCGACGGCGAGCTGAACGCCTTCGTCGGTCTCTCCAAGGACACAGACACCCTCGGCCACCTCTGCTCCTGCGACACGGCCGGTTCCGACACCGGCGAGGGGCGTTGCCCGCCGCCGGCGTGGAAGCTCGGCAAAGAGAAGCTGTTCGGCGATGACCGGGGCGAGAAGCACGAAGGAGCCACCCTCCTCTACCTGGGAGACAAGAGCAGGTTCTGCATTGTTCAGTGCATCTCCGTCCAGGATGGATGCCTCGATGAGGACGCGCAGGAGGAAGATGTGCCCGGGACACGTTGTAATCTTTTTCGATTGATCACGTTTTCTCTCAGCTACGACAAAAATGGAGACCTGACCACTGGCAAGAGCCGCGCCGGGTTCGATACTATAAAGTGCCTAAAGCTTCTACTGAGTTTCTGCTCAAGAATCCGGTGGCGTTCTGGCTGTAATATTGTGCTATGATAGTATGAAATTTCGTATGTTTTCGCTTCAAGCGTGATTCTGTCGCATTCATTGTATCAGCCAAGATTGTGCAGATGCAAATGTGCATCCTTTGTATCTTTTGAACAATATGAAATGTATGGCGATCTCTTTTAATTTTGAGTAAAATGCACCCCAGGAGTCATATCAAAGAGTAGCTGGTTATTTACTTTCTCAAAAAAAAGTAGCTGGTCAATTTTTTATTTCTCTATATGAGAACTACGTTGTGATATTGGGATATTGCTCCTATTAATCAGTGTATCATTCGTACCAGAATGCATGTCTAAAGTGCATATTATATGTGTTGCTATAAAGCTGTCTTTTACTGTTAGTCACTTAGTCATATCAAAGCACATAACCATTACCGGTATCAAAGGTAGTATCAAGCTGTCTTTTAATGTTACTTTTGACCTTTCATGCTTTTGTTGTGAGTTTTTCCTCCCTTTTTAATTACTTAATCCCTGTATGATGCAATTGTCAGGCTATAAGATTCTGACAGTCCTGACTTTGCAAAGTACATGGCAGTCCTAATTTCGGATTGTGTGTGCTATATTAATTTTTTGCGTCCTAGTCCTACATGCCTTGCGATACGTTAATTTCCCTACATGTGCATGGTTTCGAACTCCATGGATATAAAAGGCTCCAGGCGCCAAGATCATCAGTCATCACCATCCAACACCCATCGGCACACTTTGCCATCGTCCCCTGTGGCCTCTTCCAAGATCTCATAAAAAATATATATATGCTGAACTCGACTGCGTATGCCGGTATCCAGATGCAAGGAGGGAAGAGCACAGGCGTCTCTGTGCTCCCGACGTCAAACGGCCGCGTTGCCAAAGTTGACACGTGGTTTTTTTCCTTCCAAGGAGCAACTGTTCCTAGTATGGAATTGGAAGGGCCAATGGGATTAAGTGGATTTATAACAAGACTCTATATTTCTTTTATCGATTAATCATTTTCTTCTAAGATATGTTTGTAATATTTACTTTTTATACACAACATTTTGCCTCCATAGATGTTGGCACATTAACTCATTATTCTCTATGATTACTCAACTAAATATTTTATTGACTCGGCATTTTTCTTATGAGATACTCCGTATCTAACTTAATTTTCCATATTGTCTCACATTTCTTTTGTCCATGCAATATTTTTTTATCTCTAAGACAACTCAGTTTGACATATATTTTATTAACTCAACATAATTTCTGACATGTGCTGTCTTATCTTTTTATTTATTATTTTTCTTTCAATATATGACAGCTCAACTCTTTTGTTGACTCCTTTTTCTTCCAATAACCCTTTTTATTTACCATATGTAGGGTAACTATAAGAGGATAAATGTAGATCACATAAGCTTGCTGAGGAAGGCTATGGAACAGATCAAAGCTCCTGTCCCTGCAGTGCAGGTTCTAAGCAATGGCGGGGAACTGACTAGTGTTATTGTCGCATTTGACGCTAGAAAAATACCCTGTGAAGTGGTGCAAGGATCAACTCCCGGGCAACAGTTATTGCAAGGGGATGAATGAAACTGTCCTGAACGTGCTGAACAAGATGCAGTTTTAAAGGTGGTGAGGTATTTGGGCATGAAGTTTGGGCTCCAGGTTTTGGATTTTAGTTCTCATAAGATCAACAAACTGGAGATGCAGTGCCAACAGCTAGATGAACAGAATGTCATTGTTCTGAAGAATATTAAGAGGCTATTGTGAAGCAGTGGGGATCTTCTATTGTGGACGCTTGTATTCCAACAGAGGATATACTACCTGAGCTGCTGATTAGCATTGGCTTGGAGTCGATGAGTGGAGCCGATGAGAATGCAAGCATGCTATTCTTGTAGTTCAATTACATAGTATTGTTGCTGTGTACTAAATGGAACCTTTCACGTCTGGCAAAAGAACTTATGCATTTTGTATTATCTATTTATTAACTTAACATGCCTAGATGGATGAATGTTTTTTGGTTGCCCTGATTCTATTTATTACGGATTCCGATTTAAGCAGAATAGGTCATGCATACAAAATATTTTCAAAAAAACTTCATGATATAGAGAGGCAATGTGTATGTTAAAACAGCAATGTTCGCAAATCCTTTACAGAGACATCAATAGAATTCATATCATGTCATCTTAAGCCATAGTTCAACATCTAAACCTTTAGTACACAATTGTGATATAAGATAAAATGCAGGTCCAGTCTAAATTATCTGACTACATTACAACACAGCAAAATCTTACGCCTTCAGTTACAACTCTTGTCCATATGTAGCTCAGTGCCCAAAATAACCAACCTTGCACACAAAGCGATCCCTACTTGAAGAAGGAATCACACTCATCTTCCATCACCAATCACTATGCATCAGTGTAGCCCTTAAGGTCACACTTGCTGCAACGAACATCAGTTTTTCATATCTTTGTTGTACTTCCGTGCCACCCACAAGTCTTTCTAGTATGTCCTGCAGAAGGCAACTCAACTTCAGGAGTACCAAACACGAACATTTCACTATTACGTTACTATGAAATTATTATGTTACTATAAAGCACCACTTGTGGTGAAAATAGTGAGCTGGAGTAGTATTTTGCAATATGCGCATGGTCTACATAAAGAGTCTGGCAAATATTTATGGATATTGTGTTTGGTGTTTATTGGCAAAAGTAACTAAGTTTTAAAACTGTCTTTTACAAGATGTACATTAGCTATGGCTTGACTACAAAAAGGACTGGATCTGAAATTTAGACTGTCGTGCATCAATGAAGAGAGTCTGAAGTTTAGGAGGGTCTGAAAGGGCAACATGGGTACATAACTGTGTTGTATAAAAAGAACAATGTTAAAATCTGAAATGTAACTGAATGTTGGGTTGGCCTGAAACAACAACCAAAACACACAACAGAGTTGTTGGAATAGATAAAAAATAAAATAGAAATCTGAATTGCAGCAGGCCTGTTGGTGGCTGGTGCTGATTATTGTTGAGAGAAAAATACTGCTGGCTGGTTAGTGGCTGGTGCTGGTTTTTACCGAGATAAAAACACTGCTGGCTGACGGCTGATAAGCCAAACGAACGGGTATAAAAACTAATTTGAGTATTAATTGTGGATGATGGGTAGTTCTGATTATTCTTTGGGCGAGGGGGCTGAGTGCTTGTGCGGAATAAGGCCCTCTTTAGTTCTCAAATTTCACCTCTAAATTTCACTATGTAAAAAGAAGATTCACATCGTATCAAAATGTCGGCATATGAGTATTAAATGTAGATGAAATCAAAACTAATTATTTGTTGTTCTTTGCGAGACAAATATTTTAAAGCTAATTAATCAATATTTGGATAATTATTTAAAAAAATACAAACGAAATGCTACAGCATTGTATTTATGGCACTTTTTAAACTTGAAATTAAACAAGGTCTAAGCTGGGTGAATGGACCGTACGCGAAATGTGCCTGCATGGGTAATGGGGTCTTTTTTAGTTCCCAAATTCGGGAGTTTGGGGTCTCTTTGTAATCATTGCGTCACTGTAGCATTTCGTTTGTATGTGCGAAAATTTATTCAAAAATTAATTAATTAGGCTTAAAATGTTCGTCTCGCAGAGTATAACAAAAATATACAATTAATTTTTTATTTCATCTATATTTAGTACTCCATACATGTTATGATATTTTAATGTGATGGGAAATTATAGTAAATTTGGGAGTTGGTTTTTAGAATTATAAACAAGCCTGATAGCTAGCGAGTCAGAAGCAGTAAGGCCGCGGTCAACGAGCATCTCCGCGAGGCAGAGCCAGCACGAAGATTGAAACAGAATGGACGGCGTGAGATAAGCTGAGTCGTTGTTCATCCGGATTCACCCGTTGCCCCGTCCCCCCTCTCACGCTCCTGCCTCACGGCTCTTCTGCCCTGAGGCGGTTAAGGCTTGGCGCGCCGCCCGCCGCCGTATCCCCGCCGAGGCGCTGTCCTTGGCCGCTGCTCCCACTGCTCGTCCCGGGGAACCAATGGCATCCCGCTTCCGATCCGGCCGGCGCCGCGCGTCCACCTCGCCCGGCAGCTCGTCGTCCTCGCCTGGCCGCAAGTCATCCGGCCACCGCAATGTGAGGCGCCGGGCGTCGACCTCTCTCGTCAGCGCGTCGTCCACGCCCGCGCCCGCGGCTGCCCGCGCGTCGTCCTCGCCTGGTCAGTCCTCGTCCACCCCTACGCCCCGCCGCGCATCGTCGACGCCCACGCCCCGCCGCGTGTCGTCCACCCCAACGCACGCCCGCGCGTCGTCACTGCTTCGCAGCTCCTTGATTTGGAAGGTGAGTAAATGCTGTTTATATCCAAAACCTAGATGGTTTCGTCCTAAACTAGAAAACACGGGTGCGGCACCATCCTTCAGTTGGCCAGTGGTGATTCTCTGTGTGTTTTGCAAAGGATTATACCATTTTTGGACCATGGGTCTTGGATGTTAGTAGCCATGTGAATGGATGTATAAGCTAGGCGGTCACAATAAGTATGTAAGAAAGGCAGTATTGCTAGAAGCTATGTTGATTGAATTTTAGTTATCAATAAACATTTATTGGCCTCTCTCATGAGAGAACAGCCCATATAGGAAATTATCCTTGTGCTTGCATTGACGGAGGGAGACACCATTGCTTGTTGCCGTTGCTCTAGTGTACTTTTCTTCTAGAATTCATGTTACAATTATATGATGCATGCATCATGATGATCTCAATACCAGATTTAGAATATGTACTAGAAATATGGCGCGCTGTTATGACCCGTTAATTTTGCATATATAGTTAGCTTGGTTAGGATAACATAATTTATTAGCTTAATCCAGCCCTCAGGTGTGTATATGGAGCTGTTTTTATTGGGTTTCATGTGTCCACTACTATTAGTAATAAATCCGTTGAGGTACTAATATAGGATTAACTGTGCACGGGCAAGTGTTGCTAAGTCTGTAAACCTTACAGAACTACATATCCTAGTTGCCAATTTGCAGTCTCCTTTTTAGATAGCGGTCCTAATATTTAATAAATTTCTCTGCGGTGATGTTGCCGACATCATAAAATGAAGCATCAGATTGGGTCTAGCAGTTCACATAAGCTGAGGAACTTAACAGTTACCCATTTCATTTTTTTTTGTTATGCTGTCAACGTCTCCATAGGATTTATTTGGCTTGCACCAAAAGATCACTTGGTGCAGAAAGATTTTTGCATTATTTCTTCGGAGAGATGCATACAGAAAATGGATTCATGGTAAAAATTATGGAATTACATGTTGAGATTTTTTAGAGTAACACAATTTTTTAAGATCTCTCTGGATACTGACTGAGAAAAGGTGTACAGATCGTGAGAGAGAACTAATATGTCTAAGCTTAAAATTTGGTTTCAAAGCTTTGTCTACGAAAAACTGCAGTGTTAAAATTATGTCTTTTTTTAGGAAGGATGAAAAAGTCTAGTAAAGCTTGTCATGAACATTTGGTCATTTCCACATGATTTATGTTGTCCAATACATTACTTATACTGATAAGATGAGCTGTGATATTCCACAAACAGAAAAATAACACACACGAAGTAGTAATATTTACTTAGATAGACTGGGCAAAACATAGAATGTTCCTGTGTGGTAGTTGTGAGCTGTAGTACTATAAATCATTATCAAGCGAGTGCCTGCTTAAAATTTTCATCCTATAGTGAGTATTGATGATATCCTCGTGCTTTGGGCTATTGGGAAAAATCATTAGCCTGAATTACCAAACCAAACTGCCAGCCGCGCATGCTTGAAACTGATATAAATTTTCTGTGCCGGCTTGACTACTCTGTCAATGCATTGAATCTTTGCAGCCACAAATGCTGCAGTGCTTCACCTAATGGGAGGAACTATTTTATTTTATTGTTTTGGTTCCCACTTTATAGAGGGTACCAGTCAAGTACTTCGACAAAAGATTGCATCTCCAACAAATTATTAGCAGCTAGCTGACATGTCTTCTGATTCGAAAATTGATGTGCTGTTAAATTTCTAATATAACTGTTCGTCCAATAAAACAGTTGTTATAACATAGGAGTACTTTATGAATAAGGGCTCTCCATTCTTTGCTAAGCTAGAAGGCTACTGCACATATGAAATAAATGTATTGTATTGGTCCAAAAATGTTCAGTACCATCCAGAACACCTTCTCTAAAAGTGGAAACTGATACAACCTTAAACTGTTTCTTTTCATTTTCTCAGCTTAATCTGCTAAGTGCTAAGACCACAGGAGAGCTCTCAAACCACATTATTACTGGTACATTGTGAAAATTTTAGTAACTAATACCGGCTGACAAGGACCCTATCCTTATTACCTGGTCAGACATTAACATTGCCCCTGCCCTTAGTAAAATTATTGAAATAACCGAGTTAAATGGTCATGCTGCCTTGCTTTGATTTCTCCCCCTAAAAATTTCTTTATACTACTGCACTCTGTGTAGCCTCACTTATATAGTGCCCTGAACTCCCCTGGCTGTCCTACAACTAATATACTTTGTCAGTAAGAATACTGCTAGAGACTAAAGTATTTGTTTCCTTGTATATGTTTTCAGTCTATTTTTGAAATTAGCAAACGTTGTTTGAAGCTTTGCAACTGACAAACTGTTACTGCTATTGGGGAATTCCATGAATATATATTCCAGATTGCTTTAGTCACAGCATAAGTAGGATGTTGCATTACTAAGTTGCTAACCCTGTAGCATGTTCTCCAGCATTGTCGCATTGCGGGTATCAACTTGGACAAATTCATAATGTTTTCCAAGCTTAGCTGCAAAGGATTCATCTTTCTCCCTGGCAAAATGGGGCATGAATAATTGACAGTTATATATGCAGCTTGAACAGATAAGAATGTCGCACCCTGCTGTATGGGCAGCTCCGCCTCTGGTGTGGGTTTGCAAAAGGATATGTAGATAATTGGGTTTGGCTTTGGGATGAAGAATGGCAAAATAGGCATTCTCATCCCTCAATAATTGCCGACTGCATGTTTGTCCCCTAGCTTTAGTCCAACTTATTTGACTGCAATCCCTCCTCCCCTCCATCTATCGCAGAGGCCACCACCACCCCTTCTATTTTATTTGAAACATGGTTTGCTCTACAATTTACCCGCTCTCCAATTTACCAAATGTAAGAAAAGTAGTAGTACTATTAAAGTGGCTGAAAGATGCTACTTGCTTATTTGTCTGTAGTTCTTCAAACTGATCGGATTTTTATTTCAGAAACCACACATGAAACTGACGAGAAGGAGGACGGGGCAAGCTCTTCAGAAAGTCCTGAAAGTTCAGGCAGAACAACTTCCGGTAAGTAGTGGCACATGTATTCCTTGTATTGTAGGATATACTACATTTTGCCTGTGCCAGTGTGTGGATTCGAATTGTATGTAAATGCCTATAGCTTGCTTAAATTGCAATTGTTTGAGCCATAGAATCTATATGACTATATACATCACCTACAGCCTGTTACACCCACCTTATAATCTCTTGCAAACCTGCTGGCATTCTGCATTTAGGATCTATTTCTATTACTTAGGTAGTGCTTTTGCAGCTTATTGCTTGTGTAGCACTTATCCGAACTGAAGAAAAGATGTGCTTCAGTTTCGTGACATTATGATCATAGGAACAATAAGGTGTTAGACTTTTACCTTTCTTTTGATATTTGATCATCTAATATTATATTCAATTTACAGGACGAATTGTATGAGCTTTTTGTGTCTGAGAAGGAGGAGAAGAAAAGCTCTGAGTTTCGTGATTTCTATACCTCTGAAGCTGCTGTCACTGCTATCGATGTCCCAGGGCAAACTTCTGGTGAACAGTATCTGAGGTTCTCTGATCCTGCAAAGATTTCATCAGCAACCCTTATCGACTGGGTATTCATGTTGGGAGATGCAGGATATTCTCTCCGTGGCTGTTTTGATTCATCTGATTTTGCAGTCACACACTTTGGTTACTTCAAAGGCAAGAGATCTCTGATGAAAAGACTCAAGAAATACAAAGCAAAGTGGGGTAGGATGGATATGGAAGCAGCTGCTGATTTGATACTGGATGAGATCTGCTCTGGTGCTGCTATACTACCCTCTGATTTGCAACACCTCCTTGGTTTGCTTAAGAAAAAGAACACATTTATCATAAGGCACCATGCCTCGTTGTATAAGGAACTTGGGAAGGATGTCCTGTTCTCCTCAATGTTCGTAAGATTCAAGAAACTTGAGAAGCTTAACAAATCGAAGTACAAGAAAGTTCTCGCCAAGATTCCCTACTGCAGTGGTTTAGATTGGTGGAAGCCAAGGGTCCGGAAAAACACATATCTCGAAGCAGTGCTCGACAGGAAGAATCCCACAAACCTCAGCAAGAAGAACCGGCGAAACCGCAAGGTCAAAATTGCATTCAGGGTTCGTTCAGCATATAAAGGGCACGGGGGTGAGCTATTGAGATTCAGAAGGAATGGTCAGCAACACCTTCCTGATTTTTCGATTGGCAAGCAGCCAGCTGCTGCTGCAGGGACACTGGGCCGTCGCCTTCAGCAGCCATCACCCACTGCCTCCAGCATGAAGAAGAAGCTTCCCTGTTCAGCGGCTTCTGCAGCGAGCAGGGGTCAGAAAGCTGTGCAGCCAGGGATGGGCAGAGTTTCTAACTGAATCTTTTACTGTGGATAGTAACAGCATTACACTTGTGCAGTGGATCTTCTTATATAGATATGATAAGACGTTTCTGGTAATGTTTGGAGGCACTGTTCTATTGCTTGGTTTAACATTTGGCCGGTCAGAATTTTTCCGGTGACTTCCATGTGGAATCAGTTATGAACTGGTGCCGCTGAATTGTCTTTTTAACTTGTTGCAGTGAGGATATATGTCGAAATTGCAACTGTATTCTTTCATATAGTACATGTAGTGGATTATTGTTTACTTGCCTGCTTGATATTGTGATTTTAAGTGAAGTTTGTTAATGGGTGGATTCAATCTTTGGGAAACACTTTTTTGAGTACTTCTTTGCAAACTGCTAATGGTTTGGGTGGAAACCGGCTTCGATTTGGTGGGAAAACAGTGTTCCTTTGAAACCTAAACGGCTCAGCTTGGTTTGGTAATTTGGTCGGTAGTGGTTTGCTCGATTTCACAGAAAAACTGCTCAGCTTTTGGTAATATGGATGGAAATGCTTTTAAACCGTGGATTGTAGCATATGGATTTGAGGCCTGTAAATCAGAGTAGTCTCCTGGTTTGTTTGCATAGTTTGCGGACCCACTAGTGGATACTTCATAGCGCCGCCGGCGGTCTCGTGAGCGACGCCAGCACGGCGATCACGGTGGGTGCCCCTGCCATCGCCGGAGCCAGAGATCACGGTGGGTTTTTTTTTGCATATTTTCCTTGACATTGTGTTTCTTGGTAAAGAATTGGCAATGACCATTTTACTTGCACCAGCAAAGAAAGCGACACGCAATTAGCATAACAGTCGTGTTAGAAAATGGAGGGAAGATGCATCCGAGAAAAAGTTTTTTTTTTATCAAATCTCGGACATACAGTTAACTGCCAAAAGCTTTTAGCGTGCGCGAAGGATGAGCTAATCATTTCATGTAGACATTTACAAAGACTCCACGCAGACCGCATCCACGCGTTACATCGAGATATCATCATGATTTTTACATCCAAAAGGCCACGGGATCCTCCAGGGCAAAGTCACTAGCTGCTTCAGGCACTTTGTAGTATCGAACTCGCCTGCTGTTGCCAGTCGTCAGGTGTCCATCCTTGTCAAACTTGAGAGAAAACGTCGTTACTCGAAACAGGTGGCGGCATGGCTGGTCAGTCTCATCTAAATCCTCGTCCTCCTCATCCTGCAACCTGTAGAAATTCCTCTCGTCAGCACAGTCATCGCCGGTTATCGAGACGCACTGCACCAGGCAGAACTTGCTTCTGTCTCCCATGTAAATAAGGGTGGCTCCAACGTGCTTCTCAACCGAATCCTCGCTGAATATCTTCTCCTTGCTTAGCTTCCAGGACAGACACTGCCCATCACTGGAGTCAGAGCTGGAGGACACCACATCGCAGGCACATATGTGTCCAGCTGCGCCCGGATCTGCGCTAAGCCCAACCCAGGCGTCCAGCTCGCTGTCAAAATACGCGCGATCGGTGAAGGGCAGCATCCACTTGCCGTGTTGCTTCCACTTGAGATGTGCTTCCGCCGTGTCGAAGGTGAAGGTGCGCCTCTTGGTGCTTACAAAGATGGTCCGTCCATCAGGATGCACGGTGTAGGAGGTGATATCCTTGTGCTTGAAGGGATACTTCGGCAGCTCGCACCAGCACAGATCGCCGGGTTCTTCTAGCGGCGGCGTTTGAAGCAGCTGAAAGGAGTCGCAAGACAGAGCGTATAGTCTTTTGTCGACGCAAAAGTAGATAGGATCGATCAGATTCATCTTGGGGCGAGGGACCAAGCCAAACAACCGCGTGCGAACGTCGAAGACAGGAGCGCCGCAACTCGGCGTCAATGGATGAGTGTTCCTCCCTCCCACTCCCACGTAGTTGGGATCCATGGCAATGATCTTGGTGCCAAAGGCGGCAGCAAAATAGTCGGGATACCCACGGTGAGCCTCCAAGCGGAAGACAGCTGGTGGCAGGCGCTGCTCGCGCTCCGCGCCTTCACCTGAGATGGCAGTGTTGTGCAGGTGCGGCGGCTCGTCGGAACAAGGGTCGGACGACAGATCTACCTTGCGGATGCTGTACCCCCACAGCCAGTCATCGACAACAAGGTAAAGGTGCCGGCGCCGGCGCTTTGCCGTTCGGTCGCCATTAACCCCACCGGAACGCCGCTTTGCCATCCTTGTTCCTCCTTGTCTCCTTCTTGTCCTCTGCCCACGGCCCAGCAGATCAAAATTTCCTCCCGATCCGTCTTCCCTTGATCTTTTAAAGGCGCTGCCACTGACCCTTGATCCCTGCCATTCAAAAACGAATCCGTTCGCAAATAAGAATCAGACCACACCAGTCCTACCCCTACTACGACTCAACTAGAACCAATCCTGATATCCGAATCTGAATCGTGTGGTTGCAAGAAACAAAGAAAATCACATTCTACCAACCTGTTAAAGGTGGCTGAGGCGGACGCGGCGTCGGAGGTGGCTCCGGCGGCGGCGGCGGCGGAGTAATTTTGAGCGGCGGCGGCGGCGGCGAACCGAATGGATTCGTGGGGGAGGAAAGGAAAGGAAACCCTATTTGACTAGGAAATCCTATTGGACTAGGGCCGTGTCGAACCTTGGGCCGGTCCGACCCCCATGGACACCACCGTTGTGGGCAGGGTTGAATGTGTTGTGCGCAATAGCGCGGGTGGGCGGGTTGAATTCGGCCCAGTAGAGGCTTTCGACCTGCGCGGAAGAGGACGGCTCAGTTGTATTCTCCTTGATTACCTCAAAAAAGTTGTATTCTCCTTAAAAAGAAAAGTAGGAGCTTATGTATTGATGTTTTTATTTTCTTTCTTTATATTATATAAAATATGCCCGTCCGTTGCTATAGTTTATAAAAAAGTATATATCAATTTATTTTGGTTATATTATACTTTCATAGCTTAAGAACTAAGGAAGCTATAAAAGGGATTATCAACATGTTTCACCACCAACTTCAATTTGTGAATTATTTTTCTCTGCTCTACTAGTAATTAGCTATCTTTTTTTTCCGAAAATATATTTTTGCGGTAGAGAGATTCACTCACTAATCAAGAGTCTAATAGGGTTTACAATCTTGGAGCATAAAACGTCAAATACACGAAAAAGCATATCTACAAGCCAAGTTATGGACTTATGGTTTCAACTCGATAAGCATGCTCCACAAGTTCATGAGCAACCTATTCTGCACAAGTTCTTTGGTTACTTGGACACTGCCACAGGCTTTAACGATCTCCGTTACATTTTGGACAGTTGGCCTAATTGGTTGATCTCTTCGTCCTGGAGTGATGGGATACGGTTATCTGTTTTACAGTATTACAAAGTGTGCTAATATTTTTCTTCCATGTGGTCTAATTTTTAGAAGTTTGGTTCACGGCAAAATCGAAATGTCTATATTTTGAAACGAAAGGTACATACATTTATTATCATCAAGAGAATGGCATTTCTCCATAGTTATAAATGTGATCTTTGAATCTAGAGTATTTCATTCCTTAAAAGCCCATAAATTTTCTTCCGTCCAAGCAAGTCTTAAAAAAACTTATCATGGACCTAATTACGCCATCTACGATCATCATAATTTCACACTATAAAAGGCGCTAGAGCAGCAAAGAGCCAAAGACAACAATCACGAGAAGACTCAACCACTTCATCCTTTATATACCAAAACTAGCCCCCTGTAAACCACACCGCCATCACAGTAAGCGACCAAAAGAAAGAGAGGCGGCTTTGCCCTGTCCGTAGGCCGTAGCCTTGGTGCCGAACGCCATGGCCGGCACCAAGAGCAAGTCGTCCTCCGCCAAAGCCGGCACGCCCCTCCTCGGCAAGGCCGCGGCACCTTCGCCAAGGTCTACCACGCGCGCTGCCTCGCCGGCGGCGACCCCGTGGCCGTCAAGGTTCTCGACAAGGCCGAGCTCGCCGCCACGGGCATGGCGGCGGGCGTCCTCCGCGAGGTCTCCGCCACCCCAGCGTCCTCTGCCTCAACGAGGTCCTCGCCACGTGCTCCTAGGTCTACCTCGTCATGGAGCTCGCCCCCGGCGGCGACCTCCTGTCCCGCCTCGCCTCCCTCCCGGCGCGCCTCGTGTTCCTGCAGCTGGCGTTGGCGCTCGCCTACGGCCACGCCCGCGGCGTGTTCCACTCCACCGCGACGTGAAGCCCCAGAACGTGCTCGTCGATACCGCCGGCGGCGTCAAGGTCTCCAACTTCGGGCTCGCCGCGCTCCCGGACTCGCTCCGCGACGACGGCCGTCTGCACACGGCCTGTGGCACGCCGGCGTTCCCGGAGCCCGAGGTGCTCCGCCGGAGGGCCTACGACGGCACCAAGGCCGACGCGTGGTCTTGCGGCGTCATCCTCTTCGTCCTCCTCGCCGGCAGCCTCCCCTTCGACGATACCAACATCGCCGACATGTGCCGCAGCAGGGCGCACCGCCGCGAGTACGCGTTCCCACGGTGGGTGTCGCAGCCGGCGCGCCGCCTCGTGTCGTGTCCCGCCTGCTCGACTGCCGACCCGAACCCGGCGACGCGCCTCGCTGTGGCTGAGCTCGCGGGGCACCCGTGGTTCAAGCGCTCGCTCAGCGTGGACTCGCAGCTCGGCGGCCTCATGGATGGCCAGGCGGAGCGGGAGCTGGCGTTCCAGGCGCCGCCGGCGCTGAACGCCTTCGACATCATCTCCATGTCGCCCGGGCTCGACCTCTCCGGGCTGTTCGGCGAGAGCAGGAGGAGCCGGGAGAAGCAGTTTATGACGACGGCGTCGCCGGAGAAGACGGTGGAGCGGCTGGGGCAGTCGGGCGCGAAGCTCGGGTACTTCATGGTGGGGAAGAAGGGGGTGGAGCGCCTGCCGCTGGGAGGCCTGTCGGGGCTGGTGGCGATGTCGATGGAGATGTCGGAGGTGTCGCCGGAGCTGATGCTCGTGGAGCTGAGGCTGGAGGGCGGCGACGGCGACGAGGCCGAGGTGTTCGGGTGGGAGGAGCTCAGGGTGGAGCTCGGGGATGTCGTCACGGCGTGGCACGTGTGCGAACAAGGCTAATTCGCTAGCGGAAACGGGAGCTGCAGGATGAAAATTCTTTCGTAAGTACTCCGTAGGATGGAAGTGTAGGTATAGTAAAGTCTGAGAGTTGATTAGGACGCACTGTAATGTATGATGCTGGATGTTAATTAGTAGTAGATTGGTAGTTCTTCAATTTAATGTGTGATTATGCCTGTGATGGTTAGATTGCCATGTATAGTAGATCTTCGTTCGGGATTCTTCAAGTGTTCAAGCAAGTGATCGACAATTTCAGTCTCAAACGACAGCAGTACTCCATTCCGGTCCTTCTGCAGATTCCGGCGCAGGAGTTGTATAAGAATTTTGCTAGAATTTGACAGAAAACTTCCATTCCAGAACATTGGAGTCACAAGGAAATTATCTGAAAGAGGGCTATGCGTTAAGGAAGACTTGCTAAGGAGTATATGCTGGCTTTTTGTCTCCTGCAAGCACCAGAAGTGGAATTAACTTGAGTCGATTGCAATACGAAGCAGTTTCCAAGAGTGCTCCTGGTCCTGGTGTAGTCGACCACCAGACTTGACTGCACGTTCCCGTTGCCATGGACTCGTCTTCCCTGACAGCAGCAACCATCGGACTAGAATTTCACAGGAAAGAAAACAGTCGGATTCCAGAGCATTTGGGCTCAAAATAAAATTTCCTGAAAGAAGCCAAAATGCATGGCCAGTGATTGGAATGGATGGACAACATATGCCGTATGCGTGCATATGTTGGAATGGATGGGTTCACTAGAATTACTTGATAGTCCTGCAAGCACAACATGGTTTTAATTGCTAAGCAGTTTCCCCCAAAAAAAATGCTTGCGCTCCCACAAGAAATTTGCTAAAGAATTTGGTGGCTAGAAATAGTTGAAATCCAACACCATTGGTGTCGCAAGAAAAATTCCCAAAAGACGCTGCTTACCAACCAAAGTCGACCAAGTACCAAAATCTGTTCAACTCGAATCGATTGCAAACACCAAAATACGAAGTAGCAGTAGTTTCCTAGTCCAATCGAACTCTCCAAACTTGCATTGAGTGTACATGCATATGATGCATCCCCATTGTAACGGACGAGGGACGACTCATGATCTTCTTCCCTGACAGCGGCTGCCAAACCGCAGCGAAACCGTCCATTTGCACACCATGGGGCCTTTTGTCATCCGATGTATAAGCCGGAGGCCCTCTCTCCAAACTATTTACTCTACTTACTTGACCGGCAGTTCAATATTATTCTCCAACATGATGTCTTCGCCATGCCATTTGCATCATGAATCACCGTGCCAGCAACTCCTTGGTCAGTTTGTTGAAAAAAGTCGACATCCAGGTTAGCTTGGGTTGATCAATTTGAGGTCTGGCAGCCAGACTACTCTGTTCAGGGACGTCATTGTGGGTGCCTGCTCTAGATCGACGATTTTTATTTCAAACTAAGACCAGCACTTGATGTCTGATTTCCCATATCTAAGCTACCAAATGAATGGACCATATGAGTTCATAGACATTCTATTCTTCCTTTCAGAGAGTAAAAGGCTTCCTAAACCACTAACAGGATTCACAAGCCAACTGTAGTAAACTAATAAGAATGCCATGTTGTATTAACTGTTCTGTTGCTTGAGAAGCCACGGGCATGTAGTAAATTAGAACCACAAAGCTATTTAATCTACATATGTAAGCATTGAAGAGTGAATGTTGTGAAGCCACGCTGATGCTCAAAAGTATTGTAGAATGTTTAAGTGAAATGTTTGTTTAATCCTGTACTAAAATATAGAGTTTGCATATGTTTCTTAATTCGCTGTTGTCTCATTGCGATTTTCCTCCCGAGCTGGGCTCATTTCCATCTCAAATGGGCCTTCTGTGGGCTCTGGGCTGACTGGCTGTACATTGAGAAAGCTAAAGGTGCAGCAGCCATTGGATGCATATTGGATGGCATCCGGTAGGGCTGACTTCTTTGCTTCAGCACGTTAGGGAATCCGCGCCGCCTCGTCACCGTTCCCTCTCCTTCCCTTCCGCCGTCGCCGCTGCCCCGCCTTCCGCCTCGCCCGCTGCTTCCTCTCGCTGACACCCTACCTCCGACCGCGTCTTCCACCGCCCCGTCGACTCCAAGGCTCTCAGATCCTCCTCCGAGAACGGCGTGACCGCTAGCCAGTCAGCCCCCGACGAGCAGCCGACGACTGGGCGAGCGGCTCCGCCACTTGCAGCATCTTTGCCCCGCCTTTGCCGGCGACGAGAACCCATGAGGTATTCCCGCCCCTTGTCTTCACTTCCTGCTGTGCGAAACGGAGCACTCAAAACCCTAACATATGCTAAATGTATTCGGATCTGACCCTAACATATAAAGTCAGTTTCGGTTTTGTTTGCAAAATTATCGGGTGTGCATGTGTCTGTCGAGTTGAGTTGCAATAGGATTGGGGATGATTGATTCGAATTCGATCTCGTGTTGCAGGGATCAAAGATTAGAGGCAGCGCCTTTAATAAAAGAGAGAAGGGAGACAGAACGGGAGGAAGCAGATATATATCGAGTAATAATACAAGAAGTCTTTTTTGTGAACGGGGTGGTGAGTAGATAGAGAACAAGAAAGCAACGAGCAAGAAGGATGCCGAAACGGCGCTCTAGTGGGATTGACCGCAGCCCGAAGCGTTGGCGGCAGCATCTTTACCTTGTCATCGATGACTCGTTGCGCGGATACAGCATCCACAAGATAGATTTGTCATCCGATTTTGATTCAGATGACAGCGAGGAGCAGCAGCATCCGCATGCTACAATCTTAGGGCCAGGTGCCGAGCTTCACCTGCCCCCAGCTGTTCTCCGCTTGGAGGCGCCGCGAGGATTGCCACACTACTTTGCGGCCGCCTTTGGCACTAGGATCATGGCAATGCATCCCATGAAGCTGGGAACGGACGGCAAGGTTTGCTTGATGTCCAAGCTCCTCGTTCCCATATTCGATGTCCGCACACGGGGCGTCATCTTTGGTCCTCGGCACAAGGAAGACTTGGCTGACCCCATCTACATCCCAGTCAGGGATAGGCTGTTCGCTCTAGCTTCTGGCTCCTTCGAGCAGCTCTGGCCACCACCGCTTGAACACCCTGGCGGTGAGCACTGGGTGTGGGCATGGCATGAGCTCCCAGAGCCGCCCTTTGAGAGGCAGCAAATCACTTCATACGCCGTGCACCCCGATGGGCGGACGATCATTGTCAGCACCGCCGAGAGTGGTGGTGCCGTCGCCGCCACCTTCGCCTTGGACACGGAGGCGCCGGACTTCGTGTGGAAACGGCTGGGCAAGTGGGTGTTGCCTTTCACTGGCAGCTCGCACTTCGACGGCGAGCTGGACGCCTTTGTAGGTCTCTCTAAAGACACGGACACCCTTGGTTACCTCTGCTCCTGCGACACGGCCGGTTCTGACACCGGCGAGGGGCATTGTCCACCTCCGGCGTGGAAGCTCAGCAAAGAAAAGCTGTTCGGCGATGACCGGGGCGAGAAGCACGAAGGCGCCACCCTCCTCTACCTGGGAGGCAAGAGCAGGTTCTGCCTTGTTCAGTTCATCTCCATCCAGGATGGATGCCTCGATGAGGAGGTGCAGGAGGAAGATGTGCCCGGGGCACGACGTAATCTGCTTCGACTGACCATATTTTCTCTCAGCTATGACAAAAATGGAGACCTGACCACCGGCAAGAGTCGCCGGGTTCGATACTATAAAGTACCTAAAGCTTCTACTGAGTTTCTGCTCAAGAAACCGGTGGCGTTCTGGCTGTAATATTGTGCTATGATAGTATGAAATTTCATATTTTTCGCTTCAAGCGTGATTCTGTTGCATCTATTGTATTAGAGCCAAGATTGTGCAGATGCAAATGTGCATCCTTTGTATCTTTTGAATAATATGAAATGTATGGCGATGTCTCTTTTAATCCTTTTGATTTGATCAGTAGAGCATGCTTGCATAAGCCTGCAAGAACATGACCTTTTGAATGGCGATGTTTTGTTTATCTTATTTGATTAGCCTTCGCTCCTCATGCTCACATTGTTCTCTGAAAATTGGTGTGAATGTGTGTTCTTGATGGCTACTGTACATTATGAATATGTTTGTTTTCCATGGTTACATTCTGAATATGTCTGTTCTGGATGGTTCAAGTTCTCAATGTGTGTGTGCTTTCTGCATTCATGCGGGAAGCGGTGCTAGGTCCTGAAAGTGCTCAGATCAGATAACTTCAGACTGGAGACAAAAGAAGATAGTAGAACTCCACATTGTAATTAGGATTGTACCCCATCGGCGCCAACGTGCTCAACGTCCGCGTCACCGGGGCGCTCTACGACGTTGAGGCAGCACGGCGGGACACTGGACGGCGGCGACAAGACCTGCATCGGCGTGCAGTGCTTCCGCAAGGTGTTCCTCATCATCGCCGTCGTCGGCGCGCTCGTGTCGCTCGTGCTGGTGTGGCGGACCAGGAACTCTACAAGGGAGACATCTACGCCGAGTTCAGGGACAACGCGCGCCGCCGCCGAGGAGGAGGACGAGGATCTGAAGCGGCCCAAGGAGGAGGAGTCACGACGAGTATCTGAAGCGGCCCAAGGAGGAGGAGTCAACGCTGGTCAACGGGACTAAGGTGTAGTATCCATGGGGATTGGCGGCCAGGCGCTTGCAACCCTTGCGTTGACGGAGTATACATGGCCAACGCCACATGATTGAGCTGACGCTCGGTTTTGACTTGTATACACGTCGTCTCCGGTCCATGCTGTTCTCAAGCTCAGAGAGAGCTCAGACGAGAGAGGCAAGGGATGCCTCAGTCACAGACTCACAGCTTATGACTGCATATACTGCAGGTGATTACTGATTGATTAGCGTGGAGTAATCTTTTAGCAGAAGACTAGCGGTGATGATAGCATAGAACGAGTTGCCTTGTTATGGTTTGTTTAGCTTCTGTGGTAGATGATCCCAATTTATAGTTGTCGGAAGGAGAATAAAATTACCTTGATCACCTGATAGAGGTTTGTATCCAGGTGATCTGGTGTCCTGCCTGTAGCATACAGCCATGGTGGTTCTGAACGTTTGATGGAAGCGCACCATTTCTGCAAAGGAAGAAATCAGATGAAGCGAAAACAACATTATTTGAATGACAAATGAAACGTTCTGCGTCAACGAATCACACCATTTCGACGATGAACTTTTAAGAATATCTCCTCTTCTCTTTCTAAAATTTAAATGATTTATTGGCACGGTGCACTGCCTTGCCCTCATTCAGCTCGAATGAGCTGTGAGATCAGTTCCTATCAGTTCCTTTTACGAACAGAGCTACAGAGGTGTTGATCCGTCCAATTTAGCTGGATTTTTAATTTCTGGACCAACAACTGATCTCAAACAAGAGATGTTCCAAGTTTCAACAAAACTGCACTTGCATTTACCTGATGGTTGCAAATTGTCGTCTGATGGGCCTTAAGACAAATTAAACAAGCTTGATGAATTTTATCCATTGTCGTTAGTAACTAGAAAGTGACATTCCACTCGGTAAGCTTGAATTGCTCCTAGAGCCTGTGAACTATCACAAATAATTTGATATTATCCTTCAGGTGATACAGTTAAATCATCTGCTTTGTTTGCAGCAAAACTTGTAATAATGTGGCCCAATGCAACTTTGTTTGCAGCGGCCGGGAATTTTTCATTTGCTTGATGAAATAAAACTCCCTTTATCTAAAAGAAACAGTTAAATCATCTGCATGACTGCATGTTCAGCCAAAGTGAATATTTCAGGACGCTTCACTGACAACAAATGGTCAAGATATCTGACTTTTCATAGCAAACAATATTTCTCTTGACCATTTGTAATCAGTCGACAGGAGAGAGAAATTACCTTAGAATATCTGACAGAGCTTCTTATCCTAAGTGAACCGGTGTCCAGCTTTTAGAGAACATGCAATGTTGGCTTTTATCATCTGATGATTTTCAGGTCGAGAAACGATGCTGACAGGGCGAACGCCGTTGGGCTGATACGCCGTCTCTGCTATGTGCTATGGAAGGAATCAGATCAAGGGAAAGTCGACGTTGTTTGAATGTCAATCATAAAGCGTTGCATCAATTCGAATCAATGGTGTTTGTGGCTCGATTTGACTTGATAGTTTTTTTGGCTTAATAGCCATTTTTGTCCCCAAACTTTCTCAGGGATCGTTTTAATCCTCGAACTACCAAAAGAGTCAATTTAGTCTCTAAACTATTGTTTTCTGGTCTAGTCTAGTCCATAGCCTTAGTTGGCATGCCACATCAGTGGGTCTAATGTGACCACACTCTGAATATCCAGAGTGCCCTCTACATCAATTAGTCAATTATGTGGAACTATTCATTACTGAGTCTGTCTATCTTTTTACGGAATTAATTAATCATGTCTTTCTCCATATTTCCTCTAGATATCGTTCAGCAAATCTTGTTTTTGATCCCTCTCCTAAGATTTCTAAATTATACATGCTAAAATAGTGTAATCTATTGCTACTTGTTACTCTGAGTTGCTTACGCTGGAATTAACTGTATGAACATGAGTGAAGACAACTCTATCACGTTATGAGTAGCAGATGATGAGAGCATACATGACGCACTGCTCGCTGGATTGCCACTGCTGAGAGCCTGAGAAGTTACTGGGGAGGGCACTATGCACATTTGGGCAGTGGTGGACCTAGGATTTAAATTTAGGGTATGCCACCCCAATACTTCTAATATACTTATATACAGTATAATTAATAAACAATTTGGTATGTAACGGAAACCAGCTACTCGGAGGGATGGAAGCCAGGGGCAGTTGGCCTGCTCTATTTGCAAATTGCAAGCACAAGAGTCAGACGTTGGCATAAAGACTTGACCTGAGAAATGGCTGGAGAAATATTTTTTATATGGGTTTGTATTGGAATTTTAGGTATGCCATGGCATACCGGGCCCACCCACTGGCCACTGAGTCCGTCAGTGCATTTGCTGTATGTCACACTGGACGAGCTGATATGGCATGCCACTTAATTAAGATCAGCTGACATGACATGCCAATATGGTACAACTAAGATCAGGGACTAGGTTGGAAAAAAATAGTTGTTCAGGGATTAAATTGGCCCTGTTAATAGTTCAAGGACTAAAATGAGCCTCTAAGCAAAGTTTGAGGATTAAAATGGCTATTAAACCTTTTTTAAAAAGGAAAGAATATTGCAATATTCAGTACTGTGAGCCGCTGGATGGAAAATGCTGCATTGTTGGCCTCCAGCAGCTCAGGGGCAGTTGCCGCTTCAGTATCCGCATCAGGCGGCCGAACGACTGTATGGGCGGACGGACACGGCCGGACCCCATCCATCCAAGACGTACGGAGACGGAATTGAATGCCAGTCTCAGTCCCATCCTGTCTTTTCTTGGAGGTCCATGGCTAGCTCCCCTCCAGCAGCAATGGCGACACTCTGAACCATGGGACAGCCGCTTGGGTGCTCCGTGGATGATGGAAGGGGGATTCAGGTTAGCCACAGGGTTTATCTGCATGGCCAGTTTTCAGCCAGGCTTCAGAGCATCGGGTCGTCGCTCTCACTGATTTTGGTTTGTTTCCAACGTTTCAATGCGCTTGTCATGTCGTCTGACGGCTACAGGTGAAATATGCCCATGTGTGGCTACGGTTAATACAACAAAATGTGCCACTCAATTTTTACTCAATGCTCATGACCAATTTATCATACTATTTATATTTTATTACTCGTAACAACGCAATCACATGTCCCTTCGCGTCGAGATTCGACGCTGCCGCCCACGACTCCGCCGCCGTCTCCGTCTGGGACTCCTAATGACACCTCTCTTTCCATTCTAATCGTTAATTCGCAATCCACCGTCCGTAGCTGTGTTCTCTCCACCACCGTCGTCCGGGCGCTCACGAGATCGTCAGGTCCGATAACGGGTAAGCGGAAGCACTCCACCTGTATTTTTTTCATGATTCGATATACTTTTTGAGAACTCTCGTGAGCAGGAATTGGAAGCAGTGCTGCTCCATCTCATCATGCTGCAGGAAGCATGAGTACTCCATCTCGTCATTGCAAACTGCTTGGCCAACTGCTGACTGCTGCTCCATCTCGTGGTTAAGGGCCTGAGCTGCAGGAAGGAGGGCGCGCCGTGCTGCTGTGTTGGAGCTGAGCTTGAAGCGCATGGACAGCGGCCGCGGAGTCCCGTACGGCGACGGATTCTACGCGAAGGGTCGTGAGTGGTGCGATGCCTGGATCCCGCCGTTTCAGGTTTGATTTAGTGAGGAGTTTTTAGAAAAATTATAATTAGCAAAGCTAATGATGGGAAGATTTAAGTGTTAAAGTTTTCACTCTCTCTTTAGCCTTCGGATAGAGATTCAACAGTTGTAATGAGAGTTTTCATAGTTTGCACATAAAATTAGTTTCTATAGGATACGTCGCCTAAATTAACCATCTTTCACTCCACGACGTCATATTTACTGCGTTGGCAGAGAACTTTTTTTTTTGTTGTTGATAAACAGGCAGAGAACGTTGACAACTGAAACAATCAGCAAGGACGATTGTCCCCGCGTAGCGACGAATTGCAGAAGGCTGCCAGGAGCAAAACGTCAACGTTGCAGCAGTTGTACGAGGAGCAGTGCGATCCTGGGCGCCAGCTAAGGCGTGCTGTTGTTTTGCAAATATTTTGAGGGAAGAGGAGGGCTTTGTGTGCTTACAATGGGTTTGGGTGTGTTTAGTTCTAAAAAGTAGAGGAGAAAGTTTGGTGAAAATGTCACATCGGACACTGTAGCGTACTGGAGCATGTTTGTGGTAAATATTGTCGTATCATGACCTAACTAGACTCAAAAGATTCGTTTCATCGTGTACATCAAAACTATGTCCTTAATTTTTTTATTTATCCACATTTAGTGTTCCATGCATGAAGGGGAAGATTTGATGTGATAGGTGGATAGTGAAATTTAGAGAGAGAATTTTTGGATTTTCGGTGGAACTAAACACAACCAATAACGAATTGGACCAAGCATCCATCCGTGGTGTATATCTTACTGACACGGAGAGGACCTGCATATAACAACTGCTGTACATGTCTCAAGCCTCGCCCTGCGTTCTCGAGGCGGCGTATACATTGGTTGGGCTGGGCTCTAGAGCCCAGCAACTCTCAGGTCTCTTGTGCTGCTCTTCCGGGGTTTCGGCCTTCAATTTTAGCACGCGCCCACGCGTATAGCACCGTACTATGTACTGTACGTAATTATTACTAACAGGATAAATGGCCGCATGGAGATTTTTTTTTGAGCCAATGACCGCATGGAGATTGAGGAGGGGAGCATTAACTCAGAAAAGCTTTTGAATAGAAAGGAGAACATTGCTTATTCTATCCAATTCACTTATATTGACGTCTTTTGGTGGATGTTATTAGATGAACTTAGAAGTATCAGCTCGATCATATTGAATATAAATTTGTAAAACTGGTATCCAGTGAACAAGTTATGGCTTTCTAAAGTTGGACTTTGGCCTGTTGTCTAAAAAAAATGACCGCATGTACGGTGTATCACGAATTCGCGATACGGAGGGAGTAATTTTGATGATCTGATCTCATCTCCTTGTATTCACATTGGACTCTTACGTAGGCACGATCCATGCCGTACGATGGAGCTGGTTACGAATTCGAATTCGATCTCGTGTTGCAGCCCTTGCATGTAACACCCTAAATTCATCACATTTAAATCATAGAAACCATTTGGAAATTTTCTAGGAATTTTTGAAGCTTATATGAATTTTCTAGGATTTAATTGGAATTTTATTCTCTTTAATTGAATTAAACATCATTAAATAATTATTTTAGTCAAAATAAGTTTTTGTTGCATTCATCTTGTTGCATATATTTTTGGTTGCTAGTAAATTGAATTTGAATTTAAATTCTGTTTAAATTCGAATTTAATTTGCTTTTGTTTGAATTATAGAAAAGTTGTTTAGGCTGAGTTTGGTTTAGGTCCCTGGACTCTCAGCAAAGTCCGCCTTTGCCCCCTGAACTTTCGGCCCAGCCCATCTTTGCTCCCCGCACCGTTTTTCTTTTCTTATCGGGCCGTTTTCTCTTCGCAGGCCGTCTCCTCTCAGTTTTCGGCCCACGACGGCCCAGTCTCGCCGCACCGCTTTCCTCTCCCCGTTGTCGCTGTCGTGTGGGTCCCGCTTGTCAGCTTCGTCGTCCCCGACCTGGATTTCCCTCGACCGAGTTCCAACCGCCGCCGTCGCCGATTTCCGCTCAGGCACGGACGCCCAGGGCGCCCGGACTCCTTTTTTTCCCCGGCCTATATAAGCGGCTGAACCCCACCGTCTTTTTCCCCAAACAAACCGAGCTTCGCAACCCTAGTTCCCGAGTCGCGCCGCCACCCAAGTTCGCCGCCGCCTCAGTGCGACGACGACCAGCATCGCCGTTGTCAATTCCGTGTCCAAGACTCGTCGAAATACGTCGCCAGGTGGTATTGAAGTTTCCCCGTTCGTTTTCTTGGATCAATTTCGCTCTTGTCATGCTAACGACGCTCGTCGTCGTTTCCCAGCGCCGCCGACCGCCATTCTTCGTCGTCGAGCGCCGTCACAGCTCTTTGCTCATCGAGATCTGCCGTGGTAAGTTCGTCGTGTCCTTCCAAGTCTCTAGGGACAAACCGCGCTCGTTTTGGTGTTCCCTAGCGTCGAGTTCATGACAACCGGAGAGCTCCGCCGCCGCGCATGGAGCCGCCGCCGTCGGCCATCGCCTGTGCGTCGTCCCAGTCATCCAGATCACCATGGTTGAACTCGCCATCGTCTTGCGAGTCCGTAGGTCCTGATCTTGTCGCAAACCGAGCCTTGTAGCCTTAGATCGAATTTACTCCGGCGAAGCCCCGCCGCGGGAGCGAGCGGCGCCGCCGTCCCGGCCGTCGCCGTCGTTGGCCGAGGTCCCATCTTCCCCTGACCGTCCGATTCAGATCCTACGGTCTAGATTGGATCTAGCCCGAGTAAAATCGATCGCGTACCGGTCAGTCGTGACAATTTTGCTAAAGAGTCCCTGAACTTCTTAGGAATCAACCCGCAGTCCATCTTAGTTCAAAAATAATTACAGATAGGTCATGTTTCTTCTATTTTAGCCCCTGCAAGTTTTAAAATTACACCCGAGGTCCTGTGTTGGTTATTTTACCCGTAAGCCCTCGTGTTTTTATACAAAATTATGTTTAAGTCCCTGAGTTTTCGCAGTTAGGTCCCTAGAACTTTTAAAACTTTGCCAGCAAGCCCTGAACCTTAGAAAAGCCATATCTTTCTCGTTGTAGCTCAGATTCCCGTGATTCCTGCGCTCACGCGTTCGTTGTAACGAGTAGAATAGTTTTGTGCTGCTGTTTTGATCTGTTGGAATTGTTTGGTGTACTGTTTCTTATTTGTTGTATTGTTTCCTTGTATGTGAATGTGTGATGCGAATAGGAAACGTTCAGTTCGAGGATTTCTCTGAAGACCCAGCTGTTGGAGAAGAATTTGAGCAGCATCAGAGTTGGGAAGAAGGCAAGTGTATTATGTCATACAAATGTCCTAATAATTGTTAATTTCACCATCCATACATGTGTCTTAATTTGATGGGTTCCTATTTAAGGATTTGCCTAGTCACTATAATTTCCTGTCCCTGAAACTGAGTTGCTTAATTAATTTTGATGGTAGATGATGCTTAGCTTGCTCAAGTGGGATTGGTCTAATGAACCCCTACTCTATGTTCCATATACTCTTTTAATTAATTAATCTGCAAGATCATCTCTTTTTAATTGGAGCATGGAGCGACCACCCAGGAAAACAGTACAACCATAAGTGCTAACATGGCTCTGGCTTTGACCGATTAATTAGGTGCTCTAGGTAGATTTACCTGAAAGGGGCATGAGGGGCGGCGGTTGACGAGGTATAGCCCGGTCCTCTTGAGCTGTGGGCTTAGCTAAGAGACAGACCTCATTAGGGAGGGTTATGCTTTGCTCCTGAACCGGAAACCTTAGCGGGCTATCACTTATTAGAGTGTCTTTGTAAAGGTCTCATAGTGAAACCCAGTATTCGGTCCACGTGGTATGGGAAGGGTACATGCTTTCGGGCAATGAGAATCGCGACTTATGGTGAAAATGTACAACCTCTGCAGAGTGTAAAACTGTTATAACAGCTGTGCTCACGGTCATGGGCGGCCTGGACCCTCACATGATAATTTACACGTGAAGATGGATTAAATTGTGGTTACTTGATTGTGTTGGGATTATGTCATTCATTAATTTGTGGGTGGTATATACTTTCATTTGGTAGTAAATAGTTGTCTAATAAAACTGGGCCAATTAAAAGTGCTTACTGCAGTATTGTCAGGCAACCTTTTTGCCTCAGCCTTATATGTCATATTATATTTGCTGAGTACGTCACGTGCTCATGCTTGTTTTCTTTCTTCTATTGCATCTACTATACCCGAAATGCTGCTCAGATTGGGAGGATGTGGAGGATTTTGCTACTGAGTTTGAGGAGTTCTAGGCGTGTCTTCCCCCAGTCATCTGCCTGTGGAGTTGGAGTCACTCGTGCTTCGATACTTAAACGTTTAATTAAGTCTTCCGCTACGACATTTGTGTCTACTCTGATATTGTAATATTCGTACATTAATACTTTCTCGAATGCATTGTTATGATTATTCACTTGTGATGTCTACCATATGTATGTAAACTTGATCCTGACGCACATATGACATGCATCTTCTGCTAGAACCGGGTGTGACATTGCAGGAATCGAAGATTAGTGGCAGCGCCTTTAAAAAAGAGAAGGGAACATCGAACACAGAACGGGGAGGAAGCCAATCTATAATTCTATATCGAGCCGTATTAAAATTCGAATTTTTTCAGTCGAAGCAGGATGCCGAAGCGGCGTCCAAGCGAGCGTGACC
Source organism: Echinochloa phyllopogon (assembly GCA_033239725.1). Taxonomy (NCBI): domain Eukaryota; kingdom Viridiplantae; phylum Streptophyta; class Magnoliopsida; order Poales; family Poaceae; genus Echinochloa; species Echinochloa phyllopogon. The sequence continues at coordinate 7,292,778 of BTCW01000009.1, read as the reverse complement.
GCCGCCGCCGGCGGCACCTTTACCTCGTCTTCGACGACTCGTCGTGCGGATACAGCATCCGCAAGGTAGATCTGCCGCCCGATCCCGATTCTAATTCCGATTCCGACGACGGCGAGCATCCGCCGCCGCCGCATCCGCATCCGCATGCTGCAACCTCACGGGCAGCCGCCGATCAGCTTCGCCACCTGCCACCGGCCGTGTTCCGCCTGGAGGCGCCGCGAGGGTTGCCGCACTACTTCGCCGCCGCCTTTGGCACGAGGATCATGGCGATGCATCCCGTGAGACCGGGAACCGACGGCGAGCTCTGCTCCATGCCCAAGCACCTCGCCCCCGTGTTCGACGTCCGCACACGCGGCGTCATCTTTGCCCCACGCCACAGGGCAGATTTGGCTGACCCCATCTACATCCCGTCAGGGATAGGCTGTTCGCTCTAGCCTCCGGCTCCTTCGAGCAGCTCTGGCCGCCGCCGCTGGAGCACCCCGGCGGTGAGCACTTGGTGTGGGCATGGCACGAGCTCCCGGAGCCGCCCTTCGAGAGGCAGCGAATCACCTCCTACGCCGTGCACCCCGACGGCCGGACGATCATTGTCAGCACCGCCGGGAGTGGCGCGGCGGCGCCGCCGCCGCCACGTTCGCCTTGGACACGGAGGCGGGGACTTGGTGTGGAAACGGCTGGGGAAGTGGGCGCTGCCTTTCACTGGCAGCTCGCACTTCGACGGCGAGCTGAACGCCTTCGTCGGTCTCTCCAAGGACACAGACACCCTCGGCCACCTCTGCTCCTGCGACACGGCCGGTTCCGACACCGGCGAGGGGCGTTGCCCGCCGCCGGCGTGGAAGCTCGGCAAAGAGAAGCTGTTCGGCGATGACCGGGGCGAGAAGCATGAAGGAGCCACCCTCCTCTACCTGGGAGACAAGAGCAGGTTCTGCATTGTTCAGTGCATCTCCGTCCAGGATGGATGCCTCGATGAGGACGCGCAGGAGGAAGATGTGCCCGGGACACGTTGTAATCTTTTTCGATTGATCACGTTTTCTCTCAGCTACGACAAAAATGGAGACCTGACCACTGGCAAGAGCCGCGCCGGGTTCGATACTATAAAGTGCCTAAAGCTTCTACTGAGTTTCTGCTCAAGAATCCGGTGGCGTTCTGGCTGTAATATTGTGCTATGATAGTATGAAATTTCGTATGTTTTCGCTTCAAGCGTGATTCTGTCGCATTCATTGTATCAGCCAAGATTGTGCAGATGCAAATGTGCATCCTTTGTATCTTTTGAACAATATGAAATGTATGGCGATCTCTTTTAATTTTGAGTAAAATGCACCCCAGGAGTCATATCAAAGAGTAGCTGGTTATTTACTTTCTCAAAAAAAAGTAGCTGGTCAATTTTTTATTTCTCTATATGAGAACTACGTTGTGATAATTTTGAGTAATATATATAATAAGTTATAGTATTTATATGATTTTAATACCTTTAAAATCTACTCTGCCATATTATAATAATAGAATATAAACATAATATCATCTAAAACTACGCATATAGTATACATATGTTATTATTAATTAACAATTTACTTATTAGTCTATTAGGTCTTCTAGCTTAGCTCACGAGCTGGCTCGAACTCGCTCGTTATACTAACGAGAAAAACTCTTGCTCGGCTCGTTAGAAATATGCACCGAGCCGAGCCGAGCGAGCTAACAAGTTTCGAGTATTTTGTTCAGTCTTAGTCCAAACACTTATTACAAATTAGGTAAGAAACTACATTCTCTCCCACAAATTAGGCCCTCTCTTGTAGTCTTGTTTATATATATAGCACGATGTGTAGTTAAAATAAAACTGCAGGGGTCTTTTCTAAACATCGTACTTTGATAAGAAATAATCAAGGAAACCAGTTACTTTGATTCAATTCGGTTTTGGTATTAGAGATCTTTTTCCAGCCATGCCCGCTGTAATGCACCTGCATAATTGCTATAGTCTAAAATAACCACATAATAAAAGTAGCACGTACGTGTCGCGCACGCATTGTTACTAATTAGTAGCTCTAGACTGGTTCTTTTAGTATGATTGTGGATTTATCATTCTGTTGGAAGTGATTTTATTATTTACCACCTAAATGATAGTTTCAAAGGACATGGAAACTTCACATTGTGACCAGTAGCCTGCTATTTGGAGTTCCATATCTTAATTTACATACGTGTTTTTTTTCCTTCCAAGGAGCAACCGTTCCTAGTATGGAATTGGAAGGGCCAATGGGATTAAGTGGATTTATAACAAGACTCTATATTTCTTTTATCGATTAATCATTTTCTTCTAAGATATGTTTGTAATATTTACTTTTTATACACAACATTTTGCCTCCATATATGTTGGCACATTAACTCATTATTCTCTATGATTACTCAACTAAATATTTTATTGACTCGGCATTTTTCTTATGAGATACTCCGTATCTAACTTAATTTTCCATATTGTCTCACATTTCTTTTGTCCATGCAATATTTTTTTATCTCTAAGACAACTCAGTTTGACATATATTTTATTAACTCAACATAATTTCTGACATGTGCTGTCTTATCTTTTTATTTATTATTTTTCTTTCAATATATGACAGCTCAACTCTTTTGTTGACTCCTTTTTCTTCCAATAACCCTTTTTATTTACCATATGTAGGGTAACTATAAGAGGATAAATGTAGATCACATAAGCTTGCTGAGGAAGGCTATGGAACAGATCAAAGCTCCTGTCCCTGCAGTGCAGGTTCTAAGCAATGGCGGGGAACTGACTAGTGTTATTGTCGCATTTGACGCTAGAAAAATACCCTGTGAAGTGGTGCAAGGATCAACTCCCGGGCAACAGTTATTGCAAGGGGATGAATGAAACTGTCCTGAACGTGCTGAACAAGATGCAGTTTTAAAGGTGGTGAGGTATTTGGGCATGAAGTTTGGGCTCCAGGTTTTGGATTTTAGTTCTCATAAGATCAACAAACTGGAGATGCAGTGCCAACAGCTAGATGAACAGAATGTCATTGTTCTGAAGAATATTAAGAGGCTATTGTGAAGCAGTGGGGATCTTCTATTGTGGACGCTTGTATTCCAACAGAGGATATACTACCTGAGCTGCTGATTAGCATTGGCTTGGAGTCGATGAGTGGAGCCGATGAGAATGCAAGCATGTTATTCTTGTAGTTCAATTACATAGTATTGTTGCTGTGTACTAAATGGAACCTTTCACGTCTGGCAAAAGAACTTATGCATTTTGTATTATCTATTTATTAACTTAACATGCCTAGATGGATGAATGTTTTTTGGTTGCCCTGATTCTATTTATTACGGATTCCGATTTAAGCAGAATAGGTCATGCATACAAAATATTTTCAAAAAAACTTCATGATATAGAGAGGCAATGTGTATGTTAAAACAGCAATGTTCGCAAATCCTTTACAGAGACATCAATAGAATTCATATCATGTCATCTTAAGCCATAGTTCAACATCTAAACCTTTAGTACACAATTGTGATATAAGATAAAATGCAGGTCCAGTCTAAATTATCTGACTACATTACAACACAGCAAAATCTTACGCCTTCAGTTACAACTCTTGTCCATATGTAGCTCAGTGCCCAAAATAACCAACCTTGCACACAAAGCGATCCCTACTTGAAGAAGGAATCACACTCATCTTCCATCACCAATCACTATGCATCAGTGTAGCCCTTAAGGTCACACTTGCTGCAACGAACATCAGTTTTTCATATCTTTGTTGTACTTCCCTGCCACCCACAAGTCTTTCTAGTATGTCCTGCAGAAGGCAACTCAACTTCAGGAGTACCAAACACGAACATTTCACTATTACGTTACTATGAAATTATTATGTTACTATAAAGCACCACTTGTGGTGAAAATAGTGAGCTGGAGTAGTATTTTGCAATATGCGCATGGTCTACATAAAGAGTCTGGCAAATATTTATGGATATTGTGTTTGGTGTTTATTGGCAAAAGTAACTAAGTTTTAAAACTGTCTTTTACAAGATGTACATTAGCTATGGCTTGACTACAAAAAGGACTGGATCTGAAATTTAGACTGTCGTGCATCAATGAAGAGAGTCTGAAGTTTAGGAGGGTCTGAAAGGGCAACATGGGTACATAACTGTGTTGTATAAAAAGAACAATGTTAAAATCTGAAATGTAACTGAATGTTGGGTTGGCCTGAAACAACAACCAAAACACACAACAGAGTTGTTGGAATAGATAAAAAATAAAATAGAAATCTGAATTGCAGCAGGCCTGTTGGTGGCTGGTGCTGATTATTGTTGAGAGAAAAATACTGCTGGCTGGTTAGTGGCTGGTGCTGGTTTTTACTGAGATAAAAACACTGCTGGCTGACGGCTGATAAGCCAAACGAACGGGTATAAAAACTAATTTGGGTATTAATTGTGGATGATGGGTAGTTCTGATTATTCTTTGGGCGAGGGGGCTGAGTGCTTGTGCGGAATAAGGCCCTGTTTAGTTCTCAAATTTCACCTCTAAATTTCACTATGTAAAAAGAAGATTCACATCGTATCAAAATGTCGGCATATGAGTATTAAATGTAGATGAAATCAAAACTAATTATTTGTTGTTCTTTGCGAGACGAATATTTTAAAGCTAATTAATCAATATTTGGATAATTATTTAAAAAAATACAAACGAAATGCTACAGCATTGTATTTATGGCACTTTTTAAACTTGAAATTAAACAAGGGCTAAGCTGGGTGAATGGACCGTACGCGAAATGTGCCTGCATGGGTAATGGGGTCTTTTTTAGTTCCCAAATTCGGGAGTTTGGGGTCTCTTTGTAATCATTGCGTCACTGTAGCATTTCGTTTGTATGTGCGAAAATTTATTCAAAAATTAATTAATTAGGCTTAAAATGTTCGTCTCGCAGAGTATAACAAAAATATACAATTAATTTTTTATTTCATCTATATTTAGTACTCCATACATGTTATGATATTTTAATGTGATGGGAAATTATAGTAAATTTGGGAGTTGGTTTTTAGAATTATAAACAAGCCTGATAGCTAGCGAGTCAGAAGCAGTAAGGCCGCGGTCAACGAGCATCTCGGCGAGGCAGAGCCAGCACGAAGATTGAAACAGAATGGACGGCGTGAGATAAGCTGAGTCGTTGTTCATCCGGATTCACCCGTTGCCCCGTCCCCCCTCTCACGCTCCTGCCTCACGGCTCTTCTGCCCTGAGGCGGTTACGGCTTGGCGCGCCGCCCGCCGCCATATCCCCGCCGAGGCGCTGTCCTTGGCCGCTGCTCCCACTGCTCGTCCCGGGGAACCAATGGCATCCCGCTTCCGATCCGGCCGGCGCCGCGCGTCCACCTCGCCCGGCAGCTCGTCGACCTCGCCTGGCCGCAAGTCGTCCGGCCACCGCAATGTGAGGCGCCGGGCGTCGACCTCTCCCGTCAGCGTGTCGTCCACGCCCGCGCCCGCGGCTGCCGCGCGTCGTCCACGCCCACCCCCACCCCCACGCCCGCGCTCGCGGCTGCCCGCGCGTCGTCCTCGCTTGGTCAGTCCTCGTCCATCCCTACGCCCCGCCGCGCATCGTCGACGCCCACGCCCCGCCGCGCGTCTTCGACGCCCACGTCCCGCCGCGTGTCGTCCACCCCAACGCACGCCCGCGCGTCGTCACTGCTTCGCAGCTCCTTGATTTGGAAGGTGAGTAAATGCTGTTTATATCCAAAACCTAGATGGTTTCGTCCTAAACTAGAAAACACGGGTGCGGCACCATCCTTGAGTTGGCCAGTGGTGATTCTCTGTGTGTTTTGCAAAGGATTATACCATTTTTGGACCATGGGTCTTGGATGTTAGTAGCCATGTGAATGGATGTATAAGCTAGGCGGTCACAATAAATATGTAAGAAAGGCAGTATTGCTAGAAGCTATGTTGATTGAATTTTAGTTATCAATAAACATTTATTGGCCTCTCTCATGAGAGAACAGCCCATATAGGAAATTATCCTTGTGCTTGCATTGACGGAGGGAGACACCATTGCTTGTTGCCGTTGCTCTAGTGTACTTTTCTTCTAGAATTCATGTTACAATTATATGATGCATGCATCATGATGATCTCAATACCAGATTTAGAATATGTACTAGAAATATGGCGCGCTGTTATGACCCGTTAATTTTGCATATATAGTTAGCTTGGTTAGGATAACATAATTTATTAGCTTAATCCAGCCCTCAGGTGAGTATATGGAGCTGTTTTTATTGGGTTTCATGTGTCCACTACTATTAGTAATAAATCCGTTGAGGTACTAATATAGGATTAACTGTGCACGGGCAAGTGTTGCTAAGTCTGTAAACCTTACAGAACTACATATCCTAGTTGCCAATTTGCAGTCTCCTTTTTAGATAGCGGTCCTAATATTTAATAAATTTCTCTGCGGTGATGTTGCCAACATCATAAAATGAAGCATCAGATTGGTTCTAGCAGTTCACATAAGCTGAGGAACTTAACAGTTACCCATTTCATTTTTTTTGTTATGCTGTCAACGTCTCCATAGGATTTATTTGGCTTGCACCAAAAGATCACTTGGTGCAGAAAGATTTTTGCATTATTTCTTCAGAGAGATGCATACAGAAAATGGATTCATGGTAAAAATTATGGAATTACATGTTGAGATTTTTTAGAGTAACACAATTTTTTAAGATCTCTCTGGATACTGACGAGAAAAGGTGTACAGATCGTGAGAGAGAACTAATATGTCTAAGCTTAAAATTTGGTTTCAAAGCTTTGTCTACGAAAAACTGCAGTGTTAAAATTATGTCTTTTTCTAGGAAGGATGAAAAAGTCTAGTAAAGCTTGTCATGAACATTTGGTCATTTCCACATGATTTATGTTGTCCAATACATTACTTATACTGATAAGATGAGCTGTGATATTCCACAAACAGAAAAATAACACACACGAAGTAGTAATATTTACTTAGATAGACTGGGCAAAACATAGAATGTTCCTGTGTGGTAGTTGTGAGCTGTAGTACTATAAATCATTATCAAGCGAGTGCCTGCTTAAAATTTTCATCCTATAGTGAGTATTGATGATATCCTCGTGCTTTGGGCTATTGGGAAAAATCATTAGCCTGAATTACCAAACCAAACTGCCAGCCGCGCATGCTTGAAACTGATATAAATTTTCTGTGCCGGCTTGACTACTCTGTCAATGCATTGAATCTTTGCAGCCACAAATGCTGCAGTGCTTCACCTAATGGGAGGAACTATTTTATTTTATTGTTTTGGTTCCCACTTTATAGAGGGTACCAGTCAAGTACTTCGACAAAAGATTGCATCTCCAACAAATTATTAGCAGCTAGCTGACATGTCTTCTGATTCGAAAATTGATGTGCTGTTAAATTTCTAATATAACTGTTCGTCCAATAAAACAGTTGTTATAACATAGGAGTACTTTATGAATAAGGGCTCTCCATTCTTTGCTAAGCTAGAAGGCTACTGCACATATGAAATAAATGTATTGTATTGGTCCAAAAATGTTCAGTACCATCCAGAACACCTTCTCTAAAAGTGGAAACTGATACAACCTTAAACTGTTTCTTTTCATTTTCTCAGCTTAATCTGCTAAGTGCTAAGACCACAGGAGAGCTCTCAAACCACATTATTACTGGTACATTGTGAAAATTTTAGTAACTAATACCGGCTGACAAGGACCCTATCCTTATTACCTGGTCAGACATTAACATTGCCCCTGCCCTTAGTAAAATTATTGAAATAACCGAGTTAAATGGTCATGCTGCCTTGCTTTGATTTCTCCCCCTAAAAATTTCTTTATACTACTGCACTCTGTGTAGCCTCACTTATATAGTGCCCTGAACTCCCCTGGCTGTCCTACAACTAATATACTTTGTCAGTAAGAATACTGCTAGAGACTAAAGTATTTGTTTCCTTGTATATGTTTTCAGTCTATTTTTGAAATTAGCAAACGTTGTTTGAAGCTTTGCAACTGACAAACTGTTACTGCTATTGGGGAATTCCATGAATATATATTCCAGATTGCTTTAGTCACAGCATAAGTAGGATGTTGCATTACTAAGTTGCTAACCCTGTAGCATGTTCTCCAGCATTGTCGCATTGCGGGTATCAACTTGGACAAATTCATAATGTTTTCCAAGCTTAGCTGCAAAGGATTCATCTTTCTCCCTGGCAAAATGGGGCATGAATAATTGACAGTTATATATGCAGCTTGAACAGATAAGAATGTCGCACCCTGCTGTATGGGCAGCTCCGCCTCTGGTGTGGGTTTGCAAAAGGATATGTAGATAATTGGGTTTGGCTTTGGGATGAAGAATGGCAAAATAGGCATTCTCATCCCTCAATAATTGCCGACTGCATGTTTGTCCCCTAGCTTTAGTCCAACTTATTTGACTGCAATCCCTCCTCCCCTCCATCTATCGCAGAGGCCACCACCACCCCTTCTATTTTATTTGAAACATGGTTTGCTCTACAATTTACCCGCTCTCCAATTTACCAAATGTAAGAAAAGTAGTAGTACTATTAAAGTGGCTGAAAGATGCTACTTGCTTATTTGTCTGTAGTTCTTCAAACTGATCGGATTTTTATTTCAGAAACCACACATGAAACTGACGAGAAGGAGGACGGGGCAAGCTCTTCAGAAAGTCCTGAAAGTTCAGGCAGAACAACTTCCGGTAAGTAGTGGCACATGTATTCCTTGTATTGTAGGATATACTACATTTTGCCTGTGCCAGTGTGTGGATTCGAATTGTATGTAAATGCCTATAGCTTGCTTAAATTGCAATTGTTTGAGCCATAGAATCTATATGACTATATACATCACCTACAGCCTGTTACACCCACCTTATAATCTCTTGCAAACCTGCTGGCATTCTGCATTTAGGATCTATTTCTATTACTTAGGTAGTGCTTTTGCAGCTTATTGCTTGTGTAGCACTTATCCGAACTGAAGAAAAGATGTGCTTCAGTTTCGTGACATTATGATCATAGGAACAATAAGGTGTTAGACTTTTACCTTTCTTTTGATATTTGATCATCTAATATTATATTCAATTTACAGGACGAATTGTATGAGCTTTTTGTGTCTGAGAAGGAGGAGAAGAAAAGCTCTGAGTTTCGTGATTTCTATACCTCTGAAGCTGCTGTCACTGCTATCGATGTCCCAGGGCAAACTTCTGGTGAACAGTATCTGAGGTTCTCTGATCCTGCAAAGATTTCATCAGCAACCCTTATCGACTGGGTATTCATGTTGGGAGATGCAGGATATTCTCTCCGTGGCTGTTTTGATTCATCTGATTTTGCAGTCACACACTTTGGTTACTTCAAAGGCAAGAGATCTCTGATGAAAAGACTCAAGAAATACAAAGCAAAGTGGGGTAGGATGGATATGGAAGCAGCTGCTGATTTGATACTGGATGAGATCTGCTCTGGTGCTGCTATACTACCCTCTGATTTGCAACACCTCCTTGGTTTGCTTAAGAAAAAGAACACATTTATCATAAGGCACCATGCCTCGTTGTATAAGGAACTTGGGAAGGATGTCCTGTTCTCCTCAATGTTCGTAAGATTCAAGAAACTTGAGAAGCTTAACAAATCGAAGTACAGGAAAGTTCTCGCCAAGATTCCCTACTGCAGTGGTTTAGATTGGTGGAAGCCAAGAGTCCGGAAAAACACATATCTCGAAGCAGTGCTCAACAGGAAGAATCCCACAAACCTCAGCAAGAAGAACCGGCGAAACCGCAAGGTCAAAATTGCATTCAGGGTTCGTTCAGCATATAAAGGGCACGGGGGTGAGCTATTGAGATTCAGAAGGAATGGTCAGCAACACCTTCCTGATTTTTCGATTGGCAAGCAGCCAGCTGCTGCTGCAGGGACACTGGGCCGTCGCCTTCAGCAGCCATCACCCACTGCCTCCAGCATGAAGAAGAAGCTTCCCTGTTCAGCGGCTTCTGCAGCGAGCAGGGGTCAGAAAGCTGTGCAGCAAGGGATGGGCAGCTGTGCTGTCTCTGGAATGGTGGAAGTGGAGCTCTATGGACCTGATGACGCTGAACATATGTTTGAGGTTGCAGTGCCTGACCTTTTGGTCGATTTCCAGCAAGCTATGAGTGATGTGGGAGAGATCAAAGGTCTTGGGTGGCCGGAGCCATCAAGGGGAGGACGGCTCCGCTGAAAAGTTCAAGTTGGATCTAGTGGGTGGCCGGAGCCATCAAGGGGAGGACGGCTCCGCTGAAAAGTGCAAGTTGGATCCAGTGAAGCCCAGTGAACCTTGATGTAACAGCAGTGCATCTTTGGATGCTTTTCATATTCAGAAATGTTAGGATATATACCGAAGCTCATGTTTGCAGGACTCTTTTCATGCGGTCGAACGGCAGAGTTTCTAACTGAATCTTTTACTGTGGATAGTAACAGCATTACACTTGTGCAGTGGATCTTCTTATATAGATATGATAAGACGTTTCTGGTAATGTTTGGAGGCACTGTTCTATTGCTTGGTTTAACATTTGGCCGGTCAGAATTTTTCCGGTGACTTCCATGTGGAATCAGTTATGAACTGGTGCCGCTGAATTGTCTTTTTAACTTGTTGCAGTGAGGATATATGTCGAAATTGCAACTGTATTCTTTCATATAGTACATGTAGTGGATTATTGTTTACTTGCCTGCTTGATATTGTGATTTTAAGTGAAGTTTGTTAATGGGTGGATTCAATCTTTGGGAAACACTTTTTTGAGTGCTTCTTTGCAACCTGCTAATGGTTTGGGTGGAAACCGGCTTCGATTTGGTGGGAAAACAGTGTTCCTTTGAAACCTAAACGGCTCAGCTTGGTTTGGTAATTTGGTCGGTAGTGGTTTGCTCGATTTCACAGAAAAACTGCTCAGCTTTTGGTAATATGGATGGAAATGCTTTTAAACCGTGGATTGTAGCATATGGATTTGAGGCCTGTAAATCAGAGTAGTCTCCTGGTTTGTTTGCATAGTTTGCGGACCCACTAGTGGATACTTCATAGCGCCGCCGGCGGTCTCGTGAGCGACGCCGGTCCGACCCCCATGGACACCACCGTTGTGGGCAGGGTTGAATGTGTTGTGCGCAATAGCGCGGGTGGGCGGGTTGAATTCGGCCCAGTAGAGGCTTTCGGCCTGCGCGGAAGAGGACGGCTCAGTTGTATTCTCCTTGATTACCTCAAAAAAGTTGTATTCTCCTTAAAAAGAAAAGTAGGAGCTTATGTATTGATGTTTTTATTTTCTTTCTTTATATTATATAAAATATGCCCGTCCGTTGCTATAGTTTATAAAAAAGTATATATCAATTTATTTTGGTTATATTATACTTTCATAGCTTAAGAACTAAGGAAGCTATAAAAGGGATTATCAACATGTTTCACCACCAACTTCAATTTGTGAATTATTTTTCTCTGCTCTACTAGTAATTAGCTATCTTTTTTTTCCGAAAATATATTTTTGCGGTAGAGAGATTCACTCACTAATCAAGAGTCTAATAGGGTTTACAATCTTGGAGCATAAAACGTCAAATACACGAAAAAGCATATCTACAAGCCAAGTTATGGACTTATGGTTTCAACTCGATAAGCATGCTCCACAAGTTCATGAGCAACCTATTCTGCACAAGTTCTTTGGTTACTTGGACACTGCCACAGGCTTTAACGATCTCCGTTACATTTTGGACAGTTGGCCTAATTGGTTGATCTCTTCGTCCTGGAGTGATGGGATACGGTTATCTGTTTTACAGTATTACAAAGTGTGCTAATATTTTTCTTCCATGTGGTCTAATTTTTAGAAGTTTGGTTCACGGCAAAATCGAAATGTCTATATTTTGAAACGAAAGGTACATACATTTATTATCATCAAGAGAATGGCATTTCTCCATAGTTATAAATGTGATCTTTGAATCTAGAGTATTTCATTCCTTAAAAGCCCATAAATTTTCTTCCGTCCAAGCAAGTCTTAAAAAAACTTATCATGGACCTAATTACGCCATCTACGATCATCATAATTTCACACTATAAAAGGCGCTAGAGCGGCAAAGAGCCAAAGACAACAATCACGAGAAGACTCAACCACTTCATCCTTTATATACCAAAACTAGCCCCCTGTAAACCACACCGCCATCGCAGTAAGCGACCAAAAGCTAGAGAGGCGGCTTTGCCCTGTCCGTAGGCCGTAGCCTTGGTGCCGAACGCCATGGCCGGCACCAAGAGCAAGTCGTCCTCCGCCAAAGCCGGCACGCCCCTCCTCGGCAAGGCCGCGGCACCTTCGCCAAGGTCTACCACGCGCGCTGCCTCGCCGGCGGCGACCCCGTGGCCGTCAAGGTTCTCGACAAGGCCGAGCTCGCCGCCACGGGCATGGCGGCGGGCGTCCTCCGCGAGGTCTCCGCCACCCCAGCGTCCTCTGCCTCCACGAGGTCCTCGCCACGCGCTCCTAGGTCTACCTCGTCATGGAGCTCGCCCCCGGCGGCGACCTCCTGTCCCGCCTCGCCTCCCTCCCGGCGCGCCTCGTGTTCCTGCAGCTGGCGTTGGCGCTCGCCTACGGCCACGCCCGCGGCGTGTTCCACTCCACCGCGACGTGAAGCCCCAGAACGTGCTTGTCGATGCCGCCGCCGGCGTCAAGGTCTCCAACTTCGGGCTCGCCGCGCTCCCGGACTCGCTCCGCGACGACGGCCGTCTGCACACGGCCTGTGGCACGCCGGCGTTCCCGGCGCCCGAGGTGCTCCGCCGGAGGGCCTACGACGGCGCCAAGGCCGACGCGTGGTCTTGCGGCGTCATCGTCTTCGTCCTCCTCGCCGGCAGCCTCCCCTTCGACGATACCAACATCGCCGACATGTGCCGCAGCAGGGCGCACCGCCGCGAGTACGCGTTCCCGCGGTGGGTGTCGCAGCCGGCGCGCCGCCTCGTGTCGTGTCCCGCCTGCTCGACTGCCGACCCGAACCCGGCGACGCGCCTCGCCGTGGCTGAGCTCGCGGGGCACCCGTGGTTCAAGCGCTCGCTCAGCGTGGACTCGCAGCTCGGCGGCCTCATGGACGGCCAGGCGGAGCGGGAGCTGGCGTTCCAGGCGCCGCCGGCGCTGAACGCCTTCGACATCATCTCCATGTCGCCCGGGCTCGACCTCTCCGGGCTGTTCGGCGAGAGCAGGAGGAGCCGGGAGAAGCAGTTTATGACGACGGCGTCGCCGGAGAAGACGGTGGAGCGGCTGGGGCAGTCGGGCGCGAAGCTCGGGTACTTCATGGTGGGGAAGAAGGGGGTGGAGCGCCTGCCGCTGGGAGGCCTGTCGGGGCTGGTGGCGATGTCGATGGAGATGTCGGAGGTGTCGCCGGAGCTGATGCTCGTGGAGCTGAGGCTGGAGGGCGGCGACGGCGACGAGGCCGAGGTGTTCGGGTGGGAGGAGCTCAGGGTGGAGCTCGGGGATGTCGTCACGGCGTGGCACGTGTGCGAACAAGGCTAATTCGCTAGCGGAAACGGGAGCTGCAGGATGAAAATTCTTTCGTAAGTACTCCGTAGGATGGAAGTGTAGGTATAGTAAAGTCTGAGAGTTGATTAGGACGCACTGTAATGTATGATGCTGGATGTTAATTAGTAGTAGATTGGTAGTTCTTCAATTTAATGTGTGATTATGCCTGTGATGGTTAGATTGCCATGTATAGTAGATCTTCGTTCGGGATTCTTCAAGTGTTCAAGCAAGTGATCGACAATTTCAGTCTCAAACGACAGCAGTACTCCATTCCGGTCCTTCTGCAGTTTCCGGCGCAGGAGTTGTATAAGAATTTTGCTAGAATTTGACAGAAAACTTCCATTCCAGAACATTGGAGTCACAAGGAAATTATCTGAAAGAGGGCTATGCGTTAAGGAAGACTTGCTAAGGAGTATATGCTGGCTTTTTGTCTCCTGCAAGCACCAGAAGTGGAATTAACTTGAGTCGATTGCAATACCAAGCAGTTTCCAAGAGTGCTCCTGGTCCTGGTGTAGTCGACCACCAGACTTGACTGCACGTTCCCGTTGCCATGGACTCGTCTTCCCTGACAGCAGCAACCATCGGACTAGAATTTCACAGGAAAGAAAACAGTCGGATTCCAGAGCATTTGGGCTCAAAATAAAATTTCCTGAAAGAAGCCAAAATGCATGGCCAGTGATTGGAATGGATGGACAACATATGCCCTATGCGTGCATATGTTGGAATGGATGGGTTCACTAGAATTACTTGATAGTCCTGCAAGCACAACATGGTTTTAATTGCTAAGCAGTTTCCCCAAAAAAAAAAATGCTTGCGCTCCCACAAGAAATTTGCTAAAGAATTTGGTGGCTAGAAATAGTTGAAATCCAACACCATTGGTGTCGCAAGAAAAATTCCCAAAAGACGCTGCTTACCAACCAAAGTCGACCAAGTACCAAAATCTGTTCAGCTCGAATCGATTGCAAACACCAAAATACGAAGTAGCAGTAGTTTCCTAGTCCAATCGAACTCTCCAAACTTGCATTGAGTGTACATGCATATGATGCATCCCCATTGTAACGGACGAGGGACGACTCATGATCTTCTTCCCTGACAGCGGCTGCCAAACCGCAGCGAAACCGTCCATTTGCACACCATGGGGCCTTTTGTCATCCTATGTATAAGCCGGAGGCCCTCTCTCCAAACTATTTACTCTACTTACTTGACCGGCAGTTCAATATTATTCTCCAACATGATGTCTTCGCCATGCCATTTGCATCATGAATCACCGTGCCAGCAACTCCTTGGTCAGTTTGTTGAAAAAAGTCGACATCCAGGTTAGCTTGGGTTGATCAATTTGAGGTCTGGCAGCCAGACTACTCTGTTCAGGGACGTCATTGTGGGTGCCTGCTCTAGATCGACGATTTTTATTTCAAACTAAGACCAGCACTTGATGTCTGATTTCCCATATCTAAGCTACCAAATGAATGGACCATATGAGTTCATAGACATTCTATTCTTCCTTTCAGAGAGTAAAAGGCTTCCTAAACCACTAACAGGATTCACAAGCCAACTGTAGTAAACTAATAAGAATGCCATGTTGTATTAACTGTTCTGTTGCTTGAGAAGCCACGGGCATGTAGTAAATTAGAACCACAAAGCTATTTAATCTACATATGTAAGCATTGAAGAGTGAATGTTGTGAAGCCACGCTGATGCTCAAAAGTATTGTAGAATGTTTAAGTGAAATGTTTGTTTAATCCTGTACTAAAATATAGAGTTTGCATATGTTTCTTAATTCGCTGTTGTCTCATTGCGATTTTCCTCCCGAGCTGGGCTCATTTCCATCTCAAATGGGCCTTCTGTGGGCTCTGGGCTGACTGGCTGTACATTGAGAAAGCTAAAGGTGCAGCAGCCATTGGATGCATATTGGATGGCATCCGGTAGGGCTGACTTCTTTGCTTCAGCACGTTAGGGAATCCGCGCCGCCTCGTCACCGTTCCCTCTCCTTCCCTTCCGCCGTCGCCGCTGCCCCGCCTTCCGCCTCGCCCGCTGCTTCCTCTCGCTGACACCCTACCTCCGACCGCGTCTTCCACCGCCCCGTCGACTCCAAGGCTCTCAGATCCTCCTCCGAGAACGGCGTGACCGCTAGCCAGTCAGCCCCCGACGAGCAGCCGACGACTGGGCGAGCGGCTCCGCCACTTGCAGCATCTTTGCCCCGCCTTTGCCGGCGACGAGAACCCATGAGGTATTCCCGCCCCTTGTCTTCACTTCCTGCTGTGCGAAACGGAGCACTCAAAACCCTAACATATGCTAAATGTATTCGGATCTGACCCTAACATATAAAGTCAGTTTCGGTTTTGTTTGCAAAATTATCGGGTGTGCATGTGTCTATCGAGTTGAGTTGCAATAGGATTGGGGATGATTGATTCGAATTCGATCTCGTGTTGCAGGGATCAAAGATTAGAGGCAGCGCCTTTAATAAAAGAGAGAAGGGAGACAGAACGGGAGGAAGCAGATATATATCGAGTAATAATACAAGAAGTCTTTTTTGTGAACGGGGTGGTGAGTAGATAGAGAACAAGAAAGCAACGAGCAAGAAGGATGCCGAAACGGCGCTCTAGTGGGATTGACCGCAGCCCGAAGCGTTGGCGGCAGCACCTTTACCTTGTCATCGATGACTCGTTGCGCGGATACAGCATCCGCAAGATAGATTTGTCATCCAATTTTGATTCAGATGACAGCGAGGAGCAGCAGCATCCGCATGCTACAATCTTAGGGCCAGGTGCCGAGCTTCACCTGCCCCCAGCTGTTCTACGCTTGGAGGCGCCGCGAGGATTGCCACACTACTTTGCGGCCGCCTTTGGCACTAGGATCATGGCAATGCATCCCATGAATCTGGGAACGGACGGCAAGGTTTGCTTGATGTCCAAGCTCCTCGTTCCCATATTCGATGTCCGCACACGGGGCGTCATCTTTGGTCCTCGGCACAAGGAAGACTTGGCTGACCCCATCTACATCCCAGTCAGGGATAGGCTGTTCGCTCTAGCTTCTGGCTCCTTCGAGCAGCTCTGGCCACCACCGCTTGAACACCCTGGCGGTGAGCACTGGGTGTGGGCATGGCACGAGCTCCCAGAGCCGCCCTTTGAGAGGCAGCAAATCACCTCATACGCCGTGCACCCCGATGGGCGGACGATCATTGTCAGCACCGCCGAGAGTGGTGGTGCCGTCGCCGCCACCTTCGCCTTGGACACGGAGGCGCCGGACTTCGTGTGGAAACGGCTGGGCAAGTGGGTGTTGCCTTTCGCTGGCAGCTCGCACTTCGACGGCGAGCTGGACGCCTTTGTAGGTCTCTCTAAAGACACAGACACCCTTGGTTACCTCTGCTCCTGCGACACGGCCGGTTCTGACACCGGCGAGGGGCATTGTCCACCTCCGGCATGGAAGCTCAGCAAAGAAAAGCTGTTCGGCGATGACCGGGGCGAGAAGCACGAAGGCGCCACCCTCCTCTACCTGGGAGGCAAGAGCAGGTTCTGCCTTGTTCAGTTCATCTCCATCCAGGATGGATGCCTCGATGAGGAGGTGCAGGAGGAAGATGTGCCCGGGGCACGACGTAATCTGCTTCGACTGACCATATTTTCTCTCAGCTATGACAAAAATGGAGACCTGACCACTGGCAAGAGTCGCCGGGTTCGATACTATAAAGTACCTAAAGCTTCTACTGAGTTTCTGCTCAAGAAACCGGTGGCGTTCTGGCTGTAATATTGTGCTATGATAGTATGAAATTTCATATTTTTCGCTTCAAGCGTGATTCTGTTGCATCTATTGTATTAGAGCCAAGATTGTGCAGATGCAAATGTGCATCCTTTGTATCTTTGGAATAATATGAAATGTATGACGATGTCTCTTTTAATCCTTTTGATTTGATCAGTAGAGCATGCTTGCATAAGCCTGCAAGAACATGACCTTTTGAATGGCGATGTTTTGTTTATCTTATTTGATTAGCCTTCGCTCCTCATGCTCACATTGTTCTCTGAAAATTGGTGTGAATGTGTGTTCTTGATGGCTACTGTACATTATGAATATGTTTGTTTTCCATGGTTACATTCTGAATATGTCTGTTCTGGATGGTTCAAGTTCTCAATGTGTGTGTGCTTTCTGCATTCATGCGGGAAGCGGTGCTAGGTCCTGAAAGTGCTCAGATCAGATAACTTCAGACTGGAGACAAAAGAAGATAGTAGAACTCCACATTGTAATTAGGATTGTACCCCATTGGCGCCAACGTGCTCAACGTCCGCGTCACCGGGGCGCTCACGAGGATCTGAAGCGGCCCAAGGAGGAGGAGTCAACGCCGGTCAACGGGACTAAGGTGTAGTATCCATGGGGATTGGCGGCCAGGCGCTTGCAACCCTTGCGTTGACGGAGTATACATGGCCAACGCCACATGATTGAGCTGACGCTCGGTTTTGACTTGTATACACGTCGTCTCCGGTCCATGCTGTTCTCAAGCTCAGAGAGAGCTCAGACGAGAGAGGCAAGGGATGCCTCAGTCACAGACTCACAGCTTATGACTGCATATACTGCAGGTGATTACTGATTGATTAGCGTGGAGTAATCTTTTAGCAGAAGACTAGCGGTGATGATAGCATAGAACGAGTTGCCTTGTTATGGTTTGTTTAGCTTCTGTGGTAGATGATCCCAATTTATAGTTGTCGGAAGGAGAATAAAATTACCTTGATCACCTGATAGAGGTTTGTATCCAGGTGATCTGGTGTCCTGCCTGTAGCATACAGCCATGGTGGTTCTGAACGTCTGATGGAAGCGCACCATTTCTGCAAAGGAAGAAATCAGATGAAGCGAAAACAACATTATTTGAATGACAAATGAAACGTTCTGCGTCAACGAATCACACCATTTCGACGATGAACTTTTAAGAATATCTCCTCTTCTCTTTCTAAAATTTAAATGATTTATTGGCACGGTGCACTGCCTTGCCCTCATTCAGCTCGAATGAGCTGTGAGATCAGTTCCTATCAGTTCCTTTTACGAACAGAGCTACAGAGGTGTTGATCCGTCCAATTTAGCCGGATTTTTAATTTCTGGACCAACAACTGATCTCAAACAAGAGATGTTCCAAGTTTCAACAAAACTGCACTTGCATTTACCTGATGGTTGCAAATTGTCGTCTGATGGGCCTTAAGACAAATTAAACAAGCTTGATGAATTTTATCCATTGTCGTTAGTAACTAGAAAGTGACATTCCACTCGGTAAGCTTGAATTGCTCCTAGAGCCTGTGAACTATCACAAATAATTTGATATTATCCTCCAGGTGATACAGTTAAATCATCTGCTTTGTTTGCAGCAAAACTTGTAATAATGTGGCCCAATGCAACTTTGTTTGCAGCGGCCGGGAATTTTTCATTTGCTTGATGAAATAAAACTCCCTTTATCTAAAAGAAACAGTTAAATCATCTGCATGACTGCATGTTCAGCCAAAGTGAATATTTCAGGACGCTTCACTGACAACAAATGGTCAAGATATCTGACTTTTCATAGCAAACAATATTTCTCTTGACCATTTGTAATCAGTCGACAGGAGAGAGAAATTACCTTAGAATATCTGACAGAGCTTCTTATCCTAAGTGAACCGGTGTCCAGCTTTTAGAGAACATGCAATGTTGGCTTTTATCATCTGATGATTTTCAGGTCGAGAAACGATGCTGACAGGGCGAACGCCGTTGGGCTGATACGCCGTCTCTGCTATGTGCTATGGAAGGAATCAGATCAAGGGAAAGTCGACGTTGTTTGAATGTCAATCATAAAGCGTTGCATCAATTCGAATCAATGGTGTTTGTGGCTCAATTTGACTTGATAGTTTTTTTGGCTTAATAGCCATTTTTGTCCCCAAACTTTCTCAGGGATCGTTTTAATCCTCGAACTACCAAAAGAGTCAATTTAGTCTCTAAACTATTGTTTTCTGGTCTAGTCTAGTCCATAGCCTTAGTTGGCATGCCACATCAGTGGGTCTAATGTGACCACACTCTGAATATCCAGAGTGCCCTCTACATCAATTAGTCAATTATGTGGAACTATTCATTACTGAGTCTGTCTATCTTTTTACGGAATTAATTAATCATGTCTTTCTCCATATTTCCTCTAGATATCGTTCAGCAAATCTTGTTTTTGATCCCTCTCCTAAGATTTCTAAATTATACATGCTAAAATAGTGTAATCTATTGCTACTTGTTACTCTGAGTTGCTTACGCTGGAATTAACTGTATGAACATGAGTGAAGACAACTCTATCACGTTATGAGTAGCAGATGATGAGAGCATACATGACGCACTGCTCGCTGGATTGCCACTGCTGAGAGCCTGAGAAGTTACTGGGGAGGGCACTATGCACATTTGGGCAGTGGTGGACCTAGGATTTAAATTTAGGGTATGCCACCCCAATACTTCTAATATACTTATATACAGTATAATTAATAAACAATTTGGTATGTAACGGAAACCAGCTACTCGGAGGGATGGAAGCCAGGGGCAGTTGGCCTGCTCTATTTGCAAATTGCAAGCACAAGAGTCAGACGTTGGCATAAAGACTTGACCTGAGAAATGGCTGGAGAAATATTTTTTATATGGGTTTGTATTGGAATTTTAGGTATGCCATGGCATACCGGGCCCACCCACTGGCCACTGAGTCCGTCAGTGCATTTGCTGTATGTCACACTGGACGAGCTGATATGGCATGCCACTTAATTAAGATCAGCTGACATGACATGCCAATATGGTACAACTAAGATCAGGGACTAGGTTGGAAAAAAATAGTTGTTCAGGGATTAAATTGGCCCTGTTAATAGTTCAAGGACTAAAATGAGCCTCTAAGCAAAGTTTGAGGATTAAAATGGCTATTAAACCTTTTCTAAAAAGGAAAGAATATTGCAATATTCAGTACTGTGAGCCGCTGGATGGAAAATGCTGCATTGTTGGCCTCCAGCAGCTCAGGGGCAGTTGCCGCTTCAGTATCCGCATCAGGCGGCCGAACGACTGTATGGGCGGACGGACACGGCCGGACCCCATCCATCCAAGACGTACGGAGACGGAATTGAATGCCAGTCTCAGTCCCATCCTGTCTTTTCTTGGAGGTCCATGGCTAGCTCCCCTCCAGCAGCAATGGCGACACTCTGAACCATGGGACAGCCGCTTGGGTGCTCCGTGGATGATGGAAGGGGGATTCAGGTTAGCCACAGGGTTTATCTGCATGGCCAGTTTTCAGCCAGGCTTCAGAGCATCGGGTCGTCGCTCTCACTGATTTTGGTCTGTTTCCAACGTTTCAATGCGCTTGTCATGTCGTCTGACGGCTACAGGTGAAATATGCCCATGTGTGGCTACGGTTAATACAACAAAATGTGCCACTCAATTTTTACTCAATGCTCATGACCAATTTATCATACTATTTATATTTTATTACTCGTAACAACGCAATCACATGTCCCTTCGCGTCGAGATTCGACGCTGCCGCCCACGACTCCGCCGCCGTCTCCGTCTCCGTCTGGGACTCCTAATGACACCTCTCTTTCCATTCTAATCGTTAATTCGCAATCCACCGTCCGTAGCTGTGTTCTCTCCACCACCGTCGTCCGGGCGCTCACGAGATCGTCAGGTCCGATAACGGGTAAGCGGAAGCACTCCACCTGTATTTTTTTCATGATTCGATATACTTTTTGAGAACTCTCGTGAGCAGGAATTGGAAGCAGTGCTGCTCCATCTCATCATGCTGCAGGAAGCATGAGTACTCCATCTCGTCATTGCAAACTGCTTGGCCAACTGCTGACTGCTGCTCCATCTCGTGGTTAAGGGCCTGAGCTGCAGGAAGGAGGGCGCGCTGTGCTGCTGTGTTGGAGCTGAGCTTGAAGCGCATGGACAGCGGCGGCGGAGTCCCGTACGGCGACGGATTCTACGCGAAGGGTCGTGAGTGGTGCGATGCCTGGATCCCGCCGTTTCAGGTTTGATTTAGTGAGGAGTTTTTAGAAAAATTATAATTAGCAAAGCTAATGATGGGAAGATTTAAGTGTTAAAGTTTTTCACTCTCTCTTTAGCCTTCGGATAGAGATTCAACAGTTGTAATGAGAGTTTTCATAGTTTGCACATAAAATTAGTTTCTATAGGATACGTCGCCTAAATTAACCATCTTTCACTCCAGGACGTCATATTTACTGCGTTGGCAGAGAACTTTTTTTTTGTTGTTGATAAACAGGCAGAGAACGTTGACAACTGAAACAATTAGCAAGGACGATTGTCCCCGCGTAGCGACGAATTGCAGAAGGCTGCCAGGAGCAAAACGTCAACGTTGCAGCAGTTGTACGAGGAGCAGTGCGATCCTGGGCGCCAGCTAAGGCGTGCTGTTGTTTTGCAAATATTTTGAGGGAAGAGGAGGGCTTTGTGTGCTTACAATGGGTTTGGGTGTGTTTAGTTCTAAAAAGTAGAGGAGAAAGTTTGGTGAAAATGTCACATCGGACACTGTAGCGTACTGGAGCATGTTTGTGGTAAATATTGTCGTATCATGACCTAACTAGACTCAAAAGATTCGTTTCATCGTGTACATTAAAACTATATCCTTAATTTTTTTATTTATCCACATTTAGTGTTCCATGCATGAAGGGGAAGATTTGATGTGATAGGTGGATAGTGAAATTTAGAGAGAGAATTTTTGGATTTTCGGTGGAACTAAACACAACCAATAACGAATTGGACCAAGCATCCATCCGTGGTGTATATCTTACTGACACGGAGAGGACCTGCATATAACAACTGCTGTACATGTCTCAAGCCTCGCCCTGCGTTCTCGAGGCGGCGTATACATTGGTTGGGCTGGGCTCTAGAGCCCAGCAACTCTCAGGTCTCTTGTGCTGCTCTTCCGGGGTTTCGGCCTTCAATTTTAGCACGCGCCCACGCGTATAGCACCGTACTATGTACTGTACGTAATTATTACTAACAGGATAAATGGCCGCATGGAGATTTTTTTTTGAGCCAATGACCGCATGGAGATTGAGGAGGGGAGCATTAACTCAGAAAAGCTTTTGAATAGAAAGGAGAACATTGCTTATTCTATCCAATTCACTTATATTAACGTCTTTTGGTGGATGTTATTAGATGAACTTAGAAGTATCAGCTCGATCATATTGAATATAAATTTGTAAAACTGGTATCCAGTGAACAAGTTATGGCTTTCTAAAGTTGGACTTTGGCCTGTTGTCTGAAAAAAATGACCGCATGTACGGTGTATCACGAATTCGCGATACGGAGGGAGTAATTTTGATGATCTGATCTCATCTCCTTGTATTCACATTGGACTCTTACGCAGGCACGATCCATGCCGTACGATGGAGCTGGTTACGAATTCGAATTCGATCTCGTGTTGCAGCCCTTGCATGTAACACCCTAAATTCATCACATTTAAATCATAGAAACCATTGGGAAATTTTCTAGGAATTTTTGAAGCTTATATGAATTTTCTAGGATTTAATTGGAATTTTATTCTCTTTAATTGAATTAAACATCATTAAATAATTATTTTAGTCAAAATAAGTTTTTGTTGCATTCATCTTGTTGCATATATTTTTGGTTGCTAGTAAATTGAATTTGAATTTAAATTCTGTTTAAATTCGAATTTAGTTTGCTTTTGTTTGAATTATAGAAAAGTTGTTTAGGCTGAGTTTGGTTTAGGTCCCTGGACTCTCAGCAAAGTCCGCCTTTGCCCCCTGAACTTTCGGCCCAGCCCATCTTTGCTCCCCGCACCGTTTTTCTTTTCTTATCGGGCCGTTTTCTCTTCGCGGGCCGTCTCCTTTCAGTTTTCGGCCCACGACGGCCCAGTCTCGCCGCACCGCTTTCCTCTCCCCGTTGTCGCTGTCGTGTGGGTCCCGCTTGTCAGCTTCGTCGTCCCCGACCTGGATTTCCCTCGACCGAGTTCCAACCGCCGCCGTCGCCGATTTCCGCTCGGGCACGGACGCCCAGGGCGCCCGGACTCCTTTTTTTCCCCGGCCTATATAAGCGGCCGAACCCCACCGTCTTTTTCCCCAAACAAACCGAGCTTCGCAACCCTAGTTCCCGAGTCGCGCCGCCACCCAAGTTCGCCGCCGCCTCAGTGCGACGACGACCAGCGTCGCCGTTGTCAATTCCGTGTCCAAGACTCGTCGAAATACGTCGCCAGGTGGTATTGAAGTGTCCCCGTTCGTTTTCTTGGATCAATTTCGCTCTTGTCATGCTAACGACGCTCGTCGTCGTTTCCCAGCGCCGCCGACCGCCATTCTTCGTCGTCGAGCGCCGTCACAGCTCTTTGCTCATCGAGATCTGCCGTGGTAAGTTCGTCGTGTCCTTCCAAGTCTCTAGGGACAAACCGCGCTCGTTTTGGTGTTCCCTAGCGTCGAGTTCATGACAACCGGAGAGCTCCGCCGCCGCGCATGGAGCCGCCGCCGTCGGCCATCGCCTGTGCGCCGTCCCAGTCATCTAGATCACCATGGTTGAACTCGCCATCGTCTTGCGAGTCCGTAGGTCCTGATCTTGTCGCAAACCGAGCCTTGTAGCCTTAGATCGAATTTACTCCGGCGAAGCCCCGCCGCGGGAGCGAGCGGCGCCGCCGTCCCGGCCGTCGCCGTCGTTGGCCGAGGTCCCATCTTCCCCTGACCGTCCGATTCAGATCCTACGGTCTAGATTGGATCTAGCCCGAGTAAAATCGATCGCGTACCGGTCAGTCATGACAATTTTGCTAAAGAGTCCCTGAACTTCTTAGGAATCAACCCGCAGTCCATCTTAGTTCAAAAATAATTACAGATAGGTCATGTTTCTTCTATTTTAGCCCCTGCAAGTTTTAAAATTACACCCGAGGTCCTGTGTTGGTTATTTTACCCGTAAGCCCTCGTGTTTTTATACAAAATTATTTTTAAGTCCCTGAGTTTTCGCAGTTAGGTCCCTGGAACTTTTAAAACTTTGCCAGCAAGCCCTGAACCTTAGAAAAGCCATATCTTTCTCGTTGTAGCTCAGATTCCCGTGATTCCTGCGCTCACGCGTTCGTTGTAACGAGTAGAATAGTTTTGTGCTGCTGTTTTGATCTGTTGGAATTGTTTGGTGTACTGTTTCTTATTTGTTGGAATTGCTTAGCTTGCTCAAGTGGGATTGGTCTAATGAACCCCTACTCTATGTTCCATATACTCTTTTAATTAATTAATCTGCAAGATCATCTCTTTTTAATTGGAGCATGGAGCGACCACCCAGGAAAACAGTACAACCATAAGTGCTAACATGGCTCTGGCTTTGACCGATTAATTAGGTGCTCTAGGTAGATTTACCTGAAAGGGGCATGAGGGGCGGCGGTTGACGAGGTATAGCCCGGTCCTCTTGAGCTGTGGGCTTAGCTAAGAGACAGACCTCATTAGGGAGGGTTATGCTTTGCTCCTGAACCGGAAACCTTAGCGGGCTATCACTTATTAGAGTGTCTTTGTAAAGGTCTCATAGTGAAACCCAGTATTCGGTCCACGTGGTATGGGAAGGGTACATGCTTTCGGGCAATGAGAATCGCGACTTATGGTGAAAATGTACAACCTCTGCAGAGTGTAAAACTATTATAACAGTTGTGCTCACGGTCATGGGCGGCCTGGACCCTCACATGATAATTTATACGTGAAGATGGATTAAATTGTGGTTACTTGATTGTGTTGGGATTATGTCATTCATTAATTTGTGGGTGGTATATACTTTCATTTGGTAGTAAATAGTTGTCTAATAAAACTGGGCCAATTAAAAGTGCTTACTACAGTATTGTCAGGCAACCTTTTTGCCTCAGCCTTATATGTCATATTATATTTGCTGAGTACGTCACGTGCTCATGCTTGTTTTCTTTCTTCTATTGCATCTACTATACCCGAAATGCTGCTCAGATTGGGAGGATGTGGAGGATTTTGCTACTGAGTTTGAGAAGTTCTAGGCGTGTCTTCCCCCAGTCATCTGCCTGTGGAGTTGGAGTCACTCGTGCTTCGATACTTAAACGTTTGATTAAGTCTTCCGCTACGACATTTGTGTCTACTCTGATATTGTAATATTCGTACATTAATACTTTCTCGAATGCATGGTTATGATTATTCACTTGTGATGTCTACCATATGTATGTAAACTTGATCCTGACGCACATATGACATGCATCTTCTGCTAGAACCGGGTGTGACATTGCAGGAATCGAAGATTAGTGGCAGCGCCTTTAAAAAAGAGAAGGGAACATCGAACACAGAACGAGGAGGAAGCCAATCTATAATTCGAATTTTTTCAGTCGAAGCAGGATGCCGAAGCGGCGTTCAAGCGAGCGTGACCGCCGCCGCCGCCGGCACCTTTACCTCGTCTTCGACGACTCGTCATGCGGATACAGCATCCGCAAGGTAGATCTGCCGCCCGATCCCGATTCTGATTCTGATTCCGATTCCGACGACGGCGAGCATCCGCCGCCGCCGCATCCGCATCCGCATGCTGCAACCTCACGGGCAGCCGCCGATCAGCTTCGCCACCTGCCACCGGCCGTGTTCCGCCTGGAGGCGCCGCGAGGGTTGCCGCACTACTTCGCCGCCGCCTTTGGCACGAGGATCATGGCGATGCATCCCGTGAGACCGGGAACCGACGGCGAGATCTGCTCCATGCCCAAGCACCTCGCCCCCGTGTTCGACGTCCGCACACGCGGCGTCATCTTTGCCCCACGCCACAAGGCAGATTTGGCTGACCCCATCTACATCCCGTCAGGGATAGGCTGTTCGCTCTAGCCTCCGGCTCCTTCGAGCAGCTCTGGCCGCCGCCGCTGGAGCACCCCGGCGGTGAGCACTTGGTGTGGGCATGGCACGAGCTCCCGGAGCCGCCCTTCGAGAGGCAGCGAATCACCTCCTACGCCGTGCACCCCGACGGCCGGACGATCATTGTCAGCACCGCCGGGAGTGGCGCGGCGGCGCCGCCGCCGCCACGTTCGCCTTGGACACGGAGGCGCCGGACTTGGTGTGGAAACGGCTGGGGAAGTGGGCGCTGCCTTTCACTGGCAGCTCGCACTTCGACGGCGAGCTGAACGCCTTCGTCGGTCTCTCCAAGGACACAGACACCCTCGGCCACCTCTGCTCCTGCGACACGGCCGGTTCCGACACCGGCGAGGGGCGTTGCCCGCCGCCGGCGTGGAAGCTCGGCAAAGAGAAGCTGTTCGGCGATGACCGGGGCGAGAAGCACGAAGGAGCCACCCTCCTCTACCTGGGAGACAAGAGCAGGTTCTGCATTGTTCAGTGCATCTGCGTCCAGGATGGATGCCTCGATGAGGACGCGCAGGAGGAAGATGTGCCCGGGACACGTTGTAATCTTTTTCGATTGATCACGTTTTCTCTCAGCTACGACAAAAATGGAGACCTGACCACTGGCAAGAGCCGCGCCGGGTTCGATACTATAAAGTGCCTAAAGCTTCTACTGAGTTTCTGCTCAAGAATCCGGTGGCGTTCTGGCTGTAATATTGTGCTATGATAGTATGAAATTTCGTATGTTTTCGCTTCAAGCGTGATTCTGTCGCATTCATTGTATCAGCCAAGATTGTGCAGATGCAAATGTGCATCCTTTGTATCTTTTGAACAATATGAAATGTATGGCGATGTCTTTTAATTTTGAGTAAAATGCACCCCAGGAGTCATATCAAAGAGTAGCTGGTTATTTACTTTCTCAAAAAAAAGTAGCTGGTCAATTTTTTATTTCTCTATATGAGAACTACGTTGTGATATTGGGATATTGCTCCTATTAATCAGTGTATCATTCGTACCAGAATGCATGTCTAAAGTGCATATTATATGTGTTGCTATAAAGCTGTCTTTTACTGTTAGTCACTTAGTCATATCAAAGCACATAACCATTACCGGTATCAAAGGTAGTATCAAGCTGTCTTTTAATGTTACTTTTGACCTTTCATGCTTTTGTTGTGAGTTTTTCCTCCCTTTTTAATTACTTAATCCCTGTATGATGCAATTGTCAGGCTATAAGATTCTGACAGTCCTGACTTTGCAAAGTACATGGCAGTCCTAATTTCGGATTGTGTGTGCTATATTAATTTTTTGCGTCCTAGTCCTACATGCCTTGCGATACGTTAATTTCCCTACATGTGCATGGTTTCGAACTCCATGGATATAAAAGGCTCCAGGCGCCAAGATCATCAGTCATCACCATCCAACACCCATCGGCACACTTTGCCATCGTCCCCTGTGGCCTCTTCCAAGATCTCATAAAAAATATATATATGCTGAACTCGACTGCGTATGCCGGTATCCAGATGCAAGGAGGGAAGAGCACAGGCGTCTCTGTGCTCCCGACGTCAAACGGCCGCGTTGCCAAAGTTGACACGGGGTGCTGTCCTGTGGAGTTTTCTTTTTTTTGAAACATAATGTCCTGTCCAGTTGGAGGCGAGCGCGAGAAGCAGTGGGGCAGAGGGAGGGAGGGCCTACTGCTGCTACTGATAGTCTGATACGGTACATGAGAAAAATGTGGCCACAATAATATATATAATAAGTTATAGTATTTATATGATTTTAATACCTTTAAAATCTACTCTGCCATATTATAATAATAGAATATAAACATAATATCATCTAAAACTACGCATATAGTATACATATGTTATTATTAATTAACAATTTACTTATTAGTCTATTAGGTCATCTAGCTTAGCTCACGAGCTGGCTCGAACTCGCTCGTTATACTAACGAGAAAAACTCTTGCTCGGCTCGTTAGAAATATGCACCGAGCCGAGCCGAGCGAGCTAACAAGTTTCGAGCATTTTGTTCGGTCTTAGTCCAAACACTTATTACAAATTAGGTAAGAAACTACATTCTCTCCCACAAATTAGGCCCTCTCTTGTAGTCTTGTTTATATATATAGCACGATGTGTAGTTAAAATAAAACTGCAGGGGTCTTTTCTAAACATCGTACTTTGATAAGAAATAATCAAGGAAACCAGTTACTTTGATTCAATTCGGTTTTGGTATTAGAGATCTTTTTCCAGCCATGCCCGCTGTAATGCACCTGCATAATTGCTATAGTCTAAAATAACCACATAATAAAAGTAGCACGTACGTGTCGCGCACGCATTGTTACTAATTAGTAGCTCTAGACTGGTTCTTTTAGTATGATTGTGGATTTATCATTCTGTTGGAAGTGATTTTATTATTTACCACCTAAATGATAGTTTCAAAGGACATGGAAACTTCACATTGTGACCAGTAGCCTGCTATTTGGAGTTCCATATCTTAATTTACATACGTGTTTTTTTTCCTTCCAAGGAGCAACTGTTCCTAGTATGGAATTGGAAGGGCCAATGGGATTAAGTGGATTTATAACAAGACTCTATATTTCTTTTATCGATTAATCATTTTCTTCTAAGATATGTTTGTAATATTTACTTTTTATACACAACATTTTGCCTCCATATATGTTGGCACATTAACTCATTATTCTCTATGATTACTCAACTAAATATTTTATTGACTCGGCATTTTTCTTATGAGATACTCCGTATCTAACTTAATTTTCCATATTGTCTCACATTTCTTTTGTCCATGCAATATTTTTTTATCTCTAAGACAACTCAGTTTGACATATATTTTATTAACTCAACATAATTTCTGACATGTGCTGTCTTATCTTTTTATTTATTATTTTTCTTTCAATATATGACAGCTCAACTCTTTTGTTGACTCCTTTTTCTTCCAATAACCCTTTTTATTTACCATATGTAGGGTAACTATAAGAGGATAAATGTAGATCACATAAGCTTGCTGAGGAAGGCTATGGAACAGATCAAAGCTCCTGTCCCTGCAGTGCAGGTTCTAAGCAATGGCGGGGAACTGACTAGTGTTATTGTCGCATTTGACGCTAGAAAAATACCCTGTGAAGTGGTGCAAGGATCAACTCCCGGGCAACAGTTATTGCAAGGGGATGAATGAAACTGTCCTGAACGTGCTGAACAAGATGCAGTTTTAAAGGTGGTGAGGTATTTGGGCATGAAGTTTGGGCTCCAGGTTTTGGATTTTAGTTCTCATAAGATCAACAAACTGGAGATGCAGTGCCAACAGCTAGATGAACAGAATGTCATTGTTCTGAAGAATATTAAGAGGCTATTGTGAAGCAGTGGGGATCTTCTATTGTGGACGCTTGTATTCCAACAGAGGATATACTACCTGAGCTGCTGATTAGCATTGGCTTGGAGTCGATGAGTGGAGCCGATGAGAATGCAAGCATGCTATTCTTGTAGTTCAATTACATAGTATTGTTGCTGTGTACTAAATGGAACCTTTCACGTCTGGCAAAAGAACTTATGCATTTTGTATTATCTATTTATTAACTTAACATGCCTAGATGGATGAATGTTTTTTGGTTGCCCTGATTCTATTTATTACGGATTCCGATTTAAGCAGAATAGGTCATGCATACAAAATATTTTCAAAAAAACTTCATGATATAGAGAGGCAATGTGTATGTTAAAACAGCAATGTTCGCAAATCCTTTACAGAGACATCAATAGAATTCATATCATGTCATCTTAAGCCATAGTTCAACATCTAAACCTTTAGTACACAATTGTGATATAAGATAAAATGCAGGTCCAGTCTAAATTATCTGACTACATTACAACACAGCAAAATCTTACGCCTTCAGTTACAACTCTTGTCCATATGTAGCTCAGTGCCCAAAATAACCAACCTTGCACACAAAGCGATCCCTACTTGAAGAAGGAATCACACTCATCTTCCATCACCAATCACTATGCATCAGTGTAGCCCTTAAGGTCACACTTGCTGCAACGAACATCAGTTTTTCATATCTTTGTTGTACTTCCCTGCCACCCACAAGTCTTTCTAGTATGTCCTGCAGAAGGCAACTCAACTTCAGGAGTACCAAACACGAACATTTCACTATTACGTTACTATGAAATTATTATGTTACTATAAAGCACCACTTGTGGTGAAAATAGTGAGCTGGAGTAGTATTTTGCAATATGCGCATGGTCTACATAAAGAGTCTGGCAAATATTTATGGATATTGTGTTTGGTGTTTATTGGCAAAAGTAACTAAGTTTTAAAACTGTCTTTTACAAGATGTACATTAGCTATGGCTTGACTACAAAAAGGACTGGATCTGAAATTTAGACTGTCGTGCATCAATGAAGAGAGTCTGAAGTTTAGGAGGGTCTGAAAGGGCAACATGGGTACATAACTGTGTTGTATAAAAAGAACAATGTTAAAATCTGAAATGTAACTGAATGTTGGGTTGGCCTGAAACAACAACCAAAACACACAACAGAGTTGTTGGAATAGATAAAAAATAAAATAGAAATCTGAATTGCAGCAGGCCTGTTGGTGGCTGGTGCTGATTATTGTTGAGAGAAAAATACTGCTGGCTGGTTAGTGGCTGGTGCTGGTTTTTACTGAGATAAAAACACTGCTGGCTGACGGCTGATAAGCCAAACGAACGGGTATAAAAACTAATTTGAGTATTAATTGTGGATGATGGGTAGTTCTGATTATTCTTTGGGCGAGGGGGCTGAGTGCTTGTGCGGAATAAGGCCCTGTTTAGTTCTCAAATTTCACCTCTAAATTTCACTATGTAAAAAGAAGATTCACATCGTATCAAAATGTCGGCATATGAGTATTAAATGTAGATGAAATCAAAACTAATTATTTGTTGTTCTTTGCGAGACGAATATTTTAAAGCCAATTAATTAATATTTGGATAATTATTTAAAAAAATACAAACGAAATGCTACAGCATTGTATTTATGGCACTTTTTAAACTTGAAATTAAACAAGGGCTAAGCTGGGTGAATGGACCGTACGCGAAATGTGCCTGCATGGGTAATGGGGTCTTTTTTAGTTCCCAAATTCGGGAGTTTGGGGTCTCTTTGTAATCATTGCGTCACTGTAGCATTTCGTTTGTATGTGCGAAAATTTATTCAAAAATTAATTAATTAGGCTTAAAATGTTCGTCTCGCAGAGTATAACAAAAATATACAATTAATTTTTTATTTCATCTATATTTAGTACTCCATACATGTTATGATATTTTAATGTGATGGGAAATTATAGTAAATTTGGGAGTTGGTTTTTAGAATTATAAACAAGCCTGATAGCTAGCGAGTCAGAAGCAGTAAGGCCGCGGTCAACGAGCATCTCGGCGAGGCAGAGCCAGCATGAAGATTGAAACAGAATGGACGGCGTGAGATAAGCTGAGTCGTTGTTCATCCGGATTCACCCGTTTCCCCGTCCCCCCTCTCACGCTCCTGCCTCACGGCTCTTCTGCCCTGAGGCGGTTACGGCTTGGCGCGCCGCCCGCCGCCCTCCGCCCGCCGCCGTATCCCCGCCGAGGCGCTGTCCTTGGCCGCTGCTCCCACTGCTCGTCCCGGGGAACCAATGGCATCCCGCTTCCGATCCGGCCGGCGCCGCGCGTCCACCTCGCCCGGCAGCTCGTCGACCTCGCCTGGCCGCAAGTCGTCCGGCCACCGCAATGTGAGGCGCCGGGCGTCGACCTCTCCCGTCAGCGCGTCGTCCACGCCCGCGCCCGCGGCTGCCCGCGCGTCGTCCACGCCCACACCCACCCCCACGCCCGCGCCCGCGGCTGCCCGCGCGTCGTCCTCGCCTAGTCAGTCCTTGTCCACCCCAACGCCCCGCCGCGCATCGTCGACGCCCACGCCCCGCCGCGCGTCTTCGACGCCCACGTCCCGCCGCGTGTCGTCCACCCCAACGCACGCCCGCGCGTCGTCACTGCTTCACAGCTCCTTGATTTGGAAGGTGAGTAAATGCTGTTTATATCCAAAACCTAGATGGTTTCGTCCTAAACTAGAAAACACGGGTGCGGCACCATCCTTGAGTTGGCCAGTGGTGATTCTCTGTGTGTTTTGCAAAGGATTATACCATTTTTGGACCATGGGTCTTGGATGTTAGTAGCCATGTGAATGGATGTATAAGCTAGGCGGTCACAATAAGTATGTAAGAAAGGCAGTATTGCTAGAAGCTATGTTGATTGAATTTTAGTTATCAATAAACATTTATTGGCCTCTCTCATGAGAGAACAGCCCATATAGGAAATTATCCTTGTGCTTGCATTGACGGAGGGAGACACCATTGCTTGTTGCCGTTGCTCTAGTGTACTTTTCTTCTAGAATTCATGTTACAATTATATGATGCATGCATCATGATGATCTCAATACCAGATTTAGAATATGTACTAGAAATATGGCGCGCTGTTATGACCTGTTAATTTTGCATATATAGTTAGCTTGGTTAGGATAACATAATTTATTAGCTTAATCCAGCCCTCAGGTGAGTATATGGAGCTGTTTTTATTGGGTTTCATGTGTCCACTACTATTAGTAATAAATCCGTTGAGGTACTAATATAGGATTAACTGTGCACGGGCAAGTGTTGCTAAGTCTGTAAACCTTACAGAACTACATATCCTAGTTGCCAATTTGCAGTCTCCTTTTTAGATAGCGGTCCTAATATTTAATAAATTTCTCTGCGGTGATGTTGCCGACATCATAAAATGAAGCATCAGATTGGGTCTAGCAGTTCACATAAGCTGAGGAACTTAACAGTTACCCATTTCATTTTTTTTGTTATGCTGTCAACGTCTCCATAGGATTTATTTGGCTTGCACCAAAAGATCACTTGGTGCAGAAAGATTTTTGCATTATTTCTTCAGAGAGATGCATACAGAAAATGGATGCATGGTAAAAATTATGGAATTACATGTTGAGATTTTTTAGAGTAACACAATTTTTTAAGATCTCTCTGGATACTGACTGAGAAAAGGTGTACAGATGGTTAGAGAGAACTAATATGTCTAAGCTTAAAATTTGGTTTCAAAGCTTTGTCTACGAAAAACTGCAGTGTTAAAATTATGTCTTTTTTTAGGAAGGATGAAAAAGTCTAGTAAAGCTTGTCATGAACATTTGGTCATTTCCACATGATTTATGTTGTCCAATACATTACTTATACTGATAAGATGAGCTGTGATATTCCACAAACAGAAAAATAACACACACGAAGTAGTAATATTTACTTAGATAGACTGGGAAAACATAGAATGTTCCTGTGTGGTAGTTGTGAGCTGTAGTACTATAAATCATTATCAAGCGAGTGCCTGCTTAAAATTTTCATCCTATAGTGAGTATTGATGATATCCTCGTGCTTTGGGCTATTGGGAAAAATCATTAGCCTGAATTACCAAACCAAACTGCCAGCCGCGCATGCTTGAAACTGATATAAATTTTCTGTGCCGGCTTGACTACTCTGTCAATGCATTGAATCTTTGCAGCCACAAATGCTGCAGTGCTTCACCTAATGGGAGGAACTATTTTATTTTATTGTTTTGGTTCCCACTTTATAGAGGGTACCAGTCAAGTACTTCGACAAAAGATTGCATCTCCAACAAATTATTAGCAGCTAGCTGACATGTCTTCTGATTCGAAAATTGATGTGCTGTTAAATTTCTAATATAACTGTTCGTCCATAAAACAGTTGTTATAACATAGGAGTACTTTATGAATAAGGGCTCTCCATTCTTTGCTAAGCTAGAAGGCTACTGCACATATGAAATAAATGTATTGTATTGGTCCAAAAATGTTCAGTACCATCCAGAACACCTTCTCTAAAAGTGGAAACTGATACAACCTTAAACTGTTTCTTTTCATTTTCTCAGCTTAATCTGCTAAGTGCTAAGACCACAGGAGAGCTCTCAAACCACATTATTACTGGTACATTGTGAAAATTTTAGTAACTAATACCGGCTGACAAGGACCCTATCCTTATTACCTGGTCAGACATTAACATTGCCCCTGCCCTTAGTAAAATTATTGAAATAACCGAGTTAAATGGTCATGCTGCCTTGCTTTGATTTCTCCCCCTAAAAATTTCTTTATACTACTGCACTCTGTGTAGCCTCACTTATATAGTGCCCTGAACTCCCCTGGCTGTCCTACAACTAATATACTTTGTCAGTAAGAATACTGCTAGAGACTAAAGTATTTGTTTCCTTGTATATGTTTTCAGTCTATTTTTGAAATTAGCAAACGTTGTTTGAAGCTTTGCAACTGACAAACTGTTACTGCTATTGGGGAATTCCATGAATATATATTCCAGATTGCTTTAGTCACAGCATAAGTAGGATGTTGCATTACTAAGTTGCTAACCCTGTAGCATGTTCTCCAGCATTGTCGCATTGCGGGTATCAACTTGGACAAATTCATAATGTTTTCCAAGCTTAGCTGCAAAGGATTCATCTTTCTCCCTGGCAAAATGGGGCATGAATAATTGACAGTTATATCTGCAGCTTGAACAGATAAGAATGTCGCACCCTGCTGTATGGGCAGCTCCGCCTCTGGTGTGGGTTTGCAAAAGGATATGTAGATAATTGGGTTTGGCTTTGGGATGAAGAATGGCAAAATAGGCATTCTCATCCCTCAATAATTGCCGACTGCATGTTTGTCCCCTAGCTTTAGTCCAACTTATTTGACTGCAATCCCTCCTCCCCTCCATCTATCGCAGAGGCCACCACCACCCCTTCTATTTTATTTGAAACATGGTTTGCTCTACAATTTACCCGCTCTCCAATTTACCAAATGTAAGAAAAGTAGTAGTACTATTAAAGTGGCTGAAAGATGCTACTTGCTTATTTGTCTGTAGTTCTTCAAACTGATCGGATTTTTATTTCAGAAACCACACATGAAACTGACGAGAAGGAGGACGGGGCAAGCTCTTCAGAAAGTCCTGAAAGTTCAGGCAGAACAACTTCCGGTAAGTAGTGGCACATGTATTCCTTGTATTGTAGGATATACTACATTTTGCCTGTGCCAGTGTGTGGATTCGAATTGTATGTAAATTCCTATAGCTTGCTTAAATTGCAATTGTTTGAGCCATAGAATCTATATGACTATATACATCACCTACAGCCTGTTACACCCACCTTATAATCTCTTGCAAACCTGCTGGCATTCTGCATTTAGGATCTATTTCTATTACTTAGGTAGTGCTTTTGCAGCTTATTGCTTGTGTAGCACTTATCCGAACTGAAGAAAAGATGTGCTTCAGTTTCGTGACATTATGATCATAGGAACAATAAGGTGTTAGACTTTTACCTTTCTTTTGATATTTGATCATCTAATATTATATTCAATTTACAGGACGAATTGTATGAGCTTTTTGTGTCTGAGAAGGAGGAGAAGAAAAGCTCTGAGTTTCGTGATTTCTATACCTCTGAAGCTGCTGTCACTGCTATCGATGTCCCAGGGCAAACTTCTGGTGAACAGTATCTGAGGTTCTCTGATCCTGCAAAGATTTCATCAGCAACCCTTATCGACTGGGTATTCATGTTGGGAGATGCAGGATATTCTCTCCGTGGCTGTTTTGATTCATCTGATTTTGCAGTCACACACTTTGGTTACTTCAAAGGCAAGAGATCTCTGATGAAAAGACTCAAGAAATACAAAGCAAAGTGGGGTAGGATGGATATGGAAGCAGCTGCTGATTTGATACTGGATGAGATCTGCTCTGGTGCTGCTATACTACCCTCTGATTTGCAACACCTCCTTGGTTTGCTTAAGAAAAAGAACACATTTATCATAAGGCACCATGCCTCGTTGTATAAGGAACTTGGGAAGGATGTCCTGTTCTCCTCAATGTTCGTAAGATTCAAGAAACTTGAGAAGCTTAACAAATCGAAGTACAAGAAAGTTCTCGCCAAGATTCCCTACTGCAGTGGTTTAGATTGGTGGAAGCCAAGGGTCCGGAAAAACACATATCTCGAAGCAGTGCTCGACAGGAAGAATCCCACAAACCTCAGCAAGAAGAACCGGCGAAACCGCAAGGTCAAAATTGCATTCAGGGTTCGTTCAGCATATAAAGGGCACGGGGGTGAGCTATTGAGATTCAGAAGGAATGGTCAGCAACACCTTCCTGATTTTTCGATTGGCAAGCAGCCAGCTGCTGCTGCAGGGACACTGGGCCGTCGCCTTCAGCAGCCATCACCCACTGCCTCCAGCATGAAGAAGAAGCTTCCCTGTTCAGCGGCTTCTGCAGCGAGCAGGGGTCAGAAAGCTGTGCAGCCAGGGATGGGCAGAGTTTCTAACTGAATCTTTTACTGTGGATAGTAACAGCATTACACTT
The DNA here is from genome assembly GCA_033239725.1 of Echinochloa phyllopogon. Lineage (NCBI taxonomy): Eukaryota > Viridiplantae > Streptophyta > Magnoliopsida > Poales > Poaceae > Echinochloa > Echinochloa phyllopogon. The sequence continues at coordinate 7,256,099 of BTCW01000009.1, read as the reverse complement.
GTGCAGTGGATCTTCTTATATAGATATGATAAGACGTTTCTGGTAATGTTTGGAGGCACTGTTCTATTGCTTGGTTTAACATTTGGCCGGTCAGAATTTTTCCGGTGACTTCCATGTGGAATCAGTTATGAACTGGTGCCGCTGAATTGTCTTTTTAACTTGTTGCAGTGAGGATATATGTCGAAATTGCAACTGTATTCTTTCATATAGTACATGTAGTGGATTATTGTTTACTTGCCTGCTTGATATTGTGATTTTAAGTGAAGTTTGTTAATGGGTGGATTCAATCTTTGGGAAACACTTTTTTGAGTACTTCTTTGCAAACTGCTAATGGTTTGGGTGGAAACCGGCTTCGATTTGGTGGGAAAACAGTGTTCCTTTGAAACCTAAACGGCTCAGCTTGGTTTGGTAATTTGGTCGGTAGTGGTTTGCTCGATTTCACAGAAAAACTGCTCAGCTTTTGGTAATATGGATGGAAATGCTTTTAAACCGTGGATTGTAGCATATGGATTTGAGGCCTGTAAATCAGAGTAGTCTCCTGGTTTGTTTGCATAGTTTGCGGACCCACTAGTGGATACTTCATAGCGCCGCCGGCGGTCTCGTGAGCGACGCCAGCACGGCGATCACGGTGGGTGCCCCTGCCATCGCCGGAGCCAGAGATCACGGTGGGTTTTTTTTTTGCATATTTTCCTTGACATTGTGTTTCTTGGTAAAGAATTGGCAATGACCATTTTACTTGCACCAGCAAAGAAAGCGACACGCAATTAGCATAACAGTCGTGTTAGAAAATGGAGGGAAGATGCATCCGAGAAAAAGTTTTTTTTTATCAAATCTCGGACATACAGTTAACTGCCAAAAGCTTTTAGCGTGCGCGAAGGATGAGCTAATCATTTCATGTAGACATTTACAAAGACTCCACGCAGACCGCATCCACGCGTTACATCGAGATATCATCATGATTTTCACATCCAAAAGGCCACGGGATCCTCCAGGGTAAAGTCACTAGCTGCTTCAGGCACTTTGTAGTATCGAACTCGCCTGCTGTTGCCAGTCGTCAGGTGTCCATCCTTGTCAAACTTGAGAGAAAACGTCGTTACTCGAAACAGGTGGCGGCATGGCTGGTCAGTCTCATCTAAATCCTCGTCCTCCTCATCCTGCAACCTGTAGAAATTCCTCTCGTCAGCACAGTCATCGCCGGTTATCGAGACGCACTGCACCAGGCAGAACTTGCTTCTGTCTCCCATGTAAATAAGGGTGGCTCCAACGTGCTTCTCAACCGAATCCTCGCTGAATATCTTCTCCTTGCTTAGCTTCCAGGACAGACACTGCCCATCACTGGAGTCAGAGCTGGAGGACACCACATCGCAGGCGCATATGTGTCCAGCTGCGCCCGGATCTGCGCTAAGCCCAACCCAGGCGTCCAGCTCGCTGTCAAAATACGCGCGATCGGTGAAGGGCAGCATCCACTTGCCGTGTTGCTTCCACTTGAGATGTGCTTCCACCGTGTCGAAGGTGAAGGTGCGCCTCTTGGTGCTTACAAAGATGGTCCGTCCATCAGGATGCACGGTGTAGGAGGTGATATCCTTGTGCTTGAAGGGATACTTCGGCAGCTCGCACCAGCACAGATCGCCGGGTTCTTCTAGCGGCGGCGTTTGAAGCAGCTGAAAGGAGTCGCAAGACAGAGCGTATAGTCTTTTGTCGACGGAAAAGTAGATAGGATCGATCAGATTCATCTTGGGGCGAGGGACCAAGCCAAACAACCGCGTGCGAACGTCGAAGACAGGAGCGCCGCAACTCGGCGTCAATGGATGAGTGTTCCTCCCTCCCACTCCCACGTAGTTGGGATCCATGGCAATGATCTTGGTGCCAAAGGCGGCAGCAAAATAGTCGGGATACCCACGGTGAGCCTCCAAGCGGAAGACAGCTGGTGGCAGGCGCTGCTCGCGCTCCGCGCCTTCACCTGAGATGGCAGTGTTGTGCAGGTGCGGCGGCTCGTCGGAACAAGGGTCGGACGACAGATCTACCTTGCGGATGCTGTACCCCCACAGCCAGTCATCGACAACAAGGTAAAGGTGCCGGCGCCGGCGCTTTGCCGTTCGGTCGCCATTAACCCCACCGGAACGCCGCTTTGCCATCCTTGTTCCTCCTTGTCTCCTTCTTGTCCTCTGCCCACGGCCCAGCAGATCAAAATTTCCTCCCGATCCGTCTTCCCTTGATCTTTTAAAGGCGCTGCCACTGACCCTTGATCCCTGCCATCCAAAAACGAATCCGTTCGCAAATAAGAATCAGACCACACCAGTCCTACCCCTACTACAACTCAACTAGAACCAATCCTGATATCCGAATCTGAATCGTGTGGTTGCAAGAAACAAAGAAAATCACATTCTACCAACCTGTTAAAGGTGGCTGAGGCGGACGCGGCGTCGGAGGTGGCTCCGGCGGCGGCGGCGGCGGCGGAGTAATTTTGAGCGGCGGCGGCGGCGGCGAACCGAATGGATTCGTGGGGGAGGAAAGGAAAGGAAACCCTATTTGACTAGGAAATCCTATTGGACTAGGGCCATGTCGAACCTTGGGCCGGTCCGACCCCCATGGACACCACCGTTGTGGGCAGGGTTGAATGTGTTGTGCGCAATAGCGCGGGTGGGCGGGTTGAATTCGGCCCAGTAGAGGCTTTCGGCCTGCGCGGAAGAGGACAGCTCAGTTGTATTCTCCTTGATTACCTCAAAAAAGTTGTATTCTCCTTAAAAAGAAAAGTAGGAGCTTATGTATTGATGTTTTTATTTTCTTTCTTTATATTATATAAAATATGCCCGTCCGTTGCTATAGTTTATAAAAAAGTATATATCAATTTATTTTGGTTATATTATACTTTCATAGCTTAAGAACTAAGGAAGCTATAAAAGGGATTATCAACATGTTTCACCACCAACTTCAATTTGTGAATTATTTTTCTCTGCTCTACTAGTAATTAGCTATCTTTTTTTTTCCGAAAATATATTTTTGCGGTAGAGAGATTCACTCACTAATCAAGAGTCTAATAGGGTTTACAATCTTGGAGCATAAAACGTCAAATACACGAAAAAGCATATCTACAAGCCAAGTTATGGACTTATGGTTTCAACTCGATAAGCATGCTCCACAAGTTCATGAGCAACCTATTCTGCACAAGTTCTTTGGTTACTTGGACACTGCCACAGGCTTTAACGATCTCCGTTACATTTTGGACAGTTGGCCTAATTGGTTGATCTCTTCGTCCTGGAGTGATGGGATACGGTTATCTGTTTTACAGTATTACAAAGTGTGCTAATATTTTTCTTCCATGTGGTCTAATTTTTAGAAGTTTGGTTCACGGCAAAATCGAAATGTCTATATTTTGAAACGAAAGGTACATACATTTATTATCATCAAGAGAATGGCATTTCTCCATAGTTATAAATGTGATCTTTGAATCTAGAGTATTTCATTCCTTAAAAGCCCATAAATTTTCTTCCGTCCAAGCAAGTCTTAAAAAAACTTATCATGGACCTAATTACGCCATCTACAATCATCATAATTTCACACTATAAAAGGCGCTAGATCAAAGATTAGAGGCAGCGCCTTTAATAAAAGAGAGAAGGGAGACAGAACGGGAGGAAGCAGATATATATCGAGTAATAATACAAGAAGTCTTTTTTGTGAACGGGGTGGTGAGTAGATAGAGAACAAGAAAGCAACGAGCAAGAAGGATGCCGAAACGGCGCTCTAGTGGGATTGACCGCAGCCCGAAGCGTTGGCGGCAGCACCTTTACCTTGTCATCGATGACTCGTTGCGCGGATACAGCATCCGCAAGATAGATTTGTCATCCGATTTTGATTTAGATGACAGCGAGGAGCAGCAGCATCCGCATGCTACAATCTTAGGGCCAGGTGCCGAGCTTCACCTGCCCCCAGCTGTTCTCCGCTTGGAGGCGCCGCGAGGATTGCCACACTACTTTGCGGCCGCCTTTGGCACTAGGATCATGGCAATGCATCCCATGAAGCTGGGAACGGACGGCAAGGTTTGCTTGATGTCCAAGCTCCTCGTTCCCATATTCGATGTCCGCACACGGGGCGTCATCTTTGGTCCTCGGCACAAGGAAGACTTGGCTGACCCCATCTACATCCCAGTCAGGGATAGGCTGTTCGCTCTAGCTTCTGGCTCCTTCGAGCAGCTCTGGCCACCACCGCTTGAACACCCTGGCGGTGAGCACTGGGTGTGGGCATGGCACGAGCTCCCAGAGCCGCCCTTTGAGAGGCAGCAAATCACCTCATACGCCGTGCACCCCGATGGGCGGACGATCATTGTCAGCACCGCCGAGAGTGGTGGTGCCGTCGCCGCCACCTTCGCCTTGGACACGGAGGCGCCGGACTTCGTGTGGAAACGGCTGGGCAAGTGGGTGTTGCCTTTCACTGGCAGCTCGCACTTCGACGGCGAGCTGGACGCCTTTGTAGGTCTCTCTAAAGACACAGACACCCTTGGTTACCTCTGCTCCTGCGACACGGCCGGTTCTGACACCGGCGAGGGGCATTGTCCACCTCCGGCATGGAAGCTCAGCAAAGAAAAGCTGTTCGGCGATGACCGGGGCGAGAAGCACGAAGGCGCCACCCTCCTCTACCTGGGAGGCAAGAGCAGGTTCTGCCTTGTTCAGTTCATCTCCATCCAGGATGGATGCCTCGATGAGGAGGTGCAGGAGGAAGATGTGCCCGGGGCACGACGTAATCTGCTTCGACTGACCATATTTTCTCTCAGCTATGACAAAAATGGAGACCTGACCACTGGCAAGAGTCGCCGGGTTCGATACTATAAAGTACCTAAAGCTTCTACTGAGTTTCTGCTCAAGAAACCGGTGGCGTTCTGGCTGTAATATTGTGCTATGATAGTATGAAATTTCATATTTTTCGCTTCAAGCGTGATTCTGTTGCATCTATTGTATTAGAGCCAAGATTGTGCAGATGCAAATGTGCATCCTTTGTATCTTTTGAATAATATGAAATGTATGGCGATGTCTCTTTTAATCCTTTTGATTTGATCAGTAGAGCATGCTTGCATAAGCCTGCAAGAACATGACCTTTTGAATGGCGATGTTTTGTTTATCTTATTTGATTAGCCTTCGCTCCTCATGCTCACATTGTTCTCTGAAAATTGGTGTGAATGTGTGTTCTTGATGGCTACTGTACATTATGAATATGTTTGTTTTCCATGGTTACATTCTGAATATGTCTGTTCTGGATGGTTCAAGTTCTCAATGTGTGTGTGCTTTCTGCATTCATGCGGGAAGCGGTGCTAGGTCCTGAAAGTGCTCAGATCAGATAACTTCAGACTGGAGACAAAAGAAGATAGTAGAACTCCACATTGTAATTAGGATTGTACCCCATCGGCGCCAACGTGCTCAACGTCCGCGTCACCGGGGCGCTCTACGACGTTGAGGCAGCACGGCGGGACACTGGACGGCGGCGACAAGACCTGCATCGGCGTGCAGTGCTTCCGCAAGGTGTTCCTCATCATCGCCGTCGTCGGCGCGCTCGTGTCGCTCGTGCTGGTGTGGCGGACCAGGAACTCTACAAGGGAGACATCTACGCCGAGTTCAGCGACAACGCGCGCCGCCGCCGAGGAGGAGGACGAGGATCTAAAGCGGCCCAAGGAGGAGGAGTCAACGCCGGTCAACGGGACTAAGGTGTAGTATCCATGGGGATTGGCGGCCAGGCGCTTGCAACCCTTGCGTTGACGGAGTATACATGGCCAACGCCACATGATTGAGCTGACGCTCGGTTTTGACTTGTATACACGTCGTCTCCGGTCCATGCTGTTCTCAAGCTCAGAGAGAGCTCAGACGAGAGAGGCAAGGCATGCCTCAGTCACAGACTCACAGCTTATGACTGCATATACTGCAGGTGATTACTGATTGATTAGCGTGGAGTAATCTTTTAGCAGAAGACTAGCGGTGATGATAGCATAGAACGAGTTGCCTTGTTATGGTTTGTTTAGCTTCTGTGGTAGATGATCCCAATTTATAGTTGTCGGAAGGAGAATAAAATTACCTTGATCACCTCATAGAGGTTTGTATCCAGGTGATCTGGTGTCCTGCCTGTAGCATACAGCCATGGTGGTTCTGAACGTCTGATGGAAGCGCACCATTTCTGCAAAGGAAGAAATCAGATGAAGCGAAAACAACATTATTTGAATGACAAATGAAACGTTCTGCGTCAACGAATCACACCATTTCGACGATGAACTTTTAAGAATATCTCCTCTTCTCTTTCTAAAATTTAAATGATTTATTGGCACGGTGCACTGCCTTGCCCTCATTCAGCTCGAATGAGCTGTGAGATCAGTTCCTATCAGTTCCTTTTACGAACAGAGCTACAGAGGTGTTGATCCGTCCAATTTAGCTGGATTTTTAATTTCTGGACCAACAACTGATCTCAAACAAGAGATGTTCCAAGTTTCAACAAAACTGCACTTGCATTTACCTGATGGTTGCAAATTGTCGTCTGATGGGCCTTAAGACAAATTAAACAAGCTTGATGAATTTTATCCATTGTCGTTAGTAACTAGAAAGTGACATTCCACTCGGTAAGCTTGAATTGCTCCTAGAGCCTGTGAACTATCACAAATAATTTGATATTATCCTTCAGGTGATACAGTTAAATCATCTGCTTTGTTTGCAGCAAAACTTGTAATAATGTGGCCCAATGCAACTTTGTTTGCAGCGGCCGGGGATTTTTCATTTGCTTGATGAAATAAAACTCCCTTTATCTAAAAGAAACAGTTAAATCATCCGCATGACTGCATGTTCAGCCAAAGTGAATATTTCAGGACGCTTCACTGACAACAAATGGTCAAGATATCTGACTTTTCATAGCAAACAATATTTCTCTTGACCATTTGTAATCAGTCGACAGGAGAGAGAAATTACCTTAGAATATCTGACAGAGCTTCTTATCCTAAGTGAACCGGTGTCCAGCTTTTAGAGAACATGCAATGTTGGCTTTTATCATCTGATGATTTTCAGGTCGAGAAACGATGCTGACAGGGCGAACGCCGTTGGGCTGATACGCCGTCTCTGCTATGTGCTATGGAAGGAATCAGATCAAGGGAAAGTCGACGTTGTTTGAATGTCAATCATAAAGCGTTGCATCAATTCGAATCAATGGTGTTTGTGGCTCGATTTGACTTGATAGTTTTTTTGTCTTAATAGCCATTTTTGTCCCCAAACTTTCTCAGGGATCGTTTTAATCCTCGAACTACCAAAAGAGTCAATTTAGTCTCTAAACTATTGTTTTCTGGTCTAGTCTAGTCCATAGCCTTAGTTGGCATGCCACATCAGTGGGTCTAATGTGACCACACTCTGAATATCCAGAGTGCCCTCTACATCAATTAGTCAATTATGTGGAACTATTCATTACTGAGTCTGTCTATCTTTTTACGGAATTAATTAATCATGTCTTTCTCCATATTTCCTCTAGATATCGTTCAGCAAATCTTGTTTTTGATCCCTCTCCTAAGATTTCTAAATTATACATGCTAAAATAGTGTAATCTATTGCTACTTGTTACTCTGAGTTGCTTACGCTGGAATTAACTGTATGAACATGAGTGAAGACAACTCTATCACGTTATGAGTAGCAGATGATGAGAGCATACATGATGCACTGCTGGCTGGATTGCCACTGCTGAGAGCCTGAGAAGTTACTGGGGAGGGCACTATGCACATTTGGGCAGTGGTGGACCTAGGATTTAAATTTAGGGTATGCCACCCCAATACTTCTAATATACTTATATACAGTATAATTAATAAACAATTTGGTATGTAACGGAAACCAGCTACTCGGAGGGATGGAAGCCAGGGGCAGTTGGCCTGCTCTATTTGCAAATTGCAAGCACAAGAGTGAGACGTTGGCATAAAGACTTGACCTGAGAAATGGCTGGAGAAATATTTTTTATATGGGTTTGTATTGGAATTTTAGGTATGCCATGGCATACCGGGCCCACCCACTGGCCACTGAGTCCGTCAGTGCATTTGCTGTATGTCACACTGGACGAGCTGATATGGCATGCCACTTAATTAAGATCAGCTGACATGACATGCCAATATGGTACAACTAAGATCAGGGACTAGGTTGGAAAAAAATAGTTGTTCAGGGATTAAATTGGCCCTGTTAATAGTTCAAGGACTAAAATGAGCCTCTAAGCAAAGTTTGAGGATTAAAATGGCTATTAAACCTTTTTTAAAAAGGAAAGAATATTGCAATATTCAGTACTGTGAGCCGCTGGATGGAAAATGCTGCATTGTTGGCCTCCAGCAGCTCAGGGGCAGTTGCCGCTTCAGTATCCGCATCAGGCGGCCGAACGACTGTATGGGCAGACGGACACGGCCGGACCCCATCCATCCAAGACGTACGGAGACGGAATTGAATGCCAGTCTCAGTCCCATCCTGTCTTTTCTTGGAGGTCCATGGCTAGCTCCCCTCCAGAAGCAATGGTGACACTCTGAACCATGGGACAGCCGCTTGGGTGCTCCGTGGATGATGGAAGGGGGATTCAGGTTAGCCACAGGGTTTATCTGCATGGCCAGTTTTCAGCCAGGCTTCAGAGCATCGGGTCGTCGCTCTCACTGATTTTGGTCTGTTTCCAACATTTCAATGCGCTTGTCATGTCGTCTGACGGCTACAGGTGAAATATGCCCATGTGTGGCTACGGTTAATACAACAAAATGTGCCACTCAATTTTTACTCAATGCTCATGACCAATTTATCATACTATTTATATTTTATTACTCGTAACAACGCAATCACATGTCCCTTCGCGTCGAGATTCGACGCTGCCGCCCACGACTCCGCCGCCGTCTCCGTCTGGGACTCCTAATGACACCTCTCTTTCCATTCAAATCGTTAATTCGCAATCCACCGTCCGTAGCTGTGTTCTCTCCACCACCGTCGTCCGGGCGCTCACGAGATCGTCAGGTCCGATAACGGGTAAGCGGAAGCACTCCACCTGTATTTTTTTCATGATTCGATATACTTTTTGAGAACTCTCGTGAGCAGGAATTGGAAGCAGTGCTGCTCCATCTCATCATGCTGCAGGAAGCATGAGTACTCCATCTCGTCATTGCAAACTGCTTGGCCAACTGCTGACTGCTGCTCCATCTCGTGGTTAAGGGCCTGAGCTGCAGGAAGGAGGGCGCGCCGTGCTGCTGTGTTGGAGCTGAGCTTGAAGCGCATGGACAGCGGCGGCGGAGTCCCGTACGGCGACGGATTCTACGCGAAGGGTCGTGAGTGGTGCGATGCCTGGATCCCGCCGTTTCAGGTTTGATTTAGTGAGGAGTTTTTAGAAAAATTATAATTAGCAAAGCTAATGATGGGAAGATTTAAGTGTTAAAGTTTTTCACTCTCTCTTTAGCCTTCGGATAGAGATTCAACAGTTGTAATGAGAGTTTTCATAGTTTGCACATAAAATTAGTTTCTATAGGATACGTCGCCTAAATTAACCATCTTTCACTCCAGGACGTCATATTTACTGCGTTGGCAGAGAACTTTTTTTTTGTTGTTGATAAACAGGCAGAGAACGTTGACAACTGAAACAATCAGCAAGGACGATTGTCCCCGCGTAACGACGAATTGCAGAAGGCTGCCAGGAGCAAAACGTCAACGTTGCAGCAGTTGTACGAGGAGCAGTGCGATCCTGGGCGCCAGCTAAGGCGTGCTGTTGTTTTGCAAATATTTTGAGGGAAGAGGAGGGCTTTGTGTGCTTACAATGGGTTTGGGTGTGTTTAGTTCTAAAAAGTAGAGGAGAAAGTTTGGTGAAAATGTCACATCGGACACTGTAGCGTACTGGAGCATGTTTGTGGTAAATATTGTCGTATCATGACCTAACTAGACTCAAAAGATTCGTTTCATCGTGTACATCAAAACTATGTCCTTAATTTTTTTATTTATCCACATTTAGTGTTCCATGCATGAAGGGGAAGATTTGATGTGATAGGTGGATAGTGAAATTTAGAGAGAGAATTTTTGGATTTTCGGTGGAACTAAACACAACCAATAAGGAATTGGACCAAGCATCCATCCGTGGTGTATATCTTACTGACACGGAGAGGACCTGCATATAACAACTGCTGTACATGTCTCAAGCCTCGCCCTGCGTTCTCGAGGCGGCGTATACATTGGTTGGGCTGGGCTCTAGAGCCCAGCAACTCTCAGGTCTCTTGTGCTGCTCTTCCGGGGTTTCGGCCTTCAATTTTAGCACCCGCCCACGCGTATAGCACCGTACTATGTACTGTACGTAATTATTACTAACAGGATAAATGGCCGCATGGAGATTTTTTTTTGAGCCAATGACCGCATGGAGATTGAGGAGGGGAGCATTAACTCAGAAAAGCTTTTGAATAGAAAGGAGAACATTGCTTATTCTATCCAATTCACTTATATTGACGTCTTTTGGTGGATGTTATTAGATGAACTTAGAAGTATCAGCTCGATCATATTGAATATAAATTTGTAAAACTGGTATCCAGTGAACAAGTTATGGCTTTCTAAAGTTGGACTTTGGCCTGTTGTCTAAAAAAAATGACCGCATGTACGGTGTATCACGAATTCGCGATACGGAGGGAGTAATTTTGATGATCTGATCTCATCTCCTTGTATTCACATTGGACTCTTACGCAGGCACGATCCATGCCGTACGATGGAGCTGGTTACGAATTCGAATTCGATCTCGTGTTGCAGCCCTTGCATGTAACACCCTAAATTCATCACATTTAAATCATAGAAACCATTTGGAAATTTTCTAGGAATTTTTGAAGCTTATATGAATTTTCTAGGATTTAATTGGAATTTTATTCTCTTTAATTGAATTAAACATCATTAAATAATTATTTTAGTCAAAATAAGTTTTTGTTGCATTCATCTTGTTGCATATATTTTTGGTTGCTACTAAATTGAATTTGAATTTAAATTCTGTTTAAATTCAAATTTAATTTGCTTTTGTTTGAATTATAGAAAAGTTGTTTAGGCTGAGTTTGGTTTAGGTCCCTGGACTCTCAGCAAAGTCCGCCTTTGCCCCCTGAACTTTCGGCCCAGCCCATCTTTGCTCCCCGCACCGTTTTTCTTTTCTTATCGGGCCGTTTTCTCTTCGCGGGCCGTCTCCTCTCAGTTTTCGGCCCACGACGGCCCAGTCTCGCCGCACCGCTTTCCTCTCCCCGTTGTCGCTGTCGTGTGGGTCCCGCTTGTCAGCTTCGTCGTCCCCGACCTGGATTTCCCTCGACCGACTTCCAACCGCCGCCGTCGCCGATTTCCGCTCGGGCACGGACGCCCAGGGCGCCCGGACTCCTTTTTTTCCCCGGCCTATATAAGCGGCCGAACCCCACCGTCTTTTTCCCCAAACAAACCGAGCTTCGCAACCCTAGTTCCCGAGTCGCGCTGCCACCCAAGTTCGCCGCCGCCTCAGTGCGACGACGACCAGCGTCGCCGTTGTCAATTCCGTGTCCAAGACTCGTCGAAATACGTCGCCAGGTGGTATTGAAGTTTCCCCGTTCGTTTTCTTGGATCAATTTCGCTCTTGTCATGCTAACGACGCTCGTCGTCGTTTCCCAGCGCCGCCGACCGCCATTCTTCGTCGTCGAGCGCCGTCACAGCTCTTTGCTCATCGAGATCTGCCGTGGTAAGTTCGTCGTGTCCTTCCAAGTCTCTAGGGACAAACCGCGCTCGTTTTGGTGTTCCCTAGCGTCGAGTTCATGACAACCGGAGAGCTCCGCCGCCGCGCATGGAGCCGCCGCCGTCGGCCATCGCCTGTGCGCCGTCCCAGTCATCCAGATCACCATGGTTGAACTCGCCATCGTCTTGCGAGTCCGTAGGTCCTGATCTTGTCGCAAACCGAGCCTTGTAGCCTTAGATCGAATTTACTCCGGTGAAGCCCCGCCGCGGGAGCGAGCGGCGCCGCCGTCCCGGCCGTCGTCGTCGTTGGCCGAGGTCCCATCTTCCCTTGACCGTCCGATTCAGATCCTACGGTCTAGATTGGATCTAGCCCGAGTAAAATCGATTGCGTACCGGTCAGTCGTGACAATTTTTCTAAAGAGTCCCTGAACTTCTTAGGAATCAACCCGCAGTCCATCTTAGTTCAAAAATAATTACAGATAGGTCATGTTTCTTCTATTTTAGCCCCTGCAAGTTTTAAAATTACACCCGAGGTCCTGTGTTGGTTATTTTACCCGTAAGCCCTCGTGTTTTTATACAAAATTATGTTTAAGTCCCTGAGTTTTCGCAGTTAGGTCCCTAGAACTTTTAAAACTTTGCCAGCAAGCCCTGAACCTTAGAAAAGCCATATCTTTCTCGTTGTAGCTCAGATTCCCGTGATTCCTGCGCTCACGCGTTCGTTGTAACGAGTAGAATAGTTTTGTGCTGCTGTTTTGATCTGTTGGAATTGTTTGGTGTACTGTTTCTTATTTGTTGTATTGTTTCCTTGTATGTGAATGTGTGATGCGAATAGGAAACGTTTAGTTCGAGGATTTCTCTGAAGACCCAGCTGTTGGAGAAGAATTTGAGCAGCATCAGAGTTGGGAAGAAGGCAAGTGTATTATGTCATACAAATGTCCTAATAATTGTTAATTTCACCATCCATGCATGTGTCTTAATTTGATGGGTTCCTATTTAAGGATTTGCCTAGTCACTATAATTTCCTGTCCCTGAAACTGAGTTGCTTAATTAATTTTGATGGTAGATGATGCTTAGCTTGCTCAAGTGGGATTGGTCTAATGAACCCCTACTCTATGTTCCATATACTCTTTTAATTAATTAATCTGCAAGATCATCTCTTTTTAATTGGAGCATGGAGCGACCACCCAGGAAAATAGTATAACCATAAGTGCTAACATGGCTCTGGCTTTGACCGATTAATTAGGTGCTCTAGGTAGATTTACCTGAAAGGGGCATGAGGGGCGGCGGTTGACGAGGTATAGCCCAGTCCTCTTGAGCTGTGGGCTTAGCTAAGAGACAGACCTCATTAGGGAGGGTTATGCTTTGCTCCTGAACCGGAAACCTTAGCGGGCTATCACTTATTAGAGTGTCTTTGTAAAGGTCTCATAGTGAAACCCAGTATTCGGTCCACGTGGTATGGGAAGGGTACATGCTTTCGGGCAATGAGAATCGCGACTTATGGTGAAAATGTACAACCTCTGCAGAGTGTAAAACTGTTATAACAGCTGTGCTCACGGTCATGGGCGGCCTGGACCCTCACATGATAATTTATACGTGAAGATGGATTAAATTGTGGTTACTTGATTGTGTTGGGATTATGTCATTCATTAATTTGTGGGTGGTATATACTTTCATTCGGTAGTAAATAGTTGTCTAATAAAACTGGGCCAATTAAAAGTGCTTACTGCAGTATTGTCAGGCAACCTTTTTGCCTCAGCCTTATATGTCATATTATATTTGCTGAGTACGTCACGTGCTCATGCTTGTTTTCTTTCTTCTATTGCATCTACTATACCCGAAATGCTGCTCAGATTGGGAGGATGTGGAGGATTTTGCTACTGAGTTTGAGGAGTTCTAGGCGTGTCTTCCCCCAGTCATCTGCCTGTGGAGTTGGAGTCACTCGTGCTTCGATACTTAAACGTTTAATTAAGTCTTCCGCTACGACATTTGTGTCTACTCTGATATTGTAATATTCGTACATTAATACTTTCTCGAATGCATGGTTATGATTATTCACTTGTGATGTCTACCATATGTATGTAAACTTGATCCTGACGCACATATGACATGCATCTTCTGCTAGAACCGGGTGTGACATTGCAGGAATCGAAGATTAGTGGCAGCGCCTTTAAAAAAGAGAAGGGAACATCGAACACAGAACGGGGAGGAAGCCAATCTATAATTCTATATCAAGCCGTATTAAAATTCGAATTTTTTCAGTCGAAGCAGGATGCCGAAGCGGCGTTCAAGCGAGCATGACCGCCGCCGCCGGCGGCACCTTTACCTCGTCTTCGACGACTCGTCGTGCGGATACAGCATCCGCAAGGTAGATCTGCCGCCCGATCCCGATTCTGATTCCGATTCCGACGACGGCGAGCATCCGCCGCCGCCGCATCCGCATCCGCATGCTGCAACCTCACGGGCAGCCGCCGATCAGCTTCGCCACCTGCCACCGGCCGTGTTCCGCCTGGAGGCGCCGCGAGGGTTGCCGCACTACTTCGCCGCCGCCTTTGGCACGAGGATCATGGCGATGCATCCCGTGAGACCGGGAACCGACGGCGAGCTCTGCTCCATGCCCAAGCACCTCGCCCCCGTGTTCGACGTCCGCACACGCGGCGTCATCTTTGCCCCACGCCACAGGGCAGATTTGGCTGACCCCATCTACATCCCGTCAGGGATAGGCTATTCGCTCTAGCCTCCGGCTCCTTCGAGCAGCTCTGGCCGCCGCTGCTGGAGCACCCCGGCGGTGAGCACTTGGTGTGGGCATGGCACGAGCTCCCGGAGCCGCCCTTCGAGAGGCAGCGAATCACCTCCTACGCCGTGCACCCCGACGGCCGGACGATCATTGTCAGCACCGCCGGGAGTGGCGCGGCGGTGCCGCCGCCGCCACGTTCGCCTTGGACACGGAGGCGCCGGACTTGGTGTGGAAACGGCTGGGGAAGTGGGCGCTGCATTTCACTGGCAGCTCGCACTTCGACGGCGAGCTGAACGCCTTCGTCGGTCTCTCCAAGGACACAGACACCCTCGGCCTCCTGCGACACGGCCGGTTCCGACACCGGCGAGGGGCGTTGCCTGCCGCCGGCGTGGAAGCTCGGCAAAGAGAAGCTGTTCGGCGATGACCGGGGCGAGAAGCACGAAGGAGCCACCCTCCTCTACCTGGGAGACAAGAGCAGGTTCTGCATTGTTCAGTGCATCTCCGTCCAGGATGGATGCCTCGATGAGGACGCGCAGGAGGAAGATGTGCCCGGGACACGTTGTAATCTTTTTGGATTGATCACGTTTTCTCTCAGCTACGACAAAAATGGAGACCTGACCACTGGCAAGAGCCGTGCCGGGTTCGATACTATAAAGTGCCTAAAGCTTCTACTGAGTTTCTGCTCAAGAATCCGGTGGCGTTCTGGCTGTAATATTGTGCTATGATAGTATGAAATTTCGTATGTTTTCGCTTCAAGCGTGATTCTGTCGCATTCATTGTATCAGCCAAGATTGTGCAGATGCAAATGTGCATCCTTTGTATCTTTTGAACAATATGAAATGTATGGCGATCTCTTTTAATTTTGAGTAAAATGCACCCCAGGAGTCATATCAAAGAGTAGCTGGTTATTTACTTTCTCAAAAAAAAGTAGCTGGTCAATTTTTTATTTCTCTATATGAGAACTACGTTGTGATATTGGGATATTGCTCCTATTAATCAGTGTATCATTCGTACCAGAATGCATGTCTAAAGTGCATATTATATGTGTTGCTATAAAGCTGTCTTTTACTGTTAGTCACTTAGTCATATCAAAGCACATAACCATTACCGGTATCAAAGGTAGTATCAAGCTGTCTTTTAATGTTACTTTTGACCTTTCATGCTTTTGTTGTGAGTTTTTCCTCCCTTTTTAATTACTTAATCCCTGTATGATGCAATTGTCAGGCTATAAGATTCTGACAGTCCTGACTTTGCAAAGTACATGGCAGTCCTAATTTCGGATTGTGTGTGCTATATTAATTTTTTGCGTCCTAGTCCTACATGCCTTGCGATACGTTAATTTCCCTACATGTGCATGGTTTCGAACTCCATGGATATAAAAGGCTCCAGGCGCCAAGATCATCAGTCATCACCATCCAACACCCATCGGCACACTTTGCCATCGTCCCCTGTGGCCTCTTCCAAGATCTCATAAAAAATATATATATGCTGAACTCGACTGCGTATGCCGGTATCCAGATGCAAGGAGGGAAGAGCACAGGCGTCTCTGTGCTCCCGACGTCAAACGGCCGCGTTGCCAAAGTTGACACGGGGTGCTGTCCTGTGGAGTTTTCTTTTTTTTGAAACATAATGTCCTGTCCAGTTGGAGGCGAGCGCGAGAAGCAGTGGGGCAGAGGGAGGGAGGGCCTACTGCTGCTACTGATAGTCTGATACGGTACATGAGAAAAATGTGGCCACAATAATATATATAATAAGTTATAGTATTTATATGATTTTAATACCTTTAAAATCTACTCTGCCATATTATAATAATAGAATATAAACATAATATCATCTAAAACTACGCATACAGTATACATATGTTATTATTAATTAACAATTTACTTATTAGTCTATTAGGTCATCTAGCTTAGCTCACGAGCTGGCTCGAACTCGCTCGTTATACTAACGAGAAAAACTCTTGCTCGGCTCGTTAGAAATATGCACCGAGCCGAGCCGAGCGAGCTAACAAGTTTCGAGCATTTTGTTCGGTCTTAGTCCAAACACTTATTACAAATTAGGTAAGAAACTACATTCTCTCCCACAAATTAGGCCCTCTCTTGTAGTCTTGTTTATATATATAGCACGATGTGTAGTTAAAATAAAACTGCAGGGGTCTTTTCTAAACATCGTACTTTGATAAGAAATAATCAAGGAAACCAGTTACTTTGATTCAATTCGGTTTTGGTATTAGAGATCTTTTTCCAGCCATGCCCGCTGTAATGCACCTGCATAATTGCTATAGTCTAAAATAACCACATAATAAAAGTAGCACGTACGTGTCGCGCACGCATTGTTACTAATTAGTAGCTCTAGACTGGTTCTTTTAGTATGATTGTGGATTTATCATTCTGTTGGAAGTGATTTTATTATTTACCACCTAAATGATAGTTTCAAAGGACATGGAAACTTCACATTGTGACCAGTAGCCTGCTATTTGGAGTTCCATATCTTAATTTACATACGTGTTTTTTTTCCTTCCAAGGAGCAACTGTTCCTAGTATGGAATTGGAAGGGCCAATGGGATTAAGTGGATTTATAACAAGACTCTATATTTCTTTTATCGATTAATCATTTTCTTCTAAGATATGTTTGTAATATTTACTTTTTATACACAACATTTTGCCTCCATATATGTTGGCACATTAACTCATTATTCTCTATGATTACTCAACTAAATATTTTATTGACTCGGCATTTTTCTTATGAGATACTCCGTATCTAACTTAATTTTCCATATTGTCTCACATTTCTTTTGTCCATGCAATATTTTTTTATCTCTAAGACAACTCAGTTTGACATATATTTTATTAACTCAACATAATTTCTGACATGTGCTGTCTTATCTTTTTATTTATTATTTTTCTTTCAATATATGACAGCTCAACTCTTTTGTTGACTCCTTTTTCTTCCAATAACCCTTTTTATTTACCATATGTAGGGTAACTATAAGAGGATAAATGTAGATCACATAAGCTTGCTGAGGAAGGCTATGGAACAGATCAAAGCTCCTGTCCCTGCAGTGCAGGTTCTAAGCAATGGCGGGGAACTGACTAGTGTTATTGTCGCATTTGACGCTAGAAAAATACCCTGTGAAGTGGTGCAAGGATCAACTCCCGGGCAACAGTTATTGCAAGGGGATGAATGAAACTGTCCTGAACGTGCTGAACAAGATGCAGTTTTAAAGGTGGTGAGGTATTTGGGCATGAAGTTTGGGCTCCAGGTTTTGGATTTTAGTTCTCATAAGATCAACAAACTGGAGATGCAGTGCCAACAGCTAGATGAACAGAATGTCATTGTTCTGAAGAATATTAAGAGGCTATTGTGAAGCAGTGGGGATCTTCTATTGTGGACGCTTGTATTCCAACAGAGGATATACTACCTGAGCTGCTGATTAGCATTGGCTTGGAGTCGATGAGTGGAGCCGATGAGAATGCAAGCATGCTATTCTTGTAGTTCAATTACATAGTATTGTTGCTGTGTACTAAATGGAACCTTTCACGTCTGGCAAAAGAACTTATGCATTTTGTATTATCTATTTATTAACTTAACATGCCTAGATGGATGAATGTTTTTTGGTTGCCCTGATTCTATTTATTACGGATTCCGATTTAAGCAGAATAGGTCATGCATACAAAATATTTTCAAAAAAACTTCATGATATAGAGAGGCAATGTGTATGTTAAAACAGCAATGTTCGCAAATCCTTTACAGAGACATCAATAGAATTCATATCATGTCATCTTAAGCCATAGTTCAACATCTAAACCTTTAGTACACAATTGTGATATAAGATAAAATGCAGGTCCAGTCTAAATTATCTGACTACATTACAACACAGCAAAATCTTACGCCTTCAGTTACAACTCTTGTCCATATGTAGCTCAGTGCCCAAAATAACCAACCTTGCACACAAAGCGATCCCTACTTGAAGAAGGAATCACACTCATCTTCCATCACCAATCACTATGCATCAGTGTAGCCCTTAAGGTCACACTTGCTGCAACGAACATCAGTTTTTCATATCTTTGTTGTACTTCCCTGCCACCCACAAGTCTTTCTAGTATGTCCTGCAGAAGGCAACTCAACTTCAGGAGTACCAAACACGAACATTTCACTATTACGTTACTATGAAATTATTATGTTACTATAAAGCACCACTTGTGGTGAAAATAGTGAGCTGGAGTAGTATTTTGCAATATGCGCATGGTCTACATAAAGAGTCTGGCAAATATTTATGGATATTGTGTTTGGTGTTTATTGGCAAAAGTAACTAAGTTTTAAAACTGTCTTTTACAAGATGTACATTAGCTATGGCTTGACTACAAAAAGGACTGGATCTGAAATTTAGACTGTCGTGCATCAATGAAGAGAGTCTGAAGTTTAGGAGGGTCTGAAAGGGCAACATGGGTACATAACTGTGTTGTATAAAAAGAACAATGTTAAAATCTGAAATGTAACTGAATGTTGGGTTGGCCTGAAACAACAACCAAAACACACAACAGAGTTGTTGGAATAGATAAAAAATAAAATAGAAATCTGAATTGCAGCAGGCCTGTTGGTGGCTGGTGCTGATTATTGTTGAGAGAAAAATACTGCTGGCTGGTTAGTGGCTGGTGCTGGTTTTTACTGAGATAAAAACACTGCTGGCTGACGGCTGATAAGCCAAACGAACGGGTATAAAAACTAATTTGGGTATTAATTGTGGATGATGGGTAGTTCTGATTATTCTTTGGGCGAGGGGGCTGAGTGCTTGTGCGGAATAAGGCCCTGTTTAGTTCTCAAATTTCACCTCTAAATTTCACTATGTAAAAAGAAGATTCACATCGTATCAAAATGTCGGCATATGAGTATTAAATGTAGATGAAATCAAAACTAATTATTTGTTGTTCTTTGCGAGACGAATATTTTAAAGCTAATTAATCAATATTTGGATAATTATTTAAAAAAATACAAACGAAATGCTACAGCATTGTATTTATGGCACTTTTTAAACTTGAAATTAAACAAGGGCTAAGCTGGGTGAATGGACCGTACGCGAAATGTGCCTGCATGGGTAATGGGGTCTTTTTTAGTTCCCAAATTCGGGAGTTTGGGGTCTCTTTGTAATCATTGCGTCACTGTAGCATTTCGTTTGTATGTGCGAAAATTTATTCAAAAATTAATTAATTAGGCTTAAAATGTTCGTCTCGCAGAGTATAACAAAAATATACAATTAATTTTTTATTTCATCTATATTTAGTACTCCATACATGTTATGATATTTTAATGTGATGGGAAATTATAGTAAATTTGGGAGTTGGTTTTTAGAATTATAAACAAGCCTGATAGCTAGCGAGTCAGAAGCAGTAAGGCCGCGGTCAACGAGCATCTCGGCGAGGCAGAGCCAGCACGAAGATTGAAACAGAATGGACGGCGTGAGATAAGCTGAGTCGTTGTTCATCCGGATTCACCCGTTGCCCCGTCCCCCCTCTCACGCTCCTGCCTCACGGCTCTTCTGCCCTGAGGCGGTTACGGCTTGGCGCGCCGCCCGCCGCCCTCCGCCCGCCGCCGTATCCCCGCCGAGGCGCTGTCCTTGGCCGCTGCTCCCACTGCTCGTCCCGGGGAACCAATGGCATCCCGCTTCCGATCCGGCCGGCGCCGCGCGTCCACCTCGCCCGGCAGCTCGTCGACCTCGCCTGGCCGCAAGTCGTCCGGCCACTGCAATGTGAGGCGCCGGGCGTCGACCTCTCCCGTCAGCGCGTCGTCCACGCCCGCGCCCGCGGCTGCCCGCGCGTCGTCCACGCCCACCCCCACCCCCACGCCCGCGCCCGCGGCTGCCCGCGCGTCGTCCTCGCCTGGTCAGTCCTCGTCCACCCCTACGCCCCGCCGCGCATCGTCGACGCCCACGCCCCGCCGCGCGTCGTCGACGCCCACGTCCCGCCGCGTGTCGTCCACCCCAACGCACGCCCGCGCGTCGTCACTGCTTCGCAGCTCCTTGATTTGGAAGGTGAGTAAATGCTGTTTATATCCAAAACCTAGATGGTTTCGTCCTAAACTAGAAAACACGGGTGCGGCACCATCCTTGAGTTGGCCAGTGGTGATTCTCTGTGTGTTTTGCAAAGGATTATACCATTTTTGGACCATGGGTCTTGGATGTTAGTAGCCATGTGAATGGATGTATAAGCTAGGCGGTCACAATAAGTATGTAAGAAAGGCAGTATTGCTAGAAGCTATGTTGATTGAATTTTAGTTATCAATAAACATTTATTGGCCTCTCTCATGAGAGAACAGCCCATATAGGAAATTATCCTTGTGCTTGCATTGACGGAGGGAGACACCATTGCTTGTTGCCGTTGCTCTAGTGTACTTTTCTTCTAGAATTCATGTTACAATTATATGATGCATGCATCATGATGATCTCAATACCAGATTTAGAATATGTACTAGAAATATGGCGCGCTGTTATGACCCGTTAATTTTGCATATATAGTTAGCTTGGTTAGGATAACATAATTTATTAGCTTAATCCAGCCCTCAGGTGAGTATATGGAGCTGTTTTTATTGGGTTTCATGTGTCCACTACTATTAGTAATAAATCCGTTGAGGTACTAATATAGGATTAACTGTGCACGGGCAAGTGTTGCTAAGTCTGTAAACCTTACAGAACTACATATCCTAGTTGCCAATTTGCAGTCTCCTTTTTAGATAGCGGTCCTAATATTTAATAAATTTCTCTGCGGTGATGTTGCCGACATCATAAAATGAAGCATCAGATTGGGTCTAGCAGTTCACATAAGCTGAGGAACTTAACAGTTACCCATTTCATTTTTTTTGTTATGCTGTCAACGTCTCCATAGGATTTATTTGGCTTGCACCAAAAGATCACCTGGTGCTGAAAGATTTTTGCATTATTTCTTCAGAGAGATGCATACAGAAAATGGATTCATGGTAAAAATTATGGAATTACATGTTGAGATTTTTTAGAGTAACACAATTTTTTAAGATCTCTCTGGATACTGACTGAGAAAAGGTGTACAGATCGTGAGAGAGAACTAATATGTCTAAGCTTAAAATTTGGTTTCAAATCTTTGTCTACGAAAAACTGCAGTGTTAAAATTATGTCTTTTTTTAGGAAGGATGAAAAAGTCTAGTAAAGCTTGTCATGAACATTTGGTCATTTCCACATGATTTATGTTGTCCAATACATTACTTATACTGATAAGATGAGCTGTGATATTCCACAAACAGAAAAATAACACACACGAAGTAGTAATATTTACTTAGATAGACTGGGCAAAACATAGAATGTTCCTGTGTGGTAGTTGTGAGCTGTAGTACTATAAATCATTATCAAGCGAGTGCCTGCTTAAAATTTTCATCCTATAGTGAGTATTGATGATATCCTCGTGCTTTGGGCTATTGGGAAAAATCATTAGCCTGAATTACCAAACCAAACTGCCAGCCGCGCATGCTTGAAACTGATATAAATTTTCTGTGCCGGCTTGACTACTCTGTCAATGCATTGAATCTTTGCAGCCACAAATGCTGCAGCGCTTCACCTAATGGGAGGAACTATTTTATTTTATTGTTTTGGTTCCCACTTTATAGAGGGTACCAGTCAAGTACTTCGACAAAAGATTGCATCTCCAACAAATTATTAGCAGCTAGCTGACATGTCTTCTGATTCGAAAATTGATGTGCTGTTAAATTTCTAATATAACTGTTCGTCCAATAAAACAGTTGTTATAACATAGGAGTACTTTATGAATAAGGGCTCTCCATTCTTTGCTAAGCTAGAAGGCTACTGCACATATGAAATAAATGTATTGTATTGGTCCAAAAATGTTCAGTACCATCCAGAACACCTTCTCTAAAAGTGGAAACTGATACAACCTTAAACTGTTTCTTTTCATTTTCTCAGCTTAATCTGCTAAGTGCTAAGACCACAGGAGAGCTCTCAAACCACATTATTACTGGTACATTGTGAAAATTTTAGTAACTAATACCGGCTGACAAGGACCCTATCCTTATTACCTGGTCAGACATTAACATTGCCCCTGCCCTTAGTAAAATTATTGAAATAACCGAGTTAAATGGTCATGCTGCCTTGCTTTGATTTCTCCCCCTAAAAATTTCTTTATACTACTGCACTCTGTGTAGCCTCACTTATATAGTGCCCTGAACTCCCCTGGCTGTCCTACAACTAATATACTTTGTCAGTAAGAATACTGCTAGAGACTAAAGTATTTGTTTCCTTGTATATGTTTTCAGTCTATTTTTGAAATTAGCAAACGTTGTTTGAAGCTTTGCAACTGACAAACTGTTACTGCTATTGGGGAATTCCATGAATATATATTCCAGATTGCTTTAGTCACAGCATAAGTAGGATGTTGCATTACTAAGTTGCTAACCCTGTAGCATGTTCTCCAGCATTGTCGCATTGCGGGTATCAACTTGGACAAATTCATAATGTTTTCCAAGCTTAGCTGCAAAGGATTCATCTTTCTCCCTGGCAAAATGGGGCATGAATAATTGACAGTTATATATGCAGCTTGAACAGATAAGAATGTCGCACCCTGCTGTATGGGCAGCTCCGCCTCTGGTGTGGGTTTGCAAAAGGATATGTAGATAATTGGGTTTGGCTTTGGGATGAAGAATGGCAAAATAGGCATTCTCATCCCTCAATAATTGCCGACTGCATGTTTGTCCCCTAGCTTTAGTCCAACTTATTTGACTGCAATCCCTCCTCCCCTCCATCTATCGCAGAGGCCACCACCACCCCTTCTATTTTATTTGAAACATGGTTTGCTCTACAATTTACCCGCTCTCCAATTTACCAAATGTAAGAAAAGTAGTAGTACTATTAAAGTGGCTGAAAGATGCTACTTGCTTATTTGTCTGTAGTTCTTCAAACTGATCGGATTTTTATTTCAGAAACCACACATGAAACTGACGAGAAGGAGGACGGGGCAAGCTCTTCAGAAAGTCCTGAAAGTTCAGGCAGAACAACTTCCGGTAAGTAGTGGCACATGTATTCCTTGTATTGTAGGATATACTACATTTTGCCTGTGCCAGTGTGTGGATTTGAATTGTATGTAAATGCCTATAGCTTGCTTAAATTGCAATTGTTTGAGCCATAGAATCTATATGACTATATACATCACCTACAGCCTGTTACACCCACCTTATAATCTCTTGCAAACCTGCTGGCATTCTGCATTTAGGATCTATTTCTATTACTTAGGTAGTGCTTTTGCAGCTTATTGCTTGTGTAGCACTTATCCGAACTGAAGAAAAGATGTGCTTCAGTTTCGTGACATTATGATCATAGGAACAATAAGGTGTTAGACTTTTACCTTTCTTTTGATATTTGATCATCTAATATTATATTCAATTTACAGGACGAATTGTATGAGCTTTTTGTGTCTGAGAAGGAGGAGAAGAAAAGCTCTGAGTTTCGTGATTTCTATACCTCTGAAGCTGCTGTCACTGCTATCGATGTCCCAGGGCAAACTTCTGGTGAACAGTATCTGAGGTTCTCTGATCCTGCAAAGATTTCATCAGCAACCCTTATCGACTGGGTATTCATGTTGGGAGATGCAGGATATTCTCTCCGTGGCTGTTTTGATTCGTCTGATTTTGCAGTCACACACTTTGGTTACTTCAAAGGCAAGAGATCTCTGATGAAAAGAATCATGAAATACAAAGCAAAGTGGGGTAGGATGGATATGGAAGCAGCTGCTGATTTGATACTGGATGAGATCTGCTCTGGTGCTGCTATACTACCCTCTGATTTGCAACACCTCCTTGGTTTGCTTAAGAAAAAGAACACATTTATCATAAGGCACCATGCCTCGTTGTATAAGGAACTTGGGAAGGATGTCCTGTTCTCCTCAATGTTCGTAAGATTCAAGAAACTTGAGAAGCTTAACAAATCGAAGTACAAGAAAGTTCTCGCCAAGATTCCCTACTGCAGTGGTTTAGATTGGTGGAAGCCAAGGGTCCGGAAAAACACATATCTCGAAGCAGTGCTCGACAGGAAGAATCCCACAAACCTCAGCAAGAAGAACCGGCGAAACCGCAAGGTCAAAATTGCATTCAGGGTTCGTTCAGCATATAAAGGGCACGGGGGTGAGCTATTGAGATTCAGAAGGAATGGTCAGCAACACCTTCCTGATTTTTCGATTGGCAAGCAGCCAGCTGCTGCTGCAGGGACACTGGGCCGTCGCCTTCATCAGCCATCACCCACTGCCTCCAGCATGAAGAAGAAGCTTCCCTGTTCAGCGGCTTCTGCAGCGAGCAGGGGTCAGAAAGCTGTGCAGCCAGGGATGGGCAGCTGTGCTGTCTTTGGAATGATGGAAGTGGAGCTCTATGGACCTGATGACGCTGAACATATGTTTGAGGTTGCAGTGCCTGACCTTTTGGTCGATTTCCAGCAAGCTATGAGTGATGTGGGAGAGATCAAAGGTCTTGGGTGGCCGGAGCCATCAAGGGGAGGACGGCTCCGCTGAAAAGTTCAAGTTGGATCTAGTGGGTGGCCGGAGCCATCAAGGGGAGGACGGCTCCGCTGAAAAGTGCAAGTTGGATCCAGTGAAGCCCAGTGAACCTTGATGTAACAGCAGTGCATCTTTGGATGCTTTTCATATTCAGAAATGTTAGGATATATACCGAAGCTCATGTTTGCAGGACTCTTTTCATGCGGTCGAACGGCAGAGTTTCTAACTGAATCTTTTACTGTGGATAGTAACAGCATTACACTTGTGCAGTGGATCTTCTTATATAGATATGATAAGACGTTTCTGGTAATGTTTGGAGGCACTGTTCTATTGCTTGGTTTAACATTTGGCCGGTCAGAATTTTTCCGGTGACTTCCATGTGGAATCAGTTATGAACTGGTGCCGC
Organism: Echinochloa phyllopogon; assembly: GCA_033239725.1. Lineage (NCBI taxonomy): Eukaryota > Viridiplantae > Streptophyta > Magnoliopsida > Poales > Poaceae > Echinochloa > Echinochloa phyllopogon. Next base: position 7,230,773 of record BTCW01000009.1, on the reverse strand, counting down.
TGAATTGTCTTTTTAACTTGTTGCAGTGAGGATATATGTCGAAATTGCAACTGTATTCTTTCATATAGTACATGTAGTGGATTATTGTTTACTTGCCTGCTTGATATTGTGATTTTAAGTGAAGTTTGTTAATGGGTGGATTCAATCTTTGGGAAACACTTTTTTGAGTGCTTCTTTGCAACCTGCTAATGGTTTGGGTGGAAACCGGCTTCGATTTGGTGGGAAAACAGTGTTCCTTTGAAACCTAAACGGCTCAGCTTGGTTTGGTAATTTGGTCGGTAGTGGTTTGCTCGATTTCACAGAAAAACTGCTCAGCTTTTGGTAATATGGATGGAAATGCTTTTAAACCGTGGATTGTAGCATATGGATTTGAGGCCTGTAAATCAGAGTAGTCTCCTGGTTTGTTTGCATAGTTTGCGGACCCACTAGTGGATACTTCATAGCGCCGCCGGCGGTCTCGTGAGCGACGCCAGCACGGCGATCACGGTGGGTGCCCCTGCCATCGCCGGAGCCAGAGATCACGGTGGGTTTTTTTTTGCATATTTTCCTTGACATTGTGTTTCTTGGTAAAGAATTGGCAATGACCATTTTACTTGCACCAGCAAAGAAAGCGACACGCAATTAGCATAACAGTCGTGTTAGAAAATGGAGGGAAGATGCATCCGAGAAAAAGTTTTTTTTTTATCAAATCTCGGACATACAGTTAACTGCCAAAAGCTTTTAGCGTGCGCGAAGGATGAGCTAATCATTTCATGTAGACATTTACAAAGACTCCACGCAGACCGCATCCACGCGTTACATCGAGATATCATCATGATTTTTACATCCAAAAGGCCACGGGATCCTCCAGGGCAAAGTCACTAGCTGCTTCAGGCACTTTGTAGTATCGAACTCGCCTGCTGTTGCCAGTCGTCAGGTGTCCATCCTTGTCAAACTTGAGAGAAAACGTCGTTACTCGAAACAGGTGGTGGCATGGCTGGTCAGTCTCATCTAAATCCTCGTCCTCCTCATCCTGCAACCTGTAGAAATTCCTCTCGTCAGCACAGTCATCGCCGGTTATCGAGACGCACTGCACCAGGCAGAATTTGCTTCTGTCTCCCATGTAAATAAGGGTGGCTCCAACGTGCTTCTCAACCGAATCCTCGCTGAATATCTTCTCCTTGCTTAGCTTCCAGGACAGACACTGCCCATCACTGGAGTCAGAGCTGGAGGACACCACATCGCAGGCGCATATGTGTCCAGCTGCGCCCGGATCTGCGCTAAGCCCAACCCAGGCGTCCAGCTCGCTGTCAAAATACGCGCGATCGGTGAAGGGCAGCATCCACTTGCCGTGTTGCTTCCACTTGAGATGTGCTTCCGCCGTGTCGAAGGTGAAGGTGCGCCTCTTGGTGCTTACAAAGATGGTCCATCCATCAGGATGCATGGTGTAGGAGGTGATATCCTTGTGCTTGAAGGGATACTTCGGCAGCTCGCACCAGCACAGATCGCCGGGTTCTTCTAGCGGCGGCGTTTGAAGCAGCTGAAAGGAGTCGCAAGACAGAGCGTATAGTCTTTTGTCGACGGAAAAGTAGATAGGATCGATCAGATTCATCTTGGGGCGAGGGACCAAGCCAAACAACCGCGTGCGAACGTCGAAGACAGGAGCGCCGCAACTCGGCGTCAATGGATGAGTGTTCCTCCCTCCCACTCCCACGTAGTTGGGATCCATGGCAATGATCTTGGTGCCAAAGGCGGCAGCAAAATAGTCGGGATACCCACGGTGAGCCTCCAAGCGGAAGACAGCTGGTGACAGGCGCTGCTCGCGCTCCGCGCCTTCACCTGAGATGGCAGTGTTGTGCAGGTGCGGCGGCTCGTCGGAACAAGGGTCGGACGACAGATCTACCTTGCGGATGCTGTACCCCCACAGCCAGTCATCGACAACAAGGTAAAGGTGCCGGCGCCGGCGCTTTGCCGTTCGGTCGCCATTAACCCCACCGGAACGCCGCTTTGCCATCCTTGTTCCTCCTTGTCTCCTTCTTGTCCTCTGCCCACGGCCCAGCAGATCAAAATTTCCTCCCGATCCGTCTTCCCTTGATCTTTTAAAGGCGCTGCCACTGACCCTTGATCCCTGCCATCCAAAAACGAATCCGTTCGCAAATAAGAATCAGACCACACCAGTCCTACCCCTACTACAACTCAACTAGAACCAATCCTGATATCCGAATCTGAATCGTGTGGTTGCAAGAAACAAAGAAAATCACATTCTACCAACCTGTTAAAGGTGGCTGAGGCAGACGCGGCGTCGGAGGTGGCTCCGGCGGCAGCGGCGGCGGCGGAGTAATTTTGAGCGGCGGCGGCGAACCGAATGGATTCGTGGGGGAGGAAAGGAAAGGAAACCCTATTTGACTAGGAAATCCTATTGGACTAGGGCCGTGTCGAACCTTGGGCCGGTCCGACCCCCATGGACACCACCGTTGTGGGCAGGGTTGAATGTGTTGTGTGCAATAGCGCGGGTGGGCGGGTTGAATTCGGCCCAGTAGAGGCTTTCGGCCTGCGCGGAAGAGGACGGCTCAGTTGTATTCTCCTTGATTACCTCAAAAAAGTTGTATTCTCCTTAAAAAGAAAAGTAGGAGCTTATGTATTGATGTTTTTATTTTCTTTCTTTATATTATATAAAATATGCCCGTCCGTTGCTATAGTTTATATAAAAGTATATATAAATTTATTTTGGTTATATTATACTTTCATAGCTTAAGAACTAAGGAAGCTATAAAAGGGATTATCAACATGTTTCACCACCAACTTCAATTTGTGAATTATTTTTCTCTGCTCTACTAGTAATTAGCTATCTTTTTTTTCCGAAAATATATTTTTGCGGTAGAGAGATTCACTCACTAATCAAGAGTCTAATAGGGTTTACAATCTTGGAGCATAAAACGTCAAATACACGAAAAAGCATATCTACAAGCCAAGTTATGGACTTATGGTTTCAACTCGATAAGCATGCTCCACAAGTTCATGAGCAACCTATTCTGCACAAGTTCTTTGGTTACTTGGACACTGCCACAGGCTTTAACGATCTCCGTTACATTTTGGACAGTTGGCCTAATTGGTTGATCTCTTCGTCCTGGAGTGATGGGATACGGTTATCTGTTTTACAGTATTACAAAGTGTGCTAATATTTTTCTTCCATGTGGTCTAATTTTTAGAAGTTTGGTTCACGGCAAAATCGAAATGTCTATATTTTGAAACGAAAGGTACATACATTTATTATCATCAAGAGAATGGCATTTCTCCATAGTTATAAATGTGATCTTTGAATCTAGAGTATTTCATTCCTTAAAAGCCCATAAATTTTCTTCCGTCCAAGCAAGTCTTAAAAAAACTTATCATGGACCTAATTACGCCATCTACGATCATCATAATTTCACACTATAAAAGGCGCTAGAGCGGCAAAGAGCCAAAGACAACGATCACGAGAAGACTCAACCACTTCATCCTTTATATACCAAAACTAGCCCCCTGTAAACCACACCGCCATCGCAGTAAGCGACCAAAAGCCAGAGAGGCGGCTTTGCCTTGTCCGTAGGCCGTAGCCTTGGTGCCGAACGCCATGGCCGGCACCAAGAGCAAGTCGTCCTCCGCCAAAGCCGGCACGCCCCTCCTCGGCAAGGCCGCGGCACCTTCGCCAAGGTCTACCACGCGCGCTGCATCGCCGGCGGCGACCCCGTGGCCGTCAAGGTTCTCGACAAGGCCGAGCTCGCCGCCACGGGCATGGCGGCGGGCGTCCTCCGCGAGGTCTCCACCACCCCAGCGTCCTCTGCCTCCACGAGGTCCTCGCCACGCGCTCCTAGGTCTACCTCGTCATGGAGCTCGCCCCCGGCGGCGACCTCCTGTCCCGCCTCGCCTCCCTCCCGGCGCGCCTCGTGTTCCTGCAACTGGCGTTGGCGCTCGCCTACGGCCACGCCCGCGGCGTGTTCCACTCCACCGCGACGTGAAGCCCCAGAACGTGCTCGTCGATGCCGCCGGCGGCGTCAAGGTCTCCAACTTCGGGCTCGCCGCGCTCCCGGACTCGCTCCGCGACGACGGCCGTCTGCACACGGCCTGTGGCACGCCGGCGTTCCCGGCGCCCGAGGTGCTCCGCCGGAGGGCCTACGACGGCGCCAAGGCCGACGCATGGTCTTGCGGCGTCATCCTCTTCGTCCTCCTCGCCGGCAGCCTCCCCTTCAACGATACCAACATCGCCGACATGTGCCGCAGCAGGGCGCACCGCCGCGAGTACGCGTTCCCGCGGTGGTCGCAGCCGGCGCGCCGCCTCGTGTCGTGTCCCGCCTGCTCGACAGCCGACCCGAACCCGGCGACGCGCCTCGCCGTGGCTGAGCTCGCGTGGCACCCGTGGTTCAAGCGCTCGCTCAGCGTGGACTCGCAGCTCGGCGGCCTCATGGACGGCCAGGCGGAGCGGGAGCTGGCGTTCCAGGTGCCGCCGGCGCTGAACGCCTTCGACATCATCTCCATGTCGCCCGGGCTCGACCTCTCCGGGCTGTTCGGCGAGAGCAGGAGGAGCCGGGAGAAGCAGTTTATGACGACGGCGTCGCCGGAGAAGACGGTGGAGCGGCTGGGGCAGTCGGGCGCGAAGCTCGGGTACTTCATGGTGGGGAAGAAGGGGGTGGAGCGCCTGCCGCTGGGAGGCCTGTCGGGGCTGGTGGCGATGTCGATGGAGATGTCGGAGGTGTCGCCGGAGCTGATGCTCGTGGAGCTGAGGCTGGAGGGCGGCGACGGCGACGAGGCCGAGGTGTTCGGGTGGGAGGAGCTCAGGGTGGAGCTCGGGGATGTCGTCACGGCGTGGCACGTATGCGAACAAGGCTAATTCGCTAGCGGAAACGGGAGCTGCAGGATGAAAATTCTTTCGTAAGTACTCCGTAGGATGGAAGTGTAGGTATAGTAAAGTCTGAGAGTTGATTAGGACGCACTGTAATGTATGATGCTGGATGTTAATTAGTAGTAGATTGGTAGTTCTTCAATTTAATGTGTGATTATGCCTGTGATGGTTAGATTGCCATGTATAGTAGATCTTCGTTCGGGATTCTTCAAGTGTTCAAGCAAGTGATCGACAATTTCAGTCTCAAACGACAGCAGTACTCCATTCCGGTCCTTCTGCAGTTTCCGGCGCAGGAGTTGTATAAGAATTTTGCTAGAATTTGACAGAAAACTTCCATTCCAGAACATTGGAGTCACAAGGAAATTATCTGAAAGAGGGCTATGCGTTAAGGAAGACTTGCTAAGGAGTATATGCTGGCTTTTTGTCTCCTGCAAGCACCAGAAGTGGAATTAACTTGAGTCGATTGCAATACCAAGCAGTTTCCAAGAGTGCTCCTGGTCCTGGTGTAGTCGACCACCAGACTTGACTGCACGTTCCCGTTGCCATGGACTCGTCTTCCCTGACAGCAGCAACCATCGGACTAGAATTTCACAGGAAAGAAAACAGTCGGATTCCAGAGCATTTGGGCTCAAAATAAAATTTCCTGAAAGAAGCCAAAATGCATGGCCAGTGATTGGAATGGATGGACAACATATGCCGTATGCGTGCATATGTTGGAATGGATGGGTTCACTAGAATTACTTGATAGTCCTGCAAGCACAACATGGTTTTAATTGCTAAGCAGTTTCCCCCCAAAAAAAATGCTTGCGCTCCCACAAGAAATTTGCTAAAGAATTTGGTGGCTAGAAATAGTTGAAATCCAACACCATTGGTGTCGCAAGAAAAATTCCCAAAAGACGCTGCTTACAAACCAAAGTCGACCAAGTACCAAAATCTGTTCAACTCGAATCGATTGCAAACACCAAAATACGAAGTAGCAGTAGTTTCCTAGTCCAATCGAACTCTCCAAACTTGCATTGAGTGTACATGCATATGATGCATCCCCATTGTAACGGACGAGGGACGACTCATGATCTTCTTCCCTGACAGCGGCTGCCAAACCGCAGCGAAACCGTCCATTTGCACACCATGGGGCCTTTTGTCATCCGATGTATAAGCCGGAGGCCCTCTCTCCAAACTATTTACTCTACTTACTTGACCGGCAGTTCAATATTATTCTCCAACATGATGTCTTCGCCATGCCATTTGCATCATGAATCACCGTGCCAGCAACTCCTTGGTCAGTTTGTTGAAAAAAGTCGACATCCAGGTTAGCTTGGGTTGATCAATTTGAGGTCTGGCAGCCAGACTACTCTGTTCAGGGACGTCATTGTGGGTGCCTGCTCTAGATCGACGATTTTTATTTCAAACTAAGACCAGCACTTGATGTCTGATTTCCCATATCTAAGCTACCAAATGAATGGACCATATGAGTTCATAGACATTCTATTCTTCCTTTCAGAGAGTAAAAGGCTTCCTAAACCACTAACAGGATTCACAAGCCAACTGTAGTAAACTAATAAGAATGCCATGTTGTATTAACTGTTCTGTTGCTTGAGAAGCCACGGGCATGTAGTAAATTAGAACCACAAAGCTATTTAATCTACATATGTAAGCATTGAAGAGTGAATGTTGTGAAGCCACGCTGATGCTCAAAAGTATTGTAGAATGTTTAAGTGAAATGTTTGTTTAATCCTGTACTAAAATATAGAGTTTGCATATGTTTCTTAATTCGCTGTTGTCTCATTGCGATTTTCCTCCCGAGCTGGGCTCATTTCCATCTCAAATGGGCCTTCTGTGGGCTCTGGGCTGACTGGCTGTACATTGAGAAAGCTAAAGGTGCAGCAGCCATTGGATGCATATTGGATGGCATCCGGTAGGGCTGACTTCTTTGCTTCAGCACGTTAGGGAATCCGCGCCGCCTCGTCACCGTTCCCTCTCCTTCCCTTCCGCCATCGCCGCTGCCCCGCCTTCCGCCTCGCCCGCTGCTTCCTCTCGCTGACACCCTACCTCCGACCGCGTCTTCCACCGCCCCGTCGACTCCAAGGCTCTCAGATCCTCCTCCGAGAACGGCGTGACCGCTAGCCAGTCAGCCCCCGACGAGCAGCCGACGACTGGGCGAGCGGCTCCGCCACTTGCAGCATCTTTGCCCCGCCTTTGCCGGCGACGAGAACCCATGAGGTATTCCTGCCCCTTGTCTTCACTTCCTGCTGTGCGAAACGGAGCACTCAAAACCCTAACATATGCTAAATGTATTCGGATCTGACCCTAACATATAAAGTCAGTTTCGGTTTTGTTTGCAAAATTATCGGGTGTGCATGTGTCTGTCGAGTTGAGTTGCAATAGGATTGGGGATGATTGATTCGAATTCGATCTCGTGTTGCAGGGATCAAAGATTAGAGGCAGCGCCTTTAATAAAAGAGAGAAGGGAGACAGAACGGGAGGAAGCAGATATATATCGAGTAATAATACAAGAAGTCTTTTTTGTGAACGGGGTGGTGAGTAGATAGAGAACAAGAAAGCAACGAGCAAGAAGGATGCCGAAACGGCGCTCTAGTGGGATTGACCGCAGCCCGAAGCGTTGGCGGCAGCACCTTTACCTTGTCATCGATGACTCGTTGCGCGGATACAGCATCCGCAAGATAGATTTGTCATCCGATTTTGATTCAGATGACAGCGAGGAGCAGCAGCATCCGCATGCTACAATCTTAGGGCCAGGTGCCGAGCTTCACCTGCCCCCAGCTGTTCTCCGCTTGGAGGCGCCGCGAGGATTGCCACACTACTTTGCGGCCGCCTTTGGCACTAGGATCATGGCAATGCATCCCATGAAGCTGGGAACGGACGGCAAGGTTTGCTTGATGTCCAAGCTCCTCGTTCCCATATTCGATGTCCGCACACGGGGCGTCATCTTTGGTCCTCGGCACAAGGAAGACTTGGCTGACCCCATCTACATCCCAGTCAGGGATAGGCTGTTCGCTCTAGCTTCTGGCTCCTTCGAGCAGCTCTGGCCACCACCGCTTGAACACCCTGGCGGTGAGCACTGGGTGTGGGCATGGCACGAGCTCCCAGAGCCGCCCTTTGAGAGGCAGCAAATCACCTCATACGCCGTGCACCCCGATGGGCGGACGATCATTGTCAGCACCGCCGAGAGTGGTGGTGCCGTCGCCGCCACCTTCGCCTTGGACACGGAGGCGCCGGACTTCGTGTGGAAACGGCTGGGCAAGTGGGTGTTGCCTTTCACTGGCAGCTCGCACTTCGACGGCGAGCTGGACGCCTTTGTAGGTCTCTCTAAAGACACAGACACCCTTGGTTACCTCTGCTCCTGCGACACGGCCGGTTCTGACACCGGCGAGGGGCATTGTCCACCTCCGGCATGGAAGCTCAGCAAAGAAAAGCTGTTCGGCGATGACCGGGGCGAGAAGCACGAAGGCGCCACCCTCCTCTACCTGGGAGGCAAGAGCAGGTTCTGCCTTGTTCATCTCCATCCAGGATGGATGCCTCGATGAGGAGGTGCAGGAGGAAGATGTGCCCGGGGCACGACGTAATCTGCTTCGACTGACCATATTTTCTCTCAGCTATGACAAAAATGGAGACCTGACCACTGGCAAGAGTCGCCGGGTTCGATACTATAAAGTACCTAAAGCTTCTACTGAGTTTCTGCTCAAGAAACCGGTGGCGTTCTGGCTGTAATATTGTGCTATGATAGTATGAAATTTCATATTTTTCGCTTCAAGCGTGATTCTGTTGCATCTATTGTATTAGAGCCAAGATTGTGCAGATGCAAATGTGCATCCTTTGTATCTTTTGAATAATATGAAATGTATGGCGATGTCTCTTTTAATCCTTTTGATTTGATCAGTAGAGCATGCTTGCATAAGCCTGCAAGAACATGACCTTTTGAATGGCGATGTTTTGTTTATCTTATTTGATTAGCCTTCGCTCCTCATGCTCACATTGTTCTCTGAAAATTGGTGTGAATGTGTGTTCTTGATGGCTACCGTACATTATGAATATGTTTGTTTTCCATGGTTACGTTCTGAATATGTCTGTTCTGGATGGTTCAAGTTCTCAATGTGTGTGTGCTTTCTGCATTCATGCGGGAAGCGGTGCTAGGTCCTGAAAGTGCTCAGATCAGATAACTTCAGACTGGAGACAAAAGAAGATAGTAGAACTCCACATTGTAATTAGGATTGTACCCCATCGGCGCCAACGTGCTCAACGTCCGCGTCACCGGGGCGCTCTACGACGTTGAGGCAGCACGGCGGGACACTGGACGACGGCGACAAGACCTGCATCGGCGTGCAGTGCTTCCGCAAGGTGTTCCTCATCATCGCCGTCGTCGGCGCGCTCGTGTCGCTCGTGCTGGTGTGGCGGACCAGGAACTCTACAAGGGAGACATCTACGCCGAGTTCAGGGACAACGCGCGCCGCCGCCGAGGAGGAGGACGAGGATCTGAAGCGGCCCAAGGAGGAGGAGTCAACGCCGGTCAACGGGACTAAGGTGTAGTATCCATGGGGATTGGCGGCCAGGCGCTTGCAACCCTTGCGTTGACGGAGTATACATGGCCAACGCCACATGATTGAGCTGACGCTCGGTTTTGACTTGTATACACGTCGTCTCCGGTCCATGCTGTTCTCAAGCTCAGAGAGAGCTCAGACGAGAGAGGCAAGGGATGCCTCAGTCACAGACTCACAGCTTATGACTGCATATACTGCAGGTGATTACTGATTGATTAGCGTGGAGTAATCTTTTAGTAGAAGACTAGCGGTGATGATAGCATAGAACGAGTTGCCTTGTTATGGTTTGTTTAGCTTCTGTGGTAGATGATCCCAATTTATATTTGTCGGAAGGAGAATAAAATTACCTTGATCACCTCAGCTCATAGAGGTTTGTATCCAGGTGATCTGGTGTCCTGCCTGTAGCATACAGCCATGGTGGTTCTGAACGTCTGATGGAAGCGCACCATTTCTGCAAAGGAAGAAATCAGATGAAGCGAAAACAACATTATTTGAATGACAAATGAAACGTTCTGCGTCAACGAATCACACCATTTCGACGATGAACTTTTAAGAATATCTCCTCTTCTCTTTCTAAAATTTAAATGATTTATTGGCACGGTGCACTGCCTTGCCCTCATTCAGCTCGAATGAGCTGTGAGATCAGTTCCTATCAGTTCCTTTTACGAACAGAGCTACAGAGGTGTTGATCCGTCCAATTTAGCTGGATTTTTAATTTCTGGACCAACAACTGATCTCAAACAAGAGATGTTCCAAGTTTCAACAAAACTGCACTTGCATTTACCTGATGGTTGCAAATTGTCGTCTGATGGGCCTTAAGACAAATTAAACAAGCTTGATGAATTTTATCCATTGTCGTTAGTAACTAGAAAGTGACATTCCACTCGGTAAGCTTGAATTGCTCCTAGAGCCTGTGAACTATCACAAATAATTTGATATTATCCTTCAGGTGATACAGTTAAATCATCTGCTTTGTTTGCAGCAAAACTTGTAATAATGTGGCCCAATGCAACTTTGTTTGCAGCGGCCGGGAATTTTTCATTTGCTTGATGAAATAAAACTCCCTTTATCTAAAAGAAACAGTTAAATCATCTGCATGACTGCATGTTCAGCCAAAGTGAATATTTCAGGACGCTTCACTGACAACAAATGGTCAAGATATCTGACTTTTCATAGCAAACAATATTTCTCTTGACCATTTGTAATCAGTCGACAGGAGAGAGAAATTACCTTAGAATATCTGACAGAGCTTCTTATCCTAAGTGAACCGGTGTCCAGCTTTTAGAGAACATGCAATGTTGGCTTTTATCATCTGATGATTTTCAGGTCGAGAAACGATGCTGACAGGGCGAACGCCGTTGGGCTGATACGCCGTCTCTGCTATGTGCTATGGAAGGAATCAGATCAAGGGAAAGTCGACGTTGTTTGAATGTCAATCATAAAGCGTTGCATCAATTCGAATCAATGGTGTTTGTGGCTCGATTTGACTTGATAGTTTTTTTGGCTTAATAGCCATTTTTGTCCCCAAACTTTCTCAGGGATCGTTTTAATCCTCGAACTACCAAAAGAGTCAATTTAGTCTCTAAACTATTGTTTTCTGGTCTAGTCTAGTCCATAGCCTTAGTTGGCATGCCACATCAGTGGGTCTAATGTGACCACACTCTGAATATCCAGAGTGCCCTCTACATCAATTAGTCAATTATGTGGAACTATTCATTACTGAGTCTGTCTATCTTTTTACGGAATTAATTAATCATGTCTTTCTCCATATTTCCTCTAGATATCGTTCAGCAAATCTTGTTTTTGATCCCTCTCCTAAGATTTCTAAATTATACATGCTAAAATAGTGTAATCTATTGCTACTTGTTACTCTGAGTTGCTTACGCTGGAATTAACTGTATGAACATGAGTGAAGACAACTCTATCACGTTATGAGTAGCAGATGATGAGAGCATACATGACGCACTGCTCGCTGGATTGCCACTGCTGAGAGCCTGAGAAGTTACTGGGGAGGGCACTATGCACATTTGGGCAGTGGTGGACCTAGGATTTAAATTTAGGGTATGCCACCCCAATACTTCTAATATACTTATATACAGTATAATTAATAAACAATTTGGTATGTAACGGAAACCAGCTACTCGGAGGGATGGAAGCCAGGGGCAGTTGGCCTGCTCTATTTGCAAATTGCAAGCACAAGAGTCAGACGTTGGCATAAAGACTTGACCTGAGAAATGGCTGGAGAAATATTTTTTATATGGGTTTGTATTGGAATTTTAGGTATGCCATGGCATACCGGGCCCACCCACTGGCCACTGAGTCCGTCAGTGCATTTGCTGTATGTCACACTGGACAAGCTGATATGGCATGCCACTTAATTAAGATCAGCTGACATGACATGCCAATATGGTACAACTAAGATCAGGGACTAGGTTGGAAAAAAATAGTTGTTCAGGGATTAAATTGGCCCTGTTAATAGTTCAAGGACTAAAATGAGCCTCTAAGCAAAGTTTGAGGATTAAAATGGCTATTAAACCTTTTTTAAAAAGGAAAGAATATTGCAATATTCAGTACTGTGAGCCGCTGGATGGAAAATGCTGCATTGTTGGCCTCCAGCAGCTCAGGGGCAGTTGCCGCTTCAGTATCCGCATCAGGCGGCCGAACGACTGTATGGGCGGACGGACACGGCCGGACCCCATCCATCCAAGACGTACGGAGACGGAATTGAATGCCAGTCTCAGTCCCATCCTGTCTTTTCTTGGAGGTCCATGGCTAGCTCCCCTCCAGCAGCAATGGCGACACTCTGAACCATGGGACAGCCGCTTGGGTGCTCCGTGGATGATGGAAGGGGGATTCAGGTTAGCCACAGGGTTTATCTGCATGGCCAGTTTTCAGCCAGGCTTCAGAGCATCGGGTCGTCACTCTCACTGATTTTGGTTTGTTTCCAACGTTTCAATGCGCTTGTCATGTCGTCTGACGGCTACAGGTGAAATATGCCCATGTGTGGCTACGGTTAATACAACAAAATGTGCCACTCAATTTTTACTCAATGCTCATGACCAATTTATCATACTATTTATATTTTATTACTCGTAACAACGCAATCACATGTCCCTTCGCGTCGAGATTCGACGCTGCCGCCCACGACTCCGCCGCCGTCTCCGTCTGGGACTCCTAATGACACCTCTCTTTCCATTCTAATCGTTAATTCGCAATCCACCGTCCGTAGCTGTGTTCTCTCCACCACCGTCATCCGGGCGCTCACGAGATCGTCAGGTCCGATAACGGGTAAGCGGAAGCACTCCACCTGTATTTTTTTCATGATTCGATATACTTTTTGAGAACTCTCGTGAGCAGGAATTGGAAGCAGTGCTGCTCCATCTCATCATGCTGCAGGAAGCATGAGTACTCCATCTCGTCATTGCAAACTGCTTGGCCAACTGCTGACTGCTGCTCCATCTCGTGGTTAAGGGCCTGAGCTGCAGGAAGGAGGGCGCGCTGTGCTGCTGTGTTGGAGCTGAGCTTGAAGCGCATGGACAGCGGCGGCGGAGTCCCGTACGGCGACGGATTCTACGCGAAGGGTCGTGAGTGGTGCGATGCCTGCCGTTTCAGGTTTGATTTAGTGAGGAGTTTTTAGAAAAATTATAATTAGCAAAGCTAATGATGGGAAGATTTAAGTGTTAAAGTTTTTCACTCTCTCTTTAGCCTTCGGATAGAGATTCAACAGTTGTAATGAGAGTTTTCATAGTTTGCACATAAAATTAGTTTCTATAGGATACGTCGCCTAAATTAACCATCATTCACTCCAGGACGTCATATTTACTGCGTTGGCAGAGAACTTTTTTTTTTGTTGTTGATAAACAGGCAGAGAACGTTGACAACTGAAACAATCAGCAAGGACGATTGTCCCCGCGTAGCGACGAATTGCAGAAGGCTGCCAGGAGCAAAACGTCAACGTTGCAGCAGTTGTACGAGGAGCAGTGCGATCCTGGGCGCCAGCTAAGGCGTGCTGTTGTTTTGCAAATATTTTGAGGGAAGAGGAGGGCTTTGTGTGCTTACAATGGGTTTGGGTGTGTTTAGTTCTAAAAAGTAGAGGAGAAAGTTTGGTGAAAATGTCACATCGGACACTGTAGCGCACTGGAGCATGTTTGTGGTAAATATTGTCGTATCATGACCTAACTAGACTCAAAAGATTCGTTTTATCGTGTACATCAAAACTATGTCCTTAATTTTTTTATTTATCCACATTTAGTGTTCCATGCATGAAGGGGAAGATTTGATGTGATAGGTGGATGGTGAAATTTAGAGAGAGAATTTTTGGATTTTCGGTGGAACTAAACACAACCAATAACGAATTGGACCAAGCATCCATCCGTGGTGTATATCTTACTGACACGGAGAGGACCTGCATATAACAACTGCTGTACATGTCTCAAGCCTCGCCCTGCGTTCTCGAGGTGGCGTATACATTGGTTGGGCTGGGCTCTAGAGCCCAACAACTCTCAGGTCTCTTGTGCTGCTCTTCCGGGGTTTCGGCCTTCAATTTTAGCACGCGCCCACGCGTATAGCACCGTACTATGTACTGTACGTAATTATTACTAACAGGATAAATGGCCGCATGGAGATTTTTTTTTTGAGCCAATGACCGCATGGAGATTGAGGAGGGGAGCATTAACTCAGAAAAGCTTTTGAATAGAAAGGAGAACATTGCTTATTCTATCCAATTCACTTATATTGACGTCTTTTGGTGGATGTTATTAGATGAACTTAGAAGTATCAGCTCGATCATATTGAATATAAATTTGTAAAACTGGTATCCAGTGAACAAGTTATGGCTTTCTAAAGTTGGACTTTGGCCTGTTGTCTAAAAAAAATGACCGCATGTACGGTGTATCACGAATTCGCGATACGGAGGGAGTAATTTTGATGATCTGATCTCATCTCCTTGTATTCACATTGGACTCTTACGCAGGCACGATCCATGCCGTACGATGGAGCTGGTTACGAATTCGAATTCGATCTCGTGTTGCAGCCCTTGCATGTAACACCCTAAATTCATCACATTTAAATCATAGAAACCATTTGGAAATTTTCTAGGAATTTTTGAAGCTTATATGAATTTTCTAGGATTTAATTGGAATTTTATTCTCTTTAATTGAATTAAACATCATTAAATAATTATTTTAGTCAAAATAAGTTTTTGTTGCATTCATCTTGTTGCATATATTTTTGGTTGCTAGTAAATTGAATTTGAATTTAAATTCTGTTTAAATTCGAATTTAATTTGCTTTTGTTTGAATTATAGAAAAGTTGTTTAGGCTGAGTTTTGTTTAGGTCCCTGGACTCTCAGCAAAGTCTGCCTTTGCCCCCTGAACTTTCGGCCCAGCCCATCTTTGCTCCCCGCACCGTTTTTCTTTTCTTATCGGGCCGTTTTCTCTTCGCGGGCCGTCTCCTCTCAGTTTTCGGCCCACGACGGCCCAGTCTCGCCGCACCGCTTTCCTCTCCCCGTTGTCGCTGTCGTGTGGGTCCCGCTTGTCAGCTTCGTCGTCCCCGACCTGGATTTCCCTCGACCGAGTTCCAACCGCCGCCGTCGCCGATTTCCGCTCGGGCACGGACGCCCAGGGCGCCCGGACTCCTTTTTTTCCCCGGCCTATATAAGCGGCCGAACCCCACCGTCTTTTTCCCCAAACAAACCGAGCTTCGCAACCCTAGTTCCCGAGTCGCGCCGCCACCCAAGTTCGCCGCCGCCTCAGTGCGACGACGACCAGCGTCGCCGTTGTCAATTCCGTGTCCAAGACTCGTCGAAATACGTCGCCAGGTGGTATTGAAGTTTCCTCGTTCGTTTTCTTGGATCAATTTCGCTCTTGTCATGCTAACGACGCTCGTCGTCGTTTCCCAGCGCCGCCGACCGCCATTCTTCGTCGTCGAGCGCCGTCACAGCTCTTTGCTCATCGAGATCTGCCGTGGTAAGTTCGTCGTGTCCTTCCAAGTCTCTAGGGACAAACCGCGCTCGTTTTGGTGTTCCCTAGCGTCAAGTTCATGACAACCGGAGAGCTCCGCCGCCGCGCATGGAGCCGCCGCCGTCGGCCATCGCCTGTGCGCCGTCCCAGTCATCCAGATCACCATGGTTGAACTCGCCATCGTCTTGCGAGTCCGTAGGTCCTGATCTTGTCGCAAACCGAGCCTTGTAGCCTTAGATCGAATTTACTCCGGCGAAGCCCCGCCGCGGGAGCGAGCGGCGCCGCCGTCCCGGCCGTCGCCGTCGTTGGCCGAGGTCCCATCTTCCCCTGACCGTCCGATTCAGATCCTACGGTCTAGATTGGATCTAGCCCGAGTAAAATCGATCCCGTACCGGTCAGTCGTGACAATTTTGCTAAAGAGTCCCTTAACTTCTTAGGAATCAACCCGCAGTCCATCTTAGTTCAAAAATAATTACAGATAGGTCATGTTTCTTCTATTTTAGCCCCTGCAAGTTTTAAAATTACACCCGAGGTCCTGTGTTGGTTATTTTACCCGTAAGCCCTCGTGTTTTTATACAAAATTATGTTTAAGTCCCTGAGTTTTCGCAGTTAGGTCCCTGGAACTTTTAAAACTTTGCCAGCAAACGAGTAGAATAGTTTTGTGCTGCTGTTTTGATCTGTTGGAATTGTTTGGTGTACTGTTTCTTATTTGTTGTATTGTTTCCTTGTATGTGAATGTGTGATGCGAATAGGAAACGTTCAGTTCGAGGATTTCTCTGAAGACCCAGCTGTTGGAGAAGAATTTGAGCAGCATCAGAGTTGGGAAGAAGGCAAGTGTATTATGTCATACAAATGTCCTAATAATTGTTAATTTCACCATCCATGCATGTGTCTTAATTTGATGGGTTCCTATTTAAGGATTTGCCTAGTCACTATAATTTCCTGTCCCTGAAACTGAGTTGCTTAATTAATTTTGATGGTAGATGATGCTTAGCTTGCTCAAGTGGGATTGGTCTAATGAACCCCTACTCTATGTTCCATATACTCTTTTAATTAATTAATCTGCAAGATCATCTCTTTTTAATTGGAGCATGGAGCGACCACCCAGGAAAACAGTACAACCATAAGTGCTAACATGGCTCTGGCTTTGACCGATTAATTAGGTGCTCTAGGTAGATTTACCTGAAAGGGGCATGAGGGGCGGCGGTTGACGAGGTATAGCCCGGTCCTCTTGAGCTGTGGGCTTAGCTAAGAGACAGACCTCATTAGGGAGGGTTATGCTTTGCTCCTGAACCGGAAACCTTAGCGGGCTATCACTTATTAGAGTGTCTTTGTAAAGGTCTCATAGTGAAACCCAGTATTCGGTCCACGTGGTTTGGGAAGGGTACATGCTTTCGGGCAATGAGAATCGCGACTTATGGTGAAAATGTACAACCTCTGCAGAGTGTAAAACTGTTATAACAGCTGTGCTCACGGTCATGGGCGGCCTGGACCCTCACATGATAATTTATACGTGAAGATGGATTAAATTGTGGTTACTTGATTGTGTTGGGATTATGTCATTCATTAATTTGTGGGTGGTACCACTTTCATTTGGTAGTAAATAGTTGTCTAATAAAACTGGGCCAATTAAAAGTGCTTACTGCAGTATTGTCAGGCAACCTTTTTGCCTCAGCCTTATATGTCATATTATATTTGCTGAGTACGTCACGTGCTCATGCTTGTTTTCTTTCTTCTATTGCATCTACTATACCCGAAATGCTGCTCAGATTGGGAGGATGTGGAGGATTTTGCTACTGAGTTTGAGGAGTTCTAGGCGTGTCTTCCCCCAGTCATCTGCCTGTGGAGTTGGAGTCACTCGTGCTTCGATACTTAAACGTTTAATTAAGTCTTCCGCTACGACATTTGTGTCTACTCTGATATTGTAATATTCGTACATTAATACTTTCTCGAATGCATGGTTATGATTATTCACTTGTGATGTCTACCATATGTATGTAAACTTGATCCTGACGCACATATGACATGCATCTTCTGCTAGAACCGGGTGTGACATTGCAGGAATCGAAGATTAGTCGCAGCGCCTTTAAAAAAGAGAAGGGAACATCGAACACAGAACGGGGAGGAAGCCAATCTATAATTCTATATCGAGCCGTATTAAAATTCGAATTTTTTCAGTCGAAGCAGGATGCCGAAGCGGCGTTCAAGCGAGCGTGACCGCCGCCGCCGGCGGCACCTTTACCTCGTCTTCGACGACTCGTCGTGCGGATACAGCATCCGCAAGGTAGATGTGCCGCCCGATCCCGATTCTGATTCCGATTCCAACGACGGAGAGCATCCGCCGCCGCCGCATCCGCATCCGCATGCTGCAACCTCACGGGCAGCCGCCGATCAGCTTCGCCACCTGCCACCGGCCGTGTTCCGCCTGGAGGCGCCGCGAGGGTTGCCGCACTACTTCGCCGCCGCCTTTGGCACGAGGATCATGGCGATGCATCCCGTGAGACCGGGAACCGACGGCGAGCTCTGCTCCATGCCCAAGCACCTCGCCCCCGTGTTCGACGTCCGCACACGCGGCGTCATCTTTGCCCCACGCCACAGGGCAGATTTGGCTGACCCCATCTACATCCCGTCAGGGATAGGCTGTTCGCTCTAGCCTCCGGCTCCTTCGAGCAGCTCTGGCCGCCGCCGCTGGAGCACCCCGGCGGTGAGCACTTGGTGTGGGCATGGCACGAGCTCCCAGAGCCGCCCTTCGAGAGGCAGCGAATCACCTCCTACGCCGTGCACCCCGACGGCCGGACGATCATTGTCAGCACCGCCGGGAGTGGCGCGGCGGCTGCGCCGCCGCCACGTTCGCCTTGGACACGGAGGCGCCGGACTTGGTGTGGAAACGGCTGGGGAAGTGGGCGCTGCCTTTCACTGGCAGCTCGCACTTCGACGGCGAGCTGAACGCCTTCGTCAGTCTCTCCAAGGACACAGACACCCTCGGCCACCTCTGCTCCTGCGACACGGCCGGTTCGGACACCGGCGAGGGGCGTTGCCCGCCGCCGGCGTGGAAGCTCGGCAAAGAGAAGCTGTTCGGCGATGACCGGGGCGAGAAGCACGAAGGAGCCACCCTCCTCTACCTGGGAGACAAGAGCAGGTTCTGCATTGTTCAGTGCATCTCCGTCCAGGATGGATGCCTCGATGAGGACGCGCAGGAGGAAGATGTGCCCGGGACACGTTGTAATCTTTTTCGATTGATCACGTTTTCTCTCAGCTACGACAAAAATGGAGACCTGACCACTGGCAAGAGCCGCGCCGGGTTCGATACTATAAAGTGCCTAAAGCTTCTACTGAGTTTCTGCTCAAGAATCCAGTGGCGTTCTGGCTGTAATATTGTGCTATGATAGTATGAAATTTCGTATGTTTTCACTTCAAGCGTGATTCTGTCGCATTCATTGTATCAGCCAAGATTGTGCAGATGCAAATGTGCATCCTTTGTATCTTTTGAACAATATGAAATGTATGGCGATCTCTTTTAATTTTGAGTAAAATGCACCCCAGGAGTCATATCAAAGACTAGCTGGTTATTTACTTTCTCAAAAAAAAGTAGCTGGTCAATTTTTTATTTCTCTATATGAGAACTACGTTGTGATATTGGGATATCGCTCCTATTAATCAGTGTATCATTCGTACCAGAATGCATGTCTAAAGTGCATATTATATGTGTTGCTATAAAGCTGTCTTTTACTGTTAGTCACTTAGTCATATCAAAGCACATAACCATTACCGGTATCAAAGGTAGTATCAAGCTGTCTTTTAATGTTACTTTTGACCTTTCATGCTTTTGTTGTGAGTTTTTCCTCCCTTTTTAATTACTTAATCCCTGTATGATGCAATTGTCAGGCTATAAGATTCTGACAGTCCTGACTTTGCAAAGTACATGGCAGTCCTAATTTCGGATTGTGTGTGCTATATTAATTTTTTGCGTCCTAGTCCTACATGCCTTGCGATACGTTAATTTCCCTACATGCGCATGGTTTCGAACTCCATGGATATAAAAGGCTCCAGGCGCCAAGATCATCAGTCATCACCATCCAACACCCATCGGCACACTTTGCCATCGTCCCCTGTGGCCTCTTCCAAGATCTCATAAAAAATATATATATGCTGAACTCGACTGCGTATGCCGGTATCCAGATGCAAGGAGGGAAGAGCACAGGCGTCTCTGTGCTCCCGACGTCAAACGCACTACGGGAAACCCGGAGTTTGCCGAGTGCCTGGGGCACTCGGCAAACCCCGAAATACACTCGGCAAAGGCTTTGCCGAGTGTAACACTCGGCAAAGGGGTTACGGCATAGCTCGTGTCGGCAAACAGGCCCTTTGCCGAGTGTCTTCTGTCGGGCACTCGACAAAGGCTTTGTCGAGTGCAAAGCCAGCACTCGGCAAAATAAAGCACTAACAGACGGCCCGGCGCCGTCCGTGGACGGCTGTTAGGGCTAACGGAGCCTTTACCGAGTGTCACACTCGGCAAAGACACCAGCCTTTGCCGAGTGTTGGACCCCGACACTCGGCAAAGCCTGTTTAGGGGGCAGGCCCTGGACAACCCTTTGCCGAGTGTAAGGGCTTTAACACTCGGCAAAGGTTGCATATTTGCCGAGTGTAAAAGCCAAGACACTCGGCAAAGCAGGAACACTCGGCAAAGGCTGTTCCAGAAATGACAGAAACAGCCTCTTTGCCAAGTGTTAAAGCCAATACACTCGGCAAATCACCTCTTTGCCGAGTGTAACACTCGGCAAAGGCTCAAATTTTTTCCTGTTTTTATTAATTTTTTGCGTTAAAAGGACCCCTCAACAAAAACATCACAGACAGTTTATAATAGGCATCACAGGCAATTCATATATATATATAGCCACTAAACCATCAAACAACCATAAACAAACACATATAAGTCACTAAACCATCCAACATCACAGAAATGTCACAAATTCAATATCCAAACATCCAACATCCATCGTTCATATGTTACAAAGTCCAACATCCATCACTCACGGAAGAGGGGGTCCGAACAACGATCTAACCGCCCGCGCCGCAAGGTCTTCGTCTTGAGGGCCGTCATTCGACGCGGCCGAGTCAGGAGCCTGCCCAAAAGAGATTAGTGGTGTGTGTTACAAGATTTTGGACAGAAATGAGTTGTGAAATGAAATCATAGGGTTCTCAAGTGACTCACGGGAGAAATAGGAACACGTGGTGGTGGAGGCGGTGGTGGCATCGACGGCGGCGGACCTTCACCCACGCGCTGGCCAATGCTCTGTAGGTAGGCAAATACCTGCTCCTACCACACTCGGTTCGTCCGCTCGGCCTCCTCCTTCTGCCTGTAAATAGCAAAGAATAGCAACTACCACATCCTAGTTTTGCAGCAAAGAAATTCATATTACTACTTCCTACCACAAAAATAGCAACTACCACATCCTAGTTTTGCAGCAAAATGAACAAATTAACAAAGGTAACAAGAGGACGGGCGGGGTACCTACACGAGATGGGCGGGCGCGGGGACAGGAGGACGAGCCGGCGGCCGGGGAAGGAGCGGGGACGGGCCGGCCTGCGCGGCGGCCGGGCCGGGGCTGACGCGGACGGGGCGGGGACGGCCGGGGCCGGGGCGGGAACGGCCAGCCGGGGCGCGGGCCGGGGACGGCCGGCCGGGGCCGGGGCGCGGGCGGGGACGGCCGGCCGGGGCCGGGGCGCGGGCGGGGACGGCCGGGGCCGGTGTGGGCACGGGCGGAGGCGGCGGCCGGGCCGGGCGGAGGCGGCGGCCGGCGTTGCGTGCGGGGAGCGGTGGCGGCGGCGGGAAGCGGTGGCGGCAGAGCGTGCGGCGGCGGCGGTGGCGGCGTGCGGCGGCGGCGGGCGGGGAGAGAGGCGGCGGCGCGGGGAGAGAGGCGGCGAGCGTGGAGAGAGGCGTGTGTGGGTCGGGGCGGCCGTGTGGGCGGTTAAGTCCCCCGGCCCAACCCCCTGTTTGCCGAGTGCCCTGGATCGGGCACTCGGCAAACAGATCTGATACGTGGCCTGTTTGCCGAGTGTCCGATCTAGGACACTCGGCAAACAGATCTGTCCGCTGACGTGGCCGTGCTCGGCCGAAGAGGTGGGCCACGTGGCATGCTTGCCGAGTGTCTGGCCCAGGGCACTCGGCAAACAGGCCTTTGCCGAGTGCCTACACTCGGCAAAGGTGCCACGTCGGCCAATGACGTGGCCCGCGCGGCCGCGGGCCGGGCAGCCCACATGGCCTCTTTGCCGAGTGCCCCAAGGAGAGCACTCGGCAAAGGTGCTCTTTCCCGAGTGTCTCTTTTCTGACACTCGGCAAAGGTCTTGTTTGCCGAGTGTAGCACTCGGCAAACATTTCCCAGACCAATTCTTACATACCAAATTTTTCAAATTCGGTCAAATACACATCAAAATATCTTGTCAAATACATTCAACAATGCACATTTTATGCTTAGATGAAATGTTTTCATTATTTGAAGCATATATATCTAATAATTCCTTCATATATTTCATTATTTCATGCAGAGAAGGGCGTAAAAATAATTTAAAAAATATCAAATGGGTCCGAAAAAATATGATAACTTCAAATGAACCAATCTACGTCGTCTATTACCTATAGAAAAAGTTATGAACTCAAACTCTAATTCAACTTCACTTCGTTTCGAAATCCGGTTGTCTCCATCTCAACACTCCGAAACTTCTATGGGGATATGCTCCGATTGGACATGGCCGTATATATAAACTTTTCGAAATCGTCTCAACTTTTTGCCACAAGCTCCACATAAGATATAAATAGCCTTTGACAAGTATCACGGGAAAAAAATAAAGTTTGGAGCCCAAAAACATAAGTTTAAATAAAAAAGGCCAGCTTTTGCCGAGTGTTTCTTGTAGAACACTCGGCAAAGGAATGCTTTGCCGAGTGTTACCAGCTGAGCACTCGGCAAATAGGAAGTTTGCCGAGTGCTGAGCTGGCAACACTCGGCAAAGCCACTATTCCATCCGTGCAAAAAACACTTGTATTGAAAATTTTCAAACTTTCTTGTTTGAATTCCAAGTTTTTTCAAAAATATTTTCAAATTTTCGAAATGTTTGCCGAGTGTCTATTTTGTACACTCGGCAAAGCTGTGCCAGTCCAGCCGTCCACAGCCGCCCGTTGGCGCGCGTGCTGGACACGTGCCACAGCTTTGCCGAGTGTCAGGAAGCTAACACTCGGCAAAGAGGATGCAGCCCAAACGGCCGCCCACGACCGTTGCCGGCCGTCTCGCGCGCTGAGCACGTGCCACAGCTTTGCCGAGTGTCAGGAGGTTGACACTCGGCAAAGAGGATGCAGCCCAAACGGCCGACGACGGCCGTTGGCGGCCGTGTCACGCGCCGAGCACGTGCGGCGTCTTTGCCGAGTGTCCCTTTCCTGACACTCGGAAAAGCTCATCTTTGCCGAGTGTCGGCGTCCTGACACTCGGCAAAGAGTTTGGTTGCCGAGTGTTCACTCTTTGCCGAGGGCCTCCTTGTGGACACTCGGCAAATAGAGTCTTTGCCGAGTGCCCGATATAATACACTCGGCAAAGACGGCGACACTCGGCATACACCCGGTTTCCCGTAGTGACGGCCGCGTTGCCAAAGTTGACACGGGGTGCTGTCCTGTGGAGTTTTCTTTTTTTTGAAACATAATGTCCTGTCCAGTTGGAGGCGAGCGCGAGAAGCAGTGGGGCAGAGGGAGGGAGGGCCTACTGCTGCTACTGATAGTCTGATACGGTACATGAGAAAAATGTGGCCACAATAATATATATAATAAGTTATAGTATTTATATGATTTTAATACCTTTAAAATCTACTCTGCCATATTATAATAATAGAATATAAACATAATATCATCTAAAACTACGCATATAGTATACATATGTTATTATTAATTAACAATTTACTTATTAGTCTATTAGGTCTTCTAGCTTAGCTCACGAGCTGGCTCGAACTCGCTCGTTATACTAACGAGAAAAACTCTTGCTCGGCTCGTTAGAAATATGCACCGAGCCGAGCCGAGCGAGCTAACAAGTTTCGAGCATTTTGTTCAGTCTTAGTCCAAACACTTATTACAAATTAGGTAAGAAACTACATTCTCTCCCACAAATTAGGCCCTCTCTTGTAGTCTTGTTTATATATATAGCACGATGTGTAGTTAAAATAAAACTGCAGGGGTCTTTTCTAAACATCGTACTTTGATAAGAAATAATCAAGGAAACCAGTTACTTTGATTCAATTCGGTTTTGGTATTAGAGATCTTTTTCCAGCCATGCCCGCTGTAATGCACCTGCATAATTGCTATAGTCTAAAATAACCACATAATAAAAGTAGCACGTACGTGTCGCGCACGCATTGTTACTAATTAGTAGCTCTAGACTGGTTCTTTTAGTATGATTGTGGATTTATCATTCTGTTGGAAGTGATTTTATTATTTACCACCTAAATGATAGTTTCAAAGGACATGGAAACTTCACATTGTGACCAGTAGCCTGCTATTTGGAGTTCCATATCTTAATTTACATACGTGTTTTTTTTCCTTCCAAGGAGCAACTGTTCCTAGTATGGAATTGGAAGGGCCAATGGGATTAAGTGGATTTATAACAAGACTCTATATTTCTTTTATCGATTAATCATTTTCTTCTAAGATATGTTTGTAATATTTACTTTTTATACACAACATTTTGCCTCCATATATGTTGGCACATTAACTCATTATTCTCTATGATTACTCAACTAAATATTTTATTGACTCGGCATTTTTCTTATGAGATACTCCGTATCTAACTTAATTTTCCATATTGTCTCACATTTCTTTTGTCCATGCAATATTTTTTTATCTCTAAGACAACTCAGTTTGACATATATTTTATTAACTCAACATAATTTCTGACATGTGCTGTCTTATCTTTTTATTTATTATTTTTCTTTCAATATATGACAGCTCAACTCTTTTGTTGACTCCTTTTTCTTCCAATAACCCTTTTTATTTACCATATGTAGGGTAACTATAAGAGGATAAATGTAGATCACATAAGCTTGCTGAGGAAGGCTATGGAACAGATCAAAGCTCCTGTCCCTGCAGTGCAGGTTCTAAGCAATGGCGGGGAACTGACTAGTGTTATTGTCGCATTTGACGCTAGAAAAATACCCTGTGAAGTGGTGCAAGGATCAACTCCCGGGCAACAGTTATTGCAAGGGGATGAATGAAACTGTCCTGAACGTGCTGAACAAGATGCAGTTTTAAAGGTGGTGAGGTATTTGGGCATGAAGTTTGGGCTCCAGGTTTTGGATTTTAGTTCTCATAAGATCAACAAACTGGAGATGCAGTGCCAACAGCTAGATGAACAGAATGTCATTGTTCTGAAGAATATTAAGAGGCTATTGTGAAGCAGTGGGGATCTTCTATTGTGGACGCTTGTATTCCAACAGAGGATATACTACCTGAGCTGCTGATTAGCATTGGCTTGGAGTCGATGAGTGGAGCCGATGAGAATGCAAGCATGCTATTCTTGTAGTTCAATTACATAGTATTGTTGCTGTGTACTAAATGGAACCTTTCACGTCTGGCAAAAGAACTTATGCATTTTGTATTATCTATTTATTAACTTAACATGCCTAGATGGATGAATGTTTTTTGGTTGCCCTGATTCTATTTATTACGGATTCCGATTTAAGCAGAATAGGTCATGCATACAAAATATTTTCAAAAAAACTTCATGATATAGAGAGGCAATGTGTATGTTAAAACAGCAATGTTCGCAAATCCTTTACAGAGACATCAATAGAATTCATATCATGTCATCTTAAGCCATAGTTCAACATCTAAACCTTTAGTACACAATTGTGATATAAGATAAAATGCAGGTCCAGTCTAAATTATCTGACTACATTACAACACAGCAAAATCTTACGCCTTCAGTTACAACTCTTGTCCATATGTAGCTCAGTGCCCAAAATAACCAACCTTGCACACAAAGCGATCCCTACTTGAAGAAGGAATCACACTCATCTTCCATCACCAATCACTATGCATCAGTGTAGCCCTTAAGGTCACACTTGCTGCAACGAACATCAGTTTTTCATATCTTTGTTGTACTTCCCTGCCACCCACAAGTCTTTCTAGTATGTCCTGCAGAAGGCAACTCAACTTCAGGAGTACCAAACACGAACATTTCACTATTACGTTACTATGAAATTATTATGTTACTATAAAGCACCACTTGTGGTGAAAATAGTGAGCTGGAGTAGTATTTTGCAATATGCGCATGGTCTACATAAAGAGTCTGGCAAATATTTATGGATATTGTGTTTGGTGTTTATTGGCAAAAGTAACTAAGTTTTAAAACTGTCTTTTACAAGATGTACATTAGCTATGGCTTGACTACAAAAAGGACTGGATCTGAAATTTAGACTGTCGTGCATCAATGAAGAGAGTCTGAAGTTTAGGAGGGTCTGAAAGGGCAACATGGGTACATAACTGTGTTGTATAAAAAGAACAATGTTAAAATCTGAAATGTAACTGAATGTTGGGTTGGCCTGAAACAACAACCAAAACACACAACAGAGTTGTTGGAATAGATAAAAAATAAAATAGAAATCTGAATTGCAGCAGGCCTGTTGGTGGCTGGTGCTGATTATTGTTGAGAGAAAAATACTGCTGGCTGGTTAGTGGCTGGTGCTGGTTTTTACTGAGATAAAAACACTGCTGGCTGACGGCTGATAAGCCAAACGAACGGGTATAAAAACTAATTTGAGTATTAATTGTGGATGATGGGTAGTTCTGATTATTCTTTGGGCGAGGGGGCTGAGTGCTTGTGCGGAATAAGGCCCTGTTTAGTTCTCAAATTTCACCTCTAAATTTCACTATGTAAAAAGAAGATTCACATCGTATCAAAATGTCGGCATATGAGTATTAAATGTAGATGAAATCAAAACTAATTATTTGTTGTTCTTTGCGAGACGAATATTTTAAAGCCAATTAATTAATATTTGGATAATTATTTAAAAAAATACAAACGAAATGCTACAGCATTGTATTTATGGCACTTTTTAAACTTGAAATTAAACAAGGGCTAAGCTGGGTGAATGGACCGTACGCGAAATGTGCCTGCATGGGTAATGGGGTCTTTTTTAGTTCCCAAATTCGGGAGTTTGGGGTCTCTTTGTAATCATTGCGTCACTGTAGCATTTCGTTTGTATGTGCGAAAATTTATTCAAAAATTAATTAATTAGGCTTAAAATGTTCGTCTCGCAGAGTATAACAAAAATATACAATTAATTTTTTATTTCATCTATATTTAGTACTCCATACATGTTATGATATTTTAATGTGATGGGAAATTATAGTAAATTTGGGAGTTGGTTTTTAGAATTATAAACAAGCCTGATAGCTAGCGAGTCAGAAGCAGTAAGGCCGCGGTCAACGAGCATCTCGGCGAGGCAGAGCCAGCATGAAGATTGAAACAGAATGGACGGCGTGAGATAAGCTGAGTCGTTGTTCATCCGGATTCACCCGTTTCCCCGTCCCCCCTCTCACGCTCCTGCCTCACGGCTCTTCTGCCCTGAGGCGGTTACGGCTTGGCGCGCCGCCCGCCGCCCTCCGCCCGCCGCCGTATCCCCGCCGAGGCGCTGTCCTTGGCCGCTGCTCCCACTGCTCGTCCCGGGGAACCAATGGCATCCCGCTTCCGATCCGGCCGGCGCCGCGCGTCCACCTCGCCCGGCAGCTCGTCGACCTCGCCTGGCCGCAAGTCGTCCGGCCACCGCAATGTGAGGCGCCGGGCGTCGACCTCTCCCGTCAGCGCGTCGTCCACGCCCGCGCCCGCGGCTGCCCGCGCGTCGTCCACGCCCACCCCCACGCCCGCGCCCGCGGCTGCCCGCGCGTCGTCCTCGCCTGGTCAGTCCTCGTCCACCCCTACGCCCCGCCGCGCATCGTTGACGCCCACGCCCCGCCGCGCGTCTTCGACGCCCACGTCCCGCCGCGTGTCGTCCACCCCAACGCACGCCCGCGCGTCGTCACTGCTTCGCAGCTACTTGATTTGGAAGGTGAGTAAATGCTGTTTATATCCAAAACCTAGATGGTTTCGTCCTAAACTAGAAAACACGGGTGCGGCACCATCCTTGAGTTGGCCAGTGGTGATTCTCTGTGTGTTTTGCAAAGGATTATACCATTTTTGGACCATGGGTCTTGGATGTTAGTAGCCATGTGAATGGATGTATAAGCTAGGCGGTCACAATAAGTATGTAAGAAAGGCAGTATTGCTAGAAGCTATGTTGATTGAATTTTAGTTATCAATAAACATTTATTGGCCTCTCTCATGAGAGAACAGCCCATATAGGAAATTATCCTTGTGCTTGCATTGACGGAGGGAGACACCATTGCTTGTTGCCGTTGCTCTAGTGTACTTTTCTTCTAGAATTCATGTTACAATTATATGATGCATGCATCATGATGATCTCAATACCAGATTTAGAATATGTACTAGAAATATGGCGCGCTGTTATGACCCGTTAATTTTGCATATATAGTTAGCTTGGTTAGGATAACATAATTTATTAGCTTAATCCAGCCCTCAGGTGAGTATATGGAGCTGTTTTTATTGGGTTTCATGTGTCCACTACTATTAGTAATAAATCCGTTGAGGTACTAATATAGGATTAACTGTGCACGGGCAAGTGTTGCTAAGTCTGTAAACCTTACAGAACTACATATCCTAGTTGCCAATTTGCAGTCTCCTTTTTAGATAGCGGTCCTAATATTTAATAAATTTCTCTGCGGTGATGTTGCCGACATCATAAAATGAAGCATCAGATTGGGTCTAGCAGTTCACATAAGCTGAGGAACTTAACAGTTACCCATTTCATTTTTTTTGTTATGCTGTCAACGTCTCCATAGGATTTATTTGGCTTGCACCAAAAGATCACTTGGTGCAGAAAGATTTTTGCATTATTTCTTCAGAGAGATGCATACAGAAAATGGATTCATGGTAAAAATTATGGAATTACATGTTGAGATTTTTTAGAGTAACACAATTTTTTAAGATCTCTCTGGATACTGACGAGAAAAGGTGTACAGATCGTGAGAGAGAACTAATATGTCTAAGCTTAAAATTTGGTTTCAAAGCTTTGTCTACGAAAAACTGCAGTGTTAAAATTATGTCTTTTTTTAGGAAGGATGAAAAAGTCTAGTAAAGCTTGTCATGAACATTTGGTCATTTCCACATGATTTATGTTGTCCAATACATTACTTATACTGATAAGATGAGCTGTGATATTCCACAAACAGAAAAATAACACACACGAAGTAGTAATATTTACTTAGATAGACTGGGCAAAACATAGAATGTTCCTGTGTGGTAGTTGTGAGCTGTAGTACTATAAATCATTATCAAGCGAGTGCCTGCTTAAAATTTTCATCCTATAGTGAGTATTGATGATATCCTCGTGCTTTGGGCTATTGGGAAAAATCATTAGCCTGAATTACCAAACCAAACTGCCAGCCGCGCATGCTTGAAACTGATATAAATTTTCTGTGCCGGCTTGACTACTCTGTCAATGCATTGAATCTTTGCAGCCACAAATGCTGCAGTGCTTCACCTAATGGGAGGAACTATTTTATTTTATTGTTTTGGTTCCCACTTTATAGAGGGTACCAGTCAAGTACTTCGACAAAAGATTGCATCTCCAACAAATTATTAGAAGCTAGCTGACATGTCTTCTGATTCGAAAATTGATGTGCTGTTAAATTTCTAATATAACTGTTCGTCCAATAAAACAGTTGTTATAACATAGGAGTACTTTATGAATAAGGGCTCTCCATTCTTTGCTAAGCTAGAAGGCTACTGCACATATGAAATAAATGTATTGTATTGGTCCAAAAATGTTCAGTACCATCCAGAACACCTTCTCTAAAAGTGGAAACTGATACAACCTTAAACTGTTTCTTTTCATTTTCTCAGCTTAATCTGCTAAGTGCTAAGACCACAGGAGAGCTCTCAAACCACATTATTACTGGTACATTGTGAAAATTTTAGTAACTAATACCGGCTGACAAGGACCCTATCCTTATTACCTGGTCAGACATTAACATTGCCCCTGCCCTTAGTAAAATTATTGAAATAACCGAGTTAAATGGTCATGCTGCCTTGCTTTGATTTCTCCCCCTAAAAATTTCTTTATACTACTGCACTCTGTGTAGCCTCACTTATATAGTGCCCTGAACTCCCCTGGCTGTCCTACAACTAATATACTTTGTCAGTAAGAATACTGCTAGAGACTAAAGTATTTGTTTCCTTGTATATGTTTTCAGTCTATTTTTGAAATTAGCAAACGTTGTTTGAAGCTTTGCAACTGACAAACTGTTACTGCTATTGGGGAATTCCATGAATATATATTCCAGATTGCTTTAGTCACAGCATAAGTAGGATGTTGCATTACTAAGTTGCTAACCCTGTAGCATGTTCTCCAGCATTGTCGCATTGCGGGTA
The DNA here is from genome assembly GCA_033239725.1 of Echinochloa phyllopogon. NCBI lineage: Eukaryota > Viridiplantae > Streptophyta > Magnoliopsida > Poales > Poaceae > Echinochloa > Echinochloa phyllopogon. The sequence continues at coordinate 7,200,880 of BTCW01000009.1, read as the reverse complement.
TCAACTTGGACAAATTCATAATGTTTTCCAAGCTTAGCTGCAAAGGATTCATCTTTCTCCCTGGCAAAATGGGGCATGAATAATTGACAGTTATATATGCAGCTTGAACAGATAAGAATGTCCCACCCTGCTGTATGGGCAGCTCCGCCTCTGGTGTGGGTTTGCAAAAGGATATGTAGATAATTGGGTTTGGCTTTGGGATGAAGAATGGCAAAATAGGCATTCTCATCCCTCAATAATTGCCGACTGCATGTTTGTCCCCTAGCTTTAGTCCAACTTATTTGACTGCAATCCCTCCTCCCCTCCATCTATCGCAGAGGCCACCACCACCCCTTCTATTTTATTTGAAACATGGTTTGCTCTACAATTTACCCGCTCTCCAATTTACCAAATGTAAGAAAAGTAGTAGTACTATTAAAGTGGCTGAAAGATGCTACTTGCTTATTTGTCTGTAGTTCTTCAAACTGATCGGATTTTTATTTCAGAAACCACACATGAAACTGACGAGAAGGAGGACGGGGCAAGCTCTTCAGAAAGTCCTGAAAGTTCAGGCAGAACAACTTCCGGTTAGTAGTGGCACATGTATTCCTTGTATTGTAGGATATACTACATTTTGCCTGTGCCAGTGTGTGGATTTGAATTGTATGTAAATGCCTATAGCTTGCTTAAATTGCAATTGTTTGAGCCATAGAATCTATATGACTATATACATCACCTACAGCCTGTTACACCCACCTTATAATCTCTTGCAAACCTGCTGGCATTCTGCATTTAGGATCTATTTCTATTACTTAGGTAGTGCTTTTGCAGCTTATTGCTTGTGTAGCACTTATCCGAACTGAAGAAAAGATGTGCTTCAGTTTCGTGACATTATGATCATAGGAACAATAAGGTGTTAGACTTTTACCTTTCTTTTGATATTTGATCATCTAATATTATATTCAATTTACAGGACGAATTGTATGAGCTTTTTGTGTCTGAGAAGGAGGAGAAGAAAAGCTCTGAGTTTCGTGATTTCTATACCTCTGAAGCTGCTGTCACTGCTATCGATGTCCCAGGGCAAACTTCTGGTGAACAGTATCTGAGGTTCTCTGATCCTGCAAAGATTTCATCAGCAACCCTTATCGACTGGGTATTCATGTTGGGAGATGCAGGATATTCTCTCCGTGGCTGTTTTGATTCATCTGATTTTGCAGTCACACACTTTGGTTACTTCAAAGGCAAGAGATCTCTGATGAAAAGACTCAAGAAATACAAAGCAAAGTGGGGTAGGATGGATATGGAAGCAGCTGCTGATTTGATACTGGATGAGATCTGCTCTGGTGCTGCTATACTACCCTCTGATTTGCAACACCTCCTTGGTTTGCTTAAGAAAAAGAACACATTTATCATAAGGCACCATGCCTCGTTGTATAAGGAACTTGGGAAGGATGTCCTGTTCTCCTCAATGTTCGTAAGATTCAAGAAACTTGAGAAGCTTAACAAATCGAAGTACAAGAAAGTTCTCGCCAAGATTCCCTACTGCAGTGGTTTAGATTGGTGGAAGCCAAGGGTCCAGAAAAACACATATCTCGAAGCAGTGCTCGACAGGAAGAATCCCACAAACCTCAGCAAGAAGAACCGGCGAAACCGCAAGGTCAAAATTGCATTCAGGGTTCGTTCAGCATATAAAGGGCACGGGGGTGAGCTATTGAGATTCAGAAGGAATGGTCAGCAACACCTTCCTGATTTTTCGATTGGCAAGCAGCCAGCTGCTGCTGCAGGGACACTGGGCCGTCGCCTTCAGCAGCCATCACCCACTGCCTCCAGCATGAAGAAGAAGCTTCCCTGTTCAGCGGCTTCTGCAGCGAGCAGGGGTCAGAAAGCTGTGCAGCCAGGGATGGGCAGCTGTGCTGTCTCTGGAATGGTGGAAGTGGAGCTCTATGGACCTGATGACGTTGAACATATGTTTGAGGTTGCAGTGCCTGACCTTTTGGTCGATTTCCAGCAAGCTATGAGTGATGTGGGAGAGATCAAAGGTCTTGGGTGGCCGGAGCCATCAAGGGGAGGACGGCTCCGCTGAAAAGTTCAAGTTGGATCTAGTGGGTGGCCGGAGCCATCAAGGGGAGGACGGCTCCGCTGAAAAGTGCAAGTTGGATCCAGTGAAGCCCAGTGAACCTTGATGTAACAGCAGTGCATCTTTGGATGCTTTTCATATTCAGAAATGTTAGGATATATACCGAAGCTCATGTTTGCAGGATGAGCTAATCATTTCATGTAGACATTTACAAAGACTCCACGCAGACCGCATCCACGCGTTACATCGAGATATCATCATGATTTTTACATCCAAAAGGCCACGGGATCCTCCAGGGCAAAGTCACTAGCTGCTTCAGGCACTTTGTAGTATCGAACTCGCCTGCTGTTGCCAGTCGTCAGGTGTCCATCCTTGTCAAACTTGAGAGAAAACGTCGTTACTCGAAACAGGTGGCGGCATGGCTGGTCAGTCTCATCTAAATCCTCGTCCTCCTCATCCTGCAACCTGTAGAAATTCCTCTCGTCAGCACAGTCATCGCCGGTTATCGAGACGCACTGCACCAGGCAGAACTTGCTTCTGTCTCCCATGTAAATAAGGGTGGCTCCAACGTGCTTCTCAACCGAATCCTCGCTGAATATCTTCTCCTTGCTTAGCTTCCAGGACAGACACTGCCCATCACTGGAGTCAGAGCTGGAGGACACCACATCGCAGGCGCATATGTGTCCAGCTGCGCCCGGATCTGCGCTAAGCCCAACCCAGGCGTCCAGCTCGCTGTCAAAATACGCGCGATCGGTGAAGGGCAGCATCCACTTGCCGTGTTGCTTCCACTTGAGATGTGCTTCCGCCGTGTCGAAGGTGAAGGTGCGCCTCTTGGTGCTTACAAAGATGGTCCGTCCATCAGGATGCACGGTGTAGGAGGTGATATCCTTGTGCTTGAAGGGATACTTCGGCAGCTCGCACCAGCACAGATCGCCGGGTTCTTCTAGCGGCGGCGTTTGAAGCAGCTGAAAGGAGTCGCAAGACAGAGCGTATAGTCTTTTGTCGACGGAAAAGTAGATAGGATCGATCAGATTCATCTTGGGGCGAGGGACTAAGCCAAACAACCGCGTGCGAACGTCGAAGACAGGAGCGCCGCAACTCGGCGTCAATGGATGAGTGTTCCTCCCTCCCACTCCCACGTAGTTGGGATCCATGGCAATGATCTTGGTGCCAAAGGCGGCAGCAAAATAGTTGGGATACCCACGGTGAGCCTCCAAGCGGAAGACAGCTGGTGGCAGGCGCTGCTCGCGCTCCGCGCCTTCACCTGAGATGGCAGTGTTGTGCAGGTGCGGCGGCTCGTCGGAACAAGGGTCGGACGACAGATCTACCTTGCGGATGCTGTACCCCCACAGCCAGTCATCGACAACAAGGTAAAGGTGCCGGCGCCGGCGCTTTGCCGTTCGGTCGCCATTAACCCCACCGGAACGCCGCTTTGCCATCCTTGTTCCTCCTTGTCTCCTTGTCCTCTGCCCACGGCCCAGCAGATCAAAATTTCCTCCCGATCCGTCTTCCCTTGATCTTTTAAAGGCGCTGCCACTGACCCTTGATCCCTGCCATCCAAAAACGAATCCGTTCGCAAATAAGAATCAGACCACACCAGTCCTAGCCCTACTACAACTCAACTAGAACCAATCCTGATATCCGAATCTGAATCGTGTGGTTGCAAGAAACAAAGAAAATCACATTCTACCAACCTGTTAAAGGTGGCTGAGGCGGACGCGGCATCGGAGGTGGCTCCGGCGGCGGCGGCGGCGGCGGAGTAATTTTGAGCGGCGGCGGCGGCAGCGAACCGAATGGATTCGTGGGGGAGGAAAGGAAAGGAAACCCTATTTGACTAGGAAATCCTATTGGACTAGGGCCGTGTCGAACCTTGGGCCGGTCCGACCCCCATGGACAAAACCGTTGTGGGCAGGGTTGAATGTGTTGTGCGCAATAGCGCGGGTGGGTGGGTTGAATTCGGCCCAGTAGAGGCTTTCGGCCTGCGTGGAAGAGGACGGCTCAGTTGTATTCTCCTTGATTACCTCAAAAAAGTTGTATTCTCCTTAAAAAGAAAAGTAGGAGCTTATGTATTGATGTTTTTATTTTCTTTCTTTATATTATATAAAATATGCCCGTCCGTTGCTATAGTTTATAAAAAAGTATATATCAATTTATTTTGGTTATATTATACTTTCATAGCTTAAGAACTAAGGAAGCTATAAAAGGGATTATCAACATGTTTCACCACCAACTTCAATTTGTGAATTATTTTTCTCTGCTCTACTAGTAATTAGCTATCTTTTTTTTCCGAAAATATATTTTTGCGGTAGAGAGATTCACTCTCTAATCAAGAGTCTAATAGGGTTTACAATCTTGGAGCATAAAACGTCAAATACACGAAAAAGCATATCTACAAGCCAAGTTATGGACTTATGGTTTCAACTCGATAAGCATGCTCCACAAGTTCATGAGCAACCTATTCTGCACAAGTTCTTTGGTTACTTGGACACTGCCACAGGCTTTAACGATCTCCGTTACATTTTGGACAGTTGGCCTAATTGGTTGATCTCTTCGTCCTGGAGTGATGGGATACGGTTATCTGTTTTACAGTATTACAAAGTGTGCTAATATTTTTCTTCCATGTGGTCTAATTTTTAGAAGTTTGGTTCACGGCAAAATCGAAATGTCTATATTTTGAAACGAAAGGTACATACATTTATTATCATCAAGAGAATGGCATTTCTCCATAGTTATAAATGTGATCTTTGAATCTAGAGTATTTCATTCCTTAAAAGCCCATAAATTTTCTTCCGTCCAAGCAAGTCTTAAAAAAACTTATCATGGACCTAATTACGCCATCTACGATCATCATAATTTCACACTATAAAAGGCGCTAGAGCGGCAAAGAGCCAAAGACAACAATCACGAGAAGACTCAACCACTTCATCCTTTATATACCAAAACTAGCCCCCTGTAAACCACACCGCCATCGCAGTAAGCGACCAAAAGCCAGAGAGGCGGCTTTGCCCTGTCCGTAGGCCGTAGCCTTGGTGCCGAACGCCATGGCCGGCACCAAGAGCAAGTCGTCCTCCGCCAAAGCCGGCACGCCCCTCCTCGGCAAGGCCGCGGCACCTTCGCCAAGGTCTACCACGCGCGCTGCCTCGCCGGCGGCGACCCCGTGGCCGTCAAGGTTCTCGACAAGGCCGAGCTCGCCGCCACGGGCATGGCGGCGGGTGTCCTCCGCGAGGTCTCCGCCACCCCAGCGTCCTCTGCCTCCACGAGGTCCTCGCCACGCGCTCCTAGGTCTACCTCGTCATGGAGCTCGCCCCCGGCGGCGACCTCCTGTCCCGCCTCGCCTCCCTCCCGGCGCGCCTCGTGTTCCTGCAGCTGGCGTTGGCGCTCGCCTACGGCCACGCCCGCGGCGTGTTCCACTCCACCGCGACGTGAAGCCCCAGAACGTGCTCGTCGATGCCGCCGGCGGCGTCAAGGTCTCCAACTTCGGGCTCGCCGCGCTCCCGGACTCGCTCCGCGACGACGGCCGTCTGCACACGGCCTGTGGCACGCCGGCGTTCCCGGCGCCCGAGGTGCTCCGCCGGAGGGCCTACGACGGCGCCAAGGCCGACGCGTGGTCTTGCGGCGTCATCCTCTTCGTCCTCCTCGCCGGCAGCCTCCCCTTCGACGATACCAACATCGCCGACATGTGCCGCAGCAGGGCGCACCGCCGCGAGTACGCGTTCCCGCGGTGGGTGTCGCAGCCGGCGCGCCGCCTCGTGTCGTGTCCCGCCTGCTCGACTGCCGACCCGAACCCGGCGACGCGCCTCGCCGTGGCTGAGCTCGCGGGGCACCCGTGGTTCAAGCGCTCGCTCAGCGTGGACTCGCAGCTCGGCGGCCTCATGGACGGCCAGGCGGAGCGGGAGCTGGCGTTCCAGGCGCCGCCGGCGCTGAACGCCTTCGACATCATCTCCATGTCACCCGGGCTCGACCTCTCCGGGCTGTTCGGCGAGAGCAGGAGGAGCCGGGAGAAGCAGTTTATGACATCCGGTAGGGCTGACTTCTTTGCTTCAGCACGTTAGGGAATCCGCGCCGCCTCGTCACCGTTCCCTCTCCTTCCCTTCCGCCGTCGCCGCTGCCCCGCCTTCCGCCTCGCCCGCTGCTTCCTCTCGCTGACACCCTACCTCCGACCGCGTCTTCCACCGCCCCGTCGACTCCAAGGCTCTAAGATCCTCCTCCGAGAACGGCGTGACCGCTAGCCAGTCAGCCCCCGACGAGCAGCCGACGACTGGGCGAGCGGCTCCGCCACTTGCAGCATCTTTGCACCGCCTTTGCCGGCGACGAGAACCCATGAGGTATTCCCGCCCCTTGTCTTCACTTCCTGCTGTGCGAAACGGAGCACTCAAAACCCTAACATATGCTAAATGTATTCGGATCTGACCATAACATATAAAGTCAGTTTCGGTTTTGTTTGCAAAATTATCGGGTGTGCATGTGTCTGTCGAGTTGAGTTGCAATAGGATTGGGGATGATTGATTCGAATTCGATCTCGTGTTGCAGGGATCAAAGATTAGAGGCAGCGCCTTTAATAAAAGAGAGAAGGGAGACAGAACGGGAGGAAGCAGATATATATCGAGTAATAATACAAGAAGTCTTTTTTGTGAACGGGGTGGTGAGTAGATAGAGAACAAGAAAGCAACGAGCAAGAAGGATGCCGAAACGGCGCTCTAGTGGGATTGACCGCAGCCCGAAGCGTTGGCGGCAGCACCTTTACCTTGTCATCGATGACTCGTTGCGCGGATACAGCATCCGCAAGATAGATTTGTCATCCGATTTTGATTCAGATGACAGCGAGGAGCAGCAGCATCCGCATGCTACAATCTTAGGGCCAGGTGCCGAGCTTCACCTGCCCCCAGCTGTTCTCCGCTTGGAGGCGCCGCGAGGATTGCCACACTACTTTGCGGCCGCCTTTGGCACTAGGATCATGGCAATGCATCCCATGAAGCTGGGAACGGACGGCAAGGTTTGCTTGATGTCCAAGCTCCTCGTTCCCATATTCGATGTCCGCACACGGGGCGTCATCTTTGGTCCTCGGCACAAGGAAGACTTGGCTGACCCCATCTACATCCCAGTCAGGGATAGGCTGTTCGCTCTAGCTTCTGGCTCCTTCGAGCAGCTCTGGCCACCACCGCTTAAACACCCTGGCGGTGAGCACTGGGTGTGGGCATGGCACGAGCTCCCAGAGCCGCCCTTTGAGAGGCAGCAAATCACCTCATACGCCGTGCACCCCGATGGGCGGACGATCATTGTCAGCACCGCCGAGAGTGGTGGTGCCGTCGCCGCCACCTTCGCCTTGGACACGGAGGCGCCGGACTTCGTGTGGAAACGGCTGGGCAAGTGGGTGTTGCCTTTCACTGGCAGCTCGCACTTCGACGGCGAGCTGGACGCCTTTGTAGGTCTCTCTAAAGACACAGACACCCTTGGTTACCTCTGCTCCTGCGACACGGCCGGTTCTGACACCGGCGAGGGGCATTGTCCACCTCCGGCATGGAAGCTCAGCAAAGAAAAGCTGTTCGGCGATGACCGGGGCGAGAAGCACGAAGGCGCCACCCTCCTCTACCTGGGAGGCAAGAGCAGGTTCTGCCTTGTTCATCTCCATCCAGGATGGATGCCTCGATGAGGAGGTGCAGGAGGAAGACGTGCCCGGGGCACGACGTAATCTGCTTCGACTGACCATATTTTCTCTCAGCTATGACAAAAATGGAGACCTGACCACTGGCAAGAGTCGCCGGGTTCGATACTATAAAGTACCTAAAGCTTCTACTGAGTTTCTGCTCAAGAAACCGGTGGCGTTCTGGCTGTAATATTGTGCTATGATAGTATGAAATTTCATATTTTTCGCTTCAAGCGTGATTCTGTTGCATCTATTGTATTAGAGCCAAGATTGTGCAGATGCAAATGTGCATCCTTTGTATCTTTTGAATAATATGAAATGTATGGCGATGTCTCTTTTAATCCTTTTGATTTGATCAGTAGAGCATGCTTGCATAAGCCTGCAAGAACATGACCTTTTGAATGGCGATGTTTTGTTTATCTTATTTGATTAGCCTTCGCTCCTCATGCTCACATTGTTCTCTGAAAATTGGTGTGAATGTGTGTTCTTGATGGCTACTGTACATTATGAATATGTTTGTTTTCCATGGTTACATTCTGAATATGTCTGTTCTGGATGGTTCAAGTTCTCAATGTGTGTGTGCTTTCTTCATTCATGCGGGAAGCGGTGCTAGGTCCTGAAAGTGCTCAGATCAGATAACTTCAGACTGGAGACAAAAGAAGATAGTAGAACTCCACATTGTAATTAGGATTGTACCCCATCGGCGCCAACGTGCTCAACGTCCGCATCACCGGGGCGCTCTACGACGTTGAGGCAGCACGGCGGGACACTGGACGGCGGCGACAAGACCTGCATCGGCGTGCAGTGCTTCCGCAAGGTGTTCCTCATCATCACCGTCGTCGGCGCGCTCGTGTCGCTCGTGCTGGTGTGGCGGACCAGGAACTCTACAAGGGAGACATCTACGCCGAGTTCAGGGACAACGCGCGCCGCCGCCGAGGAGGAGGACGAGGATCTGAAGCGGCGCAAGGAGGAGGAGTCAACGCCGGTCAACGGGACTAAGGTGTAGTATCCATGGGGATTGGCGGCCAGGCGCTTGCAACCCTTGCGTTGACGGAGTATACATGGCCAACGCCACATGATTGAGCTGACGCTCGGTTTTGACTTGTATACACGTCGTCTCCGGTCCATGCTGTTCTCAAGCTCAGAGAGAGCTCAGACGAGAGAGGCAAGGGATGCCTCAGTCACAGACTCACAGCTTATGACTGCATATACTGCAGGTGATTACTGATTGATTAGCGTGGAGTAATCTTTTAGCAGAAGACTAGCGGTGATGATAGCATAGAACGAGTTGCCTTGTTATGGTTTGTTTAGCTTCTGTGGTAGATGATCCCAATTTATAGTCGTCGGAAGGAGAATAAAATTACCTTGATCACCTCATAGAGGTTTGTATCCAGGTGATCTGGTGTCCTGCCTGTAGCATACAGCCATGGTGGTTCTGAACGTCTGATGGAAGCGCACCATTTCTGCAAAGGAAGAAATCAGATGAAGCGAAAACAACATTATTTGAATGACAAATGAAACGTTCTGCGTCAACGAATCACACCATTTCGACGATGAACTTTTAAGAATATCTCCTCTTCTCTTTCTAAAATTTAAATGATTTATTGGCACGGTGCACTGCCTTGCCCTCATTCAGCTCGAATGAGCTGTGAGATCAGTTCCTATCAGTTCCTTTTACGAACAGAGCTACAGAGGTGTTGATCCGTCCAATTTAGCCGGATTTTTAATTTCTGGACCAACAACTGATCTCAAACAAGAGATGTTCCAAGTTTCAACAAAACTGCACTTGCATTTACCTGATGGTTGCAAATTGTCGTCTGATGGGCCTTAAGACAAATTAAACAAGCTTGATGAATTTTATCCATTGTCGTTAGTAACTAGAAAGTGACATTCCACTCGGTAAGCTTGAATTGCTCCTAGAGCCTGTGAACTATCACAAATAATTTGATATTATCCTCCAGGTGATACAGTTAAATCATCTGCTTTGTTTGCAGCAAAACTTGTAATAATGTGGCCCAATGCAACTTTGTTTGCAGCGGCCGGGAATTTTTCATTTGCTTGATGAAATAAAACTCCCTTTATCTAAAAGAAACAGTTAAATCATCTGCATGACTGCATGTTCAGCCAAAGTGAATATTTCAGGACGCTTCACTGACAACAAATGGTCAAGATATCTGACTTTTCATAGCAAACAATATTTCTCTTGACCATTTGTAATCAGTCGACAGGAGAGAGAAATTACCTTAGAATATCTGACAGAGCTTCTTATCCTAAGTGAACCGGTGTCCAGCTTTTAGAGAACATGCAATGTTGGCTTTTATCATCTGATGATTTTCAGGTCGAGAAACGATGCTGACAGGGCGAACGCCGTTGGGCTGATACGCCGTCTCTGCTATGTGCTATGGAAGGAATCAGATCAAGGGAAAGTCGACGTTGTTTGAATGTCAATCATAAAGCGTTGCATCAATTCGAATCAATGGTGTTTGTGGCTCGATTTGACTTGATAGTTTTTTTGGCTTAATAGCCATTTTTGTCCCCAAACTTTCTCAGGGATCGTTTTAATCCTCGAACTACCAAAAGAGTCAATTTAGTCTCTAAACTATTGTTTTCTGGTCTAGTCTAGTCCATAGCCTTAGTTGGCATGCCACATCAGTGGGTCTAATGTGACCACACTCTGAATATCCAGAGTGCCCTCTACATCAATTAGTCAATTATGTGGAACTATTCATTACTGAGTCTGTCTATCTTTTTACGGAATTAATTAATCATGTCTTTCTCCATATTTCCTCTAGATATCGTTCAGCAAATCTTGTTTTTGATCCCTCTCCTAAGATTTCTAAATTATACATGCTAAAATAGTGTAATCTATTGCTACTTGTTACTCTGAGTTGCTTACGCTGGAATTAACTGTATGAACATGAGTGAAGACAACTCTATCACGTTATGAGTAGCAGATGATGAGAGCATACATGACGCACTGCTCGCTGGATTGCCACTGCTGAGAGCCTGAGAAGTTACTGGGGAGGGCACTATGCACATTTGGGCAGTGGTGGACCTAGGATTTAAATTTAGGGTATGCCACCCCAATACTTCTAATATACTTATATACAGTATAATTAATAAACAATTTGGTATGTAACGGAAACCAGCTACTCGGAGGGATGGAAGCCAGGGGCAGTTGGCCTGCTCTATTTGCAAATTGCAAGCACAAGAGTCAGACGTTGGCATAAAGACTTGACCTGAGAAATGGCTGGACAAATATTTTTTATATGGGTTTGTATTGGAATTTTAGGTATGCCATGGCATACCGGGCCCACCCACTGGCCACTGAGTCCGTCAGTGCATTTGCTGTATGTCACAATGGACGAGCTGATATGGCATGCCACTTAATTAAGATCAGCTGACATGACATGCCAATATGGTACAACTAAGATCAGGGACTAGGTTGGAAAAAAATAGTTGTTCAGGGATTAAATTGGCCCTGTTAATAGTTCAAGGACTAAAATGAGCCTCTAAGCAAAGTTTGAGGATTAAAATGGCTATTAAACCTTTTCTAAAAAGGAAAGAATATTGCAATATTCAGTACTGTGAGCCGCTGGATGGAAAATGCTGCATTGTTGGCCTCCAGCAGCTCAGGGGCAGTTGCCGCTTCAGTATCCGCATCAGGCGGCCGAACGACTGTATGGGCGGACGGACACGGCCGGACCCCATCCATCCAAGACGTACGGAGACGGAATTGAATGCCAGTCTCAGTCCCATCCTGTCTTTTCTTGGAGGTCCATGGCTAGCTCCCCTCCAGCAGCAATGGCGACACTCTGAACCATGGGACAGCCGCTTGGGTGCTCCGTGGATGATGGAAGGGGGATTCAGGTTAGCCACAGGGTTTATCTGCATGGCCAGTTTTCAGCCAGGCTTCAGAGCATCGGGTCGTCGCTCTCACTGATTTTGGTCTGTTTCCAACGTTTCAATGCGCTTGTCATGTCGTCTGACGGCTACAGGTGAAATATGCCCATGTGTGGCTACGGTTAATACAACAAAATGTGCCACTCAATTTTTACTCAATGCTCATGACCAATTTATCATACTATTTATATTTTATTACTCGTAACAACGCAATCACATGTCCCTTCGCGTCGAGATTCGACGCTGCCGCCCACGACTCCGCCGCCGTCTCCGTCTGGGACTCCTAATGACACCTCTCTTTCCATTCTAATCGTTAATTCGCAATCCACCGTCCGTAGCTGTGTTCTCTCCACCACCGTCGTCCGGGCGCTCACGAGATCGTCAGGTCCGATAACGGGTAAGCGGAAGCACTCCACCTGTATTTTTTTCATGATTCGATATACTTTTTGAGAACTCTCGTGAGCAGGAATTGGAAGCAGTGCTGCTCCATCTCATCATGCTGCAGGAAGCATGAGTACTCCATCTCGTCATTGCAAACTGCTTGGCCAACTGCTGACTGCTGCTCCATCTCGTGGTTAAGGGCCTGAGCTGCAGGAAGGAGGGCGCGCCGTGCTGCTGTGTTGGAGCTGAGCTTGAAGCGCATGGACAGCGGCGGCGGAGTCCCGTACGGTGACGGATTCTACGCGAAGGGTCGTGAGTGGTGCGATGCCTGGATCCCGCCGTTTCAGGTTTGATTTAGTGAGGAGTTTTTAGAAAAATTATAATTAGCAAAGCTAATGATGGGAAGATTTAAGTGTTAAAGTTTTTCACTCTCTCTTTAGCCTTCGGATAGAGATTCAACAGTTGTAATGAGAGTTTTCATAGTTTGCACATAAAATTAGTTTCTATAGGATACGTCGCCTAAATTAACCATCTTTCACTCCAAGACGTCATATTTACTGCGTTGGCAGAGAACTTTTTTTTTGTTGTTGATAAACAGGCAGAGAACGTTGACAACTGAAACAATCAGCAAGGACGATTGTCCCCGCGTAGCGACGAATTGCAGAAGGCTGCCAGGAGCAAAACGTCAACGTTGCAGCAGTTGTACGAGGAGCAGTGCGATCCTGGGCGCCAGCTAAGGCGTGCTGTTGTTTTGCAAATATTTTGAGGGAAGAGGAGGGCTTTGTGTGCTTACAATGGGTTTGGGTGTGTTTAGTTCTAAAAAGTAGAGGAGAAAGTTTGGTGAAAATGTCACATCGGACACTGTAGCGTACTGGAGCATGTTTGTGGTAAATATTGTCGTATCATGACCTAACTAGACTCAAAAGATTCGTTTCATCGTGTACATCAAAACTATGTCCTTAATTTTTTTATTTATCCACATTTAGTGTTCCATGCATGAAGGGGAAGATTTGATGTGATAGGTGGATAGTGAAATTTAGAGAGAGAATTTTTGGATTTTCGGTGGAACTAAACACAACCAATAACGAATTGGACCAAGCATCCATCCGTGGTGTATATCTTACTGACACGGAGAGGACCTGCATATAACAACTGCTGTACATGTCTCAAGCCTCGCCCTGCGTTCTCGAGGCGGCGTATACATTGGTTGGGCTGGGCTCTAGAGCCCAGCAACTCTCAGGTCTCTTGTGCTGCTCTTCCGGGGTTTCGGCCTTCAATTTTAGCACGCGCCCACGCGTATAGCACCGTACTATGTACTGTACGTAATTATTACTAACAGGATAAATGGCCGCATGGAGATTTTTTTTTGAGCCAATGACCACATGGAGATTGAGGAGGGGAGCATTAACTCAGAAAAGCTTTTGAATAGAAAGGAGAACATTGCTTATTCTATCCAATTCACTTATATTGACGTCTTTTGGTGGATGTTATTAGATGAACTTAGAAGTATCAGCTCGATCATATTGAATATAAATTTGTAAAACTGGTATCCAGTGAACAAGTTATGGCTTTCTAAAGTTGGACTTTGGCCTGTTGTCTAAAAAAAATGACCGCATGTACGGTGTATCACGAATTCGCGATACGGAGGGAGTAATTTTGATGATCTGATCTCATCTCCTTGTATTCACATTGGACTCTTACGCAGGCACGATCCATGCCGTACGATGGAGCTGGTTACGAATTCGAATTCGATCTCGTGTTGCAGCCCTTGCATGTAACACCCTAAATTCATCACATTTAAATCATAGAAACCATTTGGAAATTTTCTAGGAATTTTTGAAGCTTATATGAATTTTCTAGGATTTAATTGGAATTTTATTCTCTTTAATTGAATTAAACATCATTAAATAATTATTTTAGTCAAAATAAGTTTTTGTTGCATATATTTTTGGTTGCTAGTAAATTGAATTTGAATTTAATTTGCTTTTGTTTGAATTATAGAAAAGTTGTTTAGGCTGAGTTTGGTTTAGGTCCCTGGACTCTCAGCAAAGTCCGCCTTTGCCCCCTGAACTTTCGGCCCAGCCCATCTTTGCTCCCCGCACCGTTTTTCTTTTCTTATCGGGCCGTTTTCTCTTCGCGGGCCGTCTCCTCTCAGTTTTCGGCCCACGACGGCCAGTCTCGCCGCACCGCTTTCCTCTCCCGTTGTCGCTGTCGTGTGGGTCCCGCTTGTCAGCTTCGTCGTCCCCGACCTGGATTTCCCTCGACCGAGTTCCAACCGCCGCCGTCGCCGATTTCCGCTCGGGCACGGACGCCCAGGGCGCCCGGACTCCTTTTTTTCCCCGGCCTATATAAGCGGCCGAACCCCACCGTCTTTTTCCCCAAACAAACCGAGCTTCGCAACCCTAGTTCCCGAGTCGCGCCGCCACCCAAGTTCGCCGCCGCCTCCGTGCGACGACGACCAGCGTCGCCGTTGTCAATTCCGTGTCCAAGACTCGTCGAAATACGTCGCCAGGTGGTATTGAAGTTTCCCCGTTCGTTTTCTTGGATCAATTTCGCTCTTGTCATGCTAACGACGCTCGTCGTCGTTTCCCAGCGCCGCCGACCGCCATTCTTCGTCGTCGAGCGCCGTCACAGCTCTTTGCTCATCGAGATCTGCCGTGGTAAGTTCGTCGTGTCCTTCCAAGTCTCTAGGGACAAACCACGCTCGTTTTGGTGTTCCCTAGCGTCGAGTTCATGACAACCGGAGAGCTCCGCCGCCGCGCATGGAGCCGCCGCCGTCGGCCATCGCCTGTGCGCCGTCCCAGTCATCCAGATCACCATGGTTGAACTCGCCATCGTCTTGCAAGTCCGTAGGTCCTGATCTTGTCGCAACCCGAGCCTTGTAGCCTTAGATCGAATTTACTCCGGCGAAGCCCCGCCGCGGGAGCGAGCGGCGCCGCCGTCCCGGCCGTCGCCGTCGTTGGCCGAGGTCCCATCTTCCCCTGACCGTCCGATTCAGATCCTACGGTCTAGATTGGATCTAGCCCGAGTAAAATCGATCGCGTACCGGTCAGTCGTGACAATTTTGCTAAAGAGTCCCTGAACTTCTTAGGAATCAACCCGCAGTCCATCTTAGTTCAAAAATAATTACAGATAGGTCATGTTTCTTCTATTTTAGCCCCTGCAAGTTTTAAAATTACACCCGAGGTCCTGTGTTGGTTATTTTACCCGTAAGCCCTCGTGTTTTTATACAAAATTATGTTTAAGTCCCTAAGTTTTCGCAGTTAGGTCCCTGGAACTTTTAAAACTTTGCCAGCAAGCCCTGAACCTTTGAAAAGCCATATCTTTCTCGTTGTAGCTCAGATTCCCGTGATTCCTGCGCTCACGCGTTCGTTGTAACGAGTAGAATAGTTTTGTGCTGCTGTTTTGATCTGTTGGAATTGTTTGGTGTACTGTTTCTTATTTGTTGTATTGTTTCCTTGTATGTGAATGTGTGATGCGAATAGGAAACGTTCAGTTCGAGGATTTCTCTGAAGACCCAGCTGTTGGAGAAGAATTTGAGCAGCATCAGAGTTGGGAAGAAGGCAAGTGTATTATGTCATACAAATGTCCTAATAATTGTTAATTTCACCATCCATGCATGTGTCTTAATTTGATGGGTTCCTATTTAAGGATTTGCCTAGTCACTATAATTTCCTGTCCCTGAAACTGAGTTGCTTAATTAATTTTGATGGTAGATGATGCTTAGCTTGCTCAAGTGGGATTGGTCTAATGAACCCCTACTCTATGTTCCATATACTCTTTTAATTAATTAATCTGCAAGATCATCTCTTTTTAATTGGAGCATGGAGCGACCACCCAGGAAAACAGTACAACCATAAGTGCTAACATGGCTCTGGCTTTGACCGATTAATTAGGTGCTCTAGGTAGATTTACCTGAAAGGGGCATGAGGGGCGGCGGTTGACGAGGTATAGCCCGGTCCTCTTGAGCTGTGGGCTTAGCTAAGAGACAGACCTCATTAGGGAGGGTTATGCTTTGCTCCTGAACCGGAAACCTTAGCGGGCTATCACTTATTAGAGTGTCTTTGTAAAGGTCTCATAGTGAAACCCAGTATTCGGTCCACGTGGTATGGGAAGGGTACATGCTTTCGGGCAATGAGAATCGCGACTTATGGTGAAAATGTACAACCTCTGCAGAGTGTAAAACTGTTATAACAGCTGTGCTCACGGTCATGGGCGGCCTGGACCCTTACATGATAATTTACACGTGAAGATGGATTAAATTGTGGTTACTTGATTGTGTTGGGATTATGTCATTCATTAATTTGTGGGTGGTATATACTTTCATTTGGTAGTAAATAGTTGTCTAATAAAACTGGGCCAATTAAAAGTGCTTACTGCAGTATTGTCAGGCAACCTTTTTGCCTCAGCCTTATATGTCATATTATATTTGCTGAGTACGTCACGTGCTCATGCTTGTTTTCTTTCTTCTATTGCATCTACTATACCCGAAATGCTGCTCAGATTGGGAGGATGTGGAGGATTTTGCTACTGAGTTTGAGGAGTTCTAGGCGTGTCTTCCCCCAGTCATCTGCCTGTGGAGTTGGAGTCACTCGTGCTTCGATACTTAAACGTTTAATTAAGTCTTCCGCTACGACATTTGTGTCTACTCTGATATTGTAATATTCGTACATTAATACTTTCTCGAATGCATGGTTATGATTATTCACTTGTGATGTCTACCATATGTATGTAAACTTGATCCTGACGCACATATGACATGCATCTTCTGCTAGAACCGGGTGTGACATTGCAGGAATCGAAGATTAGTGGCAGCGCCTTTAAAAAAGAGAAGGGAACATCGAACACAGAACGGGGAGGAAGCCAATCTATAATTCTATATCGAGCCGTATTAAAATTCGAATTTTTTCAGTCTAAGCAGGATGCCGAAGCGGCGTTCAAGCGAGCGTGACCGCCGCCGCCGGCGGCACCTTTACCTCGTCTTCGACGACTCGTCGTGCGGATACAGCATCCGCAAGGTAGATCTGCCGCCCGATCCCGATTCTGATTCCGATTCCGACGACGGCGAGCATCCGCCGCTGCCGCATCCGCATCCACATGCTGCAACCTCACGGGCAGCCGCCGATCGGCTTCGCCACCTGCCACCGGCCGTGTTCCGCCTGGAGGCGCCGCGAGGGTTGCCGCACTACTTCGCCGCCGCCTTTGGCACGAGGATCATGGCGATGCATCCCGTGAGACCGGGAACCGACGGCGAGCTCTGCTCCATGCCCAAGCACCTCACCCCCGTGTTCGACGTCCGCACACGCGGCGTCATCTTTGCCCCACGCCACAGGGCAGATTTGGCTGACCCCATCTACATCCCGTCAGGGATAGGCTGTTCGCTCTAGCCTCCGGCTCCTTCGAGCAGCTCTGGCCGCCGCCGCTGGAGCACCCCGGCGGTGAGCACTTGGTGTGGGCATGGCACGAGCTCCCGGAGCCGCCCTTCGAGAGGCAGCGAATCACCTCCTACGCCGTGCACCCCGACGGCCGGACGATCATTGTCAGCACCGCCGGGAGTGGCGCGGCGGCGCCGCCGCCGCCACGTTCGCCTTGGACACGGAGGCGCCGGACTTGGTGTGGAAACGGCCAGGGAAGTGGGCGCTGCCTTTCACTGGCAGCTCGCACTTCGACGGCGAGCTGAACGCCTTCGTCGGTCTCTCCAAGGACACAGACACCCTCGGCCACCTCTGCTCCTGCGACACGGCCGGTTCCGACACCGGCGAGGGGCGTTGCCCGCCGCCGGCGTGGAAGCTCGGCAAAGAGAAGCTGTTCGGCGATGACCGGGGCGAGAAGCACGAAGGAGCCACCCTCCTCTACCTGGGAGACAAGAGCAGGTTCTGCATTGTTCAGTGCATCTCCGTCCAGGATGGATGCCTCGATGAGGACGCGCAGGAGGAAGATGTGCCCGGGACACGTAATCTTTTTCGATTGATCACGTTTTCTCTCAGCTACGACAAAAATGGAGACCTGACCACTGGCAAGAGCCGCCGGGTTTCGATACTATAAAGTGCCTAAAGCTTCTACTGAGTTTCTGCTCAAGAATCCGGTGGCGTTCTGGCTGTAATATTGTGCTATGATAGTATGAAATTTCGTATGAAATTGCGAATTGGACAACCTTATAGGAGGCAGAAACAGTACAGCTGTTGGATAAATTGTTCCCTCTTTTTTTCTTCTGTCAATCTTAACCTTGTACCAGTGTCGTTCGAAGTATTCTTCCTTGTAACCTCACCCAAAAGTACAACTACTGTCCATTGCAAGACACAATCTAATGAGTGCAGTGGCGAAGCTAGAGCAGATTGGAGGGGGTGCATTTGCCTTATGGGTGCATAGTATTGAGTTTAGGAGGGTGCATATACGGTGAAATTCTAAGCATTATTATTGTTTTTACAAATTTTGGGGGTTCATTTGCAACCCTAATTATAGTGTACCTCCGCCCCTGAATGAGTGTACAGCTCGAAAGCACATTTATTCAAGTACTTCATTTTGTTTCATGTTGTTCCTGCCTTGCCATATATGTATACATAAGGAATGGCAAATCCAAATTATCTCCTGCGTGCGGTCGTGTTCGAGCGCGCGGTTGGCTTGGCGCGACGCGCGAGAGAGGAGAGAAACATGGGAGGAGAGAGAGAGGGGGAAGGAGGAAGAAGGTTTGACCGGGGTCAAGGCAACGTTTGACCGAAGTTTAAAAAGAATTTCACGTTGAAACATCAAAATAGGCCAATACAAAGGAGGGAAAAGCACAGGCGTCTCTGTGCTCCCGACGTCAAACGGCCGCGTTGCCAAAGTTGACACGGGGTGCTGTCCTGTGGAGTTTTCTTTTTTTTGAAACATAATGTCCTGTCCAGTTGGAGGCGAGCGCGAGAAGCAGTGGGGCAGAGGGAGGGAGGGCCTACTGCTGCTACTGATAGTCTGATACGGTACATGAGAAAAATGTGGCCACAATAATATATATAATAAGTTATAGTATTTATATGATTTTAATACCTTCAAAATCTACTCTGCCATATTATAATAATAGAATATAAACATAATATCATCTAAAACTACGCATATAGTATACATATGTTATTATTAATTAACAATTTACTTATTAGTCTATTAGGTCTTCTAGCTCGTTTAGCTCACAAGCTAGCTCGAACTCGCTCGTTATACTAACGAGAAAAACTCTTGCTCGGCTCGTTAGAAATATGCACCGAGCCGAGCCGAGCCGAGCGAGCTAACAAGTTTCGAGCATTTTGTTCGAGCATTTTGTTCAGTCTTAGTCCAAACACTTATTACAAATTAGGTAAGAAACTACATTCTCTCCCACAAAGTAGGCCCTCTCTTGTAGTCTTGTTTATATATATAGCACGATGTGTAGTTAAAATAAAACTGTAGGGGGCCTTTTCTAAACATCGTACTTTGATAAGAAATAATCAAGGAAACCAGTTACTTTGATTCAATTCGGTTTTGGTATTAGAGATCTTTTTCCAGCCATGCCCGCTGTAGTGCACCTGCATAATTGCTATAGTCTAAAATAACCACATAATAAAAGTAGCACGTACGTGTCGCGCAGGCATTGTTACTAATTAGTAGCTCTAGACTGGTTCTTTTAGTATGATTGTGGATTTATCATTCTGTTGGAAGTGATTTTATTATTTACCACCTAAATGATAGTTTCAAAGGACATGGAAACTTCACATTGTGACCAGTAGCCTGCTATTTGGAGTTCCATATCTTAATTTACATACGTGTTTTTTTTTCCTTCCAAGGAGCAACTGTTCCTAGTATGGAATTGGAAGAGCCAATGGGATTAAGTGGATTTATAGCAAGACTCTATATTTCTTTTATCGATTAATCATTTTCTTCTAAGATATGTTTGTAATATTTACTTTTTATACACAACATTTTGCCTCCATATATGTTGGCACATTAACTCATTATTCTCTATGATTACTCAACTAAATATTTTATTGACTTGGCATTTTTCTTATGAGATACTCCGTATCTAACTTAATTTTCCATATTGTCTCGCATTTCTTTTGTCCATGCAATATTTTTTTATCTCTAAGACAACTCAGCTTGACATATATTTTATTAACTCAACATAATTTCTGACATGTGCTGTCTTATCTTTTTATTTAGTATTTTTCTTTCAATATATGACAGCTCAACTCTTTTGTTGACTCCTTTTTCTTCCAATAACCCTTTTTATTTACCATATGTAGGGTAACTATAAGAGGATAAATGTAGATCACATAAGCTTGCTGAGGAAGGCTATGGAACAGATCAAAGCTCCTGTCCCTGCAGTGCAGGTTCTAAGCAATGGCGGGGAACTGACTAGTGTTATTGTCGCATTTGACGCTAGAAAAATACCCTGTGAAGTGGTGCAAGGATCAACTCCCGGGCAACAGTTATTGCAAGGGGATGAATGCAACTGTCCTGAACGTGCTGAACAAGATGCAGTTTTAAAGGTGGTGAGGTATTTGGGCATGAAGTTTGGGCTCCAGGTTTTGGATTTTAGTTCTCATAAGATCAACAAACTGGAGATGCAGTGCCAACAGCTAGATGAACAGAATGTCATTGTTCTGAAGAATATTAAGAGGCTATTGTGAAGCAGTGGGGATCTTCTATTGTGGACGTTTGTATTCCAACAGAGGATATACTACCTGAGCTGCTGATTAGCATTGGCTTGGAGTCGATGAGTGGAGCCGATGAGAATGCAAGCATGCTATTCTTGTAGTTCAATTACATAGTATTGTTGCTGTGTACTAAATGGAACCTTTCACGTCTGGCAAAAGAACTTATGCATTTTGTATTATCTATTTATTAACTTAACATGCCTAGATGGATGAATGTTTTTTGGTTGCCCTGATTCTATTTATTACGGATTCCGATTTAAGCAGAATAGGTCATGCATACAAAATATTTTCAAAAAAACTTCATGATATAGAGAGGCAATGTGTATGTTAAAACAGCAATGTTCGCAAATCCGTTACAGAGACATCAATAGAATTCATATCATGTCATCTTAAGCCATAGTTCAACATCTAAACCTTTAGTACACAATTGTGATATAAGATAAAATGCAGGTCCAGTCTAAATTATCTGACTACATTACAACACAGCAAAATCTTACGCCTTCAGTTACAACTCTTGTCCATATGTAGCTCAGTGCCCAAAATAACCAACCTTGCACACAAAGCGATCCCTACTTGAAGAAGGAATCACACTCATCTTCCATCACCAATCACTATGCATCAGTGTAGCCCTTAAGGTCACACTTGCTGCAACGAACATCAGTTTTTCATATCTTTGTTGTACTTCCCTGCCACCCACAAGTCTTTCTAGTATGTCCTGCAGAAGGCAACTCAACTTCAGGAGTACCAAACACGAACATTTCACTATTACGTTACTATGAAATTATTATGTTACTATAAACCACCACTTGTGGTGAAAATAGTGAGCTGGAGTAGTATTTTGCAATATGCGCATGGTCTACATAAAGAGTCTGGCAAATATTTATGGATATTGTGTTTGGTGTTTATTGGCAAAAGTAACTAAGTTTTAAAACTGTCTTTTACAAGATGTACATTAGCTATGGCTTGACTACAAAAAGGACTGGATCTGAAATTTAGACTGTCGTGCATCAATGAAGAGAGTCTGAAGTTTAGGAGGGTCTGAAAGGGCAACATGGGTACATAACTGTGTTGTATAAAAAGAACAATGTTAAAATCTGAAATGTAACTGAATGTTGGGTTGGCCTGAAACAACAACCAAAACACACAACACAGTTGTTGGAATAGATAAAAAATAAAATAGAAATCTGAATTGCAGCAGGCCTGTTGGTGGCTGGTGCTGATTATTGTTGAGAGAAAAATACTGCTGGCTGGTTAGTGGCTGGTGCTGGTTTTTACTGAGATAAAAACACTGCTGGCTGACGGCTAATAAGCCAAACAAACGGGTATAAAAACTAATTTGAGTATTAATTGTGGATGATGGGTAGTTCTGATTATTCTTTGGGCGAGGGGGCTGAGTGCTTGTGCGGAATAAGGCCCTGTTTAGTTCTCAAATTTCACCTCTAAATTTCACTATGTAAAAAGAAGATTCACATCGTATCAAAATGTCGGCATATGAGTATTAAATGTAGATGAAATCAAAACTAATTATTTATTGTTCTTTGCGAGACGAATATTTTAAAGCTAATTAATCAATATTTGGATAATTATTTAAAAAAATACAAACGAAATGCTACAGCATTGTATTTATGGCACTTCTGCCCTGAGGCGGTTACGGCTTGGCGCGCCGCCCTCCGCCCGCCGCCCGACGCCGTATCCCCGCCGAGGCGCTGTCCTTGGCCGCTGCTCCCACTGCTCGTCCCGGGGAACCAATGGCGTCCCGCTTCCGATCCGGTCGGCGCCTCGCCCGGCAGCTCGTCGACCTCGCCTGGCCGCAAGTCGTCCGGCCACCGCAATGTGAGGCGCCGGGCGTCGACCTCTCCTGTCAGCGCGTCGTCCACGCCCACCCCCGCGCCCGCTCCCGCGGCTGCCCGCGCGTCGTCCACGCCCACCCCCACGCCCGCGCCCGCGGCTGGCCGCGCGTCGTCCTCGCCTGGTCAGTCCTCGTCCACCCCTACGCCCCGCCGCGCATCGTCGACGCCCACGCCCCGCCGCGCGTCTTCGACGCCCACGTCCCGCCGCGTGTCGTCCACCCCAACGCACGCCCGCGCGTCGTCACTGCTTCGCAGCTCCTTGATTTGGAAGGTGAGTAAATGCTGTTTATATCCAAAACCTAGATGGTTTCGTCCTAAACTAGAAAACACGGGTGCGGCACCATCCTTGAGTTGGCCAGTGGTGATTCTCTGTGTGTTTTGCAAAGGATTATACCATTTTTGGACCATGGGTCTTGGATGTTAGTAGCCATGTGAATGGATGTATAAGCTAGGCGGTCACAATAAGTATGTAAGAAAGGCAGTATTGCTAGAAGCTATGTTGATTGAATTTTAGTTATCAATAAACATTTATTGGCCTCTCTCATGAGAGAACAGCCCATATAGGAAATTATCCTTGTGCTTGCATTGACGGAGGGAGACACCATTGCTTGTTGCCGTTGCTCTAGTGTACTTTTCTTCTAGAATTCATGTTACAATTATATGATGCATGCATCATGATGATCTCAATACCAGATTTAGAATATGTACTAGAAATATGGCGCGCTGTTATGACCCGTTAATTTTGCATATATAGTTAGCTTGGTTAGGATAACATAATTTATTAGCTTAATCCAGCCCTCAGGTGAGTATATGGAGCTGTTTTTATTGGGTTTCATGTGTCCACTACTATTAGTAATAAATCCGTTGAGGTACTAATATAGGATTAACTGTGCACGGGCAAGTGTTGCTAAGTCTGTAAACCTTACAGAACTACATATCCTAGTTGCCAATTTGCAGTCTCCTTTTTAGATAGCGGTCCTAATATTTAATAAATTTCTCTGCGGTGATGTTGCCGACATCATAAAATGAAGCATCAGATTGGGTCTAGCAGTTCACATAAGCTGAGGAACTTAACAGTTACCCATTTCATTTTTTTTGTTATGCTGTCAACGTCTCCATAGGATTTATTTGGCTTGCACCAAAAGATCACTTGGTGCAGAAAGATTTTTGCATTATTTCTTCAGAGAGATGCATACAGAAAATGGATTCATGGTAAAAATTATGGAATTACATGTTGAGATTTTTTAGAGTAACACAATTTTTTAAGATCTCTCTGGATACTGACTGAGAAAAGGTGTACAGATCGTGAGAGAGAACTAATATGTCTAAGCTTAAAATTTGGTTTCAAAGCTTTGTCTACGAAAAACTGCAGTGTTAAAATTATGTCTTTTTTTAGGAAGGATGAAAAAGTCTAGTAAAGCTTGTCATGAACATTTGGTCATTTCCACATGATTTATGTTGTCCAATACATTACTTATACTGATAAGATGAGCTGTGATATTCCACAAACAGAAAAATAACACACACGAAGTAGTAATATTTACTTAGATAGACTGGGCAAAACATAGAATGTTCCTGTGTGGTAGTTGTGAGCTGTAGTACTATAAATCATTATCAAGCGAGTGCCTGCTTAAAATTTTCATCCTATAGTGAGTATTGATGATATCCTCGTGCTTTGGGCTATTGGGAAAAATCATTAGCCTGAATTACCAAACCAAACTGCCAGCCGCGCATGCTTGAAACTGATATAAATTTTCTGTGCCGGCTTGACTACTCTGTCAATGCATTGAATCTTTGCAGCCACAAATGCTGCAGTGCTTCACCTAATGGGAGGAACTATTTTATTTTATTGTTTTGGTTCCCACTTTATAGAGGGTACCAGTCAAGTACTTCGACAAAAGATTGCATCTCCAACAAATTATTAGAAGCTAGCTGACATGTCTTCTGATTCGAAAATTGATGTGCTGTTAAATTTCTAATATAACTGTTCGTCCAATAAAA
This sequence comes from Echinochloa phyllopogon, assembly GCA_033239725.1. Classification (NCBI taxonomy): domain Eukaryota; kingdom Viridiplantae; phylum Streptophyta; class Magnoliopsida; order Poales; family Poaceae; genus Echinochloa; species Echinochloa phyllopogon. Next base: position 7,176,385 of record BTCW01000009.1, on the reverse strand, counting down.
CAGTTGTTATAACATAGGAGTACTTTATGAATAAGGGATCTCCATTCTTTGCTAAGCTAGAAGGCTACTGCACATATGAAATAAATGTATTGTATTGGTCCAAAAATGTTCAGTACCATCCAGAACACCTTCTCTAAAAGTGGAAACTGATACAACCTTAAACTGTTTCTTTTCATTTTCTCAGCTTAATCTGCTAAGTGCTAAGACCACAGGAGAGCTCTCAAACCACATTATTACTGGTACATTGTGAAAATTTTAGTAACTAATACCGGCTGACAAGGACCCTATCCTTATTACCTGGTCAGACATTAACATTGCCCCTGCCCTTAGTAAAATTATTGAAATAACCGAGTTAAATGGTCATGCTGCCTTGCTTTGATTTCTCCCCCTAAAAATTTCTTTATACTACTGCACTCTGTGTAGCCTCACTTATATAGTGCCCTGAACTCCCCTGGCTGTCCTACAACTAATATACTTTGTCAGTAAGAATACTGCTAGAGACTAAAGTATTTGTTTCCTTGTATATGTTTTCAGTCTATTTTTGAAATTAGCAAACGTTGTTTGAAGCTTTGCAACTGACAAACTGTTACTGCTATTGGGGAATTCCATGAATATATATTCCAGATTGCTTTAGTCACAGCATAAGTAGGATGTTGCATTACTAAGTTGCTAACCCTGTAGCATGTTCTCCAGCATTGTCGCATTGCGGGTATCAACTTGGACAAATTCATAATGTTTTCCAAGCTTAGCTGCAAAGGATTCATCTTTCTCCCTGGCAAAATGGGGCATGAATAATTGACAGTTATATATGCAGCTTGAACAGATAAGAATGTCGCACCCTGCTGTATGGGCAGCTCCGCCTCTGGTGTGGGTTTGCAAAAGGATATGTAGATAATTGGGTTTGGCTTTGGGATGAAGAATGGCAAAATAGGCATTCTCATCCCTCAATAATTGCCGACTGCATGTTTGTCCCCTAGCTTTAGTCCAACTTATTTGACTGTGCCAGTGTGTGGATTCGAATTGTATGTAAATGCCTATAGCTTGCTTAAATTGCAATTGTTTGAGCCATAGAATCTATATGACTATATACATCACCTACAGCCTGTTACACCCACCTTATAATCTCTTGCAAACCTGCTGGCATTCTGCATTTAGGATCTATTTCTATTACTTAGGTAGTGCTTTTGCAGCTTATTGCTTGTGTAGCACTTATCCGAACTGAAGAAAAGATGTGCTTCAGTTTCGTGACATTATGATCATAGGAACAATAAGGTGTTAGACTTTTACCTTTCTTTTGATATTTGATCATCTAATATTATATTCAATTTACAGGACGAATTGTATGAGCTTTTTGTGTCTGAGAAGGAGGAGAAGAAAAGCTCTGAGTTTCGTGATTTCGATACCTCTGAAGCTGCTGTCACTGCTATCGATGTCCCAGGGCAAACTTCTGGTGAACAGTATCTGAGGTTCTCTGATCCTGCAAAGATTTCATCAGCAACCCTTATCGACTGGGTATTCATGTTGGGAGATGCAGGATATTCTCTCCGTGGCTGTTTTGATTCATCTGATTTTGCAGTCACACACTTTGGTTACTTCAAAGGCAAGAGATCTCTGATGAAAAGACTCAAGAAATACAAAGCAAAGGGGGGTAGGATGGATATGGAAGCAGCTGCTGATTTGATACTGGATGAGATCTGCTCTGGTGCTGCTGTACTACCCTATGATTTGCAACACCTCCTTGGTTTGCTTAAGAAAAAGAACACATTTATCATAAGGCACCATGCCTCGTTGTATAAGGAACTTGGGAAGGATGTCCTGTTCTCCTCAATGTTCGTAAGATTCAAGAAACTTGAGAAGCTTAACAAATCGAAGTACAAGAAAGTTCTCGCCAAGATTCCCTACTGCAGTGGTTTAGATTGGTGGAAGCCAAGGGTCCGGAAAAACACATATCTCGAAGCAGTGCTCGACAGGAAGAATCCCACAAACCTCAGCAAGAAGAACCGGCGAAACCGCAAGGTCAAAATTGCATTCAGGGTTCGTTCAGCATATAAAGGGCACGGGGGTGAGCTATTGAGATTCAGAAGGAATGGTCAGCAACACCTTCCTGATTTTTCGATTGGCAAGCAGCCAGCTGCTGCTGCAGGGACACTGGGCCGTCGCCTTCAGCAGCCATCACCCACTGCCTCCAGCATGAAGAAGAAGCTTCCCTGTTCAGCGGCTTCTGCAGCGAGCAGGGGTCAGAAAGCTGTGCAGCCAGGGATGGGCAGCTGTGCTGTCTCTGGAATGGTGGAAGTGGAGCTCTATGGACCTGATGACGCTGAACATATGTTTGAGGTTGCAGTGCCTGACCTTTTGGTCGATTTCCAGCAAGCTATGAGTGATGTGGGAGAGATCAAAGGTCTTGGGTGGCCGGAGCCATCAAGGGGAGGACGGCTCCGCTGAAAAGTTCAAGTTGGATCTAGTGGGTGGCCGGAGCCATCAAGGGGAGGACGGCTCCGCTGAAAAGTGCAAGTTGGATCCAGTGAAGCCCAGTGAACCTTGATGTAACAGCAGTGCATCTTTGGATGCTTTTCATATTCAGAAATGTTAGGATATATACCGAAGCTCATGTTTGCAGGACTCTTTTCATGCGGTCGAACGGCAGAGTTTCTAACTGAATCTTTTACTGTGGATAGTAACAGCATTACACTTGTGCAGTGGATCTTCTTATATAGATATGATAAGACGTTTCTGGTAATGTTTGGAGGCACTGTTCTATTGCTTGGTTTAACATTTGGCCGGTCAGAATTTTTCCGGTGACTTCCATGTGGAATCAGTTATGAACTGGTGCCGCTGAATTGTCTTTTTAACTTGTTGCAGTGAGGATATATGTCGAAATTGCAACTGTATTCTTTCATATAGTACATGTAGTGGATTATTGTTTACTTGCCTGCTTGATATTGTGATTTTAAGTGAAGTTTGTTAATGGGTGGATTCAATCTTTGGGAAACACTTTTTTGAGTACTTCTTTGCAAACTGCTAATGGTTTGGGTGGAAACCGGCTTCGATTTGGTGGGAAAACAGTGTTCCTTTGAAACCTAAACGGCTCAGCTTGGTTTGGTAATTTGGTCGGTAGTGGTTTGCTCGATTTCACAGAAAAACTGCTCAGCTTTTGGTAATATGGATGGAAATGCTTTTAAACCGTGGATTGTAGCATATGGATTTGAGGCCTGTAAATCAGAGTAGTCTCCTGGTTTGTTTGCATAGTTTGCGGACCCACTAGTGGATACTTCATAGCGCCGCCGGCGGTCTCGTGAGCGACGCCAGCACGGCGATCACGGTGGGTGCCCCTGCCATCGCCGGAGCCAGAGATCACGGTGGGTTTTTTTTTTGCATATTTTCCTTGACATTGTGTTTCTTGGTAAAGAATTGGCAATGACCATTTTACTTGCACCAGCAAAGAAAGCGACACGCAATTAGCATAACAGTCGTGTTAGAAAATGGAGGGAAGATGCATCCGAGAAAAAGTTTTTTTTTTATCAAATCTCGGACATACAGTTAACTGCCAAAAGCTTTTAGCGTGCGCGAAGGATGAGCTAATCATTTCATGTAGACATTTACAAAGACTCCACGCAGACCGCATCCACGCGTTACATCGAGATATCATCATGATTTTTACATCCAAAAGGCCACGGGATCCTCCAGGGCAAAGTCACTAGCTGCTTCAGGCACTTTGTAGTATCGAACTCGCCTGCTGTTGCCAGTCGTCAGGTGTCCATCCTTGTCAAACTTGAGAGAAAACGTCGTTACTCGAAACAGGTGGCGGCATGGCTGGTCAGTCTCATCTAAATCCTCGTCCTCCTCATCTTGCAACCTGTAGAAATTCCTCTCGTCAGCACAGTCATCGCCGGTTATCGAGACGCACTGCACCAGGCAGAACTTGCTTCTGTCTCCCATGTAAATAAGGGTGGCTCCAACGTGCTTCTCAACCGAATCCTCGCTGAATATCTTCTCCTTGCTTAGCTTCCAGGACAGACACTGCCCATCACTGGAGTCAGAGCTGGAGGACACCACATCGCAGGCGCATATGTGTCCAGCTGCGCCCGGATCTGCGCTAAGCCCAACCCAGGCGTCCAGCTCGCTGTCAAAATACGCGCGATCGGTGAAGGGCAGTATCCACTTGCCGTGTTGCTTCCACTTGAGATGTGCTTCCGCCGTGTCGAAGGTGAAGGTGCGCCTCTTGGTGCTTACAAAGATGGTCCGTCCATCAGGATGCACGGTGTAGGAGGTGATATCCTTGTGCTTGAAGGGATACTTCGGCAGCTCGCACCAGCACAGATCGCCGGGTTCTTCTAGCGGCGGCGTTTGAAGCAGCTGAAAGGAGTCGCAAGACAGAGCGTATAGTCTTTTGTCGACGGAAAAGTAGATAGGATCGATCAGATTCATCTTGGGGCGAGGGACCAAGCCAAACAACCGCGTGCGAACGTCGAAGACAGGAGCGCCGCAACTCGGCGTCAATGGATGAGTGTTCCTCCCTCCCACTCCCACGTAGTTGGGATCCATGGCAATGATCTTGGTGCCAAAGGCGGCAGTGTTGACACCAAAAATTGGCACCAGGAAGAGGCTGACATGTGGGCCGGAGTCGTCGAAGAGATGTCATTCGGCAAAGGAGTTTTTCCCCAGAGGCATTCGGCAAAGACGTTCTGCGGTCGGGAATGCGTCGTCATTCGGCAGAGGCATGGTTCCGCAGGTAAAAGCGGTGGCATTCGGGAAGGTGCGATGACGTGGAAAAACATAAGGAAAAGGCCGGTTCGAACAAGGAATGCAATATGGGCACGAAGATCCGTCATTTATTTTTAGAAACAAGTATTGTAGTCGTGTCCGACTAGGAGTTGTATCAAGACCTGGGTATAAATATAAACCCATGGCATCTGTAAAAAAAAAGACAATCAATCATACAACAAACCGGCCCCGTGCCAACATCGAGTCCTTTAGTCGAGTCGTCGAGTTCTTCGAGAGGAGTCATCGATCCGTCGACCTCCGTAAGTACCGGCAACCTTGTATCATGCTTAGTATCATGCGGTGGATTTAAGCTTTGATGCAAGTAGTCTTGTTACCATGCTTAGTATCATCCGGTGGATTTAAGTTGTGGTCTCAAGAAGGTTCCTCTGTTAGGTCATGAGCCATGCGGTGGGCTAAGATCTAGTATGGACCAAGTTATCGGCTCTGTTAGATTTCGGCAAGATCTAACAGATTCATTAAGTTACCCCGTGTTGCTTCGTTTTTACTATGTGCTTAATTCATGCAACACACCTTTGCCCAATCTAGATCGGCTAGAATCGGCTCTACTTCACGATGTGACGACTTATCCCCTCACAGCCGAGTCCGAAACCGATCTAGGTTGCCACGTGTCGCGGGTTCGAGCTTGTCGGCATCGTGTAGATGTTGACAGAACCGGGTATCATGCGGTAGATGCAGGTTTTTGGATCGTCTTAGAGCTAATCATCCGGTGGATTAGAATTCGATTCGATCTGATAGATTTATCTTTACCGATTAGGCTTTGTTCCTTCGCCATGGACCCCGATTCGGCTAAAATAGCCGCATTCGGTAGTGCTCTCACGAGTGAACATGTGTTCGTGGGTTTGCATTGGACAATGAATGCTTTTAGCCTTTCACGATTAGATTGTATCATGCGGTGGATTGATCTAATCTGATTGGTGGTGTGGCCTCAAACGAGTTGTATCATGCGGTGGATTAACTCGTTCGTTGCCATGCTTGACGGGTGCTGCTTTCGGCCTATGCATTCTTGTTTTCAATGTAAATTCGTGACTGTGTTGTGGGTTCGTAATTAAACATTGAATGCTTTTAGCTTTTCATGGTTAGACTGTATCATGCGGTGGATTGGTCTAATCTGATTAGTGGTGTGGTCTCAAACAAGTCGTATCATGCGGTGGATTAACTTGTTTTGTTATCATGCTTGACGGGTGCTGCTTTCGGCCTATGCATTCCTTGTTTACTGCGAATTTATGATCATGTTTCACCCTTTTATTTATCTATCATGCTCTGTTTCTCGTTAATCGGCTATGAGTATGTGTTACAATGTTCATTCGGTTGAAAGCCGATCTTTCGTCATGCTTACGTCACGCATTCGGCAGTGCGTTCCTTGTGTGCCTTGCCGATTGCCGAATAAGGCTTTAACTGCCGACAGATAGCTTGTCCGTAGCTATATGTATCTTGAGATTGGCTTCAACGCCGCAAATATGGAACTGTCTGGTCTCACCCGGCACGTTCCAGGTTTTGATCTAAACTTTTTTGTCCCTTTGTTAGTTTTCAGGCAAACTGACTGGCACGCTTCCGGATTCAAAAGCCCGGGCCACATGTGAAGCCAGCTAATTCGGCTTGCTGTGTGCTTGGCGTGAGGTGCGGATTTTACGTCAACACACTTTTTGGCACGCCTGGTGGGACCCACACAAGTTTTCAAGATGCCTGAGTTGAGCGACATCATGGATGTCACTTTGGAAGAGTTGTCTGAAGAGCATCAACAGATGGTAAAGGCTGCTGCTGGTCAATTCATTAACAAATGTTTACTGTCTTTCGCCAAGAACAGGAGTGGTGCACCGTTTCTCAAATCCGACTTGCCAAGAGTTCTCCTTCCTGGGCAGTCTGATTTTACTGAAGAAGAAGAGAGGGAGAGATTCTCGGGCTTGTTATACAAAGCTTTGGGAGAAGCAATGACCAATCACAATGCTGCGTTCTTGAACAGTTTTCGGCATATAATGGTAAGCATTTTTGGTCAGCATGTGGATAAACCCTTCGAGCAAATACATGGGCAATTGGGTGGTCCGACGTACTTCAATGTTCAAGCACCAGTTCAGAAACTACATGGTAAAGGAAATGCTGATGAAACTGGAGGTTCTGGTGCTAAAGATACAAATGGACAACCGATTCAGCAAGATCCTCAGCCTGCATTGCCGAAAACTCGCACATACGGTGATATGGCATTCGGCACCACAGGGAATCCGCCTGCTTCTGCTTACAAGATATCTCCCTTGAACAACAGACTGCAGAGGGATTTATATGGAAACGGATATTCAGAGTTTATGGATTACAATGCTATCGACGCTCTCCCGAATCCTGGATATGTTGGTACTGCAGGCATGCTTGCTGGGAGACCAGGGAATCAAGATACCAGTATTGACCTCATGGTGCAAAAAATGACCGATGTATTGCAAAATCAATTCGGTCTGAAGCCTAAAAATCAGGGGTACATGTACTCGTCTCCTTTCCCGGAATGGTACCAAAGGGTATCATTGCCGAATAGAGTCAAGGTGCCTACAGAGTTTACTAAATTCTCAGGACAAGATGATACTAGCACTGTGGAACATATAGCTCGATATCTGATGCAGCTTGGAGAGGCTTCGGCAGATGAAGCTTTCAGAATCAGATACTTTCCTTTGTCACTGACGGGTCCAGCTTTTACATGGTTTGCTTCTTTGCCTGCTCAGTCGATTTGTACTTGGAAAGACCTGGAACAGAAATTCCATGCTCATTACTACATTGGCAGTACCGAGAAAAAGTTGGTTGATTTGACCAGCTTAAGGCAGAGGAATAATGAAACACCTACGGAGTTCCTCAGGAGATTTAGGGAAACAAAGAGTATGTGCTTTTCTCTGAACATACCTGATGATCAACTGGCTGGTATGGCTGTAGCTGGGATGCTGCCTGTCATTCGGGAGAAGCTATTCGGGATGGAGTTTGATGATCTGGGCCAGTTGTCGCACAGATTGGCCTTGATGAGTAACCAGGCATATGGTTTCAAGAAAGATGCCAGATTTGCTAAAAATAATGATGTAGCTGACATCTATAACCAATTCCTTGAAAGAGCAGATCAAGAAGATGGGTATGAAGATAGCGAGGAGATAGCCGCAGCAGAGATAGTGTGGAGCAAAGAACCAGTTACAATGACTCAAAGATGGATCAAACAGGTGAAGGGAACGTATGATTTTGATGTGACTAAGGCGGACAAATTGTTTGAGTTCCTGGTGAAAGAAGGCCGAATCAAATTGCCGGAGGGGCATTCTATGCTTCGGCCTGATGGAGTGAAAGATAAGAGGTACTGTGGGTTTCATGATAGAAATTCTCATTCCATTAATGAATGCAGAGTCTTTAGGATGAAGATTCAGAAAGCTATCCAGGAAGGACATCTGAAATTCGACAACAAGATGAAACTGGACAGTAACCCTTTCCCTCAGAATATGATCGGGTTCTCGGTTAATATGGTGAATGCTGTTCCATCTGGAGAAAAGGGAAGATTGAAAGTTTTTAACCTCAAAGAAGGCAAGACAGGATGGTTCAGTTGATCCCACTCGGCAGATCACAATTGAACAGATTCGCCAGAAAGATCTTCGGTTCCCGAATAGCCGATTTGAAGTGGGAGAATCCTTTAAACCTAGAGTTACTACACGTATTCTCCTCAACAAATGGCAGCGTCAGCAAGAAAAGGAGCGTTTTCAAAGGCGTGAATACGAGGAGGAGAAAAGAAGGCGCGAAGAAGAAAGGCTTGAGGAAGAACAAGAAGAATATGCTCGAGAGCAGGAACGTACGCATTGGGGGTGTGCATTCTTCAGACACTGTTGGAACGAAGGTTTGAAGCTTCCCACATGGAATAGTTGTTCTGAATGCAATAATAGGTATGATGAATATAGGCAGGGAACTGTCAATCGCCGATCTGTCCATGAAAGAATTGGCAGGGTGCATCCTAGTGATGATCGGCGTTTTGATGATCGACCAAGAAAGAGACATGATGATTACAAATGGGTTGATCATGAAGAAGAAGAAGATCATGCTTATGTTTGGCAAAAAGGACAATGGTGCCCACCTGGTTTGAGGAAGAGCCAGAAGAGAAGAGTACAGCGCCTGAGGAATCGGGAATTGAAGCAAGCAAAGGTCAAGGTGAAATCAATATGGCTCCCAAAAGACAGGCCTGACGAACATGGTCATTCGGCTCCTACATGTATGGTATGTTTTCTGCCGAATGAATTCATGGCTCCAGCTAACCAAATTGTACAGGAAGAGATATTGCCCGATATAGATGATGCCGAACGATTTGGGTTAATGGCACAATTGATGTTGAACAAACAAGCTATTTTTGAGAAGCCAGCCCAGAATCGGCACATGAAGCCACTGTACTTGAAGGGATATGTTAATGGCAAACCATTGACCAAGATGTTTGTCGATGGAGGAGCTGCTGTCAATGTAATGCCATATACCACATTCAGGAAGCTTGGTATGGGCCCTAGAGATTTGACACCAACGAGCATAATTCTGAATGATTTTGCTGGAAATCCTTCGGACACCAAGGGATGCGTGCACGTTGATCTGATGATTGGGTCCAAGACTCTGCTTACGACTTTCTTTGTCATTGAGGGCAAAGGGGCATATAGCTTGCTGCTTGGAAGAGATTGGATTCATGCAAATTGTTGTATTCCATCTACTATGCATCAACAGCTTATTCAGTGGATAGATGATGAGGTGGAGATTGTCCAAGCAGATGATTCAATAAGCGTGGCAAATATGGAACCAGCTTTCTGAGAATATCAAGGCATAGATTGTTTCTCAGGCAAAGACTGGGGAGAAGGTCCTGTGGCACCAGCCAGCAGTGATCAGCAGCCGATCGAAGCAGTCGGCTCTCATAGTAATTTTTGATGGAAAATCCAATTGATGGAACTGATGGAAAATTAGGACGTGGATTTGTGTCGGCCGATAAATTAGAAGAAGTGGACATTGGAGATGGTGACAAGCCAAGGCCGACATTTATCAGTGCTAACTTGGATTCGGTTTTCAAAGAAAAGTTGGTGACATTGTTAAAAGAATACAAGGACTGCTTTGCTTGGGATTATTCGGAGATGCCCGGTCTAGACCGTTCTATTGTTGAGCATCGGTTGCCAATCAAACCTGGATACAGGCCTTACAAGCAACCACCCCGAAAAATCTACAGGGAAGAAGTGTTGGCCGATGTGAAAAAGGAGATTGAAAGATTACTAGATGCAAATTTCATTCGGCCATGTAAATACGCGGATTGGATCTCTAATATTGTTCCTGTCTATAAAAAAAATGGAAAGATGAGGGTTTGCATAGATTTTAGAGACCTAAACAAGGCTACACCCATGGATGGATATCCAATGCCTATTGCTGATTCATTGGTTGATGCTGCTGCTGGATACAAAGTGCTCAGTTTCATGGATGGTAACGCAGGATACAATCAGATTTATATGGCATTGGAAGATATAGTAAAAACAGCTTTCAGGTGTCCTGGACACATAGGGTTGTTTGAGTGGGTTGTCATGACCTTTGGATTGAAAAATGCCGGTGCAACTTATCAAAGGGCTATGAATTATATTTTTCATGAGTTGATCGGCAAGATTGTGGAAATATATATTGATGATGTGGTGATCAAGTCATTGGATCATGAGTCTCATTTGGCCGACATAAGGAAAACTCTAGAATGCACCAGGAAACATGGGCTTAAGATGAACCCGAACAAGTGTGCTTTTGGAGTTTCGGCTGGAGAGTTTCTGGGATTTTTGATACATGAAGGAGGAATAGGAGTTGGTAAGAAAAGCATGAAGGCAATTGATGAAATTGTTCCTCCAACTAATCTTAAAGAGTTACAATCGCTGCTTGGCAAGATAAATTTTGTGAGAAGGTTCATATCAAATTTGTCACAAAAGGTGTTGCCCTTTTCCTCACTGTTGAAAATAAAAAAGGATCAAAAGTTTGTATGGGGTGACGAACAACAGAAAGCTTTTGATGAAATAAAGGAGTACATGAAGAAGCCACCAGTATTGGTGCCTCCACAATTGAACAAGCCTTTCAAGTTGTACGTGGCGGCCGATGCCCAAACTATTGGATCGGCCCTCGTTCAAGAATTTGAAGGGAAGGAAAGAGTAGTTGCATACCTTAGCCGAAAGTTACTAGATCCAGAGACAAGGTATTCGGCTATAGAGAAGCTTTGCTTATGTGTTTACTACTCCTGTACAAAATTTCGGCACTACTTACTACATGCCGAATGCATTGTGTATTCAAAGTTTGATGTGATAAAACACATGTTGTCTATGCCAATTTTGAACGGAAGGATTGGCAAATGGATTTTAGCTTTGTCTGAATTTGAGTTAAGGTTTGAATCGGCAAAGGCTGTTAAGGGACAGATTATTGCCGACTTCATTACTGAACATCATGATACGTCGATAAATTTGCTTAACATTGTTCCTTGGGTGTTATTCTTTGATGGATCTTCATGCAACAAAGGTGGTGGAGCAGGTATCTTATTAATTTCACCCAAAGGAGAAACATTTGAGTTTGCTGTTCCCATTCAATCTGCTGTTACTAACAATCAGGCTGAGTATGAGGCATTGCTCAAAGGGCTCCAATATTTGAAAGAAGCAAAGGCCATTGCGGTTGAAATTTTTGGAGATTCAGAATTGGTCATAAAACAATTGAATGGTGAATATGAGTGCAAAAGTGATACCTTGAGGAATTACTATGAAGAATGCAAAGAAATATTGAAGAGCTTTCGGTCAGTAATTCTACAACACATTCCTAGAGGGGATAATGGAGAGGCAAATAGATTGGCCCAAAGTGCATCAGGTTATAAAGAGCTTCGAGAAGTTTTTGCTAATGATGTACATGCTTTCGGGAATAATCTGGCAGAAGATGATTGGAGAAAAGAGATTGCCGATTATCTGGAGAATCCATCCCGAAAGGTTTCTAGAAAGCTCAGGTATAAAGCTTTAAAGTTTGTTCTTCTTGATGATAATTTGTATTATAAATCCTTGGATGGGGTGCTGTTACATTGCTTAAATCATGAAGAAGCAAAAAGGCTGATGAGTGAAGTACATGATGGGTTGTGTGGAGCACATCAATCGGCCTACCGAATGAAGTGGGTTATTAGAAGAACTGGATATTACTAGCCGACAATGTTGGAAGATTGTTTTGAATATTATAAGGGATGTCAAGACTGTCAGAGATTTGGAAACATTCAGAGAGTTCCGGCATCGGCTTTGAATCCCATTATCAAGCCATGGCCATTCAGAGGATGGGGAATAGATTTGATTGGCCAAATAAATCCTCCATCTAGCAAGGGGCATAAGTTTGTGCTTTTGGCAACCGATTATTTTACCAAGTGGGTTGAGGCAATTCCATTAAAGAAGGTGACGTCGGAGAATATGGTTGAATTTGTTAAAGAACATATCATTTACAGATTTGGGATTCCTCAAACAATCACCACAGATCAAGGGGCTCAATTTACATCTTCAGAGTTCAAAGATTTTGCTGAAAGTATGGGCATCAAATTGTTAAATTCTTCTCCTTATTATGCCCAAGCTAATGGTCAGGCAGAGGCTTCTAACAAGATTATGATTAAAATTATACAGAAGAAGATTGATCAGAAGCCGAGAAAGTGGCATTCGGTACTCAATGAGGCTTTATGGGCTTACCGAATGGCTCCACATGGGGCTACACAGACGTCTCCCTATGAGTTGGTGTATGGGCATCATGCTATCTTGCCATGGGAAATACAATTAGACTCAAGGAGAATAAAGTTGCAAAAGGATTTAAGTTCTAAAGATTATAATGATTTAATGATGGACGAATTAGAAGATTTGCATATGATTCGTCTCAGGGCCTTGGAAAATATCGAGAAAAATAAAATGCGAGTTGCTAAATATTACAACAAGAAGGTGCAAGTTAAGCAATTTACAGAAGGTGATCTAGTTTGGAAAGCGATATTGCCGATTGGAACCAAATATGCAGCATTCGGCAAATGGTCTCCAAATTGGGAAGGCCCTTTCAGAGTAGTTAGATGCGTGCCTGGAAATGCATATATTTTGAAGACATTATTGGGAGAAGAATTTGCTTCTGCTATAAATGGAAGATATTTGAAGAGGTATTATCCCAGTGTTGAAATCGATCGGTGATTGATATATTAAATTGCCGAACAGCCGATATTTGGGAAGAAATCGTCGTTAGAAGGAAATTGACAGAGACATTGGAGAAAAAGAAAAATGGCCAATACTGAATGTATTGCCCTTAGCACAAAGTATGTTACATCAAGAGTTCATGCAAAAGATAAGTTTTATTGCCGAAATTCCATAAATCCCTAGTACAAACTACTGAAAGAGCCTGTTCAAAACAGACTGGGGATGAATGGAATCGGCAATGGCAGTGCCATGGCCATCAAGACGATCAATGGAAGCGTCAATGTCGTCGATGTCTTCTGGGTTGTTGTTGGCAAAACCAACCGGCATTCTGGAATAGTCGGTGCCGGTGTGCGTCGACATAGCGACGAGACCCGCAGCGACGCCCAGGCGAACGCCATGGGAAGCCACTTCGTCGACACGACCTGCCACCGCACCAAGGCGTGCCTCGGGTGTGTCCCCTTGGGCGTTCACCTTGTCCGCCAGCTCCTCCACCAGCGCCTTCAGTCGATCAAGTTCAGCATCACGCGCTGCAAAGTCACAAGGGGATAACAGATTAATATCATTTGGAGGACGAGAATTGAGATTGAGCAGATTGCAGGACTCACCATCAATGACTTCAAGCAGCTGCTTGCGCTCGGCCTGCCATTCGAGGTCCGCAATCCCAGCTTGCTTGGAGATGATCTCCAGTTCGCGACGAGAGTCGTCGCGCTCCGCCTTGAATCGGCGAGCATCGCCGTCTGAGTAGCGGGAGTCGTCCGATGAACGAGTCCGATTGGACGAACTCGAGGAGTTGGGCGCCGCAGGAGCAGCGGCTGGAGCCGCAACTGGCGCACCAGCGCCGGCAATCCATTGGATTACCCTGAAAGAACAAAGAAGATTCGTCAAGAAAGAGAAAGGAAATCTCGAGAAGAACAGAGAGAAGCAAGCAGCCAATCACCTGCGGCGAGCGCCGGCGCGACTTCCTTCGGCCTCATCGACGGCCGGGCGCCTCCTGTTGTTGTCGGCCATTGGAAGTTCCTCGGAGTTACTGTGGATGGGGAAAAGAATGACTTGAGCCGGCAAGGACTTGGAAGACGAAGAACTTGGTGAAAAACTGTGGGCTGCCTGGGTGTTTATTTATAGAACCCGCAGAGGAAATCGTGGCCAAAGATCGTGGCGCGTATTCCGAAGAGTTCGGAAGGTGGAAAGGATTTTCCAGCTGATCGGTTCTCATGTCGTTTGGGATTCTTATCGAGTCGTATTCGGCTTTGACTGGATGAGATTCGGCTATGTCATAGTTGAAGTGTTTTCGGGTCTGACGCTATTAAAACCAGCTTTGCCGAATGAGTTATCCACAATGGAGAGAAAGCAAAGATTGGTGAGATTACGGGGTTGATAAAACATTCGGCTATCAAACTATTTGACACAATTTACACACCCAAGAACTTTGAGATTACATTTTTGGCATTTGATATCATATTGCTAATGTTCTCTAATAAGTTTTTGTCAGCTTCTTGGGTTCTAGCCAGGGCAGCAAGCTTCGCCTTGAGTTGTTTGTCTTCGTTTAGAGCTGCTAAGGCTTCCTTTCGCCTCCTCTCTGTTAACTTGGGAAGCTCGACTATCTTCTTCTTGTCAGCTTCAATTTCGGCCGATAGATCTCTCAATTCGGCTTCAAGTGCAGCTTTTCTGATCTCCTTCATTTCAAGTTCAGATTCCAATTTGGTCAATGATTCCTTGTCATTCTGGACTTGAGTATGCAGGTCTTTTACAGATTGCTTGACCAAAGTTCTCCTTTGCTCCAAGGCTGGTTGAGCAGATTGATTCTTCAGAGCTTGCTTCACTGCGATAAAATGATCATCCAATCTGGAAATTGGATCTAAAGAAGTCTTGATATCGGCAGGAAGATCTTGGTCAAATGATTCAAGCAAGTCTCTTAAAAGGTCAGCATTGGTAACTTGTTCTCGAGTGTCCTTATGCAGAAAAGAGAGGATTTCCTTCAGTTTTGCTTGGTTCTCCTCTGATAAAGCTTGACCAGAAGAAGTTTCTTCTCCTTGTTCGGCAACTAGATCATCCACAGCAAATGAATAGCTGGGTGAAGAAGTGGTTTTCTCCTGAAAGAAGATTCTGCCGAATTATTGATGATCCATTGAATAAAGAACTGGGAAAACTGGGTAATTATCTCTACCTCATTCCTGATTTCTTGAATGGAGAGAGAAGGCAGCTCAAGCTCAGGCAAAGGTTCTTGTGTGATATGCTGAGGAGGGCTTGGAAGATCTTTTGGTGGAGAAGAGACTTCTGGCTGAGGAACATCAAGTGAAGCTGAAGCTGGTTCTTGATGAGAAGAAGAACTCTCCAAGATTGGGTCTATTGAGATTTGCTCTGAAACTGAAAAAAGAATCAATGCCGATGGAGAGGAACTTTAAAGACGAAATAGTGAGAAATTTTACCAATCATTGAAGCATCGGCAGGACCTATACTGATTGCTGGCTGCTGTTCTCTGGCCTGAAATCAAAAAGAAATAAAGCTGAGCAAAACACCAAAAGCATTATAGTCAAAGAAAAAAGACTCTGACCTTGATTTTGCTACTTGTTCTTTTCTTCTTTACAACTGAGGGAGCAGCTATAAGGAGGGTTTTCCTCTTGACAGATGATGGTCTAGTGAGTATTGGATCTGAAGAAGCTTGTCTAGCCATCAGCCGAGCCAAGGTAGGAGATTGATGCCCCAAAGCAGATATTGGGCCTGCGGTTTTGTATAAGATTACTCTGGCAAGGGGGGCAGGTGTTATGTCCTGCAAAATAATAGAGTCAGAATCGATTGGAGTTAATGTTATGAAGACAGATAAAGGAATAAGCATATTACCTCTGCAGTTGGCTGATAATCAGGCATTAACTCAAGGCAGAAGGGATAGATTGGCATATTGAAGATATGATCATGGAATTCTTGCCACCAGAGAGTGAAGGAAGGATGGGCAGATATTGTTGGCACAAAAGGATCAGGTGCATAAATAGTTCCACAGCATTTATAGGTGAAAATCCTTCTTGTTTCTGTGGAATCCTTGACTATTTCCCTAGGCCTGAGGAATTCATGGAGAAATAGCCTAGGGGGCACTTGGCCACATCCCAACTGTCTAGCCATCATGTTTGGCTGATAATATTCATAAGTGCTTTGGACTAGCCTCCCTCCACAGAATTCGGCTGGCAGGATGCAGGGCTGGATGAAGGCATTAAAAATTGCTACAGATTGTACATCAGTGCATCCAGTCTCAAAGCTGAATTCGCAAGGGAGAGTAAGATTGTCATTGTCCGAATATGGGAACCAAAGAGGATTGGCAAAACCTCTGAAGAAGAGCTCAAACAGTTCACCAATGTTCTTGTTGATAGGTACAGTGGAGGCAGCTTCTCCATAGGTTTGACAACCTTTGGTTCTCCGGGTTTCTCCTTCTTTATAATTGATTGAAGGGAAGTCTCGGCTGTTGAGATCAATAGCAACGATTTGGTGCATGTATAATTGCAGCCACATTTGGACAAACCACCAGGGACCATTGACACAGGGGATCTTCTTACTAGTGTGCATCAGGTGGGTGGTTTGGTTGAGCATATGGTAAACACTTCCCAGGAGGTATTTCCCAAGTGGGATGACTTTTCCAGCAGCCAGCTCTTCGGCCATCACGATATGATTCAAGGTTGGCTCATTGGCTTTGCCACAAAAGACTGATCTGCATAGCCACATGTTCAGGAAAGCTCTGTATTCGACATCAGTCAGAGGACCATCAGACATATGATTCTGGATATATCTCTTGTATCCAACCCCTGTTCTTACTCCTGTCTGCTTGGAGGAACCTTTATGGTCATATGGGTACACAGTTCCTGTAACATTCAGGCCGGTCATCATGTAGACATCGGCTAAGGTAGGGGACATTGGGCCATGGCCGAAAAGAAAAGCATTTGCACCATTGGACCAGAAGTGGCAAGCTGCGATCAGAAGGTTCTCATTCTTTGGTGTTTCAGCTAGAGATAGCTCCAAGCAATGAGAAATACGAAGACTGTCCCAATTCTGCGTCTGGCGACTTTTATCGTCAGAAATCCTTTTGTACCAATTTCTCCATCCGGCAATTGGGGGCAAAGGCCAGTTCTTGAAGGCGTCTTGCCACTCATGAGGTTTTGTCAGTGAAATCTTAAAAGGAATCCGCTGAGATTCGGCCGCAATGATTTCAGAAGGATCTGAATCTCCTACGGGACCGAGGAAGTAGGATGGAGATTTTTCCTCAACAGGGATGAGGATTTTGGTAGCTAGGGCCTATCAAGAATGAAAGGGGATAAGAAGAAATTTAAAATGCAAATCGAAAGAAGAATGCCGAACATGCTTGAGGGGATTGAAGTTTACCTGGAGAGCAAGATCTTGGTCCGCCATTTGAAGGTTGGATCTTGGAAGTCGATGACTTAGGGTTCGGATCCGGATGAGAGCTCTGAAGATTCAAAAGGAGAAGCGGGTGCCGAGCAGAACTAACTTGGAAATGTTAAGTGCTTCTGGTCAATTCCGAGATAAAAGTTACCTCTTATCCTGAAATTGAAGGGGCATGTGTTGACACCAAAAATTGGCACCAGGAAGAGGCTGACATGTGGGCCGGAGTCGTCGAAGAGATGTCATTCGGCAAAGGAGTTTTTCCCCAGAGGCATTCGGCAAAGACGTTCTGCGGTCGGGAATGCGTCGTCATTCGGCAGAGGCATGGTTCCGCAGGTAAAAGCGGTAGCATTCAGGAAGGCGCGATGACGTGGAAAAACATAAGGAAAAGGCCGGTTCGAACAAGGAATGCAATATGGGCACGAAGATCCGTCATTTATTTTTAGAAACAAGTATTGTAGTCGTGTCCGACTAGGAGTTGTATCAAGACCTGGGTATAAATATAAACCCATGGCATCTGTAAAAAAAAAGACAATCAATCATACAACAAACCGGCCCCGTGCCAACATCGAGTCCTTTAGTCGAGTCGTCGAGTTCTTCGAGAGGAGTCATCGATCCGTCGACCTCCGTAAGTACCGGCAACCTTGTATCATGCTTAGTATCATGCGGTGGATTTAAGCTTTGATGCAAGTAGTCTTGTTACCATGCTTAGTATCATCCGGTGGATTTAAGTTGTGGTCTCAAGAAGGTTCCTCTGTTAGGTCATGAGCCATGCGGTGGGCTAAGATCTAGTATGGACCAAGTTATCGGCTCTGTTAGATTTCGGCAAGATCTAACAGATTCATTAAGTTACCCCGTGTTGCTTCGTTTTTACTATGTGCTTAATTCATGCAACACACCTTTGCCCAATCTAGATCGGCTAGAATCGGCTCTACTTCACGATGTGACGACTTATCCCCTCACAGCCGAGTCCGAAACCGATCTAGGTTGCCACGTGTCGCGGGTTCGAGCTTGTCGGCATCGTGTAGATCTTGACAGAACCGGGTATCATGCGGTAGATGCAGGTTTTTGGATCGTCTTAGAGCTAATCATCCGGTGGATTAGAATTCGATTCGATCTGATAGATTTATCTTTACCGATTAGGCTTTGTTCCTTCGCCATGGACCCCGATTCGGCTAAAATAGCCGCATTCGGTAGTGCTCTCACGAGTGAACGTGTGTTCGTGGGTTTGCATTGGATAATGAATGCTTTTAGCCTTTCACGATTAGATTGTATCATGCGGTGGATTGATCTAATCTGATTGGTGGTGTGGCCTCAAACGAGTTGTATCATGCGGTGGATTAACTCGTTCGTTGCCATGCTTGACGGGTGCTGCTTTCGGCCTATGCATTCTTGTTTTCAATGTAAATTCGTGACTGTGTTGTGGGTTCGTAATTAAACATTGAATGCTTTTAGCTTTTCATGGTTAGACTGTATCATGCGGTGGATTGGTCTAATCTGATTAGTGGTGTGGTCTCAAACAAGTCGTATCATGCGGTGGATTAACTTGTTTTGTTATCATGCTTGACGGGTGCTGCTTTCGGCCTATGCATTCCTTGTTTACTGTGAATTTATGATCATGTTTCACCCTTTTATTTATCTATCATGCTCTGTTTCTCGCTAATCGGCTATGAGTATGTGTTACAATGTTCATTCGGTTGAAAGCCGATCTTTCGTCATGCTTACGTCACGCATTCGGCAGAGCGTTCCTTGTGTGCCTTGCCGATTGCCGAATAAGGCTTTAACTGCCGACAGATAGCTTGTCCGTAGCTATATGTATCTCGAGATTGGCTTCAACGCCGCAAATATGGAACTGTCTGGTCTCACCCGGCACGTTCCAGGTTTTGATCTAAACTTTTTTGTCCCTTTGTTAGTTTTCAGGCAAACTGACTGGCACGCTTCCGGATTCAAAAGCCCGGGCCACATGTGAAGCCAGCTAATTCGGCTTGCTGTGTGCTTGGCGTGAGGTGCGGATTTTACGTCAACAGGCAGCAAAATGGTCGGGATACCCACGGTGAGCCTCCAAGCGGAAGACAGCTGGTGGCAGGCGCTGCTCGCGCTCCGCGCCTTCACCTGAGTTGACAGTGTTGTGCAGGTGCGGCGGCTCGTCGGAACAAGGGTCGGACGACAGATCTACCTTGCGGATGCTGTACCCCCACAGCCAGTCATCGACAACAAGGTAAAGGTGCCGGCGCCGGCGCTTTGCCGTTCGGTCGCCATTAACCCCACCGGAACGCCGCTTTGCCATCCTTGTTCCTCCTTGTCTCCTTCTTGTCCTCTGCCCACGGCCCAGCAGATCAAAATTTCCTCCCGATCCGTCTTCCCTTGATCTTTTAAAGGCGCTGCCACTGACCCTTGATCCCTGCCATTCAAAAACGAATCCGTTCGCAAATAAGAATCAGACCACACCAGTCCTACCCCTACTACAACTCAACTAGAACCAATCCTGATATCCGAATCTGAATCGTGTGGTTGCAAGAAACAAAGAAAATCACATTCTACCAACCTGTTAAAGGTGGCTGAGGCGGACGCGGCGTCGGAGGTGGCTCCGGCGGCGGCGGCGGCGGAGTAATTTTGAGCGGCGGCGGCGGCGGCGAACCGAATGGATTCGTGGGGGAGGAAAGGAAAGGAAACCCTATTTGACTAGGAAATCCTATTGGACTAGGGCCGTGTCGAACCTTGGGCCGGTCCGACCCCCATGGACACCACCGTTGTGGGCAGGGTTGAATGTGTTGTGCGCAATAGCGCGGGTGGGCGGGTTGAATTCGGCCCAGTAGAGGCTTTCGGCCTGCGCGGAAGAGGACGGCTCAGTTGTATTCTCCTTGATTACCTCAAAAAAGTTGTATTCTCCTTAAAAAGAAAAGTAGGAGCTTATGTATTGATGTTTTTATTTTCTTTCTTTATATTATATAAAATATGCCCGTCCGTTGCTATAGTTTATAAAAAAGTATATATCAATTTATTTTGGTTATATTATACTTTCATAGCTTAAGAACTAAGGAAGCTATAAAAGGGATTATCAACATGTTTCACCACCAACTTCAATTTGTGAATTATTTTTCTCTGCTCTACTAGTAATTAGCTATCTTTTTTTTCCGAAAATATATTTTTGCGGTAGAGAGATTCACTCGCTAATCAAGAGTCTAATAGGGTTTACAATCTTGGAGCATAAAACGTCAAATACACGAAAAAGCATATCTACAAGCCAAGTTATGGACTTATGGTTTCAACTCGATAAGCATGCTCCACAAGTTCATGAGCAACCTATTCTGCACAAGTTCTTTGGTTACTTGGACACTGCCACAGGCTTTAACGATCTCCGTTACATTTTGGACAGTTGGCCTAATTGGTTGATCTCTTCGTCCTGGAGTGATGGGATACGGTTATCTGTTTTACAGTATTACAAAGTGTGCTAATATTTTTCTTCCATGTGGTCTAATTTTTAGAAGTTTGGTTCACGGCAAAATCGAAATGTCTATATTTTGAAACGAAAGGTACATACATTTATTATCATCAAGAGAATGGCATTTCTCCATAGTTATAAATGTGATCTTTGAATCTAGAGTATTTCATTCCTTAAAAGCCCATAAATTTTCTTCCGTCCAAGCAAGTCTTAAAAAAACTTATCATGGACCTAATTACGCCATCTACGATCATCATAATTTCACACTATAAAAGGCGCTAGAGCGGCAAAGAGCCAAAGACAACAATCACGAGAAGACTCAACCACTTCATCCTTTATATACCAAAACTAGCCCCCTGTAAACCACACCGCCATCACAGTAAGCGACCAAAAGCCAGAGAGGCGGCTTTGCCCTGTCCGTAGGCCGTAGCCTTGGTGCCGAACGCCATGGCCGGCACCAAGAGCAAGTCGTCCTCCGCCAAAGCCGGCACGCCCCTCCTCGGCAAGGCCGCGGCACCTTCGCCAAGGTCTACCACGCGCGCTGCCTCGCCGGCGGCGACCCCGTGGCCGTCAAGGTTCTCGACAAGGCCGAGCTCGCCGCCACGGGCATGGCGGCGGGCGTCCTCCGCGAGGTCTCCGCCACCCCAGCGTCCTCTGCCTCCACGAGGTCCTCGTCACGTGCTCCTAGGTCTACCTCGTCATGGAGCTCACCACCGGCGGCGACCTCCTGTCCCGCCTCGCCTCCCTCCCGGCGCGCCTCGTGTTCCTGCAGCTGGCGTTGGCGCTCGCCTACGGCCACGCCCGCGGCGTGTTCCACTCCACCGCGACGTGAAGCCCCAGAACGTGCTCGTCGATGCCGCCGGCGGCGTCAAGGTCTCCAACTTCGGGCTCGCCGCGCTCCCGGACTCGCTCCGCGACGACGGCCGTCTGCACACGGCCTGTGGCACGCCGGCGTTCCTGGAGCCCGAGGTGCTCCGCCGGAGGGCCTACGACGGCGCCAAGGCCGACGCGTGGTCTTGCGGCGTCATCCTCTTCGTCCTCCTCGCCGGCAGCCTCCCCTTCGACGATACCAACATCGCCGACATGTGCCGCAGCAGGGCGCACCGCCGCGAGTACGCGTTCCCGCGGTGGGTGTCGCAGCCGGCGCGCCGCCTCGTGTCGTGTCCCGCCTGCTCGACTGCCGACCCGAACCCGGCGACGCGCCTCGCCGTGGCTGAGCTCGCGGGGCACCCGTGGTTCAAGCGCTCGCTCAGCGTGGACTCGCAGCTCGGCGGCCTCATGGACGGCCAGGCGGAGCGGGAGCTGGCGCGTTCCAGGCGCCGCCGGCGCTGAACGCCTTCGACATCATCTCCATGTCGCCCGGGCTCGACCTCTCCGGGCTGTTCGGCGAGAGCAGGAGGAGCCGGGAGAAGCAGTTTATGACGACGGCGTCGCCGGAGAAGACGGTGGAGCGGCTGGGGCAGTCGGGCGCGAAGCTCGGGTACTTCATGGTGGGGAAGAAGGGGGTGGAGCGCCTGCCGCTGGGAGGCCTGTCGGGGCTGGTGGCGATGTCGATGGAGATGTCGGAGGTGTCGCCGGAGCTGATGCTCGTGGAGCTGAGGCTGGAGGGCGGCGACGGCGACGAGGCCGAGGTGTTCGGGTGGGAGGAGCTCAGGGTGGAGCTCGGGGATGTCGGGGAAGTGTAGGTATAGTAAAGTCTGAGAGTTGATTAGGACGCACTGTAATGTATGATGCTGGATGTTAATTAGTAGTAGATTGGTAGTTCTTCAATTTAATGTGTGATTATGCCTGTGATGGTTAGATTGCCATGTATAGTAGATCTTCGTTCGGGATTCTTCAAGTGTTCAAGCAAGTGATCGACAATTTCAGTCTCAAACGACAGCAGTACTCCATTCCGGTCCTTCTGCAGTTTCCGGCGCAGGAGTTGTATAAGAATTTTGCTAGAATTTGACAGAAAACTTCCATTCCAGAACATTGGAGTCACAAGGAAATTATCTGAAAGAGGGCTATGCGTTAAGGAAGACTTGCTAAGGAGTATATGCTGGCTTTTTGTCTCCTGCAAGCACCAGAAGTGGAATTAACTTGAGTCGATTGCAATACCAAGCAGTTTCCAAGAGTGCTCCTGGTCCTGGTGTAGTCGACCACCAGACTTGACTGCACGTTCCCGTTGCCATGGACTCGTCTTCCCTGACAGCAGCAACCATCGGACTAGAATTTCACAGGAAAGAAAACAGTCGGATTCCAGAGCATTTGGGCTCAAAATAAAATTTCCTGAAAGAAGCCAAAATGCATGGCCAGTGATTGGAATGGATGGACAACATATGCCGTATGCGTGCATATGTTGGAATGGATGGGTTCACTAGAATTACTTGATAGTCCTGCAAGCACAACATGGTTTTAATTGCTAAGCAGTTTCCCCCAAAAAAAAATGCTTGCGCTCCCACAAGAAATTTGCTAAAGAATTTGGTGGCTAGAAATAGTTGAAATCCAACACCATTGGTGTCGCAAGAAAAATTCCCAAAAGACGCTGCTTACCAACCAAAGTCGACCAAGTACCAAAATCTGTTCAACTCGAATCGATTGCAAACACCAAAATACGAAGTAGCAGTAGTTTCCTAGTCCAATCGAACTCTCCAAACTTGCATTGAGTGTACATGCATATGATGCATCCCCATTGTAACGGACGAGGGACGACTCATGATCTTCTTCCCTGACAGCGGCTGCCAAACCGCAGCGAAACCGTCCATTTGCACACCATGGGGCCTTTTGTCATCCGATGTATAAGCCGGAGGCCCTCTCTCCAAACTATTTACTCTACTTACTTGACCGGCAGTTCAATATTATTCTCCAACATGATGTCTTCGCCATGCCATTTGCATCATGAATCACCGTGCCAGCAACTCCTTGGTCAGTTTGTTGAAAAAAGTCGACATCCAGGTTAGCTTGGGTTGATCAATTTGAGGTCTGGCAGCCAGACTACTCTGTTCAGGGACGTCATTGTGGGTGCCTGCTCTAGATCGACGATTTTTATTTCAAACTAAGACCAGCACTTGATGTCTGATTTCCCATATCTAAGCTACCAAATGAATGGACCATATGAGTTCATAGACATTCTATTCTTCCTTTCAGAGAGTAAAAGGCTTCCTAAACCACTAACAGGATTCACAAGCCAACTGTAGTAAACTAATAAGAATGCCATGTTGTATTAACTGTTCTGTTGCTTGAGAAGCCACGGGCATGTAGTAAATTAGAACCACAAAGCTATTTAATCTACATATGTAAGCATTGAAGAGTGAATGTTGTGAAGCCACGCTGATGCTCAAAAGTATTGTAGAATGTTTAAGTGAAATGTTTGTTTAATCCTGTACTAAAATATAGAGTTTGCATATGTTTCTTAATTCGCTGTTGTCTCATTGCGATTTTCCTCCCGAGCTGGGCTCATTTCCATCTCAAATGGGCCTTCTGTGGGCTCTGGGCTGACTGGCTGTACATTGAGAAAGCTAAAGGTGCAGCAGCCATTGGATGCATATTGGATGGCATCCGGTAGGGCTGACTTCTTTGCTTCAGCACGTTAGGGAATCCGCGCCGCCTCGTCACCGTTCCCTCTCCTTCCCTTCCGCCGTCGCCGCTGCCCCGCCTTCCGCCTCGCCCGCTGCTTCCTCTCGCTGACACCCTACCTCCGACCGCGTCTTCCACCGCCCCGTCGACTCCAAGGCTCTCAGATCCTCCTCCGAGAACGGCGTGACCGCTAGCCAGTCAACCCCCGACGAGCAGCCGACGACTGGGCGAGCGGCTCCGCCACTTGCAGCATCTTTGCCCCGCCTTTGCCGGCGACGAGAACCCATGAGGTATTCCCGCCCCTTGTCTTCACTTCCTGCTGTGCGAAACGGAGCACTCAAAACCCTAACATATGCTAAATGTATTCGGATCTGACCCTAACATATAAAGTCAGTTTCGGTTTTGTTTGCAAAATTATCGGGTGTGCATGTGTCTGTCGAGTTGAGTTGTAATAGGATTGGGGATGATTGATTCGAATTCGATCTCGTGTTGCAGGGATCAAAGATTAGAGGCAGCGCCTTTAATAAAAGAGAGAAGGGAGACAGAACGGGAGGAAGCAGATATATATCGAGTAATAATACAAGAAGTCTTTTTTGTGAACGGGGTGGTGAGTAGATAGAGAACAAGAAGCAACGAGCAAGAAGGATGCCGAAACGGCGCTCTAGTGGGATTGACCGCAGCCCGAAGCGTTGGCGGCAGCACCTTTACCTTGTCATCGATGACTCGTTGCGCGGATACAGCATCCGCAAGATAGATTTGTCATCCAATTTTGATTCAGATGACAGCGAGGAGCAGCAGCATCCGCATGCTACAATCTTAGGGCCAGGTGCCGAGCTTCACCTGCCCCCAGCTGTTCTCCGCTTGGAGGCGCCGCGAGGATTGCCACACTACTTTGCGGCCGCCTTTGGCACTAGGATCATGGCAATGCATCCCATGAAGCTGGGAACGGACGGCAAGGTTTGCCTGATATCCAAGCTCCTCGTTCCCATATTCGATGTCCGCACACGGGGCGTCATCTTTGGTCCTCGGCACAAGGAAGACTTGGCTGACCCCATCTACATCCCAGTCAGGGATAGGCTGTTCGCTCTAGCTTCTGGCTCCTTCGAGCAGCTCTGGCCACCACCGCTTGAACACCCTGGCGGTGAGCACTGGGTGTGGGCATGGCACGAGCTCCCAGAGCCGCCCTTTGAGAGGCAGCAAATCACCTCATACGCCGTGCACCCCGATGGGCGGACGATCATTGTCAGCACCGCCGAGAGTGGTGGTGCCGTCGCCGCCACCTTCGCCTTGGACACGGAGGCGCCGGACTTCGTGTGGAAACGGCTGGGCAAGTGGGTGTTGCCTTTCACTGGCAGCTCGCACTTCGACGGCGAGCTGGATGCCTTTGTAGGTCTCTCTAAAGACACAGACACCCTTGGTTACCTCTGCTCCTGCGACACGGCCGGTTCTGACACCGGCGAGGGGCATTGTCCACCTCCGGCGTGGAAGCTCAGCAAAGAAAAGCTGTTCGGCGATGACCGGGGCGAGAAGCACGAAGGCGCCACCCTCCTCTACCTGGGAGGCAAGAGCAGGTTCTGCCTTGTTCAGTTCATCTCCATCCAGGATGGATGCCTCGATGAGGAGGTGCAGGAGGAAGATGTGCCCGGGGCACGACGTAATCTGCTTCGACTGACCATATTTTCTCTCAGCTATGACAAAAATGGAGACCTGACCACTGGCAAGAGTCGCCGGGTTCGATACTATAAAGTACCTAAAGCTTCTACTGAGTTTCTGCTCAAGAAACCGGTGGCGTTCTGGCTGTAATATTGTGCTATGATAGTATGAAATTTCATATTTTTCGCTTCAAGCGTGATTCTGTTGCATCTATTGTATTAGAGCCAAGATTGTGCAGATGCAAATGTGCATCCTTTGTATCTTTTGAATAATATGAAATGTATGGCGATGTCTCTTTTAATCCTTTTGATTTGATCAGTAGAGCATGCTTGCATAAGCCTGCAAGAACATGACCTTTTGAATGGCGATGTTTTGTTTATCTTATTTGATTAGCCTTCGCTCCTCATGCTCACATTGTTCTCTGAAAATTGGTGTGAATGTGTGTTCTTGATGGCTACTGTACATTATGAATATGTTTGTTTTCCATGGTTACATTCTGAATATGTCTGTTCTGGATGGTTCAAGTTCTCAATGTGTGTGTGCTTTCTGCATTCATGCGGGAAGCGGTGCTAGGTCCTGAAAGTGCTCAGATCAGATAACTTCAGACTGGAGACAAAAGAAGATAGTAGAACTCCACATTGTAATTAGGATTGTACCCCATCCGCGCCAACGTGCTCAACGTCCGCGTCACCGGGGCGCTCTACGACGTTGAGGCAGCACGGCGGGACACTGGACGGCGGCGACAAGACCTGCATCGGCGTGCAGTGCTTCCGCAAGGTGTTCCTCATCATCGCCGTCGTCGGCGCGCTCGTGTCGCTCGTGCTGGTGTGGCGGACCAGGAACTCTACAAGGGAGACATCTACGCCGAGTTCAGGGACAACGCGCGCCGCCGCCGAGGAGGAGGACGAGGATCTGAAGCGGCCCAAGGAGGAGGAGTCAACGCCGGTCAACGGGACTAAGGTGTAGTATCCATGGGGATTGGCGGCCAGGCGCTTGCAACCCTTGCGTTGACGGAGTATACATGGCCAACGCCACATGATTGAGCTGACGCTCGGTTTTGACTTGTATACACGTCGTCTCCGGTCCATGCTGTTCTCAAGCTCAGAGAGAGCTCAGACGAGAGAGGCAAGGGATGCCTCAGTCACAGACTCACAGCTTATGACTGCATATACTGCAGGTGATTACTGATTGATTAGCGTGGAGTAATCTTTTAGCAGAAGACTAGCGGTGATGATAGCATAGCACGAGTTGCCTTGTTATGGTTTGTTTAGCTTCTGTGGTAGATGATCCCAATTTATAGTTGTCGGAAGGAGAATAAAATTACCTTGATCACCTCATAGAGGTTTGTATCCAGGTGATCTGGTGTCCTGCCTGTAGCATACAGCCATGGTGGTTCTGAACGTCTGATGGAAGCGCACCATTTCTGCAAAGGAAGAAATCAGATGAAGCGAAAACAACATTATTTGAATGACAAATGAAACGTTCTGCGTCAACGAATCACACCATTTCGACGATGAACTTTTAAGAATATCTCCTCTTCTCTTTCTAAAATTTAAATGATTTATTGGCACGGTGCACTGCCTTGCCCTCATTCAGCTCGAATGAGCTGTGAGATCAGTTCCTATCAGTTCCTTTTACGAACAGAGCTACAGAGGTGTTGATCCGTCCAATTTAGCTGGATTTTTAATTTCTGGACCAACAACTGATCTCAAACAAGAGATGTTCCAAGTTTCAACAAAACTGCACTTGCATTTACCTGATGGTTGCAAATTGTCGTCTGATGGGCCTTAAGACAAATTAAACAAGCTTGATGAATTTTATCCATTGTCGTTAGTAACTAGAAAGTGACATTCCACTCGGTAAGCTTGAATTGCTCCTAGAGCCTGTGAACTATCACAAATAATTTGATATTATCCTTCAGGTGATACAGTTAAATCATCTGCTTTGTTTGCAGCAAAACTTGTAATAATGTGGCCCAATGCAACTTTGTTTGCAGCGGCCGGGAATTTTTCATTTGCTTGATGAAATAAAACTCCCTTTATCTAAAAGAAACAGTTAAATCATCTGCATGACTGCATGTTCAGCCAAAGTGAATATTTCAGGACGCTTCACTGACAACAAATGGTCAAGATATCTGACTTTTCATAGCAAACAATATTTCTCTTGACCATTTGTAATCAGTCGACAGGAGAGAGAAATTACCTTAGAATATCTGACAGAGCTTCTTATCCTAAGTGAACCGGTGTCCAGCTTTTAGAGAACATGCAATGTTGGCTTTTATCATCTGATGATTTTCAGGTCGAGAAACGATGCTGACAGGGCGAACGCCGTTGGGCTGATACGCCGTCTCTGCTATGTGCTATGGAAGGAATCAGATCAAGGGAAAGTCGACGTTGTTTGAATGTCAATCATAAAGCGTTGCATCAATTCGAATCAATGGTGTTTGTGGCTCGATTTGACTTGATAGTTTTTTTGGCTTAATAGCCATTTTTGTCCCCAAACTTTCTCAGGGATCGTTTTAATCCTCGAACTACCAAAAGAGTCAATTTAGTCTCTAAACTATTGTTTTCTGGTCTAGTCTAGTCCATAGCCTTAGTTGGCATGCCACATCAGTGGGTCTAATGTGACCACACTCTGAATATCCAGAGTGCCCTCTACATCAATTAGTCAATTATGTGGAACTATTCATTACTGAGTCTGTCTATCTTTTTACGGAATTAATTAATCATGTCTTTCTCCATATTTCCTCTAGATATCGTTCAGCAAATCTTGTTTTTGATGCCTCTCCTAAGATTTCTAAATTATACATGCTAAAATAGTGTAATCTATTGCTACTTGTTACTCTGAGTTGCTTACGCTGGAATTAACTGTATGAACATGAGTGAAGACAACTCTATCACGTTATGAGTAGCAGATGATGAGAGCATACATGACGCACTGCTCGCTGGATTGCCACTGCTGAGAGCCTGAGAAGTTACTGAGGAGGGCACTATGCACATTTGGGCAGTGGTGGACCTAGGATTTAAATTTAGGGTATGCCACCCCAATACTTCTAATATACTTATATACAGTATAATTAATAAACAATTTGGTATGTAACGGAAACCAGCTACTCGGAGGGATGGAAGCCAGGGGCAGTTGGCCTGCTCTATTTGCAAATTGCAAGCACAAGAGTGAGACGTTGGCATAAAGACTTGACCTGAGAAATGGCTGGAGAAATATTTTTTATATGGGTTTGTATTGGAATTTTAGGTATGCCATGGCATACCGGGCCCACCCACTGGCCACTGAGTCCGTCAGTGCATTTGCTGTATGTCACACTGGACGAGCTGATATGGCATGCCACTTAATTAAGATCAGCTGACATGACATGCCAATATGGTACAACTAAGATCAGGGACTAGGTTGGAAAAAAATAGTTGTTCAGGGATTAAATTGGCCCTGTTAATAGTTCAAGGACTAAAATGAGCCTCTAAGCAAAGTTTGAGGATTAAAATGGCTATTAAACCTTTTTTAAAAAGGAAAGAATATTGCAATATTCAGTACTGTGAGCCGCTGGATGGAAAATGCTGCATTGTTGGCCTCCAGCAGCTCAGGGGCAGTTGCCGCTTCAGTATCCGCATCAGGCGGCCGAACGACTGTATGGGCGGACGGACACGGCCGGACCCCATCCATCCAAGACGTACGGAGACGGAATTGAATGCCAGTCTCAGTCCCATCCTGTCTTTTCTTGGAGGTCCATGGCTAGCTCCCCTCCAGCAGCAATGGCGACACTCTGAACCATGGGACAGCCGCTTGGGTGCTCCGTGGATGATGGAAGGGGGATTCAGGTTAGCCACAGGGTTTATCTGCATGGCCAGTTTTCAGCCAGGCTTCAGAGCATCGGGTCGTCGCTCTCACTGATTTTGGTTTGTTTCCAACGCTTCAATGCGCTTGTCATGTCGTCTGACGGCTACAGGTGAAATATGCCCATGTGTGGCTACGGTTAATACAACAAAATGTGCCACTCAATTTTTACTCAATGCTCATGACCAATTTATCATACTATTTATATTTTATTACTCGTAACAACGCAATCACATGTCCCTTCGCGTCGAGATTCGACGCTGCCGCCCACGACTCCGCCGCCGTCTCCGTCTGGGACTCCTAATGACACCTCTCTTTCCATTCTAATCGTTAATTCGCAATCCACCGTCCGTAGCTGTGTTCTCTCCACCACCGTCGTCCGGGCGCTCACGAGATCGTCAGGTCCGATAACGGGTAAGCGGAAGCACTCCACCTGTATTTTTTTCATGATTCGATATACTTTTTGAGAACTCTCGTGAGCAGGAATTGGAAGCAGTGCTGCTCCATCTCATCATGCTGCAGGAAGCATGAGTACTCCATCTCGTCATTGCAAACTGCTTGGCCAACTGCTGACTGCTGCTCCATCTCGTGGTTAAGGGCCTGAGCTGCAGGAAGGAGGGCGCGCCGTGCTGCTGTGTTGGAGCTGAGCTTGAAGCGCATGGACAGCGGCGGCGGAGTCCCGTACGGTGACGGATTCTACGCGAAGGGTCGTGAGTGGTGCGATGCCTGGATCCCGCCGTTTCAGGTTTGATTTAGTGAGGAGTTTTTAGAAAAATTATAATTAGCAAAGCTAATGATGGGAAGATTTAAGTGTTAAAGTTTTTCACTCTCTCTTTAGCCTTCGGATAGAGATTCAACAGTTGTAATGAGAGTTTTCATAGTTTGCACATAAAATTAGTTTCTATAGGATACGTCGCCTAAATTAACCATCTTTCACTTCAGGATGTCATATTTACTGCGTTGGCAGAGAACTTTTTTTTTTGTTGTTGATAAACAGGCAGAGAACGTTGACAACTGAAACAATCAGCAAGGACGATTGTCCCCGCGTAGCGACGAATTGCAGAAGGCTGCCAGGAGCAAAACGTCAACGTTGCAGCAGTTGTACGAGGAGCAGTGCGATCCTGGGCGCCAGCTAAGGCGTGCTGTTGTTTTGCAAATATTTTGAGGGAAGAGGAGGGCTTTGTGTGCTTACAATGGGTTTGGGTGTGTTTAGTTCTAAAAAGTAGAGGAGAAAGTTTGGTGAAAATGTCACATCGGACACTGTAGCGTACTGGAGCATGTTTGTGGTAAATATTGTCGTATCATGACCTAACTAGACTCAAAAGATTCGTTTCATCGTGTACATCAAAACTATGTCCTTAATTTTTTTATTTATCCACATTTAGTGTTCCATGCATGAAGGGGAAGATTTGATGTGATAGGTGGATAGTGAAATTTAGAGAGAGAATTTTTGGATTTTCGGTGGAACTAAACACAACCAATAACGAATTGGACCAAGCATCCATCCGTGGTGTATATCTTACTGACACGGAGAGGACCTGCATATAACAACTGCTGTACATGTCTCAAGCCTCGCCCTGCGTTCTCGAGGCGGCGTATACATTGGTTGGGCTGGGCTCTAGAGCCCAGCAACTCTCAGGTCTCTTGTGCTGCTCTTCCGGGGTTTCGGCCTTCAATTTTAGCACGCGCCCACGCGTATAGCACCGTACTATGTACTGTACGTAATTATTACTAACAGGATAAATGGCCGCATGGAGATTTTTTTTTGAGCCAATGACCGCATGGAGATTGAGGAGGGGAGCATTAACTCAGAAAAGCTTTTGAATAGAAAGGAGAACATTGCTTATTCTATCCAATTCACTTATATTGACGTCTTTTGGTGGATGTTATTAGATGAACTTAGAAGTATCAGCTCGATCATATTGAATATAAATTTGTAAAACTGGTATCCAGTGAACAAGTTATGGCTTTCTAAAGTTGGACTTTGGCCTGTTGTCTAAAAAAAATGACCGCATGTACGGTGTATCACGAATTCGCGATACGGAGGGAGTAATTTTGATGATCTGATCTCATCTCCTTGTATTCACATTGGACTCTTACGCAGGCACGATCCATGCCGTACGATGGAGCTGGTTACGAATTCGAATTCGATCTCGTGTTGCAGCCCTTGCATGTAACACCCTAAATTCATCACATTTAAATCATAGAAACCATTTGGAAATTTTCTAGGAATTTTTGAAGCTTATATGAATTTTCTAGGATTTAATTGGAATTTTATTCTCTTTAATTGAATTAAACATCATTAAATAATTATTTTAGTCAAAATAAGTTTTTGTTGCATTCATCTTGTTGCATATATTTTTGGTTGCTAGTAAATTGAATTTGAATTTAAATTCTGTTTAAATTCGAATTTAATTTGCTTTTGTTTGAATTATAGAAAAGTTGTTTAGGCTGAGTTTGGTTTAGGTCCCTGGACTCTCAGCAAAGTCCGCCTTTGCCCCCTGAACTTTCGGCCCAGCCCATCTTTGCTCCCCGCACCGTTTTTCTTTTCTTATCGGGCCGTTTTCTCTTCGCGGGCCGTCTCCTCTCAGTTTTCGGCCCACGACGGCCCAGTCTCGCCGCACCACTTTCCTCTCCCCGTTGTCGCCGTCGTGTGGGTCCCGCTTGTCAGCTTCGTCGTCCCCGACCTGGATTTCCCTCGACCGAGTTCCAACCGCCGCCGTCGCCGATTTCCGCTCGGGCACGGACGCCCAGGGCGCCCGGACTCCTTTTTTTCCCCGGCCTATATAAGCGGCCGAACCCCACCGTCTTTTTCCCCAAACAAACCGAGCTTCGCAACCCTAGTTCCCGAGTCGCGCCGCCACCCAAGTTCGCCGCCGCCTCAGTGCGACGACGACCAGCATCGCCGTTGTCAATTCCGTGTCCAAGACTCGTCGAAATACGTCGCCAGGTGGTATTGAAGTTTCCCCGTTCGTTTTCTTGGATCAATTTCGCTCTTGTCATGCTAACGACGCTCGTCGTCGTTTCCCAGCGCCGCCGACCGCCATTCTTCGTCGTCGAGCGCCGTCACAGCTCTTTGCTCATCGAGATCTGCCGTGGTAAGTTCGTCGTGTCCTTCCAAGTCTCTAGGGACAAACCGCGCTCGTTTTGGTGTTCCCTAGCGTCGAGTTCATGACAACCGGAGAGCTCCGCCGCCGCGCATGGAGCCGCCGCCGTCGGCCATCGCCTGTGCGCCGTCCCAGTCATCCAGATCACCATGGTTGAACTCGCCATCGTCTTGCGAGTCCGTAGGTCCTGATCTTGTCGCAAACCGAGCCTTGTAGCCTTAGATCGAATTTACTCCGGCGAAGCCCCGCCGCGGGAGCGAGCGGCGCCGCCGTCCCGGCCGTCGCCGTCGTTGGCCGAGGTCCCATCTTCCCCTGACCGTCCGATTCAGATCCTACGGTCTAGATTGGATCTAGCCCGAGTAAAATAGATCGCGTACCGGTCAGTCGTGACAATTTTGCTAAAGAGTCCCTGAACTTCTTAGGAATCAACCCGCAGTCCATCTTAGTTCAAAAATAATTACAGATAGGTCATGTTTCTTCTATTTTAGCCTCTGCAAGTTTTAAAATTACACCCGAGGTCCTGTGTTGGTTATTTTACCCGTAAGCCCTCGTGTTTTTATACAAAATTATGTTTAAGTCCCTGAGTTTTCGCAGTTAGGTCCCTAGAACTTTTAAAACTTTGCCAGCAAGCCCTGAACCTTAGAAAAGCCATATCTTTCTCGTTGTAGCTCAGATTCCCGTGATTCCTGCGCTCACGCGTTCGTTGTAACGAGTAGAATAGTTTTGTGCTGCTGTTTTGATCTGTTGGAATTGTTTGGTGTACTGTTTCTTATTTGTTGTATTGTTTCCTTGTATGTGAATGTGTGATGCGAATAGGAAACGTTCAGTTCGAGGATTTCTCTGAAGACCCAGCTGTTGGAGAAGAATTTGAGCAGCATCAGAGTTGGGAAGAAGGCAAGTGTATTATGTCATACAAATGTCCTAATAATTGTTAATTTCACCATCCATGCATGTGTCTTAATTTGATGGGTTCCTATTTAAGGATTTGCCTAGTCACTATAATTTCCTGTCCCTGAAACTGAGTTGCTTAATTAATTTTGATGGTAGATGATGCTTAGCTTGCTCAAGTGGGATTGGTCTAATGAACCCCTACTCTATGTTCCATATACTCTTTTAATTATTTAATCTGCAAGATCATCTCTTTTTAATTGGAGCATGGAGCGACCACCCAGAAAACAGTACAACCATAAGTGCTAACATGGCTCTGGCTTTGACCGATTAATTAGGTGCTCTAGGTAGATTTACCTGAAAGGGGCATGAGGGGCGGCGGTTGACGAGGTATAGCCCGGTCCTCTTGAGCTGTGGGCTTAGCTAAGAGACAGACCTCATTAGGGAGGGTTATGCTTTGCTCCTGAACCGGAAACCTTAGCGGGCTATCACTTATTAGAGTGTCTTTGTAAAGGTCTCATAGTGAAACCCAGTATTCGGTCCACGTGGTATGGGAAGGGTACATGCTTTCGGGCAATGAGAATCGCGACTTATGGTGAAAATGTACAACCTCTGCAGAGTGTAAAACTGTTATAACAGCTGTGCTCACGGTCATGGGCGGCCTGGACCCTCACATGATAATTTACACGTGAAGATCGATGGATTAAATTGTGGTTACTTGATTGTGTTGGGATTATGTCATTCATTAATTTGTGGGTGGTATATACTTTCATTTGGTAGTAAATAGTTGTCTAATAAAACTGGGCCAATTAAAAGTGCTTACTGCAGTATTGTCAGGCAACCTTTTTGCCTCAGCCTTATATGTCATATTATATTTGCTGAGTACGTCACGTGCTCATGCTTGTTTTCTTTCTTCTATTGCATCTACTATACCCGAAATGCTGCTCAGATTGGGAGGATGTGGAGGATTTTGCTACTGAGTTTGAGGAGTTCTAGGCGTGTCTTCCCCCAGTCATCTGCCTGTGGAGTTGGAGTCACTCGTGCTTCGATACTTAAACGTTTAATTAAGTCTTCCGCTACGACATTTGTGTCTACTCTGATATTGTAATATTCGTACATTAATACTTTCTCGAATGCATTGTTATGATTATTCACTTGTGATGTCTACCATATGTATGTAAACTTGATCCTGACGCACATATGACATGCATCTTCTGCTAGAACCGGGTGTGACATTGCAGGAATTGAAGATTAGTGGCAGCGCCTTTAAAAAAGAGAAGGGAACATCGAACACAGAACGGGGAGGAAGCCAATCTATAATTCTATATCGAGCCGTATTAAAATTCGAATTTTTTCAGTCGAAGCAGGATGCCGAAGCGGCGTTCAAACGAGCGTGACCGCCGCCGCCGGCGGCACCTTTACCTCGTCTTCGACGACTCGTCGTGAGGATACAGCATCCGCAAGGTAGATCTGCCGCCCGATCCCGATTCTGATTCCGATTCCGACGACGGCGAGCATCCGCCGCCGCCGCATCCACATCCGCATGCTGCAACCTCACGGGCAGCCGCCGATCAGCTTCGCCACCTGCCACCGGCCGTGTTCCGCCTGGAGGCGCCGCGAGGGTTGCCGCACTACTTCGCCGCCGCCTTTGGCACGAGGATCATGGCGATGCATCCCGTGAGACCGGGAACCGACGGCGAGCTCTGCTCCATGCCCAAGCACCTCGCCCCCGTGTTCGACGTCCGCACACGCGGCGTCATCTTTGCCCCACGCCACAGGGCAGATTTGGCTGACCCCATCTACATCCCGTCAGGGATAGGCTGTTCGCTCTAGCCTCCGGCTCCTTCGAGCAGCTCTGGCCGCCGCCGCTGGAGCACCCCGGCGGTGAGCACTTGGTGTGGGCATGGCACGAGCTCCCGGAGCCGCCCTTCGAGAGGCAGCGAATCACCTCCTACGCCGTGCACCCCGACGGCCGGACGATCATTGTCAGCACCGCCGGGAGTGGCGCGGCGGCGCCGCCGCCGCCACGTTCGCCTTGGACACGGAGGCGCCGGACTTGGTGTGGAAACGGCTGGGGAAGTGGGCGCTGCCTTTCACTGGCAGCTCGCACTTCGACGGCGAGCTGAACGCCTTCGTCGGTCTCTCCAAGGACACAGACACCCTCGGCCACCTCTGCTCCTGCGACACGGCCGGTTCCGACACCGGCGAGGGGCGTTGCCCGCCGCCGGCGTGGAAGCTCGGCAAAGAGAAGCTGTTCGGCGATGACCGGGGCGAGAAGCACGAAGGAGCCACCCTCCTCTACCTGGGAGACAAGAGCAGGTTCTGCATTGTTCAGTGCATCTCCGTCCAGGATGGATGCCTCGATGAGGACGCGCAGGAGGAAGATGTGCCCGGGACACGTTGTAATCTTTTTCGATTGATCACGTTTTCTCTCAGCTACGACAAAAATGGAGACCTGACCACTGGCAAGAGCCGCCGGGTTTCGATACTATAAAGTGCCTAAAGCTTCTACTGAGTTTCTGCTCAAGAATCCGGTGGCGTTCTGGCTGTAATATTGTGCTATGATAGTATGAAATTTCGTATGTTTTCGCTTCAAGCGTGATTCTGTCGCATTCATTGTATCAGCCAAGATTGTGCAGATGCAAATGTGCATCCTTTGTATCTTTTGAACAATATGAAATGTATGGCGATCTCTTTTAATTTTGAGTAAAATGCACCCCAGGAGTCATATCAAAGAGTAGCTGGTTATTTACTTTCTCAAAAAAAAGTAGCTGGTCAATTTTTTATTTCTCTATATGAGAACTACGTTGTGATATTGGGATATTGCTCCTATTAATCAGTGTATCATTCGTACCAGAATGCATGTCTAAAGTGCATATTATATGTGTTGCTATAAAGCTGTCTTTTACTGTTAGTCACTTAGTCATATCAAAGCACATAACCATTACCGGTATCAAAGGTAGTATCAAGCTGTCTTTTAATGTTACTTTTGACCTTTCATGCTTTTGTTGTGAGTTTTTCCTCCCTTTTTAATTACTTAATCCCTGTATGATGCAATTGTCAGGCTATAAGATTCTGACAGTCCTGACTTTGCAAAGTACATGGCAGTCCTAATTTCGGATTGTGTGTGCTATATTAATTTTTTGCGTCCTAGTCCTACATGCCTTGCGATACGTTAATTTCCCTACATGTGCATGGTTTCGAACTCCATGGATATAAAAGGCTCCAGGCGCCAAGATCATCAGTCATCACCATCCAACACCCATCGGCACACTTTGCCATCGTCCCCTGTGGCCTCTTCCAAGATCTCATAAAAAATATATATATGCTGAACTCGACTGCGTATGCCGGTATCCAGATGCAAGGAGGGAAGAGCACAGGCGTCTCTGTGCTCCCGACGTCAAACGGCCGCGTTGCCAAAGTTGACACGGGGTGCTGTCCTGTGGAGTTTTCTTTTTTTTGAAACATAATGTCCTGTCCAGTTGGAGGCGAGCGCGAGAAGCAGTGGGGCAGAGGGAGGGAGGGCCTACTGCTGCTACTGATAGTCTGATACGGTACATGAGAAAAATGTGGCCACAATAATATATATAATAAGTTATAGTATTTATATGATTTTAATACCTTTAAAATCTACTCTGCCATATTATAATAATAGAATATAAACATAATATCATCTAAAACTACGCATATAGTATACATATGTTATTATTAATTAACAATTTACTTATTAGTCTATTAGGTCATCTAGCTTAGCTCACGAGCTGGCTCGAACTCGCTCGTTATACTAACGAGAAAAACTCTTGCTCGGCTCGTTAGAAATATGCACCGAGCCGAGCCGAGCCCCCGCGCCCGCGCCCGCGGCTGCCCGCGCGTCGTCCACGCCCACCCCCACGCCCGCGCCCGCGGCTGGCCGCGCGTCGTCCTCGCCTGGTCAGTCCTCGTCCACCCCTACGCCCCGCCGCGCATCGTCGACGCCCACGCCCCGCCGCGCGTCTTCGACGCCCACGTCCCGCCGCGTGTCGTCCACCCCAACGCACGCCCGCGCGTCGTCACTGCTTCGCAGCTCCTTGATTTGGAAGGTGAGTAAATGCTGTTTATATCCAAAACCTAGATGGTTTCGTCCTAAACTAGAAAACACGGGTGCGGCACCATCCTTGAGTTGGCCAGTGGTGATTCTCTGTGTGTTTTGCAAAGGATTATACCATTTTTGGACCATGGGTCTTGGATGTTAGTAGCCATGTGAATGGATGTATAAGCTAGGCGGTCACAATAAATATGTAAGAAAGGCAGTATTGCTAGAAGCTATGTTGATTGAATTTTAGTTATCAATAAACATTTATTGGCCTCTCTCATGAGAGAACAGCCCATATAGGAAATTATCCTTGTGCTTGCATTGACGGAGGGAGACACCATTGCTTGTTGCCGTTGCTCTAGTGTACTTTTCTTCTAGAATTCATGTTACAATTATATGATGCATGCATCATGATGATCTCAATACCAGATTTAGAATATGTACTAGAAATATGGCGCGCTGTTATGACCCGTTAATTTTGCATATATAGTTAGCTTGGTTAGGATAACATAATTTATTAGCTTAATCCAGCCCTCAGGTGAGTATATGGAGCTGTTTTTATTGGGTTTCATGTGTCCACTACTATTAGTAATAAATCCGTTGAGGTACTAATATAGGATTAACTGTGCACGGGCAAGTGTTGCTAAGTCTGTAAACCTTACAGAACTACATATCCTAGTTGCCAATTTGCAGTCTCCTTTTTAGATAGCGGTCCTAATATTTAATAAATTTCTCTGCGGTGATGTTGCCAACATCATAAAATGAAGCATCAGATTGGGTCTAGCAGTTCACATAAGCTGAGGAACTTAACAGTTACCCATTTCATTTTTTTTGTTATGCTGTCAACGTCTCCATAGGATTTATTTGGCTTGCACCAAAAGATCACTTGGTGCAGAAAGATTTTTGCATTATTTCTTCAGAGAGATGCATACAGAAAATGGATTCATGGTAAAAATTATGGAATTACATGTTGAGATTTTTTAGAGTAACACAATTTTTTAAGATCTCTCTGGATACTGACTGAGAAAAGGTGTACAGATCGTGAGAGAGAACTAATATGTCTAAGCTTAAAATTTGGTTTCAAAGCTTTGTCTACGAAAAACTGCAGTGTTAAAATTATGTCTTTTTTTAGGAAGGATGAAAAAGTCTAGTAAAGCTTGTCATGAACATTTGGTCATTTCCACATGATTTATGTTGTCCAATACATTACTTATACTGATAAGATGAGCTGTGATATTCCACAAACAGAAAAATAACACACAGGAGGTAGTAATATTTACTTAGATAGACTGGGCAAAACATAGAATGTTCCTGTGTGGTAGTTGTGAGCTGTAGTACTATAAATCATTATCAAGCGAGTGCCTGCTTAAAATTTTCATCCTATAGTGAGTATTGATGATATCCTCGTGCTTTGGGCTATTGGGAAAAATCATTAGCCTGAATTACCAAACCAAACTGCCAGCCGCGCATGCTTGAAACTGATATAAATTTTCTGTGCCGGCTTGACTACTCTGTCAATGCATTGAATCTTTGCAGCCACAAATGCTGCAGTGCTTCACCTAATGGGAGGAACTATTTTATTTTATTGTTTTGGTTCCCACTTGATAGAGGGTACCAGTCAAGTACTTCGACAAAAGATTGCATCTCCAACAAATTATTAGCAGCTAGCTGACATGTCTTCTGATTCGAAAATTGATGTGCTGTTAAATTTCTAATATAACTGTTCGTCCAATAAAACAGTTGTTATAACATAGGAGTACTTTATGAATAAGGGCTCTCCATTCTTTGCTAAGCTAGAAGGCTACTGCACATATGAAATAAATGTATTGTATTGGTCCAAAAATGTTCAGTACCATCCAGAACACCTTCTCTAAAAGTGGAAACTGATACAACCTTAAACTGTTTCTTTTCATTTTCTCAGCTTAATCTGCTAAGTGCTAAGACCACAGGAGAGCTCTCAAACCACATTATTACTGGTACATTGTGAAAATTTTAGTAACTAATACCGGCTGACAAGGACCCTATCCTTATTACCTGGTCAGACATTAACATTGCCCCTGCCCTTAGTAAAATTATTGAAATAACCGAGTTAAATGGTCATGCTGCCTTGCTTTGATTTCTCCCCCTAAAAATTTCTTTATACTACTGCACTCTGTGTAGCCTCACTTATATAGTGCCCTGAACTCCCCTGGCTGTCCTACAACTAATATACTTTGTCAGTAAGAATACTGCTAGAGACTAAAGTATTTGTTTCCTTGTATATGTTTTCAGTCTATTTTTGAAATTAGCAAACGTTGTTTGAAGCTTTGCAACTGACAAACTGTTACTGCTGTTGGGGAATTCCATGAATATATATTCCAGATTGCTTTAGTCACAGCATAAGTAGGATGTTGCATTACTAAGTTGCTAACCCTGTAGCATGTTCTCCAGCATTGTCGCATTGCGGGTATCAACTTGGACAAATTCATAATGTTTTCCAAGCTTAGCTGCAAAGGATTCATCTTTCTCCCTGGCAAAATGGGGCATGAATAATTGACAGTTATATATGCAGCTTGAACAGATAAGAATGTCGCACCCTGCTGTATGGGCAGCTCCGCCTCTGGTGTGGGTTTGCAAAAGGATATGTAGATAATTGGGTTTGGCTTTGGGATGAAGAATGGCAAAATAGGCATTCTC
Organism: Echinochloa phyllopogon; assembly: GCA_033239725.1. Taxonomy (NCBI): domain Eukaryota; kingdom Viridiplantae; phylum Streptophyta; class Magnoliopsida; order Poales; family Poaceae; genus Echinochloa; species Echinochloa phyllopogon. The sequence continues at coordinate 7,135,807 of BTCW01000009.1, read as the reverse complement.
ATCCCTCAATAATTGCCGACTGCATGTTTGTCCCCTAGCTTTAGTCCAACTTATTTGACTGCAATCCCTCCTCCCCTCCATCTATCGCAGAAGCCACCACCACCCCTTCTATTTTATTTGAAACATGGTTTGCTCTACAATTTACCCGCTCTCCAATTTACCAAATGTAAGAAAAGTAGTAGTACTATTAAAGTGGCTGAAAGATGCTACTTGCTTATTTGTCTGTAGTTCTTCAAACTGATCGGATTTTTATTTCAGAAACCACACATGAAACTGACGAGAAGGAGGACGGGGCAAGCTCTTCAGAAAGTCCTGAAAGTTCAGGCAGAACAACTTCCGGTAAGTAGTGGCACATGTATTCCTTGTATTGTAGGATATACTACATTTTGCCTGTGCCAGTGTGTGGATTCGAATTGTATGTAAATGCCTATAGCTTGCTTAAATTGCAATTGTTTGAGCCATAGAATCTATATGACTATATACATCACCTACAGCCTGTTACACCCACCTTATAATCTCTTGCAAACCTGCTGGCATTCTGCATTTAGGATCTATTTCTATTACTTAGGTAGTGCTTTTGCAGCTTATTGCTTGTGTAGCACTTATCCGAACTGAAGAAAAGATGTGCTTCAGTTTCGTGACATTATGATCATAGGAACAATAAGGTGTTAGACTTTTACCTTTCTTTTGATATTTGATCATCTAATATTATATTCAATTTACAGGACGAATTGTATGAGCTTTTTGTGTCTGAGAAGGAGGAGAAGAAAAGCTCTGAGTTTCGTGATTTCTATACCTCTGAAGCTGCTGTCACTGCTATCGATGTCCCAGGGCAAACTTTTGGTGAACAGTATCTGAGGTTCTCTGATCCTGCAAAGATTTCATCAGCAACCCTTATCGACTGGGTATTCATGTTGGGAGATGTAGGATATTCTCTCCGTGGCTGTTTTGATTCATCTGATTTTGCAGTCACACACTTTGGTTACTTCAAAGGCAAGAGATCTCTGATGAAAAGACTCAAGAAATACAAAGCAAAGTGGGGTAGGATGGATATGGAAGCAGCTGCTGATTTGATACTGGATGAGATCTGCTCTGGTGCTGCTATACTACCCTTTGATTTGCAACACCTCCTTGGTTTGCTTAAGAAAAAGAACACATTTATCATAAGGCACCATGCCTCGTTGTATAAGGAACTTGGGAAGGATGTCCTGTTCTCCTCAATGTTCGTAAGATTCAAGAAACTTGAGAAGCTTAACAAATCGAAGTACAAGAAAGTTCTCGCCAAGATTCCCTACTGTAGTGGTTTAGATTGGTGGAAGCCAAGGGTCCGGAAAAACACATATCTCGAAGCAGTGCTCGACAGGAAGAATCCCACAAACCTCAGCAAGAAGAACCGGCGAAACCGCAAGGTCAAAATTGCATTCAGGGTTCGTTCAGCATATAAAGGGCACGGGGGTGAGCTATTGAGATTCAGAAGGAATGGTCAGCAACACCTTCCTGATTTTTCGATTGGCAAGCAGCCAGCTGCTGCTGCAGGGACACTGGGCCGTCGCCTTCAGCAGCCATCACCCACTGCCTCCAGCATGAAGAAGAAGCTTCCCTGTTCAGCGGCTTCTGCAGCGAGCAGGGGTCAGAAAGCTGTGCAGCCAGGGATGGGCAGCTGTGCTGTCTCTGGAATGGTGGAAGTGGAGCTCTATGGACCTGATGACGCTGAACATATGTTTGAGGTTGCAGTGCCTGACCTTTTGGTCGATTTCCAGCAAGCTATGAGTGATGTGGGAGAGATCAAAGGTCTTGGGTGGCCGGAGCCATCAAGGGGAGGACGGCTCCGCTGAAAAGTTCAAGTTGGATCTAGTGGGTGGCCGGAGCCATCAAGGGGAGGACGGCTCCGCTGAAAAGTGCAAGTTGAATCCAGTGAAGCCCAGTGAACCTTGATGTAACAGCAGTGCATCTTTGGATGCTTTTCATATTCAGAAATGTTAGGATATATACCGAAGCTCATGTTTGCAGGACTCTTTTCATGCAGTCGAACGGCAGAGTTTCTAACTGAATCTTTTACTGTGGATAGTAACAGCATTACACTTGTGCAGTGGATCTTCTTATATAGATATGATAAGACGTTTCTGGTAATGTTTGGAGGCACTGTTCTATTGCTTGGTTTAACATTTGGCCGGTCAGAATTTTTCCGGTGACTTCCATGTGGAATCAGTTATGAACTGGTGCCGCTGAATTGTCTTTTTAACTTGTTGCAGTGAGGATATATGTCGAAATTGCAACTGTATTCTTTCATATAGTACATGTAGTGGATTATTGTTTACTTGCCTGCTTGATATTGTGATTTTAAGTGAAGTTTGTTAATGGGTGGATTCAATCTTTGGGAAACACTTTTTTGAGTGCTTCTTTGCAACCTGCTAATGGTTTGGGTGGAAACCGGCTTCGATTTGGTGGGAAAACAGTGTTCCTTTGAAACCTAAACGGCTCAGCTTGGTTTGGTAATTTGGTCGGTAGTGGTTTGCTCGATTTCACAGAAAAACTGCTCAGCTTTTGGTAATATGGATGGAAATGCTTTTAAACCGTGGATTGTAGCATATGGATTTGAGGCCTGTAAATCAGAGTAGTCTCCTGGTTTGTTTGCATAGTTTGCGGACCCACTAGTGGATACTTCATAGCGCCGCCGGCGGTCTCGTGAGCGACGCCAGCACGGCGATCACGGTGGGTGCCCCTGCCATTGCCGGAGCCAGAGATCACGGTGGGTTTTTTTTTGCATATTTTCCTTGACATTGTGTTTCTTGGTAAAGAATTGGCAATGACCATTTTACTTGCACCAGCAAAGAAAGCGACACGCAATTAGCATAACAGTCGTGTTAGAAAATGGAGGGAAGATGCATCCGAGAAAAAGTTTTTTTTTATCAAATCTCGGACATACAGTTAACTGCCAAAAGCTTTTAGCGTGCGCGAAGGATGAGCTAATCATTTCATGTAGACATTTACAAAGACTCCACGCAGACCGCATCCATGCGTTACATCGAGATATCATCATGATTTTTACATCCAAAAGGCCACGGGATCCTCCAGGGCAAAGTCACTAGCTGCTTCAGGCACTTTGTAGTATCGAACTCGCCTGCTGTTGCCAGTCGTCAGGTGTCCATCCTTGTCAAACTTGAGAGAAAACGTCGTTACTCGAAACAGGTGGCGGCATGGCTGGTCAGTCTCATCTAAATCCTCGTCCTCCTCATCCTGCAACCTGTAGAAATTCCTCTCGTCAGCACAGTCATCGCCGGTTATCGAGACGCACTGCACCAGGCAGAACTTGCTTCTGTCTCCCATGTAAATAAGGGTGGCTCCAACGTGCTTCTCAACCGAATCCTCGCTGAATATCTTCTCCTTGCTTAGCTTCCAGGACAGACACTGCCCATCACTGGAGTCAGAGCTGGAGGACACCACATCGCAGGCGCATATGTGTCCAGCTGCGCCCGGATCTGCGCTAAGCCCAACCCAGGCGTCCAGCTCGCTGTCAAAATACGCGCGATCGGTGAAGGGCAGCATCCACTTGCCGTGTTGCTTCCACTTGAGATGTGCTTCCGCCGTGTCGAAGGTGAAGGTGCGCCTCTTGGTGCTTACAAAGATGGTCTGTCCATCAGGATGCACGGTGTAGGAGGTGATATCCTTGTGCTTGAAGGGATACTTCGGCAGCTCGCACCAGCACAGATCGCCGGGTTCTTCTAGCGGCGGCGTTTGAAGCAGCTGAAAGGAGTCGCAAGACAGAGCGTATAGTCTTTTGTCGACGGAAAAGTAGATAGGATCGATCAGATTCATCTTGGGGCGAGGGACCAAGCCAAACAACCGCGTGCGAACGTCGAAGACAGGAGCGCCGCAACTCGGCGTCAATGGATGAGTGTTCCTCCCTCCCACTCCCACGTAGTTGGGATCCATGGCAATGATCTTGGTGCCAAAGGCGGCAGCAAAATAGTCGGGATACCCACGGTGAGCCTCCAAGCGGAAGACAGCTGGTGGCAGGCGCTGCTCGCGCTCCGCGCCTTCACCTGAGATGGCAGTGTTGTGCAGGTGCGGCGGCTCGTCGGAACAAGGGTCGGACGACAGATCTACCTTGCGGATGCTGTACCCCCACAGCCAGTCATCGACAACAAGGTAAAGGTGCCGGTGCCGGCGCTTTGCCGTTCGGTCGCCATTAACCCCACCGGAACGCCGCTTTGCCATCCTTGTTCCTCCTTGTCTCCTTCTTGTCCTCTGCCCACGGCCCAGCAGATCAAAATTTCCTCCCGATCCGTCTTCCCTTGATCTTTTAAAGGCGCTGCCACTGACCCTTGATCCCTGCCATCCAAAAACGAATCCGTTCGCAAATAAGAATCAGACCACACCAGTCCTACCCCTACTACAACTCAACTAGAACCAATCCTGATATCCGAATCTGAATCGTGTGGTTGCAAGAAACAAAGAAAATCACATTCTACCAACCTGTTAAAGGTGGCTGAGGCGGACGCGGCGTCGGAGGTGGCTCCGGCGGCGGCGGCGGCGGCGGAGTAATTTTGAGCGGCGGCGGCGGCGGCGAACCGAATGGATTCGTGGGGGAGGAAAGGAAAGGAAACCCTATTTGACTAGGAAATCCTATTGGACTAGGGCCGTGTCGAACCTTGGGCCGGTCCGACCCCCATGGACACCACCGTTGTGGGCAGGGTTGAATGTGTTGTGCGCAATAGCGCGGGTGGGCGGGTTGAATTCGGCCCAGTAGAGGCTTTCGGCCTGCGTGGAAGAGGACGGCTCAGTTGTATTCTCCTTGATTACCTCAAAAAAGTTGTATTCTCCTTAAAAAGAAAAGTAGGAGCTTATGTATTGATGTTTTTATTTTCTTTCTTTATATTATATAAAATATGCCCGTCCGTTGCTATAGTTTATAAAAAAGTATATATCAATTTATTTTGGTTATATTATACTTTCATAGCTTAAGAACTAAGGAAGCTATAAAAGGGATTATCAACATGTTTCACCACCAACTTCAATTTGTGAATTATTTTTCTCTGCTCTACTAGTAATTAGCTATCTTTTTTTTCCGAAAATATATTTTTGCGGTAGAGAGATTCACTCACTAATCAAGAGTTATCTGTTTTACAGTATAGGGTTTACTCACTATAGGGTTTACAATCTTGGAGCATAAAACGTCAAATACACGAAAAAGCATATCTACAAGCCAAGTTATGGACTTATGGTTTCAACTCGATAAGCATGCTCCACAAGTTCATGAGCAACCTATTCTGCACAAGTTCTTTGGTTACTTGGACACTGCCACAGGCTTTAACGATCTCCGTTACATTTTGGACAGTTGGCCTAATTGGTTGATCTCTTCGTCCTGGAGTGATGGGATACGGTTATCTGTTTTACAGTATTACAAAGTGTGCTAATATTTTTCTTCCATGTGGTCTAATTTTTAGAAGTTTGGTTCACGGCAAAATCGAAATGTCTATATTTTGAAACGAAAGGTACATACATTTATTATCATCAAGAGAATGACATTTCTCCATAGTTATAAATGTGATCTTTGAATCTAGAGTATTTCATTCCTTAAAAGCCCATAAATTTTCTTCCGTCCAAGCAAGTCTTAAAAAAACTTATCATGGACCTAATTACGCCATCTACGATCATCATAATTTCACACTATAAAAGGCGCTAGAGCGGCAAAGAGCCAAAGACAACAATCACGAGAAGACTCAACCACTTCATCCTTTATATACCAAAACTAGCCCCCTGTAAACCACACCGCCATCGCAGTAAGCGACCAAAAGCCAGAGAGGCGGCTTTGCCCTGTCCGTAGGCCGTAGCCTTGGTGCCGAACGCCATGGCCGGCACCAAGGGCAAGTCGTCCTCCGCCAAAGCCGGCACGCCCCTCCTCGGCAAGGCCGCGGCACCTTCGCCCAGGTCTACCATGCGCGCTGCCTCGCCGGCGGCGACCCCGTGGCCGTCAAGGTTCTCGACAAGGCCAAGCTCGCCGCCACGGGCATGGCGGCGGGCGTCCTCCGCGAGGTCTCCGCCACCCCAGCGTCCTCTGCCTCCACGAGGTCCTCGCCACGCGCTCCTAGGTCTACCTCGTCATGGAGCTCGCCCCCGGCGGCGACCTCCTGTCCCGCCTCGCCTCCCTCCCGGCGCGCCTCGTGTTCCTGCAGCTGGCGTTGGCGCTCGCCTACGGCCACGCCCGCGGCGTGTTCCACTCCACCGCGACGTGAAGCCCCAGAACGTGCTTGTCGATGCCGCCGGCGGCGTCAAGGTCTCCAACTTCGGGCTCGCCGCGCTCCCGGACTCGCTCCGCGACGACGGCCGTCTGCACACGGCCTGTGGCACGCCGGCGTTCCCGGCGCCCGAGGTGCTCCGCCGGAGGGCCTACGACGGCGCCAAGGCCGACGCGTGGTATTGCGGCGTCATCCTCTTCGTCCTCCTCGCCGGCAGCCTCCCCTTCGACGATACCAACATCGCCGACATGTGCCGCAGCAGGGCGCACCGCCGCGAGTACGCGTTCCCGCGGTGGGTGTCGCAGCCGGCGCGCCGCCTCGTGTCGTGTCCCGCCTGCTCGACTGCCGACCCGAACCCGGCGACGCGCCTCGCCGTGGCTGAGCTCGCGGGGCACCCGTGGTTCAAGCGCTCGCTCAGCGTGGACTCGCAGCTCGGCGGCCTCATGGACGGCCAGGCGGAGCGGGAGCTGGCGTTCCAGGCGCCGCCGGCGCTGAACGCCTTCGACATCATCTCCATGTCGCCCGGGCTCGACCTCTCCGGGCTGTTCGGCGAGAGCAGGAGGAGCCGGGAGAAGCAGTTTATGACGACGGCGTCGCCGGAGAAGACGGTGGAGCGGCTGGGGCAGTCGGGCGCGAAGCTCGGGTACTTCATGGTGGGGAAGAAGGGGGTGGAGCGCCTGCCGCTGGGAGGCCTGTCGGGGCTGGTGGCGATGTCGATGGAGATGTCGGAGGTGTCGCCGGAGCTGATGCTCGTGGAGCTGAGGCTGGAGGGCGGCGACGGCGACGAGGCCGAGGTGTTCGGGTGGGAGGAGCTCAGGGTGGAGCTCGGGGATGTCGTCACGGCGTGGCATGTGTGCGAACAAGGCTAATTCGCTCGGGCTAATTCGCTAGAAATAGTTGAAATCCAACACCATTGGTGTCGCAAGAAAAATTCCCAAAAGACGCTGCTTACCAACCAAAGTCGACCAAGTACCAAAATCTGTTCAACTCGAATCGATTGCAAACACCAAAATACGAAGTAGCAGTAGTTTCCTAGTCCAATCGAACTCTCCAAACTTGCATTGAGTGTACATGCATATGATGCATCCCCATTGTAACGGACGAGGGACGACTCATGATCTTCTTCCCTGACAGCGGCTGCCAAACCGCAGCGAAACCGTCCATTTGCACACCATGGGGCCTTTTGTCATCCGATGTATAAGCCGGAGGCCCTCTCTCCAAACTATTTACTCTACTTACTTGACCGGCAGTTCAATATTATTCTCCAACATGATGTCTTCGCCATGCCATTTGCATCATGAATCACCGTGCCAGCAACTCCTTGGTCAGTTTGTTGAAAAAAGTCGACATCCAGGTTAGCTTGGGTTGATCAATTTGAGGTCTGGCAGCCAGACTACTCTGTTCAGGGACGTCATTGTGGGTGCCTGCTCTAGATCGACGATTTTTATTTCAAACTAAGACCAGCACTTGATGTCTGATTTCCCATATCTAAGCTACCAAATGAATGGACCATATGAGTTCATAGACATTCTATTCTTCCTTTCAGAGAGTAAAAGGCTTCCTAAACCACTAACAGGATTCACAAGCCAACTGTAGTAAACTAATAAGAATGCCATGTTGTATTAACTGTTCTGTTGCTTGAGAAGCCACGGGCATGTAGTAAATTAGAACCACAAAGCTATTTAATCTACATATGTAAGCATTGAAGAGTGAATGTTGTGAAGCCACGCTGATGCTCAAAAGTATTGTAGAATGTCTAAGTGAAATGTTTGTTTAATCCTGTACTAAAATATAGAGTTTGCATATGTTTCTTAATTCGCTGTTGTCTCATTGCGATTTTCCTCCCGAGCTGGGCTCATTTCCATCTCAAATGGGCCTTCTGTGGGCTCTGGGCTGACTGGCTGTACATTGAGAAAGCTAAAGGTGCAGCAGCCATTGGATGCATATTGGATGGCATCCGGTAGGGCTGACTTCTTTGCTTCAGCACGTTAGGGAATCCGCGCCGCCTCGTCACCGTTCCCTCTCCTTCCCTTCCGCCGTCGCCGCTGCCCCGCCTTCCGCCTCGCCCGCTGCTTCCTCTCGCTGACACCCTACCCCCGACCGCGTCTTCCACCGCCCCGTCGACTCCAAGGCTCTCAGATCCTCCTCCGAGAACGGCGTGACCGCTAGCCAGTCAGCCCCTGACGAGCAGCCGACGACTGGGCGAGCGGCTCCGCCACTTGCAGCATCTTTGCCCCGCCTTTGCCGGCGACGAGAACCCATGAGGTATTCCCGCCCCTTATCTTCACTTCCTGCTGTGCGAAACGGAGCACTCAAAACCCTAACATATGCTAAATGTATTCGGATCTGACCCTAACATATAAAGTCAGTTTCGGTTTTGTTTGCAAAATTATCGGGTGTGCATGTGTCTGTCGAGTTGAGTTGCAATAGGATTGGGGATGATTGATTCGAATTCGATCTCGTGTTGCAGGGATCAAAGATTAGAGGCAGCGCCTTTAATAAAAGAGAGAAGGGAGACAGAACGGGAGGAAGCAGATATATATCGAGTAATAATACAAGAAGTCTTTTTTGTGAACGGGGTGGTGAGTAGATAGAGAACAAGAAAGCAACGAGCAAGAAGGATGCCGAAACGGCGCTCTAGTGGGATTGACCGCAGCCCGAAGCGTTGGCGGCAGCACCTTTACCTTGTCATCGATGACTCGTTGCGCGGATACAGCATCCGCAAGATAGATTTGTCATCCGATTTTGATTCAGATGACAGCGAGGAGCAGCAGCATCCGCATGCTACAATCTTAGGGCCAGGTGCCGAGCTTCACCTGCCCCCAGCTGTTCTCCGCTTGGAGGCGCCGCGAGGATTGCCACACTACTTTGCGGCCGCCTTTGGCACTAGGATCATGGCAATGCATCCCATGAAGCTGGGAACGGACGGCAAGGTTTGCTTGATGTCCAAGCTCCTCGTTCCCATATTCGATGTCCGCACACGGGGCATCATCTTTGGTCCTCGGCACAAGGAAGACTTGGCTGACCCCATCTACATCCCAGTCAGGGATAGGCTTTTCGCTCTAGCTTCTGGCTCCTTCGAGCAGCTCTGGCCACCACCGCTTGAACACCCTGGCGGTGAGCACTGGGTGTGGGCATGGCACGAGCTCCCAGAGCCGCCCTTTGAGAGGCAGCAAATCACCTCATATGCCGTGCACCCCGATGGGCGGACGATCATTGTCAGCACCGCCGAGAGTGGTGGTGCCGTCGCCGCCACCTTCGCCTTGGACACGGAGGCGCCGGACTTCGTGTGGAAACGGCTGGGCAAGTGGGTGTTGCCTTTCACTGGCAGCTCGCACTTCGACGGCGAGCTGGACGCCTTTGTAGGTCTCTCTAAAGACACAGGCACCCTTGGTTACCTCTGCTCCTGCGACACGGCCGGTTCTGACACCGGCGAGGGGCATTGTCCACCTCCGGCGTGGAAGCTCAGCAAAGAAAAGCTGTTCGGCGATGACCGGGGCAAGAAGCACGAAGGCGCCACCCTCCTCTACCTGGGAGGCAAGAGCAGGTTCTGCCTTGTTCAGTTCATCTCCATCCAGGATGGATGCCTCGATGAGGAGGTGCAGGAGGAAGATGTGCCCGGGGCACGACGTAATCTGCTTCGACTGACCATATTTTCTCTCAACTATGACAAAAATGGAGACCTGACCACTGGCAAGAGTCGCCGGGTTCGATACTATAAAGTACCTAAAGCTTCTACTGAGTTTCTGCTCAAGAAACCGGTGGCGTTCTGGCTGTAATATTGTGCTATGATAGTATGAAATTTCATATTTTTCGCTTCAAGCGTGATTCTGTTGCATCTATTGTATTAGAGCCAAGATTGTGCAGATGCAAATGTGCATCCTTTGTATCTTTTGAATAATATGAAATGTATGGCGATGTCTCTTTTAATCCTTTTGATTTGATCAGTAGAGCATGCTTGCATAAGCCTGCAAGAACATGACCTTTTGAGTGGCGATGTTTTGTTTATCTTATTTGATTAGCCTTCGCTCCTCATGCTCACATTGTTCTCTGAAAATTGGTGTGAATGTGTGTTCTTGATGGCTACTGTACATTATGAATATGTTTGTTTTCCATGGTTACATTCTGAATATGTCTGTTCTGGATGGTTCAAGTTCTCAATGTGTGTGTGCTTTATGCATTCATGCGGGAAGCGGTGCTAGGTCCTGAAAGTGCTCAGATCAGATAACTTCAGACTGGAGACAAAAGAAGATAGTAGAACTCCACATTGTAATTAGGATTGTACCCCATCGGCGCCAACGTGCTCAACGTCCGCGTCACCGGGGCGCTCTACGACGTTGAGGCAGCACGGCGGGACACTGGACGGCGGCGACAAGACCTGCATCGGCGTGCAGTGCTTCCGCAAGGTGTTCCTCATCATCGCCGTCGTCGGCGCGCTCGTGTCGCTCGTGCTAGTGTGGCGGACCAGGAACTCTACAAGGGAGACATCTACGCCGAGTTCAGGGACAACGCGCGCCGCCGCCGAGGAGGAGGACGAGGATCTGAAGCGGCCCAAGGAGGATGAGTCAACGCCGGTCAACGGGACTAAGGTGTAGTATCCATGGGGATTGGCGGCCAGGCGCTTGCAACCCTTGCGTTGACGGAGTATACATGGCCAACGCCACATGATTGAGCTGACGCTCGGTTTTGACTTGTATACACGTCATCTCCGGTCCATGCTGTTCTCAAGCTCAGAGAGAGCTCAGACGAGAGAGGCAAGGGATGCCTCAGTCACAGACTCACAGCTTATGACTGCATATACTGCAGGTGATTACTGATTGATTAGCGTGGAGTAATCTTTTAGCAGAAGACTAGCGGTGATGATAGCATAGAACGAGTTGCCTTGTTATGGTTTGTTTAGCTTCTGTGGTAGATGATCCCAATTTATAGTTGTCGGAAGGAGAATAAAATTACCTTGATCACCTCATAGAGGTTTGTATCCAGGTGATCTGGTGTCCTGCCTGTAGCATACAGCCATGGTGGTTCTGAACGTCTGATGGAAGCGCACCATTTCTGCAAAGGAAGAAATCAGATGAAGCGAAAACAACATTATTTGAATGACAAATGAAACGTTCTGCGTCAACGAATCACACCATTTCGACGATGAACTTTTAAGAATATCTCCTCTTCTCTTTCTAAAATTTAAATGATTTATTGGCACCTTTTACGAACAGAGCTACAGAGGTGTTGATCCGTCCAATTTAGCTGGATTTTTAATTTCTGGACCAACAACTGATCTCAAACAAGAGATGTTCCAAGTTTCAACAAAACTGCACTTGCATTTACCTGATGGTTGCAAATTGTCGTCTGATGGGCCTTAAGACAAATTAAACAAGCTTGATGAATTTTATCCATTGTCGTTAGTAACTAGAAAGTGACATTCCACTCGGTAAGCTTGAATTGCTCCTAGAGCCTGTGAACTATCACAAATAATTTGATATTATCCTTCAGGTGATACAGTTAAATCATCTGCTTTGTTTGCAGCAAAACTTGTAATAATGTGGCCCAATGCAACTTTGTTTGCAGCGGCCGGGATTTTTTCATTTGCTTGATGAAATAAAACTCCCTTTATCTAAAAGAAACAGTTAAATCATCTGCATGACTGCATGTTCAGCCAAAGTGAATATTTCAGGACGCTTCACTGACAACAAATGGTCAAGATATCTGACTTTTCATAGCAAACAATATTTCTCTTGACCATTTGTAATCAGTCGACAGGAGAGAGAAATTACCTTAGAATATCTGACAGAGCTTCTTATCCTAAGTGAACCGGTGTCCAGCTTTTAGAGAACATGCAATGTTGGCTTTTATCATCTGATGATTTTCAGGTCGAGAAACGATGCTGACAGGGCGAACGCCGTTGGGCTGATACGCCGTCTCTGCTATGTGCTATGGAAGGAATCAGATCAAGGGAAAGTCGACGTTGTTTGAATGTCAATCATAAAGCGTTGCATCAATTCGAATCAATGGTGTTTGTGGCTCGATTTGACTTGATAGTTTTTTTGGCTTAATAGCCATTTTTGTCCCCAAACTTTCTCAGGGATCGTTTTAATCCTCGAACTACCAAAAGAGTCAATTTAGTCTCTAAACTATTGTTTTCTGGTCTAGTCTAGTCCATAGCCTTAGTTGGCATGCCACATCAGTGGGTCTAATGTGACCACACTCTGAATATCCAGAGTGCCCTCTACATCAATTAGTCAATTATGTGGAACTATTCATTACTGAGTCTGTCTATCTTTTTACGGAATTAATTAATCATGTCTTTCTCCATATTTCCTCTAGATATTGTTCAGCAAATCTTGTTTTTGATCCCTCTCCTAAGATTTCTAAATTATACATGCTAAAATAGTGTAATCTATTGCTACTTGTTACTCTGAGTTGCTTACGCTGGAATTAACTGTATGAACATGAGTGAAGACAACTCTATCACGTTATGAGTAGCAGATGATGAGAGCATACATGACGCACTGCTGGCTGGATTGCCACTGCTGAGAGCCTGAGAAGTTACTGGGGAGGGCACTATGCACATTTGGGCAGTGGTGGACCTAGGATTTAAATTTAGGGTATGCCACCCCAATACTTCTAATATACTTATATACAGTATAATTAATAAACAATTTGGTATGTAACGGAAACCAGCTACTCGGAGGGATGGAAGCCAGGGGCAGTTGGCCTGCTCTATTTGCAAATTGCAAGCACAAGAGTCAGACGTTGGCATAAAGACTTGACCTGAGAAATGGCTGGAGAAATATTTTTTATATGGGTTTGTATTGGAATTTTAGGTATGCCATGGCATACCGGGCCCACCCACTGGCCACTGAGTCCGTCAGTGCATTTGCTGTATGTCACACTGGACAAGCTGATATGGCATGCCACTTAATTAAGATCAGCTGACATGAAATGCCAATATGGTACAACTAAGATCAGGGACTAGGTTGGAAAAAAATAGTTGTTCAGGGATTAAATTGGCCCTGTTAATAGTTCAAGGACTAAAATGAGCCTCTAAACAAAGTTTGAGGATTAAAATGGCTATTAAACCTTTTTTAAAAAGGAAAGAATATTGCAATATTCAGTACTGTGAGCCGCTGGATGGAAAATGCTGCATTGTTGGCCTCCAGCAGCTCAGGGGCAGTTGCCGCTTCAGTATCCGCATCAGGCGGCCGAACGACTGTATGGGCGGACGGACACGGCCGGACCCCATCCATCCAAGACGTACGGAGACGGAATTGAATGCCAGTCTCAGTCCCATCCTGTCTTTTCTTGGAGGTCCATGGCTAGCTCCCCTCCAGCAGCAATGGCGACACTCTGAACCATGGGACAGCCGCTTGGGTGCTCCGTGGATGATGGAAGGGGGATTCAGGTTAGCCACAGGGTTTATCTGCATGGCCAGTTTTCAGCCAGGCTTCAGAGCATCGGGTCGTCGCTCTCACTGATTTTGGTTTGTTTCCAACGTTTCAATGCGCTTGTCATGTCGTCTGACGGCTACAGGTGAAATATGCCCATGTGTGGCTACGGTTAATACAACAAAATGTGCCACTCAATTTTTACTCAATGCTCATGACCAATTTATCATACTATTTATATTTTATTACTCGTAACAACGCAATCACATGTCCCTTCGCGTCGAGATTCGACGCTGCCGCCCACGACTCTGCCGCCGTCTCCGTCTGGGACTCCTAATGACACCTCTCTTTCCATTCTAATCATTAATTCGCAATCCACCGTCCGTAGCTGTGTTCTCTCCACCACCGTCGTCCGGGCGCTCACGAGATCGTCAGGTCCGATAACGGGTAAGCGGAAGCACTCCACCTGTATTTTTTTCATGATTCGATATACTTTTTGAGAACTCTCGTGAGCAGGAATTGGAAGCAGTGCTGCTCCATCTCATCATGCTGCAGGAAGCATGAGTACTCCATCTCGTCATTGCAAACTGCTTGGCCAACTGCTGACTGCTGCTCCATCTCGTGGTTAAGGGCCTGAGCTGCAGGAAGGAGGGCGCGCCGTGCTGCTGTGTTGGAGCTGAGCTTGAAGCGCATGGACAGCGGCGGCGGAGTCCCGTACGGCGACGGATTCTACGCGAAGGGTCGTGAGTGGTGCGATGCCTGGATCCCGCCGTTTCAGGTTTGATTTAGTGAGGAGTTTTTAGAAAAATTATAATTAGCAAAGCTAATGATGGGAAGATTTAAGTGTTAAAGTTTTTCACTCTCTCTTTAGCCTTCGGATAGAGATTCAACAGTTGTAACGAGAGTTTTCATAGTTTGCACATAAAATTAGTTTCTATAGGATACGTCGCCTAAATTAACCATCTTTCACTCCAGGACGTCATATTTACTGCGTTGGCAGAGAACTTTTTTTTTGTTGTTGATAAACAGGCAGAGAACGTTGACAACTGAAACAATCAGCAAGGACGATTGTCCCCGCGTAGCGACGAATTGCAGAAGGCTGCCAGGAGCAAAACGTCAACGTTGCAGCAGTTGTACGAGGAGCAGTGCGATCCTGGGCGCCAGCTAAGGCGTGCTGTTGTTTTGCAAATATTTTGAGGGAAGAGGAGGGCTTTGTGTGCTTACAATGGGTTTGGGTGTGTTTAGTTCTAAAAAGTAGAGGAGAAAGTTTGGTGAAAATGTCACATCGGACACTGTAGCGTACAGGAGCATGTTTGTGGTAAATATTGTCGTATCATGACCTAACTAGACTCAAAAGATTCGTTTCATCGTGTACATCAAAACTATGTCCTTAATTTTTTCTTTATTTTTTTTATTTATCCACATTTAGTGTTCCATGCATGAAGGGGAAGATTTGATGTGATAGGTGGATAGTTAAATTTAGAGAGAGAATTTTTGGATTTTCGGTGGAACTAAACACAACCAATAACGAATTGGACCAAGCATCCATCCGTGGTGTATATCTTACTGACACGGAGAGGACCTGCATATAACAACTGCTGTACATGTCTCAAGCCTCGCCTGCGTTCTCAAGGCGGCGTATACATTGGTTGGGCTGGGCTCTAGAGCCCAGCAACTCTCAGGTCTCTTGTGCTGCTCTTCCGGGGTTTCGGCCTTCAATTTTAGCACGCGCCCACGCGTATAGCACCGTACTATGTACTGTACGTAATTATTACTAACAGGATAAATGGCCGCATGGAGATTTTTTTTTTGAGCCAATGACCGCATGGAGATTGAGGAGGGGAGCATTAACTCAGAAAAGCTTTTGAATAGAAAGGAGAACATTGCTTATTCTATCCAATTCACTTATATTGACGTCTTTTGGTGGATGTTATTAGATGAACTTAGAAGTATCAGCTCGATCAAATTGAATATAAATTTGTAAAACTGGTATCCAGTGAACAAGTTATGGCTTTCTAAAGTTGGACTTTGGCCTGTTGTCTAAAAAAAATGACCGCATGTACGGTGTATCACGAATTCGCGATACGGAGGGAGTAATTTTGATGATCTGATCTCATCTCCTTGTATTCACATTGGACTCTTGCGCAGGCACGATCCATGCCGTACGATGGAGCTGGTTACGAATTCGAATTCGATCTCGTGTTGCAGCCCTTGCATGTAACACCCTAAATTCATCACATTTAAATCATAGAAACCATTTGGAAATTTTCTAGGAATTTTTGAAGCTTATATGAATTTTCTAGGATTTAATTGGAATTTTATTCTCTTTAATTGAATTAAACATCATTAAATAATTATTTTAGTCAAAATAAGTTTTTGTTGCATTCATCTTGTTGCATATATTTTTGGTTGCTAGTAAATTGAATTTGAATTTAAATTCTGTTTAAATTCGAATTTAATTTGCTTTTGTTTGAATTATAGAAAAGTTGTTTAGGCTGAGTTTGGTTTAGGTCCCTGGACTCTCAGCAAAGTCCGCCTTTGCCCCCTGAACTTTCGGCCCAGCCCATCTTTGCTCCCCGCACCGTTTTTCTTTTCTTATCGGGCCGTTTTCTCTTCGCGGGCCGTCTCCTCTCAGTTTTCGGCCCACGACGGCCCAGTCTCGCCGCACCGCTTTCCTCTCCCCGTTGTCGCCGTCGTGTGGGTCCCGCTTGTCAGCTTCGTCGTCCCCGACCTGGATTTCCCTCGACCGAGTTCCAACCGCCGCCGTCGCCGATTTCCGCTCGGGCACGGACGCCCAGGGCGCCCGGACTCCTTTTTTTCCCCGGCCTATATAAGCGGCCGAACCCCACCGTCTTTTTCCCCAAACAAACCGAGCTTCGCAACCCTAGTTCCCGAGTCGCGCCGCCACCCAAGTTCGCCGCCGCCTCAGTGCGACGACGACCAGCGTCGCCGTTGTCAATTCCGTGTCCAAGACTCGTCGAAATACGTCGCCAGGTGGTATTGAAGTTTCCCCGTTCGTTTTCTTGGATCAATTTCGCTCTTGTCATGCTAACGACGCTCGTCGTCGTTTCCCAGCGCCGCCGACCGCCATTCTTCGTCGTCGAGCGCCGTCACATCTCTTTGCTCATCCAGATCTGCCGTGGTAAGTTCGTCGTGTCCTTCCAAGTCTCTAGGGACAAACCGCGCTCGTTTTGGTGTTCCCTAGCGTCGAGTTCATGACAACCGGAGAGCTCCGCCGCCGCGCATGGAGCCGCCGCCGTCGGCCATCGCCTGTGCGCCGTCCCAGTCATCCAGATCACCATGGTTGAACTCGCCATCGTCTTGCGAGTCCGTAGGTCCTGATCTTGTCGCAAACCGAGCCTTGTAGCCTTAGATCGAATTTACTCCGGCGAAGCCCCGCCGCGGGAGCGAGCGGCGCCGCCGTCCCGGCCGTCGCCGTCGTTGGCCGAGGTCCCATCTTCCCCTGACCGTCCGATTCAGATCCTACGGTCTAGATTGGATCTAGCCCGAGTAAAATCGATCGCGTACCGGTCAGTCGTGACAATTTTGCTAAAGAGTCCCTGAACTTCTTAGGAATCAACCCGCAGTCCATCTTAGTTCAAAAATAATTACAGATAGGTCATGTTTCTTCTATTTTAGCCCCTGCAAGTTTTAAAATTACACCCGAGGTCCTGTGTTGGTTATTTTACCCGTAAGCCCTCGTGTTTTTATACAAAATTATGTTTAAGTCCCTGAGTTTTCGCAGTTAGGTCCCTGGAACTTTTAAAACTTTGCCAGCAAGCCCTGAACCTTAGAAAAGCCATATCTTTCTCGTTGTAGCTTAGATTCCCGTGATTCCTGTGCTCACGCGTTCGTTGTAACGAGTAGAATAGTTTTGTGCTGCTGTTTTGATCTGTTGGAATTGTTTGGTGTACTGTTTCTTATTTGTTGTATTGTTTCCTTGTATGTGAATGTGTGATGCGAATAGGAAACGTTCAGTTCGAGGATTTCTCTGAAGACCCAGCTGTTGGAGAAGAATTTGAGCAGCATCAGAGTTGGGAAGAAGGCAAGTGTATTATGTCATACAAATGTCCTAATAATTGTTAATTTCACCATCCATGCATGTGTCTTAATTTGATGGGTTCCTATTTAAGGATTTGCCTAGTCACTATAATTTCCTGTCCCTGAAACTGAGTTGCTTAATTAATTTTGATGGTAGATGATGCTTAGCTTGCTCAAGTGGGATTGGTCTAATGAACCCCTACTCTATGTTCCATATACTCTTTTAATTATTTAATCTGCAAGATCATCTCTTTTTAATTGGAGCATGGAGCGACCACCCAGAAAACAGTACAACCATAAGTGCTAACATGGCTCTGGCTTTGACCGATTAATTAGGTGCTCTAGGTAGATTTACCTGAAAGGGGCATGAGGGGCGGCGGTTGACGAGGTATAGCCCGGTCCTCTTGAGCTGTGGGCTTAGCTAAGAGACAGACCTCATTAGGGAGGGTTATGCTTTGCTCCTGAACCGGAAACCTTAGCGGGCTATCACTTATTAGAGTGTCTTTGTAAAGGTCTCATAGTGAAACCCAGTATTCGGTCCACGTGGTATGGGAAGGGTACATGCTTTCGGGCAATGAGAATCGCGACTTATGGTGAAAATGTACAACCTCTGCAGAGTGTAAAACTGTTATAACAGCTGTGCTCACGGTCATGGGCGGCCTGGACCCTCACATGATAATTTACACGTGAAGATGGATTAAATTGTGGTTACTTGATTGTGTTGGGATTATGTCATTCATTAATTTGTGGGTGGTATATACTTTCATTTGGTAGTAAATAGTTGTCTAATAAAACTGGGCCAATTAAAAGTGCTTACTGCAGTATTGTCAGGCAACCTTTTTGCCTCAGCCTTATATGTCATATTATATTTGCTGAGTACGTCACGTGCTCATGCTTGTTTTCTTTCTTCTATTGCATCTACTATACCCGAAATGCTGCTCAGATTGGGAGGATGTGGAGGATTTTGCTACTGAGTTTGAGGAGTTCTAGGCGTGTCTTCCCCCAGTCATCTGCCTGTGGAGTTGGAGTCACTCGTGCTTCGATACTTAAACGTTTAATTAAGTCTTCCGCTACGACATTTGTGTCTACTCTGATATTGTAATATTCGTACATTAATACTTTCTCGAATGCATTGTTATGATTATTCACTTGTGATGTCTACCATATGTATGTAAACTTGATCCTGACGCACATATGACATGCATCTTCTGCTAGAACCGGGTGTGACATTGCAGGAATCGAAGATTAGTGGCAGCGCCTTTAAAAAAGAGAAGGGAACATCGAACACAGAACGGGGAGGAAGCCAATCTATAATTCTATATCGAGCCGTATTAAAATTCGAATTTTTTCAGTCGAAGCAGGATGCCGAAGCGGCGTTCAAACGAGCGTGACCGCCGCCGCCGGCGGCACCTTTACCTCGTCTTCGACGACTCGTCGTGAGGATACAGCATCCGCAAGGTAGATCTGCCGCCCGATCCCGATTCTGATTCCGATTCCGACGACGGCGAGCATCCGCCGCCGCCGCATCCACATCCGCATGCTGCAACCTCACGGGCAGCCGCCGATCAGCTTCGCCACCTGCCACCGGCCGTGTTCCGCCTGGAGGCGCCGCGAGGGTTGCCGCACTACTTCGCCGCCGCCTTTGGCACGAGGATCATGGCGATGCATCCCGTGAGACCGGGAACCGACGGCGAGCTCTGCTCCATGCCCAAGCACCTCGCCCCCGTGTTCGACGTCCGCACACGCGGCGTCATCTTTGCCCCACGCCACAGGGCAGATTTGGCTGACCCCATCTACATCCCGTCAGGGATAGGCTGTTCGCTCTAGCCTCCGGCTCCTTCGAGCAGCTCTGGCCGCCGCCGCTGGAGCACCCCGGCGGTGAGCACTTGGTGTGGGCATGGCACGAGCTCCCGGAGCCGCCCTTCGAGAGGCAGCGAATCACCTCCTACGCCGTGCACCCCGACGGCCGGACGATCATTGTCAGCACCGCCGGGAGTGGCGCGGCGGCGCCGCCGCCGCCACGTTCGCCTTGGACACGGAGGCGCCGGACTTGGTGTGGAAACGGCTGGGGAAGTGGGCGCTGCCTTTCACTGGCAGCTCGCACTTCGACGGCGAGCTGAACGCCTTCGTCGGTCTCTCCAAGGACACAGACACCCTCGGCCACCTCTGCTCCTGCGACACGGCCGGTTCCGACACCGGCGAGGGGCGTTGCCCGCCGCCGGCGTGGAAGCTCGGCAAAGAGAAGCTGTTCGGCGATGACCGGGGCGAGAAGCACGAAGGAGCCACCCTCCTCTACCTGGGAGACAAGAGCAGGTTCTGCATTGTTCAGTGCATCTCCGTCCAGGATGGATGCCTCGATGAGGACGCGCAGGAGGAAGATGTGCCCGGGACACGTTGTAATCTTTTTCGATTGATCACGTTTTCTCTCAGCTACGACAAAAATGGAGACCTGACCACTGGCAAGAGCCGCCGGGTTTCGATACTATAAAGTGCCTAAAGCTTCTACTGAGTTTCTGCTCAAGAATCCGGTGGCGTTCTGGCTGTAATATTGTGCTATGATAGTATGAAATTTCGTATGTTTTCGCTTCAAGCGTGATTCTGTCGCATTCATTGTATCAGCCAAGATTGTGCAGATGCAAATGTGCATCCTTTGTATCTTTTGAACAATATGAAATGTATGGCGATCTCTTTTAATTTTGAGTAAAATGCACCCCAGGAGTCATATCAAAGAGTAGCTGGTTATTTACTTTCTCAAAAAAAAGTAGCTGGTCAATTTTTTATTTCTCTATATGAGAACTACGTTGTGATATTGGGATATTGCTCCTATTAATCAGTGTATCATTCGTACCAGAATGCATGTCTAAAGTGCATATTATATGTGTTGCTATAAAGCTGTCTTTTACTGTTAGTCACTTAGTCATATCAAAGCACATAACCATTACCGGTATCAAAGGTAGTATCAAGCTGTCTTTTAATGTTACTTTTGACCTTTCATGCTTTTGTTGTGAGTTTTTCCTCCCTTTTTAATTACTTAATCCCTGTATGATGCAATTGTCAGGCTATAAGATTCTGACAGTCCTGACTTTGCAAAGTACATGGCAGTCCTAATTTCGGATTGTGTGTGCTATATTAATTTTTTGCGTCCTAGTCCTACATGCCTTGCGATACGTTAATTTCCCTACATGTGCATGGTTTCGAACTCCATGGATATAAAAGGCTCCAGGCGCCAAGATCATCAGTCATCACCATCCAACACCCATCGGCACACTTTGCCATCGTCCCCTGTGGCCTCTTCCAAGATCTCATAAAAAATATATATATGCTGAACTCGACTGCGTATGCCGGTATCCAGATGCAAGGAGGGAAGAGCACAGGCGTCTCTGTGCTCCCGACGTCAAACGGCCGCGTTGCCAAAGTTGACACGGGGTGCTGTCCTGTGGAGTTTTCTTTTTTTTGAAACATAATGTCCTGTCCAGTTGGAGGCGAGCGCGAGAAGCAGTGGGGCAGAGGGAGGGAGGGCCTACTGCTGCTACTGATAGTCTGATACGGTACATGAGAAAAATGTGGCCACAATAATATATATAATAAGTTATAGTATTTATATGATTTTAATACCTTTAAAATCTACTCTGCCATATTATAATAATAGAATATAAACATAATATCATCTAAAACTACGCATACAGTATACATATGTTATTATTAATTAACAATTTACTTATTAGTCTATTAGGTCATCTAGCTTAGCTCACGAGCTGGCTCGAACTCGCTCGTTATACTAACGAGAAAAACTCTTGCTCGGCTCGTTAGAAATATGCACCGAGCCGAGCCGAGCGAGCTAACAAGTTTCGAGCATTTTGTTCGGTCTTAGTCCAAACACTTATTACAAATTAGGTAAGAAACTACATTCTCTCCCACAAATTAGGCCCTCTCTTGTAGTCTTGTTTATATATATAGCACGATGTGTAGTTAAAATAAAACTGCAGGGGTCTTTTCTAAACATCGTACTTTGATAAGAAATAATCAAGGAAACCAGTTACTTTGATTCAATTCGGTTTTGGTATTAGAGATCTTTTTCCAGCCATGCCCGCTGTAATGCACCTGCATAATTGCTATAGTCTAAAATAACCACATAATAAAAGTAGCACGTACGTGTCGCGCACGCATTGTTACTAATTAGTAGCTCTAGACTGGTTCTTTTAGTATGATTGTGGATTTATCATTCTGTTGGAAGTGATTTTATTATTTACCACCTAAATGATAGTTTCAAAGGACATGGAAACTTCACATTGTGACCAGTAGCCTGCTATTTGGAGTTCCATATCTTAATTTACATACGTGTTTTTTTTCCTTCCAAGGAGCAACTGTTCCTAGTATGGAATTGGAAGGGCCAATGGGATTAAGTGGATTTATAACAAGACTCTATATTTCTTTTATCGATTAATCATTTTCTTCTAAGATATGTTTGTAATATTTACTTTTTATACACAACATTTTGCCTCCATATATGTTGGCACATTAACTCATTATTCTCTATGATTACTCAACTAAATATTTTATTGACTCGGCATTTTTCTTATGAGATACTCCGTATCTAACTTAATTTTCCATATTGTCTCACATTTCTTTTGTCCATGCAATATTTTTTTATCTCTAAGACAACTCAGTTTGACATATATTTTATTAACTCAACATAATTTCTGACATGTGCTGTCTTATCTTTTTATTTATTATTTTTCTTTCAATATATGACAGCTCAACTCTTTTGTTGACTCCTTTTTCTTCCAATAACCCTTTTTATTTACCATATGTAGGGTAACTATAAGAGGATAAATGTAGATCACATAAGCTTGCTGAGGAAGGCTATGGAACAGATCAAAGCTCCTGTCCCTGCAGTGCAGGTTCTAAGCAATGGCGGGGAACTGACTAGTGTTATTGTCGCATTTGACGCTAGAAAAATACCCTGTGAAGTGGTGCAAGGATCAACTCCCGGGCAACAGTTATTGCAAGGGGATGAATGAAACTGTCCTGAACGTGCTGAACAAGATGCAGTTTTAAAGGTGGTGAGGTATTTGGGCATGAAGTTTGGGCTCCAGGTTTTGGATTTTAGTTCTCATAAGATCAACAAACTGGAGATGCAGTGCCAACAGCTAGATGAACAGAATGTCATTGTTCTGAAGAATATTAAGAGGCTATTGTGAAGCAGTGGGGATCTTCTATTGTGGACGCTTGTATTCCAACAGAGGATATACTACCTGAGCTGCTGATTAGCATTGGCTTGGAGTCGATGAGTGGAGCCGATGAGAATGCAAGCATGCTATTCTTGTAGTTCAATTACATAGTATTGTTGCTGTGTACTAAATGGAACCTTTCACGTCTGGCAAAAGAACTTATGCATTTTGTATTATCTATTTATTAACTTAACATGCCTAGATGGATGAATGTTTTTTGGTTGCCCTAATTCTATTTATTACGGATTCCGATTTAAGCAGAATAGGTCATGCATACAAAATATTTTCAAAAAAACTTCATGATATAGAGAGGCAATGTGTATGTTAAAACAGCAATGTTCGCAAATCCTTTACAGAGACATCAATAGAATTCATATCATGTCATCTTAAGCCATAGTTCAACATCTAAACCTTTAGTACACAATTGTGATATAAGATAAAATGCAGGTCCAGTCTAAATTATCTGACTACATTACAACACAGCAAAATCTTACGCCTTCAGTTACAACTCTTGTCCATATGTAGCTCAGTGCCCAAAATAACCAACCTTGCACACAAAGCGATCCCTACTTGAAGAAGGAATCACACTCATCTTCCATCACCAATCACTATGCATCAGTGTAGCCCTTAAGGTCACACTTGCTGCAACGAACATCAGTTTTTCATATCTTTGTTGTACTTCCCTGCCACCCACAAGTCTTTCTAGTATGTCCTGCAGAAGGCAACTCAACTTCAGGAGTACCAAACACGAACATTTCACTATTACGTTACTATGAAATTATTATGTTACTATAAAGCACCACTTGTGGTGAAAATAGTGAGCTGGAGTAGTATTTTGCAATATGCGCATGGTCTACACAAAGAGTCTGGCAAATATTTATGGATATTGTGTTTGGTGTTTATTGGCAAAAGTAACTAAGTTTTAAAACTGTCTTTTACAAGATGTACATTAGCTATGGCTTGACTACAAAAAGGACTGGATCTGAAATTTAGACTGTCGTGCATCAATGAAGAGAGTCTGAAGTTTAGGAGGGTCTGAAAGGGCAACATGGGTACATAACTGTGTTGTATAAAAAGAACAATGTTAAAATCTGAAATGTAACTGAATGTTGGGTTGGCCTGAAACAACAACCAAAACACACAACAGAGTTGTTGGAATAGATAAAAAATAAAATAGAAATCTGAATTGCAGCAGGCCTGTTGGTGGCTGGTGCTGATTATTGTTGAGAGAAAAATACTGCTGGCTGGTTAGTGGCTGGTGCTGGTTTTTACTGAGATAAAAACACTGCTGGCTGACGGCTGATAAGCCAAACGAACGGGTATAAAAACTAATTTGAGTATTAATTGTGGATGATGGGTAGTTCTGATTATTCTTTGGGCGAGGGGGCTGAGTGCTTGTGCGGAATAAGGCCCTGTTTAGTTCTCAAATTTCACCTCTAAATTTCACTATGTAAAAAGAAGATTCACATCGTATCAAAATGTCGGCATATGAGTTTTAAATGTAGATGAAATCAAAACTAATTATTTGTTGTTCTTTGCGAGACGAATATTTTAAAGCTAATTAATCAATATTTGGATAATTATTTAAAAAAATACAAACGAAATGCTACAGCATTGTATTTATGGCACTTTTTAAACTTGAAATTAAACAAGGGCTAAGCTGGGTGAATGGACCGTACGCGAAATGTGCCTGCATGGGTAATGGGGTCTTTTTTAGTTCCCAAATTCGGGAGTTTGGGGTCTCTTTGTAATCATTGCGTCACTGTAGCATTTCGTTTGTATGTGCGAAAATTTATTCAAAAATTAATTAATTAGGCTTAAAATGTTCGTCTCGCAGAGTATAACAAAAATATACAATTAATTTTTTATTTCATCTATATTTAGTACTCCATACATGTTATGATATTTTAATGTGATGGGAAATTATAGTAAATTTGGGAGTTGGTTTTTAGAATTATAAACAAGCCTGATAGCTAGCAAGTCAGAAGCAGTAAGGCCGCGGTCAACGAGCATCTCGGCGAGGCAGAGCCAGCACGAAGATTGAAACAGAATGGACGGCGTGAGATAAGCTGAGTCGTTGTTCATCCGGATTCACCCGTTGCCCCGTCCCCCCTCTCACGCTCCTGCCTCACGGCTCTTCTGCCCTGAGGCGGTTACGGCTTGGCGCGCCGCCCGCCGCCCTCCGCCCGCCGCTGTATCCCCGCCGAGGCGCTGTCCTTGGCCGCTGCTCCCACTGCTCGTCCCGGGGAACCAATGGCATCCCGCTTCCGATCCGGCCGGCGCCGCGCGTCCACCTCGCCCGGCAGCTCGTCGACCTCGCCTGGCCGCAACTCGTCCGGCCACCGCAATGTGAGGCGCCGGGCGTCGACCTCTCCCGTCAGCGCGTCGTCCACGCCCGCGCCCGCGGCTGCCCGCGCGTCGTCCACGCCCACCCCCACCCCCACGCCCGCGCCCGCGGCTGCCCGCGCATCGTCCTCGCCTGGTCAGTCCTCGTCCACCCCTACGCCCCGCCGCGCATCGTCGACGCCCACGCCCCGCCGCGCGTCTTCGACGCCCACGTCCCGCCGCGTGTCGTCCACCCCAACGCACGCCCGCGCGTCGTCACTGCTTCGCAGCTCCTTGATTTGGAAGGTGAGTAAATGCTGTTTATATCCAAAACCTAGATGGTTTCGTCCTAAACTAGAAAACACGGGTGCGGCACCATCCTTGAGTTGGCCAGTGGTGATTCTCTGTGTGTTTTGCAAAGGATTATACCATTTTTGGACCATGGGTCTTGGATGTTAGTAGCCATGTGAATGGATGTATAAGCTAGGCGGTCACAATAAGTATGTAAGAAAGGCAGTATTGCTAGAAGCTATGTTGATTGAATTTTAGTTATCAATAAACATTTATTGGCCTCTCTCATGAGAGAACAGCCCATATAGGAAATTATCCTTGTGCTTGCATTGACGGAGGGAGACACCATTGCTTGTTGCCGTTGCTCTAGTGTACTTTTCTTCTAGAATTCATGTTACAATTATATGATGCATGCATCATGATGATCTCAATACCAGATTTAGAATATGTACTAGAAATATGGCGCGCTGTTATGACCCGTTAATTTTGCATATATAGTTAGCTTGGTTAGGATAACATAATTTATTAGCTTAATCCAGCCCTCAGGTGAGTATATGGAGCTGTTTTTATTGGGTTTCATGTGTCCACTACTATTAGTAATAAATCCGTTGAGGTACTAATATAGGATTAACTGTGCACGGGCAAGTGTTGCTAAGTCTGTAAACCTTACAGAACTACATATCCTAGTTGCCAATTTGCAGTCTCCTTTTTAGATAGCGGTCCTAATATTTAATAAATTTCTCTGCGGTGATGTTGCCGACATCATAAAATGAAGCATCAGATTGGGTCTAGCAGTTCACATAAGCTGAGGAACTTAACAGTTACCCATTTCATTTTTTTTGTTATGCTGTCAACGTCTCCATAGGATTTATTTGGCTTGCACCAAAAGATCACTTGGTGCAGAAAGATTTTTGCATTATTTCTTCAGAGAGATGCATACAGAAAATGGATTCATGGTAAAAATTATGGAATTACATGTTGAGATTTTTTAGAGTAACACAATTTTTTAAGATCTCTCTGGATACTGACTGAGAAAAGGTGTACAGATCGTGAGAGAGAACTAATATGTCTAAGCTTAAAATTTGGTTTCAAAGCTTTGTCTACGAAAAACTGCAGTGTTAAAATTATGTCTTTTTTTAGGAAGGATGAAAAAGTCTAGTAAAGCTTGTCATGAACATTTGGTCATTTCCACATGATTTATGTTGTCCAATACATTACTTATACTGATAAGATGAGCTGTGATATTCCACAAACAGAAAAATAACACACACGAAGTAGTAATATTTACTTAGATAGACTGGGCAAAACATAGAATGTTCCTGTGTGGTAGTTGTGAGCTGTAGTACTATAAATCATTATCAAGCGAGTGCCTGCTTAAAATTTTCATCCTATAGTGAGTATTGATGATATCCTCGTGCTTTGGGCTATTGGGAAAAATCATTAGCCTGAATTACCAAACCAAACTGCCAGCCGCGCATGCTTGAAACTGATATAAATTTTCTGTGCCGGCTTGACTACTCTGTCAATGCATTGAATCTTTGCAGCCACAAATGCTGCAGTGCTTCACCTAATGGGAGGAACTATTTTATTTTATTGTTTTGGTTCCCACTTTATAGAGGGTACCAGTCAAGTACTTCGACAAAAGATTGCATCTCCAACAAATTATTAGCAGCTAGCTGACATGTCTTCTGATTCGAAAATTGATGTGCTGTTAAATTTCTAATATAACTGTTCGTCCAATAAAACAGTTGTTATAACATAGGAGTACTTTATGAATAAGGGCTCTCCATTCTTTGCTAAGCTAGAAGGCTACTGCACATATGAAATAAATGTATTGTATTGGTCCAAAAATGTTCAGTACCATCCAGAACACCTTCTCTAAAAGTGGAAACTGATACAACCTTAAACTGTTTCTTTTCATTTTCTCAGCTTAATCTGCTAAGTGCTAAGACCACAGGAGAGCTCTCAAACCACATTATTACTGGTACATTGTGAAAATTTTAGTAACTAATACCGGCTGACAAGGACCCTATCCTTATTACCTGGTCAGACATTAACATTGCCCCTGCCCTTAGTAAAATTATTGAAATAACCGAGTTAAATGGTCATGCTGCCTTGCTTTGATTTCTCCCCCTAAAAATTTCTTTATACTACTGCACTCTGTGTAGCCTCACTTATATAGTGCCCTGAACTCCCCTGGCTGTCCTACAACTAATATACTTTGTCAGTAAGAATACTGCTAGAGACTAAAGTATTTGTTTCCTTGTATATGTTTTCAGTCTATTTTTGAAATTAGCAAACGTTGTTTGAAGCTTTGCAACTGACAAACTGTTACTGCTATTGGGGAATTCCATGAATATATATTCCAGATTGCTTTAGTCACAGCATAAGTAGGATGTTGCATTACTAAGTTGCTAACCCTGTAGCATGTTCTCCAGCATTGTCGCATTGCGGGTATCAACTTGGACAAATTCATAATGTTTTCCAAGCTTAGCTGCAAAGGATTCATCTTTCTCCCTGGCAAAATGGGGCATGAATAATTGACAGTTATATATGCAGCTTGAACAGATAAGAATGTCGCACCCTGCTGTATGGGCAGCTCCGCCTCTGGTGTGGGTTTGCAAAAGGATATGTAGATAATTGGGTTTGGCTTTGGGATGAAGAATGGCAAAATAGGCATTCTCATCCCTCAATAATTGCCGACTGCATGTTTGTCCCCTAGCTTTAGTCCAACTTATTTGACTGCAATCCCTCCTCCCCTCCATCTATCGCAGAGGCCACCACCACCCCTTCTATTTTATTTGAAACATGGTTTGCTCTACAATTTACCCGCTCTCCAATTTACCAAATGTAAGAAAAGTAGTAGTACTATTAAAGTGGCTGAAAGATGCTACTTGCTTATTTGTCTGTAGTTCTTCAAACTGATCGGATTTTTATTTCAGAAACCACACATGAAACTGACGAGAAGGAGGACGGGGCAAGCTCTTCAGAAAGTCCTGAAAGTTCAGGCAGAACAACTTCCGGTAAGTAGTGGCACATGTATTCCTTGTATTGTAGGATATACTACATTTTGCCTGTGCCAGTGTGTGGATTTGAATTGTATGTAAATGCCTATAGCTTGCTTAAATTGCAATTGTTTGAGCCATAGAATCTATATGACTATATACATCACCTACAGCCTGTTACACCCACCTTATAATCTCTTGCAAACCTGCTGGCATTCTGCATTTAGGATCTATTTCTATTACTTAGGTAGTGCTTTTGCAGCTTATTGCTTGTGTAGCACTTATCCGAACTGAAGAAAAGATGTGCTTCAGTTTCGTGACATTATGATCATAGGAACAATAAGGTGTTAGACTTTTACCTTTCTTTTGATATTTGATCATCTAATATTATATTCAATTTACAGGACGAATTGTATGAGCTTTTTGTGTCTGAGAAGGAGGAGAAGAAAAGCTCTGAGTTTCGTGATTTCTATACCTCTGAAGCTGCTGTCACTGCTATCGATGTCCCAGGGCAAACTTCTGGTGAACAGTATCTGAGGTTCTCTGATCCTGCAAAGATTTCATCAGCAACCCTTATCGACTGGGTATTCATGTTGGGAGATGCAGGATATTCTCTCCGTGGCTGTTTTGATTCATCTGATTTTGCAGTCACACACTTTGGTTACTTCAAAGGCAAGAGATCTCTGATGAAAAGACTCAAGAAATACAAAGCAAAGTGGGGTAGGATGGATATGGAAGCAGCTGCTGATTTGATACTGGATGAGATCTGCTCTGGTGCTGCTATACTACCCTCTGATTTGCAACACCTCCTTGGTTTGCTTAAGAAAAAGAACACATTTATCATAAGGCACCATGCCTCGTTGTATAAGGAACCTGGGAAGGATGTCCTGTTCTCCTCAATGTTCGTAAGATTCAAGAAACTTGAGAAGCTTAACAAATCGAAGTACAAGAAAGTTCTCGCCAAGATTCCCTACTGCAGTGGTTTAGATTGGTGGAAGCCAAGGGTCCGGAAAAACACATATCTCGAAGCAGTGCTCGACAGGAAGAATCCCACAAACCTCAGCAAGAAGAACCGGCGAAACCGCAAGGTCAAAATTGCATTCAGGGTTCGTTCAGCATATAAAGGGCACGGGGGTGAGCTATTGAGATTCAGAAGGAATGGTCAGCAACACCTTCCTGATTTTTCGATTGGCAAGCAGCCAGCTGCTGCTACAGGGACACTGGACCGTCGCCTTCAGCAGCCATCACCCACTGCCTCCAGCATGAAGAAGAAGCTTCCCTGTTCAGCGGCTTCTGCAGCGAGCAGGGGTCAGAAAGCTGTGCAACCAGGGATGGGCAGCTGTGCTGTCTCTGGAATGGTGGAAGTGGAGCTCTATGGACCTGATGACGCTGAACATATGTTTAAGGTTGCAGTGCCTGACCTTTTGGTCGATTTCCAGCAAGCTATGAGTGATGTGGGAGAGATCAAAGGTCTTGGGTGGCCGGAGCCATCAAGGGGAGGACGGCTCCGCTGAAAAGTTCAAGTTGGATCTAGTGGGTGGCCGGAGCCATCAAGGGGAGGACGGCTCCGCTGAAAAGTGCAAGTTGGATCCAGTGAAGCCAAGTGAACCTTGATGTAACAGCAGTGCATCTTTGGATGCTTTTCATATTCAGAAATGTTAGGATATATACCGAAGCTCATGTTTGCAGGACTCTTTTCATGCGGTCGAACGGCAGAGTTTCTAACTGAATCTTTTACTGTGGATAGTAACAGCATTACACTTGTGCAGTGGATCTTCTTATATAGATATGATAAGACGTTTCTGGTAATGTTTGGAGGCACTGTTCTATTGCTTGGTTTAACATTTGGCTGGTCAGAATTTTTCCGGTGACTTCCATGTGGAATCAGTTATGAACTGGTGCCGCTGAATTGTCTTTTTAACTTGTTGCAGTGAGGATATATGTCGAAATTGCAACTGTATTCTTTCATATAGTACATGTAGTGGATTATTGTTTACTTGCCTGCTTGATATTGTGATTTTAAGTGAAGTTTGTTAATGGGTGGATTCAATCTTTGGGAAACACTTTTTTGAGTGCTTCTTTGCAACCTGCTAATGGTTTGGGTGGAAACCGGCTTCGATTTGGTGGGAAAACAGTGTCCCTTTGAAACCTAAACGGCTCAGCTTGGTTTGGTAATTTGGTCGGTAGTGGTTTGCTCGATTTCACAGAAAAACTGCTCAGCTTTTGGTAATATGGATGGAAATGCTTTTAAACCGTGGATTGTAGCATATGGATTTGAGGCCTGTAAATCAGAGTAGTCTCCTGGTTTGTTTGCATAGTTTGCGGACCCACTAGTGGATACTTCATAGCGCCGCCGGCGGTCTCGTGAGCGACGCCAGCACGGCGATCACGGTGGGTGCCCCTGCCATCGCCGGAGCCAGAGATCACGGTGGGTTTTTTTTTGCATATTTTCCTTGACATTGTGTTTCTTGGTAAAGAATTGGCAATGACCATTTTACTTGCACCAGCAAAGAAAGCGACACGCAATTAGCATAACAGTCGTGTTAGAAAATGGAGGGAAGATGCATCCGAGAAAAAGTTTTTTTTTATCAAATCTCGGACATACAGTTAAGTGCCAAAAGCTTTTAGCGTGCGCGAAGGATGAGCTAATCATTTCATGTAGACATTTACAAAGACTCCACGCAGACCGCATCCACGCGTTACATCGAGATATCATCATGATTTTTACATCCAAAAGGCCACGGGATCCTCCAGGGCAAAGTCACTAGCTGCTTCAGGCACTTTGTAGTATCGAACTCGCCTGCTGTTGCCAGTCGTCAGGTGTCCATCCTTGTCAAACTTGAGAGAAAACGTCGTTACTCGAAACAGGTGGCGGCATGGCTGGTCAGTCTCATCTAAATCCTCGTCCTCCTCATCCTGCAACCTGTAGAAATTCCTCTCATCAGCACAGTCATCGCCGGTTATCGAGACGCACTGCACCAGGAAGAACTTGCTTCTGTCTCCCATGTAAATAAGGGTGGCTCCAACGTGCTTCTCAACCGAATCCTCGCTGAATGTCTTCTCCTTGCTTAGCTTCCAGGACAGACACTGCCCATCACTGGAGTCAGAGCTGGAGGACACCACATCGCAGGCGCATATGTGTCCAGCTGCGCCCGGATCTGCGCTAAGCCCAACCCAGGCGTCCAGCTCGCTGTCAAAATACGCGCGATCGGTGAAGGGCAGCATCCACTTGCCGTGTTGCTTCCACTTGAGATGTGCTTCCTGTTGACACCAAAAATTAGCACCATGAAGAGGCTGACATGTGAGCCGGATTTGGTGGAAGGATGCCATTCGGCTAAAGGGCTTTCTCTGAAGCATTCGGCAAAGATGCTCTGCGGTCGGGAACGCGTCGCCATTCGGCTAAGGGGTTTTCTCTGAAGCGTTCGGCAGAGATACTCTGCGGTCGGGAATGCGTCATCATTCGGCAGAGGCATTGTTCCGCAGGCGAAGAGCGGTAGCATTCGGGAAGGCATGATGACGTGGATCAATATAAGGGAAAGGCCGGTTCGAACAAGGAACGCAATATGGACACGAAGATTCGTCGTTTATTTTTAGAAACAAGTATTGTAGTCGTGTCCGACTAGGAGTTGTATCGAGACCTGGGTATAAATATAAACCCATGGCAGCTGTAGAAAAATCAACCAACCCAATCAATCATACAACAAACCGGCCCCGTGCCAACATCGAGTCCTTTAGTCGAGTCGTCGAGTTCTTCGAGAGGAGTCATCGATCCGTCGACCTCCGTAAGTACCGGCAACCTTGTATCATGCTTAGTATCATGCGGTGGATTTAAGCTTTGATGCAGGTAGTCTTGTTACCATGCTTAGTATCATCCGGTGGATTTAAGTGGTGGTCTCAAGAAGGTTCCTCTGTTGGGTCATGAGCCATGCGGTGGGCTAAGATCTAGTATGGACCAAGTTATCGGCTCTGTTAGATTTCAGCAAGATCTAACAGATTCATTAAGTTACCCCGTGTTGCTTTGTTTTTACTCCGTGCTTAATTCATGCAACACTCCCTTGCCCAATCTAGGTCGGCTAGAATCGGCTCTACTTCACGATGCGATGACTTTTCCCCTCATAGCCGAGTCCGAAACCGATCTAGGTTGCCACGTGTCGCGGGTTCGAACTTGTTGGTTTCGTGTAGATCTTGACAGAACCGGGTATCATGCGGTAGATGCAGGTTTTTGGGTCGTCTTAGACCTAATCATCCGGTGGATTAGAATTCGATTCGATCTGATAGATTTATCTTTATCGATTAAGTTTGTTCCTTCGCCACGGACCCCGATTCGGCTAAGCAGCCGCATTCGGCAGTGCTCTTACGAGTGAACGTGTTCATGGATTTGCATTGGACAATGAATGCTTTTAGCCTTTCACGATTAGATTGTATCATGCGGTGGATTGATCTAATCTGATTGGTGGTGTGGTCTTGAACAAGTCGTATCATGCGGTGGATTAACTTGTTCGTTATCATGCTTGACGGGTGCTGCTTTCGGCCTATGCATTCTTGTTTACTGCGGATTTATGGTCATGCTTTCGCCCTTTTATTTATCTATCATGCTTTGTTTCTCGTTAATCGGCTATGAGTATGCGTTACAATGTTCATTCGGCTGAAAGCCGATCTTTCGTCATGCTTACGTCACGCATTCGGCAGTGCGCTCCCTGCGTGCCTTGCCGATTGCCGAATGAGGCTTTAGCTGCCGACAGATAGCTTCTTTGTAGCTATGTGTCGTTCGAAACTGGCTCCGTAGCCGCAAATATGGAACTGACTGGTATTACCCGGTACGTTCCAGGTGTTATCTAAATATCTTTGATCCCTTTGTCAGTTTCAGGAAAATTGACTGGCACGCTTCCGGATTCAAAAGCCCGGGCCACGTGTGAAGCCAGTTAATTCGGCTTGCTGTGTGCTTGGCGTGAGGTGCGGATTTTACGTCAACACACTTTTTGGCACGCCCGGTGGGACACGACAAGTTTCGAAGATGCCTGAATTAAAAGACATTCTGGATGTCACTTTCGAAGAATTATCTGATGAACATCAACAGATGGTGAAGATTGCTGCAGATCAGTTCATCAAGAAGTGCTTGCTGTCTTTTGCTAAGAACAGGAGTGGTGCGCCGTTTCTCAAGTCAGATCTGTCAAGAGTTCTTTTGCCAGGACAATCTGATCTTACTGAAGATGAAGAAAGGGAGAAGCTTTCTAGCTTGTTGTACAAGGCTTTGGGAGAAACAATGACCAATCATAATGCTGCATTCCTGAACAGTTTTCGGCTCATACTGGTCAACATCTTTGGTCAGCACGTGGATAAGCCTTTTGAGCAAGTGCATGGGCAACTTGGTGGACCAACATATTTCAATGTTCAAGCATCGGTTCCGAAACGTCATGGTAAAGGTACTGAAGAAACTGAAGCTTCTGGAACCAAAGACGCGAGTGGACAGCCGATTCAGCAAGAGCTTCAGCATGCATTGCCGAAACCTCGTACATATGGTGATATGGCATTCGGCACCACGGGAAATCCACCTGCTTCTGCTTATAAGATATCCCCTCTGAATAACAGGCTGCAAAGGGACATGTATGGAAACGGATATTCAGAGTTTATGGATTACAATGCTATCGACGCTCTCCCGAATCCTGGGTATGTTGGCACTGCAGGCATGCTCGCTGGAAGACCGGGGAATCAAGATTCAAATGTCGATCTCATGGTACAGAAAATGACCGAAGTGCTGCAAAATCAATTCGGTCTGAAACCCAAGAATCAAGGGTACATGTACTCGTCTCCTTTCCCGGAATGGTACCAAAGGGTATCATTGCCGAATAGAGTCAAGGTGCCTACAGAGTTTACTAAATTCTCAGGACAAGATGATACTAGCACTGTGGAGCATATAGCTCGATATCTGATGCAGCTTGGAGAAGCTTCGGCAGATGAGGCTTTCAGAATCAGATAGTTTCCTTTGTCACTGATGGGTCCAGCTTTTACATGGTTTGCTTCTTTGCCTGCTCAGTCGATTTGTACTTGGAAAGACCTGGAGCAGAAATTCCATGCTCATTACTACATTGGCAGTACCGAGAAAAAGTTGGTTGATTTGACCAGCTTAAGGCAGAGGAATAATGAAACACCTACGGAGTTCCTCAGGAGATTTAGGGAAACAAAGAGCATGTGCTTTTCTCTGAACATACCTGATGACCAGCTGGCTGGTATGGCTGTAGCTGGCATGCTGCCTGCCATTCGGGAGAAGCTATTCGGGATGGAGTTTGATGATCTGGGCCAGTTGTCACACAGATTGGCCTTGATGAGTAACCAGGCATATGGTTTCAAGAAAGATGCCAGATTTGCTAAAAATAATGATGTAGCTGACATCTATAACCAATTCCTTGAAAGAGCAGATCAAGAAGATGAGTATGAAGATAGCGAGGAGATAGCTGCAGCAGAGATAGTGTGGAGTAAAGAGCCAGTCATGGTGAATCAGAGGTGGATTAAACAGAATAAGGGTACCTATGATTTTGATGTAACTAAGGCATATAAATTATTTGATTATCTTGTAAAGGAAGGCCGAATCAAGCTACCAGAGGGGCATTCTATGCTTCGGCCTGATGGAGTGAAAGATAAGAGGTACTATGGATTCCATGATAGAAATTCTCATTCCATCAATGAATGCAGGGTTTTTAGAGTGAGAATTCAGCAAGCTATCCAGGAAGGGCATTTGAAATTCGACAATAAGATGAAGTTGGACAGTAACCCGTTTCCTCAGAGCATGGTTGGGTTCTCAATCAATATGGTGAGTACTGCCGAATCTGGAGAAAAGGAAAAAAATGAGAGTCCTGACGTCAAAGAAAGCGAAGCAGAGTGGCTCAGTAGATCCTAATCGGCAAATCACGATCGAACAGATTCGCGAGGAGAGACCTCGCTTCCCGAATAGCCAATTTGAAATTGGGAATTCTTCTAAACCCAGAGTCACATCGCGTATTCTCCTCAATAAGTGGCAGCGTCAGCAAGAAAAAGAGCACTACCAGAGACGTGAATACGAGGAGGAGAAAAGAAGGCGCGAAGAAGAAAGGTTTGAGGAAGAACAAGAAGAATATGTCCGAGAACAAGAACGTGCACATTGGGATTGTGTTTTCTTCAGACACTGTTGGAACGAGGGTTTAAAGCTGCCTACGTGGAATAACTGTCCTGAGTGCAATAATGGGTATGTCGAACATAGGCAAAATGTTGCCATTCGCCGATCCGTCCACGAAAGAATTGGAAGGGTACATCCTAGTGATGATCGGCGTCTAAAAATATATAAGAATGACGATCAACCAATGAAAAGACATGCTGATTATAGATGGGTTGATCATGAGGAAGAAGATCGTGAGTATGTTTGGCAGAAAGGACAGTGGTGTCCACCTGGTTTAAGAAGGAGCCAGAAGAGAAGAGTCCAACGCCTGAGGAATCAAGAATTGAAGCAAGCAGGAACCAGGATGAAATCGATATGGCGTCCAAAAGACAGGCCTGACGAATCGGGTCATTCGGCTCCTACATGCATGGTATGTTTCTTGCGGAATGAATTCATGGCTCCAGCTAATCAAATTGTACAGGAAGAGATATTGTCAGAAGTGGATGAAGCCGAGCAATATGGGTTAATGGCACAATTGGTATTGAATAAACAAGCTATTTTCGAGAAGCCAGTCCAGAATCGGCACATGAAGCCACTGTACTTAAGAGGATATGTCAACGGGAAGCCACTAACGAAGATGTTTGTTGATGGTGGAGCTGCTGTTAATGTGATGCCATACAATACATTCAGGAAACTTGGCATGAGCCCTGGAGATTTAACGCCAACAAGTATAGTGTTGAATGATTTTGCTGGAAATCCTTCGGACACCAAAGGATGTGTACATGTAGATCTGATGATTGGGTCCAAGATTC
Organism: Echinochloa phyllopogon; assembly: GCA_033239725.1. Lineage (NCBI taxonomy): Eukaryota > Viridiplantae > Streptophyta > Magnoliopsida > Poales > Poaceae > Echinochloa > Echinochloa phyllopogon. The sequence goes on along the minus strand of BTCW01000009.1, from coordinate 7,099,352 downwards.
TGCTTACAACCTTCTTTGTTATTGAAGGCAAAGGGGCATACAGCTTGCTACTTGGAAGGGATTGGATTCATGCGAATTGCTGTATTCCATCTACTATGCATCAACAGCTTATTCAGTGGATAGATGATGAAGTGGAAATTGTCCCAGCAGATGATTCAATTAGCGTGGCTAATGTGGAACCGGCCTTCTGGGAATATCAAGGCATAGATTGCTTCTCAGGTAAGGACTGGGGAGAAGGTCCTGTTGAGCCAGTCAGCAGTGATCAACAGCCGATCAAAGCAGTCGGCTCTTTTAGCAATTTTTAATGGATAATCCAATCGATGGAACTGACGGGAAACTAGGATATGGATTTGTGTCGGCTGATAAATTAGAAGAAGTAGACATTGGAGACGGTGACAAACCAAGGCCGATATTCATCAGTGCTAGCTTGAATTCGGTTTTCAGGGAGAAGTTGATTAAGTTGTTAAAAGAATACAAAGATTGCTTTGCTTGGGATTATTCGGAGATGCCTGGTTTAGATCGTTCCATTGTTGAGCATCGATTGCCGATCAAGCCTGGTTATAAACCTTACAAGCAACCACCCCGGAAAATCTACAAAGATGAAGTGTTGGCCGATGTGAAGAAGGAAGTGGAAAGATTAATAGCAGCAAATTTTATTCGGCCATGCAGATATGCAGAATGGATCTCTAATATTGTTCCTGTGTACAAGAAAAATGGGAAGATGAGAGTTTGCATAGATTTTAGAGATCTGAACAGAGCTACACCCATGGATGGATATCCAATGCCTGTTGCTGACTCGTTGGTTGATGCTGCTGCTGGATATAAAGTGATTAGTTTCATGGATGGTAACGCAGGGTACAATCAAATTTTTATGGCATTGGAAGATATAGCGAAAACGGCTTTCAGATGTCCAGGACATATAGGGTTGTTTGAATGGGTTGTCATGACGTTTGGTTTGAAGAATGCTGGTGCGACTTATCAGAGAGCTATGAATTATATTTTTCATGAGTTGATCGGCAAGATTGTGGAGATATATATCGATGATATCGTGATTAAGTCATTGGATCATGAAGCACATTTGGCCGACATGAGGAAAACTCTAGAATGCACTAGGAAACATGGGCTCAAAATGAACCCAAATAAATGTGCTTTTGGAGTTTCGGCAGGAGAATTTCTGGGATTTCTGGTGCATGAAGGAGGAATAGGAGTTGGTAGGAAAAGTATGAAAGCCATTGATGAAGTTGTTCCTCCAACTAATCTTAAGGAATTGCAGTCACTGCTTGGTAAGATCAATTTCGTAAGAAGATTCATATCAAACTTATCACAAAAGATGTTGCCTTTCTCTTCACTGTTAAAGGTCAAGAAGGATCAGAAGTTTGTATGGGGCGACGAACAACAAAAGGCTTTCGATGAGATCAAGGAATACATGAAAGAACCACCAGTATTGGTACCTCCACAGCTAAACAAGCCTTTTAAGTTGTACGTGGCGGCCGATGCCCAAACTATTGGATCGGCCCTCATACAAGAATTCGAGGGAAAGGAAAGGGTAGTTGCATACCTTAGCCGAAAGTTGCTTGACCCCGAAACGAGGTATTCGGCTACTGAGAAGCTTTGTTTATGTGTTTACTACTCCTGTACAAAATTTCGGCACTACTTACTACATGCCGAATGCATTGTGTATTCAAAGTTTGATGTGATAAAACACATGTTGTCTATGCCGATTTTGAACGGAAGGATTGGCAAATGGATTTTAGCTTTGTCTGAATTTGAGTTAAGGTTTGAATCGGCAAAGGCTGTTAAAGGACAGATTATTGCTGATTTCATTACTGAGCATCGTGATTTATCAGTTAATTCGCTTGAAATTGCTCCTTGGGTATTATTCTTCGATGGCTCTTCATGTGACAAAGGTGGTGGAGTAGGTATTTTGTTAATTTCACCCAGAGGAGAGGTATTTGAATTTGCTATTCCTATTCGACCTACTGTCACTAATAATCAAGCTGAGTATGAAGCGTTGCTCAGAGGACTTCAACACTTGAGAGAAGCAAAGGCCATTGCAGTTGAAATTTTTGGAGATTCAGAATTAGTCATAAGGCAACTAAATGGCGAGTATGAGTGCAGAAACGATGTCTTAAGGAATTACTATGAAGAATGCAAGCAAATCTTAAAGGAATTTCAGTCAGTAATTTTGCAGCATATTCCTAGGAGAGACAATGAAGAGGCAAACAGATTGGCTCAAAGTGCTTCGGGTTATAAAGAGCTTCAAGAAGTTTTTGCTAATGATGTACATGCTTTCGGGAGTAATCTGGCAGAAGATGATTGGAGAAAAGAGATTGCCGATTATCTGGAGAATCCATCCCGAAAGGTTTCTAGAAAGCTCAGGTATAAAGCTTTAAAGTTTGTTCTTCTTGATGATAATTTATATTATAAATCCTTGGATGGGGTGCTGTTACATTGCTTAAGTCATGAAGAAGCAAAAAGGCTGATGAGTGAAGTACATGATGGGTTGTGTGGAGCACATCAATCGGCCTACCGAATGAAGTGGGTTATTAGAAGAACTGGATATTACTGGCCGACAATGTTGGAAGATTGCTTTGAATATTATAAGGGATGTCAAGACTGTCAGAGATTTGGAAACATTCAGAGAGTTCCAGCATCCGCTTTGAATCCCATTATCAAGCCATGGCCATTCAGAGGATGGGGAATAGATTTGATTGGCCAAATAAATCCTCCATCTAGCAAGGGGCATAAGTTTGTGCTTTTGGCAACCGATTATTTTACCAAATGGGTTGAGGCAATTCCATTAAAGAAGGTGACATCAGAGAATATGGTTGAATTTGTTAAAGAACATATCATTTACAGATTTGGAATTCCTCAAACAATCATCACAGATCAAGGGACTCAATTTACATCTTCAGAGTTCAGAGATTTTGCTGAAAGTATGGGCATCAAATTGTTGAATTCTTCTCCTTATTATGCCCAAGCTAATGGTCAGGCAGAGGCTTCTAACAAAATTATGATTAAAATTATACAGAAGAAGATTGATCAGAAGCCGAGAAAGTGGCATTCGGTACTCAATGAGGCTTTATGGGCTTACCGAATGGCTCCACATGGGGCTACACAGACGTCTCCTTATGAGTTGGTGTATGGGCATCATGCTATCTTGCCATGGGAGATACAATTAGACTCAAGGAGAATAAAATTGCAAAAGGATTTAAGTTCTAAAGATTATAAAGATTTAATGATGGACGAATTAGAAGATTTGCATATGATTCGTCTCAGGGCCTTGGAAAATGTTGAAAAAAATAAAATGCGAGTTGCTAAATATTACAACAAGAAGGTGAAAGTCAAGCAATTTTCAGAAGGAGATTTGGTTTGGAAAGCAATATTGCCGATTGGGACTAAATACAGTGCATTCGGTAAGTGGTCTCCAAACTGGGAAGGCCCTTTCAGAGTGATCAGATGCGTGCCTGGAAATGCATATATCCTGAAAACTTTGCTAGGAGAGGAGTTTACTGCTGCCATCAATGGGAGATACCTGAAGAAATATTATCCTAGTGTTGAGATTGATCGTTGATTGAAGTATTCAATGTCAGAACAATTGAGACAGCCGGCATTCGGGAAGGAGCCGTCTTCAGAACAAATGTTGACAGAAAAGGAAAATGACCAGTACTGAATGTATTGCCCTTAGCACAAAATATATTGCATCAGGAGTTCATACAAGATCACAAAAGATAAGTTTTATTGCCGAAATTCCATAAATCCCTAGTACAAACTACTGGAAGAGCCTGTTCAAAACAGACTGGGGATGAATGGAATCGGCAATGGCAGCACCATGGCCATCAAGACGATCAATGGAGGCGTCAATGTCATCGATGTCTTCTGGGTTGCTATTGGCGAAACCAACCGGCATCCTGGAATAGTCAGTGCCGGTGTGCGTCGACATGGCAACGAGACCCACAGCGACACCTAGGCGAACGCCATGGAGAGCCACCTCGTCGACGCGGCCTGCCACCGCGCCAAGGCGAGCCTCGGGTATGTCTCCTTGGGCGTTCACTTTGTTCGCCAGCTCATCCACCAGCGCCTTCAGCCGATTGAGCTCGTCATCGCGTTCTGCAAGATTACAAAATGGAGGTAGATCAGTAATGACTAAAGATGGGATTAGGATTGAACAAGTTATGGAAATTACCATCGATGACTTCGAGCAGTTGCTTGCGCTCAGCCTGCCATTCGAGGTCCGCAATCCCGGCTTGCTTGGAAATGACCTCCAGTTCGCGACGAGAGTCGTCGCGCTCCGCCTTGAATCAGCGAGCATCGCCGTCTGAGTAGCGGGAGTCGTCCGATGAGAGAGTCCGATTGGACGAACTCGAAGAGCTGGACACCGCAGGAGCAGCGGCTGGAGCCGCAACTGGCGCACCAGCGCCGGCAATCCATAGGATTACCCTGAAAGAACAAAGAGATTCGTCAAGAAAGAGAAAGGAAATCTCGAGAAGAACAGAGAGAAGTAAGCAACCAATCACCTGCGGCGAGCGCCGGCGCGGCTTCCTTCGGCCTCATCGGCGGCCGGGCGCCTCCTCTTGTTGTCGGCCATTGGAAGTTCCTCGGAGTTACTGTGGATGGGGAAAAGAATGACTTGGGCCGGCAAGAACTTGGAAGACGAAGAACTTGGTGAAAACTGTGGGCTACCTGGGTGTTTGTTTATAGAACCCGCAGAGGAGATCGTGGTCGGAGATCGTGGCGCGCATCCCAAAATTTCGGAAGGTAGAAAGCCCCACGAACCGAGCAGTTGCCGTGTCGTTTGGGATTCATGCCGAATCGGGTTCGGTTCTACTGAATTGGATTCGGCTGTGTTGTGTTAGGTCATTTTTCGGGTCTGACGATGTTACGACTAAGCTTTGCCGAATGTGTTGTTCACAATAAAGCGAGGAAGAAAGCAAAGATTGGTGAAACTACAAAGTTGGTAAGACATTCGGCTAATTAAATGTTTGATACAACTACACACCCAAGTACTTGGAGATTACATCTTTAGCATCAGATATCATTCTATTAATGGTCTCCAAAAGATTTTTGTCAGCTTCTTGGGTTTTAGCCAGAGCAGCAAGCTTTGCCTTGAGTTGTTTTTCTTCGTTCAGAGCTGCTGAAGCTTCCTTTCGCATCTTCTCTGTTAATTTGGGAAGCTCAACTATCTTCTTCTCATCAGCTTCAATTTCGGCCGATAGATCTCTCAATTCGGCTTCAAGTGCAGCTTTTCTGACCTTCTTCATTTCAAGTTCAGATTCCAATTTGGTCAGTAATTCCTTGCTGTTCTGAGCTTGAGTATGCAGGTCTTTTACAGATTGCTTGGCCAAAGTTCTCCTTTGCTCCAAGGCTGGTTGAGCAGATTGATTCTTCAGAGCTTGCTTCACTGCGATAAAATGATCATCCAATCTGGAAATTGGATCTAAAGAAGTCTTGATATCGGCAGGAAGATCTTGATCAAATGATTCAAGCAAGTCTCTTAAAAGATCAGCATTGGTAACTTGATCTCGAGTGTCCTTATGCAGAAAAGAGAGGATTTCCTTCAGTTTTGCTTGGTTCTCCTCTGATAAAGCTTGACCAGAAGAAGTTTCTTCTCCTTGTTCGGCAACTAGATCATCCACAGCAAATGAATAGCTGGATGAAGGAGTGGTTTTCTCCTGAAAGAAGATTCTGCCGAATTATTGATGATCCATTGAATAAAGAACTGAGAAGACTGGGTAATTATCTCTACCTCATTCCTGACCTCTTGGATGGAGAGAGAGGGCAGCTCAAGCTCAGGCAAAGATTCTTGTATGTCATGCTGAGGAAAGCTTGGAAGGTTCTTTGGTGGAGATGAGGCTTCTGGCTGAGGTACATCAGGTAGAGCTGAAGCTGGTTCTTGATGAAAAGAGGAGCTCTCCGAAATTGGATCCATTGAAGCTTGCTCTGTGACTGAAAGAAAGTTAGTGCCGATGAAAAGAGTTTTAAAGGACAAGATGGTGAGAAATTTTACTAATCACTGAAGCATCGGCAGGTCCTGTGCTAATGGCCAATTGCTGTGATTTGGCCTGAAATCATAAAGGAGTAGAAGTGAGCAGAATGAAATTAGCATTTTACTCGAGGAAGGAGATATCTGACCTGAGCAATTCTTTTGCTGCTTGTTCTTTTCTTTTTTATAGCCGAAGGGGCAGTTAGAGAAGATGTTTTCCTCTTGGCAGCAGGTGGTGCAGCAAGAATTGGATCCAGACTGGCAGGCCTGGACATTATTTGAGCCAAAGAAGGAGAGTGATGCCCCAGAATAGATATTGGGCCTGCAGTGTTATATGCAATTGCTCTGGCCAGAGGGGCAGGGACTATGTCCTGCAGGATAACAGAGTTAAAAGTCGATGAAAGAGGATGTTATTGGAAAAACAGATGGATTATAAGCATATTTACCTCTGAATTCGGCTGATAGTCAGGCATCAAATCAAGGCAGAGAGGGTGAACTGGCACATTGAAGATATGATCATGGAGTTCTTGCCACCAAAGAATAAAAGAAGGATGAGCAAGTGTTGTTGGCACAAAAGGTTCGATCTGGTAGATGGCTGCACAACACTTGTAGTCAAAAATTCTTCTTGTTTCTGTGGAGTCTTTGATGATCTGCCTAGGCTTGAGGAATTCATGGAGAAATAATCTTGGGGGCACTTGGCCACATCCTAATTGCCTGGCTACTGTATTCGGCTGGTAATATTCATATGAACTTTGAACCAGCCTTCCTCCACAAAATTCGGCTGGTAAGATGCAAGGCCGAATGAAAGTGTTGAAAATTGCTGAGGACTCTGCATCTATGCATCCGGTCTCGAAGCTGAATTCACAAGGGAGAGTGAGATTGTCATTGTCCATGTATGGGAACCAGAGGGGATTGGCAAAGCCTTTGAAGAAAAGTTCAAACAGTTCTCCAATGCTCTTGTTGATAGCAATAGTGGAGGCTGCTTCCCCATAGGTTTGACAGCCTTTGGTGCTCTGGGCTTCTGCTTCCTGGTAATTGACCGAGGGGAAATGTCGGCTGTTGAGGTCAATGGAGATAATTTGGTGCATGTACAATTGCAGCCACATCTGGACGAACCACCAGGGACCATTGACGTAGGAAATTTTCTTGTTGGTGTGCATCTGATAAATGGTTTGATGGAGCATGTGATAGACACTTCCCAAGAGATATTTCCCGAGAGGGATAAGTGTGCCTGCAGCCAGGTCTTCGGCCATTACTATGTGATTCAGAGTTGGCTCATTGGCTTTACCACAGAAAACAAATCTGCACAACCACATATTCAGAAAGGCCCTGTATTCAACGTCAGTCAGAGGACCATCATGCATGTAAGTCTGGATGTATTTCTTATAGCCGACTCCAGTCTTCACCCCTGTCTGTTTGGAAGAACCTTTGTACCTGTATGGGTGTGTTATCCCTGTAATGTTCAGGCCGGTTATCATGTAGACATCGGCCAGGGTTGGGGTCATTGGTCCATGACCAAAAAGGAAAGCATTCATGCCATTGGACCAGAAGTGACAAGCTGCAATCAGGAGATTCTCATTCTTGGGTGTTTCGGCTAGAGATAGCTCCAAGCAGTGAGAAATACGAAGACTGTCCCAATTCTGTGTCTGAGGACTTTTATCTTCAAGAATCCTTTTGTACCAGTTTCTCCAGCCAGCGATTGGGGGCAGAGGCCAGTTCTTGAATGCATCTTGCCATTCGTGAGGTCTCATCAGAGAAGTTTTGAAAGGAATCCTCTGAGACTCGGCCGCAATAATTTTGGAGGGATCTGGATTCCCTGAGGGGCCGAGGAAGAAAGATGCGGATTGTTCTTCAGCGGGGGTCAAGATTTCGGTGGCCAGAGCCTATCAAGGGCAGAAGAAGAGCAAATCGGAGATTCAAAATGCAGCTCGAAAAGAGTAATGCCGAATGTGATTGAGGGAAACAAAACTTACTTGAAGAATTTGATCCTGGTTCGCCATTTGAAGATTGGAGCTTGAGAGATTCGACGAACTAGGGTTTTGAGTTTGGAAACGCACTCTGAGGATTTGGAAGCGGAAAACGGATATCAAAGCGGGCTCAGCCTGGAAATGTTGGGGATTCCTGGTCAATTCCGAGATAAAAGTATCCTTTATCCCGAAATTGAAGGGGCATGTGTTGACACCAAAAATTAGCACCATGAAGAGGCTGACATGTGAGCCGGATTTGGTGGAAGGATGCCATTCGGCTAAAGGGCTTTCTCTGAAGCATTCGGCAAAGATGCTCTGCGGTCGGGAACGCGTCGCCATTCGGCTAAGGGGTTTTCTCTGAAGCGTTCGGCAGAGATACTCTGCGGTCGGGAATGCGTCATCATTCGGCAGAGGCATTGTTCCGCAGGCGAAGAGCGGTAGCATTCGGGAAGGCATGATGACGTGGATCAATATAAGGGACAGGCCGGTTCGAACAAGGAACACAATATGGACACGAAGATTCGTCGTTTATTTTTAGAAACAAGTATTGTAGTCGTGTCCGACTAGGAGTTGTATCGAGACCTGGGTATAAATATAAACCCATGGCAGCTGTAGAAAAATCAACCAACCCAATCAATCATACAACAAACCGGCCCCGTGCCAACATCGAGTCCTTTAGTCGAGTCGTCGAGTTCTTCGAGAGGAGTCATCGATCCGTCGACCTCCGTAAGTACCGGCAACCTTGTATCATGCTTAGTATCATGCGGTGGATTTAAGCTTTGATGCAGGTAGTCTTGTTACCATGCTTAGTATCATCCGGTGGATTTAAGTGGTGGTCTCAAGAAGGTTCCTCTGTTGGGTCATGAGCCATGCGGTGGGCTAAGATCTAGTATGGACCAAGTTATCGGCTCTGTTAGATTTCAGCAAGATCTAACAGATTCATTAAGTTACCCCGTGTTGCTTTGTTTTTACTCCGTGCTTAATTCATGCAACACTCCCTTGCCCAATCTAGGTCGGCTAGAATCGGCTCTACTTCACGATGCGATGACTTTTCCCCTCATAGCCGAGTCCGAAACCGATCTAGGTTGCCACGTGTCGCGGGTTCGAACTTGTTGGTTTCGTGTAGATCTTGACAGAACCGGGTATCATGCGGTAGATGCAGGTTTTTGGGTCGTCTTAGACCTAATCATCCGGTGGATTAGAATTCGATTCGATCTGATAGATTTATCTTTATCGATTAAGTTTGTTCCTTCGCCACGGACCCCGATTCGGCTAAGCAGCCGCATTCGGCAGTGCTCTTACGAGTGAACGTGTTCGTGGATTTGCATTGGACAATGAATGCTTTTAGCCTTTCACGATTAGATTGTATCATGTGGTGGATTGATCTAATCTGATTGGTGGTGTGGTCTTGAACAAGTCGTATCATGCGGTGGATTAACTTGTTCGTTATCATGCTTGACGGGTGCTGCTTTCGGCCTATGCATTCTTGTTTACTGCGGATTTATGGTCATGCTTTCACCCTTTTATTTATCTATCATGCTTTGTTTCTCGTTAATCGGCTATGAGTATGCGTTACAATGTTCATTCGGCTGAAAGCCGATCTTTCGTCATGCTTACGTCACGCATTCGGCAGTGCGCTCCCTGCGTGCCTTGCCGATTGCCGAATGAGGCTTTAGCTGCCGACAGATAGCTTCTTTGTAGCTATGTGTCGTTCGAAACTGGCTCCGTAGCCGCAAATATGGAACTGACTGGTATTACCCGGTACGTTCCAGGTGTTATCTAAATATCTTTCATCCCTTTGTCAGTTTCAGGAAAATTGACTGGCACGCTTTCGGATTCAAAAGCCCGGGCCACGTGTGAAGCCAGTTAATTCGGCTTGCTGTGTGCTTGGCGTGAGGTGCGGATTTTACGTCAACACTTCCGCCGTGTCGAAGGTGAAGGTGCGCCTCTTGGTGCTTACAAAGATGGTCCGTCCATCAGGATGCACGGTGTAGGAGGTGATATCCTTGTGCTTGAAGGGATACTTCGGCAGCTCGCACCAGCACAGATCGCCGGGTTCTTCTAGCGGCGGCGTTTGAAGCAGCTGAAAGGAGTCGCAAGACAGAGCGTATAGTCTTTTGTCGACGGAAAAGTAGATAGGATCGATCAGATTCATCTTGGGGCGAGGGACCAAGCCAAACAACCGCGTGCGAACGTCGAAGACAGGAGCGCCGCAACTCGGCGTCAATGGATGAGTGTTCCTCCCTCCCACTCCCACGTAGTTGGGATCCATGGCAATGATCTTGGTGCCAAAGGCGGCAGCAAAATAGTCGGGATACCCACGGTGAGCCTCCAAGCGGAAGACAGCTGGTGGCAGGCGCTGCTCGCGCTCTGCGCCTTCACCTGAGATGGCAGTGTTGTGCAGGTGCGGCGGCTCATCGGAACAAGGGTCGGACGACAGATCTACCTTGCGGATGCTGTACCCCCACAGCCAGTCATCGACAACAAGGTAAAGGTGCCGGCGCCGGCGCTTTGCCGTTCGGTCGCCATTAACCCCACCGGAACGCCGCTTTGCCATCCTTGTTCCTCTTTGTCTCCTTCTTGTCCTCTGCCCACGGCCCAGCAGATCAAAATTTCTTCCCGATCCGTCTTCCCTTGATCTTTTAAAGGCGCTGCCACTGACCCTTGATCCCTGCCATCCAAAAACGAATCCGTTCGCAAATAAGAATCAGACCACACCAGTCCTACCCCTACTACAACTCAACTAGAACCAATCCTGATATCCGAATCTGAATCGTGTGGTTGCAAGAAACAAAGAAAATCACATTCTACCAACCTGTTAAAGGTGGCTGAGGCGGACGCGGCGTCGGAGGTGGCTCCGGCGGCGGCGGAGTAATTTTGAGCGGCGGCGGCGGCGGCGAACCGAATGGATTCGTGGGGGAGGAAAGGAAAGGAAACCCTATTTGACTAGGAAATCCTATTGGACTAGGGCCGTGTCGAACCTTGGGCCGGTCCGACCCCCATGGACACCACCGTTGTGGGCAGGGTTGAATGTGTTGTGCGCAATAGCGCGGGTGGGTGGGTTGAATTCGGCCCAGTAGAGGCTTTCGGCCTGCGTGGAAGAGGACGGCTCAGTTGTATTCTCCTTGATTACCTCAAAAAAGTTGTATTCTCCTTAAAAAGAAAAGTAGGAGCTTATGTATTGATGTTTTTATTTTCTTTCTTTATATTATATAAAATATGCCCGTCCGTTGCTATAGTTTATAAAAAAGTATATATCAATTTATTTTGGTTATATTATACTTTCATAGCTTAAGAACTAAGGAAGCTATAAAAGGGATTATCAACATGTTTCACCACCAACTTCAATTTGTGAATTATTTTTCTCTGCTCTACTAGTAATTAGCTATCTTTTTTTTCCGAAAATATATTTTTGCGGTAGAGAGATTCACTCACTAATCAAGAGTCTAATAGGGTTTACAATCTTGGAGCATAAAACGTCAAATACACGAAAAAGCATATCTACAAGCCAAGTTATGGACTTATGGTTTCAACTCGATAAGCATGCTCCACAAGTTCATGAGCAACCTATTCTGCACAAGTTCTTTGGTTACTTGGACACTGCCACAGGCTTTAACGATCTCCGTTACATTTTGGACAGTTGGCCTAATTGGTTAATCTCTTCGTCCTGGAGTGATGGGATACGGTTATCTGTTTTACAATATTACAAAGTGTGCTAATATTTTTCTTCCATGTGGTCTAATTTTTAGAAGTTTGGTTCACGGCAAAATCGAAATGTCTATATTTTGAAACAAAAGGTACATACATTTATTATCATCAAGAGAATGGCATTTCTCCATAGTTATAAATGTGATCTTTGAATCTAGAGTATTTCATTCCTTAAAAGCCCATAAATTTTCTTCCGTCCAAGCAAGTCTTAAAAAAACTTATCATGGACCTAATTACGCCATCTACGATCATCATAATTTCACACTATAAAAGGCGCTAGAGCGGCAAAGAGCCAAAGACAACAATCACGAGAAGACTCAACCACTTCATCCTTTATATACCAAAACTAGCCCCTGTAAACCACACCACCATCGCAGTAAGCGACCAAAAGCCAGAGAGGCGGCTTTGCCCTGTCCGTAGGCCGTAGCCTTGGTGCCGAACGCCATGGCCGGCACCAAGAGCAAGTCGTCCTCCGCCAAAGCCGGCACGCCCCTCCTCGGCAAGGCCGCGGCACCTTCGCCAAGGTCTACCACGCGCGCTGCCTCGCCGGCGGCGACCCCGTGGCCGTCAAGGTTCTCGACAAGGCCGAGCTCGCCGCCACGGGCATGGCGGCGGGCGTCCTCCGCGAGGTCTCCGCCACCCCAGCGTCCTCTGCCTCCACGAGGTCCTCGCCACGCGCTCCTAGGTCTACCTCGTCATGGAGCTCGCCCCCGGCGGCGACCTCCTGTCCCGCCTCGCCTCCCTCCCGGCGCGCCTCGTGTTCCTGCAGCTGGCGTTGGCGCTCGCCTACGGCCACGCCCGTGGCGTGTTCCACTCCACCGCGACATGAAGCCCCAGAACGTGCTCGTCGATGCCGCCGGCGGCGTCAAGGTCTCCAACTTCGGGCTCGCCGCGCTCCCGGACTCGCTCCGCGACGACGGCCGTCTGCACACGGCCTGTGGCACGCCGGCGTTCCCGGCGCCCGAGGTGCTCCGCCGGAGGGCCTACGACGGCGCCAAGGCCGACGCGTGGTCTTGCGGCGTCATCCTCTTCGTCCTCCTCGCCGGCAGCCTCCCCTTCGACGATACCAACATCGCCGACATGTGCCGCAGCAGGGCGCACCGCCGCGAGTACGCGTTCCCGCGGTGGGTGTCGCAGCCGGCGCGCCGCCTCGTGTCGTGTCCCGCCTGCTCGACTGCCGACCCGAACCCGGCGACGCGCCTCGCCGTGGCTGAGCTCGCGGGGCACCCGTGGTTCAAGCGCTCGCTCAGCGTGGACTCGCAGCTCGGCGGCCTCATGGACGGCCAGGCGGAGCGGGAGCTGGCGTTCCAGGCGCCGCCGGCGCTGAACGCCTTCGACATCATCTCCATGCCGCCCGGGCTCGACCTCTCCGGGCTGTTCGGCGAGAGCAGGAGGAGCCGGGAGAAGCAGTTTATGACGACGGCGTCGCCGGAGAAGACGGTGGAGCGGCTGGGGCAGTCGGGCGCGAAGCTCGGGTACTTCATGGTGGGGAAGAAGGGGGTGGAGCGCCTGCCGCTGGGAGGCCTGTCGGGGTTGGTGGCGATGTCGATGGAGATGTCGGAGGTGTCGCCGGAGCTGATGCTCGTGGAGCTGAGGCTGGAGGGCGGCGACGGCGACGAGGCCAAGGTGTTCGGGTGGGAGGAGCTCAGGGTGGAGCTCGGGGATGTCGTCACGGCGTGGCACGTGTGCGAACAAGGCTAATTCGCTAGCGGAAACGGGAGCTGCAGGATGAAAATTCTTTCGTAAGTACTCCGTAGGATGGAAGTGTAGGTATAGTAAAGTCTGAGAGTTGATTAGGACGCACTGTAATGTATGATGCTGGATGTTAATTAGTAGTAGATTGGTAGTTCTTCAATTTAATGTGTGATTATGCCTGTGATGGTTAGATTGCCATGTATAGTAGATCTTCGTTCGGGATTCTACAAGTGTTCAAGCAAGTGATCGACAATTTCAGTCTCAAACGACAGCAGTACTCCATTCCGGTCCTTCTGCAGTTTCCGGCGCAGGAGTTGTATAAGAATTTTGCTAGAATTTGACAGAAAACTTCCATTCCAGAACATTGGAGTCACAAGGAAATTATCTGAAAGAGGGCTATGCGTTAAGGAAGACTTGCTAAGGAGTATATGCTGGCTTTTTGTCTCCTGCAAGCACCAGAAGTGGAATTAACTTGAGTCGATTGCAATACCAAGCAGTTTCCAAGAGTGCTCCTGGTCCTGGTGTAGTCGACCACCAGACTTGACTGCACGTTCCCGTTGCCATGGACTCGTCTTCCCTGACAGCAGCAACCATCGGACTAGAATTTCACAGGAAAGAAAACAGTCGGATTCCAGAGCATTTGGGCTCAAAATAAAATTTCCTGAAAGAAGCCAAAATGCATGGCCAGTGATTGGAATGGATGGACAAAATATGCCGTATGCGTGCATATGTTGGAATGGATGGGTTCACTAGAATTACTTGATAGTCCTGCAAGCACAACATGGTTTTAATTGCTAAGCAGTTTCCCCAAAAAAAAAATGCTTGCGCTCCCACAAGAAATTTGCTAAAGAATTTGGTGGCTAGAAATAGTTGAAATCCAACACCATTGGTGTCGCAAGAAAAATTCCCAAAAGACGCTGCTTACCAACCAAAGTCGACCAAGTACCAAAATCTGTTCAACTCGAATCGATTGCAAACACCAAAATACGAAGTAGCAGTAGTTTCCTAGTCCAATCGAACTCTCCAAACTTGCATTGAGTGTACATGCATATGATGCATCCCCATTGTAACGGACGAGGGACGACTCATGATCTTCTTCCCTGACAGCGGCTGCCAAACCGCAGCGAAACCGTCCATTTGCACACCATGGGGCCTTTTGTCATCCGATGTATAAGCCGGAGGCCCTCTCTCCAAACTATTTACTCTACTTACTTGACCGGCAGTTCAATATTATTCTCCAACATGATGTCTTCGCCATGCCATTTGCATCATGAATCACCGTGCCAGCAACTCCTTGGTCAGTTTGTTGAAAAAAGTCGACATCCAGGTTAGCTTGGATTGATCAATTTGAGGTCTGGCAGCCAGACTACTCTGTTCAGGGACGTCATTGTGGGTGCCTGCTCTAGATCGACGATTTTTATTTCAAACTAAGACCAGCACTTGATGTCTGATTTCCCATATCTAAGCTACCAAATGAATGGACCATATGAGTTCATAGACATTCTATTCTTCCTTTCAGAGAGTAAAAGGCTTCCTAAACCACTAACAGGATTCACAAGCCAACTGTAGTAAACTAATAAGAATGCCATGTTGTATTAACTGTTCTGTTGCTTGAGAAGCCACGGGCATGTAGTAAATTAGAACCACAAAGCTATTTAATCTACATATGTAAGCATTGAAGAGTGAATGTTGTGAAGCCACGCTGATGCTCAAAAGTATTGTAGAATGTTTAAGTGAAATGTTTGTTTAATCCTGTACTAAAATATAGAGTTTGCATATGTTTCTTAATTCGCTGTTGTCTCATTGCGATTTTCCTCCCGAGCTGGGCTCATTTCCATCTCAAATGGGCCTTCTGTGGGCTCTGGGCTGACTGGCTGTACATTGAGAAAGCTAAAGGTGCAGCAGCCATTGGATGCATATTGGATGGCATCCGGTAGGGCTGACTTCTTTGCTTCAGCACGTTAGGGAATCCGCGCCGCCTCGTCACCGTTCCCTCTCCTTCCCTTCCGCCGTCGCCGCTGCCCCGCCTTCCGCCTCGCCCGCTGCTTCCTCTCGCTGACACCCTACCTCCGACCGCGTCTTCCACCGCCCCGTCGACTCCAAGGCTCTCAGATCCTCCTCCGAGAACGGCGTGACCGCTAGCCAGTCAGCCCCCGACGAGCAGCCGACGACTGGGCGAGCGGCTCCGCCACTTGCAGCATCTTTGCCCCGCCTTTGCCGGCGACGAGAACCCATGAGGTATTCCCGCCCCTTGTCTTCACTTCCTGCTGTGCGAAACGGAGCACTCAAAACCCTAACATATGCTAAATGTATTCGGATCTGACCCTAACATATAAAGTCTGATGGAAGCGCACCATTTCTGCAAAGGAAGAAATCAGATGAAGCGAAAACAACATTATTTGAATGACAAATGAAACGTTCTGCGTCAACGAATCACACCATTTCGACGATGAACTTTTAAGAATATCTCCTCTTCTCTTTCTAAAATTTAAATGATTTATTGGCACGGTGCACTGCCTTGCCCTCATTCAGCTCGAATGAGCTGTGAGATCAGTTCCTATCAGTTCCTTTTACGAACAGAGCTACAGAGGTGTTGATCCGTCCAATTTAGCTGGATTTTTAATTTCTGGACCAACAACTGATCTCAAACAAGAGATGTTCCAAGTTTCAACAAAACTGCACTTGCATTTACCTGATGGTTGCAAATTGTCGTCTGATGGGCCTTAAGACAAATTAAACAAGCTTGATGAATTTTATCCATTGTCGTTAGTAACTAGAAAGTGACATTCCACTCGGTAAGCTTGAATTGCTCCTAGAGCCTGTGAACTATCACAAATAATTTGATATTATCCTTCAGGTGATACAGTTAAATCATCTGCTTTGTTTGCAGCAAAACTTGTAATAATGTGGCCCAATGCAACTTTGTTTGCAGCGGCCGGGAATTTTTCATTTGCTTGATGAAATAAAACTCCCTTTATCTAAAAGAAACAGTTAAATCATCTGCATGACTGCATGTTCAGCCAAAGTGAATATTTCAGGACGCTTCACTGACAACAAATGGTCAAGATATCTGACTTTTCATAGCAAACAATATTTCTCTTGACCATTTGTAATCAGTCGACAGGAGAGAGAAATTACCTTAGAATATCTGACAGAGCTTCTTATCCTAAGTGAACCGGTGTCCAGCTTTTAGAGAACATGCAATGTTGGCTTTTATCATCTGATGATTTTCAGGTCGAGAAACGATGCTGACAGGGCGAACGCCGTTGGGCTGATACGCCGTCTCTGCTATGTGCTATGGAAGGAATCAGATCAAGGGAAAGTCGACGTTGTTTGAATGTCAATCATAAAGCGTTGCATCAATTCGAATCAATGGTGTTTGTGGCTCGATTTGACTTGATAGTTTTTTTGGCTTAATAGCCATTTTTGTCCCCAAACTTTCTCAGGGATCGTTTTAATCCTCGAACTACCAAAAGAGTCAATTTAGTCTCTAAACTATTGTTTTCTGGTCTAGTCTAGTCCATAGCCTTAGTTGGCATGCCACATCAGTGGGTCTAATGTGACCACACTCTGAATATCCAGAGTGCCCTCTACATCAATTAGTCAATTATGTGGAACTATTCATTACTGAGTCTGTCTATCTTTTTACGGAATTAATTAATCATGTCTTTCTCCATATTTCCTCTAGATATCGTTCAGCAAATCTTGTTTTTGATCCCTCTCCTAAGATTTCTAAATTATACATGCTAAAATAGTGTAATCTATTGCTACTTGTTACTCTGAGTTGCTTACGCTGGAATTAACTGTATGAACATGAGTGAAGACAACTCTATCACGTTATGAGTAGCAGATGATGAGAGCATACATGACGCACTGCTCGCTGGATTGCCACTGCTGAGAGCCTGAGAAGTTACTGGGGAGGGCACTATGCACATTTGGGCAGTGGTGGACCTAGGATTTAAATTTAGGGTATGCCACCCCAATACTTCTAATATACTTATATACAGTATAATTAATAAACAATTTGGTATGTAACGGAAACCAGCTACTCGGAGGGATGGAAGCCAGGGGCAGTTGGCCTGCTCTATTTGCAAATTGCAAGCACAAGAGTCAGACGTTGGCATAAAGACTTGACCTGAGAAATGGCTGGAGAAATATTTTTTATATGGGTTTGTATTGGAATTTTAGGTATGCCATGGCATACCGGGCCCACCCACTGGCCACTGAGTCCGTCAGTGCATTTGCTGTATGTCACACTGGACGAGCTGATATGGCATGCCACTTAATTAAGATCAGCTGACATGACATGCCAATATGGTACAACTAAGATCAGGGACTAGGTTGGAAAAAAATAGTTGTTCAGGGATTAAATTGGCCCTGTTAATAGTTCAAGGACTAAAATGAGCCTCTAAGCAAAGTTTGAGGATTAAAATGGCTATTAAACCTTTTTTAAAAAGGAAAGAATATTGCAATATTCAGTACTGTGAGCCGCTGGATGGAAAATGCTGCATTGTTGGCCTCCAGCAGCTCAGGGGCAGTTGCCGCTTCAGTATCCGCATCAGGCGGCCGAACGACTGTATGGGCGGACGGACACGGCCGGACCCCATCCATCCAAGACGTACGGAGACGGAATTGAATGCCAGTCTCAGTCCCATCCTGTCTTTTCTTGGAGGTCCATGGCTAGCTCCCCTCCAGCAGCAATGGCGACACTCTGAACCATGGGACAGCCGCTTGGGTGCTCCGTGGATGATGGAAGGGGGATTCAGGTTAGCCACAGGGTTTATCTGCATGGCCAGTTTTCAGCCAGGCTTCAGAGCATCGGGTCGTCACTCTCACTGATTTTGGTTTGTTTCCAACGTTTCAATGCGCTTGTCATGTCGTCTGACGGCTACAGGTGAAATATGCCCATGTGTGGCTACGGTTAATACAACAAAATGTGCCACTCAATTTTTACTCAATGCTCATGACCAATTTATCATACTATTTATATTTTATTACTCGTAACAACGCAATCACATGTCCCTTCGCGTCGAGATTCGACGCTGCCGCCCACGACTCCGCCGCCGTCTCCGTCTGGGACTCCTAATGACACCTCTCTTTCCATTCTAATCGTTAATTCGCAATCCACCGTCCGTAGCTGTGTTCTCTCCACCACCGTCGTCCGGGCGCTCACGAGATCGTCAGGTCCGATAACGGGTAAGCGGAAGCACTCCACCTGTATTTTTTTCATGATTCGATATACTTTTTGAGAACTCTCGTGAGCAGGAATTGGAAGCAGTGCTGCTCCATCTCATCATGCTGCAGGAAGCATGAGTACTCCATCTCGTCATTGCAAACTGCTTGGCCAACTGCTGACTGCTGCTCCATCTCGTGGTTAAGGGCCTGAGCTGCAGGAAGGAGGGCGCGCCGTGCTGCTGTGTTGGAGCTGAGCTTGAAGCGCATGGACAGCGGCGGCGGAGTCCCGTACGGCGACGGATTCTACGCGAAGGGTCGTGAGTGGTGCGATGCCTGGATCCCGCCGTTTCGGGTTTGATTTAGTGAGGAGTTTTTAGAAAAATTATAATTAGCAAAGCTAATGATGGGAAGATTTAAGTGTTAAAGTTTTTCACTCTCTCTTTAGCCTTCGGATAGAGATTCAACAGTTGTAATGAGAGTTTTTGTTGACGCTTTTTCTGGCCAACACATGCGAGCGCCGTATCGCGCAAACGAAGAAACGATGAACTTGCCGCAGCCCCGCCCAAACCGGTCAGACCGGTTTAGGGATCCTGTCAGATCGGTTTCCCTCGGGAGCTTCGGGATGAACCTTGGATCACCACCTCGGGAGGGACCCCGTCGGAGATGGCGCGCCTAGGGTTGCTCTGAGATCGGTCAGGCCACTCAGAACCTCCTTGAACGCCGTAGAGACAAACAAAGAAAGCAAAGGGGTTGGAAAAGCTAGGGTTTGGAGATAAAAAGTAGAAAGTATAATAATTGATCGATTGGATGATAATCCTCAACCGGCCACGGCCCTTTATATTTATAGGGTGGGGAGGTCTTGCCCCGCAAGGAATCCTTTTACAATTTGGAACCAACTAGGACTCCTAATTCTACTCCAACTCGGAGTGAAACCGGTCAGACCGCTTTGACAAACCGGTCAGACCGCTTTGGCTGTTGCCAGATCAGCTACAGGGAAACCGGTCTGACCGCTTCCCAGAACCGGTCTGACCGGTTTGCACTTAGTGCCAATTTTGGGTGCGAACACATGCCCCCCTGTTTTCTAGTAAATTTTATGCACTAGAAAACATGCTAAAGCCAATATTACAAACTTTACTGGCTATTTTTATCCTAAGGGCGATTTTTAACATAAATCGGCCATGTTTCTATCAAGCATTTTGCCAAACACTTGGATGAAATTTTTTCAAATACCTCCCGTTGAGAGCTCTAGGCAATTGCTGTCCTTGCAATGTCTCTACTATGTAAGAATTTCCCGAACAAACCTTCACAATCTTGAAAGGACCCTCCCAACTTGGAGACCACTTGCCAAACTTGTTGCTTTTCGATCCAATAGGCAAAATTGTTTTCCAAACCAAATCATCTACTTGGAAAGATTTGGCTTTCACCTTTTTGTTGTATGCTCTCGCCACTCGTCTTTTGTCTTTTTCGATTTCCTCCAAAGCTTCTAAACGCTTGTCGGCCACTTCATCAATATTGTCCATCATCAAAGCATAATATGTATCAACATCAAGATTATTTTGCTTTGCAAGCCTATATGCGCCAAGATTTACCTCTACAGGTAAAACGGCCTCTTGACCATACACAAGCTCAAATGGAGTAACTTTGGTAGCACCATGTTTAGAAATACGATGAGCCCATAAAGCTTCAGATAATACCTCATGCCATCTTTTAGGATGATCCTCTATCTTCTTCTTGATGAGCTTTATCAAAGTCTTATTGCTAGATTCTGCTTGACCATTGGCTTGAGCATAATATGGAGAGGAATTGAGAAGCTTAATACCATAGGAATTGACAAATTCACGCACCTCTTTAGATATGAATGAAGTCCCTTGATCCGTAGTCAAAGTTTGTGGAATGCCAAACCTATGTATAATATTTTCTCTGATAAACTCAATCACCTCTCTATGTGTCATATTCTTCAAAGGAACTGCTTCCGTCCATTTGGTAAAGTAATCAGTTGCTACAATCACAAAACAATGGCCTTTTGTCGAAGAAGGATGAATTTTTCCAACAAAGTCTAACCCCCATCCCCGGAAAGGCCAAGGTTTGATAATTGGATGCATCATTGCTGCTGGTACAAACTGAATATCTCCATGTTTCTGACACTCCTCGCATCCTTTGTAGTATTTAAAACAATCGGCTATCATTTTGGGCCAATAGAAACAAGCTCTCCTAAGGAGCCACTTCATCTTGGGAGCCGATTGGTGAGTACCACAAATCCCTTCATGGACCTCTGCCATAGCCAACCTAGCTTGGTCAGGACCCAAACATTTTAAAAGTAAATCATCAACAGTCCAACGATATAACTCATCACCGTCCAAAACAAACTTGAGCGCCCACCGTCGAATTTTTCTGTCAACTGTACTGCTAGGATTTTGTAAATAACTAATCAGAGGCCTTCTCCAATCATCTACTTCGTCTTGATTGCAAAGAACATCCGAAGTAGCATCTTCACCAGACAACCGGTCAGACCGGTTCTCTAAAGCGGTCAGACCGGTTGAACCGGTCAGACCGGTTTGAGGAAGCGGTGCGACCGGTTCCTCCAGAACAGAACACTCGGCTTCTAAAAACACCGGTCTTTGTTCTTGAAAATTTCTTTTTTGAACGTTATAACCAGATGCTTGCTGAGTCAGAGCATTTGCCTTTGGATTCCTTTCTCGTGGTACATGACGAATCACAAATTCATCGAAGCAAGATATAATATCAAAGCATCTATCGAGATATGCATTTAAAAATCCATCTAAGCATTGACATACCTTAGAAACTTGTTGTACCACCAGCAAAGAATCACCATAAGCTTCCACATGCTTTACTCCCATGTCATACAAAATTCCCAATCCGAATAGAAGAGCTTCATACTCGACTTGGTTATTAGTACATTTATAATTTAATCGGTTAAGTGCTTCGAAAACAGCCCCATGTGGAGAAGTAATAACAATTCCAATACCACAATCACTTTTACAAACCGATCCATCAAAATGTAACTTCCATGGAGTAAAAGTAACATAACCGACATTTAAATCAAGTTGCTTATCTACTCTATGTCCAACAATAAAGTCGGCTACTATTTGACCTTTCATTGAAGTTAATGGCTCACAATGTAAATCATATTCAACTAAAGCATAAGCCCATTTGCCGACTCTACCACTCAAAATTGGTTTGTGCAACATGTATTTAATTATGTCGGTTTGACATGCTACTATGCAAGTACTAGGTAAAAGATAATGCCTCAACTTGGTACAAGTATGATATAATGATAAACATAATTTCTCAATAAAAGTGTACCTTGTTTCGGCATCCAACAATCTTCTACTCTCATATGCAACCACATGTTCCTTTCCTTCGGTTTCTTGAGTCAAAACACCTCCAATGACATTTTCTTCCGCCGCCACATACAACTTGAATGGAACTCCACTCCTGGGCGCTTGAAGGACGAGTGGCGAAGATAAATATTGCTTGATCTCATCAAATGCTTCTTGTTGTTTTGCCCCCCAAGTGAAATCAATGTCATTCTTCAACCGAAGTAAAGGAGTAAAAGCATTCACCTTCCCGGACAAATTACAAATAAATCTCCTCAAGTAATTTACTTTGCCCAAGAACCTTTGCAAATCTTTCTTGCAAGTAGGAGCCTTTACATTGTTAATAGGTTCAATTTTCTTAGGATCTATCTCTATGCCTTTTTCATGTACAACAAATCCCAAAAACTTCACAGCCGATACACCAAAAGCACATTTGAGTGGATTCATTTTCAACTTATATCGACGCATTCTTTCAAATGCGAGCCTTAAATCAGCCAAATGAGAATTTACTCCAGCCGATTTGACAACAATATCATTGATATAAACTTCTACTATAATGCCAAGCAAATCATGAAAAATCAAATTCATAGCCCTCTGATATGTAGCACCGGCATTCTTTAAACCAAAAGTCATTACTACCCACTCAAATAGACCAACGAAACCCGGACATGGAAAGGCCGTTTTGGCTATATCCTCTTCGGCCATAAATATTTGATTATAACCAGCATTACCATCAAGAAAACTAAGAATTCTATGTCCAGATGCAGCATTAACAAGAAAATCAGCTATAGGCATAGGATATTCATCTTTAGGAGTAGCTCTATTAAGATCTCTAAAATCAATGCAAACACGAAGCTTTTTTGTTCCTTTCTTTTCAACAGGCACAATATTAGAGATCCAATTAGCATATTGACAAGGCCTAATAAATTTAGCATCTAGCAACCGATTGATTTCTTCTTTCACTCGGTCATAAATATCAGGATTAAAGTTTCTACGAGATTGTTTAAAAGGCCTAAAACCAGGTTTAATGGGTAAACGATGTTCAACTAAATCACGACTTAAACCAGGCATTTCATTGTAACTCCATGCAAAACAATCAACATACTCCTTTAATAACTTTATTAACTCAGATTTAAACAAAGGATCAAGATTCTTGTTTACAAATGTCGGCCTAGGTACAGTACCATCACCAATGTCTACCTCCTCTAGAGGATCGGCCGACGTAAACCCTTGTCCTAACTTGCTCAAATCATCAAAATCTTCAATGGCCTCACACATATCGTTCTTATGCGCCCGATAGTGTTCACGCCTCTGCTGTAACCATTCTAGATTTGGATCCATCAAATCATAAGGGATGGTATAGCCAGATCTCCGATCGGCCTCATAACAGCAGTAGCAAAGCCATCCTTCGTGCAACCAATGATCTCACAATCAGATAAATCTAAACCAGATAAACATTTAAGATTTTCATGATCATTCATGGTAGAACTATCGGCCACTGCAACACAAGCCGACGCATCTCCATGAACAACTTCTACTTCATCATCTATCCATTGAACCAAAAATTGATGCAAAGTAGAAGGCACACATTGGTTTGCATGAATCCAATCACGACCAAGGATTAAACTGTAGTTACCTTGTGTCTCAGCGACGAAGAACGCAGTAGCCAAAGTCTTGCTTCCAATAGTAAGCTCCATAGAAGCAACTCCCTTGGCGCCCATAGGTTCACCTCCTCCAACGCCGCTGATGGTCATGTTGGTCTTGATCAACTCCTCATCGGAACCTCCCAGCTTCTTGAACAGAGAATACGACATCAAGTTAACTATCGCCCCTCCATCCACTAGCATGCGAGAGATAGGCTTCCCATTGATATGACCCTTCATGTATAAAGCCTTCAGATGACTCTCATCAGCTTTGGGCTTCTGGAAAATAGCCTCCTTTGGACCAAAATCAAGTTGAGCAACGCTTTCTTCTGACAATACATAACCATCCATAGACATATGAATTACGTTAAGCTCAAAATTTGTATGTTCAGGAGAAAAACCATAATCAACAAGCTCTTCATCGTCCTCTGAAGTAGATACCGATGATAGCTTGCCATCACAAATCATAGGAGAAGGAGAAGAAAAACCGGGTGGCGCCTGAACCGGTCTGACCGGTTCTCCCTGAGAGCTGGTCTTAGCTTTCCATTCTTTTCCTTGTGGAATCATGGGCCTGTACTTGTTGAAAGTTTCGTCCCTTTGCTTCTCTAGCACTTTCTCCTTCATCTCCTGAAACCTCAATCGCTGAAGCTTCCTCCTTTGAGTACGAGATAAACCAGGAGGACACCATCTTGGCAAAAAATATTTGGAGTTGGAACCACTCCCACTGGCTTCACCATCAGCGACAGAATCCTTCTGAATAGGTGTCTTAACCTGATTGTCCGTGACAATCGGTCCTTTGCCACCGTTTCCAAGGGGAACATTTATCAACCCAATCTGAATAACATCTTGATTTGTAGTCCTCTCTGGGTCAATATCCATCTTATGCACCTCCTCACGCTATTTTGGCTTGTAAACTTGCTTCATAGGAGGTTTTGCCGATTTCCCAGGGAAACCGGTCAGACCGGTTTGTGAAACCGGTCTGACCGGTTGGGTCTGGTGACCCTGACCGGATTGGTAAAGTGCCAAACGGTCTTGTATAGGCCTCGATATTCTGTCCAATGCTGGCCTTCGTGGTCCTCCCCATCCATGTTGAAAAGATTGTTGATACGGTACCCACATCACTCCATTATCATCATAAACTGGACGAGGTGGACATGGACTCGGTGCCTCCCATTGCTGAACAAAATTCCTTTTTGGCTGAGGATATTCTTCTTGATATGGAGGTACTCTCAATCTCTTTTTTACCGGCCGATCACTTGTAACGGCCTTTTGCTTGGAGTACTTGTCAAATAGCATATCAAAGGTGACCTTTGGCCTAATAGTACTCCCCTGATTCTTTGCAATATTGATTTTCCAGTTTCCAATCTCCGGACGGCTTGGTTTAATCATTTTTGGACGACTTGGGAGAAAATCGGTCTGACCGCTTTCCCCAACCGGTCTGACCGGTTTGGCCTGCACAGGCTCAAACGGTCTCTGCTCGGCGGGAACGGTTGACCCTTGCCCCCCATGTTCAGAGGCCCTCACAGTGACCTTGAATGTCTCTCTGCCATCTGGAGTCTTCTCACATGCAACTTCTCGAACCAGTTCCTTCCCCCTCAAATCAGACTTGGCTTCACCAATTACAACATTCTTCCCTTTGGTTGCTTCGGCTTGATGCGGCCGAACCAAAACCTTAGGCTGCTGTAAATCCATAGTATTGACAGGGAAAGGAGCTTTGTCCACTTGCATCTCATGAAATGTCAAACGACCTTCATTTATGGCCGATTGAACCTGTCGACGAAACACATTGCAATCATTAGTGGCATGAGAATAAGTATAATGAAACTTGCAATATGCACGCCTTTTCAACTCTTCAAGTGGAGGCAATTTATGAGATAATTTGATATTTCCAGATTTAAGCAATTCATCAAAAATACGATCACACTTGGAAACATCAAATGTAAACTTAACTTCTTCTTGCCGACCTTTGTTAACCGGCTTAAGTGATGTACAAGAGTAAGTTTTTTCTTTAGAGGGCCATACAAATTCAGCAGCAAGTACTTCTCTATCACTATCACTCGAATCATCAGACTCATAATCAATTATATGAACATTAGAACGACGTGATCTAGAAGTATCTCTTTCTTTTTCTTTATTCATTCGGTTTTCAACAATTAAAGCTCTAATTTGAACTTGTGCAACCGAAAGAAAATTAGAACCCTCTATTCTATCTCTTATGGATGACCTTAAACCTTTTAAGCAAATATCAGCAAGGTCCATATCAGTGATTGACAAATTGAAACAACGGTTTTTTGTTTCTTTAAATCTCTTAATGTAAGCAGAAATAGTTTCATCTCTACTTTGTCTAACCGATGTCAAATCTGTCAATTTCAATTGCAAGCTCCCACTATAAAAGTGATCATGAAACTTACGTTCTAACATATCCCAAGATATAATAGAACCGGGAGCAAGTGAAGAAAACCAAGCAAACGCGGTGCCAGTTAATGACAAAGAAAATAAACGCACTTTAAGAGCATTATAAGCACCCGCTTCTCCTAATTGAGCTATGTATTGACTAATATGCTCCCACGTGGTTCGGTCATCATCTCCACTAAATTTAATCAAGTCTGGCATACGCCAACCACGTGGAAGAGGAAAATTATCAAACTCAGCATTATATGGTTTTTGATACAAATTTGTATTACCAATATCAACACCAAGTTTACTTTTCACTACATTAGCCAAATCTTCTTTAAATTTATTAAATTCAGCCCAGTTAGGATTATTTGGCTGTTGGGTTTGTACATTCTCCAAATTCATCTTATTTAAGTAGGGAACAACCTTAGCTTGAGCTAGCCTATAACTTTCAAAAACATCATCAGGTATAACGTTTCCTTGAGCAGATGTATTAACTGTTGTACTATATTGAGGTCTAGCAGTACCTAAAGCATTAGTGTGAGCATAAACCATCGAATCAGGTGAAACAGAAAGCGGCATAGGCTGCTCGTGCACCAATTCAAGCGCACTGGTCAGACCGGTCTGACCGGTTTCCTGCTCCGGTCTGACCAGTTTGGCCGTGTTCGGCCCGGTCGGTCGAAACGGTAGGGATTGACCAATGGCAAACTCAGGTGGCATACCATACATGTATTTTTCAGTGTTAACAGTAGGTATGGGTGCCAAGCTAGGAAAAACTCCACTACTGGAATTAATTTTAGGAGCGCTACTACTAGTTTCATTATTGTTAAAGCAAGTAGTGGTCCTGTCTTTCTCAAGATCTTCTAATCTTTCTAAACGAGCAATGTAAGAGGCAAGCAATTCATCTCTTTCTACACTATTTTTAGGAACAACAGTAGAAGGAGTGGTTTGTGATTTACTTACAGCGGGTATTACCTCAACTCGATTGTCGTTTAACTTGATCGCCGGCAGCTCAAACTCTTGCACTCTTGCCACCTTGCCATGACGATCTTTCTTGATGCCAGCCATGAATTGCAACTTCATGAACTCTTGCAATGCATCTAAATTCTTCTGCTCCTCCGGAGTGAGATCTTCTATTGAAGCCGTGATGATGTTATCCGCATCAAGATCACATCGAGATCCCATCTTGTCTGGAGCTTAGATCGAACGGTCTTTGACAACCAGATCTTCTAATGTCCCCAGCGGAGTCGCCAAAAGTGTGTTGACGCTTTTTCTGGCCAACACACGCGAGCGCCGTATCGCGCAAACAATTTAGGGATCCGGTCAGATCGGTTTCCCACCTTCGGGATGAACCTTGGATCACCACCTCGGGAGGGACCCCGTCGG
Source organism: Echinochloa phyllopogon (assembly GCA_033239725.1). Taxonomy (NCBI): domain Eukaryota; kingdom Viridiplantae; phylum Streptophyta; class Magnoliopsida; order Poales; family Poaceae; genus Echinochloa; species Echinochloa phyllopogon. The sequence goes on along the minus strand of BTCW01000009.1, from coordinate 7,072,063 downwards.
AGATGGCGCGCCTAAGGTTGCTCTGAGATTGGTCAGGCCACTCAGAACCTCCTTGAACGCCGTAGAGACAAACAAGGAAAGCAAAGGGGTTGGAAAAGCTAGGGTTTGGAGATAAAAAGTAGAAAGTATAATAATTGATCGATTGGATGATAATCCTCAACCGGCCACGGCCCTTTATATTTATAGGGTGGGGAGGTCTTGCCCCGCAAGGAATCCTTTTACAATTTGGAACCAACTAGGACTCCTAATTCTACTCCAACTCGGAGTGAAACCGGTCAGACCGCTTTGACAAACCGGTCAGACCGGTTTGGCTGTTGCCAGATCAGCTACAGGGAAACCGGTCTGACCGCTTCCCAGAACCGGTCTGACCGGTTTGCACTTAGTGCCAATTTTGGGTGCGAACAGTTTTCATAGTTTGCACATAAAATTAGTTTCTATAGGATACGTCGCCTAAATTAACCATCTTTCACTCCAGGACGTCATATTTACTGCGTTGGCAGAGAACTTTTTTTTTTGTTGTTGATAAACAGGCAGAGAACGTTGACAACTGAAACAATCAGCAAGGACGATTGTCCCCGCGTAGCGACGAATTGCAGAAGGCTGCCAGGAGCAAAACGTCAACATTGCAGCAGTTGTACGAGGAGCAGTGCGATCCTGGGCGCGAGCTAAGGCGTGCTGTTGTTTTGCAAATATTTTGAGGGAAGAGGAGGGCTTTGTGTGCTTACAATGGGTTTGGGTGTGTTTAGTTCTAAAAAGTAGAGGAGAAAGTTTGGTGAAAATGTCACATCGGACACTGTAGCGTACTGGAGCATGTTTGTGGTAAATATTGCCGTATCATGACCTAACTAGACTCAAAAGATTCATTTCATCGTGTACATCAAAACTATGTCATTAATTTTTTTATTTATCCACATTTAGTGTTCCATGCATGAAGGGGAAGATTTGATGTGATAGGTGGATAGTGAAATTTAGAGAGAGAATTTTTGGATTTTCGGTGGAACTAAACACAACCAATAACGAATTGGACCAAGCATCCATCCGTGGTGTATATCTTACTGACACGGAGAGGACCTGCATATAACAACTGCTGTACATGTCTCAAGCCTCGCCCTGCGTTCTCGAGGCGGCATATACATTGGTTGGGCTGGGCTCTAGAGCCCAGCAACTCTCGGGTCTCTTGTGCTGCTCTTCCGGGGTTTCGGCCTTCAATTTTAGCACGCGCCCACGCGTATAGCACCGTACTTTGTACTGTACGTAATTATTACTAACAGGATAAATGGCCGCATGGAGATTTTTTTTTGAGCCAATGACCGCATGGAGATTGAGGAGGGGAGCATTAACTCAGAAAAGCTTTTGAATAGAAAGGAGAACATTGCTTATTCTATCCAATTCACTTATATTGACGTCTTTTGGTGGATGTTATTAGATGAACTTAGAAGTATCAGCTCGATCATATTGAATATAAATTTGTAAAACTGGTATCCAGTGAACAAGTTATGGCTTTCTAAAGTTGGACTTTGGCCTGTTGTCTAAAAAAAATGACCGCATGTACGGTGTATCACGAATTCGCGATACGGAGGGAGTAATTTTGATGATCTGATCTCATCTCCTTGTATTCACATTGGACTCTTACGCAGGCACGATCCATGCCGTACGATGGAGCTGGTTACGAATTCGAATTCGATCTCGTGTTGCAGCCCTTGCATGTAACACCCTAAATTCATCACATTTAAATCATAGAAACCATTTGGAAATTTTCTAGGAATTTTTGAAGCTTATATGAATTTTCTAGGATTTAATTGGAATTTTATTCTCTTTAATTGAATTAAACATCATTAAATAATTATTTTAGTCAAAATAAGTTTTTGTTGCATTCATCTTGTTGCATATATTTTTGGTTGCTAGTAAATTGAATTTGAATTTAAATTCTGTTTAAATTCGAATTTAATTTGCTTTTGTTTGAATTATAGAAAAGTTGTTTAGGCTGAGTTTGGTTTAGGTCCCTGGACTCTCAGCAAAGTCCGCCTTTGCCCCCTGAACTTTCGGCCCAGCCCATCTTTGCTCCCCGCACCGTTTTTCTTTTCTTATCGGGCCGTTTTCTCTTCGCGGGCCGTCTCCTCTCAGTTTTCGGCCCACGACGGCCCAGTCTCGCCGCACCGCTTTCCTCTCCCCGTTGTCGCTGTCGTGTGGGTCCCGCTTGTCAGCTTCGTCGTCCCCGACCTGGATTTCCCTCGACCGAGTTCCAACCGCCGCCGTCGCCGATTTCCGCTCGGGCACGGACGCCCAGGGCGCCCGGACTCCTTTTTTTCCCGGCCTATATAAGCGGCCGAACCCCACCGTCTTTTTCCCCAAACAAACCGAGCTTCGCAACCCTAGTTCCCGAGTCGCGCCGCCACCCAAGTTCGCCGCCGCCTCAGTGCGACGACGACCAGCATCGCCGTTGTCAATTCCGTGTCCAAGACTCGTCGAAATACGTCGCCAGGTGGTATTGAAGTTTCCCCGTTCGTTTTCTTGGATCAATTTCGCTCTTGTCATGCTAACGACGCTCGTCGTCGTTTCCCAGCGCCGCCGACCGCCATTCTTCGTCGTCGAGCGCCGTCACAGCTCTTTGCTCATCGAGATCTGCCGTGGTAAGTTCGTCGTGTCCTTCCAAGTCTCTAGGGACAAACCGCGCTCGTTTTGGTGTTCCCTAGCGTCGAGTTCATGACAACCGGAGAGCTCCGCCGCCGCGCATGGAGCCGCCGCCGTCGGCCATCGCCTGTGCGCCGTCCCAGTCATCCAGATCACCATGGTTGAACTCGCCATCGTCTTGCGAGTCCGTAGGTCCTGATCTTGTCGCAAACCGAGCCTTGTAGCCTTAGATCGAATTTACTCCGGCGAAGCCCCGCCGCGGGAGCGAGCGGCGCCGCCGTCCCGGCCGTCGCCGTCGTTGGCTGAGGTCCCATCTTCCCCTGACCGTCCGATTCAGATCCTACGGTCTAGATTGGATCTAGCCCGAGTAAAATCGATCGCGTACCGGTCAGTCGTGACAATTTTGCTAAGGAGTCCCTGAACTTCTTAGGAATCAACCCGCAGTCCATCTTAGTTCAGAAATAATTACAGATAGGTCATGTTTCTTCTATTTTAGCCCCTACAAGTTTTAAAATTACACCCGAGGTCCTGTGTTGGTTATTTTACCCGTAAGCCCTCGTGTTTTTATACAAAATTATGTTTAAGTCCCTAAGTTTTCGCAGTTAGGTCCCTGGAACTTTTAAAACTTTGCCAGCAAGCCCTGAACCTTAGAAAAGCCATATCTTTCTCGTTGTAGCTCAGATTCCCGTGATTCCTGCGCTCACGCGTTCGTTGTAACGAGTAGAATAGTTTTGTGTTGCTGTTTTGATCTGTTGGAATTGTTTGGTGTACTGTTTCTTATTTGTTGTATTGTTTCCTTGTATGTGAATGTGTGATGCGAATAGGAAACATTCAGTTCGAGGATTTCTCTGAAGACCCAGCTGTTGGAGAAGAATTTGAGCAGCATCAGAGTTGGGAAGAAGGCAAGTGTATTATGTCATACAAATGTCCTAATAATTGTTAATTTCACCATCCATGCATGTGTCTTAATTTGATGGGTTCCTATTTAAGGATTTGCCTAGTCACTATAATTTCCTGTCCCTCAAACTGAGTTGCTTAATTAATTTTGATGGTAGATGATGCTTAGCTTGCTCAAGTGGGATTGGTCTAATGAACCCCTACTCTATGTTCCATATACTCTTTTAATTAATTAATCTGCAAGATCATCTCTTTTTAATTGGAGCATGGAGCGACCACCCAGGAAAACAGTACAACCATAAGTGCTAACATGGCTCTGGCTTTGACCGATTAATTAGGTGCTCTAGGTAGATTTACCTGAAAGGGGCATGAGGGGTGGCGGTTGACGAGGTATAGCCCGGTCCTCTTGAGCTGTGGGCTTAGCTAAGAGACAGACCTCATTAGGGAGGGTTATGCTTTGCTCCTGAACCGGAAACCTTAGTGGGCTATCACTTATTAGAGTGTCTTTGTAAAGGTCTCATAGTGAAACCCAGTATTCGGTCCACGTGGTATGGGAAGGGTACATGCTTTCGGGCAATGAGAATCGCGACTTATGGTGAAAATGTACAACCTCTGCAGAGTGTAAAACTGTTATAACAGCTGTGCTCACGGTCATGGGCGGCCTGGACCCTCACATGATAATTTATACGTGAAGATGGATTAAATTGTGGTTACTTGATTGTGTTGGGATTATGTCATTCATTAATTTGTGGGTGGTATATACTTTCATTTGGTAGTAAATAGTTGTCTAATAAAACTGGGCCAATTAAAAGTGCTTACTGCAGTATTGTCAGGCAACCTTTTTGACTCAGCCTTATATGTCATATTATATTTGCTGAGTACGTCACGTGCTCATGCTTGTTTTCTTTCTTCTATTGCATCTACTATACCCGAAATGCTGCTCAGATTGGGAGGATGTGGAGGATTTTGCTACTGAGTTTGAGGAGTGGGAGGATGTGGAGGATTTTGCTACTGAGTTTGAGGAGTTCTAGGCGTGTCTTCCCCAGTCATCTGCCTGTGGAGTTGGAGTCACTCGTGCTTCGATACTTAAACGTTTAATTAAGTCTTCCGCTACGACATTTGTGTCTACTCTGATATTGTAATATTCGTACATTAATACTTTCTCGAATGCATGGTTATGATTATTCACTTGTGATGTCTACCATATGTATGTAAACTTGATCCTGACGCACATATGACATGCATCTTCTGCTAGAACCGGGTGTGACATTGCAGGAATCGAAGATTAGTGGCAGCGCCTTTAAAAAAGAGAAGGGAACATCGAACACAGAACGGGGAGGAAGCCAATCTATAATTCTATATCGAGCCGTATTAAAATTCGAATTTTTTCAGTCGAAGCAGGATGCCGAAGCGGCGTTCAAGCGAGCGTGACCGCCGCCGCCGGCGGCACCTTTACCTCGTCTTCGACGACTCGTCGTGCGGATACAGCATCCGCAAGGTAGATCTGCCGCCCGATCCCGATTCTGATTCCGATTCCGATGAAGGCGAGCATCCGCCGCCGCCGCATCCGCATCCGCATCCGCATGCTGCAACCTCACGGGCAGCCGCCGATCAGCTTCGCCACCTGCCACCGGCCGTGTTCCGCCTGGAGGCGCCGCGAGGGTTGCCGCACTACTTCGACGCCGCCTTTGGCACGAGGATCATGGCGATGCATCCCGTGAGACCGGGAACCGACGGCGAGCTCTGCTCCATGCCCAAGCACCTCGCCCCCGTGTTCGACGTCCGCACACGCGGCGTCATCTTTGCCCCATGCCACAGGGCAGATTTGGCTGACCCCATCTACATCCCGTCAGGGATAGGCTGTTCGCTCTAGCCTCCGGCTCCTTCGAGCAGCTCTGGCCGCCGCCGCTGGAGCACCCCGGCGGTGAGCACTTGGTGTGGGCATGGCACGAGCTCCCGGAGCCGCCCTTCGAGAGGCAGCGAATCACCTCCTACGCCGTGCACCCCGACGGCCGGACGATCATTGTCAGCACCGCCAGGAGTGGCGCGGCGGCACCGCCGCCGCCACGTTCGCCTTGGACACGGAGGCGCCGGAGTTGGTGTGGAAACGGCTGGGGAAGTGGGCGCTGCCTTTCACTGGCAGCTCGCACTTCGACGGCGAGCTGAACGCCTTCGTCGGTCTCTCCAAGGACACAGACACCCTCGGCCACCTCTGCTCCTACGACACGGTCGGTTCCGACACCGGCGAGGGGCGTTGCCCGCCGCCGGCGTGGAAGCTCGGCAAAGAGAAGCTGTTCGGCGATGACCGGGGCGAGAAGCACGAAGGAGCCACCCTCCTCTACCTGGGAGACAAGAGCAGGTTCTGCATTGTTCAGTGCATCTCCGTCCAGGATGGATGCCTCGATGAGGACGCGCAGGAGGAAGATGTGCCCGGGACACGTTGTAATCTTTTTCGATTGATCACGTTTTCTCTCAGCTACGACAAAAATGGAGACCTGACCACTGGCAAGAGCCGCCGGGTTTCGATACTATAAAGTGCCTAAAGCTTCTACTGAGTTTCTGCTCAAGAATCCGGTGGCGTTCTGGCTGTAATATTGTGCTATGATAGTATGAAATTTCGTATGTTTTCGCTTCAAGCGTGATTCTGTCGCATTCATTGTATCAGCCAAGATTGTGCAGATGCAAATGTGCATCCTTTGTATCTTTTGAACAATATGAAATGTATGGCGATCTCTTTTAATTTTGAGTAAAATGCACCCCAGGAGTCATATCAAAGAGTAGCTGGTTATTTACTTTCTCAAAAAAAAGTAGCTGGTCAATTTTTTATTTCTCTATATGAGAACTACGTTGTGATATTGGGATATTGCTCCTATTAATCAGTGTATCATTCGTACCAGAATGCATGTCTAAAGTGCATATTATATGTGTTGCTATAAAGCTGTCTTTTACTGTTAGTCACTTAGTCATATCAAAGCACATAACCATTACCGGTATCAAAGGTAGTATCAAGCTGTCTTTTAATGTTACTTTTGACCTTTCATGCTTTTGTTGTGAGTTTTTCCTCCCTTTTTAATTACTTAATCCCTGTATGATGCAATTGTCAGGCTATAAGATTCTGACAGTCCTGACTTTGCAAAGTACATGGCAGTCCTAATTTCGGATTGTGTGTGCTATATTAATTTTTTGCGTCCTAGTCCTACATGCCTTGCGATACGTTAATTTCCCTACATGTGCATGGTTTCGAACTCCATGGATATATGCTGAACTCGACTGCGTATGCCGGTATCCAGATGCAAGGAGGGAAGAGCACAGGCGTCTCTGTGCTCCCGACGTCAAACGGCCGCGTTGCCAAAGTTGACACGGGGTGCTGTCCTGTGGAGTTTTCTTTTTTTTGAAACATAATGTCCTGTCCAGTTGGAGGCGAGCGCGAGAAGCAGTGGGGCAGAGGGAGGGAGGGCCTACTGCTGCTACTGATAGTCTGATACGGTACATGAGAAAAATGTGGCCACAATAATATATATAATAAGTTATAGTATTTATATGATTTTAATACCTTTAAAATCTACTCTGCCATATTATAATAATAGAATATAAACATAATATCATCTAAAACTACGCATATAGTATACATATGTTATTATTAATTAACAATTTACTTATTAGTCTATTAGGTCATCTAGCTTAGCTCACGAGCTGGCTCGAACTCGCTCGTTATACTAACGAGAAAAACTCTTGCTCGGCTCGTTAGAAATATGCACCGAGCCGAGCCGAGCGAGCTAACAAGTTTCGAGCATTTTGTTCGGTCTTAGTCCAAACACTTATTACAAATTACATTCTCTCCCACAAATTAGGCCCTCTCTTGTAGTCTTGTTTATATATATAGCACGATGTGTAGTTAAAATAAAACTGCAGGGGTCTTTTCTAAACATCGTACTTTGATAAGAAATAATCAAGGAAACCAGTTACTTTGATTCAATTCGGTTTTGGTATTAGAGATCTTTTTCCAGCCATGCCCGCTGTAATGCACCTGCATAATTGCTATAGTCTAAAATAACCACATAATAAAAGTAGCACGTACGTGTCGCGCACGCATTGTTACTAATTAGTAGCTCTAGACTGGTTCTTTTAGTATGATTGTGGATTTATCATTCTGTTGGAAGTGATTTTATTATTTACCACCTAAATGATAGTTTCAAAGGACATGGAAACTTCACATTGTGACCAGTAGCCTGCTATTTGGAGTTCCATATCTTAATTTACATACGTGTTTTTTTTCCTTCCAAGGAGCAACTGTTCCTAGTATGGAATTGGAAGGGCCAATGGGATTAAGTGGATTTATAACAAGACTCTATATTTCTTTTATCGATTAATCATTTTCTTCTAAGATATGTTTGTAATATTTACTTTTTATACACAACATTTTGCCTCCATATATGTTGGCACATTAACTCATTATTCTCTATGATTACTCAACTAAATATTTTATTGACTCGGCATTTTTCTTATGAGATACTCCGTATCTAACTTAATTTTCCATATTGTCTCACATTTCTTTTGTCCATGCAATATTTTTTTATCTCTAAGACAACTCAGTTTGACATATATTTTATTAACTCAACATAATTTCTGACATGTGCTGTCTTATCTTTTTAATTATTATTTTTCTTTCAATATATGACAGCTCAACTCTTTTGTTGACTCCTTTTTCTTCCAATAACCCTTTTTATTTACCATATGTAGGGTAACTATAAGAGGATAAATGTAGATCACATAAGCTTGCTGAGGAAGGCTATGGAACAGATCAAAGCTCCTGTCCCTGCAGTGCAGGTTCTAAGCAATGGCGGGGAACTGACTAGTGTTATTGTCGCATTTGACGCTAGAAAAATACCCTGTGAAGTGGTGCAAGGATCAACTCCCGGGCAACAGTTATTGCAAGGGGATGAATGAAACTGTCCTGAACGTGCTGAACAAGATGCAGTTTTAAAGGTGGTGAGGTATTTGGGCATGAAGTTTGGGCTCCAGGTTTTGGATTTTAGTTCTCATAAGATCAACAAACTGGAGATGCAGTGCCAACAGCTAGATGAACAGAATGTCATTGTTCTGAAGAATATTAAGAGGCTATTGTGAAGCAGTGGGGATCTTCTATTGTGGACGCTTGTATTCCAACAGAGGATATACTACCTGAGCTGCTGATTAGCATTGGCTTGGAGTCGATGAGTGGAGCCGATGAGAATTCAAGCATGCTATTCTTGTAGTTCAATTACATAGTATTGTTGCTGTGTACTAAATGGAACCTTTCACGTCTGGCAAAAGAACTTATGCATTTTGTATTATCTATTTATTAACTTAACATGCCTAGATGGATGAATGTTTTTTGGTTGCCCTGATTCTATTTATTACGGATTCCGATTTAAGCAGAATAGGTCATGCATACAAAATATTTTCAAAAAAACTTCATGATATAGAGAGGCAATGTGTATGTTAAAACAGCAATGTTCGCAAATCCTTTACAGAGACATCAATAGAATTCATATCATGTCATCTTAAGCCATAGTTCAACATCTAAACCTTTAGTACACAATTGTGATATAAGATAAAATGCAGGTCCAGTCTAAATTATCTGACTACATTACAACACAGCAAAATCTTACGCCTTCAGTTACAACTCTTGTCCATATGTAGCTCAGTGCCCAAAATAACCAACCTTGCACACAAAGCGATCCCTACTTGAAGAAGGAATCACACTCATCTTCCATCACCAATCACTATGCATCAGTGTAGCCCTTAAGGTCACACTTGCTGCAACGAACATCAGTTTTTCATATCTTTGTTGTACTTCCCTGCCACCCACAAGTCTTTCTAGTATGTCCTGCAGAAGGCAACTCAACTTCAGGAGTACCAAACACGAACATTTCACTATTACGTTACTATGAAATTATTATGTTACTATAAAGCACCACTTGTGGTGAAAATAGTGAGCTGGAGTAGTATTTTGCAATATGCGCATGGTCTACATAAAGAGTCTGGCAAATATTTATGGATATTGTGTTTGGTGTTTATTGGCAAAAGTAACTAAGTTTTAAAACTGTCTTTTACAAGATGTACATTAGCTATGGCTTGACTACAAAAAGGACTGGATCTGAAATTTAGACTGTCGTGCATCAATGAAGAGAGTCTGAAGTTTAGGAGGGTCTGAAAGGGCAACATGGGTACATAACTGTGTTGTATAAAAAGAACAATGTTAAAATCTGAAATGTAACTGAATGTTGGGTTGGCCTGAAACAACAACCAAAACACACAACAGAGTTGTTGGAATAGATAAAAAATAAAATAGAAATCTGAATTGCAGCAGGCCTGTTGGTGGCTGGTGCTGATTATTGTTGAGAGAAAAATACTGCTGGCTGGTTAGTGGCTGGTGCTGGTTTTTACTGAGATAAAAACACTGCTGGCTGACGGCTGATAAGCCAAACGAACGGGTATAAAAACTAATTTGGGTATTAATTGTGGATGATGGGTAGTTCTGATTATTCTTTGGGCGAGGGGGCTGAGTGCTTGTGCGGAATAAGGCCCTGTTTAGTTCTCAAATTTCACCTCTAAATTTCACTATGTAAAAAGAAGATTCACATCGTATCAAAATGTCGGCATATGAGTATTAAATGTAGATGAAATCAAAACTAATTATTTGTTGTTCTTTGCGAGACGAATATTTTAAAGCTAATTAATCAATATTTGGATAATTATTTAAAAAAATACAAACGAAATGCTACAGCATTGTATTTATGGCACTTTTTAAACTTGAAATTAAACAAGGGCTAAGCTGGGTGAATGGACCGTACGCGAAATGTGCCTGCATGGGTAATGGGGTCTTTTTTAGTTCCCAAATTCGGGAGTTTGGGGTCTCTTTGTAATCATTGCGTCACTGTAGCATTTCGTTTGTATGTGCGAAAATTTATTCAAAAATTAATTAATTAGGCTTAAAATGTTCGTCTCGCAGAGTATAACAAAAATATACAATTAATTTTTTATTTCATCTATATTTAGTACTCCATACATGTTATGATATTTTAATGTGATGGGAAATTATAGTAAATTTGGGAGTTGGTTTTTAGAATTATAAACAAGCCTGATAGCTAGCGAGTCAGAAGCAGTAAGGCCGCGGTCAACGAGCATCTCGGCGAGGCAGAGCCAGCACGAAGATTGAAACAGAATGGACGACGTGAGATAAGCTGAGTCGTTGTTCATCCGGATTCACCCGTTGCCCCGTCCCCCCTCTCACGCTCCTGCCTCACGGCTCTTCTGCCCTGAGGCGGTTACGGCTTGGCGCGCCGCCCGCCGCCATATCCCCGCCGAGGCGCTGTCCTTGGCCGCTGCTCCCACTGCTCGTCCCGGGGAACCAATGGCATCCCGCTTCCGATCCGGCCGGCGCCGCGCGTCCACCTCGCCCGGCAGCTCGTCGACCTCGCCTGGCCGCAAGTCGTCCGGCCACCGCAATGTGAGGCGCCGGGCGTCGACCTCTCCCGTCAGCGCGTCGTCCACGCCCGCGCCCGCGGCTGCCCGCGCGTCGTCCACGCCCACCCCCACCCCCACGCCCGCGCCCGCGGCTGCCCGTGCGTCGTCCTCGCCTGGTCAGTCCTCGTCCACCCCTACGCCCCGCCGCGCATCGTCGACGCCCACGCCCCGCCGCGCGTCTTCGACGCCCACGTCCCGCCGCGTGTCGTCCACCCCAACGCACGCCCGCGCGTCGTCACTGCTTCGCAGCTCCTTGATTTGGAAGGTGAGTAAATGCTGTTTATATCCAAAACCTAGATGGTTTCGTCCTAAACTAGAAAACACGGGTGCGGCACCATCCTTGAGTTGGCCAGTGGTGATTCTCTGTGTGTTTTGCAAAGGATTATACCATTTTTGGACCATGGGTCTTGGATGTTAGTAGCCATGTGAATGGATGTATAAGCTAGGCGGTCACAATAAGTATGTAAGAAAGGCAGTATTGCTAGAAGCTATGTTGATTGAATTTTAGTTATCAATAAACATTTATTGGCCTCTCTCATGAGAGAACAGCCCATATAGGAAATTATCCTTGTGCTTGCATTGACGGAGGGAGACACCATTGCTTGTTGCCGTTGCTCTAGTGTACTTTTCTTCTAGAATTCATGTTACAATTATATGATGCATGCATCATGATGATCTCAATACCAGATTTAGAATATGTACTAGAAATATGGCGCGCTGTTATGACCCGTTAATTTTGCATATATAGTTAGCTTGGTTAGGATAACATAATTTATTAGCTTAATCCAGCCCTCAGGTGAGTATATGGAGCTGTTTTTATTGGGTTTCATGTGTCCACTACTATTAGTAATAAATCCGTTGAGGTACTAATATAGGATTAACTGTGCACGGGCAAGTGTTGCTAAGTCTGTAAACCTTACAGAACTACATATCCTAGTTGCCAATTTGCAGTCTCCTTTTTAGATAGCGGTCCTAATATTTAATAAATTTCTCTGCGGTGATGTTGCCGACATCATAAAATGAAGCATCAGATTGGGTCTAGCAGTTCACATAAGCGGAGGAACTTAACAGTTACCCATTTCATTTTTTTTGTTATGCTGTCAACGTCTCCATAGGATTTATTTGGCTTGCACCAAAAGATCACTTGGTGCAGAAAGATTTTTGCATTATTTCTTCAGAGAGATGCATACAGAAAATGGATTCATGGTAAAAATTATGGAATTACATGTTGAGATTTTTTAGAGTAACACAATTTTTTAAGATCTCTCTGGATACTGACTGAGAAAAGGTGTACAGATCGTGAGAGAGAACTAATATGTCTAAGCTTAAAATTTGGTTTCAAAGCTTTGTCTACGAAAAACTGCAGTGTTAAAATTATGTCTTTTTTTAGGAAGGATGAAAAAGTCTAGTAAAGCTTGTCATGAACATTTGGTCATTTCCACATGATTTATGTTGTCCAATACATTACTTATACTGATAAGATGAGCTGTGATATTCCACAAACAGAAAAATAACACACACGAAGTAGTAATATTTACTTAGATAGACTGGGCAAAACATAGAATGTTCCTGTGTGGTAGTTGTGAGCTGTAGTACTATAAATCATTATCAAGCGAGTGCCTGCTTAAAATTTTCATCCTATAGTGAGTATTGATGATATCCTCGTGCTTTGGGCTATTGGGAAAAATCATTAGCCTGAATTACCAAACCAAACTGCCAGCCGCGCATGCTTGAAACTGATATAAATTTTCTGTGCCGGCTTGACTACTCTGTCAATGCATTGAATCTTTGCAGCCACAAATGCTGCAGTGCTTCACCTAATGGGAGGAACTATTTTATTTTATTGTTTTGGTTCCCACTTTATAGAGGGTACCAGTCAAGTACTTCGACAAAAGATTGCATCTCCAACAAATTATTAGCAGCTAGCTGACATGTCTTCTGATTCGAAAATTGATGTGCTGTTAAATTTCTAATATAACTGTTCGTCCAATAAAACAGTTGTTATAACATAGGAGTACTTTATGAATAAGGGCTCTCCATTCTTTGCTAAGCTAGAAGGCTACTGCACATATGAAATAAATGTATTGTATTGGTCCAAAAATGTTCAGTACCATCCAGAACACCTTCTCTAAAAGTGGAAACTGATACAACCTTAAACTGTTTCTTTTCATTTTCTCAGCTTAATCTGCTAAGTGCTAAGACCACAGGAGAGCTCTCAAACCACATTATTACTGGTACATTGTGAAAATTTTAGTAACTAATACAGGCTGACAAGGACCCTATCCTTATTACCTGGTCAGACATTAACATTGCCCCTGCCCTTAGTAAAATTATTGAAATAACCGAGTTAAATGGTCATGCTGCCTTGCTTTGATTTCTCCCCCTAAAAATTTCTTTATACTACTGCACTCTGTGTAGCCTCACTTATATAGTGCCCTGAACTCCCCTGGCTGTCCTACAACTAATATACTTTGTCAGTAAGAATACTGCTAGAGACTAAAGTATTTGTTTCCTTGTATATGTTTTCAGTCTATTTTTGAAATTAGCAAACGTTGTTTGAAGCTTTGCAACTGACAAACTGTTACTGCTATTGGGGAATTCCATGAATATATATTCCAGATTGCTTTAGTCACAGCATAAGTAGGATGTTGCATTACTAAGTTGCTAACCCTGTAGCATGTTCTCCAGCATTGTCGCATTGCGGGTATCAACTTGGACAAATTCATAATGTTTTCCAAGCTTAGCTGCAAAGGATTCATCTTTCTCCCTGGCAAAATGGGGCATGAATAATTGACAGTTATATATGCACCTTGAACAGATAAGAATGTCGCACCCTGCTGTATGGGCAGCTCCGCCTCTGGTGTGGGTTTGCAAAAGGATATGTAGATAATTGGGTTTGGCTTTGGGATGAAGAATGGCAAAATAGGCATTCTCATCCCTCAATAATTGCCGACTGCATGTTTGTCCCCTAGCTTTAGTCCAACTTATTTGACTGCAATCCCTCCTCCCCTCCATCTATCGCAGAGGCCACCACCACCCCTTCTATTTTATTTGAAACATGGTTTGCTCTACAATTTACCCGCTCTCCAATTTACCAAATGTAAGAAAAGTAGTAGTACTATTAAAGTGGCTGAAAGATGCTACTTGCTTATTTGTCTGTAGTTCTTCAAACTGATCGGATTTTTATTTCAGAAACCACACATGAAACTGACGAGAAGGAGGACGGGGCAAGCTCTTCAGAAAGTCCTGAAAGTTCAGGCAGAACAACTTCCGGTAAGTAGTGGCACATGTATTCCTTGTATTGTAGGATATACTACATTTTGCCTGTGCCAGTGTGTGGATTTGAATTGTATGTAAATGCCTATAGCTTGCTTAAATTGCAATTGTTTGAGCCATAGAATCTATATGACTATATACATCACCTACAGCCTGTTACACCCACCTTATAATCTCTTGCAAACCTGCTGGCATTCTGCATTTAGGATCTATTTCTATTACTTAGGTAGTGCTTTTGCAGCTTATTGCTTGTGTAGCACTTATCCGAACTGAAGAAAAGATGTGCTTCAGTTTCGTGACATTATGATCATAGGAACAATAAGGTGTTAGACTTTTACCTTTCTTTTGATATTTGATCATCTAATATTATATTCAATTTACAGGACGAATTGTATGAGCTTTTTGTGTCTGAGAAGGAGGAGAAGAAAAGCTCTGAGTTTCGTGATTTCTATACCTCTGAAGCTGCTGTCACTGCTATCGATGTCCCAGGGCAAACTTCTGGTGAACAGTATCTGAGGTTCTCTGATCCTGCAAAGATTTCATCAGCAACCCTTATCGACTGGGTATTCATGTTGGGAGATGCAGGATATTCTCTCCGTGGCTGTTTTGATTCGTCTGATTTTGCAGTCACACACTTTGGTTACTTCAAAGGCAAGAGATCTCTGATGAAAAGAATCAAGAAATACAAAGCAAAGTGGGGTAGGATGGATATGGAAGCAGCTGCTGATTTGATACTGGATGAGATCTGCTCTGGTGCTGCTATACTACCCTCTGATTTGCAACACCTCCTTGGTTTGCTTAAGAAAAAGAACACATTTATCATAAGGCACCATGCCTCGTTGTATAAGGAACTTGGGAAGGATGTCCTGTTCTCCTCAATGTTCGTAAGATTCAAGAAACTTGAGAAGCTTAACAAATCGAAGTACAAGAAAGTTCTCGCCAAGATTCCCTACTGCAGTGGTTTAGATTGGTGGAAGCCAAGGGTCCGGAAAAACACATATCTCGAAGCAGTGCTCGACAGGAAGAATCCCACAAACCTCAGCAAGAAGAACCGGCGAAACCGCAAGGTCAAAATTGCATTCAGGGTTCGTTCAGCATATAAAGGGCACGGGGGTGAGCTATTGAGATTCAGAAGGAATGGTCAGCAACACCTTCCTGATTTTTCGATTGGCAAGCAGCCAGCTGCTGCTGCAGGGACACTGGGCCGTCGCCTTCAGCAGCCATCACCCACTGCCTCCAGCATGAAGAAGAAGCTTCCCTGTTCAGCGGCTTCTGCAGCGAGCAGGGGTCAGAAAGCTGTGCAGCCAGGGATGGGCAGCTGTGCTGTCTTTGGAATGATGGAAGTGGAGCTCTATGGACCTGATGACGCTGAACATATGTTTGAGGTTGCAGTGCCTGACCTTTTGGTCGATTTCCAGCAAGCTATGAGTGATGTGGGAGAGATCAAAGGTCTTGGGTGGCCGGAGCCATCAAGGGGAGGACGGCTCCGCTGAAAAGTTCAAGTTGGATCTAGTGGGTGGCCGGAGCCATCAAGGGGAGGACGGCTCCGCTGAAAAGTGCAAGTTGGATCCAGTGAAGCCCAGTGAACCTTGATGTAACAGCAGTGCATCTTTGGATGCTTTTCATATTCAGAAATGTTAGGATATATACCGAAGCTCATGTTTGCAGGACTCTTTTCATGCGGTCGAACGGCAGAGTTTCTAACTGAATCTTTTACTGTGGATAGTAACAGCATTACACTTGTGCAGTGGATCTTCTTATATAGATATGATAAGACGTTTCTGGTAATGTTTGGAGGCACTGTTCTATTGCTTGGTTTAACATTTGGCCGGTCAGAATTTTTCCGGTGACTTCCATGTGGAATCAGTTATGAACTGGTGCCGCTGAATTGTCTTTTTAACTTGTTGCAGTGAGGATATATGTCGAAATTGCAACTGTATTCTTTCATATAGTACATGTAGTGGATTATTGTTTACTTGCCTGCTTGATATTGTGATTTTAAGTGAAGTTTGTTAATGGGTGGATTCAATCTTTGGGAAACACTTTTTTGAGTGCTTCTTTGCAACCTGCTAATGGTTTGGGTGGAAACCGGCTTCGATTTGGTGGGAAAACAGTGTTCCTTTGAAACCTAAACGGCTCAGCTTGGTTTGGTAATTTGGTCGGTAGTGGTTTGCTCGATTTCACAGAAAAACTGCTCAGCTTTTGGTAATATGGATGGAAATGCTTTTAAACCGTGGATTGTAGCATATGGATTTGAGGCCTGTAAATCAGAGTAGTCTCCTGGTTTGTTTGCATAGTTTGCGGACCCACTAGTGGATACTTCATAGCGCCGGCGGCGGTCTCGTGAGCGACGCCAGCACGGCGATCACGGTGGGTGCCCCTGCCATCGCCGGAGCCAGAGATCACGGTGGGTTTTTTTTTGCATATTTTCCTTGACATTGTGTTTCTTGGTAAAGAATTGGCAATGACCATTTTACTTGCACCAGCAAAGAAAGCGACACGCAATTAGCATAACAGTCGTGTTAGAAAATGGAGGGAAGATGCATCCGAGAAAAAGTTTTTTTTTATCAAATCTCGGACATACAGTTAACTGCCAAAAGCTTTTAGCGTGCGCGAAGGATGAGCTAATCATTTCATGTAGACATTTACAAAGACTCCACGCAGACTCCACGCAGACCGCATCCACGCAGACTCCACGCAGACCGCATCCACGCAGACTCGAAACAGGTGGTGGCATGGCTGGTCAGTCTCATCTAAATCCTCGTCCTCCTCATCCTGCAACCTGTAGAAATTCCTCTCGTCAGCACAGTCATCGCCGGTTATCGAGACGCACTGCACCAGGCAGAACTTGCTTCTGTCTCCCATGTAAATAAGGGTGGCTCCAACGTGCTTCTCAACCGAATCCTCGCTGAATATCTTCTCCTTGCTTAGCTTCCAGGACAGACACTGCCCATCACTGGAGTCAGAGCTGGAGGACACCACATCGCAGGCGCATATGTGTCCAGCTGCGCCCGGATCTGCGCTAAGCCCAACCCAGGCGTCCAGCTCGCTGTCAAAATACGCGCGATCGGTGAAGGGCAGCATCCACTTGCCGTGTTGCTTCCACTTGAGATGTGCTTCCGCCGTGTCGAAGGTGAAGGTGCGCCTCTTGGTGCTTACAAAGATGGTCCGTCCATCAGGATGCACGGTGTAGGAGGTGATATCCTTGTGCTTGAAGGGATACTTCGGCAGCTCGCACCAGCACAGATCGCCGGGTTCTTCTAGCGGCGGCGTTTGAAGCAGCTGAAAGGAGTCGCAAGACAGAGCGTATAGTCTTTTGTCGACGGAAAAGTAGATAGGATCGATCAGATTCATCTTGGGGCGAGGGACCAAGCCAAACAACCGCGTGCGAACGTCGAAGACAGGAGCGCCGCAACTCGGCGTCAATGGATGAGTGTTCCTCCCTCCCACTCCCACGTAGTTGGGATCCATGGCAATGATCTTGGTGCCAAAGGCGGCAGCAAAATAGTCGGGATACCCACGGTGAGCCTCCAAGCGGAAGACAGCTGGTGGCAGGCGCTGCTCGCGCTCCGCGCCTTCACCTGAGATGGCAGTGTTGTGCAGGTGCGGCGGCTCGTCGGAACAAGGGTCAGACGACAGATCTACCTTGCGGATGCTGTACCCCCACAGCCAGTCATCGACAACAAGGTAAAGGTGCCGGCGCCGGCGCTTTGCCGTTCGGTCGCCATTAACCCCACCGGAACGCCGCTTTGCCATCCTTGTTCCTCCTTGTCTCCTTCTTGTCCTCTGCCCACGGCCCAGCAGATCAAAATTTCCTCCCGATCCGTCTTCCCTTGATCTTTTAAAGGCGCTGCCACTGACCCTTGATCCCTGCCATCCAAAAACGAATCCGTTCGCAAATAAGAATCAGACCACACCAGTCCTACCCCTACTACAACTCAACTAGAACCAATCCTGATATCCGAATCTGAATCGTGTGGTTGCAAGAAACAAAGAAAATCACATTCTACCAACCTGTTAAAGGTGGCTGAGGCGGACGCGGCGTCGGAGGTGGCTCCGGCGGCGGCGGCGGCGGCGGAGTAATTTTGAGCGGCGGCGGCGGCGGCGAACCGAATGGATTCGTGGGGGAGGAAAGGAAAGGAAACCCTATTTGACTAGGAAATCCTATTGGACTAGGGCCGTGTCGAACCTTGGGCCGGTCCGACCCCCATGGACACCACCGTTGTGGGCAGGGTTGAATGTGTTGTGCGCAATAGCGCGGGTGGGCGGGTTGAATTCGGCCCAGTAGAGGCTTTCGGCCTGCGTGGAAGAGGACGGCTCAGTTGTATTCTCCTTGATTACCTCAAAAAAGTTGTATTCTCCTTAAAAAGAAAAGTAGGAGCTTATGTATTGATGTTTTTATTTTCTTTCTTTATATTATATAAAATATGCCCGTCCGTTGCTATAGTTTATAAAAAAGTATATATCAATTTATTTTGGTTATATTATACTTTCATAGCTTAAGAACTAAGGAAGCTATAAAAGGGATTATCAACATGTTTCACCACCAACTTCAATTTGTGAATTATTTTTCTCTGCTCTACTAGTAATTAGCTATCTTTTTTTTCCGAAAATATATTTTTGCGGTAGAGAGATTCACTCACTAATCAAGAGTTATCTGTTTTACAGTATAGGGTTTACTCACTATAGGGTTTACAATCTTGGAGCATAAAACGTCAAATACACGAAAAAGCATATCTACAAGCCAAGTTATGGACTTATGGTTTCAACTCGATAAGCATGCTCCACAAGTTCATGAGCAACCTATTCTGCACAAGTTCTTTGGTTACTTGGACACTGCCACAGGCTTTAACGATCTCCGTTACATTTTGGACAGTTGGCCTAATTGGTTGATCTCTTCGTCCTGGAGTGATGGGATACGGTTATCTGTTTTACAGTATTACAAAGTGTGCTAATATTTTTCTTCCATGTGGTCTAATTTTTAGAAGTTTGGTTCACGGCAAAATCGAAATGTCTATATTTTGAAACGAAAGGTACATACATTTATTATCATCAAGAGAATGGCATTTCTCCATAGTTATAAATGTGATCTTTGAATCTAGAGTATTTCATTCCTTAAAAGCCCATAAATTTTCTTCCGTCCAAGCAAGTCTTAAAAAAACTTATCATGGACCTAATTACGCCATCTACGATCATCATAATTTCACACTATAAAAGGCGCTAGAGCGGCAAAGAGCCAAAGACAACAATCACGAGAAGACTCAACCACTTCATCCTTTATATACCAAAACTAGCCCCCTGTAAACCACACCGCCATCGCAGTAAGCGACCAAAAGCCAGAGAGGCGGCTTTGCCTTGTCCGTAGGCCGTAGCCTTGGTGCCGAACGCCATGGCCGGCACCAAGAGCAAGTCGTCCTCCGCCAAAGCCGGCACGCCCCTCCTCGGCAAGGCCGCGGCACCTTCGCCAAGGTCTACCACGCGCGCTGCCTCGCCGGCGGCGACCCCGTGGCCGTCAAGGTTCTCGACAAGGCCGAGCTCGCCGCCACGGGCATGGCGGCGGGCGTCCTCCGCGAGGTCTCCGCCACCCCAGCGTCCTCTGCCTCCACGAGGTCCTCGCCACGCGCTCCTAGGTCTACCTCGTCATGGAGCTCGCCCCCGGCGGCGACCTCCTGTCCCGCCTCGCCTCCCTCCCGGCGCGCCTCGTGTTCCTGCAGCTGGCGTTGGCGCTCGCCTACGGCCACGCCCGCGGCGTGTTCCACTCCACCGCGACGTGAAGCCCCAGAACGTGCTCGTCGATGCCGCCGGCGGCGTCAAGGTCTCTAACTTCGGGCTCGCCGCGCTCCCGGACTCGCTCCGCGACGACGGCCGTCTGCACACGGCCTGTGGCACGCCGGCGTTCCCGGCGCCCGAGGTGCTCCGCCGGAGGGCCTACGACGGCGCCAAGGCCGACGCATGGTCTTGCGGCGTCATCCTCTTCGTCCTCCTCGCCGGCAGCCTCCCCTTCGACGATACCAACATCGCCGACATGTGCCGCAGCAGGGCGCACCGCCGCGAGTACGCGTTCCCGCGGTGGTCGCAGCCGGCGCGCCGCCTCGTGTCGTGTCCCGCCTGCTCGACAGCCGACCCGAACCCGGCGACGCGCCTCGCCGTGGCTGAGCTCGCGGGGCACCCGTGGTTCAAGCGCTCGCTCAGCGTGGACTCGCAGCTCGGCGGCCTCATGGACGGCCAGGCGGAGCGGGAGCTGGCGTTCCAGGCGCCGCCGGCGCTGAACGCCTTCGACATCATCTCCATGTCGCCCGGGCTCGACCTCTCCGGGCTGTTCGGCGAGAGCAGGAGGAGCCGGGAGAAGCAGTTTATGACGACGGCGTCGCCGGAGAAGACGGTGGAGCGGCTGGGGCAGTCGGGCGCGAAGCTCGGGTACTTCATGGTGGGGAAGAAGGGGGTGGAGCGCCTGCCGCTGGGAGGCCTGTCGGGGCTGGTGGCGATGTCGATGGAGATGTCGGAGGTGTCGCCGGAGCTGATGCTCGTGGAGCTGAGGCTGGAGGGCGGCGACGGCGACGAGGCCGAGGTGTTCGGGTGGGAGGAGCTCAGGGTGGAGCTCGGGGATGTCGTCACGGCGTGGCACGTATGCGAACAAGGCTAATTCGCTAGCGGAAACGGGAGCTGCAGGATGAAAATTCTTTCGTAAGTACTCCGTAGGATGGAAGTGTAGGTATAGTAAAGTCTGAGAGTTGATTAGGACGCACTGTAATGTATGATGCTGGATGTTAATTAGTAGTAGATTGGTAGTTCTTCAATTTAATGTGTGATTATGCCTGTGATGGTTAGATTGCCATGTATAGTAGATCTTCGTTCGGGATTCTTCAAGTGTTCAAGCAAGTGATCGACAATTTCAGTCTCAAACGACAGCAGTACTCCATTCCGGTCCTTCTGCAGTTTCCGGCGCAGGAGTTGTATAAGAATTTTGCTAGAATTTGACAGAAAACTTCCATTCCAGAACATTGGAGTCACAAGGAAATTATCTGAAAGAGGGCTATGCGTTAAGGAAGACTTGCTAAGGAGTATATGCTGGCTTTTTGTCTCCTGCAAGCACCAGAAGTGGAATTAACTTGAGTCGATTGCAATACCAAGCAGTTTCCAAGAGTGCTCCTGGTCCTGGTGTAGTCGACCACCAGACTTGACTGCACGTTCCCGTTGCCATGGACTCGTCTTCCCTGACAGCAGCAACCATCGGACTAGAATTTCACAGGAAAGAAAACAGTCGGATTCCAGAGCATTTGGGCTCAAAATAAAATTTCCTGAAAGAAGCCAAAATGCATGGCCAGTGATTGGAATGGATGGACAACATATGCCGTATGCGTGCATATGTTGGAATGGATGGGTTCACTAGAATTACTTGATAGTCCTGCAAGCACAACATGGTTTTAATTGCTAAGCAGTTTCCCCCAAAAAAAAATGCTTGCGCTCCCACAAGAAATTTGCTAAAGAATTTGGTGGCTAGAAATAGTTGAAATCCAACACCATTGGTGTCGCAAGAAAAATTCCCAAAAGACGCTGCTTACAAACCAAAGTCGACCAAGTACCAAAATCTGTTCAACTCGAATCGATTGCAAACACCAAAATACGAAGTAGCAGTAGTTTCCTAGTCCAATCGAACTCTCCAAACTTGCATTGAGTGTACATGCATATGATGCATCCCCATTGTAACGGACGAGGGACGACTCATGATCTTCTTCCCTGACAGCGGCTGCCAAACCGCAGCGAAACCGTCCATTTGCACACCATGGGGCCTTTTGTCATCCGATGTATAAGCCGGAGGCCCTCTCTCCAAACTATTTACTCTACTTACTTGACCGGCAGTTCAATATTATTCTCCAACATGATGTCTTCGCCATGCCATTTGCATCATGAATCACCGTGCCAGCAACTCCTTGGTCAGTTTGTTGAAAAAAGTCGACATCCAGGTTAGCTTGGGTTGATCAATTTGAGGTCTGGCAGCCAGACTACTCTGTTCAGGGACGTCATTGTGGGTGCCTGCTCTAGATCGACGATTTTTATTTCAAACTAAGACCAGCACTTGATGTCTGATTTCCCATATCTAAGCTACCAAATGAATGGACCATATGAGTTCATAGACATTCTATTCTTCCTTTCAGAGAGTAAAAGGCTTCCTAAACCACTAACAGGATTCACAAGCCAACTGTAGTAAACTAATAAGAATGCCATGTTGTATTAACTGTTCTGTTGCTTGAGAAGCCACGGGCATGTAGTAAATTAGAACCACAAAGCTATTTAATCTACATATGTAAGCATTGAAGAGTGAATGTTGTGAAGCCACGCTGATGCTCAAAAGTATTGTAGAATGTTTAAGTGAAATGATTGTTTAATCCTGTACTAAAATATAGAGTTTGCATATGTTTCTTAATTCGCTGTTGTCTCATTGCGATTTTCCTCCCGAGCTGGGCTCATTTCCATCTCAAATGGGCCTTCTGTGGGCTCTGGGCTGACTGGCTGTACATTGAGAAAGCTAAAGGTGCAGCAGCCATTGGATGCATATTGGATGGCATCCGGTAGGGCTGACTTCTTTGCTTCAGCACGTTAGGGAATCCGCGCCGCCTCGTCACCGTTCCCTCTCCTTCCCTTCCGCCGTCGCCGCTGCCCCGCCTTCCGCCTCGCCCGCTGCTTCCTCTCGCTGACACCCTACCTCCGACCGCGTCTTCCACCGCCCCGTCGACTCCAAGGCTCTCAGATCCTCCTCCGAGAACGGCGTGACCGCTAGCCAGTCAGCCCCCGACGAGCAGCCGACGACTGGGCGAGCGGCTCCGCCACTTGCAGCATCTTTGCCCCGCCTTTGCCGGCGACGAGAATCCATGAGGTATTCCTGCCCCTTGTCTTCACTTCCTGCTGTGCGAAACGGAGCACTCAAAACCCTAACATATGCTAAATGTATTCGGATCTGACCCTAACATATAAAGTCAGTTTCGGTTTTGTTTGCAAAATTATCGGGTGTGCATGTGTCTGTCGAGTTGAGTTGCAATAGGATTGGGGATGATTGATTCGAATTCGATCTCGTGTTGCAGGGATCAAAGATTAGAGGCAGCGCCTTTAATAAAAGAGAGAAGGGAGACAGAACGGGAGGAAGCAGATATATATCGAGTAATAATACAAGAAGTCTTTTTTGTGAACGGGGTGGTGAGTAGATAGAGAACAAGAAAGCAACGAGCAAGAAGGATGCCGAAACGGCGCTCTAGTGGGATTGACCACAGCCCGAAGCGTTGGCGGCAGCACCTTTACCTTGTCATCGATGACTCGTTGCGCGGATACAGCATCCGCAAGATAGATTTGTCATCCGATTTTGATTCAGATGACAGCGAGGAGCAGCAGCATCCGCATGCTACAATCTTAGGGCCAGGTGCCGAGCTTCACCTGCCCCCAGCTGTTCTCCGCTTGGAGGCGCCGCGAGGATTGCCACACTACTTTGCGGCCGCCTTTGGCACTAGGATCATGGCAATGCATCCCATGAAGCTGGGAACGGACGGCAAGGTTTGCTTGATGTCCAAGCTCCTCGTTCCCATATTCGATGTCCGCACACGGGGCGTCATCTTTGGTCCTCGGCACAAGGAAGACTTGGCTGACCCCATCTACATCCCAGTCAGGGATAGGCTGTTCGCTCTAGCTTCTGGCTCCTTCGAGCAGCTCTGGCCACCACCGCTTGAACACCCTGGCGGTGAGCACTGGGTGTGGGCATGGCACGAGCTCCCAGAGCCGCCCTTTGAGAGGCAGCAAATCACCTCATACGCCGTGCACCCCGATGGGCGGACGATCATTGTCAGCACCGCCGAGAGTGGTGGTGCCGTCGCCGCCACCTTCGCCTTGGACACGGAGGCGCCGGACTTCGTGTGGAAACGGCTGGGCAAGTGGGTGTTGCCTTTCACTGGCAGCTCGCACTTCGACGGCGAGCTGGACGCCTTTGTACGTCTCTCTAAAGACACAGACACCCTTGGTTACCTCTGCTCCTGCGACACGGCCGGTTCTGACACCGGCGAGGGGCATTGTCCACCTCCGGCATGGAAGCTCAGCAAAGAAAAGCTGTTCGGCGATGACCGGGGCGAGAAGCACGAAGGCGCCACCCTCCTCTACCTGGGAGGCAAGAGCAGGTTCTGCCTTGTTCATCTCCATCCAGGATGGATGCCTCGATGAGGAGGTGCAGGAGGAAGATGTGCCCGGGGCACGACGTAATCTGCTTCGACTGACCATATTTTCTCTCAGCTATGACAAAAATGGAGACCTGACCACTGGCAAGAGTCGCCGGGTTCGATACTATAAAGTACCTAAAGCTTCTACTGAGTTTCTGCTCAAGAAACCGGTGGCGTTCTGGCTGTAATATTGTGCTATGATAGTATGAAATTTCATATTTTTCGCTTCAAGCGTGATTCTGTTGCATCTATTGTATTAGAGCCAAGATTGTGCAGATGCAAATGTGCATCCTTTGTATCTTTTGAATAATATGAAATGTATGGCGATGTCTCTTTTAATCCTTTTGATTTGATCAGTAGAGCATGCTTGCATAAGCCTGCAAGAACATGACCTTTTGAATGGCGATGTTTTGTTTATCTTATTTGATTAGCCTTCGCTCCTCATGCTCACATTGTTCTCTGAAAATTGGTGTGAATGTGTGTTCTTGATGGCTACTGTACATTATGAATATGTTTGTTTTCCATGGTTACATTCTGAATATGTCTGTTCTGGATGGTTCAAGTTCTCAATGTGTGTGTGCTTTCTGCATTCATGCGGGAAGCGGTGCTAGGTCCTGAAAGTGCTCAGATCAGATAACTTCAGACTGGAGACAAAAGAAGATAGTAGAACTCCACATTGTAATTAGGATTGTACCCCATCGGCGCCAACGTGCTCAACGTCCGCGTCACCGGGGCGCTCTACGACGTTGAGGCAGCACGGCGGGACACTGGACGACGGCGACAAGACCTGCATCGGCGTGCAGTGCTTCCGCAAGGTGTTCCTCATCATCGCCGTCGTCGGCGCGCTCGTGTCACTCGTGCTGGTGTGGCGGACCAGGAACTCTACAAGGGAGACATCTACGCCGAGTTCAGGGACAACGCGCGCCGCCGCCGAGGAGGAGGACGAGGATCTGAAGCGGCCCAAGGAGGAGGAGTCAACGCCGGTCAACGGGACTAAGGTGTAGTATCCATGGGGATTGGCGGCCAGGCGCTTGCAACCCTTGCGTTGACGGAGTATACATGGCCAACGCCACATGATTGAGCTGACGCTCGGTTTTGACTTGTATACACGTCGTCTCCGGTCCATGCTGTTCTCAAGCTCAGAGAGAGCTCAGACGAGAGAGGCAAGGGATGCCTCAGTCACAGACTCACAGCTTATGACTGCATATACTGCAGGTGATTACTGATTGATTAGCGTGGAGTAATCTTTTAGTAGAAGACTAGCGGTGATGATAGCATAGAACGAGTTGCCTTGTTATGGTTTGTTTAGCTTCTGTGGTAGATGATCCCAATTTATATTTGTCGGAAGGAGAATAAAATGACCTTGATCACCTCATAGAGGTTTGTATCCAGGTGATCTGGTGTCCTGCCTGTAGCATACAGCCATGGTGGTTCTGAACGTCTGATGGAAGCGCACCATTTCTGCAAAGGAAGAAATCAGATGAAGCGAAAACAACATTATTTGAATGACAAATGAAACGTTCTGCGTCAACGAATCACACCATTTCGACGATGAACTTTTAAGAATATCTCCTCTTCTCTTTCTAAAATTTAAATGATTTATTGGCACGGTGCACTGCCTTGCCCTCATTCAGCTCGAATGAGCTGTGAGATCAGTTCCTATCAGTTCCTTTTACGAACAGAGCTACAGAGGTGTTGATCCGTCCAATTTAGCTGGATTTTTAATTTCTGGACCAACAACTGATCTCAAACAAGAGATGTTCCAAGTTTCAACAAAACTGCACTTGCATTTACCTGATGGTTGCAAATTGTCGTCTGATGGGCCTTAAGACAAATTAAACAAGCTTGATGAATTTTATCCATTGTCGTTAGTAACTAGAAAGTGACATTCCACTCGGTAAGCTTGAATTGCTCCTAGAGCCTGTGAACTATCACAAATAATTTGATATTATCCTTCAGGTGATACAGTTAAATCATCTGCTTTGTTTGCAGCAAAACTTGTAATAATGTGGCCCAATGCAACTTTGTTTGCAGCGGCCGGGAATTTTTCATTTGCTTGATGAAATAAAACTCCCTTTATCTAAAAGAAACAGTTAAATCATCTGCATGACTGCATGTTCAGCCAAAGTGAATATTTCAGACGCTTCACTGACAACAAATGGTCAAGATATCTGACTTTTCATAGCAAACAATATTTCTCTTGACCATTTGTAATCAGTCGACAGGAGAGAGAAATTACCTTAGAATATCTGACAGAGCTTCTTATCCTAAGTGAACCGGTGTCCAGCTTTTAGAGAACATGCAATGTTGGCTTTTATCATCTGATGATTTTCAGGTCGAGAAACGATGCTGACAGGGCGAACGCCGTTGGGCTGATACGCCGTCTCTGCTATGTGCTATGGAAGGAATCAGATCAAGGGAAAGTCGACGTTGTTTGAATGTCAATCATAAAGCGTTGCATCAATTCGAATCAACGGTGTTTGTGGCTCGATTTGACTTGATAGTTTTTTTGCCTTAATAGCCATTTTTGTCCCCAAACTTTCTCAGGGATCGTTTTAATCCTCGAACTACCAAAAGAGTCAATTTAGTCTCTAAACTATTGTTTTCTGGTCTAGTCTAGTCCATAGCCTTAGTTGGCATGCCACATCAGTGGGTCTAATGTGACCACACTCTGAATATCCAGAGTGCCCTCTACATCAATTAGTCAATTATGTGGAACTATTCATTACTGAGTCTGTCTATCTTTTTACGGAATTAATTAATCATGTCTTTCTCCATATTTCCTCTAGATATCGTTCAGCAAATCTTGTTTTTGATCCCTCTCCTAAGATTTCTAAATTATACATGCTAAAATAGTGTAATCTATTGCTACTTGTTACTCTGAGTTGCTTACGCTGGAATTAACTGTATGAACATGAGTGAAGACAACTCTATCACGTTATGAGTAGCAGATGATGAGAGCATACATGACGCACTGCTCGCTGGATTGCCACTGCTGAGAGCCTGAGAAGTTACTGGGGAGGGCACTATGCACATTTGGGCAGTGGTGGACCTAGGATTTAAATTTAGGGTATGCCACCCCAATACTTCTAATATACTTATATACAGTATAATTAATAAACAATTTGGTATGTAACGGAAACCAGCTACTCGGAGGGATGGAAGCCAGGGGCAGTTGGCCTGCTCTATTTGCAAATTGCAAGCACAAGAGTCAGACGTTGGCATAAAGACTTGACCTGAGAAATGGCTGGAGAAATATTTTTTATATGGGTTTGTATTGGAATTTTAGGTATGCCATGGCATACCGGGCCCACCCACTGGCCACTGAGTCCGTCAGTGCATTTGCTGTATGTCACACTGGACGAGCTGATATGGCATGCCACTTAATTAAGATCAGCTGACATGACATGCCAATATGGTACAACTAAGATCAGGGACTAGGTTGGAAAAAAATAGTTGTTCAGGGATTAAATTGGCCCTGTTAATAGTTCAAGGACTAAAATGAGCCTCTAAGCAAAGTTTGAGGATTAAAATGGCTATTAAACCTTTTTTAAAAAGGAAAGAATATTGCAATATTCAGTACTGTGAGCCGCTGGATGGAAAATGCTGCATTGTTGGCCTCCAGCAGCTCAGGGGCAGTTGCCGCTTCAGTATCCGCATCAGGCGGCCGAACGACTGTATGGGCGGACGGACACGGCCGGACCCCATCCATCCAAGACGTACGGAGACGGAATTGAATGCCAGTCTCAGTCCCATCCTGTCTTTTCTTGGAGGTCCATGGCTAGCTCCCCTCCAGCAGCAATGGCGACACTCTGAACCATGGGACAGCCGCTTGGGTGCTCCGTGGATGATGGAAGGGGGATTCAGGTTAGCCACAGGGTTTATCTGCATGGCCAGTTTTCAGCCAGGCTTCAGAGCATCGGGTCGTCACTCTCACTGATTTTGGTTTGTTTCCAACGTTTCAATGCGCTTGTCATGTCGTCTGACGGCTACAGGTGAAATATGCCCATGTGTGGCTACGGTTAATACAACAAAATGTGCCACTCAATTTTTACTCAATGCTCATGACCAATTTATCATACTATTTATATTTTATTACTCGTAACAACGCAATCACATGTCCCTTCGCGTCGAGATTCGACGCTGCCGCCCACGACTCCGCCGCCGTCTCCGTCTGGGACTCCTAATGACACCTCTCTTTCCATTCTAATCGTTAATTCGCAATCCACCGTCCGTAGCTGTGTTCTCTCCACCACCGTCGTCCGGGCGCTCACGAGATCGTCAGGTCCGATAACGGGTAAGCGGAAGCACTCCACCTGTATTTTTTTCATGATTCGATATACTTTTTGAGAACTCTCGTGAGCAGGAATTGGAAGCAGTGCTGCTCCATCTCATCATGCTGCAGGAAGCATGAGTACTCCATCTCGTCATTGCAAACTGCTTGGCCAACTGCTGACTGCTGCTCCATCTCGTGGTTAAGGGCCTGAGCTGCAGGAAGGAGGGCGCGCCGTGCTGCTGTGTTGGAGCTGAGCTTGAAGCGCATGGACAGCGGCGGCGGAGTCCCGTACGGCGACGGATTCTACGCGAAGGGTCGTGAGTGGTGCGATGCCTGGATCCCGCCGTTTCGGGTTTGATTTAGTGAGGAGTTTTTAGAAAAATTATAATTAGCAAAGCTAATGATGGGAAGATTTAAGTGTTAAAGTTTTTCACTCTCTCTTTAGCCTTCGGATAGAGATTCAACAGTTGTAATGAGAGTTTTCATAGTTTGCACATAAAATTAGTTTCTATAGGATACGTCGCCTAAATTAACCATCTTTCACTCCAGGACGTCATATTTACTGCGTTGGCAGAGAACTTTTTTTTTTGTTGTTGATAAACAGGCAGAGAACGTTGACAACTGAAACAATCAGCAAGGACGATTGTCCCCGCGTAGCGACGAATTGCAGAAGGCTGCCAGGAGCAAAACGTCAACGTTGCAGCAGTTGTACGAGGAGCAGTGCGATCCTGGGCGCCAGCTAAGGCGTGCTGTTGTTTTGCAAATATTTTGAGGGAAGAGGAGGGCTTTGTGTGCTTACAATGGGTTTGGGTGTGTTTAGTTCTAAAAAGTAGAGGAGAAAGTTTGGTGAAAATGTCACAT
The DNA here is from genome assembly GCA_033239725.1 of Echinochloa phyllopogon. Taxonomy (NCBI): domain Eukaryota; kingdom Viridiplantae; phylum Streptophyta; class Magnoliopsida; order Poales; family Poaceae; genus Echinochloa; species Echinochloa phyllopogon. The sequence continues at coordinate 7,042,417 of BTCW01000009.1, read as the reverse complement.
CGGACACTGTAGCGTACTGGAGCATGTTTGTGGTAAATATTGCTAGACTCAAAAGATTCGTTTCATCGTGTACATCAAAACTATGTCCTTAATTTTTTTATTTATCCACATTTAGTGTTCCATGAATGAAGGGGAAGATTTGATGTGATAGGTGGATGGTGAAATTTAGAGAGAGAATTTTTGGATTTTCGGTGGAACTAAACACAACCAATAACGAATTGGACCAAGCATCCATCCGTGGTGTATATCTTACTGACACGGAGAGGACCTGCATATAACAACTGCTGTACATGTCTCAAGCCTCGCCCTGCGTTCTCGAGGCGGCGTATACATTGGTTGGGCTGGGCTCTAGAGCCCAACAACTCTCAGGTCTCTTGTGCTGCTCTTCCGGGGTTTCGGCCTTCAATTTTAGCACGCGCCCACGCGTATAGCACCGTACTATGTACTGTACGTAATTATTACTAACAGGATAAATGGCCGCATGGAGATTTTTTTTTGAGCCAATGACCGCATGGAGATTGAGGAGGGGAGCATTAACTCAGAAAAGCTTTTGAATAGAAAGGAGAACATTGCTTATTCTATCCAATTCACTTATATTGACGTCTTTTGGTGGATGTTATTAGATGAACTTAGAAGTATCAGCTCGATCATATTGAATATAAATTTGTAAAACTGGTATCCAGTGAACAAGTTATGGCTTTCTAAAGTTGGACTTTGGCCTGTTGTCTAAAAAAAATGACCGCATGTACGGTGTATCACGAATTCGCGATACGGAGGGAGTAATTTTGATGATCTGATCTCATCTCCTTGTATTCACATTGGACTCTTACGCAGGCACGATCCATGTCGTACGATGGAGCTGGTTACGAATTCGAATTCGATCTCGTGTTGCAGCCCTTGCATGTAACACCCTAAATTCATCACATTTAAATCATAGAAACCATTTGGAAATTTTCTAGGAATTTTTGAAGCTTATATGAATTTTCTAGGATTTAATTGGAATTTTATTCTCTTTAATTGAATTAAACATCATTAAATAATTATTTTAGTCAAAATAAGTTTTTGTTGCATTCATCTTGTTGCATATATTTTTGGTTGCTAGTAAATTGAATTTGAATTTAAATTCTGTTTAAATTCGAATTTAATTTGCTTTTGTTTGAATTATAGAAAAGTTGTTTAGGCTGAGTTTTGTTTAGGTCCCTGGACTCTCAGCAAAGTCTGCCTTTGCCCCCTGAACTTTCGGCCCAGCCCATCTTTGCTCCCCGCACCGTTTTTCTTTTCTTATCGGGCCGTTTTCTCTTCGCGGGCCGTCTCCTCTCAGTTTTCGGCCCACGACGGCCCAGTCTCGCCGCACCGCTTTCCTCTCCCCGTTGTCGCTGTCGTGTGGGTCCCGCTTGTCAGCTTCGTCGTCCCCGACCTGGATTTCCCTCGACCGAGTTCCAACCGCCGCCGTCGCCGATTTCCGCTCGGGCACGGACGCCCAGGGCGCCCGGACTCCTTTTTTTCCTCGGCCTATATAAGCGGCCGAACCCCACCGTCTTTTTCCCCAAACAAACCGAGCTTCGCAACCCTAGTTCCCGAGTCGCGCCGCCACCCAAGTTCGCCGCCGCCTCAGTGCGACGACGACCAGCGTCGCCGTTGTCAATTCCGTGTCCAAGACTCGTCGAAATACGTCGCCAGGTGGTATTGAAGTTTCCCCGTTCGTTTTCTTGGATCAATTTCGCTCTTGTCATGCTAACGACGCTCGTCGTCGTTTCCCAGCGCCGCCGACCGCCATTCTTCGTCGTCGAGCGCCGTCACAGCTCTTTGCTCATCGAGATCTGCCGTGGTAAGTTCGTCGTGTCCTTCCAAGTCTCTAGGGACAAACCGCGCTCCTTTTGGTGTTCCCTAGCATCAAGTTCATGACAACCGGAGAGCTCCGCCGCCGCGCATGGAGCCGCCGCCGTCGGCCATCGCCTGTGCGCCGTCCCAGTCATCCAGATCACCATGGTTGAACTCGCCATCGTCTTGCGAGTCCGTAGGTCCTGATCTTGTCGCAAACCGAGCCTTGTAGCCTTAGATCGAATTTACTCCGGCGAAGCCCCGCCGCGGGAGCGAGCGGCGCCGCCGTCCCGGCCGTCGCCGTCGTTGGCCGAGGTCCCATCTTCCCCTGACCGTCCGATTCAGATCCTACGGTCTAGATTGGATCTAGCCCGAGTAAAATCGATCGCGTACCGGTCAGTCGTGACAATTTTGCTAAAGAGTCCCTTAACTTCTTAGGAATCAACCCGCAGTCCATCTTAGTTCAAAAATAATTACAGATAGGTCATGTTTCTTCTATTTTAGCCCCTGCAAGTTTTAAAATTACACCCGAGGTCCTGTGTTGGTTATTTTACCCGTAAGCCCTCTTGTTTTTATACAAAATTATGTTTAAGTCCCTGAGTTTTCGCAGTTAGGTCCCTGGAACTTTTAAAACTTTGCCAGCAAGCCCTGAACCTTAGAAAAGCCATATCTTTCTCGTTGTAGCTCAGATTCCCGTGATTCCTGCGCTCACGCGTTCGTTGTAACGAGTAGAATAGTTTTGTGCTGCTGTTTTGATCTGTTGGAATTGTTTGGTGTACTGTTTCTTATTTGTTGTATTGTTTCCTTGTATGTGAATGTGTGATGCGAATAGGAAACGTTCAGTTCGAGGATTTCTCTGAAGACCCACCTGTTGGAGAAGAATTTGAGCAGCATCAGAGTTGGGAAGAAGGCAAGTGTATTATGTCATACAAATGTCCTAATAATTGTTAATTTCACCATCCATGCATGTGTCTTAATTTGATGGGTTCCTATTTAAGGATTTGCCTAGTCACTATAATTTCCTGTCCCTGAAACTGAGTTGCTTAATTAATTTTGATGGTAGATGATGCTTAGCTTGCTCAAGTGGGATTGGTCTAATGAACCCCTACTCTATGTTCCATATACTCTTTTAATTAATTAATCTGCAAGATCATGTCTTTTTAATTGGAGCATGGAGCGACCACCCAGGAAAACAGTACAACCATAAGTGCTAACATGGCTCTGGCTTTGACCGATTAATTAGGTGCTCTAGGTAGATTTACCTGAAAGGGGCATGAGGGGCGGCGGTTGACGAGGTATAGCCCGGTCCTCTTGAGCTGTGGGCTTAGCTAAGAGACAGACCTCATTAGGGAGGGTTATGCTTTGCTCCTGAACCGGAAACCTTAGCGGGCTATCACTTATTAGAGTGTCTTTGTAAAGGTCTCATAGTGAAACCCAGTATTCGGTCCACGTGGTATGGGAAGGGTACATGCTTTCGGGCAATGAGAATCGCGACTTATGGTGAAAATGTACAACCTCTGCAGAGTGTAAAACTGTTATAACAGCTGTGCTCACGGTCATGGGCGGCCTGGACCCTCACATGATAATTTATACGTGAAGATGGATTAAATTGTGGTTACTTGATTGTGTTGGGATTATGTCATTCATTAATTTGTGGGTGGTATATACTTTCATTTGGTAGTAAATAGTTGTCTAATAAAACTGGGCCAATTAAAAGTGCTTACTGCAGTATTGTCAGGCAACCTTTTTGCCTCAGCCTTATATGTCATATTATATTTGCTGAGTACGTCACGTGCTCATGCTTGTTTTCTTTCTTCTATTGCATCTACTATACCCGAAATGCTGCTCAGATTGGGAGGATGTGGAGGATTTTGCTACTGAGTTTGAGGAGTTCTAGGCGTGTCTTCCCCCAGTCATCTGCCTGTGGAGTTGGAGTCACTCATGCTTCGATACTTAAACGTTTAATTAAGTCTTCCGCTACGACATTTGTGTCTACTCTGATATTGTAATATTCGTACATTAATACTTTCTCGAATGCATGGTTATGATTATTCACTTGTGATGTCTACCAGATGTATGTAAACTTGATCCTGACGCACATATGACATGCATCTTCTGCTAGAACCGGGTGTGACATTGCAGGAATCGAAGATTAGTGGCAGCGCCTTTAAAAAAGAGAAGGGAACATCGAACACAGAACGGGGAGGAAGCCAATCTATAATTCTATATCGAGCCGTATTAAAATTCGAATTTTTTCAGTCGAAACAGGATGCCGAAGCGGCGTTCAAGTGAGCGTGACCGCCGCCGCCGGCGGCACCTTTACCTCGTCTTCGACGACTCGTCGTGCGGATACAGCATCCGCAAGGTAGATGTGCCGCCCGATCCCGATTCTGATTCCGATTCCAACGACGGCGAGCATCCGCCGCCGCCGCATCCGCATCCGCATGATGCAACCTCACGGGCAGCCGCCGATCAGCTTCGCCACCTGCCACCGGCCGTGTTCCGCCTGGAGGCGCCGCGAGGGTTGCCGCACTACTTCGCCGCCGCCTTTGGCACGAGGATCATGGCGATGCATCCCGTGAGACCGGGAACCGACGGCGAGCTCTGCTCCATGCCCAAGCACCTCGCCCCCGTGTTCGACGTCCGCACACGCGGCGTCATCTTTGCCCCACGCCACAGGGCAGATTTGGCTGACCCCATCTACATCCCGTCAGGGATAGGCTGTTCGCTCTAGCCTCCGGCTCCTTCGAGCAGCTCTGGCCGCCGCCGCTGGAGCACCCCGGCGGTGAGCACTTGGTGTGGGCATGGCACGAGCTCCCAGAGCCGCCCTTCGAGAGGCAGCGAATCACCTCCTACGCCGTGCACCCCGACGGCCGGACGATCATTGTCAGCACCGCCGGGAGTGGCGCGGCGGAGGCGCCGCCGCCACGTTCGCCTTGGACACGGAGGCGCCGGACTTGGTGTGGAAACGGCTGGGGAAGTGGGCGCTGCCTTTCACTGGCAGCTCGCACTTCGACGGCGAGCTGAACGCCTTCGTCGGTCTCTCCAAGGACACAAACACCCTCGGCCACCTCTGCTCCTGCGACACAGCCGGTTCGGTCACCGGCGAGGGGCGTTGCCCGCCGCCGGCGTGGAAGCTCGGCAAAGAGAAGCTGTTCGGCGATGACCGGGGCGAGAAGCACGAAGGAGCCACCCTCCTCGGCAAAGCCTGTTTAGGGGGCAGGCCCTGGACAACCCTTTGCCGAGTGTAAGGGCTTTAACACTCGGCAAAGGTTGCATATTTGCCGAGTGTAAAAGCCAAGACACTCGGCAAAGCAGGAACACTCGGCAAAGGCTGTTCCAGAAATGACAGAAACAACCTCTTTGCCAAGTGTTAAAGCCAATACACTCGGCAAAGCACCTCTTTGCCGAGTGTAACACTCGGCAAAGGCTCAAATTTTTTCCTGTTTTTATTAATTTTTTGCGTTAAAAGGACCCCTCAACAAAAACATCACAGGCAGTTTATAATAGGCATCACAGGCAATTCATATATATATATAGCCACTAAACCATCAAACAACCATAAACAAACACATATAAGTCACTAGACCATCCAACATCACAGAAATGTCACAAATTCAATATCCAAACATCCAACATCCATCATTCATATGTTACAAAGTCCAACATCCATCACTCACGGAAGAGGGGGTCCGAACAACGATCTAACCGCCCGCGCCGCAAGGTCTTCGTCTTGAGGGCCGTCATTCGACGCGGCCGAGCCAGGAGCCTGCCCAAAAGAGATTAGTGGTGTGTGTTACAAGATTTTGGACAGAAATGAGTTGTGAAATGAAATCATAGGGTTCTCAAGTGACTCACGGGAGAAATAGGAACACGTGGTGGTGGAGGCGGTGGTGGCATCGGCGGCGGCGGACCTTCACCCACGCGCTGGCCAATGCTCTGCAGGTAGGCAAATACCTGCTCCTACCACACTCGGTTCGTCCGCTCGGCCTCCTCCTTCTGCCTATAAATAGCAAAGAATAGCAACTACCACATCCTAGTTTTGCAGCAAAGAAATTCATATTACTACTTCCTACCACAAAAATAGCAACTACCACATCCTAGTTTTGCAGCAAAATGAACAAATTAACAAAGGTAACAAGAGGACGGGCGGGGTACCTACACGAGATGGGCGGGCGCGGGGACAGGAGGACGAGCCGGCGGCCGGGGAAGGAGCGGGGACGGGCCGGCCTGCGCGGCGGCCGGGCCGGGGCTGACGCGGACGGGGCGGGGACGGCCGGGGCCGGGGCGGGAACGGCCAGCCGGGGCGCGGGCCGGGGACGGCCGGCCGGGGCCGGAGCGGGGACGGCCGGCCGGGGCCGGGGCGCGGGCGGGGACGGCCGGCCGGGGCCGGGGCGGGGCCGGCCGGCCGGGGCGCGGGCGGGGACGGCCGGGGCCGGTGTGGGCACGGGCGGAGGCGGCGGCCGGTGCGGCGGCCGGGCCGGGCGGAGGCGGCGGCCGGCGTTGCGTGCGGGGAGCGGTGGCGGCGGCGGGAAGCGGTGGCGGCAGAGCGTGCGGCGGCGGCGGTGGCGGCGTGCGGCGGCGGCGGGCGGGGAGAGAGGCGGCGGCGCGGGGAGAGAGGCGGCGAGCGTGGAGAGAGGCGTGTGTGGGTTGGGGCGGCCGTGTGGGCGGTTAAGTCCCCCGGCCCAACCCCCTGTTTGCCGAGTGCCCTGGATCGGGCACTCGGCAAACAGATCTGATACGTGGCCTGTTTGCCGAGTGCCCGATCTAGGACACTCGGCAAACAGATCTGTCCGCTGACGTGGCCGTGCGCGGCCGAAGAGGTGGGCCACGTGGCATGTTTGCCGAGTGTCTGGCCCAGGGCACTCGGCAAACAGGCCTTTGCCGAGTGCCTACACTCGGCAAAGGTGCCACGTCGGCCAATGACGTGGCCCGCGCGGCCGCGGGCCGGGCAGCCCACATGGCCTCTTTGCCGAGTGCCCCAAGGAGAGCACTCGGCAAAGGTGCTCTTTCCCGAGTGTCTCTTTTCTGACACTCGGCAAAGGTCTTGTTTGCCGAGTGTAGCACTCGGCAAACATTTCCCAGACCAATTCTTACATACCAAATTTTTCAAATTCGGTCAAATACACATCAAAATATCTTGTCAAATACATTCAACAATGCACATTTTATGCTTAGATGAAATGTTTTCATTATTTGAAGCATATATATCTAATAATTCCTTCATATATTTCATTATTTCATGCAGAGAAGGGCATAAAAATAATTTAAAAAATATCAAATGGGTCCGAAAAAATATGATAACTTCAAATGAACCAATCTACGTCGTCTATTGCCTATAGAAAAAGTTATGAACTCAAACTCTAATTCAACTTCACTTCGTTTCGAAATCCGGTTGTCTCCATCTCAACACTCCGAAACTTCTATGGTGATATGCTCCGATTGGACATGGCCGTATATATAAACTTTTCGAAATCGTCTCAACTTTTTGCCACAAGCTCCACATAAGATATAAATAGCCTTTGACAAGTATCACGGGAAAAAAATAAAGTTTGGAGCCCAAAAACATAAGTTTAAATAAAAAAGGCCAGCCTTTGCCGAGTGTTTCTTGTAGAACACTCGGCAAAGGAATGCTTTGCCGAGTGTTACCAGCTGAGCACTCGGCAAATAAGAAGTTTGCCGAGTGCTGAGTTGGCAACACTCGGCAAAGCCACTATTCCATCCGTGCAAAAAACACTTGTATTGAAAATTTTCAAACTTTCTTGTTTGAATTCCAAGTTTTTTCAAAAATATTTTCAAATTTTCGAAATGTTTGCCGAGTGTCTATTTTGTACACTCGGCAAAGCTGTGCCAGTCCAGCCGTCCACAGCCGCCCGTTGGCGCGCGTGCTGGACACGTGCCACAGCTTTGCCGAGTGTCAGGAAGCTAACACTCGGCAAAGAGGATGCAGCCCAAACGGCCGCCCACGACCGTTGCCGGCCGTCTCGCGCGCTGAGCACGTGCCACAGCTTTGCCGAGTGTCAGGAGGCTGACACTCGGCAAAGAGGATGCAGCCCAAACGGCCGACGACGGCCGTTGGCGGCCGTGTCACGCGCCGAGCACGTGCGGCGTCTTTGCCGAGTGTCCCTTTCCTGACACTCGGAAAAGCTCATCTTTGCCGAGTGTCGGCGTCCTGACACTCGGCAAAGAGTTTGGTTGCCGAGTGTTCACTCTTTGCCGAGGGCCTCCCTGTGGACACTCGGCAAATAGAGTCTTTGCCGAGTGCCCGATATAATACACTCGGCAAAGACGGCGACACTCGGCATACACCCGGTTTCCCGTAGTGACGGCCGCGTTGCCAAAGTTGACACGGGGTGCTGTCCTGTGGAGTTTTCTTTTTTTTGAAACATAATGTCCTGTCCAGTTGGAGGCGAGCGCGAGAAGCAGTGGGGCAGAGGGAGGGAGGGCCTACTGCTGCTACTGATAGTCTGATACGGTACATGAGAAAAATGTGGCCACAATAATATATATAATAAGTTATAGTATTTATATGATTTTAATACCTTCAAAATCTACTCTGCCATATTATAATAATAGAATATAAACATAATATCATCTAAAACTACGCATATAGTATACATATGTTATTATTAATTAACAATTTACTTATTAGTCTATTAGGTCTTCTAGCTTAGCTCACGAGCTGGCTCGAACTCGCTCGTTATACTAACGAGAAAAACTCTTGCTCGGCTCGTTAGAAATATGCACCGAGCCGAGCCGAGCGAGCTAACAAGTTTCGAGCATTTTGTTCAGTCTTAGTCCAAACACTTATTACAAATTAGGTAAGAAACTACATTCTCTCCCACAAATTAGGCCCTCTCTTGTAGTCTTGTTTATATATATAGCACGATGTGTAGTTAAAATAAAACTGCAGGGGTCTTTTCTAAACATCGTACTTTGATAAGAAATAATCAAGGAAACCAGTTACTTTGATTCAATTCGGTTTTGGTATTAGAGATCTTTTTCCAGCCATGCCCGCTGTAATGCACCTGCATAATTGCTATAGTCTAAAATAACCACATAATAAAAGTAGCACGTACGTGTCGCGCACGCATTGTTACTAATTAGTAGCTCTAGACTGGTTCTTTTAGTATGATTGTGGATTTATCATTCTGTTGGAAGTGATTTTATTATTTACCACCTAAATGATAGTTTCAAAGGACATGGAAACTTCACATTGTGACCAGTAGCCTGCTATTTGGAGTTCCATATCTTAATTTACATACGTGTTTGTTTTCCTTCCAAGGAGCAACTGTTCCTAGTATGGAATTGGAAGGGCCAATGGGATTAAGTGGATTTATAACAAGACTCTATATTTCTTTTATCGATTAATCATTTTCTTCTAAGATATGTTTGTAATATTTACTTTTTATACACAACATTTTGCCTCCATATATGTTGGCACATTAACTCATTATTCTCTATGATTACTCAACTAAATATTTTATTGACTCGGCATTTTTCTTATGAGATACTCCGTATCTAACTTAATTTTCCATATTGTCTCACATTTCTTTTGTCCATGCAATATTTTTTTATCTCTAAGACAACTCAGTTTGACATATATTTTATTAACTCAACATAATTTCTGACATGTGCTGTCTTATCTTTTTATTTATTATTTTTCTTTCAATATATGACAGCTCAACTCTTTTGTTGACTCCTTTTTCTTCCAATAACCCTTTTTATTTACCATATGTAGGGTAACTATAAGAGGATAAATGTAGATCACATAAGCTTGCTGAGGAAGGCTATGGAACAGATCAAAGCTCCTGTCCCTGCAGTGCAGGTTCTAAGCAATGGCGGGGAACTGACTAGTGTTATTGTCGCATTTGACGCTAGAAAAATACCCTGTGAAGTGGTGCAAGGATCAACTCCCGGGCAACAGTTATTGCAAGGGGATGAATGAAACTGTCCTGAACGTGCTGAACAAGATGCAGTTTTAAAGGTGGTGAGGTATTTGGGCATGAAGTTTGGGCTCCAGGTTTTGGATTTTAGTTCTCATAAGATCAACAAACTGGAGATGCAGTGCCAACAGCTAGATGAACAGAATGTCATTGTTCTGAAGAATATTAAGAGGCTATTGTGAAGCAGTGGGGATCTTCTATTGTGGACGCTTGTATTCCAACAGAGGATATACTACCTGAGCTGCTGATTAGCATTGGCTTGGAGTCGATGAGTGGAGCCGATGAGAATGCAAGCATGCTATTCTTGTAGTTCAATTACATAGTATTGTTGCTGTGTACTAAATGGAACCTTTCACGTCTGGCAAAAGAACTTATGCATTTTGTATTATCTATTTATTAACTTAACATGCCTAGATGGATGAATGTTTTTTGGTTGCCCTAATTCTATTTATTACGGATTCCGATTTAAGCAGAATAGGTCATGCATACAAAATATTTTCAAAAAAACTTCATGATATAGAGAGGCAATGTGTATGTTAAAACAGCAATGTTCGCAAATCCTTTACAGAGACATCAATAGAATTCATATCATGTCATCTTAAGCCATAGTTCAACATCTAAACCTTTAGTACACAATTGTGATATAAGATAAAATGCAGGTCCAGTCTAAATTATCTGACTACATTACAACACAGCAAAATCTTACGCCTTCAGTTACAACTCTTGTCCATATGTAGCTCAGTGCCCAAAATAACCAACCTTGCACACAAAGCGATCCCTACTTGAAGAAGGAATCACACTCATCTTCCATCACCAATCACTATGCATCAGTGTAGCCCTTAAGGTCACACTTGCTGCAACGAACATCAGTTTTTCATATCTTTGTTGTACTTCCCTGCCACCCACAAGTCTTTCTAGTATGTCCTGCAGAAGGCAACTCAACTTCAGGAGTACCAAACACGAACATTTCACTATTACGTTACTATGAAATTATTATGTTACTATAAAGCACCACTTGTGGTGAAAATAGTGAGCTGGAGTAGTATTTTGCAATATGCGCATGGTCTACACAAAGAGTCTGGCAAATATTTATGGATATTGTGTTTGGTGTTTATTGGCAAAAGTAACTAAGTTTTAAAACTGTCTTTTACAAGATGTACATTAGCTATGGCTTGACTACAAAAAGGACTGGATCTGAAATTTAGACTGTCGTGCACCAATGAAGAGAGTCTGAAGTTTAGGAGGGTCTGAAAGGGCAACATGGGTACATAACTGTGTTGTATAAAAAGAACAATGTTAAAATCTGAAATGTAACTGAATGTTGGGTTGGCCTGAAACAACAACCAAAACACACAACAGAGTTGTTGGAATAGATAAAAAATAAAATAGAAATCTGAATTGCAGCAGGCCTGTTGGTGGCTGGTGCTGATTATTGTTGAGAGAAAAATACTGCTGGCTGGTTAGTGGCTGGTGCTGGTTTTTACTGAGATAAAAACACTGCTGGCTGACGGCTGATAAGCCAAACGAACGGGTATAAAAACTAATTTGAGTATTAATTGTGGATGATGGGTAGTTCTGATTATTCTTTGGGCGAGGGGGCTGAGTGCTTGTGCGGAATAAGGCCCTGTTTAGTTCTCAAATTTCACCTCTAAATTTCACTATGTAAAAAGAAGATTCACATCGTATCAAAATGTCGGCATATGAGTATTAAATGTAGATGAAATCAAAACTAATTATTTGTTGTTCTTTGCGAGACGAATATTTTAAAGCTAATTAATCAATATTTGGATAATTATTTAAAAAAATACAAACGAAATGCTACAGCATTGTATTTATGGCACTTTTTAAACTTGAAATTAAACAAGGGCTAAGCTGGGTGAATGGACCGTACGCGAAATGTGCCTGCATGGGTAATGGGGTCTTTTTTAGTTCCCAAATTCGGGAGTTTGGGGTCTCTTTGTAATCATTGCGTCACTGTAGCATTTCGTTTGTATGTGCGAAAATTTATTCAAAAATTAATTAATTAGGCTTAAAATGTTCGTCTCGAAGAGTATAACAAAAATATACAATTAATTTTTTATTTCATCTATATTTAGTACTCCATACATGTTATGATATTTTAATGTGATGGGAAATTATAGTAAATTTGGGAGTTGGTTTTTAGAATTATAAACAAGCCTGATAGCTAGCGAGTCAGAAGCAGTAAGGCCGCGGTCAACGAGCATCTCGGCGAGGCAGAGCCAGCACGAAGATTGAAACAGAATGGACGGCGTGAGATAAGCTGAGTCGTTGTTCATCCGGATTCACCCGTTGCCCCGTCCCCCCTCTCACGCTCCTGCCTCACGGCTCTTCTGCCCTGAGGCGGTTACGGCTTGGCGCGCCGCCCGCCGCCCTCCGCCCGCCGCCGTATCCCCGCCGAGGCGCTGTCCTTGGCCGCTGCTCCCACTGCTCGTCCCGGGGAACCAATGGCATCCCGCTTCCGATCCGGCCGGCGCCGCGCGTCCACCTCGCCCGGCAGCTCGTCGACCTCGCCTGGCCGCAAGTCATCCGGCCACCGCAATGTGAGGCGCCGGGCGTCGACCTCTCCCGTCAGCGCGTCGTCCACGCCCGCGCCCACGGCTGCCCGCGCGTCGTCCACGCCCACCCCCACCCCCACGCCCGCGCCCGCGGCTGCCCGCGCGTCGTCCTCGCCTGGTCAGTCCTCGTCCACCCCTACGCCCCGCCGCGCATCGTCGACGCCCACGCCCCGCCGCGCGTCTTCGACGCCCACGTCCCGCCGCGTGTCGTCCACCCCAACGCACGCCCGCGCGTCGTCACTGCTTCGCAGCTACTTGATTTGGAAGGTGAGTAAATGCTGTTTATATCCAAAACCTAGATGGTTTCGTCCTAAACTAGAAAACACGGGTGCGGCACCATCCTTGAGTTGGCCAGTGGTGATTCTCTGTGTGTTTTGCAAAGGATTATACCATTTTTGGACCATGGGTCTTGGATGTTAGTAGCCATGTGAATGGATGTATAAGCTAGGCGGTCACAATAAGTATGTAAGAAAGGCAGTATTGCTAGAAGCTATGTTGATTGAATTTTAGTTATCAATAAACATTTATTGGCCTCTCTCATGAGAGAACAGCCCATATAGGAAATTATCCTTGTGCTTGCATTGACGGAGGGAGACACCATTGCTTGTTGCCGTTGCTCTAGTGTACTTTTCTTCTAGAATTCATGTTACAATTATATGATGCATGCATCATGATGATCTCAATACCAGATTTAGAATATGTACTAGAAATATGGCGCGCTGTTATGACCCGTTAATTTTGCATATATAGTTAGCTTGGTTAGGATAACATAATTTATTAGCTTAATCCAGCCCTCAGGTGAGTATATGGAGCTGTTTTTATTGGGTTTCATGTGTCCACTACTATTAGTAATAAATCCGTTGAGGTACTAATATAGGATTAACTGTGCACGGGCAAGTGTTGCTAAGTCTGTAAACCTTACAGAACTACATATCCTAGTTGCCAATTTGCAGTCTCCTTTTTAGATAGCGGTCCTAATATTTAATAAATTTCTCTGCGGTGATGTTGCCGACATCATAAAATGAAGCATCAGATTGGGTCTAGCAGTTCACATAAGCTGAGGAACTTAACAGTTACCCATTTCATTTTTTTTGTTATGCTGTCAACGTCTCCATAGGATTTATTTGGCTTGCACCAAAAGATCACTTGGTGCAGAAAGATTTTTGCATTATTTCTTCAGAGAGATGCATACAGAAAATGGATTCATGGTAAAAATTATGGAATTACATGTTGAGATTTTTTAGAGTAACACAATTTTTTAAGATCTCTCTGGATACTGACTGAGAAAAGGTGTACAGATCGTGAGAGAGAACTAATATGTCTAAGCTTAAAATTTGGTTTCAAAGCTTTGTCTACGAAAAACTGCAGTGTTAAAATTATGTCTTTTTTTAGGAAGGATGAAAAAGTCTAGTAAAGCTTGTCATGAACATTTGGTCATTTCCACATGATTTATGTTGTCCAATACATTACTTATACTGATAAGATGAGCTGTGATATTCCACAAACAGAAAAATAACACACACGAAGTAGTAATATTTACTTAGATAGACTGGGCAAAACATAGAATGTTCCTGTGTGGTAGTTGTGAGCTGTAGTACTATAAATCATTATCAAGCGAGTGCCTGCTTAAAATTTTCATCCTATAGTGAGTATTGATGATATCCTCGTGCTTTGGGCTATTGGGAAAAATCATTAGCCTGAATTACCAAACCAAACTGCCAGCCGCGCATGCTTGAAACTGATATAAATTTTCTGTGCCGGCTTGACTACTCTGTCAATGCATTGAATCTTTGCAGCCACAAATGCTGCAGTGCTTCACCTAATGGGAGGAACTATTTTATTTTATTGTTTTGGTTCCCACTTTATAGAGGGTACCAGTCAAGTACTTCGACAAAAGATTGCATCTCCAACAAATTATTAGAAGCTAGCTGACATGTCTTCTGATTCGAAAATTGATGTGCTGTTAAATTTCTAATATAACTGTTCGTCCAATAAAACAGTTGTTATAACATAGGAGTACTTTATGAATAAGGGCTCTCCATTCTTTGCTAAGCTAGAAGGCTACTGCACATATGAAATAAATGTATTGTATTGGTCCAAAAATGTTCAGTACCATCCAGAACACCTTCTCTAAAAGTGGAAACTGATACAACCTTAAACTGTTTCTTTTCATTTTCTCAGCTTAATCTGCTAAGTGCTAAGACCACAGGAGAGCTCTCAAACCACATTATTACTGGTACATTGTGAAAATTTTAGTAACTAATACCGGCTGACAAGGACCCTATCCTTATTACCTGGTCAGACATTAACATTGCCCCTGCCCTTAGTAAAATTATTGAAATAACCGAGTTAAATGGTCATGCTGCCTTGCTTTGATTTCTCCCCCTAAAAATTTCTTTATACTACTGCACTCTGTGTAGCCTCACTTATATAGTGCCCTGAACTCCCCTGGCTGTCCTACAACTAATATACTTTGTCAGTAAGAATACTGCTAGAGACTAAAGTATTTGTTTCCTTGTATATGTTTTCAGTCTATTTTTGAAATTAGCAAACGTTGTTTGAAGCTTTGCAACTGACAAACTGTTACTGCTATTGGGGAATTCCATGAATATATATTCCAGATTGCTTTAGTCACAGCATAAGTAGGATGTTGCATTACTAAGTTGCTAACCCTGTAGCATGTTCTCCAGCATTGTCGCATTGCGGGTATCAACTTGGACAAATTCATAATGTTTTCCAAGCTTAGCTGCAAAGGATTCATCTTTCTCCCTGGCAAAATGGGGCATGAATAATTGACAGTTATATATGCAGCTTGAACAGATAAGAATGTCGCACCCTGCTGTATGGGCAGCTCCGCCTCTGGTGTGGGTTTGCAAAAGGATATGTAGATAATTGGGTTTGGCTTTGGGATGAAGAATGGCAAAATAGGCATTCTCATCCCTCAATAATTGCCGACTGCAATCCCTCCTCCCCTCCATCTATCGCAGAGGCCACCACCACCCCTTCTATTTTATTTGAAACATGGTTTGCTCTACAATTTACCCGCTCTCCAATTTACCAAATGTAAGAAAAGTAGTAGTACTATTAAAGTGGCTGAAAGATGCTACTTGCTTATTTGTCTGTAGTTCTTCAAACTGATCGGATTTTTATTTCAGAAACCACACATGAAACTGACGAGAAGGAGGACGGGGCAAGCTCTTCAGAAAGTCCTGAAATTTCAGGCAGAACAACTTCCGGTTAGTAGTGGCACATGTATTCCTTGTATTGTAGGATATACTACATTTTGCCTGTGCCAGTGTGTGGATTTGAATTGTATGTAAATGCCTATAGCTTGCTTAAATTGCAATTGTTTGAGCCATAGAATCTATATGACTATATACATCACCTACAGCCTGTTACACCCACCTTATAATCTCTTGCAAACCTGCTGGCATTCTGCATTTAGGATCTATTTCTATTACTTAGGTAGTGCTTTTGCAGCTTATTGCTTGTGTAGCACTTATCCGAACTGAAGAAAAGATGTGCTTCAGTTTCGTGACATTATGATCATAGGAACAATAAGGTGTTAGACTTTTACCTTTCTTTTGATATTTGATCATCTAATATTATATTCAATTTACAGGACGAATTGTATGAGCTTTTTGTGTCTGAGAAGGAGGAGAAGAAAAGCTCTGAGTTTCGTGATTTCTATACCTCTGAAGCTGCTGTCACTGCTATCGATGTCCCAGGGCAAACTTCTGGTGAACAGTATCTGAGGTTCTCTGATCCTGCAAAGATTTCATCAGCAACCCTTATCGACTGGGTATTCATGTTGGGAGATGCAGGATATTCTCTCCGTGGCTGTTTTGATTCATCTGATTTTGCAGTCACACACTTTGGTTACTTCAAAGGCAAGAGATCTCTGATGAAAAGACTCAAGAAATACAAAGCAAAGTGGGGTAGGATGGATATGGAAGCAGCTGCTGATTTGATACTGGATGAGATCTGCTCTGGTGCTGCTATACTACCCTCTGATTTGCAACACCTCCTTGGTTTGCTTAAGAAAAAGAACACATTTATCATAAGGCACCATGCCTCGTTGTATAAGGAACTTGGGAAGGATGTCCTGTTCTCCTCAATGTTCGTAAGATTCAAGAAACTTGAGAAGCTTAACAAATCGAAGTACAAGAAAGTTCTCACCAAGATTCCCTACTGCAGTGGTTTAGATTGGTGGAAGCCAAGGGTCCGGAAAAACACATATCTCGAAGCAGTGCTCGACAGGAAGAATCCCACAAACCTCAGCAAGAAGAACCGGCGAAACCGCAAGGTCAAAATTGCATTCAGGGTTCGTTCAGCATATAAAGGGCACGGGGGTGAGCTATTGAGATTCAGAAGGAATGGTCAGCAACACCTTCCTGATTTTTCGATTGGCAAGCAGCCAGCTGCTGCTGCAGGGACACTGGGCCGTCGCCTTCAGCAGCCATCACCCACTGCCTCCAGCATGAAGAAGAAGCTTCCCTGTTCAGCAGCTTCTGCAGCGAGCAGGGGTCAGAAAGCTGTGCAGCCAGGGATGGGCAGCTGTGCTGTCTCTGGAATGGTGGAAGTGGAGCTCTATGGACCTGATGACGCTGAACATATGTTTGAGGTTGCAGTGCCTGACCTTTTGGTCGATTTCCAGCAAGCTATGAGTGATGTGGGAGAGATCAAAGGTCTTGGGTGGCCGGAGCCATCAAGGGGAGGACGGCTCCGCTGAAAAGTTCAAGTTGGATCTAGTGGGTGGCCGGAGCCATCAAGGGGAGGACGGCTCCGCTGAAAAGTGCAAGTTGGATCCAGTGAAGCCCAGTGAACCTTGATGTAACAGCAGTGCATCTTTGGATGCTTTTCATATTCAGAAATGTTAGGATATATACCGAAGCTCATGTTTGCAGGACTCTTTTCATGCGGTCGAACGGCAGAGTTTCTAACTGAATCTTTTACTGTGGATAGTAACAGCATTACACTTGTGCAGTGGATCTTCTTATATAGATATGATAAGACGTTTCTGGTAATGTTTGGAGGCACTGTTCTATTGCTTGGTTTAACATTTGGCCGGTCAGAATTTTTCCGGTGACTTCCATGTGGAATCAGTTATGAACTGGTGCCGCTGAATTGTCTTTTTAACTTGTTGCAGTGAGGATATATGTCGAAATTGCAACTGTATTCTTTCATATAGTACATGTAGTGGATTATTGTTTACTTGCCTGCTTGATATTGTGATTTTAAGTGAAGTTTGTTAATGGGTGGATTCAATCTTTGGGAAACACTTTTTTGAGTGCTTCTTTGCAACCTGCTAATGGTTTGGGTGGAAACCGGCTTCGATTTGGTGGGAAAACAGTGTTCCTTTGAAACCTAAACGGCTCAGCTTGGTTTGGTAATTTGGTCGGTAGTGGTTTGCTCGATTTCACAGAAAAACTGCTCAGCTTTTGGTAATATGGATGGAAATGCTTTTAAACCGTGGATTGTAGCATATGGATTTGAGGCCTGTAAATCAGAGTAGTCTCCTGGTTTGTTTGCATAGTTTGCGGACCCACTAGTGGATACTTCATAGCGCCGCCGGCGGTCTCGTGAGCGACGCCAGCACGGCGATCACGGTGGGTGCCCCTGCCATCGCCGGAGCCAGAGATCACGGTGGGTTTTTTTTTTGCATATTTTCCTTGACATTGTGTTTCTTGGTAAAGAATTGGCAATGACCATTTTACTTGCACCAGCAAAGAAAGCGACACGCAATTAGCATAACAGTCGTGTTAGAAAATGGAGGGAAGATGCATCCGAGAAAAAGTTTTTTTTTTATCAAATCTCGGACATATAGTTAACTGCCAAAAGCTTTTAGCGTGCGCGAAGGATGAGCTAATCATTTCATGTAGACATTTACAAAGACTCCACGCAGACCGCATCCACGCGTTACATCGAGATATCATCATGATTTTTACATCCAAAAGGCCACGGGATCCTCCAGGGCAAAGTCACTAGCTGCTTCAGGCACTTTGTAGTATCGAACTCGCCTGCTGTTGCCAGTCGTCAGGTGTCCATCCTTGTCAAACTTGAGAGAAAACGTCGTTACTCGAAACAGGTGGCGGCATGGCTGGTCAGTCTCATCTAAATCCTCGTCCTCCTCATCCTGCAACCTGTAGAAATTCCTCTCGTCAGCACAGTCATCGCCGGTTATCGAGACGCACTGCACCAGGCAGAACTTGCTTCTGTCTCCCATGTAAATAAGGGTGGCTCCAACGTGCTTCTCAACCGAATCCTCGCTGAATATCTTCTCCTTGCTTAGCTTCCAGGACAGACACAGCCCATCACTGGAGTCAGAGCTGGAGGACACCACAACGCAGGCGCATATGTGTCCAGCTGCGCCCGGATCTGCGCTAAGCCCAACCCAGGCGTCCAGCTCGCTGTCAAAATACGCGCGATCGGTGAAGGGCAGCATCCACTTGCCGTGTTGCTTCCACTTGAGATGTGCTTCCGCCGTGTCGAAGGTGAAGGTGCGCCTCTTGGTGCTTACAAAGATGGTCCGTCCATCAGGATGCACGGTGTAGGAGGTGATATCCTTGTGCTTGAAGGGATACTTCGGCAGCTCGCACCAGCACAGATCGCCGGGTTCTTCTAGCGGCGGCGTTTGAAGCAGCTGAAAGGAGTCGCAAGACAGAGCGTATAGTCTTTTGTCGACGGAAAAGTAGATAGGATCGATCAGATTCATCTTGGGGCGAGGGACTAAGCCAAACAACCGCGTGCGAACGTCGAAGACAGGAGCGCCACAACTCGGCGTCAATGGATGAGTGTTCCTCCCTCCCACTCCCACGTAGTTGGGATCCATGGCAATGATCTTGGTGCCAAAGGCGGCAGCAAAATAGTCGGGATACCCACGGTGAGCCTCCAAGCGGAAGACAGCTGGTGGCAGGCGCTGCTCGCGCTCCGCGCCTTCACCTGAGATGGCAGTGTTGTGCAGGTGCGGCGGCTCGTCGGAACAAGGGTCGGACGACAGATCTACCTTGCGGATGCTGTACCCCCACAGCCAGTCATCGACAACAAGGTAAAGGTGCCGGCGCCGGCGCTTTGCCGTTCGGTCGCCATTAACCCCACCGGAACGCCGCTTTGCCATCCTTGTTCCTCCTTGTCTCCTTCTTGTCCTCTTCCCACGGCCCAGCAGATCAAAATTTCCTCCCGATCCGTCTTCCCTTGATCTTTTAAAGGCGCTGCCACTGACCCTTGATCCCTGCCATCCAAAAACGAATCCGTTCGCAAATAAGAATCAGACCACACCAGTCCTACCCCTACTACAACTCAACTAGAACCAATCCTGATATCCGAATCTGAATCGTGTGGTTGCAAGAAACAAAGAAAATCACATTCTACCAACCTGTTAAAGGTGGCTGAGGCGGACGCGGCATCGGAGGTGGCTCCGGCGGCGGCGGCGGCGGCGGAGTAATTTTGAGCGGCGGCGGCGGCGGCGAACCGAATGGATTCGTGGGGGAGGAAAGGAAAGGAAACCCTATTTGACTAGGAAATCCTATTGGACTAGGGCCGTGTCGAACCTTGGGCCGGTCCGACCCCCATGGACACCACCGTTGTGGGCAGGGTTGAATGTGTTGTGCGCAATAGCGCGGGTGGGTGGGTTGAATTCGGCCCAGTAGAGGCTTTCGGCCTGCGTGGAAGAGGACGGCTCAGTTGTATTCTCCTTGATTACCTCAAAAAAGTTGTATTCTCCTTAAAAAGAAAAGTAGGAGCTTATGTATTGATGTTTTTATTTTCTTTCTTTATATTATATAAAATATGCCCGTCCGTTGCTATAGTTTATAAAAAAGTATATATCAATTTATTTTGGTTATATTATACTTTCATAGCTTAAGAACTAAGGAAGCTATAAAAGGGATTATCAACATGTTTCACCACCAACTTCAATTTGTGAATTATTTTTCTCTGCTCTACTAGTAATTAGCTATCTTTTTTTTCCGAAAATATATTTTTGCGGTAGAGAGATTCACTCACTAATCAAGAGTTATCTGTTTTACAGTATAGGGTTTACTCACTATAGGGTTTACAATCTTGGAGCATAAAACGTCAAATACACGAAAAAGCATATCTGTTTTACAGTATTACAAAGTGTGCTAATATTTTTCTTCCATGTGGTCTAATTTTTAGAAGTTTGGTTCACGGCAAAATCGAAATGTCTATATTTTGAAACGAAAGGTACATACATTTATTATCATCAAGAGAATGGCATTTCTCCATAGTTATAAATGTGATCTTTGAATCTAGAGTATTTCATTCCTTAAAAGCCCATAAATTTTCTTCCGTCCAAGCAAGTCTTAAAAAAACTTATCATGGACCTAATTACGCCATCTACGATCATCATAATTTCACACTATAAAAGGCGCTAGAGCGGCAAAGAGCCAAAGACAACAATCACGAGAAGACTCAACCACTTCATCCTTTATATACCAAAACTAGCCCCCTGTAAACCACACCGCCATCGCAGTAAGCGACCAAAAGCCAGAGAGGCGGCTTTGCCCTGTCCGTAGGCCGTAGCCTTGGTGCCGAACGCCATGGCCGGCACCAAGAGCAAGTCGTCCTCCGCCAAAGCCGGCACGCCCCTCCTCGGCAAGGCCGCGGCACCTTCGCCAAGGTCTACCACGCGCGCTGCCTCGCCGGCGGCGACCCCGTGGCCGTCAAGGTTCTCGACAAGGCCGAGCTCGCCGCCACGGGCATGGCGGCGGGCGTCCTCCGCGAGGTCTCCGCCACCCCAGCGTCCTCTGCCTCCACGAGGTCCTCGCCACGCGCTCCTAGGTCTACCTCGTCATGGAGCTCGCCCCCGGCGGCGACCTCCTGTCCCGCCTCGCCTCCCTCCCGGCGCGCCTCGTGTTCCTGCAGCTGGCGTTGGCGCTCGCCTACGGCCACGCCCGCGGCGTGTTCCACTCCACCGCGACGTGAAGCCCCAGAACGTGCTCGTCGATGCCGCCGGCGGCGTCAAGGTCTCCAACTTCGGGCTCGCCGCGCTCCCGGACTCGCTCCGCGACGACGGCCGTCTGCACACGGCCTGTGGCACGCCGGCGTTCCCGGCGCCCGAGGTGCTCCGCCGGAGGGCCTACGACGGCGCCAAGGCCGACGCATGGTCTTGCGGCGTCATCCTCTTCGTCCTCCTCGCCGGCAGCCTCCCCTTCGACGATACCAACATCGCCGACATGTGCCGCAGCAGGGCGCACCGCCGCGAGTACGCGTTCCCGCGGTGGGTGTCGCAGCCGGCGCGCCGCCTCGTGTCGTGTCCCGCCTGCTCGACTGCCGACCCGAACCCGGCGACGCGCCTCGCCGTGGCTGAGCTCGCGGGGCACCCGTGGTTCAAGCGCTCGCTCAGCGTGGACTCGCAGCTCGGCGGCCTCATGGACGGCCAGGCGGAGCGGGAGCTGGCGTTCCAGGCGCCGCCGGCGCTGAACGCCTTCGACATCATCTCCATGTCGCCCGGGCTCGACCTCTCCGGGCTGTTCGGCGAGAGCAGGAGGAGCCGGGAGAAGCAGTTTATGACGACGGCGTCGCCGGAGAAGACGGTGGAGCGGCTGGGGCAGTCGGGCGCGAAGCTCGGGTACTTCATGGTGGGGAAGAAGGGGGTGGAGCGCCTGCCGCTGGGAGGCCTGTCGGGGCTGGTGGCGATGTCGATGGAGATGTCGGAGGTGTCGCCGGAGCTGATGCTCGTGGAGCTGAGGCTGGAGGGCGGCGACGGCGACGAGGCCGAGGTGTTCGGGTGGGAGGAGCTCAGGGTGGAGCTCGGGGATGTCGTCACGGCGTGGCACGTGTGCGAACAAGGCTAATTCGCTAGCGGAAACGGGAGCTGCAGGATGAAAATTCTTTCGTAAGTACTCCGTAGGATGGAAGTGTAGGTATAGTAAAGTCTGAGAGTTGATTAGGACGCACTGTAATGTATGATGCTGGATGTTAATTAGTAGTAGATTGGTAGTTCTTCAATTTAATGTGTGATTATGCCTGTGATGGTTAGATTGCCATGTATAGTAGATCTTCGTTCGGGATTCTTCAAGTGTTCAAGCAAGTGATCGACAATTTCAGTCTCAAACGACAGCAGTACTCCATTCCGGTCCTTCTGCAGTTTCCGGCGCAGGAGTTGTATAAGAATTTTGCTAGAATTTGACAGAAAACTTCCATTCCAGAACATTGGAGTCACAAGGAAATTATCTGAAAGAGGGCTATGCGTTAAGGAAGACTTGCTAAGGAGTATATGCTGGCTTTTTGTCTCCTGCAAGCACCAGAAGTGGAATTAACTTGAGTCGATTGCAATACCAAGCAGTTTCCAAGAGTGCTCCTGGTCCTGGTGTAGTCGACCACCAGACTTGACTGCACGTTCCCGTTGCCATGGACTCGTCTTCCCTGACAGCAGCAACCATCGGACTAGAATTTCACAGGAAAGAAAACAGTCGGATTCCAGAGCATTTGGGCTCAAAATAAAATTTCCTGAAAGAAGCCAAAATGCATGGCCAGTGATTGGAATGGATGGACAACATATGCCGTATGCGTGCATATGTTGGAATGGATGGGTTCACTAGAATTACTTGATAGTCCTGCAAGCACAACATGGTTTTAATTGCTAAGCAGTTTCCCCAAAAAAAAAAATGCTTACGCTCCCACAAGAAATTTGCTAAAGAATTTGGTGGCTAGAAATAGTTGAAATCCAACACCATTGGTGTCGCAAGAAAAATTCCCAAAAGACGCTGCTTACCAACCAAAGTCGACCAAGTACCAAAATCTGTTCAACTCGAATCGATTGCAAACACCAAAATACGAAGTAGCAGTAGTTTCCTAGTCCAATCGAACTCTCCAAACTTGCATTGAGTGTACATGCATATGATGCATCCCCATTGTAACGGACGAGGGACGGACGACTCATGATCTTCTTCCCTGACAGCGGCTGCCAAACCGCAGCGAAACCGTCCATTTGCACACCATGGGGCCTTTTGTCATCCGATGTATAAGCCGGAGGCCCTCTCTCCAAACTATTTACTCTACTTACTTGACCGGCAGTTCAATATTATTCTCCAACATGATGTCTTCGCCATGCCATTTGCATCATGAATCACCGTGCCAGCAACTCCTTGGTCAGTTTGTTGAAAAAAGTCGACATCCAGGTTAGCTTGGGTTGATCAATTTGAGGTCTGGCAGCCAGACTACTCTGTTCAGGGACGTCATTGTGGGTGCCTGCTCTAGATCGACGATTTTTATTTCAAACTAAGACCAGCACTTGATGTCTGATTTCCCATATCTAAGCTACCAAATGAATGGACCATATGAGTTCATAGACATTCTATTCTTCCTTTCAGGGAGTAAAAGGCTTCCTAAACCACTAACAGGATTCACAAGCCAACTGTAGTAAACTAATAAGAATGCCATGTTGTATTAACTGTTCTGTTGCTCGAGAAGCCACGGGCATGTAGTAAATTAGAACCACAAAGCTATTTAATCTACATATGTAAGCATTGAAGAGTGAATGTTGTGAAGCCACGCTGATGCTCAAAAGTATTGTAGAATGTTTAAGTGAAATGTTTGTTTAATCCTGTACTAAAATATAGAGTTTGCATATGTTTCTTAATTCGCTGTTGTCTCATTGCGATTTTCCTCCCGAGCTGGGCTCATTTCCATCTCAAATGGGCCTTCCGTGGGCTCTGGGCTGACTGGCTGTACATTGAGAAAGCTAAAGGTGCAGCAGCCATTGGATGCATATTGGATGGCATCCGGTAGGGCTGACTTCTTTGCTTCAGCACGTTAGGGAATCCGCGCCGCCTCGTCACCGTTCCCTCTCCTTCCCTTCCGCCGTCGCCGCTGCCCCGCCTTCCGCCTCGCCCGCTGCTTCCTCTCGCTGACACCCTACCTCCGACCGCGTCTTCCACCGCCCCGTCGACTCCAAGGCTCTCAGATCCTCCTCCGAGAACGGCGTGACCGCTAGCCAGTCAGCCCCCGACGAGCAGCCGACGACTGGGCGAGCGGCTCCGCCACTTGCAGCATCTTTGCCCCGCCTTTGCCGGCGACGAGAACCCATGAGGTATTCCCGCCCCTTGTCTTCACTTCCTGCTGTGCGAAACGGAGCACTCAAAACCCTAACATATGCTAAATGTATTCGGATCTGACCCTAACATATAAAGTCAGTTTCGGTTTTGTTTGCAAAATTATCGGGTGTGCATGTGTCTGTCGAGTTGAGTTGCAATAGGATTGGGGATGATTGATTCGAATTCGATCTCGTGTTGCAGGGATCAAAGATTAGAGGCAGCGCCTTTAATAAAAGAGAGAAGGGAGACAGAACGGGAGGAAGCAGATATATATCGAGTAATAATACAAGAAGTCTTTTTTGTGAACGGGGTGGTGAGTAGATAGAGAACAAGAAAGCAACGAGCAAGAAGGATGCCGAAACGGCGCTCTAGTGGGATTGACCGCAGCCTGAAGCGTTGGCGGCAGCACCTTTACCTTGTCATCGATGACTCGTTGCGCGGATACAGCATCCGCAAGATAGATTTGTCATCCGATTTTGATTCAGATGACAGCGAGGAGCAGCAGCATCCGCATGCTACAATCTTAGGGCCAGGTGCCGTCGCCGCCACCTTCGCCTTGGACACGGAGGCGCCGGACTTCGTGTGGAAACGGCTGGGCAAGTGGGTGTTGCCTTTCACTGGCAGCTCGCACTTCGACGGCGAGCTGGACGCCTTTGTAGGTCTCTCTAAAGACACGGACACCCTTGGTTACCTCTGCTCCTGCGACACGGCCGGTTCTGACACCGGCGAGGGGCATTGTCCACCTCCGGCGTGGAAGCTCAGCAAAGAAAAGCTGTTCGGCGATGACCGGGGCGAGAAGCACGAAGGCGCCACCCTCCTCTACCTTGGAGGCAGGAGCAGGTTCTGCCTTGTTCAGTTCATCTCCATCCAGGATGGATGCCTCGATGAGGAGGTGCAGGAGGAAGATGTGCCCGGGGCACGACGTAATCTGCTTCGACTGACCATATCTTCTCTCAGCTATGACAAAAATGGAGACCTGACCACTGGCAAGAGTCGCCGGGTTCGATACTATAAAGTACCTAAAGCTTCTACTGAGTTTCTGCTCAAGAAACCGGTGGCGTTCTGGCTGTAATATTGTGCTATCACTACGGGAAACCCCACGTTTGCCGAGTGCCAGGGGCACTCGGCAAAGGCAGTTATGCACTCGGCAAAGCCTTTGCCGAGTGTTACACTCGGCAAAGGGGTTACGGCATAGCTCGTGTCGGCAAACAGGCCCTTTGCCGAGTGTCTTTTGTCGGGCACTCGGCAAAGGTTTTGCCGAGTGCAAAAGCCGACACTCGGCAAAATAAAGCACTAACGGACGGCCGCGGACGGCACGGCGACGTTCGCGGCCGTCCGTCAGTGCTCACGGGGCCTTTGCCGAGTGCCACACTCGGCAAAGATTCCAAGTTTTGCCGAGTGTTGCACTCGGCAAAGGTGGTTGGGGCCGACACTTGTTTGCCGAGTGTCTGTCCTGGCACTCGGCAAAAATTTAGGCCATGGCAGCAGAAACGCCCTGCGCTGCTGCCCGGCGTCGACGGGCATCGGAGTCGCCCACACGGTGCACGAGGCATTGGTCCTCGACGACTTCGCCATGGAAGAGCTCCGATTCTACGAGGAAGGGGACTACTACAACCAAGGCCTCAAGCTCCGTGAGGACGAGAGCTACCTGAAAGTAGCTCTCGTCGTCATGGAGCTTGATGCCTTGGTTGTAGTAGTCCCCTTCCTCGTAGAATCGGAGCTCTTCCATGGCGAAGTCGTCGAGGACCAATGCCTCGTGCACAGTGTGGGCGACTCCGATGCCCGTCGACGCCGCGCAGCAGCGCAGGGCGTTTCTCCCGAAAAAACAAAATAGGTTACGTGACACAGTTGTGCACAATCTTGGCCTGCTGTATTTAACTGTACGGTATGAATTCTTTGTCATGTCTTTGTGTATCCTACAGTAAATAAGATGTCTTATTTACTGTAGGAAACGCAAGAACATGGCAAAGAAGCCACACGGTAAAGATAAATACAAGAGACGAAGAAGGTACACAACTTAAATATGAATCTACGAATTAAATGTTGAGGAGTATGGTTTTGCATGTGCTCACCTACGGGCTCGACGTCGGGCGAGTCGGTGACGCTCGTGTCGGAGCAGACGGCGGGGAACGGCTACGGGCTACAAGCCGAGGACGGGCTACGTACAAGCTTGCTGAGGACGGTGCAAAGGGCCTCTCCCTAAAAAAACGAAATGTTTGTTGTAAAACGAATTCGGCAGCACCTCCCCTACACGGGGAGGTTTCTGAAACCACACGTCCTGCAAAAAAACACGGCACGAAGGCCGACAATGACATATACATCCACATTGTTCAATATTTCGAATAATTCAAACATTAAATATTGTTGGTCCCATGTTCACAATCCGCATTCACAATCACGTACCACATACACATTCACAACTATAAATCGTCCATTCCTATAACAATTTGCATTTATTTATGTTGGATTCAAGAAATTGAAAATGTCTGTATGGAAACAATCATCGATTTGCATTGGAGACAGATCAAAGAAGAGGAGCAGCACACTCACCAATAGAAGATGAACGGGGCGGCGTCGGCGTCGCTCGTGGGGGCCGGAGAGGCGTCGGAGGCCGGGGCAGGACGGGCGGAGAGGCGCCGACGGCCGGGGCAGAGAGGCGCGCCTGCGCGACCGCCGGGGCAGGACGGGTGGAGGGGCACCGACGGCCGTTGGCGGAGAGGCGGCGGGGACAGGAGGATGAGCCGGCGGCCAGGGCCGGGGCCGGCCGGGGCGGGGCGCGGGCGGAGGCGGCGGCCGGGGCGGGGCCGGCCGGGGCGCGGCGCGGGCGGGGCCGGCCGGGGCGTGGCCGGCCGGGGCGTGGTCGGGGCGGGGCCGGCCGGGGCGCGGGCGGAGGCGTGGCCGGCCGGGGCGCGGGCGGCGGCGGCGGCCGGGGCGCGGGCGGAGGCGGCGGCCGGGGCGGGGCCGGCCGGGGCCGGCCGGGGCGTGGCGTGGTCGGGGCGGGGCCGGCCGGGGCGCGGGCGGAGGCGGGGCCGGCCGGGGCGCTTGCGGCGGCGGCGGCCGGGGCCGTGCGGCGGTGGCGGCGGGCGTAAGGGAGTGCGTGTGTGTGCGCGCGCGCGAGCCGGGGGGGCGTGTGGGCGGTTAAGTCCCCCGGCGCACCCCCCTCTTTGCCGAGTGTCGTAGATCTGACACTCGGCAAATAGATCTGAGTAAGATCTCTTTGCCGAGTGTCAGATCTACGACACTCGGCAAAGAGGGGGGTGCGCCGGGGGCGCGTGACGTGGTCCGCGTGGCCGCGGGCCGGCCAGCCCACGTGGCATATTTGCCGAGTGTCTCTTCCCTGACACTCGGCAAAGGTCCTTTTTGCCAAACATTTCCCAGACCAATTCTTACATACCAAATTTTTCAAATTCGGTCAAATACACATCAAAATATCTTGTCAAATACATTCAACAATGCACATTTTATGCTTAGATGAAATGTTTTCATTATTTGAAGCATATATATCTAATAATTCCTTCATATATTTCATTATTTCATGCGGAGAAGGGCGTAAAAATAATTTAAAAAATATCAAATGGGTCCGAAAAAATATGATAACTTCAAATGAACCAATCTACGTCGTCTATTGCCTATAGAAAAAGTTATGAACTCAAACTCTAATTCAACTTCACTTCGTTTCGAAATCCGGCTGTCTCCTTCTCAACTCTCCGAAACTTCTATGGGGATATGCTCCGATTGGAAAGGGTCATATATATAAACTTTTCGAAATCATCTCAACTTTTTCCCACAGACTTCACATAAGATATAAAGAGCCTGTGACAAGTATCACTAGAAAAAAAATAAAGTTTGGACCCCAAAAACATAAGTTTGAAAACTAAGGTCCTGACTTTGCCGAGTGTTTACCAAGAAACACTCGGCAAAGGATAGCTTCGCCGAGTGTCGAATGGTGAACACTCGGCAAAGGCTAGCTTCGCCGAGTGTTGCTTGGTAAACACTCGGCAAACCCACCAAGTTTTACAAAAATATTTTTAAATTTTCAAACTTTTATGTTTGAATTTCAAGTTTTTTAAGAATATTTTCAAATTTTCAAATTTTTTCAAATTTTCAAATTTTTTGCCACCTCTTTGCCGAGTGTCGGCTGGAGGACACTCGGCAAAACTGTGACGATTCAAACGGCCGTGGACGCGCGCGGCACGCGCTGGACACGTGCCGCACCTTTGCCGAGTGTCTCTGACCTGACACTCGGCAAAGGTGCTCTTTGCCGAGTGTCTTTGACCCGACACTCGGCAAACCGGTGGCCGCCCAAACGGCTACGGACGGCCGCGAACGGCCGGTGGCGTGCGTGGGGGCTGACGAGCACGTGCGCCTTCTTTGCCGAGTGTCTCTGGCCTGACACTCGGCAAAACACCTCTTTGCCGAGTGTCGCTGGCCTGACACTCGGCAAAACACCTCTTTGCCGAGTGTCCCGTGTATGCCGAGTGCCTTGCCAAGGGCACTCGGCAAAGGCTTTCTTTGCCGAGTGCCCGACAGAATACACTCGGCAAAGGGCTGGACACTCGGCATACGTCGGGTTTCCCGTAGTGTATGATAGTATGAAATTTCATATTTTTCGCTTCAAGCGTGATTCTGTTGCATCTATTGTATTAGAGCCAAGATTGTGCAGATGCAAATGTGCATCCTTTGTATCTTTTGAATAATATGAAATGTATGGCGATGTCTCTTTTAATCCTTTTGATTTGATCAGTAGAGCATGCTTGCATAAGCCTGCAAGAACATGACCTTTTGAATGGCGATGTTTTGTTTATCTTATTTGATTAGCCTTCGCTCCTCATGCTCACATTGTTCTCTGAAAATTGGTGTGAATGTGTGTTCTTGATGGCTACTGTACATTATGAATATGTTTGTTTTCCATGGTTACATTCTGAATATGTCTGTTCTGGATGGTTCAAGTTCTCAATGTGTGTGTGCTTTCTGCATTCATGCGGGAAGCGGTGCTAGGTCCTGAAAGTGCTCAGATCAGATAACTTCAGACTGGAGACAAAAGAAGATAGTAGAACTCCACATTGTAATTAGGATTGTACCCCATCGGCGCCAACGTGCTCAACGTCCGCGTCACCGGGGCGCTCTACGACGTTGAGGCAGCACGGCGGGACACTGGACGGCGGCGACAAGACCTGCATCGGCGTGCAGTGCTTCCGCAAGGTGTTCCTCATCATCACCGTCGTCGGCGCGCTCGTGTCGCTCGTGCTGGTGTGGCGGACCAGGAACTCTACAAGGGAGACATCTACGCCGAGTTCAGGGACAACGCGCGCCGCCGCCGAGGAGGAGGACGAGGATCTGAAGCGGCCCAAGGAGGAGGAGTCAACGCCGGTCAACGGGACTAAGGTGTAGTATCCATGGGGATTGGCGGCCAGGCGCTTGCAACCCTTGCGTTGACGGAGTATACATGGCCAACGCCACATGATTGAGCTGACGCTCGGTTTTGACTTGTATACACGTCGTCTCCGGTCCATGCTGTTCTCAAGCTCAGAGAGAGCTCAGACGAGAGAGGCAAGGGATGCCTCAGTCACAGACTCACAGCTTATGACTGCATATACTGCAGGTGATTACTGATTGATTAGCGTGGAGTAATCTTTTAGCAGAAGACTAGCGGTGATGATAGCATAGAACGAGTTGCCTTGTTATGGTTTGTTTAGCTTCTGTGGTAGATGATCCCAATTTATAGTTGTCGGAAGGAGAATAAAATTACCTTGATCACCTCATAGAGGTTTGTATCCAGGTGATCTGGTGTCCTGCCTGTAGCATACAGCCATGGTGGTTCTGAACGTCTGATGGAAGCGCACCATTTCTGCAAAGGAAGAAATCAGATGAAGCGAAAACAACATTATTTGAATGACAAATGAAACGTTCTGCGTCAACGAATCACACCATTTCGACGATGAACTTTTAAGAATATCTCCTCTTCTCTTTCTAAAATTTAAATGATTTATTGGCACGGTGCACTGCCTTGCCCTCATTCAGCTCGAATGAGCTGTGAGATCAGTTCCTATCAGTTCCTTTTACGAACAGAGCTACAGAGGTGTTGATCCGTCCAATTTAGCTGGATTTTTAATTTCTGGACCAACAACTGATCTCAAACAAGAGATGTTCCAAGTTTCAACAAAACTGCACTTGCATTTACCTGATGGTTGCAAATTGTCGTCTGATGGGCCTTAAGACAAATTAAACAAGCTTGATGAATTTTATCCATTGTCGTTAGTAACTAGAAAGTGACATTCCACTCGGTAAGCTTGAATTGCTCCTAGAGCCTGTGAACTATCACAAATAATTTGATATTATCCTTCAGGTGATACAGTTAAATCATCTGCTTTGTTTGCAGCAAAACTTGTAATAATGTGGCCCAATGCAACTTTGTTTGCAGCGGCCGGGATTTTTTCATTTGCTTGATGAAATAAAACTCCCTTTATCTAAAAGAAACAGTTAAATCATCTGCATGACTGCATGTTCAGCCAAAGTGAATATTTCAGGACGCTTCACTGTCAACAAATGGTCAAGATATCTGACTTTTCATAGCAAACAATATTTCTCTTGACCATTTGTAATCAGTCGACAGGAGAGAGAAATTACCTTAGAATATCTGACAGAGCTTCTTATCCTAAGTGAACCGGTGTCCAGCTTTTAGAGAACATGCAATGTTGGCTTTTATCATCTGATGATTTTCAGGTCGAGAAACGATGCTGACAGGGCGAACGCCGTTGGGCTGATACGCCGTCTCTGCTATGTGCTATGGAAGGAATCAGATCAAGGGAAAGTCGACGTTGTTTGAATGTCAATCATAAAGCGTTGCATCAATTCGAATCAATGGTGTTTGTGGCTCGATTTGACTTGATAGTTTTTTTGGCTTAATAGCCATTTTTGTCCCCAAACTTTCTCAGGGATCGTTTTAATCCTCGAACTACCAAAAGAGTCAATTTAGTCTCTAAACTATTGTTTTCTGGTCTAGTCTAGTCCATAGCCTTAGTTGGCATGCCACATCAGTGGGTCTAATGTGACCACACTCTGAATATCCAGAGTGCCCTCTACATCAATTAGTCAATTATGTGGAACTATTCATTACTGAGTCTGTCTATCTTTTTACGGAATTAATTAATCATGTCTTTCTCCATATTTCCTCTAGATATCGTTCAGCAAATCTTGTTTTTGATCCCTCTCCTAAGATTTCTAAATATACATGCTAAAATAGTGTAATCTATTGCTACTTGTTACTCTGAGTTGCTTACGCTGGAATTAACTGTATGAACATGAGTGAAGACAACTCTATCACGTTATGAGTAGCAGATGATGAGAGCATACATGACGCACTGCTCGCTGGATTGCCACTGCTGAGAGCCTGAGAAGTTACTGGGGAGGGCACTATGCACATTTGGGCAGTGGTGGACCTAGGATTTAAATTTAGGGTATGCCACCCCAATACTTCTAATATACTTATATACAGTATAATTAATAAACAATTTGGTATGTAACGGAAACCAGCTACTCGGAGGGATGGAAGCCAGGGGCAGTTGGCCTGCTCTATTTGCAAATTGCAAGCACAAGAGTCAGACGTTGGCATAAAGACTTGACCTGAGAAATGGCTGGAGAAATATTTTTTATATGGGTTTGTATTGGAATTTTAGGTATGCCATGGCATACCGGGCCCACCCACTGGCCACTGAGTCCGTCAGTGCATTTGCTGTATGTCACACTGGACGAGCTGATATGGCATGCCACTTAATTAAGATCAGCTGACATGACATGCCAATATGGTACAACTAAGATCAGGGACTAGGTTGGAAAAAAATAGTTGTTCAGGGATTAAATTGGCCCTGTTAATAGTTCAAGGACTAAAATGAGCCTCTAAGCAAAGTTTGAGGATTAAAATGGCTATTAAACCTTTTTTAAAAAGGAAAGAATATTGCAATATTCAGTACTGTGAGCCGCTGGATGGAAAATGCTGCATTGTTGGCCTCCAGCAGCTCAGGGGCAGTTGCCGCTTCAGTATCCGCATCAGGCGGCCGAACGACTGTATGGGCGGACGGACACGGCCGGACCCCATCCATCCAAGAAGTACGGAGACGGAATTGAATGCCAGTCTCAGTCCCATCCTGTCTTTTCTTGGAGGTCCATGGCTAGCTCCCCTCCAGCAGCAATGGCGACACTCTGAACCATGGGACAGCTGCTTGGGTGCTCCGTGGAT
Source organism: Echinochloa phyllopogon (assembly GCA_033239725.1). NCBI lineage: Eukaryota > Viridiplantae > Streptophyta > Magnoliopsida > Poales > Poaceae > Echinochloa > Echinochloa phyllopogon. The sequence goes on along the minus strand of BTCW01000009.1, from coordinate 7,009,779 downwards.
GATGGAAGGGGGATTCAGGTTAGCCACAGGGTTTATCTGCATGGCCAGTTTTCAGCCAGGCTTCAGAGCATCGGGTCGTCGCTCTCACTGATTTTGGTCTGTTTCCAACGTTTCAATGCGCTTGTCATGTCGTCTGACGGCTACAGGTGAAATATGCCCATGTGTGGCTACGGTTAATACAACAAAATGTGCCTCTCAATTTTTACTCAATGCTCATGACCAATTTATCATACTATTTATATTTTATTACTCGTAACAACGCAATCACATGTCCCTTCGCGTCGAGATTCGACGCTGCCACCCACGACTCCGCCGCCGTCTCCGTCTGGGACTCCTAATGACACCTCTCTTTCCATTCTAATCGTTAATTCGCAATCCACCGTCCGTAGCTGTGTTCTCTCCACCACCGTCGTCCGGGCGCTCACGAGATCGTCAGGTCCGATAACGGGTAAGCGGAAGCACTCCACCTGTATTTTTTTCATGATTCGATATACTTTTTGAGAACTCTCGTGAGCAGGAATTGGAAGCAGTGCTGCTCCATCTCATCATGCTGCAGGAAGCATGAGTACTCCATCTCGTCATTGCAAACTGCTTGGCCAACTGCTGACTGCTGCTCCATCTCGTGGTTAAGGGCCTGAGCTGCTGGAAGGAGGGCGCGCCGTGCTGCTGTGTTGGAGCTGAGCTTGAAGCGCATGGACAGCGGCGGCGGAGTCCCGTACGGTGACGGATTCTACGCGAAGGGTCGTGAGTGGTGCGATGCCTGGATCCCGCCGTTTCAGGTTTGATTTAGTGAGGAGTTTTTAGAAAAATTATAATTAGCAAAGCTAATGATGGGAAGATTTAAGTGTTAAAGTTTTTCACTCTCTCTTTAGCCTTCGGATAGAGATTCAACAGTTGTAATGAGAGTTTTCATAGTTTGCACATAAAATTAGTTTCTATAGGATACGTCGCCTAAATTAACCATCTTTCACTCCAGGACGTCATATTTACTGCGTTGGCAGAGAACTTTTTTTTTTGTTGTTGATAAACAGGCAGAGAACGTTGACAACTGAAACAATCAGCAAGGACGATTGTCCCCGCGTAGCGACGAATTGCAGAAGGCTGCCAGGAGCAAAACGTCAACGTTGCAGCAGTTGTACGAGGAGCAGTGCGATCCTGGGCGCCAGCTAAGGCGTGCTGTTGTTTTGCAAATATTTTGAGGGAAGAGGAGGGCTTTGTGTGCTTACAATGGGTTTGGGTGTGTTTAGTTCTAAAAAGTAGAGGAGAAAGTTTGGTGAAAATGTCACATCGGACACTGTAGCGTACTGGAGCATGTTTGTGGTAAATATTGTCGTATCATGACCTAACTAGACTCAAAAGATTCGTTTCATCGTGTACATCAAAACTATGTCCTTAATTTTTTTATTTATCCACATTTAGTGTTCCATGCATGAAGGGGAAGATTTGATGTGATAGGTGGATAGTGAAATTTAGAGAGAGAATTTTTGGATTTTCGGTGGAACTAAACACAACCAATAACGAATTGGACCAAGCATCCATCCGTGGTGTATATCTTACTGACACGGAGAGGACCTGCATATAACAACTGCTGTACATGTCTCAAGCCTCGCCCTGCGTTCTCGAGGCGGCGTATACATTGGTTGGGCTGGGCTCTAGAGCCCAGCAACTCTCAGGTCTCTTGTGCTGCTCTTCCGGGGTTTCGGCCTTCAATTTTAGCACGCGCCCACGCGTATAGCACCGTACTATGTACTGTACGTAATTATTACTAACAGGATAAATGGCCGCATGGAGATTTTTTTTTGAGCCAATGACCACATGGAGATTGAGGAGGGGAGCATTAACTCAGAAAAGCTTTTGAATAGAAAGGAGAACATTGCTTATTCTATCCAATTCACTTATATTGACGTCTTTTGGTGGATGTTATTAGATGAACTTAGAAGTATCAGCTCGATCATATTGAATATAAATTTGTAAAACTGGTATCCAGTGAACAAGTTATGGCTTTCTAAAGTTGGACTTTGGCCTGTTGTCTAAAAAAAATGACCGCATGTACGGTGTATCACGAATTCGCGATACGGAGGGAGTAATTTTGATGATCTGATCTCATCTCCTTGTATTCACATTGGACTCTTAGGCAGGCACGATCCATGCCGTACAATGGAGCTGGTTACGAATTCGAATTCGATCTCGTGTTGCAGCCCTTGCATGTAACACCCTAAATTCATCACATTTAAATCATAGAAACCATTTGGAAATTTTCTAGGAATTTTTGAAGCTTATATGAATTTTCTAGGATTTAATTGGAATTTTATTCTCTTTAATTGAATTAAACATCATTAAATAATTATTTTAGTCAAAATAAGTTTTTGTTGCATTCATCTTGTTGCATATATTTTTGGTTGCTAGTAAATTGAATTTGAATTTAAATTCTGTTTAAATTTGAATTTAATTTGCTTTTGTTTGAATTATAGAAAAGTTGTTTAGGCTGAGTTTGGTTTAGGTCCCTGGACTCTCAGCAAAGTCCACCTTTGCCCCCTGAACTTTCGGCCCAGCCCATCTTTGCTCCCCGCACCGTTTTTCTTTTCTTATCGGGCCGTTTTCTCTTCACGGGCCGTCTCCCCACCGTCTTTTTCCCCAAACAAACCGAGCTTCGCAACCCTAGTTCCCGAGTCGCGCCGCCACCCAAGTTCGCCGCCGCCTCCGTGCGACGACGACCAGCGTCGCCGTTGTCAATTCCGTGTCCAAGACTCGTCGAAATACGTCGCCAGGTGGTATTGCAGTTTCCCCGTTCGTTTTCTTGGATCAATTTCGCTCTTGTCATGCTAACGACGCTCGTCGTCGTTTCCCAGCGCCGCCGACCGCCATTCTTCGTCGTCGAGCGCCGTCACAGCTCTTTGCTCATCGAGATCTGCCGTGGTAAGTTCGTCGTGTCCTTCCAAGTCTCTAGGGACAAACCGCGCTCGTTTTGGTGTTCCCTAGCGTCGAGTTCATGACAACCGGAGAGCTCCGCCGCCGCGCATGGAGCCGCCGCCGTCGGCCATCGCCTGTGCGCCGTCCCAGTCATCCAGATCACCATGGTTGAACTCGCCATCGTCTTGCAAGTCCGTAGGTCCTGATCTTGTCGCAAACCGAGCCTTGTAGCCTTAGATCGAATTTACTCCGGCGAAGCCCCGCCGCGGGAGCGAGCGGCGCCGCCGTCCCGGCCGTCGCCGTCGTTGGCCGAGGTCCCATCTTCCCCTGACCGTCCGATTCAGATCCTACGGTCTAGATTGGATCTAGCCCGAGTAAAATCGATCGCGTACCGGTCAGTCGTGACAATTTTGCTAAAGAGTCCCTGAACTTCTTAGGAATCAACCCGCAGTCCATCTTAGTTCAAAAATAATTACAGATAGGTCATGTTTCTTCTATTTTAGCCCCTGCAAGTTTTAAAATTACACCCGAGGTCCTGTGTTGGTTATTTTACCCGTAAGCCCTCGTGTTTTTATACAAAATTATGTTTAAGTCCCTGAGTTTTCGCAGTTAGGTCCCTGGAACTTTTAAAACTTTGCCAGCAAGCCCTGAACCTTAGAAAAGCCATATCTTTCTCATTGTAGCTCAGATTCCCGTGATTCCTGCGCTCACGCGTTCGTTGTAACGAGTAGAATAGTTTTGTGCTGCTGTTTTGATCTGTTGGAATTGTTTGGTGTACTGTTTCTTATTTGTTGTATTGTTTCCTTGTATGTGAATGTGTGATGCGAATAGGAAACGTTCAGTTCGAGGATTTCTCTGAAGACCCAGCTGTTGGAGAAGAATTTGAGCAGCATCAGAGTTGGGAAGAAGGCAAGTGTATTATGTCATACAAATGTCCTAATAATTGTTAATTTCACCATCCATGCATGTGTCTTAATTTGATGGGTTCCTATTTAAGGATTTGCCTAGTCACTATAATTTCCTGTCCCTGAAACTGAGTTGCTTAATTAATTTTGATGGTAGATGATGCTTAGCTTGCTCAAGTGGGATTGGTCTAATGAACCCCTACTCTATGTTCCATATACTCTTTTAATTAATTAATCTGCAAGATCATCTCTTTTTAATTGGAGCATGGAGCGACCACCCAGGAAAACAGTACAACCATAAGTGCTAACATGGCTCTGGCTTTGACCGATTAATTAGGTGCTCTAGGTAGATTTACCTGAAAGGGGCATGAGGGGCGGCGGTTGACGAGGTATAGCCCGGTCCTCTTGAGCTGTGGGCTTTGCTAAGAGACAGACCTCATTAGGGAGGGTTATGCTTTGCTCCTAAACCGGAAACCTTAGCGGGCTATCACTTATTAGAGTGTCTTTGTAAAGGTCTCATAGTGAAACCCAGTATTCGGTCCACGTGGTATGGGAAGGGTACATGCTTTCGGGCAATGAGAATCGCGACTTATGGTGAAAATGTACAACCTCTGCAGAGTGTAAAACTGTTATAACAGCTGTGCTCACGGTCATGGGCGGCCTGGACCCTCACATGATAATTTACACGTGAAGATGGATTAAATTGTGGTTACTTGATTGTGTTGGGATTATGTCATTCATTAATTTGTGGGTGGTATATACTTTCATTTGGTAGTAAATAGTTGTCTAATAAAACTGGGCCAATTAAAAGTGCTTACTGCAGTATTGTCAGGCAACCTTTTTGCCTCAGCCTTATATGTCATATTATATTTGCTGAGTACGTCACGTGCTCATGCTTGTTTTCTTTCTTCTATTGCATCTACTATACCCGAAATGCTGCTCAGATTGGGAGGATGTGGAGGATTTTGCTACTGAGTTTGAGGAGTTCTAGGCGTGTCTTCCCCCAGTCATCTGCCTGTGGAGTTGGAGTCACTCGTGCTTCGATACTTAAACGTTTAATTAAGTCTTCCGCTACGACATTTGTGTCTACTCTGATATTGTAATATTCGTACATTAATACTTTCTCGAATGCATGGTTATGATTATTCACTTGTGATGTCTACCATATGTATGTAAACTTGATCCTGACGCACATATGACATGCATCTTCTGCTAGAACCGGGTGTGACATTGCAGGAATCGAAGATTAGTGGCAGCGCCTTTAAAAAAGAGAAGGGAACATCGAACACAGAACGGGGAGGAAGCCAATCTATAATTCTATATCGAGCCGTATTAAAATTCGAATTTTTTCAGTCTAAGCAGGATGCCGAAGCGGCGTTCAAGCGAGCGTGACCGCCGCCGCCGGCGGCACCTTTACCTCGTCTTCGACGACTCGTCGTGCGGATACAGCATCCGCAAGGTAGATCTGCCGCCCGATCCCGATTCTGATTCCGATTCCGACGACGGCGAGCATCCGCCGCCGCCGCATCCGCATCCGCATGCTGCAACCTCACGGGCAGCCGCCGATCAGCTTCGCCACCTGCCACCGGCCGTGTTCCGCCTGGAGGCACCGCGAGGGTTGCCGCACTACTTCGCCGCCGCCTTTGGCACGAGGATCATGGCGATGCATCCCGTGAGACCGGGAACCGACGGCGAGCTCTGCTCCATGCCCAAGCACCTCACCCCCGTGTTCGACGTCCGCACATGCGGCGTCATCTTTGCCCCACGCCACAGGGCAGATTTGGCTGACCCCATCTACATCCCGTCAGGGATAGGCTGTTCGCTCTAGCCTCCGGCTCCTTCGAGCAGCTCTGGCCGCCGCCGCTGGAGCACCCCGGCGGTGAGCACTTGGTGTGGGCATGGCACGAGCTCCCGGAGCCGCCCTTCGAGAGGCAGCGAATCACCTCCTACGCCGTGCCCGGGACACGTTGTAATCTTTTTCGATTGATCACGTTTTCTCTCAGCTACGACAAAAATGGAGACCTGACCACTGGCAAGAGCCGCGCCGGTTTCGATACTATAAAGTGCCTAAAGCTTCTACTGAGTTTCTGCTCAAGAATCCGGTGGCGTTCTGGCTGTAATATTGTGCTATGATAGTATGAAATTTCGTATGTTTTCGCTTCAAGCGTGATTCTGTCGCATTCATTGTATCAGCCAAGATTGTGCAGATGCAAATGTGCATCCTTTGTATCTTTTGAACAATATGAAATGTATGGCGATGTCTTTTAATTTTGAGTAAAATGCACCCCAGGAGTCATATCAAAGAGTAGCTGGTTATTTACTTTCTCAAAAAAAAGTAGCTGGTCAATTTTTTATTTCTCTATATGAGAACTACGTTGTGATATTGGGATATTGCTCCTATTAATCAGTGTATCATTCGTACCAGAATGCATGTCTAAAGTGCATATTATATGTGTTGCTATAAAGCTGTCTTTTACTGTTAGTCACTTAGTCATATCAAAGCACATAACCATTACCGGTATCAAAGGTAGTATCAAGCTGTCTTTTAATGTTACTTTTGACCTTTCATGCTTTTGTTGTGAGTTTTTCCTCCCTTTTTAATTACTTAATCCCTGTATGATGCAATTGTCAGGCTATAAGATTCTGACAGTCCTGACTTTGCAAAGTACATGGCAGTCCTAATTTCGGATTGTGTGTGCTATATTAATTTTTTGCGTCCTAGTCCTACATGCCTTGCGATACGTTAATTTCCCTACATGTGCATGGTTTCGAACTCCATGGATATAAAAGGCTCCAGGCGCCAAGATCATCAGTCATCACCATCCAACACCCATCGGCACACTTTGCCATCGTCCCCTGTGGCCTCTTCCAAGATCTCATAAAAAATATATATATGCTGAACTCGACTGCGTATGCCGGTATCCAGATGCAAGGAGGGAAGAGCACAGGCGTCTCTGTGCTCCCGACGTCAAACGGCCGCGTTGCCAAAGTTGACACGTGGTTTTTTTCCTTCCAAGGAGCAACTGTTCCTAGTATGGAATTGGAAGGGCCAATGGGATTAAGTGGATTTATAACAAGACTCTATATTTCCACTACCAGAATGATCGACATCTGCACCGGGTGGGAAAGCCCTTTAGCACCGGGTTTCCCACCCGGTGCAACTAATCCGAGGCTAAAGGGGTACCCCTTTAGCACCGGGTTGAATAACCGGTGCTAAAGGGGCCCTTTAGCACCGGGTGCAGCCACGACCCGGTGCTAAAGGGCCTGCCCCGCAGCGCCGGTAGCAGGGCCTTTAGCACCGGGTCGTGGCTGCACCCGGTGCTAAAGGGCCTGCCTTTAGCACCGGTTGCTGCCTGAAACCGGTGCTAAAGGCCCCGGATTTCTTTTTTTTTTTTTGCTTTTTTCAGTAGCCATGCGTGCACGTCTATATACGTATATATTCTAATACGTGTATTCTAATGCGTATTCGGCCGACTCTATATTCATACTAGCTGACATTTCATCAAAATAGAAGACATATATATTACAAAAGTAGATATTCATGCATGTCAACTCGAGTTATATATATTTAAACTGTATTTTCTACATAATTAAGATTGACGACTAGCTAGCTCTCGTTGGACTGTCCGGCACGTCCTCCAGTATTGGCGAGTGGAATTCTCCTCGGGGATTGACGACCTCATCCCAGATCCATCCGACGAGCTGTTCTGCAATTGCGTCAATTCTTTCTATCTCTAGGGACTCTTCCTTCAGGTTGAACATCTATAATTTAAAAATATTTGAAAGACATTTAATCCGTCGAGTTGGAGACAATAATTGTGCACTTAATAATAATGGAAATGTCTTTATTATTACGTACCATAATATCGCGTTGTGTGAGCTTTTTATGTCCCCAATTCCACATGTAGTCGCACACATAGTATGCACATAAATTATTTCCCGGTCCCTGTTTGGCACACTGTCGACCAAAAGAAATCTAGTAAAATTCATATAATATATTAGTCGATGCCTACATGTACAAATTACTTGCTTACCGGAAAGCCAATGTTCCATTTTAGTGTTTCATGTTGTATACCCGTGTGTTCTGTACGAAATTGAATCCAGGCCCTGCGAACAAAAAAATTGAGTTAAGTCATTGCGAGTGGAAGGGGTGGATTAAGTAGGGGAAAATATACATCACCTTGCCATCATGTCCATGATGTTCTGTAGTTTTTCTTTTGGGGTGTGCAATGAATCAAAGACGTTCACGACACCCCGATCAGGACACAATATAATTAGGAACCAGTGGAATCTGTGCACATGTATACATTATAATCAGAAATGAATTGTTACACAGACAGTATAAGAAGAAGGCTGTGAATGTACTCACTCGATGTTGTACGGGATTAGTATGGAGTCACAGTAATTTTGTTTCTTGATATATTTGTATAGGTTTAAATATGTTTCCTCAGGATTGTGCATTATCATTTCTTCACTTATCCTTCGAGGGTCAACGAAACCAACGTCATATATATTGTCTCTGCGACATTTTTGAATCTCCATTCTGCATATGTTAAGCAATAAATAAAGCCCGCGTCAACATAGATTGGAATTATTGTTTTTAAACTGTGAATTATAAGCAACAACAAAGTACTTACAATGTCCAACATGTGATCAAATCCACGTCCATGGCGTCGCGGTGGTACAGCTCATATATATCATTAAACCTGAGCCAGACAAAATCCGCGTCACCATTGTAGAAGTCTTGGTCCTTCACGCCTACTTTTATCATGCGCCGTTTATTCCTTCTTGATTCTTCCAAATACCAGTCATGGAATCGGCGCATCTTCGTTTGTAGCTTCCTCTCCATTTCAGGAGGGACCATAGGCTCGCCAAGCTTAAACGGCCACTTCAGCGTTGTGTTTACTGGCACATCTTCTTCCCCCAGGACTTGCGCTCTGGTTAGTCCAGTCTCGGCCATTACTCGTTGAATGTTAAGCTCGTCCAGAGATGGCAATGGACCCAAGGGACGCTGAGGTTGCTGGCCGAGTTGAGGAACCTTTTTGGATGGGCCCGCCTCCTTATCCGCAGCCTTCCGTTTCCGGCGAGATTTCAGTAATGAGCGGTCATAGTCTGTTACTATTACTTCCTTCTGTTGACCCTTGCTCAAATTACCGAGGAATGACTTCACGATGGTGGGATCAAGCTTCGGCTCCGCCTCAGGTTTTCTCCTCCACTCGGCCATTTGCCTCTTTGTGTCTGCTTTTACAGAGGCTTCGAGCTCCTCTAGAGTCTTCTCGCCCGCTCTTTTCTCTGGTGCGGGCTTCTCTCTAGTTTTTCGCGCCTTCTTCGCTGGTGGAGTGGGGGCAGAGGCTTTAGTGCGGCGTCCCCTCTTCGGCGGAGGAGACGGAGACCTCTTCGGCGGAGGAGACGGAGACCTCTTTGGCGGAGGAGACGGGCTTGCATCAGGAGCTCCCGGAGAATCGTCATGATCCTGTGGATCTCTTGGAGGTGACGGGGGCTTGTTGGTAGCCGCAGGTGTATCGGGTATAACGATGTCTGCCTTGCTCCATAGAATGATGCAGTGAGAACACTGACCGAGTTTTGTTTCTCCGTCACCTCCGGGGATGTCAAGTTCCAAGTCTTCCCAGCTGGTGACGACTTGCTCCACCTCAACAGGTACGTAACCATGTGGAATGTCATTGCAGTGCCATTTTTGCCCTTCTTCCACACGTTTGGTCATACCGTATGCGACCTGATAAGTTAGTAGTCACAAAGAAAGTTAGTAAATGAATGGTATTTACGGTGAAATGTATGCAGTATGAACTAAGGTCGCATACGTACCACCACAGCTAAGTTCTTCTGCCTGACGACAAGCTCGCACGCGGTCCGTTGAGTTATTTCATCCACGGTGTAACGGACCGCTTCGGCGGCCTGTGTGGAAGCGTGACTGCTTTGATATTGCTGTGGAGGGCTAATAAGGGCCGCATCTTGGAGAGGTGCATGCTCTGTGGAACCGGTCCCGCCTGTGGCTTGTTGGAGAGGTGCAGGCTCTGTGGAACCGGTCCCGCCTGTGGCTTGTTGTATCTGCAGCCATGCTACCTTCATCCGTCGCTCCATCTCTGACTCCATTTCTTGGAGCTTTGAGCCCTGGGCGGCAACCGTTTGCTCTAGGTCCCTTACCCTCTGCTCATATTCGGCCTTCTTCCTCGAACGGCTCCTATAGGTGGCGGCGTGCTCTTGGAAACCTTTCTTCCATGAGACGCTTGTGCCTACGCCGCGCGTCCGTCCAGGATGCTCCTTGTTCCCTAAGGCATAGGTTAGCTCATCTCTGTCTCTATCGGCAACAAATTCTCCCCTATCAGATGCCTTGAGGATATCGAGGAGACGCTGAGCTAGTTCTCGCAAGTCCTCGGGAAAAACTAAGGAGCCGTCGATTGGGCTCAGGGTGCCTCCATGACCATAGTACCAATGCTTGGTCCTTGTGGGCCAGTCATGTGTCGCTGGAGTGATGCCTCTAGCATATAGATCTTCTTCCATCTTCTCCCATTTAGCGATGCTTGCCTTGTAACCTCCCGAACCCATCTTATGCGAGTACTTCTTATTTGCGGCGTTTCCAGCGTTTCTAGCGCTAGCCGTTGCACCCTCTTCGGAGGTTTTGTACTCAATGAATGCTTCCCACTCGTCATTGGTGATCTTCTTATACTTCTCAGGATCCGGGGCCTCTCCGGTTTTGAGAAATTGCGAGTACAACTTCTTCTTGAAATCCTGAAACAGAACTGCCATCTTCTTCATTGTCCAATCCCTCAGTTCTGCTTCATGAGTGCTAGGCCAGTCGAATATTGCCTTTAATTCCCTCCATAGCATCTCCTTCTCTGTATCGGGGAGCACGTACTCCTCAGTGGGGTCCGTGGACTTCCATTTTCTGATACTAATGGGCACATTGTCCCGTACAATTACCCCGCACTGAGATACAAATTTCTTGGCCACTTTTGGGGGCTCAACTGGCTCCCCGTCATCCTCCACTCGGGTGATGTGTAACTTGACATCCTTCAGCTTCTTCGTGGTCGATCGTTTTGATTTCTTAGCAGAGGCGGCCTACACAAATTACATATATACGAGATGATATAGAGATGGTATACATAATTGACATGTACAGTACAAATTTATGTTATCTATATACACACCTGACTAGACGAGGGCGCGCTACCGGCTCCTTCAATAGTTTCGGCCCTTGCAACATTGTCGCCCTGGACATTGTCGTCCCTTCCAATGATGCCCAACACATCATCCATCGACATTGGTTGGGTTACAATGTTGAAAAGTTGATTCGCAAAGAACGTGTCGTTGTCCTCTTGCATGGGTGGGACAGGGGTGTTGTTGTCCTCTTGCATGGGTGGGACAGGGGTGTTGTTGTCCTCTTGCATGGGTGGGACGTTGTTGTTGTTGTCCGCCATCTATAGAATTAAAAATAATTGGTAAGAATTGATTCGGGTGGGACGTTGTTGTTGTTGTTGTTCGGGTGCGCGGTGTGAATTGATTCGCTAAGGGTTCGCTAAGGGGGTCGGTGCGCGAAAAACGGATTCGCTAAGGGGTTCGGGTGCGCGATGGGTTCGGGTACGCCATAGAATTTCCGATAATAAACATTTTCGATAGTATACATTATACAAACATATAACATTTCCAATATACATTTAAATGAAGCACATATATTTCTAATATACATAGAATTTCCAATATACATTTCAATGAAGCATTTTCCAGTATACATTTCAAACATATAACATTTCCAATATACATTTCAATGTAAATATCTCCAATACATTTAAATGAAGCATTTTCCAATATACATTTCAAACATATAACATTTCCAATATACATTTCAATGTAAATATCTCCAATACACATTTCAAACATATAACATTTCCAATATACATTTCAATGTAAATATCTCCAATACATTTAAATGAAGCATTTTCCAATATACATTTCAAACATATAACATTTCCAATATACATTTCAATGTAAATATCTCCAATACATTTAAATGAAGCATTTTCCAATATAAATTTCATACTAGTATTAGGTATAAAACCCAAAGCAATCCCAATCCTACAGCCACTGTTTCCCTGTTCATTGCAAAACAAATTTCACAAATTTCACCCTCAAAGTTTAGATCACAAATTTCACCCTCAAAGTTTACAATGCAAAAAGAAGATTGTCATCACATCAAAATATCATAGCATGTATGGACTACTAAATGTAGATAAAATCAAAAACTAATTGCATGGATTGGTTGTACTCTACGAGACGAACATTTTGAGCGGCGCGGGACGAGGGGCACCGGCGCGGGGACGACGGGCGCGGGGACGACGACGGCGGCGGGGACGACGGGCGGCGGCGGCGTGGGTGTCGGAGCGCGGGGACGACGGGCGCGGGGACGACGACGGCGGCGGGGACGACGGGCGGCGGCGGCGTGGGCGCGAGGACCACGGGCGGCGGCGGCGTGGGCGCGAGGACGACGACGGCGGCGGGGACGACGACGGCGGCGGGGACGACGGGCGGCAGCGGCTGAGGAGACGAGGCGGCGGTTTCTGTGAGGATTGAGGGCGAAGTGAGGGAGGGGAGAGAAGTCCCCGGCCTATATAGGACCGGGGCATTTAGCACCGGGTGCAGCCACGACCCGGTGCTAAAGGCCCTTTCGCACCGGGTGGTGGGAAGACCCGGTGCTAAAGGCCCCCCCTTTCGCACCGGGTCTTCCCACCACCCGGTGCGAAAGGCCCTTTAGCACCGGGTCTTCTACACCCGGTGCGAAAGGCCGTAACTGTGCGCCAGACTGAGGCCTTTCGCACCGGGTGCAGCCACGACCCGGTGCTAAAGGCCCCCCTTTCGCACCGGGTCTTCTACACCCGGTGCTAAAGGCCCCGTAACTGGCGCCAAACGAAAATTGGGGGCCTTTAGCACCGGATTTTAGATCAACCCGGTGCTAAAGGCCCCAACTTTTCGTTTGGCGCCCAGTTTCCAAACGGGCCTTTAGCACCGGGGGCTACTATTTGGGAATCTTATAAATATAGTTTTTAATGTATAGTTATTAATACTTGTTTTAATTCAGTTATTAATACCTATTAAAAATATATGTTAAAAAAGAAAATCTTATACATTACTAGAAAATCAATATAAAATGCTAGAAAATCTTATAAATTACTAGAAAATCTTATAAATTAATAGAAAATCTTTTAAATTACTAGAAAATCCTGTAAATTAATAGAAAATCTTATAAATTAATAGAAAATCTTATAAATTACTAGAAAATCTTATAACTTACTAGAAAATCTTATAAATTACTAGAAAATCTTATAAATTACTAGAAAATCTTATAAATTACAAAAATTGATAACTAAATGAAAGATTTTGGAACATTAAACGGTCTCAGATGAAAAAGTCATGAATACCAAAATTTCATATCTCATCAAGATCTACAATCTTTATTTAAGTCATTTTTGCATTTGAGAAAGTGGTAGTGTACATTGTTCATTAATCCTAGATTCACTCGCATAGTTTCCAAAACTTTGTTAGAGACTTGTCAAATTTCTACTACATGTTATTACCCATTTTGAAAATGACAAAATGACCTAAATAAAGATTGTAGATAATGATGAAATATGAAACTTTGGTATTCATCACTTTTTCATTTGACATCACCTAGTGTGAAAAAAACCTTGGTTGTAGGTGTCATTTTTAATTCAAAATTTGGATTGTTCAAACACGAGAAGATTTTTCAAAATAATAACATTAATATGTTTCATAACCTGATAGAGTATGATTTTAGGAATTTTTAGGAAGAAAAATGATCTTTTTTGAAGTTTGTACGAGGGAGAACGACTAGTTACAACTTTTATACAGAGATTAAAAAGAAAAATTGTTCTTGTTCATCCAGTGACGTGGCCCGGTGACGTGGCCGGCCGCCGCACGGCCCCCGCGGCCCGGTCGTGGCCTTTAGCACCGGGTGCAGCCACGACCCGGTGCTAAAGGCCCTTTCGCACCGGGTGGTGGGAAGACCCGGTGCTAAAGGCCCCCCCTTTCGCTAGAAAATCAATATAAAATGCTAGAAAATCTTATAAATTACTAGAAAATCTTATAAATTACTAGAAAATCAATATAAAATGCTAGAAAATCTTATAAATTAATATAAACTCTTATAAATTAATAGAAAATCAATATAAAATGCTAGAAAATCAATATAAAATGCTAGAAAATCTTATAAATTACTAGAAAATCTTATAAATTACTAGAAAATCAATATAAAATGCTAGAAAATCTTATAAATTAATAGAAAATCTTATAAATTACTAGAAAATCAATATAAAATGCTATAAAATCTTATAAATTAATAGAAAATCTTATAAATTACTAGAAAATCTTATAAATTACTAGAAAATCAATATAAAATGCTAGAAAATCTTATAAATTACTAGAAAATCTTATAAATTAATAGAAAATCAATATAAAATGTTAGAAAATCCTATAAATCAATAGAAATTACATGGCATCATCGTTTACTCGGACACTAATAAACTTCCTCTTTACAAATGTTCCTTGATTGTGATCACGCCGTAGATACGGTGTCTCCTCCGCCGCTAACAGGATGCTTGGGTCATCAGCCACTGAGAATGGAGGCCGGCCATCGAGCATATCATAATCTTCATCCGTCTTGTCCTCAACTCCTACGATTTTTCTCTTTCCAGGAAGAACTATATGACGCTTTGGCTCGTCTTGTGATGGGTCCAATTGCTTACCCCCACCTTTCTTATCCGCCCCTTTCTTCGGTCTGCTAGCCATGTCCTTCACATAAAAAACTTGTGTGACAGCTTTGCCCAGGACGAACGGTTCGTCTAGAAAGCCAATCTTGTTTAGGTCCACTAACGTCATTCCATAGTCCGCTTCAACTTTAACACCTCCTCCAGTCAGCTTCACCCATTGGCACTTGAACAGTGGGATCTTCAAAGGTCCGTACTCTAGTTCCCATATCTCCTCTATGACTCCATAGTATGAGTTTGTATTGCCATTGGTGTCTGTCGCGTCGATCCGGACACCACTGTTTTGGTTGGTGCTTTTCTTGTCCTGGGCTCTTGTGTAAAATGTATACCCATTGATGTCGTATCCTTGGAATGTCAAGATCGTGCTCGATGGACCTCTAGCTACAAAAGCTAGCTGCGCATCAATGCCCTCGACACCCATAAGACGTCTTCGCAACCAATCGGCGAAAGTACTATTGTGCAGACGCTGAATGAAGGCCGCAGACTTTGTTGAGTTTTCGTCCCTGAGAATCTGCATGTGCTCCTCGATGTACGGAGCAACTAAGGTTGATTGTTGCAAAACTGTGAGGTGCGCTTTACGAAATGTCTCAACGTCCTTGATCACCATCGATCTTCTCCCTAGTGTGCCCTTTCCACCAAGTCTCCCCTCGTGATGGGATTCGGGCACACCAATCGGCATAAGATCGTCGACAAAGTCAACACAGAATTCAATGACCTCCTCCGTTTCGTATCCCTTAGCAATGCATCCTTCTGGACGAGAACGATTACGGACATACTTCTTTAGGACAGCGAAGAACCTCTCAAATGGGAACATGTTGTGTAGAAATACTGGGCCCAATATACGAATCTCTTTGACGAGGTGAACCAATAGATGTGTCATGATATTGAAGAAGGATGGTGGAAATATCATCTCAAAGCTGACAAGACATTGCACCACGTCGTTCTGTAGCTGATCTAAGTGGTCTGGATTGATCACCTTCTGAGAAATTGCATTGAGGAATGCACATAGCTTCACAATGGCTTTCCGCACGTTTACTGGTAGCACACCCCTGAGTATGACGGGAAGCAGCTGTGTCATCAACACATGGCAGTCGTGAGACTTCAGGTTTGTGAACTTCTTCTCTTTCATATTTATTATTCCCTTAATATTGGAGGAGTAGCCAGACGGAACCTTGATACTGTTCAAGCATTCAAACATGCTTGCCTTCTCTTCTTTGCTGAGAGTGAAGCTGGCAGGACGCAAGTACTGGCGTCCTTTGTCTCTCTTTTCTGGATGTAGATCAGTCCGTTGCTTCAATCGTTTCAGATCCTGACGTGCTTCCAGTGTATCTTTTGGCTTCCCATAAGTACCCAGGAAGCTTATCAAGTTCACGCAAAGATTCTTCGTCAGATGCATCACATCAATCGCGTTACGGACCTCTAAACGTTGCCAATAAGGTAGCTCCCAAAAGATAGACTTCTTCTTCCACATCGCGGCACGACCATCCTCGCCCGTCGGAGCAGCCTGGCTTCCGTCTCCCTTGCCAAACACCACGTGTAGGTCCTTCACCATATCAAATAGCTCTTCTCCACTCCGGTGTCTCGGCTTTGTACGGCGGTCAGCATTCCCGCCAAAATGCGCACATTTCTTTCGTAGCTCATGCTTCGCCGGAAGGAATCGACGGTGACCCATGTACACAACTTTACGACAATGTTTCAAATACATGTTTTCGGTTTCCTCTAAACAGTGAGTGCATGCTTTATATCCTTTGTTTGATTGTCCTGATAGGTTACTTAGTGCAGGCCAGTCGTTGATGCTTATGAAAAGCAGTGCTCGAAGGTCAAACTGCTCCTGCTTGTCCTCATCCCACACGCTAACACCTTCATTCTTCCACAGCTGCAAAAGTTCGTCAACCAATGGTCTTAGGTACACATCAATGTCGTTGCCAGGTTGCTTTGGGCCTTCGATGAGCACTGGCATCATAATGAACTTCCGCTTCATGCAGAGCCAGGGGGGTAGGTTGTAGATACAAACAGTCACGGG
This sequence comes from Echinochloa phyllopogon, assembly GCA_033239725.1. NCBI lineage: Eukaryota > Viridiplantae > Streptophyta > Magnoliopsida > Poales > Poaceae > Echinochloa > Echinochloa phyllopogon. The sequence continues at coordinate 6,993,145 of BTCW01000009.1, read as the reverse complement.
CCAAGTGCTATGACTACTGCTCATTTCACCAAAAGGGTTCATGCCATCGGTACTTAAACCAAGCCTAACATTCCTCGCATCAGCATCAAACTCTGGGAATGCTCTGTCGATGTTCCTCCACTGGGATCCATCGGCGGGGTGTCTCAACATGCCATCCTGCTTACGTTCTTCTTTGTGCCAGCGCATCAGTTTGGCATGGTCTTTGTTCCTGAACAAACGCTTCAGACGGGGTATCAGAGGGAAATACCACATCACCTTCGCAGGGATTTTTTTCTTAGAACGCTCTCCCCCAACATCACCAGGGTCGTCCCGCCTGATTTTGTATCGCGCGCAGGTGCAAACCGGACAACGATCCAAGTGTTCGTACTGTCCGCGATAGAGGATACAGTCATTAGGACACGCATGTATCTTCTGCACCTCCAAACCGAGAGGGCAAACAACACGTTTTGCTTGATACGTTGTCGATGGCAATGTGTTACCCTCTGGAAGAATCTTCTTTACGAGTTTCAGTAGCTCCTCGAAACCCTTATCAGTAACACCATTTGCTGCTTTCCACTGCAGAAGTTCAAGTGTGCTACCCAACTTCTTTAGCCCCTCTTTGCAATCTGGGTACAGGTCAGTCTTGTGGTCCTGCAACATGCGCTGTATCTTTTTTATATCCTTATCATTGCCGCAGTCTTTCTCGGCATCACGCAACATTTGCCCGAGCCCATCAGTAAGTTCATTTTCCTGAGCAACATCTTCCTGAGCATCGCCTTCCCGAGCAACATCTTCCTCATCGGCATCACCCATTGCAGCATATGCAAAGGAACCGTAGTATTGAGCCAATAACGGAATGTCGTCATCGGCCTCGTCTTCTTCATCTTCATCCATTAGAATTCCTCTTTCACCGTGCTTCGTCCAAACAGAATAATTCCTCATGAAACCGTGCCTCATCAAATGCACTTGAAGACAACCTCTTTGTTTGTACGATTGTATATTTTTACAATGGGTGCATGGGCAGAACATGAAACCGGACGGCGTCCTGTTAGCCTCGGCGGCATCGAGAAACGTCCTAAGGCCATCACGGAAGGCCTGAGCGTGGGGGTCCCCGTACATCCATTGTCTATTCATCTGCATTATTAACCAATAACAAATATACAATACAATTTAAAGATAAAAAAAATTAATATACAAATTATAATATATATTCCATTATATAAATAAATTTCTAAAACTACATTACTATATTCATTAAATATAACATTACTATAAGCCTTATAAGATTTATAAGATTTTCTATTAATTTATAAGATTTTATAGCATTTTATATTGATTTTCTAGTAATTTATAAGATTTTCTATTAATTTATAAGATTTTCTATTAATTTATAAGATTTTATAGCATTTTATATTGATTTTCTAGTAATTTATAAGATTTTCTATTAATTTATAAGATTTTCTAGCATTTTATATTGATTTTCTAGTAATTTATAAGATTTTCTAGTAATTTATAAGATTTTCTAGTAATTTATAAGATTTTCTAGCATTTTATATTGATTTTCTAGTAATTTCTAAAACCACATTACTATAAGCCTTACAACTATTCACAAGTCATACAAAACAAAATACTAACTAGCTTGCCTTCTCTCTCCATTTAAAACACAACATGCATGAACACTCTCTCCACCATGAACTCAAGCTCTCTCCTCTCTCTCCTCCAAGAACACAATCTCTCTCTAGCTAGCTTTACTTTGATTCACAAATCCCTCTATTTCTAAATCATAGAAGGATTACAAGCTAAATAAAACATTAGAGAATGAAAGAGTGTACCTTGTAGTGCTCCTTAGATGAGTAGATTCTTCACAAATTTTGAAAAAAATTTGGGCAGCACCTCCCCTCCCACGGCCGAGCAGCATGAACACAGCGCCTAAGTGTTCAGCTGGCTCGGGCGGGGGAGGGGAAGCCCCTATATTCAAACACATTAGCACCGGGTCGTGGCAAGACCCGGTGCTAATGTTCACCCTTTAGCACCGGGTGCAGCCACGACCCGGTGCTAATGTGCCCGAGGCCTTTAGCACCGGGTCGTGGCTGCACCCGGTGCTAAAGGGTGAACATTAGCACCGGGTCGTGCCACGACCCGGTGCTAATGTGTCCGCCCGGACACACCTCCGCGCCGCCCCCGCTCCTAGCCGTTGGACCCGGTGCTGAAGCCCCATCAGCACCGGGTCCAAAAATGGCCGAGGCGGAGGAGGCGGGCGGATGTGAAGGATTCTGGTAGTGTTCTTTTATCGATTAATCATTTTCTTCTAAGATATGTTTGTAATATTTACTTTTTATACACAACATTTTGCCTCCATATATGTTGGCACATTAACTCATTATTCTCTATGATTACTCAACTAAATATTTTATTGACTCGGCATTTTTCTTATGAGATACTCCGTATCTAACTTAATTTTCCATATTGTCTCACATTTCTTTTGTCCATGCAATATTTTTTTATCTCTAAGACAACTCAGTTTGACATATATTTTATTAACTCAACATAATTTCTGACATGTGCTGTCTTATCTTTTTATTTATTATTTTTCTTTCAATATATGACAGCTCAACTCTTTTGTTGACTCCTTTTTCTTCCAATAACCCTTTTTATTTACCATATGTAGGGTAACTATAAGAGGATAAATGTAGATCACATAAGCTTGCTGAGGAAGGCTATGGAACAGATCAAAGCTCCTGTCCCTGCAGTGCAGGTTCTAAGCAATGGCGGGGAACTGACTAGTGTTATTGTCGCATTTGACGCTAGAAAAATACCCTGTGAAGTGGTGCAAGGATCAACTCCCGGGCAACAGTTATTGCAAGGGGATGAATGAAACTGTCCTGAACGTGCTGAACAAGATGCAGTTTTAAAGGTGGTGAGGTATTTGGGCATGAAGTTTGGGCTCCAGGTTTTGGATTTTAGTTCTCATAAGATCAACAAACTGGAGATGCAGTGCCAACAGCTAGATGAACAGAATGTCATTGTTCTGAAGAATATTAAGAGGCTATTGTGAAGCAGTGGGGATCTTCTATTGTGGACGCTTTTATTCCAACAGAGGATATACTACCTGAGCTGCTGATTAGCATTGGCTTGGAGTCGATGAGTGGAGCCGATGAGAATGCAAGCATGCTATTCTTGTAGTTCAATTACATAGTATTGTTGCTGTGTACTAAATGGAACCTTTCACGTCTGGCAAAAGAACTTATGCATTTTGTATTATCTATTTATTAACTTAACATGCCTAGATGGATGAATGTTTTTTGGTTGCCCTGATTCTATTTATTACGGATTCCGATTTAAGCAGAATAGGTCATGCATACAAAATATTTTCAAAAAAACTTCATGATATAGAGAGGCAATGTGTATGTTAAAACAGCAATGTTCGCAAATCCTTTACAGAGACATCAATAGAATTCATATCATGTCATCTTAAGCCATAGTTCAACATCTAAACCTTTAGTACACAATTGTGATATAAGATAAAATGCAGGTCCAGTCTAAATTATCTGACTACATTACAACACAGCAAAATCTTACGCCTTCAGTTACAACTCTTGTCCATATGTAGCTCAGTGCCCAAAATAACCAACCTTGCACACAAAGCGATCCCTACTTGAAGAAGGAATCACACTCATCTTCCATCACCAATCACTATGCATCAGTGTAGCCCTTAAGGTCACACTTGCTGCAACGAACATCAGTTTTTCATATCTTTGTTGTACTTCCCTGCCACCCACAAGTCTTTCTAGTATGTCCTGCAGAAGGCAACTCAACTTCAGGAGTACCAAACACGAACATTTCACTATTACGTTACTATGAAATTATTATGTTACTATAAAGCACCACTTGTGGTGAAAATAGTGAGCTGGAGTAGTATTTTGCAATATGCGCATGGTCTACATAAAGAGTCTGGCAAATATTTATGGATATTGTGTTTGGTGTTTATTGGCAAAAGTAACTAAGTTTTAAAACTGTCTTTTACAAGATGTACATTAGCTATGGCTTGACTACAAAAAGGACTGGATCTGAAATTTAGACTGTCGTGCATCAATGAAGAGAGTCTGAAGTTTAGGAGGGTCTGAAAGGGCAACATGGGTACATAACTGTGTTGTATAAAAAGAACAATGTTAAAATCTGAAATGTAACTGAATGTTGGGTTGGCCTGAAACAACAACCAAAACACACAACAGAGTTGTTGGAATAGATAAAAAATAAAATAGAAATCTGAATTGCAGCAGGCCTGTTGGTGGCTGGTGCTGATTATTGTTGAGAGAAAAATACTGCTGGCTGGTTAGTGGCTGGTGCTGGTTTTTACTGAGATAAAAACACTGCTGGCTGACGGCTGATAAGCCAAACGAACGGGTATAAAAACTAATTTGGGTATTAATTGTGGATGATGGGTAGTTCTGATTATTCTTTGGGCGAGGGGGCTGAGTGCTTGTGCGGAATAAGGCCCTGTTTAGTTCTCAAATTTCACCTCTAAATTTCACTATGTAAAAAGAAGATTCACATCGTATCAAAATGTCGGCATATGAGTATTAAATGTAGATGAAATCAAAACTAATTATTTGTTGTTCTTTGCGAGACGAATATTTTAAAGCTAATTAATCAATATTTGGATAATTATTTAAAAAAATACAAACGAAATGCTACAGCATTGTATTTATGGCACTTTTTAAACTTGAAATTAAACAAGGGCTAAGCTGGGTGAATGGACCGTACGCGAAATGTGCCTGCATGGGTAATGGGGTCTTTTTTAGTTCCCAAATTCGGGAGTTTGGGGTCTCTTTGTAATCATTGCGTCACTGTAGCATTTCGTTTGTATGTGCGAAAATTTATTCAAAAATTAATTAATTAGGCTTAAAATGTTCGTCTCGCAGAGTATAACAAAAATATACAATTAATTTTTTATTTCATCTATATTTAGTACTCCATACATGTTATGATATTTTAATGTGATGGGAAATTATAGTAAATTTGGGAGTTGGTTTTTAGAATTATAAACAAGCCTGATAGCTAGCGAGTCAGAAGCAGTAAGGCCGCGGTCAACGAGCATCTCGGCGAGGCAGAGCCAGCACGAAGATTGAAACAGAATGGACGGCGTGAGATAAGCTGAGTCGTTCATCCGGATTCACCCGTTGCCCCGTCCCCCCTCTCACGCTCCTGCCTCACGGCTCTTCTGCCCTGAGGCGGTTACGGCTTGGCGCGCCGCCCGCCGCCCTCCGCCCGCCGCCGTATCCCCGCCGAGGCGCTGTCCTTGGCCGCTGCTCCCACTGCTCGTCCCGGGGAACCAATGGCATCCCGCTTCCGATCCGGCCGGCGCCGCGCGTCCACCTCTCCCGGCAGCTCGTCGACCTCGCCTGGCCGCAAGTCGTCCGGCCACTGCAATGTGAGGCGCCGGGCGTCGACCTCTCCCGTCAGCGCGTCGTCCACGCCCGCGCCCGCGGCTGCCCGCGCGTCGTCCACGCCCACCCCCACCCCCACGCCCGCGCCCGCGGCTGCCCGCGCGTCGTCCTCGCCTGGTCAGTCCTCGTCCACCCCTACGCCCCGCCGCGCATCGTCGACGCCCACGCCCCGCCGCGCGTCGTCGACGCCCACGCCCCGCCGCGCGTCGTCGACGCCCACGCCCCGCCGCGCGTCGTCGACACCCACGTCCCGCCGCGTGTCGTTCACCCCAACGCACGCCCGCGCGTCGTCACTGCTTCGCAGCTCCTTGATTTGGAAGGTGAGTAAATGCTGTTTATATCCAAAACCTAGATGGTTTCGTCCTAAACTAGAAAACACGGGTGCGGCACCATCCTTGAGTTGGCCAGTGGTGATTCTCTGTGTGTTTTGCAAAGGATTATACCATTTTTGGACCATGGGTCTTGGATGTTACTAGCCATGTGAATGGATGTATAAGCTAGGCGGTCACAATAAGTATGTAAGAAAGGCAGTATTGCTAGAAGCTATGTTGATTGAATTTTAGTTATCAATAAACATTTATTGGCCTCTCTCATGAGAGAACAGCCCATATAGGAAATTATCCTTGTGCTTGCATTGACGGAGGGAGACACCATTGCTTGTTGCCGTTGCTCTAGTGTACTTTTCTTCTAGAATTCATGTTACAATTATATGATGCATGCATCATGATGATCTCAATACCAGATTTAGAATATGTACTAGAAATATGGCGCGCTGTTATGACCCGTTAATTTTGCATATATAGTTAGCTTGGTTAGGATAACATAATTTATTAGCTTAATCACTACCAGAATCCTTCACATCCGCCCGCCTCCTCCGCCTCGGCCATTTTTGGACCCGGTGCTGATGGGGCTTCAGCACCGGGTCCAACGGCTAGGAGCGGGGGCGGCGCGGAGGTGTGTCCGGGCGGACACATTAGCACCGGGTCGTGGCACGACCCGGTGCTAATGTTCACCCTTTAGCACCGGGTGCAGCCACGACCCGGTGCTAAAGGCCTCGGGCACATTAGCACCGGGTCGTGGCTGCACCCGGTGCTAAAGGGTGAACATTAGCACCGGGTCTTGCCACGACCCGGTGCTAATGTGTTTGAATATAGGGGCTTCCCCTCCCCCGCCCGAGCCAGCTGAACACTTAGGCGCTGTGTTCATGCTGCTCGGCCGTGGGAGGGGAGGTGCTGCCCAAATTTTTTTCAAAATTTGTGAAGAATCTACTCATCTAAGGAGCACTACAAGGTACACTCTTTCATTCTCTAATGTTTTATTTAGCTTGTAATCCTTCTATGATTTAGAAATAGAGGGATTTGTGAATCAAAGTAAAGCTAGCTAGAGAGAGATTGTGTTCTTGGAGGAGAGAGAGGAGAGAGCTTGAGTTCATGGTGGAGAGAGTGTTCATGCATGTTGTGTTTTAAATGGAGAGAGAAGGCAAGCTAGTTAGTATTTTGTTTTGTATGACTTGTGAATAGTTGTAAGGCTTATAGTAATGTGGTTTTAGAAATTACTAGAAAATCAATATAAAATGCTAGAAAATCTTATAAATTACTAGAAAATCTTATAAATTACTAGAAAATCTTATAAATTACTAGAAAATCAATATAAAATGCTAGAAAATCTTATAAATTAATAGAAAATCTTATAAATTACTAGAAAATCAATATAAAATGCTATAAAATCTTATAAATTAATAGCAAATCTTATAAATTAATAGAAAATCTTATAAATTACTAGAAAATCAATATAAAATGCTAGAAAATCTTATAAATTAATAGAAAATCTTATAAATCTTATAAATCTTATAAGGCTTATAGTAATGTTATATTTAATGAATATAGTAATGTAGTTTTAGAAATTTATTTATATAATGGAATATATATTATAATTTGTATTTATTTATATATTAATTTTTTTTATCTTTAAATTGTATTGTATATTTGTTATTGGTTAATAATGCAGATGAATAGACAATGGATGTACGGGGACCCCCACGCTCAGGCCTTCCGTGATGGCCTTAGGACGTTTCTCGATGCCGCCGAGGCTAACAGGACGCCGTCCGGTTTCATGTTCTGCCCATGCACCCATTGTAAAAATATACAATCGTACAAACAAAGAGGTTGTCTTCAAGTGCATTTGATGAGGCACGGTTTCATGAGGAATTATTCTGTTTGGACGAAGCACGGTGAAAGAGGAATTCTAATGGATGAAGATGAAGAAGACGAGGCCGATGACGACATTCCGTTATTGGCTCAATACTACGGTTCCTTTGCATATGCTGCAATGGGTGATGCCGATGAGGAAGATGTTGCTCGGGAAGGCGATGCTCAGGAAGATGTTGCTCAGGAAAATGAACCTACTGATGGGCTCGGGCAAATGTTGCGTGATGCCGAGAAAGACTGCGGCAATGATAAGGATATAAAAAAGATACAGCGCATGTTGCAGGACCACAAGACTGACCTGTACCCAGATTGCAAAGAGGGGCTAAAGAAGTTGGGTAGCACACTTGAACTTCTGCAGTGGAAAGCAGCAAATGGTGTTACTGATAAGGGTTTCGAGGAGCTACTGAAACTCGTAAAGAAGATTCTTCCAGAGGGTAACACATTGCCATCGACAACGTATCAAGCAAAACGTGTTGTTTGCCCTCTCGGTTTGGAGGTGCAGAAGATACATGCGTGTCCTAATGACTGTATCCTCTATCGCGGACAGTACGAACACTTGGATCGTTGTCCGGTTTGCACCTGCGCGCGATACAAAATCAGGCGGGACGACCCTGGTGATGTTGGGGGAGAGCGTTCTAAGAAAAAAATCCCTGCGAAGGTGATGTGGTATTTCCCTCTGATACCCCGTCTGAAGCGTTTGTTCAGGAACAAAGACCATGCCAAACTGATGTGCTGGCACAAAGAAGAACGTAAGCAGGATGGCATGTTGAGACACCCCGCCGATGGATCCCAGTGGAGGAACATCGACAGAGCATTCCCAGAGTTTGATGCTGATGCGAGGAATGTTAGGCTTGGTTTAAGTACCGATGGCATGAACCCTTTTGGTGAAATGAGCAGTAGTCATAGCACTTGGCCCGTGACTGTTTGTATCTACAACCTACCCCCCTGGCTCTGCATGAAGCGGAAGTTCATTATGATGCCAGTGCTCATCGAAGGCCCAAAGCAACCTGGCAACGACATTGATGTGTACCTAAGACCATTGGTTGACGAACTTTTGCAGCTGTGGAAGAATGAAGGTGTTAGCGTGTGGGATGAGGACAAGCAGGAGCAGTTTGACCTTCGAGCACTGCTTTTCATAAGCATCAACGACTGGCCTGCACTAAGTAACCTATCAGGACAATCAAACAAAGGATATAAAGCATGCACTCACTGTTTAGAGGAAACCGAAAGCATGTATTTGAAACATTGTCGTAAAGTTGTGTACATGGGTCACCGTCGATTCCTTCCGGCGAAGCATGAGCTACGAAAGAAATGTGCGCATTTTGGCGGGAATGCTGACCGCCGTACAAAGCCGAGACACCGGAGTGGAGAAGAGCTATTTGATATGGTGAAGGACCTACACGTGGTGTTTGGCAAGGGAGACGGAAGCCAGGCTGCTCCGACGGGCGAGGATGGTCGTGCCGCGATGTGGAAGAAGAAGTCTATCTTTTGGGAGCTACCTTATTGGCAACGTTTAGAGGTCCGTAACGCGATTGATGTGATGCATCTGACGAAGAATCTTTGCGTGAACTTGATAAGCTTCCTGGGTACTTATGGGAAGCCAAAAGATACACTGGAAGCACGTCAGGATCTGAAACGATTGAAGCAACGGACTGATCTACATCCAGAAAAGAGAGACAAAGGACGCCAGTACTTGCGTCCTGCCAGCTTCACTCTCAGCAAAGAAGAGAAGGCAAGCATGTTTGAATGCTTGAACAGTATCAAGGTTCCGTCTGGCTACTCCTCCAATATTAAGGGAATAATAAATATGAAAGAGAAGAAGTTCACAAACCTGAAGTCTCACGACTGCCATGTGTTGATGACACAGCTGCTTCCCGTCATACTCAGGGGTGTGCTACCAGTAAACGTGCGGAAAGCCATTGTGAAGCTATGTGCATTCCTCAATGCAATTTCTCAGAAGGTGATCAATCCAGACCACTTAGATCAGCTACAGAACGACGTGGTGCAATGTCTTGTCAGCTTTGAGATGATATTTCCACCATCCTTCTTCAATATCATGACACATCTATTGGTTCACCTCGTCAAAGAGATTCGTATATTGGGCCCAGTATTTCTACACAACATGTTCCCATTTGAGAGGTTCTTCGCTGTCCTAAAGAAGTATGTCCGTAATCGTTCTCGTCCAGAAGGATGCATTGCTAAGGGATACGAAACGGAGGAGGTCATTGAATTCTGTGTTGACTTTGTCGACGATCTTATGCCGATTGGTGTGCCCGAATCCCATCACGAGGGGAGACTTGGTGGAAAGGGCACACTAGGGAGAAGATCGATGGTGATCAAGGACGTTGAGACATTTCGTAAAGCGCACCTCACAGTTTTGCAACAATCAACCTTAGTTGCTCCGTACATCGAGGAGCACATGCAGATTCTCAGGGACGAAAACTCAACAAAGTCTGCGGCCTTCATTCAGCGTCTGCACAATAGTACTTTCGCCGATTGGTTGCGAAGACGTCTTATGGGTGTCGAGGGCATTGATGCGCAGCTAGCTTTTGTAGCTAGAGGTCCATCGAGCACGATCTTGACATTCCAAGGATACGACATCAATGGGTATACATTTTACACAAGAGCCCAGGACAAGAAAAGCACCAACCAAAACAGTGGTGTCCGGATCGACGCGACAGACACCAATGGCAATACAAACTCATACTATGGAGTCATAGAGGAGATATGGGAACTAGAGTACGGACCTTTGAAGATCCCACTGTTCAAGTGCCAATGGGTGAAGCTGACTGGAGGAGGTGTTAAAGTTGAAGCGGACTATGGAATGACGTTAGTGGACCTAAACAAGATTGGCTTTCTAGACGAACCGTTCGTCCTGGCCAAAGCTGTCACACAAGTTTTTTATGTGAAGGACATGGCTAGCAGACCGAAGAAAGGGGCGGATAAGAAAGGTGGGGGTAAGCAATTGGACCCATCACAAGACGAGCCAAAGCGTCATATAGTTCTTCCTGGAAAGAGAAAAATCGTAGGAGTTGAGGACAAGACGGATGAAGATTATGATATGCTCGATGGCCGGCCTCCATTCTCAGTGGCTGATGACCCAAGCATCCTGTTAGCGGCGGAGGAGACACCGTATCTACGGCGTGATCACAATCAAGGAACATTTGTAAAGAGGAAGTTTATTAGTGTCCGAGTAAACGATGATGCCATGTAATTTCTATTGATTTATAGGATTTTCTAACATTTTATATTGATTTTCTAGTAATTTATAAGATTTTCTAGTAATTTATAAGATTTTCTAGCATTTTATATTGATTTTCTAGCATTTTATATTGATTTTCTATTAATTTATAAGAGTTTCTATTAATTTATAAGATTTTCTAACATTTTATATTGATTTTCTAGTAATTTATAAGATTTTCTAGTAATTTATAAGATTTTCTAGCATTTTATATTGATTTTCTAGCATTTTATATTGATTTTCTATTAATTTATAAGATTTAGGCCTTTAGCACCGGGTCGTGGCTGCACCCGGTGCTAAAGGCAACGACCGCGGCTGGCCACGTCACCGGGCGCACACGAGAGGCCTTTAGCACCGGGTCGTGGCTGCACCCGGTGCTAAAGGCCACGACCGGGCCGCGGGGGTCGTGCGGCGGCCGGCCACGTCACCGGGCCACGTCACTGGATGAACAAGAACAATTTTTCTTTTTAATCTCTGTATAAAAGTTGTAACTAGTCGTTCTCCCTCGTACAAACTTCAAAAAAGATCATTTTTCTTCCTAAAAATTCCTAAAATCATACTCTATCAGGTTATGAAACATATTAATGTTATTATTTTGAAAAATCTTCTCGTGTTTGAACAATCCAAATTTTGAATTAAAAATGACACCTACAACCAAGGTTTTTTTCACACTAGGTGATGTCAAATGAAAAAGTGATGAATACCAAAGTTTCATATTTCATCATTATCTACAATCTTTATTTAGGTCATTTTGTCATTTTCAAAATGGGTAATAACATGTAGTAGAAATTTGACAAGTCTCTAACAAAGTTTTGGAAACTATGCGAGTGAATCTAGGATTAATGAACAATGTACACTACCACTTTCTCAAATGCAAAAATGACTTAAATAAAGATTGTAGATCTTGATGAGATATGAAATTTTGGTATTCATGACTTTTTCATCTGAGACCGTTTAATGTTCCAAAATCTTTCATTTAGTTATCAATTTTTGTAATTTATAAGATTTTCTAGTAATTTATAAGATTTTCTAGTAATTTATAAGATTTTCTAGTAAGTTATAAGATTTTCTAGTAATTTATAAGATTTTCTATTAATTTATAAGATTTTCTATTAATTTACAGGATTTTCTAGTAATTTAAAAGATTTTCTATTAATTTATAAGATTTTCTAGTAATTTATAAGATTTTCTAGCATTTTATATTGATTTTCTAGTAATGTATAAGATTTTCTTTTTTAATATATATTTTTAAAACAAGTATTAATAACTATACATTAAAACAAGTATTAATAACTATACATTAAAAACTATATTTATAAGATTCCCAAATAGTAGCCCCCGGTGCTAAAGGCCCGTTTGGAAACTGGGCGCCAAACGAAAAGTTGGGGCCTTTAGCACCGGGTTGATCTAAAATCCGGTGCTAAAGGCCCCCAATTTTCGTTTGGCGCCAGTTACGGGGCCTTTAGCACCGGGTGTAGAAGACCCGGTGCGAAAGGGGGGCCTTTAGCACCGGGTCGTGGCTGCACCCGGTGCTAAAGGCCTCAGTCTGGCGCACAGTTACGGCCTTTCGCACCGGGTGTAGAAGACCCGGTGCTAAAGGCCCTTTCGCACCGGGTGGTGGGAAGACCCGGTGCGAAAGGGGGGGCATTTAGCACCGGGTGCAGCAACGACCCGGTGCGAAAGGGCCTTTAGCACCGGGTCGTGGTTGCACCCGGTGCTAAATGCCCCGGACCTATATAGGCCGGGGACTTCTCTCCCCTTCCTCACTTCGCCCTCATTCGTCACAGATCGAAACCGCCGCCGGTGCCCCCTCGTCTCCTCAGCCGCCGCCGCCCGTCGCCGTCGCCCGTCGCCGTCGCCGCCGCCGCCCGTGGTCCCCGCGTTCACGCCGCCGCCGCCTGTCGTCCCCGCGCCCACGCCGCGCCGCCGCCCGTCGTCCCCGCCGCCATTGTCGTCCCCGCGCGCGCCTGTCGTCCCCGCCGCCGCTCGTCCCCGCGCCGCCGTCGCCCGCCGCCCATCACTGTGAGCTTCTGTGAACACTCTTGATCTCTGTGTAACAGGTGGACTGGCCTAAATGATGGTTGAGGATTTGTAACTTTGAAACGCCTGATAGCATAGATGCCATTTTCTTGTATTTTTGGATCATGCCGTGCTATCTGTATTGGAGATATTTACATTGAAATGTATATTGGAAATGTTATATGTTTGAAATGTATATTGGAAAATGCATCATTTAAATGTATTGGAGATATTTACATTGAAATGTATATTGGAAATGTTATATGTTTGAAATGTATATTGGAAAATGCATCATTTAAATGTATATTGGAAATGTTATATGTTTGAAATGTATATTGGAAAATGCATCATTTAAATGTATTGGAGATATTTACATTGAAATGTATATTGGAAATGTTATATGTTTGAAATGTATATTGGAAAATGCTTCATTTAAATGTATATTGGAAATGTTATATGTTTGAAATGTATATTGGAAAATGCATCATTTAAATGTATTGGAGATATTTACATTGAAATGTATATTGGAAATGTTATATGTTTGAAATGTATATTGGAAAATGCTTCATTTAAATGTATTGGAGATATTTACATTGAAATGTATATTGGAAATGTTATATGTTTGAAATGTATATTGGAAAATGCTTCATTTAAATGTATTGGAGATATTTACATTGAAATGTATATTGGAAATGTTATATGTTTGAAATGTATATTGGAAAATGCTTCATTTAAATGTATATTGGAAATTCTATGTATATTAGAAATATATGTGCTTCATTTAAATGTATATTGGAAATGTTATATGTTTGTATAATGTATACTATCGAAAATGTTTATTATCGGAAATTCTATGGCGTACCCGAACCCATCGCGCACCCGAACCCCTTAGCGAATCCGTTTTTCGCGCACCGACCCCCTTAGCGAACCCTTAGCGAATCAATTCACACCGCGCACCCGAACAACAACAACAACAACGTCCCACCCGAATCAATTCTTACCAATTGTTTTTAATTCTATAGATGGCGGACAACAACAACAACGTTCCACCCATGCAAGAGGACAACAACACCCCTGTCCCACCCATGCAAGAGGACAACAACACCCCTGTCCCACCCATGCAAGAGGACAACGACACGTTCTTTGCGAATCAACTTTTCAATATTGTAACCCAACCAATGTCGATGGATGATGTGTTGGGCATCATTGGAAGGGACGACAATGTCCAGGGCGACAATGTTGCAAGGGCCGAAACTATTGAAGGAGCCGGTAGCGCGCCCTCGTCTAGTCAGGTGTGTATATAGATAACATAAATTTGTACTGTACATGTCAATTATGTATACCATCTCTATATCATCTCGTATATATGTAATTTGTGTAGGCCGCCTCTGCTAAGAAATCAAAACGATCGACCACGAAGAAGCTGAAGGATGTCAAGTTACACATCACCCGAGTGGAGGATGACGGGGAGCCAGTTGAGCCCCCAAAAGTGGCCAAGAAATTTGTATCTCAGTGCGGGGTAATTGTACGGGACAATGTGCCCATTAGTATCAGAAAATGGAAGTCCACGGACCCCACTGAGGAGTACGTGCTCCCCGATACAGAGAAGGAGATGCTATGGAGGGAATTAAAGGCAATATTCGACTGGCCTAGCACTCATGAAGCAGAACTGAGGGATTGGACAATGAAGAAGATGGCAGTTCTGTTTCAGGATTTCAAGAAGAAGTTGTACTCGCAATTTCTCAAAACCGGAGAGGCCCCGGATCCTGAGAAGTATAAGAAGATCACCAATGACGAGTGGGAAGCATTCATTGAGTACAAAACCTCCGAAGAGGGTGCAACGGCTAGCGCTAGAAACGCTGGAAACGCCGCAAATAAGAAGTACTCGCATAAGATGGGTTCGGGAGGTTACAAGGCAAGCATCGCTAAATGGGAGAAGATGGAAGAAGATCTATATGCTAGAGGCATCACTCCAGCGACACATGACTGGCCCACAAGGACCAAGCATTGGTACTATGGTCATGGAGGCACCCTGAGCCCAATCGACGGCTCCTTAGTTTTTCCCGAGGACTTGCGAGAACTAGCTCAGCGTCTCCTCGATATCCTCAGGGCATCTGATAGGGGAGAATTTGTTGCCGATAGAGACAGAGATGAGCTAACCTATGCCTTAGGGAACAAGGAGCATCCTGGACGGACGCGCGGCGTAGGCACAAGCGTCTCATGGAAGAAAGGTTTCCAAGAGCACGCCGCCACCTATAGGAGCCGTTCGAGGAAGAAGGCCGAATATGAGCAGAGGGTAAGGGACCTAGAGCAAACGGTTGCCGCCCAGGGCTCAAAGCTCCAAGAAATGGAGTCAGAGATGGAGCGACGGATGAAGGTAGCATGGCTGCAGATACAACAAGCCACAGGCGGGACCGGTTCCACAGAGCCTGCACCTCTCCAACAAGCCACAGGCGGGACCGGTTCCACAGAGCATGCACCTCTCCAAGATGCGGCCCTTATTAGCCCTCCACAGCAATATCAAAGCAGTCACGCTTCCACACAGGCCGCCGAAGCGGTCCGTTACACCGTGGATGAAATAACTCAACGGACCGCGTGCGAGCTTGTCGTCAGGCAGAAGAACTTAGCTGTGGTGGTACGTATGCGACCTTAGTTCATACTGCATACATTTCACCGTAAATACCATTCATTTACTAACTTTCTTTGTGACTACTAACTTATCAGGTCGCATACGGTATGACCAAACGTGTGGAAGAAGGGCAAAAATGGCACTGCAATGACATTCCACATGGTTACGTACCTGTTGAGGTGGAGCAAGTCGTCACCAGCTGGGAAGACTTGGAACTTGACATCCCCGGAGGTGACGGAGAAACAAAACTCGGTCAGTGTTCTCACTGCATCATTCTATGGAGCAAGGCAGACATCGTTATACCCGATACACCTGCGGCTACCAACAAGCCCCCGTCACCTCCAAGAGATCCACAGGATCATGACGATTCTCCGGGAGCTCCTGATGCAAGCCCGTCTCCTCCGCCAAAGAGGTCTCCGTCTCCTCCGCCGAAGAGGTCTCCGTCTCCTCCGCCGAAGAGGGGACGCCGCACTAAAGCCTCTGCCCCCACTCCACCAGCGAAGAAGGCGCGAAAAACTAGAGAGAAGCCCGCACCAGAGAAAAGAGCGGGCGAGAAGACTCTAGAGGAGCTCGAAGCCTCGGTAAAAGCATACACAAAGAGGCAAATGGCCGAGTGGAGGAGAAAACCTGAGGCGGAGCCGAAGCTTGATCCCACCATCGTGAAGTCATTCCTCGGTAATTTGAGCAAGGGTCAACAGAAGGAAGTAATAGTAACAGACTATGACCGCTCATTACTGAAATCTCGCCGGAAACGGAAGGCTGCGGATAAGGAGGCGGGCCCATCCAAAAAGGTTCCTCAACTCGGCCAGCAACCTCAGCGTCCCTTGGGTCCATTGCCATCTCTGGACGAGCTTAACATTCAACGAGTAATGGCCGAGACTGGACTAACCAGAGCGCAAGTCCTGGGGGAAGAAGATGTGCCAGTAAACACAACGCTGAAGTGGCCGTTTAAGCTTGGCGAGCCTATGGTCCCTCCTGAAATGGAGAGGAAGCTACAAACGAAGATGCGCCGATTCCATGACTGGTATTTGGAAGAATCAAGAAGGAATAAACGGCGCATGATAAAAGTAGGCGTGAAGGACCAAGACTTCTACAATGGTGACACGGATTTTGTCTGGCTCAGGTTTAATGATATATATGAGCTGTACCACCGCGACGCCATGGACGTGGATTTGATCACATGTTGGACATTGTAAGTACTTTGTTGTTGCTTATAATTCACAGTTTGAAAACAATAATTCCAATCTATGTTGACGCGGGCTTTATTTATTGCTTAACATATGCAGAATGGAGATTCAAAAATGTCGCAGAGACAATATATATGACGTTGGTTTCGTTGACCCTCGAAGGATAAGTGAAGAAATGATAATGCACAATCCTGAGGAAACATATTTAAACCTATACAAATATATCAAGAAACAAAATTACTGTGACTCCATACTAATCCCGTACAACATCGAGTGAGTACATTCACAGCCTTCTTCTTATACTGTCTGTGTAACAATTCATTTCTGATTATAATGTATACATGTGCACAGATTCCACTGGTTCCTAATTATATTGTGTCCTGATCGGGGTGTCGTGAACGTCTTTGATTCATTGCACACCCCAAAAGAAAAACTACAGAACATCATGGACATGATGGCAAGGTGATGTATATTTTCCCCTACTTAATCCACCCCTTACACTCGCAATGACTTAACTCAATTTTTTTGTTCGCAGGGCCTGGATTCAATTTCGTACAGAACACCCGGGAATTCAACATGAAACACTAAAATGGAACATTGGCTTTCCGGTAAGCAAGTAATTTGTACATGTAGGCATCGACTAATATATTATATGAATTTTACTAGATTTCTTTTGGTCGACAGTGTGCCAAACAGGGACCGGGAAATAATTTATGTGCATACTATGTGTGCGACTACATGTGGAATTGGGGACATAAAAAGCTCACACAACGCGATATTATGGTACGTAATAATAAAGACATTTCCATTATTATTAAGTGCACAATTATTGTCTCCAACTCGACGGATTAAATGTCTTTCAAATATTTTTAAATTATAGATGTTCAACCTGAAGGAAGAGTCCCTAGAGATAGAAAGAATTGACGCAATTGCAGAACAGCTCGTCGGATGGATCTGGGATGAGGTCGTCAATCCCCGAGGAGAATTCCACTCGCCAATACTGGAGGACGTGCCGGACAGTCCAACGAGAGCTAGCTAGTCGTCAATCTTAATTATGTAGAAAATACAGTTTAAATATATATAACTCGAGTTGACATGCATGAATATCTACTTTTGTAATATATATGTCTTCTATTTTGATGAAATGTCAGCTAGTATGAATATAGAGTCGGCCGAATACGCATTAGAATACACGTATTAGAATATATACGTATATAGACGTGCACGCATGGCTACTGAAAAAAGCAAAAAAAAAAAAAGAAATCCGGGGCCTTTAGCACCGGTTTCAGGCAGCAACCGGTGCTAAAGGCAGGCCCTTTAGCACCGGGTGCAGCCACGACCCGGTGCTAAAGGCCCTGCTACCGGCGCTGCGGGGCAGGCCCTTTAGCACCGGGTCGTGGCTGCACCCGGTGCTAAAGGGCCCCTTTAGCACCGGTTATTCAACCCGGTGCTAAAGGGGTACCCCTTTAGCCTCGGATTAGTTGCACCGGGTGGGAAACCCGGTGCTAAAGGGCTTTCCCACCCGGTGCAGATGTCGATCATTCTGGTAGTGAATCCAGCCCTCAGGTGAGTATATGGAGCTGTTTTTATTGGGTTTCATGTGTCCACTACTATTAGTAATAAATCCGTTGAGGTACTAATATAGGATTAACTGTGCACGGGCAAGTGTTGCTAAGTCTGTAAACCTTACAGAACTACATATCCTAGTTGCCAATTTGCAGTCTCCTTTTTAGATAGCGGTCCTAATATTTAATAAATTTCTCTGCGGTGATGTTGCCGACATCATAAAATGAAGCATCAGATTGGGTCTAGCAGTTCACATAAGCTGAGGAACTTAACAGTTACCCATTTCATTTTTTTTGTTATGCTGTCAACGTCTCCATAGGATTTATTTGGCTTGCACCAAAAGATCACTTGGTGCAGAAAGATTTTTGCATTATTTCTTCAGAGAGATGCATACAGAAAATGGATTCATGGTAAAAATTATGGAATTACATGTTGAGATTTTTTAGAGTAACACAATTTTTTAAGATCTCTCTGGATACTGACTGAGAAAAGGTGTACAGATCGTGAGAGAGAACTAATATGTCTAAGCTTAAAATTTGGTTTCAAAGCTTTGTCTACGAAAAACTGCAGTGTTAAAATTATGTCTTTTTTTAGGAAGGATGAAAAAGTCTAGTAAAGCTTGTCATGAACATTTGGTCATTTCCACATGATTTATGTTGTCCAATACATTACTTATACTGATAAGATGAGCTGTGATATTCCACAAACAGAAAAATAACACACACGAAGTAGTAATATTTACTTAGATAGACTGGGCAAAACATAGAATGTTCCTGTGTGGTAGTTGTGAGCTGTAGTACTATAAATCATTATCAAGCGAGTGCCTGCTTAAAATTTTCATCCTATAGTGAGTATTGATGATATCCTCGTGCTTTGGGCTATTGGGAAAAATCATTAGCCTGAATTACCAAACCAAACTGCCAGCCGCGCATGCTTGAAACTGATATAAATTTTCTGTGCCGGCTTGACTACTCTGTCAATGCATTGAATCTTTGCAGCCACAAATGCTGCAGTGCTTCACCTAATGGGAGGAACTATTTTATTTTATTGTTTTGGTTCCCACTTTATAGAGGGTACCAGTCAAGTACTTCGACAAAAGATTGCATCTCCAACAAATTATTAGCAGGTAGCTGACATGTCTTCTGATTCGAAAATTGATGTGCTGTTAAATTTCTAATATAACTGTTCGTCCAATAAAACAGTTGTTATAACATAGGAGTACTTTATGAATAAGGGCTCTCCATTCTTTGCTAAGCTAGAAGGCTACTGCACATATGAAATAAATGTATTGTATTGGTCCAAAAATGTTCAGTACCATCCAGAACACCTTCTCTAAAAGTGGAAACTGATACAACCTTAAACTGTTTCTTTTCATTTTCTCAGCTTAATCTGCTAAGTGCTAAGACCACAGGAGAGCTCTCAAACCACATTATTACTGGTACATTGTGAAAATTTTAGTAACTAATACCGGCTGACAAGGACCCTATCCTTATTACCTGGTCAGACATTAACATTGCCCCTGCCCTTAGTAAAATTATTGAAATAACCGAGTTAAATGGTCATGCTGCCTTGCTTTGATTTCTCCCCCTAAAAATTTCTTTATACTACTGCACTCTGTGTAGCCTCACTTATATAGTGCCCTGAACTCCCCTGGCTGTCCTACAACTAATATACTTTGTCAGTAAGAATACTGCTAGAGACTAAAGTATTTGTTTCCTTGTATATGTTTTCAGTCTATTTTTGAAATTAGCAAACGTTGTTTGAAGCTTTGCAACTGACAAACTGTTACTGCTATTGGGGAATTCCATGAATATATATTCCAGATTGCTTTAGTCACAGCATAAGTAGGATGTTGCATTACTAAGTTGCTAACCCTGTAGCATGTTCTCCAGCATTGTCGCATTGCGGGTATCAACTTGGACAAATTCATAATGTTTTCCAAGCTTAGCTGCAAAGGATTCATCTTTCTCCCTGGCAAAATGGGGCATGAATAATTGACAGTTATATATGCAGCTTGAACAGATAAGAATGTCGCACCCTGCTGTATGGGCAGCTCCGCCTCTGGTGTGGGTTTGCAAAAGGATATGTAGATAATTGGGTTTGGCTTTGGGATGAAGAATGGCAAAATAGGCATTCTCATCCCTCAATAATTGCCGACTGCATGTTTGTCCCCTAGCTTTAGTCCAACTTATTTGACTGCAATCCCTCCTCCCCTCCATCTATCGCAGAGGCCACCACCACCCCTTCTATTTTATTTGAAACATGGTTTGCTCTACAATTTACCCGCTCTCCAATTTACCAAATGTAAGAAAAGTAGTAGTACTATTAAAGTGGCTGAAAGATGCTACTTGCTTATTTGTCTGTAGTTCTTCAAACTGATCGGATTTTTATTTCAGAAACCACACATGAAACTGACGAGAAGGAGGACGGGGCAAGCTCTTCAGAAAGTCCTGAAAGTTCAGGCAGAACAACTTCCGGTAAGTAGTGGCACATGTATTCCTTGTATTGTAGGATATACTACATTTTGCCTGTGCCAGTGTGTGGATTCGAATTGTATGTAAATTCCTATAGCTTGCTTAAATTGCAATTGTTTGAGCCATAGAATCTATATGACTATATACATCACCTACAGCCTGTTACACCCACCTTATAATCTCTTGCAAACCTGCTGGCATTCTGCATTTAGGATCTATTTCTATTACTTAGGTAGTGCTTTTGCAGCTTATTGCTTGTGTAGCACTTATCCGAACTGAAGAAAAGATGTGCTTCAGTTTCGTGACATTATGATCATAGGAACAATAAGGTGTTAGACTTTTACCTTTCTTTTGATATTTGATCATCTAATATTATATTCAATTTACAGGACGAATTGTATGAGCTTTTTGTGTCTGAGAAGGAGGAGAAGAAAAGCTCTGAGTTTCGTGATTTCTATACCTCTGAAGCTGCTGTCACTGCTATCGATGTCCCAGGGCAAACTTCTGGTGAACAGTATCTGAGGTTCTCTGATCCTGCAAAGATTTCATCAGCAACCCTTATCGACTGGGTATTCATGTTGGGAGATGCAGGATATTCTCTCCGTGGCTGTTTTGATTCATCTGATTTTGCAGTCACACACTTTGGTTACTTCAAAGGCAAGAGATCTCTGATGAAAAGACTCAAGAAATACAAAGCAAAGTGGGGTAGGATGGATATGGAAGCAGCTGCTGATTTGATACTGGATGAGATCTGCTCTGGTGCTGCTATACTACCCTCTGATTTGCAACACCTCCTTGGTTTGCTTAAGAAAAAGAACACATTTATCATAAGGCACCATGCCTCGTTGTATAAGGAACTTGGGAAGGATGTCCTGTTCTCCTCAATGTTCGTAAGATTCAAGAAACTTGAGAAGCTTAACAAATCGAAGTACAAGAAAGTTCTCGCCAAGATTCCCTACTGCAGTGGTTTAGATTGGTGGAAGCCAAGGGTCCGGAAAAACACATATCTCGAAGCAGTGCTCGACAGGAAGAATCCCACAAACCTCAGCAAGAAGAACCGGCGAAACCGCAAGGTCAAAATTGCATTCAGGGTTCGTTCAACATATAAAGGGCACGGGGGTGAGCTATTGAGATTCAGAAGGAATGGTCAGCAACACCTTCCTGATTTTTCGATTGGCAAGCAGCCAGCTGCTGCTGCAGGGACACTGGGCCGTCGCCTTCAGCAGCCATCACCCACTGCCTCCAGCATGAAGAAGAAGCTTCCCTGTTCAGCGGCTTCTGCAGCGAGCAGGGGTCAGAAAGCTGTGCAGCCAGGGATGGGCAGCTGTGCTGTCTCTGGAATGGTGGAAGTGGAGCTCTATGGACCTGATGACGCTGAACATATGTTTGAGGTTGCAGTGCCTGACCTTTTGGTCGATTTCCAGCAAGCTATGAGTGATGTGGGAGAGATCAAAGGTCTTGGGTGGCCGGAGCCATCAAGGGGAGGACGGCTCCGCTGAAAAGTTCAAGTTGGATCTAGTGGGTGGCCGGAGCCATCAAGGGGAGGACGGCTCCGCTGAAAAGTGCAAGTTGGATCCAGTGAAGCCAAGTGAACCTTGATGTAACAGCAGTGCATCTTTGGATGCTTTTCATATTCAGAAATGTTAGGATATATACCGAAGCTCATGTTTGCAGGACTCTTTTCATGCGGTCGAACGGCAGAGTTTCTAACTGAATCTTTTACTGTGGATAGTAACAGCATTACACTTGTGCAGTGGATCTTCTTATATAGATATGATAAGACGTTTCTGGTAATGTTTGGAGGCACTGTTCTATTGCTTGGTTTAACATTTGGCCGGTCAGAATTTTTCCGGTGACTTCCATGTGGAATCAGTTATGAACTGGTGCCGCTGAATTGTCTTTTTAACTTGTTGCAGTGAGGATATATGTCGAAATTGCAACTGTATTCTTTCATATAGTACATGTAGTGGATTATTGTTTACTTGCCTGCTTGATATTGTGATTTTAAGTGAAGTTTGTTAATGGGTGGATTCAATCTTTGGGAAACACTTTTTTGAGTGCTTCTTTGCAACCTGCTAATGGTTTGGGTGGAAACCGGCTTCGATTTGGTGGGAAAACAGTGTTCCTTTGAAACCTAAACGGCTCAGCTTGGTTTGGTAATTTGGTCGGTAGTGGTTTGCTCGATTTCACAGAAAAACTGCTCAGCTTTTGGTAATATGGATGGAAATGCTTTTAAACCGTGGATTGTAGCATATGGATTTGAGGCCAGTAAATCAGAGTAGTCTCCTGGTTTGTTTGCATAGTTTGCGGACCCACTAGTGGATACTTCATAGCGCCGGCGGCGGTCTCGTGAGCGACGCCAGCACGGCGATCACGGTGGGTGCCCCTGCCATCGCCGGAGCCAGAGATCACGGTGGGTTTTTTTTTTGCATATTTTCCTTGACATTGTGTTTCTTGGTAAAGAATTGGCAATGACCATTTTACTTGCACCAGCAAAGAAAGCGACACGCAATTAGCATAACAGTCGTGTTAGAAAATGGAGGGAAGATGCATCCGAGAAAAAGTTTTTTTTTTATCAAATCTCGGACATACAGTTAACTGCCAAAAGCTTTTAGCGTGCGCGAAGGATGAGCTAATCATTTCATGTAGACATTTACAAAGACTCCACGCAGACCGCATCCACGCGTTACATCGAGATATCATCATGATTTTCACATCCAAAAGGCCACGGGATCCTCCAGGGTAAAGTCACTAGCTGCTTCAGGCACTTTGTAGTATCGAACTCGCCTGCTGTTGCCAGTCGTCAGGTGTCCATCCTTGTCAAACTTGAGAGAAAACGTCGTTACTCGAAACAGGTGGCGGCATGGCTGGTCAGTCTCATCTAAATCCTCGTCCTCCTCATCCTGCAACCTGTAGAAATTCCTCTCGTCAGCACAGTCATCGCCGGTTATCGAGACGCACTGCACCAGGCAGAACTTGCTTCTGTCTCCCATGTAAATAAGGGTGGCTCCAACGTGCTTCTCAACCGAATCCTCGCTGAATATCTTCTCCTTGCTTAGCTTCCAGGACAGACACTGCCCATCACTGGAGTCAGAGCTGGAGGACACCACATCGCAGGCGCATATGTGTCCAGCTGCGCCCGGATCTGCGCTAAGCCCAACCCAGGCGTCCAGCTCGCTGTCAAAATACGCGCGATCGGTGAAGGGCAGCATCCACTTGCCGTGTTGCTTCCACTTGAGATGTGCTTCCGCCGTGTCGAAGGTGAAGGTGCGCCTCTTGGTGCTTACAAAGATGGTCCGTCCATCAGGATGCACGGTGTAGGAGGTGATATCCTTGTGCTTGAAGGGATACTTCGGCAGCTCGCACCAGCACAGATCGCCGGGTTCTTCTAGCGGCGGCGTTTGAAGCAGCTGAAAGGAGTCGCAAGACAGAGCGTATAGTCTTTTGTCGACGGAAAAGTAGATAGGATCGATCAGATTCATCTTGGGGCGAGGGACCAAGCCAAACAACCGCGTGCGAACGTCGAAGACAGGAGCGCCGCAACTCGGCGTCAATGGATGAGTGTTCCTCCCTCCCACTCCCACGTAGTTGGGATCCATGGCAATGATCTTGGTGCCAAAGGCGGCAGCAAAATAGTCGGGATACCCACGGTGAGCCTCCAAGCGGAAGACAGCTGGTGGCAGGCGCTGCTCGCGCTCCGCGCCTTCACCTGAGATGGCAGTGTTGTGCAGGTGCGGCGGCTCGTCGGAACAAGGGTCGGACGACAGATCTACCTTGCGGATGCTGTACCCCCACAGCCAGTCATCGACAACAAGGTAAAGGTGCCGGCGCCGGCGCTTTGCCGTTCGGTCGCCATTAACCCCACCGGAACGCCGCTTTGCCATCCTTGTTCCTCCTTGTCTCCTTCTTGTCCTCTGCCCACGGCCCAGCAGATCAAAATTTCCTCCCGATCCGTCTTCCCTTGATCTTTTAAAGGCGCTGCCACTGACCCTTGATCCCTGCCATCCAAAAACGAATCCGTTCGCAAATAAGAATCAGACCACACCAGTCCTACCCCTACTACAACTCAACTAGAACCAATCCTGATATCCGAATCTGAATCGTGTGGTTGCAAGAAACAAAGAAAATCACATTCTACCAACCTGTTAAAGGTGGCTGAGGCGGACGCGGCGTCGGAGGTGGCTCCGGCGGCGGCGGCGGAGTAATTTTGAGCGGCGGCGGCGGCGGCGAACCGAATGGATTCGTGGGGGAGGAAAGGAAAGGAAACCCTATTTGACTAGGAAATCCTATTGGACTAGGGCCGTGTCGAACCTTGGGCCGGTCCGACCCCCATGGACACCACCGTTGTGGGCAGGGTTGAATGTGTTGTGCGCAATAGCGCGGGTGGGCGGGTTGAATTCGGCCCAGTAGAGGCTTTCGGCCTGCGCGGAAGAGGACGGCTCAGTTGTATTCTCCTTGATTACCTAAAAAAAGTTGTATTCTCCTTAAAAAGAAAAGTAGGAGCTTATGTATTGATGTTTTTATTTTCTTTCTTTATATTATATAAAATATGCCCGTCCGTTGCTATAGTTTATAAAAAAGTATATATCAATTTATTTTGGTTATATTATACTTTCATAGCTTAAGAACTAAGGAAGCTATAAAAGGGATTATCAACATGTTTCACCACCAACTTCAATTTGTGAATTATTTTTCTCTGCTCTACTAGTAATTAGCTATCTTTTTTTTCCGAAAATATATTTTTGCGGTAGAGAGATTCACTCACTAATCAAGAGTCTAATAGGGTTTACAATCTTGGAGCATAAAACGTCAAATACACGAAAAAGCATATCTACAAGCCAAGTTATGGACTTATGGTTTCAACTCGATAAGCATGCTCCACAAGTTCATGAGCAACCTATTCTGCACAAGTTCTTTGGTTACTTGGACACTGCCACAGGCTTTAACGATCTCCGTTACATTTTGGACAGTTGGCCTAATTGGTTGATCTCTTCGTCCTGGAGTGATGGGATACGGTTATCTGTTTTACAGTATTACAAAGTGTGCTAATATTTTTCTTCCATGTGGTCTAATTTTTAGAAGTTTGGTTCACGGCAAAATCGAAATGTCTATATTTTGAAACGAAAGGTACATACATTTATTATCATCAAGAGAATGGCATTTCTCCATAGTTATAAATGTGATCTTTGAATCTAGAGTATTTCATTCCTTAAAAGCCCATAAATTTTCTTCCGTCCAAGCAAGTCTTAAAAAAACTTATCATGGACCTAATTACGCCATCTACGATCATCATAATTTCACACTATAAAAGGCGCTAGAGCGGCAAAGAGCCAAAGACAACAATCACGAGAAGACTCAACCACTTCATCCTTTATATACCAAAACTAGCCCCCTGTAAACCACACCGCCATCGCAGTAAGCGACCAAAAGCCAGAGAGGCGGCTTTGCCCTGTCCGTAGGCCGTAGCCTTGGTGCCGAACGCCATGGCCGGCACCAAGAGCAAGTCGTCCTCCGCCAAAGCTGGCACGCCCCTCCTCGGCAAGGCCGCGGCACCTTCGCCAAGGTCTACCACGCGCGCTGCCTCGCCGGCGGCGACCCCGTGGCCGTCAAGGTTCTCGACAAGGCCGAGCTCGCCGCCACGGGCATGGTGGCGGGCGTCCTCCGCGAGGTCTCCGCCACCCCAGCGTCCTCTGCCTCCACGAGGTCCTCGCCACGCGCTCCTAGGTCTACCTCGTCTTGGAGCTCGCCCCCGGCGGCGACCTCCTGTCCCGCCTCGCCTCCCTCCCGGCGCGCCTCGTGTTCCTGCAGCTGGCGTTGGCGCTCGCCTACGGCCACGCCCGCGGCGTGTTCCACTCCACCGCGACGTAAAGCCCCAGAACGTGCTCGTCGATGCCGCCGGCGGCGTCAAGGTCTCCAACTTCAGGCTCGCCGCGCTCCCGGACTCGCTCCGCGACGACGGCCGTCTGCACACGGCCTGTGGCACGCCGGCGTTCCCGGCGCCCGAGGTGCTCCGCCGGAGGGCCTACGACGGCGCCAAGGCCGACGCGTGGTCTTGCGGCGTCATCCTCTTCGTCCTCCTCGCCGGCAGCCTCCCCTTCGACGATACCAACATCGCCGACATGTGCCGCAGCAGGGTGCACCGCCGCGAGTACGCGTTCCCGCGGTGGGTGTCGCAGCCGGCGCGCCGCCTCGTGTCGTGTCCCGCCTGCTCGACTGCCGACCCGAACCCGGCGACGTGCCTCGCCGTGGCTGAGCTCGCGGGGCACCCGTGGTTCAAGCGCTCGCTCAGCGTGGACTCGCAGCTCGGCGGCCTCATGGACGGCCAGGCGGAGCGGGAGCTGGCGTTCCAGGTGCCGCCGGCGCTGAACGCCTTTGACATCATCTCCATGTCGCCCGGGCTCGACCTCTCCGGGCTGTTCGGCGAGAGCAGGAGGAGCCGGGAGAAGCAGTTTATGACGACGGCGTCGCCGGAGAAGACGGTGGAGCGGCTGGGGCAGTCGGGCGCGAAGCTCGGGTACTTCATGGTGGGGAAGAAGGGGGTGGAGCGCCTGCCGCTGGGAGGCCTGTCGGGGCTGGTGGCGATGTCGATGGAGATGTCGGAGGTGTCGCCGGAGCTGATGCTCGTGGAGCTGAGGCTGGAGGGCGGCGACGGCGACGAGGCCGAGGTGTTCGGGTGGGAGGAGCTCAGGGTGGAGCTCGGGGATGTCGTCACGGCGTGGCACGTGTGCGAACAAGGCTAATTCGCTAGCGGAAACGGGAGCTGCAGGATGAAAATTCTTTCGTAAGTACTCTGTAGGATGGAAGTGTAGGTATAGTAAAGTCTGAGAGTTGATTAGGACGCACTGTAATGTATGATGCTGGATGTTAATTAGTAGTAGATTGGTAGTTCTTCAATTTAATGTGTGATTATGCCTGTGATGGTTAGATTGCCATGTATAGTAGATCTTCGTTCCGGATTCTTCAAGTGTTCAAGCAAGTGATCGACAATTTCAGTCTCAAACGACAGCAGTACTCCATTCCGGTCCTTCTGCAGTTTCCGGCGCAGGAGTTGTATAAGAATTTTGCTAGAATTTGACAGAAAACTTCCATTCCAGAACATTGGAGTCACAAGGAAATTATCTGAAAGAGGGCTATGCGTTAAGGAAGACTTGCTAAGGAGTATATGCTGGCTTTTTGTCTCCTGCAAGCACCAGAAGTGGAATTAACTTGAGTCGATTGCAATACCAAGCAGTTTCCAAGAGTGCTCCTGGTCCTGGTGTAGTCGACCACCAGACTTGACTGCACGTTCCCGTTGCCATGGACTCGTCTTCCCTGACAGCAGCAACCATCGGACTAGAATTTCACAGGAAAGAAAACAGTCGGATTCCAGAGCATTTGGGCTCAAAATAAAATTTCCTGAAAGAAGCCAAAATGCATGGCCAGTGATTGGAATGGATGGACAACATATGCCGTATGCGTGCATATGTTGGAATGGATGGGTTCACTAGAATTACTTGATAGTCCTGCAAGCACAACATGGTTTTAATTGCTAAGCAGTTTCCCCCAAAAAAAAATGCTTGCGCTCGCACAAGAAATTTGCTAAAGAATTTGGTGGCTAGAAATAGTTGAAATCCAACACCATTGGTGTCGCAAGAAAAATTCCCAAAAGACGCTGCTTACCAACCAAAGTCGACCAAGTACCAAAATCTGTTCAGCTCGAATCGATTGCAAACACCAAAATACGAAGTAGCAGTAGTTTCCTAGTCCAATCGAACTCTCCAAACTTGCATTGAGTGTACATGCATATGATGCATCCCCATTGTAACGGACGAGGGACGACTCATGATCTTCTTCCCTGACAGCGGCTGCCAAACCGCAGCGAAACCGTCCATTTGCACACCATGGGGCCTTTTGTCATCCGATGTATAAGCCGGAGGCCCTCTCTCCAAACTATTTATTTCAAACTAAGACCAGCACTTGATGTCTGATTTCCCATATCTAAGCTACCAAATGAATGGACCATATGAGTTCATAGACATTCTATTCTTCCTTTCAGGGAGTAAAAGGCTTCCTAAACCACTAACAGGATTCACAAGCCAACTGTAGTAAACTAATAAGAATGCCATGTTGTATTAACTGTTCTGTTGCTCGAGAAGCCACGGGCATGTAGTAAATTAGAACCACAAAGCTATTTAATCTACATATGTAAGCATTGAAGAGTGAATGTTGTGAAGCCACGCTGATGCTCAAAAGTATTGTAGAATGTTTAAGTGAAATGTTTGTTTAATCCTGTACTAAAATATAGAGTTTGCATATGTTTCTTAATTCGCTGTTGTCTCATTGCGATTTTCCTCCCGAGCTGGGCTCATTTCCATCTCAAATGGGCCTTCCGTGGGCTCTGGGCTGACTGGCTGTACATTGAGAAAGCTAAAGGTGCAGCAGCCATTGGATGCATATTGGATGGCATCCGGTAGGGCTGACTTCTTTGCTTCAGCACGTTAGGGAATCCGCGCCGCCTCGTCACCGTTCCCTCTCCTTCCCTTCCGCCGTCGCCGCTGCCCCGCCTTCCGCCTCGCCCGCTGCTTCCTCTCGCTGACACCCTACCTCCGACCGCGTCTTCCACCGCCCCGTCGACTCCAAGGCTCTCAGATTCTCCTCCGAGAACGGCGTGACCGCTAGCCAGTCAGCCCCCGACGAGCAGCCGACGACTGGGCGAGCGGCTCCGCCACTTGCAGCATCTTTGCCCCGCCTTTGCCGGCGACGAGAACCCATGAGGTATTCCCGCCCCTTGTCTTCACTTCCTTCTGTGCGAAACGGAGCACTCAAAACCCTAACATATGCTAAATGTATTCGGATCTGACCCTAACATATGAAGTCAGTTTCGGTTTTGTTTGCAAAATTATCGGGTGTGCATGTGTCTGTCGAGTTGAGTTGCAATAGGATTGGGGATGATTGATTCGAATTCGATCTCGTGTTGCAGGGATCAAAGATTAGAGGCAGCGCCTTTAATAAAAGAGAGAAGGGAGACAGAACGGGAGGAAGCAGATATATATCGAGTAATAATACAAGAAGTCTTTTTTGTGAAAGGGGTGGTGAGTAGATAGAGAACAAGAAAGCAACGAGCAAGAAGGATGCCGAAACGGCGCTCTAGTGGGATTGACCGCAGCCCGAAGCGTTGGCGGCAGCACCTTTACCTTGTCATCGATGACTCGTTGCGCGGATACAGCATCCGCAAGATAGATTTGTCATCCGATTTTGATTCAGATGACAGCGAGGAGCAGCAGCATCCGCATGCTACAATCTTAGGGCCAGGTGCCGAGCTTCACCTGCCCCCAGCTGTTCTCCGCTTGGAGGCGCCGCGACGATTGCCACACTACTTTGCGGCCGCCTTTGGCACTAGGATCATGGCAATGCATCCCATGAAGCTGGGAACGGACGGCAAGGTTTGCTTGATGTCCAATCTCCTCGTTCCCATATTCGATGTCCGCACACGGGGCGTCATCTTTGGTCCTCGGCACAAGGAAGACTTGGCTGACCCCATCTACATCCCAGTCAGGGATAGGCTGTTCGCTCTAGCTTCTGGCTCCTTCGAGCAGCTCTGGCCACCACCGCTTGAACACCCTGGCGGTGAGCACTGGGTGTGGGCATGGCACGAGCTCCCAGAGCCGCCCTTTGAGAGGCAGCAAATCACCTCATACGCCGTGCACCCCGATGGGCGGACGATCATTGTCAGCACCGCCGAGAGTGGTGGTGCCGTCGCCGCCACCTTCGCCTTGGACACGGAGGCGCCGGACTTCGTGTGGAAACGGCTGGGCAAGTGGGTGTTGCCTTTCACTGGCAGCTCGCACTTCGACGGCGAGCTGGACGCCTTTGTAGGTCTCTCTAAAGACACAGACACCCTTGGTTACCTCTGCTCCTGCGACACGGCCGGTTCTGACACCGGTGAGGGGCATTGTCCACCTCCGGCATGGAAGCTCAGCAAAGAAAAGCTGTTCGGCGATGACCGGGGCGAGAAGCACGAAGGCGCCACCCTCCTCTACCTGGGAGGCAAGAGCAGGTTCTGCCTTGTTCATCTCCATCCAGGATGGATGCCTCGATGAGGAGGTGCAGGAGGAAGATGTGCCCGGGGCACGACGTAATCTGCTTCGACTGACCATATTTTCTCTCAGCTATGACAAAAATGGAGACCTGACCACTGGCAAGAGTCGCCGGGTTCGATACTATAAAGTACCTAAAGCTTCTACTGAGTTTCTGCTCAAGAAACCGGTGGCGTTCTGGCTGTAATATTGTGCTATGATAGTATGAAATTTCATATTTTTCGCTTCAAGCGTGATTCTGTTGCATCTATTGTATTAGAGCCAAGATTGTGCAGATGCAAATGTGCATCCTTTGTATCTTTTGAATAATATGAAATGTATGGCGATGTCTCTTTTAATCCTTTTGATTTGATCAGTAGAGCATGCTTGCATAAGCCTGCAAGAACATGACCTTTTGAATGGCGATGTTTTGTTTATCTTATTTGATTAGCCTTCGCTCCTCATGCTCACATTGTTCTCTGAAAATTGGTGTGAATGTGTGTTCTTGATGGCTACTGTACATTATGAATATGTTTGTTTTCCATGGTTACATTCTGAATATGTCTGTTCTGGATGGTTCAAGTTCTCAATGTGTGTGTGCTTTCTGCATTCATGCGGGAAGCGGTGCTAGGTCCTGAAAGTGCTCAGATCAGATAACTTCAGACTGGAGACAAAAGAAGATAGTAGAACTCCACATTGTAATTAGGATTGTACCCCATCGGCGCCAACGTGCTCAACGTCCGCATCACCGGGGCGCTCTACGACGTTGAGGCAGCACGGCGGGACACTGGACGGCGGCGACAAGACCTGCATCGGCGTGCAGTGCTTCCGCAAGGTGTTCCTCATCATCGCCGTCGTCGGCGCGCTCGTGTCGCTCGTGCTGGTGCGGCGGACCAGGAACTCTACAAGGGAGACATCTACGCCGAGTTCAGGGACAACGCGCGCCGCCGCCGAGGAGGAGGACGAGGATCTGAAGCGGCCCAAGGAGGAGGAGTCAACGCCGGTCAACGGGACTAAGGTGTAGTATCCATGGGGATTGGCGGCCAGGCGCTTGCAACCCTTGCGTTGACGGAG
Organism: Echinochloa phyllopogon; assembly: GCA_033239725.1. Lineage (NCBI taxonomy): Eukaryota > Viridiplantae > Streptophyta > Magnoliopsida > Poales > Poaceae > Echinochloa > Echinochloa phyllopogon. The sequence goes on along the minus strand of BTCW01000009.1, from coordinate 6,961,267 downwards.
TATACATGGCCAACGCCACATGATTGAGCTGACGCTCGGTTTTGACTTGTATACACGTCGTCTCCGGTCCATGCTGTTCTCAAGCTCAGAGAGAGCTCAGACGAGAGAGGCAAGGGATGCCTCAGTCACAGACTCACAGCTTATGACTGCATATACTGCAGGTGATTACTGATTGATTAGCGTGGAGTAATCTTTTAGCAGAAGACTAGCGGTGATGATAGCATAGAACGAGTTGCCTTGTTATGGTTTGTTTAGCTTCTGTGGTAGATGATCCCAATTTATAGTTGTCGGAAGGAGAATAAAATTACCTTGATCACCTCATAGAGGTTTGTATCCAGGTGATCTGGTGTCCTGCCTGTAGCATACAGCCATGGTGGTTCTGAACGTCTGATGGAAGCGCACCATTTCTGCAAAGGAAGAAATCAGATGAAGCGAAAACAACATTATTTGAATGACAAATGAAACGTTCTGCGTCAACGAATCACACCATTTCGACGATGAACTTTTAAGAATATCTCCTCTTCTCTTTCTAAAATTTAAATGATTTATTGGCACGGTGCACTGCCTTGCCCTCATTCAGCTCGAATGAGCTGTGAGATCAGTTCCTATCAGTTCCTTTTACGAACAGAGCTACAGAGGTGTTGATCCGTCCAATTTAGCTGGATTTTTAATTTCTGGACCAACAACTGATCTCAAACAAGAGATGTTCCAAGTTTCAACAAAACTGCACTTGCATTTACCTGATGGATGCAAATTGTCGTCTGATGGGCCTTAAGACAAATTAAACAAGCTTGATGAATTTTATCCATTGTCGTTAGTAACTAGAAAGTGACATTCCACTCGGTAAGCTTGAATTGCTCCTAGAGCCTGTGAACTATCACAAATAATTTGATATTATCCTTCAGGTGATACAGTTAAATCATCTGCTTTGTTTGCAGCAAAACTTGTAATAATGTGGCCCAATGCAACTTTGTTTGCAGCGGCCGGGAATTTTTCATTTGCTTGATGAAATAAAACTCCCTTTATCTAAAAGAAACAGTTAAATCATCTGCATGACTGCATGTTCAGCCAAAGTGAATATTTCAGGACGCTTCACTGACAACAAATGGTCAAGATATCTGACTTTTCATAGCAAACAATATTTCTCTTGACCATTTGTAATCAGTCGACAGGAGAGAGAAATTACCTTAGAATATCTGACAGAGCTTCTTATCCTAAGTGAACCGGTGTCCAGCTTTTAGAGAACATGCAATGTTGGCTTTTATCATCTGATGATTTTCAGGTCGAGAAACGATGCTGACAGGGCGAACGCCGTTGGGCTGATACGCCGTCTCTGCTATGTGCTATGGAAGGAATCAGATCAAGGGAAAGTCGATGTTGTTTGAATGTCAATCATAAAGCGTTGCATCAATTCGAATCAATGGTGTTTGTGGCTCGATTTGACTTGATAGTTTTTTTGGCTTAATAGCCATTTTTGTCCCCAAACTTTCTCAGGGATCGTTTTAATCCTCGAACTACCAAAAGAGTCAATTTAGTCTCTAAACTATTGTTTTCTGGTCTAGTCTAGTCCATAGCCTTAGTTGGCATGCCACATCAGTGGGTCTAATGTGACCACACTCTGAATATCCAGAGTGCCCTCTACATCAATTAGTCAATTATGTGGAACTATTCATTACTGAGTCTGTCTATCTTTTTACGGAATTAATTAATCATGTCTTTCTCCATATTTCCTCTAGATATCGTTCAGCAAATCTTGTTTTTGATCCCTCTCCTAAGATTTCTAAATTATACATGCTAAAATAGTGTAATCTATTGCTACTTGTTACTCTGAGTTGCTTACGCTGGAATTAACTGTATGAACATGAGTGAAGACAACTCTATCACGTTATGAGTAGCAGATGATGAGAGCATACATGACGCACTGCTCGCTGGATTGCCACTGCTGAGAGCCTGAGAAGTTACTGGGGAGGGCACTATGCACATTTGGGCAGTGGTGGACCTAGGATTTAAATTTAGGGTATGCCACCCCAATACTTAAGTGCAAGATCATCTCTTTTTAATTGGAGCATGGAGCGACCACCCAGGAAAACAGTACAACCATAAGTGCTAACATGGCTCTGGCTTTGACCGATTAATTAGGTGCTCTAGGTAGATTTACCTGAAAGGGGCATGAGGGGCGGCGGTTGACGAGGTATAGCCCGGTCCTCTTGAGCTGTGGGCTTAGCTAAGAGACAGACCTCATTAGGGAGGGTTATGCTTTGTGTTGACACCAAAAATTGGCACCAGGAAGAGGCTGACATGTGGGCCGGAGTCGTCGAAGAGATATCATTCGGCAAAGGAGTTTTTCCCCAGAGGCATTCGGCAAAGACGTTCTGCGATCGGGAACGCGTCGTCATTCGGCAGAGGCATGGTTCCGCAGGTAAAAGCGGTAGCATTCGGGAAGGCGTGATGACGTGGAAAAACATAAGGAAAAGGCCGGTTCGAACAAGGAATGCAATATGGGCACGAAGATCCGTCATTTATTTTTAGAAACAAGTATTGTAGTCGTGTCCGACTAGGAGTTGTATCAAGACCTGGGTATAAATATAAACCCATGGCATCTGTAGAAGAAGACAATCAATCATACAACAAACCGGCCCCGTGCCAACATCGAGTCCTTTAGTCGAGTCGTCGAGTTCTTCGAGAGGAGTCATCGATCCGTCGACCTCCGTAAGTACCGGCAACCTTGTATCATGCTTAGTATCATGCGGTGGATTTAAGCTTTGATGCAAGTAGTCTTGTTACCATGCTTAGTATCATCCGGTGGATTTAAGTTATGGTCTCAAGAAGGTTCCTCTGTTAGGTCATGAGCCATGCGGTGGGCTAAGATCTAGTATGGACCAAGTTATCGGCTCTGTTGGATTTCGTCAAGATCTAACAGATTCATTAAGTTACCCCGTGTTGCTTCGTTTTTACTATGTGCTTAATTCATGCAACACACCTTTGCCCAATCTAGATCGGCTAGAATCGGCTCTACTTCACGATGTGACGACTTATCCCCTCACAGCCGAGTCCGAAACCGATCTAGGTTGCCACGTGTCGCGGGTTCGAGCTTATCGGCATCGTGTAGATCTTGACAGAACCGGGTATCATGCGGTAGATGCAGGTTTTTGGATCGTCTTAGAGCTAATCATCCGGTGGATTAGAATTCGATTCGATCTGATAGATTTATCTTTACCGATTAAGCTTGTTCCTTCGCCATGGACCCCGATTCGGCTAAATAGCCGCATTCGGTAGTGCTCTCACGAGTGAACGTGTGTTCATGGGTTTGCATTGGACAAAGAATGCTTTTAGCCTTTCACGATTAGATTGTATCATGCGGTGGATTGATCTAATCTGATTGGTGGTGTGGCCTCAAACGAGTTGTATCATGCGGTGGATTAACTTGTTCGTTGCCATGCTTGACGGGTGCTGCTTTCGGCCTATGCATTCTTGTTTTCAATGTAAATTCGTGACTGTGTTGTGGGTTCGTAATTAAACATTGAATGCTTTTAGCTTTTCATGGTTAGACTGTATCATGCGGTGGATTGGTCTAATCTGATTAGTGGTGTGGTCTCAAACAAGTCGTATCATGCGGTGGATTAACTTGTTTTGTTATCATGCTTGACGGGTGCTGCTTTCGGCCTATGCATTCCTTGTTTACTGCGAATTTATGATCATGTTTCACCCTTTTATTTATCTATCATGCTCTGTTTCTCGTTAATCGGCTATGAGTATGTGTTACAATGTTCATTCGGTTGAAAGCCGATCTTTCGTCATGCTTACGTCACGCATTCGGCAGTGCGCTCCTTGTATGCCTTGCCGATTGCCGAATGTGGCTTTAACTGCCGACAGATAGATTGTCCGTAGCTATATGTCTCTCGAGATTGGCTTCAACGCCGCAAATATGGAACTGTCTGGTCTCACCCGGCACGTTCCAGGTTTTGATCTAAACTTTTTTGTCCCTTTGTTAGTTTTCAGGCAAACTGACTGGCACGCTTCCGGATTCAAAAGCCCGGGCCACGTGTGAAGCCAGCTAATTCGGCTTGCTGTGTGCTTGGCGTGAGGTGCGGATTTTACGTCAACACACTTTTTGGCACGCCCGGTGGGACCACACAAGTTTTCAAGATGCCTGAGCTGAGCGACATCATGGATGTCACTTTGGAAGAGTTGTCTGAAGAGCATCAACAGATGGTAAAGGCTGCTGCTGGCCAATTCATTAACAAATGTTTACTGTCTTTCGCCAAGAACAGGAGTGGTGCACCGTTTCTCAAGTCCGACTTGCCAAGAGTTCTCCTTCCTGGGCAGTCTGATTTTACTGAAGAAGAAGAGAGGAAGAGATTCTCGGGCTTGTTATACAAAGCTTTGGGAGAAGCAATGACCAATCACAATGCTGCGTTCTTGAACAGTTTTCGGCATATAATGGTAAGCATTTTTGGTCAGCATGTGGATAAACCCTTCGAGCAGATACATGGGCAATTGGGTGATCCGACGTACTTCAATGTTCAAGCACCAGTTCAGAAACCACATGGTAAAGGAAATACTGATGAAACTGGAGGTTCTGGTGCTAAAGATACAAATGGACAACCGATTCGGCAAGATCCTCAGCCTGCACTGCCGAAAACTCGCACATACGGTGATATGGCATTCGGCACCACAGGGAATCCGCCTGCTTCTGCTTACAAGATATCTCCCTTGAACAACAGACTGCAGAGGGATTTATATGGAAACGGAATATTCAGAGTTTATGGATTACAATGCTATCGACGCTCTCCCGAATCCTGGATATGTTGGTACTGCAGGCATGCTTGCTGGGAGACCAGGGAATCAAGATACCAGTATTGACCTCATGGTGCAAAAAATGACCGATGTATTGCAGAATCAATTCGGTCTGAAGCCTAAAAATCAGGGGTACATGTACTCGTCTCCTTTCCCGGAATGGTACCAAAGGGTATCATTGCCAAATAGAGTCAAGGTGCCTACAGAGTTTACTAAATTCTCAGGACAAGATGATACTAGCACTGTGGAACATATAGCTCGATATCTGATGCAGCTTGGAGAGGCTTCGGCAGATGAGGCTTTCAGAATCAGATACTTTCCTTTGTCACTAACGGGTCCAGCTTTTACATGGTTTGCTTCTTTGCCTGCTCAGTCGATTTGTACTTGGAAAGACCTGGAACAGAAATTCCATGCTCATTACTACATTGGCAGTACCGAGAAAAAGTTGGTTGATTTGACCAGCTTAAGGCAGAGGAATAATGAAACACCTACGGAGTTCCTCAGGAGATTTAGGGAAACAAAGAGTATGTGCTTTTCTCTGAACATACCTGATGATCAACTGGCTGGTATGGCTGTAGCTGGCATGCTGCCTGCCATTCGGGAGAAGCTATTCGGGATGGAGTTTGATGATCTGGGCCAGTTGTCGCACAGATTGGCCTTGATGAGTAACCAGGCATATGGTTTCAAGAAAGATGCCAGATTTGCTAATAATAATGATGTAGCTGACATCTATAACCAATTCCTTGAAAGAGCAGATCAAGAAGATGGGTATGAAGATAGCGAGGAGATAGCCGCAGCAGAGATAGTGTGGAGCAAAGAACCAGTTACAATGACTCAAAGATGGATCAAACAGGTGAAGGGAACATATGATTTTGATGTGACTAAGGCAGATAAATTGTTTGAGTTCCTGGTGAAAGAAGGCCGAATCAAATTGCCGGAGGGGCATTCTATGCTTCGGCCTGATGGAGTGAAAGATAAGAGGTACTGTGGGTTTCATGATAGAAATTCTCATTCCATTAATGAATGCAAAGTCTTTAGGATGAAGATTCAGAAAGCTATCCAGGAAGGACATCTGAAATTTGACAACAAGATGAAACTGGACAGTAATCCTTTCCCTCAGAATATGATCGGGTTCTCGGTTAATATGGTGAATGCTGTTCCATCTGGAGAAAAGGGAAGATTGAAAGTTTTAACCTCAAAGAAGGCAAGACAGGATGGTTCAGTTGATCCCACTCGGCAGATCACAATTGAACAGAATTCGCCAGAAAGATCTTCGGTTCCCGAATAGCCAATTTGAAGTGGGAAAATCCTTTAAACCTAGAGTTACTACACGTATTCTCCTCAACAAATGGCAGCGTCAGCAAGAAAAGGAGCGTTTTCAAAGGCGTGAATACGAGGAGGAGAAAAGAAGGCGCGAAGAAGAAAGGTTTGAAGAAGAACAAGAAGAGTATGCTCGAGAGCAGGAACGTGCGCATTGGGGATGTGCATTCTTCAGACACTGTTGGAACGAAGGTTTGAAGCTTCCCACATGGAATAGTTGTCCTGAATGCAATAATAGGTATGATGAATATAGGCAGGGAACTGTCAATCGCCGATCTGTCCATGAAAGAATTGGCAGGATGCATCCTAGTGATGATCGGCGTTTTAATGATCAACCAAGAAAGAGACATGCTGATTACAAGTGGGTTGATCGTGAAGAAGAAGAAGATCATACTTATATTTGGCAAGAAGGACAATGGTGCCCACCTGGTTTGAGGAAGAGCCAGAAGAGAAGAGTACAGCGCCTGAGGAATCGGGAATTGAAGCAAGCAAAGGTCAAGGTGAAATCAATATGGCTCCCAAAAGACAGGCCTGACGAACATGGTCATTCGGCTCCTACATGTATGGTATGTTTTCTGCCGAATGAATTCATGGCTCCAGCTAACCAAATTGTACAGGAAGAGATATTGCCTGATATAGATGATGCCGAACGATTTGGGTTAATGGCACAATTGATGTTGAACAAACAAGCTGTTTTTGAGAAACCAGCCCAGAATCGGCACATGAAGCCACTGTACTTGAAGGGATATGTTAATGGTAAACCATTGACCAAGATGTTTGTCGATGGAGGAGCTGCTGTCAATGTAATGCCATATACCACATTCAGGAAGCTTGGTATGGGCCCTAGAGATTTGACACCAACGAGCATAATTCTAAATGATTTTGCTGGAAATCCTTCGGACACCAAGGGATGCGTGCACGTTGATCTGATGATTGGGTCCAAGACTCTGCTTACGACTTTCTTTGTCATTGAGGGCAAAGGGGCATATAGCTTGCTGCTTGGAAGAGATTGGATTCATGCAAATTGTTGTATTCCATCTACTATGCATCAACAGCTTATTCAGTGGATAGATGATGAGGTGGAGATTGTCCAAGCAGATGATTCAATAAGCGTGGCAAATATGGAACCAGCTTTCTGGGAGTATCAAGGCATAGATTGTTTCTCAGGCAAAGACTGGGGAGAAGGTCCTGTGGCACCAGCCAGCAGTGATCAGCAGCCGATCGAAGCAGTCGGCTCTCATAGTAATTTTTGATGGAAAATCCAATTGATGGAACTGATGGAAAATTAGGACGTGGATTTGTGTCGGCCGATAAATTAGAAGAAGTGGACATTAGAGATGGTGACAAGCCAAGGCCGACATTTATCAGTGCTAACTTGGATTCGGTTTTCAAAGAAAAGTTGGTGACATTGTTAAAAGAATACAAGGACTGCTTTGCTTGGGATTATTCGGAGATGCCCGGTCTAGACCGTTCTATTGTTGAGCATCGGTTGCCAATCAAACCTGGATACAGGCCTTACAAGCAACCACCCCGAAAAATCTACAAGGAAGAAGTGTTGGCCGATGTGAAAAAGGAGATTGAAAGATTACTAGATGCAAATTTCATTCGGCCATGTAAATACGCGGATTGGATCTCTAATATCGTTCCTGTCTATAAGAAAAATGGAAAAATGAGGGTTTGCATAGATTTTAGAGATCTAAACAAGGCTACACCCATGGATGGATATCCAATGCCTATTGCTGATTCGTTGGTTGATGCTGCTGCTGGATACAAAGTGCTCAGTTTCATGGATGGTAATGCAGGATACAATCAGATTTTTATGGCATTGGAAGATATAGTAAAGACAGCTTTCAGGTGTCCTGGACACATAGGGTTGTTTGAATGGGTTGTCATGACCTTTGGATTGAAAAGTGCTGGTGCAACTTATCAAAGGGCTATGAATTATATTTTTCATGAGTTGATCAGCAAGATTGTGGAAATATATATTGATGATGTGGTGATCAAGTCATTGGATCATGAGTCTCATTTGGCCGACATAAGGAAAACTCTAGAATGCACCAGGAAACATGGGCTTAAGATGAACCCGAACAAGTGTGCTTTTGGAGTTTCGGCTGGAGAGTTTCTGGGATTTTTGATACATGAAGGAGGAATAGGAGTTGGTAAGAAAAGCATGAAGGCAATTGATGAAATTGTTCCTCCAACTAATCTTAAAGAGTTACAATCGCTGCTTGGCAAGATAAATTTTGTGAGAAGGTTCATATCAAACTTGTCACAAAAGGTGTTGCCCTTTTCCTCACTGTTGAAAATAAAAAAGGATCAAAAGTTTGTATGGGGTGACGAACAACAGAAGGCTTTTGATGAAATAAAGGAGTACATGAAGAAGCCACCAGTATTGGTGCCTCCACAATTGAACAAGCCTTTCAAGTTGTACGTGGCGGCCGATGCCCAAACTATTGGATCGGCCCTCATTCAAGAATTTGAAGGGATGGAAAGAGTAGTTGCATACCTTAGCCGAAAGTTACTAGATCCAGAGACAAGGTATTCGGCTATAGAGAAGCTTTGCTTATGTGTTTACTACTCCTGTACAAAATTTCGGCACTACTTACTACATGCCGAATGCATTGTGTATTCAAAGTTTGATGTGATAAAACACATGTTATCTATGCCAATTTTGAACGGAAGGATTGGCAAATGGATTTTAGCTTTGTCTGAATTTGAGTTAAGGTTTGAATTGGCAAAGGCTGTTAAGGGACAGATTATTGCTGACTTCATTACTGAACATCATGATACATCGATAAATTTGCTTAACATTGTTCCTTGGGTGTTATTCTTCGATGGATCTTCATGCAACAAAGGTGGTGGAGCAGGTATCTTATTAATTTCACCCAAAGGAGAAACATTTGAGTTTGCTATTCCCATTCAATCTGCTGTTACTAACAATTAGGCTGAGTATGAGGCATTGCTCAAAGGGCTCCAATATTTAAAAGAAGCAAAGGCCATTGTAGTTGAAATTTTTGGAGATTCAGAATTGGTCATAAAACAATTGAATGGTGAATATGAGTGCAAAAGTGATACCTTGAGGAATTACTATGAAGAATGCAAAGAAATATTGAAGAGCTTTCGGTCAGTAATTCTACAACACATTCCTAGAGGGGATAATGGAGAGGCAAATAGATTGGCCCAAAGTGCATCAGGTTATAGAGAGCTTCAAGAATTGTTTGCTAATGATGTATATGCTTTCGGGAGTAATCTGGCAGGAGATGATTGGAGGAAAGAAATTGCCGATTATTTGGAGAATCCATCCCAGAAAGTTTCTAGAAAGCTCAGGTATAAAGCTTTAAAGTTTGTTCTTCTTGATGATAATTTGTATTATAAATCCTTGGATGGGGTGCTGTTACATTGCTTAAATCATGAAGAAGCAAAAAGGCTGATGAGTGAAGTACATGATGGGTTATGCGGAGCACATCAATCGGCCTACCGAATGAAGTGGGTTATTAGAAGAACTGGATATTACTGGCCGACAATGTTGGAAGATTGTTTTGAATATTATAAGGGATGTCAAGACTGTCAGAAATTTGGAAACATTCAGAGAGTTCCGGCATCGGCTTTGAATCCCATTATCAAGCCATGGCCATTCAGAGGATGGGGAATAGATTTGATTGGCCAAATAAACCCTCCATCTAGCAAGGGGCATAAGTTTGTGCTTTTGGCAACCGATTATTTTACCAAGTGGGTTGAGGCAATTCCATTAAAGAAGGTGACATCGGAGAATATGGTTGAATTTGTTAAAGAACATATCATTTACAGATTTGGGATTCCTCAAACAATCACCACAGATCAAGGGGCTCAATTTACATCTTCAGAGTTCAAAGATTTTGCTGAAAGTATGTGCATCAAATTGTTAAATTCTTCTCCTTATTATGCCCAAACTAATGGTCAGGCAGAGGCTTCTAACAAGATTATGATTAAAATTATACAGAAGAAGATTGATCAGAAGCCGAGAAAGTGGCATTCGGTACTCAATGAGGCTTTATGGGCTTACCGAATGGCTCCACATGGGGCTACACAGACGTCTCCTTATGAGTTGGTGTATGGGCATCATGCTATCTTGCCATGGGAAATACAATTAGACTCAAGGAGAATAAAGTTGCAAAAGGATTTAAGTTCTAAAGATTATAATGATTTAATGATGGACGAATTAGAAGATTTGCATATGATTCGTCTCAGGGCCTTGGAAAATATCGAGAAAAATAAAATGCGAGTTGCTAAATATTACAACAAGAAGGTGCAAGTTAAGCAATTTACAGAAGGTGATCTAGTTTGGAAAGCGATATTGCCGATTGGAACCAAATATGCAGCATTCGGCAAATGGTCTCCAAATTGGGAAGGCCCTTTCAGAGTAGTTAGATGCGTGCCTGGAAATGCATATATTTTGAAGACATTATTGAGAGAAGAATTTGCTTCTGCTATAAATGGAAGATATTTGAAGAGGTATTATCCCAGTGTTGAAATCGATCGGTGATTGATATATTAAATTGCCGAACAGCCGATATTTGGGAAGAAATCGTCTTTAGAAGGAAATTGACAGAGACATTGGAGAAAAAGAAAAATGGCCAATACTGAATGTATTGCCCTTAGCACAAAGTATGTTACATCAAGAGTTCATGCAAAAGATAAGTTTTATTGCCGAAATTCCATAAATCCCTAGTACAAACTACTGAAAGAGCCTGTTCAAAACAGACTGGGGATGAATGGAATCGGCAATGGCAGCGCCATGGCCATCAAGACGATCAATGGAGGCGTCAATATCGTCGATGTCTTCTGGGTTGTTGTTGGCAAAACCAACCGGCATTCTGGAATAGTCGGTGCCGGTGTGCGTCGACATAGCGACGAGACCCGCAGCGACGCCCAGGCGAACGCCATGGGAAGCCACTTCGTCGACACGACCTGCCACCGCACCAAGGCGTGCCTCGGGTGTGTCCTCTTGGGCGTTCACCTTGTCCGCCAGCTCCTCCACCAGCGCCTTCAGTCGAAGAACTTGGTGAAAAACTGTGGGCTGCCTGGGTGTTTATTTATAGAACCCGCAGAGGAAATCGTGGCCAAAGATCGTGGTGCGTATTCCGAAGAGTTCGGAAGGTGGAAAGGATTTTCCAGCTGATCGGTTCTCATGTCGTTTGGGATTCTTATCGAGTCGTATTCGGCTTTGACTGGATGAGATTCGGCTATGTCATAGTTGAAGCGTTTTCGGGTCTGACGCTATTAAAACCAGCTTTGCCGAATGAGTTATCCACAATGGAGAGAAAGCAAAGATTGGTGAAATTACAAAGTTGGTAAGACATTCGGCTAATTAAATATTCAATACAACTACACACCCAAGTACTTGGAGATTACATCTTTAGCATCAGATATCATTCTATTAATGGTCTCCAAAAGATTTTTGCCTGCTTCTTGGGTTTTTATCAGAGCAGAGAGCTTCGTTTTGAGCTGTTTATCTTCAGATAGAATTGCCGATGCTTCCTTTCGTATCCTCTCTGTTAGATCAGGGAGTTCGGCTAACTTCTTCTCGTCAGCTTCGATTTCGGTTGACAGAGTCCTCAATTCGGCTTCTAGCTCAGCTTTTCTGATTTTCTTCAGATCAAGTGCTGACTGCAGTCTAGCTGACAATTCTTTATTGCTCTGAGCTTGGATATACAGATCTTTCAAGGATTGCTTAGCTATGGCTCTTCTTTGTTCTAAAGCTGGTTGTAAAGATTGACTTTTCAGAACCTGTCTGACTGCAGCAAATTTTTGATCCAATTGAGAGATTGGTTCCAAAGAAGCTTGAATATCAACAGGAAGTTTTTGTTCAATGGGCTCAAGCATATCTCTCAGAAGATCAGCATCCTTGACTTGATCCTGGATGTCTTTCTGCAGAAAGGAGAAGATTTCCTTTAGTTTTGCCTGGGTTTCTTCTGATAAAGTCTGACTAGAAGAAATTTCCTCTGCTTGTTCGGCAACAAGATCATCCAAGGGAAATGAGTAGCTGGGTGATGAAGTTATTTTCTCCTGGAAAAAGATATTGCCGAATTAATGATTATCCATTGAATAAAGAACTGGGGAGACTGGGAAATTATCTCTACCTCATTCCTGATCTCTTGGATGGAGAGAGAGGGCGGCTCAAGCTCAGGCAAAGGTTCTTGTATGTCATGCTGAGGAGAGCTTGGAAGGTTCTTTGGTGGAGATGAGGCTTCTGGCTGAGGTGCATCAGGTAGAGCTGAAGCTGGTTCTTGATGAAGGGAGGAGCTCTCCGAAATTGGATCCATTGAAGTTTGCTCTATGACTGAAAGAAAGTTAGTGCCGATGAAAAAGAATTTTTTAAAAGGACAAGATGGTGAGAAATTTTACTGATCACTGAAGCATCGGCAGGTCCTGTGCTAATGGCCAATTGTTGTGATTTGGCCTGAAATCATAAAGGAACAGAAATGAGCAGAATGAAATTAGCATTTTTACTCGAGGAAGAAGAGATTTGACCTGTGCAATTATTTTGCTGCTTGTTCTTTTCTTCTTTACAACTGAAGGGGCAGTTAAAGAAAGAGTTTTCCTCTTGACAGATGATGGTCTAGTAAGTATTGGATCTGAGGAAGCTTGTCTAGCCATCAGCTGAGCCAAGGTAGGAGATTGGTGCCCCAAAGCAGAGATTGGGCATGCAGTTTTGTATAAAATTACCCTGGCAAGAGGGGCAGGTGTTATGTCCTGCAAAATAATAGAGTTAGAATCGATTGGGGTTGATGTTATTAAGACAGATGAAGGAATAAGCATATTACCTCTGCAGTTGGCTGATAATCAGGCATTAATTCAAGGCAGAAGGGATGGATTGGCATGTTGAAGATATGATCATGGAATTCTTGCCACCAGAGAGTGAAGGAAGGATGGGCAGATATTATTGGCACAAAAGGATCAGGTGCATAAATAGTTCCACAGCATTTATAAGTAAAAATCCTTCTTGTCTCTGTGGAATCCTTGACAATCTCCCTGGGCCTGAGAAATTCATGGAGGAATAGCCTAGGGGGCACTTGGCCACATCCCAACTGTCTAGCCATCATGTTTGGCTGATAATATTCATAAGTGCTTTGGACTAGCCTCCCTCCACAGAATTCGGCTGGCAGGATGCAGGGCTGGATGAAGGCATTGAAAATTGCTACAGATTGTACATCAGTGCATCCAGTCTCAAAGCTGAATTCGCAAGGGAGAGTAAGATTGTCATTGTCCGAATATGGGAACCAAAGAGGATTGGCAAAACCTCTGAAGAAGAGCTCAAACAGTTCACCAATGTTCTTGTTGATAGGTACAGTGGAGGCAGCTTCTCCATAGGTTTGACAACCTTTGGTTCTCCGGGTTTCTCCTTCTTTATAATTGATTGAAGGGAAGTCTCGGCTGTTGAGATCAATAGCAACGATTTGGTGCATGTATAATTGCAGCCACATTTGGACAAACCACCAGGGACCATTGACACAGGGGATCTTCTTGCTAGTGTGCATCAGGTGGGTGGTTTGGTTGAGCATATGGTAAACACTTCCCAGGAGGTATTTCCCAAGTGGGATGACTTTTCCAGCAGCCAGCTCTTCGGCCATCACGATATGATTCAAGGTTGGCTCATTGGCTTTGCCACAAAAGACTGATCTGCATAGCCACATGTTCAGGAAAGCTCTGTATTCGACATCAGTCAGAGGACCATCAGACATATGATTCTGGATATATCTCTTGTATCCAACCCCTGTTCTTACTCCTGTCTGCTTGGAGGAACCTTTATGGTCATATGGGTACACAGTTCCTGTAACATTCAGGCCGGTCATCATGTAGACATCGGCTAAGGTAGGGGACATTGGGCCATGGCCGAAAAGAAAAGCATTTGCACCATTGGACCAGAAGTGGCAAGCTGCGATCAGAAGGTTCTCATTCTTTGGTGTTTCGGCTAGAGATAGCTCCAAGCAATGAGAAATACGAAGACTGTCCCAATTCTGCGTCTGGGGACTTTTATCGTCAGAAATCCTTTTGTACCAATTTCTCCATCCGGCAATTGGGGGCACAGGCCAGTTCTTGAAGGCGTCTTGCCACTCATGAGGTTTTGTCAGTGAAATCTTAAAAGGAATCCGCTGAGATTCGACCGCAATGATTTCAGAAGGATCTGAATCTCCTACGGGACCGAGGAAGTAGGATGGAGATTTTTCCTCAACAGGGATGAGGATTTCGGTAGCTAGGGCCTATCAAGAATGAAAGGGGATAAGAAGAAATTTAAAATGCAAATCGAAAGAAGAATGCCGAACATGCTTGAGGGGATTGAAGTTTACCTGGAGAGCAAGATCTTGGTCCGCCATTTGAAGGTTGGATCTTGGAAGTCGATGACTTAGGGTTCGGATCCGGATGAGAGCTCTGAAGATTCAAAAGGAGAAGCGGGTGCCGAGCAGAACTAACTTGGAAATGTTAAGTGCTTCTGGTCAATTCCGAGATAAAAGTTACCTCTTATCCCGAAATTGAAGGGGCATGTGTTGACACCAAAAATTGGCACCAGGAAGAGGCTGACATGTGGGCCGGAGTCGTCGAAGAGATATCATTCGGCAAAGGAGTTTTTCCCCAGAGGCATTCGGCAAAGACGTTCTGCGGTCGGGAACGCGTCGTCATTCGGCAGAGGCATGGTTCCGCAGGTAAAAGCGGTAGCATTCGGGAAGGCGTGATGACGTGGAAAAACATAAGGAAAAGGCCGGTTCGAACAAGGAATGCAATATGGGCACGAAGATCCGTCATTTATTTTTAGAAACAAGTATTGTAGTCGTGTCCGACTAGGAGTTGTATCAAGACCTGGGTATAAATATAAACCCATGGCATCTGTAGAAGAAGACAATCAATCATACAACAAACCGGCCCCGTGCCAACATCGAGTCCTTTAGTCGAGTCGTCGAGTTCTTCGAGAGGAGTCATCGATCCGTCGACCTCCGTAAGTACCGGCAACCTTGTATCATGCTTAGTATCATGCGGTGGATTTAAGCTTTGATGCAAGTAGTCTTGTTACCATGCTTAGTATCATCCGGTGGATTTAAGTTATGGTCTCAAGAAGGTTCCTCTGTTAGGTCATGAGCCATGCGGTGGGCTAAGATCTAGTATGGACCAAGTTATCGGCTCTGTTGGATTTCGGCAAGATCTAACAGATTCATTAAGTTACCCCGTGTTGCTTCGTTTTTACTATGTGCTTAATTCATGCAACACACCTTTGCCCAATCTAGATCGGCTAGAATCGGCTCTACTTCACGATGTGACGACTTATCCCCTCACAGCCGAGTCCGAAACCGATCTAGGTTGCCACGTGTCGCGGGTTCGAGCTTATCGGCATCGTGTAGATCTTGACAGAACCGGGTATCATGCGGTAGATGCAGGTTTTTGGATCGTCTTAGAGCTAATCATCCGGTGGATTAGAATTCGATTCGATCTGATAGATTTATCTTTACCGATTAAGCTTGTTCCTTCGCCATGGACCCCGATTCGGCTAAATAGCCGCATTCGGTAGTGCTCTCACGAGTGAACGTGTGTTCATGGGTTTGCATTGGACAAAGAATGCTTTTAGCCTTTCACGATTAGATTGTATCATGCGGTGGATTGATCTAATCTGATTGGTGGTGTGGCCTCAAACGAGTTGTATCATGCGGTGGATTAACTTGTTCGTTGCCATGCTTGACGGGTGCTGCTTTCGGCCTATGCATTCTTGTTTTCAATGTAAATTCGTGACTGTGTTGTGGGTTCGTAATTAAACATTGAATGCTTTTAGCTTTTCATGGTTAGACTGTATCATGCGGTGGATTGGTCTAATCTGATTAGTGGTGTGGTCTCAAACAAGTCGTATCATGCGGTGGATTAACTTGTTTTGTTATCATGCTTGACGGGTGCTGCTTTCGGCCTATGCATTCCTTGTTTACTGCGAATTTATGATCATGTTTCACCCTTTTATTTATCTATCATGCTCTGTTTCTCGTTAATCGGCTATGAGTATGTGTTACAATGTTCATTCGGTTGAAAGCCGATCTTTCGTCATGCTTACGTCACGCATTCGGCAGTGCGCTCCTTGTATGCCTTGCCGATTGCCGAATGTGGCTTTAACTGTCGACAGATAGCTTGTCCGTAGCTATATGTCTCTCGAGATTGGCTTCAACGCCGCAAATATGGAACTGTCTGGTCTCACCCGGCACGTTCCAGGTTTTGATCTAAACTTTTTTGTCCCTTTGTTAGTTTTCAGGCAAACTGACTGGCACGCTTCCGGATTCAAAAGCCCGGGCCACGTGTGAAGCCAGCTAATTCGGCTTGCTGTGTGCTTGGCGTGAGGTGCGGATTTTACGTCAACACTTTGCTCCTGAACCGGAAACCTTAGCGGGCTATCACTTATTAGAGTGTCTTTGTAAAGGTCTCATAGTGAAACCCAGTATTCGGTCCACGTGGTATGGGAAGGGTACATGCTTTTGGGCAATGAGAATCGCGACTTATGGTGAAAATGTACAACCTCTGCAGAGTGTAAAACTGTTATAACAGCTGTGCTCACGGTCATGGGCGGCCTGGACCCTCACATGATAATTTATACGTGAAGATGGATTAAATTGTGGTTACTTGATTGTGTTGGGATTATGTCATTCATTAATTTGTGGGTGGTATATACTTTCATTTGGTAGTAAATAGTTGTCTAATAAAACTGGGCCAATTAAAAGTGCTTACTGCAGTATTGTCAGGCAACCTTTTTGCCTCAGCCTTATATGTCATATTATATTTGCTGAGTACGTCACGTGCTCATGCTTGTTTTCTTTCTTCTATTGCATCTACTATACCCGAAATGCTGCTCAGATTGGGAGGATGTGGAGGATTTTGCTACTGAGTTTGAGGAGTTCTAGGCGTGTCTTCCCCCAGTCATCTGCCTGTGGAGTTGGAGTCACTCGTGCTTTGATACTTAAACGTTTAATTAAGTCTTCCGCTACTTCATTTGTGTCTACTCTGATATTGTAATATTCGTACATTAATACTTTCTCGAATGCATGGTTATGATTATTCACTTGTGATGTCTACCATATGTATGTAAACTTGATCCTGACGCACATATGACATGCATCTTCTGCTAGAACCGGGTGTGACATTGCAGGAATCGAAGATTAGTGGCAGCGCCTTTAAAAAAGAGAAGGGAACATCGAACACAGAACGGGGAGGAAGCCAATCTATAATTCTATATCGAGCCGTATTAAAATTCGAATTTTTTCAGTCGAAGCGGGATGCCGAAGCGGCGTTCAAGCGAGCGTGACCGCCGCCGCCGGCGGCACCTTTACCTCGTCTTCGACGACTCGTCGTGCGGATACAGCATCCGCAAGGTAGATCTGCCGCCCGATCCCGATTCTGATTCCGATTCCGACGACGGCGAGCATCCACCGCCGCCGCATCCGCATCCGCATGCTGCAACCTCACGGGCAGCCGCCGATCAGCTTCGCCACCTGCCACCGGCCGTGTTCCGCCTGGAGGCGCCGCGAGGGTTGCCGCACTACTTCGCCGCCGCCTTTGGCACGAGGATCATGGCGATGCATCCCGTGAGACCGGGAACCGACGGCGAGCTCTGCTCCATGCCCAAGCACCTCGCCCCCGTGTTCGACGTCCGCACACGCGGCGTCATCTTTGCCCCACGCCACAGGGCAGATTTGGCTGACCCCATCTACATCCCGTCAGGGATAGGCTGTTCGCTCTAGCCTCCGGCTCCTTCGAGCAGCTCTGGCCGCCGCCGCTGGAGCACCCCGGCGGTGAGCACTTGGTGTGGGCATGGCACGAGCTCCCGGAGCCGCCCTTCGAGAGGCAGCGAATCACCTCCTACGCCGTGCACCCCGACGGCCGGACGATCATTGTCAGCACCGCCGGGAGTGGCGCGGCGGTGCCGCCGCCGCCACGTTCGCCTTGGACACGGAGGCGCCGGACTTGGTGTGGAAACGGCTGGGGAAGTGGGCGCTGCCTTTCACTGGCAGCTCGCACTTCGACGGCGAGCTGAACGCCTTCGTCGGTCTCTCCAAGGACACAGACACCCTCGGCCACCTCTGCTCCTGCGACACGGCCGGTTCCGACACCGGCGAGGGGCGTTGCCCGCCGCCGGCGTGGAAGCTCGGCAAAGAGAAGCTGTTCGGCGATGACCGGGGCGAGAAGCACGAAGGAGCCACCCTCCTCTACCTGGGAGACAAGAGCAGGTTCTGCATTGTTCAGTGCATCTCCGTCCAGGATGGATGCCTCGATGAGGACGCGCAGGAGGAAGATGTGCCCGGGACACGTTGTAATCTTTTTCGATTGATCACGTTTTCTCTCAGCTACGACAAAAATGGAGACCTGACCACTGGCAAGAGCCGCGCCGGGTTCGATACTATAAAGTGCCTAAAGCTTCTACTGAGTTTCTGCTCAAGAATCCGGTGGCGTTCTGGCTGTAATATTGTGCTATGATAGTATGAAATTTCGTATGTTTTCGCTTCAAGCGTGATTCTGTCGCATTCATTGTATCAGCCAAGATTGTGCAGATGCAAATGTGCATCCTTTGTATCTTTTGAACAATATGAAATGTATGGCGATGTCTTTTAATTTTGAGTAAAATGCACCCCAGGAGTCATATCAAAGAGTAGCTGGTTATTTACTTTCTCAAAAAAAAGTAGCTGGTCAATTTTTTATTTCTCTATATGAGAACTACGTTGTGATATTGGGATATTGCTCCTATTAATCAGTGTATCATTCGTACCAGAATGCATGTCTAAAGTGCATATTATATGTGTTGCTATAAAGCTGTCTTTTACTGTTAGTCACTTAGTCATATCAAAGCACATAACCATTACCGGTATCAAAGGTAGTATCAAGCTGTCTTTTAATGTTACTTTTGACCTTTCATGCTTTTGTTGTGAGTTTTTCCTCCCTTTTTAATTACTTAATCCCTGTATGATGCAATTGTCAGGCTATAAGATTCTGACAGTCCTGACTTTGCAAAGTACATGGCAGTCCTAATTTCGGATTGTGTGTGCTATATTAATTTTTTGCGTCCTAGTCCTACATGCCTTGCGATACGTTAATTTCCCTACATGTGCATGGTTTCGAACTCCATGGATATAAAAGGCTCCAGGCGCCAAGATCATCAGTCATCACCATCCAACACCCATCGGCACACTTTGCCATCGTCCCCTGTGGCCTCTTCCAAGATCTCATAAAAAATATATATATGCTGAACTCGACTGCGTATGCCGGTATCCAGATGCAAGGAGGGAAGAGCACAGGCGTCTCTGTGCTCCCGACGTCAAACGGCCGCGTTGCCAAAGTTGACACGGGGTGCTGTCCTGTGGAGTTTTCTTTTTTTTGAAACATAATGTCCTGTCCAGTTGGAGGCGAGCGCGAGAAGCAGTGGGGCAGAGGGAGGGAGGGCCTACTGCTGCTACTGATAGTCTGATACGGTACATGAGAAAAATGTGGCCACAATAATATATATAATAAGTTATAGTATTTATATGATTTTAATACCTTTAAAATCTACTCTGTCATATTATAATAATAGAATATAAACATAATATCATCTAAAACTACGCATATAGTATACATATGTTATTATTAATTAACAATTTACTTATTAGTCTATTAGGTCTTCTAGCTTAGCTCACGAGCTGGCTCGAACTCGCTCGTTATACTAACGAGAAAAACTCTTGCTCGGCTCGTTAGAAATATGCACCGAGCCGAGCCGAGCGAGCTAACAAGTTTCGAGCATTTTGTTCAGTCTTAGTCCAAACACTTATTACAAATTAGGTAAGAAACTACATTCTCTCCCACAAATTAGGCCCTCTCTTGTAGTCTTGTTTATATATATAGCACGATGTGTAGTTAAAATAAAACTGCAGGGGTCTTTTCTAAACATCGTACTTTGATAAGAAATAATCAAGGAAACCAGTTACTTTGATTCAATTCGGTTTTGGTATTAGAGATCTTTTTCCAGCCATGCCCGCTGTAATGCACCTGCATAATTGCTATAGTCTAAAATAACCACATAATAAAAGTAGCACGTACGTGTCGCGCACGCATTGTTACTAATTAGTAGCTCTAGACTGGTTCTTTTAGTATGATTGTGGATTTATCATTCTGTTGGAAGTGATTTTATTATTTACCACCTAAATGATAGTTTCAAAGGACATGGAAACTTCACATTGTGACCAGTAGCCTGCTATTTGGAGTTCCATATCTTAATTTACATACGTGTTTTTTTTCCTTCCAAGGAGCAACTGTTCCTAGTATGGAATTGGAAGGGCCAATGGGATTAAGTGGATTTATAACAAGACTCTATATTTCTTTTATCGATTAATCATTTTCTTCTAAGATATGTTTGTAATATTTACTTTTTATACACAACATTTTGCCTCCATATATGTTGGCACATTAACTCATTATTCTCTATGATTACTCAACTAAATATTTTATTGACTCGGCATTTTTCTTATGAGATACTCCGTATCTAACTTAATTTTCCATATTGTCTCACATTTCTTTTGTCCATGCAATATTTTTTTATCTCTAAGACAACTCAGTTTGACATATATTTTATTAACTCAACATAATTTCTGACATGTGCTGTCTTATCTTTTTATTTATTATTTTTCTTTCAATATATGACAGCTCAACTCTTTTGTTGACTCCTTTTTCTTCCAATAACCCTTTTTATTTACCATATGTAGGGTAACTATAAGAGGATAAATGTAGATCACATAAGCTTGCTGAGGAAGGCTATGGAACAGATCAAAGCTCCTGTCCCTGCAGTGCAGGTTCTAAGCAATGGCGGGGAACTGACTAGTGTTATTGTCGCATTTGACGCTAGAAAAATACCCTGTGAAGTGGTGCAAGGATCAACTCCCGGGCAACAGTTATTGCAAGGGGATGAATGAAACTGTCCTGAACGTGCTGAACAAGATGCAGTTTTAAAGGTGGTGAGGTATTTGGGCATGAAGTTTGGGCTCCAGGTTTTGGATTTTAGTTCTCATAAGATCAACAAACTGGAGATGCAGTGCCAACAGCTAGATGAACAGAATGTCATTGTTCTGAAGAATATTAAGAGGCTATTGTGAAGCAGTGGGGATCTTCTATTGTGGACGCTTGTATTCCAACAGAGGATATACTACCTGAGCTGCTGATTAGCATTGGCTTGGAGTCGATGAGTGGAGCCGATGAGAATGCAAGCATGCTATTCTTGTAGTTCAATTACATAGTATTGTTGCTGTGTACTAAATGGAACCTTTCACGTCTGGCAAAAGAACTTATGCATTTTGTATTATCTATTTATTAACTTAACATGCCTAGATGGATGAATGTTTTTTGGTTGCCCTGATTCTATTTATTACGGATTCCGATTTAAGCAGAATAGGTCATGCATACAAAATATTTTCAAAAAAACTTCATGATATAGAGAGGCAATGTGTATGTTAAAACAGCAATGTTCGCAAATCCTTTACAGAGACATCAATAGAATTCATATCATGTCATCTTAAGCCATAGTTCAACATCTAAACCTTTAGTACACAATTGTGATATAAGATAAAATGCAGGTCCAGTCTAAATTATCTGACTACATTACAACACAGCAAAATCTTACGCCTTCAGTTACAACTCTTGTCCATATGTAGCTCAGTGCCCAAAATAACCAACCTTGCACACAAAGCGATCCCTACTTGAAGAAGGAATCACACTCATCTTCCCTCACCAATCACTATGCATCAGTGTAGCCCTTAAGGTCACACTTGCTGCAACGAACATCAGTTTTTCATATCTTTGTTGTACTTCCCTGCCACCCACAAGTCTTTCTAGTATGTCCTGCAGAAGGCAACTCAACTTCAGGAGTACCAAACACGAACATTTCACTATTACGTTACTATGAAATTATTATGTTACTATAAAGCACCACTTGTGGTGAAAATAGTGAGCTGGAGTAGTATTTTGCAATATGCGCATGGTCTACATAAAGAGTCTGGCAAATATTTATGGATATTGTGTTTGGTGTTTATTGGCAAAAGTAACTAAGTTTTAAAACTGTCTTTTACAAGATGTACATTAGCTATGGCTTGACTACAAAAAGGACTGGATCTGAAATTTAGACTGTCGTGCATCAATGAAGAGAGTCTGAAGTTTAGGAGGGTCTGAAAGGGCAACATGGGTACATAACTGTGTTGTATAAAAAGAACAATGTTAAAATCTGAAATGTAACTGAATGTTGGGTTGGCCTGAAACAACAACCAAAACACACAACAGAGTTGTTGGAATAGATAAAAAATAAAATAGAAATCTGAATTGCAGCAGGCCTGTTGGTGGCTGGTGCTGATTATTGTTGAGAGAAAAATACTGCTGGCTGGTTAGTGGCTGGTGCTGGTTTTTACTGAGATAAAAACACTGCTGGCTGACGGCTGATAAGCCAAACGAACGGGTATAAAAACTAATTTGAGTATTAATTGTGGATGATGGGTAGTTCTGATTATTCTTTGGGCGAGGGGGCTGAGTGCTTGTGCGGAATAAGGCCCTGTTTAGTTCTCAAATTTCACCTCTAAATTTCACTATGTAAAAAGAAGATTCACATCGTATCAAAATGTCGGCATATGAGTTTTAAATGTAGATGAAATCAAAACTAATTATTTGTTGTTCTTTGCGAGACGAATATTTTAAAGCTAATTAATCAATATTTGGATAATTATTTAAAAAAATACAAACGAAATGCTACAGCATTGTATTTATGGCACTTTTTAAACTTGAAATTAAACAAGGGCTAAGCTGGGTGAATGGACCGTACGCGAAATGTGCCTGCATGGGTAATGGGGTCTTTTTTAGTTCCCAAATTCGGGAGTTTGGGGTCTCTTTGTAATCATTGCGTCACTGTAGCATTTCGTTTGTATGTGCGAAAATTTATTCAAAAATTAATTAATTAGGCTTAAAATGTTCGTCTCGCAGAGTATAACAAAAATATACAATTAATTTTTTATTTCATCTATATTTAGTACTCCATACATGTTATGATATTTTAATGTGATGGGAAATTATAGTAAATTTGGGAGTTGGTTTTTAGAATTATAAACAAGCCTGATAGCTAGCGAGTCAGAAGCAGTAAGGCCGCGGTCAACGAGCATCTCGGCGAGGCAGAGCCAGCACGAAGATTGAAACAGAATGGACGGCGTGAGATAAGCTGAGTCGTTGTTCATCCGGATTCACCCGTTGCCCCGTCCCCCCTCTCACGCTCCTGCCTCACGGCTCTTCTGCCCTGAGGCGGTTACGGCTTGGCGCGCCGCCCGCCGCCCTCCGCCCGCCGCTGTATCCCCGCCGAGGCGCTGTCCTTGGCCGCTGCTCCCACTGCTCGTCCCGGGGAACCAATGGCATCCCGCTTCCGATCCGGCCGGCGCCGCGCGTCCACCTCGCCCGGCAGCTCGTCGACCTCGCCTGGCCGCAACTCGTCCGGCCACCGCAATGTGAGGCGCCGGGCGTCGACCTCTCCCGTCAGCGCGTCGTCCACGCCCGCGCCCGCGGCTGCCCGCGCGTCGTCCACGCCCACCCCCACCCCCACGCCCGCGCCCGCGGCTGCCCGCGCATCGTCCTCGCCTGGTCAGTCCTCGTCCACCCCTACGCCCCGCCGCGCATCGTCGACGCCCACGCCCCGCCGCGCGTCTTCGACGCCCACGTCCCGCCGCGTGTCGTCCACCCCAACGCACGCCCGCGCGTCGTCACTGCTTCGCAGCTCCTTGATTTGGAAGGTGAGTAAATGCTGTTTATATCCAAAACCTAGATGGTTTCGTCCTAAACTAGAAAACACGGGTGCGGCACCATCCTTGAGTTGGCCAGTGGTGATTCTCTGTGTGTTTTGCAAAGGATTATACCATTTTTGGACCATGGGTCTTGGATGTTAGTAGCCATGTGAATGGATGTATAAGCTAGGCGGTCACAATAAGTATGTAAGAAAGGCAGTATTGCTAGAAGCTATGTTGATTGAATTTTAGTTATCAATAAACATTTATTGGCCTCTCTCATGAGAGAACAGCCCATATAGGAAATTATCCTTGTGCTTGCATTGACGGAGGGAGACACCATTGCTTGTTGCCGTTGCTCTAGTGTACTTTTCTTCTAGAATTCATGTTACAATTATATGATGCATGCATCATGATGATCTCAATACCAGATTTAGAATATGTACTAGAAATATGGCGCGCTGTTATGACCCGTTAATTTTGCATATATAGTTAGCTTGGTTAGGATAACATAATTTATTAGCTTAATCCAGCCCTCAGGTGAGTATATGGAGCTGTTTTTATTGGGTTTCATGTGTCCACTACTATTAGTAATAAATCCGTTGAGGTACTAATATAGGATTAACTGTGCACGGGCAAGTGTTGCTAAGTCTGTAAACCTTACAGAACTACATATCCTAGTTGCCAATTTGCAGTCTCCTTTTTAGATAGCGGTCCTAATATTTAATAAATTTCTCTGCGGTGATGTTGCCGACATCATAAAATGAAGCATCAGATTGGGTCTAGCAGTTCACATAAGCTGAGGAACTTAACAGTTACCCATTTCATTTTTTTTGTTATGCTGTCAACGTCTCCATAGGATTTATTTGGCTTGCACCAAAAGATCACTTGGTGCAGAAAGATTTTTGCATTATTTCTTCAGAGAGATGCATACAGAAAATGGATTCATGGTAAAAATTATGGAATTACATGTTGAGATTTTTTAGAGTAACACAATTTTTTAAGATCTCTCTGGATACTGACTGAGAAAAGGTGTACAGATCGTGAGAGAGAACTAATATGTCTAAGCTTAAAATTTGGTTTCAAAGCTTTGTCTACGAAAAACTGCAGTGTTAAAATTATGTCTTTTTTTAGGAAGGATGAAAAAGTCTAGTAAAGCTTGTCATGAACATTTGGTCATTTCCACATGATTTATGTTGTCCAATACATTACTTATACTGATAAGATGAGCTGTGATATTCCACAAACAGAAAAATAACACACACGAAGTAGTAATATTTACTTAGATAGACTGGGCAAAACATAGAATGTTCCTGTGTGGTAGTTGTGAGCTGTAGTACTATAAATCATTATCAAGCGAGTGCCTGCTTAAAATTTTCATCCTATAGTGAGTATTGATGATATCCTCGTGCTTTGGGCTATTGGGAAAAATCATTAGCCTGAATTACCAAACCAAACTGCCAGCCGCGCATGCTTGAAACTGATATAAATTTTCTGTGCCGGCTTGACTACTCTGTCAATGCATTGAATCTTTGCAGACACAAATGCTGCAGTGCTTCACCTAATGGGAGGAACTATTTTATTTTATTGTTTTGGTTCCCACTTTATAGAGGGTACCAGTCAAGTACTTCGACAAAAGATTGCATCTCCAACAAATTATTAGAAGCTAGCTGACATGTCTTCTGATTCGAAAATTGATGTGCTGTTAAATTTCTAATATAACTGTTCGTCCAATAAAACAGTTGTTATAACATAGGAGTACTTTATGAATAAGGGCTCTCCATTCTTTGCTAAGCTAGAAGGCTACTGCACATATGAAATAAATGTATTGTATTGGTCCAAAAATGTTCAGTACCATCCACAACACCTTCTCTAAAAGTGGAAACTGATACAACCTTAAACTGTTTCTTTTCATTTTCTCAGCTTAATCTGCTAAGTGCTAAGACCACAGGAGAGCTCTCAAACCACATTATTACTGGTACATTGTGAAAATTTTAGTAACTAATACCGGCTGACAAGGACCCTATCCTTATTACCTGGTCAGACATTAACATTGCCCCTGCCCTTAGTAAAATTATTGAAATAACCGAGTTAAATGGTCATGCTGCCTTGCTTTGATTTCTCCCCCTAAAAATTTCTTTATACTACTGCACTCTGTGTAGCCTCACTTATATAGTGCCCTGAACTCCCCTGGCTGTCCTACAACTAATATACTTTGTCAGTAAGAATACTGCTAGAGACTAAAGTATTTGTTTCCTTGTATATGTTTTCAGTCTATTTTTGAAATTAGCAAACGTTGTTTGAAGCTTTGCAACTGACAAACTGTTACTGCTATTGGGGAATTCCATGAATATATATTCCAGATTGCTTTAGTCACAGCATAAGTAGGATGTTGCATTACTAAGTTGCTAACCCTGTAGCATGTTCTCCAGCATTGTCGCATTGCGGGTATCAACTTGGACAAATTCATAATGTTTTCCAAGCTTAGCTGCAAAGGATTCATCTTTCTCCCTGGCAAAATGGGGCATGAATAATTGACAGTTATATATGCAGCTTGAACAGATAAGAATGTCGCACCCTGCTGTATGGGCAGCTCCGCCTCTGGTGTGGGTTTGCAAAAGGATATGTAGATAATTGGGTTTGGCTTTGGGATGAAGAATGGCAAAATAGGCATTCTCATCCCTCAATAATTGCCGACTGCATGTTTGTCCCCTAGCTTTAGTCCAACTTATTTGACTGCAATCCCTCCTCCCCTCCATCTATCGCAGAGGCCACCACCACCCCTTCTATTTTATTTGAAACATGGTTTGCTCTACAATTTACCCGCTCTCCAATTTACCAAATGTAAGAAAAGTAGTAGTACTATTAAAGTGGCTGAAAGATGCTACTTGCTTATTTGTCTGTAGTTCTTCAAACTGATCGGATTTTTATTTCAGAAACCACACATGAAACTGACGAGAAGGAGGACGGGGCAAGCTCTTCAGAAAGTCCTGAAAGTTCAGGCAGAACAACTTCCGGTAAGTAGTGGCACATGTATTCCTTGTATTGTAGGATATACTACATTTTGCCTGTGCCAGTGTGTGGATTTGAATTGTATGTAAATGCCTATAGCTTGCTTAAATTGCAATTGTTTGAGCCATAGAATCTATATGACTATATACATCACCTACAGCCTGTTACACCCACCTTATAATCTCTTGCAAACCTGCTGGCATTCTGCATTTAGGATCTATTTCTATTACTTAGGTAGTGCTTTTGCAGCTTATTGCTTGTGTAGCACTTATCCGAACTGAAGAAAAGATGTGCTTCAGTTTCGTGACATTATGATCATAGGAACAATAAGGTGTTAGACTTTTACCTTTCTTTTGATATTTGATCATCTAATATTATATTCAATTTACAGGATGAATTGTATGAGCTTTTTGTGTCTGAGAAGGAGGAGAAGAAAAGCTCTGAGTTTCGTGATTTCTATACCTCTGAAGCTGCTGTCACTGCTATCGATGTCCCAGGGCAAACTTCTGGTGAACAGTATCTGAGGTTCTCTGATCCTGCAAAGATTTCATCAGCAACCCTTATCGACTGGGTATTCATGTTGGGAGATGCAGGATATTCTCTCCGTGGCTGTTTTGATTCGTCTGATTTTGCAGTCACACACTTTGGTTACTTCAAAGGCAAGAGATCTCTGATGAAAAGAATCAAGAAATACAAAGCAAAGTGGGGTAGGATGGATATGGAAGCAGCTGCTGATTTGATACTGGATGAGATCTGCTCTGGTGCTGCTATACTACCCTCTGATTTGCAACACCTCCTTGGTTTGCTTAAGAAAAAGAACACATTTATCATAAGGCACCATGCCTCGTTGTATAAGGAACTTGGGAAGGATGTCCTGTTCTCCTCAATGTTCGTAAGATTCAAGAAACTTGAGAAGCTTAACAAATCGAAGTACAAGAAAGTTCTCGCCAAGATTCCCTACTGCAGTGGTTTAGATTGGTGGAAGCCAAGGGTCCGGAAAAACACATATCTCGAAGCAGTGCTCGACAGGAAGAATCCCACAAACCTCAGCAAGAAGAACTGGCGAAACCGCAAGGTCAAAATTGCATTCAGGGTTCGTTCAGCATATAAAGGGCACGGGGGTGAGCTATTGAGATTCAGAAGGAATGGTCAGCAACACCTTCCTGATTTTTCGATTGGCAAGCAGCCAGCTGCTGCTGCAGGGACACTGGGCCGTCGCCTTCAGCAGCCATCACCCACTGCCTCCAGCATGAAGAAGAAGCTTCCCTGTTCAGCGGCTTCTGCAGCGAGCAGGGGTCAGAAAGCTGTGCAGCCAGGGATGGGCAGCTGTGCTGTCTTTGGAATGATGGAAGTGGAGCTCTATGGACCTGATGACGCTGAACATATGTTTGAGGTTGCAGTGCCTGACCTTTTGGTCGATTTCCAGCAAGCTATGAGTGATGTGGGAGAGATCAAAGGTCTTGGGTGGCCGGAGCCATCAAGGGGAGGACGGCTCCGCTGAAAAGTTCAAGTTGGATCTAGTGGGTGGCCGGAGCCATCAAGGGGAGGACGGCTCCGCTGAAAAGTGCAAGTTGGATCCAGTGAAGCCAAGTGAACCTTGATGTAACAGCAGTGCATCTTTGGATGCTTTTCATATTCAGAAATGTTAGGATATATACCGAAGCTCATGTTTGCAGGACTCTTTTCATGCGGTCGAACGGCAGAGTTTCTAACTGAATCTTTTACTGTGGATAGTAACAGCATTACACTTGTGCAGTGGATCTTCTTATATAGATATGATAAGACGTTTCTGGTAATGTTTGGAGGCACTGTTCTATTGCTTGGTTTAACATTTGGCCGGTCAGAATTTTTCCGGTGACTTCCATGTGGAATCAGTTATGAACTGGTGCCGCTGAATTGTCTTTTTAACTTGTTGCAGTGAGGATATATGTCGAAATTGCAACTGTATTCTTTCATATAGTACATGTAGTGGATTATTGTTTACTTGCCTGCTTGATATTGTGATTTTAAGTGAAGTTTGTTAATGGGTGGATTCAATCTTTGGGAAACACTTTTTTGAGTGCTTCTTTGCAACCTGCTAATGGTTTGGGTGGAAACCGGCTTCGATTTGGTGGGAAAACAGTGTCCCTTTGAAACCTAAACGGCTCAGCTTGGTTTGGTAATTTGGTCGGTAGTGGTTTGCTCGATTTCACAGAAAAACTGCTCAGCTTTTGGTAATATGGATGGAAATGCTTTTAAACCGTGGATTGTAGCATATGGATTTGAGGCCTGTAAATCAGAGTAGTCTCCTGGTTTGTTTGCATAGTTTGCGGACCCACTAGTGGATACTTCATAGCGCCGCCGGCGGTCTCGTGAGCGACGCCAGCACGGCGATCACGGTGGGTGCCCCTGCCATCGCCGGAGCCAGAGATCACGGTGGGTTTTTTTTTGCATATTTTCCTTGACATTGTGTTTCTTGGTAAAGAATTGGCAATGACCATTTTACTTGCACCAGCAAAGAAAGCGACACGCAATTAGCATAACAGTCGTGTTAGAAAATGGAGGGAAGATGCATCCGAGAAAAAGTTTTTTTTTATCAAATCTCGGACATACAGTTAAGTGCCAAAAGCTTTTAGCGTGTGCGAAGGATGAGCTAATCATTTCATGTAGACATTTACAAAGACTCCACGCAGACCGCATCCACGCGTTACATCGAGATATCATCATGATTTTTACATCCAAAAGGCCACGGGATCCTCCAGGGCAAAGTCACTAGCTGCTTCAGGCACTTTGTAGTATCGAACTCGCCTGCTGTTGCCAGTCGTCAGGTGTCCATCCTTGTCAAACTTGAGAGAAAACGTCGTTACTCGAAACAGGTGGCGGCATGGCTGGTCAGTCTCATCTAAATCCTCGTCCTCCTCATCCTGCAACCTGTAGAAATTCCTCTCATCAGCACAGTCATCGCCGGTTATCGAGACGCACTGCACCAGGAAGAACTTGCTTCTGTCTCCCATGTAAATAAGGGTGGCTCCAACGTGCTTCTCAACCGAATCCTCGCTGAATGTCTTCTCCTTGCTTAGCTTCCAGGACAGACACTGCCCATCACTGGAGTCAGAGCTGGAGGACACCACATCGCAGGCGCATATGTGTCCAGCTGCGCCCGGATCTGCGCTAAGCCCAACCCAGGCGTCCAGCTCGCTGTCAAAATACGCGCGATCGGTGAAGGGCAGCATCCACTTGCCGTGTTGCTTCCACTTGAGATGTGCTTCCTGTTGACACCAAAAATTAGCACCATGAAGAGGCTGACATGTGAGCCGGATTTGGTGGAAGGATGCCATTCGGCTAAAGGGCTTTCTCTGAAGCATTCGGCAAAGATGCTCTGCGGTCGGGAACGCGTCGCCATTCGGCTAAGGGGTTTTCTCTGAAGCGTTCGGCAGAGATACTTTGCGGTCGGGAATGCGTCATCATTCGGCAGAGGCATTGTTCCGCAGGCGAAGAGCGGTAGCATTCGGGAAGGCATGATGACGTGGATCAATATAAGGGAAAGGCCGGTTCGAACAAGGAACGCAATATGGACACGAAGATTCGTCGTTTATTTTTAGAAACAAGTATTGTAGTCGTGTCCGACTAGGAGTTGTATCGAGACCTGGGTATAAATATAAACCCATGGCAGCTGTAGAAAAATCAACCAACCCAATCAATCATACAACAAACCGGCCCCGTGCCAACATCGAGTCCTTTAGTCGAGTCGTCGAGTTCTTCGAGAGGAGTCATCGATCCGTCGACCTCCGTAAGTACCGGCAACCTTGTATCATGCTTAGTATCATGCGGTGGATTTAAGCTTTGATGCAGGTAGTCTTGTTACCATGCTTAGTATCATCCGGTGGATTTAAGTGGTGGTCTCAAGAAGGTTCCTCTGTTGGGTCATGAGCCATGCGGTGGGCTAAGATCTAGTATGGACCAAGTTATCGGCTCTGTTAGATTTCGGCAAGATCTAACAGATTCATTAAGTTACCCCGTGTTGCTTTGTTTTTACTCCGTGCTTAATTCATGCAACACTCCCTTGCCCAATCTAGGTCGGCTAGAATCGGCTCTACTTCACGATGCGATGACTTTTCCCCTCATAGCCGAGTCCGAAACCGATCTAGGTTGCCACGTGTCGCGGGTTCGAACTTGTTGGTTTCGTGTAGATCTTGACAGAACCGGGTATCATGCGGTAGATGCAGGTTTTTGGGTCGTCTTAGACCTAATCATCCGGTGGATTAGAATTCGATTCGATCTGATAGATTTATCTTTATCGATTAAGTTTGTTCCTTCGCCACGGACCCCGATTCGGCTAAGCAGCCGCATTCGGCAGTGCTCTTACGAGTGAACGTGTTCGTGGATTTGCATTGGACAATGAATGCTTTTAGCCTTTCACGATTAGATTGTATCATGCGGTGGATTGATCTAATCTGATTGGTGGTGTGGTCTTGAACAAGTCGTATCATGCGGTGGATTAACTTGTTCGTTATCATGCTTGACGGGTGCTGCTTTCGGCCTATGCATTCTTGTTTACTG
The DNA here is from genome assembly GCA_033239725.1 of Echinochloa phyllopogon. Taxonomy (NCBI): domain Eukaryota; kingdom Viridiplantae; phylum Streptophyta; class Magnoliopsida; order Poales; family Poaceae; genus Echinochloa; species Echinochloa phyllopogon. The sequence continues at coordinate 6,929,831 of BTCW01000009.1, read as the reverse complement.
CGGATTTATGGTCATGCTTTCGCCCTTTTATTTATCTATCATGCTTTGTTTCTCGTTAATCGGCTATGAGTATGCGTTACAATGTTCATTCGGCTGAAAGCCGATCTTTCGTCATGCTTACGTCACGCATTCGGCAGTGCGCTCCCTGCGTGCCTTGCCGATTGCCGAATGAGGCTTTAGCTGCCGACAGATAGCTTCTTTGTAGCTATGTGTCGTTCGAAACTGGCTCCGTAGCCGCAAATATGGAACTGACTGGTATTACCCGGTACGTTCCAGGTGTTATCTAAATATCTTTGATCCCTTTGTCAGTTTCAGGAAAATTGACTGGCACGCTTCCGGATTCAAAAGCCCGGGCCACGTGTGAAGCCAGTTAATTCGGCTTGCTGTGTGCTTGGCGTGAGGTGCGGATTTTACGTCAACACACTTTTTGGCACGCCCGGTGGGACACGACAAGTTTCGAAGATGCCTGAATTAAAAGACATTCTGGATGTCACTTTCGAAGAATTATCTGATGAACATCAACAGATGGTGAAGATTGCTGCAGATCAGTTCATCAAGAAGTGCTTGCTGTCTTTTGCTAAGAACAGGAGTGGTGCGCCGTTTCTCAAGTCAGATCTGCCAAGAGTTCTTTTGCCAGGACAATCTGATCTTACTGAAGATGAAGAAAGGGAGAAGCTTTCTAGCTTGTTGTACAAGGCTTTGGGAGAAACAATGACCAATCATAATGCTGCATTCCTGAACAGTTTTCGGCTCATACTGGTCAACATCTTTGGTCAGCACGTGGATAAGCCTTTTGAGCAAGTGCATGGGCAACTTGGTGGACCAACATATTTCAATGTTCAAGCATCGGTTCCGAAACGTCATGGTAAAGGTACTGAAGAAACTGAAGCTTCTGGAACCAAAGACGCGAGTGGACAGCCGATTCAGCAAGAGCTTCAGCATGCATTGCCGAAACCTCGTACATATGGTGATATGGCATTCGGCACCACGGGAAATCCACCTGCTTCTGCTTATAAGATATCCCCTCTGAATAACAGGCTGCAAAGGGACATGTATGGAAACGGATATTCAGAGTTTATGGATTACAATGCTATCGACGCTCTCCCGAATCCTGGGTATGTTGGCACTGCAGGCATGCTCGCTGGAAGACCGGGGAATCAAGATTCAAATGTCGATCTCATGGTACAGAAAATGACCGAAGTGCTGCAAAATCAATTCGGTCTGAAACCCAAGAATCAAGGGTACATGTACTCGTCTCCTTTCCCGGAATGGTACCAAAGGGTATCATTGCCGAATAGAGTCAAGGTGCCTACAGAGTTTACTAAATTCTCAGGACAAGATGATACTAGCACTGTGGAGCATATAGCTCGATATCTGATGCAGCTTGGAGAAGCTTCGGCAGATGAGGCTTTCAGAATCAGATACTTTCCTTTGTCACTGATGGGTCCAGCTTTTACATGGTTTGCTTCTTTGCCTGCTCAGTCGATTTGTACTTGGAAAGACCTGGAGCAGAAATTCCATGCTCATTACTACATTGGCAGTACCGAGAAAAAGTTGGTTGATTTGACCAGCTTAAGGCAGAGGAATAATGAAACACCTACGGAGTTCCTCAGGAGATTTAGGGAAACAAAGAGCATGTGCTTTTCTCTGAACATACCTGATGACCAGCTGGCTGGTATGGCTGTAGCTGGCATGCTGCCTGCCATTCGGGAGAAGCTATTCGGGATGGAGTTTGATGATCTGGGCCAGTTGTCACACAGATTGGCCTTGATGAGTAACCAGGCATATGGTTTCAAGAAAGATGCCAGATTTGCTAAAAATAATGATGTAGCTGACATCTATAACCAATTCCTTGAAAGAGCAGATCAAGAAGATGAGTATGAAGATAGCGAGGAGATAGCTGCAGCAGAGATAGTGTGGAGTAAAGAGCCAGTCATGGTGAATCAGAGGTGGATTAAACATAATAAGGGTACCTATGATTTTGATGTAACTAAGGCAGATAAATTATTTGATTATCTTGTAAAGGAAGGCCGAATCAAGCTACCAGAGGGGCATTCTATGCTTCGGCCTGATGGAGTGAAAGATAAGAGGTACTATGGATTCCATGATAGAAATTCTCATTCCATCAATGAATGCAGGGTTTTTAGAGTGAGAATTCAGCAAGCTATCCAGGAAGGGCATTTGAAATTCGACAATAAGATGAAGTTGGACAGTAACCCGTTTCCTCAGAGCATGGTTGGGTTCTCAATCAATATGGTGAGTACTGCCGAATCTGGAGAAAAGGAAAAAAATGAGAGTCCTGACGTCAAAGAAAGCGAAGCAGAGTGGCTCAGTAGATCCTAATCGGCAAATCACGATCGAACAGATTCGCGAGGAGAGACCTCGCTTCCCGAATAGCCAATTTGAAATTGGGAATTCTTCTAAACCCAGAGTCACATCGCGTATTCTCCTCAATAAGTGGCAGCGTCAGCAAGAAAAAGAGCACTACCAGAGACGTGAATACGAGGAGGAGAAAAGAAGGCGCGAAGAAGAAAGGTTTGAGGAAGAACAAGAAGAATATGTCCGAGAACAAGAACGTGCACATTGGGATTGTGTTTTCTTCAGACACTGTTGGAATGAGGGTTTAAAGCTGACTACGTGGAATAACTGTCCTGAGTGCAATAATGGGTATGTCGAACATAGGCAAAATGTTGCCATTCGCCGATCCGTCCACGAAAGAATTGGAAGGGTACATCCTAGTGATGATCGGCGTCTAAAAATATATAAGAATGACGATCAACCAATGAAAAGACATGCTGATTATAGATGGGTTGATCATGAGGAAGAAGATCGTGAGTATGTTTGGCAGAAAGGACAGTGGTGTCCACCTGGTTTAAGAAGGAGCCAGAAGAGAAGAGTCCAACGCCTGAGGAATCAAGAATTGAAGCAAGCAGGAACCAGGATGAAATCGATATGGCGTCCAAAAGACAGGCCTGACGAATCGGGTCATTCGGCTCCTACATGCATGGTATGTTTCTTGCGGAATGAATTCATGGCTCCAGCTAATCAAATTGTACAGGAAGAGATATTGTCAGAAGTGGATGAAGCCGAGCAATATGGGTTAATGGCACAATTGGTATTGAATAAACAAGCTATTTTCGAGAAGCCAGTCCAGAATCGGCACATGAAGCCACTGTACTTAAGAGGATATGTCAACGGGAAGCCACTAACGAAGATGTTTGTTGATGGTGGAGCTGCTGTTAATGTGATGCCATACAATACATTCAGGAAACTTGGCATGAGCCCTGGAGATTTAACGCCAACAAGTATAGTGTTGAATGATTTTGCTGGAAATCCTTCGGACACCAAAGGATGTGTACATGTAGATCTGATGATTGGGTCCAAGATTCTGCTTACAACCTTCTTTGTTATTGAAGGCAAAGGGGCATACAGCTTGCTACTTGGAAGGGATTGGATTCATGCGAATTGCTGTATTCCATCTACTATGCATCAACAGCTTATTCAGTGGATAGATGATGAAGTGGAAATTGTCCCAGCAGATGATTCAATTAGCGTGGCTAATGTGGAACCGGCCTTCTGGGAATATCAAGGCATAGATTGCTTCTCAGGTAAGGACTGGGGAGAAGGTCCTGTTGAGCCAGTCAGCAGTGATCAACAGCCGATCAAAGCAGTCGGCTCTTTTAGCAATTTTTAATGGATAATCCAATCGATGGAACTGACGGGAAACTAGGATATGGATTTGTGTCGGCTGATAAATTAGAAGAAGTAGACATTGGAGACGGTGACAAACCAAGGCCGATATTCATCAGTGCTAGCTTGAATTCGGTTTTCAGGGAGAAGTTGATTAAGTTGTTAAAAGAATACAAAGATTGCTTTGCTTGGGATTATTCGGAGATGCCTGGTTTAGATCGTTCCATTGTTGAGCATCGATTGCCGATCAAGCCTGGTTATAAACCTTACAAGCAACCACCCCGGAAAATCTACAAAGATGAAGTGTTGGCCGATGTGAAGAAGGAAGTGGAAAGATTAATAGCAGCAAATTTTATTCGGCCATGCAGATATGCAGAATGGATCTCTAATATTGTTCCTGTGTACAAGAAAAATGGGAAGATGAGAGTTTGCATAGATTTTAGAGATCTGAACAGAGCTACACCCATGGATGGATATCCAATGCCTGTTGCTGACTCGTTGGTTGATGCTGCTGCTGGATATAAAGTGATTAGTTTCATGGATGGTAACGTAGGGTACAATCAAATTTTTATGGCATTGGAAGATATAGCGAAAACAGCTTTCAGATGTCCAGGACATATAGGGTTGTTTGAATGGGTTGTCATGACGTTTGGTTTGAAGAATGCTGGTGCGACTTATCAGAGAGCTATGAATTATATTTTTCATGAGTTGATCGGCAAGATTGTGGAGATATATATCGATGATATCGTGATTAAGTCATTGGATCATGAAGCACATTTGGCCGACATGAGGAAAACTCTAGAATGCACTAGGAAACATGGGCTCAAAATGAACCCAAATAAATGTGCTTTTGGAGTTTCGGCAGGAGAATTTCTGGGATTTCTGGTGCATGAAGGAGGAATAGGAGTTGGTAGGAAAAGTATGAAAGCCATTGATGAAGTTGTTCCTCCAACTAATCTTAAGGAATTGCAGTCACTGCTTGGTAAGATCAATTTCGTAAGAAGATTCATATCAAACTTATCACAAAAGATGTTGCCTTTCTCTTCACTGTTAAAGGTCAAGAAGGATCAGAAGTTTGTATGGGGCGACGAACAACAAAAGGCTTTCGATGAGATCAAGGAATACATGAAAGAACCACCAGTATTGGTACCTCCACAGCTAAACAAGCCTTTTAAGTTGTACGTGGCGGCCGATGCCCAAACTATTGGATCGGCCCTCATACAAGAATTCGAGGGAAAGGAAAGGGTAGTTGCATACCTTAGTCGAAAGTTGCTTGACCCCGAAACGAGGTATTCGGCTACTGAGAAGCTTTGTTTATGTGTTTACTACTCCTGTACAAAATTTCGGCACTACTTACTACATGCCGAATGCATTGTGTATTCAAAGTTTGATGTGATAAAACACATGTTGTCTATGCCGATTTTGAACGGAAGGATTGGCAAATGGATTTTAGCTTTGTCTGAATTTGAGTTAAGGTTTGAATCGGCAAAGACTGTTAAAGGACAGATTATTGCTGATTTCATTACTGAGCATCGTGATTTATCAGTTAATTCGCTTGAAATTGCTCCTTGGGTATTATTCTTCGATGGCTCTTCATGTGACAAAGGTGGTGGAGTAGGTATTTTGTTAATTTCACCCAGAGGAGAGGTATTTGAATTTGCTATTCCTATTCGACCTACTGTCACTAATAATCAAGCTGAGTATGAAGCGTTGCTCAGAGGACTTCAACACTTGAGAGAAGCAAAGGCCATTGCAGTTGAAATTTTTGGAGATTCAGAATTAGTCATAAGGCAACTAAATGGCGAGTATGAGTGCAGAAACGATGTCTTAAGGAATTACTATGAAGAATGCAAGCAAATCTTAAAGGAATTTCAGTCAGTAATTTTGCAGCATATTCCTAGGAGAGACAATGAAGAGGCAAACAGATTGGCTCAAAGTGCTTCGGGTTATAAAGAGCTTCAAGAAGTTTTTGCTAATGATGTACATGCTTTCGGGAGTAATCTGGCAGAAGATGATTGGAGAAAAGAGATTGCCGATTATCTGGAGAATCCATCCCGAAAGGTTTCTAGAAAGCTCAGGTATAAAGCTTTAAAGTTTGTTCTTCTTGATGATAATTTATATTATAAATCCTTGGATGGGGTGCTGTTACATTGCTTAAGTCATGAAGAAGCAAAAAGGCTGATGAGTGAAGTACATGATGGGTTGTGTGGAGCACATCAATCGGCCTACCGAATGAAGTGGGTTATTAGAAGAACTGGATATTACTGGCCGACAATGTTGGAAGATTGCTTTGAATATTATAAGGGATGTCAAGACTGTCAGAGATTTGGAAACATTCAGAGAGTTCCAGCATCCGCTTTGAATCCCATTATCAAGCCATGGCCATTCAGAGGATGGGGAATAGATTTGATTGGCCAAATAAATCCTCCATCTAGCAAGGGGCATAAGTTTGTGCTTTTGGCAACCGATTATTTTACCAAATGGGTTGAGGCAATTCCATTAAAGAAGGTGACATCAGAGAATATGGTTGAATTTGTTAAAGAACATATCATTTACAGATTTGGAATTCCTCAAACAATCATCACAGATCAAGGGACTCAATTTACATCTTCAGAGTTCAGAGATTTTGCTGAAAGTATGGGCATCAAATTGTTGAATTCTTCTCCTTATTATGCCCAAGCTAATGGTCAGGCAGAGGCTTCTAACAAAATTATGATTAAAATTATACAGAAGAAGATTGATCAGAAGCCGAGAAAGTGGCATTCGGTACTCAATGAGGCTTTATGGGCTTACCGAATGGCTCCACATGGGGCTACACAGACGTCTCCTTATGAGTTGGTGTATGGGCATCATGCTATCTTGCCATGGGAGATACAATTAGACTCAAGGAGAATAAAATTGCAAAAGGATTTAAGTTCTAAAGATTATAAAGATTTAATGATGGACGAATTAGAAGATTTGCATATGATTCGTCTCAGGGCCTTGGAAAATGTTGAAAAAAATAAAATGCGAGTTGCTAAATATTACAACAAGAAGGTGAAAGTCAAGCAATTTTCAGAAGGAGATTTGGTTTGGAAAGCAATATTGCCGATTGGGACTAAATACAGTGCATTCGGTAAGTGGTCTCCAAACTGGGAAGGCCCTTTCAGAGTGATCAGATGCGTGCCTGGAAATGCATATATCCTGAAAACTTTGCTAGGAGAGGAGTTTACTGCTGCCATCAATGGGAGATACCTGAAGAAATATTATCCTAGTGTTGAGATTGATCGTTGATTGAAGTATTCAATGTCAGAACAATTGAGACAGCCGGCATTCGGGAAGGAGCCGTCTTCAGAACAAATGTTGACAGAAAAGGAAAATGACCAGTACTGAATGTATTGCCCTTAGCACAAAATATATTGCATCAGGAGTTCATACAAGATCACAAAAGATAAGTTTTATTGCCGAAATTCCATAAATCCCTAGTACAAACTACTGGAAGAGCCTGTTCAAAACAGACTGGGGATGAATGGAATCGGCAATGGCAGCACCATGGCCATCAAGACGATCAATGGAGGCGTCAATGTCATCGATGTCTTCTGGGTTGCTATTGGCGAAACCAACCGGCATCCTGGAATAGTCAGTGCCGGTGTGCGTCGACATGGCAACGAGACCCACAGCGACACCTAGGCGAACGCCATGGAGAGCCACCTCGTCGACGCGGCCTGCCACCGCGCCAAGGCGAGCCTCGGGTATGTCTCCTTGGGCGTTCACTTTGTTCGCCAGCTCATCCACCAGCCCCTTCAGCCGATTGAGCTCGTCATCGCGTTCTGCAAGATTACAAAATGGAGGTAGATCAGTAATGACTAAAGATGGGATTAGGATTGAACAAGTTATGGAAATTACCATCGATGACTTCGAGCAGTTGCTTGCGCTCAGCCTGCCATTCGAGGTCCGCAATCCCGGCTTGCTTGGAAATGACCTCCAGTTCGCGACGAGAGTCGTCGCGCTCCGCCTTGAATCAGCGAGCATCGCCGTCTGAGTAGCGGGAGTCGTCCGATGAGAGAGTCCGATTGGACGAACTCGAAGAGCTGGACACCGCAGGAGCAGCGGCTGGAGCCGCAACTGGCGCACCAGCGCCGGCAATCCATTGGATTACCCTGAAAGAACAAAGAGATTCGTCAAGAAAGAGAAAGGAAATCTCGAGAAGAACAGAGAGAAGTAAGCAACCAATCACCTGCGGCGAGCGCCGGCGCGGCTTCCTTCGGCCTCATCGGCGGCCGGGCGCCTCCTGTTGTTGTCGGCCATTGGAAGTTCCTCGGAGTTACTGTGGATGGGGAAAAGAATGACTTGGGCCGGCAAGAACTTGGAAGACGAAGAACTTGGTGAAAACTGTGGGCTACCTGGGTGTTTGTTTATAGAACCCGCAGAGGAGATCGTGGTCGGAGATCGTGGCGCGCATCCCAAAATTTCGGAAGGTAGAAAGCCCCACGAACCGAGCAGTTGCCGTGTCGTTTGGGATTCATGCCGAATCGGGTTCGGTTCTACTGAATTGGATTCGGCTGTGTTGTGTTAGGTCATTTTTCGGGTCTGACGATGTTACGACTAAGCTTTGCCGAATGTGTTGTTCACAATAAAGCGAGGAAGAAAGCAAAGATTGGTGAAACTACAAAGTTGGTAAGACATTCGGCTAATTAAATGTTTGATACAACTACACACCCAAGTACTTGGAGATTACATCTTTAGCATCAGATATCATTCTATTAATGGTCTCCAAAAGATTTTTGTCAGCTTCTTGGGTTTTAGCCAGAGCAGCAAGCTTTGCCTTGAGTTGTTTTTCTTCGTTCAGAGCTGCTGAAGCTTCCTTTCGCATCTTCTCTGTTAATTTGGGAAGCTCAACTATCTTCTTCTCATCAGCTTCAATTTCGGCCGATAGATCTCTCAATTCGGCTTCAAGTGCAGCTTTTCTGACCTTCTTCATTTCAAGTTCAGATTCCAATTTGGTCAGTAATTCCTTGCTGTTCTGAGCTTGAGTATGCAGGTCTTTTACAGATTGCTTGGCCAAAGTTCTCCTTTGCTCCAAGGCTGGTTGAGCAGATTGATTCTTCAGAGCTTGCTTCACTGCGATAAAATGATCATCCAATCTGGAAATTGGATCTAAAGAAGTCTTGATATCGGCAGGAAGATCTTGATCAAATGATTCAAGCAAGTCTCTTAAAAGATCAGCATTGGTAACTTGATCTCGAGTGTCCTTATGCAGAAAAGAGAGGATTTCCTTCAGTTTTGCTTGGTTCTCCTCTGATAAAGCTTGACCAGAAGAAGTTTCTTCTCCTTGTTCGGCAACTAGATCATCCACAGCAAATGAATAGCTGGATGAAGGAGTGGTTTTCTCCTGAAAGAAGATTCTGCCGAATTATTGATGATCCATTGAATAAAGAACTGGGAAGACTGGGTAATTATCTCTACCTCATTCCTGACCTCTTGGATGGAGAGAGAGGGCAGCTCAAGCTCAGGCAAAGATTCTTGTATGTCATGCTGAGGAAAGCTTGGAAGGTTCTTTGGTGGAGATGAGGCTTCTGGCTGAGGTACATTAGGTAGAGCTGAAGCTGGTTCTTGATGAAAAGAGGAGCTCTCCGAAATTGGATCCATTGAAGCTTGCTCTGTGACTGAAAGAAAGTTAGTGCCGATGAAAAGAGTTTTAAAGGACAAGATGGTGAGAAATTTTACTAATCACTGAAGCATCGGCAGGTCCTGTGCTAATGGCCAATTGCTGTGATTTGGCCTGAAATCATAAAGGAGTAGAAGTGAGCAGAATGAAATTAGCATTTTACTCGAGGAAGGAGATATCTGACCTGAGCAATTCTTTTGCTGCTTGTTCTTTTCTTTTTTATAGCCGAAGGGGCAGTTAGAGAAGATGTTTTCCTCTTGGCAGCAGGTGGTGCAGCAAGAATTGGATCCAGACTGGCAGGCCTGGACATTATTTGAGCCAAAGAAGGAGAGTGATGCCCCAGAATAGATATTGGGCCTGCAGTGTTATATGCAATTGCTCTGGCCAGAGGGGCAGGGACTATGTCCTGCAGGATAACAGAGTTAAAAGTCGATGAAAGAGGATGTTATTGGAAAAACAGATGGATTATAAGCATATTTACCTCTGAATTCGGCTGATAGTCAGGCATCAAATCAAGGCAGAGAGGGTGAACTGGCACATTGAAGATATGATCATGGAGTTCTTGCCACCAAAGAATAAAAGAAGGATGAGCAAGTGTTGTTGGCACAAAAGGTTCGATCTGGTAGATGGCTGCACAACACTTGTAGTCAAAAATTCTTCTTGTTTCTGTGGAGTCTTTGATGATCTGCCTAGGCTTGAGGAATTCATGGAGAAATAATCTTGGGGGCACTTGGCCACATCCTAATTGCCTGGCTACTGTATTCGGCTGGTAATATTCATATGAACTTTGAACCAGCCTTCCTCCACAAAATTCGGCTGGTAAGATGCAAGGCCGAATGAAAGTGTTGAAAATTGCTGAGGACTCTGCATCTATGCATCCGGTCTCGAAGCTGAATTCACAAGGGAGAGTGAGATTGTCATTGTCCATGTATGGGAACCAGAGGGGATTGGCAAAGCCTTTGAAGAAAAGTTCAAACAGTTCTCCAATGCTCTTGTTGATAGCAATAGTGGAGGCTGCTTCCCCATAGGTTTGACAGCCTTTGGTGCTCTGGGCTTCTGCTTCCTGGTAATTGACCGAGGGGAAATGTCGGCTGTTGAGGTCAATGGAGATAATTTGGTGCATGTACAATTGCAGCCACATCTGGACGAACCACCAGGGACCATTGACGTAGGAAATTTTCTTGTTGGTGTGCATCTGATAAATGGTTTGATGGAGCATGTGATAGACACTTCCCAAGAGATATTTCCCGAGAGGGATAAGTGTGCCTGCAGCCAGGTCTTCGGCCATTACTATGTGATTCAGAGTTGGCTCATTGGCTTTACCACAGAAAACAAATCTGCACAACCACATATTCAGAAAGGCCCTGTATTCAACGTCAGTCAGAGGACCATCATGCATGTAAGTCTGGATGTATTTCTTATAGCCGACTCCAGTCTTCACCCCTGTCTGTTTGGAAGAACCTTTGTACCTGTATGGGTGTGTTATCCCTGTAATGTTCAGGCCGGTTATCATGTAGACATCGGCCAGGGTTGGGGTCATTGGTCCATGACCAAAAAGGAAAGCATTCATGCCATTGGACCAGAAGTGACAAGCTGCAATCAGGAGATTCTCATTCTTGGGTGTTTCGGCTAGAGATAGCTCCAAGCAGTGAGAAATACGAAGACTGTCCCAATTCTGTGTCTGAGGACTTTTATCTTCAAGAATCCTTTTGTACCAGTTTCTCCAGCCAGCGATTGGGGGCAGAGGCCAGTTCTTGAATGCATCTTGCCATTCGTGAGGTCTCATCAGAGAAGTTTTGAAAGGAATCCTCTGAGACTCGGCCGCAATAATTTTGGAGGGATCTGGATTCCCTGAGGGGCCGAGGAAGAAAGATGCGGATTGTTCTTCAGCGGGGGTCAAGATTTCGGTGGCCAGAGCCTATCAAGGGCAGAAGAAGAGCAAATCGGAGATTCAAAATGCAGCTCGAAAAGAGTAATGCCGAATGTGATTGAGGGAAACAAAACTTACTTGAAGAATTTGATCCTGGTTCGCCATTTGAAGATTGGAGCTTGAGAGATTCGACGAACTAGGGTTTTGAGTTTGGAAACGCACTCTGAGGATTTGGAAGCGGAAAACGGATATCAAAGCGGGCTCAGCCTGGAAATGTTGGGGATTCCTGGTCAATTCCGAGATAAAAGTATCCTTTATCCCGAAATTGAAGGGGCATGTGTTGACACCAAAAATTAGCACCATGAAGAGGCTGACATGTGAGCCGGATTTGGTGGAAGGATGCCATTCGGCTAAAGGGCTTTCTCTGAAGCATTCGGCAAAGATGCTCTGCGGTCGGGAACGCGTCGCCATTCGGCTAAGGGGTTTTCTCTGAAGCGTTCGGCAGAGATACTCTGCGGTCGGGAATGCGTCATCATTCGGCAGAGGCATTGTTCCGCAGGCGAAGAGCGGTAGCATTCGGGAAGGCATGATGACGTGGATCAATATAAGGGACAGGCCGGTTCGAACAAGGAACACAATATGGACACGAAGATTCGTCGTTTATTTTTAGAAACAAGTATTGTAGTCGTGTCCGACTAGGAGTTGTATCGAGACCTGGGTATAAATATAAACCCATGGCAGCTGTAGAAAAATCAACCAACCCAATCAATCATACAACAAACCGGCCCCGTGCCAACATCGAGTCCTTTAGTCGAGTCGTCGAGTTCTTCGAGAGGAGTCATCGATCCGTCGACCTCCGTAAGTACCGGCAACCTTGTATCATGCTTAGTATCATGCGGTGGATTTAAGCTTTGATGCAGGTAGTCTTGTTACCATGCTTAGTATCATCCGGTGGATTTAAGTGGTGGTCTCAAGAAGGTTCCTCTGTTGGGTCATGAGCCATGCGGTGGGCTAAGATCTAGTATGGACCAAGTTATCGGCTCTGTTAGATTTCGGCAAGATCTAACAGATTCATTAAGTTACCCCGTGTTGCTTTGTTTTTACTCCGTGCTTAATTCATGCAACACTCCCTTGCCCAATCTAGGTCGGCTAGAATCGGCTCTACTTCACGATGCGATGACTTTTCCCCTCATAGCCGAGTCCGAAACCGATCTAGGTTGCCACGTGTCGCGGGTTCGAACTTGTTGGTTTCGTGTAGATCTTGACAGAACCGGGTATCATGCGGTAGATGCAGGTTTTTGGGTCGTCTTAGAGCTAATCATCCGGTGGATTAGAATTCGATTCGATCTGATAGATTTATCTTTATCGATTAAGTTTGTTCCTTCGCCACGGACCCCGATTCGGCTAAGCAGCCGCATTCGGCAGTGCTCTTACGAGTGAACGTGTTCGTGGATTTGCATTGGACAATGAATGCTTTTAGCCTTTCACGATTAGATTGTATCATGGGGTGGATTGATCTAATCTGATTGGTGGTGTGGTCTTGAACAAGTCGTATCATGCGGTGGATTAACTTGTTCGTTATCATGCTTGACGGGTGCTGCTTTCGGCCTATGCATTCTTGTTTACTGCGGATTTATGGTCATGCTTTCACCCTTTTATTTATCTATCATGCTTTGTTTCTCGTTAATCGGCTATGAGTATGCGTTACAATGTTCATTCGGCTGAAAGCCGATCTTTCGTCATGCTTACGTCACGCATTCGGCAGTGCGCTCCCTGCGTGCCTTGCCGATTGCCGAATGAGGCTTTAGCTGCCGACAGATAGCTTCTTTGTAGCTATGTGTCGTTCGAAACTGGCTCCGTAGCCGCAAATATGGAACTGACTGGTATTACCCGGTACGTTCCAGGTGTTATCTAAATATCTTTCATCCCTTTGTCAGTTTCAGGAAAATTGACTGGCACGCTTTCGGATTCAAAAGCCCGAGCCACGTGTGAAGCCAGTTAATTCGGCTTGCTGTGTGCTTGGCGTGAGGTGCGGATTTTACGTCAACACTTCCGCCGTGTCGAAGGTGAAGGTGCGCCTCTTGGTGCTTACAAAGATGGTCCGTCCATCAGGATGCACGGTGTAGGAGGTGATATCCTTGTGCTTGAAGGGATACTTCGGCAGCTCGCACCAGCACAGATCGCCGGGTTCTTCTAGCGGCGGCGTTTGAAGCAGCTGAAAGGAGTCGCAAGACAGAGCGTATAGTCTTTTGTCGACGGAAAAGTAGATAGGATCGATCAGATTCATCTTGGGGCGAGGGACCAAGCCAAACAACCGCGTGCGAACGTCGAAGACAGGAGCGCCGCAACTCGGCGTCAATGGATGAGTGTTCCTCCCTCCCACTCCCACGTAGTTGGGATCCATGGCAATGATCTTGGTGCCAAAGGCGGCAGCAAAATAGTCGGGATACCCACGGTGAGCCTCCAAGCGGAAGACAGCTGGTGGCAGGCGCTGCTCGCGCTCTGCGCCTTCACCTGAGATGGCAGTGTTGTGCAGGTGCGGCGGCTCATCGGAACAAGGGTCGGACGACAGATCTACCTTGCGGATGCTGTACCCCCACAGCCAGTCATCGACAACAAGGTAAAGGTGCCGGCGCCGGCGCTTTGCCGTTCGGTCGCCATTAACCCCACCGGAACGCCGCTTTGCCATCCTTGTTCCTCTTTGTCTCCTTCTTGTCCTCTGCCCACGGCCCAGCAGATCAAAATTTCTTCCCGATCCGTCTTCCCTTGATCTTTTAAAGGCGCTGCCACTGACCCTTGATCCCTGCCATCCAAAAACGAATCCGTTCGCAAATAAGAATCAGACCACACCAGTCCTACCCCTACTACAACTCAACTAGAACCAATCCTGATATCCGAATCTGAATCGTGTGGTTGCAAGAAACAAAGAAAATCACATTCTACCAACCTGTTAAAGGTGGCTGAGGCGGACGCGGCGTCGGAGGTGGCTCCGGCGGCGGCGGAGTAATTTTGAGCGGCGGCGGCGGCGGCGAACCGAATGGATTCGTGGGGGAGGAAAGGAAAGGAAACCCTATTTGACTAGGAAATCCTATTGGACTAGGGCCGTGTCGAACCTTGGGCCGGTCCGACCCCCATGGACACCACCGTTGTGGGCAGGGTTGAATGTGTTGTGCGCAATAGCGCGGGTGGGTGGGTTGAATTCCGCCCAGTAGAGGCTTTCGGCCTGCGTGGAAGAGGACGGCTCAGTTGTATTCTCCTTGATTACCTCAAAAAAGTTGTATTCTCCTTAAAAAGAAAAGTAGGAGCTTATGTATTGATGTTTTTATTTTCTTTCTTTATATTATATAAAATATGCCCGTCCGTTGCTATAGTTTATAAAAAAGTATATATCAATTTATTTTGGTTATATTATACTTTCATAGCTTAAGAACTAAGGAAGCTATAAAAGGGATTATCAACATGTTTCACCACCAACTTCAATTTGTGAATTATTTTTCTCTGCTCTACTAGTAATTAGCTATCTTTTTTTTCCGAAAATATATTTTTGCGGTAGAGAGATTCACTCACTAATCAAGAGTCTAATAGGGTTTACAATCTTGGAGCATAAAACGTCAAATACACGAAAAAGCATATCTACAAGCCAAGTTATGGACTTATGGTTTCAACTCGATAAGCATGCTCCACAAGTTCATGAGCAACCTATTCTGCACAAGTTCTTTGGTTACTTGGACACTGCCACAGGCTTTAACGATCTCCGTTACATTTTGGACAGTTGGCCTAATTGGTTAATCTCTTCGTCCTGGAGTGATGGGATACGGTTATCTGTTTTACAATATTACAAAGTGTGCTAATATTTTTCTTCCATGTGGTCTAATTTTTAGAAGTTTGGTTCACGGCAAAATCGAAATGTCTATATTTTGAAACAAAAGGTACATACATTTATTATCATCAAGAGAATGGCATTTCTCCATAGTTATAAATGTGATCTTTGAATCTAGAGTATTTCATTCCTTAAAAGCCCATAAATTTTCTTCCGTCCAAGCAAGTCTTAAAAAAACTTATCATGGACCTAATTACGCCATCTACGATCATCATAATTTCACACTATAAAAGGCGCTAGAGCGGCAAAGAGCCAAAGACAACAATCACGAGAAGACTCAACCACTTCATCCTTTATATACCAAAACTAGCCCCTGTAAACCACACCGCCATCGCAGTAAGCGACCAAAAGCCAGAGAGGCGGCTTTGCCCTGTCCGTAGGCCGTAGCCTTGGTGCCGAACGCCATGGCCGGCACCAAGAGCAAGTCGTCCTCCGCCAAAGCCGGCACGCCCCTCCTCGGCAAGGCCGCGGCACCTTCGCCAAGGTCTACCACGCGCGCTGCCTCGCCGGCGGCGACCCCGTGGCCGTCAAGGTTCTCGACAAGGCCGAGCTCGCCGCCACGGGCATGGCGGCGGGCGTCCTCCGCGAGGTCTCCGCCACCCCAGCGTCCTCTGCCTCCACGAGGTCCTCGCCACGCGCTCCTAGGTCTACCTCGTCATGGAGCTCGCCCCCGGCGGCGACCTCCTGTCCCGCCTCGCCTCCCTCCCGGCGCGCCTCGTGTTCCTGCAGCTGGCGTTGGCGCTCGCCTACGGCCACGCCCGTGGCGTGTTCCACTCCACCGCGACATGAAGCCCCAGAACGTGCTCGTCGATGCCGCCGGCGGCGTCAAGGTCTCCAACTTCGGGCTCGCCGCGCTCCCGGACTCGCTCCGCGACGACGGCCGTCTGCACACGGCCTGTGGCACGCCGGCGTTCCCGGCGCCCGAGGTGCTCCGCCGGAGGGCCTACGACGGCGCCAAGGCCGACGCGTGGTCTTGCGGCGTCATCCTCTTCGTCCTCCTCGCCGGCAGCCTCCCCTTCGACGATACCAACATCGCCGACATGTGCCGCAGCAGGGCGCACCGCCGCGAGTACGCGTTCCCGCGGTGGGTGTCGCAGCCGGCGCGCCGCCTCGTGTCGTGTCCCGCCTGCTCGACTGCCGACCCGAACCCGGCGACGCGCCTCGCCGTGGCTGAGCTCGCAGGGCACCCGTGGTTCAAGCGCTCGCTCAGCGTGGACTCGCAGCTCGGCGGCCTCATGGACGGCCAGGCGGAGCGGGAGCTGGCGTTCCAGGCGCCGCCGGCGCTGAACGCCTTCGACATCATCTCCATGCCGCCCGGGCTCGACCTCTCCGGGCTGTTCGGCGAGAGCAGGAGGAGCCGGGAGAAGCAGTTTATGACGACGGCGTCGCCGGAGAAGACGGTGGAGCGGCTGGGGCAGTCGGGCGCGAAGCTCGGGTACTTCATGGTGGGGAAGAAGGGGGTGGAGCGCCTGCCGCTGGGAGGCCTGTCGGGGTTGGTGGCGATGTCGATGGAGATGTCGGAGGTGTCGCCGGAGCTGATGCTCGTGGAGCTGAGGCTGGAGGGCGGCGACGGCGACGAGGCCAAGGTGTTCGGGTGGGAGGAGCTCAGGGTGGAGCTCGGGGATGTCGTCACGGCGTGGCACGTGTGCGAACAAGGCTAATTCGCTAGCGGAAACGGGAGCTGCAGGATGAAAATTCTTTCGTAAGTACTCCGTAGGATGGAAGTGTAGGTATAGTAAAGTCTGAGAGTTGATTAGGACGCACTGTAATGTATGATGCTGGATGTTAATTAGTAGTAGATTGGTAGTTCTTCAATTTAATGTGTGATTATGCCTGTGATGGTTAGATTGCCATGTATAGTAGATCTTCGTTCGGGATTCTACAAGTGTTCAAGCAAGTGATCGACAATTTCAGTCTCAAACGACAGCAGTACTCCATTCCGGTCCTTCTGCAGTTTCCGGCGCAGGAGTTGTATAAGAATTTTGCTAGAATTTGACAGAAAACTTCCATTCCAGAACATTGGAGTCACAAGGAAATTATCTGAAAGAGGGCTATGCGTTAAGGAAGACTTGCTAAGGAGTATATGCTGGCTTTTTGTCTCCTGCAAGCACCAGAAGTGGAATTAACTTGAGTCGATTGCAATACCAAGCAGTTTCCAAGAGTGCTCCTGGTCCTGGTGTAGTCGACCACCAGACTTGACTGCACGTTCCCGTTGCCATGGACTCGTCTTCCCTGACAGCAGCAACCATCGGACTAGAATTTCACAGGAAAGAAAACAGTCGGATTCCAGAGCATTTGGGCTCAAAATAAAATTTCCTGAAAGAAGCCAAAATGCATGGCCAGTGATTGGAATGGATGGACAAAATATGCCGTATGCGTGCATATGTTGGAATGGATGGGTTCACTAGAATTACTTGATAGTCCTGCAAGCACAACATGGTTTTAATTGCTAAGCAGTTTCCCCAAAAAAAAAATGCTTGCGCTCCCACAAGAAATTTGCTAAAGAATTTGGTGGCTAGAAATAGTTGAAATCCAACACCATTGGTGTCGCAAGAAAAATTCCCAAAAGACGCTGCTTACCAACCAAAGTCGACCAAGTACCAAAATCTGTTCAACTCGAATCGATTGCAAACACCAAAATACGAAGTAGCAGTAGTTTCCTAGTCCAATCGAACTCTCCAAACTCCGCCACTTGCAGCATCTTTGCCCCGCCTTTGCCGGCGACGAGAACCCATGAGGTATTCCCGCCCCTTGTCTTCACTTCCTGCTGTGCGAAACGGAGCACTCAAAACCCTAACATATGCTAAATGTATTCGGATCTGACCCTAACATATAAAGTCTGATGGAAGCGCACCATTTCTGCAAAGGAAGAAATCAGATGAAGCGAAAACAACATTATTTGAATGACAAATGAAACGTTCTGCGTCAACGAATCACACCATTTCGACGATGAACTTTTAAGAATATCTCCTCTTCTCTTTCTAAAATTTAAATGATTTATTGGCACGGTGCACTGCCTTGCCCTCATTCAGCTCGAATGAGCTGTGAGATCAGTTCCTATCAGTTCCTTTTACGAACAGAGCTACAGAGGTGTTGATCCGTCCAATTTAGCTGGATTTTTAATTTCTGGACCAACAACTGATCTCAAACAAGAGATGTTCCAAGTTTCAACAAAACTGCACTTGCATTTACCTGATGGTTGCAAATTGTCGTCTGATGGGCCTTAAGACAAATTAAACAAGCTTGATGAATTTTATCCATTGTCGTTAGTAACTAGAAAGTGACATTCCACTCGGTAAGCTTGAATTGCTCCTAGAGCCTGTGAACTATCACAAATAATTTGATATTATCCTTCAGGTGATACAGTTAAATCATCTGCTTTGTTTGCAGCAAAACTTGTAATAATGTGGCCCAATGCAACTTTGTTTGCAGCGGCCGGGAATTTTTCATTTGCTTGATGAAATAAAACTCCCTTTATCTAAAAGAAACAGTTAAATCATCTGCATGACTGCATGTTCAGCCAAAGTGAATATTTCAGGACGCTTCACTGACAACAAATGGTCAAGATATCTGACTTTTCATAGCAAACAATATTTCTCTTGACCATTTGTAATCAGTCGACAGGAGAGAGAAATTACCTTAGAATATCTGACAGAGCTTCTTATCCTAAGTGAACCGGTGTCCAGCTTTTAGAGAACATGCAATGTTGGCTTTTATCATCTGATGATTTTCAGGTCGAGAAACGATGCTGACAGGGCGAACGCCGTTGGGCTGATACGCCGTCTCTGCTATGTGCTATGGAAGGAATCAGATCAAGGGAAAGTCGACGTTGTTTGAATGTCAATCATAAAGCGTTGCATCAATTCGAATCAATGGTGTTTGTGGCTCGATTTGACTTGATAGTTTTTTTGGCTTAATAGCCATTTTTGTCCCCAAACTTTCTAAGGGATCGTTTTAATCCTCGAACTACCAAAAGAGTCAATTTAGTCTCTAAACTATTGTTTTCTGGTCTAGTCTAGTCCATAGCCTTAGTTGGCATGCCACATCAGTGGGTCTAATGTGACCACACTCTGAATATCCAGAGTGCCCTCTACATCAATTAGTCAATTATGTGGAACTATTCATTACTGAGTCTGTCTATCTTTTTACGGAATTAATTAATCATGTCTTTCTCCATATTTCCTCTAGATATCGTTCAGCAAATCTTGTTTTTGATCCCTCTCCTAAGATTTCTAAATTATACATGCTAAAATAGTGTAATCTATTGCTACTTGTTACTCTGAGTTGCTTACGCTGGAATTAACTGTATGAACATGAGTGAAGACAACTCTATCACGTTATGAGTAGCAGATGATGAGAGCATACATGACGCACTGCTCGCTGGATTGCCACTGCTGAGAGCCTGAGAAGTTACTGGGGAGGGCACTATGCACATTTGGGCAGTGGTGGACCTAGGATTTAAATTTAGGGTATGCCACCCCAATACTTCTAATATACTTATATACAGTATAATTAATAAACAATTTGGTATGTAACGGAAACCAGCTACTCGGAGGGATGGAAGCCAGGGGCAGTTGGCCTGCTCTATTTGCAAATTGCAAGCACAAGAGTCAGACGTTGGCATAAAGACTTGACCTGAGAAATGGCTGGAGAAATATTTTTTATATGGGTTTGTATTGGAATTTTAGGTATGCCATGGCATACCGGGCCCACCCACTGGCCACTGAGTCCGTCAGTGCATTTGCTGTATGTCACACTGGACGAGCTGATATGGCATGCCACTTAATTAAGATCAGCTGACATGACATGCCAATATGGTACAACTAAGATCAGGGACTAGGTTGGAAAAAAATAGTTGTTCAGGGATTAAATTGGCCCTGTTAATAGTTCAAGGATTAAAATGAGCCTCTAAGCAAAGTTTGAGGATTAAAATGGCTATTAAACCTTTTTTAAAAAGGAAAGAATATTGCAATATTCAGTACTGTGAGCCGCTGGATGGAAAATGCTGCATTGTTGGCCTCCAGCAGCTCAGGGGCAGTTGCCGCTTCAGTATCCGCATCAGGCGGCCGAACGACTGTATGGGCGGACGGACACGGCCGGACCCCATCCATCCAAGACGTACGGAGACGGAATTGAATGCCAGTCTCAGTCCCATCCTGTCTTTTCTTGGAGGTCCATGGCTAGCTCCCCTCCAGCAGCAATGGCGACACTCTGAACCATGGGACAGCCGCTTGGGTGCTCCGTGGATGATGGAAGGGGGATTCAGGTTAGCCACAGGGTTTATCTGCATGGCCAGTTTTCAGCCAGGCTTCAGAGCATCGGGTCGTCACTCTCACTGATTTTGGTTTGTTTCCAACGTTTCAATGCGCTTGTCATGTCGTCTGACGGCTACAGGTGAAATATGCCCATGTGTGGCTACGGTTAATACAACAAAATGTGCCACTCAATTTTTACTCAATGCTCATGACCAATTTATCATACTATTTATATTTTATTACTCGTAACAACGCAATCACATGTCCCTTCGCGTCGAGATTCGACGCTGCCGCCCACGACTCCGCCGCCGTCTCCGTCTGGGACTCCTAATGACACCTCTCTTTCCATTCTAATCGTTAATTCGCAATCCACCGTCCGTAGCTGTGTTCTCTCCACCACCGTCGTCCGGGCGCTCACGAGATCGTCAGGTCCGATAACGGGTAAGCGGAAGCACTCCACCTGTATTTTTTTCATGATTCGATATACTTTTTGAGAACTCTCGTGAGCAGGAATTGGAAGCAGTGCTGCTCCATCTCATCATGCTGCAGGAAGCATGAGTACTCCATCTCGTCATTGCAAACTGCTTGGCCAACTGCTGACTGCTGCTCCATCTCGTGGTTAAGGGCCTGAGCTGCAGGAAGGAGGGCGCGCCGTGCTGCTGTGTTGGAGCTGAGCTTGAAGCGCATGGACAGCGGCGGCGGAGTCCCGTACGGCGACGGATTCTACGCGAAGGGTCGTGAGTGGTGCGATGCCTGGATCCCGCCGTTTCGGGTTTGATTTAGTGAGGAGTTTTTAGAAAAATTATAATTAGCAAAGCTAATGATGGGAAGATTTAAGTGTTAAAGTTTTTCACTCTCTCTTTAGCCTTCGGATAGAGATTCAACAGTTGTAATGAGAGTTTTTGTTGACGCTTTTTCTGGCCAACACATGCGAGCGCCGTATCGCGCAAACGAAGAAACGATGAACTCGCCGCAGCCCCGCCCAAACCGGTCAGACCGGTTTAGGGATCCTGTCAGATCGGTTTCCCTCGGGAGCTTCGGGATGAACCTTGGATCACCACCTCGGGAGGGACCCCGTCGGAGATGGCGCGCCTAGGGTTGCTCTGAGATCGGTCAGGCCACTCAGAACCTCCTTGAACGCCGTAGAGACAAACAAGGAAAGCAAAGGGGTTGGAAAAGCTAGGGTTTGGAGATAAAAAGTAGAAAGTATAATAATTGATCGATTGGATGATAATCCTCAACCGGCCACGGCCCTTTATATTTATAGGGTGGGGAGGTCTTGCCCCGCAAGGAATCCTTTTACAATTTGGAACCAACTAGGACTCCTAATTCTACTCCAACTCGGAGTGAAACCGGTCAGACCGCTTTGACAAACCGGTCAGACCGGTTTGGCTGTTGCCAGATCAGCTACAGGGAAACCGGTCTGACCGCTTCCCAGAACCGGTCTGACCGGTTTGCACTTAGTGCCAATTTTGGGTGCGAACACATGCCCCCCTGTTTTCTAGTAAATTTTATGCACTAGAAAACATGCTAAAGCCAATATTACAAACTTTACTGGCTATTTTTATCCTAAGGGCGATTTTTAACATAAATCGGCCATGTTTCTATCAAGCATTTTGCCAAACACTTGGATGAAATTTTTTCAAATACCTCCCGTTGAGAGCTCTAGGCAATTGCTATCCTTGCAATGTCTCTACTATGTAAGAATTTCCCGAACAAACCTTCACAATCTTGAAAGGACCCTCCCAACTTGGAGACCACTTGCCAAACTTGTTGCTTTTCGATCCAATAGGCAAAATTGTTTTCCAAACCAAATCATCTACTTGGAAAGATTTGGCTTTCACCTTTTTGTTGTATGCTCTCGCCACTCGTCTTTTGTCTTTTTCGATTTCCTCCAAAGCTTCTAAACGCTTGTCGGCCACTTCATCAATATTGTCCATCATCAAAGCATAATATGTATCAACATCAAGATTATTTTGCTTTGCAAGCCTATATGCGCCAAGATTTACCTCTACAGGTAAAACGGCCTCTTGACCATACACAAGCTCAAATGGAGTAACTTTGGTAGCACCATGTTTAGAAATACGATGAGCCCATAAAGCTTCAGATAATACCTCATGCCATCTTTTAGGATGATCCTCTATCTTCTTCTTGATGAGCTTTATCAAAGTCTTATTGCTAGATTCTGCTTGACCATTGGCTTGAGCATAATATGGAGAGGAATTGAGAAGCTTAATACCATAGGAATTGACAAATTCACGCACCTCTTTAGATATGAATGAAGTCCCTTGATCCGTAGTCAAAGTTTGTGGAATGCCAAACCTATGTATAATATTTTCTCTGATAAACTCAATCACCTCTCTATGTGTCATATTCTTCAAAGGAACTGCTTCCGTCCATTTGGTAAAGTAATCAGTTGCTACAATCACAAAACAATGGCCTTTTGTCGAAGAAGGATGAATTTTTCCAACAAAGTCTAACCCCCATCCCCGGAAAGGCCAAGGTTTGATAATTGGATGCATCATTGCTGCTGGTACAAACTGAATATCTCCATGTTTCTGACACTCCTCGCATCCTTTGTAGTATTTAAAACAATCGGCTATCATTTTGGGCCAATAGAAACAAGCTCTCCTAAGGAGCCACTTCATCTTGGGAGCCGATTGGTGAGTACCACAAATCCCTTCATGGACCTCTGCCATAGCCAACCTAGCTTGGTCAGGACCCAAACATTTTAAAAGTAAATCATCAACAGTCCAACGATATAACTCATCACCGTCCAAAACAAACTTGAGCGCCCACCGTCGAATTTTTCTGTCAACTGTACTGCTAGGATTTTGTAAATAACTAATCAGAGGCCTTCTCCAATCATCTACTTCGTCTTGATTGCAAAGAACATCCGAAGTAGCATCTTCACCAGACAACCGGTCAGACCGGTTCTCTAAAGCGGTCAGACCGGTTGAACCGGTCAGACCGGTTTGAGGAAGCGGTGCGACCGGTTCCTCCAGAACAGAACACTCGGCTTCTAAAAACACCGGTCTTTGTTCTTGAAAATTTCTTTTTTGAACGTTATAACCAGATGCTTGCTGAGTCAGAGCATTTGCCTTTGGATTCCTTTCTCGTGGTACATGACGAATCACAAATTCATCGAAGCAAGATATAATATCAAAGCATCTATCGAGATATGCATTTAAAAATCCATCTAAGCATTGACATACCTTAGAAACTTGTTGTACCACCAGCAAAGAATCACCATAAGCTTCCACATGCTTTACTCCCATGTCATACAAAATTCCCAATCCGAATAGAAGAGCTTCATACTCGACTTGGTTATTAGTACATTTATAATTTAATCGGTTAAGTGCTTCGAAAACAGCCCCATGTGGAGAAGTAATAACAATTCCAATACCACAATCACTTTTACAAACCGATCCATCAAAATGTAACTTCCATGGAGTAAAAGTAACATAACCGACATTTAAATCAAGTTGCTTATCTACTCTATGTCCAACAATAAAGTCGGCTACTATTTGACCTTTCATTGAAGTTAATGGCTCACAATGTAAATCATATTCAACTAAAGCATAAGCCCATTTGCCGACTCTACCACTCAAAATTGGTTTGTGCAACATGTATTTAATTATGTCGGTTTGACATGCTACTATGCAAGTACTAGGTAAAAGATAATGCCTCAACTTGGTACAAGTATGATATAATGATAAACATAATTTCTCAATAAAAGTGTACCTTGTTTCGGCATCCAACAATCTTCTACTCTCATATGCAACCACATGTTCCTTTCCTTCGGTTTCTTGAGTCAAAACACCTCCAATGACATTTTCTTCCGCCGCCACATACAACTTGAATGGAACTCCACTCCTGGGCGCTTGAAGGACGAGTGGCGAAGATAAATATTGCTTGATCTCATCAAATGCTTCTTGTTGTTTTGCCCCCCAAGTGAAATCAATGTCATTCTTCAACCGAAGTAAAGGAGTAAAAGCATTCACCTTCCCGGACAAATTACAAATAAATCTCCTCAAGTAATTTACTTTGCCCAAGAACCTTTGCAAATCTTTCTTGCAAGTAGGAGCCTTTACATTGTTAATAGGTTCAATTTTCTTAGGATCTATCTCTATGCCTTTTTCATGTACAACAAATCCCAAAAACTTCCCAGCCGATACACCAAAAGCACATTTGAGTGGATTCATTTTCAACTTATATCGACGCATTCTTTCAAATGCGAGCCTTAAATCAGCCAAATGAGAATTTACTCCAGCCGATTTGACAACAATATCATTGATATAAACTTCTACTATAATGCCAAGCAAATCATGAAAAATCAAATTCATAGCCCTCTGATATGTAGCACCGGCATTCTTTAAACCAAAAGTCATTACTACCCACTCAAATAGACCAACGAAACCCGGACATGGAAAGGCCGTTTTGGCTATATCCTCTTCGGCCATAAATATTTGATTATAACCAGCATTACCATCAAGAAAACTAAGAATTCTATGTCCAGATGCAGCATTAACAAGAAAATCAGCTATAGGCATAGGATATTCATCTTTAGGAGTAGCTCTATTAAGATCTCTAAAATCAATGCAAACACGAAGCTTTTTTGTTCCTTTCTTTTCAACAGGCACAATATTAGAGATCCAATTAGCATATTGACAAGGCCTAATAAATTTAGCATCTAGCAACCGATTGATTTCTTCTTTCACTCGGTCATAAATATCAGGATTAAAGTTTCTACGAGATTGTTTAAAAGGCCTAAAACCAGGTTTAATGGGTAAACGATGTTCAACTAAATCACGACTTAAACCAGGCATTTCATTGTAACTCCATGCAAAACAATCAACATACTCCTTTAATAACTTTATTAACTCAGATTTAAACAAAGGATCAAGATTCTTGTTTACAAATGTCGGCCTAGGTACAGTACCATCACCAATGTCTACCTCCTCTAGAGGATCGGCCGACGTAAACCCTTGTCCTAACTTGCTCAAATCATCAAAATCTTCAATGGCCTCACACATATCGTTCTTATGCGCCCGATAGTGTTCACGCCTCTGCTGTAACCATTCTAGATTTGGATCCATCAAATCATAAGGGATGGTATAGCCAGATCTCCGATCGGCCTCATAACAGCAGTAGCAAAGCCATCCTTCGTGCAACCAATGATCTCACAATCAGATAAATCTAAACCAGATAAACATTTAAGATTTTCATGATCATTCATGGTAGAACTATCGGCCACTGCAACACAAGCCGACGCATCTCCATGAACAACTTCTACTTCATCATCTATCCATTGAACCAAAAATTGATGCAAAGTAGAAGGCACACATTGGTTTGCATGAATCCAATCACGACCAAGGATTAAACTGTAGTTACCTTGTGTCTCAGCGACGAAGAACGCAGTAGCCAAAGTCTTGCTTCCAATAGTAAGCTCCATAGAAGCAACTCCCTTGGCGCCCATAGGTTCACCTCCTCCAACGCCGCTGATGGTCATGTTGGTCTTGATCAACTCCTCATCGGAACCTCCCAGCTTCTTGAACAGAGAATACGACATCAAGTTAACTATCGCCCCTCCATCCACTAGCATGCGAGAGATAGGCTTCCCATTGATATGACCCTTCATGTATAAAGCCTTCAGATGACTCTCATCAGCTTTGGGCTTCTGGAAAATAGCCTCCTTTGGACCAAAATCAAGTTGAGCAACGCTTTCTTCTGACAATACATAACCATCCATAGACATATGAATTACGTTAAGCTCAAAATTTGTATGTTCAGGAGAAAAACCATAATCAACAAGCTCTTCATCGTCCTCTGAAGTAGATACCGATGATAGCTTGCCATCACAAATCATAGGAGAAGGAGAAGAAAAACCGGGTGGCGCCTGAACCGGTCTGACCGGTTCTCCCTGAGAGCTGGTCTTAGCTTTCCATTCTTTTCCTTGTGGAATCATGGGCCTGTACTTGTTGAAAGTTTCGTCCCTTTGCTTCTCTAGCACTTTCTCCTTCATCTCCTGAAACCTCAATCGCTGAAGCTTCCTCCTTTGAGTACGAGATAAACCAGGAGGACACCATCTTGGCAAAAAATATTTGGAGTTGGAACCACTCCCACTGGCTTCACCATCAGCGACAGAATCCTTCTGAATAGGTGTCTTAACCTGATTGTCCGTGACAATCGGTCCTTTGCCACCGTTTCCAAGGGGAACATTTATCAACCCAATCTGAATAACATCTTGATTTGTAGTCCTCTCTGGGTCAATATCCATCTTATGCACCTCCTCACGCTGTTTTGGCTTGTAAACTTGCTTCATAGGAGGTTTTGCCGATTTCCCAGGGAAACCGGTCAGACCGGTTTGTGAAACCGGTCTGACCGGTTGGGTCTGGTGACCCTGACCGGATTGGTAAAGTGCCAAACGGTCTTGTATAGGCCTCGATATTCTGTCCAATGCTGGCCTTCGTGGTCCTCCCCATCCATGTTGAAAAGATTGTTGATACGGTACCCACATCACTCCATTATCATCATAAACTGGACGAGGTGGACATGGACTCGGTGCCTCCCATTGCTGAACAAAATTCCTTTTTGGCTGAGGATATTCTTCTTGATATGGAGGCACTCTCAATCTCTTTTTTACCGGCCGATCACTTGTAACGGCCTTTTGCTTGGAGTACTTGTCAAATAGCATATCAAAGGTGACCTTTGGCCTAATAGTACTCCCCTGATTCTTTGCAATATTGATTTTCCAGTTTCCAATCTCCGGACGGCTTGGTTTAATCATTTTTGGACGACTTGGGAGAAAATCGGTCTGACCGCTTTCCCCAACCGGTCTGACCGGTTTGGCCTGCACAGGCTCAAACGGTCTCTGCTCGGCGGGAACGGTTGACCCTTGCCCCCCATGTTCAGAGGCCCTCACAGTGACCTTGAATGTCTCTCTGCCATCTGGAGTCTTCTCACATGCAACTTCTCGAACCAGTTCCTTCCCCCTCAAATCAGACTTGGCTTCACCAATTACAACATTCTTCCCTTTGGTTGCTTCGGCTTGATGCGGCCGAACCAAAACCTTAGGCTACTGTAAATCCATAGTATTGACAGGGAAAGGAGCTTTGTCCACTTGCATCTCATGAAATGTCAAACGACCTTCATTTATGGCCGATTGAACCTGTCGACGAAACACATTGCAATCATTAGTGGCATGAGAATAAGTACAATGAAACTTGCAATATGCACGCCTTTTCAACTCTTCAAGTGGAGGCAATTTATGAGATAATTTGATATTTCCAGATTTAAGCAATTCATCAAAAATACGATCACACTTGGAAACATCAAATGTAAACTTAACTTCTTCTTGCCGACCTTTGTTAACCGGCTTAAGTGATGTACAAGAGTAAGTTTTTTCTTTAGAGGGCCATACAAATTCAGCAGCAAGTACTTCTCTATCACTATCACTCGAATCATCAGACTCATAATCAATTATATGAACATTAGAACGACGTGATCTAGAAGTATCTCTTTCTTTTTCTTTATTCATTCGGTTTTCAACAATTAAAGCTCTAATTTGAACTTGTGCAACCGAAAGAAAATCAGAACCCTCTATTCTATCTCTTATGGATGACCTTAAACCTTTTAAGCAAATATCAGCAAGGTCCATATCAGTGATTGACAAATTGAAACAACGGTTTTTTGTTTCTTTAAATCTCTTAATGTAAGCAGAAATAGTTTCATCTCTACTTTGTCTAACCGATGTCAAATCTGTCAATTTCAATTGCAAGCTCCCACTATAAAAGTGATCATGAAACTTACGTTCTAACATATCCCAAGATATAATAGAACCGGGAGCAAGTGAAGAAAACCAAGCAAACGCGGTGCCAGTTAATGACAAAGAAAATAAACGCACTTTAAGAGCATTATAAGCACCCGCTTCTCCTAATTGAGCTATGTATTGACTAATATGCTCCCACGTGGTTCGGTCATCATCTCCACTAAATTTAATCAAGTCTGGCATACGCCAACCACGTGGAAGAGGAAAATTATCAAACTCAGCATTATATGGTTTTTGATACAAATTTGTATTACCAATATCAACACCAAGTTTACTTTTCACTACATTAGCCAAATCTTCTTTAAATTTATTAAATTCAGCCCAGTTAGGATTATTTGGCTGTTGGGTTTGTACATTCTCCAAATTCATCTTATTTAAGTAGGGAACAACCTTAGCTTGAGCTAGCCTATAACTTTCAAAAACATCATCAGGTATAACGTTTCCTTGAGCAGATGTATTAACTGTTGTACTATATTGAGGTCTAGCAGTACCTAAAGCATTAGTGTGAGCATAAACCATCGAATCAGGTGAAACAGAAAGCGGCATAGGCTGCTCGTGCACCAATTCAAGCGCACTGGTCAGACCGGTCTGACCGGTTTCCTGCTCCGGTCTGACCAGTTTGGCCGTGTTCGGCCCGGTCGGTCGAAACGGTAGGGATTGACCAATGGCAAACTCAGGTGGCATACCATACATGTATTTTTCAGTGTTAACAGTAGGTATGGGTGCCAAGCTAGGAAAAACTCCACTACTGGAATTAATTTTAGGAGCGCTACTACTAGTTTCATTATTGTTAAAGCAAGTAGTGGTCCTGTCTTTCTCAAGATCTTCTAATCTTTCTAAACGAGCAATGTAAGAGGCAAGCAATTCATCTCTTTCTACACTATTTTTAGGAACAACAGTAGAAGGAGTGGTTTGTGATTTACTTACAGCGGGTATTACCTCAACTCGATTGTCGTTTAACTTGATCGCCGGCAGCTCAAACTCTTGCACTCTTGCCACCTTGCCATGACGATCTTTCTTGATGCCAGCCATGAATTGCAACTTCATGAACTCTTGCAATGCATCTAAATTCTTCTGCTCCTCCGGAGTGAGATCTTCTATTGAAGCCGTGATGATGTTATCCGCATCAAGATCACATCGAGATCCCATCTTGTCTGGAGCTTAGATCGAACGGTCTTTGACAACCAGATCTTCTAATGTCCCCAGCGGAGTCGCCAAAAGTGTGTTGACGCTTTTTCTGGCCAACACACGCGAGCGCCGTATCGCGCAAACAATTTAGGGATCCGGTCAGATCGGTTTCCCACCTTCGGGATGAACCTTGGATCACCACCTCGGGAGGGACCCCGTCGGAGATGGCGCGCCTAAGGTTGCTCTGAGATTGGTCAGGCCACTCAGAACCTCCTTGAACGCCGTAGAGACAAACAAGGAAAGCAAAGGGGTTGGAAAAGCTAGGGTTTGGAGATAAAAAGTAGAAAGTATAATAATTGATCGATTGGATGATAATCCTCAACCGGCCACGGCCCTTTATATTTATAGGGTGGGGAGGTCTTGCCCCGCAAGGAATCCTTTTACAATTTGGAACCAACTAGGACTCCTAATTCTACTCCAACTCGGAGTGAAACCGGTCAGACCGCTTTGACAAACCGGTCAGACCGGTTTGGCTGTTGCCAGATCAGCTACAGGGAAACCGGTCTGACCGCTTCCCAGAACCGGTCTGACCGGTTTGCACTTAGTGCCAATTTTGGGTGCGAACAGTTTTCATAGTTTGCACATAAAATTAGTTTCTATAGGATACGTCGCCTAAATTAACCATCTTTCACTCCAGGACGTCATATTTACTGCGGTGGCAGAGAACTTTTTTTTTTGTTGTTGATAAACAGGCAGAGAACGTTGACAACTGAAACAATCAGCAAGGACGATTGTCCCCGCGTAGCGACGAATTGCAGAAGGCTGCCAGGAGCAAAACGTCAACATTGCAGCAGTTGTACGAGGAGCAGTGCGATCCTGGGCGCGAGCTAAGGCGTGCTGTTGTTTTGCAAATATTTTGAGGGAAGAGGAGGGCTTTGTGTGCTTACAATGGGTTTGGGTGTGTTTAGTTCTAAAAAGTAGAGGAGAAAGTTTGGTGAAAATGTCACATCGGACACTGTAGCGTACTGGAGCATGTTTGTGGTAAATATTGCCGTATCATGACCTAACTAGACTCAAAAGATTCATTTCATCGTGTACATCAAAACTATGTCCTTAATTTTTTTATTTATCCACATTTAGTGTTCCATGCATGAAGGGGAAGATTTGATGTGATAGGTGGATAGTGAAATTTAGAGAGAGAATTTTTGGATTTTCGGTGGAACTAAACACAACCAATAACGAATTGGACCAAGCATCCATCCGTGGTGTATATCTTACTGACACGGAGAGGACCTGCATATAACAACTGCTGTACATGTCTCAAGCCTCGCCCTGCGTTCTCGAGGCGGCATATACATTGGTTGGGCTGGGCTCTAGAGCCCAGCAACTCTCGGGTCTCTTGTGCTGCTCTTCCGGGGTTTCGGCCTTCAATTTTAGCACGCGCCCACGCGTATAGCACCGTACTTTGTACTGTACGTAATTATTACTAACAGGATAAATGGCCGCATGGAGATTTTTTTTTGAGCCAATGACCGCATGGAGATTGAGGAGGGGAGCATTAACTCAGAAAAGCTTTTGAATAGAAAGGAGAACATTGCTTATTCTATCCAATTCACTTATATTGACGTCTTTTGGTGGATGTTATTAGATGAACTTAGAAGTATCAGCTCGATCATATTGAATATAAATTTGTAAAACTGGTATCCAGTGAACAAGTTATGGCTTTCTAAAGTTGGACTTTGGCCTGTTGTCTAAAAAAAATGACCGCATGTACGGTGTATCACGAATTCGCGATACGGAGGGAGTAATTTTGATGATCTGATCTCATCTCCTTGTATTCACATTGGACTCTTACGCAGGCACGATCCATGCCGTACGATGGAGCTGGTTACGAATTCGAATTCGATCTCGTGTTGCAGCCCTTGCATGTAACACCCTAAATTCATCACATTTAAATCATAGAAACCATTTGGAAATTTTCTAGGAATTTTTGAAGCTTATATGAATTTTCTAGGATTTAATTGGAATTTTATTCTCTTTAATTGAATTAAACATCATTAAATAATTATTTTAGTCAAAATAAGTTTTTGTTGCATTCATCTTGTTGCATATATTTTTGGTTGCTAGTAAATTGAATTTGAATTTAAATTCTGTTTAAATTCGAATTTAATTTGCTTTTGTTTGAATTATAGAAAAGTTGTTTAGGCTGAGTTTGGTTTAGGTCCCTGGACTCTCAGCAAAGTCCGCCTTTGCCCCCTGAACTTTCGGCCCAGCCCATCTTTGCTCCCCGCACCGTTTTTCTTTTCTTATCGGGCCGTTTTCTCTTCGCGGGCCGTCTCCTCTCAGTTTTCGGCCCACGACGGCCCAGTCTCGCCGCACCGCTTTCCTCTCCCCGTTGTCGCTGTCGTGTGGGTCCCGCTTGTCAGCTTCGTCGTCCCCGACCTGGATTTCCCTCGACCGAGTTCCAACCGCCGCCGTCGCCGATTTCCGCTCGGGCACGGACGCCCAGGGCGCCCGGACTCCTTTTTTTCCCGGCCTATATAAGCGGCCGAACCCCACCGTCTTTTTCCCCAAACAAACCGAGCTTCGCAACCCTAGTTCCCGAGTCGCGCCGCCACCCAAGTTCGCCGCCGCCTCAGTGCGACGACGACCAGCATCGCCGTTGTCAATTCCGTGTCCAAGACTCGTCGAAATACGTCGCCAGGTGGTATTGAAGTTTCCCCGTTCGTTTTCTTGGATCAATTTCGCTCTTGTCATGCTAACGACGCTCGTCGTCGTTTCCCAGCGCCGCCGACCGCCATTCTTCGTCGTCGAGCGCCGTCACAGCTCTTTGCTCATCGAGATCTGCCGTGGTAAGTTCGTCGTGTCCTTCCAAGTCTCTAGGGACAAACCGCGCTCGTTTTGGTGTTCCCTAGCGTCGAGTTCATGACAACCGGAGAGCTCCGCCGCCGCGCATGGAGCCGCCGCCGTCGGCCATCGCCTGTGCGCCGTCCCAGTCATCCAGATCACCATGGTTGAACTCGCCATCGTCTTGCGAGTCCGTAGGTCCTGATCTTGTCGCAAACCGAGCCTTGTAGCCTTAGATCGAATTTACTCCGGCGAAGCCCCGCCGCGGGAGCGAGCGGCGCCGCCGTCCCGGCCGTCGCCGTCGTTGGCTGAGGTCCCATCTTCCCCTGACCGTCCGATTCAGATCCTACGGTCTAGATTGGATCTAGCCCGAGTAAAATCGATCGCGTACCGGTCAGTCGTGACAATTTTGCTAAGGAGTCCCTGAACTTCTTAGGAATCAACCCGCAGTCCATCTTAGTTCAGAAATAATTACAGATAGGTCATGTTTCTTCTATTTTAGCCCCTACAAGTTTTAAAATTACACCCGAGGTCCTGTGTTGGTTATTTTACCCGTAAGCCCTCGTGTTTTTATACAAAATTATGTTTAAGTCCCTGAGTTTTCGCAGTTAGGTCCCTGGAACTTTTAATACTTTGCCAGCAAGCCCTGAACCTTAGAAAAGCCATATCTTTCTCGTTGTAGCTCAGATTCCCGTGATTCCTGCGCTCACGCGTTCGTTGTAACGAGTAGAATAGTTTTGTGTTGCTGTTTTGATCTGTTGGAATTGTTTGGTGTACTGTTTCTTATTTGTTGTATTGTTTCCTTGTTTGTGAATGTGTGATGCGAATAGGAAACGTTCAGTTCGAGGATTTCTCTGAAGACCCAGCTGTTGGAGAAGAATTTGAGCAGCATCAGAGTTGGGAAGAAGGCAAGTGTATTATGTCATACAAATGTCCTAATAATTGTTAATTTCACCATCCATGCATGTGTCTTAATTTGATGGGTTCCTATTTAAGGATTTGCCTAGTCACTATAATTTCCTGTCCCTCAAACTGAGTTGCTTAATTAATTTTGATGGTAGATGATGCTTAGCTTGCTCAAGTGGGATTGGTCTAATGAACCCCTACTCTATGTTCCATATACTCTTTTAATTAATTAATCTGCAAGATCATCTCTTTTTAATTGGAGCATGGAGCGACCACCCAGGAAAACAGTACAACCATAAGTGCTAACATGGCTCTGGCTTTGACCGATTAATTAGGTGCTCTAGGTAGATTTACCTGAAAGGGGCATGAGGGGTGGCGGTTGACGAGGTATAGCCCGGTCCTCTTGAGCTGTGGGCTTAGCTAAGAGACAGACCTCATTAGGGAGGGTTATGCTTTGCTCCTGAACCGGAAACCTTAGTGGGCTATCACTTATTAGAGTGTCTTTGTAAAGGTCTCATAGTGAAACCCAGTATTCGGTCCACGTGGTATGGGAAGGGTACATGCTTTCGGGCAATGAGAATCGCGACTTATGGTGAAAATGTACAACCTCTGCAGAGTGTAAAACTGTTATAACAGCTGTGCTCACGGTCATGGGCGGCCTGGACCCTCACATGATAATTTATACGTGAAGATGGATTAAATTGTGGTTACTTGATTGTGTTGGGATTATGTCATTCATTAATTTGTGGGTGGTATATACTTTCATTTGGTAGTAAATAGTTGTCTAATAAAACTGGGCCAATTAAAAGTGCTTACTGCAGTATTGTCAGGCAACCTTTTTGACTCAGCCTTATATGTCATATTATATTTGCTGAGTACGTCACGTGCTCATGCTTGTTTTCTTTCTTCTATTGCATCTACTATACCCGAAATGCTGCTCAGATTGGGAGGATGTGGAGGATTTTGCTACTGAGTTTGAGGAGTGGGAGGATGTGGAGGATTTTGCTACTGAGTTTGAGGAGTTCTAGGCGTGTCTTCCCCCAGTCATCTGCCTGTGGAGTTGGAGTCACTCGTGCTTCGATACTTAAACGTTTAATTAAGTCTTCCGCTACGACATTTGTGTCTACTCTGATATTGTAATATTCGTACATTAATACTTTCTCGAATGCATGGTTATGATTATTCACTTGTGATGTCTACCATATGTATGTAAACTTGATCCTGACGCACATATGACATGCATCTTCTGCTAGAACCGGGTGTGACATTGCAGGAATCGAAGATTAGTGGCAGCGCCTTTAAAAAAGAGAAGGGAACATCGAACACAGAACGGGGAGGAAGCCAATCTATAATTCTATATCGAGCCGTATTAAAATTCGAATTTTTTCAGTCGAAGCAGGATGCCGAAGCGGCGTTCAAGCGAGCGTGACCGCCGCCGCCGGCGGCACCTTTACCTCGTCTTCGACGACTCGTCGTGCGGATACAGCATCCGCAAGGTAGATCTGCCGCCCGATCCCGATTCTGATTCCGATTCCGATGAAGGCGAGCATCCGCCGCCGCCGCATCCGCATCCGCATCCGCATGCTGCAACCTCACGGGCAGCCGCCGATCAGCTTCGCCACCTGCCACCGGCCGTGTTCCGCCTGGAGGCGCCGCGAGGGTTGCCGCACTACTTCGACGCCGCCTTTGGCACGAGGATCATGGCGATGCATCCCGTGAGACCGGGAACCGACGGCGAGCTCTGCTCCATGCCCAAGCACCTCGCCCCCGTGTTCGACGTCCGCACACGCGGCGTCATCTTTGCCCCACGCCACAGGGCAGATTTGGCTGACCCCATCTACATCCCGTCAGGGATAGGCTGTTCGCTCTAGCCTCAGGCTCCTTCGAGCAGCTCTGGCCGCCGCCGCTGGAGCACCCCGGCGGTGAGCACTTGGTGTGGGCATGGCACGAGCTCCCGGAGCCGCCCTTCGAGAGGCAGCGAATCACCTCCTACGCCGTGCACCCCGACGGCCGGACGATCATTGTCAGCACCGCCAGGAGTGGCGCGGCGGCACCGCCGCCGCCACGTTCGCCTTGGACACGGAGGCGCCGGAGTTGGTGTGGAAACGGCTGGGGAAGTGGGCGCTGCCTTTCACTGGCAGCTCGCACTTCGACGGCGAGCTGAACGCCTTCGTCGGTCTCTCCAAGGACACAGACACCCTCGGCCACCTCTGCTCCTGCGACACGGCCGGTTCCGACACCGGCGAGGGGCGTTGCCCGCCGCCGGCGTGGAAGCTCGGCAAAGAGAAGCTGTTCGGCGATGACCGGGGCGAGAAGCACGAAGGAGCCACCCTCCTCTACCTGGGAGACAAGAGCAGGTTCTGCATTGTTCAGTGCATCTCCGTCCAGGATGGATGCCTCGATGAGGACGCGCAGGAGGAAGATGTGCCCGGGACACGTTGTAATCTTTTTCGATTGATCACGTTTTCTCTCAGCTACGACAAAAATGGAGACCTGACCACTGGCAAGAGCCGCCGGGTTTCGAT
The DNA here is from genome assembly GCA_033239725.1 of Echinochloa phyllopogon. NCBI lineage: Eukaryota > Viridiplantae > Streptophyta > Magnoliopsida > Poales > Poaceae > Echinochloa > Echinochloa phyllopogon. The sequence goes on along the minus strand of BTCW01000009.1, from coordinate 6,894,252 downwards.
ACTATAAAGTGCCTAAAGCTTCTACTGAGTTTCTGCTCAAGAATCCGGTGGCGTTCTGGCTGTAATATTGTGCTATGATAGTATGAAATTTCGTATGTTTTCGCTTCAAGCGTGATTCTGTCGCATTCATTGTATCAGCCAAGATTGTGCAGATGCAAATGTGCATCCTTTGTATCTTTTGAACAATATGAAATGTATGGCGATCTCTTTTAATTTTGAGTAAAATGCACCCCAGGAGTCATATCAAAGAGTAGCTGGTTATTTACTTTCTCAAAAAAAAGTAGCTGGTCAATTTTTTATTTCTCTATATGAGAACTACGTTGTGATATTGGGATATTGCTCCTATTAATCAGTGTATCATTCGTACCAGAATGCATGTCTAAAGTGCATATTATATGTGTTGCTATAAAGCTGTCTTTTACTGTTAGTCACTTAGTCATATCAAAGCACATAACCATTACCGGTATCAAAGGTAGTATCAAGCTGTCTTTTAATGTTACTTTTGACCTTTCATGCTTTTGTTGTGAGTTTTTCCTCCCTTTTTAATTACTTAATCCCTGTATGATGCAATTGTCAGGCTATAAGATTCTGACAGTCCTGACTTTGCAAAGTACATGGCAGTCCTAATTTCGGATTGTGTGTGCTATATTAATTTTTTGCGTCCTAGTCCTACATGCCTTGCGATACGTTAATTTCCCTACATGTGCATGGTTTCGAACTCCATGGATATAAAAGGCTCCAGGCGCCAAGATCATCAGTCATCACCATCCAACACCCATCGGCACACTTTGCCATCGTCCCCTGTGGCCTCTTCCAAGATCTCATAAAAAATATATATATGCTGAACTCGACTGCGTATGCCGGTATCCAGATGCAAGGAGGGAAGAGCACAGGCGTCTCTGTGCTCCCGACGTCAAACGGCCGCGTTGCCAAAGTTGACACGGGGTGCTGTCCTGTGGAGTTTTCTTTTTTTTGAAACATAATGTCCTGTCCAGTTGGAGGCGAGCGCGAGAAGCAGTGGGGCAGAGGGAGGGAGGGCCTACTGCTGCTACTGATAGTCTGATACGGTACATGAGAAAAATGTGGCCACAATAATATATATAATAAGTTATAGTATTTATATGATTTTAATACCTTTAAAATCTACTCTGCCATATTATAATAATAGAATATAAACATAATATCATCTAAAACTACGCATATAGTATACATATGTTATTATTAATTAACAATTTACTTATTAGTCTATTAGGTCTTCTAGCTTAGCTCACGAGCTGGCTCGAACTCGCTCGTTATACTAACGAGAAAAACTCTTGCTCGGCTCGTTAGAAATATGCACCGAGCCGAGCCGAGCGAGCTAACAAGTTTCGAGCATTTTGTTCAGTCTTAGTCCAAACACTTATTACAAATTAGGTAAGAAACTACATTCTCTCCCACAAATTAGGCCCTCTCTTGTAGTCTTGTTTATATATATAGCACGATGTGTAGTTAAAATAAAACTGCAGGGGTCTTTTCTAAACATCGTACTTTGATAAGAAATAATCAAGGAAACCAGTTACTTTGATTCAATTCGGTTTTGGTATTAGAGATCTTTTTCCAGCCATGCCCGCTGTAATGCACCTGCATAATTGCTATAGTCTAAAATAACCACATAATAAAAGTAGCACGTACGTGTCGCGCACGCATTGTTACTAATTAGTAGCTCTAGACTGGTTCTTTTAGTATGATTGTGGATTTATCATTCTGTTGGAAGTGATTTTATTATTTACCACCTAAATGATAGTTTCAAAGGACATGGAAACTTCACATTGTGACCAGTAGCCTGCTATTTGGAGTTCCATATCTTAATTTACATACGTGTTTTTTTTCCTTCCAAGGAGCAACTGTTCCTAGTATGGAATTGGAAGGGCCAATGGGATTAAGTGGATTTATAACAAGACTCTATATTTCTTTTATCGATTAATCATTTTCTTCTAAGATATGTTTGTAATATTTACTTTTTATACACAACATTTTGCCTCCATATATGTTGGCACATTAACTCATTATTCTCTATGATTACTCAACTAAATATTTTATTGACTCGGCATTTTTCTTATGAGATACTCCGTATCTAACTTAATTTTCCATATTGTCTCACATTTCTTTTGTCCATGCAATATTTTTTTATCTCTAAGACAACTCAGTTTGACATATATTTTATTAACTCAACATAATTTCTGACATGTGCTGTCTTATCTTTTTATTTATTATTTTTCTTTCAATATATGACAGCTCAACTCTTTTGTTGACTCCTTTTTCTTCCAATAACCCTTTTTATTTACCATATGTAGGGTAACTATAAGAGGATAAATGTAGATCACATAAGCTTGCTGAGGAAGGCTATGGAACAGATCAAAGCTCCTGTCCCTGCAGTGCAGGTTCTAAGCAATGGCGGGGAACTGACTAGTGTTATTGTCGCATTTGACGCTAGAAAAATACCCTGTGAAGTGGTGCAAGGATCAACTCCCGGGCAACAGTTATTGCAAGGGGATGAATGAAACTGTCCTGAACGTGCTGAACAAGATGCAGTTTTAAAGGTGGTGAGGTATTTGGGCATGAAGTTTGGGCTCCAGGTTTTGGATTTTAGTTCTCATAAGATCAACAAACTGGAGATGCAGTGCCAACAGCTAGATGAACAGAATGTCATTGTTCTGAAGAATATTAAGAGGCTATTGTGAAGCAGTGGGGATCTTCTATTGTGGACGCTTGTATTCCAACAGAGGATATACTACCTGAGCTGCTGATTAGCATTGGCTTGGAGTCGATGAGTGGAGCCGATGAGAATGCAAGCATGCTATTCTTGTAGTTCAATTACATAGTATTGTTGCTGTGTACTAAATGGAACCTTTCACGTCTGGCAAAAGAACTTATGCATTTTGTATTATCTATTTATTAACTTAACATGCCTAGATGGATGAATGTTTTTTGGTTGCCCTGATTCTATTTATTACGGATTCCGATTTAAGCAGAATAGGTCATGCATACAAAATATTTTCAAAAAAACTTCATGATATAGAGAGGCAATGTGTATGTTAAAACAGCAATGTTCGCAAATCCTTTACAGAGACATCAATAGAATTCATATCATGTCATCTTAAGCCATAGTTCAACATCTAAACCTTTAGTACACAATTGTGATATAAGATAAAATGCAGGTCCAGTCTAAATTATCTGACTACATTACAACACAGCAAAATCTTACGCCTTCAGTTACAACTCTTGTCCATATGTAGCTCAGTGCCCAAAATAACCAACCTTGCACACAAAGCGATCCCTACTTGAAGAAGGAATCACACTCATCTTCCATCACCAATCACTATGCATCAGTGTAGCCCTTAAGGTCACACTTGCTGCAACGAACATCAGTTTTTCATATCTTTGTTGTACTTCCCTGCCACCCACAAGTCTTTCTAGTATGTCCTGCAGAAGGCAACTCAACTTCAGGAGTACCAAACACGAACATTTCACTATTACGTTACTATGAAATTATTATGTTACTATAAAGCACCACTTGTGGTGAAAATAGTGAGCTGGAGTAGTATTTTGCAATATGCGCATGGTCTACATAAAGAGTCTGGCAAATATTTATGGATATTGTGTTTGGTGTTTATTGGCAAAAGTAACTAAGTTTTAAAACTGTCTTTTACAAGATGTACATTAGCTATGGCTTGACTACAAAAAGGACTGGATCTGAAATTTAGACTGTCGTGCATCAATGAAGAGAGTCTGAAGTTTAGGAGGGTCTGAAAGGGCAACATGGGTACATAACTGTGTTGTATAAAAAGAACAATGTTAAAATCTGAAATGTAACTGAATGTTGGGTTGGCCTGAAACAACAACCAAAACACACAACAGAGTTGTTGGAATAGATAAAAAATAAAATAGAAATCTGAATTGCAGCAGGCCTGTTGGTGGCTGGTGCTGATTATTGTTGAGAGAAAAATACTGCTGGCTGGTTAGTGGCTGGTGCTGGTTTTTACTGAGATAAAAACACTGCTGGCTGACAGCTAATAAGCCAAACAAACGGGTATAAAAACTAATTTGAGTATTAATTGTGGATGATGGGTAGTTCTGATTATTCTTTGGGCGAGGGGGCTGAGTGCTTGTGCGGAATAAGGCCCTGTTTAGTTCTCAAATTTCACCTCTAAATTTCACTATGTAAAAAGAAGATTCACATCGTATCAAAATGTCGGCATATGAGTATTAAATGTAGATGAAATCAAAACTAATTATTTATTGTTCTTTGCGAGACGAATATTTTAAAGCTAATTAATCAATATTTGGATAATTATTTAAAAAAATACAAACGAAATGCTACAGCATTGTATTTATGGCACTTTTTAAACTTGAAATTAAACAAGGTCTAAGCTGGGTGAATGGACCGTACGCGAAATGTGCCTGCATGGGTAATGGGGTCTTTTTTAGTTCCCAAATTCGGGAGTTTGGGGTCTCTTTGTAATCATTGCATCACTGTAGCATTTCGTTTGTATGTGTGAAAATTTATTCAAAAATTAATTAATTAGGCTTAAAATGTTCGTCTCGTAGAGTATAACAAAAATATACAATTAATTTTTTATTTCATCTATATTTAGTACTCCATACATGTTATGATATTTTAATGTGATGGGAAATTATAGTAAATTTGGGAGTTGGTTTTTAGAATTATAAACAAGCCTGATAGCTAGCGAGTCAGAAGCAGTAAGGCCGCGGTCAACGAGCATCTCGGCGAGGCAGAGCCAGCACGAAGATTGAAACAGAATGGACGACGTGAGATAAGCTGAGTCGTTGTTCATCCGGATTCACCCGTTGCCCCGTCCCCCCTCTCACGCTCCTGCCTCACGGCTCTTCTGCCCTGAGGCGGTTACGGCTTGGCGCGCCGCCCGCCGCCATATCCCCGCCGAGGCGCTGTCCTTGGCCGCTGCTCCCACTGCTCGTCCCGGGGAACCAATGGCATCCCGCTTCCGATCCGGCCGGCGCCGCGCGTCCACCTCGCCCGGCAGCTCGTCGACCTCGCCTGGCCGCAAGTCGTCCGGCCACCGCAATGTGAGGCGCCGGGCGTCGACCTCTCCCGTCAGTGCGTCGTCCACGCCCGCGCCCGCGGCTGCCCGCGCGTCGTCCACGCCCACCCCCACCCCCACGCCCGCGCCCGCGGCTGCCCGTGCGTCGTCCTCGCCTGGTCAGTCCTCGTCCACCCCTACGCCCCGCCGCGCATCGTCGACGCCCACGCCCCGCCGCGCGTCTTCGACGCCCACGTCCCGCCGCGTGTCGTCCACCCCAACGCACGCCCGCGCGTCGTCACTGCTTCGCAGCTCCTTGATTTGGAAGGTGAGTAAATGCTGTTTATATCCAAAACCTAGATGGTTTCGTCCTAAACTAGAAAACACGGGTGCGGCACCATCCTTGAGTTGGCCAGTGGTGATTCTCTGTGTGTTTTGCAAAGGATTATACCATTTTTGGACCATGGGTCTTGGATGTTAGTAGCCATGTGAATGGATGTATAAGCTAGGCGGTCACAATAAGTATGTAAGAAAGGCAGTATTGCTAGAAGCTATGTTGATTGAATTTTAGTTATCAATAAACATTTATTGGCCTCTCTCATGAGAGAACAGCCCATATAGGAAATTATCCTTGTGCTTGCATTGACGGAGGGAGACACCATTGCTTGTTGCCGTTGCTCTAGTGTACTTTTCTTCTAGAATTCATGTTACAATTATATGATGCATGCATCATGATGATCTCAATACCAGATTTAGAATATGTACTAGAAATATGGCGCGCTGTTATGACCCGTTAATTTTGCATATATAGTTAGCTTGGTTAGGATAACATAATTTATTAGCTTAATCCAGCCCTCAGGTGAGTATATGGAGCTGTTTTTATTGGGTTTCATGTGTCCACTACTATTAGTAATAAATCCGTTGAGGTACTAATATAGGATTAACTGTGCACGGGCAAGTGTTGCTAAGTCTGTAAACCTTACAGAACTACATATCCTAGTTGCCAATTTGCAGTCTCCTTTTTAGATAGCGGTCCTAATATTTAATAAATTTCTCTGCGGTGATGTTGCCGACATCATAAAATGAAGCATCAGATTGGGTCTAGCAGTTCACATAAGCGGAGGAACTTAACAGTTACCCATTTCATTTTTTTTGTTATGCTGTCAACGTCTCCATAGGATTTATTTGGCTTGCACCAAAAGATCACTTGGTGCAGAAAGATTTTTGCATTATTTCTTCAGAGAGATGCATACAGAAAATGGATTCATGGTAAAAATTATGGAATTACATGTTGAGATTTTTTAGAGTAACACAATTTTTTAAGATCTCTCTGGATACTGACTGAGAAAAGGTGTACAGATCGTGAGAGAGAACTAATATGTCTAAGCTTAAAATTTGGTTTCAAAGCTTTGTCTACGAAAAACTGCAGTGTTAAAATTATGTCTTTTTTTAGGAAGGATGAAAAAGTCTAGTAAAGCTTGTCATGAACATTTGGTCATTTCCACATGATTTATGTTGTCCAATACATTACTTATACTGATAAGATGAGCTGTGATATTCCACAAACAGAAAAATAACACACACGAAGTAGTAATATTTACTTAGATAGACTGGGCAAAACATAGAATGTTCCTGTGTGGTAGTTGTGAGCTGTAGTACTATAAATCATTATCAAGCGAGTGCCTGCTTAAAATTTTCATCCTATAGTGAGTATTGATGATATCCTCGTGCTTTGGGCTATTGGGAAAAATCATTAGCCTGAATTACCAAACCAAACTGCCAGCCGCGCATGCTTGAAACTGATATAAATTTTCTGTGCCGGCTTGACTACTCTGTCAATGCATTGAATCTTTGCAGCCACAAATGCTGCAGTGCTTCACCTAATGGGAGGAACTATTTTATTTTATTGTTTTGGTTCCCACTTTATAGAGGGTACCAGTCAAGTACTTCGACAAAAGATTGCATCTCCAACAAATTATTAGCAGCTAGCTGACATGTCTTCTGATTCGAAAATTGATGTGCTGTTAAATTTCTAATATAACTGTTCGTCCAATAAAACAGTTGTTATAACATAGGAGTACTTTATGAATAAGGGCTCTCCATTCTTTGCTAAGCTAGAAGGCTACTGCACATATGAAATAAATGTATTGTATTGGTCCAAAAATGTTCAGTACCATCCAGAACACCTTCTCTAAAAGTGGAAACTGATACAACCTTAAACTGTTTCTTTTCATTTTCTCAGCTTAATCTGCTAAGTGCTAAGACCACAGGAGAGCTCTCAAACCACATTATTACTGGTACATTGTGAAAATTTTAGTAACTAATACAGGCTGACAAGGACCCTATCCTTATTACCTGGTCAGACATTAACATTGCCCCTGCCCTTAGTAAAATTATTGAAATAACCGAGTTAAATGGTCATGCTGCCTTGCTTTGATTTCTCCCCCTAAAAATTTCTTTATACTACTGCACTCTGTGTAGCCTCACTTATATAGTGCCCTGAACTCCCCTGGCTGTCCTACAACTAATATACTTTGTCAGTAAGAATACTGCTAGAGACTAAAGTATTTGTTTCCTTGTATATGTTTTCAGTCTATTTTTGAAATTAGCAAACGTTGTTTGAAGCTTTGCAACTGACAAACTGTTACTGCTATTGGGGAATTCCATGAATATATATTCCAGATTGCTTTAGTCACAGCATAAGTAGGATGTTGCATTACTAAGTTGCTAACCCTGTAGCATGTTCTCCAGCATTGTCGCATTGCGGGTATCAACTTGGACAAATTCATAATGTTTTCCAAGCTTAGCTGCAAAGGATTCATCTTTCTCCCTGGCAAAATGGGGCATGAATAATTGACAGTTATATATGCAGCTTGAACAGATAAGAATGTCGCACCCTGCTGTATGGGCAGCTCCGCCTCTGGTGTGGGTTTGCAAAAGGATATGTAGATAATTGGGTTTGGCTTTGGGATGAAGAATGGCAAAATAGGCATTCTCATCCCTCAATAATTGCCGACTGCATGTTTGTCCCCTAGCTTTAGTCCAACTTATTTGACTGCAATCCCTCCTCCCCTCCATCTATCGCAGAGGCCACCACCACCCCTTCTATTTTATTTGAAACATGGTTTGCTCTACAATTTACCCGCTCTCCAATTTACCAAATGTAAGAAAAGTAGTAGTACTATTAAAGTGGCTGAAAGATGCTACTTGCTTATTTGTCTGTAGTTCTTCAAACTGATCGGATTTTTATTTCAGAAACCACACATGAAACTGACGAGAAGGAGGACGGGGCAAGCTCTTCAGAAAGTCCTGAAAGTTCAGGCAGAACAACTTCCGGTAAGTAGTGGCACATGTATTCCTTGTATTGTAGGATATACTACATTTTGCCTGTGCCAGTGTGTGGATTTGAATTGTATGTAAATGCCTATAGCTTGCTTAAATTGCAATTGTTTGAGCCATAGAATCTATATGACTATATACATCACCTACAGCCTGTTACACCCACCTTATAATCTCTTGCAAACCTGCTGGCATTCTGCATTTAGGATCTATTTCTATTACTTAGGTAGTGCTTTTGCAGCTTATTGCTTGTGTAGCACTTATCCGAACTGAAGAAAAGATGTGCTTCAGTTTCGTGACATTATGATCATAGGAACAATAAGGTGTTAGACTTTTACCTTTCTTTTGATATTTGATCATCTAATATTATATTCAATTTACAGGACGAATTGTATGAGCTTTTTGTGTCTGAGAAGGAGGAGAAGAAAAGCTCTGAGTTTCGTGATTTCTATACCTCTGAAGCTGCTGTCACTGCTATCGATGTCCCAGGGCAAACTTCTGGTGAACAGTATCTGAGGTTCTCTAATCCTGCAAAGATTTCATCAGCAACCCTTATCGACTGGGTATTCATGTTGGGAGATGCAGGATATTCTCTCCGTGGCTGTTTTGATTCGTCTGATTTTGCAGTCACACACTTTGGTTACTTCAAAGGCAAGAGATCTCTGATGAAAAGAATCAAGAAATACAAAGCAAAGTGGGGTAGGATGGATATGGAAGCAGCTGCTGATTTGATACTGGATGAGATCTGCTCTGGTGCTGCTATACTACCCTCTGATTTGCAACACCTCCTTGGTTTGCTTAAGAAAAAGAACACATTTATCATAAGGCACCATGCCTCGTTGTATAAGGAACTTGGGAAGGATGTCCTGTTCTCCTCAATGTTCGTAAGATTCAAGAAACTTGAGAAGCTTAACAAATCGAAGTACAAGAAAGTTCTCGCCAAGATTCCCTACTGCAGTGGTTTAGATTGGTGGAAGCCAAGGGTCCGGAAAAACACATATCTCGAAGCAGTGCTCGACAGGAAGAATCCCACAAACCTCAGCAAGAAGAACCGGCGAAACCGCAAGGTCAAAATTGCATTCAGGGTTCGTTCAGCATATAAAGGGCACGGGGGTGAGCTATTGAGATTCAGAAGGAATGGTCAGCAACACCTTCCTGATTTTTCGATTGGCAAGCAGCCAGCTGCTGCTGCAGGGACACTGGGCCGTCGCCTTCAGCAGCCATCACCCACTGCCTCCAGCATGAAGAAGAAGCTTCCCTGTTCAGCGGCTTCTGCAGTGAGCAGGGGTCAGAAAGCTGTGCAGCCAGGGATGGGCAGCTGTGCTGTCTTTGGAATGATGGAAGTGGAGCTCTATGGACCTGATGACGCTGAACATATGTTTGAGGTTGCAGTGCCTGACCTTTTGGTCGATTTCCAGCAAGCTATGAGTGATGTGGGAGAGATCAAAGGTCTTGGGTGGCCGGAGCCATCAAGGGGAGGACGGCTCCGCTGAAAAGTTCAAGTTGGATCTAGTGGGTGGCCGGAGCCATCAAGGGGAGGACGGCTCCGCTGAAAAGTGCAAGTTGGATCCAGTGAAGCCCAGTGAACCTTGATGTAACAGCAGTGCATCTTTGGATGCTTTTCATATTCAGAAATGTTAGGATATATACCGAAGCTCATGTTTGCAGGACTCTTTTCATGCGGTCGAACGGCAGAGTTTCTAACTGAATCTTTTACTGTGGATAGTAACAGCATTACACTTGTGCAGTGGATCTTCTTATATAGATATGATAAGACGTTTCTGGTAATGTTTGGAGGCACTGTTCTATTGCTTGGTTTAACATTTGGCCGGTCAGAATTTTTCCGGTGACTTCCATGTGGAATCAGTTATGAACTGGTGCCGCTGAATTGTCTTTTTAACTTGTTGCAGTGAGGATATATGTCGAAATTGCAACTGTATTCTTTCATATAGTACATGTAGTGGATTATTGTTTACTTGCCTGCTTGATATTGTGATTTTAAGTGAAGTTTGTTAATGGGTGGATTCAATCTTTGGGAAACACTTTTTTGAGTGCTTCTTTGCAACCTGCTAATGGTTTGGGTGGAAACCGGCTTCGATTTGGTGGGAAAACAGTGTTCCTTTGAAACCTAAACGGCTCAGCTTGGTTTGGTAATTTGGTCGGTAGTGGTTTGCTCGATTTCACAGAAAAACTGCTCAGCTTTTGGTAATATGGATGGAAATGCTTTTAAACCGTGGATTGTAGCATATGGATTTGAGGCCTGTAAATCAGAGTAGTCTCCTGGTTTGTTCGCATAGTTTGCGGACCCACTAGTGGATACTTCATAGCGCCGCCGGCGGTCTCGTGAGCGACGCCAGCACGGCGATCACGGTGGGTGCCCCTGCCATCGCCGGAGCCAGAGATCACGGTGGGTTTTTTTTTGCATATTTTCCTTGACATTGTGTTTCTTGGTAAAGAATTGGCAATGACCATTTTACTTGCACCAGCAAAGAAAGCGACACGCAATTAGCATAACAGTCGTGTTAGAAAATGGAGGGAAGATGCATCCGAGAAAAAGTTTTTTTTTATCAAATCTCGGACATACAGTTAACTGCCAAAAGCTTTTAGCGTGCGCGAAGGATGAGCTAATCATTTCATGTAGACATTTACAAAGACTCCACGCAGACTCCACGCAGACCGCATCCACGCAGACCGCATCGCCGCATCCACGCAGTCGTGTTAGCAAAATAGTCGGGATACCCACGGTGAGCCTCCAAGCGGAAGACAGCTGGTGGCAGGCGCTGCTCGCGCTCCGCGCCTTCACCTGAGATGGCAGTGTTGTGCAGGTGCGGCGGCTCGTCGGAACAAGGGTCAGACGACAGATCTACCTTGCGGATGCTGTACCCCCACAGCCAGTCATCGACAACAAGGTAAAGGTGCCGGCGCCGGCGCTTTGCCGTTCGGTCGCCATTAACCCCACCGGAACGCCGCTTTGCCATCCTTGTTCCTCCTTGTCTCCTTCTTGTCCTCTGCCCACGGCCCAGCAGATCAAAATTTCCTCCCGATCCGTCTTCCCTTGATCTTTTAAAGGCGCTGCCACTGACCCTTGATCCCTGCCATCCAAAAACGAATCCGTTCGCAAATAAGAATCAGACCACACCAGTCCTACCCCTACTACAACTCAACTAGAACCAATCCTGATATCCGAATCTGAATCGTGTGGTTGCAAGAAACAAAGAAAATCACATTCTACCAACCTGTTAAAGGTGGCTGAGGCGGACGCGGCGTCGGAGGTGGCTCCGGCGGCGGCGGCGGCGGCGGAGTAATTTTGAGCGGCGGCGGCGGCGGCGAACCGAATGGATTCGTGGGGGAGGAAAGGAAAGGAAACCCTATTTGACTAGGAAATCCTATTGGACTAGGGCCGTGTCGAACCTTGGGCTGGTCCGACCCCCATGGACACCACCGTTGTGGGCAGGGTTGAATGTGTTGTGCGCAATAGCGCGGGTGGGCGGGTTGAATTCGGCCCAGTAGAGGCTTTCGGCCTGCGTGGAAGAGGACGGCTCAGTTGTATTCTCCTTGATTACCTCAAAAAAGTTGTATTCTCCTTAAAAAGAAAAGTAGGAGCTTATGTATTGATGTTTTTATTTTCTTTCTTTATATTATATAAAATATGCCCGTCCGTTGCTATAGTTTATAAAAAAGTATATATCAATTTATTTTGGTTATATTATACTTTCATAGCTTAAGAACTAAGGAAGCTATAAAAGGGATTATCAACATGTTTCACCACCAACTTCAATTTGTGAATTATTTTTCTCTGCTCTACTAGTAATTAGCTATCTTTTTTTTCCGAAAATATATTTTTGCGGTAGAGAGATTCACTCACTAATCAAGAGTCTAATAGGGTTTACAATCTTGGAGCATAAAACGTCAAATACACGAAAAAGCATATCTACAAGCCAAGTTATGGACTTATGGTTTCAACTCGATAAGCATGCTCCACAAGTTCATGAGCAACCTATTCTGCACAAGTTCTTTGGTTACTTGGACACTGCCACAGGCTTTAACGATCTCCGTTACATTTTGGACAGTTGGCCTAATTGGTTGATCTCTTCGTCCTGGAGTGATGGGATACGGTTATCTGTTTTACAGTATTACAAAGTGTGCTAATATTTTTCTTCCATGTGGTCTAATTTTTAGAAGTTTGGTTCACGGCAAAATCGAAATGTCTATATTTTGAAACGAAAGGTACATACATTTATTATCATCAAGAGAATGGCATTTCTCCATAGTTATAAATGTGATCTTTGAATCTAGAGTATTTCATTCCTTAAAAGCCCATAAATTTTCTTCCGTCCAAGCAAGTCTTAAAAAAACTTATCATGGACCTAATTACGCCATCTACGATCATCATAATTTCACACTATAAAAGGCGCTAGAGCGGCAAAGAGCCAAAGACAACAATCACGAGAAGACTCAACCACTTCATCCTTTATATACCAAAACTAGCCCCCTGTAAACCACACCGCCATCGCAGTAAGCGACCAAAAGCCAGAGAGGCGGCTTTGCCCTGTCCGTAGGCCGTAGCCTTGGTGCCGAACGCCATGGCCGGCACCAAGAGCAAGTCGTCCTCCGCCAAAGCCGGCACGCCCCTCCTCGGCAAGGCCGCGGCACCTTCGCCAAGGTCTACCACGCGCGCTGCCTCGCCGGCGGCGACCCCGTGGCCGTCAAGGTTCTCGACAAGGCCGAGCTCGCCGCCACGGGCATGGCGGCGGGCGTCCTCCGCGAGGTCTCCGCCACCCCAGCGTCCTCTGCCTCCACGAGGTCCTCGCCACGCGCTCCTAGGTCTACCTCGTCATGGAGCTCGCCCCCGGCGGCGACCTCCTGTCCTGCCTCGCCTCCCTCCCGGCGCGCCTCGTGTTCCTGCAGCTGGCGTTGGCGCTCGCCTACGGCCACGCCCGCGGCGTGTTCCACTCCACCGCGACGTGAAGCCCCAGAACGTGCTCGTCGATGCCGCCGGCGGCGTCAAGGTCTCCAACTTCGGGCTCGCCGCGCTCCCGGACTCGCTCCGCGACGACGGCCGTCTGCACACGGCCTGTGGCACGCCGGCGTTCCCGGCGCCCGAGGTGCTCCGCCGGAGGGCCTACGACGGCGCCAAGGCCGACGCATGGTCTTGCGGCGTCATCCTCTTCGTCCTCCTCGCCGGCAGCCTCCCCTTCGACGATACCAACATCGCCGACATGTGCCGCAGCAGGGCGCACCGCCGCGAGTACGCGTTCCCGCGGTGGTCGCAGCCGGCGCGCCGCCTCGTGTCGTGTCCCGCCTGCTCGACAGCCGACCCGAACCCGGCGACGCGCCTCGCCGTGGCTGAGCTCGCGGGGCACCCGTGGTTCAAGCGCTCGCTCAGCGTGGACTCGCAGCTCGGCGGCCTCATGGACGGCCAGGCGGAGCGGGAGCTGGCGTTCCAGGCGCCGCCGGCGCTGAACGCCTTCGACATCATCTCCATGTCGCCCGGGCTCGACCTCTCCGGGCTGTTCGGCGAGAGCAGGAGGAGCCGGGATAAGCAGTTTATGACGACGACGTCGCCGGAGAAGACGGTGGAGCGGCTGGGGCAGTCGGGCGCGAAGCTCGGGTACTTCATGGTGGGGAAGAAGGGGGTGGAGCGCCTGCCGCTGGGAGGCCTGTCGGGGCTGGTGGCGATGTCGATGGAGATGTCGGAGGTGTCGCCGGAGCTGATGCTCGTGGAGCTGAGGCTGGAGGGCGGCGACGGCGACGAGGCCGAGGTGTTCGGGTGGGAGGAGCTCAGGGTGGAGCTCGGGGATGTCGTCACGGCGTGGCACGTATGCGAACAAGGCTAATTCGCTAGCGGAAACGGGAGCTGCAGGATGAAAATTCTTTCGTAAGTACTCCGTAGGATGGAAGTGTAGGTATAGTAAAGTCTGAGAGTTGATTAGGACGCACTGTAATGTATGATGCTGGATGTTAATTAGTAGTAGATTGGTAGTTCTTCAATTTAATGTGTGATTATGCCTGTGATGGTTAGATTGCCATGTATAGTAGATCTTCGTTCGGGATTCTTCAAGTGTTCAAGCAAGTGATCGACAATTTCAGTCTCAAACGACAGCAGTACTCCATTCCGGTCCTTCTGCAGTTTCCGGCGCAGGAGTTGTATAAGAATTTTGCTAGAATTTGACAGAAAACTTCCATTCCAGAACATTGGAGTCACAAGGAAATTATCTGAAAGAGGGCTATGCGTTAAGGAAGACTTGCTAAGGAGTATATGCTGGCTTTTTGTCTCCTGCAAGCACCAGAAGTGGAATTAACTTGAGTCGATTGCAATACGAAGCAGTTTCCAAGAGTGCTCCTGGTCCTGGTGTAGTCGACCACCAGACTTGACTGCACGTTCCCGTTGCCATGGACTCGTCTTCCCTGACAGCAGCAACCATCGGACTAGAATTTCACAGGAAAGAAAACAGTCGGATTCCAGAGCATTTGGGCTCAAAATAAAATTTCCTGAAAGAAGCCAAAATGCATGGCCAGTGATTGGAATGGATGGACAACATATGCCGTATGCGTGCATATGTTGGAATGGATGGGTTCACTAGAATTACTTGATAGTCCTGCAAGCACAACATGGTTTTAATTGCTAAGCAGTTTCCCCCAAAAAAAAATGCTTGCGCTCCCACAAGAAATTTGCTAAAGAATTTGGTGGCTAGAAATAGTTGAAATCCAACACCATTGGTGTCGCAAGAAAAATTCCCAAAAGACGCTGCTTACAAACCAAAGTCGACCAAGTACCAAAATCTGTTCAACTCGAATCGATTGCAAACACCAAAATACGAAGTAGCAGTAGTTTCCTAGTCCAATCGAACTCTCCAAACTTGCATTGAGTGTACATGCATATGATGCATCCCCATTGTAACGGACGAGGGACGACTCATGATCTTCTTCCCTGACAGCGGCTGCCAAACCGCAGCGAAACCGTCCATTTGCACACCATGGGGCCTTTTGTCATCCGATGTATAAGCCGGAGGCCCTCTCTCCAAACTATTTACTCTACTTACTTGACCGGCAGTTCAATATTATTCTCCAACATGATGTCTTCGCCATGCCATTTGCATCATGAATCACCGTGCCAGCAACTCCTTGGTCAGTTTGTTGAAAAAAGTCGACATCCAGGTTAGCTTGGGTTGATCAATTTGAGGTCTGGCAGCCAGACTACTCTGTTCAGGGACGTCATTGTGGGTGCCTGCTCTAGATCGACGATTTTTATTTCAAACTAAGACCAGCACTTGATGTCTGATTTCCCATATCTAAGCTACCAAATGAATGGACCATATGAGTTCATAGACATTCTATTCTTCCTTTCAGAGAGTAAAAGGCTTCCTAAACCACTAACAGGATTCACAAGCCAACTGTAGTAAACTAATAAGAATGCCATGTTGTATTAACTGTTCTGTTGCTTGAGAAGCCACGGGCATGTAGTAAATTAGAACCACAAAGCTATTTAATCTACATATGTAAGCATTGAAGAGTGAATGTTGTGAAGCCACGCTGATGCTCAAAAGTATTGTAGAATGTTTAAGTGAAATGATTGTTTAATCCTGTACTAAAATATAGAGTTTGCATATGTTTCTTAATTCGCTGTTGTCTCATTGCGATTTTCCTCCCGAGCTGGGCTCATTTCCATCTCAAATGGGCCTTCTGTGGGCTCTGGGCTGACTGGCTGTACATTGAGAAAGCTAAAGGTGCAGCAGCCATTGGATGCATATTGGATGGCATCCGGTAGGGCTGACTTCTTTGCTTCAGCACGTTAGGGAATCCGCGCCGCCTCGTCACCGTTCCCTCTCCTTCCCTTCCGCCGTCGCCGCTGCCCCGCCTTCCGCCTCGCCCGCTGCTTCCTCTCGCTGACACCCTACCTCCGACCGCGTCTTCCACCGCCCCGTCGACTCCAAGGCTCTCAGATCCTCCTCCGAGAACGGCGTGACCGCTAGCCAGTCAGCCCCCGACGAGCAGCCGACGACTGGGCGAGCGGCTCCGCCACTTGCAGCATCTTTGCCCCGCCTTTGCCGGCGACGAGAACCCATGAGGTATTCCTGCCCCTTGTCTTCACTTCCTGCTGTGCGAAACGGAGCACTCAAAACCCTAACATATGCTAAATGTATTCGGATCTGACCCTAACATATAAAGTCAGTTTCGGTTTTGTTTGCAAAATTATCGGGTGTGCATGTGTCTGTCGAGTTGAGTTGCAATAGGATTGGGGATGATTGATTCGAATTCGATCTCGTGTTGCAGGGATCAAAGATTAGAGGCAGCGCCTTTAATAAAAGAGAGAAGGGAGACAGAACGGGAGGAAGCAGATATATATCGAGTAATAATACAAGAAGTCTTTTTTGTGAACGGGGTGGTGAGTAGATAGAGAACAAGAAAGCAACGAGCAAGAAGGATGCCGAAACGGCGCTCTAGTGGGATTGACCACAGCCCGAAGCGTTGGCGGCAGCACCTTTACCTTGTCATCGATGACTCGTTGCGCGGATACAGCATCCGCAAGATAGATTTGTCATCCGATTTTGATTCAGATGACAGCGAGGAGCAGCAGCATCCGCATGCTACAATCTTAGGGCCAGGTGCCGAGCTTCACCTGCCCCCAGCTGTTCTCCGCTTGGAGGCGCCGCGAGGATTGCCACACTACTTTGCGGCCGCCTTTGGCACTAGGATCATGGCAATGCATCCCATGAAGCTGGGAACGGACGGCAAGGTTTGCTTGATGTCCAAGCTCCTCGTTCCCATATTCGATGTCCGCACACGGGGCGTCATCTTTGGTCCTCGGCACAAGGAAGACTTGGCTGACCCCATCTACATCCCAGTCAGGGATAGGCTGTTCGCTCTAGCTTCTAGCTCCTTCGAGCAGCTCTGGCCACCACCGCTTGAACACCCTGGCGGTGAGCACTGGGTGTGGGCATGGCACGAGCTCCCAGAGCCGCCCTTTGAGAGGCAGCAAATCACCTCATACGCCGTGCACCCCGATGGGCGGACGATCATTGTCAGCACCGCCGAGAGTGGTGGTGCCGTCGCCGCCACCTTCGCCTTGGACACGGAGGCGCCGGACTTCGTGTGGAAACGGCTGGGCAAGTGGGTGTTGCCTTTCACTGGCAGCTCGCACTTCGACGGCGAGCTGGACGCCTTTGTAGGTCTCTCTAAAGACACAGACACCCTTGGTTACCTCTGCTCCTGCGACACGGCCGGTTCTGACACCGGCGAGGGGCATTGTCCACCTCCGGCATGGAAGCTCAGCAAAGAAAAGCTGTTCGGCGATGACCGGGGCGAGAAGCACGAAGGCGCCACCCTCCTCTACCTGGGAGGCAAGAGCAGGTTCTGCCTTGTTCATCTCCATCCAGGATGGATGCCTCGATGAGGAGGTGCAGGAGGAAGATGTGCCCGGGGCACGACGTAATCTGCTTCGACTGACCATATTTTCTCTCAGCTATGACAAAAATGGAGACCTGACCACTGGCAAGAGTCGCCGGGTTCGATACTATAAAGTACCTAAAGCTTCTACTGAGTTTCTGCTCAAGAAACCGGTGGCGTTCTGGCTGTAATATTGTGCTATGATAGTATGAAATTTCATATTTTTCGCTTCAAGCGTGATTCTGTTGCATCTATTGTATTAGAGCCAAGATTGTGCAGATGCAAATGTGCATCCTTTGTATCTTTTGAATAATATGAAATGTATGGCGATGTCTCTTTTAATCCTTTTGATTTGATCAGTAGAGCATGCTTGCATAAGCCTGCAAGAACATGACCTTTTGAATGGCGATGTTTTGTTTATCTTATTTGATTAGCCTTCGCTCCTCATGCTCACATTGTTCTCTGAAAATTGGTGTGAATGTGTGTTCTTGATGGCTACTGTACATTATGAATATGTTTGTTTTCCATGGTTACATTCTGAATATGTCTGTTCTGGATGGTTCAAGTTCTCAATGTGTGTGTGCTTTCTGCATTCATGCGGGAAGCGGTGCTAGGTCCTGAAAGTGCTCAGATCAGATAACTTCAGACTGGAGACAAAAGAAGATAGTAGAACTCCACATTGTAATTAGGATTGTACCCCATCGGCGCCAACGTGCTCAACGTCCGCGTCACCGGGGCGCTCTACGACGTTGAGGCAGCACGGCGGGACACTGGACGACGGCGACAAGACCTGCATCGGCGTGCAGTGCTTCCGCAAGGTGTTCCTCATCATCGCCGTCGTCGGCGCGCTCGTGTCACTCGTGCTGGTGTGGCGGACCAGGAACTCTACAAGGGAGACATCTACGCCGAGTTCAGGGACAACGCGCGCCGCCGCCGAGGAGGAGGACGAGGATCTGAAGCGGCCCAAGGAGGAGGAGTCAACGCCGGTCAACGGGACTAAGGTGTAGTATCCATGGGGATTGGCGGCCAGGCGCTTGCAACCCTTGCGTTGACGGAGTATACATGGCCAACGCCACATGATTGAGCTGACGCTCGGTTTTGACTTGTATACACGTCGTCTCCGGTCCATGCTGTTCTCAAGCTCAGAGAGAGCTCAGACGAGAGAGGCAAGGGATGCCTCAGTCACAGACTCACAGCTTATGACTGCATATACTGCAGGTGATTACTGATTGATTAGCGTGGAGTAATCTTTTAGTAGAAGACTAGCGGTGATGATAGCATAGAACGAGTTGCCTTGTTATGGTTTGTTTAGCTTCTGTGGTAGATGATCCCAATTTATATTTGTCGGAAGGAGAATAAAATGACCTTGATCACCTCATAGAGGTTTGTATCCAGGTGATCTGGTGTCCTGCCTGTAGCATACAGCCATGGTGGTTCTGAACGTCTGATGGAAGCGCACCATTTCTGCAAAGGAAGAAATCAGATGAAGCGAAAACAACATTATTTGAATGACAAATGAAACGTTCTGCGTCAACGAATCACACCATTTCGACGATGAACTTTTAAGAATATCTCCTCTTCTCTTTCTAAAATTTAAATGATTTATTGGCACGGTGCACTGCCTTGCCCTCATTCAGCTCGAATGAGCTGTGAGATCAGTTCCTATCAGTTCCTTTTACGAACAGAGCTACAGAGGTGTTGATCCGTCCAATTTAGCTGGATTTTTAATTTCTGGACCAACAACTGATCTCAAACAAGAGATGTTCCAAGTTTCAACAAAACTGCACTTGCATTTACCTGATGGTTGCAAATTGTCGTCTGATGGGCCTTAAGACAAATTAAACAAGCTTGATGAATTTTATCCATTGTCGTTAGTAACTAGAAAGTGACATTCCACTCGGTAAGCTTGAATTGCTCCTAGAGCCTGTGAACTATCACAAATAATTTGATATTATCCTTCAGGTGATACAGTTAAATCATCTGCTTTGTTTGCAGCAAAACTTGTAATAATGTGGCCCAATGCAACTTTGTTTGCAGCGGCCGGGATTTTTTCATTTGCTTGATGAAATAAAACTCCCTTTATCTAAAAGAAACAGTTAAATCATCTGCATGACTGCATGTTCAGCCAAAGTGAATATTTCAGGACGCTTCACTGTCAACAAATGGTCAAGATATCTGACTTTTCATAGCAAACAATATTTCTCTTGACCATTTGTAATCAGTCGACAGGAGAGAGAAATTACCTTAGAATATCTGACAGAGCTTCTTATCCTAAGTGAACCGGTGTCCAGCTTTTAGAGAACATGCAATGTTGGCTTTTATCATCTGATGATTTTCAGGTCGAGAAACGATGCTGACAGGGCGAACGCCGTTGGGCTGATACGCCGTCTCTGCTATGTGCTATGGAAGGAATCAGATCAAGGGAAAGTCGACGTTGTTTGAATGTCAATCATAAAGCGTTGCATCAATTCGAATCAATGGTGTTTGTGGCTCGATTTGACTTGATAGTTTTTTTGGCTTAATAGCCATTTTTGTCCCCAAACTTTCTCAGGGATCGTTTTAATCCTCGAACTACCAAAAGAGTCAATTTAGTCTCTAAACTATTGTTTTCTGGTCTAGTCTAGTCCATAGCCTTAGTTGGCATGCCACATCAGTGGGTCTAATGTGACCACACTCTGAATATCCAGAGTGCCCTCTACATCAATTAGTCAATTATGTGGAACTATTCATTACTGAGTCTGTCTATCTTTTTACGGAATTAATTAATCATGTCTTTCTCCATATTTCCTCTAGATATCGTTCAGCAAATCTTGTTTTTGATCCCTCTCCTAAGATTTCTAAATTATACATGCTAAAATAGTGTAATCTATTGCTACTTGTTACTCTGAGTTGCTTACGCTGGAATTAACTGTATGAACATGAGTGAAGACAACTCTATCACGTTATGAGTAGCAGATGATGAGAGCATACATGACGCACTGCTCGCTGGATTGCCACTGCTGAGAGCCTGAGAAGTTACTGGGGAGGGCACTATGCACATTTGGGCAGTGGTGGACCTAGGATTTAAATTTAGGGTATGCCACCCCAATACTTCTAATATACTTATATACAGTATAATTAATAAACAATTTGGTATGTAACGGAAACCAGCTACTCGGAGGGATGGAAGCCAGGGGCAGTTGGCCTGCTCTATTTGCAAATTGCAAGCACAAGAGTCAGACGTTGGCATAAAGACTTGACCTGAGAAATGGCTGGAGAAATATTTTTTATATGGGTTTGTATTGGAATTTTAGGTATGCCATGGCATACCGGGCCCACCCACTGGCCACTGAGTCCGTCAGTGCATTTGCTGTATGTCACACTGGACGAGCTGATATGGCATGCCACTTAATTAAGATCAGCTGACATGACATGCCAATATGGTACAACTAAGATCAGGGACTAGGTTGGAAAAAAATAGTTGTTCAGGGATTAAATTGGCCCTGTTAATAGTTCAAGGACTAAAATGAGCCTCTAAGCAAAGTTTGAGGATTAAAATGGCTATTAAACCTTTTTTAAAAAGGAAAGAATATTGCAATATTCAGTACTGTGAGCCGCTGGATGGAAAATGCTGCATTGTTGGCCTCCAGCAGCTCAGGGGCAGTTGCCGCTTCAGTATCCGCATCAGGCGGCCGAACGACTGTATGGGCGGACGGACACGGCCGGACCCCATCCATCCAAGACGTACGGAGACGGAATTGAATGCCAGTCTCAGTCCCATCCTGTCTTTTCTTGGAGGACCATGGCTAGCTCCCCTCCAGCAGCAATGGCGACACTCTGAACCATGGGACAGCCGCTTGGGTGCTCCGTGGATGATGGAAGGGGGATTCAGGTTAGCCACAGGGTTTATCTGCATGGCCAGTTTTCAGCCAGGCTTCAGAGCATCGGGTCGTCGCTCTCACTGATTTTGGTCTGTTTCCAACGTTTCAATGCGCTTGTCATGTCGTCTGACGGCTACAGGTGAAATATGCCCATGTGTGGCTACGGTTAATACAACAAAATGTGCCACTCAATTTTTACTCAATGCTCATGACCAATTTATCATACTATTTATATTTTATTACTCGTAACAACGCAATCACATGTCCCTTCGCGTCGAGATTCGACGCTGCCGCCCACGACTCCGCCGCCGTCTCCGTCTGGGACTCCTAATGACACCTCTCTTTCCATTCTAATCGTTAATTCGCAATCCACCGTCCGTAGCTGTGTTCTCTCCACCACCGTCGTCCGGGCGCTCACGAGATCGTCAGGTCCGATAACGGGTAAGCGGAAGCACTCCACCTGTATTTTTTTCATGATTCGATATACTTTTTGAGAACTCTCGTGAGCAGGAATTGGAAGCAGTGCTGCTCCATCTCATCATGCTGCAGGAAGCATGAGTACTCCATCTCGTCATTGCAAACTGCTTGGCCAACTGCTGACTGCTGCTCCATCTCGTGGTTAAGGGCCTGAGCTGCAGGAAGGAGGGCGCGCCGTGCTGCTGTGTTGGAGCTGAGCTTGAAGCGCATGGACAGCGGCGGCGGAGTCCCGTACGGCGACGGATTCTACGCGAAGGGTCGTGAGTGGTGCGATGCCTGGATCCCGCCGTTTCAGGTTTGATTTAGTGAGGAGTTTTTAGAAAAATTATAATTAGCAAAGCTAATGATGGGAAGATTTAAGTGTTAAAGTTTTTCACTCTCTCTTTAGCCTTCGGATAGAGATTCAACAGTTGTAATGAGAGTTTTCATAGTTTGCACATAAAATTAGTTTCTATAGGATACGTCGCCTAAATTAACCATCTTTCACTCCAGGACGTCATATTTACTGCGTTGGCAGAGAACTTTTTTTTTTGTTGTTGATAAACAGGCAGAGAACGTTGACAACTGAAACAATCAGCAAGGACGATTGTCCCCTCGTAGCGACGAATTGCAGAAGGCTGCCAGGAGCAAAACGTCAACGTTGCAGCAGTTGTACGAGGAGCAGTGCGATCCTGGGCGCCAGCTAAGGCGTGCTGTTGTTTTGCAAATATTTTGAGGGAAGAGGAGGGCTTTGTGTGCTTACAATGGGTTTGGGTGTGTTTAGTTCTAGAAAGTAGAGGAGAAAGTTTGGTGAAAATGTCACATCGGACACTGTAGCGTACTGGAGCATGTTTGTGGTAAATATTGTCGTATCATGACCTAACTAGACTCAAAAGATTCGTTTCATCGTGTACATCAAAACTATGTCCTTAATTTTTTTATTTATCCACATTTAGTGTTCCATGCATGAAGGGGAAGATTTGATGTGATAGGTGGATAGTGAAATTTAGAGAGAGAATTTTTGGATTTTCGGTGGAACTAAACACAACCAATAACGAATTGGACCAAGCATCCATCCGTGGTGTATATCTTACTGACACGGAGAGGACCTGCATATAACAACTGCTGTACATGTCTCAAGCCTCGCCCTGCGTTCTCGAGGCGGCGTATAGAAAGGAGAACATTGCTTATTCTATCCAATTCACTTATATTGACGTCTTTTGGTGGATGTTATTAGATGAACTTAGAAGTATCAGCTCGATCATATTGAATATAAATTTGTAAAACTGGTATCCAGTGAACAAGTTATGGCTTTCTAAAGTTGGACTTTGGCCTGTTGTCTAAAAAAAATGACCGCATGTACGGTGTATCACGAATTCGCGATACGGAGGGAGTAATTTTGATGATCTGATCTCATCTCCTTGTATTCACATTGGACTCTTACGCAGGCACGATCCATGCCGTACGATGGAGCTGGTTACGAATTCGAATTCGATCTCGTGTTGCAGCCCTTGCATGTAACACCCTAAATTCATCACATTTAAATCATAGAAACCATTTGGAAATTTTCTAGGAATTTTTGAAGCTTATATGAATTTTCTAGGATTTAATTGGAATTTTATTCTCTTTAATTGAATTAAACATCATTAAATAATTATTTTAGTCAAAATAAGTTTTTGTTGCATTCATCTTGTTGCATATATTTTTGGTTGCTACTAAATTGAATTTGAATTTAAATTCTGTTTAAATTCGAATTTAATTTGCTTTTGTTTGAATTATAGAAAAGTTGTTTAGGCTGAGTTTGGTTTAGGTCCCTGGACTCTCAGCAAAGTCCGCCTTTGCCCCCTGAACTTTCGGCCCAGCCCATCTTTGCTCCCCGCACCGTTTTTCTTTTCTTATCGGGCCGTTTTCTCTTCGCGGGCCGTCTCCTCTCAGTTTTCGGCCCACGACGGCCCAGTCTCGCCGCACCGCTTTCCTCTCCCCGTTGTCGCTGTCGTGTGGGTCCCGCTTGTCAGCTTCGTCGTCCCCGACCTGGATTTCCCTCGACCGAGTTCCAACCGCCGCCGTCGCCGATTTCCGCTCGGGCACGGACGCCCAGGGCGCCCGGACTCCTTTTTTTCCCCGGCCTATATAAGCAGCCGAACCCCACCGTCTTTTTCCCCAAACAAACCGAGCTTCGCAACCCTAGTTCCCGAGTCGCGCTGCCACCCAAGTTCGCCGCCGCCTCAGTGCGACGACGACCAGCGTCGCCGTTGTCAATTCCGTGTCCAAGACTCGTCGAAATACGTCGCCAGGTGGTATTGAAGTTTCCCCGTTCGTTTTCTTGGATCAATTTCGCTCTTGTCATGCTAACGACGCTCGTCGTCGTTTCCCAGCGCCGCCGACCGCCATTCTTCGTCGTCGAGCGCCGTCACAGCTCTTTGCTCATCGAGATCTGCCGTGGTAAGTTCGTCGTGTCCTTCCAAGTCTCTAGGGACAAACCGCGCTCGTTTTGGTGTTCCCTAGCGTCGAGTTCATGACAACCGGAGAGCTCCGCCGCCGCGCATGGAGCCGCCGCCGTCGGCCATCGCCTGTGCGCCGTCCCAGTCATCCAGATCACCATGGTTGAACTCGCCATCGTCTTGCGAGTCCGTAGGTCCTGATCTTGTCGCAAACCGAGCCTTGTAGCCTTAGATCGAATTTACTCCGGTGAAGCCCCGCCGCGGGAGCGAGCGGCGCCGCCGTCCCGGCCGTCGCCGTCGTTGGCCGAGGTCCCATCTTCCCCTGACCGTCCGATTCAGATCCTACGGTCTAGATTGGATCTAGCCCGAGTAAAATCGATTGCGTACCGGTCAGTCGTGACAATTTTGCTAAAGAGTCCCTGAACTTCTTAGGAATCAACCCGCAGTCCATCTTAGTTCAAAAATAATTACAGATAGGTCATGTTTCTTCTATTTTAGCCCCTGCAAGTTTTAAAATTACACCCGAGGTCCTGTGTTGGTTATTTTACTCGTAAGCCCTCGTGTTTTTATACAAAATTATGTTTAAGTCCCTGAGTTTTCGCAGTTAGGTCCCTAGAACTTTTAAAACTTTGCCAGCAAGCCCTGAACCTTAGAAAAGCCATATCTTTCTCGTTGTAGCTCAGATTCCCGTGATTC
Organism: Echinochloa phyllopogon; assembly: GCA_033239725.1. Classification (NCBI taxonomy): domain Eukaryota; kingdom Viridiplantae; phylum Streptophyta; class Magnoliopsida; order Poales; family Poaceae; genus Echinochloa; species Echinochloa phyllopogon. The sequence continues at coordinate 6,869,034 of BTCW01000009.1, read as the reverse complement.
CTGCGCTCACGCGTTCGTTGTAACGAGTAGAATAGTTTTGTGCTGCTGTTTTGATCTGTTGGAATTGTTTGGTGTACTGTTTCTTATTTGTTGTATTGTTTCCTTGTATGTGAATGTGTGATGCGAATAGGAAACGTTCAGTTCGAGGATTTCTCTGAAGACCCAGCTGTTGGAGAAGAATTTGAGCAGCATCAGAGTTGGGAAGAAGGCAAGTGTATTATGTCATACAAATGTCCTAATAATTGTTAATTTCACCATCCATGCATGTGTCTTAATTTGATGGGTTCCTATTTAAGGATTTGCCTAGTCACTATAATTTCCTGTCCCTCAAACTGAGTTGCTTAATTAATTTTGATGGTAGATGATGCTTAGCTTGCTCAAGTGGGATTGGTCTAATGAACCCCTACTCTATGTTCCATATACTCTTTTAATTAATTAATCTGCAAGATCATCTCTTTTTAATTGGAGCATGGAGCGACCACCCAGGAAAACAGTACAACCATAAGTGCTAACATGGCTCTGGCTTTGACCGATTAATTAGGTGCTCTAGGTAGATTTACCTGAAAGGGGCATGAGGGGCGGCGGTTGACGAGATATAGCCCGGTCCTCTTGAGCTGTGGGCTTAGCTAAGAGACAGACCTCATTAGGGAGGGTTATGCTTTGCTCCTGAACCGGAAACCTTAGCGGGCTATCACTTATTAGAGTGTCTTTGTAAAGGTCTCATAGTGAAACCCAGTATTCGGTCCACGTGGTATGGGAAGGGTACACGCTTTCGGGCAATGAGAATCGCGACTTATGGTGAAAATGTACAACCTCTGCAGAGTGTAAAACTGTTATAACAGCTGTGCTCACGGTCATGGGCGGCCTGGACCCTCACATGATAATTTATACGTGAAGATGAATTAAATTGTGGTTACTTGATTGTGTTGGGATTATGTCATTCATTAATTTGTGGGTGGTATATACTTTCATTTGGTAGTAAATAGTTGTCTAATAAAACTGGGCCAATTAAAAGTGCTTACTGCAGTATTGTCAGGCAACCTTTTTGCCTCAGCCTTATATGTCATATTATATTTGCTGAGTACGTCACATGCTCATGCTTGTTTTCTTTCTTCTATTGCATCTACTATACCCGAAATGCTGCTCGGATTGGGAGGATGTGGAGGATTTTGCTACTGAGTTTGAGGAGTTCTAGGCGTGTCTTCCCCCAGTCATCTGCCTGTGGAGTTGGAGTCACTCGTGCTTCGATACTTAAACGTTTAATTAAGTCTTCCTCTACGACATTTGTGTCTACTCTGATATTGTAATATTCGTACATTAATACTTTCTCGAATGCATGGTTATGATTATTCACTTGTGATGTCTACCAGATGTATGTAAACTTGATCCTGACGCACATATGACATGCATCTTCTGCTAGAACCGGGTGTGACATTGCAGGAATCCAAGATTAGTGGCAGCGCCTTTAAAAAAGAGAAGGGAACATCGAACACAGAACGGGGAGGAAGCCAATCTATAATTCTATATCGAGCCGTATTAAAATTCGAATTTTTTCAGTCGAAGCAGGATGCCGAAGCGGCGTTCAAGCGAGCGTGACCGCCGCCGCCGGTGGCACCTTTACCTCGTCTTCGACGACTCGTCGTGCGGATACAGCATCCGCAAGGTAGATCTGCCGCCCGATCCTGATTCTGATTCCGATTCTGACGACGGCGAGCATCCGCCGCCGCCGCATCCGCATCCGCATGCTGCAACCTCACGGGCAGCCGCCGATCAGCTTCGCCACCTGCCACCGGCCGTGTTCCGCCTGGAGGCGCCGCGAGGGTTGCCGCACTACTTCGCCGCCGCCTTTGGCACGAGGATCATGGCGATGCATCCCGTGAGACCGGGAACCGACGGCGAGCTCTGCTCCATGCCCAAGCACCTCGCCCCCGTGTTCGACGTCCGCACACGCGGCGTCATCTTTGCCCCACGCCACAAGGCAGATTTGGCTGACCCCATCTACATCCCGTCGGGGATAGGCTGTTCGCTCTAGCCTCCGGCTCCTTCGAGCAGCTCTGGCCGCCGCCGCTGGAGCACCCCGGCGGTGAGCACTTGGTGTGGGCATGGCACGAGCTCCCGGAGCCGCCCTTCGAGAGGTAGCGAATCACCTCCTACGCCGTGCACCCCGACGGCCGGACGATCATTGTCAGCACCGCCGGGAGTGGCGCGGCGGCGCCGCCGCCGCCACGTTCGCCTTGGACACGGAGGCGCCGGACTTGGTGTGGAAACGGCTGGGGAAGTGGGCGCTGCCTTTCACTGGCAGCTCGCACTTCGACGGCGAGCTGAACGCCTTCGTCGGTCTCTCCAAGGACACAGACACCCTCGGCCACCTCTGCTCCTGCGACACGGCCGGTTCCGACACCGGCGAGGGGCGTTGCCCGCCGCCGGCGTGGAAGCTCGGCAAAGAGAAGCTGTTCGGCGATGACCGGGGCGAGAAGCACGAAGGAGCCACCCTCCTCTACCTGGGAGACAAGAGCAGGTTCTGCATTGTTCAGTGCATCTCCGTCCAGGATGGATGCCTCGATGAGGACGCGCAGGAGGAAGATGTGCCCGGGACACGTTGTAATCTTTTTCGATTGATCACGTTTTCTCTCAGCTACGACAAAAATGGAGACCTGACCACTGGCAAGAGCCGCGCCGGGTTCGATACTATAAAGTGCCTAAAGCTTCTACTGAGTTTCTGCTCAAGAATCCGGTGGCGTTCTGGCTGTAATATTGTGCTATGATAGTATGAAATTTCGTATGTTTTCGCTTCAAGCGTGATTCTGTCGCATTCATTGTATCAGCCAAGATTGTGCAGATGCAAATGTGCATCCTTTGTATCTTTTGAACAATATGAAATGTATGGCGATCTCTTTTAATTTTGAGTAAAATGCACCCCAGGAGTCATATCAAAGAGTAGCTGGTTATTTACTTTCTCAAAAAAAAAGTAGCTGGTCAATTTTTTATTTCTCTATATGAGAACTACGTTGTGATATTGGGATATTGCTCCTATTAATCAGTGTATCATTCGTACCAGAATGCATGTCTAAAGTGCATATTATATGTGTTGCTATAAAGCTGTCTTTTACTGTTAGTCACTTAGTCATATCAAAGCACATAACCATTACCGGTATCAAAGGTAGTATCAAGCTGTCTTTTAATGTTACTTTTGACCTTTCATGCTTTTGTTGTGAGTTTTTCCTCCCTTTTTAATTACTTAATCCCTGTATGATGCAATTGTCAGGCTATAAGATTCTGACAGTCCTGACTTTGCAAAGTACATGGCAGTCCTAATTTCGGATTGTGTGTGCTATATTAATTTTTTGCGTCCTAGTCCTACATGCCTTGCGATACGTTAATTTCCCTACATGTGCATGGTTTCGAACTCCATGGATATAAAAGGCTCCAGGCGCCAAGATCATCAGTCATCACCATCCAACACCCATCGGCACACTTTGCCATCGTCCCCTGTGGCCTCTTCCAAGATCTCATAAAAAATATATATATGCTGAACTCGACTGCGTATGCCGGTATCCAGATGCAAGGAGGGAAGAGCACAGGCGTCTCTGTGCTCCCGACGTCAAACGGCCGCGTTGCCAAAGTTGACACGTGGTTTTTTTCCTTCCAAGGAGCAACTGTTCCTAGTATGGAATTGGAAGGGCCAATGGGATTAAGTGGATTTATAACAAGACTCTATATTTCTTTTATCGATTAATCATTTTCTTCTAAGATATGTTTGTAATATTTACTTTTTATACACAACATTTTGCCTCCATAGATGTTGGCACATTAACTCATTATTCTCTATGATTACTCAACTAAATATTTTATTGACTCGGCATTTTTCTTATGAGATACTCCGTATCTAACTTAATTTTCCATATTGTCTCACATTTCTTTTGTCCATGCAATATTTTTTTATCTCTAAGACAACTCAGTTTGACATATATTTTATTAACTCAACATAATTTCTGACATGTGCTGTCTTATCTTTTTATTTATTATTTTTCTTTCAATATATGACAGCTCAACTCTTTTGTTGACTCCTTTTTCTTCCAATAACCCTTTTTATTTACCATATGTAGGGTAACTATAAGAGGATAAATGTAGATCACATAAGCTTGCTGAGGAAGGCTATGGAACAGATCAAAGCTCCTGTCCCTGCAGTGCAGGTTCTAAGCAATGGCGGGGAACTGACTAGTGTTATTGTCGCATTTGACGCTAGAAAAATACCCTGTGAAGTGGTGCAAGGATCAACTCCCGGGCAACAGTTATTGCAAGGGGATGAATGAAACTGTCCTGAACGTGCTGAACAAGATGCAGTTTTAAAGGTGGTGAGGTATTTGGGCATGAAGTTTGGGCTCCAGGTTTTGGATTTTAGTTCTCATAAGATCAACAAACTGGAGATGCAGTGCCAACAGCTAGATGAACAGAATGTCATTGTTCTGAAGAATATTAAGAGGCTATTGTGAAGCAGTGGGGATCTTCTATTGTGGACGCTTGTATTCCAACAGAGGATATACTACCTGAGCTGCTGATTAGCATTGGCTTGGAGTCGATGAGTGGAGCCGATGAGAATGCAAGCATGCTATTCTTGTAGTTCAATTACATAGTATTGTTGCTGTGTACTAAATGGAACCTTTCACGTCTGGCAAAAGAACTTATGCATTTTGTATTATCTATTTATTAACTTAACATGCCTAGATGGATGAATGTTTTTTGGTTGCCCTGATTCTATTTATTACGGATTCCGATTTAAGCAGAATAGGTCATGCATACAAAATATTTTCAAAAAAACTTCATGATATAGAGAGGCAATGTGTATGTTAAAACAGCAATGTTCGCAAATCCTTTACAGAGACATCAATAGAATTCATATCATGTCATCTTAAGCCATAGTTCAACATCTAAACCTTTAGTACACAATTGTGATATAAGATAAAATGCAGGTCCAGTCTAAATTATCTGACTACATTACAACACAGCAAAATCTTACGCCTTCAGTTACAACTCTTGTCCATATGTAGCTCAGTGCCCAAAATAACCAACCTTGCACACAAAGCGATCCCTACTTGAAGAAGGAATCACACTCATCTTCCATCACCAATCACTATGCATCAGTGTAGCCCTTAAGGTCACACTTGCTGCAACGAACATCAGTTTTTCATATCTTTGTTGTACTTCCGTGCCACCCACAAGTCTTTCTAGTATGTCCTGCAGAAGGCAACTCAACTTCAGGAGTACCAAACACGAACATTTCACTATTACGTTACTATGAAATTATTATGTTACTATAAAGCACCACTTGTGGTGAAAATAGTGAGCTGGAGTAGTATTTTGCAATATGCGCATGGTCTACATAAAGAGTCTGGCAAATATTTATGGATATTGTGTTTGGTGTTTATTGGCAAAAGTAACTAAGTTTTAAAACTGTCTTTTACAAGATGTACATTAGCTATGGCTTGACTACAAAAAGGACTGGATCTGAAATTTAGACTGTCGTGCATCAATGAAGAGAGTCTGAAGTTTAGGAGGGTCTGAAAGGGCAACATGGGTACATAACTGTGTTGTATAAAAAGAACAATGTTAAAATCTGAAATGTAACTGAATGTTGGGTTGGCCTGAAACAACAACCAAAACACACAACAGAGTTGTTGGAATAGATAAAAAATAAAATAGAAATCTGAATTGCAGCAGGCCTGTTGGTGGCTGGTGCTGATTATTGTTGAGAGAAAAATACTGCTGGCTGGTTAGTGGCTGGTGCTGGTTTTTACTGAGATAAAAACACTGCTGGCTGACGGCTGATAAGCCAAATGAACGGGTATAAAAACTAATTTGAGTATTAATTGTAGATGATGGGTAGTTCTGATTATTCTTTGGGCGAGGGGGCTGAGTGCTTGTGCGGAATAAGGCCCTGTTTAGTTCTCAAATTTCACCTCTAAATTTCACTATGTAAAAAGATGATTCACATCGTATCAAAATGTCGGCATATGAGTATTAAATGTAGATGAAATCAAAACTAATTATTTGTTGTTCTTTGCGAGACGAATATTTTAAAGCTAATTAATCAATATTTGGATAATTATTTAAAAAAATACAAACGAAATGCTACAACATTGTATTTATGGCACTTTTTAAACTTGAAATTAAACAAGGGCTAAGCTGGGTGAATGGACCGTACGCCAAATGTGCCTGCATGGGTAATGGGGTCTTTTTTAGTTCCCAAATTCGGGAGTTTGGGGTCTCTTTGTAATCATTGCGTCACTGTAGCATTTCGTTTGTATGTGCGAAAATTTATTCAAAAATTAATTAATTAGGCTTAAAATGTTCGTCTCGCAGAGTATAACAAAAATATACAATTAATTTTTTATTTCATCTATATTTAGTACTCCATACATGTTATGATATTTTAATGTGATGGGAAATTATAGTAAATTTGGGAGTTGGTTTTTAGAATTATAAACAAGCCTGATAGCTAGCGAGTCAGAAGCAGTAAGGCCGCGGTCAACGAGCATCTCGGCGAGGCAGAGCCAGCACGAAGATTGAAACAGAATGGACGGCGTGAGATAAGCTGAGTCGTTGTTCATCCGGATTCACCCGTTGCCCCGTCCCCCCTCTCACGCTCCTGCCTCACGGCTCTTCTGCCCTGAGGCGGATACGGCTTGGCGCGCCGCCCGCCGCCCTCCGCCCGCCGCCGTATCCCCGCCGAGGCGCTGTCCTTGGCCGCTGCTCCCACTGCTCGTCCCGGGGAACCAATGGCATCCCGCTTCCGATCCGGCCGGCGCCGCGCGTCCACCTCGCCCGGCAGCTCGTCGACCTCGCCTGGCCGCAAGTCGTCCGGCCACCGCAATGTGAGGCGCCGGGCGTCGACCTCTCCCGTCAGTGCGTCGTCCACGCCCTCGCCCGCGGCTGCCCGCGCGTCGTCCACGCCCACCCCCACCCCCACGCCCGCGCCCGCGGCTGCCCGCGCGTCGTCCTCGCCTGGTCAGTCCTCGTCCACCCCTACGCCCCGCCGCGCATCGTCGACGCCCACGCCCCGCCGCGCGTCTTCGACGCCCACGTCCCGCCGCGTGTCGTCCACCCCAACGCACGCCCGCGCGTCGTCACTGCTTCGCAGCTCCTTGATTTGGAAGGTGAGTAAATGCTGTTTATATCCAAAACCTAGATGGTTTCGTCCTAAACTAGAAAACACGGGTGCGGCACCATCCTTCAGTTGGCCAGTGGTGATTCTCTGTGTGTTTTGCAAAGGATTATACCATTTTTGGACCATGGGTCTTGGATGTTAGTAGCCATGTGAATGGATGTATAAGCTAGGCGGTCACAATAAGTATGTAAGAAAGGCAGTATTGCTAGAAGCTATGTTGATTGAATTTTAGTTATCAATAAACATTTATTGGCCTCTCTCATGAGAGAACAGCCCATATAGGAAATTATCCTTGTGCTTGCATTGACGGAGGGAGACACCATTGCTTGTTGCCGTTGCTCTAGTGTACTTTTCTTCTAGAATTCATGTTACAATTATATGATGCATGCATCATGATGATCTCAATACCAGATTTAGAATATGTACTAGAAATATGGCGCGCTGTTATGACCCGTTAATTTTGCATATATAGTTAGCTTGGTTAGGATAACATAATTTATTAGCTTAATCCAGCCCTCAGGTGAGTATATGGAGCTGTTTTTATTGGGTTTCATGTGTCCACTACTATTAGTAATAAATCCGTTGAGGTACTAATATAGGATTAACTGTGCACGGGCAAGTGTTGCTAAGTCTGTAAACCTTACAGAACTACATATCCTAGTTGCCAATTTGCAGTCTCCTTTTTAGATAGCGGTCCTAATATTTAATAAATTTCTCTGCGGTGATGTTGCCGACATCATAAAATGAAGCATCAGATTGGGTCTAGCAGTTCACATAAGCTGAGGAACTTAACAGTTACCCATTTCATTTTTTTTGTTATGCTGTCAACGTCTCCATAGGATTTATTTGGCTTGCACCAAAAGATCACTTGGTGCAGAAAGATTTTTGCATTATTTCTTCAGAGAGATGCATACAGAAAATGGATTCATGGTAAAAATTATGGAATTACATGTTGAGATTTTTTAGAGTAACACAATTTTTTAAGATCTCTCTGGATACTGACTGAGAAAAGGTGTACAGATCGTGAGAGAGAACTAATATGTCTAAGCTTAAAATTTGGTTTCAAAGCTTTGTCTACGAAAAACTGCAGTGTTAAAATTATGTCTTTTTTTAGGAAGGATGAAAAAGTCTAGTAAAGCTTGTCATGAACATTTGGTCATTTCCACATGATTTATGTTGTCCAATACATTACTTATACTGATAAGATGAGCTGTGATATTCCACAAACAGAAAAATAACACACACGAAGTAGTAATATTTACTTAGATAGACTGGGCAAAACATAGAATGTTCCTGTGTGGTAGTTGTGAGCTGTAGTACTATAAATCATTATCAAGCGAGTGCCTGCTTAAAATTTTCATCCTATAGTGAGTATTGATGATATCCTCGTGCTTTGGGCTATTGGGAAAAATCATTAGCCTGAATTACCAAACCAAACTGCCAGCCGCGCATGCTTGAAACTGATATAAATTTTCTGTGCCGGCTTGACTACTCTGTCAATGCATTGAATCTTTGCAGACACAAATGCTGCAGTGCTTCACCTAATGGGAGGAACTATTTTATTTTATTGTTTTGGTTCCCACTTTATAGAGGGTACCAGTCAAGTACTTCGACAAAAGATTGCATCTCCAACAAATTATTAGAAGCTAGCTGACATGTCTTCTGATTCGAAAATTGATGTGCTGTTAAATTTCTAATATAACTGTTCGTCCAATAAAACAGTTGTTATAACATAGGAGTACTTTATGAATAAGGGCTCTCCATTCTTTGCTAAGCTAGAAGGCTACTGCACATATGAAATAAATGTATTGTATTGGTCCAAAAATGTTCAGTACCATCCACAACACCTTCTCTAAAAGTGGAAACTGATACAACCTTAAACTGTTTCTTTTCATTTTCTCAGCTTAATCTGCTAAGTGCTAAGACCACAGGAGAGCTCTCAAACCACATTATTACTGGTACATTGTGAAAATTTTAGTAACTAATACCGGCTGACAAGGACCCTATCCTTATTACCTGGTCAGACATTAACATTGCCCCTGCCCTTAGTAAAATTATTGAAATAACCGAGTTAAATGGTCATGCTGCCTTGCTTTGATTTCTCCCCCTAAAAATTTCTTTATACTACTGCACTCTGTGTAGCCTCACTTATATAGTGCCCTGAACTCCCCTGGCTGTCCTACAACTAATATACTTTGTCAGTAAGAATACTGCTAGAGACTAAAGTATTTGTTTCCTTGTATATGTTTTCAGTCTATTTTTGAAATTAGCAAACGTTGTTTGAAGCTTTGCAACTGACAAACTGTTACTGCTATTGGGGAATTCCATGAATATATATTCTAGATTGCTTTAGTCACAGCATAAGTAGGATGTTGCATTACTAAGTTGCTAACCCTGTAGCATGTTCTCCAGCATTGTCGCATTGCGGGTATCAACTTGGACAAATTCATAATGTTTTCCAAGCTTAGCTGCAAAGGATTCATCTTTCTCCCTGGCAAAATGGGGCATGAATAATTGACAGTTATATATGCAGCTTGAGCAGATAAGAATGTCGCACCCTGCTGTATGGGCAGCTCCGCCTCTGGTGTGGGTTTGCAAAAGGATATGTAGATAATTGGGTTTGGCTTTGGGATGAAGAATGGCAAAATAGGCATTCTCATCCCTCAATAATTGCCGACTGCATGTTTGTCCCCTAGCTTTAGTCCAACTTATTTGACTGCAATCCCTCCTCCCCTCCATCTATCGCAGAGGCCACCACCACCCCTTCTATTTTATTTGAAACATGGTTTGCTCTACAATTTACCCGCTCTCCAATTTACCAAATGTAAGAAAAGTAGTAGTACTATTAAAGTGGCTGAAAGATGCTACTTGCTTATTTGTTTGTAGTTCTTCAAACTGATCGGATTTTTATTTCAGAAACCACACATGAAACTGACGAGAAGGAGGACGGGGCAAGCTCTTCAGAAAGTCCTGAAAGTTCAGGCAGAACAACTTCCGGTAAGTAGTGGCACATGTATTCCTTGTATTGTAGGATATACTACATTTTGCCTGTGCCAGTGTGTGGATTCGAATTGTATGTAAATGCCTATAGCTTGCTTAAATTGCAATTGTTTGAGCCATAGAATCTATATGACTATATACATCACCTACAGCCTGTTACACCCACCTTATAATCTCTTGCAAACCTGCTGGCATTCTGCATTTAGGATCTATTTCTATTACTTAGGTAGTGCTTTTGCAGCTTATTGCTTGTGTAGCACTTATCCGAACTGAAGAAAAGATGTGCTTCAGTTTCGTGACATTATGATCATAGGAACAATAAGGTGTTAGACTTTTACCTTTCTTTTGATATTTGATCATCTAATATTATATTCAATTTACAGGACGAATTGTATGAGCTTTTTGTGTCTGAGAAGGAGGAGAAGAAAAGCTCTGAGTTTCGTGATTTCTATACCTCTGAAGCTGCTGTCACTGCTATCGATGTCCCAGGGCAAACTTCTGGTGAACAGTATCTGAGGTTCTCTGATCCTGCAAAGATTTCATCAGCAACCCTTATCGACTGGGTATTCATGTTGGGAGATGCAGGATATTCTCTCCGTGGCTGTTTTGATTCATCTGATTTTGCAGTCACACACTTTGGTTACTTCAAAGGCAAGAGATCTCTGGTGAAAAGACTCAAGAAATACAAAGCAAAGTGGGGTAGGATGGATATGGAAGCAGCTGCTGATTTGATACTGGATGAGATCTGCTCTGGTGCTGCTATACTACCCTCTGATTTGCAACACCTCCTTGGTTTGCTTAAGAAAAAGAACACATTTATCATAAGGCACCATGCCTCGTTGTATAAGGAACTTGGGAAGGATGTCCTGTTCTCCTCAATGTTCGTAAGATTCAAGAAACTTGAGAAGCTTAACAAATCGAAGTACAAGAAAGTTCTCGCCAAGATTCCCTACTGCAGTGGTTTAGATTGGTGGAAGCCAAGGGTCCGGAAAAACACATATCTCGAAGCAGTGCTCGACAGGAAGAATCCCACAAACCTCAGCAAGAAGAACCGGCGAAACCGCAAGGTCAAAATTGCATTCAGGGTTCGTTCAGCATATAAAGGGCACGGGGGTGAGCTATTGAGATTCAGAAGGAATGGTCAGCAACACCTTCCTGATTTTTCGATTGGCAAGCAGCCAGCTGCTGCTGCAGGGACACTGGGCCGTCGCCTTCAGCAGCCATCACCCACTGCCTCCAGCATGAAGAAGAAGCTTCCCTGTTCAGCGGCTTCTGCAGCGAGCAGGGGTCAGAAAGCTGTGCAGCCAGGGATGGGCAGCTGTGCTGTCTCTGGAATGGTGGAAGTGGAGCTCTATGGACCTGATGACGCTGAACATATGTTTGAGGTTGCAGTGCCTGACGTTTTGGTCGATTTCCAGCAAGCTATGAGTGATGTGGGAGAGATCAAAGGTCTTGGGTGGCCGGAGCCATCAAGGGGAGGACGGCTCCGCTGAAAAGTTCAAGTTGGATCTAGTGGGTGGCTGGAGCCATCAAGGGGAGGACGGCTCCGCTGAAAAGTGCAAGTTGGATCCAGTGAAGCCCAGTGAACCTTGATGTAACAGCAGTGCATCTTTGGATGCTTTTCATATTCAGAAATGTTAGGATATATACCGAAGCTCATGTTTGCAGGACTCTTTTCATGCGGTCGAACGGCAGAGTTTCTAACTGAATCTTTTACTGTGGATAGTAACAGCATTACACTTGTGCAGTGGATCTTCTTATATAGATATGATAAGACGTTTCTGGTAATGTTTGGAGGCACTGTTCTATTGCTTGGTTTAACATTTGGCCGGTCAGAATTTTTCCGGTGACTTCCATGTGGAATCAGTTATGAACTGGTGCCGCTGAATTGTCTTTTTAACTTGTTGCAGTGAGGATATATGTCGAAATTGCAACTGTATTCTTTCATATAGTACATGTAGTGGATTATTGTTTACTTGCCTGCTTGATATTGTGATTTTAAGTGAAGTTTGTTAATGGGTGGATTCAATCTTTGGGAAACACTTTTTTGAGTGCTTCTTTGCAACCTGCTAATGGTTTGGGTGGAAACCGGCTTCGATTTGGTGGGAAAACAGTGTTCCTTTGAAACCTAAACGGCTCAGCTTGGTTTGGTAATTTGGTCGGTAGTGGTTTGCTCGATTTCACAGAAAAACTGCTCAGCTTTTGGTAATATGGATGGAAATGCTTTTAAACCGTGGATTGTAGCATATGGATTTGAGGCCTGTAAATCAGAGTAGTCTCCTGGTTTGTTTGCATAGTTTGCGGACCCACTAGTGGATACTTCATAGCGCCGCCGGCGGTCTCGTGAGCGACGCCAGCACGGCGATCACGGTGGGTGCCCCTGCCATCGCCGGAGCCAGAGATCACGGTGGGTTTTTTTTTGCATATTTTCCTTGACATTGTGTTTCTTGGTAAAGAATTGGCAATGACCATTTTACTTGCACCAGCAAAGAAAGCGACACGCAATTAGCATAACAGTCGTGTTAGAAAATGGAGGGAAGATGCATCCGAGAAAAAGTTTTTTTTTTATCAAATCTCGGACATACAGTTAACTGCCAAAAGCTTTTAGCGTGCGCAAAGGATGAGCTAATCATTTCATGTAGACATTTACAAAGACTCCACGCAGACCGCATCCACGCGTTACATCGAGATATCATCATGATTTTTACATCCAAAAGGCCACGGGATCCTCCAGGGCAAAGTCACTAGCTGCTTCAGGCACTTTGTAGTATCGAACTCGCCTGCTGTTGCCAGTCGTCAGGTGTCCATCCTTGTCAAACTTGAGAGAAAACGTCGTTACTCGAAACAGGTGGCGGCATGGCTGGTCAGTCTCATCTAAATCCTCGTCCTCCTCATCCTGCAACCTGTAGAAATTCCTCTCGTCAGCACAGTCATCGCCGGTTATCGAGATGCACTGCACCAGGCAGAACTTGCTTCTGTCTCCCATGTAAATAAGGGTGGCTCCAACGTGCTTCTCAACCGAATCCTCGCTGAATATCTTCTCCTTGCTTAGCTTCCAGGACAGACACTGCCCATCACTGGAGTCAGAGCTGGAGGACACCACATCGCAGGCGCATATGTGTCCAGCTGCGCCCGGATCTGCGCTAAGCCCAACCCAGGCGTCCAGCTCGCTGTCAAAATACGCGCAATCGGTGAAGGGCAGCATCCACTTGCCGTGTTGCTTCCACTTGAGATGTGCTTCCGCCGTGTCGAAGGTGGAGGTGCGCCTCTTGGTGCTTACAAAGATGGTCCGTCCATCAGGATGCACGGTGTAGGAGGTGATATCCTTGTGCTTGAAGGGATACATCGGCAGCTCGCACCAGCACAGATCGCCGGGTTCTTCTAGCGGCGGCGTTTGAAGCAGCTGAAAGGAGTCGCAAGACAGAGCGTATAGTCTTTTGTCGACGGAAAAGTAGATAGGATCGATCAGATTCATCTTGGGGCGAGGGACCAAGCCAAACAACCGCGTGCGAACGTCGAAGACAGGAGCGCCGCAACTCGGCGTCAATGGATGAGTGTTCCTCCCTCCCACTCCCACGTAGTTGGGATCCATGGCAATGATCTTGGTGCCAAAGGCGGCAGCAAAATAGTCGGGATACCCACGGTGAGCCTCCAAGCGGAAGACAGCTGGTGGCAGGCGCTGCTCGCGCTCCGCGCCTTCACCTGAGATGGCAGTGTTGTGCAGGTGCGGTGGATCGTCGGAACAAGGGTCGGACGACAGATCTACCTTGCGGATGCTGTACCCCCACAGCCAGTCATCGACAACAAGGTAAAGGTGCCGGCGCCGGCGCTTTGCCGTTCGGTCGCCATTAACCCCACCGGAACGCCGCTTTGCCATCCTTGTTCCTCCTTGTCTCCTTCTTGTCCTCTGCCCATGGCCCAGCAGATCAAAATTTCCTCCCGATCCGTCTTCCCTTGATCTTTTAAAGGCGCTGCCACTGACCCTTGATCCCTGCCATCCAAAAACGAATCCGTTCGCAAATAAGAATCAGACCACACCAGTCCTACCCCTACTACAACTCAACTAGAACCAATCCTGATATCCGAATCTGAATCGTGTGGTTGCAAGAAACAAAGAAAATCACATTCTACCAACCTGTTAAAGGTGGCTGAGGCGGATGCGGCGTCGGAGGTGGCTCCGGCGGCGGCGGCGGCGGAGTAATTTTGAGCGGCGGCGGCGGCGGCGAACCGAATGGATTCGTGGGGGAGGAAAGGAAAGGAAACCCTATTTGACTAGGAAATCCTATTGGACTAGGGCCGTGTCGAACCTTGGGCCGGTCCGACCCCCATGGACACCACCGTTGTGGGCAGGGTTGAATGTGTTGTGCGCAATAGCGCGGGTGGGCGGGTTGAATTCGGCCCAGTAGAGGCTTTCGGCCTGCGCGGAAGGGGACGGCTCAGTTGTATTCTCCTTGATTACCTCAAAAAAGTTGTATTCTCCTTAAAAAGAAAAGTAGGAGCTTATGTATTGATGTTTTTATTTTCTTTCTTTATATTATATAAAATATGCCCGTTCGTTGCTATAGTTTATAAAAAAGTATATATCAATTTATTTTGGTTATATTATACTTTCATAGCTTAAGAACTAAGGAAGCTATAAAAGGGATTATCAACATGTTTCACCACCAACTTCAATTTGTGAATTATTTTTCTCTGCTCTACTAGTAATTAGCTATCTTTTTTTTCCGAAAATATATTTTTGCGGTAGAGAGATTCACTCACTAATCAAGAGTCTAATAGGGTTTACAATCTTGGAGCATAAAACGTCAAATACACGAAAAAGCATATCTACAAGCCAAGTTATGGACTTATGGTTTCAACTCGATAAGCATGCTCCACAAGTTCATGAGCAACCTATTCTGCACAAGTTCTTTGGTTACTTGGACACTGCCACAGGCTTTAACGATCTCCGTTACATTTTGGACAGTTGGCCTAATTGGTTGATCTCTTCGTCCTGGAGTGATGGGATACGGTTATCTGTTTTACAGTATTACAAAGTGTGCTAATATTTTTCTTCCATGTGGTCTAATTTTTAGAAGTTTGGTTCACGGCAAAATCGAAATGTCTATATTTTGAAACGAAAGGTACATACATTTATTATCATCAAGAGAATGGCATTTCTCCATAGTTATAAATGTGATCTTTGAATCTAGAGTATTTCATTCCTTAAAAGCCCATAAATTTTCTTCCGTCCAAGCAAGTCTTAAAAAAACTTATCATGGACCTAATTACGCCATCTACGATCATCATAATTTCACACTATAAAAGGCGCTAGAGCGGCAAAGAGCCAAAGACAACAATCACGAGAAGACTCAACCACTTCATCCTTTATATACCAAAACTAGCCCCCTGTAAACCACACCGCCATCGCAGTAAGCGACCAAAAGCCAGAGAGGCGGCTTTGCCCTGTCCGTAGGCCGTAGCCTTGGTGCCGAACGCCATGGCCGGCACCAAGAGCAAGTCGTCCTCCGCCAAAGCCGGCACGCCCCTCCTCGGCAAGGCCGCGGCACCTTCGCCAAGGTCTACCACGCGCGCTGCCTCGCCGGCGGCGACCCCGTGGCCGTCAAGGTTCTCGACAAGGCCGAGCTCGCCGCCACGGGCATGGCGGCGGGCGTCCTCCGCGAGGTCTCCGCCACCCCAGCGTCCTCTGCCTCCACGAGGTCCTCGCGACGCGCTCCTAGGTCTACCTCGTCATGGAGCTCGCCCCCGGCGGCGACCTCCTGTCCCGCCTCGCCTCCCTCCCGGCGCGCCTCGTGTTCCTGCAGCTGGCGTTGGCGCTCGCCTACGGCCACGCCCGCGGCGTGTTCCACTCCACCGCGACGTGAAGCCCCAGAACGTGCTTGTCGATGCCGCCGGCGGCGTCAAGGTCTCCAACTTCGGGCTCGCCGCGCTCCCGGACTCGCTCCGCGACGACGGCCGTCTGCACACGGCCTGTGGCACGCCGGCGTTCCCGGCGCCCGAGGTGCTCCGCCGGAGGGCCTACGACGGCACCAAGGCCGACGCGTGGTCTTGCGGCGTCATCGTCTTCGTCCTCCTCGCCGGCAGCCTCCCCTTCGACGATACCAACATCGCCGACATGTGCCGCAGCAGGGCGCACCACCGCGAGTACGCGTTCCCGCGGTGGGTGTCGCAGCCGGCGCGCCGCCTCGTGTCGTGTCCCGCCTGCTCGACTGCCGACCCGAACCCGGCGACGCGCCTCGCCGTGGCTGAGCTCGCGGGGCACCCGTGGTTCAAGCGCTCGCTCAGCGTGGACTCGCAGCTCGGCGGCCTCATGGACGGCCAGGCGGAGCGGGAGCTGGCGTTCCAGGCGCCGCCGGCGCTGAACGCCTTCGACATCATCTCCATGTCGCCCGGGCTCGACCTCTCCGGGCTGTTCGGCGAGAGCAGGAGGAGCCGGGAGAAGCAGTTTATGACGACGGCGTCGCCGGAGAAGACGGTGGAGCGGCTGGGGCAGTCGGGCGCGAAGCTCGGGTACTTCATGGTGGGGAAGAAGGGGGTGGAGCGCCTGCCGCTGGGAGGCCTGTCGGGGCTGGTGGCGATGTCGATGGAGATGTCGGAGGTGTCGCCGGAGCTGATGCTCGTGGAGCTGAGGCTGGAGGGCGGCGACGGCGACGAGGCCGAGGTGTTCGGGTGGGAGGAGCTCAGGGTGGAGCTCGGGGATGTCGTCACGGCGTGGCACGTGTGCGAACAAGGCTAATTCGCTAGCGGAAACGGGGGCTGCAGGATGAAAATTCTTTCGTAAGTACTCCGTAGGATGGAAGTGTAGGTATAGTAAAGTCTGAGAGTTGATTAGGACGCACTGTAATGTATGATGCTGGATGTTAATTAGTAGTAGATTGGTAGTTCTTCAATTTAATGTGTGATTATGCCTGTGATGGTTAGATTGCCATGTATAGTAGATCTTCGTTCGGGATTCTTCAAGTGTTCAAGCAAGTGATCGACAATTTCAGTCTCAAACGACAGCAGTACTCCATTCCGGTCCTTCTGCAGTTTCCGGCGCAGGAGTTGTATAAGAATTTTGCTAGAATTTGACAGAAAACTTCCATTCCAGAACATTGGAGTCACAAGGAAATTATCTGAAAGAGGGCTATGCGTTAAGGAAGACTTGCTAAGGAGTATATGCTGGCTTTTTGTCTCCTGCAAGCACCAGAAGTGGAATTAACTTGAGTCGATTGCAATACCAAGCAGTTTCCAAGAGTGCTCCTGGTCCTGGTGTAGTCGACCACCAGACTTGACTGCACGTTCCCGTTGCCATGGACTCGTCTTCCCTGACAGCAGCAACCATCGGACTAGAATTTCACAGGAAAGAAAACAGTCGGATTCCAGAGCATTTGGGCTCAAAATAAAATTTCCTGAAAGAAGCCAAAATGCATGGCCAGTGATTGGAATGGATGGACAACATATGCCGTATGCGTGCATATGTTGGAATGGATGGGTTCACTAGAATTACTTGATAGTCCTGCAAGCACAACATGGTTTTAATTGCTAAGCAGTTTCCCCAAAAAAAAAAATGCTTGCGCTCCCACAAGAAATTTGCTAAAGAATTTGGTGGCTAGAAATAGTTGAAATCCAACACCATTGGTGTCGCAAGAAAAATTCCCAAAAGACGCTGCTTACCAACCAAAGTCGACCAAGTACCAAAATCTGTTCAACTCGAATCGATTGCAAACACCAAAATACGAAGTAGCAGTAGTTTCCTAGTCCAATCGAACTCTCCAAACTTGCATTGAGTGTACATGCATATGATGCATCCCCATTGTAACGGACGAGGGACGACTCATGATCTTCTTCCCTGACAGCGGCTGCCAAACCGCAGCGAAACCGTCCATTTGCACACCATGGGGCCTTTTGTCATCCGATGTATAAGCCGGAGGCCCTCTCTCCAAACTATTTACTCTACTTACTTGACCGGCAGTTCAATATTATTCTCCAACATGATGTCTTCGCCATGCCATTTGCATCATGAATCACCGTGCCAGCAACTCCTTGGTCAGTTTGTTGAAAAAAGTCGACATCCAGGTTAGCTTGGGTTGATCAATTTGAGGTCTGGCAGCCAGACTACTCTGTTCAGGGACGTCATTGTGGGTGCCTGCTCTAGATCGACGATTTTTATTTCAAACTAAGACCAGCACTTGATGTCTGATTTCCCATATCTAAGCTACCAAATGAATGGACCATATGAGTTCATAGACATTCTATTCTTCCTTTCAGAGAGTAAAAGGCTTCCTAAACCACTAACAGGATTCACAAGCCAACTGTAGTAAACTAATAAGAATGCCATGTTGTATTAACTGTTCTGTTGCTTGAGAAGCCACGGGCATGTAGTAAATTAGAACCACAAAGCTATTTAATCTACATATGTAAGCATTGAAGAGTGAATGTTGTGAAGCCACGCTGATGCTCAAAAGTATTGTAGAATGTTTAAGTGAAATGTTTGTTTAATCCTGTACTAAAATATAGAGTTTGCATATGTTTCTTAATTCGCTGTTGTCTCATTGCGATTTTCCTCCCGAGCTGGGCTCATTTCCATCTCAAATGGGCCTTCTGTGGGCTCTGGGCTGACTGGCTGTACATTGAGAAAGCTAAAGGTGCAGCAGCCATTGGATGGCATCCGGTAGGGCTGACTTCTTTGCTTCAGCACGTTAGGGAATCCGCGCCGCCTCGTCACCGTTCCCTCTCCTTCCCTTCCGCCGTCGCCGCTGCCCCGCCTTCCGCCTCGCCCGCTGCTTCCTCTCGCTGACACCCTACCCCCGACCGCGTCTTCCACCGCCCCGTCGACTCCAAGGCTCTCAGATCCTCCTCCGAGAACGGCGTGACCGCTAGCCAGTCAGCCCCCGACGAGCAGCCGACGACTGGGCGAGCGGCTCCGCCACTTGCAGCATCTTTGCCCCGCCTTTGCCGGCGACGAGAACCCATGAGGTATTCCCGCCCCTTGTCTTCACTTCCTGCTGTGCGAAACGGAGCACTCAAAACCCTAACATATGCTAAATGTATTCGGATCTGACCCTAACATATAAAGTCAGTTTCGGTTTTGTTTGCAAAATTATCGGGTGTGCATGTGTCTGTCGAGTTGAGTTGCAATAGGATTGGGGATGATTGATTCGAATTCGATCTCGTGTTGCAGGGATCAAAGATTAGAGGCAGCGCCTTTAATAAAAGAGAGAAGGGAGACAGAACGGGAGGAAGCAGATATATATCGAGTAATAATACAAGAAGTCTTTTTTGTGAACGGGGTGGTGAGTAGATAGAGAACAAGAAAGCAACGAGCAAGAAGGATGCCGAAACGGCGCTCTAGTGGGATTGACCGCAGCCCGAAGCGTTGGCGGCAGCACCTTTACCTTGTCATCGATGACTCGTTGCGCGGATACAGCATCCGCAAGATAGATTTGTCATCCGATTTTGATTCAGATGACAGCGAGGAGCAGCAGCATCCGCATGCTACAATCTTAGGGCCAGGTGCCGAGCTTCACCTGCCCCCAGCTGTTCTCCGCTTGGAGGCGCCGCGAGGATTGCCACACTACTTTGCGGCCGCCTTTGGCACTAGGATCATGGCAATGCATCCCATGAAGCTGGGAACGGACGGCAAGGTTTGCTTGATGTCCAAGCTCCTCGTTCCCATATTCGATGTCCGCACACGGGGCGTCATCTTTGGTCCTCGGCACAAGGAAGACTTGGCTGACCCCATCTACATCCCAGTCAGGGATAGGCTGTTCGCTCTAGCTTCTGGCTCCTTCGAGCAGCTCTGGCCACCACCGCTTGAACACCCTAGCGGTGAGCACTGGGTGTGGGCATGGCACGAGCTCCCAGAGCTGCCCTTTGAGAGGCAGCAAATCACCTCATACGCCGTGCACCCCGATGGGCGGACGATCATTGTCAGCACCGCCGAGAGTGGTGGTGCCGTCGCCGCCACCTTCGCCTTGGACACGGAGGCGCCGGACTTCGTGTGGAAACGGCTGGGCAAGTGGGTGTTGCCTTTCACTGGCAGCTCGCACTTCGACGGCGAGCTGGACGCCTTTGTAGGTCTCTCTAAAGACACGGACACCCTTGGTTACCTCTGCTCCTGCGACACGGCCGGTTCTGACACCGGCGAGGGGCATTGTCCACCTCCGGCGTGGAAGCTCAGCAAAGAAAAGCTGTTCGGCGATGACCGGGGCGAGAAGCACGAAGGCGCCACCCTCCTCTACCTGGGAGGCAAGAGCAGGTTCTGCCTTGTTCAGTTCATCTCCATCCAGGATGGATGCCTCGATGAGGAGGTGCAGGAGGAAGATGTGCCCGGGGCACGACGTAATCTGCTTCGACTGACCATATTTTCTCTCAGCTATGACAAAAATGGAGACCTGACCACTGGCAAGAGTCGCCGGGTTCGATACTATAAAGTACCTAAAGCTTCTACTGAGTTTCTGCTCAAGAAACCGGTGGCGTTCTGGCTGTAATATTGTGCTATGATAGTATGAAATTTCATATTTTTCGCTTCAAGCGTGATTCTGTTGCATCTATTGTATTAGAGCCAAGATTGTGCAGATGCAAATGTGCATCCTTTGTATCTTTTGAATAATATGAAATGTATGGCGATGTCTCTTTTAATCCTTTTGATTTGATCAGTAGAGCATGCTTGCATAAGCCTGCAAGAACATGACCTTTTGAATGGCGATGTTTTGTTTATCTTATTTGATTAGCCTTCGCTCCTCATGCTCACATTGTTCTCTGAAAATTGGTGTGAATGTGTGTTCTTGATGGCTACTGTACATTATGAAAATGTTTGTTTTCCATGGTTACATTCTGAATATGTCTGTTCTGGATGGTTCAAGTTCTCAATGTGTGTGTGCTTTCTGCATTCTGCATTCAAGTTCTGGATGGAAGCGGTGCTAGGTCCTGAAAGTGCTCAGATCAGATAACTTCAGACTGGAGACAAAAGAAGATAGTAGAACTCCACATTGTAATTAGGATTGTACCCCATCGGCGCCAACGTGCTCAACGTCCGCGTCACCGGGGCGCTCTACGACGTTGAGGCAGCACGGCGGGACACTGGACGGCGGCGACAAGACCTGCATCGGCGTGCAGTGCTTCCGCAAGGTGTTCCTCATCATCGCCGTCGTCGGCGCGCTCGTGTCGCTCGTGCTGGTGTGGCGGACCAGGAACTCTACAAGGGAGACATCTACGCCGAGTTCAGGGACAACGCGCGCCGCCGCCGAGGAGGAGGACGAGGATCTGAAGCGGCCCAAGGAGGAGGAGTCAACACCGGTCAACGGGACTAAGGTGTAGTATCCATGGGGATTGGCGGCCAGGCGCTTGCAACCCTTGCGTTGACGGAGTATACATGGCCAACGCCACATGATTGAGCTGACGCTCGGTTTTGACTTGTATACACGTCGTCTCCGGTCCATGCTGTTCTCAAGCTCAGAGAGAGCTCAGACGAGAGAGGCAAGGGATGCCTCAGTCACAGACTCACAGCTTATGACTGCATATACTGCAGGTGATTACTGATTGATTAGCGTGGAGTAATCTTTTAGCAGAAGACTAGCGGTGATGATAGCATAGAACGAGTTGCCTTGTTATGGTTTGTTTAGCTTCTGTGGTAGATGATCCCAATTTATAGTTGTCGGAAGGAGAATAAAATTACCTTGATCACCTCATAGAGGTTTGTATCCAGGTGATCTGGTGTCCTGCCTGTAGCATACAGCCATGGTGGTTCTGAACGTCTGATGGAAGCGCACCATTTCTGCAAAGGAAGAAATCAGATGAAGCGAAAACAACATTATTTGAATGACAAATGAAACGTTCTGCGTCAACGAATCACACCATTTCGACGATGAACTTTTAAGAATATCTCCTCTTCTCTTTCTAAAATTTAAATGATTTATTGGCACGGTGCACTGCCTTGCCCTCATTCAGCTCGAATGAGCTGTGAGATCAGTTCCTATCAGTTCCTTTTACGAACAGAGCTACAGAGGTGTTGATCCGTCCAATTTAGCTGGATTTTTAATTTCTGGACCAACAACTGATCTCAAACAAGAGATGTTCCAAGTTTCAACAAAACTGCACTTGCATTTACCTGATGGTTGCAAATTGTCGTCTGATGGGCCTTAAGACAAATTAAACAAGCTTGATGAATTTTATCCATTGTCGTTAGTAACTAGAAAGTGACATTCCACTCGGTAAGCTTGAATTGCTCCTAGAGCCTGTGAACTATCACAAATAATTTGATATTATCCTTCAGGTGATACAGTTAAATCATCTGCTTTGTTTGCAGCAAAACTTGTAATAATGTGGCCCAATGCAACTTTGTTTGCAGCGGCCGGGAATTTTTCATTTGCTGGATGAAATAAAACTCCCTTTATCTAAAAGAAACAGTTAAATCATCTGCATGACTGCATGTTCAGCCAAAGTGAATATTTCAGGACGCTTCACTGACAACAAATGGTCAAGATATCTGACTTTTCATAGCAAACAATATTTCTCTTGACCATTTGTAATCAGTCGACAGGAGAGAGAAATTACCTTAGAATATCTGACAGAGCTTCTTATCCTAAGTGAACCGGTGTCCAGCTTTTAGAGAACATGCAATGTTGGCTTTTATCATCTGATGATTTTCAGGTCGAGAAACGATGCTGACAGGGCGAACGCCGTTGGGCTGATACGCCGTCTCTGCTATGTGCTATGGAAGGAATCAGATCAAGGGAAAGTCGACGTTGTTTGAATGTCAATCATAAAGCGTTGCATCAATTCGAATCAATGGTGTTTGTGGCTCGATTTGACTTGATAGTTTTTTTGGCTTAATAGCCATTTTTGTCCCCAAACTTTCTCAGGGATCGTTTTAATCCTCGAACTACCAAAAGAGTCAATTTAGTCTCTAAACTATTGTTTTCTGGTCTAGCCTAGTCCATAGCCTTAGTTGGCATGCCACATCAGTGGGTCTAATGTGACCACACTCTGAATATCCAGAGTGCCCTCTACATCAATTAGTCAATTATGTGGAACTATTCATTACTGAGTCTGTCTATCTTTTTACGGAATTAATTAATCATGTCTTTCTCCATATTTCCTCTAGATATCGTTCAGCAAATCTTGTTTTTGATCCCTCTCCTAAGATTTCTAAATTATACATGCTAAAATAGTGTAATCTATTGCTACTTGTTACTCTGAGTTGCTTACGCTGGAATTAACTGTATGAACATGAGTGAAGACAACTCTATCACGTTATGAGTAGCAGATGATGAGAGCATACATGACGCACTGCTCGCTGGATTGCCACTGCTGAGAGCCTGAGAAGTTACTGGGGAGGGCACTATGCACATTTGGGCAGTGGTGGACCTAGGATTTAAATTTAGGGTATGCCACCCCAATACTTCTAATATACTTATATACAGTATAATTAATAAACAATTTGGTATGTAACGGAAACCAGCTACTCGGAGGGATGGAAGCCAGGGGCAGTTGGCCTGCTCTATTTGCAAATTGCAAGCACAAGAGTCAGACGTTGGCATAAAGACTTGACCTGAGAAATGGCTGGAGAAATATTTTTTATATGGGTTTGTATTGGAATTTTAGGTATGCCATGGCATACCGGGCCCACCCACTGGCCACTGAGTCCGTCAGTGCATTTGCTGTATGTCACACTGGACGAGCTGATATGGCATGCCACTTAATTAAGATCAGCTGACATGACATGCCAATATGGTACAACTAAGATCAGGGACTAGGTTGGAAAAAAATAGTTGTTCAGGGATTAAATTGGCCCTGTTAATAGTTCAAGGACTAAAATGAGCCTCTAAGCAAAGTTCGAGGATTAAAATGGCTATTAAACCTTTTTTAAAAAGGAAAGAATATTGCAATATTCAGTACTGTGAGCCGCTGGATGGAAAATGCTGCATTGTTGGCCTCCAGCAGCTCAGGGGCAGTTGCCGCTTCAGTATCCGCATCAGGCGGCCGAACGACTGTATGGGCGGACGGACACGGCCGGACCCCATCCATCCAAGACGTACGGAGACGGAATTGAATGCCAGTCTCAGTCCCATCCTGTCTTTTCTTGGAGGTCCATGGCTAGCTCCCCTCCAGCAGCAATGGCGACACTCTGAACCATGGGACAGCCGCTTGGGTGCTCCGTGGATGATGGAAGGGGGATTCAGGTTAGCCACAGGGTTTATCTGCATGGCCAGTTTTCAGCCAGGCTTCAGAGCATCGGGTCGTCGCTCTCACTGATTTTGGTCTGTTTCCAACGTTTCAATGCGCTTGTCATGTCGTCTGACGGCTACAGGTGAAATATGCCCATGTGTGGCTACGGTTAATACAACAAAATGTGCCACTCAATTTTTACTCAATGCTCATGACCAATTTATCATACTATTTATATTTTATTACTCGTAACAACGCAATCACATGTCCCTTCGCGTCGAGATTCGACGCTGCCGCCCACGACTCCGCCGCCGTCTCCGTCTGGGACTCCTAATGACACCTCTCTTTCCATTCTAATCGTTAATTCACAATCCACCGTCCGTAGCTGTGTTCTCTCCACCACCGTCGTCCGGGCGCTCACGAGATCGTCAGGTCCGATAACGGGTAAGCGGAAGCACTCCACCTGTATTTTTTTCATGATTCGATATACTTTTTGAGAACTCTCGTGAGCAGGAATTGGAAGCAGTGCTGCTCCATCTCATCATGCTGCAGGAAGCATGAGTACTCCATCTCGTCATTGCAAACTGCTTGGCCAACTGCTGACTGCTGCTCCATCTCGTGGTTAAGGGCCTGAGCTGCAGGAAGGAGGGCGCGCCGTGCTGCTGTGTTGGAGCTGAGCTTGAAGCGCATGGACAGCGGCGGCGGAGTCCCGTACGGCGACGGATTCTACGCGAAGGGTCGTGAGTGGTGCGATGCCTGGATCCCGCCGTTTCAGGTTTGATTTAGTGAGGAGTTTTTAGAAAAATTATAATTAGCAAAGCTAATGATGGGAAGATTTAAGTGTTAAAGTTTTTCACTCTCTCTTTAGCCTTCGGATAGAGATTCAACAGTTGTAATGAGAGTTTTCATAGTTTGCACATAAAATTAGTTTCTATAGGATACGTCGCCTAAATTAACCATCTTTCACTCCAGGACGTCATATTTACTGCGTTGGCAGAGAACTTTTTTTTTGTTGATAAACAGGCAGAGAACGTTGACAACTGAAACAATCAGCAAGGACGATTGTCCCCGCGTAGCGACGAATTGCAGAAGGCTGCCAGGAGCAAAACGTCAACGTTGCAGCAGTTGTACGAGGAGCAGTGCGATCCTGGGTGCCAGCTAAGGCGTGCTGTTGTTTTGCAAATATTTTGAGGGAAGAGGAGGGCTTTGTGTGCTTACAATGGGTTTGGGTGTGTTTAGTTCTAAAAAGTAGAGGAGAAAGTTTGGTGAAAATGTCACATCGGACACTGTAGCGTACTGGAGCATGTTTGTGGTAAATATTGTCGTATCATGACCTAACTAGACTCAAAAGATTCGTTTCATCGTGTACATCAAAACTATGTCCTTAATTTTTTTATTTATCCACATTTAGTGTTCCATGCATGAAGGGGAAGATTTGATGTGATAGGTGGATAGTGAAATTTAGAGAGAGAATTTTTGGATTTTCGGTGGAACTAAACACAACCAATAACGAATTGGACCAAGCATCCATCCGTGGTGTATATCTTACTGACACGGAGAGGACCTGCATATAACAACTGCTGTACATGTCTCAAGCCTCGCCCTGCGTTCTCGAGGCGGCGTATACATTGGTAAGGCTGGGCTCTAGAGCCCAGCAACTCTCGGGTCTCTTGTGCTGCTCTTCCGGGGTTTCGGCCTTCAATTTTAGCACGCGCCCACGCGTATAGCACCGTACTATGTACTGTACGTAATTATTACTAACAGGATAAATGGCCGCATGGAGATTTTTTTTTGAGCCAATGACCGCATGGAGATTGAGGAGGGGAGCATTAACTCAGAAAAGCTTTTGAATAGAAAGGAGAACATTGCTTATTCTATCCAATTCACTTATATTGACGTCTTTTGGTGGATGTTATTAGATGAACTTAGAAGTATCAGCTCGATCATATTGAATATAAATTTGTAAAACTGGTATCCAGTGAACAAGTTATGGCTTTCTAAAGTTGGACTTTGGCCTGTTGTCTAAAAAAATGACCGCATGTACGGTGTATCACGAATTCGCGATACGGAGGGAGTAATTTTGATGATCTGATCTCATCTCCTTGTATTCACATTGGACTCTTACGCAGGCACGATCCATGTCGTACGATGGAGCTGGTTACGAATTCGAATTCGATCTCGTGTTGCAGCCCTTGCATGTAACACCCTAAATTCATCACATTTAAATCATAGAAACCATTTGGAAATTTTCTAGGAATTTTTGAAGCTTATATGAATTTTCTAGGATTTAATTGGAATTTTATTCTCTTTAATTGAATTAAACATCATTAAATAATTATTTTAGTCAAAATAAGTTTTTGTTGCATTCATCTTGTTGCATATATTTTTGGTTGCTAGTAAATTGAATTTGAATTTAAATTCTGTTTAAATTCGAATTTAATTTGCTTTTGTTTGAATTATAGAAAAGTTGTTTAGGCTGAGTTTGGTTTAGGTCCCTGGACTCTCAGCAAAGTCCGCCTTTCACCCCTGAACTTTCGGCCCAGCCCATCTTTGCTCCTCGCACCGTTTTTCTTTTCTTATCGGGCCGTTTTCTCTTCGCGGGCCGTCTCCTCTCAGTATTCGGCCCACGACGGCCCAGTCTCGCCGCACCGCTTTCCTCTCCCCGTTGTCGCTGTCGTGTGGGTCCCGCTTGTCAGCTTCGTCGTCCCCGACCTGGATTTCCCTCGACCGAGTTCCAACCGCCGCCGTCGCCGATTTCCGCTCGAGCACGGACGCCCAGGGCGCCCGGACTCCTTTTTTTCCCGGCCTATATAAGCGGCCGAACCCCACCGTCTTTTTCCCCAAACAAACCGAGCTTCGCAACCCTAGTTCCCGAGTCGCGCCGCCACCCAAGTTCGCCGCCGCCTCAGTGCGACGACGACCAGCGTCGCCGTTGTCAATTCCGTGTCCAAGACTCGTCGAAATACGTCGCCAGGTGGTATTGAAGTTTCCCCGTTCGTTTTCTTGGATCAATTTCGCTCTTGTCATGCTAACGACGCTCGTGGTCGTTTCCCAGCGCCGCCGACCGCCATTCTTCGTCGTCGAGCGCCGTCACAGCTCTTTGCTCATCGAGATCTGCCGTGCTAAGTTCGTCGTGTCCTTCCAAGTCTCTAGGGACAAACCGCACTCGTTTTGGTGTTCCCTAGCGTCGAGTTCATGACAACCGGAGAGCTCCGCCGCCGCGCATGGAGCCGCCGCCGTCGGCCATCGCCTGTGCGCCGTCCCAGTCATCCAGATCACCATGGTTGAACTCGCCATCGTCTTGCGAGTCCGTAGGTCCTGATCTTGTCGCAAACCGAGCCTTGTAGCCTTAGATCGAATTTACTCCGGCGAAGCCCCGCCGCGGGAGCGAGCGGCGCCGCCGTCCCGGCCGTCACCGTCGTTGGCCGAGGTCCCATCTTCCCCTGACCGTCCGATTCAGATCCTACGGTCTAGATTGGATCTAGCCCGAGTAAAATCGATCGCGTACCGGTCAGTCATGACAATTTTGCTAAAGAGTCCCTGAACTTCTTAGGAATCAACCCGCAGTCCATCTTAGTTCAAAAATAATTACAGATAGGTCATGTTTCTTCTATTTTAGCCCCTGCAAGTTTTAAAATTGCACCCGAGGTCCTTTGTTGGTTATTTTACCCGTAAGCCCTCGTGTTTTTATACAAAATTATGTTTAAGTCCCTGAGTTTTCGCAGTTAGGTCCCTGGAACTTTTAAAACTTTGCCAGCAAGCCCTGAACCTTAGAAAAGCCATATCTTTCTCGTTGTAGCTCAGATTCCCGTGATTCCTGCGCTCACGCGTTCGTTGTAACGAGTAGAATAGTTTTGTGCTGCTGTTTTGATCTGTTGGAATTGTTTGGTGTACTGTTTCTTATTTGTTGTATTGTTTCCTTGTATGTGAATGTGTGATGCGAATAGGAAACGTTCAGTTCGAGGATTTCTCTGAAGACCCAGCTGTTGGAGAAGAATTTGAGCAGCATCAGAGTTGGGAAGAAGGCAAGTGTATTATGTCATACAAATGTCCTAATAATTGTTAATTTCACCATCCATGCATGTGTCTTAATTTGATGGGTTCCTATTTAAGGATTTGCCTAGTCACTATAATTTCCTGTCCCTGAAACTGAGTTGCTTAATTAATTTTGATGGTAGATGATGCTTAGCTTGCTCAAGTGGGATTGGTCTAATGAACCCCTACTCTATGTTCCATATACTCTTTTAATTAATTAATCTGCAAGATCATCTCTTTTTAATTGGAGCATGGAGCGACCACCCAGGAAAACAGTACAACCATAAGTGCTAACATGGCTCTGGCTTTGACCGATTAATTAGGTGCTCTAGGTAGATTTACCTGAAAGGGGCATGAGGGGCGGCGGTTGACGAGGTATAGCCCGGTCCTCTTGAGCTGTGGGCTTAGCTAAGAGACAGACCTCATTAGGGAGGGTTATGCTTTGCTCCTGAACCGGAAACCTTAGCGGGCTATCACTTATTAGAGTGTCTTTGTAAAGGTCTCATAGTGAAACCCAGTATTCGGTCCACGTGGTATGGGAAGGGTACATGCTTTCGGGCAATGAGAATCGCGACTTATGGTGAAAATGTACAACCTCTGCAGAGTGTAAAACTGTTATAACAGCTGTGCTCACGGTCATGGGCGGCCTGGACCCTCACATGATAATTTATACGTGAAGATGGATTAAATTGTGGTTACTTGATTGTGTTGGGATTATGTCATTCATTAATTTGTGTGTGGTATATACTTTCATTTGGTAGTAAATAGTTGTCTAATAAAACTGGGCCAATTAAAAGTGCTTACTGCAGTATTGTCAGGCAACCTTTTTGCCTCAGCCTTATATGTCATATTATATTTGCTGAGTACATCACGTGCTCATGCTTGTTTTCTTTCTTCTATTGCATCTACTATACCCGAAATGCTGCTCAGATTGGGAGGATGCGGAGGATTTTGCTACTGAGTTTGAGGAGTTCTAGGCGTGTCTTCCCCCAGTCATCTGCCTGTGGAGTTGGAGTCACTCGTGCTTCGATACTTAAACGTTTAATTAAGTCTTCCGCTACGACATTTGTGTCTACCCTGATATTGTAATATTCGTACATTAATACTTTCTCGAATGCATGGTTATGATTATTCACTTGTGATGTCTACCATATGTATGTAAACTTGATCCTGACGCACATATGACATGCATCTTCTGCTAGAACCGGGTGTGACATTGCAGGAATCGAAGATTAGTGGCAGCGCCATTAAAAAAGAGAAGGGAACATCGAACACAGAACGGGGAGGAAGCCAATCTATAATTCTATATCGAGCCGTATTAAAATTCGAATTTTTTCAGTCGAAGCAGGATGCCGAAGCGGCGTTCAAGCGAGCATGACCGCCGCCGGCGGCGGCACCTTTACCTCGTCTTCGACGACTCGTCGTGCAGATACAACATCCGCAAGGTAGATCTGCCGCCCGATCCCGATTCTGATTCCGATTCCGACGACGGCGAGCATCCGCCGCCGCCGCATCCGCATCCGCATGCTGCAACCTCACGGGCAGCCGCCGATCAGCTTCGCCACCTGCCACCGGCCGTGTTCCGCCTGGAGGCGCCGCGAGGGTTGCCGCACTACTTCGCCGCCGCCTTTGGCACGAGGATCATGGCGATGCATCCCGTGAGACCGGGAACCGACGGCGAGCTCTGCTCCATGCCCAAGCACCTCGCCCCCGTGTTCGACGTCCGCACACGCGGCGTCATCTTTGCCCCACGCCACAGGGCAGATTTGGCTGACCCCATCTACATCCCGTCAGGGATAGGCTGTTCGCTCTAGCCTCCGGATCCTTCGAGCAGCTCTGGCCGCCGCCGCTGGAGCACCCCGGCGGTGAGCACTTGGTGTGGGCATGGCACGAGCTCCCGGAGCCGCCCTTCGAGAGGCAGCGAATCACCTCCTACGCCGTGCACCCCGACAGCCGGACGATCATTGTCAGCACCGCCGGGAGTGGCGCGGCGGCGCCGCCGCCGCCACGTTCGCCTTGGACACGGAGGCGCCGGACTTGGTGTGGAAACGGCTGGGGAAGTGGGCGCTGCCTTTCACTGGCAGCTCGCACTTCGACGGCGAGCTGAACGCCTTCGTCGGTCTCTCCAAGGACACAGACACCCTCGGCCACCTCTGCTCCTGCGACACGGCCGGTTCCGACACCGGCGAGGGGCGTTGCCCGCCGCCGGCGTGGAAGCTCGGCAAAGAGAAGCTGTTCGGCGATGACCGGGGCGAGAAGCACGAAGGAGCCACCCTCCTCTACCTGGGAGACAAGAGCAGGTTCTGCATTGTTCAGTGCATCTCCGTCCAGGATGGATGCCTCGATGAGGACGCGCAGGAGGAAGATGTGCCCGGGACACGTTGTAATCTTTTTCGATTGATCACGTTTTCTCTCAGCTACGACAAAAATGGAGACCTGACCACTGGCAAGAGCCGCGCCGGGTTCGATACTATAAAGTGCCTAAAGCTTCTACTGAGTTTCTGCTCAAGAATCCGGTGGCGTTCTGGCTGTAATATTGTGCTATGATAGTATGAAATTTCGTATGTTTTCGCTTCAAGCGTGATTCTGTCGCATTCATTGTATCAGCCAAGATTGTGCAGATGCAAATGTGCATCCTTTGTATCTTTTGAACAATATGAAATGTATGGCGATCTCTTTTAATTTTGAGTAAAATGCACCCCAGGAGTCATATCAAAGAGTAGCTGGTTATTTACTTTCTCAAAAAAAAGTAGCTGGTCAATTTTTTATTTCTCTATATGAGAACTACGTTGTGATATTGGGATATTGCTCCTATTAATCAGTGTATCATTCGTACCAGAATGCATGTCTAAAGTGCATATTATATGTGTTGCTATAAAGCTGTCTTTTACTGTTAGTCACTTAGTCATATCAAAGCACATAACCATTACCGGTATCAAAGGTAGTATCAAGCTGTCTTTTAATGTTACTTTTGACCTTTCATGCTTTTGTTGTGAGTTTTTCCTCCCTTTTTAATTACTTAATCCCTGTATGATGCAATTGTCAGGCTATAAGATTCTGACAGTCCTGACTTTGCAAAGTACATGGCAGTCCTAATTTCGGATTGTGTGTGCTATATTAATTTTTTGCGTCCTAGTCCTACATGCCTTGCGATACGTTAATTTCCCTACATGTGCATGGTTTCGAACTCCATGGATATAAAAGGCTCCAGGCGCCAAGATCATCAGTCATCACCATCCAACACCCATCGGCACACTTTGCCATCGTCCCCTGTGGCCTCTTCCAAGATCTCATAAAAAATATATATATGCTGAACTCGACTGCGTATGCCGGTATCCAGATGCAAGGAGGGAAGAGCACAGGCGTCTCTGTGCTCCCGACGTCAAACGGCCGCGTTGCCAAAGTTGACACGTGGTTTTTTTCCTTCCAAGGAGCAACTGTTCCTAGTATGGAATTGGAAGGGCCAATGGGATTAAGTGGATTTATAACAAGACTCTATATTTCTTTTATCGATTAATCATTTTCTTCTAAGATATGTTTGTAATATTTACTTTTTATACACAACATTTTGCCTCCATAGATGTTGGCACATTAACTCATTATTCTCTATGATTACTCAACTAAATATTTTATTGACTCGGCATTTTTCTTATGAGATACTCCGTATCTAACTTAATTTTCCATATTGTCTCACATTTCTTTTGTCCATGCAATATTTTTTTATCTCTAAGACAACTCAGTTTGACATATATTTTATTAACTCAACATAATTTCTGACATGTGCTGTCTTATCTTTTTATTTATTATTTTTCTTTCAATATATGACAGCTCAACTCTTTTGTTGACTCCTTTTTCTTCCAATAACCCTTTTTATTTACCATATGTAGGGTAACTATAAGAGGATAAATGTAGATCACATAAGCTTGCTGAGGAAGGCTATGGAACAGATCAAAGCTCCTGTCCCTGCAGTGCAGGTTCTAAGCAATGGCGGGGAACTGACTAGTGTTATTGTCGCATTTGACGCTAGAAAAATACCCTGTGAAGTGGTGCAAGGATCAACTCCCGGGCAACAGTTATTGCAAGGGGATGAATGAAACTGTCCTGAACGTGCTGAACAAGATGCAGTTTTAAAGGTGGTGAGGTATTTGGGCATGAAGTTTGGGCTCCAGGTTTTGGATTTTAGTTCTCATAAGATCAACAAACTGGAGATGCAGTGCCAACAGCTAGATGAACAGAATGTCATTGTTCTGAAGAATATTAAGAGGCTATTGTGAAGCAGTGGGGATCTTCTATTGTGGACGCTTGTATTCCAACAGAGGATATACTACCTGAGCTGCTGATTAGCATTGGCTTGGAGTCGATGAGTGGAGCCGATGAGAATGCAAGCATGCTATTCTTGTAGTTCAATTACATAGTATTGTTGCTGTGTACTAAATGGAACCTTTCACGTCTGGCAAAAGAACTTATGCATTTTGTATTATCTATTTATTAACTTAACATGCCTAGATGGATGAATGTTTTTTGGTTGCCCTGATTCTATTTATTACGGATTCCGATTTAAGCAGAATAGGTCATGCATACAAAATATTTTCAAAAAAACTTCATGATATAGAGAGGCAATGTGTATGTTAAAACAGCAATGTTCGCAAATCCTTTACAGAGACATCAATAGAATTCATATCATGTCATCTTAAGCCATAGTTCAACATCTAAACCTTTAGTACACAATTGTGATATAAGATAAAATGCAGGTCCAGTCTAAATTATCTGACTACATTACAACACAGCAAAATCTTACGCCTTCAGTTACAACTCTTGTCCATATGTAGCTCAGTGCCCAAAATAACCAACCTTGCACACAAAGCGATCCCTACTTGAAGAAGGAATCACACTCATCTTCCATCACCAATCACTATGCATCAGTGTAGCCCTTAAGGTCACACTTGCTGCAACGAACATCAGTTTTTCATATCTTTGTTGTACTTCCGTGCCACCCACAAGTCTTTCTAGTATGTCCTGCAGAAGGCAACTCAACTTCAGGAGTACCAAACACGAACATTTCACTATTACGTTACTATGAAATTATTATGTTACTATAAAGCACCACTTGTGGTGAAAATAGTGAGCTGGAGTAGTATTTTGCAATATGCGCATGGTCTACATAAAGAGTCTGGCAAATATTTATGGATATTGTGTTTGGTGTTTATTGGCAAAAGTAACTAAGTTTTAAAACTGTCTTTTACAAGATGTACATTAGCTATGGCTTGACTACAAAAAGGACTGGATCTGAAATTTAGACTGTCGTGCATCAATGAAGAGAGTCTGAAGTTTAGGAGGGTCTGAAAGGGCAACATGGGTACATAACTGTGTTGTATAAAAAGAACAATGTTAAAATCTGAAATGTAACTGAATGTTGGGTTGGCCTGAAACAACAACCAAAACACACAACAGAGTTGTTGGAATAGATAAAAAATAAAATAGAAATCTGAATTGCAGCAGGCCTGTTGGTGGCTGGTGCTGATTATTGTTGAGAGAAAAATACTGCTGGCTGGTTAGTGGCTGGTGCTGGTTTTTACCGAGATAAAAACACTGCTGGCTGACGGCTGATAAGCCAAACGAACGGGTATAAAAACTAATTTGAGTATTAATTGTGGATGATGGGTAGTTCTGATTATTCTTTGGGCGAGGGGGCTGAGTGCTTGTGCGGAATAAGGCCCTCTTTAGTTCTCAAATTTCACCTCTAAATTTCACTATGTAAAAAGAAGATTCACATCGTATCAAAATGTCGGCATATGAGTATTAAATGTAGATGAAATCAAAACTAATTATTTGTTGTTCTTTGCGAGACAAATATTTTAAAGCTAATTAATCAATATTTGGATAATTATTTAAAAAAATACAAACGAAATGCTACAGCATTGTATTTATGGCACTTTTTAAACTTGAAATTAAACAAGGTCTAAGCTGGGTGAATGGACCGTACGCGAAATGTGCCTGCATGGGTAATGGGGTCTTTTTTAGTTCCCAAATTCGGGAGTTTGGGGTCTCTTTGTAATCATTGCGTCACTGTAGCATTTCGTTTGTATGTGCGAAAATTTATTCAAAAATTAATTAATTAGGCTTAAAATGTTCGTCTCGCAGAGTATAACAAAAATATACAATTAATTTTTTATTTCATCTATATTTAGTACTCCATACATGTTATGATATTTTAATGTGATGGGAAATTATAGTAAATTTGGGAGTTGGTTTTTAGAATTATAAACAAGCCTGATAGCTAGCGAGTCAGAAGCAGTAAGGCCGCGGTCAACGAGCATCTCCGCGAGGCAGAGCCAGCACGAAGATTGAAACAGAATGGACGGCGTGAGATAAGCTGAGTCGTTGTTCATCCGGATTCACCCGTTGCCCCGTCCCCCCTCTCACGCTCCTGCCTCACGGCTCTTCTGCCCTGAGGCGGTTAAGGCTTGGCGCGCCGCCCGCCGCCGTATCCCCGCCGAGGCGCTGTCCTTGGCCGCTGCTCCCACTGCTCGTCCCGGGGAACCAATGGCATCCCGCTTCCGATCCGGCCGGCGCCGCGCGTCCACCTCGCCCGGCAGCTCGTCGTCCTCGCCTGGCCGCAAGTCATCCGGCCACCGCAATGTGAGGCGCCGGGCGTCGACCTCTCTCGTCAGCGCGTCGTCCACGCCCGCGCCCGCGGCTGCCCGCGCGTCGTCCTCGCCTGGTCAGTCCTCGTCCACCCCTACGCCCCGCCGCGCATCGTCGACGCCCACGCCCCGCCGCGTGTCGTCCACCCCAACGCACGCCCGCGCGTCGTCACTGCTTCGCAGCTCCTTGATTTGGAAGGTGAGTAAATGCTGTTTATATCCAAAACCTAGATGGTTTCGTCCTAAACTAGAAAACACGGGTGCGGCACCATCCTTCAGTTGGCCAGTGGTGATTCTCTGTGTGTTTTGCAAAGGATTATACCATTTTTGGACCATGGGTCTTGGATGTTAGTAGCCATGTGAATGGATGTATAAGCTAGGCGGTCACAATAAGTATGTAAGAAAGGCAGTATTGCTAGAAGCTATGTTGATTGAATTTTAGTTATCAATAAACATTTATTGGCCTCTCTCATGAGAGAACAGCCCATATAGGAAATTATCCTTGTGCTTGCATTGACGGAGGGAGACACCATTGCTTGTTGCCGTTGCTCTAGTGTACTTTTCTTCTAGAATTCATGTTACAATTATATGATGCATGCATCATGATGATCTCAATACCAGATTTAGAATATGTACTAGAAATATGGCGCGCTGTTATGACCCGTTAATTTTGCATATATAGTTAGCTTGGTTAGGATAACATAATTTATTAGCTTAATCCAGCCCTCAGGTGTGTATATGGAGCTGTTTTTATTGGGTTTCATGTGTCCACTACTATTAGTAATAAATCCGTTGAGGTACTAATATAGGATTAACTGTGCACGGGCAAGTGTTGCTAAGTCTGTAAACCTTACAGAACTACATATCCTAGTTGCCAATTTGCAGTCTCCTTTTTAGATAGCGGTCCTAATATTTAATAAATTTCTCTGCGGTGATGTTGCCGACATCATAAAATGAAGCATCAGATTGGGTCTAGCAGTTCACATAAGCTGAGGAACTTAACAGTTACCCATTTCATTTTTTTTTGTTATGCTGTCAACGTCTCCATAGGATTTATTTGGCTTGCACCAAAAGATCACTTGGTGCAGAAAGATTTTTGCATTATTTCTTCGGAGAGATGCATACAGAAAATGGATTCATGGTAAAAATTATGGAATTACATGTTGAGATTTTTTAGAGTAACACAATTTTTTAAGATCTCTCTGGATACTGACTGAGAAAAGGTGTACAGATCGTGAGAGAGAACTAATATGTCTAAGCTTAAAATTTGGTTTCAAAGCTTTGTCTACGAAAAACTGCAGTGTTAAAATTATGTCTTTTTTTAGGAAGGATGAAAAAGTCTAGTAAAGCTTGTCATGAACATTTGGTCATTTCCACATGATTTATGTTGTCCAATACATTACTTATACTGATAAGATGAGCTGTGATATTCCACAAACAGAAAAATAACACACACGAAGTAGTAATATTTACTTAGATAGACTGGGCAAAACATAGAATGTTCCTGTGTGGTAGTTGTGAGCTGTAGTACTATAAATCATTATCAAGTGAGTGCCTGCTTAAAATTTTCATCCTATAGTGAGTATTGATGATATCCTCGTGCTTTGGGCTATTGGGAAAAATCATTAGCCTGAATTACCAAACCAAACTGCCAGCCGCGCATGCTTGAAACTGATATAAATTTTCTGTGCCGGCTTGACTACTCTGTCAATGCATTGAATCTTTGCAGCCACAAATGCTGCAGTGCTTCACCTAATGGGAGGAACTATTTTATTTTATTGTTTTGGTTCCCACTTTATAGAGGGTACCAGTCAAGTACTTCGACAAAAGATTGCATCTCCAACAAATTATTAGCAGCTAGCTGACATGTCTTCTGATTCGAAAATTGATGTGCTGTTAAATTTCTAATATAACTGTTCGTCCAATAAAACAGTTGTTATAACATAGGAGTACTTTATGAATAAGGGCTCTCCATTCTTTGCTAAGCTAGAAGGCTACTGCACATATGAAATAAATGTATTGTATTGGTCCAAAAATGTTCAGTACCATCCAGAACACCTTCTCTAAAAGTGGAAACTGATACAACCTTAAACTGTTTCTTTTCATTTTCTCAGCTTAATCTGCTAAGTGCTAAGACCACAGGAGAGCTCTCAAACCACATTATTACTGGTACATTGTGAAAATTTTAGTAACTAATACCGGCTGACAAGGACCCTATCCTTATTACCTGGTCAGACATTAACATTGCCCCTGCCCTTAGTAAAATTATTGAAATAACCGAGTTAAATGGTCATGCTGCCTTGCTTTGATTTCTCCCCCTAAAAATTTCTTTATACTACTGCACTCTGTGTAGCCTCACTTATATAGTGCCCTGAACTCCCCTGGCTGTCCTACAACTAATATACTTTGTCAGTAAGAATACTGCTAGAGACTAAAGTATTTGTTTCCTTGTATATGTTTTCAGTCTATTTTTGAAATTAGCAAACGTTGTTTGAAGCTTTGCAACTGACAAACTGTTACTGCTATTGGGGAATTCCATGAATATATATTCCAGATTGCTTTAGTCACAGCATAAGTAGGATGTTGCATTACTAAGTTGCTAACCCTGTAGCATGTTCTCCAGCATTGTCGCATTGCGGGTATCAACTTGGACAAATTCATAATGTTTTCCAAGCTTAGCTGCAAAGGATTCATCTTTCTCCCTGGCAAAATGGGGCATGAATAATTGACAGTTATATATGCAGCTTGAACAGATAAGAATGTCGCACCCTGCTGTATGGGCAGCTCCGCCTCTGGTGTGGGTTTGCAAAAGGATATGTAGATAATTGGGTTTGGCTTTGGGATGAAGAATGGCAAAATAGGCATTCTCATCCCTCAATAATTGCCGACTGCATGTTTGTCCCCTAGCTTTAGTCCAACTTATTTGACTGCAATCCCTCCTCCCCTCCATCTATCGCAGAGGCCACCACCACCCCTTCTATTTTATTTGAAACATGGTTTGCTCTACAATTTACCCGCTCTCCAATTTACCAAATGTAAGAAAAGTAGTAGTACTATTAAAGTGGCTGAAAGATGCTACTTGCTTATTTGTCTGTAGTTCTTCAAACTGATCGGATTTTTATTTCAGAAACCACACATGAAACTGACGAGAAGGAGGACGGGGCAAGCTCTTCAGAAAGTCCTGAAAGTTCAGGCAGAACAACTTCCGGTAAGTAGTGGCACATGTATTCCTTGTATTGTAGGATATACTACATTTTGCCTGTGCCAGTGTGTGGATTCGAATTGTATGTAAATGCCTATAGCTTGCTTAAATTGCAATTGTTTGAGCCATAGAATCTATATGACTATATACATCACCTACAGCCTGTTACACCCACCTTATAATCTCTTGCAAACCTGCTGGCATTCTGCATTTAGGATCTATTTCTATTACTTAGGTAGTGCTTTTGCAGCTTATTGCTTGTGTAGCACTTATCCGAACTGAAGAAAAGATGTGCTTCAGTTTCGTGACATTATGATCATAGGAACAATAAGGTGTTAGACTTTTACCTTTCTTTTGATATTTGATCATCTAATATTATATTCAATTTACAGGACGAATTGTATGAGCTTTTTGTGTCTGAGAAGGAGGAGAAGAAAAGCTCTGAGTTTCGTGATTTCTATACCTCTGAAGCTGCTGTCACTGCTATCGATGTCCCAGGGCAAACTTCTGGTGAACAGTATCTGAGGTTCTCTGATCCTGCAAAGATTTCATCAGCAACCCTTATCGACTGGGTATTCATGTTGGGAGATGCAGGATATTCTCTCCGTGGCTGTTTTGATTCATCTGATTTTGCAGTCACACACTTTGGTTACTTCAAAGGCAAGAGATCTCTGATGAAAAGACTCAAGAAATACAAAGCAAAGTGGGGTAGGATGGATATGGAAGCAGCTGCTGATTTGATACTGGATGAGATCTGCTCTGGTGCTGCTATACTACCCTCTGATTTGCAACACCTCCTTGGTTTGCTTAAGAAAAAGAACACATTTATCATAAGGCACCATGCCTCGTTGTATAAGGAACTTGGGAAGGATGTCCTGTTCTCCTCAATGTTCGTAAGATTCAAGAAACTTGAGAAGCTTAACAAATCGAAGTACAAGAAAGTTCTCGCCAAGATTCCCTACTGCAGTGGTTTAGATTGGTGGAAGCCAAGGGTCCGGAAAAACACATATCTCGAAGCAGTGCTCGACAGGAAGAATCCCACAAACCTCAGCAAGAAGAACCGGCGAAACCGCAAGGTCAAAATTGCATTCAGGGTTCGTTCAGCATATAAAGGGCACGGGGGTGAGCTATTGAGATTCAGAAGGAATGGTCAGCAACACCTTCCTGATTTTTCGATTGGCAAGCAGCCAGCTGCTGCTGCAGGGACACTGGGCCGTCGCCTTCAGCAGCCATCACCCACTGCCTCCAGCATGAAGAAGAAGCTTCCCTGTTCAGCGGCTTCTGCAGCGAGCAGGGGTCAGAAAGCTGTGCAGCCAGGGATGGGCAGAGTTTCTAACTGAATCTTTTACTGTGGATAGTAACAGCATTACACTTGTGCAGTGGATCTTCTTATATAGATATGATAAGACGTTTCTGGTAATGTTTGGAGGCACTGTTCTATTGCTTGGTTTAACATTTGGCCGGTCAGAATTTTTCCGGTGACTTCCATGTGGAATCAGTTATGAACTGGTGCCGCTGAATTGTCTTTTTAACTTGTTGCAGTGAGGATATATGTCGAAATTGCAACTGTATTCTTTCATATAGTACATGTAGTGGATTATTGTTTACTTGCCTGCTTGATATTGTGATTTTAAGTGAAGTTTGTTAATGGGTGGATTCAATCTTTGGGAAACACTTTTTTGAGTACTTCTTTGCAAACTGCTAATGGTTTGGGTGGAAACCGGCTTCGATTTGGTGGGAAAACAGTGTTCCTTTGAAACCTAAACGGCTCAGCTTGGTTTGGTAATTTGGTCGGTAGTGGTTTGCTCGATTTCACAGAAAAACTGCTCAGCTTTTGGTAATATGGATGGAAATGCTTTTAAACCGTGGATTGTAGCATATGGATTTGAGGCCTGTAAATCAGAGTAGTCTCCTGGTTTGTTTGCATAGTTTGCGGACCCACTAGTGGATACTTCATAGCGCCGCCGGCGGTCTCGTGAGCGACGCCAGCACGGCGATCACGGTGGGTGCCCCTGCCATCGCCGGAGCCAGAGATCACGGTGGGTTTTTTTTTGCATATTTTCCTTGACATTGTGTTTCTTGGTAAAGAATTGGCAATG
Source organism: Echinochloa phyllopogon (assembly GCA_033239725.1). NCBI lineage: Eukaryota > Viridiplantae > Streptophyta > Magnoliopsida > Poales > Poaceae > Echinochloa > Echinochloa phyllopogon. The sequence continues at coordinate 6,828,738 of BTCW01000009.1, read as the reverse complement.
ACCATTTTACTTGCACCAGCAAAGAAAGCGACACGCAATTAGCATAACAGTCGTGTTAGAAAATGGAGGGAAGATGCATCCGAGAAAAAGTTTTTTTTTTATCAAATCTCGGACATACAGTTAACTGCCAAAAGCTTTTAGCGTGCGCGAAGGATGAGCTAATCATTTCATGTAGACATTTACAAAGACTCCACGCAGACCGCATCCACGCGTTACATCGAGATATCATCATGATTTTTACATCCAAAAGGCCACGGGATCCTCCAGGGCAAAGTCACTAGCTGCTTCAGGCACTTTGTAGTATCGAACTCGCCTGCTGTTGCCAGTCGTCAGGTGTCCATCCTTGTCAAACTTGAGAGAAAACGTCGTTACTCGAAACAGGTGGCGGCATGGCTGGTCAGTCTCATCTAAATCCTCGTCCTCCTCATCCTGCAACCTGTAGAAATTCCTCTCGTCAGCACAGTCATCGCCGGTTATCGAGACGCACTGCACCAGGCAGAACTTGCTTCTGTCTCCCATGTAAATAAGGGTGGCTCCAACGTGCTTCTCAACCGAATCCTCGCTGAATATCTTCTCCTTGCTTAGCTTCCAGGACAGACACTGCCCATCACTGGAGTCAGAGCTGGAGGACACCACATCGCAGGCACATATGTGTCCAGCTGCGCCCGGATCTGCGCTAAGCCCAACCCAGGCGTCCAGCTCGCTGTCAAAATACGCGCGATCGGTGAAGGGCAGCATCCACTTGCCGTGTTGCTTCCACTTGAGATGTGCTTCCGCCGTGTCGAAGGTGAAGGTGCGCCTCTTGGTGCTTACAAAGATGGTCCGTCCATCAGGATGCACGGTGTAGGAGGTGATATCCTTGTGCTTGAAGGGATACTTCGGCAGCTCGCACCAGCACAGATCGCCGGGTTCTTCTAGCGGCGGCGTTTGAAGCAGCTGAAAGGAGTCGCAAGACAGAGCGTATAGTCTTTTGTCGACGCAAAAGTAGATAGGATCGATCAGATTCATCTTGGGGCGAGGGACCAAGCCAAACAACCGCGTGCGAACGTCGAAGACAGGAGCGCCGCAACTCGGCGTCAATGGATGAGTGTTCCTCCCTCCCACTCCCACGTAGTTGGGATCCATGGCAATGATCTTGGTGCCAAAGGCGGCAGCAAAATAGTCGGGATACCCACGGTGAGCCTCCAAGCGGAAGACAGCTGGTGGCAGGCGCTGCTCGCGCTCCGCGCCTTCACCTGAGATGGCAGTGTTGTGCAGGTGCGGCGGCTCGTCGGAACAAGGGTCGGACGACAGATCTACCTTGCGGATGCTGTACCCCCACAGCCAGTCATCGACAACAAGGTAAAGGTGCCGGCGCCGGCGCTTTGCCGTTCGGTCGCCATTAACCCCACCGGAACGCCGCTTTGCCATCCTTGTTCCTCCTTGTCTCCTTCTTGTCCTCTGCCCACGGCCCAGCAGATCAAAATTTCCTCCCGATCCGTCTTCCCTTGATCTTTTAAAGGCGCTGCCACTGACCCTTGATCCCTGCCATTCAAAAACGAATCCGTTCGCAAATAAGAATCAGACCACACCAGTCCTACCCCTACTACGACTCAACTAGAACCAATCCTGATATCCGAATCTGAATCGTGTGGTTGCAAGAAACAAAGAAAATCACATTCTACCAACCTGTTAAAGGTGGCTGAGGCGGACGCGGCGTCGGAGGTGGCTCCGGCGGCGGCGGCGGCGGAGTAATTTTGAGCGGCGGCGGCGGCGGCGAACCGAATGGATTCGTGGGGGAGGAAAGGAAAGGAAACCCTATTTGACTAGGAAATCCTATTGGACTAGGGCCGTGTCGAACCTTGGGCCGGTCCGACCCCCATGGACACCACCGTTGTGGGCAGGGTTGAATGTGTTGTGCGCAATAGCGCGGGTGGGCGGGTTGAATTCGGCCCAGTAGAGGCTTTCGACCTGCGCGGAAGAGGACGGCTCAGTTGTATTCTCCTTGATTACCTCAAAAAAGTTGTATTCTCCTTAAAAAGAAAAGTAGGAGCTTATGTATTGATGTTTTTATTTTCTTTCTTTATATTATATAAAATATGCCCGTCCGTTGCTATAGTTTATAAAAAAGTATATATCAATTTATTTTGGTTATATTATACTTTCATAGCTTAAGAACTAAGGAAGCTATAAAAGGGATTATCAACATGTTTCACCACCAACTTCAATTTGTGAATTATTTTTCTCTGCTCTACTAGTAATTAGCTATCTTTTTTTTCCGAAAATATATTTTTGCGGTAGAGAGATTCACTCACTAATCAAGAGTCTAATAGGGTTTACAATCTTGGAGCATAAAACGTCAAATACACGAAAAAGCATATCTACAAGCCAAGTTATGGACTTATGGTTTCAACTCGATAAGCATGCTCCACAAGTTCATGAGCAACCTATTCTGCACAAGTTCTTTGGTTACTTGGACACTGCCACAGGCTTTAACGATCTCCGTTACATTTTGGACAGTTGGCCTAATTGGTTGATCTCTTCGTCCTGGAGTGATGGGATACGGTTATCTGTTTTACAGTATTACAAAGTGTGCTAATATTTTTCTTCCATGTGGTCTAATTTTTAGAAGTTTGGTTCACGGCAAAATCGAAATGTCTATATTTTGAAACGAAAGGTACATACATTTATTATCATCAAGAGAATGGCATTTCTCCATAGTTATAAATGTGATCTTTGAATCTAGAGTATTTCATTCCTTAAAAGCCCATAAATTTTCTTCCGTCCAAGCAAGTCTTAAAAAAACTTATCATGGACCTAATTACGCCATCTACGATCATCATAATTTCACACTATAAAAGGCGCTAGAGCAGCAAAGAGCCAAAGACAACAATCACGAGAAGACTCAACCACTTCATCCTTTATATACCAAAACTAGCCCCCTGTAAACCACACCGCCATCACAGTAAGCGACCAAAAGAAAGAGAGGCGGCTTTGCCCTGTCCGTAGGCCGTAGCCTTGGTGCCGAACGCCATGGCCGGCACCAAGAGCAAGTCGTCCTCCGCCAAAGCCGGCACGCCCCTCCTCGGCAAGGCCGCGGCACCTTCGCCAAGGTCTACCACGCGCGCTGCCTCGCCGGCGGCGACCCCGTGGCCGTCAAGGTTCTCGACAAGGCCGAGCTCGCCGCCACGGGCATGGCGGCGGGCGTCCTCCGCGAGGTCTCCGCCACCCCAGCGTCCTCTGCCTCAACGAGGTCCTCGCCACGTGCTCCTAGGTCTACCTCGTCATGGAGCTCGCCCCCGGCGGCGACCTCCTGTCCCGCCTCGCCTCCCTCCCGGCGCGCCTCGTGTTCCTGCAGCTGGCGTTGGCGCTCGCCTACGGCCACGCCCGCGGCGTGTTCCACTCCACCGCGACGTGAAGCCCCAGAACGTGCTCGTCGATACCGCCGGCGGCGTCAAGGTCTCCAACTTCGGGCTCGCCGCGCTCCCGGACTCGCTCCGCGACGACGGCCGTCTGCACACGGCCTGTGGCACGCCGGCGTTCCCGGAGCCCGAGGTGCTCCGCCGGAGGGCCTACGACGGCACCAAGGCCGACGCGTGGTCTTGCGGCGTCATCCTCTTCGTCCTCCTCGCCGGCAGCCTCCCCTTCGACGATACCAACATCGCCGACATGTGCCGCAGCAGGGCGCACCGCCGCGAGTACGCGTTCCCACGGTGGGTGTCGCAGCCGGCGCGCCGCCTCGTGTCGTGTCCCGCCTGCTCGACTGCCGACCCGAACCCGGCGACGCGCCTCGCTGTGGCTGAGCTCGCGGGGCACCCGTGGTTCAAGCGCTCGCTCAGCGTGGACTCGCAGCTCGGCGGCCTCATGGATGGCCAGGCGGAGCGGGAGCTGGCGTTCCAGGCGCCGCCGGCGCTGAACGCCTTCGACATCATCTCCATGTCGCCCGGGCTCGACCTCTCCGGGCTGTTCGGCGAGAGCAGGAGGAGCCGGGAGAAGCAGTTTATGACGACGGCGTCGCCGGAGAAGACGGTGGAGCGGCTGGGGCAGTCGGGCGCGAAGCTCGGGTACTTCATGGTGGGGAAGAAGGGGGTGGAGCGCCTGCCGCTGGGAGGCCTGTCGGGGCTGGTGGCGATGTCGATGGAGATGTCGGAGGTGTCGCCGGAGCTGATGCTCGTGGAGCTGAGGCTGGAGGGCGGCGACGGCGACGAGGCCGAGGTGTTCGGGTGGGAGGAGCTCAGGGTGGAGCTCGGGGATGTCGTCACGGCGTGGCACGTGTGCGAACAAGGCTAATTCGCTAGCGGAAACGGGAGCTGCAGGATGAAAATTCTTTCGTAAGTACTCCGTAGGATGGAAGTGTAGGTATAGTAAAGTCTGAGAGTTGATTAGGACGCACTGTAATGTATGATGCTGGATGTTAATTAGTAGTAGATTGGTAGTTCTTCAATTTAATGTGTGATTATGCCTGTGATGGTTAGATTGCCATGTATAGTAGATCTTCGTTCGGGATTCTTCAAGTGTTCAAGCAAGTGATCGACAATTTCAGTCTCAAACGACAGCAGTACTCCATTCCGGTCCTTCTGCAGATTCCGGCGCAGGAGTTGTATAAGAATTTTGCTAGAATTTGACAGAAAACTTCCATTCCAGAACATTGGAGTCACAAGGAAATTATCTGAAAGAGGGCTATGCGTTAAGGAAGACTTGCTAAGGAGTATATGCTGGCTTTTTGTCTCCTGCAAGCACCAGAAGTGGAATTAACTTGAGTCGATTGCAATACCAAGCAGTTTCCAAGAGTGCTCCTGGTCCTGGTGTAGTCGACCACCAGACTTGACTGCACGTTCCCGTTGCCATGGACTCGTCTTCCCTGACAGCAGCAACCATCGGACTAGAATTTCACAGGAAAGAAAACAGTCGGATTCCAGAGCATTTGGGCTCAAAATAAAATTTCCTGAAAGAAGCCAAAATGCATGGCCAGTGATTGGAATGGATGGACAACATATGCCGTATGCGTGCATATGTTGGAATGGATGGGTTCACTAGAATTACTTGATAGTCCTGCAAGCACAACATGGTTTTAATTGCTAAGCAGTTTCCCCCAAAAAAAATGCTTGCGCTCCCACAAGAAATTTGCTAAAGAATTTGGTGGCTAGAAATAGTTGAAATCCAACACCATTGGTGTCGCAAGAAAAATTCCCAAAAGACGCTGCTTACCAACCAAAGTCGACCAAGTACCAAAATCTGTTCAACTCGAATCGATTGCAAACACCAAAATACGAAGTAGCAGTAGTTTCCTAGTCCAATCGAACTCTCCAAACTTGCATTGAGTGTACATGCATATGATGCATCCCCATTGTAACGGACGAGGGACGACTCATGATCTTCTTCCCTGACAGCGGCTGCCAAACCGCAGCGAAACCGTCCATTTGCACACCATGGGGCCTTTTGTCATCCGATGTATAAGCCGGAGGCCCTCTCTCCAAACTATTTACTCTACTTACTTGACCGGCAGTTCAATATTATTCTCCAACATGATGTCTTCGCCATGCCATTTGCATCATGAATCACCGTGCCAGCAACTCCTTGGTCAGTTTGTTGAAAAAAGTCGACATCCAGGTTAGCTTGGGTTGATCAATTTGAGGTCTGGCAGCCAGACTACTCTGTTCAGGGACGTCATTGTGGGTGCCTGCTCTAGATCGACGATTTTTATTTCAAACTAAGACCAGCACTTGATGTCTGATTTCCCATATCTAAGCTACCAAATGAATGGACCATATGAGTTCATAGACATTCTATTCTTCCTTTCAGAGAGTAAAAGGCTTCCTAAACCACTAACAGGATTCACAAGCCAACTGTAGTAAACTAATAAGAATGCCATGTTGTATTAACTGTTCTGTTGCTTGAGAAGCCACGGGCATGTAGTAAATTAGAACCACAAAGCTATTTAATCTACATATGTAAGCATTGAAGAGTGAATGTTGTGAAGCCACGCTGATGCTCAAAAGTATTGTAGAATGTTTAAGTGAAATGTTTGTTTAATCCTGTACTAAAATATAGAGTTTGCATATGTTTCTTAATTCGCTGTTGTCTCATTGCGATTTTCCTCCCGAGCTGGGCTCATTTCCATCTCAAATGGGCCTTCTGTGGGCTCTGGGCTGACTGGCTGTACATTGAGAAAGCTAAAGGTGCAGCAGCCATTGGATGCATATTGGATGGCATCCGGTAGGGCTGACTTCTTTGCTTCAGCACGTTAGGGAATCCGCGCCGCCTCGTCACCGTTCCCTCTCCTTCCCTTCCGCCGTCGCCGCTGCCCCGCCTTCCGCCTCGCCCGCTGCTTCCTCTCGCTGACACCCTACCTCCGACCGCGTCTTCCACCGCCCCGTCGACTCCAAGGCTCTCAGATCCTCCTCCGAGAACGGCGTGACCGCTAGCCAGTCAGCCCCCGACGAGCAGCCGACGACTGGGCGAGCGGCTCCGCCACTTGCAGCATCTTTGCCCCGCCTTTGCCGGCGACGAGAACCCATGAGGTATTCCCGCCCCTTGTCTTCACTTCCTGCTGTGCGAAACGGAGCACTCAAAACCCTAACATATGCTAAATGTATTCGGATCTGACCCTAACATATAAAGTCAGTTTCGGTTTTGTTTGCAAAATTATCGGGTGTGCATGTGTCTGTCGAGTTGAGTTGCAATAGGATTGGGGATGATTGATTCGAATTCGATCTCGTGTTGCAGGGATCAAAGATTAGAGGCAGCGCCTTTAATAAAAGAGAGAAGGGAGACAGAACGGGAGGAAGCAGATATATATCGAGTAATAATACAAGAAGTCTTTTTTGTGAACGGGGTGGTGAGTAGATAGAGAACAAGAAAGCAACGAGCAAGAAGGATGCCGAAACGGCGCTCTAGTGGGATTGACCGCAGCCCGAAGCGTTGGCGGCAGCATCTTTACCTTGTCATCGATGACTCGTTGCGCGGATACAGCATCCACAAGATAGATTTGTCATCCGATTTTGATTCAGATGACAGCGAGGAGCAGCAGCATCCGCATGCTACAATCTTAGGGCCAGGTGCCGAGCTTCACCTGCCCCCAGCTGTTCTCCGCTTGGAGGCGCCGCGAGGATTGCCACACTACTTTGCGGCCGCCTTTGGCACTAGGATCATGGCAATGCATCCCATGAAGCTGGGAACGGACGGCAAGGTTTGCTTGATGTCCAAGCTCCTCGTTCCCATATTCGATGTCCGCACACGGGGCGTCATCTTTGGTCCTCGGCACAAGGAAGACTTGGCTGACCCCATCTACATCCCAGTCAGGGATAGGCTGTTCGCTCTAGCTTCTGGCTCCTTCGAGCAGCTCTGGCCACCACCGCTTGAACACCCTGGCGGTGAGCACTGGGTGTGGGCATGGCATGAGCTCCCAGAGCCGCCCTTTGAGAGGCAGCAAATCACTTCATACGCCGTGCACCCCGATGGGCGGACGATCATTGTCAGCACCGCCGAGAGTGGTGGTGCCGTCGCCGCCACCTTCGCCTTGGACACGGAGGCGCCGGACTTCGTGTGGAAACGGCTGGGCAAGTGGGTGTTGCCTTTCACTGGCAGCTCGCACTTCGACGGCGAGCTGGACGCCTTTGTAGGTCTCTCTAAAGACACGGACACCCTTGGTTACCTCTGCTCCTGCGACACGGCCGGTTCTGACACCGGCGAGGGGCATTGTCCACCTCCGGCGTGGAAGCTCAGCAAAGAAAAGCTGTTCGGCGATGACCGGGGCGAGAAGCACGAAGGCGCCACCCTCCTCTACCTGGGAGGCAAGAGCAGGTTCTGCCTTGTTCAGTTCATCTCCATCCAGGATGGATGCCTCGATGAGGAGGTGCAGGAGGAAGATGTGCCCGGGGCACGACGTAATCTGCTTCGACTGACCATATTTTCTCTCAGCTATGACAAAAATGGAGACCTGACCACCGGCAAGAGTCGCCGGGTTCGATACTATAAAGTACCTAAAGCTTCTACTGAGTTTCTGCTCAAGAAACCGGTGGCGTTCTGGCTGTAATATTGTGCTATGATAGTATGAAATTTCATATTTTTCGCTTCAAGCGTGATTCTGTTGCATCTATTGTATTAGAGCCAAGATTGTGCAGATGCAAATGTGCATCCTTTGTATCTTTTGAATAATATGAAATGTATGGCGATGTCTCTTTTAATCCTTTTGATTTGATCAGTAGAGCATGCTTGCATAAGCCTGCAAGAACATGACCTTTTGAATGGCGATGTTTTGTTTATCTTATTTGATTAGCCTTCGCTCCTCATGCTCACATTGTTCTCTGAAAATTGGTGTGAATGTGTGTTCTTGATGGCTACTGTACATTATGAATATGTTTGTTTTCCATGGTTACATTCTGAATATGTCTGTTCTGGATGGTTCAAGTTCTCAATGTGTGTGTGCTTTCTGCATTCATGCGGGAAGCGGTGCTAGGTCCTGAAAGTGCTCAGATCAGATAACTTCAGACTGGAGACAAAAGAAGATAGTAGAACTCCACATTGTAATTAGGATTGTACCCCATCGGCGCCAACGTGCTCAACGTCCGCGTCACCGGGGCGCTCTACGACGTTGAGGCAGCACGGCGGGACACTGGACGGCGGCGACAAGACCTGCATCGGCGTGCAGTGCTTCCGCAAGGTGTTCCTCATCATCGCCGTCGTCGGCGCGCTCGTGTCGCTCGTGCTGGTGTGGCGGACCAGGAACTCTACAAGGGAGACATCTACGCCGAGTTCAGGGACAACGCGCGCCGCCGCCGAGGAGGAGGACGAGGATCTGAAGCGGCCCAAGGAGGAGGAGTCACGACGAGTATCTGAAGCGGCCCAAGGAGGAGGAGTCAACGCTGGTCAACGGGACTAAGGTGTAGTATCCATGGGGATTGGCGGCCAGGCGCTTGCAACCCTTGCGTTGACGGAGTATACATGGCCAACGCCACATGATTGAGCTGACGCTCGGTTTTGACTTGTATACACGTCGTCTCCGGTCCATGCTGTTCTCAAGCTCAGAGAGAGCTCAGACGAGAGAGGCAAGGGATGCCTCAGTCACAGACTCACAGCTTATGACTGCATATACTGCAGGTGATTACTGATTGATTAGCGTGGAGTAATCTTTTAGCAGAAGACTAGCGGTGATGATAGCATAGAACGAGTTGCCTTGTTATGGTTTGTTTAGCTTCTGTGGTAGATGATCCCAATTTATAGTTGTCGGAAGGAGAATAAAATTACCTTGATCACCTGATAGAGGTTTGTATCCAGGTGATCTGGTGTCCTGCCTGTAGCATACAGCCATGGTGGTTCTGAACGTTTGATGGAAGCGCACCATTTCTGCAAAGGAAGAAATCAGATGAAGCGAAAACAACATTATTTGAATGACAAATGAAACGTTCTGCGTCAACGAATCACACCATTTCGACGATGAACTTTTAAGAATATCTCCTCTTCTCTTTCTAAAATTTAAATGATTTATTGGCACGGTGCACTGCCTTGCCCTCATTCAGCTCGAATGAGCTGTGAGATCAGTTCCTATCAGTTCCTTTTACGAACAGAGCTACAGAGGTGTTGATCCGTCCAATTTAGCTGGATTTTTAATTTCTGGACCAACAACTGATCTCAAACAAGAGATGTTCCAAGTTTCAACAAAACTGCACTTGCATTTACCTGATGGTTGCAAATTGTCGTCTGATGGGCCTTAAGACAAATTAAACAAGCTTGATGAATTTTATCCATTGTCGTTAGTAACTAGAAAGTGACATTCCACTCGGTAAGCTTGAATTGCTCCTAGAGCCTGTGAACTATCACAAATAATTTGATATTATCCTTCAGGTGATACAGTTAAATCATCTGCTTTGTTTGCAGCAAAACTTGTAATAATGTGGCCCAATGCAACTTTGTTTGCAGCGGCCGGGAATTTTTCATTTGCTTGATGAAATAAAACTCCCTTTATCTAAAAGAAACAGTTAAATCATCTGCATGACTGCATGTTCAGCCAAAGTGAATATTTCAGGACGCTTCACTGACAACAAATGGTCAAGATATCTGACTTTTCATAGCAAACAATATTTCTCTTGACCATTTGTAATCAGTCGACAGGAGAGAGAAATTACCTTAGAATATCTGACAGAGCTTCTTATCCTAAGTGAACCGGTGTCCAGCTTTTAGAGAACATGCAATGTTGGCTTTTATCATCTGATGATTTTCAGGTCGAGAAACGATGCTGACAGGGCGAACGCCGTTGGGCTGATACGCCGTCTCTGCTATGTGCTATGGAAGGAATCAGATCAAGGGAAAGTCGACGTTGTTTGAATGTCAATCATAAAGCGTTGCATCAATTCGAATCAATGGTGTTTGTGGCTCGATTTGACTTGATAGTTTTTTTGGCTTAATAGCCATTTTTGTCCCCAAACTTTCTCAGGGATCGTTTTAATCCTCGAACTACCAAAAGAGTCAATTTAGTCTCTAAACTATTGTTTTCTGGTCTAGTCTAGTCCATAGCCTTAGTTGGCATGCCACATCAGTGGGTCTAATGTGACCACACTCTGAATATCCAGAGTGCCCTCTACATCAATTAGTCAATTATGTGGAACTATTCATTACTGAGTCTGTCTATCTTTTTACGGAATTAATTAATCATGTCTTTCTCCATATTTCCTCTAGATATCGTTCAGCAAATCTTGTTTTTGATCCCTCTCCTAAGATTTCTAAATTATACATGCTAAAATAGTGTAATCTATTGCTACTTGTTACTCTGAGTTGCTTACGCTGGAATTAACTGTATGAACATGAGTGAAGACAACTCTATCACGTTATGAGTAGCAGATGATGAGAGCATACATGACGCACTGCTCGCTGGATTGCCACTGCTGAGAGCCTGAGAAGTTACTGGGGAGGGCACTATGCACATTTGGGCAGTGGTGGACCTAGGATTTAAATTTAGGGTATGCCACCCCAATACTTCTAATATACTTATATACAGTATAATTAATAAACAATTTGGTATGTAACGGAAACCAGCTACTCGGAGGGATGGAAGCCAGGGGCAGTTGGCCTGCTCTATTTGCAAATTGCAAGCACAAGAGTCAGACGTTGGCATAAAGACTTGACCTGAGAAATGGCTGGAGAAATATTTTTTATATGGGTTTGTATTGGAATTTTAGGTATGCCATGGCATACCGGGCCCACCCACTGGCCACTGAGTCCGTCAGTGCATTTGCTGTATGTCACACTGGACGAGCTGATATGGCATGCCACTTAATTAAGATCAGCTGACATGACATGCCAATATGGTACAACTAAGATCAGGGACTAGGTTGGAAAAAAATAGTTGTTCAGGGATTAAATTGGCCCTGTTAATAGTTCAAGGACTAAAATGAGCCTCTAAGCAAAGTTTGAGGATTAAAATGGCTATTAAACCTTTTTTAAAAAGGAAAGAATATTGCAATATTCAGTACTGTGAGCCGCTGGATGGAAAATGCTGCATTGTTGGCCTCCAGCAGCTCAGGGGCAGTTGCCGCTTCAGTATCCGCATCAGGCGGCCGAACGACTGTATGGGCGGACGGACACGGCCGGACCCCATCCATCCAAGACGTACGGAGACGGAATTGAATGCCAGTCTCAGTCCCATCCTGTCTTTTCTTGGAGGTCCATGGCTAGCTCCCCTCCAGCAGCAATGGCGACACTCTGAACCATGGGACAGCCGCTTGGGTGCTCCGTGGATGATGGAAGGGGGATTCAGGTTAGCCACAGGGTTTATCTGCATGGCCAGTTTTCAGCCAGGCTTCAGAGCATCGGGTCGTCGCTCTCACTGATTTTGGTTTGTTTCCAACGTTTCAATGCGCTTGTCATGTCGTCTGACGGCTACAGGTGAAATATGCCCATGTGTGGCTACGGTTAATACAACAAAATGTGCCACTCAATTTTTACTCAATGCTCATGACCAATTTATCATACTATTTATATTTTATTACTCGTAACAACGCAATCACATGTCCCTTCGCGTCGAGATTCGACGCTGCCGCCCACGACTCCGCCGCCGTCTCCGTCTGGGACTCCTAATGACACCTCTCTTTCCATTCTAATCGTTAATTCGCAATCCACCGTCCGTAGCTGTGTTCTCTCCACCACCGTCGTCCGGGCGCTCACGAGATCGTCAGGTCCGATAACGGGTAAGCGGAAGCACTCCACCTGTATTTTTTTCATGATTCGATATACTTTTTGAGAACTCTCGTGAGCAGGAATTGGAAGCAGTGCTGCTCCATCTCATCATGCTGCAGGAAGCATGAGTACTCCATCTCGTCATTGCAAACTGCTTGGCCAACTGCTGACTGCTGCTCCATCTCGTGGTTAAGGGCCTGAGCTGCAGGAAGGAGGGCGCGCCGTGCTGCTGTGTTGGAGCTGAGCTTGAAGCGCATGGACAGCGGCCGCGGAGTCCCGTACGGCGACGGATTCTACGCGAAGGGTCGTGAGTGGTGCGATGCCTGGATCCCGCCGTTTCAGGTTTGATTTAGTGAGGAGTTTTTAGAAAAATTATAATTAGCAAAGCTAATGATGGGAAGATTTAAGTGTTAAAGTTTTCACTCTCTCTTTAGCCTTCGGATAGAGATTCAACAGTTGTAATGAGAGTTTTCATAGTTTGCACATAAAATTAGTTTCTATAGGATACGTCGCCTAAATTAACCATCTTTCACTCCACGACGTCATATTTACTGCGTTGGCAGAGAACTTTTTTTTTTGTTGTTGATAAACAGGCAGAGAACGTTGACAACTGAAACAATCAGCAAGGACGATTGTCCCCGCGTAGCGACGAATTGCAGAAGGCTGCCAGGAGCAAAACGTCAACGTTGCAGCAGTTGTACGAGGAGCAGTGCGATCCTGGGCGCCAGCTAAGGCGTGCTGTTGTTTTGCAAATATTTTGAGGGAAGAGGAGGGCTTTGTGTGCTTACAATGGGTTTGGGTGTGTTTAGTTCTAAAAAGTAGAGGAGAAAGTTTGGTGAAAATGTCACATCGGACACTGTAGCGTACTGGAGCATGTTTGTGGTAAATATTGTCGTATCATGACCTAACTAGACTCAAAAGATTCGTTTCATCGTGTACATCAAAACTATGTCCTTAATTTTTTTATTTATCCACATTTAGTGTTCCATGCATGAAGGGGAAGATTTGATGTGATAGGTGGATAGTGAAATTTAGAGAGAGAATTTTTGGATTTTCGGTGGAACTAAACACAACCAATAACGAATTGGACCAAGCATCCATCCGTGGTGTATATCTTACTGACACGGAGAGGACCTGCATATAACAACTGCTGTACATGTCTCAAGCCTCGCCCTGCGTTCTCGAGGCGGCGTATACATTGGTTGGGCTGGGCTCTAGAGCCCAGCAACTCTCAGGTCTCTTGTGCTGCTCTTCCGGGGTTTCGGCCTTCAATTTTAGCACGCGCCCACGCGTATAGCACCGTACTATGTACTGTACGTAATTATTACTAACAGGATAAATGGCCGCATGGAGATTTTTTTTTGAGCCAATGACCGCATGGAGATTGAGGAGGGGAGCATTAACTCAGAAAAGCTTTTGAATAGAAAGGAGAACATTGCTTATTCTATCCAATTCACTTATATTGACGTCTTTTGGTGGATGTTATTAGATGAACTTAGAAGTATCAGCTCGATCATATTGAATATAAATTTGTAAAACTGGTATCCAGTGAACAAGTTATGGCTTTCTAAAGTTGGACTTTGGCCTGTTGTCTAAAAAAAATGACCGCATGTACGGTGTATCACGAATTCGCGATACGGAGGGAGTAATTTTGATGATCTGATCTCATCTCCTTGTATTCACATTGGACTCTTACGTAGGCACGATCCATGCCGTACGATGGAGCTGGTTACGAATTCGAATTCGATCTCGTGTTGCAGCCCTTGCATGTAACACCCTAAATTCATCACATTTAAATCATAGAAACCATTTGGAAATTTTCTAGGAATTTTTGAAGCTTATATGAATTTTCTAGGATTTAATTGGAATTTTATTCTCTTTAATTGAATTAAACATCATTAAATAATTATTTTAGTCAAAATAAGTTTTTGTTGCATTCATCTTGTTGCATATATTTTTGGTTGCTAGTAAATTGAATTTGAATTTAAATTCTGTTTAAATTCGAATTTAATTTGCTTTTGTTTGAATTATAGAAAAGTTGTTTAGGCTGAGTTTGGTTTAGGTCCCTGGACTCTCAGCAAAGTCCGCCTTTGCCCCCTGAACTTTCGGCCCAGCCCATCTTTGCTCCCCGCACCGTTTTTCTTTTCTTATCGGGCCGTTTTCTCTTCGCAGGCCGTCTCCTCTCAGTTTTCGGCCCACGACGGCCCAGTCTCGCCGCACCGCTTTCCTCTCCCCGTTGTCGCTGTCGTGTGGGTCCCGCTTGTCAGCTTCGTCGTCCCCGACCTGGATTTCCCTCGACCGAGTTCCAACCGCCGCCGTCGCCGATTTCCGCTCAGGCACGGACGCCCAGGGCGCCCGGACTCCTTTTTTTCCCCGGCCTATATAAGCGGCTGAACCCCACCGTCTTTTTCCCCAAACAAACCGAGCTTCGCAACCCTAGTTCCCGAGTCGCGCCGCCACCCAAGTTCGCCGCCGCCTCAGTGCGACGACGACCAGCATCGCCGTTGTCAATTCCGTGTCCAAGACTCGTCGAAATACGTCGCCAGGTGGTATTGAAGTTTCCCCGTTCGTTTTCTTGGATCAATTTCGCTCTTGTCATGCTAACGACGCTCGTCGTCGTTTCCCAGCGCCGCCGACCGCCATTCTTCGTCGTCGAGCGCCGTCACAGCTCTTTGCTCATCGAGATCTGCCGTGGTAAGTTCGTCGTGTCCTTCCAAGTCTCTAGGGACAAACCGCGCTCGTTTTGGTGTTCCCTAGCGTCGAGTTCATGACAACCGGAGAGCTCCGCCGCCGCGCATGGAGCCGCCGCCGTCGGCCATCGCCTGTGCGTCGTCCCAGTCATCCAGATCACCATGGTTGAACTCGCCATCGTCTTGCGAGTCCGTAGGTCCTGATCTTGTCGCAAACCGAGCCTTGTAGCCTTAGATCGAATTTACTCCGGCGAAGCCCCGCCGCGGGAGCGAGCGGCGCCGCCGTCCCGGCCGTCGCCGTCGTTGGCCGAGGTCCCATCTTCCCCTGACCGTCCGATTCAGATCCTACGGTCTAGATTGGATCTAGCCCGAGTAAAATCGATCGCGTACCGGTCAGTCGTGACAATTTTGCTAAAGAGTCCCTGAACTTCTTAGGAATCAACCCGCAGTCCATCTTAGTTCAAAAATAATTACAGATAGGTCATGTTTCTTCTATTTTAGCCCCTGCAAGTTTTAAAATTACACCCGAGGTCCTGTGTTGGTTATTTTACCCGTAAGCCCTCGTGTTTTTATACAAAATTATGTTTAAGTCCCTGAGTTTTCGCAGTTAGGTCCCTAGAACTTTTAAAACTTTGCCAGCAAGCCCTGAACCTTAGAAAAGCCATATCTTTCTCGTTGTAGCTCAGATTCCCGTGATTCCTGCGCTCACGCGTTCGTTGTAACGAGTAGAATAGTTTTGTGCTGCTGTTTTGATCTGTTGGAATTGTTTGGTGTACTGTTTCTTATTTGTTGTATTGTTTCCTTGTACGTGAATGTGTGATGCGAATAGGAAACGTTCAGTTCGAGGATTTCTCTGAAGACCCAGCTGTTGGAGAAGAATTTGAGCAGCATCAGAGTTGGGAAGAAGGCAAGTGTATTATGTCATACAAATGTCCTAATAATTGTTAATTTCACCATCCATACATGTGTCTTAATTTGATGGGTTCCTATTTAAGGATTTGCCTAGTCACTATAATTTCCTGTCCCTGAAACTGAGTTGCTTAATTAATTTTGATGGTAGATGATGCTTAGCTTGCTCAAGTGGGATTGGTCTAATGAACCCCTACTCTATGTTCCATATACTCTTTTAATTAATTAATCTGCAAGATCATCTCTTTTTAATTGGAGCATGGAGCGACCACCCAGGAAAACAGTACAACCATAAGTGCTAACATGGCTCTGGCTTTGACCGATTAATTAGGTGCTCTAGGTAGATTTACCTGAAAGGGGCATGAGGGGCGGCGGTTGACGAGGTATAGCCCGGTCCTCTTGAGCTGTGGGCTTAGCTAAGAGACAGACCTCATTAGGGAGGGTTATGCTTTGCTCCTGAACCGGAAACCTTAGCGGGCTATCACTTATTAGAGTGTCTTTGTAAAGGTCTCATAGTGAAACCCAGTATTCGGTCCACGTGGTATGGGAAGGGTACATGCTTTCGGGCAATGAGAATCGCGACTTATGGTGAAAATGTACAACCTCTGCAGAGTGTAAAACTGTTATAACAGCTGTGCTCACGGTCATGGGCGGCCTGGACCCTCACATGATAATTTACACGTGAAGATGGATTAAATTGTGGTTACTTGATTGTGTTGGGATTATGTCATTCATTAATTTGTGGGTGGTATATACTTTCATTTGGTAGTAAATAGTTGTCTAATAAAACTGGGCCAATTAAAAGTGCTTACTGCAGTATTGTCAGGCAACCTTTTTGCCTCAGCCTTATATGTCATATTATATTTGCTGAGTACGTCACGTGCTCATGCTTGTTTTCTTTCTTCTATTGCATCTACTATACCCGAAATGCTGCTCAGATTGGGAGGATGTGGAGGATTTTGCTACTGAGTTTGAGGAGTTCTAGGCGTGTCTTCCCCCAGTCATCTGCCTGTGGAGTTGGAGTCACTCGTGCTTCGATACTTAAACGTTTAATTAAGTCTTCCGCTACGACATTTGTGTCTACTCTGATATTGTAATATTCGTACATTAATACTTTCTCGAATGCATTGTTATGATTATTCACTTGTGATGTCTACCATATGTATGTAAACTTGATCCTGACGCACATATGACATGCATCTTCTGCTAGAACCGGGTGTGACATTGCAGGAATCGAAGATTAGTGGCAGCGCCTTTAAAAAAGAGAAGGGAACATCGAACACAGAACGGGGAGGAAGCCAATCTATAATTCTATATCGAGCCGTATTAAAATTCGAATTTTTTCAGTCGAAGCAGGATGCCGAAGCGGCGTCCAAGCGAGCGTGACCGCCGCCGCCGGCGGCACCTTTACCTCGTCTTCGACGACTCGTCGTGCGGATACAGCATCCGCAAGGTAGATCTGCCGCCTGATCCCGATTCTAATTCCGATTCCGACGACGGCGAGCATCCGCCGCCGCCGCATCCGCATCCGCATGCTGCAACCTCACGGGCAGCCGCCGATCAGCTTCGCCACCTGCCACCGGCCGTGTTCCGCCTGGAGGCGCCGCGAGGGTTGCCGCACTACTTCGCCGCCGCCTTTGGCACGAGGATCATGGCGATGCATCCCGTGAGACCGGGAACCGACGGCGAGCTCTGCTCCATGCCCAAGCACCTCGCCCCCGTGTTCGACGTCCGCACACGCGGCGTCATCTTTGCCCCACGCCACAGGGCAGATTTGGCTGACCCCATCTACATCCCGTCAGGGATAGGCTGTTCGCTCTAGCCTCCGGCTCCTTCGAGCAGCTCTGGCCGCCGCCGCTGGAGCACCCCGGCGGTGAGCACTTGGTGTGGGCATGGCACGAGCTCCCGGAGCCGCCCTTCGAGAGGCAGCGAATCACCTCCTACGCCGTGCACCCCGACGGCCGGACGATCATTGTCAGCACCGCCGGGAGTGGCGCGGCGGCGCCGCCGCCGCCACGTTCGCCTTGGACACGGAGGCGGGGACTTGGTGTGGAAACGGCTGGGGAAGTGGGCGCTGCCTTTCACTGGCAGCTCGCACTTCGACGGCGAGCTGAACGCCTTCGTCGGTCTCTCCAAGGACACAGACACCCTCGGCCACCTCTGCTCCTGCGACACGGCCGGTTCCGACACCGGCGAGGGGCGTTGCCCGCCGCCGGCGTGGAAGCTCGGCAAAGAGAAGCTGTTCGGCGATGACCGGGGCGAGAAGCATGAAGGAGCCACCCTCCTCTACCTGGGAGACAAGAGCAGGTTCTGCATTGTTCAGTGCATCTCCGTCCAGGATGGATGCCTCGATGAGGACGCGCAGGAGGAAGATGTGCCCGGGACACGTTGTAATCTTTTTCGATTGATCACGTTTTCTCTCAGCTACGACAAAAATGGAGACCTGACCACTGGCAAGAGCCGCGCCGGGTTCGATACTATAAAGTGCCTAAAGCTTCTACTGAGTTTCTGCTCAAGAATCCGGTGGCGTTCTGGCTGTAATATTGTGCTATGATAGTATGAAATTTCGTATGTTTTCGCTTCAAGCGTGATTCTGTCGCATTCATTGTATCAGCCAAGATTGTGCAGATGCAAATGTGCATCCTTTGTATCTTTTGAACAATATGAAATGTATGGCGATCTCTTTTAATTTTGAGTAAAATGCACCCCAGGAGTCATATCAAAGAGTAGCTGGTTATTTACTTTCTCAAAAAAAAGTAGCTGGTCAATTTTTTATTTCTCTATATGAGAACTACGTTGTGATAATTTTGAGTAATATATATAATAAGTTATAGTATTTATATGATTTTAATACCTTTAAAATCTACTCTGCCATATTATAATAATAGAATATAAACATAATATCATCTAAAACTACGCATATAGTATACATATGTTATTATTAATTAACAATTTACTTATTAGTCTATTAGGTCTTCTAGCTTAGCTCACGAGCTGGCTCGAACTCGCTCGTTATACTAACGAGAAAAACTCTTGCTCGGCTCGTTAGAAATATGCACCGAGCCGAGCCGAGCGAGCTAACAAGTTTCGAGTATTTTGTTCAGTCTTAGTCCAAACACTTATTACAAATTAGGTAAGAAACTACATTCTCTCCCACAAATTAGGCCCTCTCTTGTAGTCTTGTTTATATATATAGCACGATGTGTAGTTAAAATAAAACTGCAGGGGTCTTTTCTAAACATCGTACTTTGATAAGAAATAATCAAGGAAACCAGTTACTTTGATTCAATTCGGTTTTGGTATTAGAGATCTTTTTCCAGCCATGCCCGCTGTAATGCACCTGCATAATTGCTATAGTCTAAAATAACCACATAATAAAAGTAGCACGTACGTGTCGCGCACGCATTGTTACTAATTAGTAGCTCTAGACTGGTTCTTTTAGTATGATTGTGGATTTATCATTCTGTTGGAAGTGATTTTATTATTTACCACCTAAATGATAGTTTCAAAGGACATGGAAACTTCACATTGTGACCAGTAGCCTGCTATTTGGAGTTCCATATCTTAATTTACATACGTGTTTTTTTTCCTTCCAAGGAGCAACCGTTCCTAGTATGGAATTGGAAGGGCCAATGGGATTAAGTGGATTTATAACAAGACTCTATATTTCTTTTATCGATTAATCATTTTCTTCTAAGATATGTTTGTAATATTTACTTTTTATACACAACATTTTGCCTCCATATATGTTGGCACATTAACTCATTATTCTCTATGATTACTCAACTAAATATTTTATTGACTCGGCATTTTTCTTATGAGATACTCCGTATCTAACTTAATTTTCCATATTGTCTCACATTTCTTTTGTCCATGCAATATTTTTTTATCTCTAAGACAACTCAGTTTGACATATATTTTATTAACTCAACATAATTTCTGACATGTGCTGTCTTATCTTTTTATTTATTATTTTTCTTTCAATATATGACAGCTCAACTCTTTTGTTGACTCCTTTTTCTTCCAATAACCCTTTTTATTTACCATATGTAGGGTAACTATAAGAGGATAAATGTAGATCACATAAGCTTGCTGAGGAAGGCTATGGAACAGATCAAAGCTCCTGTCCCTGCAGTGCAGGTTCTAAGCAATGGCGGGGAACTGACTAGTGTTATTGTCGCATTTGACGCTAGAAAAATACCCTGTGAAGTGGTGCAAGGATCAACTCCCGGGCAACAGTTATTGCAAGGGGATGAATGAAACTGTCCTGAACGTGCTGAACAAGATGCAGTTTTAAAGGTGGTGAGGTATTTGGGCATGAAGTTTGGGCTCCAGGTTTTGGATTTTAGTTCTCATAAGATCAACAAACTGGAGATGCAGTGCCAACAGCTAGATGAACAGAATGTCATTGTTCTGAAGAATATTAAGAGGCTATTGTGAAGCAGTGGGGATCTTCTATTGTGGACGCTTGTATTCCAACAGAGGATATACTACCTGAGCTGCTGATTAGCATTGGCTTGGAGTCGATGAGTGGAGCCGATGAGAATGCAAGCATGTTATTCTTGTAGTTCAATTACATAGTATTGTTGCTGTGTACTAAATGGAACCTTTCACGTCTGGCAAAAGAACTTATGCATTTTGTATTATCTATTTATTAACTTAACATGCCTAGATGGATGAATGTTTTTTGGTTGCCCTGATTCTATTTATTACGGATTCCGATTTAAGCAGAATAGGTCATGCATACAAAATATTTTCAAAAAAACTTCATGATATAGAGAGGCAATGTGTATGTTAAAACAGCAATGTTCGCAAATCCTTTACAGAGACATCAATAGAATTCATATCATGTCATCTTAAGCCATAGTTCAACATCTAAACCTTTAGTACACAATTGTGATATAAGATAAAATGCAGGTCCAGTCTAAATTATCTGACTACATTACAACACAGCAAAATCTTACGCCTTCAGTTACAACTCTTGTCCATATGTAGCTCAGTGCCCAAAATAACCAACCTTGCACACAAAGCGATCCCTACTTGAAGAAGGAATCACACTCATCTTCCATCACCAATCACTATGCATCAGTGTAGCCCTTAAGGTCACACTTGCTGCAACGAACATCAGTTTTTCATATCTTTGTTGTACTTCCCTGCCACCCACAAGTCTTTCTAGTATGTCCTGCAGAAGGCAACTCAACTTCAGGAGTACCAAACACGAACATTTCACTATTACGTTACTATGAAATTATTATGTTACTATAAAGCACCACTTGTGGTGAAAATAGTGAGCTGGAGTAGTATTTTGCAATATGCGCATGGTCTACATAAAGAGTCTGGCAAATATTTATGGATATTGTGTTTGGTGTTTATTGGCAAAAGTAACTAAGTTTTAAAACTGTCTTTTACAAGATGTACATTAGCTATGGCTTGACTACAAAAAGGACTGGATCTGAAATTTAGACTGTCGTGCATCAATGAAGAGAGTCTGAAGTTTAGGAGGGTCTGAAAGGGCAACATGGGTACATAACTGTGTTGTATAAAAAGAACAATGTTAAAATCTGAAATGTAACTGAATGTTGGGTTGGCCTGAAACAACAACCAAAACACACAACAGAGTTGTTGGAATAGATAAAAAATAAAATAGAAATCTGAATTGCAGCAGGCCTGTTGGTGGCTGGTGCTGATTATTGTTGAGAGAAAAATACTGCTGGCTGGTTAGTGGCTGGTGCTGGTTTTTACTGAGATAAAAACACTGCTGGCTGACGGCTGATAAGCCAAACCAACGGGTATAAAAACTAATTTGGGTATTAATTGTGGATGATGGGTAGTTCTGATTATTCTTTGGGCGAGGGGGCTGAGTGCTTGTGCGGAATAAGGCCCTGTTTAGTTCTCAAATTTCACCTCTAAATTTCACTATGTAAAAAGAAGATTCACATCGTATCAAAATGTCGGCATATGAGTATTAAATGTAGATGAAATCAAAACTAATTATTTGTTGTTCTTTGCGAGACGAATATTTTAAAGCTAATTAATCAATATTTGGATAATTATTTAAAAAAATACAAACGAAATGCTACAGCATTGTATTTATGGCACTTTTTAAACTTGAAATTAAACAAGGGCTAAGCTGGGTGAATGGACCGTACGCGAAATGTGCCTGCATGGGTAATGGGGTCTTTTTTAGTTCCCAAATTCGGGAGTTTGGGGTCTCTTTGTAATCATTGCGTCACTGTAGCATTTCGTTTGTATGTGCGAAAATTTATTCAAAAATTAATTAATTAGGCTTAAAATGTTCGTCTCGCAGAGTATAACAAAAATATACAATTAATTTTTTATTTCATCTATATTTAGTACTCCATACATGTTATGATATTTTAATGTGATGGGAAATTATAGTAAATTTGGGAGTTGGTTTTTAGAATTATAAACAAGCCTGATAGCTAGCGAGTCAGAAGCAGTAAGGCCGCGGTCAACGAGCATCTCGGCGAGGCAGAGCCAGCACGAAGATTGAAACAGAATGGACGGCGTGAGATAAGCTGAGTCGTTGTTCATCCGGATTCACCCGTTGCCCCGTCCCCCCTCTCACGCTCCTGCCTCACGGCTCTTCTGCCCTGAGGCGGTTACGGCTTGGCGCGCCGCCCGCCGCCATATCCCCGCCGAGGCGCTGTCCTTGGCCGCTGCTCCCACTGCTCGTCCCGGGGAACCAATGGCATCCCGCTTCCGATCCGGCCGGCGCCGCGCGTCCACCTCGCCCGGCAGCTCGTCGACCTCGCCTGGCCGCAAGTCGTCCGGCCACCGCAATGTGAGGCGCCGGGCGTCGACCTCTCCCGTCAGCGTGTCGTCCACGCCCGCGCCCGCGGCTGCCCGCGCGTCGTCCACGCCCACCCCCACCCCCACGCCCGCGCTCGCGGCTGCCCGCGCGTCGTCCTCGCTTGGTCAGTCCTCGTCCATCCCTACGCCCCGCCGCGCATCGTCGACGCCCACGCCCCGCCGCGCGTCTTCGACGCCCACGTCCCGCCGCGTGTCGTCCACCCCAACGCACGCCCGCGCGTCGTCACTGCTTCGCAGCTCCTTGATTTGGAAGGTGAGTAAATGCTGTTTATATCCAAAACCTAGATGGTTTCGTCCTAAACTAGAAAACACGGGTGCGGCACCATCCTTGAGTTGGCCAGTGGTGATTCTCTGTGTGTTTTGCAAAGGATTATACCATTTTTGGACCATGGGTCTTGGATGTTAGTAGCCATGTGAATGGATGTATAAGCTAGGCGGTCACAATAAATATGTAAGAAAGGCAGTATTGCTAGAAGCTATGTTGATTGAATTTTAGTTATCAATAAACATTTATTGGCCTCTCTCATGAGAGAACAGCCCATATAGGAAATTATCCTTGTGCTTGCATTGACGGAGGGAGACACCATTGCTTGTTGCCGTTGCTCTAGTGTACTTTTCTTCTAGAATTCATGCTACAATTATATGATGCATGCATCATGATGATCTCAATACCAGATTTAGAATATGTACTAGAAATATGGCGCGCTGTTATGACCCGTTAATTTTGCATATATAGTTAGCTTGGTTAGGATAACATAATTTATTAGCTTAATCCAGCCCTCAGGTGAGTATATGGAGCTGTTTTTATTGGGTTTCATGTGTCCACTACTATTAGTAATAAATCCGTTGAGGTACTAATATAGGATTAACTGTGCACGGGCAAGTGTTGCTAAGTCTGTAAACCTTACAGAACTACATATCCTAGTTGCCAATTTGCAGTCTCCTTTTTAGATAGCGGTCCTAATATTTAATAAATTTCTCTGCGGTGATGTTGCCAACATCATAAAATGAAGCATCAGATTGGTTCTAGCAGTTCACATAAGCTGAGGAACTTAACAGTTACCCATTTCATTTTTTTTGTTATGCTGTCAACGTCTCCATAGGATTTATTTGGCTTGCACCAAAAGATCACTTGGTGCAGAAAGATTTTTGCATTATTTCTTCAGAGAGATGCATACAGAAAATGGATTCATGGTAAAAATTATGGAATTACATGTTGAGATTTTTTAGAGTAACACAATTTTTTAAGATCTCTCTGGATACTGACGAGAAAAGGTGTACAGATCGTGAGAGAGAACTAATATGTCTAAGCTTAAAATTTGGTTTCAAAGCTTTGTCTACGAAAAACTGCAGTGTTAAAATTATGTCTTTTTCTAGGAAGGATGAAAAAGTCTAGTAAAGCTTGTCATGAACATTTGGTCATTTCCACATGATTTATGTTGTCCAATACATTACTTATACTGATAAGATGAGCTGTGATATTCCACAAACAGAAAAATAACACACACGAAGTAGTAATATTTACTTAGATAGACTGGGCAAAACATAGAATGTTCCTGTGTGGTAGTTGTGAGCTGTAGTACTATAAATCATTATCAAGCGAGTGCCTGCTTAAAATTTTCATCCTATAGTGAGTATTGATGATATCCTCGTGCTTTGGGCTATTGGGAAAAATCATTAGCCTGAATTACCAAACCAAACTGCCAGCCGCGCATGCTTGAAACTGATATAAATTTTCTGTGCCGGCTTGACTACTCTGTCAATGCATTGAATCTTTGCAGCCACAAATGCTGCAGTGCTTCACCTAATGGGAGGAACTATTTTATTTTATTGTTTTGGTTCCCACTTTATAGAGGGTACCAGTCAAGTACTTCGACAAAAGATTGCATCTCCAACAAATTATTAGCAGCTAGCTGACATGTCTTCTGATTCGAAAATTGATGTGCTGTTAAATTTCTAATATAACTGTTCGTCCAATAAAACAGTTGTTATAACATAGGAGTACTTTATGAATAAGGGCTCTCCATTCTTTGCTAAGCTAGAAGGCTACTGCACATATGAAATAAATGTATTGTATTGGTCCAAAAATGTTCAGTACCATCCAGAACACCTTCTCTAAAAGTGGAAACTGATACAACCTTAAACTGTTTCTTTTCATTTTCTCAGCTTAATCTGCTAAGTGCTAAGACCACAGGAGAGCTCTCAAACCACATTATTACTGGTACATTGTGAAAATTTTAGTAACTAATACCGGCTGACAAGGACCCTATCCTTATTACCTGGTCAGACATTAACATTGCCCCTGCCCTTAGTAAAATTATTGAAATAACCGAGTTAAATGGTCATGCTGCCTTGCTTTGATTTCTCCCCCTAAAAATTTCTTTATACTACTGCACTCTGTGTAGCCTCACTTATATAGTGCCCTGAACTCCCCTGGCTGTCCTACAACTAATATACTT
This sequence comes from Echinochloa phyllopogon, assembly GCA_033239725.1. Taxonomy (NCBI): domain Eukaryota; kingdom Viridiplantae; phylum Streptophyta; class Magnoliopsida; order Poales; family Poaceae; genus Echinochloa; species Echinochloa phyllopogon. Next base: position 6,803,696 of record BTCW01000009.1, on the reverse strand, counting down.
TGTCAGTAAGAATACTGCTAGAGACTAAAGTATTTGTTTCCTTGTATATGTTTTCAGTCTATTTTTGAAATTAGCAAACGTTGTTTGAAGCTTTGCAACTGACAAACTGTTACTGCTATTGGGGAATTCCATGAATATATATTCCAGATTGCTTTAGTCACAGCATAAGTAGGATGTTGCATTACTAAGTTGCTAACCCTGTAGCATGTTCTCCAGCATTGTCGCATTGCGGGTATCAACTTGGACAAATTCATAATGTTTTCCAAGCTTAGCTGCAAAGGATTCATCTTTCTCCCTGGCAAAATGGGGCATGAATAATTGACAGTTATATATGCAGCTTGAACAGATAAGAATGTCGCACCCTGCTGTATGGGCAGCTCCGCCTCTGGTGTGGGTTTGCAAAAGGATATGTAGATAATTGGGTTTGGCTTTGGGATGAAGAATGGCAAAATAGGCATTCTCATCCCTCAATAATTGCCGACTGCATGTTTGTCCCCTAGCTTTAGTCCAACTTATTTGACTGCAATCCCTCCTCCCCTCCATCTATCGCAGAGGCCACCACCACCCCTTCTATTTTATTTGAAACATGGTTTGCTCTACAATTTACCCGCTCTCCAATTTACCAAATGTAAGAAAAGTAGTAGTACTATTAAAGTGGCTGAAAGATGCTACTTGCTTATTTGTCTGTAGTTCTTCAAACTGATCGGATTTTTATTTCAGAAACCACACATGAAACTGACGAGAAGGAGGACGGGGCAAGCTCTTCAGAAAGTCCTGAAAGTTCAGGCAGAACAACTTCCGGTAAGTAGTGGCACATGTATTCCTTGTATTGTAGGATATACTACATTTTGCCTGTGCCAGTGTGTGGATTCGAATTGTATGTAAATGCCTATAGCTTGCTTAAATTGCAATTGTTTGAGCCATAGAATCTATATGACTATATACATCACCTACAGCCTGTTACACCCACCTTATAATCTCTTGCAAACCTGCTGGCATTCTGCATTTAGGATCTATTTCTATTACTTAGGTAGTGCTTTTGCAGCTTATTGCTTGTGTAGCACTTATCCGAACTGAAGAAAAGATGTGCTTCAGTTTCGTGACATTATGATCATAGGAACAATAAGGTGTTAGACTTTTACCTTTCTTTTGATATTTGATCATCTAATATTATATTCAATTTACAGGACGAATTGTATGAGCTTTTTGTGTCTGAGAAGGAGGAGAAGAAAAGCTCTGAGTTTCGTGATTTCTATACCTCTGAAGCTGCTGTCACTGCTATCGATGTCCCAGGGCAAACTTCTGGTGAACAGTATCTGAGGTTCTCTGATCCTGCAAAGATTTCATCAGCAACCCTTATCGACTGGGTATTCATGTTGGGAGATGCAGGATATTCTCTCCGTGGCTGTTTTGATTCATCTGATTTTGCAGTCACACACTTTGGTTACTTCAAAGGCAAGAGATCTCTGATGAAAAGACTCAAGAAATACAAAGCAAAGTGGGGTAGGATGGATATGGAAGCAGCTGCTGATTTGATACTGGATGAGATCTGCTCTGGTGCTGCTATACTACCCTCTGATTTGCAACACCTCCTTGGTTTGCTTAAGAAAAAGAACACATTTATCATAAGGCACCATGCCTCGTTGTATAAGGAACTTGGGAAGGATGTCCTGTTCTCCTCAATGTTCGTAAGATTCAAGAAACTTGAGAAGCTTAACAAATCGAAGTACAGGAAAGTTCTCGCCAAGATTCCCTACTGCAGTGGTTTAGATTGGTGGAAGCCAAGAGTCCGGAAAAACACATATCTCGAAGCAGTGCTCAACAGGAAGAATCCCACAAACCTCAGCAAGAAGAACCGGCGAAACCGCAAGGTCAAAATTGCATTCAGGGTTCGTTCAGCATATAAAGGGCACGGGGGTGAGCTATTGAGATTCAGAAGGAATGGTCAGCAACACCTTCCTGATTTTTCGATTGGCAAGCAGCCAGCTGCTGCTGCAGGGACACTGGGCCGTCGCCTTCAGCAGCCATCACCCACTGCCTCCAGCATGAAGAAGAAGCTTCCCTGTTCAGCGGCTTCTGCAGCGAGCAGGGGTCAGAAAGCTGTGCAGCAAGGGATGGGCAGCTGTGCTGTCTCTGGAATGGTGGAAGTGGAGCTCTATGGACCTGATGACGCTGAACATATGTTTGAGGTTGCAGTGCCTGACCTTTTGGTCGATTTCCAGCAAGCTATGAGTGATGTGGGAGAGATCAAAGGTCTTGGGTGGCCGGAGCCATCAAGGGGAGGACGGCTCCGCTGAAAAGTTCAAGTTGGATCTAGTGGGTGGCCGGAGCCATCAAGGGGAGGACGGCTCCGCTGAAAAGTGCAAGTTGGATCCAGTGAAGCCCAGTGAACCTTGATGTAACAGCAGTGCATCTTTGGATGCTTTTCATATTCAGAAATGTTAGGATATATACCGAAGCTCATGTTTGCAGGACTCTTTTCATGCGGTCGAACGGCAGAGTTTCTAACTGAATCTTTTACTGTGGATAGTAACAGCATTACACTTGTGCAGTGGATCTTCTTATATAGATATGATAAGACGTTTCTGGTAATGTTTGGAGGCACTGTTCTATTGCTTGGTTTAACATTTGGCCGGTCAGAATTTTTCCGGTGACTTCCATGTGGAATCAGTTATGAACTGGTGCCGCTGAATTGTCTTTTTAACTTGTTGCAGTGAGGATATATGTCGAAATTGCAACTGTATTCTTTCATATAGTACATGTAGTGGATTATTGTTTACTTGCCTGCTTGATATTGTGATTTTAAGTGAAGTTTGTTAATGGGTGGATTCAATCTTTGGGAAACACTTTTTTGAGTGCTTCTTTGCAACCTGCTAATGGTTTGGGTGGAAACCGGCTTCGATTTGGTGGGAAAACAGTGTTCCTTTGAAACCTAAACGGCTCAGCTTGGTTTGGTAATTTGGTCGGTAGTGGTTTGCTCGATTTCACAGAAAAACTGCTCAGCTTTTGGTAATATGGATGGAAATGCTTTTAAACCGTGGATTGTAGCATATGGATTTGAGGCCTGTAAATCAGAGTAGTCTCCTGGTTTGTTTGCATAGTTTGCGGACCCACTAGTGGATACTTCATAGCGCCGCCGGCGGTCTCGTGAGCGACGCCGGTCCGACCCCCATGGACACCACCGTTGTGGGCAGGGTTGAATGTGTTGTGCGCAATAGCGCGGGTGGGCGGGTTGAATTCGGCCCAGTAGAGGCTTTCGGCCTGCGCGGAAGAGGACGGCTCAGTTGTATTCTCCTTGATTACCTCAAAAAAGTTGTATTCTCCTTAAAAAGAAAAGTAGGAGCTTATGTATTGATGTTTTTATTTTCTTTCTTTATATTATATAAAATATGCCCGTCCGTTGCTATAGTTTATAAAAAAGTATATATCAATTTATTTTGGTTATATTATACTTTCATAGCTTAAGAACTAAGGAAGCTATAAAAGGGATTATCAACATGTTTCACCACCAACTTCAATTTGTGAATTATTTTTCTCTGCTCTACTAGTAATTAGCTATCTTTTTTTTCCGAAAATATATTTTTGCGGTAGAGAGATTCACTCACTAATCAAGAGTCTAATAGGGTTTACAATCTTGGAGCATAAAACGTCAAATACACGAAAAAGCATATCTACAAGCCAAGTTATGGACTTATGGTTTCAACTCGATAAGCATGCTCCACAAGTTCATGAGCAACCTATTCTGCACAAGTTCTTTGGTTACTTGGACACTGCCACAGGCTTTAACGATCTCCGTTACATTTTGGACAGTTGGCCTAATTGGTTGATCTCTTCGTCCTGGAGTGATGGGATACGGTTATCTGTTTTACAGTATTACAAAGTGTGCTAATATTTTTCTTCCATGTGGTCTAATTTTTAGAAGTTTGGTTCACGGCAAAATCGAAATGTCTATATTTTGAAACGAAAGGTACATACATTTATTATCATCAAGAGAATGGCATTTCTCCATAGTTATAAATGTGATCTTTGAATCTAGAGTATTTCATTCCTTAAAAGCCCATAAATTTTCTTCCGTCCAAGCAAGTCTTAAAAAAACTTATCATGGACCTAATTACGCCATCTACGATCATCATAATTTCACACTATAAAAGGCGCTAGAGCAGCAAAGAGCCAAAGACAACAATCACGAGAAGACTCAACCACTTCATCCTTTATATACCAAAACTAGCCCCCTGTAAACCACACCGCCATCACAGTAAGCGACCAAAAGAAAGAGAGGCGGCTTTGCCCTGTCCGTAGGCCGTAGCCTTGGTGCCGAACGCCATGGCCGGCACCAAGAGCAAGTCGTCCTCCGCCAAAGCCGGCACGCCCCTCCTCGGCAAGGCCGCGGCACCTTCGCCAAGGTCTACCACGCGCGCTGCCTCGCCGGCGGCGACCCCGTGGCCGTCAAGGTTCTCGACAAGGCCGAGCTCGCCGCCACGGGCATGGCGGCGGGCGTCCTCCGCGAGGTCTCCGCCACCCCAGCGTCCTCTGCCTCAACGAGGTCCTCGCCACGTGCTCCTAGGTCTACCTCGTCATGGAGCTCGCCCCCGGCGGCGACCTCCTGTCCCGCCTCGCCTCCCTCCCGGCGCGCCTCGTGTTCCTGCAGCTGGCGTTGGCGCTCGCCTACGGCCACGCCCGCGGCGTGTTCCACTCCACCGCGACGTGAAGCCCCAGAACGTGCTCGTCGATACCGCCGGCGGCGTCAAGGTCTCCAACTTCGGGCTCGCCGCGCTCCCGGACTCGCTCCGCGACGACGGCCGTCTGCACACGGCCTGTGGCACGCCGGCGTTCCCGGAGCCCGAGGTGCTCCGCCGGAGGGCCTACGACGGCACCAAGGCCGACGCGTGGTCTTGCGGCGTCATCCTCTTCGTCCTCCTCGCCGGCAGCCTCCCCTTCGACGATACCAACATCGCCGACATGTGCCGCAGCAGGGCGCACCGCCGCGAGTACGCGTTCCCACGGTGGGTGTCGCAGCCGGCGCGCCGCCTCGTGTCGTGTCCCGCCTGCTCGACTGCCGACCCGAACCCGGCGACGCGCCTCGCTGTGGCTGAGCTCGCGGGGCACCCGTGGTTCAAGCGCTCGCTCAGCGTGGACTCGCAGCTCGGCGGCCTCATGGATGGCCAGGCGGAGCGGGAGCTGGCGTTCCAGGCGCCGCCGGCGCTGAACGCCTTCGACATCATCTCCATGTCGCCCGGGCTCGACCTCTCCGGGCTGTTCGGCGAGAGCAGGAGGAGCCGGGAGAAGCAGTTTATGACGACGGCGTCGCCGGAGAAGACGGTGGAGCGGCTGGGGCAGTCGGGCGCGAAGCTCGGGTACTTCATGGTGGGGAAGAAGGGGGTGGAGCGCCTGCCGCTGGGAGGCCTGTCGGGGCTGGTGGCGATGTCGATGGAGATGTCGGAGGTGTCGCCGGAGCTGATGCTCGTGGAGCTGAGGCTGGAGGGCGGCGACGGCGACGAGGCCGAGGTGTTCGGGTGGGAGGAGCTCAGGGTGGAGCTCGGGGATGTCGTCACGGCGTGGCACGTGTGCGAACAAGGCTAATTCGCTAGCGGAAACGGGAGCTGCAGGATGAAAATTCTTTCGTAAGTACTCCGTAGGATGGAAGTGTAGGTATAGTAAAGTCTGAGAGTTGATTAGGACGCACTGTAATGTATGATGCTGGATGTTAATTAGTAGTAGATTGGTAGTTCTTCAATTTAATGTGTGATTATGCCTGTGATGGTTAGATTGCCATGTATAGTAGATCTTCGTTCGGGATTCTTCAAGTGTTCAAGCAAGTGATCGACAATTTCAGTCTCAAACGACAGCAGTACTCCATTCCGGTCCTTCTGCAGATTCCGGCGCAGGAGTTGTATAAGAATTTTGCTAGAATTTGACAGAAAACTTCCATTCCAGAACATTGGAGTCACAAGGAAATTATCTGAAAGAGGGCTATGCGTTAAGGAAGACTTGCTAAGGAGTATATGCTGGCTTTTTGTCTCCTGCAAGCACCAGAAGTGGAATTAACTTGAGTCGATTGCAATACCAAGCAGTTTCCAAGAGTGCTCCTGGTCCTGGTGTAGTCGACCACCAGACTTGACTGCACGTTCCCGTTGCCATGGACTCGTCTTCCCTGACAGCAGCAACCATCGGACTAGAATTTCACAGGAAAGAAAACAGTCGGATTCCAGAGCATTTGGGCTCAAAATAAAATTTCCTGAAAGAAGCCAAAATGCATGGCCAGTGATTGGAATGGATGGACAACATATGCCGTATGCGTGCATATGTTGGAATGGATGGGTTCACTAGAATTACTTGATAGTCCTGCAAGCACAACATGGTTTTAATTGCTAAGCAGTTTCCCCCAAAAAAAATGCTTGCGCTCCCACAAGAAATTTGCTAAAGAATTTGGTGGCTAGAAATAGTTGAAATCCAACACCATTGGTGTCGCAAGAAAAATTCCCAAAAGACGCTGCTTACCAACCAAAGTCGACCAAGTACCAAAATCTGTTCAACTCGAATCGATTGCAAACACCAAAATACGAAGTAGCAGTAGTTTCCTAGTCCAATCGAACTCTCCAAACTTGCATTGAGTGTACATGCATATGATGCATCCCCATTGTAACGGACGAGGGACGACTCATGATCTTCTTCCCTGACAGCGGCTGCCAAACCGCAGCGAAACCGTCCATTTGCACACCATGGGGCCTTTTGTCATCCGATGTATAAGCCGGAGGCCCTCTCTCCAAACTATTTACTCTACTTACTTGACCGGCAGTTCAATATTATTCTCCAACATGATGTCTTCGCCATGCCATTTGCATCATGAATCACCGTGCCAGCAACTCCTTGGTCAGTTTGTTGAAAAAAGTCGACATCCAGGTTAGCTTGGGTTGATCAATTTGAGGTCTGGCAGCCAGACTACTCTGTTCAGGGACGTCATTGTGGGTGCCTGCTCTAGATCGACGATTTTTATTTCAAACTAAGACCAGCACTTGATGTCTGATTTCCCATATCTAAGCTACCAAATGAATGGACCATATGAGTTCATAGACATTCTATTCTTCCTTTCAGAGAGTAAAAGGCTTCCTAAACCACTAACAGGATTCACAAGCCAACTGTAGTAAACTAATAAGAATGCCATGTTGTATTAACTGTTCTGTTGCTTGAGAAGCCACGGGCATGTAGTAAATTAGAACCACAAAGCTATTTAATCTACATATGTAAGCATTGAAGAGTGAATGTTGTGAAGCCACGCTGATGCTCAAAAGTATTGTAGAATGTTTAAGTGAAATGTTTGTTTAATCCTGTACTAAAATATAGAGTTTGCATATGTTTCTTAATTCGCTGTTGTCTCATTGCGATTTTCCTCCCGAGCTGGGCTCATTTCCATCTCAAATGGGCCTTCTGTGGGCTCTGGGCTGACTGGCTGTACATTGAGAAAGCTAAAGGTGCAGCAGCCATTGGATGCATATTGGATGGCATCCGGTAGGGCTGACTTCTTTGCTTCAGCACGTTAGGGAATCCGCGCCGCCTCGTCACCGTTCCCTCTCCTTCCCTTCCGCCGTCGCCGCTGCCCCGCCTTCCGCCTCGCCCGCTGCTTCCTCTCGCTGACACCCTACCTCCGACCGCGTCTTCCACCGCCCCGTCGACTCCAAGGCTCTCAGATCCTCCTCCGAGAACGGCGTGACCGCTAGCCAGTCAGCCCCCGACGAGCAGCCGACGACTGGGCGAGCGGCTCCGCCACTTGCAGCATCTTTGCCCCGCCTTTGCCGGCGACGAGAACCCATGAGGTATTCCCGCCCCTTGTCTTCACTTCCTGCTGTGCGAAACGGAGCACTCAAAACCCTAACATATGCTAAATGTATTCGGATCTGACCCTAACATATAAAGTCAGTTTCGGTTTTGTTTGCAAAATTATCGGGTGTGCATGTGTCTGTCGAGTTGAGTTGCAATAGGATTGGGGATGATTGATTCGAATTCGATCTCGTGTTGCAGGGATCAAAGATTAGAGGCAGCGCCTTTAATAAAAGAGAGAAGGGAGACAGAACGGGAGGAAGCAGATATATATCGAGTAATAATACAAGAAGTCTTTTTTGTGAACGGGGTGGTGAGTAGATAGAGAACAAGAAAGCAACGAGCAAGAAGGATGCCGAAACGGCGCTCTAGTGGGATTGACCGCAGCCCGAAGCGTTGGCGGCAGCATCTTTACCTTGTCATCGATGACTCGTTGCGCGGATACAGCATCCACAAGATAGATTTGTCATCCGATTTTGATTCAGATGACAGCGAGGAGCAGCAGCATCCGCATGCTACAATCTTAGGGCCAGGTGCCGAGCTTCACCTGCCCCCAGCTGTTCTCCGCTTGGAGGCGCCGCGAGGATTGCCACACTACTTTGCGGCCGCCTTTGGCACTAGGATCATGGCAATGCATCCCATGAAGCTGGGAACGGACGGCAAGGTTTGCTTGATGTCCAAGCTCCTCGTTCCCATATTCGATGTCCGCACACGGGGCGTCATCTTTGGTCCTCGGCACAAGGAAGACTTGGCTGACCCCATCTACATCCCAGTCAGGGATAGGCTGTTCGCTCTAGCTTCTGGCTCCTTCGAGCAGCTCTGGCCACCACCGCTTGAACACCCTGGCGGTGAGCACTGGGTGTGGGCATGGCATGAGCTCCCAGAGCCGCCCTTTGAGAGGCAGCAAATCACTTCATACGCCGTGCACCCCGATGGGCGGACGATCATTGTCAGCACCGCCGAGAGTGGTGGTGCCGTCGCCGCCACCTTCGCCTTGGACACGGAGGCGCCGGACTTCGTGTGGAAACGGCTGGGCAAGTGGGTGTTGCCTTTCACTGGCAGCTCGCACTTCGACGGCGAGCTGGACGCCTTTGTAGGTCTCTCTAAAGACACGGACACCCTTGGTTACCTCTGCTCCTGCGACACGGCCGGTTCTGACACCGGCGAGGGGCATTGTCCACCTCCGGCGTGGAAGCTCAGCAAAGAAAAGCTGTTCGGCGATGACCGGGGCGAGAAGCACGAAGGCGCCACCCTCCTCTACCTGGGAGGCAAGAGCAGGTTCTGCCTTGTTCAGTTCATCTCCATCCAGGATGGATGCCTCGATGAGGAGGTGCAGGAGGAAGATGTGCCCGGGGCACGACGTAATCTGCTTCGACTGACCATATTTTCTCTCAGCTATGACAAAAATGGAGACCTGACCACCGGCAAGAGTCGCCGGGTTCGATACTATAAAGTACCTAAAGCTTCTACTGAGTTTCTGCTCAAGAAACCGGTGGCGTTCTGGCTGTAATATTGTGCTATGATAGTATGAAATTTCATATTTTTCGCTTCAAGCGTGATTCTGTTGCATCTATTGTATTAGAGCCAAGATTGTGCAGATGCAAATGTGCATCCTTTGTATCTTTTGAATAATATGAAATGTATGGCGATGTCTCTTTTAATCCTTTTGATTTGATCAGTAGAGCATGCTTGCATAAGCCTGCAAGAACATGACCTTTTGAATGGCGATGTTTTGTTTATCTTATTTGATTAGCCTTCGCTCCTCATGCTCACATTGTTCTCTGAAAATTGGTGTGAATGTGTGTTCTTGATGGCTACTGTACATTATGAATATGTTTGTTTTCCATGGTTACATTCTGAATATGTCTGTTCTGGATGGTTCAAGTTCTCAATGTGTGTGTGCTTTCTGCATTCATGCGGGAAGCGGTGCTAGGTCCTGAAAGTGCTCAGATCAGATAACTTCAGACTGGAGACAAAAGAAGATAGTAGAACTCCACATTGTAATTAGGATTGTACCCCATCGGCGCCAACGTGCTCAACGTCCGCGTCACCGGGGCGCTCTACGACGTTGAGGCAGCACGGCGGGACACTGGACGGCGGCGACAAGACCTGCATCGGCGTGCAGTGCTTCCGCAAGGTGTTCCTCATCATCGCCGTCGTCGGCGCGCTCGTGTCGCTCGTGCTGGTGTGGCGGACCAGGAACTCTACAAGGGAGACATCTACGCCGAGTTCAGGGACAACGCGCGCCGCCGCCGAGGAGGAGGACGAGGATCTGAAGCGGCCCAAGGAGGAGGAGTCACGACGAGTATCTGAAGCGGCCCAAGGAGGAGGAGTCAACGCTGGTCAACGGGACTAAGGTGTAGTATCCATGGGGATTGGCGGCCAGGCGCTTGCAACCCTTGCGTTGACGGAGTATACATGGCCAACGCCACATGATTGAGCTGACGCTCGGTTTTGACTTGTATACACGTCGTCTCCGGTCCATGCTGTTCTCAAGCTCAGAGAGAGCTCAGACGAGAGAGGCAAGGGATGCCTCAGTCACAGACTCACAGCTTATGACTGCATATACTGCAGGTGATTACTGATTGATTAGCGTGGAGTAATCTTTTAGCAGAAGACTAGCGGTGATGATAGCATAGAACGAGTTGCCTTGTTATGGTTTGTTTAGCTTCTGTGGTAGATGATCCCAATTTATAGTTGTCGGAAGGAGAATAAAATTACCTTGATCACCTGATAGAGGTTTGTATCCAGGTGATCTGGTGTCCTGCCTGTAGCATACAGCCATGGTGGTTCTGAACGTTTGATGGAAGCGCACCATTTCTGCAAAGGAAGAAATCAGATGAAGCGAAAACAACATTATTTGAATGACAAATGAAACGTTCTGCGTCAACGAATCACACCATTTCGACGATGAACTTTTAAGAATATCTCCTCTTCTCTTTCTAAAATTTAAATGATTTATTGGCACGGTGCACTGCCTTGCCCTCATTCAGCTCGAATGAGCTGTGAGATCAGTTCCTATCAGTTCCTTTTACGAACAGAGCTACAGAGGTGTTGATCCGTCCAATTTAGCTGGATTTTTAATTTCTGGACCAACAACTGATCTCAAACAAGAGATGTTCCAAGTTTCAACAAAACTGCACTTGCATTTACCTGATGGTTGCAAATTGTCGTCTGATGGGCCTTAAGACAAATTAAACAAGCTTGATGAATTTTATCCATTGTCGTTAGTAACTAGAAAGTGACATTCCACTCGGTAAGCTTGAATTGCTCCTAGAGCCTGTGAACTATCACAAATAATTTGATATTATCCTTCAGGTGATACAGTTAAATCATCTGCTTTGTTTGCAGCAAAACTTGTAATAATGTGGCCCAATGCAACTTTGTTTGCAGCGGCCGGGAATTTTTCATTTGCTTGATGAAATAAAACTCCCTTTATCTAAAAGAAACAGTTAAATCATCTGCATGACTGCATGTTCAGCCAAAGTGAATATTTCAGGACGCTTCACTGACAACAAATGGTCAAGATATCTGACTTTTCATAGCAAACAATATTTCTCTTGACCATTTGTAATCAGTCGACAGGAGAGAGAAATTACCTTAGAATATCTGACAGAGCTTCTTATCCTAAGTGAACCGGTGTCCAGCTTTTAGAGAACATGCAATGTTGGCTTTTATCATCTGATGATTTTCAGGTCGAGAAACGATGCTGACAGGGCGAACGCCGTTGGGCTGATACGCCGTCTCTGCTATGTGCTATGGAAGGAATCAGATCAAGGGAAAGTCGACGTTGTTTGAATGTCAATCATAAAGCGTTGCATCAATTCGAATCAATGGTGTTTGTGGCTCGATTTGACTTGATAGTTTTTTTGGCTTAATAGCCATTTTTGTCCCCAAACTTTCTCAGGGATCGTTTTAATCCTCGAACTACCAAAAGAGTCAATTTAGTCTCTAAACTATTGTTTTCTGGTCTAGTCTAGTCCATAGCCTTAGTTGGCATGCCACATCAGTGGGTCTAATGTGACCACACTCTGAATATCCAGAGTGCCCTCTACATCAATTAGTCAATTATGTGGAACTATTCATTACTGAGTCTGTCTATCTTTTTACGGAATTAATTAATCATGTCTTTCTCCATATTTCCTCTAGATATCGTTCAGCAAATCTTGTTTTTGATCCCTCTCCTAAGATTTCTAAATTATACATGCTAAAATAGTGTAATCTATTGCTACTTGTTACTCTGAGTTGCTTACGCTGGAATTAACTGTATGAACATGAGTGAAGACAACTCTATCACGTTATGAGTAGCAGATGATGAGAGCATACATGACGCACTGCTCGCTGGATTGCCACTGCTGAGAGCCTGAGAAGTTACTGGGGAGGGCACTATGCACATTTGGGCAGTGGTGGACCTAGGATTTAAATTTAGGGTATGCCACCCCAATACTTCTAATATACTTATATACAGTATAATTAATAAACAATTTGGTATGTAACGGAAACCAGCTACTCGGAGGGATGGAAGCCAGGGGCAGTTGGCCTGCTCTATTTGCAAATTGCAAGCACAAGAGTCAGACGTTGGCATAAAGACTTGACCTGAGAAATGGCTGGAGAAATATTTTTTATATGGGTTTGTATTGGAATTTTAGGTATGCCATGGCATACCGGGCCCACCCACTGGCCACTGAGTCCGTCAGTGCATTTGCTGTATGTCACACTGGACGAGCTGATATGGCATGCCACTTAATTAAGATCAGCTGACATGACATGCCAATATGGTACAACTAAGATCAGGGACTAGGTTGGAAAAAAATAGTTGTTCAGGGATTAAATTGGCCCTGTTAATAGTTCAAGGACTAAAATGAGCCTCTAAGCAAAGTTTGAGGATTAAAATGGCTATTAAACCTTTTTTAAAAAGGAAAGAATATTGCAATATTCAGTACTGTGAGCCGCTGGATGGAAAATGCTGCATTGTTGGCCTCCAGCAGCTCAGGGGCAGTTGCCGCTTCAGTATCCGCATCAGGCGGCCGAACGACTGTATGGGCGGACGGACACGGCCGGACCCCATCCATCCAAGACGTACGGAGACGGAATTGAATGCCAGTCTCAGTCCCATCCTGTCTTTTCTTGGAGGTCCATGGCTAGCTCCCCTCCAGCAGCAATGGCGACACTCTGAACCATGGGACAGCCGCTTGGGTGCTCCGTGGATGATGGAAGGGGGATTCAGGTTAGCCACAGGGTTTATCTGCATGGCCAGTTTTCAGCCAGGCTTCAGAGCATCGGGTCGTCGCTCTCACTGATTTTGGTTTGTTTCCAACGTTTCAATGCGCTTGTCATGTCGTCTGACGGCTACAGGTGAAATATGCCCATGTGTGGCTACGGTTAATACAACAAAATGTGCCACTCAATTTTTACTCAATGCTCATGACCAATTTATCATACTATTTATATTTTATTACTCGTAACAACGCAATCACATGTCCCTTCGCGTCGAGATTCGACGCTGCCGCCCACGACTCCGCCGCCGTCTCCGTCTGGGACTCCTAATGACACCTCTCTTTCCATTCTAATCGTTAATTCGCAATCCACCGTCCGTAGCTGTGTTCTCTCCACCACCGTCGTCCGGGCGCTCACGAGATCGTCAGGTCCGATAACGGGTAAGCGGAAGCACTCCACCTGTATTTTTTTCATGATTCGATATACTTTTTGAGAACTCTCGTGAGCAGGAATTGGAAGCAGTGCTGCTCCATCTCATCATGCTGCAGGAAGCATGAGTACTCCATCTCGTCATTGCAAACTGCTTGGCCAACTGCTGACTGCTGCTCCATCTCGTGGTTAAGGGCCTGAGCTGCAGGAAGGAGGGCGCGCCGTGCTGCTGTGTTGGAGCTGAGCTTGAAGCGCATGGACAGCGGCCGCGGAGTCCCGTACGGCGACGGATTCTACGCGAAGGGTCGTGAGTGGTGCGATGCCTGGATCCCGCCGTTTCAGGTTTGATTTAGTGAGGAGTTTTTAGAAAAATTATAATTAGCAAAGCTAATGATGGGAAGATTTAAGTGTTAAAGTTTTCACTCTCTCTTTAGCCTTCGGATAGAGATTCAACAGTTGTAATGAGAGTTTTCATAGTTTGCACATAAAATTAGTTTCTATAGGATACGTCGCCTAAATTAACCATCTTTCACTCCACGACGTCATATTTACTGCGTTGGCAGAGAACTTTTTTTTTTGTTGTTGATAAACAGGCAGAGAACGTTGACAACTGAAACAATCAGCAAGGACGATTGTCCCCGCGTAGCGACGAATTGCAGAAGGCTGCCAGGAGCAAAACGTCAACGTTGCAGCAGTTGTACGAGGAGCAGTGCGATCCTGGGCGCCAGCTAAGGCGTGCTGTTGTTTTGCAAATATTTTGAGGGAAGAGGAGGGCTTTGTGTGCTTACAATGGGTTTGGGTGTGTTTAGTTCTAAAAAGTAGAGGAGAAAGTTTGGTGAAAATGTCACATCGGACACTGTAGCGTACTGGAGCATGTTTGTGGTAAATATTGTCGTATCATGACCTAACTAGACTCAAAAGATTCGTTTCATCGTGTACATCAAAACTATGTCCTTAATTTTTTTATTTATCCACATTTAGTGTTCCATGCATGAAGGGGAAGATTTGATGTGATAGGTGGATAGTGAAATTTAGAGAGAGAATTTTTGGATTTTCGGTGGAACTAAACACAACCAATAACGAATTGGACCAAGCATCCATCCGTGGTGTATATCTTACTGACACGGAGAGGACCTGCATATAACAACTGCTGTACATGTCTCAAGCCTCGCCCTGCGTTCTCGAGGCGGCGTATACATTGGTTGGGCTGGGCTCTAGAGCCCAGCAACTCTCAGGTCTCTTGTGCTGCTCTTCCGGGGTTTCGGCCTTCAATTTTAGCACGCGCCCACGCGTATAGCACCGTACTATGTACTGTACGTAATTATTACTAACAGGATAAATGGCCGCATGGAGATTTTTTTTTGAGCCAATGACCGCATGGAGATTGAGGAGGGGAGCATTAACTCAGAAAAGCTTTTGAATAGAAAGGAGAACATTGCTTATTCTATCCAATTCACTTATATTGACGTCTTTTGGTGGATGTTATTAGATGAACTTAGAAGTATCAGCTCGATCATATTGAATATAAATTTGTAAAACTGGTATCCAGTGAACAAGTTATGGCTTTCTAAAGTTGGACTTTGGCCTGTTGTCTAAAAAAAATGACCGCATGTACGGTGTATCACGAATTCGCGATACGGAGGGAGTAATTTTGATGATCTGATCTCATCTCCTTGTATTCACATTGGACTCTTACGTAGGCACGATCCATGCCGTACGATGGAGCTGGTTACGAATTCGAATTCGATCTCGTGTTGCAGCCCTTGCATGTAACACCCTAAATTCATCACATTTAAATCATAGAAACCATTTGGAAATTTTCTAGGAATTTTTGAAGCTTATATGAATTTTCTAGGATTTAATTGGAATTTTATTCTCTTTAATTGAATTAAACATCATTAAATAATTATTTTAGTCAAAATAAGTTTTTGTTGCATTCATCTTGTTGCATATATTTTTGGTTGCTAGTAAATTGAATTTGAATTTAAATTCTGTTTAAATTCGAATTTAATTTGCTTTTGTTTGAATTATAGAAAAGTTGTTTAGGCTGAGTTTGGTTTAGGTCCCTGGACTCTCAGCAAAGTCCGCCTTTGCCCCCTGAACTTTCGGCCCAGCCCATCTTTGCTCCCCGCACCGTTTTTCTTTTCTTATCGGGCCGTTTTCTCTTCGCAGGCCGTCTCCTCTCAGTTTTCGGCCCACGACGGCCCAGTCTCGCCGCACCGCTTTCCTCTCCCCGTTGTCGCTGTCGTGTGGGTCCCGCTTGTCAGCTTCGTCGTCCCCGACCTGGATTTCCCTCGACCGAGTTCCAACCGCCGCCGTCGCCGATTTCCGCTCAGGCACGGACGCCCAGGGCGCCCGGACTCCTTTTTTTCCCCGGCCTATATAAGCGGCTGAACCCCACCGTCTTTTTCCCCAAACAAACCGAGCTTCGCAACCCTAGTTCCCGAGTCGCGCCGCCACCCAAGTTCGCCGCCGCCTCAGTGCGACGACGACCAGCATCGCCGTTGTCAATTCCGTGTCCAAGACTCGTCGAAATACGTCGCCAGGTGGTATTGAAGTTTCCCCGTTCGTTTTCTTGGATCAATTTCGCTCTTGTCATGCTAACGACGCTCGTCGTCGTTTCCCAGCGCCGCCGACCGCCATTCTTCGTCGTCGAGCGCCGTCACAGCTCTTTGCTCATCGAGATCTGCCGTGGTAAGTTCGTCGTGTCCTTCCAAGTCTCTAGGGACAAACCGCGCTCGTTTTGGTGTTCCCTAGCGTCGAGTTCATGACAACCGGAGAGCTCCGCCGCCGCGCATGGAGCCGCCGCCGTCGGCCATCGCCTGTGCGTCGTCCCAGTCATCCAGATCACCATGGTTGAACTCGCCATCGTCTTGCGAGTCCGTAGGTCCTGATCTTGTCGCAAACCGAGCCTTGTAGCCTTAGATCGAATTTACTCCGGCGAAGCCCCGCCGCGGGAGCGAGCGGCGCCGCCGTCCCGGCCGTCGCCGTCGTTGGCCGAGGTCCCATCTTCCCCTGACCGTCCGATTCAGATCCTACGGTCTAGATTGGATCTAGCCCGAGTAAAATCGATCGCGTACCGGTCAGTCGTGACAATTTTGCTAAAGAGTCCCTGAACTTCTTAGGAATCAACCCGCAGTCCATCTTAGTTCAAAAATAATTACAGATAGGTCATGTTTCTTCTATTTTAGCCCCTGCAAGTTTTAAAATTACACCCGAGGTCCTGTGTTGGTTATTTTACCCGTAAGCCCTCGTGTTTTTATACAAAATTATGTTTAAGTCCCTGAGTTTTCGCAGTTAGGTCCCTAGAACTTTTAAAACTTTGCCAGCAAGCCCTGAACCTTAGAAAAGCCATATCTTTCTCGTTGTAGCTCAGATTCCCGTGATTCCTGCGCTCACGCGTTCGTTGTAACGAGTAGAATAGTTTTGTGCTGCTGTTTTGATCTGTTGGAATTGTTTGGTGTACTGTTTCTTATTTGTTGTATTGTTTCCTTGTATGTGAATGTGTGATGCGAATAGGAAACGTTCAGTTCGAGGATTTCTCTGAAGACCCAGCTGTTGGAGAAGAATTTGAGCAGCATCAGAGTTGGGAAGAAGGCAAGTGTATTATGTCATACAAATGTCCTAATAATTGTTAATTTCACCATCCATACATGTGTCTTAATTTGATGGGTTCCTATTTAAGGATTTGCCTAGTCACTATAATTTCCTGTCCCTGAAACTGAGTTGCTTAATTAATTTTGATGGTAGATGATGCTTAGCTTGCTCAAGTGGGATTGGTCTAATGAACCCCTACTCTATGTTCCATATACTCTTTTAATTAATTAATCTGCAAGATCATCTCTTTTTAATTGGAGCATGGAGCGACCACCCAGGAAAACAGTACAACCATAAGTGCTAACATGGCTCTGGCTTTGACCGATTAATTAGGTGCTCTAGGTAGATTTACCTGAAAGGGGCATGAGGGGCGGCGGTTGACGAGGTATAGCCCGGTCCTCTTGAGCTGTGGGCTTAGCTAAGAGACAGACCTCATTAGGGAGGGTTATGCTTTGCTCCTGAACCGGAAACCTTAGCGGGCTATCACTTATTAGAGTGTCTTTGTAAAGGTCTCATAGTGAAACCCAGTATTCGGTCCACGTGGTATGGGAAGGGTACATGCTTTTGGGCAATGAGAATCGCGACTTATGGTGAAAATGTACAACCTCTGCAGAGTGTAAAACTGTTATAACAGCTGTGCTCACGGTCATGGGCGGCCTGGACCCTCACATGATAATTTACACGTGAAGATGGATTAAATTGTGGTTACTTGATTGTGTTGGGATTATGTCATTCATTAATTTGTGGGTGGTATATACTTTCATTTGGTAGTAAATAGTTGTCTAATAAAACTGGGCCAATTAAAAGTGCTTACTGCAGTATTGTCAGGCAACCTTTTTGCCTCAGCCTTATATGTCATATTATATTTGCTGAGTACGTCACGTGCTCATGCTTGTTTTCTTTCTTCTATTGCATCTACTATACCCGAAATGCTGCTCAGATTGGGAGGATGTGGAGGATTTTGCTACTGAGTTTGAGGAGTTCTAGGCGTGTCTTCCCCCAGTCATCTGCCTGTGGAGTTGGAGTCACTCGTGCTTCGATACTTAAACGTTTAATTAAGTCTTCCGCTACGACATTTGTGTCTACTCTGATATTGTAATATTCGTACATTAATACTTTCTCGAATGCATTGTTATGATTATTCACTTGTGATGTCTACCATATGTATGTAAACTTGATCCTGACGCACATATGACATGCATCTTCTGCTAGAACCGGGTGTGACATTGCAGGAATCGAAGATTAGTGGCAGCGCCTTTAAAAAAGAGAAGGGAACATCGAACACAGAACGGGGAGGAAGCCAATCTATAATTCTATATCGAGCCGTATTAAAATTCGAATTTTTTCAGTCGAAGCAGGATGCCGAAGCGGCGTCCAAGCGAGCGTGACCGCCGCCGCCGGCGGCACCTTTACCTCGTCTTCGACGACTCGTCGTGCGGATACAGCATCCGCAAGGTAGATCTGCCGCCCGATCCCGATTCTAATTCCGATTCCGACGACGGCGAGCATCCGCCGCCGCCGCATCCGCATCCGCATGCTGCAACCTCACGGGCAGCCGCCGATCAGCTTCGCCACCTGCCACCGGCCGTGTTCCGCCTGGAGGCGCCGCGAGGGTTGCCGCACTACTTCGCCGCCGCCTTTGGCACGAGGATCATGGCGATGCATCCCGTGAGACCGGGAACCGACGGCGAGCTCTGCTCCATGCCCAAGCACCTCGCCCCCGTGTTCGACGTCCGCACACGCGGCGTCATCTTTGCCCCACGCCACAGGGCAGATTTGGCTGACCCCATCTACATCCCGTCAGGGATAGGCTGTTCGCTCTAGCCTCCGGCTCCTTCGAGCAGCTCTGGCCGCCGCCGCTGGAGCACCCCGGCGGTGAGCACTTGGTGTGGGCATGGCACGAGCTCCCGGAGCCGCCCTTCGAGAGGCAGCGAATCACCTCCTACGCCGTGCACCCCGACGGCCGGACGATCATTGTCAGCACCGCCGGGAGTGGCGCGGCGGCGCCGCCGCCGCCACGTTCGCCTTGGACACGGAGGCGGGGACTTGGTGTGGAAACGGCTGGGGAAGTGGGCGCTGCCTTTCACTGGCAGCTCGCACTTCGACGGCGAGCTGAACGCCTTCGTCGGTCTCTCCAAGGACACAGACACCCTCGGCCACCTCTGCTCCTGCGACACGGCCGGTTCCGACACCGGCGAGGGGCGTTGCCCGCCGCCGGCGTGGAAGCTCGGCAAAGAGAAGCTGTTCGGCGATGACCGGGGCGAGAAGCATGAAGGAGCCACCCTCCTCTACCTGGGAGACAAGAGCAGGTTCTGCATTGTTCAGTGCATCTCCGTCCAGGATGGATGCCTCGATGAGGACGCGCAGGAGGAAGATGTGCCCGGGACACGTTGTAATCTTTTTCGATTGATCACGTTTTCTCTCAGCTACGACAAAAATGGAGACCTGACCACTGGCAAGAGCCGCGCCGGGTTCGATACTATAAAGTGCCTAAAGCTTCTACTGAGTTTCTGCTCAAGAATCCGGTGGCGTTCTGGCTGTAATATTGTGCTATGATAGTATGAAATTTCGTATGTTTTCGCTTCAAGCGTGATTCTGTCGCATTCATTGTATCAGCCAAGATTGTGCAGATGCAAATGTGCATCCTTTGTATCTTTTGAACAATATGAAATGTATGGCGATCTCTTTTAATTTTGAGTAAAATGCACCCCAGGAGTCATATCAAAGAGTAGCTGGTTATTTACTTTCTCAAAAAAAAGTAGCTGGTCAATTTTTTATTTCTCTATATGAGAACTACGTTGTGATAATTTTGAGTAATATATATAATAAGTTATAGTATTTATATGATTTTAATACCTTTAAAATCTACTCTGCCATATTATAATAATAGAATATAAACATAATATCATCTAAAACTACGCATATAGTATACATATGTTATTATTAATTAACAATTTACTTATTAGTCTATTAGGTCTTCTAGCTTAGCTCACGAGCTGGCTCGAACTCGCTCGTTATACTAACGAGAAAAACTCTTGCTCGGCTCGTTAGAAATATGCACCGAGCCGAGCCGAGCGAGCTAACAAGTTTCGAGTATTTTGTTCAGTCTTAGTCCAAACACTTATTACAAATTAGGTAAGAAACTACATTCTCTCCCACAAATTAGGCCCTCTCTTGTAGTCTTGTTTATATATATAGCACGATGTGTAGTTAAAATAAAACTGCAGGGGTCTTTTCTAAACATCGTACTTTGATAAGAAATAATCAAGGAAACCAGTTACTTTGATTCAATTCGGTTTTGGTATTAGAGATCTTTTTCCAGCCATGCCCGCTGTAATGCACCTGCATAATTGCTATAGTCTAAAATAACCACATAATAAAAGTAGCACGTACGTGTCGCGCACGCATTGTTACTAATTAGTAGCTCTAGACTGGTTCTTTTAGTATGATTGTGGATTTATCATTCTGTTGGAAGTGATTTTATTATTTACCACCTAAATGATAGTTTCAAAGGACATGGAAACTTCACATTGTGACCAGTAGCCTGCTATTTGGAGTTCCATATCTTAATTTACATACGTGTTTTTTTTCCTTCCAAGGAGCAACCGTTCCTAGTATGGAATTGGAAGGGCCAATGGGATTAAGTGGATTTATAACAAGACTCTATATTTCTTTTATCGATTAATCATTTTCTTCTAAGATATGTTTGTAATATTTACTTTTTATACACAACATTTTGCCTCCATATATGTTGGCACATTAACTCATTATTCTCTATGATTACTCAACTAAATATTTTATTGACTCGGCATTTTTCTTATGAGATACTCCGTATCTAACTTAATTTTCCATATTGTCTCACATTTCTTTTGTCCATGCAATATTTTTTTATCTCTAAGACAACTCAGTTTGACATATATTTTATTAACTCAACATAATTTCTGACATGTGCTGTCTTATCTTTTTATTTATTATTTTTCTTTCAATATATGACAGCTCAACTCTTTTGTTGACTCCTTTTTCTTCCAATAACCCTTTTTATTTACCATATGTAGGGTAACTATAAGAGGATAAATGTAGATCACATAAGCTTGCTGAGGAAGGCTATGGAACAGATCAAAGCTCCTGTCCCTGCAGTGCAGGTTCTAAGCAATGGCGGGGAACTGACTAGTGTTATTGTCGCATTTGACGCTAGAAAAATACCCTGTGAAGTGGTGCAAGGATCAACTCCCGGGCAACAGTTATTGCAAGGGGATGAATGAAACTGTCCTGAACGTGCTGAACAAGATGCAGTTTTAAAGGTGGTGAGGTATTTGGGCATGAAGTTTGGGCTCCAGGTTTTGGATTTTAGTTCTCATAAGATCAACAAACTGGAGATGCAGTGCCAACAGCTAGATGAACAGAATGTCATTGTTCTGAAGAATATTAAGAGGCTATTGTGAAGCAGTGGGGATCTTCTATTGTGGACGCTTGTATTCCAACAGAGGATATACTACCTGAGCTGCTGATTAGCATTGGCTTGGAGTCGATGAGTGGAGCCGATGAGAATGCAAGCATGTTATTCTTGTAGTTCAATTACATAGTATTGTTGCTGTGTACTAAATGGAACCTTTCACGTCTGGCAAAAGAACTTATGCATTTTGTATTATCTATTTATTAACTTAACATGCCTAGATGGATGAATGTTTTTTGGTTGCCCTGATTCTATTTATTACGGATTCCGATTTAAGCAGAATAGGTCATGCATACAAAATATTTTCAAAAAAACTTCATGATATAGAGAGGCAATGTGTATGTTAAAACAGCAATGTTCGCAAATCCTTTACAGAGACATCAATAGAATTCATATCATGTCATCTTAAGCCATAGTTCAACATCTAAACCTTTAGTACACAATTGTGATATAAGATAAAATGCAGGTCCAGTCTAAATTATCTGACTACATTACAACACAGCAAAATCTTACGCCTTCAGTTACAACTCTTGTCCATATGTAGCTCAGTGCCCAAAATAACCAACCTTGCACACAAAGCGATCCCTACTTGAAGAAGGAATCACACTCATCTTCCATCACCAATCACTATGCATCAGTGTAGCCCTTAAGGTCACACTTGCTGCAACGAACATCAGTTTTTCATATCTTTGTTGTACTTCCCTGCCACCCACAAGTCTTTCTAGTATGTCCTGCAGAAGGCAACTCAACTTCAGGAGTACCAAACACGAACATTTCACTATTACGTTACTATGAAATTATTATGTTACTATAAAGCACCACTTGTGGTGAAAATAGTGAGCTGGAGTAGTATTTTGCAATATGCGCATGGTCTACATAAAGAGTCTGGCAAATATTTATGGATATTGTGTTTGGTGTTTATTGGCAAAAGTAACTAAGTTTTAAAACTGTCTTTTACAAGATGTACATTAGCTATGGCTTGACTACAAAAAGGACTGGATCTGAAATTTAGACTGTCGTGCATCAATGAAGAGAGTCTGAAGTTTAGGAGGGTCTGAAAGGGCAACATGGGTACATAACTGTGTTGTATAAAAAGAACAATGTTAAAATCTGAAATGTAACTGAATGTTGGGTTGGCCTGAAACAACAACCAAAACACACAACAGAGTTGTTGGAATAGATAAAAAATAAAATAGAAATCTGAATTGCAGCAGGCCTGTTGGTGGCTGGTGCTGATTATTGTTGAGAGAAAAATACTGCTGGCTGGTTAGTGGCTGGTGCTGGTTTTTACTGAGATAAAAACACTGCTGGCTGACGGCTGATAAGCCAAACCAACGGGTATAAAAACTAATTTGGGTATTAATTGTGGATGATGGGTAGTTCTGATTATTCTTTGGGCGAGGGGGCTGAGTGCTTGTGCGGAATAAGGCCCTGTTTAGTTCTCAAATTTCACCTCTAAATTTCACTATGTAAAAAGAAGATTCACATCGTATCAAAATGTCGGCATATGAGTATTAAATGTAGATGAAATCAAAACTAATTATTTGTTGTTCTTTGCGAGACGAATATTTTAAAGCTAATTAATCAATATTTGGATAATTATTTAAAAAAATACAAACGAAATGCTACAGCATTGTATTTATGGCACTTTTTAAACTTGAAATTAAACAAGGGCTAAGCTGGGTGAATGGACCGTACGCGAAATGTGCCTGCATGGGTAATGGGGTCTTTTTTAGTTCCCAAATTCGGGAGTTTGGGGTCTCTTTGTAATCATTGCGTCACTGTAGCATTTCGTTTGTATGTGCGAAAATTTATTCAAAAATTAATTAATTAGGCTTAAAATGTTCGTCTCGCAGAGTATAACAAAAATATACAATTAATTTTTTATTTCATCTATATTTAGTACTCCATACATGTTATGATATTTTAATGTGATGGGAAATTATAGTAAATTTGGGAGTTGGTTTTTAGAATTATAAACAAGCCTGATAGCTAGCGAGTCAGAAGCAGTAAGGCCGCGGTCAACGAGCATCTCGGCGAGGCAGAGCCAGCACGAAGATTGAAACAGAATGGACGGCGTGAGATAAGCTGAGTCGTTGTTCATCCGGATTCACCCGTTGCCCCGTCCCCCCTCTCACGCTCCTGCCTCACGGCTCTTCTGCCCTGAGGCGGTTACGGCTTGGCGCGCCGCCCGCCGCCATATCCCCGCCGAGGCGCTGTCCTTGGCCGCTGCTCCCACTGCTCGTCCCGGGGAACCAATGGCATCCCGCTTCCGATCCGGCCGGCGCCGCGCGTCCACCTCGCCCGGCAGCTCGTCGACCTCGCCTGGCCGCAAGTCGTCCGGCCACCGCAATGTGAGGCGCCGGGCGTCGACCTCTCCCGTCAGCGTGTCGTCCACGCCCGCGCCCGCGGCTGCCCGCGCGTCGTCCACGCCCACCCCCACCCCCACGCCCGCGCTCGCGGCTGCCCGCGCGTCGTCCTCGCTTGGTCAGTCCTCGTCCATCCCTACGCCCCGCCGCGCATCGTCGACGCCCACGCCCCGCCGCGCGTCTTCGACGCCCACGTCCCGCCGCGTGTCGTCCACCCCAACGCACGCCCGCGCGTCGTCACTGCTTCGCAGCTCCTTGATTTGGAAGGTGAGTAAATGCTGTTTATATCCAAAACCTAGATGGTTTCGTCCTAAACTAGAAAACACGGGTGCGGCACCATCCTTGAGTTGGCCAGTGGTGATTCTCTGTGTGTTTTGCAAAGGATTATACCATTTTTGGACCATGGGTCTTGGATGTTAGTAGCCATGTGAATGGATGTATAAGCTAGGCGGTCACAATAAATATGTAAGAAAGGCAGTATTGCTAGAAGCTATGTTGATTGAATTTTAGTTATCAATAAACATTTATTGGCCTCTCTCATGAGAGAACAGCCCATATAGGAAATTATCCTTGTGCTTGCATTGACGGAGGGAGACACCATTGCTTGTTGCCGTTGCTCTAGTGTACTTTTCTTCTAGAATTCATGCTACAATTATATGATGCATGCATCATGATGATCTCAATACCAGATTTAGAATATGTACTAGAAATATGGCGCGCTGTTATGACCCGTTAATTTTGCATATATAGTTAGCTTGGTTAGGATAACATAATTTATTAGCTTAATCCAGCCCTCAGGTGAGTATATGGAGCTGTTTTTATTGGGTTTCATGTGTCCACTACTATTAGTAATAAATCCGTTGAGGTACTAATATAGGATTAACTGTGCACGGGCAAGTGTTGCTAAGTCTGTAAACCTTACAGAACTACATATCCTAGTTGCCAATTTGCAGTCTCCTTTTTAGATAGCGGTCCTAATATTTAATAAATTTCTCTGCGGTGATGTTGCCAACATCATAAAATGAAGCATCAGATTGGTTCTAGCAGTTCACATAAGCTGAGGAACTTAACAGTTACCCATTTCATTTTTTTTGTTATGCTGTCAACGTCTCCATAGGATTTATTTGGCTTGCACCAAAAGATCACTTGGTGCAGAAAGATTTTTGCATTATTTCTTCAGAGAGATGCATACAGAAAATGGATTCATGGTAAAAATTATGGAATTACATGTTGAGATTTTTTAGAGTAACACAATTTTTTAAGATCTCTCTGGATACTGACGAGAAAAGGTGTACAGATCGTGAGAGAGAACTAATATGTCTAAGCTTAAAATTTGGTTTCAAAGCTTTGTCTACGAAAAACTGCAGTGTTAAAATTATGTCTTTTTCTAGGAAGGATGAAAAAGTCTAGTAAAGCTTGTCATGAACATTTGGTCATTTCCACATGATTTATGTTGTCCAATACATTACTTATACTGATAAGATGAGCTGTGATATTCCACAAACAGAAAAATAACACACACGAAGTAGTAATATTTACTTAGATAGACTGGGCAAAACATAGAATGTTCCTGTGTGGTAGTTGTGAGCTGTAGTACTATAAATCATTATCAAGCGAGTGCCTGCTTAAAATTTTCATCCTATAGTGAGTATTGATGATATCCTCGTGCTTTGGGCTATTGGGAAAAATCATTAGCCTGAATTACCAAACCAAACTGCCAGCCGCGCATGCTTGAAACTGATATAAATTTTCTGTGCCGGCTTGACTACTCTGTCAATGCATTGAATCTTTGCAGCCACAAATGCTGCAGTGCTTCACCTAATGGGAGGAACTATTTTATTTTATTGTTTTGGTTCCCACTTTATAGAGGGTACCAGTCAAGTACTTCGACAAAAGATTGCATCTCCAACAAATTATTAGCAGCTAGCTGACATGTCTTCTGATTCGAAAATTGATGTGCTGTTAAATTTCTAATATAACTGTTCGTCCAATAAAACAGTTGTTATAACATAGGAGTACTTTATGAATAAGGGCTCTCCATTCTTTGCTAAGCTAGAAGGCTACTGCACATATGAAATAAATGTATTGTATTGGTCCAAAAATGTTCAGTACCATCCAGAACACCTTCTCTAAAAGTGGAAACTGATACAACCTTAAACTGTTTCTTTTCATTTTCTCAGCTTAATCTGCTAAGTGCTAAGACCACAGGAGAGCTCTCAAACCACATTATTACTGGTACATTGTGAAAATTTTAGTAACTAATACCGGCTGACAAGGACCCTATCCTTATTACCTGGTCAGACATTAACATTGCCCCTGCCCTTAGTAAAATTATTGAAATAACCGAGTTAAATGGTCATGCTGCCTTGCTTTGATTTCTCCCCCTAAAAATTTCTTTATACTACTGCACTCTGTGTAGCCTCACTTATATAGTGCCCTGAACTCCCCTGGCTGTCCTACAACTAATATACTTTGTCAGTAAGAATACTGCTAGAGACTAAAGTATTTGTTTCCTTGTATATGTTTTCAGTCTATTTTTGAAATTAGCAAACGTTGTTTGAAGCTTTGCAACTGACAAACTGTTACTGCTATTGGGGAATTCCATGAATATATATTCCAGATTGCTTTAGTCACAGCATAAGTAGGATGTTGCATTACTAAGTTGCTAACCCTGTAGCATGTTCTCCAGCATTGTCGCATTGCGGGTATCAACTTGGACAAATTCATAATGTTTTCCAAGCTTAGCTGCAAAGGATTCATCTTTCTCCCTGGCAAAATGGGGCATGAATAATTGACAGTTATATATGCAGCTTGAACAGATAAGAATGTCGCACCCTGCTGTATGGGCAGCTCCGCCTCTGGTGTGGGTTTGCAAAAGGATATGTAGATAATTGGGTTTGGCTTTGGGATGAAGAATGGCAAAATAGGCATTCTCATCCCTCAATAATTGCCGACTGCATGTTTGTCCCCTAGCTTTAGTCCAACTTATTTGACTGCAATCCCTCCTCCCCTCCATCTATCGCAGAGGCCACCACCACCCCTTCTATTTTATTTGAAACATGGTTTGCTCTACAATTTACCCGCTCTCCAATTTACCAAATGTAAGAAAAGTAGTAGTACTATTAAAGTGGCTGAAAGATGCTACTTGCTTATTTGTCTGTAGTTCTTCAAACTGATCGGATTTTTATTTCAGAAACCACACATGAAACTGACGAGAAGGAGGACGGGGCAAGCTCTTCAGAAAGTCCTGAAAGTTCAGGCAGAACAACTTCCGGTAAGTAGTGGCACATGTATTCCTTGTATTGTAGGATATACTACATTTTGCCTGTGCCAGTGTGTGGATTCGAATTGTATGTAAATGCCTATAGCTTGCTTAAATTGCAATTGTTTGAGCCATAGAATCTATATGACTATATACATCACCTACAGCCTGTTACACCCACCTTATAATCTCTTGCAAACCTGCTGGCATTCTGCATTTAGGATCTATTTCTATTACTTAGGTAGTGCTTTTGCAGCTTATTGCTTGTGTAGCACTTATCCGAACTGAAGAAAAGATGTGCTTCAGTTTCGTGACATTATGATCATAGGAACAATAAGGTGTTAGACTTTTACCTTTCTTTTGATATTTGATCATCTAATATTATATTCAATTTACAGGACGAATTGTATGAGCTTTTTGTGTCTGAGAAGGAGGAGAAGAAAAGCTCTGAGTTTCGTGATTTCTATACCTCTGAAGCTGCTGTCACTGCTATCGATGTCCCAGGGCAAACTTCTGGTGAACAGTATCTGAGGTTCTCTGATCCTGCAAAGATTTCATCAGCAACCCTTATCGACTGGGTATTCATGTTGGGAGATGCAGGATATTCTCTCCGTGGCTGTTTTGATTCATCTGATTTTGCAGTCACACACTTTGGTTACTTCAAAGGCAAGAGATCTCTGATGAAAAGACTCAAGAAATACAAAGCAAAGTGGGGTAGGATGGATATGGAAGCAGCTGCTGATTTGATACTGGATGAGATCTGCTCTGGTGCTGCTATACTACCCTCTGATTTGCAACACCTCCTTGGTTTGCTTAAGAAAAAGAACACATTTATCATAAGGCACCATGCCTCGTTGTATAAGGAACTTGGGAAGGATGTCCTGTTCTCCTCAATGTTCGTAAGATTCAAGAAACTTGAGAAGCTTAACAAATCGAAGTACAGGAAAGTTCTCGCCAAGATTCCCTACTGCAGTGGTTTAGATTGGTGGAAGCCAAGAGTCCGGAAAAACACATATCTCGAAGCAGTGCTCAACAGGAAGAATCCCACAAACCTCAGCAAGAAGAACCGGCGAAACCGCAAGGTCAAAATTGCATTCAGGGTTCGTTCAGCATATAAAGGGCACGGGGGTGAGCTATTGAGATTCAGAAGGAATGGTCAGCAACACCTTCCTGATTTTTCGATTGGCAAGCAGCCAGCTGCTGCTGCAGGGACACTGGGCCGTCGCCTTCAGCAGCCATCACCCACTGCCTCCAGCATGAAGAAGAAGCTTCCCTGTTCAGCGGCTTCTGCAGCGAGCAGGGGTCAGAAAGCTGTGCAGCAAGGGATGGGCAGCTGTGCTGTCTCTGGAATGGTGGAAGTGGAGCTCTATGGACCTGATGACGCTGAACATATGTTTGAGGTTGCAGTGCCTGACCTTTTGGTCGATTTCCAGCAAGCTATGAGTGATGTGGGAGAGATCAAAGGTCTTGGGTGGCCGGAGCCATCAAGGGGAGGACGGCTCCGCTGAAAAGTTCAAGTTGGATCTAGTGGGTGGCCGGAGCCATCAAGGGGAGGACGGCTCCGCTGAAAAGTGCAAGTTGGATCCAGTGAAGCCCAGTGAACCTTGATGTAACAGCAGTGCATCTTTGGATGCTTTTCATATTCAGAAATGTTAGGATATATACCGAAGCTCATGTTTGCAGGACTCTTTTCATGCGGTCGAACGGCAGAGTTTCTAACTGAATCTTTTACTGTGGATAGTAACAGCATTACACTTGTGCAGTGGATCTTCTTATATAGATATGATAAGACGTTTCTGGTAATGTTTGGAGGCACTGTTCTATTGCTTGGTTTAACATTTGGCCGGTCAGAATTTTTCCGGTGACTTCCATGTGGAATCAGTTATGAACTGGTGCCGCTGAATTGTCTTTTTAACTTGTTGCAGTGAGGATATATATCGAAATTGCAACTGTATTCTTTCATATAGTACATGTAGTGGATTATTGTTTACTTGCCTGCTTGATATTGTGATTTTAAGTGAAGTTTGTTAATGGGTGGATTCAATCTTTGGGAAACACTTTTTTGAGTGCTTCTTTGCAACCTGCTAATGGTTTGGGTGGAAACCGGCTTCGATTTGGTGGGAAAACAGTGTTCCTTTGAAACCTAAACGGCTCAGCTTGGTTTGGTAATTTGGTCGGTAGTGGTTTGCTCGATTTCACAGAAAAACTGCTCAGCTTTTGGTAATATGGATGGAAATGCTTTTAAACCGTGGATTGTAGCATATGGATTTGAGGCCTGTAAATCAGAGTAGTCTCCTGGTTTGTTTGCATAGTTTGCGGACCCACTAGTGGATACTTCATAGCGCCGCCGGCGGTCTCGTGAGCGACGCCGGTCCGACCCCCATGGACACCACCGTTGTGGGCAGGGTTGAATGTGTTGTGCGCAATAGCGCGGGTGGGCGGGTTGAATTCGGCCCAGTAGAGGCTTTCGGCCTGCGCGGAAGAGGACGGCTCAGTTGTATTCTCCTTGATTACCTCAAAAAAGTTGTATTCTCCTTAAAAAGAAAAGTAGGAGCTTATGTATTGATGTTTTTATTTTCTTTCTTTATATTATATAAAATATGCCCGTCCGTTGCTATAGTTTATAAAAAAGTATATATCAATTTATTTTGGTTATATTATACTTTCATAGCTTAAGAACTAAGGAAGCTATAAAAGGGATTATCAACATGTTTCACCACCAACTTCAATTTGTGAATTATTTTTCTCTGCTCTACTAGTAATTAGCTATCTTTTTTTTCCGAAAATATATTTTTGCGGTAGAGAGATTCACTCACTAATCAAGAGTCTAATAGGGTTTACAATCTTGGAGCATAAAACGTCAAATACACGAAAAAGCATATCTACAAGCCAAGTTATGGACTTATGGTTTCAACTCGATAAGCATGCTCCACAAGTTCATGAGCAACCTATTCTGCACAAGTTCTTTGGTTACTTGGACACTGCCACAGGCTTTAACGATCTCCGTTACATTTTGGACAGTTGGCCTAATTGGTTGATCTCTTCGTCCTGGAGTGATGGGATACGGTTATCTGTTTTACAGTATTACAAAGTGTGCTAATATTTTTCTTCCATGTGGTCTAATTTTTAGAAGTTTGGTTCACGGCAAAATCGAAATGTCTATATTTTGAAACGAAAGGTACATACATTTATTATCATCAAGAGAATGGCATTTCTCCATAGTTATAAATGTGATCTTTGAATCTAGAGTATTTCATTCCTTAAAAGCCCATAAATTTTCTTCCGTCCAAGCAAGTCTTAAAAAAACTTATCATGGACCTAATTACGCCATCTACGATCATCATAATTTCACACTATAAAAGGCGCTAGAGCGGCAAAGAGCCAAAGACAACAATCACGAGAAGACTCAACCACTTCATCCTTTATATACCAAAACTAGCCCCCTGTAAACCACACCGCCATCGCAGTAAGCGACCAAAAGCTAGAGAGGCGGCTTTGCCCTGTCCGTAGGCCGTAGCCTTGGTGCCGAACGCCATGGCCGGCACCAAGAGCAAGTCGTCCTCCGCCAAAGCCGGCACGCCCCTCCTCGGCAAGGCCGCGGCACCTTCGCCAAGGTCTACCACGCGCGCTGCCTCGCCGGCGGCGACCCCGTGGCCGTCAAGGTTCTCGACAAGGCCGAGCTCGCCGCCACGGGCATGGCGGCGGGCGTCCTCCGCGAGGTCTCCGCCACCCCAGCGTCCTCTGCCTCCACGAGGTCCTCGCCACGCGCTCCTAGGTCTACCTCGTCATGGAGCTCGCCCCCGGCGGCGACCTCCTGTCCCGCCTCGCCTCCCTCCCGGCGCGCCTCGTGTTCCTGCAGCTGGCGTTGGCGCTCGCCTACGGCCACGCCCGCGGCGTGTTCCACTCCACCGCGACGTGAAGCCCCAGAACGTGCTTGTCGATGCCGCCGCCGGCGTCAAGGTCTCCAACTTCGGGCTCGCCGCGCTCCCGGACTCGCTCCGCGACGACGGCCGTCTGCACACGGCCTGTGGCACGCCGGCGTTCCCGGCGCCCGAGGTGCTCCGCCGGAGGGCCTACGACGGCGCCAAGGCCGACGCGTGGTCTTGCGGCGTCATCGTCTTCGTCCTCCTCGCCGGCAGCCTCCCCTTCGACGATACCAACATCGCCGACATGTGCCGCAGCAGGGCGCACCGCCGCGAGTACGCGTTCCCGCGGTGGGTGTCGCAGCCGGCGCGCCGCCTCGTGTCGTGTCCCGCCTGCTCGACTGCCGACCCGAACCCGGCGACGCGCCTCGCCGTGGCTGAGCTCGCGGGGCACCCGTGGTTCAAGCGCTCGCTCAGCGTGGACTCGCAGCTCGGCGGCCTCATGGACGGCCAGGCGGAGCGGGAGCTGGCGTTCCAGGCGCCGCCGGCGCTGAACGCCTTCGACATCATCTCCATGTCGCCCGGGCTCGACCTCTCCGGGCTGTTCGGCGAGAGCAGGAGGAGCCGGGAGAAGCAGTTTATGACGACGGCGTCGCCGGAGAAGACGGTGGAGCGGCTGGGGCAGTCGGGCGCGAAGCTCGGGTACTTCATGGTGGGGAAGAAGGGGGTGGAGCGCCTGCCGCTGGGAGGCCTGTCGGGGCTGGTGGCGATGTCGATGGAGATGTCGGAGGTGTCGCCGGAGCTGATGCTCGTGGAGCTGAGGCTGGAGGGCGGCGACGGCGACGAGGCCGAGGTGTTCGGGTGGGAGGAGCTCAGGGTGGAGCTCGGGGATGTCGTCACGGCGTGGCACGTGTGCGAACAAGGCTAATTCGCTAGCGGAAACGGGAGCTGCAGGATGAAAATTCTTTCGTAAGTACTCCGTAGGATGGAAGTGTAGGTATAGTAAAGTCTGAGAGTTGATTAGGACGCACTGTAATGTATGATGCTGGATGTTAATTAGTAGTAGATTGGTAGTTCTTCAATTTAATGTGTGATTATGCCTGTGATGGTTAGATTGCCATGTATAGTAGATCTTCGTTCGGGATTCTTCAAGTGTTCAAGCAAGTGATCGACAATTTCAGTCTCAAACGACAGCAGTACTCCATTCCGGTCCTTCTGCAGTTTCCGGCGCAGGAGTTGTATAAGAATTTTGCTAGAATTTGACAGAAAACTTCCATTCCAGAACATTGGAGTCACAAGGAAATTATCTGAAAGAGGGCTATGCGTTAAGGAAGACTTGCTAAGGAGTATATGCTGGCTTTTTGTCTCCTGCAAGCACCAGAAGTGGAATTAACTTGAGTCGATTGCAATACCAAGCAGTTTCCAAGAGTGCTCCTGGTCCTGGTGTAGTCGACCACCAGACTTGACTGCACGTTCCCGTTGCCATGGACTCGTCTTCCCTGACAGCAGCAACCATCGGACTAGAATTTCACAGGAAAGAAAACAGTCGGATTCCAGAGCATTTGGGCTCAAAATAAAATTTCCTGAAAGAAGCCAAAATGCATGGCCAGTGATTGGAATGGATGGACAACATATGCCGTATGCGTGCATATGTTGGAATGGATGGGTTCACTAGAATTACTTGATAGTCCTGCAAGCACAACATGGTTTTAATTGCTAAGCAGTTTCCCCAAAAAAAAAAATGCTTGCGCTCCCACAAGAAATTTGCTAAAGAATTTGGTGGCTAGAAATAGTTGAAATCCAACACCATTGGTGTCGCAAGAAAAATTCCCAAAAGACGCTGCTTACCAACCAAAGTCGACCAAGTACCAAAATCTGTTCAACTCGAATCGATTGCAAACACCAAAATACGAAGTAGCAGTAGTTTCCTAGTCCAATCGAACTCTCCAAACTTGCATTGAGTGTACATGCATATGATGCATCCCCATTGTAACGGACGAGGGACGGACGACTCATGATCTTCTTCCCTGACAGCGGCTGCCAAACCGCAGCGAAACCGTCCATTTGCACACCATGGGGCCTTTTGTCATCCGATGTATAAGCCGGAGGCCCTCTCTCCAAACTATTTACTCTACTTACTTGACCGGCAGTTCAATATTATTCTCCAACATGATGTCTTCGCCATGCCATTTGCATCATGAATCACCGTGCCAGCAACTCCTTGGTCAGTTTGTTGAAAAAAGTCGACATCCAGGTTAGCTTGGGTTGATCAATTTGAGGTCTGGCAGCCAGACTACTCTGTTCAGGGACGTCATTGTGGGTGCCTGCTCTAGATCGACGATTTTTATTTCAAACTAAGACCAGCACTTGATGTCTGATTTCCCATATCTAAGCTACCAAATGAATGGACCATATGAGTTCATAGACATTCTATTCTTCCTTTCAGAGAGTAAAAGGCTTCCTAAACCACTAACAGGATTCACAAGCCAACTGTAGTAAACTAATAAGAATGCCATGTTGTATTAACTGTTCTGTTGCTTGAGAAGCCACGGGCATGTAGTAAATTAGAACCACAAAGCTATTTAATCTACATATGTAAGCATTGAAGAGTGAATGTTGTGAAGCCACGCTGATGCTCAAAAGTATTGTAGAATGTTTAAGTGAAATGTTTGTTTAATCCTGTACTAAAATATAGAGTTTGCATATGTTTCTTAATTCGCTGTTGTCTCATTGTGATTTTCCTCCCGAGCTGGGCTCATTTCCATCTCAAATGGGCCTTCTGTGGGCTCTGGGCTGACTAGCTGTACATTGAGAAAGCTAAAGGTGCAGCAGCCATTGGATGCATATTGGATGGCATCCGGTAGGGCTGACTTCTTTGCTTCAGCACGTTAGGGAATCCGCGCCGCCTCGTCACCGTTCCCTCTCCTTCCCTTCCGCCGTCGCCGCTGCCCCGCCTTCCGCCTCGCCCGCTGCTTCCTCTCGCTGACACCCTACCTCCGACCGCGTCTTCCACCGCCCCGTCGACTCCAAGGCTCTCAGATCCTCCTCCGAGAACGGCGTGACCGCTAGCCAGTCAGCCCCCGACGAGCAGCCGACGACTGGGCGAGCGGCTCCGCCACTTGCAGCATCTTTGCCCCGCCTTTGCCGGCGACGAGAACCCATGAGGTATTCCCGCCCCTTGTCTTCACTTCCTGCTGTGCGAAACGGAGCACTCAAAACCCTAACATATGCTAAATGTATTCGGATCTGACCCTAACATATAAAGTCAGTTTCGGTTTTGTTTGCAAAATTATCGGGTGTGCATGTGTCTGTCGAGTTGAGTTGCAATAGGATTGGGGATGATTGATTCGAATTCGATCTCGTGTTGCAGGGATCAAAGATTAGAGGCAGCGCCTTTAATAAAAGAGAGAAGGGAGACAGAACGGGAGGAAGCAGATATATATCGAGTAATAATACAAGAAGTCTTTTTTGTGAACGGGGTGGTGAGTAGATAGAGAACAAGAAAGCAACGAGCAAGAAGGATGCCGAAACGGCGCTCTAGTGGGATTGACCGCAGCCCGAAGCGTTGGCGGCAGCATCTTTACCTTGTCATCGATGACTCGTTGCGCGGATACAGCATCCGCAAGATAGATTTGTCATCCGATTTTGATTCAGATGACAGCGAGGAGCAGCAGCATCCGCATGCTACAATCTTAGGGCCAGGTGCCGAGCTTCACCTGCCCCCAGCTGTTCTCCGCTTGGAGGCGCCGCGAGGATTGCCACACTACTTTGCGGCCGCCTTTGGCACTAGGATCATGGCAATGCATCCCATGAAGCTGGGAACGGACGGCAAGGTTTGCTTGATGTCCAAGCTCCTCGTTCCCATATTCGATGTCCGCACACGGGGCGTCATCTTTGATCCTCGGCACAAGGAAGACTTGGCTGACCCCATCTACATCCCAGTCAGGGATAGGCTGTTCGCTCTAGCTTCTGGCTCCTTCGAGCAGCTCTGGCCACCACCGCTTGAACACCCTGGCGGTGAGCACTGGGTGTGGGCATGGCACGAGCTCCCAGAGCCGCCCTTTGAGAGGCAGCAAATCACCTCATACGCCGTGCACCCCGATGGGCGGACGATCATTGTCAGCACCGCCGAGAGTGGTGGTGCCGTCGCCGCCACCTTCGCCTTGGACACGGAGGCGCCGGACTTCGTGTGGAAACGGCTGGGCAAGTGGGTGTTGCCTTTCGCTGGCAGCTCGCACTTCGACGGCGAGCTGGACGCCTTTGTAGGTCTCTCTAAAGACACAGACACCCTTGGTTACCTCTGCTCCTGCGACACGGCCGGTTCTGACACCGGCGAGGGGCATTGTCCACCTCCGGCGTGGAAGCTCAGCAAAGAAAAGCTGTTCGGCGATGACCGGGGCGAGAAGCACGAAGGCGCCACCCTCCTCTACCTGGGAGGCAAGAGCAGGTTCTGCCTTGTTCAGTTCATCTCCATCCAGGATGGATGCCTCGATGAGGAGGTGCAGGAGGAAGATGTGCCCGGGGCACGACGTAATCTGCTTCGACTGACCATATTTTCTCTCAGCTATGACAAAAATGGAGACCTGACCACCGGCAAGAGTCGCCGGGTTCGATACTATAAAGTACCTAAAGCTTCTACTGAGTTTCTGCTCAAGAAACCGGTGGCGTTCTGGCTGTAATATTGTGCTATGATAGTATGAAATTTCATATTTTTCGCTTCAAGCGTGATTCTGTTGCATCTATTGTATTAGAGCCAAGATTGTGCAGATGCAAATGTGCATCCTTTGTATCTTTTGAATAATATGAAATGTATGGCGATGTCTCTTTTAATCCTTTTGATTTGATCAGTAGAGCATGCTTGCATAAGCCTGCAAGAACATGACCTTTTGAATGGCGATGTTTTGTTTATCTTATTTGATTAGCCTTCGCTCCTCATGCTCACATTGTTCTCTGAAAATTGGTGTGAATGTGTGTTCTTGATGGCTACTGTACATTATGAATATGTTTGTTTTCCATGGTTACATTCTGAATATGTCTGTTCTGGATGGTTCAAGTTCTCAATGTGTGTGTGCTTTCTGCATTCATGCGGGAAGCGGTGCTAGGTCCTGAAAGTGCTCAGATCAGATAACTTCAGACTGGAGACGGACGAGGAGGAGGACGAGGATCTGAAGCGGCCCAAGGAGGAGGAGTCAACGCCGGTCAACGGGACTAAGGTGTAGTATCCATGGGGATTGGCGGCCAGGCACTTGCAACCCTTGCGTTGACGGAGTATACATGGCCAACGCCACATGATTGAGCTGACGCTCGGTTTTGACTTGTATACACGTCGTCTCCGGTCCATGTTGTTCTCAAGCTCAGAGAGAGCTCAGACGAGAGAGGCAAGGGATGCCTCAGTCACAGACTCACAGCTTATGACTGCATATACTGCAGGTGATTACTGATTGATTAGCGTGGAGTAATCTTTTAGCAGAAGACTAGCGGTGATGATAGCATAGAACGAGTTGCCTTGTTATGGTTTGTTTTGTTAGGTTGATCTCCCGGCCCACACGGCCCAAAGGCCGTGGGCCTGATCCAGTCCGCGCCCTGATCGGGGGCGCCCAATCCTACATGGTTGGAGGGCCCCTGTCACCCCGCGCTATAAAGAAAGGTGGGGGCTGCCGACTCAAGTGACGAGGTTCACCTGAGCCGCCACGACCCACCGACACACCTATCCGATCTAGGGTTAGCGCGGGCAGTGACGGGAAGACCCGCCACCGCCGCCACGACGTCATCGCCGTACTCCGTCGCCGCCCCGGGCCAGTGCCGTTGGCGACCAGAGGGCCGGCGCGACCTGCTACCTCGACCTACATCTACGCCTGCACTGCGCGACGCTGCCTTGTGCAGAACTCCCCCAAGCGAACCGGCCATGGCGACTGGAGCCGCCGCGACCGGCGGGGATGGTAAGCACCGACCCCTTCTCGCTGTTTCTCACGAACACAGCACACACACACGCACACACACGACCAGATGCACATATCCTATATGTATCAATGTTCAAATAGAACCAACAATGGTATCGGTTAGCCTCGTTGTTAGTAGATTCAACTCGGGAAACACGAGAAATCCGAGAAAAAGAAGCAAATCAAACTCAAACCCTAACCCTAACCCTAGATCCAGAGTGGACTTACCTCGGTATGCCGTCCACGGGCGGCGCCACCGCCACCCTAATCACCCCTACAGATCTCCTCGACGGAGCCGCGCGCGAGACGCACGCGACTCCGGCGAGGAGGCCCGCAAGGGCGCAGAGCGGCGGCGCGGCGTGACGACGCCGTTCCCGCGCGCACAGATCCTAGCACAACGGATCTCGCCGGCCATGGTGGCGGCGGAGATCCGGCGGCGCGCCGGCGGTAGGCCACCGACCGCGCGCGAGCGTGCTAAACCCTAGCTACGGCTAGAACACAGAGAAAGGAAGGGGAAAAGAGAAGGGTGGAAGAAGAGAAGCACCGCCGGCCATGGCTCACCGGCCATGGCACGGTGGCGCAGAGACGCTGCGGAACGGCGGCGTGAGGCCGCCGGCCGGGGAGCAGAGCCGCTGGCTCACGCAAGAGCGAGCGCGCCTGCGCAACGAGAGAGAGGAGCGCTGCGGCGCCGGGGGAGAGAATGAGCTAGGGTTTTCGGGCGACCGCGACTCGGCGGGTTTTTATACCTCCTACTTTCGCTCTCGACCGTCGGATTTGATGGACGGCCGAGATTGACGCGGGGGCGGGGGTGCTGCGGCGCTGGGCCGAATTGGCGGCCCAGGCCCAGGTTGCGGCCTGCGAGCACTGGCCAGCGGCCGGGAGGGCCGAAAGAGCGGCTGGGCCGCACTGTTCGCGTGCGCGAGCGCGCGCGGGCCGCGGGCCGATTTCTAAATTGGGCCGAAAAGAACAGTTCTGCACAGTAGCTTTTCGCATTTATTTGAATTGATTTCAGTCAATTTTGATCAATTTGAATAGAAATTTGAATAGAATTTGCCCCTGTTTAAATTTGAACCAAAGGGATAATTTTCAGAGGGTAAATAAAGTATTTTGCTACTGTCCATGTGAATTTTTTAAAGTTTCCGCTGCTAGATATTTATTTTGACTTGCATTTAAATTTGAACCAAAGGGATAATTTAATTTCAAGTCACAGATAAAATTTCAGATTTATTGTGATATTGTTATTTTCTGACCAAAGTTGATAATAACAATATTATAATTTTATAGATGTTTATTGTTGCATTATTACTTTTTCTGCCCAAAGGTGATGAAGTTTAATGTAATAAGGCATTGTCATTATGTTATAATGTTCTCACTTAATATGAATTATTTTCAGCTGCGGGTTCCATGATGGTTTCCATCAAGGACATTCCCATTCTTAAAGGAGATAATTATAATGAATGGTATAAGAAGGTAGACTTCTTTTTTACCATGACAGAGCTGGACTGGGTCCTCACTGCACCGGTTCCAGTTGAACCTGAGAAGCCGGTCAGAGGGGCTGATATGACAGATGCTGTTTGGCAGCAGACAGAGCAGGCCTACACGGTCAGCAAACAGAAATTTGACATAGAGAATGCCAAATGGATTACTGCTAACAAGAAATGTTTGGCAGTGGTCAAGAACACCATAGAGCCTTCTGTTTTTGGGGCAATTAAAGATTGTCATAATGGCGTTGAGTACTTGGCAAAGTTAAAGAGTCAGTACACTGGCTCTTCAAAGACCTACGCCTCTCAGTTGATCAAGCAGTTGATCAACGCCAAGTACACAGGCGGCATCAGAGAGCACATACATCGCTTAATTCACATAAACAATAAGCTCAAGCCAATGGATGAGGACTTGAAAGAGAGTACCATCATACATTTGGTTTTTGCTTCATTGCCAGATGAGTTTGAGAACTTCGTTATTAACTACAATGTTAGTTCTGAGAAATGGGACATAGAAAAGACCATAGCGATGTTGGCTCAAGAGGAGGAAAGGATAAAGATAGCACGGGGTAACAATGTTAACCACGTGCAAAAGAAGAAAAAATAACAACAATGCGTCTAACAACGCAAAAGGAAATCCCTCCTCTAAGGGCAAAGGCATTCAGCACTCCCAGCAGCACAGACCTAAGGATGGGCAAACCACAGTGGAGAAAGATCAGTGTCTCTACTGCAAGGAGAAGGGGCACTACAAGAAAAATTGTGCCGCCTACTTAAAGATGATCATGGAAAGGAAAGGTGAGAATGTTATTTCATTCGTAAATGAATCTCTGTAGATAGATTATTCCACATCTACTTGGTGGATTGACTCAGGAGCAACAATTCATGTTGCAAACTCTTTACAGGGATTCCGTTCGACGAGAACTACTCAAAGAAACGAAAGGCGAATTAAAGTCGCAAATGGAGTCGAAGCAGAAGTGAAGGCGGTGGGCGACCTTCTCCTAGAGCTCGACACCGGATTTGATTTATTTCTTAGAGATGTTTTCTTTGTGCCTACTTTACAGAGGAACTTAATAAGTGTATCTCGTCTAGATGATGATGGATATGGATGTCATTTTGGAAATGGCATGTGTGTGAT
The DNA here is from genome assembly GCA_033239725.1 of Echinochloa phyllopogon. Lineage (NCBI taxonomy): Eukaryota > Viridiplantae > Streptophyta > Magnoliopsida > Poales > Poaceae > Echinochloa > Echinochloa phyllopogon. Next base: position 6,764,136 of record BTCW01000009.1, on the reverse strand, counting down.
AGATTTTAAAGATACAGTTACTACTATTGCTTTTAAGAAAAATGATCTTTATTTGTTATCACTACGTGAAAGTGTGAATTCCGTATGTGATGTGAATGCGCTTGTATCCCCACCTACAGCTCATAATAGAAAACGAAAAAGAACTCAAGACACGTCGTCGAAATTATGGCATTGTCGTTTAGGCCATATTTCGAGGGGGAGAATAGAAAGGCTGGTAAAGAATGACATTCTTCCTCCTCTAGAGTTCTCAGACTTAGATAAATGCGTTGATTGCATAAAAGGAAAATACATAAAGATTACAAAGAAAAATGTTGAACATACTGCAGGTGTTTTAGAGTTAATTCACACAGACATCTGTGGCCCGTTTTCAGTTAAAAGTATAGATGGTTTTGACTCGTTCATTACTTTTACCGATGATTATTCCCGTTATGGATATATTTATCCAATAAAAGAAAAGTCAGAAGCGTTGGATAAGTTTAAAATATTCAAGGCTGAAGTTGAGAATCAACATAATTTAAAGATAAAGATAGTACGTTCCGACCGTGGAGGGGAATACTATGGTCGGCACACCCCATATGGCCAAGTTCCAGGACCTTTCGCGAGGTACCTAAGGGAACAAGGTATAGTTGCCCAATACTCTATGCCGGGCGATCCTCAGCAGAATGGAGTCGCTGAAAGACGTAACCGTACCCTTATGGATATGGTGCGAAGCATGATCAGCTACTCTACACTACCAGTGAGCTTATGGATGGAGGCTTTAAAAACCGCCACCTATATTCTCAACAGAGTTCCCAGTAAAGCGGTGCCAAAAACACCGTATGAGCTGTGGACAGGCAGAGTACCCTCATTGAATCACCTACGGGTGTGGGGGAGCCCTGCTGAGGCAAAGATATTCAACCCGACCATTGGGAAGCTAGATCCCAAGACAGTGAGTTGCTATTTTATTGGCTACACAGAGAAATCAAAAGGATATCGTTTCTACTGTTCTGACAAAGTCACAAAGTTTGTGGAAACGAGACATGCTGCTTTTCTTGAAGAAGAAATGATACGGGGGAGCATGGAAGCTCGAAAGATTGATCTTGAGGAGAGGCGGGTGTGCGCACCCAATCCAATGATTCAGGAGCCATTTTTCGAACTACCTGTTGATCCTACGCCGACGGTGCCAGACACTGCTGCTCCAGCTCCTGTGGTGGTTCCTCCTGTGGCAACACCGAATGCAAATGTGGAACCTGTCCCTCAGGATCCTATAGAAAATGTTGCTGCAGATCAAGGGGAGCATCAACAGCCTCCAATAGAAAATGTTCCAAATGTAGAGGCCCCTAGAAGGTCTCAAAGAGCAAGAAAGTCAGCAATTCCTGATGATTATGAAGTGTATAACACAGAAGAGTTTCGAATGGAAGATGATCCTATTTCATTCGAACAAGCCATGAGAAGCGAAAATTCATCCAAGTGGCTTGAGGCCATGGAAGATGAAATGAAATCGATGAATACCAACCGTGTTTGGGACTTAGAAGAAATTACTAAAGGAGCCAAAACAGTAGGCTGCAAATGGGTCTACAAGACGAAACGTGACTCCAAAGGGAATGTAGAAAGATTTAAAGCGCGTCTTGTGGCGAAGGGTTTTACACAAAAGGAAGGAATAGATTACAATGAGACTTTTTCTCCGGTCTCATGTAAGGATTCCTTCAGAATCATAATGGCATTGGTGGCGCATTTCAACCTCGAATTGCACCAGATGGATGTAAAGACGGCATTCCTTAATGGGGATCTTGAAGAAAAAGTTTACATGGCTCAACCCAAAGGTTTTGTCGTGAAAGGAAAAGAACACATGGGATGTCACCTAAAGAAATCCATTTATGGGTTAAAACAAGCTTCGAGACAGTGGTACTTGAAGTTCAACGAAACGATAAAGAGTTTCGGGTTTAATGAAAATGTTGAGGACAATTGCATTTATGCAAAATTCCAGAAAGGAAGTTACATTTTCCTCATCCTTTATGTGGATGACATTCTACTGGCAAGTAGCAATGTCAACCTATTATTGCAAACGAAGAAGTTCCTGTCCTCGAACTTTGATATGAAAGACCTTGGTGAAGCCTCATTCGTTTTGGGAATCGAAATTCACCGAGATAGATCAGATGGGGTATTAGGATTATCTCAACAGACGTACCTGGAAAAGGTTCTAGAAAAGTTCTGTATGCAGAGGAGTAAGCCTACTCCTGCGCCAATAGTCAAGGGCGATAGATTTGGGGATTTTCAGAGTCCTCAGAACAGTTATGAAAGGGAACAAATGAAGACAGTTCCATATGCTTCAGCTGTCGGAAGCTTACAATATGCACAAGTGTGCACACGCCCTGACCTTTCATTTGTTACCAACATACTTGGCAGATATCAGAAAGATCCAGGCCTCGAGCACTGGAAATTAGTGAAGAAAGCTTTACGGTATGTGCAAGGCACAAAAGGCCTCATGTTAACATATAATAGAACTGATTCCCTTGAGATTGAAGGGTATTCAGACTCAGACTTTGCGGGAGATGGAGATGATAGTAAATCCACGACAGGCTACATCTTTACACTCGCAGGGGGAGCTATATCGTGGAAAAGCTCCAAGCAAACAGTGACAGCAACATCTACGATGTATGCAGAATTTATAGCATGTTATGAGGCATCCTGCCAAGTTGAATGGCTAAAGAAATTCGTACCAGGATTGAGAGTGGTAGACAGTATAGAAAGACCACTAAAGATGTACTGCGATAACCAGCCAGCAGTGTTCTATGCTCATAATAATAAGAAAAGTACGGCTACCAAGTCGATAAAGATAAGATTTTATTCTGTTAAAGATAGAATCCAGGGTCACACCATAAGTCTCGAGCATATTAAAACAGAAAAGATGCTCGCGGATCCGCTAACGAAAGGCTTACCGCCCAACGTGTTCAAGGAACACGTAGCCAGCATGGGGCTAAGGTATTGCCTATGATCTCTGGATTAACAGGGCCCATAGATTAAAGAATCTATTTCTGAATAGGGGCGTGTACAGTAGCTATTGATTCTATCGACGATTGAGTCGGGACGATGAGATATGCTCTGTGCACAAATCTAGGATGGAATAAGGAAAATTGTAAAAGTAAAAGAAAAGCGATTGTGAGATCAAAGGGGAGATTGTTAGGTTGATCTCCCGGCCCACACGGCCCAAAGGCCGTGGGCCTGATCCAGTCCGCGCCCTGATCGGGGGCGCCCAATCCTACATGGTTGGAGGGCCCCTGTCACCCCGCGCTATAAAGAAAGGTGGGGGCTGCCGACTCAAGTGACGAGGTTCACCTGAGCCGCCACGACCCACCGACACACCTATCCGATCTAGGGTTAGCGCGGGCAGTGACGGGAAGACCCGCCACCGCCGCCACGACGTCATCGCCGTACTCCGTCGCCGCCCCGGGCCAGTGCCGTTGGCGACCAGAGGGCCGGCGCGACCTGCTACCTCGACCTACATCTACGCCTGCACTGCGCGACGCTGCCTTGTGCAGAACTCCCCCAAGCGAACCGGCCATGGCGACTGGAGCCGCCGCGACCGGCGGGGATGGTAAGCACCGACCCCTTCTCGCTGTTTCTCACGAACACAGCACACACACACGCACACACACGACCAGATGCACATATCCTATATGTATCAATGTTCAAATAGAACCAACATGTTTAGCTTCTGTGGTAGATGATCCCAATTTATAGTTGTCGGAAGGAGAATAAAATTACCTTGATCACCTCATAGAGGTTTGTATCCAGGTGATCTGGTGTCCTGCCTGTAGCATACAGCCATGGTGGTTCTGAACGTCTGATGGAAGCGCACCATTTCTGCAAAGGAAGAAATCAGATGAAGCGAAAACAACATTATTTGAATGACAAATGAAACGTTCTGCGTCAACGAATCACACCATTTCGACGATGAACTTTTAAGAATATCTCCTCTTCTCTTTCTAAAATTTAAATGATTTATTGGCACGGTGCACTGCCTTGCCCTCATTCAGCTCGAATGAGCTGTGAGATCAGTTCCTATCAGTTCCTTTTACGAACAGAGCTACAGAGGTGTTGATCCGTCCAATTTAGCTGGATTTTTAATTTCTGGACCAACAACTGATCTCAAACAAGAGATGTTCCAAGTTTCAACAAAACTGCACTTGCATTTACCTGATGGTTGCAAATTGTCGTCTGATGGGCCTTAAGACAAATTAAACAAGCTTGATGAATTTTATCCATTGTCGTTAGTAACTAGAAAGTGACATTCCACTCGGTAAGCTTGAATTGCTCCTAGAGCCTGTGAACTATCACAAATAATTTGATATTATCCTTCAGGTGATACAGTTAAATCATCTGCTTTGTTTGCAGCAAAACTTGTAATAATGTGGCCCAATGCAACTTTGTTTGCAGCGGCCGGGATTTTTTCATTTGCTTGATGAAATAAAACTCCCTTTATCTAAAAGAAACAGTTAAATCATCTGCATGACTGCATGTTCAGCCAAAGTGAATATTTCAGGACGCTTCACTGACAACAAATGGTCAAGATATCTGACTTTTCATAGCAAACAATATTTCTCTTGACCATTTGTAATCAGTCGACAGGAGAGAGAAATTACCTTAGAATATCTGACAGAGCTTCTTATCCTAAGTGAACCGGTGTCCAGCTTTTAGAGAACATGCAATGTTGGCTTTTATCATATGATGATTTTCAGGTCGAGAAACGATGCTGACAGGGCGAACGCCGTTGGGCTGATACGCCGTCTCTGCTATGTGCTATGGAAGGAATCAGATCAAGGGAAAGTCGACGTTGTTTGAATGTCAATCATAAAGCGTTGCATCAATTCGAATCAATGGTGTTTGTGGCTCAATTTGACTTGATAGTTTTTTTGGCTTAATAGCCATTTTTGTCCCCAAACTTTCTCAGGGATCGTTTTAATCCTCGAACTACCAAAAGAGTCAATTTAGTCTCTAAACTATTGTTTTCTGGTCTAGTCTAGTCCATAGCCTTAGTTGGCATGCCACATCAGTGGGTCTAATGTGACCACACTCTGAATATCCAGAGTGCCCTCTACATCAATTAGTCAATTATGTGGAACTATTCATTACTGAGTCTGTCTATCTTTTTATGGAATTAATTAATCATGTCTTTCTCCATATTTCCTCTAGATATCGTTCAGCAAATCTTGTTTTTGATCCCTCTCCTAAGATTTCTAAATTATACATGCTAAAATAGTGTAATCTATTGCTACTTGTTACTCTGAGTTGCTTACGCTGGAATTAACTGTATGAACATGAGTGAAGACAACTCTATCACGTTATGAGTAGCAGATGATGAGAGCATACATGAGGCACTGCTCGCTGGATTGCCACTGCTGAGAGCCTGAGAAGTTACTGGGGAGGGCACTATGCACATTTGGGCAGTGGTGGACCTAGGATTTAAATTTAGGGTATGCCACCCCAATACTTCTAATATACTTATATACAGTATAATTAATAAACAATTTGGTATGTAACGGAAACCAGCTACTCGGAGGGATGGAAGCCAGGGGCAGTTGGCCTGCTCTATTTGCAAATTGCAAGCACAAGAGTCAGACGTTGGCATAAAGACTTGACCTGAGAAATGGCTGGAGAAATATTTTTTATATGGGTTTGTATTGGAATTTTAGGTATGCCATGGCATACCGGGCCCACCCACTGGCCACTGAGTCCGTCAGTGCATTTGCTGTATGTCACACTGGACGAGCTGATATGGCATGTCACTTAATTAAGATCAGCTGACATGACATGCCAATATGGTACAACTAAGATCAGGGACTAGGTTGGAAAAAAATAGTTGTTCAGGGATTAAATTGGCCCTGTTAATAGTTCAAGGACTAAAATGAGCCTCTAAGCAAAGTTTGAGGATTAAAATGGCTATTAAACCTTTTTTAAAAAGGAAAGAATATTGCAATATTCAGTATTGTGAGCCGCTGGATGGAAAATGCTGCATTGTTGGCCTCCAGCAGCTCAGGGGCAGTTGCCGCTTCAGTATCCGCATCAGGCGGCCGAACGACTGTATGGGCGGACGGACACGGCCGGACCCCATCCATCCAAGACGTACGGAGACGGAATTGAATGCCAGTCTCAGTCCCATCCTGTCTTTTCTTGGAGGTCCATGGCTAGCTCCCCTCCAGCAGCAATGGCGACACTCTGAACCATGGGACAGCCGCTTGGGTGCTCCGTGGATGATGGAAGGGGGATTCAGGTTAGCCACAGGGTTTATCTGCATAGCCAGTTTTCAGCCAGGCTTCAGAGCATCGGGTCGTCGCTCTCACTGATTTTGGTTTGTTTCCAACGTTTCAATGCGCTTGTCATGTCGTCTGCTACGGGTGAAATATGCTCATGTGTGGCTACGGTTAATACAACAAAATGTGACACTCAATTTTTACTCAATGCTCATGACCAATTTATCATACTATTTATATTTTATTACTCGTAACAACACAAGGACATGTCTCCTAGTCTAATAAAACATTGAAATAGGTTGTGAAAATGTCGAATATTAGTTTTCCAAAATATCGATATGTGTTTCTGAAAAATGTTCAATCTATTATATTTAAATGTTGATATACTATTTTCAAAATGTTGATACTTCTTTGGGTGTCCGACATGGTTAGCAACGTTGAATCTAATTATGTTAATGGAGCGAAAAAAATCAGAAGTAGTTAGTATTATATTTTGACGCCCACGCACAGTGCTAGTAGTAGTTTATTTTGGATCTTACTGGGCCTCTAAGCCATCTTACTTATCTGGTGCACGGAAGCCACATAGAAACCCCCATTGGATGGCATCCGGTAGGGGAAAGTCTCAGCTGACTTCTCTTTGCTTCAGCGCGCTAGAGAATCCGTGCCGCCTCGTCGCCGTCTCCTTCCCTTCCGCCTCGCCCGTTGTTTCCTCTCGCTAACACCCTACCTCCGACCGCCTTGTCCACCGCTCCGTCGATCCTAAGGCTCTCTGATCCTCTAAAAACGGAGCACCCAAAATCCTAAAATATGCTAAATGTATTTGGATCTGACCCTAACATAACTTCGATTTTGTTTGCAAATTTATTGGGCGTACATGTGTCTGTCGAGTTGAGTTGCAATAGGATCGGGGCTGATTGATTCGAATTTGATCTCGTGTTGCAGGATCAAAAAGATCAGTGGCAGCGCCTTAATTTAATAAAAGAGAGAAGGAAGACAAAACGGGAGGAAACTGATCTATATCGAGTAATAATACAAGAAGTTTTTTTTATTGTGAACGGGGTGGTGAGCAGATAGAGAACGAGAAAGCAACGAGCAAGCAGGATGCCAAAGCGGCGCTCCAGTGGGCGTGACCGCAGCCCGAAACGTTGGCGCTTGGCGGCAGCACCTTTACCTTGTTTTCGATGCGCTAAGTCTATAGCGCGCTGGGTCACGCGCGTGACCCACTCACGCCGCCGCGCACCGCTCTTGGAGTTGGAGAAGGAGGTTAGGACAACGCCGGGGTTAGGTTTTGGGGTTTTCTGGGGGCCTCCGGTCGCCGGAGGATCCAGAAGGAGGTTGGGGGTAGCGGCCGGCCCAACGGCGGCGATGGAAGCCGGAGGGCCGGGCGGTCAGGGTGCCTCCGGTCAGGTGGTGGAGGACCCCCGGTGGGTGGTGCAGGCGGAGGTGGTGGCGGAGGGCGTGATGGCCGACACTAACCCGTCAGCTGCAGTGGTGGGTGGCGGCGGAGGCCGCCAGAGCCGGGGGAGGTGCAGGCGGTGGGGGGAGGGCGTGACAGTGAACATGTCTGACGAATTAGCATGGGCCGTGGAGGTGGACGGCAGCGGATACGGCAGAAGCCGCTAGAGTCGGAGGAGGTGACAACAGCTGGGGCTTGCGGCGGCCACGACGGCCGGTCGCGCGATATGCCGGTCCTTCGATGACTCGTTGGGCGGATACGGCATCCGCAAGATAGATTTGTCGTCCGATTTCGATTCAGATGACAGCGAGGAGCATCCGCATCCGCATGCTACAATCTTAGGAGCAGGTGCCGAGCTTCACCGGCCCGCCACCAGCTATTCTCCGCTTGGAGGCGCCGCAAGGATTGCCACACTATGATCATGGCAATGCATCCCATGAAGCCGGGAACGGACGGCAAGGTTTGCCAAGCAAACTCCTCGTTCCCTATTCGATGTCCGCACATGGGGCGTCATCATCATGGCAATGCGTCCTCTGGAACACTGTCGAGGGCCGTGGCTGCCGATGCCTATGGACTCGGCGTGCACACGTCGATGATTGGGATGGCAGGTAATGTCTCGTGTGGGAACGGTGGCCGGCGCAGGTGGCAACAAGAAGCTTTGCGGCAGGGGACATCCCAGAAAGTTGGAATTCGTTAGAAAGAGAGGCGGAATTATGGACCACCAAAATGAGAGCTGCCACAAATTATTACGACTATAATGTCTTCGAGGTACTACCTCCGTATTAAAATATTTATCGTCGTTGACTTTTTTTCTACAACTTTGACCATTCGTCTTATTCAAAATATTATGTAAGTATCATCTATTTTATTTGTCACATGCTTTATTATTGTAGGTATTTTAAGCTTGACTTATCCTTTGTATATTTGCGATAATTTTTTGAATAAGACGAATGGTCAAAGTTGTAAAAAAAATTAACGGCGACAAATATTTCGATACGAAGGGGGCAGCAAACAAAGTTGTCATTGTCAGAACAGCTGTAGAATATCTAAAAAAAGATATAGCATAATCAGAACAATAGATTAACACAAGATTTGTAGACTATAATGTCTTCGACATAGTAAAACAAAGCTGTCATTGTCCGAACAGATGCACAATATCTGAAAAAAGATATAGCATTATCAGAACAATAGATGGAACACAATATTTGTAGCATTGCGCGCGGGAACACATAGAATCTAAGTTGGACAGAGATAATTGGGTACTAAGAAGTAGGCGCAGAAATTTTCCCGTATTTTATGACATTCCAACTTAGAACGTAGTGTTCTTGCCCTTTTGTCAGTATAGTAGAACTCCACATCGTAATTTTGGTAATTTTTGCCGTGGAACGTCAATTTTCCTTTAACTTGGTTAGAACGGTTAGAACACACCGCAATCTATCAAATTGGCCAGGTATCATTATAAAATCATGATCATTTGTTGATTCACACCGCAGCGTATAATAATCATTTATCCAATTCAAGAAGAAATGGTGGATCGGAAATGCCATTTTTACCCTTCCATCTATCTTCTTCCTCTTCTCTAGTCTCTCCGCCTCACCTTCCCAGGCACCTAGCTGTGCGCTGCAGTCTCATCCTGTTCTGGCGGCAGGTCAAGTGTTCGTGGACGTGGGCGTGCAGCGCATGCAGACGCGCGTCGAGGGCGAGTACGGCCTAGCAGAGTGGGGCGTGAGGCCGCGGTGCTGCACCAGCATTGGACAAATGCGCTTCCTGTCAGGCGGCGACACAACGAGAAGCTGGGAAAGCTGGCACGATATGGCGATATGCTTCTCCTATTTTTCTCTGATCCACAAGCACCGGTTCCTCCGGCGTCTTATCTCAATTTGAATCCTGCCACCGATCTCCAAGGAGATTCAACAACTCCATGCCTCCACTGGCTGGTCTTTACCTCCCTCATTCCAATCTTGACATCGACCTACACAAGCAGGAAATTAACCACCGCATCCTCCTCTCGATTTCTCCCTCCCAGGTAAACCTGATGCGGCCGGCCGGCCGGCCGTACTTGACAAAGCAATGGTGGCGTGCTTACTCAGACGACAAAGATTGAAAATGAGAACCTGACCTTTTGAACCCACTTCAATAAGGACAAAATAGACTTTTCCAAGCCTTTCTCACTCCTAAAAACAAGGAAAATATATAATAATCGTTGCGTGTGATCCAGTAAAAGACCATAATTTTATAATGGTACCTAGCCAATTTACTAGAATGTAGCGTGTTTTGGCCAATTCAAAAAATACTTTGATGTCCTACAACAAAATTAAATTTGCCATTAGGATTGTATATATACACCCTTCCAGTTACTGTGCGTCTCTTAGTAAATATTTGTTACTGTACGTCTGGCATTAGATTATTGTGCGGTGACTTTTACATTCATAATTTGCTGGACAAAAGTTGTTCACATCCAACTTCTATTCAGTCCTAAAATCTGTTGTTGCAGGGAACATCTATTTCATTTTTCAGATCTATCATGGAATTGGATGGGATTTTTGTTATCGAAATAAGTTGCAGCGCAAACACTAGTATCGGTGGAGGTGCTTCAGTTAATAAGTTGCAGCCTATCATCACCCGACCCTAGCATAGAAATGCCTCTCACCCTAGTATATATAAAGCTAATCATTTCAATCTGTTTGTTTTGTGCGTGTCCTATATCTTATCTGATGATCTACCACTACGGGATTTGCATTCCTCCTATCTGACTTGTCAGTGTACAAGCTCGCGCGCTTTGAAGTCTGAATATATGCAGGTGGTTGGACGCAAAATCAGTCAGATAAAACAGTTTATAGACTGGAAAGGAAAGAAGATGCTAGGACTCTAGACATTGCAATTAAACTTGTATATATGCACATCCAAATGGTTGATGTATGCCTTTGAAGTAAAAATCATGATGTTTTGTTGAACATCAGAGGATTTGCATATTTACAGCGGCCTTATTGTTCCATGGTTTGATAACTTGCTAAACAATTTCTGTGGACATCTGCAATTGTTCATTGCTCCAATCATTTTTGTTCTGTAGCTAGACTGGAATACCGGATGCGAGAAAGATATATTTCATGCCCGGACGGATCCACACCATCATGGGCCATAAACTGCCAAACTGGCCCATCTTGCGAATTTGCGAAAAATTCAGCAAGCAAGAGCGACGGGCCGAGACCTCCCCTCCTCGCGCTCCCTGCCGCTCTCGCCTCGCCAGTCGTTTTTAATTGTGGCCCCTGAATTTCTTGCTCCCTTACATTTCTGTTTCTGTCGCCGATTTTTTTTAGCTACTTAACCCCTGCACGTATCTAAATTTCCACGTCTCCCACCTTGCCCCCCTCTCGTCTTCCTATATAGATTCCGCCAGCTGCTCCGTTTCCCTGTAGATTCCGCCACCTTGCTCCCGGAGGTAAAGCCTCCTGCTCCGTTTCCCTCTCGCTCGTTATTGTATCGTTTCAGTTAGGGGCTGAGATCTGGTGTGTGTAGGTGGGTTGCTTGTTTGGGTTAGGATTTGTGAGCTAGAACCTTCAGCTTTGTTTCGTTGGGTTTGTTGAAATGGGGAATTGATTCAAAAAAAGAAAAGGGGAATTGGGGATTGTTGCCAATTTTTTCCTTTACCAACGCCGACCTTTTGGCCCTTGCCAATCATGAGTTGCTTCTGCATGCAACGCACACACAAATTTCCAATGCTGAATTTGTAATCAAATACTGGTTCTTTGATATGAAGTATTGCCCGGTGGAATAATCCTAATGCGCGGACATGAAGTAGTATTCTTTATTTTTCATATTTTTATTGAGTATCTGTGGATTGTTAAAGGCAATCATCTTGTACCATGATCTAGATATTTAAAAGATTATCTGAAACTGTAAGCAGACATGATAGTTCGTTGTTGGAACTTGGTCTGTGAAAATTTTGCTGCAACACATTATACAATACCTTGTTCTTGACAAGTAAGATGGATCATTTGCTTCTCATATTTTCAGTATATTGATAGCGTCCCTTCTAGTCCATTCTTTATCAATATATTCCATTATCAGTGCTTATGTTTCCAAACTTAATGATAAGATGTGTGAGAAATAGTATCTATTTTATTTGTTTTCATTTCTGACACATACCTCATATGCCACTAAAGTGTGGGCGACTAGCAGATTACTGTCATGGTGTTCTCAGTCCCCACCCTTAGTGATTCAGTGATTGATTAAAGCATACTGTGTTGTAGGTTGAATTGCCTTCCCCTTCTGAAGCTCTTTCCTGTGTTTGGAGAAATGTGCTGATAGCTTGGAGTCTGATGAGCACTCAGTCATGTTGATGCTACATGGAGCTGTTCCTTTTGTGAGGCCTGTTTTTTGCTGGGACCTAGAACTGCCTGAAAAGAGTTCTTCTGTTTTGTGTTGTAAATTAGGATGTCGTGCAGTTTACAATTCAGTGGAAGGCCATCATGCCCAGAAGCCACACATTGTTCATAGTTACAAAGTTAACTTTACTAGAGTGAGCCATCACCTGTGTAAAAGCTTAAATGAAAGAACTACAAGGCACCGGCTGGTATTCCTTGTCCTTCATTTGATGATTTTGATCACTGTTTTTTTTCTCTAAAGCATTTTGTTGTATGCAGCATCGGTTCCATGTTAATGCTTCGTCAGATGATGAATTCCGCTCATCACGTAACATAGCTATCAGTTTATTCAAGCGGTATAAAAAAGTCATTGACCGAGGAGGTGTAGATAACCTAGAAGTATTGATTCTTGTTGAAATCTTCACTATACATCTTTGCATAAGTTTTATATGCACTAAGTAACTAGTAATTAATGTGACTGTCAATGTTATCAGGAGTTTGTCAGTGCTGGAGCGAATGCATATGCCCTAGGGTGTTCAGATGAGGGGCTTAGAAAGGAACTTATGGATATTAAAGATTCTGGTCTTGAGATTGAAGGGTTAGGATCCTATGGTGGAACCAGCTTGAAGTTCAAAGTCCACTCTTCGGAGGTCAGATACTCTAATCAATATGAATTGCACCATTCAAATAACTACTGTTGTTAATATCATCAACTGTCTTACATTATATTACACGCTTTATAGCCAAGTGAAGCAGTTTTGCTTTGATCTTGTTGCTTTTAGCAAAAGTTGTGCTCTGATTTGTTCGCGCAATGTCTTTATTTTTGTTAATTTTCTAATTCAGTAGATGAAGTCCACTAGTTCTCATTGGCAAGATATGAACCTTGATATAAGGTATCATGTGTCTGGTAGAGAGCATGTTTATCATGTAAATGTTCCCCATAGGACCATCTGTAGTTTCATTATTTCCTTCAGTGACACTCTTTTATGCAGATTCGTGAGTGCATTCTTTGGCTCAGTATAGTATTCATCACAATACTGTGCACACCACAACCAACAGTTATCAGGTGGTCTCCTAACCCACCTGTGTCAGCTGACGTCTTGCATCAGTGGAAAGGATTTTGTGATATAATCGCAAACGCTTACTATGTCAAAGGAATGGCATGGTAAGAGCAGTTTTGCCTGTCAGTCTTCTTCTTTTTATCTCAGAATCTCCTACATGTCACTAAAATTGATGCTGCAGGTTACCGGTGAAAACCTTGCAGCTGGAACAGATGGCTGTCACAGGACATTCAGAGGAGCCATCATTAGTTGCTAGCCGGATGCAGTTAGTTTTCGGCACATTACAGGTTTGTAGCAGCGTTGTCAATATGTACAAGCTAAGTTAAAGATGAAATTCTACTGATTTTGTGGATTCATCATGCAGGTAGTTAGCCCACAGTGGCCAAGAGTGTGATTAAGACATTAAAGTGAAAGCGATACAATCAAACAAAGGTCTTCAGTTTTATTCTGACCAAACAAAGGTCTTGCAGCTGGATCAAACAAAGGTCTTGCAGCTGGATCAAACAAAAGTCTTCAACGGTGTGTTACAAAAAACTAACCAAAGCCGTGCATTCGGCATGTAATCGGACCGTTTGCTTCTTCCTATCAACACAAAGACGCGCAGTTCTCCTACGCGTTCGAGAAAAAAAAACGGTGCGAGGAATGATGCTTCTCTGTCCATTTGAACTGAAATGTAAACACGCGGATGTACACTAAAGGAAAATAATCATGTACTTGATTGGAAAGTATTCGATAATACAAGTAAAACAACTTCTATATTCATCTACAAATTAAGTATCCCTTGCTGCTGTAGTTTGGTGAAACCCTGGGACATGGTCCTACTCTGTTGACATGCTGTAGTTCAAGTATCCCTTGCGCCGCGTGTATTCTGACAGTGTTATGAAAATTCTGTCGCCTCTAAGATTTCGTTTATGGGAAAAATAATTCCTCCTCTTCCAGATGCCAGAAATTGTGCATAAGAGTGCGAGGCAAAGATTTCTGGAGGATTTAGCGGTACAATCTCTTCAAATAACGTATTGTGTTCATCAATGTTTATGATATGAGATGTGAACAGAAGCACGAAGCTAACCCACAAATTTCGCCATGCCATTAGATTACACTCTTCTGCTTGTATAATAACATGGTAGATTCTGCAGTGTCCCTTCTAAGTCATCACAGAATTACACAGAATCAAAATCTGAACCAGGACAACAGCTTTTGCGACAATCCTCTGAAGATTAATTATGGATCTATGTTCAGCAACAAATGCACTTCACATCTCACAGGAGTTGCTAAAAGTACATGGTGATAAATTAAAAAGTGTTGTTTATAGACTAACAAAAGAAGAAAAGAGGGTGCAGAGCTACAATTTGTCAAATTGCCAGAATATGTTTCCCGTTCCAACCACAAGCTGCTTTCACTGACGGCTTCAAAGTAGAGTTTGTATCCTACACTCTGTTGAATGCCACATTTTTACTGAACAAGCGGCGGATGTAGATGACTTGCAACGCGCTAGCTGCCATGAAAGCTAGGTACTCCGCCATCGTGTAGAACATGACACGCTTTCTCGTGCTCTCATTTGCTGCATTGAATCAAGTTACGGAATTAACTTTGCATTGTCGTAAAAGGGTGGCAATAAAGAAGTAAAAAGACCAACAGAAGAAAAAAATACTTATAATGTCCTGTCCTTTGTTATGTAAATTAATGGTTTGTTACCTAGATTTTCTCGAGATCCCAGTACACTAACAAGGAAAACCAAGAGGCAGGTAAAACAGAACAGGCTGAACAATTTCCCTAAGCAAAACTCAGTATTTATGGTGGAAATTAAGCTCGATACAAAGTCAAAGATATTAGTTGTGCCCTAATGTATTAAATGTCAAAACAAATGTGTTCTAACTTCTAGCTGCCCTAGGGCCCTTCTTTCTATAAGCACTGACTTTATCTTTTTCAAAAGAGAAAAAAGCTTGGGCTAAACATTACGGAGTTACAAAAGAGCAAATGCAGGTCCATGGAGCTTACTGTGTCGGTGACGAGCTTCACGTGCTTTTAGGTACTTCTGCTCGGCAGTGACGGATTCTAATGCTTCCTTCAGTTCTGCGATTTTAACGTTGATAGGGTCCAAGTGTTCTGCACCAGAAATGAAACATGGCTGATATATGGCAGTGCTAACATGTTAAAACTGGATATGAACAATTATAAACCTAAGGTCACCGAGCCAACCGGATTCGTTGCTGTTAAATATTTGCAAAATAAGCAGGCACTGAGAAGCTTAAGACACAAAGACAGTACACTAACCATCTTTTGCCAGATTGTGCTCATTGGGTATGTGTCCAACATGAATGTAGAAAGAAACAGTTTCAGGTGCTCCATATGGGTTATGGAAGCAAAACTTGTACATGCCACCCCTCGGAGCTTTGAACTCAAATTTGTCACCAGATTTCCCCTTCAACGTATGTACAGTGTTGCCACCTGGTGAAGTTACCTGCACTTGTAGAAGTGAAAATCAATACAGAGCATCATAAAAAGTGACACAAATTACATTGTGACACAAATATTCCGTACCCACACATTACAGTGCACTCACAAATAATAGAGTAGACAGTATGACACAAATATTCACTACCCACACATTACAGTGCACTCACAGTGAAAATACTGTGTGCAGATAATGCCATATCAAATCTCCAAGTATGAATAGTATTAATAAGCACAATGAAGGCACATACATAACAAAATAACCAATCGTAAGTGGATGAGTAGGATCAATCAGACATTCCCGAAAAAACAAACATCATTTGTTGCCTTGTTAGGAGTACAGGGAAACTAGTAGTTGACTATAGAGGCATGGAGCCAAGGCCTTCATCGTTCATGTAGATCGCCCATAAGAGTACTCCAAGATAAACAAGGGTCATACAATTAGTGAAACGCATTCTTTTCCCTATCGCTTGAGTTTCATTCATTGGAATTGATAAAGAGTTTACTGGGGCATTAAAACATAATTTCCTATCAAAGCGATTTGTTTTCATCTGTGAAACTATTTCAGCATTAAGGTTAAACAACAGATACTTTGACTTTAATTCTCGTCGTATAAATAACCCGCATGAACTTTAGTTAGCTATATGGTGCTACACCAATTCAATGTCCTGCATCAAATTTTCAAATGATTTTAACGAATAGTTGGTAGCTTCCAAATTCAACATTGAAGAGATAAATGTTTTCCTCTTCTACTCAAAGCATCTCAACAATTCATGAAACGAATGTAAAAGCACTGCACAGAATGACACATCTGAAACTTCAACAGAAAAAAAAGGCAGAATCGGACAAATACGGGTAGATGAAAAGGGACAAGAGAAAACCCCATCTTTTTACTCAGATAGTCCATATATGTTGCATGTAAATGAAGAGAATTAAGAGCTGATCCTTTAGCAGTTAACAAAGTATAGAAATATCTTGCATTGTAAGGAAGGTACAACTTATTGCAGCATCTGTACAATGCCTACTCAATCGAATCGTAATTAAAACTAGGAAAAGAAACATCTGTTAGTATCAGTTACAGCAGAAACACACAGACAGAGCCAAAGAATCCCCAGCTGACAATGGAACTGCAAATGGGCCTTTAGCTTGATGTTTTCAATTGGGCAGAAGTGAAATTGGCATCAAATTTTACCTAAATTGCTTATTGAAAACCAACAATCGAAACAAGTGGGATAACTCTGAGAAACGGTAAGCTAACATCCAATCCAACTTGAACTTACCAATATTCTACGCTTGCGTGTTGGAATATACTTACAGCAGATCATATAGCAAAACGGTGGCATTCCACTGAAATTCCCCAAAAGGTCCGAATTTTGCACCGAACCATAACCAAATCAACTCAGTGAGCACTCCTAATTCATCAAGCTAAACTGAATGGCAACCATATGCTAGTGACAAGGAAATACTCTAGACTGTTAAACTTGTACCCAAGCTAGAGATCACGTCAGGGGATCACGACTGACGAACCCTCTCGATCCCCAATTCAGCCCACCGGACAGCCAGATCCCTATCAAAACAACCCATAAACCCATCCCAATCACGGCCCTACTATCCAATTCGACCGCGCAGAAGCGGATGACGCCAGGGGGGGCGAGGGGATTGCGAGAGTACCGTGAGGTCGATGCCGGGGTGGTCGGAGCTCCAGAAGATGTCGTGGTCGACGACGACGAAGTTCCCGGACACGGTGTCGCCCTCGTAGGGCACGAACTCGTGGATGCACTCGGTGTCGGTCACCGTCACCGACAGCGCGTCCGCCCGCCACGCCGCCGACATAACCGCCGCCAGCGCCACTACCAGCAGCGCCGCCGGCCGCCACCTCGCCATCGCTAGTCTCTCGATACACCCCGCTGGTCTCAGCGTGGGATCAGGTCTCGGGCCACTGGGCGCGGGGTAGGCAGGCGGCCGCGAGCTCCCGCTCGTGCACGGCAGGTCGGGGAGGAGGAGGAGGAGGAACCGAGGAAGCCGAGGCGCGACGGGGTGGGTCACGGACGGGACGGGAGCGAGATGGCGACGGAGGCGATGCCGTGGTTTTGCAATAAAGGACCCGGCGAATCGCGTGAGCACGAAACGGGTTCGTGCTGCTGCCGGGGGCTGCGTGGCCATGTGCCTGCGATTGGTTCCCATGTCCTGACGTGGCACGGGCCGTCTGCTCCAGCCCGATACGGTCAGAAGGCGTCTCCTTGTTTACGTGAACGTGTGATGAATACGTAGTCGTTATCGTGGGCTGGGGAGAGTGAAAATGAAGTCCGTCGATCTGCACGGCCCGTATTGTTTGGACTGGATTGGGCCGAATTTTAAGTCCTATCGAATTGGGCCTTAATCGAAGCCTTTGTTTTCGCCTATCTGACGACGATCCGGTTGCGCACGACAGAGACCCACCGCTGATGAGTGTGTGTGACGCCCTGCAGTCCTGCACCCCCCGCCGGCCGCAGCTAGGCTCCCGGTGGATAAGGGTGGAGTAATAAGAATCTAGCACGGGAGCACAAGATCTCTTCTGCTGAAGAGATATTTTTGTTGAAGGAATCTTCCGTTGCAAAAACGGCTTTGCATGATGCCTGCATCATTGTACAGATGCTGGACAACTGTTGTCAAAATGCCTAGCACGGGCCCATGCAGTTTTTCAAGATCAATGGAGACATCAGTAGTACTTTTTATTATGGTGTAATTCAAGTTTTGAGCTTTGGTCTAATTTTTTAAAGAAAAAAAAACATATTTCTTGGTGCAGCTTAAACCATGGAACTCAATATTCTACTCATATTTAACTCCATCCTCTTACTGTTGAACCGGATAATTGACATACGATCCTTCATGCTCTAAAACTGTCAGCACTTGGAGGAACAGCAGACAGAGACGAGACAGACATCCTTTCAGACAGACAAACGTTAGTTAGGGCCTGTTTAGATGCCGAATCCGGCTGCCCGATTTGGGCCTGCGGGACGCTGCGCCGACTGACGCGTCAGTCGGCGCACTGTTTCGTTTGCATGTGCGAAAAATTGTCCAAAAATTGATTAATTAGGCTCAAAATGTTCGTCTCGCAGAGCACAACAAAACCGTGCAATTAGTTTTTGATTTCATCAACATTTAGTACTTCATACATGTTATGACATTTTAATGTTATGGGGAATCTTCTTTTTGCATAGTAAATTTGGGAGGTGAATTTGGGATCTAAACAAGCCTTACTCCGTACTTGAGGAAAGAGATGCACTCCGAGAAAAGAAAAGGGCTTGTCGTGCTACTCCAAGAAAAGATATGCACTCCAAGATACGGCACCGTCGCCCGCATTTGGAAAGTGCCTTTCCCGAATCTAGGCGGTGTTCACTTCCCTAAAAAATATGAATTTAGATGAAAATGTCACATCGAACACTGTAGCGCAATGTAGCATTTTTCTTTTATTTATGGTAATCATTGTCCTACCATGACCTAACTACACTCAAAAGATTCGTCTCATCGTGTACATCGAAACCGTGTACTTAGTTTTTTTATTTACCTACATTTAATACTTTATGCATGAGGAGAGAGATTTGATGGGATAGTAAATAGTGAAGTTTAGAGAGAGAAGATTTGGGGAAGTTTTGGATTTGAAGGGAAGTGAACACGGGGGAATCTCCTTGCCACTGATTGATAGTAGGCCGCAGGGCTACTTCCAGAGGCTTCGTCGCCTGGCGGAGCTTCCTGAACATTCCTTGGCAACCGGCCAACCGCTAGCGAGCGCTTTTGCCCCTTGCGCCGCCCGCGACAGAAAGTCAGGCGCGGGATAAACTAATCCCCCAACTTGCAATTCCCACTTTGCACTGGATGCTTCCATAGTGGTTCTGGAAGTCGAATGTTCTGGAACTTTCACTCCCCGCTGGGGCTCGGGTTCAGGTGGTAGATGCTCTGCACGAGCACGTCCACGTCGTCGTCCACGTCGTTGTCCACGTCAGCGCCGCCGCCGTTCACCTCGCCGCCGCCGCCGCCCTCCCGGTGCTTCTCCTCCAGGCCGAGGCTGAGCAGCTCCACCCAGAAGCTCTCCGTGTCCTCGCCGCCGCCGGTCCCGTCCGGCAGGGTCTCGCCGTCGTCCACCACCGCCACGCCGTTGGCGCCGGCGCGAAGGCCGGAAATGTAGTCGCCCACCGCCGCCTCCGCAGCGGCACTGATGCTGCCGCTGCCGCTCTCTCCGTCGCGTCGGAGGTACTCGATGGGGCGGCGGCGCTTCTTCGAGAGCGCGTCCTCGAGCTCCCGCCGGCGGCCGCCCAGCCCTTGCCGGTCGACCAGCATCAGGAGGAAGCCCGGGCTCTTCATGGCGCGCGCCAGGAACACGGTCATCTGCTGCTGCTTCTGCTCCGCCGTGGCGATGCGCTCTTCCATGGCCTGCATCTGCGCGCGCGTCGCCTGCTGCTCCTGCCGCAGCTTCACCACCTCCGTGAGCAGGATCCCCTTGTCGCGCTGCAGCCGGTGCACCTCGCCCTCGCGCCCGAACTGCCCCACCTCCAGGCACTCCGCCGGCGGCTGCGGCTGCGCCGACGGGCCCGACGGCGGGCGCCGCCGCTTGATCATCTTGAGGAGCTCCCTCTGGTCCCGCAGGAACCCCTCGTTCGCGAACTCCCACCTGTCCGGGTCAACCTTCTTGAACCCCTGCAATGCAAGAACGAAGTTCCCATGGTCAATTCGGCGTCAAAATCAACATCGCCAGTCGATCGATCGCCATTGATGGATTGATGGCGCGAGCATTGATTGAGCAACGAGGACAAGAACATCGCATTGGATTGAACAGGACAGAATTACGTAGGTGTTGAGCTGGCGGACGAAGCTGGAGAAGTTGCTGTGCTTGAAGTAGCGCGGGAGGATGACGTTGGAGAAGGCGTTGGCGTCCCAGACGACGAAGCTGTGGCCGGCGAACCCCCAGGAAACGACGGTGTCGGTGTTGGGGTCGTCCACGACGTCGTAGGTCTTGGTCAGGAACGGGGTGGGGCCCACCTCGCCGAGGCCTTCCATCGGCCGGGGGAGCTCCGGCGCGGCGACGGCCCACGAAGACGGCGCCACCGCACCCGGCGGCACGCCGGTGTAGTCGAAATCGAACTCGTACCCCTCCTCCTTCACAATGCCGTGGAAGGGATCCATGGCCGCACCGACCAACCGACCAACAAACAAACGCGATTGAGCAATGGCGGAACAGAGCTCCACTCAAATGGAACCAAGTCGAAACGAATCGGTCGAATTTGAAAAAGGGAGCTCTCTTTGGTAGAGAAACGCCTCGGCTGAATGAACTAGCTCAATCTGAAAATGCCCTCCCTCAATGTCAAAGACAGGACCACCGTACCAAAGATTTGGTTGAAAACGAAAGGGGAATAACGTCAGTGGACAGCAAATGCTTGCAACAGCTTAGCTATCGACGATAGCTGACCCACCAAATCACATAACCCCAACCAAAACCTTTGCAATCGCAAATCGAGAAGGGAAGAAATGAGCATAGAAGCTGCGACGGCCGCAAGAACAAGAACTCGGCGGAGAAGAGGAGGAGCAAGAAGAAGAAGCTGGCGAGAGAGACACTTCATGAACAGAGACAGAGACAGGGGGGAGGACCAGGGAGCGAAAGTACAGGTCCCCTTTTGAAGTTGAGCTGAGTTGGGTGGGAGGGCGCGGTCGGGCGCGTAGCTTTCCCTTTGTACTTGCGGGGTGGCGCCACCGCGTGAGCAGAGAGAGGGGTCGCCGGCCGGAGCACCAGTAGGCAAGTACACGCGGGCCGCCACGCCAACTTATACGCCCCGGCGCGAGGCCCCCACGTACCCCGGCGCGAACCTTCCAGACGGTTCTGGAAGCGGGGGCTGGGGCTTGGGCGCTTCCTTCGCTGGGGAGGGAGGGCGCGCGTTGTTTAATCGGGGGTGGAAGCGCGGTGACGTGGCGGCGAACGTTCGCGAAGGCGCCGGGGAGAGTTCTGGAAGCCCGTTCAGTTCAAAAAAAAGAGAGTTCTGGAAGCGTCCGCCCATCCCCATTCAGCTTCCCGAGCTTATTTTATTGCCGGTGCGCTGACGCTTTTGGCCGACCCACAGGGTGACGCGTGGGACCAGCCGGGGTCGCGCGGAGAGGGGAGGGTGGAGACGCTGACGCTAGCTGGTTGGCGGCTGCGCCGTCGTGTGCGAGGACGCGGATTGGCGGAGATATTTGTGCGGTGTCCAATGTGATGTGACGCACGCCGCAGGCGCAGGCACGTGGGGGTGGGGCCTGGCCTTGTCTGATACGGAAAGGGCATTGGATTGGATCCAGCAGCAGCAAGCACGAGGGCCTGCAGGCCGGCCTGCATAGTGCAGGAGGGCCGAGGGCCTGCCTTTACGCCGAACAGGGCCGCTGGGCCAGTTTCGTCTCTGGAGGGCCTTTTAGGGCGCGTTTGCTTCATGGCTCAACCAGGTACTCGACGATTGGTTGACTGCATGGAGCCACACGAGCCTGTACCACGGCATGCAAACGCTGCCAACAAAGCTGGCTCCCGGGAGACGAGAATAGAATCCGTTTCCGCTGAGCCAGGCTCGTCGCATGCAGCACATTAGCAAATTAATGATGTATTAGCATACTTTAAAGTATATTAGAATATTTCAAAGTAAATTAAGATTTAAGATGGTAAAATAAGTATGATATACTTCATTTAAGAAAAATAAATATTACATTGACACTTATATTTTTAAGTCAACCTGATGCAAGATATACTATTACATCCAATCAAACGAATGACATGCTCATCCTGTATATGTTTATATGTTAGTGCAGACAACCAAACATCAGTCGGTTACATGGATCGAACCTGTCCCAACTCAACCTGGCCGATAGGAGCTAGCCAGGCTCCCATGGGCAGCAAACCAAACACGCCCTTACGAGAGCGATTGGATCCAAATGACGTGTTGCTGTACATTTGGCACGGTCCGGCAGGTTTTGCTTACTCCGTGGAGGCGTGGACGACGGGGACTGTATGAGGCCCGCATATTACTGAACCAGTTCAGGCGGAAGCTATAGCCTGGTTGCAAGCTCTGAAGTCTGAACTTAATTTGCGTCAACTGCAAGGATGAACCGGATTGAATTGGAGACCGATGGCAGCACTCAGTTCCAGTAATTTTTTTTCATGTTCACGTTGTTTACTCCCCTCGAGTTTGTAATTCTGTTGCGCATCATTCAGCTGGGGTAAGGGCTAGTTTAGCAGGAGGAGGTCTTGCTTTGGCCTGATGGTGCTTTCTGATTAATGTCTTGGTGGTCCTCTCTTGTGGCACCCCGGAGGCTCTCGCCTGATGTTCTCTTTCGTGAACATAAGTTCCTGATGTACTATGTAAATCTTGTTCATGTTCACGTTGTTTAGCGGGGGTAATTCTGTTGCACATCATTTAGCTAGGGTATTGGCTAGCTTAGAAGGAGGTGTCTTGCTTTGGCCTGATGAAGTGGCCTCTGATGTAAATGTTTTGGTGGCTGTCGATCTGAGTCCAGCCTAAGTTAATGGAAGCTGTACATTTCCATCTAATAAAAACTCCTTTTAATCTTCCTAGCCTTATTACAGAATTTCCGTGCGAAAACGAAATTAAACTTTCATGGTGGTTATGCTCTCTTGTGGCAACCCTGAGACCCTCGCCTGCACGAGATCATCGATCAGCCGGTGGATATCGCGCCACGACGAGCCGTTCTCACCGACGGCCTCCCGCGCGCGCTCCGCCAGCTTCCCCACCCTGGCCTCCATCTCCTCGCGCCGCGCCCCGCCCTCCATGAACCCGGCCACGGCCCGCGCGACGGCCTCCGCCGGCACGGTCTCGGCGTCCCCGGGCCTCTCGCCGCGCCGGCCGCCGCCCCACACGCGCGCGCCGAACCCGGCCACCCCGGTGACCAGCCGCTCGTTGATGAACTGCTCGAACACCAGCGGCCACGTCAGCACCGGCACGCCGGCGGACGCGGCCTCGAGCACCGAGTTCCAGCCGCAGTGCGTCACGAACGCGCCCACCGACGGGTGGGACAGCACCGCCACCTGCGGGGCCCACCCGCGCACCACCAGCCCGCGCCCCGCGACGGCGACGCGCCGCTCCCACCCCTCCGGCGCCCACTGGCCGCCGCCGCCGTCGGAGTCGGAGCGGACGACCCACAGGAACGGCTGGTTCGACGCCTCCAGCCCCAGGGCCAGCTCCCTGCTCTGGGCCGCTGAGAAGTGGGCCCAGCTCCCGAAGCAGACGTACACCACCGACCGGCTCGGCTTGGTGGACAGCCAGCTCAGGCAGTCCACGTCGCCGTCGCCGCCGCGGTGCACGGCGGAGCACGGCGGCTGGGCTAGGGGCCCCACGAAGTAGGCGCGTCGCGCGTCGACGCGGCTGAACTCCTCGCAGTAGGGCCGCTCGAGGTCGACGAAGGTGTTGACGATGACGCCGAAGCCGGCCAGCTGGCACGCCTTTATCTGGTCCCACGTCGAGGAGAGGTGGTCGTCCTGGACCAGGAAGTTCGGGAGCTCCGACACCGGGATCGTGATCTCCTTCCCCGGTAAGCCCGGCACGGACACCACCGTCCCGGCGTCGGCGCTGCTGCTCCGGATGATGTCGGCGCGTATACTGAAGAGGTTGTTCATGGCGAGCTGCGGGAAGACGCCGACGGGGTGGAACGTGAGGCGCGGCACGCCGAGCTCGGCGGCGACGCCGGTGGCCCAGCCGAACGGCACGTCGGCGACGACGGCGTCGGGGCGGTGCTCCCGGAGCAGCGCCTCCTGGGACGGCCGCGCCATCTCCATGGCGCGGTAGACGCGCCACGCGTCGCCCGCGGGGGCGGTGGACAGGCACTCGACGCCCTCCCCGAGCCCGACGTCCGGGAACGGGTAGCGGAGCACGCGCACGGCGTGGCCGGCGGCGGCGGCGCGCGACACCGTGGGCGCGATGACCGCCGCGTTGGCCGGCGTCACGACCATGGTCGCTTCCACCTGCCCCGGCCGCGCCGCGGCCATGAGGCACGCCAGGTCGGTCTGCGGGATGAGGTGCCCGCGCATGAAGGACGGCAGGAAGAACACCCTCAGCCTCCGTCCGGCGCCCGACGCGGTGGCGTCGTCGCCGCCGGTGCGCGTGCTGACCGCGGCGGTGGCCATGGCGAGCGTAGGAATCTCAGCACAGCACGCACCGCGACGGGTGGAAGACTGGCGGTGGTTGTCTAGCAGACCAGTTTGTCCCTTGCGACGCGCTCCGATGTCCGACACTCCCGTCCAGATGCATGGCTAGTGAGCTTCTTGTTTGCCTGCGCGTGTCCTTGTGATCCGCTCTGTGCTCGTTTATATGCGCCGCGCCAAAAATAGCCGGTAGCCCTGGCACCTGGTGGCGCCCGTGCACTAGCGGCGGCGGCCGGTTATTTTTGGACGCCGCTTCTCGGGGAGCACCGGAACGTGATGGAGCCCGGCGGCTTGATGAGAGGACGTGGTCCGCAGCCGGCGACCGTGGCGTGCGCTGAGAAGAGAAGTAGTGGCCATGTGCACACGTCCGACTGCATGACAATGATATAGCAGATGGTTTCGTTTGTGGAGCCCTGAGGTTCATTCGCTTGCAAACAACTAGCAAGGTGGGCCGCGCAATTTGCGCGGGTAGCTAGTTTCTCTCTCGCCTTATTATTTAAAATTAGTTGTTTGACTGTGCATGCCGCACACGGCGTGATTGGAAGAATATAAATTTTATAATAATCCATTTATTTTTCTAAATAACCTAAATTAAGATATATATTGTTTGTTATTATTAGTCATATTTTTTCAAATCAAAAGAAAGGGTATACTTTTTAAAAACAAAATTTTGAAATTAATATATATTTTTATGTTTTTTACATGAAAGTATTTTTATAAAGTTCATTTTTATAATATTTTATTAGTGATGTTGGATTTTAGTTGTTGTGCATGATAAATATCTCTTGTCTTCTTGTTTTTGTTTGTTTTTATTACTGACTTGTTAACGAAGAACATCAAACGGGTTTGAGTGTGGGTAAATCATTTGATGATCTTCCATGAGTGCTGAGCGTGGCCATGGTGATGGTGATCAATCCCGGCAGCGATTCACTCCATTTGGATATGGAGAATCTTTCTCTCTCGTTGTGCTCACAACCTTGTGAACGCCCTAAATTTGAGCACAATTTAGCACCTTTCATCAGTTACATGTGCAAATCAACGTGATATCCTTCGCTCATTATTGAACACTACGCCACCTCAGTTTCTCCGCTTTGTTTTTCCTCTATGTGCTCCTTCTTGCACTAACTCGTTAACAAAGACCATCAAACAGGTTTGAGCGCGGATAACCCGTTTGATGATCTTCCACTTACGTTGGTAAAGACACTGAGTGCTGAGCGTGGTCGTGGTGCTCAATCCCGGCAGCGATTCGCTCCCTTCGGACAGAGAGAATTGTTCTCTACTGCTGTGCTCACAACCTTATTGAACACCCTAAATCCGAGCACCTCTCATCAGGTACACGTGCATATCGACGTATTGTCCTCCGCTCATTGTTGAATGTTGCCTGGAACGTGGTAGGTTACATGGGGCTTCAGGATGTCCGCACTCGTCGTACTCTATTCTCATTCTCAAATAAATATTCCAGCCTAGTCATTCAGATTCTGCCCTCTATATCAATTTCTTCTGCATCTGTTATCCTCTATATTTCATATTCTATACCAACTACCAACACGTGAGCCCACTCATCTCTTTTTCTCCTTTTCTTTCACCGATGCCACCACTCCCTCCACTCTATCTCCTCCCCCTATTTCCCCCTCTCTCTAGTGGCGGCGATGGCGGCTGATGGGCTGGCTCCCGCGGCGGCGACGGCGGCGGACGACCTCCCTGTGGCAGACGGTCGTGCGGCGACGGTGAGGACTCCCGTGGCGGACACGGACGGCCGCTCGGCGGCGGTGGAGGGCTCCCGCGGCGGCCGCGCGGCGACGGTGGAGGCCTCCTACTGCGGCCACGAACGGCTGCGCGGCGGCGGCGACGATAGCGGCGGATGGCCTCTCGGTAGCGGGCGGTCACACGGTGACGGCGAGGACTCCCGCCGCGGCCACGGACGGTCGCTCGACGGCAGTGGAGGACTCCTGCTGCGGCTGCACGTCCTAGGGCGGCCACGGACGGCTGTGCGTCAGCGGAGGGGTGGTGGCAGACGGAAAAATATACACCGTTAGATCTTCATCAAATCTGAAGGCGTATATTCTTCTCTTTTTTGGATTAACGGAATAATATAGACTGTTAGAACTTCATAAAATCCAACGGTCTAGGTTCTTCTTTTTTTTAGATTAATGTGAGAATTTCTTAGCGCTCTCGACGAACGTGGTGGCTCCTTTTAACTCTGTTGTATTAATATAATAGATGGTGGGTTGGACAGCGAATTATCGCCTAATGCGCCTGGTCAGAGTACAGACATGGATGTATCGTCCATTTCACTTCAACAGATCAACAGTTAAAACCTAATACACTCCATGATACGACTTGTGGCTTACAGTGCAGTTGAAAACAGCGTTACGGCAACAGGGTCATCCATGAACACAGGGCGACAGGGTACATCAAAAGTTCAAAACCAAATGAACGGCTACCGAGTACGAAGTGGAGCGAGTTCAGGGAAACGAGAAACACAACAGCGCACGAGCGCAGGGGATTCTTGCTGTCTCGTCGAGGCCCAGGGCCTAGGCCTCCTTTCCTGCCTTGGGGCCGAACACCACCTGGCCGCCGTGCCGGAGCACCTCGCCGTCGCGGCAGACCCTGGCCGTCACGTCCGCGGGCAGCGTCACCACCACGTCCCTCGCCTCGCCGCCCTCGGCCGCTGGGAGGACGACCACCAGGCCCTCGCCGGCGGCCCCGCCCACGCGGCACGACACGCGCGCCGGCGGCACCCCGGCCTGGAACTCCGCGCCGTACATGGGCACGTGGTCCAGCGCCACGCACGTCAGCTCCGGCCCGTACATCTGGAACGCCCCGGCGGCGCCGTGCTCCTGCTGCCGCGCGTGGAGCCACTCCACGGCGCGCCACAGCTCCTCCTCCGGCACGCCGGCGACGTGCGCGTCCAGCGCCGCCGCGACGGCGGGCATCCCGGAGGCGAGGTCGGCGCGCGCGCGGGTGAAGTGGACGACGCTGCCGTAGTAACCCCAGGGCAGCGGCGCGTGCATCCGCTTGCGGAAGTCCAGCGCCAGCGTGAGCTCCCGCTCCCCGTCGGCGGCGCCGGTGATCCGGAGCCAGAACAGCGCGGCGAGCGCCGAGAAAGGGGTGGCGCCCGGCTCGAGGGACGAGAGCAGCGCGCGCACCGCGGGCGCCGGGAAGTGGAACGTGGCGGAGAACATGGCGGCGGCGTCGGCGCTGGCCGGGGAGGCGGCGCGGGACTTGTCGGCGAGCAGGGGCGGGGCCGGGGGCGGCGAGGACGGGGAGACCTCAAGCGCCGGCGCGTGGAGGAAGGGCGGGTAGGTGCTGGTGGTCCGGCGGTGCGCGGCGGCCCAGGCCTGGAAGAAGAGCGCGGCGGCGGTGGGGTCGTTGTGGATGTGGGTGCAGCTCAGCCCCAGCGCGTACGACTTGTCCGCGAACTCCGTCAGCTGCATCCATACACATTGTCACCATGGCAGATTAGGCAAAACATGCATCACGATCACCATGATCGGAGGATTGATTTCTTGGTCCTAAACTGCATCTCCATTGATGCAGGCACGTGGTGCATTCAATCGATGGCCCGAAGTAGATCGCAGTACAAGGTCTAGA
This sequence comes from Echinochloa phyllopogon, assembly GCA_033239725.1. Lineage (NCBI taxonomy): Eukaryota > Viridiplantae > Streptophyta > Magnoliopsida > Poales > Poaceae > Echinochloa > Echinochloa phyllopogon. The sequence goes on along the minus strand of BTCW01000009.1, from coordinate 6,735,829 downwards.
AGCACAAGGCATTTAATTCCGAAGCTGTTCCGAATTAAATGTCACAATCGCTATCACCAACTGCTGAGCAACAAAACAATCCAGAGGATGCTCATACTTGTTGCCTGCTACTTTTTGTTTATACTAAGTTGACATGGAATTAGCTCACCTAATTTCACCAAGAAAAGCTAAAGTAGTGAGATCGATTGAACAGTTCGTCAATAGTACCTGAACGTAGAACGGGGACCAGATGTAAGGCTCGGCCCCCATGGGCTCGTAGTAGAGGAGATCCATCTCCTCGTCGCCGGTCGCCGTGGCGAGCCACTCGTCGAGCGTGGGCGTCGCCCTGGCGTCCACCATGCGCACGCCGGCGTCGTTGCACTTGACGACCCACCCGCGCCGCGCAGGCTCGCCCTCCGCGGTGGCCGCGGCGGCGACCGCCCCCTCGCCGCCGCCTTCGCCGCGCGTGAGCCGGCCGGTCATGGCCGGGTACAGCGACAGCACCTCGGAGAGCGACTCCTTGAGCTGCTCCCGGCCCAGGCCCGGCGCGGCGCGGCAGTAGAGCACCACGTGCACCGTGTGGCGCTCCATGGCGTTGTCCAGCGGCGAGAGCGCGTGCGTCTTCCCCGGCCGCACGGGCGTTACCGACGCCGCCGTCGACTTGGCGAACCGCGTCACGCGGCTGCCCGGCCCCGTCGCCAGCCCAGCCGCCACTGCCGCCGCCGCCACAGGCATCGCCGATCCGCGCGCACTAACAACAGAGCACACCAGGACGGAGGTTTTCGCCGCTGGTTGGATCTTGCTACTGCTGGAGTTCTTTCCGGGGAGGATTGGGCTGGCCGGCCGGGGATGGGGGGAGATTTAAGGCGGGAGGGTGGGCAGGGTTTAGCTGCTGGTAGTTGAGCGCATTAACGAACTTTTGAATTCTGAGGACACGTGGCGGCTCGTGTGTGGGTGGATAGTGTTACACTGTCAGATTGGGTTGGTGGGTGGTAGCATGTGGTAGCCCGTCCGGCATTAAAAGATGGCGTCGTGGGTTTCAATCTATGAGAGTGAATGGGAATTTTTCGTGGATGGATTATAGTGAAATAAATTTTCTGGTGTCATACGGGAGATGATATAGCATGTACTTGATTCAGAATCATAAGAGAATTTCTTTTTCATAACACCAAAGATGATAATCTAGTTGCATTTGTACCGAGAAGCAACTTTCTCGCAAGGGAGATGGTGGAGGCTCAACCCATTGATGACTAAATTCAACCGAATAACTATCAATCGTCAGGGAGATGGTGGAGGCTCAACCCATTGATGACTGAATTCAACTGAACAACTCATCAATCTGTTCAATTTCGAGTGTGTTAGTAGACAGGTTAATGCAATGGCTCGTAACTTAGCTGTCCGACCAACAAAATTTCCTATTTTGCGTAGGATTTCTCTCGCTATCATGTGAGCCAGCAGTTGCGCATGCAGAATGTAAAGTGGGATCATTTGGAATTGGATCTTCTCCTATACTCTGTTTCTAATATTATTGCAAGTTCTGATTAAAAAAACCGTGTTCTACCGTGCACTTTCAAAGCATTGATGTGCCATGTCCTAGTTCCAGCTAGTCAGTTGCAATCACTGATAGAGCAACCGTATTGGTAATTTCTACCCGTGCAACACCAATTTAGACATTTCAATTGCATAGCTGAACATCGGTTAACAACTTAAAATGACAATATAAACCGCAGATTTGAGTAATATTGTGCCATTTACTAATCCCTGAATCATGTTTGCCGTCTGGTATTCCAGATAAATTGGGAGCCAATGTGCTATGCACTGACTGAAGTATCTAGTGCGTAGCCCGGTCAGGGCGGCACTCACTTCTGAGTCATGGACTCATGGCATATGCTTCATAAGCTGAAACAGGCTGATAATGTAATTGCGATGGAAAATGCACATCAAGTGGATGTATGGGAAGAATTATCCCAATGAGAGTACCTTTTGGACCAAGGGGCCAAGGGGGCATCAGAAGATGACAAGAGCATCATGGATTCATTCATGGTATAAGAGCAGCGACGGCTTTCTGTTCGCTGTGGCGCTGCACCCACCATAAGGTCAGTTATGACAGTTAACGACAAGGGCGGACAGATTTTGGCCCAAGGCCTAGGGCCAGTCCATGAGCCAATTCGTAAATAACTGCCAGGCCTTTTTATTGCTACAGTAATACCAGTGGAGAATTTCGGCCCACACCTAGGGCCATGGCCGCCCTAGTCTTGTGTCCGCCACTGGTTAACAATCCTACCTGATCGCCGGGCCGGGGGTGCAGCAGTCTCATACTCTCATGGACAACGCGGTGAGTTTGTTGGCAGGCTCTACCATTTTCTTGCCACGCTGGAACATTTTCCATGGCATTTCGTCGGCATCGCCGCTCAGGCGCCGGACGCCTGAGCTGAAACGCATACGTGCTTAGCAGTAGAAATTAGCGCTTGAGCAATGATCAGCGCTGGAGTTTGCCAGCGCTCCACGATTCTGAAACTGCAGCGATAGCAAACGGGCCAAAATTAAAGTATCACATCATGGGAATGGGCCGGGTCGACCCATTGGACAGCTGACCTGACCCACAACAGAAGGGCCAATGGGCCACAAGAGCGGGCCTCAAATAAGACAATGGTCCATGGAGCAGGGTGCTATAGACCCAATGGGCCAAATAGGGCCGACACAAATAGGCCGACCCTCAAAAAAATAGGGCCGACCCAAATACTCCTTTATCCCACCCGCACACAGTCGCGGTCTCACGAACTTGTCGAGGAGAGGCGAGCGAGCCGAGGGAAGCCGACGGCGAGTCGGCGACTCGGTGCCGGCGCGCCGCACTCCCCTCCGGCGACGACGAATCGGCGCGCTGGGCTTCCCTCTGGCTGCTGTCCCGTTCGGTAAATTCCTCGCTTGTCTCTTGTTTCCCCTCTCTCATATTACTGCAAGATTCGCGTGTACTCCAACGTCGCACATGTTGGCACCACTGTTTAGCCGACCTGAATCAAATGTGCATGCCCTTTTCTTGTTGGTCTCCCAAAGCATTACCATGCATGAATGCTTAGGCTGCAGCAGATCAATGCTAATAAGATCTTAAAGCGCACGGAGTACTGCCATCTGTGCAACTATTTGAGAAAAAAAAAACTATGCAGATTGCAACGGGGTAAGTAACACACAGACAAGTAGACAACTGTACGTGAATCATCAACTTTCAGCAAGGGCCAAAGCAAAAGGAGAGCAAAACTTCCTTGAATTGAGACCAAGGAATATAGATATAGTAGTAAAAACTGGGCTGGGCTAAAGCATGCTTACGCCATTACTGGACTGGGCTGATCATACAATATCATATGCAGCACCCCGTTTGTGAATCCGCTAATCTGCCGCTGCCTAAAGGAATCCTCATGATTCCGGTGGCTGAAAATAGCCCTAACCCTAAGGATCTCGCGACTACAATTTCTGGGAAAACGTTGTTGAGCCGTTGCCTAACCGCGCAGACCGGTGGCGCTGCCGGACACACGTCCTCTCTACATCGGTAATTATTTATGATTCAACATCTTATTTGGACTTCAGAAATATTATGTAGCCTTGAGTATCTTGCTACTTAACTAGTGGTATCTTTTATCTAGATATATGTAAATGAAGTAAAATTGTTTTGTACCCTCCTCGACACATAATTTATTTTGGAGGTACACATTACTTAGCAATCTAGGGCGTCGGAAGGACCTTTTTAGTGTGATTTCGGAGTTTCTAAAGATTTATACACATATGAATTTTTATAGGGTTTGATTTTCACTACGGGAAACCCGACGTATGCCGAGTGCTTCCCTCTTTGCCGAGTGCTTTCTGTCGGGCACTCGGCAAAGACTGGTTGTGCCGAGTGCCCAGACAACGGCACTCGGCAAAGAGCCGACACTCGGCAAACAGGGTCTTTGCCGAGTGTCAGAAAAGAGACACTCGACAAACAGGATCTTTGCCGAGTGTCAAGACAGAGACACTCGGCAAAGCTGACGCACGTGCCGGGTGCGTGCCACGCCACGGACGGCCGTTTGGGCTCCAGTAGCTTTGCCGAGTGTCACACGGCAGACACTCGGCAAAGCCGTGGCACGTGTCCAGCACGTGCCACGCGCGCCAACGGCCGTGGACGGCCGTTTGGCCTGTGAGTTCTTTGCCGAGTGTCACAGTCCAGACACTCGGTAAACATGTGGCACGTGGCCCTTTGCCGAGTGTCTGGGTCAGATACTCAGCGAAGAGTTTGAAATTTTGAAAAATATTTTTAAAAAACTTGAAATTCAAACTCAAAAAATTTGAACATTTTAAATATAAGAGTTTTTGGCCGGCTGGATTGGTAGTTTTGCCGAGTGCTTCAGCGGGGCACTCGGCAAACCACCTCTTTGCCGAGTGTTTCCTAGGAGACACTCGGCAAAGCTTATGTTTGCCGAGTGTTTTCTAAAAAACACTCGGCAAAGTTTGGCCCTGTTTATTTAAACTTATGTTTTTGGGATCCAAAGTTTATTTTTTTTCTAACAATACTTGTCAAAGGCTCTTTATATCTTATGTGGAGCCTTTGGGAAAAAGTTGGGATGATTTCGAAAAGTTTATATATACGGCCTTTCCAATCGGAGCATATCCCCATAGAAGATTCGGAGAGTTGAGAAGGAGACAGCTGGATTTCGAAACGAAGTGAAGTTGAATTAGAGTTTGAGTTCATAACTTTTTGTATAGGCAATAGGCGCCGTAGATTGCTTCATTTGAAGTTATCATATTTTTCCGGACCCATTTGATATTTTTTAAATTATTTTTACAACAATCTCCACATGAAATAATGAAATATATGAAGGAATTATGAGATATATATGCTTCAAATAATGAAAACATTTCATCTAAGCATAAAATGTGCATTGTTGAATGTATTTGACAAGATATTTTGATGTGTATTTGATCGAATTTGAAAAATTTGGTATGCAAGAATTGTTCTGGGAAATGTTTGCTGAGTGCTACACTCGGCAAACAACACCTTTGCCGAGTGACAGGAAAGAGACACTCGGCAAAGAGCACCTTTGCCGAGTCCTCTCCTTGGGGCACTCGGCAAAGAGGCCGTGTGGGCTGGCCGGCCCGCGGCCGCGCGGGCCACATCATTGGCCGACGTGGCACCTTTGCCGAGTGTAGGCACTCGGCAAAGGCCTGTTTGCCGAGTGCCCTGGGCCAGACACTCGGCAAACAGGCCACGTGGCCCACCTCTTCGGCCGCGCACGGCCACGTTAGCGGCCAGATCTGTTTGCCGAGTGTCCTAGATCGGGCACTCGGCAAACAGGCCACGTATCAGATCTGTTTGCCGAGTGCCCGATCCAGGACACTCGGCAAACAGGGGGTTGGGCCGGGGGACTTAACCGCCCACACGGCCGCCCCAACCCACACACGCCTCTCTCCCCGCCCGCCGCCTCTCTCCCCGCGCCGCCGCCTCTCTCCCCGCCCGCCGCCGCCGCACGCCACCGCCGCCGCCGCACGCCGCGACCCCACCCGCAACCGCCGCCGCCTCCTCTCCCCACCCGTCGCCGCCTCCGCCCGGCCCGGCCGCCGCGCAGCGCCACCGCTCCCCGCCGCCACCGCTCTGCCGCCACCGCTTCCCGCCGCCGCCACCGCTCCCCGCACGCGACGCCGGCCGCCGCACCGGCCGCCGCCTCCGCCCGTGCCCACGCCGGCCGCCGCCTCCGCCCGTGCCCACGCCGGCCCCGGCCGGCCGTCCCCGCCCCGGCCCCGGCCGGCCGTCCCCGCCCGCGCCCCGGCCGGCCGTCCCCGCCCCGGCCCCGGCCCCCGCCCCCGCCCCGGCCCCGGCCCCGGCCGGCCGTCCCCGGCCCGGCCCCGGCCGTCCCCGCTCCGGCCCCGGCCGGCCGTCCCCGGCCCGGCCCCGGCCGTCCCCGCTCCGGCCCCGGCCGGCCGTCCCCGGCCCGCGCCCCGGCTGGCCGTTCCCGCCCTGGCCCCGGCCGTCCCCGCCCCGGCCGCGTCAGCCCCGGCCCGGCCGCCGCGCAGGCCGGCCCGTCCCCGCTCCTTCCCCGGCCGCCGGCTCGTCCTCCTGTCCCCGCGCCCGCCCATCTCGTGTAGGTACCCCGCCCGTCCTCTTGTTACCTTTGTTATTTTGTTCATTTTGCTGCAAAACTAGGATGTGGTAGTTGCTATTTTTGTGGTAGGAAGTAGTAATATGAATTTCTTTGTGAAATTATGAAATTGATGTGAATTGGTATACTTTGAATTGGTTGATTTTTGGTAGATTTGAGTAATGAATGTGGTTGTCGGCCTTTGTTTTGCTATCAAATGGATTAGGCCATGTCAAACAAGTGCCATGAATATTGTGTATGTGGTTGTCGGCCTTCGTGCCGTGTTTTTTTCAGGATGTGTGGTTTCAGAAACCTCCCCGTGTAGGGGAGGTGCTGCCGAATTTTTTATTTGACAAAAATTTGTTTTTATTTCAGTGAGCCTGTTGCACCATCTTCTACTTGGACCCCGACGCCGCACGTTGTTCCCCGCCGTCTGCACCGACACGAGCGTCACCGACTCGCCCGTCGTCGAGCCCGTAGGTGAGCACATGCAAAACCATACGCGCTCAGTTTTTTAGTTGTGTACCTTCTTCGTCTCTTGTATTTATCTTTACCGTGTGGCTTCTTTGCCATGTTCTTGCGTTTCCTACAGTAAATAAGATGAAGGGTCATCTTCCTCTTGCGTCTTTAGAAAGATGATATGACATCTTATTTACTGTATGATACGCAAAAACATGACAAAGAATTCATACCGTACAGTTAAATACAACAGGCCAAGATTGTGCACAACCGTGTCACGTAACCTAGTTAGGCGTCTCCCGTTCGAAAGAGATACGGTTGTGAATATGTGAATCTTTGCATATGTCTAACCGTATCTGTTTCGAATTGTCCACGTTTTTGGACAGCTCGAGGATGATGTCTATATAGTGGCTCAACAAGCCACCCAGGTGTATTATTTGTCATACCCGTGCAAAAAGGACAAAAGGCTTGAGGGTTGAGACGTTGTATACAAAGTGTCGCCACGCGGTAAACTACCAGTCCCAAACAATGAAGATTATAACATAGATCCAAACACCTATGATGGAGAGTTCTTCCAAGAAAATGGGCTAGAAGGGTCTTTTGAGATAGACTTAACCCAAGTGGTCGGAATGGATTTAGACTCAGAAATGTTTGTGGACGAGGACACTGGAGATGTGGTTCATAATGCTAAGGAGGTAGAGTTACTAGAGCGATTACAATTAGGCAATGACGAAGACGACGACATTCCTCCGCCTTTGGAGGACGACCATGAACATCTCGAAATGTACGATAGTGATGATGCGACCGTTGATCCAGATAATCCTGATCCGGATGATTATTTCTAATAAAAGTACGTTTATATATTGCATCATCTCTTTCTAATAGTTTATGTTGGGTCATATTTCTTATATATTACATGTTTTTCTAATTATTTATGTTTATACGTGAAATCTAATAATTGTATGTTTTTGTTGATCGCAGGTGATTGGACCAATATGGTGGGTCGTGGCGGTGCGATGAGGAACGTCATGTCGTTGTACCGGAAGTTTAAAGATGGGGGGTCCGAGGCAGCTGGGTCGTCTGGTGCTAAGGGGCGAAAGAAGAAGGCCACAGGCGGGGGGCGAGGCAGGGGCAAGAGGCGAGAGCGGACCCCCGTACCTTCGTCGTCTTCGTCCGACGAGGACTTTGTTCCTTCGGCGGTGGACACTCGGGCAGGGGAGCACGAGTACCGCGAGGACGAGGAGCACGAGGCAGCGGAGCACGTGGCCGAGGAGCATGGGGCCGAGGACCACGGGGCCGAGGACCCCGAGGGCGAGGACGTAGAGGGGTCCACCTCCTCTGAGAACTCGGCCCTTTGGCAGCGAGGCCCCTCGCAACTCCCGAAGCGCCCGATACCCATGGAGCGTCGCCCCGTGATCGCACCTAGCCCTCCAAGGTAAGTAATTTTAGATGTTACACAGACCTTCTCGTTTCATATTCATATGTTGGAAATCACAATATGGACTAACAATTTATCTTAATCACTTGGGCAGGAATTGGGTGATGGTCACCCCAGGCGCTGGTCACGCCCGCAAAGTCAACGGCATCCTGGGTCTTCTTTGCAGGGAGCTGTTTCCGGGTCTGGTGACCATTGGCGGCAGGGAGGAGCCGGCCTACACCTTTGACCACTACGTCGCCGCTGGCGATCAGGAGGACCGGGAGCGCAGGATCTTCAACAACAAGGCCGAGCGGGTAAAGGGAGAGCTTTGGTTAAGTATTCGTTGCACTACACTGCTCAACCCAACACTTTCATTGAACAATCTACAAATAATGCAACATTCATCGTGTATATGTGCGCAGGACTTTTACAGATGCGCCCCGGGACAGGAGGCTTCGGCGGATGCTGTGGCACATGCAGCCTGCTGGAAGCTTGTCAAGGACCTGCACTACGAGGCGCGCGTGCAGGCCGTAATTGATTATTTCGCGGCACTCAAGATCTCCGTGAAGAAAACGGAGGCAAGAAACATGAAGTTGACCAAGGAGCAGTATCTGGCGGTATGTAAATCGATACTGTTTTATTCTAAGATTAAGTACTCTAAATTCGATCTTGTTATATGGCGTACGCTTGATGTCTTGTAGGCGATTCCGTGGTGGTGCGCCCCGCATCCCACGTGCTGGGAGGTGATAGTCGACAAGTGGTGCAGCGCCGAGTGGGCCGCTCAGCATGACCTTTGCCGGGAGCGGCGTTTGCTGATGCCCGGTGTCTCACACCATCAGGGCAGCCTTAGCCTCGAGGAGTACAGGGCCAAATGGGTACGCCGAGTCATTTCTATATTCGCTCACTCTATTCTGTGTAATTACTAATTCATATTGTTTGTTTTTTCAGTCGGCGTCACATGGTGGTGCGCCTTGCTCACAGCTCGAGGCTTTTGCTATGGCCCACAAGGGCAAGGCGACCTCCGACGTCCGGTACAACCCGGAGGACGGGCCCGCGGCATACAGCAACGCCAGCGTCCACAGTCGCCTCACAGCATATCAAGAGGTCGCGAAGGAGGTCCACGGGCCAGACTGGGATCCGACCGCCCACGACATTGATGGAGAAGTGGTCATGAGGGTGGGAGGAGGCAAGAAGCACGGGCGGTACTTGATCGCCAACAACACCATCGACACGGCCTCTACCCCCACACTCTCCCAGATTCGAGCCAGGAGCACGAGCTCTTCAGCGGCTATCCGCCAGCCTCTTCCCGGTTCACACTTCGGAATGCAGGCACTCCAGGTTATTTCTGTTTCTATCTTTGTACGTGAAGTTTGCTTACATTTATAATGTATTATAACAATGTGATTGAATATTGCAGGCCCGGTTGGATGAAGAGACGCAGAGGCGGGAGTTCCTGGAGGCGGAGGTGCAGCGGATGAAGGACGCGGAGGCCGAGAAAGACAGGCAGAAGGAGGAGGCCGAGCGGACGAACCGAGCGTGGCAGGAGCAGGTATTTGCCTACCTGCAGAGCATTGGCCAGCGCGTGGGTGAAGGTCCGCCGCCGCCGATGCCACCACCGCCTCCACCACCACGTGTTCCTATTTCTCCCGTGAGTCACTTGAGAACCCTATGATTTCATTTCACAACTCATTTCTGTCGAAAATCTTGTAACACACACCACTAATCTCTTTTGGGCAGGCTCCTGGCTCGGCCGCGTCGAATGACGGCCCTCAAGACGAAGACCTTGCGGCGCGGGCGGTTAGATCGTTGTTCGGACCCCCTCTTCCGTGAGTGATGGATGTTGGACTTTGTAAACATATGAATGATGGATGTTGGATGTTTGGATATTGAATTTGTGACATTTCTGTGATGTTGGATGGTTTAGTGACTTATATGTGTTTGTTTATGGTTGTTTGATGGTTTAGTGGCTATATATATATATGAATTGCCTGTGATGCCTATTATAAACTGCCTGTGATGTTTTTGTTGAGGGGTCCTTTTAACGCAAAAAATTAATAAAAACAGGAAAAAATTTGAGCCTTTGCCGAGTGTTACACTCGGCAAAGAGGTGCTTTGCCGAGTGTATTGGCTTTAACACTCGGCAAAGAGGCTGTTTCTGTCATTTCTGGAACAGCCTTTGCCGAGTGTTCCTGCTTTGCCGAGTGTCTTGGCTTTTACACTCGGCAAATATGCAACCTTTGCCGAGTGTTAAAGCCCTTACACTCGGCAAAGGGTTGTCCAGGGCCTGCCCCCTAACCAGGCTTTGCCGAGTGTCGGGGTCCAACACTCGGCAAAGGCTGGTGTCTTTGCCGAGTGTGACACTCGGCAAAAGCTCCGTTAGCCCTAACAGCCGTCCACGGACGGCGCCGGGCCGTCTGTTAGTGCTTTATTTTGCCGAGTGCTGGCTTTGCACTCGGCAAAGCCTTTGCCGAGTGCCCGACAGAAGACACTCGGCAAAGGGCCTGTTCGCCGACACGAGCTATGCCGTAACCCCTTTGTCGAGTGTTACACTCGGCAAAGCCTTTGCCGAGTGTATTTCGGGGTTTGCCGAGTGCCCCAGGCACTCGGCAAACTCCGGGTTTCCCGTAGTGTTTAGTGCCACAATATTGAACTTGGGATTTTCGATTAAATCTGGTTGAACTTTTGAAAACTATTTTTTAGTTTCATAATTTTCATAATATCGTAAACTTATTCAATTTACAAATAAATCTCTAGTGTTTGATAGTGGTCATAGTCTCACAGATACACAATGGAGACCATTACTGATTTTTTTCATAATATTATTCACAAAATTATTGCACTCCTTACGTGCCCTTTTGTAAGATATTTTTTTATTTGGAAAAAACAAACTTTGTATATTTGATCAACAATTAGTCAAGTTATGTATGAGTCTTTGGTTTAGAAAAATTGTATAAATAGATTTGCATTTCAATGTGCTTTACAAAAGTTGTACCAATACATTGTTGGGAAATTCCCTGTATTATATTTCGATGCGGTTTTAACACGATGTCGATTTTGTGGCAATTGCTAATTTATTGAATAAAAATTATAGATCAAAATATACTGTTTGGAGATCTTTTTACCTCAAATATATACGGCCCAGAAAATATATTTTGGAGACACATTATCTAAATTAGTTTCTTTCTTAATGTCTACAGGTGATCGAGTAGAACAGGGTTTAGGATGCCTCGAGTCGGTGATCCAGATGCAAATTCGACACACAAAGTCGCATGCGAGCTTGTATTTTTATGTAGTACCGCAGCGGTGTGTTATTTTCAACGAGAGTACATGAGGCCTGGAAGACCAGACTTTCTTCCTAAGCTCGTAGAATTTGGATTCGGAATGTTAGGACTCTGGGGTTTTGATACCAGCGCTGTGTATCTAATCCTTGATGCAATTGATTCGCCTCATGCACGACGATGGAGGCGTGGTAGGATATGATATACGGAGTACCTATATATTTTGTCCATAATTATATATCTGATTTCGGACAAGAAGTGCATTTTTTTTTGTTTGTTTGAAACAAGTGTGCGATGGAAAAGAATTGCACAAGCGCTGTAGTATCTTTGAAGAGAAGAGTGCCACTGTTCTTGACGATTTTTGTCTGTGCCAACTTGTTGAAAAGGGTCAAGACAGTCATTGTATTATTATTATTATTATTAAATTATTAAACAAATGAAAGTTTGAAGAACAGATGGGCCTGATTCATCTTACCACGGCCATACGGCGGGGCTAGCTGAACAGAAGGCAATGTGCTTTTGGGCAGATTCCCGATCCATGCAGGGTGGATGCTAATGACCCTGTCATGCAAAGAGACTGAACCCCAGTCGTCTTGGGCTGCGGCTTGATGAGAGAAAAGGGGTGAGGACATGGTCCGCAGCCGGTTAGTTGCGCTCGCCGATGACCGTGGCATAATGCGCTGAGAACTACTGCTGAACACGTCCGATCAGATGACAATGATGATGTCGCAGATGGTTTCGTTTGTGGATCCCTGTGATTCCTTCGCTTGCAATCAATGGTGGGTTGGACAGCCAATTATCGCCTAATGCGCCTGGTCAGGATGGCAATCCTACCCGCGGTTTCGTAGCCGATGAGAGAGGGTACGAGTATAATTTTTTACCCGCGGGTGAGGATACGGGCAAGAAATTTTACCCGCGGGTACGTCGCGGGCAAGAAGACCCGACCACGGGTGCCCATCGGGTGACCCGCGAACCTCCCAAAATATGAGATTCTTATGAATCTTAATGATGCAATATTTATTTTACGTGTGGATGCTAGGAGTACTTGAACAATTGAACTTTATGATGTAATATTTATTTGGTTGTGTTGGTGTGTGTGGCTAGTGGATGTGCTCGTGCATGTGCATGTCAGCATGCGTACTGTACAAGTGCGAATCGGTATATGTGTATGTGTGTGTAAAATAGTTATTTGTGTGTATGATGTGAACAATATTTTTTTGTTGTAATCTATGTGAATGTGATTGTTTGAACAATATTTACTGATAATGTTCTTGTGCAAGAGAGAAGTAAGAAAATCTAATCATATATGTTGAGCACTTGGGCTATTCAATCTATAACATAACACGCCCGACGGGTACCCGATACCCGCCCGGTACCCGATGGACACGGGCACGGGCAAGAAATTTTGCCCGCGGGCATATTATCGGGCAGGTAAAACTAGTCATGTCGGGCATGCTATCGGGCGGGTAAATGGCTCACCCGCACCTCGCCCGACCCGTTGCCGTCCATAGAGTACAGATATGGAGGTATCGTCCATTTCACTTCAACAGATCAACGGTTAAAACCTAGTATACGTTAGTATCTTTTTTTCAGAACATCACAGATAGATGATGGAGGCTCAAGCCATCGATGACGGCTTTCAACCCACTTTCAACCTCAATCTGTTCAATTTTGAGTGTGCCCAAGCAAGGAAACTTCCTATCTTTTCATCCTCTTGCTATCATGTGAGCCATAACAGCACCTTGTCCAGTCTTAGAAGCGTGCAGAAATCAGAATGTAAACTGGGATCATTTGAATCTCCTCCATATACTCTGTTTTTAATGCCCGTTCTCATAAAATGCTCTGCCTTGCACTGTCAAATCAAAGCATTGTTTTGGCCATGTCCTAGGGCCAGTTAGAAACTTAGAATCACCACCCGCAAAAAGAAAAAAAAAGAAAAAAGAAACTTGGAATCACTGACGGAGCAAGAGCAACTATATCATAATTTTCACCGTGTGCCAGCAATTTAGACACTGTAACTGCATAGCTGAACGTGGGTTAACAATGTTAACATGAGAATGGAACATGCAGAGTTGAGTGATAATATGACATTTACTAATCCCTCAAGCATCTTGACTCGAATTAGTACAATCCTATAATGATCACAAGCAAAAACTGGCGCGAGAACTTAGCTACACCGGCATTTCACAAATGCCCGAGCAGTTTTGCCATCAGTATCACTGAGTCCTGCCGTTTTCTACAGGTTTTTACGAAGGGCTGCGTTCCAGCACAGGTCGGTGGCAACTATTTCCTGGCCTGCAAACACAATACAATTTCATTTAACACAGAGTCCTGGTGGGTGGGAGGGTTATGAATAACTTTGGTTTAAAAAAATCCTACAATAGCAGGAGTTGAACAAAGTTAAAGAACCTATAATGAGGCAAGTTTCTAGTGAGGGCACATACCTTGATTTTATCTAGCTAGTGGTTCGGCTCCACTTTATGGCAGTTTACAGGAACCAGCAACAACAGCCTTAGTATCATCCCCAGCAGCTTTAAGGATCTGCTTAGCATGACGATCATATCAAATAACCGGAAGTAATTAATAACGCAGACCAATAGCTAATGCATAATAATCTGAGGGACTCCAAGCGGAAAATAATGGGCATGCATATGCCATATGATAAAAACAAGTCATATAATTTTTTATTCCTGATTATTAATAGCATTCTGTGAGATAGGACAATAGCATTAGAGCCCTCCTTTTTGTTCCCACTGTTTTGTTTTCAATCCCTCTGGTTCAGACATCAAATAACAGAAACAAGCTATGGTTTTCATCTTTTCAAAAAGGAAAAAGTAATGGCAAGCCAAACACAGCTTAATGTTAGACATCAGCAAGTACAATAACCTGATTCCATTATCTTAAAAAAATGAATTATAGAAAGATGAAGAAAGCTAATTATAATTTTGTGCCTGCAGATAAGGCGAACAAAATAAAGTTTGCATTCTGTTTAACAAAATATATTGAGAAACCTAAATAAGCTGGAAAACTAAATTGCAAACATAAAAAATTGTGACAGTATCTTCTTCAGAAGTTTAGAACTTGTTCTACCACTATATAACTGACTTGTATGTTTATTTATGCTACCTGTTTATAATAGCATGAATGCATGGTAAATAGATTAGCAGGCGTAGCTTAAACTTACAATCTGAAGGCCAAGCTTCATTTCCTTTAAATCAGATGACCTTTTCCTAGGCAATGTGCAAAAAGAAACTGCATGTCCTATTGTACTGACAACCTTTGTTTCTGCAACAACCCCATGTGCCTGTGAGATCAAAACAAACTTAACTTCATAGCTCAAGAAAATATAGTGATAATAAAGCATGGGTCCCTTAATGTTTGGCATCCATTATATGTTGATACAGACCATGCCAGATGTTACACAACATTACAGAGTTAGAAAATAAAAAAATGTGGTTCATAGCAAGTGACAAGGAAAGTCACAAGATCATTCACAGCCGTAAGCTACTAAGCATGGTACTATTATGAAATGCCAAGTGCATGGACTAACCTGTTTCTGGAGCACAGTAGCAGAAATTTCAGAATTCATGCTTGTGCTGTAACCAACAGCGGCAGATGCTTCTAATAAGGCAGAAGACCCTGTCGAATAACAAGAAGTTCTATTTACAATGCAGATTTTCAGATATATGGTGAGGGAAATCAATTGCATTTCTTACATTCATTTGTAGCAAAAGCAGCTCCCTCCTTGAATTTTGTTTGTCCAGTTTTTAAGAGCAAGTTGAAACTGCAGCGCACATTAGAAAGTATGAGATGGCTTTTCATCTCACAAGGCCTAGAAAGCAATAGAAGGGAACAGATCCCATACAATACCCCACTAGTTTCACTCATCACCATCCGGATGGCTTTCTTGATACTATGTTCATTTCCTCAGTTTTCGCATTCCTTCTCATGCTGCATCAAGTAAATAAGATTAAACAATACCCCAATAACAATTGAAAAACTGAAATAGATCGCAACCCTTGCACAAGCTGCAGGCAGCCACTGGCCCATCTTGCACCTTCCATCCACAAATGGACCTACTGTCATGCTCTCAATAGGATAGCCTAAGAAAAAAGAGTACAAAAAGAAATACTGAAGTGTTGTTTACCTCATCATCATTCATTGGAGATGATGCTTGTAGAGGACCCAAAACTTTTTCTGCTCCGTGGATTCCTGCAATCAAAATTACTTTCAGAAAATACATTTAAAAAAATTTAAAAGGCTATGATCGAATTTAGAAGTGTTTTATTAAACGCATGATCAGGTCAACTCTTAATGCTATATTTCAGAAGCACATGTAGTAAAATAATCAAAGTTCATACATGCATAATATATAATGTACGAAAAGACTGACGGAACATAGTTATGCCGATCAACGTCTAATCAGGATTGCTTCAATGACATGCATGCAACAAGCATCTGTGCTAAAAGGTGAAAATATTGGCAGAATGTTATCCAAATCAGATGCAAATGACGCCTTAAGCTTCGATAGCAGCTGTAGAGTTATATTATTGATAATTTTGCATTAGAGTTATAGTGATTGTGTTTTATTCTAACACTTTCTAACCAGTACTGCCTACTGGGTTGGGGTGTTACAAGTATATATACATCAAGCTACATACATCTATCCATGAAATGGTAATGTCCATGAAAATTGAGCTCTTGATTGGAACCCCAGGCACAAGAGTAACCTCGAAACTAAGTAAAAGAAATATAAATACTACGCAACCGGGGGCATGGTAGTGTACAAAAATTCAAAAAACATGCTGATGCAAGAAACACTACTGCTATTTAGAGATCGGTTCTTGGACAAATCACTTTTACATCATAGGCAACAATCCACTGTTCAACAGAATTAATGTCGAGATAACTGAATCGAATTTATATCTTGTTTGCTGTAGCAACTCTACATTATAAATTGCAAGCTAAAATTCTGCAGCAATCATGTGCCCAATGAATAGATAGAGTAGGCAGACCACATTATGCAAGCAATCCAAACAAAAAGCTAATCATCAATTCAGTTCCACGTTACTTGCTAACATACCTGAACAACCATCATATCAGATAGAAAGTAAAACAAAAGTCAGAGTTATCAACATTACCTAAGATTACTGAAGCCTTGACATAAGGAATCAAGGAATCATCCCAGATGCTCTGTAGTGGATCCTTGTGATAACTGGGAATTAAGAAAATAACTGATAGCTATGTATTTTGGTGACAGTTAATTTCAAATTAAGAAGACTCGGTTACGGATGGGAATGGCAGGTCATGAACTACTAACAGGTTGGGCAGGAGATGACAATCAGAAGGTTCAGCAATCACTTCATCGTCCTTCTCAGGAGGGCCAGCATCCTTTCTGGCACCTTTCGATCCTCCACCACGACCTCCCTCAAACCTTCTTCGAGCAGCACCATCTCGGTCAACGCGATATCCTGCTCCCCGCCCTCCTCCTCCACCACCACCACCACCATGTCGGCCTAAGCGATATCCTGCTCCTCCCCAGCCTCCTCCGCCTCCACCACCACCACCAGCACCTCCTCCTCCTCCTCCACCACCACCCGCACCTCCTCCTCCTCCTCCTCCTACCACCACCACCACCACCATCGTCCCCTCCATCTCCACCTCCACCTCCCAAATCACTCCGCAGAGAGAAATAGAAGGCAGAAATGATAATGCAGATAATAAAACCGCAAGCAGCATTGCCGATAGTGCTCCAAAGCGTGTATGCCCGATCAATCACAAAGAATCCCAACGCACCCAAAACAGCAGCGAACAATTGCCGAATCGCCTCTTGGGGACGCCACGCGGTGCCTTGCCTGTCTTGTCTTGGAAAAGGGGACTGTACGCTCTGAGTTGAGGAGAGTGGAGGAGGCGAAGGAGTGCGATCCGGAACTCCTTAGCTGCGTGAGGGTTACGGGCCATAGAGTCGGCTAACTTGCACAACAAAGCAGCGGCGCCGCCGCCGCTGGCTGCCATGATCTGCGGCGAGGTTGCAGAGAAAAAAAATGAAGGACGTCCAATAAGAACGAGCAAGCGAGCGAGAGAGGGGAGGTCGGGAGAGGGAGGGGACAAAGAGGGCTGACCTCCGGACTGCCGCCTGCAGATCCGATGGCGAAAGCGAGCGCCGCCCGGCGAGGCAACACGGAGACGGGAGTAGGGGAGAAGAGGATTCTGCCGTTTGGGTCCGGCCGGGTTGCGTGAGAGGCCCCTTTTATAGTCACGTTTGTGCGCGGCGCTGTGGGCTCTAGCAAGTGGCAGCCGCTCGGATGCCTCGGGGGATCGTCTGGAACCAATTCAAATTTCGAATTTCGAATTAGATCCAACGAGACAACTTGGCTAGCCGGAGGAAACTTGGGGCAGAAGTAAAATGAAGTTTGTTGGTCGTGACAGCCTGGCTTTACCCAGCACCGCACTAAAACCATCTACTAGTGCATATCGGCTGGGGATTAAGTAAAAATATCTTTCATCTAAGCAAAATGCAGAAACGTACTAAGCGGTTTGAGCGACGATCCCAGTGGATACACGATACACATCTAGGCAGCCCCCAACAATTTTATCCAAAACTAAATTGAACTCCTCAACAATAATTGGACGATTATACAATAGTAATATTCTATTAATTTTTATGCCGGGCATTACAAGTCACTGGGTTACTCTTCAAAAAAAAAATTAAACTCTTCAAAGAAAAAGTCACTGGGTTGTGCTTAGTAGTCATTAATATGAACACACTTACAAGTTGGTTAATCAAGTTCTGCAGTCTAGTGAATGTTAGATCATTAATTGCATCTTACAAAAGTTTTATGATTTTATCCCAGCAGGGGCTTGTCCTTCCTGTTTCTTCAAAAAAAAAGTTTTATCCCTTGAAAGTGAGGAATACACATTCGGAGTTCATTTATGTATACTGCCGTTTTACGACTTAAGATCGACTCGGACGTCTGCTACCATTTGTTTAATTGGAAAAAATGGAAACAGGTTCAGAAATCTCTTTTGGCGCGAAGTCCTTTAGTTTCCCGCCAATTCTCATTTCTCTCCTGAAAAAAGGCCTAATGGGCTTCCGGAGCAAGCAGACGTGTTGGACCGAAGCCCACGATTCTTTTTTATTTAGCAAATGGATCAGATATGACACACACATCCGTTACCCAGCGCCACCACAAATGGTTTTGTGGCCCAACATAGTGCCTAATAAAATCTGAATTTGGGTCGGTTGGGCCGTCCTTGCGCTCTTGCTAAATCGAGCTTTAGTGCACCAAAGATATTGCATGGCTGGCCCATCCTAATTGGTGTCCCTACCCGTCTGTATCTATGTTTTGTGAGTTCTGACCCTTCCCGATCGCAGCCCGATTACATGTGCCGCGTTACGCCAGAGACACCAGCCGGTCCTCTACCGACTACCGTTCGTCATCAGCAATCTTCACAACCGGTAAGAATAGCAACTACTGCTAGGTAGCCTTCACTTGGCGATTCAGTGTCAAATCAATCTTCATGGGCGTCGTCTTACCTTCCCTGGCATCTCCCCTGTAGATCGTTTATTTTTTTTTAAAAAAAGCTAGGAGCACCGCCGCTCAACTGAAATTTTAGGTACTCCGGCCCCGTTGTTAGTCATTAGCAGGGCCCTGGAGGCTGGGAATAAAATTATTAGAAGCCCTAAAAACCCCTAGATACAATGCATGTTTAGTTTCTATATTCCACGCAAATCAGGTAGGGTGTTTTTAATGGAAGTCAAATCAGGTAGATGGTTGGAACCTTTTCTTGAAGAGGTTTAGTAGTACTAACAATTGTTAGGGAAGATTAATTGTTGCAAATTCAAGATTGTTTCAGGCCTGTAAATGTAGAATACAAATCAGACTTGCATGATAGTAATCCGGTGCCTGTAAAAGACCTGCATTTTATGGTTGTTGATAGATTGATCCTAGGATCCACGCAGTATTTACACTGGTAATTTCTCTTACATTTCCATCCAAGAATTTGGAACTTTCTTTTTCACCTTCACTTTTTGTAATCGCATATATGGATAAAAATTTGTAGGGGATGACCAACTGGTCTCCGTGGAAGTTAAATGGCATTAAATATGTTAATGCGGTGTGTTTTTTATAAAGAGGGAGAATATAGAGTTTTATGGGATGTGAGAGAGGAGTTTCATTATCTGCCACAATTCTAGTTTGATCTATGTAGTAACTGTGCAGTGAAACTATGCACTGAGACTAGCCTGATAATTTATCTCATATCTTTTGGTGGCACATGCATCTTGTTAACCACGAGGATCTTGCCCTAATGCAGATACTGGCAAAGTAAACTCATCCTCGGGCCAGGTAGGATGCCTCGAGCTGGAGATCGGACCGCATACTCCCGACCTAGAATCGTAGCTGAGCTGGGCTACCTTTCTTGCATCGCCGTGTCATGCTATGTTGAGCGAGAGTACCTCAGACCAGATGGAGAACGCATTCCTCCTCATCTTGTTAATATTGGAGCCACCTATTTGGGACTTTATGCTCTTCTGAAAAGCTTTGTATTTTTATTTCTGGACAAAATAGATTCACCCAATGCACGGGATGACGTGAGGGACCATAGACTCTGAGACAGATCATCATCATGTCAGGAAGTGTCACCGGAATATTTTTCTGAATGAAACAAGTGATTGTTGGTCCTATACTCCTATTGAGTAAAGGGCATGGCCAGTCCTTAAACTTTCTTGGTTGTGTCACCCCGGTCTCTGAACTTACAAATTACATATTTGGCTTCTTAAACTTAGCTCCGGGTGTCATTTTGGTCTGAACTCTCAAATTGCATATCTAGCTTCAGATATTACTTTGATTTTCTAATTGCTTTGTCTTTCATCATTAGTTAGCCGCTGTATTTCAAAGTTTATGTATATAGATGACACACGGAGCTAAGTTTAAGGAGTCAAATATGTAAATTGTAAGTTTGGGGACCGAGATGACACTCGAAGCTAAGTTTAAGGAGCCAAATCTACAATTTATGAATTTAAAAACCGGAATGACACAACTAAAAAATTTTTAAGAACCGATCACATACTTTACTCACTTTATTTTTCTGCGTATGGGAAATCCCAATGGAATTAGGCTGCTGGACGCACAGAGACGAAAACAGGCAGCGATACTGAAAGGGGCAACCCCGCCACTAAGCAAAAGCAACGCATCTCCCCCGTCCTCTCCTTTCCCGTCTCCCCCCTCCAGACGCCACCAGACAGAGAGAGACGTGACTAGAATGCGGCCCGCGCGCATGGGGCCCACGCGTCAGCCTCTAGTCCCCGCCACGTCGGACCACCCCCACCGCCACAGGACGCGGAATCCTCGCGAACTTTCACTCCCCCTCTGGCGCCATCCACCGCTCTCCCCCATTGCCCCATTCCCCGCCTCCTTAAAGACCTCCCCGTCCGGCGAGCCCTTCGCCGCAACAACCCACCGCCGCGCATAGCGACAGCGACCAAGAGGAGGACTCGAGAGCTCCGTGCTGCGCCCAGCCGCGTGTCCGTACACCGCCGCGACAAGGAGAGCGGGGCGAGACAGAGAGAAGCAGGGGATCGGAGGAGGGGAAGAAGAGAAGATGTACTTCCGGCCGCCGCCCAAGGGCCCCGAGTGGTACGCCGGCGATGCGGAGGCGGGGCAGGCGGCGCGGCCGCTGTACCCGATGATGCTGGAGGACCCGCGCCTGCGGTGGGCCTTCGTCCGCAAGGTGTACAGCATCCTCTCCATCCAGATGCTGCTCACCGTCGCCGTCGCCGCCATCGTCGTTTTCGTCCGCCCCGTCGCGCTCTTCTTCGTCTCCACCCCCGCCGGCTTCGGCCTCTACATCTTCCTCATCATCCTCCCCTTCATCGGTACGCAACACACTCTGCTTCATTCAATTCGCTACTTAATTTCTCGATGAATTACCAATGGAACTAACTGATGATCGATTCGATTTCGATTCCATCCATCGCGTCCTGCGATCCTGCAGTGCTGTGCCCGCTGTACTACTACTACCAGCACCACCCGGTGAACCTGCTGCTGCTGGGCCTCTTCACCATCGCCATCAGCTTCGCCGTGGGGCTCACCTGCGCCTTCACCAAGGGCGAGGTGATCCTGGAGTCGGCGATCCTGACGTCGGTGGTGGTGGTGAGCCTGACGGCGTACACCTTCTGGGCCGCCAGGCGCGGCCACGACTTCAGCTTCCTGGGCCCGTTCCTCTTCGCCGCCGTCATGATCCTCATGGTGTTCGCGCTCATCCAGGTCTTCTTCCCGCTGGGCCGCGTCTCCCTCATGGTCTACGGCGGCCTGGCGGCGCTCGTCTTCTGCGGCTACATCATCTACGACACCGACAACCTCATCAAGCGATACTCCTACGACGAGTACGTCTGGGCGGCCGTCGCGCTCTACCTCGACGTCGTCAACCTCTTCCTCTCGCTCCTCACGCTATTCAGGGCGGCGGATTCGTGAGCACGGCACGGCTGGCTGCAACCGGGAGGAAGAGCTTGGAATGTGCCTTGCTTTGCCTTGACCTGTCTCTGATTTCTGCCTGAATGAATCCCTGTACAGTGGAATAATTGTTTTGGCTGTCAGGCTATGTGCTTTGCTTTGCTTGCAAACATTGTTTAATGGAATGTAGTTGTTCAATTTTCTCGTATAACTACGTATGTCTTCTTCTTTTTTTGTTCTTGAGAAACAATCCGGTCTCTTTCGCTACCGCGTATCGTGCAAAGCATGAGCGCGAGGAGGAAGGCTTGATGGCTGTAGCCTGTAGGGGATATAGAAGCTTCCGGAACAAACAAATATGAAACTGGTCTGGCCCAGTGAATCGATCAGGCCGCTTCATAGTCTGCTGGGCTGGATTAATAACTGGGTCAATGCTCGGGCCATGGCCCAGTAGCATCTCCCCGGGCCCAAGATAACAGGAGGGCATGAACGCGTCCTGTCCTTGATCCTCGGCAACAGCCTCCTGCTCTCCGCCTAATCCTCGATCGCTCGCTAACCAACAGATAGATACCGTACCCAGGCGCTTTTCTTTTCTTTTTCCAAAACAAACTTTGTTTTAGCGTAGCCTTTCGTCGATCAAGAAGACGGCTAATCCCACCATTAGCCTTCTCCTTGATCCCTTTTCAGTTTAGCGCACTTCCTAATCATTCCTTTTCCGATCGATCTTTCCTTTTGTTTACATTGTTGTTATCCACAGTTGATTTACTCTTTGGTTTTCTTTTCCTCCTTTTGTCTGCTGCGCGTGTTCATTGCATCTTTGGTTTTTATTTTGGTATCTGAATCCGATCGTTTGCTGAAACTGATCGATTTGATCAGACATTGATGATACCATCTTGCATGCATGCATCCTCGCTCATAGTCCCCAATTAAACCGAGGTGCAGCAAGATTCGTCTCCAATGCATCTTCGATTTTAACCAAAGCGGATAAACATCCGAGGGACGCAAGAGCGTTGGTAGCTAGATCGATCGAGAGAACACCATCGATCCCCATCCTTAATCTGAAGGCGTACGTACGCGCGTGTTCGATCGCGATGGACTTCCCGCCCACCGGCGGCGCCGCCCGCGGCCGCAGCCGCAGCCTCAGCTTCGGCGGGAGCAGCAGCAACGGCGCCGCCGCCGCCGCCGGCAATGGCGACGGCAACGGCGACGTGTTCGTGAGGGCGGGCGCCGGGAACGAGATGTACGTGCGGGCGGACAAGATCGACCTGAAGAACCTGGACGTGCAGCTGGAGAAGAAGAGGTCGCAGGTGTGGCTGGAGCACCAGCGGTCGCAGCGGGCGGCGTCGCCGCGGCCGGAGACGCCGCTGCTGGAGTGGGAGATCGACCTCGCCAAGCTCGACATCCAGAACCAGATCGCGCACGGAACCTTCGGCGTCGTCTACCGCGGCACCTACGACGGGCACGACGTCGCAGGTATGCAATACGTTTGTTCATCAATTCATACGTGCGCGCACAAAAATGCTCGAATAATCCAGTCTCGGTTTTTTTCCTACACTACTGTGGAAGAGAAGACGCCAGCAGCGTCTCCTAGATTTGTTTTTTGTTCTCTGAAACAATTAGATTTGTTAGATGTCAACAATATGCCTTGGCAGTTCGGCGACGGCGAGGTCTGTTATTCAGTGAGTGATTCTGCTCTCGGCAAATACTTGTAGTTTATTAATTGTTTCCCTCTAGGCAGTCACACAACTATGGCTACATCGTTACCCTGACTTTTGCAAATTTTAGTGATGGACAAAGTTTTAGAAGTTTCATCCGATTTTCGTCGAAGCGTCATGTATTTATTATGACTAGAGGGATTACTGGGGCAAACATTCAGGAGAGGAGGAAAATGTTCAGGCGTCCGTGTAGGCAGACTAAGAAGGCTCCATACTCCATCCATATTGGGTTCCTCTGGCTTCCTCACAAGTAAAAATACTGTACTTATCACTAACACATTGTATTTGGATGCAGTTAAGGTGCTGGATTGGGGGAATGATGGGCAGGATTCGACGGCAAAGCACCGCGAGGCCTTCGAGAAGGAGGTTGCCGTCTGGCAGAAGCTTGATCATCCCAACGTCACGAAGGTATGTACGCAAAACCCACAGTTGCCTTCATAGTGTCCGTCGTCATTTGCGTCGTCCTTACAGTATTTCTGAAACTTGTTTGCTTGCAGTTCGTGGGAGCATCGATGGGCACGTCCCAACTGAAGATCCCCAAGAAGGGCTCGACATCCTCCAGCGGCCGCTCGGTGCCGAACGAGTGCTGCGTTGTCGTCGTCGAGTTCCAGCACGGCGGCACATTGAAGACACTGTTGTACAACCACCGCGACAAGAAATTGTCCTACAAGAAGGTGGTCCATCTCGCGCTCGACCTTGCCAGAGGGTGAGTAGTACGTGCTGCATAAACACCATTATGATCAATGCATCAAGCATGAATGCAACGTTGCTGATGTTCTGATCGTTGGGTAAACAGGCTGAGCTATCTGCATTCGAAGAAGATCATGCACCGCGACGTGAAGGCGGAGAACATGCTGTTGGACAGGAAGCGGACCCTGAAGATCGCCGACTTCGGGGTGGCGCGCGTGGAGGCGCAGAGCAGCGAGGTCACGGGACAGACGGGCACGCTGGGGTACATGGCGCCGGAGGTGCTGCAAGGGAAGCCCTACGACCACAAGTGCGACGTCTACAGCTTCGGCATCCTGCTGTGGGAGACCTACTGCTGCGCCATGGCCTACCCCAACTACAGCCTCGCCGACATCTCCTTCCACGTCGTCAGGCTGGTGCGTCGATCTGCCGTGTCGATCGCTCCCTTCTCTTCTGTATCGCCGTCGTCCTCCCTGAGCTCTGATCAATGGCTGATATATATGTATAATTGCCGTTGCGTGCAGGGCATGAGGCCAGACATCCCGCGATGCTGCCCTCGGGCGCTGTCGGACATCATGACGCGGTGCTGGGACGGGAAGCCGGACAACCGGCCGGAGATGTCAGAGGTGGTGGCGCTGCTGGAGAAGATCGACACCGGCAGCGGCAAGGGCGGCATGACGCCCGTCCACGACGTCGCGCACGGGTGCTCCTGCTTCGGCTTCAACAACCGTAGCGCCTAGCTAGGCTGGCTTCTCATGTCAGCGAAGCTAATAAGCAACAATACTTGAGCAGCCGGTCATGCTTAGACTACCCGGCCGACGTCGTTTCGCATGATGCAGCGCCGTGAAATTGCGTAACTTTTAATTCGTCCTGTACTTCTGTGTGCTGTCATCTGACACGAAATCTGTGCATGCGTATCTTCAATGAGAGAGCAGCCTTGGCAATTGTGGTTGGACTGGCATTATTACTTGCTTAAAGCCTTGGAAATTAGAAAACACAAAAATATTCTTTAGCACTTCAATTCATTTTTGGAGCCCGTTTGGATGAAATTCGCTTTATACAAATTTTAAAGTCTGGTTCATCTTTCCTGCTGGGTTTCAGAAAACAAATGGGCTCCTAAGGATCAAAATTGTCAGAATATTAGGTTGCATGCATGGCTCATTGGGCTTGTGCCGTATATGTTTCAGGATCATCATTGAGCCTGGCTCCTGATGAATATTTTTGCCGCACCCTTGAGCAGCATCTCTCATAAGCTGCGGTCTATTCGTTGGATGGTGATAGGATCTCGTAATAGTATCAACATTAGTACGATGTCACTGTCTAGTTATCCGTCGGGTAGTTCAGCTTTTGTTCGCTGTGTTTGTTATTTTCTTCCTAGCTTAGGGCGTCTCCAATGTAGGGAAGTTTTATAGGTGGGGTCTACATTGATTTGATTTGTTGTATTACAAAGCTGCCAATGTATAGAACCATAGATAATCATAGCTATAGGACCCACAAGCAAAATAAAAAATAGCATCTTCCCAACTTCCTCTATCTCTCTCACCCATCAGCAGTAGCAGACACGGTATGAGAGAGGCAGATGGTAGAGGCCAGGTGAGAGAAAACGACTTTTTAATTTCCTAGGACCAGGTCCATGGAGTCGGTCCTTCAAATTTTTTTGTTAGGAGCGGCAGCACAATGTAAAGAACCGGCTCCTAGACTTCAACCAGGTTTCTGACAACATTGGAGAGGCCCTTACTAGATATCTATCTTGCTCGGTGTTAGGTGTGCAGTGTGCCTGTTTCAGACTATCAGTGTGTTCACTTATTTGGTTGGC
Organism: Echinochloa phyllopogon; assembly: GCA_033239725.1. Taxonomy (NCBI): domain Eukaryota; kingdom Viridiplantae; phylum Streptophyta; class Magnoliopsida; order Poales; family Poaceae; genus Echinochloa; species Echinochloa phyllopogon. Next base: position 6,709,923 of record BTCW01000009.1, on the reverse strand, counting down.
CTTTGTTTTTGGATGGTGGTCTATGAAGAAAGCAGAACTGTAAGTAGTATAGCAGCAGCTTATTTAGTTCTTATTGTAATTTAAGCTTTAGTTTATTTTATTCTAGCTCTGACAAAAAAAAGTGAATCTACTGACTTGTCAAGGCCAGCAGCAAGATATTTTCATTGTTTTCTTCTCTGGCCTAATTCTAAATGCGTGCGAATGAAATTCCTTTCTACTCTATTCGGTGTAAAGTTTACTGCTTGAAGGCTGCTTTTGAGCTTTTCAGGTTCATCGTCAAGCCCAGTGGGGACACCGCAAAGCCCGCAGAAAGGCTACTAGCAGCGGTCTGCAGGCCTGTTCACAGACCGTAAATCCTTAGTCCAGCTCAATCCTTAGTCCTTGAGGTCAAGAGTGAAGCGTGCCCGGCAAAAATAAAACAAAATATACATAAATCGGCCATTTTTAATGTTATACATTTAAACCTTATTAGTGTGAAGCTTCGAGGATCACACAGTGCAGTGCGCAGCCTTGTACATTTTTCTCTACAACTTTATATGTAAGTCGAGGAGAAGACTGTATAAACTGTTCCAGGATGCTGGCTCCTGACTCCTGAGATACAGTCAATGCAAAAAATGAGACGTACAAATTGCAAGCCTTTTTCCAAACCAGTAGTCATGCACGCGTGTCGCGCGTGTTTTCAGAAACGTAGTAATTTTTAGAAACATAGTAAACTAAATTATATATTCATAAAAAATTTATCAATTTTTTTATATTTATAGCAAAATACACATACGGTAGAGACCTATTTTAGATTCAGTAACCAATAATTTAACATCATACACATCAAAATTAACCAATAATCAAAACACAGGGCCCATATCACAATTGTTTTATCCACTTCCAACTTCAATAAAGTAAAAGAATTTTGTATACCCAGTTGAGTTTGCCTTTGCCATCCACACCAGGTCCTATGAATGTGCCTCTTTCAAGTATAAGTACTTTAGAAAATGTGTAGAGAAAAATATTATTCCTCTAGACGTTGTCACTTGCAACCAATGCAACGAATACAAAAGACTAATGTCAATATACTAAATCACACGAACACATCGCTTTTGAAGGGTTATCATCTGGGTACAATTTGAATTTGTCTCTCGTGCCAGCAAATGAACATGGGTCTGACGATGACGTCGCCAAGCACGGTTGTGACAGTCAGATTTGGCACGGCCGGCGGGATACCCGGTACGGCGGCGCCCGGTGCTACGGCGGTGGGAGGCGTCGGTCATGTCGCCGAGGCGCAGCACAGCATGGCGCCCTCTGCCCAGCTTCCCAGCAGCATGACAACAAAAAGTCATGATGTGAGCATACTTTTAATCGGACTATAAAACATAACATAACCGTGGGTTGCCATGAACAATATCGTATATTAATACACTATCATATTATAATGTTTGTGTGTCGTGTGTTGTTTTTGAAACATATAGAGTTTTCTCATTACTACAATTATATTTTTAGTGCACTTAATAGATTGTTACATGACTCATTCCTATGCATGCACGCACGCAAATCCCTACATGTGTAATTCATGAAAATGCGAATGAGTACATGACTTAACTCTGGTGGACAGATTCTACCCCGGCTTTCTCGTTCATTCCCTGTGTTTTCAGGTGTGCCTAACATCATCTACCCGTCTTTCCCATTGAAATTGCCCTAAAACCTTTGTGTTCTTCGGCTACTTGATTGAGTAGAACGAACTTCGAATCCTTCTTTTTTGCGTACTGGCATTGGGCAATAGCGAATTAGCAACCATTAACCGTGGTGAAACGTTCATTCATAGTTCCGAGCGCGGGGCATTGCTGTAAGGCAGCATATATGAAAAACATACCGAGAAATCAGGTAACCTTACATCAATCATCATTATGTTACAAGGACGCATGACGTATGCTCACTTGGCCAGTTGCTACTTTCGTGCTCCACCATGAAGTACAAAATCCCACTTTTAATTCGTCATGTGCACAACAAGAAAAAAATTATGCTGCTGACTCCTTGATTAAACATTAGCATACTGCTTGCATTCGCCATGGTTGTGATCTTGAGCTTCTGTTTGGCAAATAATCAAGGATTTATAACTGGTCCCCTATCACACCCGTTACTTGATCCGCAGAGCTAGGGCTGGTTTGGATAGGTCGGAGTGGAAAATAAAGTATTTTCTGCCTCTCGGTTTCTCCCAACACGGTAAAAACTCGCTACAAATATTATTTTTTAAAAACTTCGTTTCCATCGTTGGACCTGACACGTGAGGGGTGAGTAGGAATTATTTGGGTGAGAAATATTTTTAAAAATACTGGATCTTACAATATAGATAAGATAGATAGAGATGACTTCTGGAGGGGAAAAAAACGTGTCCAAAGCGCGTATGGTTGTCTTTGTCCATGAGCCAAACACCCTCGATCCCAGACATTTCGTCGCGATCGAGCTCCATACATATCCGTGCAACCCTGTGCCGTCCATCCATCCATCCATCCATCCCCATCATCCCCGGCTCCGTCCAGCCCGATCGATCGAGCAGCAGCCCCCCGCCAAGGAAGCCCCGATTCGCGGCGGATCAGCGCCAGGCTCGGCGGCAACACCCGGACCGGCGAGCAGAGCCCCGCCTCAAATTAATCAGAAAATGCCGGAGCCCGGTCGGGTCGGGGTCGCCCCCCGCGCGCGGCGCACTTGATAGCACGCCGTCGCGTCGATCGGGTCGCGTCGCGTCCGGCTCCGCTCCGGCGCTCCTCCGAAGTCCGATCCCTCCCCATTCCCAAACCCAAACCGGCACGTCCACTTTCAATCCTTAGGCCTGTTCACCGGCCCGCTTGCATCCCTAGTCCGTCCAGCTCAATCCTTAGTCAAGGCTCTTGCCACAGCTCCCGTCTCGCCGTCCGACGCCGCCACATCCCAAACCTGCCGCTGCCATCTCCCTGCACGCGCCGCCATAGCGCAGGTGGTAGCTGCACGCTGCGCCCTGGCGCCACCCACAAGCTCGTGTCTGAGCTTTTACCATTTGGGGTCGCCCTTTACGCCGGGCGAGGCGTGTTTCGGTCGCGCACGCGTGGTGCTCGACGGTTTGCCTGCCTGGCTTTCGAGCTGAAGGCTGAAGCATGCACCTGCGTTTGCGGGTTCTGGGCGCATCTCCCCGGTGGTTCGTGCTGCACGCTGGGAAGCGCGTCGCGCTGTGCTTCTCGACCGCGGGGTTCGACCTGCCGGACTGGTTCAGGAACCCAAAGGACGGTGGTCCTAGCGCCGGGTTGGACGGCGACTGCGATGACGACTTTGTGCTTCCGGCCAAACCAGAATCCTTGGAAGAGCGAAGCGGCACTGCTACTGGCAGTGGATCCAAACCTCTGTCGATCCTCGCTGGCTGTTCTACATCCCACGAAGACGCGGAGTTTGAGGCTGACCTCGACGAGGTGAGCCGAATTCTGAGCTCCCGGTTCGCGTCTCCAGAGGCCATTGTGATTGCCATGGACTGCTGCACCGTCAGGGTGTCAGGATGCCTTGTCGACAAGATCTTGCGCAGGTTTGGCAATGATTGGGTGGCCGCGTTTGGATTCTTCACGTGGGCGTGCACCCAGGACGGCTACTGCCATTCTGCCGATTCATATGACTTGATGGTGGATATACTGGGCAAGTTCAAGAAGTTCGATTTGATGTGCGGTTTGATCAGTCAGATGCATGAGGTCGGGGGATTAGTGTCGCTTGCGACCATGACAAAGGTGATGAGGAGGTTCTGCGGGGCCAACCGGTGGAGTGACGCCATCGATGCTTTCCACAAAATGGACCGGTTTGGGGTGGCAAAGGACACAAAGGCCATGAATGTGCTATTGGACACATTGTGCAAGGAGAGAAGCGTGAAGCGTGCAAGGGGTGCCTTCCAACAGCTGATGGAGACAATACCTCCTGACGAGAGTAGCTTCAACACCTTGGTTCATGGGTGGTGCAAGGCGAGGATGCTGAAGGAGGCTCGCGAGACAATGAAAGAAATGGAGGTGCATGGTTTCAGTCCTTCAGTGCTAACTTACACAAGCCTCGTAGAAGCATACTGCATGGAGAAAGATTTTCAGACAGTTGACAATATCTTGGATGAGATGCGTAGGAAAGGATGCCCTCCAAATATTATCACATACACAATTGTGATGCACGCGCTAGGAAAGGCTGGGAGAACACAAGAAGCTCTGGATACTTTTGAGAAGGTGAAGCAGGATGCTTGCATCCCAGATGCTTCCTTCTACAACTCTCTGATATACATACTTGGCAGAGCCGGAAGGTTGCGAGATGCGGGTTTTGTGGTCGAAGAAATGCGCAGAACTGGTGTATCACCCAACTCGACTACCTTCAACACCCTGATTTCAGCTGCCTGTGACCACTCTCAGGCCGAGAACGCACTGAAGCTGTTGGTTCAGATGGAGGAGCAGTCATGCAAACTGGGCATCAAGACATACACTCCCTTGCTGAAGCTGTGCTGCAGAAGGCAGTGGGTGAAGACGCTTCTGTTCCTGATATGCCATATGTTCAGGAAGGACATCACCCCTGATTTCAGCACCTACACGTTGTTGGTCAGCTGGCTGTGCCGAAACGGGAGGCTTGCACAGTCTTGCTTGTTCTTGGAGGCGATGGTGTTGAAGGGTTTTGCTCCGAAACAGGAGACTTTTGACCTTGTGCTGGACAAGCTCGAGATGAGGAACATGCATTCAGCAATACGAAAGATTCAGTTTCTCAGGATGCAGGTAGCAGGTAATAGGTGTAAGAGCACCGGGCCGTCTTCTCTGAGAGAAGATGGTGATGGACAACATTATGCTGCATCATCAAACATTTGTGAAAATGGTGAATGTTGGAACCCAGAAATGTAGCTTAATGACATTGATCTTTTCTTTTCCCTTGTAGCGCCACATCAGCATAGAGTCGTGTTTGATCAAAAAACAAGAGTTAAAGGATTAGATTGACCCTTTTAAAGTTGGGTTAATTGGATATATGCCATTACAATTTTTATTTTTCGGACATATGCCATTACAATTCGCGTATTCGTAAATACGCCATTACAATTCTTACGTACTTTGAACCGTGTCACTATATACGTCTTTGATTCTTTTAGATCCGTCTTTAATTCCTTCGGACCCACCTGAAAATCTTGTATTATTGTATGGTCTAAAATACCCCTGCTACTTCTCTCCACTCTCTCTCACTGCCGTGTAGGCCCCCACCTATCTACTCCATCTACTCCATCTTCTCCATCCCGTCCGACTCCTCGGCAGCACACGTCGGCGGCAGGGCAGCTCGGCCGCGGCGGAGCTCGCGCCCACGGTGGCGGAGCAGCGCGCACGCGCCTGCACCGGCGGCGGGGCAGCTCGGCCACGGTGGAGGTCGCTCCCGTGGCGGCAGAGCATGCCCGTGGTGGCGGAGCAGCACGGCGGCGGCGCATCTCGGCCCCAGGGGGAGGTCGCGCCCGGCGGCAGAGCAGCACGGTGGCGGGGCGCGAGGTTGGGCCGGGGCGTGTCAGCACGGCGGCGGAGCTCATGGCCGCGGCGGCGGGACGACTCGGCTCCGGCGGAGCTGCGCGGCGGCGGAGCTCATGGCCGCGGCGGCGGGGCGGCTCGGCTTCGGCGGAACAACGCGTCAGCAGAGCGGCGCGGCGGCAAAGCTCATGGCCGCGGCGGCGGGGAAGCGCGGCGGCAGAGCGGCACGGCGACGGCAAAGCGGAGCACATGAGCGGCCAGGATTGGGGAAGAAAGGAGGGAGGAAGACGATGGTTCAGTGGGGGTATTTTGGTCCATACGAAAATACAAGAGCCTGCATGTGGGTCCGAGAGCATCGACTACGTATAAAATGGCACATCTCAAACAAACAACGAATTGTAATGGCATGTTTACGAGTACGCGAATTGTAATGGCATATGTCTAAAAAGTGAAAATTGTAATGACATATATCCAATTAATACTTTAAAGTTTAGAGACTAACTTGACTCTTTGTGCAAAGTTCAGGGATGAACTTGGCTATTTTGCCAAATATAAAATAGGTACATCACGAGCCCATTTAATTAAGCAAAGACAGCAAGTATATGCGAAGTGTCCCTGGCCGTGACTTATTGAGCTCTGAATACACAAAAATCCAGAATGGTTCACCGGAGAACAGCACAGACACAATTGCCAACGATAATATAGAGATTTTGCATTAGCGGATCAACCATGTTCATCATGAGAAGCAGCCCTTTTGTTCTCAGAAAAAGGAAGGTATAATTATCCCTCTCTACAGAGTTAGGACCATCACTACAGCTACCATTATTATTATTATTACCTCTAATTTCAGCTACTTTTCGAACTCAGATCAGCATGTACAAATTAATACCATTTTGTATATCTGTCAGTAAGCAGTCTGTCTCACAAATGGATCTGCCCTCTGTTTTTCTTTACAAATTAGTGCACATTCTACTCCATTTGGTTAATTAAAGAAGTCTTACATACTGAACAAAATATGGTGGATGGAGAATGTGTGGTGTGCGCTGCCAAATTGACTGCTTAGTCGACTTAAATTGGCACGGTGAAAGATCAGTCCAAGTATCTCTTCAGTTATTGAAAGTGTTTTTCGCTCCTCGAGTATGATCCAATAAGGCAGAGCATGCTCTTGAGGGCTGCTGAAAATCTGGTCTGGGTGAGACCCCTTATCTTGTTCAGGCCTTCTATTTTGGTGTCGCATCAACTTCTTGAAAGTACTTGCGCCTGTTCATTAAAACTCAAGATGGTTATGTCAAGAAATAGCTGTTCTTAAAACCAGAGAGGGAGCAGTTATTGTGATTCGATGGACAAGCACTATCTGGGAGGAACATAAATGAAAATTTAGCAGAAGTGACTTTTCATGACTCATGAAGTCAAGCTGTGCTGAAGACAGATTACAAGGGAAAAATGAAGACCATAGAACCAAACATCAATGAAGCACACATCATGCATGCACTATAGCACTAAAGCCTACGATTTGTATGCAGTAAATTGGAGGAAAGATGATAAGTTTTATTTTGGATAAAAGACGCTGCTAGGTGCTAGCAGTCATCCTAGACATTGAAAATAATACCAGACAGTTCTGGAGATTTAAGATATCGTACATTTGCGACACATCGTATTCTCGGAGCAGCTTTTGTGGACTACGCAATAACTTTCTTTGTCCTTTGGGCTGCCATCCTGACCTCTCCAGATATTCTTCAATCAACCTGATAATACCAGCGATGAGAAATCCACTGAAGAATGGCCAAAAATAGAGCTCTAGAAGGACCAAAAACTCACATGCTACAGATTGACTTTTGGGAAGCAGCCACTTCACGGTCTGGAAAGGAATCCTCCACTCTGAAGCTTAACCACACATATAACTCTAGGACCTGAGGTGACCAGCATAAAAAACGGTGATTAATCTCATCACAATTTTTTTTGAGGTATCTACTTAAATGAAACAGCTGTGGATATAGCCCACATACTTTTTACAGAAAGCTTTTATCATAAATTAATCTGCAGAGTCGATTCTATTTAATAGCAACAGATCTCAGATCTCACTGAATTATGCACCACAAATGGAACTATGGATCCAATTTCAGCACTTTCATTCAGTATTAAGTTACCTTAAGATGCTTTCTACTAACTGCTTCAGCACTTTCATTCAGTATTAAGTTACCTTAAGATGCTTTCTACTAAGTGCTGTATGCATTAATAACAATTACAGTTTGTACTTGGCATATATCCATGCTACACTGCTCAACATGTTTATTGTTATTTTGTTATATTTATGCATAATAATAACTAAAGAAATATACCGTGTTTGCAAAAGCAAGTGCCATAATATTAAATCAAGAACAAACTTTCAAGGAGTAGTCTACAGATTTTGGATCAAGTTTGAAATTTCTAAGCTAAATTCAAATTGCATTGGGACCAACAATAACAAAACTTTAATTTCTGGATAATGATTATCAAGATTTTGTCTTTCTTTCTCCCAAGCATAGATTGAACTTGGAACATGAATTTTTGTATGAATATAATAGATCTAAGATTGTTTTAGAAACAATAGATAATGTTCAAACCCATGTTAACTGCATCTGCAGAATATAAAGTTGGAAAACAAAGGAATTTGAATCCAGAAGAATGTTGACAAGATATACACGTCCCCTCTTATTTTGACTATATGAGATCCCACACTTTGACACCTGAAATTTCGTTAGAAGTAGATACTTCCGCAGGAGCAATAATCGATTTTCTTGTTAAATACATTCTTTCATACTTTCCGTGTTCAGATCTAGCTATTTCCGCACCCCCTAATTGACCAGAACAACAAATATGTATCCCCTCCACCCCTTTTGGCATTATTAATGGAATGTCCTTCACTATTAGACTAAAAATGGAACAAAGTGAGATTGGAATGTTCCTCAGTTGAAATTTGAAAAGAGACGTCTTGAGCAATCAAAGCAGCACTTCGTAGGTACCGACAAGTTGCTAACAGACAGTGGGGGCTTCCCCCGCAGTATAGCTTTCAAAAAAAAAAGTTGCTAACAGTATCGAAGAAGAATTTAGGTGCAATTACCTTGTGAATTGATTCAAGCTCCTTCAGTTGATTGTGTGTTTTAGGAACCTGTAATGTTCCAGGTGTAAATATCTCTTTGAGTCGAACAATGCCTTTCCTCGCATAATTTTCTGCAAACTGCTCAATGAAGAAATTAAAAACATTGTCTCCTCTAATTCCACAAAAATATAGCAAGGACTAATAGTAGGATAGAAATGCTTGCCTGAACTAATCCCTGGACAGATATGTCATCACGCGTGTCCACTGGACTGCAATACACAGTGTCAGAAACTCAGAAAGTAATTAGATAACAGCATTTTTACAAGAGTTATGAAGCAAGACAATTCAAAAGTATAACACAGAGAATAGGATAGGCTGGTATAATATCACAGTACAGATTCACCTGATACAGAAGAGGTATTTATCATACAACCCAAGAGGTAAATCATCAACAATAGCAGCAACCTTCTGTTACCAATGAAATAAATAATACTTAACAAAATATTATACTTCAACTCAAGAGACAACATAATCTATCTAGGAAACTGCACTGTTCTTATAAAAATAACACAACATTGTTTTTTCAGCAGGCATTCACTGCATTCCTGACCAGATGATCTGAATTTTGATTTTATTACAATGTTCCTTGCAGAAGATTTGACCAAATAAAGAAACGGGGTTATGGAAAAAACAAATACCAGCATGTCTTCAACTTCAGCAATAAAATAATCTGGAGATAGTTTAGCCTTCTCCAAGAAACGTTCCTGCAGCACAATGAAAAGAAAATTAGTACGCATTTTCTGACCAGAAGAAATAGCTGTAAATAGAAACAAAGCACAGGTACACATTTAATGGGATAAAATAAAACTAAATATGATAACAAGATATTCAAGAGATATATAGATATAAAAAACACGTCTGCTTCAATTATTATAAACAAGCCAACTCAAGCTGAACAACATCTGAACAAGTAGACAGATAACTCAAAAGAAAAGAATTATGGTAAAGGAAATGCAGTTCGTACCAATGCAAAAGATTATGAGGACATAGTTGATCGAACCAACCATTTGTAGAACTGTGATATAGTGCTAGAAACTTCTGGTGGTTATTGAAAAATAGCATAGCAACATACAGTACCCCAGCCAAAAGGTTACTAAGTTGTTTGTCTAGTAAAACATATAACTTTGCCGTTAACAAATAACTGACAATAAATATCCAAAGTCAAATTGTTTTGTATTGAGGTGCTTTACCATATAACACAATTAGAGAGATGGCTTGTTTAGCTTACCAGTATAGGGTGAAAAAAGTCTGTTCCATGCAATCGTGAATATAAAGATAATAAATCAAATGTAGGGAAAAGTCCAGCACGCTGCAGAAAAGCTATGTCAGCATCTGTGGTTCCTGTCCTATATATTAACTACACAGAACTTGCTGCCTTCATACTGCTGGAAATCAATTTATTGTGAAGTAATAAAATGTTACCTCTATAATGGGGGAAGGTGACTTCAGAGATGAGTGCAGCAATGGAAGATCTTCAGCCTCTAGACAGGTCACTTCTCCAACTGGGAACTTAGACCCATATCTCCCAGCCCTGCCTACAAAAGGGTTAAAATGTGTAAATGTGCCCAAACTGTAGCTCAAAAGCCTGTGGGTCAAGGGAAAACAAAAGGGCAGAAAGGAAACTGAAAGGGATAAAGCCAATAAGAAGGATAGATAAAGCCAATAAGAAGAAAATTTATTACCAGCAATCTGTTTGATTTCAGCCACAGTTAATTCCCTGAAGTTGAACCCGTCATACTTCGTCATTGTAGAAAAAATAATTCTGGAAATGTTCAGATTAAGACCCATTCCAATAGCATCACTAGCTACTAGCACATTAAGGTCACTCGTGTCATCATTGAACATTGTTGCCTGCAAGCTTAAGGAATGGGTTAATTCACTCATTGTCACAAAGAAATTATCATGGCATCATCAAGGATAATGCATGACCAACCAGAAAAGGTTACTTTTATAGCAACCAAGACTAGAAATTACTAAAAAGATCTTGAAATACTGGACAAATCTATGAGCTTCTGGATTGTGACAATTAATTATGCAAGCCGAGAAAAAGGTGATTGGCTGTGTTCCTTTAAGTCCAGTATCGATGATGGATGGCCCTGTACTATTTTTATTGAGTACTACACAAATAACATCTTACACATGCTGCTATGCATGTTGATATATGAGCATAAGGGAGATGTGGCATCATGAGGCAGAAGACGTAATAATATGATAGCAAATACCCAAATGTAAGAATGTACCTGCTTAGTTCGAGTTTCTGGTGGCAATGAGCCATAGACCACAGAGCACAGATGTTTTCCCTCCATTTCAATTCTTTTCTGAATGCATGAAAAATTGCAACATAAGTGTTGGAGTATAGAGTTGTATTAGGCCCATCTAGGCCCATGTATGGATAACTATATACCCACCCATTAGGGTTGGAGGAATACAAGGAAATTATCCCCAATAGCATGGTATCAGCTAGGTCTCCCTTCTCTCCTTCCCTGTAGCGCCGCCGCCGCCGGCACTATGGCCGGCCGGCCGCCGCCGCCGCCGCCTCTCTCTGCTTTCTTCCCCCCTCTCCTCTCCTATGCCGCCGCCGTCGGGCCCTCCTCCTCCTCCTCCTCCTCCTCCTCCTCCTCCTCCGCTGCGGATGCGGGCGCGCGCGCTGGTCGCGGCAGCCGCGCCAGGGGACGCGGCCGACGACGCGCCGCCCGCGCAGCTCCCGCCCGCGCCGCTCCCGCCCGGGCCGCTCCCGCCGGCCCTGCCCTCCTCCTCTGGCGCCCTCGCCCTGGGCGCAGGCACTGCGGCCCCTGCGGCCGCCGCCGCCGCCGCCGCAACTGCGGGCGCGGGCGGCGCCCAGGCCGCCGCCCCGGATGCAGGCGCGCGCGGCGCCAAGGCCGCCGCCCAGGATGCGGGTGCGGAGGCCCCTGCCCTCCCCTGGCGTGGCCTGGGGATGCCTCCCACGGACGCGCCCCTCTCCTCTGCTGCGTTCCGCGGACAGCAGGCCCTCCTCGACGGTGCCACGTCGGCTACTGCTGCTCTCGCGGCAGCCCTCCTCGCCGCCAAGTCAGAGGCTGCAGCGGCCCAGACGCGCGCCCGCGAGGCAGCTCTCGCCTGGGAGCGCGAGCAGACAGCGGCTGATGTTCTTGCCCGGCAGGTGGCCGAGGCAGAGCACTTCCTGCTCGCCTCCCTTGGCCAGCAGCCACCCTCCGCTGCTGCTATCCAAGTGGTCGAGCAGGCAGCCTCTTCCTCTCGCCAGGCGCCGTCCACTGGGTCTCAGCTGGCTCTGACCGATCCCTCGGTCGCCCAGCTGCACAGCCAGGCTTCCGGCGTGCTCCACATCAAGCACCTTGTCCCGGTCGTCCTCGACCAGACGTCCACCTCCTACGCCCGCTGGCGTGATCAGGTCCTCATCGCCCTCCGCCGCTACGTCCTTGACGACCACGTCCTCCTTGACACGCCTGTCGGGGCGCGTGACATGACGTGGCAGCGCCTCGACTGCGTCGTCATGTCCTGGATCAACGGGACCATCTCCCTTGATCTCCAGGACCTCGTCAGGACCCGTGGCGGCACGGCTCGCCAGGCGTGGCTGGCCCTCGAGGGGCAGTTCCTCGGCAATGCCGAGGCTCGTGCCCTTCAGCTCGACGCGTCCTTCCGGACCTTCGAGCAGGGGGACCTGTCGGTGGGTGAGTTCTGCCGGCAGATGAAGACCAAGGCGGATGCTCTCCGCGACCTTGGGCACCCGGTGCCTGAGCCCACCTTGGTGCTCAATGTGCTGCGGGGTCTCAACAGTTCCTTTGATCACCTGCGCACGTGGATCACCCGCCAGAAACCCTTTCCCACCTTTCTGCAGGTCTGGGATGACTTGGTCTTGGAGGAGATCACTCGGGGCACCAAGGTGCCTGCCCCCCCGACCTCGTCTGCCTCTACGACCACCAAGGCACTGGTTGCTACACCACCGGCGTCTGCCTCTCCGTCCAGCTCCCTTCTTGGTCCTCCTCCCTCCGGGTCGAGCGGAGGTGGGGGGGGGGGGGCGCGAGCGCGGTGGTGGTCGTCGGCGTGGAGGTGGCCGCAGTGGTGGTACCTCCTCGACCGGGGGTCGTCGTGGGACGTCCACGCCCGCTTCTCCTCCTGCCTCTGCCCTTGCTCCTGGAGGTATGCCCTGGCCATCCTTCGCCAACCCATGGTCAGGGCGTATCTCGATGTGGCCTTTCCCGGGGCAGGGGGGAGGAGGATCTCGTCCGTCGCCGGCCATGTTTGCCGGTCCTCCTCATGGGCCGGCCTGGCCCCAGCCCTGGGCGGGGTGGGATCAGGCTGCCCTGGCTCAGACTTTCAGCACCATGGGCCTGACTCCACCCCTTGGTCCCGAGTGGATCGCCGACTCGGGGGCCTCTTTCCACACCACTCCTGATGCTGGTATACTATCTTCTGTCCATCCCCCCCATCCCTCCTATCCCACTTCTATCATGGTTGGTGACGGTTCTTGTCTTCCCGTCACCTCCGTGGGTTCTACTTCTGGTCCTTTTCGCCTTTCCAGTGTTCTTGTAGCTCCTCAGATGGTCCACAATCTTCTTTCCATTCGTCAATTCACTGCTGACAATTCTTGTTCTATCGAATTTGACACTTCTGGTCTTACTGTGAAGGATCTGGCCACCCGTCGTCCTCTTCTCCGATGTGACAGCGAGGGGCCCCTTTACACTCTTCGCCTTCCGTCTTCCGTTGCGCCTCCTCCGTCAGCTGCTTTGGCGATGACTCCCTCCACCACCTGGCACCGCCGTCTCGGTCACCCTGGTCGGGATGTTTTGTCTCAGCTTAGTCGTAGTGCAGACATCTCTTGTACTAGGACTTCAGCTGAGCACTTCTGTCATGCATGCCAGCTTGGTCGTCATGTTAGGCTTCCTTTTTCTTCTTCTTCTTCGCATGCTTCGCATGCTTTTGATCTTATTCACTGTGATCTGTGGACCTCTCCTGTATCCAGCATTTCTGGCTATAAATACTATCTTGTGGTTGTTGATGATTTCTCCCATTACTCCTGGACTTTTCCTTTACGCGCGAAGTCCGAGACTTTTCCCACCCTCCTCCACTTCTTTGCCTGGGTGTCCACTCAGTTCGGTCTCACTGTCAAGGCCGTTCAGTGCGACAACGGGCGTGAGTTCGACAACCACACCTCTCGTTCTTTCTTCCTCTCTCGGGGTGTTCAGCTGCGCATGTCTTGTCCGTACACTTCCGCTCAGAACGGCAAAGCTGAGCGCATGCTTCGCACCACGAACGATGTCATGCGCACCCTTCTGATCCAGGCCTCTCTGCCCCCGCGCTTCTGGGCTGAGAGCCTCCACACCGCCACCTACCTTCTCAACCGCCTCCCTTCCACTGCTTGTCCTGCTCCTACTCCCCACCACGCTCTCTTCGGTACACCTCCTACCTACGATCACCTTCGTGTCTTCGGTTGTGCATGTTACCCTAACATCACCGCCACTGCTGCTCATAAGCTGGCGCCCCGTTCGACACGTTGTGTGTTCCTCGGTTACTCCCCTGACCACAAGGGGTACCGCTGCTATGACCTCACCTCTCACCGGGTCATTATCTCTCGACACGTTGTCTTCAACGAGTCGGATTTTCCTTACTCCACCTTCCCCTCACCTTCTCCTGAGCCTGAGTTGGAGTCTATGTTTTCTGACCCGGTGGTTCAGCCACCATTTCCTTCTTTTCCTTCTCCTGCAGGTTTACGTGGTGCGACATCGGCACCTCCTCCCGTGCCGCCGTGCGTAGCCCCGGTGCCGCCGTGCGTGGCACCGGTGCCGCCTGCAGCGCCGCCGTGCGTGGCACCGGCACCTCCCGCCGCGCCGTGCGCGGCCTCGGCACCCCCCACCTCTTCGTCACGCTTCGCCGAGCCGGTCCAGGTGTACCAGCGTCGCTCGGTACTAGGACCGGCGCCCGGTTCTCCGGCTCCGGGCCCCGGCGCCCCGGCGCGCTTCGCCGAGCCGGTCCGAGTGTACCAGCGTCGCTCGGTACTAGGGCCGGCACCCGGTCCTCCGGCTCCGGGCTCGGAGGCTCCTGCTCGATACGCGCACCCTGTGCGCGTCTTCGAGCGTCGTCTGACGGCCCCGTCTCCACCGACACCTCCACCGGGGCCGTCACCACCGCCTCCACCACCGCCTCCACCACCTCCACCACCGCCGCCCTGCTCCCGTGTCGAGCCGACCGTGTACCACCCGCCGATTCTCCATCGGGACCCTCGCCATGTGCACCCCATGGTGACTCGGCAGGCGGCTGGTGTTCTCCGACCCGCGGCTCTCTCTGTCACCGAGAATGAGCCGCGGATCTCCCCGGTGCCCTCCTCTGTCCGCGACGCCCTGGCGGATCCCAACTGGCGTCGCGCGATGGAAGAGGAGTACGAGGCGCTTCTTGCCAACCAGACGTGGGACCTCGTACCGCGTCCGTCTGGTTGCAATGTGGTGACGGGCAAGTGGATCTGGACGCACAAGCGTCGGGCTGATGGTACTCTCGAGCGCTACAAGGCTCGGTGGGTTCTCCGGGGTTTCACTCAGCGGCCTGGAGTGGATTATGATGAGACATTCAGTCCAGTGGTGAAGCCTGCTACAGTGCGCACGGTCCTCTCGATTGCTCTCTCTCGTTCGTGGCTTGTGCACCAGCTCGACGTCAAGAATGCCTTCCTCCATGGCACTCTGTCCGAGACTGTCTACTGTAGCCAGCCCGCAGGGTTCGTGGACTCCAGTCGTCCGGACCTGGTCTGCCGGCTCAACAAGTCTCTGTATGGTCTGAAGCAGGCTCCTCGGGCTTGGTATTCTCGGTTTGCCACATTCTTGGTGACATTGGGGTTCACGGAGGCCAAGTCCGATACTTCTCTGTTTGTCTATCGACATAGTGATGAGACTGCATATCTGCTGCTCTATGTTGATGATATTGTTCTCACTGCCTCCAGTCAGCAGTTGCTTCGACGCATCATCTCCTCTCTGCAGCAGGAGTTTGCCATGAAGGATTTGGGTCAGCTCCACCACTTCTTGGGTGTCACTGTGGAGACTCGCCCTTCTGGCCTTTTCCTTCACCAGCGCCAGTATGCTCTTGATATCCTGGAGCGGGCTGGCATGTCGGACTGCAAGCCCTGTTCTACTCCTGTCGACACTCAGTCGAAGCTGTCTGCTGATGCGGGTACTCCAGTCGTTGATCCTACTGCTTTCCGGAGCATTGCGGGAGCCTTGCAGTACCTCACCTTCACCAGGCCGGACCTTGCCTATGCTGTTCAGCAGGTTTGCCTCCACATGCATGATCCCCGGGAGTCTCACCTTACTGCCATGAAGCGCCTCCTTCGGTATGTCCGTGGCACGGTTGACTTCGGGCTGGTCCTCCACCGGTCTCCTCCTGCTGAGCTTGTCGTCTACACCGACGCTGACTGGGCTGGGTGTCCGGACACTCGCCGCTCCACCTCAGGGTACGCCGTCTTCTTAGGCGGCAACCTTGTCTCCTGGTCGTCCAAGCGGCAGCCGGTTGTCTCCCGCTCCAGTGCCGAGGCGGAGTACCGGGCTGTTGCTAACGGCGTGGCCGAGGCGTCCTGGCTTCGACAACTCTTGGCGGAGCTTCACAGCCCGCTCGTCAAGAGCACACTTGTCTACTGCGACAACGTCAGCGCCGTGTACCTCTCCACCAACCCAGTTCAGCATCAGCGGACGAAGCATGTCGAGATCGACTTACACTTCGTTCGCGACCGGGTTGCCATTGGCGATGTTCGGGTCCTCCATGTACCGACCACCTCCCAGTTTGCGGACATCTTCACGAAGGGTCTTCCCTCCTCGACGTTCTCGGAGTTTCGCACCAGCCTCAACATAGCGGGTGGCTAGTTGTGGCTGCGGGGGCCCTGTTGTGTGGTGTCTTTCTTTGTTGTCCAGTCTTGAACACCGCTGCGTCGGTAGTTCAGACTGCGGGGGGGTGTTGGAGTATAGAGTTGTATTAGGCCCATCTAGGCCCATGTATAGATAACTATATACCCACCCATTAGGGTTGGAGGAATACAAGGAAATTATCCCCAATAGCAATAAGAAAGGTAGCTGAAACTTGAAATTCACTTCATCTACAGGGAAAATAGTTTTTAGTGATCATGAACTGTAATCTGTTGTCCATAGAGCAATACGAGGATGTGTTTCCACTGTTTTAAGGTGCGGATATAGGAAAAGTTAGTAGGCGTTGTTGCGGTCACTGGTCCTTGATCCTTCCCTTGTACATTGGATCTGCTCCTCACAAACTAGTTCATTTTTTACTGTAGATGTTTATGGATTTGCATTATCTGTTTCACAACTTCACTTTATCTGTAGTATTTGCTATTGGGGATAATTTCCTTGTATTCCTCCAACCCTAAGGGGTGGGTATATAGTTATCCATACATGGGCCTAGATGGGCCTATTACAACTCTATACTCCAACACCCCCCCGCAGTCTGAACTACCGACGCAGCGGTGTTCAAGACTGGACAACAAAGAAAGACACCACACAACAGGGCCCCCGCAGCCACAACTAGCCACCCGCTATGTTGAGGCTGGTGCGAAACTCCGAGAACGTCGAGGAGGGAAGACCCTTCGTGAAGATGTCTGCAAACTGGGAGGTGGTCGGTACATGGAGGACCCGAACATCGCCAATGGCAACCCGGTCGCGGACGAAGTGTAAGTCGATCTCGACATGCTTCGTCCGCTGATGCTGAACTGGGTTGGTGGAGAGGTACACGGCGCTGACGTTGTCGCAGTAGACAAGTGTGCTCTTGACGAGCGGGCTGTGAAGCTCCGCCAAGAGCTGTCGAAGCCAGGACGCCTCGGCCACGCCGTTAGCAACAGCCCGGTACTCCGCCTCGGCACTGGAGCGGGAGACAACCGGCTGCCGCTTGGACGACCAGGAGACAAGGTTGCCGCCTAAGAAGACGGCGTACCCTGAGGTGGAGCGGCGAGTGTCCGGACACCCAGCCCAGTCAGCGTCGGTGTAGACGACAAGCTCAGCAGGAGGAGACCGGTGGAGGACCAGCCCGAAGTCAACCGTGCCACGGACATACCGAAGGAGGCGCTTCATGGCAGTAAGGTGAGACTCCCGGGGATCATGCATGTGGAGGCAAACCTGCTGAACAGCATAGGCAAGGTCCGGCCTGGTGAAGGTGAGGTACTGCAAGGCTCCCGCAATGCTCCGGAAAGCAGTAGGATCAACGACTGGAGTACCCGCATCAGCAGACAGCTTCGACTGAGTATCGACAGGAGTAGAACATGGCTTGCAGTCCGACATGCCAGCCCGCTCCAGGATATCAAGAGCATACTGTCGCTGGTGAAGGAAAAGGCCAGAAGGGCGAGTCTCCACAGTGACACCCAAGAAGTGGTGGAGCTGACCCAAATCCTTCATGGCAAACTCCTGTTGCAGAGAGGAGATGATGCGCCGAAGCAACTGCGGACTGGAGGCAGTGAGAACAATATCATCAACATAGAGCAGCAGATATGCAGTCTCATCACTATGTCGATAGACAAACAGAGAAGTATCGGACTTGGCCTCCGTGAACCCCAATGTCACCAAGAATGTGGCAAACCGAGAGTACCAAGCCCGAGGAGCCTGCTTCAGACCATACAGAGACTTGTTGAGCCGGCAGACCAGGTCCGGACGACTGGAGTCCACGAACCCTGCTGGCTGGCTACAGTAGACAGTCTCGGACAGAGTGCCATGGAGGAAGGCATTCTTGACGTCGAGCTGGTGCACAAGCCACGAACGATAGAGAGCAATCGAGAGGACCGTGCGCACTGTAGCAGGCTTCACCACTGGACTGAATGTCTCATCATAATCCACTCCAGGCCGCTGAGTGAAACCCCGGAGAACCCAACGAGCCTTGTAGCGCTCGAGAGTACCATCAGCCCGACGCTTGTGTGTCCAGATCCACTTGCCCGTTACCACATTGCAACCAGACGGACGCGGTACGAGGTCCCACGTCTGGTTGGCAAGGAGCGCCTCGTACTCCTCTTCCATCGCGCGACGCCAGTTGGGATCCGCCAGGGCGTCGCGGACAGAGGAGGGCACCGGGGAGATCCGCGGCTCACTCTCGGTGATAGAGAGAGCCGCGGGTCGGAGAACACCAGCCGCCTGCCGAGTCACCATGGGGTGCACATGGCGAGGGTCCCGATGGAGAATCGGCGGGTGGTACACGGGCGGCTCGACACGGGAGCGGGGCGGCGGTGGTGGCGGTGGTGGAGGCGGTGGTGACGGCCCCGGTGGAGGTGTCGGTGGAGACGGGGCCGTCGGACGACGCTCGAAGACGCGCACAGGGTGCGCGTATCGAGCAGGAGCCTCCGAGCCCGGAGCCGGAGGACCGGGCGCCGGTCCTAGTACGAGCGACGCTGGTACACTCGGACCGGCTCGGCGAAGCGTGCCGGGGCGCCGGGGCCCGGAGCCGGAGAACCGGGCGCCGGCCCTAGTACCGAGCGACGCTGGTACACCTGGACCGGCTCGGCGAAGCGCGACGGAGAGGTGGGGGGTGCCGAGGCCGCGCACGGCGCGGCGGGAGGCGCCGGTGCCACGCACGGCGGCGCTGCAGGCGGCACCGGTGGCACGCACGGCGGTACCGAGGCCACGCACGGCGGCACCGGGGCCACGCACGGCGGCGCGGGAGGAGGTGCCGATGCCGCGCCACGAAAACCTGCAGGAGAAGGAAAAGAAGGAAATGGTGGCTGAACCACCGGGTCAGAAAACATGGACTCCAACTCAGGCTCAGGAGAAGGTGAGGGGGAGGTGGAGTAAGGAAAATCCGACTCGTTGAAGACAACGTGTCGAGAGATAATGACCCGGTGAGAGGTGAGGTCATAGCAGCGGTACCCCTTGTGGTCAGGGGAGTAACCAAGGAACACACAACGTGTCGAACGGGGCGCCAGCTTATGAGCAGCAGTGGCGGTGATGTTAGGGTAACATGCACAACCGAAGACACGAAGGTGATCGTAGGTAGGAGGTGTACCGAAGAGAGCGTGGTGGGGAGTAGGAGCAGGACAAGCAGTGGAAGAGAGGCGGTTGAGAAGGTAGGTGGCGGTGTGGAGGCTCTCAGCCCAGAAGCGCGGGGGCAGAGAGGCCTGGATCAGAAGGGTGCGCATGACATCGTTCGTGGTGCGAAGCATGCGCTCAGCCTTGCCGTTCTGAGCGGAAGTGTACGGACAAGACATGCGCAGCTGAACACCCCGAGAGAGGAAGAAAGAACGAGAGGTGTGGTTGTCGAACTCACGCCCGTTGTCGCACTGAACGGCCTTGACAGTGAGACCGAACTGAGTGGACACCCAGGCAAAGAAGTGGAGGAGGGTGGGAAAAGTCTCGGACTTCGCGCGTAAAGGAAAAGTCCAGGAGTAATGGGAGAAATCATCAACAACCACAAGATGGTATTTATAGCCAGAAATGCTGGATACAGGAGAGGTCCACAGATCACAGTGAATAAGATCAAAAGCATGCGAAGCATGCGAAGAAGAAGAGGAAAAAGGAAGCCTAACATGACGACCAAGCTGGCATGCATGACAGAAGTGCTCAGCTGAAGTCCTAGTACAAGAGATGTCTGCACTACGACTAAGCTGAGACAAAACATCCCGACCAGGGTGACCGAGACGGCGGTGCCAGGTGGTGGAGGGAGTCATCGCCAAAGCAGCTGACGGAGGAGGCGCAACGGAAGACGGAAGGCGAAGAGTGTAAAGGGGCCCCTCGCTGTCACATTGGAGAAGAGGACGACGGGTGGCCAGATCCTTCACAGTAAGACCAGAAGTGTCAAATTCGATAGAACAAGAATTGTCAGCAGTGAATTGACGAATGGAAAGAAGATTGTGGACCATCTGAGGAGCTACAAGAACACTGGAAAGGCGAAAAGGACCAGAAGTAGAACCCACGGAGGTGACGGGAAGACAAGAACCGTCACCAACCATGATAGAAGTGGGATAGGAGGGATGGGGGGATGGACAGAAGAGAGTATACCAGCATCTGGAGTGGTGTGGAAAGAGGCCCCCGAGTCGGCGATCCACTCGGGACCAAGGGGTGGAGTCAGGCCCATGGTGCTGAAAGTCTGAGCCAGGGCAGCCTGATCCCACCCCGGCCAGGGCTGGGGCCAGGCCGGCCCATGAGGAGGACCGGCAAACATGGCCGGCGACGGACGAGATCCTCCTCCCCCCTGCCCCGGGAAAGGCCACATCGAGATACGCCCTGACCATGGGTTGGCGAAGGATGGCCAGGGCATACCTCCAGGAGCAAGGGCAGAGGCAGGAGGAGAAGCGGGCGTGGACGTCCCACGACGACCCCCACCCGGGCCACCACCGGTCGAGGAGGTACCACCACCGCGGCCACCTCCACGCCGACGACCACCACCACGCTCCCGGCCCCCGCGCTCGCGCCCCCCCCCCCCCCCCCCCCCCACCTCCGCTCGATCCGGAGGGAGGAGGACCAAGAAGGGAGCTGGACGGAGAGGCAGACGCCGGTGGTGTAGCAACCAGTGCCTTGGTGGTCGTAGAGGCAGACGAGGTCGGGGGGGCAGGCACCTTGGTGCCCCGAGTGATCTCCTCCAAGACCAAGTCATCCCAGACCTGCAGAAAGGTGGGGAAGGGTTTCTGGCGGGTGATCCACGTGCGCAGGTGATCAAAGGAACTGTTGAGACCCCGCAGCACATTGAGCACCAAGGTGGGCTCAGGCACCGGGTGCCCAAGGTCGCGGAGAGCATCCGCCTTGGTCTTCATCTGCCGGCAGAACTCACCCACCGACAGGTCCCCCTGCTCGAAGGTCCGGAAGGACGCGTCGAGCTGAAGGGCACGAGCCTCGGCATTGCCGAGGAACTGCCCCTCGAGGGCCAGCCACGCCTGGCGAGCCGTGCCGCCACGGGTCCTGACGAGGTCCTGGAGATCAAGGGAGATGGTCCCGTTGATCCAGGACATGACGACGCAGTCGAGGCGCTGCCACGTCATGTCACGCGCCCCGACAGGCGTGTCAAGGAGGACGTGGTTGTCAAGGACGTAGCGGCGGAGGGCGATGAGGACCTGATCACGCCAGCGGGCGTAGGAGGTGGACGTCTGGTCGAGGACGACCGAGACAAGGTGCTTGATGTGGAGCACGCCGGAAGCCTGGCTGTGCAGCTGGGCGACCGAGGGATCGGTCAGAGCCAGCTGAGACCCAGTGGACGGCGCCTGGCGAGAGGAAGAGGCTGCCTGCTCGACCACTGGGACAGCAGCAGCGGGGGGTGGCTGCTGGCCAAGGGAGGCGAGCAGGAAGTGCTCTGCCTCGGCCACCTGCCGGGCAAGAGCATCAGCCGCTGTCTGCTCGCGCTCCCAGGCGAGAGCTGCCTCGCGGGCGCGCGTCTGGGCCGCTGCAGCCTCTGACTTGGCGGCGAGGAGGGCTGCCGCGAGAGCAGCAGTAGCCGGCGTGGCACCGTCGAGGAGGGCCTGCTGTCCGCGGAACGCAGCAGAGGAGAGGGGCGCGTCCGTGGGAGGCATCCCCAGGCCACGCCAGGGGAGGGCAGGGGCCTCCGCACCCGCATCCTGGGCGGCGGCCTTGGCGCCGCGCGCGCCCGCATCTGGGGCGGCGGCCTGGGCGCCGCCCACGCCCGCAGTTGCGGCGGCGGCGGCGGCCGCAGGGGCCGCAGGGCCTGCGCCCAGGGCGAGGGCGCCAGAGGAGGAGGGCAGGGCCGGCGGGAGCGGCGCGGGCGGGAGCGGCGCGGGCGGGAGCTGCGCGGGCGGCGCGTCGTCGGCCGCGTCCCCTGGCGCGGCTGCCGCGACCAGCGCGCGCGCGCCCGCATCCGCAGCGGAGGAGGAGGAGGGCCCGACGGCGGCGGCATAGGAGAGGAGAGGGGGGAAGAAAGCAGAGAGAGGCGGCGGCGGCGGCGGCCGGCCGGCCATAGTGCCGGCGGCGGCGGCGCTACAGGGAAGGAGAGAAGGGAGACCTAGCTGATACCATGCTATTGGGGATAATTTCCTTGTATTCCTCCAACCCTAAGGGGTGGGTATATAGTTATCCATACATGGGCCTAGATGGGCCTATTACAACTCTATACTCCAACAGTATTCAATTGACAAGTGTTATGAAACAGCATGAGGTAAACAACCAAATTTTGATGGTTGCTAAATAGAACAACTATCCTCAGATCAGAGCTCAACCATTTTTCTATGCTTTTTTCAAGAATTTATAGGGAGATTCTACATTTATTCTATTAGATATCTGGAATACATCAAACAATTACTTTTTAGGAGTATGATATAAAGCATGCTCCAGCGGCCAGTTAAACAATACCAACCTTGAACTTATAAATCTCGCGTCTTGAGAATGTTACTAAACAATCTCCTGCCTTGATGTTAGAGAAAGATCCAACTGGAGAGTTCAGAGGAACCAAAGGAGATAGTCTCTCATAATATTGAACCTGCTCAGCAATAAAGAATCTGTAAATAAGTATATTTACTAGGTGACAACATGCGGTAGATCAGTAGATGCTTGCATCAACGCTTCAGAACTATTAATAAAAAACTATGCAGGACAAATCCATTTGAGGAAATCCGTCTTAAGTCCATTTAGGATATTCTTTGCAAATACAAAACAACAACAGCACAAAGAATATCAAGAACAAAAGCTGTATAAGCCTGCATGTAATCTTCTCCCTAAAGAGGTTCCAAAGGTGGTTTTAATCCATCCAGTAAGATACAAGTGATGTTTCAGAACATTCAAAGTTTTTTAGTGTTAACCATCAATATATTAATGAATACTTTGATGGCAAATGAAAGTGCCGTCTTCAAAAATACTTTTTTACAAGATTTTACACATATTCAAATAGAAATAGGAGATAAAGATTTGTGTTTTGGCGAACGCAGAACTGTACTGGCTGAGCAACATGGCAGCCTTAATACACTTCAAATTCACAACTACCATGTATGAAAAAAGAAATTAAATAATATATAAGTATGCAGTAGCAGCAGTATGCATTCCATTAGTTCATCTAAATTACCGTTACTACATCACCAGTAGCTTCCAGAATTCGTTGAATAAGGGGAACAGCAGCTGGATCACCACAAACATGAAGTTCATCTGAACAAAGCCCCAGAAGTGCACGTGTAAATGAAAACCCCCTTGATTTACAGCCAACCATCTATTCAGTGGAAGAAGACACGATTAGAAAGATGGGGGATATTACAAAGAACCCTTTACTGACTGTGGAAATGTTTGGATAATTTATTTTTAAAACAACTCCATGGGTCTCTAGCTTCCTATTCGTGGTATGAATATACAACTTCCTAATCTAGCAGTCTACAAAATGCATTTACTTGAAGTACCTGGATTTCATCAATAACAGCACACTGATACTCAGTTGTAACATCAGCCATCTCAACTGTCACTGAGCTATGCTTTGCACCTTCAATTTCGTCTCTTTCTTGTCCCGTAATCAAGTTACAAGGGACATTAACTTTGTTTAACCTTTGGGCTACCTCCCGTGCTAACAGTCTCAGAGGTCCACAATACAAACCTATGATATTTACTGGGAATTCAGAGCAACCATGGTAATAGTAGTTCTTTTAGTATCACCAAGTAGATCAAAACAGTACCTGAGGAGCTTGCTTCTAGCCTCTTGAGAGCAGTATAAGTTTTCCCACTGTTTGTAGGACCAACATGTAAATATACATTGCGCTTCTTTTCTCGTGCTTTTGGGTACCACATATGGGGATGCCTATTTTTAAGATATCACACAAGTTAATTGAAGCATTATTAGGAAATGTATAGCTGACTGATTGTAGCTTACCTTGTATAGGTGATTTAGCCTACCTTGTATAGCTGATATAGCTTACCTTGTATACTAGGATTGTTTCCTTGTGACTCAAGCCATATTGGCTATATATATGAGAGGTCACCCCCCTGATTGGGTGTGGTGTTGTAGTTCGATGGAACTGGCGACGGGACGATGGCAGCTAGCCCCTGCCAGCAGCCGCCTGGCTTCGTCGACCCCGCCGCCCCCGACCACGTATGCCACCTGCAGAAGTCCTTGTACGGACTCAAGCAGGCGCCGCGAGTGTGGTACCAGCGGTTCGCCTCCTTCATTCGGCAGCTCGGCTTCGTGGCCTCGGCCTCCGACACTTCCCTCTTTGTGCTCAAAGAGGGCGCGAGCATTGGCTACTTGCTGCTCTACGTCGACGACATCATCCTCACCGCCTCGTCCTCGACGCTCCTCCAGCAGATCATGGCCAAACTCGCTTCTGAGTTCGCCATGACCGACCTCGGCGACCTGCATCACTTCCTCGGCATCTCCGTCACGCGCTCGTCCGACGGCTTGTTTCTGTCCCAGCGACAGTACGCCGTGGACCTCCTCCAGCGCGCCGGCATGGCCGAGTGTCACTCTACAGCGACTCATGTCGACACTCAGACCAAGCCCTCGGCCTCGGATGGCGCCCCGCAGTCTGCCTCCGACAGCTCCGACTACAGGAGTCTGGTGGGTGCTCTTCAGTACCTCACCCTGACTCGCCCCGACCTGGCGTACGCAGTCCAGCAGGTGTGCCTCTTCATGCACGACCCTCGCGAGCCTCATCTCGCTTTGGTCAAACGCATCCTGCGCTACGTGAAGGGCACGCTCTCCTCCGGTCTCCACATCGGCACCGGCCCCGTCGATAGTCTGACCGGCTACTCCGACGCCGACTGGGCTGGCTGTCCGGACTCTCGACGCTCGACTTCCGGCTTCTGCGTGTTCCTCGGTGACAACCTGATTTCGTGGTCTTCGAAGCGTCAGACCACGGTGTCCAGGTCCAGCGTCGAGGCTGAGTACCGCGCGGTGGCTCACGTCATCGCTGAGTGCTGCTGGCTCCGCCAGCTTCTCTAGGAGCTTCACGTTCCACTCGCTTCCGCCACCGTTGTCTATTGTGACAACGTGAGTGCCGTCTACATGACGGCCAACCCTGTCCACCACCGGCGCACGAAGCACATCGAGATCGACATTCACTTCGTCCGCGAGAAGGTGGCGCTTGGACAGGTCCGGGTTCTTCATGTTCCCTCTGCTCATCAGTTCGCTGACATCATGACCAAGGGCCTTCCTGTACAGCTCTTCACAGAGTTTCGGTCCAGTCTTTGCGTCCGTTCTCCTCCCGCTGCGACTGCGGGCGGGTATTAGGAAATGTATAGCTGACTGATTGTAGCTTACCTTGTATAGGTGATTTAGCCTACCTTGTATAGCTGATATAGCTTACCATGTATACTAGGATTGTTTCCTTGTGACTCAAGCCATATTGGCTATATATATGAGAGGTCACCCCCCTGATTGGGTGCGGTGTTTTCCCCAATTCTATCTCTCTACAAGCATACATTGGGGTAATAAATGAAAACCTGCAGTGATAAACCATAAGATTCACATTACTCTTCAGTACAATATTTGCTCCATTTCTAGAAAAGGGAGATGCACAATCATTCATAGGGGGAACTTAATGAACTACAATATAAATGCATCATTGTTCTTGTCAACACTCAACATTTTCCATGCTTCAAGCCACCATAGTCCAATATACATTACTTATTGGAGTTCAAAATTTCTGTTATGATGATAAATGTCAGGTAACAGAATCCCAACTGTACAGTTATTTTAGGAGTCATAAAATGGGTTGTCTTGTAGATATGCTACAAATGCATGAAACCTATGTACCCAAACAAGAATATGAAGGGAAAAACTTGAATTTTACATAAATGAATGGGATTCAAATTGATTCTTACGTCATATCAGTCAAATCAAAATTTCCAGAGTTGTGGTAGTCCCTCCAAAATCTCAAGTTAGTAGAATTCACCACTGAATGTAGATCGGAATTGGAGAAAGGACAGCGAGCATAAACAGCTGTACAGAGTATGGAGCTTGTTAGACAGAAATTTAAAGAAATTCTAATTATGTAACAACAGTACAATGGACAGACCCATCAGCAGCTTTGACACTGAAAAAAACTGAAGTACAATGTACAAATGCATGTGTTTAAGCACATGGGAGAGTTGTATAAAACAATTAGAATAATACGGTACAGTAATGTACTCTCCATACACCCCAGATACACCAACATTGGGGCCGCAATTTCTCGTCTCCCAACAAGGTAAATTTGTCCAAAGGTTTGAATGCATGATCCATTTATCAGAACGAAACAACAATCACAACCCAACAGGAAAGTTATCACCTTTTTCTGACTGTTCAATGCTACAAATGACCTAGAAATGGACATTAACGCTGCTACCATCACTGGTCAGTGTAATATCCACAGATGGAGAGCCTGGCTTTGGCATTTCATCGAGCAGGTGGCACACGAACCCCCAACCAAAAGAACAAACAACCGACCAGCCACCACACGCAAAGCCAAGGATCCCGCCGCACAACAAGAAAGGATATACCGCGCACCTTTTCGGCATGAGGATGCGGCGTAGGGCGACGAGAGCGCACTCCGGCGCAGCAGGGCGGCAACCGCCATTGTGTCTTTTCGTCCGCGGCGCGGCGCGGTTTAGGGCTCGACGGCGGGGAGCCGCCCGGACCAGCTTGATAGCGCAGGGCGGAGGGGCAGAGGAAACCAGCAATCAATGCGCTCGTGGGGGTGGTAGGGGTGGAGGAGGCGGCGGCCGAGGATTTCGCCGGAGAGCGAGGCCGCGGCGGATGAAGCTGAGACGAAAACCATGCGTGGCTGCCAAGCCCGGAATATTCCATTCGCTCCTCAGCCCAGTTGACTTATTGGGTCCTAGGCCCATATGAATCATACTAGGCCCTTAACTCCTCTCGAGAGCCCAACCTTCCTCTTGGGTCGGGCCCACGTTACCCGTACGAGCCCGAGTCCAACTCGCGGCCCGGACGCCGCCTCCGCTTTCCTCTCTCCCTCCGTCGTCTTCCTCTCCCCTTCTGGTTAGTTTCCAACGAAGCCCGGGGAACCGAGGCGCCCTTGCCGAGAACTGAAGCCACCGGACGCGCGGGCTCCTCCGGCCGCCGCTGCCGCCGAAATCCACGCGAGAATGTGAGGAATCCTTCGACTCGGCGGGTAGCCCAGTTTCTTCTTTGCTGTTTGCCTGACGACGGGGGAGCGGTTTGCTGTTGTTGCCGTGTGCGCAGGACGATGGCGGAGGCTGAGGCAGGCAGGGCGGCGATCCGGCGCGCCTTGCGGTCTCTGAAACGGAGGCACCTCGCTGAGGAAGGGGCGCACAGCCCGGCCATCGAGGCGCTCACCCGCCCCTTCGCCGCCCACGTAAGGCCAATCTCTTATTCTCTCCCTCCTTTTCCCAATCTCACACTTTACTTCTTCATTGTTTAATCGAGCTTTGAAGTATGCAATCGAATGTGTGTTACTGATGATATTACTTGGGCATACTGAATTCAACTGTCTGCCTCACCGAAACATCCAGTTTGTTTTTAAGAATTTTGCACGATGTCCTGGGTGTTTAGTGAAGGAGATGCTGTTTTGTTTAACTCCTTGTAGGCTTTGGAGTGGAAGGAGAAGGCTGAGAAGCACGAGTTGGAGCTGCAGCAGTGCTACAAAGCACAATCCCGGCTCTCCGAGCAGCTTGTAACTGAGATAGAAGAGTGCAAAGCATCAAAAGCACTGCTCAAAGAGAAGGAAGCAATGGTTACAAGTTTGCAGGCTGAACTTGAGAAGACAAGGTATTAAATGTGATGTATTTTTGCTAAGCTTGCTCACAGTTGTGGAGAACATGGCACTCAGCGTTGTGCAAAGCTTTTTTGCAGCGAAGAGAATGTGCAGCTAAAGCAGTCACTTGACGAGAAAACAAAAGCCTTAGATCTTCTTATTCAAGAGCACCAGGCAGTTAAAGCTGAACTTGAACAGGCATTAACGAAACTTAAAGCTGCAGAGGATGAGAGCCAGAGTCTGATTGATCGATGGATGCTAGAGAAGATGAAGGACGCAGAGAGGCTCAACGAGGTAACTTATTTTCCTTTTATCGCTAAAATTGCATGTTTCTAATGTGCGATGTCTGAAATAAGGGATTGTTGAAGCATTATGATTGTGGCTTGCCTACTGAGTAACTGGCACTGATATGGTAGGGAGATTCCTTTTACCTATACAATATATATTCCTTTAACATAGTTGCAATGATCCTGTAATAATCAATGGAGAATCGGAGATATATCAAAACAAGCATGCTTACCATACCATAACGCTGCAAGCACACTACAGTATCTCTCGTGGTAGTTTTTTTTAGTAATTTACTGCCAAAGCGTCATCCTTAAAAGTGATCTTCTTACAGCAGTTTTGAAGTATCTGCCCCTTATTTATCTAAAACTGTACCCATAGCATTAGCATGTATATAAGTTTGACGGTTGTAAAATAATTGTCTAGGCCAATGCGATGTATGAGGAGATGGTTCTAAAGCTAAAGACAGCTGGAGTTGGTGGTATACAACACAATGCACAGCAAGAAGCTGATGGCATTATACGGCGTTCTGAAGCTGGTTATATGGATACACCGATCCCATCAACATGTACAATCACTATTCGTGCTCATGATGGTGGATGTGGATCTTTGATGTTTGAGCATAACTCAGACAAGCTAATTAGTGGAGGTCAGGATCAAACTGTTAAGATATGGGGTGCTTATACTGGTGCCCTGACCTCCACTCTACATGGTGTCTTGGGCTCTGTTAATGATCTTGCCGTGACCAATGATAACAAGTTTGTGGTTGCTGCCTGTAGCTCCAATAAGCTGTTTGTGTGGGAAGTCAATGGGGGGCGTCCTCGTCACACTCTGACTGGTCACACAAAAAATGTTTCTTCCGTTGATGCAAGCTGGGTGAAGAGCTTTATTGTTGCTAGTTCATCCAATGATCGTACTATCAAGATTTGGGATCTCCAGACAGGTTTCTGCAAAAGCACCATAATGTCAGCAAGCA
This sequence comes from Echinochloa phyllopogon, assembly GCA_033239725.1. Classification (NCBI taxonomy): domain Eukaryota; kingdom Viridiplantae; phylum Streptophyta; class Magnoliopsida; order Poales; family Poaceae; genus Echinochloa; species Echinochloa phyllopogon. The sequence continues at coordinate 6,680,464 of BTCW01000009.1, read as the reverse complement.
ACCCCAACTCACTAGCTTTCATTGATGGTGACATGATTTGTTCGGGTCATAGGGATGGAAATCTTCGGCTATGGGACACCCGTAGTGGGAAATGCACTACACAGATAGCTGCTCATCTTGATGTCACCTCGGTCTGCGTGTCACGGAGCAAAAATTTTATTCTTACAAGTGGGAGAGATAACGTGCACAACCTTTTCGATGTTAGAACATTGGAGGTTTGTGGAACATTCAGGGCCACAGATAACAGAATGGTGGGCAGCTGGGGCAAGCCTTGTATAAGCCCTGATGAAAATTGCATTGCTGCTGGTTCTTCTGATGGATCTGTTTACATATGGTCAAGATTGAAGAATGAGACGCCCACCATCCTAGAGGGTCATTCTTCACCAGTTCTTGCAAGTGCATGGTGTGGGCTAGGACCCCTTGCCACCTCGGACAGAAATCATATTTATATCTGGTCTTGAGAGATCTACAATTTCATTCCAATCCATGATCTGGAGGGTTTTGCTTCAGTATGCTAATTTGCGCTCATCTTTGTAACACTAGTTTTCATGTGAATGAATTAGCTGGTTTCTGAATGTTGTAAATATCAAAATTGACAGTTCATCACAGCAACTACTTCAATTCACCTTCCATGGAATGGCTTACAATGCTTTGATGGCAGAAATTTCTTGCTATTGCTGCTTCAATTTGGTGTTATTTTAATGTTAAATTTATGAACCACCAGTCAGCTGAGCATACATCATTCAACATCGAGGAAAATGACATTAAATTGATATAGGAATGGTTTCTCCAATCCACTTTGAATATGTTTTTTCACTAATTTTGCTTCAACTAATTTGTTAAATTATGACCCCTTCCACTATTCTGCTGAGTTGAGATATTCTGGACTTGTGTGGGATGATATATGGTAAAACCTGATAGTTCTTAACTTTCATGAGAAATCAGGGTGTTAAAGACATCTGCAGCAAACCATTCATTTGCAGTTATTTTGTTTTGTTTTTTCTTTGTGGAGAGGAGTGAAAATCAGTTGTCATTTGCTCGTAGCTTTCTCCAAAGAAGTTTAGTCTGTAGTTTTGCACCTGCACTTGATGCAGGAGAGATCAATTAAGCCCACCTGTACTTGTTCTTTTCACCTGATTTAATAGAGGATTGTGTTGTGGTGACAGGAGGCCATGAAGCCGGTCAAATCTGTAGTGCACCACGTACTGGGTGGGCCTGGACGTGCATAGCGCAGATTGGTTTGTACATGTTTTGTGTGTACCACATCAATTTCGCAGCACGAGCTACATTCCGAACTCCAAAATTACAACCAGACAAAAAAAAGGGGGAAATTTTCAGTAGAGCACGTAAAGAACAAACTGCATACTTCATACTTTCAATTTTCAAAGCTTTACAGCAGTGCATAACAGTGACAAATATTTGTGAATTTGTGATGGATTTTACCACAGCTTGATTATCCTTTTCCCCAGTAATAAAGATCAAGAAAACAACTCCATCGCCTAATCACCACCCCTGTAAAGGTACTACTACTAATCTAACCAATCTATTTTACAAATAATTTCACAGCACAGCCGAAGATAAAATTCATTAAAAAAATGCATTGGTGCCCAGGCTCATCATCATCAAATCAAATCACCTTCAAGAAAGAGAGAGGTTTTCAATGCTCAGGCAACGCCCGTCCCAGCAGGCCACCAGTTATTCTGCTGACAGCTTGATACGTAACAGTCGCCAGAAAAAAAATAAAAAGAAAATGGGCGTCGATTTCAAACCAGTCGCCGTCACGGAAAGGAAGCTTGACAGAGAAACTGAAACACTCTCGGCGATCAGATCAGATGAGATCAAATGGCCAAGCAGCATGGGGGGAGCCTGGCCCCACCGGGCAGCGACTCGGATCCACGGGGATCAGCTGCAGCCGCTTGCCCGGGCGGGGGCCCTCGACGGCGACGAGGCACCGTTCAAGTGGGCGCCTACGCCCCACCGGCCCGGCTGATCGATCGTCTGGTCTGGGCAAGCAGGGCTTGGCCACAAGAGACACCAATCATTGAGGTCGTCTCCATGGGTTAATGCCGCAAGAAACCCATCAATGATTGCAGACTCGCTCTGCCTCATGGCATGCTCGATCTTGAGCCTGGAGTGTGGTTTCATATGGAGAATTTAGTATGGTTTCGTGCTGGATTAGTTGGGGGATGATCTGGAGTGTTTGTCAGAGTTGGAAAGATGTTCTGAATTGCTGTCGGAGTTTGGAAGTGTTGTGAAGCTCTGTGTTCGGCCAGGGTTTGATCTGCCTGTGCTGTTTGCAGACACAAACTTAGTTCAGAAATCAGGAGTTCAGGATTCTTGAGAATTTATCAGGTATCAGGTGAAATTTTATCACATGGTAGTTCAGCTATCAGGAACTAATTTTCAGGTTGAGAATTTACAAGTTTCTCTAGTAGCAACATGATGAAATCCACTCAAATTTTATACGACAGCTTCAGCTCAACCTGAACAAAACGTCTAGTACATCATCTGATCAACAAAACATAATAATACCTGATCAAGTTTTCAATGCTGTATTATATACCTGATCAGACCGAAGAACAACCAATATAATACAGCAACATCAAGGCTGAACTTAATAATACCACTCAGCGGGCTCAATTTCTTTACCTACGGCATCAGGCTACGGCGCTACGCACGCACGCACGCATCGATCGTTCACAGGCTAAAGAATCCCCTGTCGCCGCGCGCCGTCAGATTGATCGGCCGCGGCGAGGTCTCCGTCTCCGCCACGGCGCCGGCCTCCACGACGCGGTCGCCGAAGATGTGCACCGTCCTGGGGTTCGGCCCGCGGGAGATGACGCACGTGTAGTCCTCCGACGACGGCTCCATCTCCCACGGATCGGCCGGCGCCGGCGCCGGCGCCGCCGCCGGCGACGTGGCCTCGCGGCCGCTGCTGGCGCGGAGGGGCAGCCACGAGCTCTTGTTCTTGACGCCGAACTCGACGCGGCGGTCCAGGGAGCACGACCTGAGGAGCAGCGACGGCGACGTCGCGGCGAGGACGATCCGCTCCTGCTGCTGCTGGTCGGCGGCGCAGTCCAGCGCGTCCGCGAGGCCGTGCAGGGCGCTGTCCCGCCATGGCCGGCGCTTGCTGCTTCTGCTGCCGGCGGCATCGGAGCCGGACGTGAAGGACGCCGCCGCGTCGAGCACGGAGGTCGGGCTCATGGAGAAGGCCGTCTCGGACTCGGCGTCCGGCGCGGGGCTCTTGACGAACACGGTGCCGGTGGGCAGGGAGGAGGAGTGCAGCAGCCTCGGAGAGGCGAACAGGCCACGCGCAGTGGCACTCTTTCTGCCGGCGCCGTCGCCGTCGCCGTCGCATGGAGCCGTCGAGGAGATCGCGAGCTGATCGGGGGCGTGGCTCCGCTGCGCGCCGGCGCTGCTGTTCATCGACCTGGACCTCCTTCTCAGGATCATCTCCTGGAACTTCGATCTGAAGAACATGCCAGGAACACTGGACCAATAGCGACTGCACAACACTCTGCACGAACAGACAGCAGCACGAAACAAGTGTCAGTTTGCGATGTTCATTTCGGGAGCTGAACTGAACTGATCAGATTCGCTGAGAAAGAAGTGATTTTTAACGAATCCACAGACTGATCTCGATTCTACCTTAAAGTCCGGTGAACAAGCAGCAGCAGCAGCAGCAGCTAGCAGGAACCAGCAAGTCTTGCAAGCCCCAACGCCATGGACGAGACCGTGAGCTTTTAAGTACGGAGCTTGGGGCGCCAAAGCCAAACACAAGCCCCAAAGGTGCACTCAAACGCAACAGCAAGCTCAGGGGGAAAAGCAAAATGGGACCTCGCAAACCTTGGCAAGACCCTCAAGGCACCTCACGGTTCAGCTCATGCATCAGCTTGCTCGCAGCTGTGTCCTTGCTGCACCTCAAGCAAGAATTTAATACCTCAATTTCGCTACTTACCTAGCTACAGCCTAGTCTCTAGGAGTGACACAATGCAGAGCGAGAGAGAAGAGAGAGGGAGATGAGGAGAGGGGGTTGGGAGAGTGTGGTGATCTTAAAGAGGGCGCTCTCTTCCCCTGTGCTCCCTGTGATGTCATTGTTGGTTTGTGTGTGTGCGCGCTTCCAAAGGGCATGTCCTTATCTTCATCACTGCCCATCTCTTTCTCCGCCCTCCCTCGCAGCTCGCCTTGTGCTGTGTGTTTACCGTCCGCTGGCGCACGGCGGTAGATTCCGCCACCGTTGGAGCGGAGCACAGCAGCAACACGGCAGGGGAGGGTAGATTTGCTGTCGACCAGTGCTTGGCAGGCGCAGCACGATCTTGTCGTCCTGCTGAACAGATGATCCAATCATTGAGTCGAGCCGATCCGTCTTTTTCTTGAAGGGAATACCGAATACCTCACCTTTTTCTTGAAAGATGAGTAGCACAGAGAAATACATAAGTTAAGGTATAGATCATGCAACTGGTGAAATCGCTTTTTGATGTATGTCCAAGGGACTAGCATTGTCAGACTGTCAGTAAAGAAAGAACCTTAGAGTTGAGATTTTTTAAAAGTGTCTAAACAAATGAATTTAACTGAAGTCTCTCAAATAACCCCTCTGTTGGAAAGTAAAAGGGTCTATTAATACTGTAAAAGCATTTTGAGATATAAATCTAAAAATGTTCACTCTATACATAATTAGTCAAAATGTCCAAAGCTTTATACTCTTCTCTCCAAACAGAATACATGATGATGAGTATTCAATTGAAACTGTTTGGTCAGTTTGTCCACCACCAGAGACAAGACAACGAGATGCGCGTACGCCCTTGCGTTGCGTTTGTTCGCATACCCTTTTCTGCATCGCACTGCACACTTGCACAGCCCCCACACAAATGCGTGCTGCGGTAGGCATCGCCAGTGTTCACCTGCCACGCCCCCAATTACAATGACAGAAATGGCAGCATCATGAGCGGTTTGACCCTACCTAATTTGGGGGCTAATGGCGCTGCATAGAGTGTGGGACAGAGGCAGGCATAAGAGATAAGACAGTAACTTGGGAGGAAGACTAAATAAATCCGGGGAATATTTCTTTGTGACAGCATCTTGTCCTGTGCGGATAATTCAGGGTCCAATTCAATAAGATCCTATGGCCCCCCTGCTCTAATAACAGAGCTGTTGACAACTACTCCCAATAAAAGGGGAGGGTTGCAAAATGATATTAGAGGAAAATATCAATATGATATGTGGCTGCGAATTTACATTACATTGTGGCTATAGTATTTTGAAAGATGCCACAGTTTTCAAATGGTATAATCACTTTACAAGATCCGCAGGAAATCATAATTAGTACGGAAAATCATATGGAGGATAAGTACGCATTTAGAGTGAGAAAATCTTACTATGGACTGTTTGTCCAAACAAGTTTTTAAAAAAAAATAAAAATTGAGGTAAAATACAGTTCGTGACTAAATTAAAATCCGTTTACCCCGCCTAATTCCTTCATGTATTTTTATAATTTTCTTGTATTAACATCTATTCCAAATTCTTGGGTTTTCAAGAGATTGAACTTCAAAATCCACACAAGGAGTTTTTGGAAGAAAACAGCATTGCAAATCTTGTGAGTTGTTACCAGTTCAACCAGACAAAGCACCATTACCGCGATGGAATTTTCTCCATGCCGTGCCACTATGATTGCACCCCTGCACGCCGCTCACGGCCATACCTTCGATGAACGGTGCCTCACTGCCTCACGAGCTGCTTGCCGTAGCCAATCATTAGAGCTGAGCTGACACTGGCCAATCAAACCGTGTAATTAATTATTTGTACAATTTTTTTTTGTTTGGTATTTATTTGGATGCTTGACAAGTGAGTGACAGGACGACTTGAAGCATCAGCTGCGATTTCTTCGCAGCATTTTCTTTTTTGAGTTTTTGTTTCGCACGGCGACAAGCTCGTGATCGAGAAGAAAGGGATCGGCGTACGATTATTTTTTGTTGCAGAATCGCGAAAGAAAAAAAAATCAGGATTCAGGAGCAGTACGTAGCAGCTGACACTGGCTCAAGATTGTCTATGATTAAACACTCGTTGACACGCCAAAATCATCTGATGCGTCATGGAATCTGACTTCTTCCGGCGCTGGTATTTGCTCTGGTACACAGCAAAATTGTGGTGTGGCTACCGTATATGCATGACGATTGACGGACGAGATAGCCATGGGTGGAAGATTCTGCTTAGGTCATTGGAAAGCAGTGAAAACGTTCAGCACTTGTCCTGATACAGCCGTCAGGCAAAAGCTTGTGGGCGACGATGGAATGGCAGTATGGCACATTGGAATGGTTGGAGAGAATGGCAGATGTGGTTTTTTTTAAAAAAAAAAGAATGGCAGGTGTAAAAAAGAACTGCCGTTTCTCCTTTGGTACTTGTTCCAAATTAACAAACCAACCAACCCCACGCCATCATCACACATGAACCCCTTTTATCATTGTAGAAACAGTTAACCGTCTCTCTCCTCTCTCCCTCTCTGATTAGATTTGTTTTTCCTTGGCTAGGGTTCTAGAGGGCAATCCAGGTGTGTGCCTTTATTTCTTATCCATTGACATTGCCCAAAGGATGAAATGAAATGAAATGAGAGGGAGGGATACCTAACCCTGCATGCCCTCCTAAGTCCTGACCGATGTATTTCACAACTGTTTCCCTCTGAAAATAGGTGCAACTCCCGACCCAAACCCAGTGACGGAAAACTAAAACTACCAGAGATGCACCATGCGTAACATGATGCTTGCCGTTGCCGTTGCCGTTGCAACTCCACATGCTGCAACAGTGCGGTGATTGGACATGTCTCATTGCAAACAAAGTCGTTAAGAAAGCAACTAGGCAAAGCCCTGATTAACTCCATGCCCCGTCGTAAAGCCTGCGGTTTCTGACTTTCTGTGGCCTCAATATTATGCAGTGGTAGAAAGGTAAAAGACCAGGCAGAGGCAGTTGCTGTCACTGGGGTCAGTGAAACGGATCGGGCACGCGTGCTTGCCTCCCTTTCGCCTTCAGCGAGAAGCCCCCCATCAGCTCAAAGCGAAGAAAACTACGAAAGATAGAGAGCATCAGATCAAAGCTGAGAAGAGACCAAGGCTAAACAGTGCTGGTAGCAGTGTTTGAAGCTGCGCCATGGAAGCTTCATGTGGAGCTGTCGAGGTGAAAAAACAAGCCAATCCGTTGACTGCGAAGTTGATGCCAACGCAAGGCGTTCGGTCGCAGCATGCAGGGTCTCCGTGTAGTCAAAATTTCCACGGTGAACTTGGTTTGGAATTATCATGGAAGGTTACTAGACGTTTTGGCCACATACTGTTCTGTTCGTCAGATATTTCATGTTTGTTCTGATCCGGTTTGGACTGAAGTACCTACTGAACTTCCCTTGTCATCCTAGCACGGATGAGTTCAAATTTTCGTCCCCTTGTCACGCAAAATACTCTCCCTCGTCTCTCTCTGGATTGGACGAGACGAGGCGCAGCACGAGTTACTCACATCAAAGCTGCAGTGTCATTTTTGTTGAAGGAGGAGGTCCAATCATATCAGAAGGTTGGCAACCAATGGAAAACCTGGCACGTAGCTTCTGTGATCACACACGACACTACCACCAATCATATCAGAAGGTTGGCAACCAATGGAAAACCTGGAGAACGGGTGAATGAGCTAGCTCCATGCTGCAGTCAGTGGAAGATTGCATCCGCAACTGCAAGGGGAGAAAGAACACAAAGTGTCAAAGGCAGCCACCACCACCCAGGGAGCCATCATGGTGTTGACCGGGCGAATTTAACTTTCTTGCGGAGAACTCTACTCTATCTGACCAACCGTGCCTGCCTTTGCATCTCTCGGCTCAATGGATAAGGATTTTAGGTCTAGAATATGTTCCCAAACTTGCCTTGTTTAGCCCTTTTCAATCGAGCCGAGAATCAATTCCTAGTCCCCTTTGTTTACTCGTATTTCGTCCATGAACCAACAATGCCACACAAAGAGTCAAGAACCGTCTGTTTGGAACGCAGGAATTTCACATGGCCATATTTCGAACCATCCGGAAACGTAACTAATTGTGTTATCTGATTCCAAATTCTCTGAAAATATATCAAAGATCTATGCCGATCAGGCGTAGGCGACAAACAGGCCGTTGGAGGGGCCGCGAAAACAAAAGTATTCGCCTTGCCACGGCGAACATTGCATGTGCGGTGACCGTTCGTTCCAGCTCGGCCAAGCCGTCGGACACGTCACCGGAGCTTTCGCAAAAGCAGAGAGAAACAGAAACCCTTGTCCTCGCCGGCGTCACGTCGGCGACAGAGCTCGGGAAAGAGACAACGGGGCCCGAATCATCTCATCCCTCTCTTTATTGGATGAACACGGGCATCAGTCTGCTGAGATCGCGACAAACAGAGAGGCAATCAGTCCGGTTCAATCAGCCGCAATTTGATTCCTTGCGGAAACCATCTCCTGACATTACATGATAATTCATGCAATTATTGGCTTGGGTAACATTTAAAGCCACACAGGTCACAGCAGATCCAAGACAAGGAGACACGAAAACTGCAGCAATTACACTGGTGATCAGCATGAATTACCACTGTTATGCACTTATGCTAGTACAGTAGTACATCATAAGAAACCGATTGGCAAATTTACTCTTACAGTTGTTAACACAATTCCTGTGTTTCAAACTAGTAGTGTTACAGCACGGCAACAAGGAACTCTTCTATTGTTTTGTTGAAGCTTGGAACCAGAGATTCAGCTAGTTCTTGATCTTCTTGTCGTTCCTGCCTCTTTTCCGCTGCTCCCTTCTCTCTTCTGAGTAGTGCTTCTTCACCAGCATCTTGTGCATCGAAACCTTCAGCGCGGCCAGCACTGAAGCTAACACTTCTTCTTGCTTTGCAATGTCGAGGCTTCCTTGTAGTGCTAAAAGGAGCTTCTCACCATGCGGTACTTTGGTGTCTTCAAGGATTGCAGGACCATTATCGGAAGATAGTAGATCCTTTTGGAAGCAGGGAATGACCCTTAAACGGGTTAATAACTGGGAGGAAGCCTGGTTGGGCATGTTTGATGCACCCATTACTGTCCATAGGAGTTCTGATGAGAAGCTGGATGCTAAGCTAGTAGGAATATAGCTCTTTTCCATTGTGATCACCTGCAATTAGATAAGGTGCATCGGCTCATCAATGGGGTACAGAGTAAGCAATTATATAGAACAACTGAGACATGAAAGAGTACTACCACAATTGAGCCCCACAAAAACATAAATGTCTATCTGAGCTTTACGATAGGCTACGATATCGAGTAAGATAATCTACTGCTGGTGAGAGTAAAACTCGCATATTTGCATACCAGTCATTATAACTACATAAGCTACATGTTAGGCTTCTTGATCAGTACAATGGAATCAGGTAAAAACTGGCACACAAAAAAAAACTTCTTAAACCTAGAAAGTAATGGGAATCAGCTAGTAACCACAGACCAGCATCAACCGTGTTGATGGTAAATCTTGCTATAACCAAGACCTAGGTCATGTAAGTTATCTCGAAGGCCACAAATTTGTCTACCAATAGGCATATGCATACCTTTAAGAAAGATAACTTCTTTCCTACTAGATCACATGCTAAAAGCATTACGCCATTGAAACTGCAGTGTCAAAAAAAGATCACCATGTTAGAACACAATAAATACATCACTTTCTAGGGGAAGTACCGCCCCACAAGTCAAGCTTACCTTTGAATAGCTACAGCGACCAATGAGCCATCATTACTTGGACATATATCTGCGATGGCTAAACTGCTATTATCTGTTTCATTTAGTTCTAAGAGCTCTTCCATCTGCAAGTAGTTCTAAGAACTGTTATATACAAAAATAATTTGAATAATGTTGAAAACTGACAATAGAAAGATTGTACGTGAATGTTCTTTCCACGAAAGATGCAAAGAGATATCTTCAAGATGTTACCTTGACTCTGACTTGGCATGTATCAAGGAGGCATCCATTTATGTAGTCCCACAGGCGAACCTTTAGCAAATGAAACAACATTAGGATTTGTTGAGATGAAAGTACATGTCAATATACTACTAAAACGACTGTGTACCCACAGTTGAATCACCTCCTCCTGATATAAGAAAGCTCTGATTTTCTGACATGTTTGTGAAGGCGATGCATGACACAAAGCTGCAAGAAGAATCAGAACCATATTTGTACCATCATAACCGTGACCAACAAACTCAAATTCCTACAGATATTAAAAGAACCTAAAATAATAATAAAACTGTAAAGAATGGCATTCTACACCGAACATACTCTGTATGTCCAAGGCAAAAGCTCTGAATTTCATGGGCCCCTTTTAGAGGATTCTTTGGGAATAATGTGACCTACAAAATTAATTGCAAGACAATAAGAGAATTAATCTAAATTATGCTTCATCGATGCATCAGTGCAAAGAAGAGAAGTCATACACGTATTTTGAAGTCCCTATCTGCAGTAGCAATGAACCGTCCGTCTGGCGAAAACTTCTGCAATTCCAAGCAAATGAAGTAAGCGTTGTTAATTATACAGGACATGAGGGAGAAACTGAAGTGTAGCATACTTTGTGAGCTTGTTAACAGGACTACAAGTTCATTACTAGGAGATAAAAATATATAGGACAGGCAATATAGAATTTTAGAACTTGTTCATACCATACTAGTGATGATACTACAGTAGTGACCAAGAATCGACACAGGTTTGTTATCAACTGAAACCTGCTCTGCACCATCTTCCCCCAAAGTGACTAACCAAACCACACCAAATTTATCTGCAAAAGTTACATACAGGTCATTGTTGCTAATAGCAACTGCACTGACCCTCTTCTCCGAAGTTCTGCGAGTGAAAACATTGCACCAAATTCTTATCAAAATTACATACTCAAGAGCATGAAATTTCATAGAAAGAACTAATATAATGAAATTTCATAACAGAATTAACATAACAAGCTGCTGATATAGGGCTTCTCCAGTTAAATAATGTCAGTTACAAAAATATAATTATTACAATGGAAAAATACATAGACTATGGATGCTGCAACTTGAAGCCCCATTGTCTCAGTGCCAATTATGTTAGTCACATTGAGAACAGAAGAACAAAGTGTGGCACTTACATAGTCCGGATGCAACGCCACGAATCAGTCTTCCAAACCTTCACCATTTTGTCGTCACCAGCAGATGCGAATAAAGCACCACTCACACTAAAGCAAATAGTTCTTATAGCATCTGAATGAGAACGACCACCACAATCATCTGCCAACGAAACTGGAGAACCAGCCCTGGATGCAAAAAATAAATATTAATTCGCACATTACACCAAGTGAAATGCAAAGATAAGTCTCCACTTCTCACTGGGACAACAATTTACACCACCTCAATGACAACAATAGCATTATTTTTACTTTTTTCTAAAAACGTCCCTTCATTCTTCTCCATACGAATCAAATTTATACGAGATTATAACTGCACGATGAGCAGTTAGGCACAGTTCAAAGAACGCACTACCGCCGAACCTCCACCAAAATCTACCAGTAGTGTAATCAAAACAGGAACTCTTTCTACATACGAGGTTCAGGATTAACTAGGAAACGGCGATAGAAGCGAAAAGGGTACTTACTTAAGATCGAACACGCGGAGCTCGGGCCCGACGGCGACGGCGACGGAGTTGCCGTGCGGGTGGGCAGCGATGAGCGCCGGCGCGAACTCCGCCACTCCGCTCACCTCGGCCTCCTCGACAGCCGTGTCCTCCATTGCAGCAGCAGTAGCAACCTCGGATTCGAATCGAGCGCGAGATGGAGGGAGGAGGCGAGGAGGGAATCGGGGATTAGGGTTTACGGGAAGCTCGCTCCTGGGGCCCAGAGGCCAGTGTCGTGAAGGAGTGTGTTCGGTAGGTTGGAGGGTTGTAGCCCGGCCCTGTTCAAGCTGCAGCCCGAAAGGCCGAAAGCAGTGGCTTGTTTGTCTTGGGCCTGATGCTCCTTCTTTATTTTTGCTTTTTCTATATTCACTAAAAAATGTTTTTCCATTCTCTATAAGAATCGATTAGGATTCATAGCAGGTAAATCTATTTTATATTTGAAAATAAATATACCAAAGCATGTATATTGACAGTGTGATGTTCCAATACGTTCGATATATTTAATTTTCTATTGGAAAAATAATAATTTAAAAAAAATGTTGGCTAAAGTGCAACGTAGTAATAACTATATCTATCTAAGTATTAAGTAAACGTATTGCATCTTTTTTCCCCAGAAAAAAACATCTTGCGTCTTGGGAGTGCATCCAAATTCAAGTACATAAGGGGGGGTTTGATTTTCATCGATCTGGAGAGCACCAAATTAAACATGCAGTTGTAAAATTGCCAACAATTTCCATATGGTTTTCGAAACAAGTAAGACGGACATTTTATCTGGTAATCTAGTTCATTTTGCAGCAAACTATAGCGCCCTCGTTATAGAGATGCGTCATTTTTTTTCTCTTGGAGTGCAGGCATTTTATTCGAAAACACATTTTTATTCGATTCCATATAGTCCCATTCCTTTGAGCACATCAGTCCAAAAAACAGTTCTTGTAAAAGAGATCGACAGCCCTATCCAAAACATAAACCGAACAGAAAAGATAGCGAGCCACGCCCACGGTTTGCATTAAACGGACCTGAAGCCCTGAAAGTCTGAAACCGATCCATAACTATAAATACAGTCCCCTGAAACAGTCGTTTGAAAACAAAACAAAAACAAAGCTGCCTGGTACTGTGCAGGATAACCTGATGGATACACACGAGGTGGCCTCCGGGGAAGGCGTTGCCCACGGCCGGCAGGTCAGGGTCTCAGGCGATCACCACTCACCAGCCAGGTGTGTTTTTTTGTCGACGGAGTTGGGACGTCTTGTGCGTACGCGGCGTGCTGGCGGCCTCGCGCGCGTCGCGGAGTGGCGGAGTGCATGTCAACTGGTCACGCTCGGGCACACAGTGCGCCGTGTCCGGAGCTAGCCCATATCCCGACGGAACTCCCGGCGCCGGCGACGTGCCCCGACACGGGCCAAGATCATCAACAGCTACCGGGTGCTGTGGCAACCGGGGGCGTACGTGAGAATGACGAGACGAGACGTGATCCGATCGATGCTTGAGGTTGAGGTGAGGCTTCGAGTTCTCAGCCAAGCCAGGCATCTGTCAGAGATATGGGGCGAGCGTATGAACACCGCGTCGCCCGTGTTTCACAACTCCATAAAAAAAATTTCTCGAAGGAATCTTACATGCATGGAGTACTAAATAAAGTTTGTTTGTAAAACTTTTTACGAATCTAATGAGCCTAATTAACCCATGATTTGCTACAGTAATGCTACAGTAATCATCCTCTAATCGTATGGTCAAAAGACTCATTAGATAGGTCTCGCGAAATAGTTTAATGTTGTGAAGGTAGTTTTGTAAACTGATTTATTTAATACTCTTAATTATTGGTGAAAGGGCAGTAAATTTTTTTTCATACTCAAAGAAACACGCCATAGGGAGAGTGTGTGTCGCCTTGTCACCCTGATACGATGATGGAGCCGACCAGGGTGAAAATACGATCCATGTCTCGTCTCGTATCGATCGATTGCTGCCGAACACGGGGGGTGGATATCGCTCGCTGCAGGGATCATGTCGGGTTTATGTACGATGGGACGAGTCCCCTCTCGATCCTATCTGTATCTCTCTTCTGTCTCGAGACCAATACGATGCACCAAGAGAAGCAGCGGAGGACGTGAGCAGGCCGGGGGCTTATTTGGTGAACCGCTGCAACCAACATGTACCGCTACTGTATATTACTCCTTCTGTTCTGTAATCCAATGTGTTTAAGGATTCAAAAATTTATATTCAAATACAAAATATTTAGACATATCCTAACCATTGCTAACCTAAATCTTTATAGAAGTTAGCAGAGTTAGTTTCTTGATACTATTAGCATATGCAGGTGTCGTTAGAGACACATGGTGCCCATTTCGCCGTAGCTGATTCAGCTGCTCATCGTCGTGCCTCTGAACCATTGTTAACTTAAATTTTATAGAAGTTAGCAGAGTTAATTTGTTGATACTATTTATTATACAGAGATTAGCATCTGCAGGTGTCGTCAGAGACACATGGTGCCCATCTCGCCGTATGTAGCTGATTCAGCTGCTCATCGTCGTGCACATTCAGAGCATCAGGCATTGTGTTGACACAAAGATGTGACAACACACTCGAGATCGCAGCACGGTCGTCACCACGGCCAACACCCGGCTCCCTCGGGCAAACCGGTCAGACCGGTTCCTACAACCGGTCAGACCGATTTCTGACAGGATGTCGTGAAGACCTAGAAACTCAAGCTCGGGAGGGACCCCGTCGGAGCTCAAGCAATCTAGGGTTGCTCTAGGGTCGGCAGGCCACCTAGAACGCCTTAGTACGTCGTGGAGACGAGCAAATGACAGCAATTAGGGTTGGAAAAGTGTTTAGGGTTTGGAGATAAAAAGTAAGTAACAATTGTGTTTGATTCGATTGGAATAACTCTCAATCGGCCTTAGCCTTCATATATATAGGCCGGGGAAGTCGTACCCCTTCCAATTCGGTTACAATATGGGATAAAACTCGGAATCCTAATCCTACCCGAATTACAATTCCAAACCGGTCTGACCGGTTCGGCAAACCGGTCTGACCGGTTTCCCTCGGCTGCCGCCAATTTTGACTATCAACACATGCCCCCCTGTCTTTTTAGTGAGCTTGCAAACTAAAAAGCATGTATATAGATAATTACAACTCAGAAACCAAAATTTATACTAAGGGCGATATCAAAAGATCTATCGGTCATTTAATCTTCATGCATCTTGCCATACGCTTGGGTAATATTTCTTCAAATGTCTTCCGTTGATAGCTTTAGGTAAACGATCCCCTTGTAATGTTTCCAGCATATAAGAATTCCCAAATATGACTTTGACAACTCTATACGGCCCCTCCCAACTTGGCGACCATTTACCGAACTTGTTGCTCTTCGTTCCAATAGGCAAAATTGTCTTCCAAACAAGCTCTCCAATCTGAAAATATTTCCCTCGCACCTTCTTGTTGTAAGCTTTAGCAACCCGAAACTTATCTTTTTCAATCTCCTTTAGAGCCTTCAACCTCTTGTCAGTGACCTCATCAACATTATCCATCATCAAATCATGATAATCAACAGCATCAAGGTCATTTTGCTTAGCTAATCTATAAGCATCTAGATTCACCTCAACAGGTAAAACGGCCTCTTGACCATACACAAGCTCAAAAGGAGTAACTTTAGTAGCACCATGTCTAGATATACGATGAGCCCATAATGCTTCGGATAACACTTCATGCCATCTCATAGGATTTTCTTCTAACTTTTTCTTGATTAATCTAATCAAAGTCTTATTACTTGACTCGGCTTGTCCATTAGCTTGAGCATAGTATGGAGATGAATTGAGTAACTTTATTCTATAGGATTCGGCAAATTCACGTACCTCTTTAGACATAAACGAAGTACCTTGATCCGTAGTCAAAGTTTGAGGAATACCGAATCTATGAATAATGTTTGGTGTAATAAACTCAATTACCTCTCTATGCGTCATATTCTTCAATGGAATCGCTTCGGTCCACTTAGTAAAATAATCTGTAGCAACCAACACGAAACGATGTCCCTTTGATGATGGAGGATTAATTTGCCCAATAAAATCCAACCCCCAACCTCGGAACGGCCATGGCTTGATAATAGGATGCATCAACGCAGCAGGTACCAATTGTAGATCACCAAATTTCTGACATTCTTCAACCCTTTATAATACTTGAAACAATCTGCCATCATAGTAGGCCAATAAAACTCGGCTCGTCTAAGTAACCACTTCATCTTGGGAGCCGATTGATGTGTTCCACAAATACCCTCATGAACTTCTCCCACGACGACTTTGGCCTGATCCGAGTCTAAACATTTCAAAAGCAAATCTTCGGCGGTTTGACGATAAAGTTCATCGTCAAGCAATATGTATTTAAATGATAACCGCCGAATATTTCTTTCAGCACCACGACCAGGGTCTTTCAAATAATTAATAATAGACACTCTCCAGTCTTGATCTTTAAACTTGGAGTCACTAACATCATCCGAGACTTTTTTGCCGCTGTCAGGAGACAAAGCGGTCAGACCGGTTTCCAAACCGGTCAGACCGGTTCTGGCGGTCAGACCGGTTTGTGAAACCGGTTGGACCGGGTCGTCCAGAACCTGAATCTCGGCTTTCGATTGCATCGGTTTTTGAAGGTAGAAATATTTCTTTACAACAACATAACCAGATGTTTTCTGAGCCAGAGTATTAGCCTTGCCATTCTCTTCTCTTGGAATAAGTTTGATTGTAAATTCATCAAAAGAAGCTATGATATCAAGGCATCTATCAAGATATGCATTTAGCGAACCATTATAACATTGGCATACCTTGGATACTTGCTGTACCACCAGGAGTGAATCACCAAAAGCCTCAACATGCTTAATTCTCATGTCTTGCAAAAATTCCAATCCAAATAGAAGGGCTTCATATTCAACTTGATTATTGGTGCGCTTCTCCTCTAACCGGTTTGAAAACACAAAAACAACACCACTTGAAGAAATCAAAACAGCACCAATTCCTCTGTCTTCAGCTGCCACATAAAGTCTGAATGGAACTCCTCTCTTAGGCGCCCTAAGCACCGGCGGTGAAGACAAATACTCTTTGATCTTCTCAAAAGCTTCTTGCTGTTTTGCCCCCCAGGTAAAATCGGCTCCATCTTTCAACCGAAGTAAAGGAGTAAAAGCATCAACTTTTCCAGACAAGTTAATTATAAATCTTCTCAAGAAATTCACCTTGCCTAAAAACTTTTGCAAATCCTTTTTGCAAGTAGGAGCTTCGACGTTCTTCATAGCTTCAATTCTCTTGGGATAAACTTCTATGCCATTCTCATGAATAATAAATCCCAAAAACTTCCAAGACGAAACACCAAAAGCACATTTGAGTGGATTCATCTTCAAACCATACCGTCGCATCCTCTCAAGAGCAAGTTTTAAATCCGCTAAATGAGAATCCAAGCCATCCGATTTAACTACAATATCATCAATATACACTTCCACAATAACACCAAGTAAATCATGCAAGATTAAATTCATAGCCCTTTTGATAAGTTGCGCCAGCATTCTTCAATCCAAAAGTCATAACCACCCACTCAA
Source organism: Echinochloa phyllopogon (assembly GCA_033239725.1). Taxonomy (NCBI): domain Eukaryota; kingdom Viridiplantae; phylum Streptophyta; class Magnoliopsida; order Poales; family Poaceae; genus Echinochloa; species Echinochloa phyllopogon. The sequence goes on along the minus strand of BTCW01000009.1, from coordinate 6,663,246 downwards.
ATAAACCAATAAATCCCGGACATTGAAAGGCTGTTTTGTGCATATCCTCTTCGGCCGTGAATATTTGATTATATCTGGCATTACCATCAAGAAAACTAACAACACGATGTTCGGATGCTTCGTTAATCAAAACATCGGCTATAGGCATAGGATATGAATCCTTCGGAGTAGCTTTATTAAGATCTCTAAAATCAATGCAACCTCTAAGCTTTCCCGAATCTTTCTTTTCAACGGGAACAATATTAGAAATCCACTCCGCATAACAACAAGTCCGAATAAAACCAGCATCTAATAAACGATTAACTTATTCTTTTATTCGGTCATAAATAGCGGGATTAAAACGTCTAGCCAATTGTTTAAAAGGTCTAAAACCGGCTTTTATTGGTAAACGATGCTCAACTAGATCACGACTCAAACCGGGCATCTCACGGTACTCCCAAGCAAAACAATCGACATACTCCTTCAACAAATTTATTAACTCGGCTTTAAACTCAGCCGATAAATTTTTGTTTACAAAAGTTAGCCTAGTAATAGTACCATCACCAATATCTATTTTTTCTAAAGGGTCGACTGATGTAAAACCTTGACCCAGCTTATCCATATCACCCAGATCTTCAATGGCTTCAAATGTACCTTCTGTTTTTTCTCGAAAATGATCAATTCGCTCTTGAAGCCATTGTCCCGACGTAAACCGGTCTGACCGGTTCCCAGAAGCGGTCTGACCGGTTTGGCTCGACTGGCACTGTTCAGTCCTAAACCGGTCTGACCGGTTTCTGGAAGCGGTCTGACCGGTTTGTCTCTGTTGACTTGTTTGCTCCATCAATTACAGCAAGTAATTCAACCGATTTTCCATCGGCTTTAATGTAGCAGGAACGAAATCATCCTTAGTGCAACTGATTAGCTCATAATCGGTCAAATCTAAGCCCAACAAACACTTAATATTATCATTTGCACTAATAGAATCAGAATCGGCCGTTGCAACGAAGGAAGAAGTATCACCATGTACAACTTCAACTTCATCGCCGATCCACTGAATAAGATATTGATGCAAGGTAGAAGGTACGCATTGATTTGCATGAATCCAATCACGCCCAAGAATTAAACTAAAGTTACCTTGCACTTCTGAGACGAAGAAAGCTGTAGCAACGGTCTTGCTTCCAATGGTCAACTCCATAGAAGCCACACCCTTGGCGCCAATAGGATCACCGCCACCGACTCCACTGACCGTCATGTTTGTCTTGATCAATTCTTCGTCTTTTCCGCCAATCTTCTTGTAGAGAGAATAGGGCATAAGATTTACAATCGCCCCACCATCAACCAACATTCGCGAGATTGGCTTCCCATTGATATGACCTCTCATGTATAAAGCCTTCAAGTGATTGTTTGATTCTTGCGGCTTCTGAAATATAGCATCACGAGGTCCTAACTGAAGATGAGACACCTCCTCCTCCGGCACCACAAAGTAATCAGATGACAAATAAACAACATTAACTTCCATGTTGCCATGCTCTGGAGAAGCTTCAAAATCAACCATCTCCTCATCTTCAACCACCGGAGGATTCTCTAGTGTAGTACTTTCATTTATAATGGGAACAAATGTGCTTTCTGCTTCTGGTTCCAAACCGGTCTGACCGGTTCCAGAAACCGGTTGGACCGCTTCTTTCGCACCCAAACCGGTCGGACCGGATTCTGAAACCGGTCTGACCGGTTGTGCTGTTGGTTGCACAACTGACTTGGCTTGCCAAATTTTCTTCTGAGGAATCATTGGCCTATATCTATTGAAGTGTTCATCTCTTAACTTCTCAGCTTCCTGTTCCCTTTTTTCTTTGTTTCGCAAGCGCTGTAACTTTCTCTTTTGTGTATGAGTCAAACCAGAAGGACACCACCTTGGTTGAAACATTTTCTTCACAGCCTTGCTACTCCCAGCTTTATGATCATTAGCCATGACAGGTTTTTTAACAACCGAATTTCCAACAACTATTGGCTTTTTACCCAACTCTTGCATAGCCACTGGAACATCACCAATCTTAACAAACCCATCAGTCTTGGCTTGCTTTGGGTCCTTTGTAAGCTTCACTTCCTCCTTCTTCTCCTTGACACGACATTCTTGCTGAGGAGGAGCATATTGCTTCTGTTCAGACCGAACCGGTCTGACCGGTTTGAAAACCGGTCTGACCGCTTTGCTAGCTGGTGCCGGACCTGATTGATATGAGCCCAATCGGTCATGTACTGGGATCCTAGGGCCATTGCCCATGTAATCTTGTGGTGGTTGCGGCATGGGAAAGCACTGCATCCACATTCCTTGCTCCCACGACGGATATGGAGAATTTGACGCCGGAGGTACCCATGGCATGGTAGCATACATCTTTTGTGGTGGATAAACAATAACAACATCACCACGGCGCCTATTGTTCTCTGCATAACCATCTCCACACATTGGTGATCTTGGTCTCTTTTTTACGGGCCGATCAACTTGAGCGGCCTTTGTGTACTTGTTTAAGAGCTGATTGAAGGTAGGTCCTTGCTTCAGAACTGTACCTCTGACTTTAGGCTCATTAACCTTCCAAGTACCCACTTCCGGGCGTATAGGGTTGAAAGTTCTGGGTCGGTCCAGGAGCAACCGGTTTGGGAAACCGGTCTGACCGGTTTCGCCTGATCAGCGGACCGAGTCTCAATTGATGAACTCTCTTGCCCCCCGGGCCTTGATGTGTTAATTGTAATCTTCAGAGACTCTTTACCATCCAGAGTCTTTCCAAACATCACTTTTCTGACCGGAATTTGATCATCAATTTTTTCCGGCCTTGGCTCCCCAACTACCACATTCTTTCCCTTAGCTCCTTCGGCTTGTTCCGGCCGAATCAACACTTTAGTATTCAAATCAAGTGTATGGACAGGAAAGGGAGCCTTGTCAACTTGCATCTCAGCTAGTACCAATCAACCTTCATTAATAGCCGATTGTACCTGTCGTCGAAAAGCATTGCAATCATTAGTAGCATGCGAAAAAGAATTATGCCACTTACAATATGCATAATTTTTCAATTGATCGGCTGGTGGAATCACATGAGAAAGTTTAATGAAACCATTCTTAAGCAATTCATCAAAAACACGATCACATTTGGCAACATCAAAAGTAAATTTAATTTCTTCTCGCCGATTTTTCTGAACCGGCTTTAACGAAGGACAAGAACAATGCTTAACTTTTGATGGCCAAACAAATTCAGCAGCATAAACTTCATTATCCTCATCATCCGAACTATCAGAATCATTATCAAGCATATGAACATTAGAACAATGAGGTTTAGCATTTTTCTTAACATGTTTTAACTTTAATTCGAGACTCATGACCTTCATTTGCAAGTGATTAATAGAAAGAAAATCAAAACCTTCTAATTTCTCTTTCAAATAAGATCGCAAGCCCGCAAAAGCTAAATCCGTTAAATCTTTTTCAGAAATTGACAAATTAAAACATCTATTCTTTGTATCCCTAAATCTTCTGAAATAATCTATAACCGATTCTTCTCGGTTTTGTCTAATAGATGTTAAATCAGTTAATTTAGTTTCATTTTCTCCGCTGAAGAAGTGCTCATGAAATTTACGCTCCAATTGAGACCAACTTTGAATAGAATTAGGAGCAAGCGAAGAAAACCAAGAGAAAGCAGTTCCAGTCAATGTTAATGAAAACAAACGCACACGCAATGGCTCATAAAAAGCTGCTTCTCCTAGTTGCAAAATATATTGACTAACATGTTCCCAAGTGGTACGATTATCTTCACCATTGAATTTAACAAACTCAGGAACATGCCAACCATTAGGATATGTAACTAGATCAAATTCAGGAGGATATGGTTTCTGATATAAACGTGAGCTACTCATGTCTATCCCAAGCTTTGTTCTAATTGTATTAGCCAGATCCTCTTTGAACTTAAAGAAATCGGCTTGATAATTTGCACTGGTTGTATTCTGAAAACGAGGAGCACCATACACAATATTATGAGTAGTATTTGGAATCGGTCCAAAAGAGACACTAGATCCCATAGGTGCACTTCCTACAACAGTAGTGCGAGGGGGTGTAAAAACAGGACCAGAAGTAGTTGTATTGGATAAAACCATTGCATTCGTTGCACCTACACCCATAGAACCGGTCTGTCCAACTGAATTGGGCAAACCGGTCTGACCGGTTGGGAAAACCGGTCTGACCGGTTCTTGGACCGAACTAGGATGAGGTGGCTGGCCTTGATAGAAATTCGGCGGCATACCCAAATTATGATCTATAATATTATCCGGTATACCTGACGTGCTAGCATCAATTTTAGGGCATGCATTAGGATCTTCTAAAGTATTTTTACCCTTATTAAACGCCTCAAAATTACTAGCCATATTAACAATTAACTCACTAGTAACAGTTTGTGCAGCATGCAACTTTTCGTCCATCATGCGAGTTATTTGTTGCATTAAATCAGAGGGTTCACCGGTTACCTTATTAGGAAGCTCCTCAACTCGATCGTTAGCCAACTTAAAAGCTGGCATGACGAACTCTTCAACTCTCTTGACGAAGCCTCCACGATCCTTCTTGAAGCCCTTCAAGAATTGCGCATTGAAGTGTTCCTCAGCAATCAAGTACCGCTTCCGCTCCTCGTTTGTGAGTTCTTCCATCGTAGCGGTGATGATGTTGTTCTTGTCGAGCTCACTGGTTGCACCCGACATCTTCGAGGTAGATTAGATCGGTCTTGTAACCAGATTAATCTTCCCCGGCGGAGTCGCCAAAACGTATGTTGACACAAAGATGGGACAACACACTCGAGATCGCAGCACGGCCGTCACCACGGCCAACACCCGGCCTCCCTCGGGCAAACCGATCAGACCGGTTCCTAGAACCGGTCAGACCGCTTTCTGACAGGAGGTCGTGAAGACCTAGAAACTCAAGCTCGGGAGGGACCCCGTCGGAACTCAAGCAATCTAGGGTTGCTCTAGGGTCGGCAGGCCACCTAGAACGCCTTAGTACGTCGTGGAGACGAGCAAAGGACAGCAATTAGGGTTGGAAAAGTGTTTAGGGTTTGGAGATAAAAAGTAAGTAACAATTGTGTTTGATTCGATTGGAATAACTCTCAATCGGTCTTAGCCTTAGTGTATATAGGCCGGGGAAGTCGTACCCCTTCCAATTCGGTTACAATATGGAATAAAACTCAGAATTCTAATCCTACCCGAATTACAACTCCAAACCGGTCTGACCGGTTCGGCAAACCGGTCAGACCGGTTTCCCTCGGCTGCCGCCAATTTTGACTATCAACCCATTGCTTGGCTGCATCTCGACTTCTCGAGTCGTAACCCATGGGCTCTTTCTGCTCCTGCCGCCAGTCAGTGATAGGTGCAACCGTGCAAGTGTGTCGTGCGGTATGCCAGCTACTCGGTAGCATTTGTTCGCCATACTGGATTACTCAGCATGCATGGTGTATGACCGACCGTCGATGACGTTTTCTTTGTAGCTGCAGCAGACTTCAATTCGCATGCATGCTTGATCAATTCCGAGGCCATGTCGATCCATACACCAACTTTTTGAAAAGTTTGCACATTTGATGAGCTAGATTCCACCACCAAATGCCCCTTGATAGAAGCTAACGGCGTAGAAGATATCATCAGCGGCCTGCCTTTCCTACGAACAAGGGCAGAGACCAACATAATTTGCTCATACTTTGACCCAAAAGCTATCTAGAATTCATCTTTGACATCATCATATATCCATGTGGACAATAGACTCTTGCGTACCGAAACAGTCTTGGTGTTTTTTTCCTTGTTCCCTGCTGTTCAGGGCGGAGCCGATCGAGCAGGCTGCAGTCAGGACACCGTGTCTCTGTACTGCACGTACTACCTGCAGAGGAAATTTTATCTGGTCATCTGATGGCACCCTCCATGTGCCAAAAAGCCGGTCTTTTTCCGGCGAAAACAATATGGTTAATTGAGCCGGTCGCCGGACAGCGACAGGTGCCATGCAAGCATCGGCGTCAGGCACTGTAGCAGAGCCGCCCTCTCCTGCCCAAAACACCATATAAACACTCCAACCCAATCCACGGGGAGAAGCACACACAACGCATAGCTAGCTCCACTTCACAAGCAAGAACATCGACCTGCTCCCACAATTCTCAAGTTCGCGTCTTGGATCACAAAAATTCAGAAGCTCTTGCAGTCCAGGAACAGATCAGAAGCCTGAATCTGTCTGAATTAATCACCTGTGGATCGGAGCTCGGAGCTCCGGGCGTGTGGCCATGGCGGAGGTGGAGGCGGTCAGCTGCGAGTGTTGCGGGCTGGAGGAGGAGTGCACGGGCGAGTACATCGGCGGCGTACGCGCCTACTTCGGGGGCAGGTGGCTGTGCGGGCTGTGCTCGGAGGCCGTCAAGTACGAGGCCGGCAAGTGCGCCGGCGGCGCCGGCGCCGCCGCGCCCGACGTGGAGGAGGCCGTGCGCGCGCACATGGCCATCTGCCGCATGCTCAAGAGCGGCGGGGGCGGGCCGGCGGGGCGCGTCGCCGACGGCATGCGCCAGATGCTGCGCACCGCGTCGTGGAAGAAGGCGGCGGCGGCGGCGTCCCCGTCGCAGACGCCGAGGGGGCACCACCGCGCCTCGCCGGTGTCCGTCGGGTTCTGATCACCGTCGCGCCACGGGATCGTGGGCGGCGTAGTACGTCGTGCTTGGCTCTTGCGAGGTAGCTAGGCGCTGCTGCTAGCGTTCTTCATTAGATCGATCGGTGTTTGCGACACGACTTCTACTATGTAAGTTTTGAAGTTTGAACCAGTTTGTACATATATATGTGTGTGCAAGGATCAATCAAGCCTTCGAGATTATGGCTTTGATCAATCGAAAAGCTTATACGAATTGGATGTGTCAAATGAGCTTGTAGTTCTTGGATTATTTTCTTTCTTGGATTAAACTCCTCGAGCATCTTTGTCTTCTCCTGCGACGATGTCATCGCCTCGCCGGCGGCAGCTTGCACTGCACCTCAGCTGCTCAGCAGTCAGCACCTCCGCCACCGGGTGGCCTGCAGCCTGCTGCAATGAAACATCCGCGTTTTTTTAAGAAATTACTCCCAAACAAATTATATTTACATTTACACCCTAAGTTGAGCCTGCCCACTAGTTCCCGGATCGGCCGTTGGATCGTGCTCAAACGGCCCCGATCGGCGCTCGGATGGTTGGGTTTCTGCTCCGGCCCTCCGGGTGCTGTCTCTATCGCTCCATGGCCGGTTCTCACCTTGCTCGTCGTCGACTGCAACGTGTGTGGTTCGTTTCTTCTGTGGACTTTCTTCGCCAAATCTTGCTATCGTCCCTGTAGATTTTAAGCAGAATCTCTTACGCGCTCGTCGGCACCCGAGAACCTGTCGTTGAGAGAGATCGCGTTCGGTGATCATATATCTCGCAGCCTTTCTCAGGTCCAACAAACACGCCGTTTTCGTCTGTTGTTTTCAGAGTCCTCGCTCTCGACGCACATGCAGAAAAATGGTTGTGATCCCTATTCCCAAGTTCCCGGAGACAGATATGAACAGTGGGAGGCGATCCAATCTTTTCTTTTTTTGTTCCTGAATCTCTTTCTTTTGTGATAAATTGGAAATCCCATGAATTGGAAATCTCCTCAACTCGGTTCTCTCAACCACCACCTGTTAACGATGACACCCGTCCTCACCCAGCTGGCCATCTCCTTTTTTTTGGAAAAAAAACTACACGTATCTCTCCTTATAAAAGGAGGCGGGCAGCCAGCCTGGACACGTCGGTAAAAAAAATTTACATCGTCAGATGGTAAATCAATGGCTATTACAATTGGTGGAGAAGTTTGGGTCAGTAAAAATATCCCAGCTCTCGATGATTCGTCATCTCTCTACCATCTCCTACTTTAGCCTGTTCGCACTCGTCCTACTCCAAACACATCCTTTAAAAGGAATATTTCGTCTTAATCATCAAGATTTTACAGTACAGTTCCAGTTTCTCCGCACTCGTCGTCTCCTATATTTCATCCTCCATACCAACTACCTGTTGCGGGACCCACGCGTCATACTCTTTCTATTTCTCTCTCCCTCCCCACCTACCCCGGCGCCTCCGCCACCGCTTCCCGGCCCCGCGCCGCTCGCCTCCCATTCTCCACCGTCTCCGCTCTCCTCACCGCGCCTCCCGCCTCCCATCCCCTCGCCGCCTCGGAGGAGCTCCGCTGCAGGCGGCGGCCGGCGTGGAGGAGCTCCGCTGCGGTGGGCGTGGAGGAGCTCCACTGCGCCTCATGAAGGACGCCGTGGCCAGCCACGGGGAGGGCTCCTCGCCGCTCCTCCTCCGCGCGCACGGCACCGTCCACGCCTGTGCCGCCTCCGTCGTCGAAGACACCACCGCCCGCGCGCGCCGCCAGCGGGCCGCGCTCCAGGCGGCCCAGCGCGCCGTCGAGCTCGCCCACTTCCACGTCATGCTGCCGTACGGGCGAGCGGCGCCCCGCAGCCGGCGCACCGCCAGCACCTCGGCGGGCGGGCGGGCGTGCGGCGCCCCGCGGCCAGCGGCCGGGCGGGCGGTGCTCTGTGGCCGGTGCCCGGTGCCACGACGGGGAAGAAGACCAAGGCGGAGAAGCGGCTCCCCGCGGGCACGTCCGCCGGTAAGGAGGGCGGCGAGGGAAAGAAGGGGAAGAAGAAGACGAAGAAGTCGGTGGAGCCGGTCGGCAGCGTCGTCGTTGCCGCCGATGCCGGCGAGCTGGTAGGCGGCCCTGGGGCCCATCGTCTTGGCGGCGGCGACGTAGGGCGACCGGAGAGGATGCTGTTGTCCCAACTTTTGCTGCTCGTGCTGGTCTGTGGACGGAGGGCGGCGAAGGTGGCGGCTTCTCTCGCGGCGGGCTGGTCTGGCGACGGCGCGCGGCGAAGCAGGCGGGCGGCGAGCCGGCCGAAGTGGCGGCGGCGATGGTTGGCGCGCGGGCCCCATGTGGGCCACGTCGGCGCGTAGCGTAGGCTCGCTATCGCGCCAGATTTGGTGTCTCCTCGGGAGAACGGGACTTTTCCGTAGCCCTCTCAGTACGCCGCTGCAGCGATAAATTCTCTCCCCGTGTACGCTTAACCCTGTAGCGTTTGCTTTCGCGTTCCCCGGTGCTGATAGCCTTACTTCCAGACGTGCTGCTCTCCACCGTTACACACTGATAAAAAAATATATGTCTCGAGGCCTACCTATCTCATCCTCGTCTTCCTCTCTCCTCCCTTGCACCTCCTCTCTACTCCTACTCGCATCATTAATGTCAGCTTCCCTTTCATGGCTTAGGCGTCCACAACACGGGCCACATGCCGGTGGACGCGCAGGCGGCAGTGCGGCGCGGCGCGAGCGCAGCGGCGCACGGGGGGCAGCGTTGCGTGCGGCAGGGCGACGCAGCGCGGCCGGTGCGACGGCGGTGGGCGGCGCGACGGCGGCGCGGGCGGGGCGACGGCAACAAGAGAGGAGGCCCCCGGCGACCCCGAGCCCCCGCCGCCGCCGTTGACCTCCAGCTTGGACAGATCGGAGCCCTCACCGCCACCGGCCGCACCCCTCCCTGCACTCGGCCGGAGCTCCTCCCCCACCGGCATGTCGGAGCTCCGCCGGCGGCCGCGCGGCCAGCCGGAGCTACGCCGGCGGCCACGCCCCTCCCCGCGCTCGGCCGGAACTCCACCGCCATCTGCCACAGCTTGAGCTCCAGCGCCAGGGCGGAGCCCCCTGCGGGTCACCGCTGCGCTGCCGTCGATGCGCCCGGCCGGAGCTCTGGTTCCCGTACGCCGTCTCACATCTCCGCGTCCACTTTTCAAAGGAAACAAAAAACCATCTCCTCTTCGATCACTGTCTTCTTCTCTCATCTTCTCCCTCAGATCCTGGTGCAGTGACTCCGGCAGGCCATGTGGCCAGCAGCAGCCGTGATGTGCGGGCGGCCCGAGCGGCTGCGCGTCCAGACGGTGGGGGCAGCGAGCGGACGTCGGACCTGGCCGGTGGTCAGAGTTGACTGCAATGGGCGCACGGAGGTCGGAGGAAAGATGCGCGACATGGCGGCGGCAGCGCATGAGTGGAGTTACGGGCGATTGTGGCAACAACGTCCCCAGCAGCAAGTAGAGGTCAATCAGAGGGTACGCCCGCAGCTGGAGGTAAGCAGCGACGTGCGCACGACAACGGTTGGAGGACGAGCTATACCTTGTTGTCGTGGCCATGGACACCCATCATCTCCACCCGCTCTCCCTGTTCCTGTTGTCTTCCTCATTCAGGCAAGTCAAGATTCACCACTAAGGTTTAATTTCCTTTTCCTTTTGAATGAACAGAGGCTTGATCTGGTGGGGAGTGGTATGATTCAGTGAGTAGCAACTTAATTTGGTGATTGATTCGATCCTGTTATCCTGATCAGGAGCTCCGGCCGCCGCCGCAGCAGGTCGCCCTCGGTCGAAGCCGCTGCATCACCCGTCCTGTGCCGCTAACTGGTGGTGTGTGGTTGCCCACCCAGCCACAGTGGTGCTGCAGCCTGCAGGTGCCGACCTAGCTTCTCCATGGTGCCAGATGACTCCATGCGAGAGAGCCCAGATGACTCCATGCGAGAGAGCAAGACGGGGACGGGACCAGAGGAGGACGATGCAGTCATCAGACAGCCAAGCCACCCCTGGTGATTAACCTTAATCTCTTCATGCATCCTTGTCTTTCTTTGGTTCTGCGTACTGAAGATTCCAGATTTGGAGCACTAAAACAATGGTCATGGCATGCCCATTAAGTGTTTGTGGAAATGACAAACTGATGTACAATGCGTGTTAGAAAACTAACTATTCATTTAGCCTTCTGCTTTCAGAACTATATATATATGCAACCATCAGTTGCCTCCAATAATCGCGCTGGTATGATGATCCTTTTCAATCTCTAACCAACATCCATAAACAAAAAAAAGTTTTGTTATATTTGTTAGTCATAAGAAAAAGAAGCGTGTGTTTGCACCTGCTTGCTTATGCTTCCGTAGTGTTTGTTTAACTACCTGCTGATTTCATATGTAATATGTCCTCGTTGAGTCTGTTCTTTAAGCTCTAGGCCAGTAAGAAAAACTGATTCTTGTTCTTTTGTATTATATCATCAGCGTAGGAGTTAATCAGATTTAGCTGTTGATTTTGATTTTAATAGCAGAATACCGAACCTTCAGAACAGTGCAGTTACAACAGCATGGTTTTTTTTTTGCAAAGTCTATGATATTTTTGGTATTTGCCTCCTAATTTTTCCTTTGTGCTTCTGCAGCCTGGTCATTTTCTGAATTTATCATATCATTTGAAATAATAATTATAGAACATTTGAGATTTTAGTAGAATTTATCGTCGCTCTTTGTTCTCCACAAATTAACCACACTATATCTAATTTGGAATAGTACAATTTCTTGATAAATTTGCGGTTAGTAATAAAGTCAGCCCCTTCCTGTATGTGGAGAAGGTTTCCTGGTTTGTACTCCCTTGTCCATCTAGATTTTCGATGCCCAATACTTTTGAGAAGCTCAGATTCATCTCGGCTCAGATTCGCCGGCAGGGATCAGTGAGTATGATAACCTGCAGGGATTGGAGTTGATGCTCTCAATTTTCCCTCTCCTATTTCACCTGTGTTTGTTTCTTCGATTCTCTCTCTTTCAGCCTTATTATCTGGCGTATGCTCCAACGAGTTTGTGTATTTACCTCTTTGGTATCTTGCATTTAGGTGCTCACACAAGCTGCTACTGGAGAAGAGGGACTACAATGCTCCCAGTTTCACCCAAGGTCAGTATTATATCTGCTTACTGCTGCTACTTCTCTCAGGCAATTCAAATAGCTTACTGCTGCAACTTCTACAGTTTCGTAGTTCAAGTTCCTGCTATGCTGGCTCTGCCTAAATGTGCATTGGCCTTGTCCATACATTTCTATTCTCTCACACGGATGAAGGGCACCTGCCTCTTTTCTCTAATCCCTGATCTTTAATTCTATTTTCTGTGAGAATAGGTGTTCCTCAAAGTGAGTGGTGCATGGCAGCAGCACACCGGTGGTGAGATGTAGATTGGAGCTGGTGATTTATGCATTAATCACTGTGCTAGGGTCACCATGCCTCCAAGGTGTTTCATGGTAAGCCAATTAGTGCATTTAAATGAGAATAAAACCTTAGAATTATATTATTGGATTAATGATTCTATGGTAGTGTCTTATATTACAAAATATTGCCTGATACGGGTGCCTGTACAGCTTGCTTTGCAGACCCACTATTGTTGGAAGCCTGTAACAACATGTTTGCCAAATCAAGTGAATTTGTGCTTCTTAAAAAACACAGTAGTGAACAACTGTTCCATAAATTGAACAAATATGGTTTATGTTTATGCTAGCCAACAGTATGATTCGGTATCCTAGCCAAGCGGCCAATAACTTGATTCAACCATGTTTAATGTTTTTTTGGTTTGGGCATAGCCTAATAAATGTTTTAGTTATCAGTCAGCAATTCTTTCTACTGCACAGGCACAGTCTTAACGTTCTTTGATTTTCTGTTAAGTTCAGGAATGTTTCAATAGTCAGAATTGTGTATCATTTATGAAATATATCAACAATTCTCTTCATTTGACACAACAAAACATTTGACTTACCAAGGCTTTTATTGCAAAAATTTGCAAATACAATGCATCTCCTTTTTTCTGCATGTTGTTGCAGGTTTATGTTCGACCATAACTTTCTATTATTTCAGTGTGTTGAGTATGCTTTCTATCAGTTTACAACTATTTCCCTTGCCAGTTCAAGGTCCCTAGATTTAGTAATAACTTGAACAAATCGTATGCAAATTGCCAGGTCATCTAGGGTCATGTAGTTACTAATTCTAATGCTCTTCTGTGGTGACCTGACCATGTATCCTGCCATTATGTATATGACAAAGTAGAAGGATAAGTTAGATAGGCCAGAGTTAGAGGCATGGTTCCAAACCATCAATTTGAAAATAATAAAATAGCAAGTGATTGTAAGTGATAGTTTACACTTAAAACGTTGTTTTCATGGTTGGCTTGGTGAGGAGGTAACTTCTGATGTGCTTGCACAGGCCAAACCTACGAGGTATGATCAAGCATTGCCGTGGTATGGTGCGAACGACATTGCTTAGAAAGCTGAGGAAAGAATTTCAGAGGTGCAGGATACTTTCTACTATACTTTTGAAATTATTCAGATTAAACACTGTTATAATTTTGAAATCTGAAACCTTGCGCTGGTTCACAGGGAATCAATGATAAAGTTATTATAGAGGTTTTCCTTGAAGGGGGCACTGAGTTTACAGCCATCGTGGTCGATGTTGGGATTGCTAACAACAGTGAGCATATTGTTCTGCTTCCGACAGAAGCATGATACATATCTTCCTTTGCTTATCGTTGTTCTCATGTCATCCTAGAAACATCTTAATGCTTTCTTCAATGTTCAGGGATCCTTTATCTTTTTTTCCTACACAAAAGCAACCTTGTCATCCAAAAAAATGTACCATATTTTATCACAAAGGCACGGTAACTATATTAAAATCTCAAACAACATAATCAAGGTCCTACGATCACGCGCATGGGCGCGCACGGCTATTCGATCTCCGCAACATTGAGATTTTTACTGTAAAAAAATATCATATCCACTACCTTTTGCAATATAATGTGTGGCAATTTTGTAGCTCCTGATTATTTGCAATTTGAATATGTGGTCGAATTCCAAAGTCGATGGCTTGTGAAATTCCAATATTGCACAAAAACATAATACCACATGCCTTTATTTTGTGATGCATTTATTTGTCCATGAGATCACTTCTAGAGCCTTGCTAAATTAAGTCAGGTTGGTTTGCAACAACAACAAAAAAAAGCATGGTACAGTCCATTTAGTCTCAAACAGCTCCCTGTTCTCTAGAAGGGATCACACTTAACGAAATTATCTGGCTTCTTTGTAGGGTTCACTGTGAACAAGGAGAAGAGTAACAACACTTCAGAAATTGCAGTCTGGTAAGTTAATCTCACACTTCTTAGCATTTAATCTCATCATGTTTATTCCTATTTATGCTTTAGTTGCGCAGATGTCGTGCCAGTTCAGCATTTCTTTTGTCATCTCCTTTCCATGTAATGTCAACCTGACTACAAAATTGATAGCTACATTCTTTGTTTTGATTCTGTAGGCTATGATTTAATCTGTAAGTGGATGATTCTAGAGATGATGCTCTGTCCTTACTGTGACATACAAGCTTACAATCTCAATCTAATGGTGCATACCAAAGTGAACATTTAATTTACCTCTATAAAGTTTTCCCTCTAAATCTACTGCTCACCATTTAATTTACCTCTATATTCCCATTGTTATTCCAGCAAGCTCTGAAGCTTGCAGTTGCAGTTCATCTTGTGTCTGCTCGAATGTCCAACAGAGTGAAACTACCGATGAAACAGTAAGATGTGAATCATTCAATCATATACCAGAACCCATGTACTGCCTATGTACGTGTGGATCTTGTGGAACCTATTTTATACTAAGTTGTACATCACCCATGTTTATTTCTGTTTTGTAAATAGAACTCGGTGCTTCTATCAGTTATATTTGACTGTTCTGGACTCAGTTTGCTCAATGACTTCAGAACGATGCTATGTGTATGTATTGTGCATCAAATTTTGCGCGCCGGGGCGCGCGCAAATCACTAGTAACACTGCTATGAGTGGCAACTTCTTCCTACACGTGGCTATAGCTGTGGGTCTAGAAATATTCCTTGGTGGTGTCCAAAAGAACATCTGAAAAGACTTATGCCTTGATGGAGATTATTTTTTGTTAATTAACTAGTTGTAGTATTATGGCCAGTAGATTATGATTTGTGCCGGATATGACCATACGCCACTGACCCACTGATGCATATACGACTGAACTGAACCCTTGCATCCACAAGAGAGGTGGTGGGTAGTAAGGTTACTCCTGCTGCAAAGTTGTATAGTTATCGTTCCTGTGCCGTCTACGTTCATCCAATTAAGCGCATTGATGCGGTGATTTTCCAAAAGTATGAGCGGATTCCGAGGTCATAATGTGTGTGCTGCAAGCCTGTCTGATCCTGAACACTCAAAGCTTGCATGCTTTTCCGTAATAACCTGGACAAAGTGCACGCACTACGCTTTATTTGACGCTAGCTCCAGTACCAATCATAACTCAGACATACTCCATGATCGAACGCCACACTGCTGACAAAGAAGTTGCAGCGTTCACAAACACTCCTGTAATCGGTGACACACTGACACTTAATTACATAAAAGCCCCCAGGCACCTGTAATCGGTGACACGAAACAGATTGTCTGAAACACCATCTGAATGGAGCTATTCGAGACAGTGAGCAGGCGACGGTCGTGCGCACGTAACGCATCGACATTGTTTAGCCCGTGGTTAAGCCAACAATGCAATTTCCGGCAGTGAGAGTCACCGCTTCCTTCACAGTAAAGGAGCTATCCCGCTCATCTAATCCCCCGTCCAAACTGATGCGCAGGCACAGCAAAAGCAGCAGCGTGCCTCAGCTCGCTGACAGCGACAGGGAGAGACGCTATTTTGTTTGAGAAGCTAGCTAGCCGGATAGATAAATTATTACACGAGGATTACAGAAGCTTCCAATGTGATGGATCGACCAAACCGACGCTCCAAAGATAAGGAAAGGCCGCGGCTTTCAGCTCGTGTGTCCCCGTGCGGCCATGCGACCTGCGACGCGGATGGCTCTGGTCGCGTGCGCGTGCACGTCCTCCCCCAACCAGTGGGGTCGGACTCGGTCGGGGCGGGACGACCAGGGCAGCCCAGCCGAGAGCCCGAGACGGACGTGCTCCGCTCCGGCGCCGCGGTTAGCCACACGATTTGGCCTCGCCGTTTGCCTGGGCGCGCGCGCGCGACACGAGCGAGGGCGCGCCGGCGCGGGCCGTGCCCCGCCACCCGGATCGACCGGAGCGGGGGCGCGTGTGCCCTGTCGCGTTCGTCGGCCATGGCGGCCAACGTGTCGCCGTCGTCTGATCGGCGCACGCTGTGGGAAGAGTCCGTCCGCTTCGGTTGCGCCCGTCGCAGTGGGTCGGAGCAGCCGCGGCCCCGGAAGTCGATGGAACGCTTTGCGCCGCAACTGCAAACTACCGGTTGGGTTTGTGGGATTCTTGGTGCATATTCTTGGTGCAACTGCAAACGCGTTGTGGGATTCTTGGTCCTATGTCCTATCTGGCTCATGGAAGCCAAGCCAGATAAGAGATGCGGTTTAGACCTAAGAGCGGCCTATCAACGCCGCCTTTTTCTTCCTCACGCGCTGCACGATCTCCGCCCCCACCTCTTCCGCCGCCGCGCCGCCCGCCATCCACCCACATCGCACGCCCCGCTCTTTCTAATCCGTTGCTTCTCCTATACCGCTCCTCTCCCATAAACGGAGGTGGGAGACGAAGGAGATCATGCGGCTTATATTGACCGCTCGAATCTCAAACATTCTACCCAAAAAGTTTCCCGAAGCCACGTATCAATCCCGTGTACTGACTGCAGCTTCAAGGCCCGGCCGGCCACCAAACCCAAAAGATCAAGATCTAACTGGGCCAAGATCCAGAACAGTTGCTGGGCCGCATCACATGCTCGAGCCAGCGGCCCCAGCCCATCTATTCAATTCAACACGAGTTTATCCAGTTCCGTCCCCAGATCTGGTGGCTTGCCTGACACCACGAAATGAAGGGAAGCCTGGCCGAGTCGACCGTTGCTCGCAGATGCCGTTGCACCGGCCCGCCGCTTCAAATTTCGAACCCCACGCCGCCTCCTCTCGGGCCACCGCATAATCACAATCCCAAATTCCCAACCTACCAAATCAACCAACCAACCCGACCGACGAATCGATGGACGACGAGAGGAGGGAGATGGATCCATCCCCACCGGCGGCGGCGGCGGCGACCAGGAGGCCGCCAGCGGCCACCGCCACCGGCACGCCCACCGCGTCGCGCGGCTCCAGCACGGCCTCCTCCTGCTCCTCCAACTCCCAGCCGTCCGCCCCCACGGGGACGCCGCCGTCCGCCGTCGTGGCGTGGGCGGCGCGCGGGGGCGACAGCTGCTACTACCCCGGGTGCCGCAAGGACGCCAACTGCGCCTGCGAGATGTGCCTCGCCAGCATCGACGCCACGCGGGACCTGGTCCGCGCGCCCGAGGCGGCCTCCGCGCGCAGGTTCTTCGCGGGCGCCGCCGCCAGGGACCGGAGGCCCGCGCTCTTCTGCCGCGACCGCGGCGCCGGGGCGGGGTCCGACTTCGCCGAGCCGCCGTGGACTCCGCCGATGCGGTCCACGGCCAAGTCCAGGCGGCCGCTGGGGCCGGCGGTGGAGGCCGCCGGGCCCCGCGTGGCCAAGGGCAAGGACGGCGGCGGCGGATCGCATGACTGGGCGCTCTACGCGGCCACGGTTCTTGGCTTCTTGCTCCTGCTCTGGGTGGACACGGGGCTCATCCCGGAGGCCGCGGCGAGGGGGTTCGGACCGAAGCTGGCGCCGGAGACCGTGGCGAGGGTGGGGGCCGAGGCGCGACTCGCGCCTGGCGGCCTGGAACACAAGCTCCGCGTCCTGGAGCGTAGGGTTGGCCAGCTCGTCGGCGGCGAGAGGGCCGCCAACTGCAGCTCTCGAGACTCCGTCTGGCGGTTCCATCAGGTTCGCAATTCCTGCCGTCCTTGTCTTCTTGCGCCTCCTGACGTTCTTGGGTTTGTTCGAAGAAAGAAGAGTCCTTTAGAATCCTTTGATAATGTACTCCGTCTGTGCAGAATGATCAGCGCGTCTTCCACTGGCGCTGCACGGTGTACAAGTCCATGGCGGAGGAGATCAGCGTCTGGGGGAGCCCTCTCCGCACCTCCGGCCTCCTCCCTTCCGCGCTCTCGGCGCGGCACCTCATCCTTCTCTCCGGCGAGGTCACCGAGGTGACTAAACCGCCAAGATCCAGTCCTTCTTTCTTTGCTAATTAACATCGGGTCGCTGAACTCTCCTGCGTCTCGCATTCGCTTGCAGTGGTCCGACGGGAGGGTGTGGCCGACGGTGCGGCCGAGCAACGGCAGCTCCTGGGCCTACCGAAGGCATAGCGCGGCGGCGGTGCGGCTGGAGCCGGAGACGTGGGTGCTGGAGTACCAGAGGAGCGCGCTGTTCGAGGGCACACGGCTGATACCGACCGCCGCGGAGCTGCTCGCGTCCAGGTGCACGACGATGGCGAGGCGGGTGCGGCAAAGGATGCAGGCAAAGCGGCGGCTTTTCGGTGGCGCACAGGCGAATCCAACTTGAATTCTGGGGATGGCCGGATATCAATTTGCTGTTTTTTTAGGTTGCTTCTAGCTGGTTCTAGTGGATTCATCTCATCTCCTGTGAGATTGATCAGGACTTCTGTGTTCTTTTGGTTGGTTGCAGTGATGTGTAGGCAGACAGCCGGATCACAATGCTGGAGATCTTTTGTCTGCTTATTATTATTAGGATCATAAAAACATCGTGTGCCTTTGATCTGTGTTAAAAAACAAAAATTGTGCCACAATTTTTGTTTTTTTTAACACAGGCACAATTCCCTTTTGCACAGGTCCTATGGGTTTCCTCCCTCGTTTTCTTGTCAAGTTTATTTAGAGAAATTTCTGTGTTCCAATAGATCTTGTTCATTTGGATGTGAGTTCAACAACCAGGGAAGCAGAAGCTTCAGTTCATACAAACGCCCGAATGAAACATAGGTTTCAATAAGACTTCAGAAAGTCGGTTCTCTTCAAAGTTCACGTTTTTGTTTCAGAAAATATGTAATACTGAAGTTGGGACCTTTTCCCTCGTACATTTGGGACTGTGCGCTAGCTGCTGCAGATTTTGATTCCTTTCCTGAGGGAGAATTACTGGTTTCACTACGAGCCTGTTTAGTTCCAAAAAGCAACTCTCAAGTACACTATGGGTATGTTTAGTTCTAAAAAGAGGAAGGAAAAGTTTATGAAAATGTCACATCCGACACTGTAGCGTACTGTAGCACTTTTCATTTATTTGTGGTAAACATTGTCCTATCATGACCTAAGTAGGCTCAAAAGATTCGTCTCGTCGTGTACATCAAAACCATGTAATTAGTTTTTTTATTTACCCACGTTTAGTGTTCCATGCACGAGGAGAGAGATTTGACGTGATATGTGAAAAGTGAAGTTTGGAAAGAGAATTTTGAGAAGTTTGGTGATTTGATGGGGAATTAAACAGTCTATGAAAAAAAAAGATTCTCCATCACATCAAAATGTCATAACATGTATGGAGTATTAAATGTAGATGAAATCAAAAACTAATTGCACAGTTTTGTTATACTCCGTGAGACGAACATTTTGAATCTAATTAATAAATTTTTGGATAATTTTTCACAAATACAAACGAAATGTTACATTAGTGCAATGATTATGAAGTGACATCTTACTCCCAAATTCAACCTCCAATTCTAACATCTAAACACCACCTACGTTGTATTACAAGTTCTGACTTGACACTTCTTAGGAATTTGGTAAATCGGAGTAATATACTTTATGGTATCTGGACATAAACTCGACCTATCAGTGTTTGCTTCTTTAGGAATGTTACCAGTGTTGCTTGTTTTAACTCTATGTTGGATTGCCTGATTACTCTATATCTGTTCATTGTCCTCACATCTGTTGTTACATAAGTGGAATAATTTGTATTGCTTCCTGCAATTACACTCACTTCCCTCTTTTGCCCGAATTAAACCTCGCGGTGAATCCTTGATCCCCACTTGATGCCATGTTTGATGACCTTTTTGTTTCATAGCTTGCATCTGAAGTCTGGTTATCCTTCCCTGAATTTCTCATCGAATGACAGAGAATCATAAGCTGCAATTGATTAGGTCAAGGATGGATTATCCTCATTTTTTAGCACGATAAAGTTCAACCAAACAGCCAGCTCTTTGTATAGGTAATTGTATTAAGACCGATTTAATTGAATGCTAAATTATAACTTACTTCATTAGCTAGTCAATAATGCTGATTTACTCGATTGTTATTGAGGTCGTCCTCTTGTTATTTGGCCCAAGCTTAGCAAATGTCTGTAGAGCTTCAGCCAGTTATTGAAATGGAAAAAGTCCACTTCAGCCCTCAACCTATGAGGGGTGAAACACATCATCCCCTAACCTATGAAAATCGATTTTTTTTACACACCGAACTTTCTAAAACCGGACAAATCACCCCTTAAAGCAGTTTTAAAAAATTATAATAAATCACAGAAAAATCATAAAATGGAAAATAAAATTGTGTTGGACTCCAAATGAGTAGATCTACGCAGTGAACATATAATATAGTATGCTTTAGTAAATTTTTTTACAGCTATGAAGAAAAGCATAGATCTAAAGTTATAGAAAAAAATATACTAAAACATTCCGTATTATATGTTCACTTCATAGAACTACTAATTTGTTGAGTAAATTGAAATCCTATAACTTTAGATTCTATGAAGTGAACATACTAAAGTCCTGTAACATCCATCCAGTTATTGAAATCCTAAACTCCTGGAAAATGTTATGGAAAATCTGTAATTCTTACGGCTTTATGCCCTGCGCCTTGGTGCTACTTTTTTACGTGCTGCATTTCTAAAGTGGTGCAGATATGACCGTTAGAGAAAAAAATGTTATACTGTACGTCAGTGCACATACATGTACCAGATGAATCTGTGCCCAAGCAAGCAAGCAAGCAAGCAAGAAAACCATGCATTGAACTGGATGGATCGACAGGGCGCGCAAAAAATGCAAAATCGACGCGGAGGTACGTATGACCTATGGGATGGATAAATGACTCTCAGGGGCTGTTTGGTAGAGGTCCACCTAATTTTGATTCTCTATGGAAACTGATTGTGGCTGAAAGTGATTCTCTTTAATTTTTTATCATAAACTCTCAAAATTAGGTGATGAAGAATCACTCCACGGAAGAGAAGCTACTTTTTCTCAGCTCCTAATCTCTTAGGCTCCGTTTGGATGTAGATATTGGAGGGTTTGACATTGAATTGGTTTCAATACCAAATTAGAGTAGTATTGGTATTAGATTACAGTACCAAAGTCATTGTTTGAATGTAGATGAAATCACGAGATGGAGACAATGCCAAGTAATACGGAGGGGAAGGGATGTGAATTGAGGGAGGGAGTTCTATCAAAGGGCCAATTCCTCTCGGTATTGGATCGGATTTCCAATTCCAATACCAAAAACATCCAAACACTAGATATTGAAGATACGTAATTCCAATATCAAATTCTAACCTCCAATGTCTACTTCCAAACGACACCTTAGTTCATTTCAGAGAATCATCTCTGAACTGTATGGCAAAGCTCAGAATCACCTCCGAGAGCTCTACCTAACGGGGCCTCAGTCTCTCGCCTATGTAGAGAATGAAAACAAGTCAGAGCTCAAAAGCGAATATTTCATTTGGAGAGTGAAGACTAGACTACCGATTCTATTGGCCTACTCCACGATCAGACCATGTCGACTGAAAAGATCACTTCGCATTCCCAATTTCCATACACTAGCAAGGTCTGTATACAATTTCGAACATTCCATAAAATTCTTTATAATCGCAATTCCAAGCATCACCAAGTTACACAGCATACAAGGAAAACCGCGAATAGGATTCGCCTCCATCTATCCGCTCCTTTGGCATTTTTCTTTTGATTGCACAACGGCAGCAGGCTCACTGAAGAAGTGCTGCAGCAACATGTCAATAAACATTATGTTCTGCAAAACAGAAGTTAAACATTTCTAACTTAATTATCGCCTGAACCTAGTAAACTGATGCAGAAAAACTGGAAGCACAGATTCAGTCCATTCAGTATATCTCATTGATCGACGGTTCCTAAAGCAAGGCATGTCCACAGATAACCTGCTCATCCACAGCACTTGCTGGCTGCGTCCAAACCAGACTGATGGGGTTACCCTGAGGGTAAACCCATTGGTATGATGTATACAAGCCATACAACTGCAACACCACAGCCGAGTTTGATTCTGTGGTAACCTAGCAAGACTAACTAAGTCCAGAGCTAGTCGATTTCTAACTACTTATCACCGGGTAACCCAAAGAACTCCTTGGTGACGCTTTCTGGTGCTTTCGCAAATCCACTACCAACTTTCAGCATGGACTTGAACTTCTCCTCCTCACGCTTTACTTGGTCCACGCGACTTAATACATTGGCAAGGATCACACCATAATTTGAAGTGTCAGATAAGGGCATGGGATCTGCAAGCTGATCTCTTTCAGACTCAAGCTGCCTATACAGACTGAGGATGCGATCTTTTTTAGAATAAAGCCTCTGCTCTGCCACCCTATATTCCTCTTCCTGGGATTTTTTCAGTTCTTTAAGGGAAAGATCTATCTCATCCTCAAATTTAGCAGACATAATGTTGTGATCCCCAGTAATGTGCACTGGAAGATTTTCCACAGCCACTAGTAAGTCATTTTGATCTATCAGATCAGGATGCCCCGGCGATGCACCCGCCTCAGGTATTTGGTGAGTCCCAAGCACAGTCACACCACTGGTAGGTGAGGAATTTTCTCCTGCATTGTACATATCGATAAAATAACCCAATTGTGAACAAAAAATAAATGGAGGAACAAGTCCCAAAAAGGAGGAGAAGGGAGGGGCAACAATGCCAATACAGTAGTTATCCAATTTTATGTCAGGCCACCAAGGTTTCATCAAATGCTAAAGTTCAAATTGCGCCTAAACATGAAGATTATCCATTTCTACAGCAATAAGGCAAGCATCGGTGTTAACCAATGGAGCTGTACATGTTAGTACCTAATATCTGCATGATATTCTTGACAGGTTTGGTCTAAATGATTCCAAAGTTCACTACCATCTACAAAGTTGAGTTTCTCAGAATAAAATAGAACACCAAAGGCCAAGGCATCGCAACTACGTTGAGATTTTTGAACTGGCATTAAGTCCTACAACAGCACTGGGATTAAATATAGTTCTACTCTTCCTAGGACTACTTGCACTCCAAAAGTAAGTTTACCTGCACTGAGAGTTGCCCTGCCCTCATTGTCCTCCACTTTCCAAACTTCAGCAAGATCAACCCCACATTTCAGCTGCATTAAGCTATAAATCATCAGTCCATGACTTTAAATTACTTAAAAGAAGGCCAACTAGGGTAAACTACGACCAAAATGGACAATATGTGTAGTGCAGTATCACCGTTTCAGCACCAACCAAAGGAGCACAAAATCATGACAACTAGAGCACTGTGCTATTAAGAGATGATCAAATACATCACAAAATCAGACTATACCTTTGCCATCGCTGATCCCATGTGGTTCTCCAAGCCTTTTGCTCTCATTTGTCTTGAGCCACGCAAGAGGCATAAGCCCATATTAAGGATTGGTTGAATTTCGTCCCTTGATTCGAGAGATTGACATGTTTCCATGAGTTTCTCCACATGCGTCATTAAGTTAGTTTTGTTATCACAGCGCCTGCAGTAATATTGGACATCCAAGCCTATAGTCCCTCCAACAGTTCCAGCCATGTAACATCGAAGAGCACAATCAAGGTGTGCAACATGCCCACATATGTAGTTCTCTTCCACAACTGCCTCACATTTTATGCAGCTGTAACTTCCAAAAGAATAGTCAATGGTCCTGTTACAGAGAATGCAGCAGCACTCACGACAGAAACCAGGTACTGTGCAGCAAATATTACAAGCCTGTGCTGGCAATGATTCAATAAAGCCTTCTCTTTCAAGGTTGCACAAGCTATTTCTAGCCTTACATGGGCCAGCTGGATCAGCCACAACAGGTTCAGGTTCATGGAGCCTCACTTGTTGGGTGCCTGAAAATACTTAGGTATTAAATGTTAGTAATGAGCAGCTCAGTCTATTCCATGGCCCAAAGGGGCAAGATGTACACGTACATGTACAATATGCAGAAAGCCCCACCAACTAGAGGGAAACTACAAGTCTATACAGCTATATATCTCTAGCATTAAACAGCAGCCTAAAGCAAGCAATTTAGAAAAGAAAAAAAAAGATGAAACATACAACAACAAATATATGATCTATCCTGTGATCCCTAAGCGCACGTAGAAGACAATAGCATCTCAAGTGATGAAATACCCTCCACCCCAAAAAAATGGTTTTTTATACCACCACACACCATAACCGCTAAGCAATTTCTAGACTAGATATATAAGGAAAGAATAGAATGGAAAATTAGTTCACGTGCTTCATAACAGGCAAAACGATCACATATCCTGTATGCAGTAGGATTTAGGGGAAAACGTCGCTAATATAGGAGTAGAGATCTCATAGTCACCTAGGACAGAAGCATCAGGGAAGATGAAGTTGGAGCCGATGGAGGTGGATCTGGTGATGAGAGGGGGGCGACGGGGACGGAGATAGAGCCGTTTCACTTTGCAGCGCTGCACAATGAAGTTGGGCTTCATCGGCAGCAAGAGTTGGAGAAGCAGAGTTTGGATGGATTGCGGCTAGGGTTTGGGATTGGGGGATGTAAGGGATGGCTCTCTAGACCATTATATACAGAGACATAATATGTCCACTGAAATGCTGTATGGGCCTAAAACTTATACATGCACAAAAGCATGGCCCAAACAAGCCCACAACCAAAAATATTAAAACGTTAAAATACCTCCCACATAAGATTTGAACAATAAAAATTTTGTGAACGGACTGAAGTCGGACACGATTTTGATTAAATTACATCGCAAGGACACTACATCAAATTCACCAATAAAGGTAATTGTAAAAGGAGATACAATACACAACAACTGCAGACGTGGAAGGTGCCAGAGAATAGCGGTATCACAAAGGAAGGTGCTACATGTCCATGTGGCCAGTTCCTTATAGACTTTATTTACCACATAGTTGAATATGAAACTCATGCTTTTTATCTTATATCCACTCAAATACTCACCTTTCCAAAATGGGTCATCTTTTTTAGGAGGAATCAAGTTATAGGGTCAGGGATGAACTAAATCTGTGACCAAAATCCATCGTCGAACAAAATACAAAAGACAACAAAGTAGGGCATACTACAACAAGGAATCAAAAGGAACATGTTCCATTGTAAATTTAAAAGCATATTTTTGAACTGCAGACTGCGGGTGTGAGTTGTGGCATGTGTCAGGTGCAACACAGTCGGCTACAGTTGCATGAAGATGACACTGACAACACACACACCTATAAACAGGGGCGGACCCAGGATTGGCCTAGGCCTCGGGCTGAACACCTCGGTCTCTATGCAAAAGAACAGGTAACGAAGCCACATCGCCGCTTGGGCTACTACAGGCTTCCTGGGCCATTTATTTCCATTAGCTAAGACCTATGCCTTGGACTGGACTAGTGACCATCACAGTCCATATATACATACACGTGGGAATTCCTGGACAGCACAAGCTCACTACAATAACTATGTATAAAAGTTTTCAAAATCTTAATGAACTACTCCCTCCGTTTGGTTTTCTTAGGCGTGAGGAGTCCTGCTCCAGATACCAAGACGTTGTCTAGGAAACATGCAACAGTAAACTCAAGCGTTTCAATTTGCATGCATGCAATAAAGCAGCTTGCCAACCAGGTCCGCTTGCTTTTATTGGCTGCCATTTCCAAATTACACGCATGCAACCAATGAGACGGAAAAAGCCAGGCAGATGAAGTAAATACGAGAATTTAATCGTCGCTGGCGTCTACTTCAAGTTCCGCAGTTCCAAGTAAAGGATGCATCGGTAGCTACGCACTCCTTATATATCTGTTTTTTTTCAAAAATCATCATATGCCTAAGAAAACCAAATGGAGGGAGTACTATTTAAACACTAGTTACATGAAAACTAAAACAACATAAAAATGCAACAGAAAGGTCTGACCTTTTTGAATCATGTATCCTTCAGCAGGGATCTTCCAGATAAACATAGAAAAGAATGTGCTAGGAGCAACATCTGGAAACTCTCTCTTAATAAATTCTTCCACTTGTATTCTACTTGCAAATCCTATCTTCTTACGAGTAGCGTCACGGAAGCGCGATGGCGGCGTAAGATACCTGTTCCCAGTTCAATCCGTCATAAAAGTCAAATAGCGTATATAAACTTCCATTTCTTGGCACAGCCAATATAGAATGAACAATTTAACAGCAAATCTTAGCTGGGCTACTGGAAAGTTAAAGAATTGGTAGCAACCATTTTTTCCTCTTTGCATAGTGCTGATTGAAATCTAACCTACTGGGACATGAAAGAGCATCACCTGTCAGCCCAATGGCCAGCCCCAGAAGCCCTGGTTCCCACTTTCCAGTACCATATATCTCCAGAATGTGGCCAATTTTCAGGAGCATAGGGCAAACCTTTACCATACGCATTAGCACGAACAGGTATGGCAACTATACCATTCTCAGTTCTGCACGATTCTGACAAATCAAGTTCCACATTTGTCATTACCTCATCAGGGATCTGGGGAAAAAGAAGTGCATCAGAGCAAAGTAAAAATTGAACTAAATTCAGCCAACATGGGTACTTACTCCCACTATGTCAATATCTCAGCTAGAAATTCCTGTGATAATCAAATAAAACAATAAAGTTTCATACAATATCCTGGATAAAAGGGAACTTTTTTCGGTCACCAAGTGAACCCTAAGTACAATGGTTCCTAATAATCATTTCACCACTTACAATTAACAGACTTAGCTTGTAACAAGCGAATCATCAAGATTAGGAGACAGGGCGGACCACAAGTCTGATAATCAACTAAACACTTGCCTAAGAAAGAATGGCACGCCTTGATTTACAAGTGGCAAAATTAGGACTTGCAAGTAAATATCACCAAAGCCACATCCCTAGCCAACCAACGAGAACAAGTAAAATGAACCCGTACTTGGTTGAAAAATTAATAAGATTTAAAGATTGATACCTCACTTTTGTCCGCCATCTTATCTGAACTTTCACCAACGGCTGACTCCTGGCAATTTAATGGAGTACGTTGAAGTCTCTCCTTTGGTGGTTCTGTTCGCGCCTTTTTCTTCGGAGTGTCTTTCGGACTCTCAACTAGACGTTTCTCATTGTCTTTACCAAATAACTCCATTAACCTATCATAATGATCAATCGTCTTCGTCATCCATTTTTTTGCTTCCGGTTTTCTCTACAAAAACAAAGTAAATGAATTATAGCAGGTCAGTGACTTTAAGCATCCTTTTCTTCTCGAGCAGAGAAGTCAACATCTACTCTTGACTGACTGATAGCACAAGAACCTGGATCAACTCCCTCCAAACATTTGGGTCGGCAATGAATTTTCTGCTCTCTGGGGACCACTTTATCCGAATATCTTCAGCAAGGAGGTTCCTACACTCGTGAAACGATTCCTTGATATACTTGAGGCGGTTTTTTATATTGTTTCGGTCAATCGTCACCCCAAACCTTTGGCCAACACCAGCGACGATGCTATCATATGCTGCCGAGGAGAACCTGACATCACCCCTGTTCCCAATGGATTGCTGGTGAAGCAGCGAATCAATCAGATATTCGTTCATTCTATCCGACCAGAACACCGCATCCCGGCCTGAAGAATGGCCGGGTTTAATGGAGGACATGGGGGGATTCCGTTGAATTCCCAAAAATTCTTGGTTCAGTAAACTTCACCGGCAGCCTTGAGCTTCAGCAGACACGATATTTTTGCGAACAAAATCGAAGTTAGTAGATCCGAAACAAACACGCCACACGGAAGCACTGGCGGATCCACGTTGGGGCGAGCTGGGGCGACTGCCCCAGCTAGATCTGGAATTGCACGAGTACCTCCCCTTCTTCTCTTGTGAGTTTCCGAGCTCCGTCAGCCCTCCTGAATGAGTGAATGGCGCGGCGGCGGCTGCTAGGTTGCTGGCTCGGACGGAGGTAGAAGAGCTCTTGTGAGTTTCCGAGCTCCGTCAGCCCTCCTGGATGAGTGAATGGCGCGGCGGCGGCTGCTAGGTTGCTGGCTCGGACGGAGGTAGAAGAGCTCCCTAGAAGAGAGACCCTGCCTTTATTTATTTCCGGCAAGCACCGGCTGGCGCCAGCCACCTGAAGCCGCAAGCGGCACAGGTTGGCGCCCCCCGCCCTTTGCGCCATCCCACGAAGATATATATTAAGGCAGTGTGATTCAATATAATGCAATGGGACTCAATATATTTTTGGTTTAATCGATTATTAGATGTCGCCCAGCTATATTTTTTTCCTAGCTACGCTACTGCACGGAAGGGTTTAGCGTGCTCCGATTTGCACAGCAGAAAGGGAAGAGAAGGGGCAGCAAACCTAATCCAGGCTCGTCGCCGGCAAAGAGCCGGGCGAAGAAAGCCGCCGTCGCTCTCCCAATCGTCGCCGCCAGCAAAGGATGCAGAGAGACCTTAAGATTGACCGGTCCGAATGGATCCCCCACTCCACGCTAATCCGAAACCCTGGTGGTCTGGTGGATGATCATCGCCGGTAAAGGGCCGGACGAAGACGTGGCGGATGGCGCCCAGTCATCACCGCTAAGAAAGGAAGACGAGAGAGAGAGGCAGGGAGAAGGGGAAGTTTTGACGGTAGATGACCGGCTGAATGAAGGGGAAGGGACGGAAGATCACCGGCGGAATGGGGACTGCGGGAGGGAGGAGGGCAGCAGGCACTAGACAGGTTGGTTGATATCTTCCCCTGATTTCCTTTTATTTTCTCCTTCTCATATGTTAGTCTTTTGCAAATATGGATTAAGAGTTAGCCTGTTTTTTTTTAGGAAGAGTTAGCCTGATTATTAAGCGGAAAATATTGAATCATATTATACGTGCTTCAAAAAAAGAATATACCCAATCAAAATATACATTAGAGCAACCCAAGAGCCTAGATATAATCTTAATTAGATTTAGAGTTTGAGATAACTCTAAAAAGTTAGGAAACCTTCTAAAACGGTGTGATAACCAACGTAGTCACCGTCACTATCCATATTAATACAATTCGGTGGAGGACTTGTCAAGGCCTGTGAAAATCTAATCTGTGAACGGTATCTTAGTCGCGTGGTAATTGTATCTTCCCTGAAATCATACCCCGATCTCATTTCACCAACGGACCAATGTCTAGGTCAGGTCTAGTCTATTCAAGCCGCTATACGTGCCCAGGGTCTTGAGCCAGGCTAGGCCAATCCACACAAGGGCCTCTAAGTCATTTACTAGCATTATGAGGCAGTGTCAACATTAGTTTTATGTGTTAGTAATAGTTCTATGAACAAACTCAGGTGTCATGTTGACGTTTTAGGTGTCATGTTGATTTTTGACATAATAATAATAATAATAATACGAAAGCAAAACAAAAAAAGTTTTATAAACAGAATAGTAAGGCAAAACATAGTATATTTTAAAAACAAAAAGAGTACAATATAAAAGAGTAATTAAAAAAGAAAAGATATAGTGGTGAATTGATTGACCTCATTTGGTCTTTGATCCTTCAAGACGAATATATTAGACTAAGTTTAAACTAAAACTAATTGGTCAAATACTCCTTCTATTTTAAAATCTAAGATGTTTTGCTTCTTGGGCGGTGTTTAGTTCCCCAAAAGTGAAGGTGAAGTTGGTGAAAATGTCACATCGAACACTGTAGCGCACTGTAGCACTTTTCGTTTGTTTGTGATAATCGTTGTCCTACCATGACCTAACTAGGCTCAGAAGATTCGTCTCGTCGTGTACATCAAAACCATGTACTTAGTTTTTTTATTTACACACGTTTAGTGTTCCATGTACGAGGAGAGAGATTTGATGTGATAGGTGAATAGTGAAGTTTGGAGAGAGAATTTTTGTGTTTTGAAGGGAACTAAACAGGGCCATGATAGATTTAATAAGACTATTTTGATTATGTATGTGATGTATTTTTTTAAATCTTAGTTGATATTGGATAAATTTGATTTGGAACAAAACTAAAGATCTTATATTTTGAAATAGAGAGGGTAAAAATATAGTCTTTTGCAAAATAAGCATGTAGGCTGTCTCTTTTGAGTAACCTCTTTTTTTTTCACGGACCCATACGTGTCTGACATTGCCTATGTGGTAGCATGAATATATGACGCGGACCATTTTTTTTCTTTGAGTGCGTATGAGATATCATCTTTACATTAAGTAGAAAAGTTGTTCTTATACATACTTTTTAAAAGTTTTAAAATAAAATTGTGGTTCTAGAAGTTTCACCATTTACAAACCTTAATATTTATGTCACTTCACGTCTAAAATATGATTGACGTTTGATTTATGCATTGATCAAGTTGCTAATTAAATGTAAACGGAGGCTAGTAATTTATATTATATTTTATTCTTATTATTGCTGATATAGAAATCGAGATATATATATAGAACACCTACAAAAATCCATAACATTAGAATGCAGCAGTACGTACTACCTACATTGGACACGTCCTGGCAAGTCACTCGAACCAACAGCATGCCGCCACGTTGGAAAGGAGCCTACGTGGACAGGCCACGGGAGCACCTCTCGGCTCTCGCGCATCAAACCACCGCTCATCGTACAACTAACGGCTTAGATAAACCTACGTGGCAACAGAAATAAACAAAATAAATTTCTCCTCGCAATTAACAAGCTCAGAGAACCCCAAAAGAACAGCTCGCCGTCTCCGCCGAATGGCAACTTTCCCGAACCCGTCGACGACTCCCGGAGCCGGCGCCCAGTGACCGCTTCGAGAAGCTTCCAGAAGGTCACCCGCCATGGCCGCGCCCTTCTTCTCCACGCCTTTCCAGCCCTACGTCTACCAGGTCCGCCGCCCCCTCCCCCCTCTCTCCCCGGCAGGCCGGCACGATCTGATCCCTTTTTCCGCGCGATGGTCTCATCGCCGCGTAGGATGTTAGGGTCAGATTCGAGCTAGTGGGGCTGGATCCACCCGATCCAGTGCTCATGGGCTCCGAATGTCTTTGTCCCGTCTGATTCGGTTTGAACTGTGTGGGATGGTTTCAGAACCAGGGAGGATCTGTGACGGCGTTTCAGATATCCGGAGGAGATGTGCAGGTCCTTCAGGTAGTTTCTGGTGCTCAAATCTGTTCTGCCCGCTCGCAGTGCCTTTTTTCACATGAATTGAACCGTACCCACTGAATTGTTGGGGGTAAATTTTGTTAGGTGATGTTGAAGTCTCAGGAGAAGTTAACTGCAAAACCAGGTAACTGAATTCAGTCCTGCTCTGCAGTGTGCCTACCGAACTAAGTATTTTTTCTTGTATGTGACCTTCAATCAAGCTAAACTTGTACATAAGGTGCTAAACTAGTCATTATGTTGCAGAATTTTAAGTTCTACATATATTTGAACAAAAGCATGCTGCTCTAGTGTCTATCTTTGAGTCAATTCATTGCGGTTCTATTCCAACACCTCTATTTTGCCACAACCCACCCTATTCTTCATAATGGATTAACCTTAGTTACTGAGAATGATCTGTGGCATATGCATTTTGTGTTGTGAAATATAGTCTTAGAGATTCTTGGTATGCGATTTTCTCATCATTGGTCTTTTCTTTAGGTACAATGTGCTACATGTCTGGGAACATGCAGATGGACAATAATTACTTGCCTGAAAATGATGGAGGCGTGTGGCAGTGGATTTTTGGGAAAAACGCAAGCAGCACTGTTTTCTTCAATCCTGGATCCGAAGATGGATATGTCGGGATTGCTGCGCCATTTCCAGGGAGGATACTGCCGGTTAGCATTTTCTCTTGTAGTTTGTTTCTAACTTTCTTCTCAGTAATCACTTTCTTTCTTGCAAGCTGTTACCCCTAACCTAGCTCCTGTGCCTAAATTGATAATTTTCTAATGTGAAATACATCACTATTTTCCTCTTACATTAACAATTTCAAGATTGCACGTGCTAGTTGTTCAAATTTTTCATGATTGCTCTGTGTCTTTTATTTGCCAGATGAGGATTTGTTACTTCTCTTGTTCAACTTTAACCATCCACTTAAATACATTCCATCATCAGATTATGTTCCAATCTTTACTAACCATATTGTTGATTGCACTGATTATGAAAGTAAGAATACATTGTAGTTAGCCATTTAGCTGCCTCTTTCCAGATACATGTTGCATGCCTGCAAGTTATGGAACATGCTCAGTACTATGGGTATCAGCATTATTATTGTGCATTAATAAGAGTACTAAAATTGCTGTATTAGTCTGATCGTAGTTGCTTGCGTTTTGTTACAGGTAGATCTAGCAAACTTTGGGGGAGAACTTCTTTGCCAGGTAAGTTCTTACCGAAGTTTTCTTGAATGTTAACAGAACTTTGCTTGAAAATCAAGAGGAGTTCATAAACTGAATTATCATTGCAGGCAGATGCTTTTCTGTGTTCAGTCAATGATGTGTCAGTTACTAGTACAGTTGAGCCAAGACCACGGAATATTGAGATTGGTGCAGAGGTTGGTTGATTATTGAGTCCTATCGTTGCTTTCATAGATGGTATCTGCACCTTTTTGGTTCTTTTATCTATGCTTCCCTGATAAGTTGCATGCTGGAATATGAAAGCTATACATTTTTTTCCCTTCAGATGATCCTTAAACAGAAGCTTAGGGGTCAGGGAATGGCCTTTCTTGTTGGCGGTGGATCAGGTACAGACTGTTTTGCACTTGTGTCACATACTGAGATAGATACCAGTATTTGAAAATGTTTTATGATTTTGCACTGTAGCAATGCAAACTAGACAGATGTAAAGAATTTAAGTGTTCGACTTTAAAAGATGAGCTACAATGCTGCAAATGGTTTAGGTTACAGCACTGAAAAATGATATGGTTCATAGTTAATTTTACATGCCACATTAGGTTGGCAAGTTTAACAATTAGATGTTGTTAACAAGACAATACTTGCTGTGATCTCTAACTGGAACTAGTATATGTGCACATCCTTTGGTAACTACGATAAATATTCTATAGGTAGCAGACCGTCAACTTGATGTGAATTCAATTTGTTTTCCATGAACAAGATGTGATCTCATTTTTTTACTTTAGCAAGTTTTCTTTGGTGACATGTGGATGGGATCCTCCTATTAACTGAGAAGATTTTGCTCTTCAATTTTCCTAGTCATGCAGAAAATCCTTGCTCCCCGAGAGGTTATTACTGTTGATGCTGCTTGTATTGTGGCTATGACAACCAGCATTAACTTCCAATTGAAGGGCCCTAACCAACATAGAAGAGCAGTCTTTGGGGTGAGTAACTTCTCTTCGTCCACATGCTCAAAGTTTCCTTGTTGATTGCTCATGTTCGGAATTCCTTATTTTCCTTGCGTTGAGAAACATCATTGGATGCAGGGTGACAACCAGCTAACAGCATCTCTCACGGGACCAGGTGTTGTTTTCATTCAGAGTCTCCCCTTCCAGCGGCTCTCACAACGGATTGCCAGGTAGAAGATGCTATATATCCGTTACATTGTTGCTCACCGCTGAGTGTACAGGGCTGAAAGTTTATTCTTGTTTTCAAGCAGTAGATCGGTGGCAGGCCCAAGTTTGAGAGACAACCCCAAGTTCTTCATCCAGATTGTCATGTTCTTCTTCCTGGCCTATGTCATGATTGTATCATCCATAATTCTGACAGATGTCTAGACATTTGATCATGCTTTTGGTGTATTCCTAGACATGTTCTTGAAGAGTAAAAGCTACCTCCCCGGTGTAGATTAAGAGAAGGAAACAAACTGCTGTTAGAAACCTTAGCCAAAAGTTCATCAGAATTTTTTTGTAACAGTTTGGAGCAGCGAGCCCTGGTTACTTGGTTAGCGTGTAAAGAGGACAGCAAAATCAAGTTGCACAGCATATGGTGAATATACATTAACTTATCCTCCGCTAACTGCTGCTTGGTGCGTTGAATAATTGTACCCAAAATTTCGATTTTATCTGAATTGTATCGAAGATCTGGGTAGAGCGACCGTATTATCTCAGTCCGTGTTAATGTGAACATGTGATGTTTTGTGGAGTTCTCTACCATTCATGTAAGGCTCTATTCTTTTGTGAAGCTGTTTCACACTATCCTGCACTTGCGTCTGTAAAATTGTTTGTTGCGTACTGTCTTTGATTTCAGCTCTTTTGCCCATCACTTTTCCACTGTATAATTTGCTTCCTAAAACTGCTGTTAACGGATTTCGCCAAAAAATAAAGTAATGCTGTTAACGGGAAAAGCAGCACCCTTCTGCAGTTTGGTGTTTCGCTGAAAATCTAATCTGTAGACGCTCGCTGTCCAATCTAAATTTCCTTCCTTTTATGTCCCCCCGATTCAAATTGGGATACAGATTTGACGAATTTGCTTGGGCCCGAATTGCAGGGTGGAAAAAAAATAGATCTGCGAGTAAGCAGGCCAGCAGGAGAGGGAAAGTCGAAAAGAGCGAGGATGCCGAAGCGGCGACGCGACGAGGGCGGCGGCGGCCGTGCGGCGAAGCGGTGGCGCGAGGAGCGCGGCGGCGGCCGGGCGACAAAGCGGCGGCACCTCTATCTTCTCTTCGACGACTGGCTGGCGGGCTACAGTATCCGCAAGCTGGATCTACCGTCCGACGAGGTTGATCCCGACGACCCCTATGGCTTTCAGATGGATGCCCGCGGCTCAGTCGGAGGGGAGATGGTCTGCACCGGCGAGCAGCGGCTGCCGCCGGCCATCTTCCGCTTCGAGGCACAGCGCGGCCTGCCCATGTACTTAGCCGCCGCCTTCGACTCCAAGATCTTGGCTTTGCAGCCCGTAGCCCCCGCGGCTGCGCTTCCTTCTCCGCTCGAGCACCACTTCCCCGTCTTCGACGTCCGCGCGCGCAGCTGCCTCTTTGCCCCTCGGATGGAGACGACCGGGCCCGACCCCATCTACATCCCCGCCGGCGGCAGGCTCTTCGCTCTCGCCGCCGGCACCTTCGATAAGCTCGGCCCGCCGCCGCCGCCGCCGCCGCTTGACACGGCGTACGGCGAGGAGGCCAGGGAGTGGTCGTGGCTGGAGCTCCCGGACCCGCCGTTCGAGCGCAACCACGTCGCCTCCTACGCCGTGCACCCCGACGGGCAGACCATCTTCGTCGGCGTCAAGAGCCGCGCCTCCGCCGACGCCGCCACCTTCGCGTTCAACACGGCGGGGGTCGGCGACGTCTGGGAGCGGCGCGGCAAGCGGGCGCTGCCGTTCACCGGCCGCGCGCACTTTGACCGCGAGCTCGACGCCTGGGTCGGGCTCTCCGGGGACCCGGGCAGCATTGGCCACCTCTGCTCCTGCGACGTGATGCCTCATGCCCGCCGACCCCACGCCGGCAGCGACGGCCAGTTGCCTCCCCGGAAGATCGGCAAGGAAAAGCTGTTCAGCGACGACCCGACCGAGACGCACGTCGGCGCCACCCTCGTGTATATGGGAGGCAGGAGGAGCGAGTTCTGCCTCGTGCAGTGCGTCTCTGTCGAAGACAATTGTGCTTATGAGAGGAGTGACTGCTGCAACCTGGATGACGAAGATGACTCTGCCGATGAGAGGAA
The DNA here is from genome assembly GCA_033239725.1 of Echinochloa phyllopogon. Lineage (NCBI taxonomy): Eukaryota > Viridiplantae > Streptophyta > Magnoliopsida > Poales > Poaceae > Echinochloa > Echinochloa phyllopogon. Next base: position 6,627,854 of record BTCW01000009.1, on the reverse strand, counting down.
TGGCTGCAATCTGGAAGAAGAAGAAGACTACGACGATGATGACCTGCTGGATGACTGCAACATGGAGAAGGGCGATGGATCTGCTGATGAGAGGAAGGACTCCAACAAGAAGAAGCAGGATGGCTCTGCTGCTGAGAGTGTTGCTGAGAAGGAGAGTGTCTGCAAACAGGAAGAGCAAGACGTGTCCTCCCGGCCCCGTCGCTATTTGTTTCGTTTGACTACTTTCAATCTGAAATATGACAAGAAGGGAGACCTGACAACAGGCAGCAGCTGCCGAGTTCAATACTACAGAGTGCCTAAAGAGTCCACTCAGGCTCTCCTCAGTAACCCGGTGGCATTCTGGTTGTGAAAATCCTGAATCCATGGAAAATGGGCTTCACTTCATGATATCCTCTTCAGTCAAAGCACCTGGGTGTTGGGCTCATGTATTTCGAGACTGAGTTTTAACTTTTAAGAGAGTAATCAGCTCTGAGCCTGGCTTTGTTTATGTATGTAATGTTATGTTATCCTAATGTTAAAATGCTCTCGGAACCACTTTGCTGTGAGCGTGCAGTTGTTTATCATCACTATATAATTCGTGACAGGAAACTCAAGGAAAAATACCTAGTAATGACTTCACCAGGGGGGTGAAGATAAATGCAAGAGATCGTCTCAACATGCCGAACAATCCACTTTGCTCTGAGCGTGAGCTTGTTTATCATCACTATGATTCGTTACAGGAAACTCAAGACTAATGGTCAAATATTGTATGAACAAAGGAACCATTACATTGTTGGGCTATGAATAAATTAAAAATAACTAAGATTGTTCCGGGCTGAGAGAGGTGAAACTTCCTATTTTTTTTCCTTTTAACTTTTGTTTTAATGCACACAAGGAATTATAGACACGAGGGGTGTGTGACTAATTAAAAAACCGAAGTGTACAAGTTCGAAGTACATGAGTGAGCGAGCGAAAGAATTGAAAAACAGGTCTAGAGCCCAAGTACATGGAGTGGCATAAATCTACGTAATTTGAAAAGGATGCCATGACACGATATCCATAGTTCCAACTTCCATTATACGATGGTTTTCAGTTTTTCATATCCAGAACGCCACCGGATTACTGAGGAGAGCCTCAGTCGACTCTTTAGGCACTCTGTAGTATCGAACTCGGCAGCTGCTAGCTGCCTGTTGTCAGGTCCCCCCGTTCTTGTCATATTTCAGATGATACAAATAGCGACGGTTCCGGGACACGTCTTGCTCATCCGGCCTGCTTGCAGCCAGTTCTCTCATGGATCCGTCGTCTTCCTCCTCCAGGCTGCAGCCACTCACATCATCATCACAGCTACCTTCCTCCTCCACGTTGAAGTCATCGCCCCTCTCGTCAGCACAGCCATCTCCTCCATCCTCCATGTCGCGGTCACTCATGTCGTCAGCGCGCACCCGTCGTCGTCCTCGCGACCTCGCCGATAGAGAATTAGAGACGCACTGCACGAGGCAGAACTTGCTAACGGCCTCCCATGTACACGAGGGTGGCGCCGGTCTACGTGCCCCTCTCGGTCGGGTCCTCGCTGAACAGCTTCTCCCTGCAGAGTGTTGACACGAAAACGCGCCAACAAACTCGAGATCGATCAAACGTGCAGCACGGCCGTCACAACGGCCAACTCCTGACTTCCCGGGGCAAACCGGTCAGACCGGTTTACAGTACCGGTCAGACCGCTTCTGGTCGGGAGGTCGTGAAGACCTAGAAACTCAAGCTCGGGAGGGACCCCGTCGGAGCTCGAGCTAATCTAGGGTTGCTCTAGGGTCGGCAGGCCACCTAGAACGTCCTTGAACGCCGTAGAGACGAGCAAAGAACAGAATATGGGGTTGGAAAAGGATTAGGGTTTGAGAGATACAAAAATAGAAGATAAAAGTGTTTGATTCGATTGGAATACATCTCAATCGGCCTTAGCCTTTATATTTATAGGCCGGGGAAGTCTTACCCCTTTCGAATAGGTTACAATATGGGACTAAAACTCGGAATCCTAATCCTACTCGAATTACAGAAGCAAACCGGTCTGACCGGTCTGACCGGTTTGGCAAACCGGTCAGACCGGTTTGGCCCAAGGCCCAATTTGATCGTCAACACATGCCCCCCTGCGTTTTTAGTGAACTTGAGAACTAAAAAGCAAGTAAATATGACTCAGGAGCTAAAAGTTTTATACTAAGGGCGATATTAACAAAATATCGACCATCGATCTTCATGCATCTTGCCAAACACTTGAATAGAATTTCTTCAGATATCTCCCGTTGATAGCTTTAGGCAAATGATCTCCTTTCAGTGTCTCTAACATGTAAGAATTCCCAAATATGACTTTGAAAACTTTATAATGCCCTTCCCAACTTGGCGACCATTTACCAAACTTATTGCTTTTTGCTCCAATAGGCAAGATCGTCTTCCAAACAAGCTCACCAACTTGAAAATATTTGCCTCGTACCTTCTTGTTGTAAGCTTTAGCAACCCGAAGCTTATCCTTCTCAATTTCCTTTAAAGCCTTCAATCTTTTGTCGGTTACCTCATCAATATTATCCAACATCAAATTATGGTAATCAACAACATCAAGGTCATTTTGTTTAGCCAACCTATAAGCGTCCAGATTTACCTCAACAGGTAAAACGGCTTATTGACCATATACAAGCTCAAAAGGAGTAACTTTAGTAGCACCATGTCTAGATATACGATGAGCCCATAATGCTTCGGATAAAACTTCATGCCATCTCTTAAGATTTTCTGCTATCTTTTTCTTGATTAATTTGATCAAAGTTTTATTACTTGACTCGGCTTGTCCATTAGCCTGAGCGTAATATGGAGATGAATTGAGCAACTTAATTCTATAGGATTCGGCGAATTCACGTACCTCTTTAGACATAAAAGAAGTACCTTGATCCGTTGTCAATGTTTGAGGAATACCGAATCTATGAATAATATTTTGAGTAACAAACTCAATCACCTCTCGATGCGTCATATTCTTCAAAGGAATCGCTTCAGTCCACTTAGTAAAATAATCCGTAGCAACCAATATGAAACGATGTCCTTTTGATAATGGAGGATTAATTTGTCCAATAAAATCCAACCCCCAACCTCGGAACGGCCATGGCTTAATAATAGGATGCATCAATGCAGCAGGAACAAGTTGTAAATTTCCAAACTTCTGACATTCTTCACATCCTTTGTAATACTTAAAACAATCTGCCGTCATAGTAGGCCAATAGAAACCGGCTCGTCTAAGTAACCACTTCATCTTTGGAGCCGATTGATGTGTACCACAAATACCTTCATGGACCTCAGCCATGGCAACTTTGGCCTCATCCGAGTCAAGACACTTTAACAATAAATCTTCGGCGTTCCGACGATAGAGTTCATCGCCAAGCAAAACATACTTAAATGATATTCGCCGAATATTTTTATCTGCACCACGATCAGGATCTTTCAAATAAGTAATAATAGGCACTCTCCAATCCTGATCTTCAACTTTGGATTGATTAGCATCATCCAAAGGATTTTTGCTTCTGTCAGGGGACGAAGCGGTCTGACCGCTTTCAGAACCGGTCAGACCGGTTCTGGCAATAAAACCGGTCTGACCGGTTTCTGAAACCGGCGTGACCGGTTCGTCCAGAACCAAAATCTCGGCTTTTGTTCGCATCGGTTTTTAGAGATAGAAATATTTCTTTGCAACCATATAACCAGATGCTTTCTGAGCCAGAGTATTTGCCTTATCATTATCTTCTCTCGGAATATGTTTGATAGTAAATTCATCAAAAGAAGCAATGATATCAAGACATCTATCAAGATATGCATTTAATGAACCGTTATAACATTGGCATACCTTTGATACTTGATGTACCACCAGGAGTGAATCACCAAAAGCTTCAACATGTTTTACGCCCATGTCTTGCAAAAATTCCAAGCCAAATAGAAGAGCTTCATATTCAACTTGATTATTGGTTCGCTTTTCTTCCAATCGGTTTGAAAACTCAAAGACGGCACCACTTGGAGATATCAAAACAGCACCAATTCCTTGCCCATCATTGCAAACCGATCCATCAAAGTATAGCTTCCATGGTGTACGAGTAACATAGCCGACGTCGAACTCACAAGTGTCATTAATCCGATGTTCAACAATAAAATCAGCTACAATTTGGCCTTTCATTGATTTTAAAGGTTCACAAGCCAAATCATACTCAACTAAAGCATAAGCCCACTTACCGATTCTTCCGCTAGAAATCGGCTTTTGCAACATATGTTTAATTACATCGGTTTGACACAACACGATGCAAATGCTAGATAGTAAATAATGCCTCAATTGAGTACAAGCATTGTACAAGGATAAACACAACTTCTCAATGAAAGTATACCTTGTTTCTACATCAATGAGTCGTCGGCTTACATAAGCGATCACATACTCCTTGTTTCCGATTTCTTGAGTCAAAACAGCTCCAATAGTTCTATCTTCAGCCGCCACATAAAGTCTGAACGGAACTCCCCGCTTAGGCGCCCTAAGCACCGGTGGTGAAGACAAGTACTCTTTGATCTTCTCAAAAGCTTCTTGCTGTTTTGCCCCCCAAGTAAAATCGGCTTCATTCTTTAGCCGAAGTAAAGGAGTAAAAGCATCAACCTTTCCAGACAAGTTAATTATAAATCTTCTCAAGAAATTTACCTTGCCTAGAAACTTTTGTAAATCCTTCTTGCAAGTAGGAGATTCGACTTTCTTCATAGCTTCAATTCTCTTGGGATCAACTTCTATGACGTTCTCATGAATAACAAACCCAAGAAACTTCCCAGCCGAAACGCCAAAATCACATTTGAGTGGATTCATCTTTAAACCATACCGTCGCATCCTTTCAAGAGCAAGTCTTAAATCGGCTAAATGAGAATCCAAGCCATCCGATTTAACTACAATATCATCAATATACACTTCCACGATAACACCAAGTAAATCATGAAATATTAAATTCATAGCTCTTTGATAAGTTGCACCGGCATTCTTTAATCCAAAGGTCATAACTACCCACTCAAATAAACCAATAAATCCCGGACACTGAAAGGCCGTTTTGTGCATATCCTCTTCGGCCATGAAGATTTGATTATATCCGGCATTACCATCAAGGAAACTAACAACACGATGTCCAGAAGCTTCATTGATTAAGACATCGGCTATAGGCATGGGATATGAATCTTTTGGAGTGGCTTTATTGAGATCTCTAAAATCAATGCAAACTCTAAGTTTTCCCGAATCCTTCTTTTCAACGGGAACAATATTAGAAATTCACTCCGCATAACGACAAGTCCGAATAAAACCAGCATCTAATAAACGATTAATCTCTTCTTTTATTCGGTCATAAATAGCGGGATTAAAACGTCTAGCCGATTGTTTAAAAGGTCTAAAACCGGCTTTTATTGGTAAACGATGCTCAACTAAGTCACGACTCAAACCAGGCATCTCATGGTACTCCCAAGCAAAACAATCGACATACTCCTTCAACAAATTTATTAATTCGGCTTTAAACTCAGCCGATAAATTTTTGTTTACAAAAGTAGGCCTAGGAATAGTACCATCACCAATATCTATTTTTTCTAAAGGATCAGCTGATGTAAAACCTTGACCCAGCTTATCCATATCACCAAGATCTTCAATGGCTTCGAACGTACCGGCTGAATGTTCTCGATAATGATCAATTCGGTCTTGAAGCCACTGTCCAGACGCAAACCGGTCTGACCGGTTCCCAGAAGCGGTCTGACCGGTTTGGCTTGATCGGCGCTGTTCAGATCCAAACCGGTCTGACCGGTTTCCAGAAGCGGTCTGACCGGTTTGTCTCTGTTGATTTTGTTGCTCCATTAATTACAGCAAGTAATTCAACCGATTTTCCATCGGCTTTAATGTAGCAGGAATAAAACCATCCTTAGTGCAACTGATCAGCTCATAGTCGGTCAAATCCATGCCCGACAAACATTGGACCTTCTCATTTGCACTAAGAGAGTCGGAATCGGCCGTTGCAACAAAGGAAGAATTGTCACCAAGGACAATCTCAACTTCGTCGCCGATCCACTGAATGAGATATTGATGCAAGGTAGATGGAATACATTTATTTGCATGAATCCAATCTCGACCAAGGATTAAACTGAAGTTACCTTGCACCTCGGAGACGAAGAAAGCCGTAGCAATAGTCTTGCTCCCGACGGTCAACTCCATAGAAGCTACCCCCTTGGCACCAATGGGATCACCTCCACCAACTCCACTGACCGTCATGTTTGTCTTGATCAGTTCTTCGTTTTTCCCGCCAATCTTCTTGTAGAGAGAGTATGACATGAGATTCACAATGGCTCCACCATCAACCAACGTACGAGAAATTGGCTTCCCGTTGATGTGCCCTCTCATATACAAAGCTTTGAGATGATTTTTTGATTCACTAGGCTTCTGAAACACATCATCTCGCGGCCCAAGTTGAAGATGAGAAATTTCCTCCTCCGGCACCACACAATAATCAGAAGATAAATAGACAACATTAATTTCCATGTTGTCACGCTCTGGAGAAGGCTCAAAATCAACTAACTCTTCATCTTCAACCACTGAAGGAATCGATGGAGTAGTTTCGATGGTCGAAGAAGCATCAGCCCCCGCTTCTGTCATCAAACCGGTCTGACCGGTTTCAGCAACCGGTCTGACCGCTTCTGCAGTGGTCGGCTGACCCAAACCGGTCTGACCGGATTCAGAAACCGGTCTGACCGCTTCTGCAGCGGTCGGCTGACCCAAACCGGTCTGACCGGATTCAGAAACCGGTTTGACCGGTTGTGCTGCTGATTGCACAACGGGTTTAGCTTGCCAAATCTTGGTCTGAGGGATCATAGGCCTGTAGTTATTGAAGTAGTCATCCCTCATCTTCTCAGCTTCCTGTACCCTTTTTTCTTTGTTTCTCAAGCGCTGTAGTTTCTGCTTCTGTGTATGAGTCAACCCAGAAGGACACCACCTTGGTTGAAAAACTTTCTTTATGCCCTTGCTGCTGCTGGCCTCATGATCATTAGCTATGACCGGCCTTTTGACTGGAACAGGAGCCGAATCTCCAATGACTATTGGCTTTGTACTCAAATCTTGCATAGCCACTGGAATATCACCAATTTTTATGAATTCATTGGCTTGGGCTTGCACATCCTCCTTTTTCTCCTTGATACGGTATTCTTGCTTAGGAGGAACATGAATTCTTTGCTCAGACCGAAACCGGTCTGACCGGTTCATAAAACCGGTCTGACCGCTTTGATGAGCAGTCGAAAAACCTGATTGGTATGAGCCCAATCGGTCATGTACAGAACCACCACGGCATTTGTAACTTGTAGGATCAATCCAATGTTGTGGTGACATTTGTCTCTTTTTTGTTGGCCGATCAACTTGAACGGCATTTGTGTACTTGTTCATGAGTTGAGAGAATGTAGGTCCTTGCTTCAGAACCCTCCCTTGAATATTTGGCTCATTGAATTTCCAAGTACCCACTTCCGGGCGCTTAGGCTTGAAAGTTCTTGGACGGTCTGGAGACAAACCGGTCTGACCGGTTTGGGAAACCGGTCTGACCGGTTTCGCCTGGCTAGCGGACCGATTCTCTTCCAAAGAACTTCCTTGCCCCCCGGGCCTTGATGTGTTAATAGTAATCTTCAGAGACTCTTTTCCATCCAGAGTTCTCCCAATCATCACTGTTCTGTCCGGAACTTTGTCATCAACTTTTTCCGGTCTTGGATCTCCAATCACCACATTCTTACCCTTAGCTCCATCGGCTTGTTCCGGCCGAATCAGCATCTTGGTGTTCACATCCAAGGTATGAACAGGGAAAGGAGTCTTGTCAACTTGCATTTCGGCGAGCACCAATCGACCTTCATTAAGGGCCGATTGTACCTGTCGTCGAAAAACATTGCAATCGTTGGTTGCATGAGAAAAAGAATTATGCCACTTGCAATATGCACGATTTTTCAACTGATCGGCCGGTGGAATTGCATGAGAAAGTTTAATAAAGCCATTCTTAAGCAATTCATCAAAAACACGATCACATTTGGCTACATCAAAAGTAAATTTTTCTTCTTGCCGATTTTTCTGAATCGGCTTTAATGAAGGACAAGAACTAGGTTTACTTTTTGATGACCAAACAAATTCAGCAGCATAAATTTCTTTATCATCGTCCGAACTATCAGAATCATTATCAACAATATGCACGTTCGAACGATGGGGTTTAGCAGATTCTTTCGAATTTTTAAACTTAAGCTCTAGACTCATAGCCTTCATTTGCAAGTGATTAATAGTAAGGAAATCAGAACCTTCTAATTTTTCCTTGTAATTAGACCGTAAGCCCGCAAAAGCTAAATCTGCTAAATCCTTTTCAGAAACAGTGATATTAAAGCATCGGTTCTTAACATCCTTAAATCTTTTAAAGTATTCAAGAACCGATTCCTCACGGCTTTGTTTAACCGATGTTAAATCAGATAATTTTGCCTCGTTTTCTCCGCTAAAGAAGTGATCATGAAATTTTCGCTCCAATTGAGTCCAATTATGAATAGAATTTGGAGCAAGCGAAGAAAACCATGAAAAGGCAATTCCAGTTAAAGATAATGAGAACAACCGTATACGCAATGCCTCATAAAATGATGCCTCTCCTAATTGCAAAATATATTGACTAATGTGTTTCCAAGGAGTTCTATTATCTTCACCACTGAATTTAATAAAATCGGGAACACGCCAACCATTAGGATAAGGAACCAAATCAAATTCAGGCGGATACGGTTTCTGATATAAGCGTGCACTACCCAATTCAAGCCCGAGTTTTGCTCTAAGTGTATTAGCTATGTATTCTTTAAACTTAGCTAACTCGGCTTGATATTTCTCATCACCTCTGTTATGTGGAATGCGGGGAACACCATACATCGTATTCTGAGAAGTACTCGGAATCGGCGCGTGAAACGTGCCAAATCCGTGGGGTATACTTCCCGTGGTGCGTGGAATAGTGTAAACAGGACCAGAAGTAGATGTATTAGACAAAACCATCGCACCAGATGCTCCTGCACCCAAAGAACCGGTCTGACCACCAGAGGGAGCCAAACCGGTCTGACCGGTTGTACAAACCGGTCTGACCGGTTCGTGGACCGAACCAGAGTGAGGTGTTTGTCCCGCATAAAAATTCACCGGCATGCCCAAATTAGAATCTAAAACATGTTCTGGCACGCCTGATGAGCTAGGTAATTCATTAGATTCTAAATTAATTTTATTTTTATCAGAATTACCAGTCATACTAGCAATTAATTCACTAGTAGCAGTTTGTGCAGCAAGTAATCTATCATCCATCATGCGAGTAATTTGCTGCATTAAATCAGAGGATTCGCCCGTTACCTTTGGAATCTCTTCGACATGATCATCTGCCAACTTGAAAGCCGGCATGACGAATTCCTCTACTCTCTTGACAAGACCACCGCGATCTTTCTTGAAGCCCTTCAAGAATTGCGCCTTGAAGTGCTCCTCAGCAATCAAATATCGCTTTCGCTCCTCGTCCGTGAGCTCTTCCATTGTCGCGGTGATGATGTTGTCTTTGTCAAGGTCGCACTTTGATCCAGACATATCCGGAGTAGATTGAATCGGTTTTGGCACCAGATTAATCTTCCCCAGCGGAGTCGCCAAAAAGTATGTTGACACGAAAACGCGCCAACAAACTCGAGATCGATCAAACGTGCAGCACGGCCGTCACAACGGCCAACTCCTGACTTCCCGGGGTAAACCGGTCAGACCGGTTCGGGAGGTCGTGAAGACCTAGAAACTCAAGCTCGGGAGGGACCCCGTCGGAGCTCGAGCTAATCTAGGGTTGCTCTAGGGTCGGCAGGCCACCTAGAACGTCCTTGAACGCCGTAGAGACGAGCAAAGAACAGAATATGGGGTTGAAAAAAGATTAGGGTTTGAGAGATACAAAAATAGAAGATAAAAGTGTTTGATTCGATTGGAATACATCTCAATCGGCCTTAGCCTTTATATTTATAGGCCGGGGAAGTCTTACCCCTTTCGAATAGGTTACAATATGGGACTAAAACTCGGAATCCTAATCCTACTCGAATTACAGAAGCAAACCGGTCAGACCGGTTTGGCAAACCCCACTTTGATCGTCAACACAGAGCTTCCGGGCCGCCGGGCACTGGCCATCGCTGCCGACGCCGGGGTTGCTGGCAGGCACCGTGTCGCAGGCGCAGACACGTTGATTGGTTGAGAATAGACATCACTACCTCCTCAGGTTCAGCGCGCAAAGCGTCGTTTATTTGAATCTTCAGCCGACGTGATCGATATGATAACTTGATAAGCTTACATATAAAAATCGTGTGCCACCAATCTCATCTATTTCTACTGAATTTCCAAAGGCACGAACAGCAGGTGGTATTAGCCGGACGAACATTTCGATCTCTTATTATTTCGTGTACGTAGTCATCTACTCATCTGTCCATTTTCCACGGGGAAAATGTGCCCATTGTCGGGCAATGAACAGAAGTGTGCATCTGTCATTCGATCGGTACTCAGTTTGTATGTCCACGCCATGTTATCCATGTCAAGCTCAATATTCCGTCTTTTGATCCCACAGAGGAATTGAGAGAGCCAGGTCCTGCATCCTCCTGATTTATGGCATAACATATAGCTGTTTCTGTGTCTTGCGTTCTACTTCAGTTGGCGTACTCTTTGCTCCAAGTCGGATACTCGGATACACACGTACACTTCCTTGAGTCATTCTACTCTAGTAAAAGTTTGACAACGACACAGGGATGAAATTCACAAAGTTCTTAGTTGTCGCTGCATTGCTGATACAAACTATTTCACAACTTCAGTACAAGTCTTATTTGTCGCTGCATTGCTGATACAAACTATTTCACAACTTCAGTACAAGTTCCGTTACCGTACCATTTCAGGAAAAAAAAACTTCTTTTTACATGCTAGAACAAGAGGAGTACTTCCTGCATACGTACGTGGTAGGTATCATTAATTCGTGCTCCCCTACGGGCGCTCCTGGTTGAGCCTCGCCACGGTAGTCACCGCTTCCGCCACGCCGCCCGTCGTGGTCGCCATGTCCAGCTTGTTCCGTATCTCCGCGGACACCACCCTCTCGGCGTCCTCCCCCGTCGCCCCCTTGTCCGCCGGCAGCTTCTTCCTCGCGTTCTGCGTGCTCACGCAATCCAAGGTCAGCACGGTCACTGCTCAGTACATATGCGAATAAAAAAGAAAGACTCGAGGGAGGGAAGAAATCTGGGTAGATCGAGCGGCGCACCGAGAGGACGTCCCGGAGCTTGACCATGTCCTCGCCGCGCGCGGCGCAGGCGTTGTGGTCGGCCGCCGCCTGAGCCGCCGGGCCACGCCTCCGGGGGCGGTAGCGCTGGACCCCGTGGCGCACATCTCGGCGACCTGGACGGCCGCCGCGTCGCTCTGGTCCACCGGCTTGTCCCCGGCGGCCGTCGCGGCCACGGCCTCCAGCGCGCGGCCGACAGTGACGGCGTCCTGGCCCAGGGCGCCCGCCGGGTGCGTCGCCGCGACCGGCGCCGGGGTCACGAACCTCGCCACGACCTGCCCGCCGACGGACTCGGCGACGACGCGGTGGCCCGCCGCCGGGACCTCGGCCTCGGTGACGGTGGCGCCAACGTCGGCGGCGGGGCCCGAGATCTCCCCCTTCCCGACGTGGCTGGCGCGCGCGTTGAGCGCCGCCGCGGACTGCAGGACGGCGGCCGGGCCGCCCTTCCGCGTCCCGCCCAGCGCGGCCTGCTCCGCCGCCTGCAGCAGCGCGGCGTGCCTGGGCGCCACCGGCCGGCCGGCCAGCTCCCCCGAGACGTCGAACACGTCGCCGTACTTGATGGAAATGTAGGCAAATTTTGTTATATTTTAATTCCAGAAATTATCAACAAATTCATGACAAATATGAGTGATCCAGTGGGAGCAAAGCATGTGCTTGTGTTCAAGTTAAATCTCAAATAAAACAAAAACAGTAAGCAAAACCAGAGAGGGTTTAGTTTATACCCACGGACGGAACCAGAACCGGAGGAACCAGAATCGCCGTTACTAGTCATTGTGACTAGCCTGCTTGAAGTAGTCGATCTGATTCGGTGCAGTGACGAGTTGGTGCAGTGCAGTCCCTCGAACGACCAGGCCACCAGGAAGTAGTCGTTCGTTTGAGGGAGATGGACGCCGGGACGTAGTCGTTCGTGCTGACAAAGATGCCACCGGGAAGTAGACGAGGTAGTCGTTCACAGCAGTGAGCAGGCGCGTACGAGTACGCTCCCCAAAAACCTTATCGCCCGCCTATCCCGAGCAGGATCGCTAGGCAGACGAGGTTCGGAGGCAACTGCTCACGCAAGCAGAGTGCGCACAAAGCTTGCGTTGGGGATGCGAGAGAGCAGCAAACAACAGGGAGAAGAGAGTGGTTTCCTGAAAGGAATACCAGAGAGAGAGTTGTGTGTCGTGTGCTGACTGGGAGGAGATGCCTCCTCTTATAGGCGCCCAGCAGGAGAGGGAGGATGAACCTGGACGGTATTGTCCAGCCATAATGCCACTTAAGCGTCAGTTACAGGATTCATGACAGTAACGGTCGTCAGTTACTCTCCCCATGAAGACTGCAACGTCACGCAGAGCGGCACGGCACGGCACGGCACGGCTCGGCTCGGCAAGGCGAGCGAGCGCGCGCGCGTGTGGCATGCCCTTCTCCTTTTACCAACTTCACAAGCGGTCCATATTTGGTCCACCTTTTAAGTTAGTTAGGATTCTCGTTGACTCTCAATCCGGGATATAGACCCCTAGCATTTATTAGTGGACCTTTAATTTCTTTTGATTAATTGAGACAAAATGGGCCAACGACCCAATTAATCCAACAATCTCCACTGAGAATTTCAAGGTTCACAACAAATGCCCTCAACACAAATGTTGTTTTGATATACCGGCTCCATGGTGGAGACTGTTAAGTTGAACATCCACCTGAGGCAAAAGCTACACTCATTCACAACTGACCAATGGACTATACCTTGAATTGACAGTTTCGTGCAAACAAGCTTGACTGGAGCCCCTTGCCAGTACTAGGCTGTTGAGAGCATCCCCTCGGGTTGGAGCGTATAAGTCATACTCCATGCCTTTCATGGGTATCTAGAGATCACCCTATATCATAGATTGTGACTAGCAATCGAACCCATATAGGTGTAATCCTTTAAGATGTTCTCTAGGCTAACATCTTTGCTCCTCATTGAGCCACTCGGATCACATTAAGGTTTTCACCAACCTGCCATACAGATTTAGAAGAGAAATGCACCTCTACTGGAATGAGCCTTTTTACAAAGGTTCTCTTCTCTCAGTTAAACAGTAGTTTGTTTCACCATCCTAATTCACGGGATCTCCGATCACATAGGACAGGTTACCACTACTGAGTAACACTCATGGGTCTCAAGCTCAGTTCCCTGGATGCATTGTCTATCACATTACGTGAAAGACCCTTTGTGAATTGATATGCCAGGTTCTTAGCCGTTTGGATATAATCCAAGGCTATCACTCCGGAGTTTCTCATTTTCCTGACAGATTTCAGACGCCTCTTCACATGTATAGATGACTTCATGTTGTCCTTTGAACTGTTCACCTTGACAATCACCGTTTGATTATCACAGTTCATGAGGATAGCCGGTATCGGTTTTTCAACTACCGGCAAATCCATACGGAGTTCAGTGAGTTCTGCCTCCACAGTAGACCTCGTTAAGATGGTCTGCTTGCAAGACTTCCAGGAGACAGCGTCACCTCCAAGTGTAAACACATATCCACTTGTGGCTTTAATCTCATCTGCATCAGATATCCAATTTGAATCACTATAACCCTCTAGTACCCTAGGGTACCCAGTATAGTGAATCCCGTAGTCCACAGTACCTTTTAGGAAACACATCACCCGTTTGAGAGCTTCCCAATGAGCCTCTCCTGGGTTAGACATAAATCGACTCAGTTTGCTCACAGCATACGCGATGTCGGGTCTAGTAGCGCTGGCTAGGTACATCAGTGAACCAATGATCTGGGAGTATCTCAGCTGATCTCTCATTATTCTCTTGTTTTTCCGCAGCACTTTACTAGCATCATAAGGTGTTGGAGCTGGCTTGCAGTCATTATAACCGAAACGACTCAAGATCTTCTCCACATAGTGGGATTGTGTAAGAACAACCCCACCATCACCTTCTCTCACTAGTTTAATGTTCAGAATCACATCAGCCTCTCCCAAATCCTTCATTTCAAAGCTTTGGGACAAGAATTCTTTGACTTCCTTAATCGCGTTAAGGCTAGTCCCAAATATCAGTATGTCATCCACATACAGACATAGGATCACTCATTCGCCCCCACCATAGCGATAGTACACACATTTGTCAGCTTCGTTCACAACAAAGCCAACTGATGTTAAAGTTTTATCGAACTTTTCATGCCATTGCTTAGGAGCTTGCTTAAGGCCATACAAAGACTTGACTAACCTACACACCATTCCTTCTTGACCTTCTACTACAAATCCGTCTGGCTGATCCATATAGATCTCCTCCTCCAACTCTCCATTTAGGAAAGTTGTCTTAACGTCCATCTGGTGAACGATAAGACCATGAGAAGCTGCCAAGGAAAGTAGTACTCGAATAGTGGTTAATCGGGCAACCGGTGAGTAGGTGTCAAAGAAGTCTTCTCCTTCTTTCTGAGTATAGCCTTTAGCCACTAGCCTTGCCTTGTACTTTTCAATCGTACCATCAGGCCTAAGCTTTTTCTTGAACACCCACTTGCAACCTACAGGTTTGCACCCATAAGGACGCTCCACAACCTCCCAAGTACCATTAGACATAATGGAATTCATCTCACTCCGAACTGCTTCCTTCCAATAGTCAGTATCTGGAGAGGAATATGCCTTTTCAATGGTTCTAGGAGTGTCATCCACGAGGTACACAATGAAGTCATCACCAAAGGACTTTGCAATCCTCTGTCTCTTGCTCTTTCTGAGAGCTGCTTCATTGTCATCCTCCTCAGGATTCTCCACATGTGGTTGTTCATTGTGTTCTATCACAGTAGTAGGTTCTTTAGGTTCATTGTTAACAGATAATTCATGACTAGATGTGCTAACTACCTCTTTCATAGGAAAAATGTCCTAAAAAAATGTAGCGTCTCTGGACTCCATGATAGTGCCAACATGCATGTCAGGTACTCCAGATTTCACTATTAAAAATCTATAACCCACGCTGTGGAAAGCATAACCAAGAAAGACACAATCTACTGTTTTAGGTCCTAATTTACGTTTCTTGGTTATAGACACATTCACTTTGGCCAAACATCCCCGAGTCCGTAAATATGAAAGAGTTAGCCTTTTATTTTCCCACTCCTCGAATGGTGTTATCTCTTTGTTCTTCATGGGAACACGATTCAGGACATGACATGCAGTCAATATAGCCTCACCCCACCATTCCTTAGAAAGTCCCGCTGTGTCTAACATGGCATTAATCAAATCAGTTAGAGTACGGTTCTTTCTTTCGGCTACCCCGTTTGACTGAGGTGAATAGGGAGGCGTCCTCTCATGAATTATTCCATGTTCCTCACAGAACGCGGTGAAAACATTAGAAAAATACTCTCCACCACGATCAGACCTAACTCTTTTGATCTTTCTCTCAAGTTGGTTTTCTACTTCAGCTTTATAGACTTTAAAATATTGCAACGCTTCATCTTTAGACTTTAACAAATAAATATAGCAAAATCTAGTGCAATCATCTATTAGAGTCATGAAATACTTTTTACCACCTTTTGTCAATACGCCATTCATTTCGCACAGATCGGAACGAATTAATTCTAGAGGTGCCAAGTCTCTTGCCTCAGCCGCAAAATGAGGCTTGCGAGGTTGTTTTGATTCAACACACACATGACACTTGGAATTTTTGACTAAGGTAAATTTCGGAATTAAACTCAAGTTTGCAAGACGCATCATACAACCAAAATTAACATGACAAAGTCGCGAATGCCAAATATTAGACTCATCATTAACATTTGAAACATGGTTCACAACTTTATTACAATCATCTGACAAAGAAAAGCGGAACAAGCCTCCGCTATCATAGCCCTTTCCAATAAAACTTCCAAACTTAGAAATTACACATTTATTGGATTCAAAGACTAACTTAAAACCGTCTCTACATAGAAGAGACCCGCTGACTAAGTTCTTCTTGATGGTGGGGACATGCTGCACGTTCTTCAGTCGAACGGTCTTTCCCGAAGTAAGCTTCAGATCGACCGAACCAGCACCAAGAACACGCGCATGCGATCCGTTCTCCATCAACAAGGAGGAAGTCCCGCCAGCCTGGTAAGAAGAAAACAAGGAAATATCAGCACAAACATGAATATTAGCACCAGTGTCAATCCACCAATCAGGTGAATGACATACTGAAAGAACTGTAGGTAAAAGATTACCGTACCCCGATGTTCCACCAGTCTCACTAACAACCATGTTGGCACTGTTGCCATCTTTTTTATCCTTGCGATCCGGACACTTTGCAGCAAAGTGTTCGGTGCTACCACAACAGTAGCACTTCCCAGTTGGCGGCCTCTTTGGTTTGAACTGAGCCGTCTGCTTAGCCTTTTGTTTGGTTCTGATGCGGCTTGTTCTTCTTTTTGTTGGACGCATTGTGGTTCTTCTTCTGCACCATATTAGCACTAGAAGATCCAACAATCCCTTTACCACGTTGGTCCTTTGCCCTCGCCTTTTCTTCAACATCAAGAGTGCCGATAAGATCGACAACAACAAACTCTTGCCTCTTGTGTTTCAGAGAGGTTGCAAAGTCCTTCCAAGAAGGTGGTAACTTGGAGATAATACCTCTAGCCACAAACTTGTCAGGCAACTTACATGGTGCATCCTCGCTATAGTTCTCGAGGTCCCTAGCCAGCGCCTGAATCTCATGGGCCTGCTCTACCACAGAACGGTCTTCAACCATTTTGTAGTCATAGAGCTGTTCCATGACATACAGCTCACCACCAGCATCAGAGACCCCAAACTTAGCCTCAAGCGCATCCCAAATTTCTTTGCCAGTTGGCAGCAAAAGGTACGTATCCACAAGGCTTTCAGCGAGAACACTCGAGATGGCACCACGAAACAGGTTATCGACTGCCTCGAAAGCCCTCTCCTCCTCTGGAGAGAACTGTTCGGGCTTCCCCTGCGTGACATACATGATGTTCATCACTGTTAACCACAACGTAACCCTCTGCTTCCAACGCTTGTAATTTGTGCCATCGAAAACATTTGGTTTGATTGATGCAGCAAAACTAGTTACCGAAAGCCTATCAACAATATAAGGTTTTTGGATTGTTAGAAATCTAGGCAAATTTCGATATATTTTAATTCCAGAAATTATCAACAAATTCATACAAATATGAGTGATCCAGTGGGAGCAAAGCATG
This sequence comes from Echinochloa phyllopogon, assembly GCA_033239725.1. Lineage (NCBI taxonomy): Eukaryota > Viridiplantae > Streptophyta > Magnoliopsida > Poales > Poaceae > Echinochloa > Echinochloa phyllopogon. Next base: position 6,610,414 of record BTCW01000009.1, on the reverse strand, counting down.
TGCTTGTGTTCAAGTTAAATCTCAAATAAAACAAAAACAGTAAGCAAAACCAGAGAGGATTTAGTTTATACCCAGGGATGGAACCGGAACCGGAGGAACCAGAATCACCGTTACTAGTCATTGTGACTAGCCTGCTTGAAGTAGTCGATCTGATTCGGTGCTTTGCAGTCTCTCGAACGACCAGGCCACCAGGAAGTAGTCGTTCGCTTGAGGAGATGGACGCCGGGACGTAGTCGTTCCCCATGAAGACTGCAACGTCTCTGGCTTCAATGTCATTAACAGCAAAAACATTCACCCCCCGCAGAGCGGCTCGGCCTCGGCCACGGCTTGGCGAGCGAGCGCGCGTGTGGCATGCCCTTCTCCTTTTACCAACTTCACAAGCGGTCCATATTTGGTCCACCTTTTAAGTTAGTTAGGATTCTCGTTGACTCTCAATCCGGGATATAGACCCTAGCATTTATTAGTGGACCTTTAATTTCTTTTGATTAATTGAGACAAAATGGCCCAATGGCCCAATTAATCCAACACTTATGGGCCGGTCCGGCAGCTGCTGCTGCGGCGCCGGCTCGCCCTGCGGCCGTCTCGGCTGCCCCTGGCTCATGTCGAGTCGCTCTCCTCCACGTACGCTACGGCTACTACCCTAGTGCCTCGTATGTGAGCTTCTGATCGAGGCGGCGCGCTATATATACAAGTATAATACGGGTAGTAGGGCCGTAGAGGTAGGCCGTGAGCAAGAGCGGCGAGCTGGGAGGCGCGAGGCGGAGATCGACACGCAAGGGAGCAGGGGCTACGTGGAGGTATATCTCCGGAGGCGCTATGGCCTTGGCTCTCGGAGGGCGCGTCCACGAGTCCATGTCCGTGGTTTGCTTTGCTCGGCGAACCGGCAGGTGCCATCCATGCGGGAGCCTTGCGGAACGCTCGCCATGGAAAGCAGATACGCCCCATGCCCTCGTGTCGTGTGTCTCGCGTTGTTGCGCTCCAGCGCCCCGGCCTATCGGCTATCGCCGTGTCGCGCGGGTGTGTCACGTTTAGCCGGCCTCTCGGCCTCTCGATCGACTTCGTTTCACGTTGGCCTCTCGGCGAACGCGCGGTATCTATTGCCAGCGTGCGTATTGCGTAACGCGTTTGCATCAGGTGAGATATGATCAGTAAACGGCACACTAGATAAATCTTGATTGGGCAATCTAAGTTCAGAGGACGACCGGCCATTTCAGCATTTCGTGGCAACAGTAGTACAAGTTCCATGGTACAAAGAGAACTGGTTTTTTCCACACGCACGAAGCTCGGCAGTAAAATTCAGTGCTTATTCGACTCGAGGGGTACACTAGTCCATCATGGAGAGTCTACGGTGAAGCTTCATCTTGAAATTCATCGAGAAATCTACGGTCAAGCTGCTCGGCCGCCGCCGATCGGAGACGCCGTGCGTGGTCTCCTCTCCGTTCAAACCGCGCGCGCGTGTTCAGAGTTGTGCTTCGCCGCCATGCCGAGCGCGGCGCTCACCCCACGCGGATTCGTCTCCGCCCGGGGGTCGTTCGCCGCCTCCGCCTCCGCCGCCGCCGCGGCGACCTCGCTCGTCACCGCCTTGCCCGTCGGCAGCTTCATCGTCGACTCCCACTGAAAAAGAAAAGGGCAGCACGCACGACACGGCACGACGCCGTCGCGACGTCAGAATCAACCTCCGGACGCGTTCGATCGATCAGAGCTCCCGTAGTGCAGGAACACATGGTTACCGTCAGGACGTCGGTCATGGTGACCTTGTCCTCGCCGCGCGCGGCGCGAGCGTTGGCCGCCACCGCCGCCTGCGCCCGCTCGGCGACCCCGCCCGGGACGGCCACGCCGCCGCCGCCGCCGACGGCGCTCGCCTCCGCCGCGCGTATCGCCGCGGCGTCGGACGGCTCCACGGGCTTGTCCCCGATGGCCCTGGCCGACCCCTCCAGCGCCTCCCCGATCTTGATCCTGGTGTCGTACGTCTCGTGCACGGCGCCGTCGTCGCGGCTGCCGCCGCCGGCGAGCTGCTCCGTGACCGACTCCGTCGCGTCCCTCGGCGCGACGCGCTCGGCGTCGAACACCCGGCCGGGGTCCGTCGCCTCGGGCTGCTCGGAAGGCTCCGGGCACTCTATCCTGCTGGGTCGGGCTTCCATCGGTGTGGGCCTCCGATGATTTCGCTGTGGCGGCGGGCGGTGCCACCGCTTTTATATTGCGTACGTACGGTTCGGCGGTCACGTGAGTGAATGAACGGCACGTGGAATTCGAGATGTCACGTTCTGGTTTTTCCTTTGCGGTTTTGTTTAATCCTCCACGGGGCTAATTACCTCTTTTTAACAACAAGTGGATATAAGAGCGACGGCAGTTCTAACCAGATCAGAGTTCCCTCGTATTCCTTATGACTTCTGAGTTCTGACAGTGTGACTATATAACGAAGGATAACATTTCAAATCAGACAGTATGTAAATTTTTTTATAACTCTTTCTTCTAGGGACAATTAGAAAGCTGTCAGATCTTCCAAAGTGCGGTGACGGGTGTTGTGAATTAGCTTCGGCTGCTAATAATGGTTAGAGCAGCAATAGTGAGTTGTGATGGTTTATATAAGTGTTTTTTCATTCTGAATCATTAGTCATATGACGCAAAATGTCTAGAAGAATAAAGAAATATCTAAATAAGCAAAATATAAAATTGTCACCCAGTGAAGAAAGTGTTATAGCAAAGACGGGATATATTTCAAAGTTTCTGCTCTTCTCCCTTCTCGCTCTCTAAACACACATACACCTTTTTACAAACCTAAATTATTCTATGTTAGTATACATACACATAACTGCAGCAAGAATATACAATCAGTTTATCTAACAATATATCTGAATAAAAAATTACGTATTTAAGGTTAAGCGAAATAAATTTTCCCATCAAGCAAAATTTAAGGTTATTGCTGAGTGAATGCAATATGCTCTAGCGATAAAGGGTATACTGCAAAGCTCCTCTTTTTTTTTTCTTGACCCAATGAACATACCTTTTTGATCGCTTGAAATTTCTTTTTCTACAAATCTAACTTATCTCTGCCCCTGACATAGTCCCAAGTAGACAAAGTATATTGTCAATTAACTATAGTAGGAGTATAATCAGTTTGTCAAGTATATTGTTTAAGTGAATATCTCCCCCACGGGTACATATAATGCAATCATTTATAGGTTTACTCAACCATGCATATCCCACAACATAAATTTATTAACTAAACCGCACGAGTGAGCAGTCGACCGTTGAGCCGTTTGAAATTCAATAACGTATAACAGTATCCGTTACCTATCCATGCATGTCCTCTATCAAAGTCATTAATTTTCCGAATTCTTGAGTGAGTTGTCGACCGTTAAAGTATTATGGTATAGGAGGTGACCTATAACGACATCATTTACCATGCATGCACGTTCGCGCTCTATAAATCATTAAACATCATTAGAATAAAAAACTAACACATAAGATCTAATAAGTTAATAGACATTGAATCATAGTCCACACAAGAAATCAAGTGAACTAGCGACCACTAAACCATGGTAGATAGAGTTTTAAACCCATAGATCTAAACCATCCAAAATCAAATCAAATCAAACCCGGGCATAAATTCATGAAACCAGGAAGCGAACGTGACCATGCTCTACCCTCCTCGAAGCCAAAAATACTCTCTAATCCATTCCCATCTTTTGTCCATACGAATCTAAAGTTAGTTCTTCGACGTCACCATCTGCACAGTGAAGGGAATCCTAGACGTCAAATCCGGCGTGTGACTCCCCTCTCCTACACACTGCCTGCAGCGGCAGCCCCCTCCAGTCTGACAACCACCGAGACCAGAGAGCTAGAAACTGGAGGGAAAATGCCAGTCCACACCCCAAACATTCAAAAACCAAACCAAACCGTGACCCTGACCTGTCGCACCTCTCTGCCCCTCCCGTCTCCACCAGGCACCACGACGGCCCAGATCAACCGCACCCCCCACGCAGGCAGGCACGCAGCCCGCCCGCGCCGCGTTTCCACTCCGCGGCCTCGGCCGCGCCGCGCCTGCGGCGCAGGCCCCGCGGGTCAGTTACCGGTGCCCACCCGACGGCCGCAGCCTCAACGCAGGCGAGGCGACCCCAAAAACAAACAAGGCAGATAAAACCCCCCCAGGGGAAAACGCGAGCGAGCACAGCACAAGGCCGTCGGTCCCTTCTCTCCCAGTTCCCACTACTCGCCGCTGGATCGCCGCTCCGCCGCGGCGCCTGCCCCGGAGATCCAGCCGCCGGGAGGGCGGAGGCGGGCCGGCTGCTCCTGCTCCCGCTCCCGCTCGCGCCGGTGAGTGGTTCGTCCCCGGCTTTCGGTGGGAGGGGTGGATGGACGGGTTCCCTGGTTCAAGGAGTAGTTTTTTTCCCCTCACTCCCGTTGTTCTGTGGGGAATCCAAATCTCCCTCTGTTCCTGCTCGGTTTGGCGCGGATTTTTGCGCCGTGTGGTGCCGTACTGACCCATTTTATCCTTTTGGGTGGTTTGATTAGGTGGTTGCTCGTCGCCGCTGGAGATCGGCCGGCGCCGGCAGTTGACGCCGCAGAGCTCTGTGGTGCCGAATTCCCAAGAAATTTTGGGGGGTTCGACCGAACCCCCATGCCCGACGCCGCCGTGAGTTGCTTCCTCTCCGAAATTTCACCAGGAATTGTGCGTTTTTTTCATTTGGGCGGTGTTTTGCTTGCTTCCTTCCTCGCTCCTCGGTAGGGTTGCTGGTGCTTGGTCTTGGATTCAGACTAGGGTTTCTTTCTCGGAAACGAATTAAAGCAGCCACCTTTGGTCCATTTTGTTGCCCATTTTGTTTTGCATTGCCCGGAATTTCCTAATCTGGTCGGACGGCCGGAGTAGGTTTAGACTAGGGTTTAGGCTAGATCGCGCTGTTTAGCTGGTTTACTATTTTGTGAACATTAGATGAGAGGGATAGCGAGGTTTGATCATCTCATGGGGTTTTTGATCTTCTGCAGGGGCTTGAAATGGGCCTTAACGGCTCTAAGGGAACTCCAATGCCAGGAATGGAAGAAGGTACATCAAATGATTTGAAGAAGGTTCCTGCCTCCCTGCAGGTAAATAAGTCTTCAGGTGATGAAGATCTCGGCGGAGGGCCTGCCTTGACTGGGAGGAAAAGGACAAGGGGTTCTGCGGAAGAGAATGGCACTGTGACAAAAAGGGTGTTGAGGTCTGACGCCATGAGGCTGCGTGCTGAGGCTGAGACAGCATGTGGAGTGGCTGTGGAGGTTAGCAAAACTGACAGTTTGGAGAAGAAACAGAGTGAGGTTGTTGTGGAGGCTTGCAAAAGCAGGGTGCTGACCGCACATACTTGCAATGGCAATGAAGGCAACATATTGGTTAATATGAATGCGAACAATGCCTCAGAAGAGTCAGCTAGGCATCCTGAGAATAAAATGGAAATGTCTGGTGTTGCTGCAACAAGATTTGCTCAAGAGGATGGCTTAGCAACTCAAGGTAGCATTGCAGAGTTAGATGATAAGAGAGTCAAGTCAGATGAGAAGATCTCCGCTGTAACTCATGAGGAGCAGAATGAATCCAGAGCTGGAACAAACAGTTTGAGCCACAGGCCTTGCCAGGGTGAGGCCATAGACTCAGAAGCTGCAAATGATGACATCAAGAGCACATGTTCAAGAAGAACCAGCCCTGCCAGTGGATTAGAATCTGTTGAGCATGAGGATACTACAGCGGTTTCGACCGAGGGAGTGGTACTCCACAGTGGAGATCAGAAAGTTGAGAAGCATTCTCACATTGACGATGTATGCACAGAATCTGAGATTTCTTTGGCTGAGAATGGAAGAGGCACAGTAGATGACCACACTGTTCCAACTGAATGCATTAAGCTGGATGAGAGGGGCAGCCCTGTGAATGAAATCAATGATGTTTCATCACGTGACATTGTATTTACAAGGAGAAGGTCGATATCTAGAAAATCATGTGATGCAAAGCTGGTGAAATGCGAAGAGGGGTCACGATTTGAGAAACGAGTTACAAGGTCAGCTACAGTTAGACAGAGAGAAGTTTCTGGAAGCTCATGCAAAACTACCACAGATGAGGCTATATTAGGAAGCAAAGAGAGGAAGGGAGATATTGTTGCTCACTATAAAAGGAAAGTGAGCAGTACAGTATCCCCGAAACCTCACCATGCTGAGCTGGTAGAACGTAATACCAGTACAAAGAAGCAAACAGTGAAAAGAAAGCTTGTTGATCGAAGAGACTCAGGTGTCACTGAGAATGATAATCATGTGAATGCCCCGGAGAATGATGAATCAGAAAATAAAACAAAGGTAAATTTAAAGTCTCAACCACTTGTCAGAAGCGTCAGCATTGTTAAGAAAACAATTGAAGCTGCTGTTTCTGCTGTGGATCAGAATATCTCTGGTTCAGCCATCACTGAGAGAAATGATACAGAGCATACGGACTCTGATGGAGTTAAATCCGAAAACAAGACTCCTGTGCAGAGAAGAGTAATGTCTGTTGGTGCGAAGATTGTTGCCAGCAAGAAGAGGATATTGGAATTAGGGCTTGATAAAAATGCTGGAAGGTCAACAATTGCTATGCCATCCATGAAAAAGACAAGAAGCACATCTCCTGATCCTGATGTAGAGCAACTGAATAAGTCTTCTGGAGAGGATCTTGTTGGACTAAGCAACTGTGATTCGGGAAATAAACGTGTTCTGAGGGAACGGCAGCATCGCAATCAAACAAATTTGTCAAGCAGATCTTCTAACCACTCTAACCAAAATGCTGTCAAGCTGACAGAGGATCAATCTGATATTGACGAGATTGGCCGTGGCACTTCCTACAGGAGAACTCGTAGAGGACTTCGTAGTCGTGATGCTGCTCCTCTTGTCGTGCCAAAACAAGAGGACTCTAGTGATTCTGAAGAAGACATTGTGGTGAAAAAGAATCGGCAAAAAAGGAAAAATTCTGAGCATAAACAAAAGTCTGGATCTAAGTTGAAGCATACTTCTGCTCCTTCTAAAGCATGCCGTTTGGGTAGATCTGCCGTGACCAGTTCTGAATCTAGCTCGGGGAGAGTGAAGGTGCCTGAAGGTAAGGGAAAATCAAACAGGGCTTCCATTATGAGACCTGTAAGCCCAAGTGAGCAGACAAATACAGGATCTCTCCGTGAAGAAAAGCAAAAAATAAGCGATCAGATAAAGGACATGCTTATAGATGCTGGTTGGAAGATTGATTTAAGACCCAGGAATGGTAGAAATTACATGGATTCTGTGTATATACCTCCTAGTGGCAAAGGATCTTACTGGTCAGTCACAAAAGCATATTATGCGTTTCTTGAAACCAAGCAGTCTGAGGAAAACAACAGCTCTAAAGGCCAGAGTTTATCAAAAAAATCTGTTGGTAGCCCTGGCAAAAGGCAGGCCTCTAGTTCTTCAGGTTGTACCTTAACAGAGGATATCCTTAGCAAATTAAAAAGAGTTGTCGTAAACAAACGGACAACCAAAGTAGAGATTCAAAGGCTGAGAAAGAAAGCGTTTAAAAAGGGTACATCAAAGGAAAAGAAGAATAAGACTACAAATTCAAGAGGAAATGAAAGAAAAAAGCGAGGTGGCTGTGCTCTACTTGTTCGTGGCTCTAACAAGGGGTCTGACAGCAGCACTGATGGTTTTGTTCCATATGAATGGAAACGCACGATTTTCTCCTGGCTGATTGATCTGGATGTTCTATCAATCAACACTACGGTGAAATGTATGGATGAAAGCCACTCAAAAGTTTTACTGGAGGGCATAGTCACTAGGGATGGGATTAACTGCAACTGCTGTAGTAAGATCCTTGCAGTGCTTGAATTTGTGGCCCATGCTGGTGGTGAAGTGAAGAAGCCATACAGAAGCATAGTTGTAGATGGGCCAGACATTGACCTTTTGCACTGTCTTACTAATGCATGGAACAAACAGTCTGATTCTGAAAGGCAGGATTTCTTTTCTATTAGCCTCGAGGGTGATGACCCGAATGATGACACATGTGGTATTTGTGGTGATGGAGGCGATTTGATCTGCTGTGATGGATGCCCCTCAACATTCCACATGAGTTGTCTAGGACTGGAGGTACATATTGTTGCTTATCACATGAATTACAAGTATTGTGAGAGTCCATTTGCTTAATCATTTTATGAACAGTAACATTTCTTTTGATTGAATCAGCAAATTTTGGCAGCATTTCATTTTATGTGCTTGTTTTATAAAACTATAAGCTATTCCTGCATTAGGACGTGACCAAAAACTTGAAATACCAATAGTAATACTCCATTTTTCTGTACTGATGATAAGAATTACTAAATGTTTTCAGTTATTTGTTCTCAAATTGATCTGAACCTCCAATTTTGTAGGCACTTCCCTCAGATGACTGGTGTTGTGCAAACTGTTCATGTAAATTTTGTCATGGACATTCTAGTGATGATGCTGAAGACATTGCTGATGTTGATTCTTCATTGCGTAGTTGCTCCCAGTGCGAAGAGCAGTGTATGTGATCTCTGTTCATTATTTCTTCACAGTTCTTTCAACTTTGAAGTATTTAACAATTATTACACCAGATTTTCGTTACTATTTACTACTGTATTTTCTATGGTTAATCATTTTCCTGAGTACTCTATAATGACGATGCCTGCAGATCACCAAGCCTGCTCTCCTAATATTGATTGCATAACCAGCGATCCAGATCAATCATGCAATTTATTCTGCCAACAAAGTTGCAGACTGGTAATACTTGTCAGACTCCTGTCCCCCTTCTTCCTGTCTTGATATACCTGAAGTTTTGTATGAGCATGATTCTTGTGATGGCATTTTGTCTTCTATGTTGCTGTTTGAAACCATAGCCATTAAATATCTACACAATCTGTCATCGTCTGGGCTGTTCTATCAGCTTTTCTGATTATGCTATTTCCTCCTATGCCTGGCTATCATATGTTATAATACCACTATCATAGAAATGTATGGAAATTCAAGTAACTATTTTTTTCATTTTCCTGAATTTCATAACTATATGCAATCACTTCACATAAGGTACTTACAAAGTTGGTATAAACTCTTAATTTAGTAGCTTGGGAATCTGGTACTTTTTGATTCAATTAGTAAAAGCTTTTCTCTACCATTGAATTTCATGGCGATCTTTTGTTTTCTGAAACAGACTATTGGTGTTTAGTCTAAAGAAATGTCTGATGCCAAATCACTGAGGAAATGAATACATATTCGTTTTTTAGTCTTTCTAAACATGCTCTATTAACCGTGATAGTTTTACCATTAAAATTTCATGTTTAGCCACCATCTATCTACCTTTTTTTTTTCATTGATACGTACCCTCTTCCCAAGCCCCACCCTGCCCATTGAGTTCCCATGATATATTCATAGAATATAAAATCACTATTTCTGTGATGCAGCTTTTTGAGGAATTGCAGAATCTTCTGGGAGTCAAAAAGGATCTTGAACAAGAATTTTCATGCCGAGTTGTCCAGCGCATCAATGAAGATGTACCAGAAACAGTAGTTGCTTTGGATGAAAGGGTTGAGTGTAACTCCAAGATTGCTGTTGCCCTTTCATTAATGGATGAGTGCTTTCTTCCAATTGTTGACCAGAGAACTGGCATCAACTTGATACACAATGTTGTGTATAGCTGTGGGTATGCATCTTTCTACCAGCTTGCAGTAGTCCATGCAATTTTAAGTATCCTTTGTGAAGTGTGTGAATTGTTTTTAATGCTTTGGCCTTTAATTCTTTCCTCATCTCTCTCCCACCCTCTCTCCCTCTCTGTATTTGGTTTTTTGGTGCTTCTGTTTTGGTTTGTGGGGCCATCTGGATGAGCTGGTCCAACATTATTACTGAAGTCAGGGCTCATTGTTAACTTTTACCATCTTTGCATAAGGCATAACACAGGCACATAGTTGTTCATTGATTGACCTGAGTGCATTAGATGGGTTTCCGTGTCATGAATTTAACCATTGTCATAATATTCTGGAGATAATAAAAAAAACTGTTCCTTAAATTTTAGATATTTAGGTATATTAGTTTATCTACTAATGATAAAACCATCTTTGTTATGTTCACTGATTTCACCTGGAACAACTTCGATCGCATCATCATGAAATAGAGTTAGGAAGCAGCATGGGGCCATACATGGTATTGTGTTTTGTGTTAGATAATTTAAGCCAAATTCTTGAACAAACATTCAGAGAATATCCTAGTAAACCATGTTGACTAGCATGCAGTGCACATAACACCTTTGGTGCTTGTAATCACTGCTACCACTGTTGACCTGTCTACAACTTCTGAATGGTCTAGTCCATACCACATGGTGCTGGTATATGGCCTTACGCATGATATAGCTTGTAAACAAATTTTCATGAAACCACTATTAATATACTTATATGGGATATATGCCAAATATACAACATACATAGGTGATAGCAAATATTGTATGTAAGCACTAAAACTTCACCAATCCATACATACATCAAATAACAAAAGGGATCAATGCAGTGTTGATTAGTGGCATCAATAACCCTGATTTGCATTGTAAATATGTAATATATCAAGTTGTTCAAAAAAAAAAATCCAAAAGTGATTGACAGGTGGACTAATCACTATTCACTAATGCTTACACGGACATAAATGCTGCTTGAGTGGGATTGATTAAATACAGTGTTATGATTGGCCAGTTTCCATTATTTTGACTTAGTAGCCTGCATTATTGCTTGGAAGTTGGACATTTTTGGTGTCTTTATAAATTGGTCTAGCTGCTTGGAAGTTGGAACATTGTTTTGTTTCTTTATAAATTGCCCTAGTTTTTTATGTACATTTACAGCTCTTTTGTCTGTATGCGGTGACAAATTGTTGTGCCAACTTTTATCAGAGATGTTTGATTGTTCTCTAATTTTTTCATTCCTTGCACGCAGATCAAATTTTGTCCGTCTGGATTTCCATGGCTTCTATATATTTATTTTGGAACGTGGAGATGAAATAATAGCTGCAGCATCTGTCAGGTGAGTTGTTTCCTCTTGTTTTCTTTTACTTGCTATATCTTGTGGCTGTCTCTGTCTAGGCATCTATATGGCACGGAATACTGTGCTCTAAAAGCCCCCTAATCAAAACAAAATTTTGTCCAGTATACCAGGCACAAAGATGCTCCTAACCATACCAGGAATCATTGTTGTTCGAATCAATCCACTTTCTGATTTTCAAATAAAAATGCCTTTTGGTTTGGTAATTTTCCAATAGTGTTGATCTCTTTTAGCACCTAACTTTGCTACTTAACAAATTTGAATGCTTTGTTTAGGGAGGTGCATTTGATGTTTGTTGGATGAATTTATAGTTAACATAATTTCATAGCACCTTTGTGTTAACTTTCTATAGCTTGCTAATTAACATCTGTCAGGACATGTTATTTGCTGTCTATTTTTCTGTACATTGCTATTTTTGTCTTATTGTTACATGAATTATAGGATGAGTACATATTAACAGACATACTCTCGCTGCTTTTAGTTAGGTTTCTTTCTTGAATTGCTGGACTTTGATACGATTTTGTTGCTACCATCTTTTGTCCTGAAACAGAATACATGGAACCAAGTTAGCTGAGATGCCATTCATTGGTACCCGGAATATGTACAGGCGTCAAGGAATGTGCCGCCGGCTTCTAAATGGAATCGAAATGGTATGTTGATCTGACCCTACAATCTGAATCCCTGTATGCATGTTTCTTGATGCTATTGCTAATGTAGGATTTAGTAATTACTTGAAGAAAATGTGTCGAGCCCCTTAACTCTTCAATGGTAATTCCCTTACTGCGTGCCTTTTCGAAGTTTGAACATGTGCAATCCTGGTTCTGCTTCTGCACTGTTGACCCAATGTGGATTAGTACTTTTCTTTCAAAAGAGTGGGCAACTGTCTATAGCATAGTTAGCCTGTCTATGAACCTTTTTTATATAGATGATGAGCATAATAGGCTATAGATTTAACTTGATACCTTTCGTAATTGAACTTTTCTGATGGCTATGTTTATTTCCTTCCATTTTCCCACTTCAGATCCTCAGGTCTCTCAATGTTGAGAAGCTGATCATTCCTGCTATATCAGAACTTGTGGACACCTGGACATCTAAATTTGGTTTTAGTCCACTTGAAGATTCTGAGAAGCAAGATGTGAAGTCTGTTAGCATGTTAGTTTTCCCTGGTACAGGTCTTCTCCAAAAGCCACTGCTGAAGAAGGCTTTACCTGACGAAGACCCATGTCCCTCCGGAGGTTAGAACAGATGACTTATTCCTTATTGATCTCCCGGTTATTTTGTTGTCCTTTTATTTAATTGTGGGTAACCTTTTAATACAGCTGGTGACGTTTCCTCTGGAAACAAGATTGGGAAACCATCTGATGTGGCCATTGAAGATAATCTTTGCTCCGTTGCAAGTGCTGAACCCCTAGGTTCTGGGGTCACAGAGCATATGGACAGCAGCAAAAATGGTGATGGTACTTGCAATGGTGATGTTTCACAACAACCTACCCATCCTTGGTAAGTGCAAACAAAGTTTACATGTTTGCTGTCATATTGATATAGTTGTTTAAGATAACAATTATTCAGATAAGCAACACAGTTTTGTTTGGAATTTAAATGAAATATATTATGCAAGGATGATATTTGTCTGGTGCCTAGAAAAGAGCCATAAATTTATGTGCACTGTAATCCCTCCGTCTTTTTGTGAGTCTCATGATTTTTAATCTCTGTTGCAGATGGGTAAGCTCTTGTTGCAACTTTTTGGGCCAATCAAATGGTGTGTCTGCTTTCCAAGAGAGGCCCCCCAAGCTTTCACATGGATGAAGCGACGAGTGCATCCATATTTTTTTGTACCTTATGAGGTTTTGACTCAGCAGTTAGCATGATATCCATCTGTTGGCAGAAAGAGGTGTGCGGGTTTTTGGAAGATCCCTTGCCGCGGTAGCCCTGTTAGTTTTCCCCAGAAATTGATGATTCAGTTGACTCGTCGGCCTGGACTTCAGAATCAGCCTGTGCAGTACTGAAAAGCTTTAACTCCAACCATCTAACCTTATGTGCAGCTGAAAACTCCGTATGTAGACTGGATGATAGTTCTGTTCGTTTTGGGAGTTAACTAAACTCCGAGGGCCAATGGAGCCACCAAATAGTCGTACATGTTACAACAGTTGTTACTTAGTTAATAGCTTTGCGCATTCCCGCAATCATCTCTCATTTCTGTAACATAATTCTCATCTCTGTAAGATAAACTAATGTATGCGCAAGCTAGAAAATTGTTCACCTGATCCGTCATGCCAAATTGGTTTCAAAATCCCTCCTGTGTTCCTGTCATGCATGCCAAATTGGTTTCGAAAGCCCTGTAGCGTTCCTGTGGAAGAACAAGGCTTTGCATCTGCATACACCAAAAATGTTTTTGTGCATCGTGCCTGGATGTGTTTATTCTCTGGGTGGAGGAAACTTGGCATGTAAAAAATACTGGAGGGGAATCACTTTGTCCTCATCGTTGAGATGTGCACAAACCGATGTTGTGGAAAGAAAATCTACAGGTAAGCATCAGCGGTACTGAGGTCATCTAGGATCTTGTTCGTGACATCCTGTGGAAGCGACGCGGAGGGCCCTGCTTTGGAGTAGAACTCAGCCGGTGATCTGATCGCCTTCTCCAACGCTACATACGATTCCTGCAGAAGAACAAGAAAAGGTGAAAAAATGGAGGAAAGAGATGGTCACTACAGCTTGCCAAGCATTGGGCTGAGCAGAGCTGAAGGATGCACGCGACGCGACGTACCTCGCCGGCGACGGCCTGCTGGCCCCTCCACCCGCCCAGGAACTCCCGGATGGACTCCTTGGCGGCGTCGGCGTTCCGCCGGAACCTGGCCATGTCGCCACCGTCGTCCTCCTCCAGCGATTCCCGGAGCGTGCGCACCACCTCCCTGGCCGCCTTCAGGTACGCCTTGGGGCCCGGCCTTGGTCTTCTCGTTCGAGTCGAAGATGGACTTAATGGCGCCGAGGACGCCATCCTCACCGCCGCCGATGCCGTTGCTCTCATCCTCCGCCCTGGCCAGCGCCACCGCCGTTCCCGCGAGGCCCAGTATGAGGGACTGGTGATCGGAAACCTCGGTCCGACGCCGCCCTGCTCTGTTACGCGACGGCGCGCGTTTATGATGTGTTATACATGACCCAGACCAGAAATATCACCAGAGAGGTCATGGCTGCCGTGCTCTAGCCATTGAAGCCCAGCCATCAGCACGTAAAAACAGATGAATAACTGTAATATGATTCTATCGTGCATTCGTGCATGTTCTACCTGATGCTGATTCTCGCAGATGCAATGCCTGGAGGTTCTTGTAGAGCAGTAGTCTATTTCTTCTCAATGTTCTTGGTATGTTCACTCTGAGCATGACGATGTATCATGTATGAATTTGTTATGCCGCAGTTGATCATGTAAGAATAAGAAAATTCAGAGAATCGTCAGAGTCCCTTCAGTGTACATGCTCTGAAAGTTCAACATCATCGGTATATACATGGTAAATCAGATTAACATATCAACTTTTCGCGGGAAAACACAGCCGAACTCCATAGGAAAATGGACTATGAGATGATAAATAATAAGTTCTTATGGAGGATTTTCCGTGCCTCAAGCAACGAAACCCGGTCGCAAAAAAAAGCAACGAAACCCAGCCCGGCCCAGAGACAGCCCAGCCCGGTACTCGTCGGCTTCAGCGCGTTGGATCATGGATCCCGCGCCGGCCATTCTCTAGAGTCTGTTCCTAGCGGGCCGCGCCGCTGCCTTTTCTTCTCGAAAAAAGTCCATCTTACCTCCCCAACCGAAGTTTGGTTTGGCTCCCCCATTTTAGATACCGGGCAAGCGACCTCCCCCATCCTACAAAACCGTCCACTTTTCCTCACTCAATGGTTTTGGACCCCGGTTTTGACCGTTCGCATGCCACGTCGCTGCCACGTCGGATACTGAAATGCGGGCCCCGCCTCCGGCCGGCCATTGCTTCCTGTCGAGCCGTACAGGCCGTGCTCGCCGCCGTCCTTCACGGCTACAAGCCACCTCGGCGCGAGCCCCACCTCCGGGCGTTGCTCCCTGTGCGCCACCGCTCCCTCCATCGGCCGCACCTGGTCCGCCACCTCTACCGCTCTATGCCGCCGCCGCGGAGCCGGAGTCACCGCCGCCCGCTCCCGCAGCCGCCCACGCGCCTCCGCTCCTCCGCTGCCTCTACTCCTGCCTCCGCTCCGCCGCCGCCGACGGTGACTAGCTGCGTCGCCGAGGATGAAGAGGAGCCCGACGTCGCTGAGGTCAACGAGAGGTTGAGCTCCTGGAGCCTCCTCGCACCGCCCACGGGGGAGACGGCGGAGGGGACGACGAGATGGCGATGCGCCCGCTCGGAGGGCGCGGTGATGGCGATCCACTTTCCCATCTTCTTCCTCATGACAGAGCGCGCGCGCGGCCATCGACGTTCATGACGTGGTGCTGCTACACCGGCCATCTCCGGCCTTATCCTCCTATTGGTGCTAGTTCACGAGCTCCGCCTCGTGTTGGAACAGAAGGACGACTGGCTCTTCTTCTTCCTCCCCCTTCTCCTCTCACTCCCCCCATGCATGGCCGTTTTGGCCGGCGTTCATGGCGATGAGGGCCATTGCCAGCCATCTCGTCCCCTCTCCTCGACTTGGCACTCCTTCAACACCACCACTAGGTGCTAGAACACACCCAAACATTCCTTCTTCTCCCACTTCCCTTCCTCCGTGTTTCCCCTCAACTGCGTCGGACGACCGTCGGCGGCGACACCGTTCTCTCACCTCCGGCGGCGATAGCGGGGCGGCACGGGCTCTTCGAGCTTCTCTGTATCGAGGTGAAGCTAGCTGGGGCGGTGGCTTGGATGGGGAGGTTACGATGGCTTGTATGCGGCGGCCTCGAGCGGCGGGCCAGGCTCGGCGTGTGGGGAGCGGCGACGCACGGGGAGCAACGCCCGGTGGTAGGGCCCGCGCCGAGGTGTCTTGTAGCTGCGAAGGTCGACAGTGTGAAGGGTAGCGCGCTTACTTTGATGGCTTGGAAGCCTGGGTTGGGCTTTCCAGTGATCCGGCCACCATTGGCCACCTCTGCTCTTCATGTGATGTGGTGCCTACCAACTCTGACAACGCCAGCCACCGCACCGGCAGTGCCCGGTCCTGAAGCTCAGCAAGGAGAAGGTGTTCAGCTAGGTCCCAGCAGAGAGGCACATAGGTGACACCCTCGTCTACATGGGTGAAGGCAAATCTGCCTCCTGGAGTGCATCTACACCCAAGCTCTGAAATTTGAATGGTTCTGATGATCAGATCAATGAGGACTCTGTCGATGAGGTGGCCGGCAAGAAAGGTGGGGAGCGTAGCGTTTTATCAGATTGACGATGTTTTCACTGCGCTATGACAAGAATGGAGACCTATCTGTCAACACAGCCGCTGGCTTCGGTACTACAGTACGTGTGCCTCATGAAGTTACTGAGCCGATGCTTGAATATATACCCCATAGCATTTTGGATGTAAGTTATTGAGCCGATGCTTGAATACCCCGTGGCATGCATGTCATTCTGGATGTAGTAACCATGATATGGGTACTGTAACTGTAAGAACCATCAACCATAAGAGTATGAGACAGTGGTGCTGTCGTTTGGATAGACTTTTGGACCTGCGGGTTGGAAACTGAGCAAGTACACAGCAAGATGCTGGTGATTGGCTGATGGCTCTCAGCTGCCATCAAGTACCGGCTGCAAAAATGAAAATGCTGTGATGGAGCATCAGTGTGACAGTGTATGCTCACGCCCTTGCTTATTTTGCTCTACTAGTAGTCTAATAGAGAGGGGTTTTGTACAGACCCGATGGATGTTCTAGACTTCTAGTCGTGCGGAGGGCCGCCAAATGCGTAAACCATTCGAGCTGTAAACGCTATGATATGTACCGTTGCAATGCATGCATGTGGATTAAGGTAGTTTCCAACTCTCCGAAAAATCTCATCTCTGGAATCATAATAATAAAATACTTGGTCAGACAAGTTCTTGAAAAAGAAAAGGTGGTAAACGGACTTCACTTGTGATTGTGCAAGCATTTATGTTATAGATATGGTGCCGAAGACAGAAAATTGATAGATAAAAGTCTGACTTAGTCCTACTCGTTAGCCTAACGACCAAAAAAAGTGAAGTTCTTGAAACGTTTGACTTAGTCCTACTCGTTAGGCTACTGCAACTCCGATTGGTCGTTTATAAACCCGTGCCGGCGTGCGTGCGCGTTCAGCGTCGGCGGCGGCAGGGTCCGGTCCCGTCTGTCAAACACCGACGACGACGACGGCGACCGAGGCCCACGGCGGGCAGGAGCCCGGCCCATCTGCCAGTCCCAACCCGGCGGCACCGGCACGCCGGCCACATGTGACCCGCGGCGAGTCTCTTCGCCGTCAGATCCGGCAGGAAACGCAGGTGGGAACCTGTCGAATCGGCCGTCGATTGGAGACGCCACCGCCGTGGTGGTGGTGATGGCCAGTCCAACGAAGCGACGGCCGAAAGGCACATTTTTATTTTGCTGGACGACCCTGCGCTTTTGTCTCCCCCACCGGGTGGCCGAAAGAAGCCGGGGAAGCCACCGCCCAGCGCCCACCGGCCGCTGTCCAGAAACTTGATCGAGCTCGTCTGCACTGTAGGAGCGGGGCCGCACGACAGGCCAGGCGCGGGCGCGGCGCGAGCTGGCCGAGCCACCCACCGGCCACCACTTCGGTACTTCCACGCCCTGAATATTTTGGATCAAGGTACCGAATGAATAGATGGCTGATAATTCCGGCCGCCAGCGAAGGATGGGTGATTTGTGTTTCCTGGAAGGGCTTTTTCTTCCTGTACGTGCGGCAATTGATTATTAGTGGTACAGGCAAAGCTTGCATGCCAAGTGTGTTGGGTGATAAAGAGGTAAAATCTCAAGTTCATCCCTTAAACCTGTTTATCATGTGACTTCACCAATCACAGTTCTCTTTTTTTTCCCGAAAGTTTCAATCACAGTTCTGTGCCATCTCCAAGCAAGCATAAGTATATTTTTTTCTATTGAAATTGGACTCGCACAAAGCACACTATTATGGACCCGAACCACGAGTCTACAGTTCAACACTGGATTAAGGGATAAAAATTAGCCGGGCTTTACACTTAGTTCGCCATTACGTGATCTCCGGCTATAAAACAAACCTTTGTCCCAATAATGAAAAAAATCAGCCATGATAAAAATTACCAATAATTCGTCTGAATTACACGTTGTTGTAACATGGATTTGTTTTTTTTTTTTGAGAACATGCGGGGTGTCATTTTTGTCATATTGCACGTGCTGGTCTACAGCGCCCGGCCGGGTGGCCGTAGCGACTCCGCGGCCTCTTTTTCATTCCCAGCAAAAGGGAGAGCCGAACCAGCTCACACCCGGCGACCGCCACCCCACTCCGCCTCCCTCCCCCCTCTGCACACCAGCTTGTATATTCCTTCTTCCCTACGCTTTCCGTTGTTCCATTCCGTCAGGCCGCCCCGCGCCTCCCCCTTTCCACCTAGCTGTTCCCGTGCGCATTCCTTCGCAACCAGCCACCCGCTCAAAGCCGCCTCCTCTCTTTCTCCGTGTTCCGATCGAGTGATCGCGAGCGAGCTCCCATGCGCGGTTGCTGCCGTTGGCCGACGACGAGGACGACGAGCTGAATCCGCCCGCCGGATCGGCCACCAGATGGTCAGTTCCTTCTTCTTCATGCCCTTCAGCTTGCTGGCTAGATAGCTGCTAGTTGATTTGTCTGGCGCTAAGTAAATTTGTCGTTGCCTGATCGATCATGGCAGGGGACGCCGGTGAACATCATCGTCGGCTCGCACGTGTGGTTGGAGGACCCCGGCGAAGCCTGGGTCGACGGCGTCGTCGCCGACATCAAAGGCGGCAACGCCACCATCGCCACCACCAATGGCAAAACGGTGCGTTCTCGGTCACCTTGTTAATCAGTTGTCTGTCGGCTAATTCTTCACAATCACCAATCCGGTCACGGTAGCAGTAGCAGTAGTCCTTGATAATTTAGCCTGTGTCGGCGGTATGATATGATCGAGATCAAAATGTTGAGCTAAAGCTTGAGATTTGACACTGTATATATGTTCGGTGAATCGGATGGGCTCACAACGAGAAAAAGGGCATCATCGATTAGTCCTGGTGTACCATGGCAACCGCATGATGCTTTAATCATCTCCAACTATTTGTAGAATGAGAGAATTATCATCCGAGACCGGGATGCTCGCTGTGATTGATTTCCAATCCCACTGCTTAATTAGCTTGTTAAGATTGGAGCAATTGAGGTTTCAGGTTGTGGCGAGCCTTGGCAGCATTTACCCCAAGGACACGGAGGCGCCGCCGTCAGGAGTGGACGACATGACGAAGCTGGCGTACCTCCACGAGCCAGGGGTCCTGTACAACCTCTCCTGCCGCTACGGCCTTAACGAGATATACGTGAGTACTCGCCGTCGTCCAGAAAACCTTCGCCTCCATTCCCTTCCTGTCGAGATATACGTGAGTACTGTGTTCTAGGCTTTCAGCTAGCTAACAGTGTTGACATGACAGACATACACCGGGAACATCTTGATTGCCGTGAACCCTTTCCAGAGGCTGCCTCATCTGTATGACGTGCACATGATGGAGCAGTACAAGGGCGCCACATTTGGGGAGCTCAGCCCCCATCTCTTCGCCATCGCAGATGCCTGTTACAGGTCTGTACGTGTGCTCTGTTACTGCAGCCAGAATCTGTAGACACATCACTAAATGTGGTCTGAAATTCGATCGGTTGCTTCTTCCTTGTTGGTGACAACGTACAACTTCAGGGCGCTGATCAATGATCACGGGAGCCAATCCATCCTGGTGAGTGGCGAGAGTGGTGCTGGTAAGACGGAGACGACGAAGATGCTCATGAGGTATCTTGCATTCATGGGGGGAAGGTCCGGTACGGAGGGGCGTACTGTTGAGCAACAGGTTCTTGAGGTAGTAAAAACTGCCCATTTTTTCACATCTTTTATCCTCTCCGATCTCAGTGTACGTCCTCACTAACCCCCTTTTATTCTTGTACTATGCACATAGTCCAACCCAGTACTGGAAGCGTTTGGTAACGCAAAGACAGTAAAGAACAATAACTCAAGGTGGACTCCTGAATCAGTAACTGCAACTTCACTTTTTTTTTGAAAGAGACTGCAACTTCACTTTGACAGCATATATATGGATTTTCCCCCCTGCCGTTAACCTGTCGATTTTTTCAGTCGCTTCGGTAAGTTTGTTGAAATCCAATTCGACAAGTATGGGAAGATATCTGGGGCTGCCGTTCGCACATACCTCCTTGAACGATCGCGAGTATGTCAGGTCTCTGATCCTGAGAGGAACTACCATTGCTTTTACATGCTTTGTAACGCACCCCCTGAGGTAATTCTCAAGAACCACCAAAATATATCCTCTGATTTCTGCATGGTCAAGGTATCCAAAGGCCAACTCCTTCGGAATGTCCAACTGATTTCAGGATGTAAAAAGGTTCAAGGTGGGAGACCCAAGATCATTCCATTACTTGAACCAAACAAACTGCTATGAAGTAGCAAATGTGGATGATGCAAGGGAATACATAGAAACCAGAAATGCTATGGATATCGTTGGCATTGATCAAGAGGAACAGGTACATCATATTAGAAGAAGAATTGCATAGAATAGCAAATACATTGCAGAAGAATTGCATAGAATAGCAAATACATTACTGATACGGGAAGTAATTCTTCTTTTTCGCTGCTCAAGGATGCAATCTTCAGAGTAGTAGCGGCAATCCTTCACCTAGGAAATATTGAATTCTCCAAAGGGAAGGAAATTGACTCATCCAAGTTGAGAGATGACAAATCCGTCTACCACCTGAAAACAGTTGCAGAACTGCTAATGTAAGTCAAATACCTTTTTAAAAAAAATGGGTGATCTGCATATTTCTGGTATGCTAAAGCATAAACTTGTTTTTAGGTGTGACGAGAAGGCCCTTGAAGACTCTCTTTGCCAGCGAGTTATTGTGACACCTGATGGAAATATCACGAAACCCCTTGATCCAGATTCTGCTGCATTAAGTCGTGATGCCTTAGCAAAGACAGTATATTCACGACTGTTTGACTGGTAAGAAGAAAATATCAAGTGATGTGTTACTAGTATTAGCGGTCAGCTAAATGTAAAGACTACAGACTGATATGGAATTCTGAATGTTGAGTTACCATTTCAGACTTTTACCAGCACCACCAGGTACTGAGTTCATCTAAACAACTAGGGGCTATTCTTATTTTGGTTGACAGGATTGTAGACAAGATCAATAACTCAATTGGTCAGGATCCAGACGCAACCAATATAATAGGCGTTCTTGATATCTATGGATTTGAGAGCTTCAAGATTAACAGGTTTGCCATTAGTAGTTTAGTACCGTCCAGTCCTACTGCAAGTATGACTGCATTTTTGTAGCTTCATTTATACTACTATACTATTTTTTTTTTGTACCTGAAAAAGCTGAAACACGATTCAAATTCTGCTGATCTGACAGTTTTGAGCAATTATGTATCAATTTGACAAACGAGAAGTTGCAGCAGCACTTCAACCAGGTTAGACAAGATTTGAAGATATTACGAGAATAATTAATGAATAGTACCCAATGTCTACCTAGATATCAAACACGTGAGTACCTTTTGCAGCACGTGTTTAAGATGGAGCAAGAGGAATACACAAGGGAGGAAATAGACTGGAGCTATGTTGAATTTGTAGACAATCAGGATGTGCTGGACCTGATTGAGAAGGTAATTTTCCGGAGCATATCAGAAGTGGTATATGTAGTACTTTTACAGAAGATTCAAATGTTAACTGGCCAATAACACTTGAACATTGCATGCAGAAACCTGGAGGAATAATTGCACTCCTGGACGAGGCATGGTATGATTTGTGGTCTTTTGACCCTAGGGAAATTATTGCTAGTGGAATTTGTAGAAGATTAATTTGATAAACTGTCTATGTAGCTTAAGGCGCAAACTGACATAACTCTAAAAACATTCTTTAATATATTTTGGTCAGTAGATATTAACATGGGATAGTTTCCCTAGCAAAAACGTTCCATAGCATGCAATTTGAAGGAAAATATGAGGATATGACATGTGTCTTTCATGCAGCATGTTTCCAAAGTCCACACATGAAACGTTTGCCCAAAAGATGTACCAAACATACAAGGCACATAAGCGGTTCAGCAAGCCCAAACTTGCCCGCACCGCCTTTACAATCAACCACTATGCAGGAGATGTAAGCAACCATTCAGTTATGATACGAATTATAAGATCTACCAGCAATGAATTTTAACAAGCTGTTCAACTAATAGGTCACATATCAAGCAGATCATTTCCTTGATAAGAACAAAGACTATGTGGTAGCTGAACATCAAGCTCTACTGAATTCTTCAAGGTGCCATTTTGTTGCAAATCTCTTTCCTCCATTACCTGAGGAGACCTCTAAACAGTCCAAATTCTCTTCAATCGGCACTCGCTTTAAGGTGTGTCATATTGGAGCTAGAACTCTATGTTTGGCTATTGAATGACCAATAACCCTTTAATCCATAATATATGCAGCAACAACTGCAATCCCTCATGGAAACGCTGAGCACAACAGAACCTCACTACATTAGATGTGTGAAGCCTAACGCTGTACTGAAACCAGGCATATTTGAGAACTTCAACGTCTTGAATCAGTTGAGATGTGGGGTATGTGTGTGTTCTACTATGTTCTGCAACCATGATTTCATGTTTTGCATATCAATCAGTTTGACATTTGTGCATGGCCATGGTACAGGGTGTTCTGGAAGCAATCCGGATCAGCTGTGCTGGCTACCCAACAAAGAGGACATTTGATGAGTTCGTTGATCGGTTTGGAATGCTTGCGCCGGAGCTTGTGGACAGGTAGCTACGGGATTTAATTAGGCAACATAAATAGGGGCGACACTCTAAAGTTAAATATGCCAATCAAATAAACTCTGATTTTTTCTGAAAGAAGATTAAAGTGAGCTCAATGCCTTTGCAGCTCTGATGAGAAGGCCGCCTGTGCAGCAATATGTGATAGGATGGGTTTGAAAGGATATCAGGTAGCCTATATCAATGAGTGAATATGGGAGATAATACTATCTTATACAGCTATATTTTTTTGCAAGACCTCACATGTGACTTTCTTTATATCAGATAGGGAAAACAAAGGTATTCCTAAGAGCTGGTCAGATGGCAGAGTTGGATGCTCGAAGAGCAGAAGTATTGGCCAGAGCTGCGCAACTAATCCAGAGGCGTATAAAGACGCATCTTATGCGAAAGGAATTTGTCAACTTACGAAAAGCCTCAGTTCACTCTCAGAAGTTCTGGAGAGGTACTTCGCTGCTTTGAGCACTTTGTGTCCTTAAGGTCAGTAAAACTGGTCTTACCTGAAACTGACATAATGTAATCGAATCCTGCAGCAAGACTAGCTAGAAAGCTTTTTGAGTATATGAGAAGAGATGCTGCTTCAATTCGGATACAAAAGCATGCACGTACCCATTCTGCCAGAAAAGCGTACCTTCAAGTGTATGAATCAGCTATAGTAATACAGACAGGGTTACGAGCAATGGCTGCTCGCAATGAACACAGATTCCTAAGAGAGACCAAGGCTTCCATAATTATCCAGGTTCGCACTACTATGGCAATCATGATTTCTAGATAGTTTTTCCTAAGGAACCATAATTAACTGTTTTATGAATCACAGACTCAATGGCGCCAACACAAAGCTTATGTTGCTTACAAGCAGCAAAAGAGAGCTTCATTGATTCTTCAGTGCTTGTGGAGGGCACGTATTGCAAGAAAGGAACTTCGGAAACTGAGAATGGTTTGTCTAATTTCACATTTGAAACATAAGTACACCATTCATTATTAATGCATCATAAAGTAAGCATAACTATGTAAACAGGAAGCAAGAGAGACCGGCGCACTCAAAGAAGCGAAAGACAAGCTTGAAAAGAGAGTAGAAGAACTTACATGGCGGTTAGATGTTGAGAAGCGTTTGAGGGTAATTCATCTGGATCAATATGGCAGTTTCTGTAGTGTTTTACATCGCTACATGGTCCGAAATAAGTTTATTAACTGTCTTGCTGGCAGACTGACCTTGAAGAAGCCAAGGGGCAAGAAATTGAAAAGTTGCAATCTGCATTGCAAGGGATGCAAGAAAAGATAGAAGCAGCCCATGAAGCAATAGAAAAGGAGAAAGAAGCTGCAAAGTTAGCAATTGAACAGGCACCACCAAAGATAGTAGAGGTGCCAGTTGTGGACACTGCAAAAGTTGAGCAGTTGACAAGTAAAAATAAAGAACTTGAGGTGATCAATGCCCAATAAATTCCACATTTTTTCTTCAAAAAAATAAATTCCACATTTTTATTCAGGCATAAGATTCATAATTTAATCCTTCAGAAAATTTCTCACATTCACGTTTGGATGCAGGATGAACTAAGTACATTTAAACAGAAGGCTGAAGATCTTGAAAATAAGCTCCTTGAGTTGCAGAACAAGGCTGATGAATTGTCACAGGAGACACAGGAAAGAGAATCCAAAACTAATCAACTTCAAGAAATGATTGAAAGGTATTAATTAATCTTTCTGCTTTGGTCAAATTAACTTGAATAAATTCCAAACCCTACCCATACACTACCTCTTTATAAGTTGCAGGCTTGAAACAAGTTTAACCAGTATGGAATCTGAAAACCAGGTTCTACGACAACAATCATTGGTTGTTGCATCAGCAGATGAGGATAAATCAAAACAAATAGAGAGGTATGTTCTTCAATATGCAAACCTTGCATTCGCATTATTTTCTGTTTCTTTCTGGACTCCATTAATGTCCTATAAGAAATCCTCACAAGTTCAAAAAAAAAATGGTCGTTTAGACTGGAAAGCAAGATTGCCACCTTGGAGTCAGAGATCCAGTTGCTCTGCAGTAATTCTGTGGTAGCTGTTCAGGCCATAGTCACTCCTGAAATGAATCAGACATCAGTAATGGAGGTAAATTTCCTTGAAGCAACTTTCGGAAACACTAATTTGGAACATTTACTATTTGATAACTAAAAGTGTTGCATTGCATTTTCTGTCAGAATATCACTCATAAGGAAATTGACAACGGACACCAGCTTGAAGAAGTCAAAGTAGTCAATGTACGTGCTATAAGTTTTACCTGGCAAACATATTATAAGATATTGCAGAATCTCATTAATATGGAGTACTTATGCTCTGCATGCAGGAGCAGGTGGTTGTTCCTCCTGTAAAGAATCTAAGCAAACAAAAATCACTGACAGATCGTCAGCAAGTACGTTCACTTCTTTATCGTGTTACTATTTATCTGAGGAACATGTTCTCTGTATCAAAGACACAAACAATGAACATGCTGAAGAGTGATTTCTCACCATTTGTTCTTCCTTCACACTGCTACAGGAAAATCATGATGCCCTGATTAAAAGTTTGGTAGAGGACAGGAGATTTGACGACAAAAAGTCAGCTGCAGCATGCATTGTCTACAAATCACTCCTGCACTGGCATTCATTCGAAGCAGAGAGGACTAACATATTTGATCGAATCATCCAAACAATTAGGTCATCAGTTGAGGTAATCACATAAACACCCCTACCACTTTCCTTTTTCAGTGACGTAAAACTAAGAATGTTGTTAAGAAACTCATAACCTGAGTACATGTACAGGGTGCTGAGAGTCCCGGAGAGCTAGCTTATTGGTTGTCGACAACATCAACTCTCCTCTACTTGTTACAAAACACCCTCAAAGCTAGCAGTTCATCAAGTAAAGGATCAAATCACAGCCGGACCACAAGAGGCAGTCTGTTCAGTAGAATGGTGCAGGTAAGTTCTCCATCCAGACTTTTGTAGTGGTTGAGGCCATAGCTCAAGCCTCCGTTCTCCTTAAAGATATAATGTAATTTGTCCTATGTAATTTTTTCTGGGACATCAAGATTTTACCAGTCAACTTCCATTTAGTATCAAGGACTGACTGTAAAAGTGAGCTTATACATCCCAAAAAAATCATTTCAGAGTGCCCGGACATCATCATCATCAGGATTAGGCATTACTAGTGGATACAGCGGAATGGTAGGAAGGCCTGACACCGCATCAATGGTAGAGGCAAAATATCCAGCACTGCGGTTCAAGCAACAGTTAACAGCATATGTCGAGAAGATATATGCGATAATAAGAGATAACCTGAAGAAGGAAATAAGTCCATTGTTGACTATGTGCATACAGGTACAGCAACTAAGACATTTTCATTATCAGGATAGGAGGCAGTGCGATGTTCTAACAATTGCCAATCTTCGTAGGCTGCAAGAGCTAATCGTGTGAGACCATCTCGGGGATCACTAAAAAGTATACACTCTAATGCACTATCAAGGCAAGCATCAAGTGTACATTGGCAAAGCATTGTTAAGTGCCTGGATCATACACTGGAAACAATGAAAAACAACTATGTGAGTCCAATCTTGGTAATTTTTCATCTGTCCTATAGTTAGGTAACTACAGAAATGTAATGATGAATCCAATAATGATTTTGTAGGTGCCCCCGATGATAATCCGGAAAGCATTTAGTCAAGTATTTGCATATTTGAATGTGCAACTCTTCAACAGGTATTACTATATATTGTACCAATTTGTAACTATTCTTGATTGCACAAGCTCAGATGGGACACCAGTACTTCTTTGGTAAATATTTTACATGGTTGATTCTTGGCGGTATTAAATACCTACCTTTTTGTTTAGTTTGCTACTTCGTCGGGAATGCTGCTCTTTTAGCAATGGGGAGTTCTTAAAGGCTGGCTTACAAGAACTGGAGCAGTGGTGCTCTAAAACAACTGAAGAGGTGAAGAATTTTCCCTTTTTTGGATAACACCAACAAGTTAAAAAATTGTAATCAGCAAGAGGGCACTAAGTTGAAATGCATTACCATGATGCAGTACGCAGGGGCATCTTGGGATGAACTGCAACACATTAGGCAGGCGGCTGGGTTCCTGGTATGCCTGAAAACATGCAGTTATTCACAGACAAACCAGCTTCATCTGTCCACTCACTAAATGAATTCATATTACAGATTTTGCATCAGAAGTCACACAAAAACCTGGAAGAAATCATGAATGAGCTTTGCCCTGTAAGTTATAAACAAGAAATCCTATAAATGCCTGGATTTTTTTGCGAGCTGTCAAGTATGAAAATTTTGTGTGTTCTCCACAGGTTTTGAGCATAACTCAAATATATCGCATAGCAACGATGTTCTGGGACGACAAATATGGTGCACAAGGTCTATCCCAAGAGGTAAATGTGTGTCTGCTAACTTCAGATTGTTTGACGTGTATGCAATTCCAAGTACAATCCCATGAAATATATCTGTGTGTTGCAAAAGAGAACATCTTAACAAGAGCTGACATTATTTCAGGTCATTGGAAAGATGAGAACGATGACAACAGACGGCTCGATAACTACTCCAAATAGTTCTTTCCTGCTAGATGATGATTCAAGGTATAACCAGTAGTTCATTACTAGTTCATTACTAAGACGTGATTTCCTAACTGAAACCGCAACAGTAGCCACTGATCTAACGCCCAAAACGTTCTAAAATGCAGCATACCTATATCCTTGGATGATATAGCACGACTGATGCTTGACATCGACCCATCGGAAGTGGAGCCACCGCCACTACTGAGGCAGAACTCGCAGTTTCACTTCCTTCTACAGCAGCACACGGACTGATTTAGACAAACAAAGACAAACTGGTACAGCTATTTGTAAAGTTGCCAAGGACTGAAGATTTTTTTATAGGAGTGCACAGATTGAGTTGCGTTTTTTTTTTCTTTCACAATTTTGGGTGGGAACGTTTACAGGAAAAGGAAATATAGGATACCCTGATATAATTCTTTCCATTGTTTTGATTGTTTGAAACAGAAAACATTGTAATTATTTGAGGAAGTGTATAAATGAAAGTATACATATTTGTACCCAACCACATGCAATGCAAACATATTCCTGATCTTCTCGTTGAGCTAACGATCAATGCACCACTGCCCATGCAAAGGTTGAGTATGTACTATCCTAATTCCTAAATGAACTGCATTAGCTTCAGCCTTCAGTCCTCTTTAATCTCTTCCAGAATCTAGGCAGGATCCAGAGTGGGTACAATAAACAAACCATTGTACCTTCATGTCTGCATAATCTTAATTTTCCTTGGAAACGAACTCTGCTGAACGCCTGGACAGGTATCACATTGTCGCTATATCAGCTAAAATGATTCAGGTATCTTTGCTTTTTTTTAAACAAAAATGATTCAGGTCTCTTAATCGCTTGCTACTATAACAGCACGGGCCATTAGCCCATTACCCCCTCTCTGCATTCTAAGGCTTTCCAAGCCACCCCCAATCTTGCTGAACGAAATGGCTCCAGCCAGGGGAAGGGACATGTTACCTGACCTGACGGTGACAGATGAAGAGGCCTGCCTGAAGCCCCGCGCGGCGCTCCCTCCTAGCGGGTGCGCGCGTGATTTGGTCAGGGAGAGCGAGAGCTGGCCGTGGATTTGAGATGCGATGCGGACAGGCCGCCGCCTTCGAGCTAGGGAACGGACCTGACCTGGCTGCACACCCAGGCAGGTCGCTGGGATGGACCCGTTCAGAGTTCAGAGTTTCAGACAGCCCGTCCGTTTCTCAGATAATTAAATCTGAAACCTTGTTTTCGCTACTTCAAGTAGTATTGCAGTTATTTTCTCAGAAAGGAAAGAAAGCAGTATTGCCGTTGGCACTTGATCTGCAGCACCGACCGGGCATGTCTTTGGAGAATCTACAGAGTCAGCTTGATTCCATGTTCAATTTCCTCCACGCTCATGGATCTTCATGGTGCCGTGCAGCGAGCAGCCAAGCACTCACTGGTCTTAGCCTTCTTCTAGGGCCCCTCTCGCGCACAGTACGGTACTGTAGTGCCCCATTTCGGATATCAATTAGCACCAAGATTATAGATAAACATGGCCGGTTCTCGGTTCATGGAACTACAGGGCAAACATTTCATTTCCCTCCGATATTCGTCGGCGGAACGTGCATCTCCACGTACACGCCACGCGTCCTCGCTGGGACCCGTCCCTGTGGAGTACTCGTACAGTATAACATGACGCCTGACAAGGGACCTGCGCACGTCGGCCACCGAGATATAGTATTTGCAGCCGCGCGCGTCCGGCCTGGCCGTAGGGTACTCGAATTCGAGAGACGAGGAGCAAGTTGCAAGCCCCGGCGCGGCAGTACACGGGCGGAGTCGCGGAGAACGCTCTAGGCGAAGCCCGAATTAGTAAAAACGGAGCGGCGGGGCCACCGTCCTTATCGTATAATTATCCAGACTTCCAGAGCTAGACTAGCTCTTGTTAAGTTCTAAAATTTAGCCCTCAAATTTCAGTATACAAAAAGAAGATTCTCGTCACATAAAAATATCGGTACATATATAAAGTACTAAATGTAGATGAAATTAAAAACTAATTACATAGTTTTATTATACTTTGCGAGACGAACATTATGAGCCTAATTAATCAATTTTTTTATAAATACAAACGAAATGTCACGGTGTCGCATTTTAAATTGTCAATTTTGACATGCCAAACTTGACGTCTAAACAAGGCCACTGTTTAGGAGAAAATTCCCACGTTCAAATTTCAAAGTTATGGTGGGAAAGTAGGTTGTGCAAAATTTGGTTGATAGTAACAAAACCCCAAAATAAAAAGGTACGGGCTCGGTAACATTGACTTAGACAATGATATGTTTATGTCAGTGTTTAATTTTGTACTTTCATAATACCACCTCAGTTTGTTTTATCCTTTTAGATATATAATGTTTTCTATATATCGAAATATACACTGTATTTACATACATAGCAATATTATATACTATATGGTTTATAATTTAAACCGGATAAGTAATTAATAATCTATTTATATAATAGTTTCACTATATATGCATGCTTCTATTTCCTCTGTCCCAATGTATATTTGATGCGTCAACTATCGTTTATACAATTTTACTATACCTGCTTCAGCGTAGTTATATCGCCACAGCTCGTAAATCGGCGTGTAGTCTGAAATACCCGTGGCCATACAGCCGTGTCAAGTATACTTGTGGGACACACGATTATTTGTTCTCACTGGTGCTTTCGAAGGAAAGAAATGTGTACGGTTGGGTTTACAAGC
Source organism: Echinochloa phyllopogon (assembly GCA_033239725.1). NCBI lineage: Eukaryota > Viridiplantae > Streptophyta > Magnoliopsida > Poales > Poaceae > Echinochloa > Echinochloa phyllopogon. The sequence goes on along the minus strand of BTCW01000009.1, from coordinate 6,580,119 downwards.
TGCGCGCTTGGTTCCTGGTAAAACAAGTGGGCGTGGAAGAGTCGATTAGCTGTGCTCCAGACACCACGAGAGTGGAGAGGACAAGGCCGCAAGAGAGATTTTTCGTCAAGCAACGAAACCACTTCCAGATAAGAACAAGCTCGGAGCTTTATGGAGAAGCTTTGCAATGAGGACCACAGCTACAGTACATGGGCCTGATTGGGTCGTGGGCTGGCCCAAGGCAGCCTAGGGTTTCTTCCTGCTAAAGTAGTTTAAATGCTTCCGTCCTTATCCCCATCTACAGTAGAGAGCAGGGGAAAAAGGGCGACTGCGAGGCGAACGCCGATTCCGGCGCCGGTTCCGCGGGATCCCCTCCTTCTCCGGCGTCCTCGTCGGCGATGGAGCATGGGGGGTTCCTCGGAAGCGGCAGCCGGTGTAAATACCCCTATCTTCCTTGGTGTAGGTAGTTTAGGGTTAGGTTTGACCATGCTTTCGTTAAGGCGTGGTCTCGTAGACCTGCGCTGCTGCGGGCCTTGCGTGAGACGACGACGTGGATGCGGTGAAGCCAGATCGAGAATCGGCGTGGCCTTCTCTGATATCCCCGGCGGTTTCCCTGTCTCTGTGGCCGGTGGTAGCTTGAGGTTCGTGTGCTTCCTCCTGTATTTCTCAGCTAGCGTGCCTATCCACAGCTTGGTTGATGGAGTCAGGAGGAAGGTATTTTGCTACTGCCTTGTTCGTGTCGGTGATGGTCTCGCCGGTATGGATGTGTGGAGTTTTGTGTCTCTCCAAGGGGGTTCTGGTGATGCCAGAATTTCCCTTGTGAGATTTATGTCCCAACTAGTGTCTCCGGGTTGGTTTTCCAGACCCACCTTTCTTGGTGGTTTGCTTGCCCTCCTGGGAGTGCCTTCGGTCGGTGTGACGGGGATCCTGGCGAATCCTGAGGCGTCGGGTCTCTGTTCTTCCAGCGAGGTGATGGCCAATGGCCATCGACGACGGCCTGGGCGTTCAGCGATTTTAGGGTATGCCGATGTTTTCGACATGCTATTTGTGGTGCCATTCAAAATCTACGGTGTCCCGTCGGAAAGGGGATCGACTTCAAGTTGCAGGAGGCATCTCCGATCGCCGGCGACGAGCACAACTAGGATGTTCTTGCAAGGACCCGAGTATATTTTTTGTTTCTTTAAAGGGTATCATTGTAAGATTTGGCATGTAATCCATCTGGAAAACATATGAAATAAAACCCTGTTTCTCAAAAAAAGTAGTTTAAATGGAATTAATGCTAGAGCCACACAGGAAAATGTTGCTTAGTGTATTTTATATAACGACTCCACAACTACGTCATGATAGCAATGAGAACCCATGTTACATGCAACATAGGCCTTGTTTAGATCTCAAATACAACTCCCAAATTTACTTTACAGAAAGAAGATTCCTCATCACATCAAAATATCATAACATGCATGGAATATTAATGTAGATGAAATCAAAAACTAATTGCACAGTTTTATTGTGCTCTGCGAGACGAACATTCTGAGCCTAATTAATCAATTTTTGAACAATTTTTCACGAATACAAACGAAATGCTACAGTGACGCAATGATTACAAAGTGACATCAAACTTTTAAATTCGACCTCCTAAATTCAACATATAAACAAGACAATAGATGAAATCAGTCTTACTCACTTAAAATTTTAGAAAATCCAACTCTAGCTCTAGTCTCTAATGTTTAAGCAGAATTACAAAGATAGTTCACATGCCTCTTCAAAATGAAGTAAAAACATGTACGGCATAAAGTCGTTAATGAATTAGTATATTTTAAATTTTCAAGTGTGTAGTGCTAGACATCTCAAAAAAAGTGTATAGAGCTAGATTTAGAGTCTGAGGCAATTAATAGTTTGTCTTAAATGGAAGTATTTACTGATAAATAACCTTAGGCACGTTGCGAACTTGTAACGTACTACAAAACTTAAATACTTTTAACGCCAAGTGTGTCTGAACTTGTAACGTACTACAAAAAATAAATACTTTAGTGGTAATTATTTGTTGTGAACTTGTAATGTACTATAAAAATAAATACTTTAATACTTAATAAAAACAACACTGGAAAATAGGTCAAAACCACGTGACGTCACTTACCTCTGCTAATATGCATTAACTAGACCACATGTAATAAAAAAATTTTGTGCAACGAAGGATCACTGGCGGATCTAAATAGAGGTGAACCTTGGCGCCGCCCCCTAAATGAGATATGAGTAGATTTTAATGTCCAGTGTTAGCTAGGCCAGTGGCAAGAGCAAGCATTTGATTAGTTCCCATTGCTTGATCTTCCTGATGTTGACCGTGATTGGCCTCTGTTTAATGTTGAGCCACGTTCCGTTACTGCAAACGATAGAAACATTTTAATATAGGCGTAGAAATCAACACATGCATATGATACATTTTTTCTTCAATTATGCAAGCTAAACTGTTTTATGTGTGCAACTTTTACGTCCTTACTTATCTGACCTATGTGAAGGTTGTCTGCATATAATTATATATATGATTCGCTTATGGAACCAGGTACTTTTTATTAAATTCGTACATAATATAAAGTAAAGATTTTTCAAATAGTGCTTTACTTTCCATGGCATTGCCTTTTTTTCTAGCATGTTCCGGAGTTGCGTGTACCCGGAGCGGAAGTCGGGAAGATAAACGAGCGGCGGGGATGGGCCGGGGTGCGGTATTTGAATCACCGCCTCCGGAATCGCTAAAACCTCTCTACCTCTTGGCTGGCGGCCTCCTTCTCCCTTTGTGTCTGTGGCGGCTATCCCCTTCTCTCCTCGCCTCGTCTTCCTCCTCCCCTTCCCTAGGGTTTATCCTCACCACCACCTACCCCTCCGCCTCTCCCCGCCATAGACAACAATTATCTTTTCGAATTGCGGCGGCCTTGGATCCGATCCGGTAGCAGCCGTGCGGCGGCAGGCGTCTGTCCCAGATCGAATTCGGTCGGAGGAAGAAGCCATGGCGACTGTTGCTCCTGCCCCGACCGCGGCTGACCGTATCCTTTGCTTCCTGTTTGGTTCCTTGGTGGGTTTTCTCTGTGTGTAGGGTCTCGGAGGCTGTGCGGCCGGCGGCAAGCTGTAGTTTTTAGAAAGATGCGATCTTTTTTTGTCATGCTTATTGGTATGAAAAAAAATCAAACCTTGCTTTGAATCCGCGTGTGAATTATATGACCGAACTGTGAGGTGCTTTCTTGAATTCGATTTGCTTCTTCCTTGATTCGTGGGATGCAGAGGCCACCAATCTCCTGCAAAAGCTGTCCCTGGAGAGCAAGAAGGATGGCTCTGACGCTGCTAAGAAGGTAGCTTTCGAGGCAGTTTTGAGATTTTTGTAAAATTCTTATTAGTGGAAGGAGGAGATTCACTAACATTAAAATTCCATGCCTTCCTAACTGTATAATTGTAGCCTTCTGGGATGCCATATGGATCTGCCAACTCCGCAGATGCGCAGAGCGCTGCTTCGCAGGTGGACAGGTCGATAACACCTCTACTGCAAGAGGCCATGGATCCTAACTTCTTGTACCAGCCCAGTGGATATGCCTCTCCAGCCTATTACTATCCTAGTGGTACATAAACCTGTGCTCCTTGTCGCCTGCAACCTTGTTAGGTGGTTAAGCTCAATAATTGCAATGTTTGATTCTTGCCTGGTTCTCAGGTTACGATGGCTCAACCAATGAGTGGGACTCACGGTACACTGGCCATGAAGGAATGGAGCCCCCTGTAAGTTAATATTTGTGTTTTTGTTTCTCGAATACGCGGGAAAGTTAATATTTGTTTTGACTGCCATTATCTCAACTAGGTGTACTTTTGTGTTTAAGATACATTTGGATTATGCGCTTTGGTCTTGTCTAGGAAGCAAAGAACAAATAGAGATGAATGTTAATTCTTAATTTTGAATTTTGGTGAATCACTTATTTACTCATCTGGACAATATAACAGATGAATCTGATTCTTTTTTCTTTTATGTTGAACCAATGTAGCAGAGTATGTACGGCGACATGTACCATGGATATGGCTATGCTCCATATGGCCCATATCCTTCGGGTTCTCCTGTACCAACTGATCATGGTCAGTCATATGGGTCTCAACAATATCAGTACCTGACTCATCAATATTATCAGACACCAACCGCAACAAATGCAACACATGGTGTAAATGGCGCCAGTTCTCAACCTGAGCTGCCTTCTGTTGTCAGTCACCAGCCGCGTGTTTTGGTAGATGCAACAAAAGCAAGTCCAAACGGGATTGCTATTGGTATGTCAACTGGTAACAACAGTTCGCTGCCGTGTAAGCAAACCCACTTGAATGTATCAGTAGCAAACAATGGTTCGTATGGAAGAGGACCTATGCAAGGTGGCGGACCTTCTGCAAGCAATTATGGTCACAGTGGTATCCGTTCTCCAGCTCAATGGTATGATGGGCCAGTTTACTCAAATGGGCATCAGAGACCAACTGCTAGTTCCACATCTTACCGCTCCAATTCATCATCTGCGAAAAATCAGAGCCAGCGTCCAACAACAAACCTCATGGTGTGTTCTCCAAACAAAGCATTTTCATAATGTTGTGTTGCAGAGTTTCTTTTTAAGTAAATTATGTTTGGCAATCAAGGACTTTCCAAACTCTCACATATACCTTTCTTAAAACCATGCACATATGTGATGCATTTGCATATTTGGATTATTATAGGAAGCATTTAGTTTCCTTGAATAAAGCTTAGCTGTTTCATTTATCTCCAGGGTATACATGCACAGATGCCTTCGTCTGGGATGGGCCTGACCTCACCTAGCTATCCTTCTAGGATGTACCCGGACAACAGATTATTTGGACAGTATGGTCAGTACGGGAACACAATGAAAGGTGGGCTTGGTTTTGGATCAAATGTGTATAACTCAAGAAATAATGCGCGGTGGGGAGTCGTGGATACCAAATACAAGCCTAGAGGGCGTGCGCCTTTTGGCTTTGGTGGTGAGAATCAAGATGGATTTACCGAGCTGAACAGAGGACCAAGGTCTGGTGGTTTCAAGCACCAAAAACAGTTTGGGCCTACTGTCACTATTGCTGTGAAGGGCCAGGCCCTCCCTTCAGTTGGGAAACAGAACAGTGCTCTTCCAGACAAAGGCCAATTTAATCAGGAAGGATTCCCTGTAGCCTACAAGGATGCAAAGTTCTTTGTTATCAAATCATATAGCGAAGATGATGTGCACAAGAGTATAAAATACAATGTGTGGGCTAGCACTCCTAATGGAAATAAGAAGCTGGATGCTGGATTCCGAGAGGCTCGGGAGAAATCCAGTGACTGTCCGGTGTTCTTATTTTTCTCTGTAAGTCATTTTCATGTTTCCCCATTATTACCTGTTGTTCTTTGTCATTCTCTGTCTGACCTTGACCTTGGCCTTTAGGTGAACACAAGTGGTCAGTTTGTTGGTGTTGCTGAAATGGTTGGTCCTGTTGACTTTGGTAAGACTGTGGAGTATTGGCAACAGGACAAATGGAATGGTTGTTTTCCCCTCAAGTGGCACATAGTCAAGGATGTGCCCAACAACATCTTGAAGCATATTACACTGGATAACAATGATAATAAGCCTGTGACAAACAGCCGTGACACACAAGAGGTATGCTTTCCGAATGATCCTGGCTTAGATTCTTATTAAGTGATAAATTGCATCATGATGCAATGGGCTGAGGGTACTGTGAAGATAATAGTTCAGTTAGTTTCTCTTCAGGGCGTTTAAAAATTTTACAGGTTTATCATCGGGAAACTTTAGCAAATGGGACCCGCAAAATATGAAATGTTTATTTCCTGATCTTGTTTACAGTCATGTATGATGTATGATATGCCATGTTCACTGTCATGTATGATTATGATATGCCATGTTTACAGTCATGTTCCTTGAAAATCTTCATGTATGACCATGCCACTATCTTATTTATCTATAATTATAATCTAGGCTGCATGACAGCTTATAATATTGTTTGCCGGTTCAAGTGAATTGCCTCTTAAGATGATTGAAGTGGGTGGTTGACAAATTATATATCACTGTAATCTGTTGATAATAATAATTTATCTTTTCAGCAGCCTGCTTACGATAGTTCCCCATGTTGCCCATAATGCTGCAGGTTAAGCTTGAGCAAGGTCTTGAAATGCTGAAGATTTTCAAAGAGCATGTTAGCAAAACCTCAATTTTGGATGATTTTGGTTTTTACGAGAATCGCCAAAAGTTGATGCTGGAAAAGAGAGCAAAGCAGCAGCTGGTTCAAGGCCAGGCAAGTGCTGATACTGTTGTTAGTGTTGTATCATGTAGTTCTTTATGGTTCTAAGTGATAGGTTCTGATGCCACCTTATTGTTGTTCACATTGGCCAGGGGGGTGATGTCTCTCAAGAAAAGGATAAGGAGACAGCTGATGGCAAACCAGGGTCACAGAAGCATGCATTGAGCAAGGATGACACTCTTGCCGAGGAAGCAGCGAATGCCTCCAAACCTCTAGCTGAAAGTGGAGTATCAAATGGCAACTAAGCATTATATATCACCTACCCGTTGCCTTGGTGGCAAACGATCACGCAAATGCTGCAGGTTTTTGCGGTATCTGCAGATTAAGATATATTATTTACTGCATGAATTATAGACATCGTTTGGCACTGGTATTCCTTAGCTGAGGCTCGTCATGGGAGTGAATCAGTTTTTACCTCAATTTTCCGTTTTAGTTCTGTGACTGGTTTTTCGTGTTGTGCTACCTGTGTTAGGCCTCTTACATACCCTGTGACATCGGGTTGTTGTAACCCTGTTTTTTTCTGCTCTTCTCTTAGCTCTATTATTGTTAGCCAAGAAGCGGATTTCTATACTTCTGAACAACATTAAGGTAATTTTTTGCGTGTCGTGGTACTGCTGGAGAGAGTAATAAAACAAGACTCTGAGTTTAAAGCCTTTCTATGCTCATGCACTGTATAATTACTATGCCTTCTGTGTCAAGCTGTTGGCATCAGGGAAGTTACAGGGGAGGATCTGTTGGTCTTGTATGTGTGTGTTATGCAGCTCTTGTTTATATGTTGTGAATGAATGCTATCATGGTTGAGTGCAGGAGGCGTGGAGCATATATTAATTGTTTAGCCAAGGCTGCTCAGGGCAAGAACACGTTCCACAATGTGCCAATGTAACGCCAATGTTTATTTGAATTGTGAAGAGAATACTGCGGTGACGTTCGCCGCTAGTACGATCTTCATGCATGGACGACCAGCTGCTAGCGCTTTCTTTCCCGGCTAAAGCAAAACGCCGTAACTCTGGAATTCTATGAAGTTCATGGATTAACCATTTTAATAAGCTCCAGTCTTATTTTCTAGCAAAGCAACGATATTTGTTCAATGGAAACCCGAAACGCGAGCAGGGATAATGAATTAGCAGGGATAATGAATTTGATACATGTTTCTCTTAATAAAAAAAAGCAAATTGGGTGTCCGATTTGAGTTTGATCTCCGACGGGCTGGTGACACCATGCGAAAACGTGAGTGCAGCAATTCATTCCCTCGTGATGAGCTGCCCAACAGCAACAATTAGGCCATGACAAAATGGGCCCAGTAAAACCGAGACATTTCAGGCCCACACGACCGGCCCATCCCGTGGGCCGAAATGAATTAGTGACGTAATAGTGTAATACTGGAAACTAGGAATTTCTCTCTCGAGCTCGTAGCGATCTTCCGTAGTCGCTTCCGAAACCCTAATCCCCAAATCACCCAGCCCGGAGCCCCGGGATCCGCCCGCGCATCGTCGGCCAGCATGGCGATCGCCCGCACCGGCGTGTACGTTGACGACTACCTCGAGTGTGAGGCTAACGTGCTCCCGTTTCACGGATTATCGAATCTGTTGCCGCCTCCGATTGCTCGCCCGTACCGGTTGGTTTTGTGTTTTGAATCGTATAGATTCGAGCACCTTGGCCGGCGACCTGCAGAGGATCCTCTCCACCATGCGCGAGCTGGAGGACAGGGCACATGGTGATGATTCTCTCCATTTCTTATTTTTTTAGGAACGTGTTCGTAATTTTGTATCTCTGCTGTTGCTTAATTTGTGGAAAAGATATTTTAGTGTCGGTTGATGCTAAGTTGCATTTTCGTGAACTGAAGATGGCATGTAAAAACTGATTGCTGCTTGGTTTGTGTTTCAGGCATTATGGGTCAGACCAAAGAGCAGATAAAGTATCTCCTGGGAGTATCATCCCATGGTTATGACAGGTCAAACATGGATGATGATGAGTCGGAGAGGATGAAAAAGGATATTGAAGCTAATCAGGACAATGCTCTGAGTCTCTGCACCGAGAAAGTGTTGCTGGCCCGCCAAGCTTATGACCTGGTATTGCTTCCTTGCTACTGAAATTCAATGTTAAACGTTCAACTAGTGTGAGCGTGTCACAATATTATTTCATGATCTGGTACTGCTTCCTTGCTAGTTTTAGTTGTTGTTTAGTTTCTATTCCCTAATCAGCTCAAACATTTGTTCTCAACTCCAAAATTACTGCAAGTTTACGTATTTGTACTATTGTACAAATTGAAATTCTAGGTTCGAGTCTTTGCACCCACTGTATGCTCTGAGTTATTACAGTTATAAGTTGCACAAATTCAAATATAAATAGTAACTGAACTACTAGAAAGTGATCAGCAAGATGAAGCTAAATTTAAATATGATATGAAGGGTCTGATACAATTCATATTGTTTGATATGCCATGTATCTAATATCGATCTTTAGAAGCCTAACATCTCTTTTACCTGTGTGCAAGTAAAGCAGTTCTGGGGAATCTGAGTCAATCCAGAATTGGAAGTTCAGTTTTGTTAGCATTACCATTTTATTTGGTGTCACTTGCTTTGTGTGGATATCTAATTCTATATAAGCACCTTGGATATTATTGTGCAGATAGAGAGCCATATCAAACGCCTTGATGAAGACTTGGGCCAGTTTGCAGAAGATTTAAAGCATGGTATTGGCAATCGTGGCAGATTTCAGACATTAATATGGGATGCTACTCTTAGTTGTTCTATAAACAGAGTATTGATCTCCCCCTCTTAATTGCAGAAGGGAAGCTACCTCCAGAGGAACCTTCAGTCCTTCCTCCAGTTCCGGTGGTTAGCAGGGATGAGAAAAGGAGGCTTGGTTTTAGTACACCTCAAGCATCAAAGAAATTTAGAGAGAGGGAGTGGGACAGGGAAAGGGGTATGGATTTTGATTTGATGCCCCCTCCAGGTAGCAGCAAGAAAGCAGGTACATCTATGGATGTTGATCCAATGATTGATCCAAATGAACCGACGTATTGTATATGCCACCAGGTCAGTTCTGAAATAATATACTTCCTCCGTTCCAAATTATAAGTCGTTTTGGCAAATCTAGATTCATAGTTAGTAGTATGTATCTACATATATACTTATGTCTAGATACATACTACTAACTATGAATCTAGATTTGCCAAAACGACTAATAATTTGGAACGGAGGGAGTATGTGTTAATATTTCCTGGAACTTACATTTGCATCGTATCTACATGAACACTATTTTTCACAGATATTCACTTTTTTCATCGCATTTCAGGTTTCATATGGTGATATGATTGCATGTGACAATGAGAATGTAAGTTGTTTTGGTGCCAAATAATCATGACTCATGAGTTGCATTTTAATCTTGTCAGGTCTCAGATAAGGTTTAAAACTTTTGCAGAGGTGATTTTGTTGGGATTTAGGAGTTCTTTGTTTACATTTCAAACAACAGAATGTAGCGCTCAGTTCAATATATTTTGTTGCAGCTAAACTTCTTGCCAGTGTATATCTTTAAGTTTGTGGTTTTCTCTACTTGTTACCATGCCCAGTTGCAGACTGCGGATTTTGCTCACTGCCTTACTCTTATGACTAGGTTATAATACTGGCCTGTTCTTGTATATTCTAGAGCAGGTATTGTAGAATTCATCGATCACAATAGGTTCTTGCAACATTTTGTTCCCTGTTCAATTGCTTGCTAGTTAATAGGCCATCTTGTGTCATTGAATTGTCATGACACGGTAAATCAGATAAAGACACTGTAGAGAGATGGGATTGGTATAATGGAATGTGTTCGATGTATTGCATTGAGCCCCTAGGGCGGTATATATGAGAGTACAAAGGCACCTCCCGTGGGTACACAAGCAGTACAAGATTATATAACCATCTATACTCTAACATCCCCCCGCAGTCACAATGGGAGCACCGCAGACGATGAGACTGGAGGAGAAGCCGAAGGTAGGACCCGACGGTCTGACATCCCCCCGCAGTTGTAGCGTCGGCGCGGTGCGAATGATGCGACTGGAGAGAACCGACGAGGAACTCATGCGGATGGTAGCCCTTTGTGCCGATGTCGATGTAGCCGAGACGAGGACGAGTGGCCGTGGTTGAGGAAGTCGTGTGTAGGGTAGCCGTGGTCGAGGATGAGCTGTCGATGTCGCCAGGATAGGGAGCCGCACATGAAGCCGCAGGCGCACGAGGAAGCGCCATGGTAGAGGCGTAACCGAGAAGACGCCGGAGACGAAGACGGCGACGCGTCGAGGCAGTCGAAGAGGGAGTCGATGCTGAAGTTGACGTAGACATGCCATCGGGCGACACATCCCCGGGTTTGCCAGACCCGCGAACGCATCGAGCACGATGGCACGCACCAGTGTTGCCAATACCGGACATGCGAGGGAGAGTGCACCACCAAGACGCCGTTGTCTGAGGGACCAGCAGAGAAGGCCTCCATGACGGTCGCAGGCGCATAAGAACCGGCGAGGTAGAAGATGCCGATGCAGCCCGCAGTTGCTGGAGTAGACGACGGGGTAGAACAAGACGGCGACGTTGGCGACGAGGTGGTGCTGAACGAAGCGAAGAGGTGTACCCGGACAATTTGGCGCAAGGCCTGATGATCCGGATGACGCGGCGGCGGAACTCGAAGAAGGCGACGAAGAACCGAACAACTCGGTGAAGACCATGTGCGCGTAGGCGCGCACTGACGTAGTCGATGACGATGTCGGAGACGCGGTCGAAGAGGCCGACGTAGACGAAGTCGAGGACGTAGTCGACGGCGATGAAGATGCATGACGAAGAACACCACGGACGGTACCCTATTGCCGGAAGAGGCAAAGCAGCGACCACCCTCCATAATCGGGGAAGAGGCGCGCAATACGATGAAGGACGTCACGGGAGCCAGGTGGATCGCGCACGTCGGTTGATCAGACCGAGTATGCGCGAGGCGGGACGACGATGGGCGAAATCGGTGGAGGCGTCCCGATCGGTGGAGGCGACGACGAGCCGGCGAAGATCGACGTGCGGACGAGGCGACGAGGTGGGCGGCAAAGATGGGCGTCCCCTAGGGCGCCGTCCATGTCACCATGCCGCACAATCGAGGGTGAAGAAGCCGGTGAAGTCGATGCCGATGTCGAAGTAGAGGCACGGTCGACGGGCGGTGGGCGACTCAATCTCGAGCAGTGCTCGAGTAAAAAGCAGAGAAACACCAAAAAAATAAACAGCAGCAATATCTCGTGTAGACTTCCTGGTGTGCTCCTAGCTCAGTCCCCACTCCCACTTATCTCCTTTCCTCACGACCTCACCCATCGGCGAACACCGGTGAGAGAGAGAGAAACAGAGACAGAGAGAAAGGAGACCGGCTAAGCTGTCGCGGTCGTGAGCCGAGCGGAGAAGCAGCGGAGGGAGGAGAGAAGCGGATCCGACCGGGAGTAGCAGCACCAGGGGCGCTGGGCGGATCCCGTCGGTGGCGCCCGACTCCAGGCATCGCGCAGCGTGGGCGACGACCGGCGCTCGGGGAAGAGGAGAGTGGATACCGCCGATGGAGATCAGGGGCGACGGCGGAGGAGGCCGGGCCGGCGTCGGAGGGCCGGCGGCGGAGAAGATCTAGGCCGGCGGCGGAGGAGATCCGGGCCGGCGGCGGAGGGGGCTCGACCCACGAACGACAGCACCCAGGTGAGGTCCTTCACGATCTACTGCTTGACGACGACGACAAAGGCGGCGAAGCAGGGGAGGCCGCCGCGGGGGTTGGAGAAGGCGCGGCCCCCGACAGAGATCCCCATGGGCGACCTCTCCGGGGGCGCGACTAGGCCATCGAGGGGGCGCGCTGGATGCGCGCCGTGGGGGACGGCCGGCGGCGGCGCGAGAGGAGGGGCGCCGGCGGCGCTAGGGCAGCGGAAGATAGCCTAGGATCTCAAACCCTAAACTCGTGATACCATGTAGAGAGATGGGATTGGTATAATGGAATGTGTTCGATGTATTGCATTGAGCCCCTAGGGCGGTATATATGAGAGTACAAAGGCACCTCCCCTGGGTACACAAGCAGTACGGGATTATATAACCATCTATACTCTAACAGACACCAACAGGTATAACCAATATTTAACTTTTCTAAACTTTTTATCAACAAATCATGGTCATATAAACCAAATTTAAACTTTTCTGAACTTTTGTCAACAAACAGTGTTACATGGGCACCTGTTTCTCTCTTCTTCTTTTTGCTTTGTCAGACACCCCGCACCGGTGTCGGATTCTGAACACTCATGTGAGATTCCAAGTGGTATTTAGCGTGACCCTTGCAAAAATTGCCAAATCAGGCAACCACATCAGAGACACCAACACTCATGGACATATGTGTATGATTTTTTTTTGAAGCCTAAACTGAAATAGTATGTTTACAAACATCTCTACTAAAGAAACACCCAGCAGGTTCTGCCGACCAAATTTTACGACTAGAGTTCACAGTTGTGTCATGCTGTCACATTTATGGGTTTTTTTTCTTGCGTGAAAGCTACATATCTCCTCTAAGCGTTAATTGTTTTACCATCACTCAACAGTGTGAAGGAGGCGAATGGTTTCATTACTCGTGTGTGGGTTTGACTCCAGAAACGAGATTCAAGGGGAAATGGTTTTGCCCGACATGCTGGAATCTTCAATGAGAGGTTCTCATAAGTTGGTAAGATGCATACTAGTAGCAATTACTTTGTAAAAAAATCCTTGTTACAATTCATGTTCCTTTAGTACAGTATTTCCTCATTAGAAAGAAATTTCCTATCACCTGATAATTACTGTTCATATTAACTCCAAAGTGTTGTGGTTCTCCACATATTCCATTTCTGTTTGCATATATTGCGTGGGGATATTTCAGCACTGGCAAAGCTACCTACAGCTAAACGCCAGAATTAAACTTGATTAGAGATGCTTCCTGACAACTAATGGCAATTATATGTTAGCAACCATGTTATATCGTCCATTCCATTGAAAACTGGAGCTTTTTACATTATTGCTATCATTGCCAGAGATGTTATTAGGGAAAGATTCGGCAGAATTTCTTTTCCGATCCAATAACACATCACAATTTTCTCAGCAGGGACAACGATGCAATCGGTTCCTTATGTGTGGGCCTGAAACCTGGAATGAGATTCAAGGGGTAACGGTTTCGCCCAACATGCTGGATGAGTTTATCCATAGTTGGGTAGGGTGCAAAACTTGTCACGACTTTTGGCGATTGGGAGCTGTTGCTTCAGTGAGTTTAACATTGGAGGCTTCATGTTTTTGGTAATGTACATGCTTGGCAGGAACGGGAATTTTCCTTGTTGGGAATAACTTATGGGATTTAGAAATGTTTGTAGTTGTACATTGCAACTTGGCACCATCGCATTCGAATACAGCATCTTTTGTGACTTCGCGGATTTAGACAAGATTAATGTTCTTAGCCCCCTCAGTTTTCAGTTTGTTGTGAAGTTTGTTTACTCTGTCGATGATGGTGAAGTATCTGGGCGTGGCTGGGCTCCCGTCACGCCGCCCAGACCGTGTTGCCCGGTGACTGACCTATCGTGTACTGCTGCGCGGCCGTGGTCCGTCGGGGTGATGCTGAATTCTTACAGCAATGGCGTGACGATGCGATATTTGGAGCCCTTGTGTAGCCCTCTGCTCTGGATAAGATCTCGCCTGCTCTTCGCAAGAACTTTTGACATGAACAGGGAATTCTCCTTGATCGGAATATCTTGTGGCCAGATTTAGAAATGTTTGTAGTCGTGATATGAAACGTTGTGTTGTTTGCATTGACCACATTGCAACTTCGCATTATGGCAATCAACATGAAACAATACTTCTACTCTCTAACTTTATCAGTATTTCAACATGGACAGCATCCATTTCAAGTATCAATAGACCACACTGCGGTCGCTACGTATCTGTCTTTCCAGGCCTCATCCATCTGCCTAGAGATTGGGGTTGCGAAGGTACTGAGCACCCTGCCACGTTTCACCGGGCCCCAGCACCACAGGCTCCAGCATGGCAGGCCCCACGGTCACGTAGGCGTACTTGCCGTACCACTGGTACTGGGATCCCGGGCTGAAGACGTACAGCTCCTCGAACCCCCTCCTGTGCAAGCAAACCGAGTTCCTCCTTCCCTGCAGTCCCCGCACAAGAAAATCCCATCAGTGATCAGTCTCCCGGCCCTGCATTTCTACTCAACCGAATAGATAGATCATAGATATAGATCAGTGAACGTGAACGCTGGAGCTCTCGAGGTTTCGTACCCTGTCGATGATGGTGAACTCCCTGGGCGCGTGGCTGTAGACGCGGCACATGGCGTCCGTCATGTGCTTGTAGTTGTCGTCCTCCTCGCCGTCGGGCTCGTCCGCCGCGCCGCCGTCACGGCCGCCGCCGGAGAGGATCATGTCGAAGCCTCTGCTCGCCCACCGGTGCCGGGCCGCCGTCGTCGTCCCTGCTGCCGCGGCGGCCCCGTAGTCCGGAGGGACGATGCTGAACTCCGACAGCGCCGGCTCGACGCTGCGGTACTCGGAGCCCTGGAGCCCCAGCGCGTAGGTGGCGTCCGGCGTGCTCACGCGCAGGTGGTTCGACACGCCGCACGACAGCGCCGCCGGCGACGAGGCGGTGTTCGTCACCGCCAGCTCCGTCGCCAGCGCCTCCGGGTGCAGCGTCACCACGCACCTCGCCGCCGCCGCGTTCCCCGGCGCCGCCGACGCCAGCTCGATCTGCAACGGAAGCGCATCGTGTCATGGACTCATGGCCTGCTCGATGCCTCTGCTCATGATCAGATTCTATGGCGCCGGTGCGCGTACCTCGATGGAGGTGGTGGGGTTGCCCCGGATGTCGCGGAGAGACCAGGCGCCGGTGGGAGACCAGACGCCGTCGCCGGCGGCGCAACGGAGGTCGACGGAGACGCCGCCGCGGATGAGGGCCCGGCCGCCGGGGCCCTCGGCGACGTTGGTGTGGAGCACCTCCGTGACGGTGCCGTGCCACATGGCGGGCTTGTAGGACGTGACGAGGCCGCTGGGGAGCAGCACGTGCGCCACGCTGCCGTTGCTCAGCGCCATCTTGACGGCGCAGCTGCCGCCCACGGGCTCGAAGCCCACGCCGTGGCCGGCGAACTCGGCGGCCAGGTACTCCGCGTTGACAGGGGAGGGGGAGGGACCCGCCGCCTCCGTCGCCGGCGCCAGAGCGCGCACCGGAGGAGCTGCTGAACTCGCGAGCCCTGCCCTCCGGCTGCCGCCGCCGCCGAGCTTGGGGGAGAGGCACATGGTGATATGCTTCCGTGAGCTGGTGCGAGGGGCTTGAGTGGCATGGGGAGCTGCAGTGGCAGCAGGAGTGGAGAAGGCCGCCATGGCCAAGCTCTTGCAAGGGAATTGGTGAACGCCTGAATGCCGAGTGGCAGTGTAGCCTTATCTACAACTACAATACAAGGGTTGGGAAAATATCCTTTCTTGGATTAGTGGTGTCCTTTTCTACTTTTTAGCAGGATATTATCAAGCTATTTTTATTTTAGTTTTGCCTCATGCCAATCTTTTTCTGTGGCAAAATTGTTTGCCTACTTTAAATTTTTCTTCGTGCGGGGCTTGCTTGGAAAATGCATGGACAAAAATGCACAGTTTAAGAATGAATGGACAAAAGTTTAGTGCATGTTGGGATATGAAGTATTTATGAGTTTTGAAAGCACTACAAATTTGCTAATTTCATTAGTTTTGAAGAGGCATTCGGAGGTAACATATTTAAGGGGACAAACATGGCATTTCTAATATGGTAATCCTTTTGGAGTTTTAGTACTTCACCCTAAATCTCCTCTGGAACCATAGTTTTAGGGTTTATTTGGATGAGGTCCTGGCTCAGGCAGCAGCTATCCTCGGCTTCCTCATCCCAGGCTGCAGAAACCGAGCGCCTAGATAAGCATAAGCTGCGTGGCACAGACAGATTTTCCAGGACTGAAATCCAAACAAGTTCTTTGTGTTTTACGCGCTTTTGATTTCTAAATCTACGGATTTTAGTACCATTTTTAACTTTTTTAAATTAAAGAAATAAATCTGGCCTAAGTTATCATAGCTGACAGCTTATAACCAGAATGTGGTGGCCATTGTTAAAAAGCAAAACCAAATTCCGGCAACCTGGAAGATTAATTAACTAAAAAGCGAGCCTAGTACTCAATTCTATTCGTGCATATCCAACCGTAACTTTTGAAGATCTCCATTATTTTTTTAACTAGATCACTAACGACATTTTCATCGGTATGGCAGTCTGTCTTAGGTTTTGTTGACGTGTTTAGGCCAGCTGATGTGCCCATGCGCCCCTGTTACCCGGGTCCTCAATGAGATCAGAGGCAATCATAAATTCTAGGACGAGTTAATCAGCACATGACGGAGTTGTAGCAGCCACGCTGTCCTAAGCACGTGCACGCTTGATTTCTCTACGGTTAAAAACAGTGATGATAATGATTTGTCATCATTGCTGATTATCAGCAGATGGTACACCCAACACCCTCTTATTATTCTGAACCGGCACTAATTTGCCATCAGGGCTGATGGTCCATCTCGCCTTCTTGCACACAGAGCTGTAGTTAGCAAGTACATTGAGTATTTGCGATTGTAAAAAAACAAATATTTATCTGCAATACTTTGGTATAAAAGCAACCTTTCTTTTGCTCCATCCGGTGACAGAATATTTAATGAACTTAACAAAATAACCCAAACAAACTATTAAACTTTGAATTCCAATGGTTCTCAAGATATAACATAAAACAGTACTTGTAGGTTTATCTTGAAAATAACTTTATAATCCATACTTACTGGATAGTGGGTACTATCACTATGCTATGATAAGATACGTGGCTATCAACGAAACTTGAACTAGAGGCGGCAATATGACAACGTGGCCATGAATGTGGCATGAGCATTTCATCTTTGTTTTTTGTTTACAAAAACGAGGCTTGGCATATTTTCTTTAAAAAGTTTTTGCAGCCGAATGTTCTAGAGAGGAGCCAGAATGGAGCATGTGGAAGAGGAGCCTAGCTAAAGCCTGTAACTTTGGGACCAGAATCAGTACGTCTCGAACGAATAAAAATACTTTTGATTAGTTGGCGGTGTTCACTTCCAAAACCTCCCAAACTTTCTCTCTCTAAACTTCACTATTCACTATTACATCAAATCCCTCTCCTCATGTATGGAGCATTCAATGTAAGTAAATAAAAAACTAAGCATATGGTTTTGGTGTACACGACGAGACGAATCTTTTGAGCCTAGTTCGGTCATGGTAGGATAATAATTACCACAAACAAACAAAGAGTGCTACAGTGCGCCACAATATTCGATGTGACATTTTCATCTAACTTCCCTTTCACTTTTTGAGGAAGTAAACACCGCCGTTGTAGACTTTGTAGTTAATACTTGAAGAAGCACGGAATTAAGCTTTAAGCGTAGCAGCGTACTCCATATTCACATTTTGTAGGAAAACTACCGTTTGTCACCACTCACCAGATGTATCACATTGGAGCCATGGGAATCATATACTATACTAAATTCTAAAGCATTTTTTTCTATCCGTCAAAGCCAATCGTTCTTTGAATATTATATATGACAGGTAAAGCATAATGTTCATAATCAGTGCATATTCACGGAACGCATTAGGTAGTCTGTCCTCTCATCAAAAACTAAAAAGCAGTTGCTTATAATTAGAAAAGATTAATGAAATGTTTTTTTTGCAACAGTGACCTCGTCCATCTCGTCTTTTTATTCAATAATCCACCCGCTAATAATAAAGCGGCGCTCGGGGCGCAGAGGAGGCAAAAGGAAGGAAGCGAAGCGGGGGGAGCGCCAGACGGACGAGCCGCCCGAGCGCCACCGCCACTAGAAAAAGCCAGCGCCCAAAACCCTAGCTCCCGCGCGCCACCGCACAGATCCGGGGCTCCCGCGCGATGGCGGAGGCGGAGGCCGCGGGGTCGTCGTCGAGGCGGCGGATGGAGGACGAGGAGGGGGCGGCGGCCGAGGCGGCGATGGAGGCGGACGCGGGGGCGGGAGCCAGGGGTAGGGCGGAGGATGAGGACGACCAAGACGAGGATGGCGAGAGCAGCGACTACACGTCGGAGGATGAGGGCACCGAGGACTACCGCCGCGGCGGGTACCACGCCGTCCGCGTCGGGGACTCCTTCAAGCAGGGAGCCTACGTCGTGCAGTCCAAGCTCGGATGGGGCCACTTCTCCACCGTCTGGCTCGCCTGGGACACCGCCCACTCCGTGCGTGCCCTAACCCCTCTCTCGAGATTTCGTCGTGTTCAATTCGAATGATTCGTGTTGTCGGTAATATGCAATAAGGGTCGATCTGGATGCGTTTTTTCTGCGGCGGCTTGCCTGTGCCCAACAACTGTTCGTTCTTTTGCGGTAGAGGTCACTACAATGAATAAACTCGTTACTGAAAATTGATAACTACTGTTCCATTCGTGGTTCCCATTGTTCTCGGACGAAAATTTTGATTTATTATTCCCTGCTGTCACACGTAGAGATTCAGTCTGCAACTGTCTTATTTTTCTGGATTTGTTGATTGTATATGCAGAGATATGTGGCACTGAAGGTGCAGAAGAGCGCTCAGCACTACACTGAGGCAGCCATGGATGAGATCAAGATCTTGAAACAGATTGCTGATGGTGATCCTGATGACTCCAAGTGTGTCGTTAAGCTCCTTGATCATTTCAAGCACTCGGGCCCTAATGGTAACCATGTGTGCATGGTATTTGAGTTTCTTGGTGACAACTTGTTGACCCTCATAAAGTACACAAACTATCGTGGAATTCCCCTTCCGATGGTTAAGGAGATATGCCGCCATGTGCTCATCGGCCTTGACTACCTCCACCGCACACTCTCTATTATTCACACTGACCTTAAGCCTGAGAATATATTGCTCGTGTCTACCATTGACCCCACAAAGGACCCCCGGAAGTCAGGTGTGCCCTTGGTTCTGCCTTCTGCAAAGACAGACGAACCAACTCCAAAGGTGCCTGCACCATCAGCAAATGGTGGCCTCACTAAGAACCAGAAGAAGAAGATCCGGAAGAAAGCCAAACGTGCTGCTGCTGCAACTCCAGAAGGTGGTAGTGCTGTGGCATCTGCTGACACAGATGGGTCAGAGGACAGAGGAGATCTGGGCACGACAAATGAGGGCAGTCCTAGCCAGGACGGAGCTAAGAAGCGGGCAAAAGGAGATAGACAGGGTAGCAAGGGGGCTAAGAGGAAAATGGCAATGGAGGCTGATCTGAAGTGCAAGCTGGTGGACTTTGGAAATGCATGCTGGACATACAAGCAGTTCACAAGCGACATTCAGACAAGGCAGTACAGATGTCCTGAGGTTATACTTGGTTCCAAGTATTCTACATCTGCTGACCTATGGTCCTTTGCGTGCATCTGCTTCGAGCTTGCCACAGGGGATGTGTTGTTTGATCCACATAGTGGTGACAATTTCGACAGAGATGAGGTATGTCCTTTTGTTTTCATTGCCCTGATTTCAACTACTTACATACTCTTCATAGTCACATCTAAATAAAATTAAGATCGCATGGTAAACAGTACCTATTTAGCTTAAACAAAAGGTGGTTTTCGATAGACCAAGAAAAGCCTACCATACTGAGGTTTGCACTGAAAGCCATAGTTGGCCCTAAAATTTGTACTTTGAATTGTTGTTGCGCTGAAATCTTATAGCCAATCATTGATCCACGAGTAACTAATATTTTTTTTATTATCTACATAATTTTAAATTTGGTTTCGTCCAGCTGTCGTTTGGTTCAGTGGGAACCTTAACTACATATCCCCTTTAAACTATGATAATCAAATATAAATCTGGAAAAGAAATTTAATGTCTTCTTGTGTCGTCTTTTAGCTATGGAACCGACAGGGCCTATTATATTCTTTTTCCCATACACTAGTCAACTTTGTCCTGTACTTCCCATGTTTATATACATACATCTGGACTTATCTTTGATATACATATCCTTGGTTATATCTGTAATGACACGTTTTTTTGGGTAACTTTGCATCACCATTAACTCAATCTGTGGATTGCCCAGCACAAAGATCCTCTCTATGTTAGTTCACAACAGGAGACAATAGTGAAAGATACAACTTCAGTATATATTCACATTTTGCTTTTCCATACTATGTGTGCAGTACCTAAAATTCCAAATAAAATAGAATGGGGTGTTAGTGAAAGATACATACTTATCACCTATCCGTTGTAAAGGAGGCATTTGCGATAGTAGACAGTTTTGAGGAAGTGATGACTTGTATCCAAATTGTTTTTGTGCAATAAAAGCAAAGTTGATATCTGGAAAACAGAACTATAAAATAATGTTAAGGAAACTAAAGATACTTTTTTTTGGCAATTTCTGCCAACAGTGCAGTGTGCTACCCGCTCTTGACTCTTGTGTTTCTGGTGCACCCTGACTTGGGACGAATGAGAATTTTGTTTGCTATTTCTTTTGTCCTGGTATGTGAATAGCTAATTGTATTTGACTTGTATGTGGCATACAGTCTCAGACCTTATGGAATGGAATGAGATAAAAATTTAATTTGTTTGGATTGAGCTAAAAGTTTAAAGCATTTATCATGTAGTTTATTCTGGTTAATTGTCCTCTGCATTTGTTTATTGGGATCAAGTGCTGATTATTTCATGATAAAACCTACATCAAGATTCTTCATTTGAACAGATCCAATTATGTGTAGACCACAGTATTTTGTTTTTCTGAGGAAAAATATTTGACTTGTTCCTTTCCCAATGGAGTTATATTCTGAGCAATTCTACCTAATGCAGGACCACCTTGCCCTGATGATGGAGTTACTAGGAATGATGCCTCGTAAGGTAAAGGGGGTTTCAACTTTCAGTTCCCATAGTTTTTTAAAGAAAATGTTGGTAGTGTTCTTAATTTTGATATATGATAAAAGTACTGTTCGTATGTTAGATTGCCTTGGGTGGTCGGTACTCACGCGAGTTCTTCAATCGATATGGGGATCTGAGGCACATCCGACGCTTGCGGTTCTGGCCTCTGAACAAGGTGCTGATGGAGAAGTATGAATTCACCGAAAGAAACGCCAGTGACATGGCAGATTTTCTTGTACCAATACTTGATTTTGTCCCTGAGAAGCGTCCAACGGCTGCTCAATTGCTTCAACATCCGTGGCTTAATGCTGGTCCCCTCCGAAAGCAACCTACGACCCAGCCAGACTCAGCACAGAATTCAGCTGATGGTGTTTCAGAGAAGCAAAGGAAAGAGAATGAAGAAAGGGACGCGATGGCTGTAGAGCTGGGAAACATTGCCATAGATGGTGCCTCGTCATCCAGGACAGAGAACGACTCCCAAGCAAGCACAAATAAAGCAACTGCTGCCCCTTCTAAGAAGTGAGATGGTGTTGATTTTACAACCTCAATTCTTCCTGTGTGGGAAACGGGTGTTTCTTTAGCTTTGAAATATGTTAGGGATTAGTTACCCAGGGAAAAGGAGAGTAGGCAACACACTTCGTTGTATGGGGATTTGTTGGGGCTGCAGAGGCCCTTGCCTTTTTTTTCTTTCTGAGAACCTATTCTTTTGTACAATTAGAATATGCAATTTTTTTAAGTCTAGGAGTGAAGGACTGTGAACAAGGATCATTTTTACCCATTACTTCATGTGGAAACCTGGCACTCTCTGGTAGGGTTTGGTACTTTGGCTGGGAACCATCTGAAAGCTGGTGACATCCATGTTGAAACTTTGGATGATCGTATCTGGAAAAATGTTGCCCACTGCACGTACACAGGAAACACGTGGGTGTGCAGTCTGGGTGGATTTTGAAGCAGTCTGCACGTAGCGATTGTCATGCGTCCGGTAAAAATGCGAGAGCGGCAATCATCACGTACACACGCCGTGTTTACCAACGAAAATAGCAATTCAAAGACCAACTGGCAATGGGAGGCGTCGGCCGGAGCATCGAGACTCAAGAGACACACGGCGGCCACAGGATCGGTCGAGTACTCGAGTAACACACGTAGTCGAGTGTTGGGAGAGAAACGGCGGAGTATAAAGTGAAAGGTAAAGAAGCTAGGGGGTCAAGTGAAAGATGTACCGTGGTTTAGGTTTAGGACGTAAATAAAATATGAAGATTCGGTTATTTCTAAGGGGCTCTGCACAAAATGAGCCGCGGAACGCGCCAATGTTTGCATCCGGTCCCTTCATTTTCTCTCCAACGGCGACGATTCTCCCGTAACAGGATATTTCTTTTCCCCGTTCCCTTCACCCCTCTCTCTCCTCTCTTGTTCTTGGTTTCTCTCCTGGCGGCGACGACTGAGCGAGCGGCGGCGCCATTGACCACGTCTTCGCCGCGCCCTTTGCCGGCGACGAGCACTCATAAGGTATGACCGCCCTTTCTCTTCCCTTCCCACAGTGCGAAACGGAGCACCCCAAACCCTATTGTAAGGTATCTATATTCGGATCTGACGCAGTTACAATATGTATTATGTTACATATATATACTAACCTAGATTTCGTTTGCAAAAACTATCGGGTGTATATGTGTACACCCATGTCATATGCTGGGTCTGCCCGTGCTGCGTAGGCTCGCATGGATCTAGAGTTGACCTCTGTGCTGTGCTGTGCTGTTCTTTCGATGCGAGCGTAGTTAGATTTCTGTATTTTCCCCCCTGGGGAACTGTGGTGTGCAGATTTGTGTCATCTTTGCCTTCGTGGACTAATTACATACCTATGTTTCTGCAAATTAGTAAAGGGTTATCTGTTTAAGTCAAATTTTCATGAGGCTTGTCTACAACAACAACGGAAAACATTGGGTGCTACTGTTTTTATCCAAATTTGCTTATACGAACTGCCAACAAACTTCCAAAAATTTATCCATGTAAGGAAGTTCTCAAAAAAAGAAAAAACACACAGTGAATGTTTCTGTTCGTTGAGTTGTACTCTATTCTGGCTGTGTGTTAATTAGTATGGATGCCTGTAATCACAACAAACACTCTTAACACGTTCTAGCTTTCTATTTTCTCAGTGTAGGTCTTTCTTTAGCTGCTCAAAAAGATGGCTGATGTTGAGGAGTACCGTTGCTTCATCGGGAACCTGTCCTGGTCAACAACTGATGAAAGTCTGAGGGATGCATTTGGCAAATTTGGCAAGGTCACTGAGGCAAAGGTGACTTGAATAATCTCTTATTTATTTTTTGCACGAATTTATCCGTTTCCGTCAGATGATAATATCGGAGATTGTTGTTTATAACAGCTTAGAAAAGTTATGTGCATGACCTGATATATGTGCAATTATTTCAACCATTTTTACAAGTGAACAATGCCGAAAGCCTGAATGCTGTTCTTTTCCACTACATAGAGTATTGGACTATGGGTTGATCTATTATGCTGGAGTTAGATTTTCTCGATAGAATCTTAAATCCAACTAAGCCGTCTAACACAATTCTTCTTGCTCCGTCATTATTCTTTTCTGCCATGGTTTAATATCTAAATGTTTCTAGCAAACAAGTCTAGAATATTAATACAGTATTGTTATCAATATTGATCTTGTATGTAGTTTTGTTCCTGTCTTCATGAATATCTTGGGCAATGTTTTTTCCCCTGCTAAATTCTCTCTTAACACATAAAATTTGTTATTCCTACAATTTGCTTTGTATTTTATTTGTTATCTAGCATGGTTTCTTATTTATTGTTACTTTAAGTTCGTTGTGTTGGTAATATGCAGGTGGTTCTTGACAAATTTTCTGGCCGATCTCGTGGTTTCGGCTTTGTAACTTTTGATGAGAAGAAAGCTATGGAGGATGCTATTGATGGAATGAATGGACTGGACTTGGATGGGAGGAACATCACTGTTGATAAAGCTCAGCCACAAGGACCTGGTAGAGACCGTAATGGTGACCGTGATTATGATCGTGAACGTGGATCTCGTTATGACCGTGGCCGTGACTATGGTGGTGGTGGAGGTGGACGTGCACCACGTGGCGGTGGCGGTGGTGGAGACTGCTTCAAATGTGGAAAACCTGGTCATTTTGCTAGGGAGTGCCCATCTGGGGATGGTGGAAGCGGAGACAGATATGGTGGCAGAGACGACAGGTACGGTGGTGGTGGCAGCGGTCGTTATGGATCCGACCGTGGTGGTGACCGATACTCTGGCCGTAGCCGAGATGGTGGCAGCTACGGGGGCGACCGCTACAACCGTGACCGTTCTGGTCCCTACTGATGGCCTAGATCTTGAGCAGTATGTGCCATCCAGGTATGAAAGTCTATCTGCTATTATAAGGTCTGTTATCGTGTGTTTGGAACTTTGCGATCCTGTAGTTGGAGAATCATGATGTACCATGAGAAATCAGTTGCTTTGTTATACACTGTATTACTGACTGGTTTATTATCGTTTCCTGCTTGCCAGGCATATGACTTGGTCATAGTGCTTTGCAGTTGGATCCTGCATGTTTGCTTGATATGATATTTGGCTGGAATCTAGCTTAATAAGAGATGGATTTTGTCGCTATGTGTTGATGATCCTGATCCTAGCCAAGCTTATGGGGATTAACTTAAATGCGTGGGATATGGGTGATTGAATGACAAGATAGTGTTCGTGTTTGTGTTATTTTCGGGGAATCAAGGGATCAACTATGTTCTGCTTGAACACACCTACAAGAAAAATCACCTTCTGAAAGCAAGCGATGAATTGTCCGTAAGGGGAAATTAACTGGTAAATCGTTTCAATGTTTATCTTCAATATTGTGTTATAATTAATGACATTCTCAAATGACTGTTTTGTTTTGGCAGGCTTCTTTTTGGTTATTTGTTCTCTTGTTCTGGATTGCTTGCTACCGTCTTTCTGGGCTGGTTACTAGTCTCCTAAGATCATTTCACTTCATTTTAGTCTGGCGAGTGGTTCCATGAATGCAAAGAGTTCTTTGTTTCCATTCTATGAGCCATTAGCATTGGAAGACCACTGCAAAAGACTCCTCTTTGGCTCCATTGCAGCGTATAGCTTACTGTTTCTGACTCTGTTGAGTGGTTTGACTACCTGGTTATGGTTCCTTTGACTTGTGGCTGTCTCTGGGTGTCCTGTTCGTTGTGACTTTTGCAGTCAGATAACATGCCTTCATGCTTATTCAGCCTGAGTGATTGAGAGGAGTTCCAATGATATAATGCTTCATCAGCAGAATTTTAATTGTTGGATAATCGTCTGATGGGATGCATTAGTCTTGATTTAGCTGTCTGACATAGTACCAGTGATTATGCCTAATCAGCAGCATTCTAATTGCTGCATCGTCGTCTCAGGGAATAATTTGTCTTGATTTGAGTATTTAGTTTGCCTACTGGAGTGCAAAGAACCTTTTGCTGTTTATTTAGTAGCCAAGTGAGTTTTTGTACTCAAGTACACTACAATAGCTACAGCATTTCAACTTTTCCTTTGAATCATTTGTACTCAAAGGGTGTTATATTTTTCAAGCGTAGTGATTTGAGTCAATTTCAACTCATGTCGGTGCCTGAGCCAGCAAATTATCCAGAAATGTGTCGTCTTTTGGTTGCATGATAGATCCTGTCTATCGGATCAGACGTGGAAATGAAGTTGAACTCGTGTTTGTCGAATAATGTTTATGTGATGTTCCCCCTGTTCGGCTGGATGGTTTCCAGCTAGTCAGCAGTGTTTTTTTCTCAACAGAAATCAGCACCAGTCACCAACTAGCCATGTAACATCCTAAAATTCATCACAATCAAATTATAGCAACCCTTGAATTTTTCTAGGATTTATTAAGGCTTAAATAAATTTTCTAGGATTTAATTGGAATTTCTAGCCTTTTATCAATTTTAATATCACATTAAATAATTATTTTAGTCAAAATAAGTTTTTGTTGCATTCATGCTATTGCATATATTTTTGGTTGCTAGTAAATCAAGTTGGAATTTAAATTCTGTTTAAATTCGAATTTGATTTGCTTTTATTTGAGTTTTAGAAAAGTTTAAATTGTTAGAGTTCGTTTTTGGTCCTCGGACTCTCGGCCCAGTCCACCTTTGCCCCCTGAACTATCGGCCAAGTTCTCTTTTCCTCCCCCGCGTCTTTTTCTTTTCTTACCGGGCCGCTTCCTCTTGCCGGCCCGTTATCTCTCCACTTTAAGCCCAACACCGGCCCATCCGTTTTCCTCCCCGCCGTCTCTCTCTGTTTCGCTGACAAGTGGGGCCCGGCCGTCAGGCCATTCTTCTTCCTCCCGTCTCCGACCGGGATTCCGCCCGACGCCGAGTCCCGATCTCCTCCGCCTTCGAGTTCGACTCCGTCCGCCGCACGCCTGCCCAAGCTCCGGCCTATTTAAGCGCGCGTACCGCCCGTGGTTTTTCCCATCAAAGAATCGAAGCCGCGAGTTCTCAAACCCTATCCCCATCGTCGCCGCCACCGAGCTCCGCGCCGCCGACGTAGTTCCGCCGCTGCACCACCTCTCCTTCGGCCCGAGCAAGTCCTAGAGGTTCGCCTCGACAACCCGCTCCTTCCCTTCGTGATCTCGACTCGTTTTTGGTCGCGTATCGTGCTAATTGAGCTCGCCGCCGTTCTTCCAGTGCCGCCGTCCGCCGATCGTCGCCGGCCGGCCATCACGCTCCTTTTCCCTCGACGAGAACCCCCGGAGTAAGTTCGCTGTTCTCTCCTCTCGCTCCTCGGCCTAGTCTCGTTGTAAATAGAGCCCTGTAGCTCGTTTTCGTATCTCTCCGGCGAACCTCCGCCGTGGAGTCGGGCGGCGCCGCCGTCCGGACCGCCGCCGGCGTCTTCTTCCTCCGCCCGATCTAACCTCAGTCGTCGGATCGAGATCCAACGGTCCACAATAGATCCAGCCCGAGTCAATTAAATCAAATACCGGTCAACCTTGGCGATTTTGTAAAAGAAACCCTGAAGTTTCTGGTAATTAACCCGCAGTCCATATTAATTCGAAAATAATTGCAGATAGGTCCTTTTTCTTTTGTTTTAGCCCCTGGAAGCTTTAAAACTTTGCCAGCAAGTCCCTGAACCTTAGAAAAGCCATATCTTTTGCGTTTTAACTCCGATTTTAGTGATTCTCGCGCTCACGCGTTCGTTGTAACGTGTAGATTAGTTTTGTGCTGCTGTTTTCATCTGTTGGAATTGTTTGGTGTACTGTTTCTTATTTGTTGTATTGTTTCCTTGCATGTGAATGTGTGATGCGATTAGGAAACGACCAGTTCGAGAATTTCTCTGAAGAACCAACTGTTGGAGAAGGATTTGAGCAGCAACCGAGTTGGAAAGAAGGCAAGTGTATTATGTCATACAAATGTCCTAATAATTATTAATTTCACCACCCGTGCATGTGTCTTAAGTTGATGGGTTCCTATTTAAGGATTTGCCTAGCCACTATATTTTCCTGTCCCTGAAACTGGGTTATTTAATTAATTTTGATGGTAGATGATGCTTAGCTTGCTCAACTGGGATTGGTTAATTGAACCCATACTCTGTTCCATTACTACCTTTTAAATTAATTAATTGGCAAGATCATATCTTTTTAATTGGAACATGGAGAACCACCCAGGAAAACAGTACAACCATGAGTGCCATATGGCTCTGGCTTTGACTGACTAATTAGGTGCTCTAGTTTCTGGTAGCTTTACCCGAAAGGGGCATGGGGGGCGGCGGTTGACGGGGTATAGCTCGGTCCTCTTGAGCTGTGGGCTTTGGTAAGAGACAGACCTCATTAGGGAGGGTTATGCTTTGCTTCTGAACCGGAAACCTTAGCGGGCTATCATTTATTAGAGTGCTTTTGTAAAGGTCTCATAGTGAAACCCAATATTCGGTCCACGTGGTGTGGGAAGGGTACAATGCTTCGGCAATGGGAATCACGGCTTGTGGTGAAAGTGTACAACCTCTGCAGAGTGTAAAACTGTTATAACAGCCGTGCTCACGGTCAAGAGCGGCCTGGACCCTTACATGATAATCATACTTGAACATGATCTAAATCGCGGTTACTTGAATATGTTGGGAATTTGACATTCATTAATTTGTGGGTGGTATATACTTTCATTTGCTAGTAAATAGTTGCTTAATAAAACTTGACCAACTAAAAGTGCTTACAACAGTATGGTCAGCCAACCTTTTTACCTCAGCCTTGTATGTCATATTACATTTGCTGAGTACGTATGTGCTCATACTTGTTGCTTTTCTTTCTTTCTTTTATTGCATCAACTACACCGGAATGCTGCTCAGATTGGGAGAATTTTGAGGATTTCACCACTGATTTTGAGGAGTTCTAGGCGAGTCTCCCCCAGACGATGCCTGTGGAGATGGAGTCACTTTTGCTTCGTTAGATAAACGTTTATTTAAGTCTTCCGCTATGACTTTTGAGTCAACTCTGGTATTGTAATAATTGCACTATAATACTCTTTCGTTATGCATGGTTATGGATATTCACTTGTGACGTCTACCATATGTGTGTAAACTGATCCTGGCGCACATATGAGATGCACCTGGTTTTGCCTTTAAAACCGGGTGTGACAAGCCAACAGTGTTTTTCTCTCAGCAAAAACTAGCATCAGTCACCAACCAAACGAACAAGGCCGTTGATTGAACTAATCATTTAGCTTATTACCTTATTGGCGTAAAGCATGTTGTGAACGTCTGACCATTTGACATGCGACCTCCAAACCAAATGGCCTTTCTGCAATAAATAGAGTCGAGGCACTACCACTTAATTCAGCTAGTACATCTCAAAAGCCTGAACGCATGGATCGAAATGGAAGTTTCAGACTCACCGTAGCATCTCCAGGAGCTCAGAGTTCTCTGCCAGGAACTTGACGCGACGGTCCTCCAGCATCGCGGGCATCAATTTCCTGACCTCCCCCGTCAACAGAATAAGCCGAAAGATTAGACTATTTTGATTTGATCGTGCAAACACTGCAAAATCTGTAGCGTCTGGTCTCAAGCACCTTGAATGAGTGTGGATCCAATTCCTTCGAGCTTAGAGCCAGCGCTGAAATGAGTAGGTGTTTGCTTCATTGCCAAAACAAAATTGCACCTATAAGTTCACATCAATTCGTATACTTCAGGAGTCGGCAGACAATGGGATTATATTTCGATAAAATTTAATCAAGTTTGCAAAAAGGCCTTTCCGGTGAACATTGAAAATCCAATGTAACATCATGAATGTGGTTGCATTGAATTTATACATTTTTACCGATCCAATAATAGTCACCCAAGAAGCATGTGATTCCTTCACATCTCCAGAATCCAACCTCAAGTGATGCATTGACCGGTACACAAGTTGCAATTAGGAGAGTGAATCAACAACATGACAGCGTGCACACGCACATGGCATGGCTAGCAACGACAAGCCATACGGCTGATCAAGTGGAGCCAGAGATCAAAGCTAACAGGCCGAAAAAGAAGGCAGGCACGACACCCCGGTCAGAAAGCCCAGAATTGGAACCCTAGGAAGCGTAGGATGCGGTGCTGAGGCGAGGCACGACGTCCCTGAACCGCGGCGAGGCCGAGGCATGGCGGCGGCTGGAGCGAACGGACGGTGGAGGAAGCCCGAGCGAGGACGTCGCGGTTCCTTTCTTGCTCCCAAACTTTTTTCTGACGCGACGCCTGCTGACGCGGATGCCGCTGCAACTCCGCGACGGCCACGGGCTCACGTGCACCAAGGAGCGAGCCAAATCAGGCGGCGTGAGGTTTTGGTTTTGGGCCAGGCCGCCCGGCACGACGACGACGCCCAACCCAATGAATGACCCAAACCACCACCAAAAGGGAAGTCAACCAGTACGACACCTCCAGACCTCCTCCTCCGCCAACAAATCAATCCGAGGAGGTGAGAAACAGCAGCAGCCCCCGCGCCCGCGAGACGAGACAGGCAGACAGCGCGCGCGCGCGAGGCGATGGAGCGTCGGGAGCAGCAGGCTGACGACGCGGAGCCGCCGGTAAAGGACGGCGGCGGCGGCGGCGGCCCTCCGACGACTTCTCCCCCGCCGGTAAATCCGCTCTCCCCCGTCCCGCCGCTCAAAGTCAAAGGCCACGCCAAGCTTGCCCGCCCGCCTTTGCCTTTGCCTTTGCCTTTTGCGTTTGCCCAGACCGGAATCCTCTCTCGCCGAGCAGGCAATTGACAGTGACCTGTCTGCAGTTTCTGGAGGTGACGTGCCGGAGCTCCGGCAAGGTCCGGCGGTTCGCGGTGGGGACGACGGCCCGCTACGCGCTGCACGCCATCAACCGCAAGCTCGACCCGGGTGCCCCGCCGGCGCTGCACGTCGAGGCCGTCCGGGACGGCGGCGAGGAGCCCGTCAGCTTCGGCCCCAGCGCCGCCCTCGCCGACTACGGCCGCGGATGGCGCCTGCAGACCGTCACCGCGCACGACGCCCCGCACGCTGACGCGGTACGCGACGACTTTTGCTCTATTCTGTAATATGATGATACACTGAGGGCCGCATCCTGCTGTCTTCAGTAAAAGCTGATGATCAGCATTCAGCAGCATGGACCGAGAGATTGATTTTTTTTTGCGTTGATTTTTTGCAGAAACCTGGTGACATGGAGGATCCTGCCAAGGATTATTCCGTTGTCAGGGAGACCACCACGATGAGCACTTCCGTCTACGTCGCCAAGATCGTGCTCGCGTTCGTGTTCCTCTTCTTGCTCGGCGGATTGCTCACCTACGTGCTCGAGGTGATCCCCGACATGCTCCAGACTCCACCGACGCAGCCTGAATCTCTGTAGAACCCGCTGGCTACGAATGGATGATGGCACGTGTATCATTCCAGAAACATTTTCCCCCCTTGTATTTCTGAATTATGATTGATAAGATCGTGTGCAGCCTTGCACCGTAGTCGATTCTCGATCGGAACTCACTGCAATTCGCAAAGTTCATCATCTCTGTGTTAGCTTCATGTCCTGGAGCACCCGAATCTCGTAACAGTCAACAGATTTCGTGGAGGGCGTTGCGTTGCATGTTCTTTTCTTGGGTGCATTCATTTTGTTTATGTCTTCACATAAACAAAATGAATGCACCCAACTCCATCGCCGTGCCAAAACCGAATGCCGAAACCAGGGGCGATGAAGACATTATTGTAATAGGTATGATCTGTCGTCCAATTTGAGTCAGGGCGGAGGCATGCCCCTGACATTGCCAGGGTCAGGTGACCCCAACTATTTTTCCCAAATCAGTGACGAATTACTGTTTCGTACTGCCTGGTAATGCTGATGGCCCAGTCTCTAATGGTGCTGATCCCGATGCACATCTGAGCTGGCTTCGCCCCTGGATTCGATCCTGCACTGCAAACATGCTAGGTCTGCCAAATGCTTGCAGCATCCATATGATTGGCATGCCACATATGAACCAGCGGTCTCATCTCATCCAATCAAACTTCAGGATCCGATGTGTTTCCAGAAGCAAATTCTGAATCCTGAACCTGCATGCAGTGCGTGGGTGGATATGTGCTGAAGAGTGTCCTTCTGTTTGCATAGATTCCATGAGCTGATCCAGCCTGCTGCAATGCCTATAAAATCCTTCCAAAAACCATGTATTCGGACCTGACGCTGCGAGATGATTCTGAGCATTCAGAGAAGCTGTCCTCTGCACCATTCGATCATGAGACAGAACGGAGAGGTTGCATCTGAAGACAGGAATCATCCGCGACGGCCACGAGCGAGGAAGGTGGCGGCGCGGTTGGCAGAACGAGAGCTCTTCTCGGAGCCAGTGGCGATGATGAGACGAGACGAGACGAGGCTGCCGGCAGGCTCCCCGCGCGGCGGCGCCATCCCCATCCCCCTCCGTGCTCTGGCTCTCGCGAGGAAGAAGGTTTGACCGAGTCAAAAGATTTCTCCGAGCCGATCAGCGCCTCACGTGGTTGATCCTACGGCCATCAGGACCCAAGGGGTGGTCGGTATTTCAAATACCGACCACCTCCAATTCCGCGACTGGCCTGCTCTGCCTCGGCTCGCCGGAGCGCCGCTGCGGTCCGGCCGCTAATCTGCTTCTCTCTTGTTCCTCGACGTAAAAGGGCCTCGGCATCCTCCCTGCACTCAGCCTCTCCTCTGGGTCGCCACTGGATAAGCGCAAGAAGGCCGTGTCGTCCCAACTGATTGACGGGGAATGCCATGGCACTCCGATCCGCCGCTCCATGGTAGGGTAGGAGGCTCCCGTGCCTTGGTGGTCATGGCGGCACCAAGTTCAAGTTCTCTGCAGCGTTCACCGGTGGCAGGCAGGCTCAATTTGAAGCCTGCGCTGCGTTCAGGGTGTCAGACTCGCAAAATCAATCGGCACGGGTAACTTAAGACATTCAGTTAGAGAACCATAGATTCGAAAAAAAGGAACTGAGGTGCTTTTATTTGATGCCATGTTGCGTCGAAGAGAGATCGTATTTTTATGAATCCAGTAGATATGCTCCACTGAACATTGCTGCTGATTGAAGTTGAGACCATGGCGTACGATCCAAATGCTCCAGGACATAATGATTATGATTTCCATGAAGAAAAAGGGAAGGGAAGGGAAGGGAAGCTGTTGTCTGATGGCTCTGAAAGTGTCATATGATTGATGAGCAGGCATAGCAATATTTAGAAATGCCCAACACTGCTGACTGCTGTGAGAAAGAACATGCGAGGAAGAGATGCTGTGGACTGTTTCTTCTGTGGAATTTGGACAGAGCACACAGTTATCGTCTGGTAGGTCCATGACTTTTCTTCTCAATATGTTTACTAGCTACTCAATCTTTCCTTAAGTAACAACCAAAAGAAGACTTTGTGTTTGAGTTGGCAGCAGCTGTTCCAGAGCCATCTGAAAACCTGATGAATCTGTCGATGCCCTGTCATAAATCTATAAGCCTTGCTGGAGCTATAAGCTTCACTGATGCCAGCAGTGGTTATAGCTTTCCCTCTTGTAGCTGTTGGAGTTGGGAGAAAGCCTCCATGGATAGAGGCAAATGGAAGAGATTGTGTACTGGAAGCAGCTTTCATCAGAGAGATGTTCACACTATAACCATTGCAAGATGCTTCTCACTGCATCGTCGCATCCATATGCTTGTGTTTGCACGGATTACTAATGATGTTGCATCGTGCGACGATTTTGCGTCTAGGAGTTGCGACGTTCCATTAGCTAGCAAATCCAACCGGTTGCAATAATGCTTAAAAATTACCGTTTGCAATGTTAAAAAATATGCATAAAAATAACTCTACTATACGACTCATTAAAAATATGTATAATAATGACTCTGTTATACAACTCCAGAAGAAAAAAATAATGTGAGAAGAAGAAGAACAAAAAAGGCACAAAATAGCAGAATTGCAACCGTTTGAGTCTTCAATCAGGACGAGCTTGTCTTCTATCCGGGTCCATGCACTTGATATTTCCAAATTAATTGTCCTCAGGAAACAATCCAATCCAACAGGGTGTGTACGGGAAGGGCATATCAATCCGATGAACACTGTTAATTAGCTCTAAGGTGCCCATGTCCTGAATCTTTGAGCAATGTAGATGATAGGCGATCACTCTTCCGAACGACTGACGCAAGAAGACAATCTCTTTGAAAGGATGCAATCCGAGGAAAGCGATGTGCCGGTTTGATAGTTCCAATATTCTAGTCCTATCATCAATGTCTTTGTCATCTCCATTGCAGCCGCCAGCCCCGTCTTCAGACTCAACGTCGTCCTCGATGTCAGAGCTCCACTCCAATTGGCCTTGGTCATCTCCACGTCCATACAATACGCGGTCGTCGTCTGTGTTGAGATACCGTAGGACCCATGGCCCGTTGCCACGTCCACGGTAGCTCCAGCGTGGTGGCAGCCTTGGCTTCAGGTTCTCGTCACACCTCAACACCCACTCCGGCTGGCCGTGCGAAGACTCGTTGAGGCACCAAACCTGGAGCCGGCAGTCTTCGTACTCAAATGATACAAAGTACACCTTGCTCTTTGATTTCCCTAGGTAAAACTGAGGAAACTGGATCTCATCACTGCCCATGGGTGGTTCAATCAGGTGGTACGTGCCACCCGACGTGTTTATTCTAGCAAGCGAAACAAGACGTGTTTACACCTCGATCAAACAACGGTTAAGGAAAAAAACACTGATATATTAAACTTCTGCTGTTTTTCCCATTTAATATATTATAATCAGTAGGGGGCAACCCCTCCTGTTACTTAAAAAAAAAACAACGGTTAAGGAAAAAAGAAAAGAAAAGGGAACAACAGCATGCCATTATTATTATATGATATGATCATCAAAGGAATAATAGTGTCTAGTACCTGATTACAAAGCCTTTGTGGCACATCACGTGTAGCCTCCCCCGGCAGAAGGTGCTGCAATGTTGATGGGAATAGGATACATCCGTCTCCTTGGTGTTGGCGACTATAGTCTTCTTCACAGGCTCATCATGTCCTCCTCCTTCCCGCGCGAATGTCCTCTCCTCCCACCGTCCCGTCCTCGACGAGAAGACGCTCACGACGAAGGGCGACGGCGGCCATTCCGACGCCATGGACAGCCGGGCCAGCACGCGTCGGCCAGGAGGTCCTCGGGCAGTGACTATATATTATGGAGGAAATGTGGAAAGAGATCAAAACTATGGATATGTTGAGTTTGTTGGGATGCAAATAGTGCCTGTGTTATTCAATGATAGACCAAGCTTTATTGAGTTGTTTGATCAAGCTCGCGAGGAGTTACATTGCCAAGACATTGTAGTGGAGGGTGTACTTCACCTAGGTACTCCACCCAACATTCTGAGGCGTCTGATCCTAATTGGTTGTCAGAATCAATGGGATAGTTTTGTCAATTATGCAATGACGAGTCAATTGCAATGTTTGGAAGTTGTTGTGCGGCCGATGTCCAATGTTGGAAACCGTGGTCGTCTTCCACCCCGTGCACATCCTGTCAAAAATGTGCCCAATGCAGGATCTGCTCCAAATGAGGAGGTCGATATTTCTCAAGAAGTTGGAGATGCTCCTGTAGCTAATGCGCAGGATGTCCCATTGACTCAAAATGAGCAAATTCCTTTGACTCAAAATTCTCCTAGTAAGTGTTGCATTAACACTTGTCTCATTCAATCTCTGTCTTATTCAATCCTTGATATCTCAATTTGTCAATATGTTGGTGTCTATTGCAGGATACATTCCTGAAACTTTGGGTGCTCATTTTGATGATGGATTTCGGGCTTCGAATAGTGTAGAAGTTGATCCTCTAGTAATGAATGATGCGGAGGCAGATGAGGAGGCAGATGACTATCAAGTAATGAATGATGAGGAGCCTTATGAGATTGCTAGGGCATTGGATTCAGATGATGACCGTCCTGTTGGAGAGCTTTCTGAGAGTGATATTGAGATGATGAGGCGTATTCTCCCAGGCCGTGACTTCAAAGTCAATTCATTCAACGATGTTGGTCTTTCTGATCAGGCATACGCTGAAGGACGGGATGATGAGCTCCTAGAAGCTCCTGAGGCTAGTTTGAGTATGACAATTGAAAAGGGCCTTGTATTTAAGGACCTCCCATCATTGAAGAGGTGGTTGCAGCATTATGTAGTGATAAGAAAAAGGCCATACAAAGTTCTTCATTCATATGCTGAGCGGCGGTACACAATTGTATGCGACAAGGAAAATTGTGCATGGAGGGTTTGTGCAAGAAAACAAAAGGACACGGGGAAGTGGAAGATCACAAATGTTGTTAGTCCACACACTTGTGCTAAACACGAGCTCATAACGAAGCATCGACAGTTGACTTCAACTCTCATAGCAAAGCGTCTCATGAGTATATTGAAGGAAGAGCCAAATATGAAGGTGAAACTATCATCAGAACAGTTAAGGAGGTGTATGATGGTTTCGAAATTTCGTATGGCAAAGCTTGGAGGGCTAAGCAGCGTGCGTGGAAGATGATATATGGTGACTGGGAGGATGGGTACGAGCAGTTGCCAGTGCTTTTTAATGCAATGAAGGCGGTGAATCCAGGCATGCATTATGAGTACATTCCTAAACCAAATGTAATGAAGGATGGCCGCCATATTTTCTTCCGCGCTTTTTGGTGCTTCCCTCAGTGCAAGGAGGCCTTCAGACATTGTCGTCCTGTCTTCTCCATCGATGGCACGTTTCTTCTTGGGAAGTATAAAGGCGTACTTCTAATAGCCATAGGAGTTGATGCAAACAACTTATTGGTTCCTTTGGCATTTGCTTTAGTTGAGACGGGGAACAAAGATAGTTGGGGATGGTTCTTGAGGCTTGTCCGGATACATGTGGTTGGGCCTGGTAGAGAGGTTGGTGTAATATCTGATAGGCGCCAGGGCATTCTTAGTGCCATGCAAGAGCATATAGATGGCTATCCACCTTTGCATCATCGATGGTGTACTCGGCACCTTGCTGAGAATCTACTGCGTAAGGATGGTGTGAAGGATAATTTTCCACTCTTTTAGGAAGCTTGTCGTAAACTTGAGGACAAGTAAGTGATACGCTTGATAAATTCTTATATTTCAATGCTGGTAATTCTATTAATTCGTACTAATCAAACAACTACAGCTTTGATCGTCAGAAACAGAAGAAGATTGTTGAGTGGGACCGCCAGCACAAGGCGTACATTGATGATTGGGACATGTTTCAGGAGAATGTGTTCGATGACGACGAGGTGCACACGAACCGTGAGTTCAGGCTTTATCAAGCTTGGTACCACGGCGCTACACGTTCCAGGTTGAGGCCCCAATGGACGGACGACGACTATGCCGACATTGAGTCCTCCGATGACGAGCACACAAAGTACGATGAAGACACTCGCCTAGGATCGCAGGTGGAGGCAGCGCCGATCTTGGACCGAGTGGTAAAGGACCTACATATGTGTTATTTAGTATCGTACCATTTCTATGCATTTCATGTTCTTGAACGTCTTTCTCCCTTTTTTCAGGGAAACACCCTCAGCAGATCGGTACAAGACATTGAGAGGTTTCGTCCGACAGTCACCGACGAGAACACGCTTGGCTTCCTAGATGTAAGATCTACAACTAGTACTGAATCGATCACATTTGATATGAATCGAGCATATATATTAACTTGCTTCACTTGGCAAACAGAGGCTTTCTACACGCCTACGGCGTGCAGCTGCTCGTTGTGGTTGTAGGCCTAAGACGATGCACAATGTCCACGACCCTTTGACAGGTACACGTCATGAAAAACTAAATCTTCAATGTGGTACAAAATTGCTAACTGGTCTTTTCCTGTTTTTCATTTTCTGAGAACAAAATTGCAATGATCCTATTTCACTTCAATGTGGTACAGCTACAGGTTCTACAAGTCATGGTATTACGTTTGACGACGACGATGACGTGGACCAAACGCAAGAGGAGATTGGACCGTCTCAGCTGCCAGATGCTCCTCAGCCTTCGCAGGTGGCCACACGTAGGCAGCGTCGCGCACGTGACTGTTACACTCCAGGCACCGACGCTCTTGGCAAGGGCAAGGGTAAGACTAGGAGGAAGTGACGGTTTCGAAATGAACGGACTGCTTGGACGATTTATGTGTCGTGGCTGTGATGTGACTTGTGACTTGTAATGTTTGGGGCCTTTTGACGGTAGAAAAACAGAGGAGGTTCTGCCAAATTGTTTCTGTGACTTTATGACTATTATTATGGGTTGTATGGATTGTCATTATGGACTGTATGGACTTTTATTATGGACTTTATGGACTATTATTATGGGTTGTATGGACTGTTATTATGGGCTGTTATTATCGACTCTGTTTATGTTGTTATTGTGATGTATGTGCTTTGTGATGCTTGTGGATGATATAGAATCAAGGGAAGCTCTTGCAAATTTTTTCCGTGAATAGTTATCAAAGGAAGCTCCGGCGAATTTACATGTGCTTTTCCGTTTGTTCAATGGTTAGAAGCTATCGATTTGTTCAATGGATAGAAAATGATAATCATACCGTATATAAATGAAATGACATGGCACTAAAAATCCTACATTGCACGTAGCCTTTTCAGTCCTAGTAATAATAGCATTTTCAGTGCTCGTAAAAACAGCCTTTTCAGTGCCCTTCACAATAGTCTTTTCAGTGATGGTAAAATAGCCTTTTCAGTCTATGCACGTAGCCTTTTCAGTGATCGTAAAAATAGCCTTTTCAGTCTATGCACGTAACCTTTTCAGTGCCATTCAGACTAGCCTTTTCAGTGAACTTCAAAATAGCCTTGTCAATGTCCTTAACAATAGTCTTTTCAGATGCATTAACATTTGCACAACATGAGTAATAAACTTTGCTGGGGCTATATATACACACCCACGGATGAGCCAGCATTTCACAAGAGTAGCGATGTTTGGCGGGTCGTCTAGCGGAAAAGGTTTTGGCTTTGGTAGAGGAAAGGGTGGGAGGAAGGGGCCGCCCATTATATGGGAAGGGTATGTTGGTCCAGATGAGTTTGGGGAGGCGGTGTATGAGTTTCCAGTTGAGATCAAGAGTGATTTCAATAAAAACTGCCCTCCTAGATCATACGATAACCGCACAGAGGACTGGCCGAAATGCAGGCATGGTGAGGATTGCTTAGTGCAAATGATGGCCGAGGGTAGTGATGGAGGCCGTCGTTTCTTCAAATGCCCACGAGCATGGGTACATATTATTCGTTTTGCTGTGTTTATATCTTTTCATATTGTTTGCAGCACCTGATGATATCTTCTCTACAGTCCTCCAAGGCCCCAGAAAATTGTGGCTTTACTAGGTGGGTCGATCCCGCTCCTTTTCACCCACTTCAGGAGTACATCGAGTACCTGCAGAATTGTATCTTTGATCTAGAAATGAACATGAGCAGCGGTGACAAGGATGACGACAGCAATGGTGACGGTGAACAAGAGGCATTGTGCACGGAACCTTATTGCACCTGCGCATGTCACAAGAAGGATGGACCTCCACCGCCACAGTCTTCTCCGCCGCCGCCCCCGCCTCCAATGGGAGGATACTATGGAGAAGGTGCAACACAATTTGCTATGTGGGGACACTACTAGGAGTAACCTACGTAGTCACGTGCTACAACCATGTTTTTATTGTTGGTTTCAATTACCTAAGCCATCTATGTTCTTGTTGTTGGTTTGAATTACCTAAGGCATGTTAGGTTTAGTCCATGCCATCTTTTATTTAGTGAATGTTGCATTATGTACTTCGCATTCAACTTATTCAAACTCGTTTGTGCGTGTTGTTATCACCATTGTTGTGCATTGCATAAAATGAATTCAGTTCAACAAACAAATGAAATAATAGGACAATAGGCGACTTGGAAACGAGAACATCATATAAACTACATAAAGGTTCAAGTACCTACCAACACAAATTTAAAGTGCATTACATCTCAACCATAATGATCACATTGTTTCCCTTCCTCAAAGTGTCAATTGGGTTTAGGGCCGAGCAAAACCGAGAGGAGAGGGAAAAAAGGGAGGAAGGTTTTGGAATGAAAATAGGAGGTCAGCGCCCAATAAACTGGCGCCTAGGTCAACGCCAGAGCTTTTGGCGTTGAGCTCGGCGCCGCGGTATTTGGCGCCGGCAGGCCACGTTAGCGCCACGTCACGCGAACTGGATGCCACAGGTGGTGGACCTCAACGCCAAAGACCCTGGCGTTGAGCCGTTGGAGCTCAGCGCCACGGTTTTTGGCGTTGAGGTCAGGGTCCATTTTTGAAAATGTTTCCGCCAGGGGTCTATTTGTGATAATCTTTCGTGAAAAAGGCCAAAAAACAAAAAAGTCGGGCGGTTCGGTTTCGGCACGGCGATGCATGCAGGTCGGTCCGGGACACCCAAGGTTGTCGCAACAAGCATGACTCCAGCACAAAAAGAACATGCAACGCAGCGCCCTCCGCAAAATCTGCTGGTTGCTACGAAATTGATTGAGATGCGCCAGGACCAGGAGCCCCGGACATGGAACTAACAGAGTCGCAGGGGACGAGGAACACTGAACTGTTCATTATTTCATGAAAAACAAGAGGAAGATATTTCGAGGCCTATTTTTACGAAGACGATGTTAGAAATGGTAAAATTGCGAAGCGCAAGTTTTGAGTATCAAAATTGTAATTTTTTCAATTTGTATTGGCTAAAAATTGTAATTTTCTCAATTTGCATTGGCTACAGCAGGTAAGCAGTCGTCGTGCTCGGCGCTGCGCCGTTGCGGACTTGCGGCATCCGTGCGTATTCGATCGCATGGGCAGCCAGACGAAAAAGCGCATCAAATTCGGCAACTGGCAGTTGGGCTAATGGGCTGCTAGTCGTGAGACTCAATATTGAAGGCCAATGTAAGCTGTAGGGGGCTCAAATTTGGGCTCCGGTGTGGTCGGCCTACTTGCCATATAATTCTAGAAGGAAATGCGAGATCTGCTAGCACCAGGGTCACACTCTTTTCCTGAAAAAAAAAGCAGGCCCACACTCTTTGCGCAGGTCACATCATATCACACTCTTTGCGCAGGTGAAATCATATCACAGATCGCTAGTAGCAAGGTCACGCTCTTTACCCAAGGTCACAGCCTTTGCTCTTTATATTGCTCCTTATATTTTTCTTTTGAAGGGTCACCGGGGACGAAAAGTCCCCACCTAAATTTCATTAAACCACAGATACCGGGCTAGCCGATGATGGTTTTGATGCAAAGCACCTTACATGATCGGAGCATAACGCTCTGGGATACAAGCAAGGGATATGGGAGGAAAACACAAGCACCATGGTACAACCAGAAGCAAGAGAGACCTTTGCTCCTTATATGAAAATAGAAAACAGAGAAACAACCATCCACTTCGATGTCATACACGTAGATTACCAAGATCTCTACGGCGGGTGATTACCAAGATCTCTACGATGGGTGTTGAAGGCGGCCTTTCGGGCCATCAAGACAAAATGGACGTTGAGGGGCATTTGGTGCTCGCCCCGCAGCGTCCAGACAAGAAATTTCCACCACAACACCACATTTATCTCAAGCTTACTGGACAATTCAATGATGAGGCAACTCTCTTCATCGCGGAAGACGACCTCAACGTTTTAGGCTTCGCCAACAAGTCTGATGATTGGTTTATGATGAAAGGGAACAATTTCTTCCCTAACAGGAAAGGACAATTGCTTAGTTTTGATGTGGAGTACGATCACATCATCCATGGCGGTGTCGGTTCTCTTCACAATGTCCCCCTTGGAAGGCAATCCATGCTCAGGGCAGTACACGCCCTGTCATGGCATGATCCGCGGGTGGGAGATCCCGTGATTGTCCAGAGACAGGTGAAGCTTGCACTGTGCAGGCTTACCATCATGGTGAGTGAGTCACTAAGGTTCACCACCATCAGGAACTCCTTCGCACCTGAGTTCAGCCCAGAAGGCTTCAATCAACAAAGTTTTGCGACTAATGATGACTTCAAACTTGTGCGCCATTAGGGACATATTTCATTACTGCTACTGAAATGGAAGCAGTGTAACTGTTGGGATAGCCCAGATGTTAAAAAGGTGAAGAAGGATTGCCAAATCGTTGATGCAGAGACTGCTCTGCAGAAGATAGATATCCTTCTTCGAAAGAAACTGAAGGGGGGGATAGCAGTGGAGTAGAGAGGAGCGAAGAGGTAATGAGGTTGGCGCCAAAGATTTGGTGCCTCCACAACCCGAGAAGGAAAAGGAACAAAAAACAAAAAATGTAAGTAACGCTTTCTTTTCACAAAAAATGTGATGACGATAAAGACTTAAGCTACAATTACTACTGTGATGACGATGAAGAGCAGTTAGAGTAGAGCTCTGACATTGAGGATACACCTGAGTATGACCAGCCGCAAAGGAGATGGCAACGACAGTGGTGATTGGGCTAAAAGATATCACTACCGTGCGTCCGTGCCAACGAATTCATTGACTTCCTCGGGTTCCATCCTACAAGGATATTGCCTTCTTGTATATCATTTAAATTGCTCAAAGATAAGACATGGGCAAATTAGACCTACATCGCTCTACTGAACGTATAGAAATGCCCTTTCCGTACACACCGTGCTGGATGGGGATGTTTCCTGAGAACGATTAGTTTAGAAACTCCATCCCAAATCTAAGACACCAGTGCCTCCTTTCACCTCATGATGACTCGATCAACAAGGCCAAAAGGACTGACAGGGGTTGGATACTGAACAGCATTCAAATTTGCTCAAAGAATGTAAAACGGATGCTGGGTAGCTAAGAAAGCTCCTCTCTTTTTTTCCACTGATACTACAAACAGAACCGAACCGAACAATAAAAGGTCATCAAGACCTATTTTGTTCGCTTTTTACATATTACAATTTAAATGTTTTCCCCCTTCGGTAGTGTACATCATTACCCAAAAAGTAACTGGAAAACCTGCTCTTTCCCTTTGGTAGTGTACAACATTACCCAGAAAGGATCTGAAAACCTAGCCTAACAAAATTTCTTCGCTCTAAAACAAACTTCAGCCATGTTTGTATTGCTGTGTGGTTAATATTTTCTTAACTTGGACAGGACGCCATCATTACTCTGTGTGCAGGTCCCTCTTGGCTCTTGAAGAGAATAGGGGTTCCTAGTGCAAAAACAGACTGTAGTATCACCAATTCTGTAACTGTGAAGCCACACTCTTCACCACTGTGTGATAACCTGTGTGCAAGTATTTCTTTGCATTCTCTGAACCAGGTTGCCCCAGCCATTCGTCGTATAATCTTTTTGCAATAGGGTTATCAAAAGGATCAGAAATTGATACCTGGTACACAAGATATACCATTAGTGAAGTGCATAATAACTGACAAAGTAAACAATTAGTGTAGGACTCTTGCCAAATGACAGCTAGGAAAAGCACTCAGCAGTTATATCATATTCCCCCTCAAGGCTAAAATTAGGGCAACAAACTGGAGGATACATAGCAACCTATCCGAAAGAAAACAGAAGGATAAATAACACGGAATAAATGGTCTGAACTCAAAGCTAGAATACAAGTGGAGAGATTATAACCGAATAACAAGTAGATCATCTATTCTAATATCAAAAAATTCAAGTGATGACTAGGGTTATATCAACTACGAAGCCTACATCGTCTCCTTCATGAATGTTGATTACGAGGTCAAGACAAATAACCACACTGATAAGAAAGTTGCCTTGTAAACTATACATGAGATATAGGAGTTCAGTTAGTAGCATACATCTTGTGTGTACACACTCTCCAATTGCTGGATAAGTTCCTTGGCAGATTGGCCTTGAACAGGTTTTATTTGACCTCCCCCATTTAGGCAACCTGCAGAAGAGAAATAAATGCATCATAGAGAATATCAGGTCCTACCCTTTAGAACTTCCTACAATTAACATGCAAAGGCTGTCATAATATAGTACCTGAAGGACACGCCATAACTTCAATAAAGTGGTATTCACATTTTCCCATCTTAATCTTCCTAACAATATTCTGCAGGTTCCTGAACCCATAACAAAGTGCAAACCTCAAAACAGGTTTGCCCTCCAC
Organism: Echinochloa phyllopogon; assembly: GCA_033239725.1. NCBI lineage: Eukaryota > Viridiplantae > Streptophyta > Magnoliopsida > Poales > Poaceae > Echinochloa > Echinochloa phyllopogon. Next base: position 6,536,428 of record BTCW01000009.1, on the reverse strand, counting down.
CTGCTAGGACAAGCAGCGTTTTGCATTGTTATACACATAAAAGCGCAAGTTCACTCTAGTTTGGCAAAAGGGTCAATTGTTTTGTCCATCATGGGAATGAGTTTACCTCCAATGTAATTTCACGAAAATCTGAATTTCGCAAGGTTCTGAAATCAAGAGGACCCTCTATTTCTCTCTTGTAGATTGCACGTGCTGCATGGCGAAAGACTATTTCTGCATAGCCCCCAGAACCCCCAGAAACCCCATAGAGATGGCCTTCCTTATCAACATTTGTTAGCCTGGGTTATAATGAAGTGTCAATTCTGAGACATTAATCAGAATGAAAAAAAAAAGAACTGTAGTATATTATGGTAGGACATGATAATTCCATGGATTTTTTTTATCACAAGAAATGGTTAAAATAAAGTTAGCTTAAATTCTAGAAAGAAGTAGCAGCCAAAATATTATGACTTGCCCCTGCAATTGACCAAATATTGATGTGTATAGGCACAGAATAAAACACCAAGCACATGGGCTTACAATCTGTCCAAGGAAGATTCCTCTAGTGTCTTGAAATCGATAGATTTGGACTGCACAAACACATAAATCATAATGAGTGTCTCCCTAATTCTCCATATTCATCATACAGGCAAGAATAAGAACCAAGTTAGCAACCTGTATCAGGTCTAACACTTCACCAGTTGTCAGTACTGAATCAACCTCTGTGACTTCTTTACCATCTACTGAGAAAATGAAATCATCCCGAACAGCTTCTAGCTTCTTATCATAGCATGGCATCACAGTAACATGATAGACATCATACGACCTACATACCCAAAAAAAAAGGTTGAAAAAGTTAAATACTAGAAAGTAACAGTATATAAAGAACAGTATTTGTTTCAAAGTGATTAGTGATCTTCAGCAAATGGAGGGTGTTCGTTTACTCAAGTCAATAGAAGAAGATTGTGGTGTCGACATGGTCACTGGATCCAAGTTTATGAAAGGGGAGGAACCACACCAATGCGCCTATGCTACTTTTGACGGCACATTTTGAGTTAGGGTTTAGGGTTCCTGGGTTTTTCCTAGGATAACAGCCTTTGTATTTGGTCTCGGAGGGCTCTCACCCTCTTTTTCCTTCTTAATATATAGATACGCAGCTCTCCTGCGTGTTCGAGAGAGAAAAAAAACTTTTGACGGCACATTTTGAGTTAGGGTTTAGGGTTTCTTGAAACAAAAAAAATACAATGGTCAATGGGAAGCATGCAGTCATCTCTCATTAACTCGTATCAACATTCTTTTTGTCAAATTTTGGATTATCAACGCAACAAATCATGTGCTAATAACTGACCTTAGAAACAACAGATACATCACTTATGGCATTATAACTTTTGCAAAAATAGTGCTGCCAAATTATCGCAGACACCTTAGAAGTAAAAGAGAATTTTGTGTCTGTAGGAACAATTGATTTCAAGATCTATCCAGAGCAGAGGCAATATACTCACTTGAGACCTAGTTTTTCAACCACATGGTGCTTAATGGCTGCACCAATCGCCTGTTGAGGACTCTTTACAGATGAGATATAAGGTAGGATGTATGAACCAAGAGTCTTTTCAGCATAGCATATCCAACCTGCAAGAGAAAGAGGAAAAGGTGTAACACACATATTTTGTGAACAAATCATGTACTTGTTTATAAAAAAAGCATAAAAAAGATAGTACCAAAACATTAATATTATTCACCATCACAACATTTTGAAATCCAAATTACATTAGCTAGATATTGATATGTCATGTTCCCAAATTCCCAACAAAAATTTTACCTGGGCATGCAGATGAGATCATTGGAAGATTGGCTCCAGCTTCTTGGCCACTAGATGATTGATTTTTCTGATGACGCGATACAAATTCATTGCACACTTCAATAAGGGATAGATCTCGACTTGAGCTTGTGTCGTAAACAGCCTTTACGCCCATCGATTTGAACAGAGCAGTTAGTTTTCTGAGAACCTGAAATTAATGGAGTTACATTCTGCTTTAGTTATTATACTTAAAGTGCGACCTTGCAGCCCCTTTTGACAAAAATGACTTGTGGGAAGCATTTATAAGGATATATGAGCCAGGATTCTGACAGGGGAATGGATGTGGGAAACCCATGTGATTACCTGTGATTGAGAAAGACCGAAGAATGCAGCTAGTGATGCTCTTGACTGGGGAGACACAGATACAATAACAGCTTTCCCAGAGTTTATGCGAGCAATGAAGTCACCCAAGCTTTGCTTCTCCAGCATAACCGTCTCTGCTGATGTTATGCAACCACTAAGATAAAAATTTAACAGTCAGCACTCATTGAATTGGAGCAGGTTACTTATTTCAGAACTGATCTGAAGAGTGAAAAATAGAAGGGAAAAAAAAAACCTGCATGCCAGACAGTCTTTTAGTGAAATCTTGACTGCTTCTTCTGGAGGCTTTGTGCTCACGGTATTTTCCTTTTGTTTGATCTGGAAAATTTCCATGTCAGGAACATGGGGAATGGTTTACAGGAGGGCAATAGATGAGGAATTGTTATACGAAGTTCCAACGGTGCAGATGTGAAGCTAATTATTAGCAGAAACGTACAGGGGTACATACTTAGCACTTCCAAAGTGATAGGTTGTTGGCAAAAATGCGGAAGATTTCATTCAGTGGGCTGTGACACTTTTCCTGACTAATCTGATAGAAGTAGAATAAAGCTAGAAATTTCTCAAAATTGTAAATGCCATGCACCATACAAACAATCCTTTTTGTCTAGATGCAAATTATGGAGAAGTTGTGCTACCAGAGCCTATTACTCAAGTAGGGGCAAGTATGGTGCTCAGGCTTCTTGAGCATGGTACAACTTTGCGTAGCTTTCTTATTTGCACCTAAATAGCAGTGGTATTTAGTGCAAAAGGATCAAGACTATAGGATCAAAAGGGAAGCTAATGTACTATGTTAGTCCTTCAGGGCGAGACTATAGGATCAAGGTATCTGGAATCCTTAGTGCCTATGGAGAATAACCATAGCATCACCTCAACATGAGTACTTCTGAATTCTGATCATCTGAAGATTTCATGTCCGCTTATTACAGGCCATAATTTGCTTCCGACCCACTGAAGCTCGTTTAGGACATAGTTGGAGAAAATAACACTAGATACTATAATTATCAACCTATAAAATATAGTTTTTGAAGAGAAAAGACGTTTATTAAGTTTATCGCACAGAAGAAAAGATGACAAGACAAATTAATTTCATTTCCTGTCCATTCCTCCTTAGTTCTTTTTTTTTTGTTATTTGCCGTATCCTTGCCTGCCGAGCACGGCCTACTGCTCGACACCACTACATAATCATATCGGGAACATTGATCGCATACATCACCGTCTAGAGTTCAAAAGAAGTATGGTGGGAGAGCTCAAACTACACTCAACTGGGGCATGTATCAGGACACGAAGACTAGGGTAAACAACGAAACCTGGCGGAGAGGGCGGTGTCGGTACCTGGAGGCGGGAGGAGGAGGTGTTTTTGTTGAGGGAGATGATGCAGTCCTGCGAGGGGGCGATGAAGTCGTTGAGATCCGACGCCTGCAGCGCCGGCGAGAATCTGCTCGACGACATCCCGGGGCGGGCGCTCCACGATCGGCTCCCGGAGCGTGCGTTTGGGGTGGTCTTATCGGCCTCAGGGAAGAGATAAATCGACCCGACTTGCGAAGATTGAAGACGAGCGGCGGGGGTGCCGACCTCGCCGTATAGCTCGGCGACGCGGCGGGAGGCGGCGTCGGCTGCCTCGCTGAGAAGCACGGGAGAGGCTGGGCAACGCGAAGGCGCGGTATCTGGAAGGCGCCGCGGCAGCGCAGTTTGCTGCCGGCGAGGAGCGGCAGTTGGTTGGTTTCAGGCGGCGGCGCGATTCGAGCTTCTGGTTCGGCGGCGGCGAGCGGCCTGACAGGGTGAGGAGAGAGGAGGGCTTCGTGTTGTTTCGGGCTTCTGGTTCGAGCTGGTTGGTCAAACAGGCACACGACTCGGCAAAATGGCAAGAGGCAAAATGGGTGTACCCCTACCGCACCTCCAAAATTTCAGGTAAGCTCGGATTCTAGAATGTAGCATTATCTTCGTTGGGAGTAAAGAAAAGAGCGTGTCCTCTTAGAATATAGAATATAAAGATAAATGAACGGATGGTATGGTTACGATAAAAAAAGATGTGGAAGACAAGATAGATATGGAGTCCTCCTCTGTCCTCTCTGTAGAGTGTAAATAGGTCCTCGCCGATGCGCCCAATGATCGTGCAGTCATGTGACGTTGCCATTAGAAAAATAAACAGAACCAAATAGAGCTAACCAAGTAGCATCATGATGATATTCTCCACGGCTCCGTAAAGATTGGAGAGGAGAAAGCGACCGGGTCACCATGTCTACATCATCTACGACTTTGCATTCTACACTTTACTTTCGAAAAACAATAATGCCATATGTAACATATAAAATTAGAGGGTACTATGCTATAAAACTGCCTTTTGTCTGAGAAATTTCGGTGGATGCCTCGAACCGTACGCAAACAGTTTGAACTTCCATTAAGCTGAAGATTGAAATCAACTGCTATCCATCCATGACCTTTATCTAGAAAAAACTGCTATCCATGACAGGCCCAGCAGACTTACGGTAACTCACACTTACCACCCAACAACGCGCCTTTATACACATAAGAAACATGGAACAAATAAGTATGCGTTCCAATAGAAATTACCCGCATCAAACATATATATTAAATGTAAAATAAATCAAAATAATATAAATACATAAAGAGTAAATGTCGTATTATTTAACAAACACCAACTAGAATTAATAAATCAAAGTAGTTTTATAGATTCACCTAACCTGATCATAAAAGTACTATTAATACAAGATATAGCAATCACCAAGAGATAGAGCAACCATACTTGCATGAAAATGCATCCTCTTATATTTTCTGTTGCTCTGCAAATACATCTAGCCAAATTTGAGACATGTGTATTAAGACTAGTGTTTTTGCTCATAGGGTCATACGCTTCTCTCTTCCATAGAATCTGTCTTATTTTCTTCAATGCTTCTTTTCGTGGCATAGTATATAGCGGACTCATTACAAATACCAAGTGCAAACTTCGATGCTTGCACATATAGAAATACTCAGCTTTTATGCGACGATCTTTGTACCTTGTAAGAGCACGGCGAAGAGCACCAAATAATTTGAATAAGATCAACTGCCTGTTAGCATCCCAAACGCCTACAGTAGTATATACGAAGTATGTGGTGAAGAGAAAACAGTACACGACTACGGCTCGTCAGGGCGCAGGTAGCGGCGCCCAGACTGTACTGCTACTACTACTGGGCGGTACGGAATGCGGTGCGCGTGGAGGCCAGGAGACGACGGCACTGGCAGATAGGTGCCACCAGGCGCCAGATGGCCGGACGTTCAAAACATTAGCATTAGCATAGTACTATAATAAAAGAGAAAAGAGAAGGTGCCCCTTCGGGTCTTTTCTTTTTTACGAAATGGGCAATCGACGACGAACCTACACAAAAATCTTTACCCCAAAAAATCACCGTTTCCTAGAGTCATTCTTGGAGTGCCGCCTCGGCCTGGTGAGCAGCTTCAGCATGCTGTCGGTCAGGTCCAGCGGCGAGTCTTCGTCGCCCTCGTCCTGCTGCTTCACGCCGGAGGTCTGCGTCAGCCACGCGAGCGCCTCGATGGCGGCGTCCCGCTCCGCCAGCTGCTTGTTCCGCTTCGGCTTCCCCACGAACTGCATCCCCTTGAACTCCACCATGGCCCGGAACTCGTTCGTCTTGAGGTGCTTCGTCCTGTACTTGGGCGGGGTGTGCCCAGCGCGCATCAGCAGCGTCTGCAGCAGGCTCTTGGGGTTCATCCCGTCCTTGATCAGGCTGCCCTTGCCGTCCTCCTCGGGGCTCCGGAGCCTGGCGCGGCTCGTCTCGCGCCCGAACACGAAACGACCCTCGCATAGGTCGCCGGCGGCGAGCTCCTGTGCCGCGAAGAGGATGTACTTGCCTTCCTTGTGGATGTCAAAATTTGGGTCTTCAAGCTGGAGTGGAAAACATTGTCAGATCGCACAGCACAGTACATATACAGCTAGACGAAAGTTCAGTAAAACAAGCAGACCAGTGCTCAACCACTGTCTATTTTGACATTACTGTCAAGGTTTCTACTGTAATTATTTGCAAACCCAGCAATAGAAATGGCTAATTCAAATCTAACAAATTCCTTTGAGACAAATTCATTGAGTGCAAGAGTCACCTTCTTTTGTATAAGTTTATCAAGTTCTTCTTTTAGTTGCAAGTAGCATTCAGAAAGGCTGGGATCCATAAAGAAATCAATGTAGCCGTCGAGCATCTTCAAGTGCCCAGCCTGTAACACATGAGTTAGAAGGCAAGCCATACAACATAAACACAAAACTACATGAGAAACACAATCAATTTCCCTCAAAAAAAAGAAACACAATCAATTAAGACAAGACAATGTACCATGCTTCCTTTCGTGACAGCACCACCAAATAAGATAAGTATGGAGTCTGATACTCCAGTTGAATCACGAATGAAGACAGCATTCACCTTCACCTTCTCACCAAAGACCAACCATGGATATGGGATCGTCTGGTACTTTGCGTTCACTGAATTCTGAATCAAGAATAATGTCAAAAAATTCAGTCTCAAAAATCATAGACAATTGGCATCTCTAAGTGTCTAAACAAGGCAGCACTAGCCCCCTTCAAAGGTACATAGCATAAGATAACAGGGGCAGTTTTATAAGTAGCTTTTGAACAGGGCAGTGCAGATGAGAATTTAGATTTTGGAGACATTACACTATGCACTTACAGCATAAAGAAGAACTTGGCCATCATCCATGGTCTTGAAGGACATTGAGTTTTCTCGATGCTGCAAAGGCAAGATAAAAGAATGAGTTGAACTGTCAAATCTAGCCTCTATCAAAATAGAAATCCACAGAATAAATATCAATAGCTGTTTACCACAACAGACGTTATCCCAGGAAAAAGCCCAGAACATATGATGCCACGGACCAATGATTGATTATGGCTCAAACTGTTATTTATATTTGCATCAGAGTCTATCAAACCAGAATCCCTTAAAATATAGCTGAATTGCTTCCGAAGGGAGTGAATTGCTTGCAATGTCTGAGCAGAAAGGAAATTTCTCCAACAGTATTCATAAGCAGACCCTTCTCTCTCTGCATCCTTCCATCCTTCAAAAGCCCTAACAAGAGCCATATTGTAGAATATTGGGCAAACACCACACACCCAAGATGGGGGGGTGACCTTTCATTATATAGGCCGGATACGGCTTGGAGTACATCTAACACCCAATGTGGTACTATACAAGACCATATACAACTCTATATATCTAACACCCGCCCGCAGTCGCAGGTGGACTAACGCCTAGACTGGACCTAAAATCTGTAAATAACTGTACAGGAAGACCCTTAGTCATAATATCAGCAAACTGGCGCGACGAAGGAACATGAAGAACTCGAACTTCACCCAAAGCCACCTTCTCGCGGACGAAATGAATATCAATCTCAATGTGCTTCGTTCGTCGATGATGAACGGGATTGGCAGCCATATACACTGCACTGACATTGTCACAGAAGACGAGCGTCGCCTTTGAGAGAGGAACATGAAGCTCGTGAAGAAGTTGTCGTAGCCAGCAACACTCAGCAACTGCATGAGCAACAGCCCGATATTCTGCCTCTGCACTGGAACGAGAAACTGTAGTCTGACGCTTTGACGACCAAGAGACCAATGTATCGCCAAGAAAGACACAATATCCAGAGGTAGAACGTCGAGAATCAGGGCAGCCTGCCCAATCAGCATCAGAGTATGCCGTAAGAGAGTCAATCGGACCAGTGCCAATCCGAAGACCATAGGACAGGGTACCCTTGACATAGCGCAAGATGCGCTTAAGAAACGCCAGATGAGACTCTCGAGGATCATGCATGAACAAACAGACCTGCTGAACAGCATATGCAAGATCCGGACGCGTCAGAGTGAGATACTGAAGAGCACCAGCTAAACTCCGGTAAGCAGACGCATCAGCAACAGGCGCACCATCTGTAGCAGACAACTTGGCTTTCGTATCAACAGGCGTTGTCGTAGAGTGACAATCACTCATGCCAGCACGCCGAAGGATCTCCAAAGCATATTGCTGCTGAGAAAGAAACAACCCATCTGAAGAACGTGTCACGGACATATGTAAGAAGTCATGAAGATCCCCCAAATCTGTCATAGCAAACTCACTATGCAATCGATCAATAATGTTCTGAAGCAATGTGATAGAAGAAGCAGTCAAGACAATATCATCCACATAGAGAAGAAGATAGGCCATGTCGTCACCATTGCGATAGACGAATAACGAAGTATCCGTAGCTGATGGAACGAATCCCAGAGAACGAAGATATGTCGCAAACCGCTTATTCCAAGCACGAGGGGCCTGCTTCAGCCCATATAAAGACTTCTGAAGGAGACAAACATAATCTGGATGTGCAGGATCAATAAAACCAGGAGGTTGCTCACAATAGACTGTTTCTTCGAGATATCCATGAAGAAACGCATTCTTCACATCCAACTGATGAATAGGCCACTGATGAGAAGCCGCAATGCTCAACACAGTCCGAATCGTACCCTGCTTAACAACTGGACTAAATGTCTCATCATAATCAACTCCAGCCTTCTGATTAAATCCCCTAGCAACCCAGCGAGCTTTATGTTTGGAAAGAGTACCATCAGAATTATACTTAACTTTCCAAAGCCATCGTCCTGTCACAACATTAACATCAGCAGGACGAGGCACCAGGCGCCATGTGCCATTATCCATCAATGCTTGGTACTCATCAGCCATAGCAGCGCGCCAGTTCGGATCAGCAAGGGCACTGCGATAATTACTCGGAACAGGGGAGACAACTGTAGAAGTAGCTGTAAGATTCCGATAATTAACAGGTTGTATTGTACCAGACTGAAGACGTGTCAAACGACGTATAGTAGGACTTGGCTGGGGACCATGAACTTGCTCAGGATTGATCGGCGGGGGAAGTGGACGACGACTGTAGACCTGTCCAAATCGTCCGAACAGAGGGGGAGGCGTAGGTGCAGCAGCTGCTGGCGCAGGTGCCGCTGCTGCTGGCGCAAGTGCTGCTGCAGGTGCTGCTGGCGCGGGTGCTGCTGCATCTGCTGCTGGCGCGGGTGCTGCTGCATCTGCTGCTGGCGCGGGTGCTGCTGCATCTGCTGCTGGCGCGGGTGCTGCTGCAGTTGCTGGCACAGGTGCTGCAGCAGCTGCTGGCACAGATGGCGTAGGAGCAGCAGGCACAAACACCGGCGAACTCCCGCCCGGAAACGAAGACTCCGAAGATCCTGATGGGGGTACGGAACCACTCCCACCAGGAGAAGAGAGCGGTGGCTCAACATCTATGGAAGATGGAGCAGCCGCAGACGAGGGTCCTGATGGGGGCACGAAACCACACCCACCAGAAGAAGAATACGGTCGCTCAACGTCCAAGGAGGACGGAGCAGCCGCAGAAGAGCCACCAGCTGCATGATTAGTAGAACAAGGTGCAATATCCATGTTGACACCTAAGAGGAAATCAAAGGAGCTGGAAGATGGCGAAGGCAAGACACGTGCGAACGGAAAAACTGACTCATCGAAAACGACATGCCTAGATACAATAATCCGTCGCGTAGAGATGTCTAGACAGCGATACCCCTTATGTGAGGAGGGATAACCGACAAATACGGAAGCCGCGGAGCGAGGTGCCAGCTTATGTGGTGAAGTGGCCTGCAAGTTAGGATAACACAAACAGCCGAAAACACGAAGATGATCATAAGCTGGCGGAGAACCATAGAGACGGTGGTAGGGAAGCTCATGGTTGATAGCAGAAGATGGTCGTCGGTTCATCAAGTATGTGGCTGCAGCTAGTGCCTCAGCCCAATAGGCTGGCGGCATGGAGGCTTGAAGGAGAAGAGTGCGCACTGAATTATTGAGCGTACGAAGGATACGTTCAGCCTTGCCGTTTTGTGCCGAAGTGTATGGACAGGAGAGATGAAAAACAATGCCGTGCGCAGCAAGGGTACTATGCATAGCGTGGTTAACAAACTCAGTGCCATTATCAGTCTGAAAGCATTTAACAGGAAGACTAAATTGAGTACGAGCAAAAGCAATAAAATCAACAATATGTTGATGCACCTCAGATTTGCTCTTAAGTGGGTACGTCCAACAATAGTGTGTAAAATCATCCAAAAGCACAAGATAATACTTGCAACCAGAAATACTCGCAATCGGAGAGGTCCAGACATCACAATGAACAATTTCAAAAGGAGAAGCAGTTTTAGATATCGATGCACTAAACGGAAGACGCACATGCTTGCCAAGCTGACAGGCGTGACAAAGCGAGTGATCTAATTTATTACAGGAAATCAAATTGTTTTTCCTAAGTGATGCTATGACTGCTGGACCAGGATGACCGAGACGACGATGCCACAAGGAGGTGGAGACGGCGAGCATGGCATGGGCAGATACTGGGGCGATTGAGGGGATGGTGTAGAGATCGCCGGCACTATTGCAACGAAGAATCACACGCCCCGTGCTGAGTTCCTTAATAGAAAAACCAGAGGCGTCAAATTCAACGGAACAACTATTGTCGCGGGTGAACTGACGGACAGATAGAAGGTTATGAACAAGTGATGGAGCGACAAGGACGCTGTTTAACGCAAAATTAGACGTATCGGTTTTAAGGATGGAGGAACCTCTAGATGTGACAGGAATACGTGCACCATTGCCTACAGTAATCGAAGAATAAGCAGCTGGGAGACGGGAGAGAAGTATACCATCCGAGGAGTGCATATGCGTAGAAGCGCCAGTGTCCATCACCCAAGCGTTGCCTTGAAGAGCCATCTGCTGAAGTGCCGCGACCAATCCGGCCGAGTCCCACGAGGGGAGCTGAGCCGGCGCCTGAGGGAAGGAGCCAAAGGCGGCATTGGCCTGCGGACCAGGACCAAGGAGGCCCTGTCCGCCACGCCACTGCCCGCTGTTGCTGCCGCCAAAACCCGGCGTCCCCTGAAGTGCTTGTGGATTGATGCAAATCCACGGGCCAGCAGGGAGGGGAGCAGGGAGGGGGGTGCGAGGCTGCTGTCCGCCGCTGTTGTTCCGCCTGCCGTTGAACTTCTTGCGCCGCTGACCGCCAGTAGAGCTGCCGGCGCCATGCGACTGCTGCTGCTGAGGCTGCTGCTGCGGCTTCGAGGAGCGGCAGTCAGCACTGCTGCAGCCGGAAGAGGAGGTGGCAGCAAGAGCAGTGGTGGCAGCGACCTTCGCTTCGTTCTCCAGGCGCAACTCCTTCAACTTGAGCTGATCAAGAGCGGTGGTGAAAGTCATGCCAGCAGTGGCGGCAATCATATCAGCAGCGGTACTGAACTTGGGGTTGATTCCACGTAGCAGATTGAAGAGGAGAGTAGGTTCCGCCACAGGCTGCCCAACATCACGAAGAGCATCAGCAGCCTTCTTCATCTCGTTCCCGTAGTCCTCGACCGAACGATCTCCCTGAGTCATGGAGTGAAAGGCATGACTCAGGTAGATGGCGCGAGGGGCTTGATTCGCCTGGAAGTGAGCGGCAATGGCCGTCCATAGAGCATGGGCGGTCTGGTTGGGCGCCATGGCGAAGTCGAGGACCGCATCGGCAACGGAGCCGTACAGCCAATTGCGGACGCAGAAATCAGCCCTATTCCAGTCGTCGGTGCGTGGATCGGGAGGAGGCGTGCCGTCGATGTGTGCGAGAAGGCCGAACTTCCCACACAACGACTCGAAGAAGGTGCTCCACTTGGTGTAGTTGGGGGAACGCAGCTCCAGCTTGAGGGGAACATGAGTCTGGATGTTGATGGAGGCGTAGTTGGCAGCCATGGCGTCGTCGAGCTCGTCGCCGGAGAAGTAGCCGCCAAACAGAAAGGAGCGGACGACGGAGGAAGCGGAGTCGCTGTCGTCGTCGGAGGAGTCCGCGTGGGTGACGCAGGACATTCACAGAGGCAATCTGTGAAGCGTCGCAACCGGCCAAGGAGGCAAGGCGCGAGGCAGGGACGCGGCCAGGGGGGAGGCGGCGGCGCCGGGTGGTGTGGTGGGGGCAGCGGAGGAGAGGAGGGGCGCACAGCCAGGGGAAGGGGGCTGCGCGTGCTAGGGTTAGGGTACTGTTCACGGGCGTGAATAGTACTCGAGTTTGGGGGGAAGAAAAAGGCAGGCCTAGGGTTAGGGTTTGGGTACTGTTCACGCCGCGGGTACTGTTCACGTGAACAGTACTCGAGGTGGGGGAGGGGGGAGGGGAGAAAAGGCAGGCCTAGGGTTTAGGCTCTGATACCATGTAGAATATTGGGCAAACACCACACACCCAAGATGGGGGGGTGACCTTTCATTATATAGGCCGGATACGGCTTGGAGTACATCTAACACCCAATGTGGTACTATACAAGACCATATACAACTCTATATATCTAACACATATGATCACTATAATCCTTTGCCGAGAATCTTGATTTCGCGGTTCCTGCCAACTAATATATAAAGTATGATATCAAGGTCTTTAAAAGAACTACAATATCAAAACTAAGCCTACGTATATGCATGGAAATAAACTTTTTGCTCAACAGAAATACCACAATGCATTTTTCAGTACTGAATTTTCCTTTCCTTCTCTATAAACTTTTTTTTGCTAAAAAAGAATCAATTCATGACTAACATCAGTCGCTAATATAAGTCCAACAGTGGAATGGCTTACATCCTTCTTGTCCTGCGGCAACAGGAAAGGATCCCGAGCACTCAGTCCAGCGACTACAGTAAGTATAGGATCTATGCAGCGAAAAACTGCACCCATTATAAGCATCTTTCCCAGTTTCGGATCAACTGGAAGCATGGAAAGGTATCGTCCTACAAAATTTCATAAGGAAATATTAACTTTCATGCTAAAATGTTGCTGGAGACTTCAGTTCTTGCAGGCAAGCAACAAGCATACCAAGATCAGTAAGGTTCTCATTTCCATCTAATGCTCCAATCATCTTAAGGAATTCCACTGCATTTTGGACCTACATGTTTATCAAGTGTAAGTGGAAAGGACTGGAAAACAAAAGAAGGATCCTTTACTGCCTACTTAAAACATTTGTTCTTTATATGCTGTGTACATGCATATAACCGGAAGGTTTAGGCGCTATTACAACCCTTCCCCAGACCCCGCACGGTGCGGGAAGCCTACGGCACTGGGTACGCCCTTTTTTTTATGCTGTGTACATGCCCCTAACAAGAGTTATTTAATGTGCCACTAATCCAATGGACACTAAGCCAAAGAGAAGGGCATATGAAAATGTCGAAGTAGGATTTAAACACATACAGCTAGTGGTTCAGGAGGCTGTAGAGCAGCTGATAGGAACTCCCCAATGCTGCCAACTTGCAAACTTTTTATCTGCAAACATAATGAATTCAAAGGAGTTCTAAGAAGCTCCGGAAGCTGGTAGTCTGCAAATGCATCATACACACATCTAGGATAGAGATGATAGCATTCTCCAGGTTGCACACGGCCAGCTCTGCCCCTCCTCTGCATTAAGATAATGGAGAGACCATGAGAACCATAGTGATTCACACATATGAATAGTTGTTACTGTAAACATGGGCACCACACGTGTGTGATCATAACAGTATCAAGAGATTAGGTTCGAATTTTGTTCACTGTTGGATTTTTCTCATTTGTTACTCCGTTGATCCTTTTAAGTGAAAAATTCATATTGGCTACTGAAACAGAACAAAAGGACACCTTGACTCAGGCGTCAGGACAAGTTTGTGACAGAAAGAAACACACCACACACAGGTGGTTGATAAGGAAGTAAGGACCATTGTAATTAAACAAATTAAGATAATCCCATATGTCAAAGCTGAACTATGGTCTGGATGGTACAGATGGATTAAAGTTCTTTAAGTTGGGATTTTATAATTGAATAGAAGCCTCAAATAGGAGTCAAAGAAAAGACCTACTGACTAAAGATGAGACAACAAAACAGAAGCTAAGCGTTCACCTGACGGGCAGAAGCTTTTGAGATCCATGAGGGGAGTAAGCAGGGTGTATTGTTTAGGGCATCATATGTGGTTTCCTTTGCTTTACCACAATCCACAACAAAAACGATATCATTTATTGTAATACTTGCTTCTGCCATGTTTGTGGCTAGGACTACCTTCCGAACATTAGGAGGTGGCTTCTCAAAAATTAGCCTCTGTGACCAACAAGATACAAACATACACAAAAATTAGCCTTGTGAAACACAGAAGGGATTCTTAGGAAAACATAGATCAAGTAACTAATAGACTAGATTAATCTGTCGTGTGTGAGATGCATCTAATCAATACATGCTTAAGATTTCGTGACATTTGGAGTATTACAAAGAATGTCACTGTGATATGCCAGATTAGAGCAATTAATTACCTGCTCAGCAGTAGCCATAGAACCATGGCATGCAAGCAGCAAAACCCTATTTGGGTCACCTAACAACGGATGTGCTTTCAGTTGATCCTTCAAGCAACTAATATCGTCCCATCCAGTCATGAAAACTAAAACAGCACCAGGTCCCTCTTTGCGACATATGTGGCAGAGAACAGCCTCTATGAGATTGAATCCAATGCAATCAGGATTCCAATTTGCTAAAGAATCACGCGTCCTGGAACCATAAGTCTCAAAGCTTGAATGTTTAAGGGCATCCTGCAAAGTACATTAACAGTATCTGAATATTGTTGAGCACGAATTACATTCATTAACCTCTGTTTTGAATAAGTACCTCGACAAGTGTAGTAATTTGATTTTTCCTTTTTCTAGGCAATAGTTGTCTCTGAGTTTTCCAGACTTTATCTTGGCCATAATCATCAAGTTGATTGCTTGAGGTCAACTTGTAGCCTGACCTCTCCAATATATCTTCCAGAAAATGTGCCCTCACAGGATGTGTGAATCCCTGAGTTAGAATTCCAGATAACAACATAAGTGTAAGATTAGTGCAGCATCATCCGAGTTATTGAAGGTGCAAAAGGATCAATTTATACAGTATGCAAGATGATCTCTGTGCAAAAACAGTCACTCACAGGAACGTGGATAGTTGGCGCTCCTCCAAAATAACTTGAGAACAGCTCCGCATTTAGAGTAGCACTCATCAATATCAACCTCAAATCACGGCGCCGTGATAATAGATCTTTTAGTACAATCAACAGGAAATCTGAAAAACAAATGCAATAACATAACACTTGTTATGAGCTGAAGATAGATAGAACCTCAATAAGGGGAAAGGGAGCAATACTAATAATGCATCTACCTTCATTCATGCCCCTTTCATGTATTTCATCAACAAATACATGAGTCACACCATTCAAATTTCGGTCACTCAGCAATCGTCTTAGTAAAATGCCACTGGTGCAGAAAAGCAAATGTGTGTCTTTTCCCTTAATTCCTTCCAATCGAACTTTATAGCCAACCTATTAAAAAAGCTAGTATTGTATGCAAATACAATGGAAAGAATCTAGTAAGGACTTTTGTCCTTATTCCTTACACATATTACATCTGAGTTACAGTAGCTAAGTTGAGAAAAGTAAATTCTGAACTTACCGATTCACCAAGATTCTCTCCTCTCTCAGTGGATACTCTTTCTGCAACTGCCATTGCAGATATTCTTCGTGGCTGTGTACAAATTATGTTACAAAAGGCCCCTCGGCCAGACTCTATTTCGGACTCCAATACAAATTGGGGCAGCTGCGTTGTTTTACCACATCCTGTCTCCCCAGAAATTACTATAACCTGGCATTGCCGGAGAAATAATAAAAAAAAAGTCACTTATGATGGTTTCAAAGGGTGTATCTCCAGGACATTTTACAAGCTTGCATACCTGATTGCGTGCAATGGCTGCTAGAAGCCTTTCTTTTTCCTTGTATGCTGGAAGTGATTTCCGAAACTCTACCATCTTAACACCTTCAGGTGATTCCTGTTTCACAAACACATGATGATTGTTACAAAACAGCAAGCACAGAGCCATGGATGCTGCAGAAGCCTTTTGTAAATTAAACACCCCCCCCCACCCCCCACCCCTACCAACACACACACACGATGCATATGAAGAGTGTGTGTGCCGTACCTGCCAGCTTCTCTGAAAATTGCGCATCCGAATGCTCTTCCTCTGAAGTATCTTCTCCATGACTGATCTATCAAGCAGAGAATCATGCTGCTCGTCCAGGTTCACATTATCTGCTTTGTCAGCCACCACAGATCCATTTTCTGTGTTGCCACAGCTTTTACCCAGTGACAAGAGTGCACGGTCTAGATGCTCCTGCACAAGTCCTTCAACTCTCCTCTGCAAGCTCAGTGGGATCACCACCTGTTCGTTTCCATGGAGAGTAAATCATAAACACCCTTAAGAACTAGCAATTCGAAATGCAAGCAGGACATACGATCTTGCCACTTAATTGCATAAACAAACCTCTCTTTGTGGTCGCTTATCATCCAGGTCCGGCCTGTAGTTCGGCAGTGGGACCTTGCTCGCAACCACAACCCTCCCGTACATCTCACTGCCATAACACCCCCACCAAAACAGCATTCACATCATGAAGTTTCAATTCTTTTCCCAACAAGTGCATAGAGAATTCATAGCCAGAAGCTGACAAATGGTAGCACGAAACCTGTGGAGCCCCATCCTCTTGGCGAGGTTGGCGATTTGGTCATAATCCCGGCGGTCCCTCCTGTCCCTGGAGATGATCTCCTGCTCTTCGGCGTTGCGCTGCAGCATACTGAGCTTCCATCTCCACTCGTCGATATTCGCCACCGATGAAGACGGCTGCAAATGGTGATCAGAAGTCATTACGAGCCAGCGAACAGATAAGGAAAACCAGACAGCAGTCACACAAAGGTATCTATCATCCGTGCTCCTGCGGCGGTGGATGTAGCACGAACCCGGAGATCCTCGTACTCGTGGTCGTATTCGTCGTCGGAGAACTGCTCGACGGCGCGACCCCCGCCGGTGAAGCTGCATAGGGAGCGCCGGGACAAGTCATTGAGGAGAACTGCGAGAGAGATCGGCAGCGGGCGGTTGGGTGCGCTGTGAAGTGGGACGAGTAGGATGCCCAGCCCGCGGTGCAGGCCGCGGCGCATGCTACCCTTGGCTTCGGCTTCCTAGCTTACTGCGGCGGCGGCATGGCAAGAGATGGAGCTCAGGTAGGCGACGCCGGCGTTTGGGAAGGAAGAGGGGAGTAACGCGGCGGTGGGCTCGTCCGAGCCGTTCGATTTCCACTGAACGATTTGTGCTCTCTCGTGGGCTTTGCGTATTTGCACGCCCACATGGTAATTATTGGGCTGTCTTGGTCGTGGGCCTATTGGGCTAAAATCATCCGAGTGCTATGTTCTTCTTTTTTCTTCTTTTTTTGGTAGTTCTTCTTCTTCTTTTCTTCTTTGAAACGGAAGTTCTACATGTACAACATAAAGCGCTTTAGCACAAGTGTTTGAAAACATCATGCTAACATATCGTTAGCGTATATATAAGAATTGAAAATGAAAACTCTTATCCCAAATGCAAGTAAGTCCCGATGATTGCTTAACAATCAAAGATTATGAAAAAACAAAGTTAAGCATCACTCCACGTGACCTGCAAAGCATAAATATTTTTGCCCTTCGTGTAAGGACCTCTCCCACGCTGTACGGCTAAATATTTAGGGCGAAGGATATCCACCTTCCGAATTATTGATTTCAGTTGAGTCCTCGTCTCGGAAGTGTGACTAACCCGTAAAAAAACAACTCACGCCTTCTATGGTTTTGTCACCCGTGGTCTTAGACTATGAACAAGCTCACAATTAACTTAGTAATTTGCAAGGAGCTGAAACAATGACAGTCAATACTCAATACACAGCGGGAGAAAGTAGTAGAGAAAACAAAATGATGGTCATGGGCTATGGGCCTGTGGCAATGGTCAAAATGACCACCAGTAGAATACTACTCCTACCAGTATAGAATACTACTCATATACTAGAAGCTCGGGGCTGGGACCACCCAACAGTTGGGGAGAGGGGCCACCCCACATGCCCCATGCAAAGGTGCAAATCTTTTGGCACTATTCCGTAGAAAGCGACCGGTGTGCCACATGCCGCATGCCCCCGACCGAGCCGGCCCATCGGGCCTAACCACCACGGCATCCACCTAATCGCCGTCGTCCGTGACGCGGCACCCAAATCAAATCGACGGCCCCACGCGCGCGCGTGAGATTAGCAACCCCGGCCCCACGGCCCAGAATGAGATGATGGGCCCGGTTTTACCCACTGATTGGCTGGACCAGTCGCTGCCGAGTCATTTACTTGGCACCGGACAGGTATTATAATTTGTCAATATTTAATTAAATGCTTTCGGAATAAAAAATTAGTTTTACAGGTCAGGAGAGATGGCGCCGTCGCGAAGCAAACTCAGCAGCCAGCATGTCGCCCAAGTAAGACCGCCCACCGGAAATTACCCTTCTGCCCCTGCGCCCTCTTCCGGGGCGATCCGCGCCTGGCGGGGCTGGTGCCGAGGGTAGAAGCGGTATTTGCGTGGGGTGATTAGGAAGAAGGAGACGTTTCGTTTTCGTTATTAATTTTCCTCGGCCACCGAGGCAGCCAACAGCTCAAGAAAAGTAGCAGCAGCAACCCGCGGCGGCGACGAGTAACCAACCGGGCCACGCCAGCCATTGCCAATCTCCCGGCCGCCTACGAGCGAGCCCTGCCCCTGCCCTCTGGCTTGCTCAGCCACCGCAGCCACCGCGCTCGCCTTCCTCTCCTCCCAGTGCCGCCCGAATTCGCGGGTGGTTTCTTTGACCGCTTCTTCCGAGTTGTTTCTCGGCGGCGCGCCATGGAGGTGAGCGTCTATTGGATATTGGTTTTCTCGTTAGGCGGCGGCGGCTAGCCGCGGCTTGTGTTGGGGATTGGAGGGGCGTGGTGTCTGTGATGGATTGTGATGGTTTCGCGCGGCTGCTTTCGCTTGCAGGAGATGGGGAAGAGGGTGGTGAGGACCGTGCGGGTGAGGAACATCTCAGATCTGGCCACGGAGCGGGAGGTGCGCGAGTTCTTCTCCTTCTCCGGCGAAATCGAGCACGTCGACATCAGATTGTGAGCGCCTCTTGGTTTCTTTCTTGTTTTTCTTTTTTTTTCGCCACCGATTCCTCGGTGTTTCAGTACCAGCGTTTTCCTTTTCGGCTTGTAATTTGAACTGCATTATGATTTTTGGCCTCGTGGTGGCTGCAGTGACGGGGTGGCGACTGGGAGGACGGCCTATGTCACATTCAAAGATCCCAAAGCCCTCGAGATTGCGCTTCTCCTGTCGGTATGGCCTTCATCTATTGAGCTGACCTGTCGAGTAGATTTTTTGTGGTTATGTTGGCTTTAGAATTTATATCGTGAATGATGTAGTATGCGGGGAATCGCCATTATGAATAGTGAAGTAGGTGTATGTGTCTGTCAGTCTGTCACGCATAGGGTGATAGGGTTATGCCAAGTTTTGTGTCGGTAGTGATCAATATCATAGCATGTAGGGATGGAGAAAACGAAATAAATGTGTTTTGGTTCATGTCGTAAATAGCACAAAGTTATGCTGACCTGTTCTGGTGTATATATCATTTAGGAAGAATTAGACAAAAGTTTCCATACAGGTTAATTGGTTATTCACTCTCGCCTCGTTTTAAAATCTGTAACAGAATCTGAGGGTCCTTGCACATGCTGAATTCTTTTTTATAATAAAACCATAGCAATTTGATTGTTTAAACTTCTTTGACCATAAACCATGTGCTTCTTGCTTTCATGCACTGGCATTCAAATGATGGATGGGGATCCTCAGGTCGTTTGTAAAATCTTTAGGCGGACACTGAATATCGACGAATAGGCAAAGAGAACAATGAGTATTTTAATGCCTGATTTTAGTTGACTCTTGAGCAGCATAAGTAGTAGCCTTAAGTTGGGATTCTTTGACTTTGTGACTCTGTCTTCCATCAAGAAATAAGCACACCAGTTGCATTCAGCATGCATACAAATCTGCATTGTGCATCAATTGCAAAATGTCATTCCAAATTTCAAATAGCTATTGCTGTAGTGAAGAACATGTTTGTGTGTTTTATAAGTAAAGTGCATCACAGTGTCTTCTATTTTGCATCTCACTGTGTTGCCTAAATAGATCTGCAACATTGTAAAACAAAGAAACACTGAAGATTACATCTATATTCCTGTCACTGAATATCTTGTAATTTGTCTTTTACAGGGAGCAACAATTGTGGACCAAGTTGTGAACATAACCCCTGCTGAAGATTACATCTACATTCCTGTCACTGAACAGGTACATTATTAATCTAATTTGTATTGAATAAATGTAATTAATCTCTATCCGTCCTTGTTTTTCATAGAGATTCATTTTGAAAATATGCAGCAACTTATTGTCGATGAGGTGACAAGTACAAGTTCAGCTCCAAATACAGAATCAGAGTACTCCCCAGAGGTAACTCTTAATCTGAATGCTGTTTTAGTTTTCTTCTTCCTGGTAGTTAGATGATCAGCCTCCCACTAACCAGGGGGCAGGGGCAGAGTAACAAAATGTTACTAACAAAAGGGATCTCTTGTAAGAGGTGGTTGTAGGGATGAGACAGTGACTAAGTGCAACATCTTTTATCTTCTTTACTGAATAGCCACTACATTTCTGAACCCTCTTCCCCCATGACAAAATAAATAAATAAACTGGAATCTATCTGTATATATGTTATTTTATGCACTTCATTAATTAAAAAGTATCTTGTCCTACCACATAGGCCAATGCAAGTCCCAATAGCCGTGTCTATGTGAGCAAGGCCCATGATGTCATGACAAATGTGATTGCAAGGGGTTCAGCAATTAGACAAGATGCTGTGAACAAGGCTAAAGCATTTGATGAGAAACATCAGCTGAGGGCTAATGCATCAGCAAGGATCAATTCCTTTGATAAGCGTGTTCGCCTTTCGGAGAAGATAAACAATGGGATATCAGTTGTCAATGAAAAGGTGAAATCAGTAGACCAAAGGCTACATGTTTCTGACAAAACAATGGCTGCTTTGCTGGCTGCAGAGCGTAAGCTAAATGATACAGGATCTGCTGTGAAAACCAACAGGTCTCTTCTGATTCATGCCTTTGTTAATGCTCAACCAAATATGTTTAAATATATGGCTTAGAATGTACTCAGCATATTTTTCATATCTTCATACACACTTCGCTGTATTTGATAACATATCTCTTTTATGTTCGTGGATTTCTCAAATCTTGTATTGCTAATTTCTTCTATTATTTTCTCCAACTTGCAGGTATGTATCTGCTGGAACAAGCTGGCTGAATGGTGCTTTTAGCAAGGTTGCCAAAGCTGGTAATGTAGCTGGCTCAAGAACCAGAGAGAAGTTCCAATTAGCAGTGTCAAATCTTACAGCCAAAGTAAGTGATAACTGATAATTAAGACTGTTGCTTACTGCTCATTAAATATATCATAGTAAAGCATGCCGAATAACTTCAGAGTTAGAGCATATGTAACTTTGGTAGTTTGGTGACTAAGCCACACAGATGGCTGGCGTAGCCCAGTTTATTCCATTAGTCCATTCACTTTGTCTGGCATGATCAACCAAACAGCATATTTGCATGTATATATTTGACCCAGTCCTGATTCTTGATCAGTCACAGAGGCATTGCCAGGTCACTGGCTCCTAATAAGTTACAAAACTGTGACTTTGAGAACAAACAATAAAGTCAAAGTGGAAGTAACCAGATGTAGAGTGCTATAAAAGCTTGTCACAGCTTGGCTAGAGTTTTGGGTATCCACGCTGTCATATGGGCATATATGTCATATGAGACAGATTTGCAAACTGTGAAGTTGCAAGGTGTTGCCTTCCGCTAATCCCTTGGGAGCGGTACAACAATTTAAGGTTTTTCTAGGAACAAATTGATTCTTGCATAGCTCATCCTAAGCCAACTGATATGCATCTCTTGGAAATATTTTGGACTAGTGTGCTCCATTTATAAAGCTTAGAGTTACAGTTTTATCCGTATTTCTGAAACACATTTCGTTTTCCTGAAATAGGGCCCTGCTGTTGTTGCTTGAGCTTGCTGTACTGGTTATGGAAGCTCCTCTTCCTGAGGAAAATCTATTGGACGTCCTTGAGCAAATGTCTCCCTTGATTGTGTGGACAGTAATGTTTCACTGTTATCTTGCCCTTCTTTCTTTTGGTGCAAGGATTTCAGTAAAATTTGTGAAGTTTGATGTATAGAGGAGCTCAAATTTTGGTATTTTAGAAACCCCATTCTTTTAGTGTTGATGTTAAATTGATTATAGTGATAGTGACATTCTATTGACTCGGTTTGCTTGATCGTCATTGATCCCTATTCTTCTGCTGTGCTACCAAAACTGTTGCTGCAACTGAAAATTTTGAAATTCAACTGCTGTAATTGGGATGCTTATTGGATCTGATGTTCTCTTCGGTTGTTGATGTGCCATATGTTTGAATTATGCCTTGGCATGAGATCTATGTCGAACTCTCCATCTGTAAGTAAATAGAGAATTCTATCTAGGTTCAGCCCTGGTGGCTTATGTAATGGAAGCTTATATGCTGTCTACATATGGCATGTACCAATATGTTGTTGACCCAATCCACATGAGCATAATCGACTAACTGGATGGCATCCATGAAGCCAAATTGCCAATCTTTTGTGATACAATGGAAGGAACGGAACAAATTCATGCGCGCTGTTATTCATAAGAAACTTCGCCATTTGCATACATGACAATTGACAAATGGACATCCTTTGTGAGCTGAGATGACGTTGATTGCATTGGTTTAACTTTTTCAGAGTATAAGACTGCTTCAAGCATTTGATCTTTGGTGGAGCAAGGCTACAATCCCAATCTGTGTCGTACACGCACTTCATACAACTACAATGTCATATCGTTGTATAATAAGAAACACGGATACGCCGGGGTGCCACCGTATCCCGTATCCGATACGTATCGGATACGGATACGCCACGGATCCGCTGGGGATACGTATCCAAGCCGTATCGACATACTGGGCCGTATTGGGTCTAGAAACTCAAGATTGGATACGTATTTGTGTGTGTGATACGACCCAGTAGCCCAACACCATGGGCAGCCGCTTGTGCCGAGAGGGCCGGAGGGATGGGGAAGGAGCTGCTGGGGAAGAAGGTTGAGGGAGAGGGTCGCCGTCCGCGGGGAAGAATCTCAGCCGCCGCCCCTTCCGCCGCCGCACGGTAGAGCCCGAGGCGGCCGTCCTGTTCACGCCGCGGTCGAGCTCGAGGCGGCCGTCCTGCCCGCGCGCCACGCTCGATCCGCCGTGCCGGTTCGTCGGCGAGCTCGTCCTGCCCGATGCTGGCGAGCTCGTCCTGCTCGACGTCGCGGCCGGTCGGGGAAGGGAGGCGCTGACGACCAGCTGGAAAAGGGAGGGAGGGGAGACCGAGAGAGGAGAGGTAATGTGAGAGAGAGAGGGAGGGAGACGGGGAGACTGGTAGGGACAGAGATAAGGTTTTGCTTTTTTATTTTGCCCCTTTCCTTTTTCAATAATTAAATTTTAGTCCTTAGAACTTCTATTTCCTCACATTCTAATCCCTATAGCTTTTATTGTGTGGTTATTTACTTCACAATAACTGTTTTTCGTTGTATTAAGTGTGGCTATTTGATATGCATTATATCTATTTATTTATGTTTTTAGGTAAAACGTATCCGCGTATCAGAGTTTTTTGGGAAAATGACGTATCCGCGTATCCGTATCCTTCCGATACCGATACACGTATCCGTATCCGTGCTACTATTAAAACACCCCCAGCCAGGATGCAAAAGTTGCGACCTCGAACAAGAGATCATGCGCTAATTGTGGCGAAATGCTGTCACTGCAGCAGTGAAAACCACCCAAAAACGCAGACAGATTCAGCATCCAGCCAGCCACACAGCAGAATCTCGTCGCCCAAAGTATCTCAAGAATCTGCACATCTCCCGCTCCTCCGTCTCAGACCATTTCGCCCCTCCCTCCCCATATAGCTCGCCCCGGCCTTTCCACTTGGCGTCTCTTGATTTCTCCGTCTCCCCGTGTACGCGACGCGCGCGAGCACTCGAGTTCTCGATCGCCGGCCGGCCGCCGGAGATGGCGACGGAGGCGGCGCCGGAGTGGCTGGACAAGGGCGACAACGCGTGGCAGCTGGCGGCGGCGACGCTGGTGGGGCTCCAGAGCGTGCCGGGTCTGGTGATCCTCTACGGCAGCATCGTGAAGAAGAAGTGGGCCGTCAACTCGGCCTTCATGGCGCTCTACGCCTTCGCCGCCACCTTGGTGTGCTGGTGCCTCTGGGCCTTCCGCATGTCCTTCGGCGACCGCCTCCTCCCCTTCGTGGGCCGCCCCGACCTCGCCGCCCTCGACCAGGCCTTCCTCACCCAGCAGGGCTTCGCCGGCGCCTACCCGGCCGCCACGCTCCTCTTCTTCCAGTTCGTCTTCGCCGCCATCACGCTCATCCTCGTCGCCGGCTCGCTCCTCGGCCGCGTCAACTTCCGGGCATGGATGCTCTTCGTCCCGCTCTGGCTCACCTTCTCCTACACCGTCGGGGCCTTCAGCCTCTGGAGCCCCAACGGGTTCCTCTTCAAGGCCGGCGTAATGGACTTCGCCGGCGGCTACGTCATCCACCTCTCCTCCGGCATCGCCGGCTTCACCGCCGCCTACTGGGTCGGCCCGAGGACGGCCAAGGACAGGGAGGCGTTCCCGCCGAACAATATCCTCCTGACGCTCGCCGGCGCGGGGCTGCTGTGGATGGGGTGGACGGGGTTCAACGGCGGCGCGCCGTACGCCGCCAACGTCGACGCGTCCGTCGCCGTCGTGAACACGCACCTCTGCACGGCGACTAGCCTCCTGGTCTGGCTCTGCCTCGACTGCCTCGTCCTCGGCCGCCCCTCCGTCGTCGGCGCCGTGCAGGGCATGATCACCGGCCTCGTCTGCATCACCCCGGCCGCCGGGCTCGTGCAGGGCTGGGCGGCGATGCTCATGGGCGCCGCCTCCGGGAGCGTGCCGTGGCTCACCATGATGGTGCTGCACAGGCGGAGCCGGCTCCTGAAGCGCGTCGACGACACGCTCGCCGTGCTCCACACGCACGCCGTCGCCGGCAGCCTCGGCGGCGTGCTGACGGGGCTGCTCGCGGAGCCGCGGCTCTGCCGGCTCTTCTTCGGCGACGACCCCAGGTACGTCGGCCTCGTGTACGCCGTCAAGGACGGCCGCGCCGCCGCGGGGCTCCGGCAGGTCGGGGTGCAGCTGGCCGGGATCTCCTTCGTGGCGGCGCTCAACGTGGCGGTGACGAGCGCGGTGTGCCTGGTCGTGCGGCTGCTCGTGCCACTCCGGCTCGGCGAGGAGCAGCTGGCGGCCGGCGACGACGCGATCCACGGGGAGGACGCGTACGCGGTGTGGGGAGACGGCGAGAGGTACGAGCAGTCGGTGCATGGGAACAATCAGGGGCGGAGCTACAGGGTATGTCAGGTATGCCGCGGCATACCTGTAGATTGAGCCCGTATGAGCTGTTCAGCCTATATACGAGTATATGACAGCCCATGTACGAAACAAAAGAAAACGTCGACCCTACTACAACCTCTCCGCCGCCTGGTTCTCGCGATGTTTCAGTTAGACGTGTTGGCTTCGGATCCCGATCGGTGAACGGCGATCAGTCCGCGTCGGCGCATCCGTGCCTCGCCCATCCCACCGTCAGCCCGTCACCCGTCGTCCTTCAGGCGTCAAGCTGCAGTGTTGCTTCGTTGGTTCTTGGATCATTGATTGATTTACTGTGCTCAACAGAGTCAAGCTGCCTAGACACACAACGAACAGCGGCCACCGGCCACGGGACAGCGCCGAGCGGCCACCACCAGGACGCAACGAACAACGACCACAGGTGTCCCACTTCCAATTTTCTACTCCGATGGCTTCAGCTTGCCCGTGGAGAAATCAATCTAATTTGCTTATAAATGGAACAAATATGATGTATGCAATATTTTTATTTGTAGAATTGTTGAATTATTGAAAGAACATAGACATTGCATCTTTTTATCAAAAACATGCATTTTTCATGGTCTTTAGAAAGACAGTCCGGACAAGAACACGCTAGAAAGACAGTCCGGACAGAAACATACTAATCTTCTTTGAGCTGATATAATTATATAAGATTCTTTATATATGTTTTGCACTTAATATCTTAAATTTAAGTTTTGGCATGTTTTTTGGTGATATTTAAAATTAGTTATCTAATTATATTTTGATCATACCGTGTATATATATTGATTGAATCAAATTATATATGATAAAATTACCGTGGCATACCCTATAGTAAAATCCTAGCTACGCCACTGGGAACAATGGGTTGTACCCCATGACAGCGAATCCCATGGCGTCCAAAGCCGACGAGATGATATGAAGATGATTCATTAATTCCAGGGTTCAAGGTGTGTTTGTATAGTTATGGGCAGTAGTACTCGCTTCTTAAACTTGGGCGCTGTTAGTGCTGAAATATAATGCTAAAGAGGATTGATCCAATGTAATACGTACAGTAGTTAGTTCCTAGCTTCTTCGTCTTGCCCGGCCTTGCATCTCTTTACAACTACACGTATATGCATGAGAGCATGAACCATCCAAGTGATTCTGAGCTTTCGATCTCGATCACATACTGTGTTGGTATATGTATAAAAGGTTGTACATTGAAATTGTTGTAATTTTGTTGACGCGTGTGTGTAAACAACAAAACGTAAGTGGACAAAAATATGTACTGACTGCGGAGCATTTTTTTTACTGATGTTGCTTAGTGTGTTTTGGGCTTCCTAGATAGACTGAAACTGGCTTCCTAGATACATGTGAATTCTATTTTAGAGAAATATACTAAAGTGAAGTTATTGAAATGATTAATATCAATGTATATAAAAAGAACATTGATCAATGCAAACGTCTCCCTGCCCTAGTGCCCTATCCTCGTCCATTTGTTTTTTGCGCAAACAAGAGCCTCTCCTCTACTGATCATTCGAAGGGTTACAATCTTCCTGCAGGATGATACGCTTCAAGAAGTGCCCTATCCTCCATTTACGGGCCAGATCGGGCATGATAGATAGCGCGCCGTGCAAATCCATCGCGCAATTCTCTCGATCGATCGGCCAGCCACGCACTACGGAAGATCACCATCTCCCCTAGTAGTACCTCGATCCATCCTTTCAAATTTCCACGGCCACAGTTCGTGCATGGAATCGAAAAGTAACGGTTAAAAAACGCACGGTGGCTGATCGCGTGTACGCATGCAGTCAAACCCAAATAAACAGGCGGCGCGCACCCATTCAAACCCTTCCCGAGAGATCGAGCTCCGGTCTTTCGGCTGATCGGCATAGAACGGATCAGTCTGAGTCAGTTGCAACCGCCACGCGAGATCAGATCACCAGCGGAAGATAAGCTCTCGCGGAGGCGGCGGATCGCGCCGTGCACCCTGCTCGCTATATATACATCCAGCTGCGGCTCGTCTCGTCTCCTCCCTGTCCAGCCTCCTACTCCCTCCCCACTTCACTACTACTCCTGACGGGTCAGTCCAAGAGCCGCTAGCTGTTACTTTGTTCGTGTACCGTCGATCGGTTCTGCTTCTTCTCGACGTGTTGTAACGTATTGTGAGTGCAGGAATGAGGTCGAATCGATCCACTTCTTTGACGATGGCCACCGCGGCGGCGTGCCTCCTCGTGGCCGCCGTCCTCCTGCCGGCGGCGGCAGCGGCGGCGCAGTACGTCAAGTACAAGGACCCCAAGCAGCCGATCAACGAGCGCGTGGACGACCTCCTCGGCCGGATGACGCTGGAGGAGAGGATCGGCCAGATGTCGCAGATCGAGAGGGCCAACGCCACCACCGAGGTCATCGAGAAGTACTTCGTCGGTCAGTATATATACATTCATCGGCTCATCGCCGCCGCCGTCGTGTCGAGCCATGCATTTCCATTCCATCGCCGGCGGCGATCCTTTTCTAACTAACCACTGCGCATGCATTTGCATCGATGATGGCAATGGCATGCAGGCAGCGTGCTGAGCGGCGGCGGCAGCGTGCCGTCGGAGAAGGCGACGGCGTCGGCGTGGCAGAAGATGGTGACCGCGATGCAGAAGGCGGCGCTCAAGACCCGGCTCGGCATCCCCATCCTGTACGGCATCGACGCCGTCCACGGCAACAACAACGTCTACAACGCCACCATCTTCCCCCACAACGTCGGCCTCGGCGCCACCCGGGACCCCAACCTCGTCAAGAAGATCGGGGAGGCCACCGCGCACGAGGCCCGGGCCACCGGCATCCCCTACACCTTCGCGCCCTGCGTCGCGGTATGTAATGTAACCAAGATATGCTTATCCGTTTCTGAACTGAATTTTCATGTGGTGCATGCCTTACTATTGGCAGGTGTGCCGTGACCCTCGGTGGGGCCGTTGCTACGAGAGCTACAGCGAGGACACTCGGCTGGTGCAGCTGATGACCTCCAACATGGTGACGGGCCTCCAGGGCGACGTCCCCGCGAAGCACCCCAAGGGCGTGCCCTTCGTGGGCGGGCCCAAGAAAGTCGCCGGATGCGCCAAGCACTTCGTCGGCGACGGCGGCACCCAGCACGGCATCAACGAGAACAACACGGTGCTGAGCTTCCACGACCTGATGCGCATCCACATGCCCCCCTACGACAACGCCGTGATCAAGGGCATCTCCACCATCATGATCTCCTACTCCAGCTTCAACGGCGTGAAGATGCACGAGAACAAGTTCCTCATCACCGACACCCTCAAGAACAAGATGAACTTCCGGGGCTTCGTCATCACCGACTGGCAGGCCGTGGACCGCATCACCAACCCGCCCCACAAGCACTACTACCACTCCATCCAGGAGACCATCCACGCCGGCATCGACATGGTCATGATCCCCTACGACTACCCCGAGTTCGTCGCCGACCTCGTCAAGCAGGTGAAGCAGGGCCAGATCCAGCTCGACCGCGTCAACGACGCCGTCAGCCGGATCCTCCGGGTCAAGTTCGCCATGGGCCTCTTCGAGGACCCGCTCCCGGACCCGCGCATCACCAAGGAGCTCGGGGCCCAGGAGCACCGGGCCGTGGCCCGCGAGGCCGTCCGCAAGTCCCTCGTCCTCCTCAAGAACGGCAAGAAGGGCGACAAGCAGCCCATGCTGCCGCTGTCCAAGAAGGCCAAGAAGATCCTCGTCGCCGGCAGCCACGCCCACGACCTCGGCAACCAGTGCGGCGGCTGGACCATCAAGTGGCAGGGCGAGAGCGGCAACAACCTCACCGGCGTCGGCACCACCATCCTGGAGGCCATCAAGAAGGCGGTGAGCAAGAACACCACGGTGGACTACGCGGAGCGCCCGGACAAGGGCGACCTGGCCGACAAGGGCTACGAGTACGCGGTGGTGGCGGTGGGCGAGGCGCCGTACGCGGAGACGGCCGGGGACAACGACAACCTGACGCTGCCGGCGCCGGGGCCCGAGGTGATCAAGGACGTGTGCGGGCTCGTCAAGTGCGTGGTGCTCGTCGTGTCGGGCAGGCCGCTGGTGATGGAGCCGCACGCCGACTACGCGGACGCGCTCGTGGCGGCGTGGCTGCCGGGGACGGAGGGGCAGGGCGTCGCCGACGTGCTGTTCGGGGACTACGGGTTCACGGGGAAGCTGCCGCGGACGTGGTTCAAGTCGGTGGACCAGCTGCCCATGAACTACGGAGACAAGCGCTACGACCCGCTGTTCCCGTTCGGGTACGGGCTCACCACCAAGGCGGCGGGACACAATTAATTAGCAGCTTTTGTTAGAGATGGTCCCTTTTTTTTTTACCCCGGCCTTGTTTCGGTGTTGAGCTAGCTAGCTAGTGGTGGGAACGACAGGCAAATAATTATTGAGCGTGGTTTTTTAGAGGTGTACTACTAGTTAGGAAAGATTGATGATAAAATAAGAAGTTGGTTGATTTTGAGCTTACAGCGGGTGTGTTTAGTTCCAAAAAGTGTAAGAAAAAGTTTGGTGAAAATGTCGCATATGACATTGTAGCGCACTGTAGCACTTTTCGTTTGTTTGTGCTAAACACTGTCCTACCATGACCTAACTAGGCTCAAAAGATTTGTCTCATCGTGTACATCAAAACCATGTAATTAGTTTTTTTATTTACCCACGTTTAGTGCTCCATACATGAGGAGAGAGATTTGATGTGATAGATGAATAGTGAATTTTGGAGAGAGAATTTTTAGGAAGTTTATGAACTAAACACAGCCAGCGATGTACCAGTCGAGTCTGTTTTCTAGCCAGTTTTGCAATTCAAAGGTCACGGCTCAACTACAACGTTTTTCATCTCTTGACGGTAACCATCCAACGGTCTCGGTCGCGTCGCATCGCATGGATGCGCTGCGCACGTCGAAACCATGCGTACCATCACCCAAATAGCATCACGTTCAAAGGAGGCCACACGCCCACACCGGCGAGAGCACAGCGCGTCAGATCAGATCGCTGCATAATACAGTAATTTGCAGAAGCCTGCTGGGCCAAGCATGGGTTCGATCGATTGCCTAGCTTGCCTCGCTCTCCATGGTTGGCCTGTCCCATTCCTCCGCCTTTATACGAGACGACGATCATGGACCAATCACCCACCAAACGACGGACGGGAGAGGCCCATATTTTGGTGGGCCACGCCGCGCGAGCCTGCTTTCAGGCCTTTGCAACCTGGAATGTTCTCTTGGTCTCTCTCTCTCTCTCTCTCTCTCTCTCTCTCTCTGCTCACGCACGCGTGCTGCCGCGGGCCGCCTCTATCACTGTAGGAATATCGTCGGAATATCTCTCACTGCCGTGCCGAGTGCGTCGTGAATGGAGTACTCCTACATCCGTAGGACGCGACAACCCAGTGGCTGACGAATTGCCTCTTGTCGAGATTCTCGCGTGGAGCAATGATGGGTTAGCCCCAAATCCCCAATGTCCCTCGCGCGCTTTAGACAAAGCCTGTTCTTTGTTATTTCTCGATCCAGTGAACCTGCGATCTATTGGACGGACCCGCTGCGAGTAACAAATTAACAGCGCCTTTGTTGATGAAACTAGCAGGGTGGTCCCCGTAATTGCGAAACCTAGATTTACTGTTTTATATTTTAAAAAAGATTTATTGTGTTTATCTAAATTCATAAATTTACGTATATATTATTCAAAATAGTATTTTATTTACTACTTTTATTCTAAACTTATATTTTTATTGATTATATCTAACATGACTTTTTTTACGTGATTTACTTTCTACCTTCTCCGTCCTATAATATAGCCATGTTAAAAACTATAAATATATTTATATCGGGAATATATTTATTTCCTACCTCTGTTTCAAAATGCACATCGTTTTGACTTTTCTAGATACGTAGTTTTTGCTATGTATCTAGATAAACATTTCATTTAGATTCATAGCAAAAGTTATGTACGTAAAAAAACTCAAAACGATTTACATTTTAGAACGAATGAAGTGCTTCCTCTGTCCAACAATATTTGAGGTTCTAATCTTTGTACGCAAGTTATAATTTTATTTTGAAGCCCATCACTAATAGTGCATTTGTTCTACATATGCTGCTATCTTGGTACATTTTTTCATGCCCAGCCCGTTATTTTTCTCAATGGACGACATCTCCTTCTCAAAAGATGACCAATATTTACTTTATCTCTCTCCTTTCCTTTGATCATAGCTATTGTTATTAAGTTGTGCTGCTCCATGGTGACCCCAATTCTTTTCTTTGTGGTTATCGTTGTACTCTCTAAATTACACGCTATCTCATTATCTTTTTAGTTTAGAATAATGTGTAGCCAAGCTAGATTGTCACACAACTGTAATGGTACTGGTGCCATTATCAATAGCATTGATGTTTGAGATGCTGACGACGTGATGAAGACACATCAAAGCTCGATGAATGTTATGGTCGAGCCACTAGCTACCGATCCATGGCGTGTGTAACGTTTAAGCTTTATTTATTTGTTTATAGATTATAGCTAGATCGGAAGCTGATGTATTCATCTTTGCACCGTTTTCCAAACCAACAGTGTAGTAAAATTAAAGGTAAGAAGGTGGGAATTGCCACGACGTAGTTGCTCTATCCTCTGCAACGCTAGGCAACTTTGCACCATTTTCCAAACCAGCAATGTAGTAAAATTAAAAGGTAAGAAGGTGGCAATTGCCATGATGTAGTTGATATCCTTGCAACGCTAGGCAATTTGTCAAGCGGAATGTAAATGTAAATAATCGAGGCAACGGTACACTAGTCATAAAAGCAACAAAAGAAATCTATATTTTTATTATTATTTTATATTCGACACATACTTTTTTATATAATTATTTTGCTTCCAAATTGGTATACAAACAAAAAACTAACTAATTGTTACTTTTAATTCGAGATTTCTCTGTCTACTAATCAGATTCGGTAATTTCCTAGTTTTGACTTCAAATATAGATGTTTATTTATTGTATTTGGCATAGAGTCAGACTCCCTATTTGGCTATTTTGATTCCTAATTTGCATACAAGTCAACTACTACTTTTTATTTTTTTATCCTCAATTTATTTGATATGTAGTATTTGGTCAACTGTAATTTTTTTATTTTTTTCAAACCTGAATTAGCTATTTACTAATTGTATTCGCCGTGTGCTCTTTGGTAAAGTGTTAGCTGCCTTCTTTTTAAAATTCCACATTTTGCTAATTATTATGCTAATTATCTTTGTTTAATTTCGAATTTAGCTAATTATTGATTGTATTTAACATGTACTCAATATTTGTATTCACAAATTCGATATTGACTCTTTAGGTTTATAGAACATTATTATAGAATCTAAAGCTATTTATTATTTTCTTTTCTTGATTAATATGAGAAATTTTTAGGTCCCTCGACGGGCACGATGACTTTATTAACAGTATTATATTAATATAATAATAAATATATGCAAATAGAAGGTTGAATGTGCACTTTATAAGAGAGGAAAACCTATGTACATTAAATATACAATCAGATACTGTAGATGTGAGAACTCGTCGAATATTTTTTGTTGACTATTCACATATATAGTTACGTTTGTTGTAAGATTAAATAAAAGCTATAGTAACATCGACTACAGTAGCTGCGTCCGAGTTTGATCGTGGCCGGGTTCTTCTTTGGTTGATCAATCGTGACGCAGTGGGCTCATGTGCCGCGTCTCCGCACGGCACGCTTGGTGAGTCGCAGCGGTAACTTCCCCAAGCCAAGTGGAACGAACCAGTAGCGAGCCGCTACGCACGGCACGGCACGGCATCCCTAACGACAAAGCATTAAAACTTCACTCAGCAATAGCAGAACGCGTATCGTGTCGTGCGTGCACCCGCATTCGCACGGCAGATTTCCATTTCCACCGGCCCGCGTCGTACGTACTACGTACGCCGCGCGCGTTGCCTTGGATCCGGCTATATATAAATCGCTGGCGTTCGTGGACCCCGAGCTCGCTCAGTCGCTCAGATCACACGACGACCCAGCCAGCAAACCAACCGATTACTCGGCAGCTAGGCTCATCCCATCCATCACCCATCAAGACCACACGCGCGAGGCGCGACACCGCCCGCCCCTGCAGCTTCTCCTGTTCGCGACTTGCCCAGAGCTGCTGCTGCTGCTGGCACCGTGATCTGGGGCACGGCTCAGAGGACAACACAGGACGGGACGGGCCATCCCGGCCTGCTGGGCTGCCGTGCAACGGTGCGGGAGTCCATCCAGGCTAGCCGCCCTAGCTGGACCGGGCCGGCGCTGCATGTGCGGCTGTTGTTTAGTACTTCACCTAACAGGTGTGCACGTACTGCCACTGTCACTGCTCGTTAAAGTGCCAGGATTCTCTAGTAGTACAGGCCGGACCCCTTGTTCCATCTCATCTCCCCCGTTCGTCGTTTCCACTGCATTTTTTGTTCCCGTTCCGTTCTGTTCCGTCCAATGTGGGTGGCTGTCTTGCTGCGGCGTAGTACGTCTTGCACAGGTTTTTCTTTTAATTACTGGTGAGGGCCTGGGAAAGGTGACCACTTGCATGTACCCCGGCATGACAATAGCACCTAAACTTCGTGACTCGTTGTGGTTATTACAACGTGACGGGAGGCTCATCACTCGTGCAGTCATGCAGCCACTGTTTCCGATTTGTCAGAGCGGACTCGTGATCTGGATCTGCTGCCACTTATTACTCACACTCACTCACTCGTCCATTCAGAGCTAACGCGATCTGGATCTCACGCTCGGTTAGGTGGTTTTCGAGTAACTTTTTGACGCGAGTACGTGATCTGTATGGGGTGGGTGCAGATAAGGTCTTCCATATAGGGGCTAGAGGGACAGCGGACACGTGCTGTGGTGCGTCGTTATTATGGCCCCAACTCGCGTGCCGTCTCCATTCTACTGATGATCTACTGATGATGATCTATAGTATATGAATATGCTATTCTTCTTTTGCGGCTGATCAGCAGGACCGGCAGCCACTGAAAGCTGCAGGTTGTTCCGCATCCGCCGCCGCGATTCCTTTATTCAGGGATCAGCTCGTCAGGAAAAAATCAGAACCTTTGAAATATGCGATCGCGTGACTGGGATTTCAGATCAGATCGGGGAATAGTCATCTCGCAGCCTAATTTGTGTAAGCTGGGCGGGCTGTCAGGATAAGGATCGGGGAGGAGATCGCATGCATGCATTGGTGTTGACGATAATAATCAGCGCTCGTGCGGCAGGGGACGCCCAAGATTTCCGTTGGCCGACGTGGCTTTGTGTCATCAACAAGAGCCGAACGTTGCAAGTGTAGACAACCGTTCAGCAATCCGGCCAGGGTCAGGAGAGATCGCGTAGGAGCATTAATGAGCTATCAGCGGACCAATGATATGGAGTTTTATTTATCCGTTTGATGTTGAAATTTTTTTTTGCAGCGCGATCGAGCTGTATTCCTAGAAATAACTCTCTGACATCTGCATTTTGTTCCTACTATCGTCCATTTAATCACACGAGCTATATTCCTCTGTAAAACAAATTATCCATGAAGATTCAACCCATATCATCAATAATCAGTAATTTTGTTCTCATATTAATCTTACTTATGGAAAATTAAAGGGTCACACTTCAGACCCGAAACATGCATTAAAGATACACATTTATAGCATAGAAAAAGACTATCAAACCTGAATCTTTTTAGATTTAGATATATACATGGAGTACCTATGAAAAATGACACTGAACGAAGGGAGTACTGCTTAATCGACCGTTGGTTTGGTTAGCATAATCCGACACCGGCAAGGTCCCAACGTCTCTTATTTGAGTAGTAACCACTAATTAATCCGCGCACCGTACTGTATATTAACAAGACCGCTAATCTCGTTGGCATACAAGTACAGTAATAGAAATACTCTAGAGCGAGTGGCAACTACTAGTACGTAGTTTACGGGGCACCCTTCCCACTGGCAAGACGTCTGTCGGGGAAAGAAAACAAAGAGAGAGTGTCACGAGTCCCCGGCACAGATCACACGTCCACCCGCGAAAAAGGAAAAAAGAAGAAGGAAACAAAAGGGAACGCATCAGTGCCCCCGTTACTTTTCTTAAACTCTCACTTTTACGTGGGCCCCTCTAGGAAAACCGAGTTTGGGCCCTACCGTCAGTGACGTGCGTAGAAGATTAAAGGTAAGTGTGCAGGGTTGTGGACCCCGCAGGCCACGGTCAAATTTTTATACGCTCGAGTGCTCGACGACGGTATTCGCCTTTGGTTGCTGTAGATCCTCTCGGGTGAAAAAGTTGTTGCCGAGTAAAAGTCGGCGAGGACGAGCGCAATAAAGCCTCGTCACTCGTCGCCAGTGTCCCCTGCCCCGCTGAGCTGCCCACTGCCAGTGCCAGTGCCAGTGCCAGCTTCCCCCGTGCGCTAGCTGTTGCGCCGCCGCCGCCGGTCGCCGCCGCAGCGCGGCGCGGCTCGCCCGTCGCTCCGCCGGCCTCTAACCGGTGAGCCTCCTCCTATCCCCAATTCCTTCCACTCCTCGGTTTCTTCCCCTCTTCTTCTTCGTCTTCTTCCTCCCGCAGCTAGCCCCGCTTCACCTCCATCCCATCACTAGTGCAGTGCTGCGCCTCACACGCGTCAGTATGTGGGGAGGGCGGCGGCCTTCTGGGGCCGTCCAGGCTCAGGCTCCTTGTGGCTCAGGCCTCGTCCCAAGGAGGAGGCCAGAAAATGCTAGAACAATCTTTGGGGTGGCGCAGATGTGGATTTGCGAACTACCGGCGCTGTCCGCGTCCGGTTCCATCTTGGGGATGGGGTCTAGTTTTGTGATAGCTTGATGATGGGAGCAGTAGCGTAGCGCCCATCTATGGCGTCGTTACATGGCGTGCCATGGCTTCGACGTTTGTGGAGTGGCAGTGGAGAGTGACCAGCTCGCCACCTCGTGCTCTGAATTCCCGATGCAGTAGGCAACCGCGGCGGAGCGGATGGGTGCGCGCTGCACGCACGCGTGGAATTCATTCTGAGTTTCTGATACGAGTAATCTGGGTTGCGTGCACGCTGTCTATGGCCAGCTTGCTGAAATATCTCTATCCTTTTTTTATATATTATATAAAAAAAAGATGCCGGTTAGATTCTCGTCACATCAAAATGTTATAACATGCATGAAATATTAAATGTAGATGAAATTTAAAACTAATTGCATAATTTTGTTGTACTCGTTTTGAGCCTAATTAATCAATTTTTGGATAATTTTTTATAAATACAAACGAAATGCTACAGTAGCGCAATGATTATGAATTGACATCTTACTTCCAAATTCAACCTCCCAATTCTAACATCTAAACACCACCTTAGTGGTCTTGCAAGTCCAAGATTTCTCCTAATTTAATCCAGAACTTCTCCAAGTGGTTACGCCGTCCCATTCTGCCATCCCACGGTCTGAAACCTGGCGAAGTAGAGAGCAAGGAGACTTGGCGTTGGCGTGCCGAGTCTCTCCGTCGTGTGATAGCCTATTACGTCGTCGGTTCTGACGTCCCTGTCGGAGAGACGAACCAATTTGCCGCGGCGGCGGGCGGTGCCGGCCCCGCGAGGGATCCTCTACTGCAGACAGGGCTCATTTTCTTTAGTGTCTCGTAGAGGAATTGTCCTTGTTCAAAGTATGGCTGCATGGTGTATCCACACCAGAATACTGGACGAAGCAAATATCCTAGCTGTAGTGGGCTGAGTGGTCAGTGGGAGATGGAGTGGATGATTGCAACTTGGATTAATGAATAGCGATGGCGAGGCCGATTAATCATGGCCATTGATCTTATCCACAGCGACATTCCAACTGATAGATGCCGCTCGTGGTGCTGCAAACGCGAGGTGAGTGGTGGACGTGGAGAGATGATTATGCTCAGCAGTCGCTAGTGACAGCTCCCTCAGGTCCACCCCTACCAATCAAGGCCCTGATTTCTTTCGATTTATTTTGATTTTGTTGCCTTGCCATCCTCACGTCGGTGCAACACGCATAAGCCAATGGTCCACTCGTTCACTGGTGCTTATAAGAGGAATCAGGCTTTCCGTTTCTCTGAGGGCATTCTCCCCTTTCCCAAGCAGCAACCATAAGGTGTGAAGGAAGAAAGAACCTCTGTGTGGTGCTTTCTTGCAGGAAATATTCCTGCCTTTTACGTTTGCGGTCGTGCTCATGCGGGCTAGTAGTTCCTCACTTTGAATATATTGTGAGGTATTGATTGTTCTAGTTTCAGAAAGAGTCTTATGCTCATGATGTGGTAGTGCCTATAATATTCTGTCCATACTGCATTTTTTGCTTCATCATCCCTTTCTTATATGCCGGCTCAGTTCAATCAATCAAGGTTAGGTAGCTTTGGATTTGTTTTCCCCTATAAGAATGCTGGTTTTCGGCAACTTTACACGGTTTGGACAAAGAAAGGGAGAAAACCAACCTAGTTTTAAGCTATCTGCTCCCTTTGTGCCTTTTTTTTTTGTTTATGATGGTTACAGCAGCACCTTGAACTGGTCTAATATTAGTATTCTATGGGTTTTTAAACAAACCTGTACTATAGTAGCATATGTTTGTTGGATAAGTTTCATTGAACGTTAACTCATATGTTTGACATCCTTTTCCCAGGCCTATATATAGGTGGTTCGTGGTGATCAGAACCACACAGGCAAGATGGCGGGGTTGCACAAGATCACCCTTGTCCTCATGTTCTGCCTCCTAGCCTTGGGAAGAGCAGAGTACCTCAAGTACAAGGACCCGAAGCTGCCTGTCTCTGTTCGTGTCAAGGATCTGCTTAGCCGGATGACTCTTGCTGAAAAGATTGGCCAGATGACCCAAATTGAGAGGGAAAATGCCACAGCCGATGCATTAGCTAAATATTTCATAGGTACGCCAGCCAGATTCTCCTAACAGTAAGAAAACACAAAAGGCGACAGACTGGTGAGTATGCGTTTGACATTGCTGTGCTGTTTTGCAGGCAGTGTACTGAGTGGTGGAGGCAGTGTACCTGCTCCTCAAGCATCTGCTCAGGCTTGGGCCTCCATGGTGACTGAGATGCAAAAGGGTGCTCTTTCCACCCGTCTTGGCATTCCGATCATCTATGGTATTGATGCTGTGCATGGTCACAACAACGTCTACAAAGCAACTATCTTCCCTCACAACGTTGGGCTTGGAGCTACCAGGTACTGGCTGCTTCTACTTGGCATATGCCTCCAAATATGCTAGATTGATAAACTGTGAAGTATTTGTCCGTTCTGTATTATCATGTTGATGTGTGCTGTCTTGTTCCAGGGACCCTGATCTTGTCAAGAGA
Source organism: Echinochloa phyllopogon (assembly GCA_033239725.1). Lineage (NCBI taxonomy): Eukaryota > Viridiplantae > Streptophyta > Magnoliopsida > Poales > Poaceae > Echinochloa > Echinochloa phyllopogon. The sequence continues at coordinate 6,497,565 of BTCW01000009.1, read as the reverse complement.
ATAGGAGCAGCAACAGCTCTTGAAGTTAGAGCTACCGGAATTCCTTATGCCTTTGCTCCGTGTATTGCGGTAATAGGCAATTCTTCCTGTTGAGTTGTTGGTGATTGGATGTTTCATGTTAGTTGTAAATGTGCCTTTTTTTAGTATCCCTGCAAGCTCATTTCTGTAGCTTACTTGTCATCGCTCAGGTTTGTAGAGATCCAAGATGGGGACGTTGTTATGAGAGCTACAGTGAGGACCCAAAGGTTGTCCAGTCAATGACCGCACTCATCTCTGGTTTGCAAGGCGAAGTTCCCGCGAACGACGTGGGAAGACCATATGTTGCTGGAAGGTGATTTACACCAAAGAGATGATAGTTGGATTGTCTTCTTTTGGTCCTCTTGCTGAACTAAATTTGTTTTTAACTGTCACACTCTACAGTAAGAATGTTGCTGCTTGTGCAAAGCACTATGTTGGTGATGGTGGAACGTATATGGGAATCAACGAGAACAACACAATCATTGACACCCATGGACTGCTGAGCATCCATATGCCTCCTTACTATAATTCCATTATCCGAGGTGTCTCCACTGTCATGGTCTCATACTCAAGCTGGAATGGAGTGAAAATGCACGCAAACCATTTCCTAGTCACTGATTTTCTGAAGAACAAGCTCAAGTTCAGGGTCAGTTGCTCATTACAAAGGCTGAATAATTTTCTGACTATATATTTTCTTCAGTTACATAATCAGATTGCAACTTTTTTGCAAACAGGGTTTTGTGATTTCTGACTGGGAAGGCATTGACCGGATTACTAGTCCTCCTCATGCTAACTATTCTTACTCCATTGAGGCTGGAATTGGCGCTGGAATTGATATGGTGAGAATAAGATAATTGAATCATGTGGTTTTATTATTTCTTAGAAATAGCAAAGCATAAAACTTATGATTAGTCCCATTCATCATTAAAAAAAAACTGTTCTAAACCCTAAAGTAAAGCATCTTTGTTCTAGATAAGGATACAACTCATAAATCATTACGAGGAAATGACTACTGGCTTGTCCCCTGTTGACCATGATTTGAATTGATTACTTGCAGATCATGGTTCCATTCAGATACACCGAATTCATTGATGACCTCACAACACAAGTTCAGAACAAGGTTATCCCCATGAGCAGAATTGACGATGCTGTCTACAGGATTCTCCGAGTCAAGTTCACCATGGGTCTATTCGAGAACCCTTACCCTGATTCTAGCCTTGCCGGCGAACTCGGGAAGCAGGTGAGTTCTGAAAACCTTAAGCTCCTACTCTGAGATTGGCACATTTCATACATGTTGAATGTGGTTATTGATGGGATTTCCTTCCATCTTGATAGGAACACCGGGACTTGGCACGTGAAGCCGTCAGGAAATCCCTGGTGCTTCTGAAGAACGGAAAGGACTCGTACTCTCCATTGCTGCCCCTCCCTAAGAAGGCCGGTAAGATCCTCGTCGCCGGTAGCCACGCCCACAACTTGGGCAACCAGTGCGGAGGATGGACAATCACCTGGCAAGGACAACCCGGCAACAACGTCACTGCTGGTGAGTGGCATCTCCTTTTCCATTTCGCTTGCAGCTACCGTACAGTTCATGATTTCAGACAAGGATTCCTGAACAAACAACTTGCGACGGCACAGGCACGACGATCCTGGAAGGAATCAAGGCCACCATTGATCCCAGCACGGAGGTGGTCTACTCCGAGAGCCCGGACAGCACGGTCCTTGCCGACAAGTACGACTACGCCGTGGTGGCGGTGGGCGAGCCGCCGTACGCCGAGACGTTCGGCGACAACCTGAACCTGACGATCCCGGCGCCGGGGCCGAGCGTGATCCAGTCGGTGTGCAAGGTGACCAAGTGCGTGGTGGTGCTCATCTCCGGCAGGCCGCTGGTGGTGGAGCCGTACCTGGGCGACATGGACGCGTTCGTGGCGGCGTGGCTGCCGGGGTCGGAGGGCCAGGGCGTCGCCGACGTGCTGTTCGGCGACTACGGGTTCACCGGGAAGCTGTCGCGGACGTGGTTCAAGTCGGTGGACCAGCTGCCGATGAACGTCGGCGACGCGCACTACGACCCGCTCTTCCCGTTCGGGTTCGGGCTCACCACCAAGGGCTCGAAATGAGGCCGGGGTCGAGGAGACCCGTGGGAGTGATTTGTGTGGGTCGTGAGGGTTTACACGAACACAATTGGTTGGGTTGAGTCCGGGGAGAGGGATGGGTTACGCCACACACACACATTGGGGGCAGTGTTGGGCCTGTGGGTAATAACAGTGAGTGGTGCATTCTTGAGGCGGTTGTCGTTAGTGAGTGTGATGGTTATTTGGAATGAACAATAAGATCAGGCGCGTTTGCATTCGCTCTGATATGATTTAGCTTACCTTGCCGCACGATGTGGGTTCTCTTCTGCGGATTGTCTCTCGATCTCCCGGCGTCTTCGCGCTTCTCTGCGTGCAAAAGCAAAAAAGGAAAATGCCATATGTTCCTCGTAGAGGCAGGCTCAGCGCCGGGGACACCCTGAAAATTCAAAACGAAATCATGCGCGTTCAAAATTGATTTCCAAAACCTAAATTTAAAAACTCATCCCAAGCTCATTCTCCTTCTGAGCCGATCGAAGGCAGAGGGGACGGCCCCAAACCGGCCCACGTACCTCTCCCCTTCGCCTCTGCCTGTGCGCTCACGAGCGCACGGCAGCACGCGCAGCACCCGACCCGCCTCTGCCCCGCGCCCACCACCCGTGACATCGGACATCGCCATCCCCTCCTACTGCAGCCGCACGTTGTCCACGCCGTGCCTGCGCGTCCATCCGCTTCAGCTCGCCTCGCATGCATCGGCCTCCCCGCTCTATCCATTGGGCTGCAGCCGCTGCGTCGCCGGCCGTAGGCCGAGCTAGCTCGCCGGCGAACCACCTCAGAAAGGGGCTGCCACTGCCACCTCTCCTCCACCGAGCCATCACTGGTGACTGGTGACTTGGTGAGCCTCTCCACACTACCATCCCAGCCTCTCTTTATATACAATAGATTCGCTTTACTGATTGATATAGTTAGAACTCCATCGAATGGTCACCTTTTGAATTGATATATTTTGAATGTGCCAAGACAGCCTATGATTTACTGATAGACATGTATCCTGTGTTTAGTGTGCTTAGAACTTATTACTACTCAGCATTATTACGATTTGTTTTCCGAATGCAATGTTTTTCAAAAGAGAGAATACGTTGAGTTACATTGTTGATGTGAGTTTGGGTGGTTGAGATAATGGTAAATAGACACTTAGGTACTGACTACTACTACTCTCTCCGTCTATTTTTCTAAAGCGTACGAGAGAGTACACCAGATACCAAAGAAACATAGGGCCATGCGCTTTCATTAATTGAAGAATTAACTCTTGAGCTATTTTTTGCATGCCCATGTTTGCAAGCCGACGACAGTCAATTTACTAAAGTACTGATGCGGGAGGCGACGGATTCATAGGAGCCGCGCTCTATTATAACGAGAAAAAACGAAAAAACATAATACGCCTTAGAAAAATAGATAGATAAATAAGACAAGGCTTACTACGAGATAAGGCAAGGCTCCTACCCTATTTTTTTGTTGGATGCCTCATTGGAAGGCCGAGAGCCCCTTGGTCGAAGTTATTAGGACTATACAAATAGGTTATAACCACCACATTGGAAGATGAAACAATCCACATACATTCTACCAAGGACTAAAAATTGGTCTGATAAAAATCGATATGGTTCGTTAGTTCTATTAGAAGATGAAACAATCCTATTATAGTCCACATACATCCTATTATAGCCCTATTAGAAGATGAAACAATCCACATACATTCTACCTCTACGAGTGTTCTAAGGATGGGTGATAGATCTTAAAATTAACTTACTTATAATATGTGCTTTATTATTTATAGACACGTCATGTATAATTAAAATGCTCCCTTTGTTCTAGATTATAGATTACTTTGATTTTTTTGAAATACACAATTTTTGCGATATATCCAGGCATAATGTATTTGTAGATGCATAGCAAAAATTTTATATGTAGAAAAACAAAACAATTTATAATTTATGATTGAGGGAATAATAATTAACTTATAAAATACTCAGCCATATTTAATCAGAGAGTCACGTCTCACTACCAGAATCCTTCACATCCGCCCGCCTCCTCCGCCTCGGCCATTTTTGGACCCGGTGCTGATGGGGCTTCAGCACCGGGTCCAACGGCTAGGAGCGGGGGCGGCGCGTGGATGTGTCAGGGCGGACACATTAGCACCGGGTCGTGGCAAGACCCGGTGCTAATGCGCCCCCTTTAGCACCGGGTGCAGCCAGCAACCGGTGCTAATGTGCCGAGGCCATTTCGCACCGGTTGCTGGCTGCACCCGGTGCTAAAGGGTGCACATTAGCACCGGGTCTTTCCACGACCCAGTGCTAATGTGTTTGAATATAGGGGCTTCTTCCTCCCCCGCCCGAGCCAGCTGAACACTTAGGCGCTGTGTTCATGCTGCTCGGCCGTGGGAGGGGAGGTGCTGCCCAAATTTTTTTCAAAATTTGTGAAGATTCTACGCATCTAAGGAGCACTACAAGGTACACTCTTTCATTCTCTAATGTTTTATTTAGCTTGTAATCCTTCTATGATTTAGAAATAGAGGGATTTATGAATCAAAGTAAAGCTAGTTAGAGAGAGCTTGTGTTCTTGGAGGAGAGAGAGGAGAGAGCTTGAGTTCATGGTGGAGAGAGTGTTCATGTTGTGTTTTAAATGGAGAGAGAAGGCAAGCTAGTTAGTATTTTGTTTTGTATGACTTGTGAATAGTTATAAGGCTTATGTATTTTATTTATTAGAGAGGTTTATTTATTAAAAGTTGGAATAGTTATTTATTAATTTAATGAAATATATATTATTAGTTATTTATTAAAAGGTAGAATAGTTATTTATTTATTTAACGGAAGGTATATTTATTTATTTAATGAATATAGTAATGTAGTTTTAGAAATTTATTTATATAATGGAATATATATTATAATTTGTATTTATTTATATATTAAATTTTTTTATCTTTAAATTGTATTGTATATTTGTTATTTGTTAATAATGCAGATGAATAGACAATGGATGTACGGGGACCCCCACGCTCAGGCGTTCCGTGATGGCCTTAGGACGTTTCTCGATGCCGCCGAGGCTAACAGGACGCCGTCCGGTTTCATGTTCTGCCCATGCACCCATTGTAAAAATATACAATCGTACAAACAAAGAGGTTGTCTTCAGGTGCATTTGATGAGGCACGGTTTCATGAGGAATTATTCTGTTTGGACGAAGCACGGTGAAAGAGGAATTCTAATGGATGAAGATGAAGAAGACGAGGCCGATGACGACATTCCGTTATTGGCTCAATACTACGGTTCCTTTGCATATGCTGCAATGGGTGATGCCGATGAGGAAGATGTTGCTTGGGAAGGCGATGCTCAGGAAGATGTTGCTCAGGAAAATGAACCTACTGATGGACTCGGGCAAATGTTGCGTGATGCCGAGAAAGACTGCGACAATGATAAGGAACTGAAAAAGATACAGCGCATGTTGCAGGACCACAAGACTGACCTGTACCCAGATTGCAAAGAGGGGCTAAAGAAGTTGGGTAGCACACTTGAACTTCTGCAGTGGAAGGCAGCAAATGGTGTTACTGATAAGGGTTTCGAGGAGCTACTGAAACTCGTAAAGAAGATTCTTCCAGAGGGTAACAAATTGCCATCGACGACGTATCAAGCAAAACGTGTTGTTTGCCCTCTCGGTTTGGAGGTGCAGAAGATACATGCATGTCCTAATGACTGTATCCTCTATCGCGGACAGTACGAACACTTGGATCGTTGTCCGGTTTGCACCTGCGCACGATACAAGATCAGGCGGGACGACCCTGGTGATGTTGGGGGAGAGCGTTCTAAGAAAAAAATCCCTGCGAAGGTGATGTGGTATTTCCCTCTGATACCCCGTCTGAAGTGTTTGTTCAGGAACAAAGACCATGCCAAACTGATGCGCTGGCACAAAGAAGAACGTAAGCAGGATGGCATGTTGAGACACCCCGCCGATGGATCCCAGTGGAGGAACATCGACAGAGCATTCCCAGAGTTTGATGCTGATGCGAGGAATGTTAGGCTTGGTTTAAGTACCGATGGCATGAACCCTTTTGGTGAAATGAGTAGTAGTCATAGCACTTGGCCCGTGACTGTTTGTATCTACAACCTACCCCCCTGGCTCTGCATGAAGCGGAAGTTCATTATGATGCCAGTGCTCATCGAAGGCCCAAAGCAACCTGGCAACGACATTGATGTGTACCTAAGACCATTGGTTGACGAACTTTTGCAGCTGTGGAAGAATGAAGGTGTTAGCATGTGGGATGAGGACAAGCAGGAGCAGTTTGACCTTCGAGCACTGCTTTTCATAAGCATCAACGACTGGCCTGCACTAAGTAACCTATCAGGACAATCAAACAAAGGATATAAAGCATGCACTCACTGTTTAGAGGAAACCGAAAGCATGTATTTGAAACATTGTCGTAAAGTTGTGTACATGGGTCACCGTCGATTCCTTCCGGCGAAGCATGAGCTACGAAAGAAATGTGCGCATTTTGGCGGGAATGCTGACCGCCGTACAAAGCCGAGACACCGGAGTGGAGAAGAGCTATTTGATATGGTGAAGGACCTACACGTGGTGTTTGGCAAGGGAGACGGAAGCCAGGCTGCTCCGACGGGCGAGGATGGTCGTGCCGCGATGTGGAAGAAGAAGTCTATCTTTTGGGAGCTACCTTATTGGCAACGTTTAGAGGTCCTTAACGCGATTGATGTGATGCATCTGACGAAGAATCTTTGCGTGAACTTGATAAGCTTCCTGGGTACTTATGGGAAGCCAAAAGATACACTGGAAGCACGTCAGGATCTGAAACGATTGAAGCAACGGACTGATCTACATCCAGAAAAAAGAGACAAATGACGCCAGTACTTGCGTCCTGCCAGCTTCACTCTCAGCAAAGAAGAGAAGGCAAGCATGTTTGAATGCTTGAACAGTATCAAGGTTCCGTCTGGCTACTCCTCCAATATTAAGGGAATAATAAATATGAAAGAGAACTTCACAAACTTGAAGTCTCACGACTGCCATGTGTTGATGACACAGCTGCTTCCCGTCATACTCAGGGGTGTGCTACCAGTTAACGTGCGGAAAGCCATTGTGAAGCTATGTGCATTCCTCAATGCAATTTCTCAGAAGGTGATCAATCCAGACCATTTAGATCAGCTACAGAACGACGTGGTGCAATGTCTTGTCAGCTTTGAGATGATATTTCCACCATCCTTCTTCAATATCATGACACATCTATTGGTTCACCTCGTCAAAGAGATTCGTATAATGGGCCCAGTATTTCTACACAACATGTTCCCATTTGAGAGGTTTTTCGCTGTCCTAAAGAAGTATGTCCGTAATCGTTCTCGTCCAGAAGGATGCATTGCTAAGGGATACGAAACAGAGGAGGTCATTGAATTCTGTGTTGACTTTGTCGACGATCTTATGCCGATTGGTGTGCCCGAATCCCATCACGAGGGGAGACTTGGTGGAAAGGGCACACTAGGGAGAAGATCGATGGTGATCAAGGACGTTGAGACATTTCGTAAAGCGCACCTCACAGTTTTGCAACAATCAACCTTAGTTGCTCCGTACATCGAGGAGCACATGCAGATTCTCAGGGACGAAAACTCAACAAAGTCTGCGGCCTTCATTCAGCGTCTGCACAATAGTACTTTCGCCGATTGGTTGCGAAGACGTCTTATGGGTGTCGAGGGCATTGATGCGCAGCTAGCTTTTGTAGCTAGAGGTCCATCGAGCACGATCTTGACATTCCAAGGATACGACATCAATGGGTATACATTTTACACAAGAGCCCAGGACAAGAAAAGCACCAACCAAAACAGTGGTGTCCGGATCGACGCGATAGACACCAATGGCAATACAAACTCATACTATGGAATCATAGAGGAGATATGGGAACTAGAGTACGGACCTTTGAAGATCCCACTGTTCAAGTGTCAATGGGTGAAGCTGACTGGAGGATGTGTTAAAGTTGAAGCGGACTATGGAATGACGTTAGTGGACCTAAACAAGATTGGCTTTCTAGACGAACCGTTCGTCCTGGGCAAAGCTGTCACACAAGTTTTTTATGTGAAGGACATGGCTAGCAGACCGAAGAAAGGGGCGGATAAGAAAGGTGGGGGTAAGCAATTGGACCCATCACAAGACGAGCCAAAGCGTGATATAGTTCTTCCTGGAAAGAGAAAAATCGTAGGAGTTGAGGACAAGACGGATGAAGATTATGATATGCTCGATGGCCGGCCTCCATTCTCAGTGGCTGATGACCCAAGCATCCTGTTAGCGGCAGAGGAGACACCGTATCTACGGCGTGATCACAATCAAGGAACATTTGTAAAGAGGAAGTTTATTAGTGTCCGAGTAAACGATGATGCCATGTAATTTAATTGCACTATGTTCCACCTATGTTCTAAGATTTTCTATTGATTTATAAGATTGTTTTTATTAATTCTAGCATTTTATATTGATTTTCTAGTAATTTATAAGATTTTCTAGTAATTTATAAGATTTTCTAGTAATTTATATTGATTTTATAGTAATTTATAAGATTTTCTAGTAATTTATATTGATTTTCTATTAATTTATAATATTTTCTATTAATTTATAAGATTTTCTAGCATTTTATATTGATTTTCTAGTAATTTATAAGATTTTCTATTAATTTATAAGATTTTCTAGCATTTTATATTGATTTTGGAAACTGGGCGCCAAACGAAAATTTGAGGCCTTTAGCACCGGGTTGATCTAAAATCCGGTGCTAAAGGCCCCCAATTTTCGTTTGGCCCCAGTTACGGCCTTTAGCACCGGGTGTAGAAGACCCGGTGCTAAAGGTCCTTTAGCACCGGGTGTAGAAGACCCGGTGCTAAAGGTCCTTTAGCACCGGGTGGTGGGAAGACCTGGTGCTAAAGGGGGGCCTTTAGCACCGGGTCGTGGCTGCACCCGGTGCTAAAGGCCACGACCGGTGCGGCGGGGCCAAAGACCGGCCTGGCCACGGAGGCCGTGCGGCAGCTGGCCACGTCACCGGGCACACACGTGCCACGTCACTGGATGAACAAGAACAATTTTTCTTTTTAATCTCTGTATAAAAGTTGTAACTAGTCGTTCTCCCTCGTACAGACTTCAAAAAAGATCATTTTTCTTCCTAAAAATTCCTAAAATCATACTCTATCAAGTTATGAAACTTATTAATGTTATTATTTTGAAAAATCTTCTCGTGTGAGACTGTTTGAACAATCCAAAATTTGAATTAAAAATGACAACTACAACCAAGGTTTTTTTCACACTAGGTGATGTCAAATGAAAAAGTGATGAATACCAAAGTTTCATATTTCATCATGATCTACAATCTTTATTTAGGTCATTGAAAATTTGGTATTCATGACTTTTTCATCTGAGACCATTTAATGTCCCAAAATCTTTCTTTTAGTTATCAATTTTTGTAATTTATAAGATTTTCTAGTAATTTATAAGATTTACCGGGTGCTGTATAGACCCGGTGCTAAAGGGCCTTTAGCACCGGGTCGTGGCTGCACCCGGTGCTAAAGGCCTTCGTCTGGCGCACAGTTACGGCCTTTAGCACCGGGTGTAGAAGACCCGGTGCTAAAGGGCCTTTAGCACCGGGTGGTGGGACCCGGTGCTAAAGGGGGGCCTTTAGCACCGGGTCGTGGCTGCACCCGGTGCTAAATGCCCCGGACCTATATAGGCCGTGGACTTCTCTCCCCTCCCTCACTTCGCCCTCCTCTCCTCCAGATCGAAACCGCCGGCGCCCCCTCGTCTCCTCAGCCGCTGCCGCCCGTCGCCATCGCCCGTCGCCGCCGCCACCCGTGGTCCCCGCGCCCACGCCGCCGCCGCCTGTCGTCCCCACGTCCACGCCGCGCCGCCGCCCTCATCCCGGGTCGCGCCGCCGTCCCCGCGCCCGGCCGGCCGTCGGTCGTCCCCGCCGCCGTCGTCGTCCCTGCGCCCGTCGTCCCCGCGCCGCCCGTTGTCCCCGCGCCGGTGCCGCTCCTCTTCCCCTCGCCGCCGCCGCCGCTCGTCCCCGCGCCGCCGTCGCCCGCCGCCCATCACGTGGTGAGCCTCTGTGAAGCCGGCCTTCGTGCCGTGCGTGCATGTTTGTGAGCCGGCTTCGTGCCGTGTACGTGTTTGTGTGTGCAGGTACCCGTTGCATGGCCGAACACGTTCGGCCATGCACATTTGCTTAGCGAACGTGTTCGGCCATGCGCATTTGGTTAGCGAACGCGTTCGCTAACCAAATGCGCTTAGCCGAACGCGTTCGCTAAGCACATACATTGAAAATATTAGAAATTACATTGAAATGTATATTGGAAATGTTATATTGGAAATGTATATTGGAAATGTTATATGTTTGAAATGTATATTGGAAAATGCTTCATTTAAATGTATTGGAGATATTTACATTGAAATGTATATTGGAAATGTTATATGTTTGAAATGTATATTGGAAAATGCTTCATTTAAATGTATATTGGAAATTCTATGTATATTAGAAATATATGTGCTTCATTTAAATGTATATATTTCTTATCAATTATTTTTAATTCTATGTATATTAGAAATATATGTGCTTCATTTAAATGTATATTGGAAATGTTATATGTTTGAAATGTATATTGGAAAATGCTTCATTTAAATGTATTGGAGATATTTACATTGAAATGTATATTGGAAATGTTATATGTTTGAAATGTATATTGGAAAATGCTTCATTTAAATGTATATTGGAAATTCTATGTATATTAGAAATATATGTGCTTCATTTAATTGTATATATTTCTTATCAATTATTTTTAAAATTATGTATATTAGAAATATATGTGCTTCATTTAAATGTATATTGGAAATGTTATATATTTGTATAATGTATACTATCGAAAATGTTTATTATCGGAAATTCTATGGCGTACCCGAACCCACCGCGCACCCGAACCCCTTAGCGAATCCGTTTTTCGCGCACCGACCCTCTTAGCGAACCCTTAGCGAATCAATTCACACCGCGCACCCGAACCCCTTGGCGAATCCGTTTTTCACGCACCGACCCCCTTAGCGAAAATGTTAGAAATATTGGGAATATGTATGCTTTGTAAATATTTCTTATCAATTATTTTTAATTCTATAGATGGCGGACAACAACAACCCCGTCCCACCCATGCAAGAGGACAACAACACCCCTGTCCCACCCATGCAAGAGGACAACGACACGTTCTTTGCGAATCAACTTTTCAATATTGTAACCCAACCAATGTCCATGGATGATGTGTTGGGGATCATTGGAAGGGACGACAATATCCAGGGCGACAATGTTGCAAGGGCCGAAAATGTTGAAGGGGCCGCCAATGTCCAGGGCGAACGTGTCCAGGGCAGCACTATTGAAGGGGCCGGTAACGAGCCCTCGTCTAGTCAGGTGTGTATATAGATAACATAAATTTGTACTGTACATGTCAATTATGTATACCATCTCTATATAATCTCGTATATATGTAATTTGTGTAGGCCGCCTCTGCTAAGAAATCAAAACGATCGACCACGAAGAAGCTGAAGGATGTCAAGTTACACATCACCCGAGTGGAGGATGACGGGGAGCCAGTTGAGCCCCCAAAAGTGGCCAAGAAATTTGTATCTCAGTGCGGGGTAATTGTACGGGACAATGTGCCCATTAGTATCAGAAAATGGAAGTCCACGGACCCCACTGAGGAGTACGTGCTCCCCGATACAGAGAAGGAGATGCTATGGAGGGAATTAAAGGCAATATTCGACTGGCCTAGCACTCATGAAGCAGAACTGAGGGATTGGACAATGAAGAAGATGGCAGTTCTGTTTCAGGATTTCAAGAAGAAGTTGTACTCGCAATTTCTCAAAACCGGAGAGGCCCCGGATCCTGAGAAGTATAAGAAGATCACTGATGACGAGTGGGAAGCATTCCTTGAGTACAAAACCTCCGAAGAGGGTGCAACGGCTAGCGCTAGAAACGCTGGAAACGCCGCAAATAAGAAGTACTCTCATAAGATGGGTTCGGGAGGTTACAAGGCAAGCATCGCTAAATGGGAGAAGATGGAAGAAGATCTATATGCTAGAGGCATCACTCCAGCGACACATGACTGGCCCACAAGGACCAAGCATTGGTACTATGGTCATGGAGGCACCCTAAGCCCAATCGACGGCTCCTTAGTTTTTCCCGAGGACTTGCGAGAACTAGCTCAGCGTCTCCTAGATATCCTCAGGGCATCTGAGAGGGGAGAATTTGTTGCTGATAGAGACAGAGATGAGCTAACCTATGCCTTAGGGAACAAGGAGCATCCTGGACGGACGCGCGGCGTAGGCACAAGCATCTCATGGAAGAAAAGTTTCCAAGAGCACGCCGCCACCTATAGGAGCCGTTCGAGGAAGAAGGCCGAATATGAGCAGAGGGTGAGGGACCTAGAGCAAACGGTTGCCGCCCAGGGCTCAAAGCTCCAAGAAATGGAGTCAGAGATGGAGCGACGGATGAAGGTAGCATGGCTGCAGATACAACAAGCCACAGGCGGGACCGGTTCCACAGAGCCTGCACCTCTCCAACAAGCCGCAGGCGGGACCGGTTCCACAGAGCATGCACCTCTCCAAGATGCGGCCCTTATTAGCCCTCCACAACAATATCAAAGAAGTCACGCTTCCACACAGGCCGCCGAAGCGGTCCGTTACACCGTGGATGAAATAACTCAACGGACCGCATGCGAGCTTGTCGTCAGGCAGAAGAACTTAGCTGTGGTGGTACGTATGCGACCTTAGTTCGTATTGCATACATTTCACCGTAAATACCATTCATTTACTAACTTTCTTTGTGACTACTAACTTATCAGGTCGCATACGGTATGACCAAACGTGTGGAAGAAGGGCTGGCACTTCAATGACATTCCACATGGTTACGTACCTGTTGAGGTGGAGCAAGTCGTCACCAACTGGGAAGACTTGGAACTTGACATCCCCGGAGGTGACGGAGAAACAAAACTCGGTCAGTGTTCTCACTGCATCATTCTATGGAGCAAGGCAGACGTCGTCATACCCGGTACACTTGCGGCTACCAACAAGCCTCCGTCACCTCCAAGAGATCCACCGGATCATGATGATTCTCCGGGAGCTCCTGATGCAAGCCCGTCTCCTCCGCCGAAGAGGTTTCCGTCTCCTCCGCCGAAGAGGTCTCCGTCTCCTCCGCCGAAGAGGTCTCCGTCTCCTCCGCCGAAGAGGGGACGCCGCACTAAAGCCTCTGCCCCCACTCCACCAGCGAAGAAGGCGCGGAAAACCAGAGAGAAGCCCGCACCAGAGAAAAGAGCCGGTGAGAAGACTCTAGAGGAGCTCGAAGCCTCGGTCAAAGCAGACACAAAGAGGCAAATGGCCGAGTGGAGGAAAAAACCTGAGCCGGAGCCGAAGCTTGATCCCACCGTCGTCAAGTCATTCCTCGGTAATTTGAGCAAGGGTCAACAGAAGGAAGTAATAGTAACAGACTATGACCGCTCATTACTGAAATCTCGCCGGAAGCGGAAGGCTGCAGATAAGGAGGCGGGCCCATCCAAAAAGGTTCCTCAGCTCGGCCAGCAACCTCAGCGGCCCTTGGGTCCATTGCCATCTCTGGACGAGCTTAACGTGCAACGAGTAATGGCCGAGACTGGACTAACCAGAGCGCAAGTCCTGGGGGAAGAAGAGGTGCCTGTAAACACAACGCTGAAGTGGCCGTTTAAGCTTGGCGAGCCTATGGTCCCTCCTGAAATGGAGAGCAAGCTACAGACGAAGATGCGCCGATTTCATGAGTGGTACTTGGAAGAATCAAGAAGGAATAAACGACGCATGATCAAAGTAGGCGTGAAGGACCATGATTTCTACAATGGTGACGAGGATTGGGTCTGGCTGAGGTTTAAGGATATATATGAGCTGTACCACCGCGACGCCATGGACGTGGATTTGATCACCTGTTGGACACTGTAAGTACTTTGTTGTTGCTTATAATTCACAGTTTGAAAACAATAATTCCAATCTATGCTGACGCGGGCTTTATTTATTGCTTAACATATGCAGAATGGAGATTCAAAAATGTCGGAGATCCGGGATATATGACGTTGGTTTCGTGGATCCTCGAAGGATAAGTGAAAATATGATATTTATGAATCCTGAGGAAACATATGGAAACCTATACAAGTACATTAAGAAACAAAATTACTGTGACTCCATACTAATCTCGTACAACATCGAGTGAGTACATACACAAGCTTCTTCTTATACTGTCTGTGTACTATTTCATTTCTGATTATAATGTATACATGTATACAGATTCCACTGGTTCCTAATAATATTGTGTCCTGACCGGGGTGTCGTGAACGTCTTTGATTCATTGCACACTCCAAAAGAAAAACTACAGAACATCATGGATATGATGACAAGGTGATGTATATTTTCCCCTACTTAATTCACCCCTTACACTCGCAATGACTTAACTCAATTTTTTTGTTCGCAGGGCCTGGATTTAATTTCGTCAAGAATACCCGGGTATTCAACATGAAACACTAAAATGGAACATTGGCTTTCCGGTAAGCAAGTAATTTGTACATGTAGGCCTCGGCTAATATATTATATGAATTTTATTAATTTCTTTTGGTCAACAGTGTGCCAAACAGGGGCCGGGAAATAATTTATGTGCATACTATGTTTGCGATTACATGTGGAATTGGGGACATAAAAAGCTTACACAACACGATATTATGGTACGCAATAATAAACACATTTCCATTATTATTAAGTGTACAATTATTGTCTCCAACTCGGCGGATTAAATATCTTTCAATTATTTGTAAATTATAGATGTTGAACCTGAAGGAAGAGTCCCTGGAGCTAGAAAGAATTGACGCAATTGCAGAACAGCTCGTCGGATGGATCTGGGACGAGGTCGTCAATCCCCGAGGAGAATTCCACTCGCCAATACTGGAGGACGTGCCAGACAGTCCAACAAGCTAGTCGTCAATCTTAATTAAGTAGAAAATACAGTTTAAATATATATAACTCGAGTTGACATGCATGAATATCTACTTTTGTAATATATATGTCTTTTATTTTGATGAAATGTCAGCTAATATGAATATAGAGTCGGCCGAATACGCATTAGAATATAGACGTATATAGACGTGCATGCATGGCTACTGAAAAAAGCAAAAAAAAAAAAAGAAATCCGGGGCCTTTAGCACCGGTTGCAGACAACAACCGGTGCTAAAGGCAGGCCCTTTAGCACCGGGTGCAGCCACGACCCGATGCTAAAGGCCCTTTAGCACCGGGTCGTGGCTGCACCCGGTGCTAAAGGGATCCTTTAGCACCGGTTAGGGGTACCCTTCAGCCTCGGATTAGTTGCACCGGGTGAAAAACCCGGTGCTAAAGGACTTTCCCACCTGATGCAGATGTTGATCATTCTGGTAGTGTCTGCACGAGCGATTCAGGTAAACCAACTACCTGACCACTCATGTAGACAACTCAAGTGCACTTGTTTCGTTTCATGCCTCCGATCTTGCAGCGGTTTTTCTATGGTTCACAGAATTGAAAATGTGCGAGCAACAGTCATATGCTAACCACCACTAACCTTTCTTGTGTCACCACTACTACCTTTTCCGAGGAAACATACATGTACCACTACCCAAAGGCCTCGTTTTCTTGTGATTTTAGCAACATTTTATTACGGTTCATTTCCAACTGTCCAGACGCACTCAAAAAGGAAACGTGACACTGACACCCCCTCGTAGCCTGATCGAACTCCATATCGGCAAGTGCGGCAATGGCCCCCACAGCCCGACATCGGAACGGACATCCATTCGCCATCGCCACGCTGTGATTCCAGAGCACCCGCTCCGCCTATGGGACTGCCAGCTTCCCTTTTTTTTTTATGAGGTTGTCTTGTCTCTTCGTATTGTTTGATGTTTTCCCTGTAAACATGCTGTGTTTCAGCAACTTTACGGGGTTTCTTTAGACAAAGGCAGTGAGGAAAACCGACCTGGATTTCAAGTTCTCTGCTCCCTTGTGCCTGTTTTTCTTCTGTATATATGATGGTTACGGCAGCATCTCTGGACTGATCTAATATACTACTGTTTCATACTGTACTAGAGACCTGTAAACATGATGTGTTTCAGCAACTTTACGGGTCTTTTTTAGACAAAGGCAGTGAGGAAAACCGACCTGGATTCAAGTTCTCAGCTCCCTTGTGCCTGTTTTTCTTCTGTATATATGATGGTTACGGCAGCATCTCTGGACTGATCTAATATTCTACTGTTTCATACTTTCATAATCTACCAATACCATAATAGCTATTTTTGTCGGATAAGTTTCATTTGAAGTTACAACTCATCATCCGTTTGCGGTTTGTGGTGATCACTGATCAGTACGTAGCACACAAAGGCAAGATGGGGGGTTTGCACAAGATCACCCTTGTTCTTATCTTCTGCCTGGTGGCGTTGGCAAGAGCAGAGTACCTCAAGTACAAGGATCCGAGGCAGCCTGTCGCTGCTCGCGTCAAGGACCTTCTTTCTCGGATGACTCTCGCCGAGAAGATAGGCCAGATGACCCAAGTCGAGAGGGAGAACATCACAGGGGAGATACTGGCAAAACATTTCATAGGTTTGCTCAGAGATGTCATAGCTGAATCCAAGGGGGAAGAGTATATGTAGGTGTTTGACTGACATTGTATGATGTGCTGCTGTATCTGTATGCAGGCAGCGTGCTCAGTGTTGCAGGCAGCGTGCCGGCTCCCCGAGCCTCAGCTGAGGCCTGGACTTCAATGGTGGACGAGATGCAGAAGGGTGCCCTCTCGACACGCCTTGGAATCCCTATCATCTACAGCGCTGATGCTAACCATGGCAGTAGCAACGTCTACAAAGCTACTCTCTTCCCTCATAACATTGGACTTGGAGCTACCAGGTACTACTCCCTCAGTTAATTTTTAGTAGGCATATTGGAAGTCTAATATATTTGATCTGCTTTTGATAATAGACATGCCTTTAATTAGTATGCTAGTTCATTGACAAATGCCATGCGTTTAATTTGTTGTTGGTGTACATGGATATGTTGACATCCTGCCATGTGTTCTAGGGACCCTATGCTGGTGAAGAAAATAGGAGAGGTAACAGCACTTGAAGTCAGAGCTGCTGGAATTCATTTTGTCTTTGCCCCGTGTCTAGCGGTACATAACAATAGACAGTCCTTCCTACTTCTCGTTGTGGTCGAACCAGTTGGCATGATGTGTACTTTACGTGAGATAAATTTGCATAGGTTTGTAGAGATCCAAGATGGGGACGCTGCTATGAAAGCTACAGCGAAGACCCAACGGTTGTCCAGGCTATGACTACAGTCATCTCAGGCCTGCAAGGCGATGCTCCAGCAAATTCCATGGGAAGACCATATGTTACCGGAAGGTAGTAACATCTACCAAACTGTCTTCTCTGTATTCTGCAACCTTTTCATATAGGGGTATGTATAATCAGGGGCGGAGCCAGGATTTAAGTATAGGGGGGGCCAAGGACAAAGGGTGACACCAAAGATCCAAAGAGAGCTAAAGCAAGAACATGCTTGTATATCATCTATAGTAGATATCATTTGGATATATATAGTACTATTTAGATCCATTGACTATTAGCGGTAATTTTTTGAAATTAGCAATGTTTGTATACAAATTTCTCCATACTAGCGTAAACCGGGAACAAAAAAACAAATATATTAGATGGAAGTGGAAATGAAAGTAAAAAATAGTTTTTAAAAATTGTATTGTGCATATACACAAACAATATCTAATTATTTTTAGTATAAACATCTAAAGCTAAGTGAAATTGGAGAAATGTTAGGATCAATCTTGGCATCGTTATCACAACTAAAGCTAGGTATTTAAGTAGCAACAACTCAGTGGAGTGGTGGACCAAAAAAACATACTAGTTCTATTAACGAGGGCTTCAGGTTAAACAAATATTATGGGCTTGGGCTATTATAATTTAGTTTACTTCTACTCTCTTTTGGCAAAATACTACTACTACGTTGGGCCGAGGGTTGTTGTTAGGCTACTGTAGAGTATTGATGGGGTCCATGTAGGCTAATCCTAGTAATTACCTAGTGATTAACAGATAATATTAAGAGGCCTCTTGCTTTGTTACCGGAAGATTACATAGGGTATATAGAGGATTAGTAGAATGTTGGGGGTGCCAGGCCCCCCTCAGCCCCTCCCTCCCTCCGCCACTGTGTATAATGTACCAATTTGTAAACTGTGCAGGAAGAGAGTTGCTGCATGCGCAAAGAACTATGTCGGTGGCGGTGGAACGTACATGGGAATCGACCAAAACAATACAGTCATCGACACTCACGGACTGATGAGCATCCATATGCCTCCTTACTATGATGCTGTCCGCCGAGGTGTCTCCACTGTCATGATCTCATATAATAGCTGGAATGGAGTGAAAATGCACGCAAACCATTTCCTAATCACTGACTTTCTGAAGAACAAGCTCAAGTTCAGGGTTAGTAGCTGCTCATCCTAACAAAATACGAAGATTGCCGTTCTATTTTATTCTGACTTTGTTCATTTTCTTTGGGGACTCCTTTTTCCTCGGAAACAGGGTTTTGTGATTTCTGACTGGTACGGTATTGATCGGATTACTTCTCCTCCTCACAAGAACTATCCTAATTCAATTGCGGCTGGAATTGGCGCTGGTATTGACATGGTAACAATAAGATGTGCAATTTCAAATGTAGTGTTGATTTCCCTCCCTGACTACCATGTCCTAAAATGCAACTTTTTGCAGGTAATGGTTCCTTACAACTACACAGAATTCATTGGTGATCTGGCATCCCTGGTTGAAAACAACATCATCCCCATGAGCAGAATCGACGACGCCGTTTCCAGGATTCTTCGAGTCAAGTTCACCATGGGTCTATTTGAGAATCCTTTCTCTGATCCCAGCCTCGCCGGTGAAATCGGAAAACAAGTCAGTTCTGAACACGTCATGCCTGGCCCCTGTTCCCCTCTCTGTCAGTCTGTCTCACATACTGATCAAAATTTCACTGACGAATAAATAAACCTGTATCCGGTAGGAACACCGGGAGCTGGCACGGGAGGCTGTCAGGAGATCCTTGGTGCTACTGAAAAATGGGAAATCTCCGCACGCTCCATTGCTTCCCCTCCCAAAGAAGGCCAAGAAGATCCTGGTCGCCGGAAGCGAGGCCAACAACCTGGGCTACCAGTGTGGAGGATGGTCAATCGAGTGGCAAGGAGGCAGCGGCAACAACCTCACCACCGGTAAACTGCCGGCCGGCGTCTCTCTCAGTTATTTCCGTGCAAATTAAGCTCTTGGAGACAGAAAAACCTGCGGTTTATCGATCAATCGATCATGCGGTGAAAAATGCAACAGGCACGACGATCCTGTCGGCGATCAAGGCCGCCGTGGATCCCGGCAGCCGGCACGAAGGTGGTGTACTCGGAGGAGCCGAGCAACGGCGTCCTCGCCGGCGAGTACGACTACGCGGTGGTGGCGGTCGGCGAGGAGCCGTACGCGGAGGCGGCGGGGGACAATCTGAACCTGACGATCCCGGCGCCGGGGCCGGGCGTGATCCGGAGGGTGTGCGGGAGCGTGAGGTGCGTGGTGGTGGTCGTGGCCGGCAGGCCCCTGGCGGTGGAGCCGCACCTGCTGGGCGCCGTCGACGCGCTGGTGGCGGCGTGGCTGCCGGGAACGGAGGGGCAGGGCGTGGCGGACGTGCTGTTCGGGGACTACGGGTTCACGGGGAGGCTGCCGGTGACGTGGTTCCGGTCGGCGGAGCAGCTGCCGATGAACCACGGCGACAGGCGGCGCTACGACCCGCTGTTCCCGTTCGGATTCGGGCTCACCACCAAGGGAGCGAAATGAGGCCTGGGTGTGCGTGGCGTGGCGTGGTGAGTGATTCATGAACAATTTCTTGAGCCAGCTGTGAGTCTCTGTGACTTGTTGTTATTGTGATATGGTTGTTTAGAATGAATGAACATAATAAGATCAGGCGCCTTGCTGGATGCGCGCTCTGATGAATTGGCGAATTGCCCGTCGCTCGTCTACGAGTCCGATCCTTTGTGGGTTTGGTTTGTGTGTACGTGAGACGATCTGAGGTGAACAAGCTCAACTCGGCCTGTTCCAATCAGCAAGAATTGCAGTTGCAAACTAGCTTGTTTAATTAAAAACATGATAATCAACAGTAGCAAGGTGTGATAATAACACCAGGATGATAAATAGCATAGGAATCACACCAGTAGTCGCCAATAGCAAATAAGGTTGGATACACTTAGGGTAGGTGGATGGATCACACACAGAGACACGATACTGCTCAAACTTAAGGCCGGTAGCTGGATTACAAACACAGGCTCCTTGCAAATTATCAACCCCCTCCGATTGCTGCACTAGTTCTCCACCATCTCCTCCTCACTGTCAGTGATCTCTGATTCGTCCTCCGCATAGCCTCGGGCATCGTACTGGTCGAGGATAACCTGCTGGTAGGCCTTGACCTTGTCATTCATAGCCTTTTTTCTGGCGTAGAAATCGCGGAAACTCTCAGAACGCTTGGCCAGCTCGTCGTCAGGGATCTCTATGCTGATGATCGGGTCGGGCGTTTCCTTCATGAAGTCGATGCGTTCCTGCGGCACCCTCTTCTTGACCACCTTCTTCCTCCTCGTCTCCCTGGCAACCAGGCGGTTGGCCTCCTCCTCTGTGAGCTCCGTGCCTAACAAGACATGCCTCGGTGGTATCAACGCGAATATCTCCTTCTTCCTCTTCAGGATCTCACCGCCCTCCGACGACGCGCTCGAATAATCCTTCCTCTTGAGGTCACGGTCACCGGCCTCCGACGCGATCACCGCCTGCTTCGCCTTGCGTTTAGGGTTATGGCGACGGCCCGCCATCGTGACTTCGTGAGGGATCGAGCCCAGAAGATATCGGCGTGGGACACGGGCCGGGTGAGCAGTAATATATATATGGAAGAAGTCCATTTTTGGCCATCGAACTATAGTCAAAGTTTGTTTTTGGCTATCGAACTCGAAAACCAGAAATCTTTGACCATCGAACTCTCGAAACCGTTCACATTTGGCCATCGAGCGGTTTTAGAAGGTGGTTTTGCTGACGTGGCTTCCACGTGGCAGTGGGGCCTACATGGCAGCCCCATCTCTCTCCTCTTTCTCTCTTCCCTCCTCTGTTTTGGTGTCGGGCGCGGGCGGCCAAGCGGCGCAGGTGGCCGAGCGGCGCGGGCGGCCAAGCGGCGCAGGTGGCCGAGCGGCGCGGGCGGCGGCGTGACTAGCCAGGCGGCACGGGCGGGCGGCGGCCGAGCGGCGCAGGTGGTTGGCGCAGGCGGTCGGCACGGGAGGGCGGCGGCCGAGCAGCGCAGGGGGAAGAGAAGGAGGGGAGCGCGGGGGTTCGATTCCACCCCTCACCTTGCGCTGGGGCGGCGTGTGGGAGTGGCTCCACTGAAGGGGCCGGCCGGCGGCGATGGTGCTCGTGGCGGTGGAGCTGTGGCGAGCGGGCGGGGCAAGCGAGGTGGTTGGCAGGTTGGCGATGCAGTGGAGTGCCGGCGTCCGCCCGGCCAACCACTCCGGCGTCCACCCGGCCGCCCGCACCGGCGTCCACCCGGTTAACCACGCCGCCGACCGCCCGGCCGCCCGCCCGCGCCTTCCGGCTAGCTGGCCGACGCCCGCCCCACCCGGTTGGCCGCGCCGACTCCCGCCGCGCTGCTGTCACACCCGGCCCAGTTGTATGGCCCAGTAGTGGCCCGTGAGTGCGGGATGCACGTGTTTAGTGCCACATTGCTAGTTTAGCAAGTGTGGAGGCAACTTATAAGCCTTTGCCTTCCAGCTATAGCACCTTCGGGTTAACCCTTTTACATGAAGCGATGACGAAAGTGTAAGCAGGGTGCTATGTGTACGCGTGCACGCCCCCCGGAAGGGCTGTGCGGGGCAGCTCGTGGAGGGCAGAGTGTTACAAATGGTATCAGAGCCGACCCTCGCGGTTGCGCGTACGGGTCAGTGTGCGGGCATAGGGCGCATGGAGCGTATGGGCCGGGTAGGGCATACGGCATGGACTATGGCGCCGGCACTGGACGTACGGTCGTGCGCCAAGGGGGAATGTTCCTGGACATTTGCCCGTGTGGCTGAGTTGCGCCGACGAGGACGTCGGGTTCTTTGAGGGGGGGTGTATGTCACACCCGGCCCAGTTGTATGGCCCAGTAGTGGCCCGTGAGTGCGGGATGCACGTGTTTAGTGCCACATTGCTAGTTTAGCAAGTGTGGAGGCAACTTATAAGCCTTTGCCTTCCAGCCATAGCACAAAGTCTTTAAATTCTTGTAGGCCTTCCAGCCATAACACAAAGCCCTTGTACGCGTGGATGACTTTCTCCAAATAGTAGCTGCTCAAAGTCTTCAAATTCTTCTTCGTGAAAATCTCTCGGACCACAATCGTTCTACTCGCAGCAATCAACGGAAAGCACACCATTCATCATACACTGAACAAGGAAAAAAAAATTCTGAATTATGGGATACTTCACTAGGATCGCAGGAGTGCAAGAATCATTAAATAAGGAATTGAAAAGGCAAAGATATGAATTTCCAAAGCTTGTAGGAACACTGGGAGGTACATATCCAGATCAAGATGATGAATGCATCGTGCATGCATGTAGGCTTGCATGGGCATGGCTCGATGATAGTTTGAGAACCAATCATCGGTATAGTGAATGGAAACTGAGTTTTGTTGCAAAATCATGATGTAAGCCTGACGTCACAGGAGTACTTGAGCAATAGAATTATGTAGCAAAAGAATTAGGCGGCAGCTCACCTTCTCTGTTGATCTCACGGTGGTGGGGAAATTATCTTGTCTCTGCCCTTGCAGATTAACAGAAGCTCTCATCCACCAGCAAAGTAGAAAACAAGACTAGATTGATCAAAGCGCTGGGGAAAAATTTGGCATGGATGTAGTTCTCCTGTAGCAGATCGGCGACGATGACGGCGACGATGAACGACGACCTCAGGACTGCCTTCGCATGGCGCCGTGAAGGTCCTCGGCCGATCGGCGATGGAAAGTGCGGCCAAACGCGAGACGTACGGCTTCCCGGTTTCGATCAGAGCAGCAGGGGCGGCGACGGCGAGATGATACAACTACAGAGATGCAGGTCACCGAGCTTGGTGGTGACCAAATGGCGAGCAAATGACCAACGGCGGCACGGAGGCTAGGGCATGTGTGGGATGCGACTTGCGTGCGGAAAATAAAAAGACTGCCGGTGCCTGCGGATTGCCATTATATAGGGGACGTGATCGACTGGCTTGGTTGATTTCCTTCCATATGCGTGAGTGCTGCAGGCCCAACTGGATATCAGCAGAATCGATCTCGAGTCCTAGCCCAACTCGTCTTGGCATGCAGATAGGAGAAGGAACGCCGATCTGTCGTGAGACCGGAAAAGAAATAATCTGAGTGCCTTCCGTTCTGGCTGAAGACAGTGCCGCTGCTAGGATTTGGCCAGGAGGTGCAGGTCGTGGGAGAGTTTCACCAGGGAAAGGAAAATAGCTTCTTCTTCTTTTTTTTAGGCGATAGAAAAAAAATAGAAAACTAGATAGATGGATTTTGAACCAGACTAAATTCAGGAAAAGAACTAGATAAACAAATAGGAAGAGTGACATATGAAGGGAACAGTGTATGCTTAGCATATTATTTTAATAATTTGATTTCATGCCATGGTACAATGGTATAGAAACAATAATTTAGATACTATACCATTGCAATAACATAAATTCAAATAATAAAATAATATTTAATTTACAGTGGTCAACACAGTAACTATAGAGATTATTGAACAGAAAAACTGGTATTGTGCCTTTAATACATGACATGGGATGAACTGATATCAAGACAGTTTGCCGTTGCAGTAAGTTAGGCAAGAAAGAATGCAAACTTGTTAAATCGATGGACATACGTGATTATCCATAGATTGACATAAGGGATTATATGCAACAGCTTGCTTGAGATATATACCATTGGTAATGTGCAGGTACGTGTATGGGCTTTGCATGTTTGCTTGCATGCAGAAACAAACAAGCCGACACAATCGGCTTAGATAATGAATAGAGAAGACAGATAATTCTTGCAGAGCAGCTCACCGACGGAAAAGGGAGGCGGTGATACGCAGGAGCAACAACAGTTCTCGATTCCTGTCGCAGCGGTGGTGCTTCTGGTACAGGATAGATTCAAACGGCAAACGTGCTTCAGGACGATGTCAGAGTAGTTCTCCCTGGTGCTGGCAACCCTCATCGGCGATCATCAAACACAGCAGGACCACGCATGTACGTGCAGATTAGCACGCACCACGGACAAGGAGATGCACGGCACGGACGTACTAGAGGAAACGACGATGAGCCTCCAAACGGCGACAAGCCAGATCGAGAGACCAAAATCCTCAAGACGATGAGTTGCCACGGCGAACGTCTTGATGGCACAACTCCGGCGTCAGACCGATGATGATGTACGGCAGATAGGCAGACGGGCTTCCTCGAGCCGTGAAGGCGGCGGCGGCGCGAGGGCACGAGAATTGGGGATGCGGCGGTGTTGTTGGGAAAAGCTAGGAGCGAACAGGTTGCCTGCTATGTATAGGAGGCGACGTATGTTGGGCCTGGGCTAACCGTGAGCATGCATGTTTGTTCTGGGTTAGGCCGGGGGCGACGCCCGAGTACAACTCAAACTTGAGTTCTGCTACGTGCGGACCATCTTGGCAGCGGTGACAGGTTTTGTGCAGCCGATGATCAAGGGATGCTAGCAAGTTTTGCTGTACGGTGGATAAAAGAACGTATACAGGACGACGGTCACTTTGTTCGAACACGCACTGCATGGCAGCACACAGACCAACCAATTCAAAGACGTGCGTACCAGGAAGCTGATCTATAAGAATACTGCTTGATGCTTAATAATTAGGTGCATGCAGGTGAAGGGAAACTGAACTGTTTTTATGAATGATGGCATAAGATTGCTTAGGGAATAAACTAATGTGGAAAGAATTTAGAGGGGAGCTGATCCTTGATTGCGGCTGTTATCACTTGCTCTTCTAGTGAGAAGGGAAATTAGCTTGTCTCAAACTTGGTTAATGGACAGGAACTAGGCGATGGAAGTTTATTACAGCAAGGATTCCAATGGTTCAATCCTGCGGGCTGCTCCGGATGGAGCTCGGCGATGCCAAAATGCAACAGAAACTACGCATACACGAGCGTAGAACGAGGGGCATTGCCGACAGCTCTATGATGACGGGCGACAAAGGCTGGAGTTTGGGAAAGACGACGAAAGAAACCACGGCGTGCCAAGACTTTACTCGGCAATGACAACTTCGGTTCCACGAGCTAGAGCATGAGGTGCAAGTTGATAACAGGGATGCGACAAGAAAATTCGATCGAATTTTAGCCGCAACCAAAACTATTCTAGATAATTCAGAAATATGCAACAACATGAATGCATCAGACAATTTATTTAACCTATGTTATTTTATTTGATTTTAGAAATAGTTGTTTCATTTTAGTAAATTCCCTGTTGTTCTATAAACCTTGGAAAATTTTAAAAAAAATTGGAGAAAATCGTTGTTATAATTGTTCTACCTATTCACATCCTAAATCCAAAAATTTGGGGTGTGACAGCTGCCGCCCGCTCCGCTGCCCGCGACCAGCACCAAAACAGAGGAGGGAAGAGAGAGAAGAGAGAAGAAAGAGGGAGAGGAGAGAGATGGGGCTGACATGTGGGCCCTACCGCCACGTGGAAGCCACGTTAGCAAAACCACCTTCTAAAACCGCTCGATGGCCAATTGTGAACGGTTTCAGGAGTTCTATGGCCAAAGATTTCTGGTTTTCGAGTTAGATGGCCAAAACCAAACTTCGGCTATAGTTCAATGGCCAAAAATAGACTTCTTCCTGTATATATTGCCCCGCAACCGTCAACCAACCCGGACTAGGGCTATTGGCTGCATGCAGATGGGCCAGGCCTAACCATAATCCGACCAGGTCAAGGAATCAAGGCCACCCCATATATTGCTTTTCTGCTTGCGGCGCATCAGTACATATACTCCGTATGTACAGTTTGGGACTGGCCGCCTTTAATGTTGAATAACTACGTCGAAGTGACTGATGAATTATATTTTTTTTAGAAAGACGATGAACTATACTAGTTTCTTTTTTTTTTGAGAAAGATGAACTATACTTGTTTTATGTACTTGAAAAGTGTTGGTAGGTGTTCGTTTGGCTTATCAGCCACCAGCCAACATTATTTTTCTCTCAGCAAAAACCAGCACCAGCCACCAACCAGCCAGCAGTGTTTTTTCTCTCAGCAAAAATCAGCACCAGCTACCAGCATGCACTAAGTTTACTAGCTATTGTCTCCCCAAACGTGAGTAGGCAGAGAACATCTCTGCACATGTGTTTGGCTCGCTGCTTGGTTAGGCCAATATGCCGTGCCACCGAGCGGAGGTAGGCGTGAGGCAAGGTGCTGTGGCACCGTCCCATTTTATTCCCACTCGTATTTTCAATATCTTTAGACTTCGTACATCATTTACGAACTGTCTTACGGATTGTTCTGATTATGGATGGGTACGTACGATGTTAGCTGTACTAGTCACGTCACTAAGAGCATTTTCAGCGTATCCCTATTCCTCAAAGGCAAAATAGTTAATTTGGTCCCTCGAGGGTCAAATTCATCCTTCAACTTTCATCATCCGAGGGTCAAATTCATCCTTCAACTTTCATTTGGATCAATTTGGTCTTCCAACTTCTATTTTCAGGTTCAACTCATCCCTCGTTTTAACTGGCGCTCCATGTCAACATGCCACATCATCCTAGGCATGTTGAGCTGAGTCATTACTACGTAATGCCCTATATAGATCCCTATATATAGTTCCATTCAGCTGCATCTAAAGGGTCCTATGACAAGGAACTACTGTCAGCTATTGGAAGAGATAAAAAAAAAGTTGCTCCCCAACAGTTGCTTTCAAACTGCGCATTTATTGTTGCTTCTCCTATCTAGATTGCAGCATTTCATCCCATGGAAATGAAATAACAGCTCTGACAAGCTGTCATTCATAGACATGAGGACCCTAAATTACCCATTTTGCTCTTCCAGAAAACAAAGGATCAATCCAATACTTTAAATTGCATAGATATTCCATAACCGAGCATAGCAAGAACCTTCTTTCAGCTATTTGCATAGAAAATTAAGAGATTGGAGGGTAATATGAACCTTTAACATGATATGGGCAATGGCTATTCGCACTCGGTGATATGACATGCTGACATGGAGCGCCTCCTAGGACAAGGGACGAGGTTAAACGTGAAAATAGAAGTTCGGGGACTAAATTGACCCAAATGGAAGTAGAGGGACCAAGTAGACCTTTCGAAGAAATTTGATGGATGAAATTGGCTATTTTGCCTTCCAAATAAATATTTTTTCAGCAGAATCTCATCATTTTTTTTTCTTTTTTTTCAATAATTATTGAGTTGAATCAATAATTTACCCCAAATCTCCAAAAATAAAGGAGGAATTGGAACTGAAACTCTCTTAATAGCCTAGTTGGATTGAGATAAAATTATTGAGAACTACAAAACTAACTCTTCCAAACCCTAAAAAATACTGAGACATCTTAAGACATATCGTAGCTAATTATTAGAAAATATCTATTGGAGAACTCACACGTGGTACACCAAAGGCGGCAATAAGGCAATTGACGAGTAGCTCTCCTATACGGCTATACCTGTACAACTTGGCTTTAAAAAATTGTGCAGAACTGACTGCCTAGCTTGGAACAACATTCAGCTAGGTCCAAAAGCTAGCCAGCTAGAACACCCTCATATCGTACATGTACAGTACAGTCTTCTAGCCATGCATAAACTCGGACATGATCAGGATGGATGGAACACGAACATTAGGATAGCCAACCTAGATGTACGGCCGACGCTAACTTTCTTGGCACTACGAACATGGATCACTGGTAGTAGTGTTGTTCTTCTCTCTCGTAGGCAAAAGCTAGCTAGGCCACTGATGATAATTAGACGAGCACACACTTAGAATAGGTGGATCACAGACAAACACGATACTACTCCAACTTGAGATAATAAGGCTGTGTTTGGATCCTAGGGACTAAAGTTTAGTCCCTCAAATAAGTGACCATTAGTAGTATTAAATATAAACTAATTATAAAACTAATTACATAAGTCATATCTACTCCGCGAGACGAACCTAACAAGCCTAATTAACCTATAATTAGTACATAATTATCAAATTATTACTGTAGCATTATATTGTCTAATCATGGCCTAATTAGACTTAATAGATTCGTATCGTAAATTAGTCCTTGCTTATGTAATGCATTTTTTAATTAATCTATATTTAATACTTTTAATTAGCATTCTTCCATTCGATATGACGGGACTAAAATTTTAGTCCGGGGAACCAAACACCCCCTAAGATAGCTAGATCACACGCACACAGAGTCTACTTGCAACTTAGGTGGTGTTTAGATGTTGAATTTGGGAGGGTGAATTTGGGAGTATGATGTCACTTCGTAATCATTGCGTCACTGTAGCATTTCGTTTGTATTTGTGAAAAATTGTCCAAAAATTGATTAATTAGGCTCAAAATGTTCGTCTCGCAGCGCACAACAAAACTGTGCAATTAGTTTTTGATTTCATCCACATTTAGTACTACATGCATGTTATGACATTTTGATGTGATGAAGAATCTTCTTTTTGCATAGTAAATTTAGGAGTGGAATTTTGGAACTAAACAAGGCCTTAATAACTCTCTCTGATTGCTGCCATAGCTAGTTCTCCTCCGTCTCCTCCTCGCTGTCAGTGATCTCTGATTCGTCCTCCGCATAGCCCTGGGCATTGTACTGGTCGAGGATAGCCTGCTGGTAGGCTTTGATCTTGTCGTTGAGACGCTTTCCTTTGGCGAAGAATTCGCACATACGCTCAGAACACTGGGCCAGCTCGTCGTCAGGGATTCCTGTGCCGATGATCGGGTTGGGCACTGGGTGTGTTTAGTTCCAAAAACATGAAAATAAAGTTTGGTGAAAATGTCATATCGGACACTGTAGCGTACTGTAACACTTTTCGTTTGTTTGTGATAAACATTGTCCTACCATGACCTAACTAGGCTCAAAAGATTCGTCTCGTCGTGTAGATCAAAATCATGTAATTAGTTTTTTTTATTTACCTACGTTTAGTGCTCCATGCATGAGGAGAGAGATTTGATGTGATAAGTGAATAGTGAAGTTTGGAGAGAGATTTGATGTGAATAGTGAAGTTTGGAGAGAGAATTCATATATTGATAGCCAAAATGTTTAAATGCTTGACAAGATGTATGCCCAATGATGAGTTTTCACGACTTGAGGGTATGTAATAATAATAAGAGCTAAGTCCAAACTCCAAAGCCAGATAGAACACCAATCAAATCGTACACAGTTTATATATGTCTTATAGGCACGCAATCTAGTTGTACACGGTCAGAATGAAAATACACATTACGATAGCCAACCTAGTTGTACTATCAACGCTTTCTTAGGCACTATGAACACGGGTCACTGCTCGTTCTTTGTAAGCAAAAGGCCAGCTTCAACTTAAGATAGCTGGATCACAGACAGACAAGATATATACTACTCTAACTTAAAGTAGCTGGATCAATCACGCAGAGATTGCAGCTACTTGGAAACTGCTGTCGTCCACTCGTCCTAGTCATCCACCATCTCCTCCTCATCGTCAGTGACCTCTGTTTCATCCTCCGCATAGCCCTTGGCATAGTACTGGTCGAGGATAGCCTGGTGGTAGGCTCCGATCAGGTCACTCGTAGACTTTTCTCTGGCGTGAACTTCGCGAAAATGCTCACTACACTTGGCCAGCTCGTCGTCAGGGATATCACGGACGATCGGTTTGGGCCCCTGCGGCACCCGCCTCTTGACCACCTTCTTCCTCTTCATCTTCCGGGCAACGATCCGCCGGGCCTCCTCCTCCGTCAGCAGCCTGGCCATCGAGACGTCATTCTCCTCTGTCGCCGCCATCAGCTCCTTCTTCCTCCTCAGGATCTCACCCCCCAACGACGCGCTCGCCGCCTGATTCCTCTTGAGGTCGCCGTCGCTGGCCCCCGACGACGCGGCCGCCGGATTCCCCTTGCGGTTGCGGAGACCGGCCGTCGCGTCGCGAGCGATCGATCCCTAGCCATCACCTTGGCAACAGAAGAAGGCTGAGGTGTTGTAGATGGATTGTGAGGAACTGAGGATGCGGCGGCTGTTGGACACGAAGATGGGGACGGAAAGGGAGGAGACGAGCAATATATATCGCCAAATAAAAACCGGCCCATGTTCGGTCGGAGTCGCGTGCCCGACTCCGATTGGAATTCCCACTCCGATTCGATTCCGCAGAAGCTTTCCTTTTGGGCTGTTTTTCGTTCCGGAGGCCCATTTCATTTCAGCTGGACGACCCACTTTCGTTCTGTAATCTGTTTAACAGGAAGCTTATTTAGGTTCTACTGCACCTTTTGCTTTCAAGGTAAAAGAAAACAAATCATTTGGTCTCAAAATAATATGTTTTTCGTTCCGGAGGCCCATTTCATTTCACCTGGACGGCCCACTCGAGGTGTAGCCAATAATGCGGCGATTGTTTTTCGTTCCTCTGTAATAATTTATTTAGCAGGAAGCTTTAGTTTTTACTACTGCGCCTTTTGCTTTCAAGGTAAAAGAAAATCATTTGATCTCAAAATATGTTTTTACCTACCCTTTCCGTTGCTTCCAGACAACGAGATTCCGTTCTTTTTTTAGATTAAGGAATAAAATTCCAGTCTCTATATCCAAGGTGGATATATACAGCCAAAGGTTACAAGACACCAGAGCACTTAGACTCTGACCTCACATCGAGGTAAACCAAAAACAAGAAAAACACGCTAACAAAAAGAAAAAGGAAGACTAAGCTTCAATCTTCTTGTCCGTCCATGCTCCAAACACCCTACAACCGCTCGCCAAACCGTTCCTCCACAGTTGAAGCCGATCGCTTGATTTCCAAGACGACGCCTCCAATCTTTTGAGTACGCAAACACGCTTTATCAGTTCGGAACTAATTTTTATCTACCTCTTGCTCAGAGGACAAGTCACGACGCACACACAATTGGCTCCCGCTTAACCGTGACGCGAGTCATTTGCGTGCCGTGAGATACGTGTCCTCTTTTGATCGGAAAGAAACACGAACTGGACGAGTTCAGGATCACGCGACCCTCGTGGTTAGCCACTAATGTCGCGGTCTACGATAATGCGTGTCCTGATCTTCTGATAGGAGTATATATTACGCGCAATCCCAGCAGCTCCGTCCTTGGGCTACGGCCGGCAAGAATAATGTACAATACAATACATACATTGTCTGTCATCTGATTATCGTCACTGACCTTCCTTGCTCTCGTAGCGCCAAGAACGTCAGCGTCGACAGGTAACTACGTACTGGGTTGGCTATACACACACACATACAAACAGGGGCACGGAGAGCCAGAATAGCCAGTGTTGGATCGACTAGAATTACGCCGAATTTGATTGTTTTAGACTTAAATACTATAGAGATTCATACATCGGCAGAGTTCTGTTTCCATTTACGTTACAACCTACGAGCCAAACAAAGTCAGCCTTTTGTTACTTTGTTAACGTTAACGCTCCTATCTATTTACGTTTTACAACTTTTGAACCAAACAACACCTTATATCCGACCTGTGCACCGCAGTGACGCGAGACGTATTGTTTGCGTGCCGTGAAATACGTGCCCTTCCTTGCTCTGGAAAACCACACTCATCGGTCAAGAATACTAATCCATCATTACGTGGCGCTGATTAGCCATCCCCGTATACATTATCTCCAGGTACAGGACAGCTCTGTCTGCAGACATCTCTCTCTTGCTGTGTGCTCCGTCCACTCTAGTAGCTAGCAAAGGACTTGGTAATCCAATGCATCCCGTCATCTGATTATTGTCACCGTCCTGCGCTATTACGTGGAGGAAATTAACCGGGAGTCCAGGAGTAACAAGCTAGTTAGGCATCCGTACGCACGTACGTGTCGATAACGCCAAGAACGACGCCGCGCGTCGTGGACAAGTTTTGTAGTACCCGGCCTGATGACTGCTAGCTGCCCCGGCCCGAAGTTGGGAGCTAGCTGATCTTTGTTGCTGTGCGATGGAATAAGCTTGGGATTATTCAGCCCTGCGTGCCGCGCAAGAGGCGAAGTTGTCCCTCTCGTGCCAGTGCTCTGACGTGTTTAATCCAATCCACCCGTGTCGCGGTGTGCAGGAAACCAGCAATATGCACGTATGTTCTTCTCAGTGCGTGCGCCCACAGTCACCAGCTATGCTCATCAGCCCATGGCTTTTACCTGTGACTCCGTGACTGCGACCCGGCGCCCGCCGTAAAACGCACGCACCGTGTTACAGTTTCGCCAAAAGCCGTTGCCGTCTGGAATCTCGGGGCCGGCAGGGCACGTACTCCCGTGGCGTTTGTGCCCTGGAGAGGCCTGGGGCTCTTCTTGTTCTTGGCGTGGCGTGTGTGAACCGCCAGCTTTTTTCACTGCAAAAGCACCCGGCGGGGCGGTAAACAAATCCGGCGCTTCCGTACAGCCATGACCACATGATGGTAGACAAAGTGCTGTGCCGGTGGCGAGCACCGCCCGAGTGTTTCGTTCAGCTGCCGAGGCGATCCGCCCCGCCGGCGCGTGGGGCGGTGTGGCTTGGCTTGGCACTCGGCAGAGCTGTACGTCTCGGGCGCACCACGAGTTCGCAGCTTTCCCATGTCCAAGCCTGCGCGCGTCTCCACGTTACAGACTTATTACAGTTACTTCAAAAAAAACTTATTACAGGATGTTACGGTTCAAGAAAAAAAAAAGGCTCGTGACGCAGTTTTTTCCGTAAACGATTAAACATATATGGTGGTGTGGCTCACAATGTGCATCCGTTTATTATCAGGTCGCCAACGGGCAACGGAGGCATTCGGACGTCGCCATCGTTATCCAAGGCCAAGGCCAAGCAAAGCTAGCTACTTGCTTTGTTTTTGTATGATGCGGTGTGCGGGCATATCACATCATGTAGATGTGCACGCTCCATCATATCCGGACGGCATCATCTAGATCAAGCACATACGAACCCAAGATAACATTGGGACAAACAATAGTCTCAGCCACTTGGTTTCCTCTTATCTCCGACCGATATTTTTCTTTGGTGAGGATATCATTTCTTATGTACAGATTCCCCATCTTTTCTGCAAGGCGTATTTGGAACATAGTATGATTTATTATTCTGTACATGGATTTTACATCATACAAATAGTTAGCTACTTTACCCAAAGAATTTGGCGTCTATAGTACGTTTGCGATGCGTTAACCGTTCAATTAATTCTTCACTATTGAAAGATGATATAAGTACAATCTGCTGGTTGCTCCTTGGTTGAACTAGTATGTATTTTTGACACTTCAGTGCAAGTTGCATGGATAAAGGAAAATACTTGACATTTTACAATAAATTCACATGGTACTAGATAGAACTGACCCGCAAGTTCTCTTTTTTAGCAAATACTCGACATTTTGCAATAAATTCATTGGCCAAATATTTTTCAACTTGTAGGAATATGTCGCGTGTAAGAAGAATAGGTTCGTACAAGTAATATCTTATCACTAAATAAATAGGCTGGTTAGATGGTGTAGATCAAAGGAAAGATTGTGCAATTTTTTAAAAAAAATACCAAAATGCATGGATCCTTCTTCGGGAATTGCAATTTAGAGTCAGGTTGTTAAGCTTGGTAACGTAGTTAGCGCAACGTTTTTTTAGTGAGCACATTTGAAACGAACCGGATTCCCAATTACGAGAATCCGACTCCCTGTATCCTTGTGATAGTCACAGGAACACCAGCTATCACGTACAGAACTTATTTCAGCGGAAATCACATCCATACATTGATCAAGGTCCTCAAACATGACATAAATACATAGCGATATGGCACAAGCCCTCTGGGCTAAACGACAGAAGGAAAACAGCTACGCAGCGTTTAGCTATAAGCCTCTGGATCTTCGGGGCTTCATCTCCACAGACATCCTTGAGCGCAGCGCACAACCCTCTTTTGCAACATCCGTCGTGGTTGATCTTGTACTCGGAGTCTTCTCCTGTGTAACCAAAGACTGTCCCCAAGGAAATGGGACAGGTCCACGTCACCAACCATAATATGCAGCAAAGCTTTATAGTGGCCTAAACTAGTAGTAAAATATTTAAGGAGTATAAGCTGGGGTTTTCTTATGCGCGCAACAGCATTATAACCAAGTTTATCTCATCTCCAAACACCTTTCCTCACAAGCTCGAACACACTCCCCAAATCCAACCATCAATCTCACATCCACATCGGGCTCGTCCTGCCGCGGCAGGTTCCCGCAGTAATCATCCGCCAACACCTTTCACTCACTAGTCGACTCGGTGAGCTTCCTCCCCACCTTGTCTCAACAGCCTCAGCTGGTCCAACCTCTCGTAACCCAAAATAAGGATGAGGTAAGAAAGCAGAATCCCATGCTAACCAGGAAAAGCCAGATGAAGGATCGTCCGTGACCGTGGACACGGCTATACGTATAGTTTTCACTCTGCAGAGGTTGCGTTACAGGAACCACCCGGGCTGCAGACGGTAGCATGCCGTCTTGAGACACAGCCCACAGCAAAGACCCTAAACAGTAACGGTGCCATGCTGTCTCCCTGGGCTCGAGAAACAATCTGAGCTAACAGCTGCCCCAGGGTCGTGAAACCTTCCCACCGGGGCCAGGCGGGGGCAGTGGTAAATCAGGGAGAGTACGCCGCAACGAGTCCCCCTTACACATATCAAACTCGAATCTCCTACAGGTCTGGCACCGCACTAAGTAGGCTTGCTGGAACCCTCCCCATTCTGGGTAGATGGTGAGCACTGTATATTCCAACGTCCCGGTCATCCCGATACGACCCTTAATTGTCGGTAAGGCGAGTATCAGCGTCAAAGCGATCTGCCGCAACGGTCTGCAATCGGCACCCATTACAGGTATGGCCGCCCACACTCCTCAAAAGTATCCGAAGTAACCATGTACCCGCAACAGGTACTACGTAGGAACTGTCCGAGTCCAGTTCCCAAGCACCCCAATCAAACGACCGGGTTGTTATCACTCGCCTCTACCGCCTAGCTGCACTACTCCTCCCAAGCCACCCAACTCACGCCAAGAAGATCAATCTCAACCATCCCAACACATGCAAGCATAGCATTCTCATAATGTGGATATTAGGTAGCAAGAAAATAGGGTAGATAAATGGCAGTGCAGGCATATCATCACCATGCGAATAAAGTAAAGCGCTAGCATACTAGTTGCATGTCTACTAGGTATTTCAAAGAATGGCTGGGCGTGAACCTGGGACTTGCTCTTCAACTTCGTTGAGGTAGTTGAGGTAGTAGACGTCCTCCTCCTGACTCTCCGGACCTCCTAAGATCGCAGAAAAAGAAATAAAGACGCAGCTACTAGCAAAGAAACACCAAAACAGCGAAGCAAGAAGTCCCAAAAAACACCAAACTCTACACTAACGCATAGGTCATGATTTTAGAAAAAATATAGAAACAGGTTTCATATTTTTCTGAGCTACGGTTGATTTATTATGAATTTTCTAAGTTTAAATCATTTTCTGAAAATATTAAATAATTTCCGAAAAAGAAAAACAGACAGAAAATCAGCCTGCTGACGTCAGCATGACGTCATGCTGATGTCATCAGTGGGGTCAGCCTAGGCTGACGTCAGCGTGGGCCCGGCTGACGTCATTGTTGACTTGGTCAACGTTGACCAGTCAACGGTCGGCGGGGTCAGT
Organism: Echinochloa phyllopogon; assembly: GCA_033239725.1. Taxonomy (NCBI): domain Eukaryota; kingdom Viridiplantae; phylum Streptophyta; class Magnoliopsida; order Poales; family Poaceae; genus Echinochloa; species Echinochloa phyllopogon. The sequence goes on along the minus strand of BTCW01000009.1, from coordinate 6,461,545 downwards.
GGGGCCCACTGGTCAGTCTAATACAGCCTATGGCAGGTGGGACCGGCTTGTCAGCGTTTTAAAAGAAAAGTGTCGGTGCTGGGATTGGGCGGCCAATCCTCAGCGCCACACAGAATGCGCTGTGTCCCGTCCCCTGACGGTTGATGCAAGAGCTAGCACGGTGAGACAAGGGTTTATCCTGGTTCCGACCGTGGGGTCGTACGTCCAGCAGGTTGCGCTCGGGGCGCTGTACTATCTTGCACCGGGGCGCTTGCAGTGGGGGGCTACAAGCGAGGTGGGAGAGGAGGAGTCTCCAAGTCCCTGAAAGAATGAGTGTGAAAGTGATTGAGGCGAGTGCCAATATCGTGCGTGGCGGTCGTCGTCCCTGTGTGCGTCGTCCCCTCCTCCTTTTATAGGTCAAGGAGAGAGGGGGGAGGGGCTTACAAGTACATGTGCTACAGGGGTGCGCACTGGAGAGCATGGCGCCGGGCGTGCGATCGTCCTTGACCCTGGTAGGGGATTTATGGCGAGCTTCGGCTTCTGCGGGTGTCGTGGCCGTCCCTGTGCTTGTCCTGGAGTGGTTTCGACCGGGGGGGGGGGGGGGGTTGCCGTGGTCCGCGCCCAGCCGCCCGCCGCTGGTTGATTCGAGGGCGTGGCAGGTGGGGAAGGACGAGAGTTGGCGGCACAGGGGTCGGCATGGCGGTTGCTGTCGACCACAGTGCGCGGCGTGCCGGGTTTACCGGGGAATGGCCGAGAGTTGGTGGATTTGACCCGGCGTTCGTCATCACCGGGCCACGCCTGACCGGAGTCCGTACTCGGTCGCTGCTCATATATTCGTTCGAGGGTTCTTCATGCCCATTCGAGGGCTGCACCGGGGGGAAAAGGACGGGAGCGGGTGGAATAGTGGTGCGGAATGACGCCTGTAAGTCCGCACAGGGGCTTGCGCAGTGCCGCATGCGTCCGCACAGTGGTGGCGAGGACGTATAGTGACCGGAGCAGGTAGAACAACGAGCTCTGTGGTGTCAGCAGCGCGGCGTGGGGAGAGATCGCCTTTTGACTTTGGCGCCCGCTTGATGGGGCGGGCATTAAATGCCGTTGTCGGGCGGGGCGCCGGGCCGCGCTGCGTTGAGTAGAGGGGTGCCCTCGAGCGAGGCGGAGACGGAGGTCGCCACCTGGGTCCCCTTTCAGGCGAGCTCGGACGGCTATATTTGGGCCGTAAGTTGTGGCGGGCCGCGTTGCCTTGGTGGCCCTTCTGTGGTTAACGTTTTTTGAGGGTGATTACCCCGATGGTTGGGGGACCCCCTGGGTCTGTCCCCGACAGTAGCCCCCGAGTCTCTGCCGGACTAAGGGTTAGTCGGGCAGAGGCTGACGGTTCGCGGGATTGTTCCCGGGCATTCTGCGGGGATTACTCCTTCTTGATTATGCACGTTCTTCCGTGGAGGCGCGCGAGCGCACCCGCGGGTGTAGCCCCCGAGCCCTTGGAGGAGTGAGTTCACTCGTGCAAGGGCTTTGATTCCCGAGGATTTGTGTTAGTCGCTCCCCATTTGACGCGGTGGATTGCAGGGATGATACTGATTTATACGGAATTCTGGGGGCGGACCCTGCACGGCTTTGACGCGTTTCGCGCATAAGAGGAGGAGGGTATGCTGCAAGGAGACCCCGAGCCCCAGGCCCGAGCGGGGGCGGTCAGAGGAGCTTCTTGTCTTTGAGTTGCGACCCTCGCTTCCCCTTCGCGGGGGAGAGGGGTGAGGTCATTCGTGCAACCCTCGAATCGGGCAACGTACACGGATGCCTCGGTGAGCTGTTAGCGGGTAGTTCAAGTGGACGCCCGTACTCCATTCGTTGGGAGTCGGCTCGTGGTCCGGAGACACGTCCATGTAAGCGCTTGCAAAGGTTTGCTAGGTGGGGCTCGGTCCCTTTTGACAGGGACCGAGGGCGCGAAAGCTCTCCCTCGTTGGGATCCCCCCACTAGCTGCCTTTGTCTGCCCTTGCACACAACAGGGGCGTCCCCAAACTTCGCGTTCGGGGTAAAGTCCGTTGAGCACGCCCGAATTGTCCCTGACTCTGTTGATCTGGAGCGCCTGTCGAACCCTTTCGCGGGCCAGGCTTCGTACTCCTGATTAGTGGGGCCTTGCGAAAGGTGCGGGTCGCCCTCGAGCAGCGGGATCGAGGGTTGGTCGAGCGTGACCGGCAGCCTTCGCATCGCTTAATCTGGGGCGCCCATCGAATCCTTTCGAGGCCTGGGCTTCGAGCCCCTGATTAGTATCACCCTGCGCCTCGGGGGAGAGGGGCGTCGTTGTCTTACCTTGGAAGGAACCCAACGGTAGGGTGGTTTGGCGTTTCGGTTTGCGGGCCTGCGCACGACCGCTAGCAGGCGCGGTCGTGGCTGACGTGGCACGGAGTGGGCGAGGTGGGCGTAGTGGGCGCGCCTTTTTAGGCGGAGTTGGCGTGCGCCGGGGAGAAGCAAGGCGACGGGCGGTTAGGCGCTGCTGCCGCGTCGTTTCGTTTTACCGCGCTGCAGTAAATGCCGCCGCTTACGCGTGCCGTTCCCCGAGAAAAGGAGAGGGGGCCCCCGGTTGTCATCGATGCGCTACGCGCGCCTGGCCCAGGTGTCAGCGGTTTTGTGTGCTGCGGCGGGGATGAACCCGCTCGCTCCCTTATAAAAGAAAAGCCTGGGGGGAAGGGGATTACTTACCTTCGCCATTCCCTGCAGCAGCTCGCGCCTCCGCCTCTCTCGCTTCCGAGTCCGCTTCGCAGCTCTCTGCTCATTCCGCCCGCCTTCATTGCCTTTCGCTTCCCGCTCCGCCGTCCTCCATGGTGGTCATTGAGGGCGTCACTGAGTGGACTCCGTCCACCGCCACCGATCACCTCCTGGAGGGTCTGGCGTCCGGCGGGCAGCTCTTGCCCCGGGGCGATCCGGCGCGGCCGGCATGGATTGTCCCGCCGCTGGTGGCCAGGGTGCCGAACCCGCCGGCGGGGTACGTGGTGAGCTTCATCCGCTTCCACGAGCGGGGCTTCAACGCGCCCGCCATCCAGTTCATGCGGGGCCTATGCCACTACTACGGCGTGGAGCTCCACAACTTCGCCCCCAACGCCATCTCTCAGGCAGCGGCTTTCGTCGGCGTCTGTGAGGGTGTGCTGGGGATCGAGGCGCACTGGGACCTATGGGTCCACCTCTTCCGCGCCGAGCTCAGCACGTCCGGCGCGGGGAGGGGGGTGCGCCGTTCCTCGTGCGCCAGCGGTCTTACGCTCGCGCCGGTCGAGTCCCGGAAGCACCTGTACCCGGCCTGCAGGATGACCACCAACAACAGCGGCTGGGCCAAGGGGTGGTTCTATCTTCGCAACGATGGCCTGGGGTTGCCGGAGTACACCGGCAAGTTCCTGACGGAGAAGGCCGACTCCTGGAGCTATGGTGTTTCCGGTGACGGTCAGCGGAAGAGGCTCCGCCCCGCCCTCAACGCCCTTCGTACTCTGGCGGGGTCGGGTTTGTCCGTGGCGCACGTGCTTGCGCACTGCCACCGTCGCAGGGTGGTTCCCCTCATGGAGAGGCAGCTCCCTCTGTTCCGGATGACAGAGGGCGCCGACCCGGCGGCACTGGTGGCTTCGCGTATGTTGCCGGAGCCGCTCCTTGAGGAGTACGTTGTCACGAGGGTGCGAACGGCGGTGCATGCCGACACCATGCCGAGCGACCTCTGGTCGTTCCGGCTGCGCCCTGATGAGGGCCATGTTTTGTCGGTAAGTCGTCGTCTTCCCTCCTGAGCTGTCGGATTAATTACTTAGGATTTCCTTTCTCGATTCATTTGTGGTTTCAGGAGGTGAACTGCGGCCTCTACCGCTCCCTTGCGCCGACTCCAGAGGTGCGCGCTTCGAACCGCGCCCGCCGCGACCGCGAGAGGGACGCGAAGGCGGTGAAGAAGGCTAGCAACCAGAGGAGGCAGGCCCGGCGCGAAGCGCACTTGGCGGCACTCCGCCGGTGGAGGAGGGACGGTGGGACGCGGCCGTCGTCCCCAGAGGACTCCTCGGACCCTCCCAGCGAGGAGGAGGAGGAGGAGATCGACGCCGGCGGGGCTCCGCCCGCCGGAGGGGAGGAGGAGATGACCGTGCCGCCACCTGGTGCGGGCGCGGCGAGCCTTGGCGATGTTGTGCCGGTAACGGCGCGGACGGCGGTCGCGCTCGCCCGACCCGCGGCGCCGCGGGTGCAAGTGACTCCTACCCCTGCTGCGGGCGCTTCGCACCGCAGCAGATCGGATGCCGAGGGCTCGAGGGGTTCGCAGCCCCCGAGCGGGTTGAGTGGGTCCTCGAGCTCGAGGAGGGCTCCCTCGACTAGCGGCTCGAAGCGGAAATTGCAGGCCTTGCAGGACTGCGTCTGGTATGTCTCGCTTTGAGCCTTTCTCGTGATTTTCCATCCCCGTTTGGTTTTTTACTTCGTAATTTCCGTTTTTTCCTTTCTGATGCAGCGCTCGGGGTGCTGCCAAGGCTAACCCTAACCTCGCGCCTAAGAAGGCGTTGAAGGTCGGAGCGTTGGATTCCCCTCTTGCCGGGGGATCGCGTTCGCACGGGACTCCGCGTCCAGCAGCGACGCCCGCAGCCATGCCGGAGGAGCCGGCGCCGGGGGATCAAGATTCCCGGCCGATGGAGACGGAGCGGGGGGGGGGGGGGACGCCCCCAATGGTGGTTACGGAGCCGGGGCAGGACGCCCCGGTGGCGGATGCGGAGCCAGGGCACGACGCCCTGGTGGTGAGCGAGCAGGGGGGCAGTGCTACCGCCGTGGCCCATGATGATGATGGCGGGCGCGCTGCCCCTTCGGGGGTGGCCGCGTCCGAGGTGCCGGCGGCGTTTTCCTTGGCCCGGGGGCTGCCGCCGGCGCTAGTGGCTGGGGGAGCGGCCGAGTGGGATACGGCCGAGGCGGCACTGCGTCAGGGTCGGTGCGGCCCGAGCGCATGGCCGGAGGAGCCCGACGTCTTCGCTCGAGTCTGGCAGGGCATGGCGGAGGAGAACGAGCTGTGGGCTCGAGCGGAGCGGGTCGGGATGGACCTGGAGCGGGCCATCACTACCGCCGCCGATCTCCATTCCAGGCAGGCGCTGGGGCTTTTCGAGGTAACCCCGTGCTCGTGCACACCGCTCGGTAATTCGTCACCGTTTTTAGTTCGTGGCTTACTCCTGATGGTTCTTCGTTGGCAGATAAGACCGCGTGCATCGTAGACTTGTACGCCGACCTTCGTCGGTACCGCCAGGCAAACCTGGACCTGGGTACGGAGGTGACCCAGCTCACCGCCCGGGTGAGGGAGACGGAGGCGGCCGCCTGCGCACACGAGGGCGCCAAGGCTCGCGCGGAGCAGGAACGCGACGCCGAGAGAGGCGTGACGGAGCGGGGGGCCCAGGAATTGGCCGCGGCGTTGGAGCGGCGCGAGCTCGAGCGCAAGGCGCGCGAGGATGCACAAGGCCGGCTCCAGCGGGAGCGCGAGGCGCTCGCGGCGGAGCAGACCCAGCTCGAGCAGGAGCGCAAGGCGCGCGAGGCCACGCAGTCTCAGCTCGCGGAGGCGGCAGCCCGAGCAGAGTAGACGGCCCAGGAGGCCGAACAGCTGGGCCGCTCGCTTCGGGAGAAGGAGGGTGCGCTGGCCAGCGCGGAGAACCTGCTCCAGCAGGAGCGCACGGCGCTTACCGAGGCCACGGCCTTGGTAGATGGTATGGTCATATGCTTTCTTAGCTTCCTTGGCTGCTTTTGTGTTGGAGTTCGTCTTGACGTGCTCGATCCTTGTCAGGGCTGCGGAAAGCCGAGGCCGAGAAGGCGGACGAGGTGGTGGCTGTTCAAGCTGCCTACTCCGAGCCTTAGGGGGAGCTCGAAGCTCTGAGGGCTGCCGCCGACGCCGCGTGTCAGGACATCCAGTGCGTCGACATCCCGTCGGGGTTGCAGTCGGGGTCGTCACTGCCCAGCCGCCTGAGGTCCTTGAGAGGCTGCGTGGCGGAGCGCCTCGAGAATGCTCTTCACCTTGGTGTGAAGAAGGCACTCGGCGTGGTGTCGTCCCACTACGACATCGACCTTGCGGCGGTGGCGCGCGGCTACTTCATCGATGCAGACCTGGATGACGACGCCGCCCTTGCTGCTCTTGACGAGGCCGATGGCAGCGCCGAGGACGCCGCCACAGCGCTTGCCGCCAGGTTCGGTCGGGAGCTTTTTCCTGGCGAGGATGAGGATGGAGACGCGTGCGCCGTCATCGGGCCCGAGGTCGTGGTTGTCCCCGACGCCGAGGCTGATCCTGAAGCTGACGCCGTGGCGTCCCTTGAGGAGGCCATTGCCTCGGTGCACCGTGACGACGATGGTCCTGTGGCCCTCGCGTCGGTTCCCTCGACTGTCGACGCCGAGGCCGCCGCCGCGCCCCGCAGGGAAGTGAAGCCTGAAAGGTTCAGGCTTAGAGGTTTAAATGTATCTTAGTTTTTAGGAGACTGGCTCTGTACATAAACTAAGTTTGAATTTCGATTGTGCGCTTGAACTTGTTTCTATTGCGCTGTTCTTGTCTTGGAGAGATTTTGGTCGGGTATTTCGAATCCGCGAGTAATTAAGGTGTGGAGTGGAGAGGGAGATGCCGTATCCCTTCGAGGGCGTAGGTGGTCTCACGGCTCAACCGGCTCCAGCTTTAGTTAACTCGCGCCCCGCATCTTTCTAAGCGTCTTGAGTTTTAACACAATTTTTGAAAATTGGGACGATTAGGGGGGGTAAACCCCCCTGCAGCCCCCGAGGGGGGCTTGGCTTTATCGAGACTATGTCGAGAATAGAACCAAGTCCCCCTTGTTCATGCTGATAGTAGCAAACTTTTTATCGTTGTTGACTAAGAACATGAAGTATTTACGAGAAATACTGAGAGCTTTAAGGATAGAAGCGACGTAGCTGTTGGATGTTCCAGGCGTTGGTGAAGACCTCGCCCTTCTCATTCGCCAGCTTGTAAGTGCCAGGCTTGAGGACTTTGGCGACGATGAATGGTCCTTCCCATGGCGGAGTGAACTTGTGGCGCCCTCGATTGTCCTGGCGCAACCTCAGCACCAGGTCCCCTTCGTGGAGGTCTCGACGCCGCACCTTCTGAGCTTGATACCGCCGGAGTGATTGCTGGTAGCGTGCCGAGTGAAGCAACGCCACGTCTCGAGCCTCATCCACCTGGTCTAGTGAATTCTCGCGGTTCCGCTGGTTTTGTTCTTCTTGGTAGGCCTTGAGCCTCGGAGACCCGTACTCCAAGTCCGTTGGGAGGACGGCCTCGGCGCCGTAGATGAGGAAGAACGGGCTGAAGCCTGTGGCCCTGCTCGGGGTTGTCCTGAGACTCCAAATCACCGATGGCAGCTCGGCTACCCATTTCCGGCCAAACCTGTTTAGCTTGTTGAAGATTCTTGGCTTCAGGCCTTGTAGTATCATGCCGTTGGCACGTTCTACTTGGTCATCCATTTGTGGGTGTGCTACGGCCGACCAATCTACGCGAATGTGATGGTCGTCGCAGAACTCCAAGAATTTCTTGCCGGTGAACTGGGTGCCGTTGTCGGTGATGATTGAGTTGGGTACCCCGAATCGGTGGATGATGTCGGTGAAAAACAACACGGCCTGCTCAGATCTGACGCTGGTGATGGCCCGGACCTCGATCCACTTCGAGAACTTGTCGATGGACACCAACAAGTGGGTGAAGCCCCCGGGCGCTGGGCGGAAAGGCCCAACGAGATCCAACCCCCAGACCGTGAAAGGCCATGTTACAGGGATGGTTTGTAGGGCGTGCGCCAGGAGATGCGTCTTTCGTGCGTAGAATTGGCACCCTTCGCAGGTGCGCACGACTTCGTTCGCGTCGGCTACGGCGGTAGGCCAGTAAAAGCCTTGCCGGAACGCGTTACCCACGAGGGTACGCGCCGCCGCGTGGTGTCTGCACACCCCGGCGTGGATGTCGCGGATCAGCTATTTTCCCTCGGGGATGGGGATGCATCGCTGTAGAATCCCCGAGGCGCTGCGTTTATACAGCTCGCCGCCAACCGAAACGAAGGTCTTGGCCCTTTTGGCGATGTGGCGCCCCTCGGTCCGGTCCGAGGGCAGCTCCCCGCGGTCGATCCACGCGAGGTATGGGCTGCGCCAGTCTTGTGGTCGTGTGTCCACGTCGATTTCCTTGGCCTCGGCCGAAGAATTTTCAACGTCAAAGGCTTCAAGCCCCTCTTTCGAGGGGTCCTCTTCCATGGGCGCGGCTCCCTCGGCCCCTAAGGGCGTCTTGAGGGATCCGACCCTTTGTTCGAAGTTGACGGAGGGTTGGTCGAGGTCGCGGGCGAAGACGTTCGGAGGAACGGTGATTCGCTCCGACGCGATTTTGGCCAGCTGATCCGCTTCCTCGTTGTATTTGCGCACGATATAGTTCAGCTCGAGGCCATAGAATTTGTCCTCGAGGCGGCGAACCTCGTTGCAATATGCCTCCATCCTTTCGTCGCGGCAGCTTGCGTTCTTCATCACTTGGTCGATGACCAACTGAGAATCTCCCCGGACGTCGAGGCGTTTGACGCCAAGGTCAATGGCGATGCGAAGCCCGGCGAGGAGGGCTTCATACTCCGCCATGTTGTTCGACGCCGGAAAGTGCAAGCGAACCGCGTACCGGACGTGCTCCCAAGGGGGGAAACAAAGAGGAGGCCCGCGCCTGCCCCAGTTTTCATCACCGACCCATCGAAGTACATGGTCCAGCACTTGGCTTGGATCTGTGGTGGTGGAAGTTGGACGTCGGTCCACTCAGCGACGAAATCCGCTAAGGTTTGCGATTTTATCGCTTTTCGCGGCGCGTAGGAGAGAGTTTCTCCCACGAGCTCCATCGACCACTTCGCTATCCTACCCGAGACGTCCGGGTTGCGGACTATCTCCCCCAAAGGGAAAGATGAGACCACGGTGACCGCGTGGGCCTCGAAGTAGTGTCGCAGCTTTCGTCGCACGATCACTACAGCGTAGATTAGCCTCTGAATCTGTGGGTACCGTGCCTTGGTTTCGGTCAGCACCTCACTGACGTAGTACACCGGCCTCTGGACCGGCAGAGCGTGACCCTCCTCCGTCCTTTCCACAACGATGACGGCGCTGACAACTTGCGTTGTCGCAGCCATGTATAGGTAGAGGGGCTCGTCGTTCTGCGGCGGCGTGAGGATCGGTGCGCGTACGAGCGACGCTTTTAGCCCGTCGAGGGCTTTTTGGGCTTCGGGGGTCCATGAAAAGCGTTCGTGCTTTTTTAGGAGCCGGTACAAAGGTAAGCCCTTTTCACCAAGTCGAGAGATGAAACGGCTGAGAGCCGCGAGGCAGCCCAGTACCCTTTGCACCCCCTTGAGGTCCCGAATTGGCCCCATCCGTTCCAGGGCCGAGACTTTTTCGGGGTTGGGTTCGATGCCTCGTTGGGAGACGATGAAACCCAATAGCATGCCTCGCGGCACCCCGAATACGCATTTCTCCGGATTTAATTTTACCCCGTTTGCCCGGAGGCAACTGAATGCGATTTGCAAATCGTTTACCAGATCGTCCGCCTTTCTGGTTTTTACAACGATATCGTCCACATATGCCTCAACGGTCCGCCCGATGTGGCTTCCGAAAACGTGTAGCATACATCGCTGGTATGTAGCTCTAGCGTTTCGGAGGCCGAACGGCATAGTGACGTAGCAAAACATGCCAAACGGGGTGATGAAAGAAGTCGCGAGCTGGTCGGACTCTTTCATCTTATTCTGATGATAACCGGAATAAGCATCAAGAAAGCATAGCAATTCGCACTCGACAGTGGAGTCTACTATCTGATCTATTCGAGGCAAAGGGAACGGAACCTTAGGGCATGCTTTGTTTAAACTGGTATAATCTACGCACATACATCATTTTCTGTTTTTCTTCTTAACTAGAACAGGATTAGCAAGCCAGGTCGGGTGAAATACCTCTTTGATGAATCCGGCTTGCAGGAGCTTGTGCACCTCCTCCCCGATGGCGCGGCGTTTTTCCTCGTCGAACCGCTGCAGTCGTTGTACCACCGGCTTGGAGTGAGGCTGGATGTCGAGGCTGTGCTCGGCGACCTCCCTCGGAATTCCCAGCATGTCCGAGGGTCTCCACGCGAAGATGTCGGCGTTGGCGCGGAGGAAGTCGACGAGCACTGCTTCCTATTTGGGGTCTAGGGTGGTGCTGACCCTCAACGCCTTGCCCTCGGGGGCATTCGGGTCGAGGGGCACCGCCTTGGTGTGCTCTGCAGCCTCGAAGGTGCCCGCGTGCCTCTTGGCGGAGTTGACGGCCTCGTTCGCCATCTTCTCCAGGTCCGCCACCAGGGTCTCGCTGTAGGCGAGCGCTTCCGCGCCCTCGATGCATTCGACGTCACACGCGTAAGCATGCTCGTACGACGATCCCACGGTGATGACACCCTTTGACCCCGGCATGTTCATCTTGAGGTAGGCGTAGTTGGGGACCGCCATGAACTTGGCGTAGCACAGACGCCCGAGAATGGCGTGGTACGCTCCTGGGAACCCCACCACCTCGAAGGTGAGGGTCTCCCTCCGAAAGTTGTCGGGAGTGCCGAAGCAAACGGGTAGGTCGATCTGCCCGAGGGGTTGGACGCGTTTTCCCGGCGCGATGCCGTGGAACGGCGCCTTGCTTGGCCTCAGTTGGTTCGTGCCGATGCCCATGAGCTCCAAGGTGCGGACGTAGAGGATGTTGAGACTGTTGCCCCCGTCCATCAGCACTTTGGAGAATCGTGTGTTGCCGATGACGAGGTCGACGACAAGTGGATAGCGCCCCGGATTCGGGACATAGCCCGGGTGATCCTCGCGGCCGAAGGAGATGGTCTCGTCTGACCAGGCGAGGTAAGATGGCGTCGCGGGATGAACGGAGAAGACCTCTCGGCGTTCACGTCTTTGCTCCCGGGACGTCGCATTCACTGTGGCCCCCCCCCCACGATGAAGAAGACATTCTCCACATGGGGGAACTCGTCGTTGCCGCCATCACCCGCACCCTTCTTCGGGTCATCCTCCTTCGCGGAGGTGCGCCCGAAGTAACCCTTGATCATCCCACACTGTTCGAGGGTGTGTGTGACAGGGCCCTTATGGTACGGGCATGGCTTCTTCAGCATCTCGTCGAACAGGCCTCCCCCCTGAGGGGGGCCTCGAGGGCCTTTGCGGCCTCGCTCGGCCACGAGGGCCTCGTCAGAGTCCTCGCCCTGCTGCTGCTGCGCGGTTTGCCGAGGCTTCCTGCCCTTGCCACCTCGTTTCTGCTTTTTAGCCTTTCCCTTGGACTTGCTGCCCTCCGTGGGCAGCTCCTCCGCGCGCTTCCCCTTGGTCTTGCCGTCGAAAATCGCCCCAACAGCCTCCTCCCCAGAGGCAAAGTTGGTGGCGATGTCGAACAGCGCGTTGACGCTGGTGGGATGGTTTCGCCCCAGCTCGCGCACCAGCTCCCGACAAGTCGTGCCTTCGAGGAAGGCGTGGATGATTTCGGAGTCACCCACGCTCGGTAGCTCGGTGCAGAGCTTGGAGAAGCGGCGGATGAAGTCTCTCAGCGGTTCGTCGGCCGCCTGCCGGCACCCGCGCAGGTACCAGGAGTTTCCGGGGCGCACGTATGTGCCCTGGAAGTTACCCACGAACATCCTGACCAGGTCGTCCCAGTCGTGGATCTAGTTCGCGGGTAGGTGTTCGAGCCATGTCCGCGCCGAGTCCGCGAGATTAAGCGGAAGGTTGCGGATGATCATGGCGTCGTCGGTGGCCCCGCCCAACTGGCAAGCCAGGCGGTAGTCGTTGAGCCACGTCTCGGGTTTCGTCTCGCCCGAGTACTTGGTGATGGTAGTCGGCTGACGAAAGCGCGGCGGGATGGCGGCCGAACGGATTTTCCGGCTGAACACACGGGTTCCTGGGGGCTCCGGCGTCGGGCTTTTGTCCTCCTCGCTGTCGTAGCGACCCCCTCGTTGGGGGTGCCTACTGCGGGGAGGCGTCGCGTCCTGCCTCTTCTTGTTCAGCACGTTGCGCGCGTCACCGTTGTCGATGGCGCCTCGTATGTCCACGAGTCGGTCCTTCGCGGACCTCCTCGTTTCGCGGTCGCCAGTCATGAGCGCCTTTCCGTCGTTCGTTGGTCGGTGAGGCGTCCATGCGCCCCTAGGCGTGGTATGGATGGACTGTTCCTTATCCCGCTTGCTTCCTCCGGCCCTCGAACTGGCCTGGTGGCGCATGCGGGAGGCGGAACTTTCTGCTTGCTGAACGGCCGCTTCTTCGACAAGGGCCTGCACCTGGCGCCGCATGTCGCGCGCCTCTGGTGTCGATGGTTCGGGCATGGCCCGAATCAAAGTTACTGCGGCGATGAGCTTCTGGCTTGCCCGCGGCGGCATGGCAGGGCTGGCATCGTTGCCATCACCCATGATGCGCGCTTGAGCGATGCGCCCGGCAGCTCGCGCACGTTCGCCGCGCTCGGGCTGCCGGGCTTCCAGAGCTGCGCGCAGCTCCTGAACTTGCTGGCGCTCCTGTCGGAGCCTGGCTTCCAGCTCTTGTACCTGCGCGAGCTGTGCCTGTGCGAGTGCGGCTTTGCCCGATGGCTCGACGGGCGCTGGTGGCGGTTCGTCGTGCCCGGCCCCGTCCCGCGTTTCTTCATCCCCTCCCACGGACTCTACTTCGCCGTCGAGGACGAAGCATTCCCGCGTGGGGTCGTACTCCCCTTCGCTGGAATCGTCAGAACAGGTGAGACAGAAGTCCGCAATGGCCTGGAAGGATGTAAGGCCTTCGCGGTCGCGCAGCCCGGAGTAGTCCAGGCCTGGGTGCTCCTGGCCGCGCACACTTTCCCCGTCGTCCGACTCGGGCTGGGACCCGTCGGGCGAGAAAAAGCTGAGGCCGCGGATCGAACCCAGCTGGTGATCCGGCGAATCCTCTTGCGCGCTCCGGTTGGCGCTGATTGCCGCGGAGTAGCTTGCGGTCGTGTTGCTCATTCTGTGCAGGAGCGGCGCCGGCCCGGCCACATTTTCCCAGCGTGCTCCCTCCGTGGGAGCCGCTGGCGGGGGTGCGCCCCCCTGTAATGCGGCAGCGGGCCGGAGCCACAGGTGTGCGTCCCAATCAGGGAGGACGGTGCGTGGGGCAACGCGCCGTTCCACGCGAATCTGCAGCTCGTGCAGTCTTCGACGTCTCCTGAGGTTGGGCGGTGTTGGCGGCGCCGGGGTAATAGCTATCATGCCGGGGGTCCTGGAGGCGAGCCGCATGAGGAGGCCCTCACCGGTCGCTTCGAACTCCAGGCTCCCGAACATGATCCGGTATCCGCGCGGAAGCGGGCCGGGAGACCCCGTGGCGGATCGTGGCGCCATGGCCTTGGCGTGGCTGGCCGTCAAGGGAACTGATCGGGTGAAGCGGGTTGATCATAGCGCAACCCCCCTACCTGGCGCGCCACTGTCGGTGCTGGGATTGGGCGGCCAATCCTCAGCGCCACACAGAATGCGCTGTGTCTCGTCCCCTGACGGTTGATGCAAGAGCTAGCACGATGAGACAAGGGTTTATCCTGGTTCCGACCGTGGGGTCGTACGTCCAGCAGGTTGCGCTCGGGGCGCTGTACTATCTTGCACCGGAGCGCTTGCAGTGGGGGGCTACAAGCGAGGTGGGAGAGGAGAAAGAGTCTCCAAGTCCCTGAAAAAATGAGTGTGAAAGTGATTGAGGCAAGTGCCAATATCATGCGTGGCGGTCGTCGTCCCTGTGTGCGTCGTCCCCTCCTCCTTTTATAGGTCAAGGAGAGAGGGGGGAGGGGCTTACAAGTACAGGTATAGTGTGTGCTACAGGGGTGCGCACTGGAGAGCATGGCGCCGGGCGTGCGATCGTCCTTGACCCTGGTAGGGGATTTATGGCGAGCTCCGGCTTCTGCGGGTGTCGTGGCCGTCCCTGTGCTTGTCCTGGAGTGGTTTCGAGGGGGGGTTGCCGTGGTCCGCGCCCAGCCGCCCACCGCTGGTTGATTCGAGGGCGTGGCAGGTGGGGAAGGACGAGAGTTGGCGGCACAGGGGTCGGCATGGCGGTTGCTGTCGACCACAGTGCGCGGCGTGCCCGGTTTACCGGGGAATGGCCGAGAGTTGGTGGATTTGACCCGGCGTTCGTCATCACCGGGCCGCGCCTGACCGGAGTCCGTACTCGGTCGCTGCTCATATATTCGTTCGAGGGTTCTTCACGCCCATTCGAGGGCTGCACCGGGGGGGGGGAGGACGGGAGCGGGTGGAATAGTGGTGCAGAATGACGCCTGTAAGTCCGCACAGGGGCTTGCGTAGTGCCGCATGCGTCCGCACAGTGGTGGCGAGGACGTATAGTGACCGGAGCAGGTAGAACAGCGAGCTCTGTGGTGTCAGCAGCGCGGCGTGGGGAGAGATCGCCTTTTGACTTTGGCGCCCGCTTGATGGGGCGGGCATTAAATGCCGTTGTCGGGCGGGGCGCCGGGGCGCGCTGCGTTGAGTAGAGGGGTGCCCTCGAGCGAGGCGGAGACGGAGGTCGCCACCTGGGTCCCCTTGTCAGGCGAGCTCGGACGGCTATATTTGGGCCGTAAGTTGTGGCGGGCCGCGTTGCCTTGGTGGCCCTTCTGTGGTTAACGTTTTTTGAGGGTGATTACCCCGATGGTTAGGGGACCCCCTGGGTCTGTCCCCGACAAAAAGAAAAAGGGAAAAAGGGTTAGCAGGCCGGACTTGGGCCGAAAGATACTGGACCGGCCCACGAAGCTGGGCTAGTGGCCCACGATGGCTGGGCGGACAGCGCTGCTGCGGTGGACTGGGTTTACCGTGGACCGCGTCTGTGGTTCACGTGAGCCGGGTTCTCGGGATCGGTTTGTGGCCGCGGCAGGATCTTCTGCGGCCGGCCGTGTGTGGAGATGGTGTGACCGTGCATGCGGCTGATCCGCCGGCGCGACGGGAACGCGACGCGGCGGCGCGCGGCGCTCCCAGGCGCATGCCAGCGGCGACGACGATAGCGGTTTGGTCCGAGGAAAGGCCGGCGAGGCTCGGGTGGAAGGAAAAAAGGTAGGGCTTGGCTTCGCGAACGCGATTGGCAAGGAGAAAAGGGAGCTCGGCCGACGCAGCGGCTCCCCGACGAAGGTGGGCGGCGGCGCAGCCATGGCGACGCGACAGGGCCGGCGGCGACGGCTTTCGCGAGGGTTTGGCAAACGCGAAGGAAACGCGAAGGCTTGGCCTGACCACGTAGACGTGCGCGGGGTCCTTGCAATCCAGGTCCGCGACGGTGACGCGGCGGGAAAAGGTGCCTGCTCTCGCCACGGCGAGCACGACGATGGTAGACGCGGCACTCCGGTGTTCCAGGGTCGCGGCAAGGCTAGGCTTGGCTGAGGTTAGGGCCCGTGTCCGCAAACTCGTGGTGTTCCACGGCCGCGTCCCGGCTCCGGTTGATGGTCGGGTGCGCGTGCACGGCTCGCGTTTGCTCGCGGCCGCGACACGGCCTCTGCTCGCGCGCAGGTCCGGCATGCCGGTCCGCGGCGGCTTCGGCTGCGGCAAGGTCGTCGGTGGGCTGCACTAGGTAGTGAGCGGCGCGACGGGGACCTGCAAGAAGGGGCTCAGCTCGAAGGCTGGCGCACAAAAAGGCTGGCTTGCGACGGCGGTAGCGATGGCGCCATGGCCGGAGACAGGGGAGGAAGAAAAAGGGGAACGGCCACAATGTCTCACCGAGGAAAACGTGGACGTGCGCTGCAGCTCGGTGTAGTCGATCGGCTCGCGTCGGTCGGCGTCACCTTCTCGTCGCTGTCCTGGTCCGGCTCCTCCTCGCCAGGCGGCGTCTTCCCGTGCAGCGGCGGCCCGCGGCTCGTCGGCGCCGTGGTGGCGCGGCGCTCCGACCTCTCCTGGGCTGGCCTCCACTTCTTCTTCCCTTCACCGGCACCTCCTTCTTCTCCCTTCCTCACGAACGGTTGGATTGGAAACCCCAAAAGGGGGCGGCGGCGTCTTGGGCAGGAAGGCTGCGCCCGGGGGATTTTATAGGGGCATGGCTAGGGTTGGAGCGGCACGGACGGCGAGGGGGCCTCGGCGTCCTCACCTTTCCACGTGGCGCGCATCAGACGGGCCGCAGCGCGCGACACGGAATTGGCTCGGCGGTGCCCTCACGCGCGCGCGCGGCGAAAAGCAAAGGTGCCGCGGCCGGGGAAGAAAAGGGGAAGGGGGAGAAGATGACAGGCGGGCTCCATCGGTCAGCGAGATGGACAGGGGGTAAAGGGGGCGGGGGTGAAGCTGGGCCACCTGTTGGGCCGGATGCGGTGATGGGTCTGTTGTTCGATGGCTCGGGGGAAAAAGTTGCGGGAGCAAAAGCAGACTTCGCGAAACAGATTTGGCCCAAGAAGATTGGATAGGGTTTTGGATTAGATTAGTTAGATTAGTTAGCTTTTGATTTGAATTCAAATCTAGGATTTGAATTTAAATCCAACCAAAGAACCAAAACCCAAAATGAACCAAATCACTCCTATTTTATCCTTAGCACTTCAACTTGGATTTTAAATTTAAATTTAAATTGCCTAGAAATAAAGGAAGCAAAATAGAAGACAACCTTATATGTTTGTTGGCATGCACAACAATTCACCAAAAATTTTGAAATTCATATTTTTGCATTCAACAAATCCTACGTAAAATTACGGGATGTTACAACATTGCCCCTTTTTTCATTTTGGGACGATGGAACATCCACATTTTTGACAAACGTGATGCCACGCACTAAATTTTGGTCGGAGTTGGTAATAATAAATGCAGATCTCAAAAGCAATCGATGAAATACGGCACACGTCCTTATCATATCATTCAATCATGTATGTTCCCTCACGGGATCCTCCTTTTAGTCTAATCCATTTTGTTGCTTGCATCCCTATCAATACCCCTCTTTTGTAGCAATTCTCTTTTGTTAATTTTGACTTTTGACAGAAGAAATGCTACACCTGCTAGCAGTTTATTTAAAGGGAAGCAGAGGAAGAGTTTTATTTTCACCATACGTTCTCTACTACTGTTTTCCGTTCCCGGGGGATTTTATAGGGGCGCGGCTAGGGTTGGAGTGGCACGGACGGCGAGGGGGCCTCGGCGTCCTCACCTTTCCACGTGGCGCGCATCGGACGGGCCGCAGACTTAACTGCAAATTTACTCTTTGAAAATCGCTTCTCCACCACTTGTCACACGATCTTGGATGATGGTGACTGCGAGATTTAGAGTTTATAAACCATCAAAACAATTGCTGAAAATAAGATGTCTAGCTGAAAGATGATATGTGTGTGCATATCATATATTATGCATGGGCCATCTTCTTGATTGGATTTCCCCTGATCTCTTTGCATATTGCATGAGATGTACTTGGCCTTTTTCACAGAAGAATCATGAATCTTCACGCATGACAATGCGTGCTAGATATAGCCACACCACTCTTTCTTGATCTCTTCCTCTATGGCACTACATTGTATGTATACCATTGAGATAGCTTAAGATTTATGATTTATTTGTATAATTTTTAGCAGCAGTGTACACATTTACATATGACTTTTGTTTCCATAAATACAGATGCTTTATTGTCATCGCGTCGTATCATGCAAGGGGTAAAATATATTTCATAATATCATTTTAGATGTCGATAAAGTTAATTCTCTTTGTTAATTTTGTTTTTTATAGAAGAAACTGACCCTCTAGCAGTTAAAGATGGAGAGGATGGATTTCATTTTCACCATACGGTTTTGCTTCTCCGCCTCCAGTGATCTTGGATGATGGCGACTGCAACATTTCAAGTTTATAGACCTTAAGGACAACTATAAAAAAAATTGTCTAGATGATGTGCACGTTCACACCATATTCTGCACACGGGGTATATCTTCTTGAATTGTTTTCCTTGGTCTGCACGAGATGTACTTCACCTTTTTCCATAGAAGAATAATGAATTTCACACTTTGTTGCTCTCTTCATCTGTTGGCATTCTATTGTAAATATTGAGATAGTTGAAACGTGTCATTTATTTATACAATTCTTGGTAGTAGTGTACATAGTGATATAGAACTTTGGCATTCATAAAAAAACTATGTTTTATCATCGTTACATCATATCATACGAGGTGCAACATATACCATTTTAAATGTTGATATAGTTACACAACAAGTAATCCTAAAGCAGCATTGTGTATGTAGATTTTCAATAAGCATTGGAAACGTCCAACAAGAGACCTCCCCAGCTATGCACCGTCCATAGCCTCGACCAAGAAGAAGAAAAATAAAAAGGCCAAACTCCAACGGTACACCTCCCGAGTTCATCAAATACCAAAATACACCGATCAATCGAATCGAATCCACCCCATCTCCCAAACAAACAGAAATAAACCTCCATCCAGCACGAGAACAGAAACGCATGAGAAGCCTAGAGATTTGCAAAGCTGTAGCACAAATCACAAAGACAAAAAAAAACCCCTCCCCTAACGTCTGTTTTGCAGTGCATTGCACTCATTGTTTTCCTAAACGGTTCTAAACGGCCGTTTAGACGGGTTTAAACGCTAGACGGTAGGCGGCCGTTTAGGCCGTTTAGACCGTTTAAACCCGTTTAAACCCGTTTAATCCGTTTAATCCCCGTTTAAACAGCCGTTTAAACCCGTTTAAACACTAAACGATGGGTCACCGACTAGCCTCCGTTTACCGTTTACGTTTACACTGACTGCACTACTAACCGTTGGCTTTCTGGCCGAAAAGCGCAAACCTCCAAAAAAGAGAGACAGACCACCCAACGTGGCGCTCACGTTCCCCACCCGCCCCACCTAATGCCAACCCAACGGAATCCCAGCCGTCGGTTCTCCCACGCGGACGGCCCAGATGCGCCCCCGATTCGAACGTTGGGGTTTATTGCTATTCAACGAGGGAAGGAAGACTCCCCTGCCGGGTCCTCTGCTTCCCTGTCGTCTGCCCTGCCGTGCCCGCTCATCCGTTACTGCTTGCTCGCCGATCCCTTCCCCTCCGGCTATAAATCATTGCGTCCGCCATTGCCCGACCTCGCACCCCACTAGCCGTTGCCTCCTCCTCTTCGTCTTCCTCCGCCCAGTCCGGCATTGTTTTTGCTTGCTCGAGGTGTGTTGCTGCTGCGCGCACTCCTCTACTTGCCGAGATAATCCGCTGACAAGTTGAGGACGCGAGGAGGAGGGAGCAGGATAACCTCGGCACTGTGCAGATAAGGGCTCTTTGATTAGCGGAGGAGTGTGCGCTGCCGTCAAGGAACAGCGCTGCGGATTGCGCCTCGCTGCTGACGGGGACGTATTCTGTGTCGCTTTCGACGGAACGGGTCCCGGCGTCCCGCCCTGCTGCTGCTGCTCCGGCCACCTGCGCCCATCACCGGCGCCGTCGTCACACGCAATCATCCCCGCGCGGTTCTTGCCTTGAGCGAGACGGCTACCTAGCTAGCACCACCCCGTAAGTAACAGCACGCCATTGCTCCTATTTAAATCTCGCGCAGGCACCATGTAGTCATCTTCTTCTCCTTCCCCCGGCTTCTCTGGGTTTTCCCCCCATTTCCGGCCGGCATTGTTCGACCTCGCACAACTTCCGGCTTGCCGTGTTGCTTTCCTGGGCGTCCCCACGGTGTCCTCCTCGTTCACATGGGGATGATGGGGATGAAACTGCTTGCCCGAGTGAGTCCGTCCTCAACTTGGCAAAAAGAAAGCAGAGGATTTCTTGGTTCTGTTGCATTCTTACTGTGTTCATGTTCACATGGATTTTGTACGGTGACCTCGTCTTCACCCTGCATCGCCTTGACGGGCTTTGCAGACTAACCGCGGTAGTCAGTAGTAGTAATAATCCACCGCCGGTAATTCTCGCCGCCGAGGAGGGAGAGAACCGGCCGGGATTCTTCACGGGTTGCTTTCGCCGCGCCGGAAGAAGGCAACATATGCCGGGGCCGAGACGGCGAACCGGATCATCACGGGGGGGTATTTTCATGCCGGAGGAGGAGTGGCTCCCATTGAAGCTGCTAGCTAGCCGCCATGGCGGCTGGCGGGCGCGGTCCCTGCTCCAACCACTCCTCCCTCAGCCCTTATCCGCCTGACCTGCCCCGGCTCGCTTCCTCCGTTATATAGACCGCGCCCGCCGAGACCATGAAGGCAGGATGCTCGCCTCCCTCCTCTGTTCTTCTTCCCATCTGCTCTCCCTTTCTGGTAAGACAATGGCGGTTTCTTGCTCAATCCTGTAGCAGTAACAATAGACTTGTAGCAATAGCAATCCAGCGTTGCACAGGTTAATTATTTAACTGCGCCAACACAAGAGTGCATGCCGCATGCGCTGAGCCGTGTCATCTTGTTGATGGCATGTAGCTCGTGTCTGCGGGGGCAGGGCACTCTGCCTGCCGGCCGGCCGTTCACGCGTGTTGGGCACTTGGAAAGGGGGAAAAATTGTGGCTTTGTGTGAGAGACGGGATTCCAAAGTCGGTTGCAACAATCGCATTGAATTTGTTGCTCGCCTTTTCCGCTCATAGGAGCCGTGTGCTCTGAAACGCACGGTGTACTTGCTTCATATAAACCCAGCCCTGGCCCCCTGTTCTTGCCGGGCTCTTCACACATTTGTGGCACGGCAAGGCTGTGCGTCTTCTCTGCTTCTGGCGATTGATCGGTTCGTGTTCATGGCTCTAGCTCCCTTCTTCTTTCATCCTTGGTTTCGCTGCCTTGAAGTAGTAGTGCCTTGCAAGTAAGTAGTAGTGCCGGTTTTACTTTCGTTGCCCGATAATCTTCTGCCTTGGGGTCTTTGCTAGTATGCAAGCTTTTTGTTAGATTGCATTTTTTTTGTTTTAAACTTATTTTCACCCTGCCCAAATTCCTGTGCAGTTTCTTACTGTTAGTTTTATGAATTTACAGAAACCGCTGCAAGAATATCTACTCTCCAGTATGCCAATCTTTAAAAAAAATTATGTTTATTAAACCGTGCTGCTCTGACATCAAAACACTAGTTAACACTAATGTTAGCATCAAGTCACATCATGTTGATTGCTCAAAGTGCCTATTGCTTTCACAAGGACAACGATTAAAAAAAGTGGGGGTCTTTGATCCTGACATCCTACTGGTTAAATGTTAATTAGTTGTCCATAATCCATTTGGGAGCACCACTTCCAACACACATGGCGCACTGCCAAGTCAAGTTAGCACTAGCCATAATGGTTTCTTGGATCCCTGCATCTCTGCATCCCATCTTGTTGCCGACGTTGTTGACCGGCCATGGGCCGCGAGCTCGCCGGCCGCATCAGGTCGGGCGTCCTCGAGCCCCTGGAGGACCGTCTCACAGAGATTCTGATCTGGTCGCTGCAATGCTACGACGCGCAGGTCCGGAGGCGCCTTCTCCCGCTCCTGCGCCGGCACAGGATGGCGCTGCTCACGGCGCCGGCGGTGGCGGCGCTGCTGCTGCTCTTCTGGTCCGCGGCGTACGGTGACGCCCAGTACGTGCTGTACAAGGACGCCAGCAAGCCCGTGGAGGACCGCGTCGCGGACCTCCTCGGCCGGATGACGCTGGCCGAGAAGATCGGGCAGATGACGCAGATCGAGCGGCTCGTCGCGTCGCCGCAGGTGCTCAAGGACAACTTCATCGGCAGCCTGCTCAGCGGCGGCGGAAGCGTGCCGCGGAAGCAGGCGACGGCGGCGGAGTGGATGAGCATGATCAGCGATTTCCAGAAGGCGTGCCTGTCCACGCGGCTGGGAATCCCGATGATCTACGGCATCGACGCCGTCCACGGCCACAACAACGTCTACGGCGCCACCATCTTCCCCCACAACGTCGGGCTCGGAGCCACCAGGCAAGCACATTCTCCGGATTGCGTCGCCAGCTTAGCTTGCTGCTTGTGAAGTTGACTGAATTTCTCATTTTTCCTCTGAACTGCGTTGTGCAGGGATCCTAATCTGGTGAAGAGGATCGGCGCCGCGACCGCGCTTGAAGTGCGAGCCACCGGCATCCAGTACGCGTTCGCGCCATGCATTGCGGTAAGCATTTTCCAATTGCTGAAGCGACAATGCCAACTTCCCTTTGCTCCTAATCAGCTTTGCTCTGTTGGATTTCATGGTGCTAATGTTGCTGAGGGTGTGTTCAGGTGTGCCATGATCCAAGGTGGGGGCGGTGCTATGAGAGCTACAGCGAGGACCACAAGATCGTGCAGGCCATGACAGAGCTCATCCCAGGCCTGCAGGGTGACGTTCCGCAGAACTTCACCAGCGGCATGCCCTATGTTGCCGGAAAGTGAGTGAAACAAATCACAGAACAGCACCCAGTAGTGTTCATCCATTTGCAACCGTCATGCATATGTTCTGAAATGGCTCACGCAAATTGATTGTTTTCAGGAATAAGGTGGCAGCGTGTGCCAAGCACTTCGTCGGTGACGGCGGCACGCAGAATGGCATCAACGAGAACAACACCATCATTGACCAGGAGGGTCTGATGAGCATCCACATGCCGGCGTACCTGGACTCGCTCCGGAAGGGCGTCTCCACGGTCATGATCTCCTACTCCAGCTGGAACGGCATCAAGATGCACGCCAACCACAACCTCATCACCAACTTCCTCAAGGGCAGGCTCAACTTCAAGGTGAATTTTCTTTTTCGGTAACTTTAGGACAGTCCATGGTCCGATCATGTGGTCTTCAGATGCTCATTGTTTCCTCTTCTGCAGGGCTTCACGATCTCAGATTGGGAGGGCATTGACAGGATCACCAGCCCTGCTGGGGCAAACTACTCCTACTCTGTCCAGGCTGGAATTCTTGCTGGCATTGACATGGTAAGCAAGCTAGGATCAGCTTTGCGGCCCAATCTTGTTACTAGCACTTGTTTTGCTCCCGGCATCACTTGGAGATGAGGCCTGATCCATTGTGTGTGATGTGCTGCAGATTATGGTGCCCAACAACTACCAAAGCTTCATCAGCATCCTGACTGGCCACGTCAACAGCGGCCTGATCCCGATGAGCAGGATCGACGACGCCGTGACGAGGATCCTGCGCGTCAAGTTCACCATGGGCCTGTTCGAGAACCCCATGCCCGACGCCACCTTGGCCGACCAGCTGGGGAAGCAGGAGCACCGTGACCTGGCCAGGGAGGCGGTGAGGAAGTCGCTGGTGCTCCTCAAGAACGGCAAGCCAGGCGACGCGCCGCTGCTGCCGCTGCCCAAGAAGGCGGCCAAGATCCTCGTCGCCGGCAGCCACGCCGACAACCTGGGCTACCAGTGCGGCGGGTGGACCATCGAGTGGCAGGGCGACACCGGCCGCACCACCGTCGGCACCACCATCCTGGACGCCGTGAAGGCGGCCGTGGACCCGTCGACGACGGTGGTGTTCGCCGAGAACCCCGATGCCGACTTCGTCAAGAACGGCGGCTTCTCGTACGCCATCGTGGCCGTGGGCGAGCACCCCTACACGGAGACCAAGGGCGACAGCTTGAACCTGACGATCCCGGACCCGGGCCCGAGCACCATCCAGACGGTGTGCGGGGCCGTGCGGTGCGCCACCGTGCTCATCAGCGGCCGCCCCGTGGTGATCCAGCCGTTCCTGGGCGCCATGGACGCGCTCGTGGCGGCGTGGCTGCCGGGGTCGGAGGGCCAGGGCGTCACCGACGTGCTGTTCGGGGACTACGGGTTCACGGGGAAGCTGCCGCGGACGTGGTTCAAGTCGGTGGACCAGCTGCCGATGAACGTCGGCGACGCGCACTACGACCCGCTCTTCGAGCTGGGCTACGGGCTCACCACGAAGGGCAAGGGATACTAGACGGTGGAGCCGCGGCGCGGCGGCGACGAGCTCCTGCAGCCTGCAGCAGGGGTGGTGGTGGTGGTAGGGATAGGAAATTGGATTAAACAGTGCTCTGGCGCGGGGATATGAACGGGGGAGTTCTTGTTCCTTGGCCGTTTATGTCGGTTAATTTTGGTGCATGCTCAGTTCTCAAGATGAGCGATCTCATTCATATATGATATATTGCTTTGATCTTTGCTCAATTCTCTCAAGGCCTGTTCACTTGCACGGGATCAAGTAGAAATCATATTCTCGACTCAATGGACAGAACCTGAATCAGAAATGTGGAAAGGAGTGAGATGTCTAAACAAAATTCAGAGTCCCAAAAATATGAGACGATCTACATATTGAGGCCAGAATCACGGGCGTGAAGCCCACACAAGGACACTCGTCCCCCCGTTTATTTTTTTTCAGGAAGTCGCCTACCCGTCGAGCAGAATCTGAATGAGATACGTGCAAAAGAAAACTGATGTCTACACAAAATTTAAATATGAGATGTCAGAACATTTCGGGGCCAGAATTGTCGGAACTTTAGAATGGCTAAAAAGAAATTGCAGGCGATATTGAGAGCCTGGAGCGCACACAAGAACGAAGGGAAATATTTGAAGCACAATTCTAAGAGCTATCAAAGCCAGTGAAAAGAGCTATCCAAGCACACAATCTATGTGTAGCATCGCTCGAGAACAATCCAGCACTAGCAGAAATCTGAGAGAGAGCTATGATGATATCTGGTCTGACAACGCACAAAAGCCCATCCGGCCGGGCATCAGTATCATACCGCGCAGCAGGTCGGGTTTTTTTGAGGTGAGCAGGCATTCACCTGTCATGATTGTTGATTTGGCAGGCCTTACCGACAGTATGAACAAACAAAACCTCTAACCAATTAACCATCACAGGACCATCGGCCACCAGCCAAAAAAACCATCACGTTATACATGGGGTGCAGACCGCAGAGCGTCAAGAAATTTCTGAGTGTATATGGCCCGTTCAAGCTAACGCCTGCTTCCTCGACTTTAGAAAGAAGCTGGCCCTTGAACTGATGCCTTCAGGATTTCAGACCATTGCTGTTATGGGGCAGACTAAAATTTACAACATATACAGTTACACCCTTTGTGGCCTTCTTGAGCTTGTGGAATCCTTAGCTCCTTCGCGACAGTATCCATCCCCACACACTATCTCATTCAGCGAGCAGCTACTCGCACCAAAAAAAATATTCCTATGTAATGGCTACCTCTTTGCATATGAGAGATAAGGATCTTGGGCTATGGTCAGGACATCTGGCCTCTCCGATTGATTGTATGTCAAGCACCGGCGTATCAAATCCTGTGAAATCAGGTATAGGAAAATGATCAAACTGGCTCACAGATGTCTGAAACAATTGTAGAACGAAAACGAAATGGGAGACTTAGCATTGAAAATCTCCAATAGTACATCTAAAATATTTCATTTGCGGTAAGGTGAGATGACATTTTTCTACATGTAGGAAATATTTCACACTTGACATGTAGGATCTTGTAGTGATGGTATTTCTACATGTGATGGATATGAAAAAAAATATTTAAACCATCTCAAACAATTGGAAACAGACCTTTGCCTCATTTGATACAGCTGGCTTTGAAGGGAATTCCACCCTCCGTGCATTGATAATTGTATCTTCCCGAAGTATTCTCTCCTGAGTCTGGTCATGACCAAAAGGACGCCTTCCAAAGAGCATCTGATAAAACATTACACCAGCTGACCAAACATCCACCTGCATGAAAGCGAATAGAAAATCAATGTGACATTGGCACATTGCTAATCAGGATGAAGTTCAACCAATGTTAAATATTATTGTTGAAAGTTGATTGAGGTCAGGAGGCTCATAAATGAGTCCAGACCTGCAGACACAGGTTTAGCTAGGGAGGATGTATATGGCTTTTACATAAAAATTGCATACAACTAAACCATCACATTCTAGTTCCTCACAACTGAAATATCCCAAAACTAATTACTAGAGTGAGGAGTTGAGTAGACTCAATTAAGAAAAATTACAAAGCTTTTCACGCATTGAAAGGTAGAACTGTTACCTTAGATGAAATAAATGGTGTTTTGCTGAGGTCAAAGCATTCTGGAGGAAGATACCTGAAAAAAAAGAACGGAAAAGAATTGTAGGTTGGCATGCCTGCCATTATAAAGGAACAATGGCCAAAAAGGAAAATAAAGATGTCCTGCCATAAATAAAAAACTAAATGTATGAAATTCCCACTTGTTCAAGTAAGGCAGGAAAATAGAAAGTCATTAGCAATGCAATAGTAACTGTACTCCATGAAAACAAAAGATAATCCTTTTGGAAGGTTTTAGAATGATAGACGTACCCCGCAACTTTAATAATAGCATGAATAATTGCACCGGGTATATAGAAAAAAATGCAAACAGCTAAAAGATTCCATAACAGCAGGTAGCTTGAAAGTTTCTGTGAGCTGGTGCAAAAGATCAACTGGATGGATCACACTCACTGACTCACCAATAGGTTCCAGCTCCCTGAGAAGTAAGTTCCATTCCTTGAGACCCAACATCATCTTCCACTATCTTGCTGAGGCCAAAGTCTGTAACTTTTGCAACACCAACCTCATCGAATAGAACATTGCCAGGTTTTAGATCGTAGTGAATGATCTTTTGACCCCTCTTGTTAAGATATACCAAGCCCTGAAATATTTGAACAATTATGATTCTTGCTTCTTTTTCTGGAAGAATTGGTGTTGCTTTAAGGACCGCATCAAGATCCTTGCCTGGGTAAAACAATAGCAATGAAGAGAGCATTATTACATCTCACTCATGGTTTCCTGATCTGAGAGTTCTAGATTTAGGAAGGAAAATCATCATTAGATACTAAAACATTCTAACTGAAAAGCTTCACAGGACTGAGCAAATTGTGTTGAATGGAATTGTATGTAAATTAAGAAGATTGCGGGCATGAGAAGGATGTTTTTGTTTTCAACGAGACCAAATGTATCAGTGTACTTAATAGTGTCATCAGTGGCTGCTACAACAGTTGATAATTTGTTCCTCACTGTCGAGACAGGGGAATGGGATACAAACACGAGTCAACAGCATGTTTCGCCTGCCCCTTTTCCAATTGGCAACCTATCCTTAGCCTGATCAATGGGTAAATGTGGAAGGCAACCTATCCTTAGTCTGACCAATGGGTAAATGTGGAAGCAATAATTGTATAAACCATTACAAAGCCTATGGAAGCATCAATTTATACGTTTGTTTCAATTTTATATGGGTCAGCAACTATTCTCATTACATCTCCAAGAACCACCAAAGTTTTTTTTACTGACAAAATGGAACAAATTCATCCAAAAACTCCGCGAATATGATTTCTGACCAATATCAATATATGCCTTGCAACAAGTTGGTATCTATCTAGAACTTCTGAATTATGAGTTTATGCCAGGATAAAGACTAGAGAATGAAGTCGCCCACAAATAGGCATCAGCAACATCAAACAAATACTCTGTAAACAGACACTCAATCTATGTTGCCATATCAAATAGGATTTTAGAAGGTCATAAAAACATATAATACCACTGCAATATTCTAGGACGGTGCAGAATGTATTGTGATCGATCTCAAATATATCCCATAGCCTGACAATGTTTGGATGCACCAAAGTTTTGTGAATGTTATATTCACGAATTGCATGCCGTATGTAGCTCTGTTTTTTCTCCTCACTCCATTGAGCATTCAAACCATGAAGTTTGCATGCCACATACTTGTACTCCACCAAATCAAAAGCCTGCCCACAAGAAATTATTTCATGTAATTGCAGGAAATATCGACTCAAAAATCTATTAAGCGGATGCACATGCCATACCACTACACATTAGAGTGGCTTGATGAAAAAGAAAATCGCTTAAAAAACTAGCCAAATGTTCCAACATGAATATAATCATCAAAGCTAGTTTAACATGGTATACTGTAAGTTATTCTACCACAGTAAATTTTTCTACAGAAAAATGAGCCTCAAAGTATCACCTAACCTCTTTAAGCAAGTTCTCCTGATAAGGGCACATATGTAACTAAATAGCTGCGAAATTTAGTGTGTGTTTTTTCTCTATAAGCAAAGGACTGTTTTTACATAGGCAAAGCTAGGTTGATATCTCAAATTCAGTTTGCAAAATAATAATAAAGCAAGAGCCTACCTTGTAAACCTCACTAAACCCTCCCTTTCCAAGAAGATTTAAGAGAGCATAACGATGGTGAAGAATTTGGAAGTTGTTAAAGCGTGATCCATCTTCATCTCTGAGACGCTTCATCTCTCGTATAAGCCTCCCCTTTTCCAACTCATACCGATCTCTTTCTCTCAGATACTGTTCTTCCTCCTGAAATATACTCATGGAAAGCAGATTAAGAAAGTTGTACCAATTAGGCAAGTAAACCATGCTCCCAAAAAAGAATTACCCGTTTGATACTCGTTAGCCGAGATTTACATATTTCATCCTGTAACAGGATGTCCTCCTCAGACATGCTAGTCTCAGCATCACTGCCATCACCCTTGTCTAAACAGAAAGTCATTAAGAAACAATGAATAACAAAAAAAAGAACATACGAAATAAATTGCATGAAATCTATACGGTTAAGCTAGTACAATCTTTTTTTAAAAAAAATTGTTAAGCTGCTATAAAATTTGATCATGCTTCAACGGAGGAAGGTTTCCTTTGTACAAAAAGAATGAACTGGAATGTCATAAGAACAAATCTATATCAACTGTTATTTCATTTCAAAAACTTCTTCATGAAACAATATTGACAATTTGGCATGCATTGACCTTGTGTGCGACTCCAAAACATATGCAAGATAGTACAGTTTGAAGCTTATGAAGAGCTCAACTCAACATGAGGCAATAAAGGAAAAATGAAATTAAGAAAAAAGAATGGAATTACCATGTTGTCTTTTCTTAAGTGATTTACGATGCCTTTCAATAGTCTCTTTAGTTTCCAGCAAAGATTTCTACAGAAAGATCCAGCACACATAAGCAACTCAGAAATATGAAAATACATCAGTAGCAAAAAAAGTAAGATGGTGTAGAAGCCAAATGGGCAAAGCCTATAAAAGATATGGATCTCATTTATAGAGTACACACATGAGAAAGGACAAGGACAAAATGTCTATTTGTAGGAATCAAGTACATAACCATTGATCATGACTGACTGTCACATGACTAACGTGAAGTCAAAACTTAATAGTCACTGATTGATATGAATCCAAGGTGCCTAAAGTTGCAGAGCACCAAAAATGCCTCAGTAGATGAAGCTTTGTAAAATTTTGAAATGTGCACGTTGTGTCAAAAAAATCATTCTTAAGAGTACAAATGTGTTTGCTGAACATGATGCTCAGTATACAAGACCAACATATCTATGACATCAGTAGCAAAAAAAGTAAGATGGTGTAGAAGCCAAATGGGCAAAGCCTATAAAAGATATGGATCTCATTTATAGAGTACACACATGAGAAAGGACAAGGACAAAATGTCTATTTGTAGGAATCAAGTACATAACCATTGATCATGACTGACTGTCACATGACTAACGTGAAGTCAAAACTTAATAGTCACTGATTGATATGAATCCAAGGTGCCTAAAGTTGCAGAGCACCAAAAATGCCTCAGTAGATGAAGCTTTGTAAAATTTTGAAATGTGCACGTTGTGTCAAAAAAATCATTCTTAAGAGTACAAATGTGTTTGCTGAACATGATGCTCAGTATACAAGACCAACATATCTATGACCAGAATTGTAAACAAGAAGAGTATGGAACAGAAGATGCCCCTCGCCATTGTCTTAAGAGAGGGATTACTGAATCCTTAAGGAAGGCACTCACATGACCTGCAAGAACCTGGGTTTGAGCCCAGGTGAGTGGACTCCCAACTGGAGGCCCTACCAAACGACTACTGCTCAGTTCTCAACCACCACATATCAACAAGAGGATAAACATGCAAATACAAGTTCTACAGCCTAGAGGCCAACTCGTGTATGCCAATAGACATATCTATATATGGAGTTGCAGAAACTCACCAGGTGAGAATTAAGATCTTTTATAGCCTGTCCATCTTCCCAAGTTTCAGATATGATAGTCCCAGCTCTGAGTTACAAAACGGGATAGAGTTAACAAAAACAATGTCCCAATAGAAAATCCAAACAGAAAGAGAGAAGGAACAACTTTTGCTTTTAAAGAAGGGAATGAAAGTATTGTTTCCCCAATAAAGGATCATCCTGGATACTATGAAGCATCAAGCGCTGGCACATTGGAAAATTACCTCATAACACCAACATTCCCAAGTCTGAAAGACTCCTGCCTTATCTTCATTCGCGCTTCTTGCCTCTCTGCTTTCGACACAGCTATCAGCAGATCAGACAGTACCTTCATTTGCTTCATTGATGAAACGAGAGCAGTTAGTATTACATGGGCAGCATGGGACGAGTTTATTGCACACATAACTTATAGAAGATGAAAATATTCAAGATCATGTGCATAAAAAAGGAAGTGAGATATTTCCTGTGGTTATTCAACAATGTTATGTGTGGACAGTGAATTTAAAAGTTTTCAGAATATAGCGGACCAGTGTAAAAATGAACAGCAGCTAATAAAATATGGTAAACATAAGATAACATGCTGCTAACCTTTGATCTCATTTGTTGATCGTGATCTTTGAGATCCTTCAATTCCTAGCAGAATAATGCAAAGCCAACATGTCAAGACGCTAAAAAGAAAGACTGTTTAAAGAAAATTGATAGCAAGTATCTCCTTACCTTTGCTAACCTATCACTAAGCTGACGGTAATTGGTTGCTTCTTGATGCGATTTAGCAAGCTCCTCCTCCAAAAACGCAACTTTACCACGTAACATTGACAATTCATCCTATTCAATGGAGAGTGCTTAAGAAGAGAATTTTGAAACAAAAAAGGAAATACATATACAGGTTTGTCTGATATGATCTATTCACAAACATCCCAAAGTGACATGGCATCGGTAAAATGTATATTTCTGAGTTCTAAGGATATCTTAACTACAGCATACTACTTTACGGGGTTGGATTGCCTAAACAGCCACGTGAAAATGAAAGCGAGTGGAAACTAGTATCCTAGCGAATGAGAGGAAAAAAGAGGATGAAAACCATGTACAGAAATCATCTAAAAGATTCCATGTTTATGTATGAGACAGATCCGAAATGACACATTGAGAAGCAGGCAAACATGAAATAGTTTCAAAAGGACATCCAGACCATACCATGATTAGAAAAAAAGGATGGAGATATTTATAAATATAACAAAAGATTATGATGTCGAGCAATGGCTTACCTGTACAGCAGCCCTGTCTTCATGGTCAGGTTGAACACTCGTTCGGAGCTCCTGTTGGAATGTGTTCATAATTAGCACGTTAGGATACATTATTGTGTAATAGGGTGCTCTCAAACAACTGTTTATCGCTTAATGAATTTTTTATATGCAAAAAGTGCTATCACTTTACAGTGATGCAGATTGTACACATGGAACTATCGAAAAAATAGAGGGGAATGCTGTCCATGGCGCAAAAAAATAAAGTGCCCTGCAAAGAAGACCTGGGGCGTTGTATGTTTCTTATTTCAGAAACTGTTTGAATTAGGATTTAGAAACACTAACAACCTGTTAAAAAAATTCTGTCAAAAGAAGACACACACATCTGTATCCTAGTCCTTTGATCAAGATATATTATTAAAATCAGGTTATCTCAGAAGCTTGTACAAATTTGTTTATTTCATTATATCTGCAAAATTTCAAAAATCCTCATTATGTAGTTTAAAGGTGTTATAGATATATCCGGTAGGTGCAATAAATTCTTTCTCAACTGCCAACCTTAGTTGCATCACTTGGTACAATCATACTCTTTGTATATTTACTACAAGATCAATTTCAGAATTCTTTAACTGACCAAACTTTACCCAAACAGGAAATACCTTCAAAATAAAGTCTTTCTATACAATAACATGAACAATAGCAAACAAAAGTACAGCAGTTGTTTCACTAATGTATTCATTGCTTTTAGAGATCAAATGACTTAGAAATAGCTCCCACAAGAAGGAACGAGAAGTTTGCACATACTAAGTTAAAGTGCAAGAGCAAAGTACAAACACAAATTGGCGATAATAATTACTCAGCATACCTTGTTGGTTAATTTATCTAGTTGACCATTTGTTACAACTGCTGAGGAAGTCGAAGTCCCTCGTGTTTGATCAGTCTTCGAGCCACGGCCTCGGCCTGTGCCGGCACGACCCCTTCCGCGTCCTTGTTTTTTTCTATTTGAGCTGTCCAAGGACGTTCTTGAATCCATGACATCTAAAATCTTTGCTGCCTCATTTGCCGATCCCTGATGCTCAAATTACAAGAGAATGCAACCAAAAGAAAAGGAATGTTCAGACTTGCGAGTGCACCAAAAAATGCAGGAGAGTATCATATAACAGATTGACTCTATTCAGTATTTAAGTTCCTATAAGATGAGCCCACCTCAAAATTTCCAAGAGGAAGGATGTGGTCACCATCTGGAGATCTCGGGCGCTTCAGGGTATTCTTTTGTATCAAGAACTCCTCGCCATTCTGATTAGCAAAAATACAAAACAATGGACTGGGATCAGGGCTAGGGTAAGGATAAACTAGAGAAGGAATTATTTGACTAATTTGTGGTCAGTTACACTAGCAAACTACATGCACATGTTTAACAAAATAGCACAAATGGTTCTGGCCAGCAAGAGATCATATCATCAAAGGCAATGCTCAAGCAAAGGGAAAATAGGAAATCAAAGATGCTAGGTAACCACGCAACTGTACTTGAGCCAAAAAAAAGAGAGGGGAAGTAAGAAGGGGAGCTAAGATTTTGAACTGACATCGTCGTCGGAAGAGGAGCTCTCAGGAAGCTCCTCCTGGTCCATGAAGGCAACAGCCGGGGCGGAGGCAGGATGGTGCGGCGGTGACGATGGAGCGGAGATAGCCTTGCCGGCCATGCGGGCCTCGAGCTTGGCGAGCTTCGACGAAGACGGGTTGGAATTGGACGATAGGTGCTGCACTATATCCTCCCCCGCCGCCGACGAGCCCGACATTGCCGCCGATTGCGCCCGGACCGGATCACGCGCCCCGGAGCTTCCAGAAGAAGGAACCGAAACCGCGCGAGCCAAAGCACTTCCTCTCTTCCTCCCCGCACGACGGCGCGCGCGCACACGAGCCGGCGGGCGGATCTATCTCAAAACCCTAGCCGTACGTGCAACGGGTGACCGCGAACTGAGGCGATGTGGCGGCGGGGATGCTGCGAGCGGGCGGCGACCGGCCCAGGCGGCCGAGCAGCAACCGCCGCTTCCTCCCCCCCTCCTCTGCTGCCTGTTGACTCGCTGGTCTCCGCTGCTAACTACGGCGCGGCGGCGGCGACTGGAGCCGACGCCGAGGCGCACGCGGAGGCGGGGGCGAGCCGCTTGCCTAGCTCGTCACGCCCGGATACGGAGGCGCGGCGGTCACCCACCTCTCTTCCGCTCCCTTCCCCTCTCCTGCGAGCGATTCCATTGCCACTCTGCTTTTATTGCTGCTCCTTTCCTAGAACTCTACTGGGCCTTTGGGCCCGCGAGGCCCATTTAGCTGAGATCCATAAGGCTCATTTCTCATTTCGTCAAGCCCATTGGCTGCTCGTGTCGTGTCGAAGTGACTACACGGTGCCCCGCGCCGCCGCCGCCTGAGTCTTCGCTGAGCAGTGGTGGATGCGATGGCGGCGAGCGGTATGGAGGAGGAGAAGGTGAGCGGGGAGGTCAGGAGGGAGGAGGACGAAGACGACGTGCCGCAGCTGAGTGCTGCGGCGATGGAGGCGCTGCGGGAGTTCCTCGCGGAGCAGCAGCGGCCGGAGGAGCAGGGTGAAGAGGGGGGAGGGGGGGGCGGGGTGGAGCTGGTCGCGGAGGACTGGCGGCTGAGCCAGTTCTGGTACGACGAGCTCACCGCGCGGACGCTGGTGGAGGAGGTCGTCCGCCTCGTCTCCCCTTCTGGCTCGGGCTCCGCCGCCGGCGCCGTGGCGTGCATCGCGTGCCCGACGCTCTACGCCTACCTGAAGAAGACCGACCCGGGCGTGCCGGCGCAGCTGCTGGAGTACGACGAGCGGTTCGGGCAGTACGGCGGCGACTTCACCTTCTACGACTACAACCGGCCGGAGGAGCTGCCGGCGGCGATGAAGCACGCCTACCGCGTCGTCGTCGCCGACCCTCCTTACCTGGTATGGTTTCTGCCCGGAAATTAAGTGTTTGATTGCTTATTGACATGGGATTACAGTAATTTTTCGAGGAGAAATGGTGATTGGCTGGTTGTTAATGCAGAGCCAGGAGTGCTTGGAGAAGGTTGCCAAGACGGTGTCTTTCCTCGCACAGCCTGAAGGTTCATTCCTTCTGCTGCTCACAGGTAAGCTAACTGGGGATAGAGACAATTCCGCCGCGTCAACTGAATCAGATCAGTTTGCGCTGCTGTGGTACTTTGATGTTGTTCTGCAAGACTGCAGTCAATAAGCTATCATGTCGAACTCATGCTTGATAGTTTCAATTCATAGTCTTCTATGGTCCCCGGTCTGTTTGTTGATGACTTTAAACTTGATTATGTATTGTTACATTTGGTAGAGTGATCAATTAAATTAATCAATGAAGCAAAAGTTACACCAGTTGACTCCAGCACTCACAATAACATCACCTACTTCTTGTATGGAACTGTATATGATGTAGCTTAAACCCAATTGTAACATCATCTGCTTCTACTTGTATGGAACTGTTCGACAGTTCTCAAGTATGCTTGTATCCCTTATAGTCGTAACGGCCGTATCATGGTAGTAAAGTTTATTCGTTTTATACTGAAATCCATTGCATAATTCAAAGTTGTATTGTCAAATGAAAATTTAAAGTGATTCACTCATATTGCCAGGGGAAGTTCAGAAGGATCGGGCATTGGAGCTCCTGAATGTTCAACCCTGCAGTTTCAGGCCTCAGCACTCAAACAAGCTAGGCAACGAGTTCAGGTTGTTCACAAATTACGACCCCGCAGACAGACTTGGTGGTTGGGACTTGGGAGCGAAGTGATGCTGCTTACAAATATTTAGCTGTACACTATGAACTATTCTGTTCCTGGCTCATCTTACTGTTGTTATCCTGCTTAGAATGGTCACATGCTTTGGTCCGCTCCGGAGCCGTTCCATCCTATGAACATGCTGCGCAGCTCGCTAAGCAAGCGCTCCAATTTGAACTGTAGCGACAGTTTTTTTGCTAAATCTGTGTGCCTCATTTGTGTTTACACTATCACATTATTTTCATTAGCTCCGTGGTCATGTTTTTTTATGGGGACTATTGGTCTGTGCCGATGATGAACAAACTGAGATTTGCTTCTCTGCAAGCAAGGAGGCTTTCTGAACAATTTGTGCAGACTGCAGATGTACCAGTATCATACATCGGTTTCTTATTCAGTTTGTACATTCTTATACAATTCTTCAAAAAAAAACATTCTTATACAGATACAGTAGCTTAAACACACACACACACGCACACTTGTTGACGGCTCAGGGTACTACTACTATTCACCACTACTAGGCTACTACTTGACAGGCATCACCGGAGTTCACTTGGCTTGCGCTTTGGTCGGCTTGACGACCAGCACAGGGCAGCATGCGTGGTGGCTGAGGTAGTCGCTCACGCTGCCCAAGAACGCCCTGCATCGCCAATCAAGTCGAACAAGCACACATGAGCTGCAGTCGCGTATCAAAGGCGATCGAATTCGGTGGCTACTAGTACTATACCTCTTGATTCTGCCGAGGCCCCGGCTGCCGAGGACGAGGAGCCCGGCCTCCATCCGCTCCACGGCCTGGCAGATGGCCTCCTTGGGGTCGCCCTCCACGACGGCCCCCGTCGCGTCCACCACCCGCCTCTCCTTGCACACCTCCAGCGCGCGCGCCACGATCCTCCGCGAGTTCTCCTCCTGCGCCTTCCGCATCGACTCCACCGCCGACGTCGGCACGTACGAGAGGCCTTCGGATCAACACGGCACGAGTTACTACTCAAGTGTCACTGTCAGCGTCCGGGGGGCGTTCGGGGTGGATATGATATATACGATACCGTGCGCGGCGACGGGGTAGACGAAGTGGTCGGGGGCGTGCTGGGCGTGGACGACGACGAGCGCCGCGTCCGGGTGGCACCGCACGATGTTGTCCAGCGCCCACGACAGCGCGTGCAGGCTCTCCTCGCTCGCGTCCACGGCCACCACCACCTTCAGCGCCTGCGCGCTGGTCGCCGCCGGCCTCCCGGCGCCATCATCCACTCCCGCTCCAGGCGCCCCGCTCGCCGCCGCCGCCGCCGGTGCGTCTGTGCCCTCCATGGCGTCGGCGCGCTCCGATCAAATACGTACGTGGCTGGTTTAGCCCCGTCCCTCACTGCGCCTTTGTGTTTTGTAGTGAAGCATCGAGCGGCACGGGATAGATAGATAGATAGATAGATATGAGCGTAGGCGTCGGCGGCCGCTCTTGTAATCTTGTTCGCTTGTCAACTCGTGCGTTGGCGATGACGCCTCTTGTCTTCCATGCACGCATCCAGGGCTCGCAGAGCAGACACCTGCCCCCCGGCTCTGGTGCGCCACCGCAGCGCCGCGTGCCACTACTGTCACCGCCGCGCAGGCGCAACGAATGTGGCAGCCAGATCACCAACCCCGCCCACAGCAGGATACATGCATATCCGCAAGTGCATTGTTCGCTCTGAGAGCAAGCAAGCGTGTAAAGTTCAAACGCGAACAGCCGGGAACAAACCTGTGGAGCCAGCCAAACAACCAAAGAGAGGCGAAAATAAAATGGGAGCTCAGTCCCAGATCCATTCATTAACTGGGAACAACAGCATTTCAGTTGAAACTTAATATCTATCACACCAGTATCATACTGAATCGGTCCAAGACAAAACTCATGTCACACGTTCTCTCCTCTGCCTATCTAGAACACACTCCTTGGCCATAGATCAAGCAGAACGGTGTTTCTGCAGATACTGAAAGAAGTGCACTCGTTTAAAACCGCAAGATGATGATCCATCGGGCATCTTCTGTTTCCTGACCATATCTTCTACCATCTTCCAAATATGTTAAACAAAACCTTGGCGCACCGGGGTTTGGTTCATGGCAAAGACCAATTTCCAGACTTGAAGTCTTTATAGAAGGTGGACTTTCTTGAGACAACAAAGAATACTGCATGCGGCAAGATGGAATTTTAGTTCTCAACTTGGTATTATTCATTTCTACATGAATTGTGTGGAGTATACAAAAATTTGGAACAAACCAGGAATTGCAGGAACGATTAAGTCTTTGTCCTGTAGCACTTCTTGAAGTGTTTTTCCTTCTTTTACTTTGATCCACCGACTAGGGCCTTCAGCTGCACATCACAACAAGAATGCAAGAAATTGTATCAACACTTTGTAATACAACATGACAACACAAGAGCTTCTTAATCAACTGTTCAGCTAATAGATGAATATAGTGCAAGAGCATTGAAGGACTGGACTAATAGCAATATAAAAAGGACAGCAGTGCTGATAAAACCATGCTATTTTCCTTAAGTCTTAACTGTTCAAAACGATAAGCTAAAGTGAAAAGAATAAAGAGCATGCTTAGTGTACATACTTGATGATGTAATTGTGCTACTCTTGCTACTGTCACATTCTTCATCCTCCCTATCAAGTAGGCCATCTGGAAGCGACTTTGAGTCTACAGTGCCTTCTAGAAGATATCTCAATACTTCACTCTTGGACAAAGGTTTGCCAAAACCACCCTAATGTATCAATGTACATAGTCAGCTAAAGAGTAACAAGAGACCTTCTATACCCTAAAGCTGATATTTCACAAAACCTGCACTGATATGCCAAACCTTTACAGTAACGAAAGAGGGAAAACCCAAAAGGTTACTTGTGGACTGATGGTGAAAACAGCAATCCAATGATACTATTGAACTCTAAGTTGCTAATATCTCTGCATTTCTCATCAGTGGTAAATCCAAAAGCTATACAGGGTAATTCTTCAGGATGTAAAGTGTACAACCAATATAATAGTTATAATAATAACACCTCAATTACATCATAATCATAGGTGTTTACCATGGCCCCTAATTCATGTCCTGTGATTGTTAGACTACTACTAGTTCCTAATTCTAGGGACATCTTAAACCTGTCGCTTTTGCAAGTTCAATACAACATGTTATCTGCTAACAAACAGACTTACTTATGGTTCATGAAACCTCAACAGGATCAGGGGCGGAGCTAAAGGGTGGTCCATGTGGGCCATGGACCACCCTAGAATTTCAGCCCAAGGTTTATTACCCCAAGTAATTCAAATAATTTTGAAGGATAACTTTAATCGTTGGGGATTTTAGATTTATTTGTGTTAAGAAACCCATAAATCTTTTTGTTTGACCGTATTGGATTCAGTAAATTTTTATCTTGTATCTTGACAAATTACGTTTATGCTATCAACAAAATAATTATGTTAAGTTGGACCACCCTAACCCAAGACCCTAGCTACGCCACTGAACAGGATTATCCAACATCCAAAAGGACAAATAACACTCGTTCATACACAGTTCAACACTTGTTATTAAAAGAGTCTGCATTCCATCATGCTTAGAATTTTTCCAACCATAGTGCCTAGTACAAACCTGATAATACAACTCAATGGCATCCCTTGTGTAAGCGTGGCTCTCATCCCATGGCAATGGTGGAGAACTTTCAGAGAACATGTTTGATAGTCAAGGATACCATAAGTTCAATCATGTTATACATCTCTTTCGCAAAAAAAAAATCATGTTATACATCTATACATACTTAATTCAATCAAAATGCATCATGTGATTTCAGAAGGTCAAAGGATATGACATCAAGGTGGGGCGAAAAAGTATCGGTCTCCGGAAAATCCTCAATGAAATCACTTGACATGACCTCTGGGTAGAGCAGAAGGACAGGCCAGTGGAGCACACCCTGCTCATCCAGCTCTGGCTTCTTTACCCCTGTCAGTTCTTGATAGGCTGCCTTCCCAAGCTTCACCCCTTTCTTCTCCATTGCAGCAGCAAGATCCTATATACAACCCAATAGCATTAGTCATTCCACACATTTGAATGGTAGTACGGCGGTGTTATTCATTGGGCAAGAAGAGACCTTGGCTCTGGCAATTGCTTGTGCAACTTTGGCTCTTTCACGTTCTTGCTCGCTCAGTTTTGCTTCCACTTGCGACAGTAGTTTCTTGAACTCCTCATTGGCGGGATCCTGCTCTAATCCCTTCCGGCAGAAGGACGCCGCGTCCGGCAACAAGTCGAGCGCGAGCGCCGCCTTCACCGCCCGGTAGTACGCCTAGCTACAAGAACGTCTGACATCACGCCGCCAGCTCCTCCACCGGATCCAAACGTACTAAGCAATAAGGGACGATTACCTTGACACTGGAGGGGGAGAGGCGGATGGCCTGCTCGGCGTCGTCGAGGGCCCGGCGATAGTTGCCAAGGAGGAGGTTGACGTGGGAGCGATTCGCGAAGAGGACGGAGGCGTCGGCGGCGGCGGCGGCGTCGAGGGAGGAGAGGGGCTCCATCTGGGCGATAGCCTTGGTGTAGCAGGAGATCGCCTCGGCGTAGTGCTTCCGGCCCATCCGGACGAGCTGGTTGCCCTGCTCCTTGTACTCGCGCGCCGCCGACTCCTTGATGGCGGCGATGGCCGCCAGGTCGGCCTGCTCGCTCTCGGTCAGGGGCTCAGCGCCGGGCTCCATAAGAAGCGCCATGGTCTCTGTGCTTCGGCGGCTGTCTGTTGCGCTCTTCGCTTCCCTCTTTGCCGCCGCCGCCGCGGGCATCGGCTTCTCGACTCTTCTTCGCGCAATCGGCCCCGAAACGGGCCGAATTGCCTCAATTCCTATTGCTATCAAATAAGTATATTACCTCCACCCTAACAAATCAGGCGCCTGTAGCTCAGTGGATAGAGCGTCTGTTTCCTAAGCAGAAGGCCGTAGGTTCGACCCCTACCTGGCGCGTTGTTTTTTTTATGTTTTAGCCATTTGTAATTTTGTATAATTTTTTCGACAATTGTACAATGTTATGCAACTCAATT
This sequence comes from Echinochloa phyllopogon, assembly GCA_033239725.1. Taxonomy (NCBI): domain Eukaryota; kingdom Viridiplantae; phylum Streptophyta; class Magnoliopsida; order Poales; family Poaceae; genus Echinochloa; species Echinochloa phyllopogon. Next base: position 6,421,747 of record BTCW01000009.1, on the reverse strand, counting down.
AGTGTATTCTCCATGTTATTAATGAGTCGTTTTAGCCACTTGTTATTTTGTAGAATTTGTGCTAGTCAATTTAAATGTTATGCAACCTTTTGCTTTTATGTTTTTCCATAATTTTTTGTACATTTTTTGACAATTCTTTCGTTCAATGTTGTGCAACTCAAATTGTGTGTTATGCATGTCAATGAGCTGTTTTAGCCATTTATTATTTTGTAGAATTTGTGCAACTCGATTTGTATGCTATGCAACCTTTTGCTTGTATATTTTTTTGGAGGATTTTGCACAACTCAATTTGTATATTGGTTATGTTAATGAGCCATTTTAGCTGTTTATTCTTTTGTGGAATTTGTGCAGCTCAGTTTGTATGTTTTGCAACTTTTTGCATGTTAACGAGCCGATGAAGGATTTTGAGGAAGGCCGGTGCAAAGCATAATGGTGATTTGCGTACTACCTCTGGCTGATTGGAATGTGTTCCACTTCTTGCCTGTTAAGCATTTTACTAATCTTTTTCGAAAAAGAAAAGCTGATGCGTGGACCGTTCGCTAGATGGTCATAGAAATTGCAAATCATATGGTTGCTTAAGGTTGAGCTGACTACTCACTAAGGGCTCGTTCGTTTCCGTCGGATGGAATTCCAAACCGGATTACTTCCCGTCGGGGACAGACCCAGGGGGTCCCCTAACCATCGGGGTAATCACCCTCAAAAAACATTAACCCCGGACCAGGCGCAACGCAAACTCCGCCTCGCTCGAGGGCCGCGCACCCCCTCAAGCAGGCGAGCCAACTCCGCCTCGCTCAAGGGCCGCGCACCCCCTCAAGCAGGCGAGCCAACTCCGCCTCGCTCGAGGGCCGCGCACCCCCTCGAGCAGGTGAGCCAACTCCGCCTCGCTCGAGGCCACCCCTCTACTCAACGCGGCGCGCCCCGGCGCCCCGCCCAACAACGGCACTTAATGCCCGCCCCATCGGGCAGGCGCCGAAGTCAAAAGGCGATCTCTCCCCACGCCGCGCCGCTGACACCGTAGAGTTCGCTGTTCTACCTGCACCGGTCACTATGCGTCCTCACCGCCACTGTGCGGACGCATGCGGTGCTGCGCAAGGCCCTGTGCGGACTTGCAGGCGTCATTCCGCACCACTATTCCACCCGCTCCCGTCCTTTCCCCCCCGGCGCAGCCCTCGAATGGGCGTAAAGAACCCTCGAACGAATATATGAGCAGCGACCAAGCACGGACTCCGGTCAGGCGCGGCCTGGTGATGACGAACGCCGGGTCAAATCCACCAACTCTCGGCCATTCCCCGGTAAACCGGACACGCCGCGCACTATGGTCAATAGCAACCGCCATGCCGACCCCTGTGCCGCCAACTCTCGTCCTTCCCCACCTGCCACGCCCTCGAATCAACCAACGGCGGGCGGCTGGGCGCGGATTACGGCGGCGCCACCCCTCGAAACCACTCCAGGACAAGCACAGGGACGACCATGACACCCGCAGAAGCCGGAGCTCGCCATAAATCCCCTGCCAGGGTCAAGGACGACCGCACGCCAGGCGCCATGCTCTCTAGTGCGCACCCCTGTAGTACACACAGTACTTGTACTTGTAAACCCCTCCCCCCTCTCTCCTTGGCCTATAAAAGGAGGAAGGGAGCGAGAGGGACAGGGAGACAGACGGACGAACACACACACGATCACCACCGCACCCGATATTGGCACTCTGCCTCAATCACACCTCACCCCGGGACTTGGAGACTCCTTCTCCTCTCCCACCTCGCTTGTAGCCCCCCACTGCAAGCACCCCGGTGCAAGATAGTACAGCGCCACGAGCGCACTCTGCTGGACGTACGACCTCACGGTCGAAACCAGGATAAACCCTTGTCTCATCGTGCTAGCTCTTGCATCAACCGTCAGGGGACGGGACACAGCGCATTCTGTGTGGCGCTGAGGATTGGGCGGCCAATCTCAGCACCGACAGTGGCGCGCCAAGTAGGGGGGTTGCGCTGTGATCAACCCACTTCACCCGATCAGTTCCCTTGACGGCAAGCCACGCCAAGGCCATGTCGCCACGATCCGCCACGGGGTCCCCCGGCCCGCTTCCACGCGGGTACCGGATCATGTTTGGGAGCCTGGAGTTCGAAGCGACCGGTGAGGGCCTCCTCATGCAGCTCGCCTCCAGGACGCCCAACATGATAGCCATTACCCCGGCACCGCCAACGCCGTCCCAGCTCAGGAGACGTCGAAAACTGCACGAGCTGCAGATTCGCGGGGAGCGGCGCGTTGCCCCACGCGTCATCCTCCCCAATTGGGACGCACACCTGTTGCTCCGGCGCGCTGCCGCATTACAGGGGGGCGCACCCCCACCAGCGGCTCCCGCGGAGGGAGCACGCTGGGAAAATGCGGCCGGGCCGGCGCAGCTCCCGCACGGAATGAACAACGCGGCCGCAAGCTACTCCGCGGCAATCAGCGCTAACCTGAACGCGCAAGAGGGTTCGCCGGGTCACCAGCTGGGTTCGATCCGCGACCTCAACATTTCCTCGCCCGGCGGGTCCCAGCCTGAGTCGGACGACGGGGAAAGTGTGCGCGGACAGGAACACCCAGGCCTGGACTACTCCGGGCTCCGCGGCCGCGAAGGCCTTACCACCTTCCAGGCCGTTGCGGACTTCTGCCTCACCTGTTCTCACGATTCTAGCGAAGGGGAATACGACCCCACGCGGGAGTGCTTCGTCCTCGACGACGAAGTAGAGTCCGTGGGAGAGGATGAAGAAACGCGCGACGGGGCCGGGCACGACAAGCCGCCACCAGCGCCCGCCGAGCCATCGGGCGAAGCCGCACTCGCACAGGCATAGCTCGTGCAGGTACAAGAGCTGGAAGCCAGGCTCCGACAGGAGCGCCAGCAGGTACAGGAGCTGCGCGCAGCTCTGGAAGCCCGGCAACCCGAGCGCGGCGAACGTGCGCGAGCCGCCGGGCGTATCGCTCAAGTGCGCATCATGGGTGATGGCAACGACGCCAGCCCTGCCATGCCGCCGCGGGAAAGCCAGAAGCTCGTTGCCGTAGTAACTCTGATTCGGGTCATGCCCGAACCATCGACACCAGAGGCGCGCGACATGCGGCGCCAGGTGCAGGCCCTTGTCGAAGAAGCGGCCGTTCAACAAGCGGAAAGTTCCGCCTCCCGCATGCGCCACCAGGCTAGTTCGAGAGCCGGATGATGCAAGCAGGATAAGGAACAATCCATCCATACCCCGCCTAGGGGTGCATGGACGCCTCACCGACCAACGAACGACAGGAAGGCACTCATGACTAGCGACCACGAAACGAGGAGGTCCGCGAAGGACCGACTCGTGGAGACACGAGGCGCCATCAACGACGGTGACGCGCGCAACATCCTGAACAAGAAGAGGCAGGACGCGGCGCCTCCCCGCAGTAGGCACCCCCGACGAGGGGGGCGCTACGACAGCGAGGAGGACAAAAGCCCGACGCCGGAACCCCCGGGAACCCCTGTGTTCAGCCGGAAAATCCACTCGGCCGCCATCCCGCCGCGCTTTCATCAGCCGACCACCATTACCAAGTATTCGGGCGAGACGAAACCCGAGACGTGGCTCAATGACTACCGCCTGGCTTGCCAGTTGAGCGGGGCCACCGACGATGCTATGATCATCCGCAACCTTACGCTTCATCTCGCGGACTCGGCGTGGACATGGCTCGAACACCTACCCGCGAACCAGATCCACGACTGGGACGACCTAGTCAGGATGTTCGTGGGTAACTTCCAGGGCACGTACGTGCGCTCCAGAAACTCCTGGGACCTGCGCGGGTGCCGGCAGGCGGCCGACGAACCGCTGAGAGACTTCATCCGCCGCTTCTCCAAGCGCTGCACCGAGCTACTGAGCGTGGGTGACTCCGAAATCATCCACGCCTTCCTCGAAGGCACGACTTATCGGGAGCTGGTGTGCGAGCTGGGGCGAAACCATCCCACCAGCGTCAACGCGCTGTTCGACATCGCTACCAACTTCGCCTCTGGAGAGGAGGCTATTGGGGCAATTTTCGACGGCAAGACCAAGGGGAAGCGCGCGGAGGAGCTGCCCGCGGAGGGCAGCAAGTCCAAGGGAAAGGCTAAAAAGCAGAAACGAGGTGGCAAGGGCAAGAAGCCTCGGCAAGCCGCGCAGCAGCAGCAGCAGGGCGAGGACTCTGACGAGGCCCTCGCAGTCGAGCGAGGCCGCAAAGGCCCTCAAGGCCCTCCTCAGGGGGGAGGCCTGTTTGACGAGATGCTGAAGAAGTCATGCCCGTACCATAAGGGCCCTGTCAGCCACACCCTCGAACAGTGTGAGATGATCAAGGGTTACTTCAGGCGCACCCCCGCGAAGGAGGATGGCCCGAGAAAGGGTACGGGCGATGGCGGCAACGACGAGTTCCCCCATGTGGAGAATGTCTTCTTCATCGTAGGGGGGCCCATAGTGAACGCGACGTCCCGGGAGCAAAGACGTGAACGCCGAGAGGTCTTCTCCGTTCACCCCGCGACGCCGACTTACCTCGGCTGGTCAGACGAGACCATCTCCTTCGGCCGCGAGGACCATCCGGACTATGTCCCGAATCCGGGGCGCTATCCACTTGTCGTCAACCCCGTCATCAGCAACACACGATTCTCCAAGGTGCTGATGGATGGGGGCAGCAGCCTCAACATCCTCTACGTCCGCACCTTAGAGCTCATGGGCATCGGCACGAACCAGCTGAGGCCAAGCAAGGCGCCGTTCCACGGCATCGCACCGGGAAAACGGGTCCAACCCCTCGGGCAGATCGACCTACCCGTTTGCTTCGGCACTCCCGACAACTTTCGGAGGGAGACCCTCACCTTCGAGGTGGTGGGATTCCCAGGAGCGTACCACGCCATTCTCGGGCGTCCGTGCTACGCCAAGTTCATGGCGGTCCCCAACTACGCCTACCTCAAGATGAAGATGCCGGGGCCAAAGGGCGTCATCACCGTGGGATCGTCGTACGAGCATGCTTACGCGTGTGACGTCGAGTGCGTCGAGGGTGCGGAAGCGCTCGCCTACAGCGAGACCCTTGTGGCGGACTTGGAGAAGATGGCGAACGAGGCCGTCGACTCCACCAAAAGGCACGCGGGCACCTTCGAGGCTGCAGAGCACACCAAGGCGGTGCCCCTCGACCCCAATGCCCCCGAGGGCAAGGCGTTGAGGTTCAGCACCACCCTCGACCCCAAATAGGAAGCAGTGCTCGTCGACTTTCTCCGCGCCAACGCCGACATCTTTGCGTGGAGACCCTCGGACATGCCGGGTATTCCGAGGGAGGTCACCGAGCACAGCCTCGACATCCAGCCTCACTCCAAGCCGGTGGTGCAGCAACTGCGGCGGTTCGACGAGGAAAAGCGTCGCGCCATCGGGGAGGAGGTGCACAAGCTTCTGCAGGCCGGGTTCATCAAAGAGGTATTTCACCCGACCTGGCTTGCTAATCCTGTTCTAGTTAGGAAGAAAAACGAAAAATGGCGTATGTGCGTAGATTATACCGGTTTAAACAAAGCATGCCCTAAGGTTCCGTTCCCTTTGCCTCGAATAGATCAGATAGTAGACTCCACTGCTGGGTGCGAATTGCTATGTTTTCTTGATGCTTATTCCGGTTATCATCAGATTAAGATGAAAGAGTCCGACCAGCTCGCGACTTCTTTCATCACCCCGTTTGGCATGTTTTGCTACGTCACTATGCCGTTCGGCCTCCGAAACGCTGGAGCTACATACCAGCGATGTATGCAACACGTTTTCGGAAGCCACATCGGGCGGACCGTTGAGGCATATGTAGACGATATCGTTGTGAAAACCAGAAAGGCGGACGATCTGGTAAACGATTTGCAAATCACGTTTGGTTGCCTCCGGGCAAACGGGGTAAAGTTAAATCCGGAGAAATGCGTATTCGGGGTGCCGCGGGGCATGCTGTTGGGTTTCATCGTCTCCCAACGAGGCATCGAACCCAACCCCGAAAAAGTCTCAGCCCTGGAACGGATGGGGCCAATTTGGGACCTCAAGGGTGTGCAAAAGGTACTAGGCTGCCTCGCGGCTCTCAGCCGTTTCATCTCTCGACTTGGTGAAAAGGGCTTACCTTTGTACCGGCTCCTAAAAAAGCACGAACGCTTTTCATGGACCCCCGAAGCCCAAAAAGCCCTCGACGGGCTAAAAGCGTCGCTCGTACGCGCACCAATCCTCACGCCGCCGCAGAACGGCGAGCCCCTCTACCTATACGTGGCTGCGACAGCGCAAGTTGTCAGTGCCGTCATCGTCGTGGAAAGGACAGAGGAGGGTCACGCTCTGCCGGTCCAGAGGCCGGTGTACTACATCAGTGAGGTGCTAACCGAGACCAAGGCGCGGTACCCACAGATTCAGAAGCTAATCTACGCTGTAGTGCTCGCGTGACGAAAGCTGCGACACTACTTCGAGGCCCACCCGGTCACCGTAGTCTCATCTTTCCCTTTGGGGGAGATAGTTCGCAACCCGGACGTCTCGGGGAGGATAGCAAAGTGGTTGATGGAGCTTGTGGGAGAAACTCTCTCCTACGCGCCGCGAAAAGCGATAAAATCGCAAACCTTAGCGGATTTCGTCGCTGATTGGACCGACGTCCAACTTCCACCGCCACAGATCCAAGCCGAGTGCTGGACCATGTACTTCGACGAGTTAGTGATGAAACTGGGGCAGGCGCGGGCCTCCTCTTCGTTTCGCCCCTCGGGGAGCACATCCGATACGTGGTTAGCTTGCACTTCCCGGCGTCGAACAACATGGCGGAGTACGAAGCCCTCCTCGCCGGGCTCCGCATCGCCATTGACCTCGGCGTCAAACGCCTCGACGTCCGGGGAGATTCTCAGTTGGTCATTGACCAAGTGACGAAGAACGCAAGCTGCCATGACGAAAGGATGGAGGCGTACTGCAACGAGGTTCGCCGCCTCGAGGACAAATTCTATGGCCTCGAGCTGAACCATATCGTGCGCAAGTACAACGAGGAAGCGGATCAGCTGGCCAAGATCGCGTCAGAGCGAGTCACCATTCCTCCGAACGTCTTCGCCCGCGACCTCGACCAACCCTCCGTCAACTTCGAACAAAGGGCCGGAGCCCTCCAGACGCCCTCGGGGGCTGAGGGAGTCGAGCCCATGGAAGAGGACCCCTCGAAAGAGGGGCTCGAAGCCCTCGACGTTGGAAATTCTTCGGCCGAGGCCATGGAAATCGACGTGGAAACACGACCGCAAGACTAGCGCAGCCCATACCTCGCGTGGATCGACCGCGGGGAGCTGCCCTCGGACCGGACCGAGGGGCGCCGCATCGCCACAAGGGCCAAGACCTTTGTCTCGGTCGGCGGCGAACTATATAAACGCAGCGCCTCGGGAATTCTGCAGCGATGCATCTCCATCCCCGAGGGAAAGCAGTTGATCCGCAACATCCACGCCGGGGTGTGCGGACACCACGCGGCGCCGCGTACCCTCGTGGGTAACGCGTTCCGGCAAGGCTTTTACTGGCCTACCGCCGTAGCCGACCCGAACGAAGTCGTGCGCACCTGCGAAGGGTGCCAGTTTTACGCACGAAAGACGCATCTCCTGGCGCACGCCCTACAGACCATCCCTGTAACATGGCCTTTCGCGGTCTGGGGGTTGGATCTCGTGGGGCCTTTCCGCCCAGCGCCCGGGGGCTTCACCCACTTGTTGGTGGCCATCGACAAGTTCTCGAAGTGGATCGAGGTCCGGGCCATCACCAGCATCAGATCTGAGCAGGCCGTGTTGTTTTTCACCGACATCATCCACCGATTCGGGGTACCCAACTCGATCATCACCGACAACGGCACCCAGTTCACCGGCAAGAAATTCTTGGAGTTCTGCGACGACCATCACATTCGCGTAGATTGGTCGGCCGTAGCACATCCACAAACGAACGGCCAAGTAGAACGTGCCAACGGCATGATACTACAAGGCCTGAAGCCAAGAATCTTCAACAAGCTAAACAAGTTTGGCCGGAAATGGGTAGCTGAGCTACCATCGGTGATTTGGAGTCTCAGGACAACCCCAAGCAGGGCCACAGGCTTCAGCCCGTTCTTCCTCGTCTACGGCGCCGAGGCCGTCCTCCCAACAGATTTGGAGTACGGGTCTCCGAGGCTGAAGGCCTACCAAGAAGAACAAAACCAGCGGAACCGCGAGAATTCGCTGGACCAGGTGGATGAGGCTCGAGACGTAGCGTTGCTTCACTCGGCACGCTACCAGCAATCACTCCGGCGGTATCAAGCTCAGAAGGTGCGGCGTCGAGACCTTCACGAAGGGGACCTGGTGCTAAGGTTGCGCCAGGACAATCGAGAGCGCCACAAGCTCACTCCACCATGGGAAGGACCATTCATCATCGCCAAGGTCCTCAAGCCTGACACTTACAAGCTGGCAAACGAGAAGGGCAAGGTCTTCACCAACGCCTGGAACATCCAACAACTACGTCGCTTCTATCCCTAAAACTCTCAGCATTTCTTTCAAATACTTCATGTTCTTAGCCAACAACGATGAAAAGTTTGCGAAAAACATGGAAACATTGTTACTAACAGCATGAACAAGGGGGACTTGGTCCTATCCTCGATCTAGTCTCGATAGAGCCAAGCCCCCCTCGGGGGCTGCAGGGGGGTTTAACCCCCCCCCCCTAATCGTCCCAATTTTTAAAAAAATTGTGCTAAAACTCAGAGCGCTTAGGAAGATGCGGGGCGCGAGCTAACTAAAGCCGGAGCCGGCTGAGTCGTGAGACCGCCTACGCCCTCGAAGGGATATGGCATCTCCCTCTCCACTCCACGCCTTAATTACTCGCGAATTCGAAATATCCGGCCAAAATCTCTCCAAGCCAAGAATAGCACAATAGAACAATTAAACAAGTTCGAAGCGCAGAATCGAAATTCAAATTTAGTTTATTCACAGAGCTAGTCTCCTAAAAACTAAGATACATCTAGACCTCTAAGCCTGAACCTTTCAGGCTTCACCTTCCTGCGGGGGCGCGGCGGCCTCGGCGGCGGCAGTCGAAGGAACCGACGCGAGGGCCCCAGGACCATCGTCTTCACGGCGCACCGAGGCGGTGGCCTCCTCAAGGGACGCCACGGCGTCGGCTTCAGGATCAGCCTCGGCTTCGGGGGCAGCCACGGCCTCGGGCCCAATGTCGGCGCGCGCATCTTCATCCTCGCCAGGAAAAAGCTCACGCCCGAACTTGGCGGCAAGCGCTATGGCGGCGTCCTCGGCGCTATCATCGGCCTCGTCGAGAGCAGCAAGGGCGGTGTCGTCATCCAGGTCTGCGTCGATAAAATAGCCGCGCGCCACCGCCGCGAGGTCGATGTAGTAATGGGTCGACACCACACCGAGTGCCTTCTTCACACAGAGGTGAAGGGCGTTCTTGAGGCGCTCCGCCACACAGCCTCTCAAAGACCTCAGGCGGCTGGGCAATGACGACCCCGACTACAACCCCGACGGGATGTCGATGCACTGGATGTCCCGGCCCTAGTACAAAAAACCGGACCGGTTCACCGGTTGGACCGGAAAAACCGTGAACCGGTGGCCGGACCGGTCCGGTTCAATTAAAAGATCGGCCATGCAATTGGACCAGTGTGAACCGGTGCGAACCGGTCGAACCGGCCGGTTTTTGTGTCGAACCAGTGAACCAGTGAACCGGTTTTTCGTGAAACATTGATCAATTTGATGTTTGGATATTGGTTTCTAATTTAAAACAATAGATTATTATGATATAATTATGTTATACCATCTATTATGTTATATGTGATATCTTTTGGTAATAAAACTTGCATATTGTTCAAATAAATCATGTGAAATAAATATTATATTAATAAATAGTGAACCACTGGTTCGACCAGTGAACCACTGGTTGGACCGATGAACCAGTGAACCAGTAGCCTGACCGGTTCGATCTCCGGTCCGGCTTTTCGCACTTGGGTCCCGGCACGCGGCGTCGGCCGCAGCCCTCAGAGTCTCGAGCTCCCCTTGAGCCTCGGAGTAGGCGGCTTGAACAACCACCACCTCGTCCGCCTTCTCGGCCTCGGCCTTCCGCAGCCCTGACAAGGCTCGAGCACGTCAAAACGAACTCCAACACAGAAACAGCCAAGGAAGCTAAGAAAACATAGAACCATACCATCTACCAAGGCCCTGGCCTCGGTAAGCGCCGTGCGCTCCTGCTGGAGCAGGTCCTCCGCGGTGGCCAGTGCATCCTCCTTCTCCCGAAGCGAGCGGCCCAGCTGTTCGGCCTCCTGGGCCTTCTGCTCTGCCCGGGCCGTCGCCTCCGCGAGCTGAGACTACGCGGCCTCGCGCGCCTTGCGCTCCTGCTTGAGCCGCGTCCGCTCCGCCGTGAGCGCCTCGCGCTCCCGCTGGAGCTGGCCCTGTGCCTCCAGCAGCCTGGTCTCGGCCTCCTCGCGCGCCTTGCGCTCGAACTCGAGCCGCTCCAACGCCGCGGCCAATGCCCGGGCCCCCCGCTCCGCCGCGCCTCTCTCGGCGTCGCGTTCCTGCTCCGCGCGAGCCTTGGCGCCCTCGTGTGCGCGGGCGGCCGTCTCCGTCTCCCTCACCCGGGCGGTGAGCTGGGTCACCTCCGTGCCCAGGTCCAGGTTCGCCTGACGGTACCGGCGAAGATCGGCGTACAAGTCCACGATGCACGCGGTCTTGTCTGCCGCCTCCTGCCGCAGAAGCTGCACGAAGAACCATCAAGGATAAGGCACGAACCAAAAATAGTGACGAATCACCAAGCGGTATGGATAAGCACGGGGTTACCTCGAAGAGTTCCAGCGCCTGCCTTGAATGAAGATCGGCGGCAGCAGAGATGGCCCGCTCCTGGTCCGTCCCGACCTGTTCGGCTCAAGCCCACAACTCGTTCTCCTCCGCCATGCCCCGCCAGACTCGGGCAGAGACGCCGGGCTCCTCCGACCATGCGCTCGGGCCGCGCCGACCCTGAAGCAGCGCCACCTCGGCCGCATCCCACTCCGCCGCTCCCCCATCCGCTCTCGAGCCAAGGAAAGCGCCGCCAACACCTCGGCCGCAGCCACCCCCGCAGGGGGAGCACGCCCGCCATCGTCATCTTGGGCCACGCCTGGTGCGCAACCCAAAGCCGGCAGGATGACCGTGCTGCCGATTGGCGCGACCGCCTCCCGCCTCCTTCCAGTAGGGGCCGTGGCGGTGGCACGGCCCCCCTGCTCGCCCACCTCTATCACCGGGGCGCCGTGCCCCGGCTCCACGTCCACCACCTGGGCGTCTTGCCCCGGCTCCATAACCGCCACCGGGGGCGTCCCCTCCCGCTCCGCCTCCATCGGCCGGGAATCTCGTACTCCCGGCACCGGCTCCTCCGGCATCACTGCGGGCGTCGCTGCTGGACGCGGAGTCCCGCGCGAACGCGATCCCCCGGCGTGAGGGGAATCCAACGCCCCGACCTTCAACGTCTTCTTAGGCACGAGGCTGGGGCTGGCCTTAGCAGCACCCCGAGCGCTGAATCAGAAAGAAAAAACGGAAATTACGCAACAAAAAACCAAACGAGGATGGAAAACCATGAGAATAGCTCAAAGTGGGACTTACCGGACGCAGTCCTGCAAGGCCTGCAACTTCCGCTTCGAGCCGCCCGTCGAGGGAGCCCTCCTCGAACTCGAGGACCCTCTCAACCCGCTCGGGGGCTGCGAATCCCTCGAGCCCTCGGCATCCGATCTGCTGCGGTGCGACGCGCCCGCAGCAGGGGTAGGAGTCACCTGCGCCCGCGGCGCCGCGGGTCGGGCAGGCGCGACCGCCGTCCGCACCGCCACCGGTGCGACATCGCCAAGGCTCGCCGCGCCCGCCCCGGGCGGCGGCACGGCCATCTCCTCCTCCTCACCGGCGGGAAGAGCCCCGCCGGCGTCGATCTCCTCCTCCTCCTCCTCGCTGGGAGGGTCCGGGGAGTCCTCTGGGGACGCCGGCGTCGTCCCGCCGTCCCTCCTCCACCGGCGAAGCGCCGCCGAGTGCGCGTCCCACCGGGCCTGCCTCCTCTGGCTGCTGGCCTTCCTCGCCGCCTTCGCGTCCCTCTCGCGGTCACGGCGGGCGCGGTTCGAAGCGCGCACCTCCGGAGTCGGCGCGAGGGAGCGGTAGAGACCGCAGTTCACCTCCTGAAATCACGATGAATCAAGGAAGGGAATTCTAAGTTAATCAATCCGACAGCTCGGGATGGGAAATGGTGACTTACCGACAAAACGTGGCCCTCATCGGGGCGTAGCCGGAACGACCAGAGGTCGCTCGGCATGGTGTCGGGATGCACCGCCGTTCGCACCCTCGTGACGACGTACTCCTCAAGGAGTGGCTCCGGCAACATGCGTGAAGCCGCCAGTGCCGCCGGGTCAGCGCCCTCTGTCATCCGGAACAGAGGAAGCTGTCTCTCCATGAGGGGAACCACCCGGCGACAGTGGCAGTGCGCAAGCACATGCGCCACGGTCAAGCCCAACCCCTCTAGGGTACGAAGGGCGTCGATGACGGGGCGGAGCCTCTTCCGCTGACCATCGCCGGAAACGTCGTAGCTCCAGGAGTCGTCCTTCTCCGTCAAGACCTTGCCGGTGTACTCCGGCAACCCCAGGTCGTCGTTGCGCAGATAAAACCACCCCTTGGCCCAGCCGCTGTTGTTGGTGGTCATCCTGCAGGCCGGGTACAGGTGCTTCCGGGGCTCGAACGACGCGAGCGTAAGACCGCCGGCGCACGAAGAACGGCGCACCCTCCTCCCCGCGCCGGACGTGCTGAGCTCGGCGCGGAAGAGGTGGACCCACAGGTCCCAGTGCGCCTCGATCCCCAGCACGCCCTCACAAACGCCGACGAAGGCCGCCGCCTGAGAGATGGCGTTGGGGCGAAGTTGTGGAGCTCCACGCCGTAGTAGTGGCAGAGGCCCCGCATAAACTGGCTGGCGGGCGCGTTGAAGCCCCGCTCGTGGAAGCGGATGAAGCTCACCACGTACCCCGCCGGCGGGTTCGGCACCCTGGCCGCCAGCGGCGGGACAATCCACGCCGGCCGCGCCGGATCGCCCCGGGGCGAGAGCTGCCCGCCGGTCACCAGGCCCTCCAGGAGGTGATCGGTGGCGGTGGACGGAGTCCACTCTGTGACGCCCTCAATGACCACCATGGCAGACGGAGGAGTGGGGAGCAAAGGCGACGAAGGCGGGCAGAATAAGCAGAGAACAGCTAGCGGACTCGGAAGCGAGAGAAAAGTGGAGGCGCGAGCTGGTGCGGGGAATGGCGAAGGTAAGTAATCCCCTTCCCCCCTCCGCTTTCCTTTTATAAGGGAAGGAGCAAATTCATCCCCGCCGCAGCACGCAAACCCATTGGCAACGGGCCGGGCGCGCGTGGCGCATCGATGACAACCGGGGGCCCCCTCCCCTTTCCCCGAGGAACGGCACGCGTGAGCGGCGGCATTAACTGCGGCGTAGTAAAACGAAATGACACGACAGCGGTGCCTAACTGCCCGTCGCCTCGCTTCTCCCCGACGCACACCAACTCCGCCTAAAAAGGTGCGCCCACTACGCCCACCTCGCCCACTCCGCACCACGTCAGCCATGACCACGCCCGCCAACGGTCGCGCGTAGGCCTGCAAACTGAAACGTCAACAACCGAACGGAAGGGTTCCTTCCAAGGTAAGACAACGACGCCCTCCCCCGCCCCTCGAGGCGCGGGGTGCTACTAATCAGGGGCTCGAAGCCCAGGCCTCGAAAGGGTTCGACGGGCGCCCCAGATTAAGCGATGCGAAGGCTACCGGTCACGCTCGACCAACCCTCGAGCCCGCTGCTCGAGGGCGACCTGCACCTTTCGCAAGGCCCCACTGATCAGGAGTATGAAGCCTGGCCCGCGAAAGGGTTCGACAGGCGCTCCGGATCAACAGAGTCAGGGACGATTCGGGCGTGCTCAACGGACTTTACCCCGAACGCGAAGTTTGGGGACGCCCCTATTGTGTCCAAGGCCAGACATGGGCAGCTAGACGAGGGATCCCATCGAGGGAGAGCTTCCGCGCCCTCGGCCCCCATCGAAGGGGGCCAAGCCCTACCTAGCAAACCTTTGCAAGCGCTCTTATGGACGAGTCTCAAGACCACGAGCCGACCCCTAGCGAACGGGGCACGAGCGTCCACTTGAACTACCCGCTAGCAGCTCACCGAGGTATCCATGTACGCTGCCCAATTCGAGGGTTACACGAATGACCTCACCCCTCTCCCCCGCAAAGGGGAAGCGAGGGTCGCAACTCAAAGACAAGAAGCCCCTCTGACCGCCCCCGCTTGGGCCAGGGGCTCGGGGGCTCCTTGCAGCATATCCTCCTACTATGCGCGAAACACGTCGAAACCGTGCAGGGCCCGCCCCCCAGGTTCCGTATAAATCGGTATCATCCCCGCAATCCACCACGTCGAATGGGGAGCGACTAACACAACCCTCGGGAGTCAAAACCCTTGCACGAGTGAACTCACTCCTCCAAGGGCTCGGGTGCTACACCCGCGGGTGCGCTCGCGCGCCCCCGCGGAAGAACATACGTAATCAAAAAGAAGTAATCCCCGCACAATGCCCAGGAACGATCCCGCGAACCGTCAGCCTCTGCCCGACTGACCCTTAGTCCGGCAGAGACTCGGGGGCAACTGTCGGGGACAGACCCAGGGGGTCCCCTAACCATCGGGGTAATCACCCTCAAAAAATGTTAACCCCGGACCAGGCGCAACGCAAACTCCGCCTCGCTCGAGGGCCGCGCACCCCCTCAAGCAGGCGAGCCAACTCCGCCTCGCTCGAGGGCCGGGCACCCCCTCGAGCAGGTGAGCCAACTCCGCCTCGCTCGAGGCCACCCCTCTACTCAACGCGGCGCGCCCCGGCGCCCCGCCCGACAACGGCACTTAATGCCCGCCCCATCGAGCAGGCGCCGAAGTCAAAAAGCGATCTCTCCCCACGCCGCGCCGCTGACACCGTAGAGTTCGCTGTTCTACCTCCTCCGGTCACTATGTGTCCTCACCGCCACTGTGCGGACGCATGCGGCGCTGCGCAAGGCCCTGTGCGAACTTGCAGGCGTCATTCCGCACCACTATTCCACCCGCTCCCGTCCTTCCCCCCCCCCCCGGCGCAGCCCTCGAATGGGCGTAAAGAACCCTCGAACGAATATATGACCAGCGACCAAGCACGGACTCCAGTCAGGCGCGGCCCGGTGATGACGACCGCCGGGTCAAATCCACCAACTCTCGGCCATTCCTCGGTAAACCGGGCACGCCGCGCATTGTGGTCAACAGCAACCGCCATGCCGACCCCTGTGCCGCCAACTCTCGTCCTTCCCCACCTGCCACGCCCTCGAATCAACCAGCGGCGGGCGGCTGGGCGCGGATTACGGCGGTGCCACCCCTCGAAACCACTCCAGGACAAGCACAGGGACGGCCATGACACCCGTAGAAGCCGGAGCTCGCCATAAATCCCCTGCCAGGGTCAAGGACGACCGCACGCCCGGCGCCATGCTCTCCAGTGCGCACCCCTGTAGTACACACAATACTTGTACTTGTAAACCCCTCCCCCCTCTCTCCTTGGCCTATAAAAGGAGGAAGGGAGCGAGAGGGACAGGGAGACAGACGGACGAACACACACACGATCACCACCGCACCCGATATTGGCACTCTGCCTCAATCACACCTCACCCCGGGACTTGGAGACTCCTTCTCCTCTCCCACCTCGCTTGTAGCCCCCCACTGCAAGCACCCCGGTGCAAGATAGTACAGCGCCACGAGCGCACTCTGCTGGACGTACGACCTCACGGTCGGAACTAGGATAAACCCTTGTCTCATCGTGCTAGCTCTTGCATCAACCGTCAGGGGACGGGACACAGCGCATTCTGTGTGGCGCTGAGGATTGGGCGGCCAATCTCAGCACCGACACTTCCGGAGCCAGTTTGAGTGAATCCGGCCATGTCACTCAATCTAGCTAAGATTCAATCCGACCAATCCGACCAAAATGAACTGTCACAAACGATTGGCCAGGAATCAATCCAAACACAAGCTGCAGTAATAGAAAACCAAAGTGTAACTGTGAACAAAGCTAAACAAAAGTTGACTAATAACAGCATATGTGACATTCATCTTCTGTTAAATGGCATCCTATGTCTGAACTTGCATTTGTAACATTCATCTTCAGTTAAACAGAGCCGAACAGAAGCTTCATCAAGCACTGCGCTTGCAACGGCACGCTACCATACACAAATAAGATTGACCTACATTGGTCACTGTTCCTGAATTGAGCATATGCTGTTACAAATCGGAGAGAAGAGGGGAAGTCGGCGGAGTACCAGAGAGAAGGTGGCAGTCGCCGTCGCCGTGTCCGTCGCCTTGCACCGCCGCGCCGCCACCTCGCGCCACCACGCCTTCGCCTCACACGCCGCCAGTATTGCCCTCCTCGAGTCATCGTGTGTGGTGTCGGGGACGGGGCGTCGTGTGCGTCGCGAGGGATTTCGATCCGGACCTCCAGAGGTGGGGATTCAATCTGGGCCAAAATGAGAAGGGGGAAATTCGAACCGGGTCGACTTCCATTCCGGGCCAGGCCCAACCGAACAACCAATCCGGTGCGGACCAAGAATGAAAACTGCCCATTTTAATCCGCCGGGTTTGGGCCTTGTTCTGGGCCAATCCGGCCAAACAGAACGAGGCCTAAGGCTTCGTTTGGGAACGCGCGGTTCGGCGTGGAATGGGGGTATAAATGTCCAAAAAGCCCGAAGCCCGACAGCCCGCCCGAAAGCCCTTTTTTTGGCCCGGCCCAAGCCGGCCCGGCCTTCTCCGGGACCGTGCTGGCCCGGCCCGGCCAGTGTGCCCGGGCGTGGGCCGCCACCCCAGCACGCCGGGCGGCCCGGCCCGGCACGGTAATTTACCAGCGGCCCGGTAAAGGCCCGTGGCCAGGCCAGCCCACAAAGCCACCCCCCCCGCCCCACGGCCCACCGGCCACTCCAGTCTCCAACAGCTCCAAGCCTCCAAAGCCCAGGCGGCCATAAAAAGACCCTCTCGACTGCTCCCCCCCAACCCTAACCCGACTCGCTCGCTGCCTCGCTCACGTCGCCATCGCCGCTCCTCTCTCTCACAGCTCGTCTCGTCGCAGTCTCGCTCTCGAGACTCGCCGCCGCCTCCCCTCTCTCGCCTCGCCGTGGTCGCCGCCTTGCCATCGCCAGCACCTCCTCTCTCTTGCTCTCGCGGTCGTCACCTTATCCCTCGACGCGGTCGCTGTCGCGGACTCGCGGCGGCGCATCCTGCTGCCTCCTCTGTCCTCTCTATCTCGCTCTCGCTGTCGTTGTCTCGCCGTCGCCGTCTCGTTCTCTCTGACTCTACTCCGGGCTTCGGCTGCGCAGGTACAATCCCTAACCCTAACCCTAGATCTGTTCGATGTTGGTGTTGTTCTTGGGTTTTGCTCTAGATCTCTCTCTGATTTCTATCATTTCCGTCTTGTTGCAGGTCTCGCCGTCTCGTGGGGCCGCGCACCGTTGAGGAACAGAGGCGGAGCCGCGGAGGCGGACGCAAAGGCGTCGGGATGGCGGAGAGCATTGAGGAGTACACCATCAACGACGACCTGAGAGCTTGTGGTTTGCCCGGCGATGACGAAGATGACCTTGCTGCTGGTGCTGAGGCGTTGTTCGGTAGCGCTGCTGCTCCGATCACCGTCGATGCTGAAGCTGGTGTCGCCGCGTCCGGAATCCAGACGCCAGGTTTGACGCCGTCCCCTTCCTCTACGCCGTCCATCTCTACTGACAAGAACTCGTTGAAGTGTGTCCGGTCTCCTGCCTGGAACGACTTCGACGAGGTCTTTGAGACCTTGCCCAGCGGCAAGAAGGTACGGGTTGCAGCTAAATGCAAACATTGCTCTAGTGTTCTTACTGGTCGTTCATCTGCTGGTACTGGTCACCTGCTACACCACCAAAAGGGTTGTGTGGCTAAAGCTAAGCATGTGGCTCTAGTTCAATCTCGTCTTCAGTTTAATAGTGATGGTACTGTCTATACTTGGGAGTACAAACTTGATGTTGCTCGTAAGGAGTTGGCTCGTTTAATTGCTAGACTTGATTTGCCTCTTGGTATTGGTTATGAGGAAGCATTCGAAGAGTACATTACACGTGCTCACAATACTCGTTTTTCTAGGGTCTCTAGACAAAGCACTACTAGAGACTTAGAAAAATACTTCCTGGACCGTCGTAAAACTTTGATTGATGGCTTGGTTTCTGTTTCATCTGTTTGCATTACTTCTGATATTTGGTCCGGCAACGCTAAGGAAGACTATCTTAGTGTTGTTGCTCATTTTGTTTCTGTTGATTGGGAGTTGGAGAAGAGGGTTCTTGCTCTTAGGCAGATTGATTGCCAACATTCTGGTGCTAACATTGCTGAGCGTATAGAATCTGTTGTTCAAGAGTTTGGTTTGACAGATAAAGTTTTTTCTGTTACTCTTGATAATGCTTCTTCCAATACCAGGGCCATGTCTATGCTCATTCCTAAGTTTGTTGGTTACCTTGGTCTAGATCCCCAACCACTTAACAATGCTAATGCTTTGCGTGGTCTCTTGCACCAACGCTGTGCTTGTCACATTATAAACTTGATTGTTAAGTCTGGTTTGAAGAGGATCAAGACCCAAATTGAGGCTTTTAGGACTGCTATTTCTTATTTGAACTCTTCTAACCAACGTATTGCTGAATTTCAAAACTTTTGCATTGTTAAGGGGGTACGCCCTCGTAAGTTTGGTTTGGATATGGATGTGAGATGGAATTCCACTTATCTCATGCTCAGGCATCTTTTACCATACAAGCAAACTTTCTCGACCTTTATTTCTGCTAATTATGGTTTGGTTAATGGTGAGCCACTACTCACTGAAGGTCATTGGGCTGTTGCTTCAAAAATTATGGAGTTTCTTGGAACCTTTTATGATTCAACTGTTGCTTTATCTGGTGTTTACTATCCAACCAGTCCTCTGATGCTGCAACATATACTTGATATTGCTAGTCACTTGTATGGCACAGAGAATGATGATATGCTCATGTCTGTTGTGAATCCTATGAAACTCAAGTTTTCCAAGTATTGGCAAAACATCCCTCTTTTGTATTCATTTGCTTTTGTTTTGGATCCTAGAGCTAAGATGAGAGGTTTTCATAATGTTCTTCAGCTTCTTTCTCAAACTGTTGGTGTTGATTATTCTGCTTATTTCACTGAGGTAAGACATGAACTGTTTAAATTGTATAACAAGTATGAAAATAAGTTTGGTGCAGTTAGGTTTCAGAGGCCACCAACATCAACAACATCTTCATGTAAGAAAAAAAATGCATGGGGTAAGATCTATGGTGCTCCTATAGGTGCTCCTGGGAGTTCAAGTGCTGCTGGTTCTTGTTCATCTGTTCCATCTACATCTACATGTGGTCCTCTGCCTGTTGTTTCTGAGTTGTCTTCCTACTTGGATAGTGACGGCACCAATTGTTTTGATGATGATTTCAATATCATCAGTTGGTGGCATGAGCACAAACGCACATATCCTATTCTATCTATTCTAGCTAAAGATATTATGTCTGTTCCAGTTTCTACTGTCTCTTCGGAGTCTTGTTTTAGTCTTACTGGCAGGGTGATCGAGGAGCGGCGAAGACGGCTGACACCTAAGCATGTGGAGATTTTGACATGCGTCAAGGATTGGGAGGCTGCTGATGCAAGGGCACAACATGGTGTTGAGAAGGATATTGTAGAGCTGGAGGCCAAATTCTACATCAAGCATCATGAAGATGGGCACTCTAATGAAAACGAGTAAGTACTAAAACTCAAGTTCAAGTAATGTTTGTACTTCCACTAAATTGAAGCGGCTCATGCTCATGCTCACTCTCTGTCTCTCTGTTGTTACCTTGTTAGCCCTGCCCTTTTCATTTCCAGTGGCAATTAATGAAGTGGTGATGGACTGATGCTTCTTCCTGAACCTGAAGTTGTGAAGGCCCAGGCCCTGATGCTGCTGTAGTGTTGTGCTGTGTCTTGTGTCTGTCTTGTATCTTGGAGTGTCTGAACTCATGTGATGTAATATTGAACAATTAGACTTAAGAGTTATAGAAGCTGGGTTGTACTCTTTTTTTCCTTCCTAGGGTTTTCTCACAAGGGTGAGTTTTTACCTAGGAAGGTTTTTAATGAGGCAGCCACACTTGGTCACATAGATCAAGTGTTAAAACAGCCCTATAATTCTGTTAGCATTTATGTTACTTTGGTGAATGTTTGATTTGCTTGCTTTTTTCTGGTGAATGTTTGATCTCCTTGATTTTTTTCTGGTCATTTTGAGGTGTTTCTGAACTTGCGGGCCTCGGGCCGCCCGAGCACGCCCAAGCAACCGTCGTAGGCCGGGCTGGCCCGGCCCAGAATCGACCCGCGGGCTCGGGCTTGGGCCGACACCGCAGCCCGTGGGCTAGCCCGGCCCGGCCCGGCCCGCAGTGTCTTAGGGCCGGGCTTGGCCTGGCACGGTGACTGCCGGGCCAGGGCCGGGCGGTCCGGATGGCCATCTATAAATGGGGGTGAAACCCCGTGGTCCGCGGGAGCAAACCCGCGCGTGGATCAAACCGCGCTAAAAATGCATTTGGCGAGCCAGGGGACGGAACGGCTCCCACCCCAAAACCCCACCAACCCACGCGGGTCTCGCTCCACACCATCTCGGGCCGGGAACAACTCCCCTCGCGTCTTGCTGTCTCCGCTCCTGAAGAAGGCGACGCCGCCGCCACCTCTCCCTCGCGGCACCGGCGGCGAGTCCGACGGCAGCCGCAGGTGCCTCCTCCTCCTCTCCCCCATCTCCCCCGCCTCGTCCCATCCATATTCCCTTCTGTCCCTCTCCTCGTCATCCCTTTCTTCCTGCTAGGGGTTGTCAGGCAGCGCAGCGGCAGGGGCGACGGCTGATACTCCCCGCCGCCGGGCTCGATTCAGACTGTGGCAGCTTCTCCAGGTGAATATCCCCTCCCCTCCCCTGTCCTCCTCCTCCTTACCTTGCTAGCTTCAATTCCATGCTCCTGTGTTGTGCCAGATCCGTGAGGAGAAGCTTCTTGGTCATTTCGGTGAACTTCTTTGTTCATGTAGAACTCCTGAAATTTTGTTGTTCGTGTAGATCCCATACTTTAACTCCTGAAAGGAAGGATCACGGAGCTTGAGCACGAGGTTTTGCCTAATCTTTGCTTTTTTGTCCAGTCGGTGTAGCTTCTGAATCTGATTGACTATGTTTCTCTGCTCATGTTTGTTTCGAAATGATTTGGAACTAGGACTCTGAAGTAGGTTGCCTCTGACTATTCTGTAGAATGTATTCAGTCTGTGAAGATAAAAGGAACCTTAATCTTTTGATATCCAATTCATCAGTTTAAACCGCGTGCTTTTTAAAAGTTTGTTACAGCATCAAATTTTATTGGTGTGTAGAAAATCAGCTACAAAACTATTGCAGCATTGCTTGTGATGAAGAGTTTGTTTACTATGCACCGCTGCTCGAAATTAGACAAATTTTAGTTGGCCCAGTGAACAAATAGTTGTGAAATAAGCAGTACTTCTAGAGTTGTAGGACTTTGTTACACCTGTAGGGCTCCTTTGGGAGCGCCAAACCCCGTGGGAATCCCGGACTTTTCCCTGGGCAAGCCTCCCGCGCGGAAATCGGCCACGGACCAAAATTTCCTCGCATTTGGCAGCCCGTACCGCGGGGGTGGGCGACCCCGTTCCCTGCGATTTCCCCGGGGCGGCTCCTCCCGACCTTGAGGGTCCGGCCGCCGCCGATCCGCGAGCGACGCGAGTCTTCGCTCCGTCGCCGCTCCTCCTCCCCGTCCGGCGTCCGCGCCTCGCTCCCCGGCCAGCGCCGCCGCCGCTCCGCCTCCCGGTTCCTACTCTCTCCGCTCCGTCGCGGCTCCTCCTGCCCGTCCACGCTCTGCTCCCCGGCCAGCGGCCCAGTGCCGCCGCCGCTCCGCCTCCCGGTTCCTAGTCATCTTCCTGCTGCCAGGTTTGTGCACGGCCTCCTTTCCCCCTCTGATTTGTGTCTCGTTCCGTTGTTGCATCTCGATCTGGCTGTTGCTCCCTATATGGTTATTGATCTGAACAGATTCTCCATGTTTGTAGATTGAATCCTCTGAATCACTAGCTCGATAGCACATAGCATCGTGGTCATTAGCTATCTCTGCATGTCTTCTTGATGTGTGAACTTGCTCCGTGCATATGATGATCTCTTTATGCATTACACATAGACATTTCATTAGTACTTAGTACAGAAAAGTAGTACTCAGTGCAAACAAAACAAACTCTCAATGAACCAAAGCCTAAAAATCCCCACCAATTCATATTCAAGCACACTACATCGGTGCATTTCTTGTTTTCTAAACTAGTGCCTTTTCTAATTGACATACTGTACCATGTCTAGTTAATTTTCAGTGAGGAACTGAGGAATAGTTAATTTCTTGTCAGTCTATCTTGTATTGGGAGATTATGTTCAAGATTTGGCAATTTATTTAAGAATTTTGATTTGGATCTTGTAAGCTGTCAATTAGCCATTCCTTAGAAACAGAGATGCAAAGTAGTGGTGGAGATGCAAAGTCATTCCTTACTCTGTATTTTTAATGGTGATTTCGTTTTATTTAGGTTTTGTTTAGGCTTTGACTGTAATTTGGCAATAAAAATGGGGTTTTCTGTGGTTAGCAGTAAAATATAGAGCTGTATTGAAAATTTTGATGATCTTCAATGTCTCTCAAGTTGTATGTGAAGGTGGTGAGTATAAATCATTTCTCTGTATTTGACCTCTACACGTTTGTTGGTTGATTCATTTGATTTCTGTGCCTTGGCCGACATGTAGGATTTCTTAGTTTGAATTCCTGACTGTAGGATTTCTTAGTTTGAATTCTTATGTGCCTTGACTGTAGGACTTGCACTAATCTCCTATCTGAGAACTAATGTCTGATTATTGATTTAACTGGCAATTGCAGATGTCTTAGGAAGGTGGGAAGCTGCACCTCAACGATTTCTCAGTTATTTGCTTCTGACCCCAGATCTCAGACCAGGTTTTAGTAAGAAAATAGCTTGATTCTTCATTGGAATCGATAGATGTAGAAAAATATTCATGCTGAACTTCTGACCTTTCATGTGTAGATTTGACTAGCAGTAGGTGATCAAGGCTGTTGTATGTGTACCATTGGCCTTTTTAGGCCTTTTTGCTAACAATTCTTTTCACCTTTGCGGAGTAAAATGTTGCATGTGTACCTTACATATTCCATTTCTTTCTGGAGTGTCATGCTTACTTTATTTCAAAAGAAGCCACCTTCAGCTGCAGAGATTTTCATCCAACTGTCAAGGAGTAGCATATTCAGAGTTTTAGACCATCCTAAATTAGTGCTGGGTAGTTTTAGGTCTATCATTTCATTACTCTTTTGTCGTATTGGGAGTACATTTCATTCTAATCAGCGTTTATGTGAAAACAGGTCTATCCTGTTCTGTAATGGATTCATTTTGTCACAACATGACATGCATATGAACAACTGCATATTTGAGAATTCCTGTTTGAGAATTCCTGCTTGTATCATGTGTCTGTCATGCATATATAGATCATGCATGTTCTGTGCTGAATATGCTGGGATTCCTATGGTTAGCTCAGGAAATTAATAAGCTAGTCTAGTGTTTTAAGCCCATCCGAAACTGTTTCATTTGTGATTAATTGTAGTGAGCAAGAGGGACCTGATAAGATAAACATATAAAATGCAGATTTTTTTTCAGGTTTGAGTGATATGGGGAGCTTGAAGAGGAGAAACTGTTGAGGGAAGGACCTTTGCTTCTTTTTGCAGCTGAGTAGCTGCTTAAAAAACATCTATTCCTTTTGTCTTGCGTTAGCTTGTCTGAAGCTTATGTATGTCGTGATGTTTATTCATATAACTATATTATTCATAAGGTCAGGGTGAGTGTTCTTGATGTTTATTTATATATTGTACTATAATTTTGTGGTGAATGAGTTGCAAAAAGGCTTATTGACATTGCCGCTGATATTGTATGCCTGCAAAAAAGCTCGACGATTTAGTCTTGTATGCTATCGAAATGGCTTTGCTTTGTGTTGTGCTGATATTGTATTATATTATTCACAGCTTGACAATGACGTGAGTGGAGTGCATGCGTGTTCTACCGGGGTTTGTCTGTTTGTGTTCCCAAACAGCAACGCGGGGAGGGAGGCGGGGCTGCCCCGCGCGGGAGGGGGACCGGGCTGTCACGGAAAATTCCCCGTGCGGGGGAATCTGCCCGGGCTGGTACGCCCGGTGCTGCCAAAGGAGCCCGTAAAGTCTTTTTGCCATGCTGGTATTCAGTGATTTGAAAAAGAATTACACTGGGTTCTCAATTACAACTGTACGTCTCTGCTGTCCATTGGCTTCAGCTTAGTTAATTATTTACACTCACAGCTCTACTGTTTCTGCATTGCCTATCTTTTCAAGTCTAAGATTGTCTTAGAAAACATCAGTTACGACTGTAATGTAACTTATTGTAGTTACCTCTATCGGACTGTCACTCTTACTTTTTCACTACAAATCTTGTATGTATACTTTCTCACTGTACAATTAGTTCAGAATAGTTCACAGTTACCTCTGTCTTTTGCTTGAAGCTGGTTCACAGATTATTTCACGTTAGTTCACATATTGTTCACATTAATTCACAGTTCAGATATTGTTCAGAATAGTTCACAGTTCAGGTTAGATCACGGTTTCAGTTTTGCTTAGATTTAATGGATCCCATATATGTTTGTGTCATAGTAAAGCATATCTTACACCAAGCAAATTTCTCCTTCAATATTAGTGCTAAAGCTTCATGGTTTAACTTGCTCTGTGCTGCAGGTAATGTGTGCACAATGGATCTTTTTGCTGCACATGCCTCCTTCAATTGTGCCAAGAGCCTCACTGTGGATTAAAACTCCCGCGGTGGAAGGGGATCGGGTGGTGGGAGGGGATCCACCCAATCCCCACGTGGGTTCATGCTCCCTTGGTTTATGCCCCACAGTTCCCAAACGAAGCCTAAGTTTTCTTTGTCAAAGCTCAAGCCTCAAATTTTTGTAGTAAGAACTAAGAATTCCATTGTATCGAATATTTTAGAAAATAAGAAGGTGTTTTGGTTGTTTGGATTGCTTCCAACGGACGCCCTGCCAATTATTTGGTCATTGACCATCCATAGGAAGGCGTTGGATTAAAGCCAAAGATCAGTGCGCCCTGATGCTCGCGCTCGCATGGGGCGAAATCACGGGCGGGAAATCCATCGCCAAAGAATTTTTTTAGACACTTCGGGAACTTTGATTAAGTAGAGCAGGATTACAATCCGTTTCAGCTACCTGGATTAAGCAGGTAGGGAAAAAGTTCAACCGACTCGACCGGGTTTTCTAGCGACACGAGGCTCGCACACAAATCCATCGCCAAAGATTTGGCGAGCGTGAAAAGGGCCTCTAGCCTAGTGGGGTAGAGCACCCGAGTAGCACCCAGTAGACCTAGGTTCCACTCCCTATGAGAATGAATTAACTGTGTTTGAAATAAAAATTATAAAAAAATAGATAGGGGCTTTCCTGCTGACCTCGGTGAAAGAAAAATTGGCGAGCCGCTCTTCGACGCAGACTGGCAGGGCATACGTGGGCAAAAACCAAACGTGCCCCTAGCCTCTACAACGTTTGTACGTACTAGCCTTTAAGACCACCCTACCCAGTGAAAAAAAAATCCAATGCTTTGATCTTCTTTCTAATAAAAAAGTATCAATTTTTTCACTGTGTCGATGCTAAAATTACACGGGCCTGGCCCGCCTGGGCCCGTGTCTCCGTTGCCAAACTATTGTGGTTGAGTCCTGCCATGTGTGTGAATGGGCTCGTAGTCCAATGGTAGGACGGTCCAGTGGGACGCTACCCATCAGGGTTTAAATCCTGGTGCTCGCACCTTTTTCTGAGATTTTCTCAGGATTTACCGGCGCTATGCGTTAAGTGGTAAGCGGTGTTCCCGTCGACAACGAGGCGCCAATGGTGACTTCGGGAATCTCCATATCTGCCGGTTGCTCAGTCCTTCGGAGGTGCTCATAGGGTAGGGTTTTCGTACGTGTATTCATAGGGATGAGTGTGCGTGTGTGAGCGTCTGCATTGTACTGTGTCATTCTCAAAAAAAAAAGTCCTGCCATGTGTTTATCCATAGAATTCCTTTATCCAAGGGACATGGTCATATCATTCTAAAAAAAAGGGACATGGCCATATGGGTTTCAGCATTGATGCCTAACGATGTGGCAGATAACAAGTTCACACGCATAATGTCTACTCCCTCTGTCCCTTTTTATTTATCACCGTCGGTTTCCGTGCCACAATTTAGATTGGATTTGTAGAAAATATGTGCAACATTTTAATCTCCAAAAAAATTTGTTAAACAACTAGATTCAAATATCTATATAATGATATTTAATATGTACTATAAAAATTAATATATATTTTTATATTCATTCAAAGTTGTTTTTCGGGAACCGTAAACGTTAGACAAAAAGGGACAGAGGAGTACTTGTAACGCCCGCGTTTTTAATCTCTGGGAAAATCACTAAATAAATCACCCGGAGGAAACTTTTCAAAAATGTTTTACCGCCCGAGCTCCCTCTACCGCCAAAACATGTCCGCCTTGTTTCCCCCCCTCTTTTTCCTGTTCGCTTCGTCGTCACCGCCCTCTTTCCGTCCCATCCCGCGTCACCCGCTCTCGGGTCGACCGCCGGGCCCGACCGTCGCTGGCCACCCGCCGTCGGCGCCTGTCTTTTCCACCGCGAATCCCGCCGTTCCCTCCCCTTTTTCTTTTTTTCCCTCCCTTTTTCTTTTCCCTTTTCCTCCTTTTCCTTCTCCCCTTTTCTCTTTCTTTTTCCTTTTCCCTCTTCTTTCTTTTCCCCCTCCTCTGCTCCTCTACCCGAGCACCCTGCTCCGCTCGCTGCCGATCGCCCCCTTCCCCGGCCGACCCCACCCTCCGTCCACCCCTCCGCTCTGCTCGCCGCCGACCATTCCGCTGCCATGCTGCACTCGCCACCACCTCGCCATCACCGCCGGCGCTGCCGCACGCCACCACCTGCTCTGCGCGTCGTACACGCCAACGCCGCCGCGCCGACACACCGCCTGCACCGCCGCAGCAGAGCCGCCGTCCCGCGTCGCCCGTCGTGCACGCCGCCGCGCTCTCGGCCGCGCTCGACCACCGACCCCGCGACGCCACTGGCCATCCCGCTACCGTACCCCGACATTGCCGTGCTTGTCCCGCACACACCACCCCGGCCCTGCCGTGCCGCCCGAGCACCGTCATACCGCCCCACACGGCCGCTGCCGCATCGCTTGTACCACCACCGCCTCGCTGTCGTGTCGTCCAAGCCTCGCACCGACCGCTACTCTGCCCCGCACGCCACTAGCGCCGCCAGCTCCACGGCAGCCCCGCCACCGCGACGCCGCCCGGGCCCCATCCGCTCGGATGCGCACGCCACGTCCCGACGCTCGCGCGCGACAAACACAGCGACACCACCGTACACCCCGGAGGACACCACGACGACGAGTCGTCCCGTCGCCGGCCGTGATTCACGCCGAACGCCATTAACTTCCTCACCACCGGCCCGCCAAGCGGCCTCTCGTCGACCCACCCCCTCGCCGCCTCTCCCCGCCTATAAATAAGCCTCGGAGCTCCTCCACCACCATCTTCCGCTCACGAGCCGCCCAACTTGCCCTCTCCGCCGCTGCAACGCCGCCACCTTCACCTCCATTGCCGCCGCCGCCGCTCCCGTGGGCAGCACTGCACCGGCCACCTCCGCCCGAGGTAGTAGCCTTGGTGAACTTGCCATACCTCGCACTCCCTTTCCCCCTGTCCAATTTCCGCGACCGCCGCCCCAATCGCCGGCAGGCCGGCCGACCGACACCGCCGCCCCTCCCTCTCTGCCTTTGTTCTGCTCGGGAAAGAAGAAAGGGTGATTTTACCCATACCCCCTACCCTTTCTGCTATTCAACCCGCCGTCCATCGAACATAAGATTGTCTCTCTGGCACGTTTTCACATAGCCCCCTAAACTTTTACCAAATCAACCCACAGTCCACCAGCACTATTCCCTCTCTCTCTCTCTGTTTCGCCTGAGGCCCCTGGACTTTTCGGTAATTACAGAAAGGTCCTTTTCTTTATAAACAGCCCCTAAACCTCCACCAAACTCGTCATTTCATGCGCCAAATTAATCCCGTTTGACCCCAAACTCCACCACAATAATTACCAGTATAATTCCGCCAAACCACCCAGTCCACATTCAAAAATAATCATGTCGTCATCTTTCGCTCTCATTTTCCGCTCTTTCTTTCGGAGCTCAATAAAAGCGTTTTCTTTTATTTATTGTATGCTTGTTGTGTGTGCCGTAGACTCCGCTGTGAACGAGGAAGGACTCGAGGAGGAGCAGTGCTACGAGCAGGAGCTTGGAGACCAAGACCCCGGGCAGGAATCCCTCGAGGGTTGGGAGAACGACAAGTGCAATCCCACCCTTTGATGCATACTTTTGTCCCAGTTTTTATAAACACAACACATGGCCTGATTTATAAAACTTACATGATTTTACTGCTAAACCCGGTTGGATAGCCATTCCTTGATTGCTATGACCACTCCCTTGACAACCCAGATTAATGTTTAAATATGACAATGCTCTGTTTGAATATTGGTCACTGCTAGAAATGCTTAGGAATATTTTACCATTATGCCCCCATGACAATCACTTGGGTTTACAAAAGCAACTGTGTGCGTGCTTTAAAATAAAAGGGATGATTTGTGTGAATAAAATGAGTACCCGTGTGGGATGAGACAGACGGTATTTCTGTGTGAAATACCGAGGTGAGCTCGAACCTGTGTGGTTGAGCATGGTGGGAGTTGTCTATCCTATCACAATTTTTGGGATGATGTTGATGTGTCATCTAGCCTAACCCAATTTATTGTACCACCACTCGACCGTTGTATGTGGCAACGGCCTAGCATAAATCCCACTAGTTAAGTTGTTGGTTATGTGGTGTGCTGGTGAGCAACAGAAGGCCATGGAGCCGGGGATACGATCTATGTGAGGTATGCCCCCGGGTAGAACCTCGTTGGCAGGTTGCTTACCCCCTGGTTGCATCTGTGATAACTTGTCAGTTTGGCTATGGTGGGTAATGGCTTTGATAGGAGCTGCACTGGCACTAAGGTGTTCATGTAGTGGTAGCCTACTTGTGGTTGTGTACACCTCTGCAGAGCTAAAACCTATCCAGATAGCCGTGTCCACGGCATTGGGCGAGTTACGGCTTGGTCACTTCACTAGTCCCCTGTTTTGTTGTAAGAAAGCGTTTGGTGTTCGTTGTGCTGAGAAAAGTCCTGACTTGGGCTACGACAGATGGGAAATCTGGTAGCATTAAAATCCTGTGTGTAAAAATGTTACATTTGTTGATCCTAATAAAAGAAATACTTGTGAAAACCCATTGCGAAAACTAACCCCCTGTATGTGTAATAAAATTTGCTTTGCTGCTAAATAAACCATGAGTCATCCTTGTTTCAATACTTGCATACTTCTGTTATACCCTCCGTGGTTGTGGTTGCGCTTGCTGAGTACGTATGTACTCACCCTTGCTTACTTTGTTTCAGAGGCAGACCCGGACTTTGTGCCTGAGGATATCGTCTAGTGGGGTTCGTTCTGCACCCAACCTTTGCCTGTGTGTTAGGGTCACCCGCTGGAAGCCGCATGCGTTGCCACTCTGATGAAGACCTCTATGTTATCAACCTTGTTATCTGGAGCTTAGTGTTAGTTCTGTTCGTCGTGGCCCTGCAATGCCACCGTCTCCCATAATGTTGTTCTTGTATTGAACTATCTGTTGTAATAATGTGAACCAGCATCCTGGGACTGGTATTTGTATCACATTAAGTTCTCTCTTTCGAGGGGACGCTTCAGGTGGTATCAGAGCCAATAGGTTGGCCGTAGGACGTACCCCTAGGATCGTGACCCTTTTCTGGTCTTCTCTCGCCAGTTTGCTCTTGTCTAAATCCTTCCTCCACACAAGTACTCACCGACGGCTTTTTGACTTGTTCCAGATGGCCCAGCTGGTTGACGAGGGTTGGGGTGAAGGAGTCCGCCCCGCAGAACCTGGCCTCCCCTAGTTACTGCTGCTCAGCCTGGAGCACGTTGGAGTCACAGAGATCCCCGAGTACTTTTGCCGAGAGTTCACCACCAATGGTACCCGTCGATGCCGGATGTTCATCTTTGTGGGGAAGAGCTCACTCTACAAGGAGGTGGCACCTTGGTTTGTCCACGCCACCGGCTACGACCGCCCCAACGCCTACCGCAAAGCCGCAAGAAGAGCCCTGATGTGCCTCCGCGTACTCTACAAGCAGTACCTTGTGGGGACCACGTTGGGATTTGCCCCACCCCTGGAAAGTGGAGGACGCGAGTGGATTGCCCAGATGAGGAACCTTGGGAGAGATGAAGATATGGAGGACACTGTGTCGCACTTGTCCATTTACCTCACTGGCTTAGACAGGCTGTACCGAGAGACATCGGGACAGCTGAGGCACCAGATCCGCAGAGCCGAGAAGGCGGAAAAAGAGTTGGAAGAGGTAAAGAGAGAGCTGGAGATACAGAAGGTGACAACTACTCAGGCTGCCAGCTCCCTAGCTGCTCAACACGCCAGATGCCAGGCTTATTCGGAGTATGTGGATAGGCTGGAAGCCTACAGGAGGGAGAATGGGTTATTGGAAGGAGAGCCCGAGATGACCCACATGGATGCAGGCACACAGACCGAAGATGAAGTGCCAGAGTATCAGCTCCCTCTGAAGAAACGTCGAGTCTGCCTGGAGTAGAGTCCTAGTTTAGACTAGCACCTAGTCTAGCCTTTCCTGGAGTAGAGTCCGTTGTATCCATTAGCCCTACCAGCTTAGCATCAATGTACCCATGATCCTTGTACCCCGCCATGTTATGCAATAAAGGTCATCTTTTATCCTGCATCTGTTCAATTTTTGTTTTCCCCTGGTTTCAGATGGCGGAACAAGGATGGACCCAGGGAGTCTGCCCAGTCACACCTGGTTTCGCTGGCCTGTTGATCCCCGCGCTAGAGCGCCTCGGTGTACCTGAGCGCCCGAGGTACTACAGCAGGGAGTATGAGCACCATGGGACCCAACGCTGCAGAGTGGTCATAGTTGTCGCCAAGAGTGACCTCTACCCTGTCGAAGCATGGCGTACAACCGCCACAGGATTCAGGCACCAGGACACCTACCCCTTGGCTCTCAGGAAAGCCCTCCGCTTCATGTGCGGGATCTTTGAAAGGCACCTGGTCCCCACTCCAATGAGGTACTTCCCGCCGGTCGTCAGAAGTGCAGTCTGGCGAGCCCGCATAAGGAACTCGGAGCAGCGCCGTCAAGAGGAACCCATCCTGTACCAAGTGGTCACCTACCTCAACTCCTTGGACCAACTCTTTGACGAGCAGGCTGAGCGCCTGAGGGAACAGACCTCCCGGGCTGAACAAGCAGAATTCTCGGTCCGCATGCACCAAGTCCAGGTGGCCCAAGCTGAAGCAAGAGCTGCTGCTGCCATCAGCAATGAGGCAGTCGCCCAAGAAAGCCTCTGACAGGCTCGGGACCTGCGTATCCAGGATTGGACCAGAAGTGGAACGCCTGTTCCGGCAATTGGAGAACCCCATGTCCTACTTGGGACACCGATCATGGCATGGGGAGAAATTGTGGGGAACCCGCAGGCACTGTCGGGAACTCCGGCAGGATCACCGCCCGCTGAAGAAGGACCATCTGAGCCGCCTCGGGAGAATGGGACCTTGACCGAGGCTGAGCAGGCATGACTTGCACCGCCAGAAGAGTGCACCAACCCAGAGGAGAGCTCGCCCTGCGAGTAGGCCCAGAGTCAAGCGCTCAGATGGGAATGAAGCCAGCTTGGTCCGCAAAACCCTTGTATCCCTAAGCAGTAGCTTTCCCCTACCATGTCCTGTACCCCTTGTAATGCGAGCCAGCGTTGTATGCCCCAGCTGTTGAATGAAACCTTGTGTGCTTGTTTGTTAGCTTATGTTCTGTGTGTGCCTCGGCAGAAGTGTTTCTGCCTTTTCAAAAATGCGAACTAATCAATTTAAACATCATCTTAACCCAATCTCACGAAGGCCTTGCTCAACCTGCAGATGGTGAACACGCGTGCCAGCGCCTCTCAGAGACGCGCCCCCCCCCCCCCCCCCCCCCCCCCCCGGCTGGGGGAGAGCCCCCAGAAGGGAGGAGAGAGAACCCCGAGAACCAGGAAGTGGATCAGCAGGATCCCATGGGAGAAAACCAACCTGAAGGACAAGCACCTGTAGGAGGCAGACCAGAAGCAAGTCATCCAGGAAGTCAGAATGAGGGCTCGTTTGTTGTACCCCCGCTTCCACCAGATTTCAACCTGGCACAAGCTTTGTACCATCACACCCTGTTCATGCAAAACGTGTGGAATGCCAGCCGCCGCCAGGAGACAGCCCGTAGGCCTAATGCGGGCGACAAGTTAACCAACTTCCTGAGGACCAGACCACCCACCTTTGGAGGGTCCAGCAACCCCTTAGAAGCAGATGACTGGCTGAGAACCATCAAGAGGAAGCTGGAACCGTTTGGATGTGGAGACCGTGACAAAGTTCTCCTGACATCTCACCAACTCACTGGAACTGCCTTAGCATGGTGGGATGCTTACTGTGCAGCTTCCCCAAACGAGTCTGCAATCACCTGGAAAGAGTTTGAAGAAGAGTTTCGTCGCTATCACATCCCCGATGCCACCATGAGGCGCAAGGCAGATGAATTCCGTGCACTGAGGCAAGGAAACAAGACCGTGGAAGAATACACTCACGAGTTCACTGAGCTAGCTCGTTATGCACCGGATGAAGTAAAGACAGATGCAAAGAGGCAGGACGCTTTCATCAAAGGGCTACACCCAGACCTCCGAGCCCTGCTAGTCTCCCACAGTTTCCCTGACTTCAATACACTGATGAACAAGGCCATTGTCACGGAAAAAGCCAGAATGGATGCAAGGCAAGAGAGCAAGCGCAAGTTCCTGGAAAGCAAGAGCCGCCAGATGGACCGCTCACAGAAGCCCAGAAGCTCCGATTACGCTGCACCTAGACCCCAGGCTCCCATACAGTACATGACTCAATTTCAGGCTACAAGCTCCCAGGCTCCCAACAACCAGTACAAGAGCCAGAACACCTCAAAGCCACCGCAAAGCAAAATCAGTCAAGTCACGGCCAGCAACAGCAATGCGAGAGCCTGCTTCAACTGCCGTGAGACCGGACATTACATCGCGGACTTCCCATACCCCAGGAGCAAGCCTGCGATA
The DNA here is from genome assembly GCA_033239725.1 of Echinochloa phyllopogon. Taxonomy (NCBI): domain Eukaryota; kingdom Viridiplantae; phylum Streptophyta; class Magnoliopsida; order Poales; family Poaceae; genus Echinochloa; species Echinochloa phyllopogon. The sequence continues at coordinate 6,388,474 of BTCW01000009.1, read as the reverse complement.
TCAGTCTACTCCAACTCGGTGAGTGGACCCAAGCCACCAGTGTCTGGAGCCAACCGTGTACCCGTCCGCAGCGCCAACACCGGCAGCAACAACAACAACACCCAGCAGTCGTATGGACGAGCCCGCGTCAACCACATCGACGCACAGGAAGCTCAAGGAGCACAAGGAGTAGTACTCGGTGAGTACCTAGTCAGTTCAGTTTTGGCAACAGTATTATTTGATTCTGGAGCATCGCATTCCTTCATATCATCAAGTTTTGTGGAAAAGCACAAAATACCTACAGTACTACTAAAGACACCCCTACTAACCCGAACACCTGGAGGTGATATTAAATGCCAACTAGGTTGTTCACGGGTACGGATTCTTTTAAGTGGGGTAGAGTTTTTAGCAGACCTAGTAGTACTAGAATCCAAAGGGATAGACGTGATCCTCGGAATGGACTGGTTAGGCAAACACAATGGTCTCATAGCTTGTGCTGACAAGATAGTACACCTAACCAACCCAGATGGAATGCAAGTGACTTGTCACACCAAAGGAAGTGGACCAGACCCTATGATCTTCAGTATGGAGGCAAAAACCATAGAAGAAGTCCCGGTAATCAGGGAATATCCTGATGTTTTCCCTGAAGTTCTACTTGGAATGCCACCGGATAGGGACATAGAGTTTGCTATTGAGCTTGTCCCCGGAACCTCTCCTATAGCCAAGAGACCCTATAGAATGGCAGCCTCAGAATTAGCAGAATTAAAGAAACAACTAGAAGAGTTGCAACAGATGGGATTTATCAGACCCAGCACATCCCCTTGGGGAGCTCCAGTACTCTTTGTGAGAAAGAAGGATGGGAGCATGAGGTTATGCATCGACTATCGTGCACTAAATGAGGTCACTATCAAGAATAAATACCCACTCCCTAGAATTGATGACCTCTTTGATCAGTTGAAAGGAGCCAAGTACTTTTCCAAGATTGACTTAAGGACAGGGTATCACCAACTGAAGATTAAGGGATGTGACACCTCAAAGACTGCGTTTGTCACCCGTTACGGGCAGTATGAGTTCACGGTGATGCCATTTGGGCTCACCAATGAACCAGCTTACTTCATGAATCTCATGAACAAAGTGTTTATGGATGAACTGGACAAGTTTGTCGTAGTCTTCATTGACGACATACTCATCTACTCCAAGAGTGCCGAAGAGCATGAACAACACCTGCAGGTAGTGCTGGAAAAGTTACGAGCGCACCAGCTCTATGCCAAATTTAGCAAGTGTGAATTTTGGCTGGAAAAAGTAGCTTTCCTTGGTCACATTTTGACCGCAGAAGGGGTAGCAGTAGACCCTGAGAAGGTAGAAGCAGTCTCAAACTGGCAACAACCAACCAATGTGAGTGAGATCAGAAGTTTCCTTGGCTTAGCCGGATACTACCGGAGGTTTATTGAAGGGTTTTCCAAGATAGCTAGACCCATGACAGAACTACTCAAGAAAGAGAATAAGTTTGTTTGGACCGAGTCGTGTGAAAAGAGCTTTCAGGAGTTAAAGAGAAGATTGACCGTTGCCCCAGTTTTAACCCTACCAGATATTCACAGGGATTTTGTCGTTTACTGCGACGCATCCCGCCAAGGATTAGGGTGTGTCCTCATGCAAGATGGGAAGGTTGTGGCATATGCCTCCCGACAACTTAGACCTCATGAGCAGAATTACCCAACGCATGACTTAGAGTTTGCAGCCGTAGTGCATGCACTCAAAATTTGGAGACATTACTTGATTGGGAACAAGTGTGAAATATACACGGACCATAAAAGCTTAAAGTATATTTTCACCCAACCAGATCTGAACCTCAGACAGAGAAGATGGTTAGAATTGGTTAAGGATTATAATGTGGAAATTCATTACCACCCGGGCAAGGCTAATGTAGTAGCAGATGCCCTGAGCCGAAAATCCTACAGATCCAGGAATGCCCACCTGCAAGAAGAAATGGCACGGTTAAATGTGCACATCGTCCCTCGGAGTAATAGCCACCAACTGACGATCCAGCCCACTCTGGAGGGTCGGATCAGAGAAGCCCAGAGAACAGACAAGGATTTAGTGCAGATCTGCAGGCATACCGGAGAAAATAAGGCACCAGATTTCAGAGTCGACAGTAAAGGAACGCTGTGGTATAAAAATAGGATTTGTGTGCCTAAGGAAGGAGACTTTAGACAGATAATCATGAACGAGGCTCACAACTCGCCATATTACGTTCACCCAGGATCCACCAAAATGTATTTGGACTTAAAGCAGAACTATTGGTGGAAAGGAATGAAAGCTGACATAGCCCAGTTTGTCGCTCAGTGTGATACCTGCCAAAGGATTAAGGCAGAACACCAGAAGCCGGCAGGATTATTACATCCCCTGCCTATCCCAGTTTGGAAATGGGATGAGATAGGAATGGACTTTGTGGTAGGTCTACCCAGAACACAGAAGGGACATGACTCTATATGGGTAATAGTGGACCGACTCACCAAAGTCGCTCACTTTCTACCTGTACGGACAAATTATGACGGAGAGAAACTAGCCAAGCTTTATGTGGAGAATATAGTAAAGTTACATGGAGTGCCCAGTAGAATTGTCTCGGACCGAGGGACCCAGTTCACCTCGAGATTTTGGAAAAGTTTGCATAAAGCCATGGGCACCAAGTTGGATTTCAGCTCCGCATATCACCCACAGACCGATGGTCAGACAGAACGAGTGAATCAAATTATGGAAGATATGCTGAGAGCATGTGTCCTCACCTACGGCAAAGACTGGGAACAGAGTTTACCCTATGCAGAGTTCTCCTACAACAATGGATACTAGGCAAGTTTAGGTATGTCACCGTTCGAAGCCCTCTACGGGAGAAAATGCAGAACTCCTCTGATGTGGTCAGAAGTAGGAGAGCGTACACTAGTGGGACCCGCGCTTATAAAGGAAGCCGAAGAGAAAGTGGCTGAAATTAGGGAGAAGTTGAGAGCAGCTCAGTCCAGACAGAAAAGCTACGCAGACAAAAAGAGACGCGAATTGGGGTTTAATCCAGGGGATTTTGTATATCTTAAAGTTTCACCCATCCGGGGAACCCGTAGATTTCAGGTCCATGGAAAATTGGCCCCTCGGTACATCGACCATATCCGGTGCAAAAGAAAGTTGGAAAGGTAGCCTACCGATTGGAGCTACCCGAAGCAATGTCAGATATACACCCGGTATTCCATGTCTCGCAGTTAAGAAAATGCCTGAGGGTACCTGAGGAAGAGCATATACCCGAAGAAGAAATAGACCTACAAATGGACTTGCGGTATCAGGAGGTGCCAGTCAAAATTTTGGACACCGTCACCAAAAGGACCAGAAACTCCGAAGTGCGGATGTGCAGAGTACAGTGGAGCAGACACAGTGTAAAGGAAGCTACGTGGGAAAGAGAAGATGCCTTGAAGAAAGAGTTTCCCCACCTTTTTAGGAGCCAGCCGAATCTCGAGGACGAGATTCCTTTTAAGTGGGGTAGGTTTGTAACGCCCGCGTTTTTAATCTCTGGGAAAATCACTAAATAAATCACCCGGAGGAAACTTTTCAAAAATGTTTTACCGCCCGAGCTCCCTCTACCGCCAAAACCTGTCCGCCTTGTTTCCCCCCCTCGTTTTCCTTTTCGCTTCGTCGTCACCGCCCTCTTTCCGTCCCATCCCGCGTCACCCGCTCTCGGGTCGACCGCCGGGCCCGACCGTCGCTGGCCACCCGCCGTCGGCGCCTGTCTTTTCCACCGCGAATCCCGCCGTTCCCTCCCATTTTTCTTTTTTTCCCTCCCTTTTTCTTTTCCCTTTTCCTCCTTTTCCTTCTCCCCTTTTCTCTTTCTTTTTCCTTTTCCCTCTTCTTTCTTTTCCCCCTCCTCTGCTCCTCTACCCGAGCACCCTGCTCCGCTCGCCGCCGATCGCCCCCTTCCCCGGCCGACCCCACCCTCCGTCCACCCCTCCGCTCTGCTCGCCGCCGACCATTCCGCTGCCGTGCTGCACTCGCCACCACCTCGCCATCACCGCCGGCGCTGCCGCACGCCACCACCCGCTCTGCGCGTCGTACACGCCAACGCCGCCGCGCCGACACACCGCCTGCACCGCCGCAGCAGAGCCGCCGTCCCGCGTCGCCCGTCGTGCACGCCGCCGCGCTCTCGGCCGCGCTCGACCACCGACCCCGCGACGCCACCAGCCGTCCCGCTACCGTACCCCGACATTGCCGTGCTCGTCCCCCCCACACCACCCCGGCCCTGCCGTGCCGCCCGAGCACCGTCATACCGCCCCACACGGCCGCTGCCGCATCGCTTGTACCACCACCGCCTCGCTGTCGTGTCGTCCAAGCCTCGCACCGACCGCTACTCTGCCCCGCACGCCACCAGCGCCGCCAGCTCCACGGCAGCCCCGCGACCGCGACGCCGCCCGGGCCCCATCCGCTCGGATGCGTACGCCACGTCCCGACGCTCGCGCGCGACAAACACAGCGACACCACCGTACACCCCGGAGGACACCACGACGACGAGTCGTCCCGTCGCCGGACGTGATTCACGCCGAACGCCATTAACTTCCTCGCCACCGGCCCGCCAAGCGGCCTCTCGTCGACCCACCCCCTCGCCGCCTCTCCCCGCCTATAAATAAGCCTCGGACCTCCTCCACCACCATCTTCCGCTCATGAGCCGTCCAACTTGCCCTCTCCGCCGCTGCAACGCCGCCACCTTCACCTCCATTGCCGCCGCCGCCGCCGCTCCCGTGGGCAGCACTGTACCGGCCACCTCCGCCCGAGGTAGTAGCCTTGGTGAACTTGCCATACCTCGCACTCCCTTTCCCCCTGTCCAATTTCCGCGACCGCCGCCCCAATCGCCGGCAGGCCGGCCGACCGACACCGCCGCCCCTCCCTCTCTGCCTCTGTTCTGCTCGGGAAAGAAGAAAGGGTGATTTTACCCATACCCCCCTACCCTTTCTGCTATTCAACCCGCCGTCCATCGAACATAAGACTGTCTCTCTGGCGCGTTTTCACATAGCCCCCTAAACTTTTACCAAATCAACCCACAGTCCACCAGCACTATTCCCTCTCTCTCTCTCTGTTTCGCCTGAGGCCCCTGGACTTTTCGGTAATTACAGAAAGGTCCTTTTCTTTATAAACAGCCCCTAAACCTCCACCAAACTCGTCATTTCATGCGCCAAATTAATCCCGTTTGACCCCAAACTCCACCACAATAATTACCAGTATAATTCCGCCAAACCACCCAGTCCACATTCAAAAATAATCATGTCGTCATCTTTCGCTCTCATTTTCCGCTCTTTCTTTCGGAGCTCAATAAAAGCGTTTTCTTTTATTTATTGTATGCTTGTTGTGTGTGCCGTAGACTCCGCTGTGAACGAGGAAGGACCCGAGGAGGAGCAGTGCTACGAGCAGGAGCTTGGAGACCAAGACCCCGGGTAGGAATCCCCCGAGGGTTGGGAGAACGACAAGTGCAATCCCACCCTTTGATGCATACTTTTGTCCCAGTTTTTATAAACACAACACATGGCCTGATTTATAAAACTTACATGATTTTACTGCTAAACCCGGTTGGATAGCCATTCCTTGATTGCTATGACCACTCCCTTGACAACCCAGATTAATGTTTAAATATGACAATGCTCTGTTTGAATATTGGTCACTGCTAGAAATGCTTAGGAATATTTTACCATTATGCCCCCATGACAATCACTTGGGTTTACAAAAGCAACTGTGTGCGTGCTTTAAAATAAAAGGGATGATTTGTGTGAATAAAATGAGTACCCGTGTGGGATGAGACAGACGGTATTTCTGTGTGAAATACCGAGGTGAGCTCGAACCTGTGTGGTTGAGCATGGTGGGAGTTGTCTATCCTATCACAATTTTTGGGATGATGTTGATGTGTCATCTAGCCTAACCCAATTTATTGTACCACCACTCGACCGTTGTATGTGGCAACGGCCTAGCATAAATCCCACTAGTTAAGCTGTTGGTTATGTGGTGTGCTGGTGAGCAACAGAAGGCCATGGAGCCGGGGATACGATCTATGTGAGGTATGCCCCCGGGTAGAACCTCGTTGGCAGGTTGCTTACCCCCTGGTCGCATCTGTGATAACTTATCAGTTTGGCTATGGTGGGTAATGGCTTTGATAGGAGCTGCACTGGCACTAAGGTGTTCATGTAGTGGTAGCCTACTTGTGGTTGTGTACACCTCTGCAGAGCTAAAACCTATCCGGATAGCCGTGTCCACGGCATTGGGCGAGTTACGGCTTGGTCACTTCACTAGTCCCCCTGTTTTGGTGTAAGAAAGCGTTTGGTGTTCGTTGTGCTGAGAAAAGTCCTGACTTGGGCTACGACAGATGGGAAATCTGGTAGCATTAAAATCCTGTGTGTAAAAATGTTACATTTGTTGATCCTAATAAAAGAAATATTTGTGAAAACCCATTGCGAAAACTAACCCCCTGCATGTGTAATAAAATTTGCTTTGCTGCTAAATAAACCATGAGCCATCCTTGTTTCAATACTTGCATACTTCTGTTATACCCTCCGTGGTTGTGGTTGCGCTTGCTGAGTATGTATGTACTCACCCTTGCTTACTTTGTTTCAGAGGCAGACCCGGACTTTGTGCCTCAGGATATCGTCTAGTGGGGTTCGTTCTGCACCCAACCTTTGCCTGTGTGTTAGGGTCACCCGCTGGAAGCCGCATGCGTTGCCACTCTGATGAAGACCTCTATGTTATCAACCTTGTTATCTGGAGCTTAGTGTTAGTTCTGTTCGTCGTGGCCCTGCAATGCCACCGTCTCCCGTAATGTTGTTCTTGTATTGAACTATCTGTTGTAATAATGTGAACCAGCATCCTGAGACTGGTATTTGTATCACATTAAGTTCTCTCTTTCGAGGGGACGCTTCAGTACTCCCTCCGTTCTGAAAAAACTGACGTTTAGGACAAAGTTTGGGTCAAACATTGGAAATATAAATCATCAATAACTTTTAAATTGTTGAGTTTACAAATGTGAAAACTATATGAATAGATTTATCTTGAAAAATACTTTCATAAAATTATACATACATCACTTTTTGATAAATATTTTTATAATAATAAGAGGTTAAAGTTGTGTTTTGAAGACCGTGTCGCTGTCCTAAACGTCAGTTTTTTCAGAATGGAGGGAGTATGTTGCACTAAAATGAGGTTTCAGACCTCGCCTACTCTATGGTTAGGTGTTTTGTTATTCTCTCCAACAGGAAACAACTTTAAAACTAAAAACATAGATTACTTTTATTGCCAAACATAAAAAACTCAAACATTCATATATGTGCATACCACCCATATAAACACACGATCACGCACGTATAAGCATCTTTCAAAGAAATATGTTTTGAGATTGACGAGTCGTCATAAACCATTGTTGTTGATGGGCATGCTATCTAACAACAAATGATAATCACCTAAAAATATGAGTTTTCCTACTAAACCACATTTACACACAAATTTATCATTAGAATGTCATTCTAAGATTCCATTTAATAACTATGTACAAAACGTATTAATTTTTATCTTTAATTAAATAACAGAGGCAACTTTTATATTATGAAAAGTCGTTAAGAGAAACAATTAGACCCAAATATAAGAGAGCAAATTAGTGGTCCTGTCGTTTGGTAGGATTATTACTGAATCTCTCGTGAACACCAATAATAAAGATATTTCAGATGAAGAGATGCTCCGTGTTTCAAATTTTCTACTACCTCCATTCAAAGTCTCTACTGACCTTGACAGGGCCCACTAATTTGCTTTCGTCTTCAAGGTCGCCACAGCCCAGTAGGCCACAGCTCACGGCCTTTGCTGTGTAGAAGTGTGGACGCGACCCCAAATTCAAAATCGGCCAACGTCTCGTCGCCTCCGCTCCCCATTTCAAATCGAAACCCCATCTCAGCTGCCCCTCACTCCACCGCCGCATCTCCGATCCGCCACCGCCTCCGCCTCCGCCACCGCCTCCGCCTCCGCCCCCGCCTCCGCCTCCGCCTCCGCCTCCGCCCCGTCTAGCCGCAGAAGTCCCGCTTCCGCCTTCGCTGCACCCTCGATGCCGTCGGACGGCGTCGATGACGAGCTCAGCGCCGCCCCCTCCCCCGCGCGGTTCGAGCTCCAGGAGGACCCCGCCTTCTGGAAGGACAACAGCGTGCAGGTAGGGTTTCCTCCACCGCGCTGAGAGCTGCGCTCTCCCTTCCTCCCAACGCCGCACTTTCTCCTGCAGTAGCGGCACTGCTCTGGTCCGATTCGGCCGGATTGAGCGGCTGTGTCCGCGGGCATTTCGTCGAGTACCTATCGGTAGTTGCTTAACTGCTCCAATCTGCAGGTTGTGATCCGTATTCGGCCGCTCAGCGGCAGCGAGATATCGTTGCAGGGGCAGAAGAGATGCGTCCGGCAGGATACTAGCCAAAGCCTTACGTGGACTGGACATCCCGAGTCTCGGTTCACTTTTGATCTAGTCGCGGATGAGCATGTCACGCAGGTGCTCTTGATACTCTCGATCGCCTGCTATTCGTCCCTATTTGCTTCTTCTGACTTATTTATTTGTACAAAATGTATAACTGCTCCTCATTTCGTGCTCTTCAGGAGGATATGTTCAAGGTTGCTGGGGTGCCCATGGTGGAGAACTGCATTGCTGGATACAACAGCTGCATGTTTGCTTATGGGCAGGTTAGCTACATATTTCACTTGCTGCTGGAGATTCTTGAGTTTTCTGTGTGTCACAGATTGTGCATCATTCTCTGTTTACCTTTCAACGGTTATGCTTTACAAAAGTTTCTGCTTCTGCTAGACTGGCAGTGGAAAAACACACACAATGCTTGGTGATATAGAAAATGGGACCCGGAGGAACAATGCGAATTGTGGTATGACACCTCGAGTGTTTGAGCATCTCTTTGCTAGAATTCAAAAGGCAAGTCTCGATGATCTGTTGCTTTCTAGACGCCTCATTTTGGCTGACATGTCATGTTGACGTTATTAGCTAATTTTTCACTATTGTTTGCAGGAGAAGGAAATAAGAAGAGATGAAAAGCTCAGGTTTACTTGTAAATGTTCTTTTCTGGAGATATATAATGAGCATATTCTTGATCTTCTCAACCCAAATTCTGTAAACTTGCAGGTAATTCACTGAAAAACACTGTTAAATGTCATGCAAGGTTTCTGTTATACATATCTTTACTGTTTGTGCATCTTCTGTTCAAGTTATGTCTTGACTACCCCCTGTTCGTTTAGTATTGACTGCCTTTTCTATGTTGCATATTTGTAATGCGCTGTTAGAAAATGTCTGTATTTTGAGATATACATTATTTAGACTATGAGCTGATTAGCTCCAGGTGTTTTCTTTCAGATAAGAGAGGATGCCAAAAAGGGTGTGCATGTTGAGAATCTGACAGAACATGAGATCTCCAATGCCCGAGAAGCGCTGCAACAACTTATTGAGGTTAATTCATAAAATGTTTGCATTTTTGTTCTTACCTTCTGCCGAGGTTTGTCTCCTCAGTTGGGATTGTTGGAAGCTCGATTCTCTCTCTCTGTAATCAGCTTCAAATGCAATCAATGATTTCACAAGTTTTATTGTCTGGTACCTCAGTTTAAGGTTCACTACATAAGTCAAACATTAATGTACATTCTGCATTTTATTTTCAGGGGGCAGCAAACAGAAAGGTAGCAGCCACCAATATGAACCGAGCAAGTAGCCGCTCTCATAGTGTTTTCACTTGCCTTATAGAGAGTAAGGTACATGAAATAAATAAGATCTTTCTATGGTTAAGATGTCATTGTAGATGGAATCATGTTATTGTTGGTGGCATCACACGTGTTTCCCTTTACTCACTCTTGAAATAACTCATTTAGTGGGAGTCGCAAGGTATCAACCACCACCGGTTTTCTCGACTCAACCTTGTTGATCTTGCGGGTTCAGAGAGGTAAGCTGCTCAAGTAACACTAATCATCTGGTGCACAAAATCTTTTCCATTTTATTACTCCCTCCTATTCAGCATGCATTACTTCTTCCTTGTAGGCAAAAGAGCTCAGGCGCTGAAGGAGAACGCTTGAAGGAAGCTACCAACATCAACAAGTCACTCTCAACTTTAGGGTTAGTTTATCATCATCTAACACCTCAGACTAAAGGACATATTTAAGTTCGTAATATGCTTATCACACTATTTGGTCTATTATCTTTTTTCAGGCTTGTTATTATGAACCTCATTGCTGTGTCAAACAAAAAATCACACCACGTTCCCTACAGAGATTCAAAACTAACGTTCCTCCTCCAGGTAATATACAAAACTAAGACTTAGTTGACAGCTAAGGATCTAATATACAAAGCTGAGACACTTAAATTCTTTGAATGCAAATTTGTGTTACCATTTATGATAAATGTTCTGCTTATGTTCTATCTGCTTTCTAGGATTCCCTTGGAGGCAATTCAAAGACGACTATAGTTGCAAATATAAGCCCATCTTTCTGGTAGGTTCCTAATTATGATCCACGTTTTATCCAATTGCCCTTCTATTTTAAATAGTTCTACGTTATGTATTTACATGATATATTATGACACAATTCTTCTTTTCTACCCAGTTGTGCTGCTGAGACATTAAGCACGTTGAAGTTTGCACAACGAGCTAAATACATAAGGAATAATGTATGTAATCTGCGCATTATTAATCATGATGCAGCTTTTTTCCTGCAAACATCAGCTAACTATTGCTCTATGTAGGCTATCATTAATGAGGATGCATCTGGAGATGTTCTCAGCATGCGCTTACAGATCCAGAACCTTAAGGTATAGATGAGTATGCACTTTTCTCAGATTTTTACTATATATTGGAAGCTGTTGCCTAAAATGTTCTATTTCATAAACGTTTCTAATGTTACTGTATATTGGAAGCTATTGCCTAAAACATTCTATTGCATAAACATTTCTAATGTTTAATTTATCATGTATCTTAAAATTGATCTGATATTGTAGAAAGAAGTCAGCCGTCTGCAAGGTCTAGTAGGTTCTGATAAAACTGAAGGCATTGGTTCTCATGGATTTGTCTGTGAGTCTCCTAGCACGTTCAAATGGGATCAAGGCACATTCAGTCCACTTATTTTTGATAAAAGGGCTACACAGGTATTCATAACTCTTCTTGCTTGTAGAACTAGATATGCTTCACAGATGACTGTAGCCTTACACAGGTTTTGTCTGTGTGTTGTATTCAGAGGAAAGATTATGATGCTGCCCTTGTCGCTGCTTTTAGGAGGGAACAAGAGAAGGAAGCACAATTGAAAGCAACAGTAGCTGCAAAGCAGATTGCTGAACATCTGGTCTGTTGTTCTTCATGATTTTGTAACTCTGCCTTACAAGGACTTAATAACCAAATAAAAAACGTGTACACATAGTGTTGTATTTTATAACTTTAATATTTTGTATTCTCCACAGGCAGCTCAAAAAACAGAAGAGGTAAGAAGTTTCAAGATGAGGCTGAAATTTCGTGAAGAACGCATCAAAAGATTGGAGCAGGTTGCTTCAGGGAAATTATCTGCTGAAACACATCTTTTTCAAGAAAACGAAAACCTTGCGAAGGAGTTAGAGGTCCTGCGTAGTCAATTAGATCGTAATCCAGAAATTACAAAATTTGCAATGGAGAACCTACAACTAAAGGAAGAGCTGCGAAGGTTAGCATTGCTGTTAATATATTGGTGCTTTGTAAATATCTGTGCACTCTTTGTTTTCTCGTGTTTGTTGGCAAACAATAACGGATTCTTGATAAGGTTATTGTTAGAAATAAGCTGTTTTAAGTTATTAACTTAACTTTTAATTGTAATGCTATGAGTCACTTATATTTGTTGTATATTTTAGTATGTGATTATCAACTCAATTTTCATTGTTGTCTCACTGCTGCCAAAGAGTAACTGATTCTTGTATACTTTTTTTTCTGAAATAATCTCATCGGTTTGATTCTTTGTTTATCTAGTTCGTGTTTTGTTGGAAGCTTAACCCACCTTTATTTGTTCTTTAAAAAATCAGGTTGCAGTCATTTGTTGATGAAGGTGAACGGGAAATGATGCATGAGCAAATACTTGTTTTGCAAGATAAGGTATGGAATGTGATTATGTGAAGTCATCTAGATTGTTGATGGGGCTGAGGCAGCTTCTAGTTATGTACCGCTGTTATTTTCTTGAAGGGTGTGCTTATTCAACATTCCTAATGTGATTTGCAGCTGCTAGAGGCTCTTGACTGGAAGCTTATGCACGAGAAGGATCCTGTTAACAAGGTTTGCACTATATGCAAAATTCTGAATCTAGGATGTCATTTGTGTGTTTATTACTAAATCCTTGACTTACATAGAACTAATAGCTAAGCCATTTTTTGTTATATTTACTTTATTTAATACATTTTACATGCTTACCTGGTATTGAAATTAATTTTTTTATAACATATGCAGGATCTCTCATTATTCGGGGAGTCAGCTGGTGATGAGGAAAATGAGTTTCTTCGTTTGCAGGTTGGTGTTAGAATACTTCCCGTGACAAATCTAATTGACTAACTCTGATTATACCTTTGCTTAGAGTATGCTTGCACGTTTGTGGCTGAATCCAGTTTACAATTTTGTACCACAGGCTATTCAAAATGAGAGAGAAATCGAGTCATTGCGTAAAAAATTGACCTTCTGCCTTGAAACAAAGGAGGACCTTGAGAGGTATAAATATTTTCCTACCTTAGCGTGCTGCTACCTTCCATTGTATACTGTGATATTAATGATTTTAGGGATGCCACATAATAGTGTATCTGTTAGACACATACAGGATGGTTAAAAATTCTGAAGCACTGTGGCTCTTATTTTCAACTCATTTCTACTATGTTGCCACATTACCAACTATAGCATGTCTTGTGCTTCTGGATATGTGAGGCAATGTCAGTGAGCGTTCTTAATGTTAGAAAAGGCCCAATCAGTAGACCATTTCTTAAACCATTGATTTGCACTTCTCCACATCGTCATTAGGGCTGATTGTTCCTGATAAATTATAATCCGTGCTTCTTCTTGTTTTCTCTAGGAACTAAAAAATCATTCTTATTCTTCTATGGACCTTCCATGTGTATTATCAGGCACTTTTCTGATGCCATTGCTTGATGTACCTAATAATGTGCAGGCGTGTTGATCAATTGACCTCAGAGTTGGAGCTTACAAAGAAACAAGATGACACAAATAGTGAATGCAAGACTGGCGAGCTCCAGGAGCAAGGAGAGTCAGGTTTATATAGCTTGACTGATGCTCAGATGGAACTTAAGACTTTGGTTGATGCAATAGCTTCAGCAAGTCAAAGGGAAGCGGAAGCCCATGAAACTGCAATTGGTTTGGCAAAAGAGAATGAAGAATTGAGGATGCAGCTTAAGGTTTTGATTGAGGATAACAAGAGATTGGTTGAGCTATATGAACATGCTATTGTCAATGATGAGGCAAATCAGGATGGAAACTCTGTGAACAAAGATTTGCATGCACACAACTCACCCAGAGTGCAAGAAGAATCTAAGATAGTGGATGTGAAATGCACCAATGAGGATAACTTGTCAAGGAATACATCTGCTGAATTGCGTCTTCAGCTAGAAGAGATGCACGAAGAAAATGATAGACTTATGGGTTTGTATGAGAAAGCTATGCAGGAAAGGGATGAATTCAAAAGGAAGATTTTAGAGCAAAGCAACGCTGAAACTGTAGAGGAGATTCATTCAGATACGAAAGATGTTGAAATGAGTGAAGCAGAAGATCCTGAGAATCTTGAAGTGAAACATATTCATGACTCTACAATTTTAGCTTTGAAAGAAGTGCTGCAGCTTGTTCAGATTAAGCTGGAGCCTATCCAAGACAAGGTTTTGTCTGCTCAGGATGCAGTAAAATATTTTAAGCTACTCGAAAGGGTTAGTTGTAAGGCGGGAGAACTTTCAGCGGACATTCAGCTCCGTCGTCAAGATATGCAGCATGGTCAAGAAGACCTCAATGCTTTGAAGTCTGCACTGTTGGAATCACAGGACAAGAAAGATACTTTTGAAGGCAAGTATTTCTTGCCTGCCGCATCATGTTGGAACTTGGATTTGAAAACCAAAGGCATTGCTTCATCCAAGTTCGATGCTAACTTTGCATTGATGAATCAAAAGAATGAACAGTTGAATCTTCTACAAACTCGCAAAAACCAGCTATCTGCCATGAGAACAAGGGCACATGAATCTGAAACTGAGTTGCGAAGCAAAATTGATGGCCTTAAACTGAAGCTTCGCTCTTATGAATCTCAAAGGAAGGAGGAAGAAAAGGTTCTGTTCGCTATTGATAATCTGGATACTTCTGCTTTGATGAATAAACCCAAGAATTTTGGTAAGGCAACTGATCTGCTGAAATCTGAGGAGGAGCGGATAAAGCTTTCATGCGAACTGCTGAATGCACGTGAACAGCTTCGCATAGTTCAAAAGGAAATAAAAAGTATGCAGAAGTGTGATTATATTGATTGTGAGATTGCACTCCTTGAAACAGAAGTAGAGGATTGCTGCCTCTCCTTGCTGGAAGCCGACATCGAGAAGTTTGTCTGTGACAACACGTTGACAGAGATTTGGGAGGGTGGGGCTAAGAACATGGAGGCCTTGCTGATTGACTACCAGGACTGTGTTTTCCACGTCAACTTGAAGGAGGAAGAGATCAAGGTGTCCGAGGAGTCCTTGCAGCATCAAACCAGGGACTTGGATGAACTGCATTCGAAACTAAACCAAGCGATGCGGGAGCTGGGTGAGCTTCTGCAAGACAGCAGAAGCTTAACCTCTTGCAGTTTGGATGAACCCATGCTGCCCGTTGTAGACAAGGTGGCAATGGATCTTGAGGCCGTCAGGATGCATGTCGCTGAAGCTAGGCAGCTTTTGCTTCTCGACAGCCAAACCAGCTTCTGAACCAGTGGAACTAGTCTCAGGTTCCTTCACGGATGCAACGAGCCAACGACTGACAGGCTACTCTGTCTTGACTTCATCTGCTCAGCCACTTTGTAGCAAGGCATCAGCAATGAGATGCTGCTAGGATGTAAACATCCTGAAGCCTATTGTTCTGATTTTATTTTCTGTGACCACCTATCCTCTGGTGGGCTAGCTTCAAGTCATCAACAGGTCCAGTAGGCTACCACTGTATGTGATTAATAACCAGTGAGTGGACTTGTATCATAAGTTAATCTGAATCAGGGTGGATGCTTTTTACACTAGCTCAAGAATGCTGCACTCCAGCTTCATGTAGAAAAACTTCGGTCTGATGTTGCCTTTTATCAAAGTTAACAGTGTTTTCCTTTGCTGTAAGCAGTGTGCCAGGTTTCTAGCGCGCTCTGGCTTCTACGGAGTACTCCGTAGCATCTAGTGACTGTTCTTTGTTTTTTTTCCTTTCGACTGTGTGATGATATGTAGTTTGGACTCTGGAAGCTTCTCCAGCTCTTGTCCCGTTTGCCTCCTTGCTCCACTGAATCACTGACCAGCAGCTGAGCACCTCAAAAACGATGTCCACCTGGCATTTTGTCATTTTTAATCGCGACAACCAAGTGGCGCAACCTTGTATCCCCGTAGTCCTAGACCACAACCACCACCATTTGACCCAATCAATCAGTCAATCCATATCACGCAACAAGACGGCTACCACCCTACAAAATCCAAATCATCCATCTGCACCTGGCCACCACCCACCTGCGAGGCGGGCTCGCAAATCTCCCGTCATCCCACCCCGGAAAATACCCCGAACCCTTCGCGGCAAAGCGTTCGACCTCTCGACGTGAGCAGGAGCCAGCGAGCAGAGCAGCCGACTTGGACTCCACCCATATCCGCGGCGGGCACGCGACGGCGCCCCGGGCCCGTCCCTATCGCGTCCCGCGTGGCGCCGACGTCAGGAGCCCGCCGTGTCTCGACAGAAATAACGCAATTTTCCTGGGTTTCCAGTCTCGCGGTCGCCATCCGGCGAACGCGGGCCAGATAAATACGTCACGGGCAGAAGAAAATTGGGGATTGATTTTTTCTTCCCTTCCCTGGCGCAGAGCACGCAGCGGGAGCAAGAAAAAGGAAGCCGCGCACCGAGGCCACGCACGCCATCGCCGCCGCCTATATCTCCTCCACCCACCAGTAGATAGATGCCCTCTCCGGCCGGATATCTTGCGTAGATTCTTGTTTGGTTGTTTAGGCAGCCGGCGTCCGTCGCCTGTCCGGGGTTTTTCCTAATAAGGAGTCCAGGTCCAGGAAGAAGAAGAGGAAGAGGAAGCATCGGCGGCGGGCGGGCTCTCGTGATCAAGCGGGGAAGCGGCGCGGGCGCATGCGCGAGTACGGGCACGAGGAGGAGGAGGAGCATGAGCCCCAGCCGGGGTGCGGGGAGGGGGCGGGGCAGGCGGCGGCAAACTGCGCGGCGGTGTGCTGCTGCTGCCCGCTGGCGCTGCTGGACGTGCTGCTGCTCGTCACCGTCAAGCTCCCCGCGGGCGTCATGCGGCGGGTGAGGAGGAGGAGGAGCCGCCACCGCGACCGCGTCGGCCGCAGGCACAAGAGGTCGGCGACGGCGGCGGAGCCCGCGTCGCCGTCCGGGGGCAGCGGCAAGGCGATGATCGGCGCGGCGGCGTCGCCGCAGGAGATCGAGGAGGAGGAGGCGGCGGCGGAGCTCGAGCGCCAGATCATGAGCTCCCGGTTCTACGGCGCCGGCTTCTGGCGCAGCGTCTCCTCCGGCTCCAGCTCCTCGGCCTCAATCCGCTACCAATAGCAGCGCGTCCCGCCTCTCCTCCTTTCAATTTTGTTGCCTACGTATATGATTGAGTATCAGCACGCCAAATCGCCAACAAGAACAAGTTCTTGAGGTTTTGGAAGTTGTTGGGGTGCCAGTCAGCGCATCATGCAGAGCAACAGCAGCAGCCGGCTGCATCGTACTATTGGCCGTGCACTTGTTCTTGTTCTTGATCGACACGTGTGAATCCGGTCGGTGTGGAACTGTGGATTGGATGTTGGATTCGTACGCCATTGTTTTGGGCTTTGGACCACACTGGCAACGATGGTCCCCCATGTAAGTCATTGATTAGATTTTTCTGTTTTTTCTTGTTCCAGTGGGGGCAGCGAATGCTGGAAGTGGAACATGAAGCTTGTGTTCGAGCAATCTGTTATTGTTGATTGTAAGGCCAATCAATATAAGAAGTTGATAACAGATCAGTTTGTGTTCGAGAGAGAGTGAATAAAAAACAGATCACTGTTGAATTGATGCAGTATTCTTCTCCATCTGCGTTCCTTTTTGTGGACACGAGCTCTTCGCTCGCATCCTTTGCGTTGTGTAGCGGGAATAACCGCCTCGTTTGGATGTTTCTGGTGGCGTCCGTCGCCGGCCGGACTCCACAGATTCCATCCCCGCGCGCGACTGTAGAAGATCCGGCAGCAGGCTCTTGGCTTGCATTCTTTGCATCATACGCTTTCCCTTATTAGCTACAGGATCCTGCTGCGCCTTAACTTATTTTCAACGACGATGAGAACATGAGCTTGAATTACTCTCTCCCTTGAATATTAGTTACTCATGCATTGACCAAATAAAAAATGGAACGGATCGAACTCAAGTAGCGCACACGACAAATCTGGATTCAGAAACACAAGCTGTTCATTGTTCCTAAAAGTTCGTGGGGGGAATCTAAGACTTTAGCAACTTACATTGCCACTAAAAAAGAAGCTAGAGTGTCAAACCAAACAACTCCAGGTTGTTATTGTGATCACTGATCCTCTCAGAGAAGTGTGCTTTACGGTAACCATTGACCATATTTTCACCCACGATTCCCAGCGAACCGGGCGGCTAGGACGCCTTAGCGAGGTCAAAGACGGCGATGAACGGCATCAGGACAGACCCGATCCAGAGCTTCCCATCCTTCTCCTCCACCTCACTGACGGCTTTCACCACCTCCCCCTTGGTATCCTCCAAGATGTCGAGCACCTCGCCGGTGGGGCTGTACTTGATGATCACCGCGTGGAGCTTGCCGCCGATCTGCATCAGGTAGTGGTACTTGGCCGGGATCGGGAGGCTGAGCATGAACTTCCTCGTCTTGACATGGCGGCTCATGAGCCGGGCATACAGGCTGCGTCGGCAGTGAATTGCAACCCAGAACTCGCCCTTCTCATTGGTCCTCACATTGTCTGGGAATCCAGGCAGGATGGCGAAAAGATCCACGGTTCCCGCTTTCTCTCCTTTCAACCAGTATCTGCTCAACCTGTCTCCACAAGAACACAGACATTGAGTAACTGATATAAAGTTGAAGAAAGCTTAAACTGAATGTACAAAAGAGAACACAGACCTGCCACGCGATCCTTCACAGAAGACAAAGAACGTGCCATCCTTGCTCATGGACACACCATTGGGAAACTGGAGGTTGCGATGGAGTACTGTCGTTTCCTTTGTTTGCGGGTTGTATTTCAAAAGCCTCCCAGAGGGATCTCCAGAGAAAACCAACTGCATGAAATTCCTGCAAATCAATGACCACGCGTACTTAAGTTACAGAACATATCAGTAATAAATCCATCTCTAGATTTTGCAAGATCCAAAGTGACTTAGATCTGGTAAACTTGTTTGCAAATGGAGGATACGTTGTATCCTCTTCCTCTCCCGATATAACAGTGGAATACAGAGTAGTGCCTTAAGACAGACACTAACACAGAGTGTTACATCAGAGTAGAACAATTGGGGCCTTTAAGACATAATATAGACACTAAAACGGGTAAAAGTTACTCCTTCCGTTCGCTGATAGATGATGATTTGGACAGGATAATCGTACTGGGAATAGGCTAAGTGGTTGGTTGCAACGTCAAATAAAAAAGGATGGAGGTAGCACATCAGAGTAGGACTGTTGTCCCTGAAGAAGCAATTGATCCATTTTTTTTTCTTAGACACTAAAACAGGTGAAACACATTACAACGAAGTAGAACGGTTGGTGCACCTTAAGAAATATAGACACTAATAAAAACAAGTAAAAGTTGCAACAGAGTAGGACTATTGTCCTTGTCCTCAAAGAAGCAATTAATCCATTTTGGGTTTTTATATTGACTTCTTTGGTTTCTTCATTGTTTGAGGAAAGCACGTGACTCTGATGGCGACCAAGTTGTGATCAAGGGATCACCGCTCAAATGATCAATGCGGTTTCATTAAAAAAACAAGAAGATCAGCAGCAAACTATATCACCACATCAATTGGCAGTCAAAATAACAACTAAACTAACCCAAGCTGACCTTCCAGTTATAGGATCCTAATGTTTCCAATAAGCAATAACTATGTTGGAGCATCTTAAGACACAATAGAAGCTAATAAAACATGTAAACGTTACATCGGAGTAGGACTGTCTTCCCTGAAGAAGCACTTGATCCACTTCTGCGTTTTATATTGGTTATTATATATTACTTCAGTTTCCTCATTGGTTTGTAGGAAAGCATGTGATTGTGCTTACTGATGGGATCAAACAGATCATAGCATGGTGTGTACTGCCATACTATCAATTTTTTTAAGAAAAACATACTATCATTTTTTAAAAAAAATAACCATACTATCAATTACTAGCAGTAAAGATAAACAAGTAGAGTAATTCAGCAATAAATAATGACCAGAGAGTCCAGATGGGAATAAGTGTTCAGCCAGCCAACCAACAACAACCAACCAATCAACACGTTTAGAGATGGGCAGAGATGAACATGAAACAAGCTAGGAAGAGAGGAGAGGGCATGGCATCACCGTCTCTGGTAGTGGATACTGGAGTCAGTGAAGTAGACGTTGCCCTCGTCGTCGAGATCGAGGTCGTTGGTGAAGTTGAAGCGCACGCCCTCGGCCTCCGTCGCCAGCGGCGTGGCGAGCCCGCCCTCGGGCCCGACCTTGAGCAAGCCGAAGTAGGCGTCGGCGATGTAGAGGTCCCCCGTCTTCTTATCGAACCGGAGGCCGAGCGGGCGGCCGCAGATGTGCTCGTTGGGGAGGTACTCGAGCGGCGACGCCTTGGGCCCGCCGCAGAGCTCCTGCGTCCAGCGCGGGGACGACGTCGCGAAGGGCACCCACCGCTCGCCGTCCCAGAAGACGACCCGCCCGTCGGCGACGCCCGTGTACGGCCCGCGCCCCCGCGGGTCGAAGGCGACGCTCTCGGGCCCCTGCACCTCGCCGCGGAACCGCACCTCCGCGCCGCGGAGCCGCTCGCGCGCGTCCGCGTGCGGCGGCATCTCGGCGGGGCCCGGGAGGTCGACGAAGTGCACCTCGAAGCCCGGGAAGTCCGCCATGCTGCTCATCCGCAGCGGGTCCGTGCCGCAGAACGCCGCCAGCGCCGCCACCAGCAGCGCCGCGGCCACCACCCCCGGCGACGCCATCCCCCGCTCCCCTCGCTCGCGCGCGCGCCGGGCGTCGCTTGGTTTCCTCCGCCGCCCGCCGGTGGTGGAGGTGGGGAGTGTGGAGTGGTGGTGGGCGTGGGTTTCGCTCAGGGAGGAGAGGGGGGCCGGGTCATCAATTCGTCGCGCCGCGGCTGCCGGGGGCGGGGGCTTTGTATATTTCGCCGTGGGAATAGGGGATGCGCGCGGGCGCGGCCAGCAAGGTCACGGCCCGTGCGCGCTCCACACATGCCAACTACCCCACGGATTGGTCACATGCTTCCGGGTCCTCCATCACGTGTCTCGGACTCTCGGCCTCTCGGGCCTACCTGCCTGTTGAAGACTGCCGTTCACCAATCACTCGCCACCCGTCTCCCTTTTATATTATATTGATATATATATATATACTCCGCGTGTATTCTACTACTCCTTCCGTCCCAATATATAATATAAGACCTAATATATGATCCTGCAGGATTCAATTTTTGTACCAAAATATAAGGACCTGAAAGAATAAGACAAAACTAAATAGGTTGATGGGTGGTTGGTGACTGGGTGGAGAGTTGGTGGATAGTGTAAAATGAGGGGTATAGAGGTCATTTCATCTCACTGTTGTTTCTTAAGTTTGAATACTTCAGATTCTTATATTGTGTGACGGAGGGAGTACACGTCTAGAAGTACTCGTGTAAAAAAAAAGTCCACCATACAATAACTTGTATGGTTGTATCACTTTAGTCTAACAAATTGTAAAATATACAAACAGATGCATTAACTTGTAAAATGTGTGCATGTACGGTCATATGTATGAACCCAAGAGTATTTTGCAATGCTAATAGGCTGGGAGGGCCTATTTAGGTGAATTTACGATAAAATTTTGTTAATCTTATTGGTGATTTTAAACTAATTTACTCATTTTTCTGAAAATTTTGAATCAATCTTTGGTTGTATAGGTCTAGTAAGTATAAATGGACAACATATTACCATTGTCCGGTCACTCTTTATTCTCACGAGATGTCTTCGGATTGATTTTCATATTACACTGCTTAAACCATATTTTATGTTATTGATAAATGAACCCAATCAACTAAAAAAGTAGAAAAAAGTAGGGAAAGGGCTTAGCCGTGTCAATTTTATATTTGGTCTTCGGCCTCCTGGAAATTAATACATGCGAACTAAGATACAGTACATGTCTGATCTAAATAAAAAGCTATAGTACATGTTAACTGTCATAGCAAAATACACTTGATAGAGTAAAATGACCGTACATGCATATGTCTGATAACTTCATGTATCCGTTTGCATATTTTGCAACTTGCTAGATTAAAGTGATACAACCATATAAGTTGTTGTATGATGAGTGTAATTTACTAAAAAAAAGTCTAGAAGTACTGCGCTCCATGGTTCGTGCCTTCGTGGGAAATGGACGTACCAGCAAGAGGATGACCAAGCAGGTACTACACACTGATAATGGACGTACCAGCAAAGAGGATGACCAAACATGCTTATGTTTTGAGCGATCAGGAGATCACCGGGATCAGATTATGAATAGTTTTCAGATATTTTCAGATGAAACAACCTCCACACAGGTTGCCCGGCAGTGTTAGTTTTTTCAATGCAAGATTATCTTTTGAGCACCCACGAGATCACGGGATCAAATTATGAGTAGTTTTAAAATGTTTGCATATATAAAACAACCCAACGTGCAACAGCAAGCTCCAGTGCTCCACGCAGTTAGCCAAGCAGTACACTCAAATGGAACAGTCAGGTTTGGCAACTTAACAGTTTAACGAGGAGCTGTGTCCCTGCCAGTTGACTTGCAAAGTCAGACGAAGCAAGTGGGGCGGCTGAGATGAGAACCTTCGTGCCAAGAACTCACTTTTAGGAACAACTCGTGATGTAAAAGGTCCAACTCGGGATGTAAAAGGTCCAACTCGTGATGCTGAATATTGGTTTCTTATCCGGATGAACAGCAAGAGCCGGCTGATGGCACTGCTCTTGACCGAACCAATAACCAGAACAAAGACGCAAATCATCACTACATACAGACACACAACAATTTGGCTGCAAGATGGAATTGTAATAGCTAATAATCAATGTCTGATATTGGTACAATGGCATAAATTTTAGGGCAGAAAATGTTACATACACGATGATACATAAACTCAGGCCCTATACGGCTATTCCTACAACAAGGCACTAGCACATCCGCGACAGTACACTCTCAACAATGGCAACTACCCTCTTGGAAAGAACTGCAATGGCAACTCATGCTACACATTCGCATCCGGCGATAATTTTACAATTTGGCTGGAATGCCTTATTGTGCTTCAGACAATTGACACGAATTTCAGTTTTTAACTATGGTCGATTGAATTGGAGCTTCAGCTATGATTCAGGCGCACTGCAAAGGTGAAACCAAGATTTGGTTTCTCGGCAAGTCACAACGGTCAGGCTCAAAAGCATAGCTAGACAGTTGGAGCCTCCTCATGGTTGCCCAGCTTTTTTGTTACCATGTCATAAACAGTATCTACTTTGGTAGGATCAACCTTAAATAAGACATGTGCATCTTCTTTCTTGAGGACACTGCCCTTGAATATCTCCTGCATCAGCACCTCCTGCATTCTCAGATAATGACTGGGTAGTAATCGGTTCTGACAACATAGAAGCTTTTCCTGAAATAAAATGGATGGGATCATTCTTTACTGTAATAAAAACATATAAGTACAATCAAGGCCACAAGATTAATATGCATAAATGAGAGCACATCGAACAGGGCACTTGGATCTGAAATGCACTTACGCTAGCACTTAATAGCTCTGCCCCAGGAAGACCAACTATATCCCAGTCATCCCACTGCTTAACACTTGTAAGTCCTGTGGTTTTAGGAGAATCTAAGCCAGCACCACCTTTCTTTGGATCCAAATTCCCATCGGACTCAATTTTCATAGGTCGATTCATCTTTTGTACTGATTTGTTATTTGGAATAAGTTGACCACTTTCTTTAGCTTTTTGGGCATTTAACTCGTATTCCTTTTTCCTCTTTTGCTCTAGGTGTACCTTTGCTTCAGCCAGTGTACGGCATCCAGCAGAACGGCATTCCTGAGAGTCAACAAAATAAAAATAAATAATGACAGAATATTGATGCTGCTAGAACCTCAAGGGAAGAGAAGCAGGTCGGTAAACATATGATCAGTACAGAACTTGCTTTTAACAAACCAATAACAAATGTCAAGAACGAGATTGATCAGGAGCACAATTCATTCTATTGCATGTTTTCCCGCAAAAGAAAAGGAAGCTTACTTCATACGCGAAATATAATAAAAAAATCATTGCATTCAAGACTGTACTATACAAAAACTCAAGCACAACTTCCAAGATGAGATTTTTTTAAACTTTAAGATGAGATATCAAACATGTAATGTCAGTGCACTAAATATCATAAGGCCCCTCACAAGAACATCTGGAAATGAAGAACAAACAGGTAATTGAATGGCCCTATGTGTATGCTGGGTGGAACAAGTGGGAATAAAGGAGATGAACAAACGAAATTAAGAAACTATGAATGTTGCAATATGTGCAGACCTACCTAGCATCCATCTATGTGAATAAGGAATGGTTCAAAAAGTTCAAATTTTATATGCCACAGAATTTTGGCACTATCAATATCTTTTCTTTTGTTTATTTAATAGAAAAGGAACTGTGCTGCTAGTTTAATATTCTCTTGTTTGAGGAGTGTTTCCGCTCATTGCACATTTGTGGCACAGATAACCTACCTCATCATAAGAACAAAAAAGAAACATAGAAGTATTTAATTCTAGGACAACATGTTAGATTAAATTTAATATATTTGTTCCTTTGCATGTAAGTTTTATCCACAATCGCTTCCTCAGCTTCATGTAGCACAAGCATAAAAGCACCGATGTGGAACTCCAAATACAATAATTCTAAATAAGAAAGCATTTCGATAGTTGATTTAGTATCACAATGAACACCATATACCTGAAGCTCTTGAATTCTCCTCCGAATTTTTCGCTCCTCAATGACACTCCTAACAAGGGCTTCATGTTCCTCCTTGGAAAGAAAACGCATGAAGACCTTATAGCGATGGTAAACTTCCTTGTCTTCATTTGTAAGATCTTTCTCCAAGGGATTAGGAAATAGTAAATTTCTTTCCAATATGAAATCTTTTCTCCTTTGTCTTTCATCAAGCCTGCAAAGGCATCAGTTACTTTGCACTATTAAACATTATAATTGATGAAATCAACATACAAACATGCCTGCTTACACTAATAACCCACAGCTAAGGCATTGTGAACATAAAATTCATCTTAATACTAACTACTGCAAACATAGGAAAACATAGAACAAATAATATAGCTTGTTTCTGGTTAATATGAACAAAAAATTTGCTTTGCTCTAAACGAACCTGGAAATGTAAATACGCAGCACACGCAGTTTCAACTCACGATCAGTTTCTGAATCAGTTTCTTTAAATTCCATCTCAGCAAGTGCTTGTTCAGCATCATTATCATACTCTGGATCAAACTCTTTTCTCTTTGAATTGTATCCACTCAGTTCAGTTAATGAAGGGCCTTCATCTGCAGAATATCTGGGCTTCTTCACACCAACACTTCTATCAACATGACCATCTGGCAAATACAAATCAAATATGCCAAGGCTCAGCGGGATTTACGCAGTAATGTGAGTGAGAAAAAAAAAACTCGAACCACATTAATTAAAAAAGGATATATATTTCCCCATTTCACACCATGCCATAAAGAGATCATGTCTTATATATTTCCAACAAAAAAACTCTTTAGTTAAAGAAAAGGATACAGCACTGCCAATAATTTTGAGCATCCCGATTCTTAAGAATGTGATTTGACATTCTTGATGAAACATACCTATAACATTAAATAAAGTACGAATTCATTCTAAAATTGTTTTGCTTCAATTTAATTCGTCCATCATCATTGATAAGAGAACATCAATCTGGTCGTTATTGACTTAAGGGAATTGATGACCGCTGTGTGCTGAGTGCGTCAAAACTAGAAAATAACAGTGATGTATTAATCTATGATACCTTCAACTTTTGATATGTTAGCACCATCTTTGATCTGTCCAGCATTTGAAGCTTTTTTATTTGCACCTGCAGAAGATCAACAAGAATTAGCACAGTATAATAGCATCTGTTGACATAGACCAAAGCAGCAGTATTCGGGATTGGATTGGCCTAACTGGTCATTCCAAATACATACCACCAGCCATATGTGAAGGAGATCGACCCGTTGGACCATCTCCAAGTGCATCTTCCAACCTATGCAAGATAAATAGCTGGTAACAAGCCTCTTTGAAGCTAACATGACATATTCTTAGGCATTCATAGATAAACAATATCATACTTGACCCTGGAGGGAGAAAATGGAGATTCGGCCTTAGGAGTCAGTTCGCCAGTTAACAGTGAAGTCCCTATATGAACCAAGAAGAAATTTGAGATATAAAAACAGACCAAAATAGTATGATATCATCTTTTCAAATGTCTGACTGATGCCATTCTTCTTTTTGTAATTGAATGGTACAAGTACAAGGCAGCAGTGTTATTGGATTTTTTTTTCTTAGAGCAGCTACAGTGTGCTTCAAAATCGAACTGTCAACATTGTAGCATGTGAACCGTGGCTGTCAGAACAAAAATCGGAGCTTGCAGACGCGCCAAACTCAGCTGCCTCCTCTTATACTCAACCGAATAAAATAGTATACTGCTGTGCCTGACCGGCGTAGCTTCCTGCGGTCCAGGACAAAGACGAGCGGAGGCAAAGAGTAGTTTTAGTTGCTTCTGGGACCCACATACACTAGAGCCAGCAAACCATGTAGAACCGAATCGAACGTTGTCAGTTCGGTTCAAACAACCGCTGGAGCTGCTCTTATTTGATTATCAGCTTGTGCCCGTGTGCAGAACCTTGTGGTTCATGCAGCTGCTACTGCTGAAGGGATTGGGGGCAATGTGCATACGCAATTCTTCTTTCCATTAAACCCACAACCCAAAAAATTCAGGAGTATGGATATGAGATCAACACGGGATGTTTTTTTCATAAGACCAAATACACTAAGGAATTTAGTTAGTTATGGGACTTTTCACAGATTCCAGTATGATTCTGGTGCCATCGCTCCAAAAAGAAAACTTTTGACTAAACACCATATCCAAAGTAGAAGTTAAATGCTTTTGCAAAGCCACCGCAATGGCAAACACAGCCTCAATGTTTCAAGATGTGACCAAATACATGTTAAATTGTAGCCAACGACCACATACTGCATGCAAATTCCACCTAAAACACTAAAATGTGTCACCTATGACCAACTAACATGTACTGAACTAGGTCAGCAAGCATGAAGCCATGAACCAAACCCGAAGAACAAAAGATCTCCCATTAAAGTCAAGTCTTCAGATGCTCAACAAAATGTATCGTACCTAAAAACCAAATCATGACTCACCTTTTTTACTCTCACCCTGCACTTTAGCCATAGCGAGAAGCTCCTTCCTGTTCTTGCCATTAACATGAGACATATCCTACAATCATGAGGTAGCATTGAATTAAGAAGTACCCAACTCATTTATTACACATACAAACAGGTGGGGAAAATAGTTACCGGGAGGGGATAACAAGGTGAGTTCAGGTATGCTGTTGTATAATGATCAATGCACTGTAACTTCGTCTTGGTACCAACATGCTCTGCAACTTCAAGCCAGTTTCCCAGACCATACATTTCAATTCCCTTCAATCATGACGGGCAAAAACAATCAAAACACAATGACCAGGAAGTAAATGTACCACACAGACACAACATTACCTCAAGAAGAAGGATTTCTTCATCTGCATTCCAATCCGGGCAAATAAGTGGGAAAGACAGGTTATCCTGTTGCAAAATATCATTCAAGTCAAGACACCATCAGTAGTAGCAACCTCCACAGCATACATCAGTAGTAGCAACCTCCACAGCATACATCAGTAGTAGCAACCTCCACAGCATACATCAGTAGTAGCAACCCCCACAGCATACATCAGTAGTAGCAACCCCCACAGCATACATCAGTAGTAGCAACCGCCACAGCATACATCAGTAGTAGCAACACTAAGTATTTAAGGGATCACATAGATATTTGTTGTGATTTCTTGGTTAGCTACTGTGTTAAGAAAGGATTAAGTACTAAACAATGATGAAACCATAAGACACTTTGGGTAAGCAAGGTAAGAAGAGCTTACTTGGATTAACGAATAATAAGAGGCTACTTCAGTGAGCAAGGACAAAAGGCTTAATGTTTGTGTCAATTAAGCTTTGGGTGCTACACTTCTCTGCTTCATTTCATTTTAACTTAGGTAGAAGTTGGTTTTGAACTTCTGATTTTAACTTGTCACAGCTCAGCAGCTCAAAATGTTCCAGTAAACAATTAACTCTTGCAGCTGCAGCTTGTATGTGCTCTCGCAATGCTAGCATTAACTAGACTATGACAAATTACGACTAACTTTGGAGGCTGGCAAATCAAGTAAGCACTGTACTGCAACTGAAAATTAGTGGAGTGCTACCCAAAACATAAGTCAGCCAATGACAGCAAAAGCTAGAATACACTAACCATGACCCTGTAAGGATGGTTGCTCCGGTGCGGGGTGACTTCAGCTCCGACGGAGAAGCACTCGACGCATAGGTCGAAGTCAGGGCACTTGGAGCATTTGATGCGTATCTTCCCGGAAATGTCCTTATTACAGTAGTTGCAGTGGTACAGCGCTTTCTTGCCCCCTCCCTCGCCTAGTCCTCCCATGGCCGCGGAAATGGTGTCCGTCGCATCCCCGCTCGACGACACCCTCCTCCGCTTCGACCTGCAACCAGCACCGTCAGTACACGCGAGGTAGCAGAACAAAATCGCAAATCGGGGACGGAGGAGCGTGCAGAACCTGTGGCCGGTGTCGTCGTCGCCGGAATTCGGCACGCCGCGGGACCGCCCCATGGCGAGCCCAAACCCTAGCGCAAACCCTGAAACCCTAACCCTAGCGAACGCGCCGGTTCGCTACGCCGCCTCTGCTAATCGCATCGGGCGGAACTGGGTTCGGATTAGAAGGGTTGACGGCGGGAGATCTGGGTTTGGGTTCGGATTGGGGATTTTTTTTTTTTGTTTTGAGATGTCGGATTGGGGATTTGGGGATCGAGGTGCCGCGGAGAAGACGACCATCGAACAGAGAGAGAAGGGGGAGGAGACTCTAGCTCAGACGGTCAGAAGTGGACTCAGGTCCAGGTTGGCAGTTAGACTCGAGCTGTATTTGGTGACGTCAGATCTGGACCGTCCATTGCTTCATCCGACGGTCTCGCCTCTTGCTAGACTTTGGTTCTTTCAGTTAAGCTCCAACTGTCTACAAGAGCTCGTGCTAATTCAGAGATCCCTTCAGTCGAAACATAATTCAGAGATCTGTTCAGTCAAACGTTTATCCAGAGTCTTGATTCTTTAAAAGTAAAAGTTAACAGTATTGCTGACCAATGAAGATAGGTCCATACAAGGCAACTTCTATACAACGCCCAGGGGAAAAAAGGGCTGCTAATCTAAAAAAATAAATAGAAAATTGGATCTCCCTGGAAAAAACCTGAAGACAAGAGGTTTGCATTTCTCAGAAAGATCCCAGAAAGAAAAGGGGGGTTTATATTACACTGATTTCACTTTGTAAAACACCCGTTACCTGCAAGACAATCCATTGTTACACTCCGACAACATGATGCATATGCTATATCATTATCACATTCCCATACACAACTAAGCCATGGATCGCAATCCAAATGACTTTGTGCACAATCTTAAAAACAAAGAGAATTTGCACATTCATCTAACCACAAACCAAGCCATAGCAAAGTCAAACGGGAATTGCAAATAGCTGGGCAAGCAAGAACACAACACAACAAAACAAACCAAGATTGCATTCACTGCTAGATCATGAGCACTGTTATTATGCGGTTTAAAAACCAATATCAACAGACCATAAAAGTCCGCATACTTATAAATAATTCACATAGCAGAGGCCAGAGGCGGTCTTCAGTGGCACGTTCATGATGATGATGATGAACTCAAAACAGGTTCTGATAGATCTTGTCTTGGTCCGATCTGTATACTCGTCGTTTGTTGCTGGTGCCTGAGGTAGGCTTGTGATGATCAGAGCTCT
Organism: Echinochloa phyllopogon; assembly: GCA_033239725.1. Taxonomy (NCBI): domain Eukaryota; kingdom Viridiplantae; phylum Streptophyta; class Magnoliopsida; order Poales; family Poaceae; genus Echinochloa; species Echinochloa phyllopogon. The sequence goes on along the minus strand of BTCW01000009.1, from coordinate 6,358,915 downwards.
TCGACATTGGCCTGCCAAGAGAATTGTAAGAGCGGTCTGCTCTTGCCTTGCTGCTGCTGCTGCTGCGATGAGAACCATTGGATTCCTGGCCCTCCTGGCAAGTACAAGATATACACGACAAAAAAAATGTTATTATGGATGTCTTTGCTTTCACTTGGGGTCAACAGAAAAATGATCGGAGAAGAAATTCACCTTTGTGAAATGGGAAGAAGACTGGAATTGTGCAGAGACATCGGATTTGCTCTTGGCAATGCAGGGGGTCAGGCAAGGATTAAGGTCCTTGCTGAACATTTCATCTGGGCTACCATAATTTGGTGTCTCAGCCTCCCCAATGCTGCACTCCTGTATTAGACAGCAAAGAAGGAAGAATAGACCATTAGCCAAGTGAGGTAAAGCCCGTTTGTGCTGACAACTACACACCTGTTAACGTGGAACACAATTTTTGTATATTTTACAGTGCTAGAGAAGAGTGTGCATCGTTTATGAAGCAATGATAGAACAATAGACAAAAGAAGTAGTGTCACGAACAGATCCGATTGGTCCTGAACCCAAGCAGCCCGACCTCGCGATGGTGGCAGCCGGACCACAAAGGCAAGGATAAAAGGGGCTAACCCTAATAGACTGATATTCTCATTGCCTGCCTCTGTTGGTACATCTCTCCTCTTTATATAGAGAGGCTTACTAAACCCTTACCTAACCCTAATGGGGCCTGGCCCAATAGACACTACTCCGCCCTTTTTTGAGCAGCTCATCCTCGAGTTACGGCCGAAGAACGACCAGACTCGATATAAACCTATTACCAAATAAAATTAGGCTAAAGAAAGCCTTTTACATCTCGGCTTATTTTAATTATGAAAAGAAAAAAAAATCTTGATAGGATGCAGCACGAGCGTCAGGATCGTTGGATGCTTTCTTTCCTACCGTGCAGACCTTCAGTGCATGTCTCCCTGGATCCCACGGGAACAGCAACCCAGGAGTCAACTGCACATGGGCTGAAAAATAGCAGACTACCACCGGCCCATGCATAGGAGCCCACCAGAAACCCACGTACAGCAGCAGCTCGAACCTTGCTCTGCTCCTCCGGTCGGCGAAGACAGCCGCCGCCGCCGCCAGCACAGGCGAAGTCCACGCCGAAGGATACGCCGTCTTCTCCACCGAAGAGAACCTGAGGGACGACGCCGTGCACCGAGGGCCCGGAGCACCATCTCCTGGAGAGGGCCGGCGCCGTGGCGTACGGAGGCGAGCTCGCGGCGGACGGCCCACTCGCGGCGGATGGCACCGGGGGCCGCGGTTGTTGACGGAAACTCCAGTGGAGACTCGGCGATGATGGACGCGCGCCCGACGCCAAAGTCCACGACGAGAAACGGACAGCCAGGGCGCCGAGCAAAGGGACGATGCTGCTTCCAGGTACGCCGCCTTGCATAGATGCGCCGTCGCCGCCGTCGCCCGTAGACGCGCCGCCGCAGCCTCCCGACGCACACGCTCCAATGCCCGAACCCACAACCGTGCAAGGAGTCCGCGGGCAGCAGATTGGAGCCGCACCGCCGCAGCCTCCCGACGCGCACGCTCCGCCGCCTCCTGCCGACGCTGCTCCTCCTGAGTCACGAGGGGAATCAGGTGCTTCAGCGCGGCAAACTGCGTCGTGAGATCGTTCACCTTGGCAGCGATGTCGGTGAGCGTCTTGAGCATGGCGTCGACGGTCGACTCAAGCGAGCCGGCGCCCTTGGAAGCGTCTGTCACCCATGGACACGAAACCTAAGCTAACTGATACCAATTTGTCACCAACAGATCCGATTGGTCCTGAACCCAAGCAGCCCGACCTCACCGATGGCGGCAGCCGGACCACAAAGCCAGGGATAAAAGGAGCTAACCCTAATAGACTGATATTCCCATTGCCTGCCTCTGTTGGTACATCTCCCCTCTTTATATAGAGAGGCTTACTAAACCCTAACCTAACCCCTAATGGGCCTGGCCCAATAGACCTAGTCGGCCCAGGCGAGCCCATGACAAGTAGGCACTCATGTTTTCTTCAATAAAGAAGAAAGAACTAGAGCTGAACCCATTAACCGATTTACCAATGCATGCAGCCAGTCTATCATATCTCTAAACAGCTCCTAGCTAATGTGTGAAGAAGAGTGTGCATTGTTTACAGTGCCAGAGAAGAGTGTGCATTGTATATGATAGAACTATAGACAAAAAGAAAAGTAAGCACTCATATTTTCTTAAATAAAGAAGAAAGAACTAGAAGCTGAAACCATTTAACCAATTTACTAATGTATGCAGCCAGTCTATCATATCTCTGCACAGCTCCTAACTAATGGGTGAACCAGCCATTTTCCGGTTTGCTTGTTCGGTACCTCAGAATAGACAAGACAAATGGACAAAAAATATGTAAACAATTATATAGAAAAAATGCAGGTTGAAAATGCTATCAAGAAAGCAATGCGCTTATTCCCCACCTTACTTTGCTCGACCTACAGATTAATTGGTAATCAGGCATATTGCTAATTCAATAATCAGGCCGCATGGGATATAACTCAAAAGGTGTAATTTTGTAGACAGCATATCAGCATGTCAATCGTGCCATGTCAAATGTAAATGACACTGTATAAGAAGTAAGAACAAACAAATGGTGGGGCAATCGAACACACCAGAGAGAAAGCGGTCTCCTCGTTAAACCCCGGCGTCCTAGGGGAAGAGCAGTATCCATCACCTTCATCGTCAAAGCACGACCTTGCCGAGTTCTTCTCGGCCTTAACCTGCAGAGAGTGAAACAGCAAGCGGCGGAGCATTAGAAATCGACCACCAAGGCACAAAAGCCAAGCACACACGGCGAGACCGTGACAAGGAACATGCCTGGGCGAGCTCCTGCGCGAGGCACTGGATCTGGCCGGTGAGCGTGGAGATCTCGTCCCGGAGGCGGCGGTCCGGCTCCGGCTCCGTCTGCTCGTCCGGGAACAGGACGGCATCTTTGAGAGTCCTGATCTCCTCCCGCTGCCGCAGGCACAGGTCCTTGAGCCGCTCCACCTCCCGGTCCTTGTTCTCGAGCTGGAGGCGGAGCGCGGCGATCTCGTCCTCCTGCGCCTTGCTCTGCGCCAGGAGCTCCCGCTCGCTGCGCAGCACCATGGCGAGCGTCCGCGTGTTGGCGTTGTTGCCGCCGTTCATGACGTCCGTCAGGGCCTTGGTCTTCTTGGCCGCCGCCGCCGCCGCGTCGGTGGACGAGCCCTTCTGGAACAGCTTCCGCGACAGTCCCGGCAGCTTCCCTCCGCCGTTGTTCTTCGCCGCCGCCGCCGCCGCCGCCGCGGCAGCGGCGGCAGGAGGGACCGGGAGGTGGCCCTTGGCGGAAGGCGGCTTCTTGTCCATGGACATGAGCCGTCGGAGCACGGAGCCCAGGTTCCCGTGGGCTTGCGGCTGCGGCTTTGCGCCCAGCAGGTCGCGCCCGGATCTCCCCGCGACCACCAGCGCGCGGCCGCTGCTCCCGTGCGCTCCTCCTCCCGGTGTCGCGGCCGCGGCGGGGGCGCGGCGCGGCGACGGGGACGGGGACGGGGAGTCGTAGGCCGCGTAGCGCGAGGCCGCGGACGCCTTCTTCATCTCTGCCTGCCTGCGATGCGGTGGCGGCCGGAGCCCGTAGGGGTGGGGAGTGGAGGGGGCAGGCGGTGGATGGGGGATTGGGGAATGAGGAGCGGCCAGCGGCGGCGTTCGAAATTCAAATGGCCTCTCTCCTCCGTTCCGGAGCCTGCGCTATCTCGTCGCGTTTTCACCTCGGTCGGTGTTTCGCAAAGGTGAACGCCTCACGCCTGCTGTCACTCGTGTCAGCGGCGGCGGCTTTTGCTGCACGCCGAGCAGGGCCATCAGGGCCCTCAATCAAGGGTGATTTCAAAGTTACGAACAGGGATCTAGCGCCAAATCCGCGAGCGAATTTCCTCGCCCTCCCCCGTTTCCTTGAAACTGGCCCAGCCCAGCCCAGCCGAGGGCTCCTCCTGGTCCGTTCTCTTAATCGGCCCAGGTTCTTGGCCGTCGTCACAAAACTGACGCCGCCCGCAAAAGGACTGGACTGCCGACGACCACCAGCGCGACGAGGAAGGGGGAGAGAGCAGAAGCGAAGTCAAGGAGACGAACAAGCAAAGGAGATGAGGATGGTGGCGCCGACGGATCCGATGCTGTGGCACAAGGTGGCCGCCGTCTCCGGTAACCCATCATCCTGCTCTTCTCCCTCGCCCCCCTCCTCTCGCTGTTTGCTTAATCGGACCAATGGGATGAGCGGCTGAGTTTGAGCAGGGGTTGCTGCGCTGGGACTCGGCACCTACGGCGCGCACATGTTCCGCCCCAAGAACCCCGCGTACAAGGAGGTAGGTGACGCCCTACCCCTGCCACATCCGCATTCCGCTGCTATTTCCGATTCGTGCCTCCCGGCTTGTTGATCTGCCTCTTGCAATTTGGGGATAATTTTGGCAGGTTTGGCACACCGCGTCCCTGTACCATCTCGTCCACACCGCCGCGCTGCTCGGTGCTCCCATCACAAAACACCCCAACATTGTGAGTATTGCTCTACTGTTGCCGATTGCCCTTACCTTAACGCTTTGCTGTTACTCTGGCGCTCGTGATTCACACGCACTGCGTGATTCTTGTCTTGCAGTTTGGAGGGCTTCTCACTGCTGGAATCGTGTTCTTCTCTGGAACGTAAGCAATATGTTCCTCTCTAATCAAAATGTAAATCATCTGGAAAAATCAACAAAAATAGGGAAAGGAATGTTTTCTTGAGTTATCTTTCGCTTTATGGATTTGTGAATTCTGAAATCATTATTGACGGAGCATGGGTCATTCTCATTTAGGTGCTACACTGTGGCTTATCTTGAAGACAGGAAGTATTCTTCAACGGCTCCACTGGGTGGCTTTGCATTCATTGCTGCTTGGGCCAGCCTTCTCTTCTGACTGAATTGTGCTTTAGCTGATCAAACAAAAATTCTTGAAGCTCTGTACTTGGCACTTTATTAGGTTATTATGGGATTGTACTTGTACTGTGTGCACCTTTAATTAAATAATACAGTCCATCCTTTCTTGTTTCTACCTAAGTATGACATGCTGCTTGTGGTCTTTACTTGATTGGTCATGCCAAGGACATGTTGTCTTTACTTGATTGGTCATGCCAAGGAAACCAAGTCCTGTTTCATTAACTCAATCTGATTTCACGATTGTCTTGTTCAAAGCTTGGCCTTTCCAGCTTTGCCATTTCAACCTTCTTATTGGCTCTGCAAATATGATCAATTAAATCAGCATGGTCACTGCTTGTGTTCTTGCTTCCATCCATAATATGAACTCATTATGTTGGGCAAAACATGTCTAATATTTTGTACAGTAGACAACATTCTGGACTTCGACTTTGCGGACTAGTATTTGTATAGAATGGTTTGACCATATTCTGGAGAAAGGTATCATGTTAACATCTTCCTCTTGTATCACTGGCCCCAACTCGATGCTGTACAAAATGGTTATTGATTTGTGCTAACTGTATGCTGCCTCTGATCCCAAATATAAGTCCACCTTGGTTTGTCCTAAGGTAAACCTTTTTCACTTTGACCATCATTCCATCAATTTCTAAAAAAGCGTGTAGATTGGTAACTTAAAATTGTTCTTTATAGATTTAACATGAAAAATATTTTCATAATATTTTGTTCTTTCTATTTCGGGTGATATGTTTCCATGGATATTGCATGTCATTTTCGAGACTGTGTTAGTGTCCTAATGGACTTATATAAGGGATCAGAGGAAGTATATCTTGTATGTACTTTTAAATGTCATTGGCAACTCTTCTGACCATTTGCATTAGCATAAAAGTATAAAAACCAGATACATGGTTAAAAGTGAAAACATGTTCTGATTAAAATTCACATGAAATAATTGAAACATTTGCAGTTTGGAGCTGCGCGTCAGCGGTTGCCTTTTTTAGCCATCCATGTTCCCAAAACTCCAAGGAACAACATGCTCTCGTGAGGAGAAAGTTTGCATTGAAGGCAACTTTTCTCTTCATTTTCTGAACCAACAGGATATAGGTCAGGAATGACAGAAACTGTGACCTGCATACTTCATACTAGACCGCCAGCTCAAAATGACAGGAATTATGACCTGTAAGATGGCATTTAATGAATGGTGCAAGAATAACACTTGGAATGGTTCAAACTTTCAGAGTCCAGGTTAGAAGTATACTTGGATCTAGGATGGTGACAATTGCAGCTGCATTGAGGTAGCAAGTACCACCATGTTTGCTGAACTTTTTCCAGTAGCTGTTGAAGGCATATGATGCATGGTATTTGACAGTATTGGGAAGATAGCAAGATTTGTTTGGCTCAATCATGGTGCAGTCTGCACCACCGGGACCGCATGCCCAGTTAAGAGCTTGCTGTAAGACATCATCTGATGTTTGATCATCTTCTATGCACCATTGCTTCTCCCAGTTTCAATCATCTAATTGCGTGAAAACGCATAATGATTCTTAATTGACTGATTATTTTCTGACAGCCATGAAGTCAAATTTCAGTTGTTGTATCCTTTACAGTTTCCATGCTCATCGTTGCATGTACTTGAGAATTAAGACAAGGCATTATATTAATATATTTGTGATGCATCAGCATGGTATTAGTACTACTGCTTGCACTATATGCTCTAGCAACAAAGTTATGGCTGGATATATCTTGTTAGCAACCCATGACAATGATCTTGTCATACCAGGCGCAGATGCTCTGGTGGTCTATTCTGGAATAGTGAATGTATACTGTGATAGAAAAAAATATTATATGATACTTTGTGATAGAGAAAAAAATATTATATGATACTTTGTGTAGTGGATGTGAATCTTGATCTTGAAGCATCGTTGAGTAATCTCTCTGTTTTTTTCCATAGCATGGTACATATCTTCTTGAATGATTACAGTAAATGAGTTAATAACTCAGTATATACTGTTCTACATTTGCACGCATCCTATCTTCCATTATCTTGTATCATATTAAAGAAATAGGTTTTTTGTTTATAGGTTATTACTTTGTTTTAGCTTTTATCAACAGCTTTTAACTTTGGTAATTGTCATGGCTGCTCAGATGTTGACCTATTGCATTTTCCAGACTGTTACTGTCTAAGATCTTGCTGGTGGGAATCTAAAACTTTAAGCCAATTTCAAAGTTTGCTATGAGAAAAACACCGGGCAATCAGAGAGGGCAAGGGGAGAAGAGCACATGTGCCTTCGGGAATCAGGATCTAGCAGATATCCTCTTACCTTGCTGGGACGATGATGAAAGGAAGTTGAGGATCAAATAAAGGAGTAGTGTCATCCTTGCTGTGGCCTGCTTCTTTAGATCCCAACTCTTCACTCTGCCTGCATTTGGTGGTAAGAAAGTATGCATGCTGCCTTCTTTCAACTACTGGGTGCTAAGACTCAAGTTTGTGTACTTTGGAACTGACGACTCTGCAGGTAGATAGTATGAGTTGTGTGGTCGTGTAAAATAAGAGGGAAAAACAACAGTCCGTTTGCTTTCCTAAAAACTGAAGGCCAGTATTCCTTACTTCATGGACAAATATGAGAATCTCTCTTCCTTCGAATGAAGCATGTGATGCTGGCACAACGAAATACAAAAGTTTTACACTGGAAAAGGGTTTATATTGTCACTATACTAATGTATCTTCATTTGAAGATAAATATTTTTGTTTATTGTATGATGCAAATGAAAATAAAAGATTAAATAGTATAGTTTTTTTTTAACAATGATTGTGCTAATGCTGCGCCTAGGTGGTATGGGACATCATAGTGTGCATAATATCAGAATACTTTGAGTTCCTGGTATATGATTATATGAAACAAATTAAATATTTCTGAGGTTGCTTGAGAGCTGATGCTATTCCTTTCTCATGTCATTTGCTTTCAGATTCTTGTATAGTTGAACTTTATTTATTTCATTCACCAGTTGTCTCTCTCTTAAACTCTAGGTCAGCAAAGCAGGCTAAAGGTTCTTGCTTTCTTTATGATGCTCCCTTGACAAGGCAGGAATCTGATGCCTCTCCATCTGTTATATTTCCACACCACGTTCAGTGTTTGCAACATGTGACTTCTTACTGTGAAAAGCATACTGTTCCATGAAAATATACATCTAAACTCTCCTTGCATGGTAAAGGGAACCTCTGCCTCCTCTCCCTTACTCATCTACCCTCCACCATCCCCTTTGAAGCATGGGTGACAGGATGGTCACAATAACTTCGAGGGAGTATACCAGAGATATTGGAGATGTTGATTTGCAGGCTTACAACGATGTGGAGAACATTGCATTCTACCAGGTTCCAGCAAACTTGACATCAGGCTTGTCCAGGGAAAGTGAGAGATCACTAAGAGTTCATGTCTACAAGGACAACGGTGATGTCAACTTCCTGCACTGGTTTCTTTATCGCCTTGTGGAGAACAAAGAGAAGTACAGAAATTTGACGGACCTCCTATTCCATGGTATTGAATGGCAGATTGAGGGGTTGCAACTTCTCTGTTCATTTTTAGGCCCAGGCTCAAGTGTGAAGCGGGTGGAATTCCAGAAAAATGTTTTCAGCGCAAAATCAACAGTTCCTCTTGCTCCTCTCTCAGAAATGCTTCGAAACAACAGCACCATCAAAGCAGTTGTTTTCTCTGAATGTAGAATTGGGTCGACTGGTGCCACCTTGCTCGCTTCAGCATTGGCAAACAACAGAAGTGTGGAGGAGTTACAAATATGGGAGGACTCCATAGGTTCCAAGGGGGCAGAGGAACTCTCCAAGATGATTGAGGTGAACTATATGCTGAAGAAGCTGATCATACTTGACAACAGCTCCATTACAGTGGCTCCACTTGTCTCTGCTGTGTTGGCACGCAACCGCAGAGTGGAGGTTCACATATGGGGACACAGTCGCGGCAGTAAAGGTGGCATGAACAGCTGTAAAATTGTTGAATTTCTGCCTGAGACTGGGAGCATGAGGGTCTACAACAACATGAACTCCACAGGACTTCAACGGGTTGCTTGTGCTCTGGCATGGAATACCACAGTGACAACACTGGACATGTCTAGTGTCCCACTAAGGTCCAAATGGACCAAAGAGCTTAGAGGAGTCCTTGAACGGAACAAGAGCCTGAAAACCATCAAGCTTAGCAAGTGTTCTCTTGGGAACAAAGCGGTGGTGTATGTAGCTGCAGGGCTCTTCAAGAACACCTTTTTAGAGAACTTGAGTTTGGATGGCAATAGATTTGGTGGAGTAGGGTTGGAGCATTTACTGTGCCCTCTTAGCACTTTTTCTTCGCTTCAGAAACAAGCCAATACCACATTGAAGGTTTTGAGTATTGGAGGAGAGCGGGCGAAGATAGGCAGGTATGGTGTAACTGCAATCTTGCAGATGTTGGAGACAAACGAGAGCCTAATTCAGCTGGCAATATGCAATGATGCAAGTTTGAAGCCGACTGATGTTGTCAAAATCTTTACTAGTTTAGAGAGGAATGCTACTCTTCGAAGCTTGTCTTTGAGAGGCTGCAAGGGAGTTGAGGGGGAGGTAATCCTGCAGACAATTATGGGCACTTTAGAGGTTAATCCTTGGATTGAAGAAATTGACCTGCATGGAACACCTTTGCATATATCTGGTAAAACGGAACAAATTTATGAGAAGCTCTGTCAGAATGGGAATCTTGCTCTGCCAAATGATTTTCTCGATTTGCCATTAAGTGCTCCTACTTGTTGCCGCGTTTTTCTGTGTGGCCATGAATCAGCAGGTATATCAGCATTCTCTATCATTACCCTCCCCTTTATTGTAGAAATTAAGCAGCTACATCATTAGCATATTCTATTTATCATTATTTTTCTTTTGGCTTGGGGAATTCCTACTTAAGTAGTGTAGAAAAATATCGAATTCACTGCTTTACTAACCTGCTAAACTACGACCTAGATTTTGTTGACGTTCGCTTGATGGATTAGAATATCTATATCCCACCCATGCAAAAGAAGAAAAGGAAAGGGGAAAACTGATATTTTCTATTTTCCATTGCAACTGATAATCCAATTTGTGTGGCCATACAGATAAGAGCATGCTACATAACTCCATAAACGAGTGCATGGACCCATTAAAGTCGCCCTGCATGGATGTAACAAGTACTTCGAAGACTCCAGTTGAGCAAATGGCCTGCACCAGTGTGAATAAGATTAATTCTTTCTTTGATGGCAACACAAAGTTGACAATGTGTAATCTTGATGGACACCAGGAGAGTTTTACCTTGCAGGACTTTATGTTTCTGGTGCATGGTGGTCCATGTTTTTTCATGATTGTATCTAGCTTGGTCACACACCCTGCTAATAGATATCCCAAAAGCATAGATCAGATTGAACGGGAGCTGATATATTGGCTGAAGTTTTTGGTTTCGAATTCTAAGAAAGTTTCACAACTGTTTCTTCCCAGTGTAACCATAGTTCTCACCCATTATGACAAGGTAGCTCATCTACCAGAAGGGTTAGAGCCAATTGCTGCACTTGTAAAAAGGCTCAGAGAAGACTTTCATTCATATGCAGAGATTTACCCCACTGTTTTTGCTGTGGATGCAAGATCATTGGTTTCAGTTAGTAGACTCACTCACCACTTGCGGATTACAACCAAGACAATTCTCCAGCAAGTACCTCAAGTTTATGAAGTATGCAGTGATTTGGTTAGAATTTTGCATGACTGGAGGCTGAAGAACAATAAAGCTGTAATCAAATGGTCTGAATTCCGTGAGATATGTCAACTCAACGTTCCAGCACTAAGATTGAGATCAAGGCGTGATAATGTGGAGAAAGTGGATGCAAGAAGACGTGCTGTTGCAAAATCACTGCATAACTTGGGTGAAATCATATTTTTCGAGGAGCTTGGAATGCTGATCATGGATTGCGATTGGTTCTGTCGAGATGTCCTCAGCCAACTAGCTGCACTGAAATCAATCAAGACAGAAAGAAGTGGCTTTGTCCACAAACAAGAGCTGGAGAAGATTCTACAAGAGAAGCTGTGCAACCAACTTCAAGGGTCAAACTGGAGAGCTGGTGCATCCTTCCAGGGTAGTGATGTCATTAATTTGCTATTGAAACTCGAATTGTGTTATGAACAGGATCCTGGGAACCCAAACACGTTACTTCTAGTACCAGCTATTCTTGAGGGAAGCAAAGAAGGGACTCAGCAGTGGGACTTAAACATGCCAGAATACAGATATGTTGGAAGGTGTCTTGATTGCAAAGATACACACATGTTTTTGACAAGTGATTTCTTTCCTAGGCTTCAGGTAAAACATTCTGCTTTTCTAACTACTAGTATAGCTGCCAACAGTGATGTGCATGCTATTTGCAGATACATATTGACAATAACCAGAATTAGTTTCTATATGTATTTTTGAATTTATGAAGGAATACTTTTTTTCCCAGGTTCGTCTGCACAATAAAATCATGTGCCTGGGACAACAGGGTGCACTCTACAACTTGGAGAAAAAACTTATTTATACAGTGATCAATGGTGTCCATGTAAGAGTGGAGCTGGGGAAGAAAGACTCATCCATAGATGTGCTTGCATGCTCCAGCAAAAGTGTTACTGACATGATCAGGATATTCCACAAGTTAATAATCCCTACCATACTAAACTTGTCTTCCAGTTTGATGTTTGAGGAAAGCATTATCAGAACGGACTGTGTAAAGTATCTCATACCACATAGGCTCCTCCAAACACAGCAGCTGCCTCTGAAAAGAATAAAGCAAATTCTTTTGTCATTGCCAGCAGAAAGCATATATGAATATGAGCACACATGGAGTGCAATTGAAAGCAATAAAAGGATCATTTTACGATCAGGATCTGACCATGCCAGAGATATGATGTCAGATGATGACTTCCATGAAGTTCTACACCATAGGTACTATGATCTACAGCACCTCGCTACTGAACTTGCTGTCACCCCAGACAATCAGCAGCAACCTGAAACCATCCCTTTAACAGATATGGTCGACCCTTCCATATTAGGCATTGCAAAAGGTGTTGAGATGGTTCTCCAAAGACTGAAGAGAGTGGAACAAGGAATAAGGGACCTCAAGGAGGAAATAGCAAGCTTGAGGTATTACGAGTATCACCTTGTGACTGAACTTCACAGGAAAATGGACTATGTGATGAATTACAACATCCAGTTGGAGGAAAGGAAAGTGCCTCAGATGTTCTATCTTGTAAGCCTGGACAACCGGTCTAAACAGCTGGTCACAAGAATACTGCCTGGGATGCGATCCCTACGGGTGCACATGCTGTGTGAGTTCCGAAGAGAAATGCATGTAGTAGAAGACCAGCTCGGCTGTGACCTGATTCAAGTGGACAACCAGACGGTGAAATCCTTGCTGCCTTACATGAGCAAGTTCATGAAGCTGCTGACCTTTGCTCTGAAGATCGGCGCCCATTTCATTGTAGGGATGGGGGAAATGATACCTGACCTGAGCAGGGAAGTGGTGCACCTGCTGGACTCCTCAGCCATGTATGGCGCGGCTGCGTCCGCCACGTCGGTGGGGGCTTTAGGTGCAGCAGCAGTGTATGGAAGAGGGAGGAAGAATAGCAACCAAGGTGGCGCAAGTGATATGGTAGAGGATATGAAGACAGCCAGACAGTGGCTTGTGGATTTCTTGAAAGGGCAAGGGGTTTTGACAGGGATGGACATAGCACAGAGATTTGGCCTGTGGAGGGTTCGTTACAGAGATGACGGCCAAATTGCATGGATCTGCAGGAAGCACATCGCCGCAAGGGAAGAGATCTTTGAGCTGCCACTTTGAGCCATCCAGAGCCCCAGGGGTTCCGATTTCACAGAAGCAATGTAATGACCTTGTGCTTTCAGGTGTGTGCAGTTCTGGAATGGACTAATGATGAATGGTGATACCCCAGAACCAGGTGTTCATAAACCAACTTGTATAGGTAATTTAGCAAGTTCACCACATGTGTCTCGGTCATATGCCTGCTTTTATCACCCTGTAACGTGGATGGTGCTTGTATATTTGTTTCTTTGTATTTATGTGGAACTATATGCATGTGAGTTGCTACGGATGATAAAATATTTAGAAAATTCCTAAAACCGGGACAAATGAAAAATTTAAACTGATTAATAATAAACGAGTGCAAGATCCCCATCAACGTATAGAATTCAACCATGTTTAAATTCAGAATTTCAAACATCACAATTCAAACTTAAATTCATATGATAAAACCATTCCATCGAATTGCATTTCAATTATTTGCATCCACAAATTGTGCATCCAAATTTAGAATATAAATTTTAAAAAAATTATTTGACTGTAATGATTGCATTGATAACAGAATTATTCCCACAGTTCCCACAATGCATCTCATTGCATCCTCATCGTTGTCATAGATATAGCTATCTTGCATTTTTGGCACTACGTTGCATCGTTAATGGTTTCTTTCAGGGGTCATAGTTCTTGCATGACTTAGTTCACGAGTTCATAACAAATCAAGAGGACTCGACAATCTGGTAAGGCGAAATGTTCACCTCATAGGGTGGTTGCGGACTTGCGGCCTAGGACGGAAAGGAACTCGTGACTGATGACATGGTTAGCAAAGATTCACGCATACAAAGCAAACTCCAATTAACTTATGATTTATATAAGGACAGAATTGACACAGGCAAAGGAAACCACTGGTTCACGTAAGGCAAATAGTACATCCAGAATGCAACACTACAGGATACACCAGGCAAATATTACTACATCGAGAACGCAATGGGATGCTTGCAGATTGACTCAGAAACTGCTTCAGGCACTTCGTAGCACCGAACCTGGAGGTTGCCAGTTTTCAGGTCTCCATTCTTGTCATACATCAGAAAGAAGGTCTTTAGACGAAAGAAATAGCCACTACGTCGTGAGCCATTCATCTCACCAACAGAGTCATCCTCATCACTCGTCTCACCAGAGTCACCACTGGTATCATGGACAGAATCATCCTTCATCTCACCAGCAGGATCATCCTTCATCTCAGCAGCAGGACCATCATTCATCTCACCAGCAGGATCATCATTCATCTCACCAGCAGGATCATCTTTGATGCAGATGCACTCCAAGAGGCAGAACTCACTTCGGTTTCCCATGTAGAGGAGGGTGGCACCTACACGCCTCGCAACTGGGTTCTCACTAACCAGCTCCTTGCAGAGCTTCACGGGTGGGCACTGCCCGTCACCGGTGCCAAACGTTGGCACCACATCGCAGCTGCAGAGTTGGCCAATGGCACCAGGATCTATGGAAAGCCCAACCCAGGCGTCCAACGCACAGTCAAAGCAAGCACGGCCACTGAACGGCAGCATCCAGCTGCCATGTTCCTTCCACATACTTGTTTTCTCAGCCGTGTCAAAGGTGAAGGTGGCAGCTTCGCCATCCTTCCTGATGCTGATGAAGATGGTTCGTCCGTCAGGATGCACGGTGTAGGAGGTGACATTCTTGCACACAAAGGGTGGCTCCGGGAGCTGGTACCACGACCACACCCAGGTCTCGGAGTCGGATTCAACTGATGGCTTGAGGAGCACCTGGAAGGAGCCGGTGGACAGAGCAAAGAGCATGCCACCAACGGGGATGTAGATAGGGTCCTCCGGATCCGGTGTTTGCCGAGGGCCAAACATGACGCTGCGCATGTGGACATCAAAGACGGGGACGACGCGCTTGGGCACCAGGCCACTCATCGCAGGGGCTATGGGAGGCATAGCCATGATCTTGGAGTCGAAGGCGGCCGCGAAGTACGTGGGCATCCCACGCTGCGCCTCGAAGCGGAAGACGGCTGGTGGCAGGCGCCGCTCGATGCTGGCGCCGATGAAGCGTTGGATTGGGGGAAACTGAACAGAGTCGCCGGAATTGGAGTCGGATGGCAAATCGATCTCGCGGATGCTGTATCCATGAGACCAGTCGTCCAGGACAAGATATACGTGCCGCGGCGGCTTTGCAGTACGGCCACCGCCGTAGCCATCGGAGATCCGCTTCGGCATTGTTGTTCTTTGATTTCAGCGAGAGGAGGATATTTGGTGGAGTTAATCGAGATGGAGAAGCGGCGGGTGCGCCGGAGGCGATCGAGACGAGGGAAATTGTTCGGGGGAAAGACGCCCAAGGAAACACTGTCGCCGTATTTTTCCTAGCAGCCCAGTGGTCTTCTAGCCGCGCCCTGGGCCACAGTTGCCTTAATTTTCCTTCTAGCCGTGCCCTGGGCCACGGGTTGCCTGAATTTTCCTACCACGTTGCCACATCGAAGACCATCTCATCTTAGGGGCCCACATTTTGAAGGCCCATTAGACTCACCGGAGGCGTCTTTAACCACAACAATTTCCCTCACCTCGATCCCACCACTATCGCTACGCCTCCGCCGCTGCCGCCCCTCTTCCCCGTCCCCGCCCCCGCCCCCGCCCGGAAGCCCAGTTTCATAGTTGGATGTTCCTGACGGGCCATATTCGGTTTTGAGGTGATTTCCTTCTCCTTTTTCGTTGGTTTGCCCCGATTCATTCATATTCGGATCTTAGGGTTTGCTGAGTTGAGTCGCAGTAGGAATCGGTTTGGTGGATCAATTCTTTGTTTGCATTGTTGTCGAACTCGTATTGCAGGATTCCAAGGTCCTGTCTGACACACCGCCGTGGGAGCTTGAAAGTAGGCGATTTGTGCTGAAAACAAACAACAACAATGGCGAAGCGGAGGTCCGATGAGGGCGGCCGTACGGCAAAGCCGCCGCGGCAGCACCTTTATCTCATCCTGGATGACTGCTCCTTGGGATACAGCATCCGCAAGATCGACTTGCCATCGCACTCTCCTCCTCCCAATGGCGCCTTACGGGAAGTCTCCATCGGCGCGCAGCTCCTGCCATCACCCATCATCCGCGTCGAGGCACCCGCGGGGTTGCCCATGTTCTTCGCCAGGGCCTTCGGCACCAAGATCATGGCCATGCATCCCAGAGACGGCTTGTATGAGCCCAACACCCACCCATTCGTGCCCAAGCACCTCGTCCCGGCATTCGACGTCCGCGCGCGCGCCATGGTCTTCGTCCCTCGTCCCGAGCAGGATCAGATGAGCTACCCGTGCTACATCCCCATTGGCAACAGCCTGTTCGCTCTATCTGAATCCTTCCAGGTACTCAGCTCGCCCCAGCCCAACGACGACGACGATCCCACCGACGAGTGGTGCAAGCTCCCTGATCCGCCCTTCAGCTCCAATTTTGTCTCCTCCTACGCAGTGCATCCTGATGAACAGATCATCTTCATCAGCATTGGGAGGCTCATTGCACCCAAGACCTTCAGCTTCAACATGGCTCAGTCTGAGTGGACAACGCTAGGTGGTGACTGGATGCTGCCTTTCGAAGGAGGTGCGCACTTTGATGCCGAGCTGAACGCCTGGGTTGGGCTTTCGGCATGCCCAGACCACATAGGCCACCTCATTGCCTGCGACGTGATTCCTGCCGGGCATGGGCAGTGCCCGGCCCAGAAGGTCAGCAAGGAGAACTTCTTCAGTCAGGATCCGGAGGAGGGGCATGTTGGTGCCAAGCTCCTCTACATGGGACGCAGTAGCGAATTCTGCCTTCTAGAGTGCATCTGCATCGAGGATAAGCATCTTGCTGGGAGGATTTACAACTACAACAGGGAGGAGAGCCCCCGCTATATTGACAACGTTTTCTTTGAAATATGACAAAAATGGAGACCTGACGGCCGGTGACAGTCGCCAGGTTCGATACTACAGCGTACCTGCGGAAGCAACTTTTTTACACCTGAAGTATCCCTTGGCGTTCTGGATGTAAGCAAACCGTGTGGTATGGACATCGAATCCTTCCTTGCAACATGTGTTGGATGTGGACATGCTGTTTCTTTAGCGTGCGTGCGTGATTGTCTTTGTCTATGTGACTGGCATCATAACGAATTGTATCGATATTCCTAGAAAAGTTAGTCTGTATTGCACATTCTTATTGCGGCACTGTCGTGTCCTATGGTTACTGATCTGGAAGGGCAGCGGACCGTCCTTTCCCTCCATCGCCATTCTACTCCACACAATTGTTGCACTGTCGTATCTATGTACGTCATCATGCAAACTGTTGCATGATGGAGATGGCAAGGTTAAAACAATACTCCACACAATTGTTCAGTGCCACGCTCCCTCTTGTGATATCCTAAAACCACAAAACAAATAAGCTCCTTCTGATCTATGTTTGTAACTAATAGCCTCCAATAGATTTCCAGAAAGCACATAATACAGCCTTAATTAAGAACCTGAACTGGAAACTCTAATTCAGAACCCAAACTGGAATTAGCTCTTCTGATTAAAAATTCAAAATTTCTTAATGTTGCTTATCAAAGTCCCCTGGCCCTCTCCCAACTTCTACCGTCGAAAATGCCAACAGCCAACTTCACAGTTGTTCTTAAATTTAGAACCTAACAGGGGTTACATGATAGAAGTTGCGGATTATTAAGAAGAGAAATATAAAACACTAACATTTAAGAGCATCTAGGTGAAAATCACCTATGCAAATGTACGGTGTGCAACATAAACATTTCGAGAAACATAAACATTTTGAGAAAGATAAAGATGTTGGTGTGACCTTGGTAAAAATACTTCAAAACATGCGATACTCCCTTGATGGAAAATTAGAACAGAGTTTTAGAGATTGCTTTGGTAGAAGGACTGCTGCTCACTCCAAAGATAGTGACACGGAAGGCAACTGCATCTTTGCAAGCCAGGATGATCAGGAGATGCAAACATTTTCGATCAAGTAAACTGAGTTAACAACTTAACATTACCAATACTGACACCATTGACGACAATGGGCAAGTAGATACCCCATGCCAGCGACTAAGAAACATTTTCTTTTTTATTCCAATATATAGGATGATGATGATGACGATGATAAGATCAATTACTGGAGTAAATAACAAGTAGATCGATCATTGTACCAGGAATGTTCATATGGGATTTCTTTACTGTTGTCATGCTATTGTTCATGGAGGGTATTGCTACAAAATCATTTCTGTTAGCAGCATGAAGGAGATTAATTAGTTAGAGTGTGGCAAACACTGCATCGGTTAATTTATCGATGTTTGGTTGAATCCAAAGGTTCTCAAAGCAGGTGTTGCCTTACGCCGTGCCCTTACATACACCGATCGATTACCATGATCGATCAACTTATAACATCCAGAGCTAGCATTTCCGTGGGGGAAGAACAACATCTAGAACACCGGGCATCCCTTGACGACGATGCCCGGCGCGGTGGGGCACGAGGCGAGCGGGCAGTGGTCCACCTCCGTGCCCCACCACTTGAGGTCGTGGCCCGCGTTCTGGAGCGCGAAGAAGATGAGCACCCCCATGAAGGCCGTGCCGGCGTCGAGCGCCGCCGATAGCACGTAGTTGTACTTCTGCCACCACCCCTTGCGGTAGCGGAAGACGAAGTAGTTGAAGACGGTGCCGGTCACGAGCCAGGTGGCGATGTTGGTGGGCGTGGCCGGCGGCATCCCGGCGAACCCGTAGGAGATGACGGGGATGTTGACGAGCGCGATCCACTTCTTCTCCGGGAACGCCCTGCTCAGCAGCCACACCGGCACGGGCAGCACGGCGCCCACGACGAAGAGCCACACCAGGTTCCGGTACAGCCCGTGCCGGCCGAAGAGGCGCCCGGGGCCGATCAGGCCCCAGATCACCGACGCGTCGAACGTGACGCGGTACTTGGGGCATGTCCACGGGCTGTCCGGGTGCAGCGCCTCCACGTCGCAGATGTTCTCGATGTTGTCCAGCATCCACCACGCCACCGCCAGGTTCACCACGCCGGCCACCACCGTGCCCACCAGCTGCCATTTTGTGAGGATCAGTTCCATTCATGTAATCGTGTGGCCGGCCACCGGCTGAAGATGTCTGCTGAAGATGACAAGTACCTGGGCGGTGTACATGCACCGTGGGGGGATCTTCATGTAGTGTCCGAGCTTGAGGTCGGCGAGGAACGAGAGCGCATGCACGGTGCTGATCCGGCCGTAGATCTTGAAGAGCAGGTTGGCGATGGGCTTGCCGGGGAGCGCGTAGCCGATCATGAACTGCGCGATGATGTCGTACCCCGGTTGCTGCAAGATCGAATTTCACAGAGAAAACAGCACATTCAGACGACGTGCAATAGATAGATCAGAGCACAATGATCAGCAGCGTGCTGCGTGCGTGCCTGGTTGGTGGTGGCCTGGATGACGCCGATGGGGAGCGTGACGACGAAGGCGAGCGCGAAGGCGAAGAGCATCCCCCACCACGGCAGCTGCAGCTCCTCCTTCCACACGAAGGACATGAGCAGCGACACCGCCACGCTGCCCAGCAGCAGCACGAGGAACCACCACTGCGGCACCTGCCTGTACCTCTGCATCAGCTTGGCGTGCACGTCCGTCTTCACCGCGTTCATGGCCGACCTGCTCTGCCTCCACATGTCGCCGCCGTGGAAGAGCAGGACGTGGACGATGGTGGCGGTGAAGCGCAGGAAGCCGGAGCCGATGGAGATGGCGAAGAGCGGGCTGAGGTAGAGCTTGCCGTAGCTGTCGTACGCCGCGACGTTGAGGTCGAAGTCCCTGGTGAGCACCTTGGTGGTGTCGTACTTCTGCCCGGACGCCGTGAAGAGCTGGTTGGAGAAGATGGGGAACCTGCGGGCGTCGAACGTGTTGAACTGCCAGTAGCTGAGCGGCACGATGACGTAGATGAACATGACGAAGCCCACGGCGGTGTTGGCGATGGACGCCCACGGCGCCACCAGCGGGCTGCCGTGGTACGCCGAGATGCCGGCCCAGTCCAGCGTGAAGGCGCCCACGCCGAGGCCGTGGTACCCGGACCCGACCTGCTGCGCCGTGATGCTGTGCGGCCACACCCAGCAGGCCCACGAGAAGAAGGTCAGGATCGGCAGCAGGTAACCCGGCAGCGCGTAGTAGGCGAAGCTCGCGAAGAAGACGATGAGGAAGAAGCGCATCCGGGACGGGCCACGGGACTTGCCGCCGCCCTCCTTCTCGTGCAGCGCCCTGCATCATCATCATCCACCCAGAGATCATTAGTTCATTGCACGTACAAGGTTAGCTAGCTGGTGTTACTACTGCTAATATATGGAGATAGTTAACACTTAACAGAGTACTGTACGTGATTATAGTTACCTGAAGAGTGAGACCTGGGCAAGATTAGAAGGCCACCACATCTCGGCAGGGTCGACAAGGTACCTCCTCAGCATGCCGGCCCAGCCGTACCCCAGTATCTGCAGTGTGCAGGCACCAAGTACAGAGATGGTTAGAATTTCACCAGTCAAAACGTCAGCAGGTCAGCACTGCATGCACTGCATCAGCAGCATCTCCTGTCATTCTAGTTTATCCGGATGGATGCAAAAACTAAATAAAGGGAAGCACGAAATCTTCTCTTTTGGATTAGTTAATCGAGGACGGATCATTAGCTAATCCAAAAGAACTAGAAAAGAATATGTGCTTTCGCTTTTGGTGCTTACTTAAGAGAAACACACGGCGTCTTTCAACTTATATTTCTCCATAAAAAATGTTTTTTCAACTAGATCTCTTCATTAAAAATGTTTTTTTATCAACCAGGACCAGCAACTAGACATGGATTCTGAAGCTCCCACTATGAATTGTGTGAAGAACGCATGTGCACAAACAAACAAAATCCTGCCAATTATTTGTAGGCCATCCTAGTACATGCACTCATGGTCTCATGATGACATAGGCATGAGATTTTTCAAAGAGAAAATTCCCTATTTGACACTGAAAAAATGACCCATTCCTTCCTTGGCCCTCGAAAACTTTTCGTTCCCTATTTGACACCAAGAAAATTTTTTGTTCCCTAAATGACACTGCCGTCAGTTTTGGGTGTTAACAGCGTTAACAGTGACATAAAAAGACAATTTTGCCCCTCGTGAGTTATGTTGTGTAAATGTAACTTCTTTTACATCATTTAGATGATTTAGACTATGATTTTTCTTCCATCATGTGGACAATACAGCAGCATATAGTTCAAATTTTGGGCATTATTTTCAACATATATTCAAATATTGTGCATCATTTATAACCAAAAAAATTGGACATGGACAAACATTATAGCACACAGAAGTATACATTTGAAGTCCAATTTTTATTATAGCAAGCATCATTATTATTGTCCACATGATGGAAGAAAAATCATAGTCTAAATCCTCTAATAAATGATGTAAAAGAATAACTCACGAGGGGCAAAATAGTCTTTTCATGTCAATGTTAACGCTGTTAACACCCACAACTGACGACAGTGTCATTTAGGGAACAAAAAATTTTCTCGGTGTCAAATAGGGAATGAAAAGTTTTCGAGGGCCAAGGAAGCAACATGTCATTTTTTCAGTGTCAAATAGGGAATTTTCTCTTTTTCAAACCCCTCCCTGGGCCCTGTTTAGTTCCCTACAAAACCCAAAAATTCTCTCTCCAAACTTCACTATTCATCTATCACATCAAATCTCTCTCCTCGTGCATGGAACACTAAACATGGGTAAATAAAAAAACTAAGTACATGGTTTTGATGTACGTGACGAGACGAATCTTTTGAGCCTAGTTAGGTCATGGTAGAACAACGATTACCACAAACAAACGAAAAGTGCTACAGTGCGCTGCAGTGTTCGACATGACATTTTTACCAAACTTTACATTCTATTTTCAGGAACTAAACACCGCCCTTTTCGCTTTCTTCAGTGGGGCCATGATTGGTGGTAAGGTAACTAACTCCTACGCAAACAAGAACACAAACATGATATTGATTGGTTTGCACATATTTACCTATCAGCTGCACCTTTTGGGTTTGGACTAAGTCTTCTGCGTGTACGTTACATTCGCGTGACAAAGTTAAAAGACAGGTCAAGATGAAATGAAATGACTCCGAAGAAAGTAGGCAAAAAAATTCTCGGTAGTAGCAAAGCGACGACACTTACAACCATGATTGATGCTTACTTGAGAACCATATTATATTATTCTCGATTTCGAAAGCAACTAGACTGAAGAAAGAATGAAGAATCAACTTGATACAAGTTGTGTGGATGATTAATTGAACTGCATGTTTGCAACAGTTCAATGAAGTGTTGGCATGCAGTTAATTAGCAAGCTAATAATTAAGGTGTCATCATCAGGCAATAGTTAGTACAGAGTACCTGTGTTGTGAGGACGATGAGGAGGGCGCAGGCGAAGCTGAGCGTCTGCTTGTAGTAGGCCTTCATGACGGTGATGGCGCCGATGGAGTAGGCGTCGCCGCCGCCGTAGGAGACGCCGCAGTTGGCGAAGATGGTGATGATGACGTGCTCCTTGACGTTGAAGGGCCCCGGGTTGAGGCTGAAGCTGCCGAGCCGGCCCCCGAGGAGCCTGACCTCGCGGTCGGGCAGCACGGCGGCCATGAAGCGCCCGGCCGGGAGCACGAGGATCTGGGCGAGGATCCCCGAGATGGTGAGCGGCTGCGTGCGGTACGTGAAGAAGGTGTTGAGGAAGATGAGGACGACGCAGGAGCCCAGCCCCAGCGTCCACGCCCGGAATGTCATCACCGGCAGCGACGGGTCGTCCGTCTCCGGCACCACCAGCGCCACCTCCTCCACCGGGCACCGCTCCCACCCCTCCTCCCCTGCTGCCTCCCCCTTCACCCCCGCCCGCTCCTCCGCCGCCACCGGCGACTTCCTCGTCGCCATGGCGCGCGCCCTCCCTGCTCACTCTCTCGTCTCCCTCTGCTCCGGCCGGCCACTAGCGCCCAAGTCCCAACCGCGGCAGCCGATAGATAGATGCTTCGCTAGCAGCTGCCCGGCGTGGACGGTAGCAGCCGCGCCGCGCCCGCCTTTGGAGATTCCCGGCGCTTGGATGGTAGCGCTCGGCCCCTGCTCGCCTCTATTTATATTCCGATCGCACTCGGGCACTCGGCTCGGCTGCTCCTGCACCCTTCCACCTCGTACGGGGCCCGGTTCATTCCCGTGGAACGCCGGAGGAGACGTGGCGGGGAACGGGAGGGCCGCATCGGGGCCGTCCGCGGGTGGGATCGGACGGCGCGGGGAGCGGCCACCTGGGCACCAGGGGCACGCGCCGGCTTCACCCCGGGCGCGCGGGGGCACGCGCGCGGCGCGCAGGGGCACATGCACATGATTTTAATTTAATCGCGCGCGCTTTACCCGGCGATTGGCGGCTTGATCGCTCGTGCTTTGGAAAGCAAGCTGCACCCAGCTCTGCCTGCTTTAAATCCTCTCGCTGCAATGTGCAAAGCTGACCTGACGGAGAGTGCTGGCCTCTGTGCGTTGCGGGTTTTGTGTGGTTTCCCTTGCAGAGGCAGGCGGGCAGGGCACTTGTAGTAGTGCCATGCACTAGCCCAGCGCTAATATATTGGAATGCTGCCGTGCTAACTAACTTTTGCGAGTTGCTAATCTGCATCCTCTGGTGCGTGCCGGGCTCCATAAAATATTTGTTGAACATCTGGGAGGGATGGCATCGAGCGCGTCACCCGTCGAGTAGGAGAAACCGGAGAGGGATGGGTGGAATGGGGAACCTTGGACCTTGGCCGAGAATCTGGTGCCTCCGGCCCGTCACGGTGTCGACTGCCCGACTGATTTGCTCATCCCACGCTTGCTGAAAAAAATCAAGAGCGCAAAGGCTCTCCTCCTGTCACGCACGCGCGCACATATTCGTGGTCCGGACGACTGCTAGGATTAGGAGGATGTTTTACTCCGATCCACTCCAGCCGTGTCACCGTCTGGGAAGGGACTTCGCCGCTGGGAATGGGCAAGTGGCAATGGCGATGCGCATGGGCAGCATGCATGGAGAGCCCTGCTGAGGAACAAGTGGGTGATGCAGCCAGAGAAGGAGGCCGGGCATCTGGTTCTGCGGACACATGGGTGGTCGCGGCGCCGGCGCCGCCGCCTGGCTGGGAGGGGAGCCGTGGGCCGTGTATGGAGCTGCTGCTCCACCTGCCGGGCAGCGGAAGGACAGCACGGGACGAGTGCGGCAGCGTGCCAGACTGCCATGCATGGACGGGGCGGCGGCCCGGAGCCCCGGAGGGCGCAGTACCAATCATTTTTGGCATGGGGATCGATTAAAGGGTGGCAGCTTTGCGGTGTTCTTGTCCGGTCACGTGGGATGAACAGCAGCACTTCGAGGCTCAGAGCGTCAGAGCTTGGACGTCAACGCTCAGCAGTCAGCTTTCCTAATGCAGACGAGTACGGATGAATTTCAGTCGATACCGACGATACAGGTATTCTTCGACGTCTTATATGTATCCGTAGTCCATTATTTGACCACTAACAGTTGCACCGTTCCAAATAAATACAACTACTCCAGGTGTTACGTGCTGTTTTGCGTTCATGGGACATAGGAGTGGTGCAAACTGCATGAACCATTTTTGGAGGTTGATTTGTTTGATACCATTTGATTTTCTGTCCAGCGCAGCAGGGATACCCAAGCTGAGCCGTGATGTTCTTGGCGCTAGATTGAATAGAAAGTGCTCGAGGGCGCACCTCAGGGATGGAATCTGGAAATATGGCCCATAACTAGCAAAACGCCCGAGGATGACGATTTGCCAATTTCCGCAAATCCTCATGCCCTTGGTCGAGTGTTGGGTGGTGGAGCTGATGGAACCCGGGGCAGAACACGACCACCAAACGTGCCTTGGAACACACCAGCCGCACACGTCCCAGCAGCCCCCTCCATCATCATCGACCTAGAGATCATGAGGAGCGGCATCTCTGGCTTACCGGCTCGCTGAACCTGGTGCCCTGGTGGCAACACAAGTGACGAGCCAGAGCCTGCCCTTTTCCAACAGTAGCTGAATGCCCGACCCTGTCCCAGTGGTCTCTCGCTTTCCGTTATGCCGCGCCCTGTGCCAGTGCGCTCGCCGGAAAAGCCGAAAGCGAAACGGGGCGGCCAATCGGCCATATATATGGGGTTGACGATAGATAGGCCCATGATGGCCGTGGTGCGCATGCAATACACCCCTGCATATATAATGCCCCCGCGCGCGCCACCCCTGCCCAAATGCAAATGCGCGCGTCGTGTGCGAGGCACGAGGCGCGCGCGCGCACCACGCGCCCCCGCCCGGCCCTGCCCCCGCGCCACCGCGGCGCCGACGAGGAGCCAGCCGGGACGAGGCGCGTCACACCTCGCCTCCGCGGCGCCATGCTTAAAACGCGCGCTTCCGCAAGCAGTGGAGGGTGAAGGTTTGGTGCCTTGGTGGTAGGCTTGCTTGCTCGTGACGAACGTGCCCGCGTGCGTAGCCCAGCCGGCGACGTGCGGTGGCATCACGAACACAGTGTTACGCTTTTCTAGTCCTGTAGTGGGTGGGCACAGGTGCTCGACGACGGCCTGGCCTACAGGGTATCTAGCCCTGGGACCGTCGACCTGTCCGGCCTCCTGCTCCACACGCGTTGGGCCGGGACGGATGCTGCTGGTACAGTGAGTGAGTCTGTGACTGCGGCGGCACAGGCAGAGCAGTAGCGCGCGTCGCGTTGACGCCGGACCGGTCGAGTCGTGGGCGCTTTCGCGCCCTAGCTTTCAGCTTTTCGCTGGGTTCGTCCATGGATGGGCCTGCCATGGATGGAAGTGGAAGGGAGACGGGCGGCGGGATCCGTGGGAGATTGGATTCGTCAGACCTAATCCAGCCGGGACTGCACGGCCACACGTCGCCGGGGGGATAGATACACACGTCGCGGTCAGCCCGCGGCACGCAGCATCCAGGCCTTCCCACTACACCACCGTCGGCGTCACCTCACCGTCCCGCGCCCCCGCATGGTTTCTCGGTTCTCGCTCTCCCTCTCGCGCTGTCACGCATGCTCGCGTCGGCGTCACGGGCGTTGAAACCCGAACAGAGAGTCTGGGGGTGTTTGGTTCCTCCTACTAAAATTTCCCTCCCGTCGCATAGAAGATAAGTATGCCAATTAGAGATATTAAATTTAGATTAATTAAAAAACGCATTACATTAGTCAGAGCTAATTTAGATACGGATCTAATGAGTCTAATTAGTCCATAATTAGATAATATAATGCTACAGTAATTATTTGATAATTATATATTAATTATGGATTAATTAGACTTATTAGGTTCGTCTCGTGGAGTAGACATGACTTATATAATTAATTTTATAATTAATTTATATTTAATATTTCTAATTATCAGTTTTAGTGCACTTGTGCTCGTTTGGCGCCATGGCTTGCGGCCTTTGCGGTTGCAGGCGGCGGGCGCGGGCCGCGTGCGGCGCGCGGCAGGACCAGCGGTGGAGGACGTCACGGTTGCCTGGCCTCTGGCGTCGGGCGGTCGGGGTCTGTGATGGGCAGGCCTGGGCTGCGGAACGGACAAAGCAACTGGGCCGTCAAATAGATTCGGCGCCGCGATTTGATTTGGTTTTTGTTCCGATTTTTTTTTCTGTAAAGCATAGGCTTTCATTCATCAAGGATGCAAGTTACAATCTTTGGGTGCTGCTTCCTGAAGCCATCGCGGAATGCAGTTCAGCCAGATCATCTCCGGAAGGTTTATGTTCCGAAATTGAGTGGTGCCTAATGTGCAAATTAAGCTACCCTTACTCCATCACGAAGTAGGATGATGTTGATGACGTGGTGTCTAAGGCACGAGGGAGAAACTAAACGTAGATACTATTTTCCCAACGTATATATATTGCCTCCTATTTGTTTCACGTTTCATCTAAACATTGGAACCACACAGTCTTCTTATATAAAATTTTATTTAGCATCTATAAATATTGTTTATATAAAACCTATTACACATCACATCGTATATGCCCTGATGATTGGCGCTGATAATATAATTTTCAATTTTCAAAATACTTGAAAATAACACTACCCCTTCCCTAAATGATATGTTGCTAACCTAATGTATTTTATTTGCTATGGTCATCTGATTTTGCGTGATGCAAATCAAAAAATGACTTTAAAGTACAAAACACATTCGAGGCAAAACTCGTAAAGATTTTAGAAAAAAGCCCATATACACATTTATGTCATCAATAAACTCATCTTAATAGAGAACGAGTGCGCAACTCAGTGGTAGCAACTCCAATCAAGAGTACTACCCATCCGGGTTCGATTCCCATACGTCTCACCAAGGCGAGCCCCGTAAATAAAATAATTATCTCTCGTGATTATTTAAGACATCATCTTCTCACTTAGTGTCAAATTATAGCTTGTAGGTATGCATATGACGTGGCTGGATGAGTGTGATATGGTCAACATCATTATAATATACTCCCTCCGTCCAGATTTGATATACGTATCAGAGAGGAGAAAAAGTCCAAAATTGATATGTGTATTTGTTGTTGGAAGCCTATTTAATGCATGGCCTATCAGCTTTTACATGCTAGGAGAGATTAATTTCTCCTTGGTCTCTGTGCTGCTCCCTTATATGCATATCAAAGATGGACGGAGGGAGTAATATTCAGGATATCTAAAATGACTCGTAAGAAAACCATGTTGGTCCTTGAGAAAAACAAAGAAAACCATGTTGGTCCTCGAGAAAAAAAAACCCATGTTGGTAGAAGTTGGATTTTAGGGCTCCTTTAAATCTCAAATCGAACGGCTGAGAAGATCTGGAAAGTAGGTCTTCGGACCAGATTGGCCGTTTCCTTCACAGCGTTTCCTTCAGACCTTCACATTTCACACGGTCACCCTCTCATCTCGGAGCCACAGTCGAATCGACCCGGCTGGGCGCGGAAATAATAAGCGCCGCCTCCTGGTCCCAACAACTACCCTCCCAATTCCCAGTTCTTCTCCATAAAAAAAAATCCCATTTCTTCCCCATCGCCGCCGCCGTACACCGGAGGTGGAGCTCGCGGCGTGGGGCCCTCCCAATTCCCCAGTTCTACCTCGTGCAAGCGCCCCCAGAGTTCCACCTCCAACGGTGCACGAGCGAAGGGAAGATCCCCACGCATCGCCGGTGGGCGCAACGCCACTGGTCCGTGGGCTCTCTCGGTCGAATCCTCCACCCACAGGCCACGATTCCCCTCTCTGTCGGGCGGAGATCTTGCAGGTGAGAGCTGCTTCCTGGTTAGCAATCCTTCCTTGGGGGATTCCGTTGTTCTAAGCGAGGGTTTGCCTTTTGGTTCCCGATCAAGCTCAAATCCTTTAATTACTCGTGGATTTGTGTGCTGCTTGGTGGTTTTACCCTAATAATCAAGTTCAATCTATCCATGGTTCAAGTAGGGTGGGCGATTGCTACATATTTTCAAATAAAGTCGGGTTCAATCGAACCCTCATCACCCAAGGAAATCCGCTCATGCACGGGCTGTCCAAAATTCGTGGTCATATATGCGAGTGAAGTGCACGATTAGATAACAGCTCGGCAGGGAATTATACATGCCTACCCTACTCACGCACACCTCACGTCCTCACTCACACCACACACGCACGACCAGACCTACAACTATACACAAATGCGAAGACCGTGTCCATCTGGAGATCACCGAGACATGGTTCCGTAAACGACGGATGTGTCGCGATCCCTTTGTTGATCCATGCGAGGGAGGCTGCAGACTTTATTTTTGGGGGCAAGCCCCGGTGAGACACCAGCGCCGATCCCAGGGATCGAACACTGGCGGGCAGCGTGCACATTGGCAACGCTTGCCATCTGAGCTACGTCTTGTTCTCGGTACATAGTTGATTTTGGGAGTTTAAAATGACTGCTCACTGGAAATTTACATCGTACCTATGCTGTTATTCCTGTTCTTGAAGTAAGTTGAGATGGGTTCTGTTTGTTGATGCACATCGTGGTTCTTTGCAGGAACATTGGTGATGTGCCTTCAACACTCAAGGGCTCGATTGTCTCCAGATGAGCAGCTTGCTGCAGAAAAAAGTTTTGCCTTGTATTGCAAGCCAGTTGAGCTGTACAATATTATCCAGCGGCGAGCGGTAAAAAATGTAAGTTTCATCTTATAAGTGCAATCATGTCTTAACATTCTTCACATATTCATTCTTACTAGTAATTTTTATGTGCAAGTGCTGAGATACAATACCATCTTCTCTATATTTGGCAGCCCCTTTTTATTCAGAGATCCCTTCTATACAAGATACAGGCAAGGAGAAAAAAGAGGTTTGGCCCTTGAATTAACAGTAATGTACTAAAAAGCGTTTGCACATCTTCATGTCCTATTTCATTCAACAACTTGATAAGCGAGGACCGATATGGTAGTTATGCCCCTTTATTTAATGTCACGGCATGGATCCAGCCATGTGTGCTCAGCACCAGCAGTACGGATTTCCTATTCAGGGATTAGGTTGATAGTTTGTTTGCTAGTTACTTTTTTTAGCAGTTGCTGTCAGTAAATTTGAGGCTTATTGGACATGCCCTTTCTATTTCTCCCTTTTTAATGGAAATGTGTACATTTACTAAATAATGTTATGTACTAGTATCTTATTCCTATATAAGTACTTCCTTTTGACTGAGCTCGTTCCAAAGATTGTAGTAGGGTTGATCTATTCTTTTTGAGACACATGGTTGGAACTACAGTCATTTATTTGCTTGTGCGGGAACTCTGGAGTTTTTTATTGTTCTGGATGCTCCAGCAGCTAAAGCGAGCGAATTGCTCTAAATTTAGTCAGATTTTTCCATTCAAGACTAGGACATGTCATAAATGTCAAAAAATAGGTTTGTAGCGGATTAGCTAGAGCAATAACAGGACACTGATATGCTTCTGATTTCATTACTTCCAATTTTTCAACATTTAGTTAGCATATTGAGTAGATGGCTGCATCTTCTTCATAAGCATAGTAGAAACCTGAACAGTTGTCAGACAAGATAAAAAAATTACTCAGGTGTAATCTTTGTGATAAATTATCTGCATTGTTCAAAAAAGAAACTTGCGTGTTGCCCCTGTGTTGACTGTTTATCTGTACCAATGCAGGATTCAGATAACCATATCACTTTCTGGAAGTACAAATACCCAAGCACAGAATATCTTTCCTCTTTATGTACTTTTAGCTAGACCTACTAGTAATATTTCGCTTGAAGGGGTAAGTGTAGCACACTCTTGTTTGTGAAAGCGAGCAATGATCTTTTAAAATTGTCTACTATAGGATCTTTGTTTCTGATTCATGATATTTTGCAGCATTCTCCAATATATCGATTCAGTCGGGTTTGTTTGCTTACTTCTTTTAGCGAATTTGGAAATAAAGAAAAAACTGAAGCCACATTCATCATTCCTGATCTGAAGACTTTGTCAACCTCCCGTGCTTGCAACCTTAACATCATTCTTATAAGCTGTGGTACAGTGTGCATCCTATGTGAGTATTTGTTCTTTTCACTAATTTTCTGGTTACCAGATTCTTCTTTATTTCAATAGGGCAAGTAGGACAAATTACTGGTGAAGATAACTGCTCTGGGAATGATGTGGAAGGCTCTTCCCTCCAAAGTAAGTTCATATTGACATTTTATGGCTGATAATCAGCATTTGCCACAATCATTACTTTATTATTTTTGCAAAATGAAGCAATTGGTTAACATAGATATCTTAACTTCTTAAGACATAGCAATCAAGAGAGCACAAAGATAAAATCGCAGAAATCCTCGAGCATTCATTTTACATGTAGTTAGTGTGACTTGAACCATGGCCTTAGTGGCAGAAATATGACCACGCTGGCTGAATTAGCCGTTTGTGCATTGCTTCTTTATGTTGTAGAAGGTCTTATTGGCTTCCCTAGCTCCCACACCGGCACACTAGTATCCAAGAGGCAGAGGGCAAAGCTTCTTTCTGTCTAACAGAAGATGTTTCTGGGTCTGCCTTCATCTTCTGAACTTGATAGGACTAAACTGTCTTGTTATGTTTTGAACCCAATTCATACTGCATATTGTTGGCAACCAGCGCAGCCCTGAAAGCTGGAGTTACTTGAAGCTTCTGTAAACCATAGCCATCTGCAAAGCCTTCTTGTTCATCTGGATTTGTGGGAAGAAATCGATCTGTTGTGCACTTTAAAATGGAAACTTCTAGAGTATTGCTTCCATTTTACAGAATGTTTTGCTCTGTTAGTTTAGCGAAATCTTGTTATGTTTGCTCAGCTGTACTGTAATTGGAACGATCAGGTGAATAGAATATTCTTATACTACATGATCTCTTATCCAATATGGATAGCATGTTGACGGGTCCCCTTTTTTTAGTAATCAGATTAAT
Source organism: Echinochloa phyllopogon (assembly GCA_033239725.1). Lineage (NCBI taxonomy): Eukaryota > Viridiplantae > Streptophyta > Magnoliopsida > Poales > Poaceae > Echinochloa > Echinochloa phyllopogon. The sequence goes on along the minus strand of BTCW01000009.1, from coordinate 6,327,755 downwards.
CTTTCTTCCTGAGTATATAATTCAAAACACTTGCATTGAAACAATTATTAAGCATATAGGTGGTTGAAAGTAAACAACTGTAGATGCATATTTCTATTGAATTGACTAACTACCATTTATGTCATGCATTTTAGCAGAGCTTCAAGGGAAATGTTTCTGGGGTAAAATAGCAACTAATCTACTTGCTTCCTCTTTGGAGGAGTGTGTGACTTTAAGTGCTGGAGAAACTGTGGATTTGGTTTCTACAGTCACAATGAGCCCAAGCTTCTTAGAGGTATGCCAATTTGAACTTCCTACTAGTTGAGTATTTACTATACACTGCTCTTAAGCATGTACTAGAATACCACTTTATTTTTCTGAACATGATTGTTGTGCAATTTATAATTGTGCGGATTAGATGAACCATGTGCAGCTTGTATGAGAAAATAATTTCACCGCACCTTTAATTTGAATCTTGACGATTAACCCTCATTCTCTTATCCCGGAATCCAAATGTCCCTGAAACTGTTTGTGCCTCTACATAAATTTCTTGTTCTTTAGCATGTCGAGAAAATTTAAAATTCTCTGTCATAAGGGATAATTTTGTATACATAAGATTTGCCATGTTTTTTAGTCAATAAAAAATGGCACCACAGCCGAAATTAATGGTACATGTTGGAATCTGCAGACCAGGAAAAATTCCGTTGATTGTGTTTAATCTTCTCGTTTTTTTATTCTCAATTCCAATGCTTCAAGGATTCTTATATCCTCTCTACTTGTTGTTTGAAAGTTCGTTTTGTTTTTATGCATGCAGCCTAAATTTCTGGAACAAGACAATTGCTTGACATTTTGCTCTCATAAGGTTGATGTTACGGTAAGGTCTTTCCTGTTTCTTCCTTCCATTTGTAATCTGATTAATCCTTTCAAATCTATGGGGTTAAATAGAGAAATCTGCCCTGGCCAAACTTTTAACTACATTTGCATCTTTCAAATCAAATTGGTCCAAGCTTTTGGTAACATTTGAATTGTTAAGATGGGCAAAATTCAAATGTTAAGAACATTTTATGGTAACTGTTGGGGTTTTTGAGCTACCCCTTGATCTAGGCTACTGGGGCGGGAGAGGGAGAGGGAGATCAAGTTAGAGAGTTGAGAGCTTTAGGGAGTTACCCTTCCTAAATTCTAACTTATCCTGCAAAGCAGGCGGCGGCCCTGGGGCGCCGCTACAGTGCCCACAGGTGAACAGTACCACGTGGACCCTTGTGGGCCTCTAGGGCCATCTTGGCCTTTAAACCCATAACAGTAACACTATTGTAGTGTAGTGGTAAGCTCCCCAGTTGAGTAAAACACCAACCAGGGTTCAAATCCTGCTAAGCTCCCCAGGGGTCGGCCTAGGTTATGGTGCGGCCCTATAGGGTGAAGCCAGGGTTCAGGGGTTTAATTGGCCGGCTTGGCTGATATTTCTTTCTTAGTGCAATGCCGTGGGGGCGGTCTTTCACCCGCCGGTCCAGGTTTTCTTTTTATGGTTGAAATAAACATAACAAGATCATATTTGCTGCAACATACTCCCTCCATTTCAAAATGGATGTCGTTTTAATTTTGTCCTAAGTCTAACTTCTCTAAATTTGACCAAAAAAATATTAAATATCCCCAAAAATATCAAATTAGTTTCATTAAATCCACTATAAATTGTCTTTATAGTGTATTTTATTTGGTAGTATAGATGTCAATATAGTTTTCTATAAAATTGGTCAAAGTTAAAGTGAGTTTTATTTATGACAAAACTGAAATGACTTACATTTTTGTATTGGAAAGAGTAATTTGCAAAGCAATGTGCAGCTACATATGGTTTTGGATTTTAGTAAATATTGTCTCCGTTGTGGTTGGATAGCAACACCTATTTTAGTGAACCAATTTTGCTGAGATTGTTAAGCTCTATTGTTGCAGGGTTCATACCAATTAAAAGTATGCATATCTGCAGAAGAGGCTGGTGCAAGAGACTTGTCGATGTCTCCTTATAGTAATTACTCGTATAAAGATGTCCCACCTTCGATCTTACCAGAAATCATAAGGTAACTACAATACATGTATAGCCCCCTTTCTAGAATTTAATAACTTTTCTACATATGCATACGTATCTTTGCACACCAGTTATCCTTTGGCAGGTTTCAATTGCTTGCTATTGTTAAAGGACATGATGTGAAGCTTATAATTAGCCTGTGCTGCATTTGGTTGCCATGGCATATAGATATAGGTTGCATGATATGTGAACATTGCCTGTTGTCTTAGTATTTGGTACATCTGTTAATTTTCTGCTTTATTATGAAGTTCAAATTGGATATTTGCGTTCCACAGGTTGAGAACTGGCAACGTGCTTTTTAATTACAGGTACTACAATAATACAATGCAAAAAACCGAAGGTTCTCTCTCTCTCTCTCTCTTCTCTTCTCTTCTCATGTAATACACTGCCACTTTAGTTGCTGCCAGGTTGCATCATGTATTGGATTTTGTTTGTAGTTCTAAACATTTTCTGCTTGTAGCTTGTTTACTAAACCGTACGATGTAAGACCTTGGTAGCATGCGATGGTGGCATTTTAATGTTTTGTCAAATCACATATTGTGTCTACATGCTAAGCACAAATAGCTTAGTTTAGTATTCATTCTAGAATTATTAGAATGTATAAACACACACATAAATTATTAGGATGTATAAACACTCACACAAAAAAAAGAAACTAGCACACAATTTGACAATGTTTAGTGACATTTGTTGGTTGAAAAAATTACTAGTAGACAATTTGACAATGTTTAGTGACATTTGTTGGTTGAAAAAATTTCCCATTATTTCTTCTTCCTTGCTCTTATATTCCACTTTTCTTATATGATTCATCGATCCATTCCTACCAGTTACAGAAGATTTTTCTTGCCCATTTTGCTTGGTCCCATGTGGAAGCTTCAAGGTAAAAATGAAAGCAGAGTTTCTTTTTGTATTATTTTTGTTCATTTATCAGTTGTTGATGTACCTGTGGCCAGTCAGGTCAAATTCTCACCTCCCATGTTTATGATAAAAGCACACACCCTTTTCTTATTTCACACCACACAATTGATTTGTTACCTTACATTTGCTTCCCTTTTTATCGACTTGTATCTAATATCACTGTTTTGGCGATTCTAGGGCCTGGGATGTCACTTAAACTCATCGCATGACCTATTCCAGTTTGAGTTCTGGGTTTGTAAACCTCTGAAATCTGCATTGCAAAATCTTCTTCAATCTCCATAGGCTGATAATAATACTTTTATGCCATTCACAGGTTACTGAAGAGTGCCAGGCTGTTAACGTTAGTCTCAAGACTGATGCCTGGAAAACTGAGGTAAATTAGTGATATGGGACTCAGTCTAAGCTGCCTCCTGTTACATTGAAATAAATAGTGTCTACATTTGGAGACAGTTGATGAACTTGATTCTACTTTGCATGGGTTTAGCATGCCCCTAAGTGTTCTACTGATTTATTTCCTCCTTAATGTGCGCCTGGAGGACATGGACTGCACTTGTACACTTTACTTGGCATGTGACTTGGGTATGCCTTGAATCGGCCCTTGTGTGTGGGGCCTGGGCCGATTCACCTCGCTCGGTGCAGTTTGTCAGTCTTATGGGATTTACTACAGCACCGATAGTGGCTATTGGATGGCATAGGGGGGCATCGTCAGGCCTGGCTTTGCAGTTGCGACAACCAATGCAGCATGACGACGCCTCCTTCGCTTTGTTTGCTCTCTGCTCCCTCGTAGCCTTGAATTCTTAGATAACACAGAGCATAGCTTGGTGATTGATGATCACCCAGCAATAGAAGCTATTGTGGTCAACTCTGATACCTATTGTCGTGTACAATGGGGTCCATATTATAGAGCAATAGTGTAACTTAGACGTGATTAGAGATTCCATGAAAACTTCAACTGTTGAGAGAATGCTAAAAAGTACTCCAACAGGATTTGGAATTTTATGATCACGGACTAATCTATAATAAGCAAACAAAATGAAAGGCTGCTAATATAGCTAGAGATCGGCTTTGGGCCGCACTATCTTCCTACACATCACTACTGTGTGCTGCTTCTACTGCTGATGCGATATTCTAAGATGTAAGATCTTGTTTTCCTTGCGCACTTAAGTGTGGAGTCTGAAGGTGCAGGAACAGTTATTGCTTCACATTAGAAAATCAACTTACATTTACCTACAAAATTCTTTGAATCGTATTTTCAGCATCTCTAATCACGCCTTGCTGAATTTTCTGCGGATAAGGTTCTACACGATTAGCATTAGGATATTCATGCATGGTGAATACTATTAATTTCTTTGAACTGAAGAGCTTAACTCATTAATATTTATACTTATAAATTTACAATGACTAATCAGTTGGTTATATCCAGCGTCTGGCACAGGGAGTTGATCCAAGGCACCAAACATTTTCCTACCGGTATGCTTGTTCTGCCCCCACCCCATCCCAATGCTACTTTGTATGTTTATTAGTTTCCTAACTGTGTACAAATCAGGTCAAAGTTCAAGAAGCGTAGACGGTTGGAAACCACAGCTGAGAAAATCAGGCATGTACATTCACATATTATGGAATCAGGATCACATGAAGATGCTCAGGCAGGGTCTGAAGATGACTGTATGCAAAGGGAGAATGGTACACTTTTATCTTGTGGTCTCTTAGGGATATTTTATTTCTGTAATGTGCTGTGCTTGCTGCTGCACTTTTTTTTAATGCACTGTAGATAAATTGTCAACAACAGTAACAGCAGCACGAAGTTGGGTTAGGTTAGAGAAGAAATCCCATAAGAACCACCAATATAGATGATAAAAAAAAGTAAGCTAGCTAGTAATGGTTACGGTGCGGTCCTATAGGGTGAAGCCAGGGTTCGGGGTTTTTCTCAGCTGGCTTGGCTGGGATTTCTTTCTTAGTGCAATGCCGTGACCCGTGGGGGCGGTCTTTCCCCCGCCGATTGAGTTGTTTTTTAATGGTAGGTTTGATTTTCAAACCAAGTTTAGATAAATTCTGCTATACAACCACTCTTTCACCTCTACACTTGATATGTAATTTGAAGCACGTTAAATATCTCCATCTGTAACTTATAGTATTTGAAGTGGGCTTTGAAATCTCTCATTCTCACTCCTATCTTATTGGTTGGGTTAAGCATCTTTCGCTTTTGTGAAAAACATGCAAATCCACCATTGTATTGTCTCCTTCCTTTCTTACTTTCAATGGAACAGTTCTTGGTTGGGCGATAACATCATGTTGGACGATATTACGTTCTGCATCAGATCCTTCTTGACACACTTGATACTTGATGTCCTGCATTCTGGGACCTTTACTTTTACTAGGCGAAAAGGGCCACTGATTTGCTACTGTCTGCTGAACTGGTTATTTTTTATTTTTAATTGATTACTCTGTATGCTGAGAAAAAACCTGCACTGTTGCTTCATGCCTGCTCGAGCATTTTCTGAATCTGACACCTTTTCTTCCCTACTTTTCCTTACTGCTGCTGACGCGCGGCGGCCCTCACCTGGGAGCGCAAGCGGACTGCTGCTAACGCTATCACTCGCCAGATCGCCGAGGCGGAGCGCTACCTCAACCAGCAGCCCGCTCCTCCCCTCATCGAGCATGTCGCTTCTTCCTCCCACCAGGCGCCACCGCCTGCTCCACCGACCGCGCCCCCTGATCCTGCTCCGGCGAGTGCTGGACCCTGGCCTGCCCAGGTCGACCTCGTGGCTCCCTACCTTCACCTCCAGGCAGCCAGGGTCCCGCACATCAAGAACCTCGTCTCGGTCGTTCTCGACTCGGACTCCACCACCTACGCTCGCTGGCGCGACCAGGTCATCCCCGTGCTTCGCCGCTACGCCCTCGACGGCCATGTCCTCGTCGACACGCCGATCGAGGCGCAGGACCTGGGCTGGCTGCGCCACGACAGCATCGTGATGTCCTGGATTTGTGGGACTATCTCCCATGATCTTCAGGACATCATACGTGCTCCGGGTGGCACCGCTCGAGAGGCCTGGGTGTTGCTTGAGGAGCAGTTCCTCGGCAATGCCGAGGCCCGGGCCCTCCAGCTCGACGCTTCGTTCCGAACCTTCGAGCAAGGGGACCTCTCTGTGGGAGAGTTCTGCCGCCAGATGAAGCGCAAGGCCGATGGTCTTCGGGATCTTGGGTACCCGATCGACGACAAGATCTTGGTGCTTAATGTGCTGCGAGGCCTCAACAGCACATATGAGCACCTGCGCGACTTCATCACCCGCCAGAAGCCGTTCCCGACCTTCCACCAGGTCCGGGAAGATCTTCTCCTGAAGATCACACTCGGGGGTCCGGCCGCCAGGTCGTCTTCGTCCTCGTCGACCTCCTCCACGGCGCTTGCAGCTACACCACCGACCTCCTCTACCTCGCCCTCCAGCTCTCTCCCTGGTGCTCCTCCCCCTGGGCCGAGCGGGGGTGGAGGGGGCCGCCAGGGGCGGGGTAACCGAGGCCGACGTGAGCGAGGCCGCGGTGGTGGTGGTGGTGGGGCAGGTGCTGGTGGGGGGCGCCGGGGTGCGTCTCCTAACGCTCCTACTCCCGCCCCTGCCCATCCTCCCGGTGGTGTGCCCTGGCCGTCCTTCGCCAACCCCTGGTCAGGGCGCATCTCCATGTGGCCCTTTCAGGGTCAGGGTGGGGGTCCTCGTCCTCAGCACCACCAGCCGACCGCCATGCTCTCTGCTGGCCCCTTCGCGCCGGCATGGACTCCACCCGCTTAGCCTTGGCCTATGGCGTGGGACCAGGCCGCCATGGCGCAGACCTTCAGCACCATGGGGCTAACACCACCGGTGAGCGCCGAGTGGATCGCCGACACGGGTGCCACCCACCACACGACTCCGGATGCCGGTATCCTCTCTTCTACTCGACCCCCTCACCCTTCTTGTCCTTATTCCATCATGGTTGGTGATGGGTCGTGTCTTCCAGTCACCTCCGTGGGTTCTACTTCTGGCCCTTTTCCCCTTTCCAATGTTCTTGTTGCTCCTCGCATGGTCCACAATCTTCTTTCAATTCGTCAATTTACAGCTGACAATTCTTGTTCCGTTGAATTTGACACTTTTGGTCTTACTGTGAAGGATTTCGCTAGTCGGCGTCCGCTGCTTCGGTGTGACAGTACTGGCCCCCTTTACACTCTTCGCCTCCCGTCTTCCGCTGCCCCGTCTTCGTCTTCCTCGTCAGCTGCCTTGGTCGTGACTCCCTCCACCACCTGGCACCGCCGTCTTGGCCATCCCGGCCGGGACATTTTGGCTCAGCTGAGTCGTAGTGCAGCTATCACTTGTACTAAGACTGCTACTGAGCATTTCTGTCATGCGTGTCAGTTAGGTCATCATGTTAGATTACCTTTTTCTTCTTCTTCGTCGCGAGCGGCGCATGTTTTTGATCTTGTTCATTGTGATTTGTGGACCTCTCCTGTATCAAGCATCTCTGGGAAGAAATACTATCTTGTGATACTTGATGATTTTTCTCACTACTCCTGGACTTTTCCTTTGCGCGCCAAGTCTGATACATTTCCCACTCTTGTTCACTTCTTTGCCTGGGTGTCCACTCAGTTCGGTCTCACCATCAAGGCCGTTCAGTGTGACAACGGGCGCGAGTTCGATAACGCTTCCTGCTCTTTCTTTCTTTCTCAGGGTGTTCAGCTGCGTATGTCTTGTCCGTATACTTCTCCTCAGAACGGCAAGGCTGAGCGGATGATCCGCACGACGAACGGCGTCATGCGCACCCTTCTGATTCAGGCCTCTCTACCCCCGCGCTTCTGGGTTGAGAGTCTTCACACCGCCACCTACTTGCTCAACCGTCTCCCTTCCACTGCCTGTCCTGCTCCCACCCCACACCACGCTCTCTTCGGTACCCCTCCGGACTACGACCACCTCCGTGTCTTCGGGTGTGCATGTTACCCTAACATCTCCGCCACTGCTCCTCATAAGCCGGCGCCCCGTTCGACACTTTGTGTGTTTCTTGGTTACTCCCCTGACCACAAGGGGTACCGATGCTTCGACCTCACCTCTCATCGAGTCCTCATCTCCCGACACGTCGTCTTTGACGAGTCGGATTTCCCCTACTCCACCTCTACCTCGCCTTCTCCGGATCCTAAGTTGGTGTCTATGTTTCCTGACCTGGTGGTTCAGCCACCTATTCCTTTTTGTCCTCCTTCTGCAGGTCTCCGTGGTGTACCGGCGCCGTGCGCGGCCCCGGCGCCCCCCGCCGCGCCGTGCGCGGCCTCTGGCACCCCGGCGCGCCCCGCCGCGCCGTGCGCGGCCCCCGGCGCCCCGGCGCGCTTCGCCGAGCCGGTTCAGGTGTACCGGCGTCGCTCGGTGCTGGGACCCGCGCCCGGTTCTCCGGCTCCAGGCCCCGGCGCCCCGGCGCGCTTCGTCGAGCCGGTCCAGGTGTACCAGCGTCGCTCGGTGCTGGGACTGGAGCCCGGCTCTCCGGCTCCGGGCCCGGAGGCCCCTGTGCGCGTCTTCGAGCGCCGGCCGACGGCTCCGTCTCCACCGACGCCTCCACCGGAGCCGTCACCTCTACCACCGCCGCCTCGCTCCCGTGTCGAGCTGGCCGTGTACCACCCGCCGATAGTCCATCGGGACCCTCGCCACGTGCACCCCATGGTGACTCAGCAGGCGGCTGGTGTTCTCCGACCCGCGGCTCTCTCCGCCATCGAGAGTGAGCCGCAGATCTCTCCGGTGCCCTCCTCTGTCCGCGACGCCCTGGCGGATCCCAACTGGCGTCGCGCGATGGAAGAGGAGTACGAGGCTCTTCTTGCCAACCAGACGTGAGACCTCGTGCCGCGTCCGTCTGGTTGCAATGTGGTGACCGGCAAGTGGATCTGGACGCATAAGCGTCGGGCCGATGGTACTCTGGAGCGCTACAAGGCTCGGTGGGTTCTCCGGGGTTTCACTCAGCGGCCTGGAGTGGACTATGATGAGACCTTCAGTCCAATGGTGAAGCCTGCTACAGTGCGCACGGTCCTCTCGATTGCTCTCTCTCGTTCGTGGCCTGTGCACCAGCTGGATGTGAAGAATGCCTTCCTCCACGGCACTCTGTCCGAGACTGTCTATTGCAGCCAGCCAGCGGGTTTTTTGGATTCCAGTCGTCCGGAGCTGGTCTGTCGGCTCAACAAGTCTCTCTATGGTTTGAAGCAGGTTCCTCGGGCTTGGTACTCCCGGTTTGCCACGTTCTTGATGACCTTGGGGTTCACGGAGGCCAAGTCCGACACTTCTCTGTTTGTCTACCGGCATGGGGATGAGACTGCTTATCTTCTGCTATATGTTGATGATATTGTTCTCATCGCCTCCAGTCAGCAGTTGCTTCGGCGTATCATCTCGTCTCTGCAGCAGGAGTTTGCCATGAAGGATCTGGGTCAGCTCCACCACTTCTTGGGAGTCACTGTGGAGACTCGTCCTTCCGGCCTCTTCCTTCACCAGCGGCAGTATGCTCTTGATATCCTGGAGCGGGCCGGCATGTCAGATTGCAAGCCCTGTTCTACTCCTGTTGATACTCAGTCGAAGCTGTCTGCTGACTCGGGTGCTCCTGTGGCTGACCCTACTGCCTTCCGGAGTCTTGCGGGTGCTTTGCAGTACCTCACCTTCACCAGGCCGGACCTTGCATATGCCGTTCAGCAAGTCTGTCTCCATATGCATGATCCCCGTGAGTCACACCTTGCTGCATTGAAGCGCCTTCTTCGCTATGTCCGTGGCACGGTTGATTTCGGGTTGGTCATCCACCGGTCTCCCCCGGCTGAGCTGGTGGTCTACACCGACGCTGACTGGGTTGGATGCCCAGACACTCGTCGCTCTACCTCAGGCTACGCCGTCTTCCTAGGCGGCAACCTCGTCTCCTGGTCGTCCAAGCGGCAGCCGGTTGTCTCCCGCTCCAGTGCCGAGGCGGAGTACCGGGTTGTCGCTAACGGCGTGGCGGAGGCGTCCTGGCTTCGACAGCTCTTGGCGGAGCTTCACAACCCGCTCGCCAAGAGCACGCTCGTCTACTGCGACAACGTCAGCGCCGTGTACCTCTCCACCAACCCGGTTCAGCACCAGCGGACGAAGCATGTGGAGATCGACTTACACTTCGTTCGTGACCGGGTTGCCATTGGAGACGTTCGGGTTCTCCATGTCCCGACCACCTCCCAGTTTGCCGACATCTTCAAGAAGGGTCTGCCCTCCTCGACGTTTTCGGAGTTTCGCTCCAGCCTCAACATAACAGGTGGCTAGTTGTGGCTGCGGGGGGCCCTGTGTGTGTTGTTGCTTTCTTTGTTGTCCAGTCTTGAACTCCGCTGCGCCGGTAGTTCAGACTGCGGGGGGTGTTGGTGTGTAGATATGTAGCCCATAGGGCCCTTGTGTTAGGCCCATCTAGAGGCCCATGTACAGATACTATATCACCCACCCATTAGGGTTTGGAGGAATACAACCCATGATTATCCTCTAGCACTTACCCTGATGGTATTTTTCAGGTCTTTCTGTAGCAGATGCTTCAGTTGACCCTAGTCAAACTGTAAATGGTACCAATTTTTCACCACCAACAGTGCTACAATTTGGGAAGTCAAGGAAGCTATCTGTTGAGCGATCTGACCCCAGAAAGTAATATTTTATATTTATACCATGCTATTCGTGTTAATATTGATTCTTGAATTTTGAGGCACATTTATTTGAGCATGCTTAACTAACTGTTTGTTTTTAATACTATCTGGCAGTCGACAACTCCTTCAAAAACGTCAATTCTTCCATTCACACAGGGCACAGGTTAGTGAAAATCGCTTGCCAAGTTCATTAGCTTTCATGCATGTCAGCATGCGAGCACATACTCCCGCAAAAGTCTTGAGTTGATCGCATTGTTACACTTTGTACAGCCAATGGCATTGGAACAAGTCTTCTCAGATCATGATAGTGAAGACGAAGTTGATGATGATATTGCCGACTTCGAGGATAGAAGGGTAAGATGGGACCATTACATTTCTCTGCTCTTCAGAATAAAATATTTGCTTTTTAATCATTGCTGTCTTAACTTCGCTGAAATGCAGATGCTTGATGATTTTGTTGATGTTACGAAAGATGAGAAACTTCTTATGCATATGTGGAATTCATTTGTTCCAAAACAAAGGTCAGTGTCCTTCAGTTCTGACTATAACTGTAGATAGGATTTTTCGGCTTGGTATGCTAATTTTAGTTTATTCTTCATGGTGATATAGATTCTTTATTCCCACGACTTTTTCAGCCATTTTCCTTTTTATGGAACAACTACCAAGGATTTCAACCAATAGAATGTTCAAATGTGAAAAAAATGAATAATATTGGTCAAAGCCTTTTTTAGAAACGCAATATGATTTGCACAGTTATGATTAGGCCAGAAGGTTTGTGCTTTGTACAATCTTAGGTGAAAACACTACCGTCAATTGCTATATGATATTGCAAGAATTTTGTTCAGATTTGAATTGTGTTGGTCCTAGTCCCTCTATACAAACAGGCCTAAAATGACTCGTCCCATTTTTCTTTCTCTGTTGCTAACCCATGCTGAAAACAAAGCCTCAATATTGCTGTCCCTTCCAATCAACAACTCTACTTATCTCCATTGTCACACCCAATGGACTTGAACCTTTAGTGATCCCATATATCTGCCGCTTTGCTTTGTCCATGCCCACACATGCTTATGCTGTCCTATGGCTGCACTGGTGAGCCTAGCTTGCACCTCCATCTCCCCAGTGCCACAAGATTCTATTTCAGAAAAGTACAACTAGTTATTTTGATCCTGTCGAATCTAATTGACCTTATTAGTGGTGTTCCCATCTAAGATTGCACATAGCCATTGGCACTTTTGCAAGTTAATTTTGTGGTTTTGATTGCATGCCAGGAGTCATGTACTAACAAGGGATTTGGAGCATTGTTCTCATAAATTTATGAAACAAATTTGAAATGATGAAATGTAACACAGTTTACATTTCCAAACTTGAAAGTTTCCTGTAGCCGTCTCAGATTTTTATAGTTACTAAATTTTGAATAGGAAATGTTACTATAATTTTTATCTCGATAGATTCTTTTGAACGTTTCACAACTTGTTAAAATAGAGATGTTCTCGAGCATATTGCTGCTTTTTTCCTTGACTGGATACAGCTGCGGTAGCTGAATTTGTACTCATCCACCAACGCACAAGGCACACTATGCACACATGACATATAGACTCCACACAGAGTCAAATGTGCGTCCCTCAGGGCTCAGGGATTGAGCTCGGGCGGTTGGAGCAAGTGACGTCACTGCCAACCACTGATTTACCTCCCTCCCTGCACCAGCCTTCCCGTTTTCTTAAACATGTTCTGTTCCATCTCACATCTCAGCATGATTAAGTTAACTGCTTCATGTTTCAGACTGCTGGGCAATATTTATTTCATTGTTTTTTGTTCATTTTATTGCTTTATTGCTATAGCAAGACCCAACAATGCATCTAGAAGCCAAAACTTTTCGATCTTAGTGCTGGTTCTTACTGATAGTGAAATTGCAGGGTTCTAGCTGATGGTCATATAGCTTGGGCCTGTGAGGCATTCTCCAGGTCCCATGGCCAACAACTTGTGCAAAACCCTGCCCTGCTGTGGTGAGTGGTTTGCTTGAGAAATGTATTATACCTCTCCTCCACTATGCATGCTTAATCCAATTTGCAATTTTCTTGCTTCATGGACAGGGGCTGGCGTTTTTTCATGATTAAACTCTGGAACCACAGCCTTCTTGATGCTCGCACCATGAATACATGCAACACAATCCTCCAAGGCTACCAAGATGGAAGTTCCGACCCCAAGTAAATTTCATGCAACAAAATCAACTTGTGTAAAATGGCACCTGTTGTAGGATAATTCGAGATGGAAGTTCCGACCCCAAGTAAATTTCATGCAAAAAAGTCAACTTGTGTAAAATGGCACCTGTTGTAGGATAATCAGAGAACTTTTCTGAACCAAACAAAAAAAAAGAGAGGGAAAACCCCCCTGAAGAATTGTGAGGTACCATAGCGCCATGTATTTGGATCTTAAATTGGAGAGAAGGTTTAACAGCAGCTCTCCTGGGAAACTGGATCCATGGCCGAGACAATCATTGTTTCATTCATGACTCATCAATTGTAATTGATTGATACCGGTGGTGGCTGTTGACAGTTGAAGTGGTATGGATAAATTAATTTACTATTCGCTGTAGTTTCTTATTTCCTTTATGCAATTGGGCGTTGTTGAACATTATTGTCTGTGTACTAGAAGTATGTTTTTAGTCCTGTTCGTGAGGATTTGTTGCCCCACTTCCTCCATCCCATAATTTAATTTGTCTAGATATGTATCCACAATCCACTGCTCGTGATGATTTTGTGCCTCCACTTAGAACGGCGAGTGACTGCTCGCTCAAGTGGGATGTACCCAGCGCGCGTTAAACAGAGCTAAAAACCGACTCGCGACTCCGTTGCCATGACCCTCATCGAGTCCCTACTAGAGTCCCACACGAGACTGAATTGATGCTGTACGTAGATGTTAGTGCATTAGTGCAAAAATTAGATTAGTTTGACTTCAAATGACTTAAATTTTAGAGGGGTCGTACTGATCGCTGAAATTCGTGCACGGTTCATTTGCACGCGTTTCGATTTTCAAAGTCTGAAAGAAGCACAATCTGTTCGATAGCCAGCCGAATTCTCGCACGATTGATGAGCCTGAGAAGTTGGGTGCGTGCACACGCGGTCCTCCCTTCCTTGATCCGCAGCCAGCCTGAACGCCGCCGGCTGACGACGCCACGACAGCGACCGCCGGATACCGCCAAGCCAAGCCCCTAACCCGTATGCATCCTGAATTCCTGACCAGCGATCGACGCAAACACACCATTCTTTTAATGCGCGTCCGTGCACACGACGAAAAGAAGGAAGAATCGCACGCCCTTTACAGCTAAGCCTAGGCCAACTAGCAGCAACTCGGAGTTGTTGCTGATCGCTCAAGAACCAGCTGCATCCGCCGCACGTACGAGTACCCATGCCGAGGCCGAAGCTTCTTGCAGCTTCTGCGCCTCTTGTTCTACATGGACCGAAGAAACCGGAATCCACACGACTATACATACCACCAGCACATTAGCTCCAAATTTCCAATCCAAATGGTGAGTTTGCTGTTGCTGGGTGACCAAGCTATAGTACCATCTTTTATCACATCCTGTATACTCATGCGCCTGCCCTGGATCGATCGTCCATTCGTCCCGTACGGTGAAGTGTGGGCAAGTTGTTAACGGGGCACCTAACCTCCTCCGCCGAATCGACTCAATCGAGTAGTCTGAAAACTTTTTCTTGAAAAATCAGTAGTCTAAAAACTTTCTTGAGAAATCAGTAGTCTAAAGACTTGGATTTTGCGAGGCTGCAACTACCCCAACAGTTGCCCCCCTCTACGGGCTATACCACTGTTCGATCGACCGGCAACCAGCAGGCCTTTTGCCATGTCCCAACTTCCTTTCATCGGCAGTCGAATGGCAGCCGGTCGACGGACGCTAGCTACTGCCTGGCCCATTCCGGCCGGCGTCAACTTCAGCCCGGATCAGATGATTCCCTGGGTTGTGTGAGCCGCGAAGCCATTCTCCATGTGGCCGGCCGGGCGGCGCCGGCCGTCGTGCTTCGCCGACCCTATATGTAGACGCAGAAACCGGGGTCCAGCTGGTACATTCTACGGCCACTGCTAGGTAACTTTAACAGCGACTTGTTAGGAACTCGCCGTTGTCAGTGCTGGCACGCCGAGGGAGGGAGGGAGCTTCTGGTAGGAGCAGATGTAACGAACCCAAAAGAAAAGGCGCAGAGAATGAATGGGGAATCAGCTACTGCTGGGATCGAAACAAAGGCACTTTTGACGAACCCGGCCGGCAGGCGAACGGGGCTCGCACCGGGGGATATCTCACCGGCTACAGCTTTCTTTGCTCCTAATCTCACTCAAACCGAAAGCACGCCGGCGCACTTTCGGTGTCACACTGTCACCAGGCTCCTCTCCTGTTTTCCACTCTCCCCGTCGCCATCCACGTGTCGGTACCCACGTGTCTAGGCATACGCTCACGCTACGCAAAAAAAAAGTAGAGAAAACTGAAAATGTGCGTGCAGTGCAGGCAATCGCCAATCAGGCATTTTTTTAGATAGTGCGCCAATCAGGCATAGGAGTGGTGTAGGATTGTTCACTGGATGTGCAGTGGCGAGGAGCAGAGCCGCGACCACCGACACCGCTCCCGCTCCTCGTGAAATGTCCGGCTCGCCACGCCAGGGTGAGGTGATGCGTGCGTGCCTGACGAGGCGATCGACAGCGACCGGGGAAAAGAAACGGCAGCTAGCAATAACGGGATGGTTCCGTTCCGTCCTTCGCGTTCCGGGCGCGGCCCGTGATGGGGGCGCCGGGCGCGCGCGGGCGGCACTCGGGTGGGCGGGTGGCCGGCAGCGCACGCGCGCGAGGCCGGCGCGGGCGCGTGTGGGCTGGTGGCCCGTGCGAGCCGGCCGGTCGGTCGCGTTGGCTTTGGAGTTCGGATGGGCAGGCCGCGCGAAGGCGCCGCGCGTCTCGGTTGTTGCGGAGGCTGCGGCCTACGGGGCGCCACCTTTTTGTTTGCAACCGCCGAGGAAAGCACGGCGGCCGCCTGGCCTGGCCTGGCCCGGCCCGGCCCGGCCCGGCCGGGGAAGGCAAACGCCAAGTCGCCAAGGAATCCTTTGCCCGCCGCCTAGGCGAGGGCGATCCCTTCCGCTCCCCGGCTTGCGTGCGTCCCGTGCCATGCGCGCTTGGCTGCGGCGCGCGGCGGGTGCTTTCCCGTGTGACGTGCGCGTCTTGTCTCGGATTGCTCTCGTGTTCGAAAGCCGGCCATACTAGCGATCCCTGCGATGCGATGCAGCGGCATTCTCTGGAGAGTCGGGTCTGGGTACGGCGGCGCCATTTGTTTAGCTGGTCTGTTGACCTTGACACGCCGCCTTTTTTGTGTATCATTCAGGTGGTGGGGTGTGGGAGGAGATATGGTTTACTTTGCCTAATTGCCTTTGTCCCCCTTTTTGTCCCACAGAAAGGCTGCGAATCTCCTTTCTTGGCACCAAAGTGGTAGGAGTCCTTCTCTTTGGGTCGATGGCACGCAAATGCACAAGGAGTAGGAGCCGAATCCGAACTGCAGCTCGCGTCTCAACTCAACAACCATGAGCAGTCTGGGCAGGGTTCTGCTGTACCAAATGCCACCGGACACATGCAGTTCGTTGATACGCTGTGCGGATGACGGGTTCCTGTTATCATCAAGGGCACCCCCTATCATCAAATCCTAGAGATCTCATTGAACGCGCGCCGGCTGTTGCCGTGGACCCCGATCGAGCGCATCACGGGCTAGCAACGTGCCGCCACTCGCTAACGACTCGGCAGATCGTGTTAGTTAGGGATCAGGGATGGATGACGCGTAGCCGGTGTGTGTGGCCTGTGGGCATGGCACGGTGCCCGTGCCACAGTCCAAGAAGCGTCATCAAGCACGGGGGGTGGAGTGGACCATGCGTCCATGCCGCAGCCGCGCAGGCACAGCCCATCTCGTCATCTCAGCGGACAGACAGAGCAGCCGAAGCCGAAGGCATAGAAGCCCAGAACAATCTGTGGTGTGGTGGATCCAAAGTGCCTCGTGCTCACAGCTTACGTTGCCCAGGTCGTCACCGTTGTTCCTGTCAACTTTCTTCATCCTCTGTGGGCATCCAGCAGGGTCAAAGAGATTCATCAAAGCTCTACGACAACATGGAGTCATTGACGGGGAGAGGATGAGATCGAACGAGAGGGAGAGATGGTGGCTGAAATCATCTGAAGAAAAAAAGTGGGAAACAACCGCTCGGCTCGGTGCTCACCATCCTGCCTCCAGGCTGGAGTTCATTACACACTGCACTAACACTAGCAAGCAAGTAGCTACTTCTCCACCACGTACTGGTGCACGTATCTGGCACGCTGGGAATACGACCTGTCCGGGCCAAAAATAAAAGTCGAATACAGTCGCGCGCGGCGGCACCATCGGCGTCACGAAAATGAACCGTGGCGGTCAACCACCGGTAGCCCAGTACGCGATCCGTCACCTGACGTGAAAGCTCCTGACTTCCTGAGCCTGCGCGTATTTTCATCTCACGGCAAAGGAAAAGGCGCGACCTTTTTTTTGGGTTGCAGGGCTGCAGCCGTGCGGTTTTGATGATCCTCCTGGAGAGCAATGCCAAATAACGGCGGGTGGCTGGTCACTGGTGGCGCGAGGAAGCTAGACAAGTGTTGATCGATGCTGCCGCATTTCCGATGGCCCTTTTCTCATTCTCTAGTTGCTTCTCCATGGCTGCTTCTATTCTATTTTCTCCCCACTCCTCTCCCCTGCTTTTGCCGTCGCCACGGCACCTCCTTCAGATGAGTCAGATGACGTGGGGGGCAGATGGTGCCTATATAGCTGCCTGTTCACACCACACCACCACCTCCTCTTCTCTTCTTCTTCTTCTTCTTCTTCTTCTTTCCACCATCCCTCTCTCTCCACCAACACCTCTTCTTCCTGCTGCCTGGCTCGCATTGGCGGGCGCCGGTCGGCTCAAGCAAGGTGCTGGCTCGATCACTCCATGTCCTTCTCGTTCTTTACTCTTGGAGGTTTTGAGAATTTATTGCATAAAGATTACGTGTTGATTTGATATTCTGCCAAACTTCTTGATGGCAAGGGTGGCCGTCCCGTCCCTGCTGGTTAATTAGTTTGTTTATTCTTGAGTGTGTTCCACGCTTTAAACGGGCCCTTTGCTTGCTTGTTGCTGCTCTTCTTGATTGTTTTCTTATTTCGGGCTGGTGGCCATAGATCGGTTTCAATCAAAGGGTGGCTGGCCAGGAGTCCTCTGTGTTTGATTCATGTGTGTGCATGAAGTTGATGTGTCTCTGTTTTTGTTTTGCTTGAACTATCTTGTGTTGTCTGCAAACAAAGATAAGGATATTTTAGCCACAAGAAGAATTCCTTTCTGATCGTGTTTGAGTGCAGATGCCGACCATCATCGTCAAGGTGGACCTGGAATGCAGCCGCTGCTATGCCAAGATCCAGAGGGTGCTGACCAGGATCCAAGGTGCGTGCTTGCTTTCAACCATGGTTGCGAGCTCTCTCTGATCAAGCAAGCTCTGTGTCTTAGTTTCTGTTTGAGTTCGTTGATAGCAACTGCTAGACTGGGGGTGGTGAATTCTTGATTGGTGGTGAATTCTTGATTGGGATTGCAGAGAAGGGTGAGTTCTGCATCGACGAGATCGTGTACGACGAGAAGAACAACAAGGTGATCGTGACGGGTCCCTTCGACCCGGACAAGCTCGCCGACAAGCTCTGCTGCAAGGCCTGCAAGATCATCAAGGAGATCGAGATCGTCGAGCCGCCACCGCCACCGCCACCTAAGAAGGAGGAGCCCGCGCCCCCGCCGCCGGAACCCAAGGAGGCGCCCCCGCCGCCGGAACCGGTGAAGGTTGACCCCCCACCGCCGCCGCCCCCGAAGGAGGAGCCCCCACCGCCGCCGCCCCCGAAGGAGGAGCCCCCGCCGCCGCCGCCGAAGAAGGAGGAGCCCCCTCCGCCGCCGCCGCCGAAGCAGGAGCCGGCCCCGCCGCCGCCCAAGGTGGTGGAGGTCCCCTACCCGTGGCCGTACCCGTACCCGTTCCCGGCGTGGCCGTCCGAGTGCTGCTGCTGCCACGGGCACGGCGGCTGCCACTGCTGCTCCTGCGGCAAGGCCCCCGAGGCCCCGCCGCCGCCGCCGCAGCCGCAGCCACAGTACTTCCCGCAGTACGTGCCCCAGCCGTACCCCTGCAACCCCTGCGGCGGCGGCGGCTACCGGATCGTCTGCGAGGAGGACCCCTCCTACGCCTGCGCCATCATGTGATTACCCCGGCCAAGAGCATTACTGATTACTAAGTGTGATTAGCATGCCCTCAATTACCCCTATACCCCTCCACCAGTGCCATCATCCCATCAATGCACTCCTGTACAATCCATCACCGTACCGTACAGATTCATCAAACTCCGTATACTAGCATCGTGTATACCGTATCCTCTTTGTAATGTCCTTAGCGTATACTATACTATACTATATTCTGCTTGGTTACATGTTAGGGCAAGTGAATGGAAGAATAAAAATAAGCAATGCTGTTGATTTTGTGTGAAGACTAAAGAAACAAGGTGGGAAGAGTTGATTCATCTGTTCGTGCATGGCAGGAGAAGTGTCTACCTGCAACCTCACTTTTAGTATTATTTTTTCCTTTATGCTGCACTTAGAAAAAAGGGTTTCTTCACCAAAAGCTTTCCCGCCTCGATCACTTTGTTCCCTTGCTTCCATTTGTCACCACAAGCGGTGTAACGTGGCGTGTCTGCGCGTGTTTTCCATTTTTAATTGTGTAAAGATTGGGCGACGACGTTGAAGGCCGTGACCGGTACGTGACTGCTGTGCCAACCGGGGGCGCTTGCCGCCGCTTGCTAGTAGAGTGCCACTGCCCACTGGTGTCAGTGTGTCACTGCGGACGGCACGAAAGCGAAGACGGGGACGCGTACGTAGTGGTGATGGTGAAGTGAAGCTGTGAAGGTGAGGTGAGAATGACGCGAACGAACAACCGACAGACGGAGCGAGTAGTGCGGAGGCGTACGCCGTGACAGCGAGACGCACGGGGGCAGGGCAGCGAAGCCGGACGGACGCGCGCGCGTGGCGTTAGGCGTAGCTAGGGGCGGAAGCGGCCACACGGACGTACTCGCACGTAGCCCGGCCGTGCCGCGCGCGACGCCGATGCGCGCCGGGCGCGGGGCGGAGCGGAGCGGCGTCGGCCAGGGGATGGGAGGCGAAGGCCGGGGAGAGGAGCCGTGCGACGGGGACGGCCGGCCGGGCGGGATGGTCCTGGGGTAAAATGGGGTCGGGGCGCTTTTGTCCTCCGTGCCCGTGCGTGGCCGGGGCCGGGGCGCCGACGCGGACGCGGAACCTTCGCTTTGTGTTGCTTTGGGCGGGGGAAGGGAGAGGAGGCGAGCCATGCCCATGGGGGGATCCGGGCTTTGGTTGGCTCCGTGCCGCTCTGATTTGGACGGGCCACCGGCAGCTGGTGGGTGGGCGCGTAGGCGGATACGCTCTGTTGGACCGTGCTCGCGTGGGCCTCGGTTTGGTTTGGAACTTTGGACACGCCTCTGACCTCCCGAGCGGCCGAGCCGTATCCGTACACTGTTATCTCGTGCTCGTGCTTCTCATGGGCTTCTAATTTTTCTGTAAGAGTTCAGGGGGCATGCCGTGTGAATTCTCTCCGGGAAGCAAAAGTTGCATGGTGATTCTTGATGGCGCATGAAATGGCAGAAACTGAAGAACATATGGCAGGCTCCACATGATATCGTTTTAAGATCAGGTGGCGCTAACTTAGCTATGCCAGTTAATTGTATGTTATAAAGTTTTGTACGATCATCAGGCGCCATGTTCCAAACATAGCTCCTCTTTTTTATATGTTTTAGAGCACTATCTAAGCTTACGCTGACCGAGCCAATGCAACATCCTACCAAACATAAAACCTTTTGGTTATAAAACATCACGGTACGGTACTCAAACAAAGGCGATTTGATAAGGCCATCCGGCGACGATCCTACATCGACCGAGGTGACTGCACGAAACCGAAACGCTGTAGACCTACTGTTATCATCACCCATCTGTCCTCTCCGAGGACGTCTCAGCTATCCTCATTCTTACCCCAAACAGCGGCGGTCTCGGGTTAGGACATCTCATCGGCGACACTCTGCAGGAGCCCTACCCGGTTGGTTGTTCGGGCGTCCTATCGGCTGGCCAGATATGCTGGGATGATGCTTACGTGTGGAGCACTGCGGCCTTGCGCTCTTAGCCATGGTCCAGCACTCGGCCTCTCATGGAAAATCTTTTCGCCGTTTGATTAGCTCTATCTGTGCGCGCAAGTTGCCGCGCTCTGATCCTGACCTATCCAATCATACATTGCCCTCCCCTAATCCCACCATTGTTATCTATTGTTCTCGTTGGGTCCTGCTGCTTTTGAACGAATTTTTTAAATTAGACATTGGCCGGGAGCCAGGAGAGGATTATCCTTTACGCCAACGCCCTCCCCTTCGAAAGAGAGCAACGGGATACTGGAAAGATTCATGGCCCACACTAGACAGGCCGCCATCTCCCAACTGGTGAAGAGAGAGAGCTCCGAGCCCATTCAGCAGAATTTAAGACCACGGGCCTCCAGAAGCACACACCACCGCCGAACTGTGGTCCATGCGGCCCAAGATTGGAAAACCCCAGCAGGACATGGATGGCGCTGCGGGCTGCCATACCGTTTTGCCTGACAGACAGGTACGACGTGGTTGCGCCAGATCTGCCTGCAGTAGTAGCAGGAACACGAGCGCCCACACACCGCACAACCGCTTGTCACTTTGTTGTACTGCTACGCTTCTTCTACTCGTTCTAGAAGCTAGTGGGCTAGTGGCCATGGTGTGGCCTTTCTTTTATGAAAACATGGAGTGGCTTGGGATCGGAGCCTCGGAGAGGCATACGCACGCTGCGCAGCTTCAGCCAAACCGTTCCGTTCCGTGCCGTGCCCTCCTCTCGTTTCGGCACATGCCCCGGATATGCTTTTCTAGGCCCTCCTCATGCAGGAACGCGCGATCCGTAAGCAACCCTGCGCCAAAATTAGCGCTGCAAGGTCTGTGCGATTCCAGGAACAGCTTCGGCATGTTTGTGCTCTGTTTTCGGATATCACACCGTATAGAGTCTCGTCCCAAAATGGCCACTAGGAAGCCGAGCTAATTTAAGTACGATCAACTTTGGGTCACCAAATTGGTGGCAAGGATATTGGCATTGAACAATACTGGCCTCCAACATGAATTACATGGCCAAAGGAAAAGGATACCAAGCTAAATTTTGGCACCTAACGAAATAACGGCTGATTTTTGTCAATGTTGCTAATCTTTTTGCCCTGGCACCCTTCGGCACTCTAGGGTATCAAATCAAACACATCTAGACATTGGTGAGGTCCATGGATTCGGATACCATATCCTCCCCTTCCTTTGCTCGCCAAGGCTATGGCTGGAAAGCACCACTTTGCTCTGGATAGAACCTAGATAAGAGGGTTGTTGGCTTGTTGGCACACAACTTTTCATCTTGCCTCAAAGTGAGCATGACAGATTCTACCAGAAAAAAGAAAAGGCCTGGATGCAAACACCATGTCATGCTGTATCTAAGGCCAAGGAGGTCAAATTCTGAGGAAAAAACCTACGATATTTTTTTTTTAAAAAAGGCCAGAGGCTAGAGTAACCACCCGCGTCACCTGAACGCACACGGGTCATGTTCTCTCTATAATACGCCTGGCCGATGCCGCTCTCGAAATTCTAGCGAGAAACGATACCGCGGGGGTTCAAACCGTGATCTTGGGCTTGAGACCCTGGCCGACTGGCCGACCCAGCTCTCCCCCCTCCCTACGATAATTAGCATAAAAATACCTCTGAAAGCAAACACACAATCATGTTGTGTTTAAAGTTTTACAAGGCCTCTAGACACATTCTTTTTTCTCTCCCAACCTCAACGTAAAGAAGACAAATTTCGAGGGAGATAAAAAGATTGAAAGCAAGGCTGTGTTTAGTTCCCGAAAAGGGAATGTGAAGTTTGGTGAAAATATCACATCGGACACTGTAGTACTGTAGCACTTTTCGTTTGTTTGTGGTAATCGTTGTCCTATCATGATCTAACTAGGCTCAAAAGATCCGTCTCGGCGTGTACATCAAAACTATATTCTTAGTTTTTTTATTTACCCACGTTTAGTGTTCCATGCATAAGGAGAGAGATTTGGTGTGATAAGTAAATAGTGAAGTTTGGAGAGAGAATTTTTGGCTTCTGGAGGGAACTAGACAGGGCCCGAGTACTAATGGTATTATGGATTTATGGATAGGGCTTTATACGGGTATCGTCGGCAGCCAATCCATCATGGCTTTAATTTTTTTCTTCTCTCCCCTTCAGTGACGATGAATCAACTCAGCATCTCTATACGTATAAGTTCATACACCGGTCCACCGGTCCTTGCACACATCTCATCCCTACGACCCTACCTCAAAGCCAGGACAAAAGGAGATTCTGAAAGCATGTAACGCTTTTTTTTTTAGGGTAACAGGAGGGGCAAGCCCCTACTGAATATATTAATTTAAATAGAAGTCAAGAAAAAAAAGTACATGAGACAAGAAAAAATAATAAACAGAGGAGGGGAGAAGGGACCAAGAAACTACTGAATAGAGCTAAGCCATGATTCCATAGATTGTAGAAGGCTTGGCTTCACTCTATGAAACAATTGAGTGAATTCTGCTAAAAACTTCCTTTTACAGGACTGTATTGTTGGGTCAATGTTGTTGAAGATCCAGTCGTTCCTTGTTGTCCAAATGCTCCAAGACATAACGATGATTATTTCCATGAAGAAACTGACCTGCAGTTGACGTTTCATTCTTGTGAGTATCTGCAGTACCGGCCTTGCAGTGCTGATTGTGATCCCAATGGAATTCCAACATGCCTTTGCAAAATTACATCTCAAGAACAGATGAGCAGAGGTTTCAGGTCTTTGTAGAATACAAAGTTCACAAGTATATGAGTCCTAGTTGCATCCCTCTTCTTCTAAGCAGATCCCTTGTACTGATTCTATCTCTCAAAAGCAGCCAGAAGAAAACCTTGTGTTTCATCTGACATTTAGAGTTCCAAGTCCAAAGGAAGGCTGGATGTGTGCTTCTATGACCAATTATGGTCGTGGAGAAAACAGGACTCCCCCAAATATAAGCCCAGTGATCTGATAAGCATGTAACGCTTTGTGTCGTCTGGGGCTTTCCGTTACCAATCAGCGTCCAACAGCTTTGCTCAGTTACGCAATAAGCTGACCAGTGTGCTGATCTCACTCACAGTCACAGCACAAAAGAAGTCGACACCTCGCCAAGGTCAATAGGCCGGTGCCGCGGTTGGACGCAGCGAGATGACGCCTACAAGCTGTGTTATGTTACCACTTGCCAATGCAGTGCTTCCCTGCACTTGACATCGTGCTCACCGTTGCTGTTCTGCCGAGTCCTGGCCGCACAGGGGCTCTCATCTGCTACAATTCCCGTCTCGTTCGCATCCGTGACGCGACAACGATCGAGGCATGGAGTGATCAGCCCCATGTCCTCGTGTGCCGGCCTGCGGGGGACGAAAAATAACGGGCGAGGCGTCATGTCGTATCATCCAATCATGCCGTCCGGTAGGAGAAGCAAGCTGGCTGTGTACTGTAATCAGGTAGGATAAGGCTTGAGCCTCTGTTGACCAATGGATTGTCAACCGTGCACTACGCTACGCAAAACAGAACCCCGCAAGGCCGACGCAGCCTGTACAAGAAGGAAAAGGATGAAAAGTCTACATGGGGGTGTTTTCCTGGAAAAAGGTAAAAAAATGAAGTGAAAAAGTCACATCGGACACTGTAGCACTTTTCGTTTGTTTGTGGTAAATATTGTCCTACCATGACCTAACTAGGCTTAAAAGATTCGTCTCGTCGTGTACATCAAAATCATGTAACTAGTTTTTTATTTAACCATGTTTAGTACTCCATGTATGAGGAAAGAGATTTGATATGATAGATGAATAGTGAAGTTTGGAGAGAGAATTTTTAGAAGTTTGATGATGTAACCGGGAACTAAACAGGGCCATGGCTGCCTCCCCATGATCAGATGATCATGTCATACCTCACAGCAGCTAGTTAGAGGTTGGGTAGTTCTTTGATTCCCTCGATGGATTTTCACACGGGGCCATCGTCTTAATTCGTGTCATGTTTTTGACTACCGGCAGAGGTTACCTGTGTTCATGGGCACTTCAGATTCATACCACTCGATGTAGGTCAAGGCCCGGAATGGGGTGACCAACTCAGAATTTTCAGCGCAACCTGTCTGCCTTGGCGGTGTTTATTTCTCTTCAACTTCTCAAAATTCTCTCTCCAAACTTCACTATTCACTTATCACATCAAATCACATCAAATCTATCTCCTCATGTATGGAACACTAAACATGGATAAATAAAAAAACAAAGTACATGATTTTGATGTGCACGACGAGACGAATCTTTTGAGTCTAGTTAGGTCATGGTAGGATAATGTTTACCACAAACAAACGAAAAATGCTACAGTGTTCGATGTGACTTTTTCACCTCACTTTTCATCTTTTCTCAGGAACTAAACAGGCCCCTTGATTCTAACTGAACACAACACAATTCCGGTAAAGTTTCTGCCAAGGTAAAGTTTCTGCCAACGAAAATAAAGTCTTGTTTAGACGTTGAATTCGGGAGGTCGAATTTGGAAGTTTGATGTCACTTCGTAATCATTACGTTACTGTAGCATTTTGTTTGTAAAAATTATCCAAAAATTAATTAATTAGGCTTAAAATATTCTTCTCGCAGAGTACAATAAGACTGTGCAATTACTTTTTAATTTCATCTGCACGTTATAACATTTTAATATAATGAAGAATTTTTTTATAGTAAATTTGAGAGTTACTTTTAAAATGGTCTAAGAGCAGAGTTGCCAACGAGGAAGGGGTTCGCAAATCAATCCTCCCGACAGTGGCCCGACAGGCTAACTACTCCCTCCATCTCAAAATATAAGGTCTTCAAGCATTCAAACTCAGAAAATAACAGTGAAATGAAATGACCTCTATATCCCTCATTTTACACTATCCACCCACCCACCAACCCATCTACTTTTGTCCTATCCCTCCAAGACCTTATATTTTGGTACAAATTTTGAACCCTTTAGGTCCTAATAAAACGGGACGGAGGGAGTAATAATCTAATCGAGTGACAGCCACTGCTCTAATTAAATCCGATCTAACTAATTTACTACTACTAATCGCTAGCCACCAGGATTCATCGTTACCGTAGATGGAAAGGCCGTCGTCTGCTGCGGGGAAGAAGACCCATACGGCTTTCCACTCTCGGCGCCCTGACAGCCCACTCGCCCCCAACCGCGGCGTCGGGTCTAGCTAGCCCCTCCCCGCGCATCCTCCAATCTTCGCCGCTCCGATTCCCCCACCCGCCCGGCGCCCGCGGGCTCCTCGCCGACCGGTGCCGCCGCCGCGCCGGCCTCCTCTCCCTCTCCCCGCGGTTAGTCACTGGCGCGTCGCTGTTGCTCACTTGGGTTTCCCTTCGTGTTCCCCTTTGGAGCAGGGCAGGGCAGCGTGGAGGAGATATTATCGCCGGCTCGCTGCTGCTGCTGCCGCGGCTTGGGCGCTCGCTGTCCCACTCGCCTCGGAGGCTGGGAGGCGTATTCCCTTCCTCTCCCGTGCTTATCCGTGGCGGCAGGAATCCAATCCCCTCCCTCACGTCCTTCTCCCCAGCAAAGGCCACCCCGGCTTTTGGCGTATTCCGCAGCTGCCGCGCCCATGATTCCCGCCGATTCCTCCGCCCATTTGCCCCTGCCCCCTTTGCAGCTGCAGTGCCGCCGCGGCTAGTTCGGTAGCGGGGAAGGAGGAGGAGGAGGAGGAGGAGGAGGAGGAGGAGGGTTTGGATTCGGGGGCGGCGGCGGAGATGTCGTCGTCGCGGTCCAACAACCGGGGGACGTGCTCCCGGAGCAGCTCGGCGCGGTCCAAGCACAGCGCGCGGGTGGTGGCGCAGACCCCCGTGGACGCGGCGCTGCACGCCGAGTTCGAGGGCTCCCAGCGCCAATTCGACTACTCGTCGTCGGTGGGCGCGGCCAACCGGCCGTCGGCGAGCACCAGCACCGTCTCCGCCTACCTCCAGAACATGCAGCGGGGCCGCTACATCCAGCCCTTCGGCTGCCTGCTCACCGTCCACCCGGACACCTTCGCGCTGCTCGCCTACAGCGAGAACGCGCCCGAGATGCTCGACCTCACGCCGCACGCCGTCCCCACCATCGACCAGCGGGACGCGCTCGCGGTCGGCGCCGACGTGCGCACGCTCTTCCGCTCGCAGAGCTCCGTCGCGCTGCACAAGGCCGCCACCTTCGGGGAGGTCAACCTGCTCAACCCCATCCTCGTGCACGCCAGGACCTCGGGAAAGCCCTTCTACGCCATTATGCACCGCGTCGACGTCGGCCTCGTCATCGATCTCGAGCCGGTCAACCCCGCCGACGTGCCAGTCACCGCCGCCGGCGCGCTCAAGTCGTACAAGCTCGCCGCCAAGGCTATCTCCAGGCTGCAGTCGCTGCCCAGCGGGAACCTCTCGCTGCTGTGCGACGTGCTTGTCCGCGAGGTGAGCGAGCTCACGGGCTATGACAGGGTCATGGCGTACAAGTTCCATGAGGATGAGCATGGTGAGGTTATCGCCGAGTGCAGGAGATCTGATCTGGAACCGTATCTTGGCCTGCACTACCCAGCCACTGACATCCCGCAGGCGTCCAGGTTTCTGTTTATGAAGAACAAAGTGCGGATGATATGCGATTGCTCCGCCATTCCAGTGAAGATCATTCAGGATGACAACCTAGCACAGCCTCTCAGCCTTTGTGGTTCCACGCTCCGGGCTTCCCATGGTTGCCATGTGCAGTACATGGCAAACATGGGCTCTGTTGCATCGCTTGTGATGTCAGTAACTATTAATGAGGATGAGGAGGAGGATGGGGATACTGGGAGTGATCAGCAGCCGAAAGGCAGGAAGCTGTGGGGGCTGGTGGTCTGCCATCACACGAGCCCGAGGTTCGTTCCTTTCCCGCTAAGGTATGCTTGCGAGTTTCTCTTGCAAGTATTTGGCATACAGCTCAACAAGGAGGTAGAACTGGCTGCTCAGGCAAAGGAGAGGCACATCCTCCGAACACAAACCCTTCTCTGTGATATGCTTCTGCGGGATGCTCCTGTTGGGATATTTACCCAGTCGCCTAATGTAATGGATCTAGTAAAGTGTGATGGAGCTGCATTGTACTACCAAAACCAGCTTTGGGTGCTTGGATCAGCACCCTCTGAGGCAGAGATAAAGAACATTGTCGCGTGGCTGCTGGAGAACCATGATGGTTCAACTGGGCTGAGTACTGACAGCTTAGTGGAAGCGGGTTATCCTGGTGCCGCTGCACTTCGTGAGGTTGTCTGTGGCATGGCAGCCATAAAGATCTCTTCCAAAGATTTCATCTTCTGGTTCCGATCCCATACCGCAAAGGAGATCAAGTGGGGTGGAGCTAAGCATGAGCCGGGCGATGCAGATGAAAACGGCAGGAAGATGCATCCACGATCTTCGTTCAAGGCCTTCTTGGAGGTGGTTAAATGGAGAAGTGTTCCCTGGGAGGATGTTGAAATGGACGCTATCCATTCTCTGCAGTTAATATTACGTGGCTCCCTGCAAGATGAAGATGCCAACAGAAATAACGTAAGGTCCATTGTAAAAGCTCCATCTGATGATACGAAGAAGATACAGGGGCTACTTGAACTAAGAACAGTTACAAATGAGATGGTCCGCTTAATTGAGACAGCAACTGCCCCTATCTTGGCTGTCGACATTGCCAGTAACATAAATGGATGGAACAATAAAGCCGCAGAACTCACTGGATTACCTGTTATGGAAGCCATAGGGAGGCCTCTGGTAGATCTTGTCTTGTCTGATTCTGTTGAAGTGGTTAAACAGATTTTGGACTCAGCTTTACAAGGTTTTTCACTATGCCTTCAACCTCAATTTATCTTTTGTGTTTTCCAGCTTAGTCTTAATTGTCCCTTGTTTTTGGATGACAACTTAGTGCTTCCTTTCTCGTGTTTCAGGAATTGAAGAACAAAATCTGGAAATCAAGCTTAAAACATTCAATCAACAGGAATGCAACGGCCCTGTAATTTTGATGGTCAACTCCTGCTGCAGTCGGGACCTTTCAGAGAAAGTTGTCGGAGTTTGCTTTGTAGCACAGGATTTGACTGGGCAGAAGATGATTATGGATAAGTATACTAGGATACAAGGAGACTATGTTGCCATAGTAAAGAACCCCAATGAGCTCATCCCTCCCATATTTATGATCAATGATCTTGGTTCCTGCTTAGAGTGGAATGAAGCTATGCAGAAGATTACCGGTATGAAGAGGGAAGATGCGAT
Source organism: Echinochloa phyllopogon (assembly GCA_033239725.1). Lineage (NCBI taxonomy): Eukaryota > Viridiplantae > Streptophyta > Magnoliopsida > Poales > Poaceae > Echinochloa > Echinochloa phyllopogon. The sequence goes on along the minus strand of BTCW01000009.1, from coordinate 6,298,726 downwards.
AGACAAGTTGTTAATTGGGGAGGTTTTCACCCTTCATGATTATGGCTGCAGAGTGAAAGATCATGCTACTCTAACGAAACTTAGCATACTGATGAACACGGTGATTTCTGGCCAGGATCCTGAGAAACTCCTTTTTGGTTTCTTCGACACAGATGGCAAGTATGTGGAATCCCTGCTCACTGCAAACAAGAGGACAAATGCTGAGGGCAAGATCACCGGTGCTCTTTGCTTTCTGCATGTGGCCAGCCCAGAGCTTCAGCATGCTCTCCAGGTGCAGAAAATGTCAGAACAAGCTGCTACAAACAGCTTTAAGGAATTGACCTACATACGCCAAGAATTGAAGAACCCACTCAATGGCTTGCAATTTACACATAGTTTATTAGAGCCTTCCGAGTTGACAGAGGAACAGAAGCTGCTTCTTGCATCTAATACTCTCTGTCAGGATCAGCTGAAAAAGATTTTACATGACACCGATCTTGAAAGCATTGAACAGTGGTAAGTGCCAAATCGTCCATAGTGATGTTAGTTCAATTGCTTGCATATTTTTTTCAAGTAATGCCAGAATGGATACATGGGACGATATACATTATAAAATAAAAATATACTACTTGCTATTCGTATTTACATGGTGGTTAGAATTACAGAGACATGAAAATTTTGTTCAATATAGTAATGCTTGAAGTGCTAAAAGATGCATGTATAAAACAAGGCTTCTCTGTTCACCTGTACTAATTTATTAAGCCTTGATATGCAAATGCTTGTTGTTACAGCTATATGGAGATGAACACCGTGGAATTCAACCTTGAGGAAGCTCTGAATACGGTACTAATGCAAGGCATGTCTCTGGGCAAAGAAAAACGGATTTCAATTGAGCGTGACTGGCCTGTGGAAGTATCATGCATGCACCTCTATGGAGACAATCTAAGGCTTCAGCAGGTGCTAGCAGACTATCTGGCATGCGCTCTTCAGTTCACCCAACCAGCTGAAGGACCTATTGTGCTCCAAGTCATTCCCAAGAAGGAAAGTATTGGATCTGGCATGCAGATTGCTCATTTAGAGTTCAGGTAACACACCAATCATCTTATATTTTTATTTTCTGTTCTTGAACTGAAAGGATGACTTCAAAAATAAGTGAACCACTGGATTTTGCATTGGTTTCCGTTATTCTTAGCACAACTCCAACAGTTGTCTCATTAAGCTGGTTGCTCTTGTCAATAAATTTGGCACGCTCCTAATCATGCTATTCGAACTGAAATGACTATGTTGACGAGCAACAGATAAGCCATAGTAGCAAATTCACTTCTGAACATCTTGATTCCCACATCTTGTGGATCCTATCACTGCATTAGTCAAGATGCAGGTGATACATGTCACCCTGGGCCTGTGGCATATGACCATGCAGTTTGAAAAAGTAGAAATGACACCTCTGTAAAAGTGATTTCATCCCAGCCATTCCTATAAATGTTGCAGTGGTGAATGTAATTTAAGTCATGGTGGTATAATGCCGTCACCTGTAACTTCTTGTGGGGAACCTGAAGCCTGTCATCCCCTGAATAGCAGCTATTGAACTGACTGACTGAATGTGAATGCAGGATCGTCCATCCAGCACCCGGCGTCCCAGAGGCCCTGATACAGGAGATGTTCCGGCACAGCCCAGAGGTGTCTAGGGAGGGCCTCGGCCTGCACATAAGCCAGAAGCTGGTGAAGACGATGAGCGGCACGGTACAGTACCTCCGGGAAGCCAAGAGCTCCTCGTTCATCGTCCTGATAGAGTTCCCAGTCGCCAAGCTCAGCAGCAAGCGGTCCAAGCCTTCAACAAGTAAATTCTGACGCTCTTGCACCTGGAACTGTAGCAGTCTCTTCAGTGAGAGCTTGGCCGTGTTAAATAGTCAAATGCAACTAGTTTGAAGCTTCGTTGGTCGCCTTTGTATCTGGCACGGTCTCTGTAATGCCGATAGATTTGGTCGTTTCGGGAGTTGTTTAGATGTAGTGTAACTTTATCCGACAACTGTATGTGTATGCTGAGTTGTGAGCAACTGAGGATGAATAAAAGCTTCACCTGTGCTCTTTTCTTCTGAACGAGCTTCACTGTGTATATACCACAAACCATGTGTCGGCTGCTGAAGGAAGGTTCATGCCCCGCTTAAAATGCTGAACGAAATTTGACCATTTTATGTGGAATTTCAGATTTTTCAGGTTCAGATCTTCAAAACGATAACAATGTTGAAGCCCATCGGCCCAATCCTATAGCTGGCATCCAACCCAGGCTTCATCGTAGGCGATGGTCTCATTGAAACACACGGTATAAGTTATACATGCATTTTTAATCTCAAAAAAAAAAAGTTACACGTGCATTTTTGGTGATGAGCTGGATAAGATTTATGGAGGGCGAAAAGAAAGTGTATATTGTATAACAAATGTCAATTCTGTAAGAATTTCTGTTCTAGTCTTTTTTTTTCTTTTTGCAAAGTAGTTAAGATTCCCTTTAGGGCCTGTTTGTTTCGTGGGAATTGAAAGTCATTCTAGTAATCAGATTCTAGTAATCAGATTCAATAGGAAATGGATTACCTAGAATCCGATTCAATTCAATTTTTATGTTTGGATATTTATAGAATCCTTTTCCATGAATCAAATATCATATCGTGTTTGGATGACTAAACATGGAATCTCTTCAAACAACTGTCTATAACCACATTCTCTCGTCTACTCTTTCTCTACATCCTCTCTTCTGCATCTCTTCTACTGTTTCTCTCTCTACATCCTCTCTTCTGCATCTCTTCAACTCTCTCTACTTTCTCTCTCTACACTCTCTTCTACTCTATCTCTCTCTACACTCTCTCTACTTTCTCTCTACACTCTCTTCTACTCTCTCTACTTTCTCTCTCTCTACTTTCTCTCTCTTCTACTCTTTCTCTCTCTACACTCTCTCTTCTACTCTTTCTCTCTCTACTTTATCTATGTACACTCTCTCTTCTACTCTTTCTCTCTCTACACTCTCTCATACTCTCTCTCTCTACACACTCTCTCTCTACACAGTCGCTCTTCCACTCTTCTAGGTCATGATAAGCTAAACAATGGTCTCTCTCTCTCTCAACCTTCATAACAGTAGCACCACCGTTCCCTTAAAAAAATAGTAGCAGCACCAAGGCTGTCCTCTGAACAACAAATAGCTATAGCTCCTTCCTAGCAGATACAGAAAAAAATGACAGTGCTATAGCTGCTTCTTGGCAGATACACAAAAAATATGGCATAACACCAGCTGCCTCCTAGCTGATACACAATACAGATTACACTCCTCTCAGACATTACTATAGGAAGCAACAGGAGATAGACAATCCACATCACAATCTCCCAAAAAAGGAGTATACCAGCGCAAGCTAACTAGACAATAAGCAGCAAGCAATAAAACCTTTTTGCCAAGCATTTAAGATCTTGTTGCTAGTTCTGGAGTTTTTTTTTGACCCATGACTCATTCAAACATAAGTACCGAAATGGTGCCATCTACTAATTATTACAAGACAGATCCAAGTTCAAAGATATATCCACCACCTTGACATAATTTATAGATTAAAGAGAAGTTTCTTCACTTGTTAAGTTGCTTCATCAGCCATCTCCTTCTCATCATCATAGGAAGTGCCAACAGAGACTCGTACTTGCGTGCATCACCAGTCAGAATGTCATACAAGTCCAACAAAGCATCTTCTTCTAACCCCTCCACCTCATTCAGTGTGTTGAGGATTTCCTTCGATGTTGGAGGCTTAGGTGCATCATCTTTTAGAGCTTCAGCAAACTTGTCCAGCTTTTCAACCATCATTGATGTGAATGAATCACCAGATCGCTGCCTCTTCAACCCCGCTGAAGTCGCCGAGGAGGGTTCTTTGCTGTCACTCCCTTCCTTGCTCAATTCCCTGCTCATATATTTTGAGCTCTCAGCTGCAATCTTTGCAGCAACACCGGTTGCATGATCTTTACCATAGACCAAACTAATAGAGTCCCAATATAATACGACCTTGTGCTATGGAGCAGCTTCTTTATGATCCAGATGAAATTCAGGGTCGCAAACACACAAGGTTTATGGTCACCGAGCAGCAATCCTAGTACATACTGTAATGTGCAATTAAAACAAAAGCAGGCATGCGAGTACAGTCAAACAGGTAGCTCCAGAATGTTCCATTATCTTATCTTGTTCTGCAAAGGCCAGAGTTAAAAGGCACACTTACACAAGTCAAAGCAGTTCACATGATTCCATCTAGAACAGAATACTACGTAAGATAATAGTACTATAATACAGGATCCTACGCCTGCAACATAACTTTGTCACCCATCTACCACCTATATTCCGACAGGGAGTGTCAACACTTTAACAATATCCATCATGAGCATCATTGCTGACAGCCTCTGCGATTTTGGTGCTAAAGAAATGCGGAGTAGATAACGTCTAAGCCATTTGCAGGGGAACTAAAATTATCGAGTTGATTGGAGACAATCGAAATTGCAAAGTTTTACATCAGTACAAGCTAGTCCCGACGGAGATCTGAACTGCCACGGTCACATCAAAACTCCCCTGCTTCGAAGACCTCCAAACCATCCAGAGGTGAAAAGGACTTGACACAAGGAAAAGGAAATTGAAGTTCAGAAGCAACAACAGTTCCATACTTGATTCTACGAGACCAAAAGCTCCGAACACCAGCAGAGATGCTCGATTCAGATCTTAGAACAACCGTATAGGTACATCTAAAGGACGCGAGAACCAGATCGAGGCACCAACAGGAACACGAATCACAATCAGAGGGAAAAGGAGCCGGTATACGAACCTCTGTGGCAAGGTACTTGAGGACGGCAGCGAGGTAGACAGGGGCGCCGGCGCCGACGTGCTCGGCGTAGCCTTGAGGAAGTTGATGATCCTGCTGATGGAGAACTGGATCTAGAGAGTGGAGGAGGTGGCGATGGAGGGGGGCATGGCGCAGCAGATCGAGTAGAGGCGGCGGCGCTCGGGGAGATGGGAATCGGAGATCGAGGGTGCGACTCGGGAGGGCAACGAGTTGGGAGGCCGGTTTCCCTTCTCGATCTGATGACAGGAAGAGGATGGGGCGATGGATGGCGCAGCATCAGGCAACCCTAGCTCTAGTCGCCATGGCTGGCGGCGAGTCGAGAGCTCGGGGTCGGGACTCGGGAGAGAGACGGTCGAGGGAGACTGAGGGTGTGTGAATCTATTTCCATTTTACAGGCCAAGAATGTGTGGTAGGCCACCGATTCGGGCTTGGAAAGTCTCAGAATGTCATTTTCCATTTCCACGTGACACCCAAACAGCCCGGCCTAGAAACAGATTCCAATTCGGCTCAATTCCGAATAAACAAACGGGCCCTTAATTGATTTGATTTTACTTTCTGTATATACAGGTTTTCTCCATCCCTGTTAGCACTGAGGCAATCAAAGATTTTTCCAGCAACTTTAAGAACCCCCTGCTATTATAACATGTGTAGAAGGGGTACTGAAAAACTAACCCTTCTATGATACTTGACCCTGGGAGGCGTGTTTCAAAGTGTTTTTTTTTGGCTTACAAAAGTGAGTTGGCGTCTCTTCAGAAGATTAGTTCTGATCTAGTGCTGACGCAGCACAATTACCGGCCACTATGCATCGTTGCATTCCCTCACATCTATTTCCGTTCAAAAACAGATAGCTCATATACATGTCACTGCCTGCGCATGCTTGGGGTTAAAGCGTGTAGATACATAAAAACTAATTGTAGCCAAGAGCGGGAGGGAAATACAATGCACAATTTGTCACGTGGATTAGATAATTTCAGTATACTTACAACTTACTCCGTATGCGATTCAAGCTCAAAAGCCACTCCCACTTTCCATAAGAGTGCATTTCTAGGATTTTTAGGAGAAACTAGTAGTCATGGCAAATAACCTTGATGCCCCTAATGAAAATAACTAATCAACCAAACAGTAATGAATAAAACCTTGGAAATGTGAAACATTCAGATAATTAAATGTTCATACACGTTGGAAATGAAAAAAATGCATCTTGGAAAAGTAAAAAACTGTCAATTAAATGCACATGCACCTTGATAATGAAAAAGTTTAGACAGATAAATGGGCGTGCAACTAAATCTAGGTTGTCCAAATGCTGCAAATACACTTTTGTGAGACGAAATTTGAATCTAATCTAAAAATGCACTCTTTGTGGGACAGACGGAGTACATTGTTCACAGAAAATAAATTAGTTAGCCCACAGTTAGATAAGTTAACAATGTATGAGAAAACTGACAAAAAGGACATTACTTACACACATGACGAGATATTACAGATGCATATATTGGTTTCTGGAAAGCTGACATAATCCCAGGTGCATACAATATAATTCAGATTGAAACCAACAATTCACCTACCACTGATCGCAGAAATATGCTACGCATGCACCATATGGGTGCACCAAAGGCTTAAGTACATCAACAACTGCTGCTGCACCGCAAAACTGAGTGCAGTTAATGAGTGTGCATACGATTTATCCAGCTCAAAATTTGGCCTATCTCTTTGCCAAGATAACCTGGTACATTTTTTTTTTTTTGAGCAAAGATAACCTGGTATATCAAGAAGAGGAGTAACTGTGATCTGCTACTGCTAGGCAGCAACTTTGAATAACAGATTTTGAAGAGCCACAAAATCATCAGATGCTTGGGCGCTGGCTGCTCTACAATTAGTAGTAGATATGAGTAATAGAATTTTGAAGTAGCTAGGAACACTGAGCAGAAAGGGTTTAGAAGAGTACAAGAATCTCTTATTACACTCTAATACAAACAGATAAAGCATTGGTTTATTGCAGAACAATTCAGGCTGGTTCAGAGCACCCACTTGATGCCATGTTCTTCAAAGATGTGGAACCTGGACTTGTGCTTGATCATCTGTAACCCCTCCGGAGACTTGCCATCACAGGAGCTCACCACCTCGATGCCAGTCAAAACAGCAAACTCCCAGTCAATCACATCAGTGAGGTCAATTGATTCGTCATCATCGTCTTCATCGTTAGAGAAACCCACTTCAAGTGGGGGGCTTGTAGAATTGAAGATCTTGACGACGCAAAACCTGCCAGAACCCAGATTGATGAGGTCAAGCTGAAAGTGATTCCAGTTCTTAGGCATATCAAGATCCACCCAAGTGTGCTGGACTGTGGGTGGTTGTTGGATGTCCAAAGCGGACAGGTCAGCAGCACACAGGTGGAAGGGGCGGGAGGGTGATAGGCCGAACCAGAGATTGAGCTCTGGAACGTACTCAGCTTTGCCAAAGAACGGCAACTTCCATTTACCCGCATGCCTCCATGTCCATTTCACTGTGTCAAAGCAGTAAGTGCCAATGCCGGATGCCAGGGAAGATACATAGATAGTGGAGCCAACCACGGCGTAGGCGCCTATATCAGCAGGTAACTCATAGGCAGGGTGGTAGATGAAGGGTGGTGGCGGGAGAGATGTCCACTGATGGATCCGCGGATACTCAGAGAACAAATCCTCACCACCATAGCTGAGCTCCTCCAATAAGTACTCAGCAAAGTCCGAGTCAGGGGTCCGGTTCATGACGTAGAGGCTGTCATGTTGTCTCGCATAGCCATTGGCAGCACGGGTTATGCTGATGGGAATGGCATCTAGTCCCTTGGAAGATATGAGGCTGGGCACAGTCAGGATGGAGTGTGAGTCCGCATCGTAGAGACAGGTCCGTCCAGAACTGTCGCAACAGAGGATCCTACTCTCGTCGCCTAGAAGAGCGACGAAATCGAGACAAAGATCACCGCCGATAGTCGGTCCGGACGGCTGGAAGTTGATCCTCGCAGCAGGCAGCGGCCCCAAGCTCGTAGCCCTCGCCCGTAAGGACCGTAACCCATGTTTGTAGCCGGCTTGCCTCTTCGCGTTTGCCTTGATCGCTGCTTCTGAACGTGCCATTGCTGATCCAGCTGCAGTTGCCGATGGGTAAAAAATATGGTTTGCGAGTTTGATGCGGCGCAGAGAATGCACGCCAGTGCTATAGTTCTCCGACACCAGATTCAGAAACCGTCGGTTCATCGTCTGCCAACCAAATGAATCGAATGAGCTTTAAGTTTATCTCCTTTTCATGACTGGTGATTATTTAAAAGAGAGAGAAGGCACCAGATTTCTCAAAAACAAATATTTATTAACAGCATAAAAGATATGCGAAGAATGAAAATTTATACCTTTAGGAGCAGGAGGGGCGTGATAGCCCGATTCAGCTGGATCCCAGATGCCCTTTACAGACCAAAACGGATGAAACCCTCGCTGATAACACCTAAAGCTGATCTGCAGGATGGTGATATGGATTGCGGCGCTTGGAGACGGCGGTGTAGCGAGCAGATCTAGGTTAGATGAGTTTGGAGCAGGCAGAAGAAGGGATGGCGGCGGCGGAGCCGCGGCTCGACTGCAGGGCTACCGGCTAGGTCTTGCTACCTTTGGGTGTGGAATCATCAGAGTACATATTACTACTGTTCCTGTCTTGGGCCACTGGTACGTGCTTTTGGAACCCGCTGGGCCACTGGTTTGATGAATGACGCGTGGCCCATTTTGTTACTTATTACTGGGCCGAGACTATGCCGCCAGTCCTGTTCACCTGGACTATGGGCCGGGTCCTTATTTCGTCCCGCACCAGAAATACAGCGCGTGTAGCTACACCTGTCTACTATCGGGTTTGCATGGAGAAGCACCACCCGCAAGCGGAAGGTATGGATCAGCTAACTTTTAGGGATATATACGGCACCGCTAAGCATCTCGGTTACGTGATATGCGGCACCGCTTGCATGGCACATGATGCACTCCGTTAATTACGTCGCACTGTTTGAATGTTTTTTTCCGGCAACCGATGCTACTTTTGAGTTTGTATAATCATGGTCAAAAGAGATATGTTAGCATACTTGCAGATGGGCTACTTGCCGGACGGTGTATGTGTGCATACACATATCTTTTGGAAAACGGTATATGCTTGCATACTTCGGCATACTTCTACTCATGAGTATGTATACATACATAGTATATACTAGTACTAATTACGAAGCATAATGAGCAAGGGACGATATTACTATCGGGTCTGCTCGTTAAAAAAATATGAATCCACACCCGTTACGTGAGCCCACGCCCGAAACACCGTACGGCTGGAAAAGGAACATGGGAAAGGAGGTCGTCAGGATGGGAATGGCCTGGCCCGGCCTCAAGGCCCCAAGGTCAATTTTAGAGGGTCATGGGTCGACCCAATTTAGTCTTTAGCTTCGGTCTCGATGACCCAATAGGTAATGTGGGTCGGTCTTATTCACCCTTTAGGCTATGCTTAAGCAAACAATCGAATAAGTTTTGGCCATGTTGCTACAATACTACTTGACAATTGCTAACTTATAAAAAAGAAATAATCGTGTTGTTATAATACTACCGGTAATTACGTGTAAAGAAGAAAAAAAATATTGGTACATGTGCTGCTGGGTATCAACATGAAAAAATAAATTATTCAACCAACATCTTGTATGCATCCATAGATAGAGATGCAAAGTTAATTTTTAGGTGTGAAACTGCATTTAAATGTAAATTGCGTAAGACTTTTGGGTCGGCCCTTCATACCCATTGGATCGGTAGGGTCCGACTCTATGGCCCCATTTTTTATCTGAGGTCGATCCGTACGACCCATTGGTCTTGTTTTTATGGGCCGGGCCAACTACCCAATGGGTCGACCGGGCCCATTCCCATACTGGGGAGGTGGAGTAACTACACGCGCGCGTAGAATGGATTTTCAATCTACTTCCTCCGTCCCTAAATATCTGTCGTTTACGGTTCTTGAGAAACATCTTTGGCCGAATATAAAAAATATATATTAATATTTATAGTACATAATAAACATCATCAGATAGTATTTGAATCTAGTTTTTAACAAATTTTTTTGAGATTAAAATATTACATATATTTTTTACAAAGTGAATTTAAATCGTGGCACGGACACCAACGGCGATAAATAAACAAGGACAGAGAGAGTAGGTGGGTAGCTGTGCACGCGGTGTGAGCCGTCGGATACGGGACTACCAGTACCCTCTCAACCCATCACCAGGTCACAATTAGGGCCCTCTTGTCCCTTCAAAAGCTAAAAATTCTCTCTCCAAACTTCACTATTCACCTATCACATCAAATCTCTCTCCTCATGTATGGAACACTAAACGTGGGTAAATAAAAAAAACTAAGTATATGGTTTTGATGTACACGACGAGACGAATCTTTTGAGCCTAGTTAGATTATGATAGGACAACGATTATCACAAACAAACGTAGTCTCCGATGTCATATTTTCATCGAACTTCACTTTCTCTTTTCCACAACTAAACACCGTCCTCACGTATCCGACAGATTGCTGGCTCTAGCAGCTGCGCAAACACCACCGCCCGTACACCGTCCACAGTAGTTTAACTATTGCACCTGCCGGCCGCGTACTAGATGGATCCAACATTCGCCGAGTGGTCGTTTCATGCAATCATGCTACTGCTGCGCTCCGCTTCCCAGTGTTTTTTCTTGATAACCATTTAGTTTGCATGAGTTGCTAGCTCGTGGTAGGAAACCGGCATGATCAGAGTTGTGGATTGGCCTGATTAATGCATTATTAGCGTACTAATCGCAGCCCCCCGCACACGTAGGTACCAATTTTATCCAACAAAATATAAATTCAATCTCATGCTGTATCTGCACTAGGTGCACAATATTTGTTTTGGTGCCCATTCAGTATTTTGGTGCACCAATACATCTGCGTGCACATGGAAAGGGCACCAATACATGGACTGGCTACTGGCTGCTACATGCATGCTTGACCAAATTACATGTGGGCTATGTTTAGTTCTCGAAAATGAAATGTCACATCGAACACTATAACGCACTGTAGTATTTTTTCGTTTGTTTGTGGTAATTGTTGTCCTATTATGACCTAACTAGGCTGAAAAGATTCATCTTGTCGTGTACATCAAAACCATATACTTAGTTTTTTTATTTATCCACGTTTAATGTTCCATATATTAAGAGAGAGATTTGATGTGATAGGTGAATAGTGAAGTTTGGAGAGAGAATTTTTCCCTTTTCTATACAGGGTCGTGATTGCGATGTTTAGGGGTCGAGAATTTGGTATGTCTCGGCGTAGTGCTCTCGTACATCACAGCAGCGCGTGTCTACCTATATTTCCTATTAGTATCCGTGGGCACTACGTCTATATATATATAGAGAGAGAGAACTGATATTCAACAACATAGATGTTGGATATTATTCAACACACGGCGGCGCCGCCGATTCATCGGCGAGGGAGAAAACTCACCTACCACCGCCGGAATACCCGCACGTACAACATTTATTGATTCCCAAAATAACAGACCACGTTTCATTATATGAAATCCAGTAAGGGTAAACCTACGTGTCATACGGGAGTAAATATCTCCCACCTTTTAGGATCTTTCATACATGAATCCCACCATTATTTCAAAACACCGATAATCACGCCATTAAAATTGACGGAAAATCCTCTCCCTACCCTCCGACACCCCCCTCCCGCCGTTGTTCCCCCAGGCCATCGGGGACATTCCACCGCCACCCCTTGCTGCTGCCGATCCCCACCGACGACTGGGGACGGATCAACGCACCAGCCACGCCGGTGAGCCTCCCTCGAGGAATCCGACGCCCGTAGCCCCCTTTTCGTGGACTCTGCATAGCCGACGGCAGCGGAAGGCCTCTCTCCCTCTGTCACATCTGCACCGGTAATCCGCACAATAGGCTCCGCACGGCAGGCTCCGGCATTCCTGGTAGCAATTGCCTCCGGCGGCTTCTCCGCCTCCGACGTGATCAAGGTGTCGGAGTCGACGACGCTGCCTGAGCCACGGGGCACCGGATTTTGGTGAGTTCATTCTTCTCTGATTTGTGCAGGACTGATTGCTCCTGTTGATTAGATTATTCGATCTGAATCGCATATATCCAGTCTCCAATACCTTTTCTACATTTTTAAAAAGACTCGCCCAACATGGATCATGTTAAGGATTTTTTCCCAGCTCATGGATTAATGCATGTGCTGTTTGTTCTTTTACAGATCGATCAGTGAATTGTTCTGTACCAAGTACCAAGAAGCGCGCATTGAACACTTGGGATCCAATTGATATAGTTGGTTATTACGTTCCTCAATTTGCGTGTATATGTGTAGTTGTTATGATTGAGTTTCTGAATCTGTGCGATTGGAAGTTTTGCAGTAAGTTTTTGGAGATCAAAGGAGTAATAATTAGGAATACTCCTCTAGCCAATGGAAAATTACTCCTAACAACAAGGGGTATTTTTTTAAATAAGAAGTATTTTTTTCATAATTGACTTCATAGAAAATTACCTATCCAGTCGATTAAAAAGTACTCCTCTAGTCAATATAAAATACTCCTAAACTTTGAAAATAAATGCTCCTGATATTTCAAAGAGATGAATTTCATCTGGCATGTAGATGATTATTTCTCATCATGGTTTGTAATCTGTCGTGTACAAGAGAAATTTTTTATGAGACAAGAGGAGTAATCCTTCTAGACAATGAGCAATATTTATCATATACTCTGTGCCATGCAAAATTACTCCCTTTTGAATGGATAATCTACATGTTTGGATTACTAATTACTTTTTTGTCAAAAATACTCTGTTTCATTGTCTAATTACCCCATTTCATTGGCAATAAAGTCAAATGACTAATTAGTTTTTGTCCAGTTCTTTATAAGAGAACATTCTCATACAAATACTCCGCCTATGTTGTCTCAACATAGCAGGTCCCAAGCCCTGGTAAAGGAGGAGGGTTGTGATAGGCTCGGCGAGCCAATGTAAAACCTAGCCACTCATATGGAGACGAAACCCAAGAGAATCCCGTTGGGGCGTAACCCTCTTAGCGACGCGCCATATCGGAACCCGGGTATGGTGTTAAATGAGCAAGGGCCGGGCCGTCTCCCCCGAGACGCGCCGTGTCGTGGTCTGGGCACGGTGTCAAGTGAGCAAGGACCGGGTCGTCATTTCCTTAGTGGCGCGCTACATCGGCGCCCGGGTGTAGTGAAAAATGAGCAAGGGTCTTTGCACTTCCCTCGACGGGTGCGAAGGGCAAGGAAGCTAGCCGAGCCAACTAGGTTTCGGGTGGGTAGTTGGAACGTAGGGTCTCTAACGGGTAAGTTACGAGAGATAGCCGAGGTAGCAATTAGGAGGCGTGTAAATATTCTATGCGTTCAGGAGACTAAATGGAAGGGCCAGAAGGCGAGGGAAGTAGAGGGTACTGGCTCCAAGCTTTGGTATACGGGGGCAACTTCGGGAAGGAATGGTGTAGGCATCTTGATCGATAAGAGCCTTAAGAATGGAGTTGTTGATGTTAGGAGGCAAGGCGATCGAATTATCCTAGTTCGGTTGGTAGTTGGAGATTTGGCTCTGAATGTGATCAGTGCCTATGCCCCTCAGGTAGGCCTTAGTGAGAGCACCAAGATGCAGTTTTGGGAGGATTTGGATAGCATGGTTAGTACCGTGCCTATCAGCGAGAAACTCTTCATAGGAGGAGATCTCAACGGCCATGTAGGTGCGTCTAATGTAGGTTTCGAGCGAGTGTACGGGGGGTTCGGGTATGGAAATAGGAATCAAGAGGGGGAGGATGTTTTGAGCTTCGCGTTGGCCTACGACTTGTTGTTAGCAAATACCCTATTTAGGAAGAGGGAATCTCATCTGGTGACCTTTCAGAGTGGACAACACTCGAGCCAGATTGACTTTATCCTTGCAAGGCGGGAGGATAGACGTGCGTGCTTAGATTGTAAGGTGATACCTGGGGAGTGTATTGTCCCTCAACACAAGTTGATGGTGGCGGACTTCAGATTTCGGGTACGTGTCCAGCGGGACAAACGTGCCAAGATAGCGAGAACGAAGTGGTGGAAGCTTAGAGGGGAAGCAGCGCAAACTTTTAAGGACATGATGTTAAGCGAGGGGCCTTGGGAGGACGGAGAAGATGCAGACGACATGTGGCTAAAGATGGCAACATGTGTTCGGAAGGTGGCTTCAGAAGTGTTTGGCGTGAGTAGGGGAGGAAAACAAGAAGCGAAAGACACTTGGTGGTGGAATGACGAGGTGCAAATGGCTATTAAGGAGAAAAAGGAATGTTTCAAGCGCCTTCACCTTGATCGGAGTGCAGCCAATATCGAGGGCTATAAATTAGCAAAGAGGGCTGCAAAGAGAGCTGTGAGTGTAGCAAAGGGTCGTGCATATGATAACCTTTATCAGCGGCTAAGCACGAAGGAAGGGGAGAAGGATATTTATAGGATGGCGAGGATCCGCGAGAGGAAGACAAGGGACATCAACCAAATCAAATGCATCAAGGATGGGACGGACCGACTTCTGGTGAAGGATGAGGAGATCAAGAACAGATGGCGAGAGTACTTCGATAAGTTATTTAATGAGGAGAATGGTTCGACGCTTGAGCTGGATGACTCATTTGACGACGCCAACAGACGTTTTGTGAGGAGAATTCATGAGGCAGAGATTGCGGAGGCTTTGAAGAGGATGAAGGGAGGTAAAGCGATGGGTCCTAATGGTATCCCCATTGAGGTGTGGAGATGCCTGGGTGACAGAGCAATAGTATGGCTGACTAAGCTTTTTAACCTCATTTTTAGGTCAAACAAGATGCCTGAAGAATGGAGAAGAAGTATATTAGTACCGATCTTCAAGAACAAAGGAGATGTTCAAAGTTGTACTAACTACCGTGGGATTAAGCTGATGAGCCATACGATGAAGCTTTGGGAGAGGGTTATCGAGCATCGCCTTAGGAGAGTGACAAGTGTGACCCAAAACCAGTTTGGGTTCATGCCTGGAAGGTCGACCATGGAGGCGATTTTTATAATACGACAACTCATGGAGAGACATAGGGAGCAAAAGAAGGACTTGCACATGGTCTTTATTGACCTCGAGAAGGCATATGATAAAGTACCAAGAAATGTCATGTGGTGGGCTTTGGAGAAGCACAAAGTCCCAACTAAGTACATTACCCTTATCAAGGATATGTACAAGGATGCGATGACGGTTGTCCGCACTTATGGTGGAGACAGTAGTGATTTTCCAAATAAAATAGGTCTGCATCAGGGGTCAGCATTGAGTCCTTATTTATTTGCTCTGGTGATGGATGAGGTCACAAGGGATATACAAAGTGATATCCCTTGGTGTATGCTCTTTGCTGATGATGTGGTGCTAGTTGATGAGAGTAGAGCAGGTGTTAATAGGAAGTTAGAGTTGTGGAGGCATACGTTAGAGTCCAAAGGTTTCAGACTTAGCAGGACTAAGACCGAGTACATGATGTGCGATTTCAGTGGGACTAGATATGAAGATGGAGATGTCAGGCTTGATGGGCAAGTGGTGGCCGAGAAAGATACCTTTAGGTATTTAGGATCGATGCTGCAAAAGGATGGTGACATTGATGAAGATGTTAGGCATAGAATTTCAGCCGGTTGGTTGAAATGGCGTCAAGCTTCTGGTGTCCTCTGTGACAAGAGGGTACCACAAAAGCTAAAAGGTAAGTTCTATAGGACGGCGATTCGCCCGGCGATGCTATACGGTGCTGAATGTTGGCCTACTAAAAGGCGACATATACAACAACTGAGTGTAGCAGAGATGCGTATGTTGCGTTGGTTTTGTGGTCACACAAGAAGGGATAGGATACAGAATGAAGATATTCGAGATAGAGTCGGAGTGGCACCAATTGAGGAGAAATTGACGCAACATCGGTTGAGATGGTTCGGACATGTCCAACGGAGGCCTCCTGAGGCGCCGGTGCGTAGTGGGGTTCTACAGCGGGCCAATAATGTTAAGAGAGGTAGAGGGCGACCCAAACTAACTTGGGACGAGTCGGTTATTAGAGACCTTAAAGAGTGGAATATCTCTAAGGATTTAGCTATGGATAGGAGCGCTTGGAGACTAGCAATTAATGTGCCTGAGCCGTGATCTTTGCTTTCTTTTCTGCTTTCCTCTAACTCTTTTTCTGTTTTTTTTGACCTTTTGGGTTTCACCTCTAGCCTACCCCAACTAGCTTGGGACAAAAGGCTATGTTGTTGTTGTTGTTGCTGCTCTTGGTCTGTCTACTTGTATATTCCTTGATTGATATAGATAGTACAGTAGGTTCGTTATTACCTAACTATGCATAGCAACTGTCAATATCAAATGTTCTTGCATTTTTCCTGATGGTTTGGACTGAATAATTCACTTCCTAAGTCTACAGCCAGTTCATGCAATGTTTCTACTGTTGGTACATGCACCTGACTATATCCTCCTACATGCAGATTTTTTGTGTCCCAGTTTAATTTGATATGCTGCTCTTATATTTTGTTTATTTCTTTCCAAATGGTTATTTCAATGCTGAAAGGATTTCTATTTTTTTTGTCATATTAAGATTCACCCTGTCACTTCCCTTGCATCCATCCTCATGATTTTAATTAATTTAGGCACAATAAGGAACATATAACAGTTTGGTGCCTTGCTCAATGATGCAGCCCAATGATGTTCACGTTATTCACTTGTACGTAAATTCTTGCACAGAAGTGCTATATTTAATTTATTTTTTAAAATTTTTACTGGCTGTACATTCGGATTTCTATTTTTTGAGAGATAACAAAATGGGAAAGGCTCCTGCTGATGAACATATATTCAGATCTCTAATTTACGTATCTGATACTTTGACTGATGATTTTGAACTGATGAACAATTCTTGTGATTGAAGTGCTTCTGTTTTCCTGCATTTTATTGTGCTTAACCCTGTTCTGTCTAGTGTCATAGCTTTGCTACTTCTGCTCTTAGAAAATGACTCCAGACGCCGACCATGCCAGCGGCTGCAGGTGTTGCAGTAGCTCATCACGGATCCGACCCAATCACAGGCTCGTTGTAAGCCATACTGATTTTGGCTGCAGGGTTTGCGGCAGCTCATCACAGATCCGACCAAACCACAGGCTCGATGTAAGCCATACTGATTTTTTTTTCATGTGATTGCAATGTATGAGCTCGCCACAAGATATGTAGAATTTTCCACCAAAGTGTCGCCGACTTCATTCAATAATGAAACAAAATTTGCCAACTTGTGTATTGATATTTGTTTTTTTGGAAGATTGATCTCATCGATGCCGGATCAAAGTCTGCTCCCAGCTGGATCTTGCTGCTGTGAGCTGTCGGTCTATATGGTGTTGTGCGAAGCTTATTCGTGGAACTGGGATGCACGACTGCCCGTAGCAAGTCTTTTATGTGCATCGGATCTGGATATAGCTAGTCGTTTATGGGGGTCATGTTTTTGTTTTTCTCCAGGATCATGCTGTATTAAGTTGTATCCATTGTGCATGGTGCTAGCCATAATGCAACCATCTCGTGGATACGGTGGAATTACTGGGATTTTCTTCATTTCTATATTTTTGCGGAAGAAAAAGCTTTCCAAGGATTCGAACGTAGTAATGTGAACCATTAAATATTGAAATTGAATACTAATATTATAACAGTGACATCAGTTATCCCGATTGCGAAACTCTTTTGTTTTTCACCGCTAACTGTATACTAATCTTTCCTGAGGCATGCCACTTTCATTGAAACACGTAAACCTCCAATCGCAGTCACGTAAAACTTTTTTTTTCTGACGCATATTAAAAGAAAACGTTATCTTAGAGAGATCGTTCTCTCCTATAAATGAAATGAAAGAATCCTCCGCACTAACCACCATGCAATTAATTCGATGCATATAAGGACTTCGTACTCTGGTACATGTAGTTTCTATTTAAAAAAAGTTGAAAACCCACTTGGATGCACACATCTGCGCATGGAGAAAATAAAAGCCGAAGCTGACACGGAAGCGAACCGGAGGTAGTTTTTTTCTAAAAGAAAATCGGAGGTGGTTTCCTGGGGCGAGGAACCGGTGGGGACGGCCCGACGGGCGCATCTAAAAAAACCGGAGGTTGTTTCCTGGCGCGAGGAACCGGTGCGGACGGGCGCTCCTGACGGCTCGCGCGAGCGCGGGTGCGGCGTGCGGAGGGAGCCCGATGGTTCAGAAAGGCCGTACCTAGCTTTACAGATAAAGCAAGAAATACTGGAGATATCAGTCTCTACCTAATTATAAAGCAAGGATTGTTTTTACGGTACGAGAAAGATACCTTTAAGTATTTAGGATCGATGCTGCAAAATGATGGTGACATTGATGAAGATGTTAGGCATAGAATTTCAGCCGGTTGGTTGAAATGGCGTCAAGCTTCTGGTGTCCTCTGTGACAAGAGGGTACCACAAAAGCTAAAAGGTAAGTTCTATAGGACGGCGATTCGCCCGGCGATGCTATACGGTGCTTAATGTTGGCCTACTAAAAGGCGACATATACAACAACTGAGTGTAGCAGAGATGCGTATGTTGCGTTGGTTTTGTGGTCACACAAGAAGAGATAGGATACAGAATGAAGATATTCGAGATAGAGTCGGAGTGACACCAATTGAGGAGAAATTGACGCAACATCGGTTGAGATGGTTCGGACATGTCCAACGGAGGCCTCCTGAGGCGCCGGTGCGTAGTGGGGTTCTACAGCGGGCCAATAATGTTAAGTGAGGT
Source organism: Echinochloa phyllopogon (assembly GCA_033239725.1). Classification (NCBI taxonomy): domain Eukaryota; kingdom Viridiplantae; phylum Streptophyta; class Magnoliopsida; order Poales; family Poaceae; genus Echinochloa; species Echinochloa phyllopogon. Next base: position 6,280,111 of record BTCW01000009.1, on the reverse strand, counting down.
AGAGGGCGACCCAAACTAACTTGGGACGAGTCGGTTATTAGAGACCTTAAAGAGTGGAATATCTCTAAGGATTTAGCTATGGATAGGAGCGCTTGGAGACTAGCGATTAATGTGCCTGAGCCGTGATCTTTGCTTTTTTTTCTGCTTTCCTCTAACTCTTTTTCTGGTTTTTTTTTGACCTTTTGGATTTCACCTCTAGCCTACCCCAACTAGCTTGGGACAAAAGGCTATGTTATTGTTGTTGTTGTTGTTGTAGTGCTTTGCTGAAGTAATTTTCATGCCAAGAAGTAAAATTGTCATACAAAGACTTTAATCCCCGTGTCAGCCATCATATAACGTTATTATGACATAAAAAAATCAAGTAAGTTGCGTTCGAAAATAATTTAAAGCGATATTAATGCCGGGAGAGACAAATGAGATTAAAAGTGTCCATAAAAGCACCTGGATTACTAACTTTTACTCGACCACAAGAATTGGCTGACAGTTCAAGGCATTAAGCCATTCAGTTCCTAACTATAAACTTCAATCGTTGGACCAGCAAAGTAAGAAGAGGTTCTCAAGATAGCTAGCACTGTTCTTGCAGGGATTATTCTAATTTATTATTCTAATTTATTCATCCTCCACAATCGCAGTACTCCATATCTGAAATATTACGATCTGCACTGTAGAGGAGAGGGAATCATTCTACCATCCAATTTAAGAAGTGGAATTCAACTTTAAAGAGAGGACATGAAAACATATACTGTATTTCCTCCTGTAGTGTCCATAAGTCATGCACTCAGCCCCATTTCCCTGAATGCTCCTTTCTTAAAAAGTTGTGACGATATCACAATATAGTTGCTTCACTTGGTTAGCTGCCATTCAGTGTTTATATAAAATAGTGATATTCAGTAGTTATTCTGTCATTGTGAGGATATAATTCAGATTGAAACCAACAATTCACCTACCACTGATCGCAGAAATATGCTACGCATGCACCATATGGGTGCACCAAAGGCTTAAGTACATCAACAACTGCTGCTGCACCGCAAAACTGAGTGCAGTTAATGAGTGTGCATACGATTTATCCAGCTCAAAATTTGGCCTATCTCTTTGCCAAGATAACCTGGTACATTTTTTTTTTTGGGCAAAGATAACCTGGTATATCAAGAAGAGGAGTAACTGTGATCTGCTACTGCTAGGCAGCAACTTTGAATAACAGATTTTGAAGAGCCACAAAATCATCAGATGCTTGGGCGCTGGCTGCTCTACAATTAGTAGTAGATATGAGTAATAGAATTTTGAAGTAGCTAGGAACACTGAGCAGAAAGGGTTTAGAAGAGTACAAGAATCTCTTATTACACTCTAATACAAACAGATAAAGCATTGGTTTATTGCAGAACAATTCAGGCTGGTTCAGAGCACCCACTTGATGCCATGTTCTTCAAAGATGTGGAACCTGGACTTGTGCTTGATCATCTGTAACCCCTCCGGAGACTTGCCATCACAGGAGCTCACCACCTCGATGCCAGTCAAAACAGCAAACTCCCAGTCAATCACATCAGTGAGGTCAATTGATTCGTCATCATCGTCTTCATCGTTAGAGAAACCCACTTCAAGTGGGGGGCTTGTAGAATTGAAGATCTTGACGACGCAAAACCTGCCAGAACCCAGATTGATGAGGTCAAGCTGAAAGGGATTCCAGTTCTTAGGCATATCAAGATCCACCCAAGTGTGCTGGATATTCACCCAGTTCTACCATCCAATTTAAGAAGTGGAATTCAACTTTAAAGAGAGGACATGAAAACATATACTGTATTTCCTCCTGTAGTGTCCATAAGTCATGCACTCAGCCCCATTTCCCTGAATGCTCCTTTCTTAAAAAGTTGTGACGATATCACAATATAGTTGCTTCACTTGGTTAGCTGCCATTCAGTGTTTATATAAAATAGTGATATTCAGTAGTTATTCTGTCATTGTGAGGATACGAAGAAGTTGATATGTCCGTATGAGGATCAACTCAAGGTAAAATACTTAAAAGAAAATTTTGATCCAGTTTTGAATTATTGAGTAAAGGCAGTAAAAATCATTATATGTGATATGCCATTACTAAAACTCTAGCTCTTTAGTTGCTCAAAAAAAAATTCTAGCTCTTTAGTTAGCATAATATTGTGATTGCTTACAGGTTATATGTTTTAATTTGTGAGCCAAGATTTGTGTTTTATCATCGAGGAAGAAGAACTACGCCACCTTATGAGATCAGACCAATAATTTTTTCCACTTCTGAATAAAGGTTCTCTTCTCCATTGTTCTTGCAAATCATGATTTTCGCTATCTATCATTTCTTTGCTCACTTGTTTGAAAAAATATTTTAGTTTCCATCATGTCGTGTAAGAGCACTCCCTTGTCAAACAAGTAAGCACTAACTTGCAGATTTTCAATGCATAAAGCATACAAAAAGAACTAGTCTGTATCAGCAACATCTGTAACTTAGCACTCAACTTGCAATGCTTTGGATATACTATTTCCACCTTATGTGATTTTCTACTTTAAGCTTTTGATACTATGATGCTGATTGTTACATACAGCTATGGTTCTTGTTTGTGATCGAATTGCTACAGGAAGTCTGACTAGGGAGAAATAATGATTTTGTATTTGTTGTCCCACATGCATTTGGGTACACTACACATAAGGTACCTTTCAGTTTTCTTCCTCTTTCCACTGCAAACAAGGAACTAATCCCAGTTAACAAATTCTATATGTTGCTGCTAGATTTCTGATTCTACTAGCTCGCTCCATTATGATGTAAACATTGCAGTACAACAATGAAATGTTTTTGGTCATCTGTAACTTTCTAACAATCTGTACAACTTTTCCTTCACTTTAGTAATGCCATGTAATTGATTGCCGTGCGATCGTCACTCACACCAAAGGTCTTGGCCTAGCTTAGCATGCCCCTGGGAGAGGTACAAGTTCTACGAACTTCAATTCTTTGACTGATCTACAAGGCACATCAATTTGATGCACTGTTGATTTTTAATCATGCCATCTTTTGCTGACTAAAACTTTGGACATGGTAACTCTGCAGGGTAGTCGTTGTGCTATCTATGGTGCTAATTGTCCTGAATGGATTATCACAATAGAGGTAAAATATTATATGTTAGCAGTTTTTAATTAAGTGCATTCTCATCTTTTGGTTATTAACTTGCAAAAAACAGATCTCCTAAGTTTGTATTTTGAACTAACCAAAACGCAGTGTTTATAAGGTTCTCTTGTCAACTTATTCACCTTAAAATCTCTATAATTTGCAGGCTTGCAATGCCCACCGAATCTACTGTATTCCATTATATGACACTTGGTATATATTCTGCCATTTTCATGACTTCAGCTTTGGCAACACATGAAGGAGGCCATCATTTCTGTTTGTAATACTTGTTGAGGTATTTTTTTGTGCACCAGTGGACCATATGCTTCTTTCATTTTATTTTGAGAGCAAGCAATGATATCCTTATGTGTGTACTGTCTTATTTATTTTGAAAAAAAGAAGAAGGCCTGCAACACCTTTAGAACATAACAAACAAGTTATCTGATGGCCTTAGTTTATTGTGTGAAACAAATATGTAGGGAATTAACTAAGAAAGTGAGTAGTATTGTGTGTACTAATCTGCCCCCTTCATCACCACCTGTGCATTTAAGAACATATGAGAATACAGCTCAGGTCTTCTTATTGAACACGCTCTTTTTGTAGGAGCTGATGCAGTAGAGTTTATTCTATGTCATGCAGAAGTTGAGATTGCTTTTGCTGAGGAAAAGAAAATTGAGCTGGTATAGTTCTTTACCTTGCATGCAGAAGTAATATGCTTGCAATGTCTCATGTAATCCAATGTCCTGTCATGGACCTTCTCTTCATGGTATTCTTATTTTTTCTTGGGTGAGATGAATATGTGAAGCCAACCCCTATTTGTTAGTGTCTCTGTTCATTGGTCTATAGGACCCGCATATGCATAGTTGGCTAAGTTAGTGAGATAGTGATGACGTGGGGCAATGCAGCAACCATGTGACAGAACAGTAGGTTCAAGTGATTAAAGTCTGCCACTGAATGTAGCAGCATAGGACAGTCACTGAATGGCCAAACAGCTCTTGTAGTTCTTTGTACAAGTCACCTTTTAGACTTATGAATTTTAAATAGGTTAGGCTTATCAGAGAGAACACTGGAACATGACAAGAAGATTTTAAGGCCCTGTTTGTTTGCTTTATATATTATATAATCTAGATTACCATACTGATGGACCTACTCCCTTCGTCTCTAAAAGAGTGTCGTTTTCGCTTCCCGAGAAATATCTTTAACCAGATGTATAAAACTATTCCATACCCTGGGTACGGAATATTATTTCCTACCCGAGCCAACCATCGGGCTCCCTGAAGCCCGCGCCCCTCTCTCCCAGGGGCGACGGGCGGAACCCTAGCCACCGCGCCGCCGCCCCTGTCCCAGGCCGCCTCAGCCCCCGCCGCGCCGCCGCCCGAGCGGGCTCCGGGCTAAGCAGCCCGCCCGCGAGGAAGGTGGCGGCGGGGCACTTCCTCTCTCCGCGGCGCGGCCTCCTGGCGTCCCCATTCCTCGACGACGGCGGCGGCGTCATGCGACGCCTTGGCCGGCGGCGAGTCGGGCGATTCGGGGGCTCCTCCCCCGGATCTGGTCCGGTGTCGGTGCTTCCTCTCCTCCCTCGCCGGCGCGGGAGTCCGACGGGCCGGGGGGAGCTTCGACGACGGCGGCGCGGCTACGGTGGCCTCTGCTCGTGGAAGCCGGGCCGTAGGCGACTCTCGCGGCTCGGTCCCCGGCAGATCCGCGGCGGGGCCGCCGCCGGCCCCGGTTCTCCGGCAGAGGAGCGGGTGCGGCGTCGCCCGGCGGTGGCGTCGCTGGGCAGGCGCGGCCCCTCTCTCGGGCCTCGCCCTGGCCTTCCTGTGCGCATCCGGCCTGCGGGGTGAGGCACGTGGGAGGGGCGGGAGTTCGGCCCTCGTCTTCGTCATCCCCAAGGACCTGCCCTGCGCTGCGCCTCCAATTGGTTGTCCCCGTTCGGCCGCTACTCTCCTCTGCAAGATCCATGTTTTAATTCTCGATTGGAATCGCTCAGTGTCGCCTCCAATTGATGGGAGGTGGCAAGGGCTCAGGAGCAATCGAGGCACCTGCTGACCCCGGACGTGTGGTTCGTGCGGCGTTTCTAGTCTCTAATGGGGTCATGCCGAGGGCTGGCGGTTTCGAGGTGTGGCTACTGGATGGCGGCGTGCTCTTCAGGCTTGGGTCTTTGGGTTCTTCATGGAGGTGTTTGGCTGGCGAAAGCTTTGGTCCGACTCTGGATCGGGCAGCGTGGAGGTTTCGGACCTCCATTCCCTGTTGGGGGCGCTGCTCTGCAAGCTCCTCCATTGGCGGTGGCTTTGGGTTCTCCGAGGTGAAAACCTAACGGTGAATGACGCGTTTTAGCCTTCCTGAAGGCGTTGTTTATGGAGCTCCCTAGCTTTCGCGGCGACGGTGTCGAGGGTCCCGTCGATGGTTTAGGTACTATAGGCACCTCAAGAGATTCTGGTCCTTGCGTTCGGCCGTTTCGAGTAGAGCACCTCTGTCTCTGATGGTTGTCAAGGGGGCCCTTTTGTGGGGTTTGTAGATTGCCCGGGCTACCGGCGGTGTGTGTGCTTATTGTAAAACTGGTATCCCCAGTGCGCTTTATTGTAAACTAGGAAATATGCCCGTGCGTTGCTACGGGACGACGCTAAAAGTAGTATCAAAATTATAGCGCATCAGACCATTAGTCGTGAGGATTAAGGGGTTGACGTGGCCGGCGCGGCAAGGATCCCACTCGCCATATAGTTGCATGTAAGTCTAGGTTTGCACTTACACTGGCTTCCCAATCTATTAAGAGTGCGGGCTGGGAGGCCTCGTAGTATGAGCCAGTTATTCGAACACGTTTGTGGTTTGCTGCATACCAGTCATGTCAAAATCTACCATTTAAGTCAGTAAAGCAAACTACAATTAGTAATAAATCAATGAGAGAAAGATTCTTTCAGAGTTAAGCTAAGCCATACACTTCGTCAGTATCCGTGTCATAGCGAAAGAGGGTGGTGTCCTGCCCAACTGTAATAACCCAATGGTGATTCCATGCTTCTCTCTATGTCCCTCTCACCCTTAGCTTTTAGCACAAGTACAACTGACGAAGAAACAATTGCTCAAGTTTCAGCTCAATAATATTATGTTTACTGTATAGCTCCATGTAAGATGGTGCTAATATCTGCAAGGTAAAAAGAATTGACTGGACCAAAATACGTGTATTGGCTCATAATTTTGGATCACACATATTCTCTTCTTTTGCCAGAAATGAAGATTCAGAACTGTAGGTGTTTCTAAAAAAACTATGACCCTTAGAAACTTCCGACATTTACAACATATATGTCCAGCCTACTTACCGGCATGAGGAGAAGGCCTCGGCCAGCATTGTCTCTCTTCACCCCCGACTGGTCGATATCGATCTTCCAAACTCCAAAGCAGCCTCCGGCGTGCCGTGTGGCCGGCCGCACGTGGGAGTGCCGGAGTGCAGCCATCAGGGTGAGCTAGCAAGGCATCTTTTCTGTGTGACTGCAGCACAAGCCGCAAACATCAAGCTACAATTGAGCTAGTGAACCAGGTTAGCTAGCTTTTAGCCCTCATTATCCAGAAATTATGGGACCCACGCTGCATCAAAATTTTACTGGCATCTCTTTCTTCTTCCCCACGGAGACCTCTCTCTTCTTATCCTCACACCGCATGACAGTAGCACATGGTGATCCGCATGCCGCTGCTAGGTGCTAGCTCTGCCACCGGCGCGTCCTCATTGCTGCTATCAGCTCGCGCACCAGGCGCTTCGCCCGCTCCCCATGACCCCGCGGTGCGCGGCTTGCTCCGTGCAGTCCCCAAGCTCCACCTACGGCCCGTTTCCCCGCTCCGCCTCCAGCTCGTGTAGTTGTGTGCGTAGTGCGTGTGCTGTCTGAAGCCCACCATATATAGAGCACGACTTCCTCCGTCGCTGGTCAGCAGTCCTTCGCCCCCCAGTTCCGTCGCAGCGCGCGGCTGTCTTGGCCGCCGGCCACGAGCTCGATGTCCTGGTTTCGTCACAGTACGCGGCTCGCTCCGCAGCCGGCTGGCCACCCTCAGTCGCCGCTTGCCGGTGCTCTGCTTTGCCACCAACTTGCGGGAGTCCACGGTGCGCTGGAACCTCACATGTGGGGCGGCAGCGGCCCTCAATTTGCGAGCGAGGCGAGCGACGAAATAGTCGCTAGCTTGTTGCTTTTTCGTCCTCTCTCATCTCTAGGTCGGATGAAAATGTGACGTCGGCAGGCGACTTCTACACCCATTGGAGAAGGCCTAAGCAAGATGTGCGCAGGCGGTTAACAGCTCTGCAAAGAACACACCACTTTTGGCATTGCCGGCGGCTTCTGTGCAGCAACAACATTGAACTCGACGGCGGCATGGCGTCTTTATTGCCGCACACCATATGAATCTGTCACCCTTGCATAAAGGGCCGCGCAACTTTCCCACGGAGTAGCAGACAGCTCATGACGGCTCTTCCGATCTTGCCGTCGAGCAGGTTTTCGGCTTTTTATTTATATATTATATGAAGGCTCTCGCGTTAGGTAAAGGGAGACCGTGCATGAGATCAAGTCGGAGGCGTCGGTGGTTGGTTGGAGTGGGATCGGCTGGGAAATCGAACGCAATACGATGGACAAAAATCCACGGGCAGAACGCACGATCTTGCATGCTTTAGAATAAGGCAATAAATTAGGGATGTTTTTATAAAATTACGACGTACCGTAAAAACAATCCTTGCTTTATAATTAGGTAGAGACTGATATCTCCAGTATTTCTTGCTTTATCTGTAAAGCTAGGTACGGCCTTTCTGAACCATCGGGCTCCCTCCGCACGCCGCACCCGCGCTCGCGCGAGCCGTCAGGAGCGCCCGTCCGCACCGGTTCCTCGCGCCAGGAAACAACCTCCGGTTTTTTTAGATGCGCCCGTCGGGCCGTCCCCACCGGTTCCTCGCCCCAGGAAACCACCTCCGATTTTCTTTTAGAAAAAAACTACCTCCGGTTCGCTTCCGTGTCAGCTTCGGCTTTTATTTTCTCCATGCGCAGATGTGTGCATCCAAGTGGGTTTTCAACTTTTTTTAAATAGAAACTACATGTACCAGAGTACGAAGTCCTTATATGCATCGAATTAATTGCATGGTGGTTAGTGCGGAGGATTCTTTCATTTCATTTATAGGAGAGAACGATCTCTCTAAGATAACGTTTTCTTTTAATATGCGTCAGAAAAAAAAAGTTTTACGTGACTGCGATTGGAGGTTTACGTGTTTCAATGAAAGTGGCATGCCTCAGGAAAGATTAGTATACAGTTAGCGGTGAAAAACAAAAGAGTTTCGCAATCGGGATAACTGATGTCACTGTTATAATATTAGTATTCAATTTCAATATTTAATGGTTCACATTACTACGTTCGAATCCTTGGAAAGCTTTTTCTTCCGCAAAAATATAGAAATGAAGAAAATCCCAATAATTCCACCGTATCCACGAGATGGTTGCATTATGGCTAGCACCATGCACAATGGATACAACTTAATACAGCATGATCCTGGAGAAAAACAAAAACATGACCCCCATAAACGACTAGCTATATCCAGATCCGATGCACATAAAAGACTTGCTACGGGCAGTCGTGCATCCCAGTTCCACGAATAAGCTTCGCACAACACCATATAGACCGACAGCTCACAGCAGCAAGATCCAGCTGGGAGCAGACTTTGATCCGGCATCGATGAGATCAATCTTCCAAAAAAACAAATATCAATACACAAGTTGGCAAATTTTGTTTCATTATTGAATGAAGTCGGCGACACTTTGGTGGAAAATTCTACATATCTTGTGGCGAGCTCATACATTGCAATCACATGAAAAAAAAATCAGTATGGCTTACATCGAGCCTGTGGTTTGGTCGGATCTGTGATGAGCTGCCGCAAACCCTGCAGCCAAAATCAGTATGGCTTACAACGAGCCTGTGATTGGGTCGGATCCGTGATGAGCTACTGCAACACCTGCAGCCGCTGGCATGGTCGGCGTCTGGAGTCATTTTCTAAGAGCAGAAGTAGCAAAGCTATGACACTAGACAGAACAGGGTTAAGCACAATAAAATGCAGGAAAACAGAAGCACTTCGATCACAAGAATTGTTCATCAGTTCAAAATCATCAGTCAAAGTATCAGATACGTAAATTAGAGATCTGAATATATGTTCATCAGCAGGAGCCTTTCCCATTTTGTTATCTCTCAAAAAATAGAAATCCGAATGTACAGCCAGTAAAAATTTTAAAAAATAAATTAAATATAGCACTTCTGTGCAAGAATTTACGTACAAGTGAATAACGTGAACATCATTGGGCTGCATCATTGAGCAAGGCACCAAACTGTTATATGTTCCTTATTGTGCCTAAATTAATTAAAATCATGAGGATGGATGCAAGGGAAGTGACAGGGTGAATCTTAATATGACAAAAAAAATAGAAATCCTTTCAGCATTGAAATAACCATTTGGAAAGAAATAAACAAAATATAAGAGCAGCATATCAAATTAAACTGGGACACAAAAAATCTGCATGTAGGAGGATATAGTCAGGTGCATGTACCAACAGTAGAAACATTGCATGAACTGGCTGTAGACTTAGGAAGTGAATTATTCAGTCCAAACCATCAGGAAAAATGCAAGAAAATTTGATATTGACAGTTGCTATGCATAGTTAGGTAATAACGAACCTACTGTACTATCTATATCAATCAAGGAATATACAAGTAGACAGACCAAGAGCAGCAACAACAACAACAACAACATAGCCTTTTGTCCCAAGCTAGTTGGGGTAGGCTAGAGGTGAAACCCAAAAGGTCAAAAAAAAACAGAAAAAGAGTTAGAGGAAAGCAGAAAAGAAAGCAAAGATCACGGCTCAGGCACATTAATTGCTAGTCTCCAAGCGCTCCTATCCATAGCTAAATCCTTAGAGATATTCCACTCTTTAAGGTCTCTAATAACCGACTCGTCCCAAGTTAGTTTGGGTCGCCCTCTACCTCTCTTAACATTATTGGCCCGCTGTAGAACCCCACTACGCACCGGCGCCTCAGGAGGCCTCCGTTGGACATGTCCGAACCATCTCAACCGATGTTGCGTCAATTTCTCCTCAATTGGTGCCACTCCGACTCTATCTCGAATATCTTCATTCTGTATCCTATCCCTTCTTGTGTGACCACAAAACCAACGCAACATACGCATCTCTGCTACACTCAGTTGTTGTATATGTCGCCTTTTAGTAGGCCAACATTCAGCACCGTATAGCATCGCCGGGCGAATCGCCGTCCTATAGAACTTACCTTTTAGCTTTTGTGGTACCCTCTTGTCACAGAGGACACCAGAAGCTTGACGCCATTTCAACCAACCGGCTGAAATTCTATGCCTAACATCTTCATCAATGTCACCATCCTTTTGCAGCATCGATCCTAAATACCTAAAGGTATCTTTCTCGGCCACCACTTGCCCATCAAGCCTGACATCTCCATCTTCATATCTAGTCCCACTGAAATCGCACATCATGTACTCGGTCTTAGTCCTGCTAAGTCTGAAACCTTTGGACTCTAACGTATGCCTCCACAACTCTAACTTCCTATTAACACCTGCTCTACTCTCATCAACTAGCACCACATCATCAGCAAAGAGCATACACCAAGGGATATCACTTTGTATATCCCTTGTTACCTCATCCATCACCAGAGCAAATAAATAAGGACTCAATGCTGACCCCTGATGCAGACCTATTTTATTTGGAAAATCACTACTGTCTCCACCATAAGTGCGGACAACCGTCATCGCATCCTTGTACATATCCTTGATAAGGGTAATGTACTTAGTTGGGACTTTGTGCTTCAAATGGGTTTCAAATGCGGACAGACCAAGAGCATTCATCCTAAATCGGGACTGAAGAAGAAAGCAGCCCAAATCAGATTCAAATTATTTGTTTTTAGTTCAGAGATACAGAGGTGCATTTTGAAAAAAAAAAGATCTGTCTCACAGCAGCTGAGAGATACATAAGTGACTTTAAAAAAATGGCAGGCTATGCATAGTTTAGCACAGTTAACTGGACTAGGCATTACTTGTGGATTTTTCATACACACGCAATTTAACCAATCTGGCACTGTCCAGAAAACCTCATAGATTCTTGAACCAACTATGGTGGGACAATCAACGTTGGGGCATCTACTCAAACAAGGAGTGTGCATCGCATCGCATAACTGGTAGCTCAATGGTCCAAAACACACACAACAGACAAATAAATGGTGGTGATTGGAGCAATCACCTGGCTGCCTCATCCACCACTAGACTATGTCCTCTGTGTACGCCATAGCTGGCTTTCAACTTCTCCGGAGCACCGGTGTGCATGGACTTGTTCAGGTTCTGCTTTGGAGCTGCATGGTTGAGGGAGGAAATCCCAGTGCTCCATGATCTCCAATCTGGAAAATTAGATCTGGGAATCAGCTAATCAATCACAAAAGAAAAAATACTAGTTTGCACAATTTCACAATTTCACAAAAGAAAATTAGGTCTCTGTTATATCTGGATTTCACAATTTCACCGAATGCACCTGGGTATGTTGGCGCCGCATCGGACCCAGCCTCTCCCTCTCATCACACTGCCCCGCTAGGATCGCAAGCTGCAACAAATAAGAGACTGATGATATGCCAAAAAGACTTATAATCACTAAATTTGGGACATAAGAACAAAATTTAACTGGTTGCTTCTACACCCAGGCGTCACTAAATTTGAAACTGCAAATAGACCAAGAAGACCTGAACAAAATCGATTGGAGGAACCCCAATCTGCTTGTGACAAAGGATGCGACTGAAATCAATTTATCCAATGCAAGATCGAAACAATTGACAGATCGAGTGAACTTAGTTCAACCACGTAATCAATTTTTAGAAAATGACAAATTACCAACCAAAAGTAGGATAATATTCTTCTGAACCAAACCAACAGAAATGCAGTACTTCAAATCATCCCAAAGGATAGGTGGAAAAGAGTATTGATCTTAGGAAGGGGTATCATGTTTCTAATTCCTGAATTGATCTGTTAATCAACTGAGAAACAAAATCAAGAAGAAAGAAATACGGGAGAAACTACTACATTCAGTAGCAACTTGCAGCTCAATCAATCTAAGCCCTGGAACAGCTAGTAGAAGAATCAAAACAATCCCATTCGGGTCCATCAATCCAGAACAATCACAGGGGCACATCACCAGACCATAGATACCTGGAGCTGGCAAATGGTGATTGGGCAACTGATTTGAGTTTCTTATGGCCTCAATGATTTGCCTGCCGATCATAGTCGATGACCTACAAGATAAGACTCATTCAGATTAGCATCATTTGAAACCACCAGTAGCAAGACATAATATCAAAAAAAAATGATTGTTCTTTTTAACACTTCTGAACCTCCTATTGGCTCCTAAGAAAATGGGTTATCCTTCAAGAAAAATATTTTAAAAGATGATATGTAGCATATATAAGATGTTAGAACATGAATGGCAAATTGTTGGGAAAAATACACACAGGTGTGCCAATGATTTGTAGGATTGTCAGGTAATGACAGAGAATTCCCATTTTTTATGGGACACTCACAATCAGCATGGAGATTAGCTATTCCAATACAAACAATGCTAGGTAGCTTAATTCATTTTTGGTTGAGTTGTTTAAGAGCAGAAACGCTGCAAAAATAAATTAGGATGGAAAAAACCATTGGGGAGAGGATATAATCAGGGAAGACTGAACAATAAATATTATGAATTTTCAAGAGAGTACAAATGCATCATTCAACAATAATAACCTCTTATTACTATGGCCAAGCGCCCAAGCTCGCCAAGGCCATGAGCAACTGGACACAGGAGGCACCACAAAACATTCTCGTGGGGACCTCCCCCGCCCGGAGCTGATGGACATTAAGGGCTCGACGAGACGACGGCGGCTTAAGCAATGAGCTCCATGATCTTCATGGAGAAACTAGCTCGCCCATCAGCTCCTTGTGTCCCATACTGCACACAAGAGAGAGATAAACATAGCGCAGAGAAAACAAGCCCTTCTAAATCATGTATTAAATGCACACAACAAAGCTGGAGAGAGCAGTGAACCAGCGCCACTGCAAGTAATAAGAAAAAAGGCATGCTTGTTTGTCCACTATATGAATAGCTATTTTAGTTAGAGTTACTGATCAGCGTTCATCCTCTGACAACAACTTCCTCCGAATGCCAATCATAAATCCGACCTAGAGATCAGGATCTCATCGACCAACCTCTGACAAATCAAAATCCATGATTGATTTTGCAGATTTAGGAAAAGCGGATGGTGAATTCAGCTAGGAATGTGCTGATAACTACAGAAATCACCAGCACCTATGCTGGGATTCGAGTAAACTGTACACAGGGACCACATGCTCGGATCGGAAGGGCAACCACGAATCGAGATACACACTGACAAGTACAAGAAAGGAAAACTGAAGATTGAGGCCTAATTTGAATTAAAAACTCAACAAAACAGCGACACCTCCAAGAGAAGTCTACTCGAATCAATAGATATTCATCGGCCGAAGGATAGAAGGGCACCTTTGCGCCGGCCACCGGGAATCAGCGGTGATTTATCCGAACAAATCCATATCTCACCCGAGAGGGCCACCGAGGAGAACGAGCGCCTCCAATCAGGCGGAGGGTGGAAACTGGCGACGAGCTCGGCACTGCTCCTGTCCCACGTCCGTGTCGTCGCGGGCGCGGGGAATTGGGAGGCCGAGGGTGACGCTCCCAGCGCCGGACCCGGCCACGGCCATTCCTTGAGACAGCCCCTCTCCACCCACGACGGCTGTTGCGACGTCAGGTAGGCCGGGGTCCGAGAGGGAGAGGGCAAGGGGCGGCGCGACAAGAGGGGCGACAAGAGGGGCTGGGAGCTGGGACGGTAGGGCGAGGTGGGCTCGGGTATGGAATAGTTATCTCCTACTTATTATACATCTACCGAGCTAACCACCATAACATGACCAAATATATTTATAAGCAGTAGAGAATACGATACAACAAGAAACAAATTTCTGCATAACTGTGCGCTTAGATAATGAGTGTATATTTGAAGAAAAAAAAAATTCAGAATCATACTTGTGTCCCTGCATATGTTATATGTAAAAACAAAGGGACAAAACTTACGCTGAGAACATATAGACCCAATCCAAGAAGCTCCCTGTCAGTTAGGAGCACATACAAAAGCAGTAATATTCAGCTAGTAGAACTAATCACTTATGCAAGAATGGAAAAAAGAAATGGCAGAGGACACAGCACATAAATTCAGCAGTAATCTTCGACTGGCTATACATGTTTAAGATGGACTGGCTTCTCAAACCGATTCTCACACAACACATAAATTTCTTTTTTTTAGAATCACACGAGCACATAAATTTCTAGAAATACAACATTGCATATACGTGCTAGGAAACACCATAGCAAGCATCACAGAACATGTGCTCCAAGAATCTAGCAAGCAGATCTAGGAACACCAGATCACAGAACATGTGCCAGTAAATAGGAAACGGTAGGCACAGAGGATATGACTACCTTTTCCTCATCACCAATCAGGAAGAGAAGGAAGTAGCATGAAGTTGTACCTGCATAATTTGCTATATATGACAATGATCTTATAGGCTGATACAAACAAAAGTAGTTAATGTTTCAGTAGGTTCTTTCCGTCACCTTGTGAAGCTCTCCACTCTTCCGCTCTAAACCAGAAATGGGGCTAAGCCCTAAAAATTCAGGAGCTGTCTTCTAATCTTCTAATAGTCTAATATCAATATCTACTAATAGCACCACCATGAACCAATTCAGAAGCCTGTATCAGTGCAAGTCTGAGATCACAAACACGCCAGGTTAAGCAGTAAACTAACATACATTCAGAAAGCTTCTTCTGTTGACGTTCTATCAGCCAGCATTTTTTACTTATCAGCTAACATCTTTACTTCTCTGAAATTAAAGAGTCCATGTGGAACAGATATTGGTTGAGCTATAATTCTTCCCTATATATTGCATTACACAAATACATCTCAGAGTATTGTAAGCATAAAAGCACATGTAGTTTGTAAAAACCTTATGAAAATGCAAAATGATGCATATTTATTTAAGTGCATCTCCATAGCTGAAAACTGGACATATTAAATGTGAAAGCATAATTTTATTCACAAGGAAATGAGATTCTCATCAATTTTTGAGAGGTAAACATTTTAAGACATTTTATTGCTTACCTGATGATGAGATTGTGAGATCCCTAGCTTCTCAGCCAAGTACTTCATTACCACCTCCACCTTCATGTTGTTGTGCCTGTGCAAAAATTAGTTTGAATGCTTATTATTTGAGACTGATGTCTGTAGACCTTTCAATTCATAAATTGTCATTGCACAATGGAAAGTTCACTTGATGGGTACTACTCAGACATACAGCTTCCTGATCTGTCTAGAAACTAATAAAAGGCTAGCTACTGCCTAGATTGGTCTTTCTGACAATAACAAAGCAATGGGAACTACATCATTGCAGATACACACATAGTATAACACTGTTAAGCATTTAATCTTTGGGAATATTATCAGAACAGTGACTTAATTAGTATAGTTGCTTTTCGTATAAGCTAAGTTCCAGTTTTTTTCTATTGGATTAGCAACCAATCAAGCAGCAAGTCAACCTGTATGTATACAAGGTAACCTGATCAAGCAATGGCAAGTGTTCATTCATTCACAGTGTAAAATCAGAGCAGAAATTTTACCATGGCTGTATTGGAGACCATTGGATTGTGAGAATGTATGTACCTGGCATGCCCAGATGGCGAGGATGCTCTGCGCGTGCACGAGGCTGGGGTTGCCCAGGTAGTCCAGGCCGCCCTCGCTGAAGATCTGAGCACCGGCCTTGAACCAGACGACCTCGCCGAACCTGACGCCGTTGCGGGCGAGGAGCTCAGGGAAGACGCAGCCGAGCGCCGCCTCCGCCAGCAGAGCAGCGCCCCCCGCTGCCGCCGGCGCTGGAGGAGGAGGGAGCGGAGATGGAGGCGACAATGGCAGCCGGCGGCGCGGCGGGACCGGCGGCAGGCTGGCGGCGCAGATCCGGCTATAGGGGCTGTGGATCCGGCAGCGGGGACGGCGGATCCGGTAGCGAGGACGGCGGATCCGGCGACGGGGCAGCGGCGGCGGCAGGGACGGATGGCGGCGCGGCCAGGGGTGGTGGCGGTGGAGGAGTAGGATAGGAGGGAAAGGAGAAGGAGAAGAAGAGGAGAGAGGAGAGGTGGGGCCACCGTGGCCACGCGCCGTAGCGGCGGCGGCGGCGGCAGCTCCTTGCCGGCGTGTCGCCTGGGAGGGGCGGCGCGCGGGGGAGGAGAGAGAGGAGTGAGGATGAGCGAGAGGTAGGATTTGAGCTGCTGGGGGTTTTTTGAAAAACTGCCAGGAAGGTTTTCATAAGAACTACAACATTCTTAAATTTTCTCTTCTTCGCGTGAAAATAAATTCTACATCAAGGGTCTATATGAAAAATATCAGAACACGGTTAGCGTCCAGCCGTGACGATATGGACTTAGGGTTGATTCTTATAAAGTAGGAGGGCTTTTTTTGAAAAACTGCCATACACCGCGTGCCCTTCTCCCCGTGGAGTGCGGAGAGGGGCAGTGGGTTTTAATCAAGCTGATGGGACGTACTCCTCCCGTTCAAAAAACGTTTTCTAAAAAGTTATTCCCTCCATTTCAAATTATAATACTTTTTTTACTCTAAGTTTCACCGCTTGTCTTATTCAAAATTTTATACAAATTACTATATTTATATAAAATTTTAAATAAAACGAACAGTCAAACTTGTAGTAAAAAAGTCAAACGAACTATAAATTTAAAACAGAGGTAATACATAATTTTAACTTTAATCAAATTTATATAAAATAGTACTAATATCTATGTCTCCAAATAGACCAAATTTCAACTTCCTCTTGATCCCACTCTCATGTATACTATAGAGATGCATGTATAAATTCTAAAAAAAATCGCCGGCTGTCAAATACAGGCAGAAAACCTTGATCTTCAGAAAACAAGTGCTCGGAGCAAAATCGACCACTAGTGTTCGAACAGTATAGGTTGGATAATAATAAAAACTAAACACGAGTCAGCCAACACGGGACACCCCTTGGCCCTTGAATTCAGTATCACGTCGAATGAGTTCGTTGCCTTGCACAGTTGCACCTTGAAGTGCACATTGGAGGAGAAATCAGTTTTGATAGAGGTATAGCCTATAAGAAGACCTATTCATGCCTAGATACCAATATGCTGCATTACAAAACCAGTACGTTTGGCTTAACAAGGCACATATGTTCAGAAGTTTATACGCAGGATCTCATGGGCATATGCCATCGTAGCCATGATCAGAGTTGTCAGTCGTTGTCTTCAAACCTTCCCTTAGGTGCATTGTTTCCCTGCATGTGAAATGGGAACTAGATCAAGTATACAAAATCCAAGCGCTGCACTGTTTTGAAGTCAATTTATGTGTCCATTGACAGAAGGAATGCAACCAACCAACAGGTTTCTATATAACCATTACATCGGCAATAACATGTACGACAAGAACGGGTTTATCTTGCAATGCTACCCTTAACAATTTTTTAAACATGTAGTGTGCAAAATAGTTCCTGGTTGTGGAAACTGCCACAAGCAACAATTTCCTCTTGCTTAAAAATTAAAGCTAACAAGGCACGCGTTTTGATCATCAGGGAATAGACCTCCTAAGAATACTGAAATGATCATAAGAGTTAGGGACAATCACTAACAAAATAACACTTAACTACGGAAACTGCAAAGTAAAACTCGAAATGGGTTAACCCTTCTACCAGATCGAAATCATAGGTGATGGTAGTTCAAAAGGAGCACAGAAGTAGTATGTGCTTTTATCTGAGAATTACTGACCACGCTGTCATCAGAAGTGCTGCATTCATCAAAGCCTCTGCGCATGTTGTCACCCTCATAGTTGTGTAAGCCCTCTTTGTTTTGTCTGTCACCATCATCATTCCTTGGAGGAGAAGGGTCCTGCATGTGTAATGAGAATTGGGAATTAGGCCAGCAATGCAAAGTCTAAGCTCAGCACAGTTTAGAAGTCAATTGTTATGACAACTGATAGCATGAATACGAGCACTGGGTTTCCATATAATAGGCCATGGAGTCACAACAGTAACATGTTTATCTTGCTAAGAAAACATTGTATGCAAATCTTCAACGCTACTCAATTCTGAAGCATATAGTGTGCAAAATACCTGGATGTGGAAAATGCCACAAGCAACAAGTTTCTCTTGCTTAAAAGTTAAAGCTAACAGGGCACACGTTTTGATCATCAAGGAATATACCTCCTAAGAACAATGAAATAATCATAACAGTTTGGGACAATCACTAACATCTTGATTGTGAAACAATAGTTAACTATCAAAACTGCAAAGTAAAACGCAAAATAGACCTCCTAAGAACACTGAAACGATCATAAGAACTTGGGACAATTTCTAACATTTGATCTCAAAACAACACTTAACTATCGAAACTTCAAACAAAAATTGAAACAGGTTAACCCTTCTACCAGTAGTATGCGCTTTACCTGAGAATTACCGGCCATGCTATCATAAGCTTCAGAATTTTCATCTTCGAGGTCATCATCACCAGTGTCATCCTTGTTTGGTTTAGAGTCAATGGATAAAGAAGGCCTCTGCATATGTAATGGCAATTGGATCAGCCATGAAAATCTAAGATCTGTGCTGCTTAGAAGCTAATTGATGTGGACAGCAGGAATCCAAGCACCAGGTTTCCATACAACAGGCCATGGATTCACAAGAACATGTTTATCTTGCTAATAACACCTAGTGTGCAAATTTTGAATCTTACTCAAATCTGAAGCATATAATGTGCAAAATTGCTCCTGGATGCGGAAAACGCCGCAAGCTACAAATAGATCCAGAACATGCAAAATGCAGAAAATGCAGTACCCTCGCCAAGCATTGTCTATACATCCATCTCAAAATAAGAAAAAATATTTAGTTCAAAAGGAGCACAGAAGTAGTATGTGCTTTTATCTGAGAATTACTGACCACGCTGTCATCAGAAGTGCTGCATTCATCAAAGCCTCTGCGCATGTTGTCACCCTCATAGTTGTGTAAGCCCTCTTTGTTTTGTCTGTCACCATCATCATTCCTTGGAGGAGAAGGGTCCTGCATGTGTAATGAGAATTGGGAATTAGGCCAGCAATGCAAAGTCTAAGCTCAGCACAGTTTAGAAGTCAATTGTTATGACAACTGATAGCATGAATACGAGCACTGGGTTTCCATATAATAGGCCATGGAGTCACAACAGTAACATGTTTATCTTGCTAAGAAAACATTGTATGCAAATCTTCAACGCTACTCAATTCTGAAGCATATAGTGTGCAAAATACCTGGATGTGGAAAATGCCACAAGCAACAAGTTTCTCTTGCTTAAAAGGTAAAGCTAACAGGGCACACGTTTTGATCATCAAGGAATATACCTCCTAAGAACAATGAAATAATCATAACAGTTTGGGACAATCACTAACATCTTGATTGTGAAACAATAGTTAACTATCAAAACTGCAAAGTAAAACGCAAAATAGACCTCCTAAGAACACTGAAACGATCATAAGAACTTGGGACAATTTCTAACATTTGATCTCAAAACAACACTTAACTATCGAAACTTCAAACAAAAATTGAAACAGGTTAACCCTTTTACCAGTAGTATGCGCTTTACCTGAGAATTACCGGCCATGCTATCATAAGCTTCAGAATTTTCATCTTCGAGGTCATCATCACCAGTGTCATCCTTGTTTGGTTTAGAGTCAATGGATAAAGAAGGCCTCTGCATATGTAATGGCAATTGGATCAGCCATGAAAATCTAAGATCTGTGCTGCTTAGAAGCTAATTGATGTGGACAGCAGGAATCCAAGCACCAGGTTTCCATACAACAGGCCATGGATTCACAAGAACATGTTTATCTTGCTAATAACACCTAGTGTGCAAATTTTGAATCTTACTCAAATCTGAAGCATATAATGTGCGAAATTGCTCCTGGATGCGGAAAACGCCGCAAGCTACAAATAGATCCAGAACGTGCAAAATGCAGAAAATGCAGTACCCTCGCCAAGCATTGTCTATACATCCATCTCAAAATAAGAAAAAAGTATTAACAGATGCGCCATTGTAAATTGTTATGCTGCAGCAGTTAAATTTGCTTATGTGTAACCCTCCCTGTATATTGATGCTAATAAACAATGGATCATTCTACGGAAAGTAACAACGCATTAGCACATTCCAACCATCAAGCAATAGACCTCCAGAGACGACTATGAGGTAAACAATCACAAGAGTTTGATACTATTGCTATAACCTGATTCCCAAATAAAACTGGACTATCAATACTAACAAGGTTAACCCATTTACAAAATGAAAAGTAGGTGAGGATAGTTCAAAGGGAGTAGAGAAGCAGTATGTGTTTTACCTGATAAGCATGCCGGAGTCCTAATTTCAAGAGGAAAGCATTGAATCCTGCATAAACATACACATTAACATTTGCCATAATAAGAAGTACTAGAGCTAGTAAGAACATTTCTTTACCAGCGATTCTTGGAGGGGTATGACCATAAGACCTTGGGTGGCGTGGCCAGCAATTGTACAATCCCAGACTCTTCAACTTTCTTGCACGAAGAAAACTCTCTATCAGTACTGGCAGGTACAGAGGATAGTTGATTATGAAAGTTGCAATGAGCACTTTCTTCTTGATGGGCCAGATTTTGGCGAGCTTCTCTCTAATTTCCTTGTCAGTAGTACCCTGCCTGGCACTACTTTTCAGTGCTTCCAGTAGCTTTGCTTTCAGCTGCATCTCCGCATAGTGTTGACCCCCATTTCGCCATAGTGCTACAAAAGTTGCACCGGAGTATGCTAAGTCAACTGCTGCTTGAGCCAGATGCCTTCCTTTCTTGATACGAATAGCCCGACTTTTAGCCGACATGATGCCTGATTTGGCATTTTGCTTCAAGCTGAACTCATACCAGTGCCTCAGAGCAACATGTTTGAGGGCTATAGCAACCCATGCCCTTTTCCGACACGGGTCAGCAGCTGATATTGGGACAGTATCACTCCACAGGTAAGCCTGGGAGGACAGGATTCTGTCAGCTACTGCTCTTTCACCTTCTCCACCACATAGGAGCTCTTTCTTCAGGACCCTTTCTGCTTGTTGGATTAGGTATATGCACCCATCTGTGGACATCATAGCTGGATGATTAAGAATGACATCCTCAATGAATTTAATCAACCTTGGATCTGAAATTTCGCCCGCCATTTTCTCAAGAAGATCTTTAACAATTGGAGAGAGCTTCTGCATAATGTCGGGACCTTCAGCTTGCTTCAGCATGGTAATGAAATACTGAGCCAAAGCTTCATATGCTGTCACTATGGTCATGACCTTAGAATTCACTGATTCACCCAGATAAAACCATTTTGCAGTCTTCAATGCACAGTTTCCAGTAGCAAGCCACACGTCCAAGTTGTCACTTGTGAAAGAAGGAGCGATGCAGTAGCCCCGGTTATGATTTCCATGAACCAGAAGGGCTGATGATCTAAGGAACCATTTTGAAAATGCTGACAGCAAATAACTATCAACATCACCCTTCTCAAGCAACTCCTCGGTGGGAATGGAGTAAAGTGGCCTTCTCACTCTAAAATAAAGCTCCGGTGTTACCTTAAGCTCCTTCATGCAATCATACTCATTGTGAAACCTATAACAATATTGAAGTATAAGTTTCCTTGCAAATCAACCAAATTTTTATGTTTCTGGAAAAGAAAAATGATGCAAATCCACAAATGAGTGCAGAAACACTTACGTTAATTGAAGGATAGGTGGTGGACCTTGTGAGGCTCTAGACCATGTCCGGTAAAACCTACGCGGTAGAGTAATGTGCAGTGGGCGTCGACTGGCCACTGATGATGCAGCACCCTGTAAAAATGGAAACAAAATTTAGAATTCCAAAAATGAGAATTAAATTCATTTAAACAGAAGGAAGGTCAGGAACGTACCATTTTGATTGACGTTTCCTGACCTGTACAGAAGTAAGACCAGGTCAGAACAGTTCAACATCATACAATTTCGAAAACAGTAAGTTCTCATTGGTACAAAACAAATTAACTATGCGTGATTCCAAATGGTATCAACTGTAATAACATTTTTAAAATGAAATTAGAATCAAATATATGATACGGAACGGAGAATCTGCAACCAAGTGAACACAGCAATTTCTTCTAGAATGTTTCTCTTATTTCCTACAACTATGTGCGCTCGTGATGATCAGATCATATATATTATCAAATTATGTCACTTAGATTAATTTATTGTGGATCTAGACGGGCGGCATGACCATACATGTGTCAATTGATTTAATAAATATTTGAAACTCAAGTGGTAGCATCTATAAGGAACATACATTGTCCAATCACAGATTCACAGATCTAATCATCTAATATCTTAGCTTCTCTATAAAAGTAGAAACGCCTAGCATAGTCCGCTCAATCTAGAGATTGCAATCGCAGTTATTATTAAACAACAAGCAAATTGTCATCAGCATATGAGAAAGAGAAACTGCGGGGTGGTGACAGTGATCACCTCGGTGAACTTGGAGACACGGAGGGGTTCCGCTTCGATCTCAGGACCGGATGGGAGCAAGAGGGGCGGCGGAGACGGGCGGGTCGGCGGGGCCGCAGGAGGGGACGGCGTGGTCTATTCCGCCGGTTGGCTCGCGCAGCAGTGGCGTGGTCCGCAGGATGGTGGCGACGGGGCCGGGCGGGGACGCAGGATGGTGGCGACGGGGCCGGGCGTGGACTATTCCGCCGGTTGGATTGCGCAGTAGTGCGTGATCCGTAGGATGGTGGCGGCGGCGTGGATAAACCCTAGGCGATCGCCGCGCCTGGAGAGGAAGGGCGACGGAGAGGACGGGGGGACGAAGGTACACAGGGTAGGCTGAATGCGCTGCGCGGACTGGCGAGCCGAGCAGAAGAGTGCCAGCCAATCCGACTTGTCGAACGTCGATCGCGCTACGTGGCGTTTTCTGATTGGTCGGAAGGTACAGCGCTAGTGGGATTATTACTCATGATTTTTCTAACAACTAGTATATATTTTTTACCAAGGGTTGAGAAGACGAATTCCAGCAGGGAAGCCTCACAGCGTCTGCGCAACCGCCTTGGGTCTTTGACCGTCTTGGGTTTGGTTGGTATTATGTGCCTTTGGGCCCACTGGCCGGTGATGGTGAAATGACGCGCGGGGCCCACTGGCCGGTGATGGTGAAATGACGCGCAGGGCCCACTGGTAGGCTACTAGCCTGGACCGACCGGGTGGGACCGTGGAGAGAGGCCAGAGAGCCGCAGCGTCCGGCGCGTCATCGCGATCGACTCGGACCATGGCGTTGAGGGAGAAGAAGAGGAGTGCGGCGCCGCTGGAAGGCGACGAGCTGCGGCTGCGGCTGCGGCGGAGGCAGGAGGAGGCGGCGCTCCTCCTCCGCAGGATCAGAGGTTCCGTTTCCCATCTCCTCGATCGCCCGTCCTTAAACCCTCCCCCTCCCGGTAGCATCCGCCGGAGCTGACGCGCGGTGGGCGGGACGGTCGCAGGGCTCGTGCGCTGGGTCGTCGAAGAGCTTGCCGCCGGCCGCTCCCCGTCCATCGTGCTCCACCGGTACCGGAACTACTGCTCCGCCGCCGACGCCGTGTCGTCGTCCCCGTGGTTTGCCTCCCGCCCCTCATCCCCCTAGCCTCCTCCGTCACCGTCACATCTCTCGAGCGATTTCACCCAAATGTGTGACATCCCTGACCGTGCGCTCGTGCGCGACTGCAGTGGCTGCAGCTACGATGTCCCTGTCGGCGCGGACGTCCTCTCCCTGCTCCACAAGGATTGCCACACCTCCCGCCTCAGTATGCATCCGCCCGCTGCCAAGCAAGCACATACATCCCAATCTGTAGGTGTAATTGATCAGGCTAATTACTTTGGAATATGTTGCTGATGCCCAGATGTGCTCCTGAGGGTGCTGCTCGTGGTGCAGCAGCTCCTGCAGCAGAACAAGCACTGCTCCAAGAGGGACATCTACTACATGTACCCCTCCATTTTCGTAGGTCTGCGCTCACTAGCTGCAATGTCTGCTCCTTTTCCTGTTATATGGAGGACAAAAATTTAGACATCTCTTTGCTCACTGCAGAAGTTGCTGTTGTTGACCGTGCCATCAATGATATCTGCATACTCTTCAAGTGCAGTCGGCACAATCTCAATGTGGTGGGTACCATTATTATGCCTATTTTCAGATGTTTTAGTTATGCGTGTAGAAAGGACCTGTCCGTTACCGTTAGAAAATAAGTTTCTACTTGCTCCTTTAAGATGCAGCACCGCTTATTACATGGTGTATAGATTATTCATTTGGTAAGTTTTTTCAGTTGTTCTTCATAGCTCACTGAATATTGTGATCCCTTTCCTGCAGGTTCCTGTAGTGAAAGGGTATGGACTCTGTCATTGAGTTATGAGCTCTGAAGTTACGTTTGATCTCTATTCTTATATAATTTTACGGTGCTTCATTTTAAACCGATCAGTTTTTATTTTGTTTCTTAATCATCCCAAACACTTACCTTCTCTATGTAAAAAGATGATAAGAGTGTATCGATAAATCACTGGGGTTCGGATACTGTAGTCATTTTCTTGTGCGATGCATCTATTGATCAATCTGCTAGCAAAGGATACCATTACAACGCCTAAAAGTTGCCTAGGTTCATGCATGTGAAGAGGGAGAACAAATGAAGAAATGTCTGATTGCATTAAGAGTTGTCTTTGGTTTATATGAATAAAAAAAATACTTCAATGAAGCAGAAGTGTTCAGTAAAGTCATGATAGGGAGTTTGGAAATTCTAGATCAATTTCCTCTTACACTTTTGCTGTTGCTTGCCAGTTTTGAGTAGGCTTACAGTGTTACATTCATATAATTATTCAATTATCTGTACTCATATTTACCTTCATATACCTGCATATGCCTTCATTATTCCAGTTTGGTGATGGGCTGGATAAGATTTATGGAGGGCGAAAAGAAAGTGTATTGTATAACAAACGTCAATGCTGTAAGCATTTATGTTCTCTTCCCTACAATTTTTTGCCAAGTAGTTTATTTTCAAGATTCCCTTTAATTGATTTGTTTTTACCTTCTGTATATACAGGCTTTCTCCATCCCTGTTAGCATTGAGGCAATCAAAGGTTTTTCCAGCAACTTTAAGAACATAACTCCCTTTTGTATGCTATGGTAAAATGTGTAGAAGGGAACACTGAAAAACTAACTCTTCCATGATAAGTTAAAGCATACAGGGAAAGAGACTCCGATCAATTTTGCCTTTAAATGTTACCATGGATCATCAATTTCTTATGTTTTTTTTTTGAACAAATCCAGATTCCTACATTCAGTGCCATAAAAAAAGGTTCATACATTCTGGATTAAACTACCTTTGATCTTTCTGCAATCTATTGCCAATTAAACTTTGTAAGCAAGTTATGATATGGCTGGTTAGCAAGTTGGATTTAGACAGGCCTTCACAGCTACAAGCAAAACTTGGCTATCAAGATAATCAACAATTTCTATCATGTTTTTGTCTTGAAATATTATAGAATTGAGTATCCTTATTAATCCAAGTAATTATGTACAGGCTTCCTTTCGTGTAACACAAACTTTGATTTCCTCCCTTGATACCATGAATTACATTGCATTGAGCTGAAGTGATCTTATTCTTTCTTTTCCTCATGCAGATGTTGTTAGTGTTGCTCGTTACATACTTGTAGTTGAGAAGGAAACAGGTATGAGCTTTCAAATTTTCTTTTTGCATTTGATAATTTCCACTCTTCGTACTGTATGCTTTAGTAGTCCATTTGCAGTGTTCCAGCGTTTGGCCAACGACAAGTTCTGTGAAAGAAATCGCTGCATTGTTATTACAGTAAGTAGCAACTCACGTATAGTGTTATCAGCTTACCTCTTCTTGTAATTTTGTTAATCTAATTTCATGAAATCGCGTTGTCTACTCAGGGAAGAGGCTACCCAGATATTCCAACAAGAAGGCATGTGCTCTTTATTCTCTTAGTTCCTCTTGTATATTTCTGAACACTCTATTCCAATTTTAAATTATTTTTTCCATCCTAGATTCCTGCGCTACCTTGTTGAACAGCTGCATCTGCCCGCTTATTGCTTAGTGGACTCAGATCCTTATGGTTTCGACATTCTGGCCACCTATAAATTTGGTTCTTTGGTAGGCATGATTTATCTAATGCTGTTATAAATGTCTGTTGCTATTATGAAACTTTCTTAGCAGATTTGCATATTTAAATTCCGGTTAATAAATTCATGGCATATGCTTCACCTTCCTTCACTGTTTGCCAACCATAGCTGCCCTGGGCTTGGCTCTTTGCATTTGAATTTTCTATTGCTTTATGAAGTTCTGTTGGCAGTAAGGCTGTCTATAAATTGTATAGTACAGTTCCAGATTTTCTTTTTAAAATTTGAAGCATGGTTTCGACCATTTTACATTTACTGTCTTATTCACAATTTTCTTTTTCCTAATTTTGTTGTCCAATGTGGCCTTTAATTTTTTTTTCTCTACGGGGCCCAAGGGTATGTTAACTGACCACCCTTTGCCAACGTGCTTGTGTAATCTCATTCTTTAAGCAATTGGCATACGATGCAAACTTGCTGCGTGTACCTGATATACGGTGGCTTGGGGTTTTCACATCTGATTTTGAGGACTATTGCCTTCCAGACTGCTGCCTGCTTCATTTGACACCTGAAGGTGAATAAACTGGAGTGATATAAATGCCATATGCATCCTTTTTATGAGGAAGATATCCCTTTGTTGTTGTATGCCAAATGCTAACTTATGAAGCCATGTTTTCTTCTGCGCAGATAGGAGGAAAGCTGAAGGTATTCTTGCTAGGTGCTATTTACACAAGGAAGCCCCAGAATGGAGGTAAAGGAGCAGAAGTTTGACTTTGGAGTTGTACTAGGTGTATTACAAGCATTTCCTCCATGATTTGGACACAATCTCCTGTTCATGCTCAAGGTCTACTATTAGAACTGTCTTTTGATTATTGGTCTCCGTCTCAGTAGAGGTTAAACTAGAATTTTCATAATTTCCTTCTGATAAGACCCATAAATGAACATGCAGGGTAAATGAGCTAGTGATGTTGGTGACATCTTTTTTTTTTTCTTGAACACGCAGGAGAGCTGCGTATCTTTGTATTAAGAGAGAAATAGATGGTCCAATTACACGGGCAGCGCCTCACCTTGGACCTAGTGAGGGCTAAATAAAGGAAACTAGTAAGCTATTACAAAAAGGATGATCTTAGGACCTGACCACTACACACCATTGAGCCTAGTAAGCTCATCTGTCCTTCCTGGGAGCAAGGCAGTAAGTGCTTTAGCTCTCGAGAACATCCAGAGGAGGGACTCATCTTTGAATGCTTGCAGTGCCTGCTGCAGATTTGGCGCCACTCCCTCGAAGACACATGCATTTCTTTGTTTCCATAGTACCCAAGCTCCGAGAATACATAGAGAGTTAAACCCCTTCCTATGCTGTTTTTGCACTCTCTTCCAAGACCTTCTCCACCAGTCAGCAAAGGATCGAGCCCTGTTGTTGGGTGTTAGGTGGGATAGATTCATGGGGTGTAAGATTGAGAACCAAAACTGCCGCGCAAAAACACAGAATGTGAGGATGTGCTGAACATTTTCTTCTTCTTGATCACAAAGAGGGCAGCGCTCCGGACGGGGAAGACCTCTCTTCTGCAGTCTGTCCGCTGTCCAACAGCGATTTCTAATTGCCAGCCAAACAAAGGTTTTACATTTGCTCGGGGATGTTGGTGACATCTGATATCTGTAAATTGTCAATATTATGATTTACTGCCTTAAGCATCAGATCTTCAGCTTCAATAGCTGTATATCCTTCTTGCTTTTACAAGTAAAGGCACAATTGGTTCAAGCACTTGATATTTGGAAGACATTAAATGCATCATTTATCCATCAAGAATTTTGAGTTATTTTTCCTTTGCTTTCTTAGAATTCTTTCTGAACTTTTCACTTGTGCTATCTCATTTGGTAGGTTGGAGCTGGAAGCAATGTTGCAAAAGGGTGTCAAGTTTGAGATTGAGGCACTATCTGCAAGCTCCATTTCCTTTTTATCAGACAGATACATCCCTCAGAATATCAAAGAAGGAAAGCATTTATAAGATTGGGCATACCTGTACCCGTCCACAATGCAGTCTTACAGGATAGGATCTTCTTTTGTTTGACAATAGATACGTATTTATGTTGCCTGACTGTAGTTTAATATAGTAGTTACATGCCCGATCATGTAAATAAGCATATATTCCAACTCGCTGCAAGAATGACATACAAATATTTGAATAGACGTGCTTAAATTTTCCTCAGAAAAAAATAGCCTTGTGCTGCTGCAGTGATGACAACCCATCAGAAGTGAATTACTTAGTGTTCTGCAGCTATAGATCAATCGATGTTCTATGTGTAGTGCTCGCCTGCCCGGTGCCCGGTCGTGGTACCTGAACCAAGCTTATTTCTGCATTTGTTCCTGCAAGAGCTCTGGGCATCAGATGCATCAGATTTGCTGCTTGCCTGTGGAACCAATTGTAACAGGTTCAAAAGTCTCCACGTATCCAGGTGAACAACACAGCTACACAGCAATTTTATCATGATATGATGGGGACATGGCAACCACAGGGATAGAGCTCTAGAAACTTCACATGTGTGGTTTGCAGACTGATGTGTGCAAGATCAGATAAACTTCCAACAAGTATTTGTTTCTTACAGGCTTGATTCGAGCAAGTTGATTTGTATCTTTACAGTATTACAGTGTTACATATGGACAACATAAATGCTAACAACAACCAAAACCATTCAAGCAGCAAAATCAAATATATATGCATACGAGCGTCCGCGTTATACTGTGTAATTCTCAAAAAAAAAACAGTCATCGACTGGTTTGCGCCAGAGTAAGGTCATAAGCCGAGAGTGTGCCAGACTGGTCAACATCGAGCTTCTCAAACTCCTCGAGGAAAGAAGATATCTCCTCTTGGCTGATCTTGCCTAGCTCTTTCAGCTTGTAAAGCACAAATTCAGCAGCACTGGGAAAGTGTAAACAGATCAAGGTTCTGTCGTCAGCACTTGTGATACCACAGTTATTAAAATAGACTGATGGAAGAGGGGGTGACGAAATGAGTTATAGCAAATACACTTACCCAACTTGTCGGTCGCCATCCAGATCAGCTGCCTCAAGGTCCATGGTTGTTATCCTCCTTTTGAGCACCCATTTGGCCAACATTTTCTGTCGTCGCTCGGTGTAGAGCTCAGCAAGGTACAGGAAGAACTGAGCCATGATGACAGTACTCGTGATTATCCAAAACACCGCGAAAACACGCCCCAATTTGGATGAGAAGCTTTTATCACCATAACCCAAGGTAGTGATCGTGGCACAGACGCAGTAGAAGGAATCAACAAGGCTCAGCTTCTCAACCTTCCACAGAAATACAGTCCCAGCAACAATAACCATTGCAAGAAGTAGAGCGACAGTATAGAATTTGTACTTTATCCGATTTGTCTCCATTGCTCTCAGCATTTTGGTCTCGCTGCCCTGCATATTCATGTGCAGTGCTTTGAAGAACAAGACCTCTTGTTTCTCAACAAGATAATCCGCTGCTTTGCTGATGAAGAGAGCAATGATTGCCATGCCTGTGAAGACGAAAGCACATGCAAGCAGCTTTGTCGTGTCACTGTTTGGTACAAGATCCCCATAGCCAACCGAGGTCATTGTGACAATAACGAAGTACAATGCATCAAGCACTCTATTAGTTCTCGTCCCAGATATCTGATCCATGACAAGATAAAATATGATGACACCAATTAGCAGGTAGACAAAGAGGAGGAGGCCTACAAGTCTGAAGCTTGGCCGTATATCCTTGAATAACTCCTTGGCTTGAAGCGCGGAGCTGCGTTCTGTGGGTTTTTTATCGGTGGGATCTGAGGGAGTTGACCTACATCGTCGAAACCGTTTAGCTCCTTCAGATGGGTGAACATTGTTGTCAGCCATCATCTTGCTAACTGGACTGTGAGGATCCTCTATCAATGCTTGCTGAATGCTGTTGTCAGCCATCAGCTTGGCCTGGATCTGCTGCAATTGTGTTCAAGGACCTGAAAAATCAGATATCGAGCATATCTGAATAACATATATAGTGATGAGATAGGTAACTGAGAAGGAGCATATTTGAGGACTTGCAGATTATCAGGATACGTGGTACATATGAACAGGGTTGGCCAAGATGGTAAGCCTATTTTGAATTGAGATGCCATCATCAACCCAAATTGAACAGCAGCTTGAATAAATATTATACGGTAATGTTGTCCAATAATAGATTGAGGTGAGGCAAAACAAAATGGACGGTGTGGAAGCTAATTCCATAGGCAGGGGAAGGCAGCCTGACCCTTTCACGTTTGGCCTTCTGTGCACGGGAAGGGCAGAGTCATCATTCTCTCATCCCTACCTGTCCCTTTCTTTCCAGGTCAAATTTCGATTCCAGTCTCTATCCACATTCGCCGAGATCAGATCTCCAGTTCTCTATCTGGAGTCAAGTTGTGTCTTTAAAAAATTCCATGAAATCGAGCAAGAATTGCTTCTGGGTTGAACATGGAAACATTATGGATGGATGGATTTCAGCTGCCCAAACAAGGTTGGATGATAAAGAACACACACAGGAGCAGAGGCATTTCGTTGCAGCACTCACTCGAGACCGGCTAACTCTCTGTCCCATCTAAAGAAGGTCAATTTCTCGCTACTACAATCACAGATATGCATAATTGCATACACGGAAGCAGCACTGGTAGAGGTGCACTTCGCAAAGGAGATTTGATCTGGCATCAAGCAAACAAGAAGAGATAGGCTGAGTGCGGCAGCTCAGGGGGGGCTTCTTTACCTCCGGGAGTGGGGGAGTCAGATCGGGCGAGCCGGATTGGATGCCGCGGCCAAGCGCAGCGCTTCGCCCGCCTCTCCGAGCTCCCTCTCAGCTCCTCCGCCGTCTCCGGTTCTCTCCGCGTCTCCTTTTGTCAACTTGAGCCGGGCCAGAAGATCGACGCCGACGTGAGCTACGCGTCGCTGCCGTGTGCATATAAGGGAGACGAACTGGACCTTTTCTTTGCCGACATGCTGCTTCCCTTCGGTTCTGGTGCTCCGGAGGAGATGGACTGATGGAGGAAAAAAAACTGCGCAAATCCGTTGACTCTCCCCTTGAACGGCTGGATAAAGGATTTTTTATTTTTTATTTTATTTTTTTTTACCGCGAGGTAGAAACGGATGAAGGAGACGGACACGTACACACTCGTACAATCTCTGCAAAGGTGGATAGACCGTGAACGTACATAGGGTTTGGTTTTGTTGGTAAAAGGAATGATACGATAGTTCAGAACAGGAAAATAACATTTACCCCTTATTTGTTCCGTTAAGTAATATATATATATTTCACTCTTGATCTCAAAATTATATTACTCACTCACACTTGTGCCATTGGAAAAAACCGAATTCCGGCAATTAAGTCATGGACTTTTTTTTAGCCTTTTCATTCTACTCCCTCCGTCCCAATTTATAGACCGTTTTGACATTTCAAGATTCATGTAGATACATGTTACTAACTATAAATCTAGATTTACCAAAACGATTTATAATTTAGAACGGATGAAGTAATAAAATCTTCCTTTCTAAATAAATCTTGATAACAGTACATGTGAAACTATTTTTTTATGCAGTAGCCAATCATACCATAAAATAAAAGAAAATTCC
Organism: Echinochloa phyllopogon; assembly: GCA_033239725.1. Taxonomy (NCBI): domain Eukaryota; kingdom Viridiplantae; phylum Streptophyta; class Magnoliopsida; order Poales; family Poaceae; genus Echinochloa; species Echinochloa phyllopogon. The sequence continues at coordinate 6,248,094 of BTCW01000009.1, read as the reverse complement.
CGTGGATCATGCCAAGGAGTGCCATGCTCTTCCTCTCAAGTATGAAACACACCACGGACGTGCTAGCAAATGCTGTCGAAGCAATCGAGCTCAGCTATGGGTCCACATGGCAAAACAAACCATCACGGTTATTGCTCTCAGTCTCAAAGCCCGACAACAGAATTTATACTAGGCAGAGATATACTAACTTATAATCTTTAGCACAGACTAACATATTATAAGAATTAATTTACTTAAATTATTAACACAGGAAACTAACTCTGAATATCTTTCCTTTTTTATGAACTCAATACAGTTCAGTACTTCAATCTCAAACCATCAACACTTTTGTCTCAATAACCTTAGTAAAACAATTAAATAGTTGAAACGGTATCATTTGACTCATCCCAGTATCCATGAGTGTAGCTTGTTGTGACCTGAAAGTTAATTTATTAAATCTCTAGTGCGATATTATTTTTGTCTTGCTAAAGATCTATTAAAGACCATCAATGAAATTTCTTTACCGATCTGGCCCACAACTACACCTTAGCATTTTGCAGGCCGGTAAAAAACAGAATTTTTTGGGTAAAAGTCTGTTCTTTTTTTATCTATACTATAAAGACAATTAGATTTGAAAACACTTCTCACCAATAAAAAAACCCACATCCACCTCACATATGACCCACCTGTCGGGAAAATTGGTTGATGAATGGTCAAAAAAGAGGGAGAGGGACATTCCTGTGTTGATTTCCCCCTCTAAACCCAAAACTTTTTTCACTCAAAAAGAGTCCATCTAAATATACCCACATTTGTACCCACGTCTATACACAATTATCTCGTATTGCTAAAGGACAATAAATTAGAGGGTTTTTCGAGAATTAGATTTGAAAACACTTCTCACCAACAAAAAAACCCACACCCACCTTACATATGACCCACCTGTCGGGAAAATTGGTTGATGAATGGTCAAAAAAGAGGGAGAGGGACATTCCTGTGTTGATTTCCCCCTCTAAACTCAAAACTTTTTTCACCCAAAAAAGTGTCCACCTAAATATACCCACATTTCTACACACGTCTATACACAATTATCTCGTATTGCTAAAAGATAATAAATTAGAGAGTTTTTCTCTATGTAAATAAATGCCAACTATCATGAGTTTTGAGAATACCTAAAGCTCTATACATAAGAGAGTGAATATAAAGTATTTTTAATTTTAGTTTCAGCTTATTTTTTAGTTTCAGCTTATTTTGATTTTGACCCTAAGCTGAAGATAATAAGCTGTTCCACAGACAGTACGATAGGAGCCCCCAGCGGCGCAGCGCCTCCTCTTGTGGTCAGCAGGTTCGCGCCGGTGCTGTACCCGGCGAAGACTTGCTCGCTCGTCTATCGCCGCCAGCGGTTCAAGCGCCGCGCCTCTAGCTTCTGCCATCCCCTCCTCGCCAGGCCCTGGAGCTGGAGACCATCGCGCGGATGTCCTGCCCGGCCGCGGGCCTGACTCTCCGTCGCAGCAAGCGGATCGTCAGGATGTCACGCCGCTCGGAAATCTGGTTAAGGCGTGTCAGTGTAAGGTTTTACGAGGTTTCATGCATATTAAATAGGATGTCAACTCAATATTTTACATGATGTGGCAAGGAGTTAACGAGGAGAGAGATGAAATGGTTTCATCTAGATGAAACCCTGTATACATAGTTTCCAACAAGTTTGTGTCTTGCATGCGTCGCATAGGAAACATCAAAATGAAACTTTGTATTGTATGAACCATTTCATCTGTAAATTTACTGTCTCCTAACTTATGTGGCATTCTTGAAAACATAAAAATGAAATCCCCACTGGAACTAGCCTTATAACATAGATGGACGTCGGGCGTCGTGTAAAGCTGGAAAGATAAGCTTTGTCTGGCAAAGGGTCAGACCCGTGGTGTTGGGACTGTTAGGCCAGTTTCAGTGCAGGATTTCATCACACGGTCACCTAGACAAAAAGTAGGTAAATGTGCCAGATGAGTTTGATGGTGATGAAACTCCTCTCACATCCCATGAAACTTTTCACTCTCTCTCCTTTGCCACCATGAAACCCTCGTTGAGACTGGCCTTAGTGGTTGGCGCGGCATCCGAAATATTCCTTCGGACGTGCGTAGTAAAGCATTACCGAAAAAAAAGCAAAGACGTATGTCCGATGGCACGCAAGTATCTGACGATAATGGCATGTAACTATCTAACGATAATGGCATGTAGGGATTGAAAATTATAATCGATGTTTTTACGTCCGTCCGAACCTGTTTGAGAGACCCCGATGATTTGAAGTACTCGGTTCATCGGTTGCATACGTATTTCATATGAATTCGAGTACCATTCATATAAACCATATATATCGGCGACATTCAGTACTCCTACACGGCTACACATAGCCGACCTCTCTTGTTGCGGTAATGAGAGAGGGATACTGTTCTGCTCAATGTATCAAAGTGGTGCTTTGATACAAACTTTACAGCAGTGCCTTTTCAACTGCCCACGTACTACTTTCACGGCCATGTCCAATGAGACCTGAAAAAGGATTTTGACCAACACTTTAGCGAACTTTATTAGTGATTCAAAAATGGTACAGATTCATACTTGAAGTTGCATTACAAAGGTCTTTTGTAACTAGCAAAAATAATATTGTAAAAGAAATCATGTCCTAGGTTCATCTTGGAAGAACGCGCAAGTCAAAACATGGCTGTTGTGCACAATATTTTCAGGCATCAAATATCAAGTTGGTAACACAGTTACATACCTTCCACCCTTGGTCTGATGTAGTCTATACAAACTATTGCCGCTCTCCAAAGCATATCGCACAGCAGGAGGCAGTGTAGCTCTGTCATCAGTTTTTAGAAAGTAGTCCGTTAATTTAAGTAATCTGAAGTTCCTTTTTATTATTTGCAAATATAATAAAAGTCGTTGATCTTTTTAGCTTAGCCGGGCGTGTTCCCTAAAAGCAGAGAGGGGGGAGGGAATGTAAGAAAATATCTGTACCTATCGGGCTTTAGAAGAGGCATCTTAACCAGGGAGCCAAAACTCTGAGATAGTTCGTTTTCAAATGTTGTTCGATCCTGAAATTGTGACTATAAATAATTTTGCTAAATTTCAGGAGTCAAAAACAGTTAGGTAGTGTTTGTTTCGTGAAACGGTAACGCAAACGCAATGAGATTACACCGTATTTGATAGCGGAACGGCCGGTTGCGTCTTTTGTTTGGTTCCACTACGGTATCGTTATCAATTACAGAGCGGCCATCGAGCAGCACGGCTCCAATCTCCAAATCGTAGTGGCGCTGAATTGTTTTCCGATTACAGCGCGGAAGGAGCGGTAACGATATTGCACAAGCCAGGGACCTGATTACAGCGTAAATGATTACGGAGCACAGCAAACAAACACTCGTAACGAGATTTAATAGGGTCCGTAATCCGATTGCGTTACATTTTACCAGACCAAACGTCAAAGAGAACGGAAACATGCGACCAGCGACACAAGGAAATTCAAACGCGGGAAGGAAAGTATCATTTTCATTTAATATATATATAGTAGAATGTATATGTCCGACGGAATCATGGAAACAGCTTGTTACATATATATATATATATATATATATATATATATATATATATATATATATATATATATATATATATAAATAAAAGGCAGCTAATTAGAGTGCAGTGGTATGTGTAGTACCGTAATGTAAGTATATATGGCTATATGATGAATAATATGGCAACAATGACGACGCCTTGTGTTGTATTTCATCTTATCACTCACTTCTGGGCCGTTGTCATCGCGAGCTTCCTTGGCATCCCGGCCGGTACAACTTGCGCTTCCTTCGTTTCTGGAATGCTCTTGGAAGGGAGTGAGAAAAGCAGATCATTGAAGATCAGCAGTAAAATGACCACCTGCTTCTTCATCTGATCGTCCGGGAGAATGCTGGTTTCTCACTGGTACGCGATGATCTTGTCGACGACGTTGTTCTTCAGCAGCTGAGGAAGAACCATGTGGCCTTCGATGTAGGTGTTTGGAGGAGGCTTGATGTCCTCGAAGGCCGCCTTGATCCCGTTGTACATGTGGTCGAAATCTTGCGAGACGACGTCGAACTCGAAGACAGGATTTTCTCTTTCTGCTACGGCAGCAGCCATTGGGGTTATTGCTGCTACGAAAATTGCTACGAATGCAAGGATGGTGGCCATTGTGTGGGTTGGGATTGTTTGACTATTGCAGGTGAACACATACGTACCCTCTGAAGCAATTTATAAAGTAGGAAACGCGAGGAGCCACGCCAGGTGCATCCAGGACAAAGAAGCGTGAGGCACCTGCGGCACACGAGAAATATTCGTAGGTCAACAACATCTCAACAATACAACGTGTCCAGAAGCTTCCCGGCCGGTGTGGGCCTCTGCGGCCTACCGATCAGCCCAGCTGTGCGTGAAACGTTCAGCCTAAAAGCCGCTTTGCCTCTCTCTTCTCTCTCACCGAAGACACTATCGGATTCCGTGGCCATGGCCCACGATCGGCCCGTACCCATGCTGGCCACGGCAGCGGGCTTGCCATCGGAGCCGTCCATGGCTATGTGTTACCCTGCCACCCACGAGCTTTGATCTCGCCCTTCCCTGGAGCGCCACCGGGCACAAGGCGCGACAGCCGACTATCGGGAGAGCTCCGTGCTAGCATCTTAGCAAATCTCCTTGTGGCGCCTGCGCGAAACACGGGCTTAGCTTGGTTCTACACGCTAGGCCGGTAACGGAGGCCCGGGAAACCCGGCCGGCGGCTTGCGCGCCGTCGCGCCGCTCGCCCACCGTCAGCCGCCACCTTTCTTCCCCGCCTTTTCTAACCTGGTGGCCCGCCGCACCGCCCCGCCCCGCCCCTTCCGCAGCCGCCCGCCCGCCTTCTGCCCCTGCCGCGCCGCCCCGCCCTTCCTAACCCGACGCCTCCCCGCGCCACCGGTCCCCGCCCGTCCGTCCTCCCCCCCTCCCGGCCGGCAGCGCTCCCGCGCCGCCAAACCTTCCCTCCGCCCCCACCTCCTTTTCTATGGCCGGAGGCCATTGGAGGCCCCCCGAGCTCCCACCGCCGGCAACCCCCGAACCCTAAAGTTGCCTCGCCGCCGCCGTCCTCCCGCCTCCCGACCCTCCGCCCCTCCGCCGGCCGGCCCGCGGCGGCGCCGGCGCCCCTCTCTCATGAATGGAGGTCGAAGAAGAAGGGGATCCTATGGCTCATATTACCCGCACGAATCTCAAACATTGAAATCACTAACCCCAAAAAGTTTCAGGAAACCATATAGGATTCCCAGCGCATGCTTGCCGCCGAACCCGCGCCTTCAACACTATCGGATTCAGTTGGCCCTGGCCCACGATCGGCCCGTACCCATGCTGGCCATGGCAGCGGGCTTGCCATCGGAGTCGTCCATGGCTATGTGTTACCCTAGCGCCTGCCACCCATGAGCTTTGATCTCGCCTTCCCTGCTTCCCACACTATTCTTTACTCTGCTCCCGGGAGCGCCACCGCGCACAAGGTGCGACAGCCGACTATCGGGAGAGCTCCGTGCTACTATGTATCATCTTGGCAAATAGATGACGCTAGGCCGGTAACGGAGGGCCGGGAAACTTTAGGCAGGTGCCGAGCATCTCCAAGAGAGATCAAAAAATCAGCCCCAATATATTTATATTAGGGGGCATTCTAAATCTATTGGAGCCAATTTTCACCTGCTCCTTCAAGAGTTTCTCTAAGGCTGTTCGTAGTGGGGAGCGGGATCCCGCATGCTACATGCCACGTTATGTGCATGCCGTGCGGGATCCAGCTTTTGGGTCTGCAGCGGCAGACGGGAAATGAGAGGGCGCACGGAAAATTCGACTGACAGACGCTACATACAGAGTGAGAGAAAGGGAAGCGGTACCCCGCCACGTTGACGCGGGACCCACGCAGCCAACATGTCACATCCAGATTTATACAAAAACCCGAATGTGGCCATATGTGTGCATAGAAAGTCACAGTACACATATAGCAAACAAATAAGGTAAACAAAGAACATATGCTGAATTTATTACTCGAATAAATGGAGTTTTACATCAGAGTGCATCATAAATAAACTAACCAATACAACGGAAGACTAATAACTCTCTCTAAATGAAGCCGCACTCTACAGGGACTCTGACTGGGAGAACGCAACTCAGTAATACGGCAGATCTTCTGAAAACTCAGCAGCAGACTCATGCACATCCCAATCTGTTACCCGTCCGGGATTTTGTTGAATAAATAGCAAGTGTAAGTAACATAATTACTTAGCAAGTATAGCATGGGTTATGAAGGCTCAAAAAGGCTAGACTCGGTTAACTGCATTAGCACTTTTAGTTGGTTCGTTTTAACATTATAACCAAGTTACTACAAGTGTATGAATCCCGATTGCAACCCCATTAATAAAGTGTAAGCGACATTAAGCATAAATAAATATCATCTTCTAATAAAAAAGGATCCAGACCGCTCGTGACCCTGAGCAAGGCTATCATGATAGATTTACACTCTACAGAGGTTTCGCTCTTTACCCACCAGTCGCGTAAAAGCTCAAATGAACTTTAAACCCAACCATGCCGAGGTGGCCAAACCTCTTAAACCACACTTCCGAGGTGTGATCGCATAGGGACGCTACGAGGCTTTTCACAAGACACCCTAACAAGACGGTAGCCGCTGGAGTACTACAAGGCGGTGAGACCCTACTGAAAGGACTTTGATGTCACCTAGAGGGGGGTGAATAGGTGAATCTGCAAATTAACAAAACTTTTCCCAAAGTCAGTACTGAAACCGGTCAGACCGGTTTTCCAAACCGGTCAGACCGGTTTCTGGCAGAAACACACAACTATGCAATTTAACTCCCCCACGAGTTCTAGCACAAACGAAACTTGTTTTGTGGCTCCTGTAGATGATTTCTAGCAGGTTCACAAAGCCCCTGCACGCAAGTAGAGCACAACCAAGTAGATCGAAGCGGAAATAAATGTAAATGCTAGAATTGAACTTGTGAGGCAAACCAAATTAGAGACGCGGTGATTTGTTTCCCGAAGTTCGGATTCACCAATGCCACCAAGGCCGTCACAAAGACAAGGTGAATCCTACTCTCCGTTGAGGGCCTACGAAAGGCGGGCTTATCCACTCCAAGCCACTTTCCTCGGTTCCACTAACCTGTGACCCTTTTCCACGAAGGAGGCAAGGACGGCCTATACAAACAATCCGTGGCTCACCACAAACACGGTGGCTCACCGGCGACACCTAGCCGTCTAGGAGGCTTCCTCTCCAAGAGTAACAAATGCTTCAGATAGATGCTAGACTTCACCGGAAGTGCTCAAGCTATGGATATGCTCTTTGCTGCTGCAATTAGCTCTCTCAAGCTTTCTATAGCTCACACACATACATCCCTCAACCCAAATCTAAAGATATGATCAAAATTAATCAACTCTCTGTTGGCACTCCTTACAGCCTACAGATAAATCCGCAAGCGAACGGATACCGATGTAGCTTTCACCCGGGAGTATTCCAAGGTATCGATTTCCACGGGGAACGAGAAGTGAACTAATTCTAACTAAGTTGTACAATGGGTGGAGTGATGGAGTGGATGACAACAAAGAAAAGGAAGAAAGAGCTATAGGAGGGTAGAGAAGGTACGAGTCTGGTAACGAGGTTCTTCTGACTAACTAGGCAAGACAACTCCTACAGGTACTTGCTTATTTCGGGAAATGGAGCACCCAACACTCAGAAAGGGGTGAGAAGGGGTGTTGGTGAACAACCGCAAAAGGCTCCTACGGCCGAGCCGGACGTGGTGGACTACGTAGGCCGTATAGAGCTGTCACCACCTAACGGCTACCACACAACCGTGGACTCAGGCGCAGACCAAGCTAACCTCAAGTCTAGACATCGCGCCTACACTAGTCAGTTAGTACTTATCTCCTTAAGAAAGACACAAGGAGAGAGATTTGATGTGATAGGTGAATAGTAAAGTTTGGAGAGAGAAATTTTAGGAAATTTTGGGAACTAAACACAGCCAAGGCTTGGTTAGTAGGCAAGTTTAGCCAATTGCATTGGAATTCAAACACGTGAGGGTAAACTGCAATTGTTCTTTTTTTGGAGTAACTGCAAATATTATTGCTTCGAATGGGACTTGTCATAGACGTCACACACTCACACGCGTCTCTTTGGTTGAAAACCAAACCATTAGTGAAGGTGGTTGATAGCTACTGAAATCTAATTTTGGCACGCAAGCAATTGATCCGACTTATGTATATATTTCCCACGGCCACAAAGCTAAGAAGTTCAACTTGGCATAAATCTAAATAGACTTAGATTTATATATCTTTGATACGAGGACGAATTAGTTGCAACTGACATCCTACGAGAAAACGTCAAATATCTTCTCAAATTTTCTAGCACTGATATAATCACCCCTTATATCATCATGATATCATGATATGTATTTACAGCTCTCTGTTGTATTTTTTGTTACAGACTCACCTAAAGTTGGGCGTGTTTGGCTGCCCGTCAGAACAAGCCACGCCAACCGTGGCATCGCCAAAGTCTGTGGCGCCAAAATCCGCCGCCGCACCCATGGTGGGAATCGCAGTTGAAAATAACTTGTTTTTTTTCTGTTGCAGCCTTGACCTATTCATGAACCAAACAGTTGCTCTAACCGATGTGGCATCCACCTATGTGACGTGACGAGTTAAGGCGTGGAACCAAACATGCCAATATTTAATTATGAGTTCAAGGTATCCTGATTATCAAATTCATGTGATTTTTTCTCATTATGTATCGAATCTTATCATACTATACTACTAGCATACGCGAAGTAGGGGAAGGGACGAAGCCCCAAGGGGCATGGAGGAAAAGGACATTTAATCGGCCAAAAAGAAAAGAAAGGGCAGAGAGGCCATTTCTCACTCATAGCAATGCTAGAAGTGGGCCATACAGGCAGTGCGACATGGCAGCTGAACAAAAATGGCAAAGTTTTAACCAACTATTTTCATTGTAAAAATGGGAAATGGTATTTTTGGAATAATGCCGGCAATAAGCTAATTCTTTTTTTCAAACGACTAATCACCATGTAAATACACACACGGATCTTACACCTATAAACATCTCTATAAAATTGGCCCGACAGATCTGATCTTAAAATTTGGTAAGTCACTACGGACAACTCATTATTGACAGAGGCATGCTTGCCACTATAACTAGGTGATACTCCGCTCGTTGCTGCAGGAATTTTTAAACAAAATTTTAAGGTGAAATTTTAAAATAGGTGATACCCGTGCAATGCTACGGAAATTTTTTAAACCAATTTTTAAGGTGCAATGTGAAAGTATGAACATTAGAGTGATTTCATGATAACATTCTTTTGTTAACAACATTTATACAAGGAAGCATGATAATTTTATTGAGAGAGAACCATTCTAAATTACTGATCCTTTGTTAACAACATTATACATGAAAGCATGATAATTTTGTTGAGAAAGAACCATTCTAAATTATTGATCCTATATTTTTCTCTACTACGGGAATTTTGTAGCATGCTACTCACAAGTCATGATATTAACCATATATAGAAAATCGGTTGAAGACATAAATGTATGATCCAGTGGATGGTGACATGTCGTATAATGAATGATGACGTGGAATGCAGTGGCGTAGCTAGGAATTAATTGAAGGGTATGCCTCATAATTTTTTTTGTCATACAATTCGGTTGAATCAACATTTTTTAAGTATATAATTTTAAAAGTCGCTAAATAATATACACGTCTTAAATAAATCATAAATTTTACAGCATACATACCTACACGACGCCACGAATGCGAGGAATAAAATGTACCAGCTGAGACTTGGGGAGTGCCTTGGCCCTTGGCCAATGGCCGCAGTGGCTGCTGCGTGCGGCCTGTTCCTGTATGCAAGTGCAAAGTGCAGGGATTTGGCCCTAGGTGATTCGGTGAATTAGGCAATTAAGCAATTAGCGATGGCATGCCGGTCTGCTAGCGAATTAGCATCTATGATCTATCTACACTTGTACGCGAGAGTACACGACTACGACTACGACACTCGGCACTACGCGCTGGCGGACGAGCAGGCGAGGCAGGAGGAGCTGAGGAGCGCGCAGCGGCACTGTGGCAGTGGAGCTGAGGAGCGCGCAGCGGCACTGTGGCAGTGGAGCTGCGGAGGGATCACCGGATCACCGTCGCGGAGCACGAAACGTCGGATGCGGTAGGGTTGTGCAACGAAACGTCGGACTGCTTCTGCTTGCACGTACGCGGAAGTGCAGAATGCGGTACGTCGGGCCGTCGGCAGCACCGCAGCTGTTGTTTTTCTTTTTGCTTATGGGCTGGCCGGCTGGGCTGTACGTTGTTGGGCTGGATTACAGGGTATGCCACGGCCCACCCGGCATACCCTGTAGCTCCGCCCATGGTGGAATGTTTACATGTTGAAAGAAAATCAAATATGATATATTAGTGGATATCAATTATATAGGTTATATATATAGATAATACTGAGGCTAGAGAAGGAAAACGGTACTGGCCTACTGAGGCTAGAGAATTCAAACATGAAAGATTCCAGTGCTGCTAGTTGTTGCTGCGTGCATTGCTGGTGGATGGTCTGCAAGGCTATATAGATAATACTAAGGCTAGAGAAGGAAAACGTTCTCTTTTTTTTTGGCTTAGGCCGTTCTTGTTTCCTACAAACATTGCTCCTCTTCTTTATTAAATATATGAACTTGCAGAACTCCTGCCAATTTTTTGTTAAAAAAAGACTTTGCTGGTGGATGGTCTGCTCTGGCTGTTTTGGCAAATGCTCGATGGGCTGTAACTTCTCTTTCACAATTGCCTGCTGGGCCTAGCCAACAAACACCAGACATGCAAGCTAGTTTGCCAAAAGAGATTTTTGTCAGCTAGGCTGCCAAAGGGACCAATACCTAAAGAAAATGCTTTTAAAGAGATTCTTATCATTAGTCTGACAAAAGAGATACTCCCATGGTACTACATTAGGGTGGACTGCTTGTGCCTCGGAAATACTTCAAGATGTAATTTTTTTTAAAAAAAACAAGGAACAAAGGAAGACATATAAAGAACAGTAATGCTTCGACAAGGACGTTCGACGGCATACTGTTTGGTCGGACGCTACCTGGCTGCTTGATGAGGACATGACATCCATGCATACGACCATACTTAGGGGATGGCATGAAATTAGAGAAGACCGGCAAGGGTGTCTGATCCAAGAAGGAGGCCCAAAGCTTATCCGGTTCGAGACGCCAAGGTGGAGGCCCAAAGAAACTCAAGTTCGAGTCCATCTCGAAGTCCAGGAGCAGCCCGCACTAAATCGGTCGCCCAGGTCGCATACGGGTTCGGTTTTTGACGTTCTACGTATGAAGGAGATAAGCTTTCCAATGGCACCGGTCCCATATCAAAATTCCTTCTAAGTCAACGGGAATCGACGAAACAAGTTGACGTCCAGAATCTGTCTAGGTGCTGCGTCGCCATATTTTGGCCTTTGGGCCGTGTATCGTGTGGAGGCCCATATGGGGCGCCCCTTCCAACCCTAGCTCACCCCTAGGAGGATAAATTCAGTAGCCGCCGTCGTTTAGACATGGGTTTTGCTTAGATTAATCTGTCGAGAACAGTTTCGCCGTCATCGGTTTGTAGAACCCCAATTATCATGCTTAAACATACATCTGCAGTGTCACTTCATATTGAGAGCTGCGTTCTTTCGAGTTCTTGCTTGTGTTCTTCGTTTCGCAGGCAGGGATTAGCCTTCTCGGCGAGGTCAACCGGGTTGTGACACGGTTGATAACCAGAGGATTCGTGGTGCTAAGATTGCGGGGTTCGAGTTTGCTGACTTGAAACCGGATCGGTGTGTTGCACTCCGCCCAAAACGAGTTATCCTTCACCTGACGGAAGATCAGGCCATCCCGTCCCCATCAAGTGGTATCAGAGACAGGTTTACCGTCAGGTTCGCATTAATTTGTATTCTCACCTTTGTTTAGTTTGTTCCATCATCCTAAAGCTACAGAAAATAGCCTTACAAAAATATTTGTTCATCGTATTTCCGCTGTCCTATAAACCCTTTGTGCCTCACAATTTTTCTTTTAGATTGATTTTCTGAATTTTAGTCCCCCGCCGTGTCGTTGTGTTCGTCGTGTTTAGGTTTTGTTCGCGGTCTAGTTTGAATTGAGTCCGATCTATATCTTGTGGCGCATAGCAGTTTGGTACTCTCTTTCCAGAGTTGTCATCAACGTGCTGATTTGTGAAAGAAGGGCCATCTGATCTGTTGGTGAAAAGAACAATTGCGTTGACAGATAGAGAAGGGATACTTGCATGTGTGGAATAAAATATAGCGTCCAGCCTTTTGGAAATTAATTACGTTCCTTCCTTTGCAATAAAATATCTTTCTAATCTTGATATTGGCTGGTCGGCTGTGATCCTTTACTTGAAGTGCACATATTTTGTTTGCTGTACAAGCTTAGTTCAGAGTTGCATCATCTGCGCATGTAATTTATCTTGCGGCACTTGCTGGTAACAATAGAAAAAGGCAAAAGTGCAAAAAAGAAAGAGAAAGAGCCGCACTAAAAAAAGAAAGAAAGAGAAAAAAGAAGAGGAAAAAAAATCAGAAGTGCTTGCATCCTTTGAGTCCTTGTGCTGGGTTGTTTTGTTGCTTGCTTGACTAGTCCAGGACAAGTTTAGGCCGGCGACATAGACTAGCTTGGGACTAATTTTCAGTTTTGCAATTTCTGAATTGAAATATTGCTAATCCTTGCCACCATATATTTACCTCCCAAGCTCCACATACATACTTCAGGTCAGTAGAACGAAAGACCCTTGCAATCTTGGTACTACCTCCTCACAGGTATCACGAACCAGCCACCGGTTGTACCGTCCACTGCTTGCTTTGGAAGAACACTTGTAAGAACTTGGTAAGACGTTTGAGAGTGTGTGACTCTATTTCTTGTCATATCCTAGTAGCTAATAGGACAATATACACTTGTGTGTTTTCTTGTATTGTTGCTAATATGACAGGTTTCGACAGTCATGATTTTGAACAAGCTTGGGATAAAATAATAGCAAAATTGGTGGCGTCCATATCCTCGTATGAAAATTCAGCACCTACATCTTCCCATGCACCTACTGCTCCTGCTGAAATTGAAAGCCAAGGTAATTCTCATGGTGCTACACTTTTGGAAGGTGAGGTTTCTCTTGACGTACTGAATTTTTCAACCACTCCTATTACAATGGAGCAACCATTAGTGAAAACTTTTGTAGATTTTTCTTTGTCACATGCTGATTTGGTGGATGCTCCTTGTGATAAAAATGATCCAAATGATAATTCTTTTGTTGTTCCAAAATACCAGTTAATGAATGAACATGCCGTTGATGTTTTGGAATCGATCACTTGTGCTGAAAATGGACATGTTTTTATATTAATAGTGAAAAAGATGAGCGAAGATTGTTGTCTTCTTTGAATACTTTGGGTTACATTGAATTTGATAATTTGTGTGATATGAGTTATTTGGAAGAGAACATTTTTGGTCATGCTGATTTGCCATGGTTTTCTAAGCATATATATCATGTTATTGGTAAATATAATAATAAAGGAGAGTATATGGTGCATCGAGTCTATATTTGTGCAAATCTGAAATCTCCTTTTAATGTACAAGATTGTGATCAACTAGATTGTCCCTCTAGTTTTAGTATAATGAATCGGGTTCACTCTCAAGAAGGGGAGCATTGTTGGCTGCTACCTATGTGTTCTAGTGCTGATTTTTCTTGCATTGAAAAGAAACCGGAGGTTATGCAACCATCTATGCCTGCATTGCATTTTGTTAGTGCTAATCTTTTGCAGGTTAGTGTTGAAAAAGATTGTATGCGTTTTGATCAAGGAGCCTACATATTTGCCGACAACTCTGTAGAAGAAGATACTTTGGGAGATTGGAAATATGGTCATGTCCCTCCCCACAATATTCTCAGTTTCCATATTTTTCACAACCTCGTGTTTCTTCGTGTTGTGCAGGGTCAGCTTGGAGCACAAACAACACCGAGGACGGCTTTTCGTCAAGAAGGGGAGGATGATGAGGACATGACATCCATGCATACGACCATACTTGGGGGATGGCATGAAGTTAGAGAAGACCGGCAAGGGTGTCCGATCCAAGAAGGAGGCCCGAAGCTTATCCGGTTCGAGACGCCAAGGTGGAGGCCCAAAGAAACTCAAGTTCGAGTCCATCTCGAAGTCCAGGAGCAGCCCGCACTAAATCGGTCGCCCAGGTCGCATACTGGTTCAGTTTTTGACGTTCTACATATGAATGGAAAGCTAAGGAGATAAGATTTCCAATGGCACCAGTCCCATATCAAAATTCCTTCTAAGTCAACAGAAATCGACGAAACAAGTTGACGTCCAGAATCTGTCTAGGTACTGCGTCGCCATATTTTGGCCTTTGGGCCGTGTATCGTGTGGAGGCCCATATGGGGCGCCCCTTCCAACCCTAGCTCGCCCCTAGGAGGATAAATTCAGTAGCTGCCATCATTTAGACTTGGGTTTTGCTTAGATTAATCTGTTGAGAACAGTTTCGCCGTCATCGGTTTGTAGAACCCCAACTATCGTGCTTAAACATACATCTGCAATGTCACTTCATATTGAGAGCTGCGTTCTTTCGAGTTCTTGCTTGTGTTCTTCGTTTCGCTGGCAGGGATTAGCCTTCTCGGCGAGGTCAACCGGGTTGTGACACGGTTGATAACCAGAGGAGTCGTGGTGCTAAGATTGCGGGGTTTGAGTTTATTGACTTGAAACCGGATCGGTGTGTTGCACTCCGCCCAAAACGAGTTATCCTTCACCTGATGGAAGATCAGCCCATCCCGTCCCCATCACTGCTTCTCCTCCACAGACTATCCACCGCTTCGGCCATAAAGAAAATCAGATGGCCCTACCTTTCGTGTCTCGATTCCCTTTCACCCTCCTAGGCGTGTCTCCTCCGCGTGCAGCACGTCAACGCCGCGTCTGCTCCTCTACGACACTGCCGCCGCGTTGCCGGCGGCCTCTCTCGTCTCCGCTTCTCCGCGCCGCCACCGGCCTCCTCATCTCCGCTCCTCCGCGTCGAGGCGCTGCTTCTCCGTCCCGTCGCCGCCGCTATCATCACCGTTGGCCGCTCCTCCGCGTGCCGGCGCTTCTCCGTGGGTGCGGCGCCGCCGCCACCTCCGCTGGCCGATCCTCCGCGGGCGCCGCCGCCTCTGGCCGCTCCTCCGCGAGCGCCGACGCACCTGGCCGCTCCTCCACGCGCCGACGCGGATGCTCGCCGCCGTGCCTTTTCCGCGGTCGTCGTCGTGCCCTCCTTCGCGGCCGCCGCGACATCCTTCGCTCGACATCACCAACGCCGTGCTCCTCCGCGGGCGCCGCCGCGTCACTCCTCTTGTTGTTGCTCCTCCTCGACGGGCGCCGCCGCGTCGCTCCTCCAGGCGTCGCTCCTTCTCGGCGGGCGCCGCCGCGTCCCATTTCCCCCGGCAGGGGAGGGGTTGGCGCACCTACATGAGAGCAGAGGGAGGGGCGGGGAGGGAGGAGGTAGGTGGCACATTTGCTTTTTTTTCTAGGGTTTGCTCCATGTTGCAATAGCATGATTCACGTGTTTCAGATGTTCAAGAAAAATGTCGCAGCTGCTTAATGTGAATGTTGCAAGAATAGATCTGGGATGTTTCTAGGGTTTCGCTGCATATTGCAATAGCATGTGTTCACGTGTTTCGGATGTTCCAGAAGAATGTTGCAACTGTTTGATGTGAATGTTGCAAAAATAGATCTGAAATGTTGCGATGTTGCATATGTTTTGCATGCATGTTTCAAATGTTTCATCCGGATGTTTCACACTTTTTGAATGCTGTCGTGCGTGGCTGAGAGATGTAAGCTTGTGTTGTAAATGATGACTATTTATGTTACGGACACTATATTTTGATGTTGTATATGCTATTTTTGGATGTTGCAAAAATGTTCCATGTTGCATGTGTTGACGTAAAATCCGCACCTCACGCCAAGCACACAGCAAGCCGAATTAGCTAGCTTCACACGTGACCCGGGCTTTTGAATCCGGAAGCGTGCCAGTCAGTTTGCCTGAAAACTAACAAAGGGACAAAACGTTTAGATCAAAACCTGGAACGTGCCGGGTTAGACCAGACAGTTCCATATTTGCGGCTATGGAGCCAATTTCGAACGACAAATAGCTACAGAGAAGCTATCTGTCGGCAGTTAAAGCCTCATTCGGCAATCGGCAAGGCACGCAAGGAACGCACTGCCGAATGCGTGACGTAAGCATGACGAAAGATCGGCTTTCAACCGAATGAACATTGTAACACATACTCATAGCCGATTAACGAGAAACAGAACATGATAGATAAATAAAAGGGTGAAACATGATCATAAATTCGTAGTAAACAAGGAATGCATAGGCCGAAAGCAGCACCCGTCAAGCATGATAACAAAACAAGTTAATCCACCGCATGATACGACTTGTTTGAGACCACACCACTAATCAGATTAGACCAATCCACCGCATGATACAATCTAACCATGAAAAGCTAAAAGCATTCAATGTTTAATTACGAACCCACAACACAGTCACGAATTTACATTGAAACAAGAATGCATAGGCCGAAAGCAGCACCCGTCAAGCGCGGCAACAAACGAATTAATCCACCGCATGATACAACTCGTTTGAGGTCACACCACCAATCAGATTTAGATCAATCCACCGCATGATACAATCTAATCGTGAAAGGCTAAAAGCATTCATTGTCCAATGCAAACCCACGAACACACGTTCACTCGTGAGAGCACTGCCGAATACGGCTACTTAGCCGAATCGGGGTCCGTGGCGAAGGAACAAACTTAATCGGTAAAGATAAATCTATCAGATCGAATCGAATTCTAATCCACCGGATGATTAGCTCTAAAACGACCCAAAAACCTGCATCTACCGCATGATACCCGGTTCTGTCAAGACCGACACGATACCGACAAGTTCGAACCCGCGACACGTGGCAACCTAGATCGGTTTCGGATTCGGCTATGAGGGGATAAATCGTCGCACCGTAAAGCAAAGCCGATTCTAGCCGATCTAGATTGGGCAAAGGTGTGTTGCATGAATTAAACACAGAGTAAAAACGAAGCAACACGGGGTAACTTAATGAATCTGTTAGATCTTGCTGAAATCTAACAGAGCCGATAACTTGGTCCATACTAGATCTTAGCCCACCGCATGGCTCATGACCTAACAGAGGAACCTTCTTGAGACCACAACTTAAATCCACCGGATGATACTAAGCATGGTAACAAGACTACTTGCATCAAAGCTTAAATCCACCGCATGATACTAAGCATGATACAAGGTTGCCGGTACTTACGGAGGTCGACGGATCGATGACTCCTCTCGAAGAACTCGACGACTCGACTAAAGGACTCGATGTTGGCACGGGGCCGGTTTGTTGTATGATTGATTGTGTTCTGATCCTTTCTACAGATGCCATGGGTTTATATTTATACCCAGGTCTTGATACAACTTCTAGTCGGACACGACTACAATACTTGTTTCTAAAAATAAATGACGAATCTTCGTGCCCATATTGCATTCCTTGCTCGAACCGGCCTTTTCCTTATATTGATCCACGTCATCGTGCCTTCCCGAACACTACCGCTCTTCGCCTGCGGAACAATGCCTCTGCCGAATGATAATGCATTCCCGACTGCAGAGTATCTCTGCCGAACGCTTCAGAGAAAACCCCTCAGCCGAATGGCGACGCGTTCCCGACCGTAGAGCATCTTTGCCGAATGCTTCAGAGAAAGCCCTTTAGCCGAATGGTATCCTTCCACAAAATCCGGCTCACATGTCAGCCTCTTCCTGGTGCTAATTTTTGGTGTCAACACATGCCCCTTCAATTTCGGGATAAAGGATACTTTTATCTCGGAATTGACCAGGAATCCCCAACATTTCCAGGCTGAGCCCGCTCGATATCCGTTTTCCGCTCCTAAATCCTTAGAGTGCGTCCCCAAACTCAAACCCTAGCTCGTCGAATCCTTCAAGCTCCAATCTTCAAATGGCGAACCAGCATCAAATTCTTCAAGTAAGTTCCGTTTTCCTCAATCACATTCGGCATTATTCTTTTCAAGCTGCATTTTGAATTCCCGAATCGTTCTTCTTCCGTTCTCAATAGGCTCTGACCACTGAAATCTTGACCCCTACGGAGGAGCAATCCGCATCTTTCTTCCTCGGCCCCTCAGGGAATCCAGATCCCTCCGAAATTATTGCGGCCGAGTCTCAGAGGATCCCTTTCAAAACTTCACTGTCGAGACCTCACGAATGGCAAGATTCATTCAAGAACTGGCCTCTGCCCCCAATCGCCGGCTGGAGAAACTGGTACAAAAGGATTCTTGAAGATAAAAGCCCCCAGACACAGAATTGGGACAGTCTTCGCATTTCTCATTGCTTGGAGCTATCCCTAGCCGAAACACCCAAGAATGAAAATCTCCTGATTGCAGCTTGTCACTTCTGGTCCAATGGCATGAATGCCTTTCTCTTTGGTCACGGACCAATGACTCCAACCCTGGCCGATGTCTACATGATAACCGGCCTGAACATTACAGGGATAACACACCCATACAGGTACAAAGGTTCTTCCAAACAGACAGGGGTGAAGACCGGAGTCGGCTATAAGAAATACATCCAGACTTATATGCATGATGGTCCTCTGACTGACGTTGAATACAGGGCCTTTCTGAATATGTGGTTGTGCAGATTTGTTTTCTGTGGTAAAGCCAATGAGCCAACTCTAAATCATATAGTAATGGCCGAAGACTTGGCTGCAGGCACACTTATCCCTCTCGGGAAATATCTTTTGGGAAGTGTCTATCACATGCTCCATCAAACCATTTATCAGATGCACACCAACAAGAAAATTTCCTGCGTCAATGGTCCCTGGTGGTTCGTCCAGATGTGGCTGCAATTGTACATGCACCAAATTGTCTCCATGGACCTCAACAGCCGACACTTCCCCTCGGTCAATTACCAGGAAGCAGAAGCCCAGAGCACCAAAGGCTGTCAAACCTATGGGGAAGCAGCCTCCACTATTGCTATCAACAAGAGCATTGGAGAACTGTTTGAACTTTTCTTCAAAGGCTTTGCCAATCCCCTCTGGTTCCCATACATGGACAATGACAGTCTCACTTTTCCTTGTGAATTCAGCTTCGAAACTGGATGCATAGATGTAGAGTCCACAGCAATTTTTAATACTTTTATTCGGCCTTGCATCTTACCAGCCGAATTTTGTGGAGGAAGGCTGGTTCAAAGTTCATATGAATATTACCAGCCGAATACAGTAGCCAGGCAATTAGGATGTGGCCAAGTGCCCCCAAGATTATTCTTCCATGAATTCCTCAAGCCCAGGCAGATCACCAAAGACTCCACAGAAACAAGAAGAATTTTTGATTACAAGTGTTGTGCAGCCATCTACCAGATCGAACCCTTTGTGCCGACAGCACTTGCTCATCCTTCTTTTATTCTTTGGTGGCAAGAACTCCATGATCATATCTTCAATGTGCCAGTTCACCCTCTTTGCCTTGATCTGATGCCTGACTATCAGCCGAATTCAGAGGTAAACGTGCTTATAAATCATCTGTTTTTTCAATAACATCCTCTTTCATCAACCTTTAACTTTGTTATCCTGCAGGACATAGTCCCTGCCCCTCTGGCCAGAGCAATTGCATATAACACTGCAGGCCCAATATCTATTCTGGGGCATCACTCTCCCTCTTTGGCTCAAATAATGTCTAGGCCTGCCAGTCTGGATCCAACTCTTGCTGCACCACCTGCTGCCAAGAGAAAAATTTCTTCTCTAACTGCCCCTTCATCTATAAAGAAGAAAAGAACAAGCAGCAAAATAACTGCACAGGTCAAATTTCTCCCTCCTCGAGTAAAAATGCTAATTTCATTCTCCTCATTTCTGTTCCTTTATGATTTCAGGCCAAATCACAGCAATTGGCCGTTAGCACAGAACCTGCCGATGCTTCAGTGATCAGTAAAATTTCTCACCATCTTGTCCTTTAAAACTCTTTTCATCGGTACTAACTTTCTTTCAGTCACAGAGCAAGCTTCAATGGATCCAATTTCGGAGAGCTCCCCTTCTCATCAAGAACCAGCTTCAGCTCTACCTGACGTACCTCAGCCAGAAGCCTCATCTCCACCAAAGAACCTTCCAAGCTCTCCTCAGCATGACATACAGGAATCTTTGCCTGAGCTTGAGCCGCCCTCTCTCTCCATCCAAGAGATCAGGAATGAGGTAGAGATAATTACCCAGTCTCCCCAGTTCTTTATTCAATGGATAATCATTAATTCGGCAATATCTTTTTCCAGGAGAAAACAACTTCATCACCCAGCTACTCATTTCCCTTGGATGATCTTATTGCCGAACAGGCAGAGGAAATTTCTTCTAGTCAGACTTTATCAGAAGAAACCCAGGCAAAACTAAAGGAAATCTTTTCCTTTTTGCACAAAGACATCCAGGATCAAGTCAAGGATGCTGATCTTCTGAGAGATATGCTTGAGCCCATTGAACAAAACCTTCCTGTTGATATTCAAGCTTCTTTGGAACCAATCTCTCAATTGGATCAACAATTTGCTGCAGTCAGACAGGTTCTGAAAAGTCAATCTTTACAACCAGCTTTAGAACAAAGAAGAGCCATAGCTAAGCAATCCTTGAAAGATCTGTATATTCAAGCTCAGAGTAATAAAGAATTGTCAGCTAGACTGCAGCCAGCACTTGATCTGAAAAAGACCAGAAAAGCTGAACTAGAAGCCGAATTGAGGATTCTGTCAATCGAAATCGAAGCTGACGAGAAGAAGTTAGCCGAACTCCCTGATCTGACAGAGAGGATACGGAAGGAAGCATCGGCAATTCTAACTGAAGATAAACAACTCAAAACGAAGTTCTCTGCTTTGATAAAAACCCAAGAAGCAGGCAAAAATCTTTTGGAGACCATTAATAGAATGATATCTGATGCTAAAGATGTAATCTCCAAATACTTGGGTGTGTAGTTGTATCGAATATTTAATTAGCCGAATGTCTTACCGACTTTGTAGTCTCACCAATCTTTTGCTTTCTTCCTAGCTTTATTGTGAACAACACATTCGGCAAAGCTTAGTTGTAACAGCGTTAGACCCGAAAAACAACCTAACACAACATAGCCGAATCCAATTCAGTAGAACTGAACCCGATTCGGCATGAATCCCAAACGACACCGAAACTGCTCGGTTCGTGGGGCTTTCCACTTTCCGAAATTTTGGGATGTGCGCCACGATTTCCTCTGCGGGCTCTATAAAATAACACCCAGGCAGCCCACAGTTTTTTTTTCACCAAGTTCTTCGTCTTCCAAGTTCTTGCCGGCCTAAGCCATTCTTTTCCCCATCCACAGTAACTTCGAGGAACTTCCAATGGCCGACAACAACAGGAGGCGCCCGGCCGTCGATGAGGCCGAAGGAAGTCGCGCTGGCGCTCGCCGCAGGTGATTGGCTGCTTGCTTCTCTCTGTTCTTCTCGAGATTTTCTTTCTCTTTCTTGACGAATCTTCTTTGTTCTTTCAGGGTAATCCAATGGATTGCCGGCGCTGGTGCGCCAGTTGCGGCTCCAGCCGCTGCTCCTGCGGCGTCCAACTCCTCGAGTTCGTCCAATCGGACTCGTTCATCGGACGACTTCCGCTACTCAGACGGCGATGCTCGCCGATTCAAGGCGGAGCGCGACGACTCTCGTCGCGAACTGGAGATCATCTCCAAGCAAGCTGGGATTGCGGACCTCGAATGGCAGGCCGAGCGCAAGCAGCTGCTTGAAGTCATTGATGGTGAGTCCTGCAATCTGCTCAATCTCAATTCTCATCCTCCAAATGATATTAATCTGTTATCCCCCTGTGACTTTGCAGCGCGTGATGCTGAACTTGATCGATTGAAGGCGCTGGTGGAGGAGCTGGCGGACAAGGTGAACGCCCAAGGGGACGCACCCGAGGCACGCCTTGGCGCGGTGGCAGGTCGTGTCGACGAAGTGGCCTCCCACGGCGTTCGCCTGGGCGTCGCTGCGGGTCTCGTCGCTATGTCGACGCACACCGGCACCGACTATTCCAGAATGCCGGTTGGTTTTGCCAACAACAACCCAGAAGACATCGACGATATTGACGCTTCCATTGATCGTCTTGATGGCCATGGCACTGCCATTGCCGATTCCATTCATCCCCAGTCTGTTTTGAACAGGCTCTTTCAGTAGTTTGTACTAGGGATTTATGGAATTTCGGCAATAAAACTTATCTTTTGTATGAACTCTTGATGTAACATATTTTATGCTAAGGGCAATACATTCAGTACTGGCCATTTTCTTTTTCTCCAATGTCTCTGTCAATTTCCTTCTAAAGACGATTTCTTCCCAAATATCGGCTGTTCGGCAATTTAATATATCAATCACCGATCGATCTCAATACTGGGATAATACCTCTTCAAATATCTTCCATTTATAGCAGAAGCAAATTCTTCTCCCAATAATGTCTTCAAAATATATGCATTTCCAGGCACGCATCTAACCACTCTGAAAGGACCTTCCCAATTTGGAGACCATTTGCCGAATGCTGCATATTTGGTTCCAATCGGCAATATCGCTTTCCAAACTAGATCACCTTCTGCAAATTGCTTAACCTTCACCTTCTTGTTGTAATACTTAGCAACTCGCATTTTGTTCTTCTCAATATTCTCCAAGGCTCTGAGACGAATCATATGCAAATCTTCTAATTCGTCTATCATTAAATCATTATAATCTTTAGAACTTAAATCCTGTTGCAACTTTATTCTCCTTGAGTCTAATTGTATTTCCCATGGCAAGATAGCATGATGCCCATACACCAACTCATAAGGAGATGTCTGCGTAGCCCCATGTGGAGCCATTCGGTAAGCCCACAAAGCCTCATTGAGTACCGAATGCCACTTTCTTGGCTTCTGATCAATCTTCTTCTGTATAATCTTAATCATAATCTTGTTAGAAGCTTCTGCCTGACCATTAGCTTGGGCATAATAAGGAGAAGAATTTAACAATTTGATGCCCATACTTTCAGCAAAATCTCTGAACTCTGAAGATGTAAATTGAGCCCCTTGATCAGTGGTGATTGTCTGAGGAATCCCGAATCTGTAAATGATATGTTCCTTGACAAACTCAATCATATTTTCTGATGTCACTTTCCTCAACGGAACTGCCTCAACCCACTTGGTAAAATAATCGGTTGCCAAAAGCACAAACTTATGCCCCTTGCTAGATGGAGGATTTATTTGGCCAATCAAATCTATTCCCCATCCTCTGAATGGCCATGGCTTGATAATGGGATTCAAAGCCGATGCTGGAACTCTCTGAATGTTTCCAAATCTCTGACAGTCTTGACATCCCTTATAATATTCAAAGCAATCTTCCAACATTGTCGGCCAGTAATATCCAGTTCTTCTAATAACCCACTTCATTCGGTAGGCCGATTGATGTGCTCCACATAACCCATCATGTACTTCACTCATCAACCTCTTTGCTTCTTCTTGATTTAAGCAACGTAATAATATCCCGTCCAAGGATTTATAATATAAATCTTTATCAAGAAGAACAAACTTTATAGCTTTATACCTGAGTTTTCTAGAAACTTTCTGGAATGGATTCTCCAAATAATCGGCAATTTCTTTCCTCCAATCATCTTCTGCCAGATTACTCCCGAAAGCATATACATCATTAACAAAAACTTCTTGAAGCTCTCTATAACCTGATGCACTTTGGGCCAATCTATTTGCCTCTCCATTATCCCCTCTAGGAATGTGTTGTAGAATTACTGACCGAAAGCTCTTCAATATTTCTTTGCATTCTTCATAGTAATTCCTCAAGGTATCACTTTTGCACTCATATTCACCATTCAATTGTTTTATGACCAATTCTGAATCTCCAAAAATTTCAACTGCAATGGCTTTTGCTTCTTTCAAATATTGGAGTCCTTTGAGCAATGCCTCATACTCAGCCTGATTGTTAGTAACAGCAGATTGAATGGGAACAGCAAACTCAAATGTTTCTCCTTTGGGTGAAATTAATAAGATACCTGCTCCACCACCTTTGTTGCATGAAGATCCATCGAAGAATAATACCCAAGGAATAATGTTAAGCAAATTTATTGATGTATCATGATGTTCGGTAATGAAGTCAGCAATAATCTGCCCCTTGACAGCCTTTGCCGACTCAAACCTTAATTCGAATTCAGATAAGGCCAAAATCCATTTACCAATCCTTCCATTCAAAATTGGCATTGACAACATGTGCTTAATCACATCAAATTTTGAATGTACAACGCATTCGGCATTTAGCAAATAGTGCCGAAATTTTGTACATGAGTAATAAACACATAAACAAAGCTTCTCTATAGTTGAATACCTTGTCTCTGGATCTAGTAACTTTCGGCTAAGGTATGCAACTACTCTTTCCTTCCCTTCAAATTCTTGAATAAGGGCCGATCCAATAATTTGGGCATCGGCCGCCACGTACAACTTGAAAGGTTTGTTCAATTGTGGAGGCACCAACACTGGTGGCTTCTTCATGTACTCCTTTATTTCATCAAAAGCCTTCTGTTGTTCGTCACCCCATACAAACTTTTGATCCTTTTTTATTTTCAACAGTGAGGAAAAGGGCAACACCTTTTGTGACAAGTTTGATATGAATCTTCTCACAAAATTTATCTTGCCAAGCAGCGATTGTAACTCTTTAAGATTAGTTGGAGGAACAATTTCATCAACTGCCTTCATGCTTTTCTTACCAACTCCTATTCCTCCTTCATGTATCAAAAATCCCAGAAACTCTCCAGCCGAAACTCCAAAAGCACACTTGTTCGGGTTCATCTTAAGCCCATGTTTCCTGGTGCATTCCAGAGTTTTCCTTATGTCGGCCAAATGGGACTCATGATCCAATGACTTGATCACCACATCATCAATATATATTTCCACAATCTTGCCGATCAACTCATGAAAAATATAATTCATAGCCCTTTGATAAGTTGCACCAGCATTTTTCAATCCAAAGGTCATGACAACCCACTCGAACAACCCTATGTGTCCAGGACACCTGAAAGCTGTCTTTACTATATCTTCCAATGCCATAAAAATCTGATTGTATCCTGCATTACCATCCATGAAACTGAGCACTTTGTATCCAGCAGCAGCATCAACCAACGAATCAGCAATAGGCATTGGATATCCATCCATGGGTGTAGCCTTGTTTAGATCTCTAAAATCTATGCAAACCCTCATTTTTCCATTTTTCTTATAGACAGGAACGATATTAGAGATCCAATCCGCGTATTTACATGGCCGAATGAAATTTGCATCTAGTAATCTTTCAATCTCTTTTTTCACATCGGCCAACACTTCTTCCTTGTAGATTTTTCGGGGTGGTTGCTTGTAAGGCCTGTAACCAGGTTTGATTGGCAACCGATGCTCAACAATAGAACGGTCTAGACCGGGCATCTCCGAATAATCCCAAGCAAAGCAGTCCTTGTATTCTTTTAACAATGTCACCAACTTTTCTTTGAAAACCGAATCCAAGTTAGCACTGATAAATGTCGGCCTTGGCTTGTCACCATCTCCAATGTCCACTTCTTCCAATTCATCGGCCGACACAAATCCACGTCCTAATTTTCCATCAGTTCCATCAATTGGATTTTCCATCAAAAATTACTATGAGAGCCGACTGCTTCGATCGGCTGCTGATCACTGCTGGCTGGTGCCACAGGACCTTCTCCCCAGTCTTTGCCTGAGAAACAATCTATGCCTTGATATTCCCAGAAAGCCGGTTCCATATTTGCCACGCTTATTGAATCATCTGCTTGGACAATCTCCACCTCATCATCTATCCACTGAATAAGTTGTTGATGCATAGTAGATGGAATACAACAATTTGCATGAATCCAATCTCTTCCAAGCAGTAAGCTATATGCCCCTTTGCCCTCAATGACAAAGAAAGTCGTAAGCAGAGTCTTGGACCCAATCATCAGATCAACGTGCACGCATCCCTTGGTGTCCGAAGGATTTCCAGCAAAATCATTTAGAATTATGTTTGTTGGTGTCAAATCTCTAGGGCCCATACCAAGCTTCCTGAATGTGGTATATGGCATTACATTGACAGCAGCTCCTCCATCGACAAACATCTTGGTCAATGGTTTGCCATTAACATATCCCTTCAAGTACAGTGGCTTCATGTGCCGATTCTGGGCTGGCTTCTCAAAAACAGCTTGTTTGTTCAACATCAATTGTGCCATTAACCCAAATCGTTCGGCATCATCTATATCGGGCAATATCTCTTCCTGTACAATTTGGTTAGCTGGAGCCACGAATTCATTCGGCAGAAAACATACCATACATGTAGGAGCCGAATGACCATGTTCGTCAGGCCTGTCTTTTGGGAGCCATATTGATTTCACTTTGACCTTTGCTTGCTTCAATTCCTGATTCCTCAAGCGTTGTACTCTTCTCTTCTGGCTCTTCCTCAAACCAGGTGGGCACCATTGTCCTTCTTGCCAAACATAAGCATGATCTTTTTCTTCTTCACGATCAACCCACTTGTAATCAGCATATCTCTTCCTTGGTTGATCATTAAAACGCCGATCATCACTAGGATGCACCCTGCCAATTCTTTCATGGACAGATCGGCGATTGACAGTTCCCTACCTATATTCATCATATCTATTATTGCATTCAGGACAACTATTCCATGTGGGAAGCTTCAAACCTTCGTTCCAACAGTGTCTGAAGAATGCACACCCCCAATGCGCACGTTCCTGCTCTCGAGCATACTCTTCTTGTTCTTCCTCAAACCTTTCTTCTTCGCGCCTTCTTTTCTCCTCCTCGTATTCATGCCTTTGAAAACGCCCTTTTTCTTGCTGACGCTGCCATTTGTTGAGGAGAATACGTGTAGTAACTCTAGGTTTAAAGGATTCTCCCGCTTCAAATCGGCTATTCGGGAACCGAAGATCTTTCTGGCGAATCTGTTCAATTGTGATCTGCCGAGTGGGATCAACTGAACCATCCTGTCTTGCCTTCTTTGAGGTTAAAACTTTCAATCTTCCCTTTTCTCCAGATTGAACAGCATTCACCATATTAACCGAGAACCCGATCATATTCTGAGGGAAAGGGTTACTGTCCAGTTTCATCTTGTTGTCGAATTTCAGATGTCCTTCTTGGATAGCTTTCTGAATCTTCATCCTAAAGACTCTGCATTCATTAATGGAATGAGAATTTCTATCATGAAACCCACAGTACCTCTTATCTTTCATTCCATCGGGCCGAAGCATAGAATGCCCCTCTGGCAATTTGATTCGGCCTTCTTTCACCAGGAACTCAAACAATTTATCCGCCTTAGTCACATCAAAATCATATGTTCCCTTCATCTGTTTGATCCATCTTTGAGTCATTGTAACTGGTTCTTTGCTCCACACTATCTCTGCTGCGGCTATCTCCTCGCTATCTTCATACTCATCTTCTTGATCTGCTCTTTCAAGGAATTGGTTATAGATGTCAGCTACACCATTATTTTTAGCAAATCTGGCATCTTTCTTGAAACCATATGCCTGGTTACTCATCAAGGCCAATCTGTGCGACAACTGGCCCAGATCATCAAACTCCATCCCGAATAGCTTCTCCCGAATGGCAGGCAGCATGCCAGCTACAGCCATACCAGCCAGCTGGTCATCAGGTATGTTCAGAGAAAAGCACATGCTTTTCGTTTCCCTAAATCTCCTAAGGAACTCCGTAGGTGTTTCATTATTCCTCTGCCTTAAGCTGGTCAAATCAACCAACTTTTTCTCGGTACTGCCAATGTAGTAATGAGCATGGAATTTCTGCTCCAGGTCTTTCCAAGTACAAATTGACTGAGCAGGCAAAGAAGCAAACCATGTAAAAGCTGGACCCGTCAGTGACAAAGGAAAGTATCTGATTCTGAAAGCCTCATCTGCCGAAGCTTCTCCAAGCTGCATCAGATATCGAGCTATATGTTCCACAGTGCTAGTATCATCTTGTCCTGAGAATTTAGTAAACTCTGTAGGCACCTTGACTCTATTCGGCAATGATACCTTTTGGTACCATTCTGGGAAAGGAGACGAGTACATGTACCCCTGATTTTTAGGTTTCAGACCGAATTGGTTTTGCAATACATCGGTCATTTTTTGCACCATGAGGTCAACACTGGTATCTTGATTCCCTGGTCTCCCAGTAAGCATGCCTGCAGTACCAACATACCCAGGGTTCGGGAGAGCGTCGATAGCATTGTAATCCATAAACTCTGAATATCCGTTTCCATATAAATCCCTCTGCAGTCTGTTGTTCAAGGGAGATATCTTGTAAGCAGAAGCAGGCGGATTCCCTGTGGTGCCGAATGCCATCTCACCGTATGTGCGAGTTTTCGGCAGTGCAGGCTGAGGATCTTGCCGAATCGGTTGTCCATTTGTATCTTTAGTACCAGAACCTCCAGTTTCATCAGCATTTCCTTTACCATGTGGTTTCTGAGCTGGTGCTTGAACATTGAAGTATGTCGGGCCACCCAATTGCCCGTGTATCTGCTCGAAGGGTTTATCCACATGTTGCCCAAAAATGCTTACCATTATATGCCGAAAGCTGTTCAAGAACGCAGCATTGTGATTGGTCATTGCTTCCCCCAAAGCTTTGTATAACAAGCCCGAGAATCTCTCCCTCTCTTCTTCTTCAGTAAAATCAGACTGCCCAGGAAGGAGAACTCTTGGCAAATCGGACTTGAGAAAC
Organism: Echinochloa phyllopogon; assembly: GCA_033239725.1. Lineage (NCBI taxonomy): Eukaryota > Viridiplantae > Streptophyta > Magnoliopsida > Poales > Poaceae > Echinochloa > Echinochloa phyllopogon. The sequence goes on along the minus strand of BTCW01000009.1, from coordinate 6,219,256 downwards.
GGTGCACCACTCCTGTTCTTGGCGAAAGACAGTAAACATTTGTTAATGAATTGGTCAGCAGCAGTCTTTACCATCTGTTGATGCTCTTCAGACAATTCTTCGAAAGTGACATTCATGATGTCGCTCAACTCAGGCATCTTGAAAACTTGTGTGTCCCACTGGGCGTGCCAAAAAGTGTGTTGACGTAAAATCCGCACCTCACGCCAAGCACACAGCAAGCCGAATTAGCTAGCTTCACACGTGACCCGGGCTTTTGAATCCGGAAGCGTGCCAGTCAGTTTGCCTGAAAACTAACAAAGGGACAAAACGTTTAGATCAAAACCTGGAACGTGCCGGGTTAGACCAGACAGTTCCATATTTGCGGCTATGGAGCCAATTTCGAACGACAAATAGCTACAGAGAAGCTATCTGTCGGCAGTTAAAGCCTCATTCGGCAATCGGCAAGGCACGCAAGGAACGCACTGCCGAATGCGTGACGTAAGCATGACGAAAGATCGGCTTTCAACCGAATGAACATTGTAACACATACTCATAGCCGATTAACGAGAAACAGAACATGATAGATAAATAAAAGGGTGAAACATGATCATAAATTCGTAGTAAACAAGGAATGCATAGGCCGAAAGCAGCACCCGTCAAGCATGATAACAAAACAAGTTAATCCACCGCATGATACGACTTGTTTGAGACCACACCACTAATCAGATTAGACCAATCCACCGCATGATACAATCTAACCATGAAAAGCTAAAAGCATTCAATGTTTAATTACGAACCCACAACACAGTCACGAATTTACATTGAAACAAGAATGCATAGGCCGAAAGCAGCACCCGTCAAGCGCGGCAACAAACGAATTAATCCACCGCATGATACAACTCGTTTGAGGTCACACCACCAATCAGATTTAGATCAATCCACCGCATGATACAATCTAATCGTGAAAGGCTAAAAGCATTCATTGTCCAATGCAAACCCACGAACACACGTTCACTCGTGAGAGCACTGCCGAATACGGCTACTTAGCCGAATCGGGGTCCGTGGCGAAGGAACAAACTTAATCGGTAAAGATAAATCTATCAGATCGAATCGAATTCTAATCCACCGGATGATTAGCTCTAAAAAGACCCAAAAACCTGCATCTACCGCATGATACCCGGTTCTGTCAAGACCGACACGATACCGACAAGTTCGAACCCGCGACACGTGGCAACCTAGATCGGTTTCGGATTCGGCTATGAGGGGATAAATCGTCGCACCGTAAAGCAAAGCCGATTCTAGCCGATCTAGATTGGGCAAAGGTGTGTTGCATGAATTAAACACAGAGTAAAAACGAAGCAACACGGGGTAACTTAATGAATCTGTTAGATCTTGCCGAAATCTAACAGAGCCGATAACTTAGTCCATACTAGATCTTAGCCCACCGCATGGCTCATGACCTAACAGAGGAACCTTCTTGAGACCACAACTTAAATCCACCGGATGATACTAAGCATGGTAACAAGACTACTTGCATCAAAGCTTAAATCCACCGCATGATACTAAGCATGATACAAGGTTGCCGGTACTTACGGAGGTCGACGGATCGATGACTCCTCTCGAAGAACTCGACGACTCGACTAAAGGACTCGATGTTGGCACGGGGCCGGTTTGTTGTATGATTGATTGTGTTCTGATCCTTTCTACAGATGCCATGGGTTTATATTTATACCCAGGTCTTGATACAACTTCTAGTCGGACACGACTACAATACTTGTTTCTAAAAATAAATGACGAATCTTCGTGCCCATATTGCATTCCTTGCTCGAACCAGCCTTTTCCTTATATTGATCCACGTCATCGTGCCTTCCCGAACACTACCGCTCTTCGCCTGCGGAACAATGCCTCTGCCGAATGATAATGCATTCCCGACTGCAGAGTATCTCTGCCGAACGCTTCAGAGAAAACCCCTCAGCCGAATGGCGACGCGTTCCCGACCGCAGAGCATCTTTGCCGAATGCTTCAGAGAAAGCCCTTTAGCCGAATGGTATCCTTCCACCAAATCCGGCTCACATGTCAGCCTCTTCCTGGTGCTAATTTTTGGTGTCAACAGCATGCAACATGTAACCCATGTTGCGGTGGGATTTTTTTTCGCTACAGTACCACCGGTGAGGAATACTTGGCTGTGGTTGCGCCATGTCACCCTCTCTTTTTCCCTCTATTTTGAATGCTTAGTCCTCGTCGCGCCACGTCACCGTCTGATATTTTACTTAGATCGGACGTCCGGGCGGTAGTTGTACCGTATAAAGAAACGAGGAGAGTATTATCAATTCAACTCCAGGTTCGAAGCCGATCAGGCTCATCCCAGCAGCGATACTGGTTGTTGCATAAACCGACAGTGCATTCAATCTGAACTGGCTCCTCGCGTTGGGCGGGCCTTTGCAGACGCATGGGCAATCACGAGGAAATTCACATGCACTGTGAGGTGTAAAGCCGAACGATCTCCACTACGGGTCCGCAATTGCCCACAGACGTGGTGGCAGGCCCTTTGCGCATGGCGCGCATTCTAGGGACAGAACAGGCCATGGCGAATTTTTTTAATTAATATTATTTTAATACGAAATTACAAAATGAGGCCTCTGATTTGCGAAATTACAAAACTGTGCTATTGTCGTCTGCTGGGTGGATGAAAACTCTAATTTCGTCTACCCATTAGACAAAAACATGATTTCGTCTACTGGGTGGATGAAAATACGTAGTTTTCGTCTGCTGGGTAGATGAAATTTAATTCGTCTAATTAGCAGACGATCATGCATGACGAAAATGTCCCCCGCAAGACGAAATCTATTTTCGTCCACGAAAACAGATTTCGTCCACCAGGTAGACGAAAATATCTAATTTCGTCTAACAAGTAGACGAAAACCTTATTTCGTCTACTTGATAGACGGAATTTAGTTCCTTTAGGTTTAAAAAAGTATAAAATTCGAAACAAACCTTTAATTACCCCATATTGGTGAATTGACATATATATACTCACAAAAAGGTACTAGTGGTGACAAACAAATACTTTCCGACTTTAGATTGCGTAGCTGCCTAGCAGCGAATGAAATACATGACAAAGACGATGGTAGAACCATTGACCTCTTACCTAAACATTCTATTACAAGTTGCATTGACATGTGCGGCGTTTTGCCAATAGCAAGTACCGTTGCTAAACCTAACATGCCTTAGGTAATTGAAACGAACCACAAGAACATGGGTGCAGCACGTGACTACGATAGGTTACTCCTAGTAATGTCCCCACATAGCAAATTGTGTGGCACCTTCTCCATAGTATCCACCCATTGGAGGCGGGGGCGGCGGAGGAGACTTTGGCGGCATTTGTCCATCCTTCTTGTGGCATGCACATGTGCAATCTGGGTCCGTGCACAATGCCTCCTCAGAACCGTCACAATTGGTGTTGTAATCCTGGTTACCGCTGCTCATGTTCATTTCTAAATCGAAGAGACGATTCTGTAGGTAGTAGATGTACTCCTGAAGTGGATGAAAAGGAGGAGGATCGACCCACCTTGTAAAGCAACAGTTTTCTGGGGCCTTGGAGGACTGCATAGAAGATATCATCAGTTGTCGCAAACAATGTGAAAATATATAAACAAAGCAAAACAAATAATATGTGTATCCATGCTCGTGGGCATTTGAAGAAACGACGGCCTCCATCATCACCATCGGCCATCATTTGCACTAAGCAATCCTCACCATGCCTGCATTTCGGCCATTCCTCTCTTTTGTTATCGTATGATCTAAGAGGGCGGTCTTTATTGAAATCACTCTTGCACTCATCTGGAAACTCTTCAACCGCCTCCCCAAACTCATCTAGACCAAGAGACCCCTCCCACACAATGGCGGATGCCTTCCTCCCCCCCTTTCCCCTTCCTGAGCCGGACCCTCTAGACATTGCTACTGCTATGAATGTGTGGCTCTTCAGTGTGAAGTTATGTTGCTGAATGAACGTGAGGGGTGCCACCCTATTTATAGGCATGATTTCGTATCGGTGTAGTGGACGTGTTCCACGAATTGTGACATTGAATAGGTGGTATTGAATAGGTGGTAGTGCATTCTGAAACGCCTATTCAATAGGTGGCAGTAGCTTGTGTTGTTCAATCGTTCTGAAAAAGTGTACGAACACGTCATAGCCTGCACCGGCCTATCCTATAGTAGTGTACGAACGTGTCATAGCCTGCACCGGCCTATCCTATAGTAGTGTACGAACACAGGGATACATCATAGTCTGCAAGGATACATCAAAGTCTGTACGGATACATCATAGTCTGCAAAGACACATCATAGCATGCATAGTCCTACGAACGCAATGTCTGCAATGATACATAAAAGTCTACACCTACTGTGTACCCCCTCCGCGTCCCTGTCCTTGTCCCCTCTGGCGCTTCGGACTTCGCGCCGATGCCGGGGCCCTCCGGTTCTCGTAGTCTGCCGGTGAGTAGCGGGCTGCCAGCCTAATCTCCCGTCTCAGTGGAAGAGGACCAGCAACCACGGGTGTGGACGCCTCATCCACTGTCTCCTGTGTGACCTGAGTAGGCTGTGGGTAGCTGAAGTACTGTGCCAAGTCGTCCTCCTCAGGTAGGGACTGTAACACTCTAAAACTCCATCACAAATAAATCATAGCAACTTGGTTTAATTTAATTTTCTAAGGACTTAATTAAATTTTTAAATTAAATTGAGCCTAAGAATATTTAAACATCATTTAAATAATTTTTGGAACAATAAGTGCATGTGCATCATATTTTGGTTTGCATGTCTTTTGTTTGTTTGGTGTGTGTATTTCAAAATCATGAAAAAGTCCAGAAACCCTCCCCAACTCTTCCTCTGGTTCGGCCCGTCCCCTTCCTTTCTTTTCTTTCGGCCCGGCCCAACCCTCTCTTTCCTTTCTTTTTTCTTTCTTTCTTTTTCTCCCCCGGCCGCCAGCCCGCTCCTGCTTCCGGCCCAACAGCGGCCCAGTATGGAACCCCCCCTCTCCTCTCTCTGTCAATCGGGCCCCGCCCATCAGCTCCTTCTTCTTCCTCCTCCCGACGCCCTCCTCTGCATCGCCGAGCGCCGCGCCGCTCCCGCTCCCGAGCCGCTCGCTCCCCCTCTCGCCTATTCCCCTCCTCGCCCACCAGGCCGCAGCAACTGCCGCCCACCTTCACCCCGCTCCAACCCCTCGCCTCCCCACCGAAACGCCACTCCACCGAGCCATCAATGGTCGGCGACACCCGCCTCGCCATGCCGGCCCCTCTCCTCCCCTCTCCGCCCTATAAATACAAAGCCGAGACTCTTCCCTCGTCACTTCACCTCGCTCGCACTCGCCTCGCACACACGCAGCAGCGCCGTCGCCTTCGTCACTGTCACCGCCGTCCGAGCGCCGCCGCCTCGTCGGACCGCCGCTCCGGGACTGCTCCGCCCTCTTCTTCCACACAGACACCTTCACGCCGAGGTAACGATGCTCTCCATCCCCTTCTCGCTCTCTGTTTCGCACCCCTTGTACACCGACGGCTCTCGCCGGCGCTCCGCCGCCGCCATTCATCGTCAAGCACCGCCACCGTGGCCAATTGGATGGCTAGAACCCCTCAAACACGTTCGCCAACTTCCCAGCAACGCACCGAGCCCCTTCTCGCCTCCACTCTCGCGCGTTAAGCCCTCCCCGCACCTCACCGGCGTTCCGCCGCCTCTGTTCACCGCCGACCGCCGGCCTCGCCGTGCAATCCACGTCATGATCACCCCCATCGTGCTCGCCTCGTCACCACGAAGCCGTAGAGCCAATCTGCGTGCCAAACCGAGCTCTGTAGCTCGAGTTCGAGCCAACTCAGGCGATGCGCCGCCGCTCCCTGCTCGGCGCCGCCGTGCGCCGGCGTCCCCGCCGCCGCCCGACCGCCACCGTCTCTGGCAGCCGTCCACCGCGCGATCAACGGCTCAGATTTGAGTCTGACCCAAGTCAAACCAGTCAGTACCGGTCAGCGCCGGCACATTTGCAAAAGAGCCCCTGAGTTTTCACCTATTCAACCCGCAGTCCTGTCCAGTTCAAAAATAATTAGATTTATGTCCTGATTTTACAGAAAGCCCCCTGAGCTTCTCTGTTTTTGCAATCCGAAGCCCAGCCCCTGTCTTTTACGCGTTAGCCCTCAGGTTTAATGCGTATTTATGTTTTAGCCCCTAGTTTTCGCAGTTTAGCCCCTGGAAATCCTAAAACCTTGCCAACAAGTCCCTAAAACTTGTTTTGGCCATATCTTTTCCGTCTTAGCTCCGTTTTTAGCGTTCTTGGTGTCCAAACGTTCGTCTTTTCGAGCTTGTTAGTTTTAGATGCTTGTTTTAGTCTGATAAGAATGTTTGATGTACTGTTTTCTTATTGTTTTTGTTGACGTAAAATCCGCACCTCACGCCAAACACACAGCAAGCCGAATTAGCTAGCTTCAACACGTGGCCCGCGCGTACGAATCCGAAAGCGTGCCAGTCAGTTTGCCTGAAAACTAACAAAGGGATAAAAATGTTTAGATCAAAACCTGGAACGTGCCGGGTGAGACCAGACAGTTCCATATTTACGGCATTGAAGCCAATATCGAGAGACATATAGCTACGGACAAGCTATCTGTCGTTGCTCAGAATATCATTCGGCAATCGGTGGAAGCATGTGAGAATCACACTGCCGAACGCACAACATCAGCATGACGTAAGATCGGTCTTTAAGTAAGCAAAGAAAGCAAAGTATATCCGTGACCGATTAACGAGGACATATGTGGTATGAGAATAAAGGGTGAAACATGATCATAAATTCGCAGTAAACAAGGAATGCATAGGCCGAAAGCAGCACCCGTCAAGCATGATAACAAACAAGTTAATCCACCGCATGATACGACTTGTTTGAGACCACACCACTAATCAGATTAGATCAATCCACCGCATGATACAATCTAACCATGAAAAGCTAAAAGCATTCAATGTTTAATACGAACCTACAACGCAGTCGCGAATTTACATTGAAACAAGAATGCATAGGCCGAAAGCAGCACCCGTCAAGCATGATAACAAACAAGTTAATCCACCGCATGATACGACTTGTTTGAGACCATGCCACTAATCAGATTAGATTAATCCACCGCATGATACAATCTAATCATGAGAAGCTAAAAGCATTCATTGCCCAATACAAACCCACGAACACACGTTCACTCGTGAGAGCACTACCGAATGCGGCTATTTAGCCGAATCGGGGTCCATGGCGAAGGAACAAGCCTGATCGATAAAGGTAGATCTATCAGATCGAATCGAATTCTAATCCACCAGATGATTAGCTCTAAGACGACCCAAAAACCTGCATCTACCGCATGATACCCGGTTCTGTCAAGATCTACACGATACCGACAAACTCAAACCCGCGACACGTGGCAACCTAAACTGTTTCGGACTCGGCTATATGGACGCCGCGGTTCTTTCATCGTTTTACGATCTAGAACCGAACCCGACCAGTCTAGATTGGGCAAAGGTGTGTTGCATGAATTAAGCACATGGTAAAAACGAAGCAACACAGGGTAACTTAATGAATCTGTTAGATCTTGCCGAAATCTAACAGAGCCGATAACTTGGTCCATACTAGATCTTAGCCCACCGCATGGCTCATGACCTAACAGAGGAACCTTCTTGAGACCACAACTTAAATCCACCGGATGATACTAAGCATGGTAACAAGACTACTTGCATCAAAGCTTAAATCCACCGCATGATACTAAGCATGATACAAGGTTGCCGGTACTTACGGAGGTCGACGGATCGATGGCTCCTCTCGAAGGACTCGACGACTCGACTAGGGACTCGATAGGTGGCGCATGGCCGGTTTGTTGTGTTGATTGATTGTTGTTTTTACAGCTGCCATGGGTTTATATTTATACCCAGGTCTTGATACAACTCCTAGTCGGACACGACTACAATACTTGTTTCTAAAAATAAATGACGAATCTTCGTGCCCATATTGCGTTCCTTGTTCGAACCGGCCTTTTCCTTACGTTTTTCCACGTCATCACGCCTTCCCGAATGCTACCGCTTTTGCCTGCGGAACAATGCCTCTGCCGAATGATGACGCATTCCCGACCGCAGAGTATCTTTGCCGAATGCTTCAGAGAAAGCCCCTTAGCCGAATGGCGACGCGTTCCCGACCGCAGAGCATCTTTGCCGAATGCTTCAGAGAAAGCCCTTTAGCCGAATGGCATCCTTCCACCAAATCCGGCTCACATGTCAGCCTCTTCCTGGTGCTAATTTTTGGTGTCAACAGTTTTATTGTGTTGATCGTAGACCTCGTGTCAGTTGCAACCGAGTCGCCCGTCGACGCGGATCAAGAACAACTCTTCGAAGAAGAAGAAGATCTTTTTGTAGAGCAAGGCAAGTGGCCCTCCCCGCATATTCTTTTTGTCCTATATAAGTGCATGTCAAACTAAAATTTACTATTATTGCATTAATATGATGGGAATACCTTTTTAAGGATTTATCTAGTCTTTTATCATGCTCCCTTGTTCAACCCCTGTTTAAAATAATATTTTTGGGTTAGCTCATGCTTAGTGTTGCAATACCTTGGGAATGGTTAAATTGGATCTTTATAAAATTATTGATCATGAAATCCTTAATAATAAATGTTGGATAATCCAAGAGAACGATTATTTAATCAGAACATGGAGTGACCACCCAAGAAAACAGCGCAACCATGGTGTTAATGGGCTCTGACCTTAGCCAATTAATTAGGTGTGTGATCGCACTGATGGCCTTATCCGCCTGCGAGGAGCATAGGGGGATTGGGGTTGCAGGGGTCACAGCCCGGTCCTCTTGGGGTAGCAGCCTTTGCTAAGGTGCTGACCATTAGGGAGGTTTGTGGACCGCCCTAGTCTGTAACTATGCGGGTCGTTGGCCTTTTGCATACCTTTGTAAAGGCTTCGTAGTGGACCCCTAGCCACTCACCTCGGAAGTGTTTAAGGGTTTGGCCAACCCGGGCGACATGGGGAACACGAGCCATGGTGAAAGTGTGCAACCTCTGCAGAGTGTAAAACTGATATATCAGCCGTGCTCACGGTCAAGAGCGGCTTGGACCCTCACATGATAATTGAACTTGAAGATGGACTATAAATCGTGGTTTTACTCGTGGGTTTTTGAATAAGGTGTTTCTAAATGCTTAAGTGGGTTGGTATAAACTTATATCTAGTAAATAGGAAATTGCTAATAAAACTTGACCAACTTTAAAAAGCTCACTGCTGTGAACCATAGCCTATCCTTGTGACCTTGCATTTTCACCCCGCTTGCTGAGTACCTAGTTAGGTGTACTCACGCTTGCTATTGCTGATTCAGAAGAAGGAAATGGAGAAGAATACTACAGCGACTACGATGAGTTCTGAGGCTTGCGTTTCCCCCAGTCAAGATGCCTGTGGAAGATGAAAGCTGAAGACGCTTCGTTTAGCTATCGCTCGTTCTGCGATAAAGACCTTCGTGTCTCCCGAGAGTGTAATATGAATACTATAATAAATCTCTTGTAATTTAGAACATTGTGTTTCGATATTACACTCTTTTGTCTATCATATGTGTGTAAACATGATCCTGGCGCACATATGAAATGCACTTGGTTTTCCTTTGAAAATCGGGTGTGACAGGGACCCGAATGGATCGGAGCCTGTGTGTGAAGACCCAGAAGCACCATGTCTAGCCTCATACGGTGGCGGAATTGTATTGAATTAGATTATACATTACAGTCAATTAAATAGTAATCGTTGTAAATGAAGAACGAATTTATTGAATAAGACGAACCTGATGGTACGGGGTTGAACACGTGAGAGGTATATCCCTGAAAGGGCACAGAAGGTATAATCGGTGATCCGTGCCAACCTGAACCTCCTGCCTGGTCAGGAGCCGGAGGAGTGTGGATGTGGCACTGCATCCCTGGTGGTCGTGGTGGCCTCGATGACCCACGACGGTCCCGTACTACGTCCTCTGTCTGTCTACAAGTAACAACCTCCACAAGGCGCTTAGCCTTCTGTCCAATACGAGCGAACATCTCTATGATATCATCAAGCGCACCGCTGGAGTCCCGCTGACGGAGTAGAGCCTGGTACTGAAGTGCGTCACGCTCTATGTCCATGCCCAGGTCCGCCTACGCGTAGTATGAATTATATGTTATAGAATAAAATATGGAAATGAAACAAATGAAATATGTGTAGTACGTACCGCGTGGTGGAGTGTGAGTCCCACGTGTCCTGGGTATACCAGGGACTGTGGTACGATCGGACGCTCATCCTGTGCAACCTGGATGTGGACAAGTCGTATGCGTGTGCGAGGTGCGTACCACTGTATGTACGGCATACGACGTGGGGTCGTATGGCTGCTGCTCCTGGACATGGTCCGTCGTAGCTGTAGCCCATGCATCAATCCACGTCTGCATCCTTTGTGTGAGCTCGGCCTGTGTCTTTCGAGGACCCTGCATTTTATACCTGCATTATAGTTTTTATTAAATAAAGACGAAAAAGAAATGATGATATTAATGAAATGACGGTTGCAGTTAGTGTCGAACGGAACTTACCCGTGCACATGACGAGGAACCAAGTAACCAAGCTCGACTGGGACCTCCTGACGTAGCCCAAACTGTCGCATGACTCGATGCACCGCGTAATCCTCAACAAAAACATCGAACACTAACTTCTTCCTCGTCATCCAAAACTGACTATCCTGATAGTAGCTGTCTGAGATACCAAGGCCGCTCGATCTATAGTGAATCGCATGCTGCGTGTACGGCTTCCAAACCACGTGCTCAGGTCTCAGGTGGTCAAACTGCTCAGTGAATGCCTCGTACCCGGACCGTTCCTGAAGGCCTGCCCATTGTGGCTGAAATAAACAATGTGACGTTACTATCTCACATTAAATGAAAGTTACAAAAACTATTAGTTGGTCATCGGCATGTGAATACTTACACGACGTCGTGTCCAATGGGACCCCATAGTTGGTCGATCAACCATGCTCACTCCATGCGCGTACATGTCAGGTGTATATGTTTCCGGTTGGACGTACGGACGTCCAACAGGAAACCGCTCGAAACACCAAAGGTTGAGCAGTAGAGGCATACCAGTCAAGTTGGAGTTACTCTTCTTCCTCGTGCAGGCCTGGCACAAACCACGATATGTCCAGGCCAGAACAGAGCATCCCCAAGCAATCTGTGGGACCTGAGCTAAGTCGTTCTCCGTAATAGCCCGAGCATAGGTTATCCACCGAGCATCAACAGTGTCTCCATGTGAGCTCGTAAACATGACCCATCCCAGCAACCACAACAAGTACACCTCAAAGTGTCATGTGATCTGCACCAGTGTCGGCTCAGCTGCCATCCTCTCCAACTGTGAAAATGAAGACATCATCATAAGATATGACAAATAAGCAACTTGAACCGTGAAAGAATGAAAACATTATATTGTAAAGTAGAAAACATACCCGAAACTGCTGAAGCCACTGCAACTGCGGCCCATGCTTCTTATTTGCTGCAATCTGGAGGTTCACAGGCCCATCCACAACACCCTGAAACCTGACTGCCAAGTCCTCATGCCAGCCAGCAGGGGTGTCCGAGGGTCAAATAGGCGTACCATGGATAGGTAGGCCTGTGAGCATGGACACGTCCTGCAACGTCACCGCCATCTCCCCAAACGGCATATGGAACGTGAGTGTCTCAGGCCTCCATCGGTCCACCAAGGCAGAAAGGAGGGACTGGTCGTACGGGAAACGTCTGGACCGTTCGGCCTGCTCATGGTCCTCGCCATGGTCATCATCATCACCTGCATCCTCCCAAGTCGCTTCGATCATTCGCGCGAGCGGGAGAAGGCCTGCACGCGCCAACCTAACAAAGAAATATGGGTTCATAATTTAGTAGTACCTTGCCATATAATATAATGTAAGAAGCATATTCGTTATGGAACGGGCATAAAATAAATTAGTACCTCGGAATCCACTGCGGGTGAATGGCCCAAGCTTTCTTCGGTGCACGCGCTCGCAACACCGGCATGGCAGCATTCCCCTGTGTAACGTGCGCGTACGCATGGTGCTGTCGGTCAATGGACTCGTCGATGAGCTCCATCCCTATTTCAAATTATAGAAAATTTATTAGCATAAGCAAATAGGACATTGACAGTTACATATGACACATTCATGCAAATATGATAACAATCGAATATTACAATACATTAACATAAATCCGCAAATGGTCCAATATTACAATACATTAACATAAATCCGCAAATGGTCCAATATTACAGCACATTAACATAAATCCGCAAATGGTCCAATATTACAACATAATAGCATAAGTCTGCTAATAGTCCATTATTACATAATAACATAACATAAGCTACTCGGCGTACACGTCGTCCTCTCCTAAAGTGCGCCCTGCAGTAGCACGCCCTCTCCCACGGCCTCTACCACGCCCTCTCCCACGTGCAGTTCCTGAAGTCGATGGGCCTTCCTGGGTTGCTTCACCACTGCCTCTTGGACAAGCACTCGTCTTATGTCCAAAGTCTTGACAAGCCCTACACCTTCTCATTGGACCTCCTACTTCAGACTCATCCATGTCATTGCGAATATGCCTTGTCTTTGGGCGGCCCACCTTGCCATGTGAGTGACGAAGTGCATCCATTGGTGGCAGGCAGATTGGCAAGTCTCTGTTGTAAACTGTAAAGTTGCCGCGTGCCATGAATCCATAAAACTCACCGGTCCATGTTTGCTCCACATTTTCCTTTAAGTAAAATGGGGAGATGTACGCCATACTTGAAGCCCGTACTCGAGACAACGAAGCCAAGACATGTGAACAAGGAACGTGGAAAAGCTTCGGCTTGTTGCAAGTGCACTCAGCGAAGCCATTATATTGTTGTCCCAAATTCACTTCATGTGTAACAAGCACTGACTCCCTACCGACACCCCCATTGGGATAACTATGTGTTGGGCAGATTTGGTGACAGCCTTTTCTAGATGTTCATACATCCTAACACAATATGGTGTTTGGACTGTTGTGCTATGAAGAACGGCCTTCGCGTGCCTCTGTTGATAGTACCGAATAATGCCATACAACATACCTTCTATGATTGCAACGAGGGGGAGACCTCGCAATCCCCTGATTACCCAATTGTATACCTCAGCAAGGTTCGAAGTCATGATACCCCACCTAAAATTTAGACAATGAAACACCGATTAGAGCATGAATTTAATTCATCATTGAAAATTCTATGCACGCGTAACGAATTCTTGTACTACGAACCTTGCTCCGAATTTATCATATAGTAGAGCCCATTTTTCTTTTGCTTCTGCTTCAATCCAGTGCGAGAAACATTTGATATTCTTTCCCCTCCTGCGCCGCACATTGGGAGGATCAAGACCTTCTCCCAGTGGTTGTAGTCCCTTTGTGACGGCCGGATTGTCTTCTGTCAGTGGTTGTTTACTCATTTCTTCTACGTGAGCTCGAGTTAGTTTATCCAGCTCCTCCCAGACTGCTTTAAACTTTGCTTCTTGGTTTTGGCAGCATAATGACTTGAACAATTTCATCAACTTCTTGCTCTTGAATTTATTATGGAAATTCGCTCCCATATGCCTCATGCACCACCTACTCTGAAGGTCAGGCCATGGAAAAGGCTGCTCCACATCCTCTTGCAGTGACTTAATGGCAGATAACAACCCCTTATGACGGTCATGAATGAGGCACACATTTGGTCGAGTGCCCACTACCCCGACCTTCAAATGTCTTAGGAACCATAACCAGCTACCCCTGTTCTCACCCTCCACAAAGGCAAATGCTATTGGAAGAATTTGTTGGTTTGCATCAACTCCAATTGCAGTGAGGATCTGCCCTTTATACTTGCCAGTCAAGAAGGTACCATCCACACAGAGCAACAGACGACAATGCTCGAATGACCGGATGCATGGCCCTAAAGAAAAAATGCACGTTTGAAGGTATTTGGTGCATCTGCAATTATCGTTTCCTTAAAAGTAGTGTATGTGCCAGGGTTCCTCTCCTTCAGGATTTCAAGCACACGTGGAAGGTTGGAATATGATGCCTCATAACTACCCCATCGTTTCTCTAGGGCCAACTGCTTTGCCCGCCAGGCTTTCTGATAACTGATTTTATATTTGAATTGGCGTCGTATAGCATTTTGGATATGAGAGCATTCCATGTCCTTCTTTTCAATTATCTCGCTGTACAGTTCATTTGCAATCAAAGATGCAGTCAGATTGCGGTGTGTCTCACCTAGAGTCTGTATTATACATGTATGGTCCTCTACCTTCGAAGCTATCCACTGCATCTCATTCTTTGGCTTGTATGCATGGACGTAGAAAGTACATCCACTGGTTCTGCACTTTACGCTATATTTTGTTGGGCTTGAAGTTTGAACCCACACCTCTCTAAGTGACATGACCGCCCACCTTGACACTGTGTCCTTCAATTCTTGCTTATTTGGAAACAACTGGCCTACCTCTATCATGCTGCAACCATACATTGTGCAAGATTGGTGTATATCCGCAACTTCCATTGTTGCTCCATCTGTCCTATTCCATTGTTCTGGTATTGGGCCAATACTTCCTTCGTTGTCATCAACCTCTTCTTCATCAAAATCTTCTTCTTCATCGCTACTTTCATTTTCATGCAAATTTGCGTCCTCAATCATTGCATTGCGGTCTTCCCTTTCTAACTCTTCCACTATTTCTTCAACCTCCTCGCCAGCATCAGCCAAACCATCAACATCCTCCATCGGCCTCCTAGGCGGCTCACTTATGTCTAGCCCTTCAATAGGGATCTCACCCACAGAAATGTTCTCTGTCTCGGGCATTTGCGAGATCTCACAAGCAGAAATATTATCATTCTCCATCCTTTGGGAAGACGAGCTACTCTGTCCCACATCTGTCCCTTTTGCACATGGTTGCACCAAAATAGTTAATGGTACGTTGTGCTTCCTACACCACTGAACCCATTTTCTCTAGATATACGTCCTGTCAGCTGCCTTCAGCTCATAATACAATGGATTCAAACTCCGAAGATATAAGCACTTAAACGTAACTGAATAAATTTGTGCATCCATTTGAAAACAGGCTACAAACCAATCAATTAGATCTCGAATATTAGCTTCGTCTGGGTTTGGATGCGAAAGAGTTGTTACTGCGAATGCATTGAGATCAACCCCACATGGACCGTAACAGATGTCTCCACTCCCATAATATATCCTAAGTTCAGTTAAATTTGACATCTCCGTCACCTGACACACAAACAAACTCCTACATTATAACAATTTAATAGTTCGCGTCTGCATTTTATAATTTCTTCTAACACAATGACAAAAAAATAACACCACAATATCGATTTAACTCTATCCCGTGCCGCATATCCTATTTATATGTTTTTTTCTTATTAATCACATCAACATCAACATTCACAACCTATAATCATCTATTTATATTAATACAGTATTTACCATTTACAAAAACTACAAAAAAGGAAAAAAAATTACCTCTACCGCTGCCGCTGCTCCCTGCCTCTGCCGCCGGCTCGCCCTGCAGCCGCCACCCGCGCTGCTGCCGCAGGCACCTGCCCTGCGCGCCTGCCGCCGCCGCCCGCCTCGCCCTGCAGCCGCCGCCCTGCGCGCCTGCCACAGCCGCCCACCTCGCCCGCCTCGCCTCGCCCGCAGCCGCCCGCCTCGCCTCGCCCTGCAGCCGTCGCCCGCCGCCTTGCCTAGCCGCCGCTGCCCAGCACGGCCGTGGTCGCCGTCGCCTCAGTCGGTGACGAGAGAGAGAGAGAGTCACGGGCGGGGCCGGACGTTCACGGGACGTGGGGATGTGGTCCGGCTAATTTCGTCCACCGGATCGACGAAATCTTAAATTTCGTCCACCGGATCGACGAAATCCTAAATTTCGTCTGCCAGGCCGACGAAAATGTCTGGCCCTTTTTCGTCCTGGGGTCCTATTTTCGTCCAATGGGTAGACGATTACCCTGAAATCGTCCAACAAGTAGACGAAAACTGTAATTTCGTCCACTGGGTAGACGAAATATATGATTTCGTCTAACCAGCAGACGATTATATCACAGTTATGTAATTTCGCAAATCAAAGGCCTCATTTTGTAATTTTGTATTAAAATAATATTAATTAAAAAAAATTCGGCCATGGCCAATCGGAAAAGAAAGCGTTAGTTACATTTTTTTTATCTTTGTTCCTTTTCCTTCTCGGGTTGTGGGGGGCACCAATCTTTGGCGCCAACCTCATTACCTCTTGGCTCCTCTCTAACTTCACTCCATTGGAATGTGCCTTGACATGTCTCTAATTTCTGCCTGAATTGAAATAATTGTTTTGGCTGTCAGGCTATGTGCTTTGCTTTGCTTGCAAACATTGGTTAATGGAATGTAGTTGTTCAATTTTCTAACTAGTGTACGTATAACTGTGCCTATTTTGTTGTTTGTTTGTTTCTTGAGAAACAATCCGGCCTCTTTCGCTACTGTGTATCGCGCAAAGCATGGGCGCGAGGAAGATGGAATGGGCTTTAGGGGATATATCAAAGTTTCCGGAACAAATATAAAAGGAAAAAGTCTTATTGGCGTCCCTCAACTATTGCCTAAGTCTGATTCTTGTCCCTCATCTCCAAAACCGGATGTTTGTAGTCCCTCAACTCTTAAAATCAGTTATTTTTCATCCTCGGCAGCTTCGAGAGTGGTTTCGGAGGGGGTAAACTGGAATCTAGTTGAGAGTTCAATGATGTAAAATGTTTCGAAAAAAATAAGATTTGCAAAAGAAAAAGTTCTTAAAAATCTGATTAAAATCCTAGAATTTGGCTTAAACTTAGAAATATAGAAAACAGTTTCATATTTTTCGGTAAAATCATGTTTTTTATGTCTACTCTGGAGCCATACTAGTTTCAGGCATATGAGACCAATTATAATAAATAATGGGAGCAACTATTTAATAGAAAGTTATCAAAGTGAATTAATAGAAAATTAATAATAAAAACTATCAAATCAAGTTAGTAGCAAAATGATAGAAAATTTGTTTTAGATCGAAAAGCTTAGATAGTTTTTACTAAGTAGTTCCTCCCGTTATTTATTATCATTTATCTAAAATGCAGGGACCCAGTATGGCTCCAAACTAGGCAACAAAAAACATGATTTTAGGGAAATTGTGAAACTAATCTTTTACTATTTAATCTAAAACAAATTTTATATGAAATTTTAAGATTAAACTAAATTCTAGGATTGTTTTATAATTTTTGTTTGAAAAAAATATTTGCAAACCATTTTTTCAAAAGTACCATTTTACATGCTCGAAATATCAACTAAAATCCAATTTACCCATATGAAACCACACTCAAAACCACCAAGGATAAAAAAAATCAGTTTTCAGAGTTCAGGGACCACAAACATCTGGTTTAGGAGATGAGGGACGAAAATCAGACTTGGATAATAGTTGAGGGATGCCAAGTTGACGTTTTCCAATATGAAACTGGTCTGGTCCAGTGAATCGATCAGGCCGCTTCATAGACTGCCGGGCTGGATGGATAGCGAGTGAATAATCGGGCCATAGCCCAGTAGCAGCTCTCCGGGGATGGACGGGCCATGGCCCCCTCGGTGCGCGCGTGGGCCCTCAGTGTTGGGCTTGTACGAGATGAACGCTCGCGACCCCTCGTAGCAGCAGAGACTAGAGGCTCCTCAAAAAAAAAAAAGCAGAGACTAGAGAGAACTTGAGCCCGACGAGTAAAAAGCCCACTGGCTCTGCCTGTATCCACACGCGGCTGCCCTTCCGACGCACCGACGCCCTCAGCCGCACTGCTAGGCCGAGATCCAGCCGGCGGCGACCTAGCACTCCTAGCAGTAACCGCCGGCTCCGAATCCACCTCGTCCGACGGCAATGCGCGGCGACCGCCGCAACCCATCGGGACCCCGTCCTCATCCTCTCGGCAGTCGTGGCGTCCGCTTTTCGGTTAGTTTCTAACCTATGGCTTATTCAGTGTTGTTCACTTGTTGCTTTCTTTTCTCTTCACCTATTTTTTTAGATCTCTGTTTGATGAACACTTGCTGCCTTTATTCGTCACCTAATCATTTTGGATCTCTTTTGATGGGTCCCGCAGATGAAATGGTTCATCACGCTTTTCACATTTCTTGTTGCGGTAACCTATGTGGCCGGCGATCTTGGAGAAGTTCCAAAAGGAAATTGCAATCCCCCGGAATTGGCCGCTCAAATGGTAATGCACTGTGGGGATAAGCGTGACGGTGATTGTTGTGAGGCTGTGGTAGCATCTCTGGATACTGGCGAACTTGTTGGTCAAGACTTAGTACCGTGTTTCTGTTCAGTCACTGATGAGCTGTTGCCATACTCAGCTTTCATAAGCACTGAAGATGTTATCAACCTTTATTTTGCTTGTGATGGTACTGGATCACGAGCTGAGATTTTCCACGTGGCTCTAAATGTATCTTAGATATTTGCACGTAGATAGTATGAAGTGATTGCTTATTCAATGACAATAACACACTCAAAAGTACCTTTCAGTAATTACCCTCTCGCGAAAGCTTTGTAATAAAGCTGCTGCGCAGTTCTGCTACATATCGAGCTTGAAAACAAAAAGGTGTTGATGCCAAAACATATCAATTAGAAAATTGGATTTACCTTGTTTCCCACTTGATGGTGGAGTTGCAAACTCAGCAGACCGGCGCGCAACTGGCACCTTGAAAGATTGAAGAATCTTGTGCATCCTGCCGATGACTTCTATCCCTTTAGCTGAAAAGTTGTCCTTTTTCTTGTTGTTCGTTTGTTGGTTTTAAGCTGAGTTAGGCCAGGCCAACTGCATTCTGATGCAACAGTCGCCCTACTTCATGCTTTATGATGTCCTGAAACGTGTGATTTTATTTGAATTATATAACTGCACTCATTTCATGTCCTTCGACAACGAGTATAGCTAAATCCAAGCATGAGTAGGACTTTTGGTTCTGTTTCTGTCTTCGTTATGGCATGCTTCTGGTGATTTTTGGTGATCTGTGATTTCCACTAGTACCAGTATGGCAGTATCTGTGGCTATATGATTCGAAGTTGTAACTTCAAAAAACTGGAACTAGTATTCGTTAACAGAAATTTCTGTCTCTTTGTGCAGATTAAGAATCACAAAGAGATGGGTGGACTTAGTGAGACAATCAAAGCTGAAATGTAATGAAGTTGCTGCTGTATTCATTGTATTAGAAGTATTTCGGGTTCACAGTCTTGCAATGGAAGTCAGAAGCAAGAAGAGGCTTAGTGTCCAATGTTGCAACAACTACCATTCTTATGTGAAATAACGGGTTCTATTTTGTGAGTTAGAGGATGACCAAAACTGTTTGCTCGTCAGTTGATCTGCTCTGGAATACCAAAACTGTTTGCTGGTCAGTTGGATCTGCTCCGGAATGCCAAAACCGTGATATGTGATGTTTTATTACTCCGGATGTTACATTTAGTGGGTTGTTTAAGTTTGTTAGGCTGTGTTAATGTTAGTTATGCTATGTTAAGTAACTTGTGCTGGTTTGAAAGGCTGGAATGCCGAAATTGTGATCTCTGTTGTATTTAAAGTTATGCTTAAACATGATTATCCTGCAGATCTGTTTGAGAACAATGCTATGCTACCGCTTCATGAATCATGAGTTATTCAACACGAGCTCGCTGTTAATTCGACGCTTGACCACACAGACAGGTACACGGTTGTGCCGTGGCAAGGAAGGTGGGAATTTTTTTGCCATGCGCATCTCACCCCGAGGGCAAAAATGATATTTCCAGTGGCTGTTTGCTGCGGCACATGTCTAAGTGGTAGAGATGGCATTTGCACTTCTTTCAGTGACTTGTAGGTAGCGCGAGCGTGGTATCCACTGTCACATTATCATGGTTTTATTATTTTTGCGGGCTACATTATCATGGTTGAATTGTGTTGATTCACACGAAGGAACCATGAACTTGTCTTGAAATGCCAGAAAGGTATTTGAATGATCAGGCTAATTTTTTTTTGGAAAAGGGAAACTTTATTGATTTTAGACAATTACATCAAGATGATACAATTATATAAGATCCAATCCGTCCTCTGCATAACTAAGATGCACACAGCCAATGAAAAAGCAACAAAAAAATGAGAGCACCATGACTTAGCAAACTACCACAAGCGCCCTCATCTTCATCCGCTTCACAAACCAAAGCAACTCTTGGACTATGAAGTAGGCTGGCTCTGGTCTTGGTCAAGTAGCTTGTACGGCTCTAGCTTGGCAGTGGTTACCGAGGGGCCAACGGCGTTGTGGGAGGCAAGGTGCTGGGTGTTTCTTGATTCCACCGAGGACGGGTGATCCGTCGGCTAGGTCCCGTTAGACCCAGTCCCGTGTTGGGAGTCTCAGTGATTGAGAACTCCGCACGTTGCGCATTGTTGGGTGGATTCCCGCGCTCTGGACGCCATCGACCCCCTCATGGTGTGACTCCATAGGCGTACGTCGATCTCGGTGCCTAGGGTTTCACCGCCTTGTATTACCACAGCGGCTACTGCCGGGGACATCCCAAGGGGGTCCCCTAACCATCGGGGTAAACACCCTCAAAAACGCCAAACCCAAAGAGGTTAGGATAACCACGGCCCAACAAAACCTAAGTGACATGGCCCGTCACTGCTCATCGCGGCCCAAGTACCTCTACTACTCAGCTGCCGAAGGATCCGAAGCAAGCAACCCGATCTCCGCCTCGCTCGAGGGCTGCGATCCCCTCGAGCGGGCTCGGCCCTGATCACCGTCTCGCACGAGGGTCTGCGACCCCCTTGGGCGAACTCGACCCCAAACTCCGCCTCGCTCGAGGCCGCCTCAGTACAACCGCTGAGACGTTCAACGACTCCGCTCGGCAGCCGCATTTAAATGCTCGCCCCATCAGTCAGGCGCCAAAGTCAAAGAGCAGCCTCTCCCCACGCCACGCCGCTGACACCACAGGGCTTTACTATTTCACCTGCTCCGGTCCACTGTACCACCTGCCCCCGTGTCGTGCCAATGCTTCGATACTGCGCGGGCAGGCACGGGTCACTCCGTCGCACTGTGCCAACTGCTCCCGTCCTTTCCCCACTGCAAAACCCTCGAACGGATAGACAGACACCCTCGAATGGCGTACGGACGACGACCAGAGGCTGACTCCGGTCAGGTCCGCCACGCCCCGTCAATTCCAGTGACTCCGGTCACAGGGCCGCCCGTCCCCATCGCCCGACAGGCGTGGTAAGCCTTGTGGTGACGTGCGGCTGTCATTTACCGCTACTATTCCTCCTACTCTCGTCCTGCCCCGTACGGCCCGGCCCTCGAACGACCAAGGGAAACCCTCGAATGGGAGTGCGAGCCAATGAGGGAGCGCTGACTCCCGCTCTGCGCGGCCCTGCAACGACGTACGCCGGGTCACCTCCACCAACTCTCCGCCATTCCTACGACGAAGCAAGCACGCCGTACACTGTGGCCTGTGAAGACCATCATTCCACCCCTGTGCTGCCAACTCTCGTCCTCCCGCGACTAGACTGAGCAAGCACGGCGGACCCTCGAGTAGACGTACGAGCGACGACCAAGACCACCACTGGAGAGCCTGCCACCCCTCGAAGCCGCTCCAGGACAAGACCAAGGACGGCCGCGGCGCCTGAAGAGGCCGGAGTTCGCCATAATCACCGTTCGGAACCGAGGACTGTGGCACGCCCGGTACCATACTCCCCTAGTACATACCCCTGTAGCATGTACTGTGCTTGTACTTGTACTTATCCGCATACCCCCTCAGGGTCGCCTTCCTTCCTCCTTGAGCTATAAAAGGGGGAAGGGAGCGCCGGCCAAAGGGACAACAACGACAATCACACGCACACACCCATCACGATACTAGCATCTCGCCTGAATCATCCACTCGTTCTGGGACTTGGAGGCTCTTCTCCTCTCCCACTAAGCTTGTAGCCCCCTACTACAAGCACCCCGGTGCAAGATAGTATAGTGCCAAGAGCACACCTTGCTGGACGTACGGCCCCAAGGCCGGAACCAGGATAAAACCCCTTGAGTCATTGTGCTAGCTCTTGCATCAACCGGTGAGGGACGGGACACAGCGCATTCTGTTAGGTGCCGAGGTTGGTCGGCCAATCTCAGCACCGACAGCTACTGTCTTATTAGGGTGTCTTGTGAAAGCCTCGTAGCGTCCCTATGCGATCACACCTCGGAAGTGTGGTTTGTGAGGTCTGATCCACCTCCGCGTGGTTGGGTGCAAAGTTCCTTTTGAACTTTTACGCTGTTGGCACTTCTTACGATCCAATATCAGAATTGGGGAATCCCGGTACTGGATGCAAGAAGTGTTCAGTGGTTTTCCTTATGGCTTAGTAAAATATGTAAATATTCTGCAAGCGCACAGAATCACCGCTGCAACACTTCACCTGGGAGTATCCCGAGGTATCGTAATTTATATTTCCGCAGGGAAGTTTTGGCAAGACTACTAGTGAATAGATATTCGAGACTATCAGAGAAGGGTACACGGCTAAACAAGACAGGGGATAAACGGTATTTGGATAGGAGTGGATATACCGGACACACAGCTCAAGGGATACTCGGGTAGATGAGAGAAGGTATAGATAGTTGGGAGGACAACGAGAAGAGATAAAGGATTCCTGGGTACTCTATCTATCTAGGCCAAGTGGTTAGAGATACAGCGGCTGAAGAGATAGCACTAAAAGGTCCGGAATAAGTCTACTGTCTTTCTTGGGGACTATAGAGCCTCCGACACACAGAAAGGGATGAGAAGGGGTGCCGGTTACCCTAAACCTTGGGTCCTAGGACACCGGAACTAACGTGATGGGCTACGAAGACCGAGAGGGCTGTCACCACCTCACGGCTACCACCTCCGTTGCGACGGGCAGAAACTAAGGTTACTGACAAGTCTAGGAACCACTCCTACATAGATCAATAACTACTTACTTCGCTAGCAGAAGCAAGCAACTCGAACTCACACCCCAATGACAAGTCAATGCTAGTGTGAGCAGAATCGAAGAACCAATAGAGACAGAGCCTTAAGCAAGAACTAGAAGCACTATGAACTAGAACCGACTATAGTCTAAACACGATATAGAAGCAACTAGACTAAAGTAGAAGCAACTATATAAGGCACAAGTAGAATAAAGTAAATACTATATTGATAACTTGAATGTCATACAAAAGAAAAGGTAAAAGATACAAGAGCTAATACCAGAGCTTCTGAAGACGACTCCGGAACCTCCGAGGCACAGCTCGACTCGACTCTAACTCCCAACTAAACTATTCTAACTCTACTAGAATGAAGTGGAAGAGCTTCTTGGCTTGAGTGTGTGTACAAATGAGAGGTGTGAGGCCCTATATATAGTGTCCAATGACGGTTGATGGAGGAGTAACCGCCAAGGGACCCTGGGAGGCGGTTGCGGCTGATTCGGCCGAGGGGAGGCGGTTCGGCCGAACAGGTCGGTTCGGCCGAACCCCTCAGATCCACCGCCTCTGTCCTGGACGGTCTGGATGGCTTCCTGGGGTCGGTTGGCACTTGGGGGCGGTTCGGCCGAACCGCCCCCGTTCGGCCGAACGGGCCACAGGGCCCAAGCCCGCCCCCCTGCACCGCATCTACGTACTGGACCTCCTGGGCTGGCTTCTGGTGAGGTGGAACTTGTTCTGTGGGCCCAGGATGACGTGTCGGTGCTCCGGGTTGAGTTGGCGGGAGTCCTGCGTGGCTTGCACAGTTGTCGGATGACTTGGCGGTGACGTGGACGACTCCCGGTGGCCTGTACGACTAAGGGGGGTAACCGGCCGAACATGTCGTTCGGCCGTTTCTGTCATTTCCGACCCCTATAGCACGTATTTTGTGATATTATACCTGCAAACGTGACACTCACCAAAACTCGTGGAACTTTATTAGAAATAAAACCTAAGTGCAAGGAATGTTGCATAGTCTCTCATTTATTCCCGAGTATTGGTGGTCGGATTTGGGTTGTAACGACCGCCAACAAGCTCCCCCAAGCTAGCCTCTTTGCTCGTCCTCGAGCAAAGTTGCGAACTTAGGCTCGGTGGATCAGGAGTTGCTACAATGTCATTTCTCTTGCAGGTAACTTTGTAAACAACTAGTACTCAAACAAATACTTGAATCACTAGCAAGGTATTAACTCACCATTTTACCTATGGGGCTTATAGCAATCTCCTTATCTTGGACGGTTGAAAGAATGAATAGATTAACTTAGTTTTATTCCACTCTCCTCTTTTCAGGATCTATCTCGGAGTTCTCACCCTTTTGTGAAAGATAAGTAGTTCCTCATTGGTTCACTCAATCGCAAGTGTATTTGAATCCTCACCAAAGGCTTTGCCTTCTTTTCATCCTAACATCTAATTTGGCTTTTGTGTGGTTCAGGGACAAAGGATGAAGGCATACAAGCATCTTATATTTTGCTAAGTCAAAGACCGGATCTTAGGAAAATCAAATCACACTCTAGATCGAGAAGTGCAAGTGTGTGGAACTTATGGAGTGGGATATGTGGAGTGGAATTTGGCGGAATTTCATGGATTGATTCTTCCTCTCCTTGCGTTATTTTTTCGAGAGCATGGGCTATCTTTTATTCATATTTTTGCCATGCCTTTTTGGCATGCTTTTCTTTTGATCATATTTTTGTCATGTCTTTTGACATGCTTTTCTTTTTCTCATATTTTTGCCATGCCACTTGGCATGCTTTTCTTTTTCTTTTGCATAGCCCATGCCTCTACTTCACAGATTTTGAGAGAGGGAATCAAAGAACATGAAACTTTATTTTATGGAATGGAGGATGGAATGATTTTTGCTAACTCCCAAAGTAGGAATTGCAAGTGAGAGGTGGAGTGTATGTGAATCTCGATCTTAGAAGTATGAAGGATTCCTCACTAAGGTCACAACAATTTGACAAAGCTCACTAAGATGACGTGCAGCATATGGTAGAAAGTTTTGGAACTAATCCTATCATATGGCTCTGGTAGGTATTATGACCAATGAGGAACTTTGTTTTTATTTTTGAAAGCATAATCATCCGAGATTTTCACCATACTAAGAGCAGAAATAGAATTCAACCAAAGTCTCACTATATCAATTCCCACAACAACCTAGACTTGGAATAAAACATGTGCTCCCACAAGGTTCAGGTTCATTTTTACTCATGCCAAATAACTCAAGCATAGTCAAGCAACTAGTTGCAACAAAGTACTAGCAAGATTAATGACAGAGCAACTATTCATCATTTCCAAGGTGAGAGACATATGGTTCATTCCATGCATAGTTGGGAGTTAATTTTATTCAAGGGAAATATCTATTATTTTTTTCTTTTTTTTATTTTATTTGCAACCTAAGGAAAGGGAAAATGCGAATGCATGAACAAAGTGCTGGGTGGTTCAGACATACCTGGTGGGGGTCCTCCCCCAAGCTAGAATGCTTCACTGGTAGGGATTGAGTCTTGCGAGGTACGCGGCCAGCTGCTCGGACTGCTCCCGGACATCATGCTGGATGGATGACACCATCCCGTCATTCTCTTGGAGGTACTGCGAATGACGGGCTAGTGTGTCTTGAATGCCCCTTGTCCGGTCATCGATGACATCGACCCGGTCGGAGATGTATGACAACTCCCGACCGTAGTCGAAGCGGGCGGACTGTGAGTATCCGGGGTAGTATGGCTGGGAGGCATTGTCATATCCCCCATCATACCAGCTTCCGGACCACTCAGAGTCCGTGCTCTGACCGTAGTCCCAGCGTCCCGAGGCTTGATAATTCGGGTCCTGGTACTTTCCAGAGCCTCCTGCTCTAGATGTACCAGCCCCGGTGTACATGTCGTAGGTGGCCTCGAACGCGGACCTGTGTCGGTGCGGTGCTTCGGGTTCGTCTTCCGGCTCCAGTGGGGTGGCGAGCCCGGCATCACGCCTGGCTCGTCCCCTTGTGAACGGCCCTTCACCTTCTACACTGTGCCGAGCGGGCTCTCTCGGTGGAGGAGATTCGTCCGACTCGGCGCTCAAATGAAGCGTTAGTTTCTTAGCGCTATACAGCTTTAGTGCCGCACAAGGCAGACGCACCTCGGCTGTATAACCGCGATAAATCATCACAAGTGAAGCATCAGGCAGCTTTCGTAAGATGTGAGCCTGTACGAAGTGCTCAGCATCTACGACGGAGCGCGCTGTCTCTATGTACGTGCACTGGGCGTCCTGGAGGACTCCCAGGTGGTTTGCGAGGCGAGTGACTAGGGAAGTCATCGCCATGCTACCCACACGAGAAATATGAGCCAGCCAGTGATCGACCATGTCTTTCACTGGAGAAACCGGAATTTTCTTGAACATAGCATACAGAATCCGCAACTCAACTGTGTTCACGGGTCGGATACCGGCTCTCGGAAATACCGTCATAGCCACCCACTTGTGCATAAAGCGCAGAGTGGGGTTATGGATACTGTTCATGTGGGGTGCATGGCAGTGGGTATTTCCGGAAATCCTCTTCCAGAATACGACCCGATCAAACCTTTTCAAAGCTCTGCTTGGCTCTAAAGAGCAACGACTTGAAAAACCAAGAGCCAAGCTAAAATCCTCCAAGAGCAGAAGAACTCTTGGTTGAAAAATCTGAAGCGAATCCCCCCATTTTCGGAAACCAGTGTGGAAAGAAACTCGAGCGTGAGTAAGTACGAACCTGGCTCGTTGATCTCCCAGAAGTTCTCCCAGCCGACGGCATGGAAGATCTCCGGGAACTCCTCGTCCATCCCCGTCCTTCTCAGCAGGTCCTGATCGAACACACGGGTGTGCTCGAATTCCTTCAGCCTGAGCTCGTTGAAAGTGCTTCTCTCCCGGTCCGTCCGGAGAATGATGTCGTTCTCGCTCAGGAGCTGCCTGGCTTGGGGTACAGCGGAGCCTCCACCCAAACCAGCTGCTCCAGACTCATCCTCGTCCATCCGGCTCGAGCCACGGGACGGGGCTGGGGAACTCCCAGCATCGTCCGAGCGGCGGTTAAGCCGGGTGGAACGACGGAGTGCTGCGATGAACTTCGACATGGCTCCTGCAAAATGTTAGCACAGAAATTACTACCCGAAGGACTGAGTATCAAAGGTTAGCACAAGAAATCAAGTCAGTCGTTCGAGAATGTTAGTCGTTCTTGCGGGGATCAAAACCACCACAAATGGTTAGTCATTCTTGTGGGTGTCGGAGACCACCACAAAATCGTCCAACAAAATTTCAGCACAAGGATCACACAAAGCAAATATTTTTGGGATTTTTTCTGGATATGCAAGTGAACCAAAACTTGGGCTAGAACTTTGGAAGAACTAGAGCAAGCACTTGAGCAAAGAATTGAGAGAGAGAGAGCTCCCAGCAGAATTTTCAGAATGGGAGAGTGAATGGTGCAAGGAAGGAAGCAAGCAAAGCCAGCATTTATAGGCCGAGGGGGAGGGCCTTGGCCAGTTCGGCCGAATGGCCTGGTTCGGCCGAACCAGGCATGTGTGGCCTGGCCATCTCCCTCTGAGTGGAGCACTCCCCCAAGCTGGCCTTCATCAAAAATTTGTGTGGCCACAATTTTCCAAGGACATGTGAGTGGTTTGTGGTAGGTAAGATGCAAATTTGACATGACCCAAAGTTGGAAATTAGTGGAGTCACCCCCATGCTGCCATGTTTTGTGATTATTAGTGTGAGTGCAGCCATTTTAGTGGGGTAGACATGTTTGTTGCTGGTTGGTGGAGATGGTAAATAAATGGAGATGTTCTAGAAGGGATGAAAATGATAAAAATTACCAATTACATCCACCCTAGGTAAAATTTCAGCATGTGACCATTTATTTAAACCAAGCTTGCAAAATTTTCTACTCTCTCTCAAACTATTTACTCAGGTGGTTCAATTATTTTGGAAAGGGAAACATGCAAATGCAATTGGAAAATTAAAATTTGGAAGGGAAACATGAGATACATACCGGTTATCCTCGCGGCGAGCGCTCAGCTTTTAAGTCTGCGAGCGGGACTTCTCCTGTCTTCAGGTGCTCTTGTCATCGTCCGGTCCCGGAGTGGATGACTCGGACGATGCAACCTTCTTCCACCACATCTTCTTGTTCTTCTTCCTTGGTGTCGGTGGCGGTGGGATCGGTGTCTCTGGAGAGCTTTGTGGCTCGGATGCAACTTCATTGACCTGCTCCAGGTTAGTGAAATCTTGAATTTGTTCAGTACGTACCTGAGAGCATTTCTCCAGCCTGGGTTTGAATGCAAACTCTTCTTCCTTTCCGTTGATGTTCAGAGTATTTTTTCCGGCTCCTACGTCGATGTTTGCGTTGGCGGTGCTCAGGAATGGCCTTCCAAGAATGAGGGGTGTCCTTGTGTCGACTTCCATGTCAAGTACCACGAAATCCACAGGGACAAAGAACTCCCGGATTTTCACCGGAATGTCCTCGGCTATCCCCGCGGGATGGCGGATTGACTGGTCCGCTAGCTGCAAATACATAGTTGTAGGGGACAAGGAAGAATGACCGTACACTACCTTGGGCATGACGCTGACACTTGCTCCAAGGTCGCACAGGGCTTGGTTGAAGTGTTGATCACCGATCGAGCATGTGATCGTGGGACATCCTGGGTCCTTCTTCTTCTCTGGGAGATTATTTAAAATAGCTGCGCTGCAAGCTTCTGTTAGCTTTATTACCTCGGTGGTCGGCAGGGCTCGTTTGTGGTTGAGGATGTCCTTCAGGTACTTGGCATAGGTGGGAACCTGCATAGCCTCAAGTAATGAAATATTGACATATAATTTACGAATTACCTCAACAAACTTGCTGAATTGTTCGTCCACCGTTGGTTTGTGGGATCGTCTGGGGAATGGCAGCACAGCAGGATCGTAGAATTCATGAGGGGTCGTCTTCGTCTCTTTCTGAAAGTTGTTCTTCTGTGGTTCGGCTGCGGCCTCCTCCTCTTTGCTATCACTATCTGAAGTGACTGCCTTTTTACCTGCATCATTAGGATATGGCGGGTCCCGAGTGGTCTTACCCCCTCTCGTGGTGACCGCTTTAACCTTTTCACGAGGGCAATCCCCCGCTACAAATGACGGTAAAGAAGCAGCTAACTGAGCAACTTGAGTTTCTATCATTTTATTAAAACTCAGTTGATTTTTCATGGCAGAAGCGAATGATTCCATCCTAGAGTCTATGTTATCCAGAGTTTTATCATTAGCAGAAAGCTTCTTACTAATATTTTCAGTGATTTTCATCTGGTTAAACACAAGATCTCTAAGAGACGACTGATTATTGAAAGAGCTGGAATTGAAATTGTTACCTTGAGGCCTCTCGAAGGGGAGGTTTGGGCGCGAATTCCAGCCTTGGTTGCCGTAGTTGTTCGGTCGGTACCCGTTGTTGTTGGAGTTGTTGACGTAGTGGGCATCTTCTCGCGTTTCGGGGCAGTCGTTCCCCGAATGGCCAGTGTTACCACAGACTTCGCAGGTCATGCGAGCGTCCATGGCTTGCACTGTTTCTTGAACAGGGGCCTCCAGCTTCTTCATCAGGAGGTCCATCTTGGCAGCGAGCATGTCCAGATCTTCAACTTGGTGAACTCCTCGGGTCCTTGGTTGAGTCCGGTCATCGGACCATCCTTGGTTCTCAACCATCTTCTCTATGAGGGCCTTCGCACGACTCTCCTCAAGAGAGAAGAACGAGCCTCCAGCAGCAGCATCCAGGTACTCACGGGCAGAGGTTCTCAGCCCGTGATAGAAAGTTTGGATTATGAACCAACTCTGCATACCATGGTGAGGACAAGCAGAAATATAGTCCTGGAGGCGATCCCATGCCTCCGGGACTGTTTCATCTTTTAACTGCTGGAAACTAGCAATTTTGTTCCGGAGGGCGTTGGTTTTCCCAACCGGAAAGAATTTTAGCAGAAAAGCGCTAGTGCATTTGTCCCAGGAATCTATAGCCTCGCGGCTAGCATAAAACCATTGCTTCGCCTTGCCTAATAATGAGAATGGGAATAAACGAAGGCGAATGGCATCGGTACTTACTCCGGGGATGGTGAAGGTGTTGCAGATCTCCAGGAAATGCTAGAGATGAGCATTGGCATCTTCATGTGGCTTGCCGCAGAACGGGCTAGCCTGAACCATGTTGATGAGGGCTGGCTTGAGCTCGAAGTTGCCATCTCCGACTGGCGGAGTTGGTCCGACACGTACGTTCTCGCTCGATGGAGCGGAGAACTCACGGATCGTCTTGCTGGCCATCCTCGATGTAGCCCGGTCGACGACGGGAAGGACTGGGTTCGTCGGAAGGAGTTGCTTCTGAGGAGGTACAACACGGGGTCGTACTTTCCTCACAAGTGACTCCGGATTTTCTTGGAAGTTTGACGGTAGTTGGAAACCAGTCATGCACTGCTCTGCTCCACAAAGACCAACGAACAGAGCAAGGATAAACCCGCTTGAGTAGCGGTACTCAACTAAGATAGCTCGAGATAAAAGTTCAAAAGTAATCTAGCCAAATGCTTCCCCGGCAACGGCGCCAGAAATGCTTGTTGGCACTTTTTACGATCCAATATCAGAATTGGGGAATCCCGGTACTGGATGCAAGAAGTGTTTAGTGGTTTTCCTTATGGCTTAGTAAAATATGTAAATATTCTGTAAGCGCACAGAATCACCACTGCAGCACTTCACCTGGGAGTATCCCGAGGTATCGTAATTTATATTTCCGCAGGAAAGCTTTGGCAAGACTACTAGTGAATAGATATTCGAGACTATCAGAGAAGGGTACATGGCTAAACAAGACAGGGGATAAACGGTATTTGGATAGGAGTGGGCTGTCACCACCTCACGGCTACCACCTCCGTTGCGACGGGCAGAAACTAAGGTTACTGACAAGTCTAGGAACCACTCCTACACAGATCAATAACTACTTCGCTAGCAGAAGCAAGCAACTCGAACTCACACCCCAATGACAAGTCAATGCTAGTGTGAGCAGAATCGAAGAACCAATAGAGACAGAGCCTTAAGCAAGAACTAGAAGCACTATGAACTAGAACCGACTATAGTCTAAACACGATATAGAAGCAACTAGACTAAAGTAGAAGCAACTATATAAGGCACAAGTAGAATAAAGTAAATACTATATTGATAACTTGAATGTCATACAAAAGAAAAGGTAAAAGATACAAGAGCTAATACCAGAGCTTCTGAAGACGACTCCGGAACCTCCGAGGCACAGCTCGACTCGACTCTAACTCCCAACTAAACTATTCTAACTCTACTAGAATGAAGTGGAAGAGCTCCTTGGCTTGAGTGTGTGTACAAATGAGAGGTGTGAGGCCCTATATATAGTGTCCAATGACGGTTGATGGAGGAGTAACCGCCAAGGGACCCTGGGAGGCGGTTGCGGCTGATTCGGCCGAGGGGAGGCGGTTCGGCCGAACAGGTCGGTTCGGCCGAACCCCTCAGATCCACCGCCTCTGTCCTGGACGGTCTGGATGGCTTCCTGGGGTCGGTTGGCACTTGGGGGCGGTTCGGCCGAACCGCCCCCGTTCGGCCGAACGGGCCACAGGGCCCAAGCCCGCCCCCCTGCACCGCCTCTACGTACTGGACCTCCTGGGCTGGCTTCTGGTGAGGTGGAACTTGTTCTGTGGGCCCAGGATGACGTGTCGGTGCTCCGGGTTGAGTTGGCGGGAGTCCTGCGTGGCTTGCACAGTTGTCGGATGACTTGGCGGTGACGTGGACGACTCCCGGTGGCCTGTACGACTAAGGGGGGTAACCGGCCGAACATGTCGTTCGGCCGTTTCTGTCATTTCCGACCCCTATAGCACGTATTTTGTGATATTATACCTGCAAACGTGACACTCACCAAAACTCGTGGAACTTTATTAGAAATAAAACCTAAGTGCAAGGAATGTTGCATAGTCTCTCATTTATTCCCGAGTATTGGTGGTCGGATTTGGGTTGTAACGACCGCCAACATACGCGACTTGTGGGTAAAGGACGAAACCTCTACAGAGTGTAAATCTATCATGATAGCCTTGCTCAGGGTCACGAGCGGCCTGGATCCTTTTTGATTAGAAGATGATGTTTATTTATGCTTAATGTCACTTACACTTTATTAATTGAGGTTCAACTGGGTTTTTATTCACTTGTAGTAACTTGGATAATGTTAAAACGAACCAACTAAAAGTGCTAATGCAGTTAAGCCGTGTCTAGCCTTTTTGAGCCTTCATACACCCGTGCTATACTTGCTAAGTAAGACATTTACTTACGCTTGCTATTGTTCAACAAAATCCCGGATGGGTAACAGATGAAGTTTCTTGAGGATCTTCCGTACTACTGAGCTGTGGTCAACCAGTCAGTGTCCCTCTGGACTTGAGGCTCTACCTGTCGAGAGAGTTAGACTTCCGCTGTGTATTTGGTAAACTCTGATATAAAACTATTTTTATTCGAGCATATGTACTTTGTTTATCATATTTGTTAGTTGTATGTGTTCTGTGGACTTCTTGGGCACACATATGGCAGCATTCGGGTTTCTGTGTAAATCCGGGTGTGACATCAATGAAATCCTAGTGCCACAATAATCAAATCCTTGATGCAATGCACTAGAAGCTCTCAATCTCACAAAGAAATGCAATCTCAAAGCAAGTGAGTGAGAGAGGGGAGAACAAGGGCTCTAGAATGAGTGTTCAGCTTTTCAAAGTGCCAAGAGACCCCCCAAGCCCGTGGGGGGTGAGTATATATAGCCCTCTCCCCAAAAAACTAGCCGTTGGGGAAAAACCCGTTCTGGATCGTGCACGGCGGACCGTCCGCCAGGTCCTCACGGACCGTCCGCGTTTAAATTACAATGGCTACAACGCGCTGTCAGAGTGTGTCAGAGACGACCGTTGGGACACGGCGGACCGTCCGCCAACGCCACGGACAGTCCGC
Organism: Echinochloa phyllopogon; assembly: GCA_033239725.1. Classification (NCBI taxonomy): domain Eukaryota; kingdom Viridiplantae; phylum Streptophyta; class Magnoliopsida; order Poales; family Poaceae; genus Echinochloa; species Echinochloa phyllopogon. The sequence continues at coordinate 6,186,362 of BTCW01000009.1, read as the reverse complement.
CAGAGCGGGCTGGACCGTCCGCCAGACAACTTTAGCTCCTGAAGAATTTGAGCGAATTTACGGACCGTCCGCAATGCATCACGGACCGTCTGCGAGATCGCCCCAAGTCAACGCGCGTGGGCCCAAGTCAGCAACCATAGTAGATAGTCCGCCAGCCCCTCGGACCGTCTGCCGACGCACCGCGGACCGTCCGCCAGGCAAGGCGGACCGTCCGCCAAGCACGACAGAGCAAGCTTTCAGCAGAATAACAGAGTCCGCCCAACCAAGTTAGTCACCACAAAATCTAAATGCACTACATGCAAATCAAGGACCATTGTGGCACTAATATTTCATCGATCCAACCAAGTTGATCCCTCTTGATAGTACGGCTATGTAACCTATCAATCCGGTCATATTTCATCCTCTAATCACCTCATGACCGGTCAAATTTAAAACCCCTATCATATACCTTTGCCTTGAGCTTCCCATGGTCCATAGCACACATGCTATCCACACATCAATATTTGAAGCTCGTTAACTCTTGGGACTAACCTATTCTCATATTCTGAAATAAAATTGTTAGTCCACAAGTGTTGTCATTAATTACCAAAACTTAATTAGGGGCCTAGATGCCTTCAGACGGCGGCCTCCCGCTACGAGCTCCGCCGCCCTTCCATTAACGACCACGTCCGTCTTGAGAGGGGAGGGGGGATGGGGGAAAGCCACGCCGCCACCATCCCGGCGGGCCGCACGGACTTTCGACGGCCGGCTCCGGCGACAGCGCAGCGAGGGGGAAGGAGGGTGGGTGGCGGCGGCGGCCGGGAGGGTGACCGCCCGAGTCGCCCTACACGTGGGCGGCGCGGGCTAGGGCCTGTTGCGCAACATGATCGGGCTAAATGAAGAGACTATTGCAAAGTTAACGCACATTGCTGTAATGATTGCTCTTTCCTCCACTCTGCACTTCGATTTGATTAATTCTAATGCATATGAAGCAATGTATATTGTGTGTTATCCTATTTTTTTATTGTTTATTTGACAGTATTAGTGAGTATTGAGGAGAATGAAGAGGAGAGAATTTCTGTGGAAAGATGTTGGTTTCTTACTAGAAAAATCTTTTATTGCAATAACAGTTTAGTTAAATAGTGTAGTTTTGTGGCTGAGTAGATGCTTAAAATACGCAAAGAACACCTCTCCCTTTTTATCTCTTGTATTATGCTGTACTATTTGTGATAGAGTTTTCTTGTTGATCTGTATTTAATCACGAATGTGCTGCAAACAAAAATGCATGCCGGCACTACAAGAAAAAATGATGCTGTTAACTTAGGATTATTGCTGTATGTCATTTGTTCTTCTTGATTGATATTTTACTTTTAAAAAAAATGGTGTGGGCAATGACACACAGCCGGGCGGCGACTGGAGTCTGGGTGGGCTGTGTGCCATCGTCGCTCGCTTCCACCAAGGACTGGCTATAGGCGGCCCTGCGTCGGAGCCTTCCAAACAGAGCGATGTCCTGCGTGAGAGGGGATTGGAAAATCCAAAAATTCCCCCATGGGGCCATTTGTTCCCGGTAAAATTGCAGTAACCCACCCATAAATCACCCTGCTTGTCCATCCGGCTCGAGCCTCGGGACGGAGCTGGGGAACTCCCAGCATCGTCCGTGCGGCGGCTAAGCCGGGTCGAACGACGGAGTGCAGCGATGAACTTCGACATGATTCCTACAAAAGGTGAGTGCACCACAACTACCCGAAGGACTGAATATATATGGTTAGCACAAGAAAATCAAGTCAGTCGTCCAAGATAGTTAGTCGTTCTTGCGGGGATGAACACCACCACAAAAGGTTAGTCGTTCTTGTGGGTGTCGGTGACTACCACAAAATCGTCCAGAAATTCAGCACAAAAATCACAACAAAGGCAAAATATTTTTGGGATTTTCTAGTTATGCAAGTGAATCAAAACTTGAGCAAGAACTTGGGAAGAACTTGAGCAAAGAAATGAGAGAGAGAGCTCCTAGCATAATTTTCAGAATGGGAGAGTGAGTGAATGGTGCAAGGAAGCAAGCAAGCTTGCACCAGCTTTTATAGGCCGAGGGGGGGGGCAGTCCCCTGGTTCGCCCGAAGGCTCTGGTTCGCCCAAACCAGGCCTGGGTGGCCAGGGCACTCCCATGTGAGTGCTGCCCCTCCTTTGCTTTGATTCCACGCTAAAATGTGTGGCCACCAAATTTTTAGGTCATGTGAGTGGAGTTTAGTGGTAGGTAAGATGGAAATGTGACATGACCAAAGTGGACTTTAGTGGAGTCACCTCCATGCTGCCATGTTTGTGATAATTGGTGAGTATGCAGCCATTTTAAGTAGGGTAGACATGTTTGGTGCTGGTTGGTGGTGATGGTAAATAAATGGAGATGTTCTAGAAGGGATGAAAATGATAAAAGTTACCAATTACACCCTCTCTAGTCAAATTTCAGCATATGTCCAATTATTTTTAACCAAGCTTGCAAAATATTTCTACTCTCTCTCAAATTTTTATTCAAGTGGTTCATTTATTTTGGAAAGGGAAACATGCAAATGCAATTAAAAATTGGAAGGGAAATATGGGATACATACCGGTTTTCCTCGCGGCGAGAACTCAGATTTTAAGTCCGTGAGCGGGACTTCTCCTGTCTTCAGTTGCTTTTGTCATCGTCCGGTCCCGGAGTGGATGACTCGGATGATGCAACCTTTTTCCGCCACATCTTCTTGTTCTTCTTCTTCGGTGTCGGTGGCGGTGGGATCGGCGTCTCTGGAGAATTCAAGAGGGCGTGCTCTTCCTCGTATTTCTTTACGAGGAAGTCCATTTCTTCTATAGTCGTCGGCTTTGTTGGCTCATTCCACTTGAGCTGCTTGCCACCGAGTATTTCCAGCTCTCCATTAATGAGTGCCTTGAGGAAACACTCGGCGCTCCTCTACTCCAGTGTGAGTGGCTCTGTCTTCTTCTCTTGCCGAGGTTGAAACTTGAAGTAGGTCAACCTTCCGTCGATACGGAACGAGATTTCTCTCGCATCCATATCGATCCTAGCCCGTGAAGTGTTCAAGAACGGCCGGCCTAACACAAGGGGAAACGAGCAATCATTCCCCGTGTCGAGGACAACGAAGTCCCCAAATTCGGACCGGTACATTCTCGATCACCCCCTCGGGGTAGCGGATGGTTGAGTCCGCAAGCTGTACCTGGGCAATAGTAAGTGACAAAGTAGGGTAGCATAACTTCTTAAATAGTACCTTAGACATGATGTTGACGCTTGCCCCCAGATCACAGAGAGCATCATCAATGCAACGATTCCAGATCGTGCACTGAATGATGGGCACTCCGGGATCTTCCTTCCTATCCGGAGAGGTCTTGATGATCGCCTCTTTGCAGCTCTTGGCAGGTAGGTCCATCTTGGTGTCAGCACTTGGATGCGTGTGTTAACACCAAAATTTAGCACCAGGAAGAGGCTGACGTGTGGGCCGGATTTGGTGGAAAGATACCGTTCGGCTGAGGGGGTTTTCTTTGGAGTATTCGGCAATAACGCTCTGCGGTCGGGAACGCATCGTCATTCGGCAGAAGTATAGTTCCGCAGGCAAAAACGGTAACATTCGGGAAGGCGTGATGACGTGGAAAGACATAAGGAAAAGGCCGGTTCGAACAAGGAACGCAATATGGGCACGAGGATTCGTCATTTATTTTTAGAAACAAGTATTGTAGTCGTGTCCGATTAGGAGTTGTATCGAGACCTGGGTATAAATATAAACCCATGGCAGCTGTAGAGAGAAATCGAATCAATCATATAACAAACCGGCCCCGTGCCAACATCGAGTCCTTTAGTCGAGTCGTCGAGTTCTTCGAGAGGAACCATCGATCCGTCGACCTCCGTAAGTACCGGCAACCCTGTATCATACCTAGTATCATGCGGTGGATTTAGGTCTTGATTCAGGAAGGTTCCATTGTTAGATCATGAGCCATGCGGTGGGCTAAGGTTTAGCTTGGAGCAAGTTATCGGATTCTGTTAGATTTTGGCAAGATTTAATAGATCCATTAAATTATCCTATGTTGTTTTGAATTTATCTTTATGTTTAATTCATTACAACACTAATTTGCCCAATTTAGATTGGTTAGATTCGGTTTCAGCTCTTAATGCACTGAGTCTCCATAGCCGAATTCGAAACCAATCTAGATTGTCACGTGTTGCGGGTTCACGCTTGTTGGTCTTGTGTAGATCTTGACAGAATCGGGTATCATGCGGTAGATGCAGGTTTTTGGGTCGTCTTAGAGCTAATCATCCGGTGGATTAGAATTCGATTCGATCTGATAGATCTACCATCACCAACGGGGTATGTTCCTTCTCCATGGAACCCGATTCGGCTATTTAGCCGTATTCGGCAGAGCCGTCATGAGCGAGACGTGTTCACGGTTTCGTTTTAAATAAAGAATACTTTTAACCTTCCATGTTTAGGGCGTATCATGCGGTGGATTGCTCTATTCTTGGTTGGTGGTGTGAATCTAAGTAAGTCGTATCATGCGGTGGATTAACTTGCTTGTTTTCATGCTTGACGGGTTGAAAAGTACTTAGACATGCGGTAGACTAGTGCTTTTAATCTATGTATTCTCGTTTATTATGAAATTATGGTCATGCTTTCGCCTTTCTATTTATTTATCATGCTTTGTTTCTTGTTAATCGGCTATGAGTATGCCTTATAATGTTCATTCAGTGAAAAGCCGATCCTTCGTCATGATTACGTCACGCATTCGGCAGTACGCTCCCTGCGTGTCTTGCCGATTGCCGAATGAGGCTTTAACTGCCGACAGATAGCTTCTTTATAGCTATATGTCGTTCGAAATTGGCTTCGTAGCCGTACATATGGAACTGACTGGTATTGCCCGGTACGTTCCAGGTGTTATCTGACGCGTCGTTTTCTCCCTTTGTCAGTTTCAGGAAAATTGACTGGCACGCTTCCGGATTCATACGCCCGGGCTACGTTTTGAAGCCAGCTAATTCGGCTTGCTGTATGCTTGGCGTGAGGTGCGGATTTTGCGTCAACACACTTTTTGGCACGCCCGGTGGGACCCACGAGCTTCGAGGATGCCTGAGTTAAAGGACATGTTGGATGTCACCTTTGAGGATTTGTCTGATGAACAGCAAAGAATGGTGAAGGCTGCTGCTGATCAATTCATCAAGAAATGCTTGCTGTCTTTCGGGAAGAATAGGAGTGGTGCACCGTTTCTCAAATCAGATCTGCCAAGAGTTCTTCTGCCGGGACAATCTGATCTTACTGAAGAAGAAGAAAGGGAGAAATTCTCTAGCCTATTGTATAAGGCTTTGGGGGAGACGATGACTAACCACAACGCTGCATTCTTGAATAGTTTTCGGCTCATAATGGTCAATATCTTTGGTCAGCAAGTTGATAAGCCTTTTGAACAAGTACATGGTCAACTCGGTGGTCCAACATATTTCAACGTACAAGGAGCAGTCCCGAAACGTCATGGTAAAGGTCCTGAAGAGACTGAGGCTTCTGGGACCAAAGACGCGAATGGACAGCCAAATCAACAGGAGTATCAGCATGCATTGCCGAAACCACGCACGTATGGAGAGATGGCATTCGGCACCACGGGGAACCCGCCTGCCTCTGCTTACAAGATATCCCCTTTGAACAACAGGTTGCAAAGGGATATGTATGGGAACGGGTATTCGGAGTTCATGGATTACAATGCTGTTGATGCTCTTCCGAATCCTGGATACGCTGGTAATGTAGGGATGCCTATTGGAAGATCAGGGAATCAAGACACCAATGTTGACCTTATGGTGCAGAAGATGACCGATGTGCTGCAAAATCAATTCGGTCTGAAGCCTAAAAATCAGGGGTATATGTACTCGTCTCCTTTCCCAGAATGGTACCAGAGGGTATCATTACCGAATAGAGTCAAGGTGCCTACAGAATTTACTAAATTCTCAGGACAAGATGATACTAGCACTGTGGAACATATAGCTCGATATTTGATGCAGCTTGGAGAAGCTTCGGCAGATGAGGCTTTCAGAATCAGATACTTTCCTTTGTCATTGACAGGTCCGGCTTTTACATGGTTTGCTTCTTTGCCTGCTCAATCGATCTGCACTTGGAAAGACCTGGAGCAGAAATTCCATGCGCATTACTACATTGGCAGCACTGAGAAAAAGTTGGTTGATTTGACCAGCTTAAGGCAGAGGCATAACGAAACACCTACAGAATTCCTCAGAAGATTTAGAGAAACAAAGAGCATGTGCTTTTCTCTGAACATACCTGATGATCAGCTGGCTGGCATGGCTGTAGCTGGCATGCTGCCTGCCATTCGGGAGAAGCTATTCGGGATGGAATTTGATGATTTGGGCCAGTTGTCACACAGATTGGCCTTGATGAGTAATCAAGCATTTGGTTTCAAGAAGGATGCCAGATTTGCTAAACATAGTGATGTGGCTGACATTTATAACCAATTCCTCGAAAGAGCAGATCAAGAAGATGAGTACGAAGATAACGAAGAGGTAGCTGCAGCAGAGATAGTGTGGAGCAAAGAGCCAGTCACAGTGAATCAGAGGTGGATCAAGCAGAACAAAGGGACTTATGATTTCGATGTGACTAAGGCAGATAAATTGTTCGAATATCTTGTAAAGGAAGGCCGGATCAAGTTACCAGAAGGGCATTCTATGCTTCGGCCCGATGGAGTGAAAGACAAAAGGTACTGTGGTTTCCATGATAGAAATTCTCATTCCATTAATGAATGCAGGGTTTTTAGAATGAGGATTCAGAAGGCTATCCAAGAGGGACATCTGAAATTTGACAACAAGATGAAGCTGGATAATAACCCGTTTCCTCATAACATGATTGGGTTCTCAGTCAACATGGTGAATATTGCTGATCCTGGAGGAAAAGGGAAGATGAAAGTCCTGACGTCAAGGGAAGCGAAGCAGAATGGTTCAGTCGACCCTAGTCGGCAAATCACAATCGAACAGATTCGTGGAGAAAAGCCTCGTTTTCCGAATAGTCGATTTGAAATTGGAGAGCCTTCTAGACCCAGGATTACTTCACGCATTCTTCTTAATAAGTGGCAGCGGCAACAAGAGAAAGAGCGCTATAGAAGACATAAGTACGAAGAAGAACAGAGAAGACGCGAGGAGGAGAGGTATGAAGAAGAACGAGAAGAATACCTCCGAGAGCGAGAACGCGCACACTGGGATTGCGTCTTCTTCAGACATTGTTGGAATGAAGGTTTGAAGCTGCCTACATGGGATAATTGCCCCGAATGCAATGATGAATATGTAGAGCATAGGCAAAATGTTGCCAATCGCCGATCCGTCCATGAGAGGATTGAGAGGGTACATCCTGATGATAATCGGCGTATAAAAATATATGAGAATGATGATCAACCAAAGAAAAGATATGCTAGTCATAGATGGGTTGATCATGAAGAAGAGGATCATGACTACATCTGGCAAAAGGGACAGTGGTGCCCACCTGGTTTGAGGAAGAGCCAGAAAAGAAGAGTCCAGCGCCTGAGGAATCAGGAGTTGAAGCAAGCAGGGACCAGGTTAAGATCAATGTGGCTCCCAAAAGACAGACCTGACGAATCAGGACATTCGGCTCCTGAGTGGGTAGATGATGAAGTCGAAGTTGTCTCAGCAGATGATTCGATTAGTGTGGCAAATGTGGAGCCAGCTTTCTGGGAATATCAAGGCATAGATTGTTTCTCAGGCAAGGACTGGGGAGAAGGTCCTGTTGAACCAGTCAGCAGTGATCAACAGCCGATCGAAGCAGTCGGCTCTTTTAGCAATTTTTAATGGATAATCCAATCGATGGAACCGATGGGAAACTAGGACGTGGATTTGTGTCGGCCGATAAATTAGAAGAAGTGGATATCGGAGATGGTGACAAACCAAGACCGACATTCATTAGTGCTAACCTGGATCCGGTTTTCAGAGCAAAATTGATTGAGCTATTAAAAGAATACAAAGATTGTTTTGCTTGGGATTATTCGGAGATGCCTGGTTTAGATCGTTCTATTGTTGAGCATCGATTGCCGATTAAACCTGGTTATAAGCCTTACAAACAGCCACCTCGAAAAATCTACAAGGATGAAGTATTGGCCGATGTGAAGAAAGAGGTAGAAAGATTGATAGCAGCAAATTTTATTCGGCCATGTAGATATGCAGAGTGGATCTCTAATATCGTTCCTGTATACAAGAAAAATGGGAAAATGAGAGTTTGCATAGACTTTAGAGATCTGAACAGAGCTACACCCATGGATGGATATCCAATGCCTGTTGCTGATTCGTTGGTAGATGCTGCTGCTGGATATAAAGTGATTAGCTTCATGGATGGTAATGCAGGGTACAATCAGATTTTTATGGCATTGGAAGATGTAGCGAAGACAGCTTTTAGATGTCCAGGACATATAGGGTTGTTTGAATGGGTTGTCATGACATTTGGTTTGAAGAATGCCGGTGCAACTTATCAGAGAGCCATGAATTATATTTTCCATGAGTTGATCGGCAAGATTGTGGAGATATATATCGACGATGTTGTGATCAAGTCGTTGGATCATGAAGCACATTTGGCCGACATAAGGAAAACTCTAGAGTGCACTAGGAAACATGGGCTCAAGATGAACCCAAATAAATGTGCTTTTGGAGTTTCGGCAGGAGAATTTCTGGGATTTCTGGTGCATAAAGGAGGCATAGGAGTTGGCAAGAAGAGTATGAAGACCATTGATGAAGTTGTTCCTCCAACCAATCTTAAAGAGTTGCAGTCATTGCTTGGGAAGATCAATTTCGTCAGGAGATTCATATCAAATTTATCGCAGGAGGTGTTGCCTTTCTCTGCACTGTTAAAGGTCAAGAAAGATCAGAAATTTGTATGGGGTGACGAGCAACAAAAGGCTTTTGATGAGATCAAGGAATACATGAAGGAGCCACCAGTATTAGTACCTCCACAGCTTAACAAGCCTTTTAAGTTGTACGTGGCGGCCGATGCCCAAACTATTGGATCGGCCCTTATTCAAGAATTCGAAGGAAAGGAAAGGGTAGTCGCGTACCTTAGCCGAAAGCTGCTTGATCCCGAAACAAGGTATTCGGCTACCGAGAAGCTTTGTTTATGTGTTTACTATTCTTGTACAAAGTTTCGGCACTACTTGCTACATGCCGAATGCATTGTGTACTCAAAATTTGATGTGATAAAACACATGTTGTCTATGCCAATTTTGAACGGAAGGATTGGCAAATGGATCTTAGCTTTGTCTGAATTTGAGTTGAGGTTTGAATCGGCAAAAGCTGTTAAAGGACAAATCATTGCTGATTTCATTACTGAACATCGCGATTCATCGGCTAAGTTGATTGAAATTGTTCCTTGGGTATTATTCTTCGATGGATCTTCATGTGACAAGGGTGGTGGAGTAGGCATCGTGTTGATTTCGCCGAAAGGAGAGATATTTGAATTTGCTATTCCTACTCAACCTACTGTCACCAATAATCAAGCCGAATATGAAGCGGTACTCAGAGGACTTCAATATTTGAAAGAAGTGAAGGCCATTACAGTTAAGATCTTAGGAGATTCAGAATTGGTCATAAAGCAGCTGAATGGCGAATATGAGTGCAGAAATGATATCTTGAGAAGTTATTATGAAGAATGCAAGCAAATCTTAAGAGAGTTTCAATCAGTAATTCTGCAACATATTCCTAGAAAAGATAATGAAGAGGCGAACAAATTAGCTCAAAGTGCGTCGGGTTATAAAGAGCTTCAAGAAGTTTTCGCTAATGATGTGTATGCTTTCGGGAGTAATCTGGCAGAAGATGATTGGAGAAAAGAGATTGCCGGTTATCTGGAGAATCCATCCCGGAAAGTTTCTAGGAAGCTCAGGTATAAAGCCTTAAAGTTTGTTCTTCTTGATAATACTTTATATTATAGATCCTTGGATGGAGTGCTGTTACATTGCTTAAATCAAGAAGAAGCAAAAAAGCTGATAGGTGAAGTACATGATGGGTTATGTGGAGCACTTCAATCGGCTTACCGAATGAAGTGGGTTATTAGAAGAGCCGGGTATTATTGGCCTACAATGTTGGAAGACTGCTTTGAGTACTACAAAGGATGCCAAGACTGCCAGAGATTTGGAAATATTCAGAGAGTCCCGGCATCTGTCATGAATCCTATTATCAAGCCATGGCCATTCAGAGGATGGGGAATAGATTTGATTGGCCAAATAAATCCTCCATCTAGCAAGGGGCATAAGTTTGTACTTTTAGCAACTGACTATTTTACTAAGTGGGTTGAGGCGATTCCATTAAAGAAGGTAACATCGGAGAATATGGTTGAATTTGTTAAGGAACATATCATTTACAGATTTGGAATTCCTCAAACAATCACCACAGATCAAGGAGCTCAGTTTACGTCTTCAGAATTCAGAAGTTTTGCTGAAAGTATGGGCATCAAGTTATTAAATTCTTCTCCTTATTATGCTCAAGCTAATGGACAAACAGAGGCTTCTAATAAGATTATGATTAAAATTATACAGAAAAAGATTGATCAGAAGCCGAGACGATGGCATTCGGTACTAAATGAGGCTTTGTGGGCTTACCGAATGGCTCCGCATGGAGGTACATAGACGTCTCCTTATGAATTGGTATATGGACATCATGCTATTCTACCGTGGGAGATGCAGTCAGATTCAAGGAGAATAAGATTGCAACAGGATTTGAGTTCTAAAGATTATAGTGATTTAATGATGGACGAATTAGAGGATTTGCATATGATTCGTCTCAGGGCCTTGGAGAATATTGAGAGAAACAAAATGCGAGTTGCTAAGTATTATAACAAGAAGGTGAAAGTCAAGCAATTTGCAGAAGGGGATTTGGTTTGGAAAGCAATATTGCCGATTGGGACTAAATATGCAGCATTCGGCAAATGGTCTCCAAATTGGGAAGGTCTTTTCAGAGTGGTTAGATGTGTGCCTGGAAATGCGTATATTTTGAAAACCTTACTGGGAGAAGAATTCACTGCTGCTATAAACGGAAGATATTTGAAGAAATATTATCCTAGCGTTGAGATCGATCGTTGATTAAGATGCGATGGAAAATAGCCGGCATTCGGGAAGAAGCCGCCTTCAGGACAAAAATTTCCGACAGAGGAAAGAATGGCCAATACTAAATGTATTGCCCTTAGCACGAAATATGTTACATCAAAAGCTCATGCAAGGACACAAAAGATGAGTTTTATTGCCGAAATTCTATATATCCCTAGTACAAATTACTGGAAGAGCCTGTTTAAGACAGACTGGGGATGAATAGAATCGGCAATGGCAGCACCATGGCCATCAAGACGATCAATGGAGTCGTCAATATCATCGATGTCTTCTGGGTGGCCATTGGCAAAACCAACCGGCATCCTGGAATAGTCGGTGCCGGTGTGCGTCGACATGGCGACGAGACCCACATTGACGCCCAGACGAACGCCATGGAGGGCCACCTCATCGACGCGGTTTGCTACCGCGCCAAGGCGAGCCTCGGGAGTGTCTCCTTGGGCGTTCACCTTGTTCGCCAGCTCATCCACCAGCGCTTTCAGTCGATCGAGTTCAGCATCGCGCGCTGCAAGATTGCGAGGAAGTAACAGATTAATATCATTTGGAGGATGGGATTAGGATTGAACAAATTACGAAGATTACCATCGATGACTTCAAGCAGTTGCTTGCGTTCGGCCTGCCATTCGAGGTCCGCAATTCCCGCTTGCTTGGAGATGACCTCCAGTTCGCGACGAGAGTCGTCGCGCTCCGCCTTGAATCGGCGAGCATCGCCGTCTGAATAGCGGGAATCGGCCGATGAGTGAGTCCGATTGGACGAACTCGAAGAACTGGGCGCCGCAGGGGCAACGGCTGGAGCCACAACTGGCGCACCAGCGGCAGCGATCCATTGGATTACCCTGAGAGAACAAAGAGATTCGTCAAAGAGAGGGCAAATCTCGAGAAGGACAGAGAAAAGCAAGCAGCCAATCACCTGCGGCGAGCGCCGGCGCGGCTTCCTTCAGGCTCGTCGGCGGCTGGTCGCCTTCCGTTCGCCATTGGGGTTTTCTTGAGTTTACTGTGCTGGAAGAGGAAGAGACTCAGGCTAACAGAGGACTCGAACTGGCAGAAGGATTGGAAGGCGGAGGATGTGATGAGAGATTAGAAGTGCCCAGGGTTCGTATTTATAGAATTAACAAAGAGATCGTGGCCGAAGGTTATGGTGCGTATCCCGAAGAGTTCGGAAAGTGGGAAGGTTTTTTCTAAACCAATTGACTCCCATGTCGTTTGGGATTCTTATCAGGTCGTATTCAGCTTTGACTAAGTGGAATTCGGCTGTATTGTGGTCGAAGCGTTTTCGGATCTGACGCTATTGTGGCCGGCTTTGCCGAATAAGTTACTCACAATGAAGAAGAGCAAATCGGAGATTCAAAATGCAGCTTGGGAAAAAGTAATGCCGAATGTGATTGAGGGAAACAAAACTTACTTGAAGAAGTTGATCTTGGTTCGCCATTTGAAGATTGGAGCTTGAGAGATTCGACGAACTAGGGTTTTGAGTTTGGAAACGCACTGTGAAGATTTGGAAGCAGAAAACGGATATCAAGCGGGTTCAGCCTGGAGATGTTGGGGATTCCTGGTCAATTCCGAGATAAAAGCATCTTTTATCCCGAAATTGAAGGGGCATGTGTTAACACCAAAATTTAGCACCAGGAAGAGGCTGACGTGTGGGGCGGATTTGGTGGAAAGATACCGTTCGGCTGAGGGGGTTTTCTCTGGAGTATTCGGCAATAACGCTCTGCGGTCGGGAACGCATCGTCATTCGGCAGAAGTATAGTTCCGCAGGCAAAAACGGTAACATTCGGGAAGGCGTGATGACGTGGAAAGACATAAGGAAAAGGCCGGTTCGAACAAGGAACGCAATATGGGCACGAGGATTCGTCATTTATTTTTAGAAACAAGTATTGTAGTCGTGTCCGATTAGGAGTTGTATCGAGACCTGGGTATAAATATAAACCCATGGCAGCTGTAGAGAGAAATCGAATCAATCATATAACAAACCGGCCCCGTGCCAACATCGAGTCCTTTAGTCGAGTCGTCGAGTTCTTCGAGAGGAACCATCGATCCGTCGACCTCCGTAAGTACCGGCAACCCTGTATCATACCTAGTATCATGCGGTGGATTTAGGTCTTGATTCAGGAAGGTTCCATTGTTAGATCATGAGCCATGCGGTGGGCTAAGGTTTAGCTTGGAGCAAGTTATCGGATTCTGTTAGATTTTGGCAAGATTTAATAGATCCATTAAATTATCCTATGTTGTTTTGAATTTATCTTTATGTTTAATTCATTACAACACTAATTTGCCCAATTTAGATTGGTTAGATTTGGTTTCAGCTCTTAATGCACTGAGTCTCCATAGCCGAATTCGAAACCAATCTAGATTGTCACGTGTTGCGGGTTCACGCTTGTTAGTCTTGTGTAGATCTTGACAGAATCGGGTATCATGCGGTAGATGCAGGTTTTTGGGTCGTCTTAGAGCTAATCATCCGGTGGATTAGAATTCGATTCGATCTGATAGATCTACCATCACCAACGGGGTATGTTCCTTCTCCATGGAACCCGATTCGGCTATTTAGCCGTATTCGGCAGAGCCGTCATGAGCGAGACGTGTTCACGGTTTCGTTTTAAATAAAGAATACTTTTAACCTTCCATGTTTAGGGCGTATCATGCGGTGGATTGCTCTATTCTTGGTTGGTGGTGTGAATCTAAGTAAGTCGTATCATGCGGTGGATTAACTTGCTTGTTTTCATGCTTGACGGGTTGAAAAGTACTTAGACATGCGGTAGACTAGTGCTTTTAATCTATGTATTCTCGTTTATTATGAAATTATGGTCATGCTTTCGCCTTTCTATTTATTTATCATGCTTTGTTTCTTGTTAATCGGCTATGAGTATGCCTTATAATGTTCATTCAGTGAAAAGCCGATCCTTCGTCATGATTACGTCACGCATTCGGCAGTACGCTCCCTGCGTGTCTTGCCGATTGCCGAATGAGGCTTTAACTGCCGACAGATAGCTTCTTTATAGCTATATGTCGTTCGAAATTGGCTTCGTAGCCGTACATATGGAACTGACTGGTATTGCCCGGTACGTTCCAGGTGTTATCTGACGCGTCGTTTTCTCCCTTTGTCAGTTTCAGGAAAATTGACTGGCACGCTTCCGGATTCATACGCCCGGGCTACGTTTTGAAGCCAGCTAATTCGGCTTGTTGTGTGCTTGGCGTGAGGTGCGGATTTTGCGTCAACAGCGTGCGACCTTCCCTGTGTTGTTAGTGTGAAGTACACTACGAGACATCTTACCATGCCTGGTAGTGATAGAATTCACTGTCTCGATGGAAGGCTCGGGTTGCCCCGGAATCTTCCCCGATTCAGTGACAGGAACAGCAGCAGCTAACTGAGCGACTTGAGTTTCTATCATTTTATTAAAACTCAGTTGATTTTTCATGGCAGAAGAGAATGATTCCATCCTAGAGTCTATGCTTTCCAGAGTTTTATCATTAGCAGCAAGCTTTTTATTAATATTTTCAGTTATTTTCATCTGGCCAAAAACAAGATCTCTAAGAGACGGCTGATTATTGAAATTGCTGGAATTGTAATTGTTACCTTATTGAAGCCTCTCAAATGGGAGGTTTGGGCGCGAATTCCAGCCTTGATTGCCGTAGTTGTTCGGTCGGTACCTGTTGTTGTTGGAGTTGTTGACGTAGTGGGCATCTTCTCGCGTTTCGGGGCAGTCATTCCCCAAATGGCCAGTGTTGTGTTGACGTAAAATCTGCAGTTCACGCCAAGCACACAGCAAGCCGAATCAGCTGGCTTCACACGTGGCTCGAGTGTTCGAATCGGAAGCGTGACAGTCAATTTTCCCTGAAACTGACAAAGGAAGAAAATGTTTAGATATAAAACATGGAACGTGCCGGCTGGTACCAGACAGTTCCATCTCTACGGCTTGCAAAGCCAATTTTGATCAACATATAGCTATAGACAAGCTATCTGTCAGCAATACATGCATTCATAGCATATTCGGCAAAGCATGTAAGAAACCCACTGCCGACCGCATGACGTCATCATGATGAAAGATCGGTTTTCAACTAAACAAACGTTACAGTACTTAAATACAACCGATTAACGAATATAAAGCATGATAAATGTGAAAGCACGATCGTAAATTTCTAATAAACAAGAATGCATAGGTTTAAAAGCACTAGTCTACCGCATGTCTAGGTACTTTCGAACCCGTCAAGCGTAAAAATCAAACAAGTTAATCCACCGCATGATACAACTTGTCTAAAATCACACCACCAACCAAGAATAGATCAATCTACCGCATGATATACTCTAAACGTGGCAGGCTAAAAGCATTCATTATTTAAAACAAAGTTATGAACATGTTTCACTCGTGAAAGGACTACCGAATACGGCTAGATAGCCGAATCGGGTTCCATGAAAAAGGAACAAGCTTTGTCAATGATGATAGACCTATCAGATCGATTTCGAGCTCTAATCCACCGGATGATTAGTTCTAAAACGACCCAAAAACCTGCATCTACCGCATGATACCCGGCTCTGTCAAGATCCATACAAAATCAACAAGTTTGAACCCGCGACACGTGGCAATCTAGATTGATTCGAGTTCGGCTATGTAAGGAAACGCGATCATGTCTTGCAATGGATCAAAACCAAATCCAATCAATCTAAATTGGGCAAAAAGAGTGTTATATGAATTAAACATAAAGTAAAACCCAAACAACACAAGGTAACTTAATGAATCTATTAGATCTTTGCCAAAATCTAATAGAGCCGGTAACTTGCCTCAAGCTAAACCTTAGCCTACCGGTAACTTGGCTCATGATCTAACAAGAAAGCCTTCTCATACCAAGCTTAAATCCACCGCATTATACTAAGCATGATACAAGGTTGTCGATACTTACGGAGGTCGACGGATCGATGATTCCCCTCGAAGATTTCGACGACACGACTAAAGGACTCGAAAAGGTGGCGCAAGGCCGGTTTGTTGTATGATTGTTTGACCCCTATTACAATCACCATGGGTTTATATTTATACCCTGGTTTTGACACGATTCCTAGTCGACTACGATTACAAAACGTTTATTTCCAAAGAAATACGTCGAAACGCCGTATTCATCTCGTATTCTTCATCAAATCGGCTTCTTCCTTATATTCGATCCACGTCATCAAGCTTTCTCCGAATGCTTCCATATCTTCTCTGCGGGCCCGCTCTCTTGCCGAACGATGATGAAACTCCCGACCGCAGAACACCTTTGCCGAATGTTTTTGAAGAAGTCCGTTCTGCCGAATGGAATCTTTTTACGGGGCCCGGCCCACTAGTCAGCCTCTTTCAGGTGCCAATTTTTGGTGTTAACACATGCCCCTTCAATTTCGGGATAAAAGATATTTTATCTCGGAATTGACCATAGATACTCAACGTCTCTAGGTTACCCTACCTCAATCCCCACTTTTCCTCTCTGAAATCTTCGAAGCTTCGTCCAGATTCAAACCCTAGTTCATCGATCTTTGCAAGCTTCAATCTTCAAATGGCGCATCAAGATCAAGCCCTCCAGGTAATTCTTAATCTTCCTCAAGCACATTCGGCATCATTTCTTTTTTGAATCACATCTTAAATTTTCCTTTCGCCTTTTTCTGTTCTTGATAGGCTCTAGCGGCCGAACTTTTGATTCCCACCGAGGAAAAAGCACCCACTTATTTTCTCGGGCCCGTAGGAGATTCAGACCCTTCTGAGCTGATTGCTGCCGAATCTCAGAGGATTCCCTTCAAAACTTCACTGACAAAGCCTCACGAATGGCAAGATGCCTTCAAGAGCTGGCCTCTGCCCCCAATCGCCGGTTGGAGGAACTGGTACAAGAGAATTCTTGATGACAAAAGCCCTCAAACTAAGAACAGGGACAATCTCTGCATCTCACACTGTTTAGAGTTATCTTTAGCCGAGACACCCAAGAATGAGAGCCTTCTCATCGCAGCCTGCCACTTTTGGTCCAATGGTGCAAATGCTTTTCTTTTTGGCCATGGACCGATGTCTCCCACCTTGGCCGATGTCTACATGATGACCGGCCTGAATATCACAGAGTCTGTGCGCCCTTACAAGTACAAGGGCTCCTCCAAGCAAACAGGAGTGAAGACAGGAGTTGGATATAAGAAATATATCCAGAATTATATGTCTGATGGTCCCCTGTCTGATGTTGAATACAGGGCCTTCCTGAACATGTGGTTGTGCAGATTTATCTTCTGTGGCAAAGCCAATGAGCCGACCCTGAATCACATCGTGATGGCTGAAGATTTGGCTGCTGGTACACTTATTCCCCTTGGGAAGTATCTGCTGGGAAGTGTCTATCATATGCTCCATCAGACCACTCGCTTGATGCATGCCAACAAGAAAATCCCTTGTGTCAATGGTCCTTGGTGGTTCATCCAGATGTGGCTGCAATTGTATATGCACCAGATTGTTTCAGTTGATATCAACAATCGGCATTTCCCTTCAGTCAACTACAAGGAAGGGGAAACTCAAAGCATCAAAGGCTGTCAAACTCATGGAGAAGCTGCCTCTACTGTATCTGTGGATAAGAGTGCTGGTGAACTTTTCGAGCTTTTCTCCAAAGGCTTTGCTGATCCTCTCTGGTTTCCTTACTTTGATAATGACAACCTTACCCTTCCTTGTGAGTTTAGCTTTGAAACTGGATGTGTGGATACGCAAGCTACAGCCATCTTCAGCTCTTTCATTCGGCCCTGCATCCTGCCAGCCGAATTTTGTGGAGGGAGGCTGGTTCAGAGTACCTTTGAGTACTATCAGTCGAATATGATGGCTAGGCAATTAGGCTGTGGCCAAGTGCCACCAAGATTATTTCTTCATGAATTCCTCAAGCCCAGGGAGATTGTCACAGACTCCACTGAGACAAGAAGGATTTTTGACTACAGATGCTGCACATCCATCTATAAACCTGAGCCTTTTGTGCCAGTAACATCTGTTCATCCTTCTTTTACTGTCTGGTGGCAAGAATTTCATGATCACATCTTTAACATACCAATTCACCCTTTCTGTCTTGAATTAATGCCTGACTACCAGCCAATTTCAGAGGTAACATGCTCACTCCTCATCTTGTTTTAATAATATTTCTCTCTCTGATTACTTTATCATTCTGTAGGACATAGCGCCTACCCCTCTTGCTAGGGCGATCCAATATAAGATTGCAGGCCCAATATCTGCCCTGGGGCATCAATCTCCTACCTTGGCCCAGTTGATGTCTAGACAGGCCACTCTAGATCCAATCATCACCAGGCCATCTTTTGCCAAAAGAAAGACTCCTTCTATGCTTGTTCCTTCAGCTCCTAAGAAGAAGAGAACAACCAGCAAAAAACCCATTCAGGTCATAGTCTTTACCTTAAAACATAATGCTATTCACACTATGCTCATCTTTGTCTTTTACTATCTCAGGTTCAGACACATCAGGCAACAGCCACTACAGATTCTGCCGATGTTCCATCAACTGGTATAAATTTTACTATCTCATTCATTCTTTCCATCGGCATTTATTCCCTTTTAGTTGCAGCAACAATTTCAATGGATCAAATATTGGAGAGCCCTCCTTCTCATCATGATTCAGCTCCAGCTTCACCACTTCCTCAACTAGAAGCTGCACCTTCACCAAGGAATTCTCCAATCTCCCCTCAGCATGATATGCAAGGCCCTTCTACTGAGCTTGAGAGGTCTCCTTCTCCCATTCAGGAAGTCAGGACAGAGGTAAAGTTACTCAATCTTCTCAATTCCTCAATAAATCATTATTAATTCATCAAGAATTTCTTTTCCAGGAGAAATCTGCTTCAACATCCAGTTATTCATTTGCCTTGGATGACTTAGTTGTTGAACAAGGAGAGGAAACATCTTCTGGTCGAGCTCTATCAGAAGGAAATCAATCAAAACTGAAAGACATTTTCTCCTTACTGCAAAAAGATATTCAAGACCAAGTCAAGGATGCTGATCTTCTAAGGGATGTGCTGGATTCCATTAATCAAGATCTCCCTGCTGATATCAAGACTTCTTTGGATCCAGTTTCCAAGCTAGACAATTATTATGCTGCAGTGAAGCAGGCTCTGAAGAATCAATCTGCTCAACCAGCCTTGGAGCAAAGGAGGGCCATAGCCAAAAAATCTGTGAAAGATTTGCACTCCAGAACTCAGAGCAACAAGGAACTTTAGCTGGTCTACAGTCTGCACTTGAGTCGAAAGAGACCAGGAAAGCTGAATTAGAGGCTGAATTGAAAAACTTATCGGCTGAAATTGAAGCTGATAAAAAGAAGTGTTGACGCAAAATCCGCACCTCGCGCCAAGCACACAGCAAGCCGAATTAGCTAGCTTCAATACGTGACCCGGGCGTTTGAATCCGGAAGCGTGCCAGTCAATTTTCCTGAAACTGACAAAGGGAGAAAAAACATCAGGTAACACCTGGAACGTACCGGGCAATACCAGTCGGTTCCATATATGCGGCTACAAAGCCAATTTCGAACGACACATAGCTATAGAGAAGCTATCTGTCGGCAGTTAAAACCTCATTCGGCAATCGGCAAGACACGCATGAAACGTACTGCCGAATGCGTGACGTAAGCATGACAAAAGATCGGCTTCCAATGAATAAAGACTTAAAAACATGCTCCTAGCCGATTAATGATGAACAAAGCATGATAAATAGATAGAAGGCGAAACCATAATCATGATCTCATAGTAAACAAGAATGCATAGATTAAAAGCACTAGTCTACCGCATGTCTAGTTGCTTTCCAACCCGTCGAGCATGAAAAACAAACAAGTTAATCCACCGCATGATACGACTCGCTTGGAATCACACCACCAATCCAAGAATAGAGTAATCCACCGCGTGATACACCCTAAACATGGAAGGCTAAAAGCATTCTTTATTTAGAACAAAAAACCATGAGCACGTCTCGCTCGTGAAGACACTGCCGAATACAGCTAAATAGCCGAATCGGGTTCCATGAAGAAGGAACAAGCTTCGTCAATGACGATAGATCTATCAGATCGAATCAAACTCTAATCCACCGGATGATTAGCTCTAAGACGACCCAAAAACCTGCATCTACCGCATGATACTCGGCTCTGTCAAGACCTATACAGGATCAACGAGCGTGAACCCGCAACACGTAGCAATCTAGATCGGCTTCGAATTCGGCTATGAAGATGCAGTGTATTAAGGGTTGAAAACCGAATCTAACCAATCTAAATTGGGCAAAAGAGTGTTGTAATGAATTAAACATAAAGATAAATTCAGAGCAACACATGGTAACTTAATGAATCTATTAGATCTTGCCAAAATCCAATAGAGCCGATACATTGCTCCAAGCTAAACCTTAGCCCACCGTATGGCTCATGATCTAACAATGGAACCTTCCTGAATCAAAACCTAAATCCACCGCATGATACTAGGTATGATACAGGGTTGTCGATACTTACGGAGGTCGACGGATCGATGGCTCCTCTCGAAGAACTCGACGACTCGACTAAAAGACTCGATGTTGGCACGGGGCCGGTTTGTTGTGTGATTGATTTGATGATACTTTACAATTGCCATGGGTTTATATTTATACCCTGGTCTTGATACAACTCCTAGTCGGACACGACTACAATACTTGTTTCTAAAATAAATGACGAATCTTCGTGCCCATATCGCGTTCCTTACTCGAACCGGCCTTTTCCTTTACGCATGGTCCACGTCAGCACGCGTTCCCGAACGCTTTCCGCGAAACAGTTCTCCTGTCGAATGACGATGCGTTTCCCGACCGCAAGACATCTTTGCCGAATGCCCTTCTTGGATAAGCTTTTCCGCCGAACGACATTTTTTCATCGAATCCGGCCCACATGTCAGCCTCTTCCTGGTACCAATTTTTGGTGTCAACACATGCCCCTTCAATTTCGGGATAAGAAGCAACTTTATCTCGGAATTGACCACATCAGAAGCACTCAGCACTCTCAAGTTAACTCCACTCGGCACTCACTCCTCTTCTTTGAATCTCCAAAGCTCTCATTCATACCCGAACCCTAAATCGTCGGCTTTTTGAGATCCAATCTTCAAATGGCGAATCAAGATCTCGCTCTCCAGGTAAATTTCAACCCCTTCAAGCACATTCGGCATCCTTCTTTCAATTCGCCTTTCGAATTCCTCCTTATTCCTCTCCATTCTTACCAGGCCCTAGCTGCCGAAATCCTCATCCCGGTTGAGGAGAAGGCCCCTTCCTACTTCCTCGGCCCCGTAGGAGATTCAGACCCCTCTGAATTTATTGCGGCCGAGTCTCAGAGAATTCCCTTCAAAGTTTCCTTGACCAAACCTCACCAATGGCAAGATACCTTCAAGAACTGGCCTCTGCCCCCAATTGCTGGTTGGAGAAATTGGTATAAGAGAATATCTGATGACAAAAGCCCTCAAACGCAGAATTGGGACCATCTGCGTATCTCCCACTGCCTGGAACTGTCACTGGCCGAGACGCCGAGGAACGAAAACCTTCTGATTGCAGCCTGTCACTTCTGGTCCAATGGCGCAAACGCCTTCTTATTCGGTCATGGCCCAATGTCCCCAACTTTGGCCGACGTATACTTGATGACCGGCCTGAGTGTCACAGGAACTGTATACCCATATGAGTACAAAGGCTCCTCCAAGCAAACAGGAGTAAAGACGGGGGTCGGATACAAGAGATACATTCAGAACTATATGTCCAATGGTCCTCTGACCGATGTTGAATACAGGGCCTTTCTGAATATGTGGCTATGCAGATCAGTTTTCTGCGGCAAAGCCAACGAGCCAACCTTGAACCACATTGTAATGGCCGAGGATTTGGCTGCCGGAAAACTCATCCCACTCGGAAAATACCTCCTGGGGAGCGTCTACCACATGCTCAACCAAACCACCCACCTGATGCATATCAACAAGAAAATTCCTTGTGTAAATGGTCCCTGGTGGTTTGTTCAGATGTGGCTGCAGCTATACATGCACCAGATCGTTGCAATCGATCTCAACAGCCGAGACTTCCCTTCAATCAACTTCAAAGAAGGAGAAACCCGAAGAACCAAAGGTTGCCAAACCTATGGAGAGGCTGCCTCCACTGTATCCATCAACAAGAGTATTGGTGAACTATTTGAGCTCTTTTTCAAAGGTTTTGCTCATCCTCTCTGGTTCCCATACTTGGACAATGACAACCTTACTCTCCCCTGCGAATTCAGCTTCGAAATTGGATGTACTGATATACATTCCATAGCAATCTTCAATGCTTTCATCAATCCTTGCATCCTGCCAGCCGAATTTTGTGGGGGAAGACTGGTTCAGAGCACCTATGAGTACTACCAGCCAAACATGGTAGCCAGGCAGTTGGGATGTGGCCAAGTGCCCCCAAGGCTATTCCTTCATGAATTCCTCAAACCCAGGGAAATTATCAGAGACTCCACAGATACAAGAAGGATCTTCACTTACAAATGCTGCAAATTTGTCTATGCACCTGATCCTTTTGTACCAATAACATCTGCTCATCCATCTTTCACTCTCTGGTGGCAAGAAATTCATGATCACATTTTCAACATGCCAATCCACCCCCTCTGCCTTGAATTGATGCCTGACTATCAGCCAAGTTCAGAGGTAATATGCTTATCATTTCATCTACCTCAATAACATTAACCCTAACTGATTCTTATTCTTTCATTCTGCAGGACATAACACCTGCCCCTCTTGCCAGGGTTATCCCATACAAAGCTGCAGGTCCGGTATCAGCTTTGGGGTATCAATCTCCTTCCTTGGCCCAACTGATGGCTAGACAGGCTTCTCTAGACCCAATACTTACTAGGCCATCAGTTGTCAAAAGAAAAACCCTCCTTTTAGCTGCTCCCTCGGCTATAAAGAAGAAAAGAACAAGCAGCAAAATCAAGGTCAGAGCCTATTTTTTCTTCAAATAAAATACCTTTGGTATTTTGCTCAGCTTTATCTCTTTTTGATTTCAGGCCCAATCACAACAATTGGCCATTAGCACAGAACCTGCCGATGCTTCAGTGATTGGTAAAATTTCTCACTATTTTGTCTTTAAAGTTCCTTTTCATCGGCACTAACTTTCTTTCAGTCACAGAGCAAGCTTCAATGGATCCAACTTCGGGAAGTTCCTCTTTTCACCAAGAACCAGTTTTAGCTCTACCTGAGGTATCTGAGCCAGAAACTTCATCTTCACCAAAGAATCTTCCAAACTCTCCTCAGCATGTCATACAAGAATCTTTGCCTGAGCTTGAGCTGCCCTCTCTCTCCATCCAAGAGGTCAGGAATGAGGTAAAGATGATCACCCAATTCTCCCATCTTTAGTCAATAGACCATTACTAATTCGGCAAGAACCATCTTTCAGGAGAAAACCATCTCATCCCCAAGTTATTCCTTTGTTATGGATGACTTGGTTGCCGAACAGGGAGAAGAAATTTCTTCTGATCAAGCCTTATCAGAGGAGAATCAAGCAAAACTGAAGGAAATCCTCTCCTTCCTGCATAAGGACACCCGAGATCAAGTCAACAATGCCGATCTCTTAAGAGACTTGCTTGAATCATTTGATCAAGATCTTCCTGCCGACATCAAGATTTCTTTGGATCCAGTTTCTAAATTGGACGACCATTTTCTCGCAGTGAAGCAAGCTCTAAAGAATCAATCTGCTCAACCAGTCTTGGAACATAAGAGATCCACAATCAAGCAATCTGTGAAAGACCGGCACATTCAAGCTCAGAACAGCAAGGAATTATTGATTAAATTAGAATCTGAACTTGAAGCGAAAGAGGCCAGAAAAGCTGCACTCGAAGCCGAATTGAGAGATTTATCGGCCGAAATCGAAGCTGACAAGCAGAAAATAATTGAGCTCCCCAAGTTGACGGAAAAACTTCGAAAGGAAGCTTCAGCAGCTTTAAACGAAGATAAACAACTCAAGACAAAGCTTGTTGCTCTGGCTAGAACCCAAGAAACTGACAAGAACTTATTAGAGAACATTAGCAATATAATAGAAAATGCGAAGAATGTAATCTCAAAGTTCTTGGGTTTGTAATTGTAACAAACAATTGATAGCCGAATGTTCATTAGTTCTATAACCTTGCTTTCTCTTATCCCCTTTTTTACTGTGAATGACTCATTCGGCTAAACTAGTTGTGATAGTATCAGACCCGAAAACGCCTTATACTCAATACAGCCGAATCTCATCCAGTCAAAACTGAATATGATTCGGCAAGGATCCCAAGCGACATGGAAACTGTTCAGTTGGAAAACCCTCTCCGTTATCCGAATCTCTTGGGATATGTACCACGATCCTCAGCCACGATCTCATCGTTAGTTCCATAAATACAGACCTCAAGTGCCTCTAACCTTTCATCAACCCTTGAGCACTCCACTAGCTTGAGCCCCTTCCTCTTCCAGCGCAGTAACCTTCAAGAAAACGCCATGGCTGACAATAGAAGGCGTCCGGCCGCCAACGAGGCTGAAGGAAGCCGTACCGGCGCTCGTCGGAGGTAACGACTACTCGCTTTCTCATGCCTTCTTCCCAGATCTCACCGTCATTCTCAAGTTCCTTCGTTCTTTCAGGCTTATCCAATGGAACCCAAACGTCGCTCCCTCGGCAAATCCGGCCGCTTCAGATGATTCTTCGGCATCATCTAGCCGATCTTCCGGATCCGATTGGGATCTATACTCGGACAGCGACGCCCGCCGGTTCAAGCAAGAACGCGATGACGCTCGGCGAGAGCTGGGGGTCATCTCCAAACAAGCCGGGATCGCAGATCTTGAATGGCAAGATCAGCGCAAGCAACTGCTCGAAACCATCGACGGTAATTTCTTGCATTCTACTTGACTTTAATCCGATTCAAGACTAATATGCTGTCGTTCTGCAATCTTTTAGCCCGCGACGCCGAACTCAATCGGCTGAAGACCCGGATCGAGTCTTTGGCCAACAAGGTGAACGCTCCTGGAGATACGCCGGAAGCCCGTCTCGGCGCGGTAGCAGGCCGTATCGACGAGGTGGCCTCACATGGCATCCAGCTAGGCGCTGCTGCAGGCTTGGTTGCCATGTCGACGCACACCGGCACCGACTACTCCAGGATGCCGACCGGCTTCGCCAACGGCAACCCGGAGGAGATCGACGATGTCGAGGACTCCATCGAGCGCCTCGAAGCTCACGGCGCCGCCGTTGCCGATTCCATCCACCCCCAATCTGTTCTGAACAGACTATTCCATTAGTTTGTATCTAGGGTCATGGAATTTCGGCAATAAAGACCATCTTTTGTATTTCCCTTTGTGATAGTGTGATTGAATTCAATGATGCAAAATATTTGTGCTAAGGGCAATACATCCCAGTATTGGCCATCTCTTTTTCTGTTAATATTTTTATTCTGAAGACGGTTCCTTCTCGAATACCGGCTATTCTGACGTTAAACACTTTGATCATCGATCAATCTCAATACTAGGATAATATTTCTTCAAGTATCTCCCATTGATAGCAGCTGTAAACTCTTCTCCTAGTAAAGTTTTCAAGATATATGCATTCCCAGGCACGCATCTGAGTACTCTGAAAGGACCTTCCCAGTTTGGAGACCACTTGCCGAATGCACTGTATTTAGTTCCAATCGGCAATATTGCTTTCCACACCAAATCTCCTTCTGCAAATTGCTTGACTTTCACCTTCTTGTTGTAATATTTAGCAACTCGCATTTTATTTTTCTCAATGTTCTCCAAGGCCCTGAGACGAACCATATGCAAATCCTCTAATTCATCCATCATTAAATCACTATAGTCTTTAGAACTCAAATCCTGTTGCAATTTAACTCTTCTTGAGTCTAATTGTATCTCCCATGGCAAGATAGCATGATGTCCATATACCAACTCATAAGGAGA
Organism: Echinochloa phyllopogon; assembly: GCA_033239725.1. NCBI lineage: Eukaryota > Viridiplantae > Streptophyta > Magnoliopsida > Poales > Poaceae > Echinochloa > Echinochloa phyllopogon. The sequence continues at coordinate 6,160,378 of BTCW01000009.1, read as the reverse complement.
CGTCTGTGTAGCCCCATGTGGAGCCATTCGGTAAGCCCATAAAGCCTCATTGAGTACCGAATGCCACCTCCTTGGCTTCTGATCAATTTTCTTCTGTATAATCTTGATCATAATCTTGTTAGAAGCCTCAGCTTGTCCATTAGCTTGAGCATAATAGGGAGAAGAATTCAACAATTTGATGCCCATACTTTCAGCAAAACACCCGAACTCTGAAGATGTAAACTGAGTTCCTTGATCTGTGGTGATTGTTTGAGGAATTCCAAATCTGTAAATGATATGTTCTTTGACAAACTCAACCATATTTTCTGATGTCACCTTCTTCAATGGAATTGCCTCAACCCACTTAGTAAAATAATCGGTTGCTAAAAGTACAAACTTATGCCCCTTGCTAGATGGAGGATTTATCTGGCCAATCAGATCCATTCCCCATCCTCTGAATGGCCATGGCTTGATAATAGGATTCATGACAGATGCCGGGACTCTCTGAATATTTCCAAATTTTTGGCAATCTTGGCATCCTTTGTAGTACTCAAAGCAGTCCTCTAGCATTGTGGGCCAATAATACCCAGTTCTCCTAATAACCCACTTCATTCGGTAGGCCGATTGATGTGCTCCACACAACCCATCGTGTACTTCTCCTACCAGCTTCTTTGCTTCTTCTTGATTTAAGCAACGTAACAACACCCCATCCAAGGATTTATAAAACAAATTATCATCAAGAAGAACAAACTTTAAAGCTTTATACCTGAGCCTTCTAGAAACCTTTCGGGACGGATTCTCCAGATAATCGGCAATCTCTTTTCTCCAATCATCTTCTGCCAGATTACTCCCGAAAGCATACATATCATTAGCAAAAATTTCTTGAAGCTCTTTATAACCCGAAGCACTTTGAGCCAACTTGTTTGCCTCTTCATTGTCTTTCCTAGGAATGTGCCGCAGAGTTACTGACTGAAATCCCTTCAAGATTTGCTTACATTGTTCATAATAATTCTTCAAGATGTCGTTTCTGCATTCATACTCGCCATTTAGTTGTCTTATGACCAACTCTGAATCTCCAAAAACTTCAACCGCAATGGCCTTTGCTTCTCTCAGATATTGAAGTCCTCTGAGCAATGCTTCGTATTCGGCTTGATTATTAGTGACAGTAGGCTGAATAGGAATAGCAAATTCAAACATCTCTCCTTTCGGCGAAATCAACACAATACCTACTCCACCACCCTTGTCATATGAAGATCCATCGAAGAATAGTGCCCAAGGAGCAATTCCAAGCAAACTAACTGATGGATTGCGATGCTCAGTAATGAAATCGGCAATAATCTGTCCCTTAACAGCTTTTGCCGATTCGAACTTTAACTCGAATTCAGACAAAGCTAAAATCCATTTGCCAATCCTTCCGTTCAAAATCGGCATAGACAACATGTGCTTTATCACATCGAATTTTGAGTACACAATACATTCGGCATGTAGCAAGTAGTGCCGAAACTTTGTGCAGGAGTAGTAAACACATAGACAAAGCTTTTCGGTAGCCGAATACCTTGTTTCAGGATCAAGCAGTTTTCGGCTAAGGTATGCAACCACCCTTTCCTTTCCCTCAAACTCTTGTATGAGGGCCGATCCAATCGTTTGGGCATCGGCCGCCACGTACAACTTAAAAGGCTTATTCAGCTGCGGAGGTACTAACACTGGTGGTTCCTTCATGTATTCCTTGATCTCATCAAAAGCCTTTTGTTGTTCGTCACCCCATATAAATTCCTGGTCCTTCTTGACTTTTAGTAGTGCAGAAAAAGGCAACACCCTTTGTGATAAATTTGATATGAATCTTCTGACGAAATTAATCTTTCCAAGCAATGATTGCAATTCTTTAAGATTAGTTGGAGGAACAACTTCATCAATGGTCTTCATACTCTTCTTGCCAACTCCTATGCCCCCTTCATGCACCAAAAACCCCAGAAATTCTCCTGCCGAAACTCCAAAAGCACACTTATTTGGATTCATCTTGAGCCCATGTTTCCTAGTGCATTCTAAAGTTTTCCTTATGTCGGCCAAATGTGCTTCATGGTCCAACGACTTGATCACAACATCATCGATATATATCTCTACAATCTTGCCGATCAACTCGTGAAAAATATAATTCATAGCCCTCTGATAAGTTGCACCAGCATTCTTCAAACCAAAAGTCATGACAACCCACTCAAATAACCCTATATGTCCTGGACATCTGAAGGCTGTCTTTGCTATGTCTTCCAATGCCATAAAAATTTGATTGTACCCCGCATTACCGTCCATGAAACTAATCACTTTAAATCCAGCAGCAGCATCAACCAGTGAATCAGCAACAGGCATTGGATACCCATCCATGGGTGTAGCTCGGTTCAGATCCCTAAAGTCAATGCAAACTCTCATCTTCCCATTTTTCTTGTACACGGGAACGATATTAGAGATCCATTCTGCGTATCTGCATGGCCGAATAAAATCTGCCGCTAATAATCTTTCTACTTCTTTCTTTACATCGGCCAAAACTTCATCCTTGTAGATTTTCCGAGGTGGTTGCTTGTAAGGCCTATAACCAGGTTTAATCGGCAACAGATGCTCAACAATAGAACGATCTAAACCAGGCATCTCCGAATAATCCCAAGCAAAGCAATCTTTGTATTCTTTTAACAGCTTAATTAACTTCGCCCTGAAAACCGAGTCTAAGTTAGCACTGATGAATGTCGGCCTTGGTTTATCACCATCTCCAATGTCTACCTCTTCTAACTTATCAGCCGACACAAATCCATGTCCTAGCTTCCCATCAGTTCCGTCGATTGGATTATCCATTAAAAATTACTAAAAGAGCCGACTGCTTCGATCGGCTGTTGATCACTGCTGACTGGCTCAATAGGACCTTCTCCCCAGTCTTTTCCTGAGAAACAATCTATGCCCTGATATTCCCAGAAGGCTGGTTCTACATTTGCCACACTAATCGAATCATCTGCCGAGACGACTTCGACTTCATCATCTACCCACTGAATGAGCTGTTGATGCATGGTAGAAGGAATGCAGCAATTGGCATGGATCCAATCTCTTCCAAGCAGTAAGCTATATGTCCCTTTGCCTTCAATAACGAAGAAGGTTGTGAGCAGAACCTTGGACCCAATCATCAGATCCACATGTACGCATCCTTTGGTGTCCGAGGGATTTCCAGCAAAATCATTCAAAACTATGCTCGTTGGCGTTAAATCTCCGGGGCTCATGCCAAGCTTCTTGAATGTGCTGTATGGCATCACATTAACAGCAGCTCCACCATCAACAAACATCTTCGTCAGTGGCTTTCCATTGACATATCCTCTTAAGTACAGTGGCTTCATGTGTCGATTCTGGACTGGCTTTTCGAAAATAGCTTGCTTACTTAGTACCAATTGCGCCATTAACCCACATTGTTCGGCTCCATCTATTTCCGATAATGCCTCTTCCTGCACAATTTGGTTAGCTGGAGCCATGAATTCATTCGGCAAGAAATATACCATGCATGTAGGAGCTGAATGTCCTGATTCATTAGGTCTGTCTTTAGGGAGCCATATCGATCTCAACCTGGTCCTTGCTTGCTTCAACTCCTGATTCCTTAGGCGCTGAACTCTTCTTTTCTGGCTTTTCCTCAGGCCAGGTGGGCACCATTGTCCTTTTTGCCATACGTACTCATGATCCTCTTCTTCATGATCGACCCATCTATGACTAGCATGCCTTTTCCTTGGTTGATCATCATTCTCATATATTTCTATACGCCGATCATCACCGGGATGTATCCTCTCAATCCTCTCATGTACGGATCGGCGATTGGCACCATTTTGCCTATGTTCAATATATCCATTATTGCATTCGGGACAGTTTTCCCATGTAGGCAGTTTCAAACCCTCATTCCAGCAATGTCTGAAGAAGACGCAGTCCCAATGTGCGCGTTCTCGTTCTCAGAAGTACTCCTCTTGTTCTTCTTCATACCTTTTTTCTTCGCGCTTCCTCTGTTCTTCTTCATACTTATGTCTTCTATAGTGTTCTTTCTCTTGTTGCCGCTGCCATTTATTGAGGAGAATACGCGAAGTGATTCTGGGTCTAGAAGACTCCCCAATTTCAAAGCGACTAATCGGAAAACGAGGCTTCTCTCCACGAATTTGTTCAATCGTGATTTGCCGACTAGGATCAACCGAACCACTCTGCTTCGCTTCCCTTGATGTCAGGACTTTCATCTTTCCTTTTCCTCCAGAATCGGCAATATTCATCATGTTGACTGAGAACCCAATCATGTTCTGAGGAAACGGGTTATTATCCAACTTCATCTTGTTGTCAAATTTTAGATGCCCCTCCTGGATGGCCTTCTGAATCTTTACTCTGAAAACCCTGCACTCATTAATGGAATGAGAATTTCTATCATGAAATCCACAATAACTTTTGTCTTTCACTCCATCAGGCCGAAGCATAGAATGCCCTTCTGGTAGTTTGATCCGGCCTTCCTTTACAAGATACTCGAACAATCTATCTGCCTTAGTCACATCGAAATCATAAGTTCCTTTGTTCTGCTTGATCCACCTCTGATTTACCGTGACTGGCTCTTTGCTCCACACTATCTCTGCTGCAGCTACCTCTTCATTATCCTCGTACTCATCTTCTTGATCTGCTCTTTCGAGGAACTGGTTATAGATGTCAGCTACATCATTATGTTTAGCGAATCTGGCATCTTTCTTGAAACCATATGCCTGATTACTCATTAAGGCCAATCTGTGTGACAACTGGCCCAGATCATCAAACTCCATCCCGAATAGCTTTTCCCGAATGGCAGGCAACATGCCAGCTACAGCCATGCCAGCTAGCTGATCATCAGGTATGTTCAGAGAAAAGCACATGCTCTTTGTTTCTCTAAACCTTCTGAGGAATTCTGTAGGTGTTTCATTACTCCTCTGCCTTAAGCTGGTCAAATCAACCAACTTTTTCTCGGTACTGCCAACATAGTAATGAGCATGGAATTTCTGCTCCAGGTCTTTCCAGGTACAAATCGATTGAGCAGGCAAAGAAGCAAACCATGTAAAAGCTGGACCAGTCAGCGACAAAGGAAAGTATCTGATTCTGAAGGCCTCATCTGCCGAAGCTTCTCCAAGCTGCATCAGATATCGAGCTACATGCTCTACTGTGCTAGTATCATCTTGCCCCAAGAATTTGGTGAACTCTGTAGGTACTTTGACTCGATTCGGCAACGATACTCTTTGATACCATTCTGGGAAAGGAGACGAGTACATTTATCCTTGATTCTTAGGTTTCAGACCGAATTGATTTTGCAATACATCGGTCATCTTCTGCACCATAAGGTCAACATTGGTGTCTTGATTTCCCGATCTTCCAACAGGCATCCCTGCATTACCTATATATCCGGGATTCGGGAGAGCATCAATAGCATTGTAATCCATGAACTCCGAATACCCATTCCCATACATATCCCTTTGCAACCTGTTGTTTAAAGGGGATATCTTGTAAGCAGAGGCAGGTGGATTTCCTGTGGTGCCGAACGCCATCTCGCCATACGTGCGTGATTTCGGCAATGCATGCTGATACTCCTGTTGAATCGGCTGTCCATTCGCGTCTTTGGTCCCAGAAGCTTCAGTCTCCTCAGGACCTTTTCCATGACGTTTTGGGGCTGGTCCTTGTACGTTGAAATATGTTGGACCACTGAGTTGACCATGTGCTTGTTCGAAAGGCTTGTCAACTTGCTGACCAAAGATATTGACCATTATGAGCCGAAAACTATTCAAGAATGCCGCGTTGTGATTGGTCATCGTTTCCCCCAAGGCCTTGTACAACAAGCTAGAGAACTTCTCCCTCTCTTCATCTTCAGTAAGATCAGACTGTCCAGGTAGAAGGACTCTTGGCAGACCTGTCTTGAGAAACGGTGCACCACTCCTGTTCTTCCCGAAAGACAGCAAGCACTTCTTGATGAACTGATCAGCAGCAGTCTTTACCATTTGTTGTTGTTCACTTGACAATTCTTCAAAAGTGACGTCCAGCATGTCCTTCAACTCAGGCATCTTCGAAGCTTGTGGTCCCACCGGGCGTGCCAAAAAGTGTGTTGACGCAAAATCCGCACCTCGCGCCAAGCACACAGCAAGCCGAATTAGCTAGCTTCAATACGTGACCCGGGCGTTTGAATCCGGAAGCGTGCCAGTCAATTTTCCTGAAACTGACAAAGGGAGAAAAAACATCAGGTAACACCTGGAACGTACCGGGCAATACCAGTCGGTTCCATATATGCGGCTACAAAGCCAATTTCGAACGACACATAGCTATAGAGAAGCTATCTGTCGGCAGTTAAAACCTCATTCGGCAATCGGCAAGACACGCATGAAACGTACTGCCGAATGCGTGACGTAAGCATGACAAAAGATCGGCTTCCAATGAATAAAGACTTAAAAACATGCTCCTAGCCGATTAATGATGAACAAAGCATGATAAATAGATAGAAGGCGAAACCATAATCATGATCTCATAGTAAACAAGAATGCATAGATTAAAAGCACTAGTCTACCGCATGTCTAGTTGCTTTCCAACCCGTCGAGCATGAAAAACAAACAAGTTAATCCACCGCATGATACGACTCGCTTGGAATCACACCACCAATCCAAGAATAGAGTAATCCACCGCGTGATACACCCTAAACATGGAAGGCTAAAAGCATTCTTTATTTAGAACAAAAAACCATGAGCACGTCTCGCTCGTGAAGACACTGCCGAATACAGCTAAATAGCCGAATCGGGTTCCATGAAGAAGGAACAAGCTTCGTCAATGACGATAGATCTATCAGATCGAATCAAACTCTAATCCACCGGATGATTAGCTCTAAGACGACCCAAAAACCTGCATCTACCGCATGATACTCGGCTCTGTCAAGACCTATACAGGATCAACGAGCGTGAACCCGCAACACGTAGCAATCTAGATCGGCTTCGAATTCGGCTATGAAGATGCAGTGTATTAAGGGTTGAAAACCGAATCTAACCAATCTAAATTGGGCAAAAGAGTGTTGTAATGAATTAAACATAAAGATAAATTCAGAGCAACACATGGTAACTTAATGAATCTATTAGATCTTGCCAAAATCCAATAGAGCCGATACATTGCTCCAAGCTAAACCTTAGCCCACCGTATGGCTCATGATCTAACAATGGAACCTTCCTGAATCAAAACCTAAATCCACCGCATGATACTAGGTATGATACAGGGTTGTCGATACTTACGGAGGTCGACGGATCGATGGCTCCTCTCGAAGAACTCGACGACTCGACTAAAAGACTCGATGTTGGCACGGGGCCGGTTTGTTGTGTGATTGATTTGATGATACTTTACAATTGCCATGGGTTTATATTTATACCCTGGTCTTGATACAACTCCTAGTCGGACACGACTACAATACTTGTTTCTAAAATAAATGACGAATCTTCGTGCCCATATCGCGTTCCTTACTCGAACCGGCCTTTTCCTTTACGCATGGTCCACGTCAGCACGCGTTCCCGAACGCTTTCCGCGAAACAGTTCTCCTGTCGAATGACGATGCGTTTCCCGACCGCAAGACATCTTTGCCGAATGCCCTTCTTGGATAAGCTTTTCCGCCGAACGACATTTTTTCATCGAATCCGGCCCACATGTCAGCCTCTTCCTGGTACCAATTTTTGGTGTCAACAAGAAGATAGCCAAAATTCCTGGTCTGACAGAGGAGCTGCGCAAGGAGGCTTCAGCAGCTCTGAATGAAGAGAAGCAGCTCAAAGCCAAACTTTCTGCTCTGGCCAAAACCCAAGAGGCTGACAAGCAATTACTGGAGAATATCAGCAACATGATTTTGAATGCCAAAAATGTAATCTCAAAATACTTGGGTGTGTGATTTGTATCAAACAGTTGAATAGCCGAATGCTTGATCATTTCTGCATTTTCCATCATCTTTACTTCTGTTTTGTCCCATTGTGAATGACTCATTCGGCAACGCTGGCTTCCACAATGTTAGTCCCGAAAAGTTCAGTACAGCCGAATCTGGTCGAACCGAATGTGACATCAGCATGAATCCCAAACGACACGGAAACCGCTTGGTTCGTGGGCTTTCCACCTTCCGAATTTTTGGGATGCGCGCCACGATCTCTGGCCACGATTTCCTCTTCGGGTTCTATAAATAAACATACCGAGTGCCGCTATCTCCTCACCAAGTCTTTCGCCTTCCTCGAGCTCTTCTTTTCCCCAAGCACAGTAAACTCAAGAAAACCCCCATGGCGAACGGAAGGCGACCGATCGCCGATGAGCCCGAAGGAAGCCGCGCCGGCGCTCGCCGCAGGTAATGACTGCCCGCCTCTCTCTACTTTTCACGGGATTTTGCCCTTCTTTCTGACAAATCTCTTTGTTTTTTCAGGCTAATCCAATGGAACCCCGTCGCTGCTCCGGCCGCGGCTCCTGCTGCGGTTCCAGCCGTGGCTCCTGCGGCTCCTGCTGCGGCGTCCGATTCCTCCAGTTCGTCCAATCGAACTCTTGAATCGGATGATTTTCGCTACTCAGATAGCGACGCCCGTCATTTCAGGAGGGAGCGCGATGAGACGCGCCATGAGCTGGAGATTATCTCAAAACAAGCTGGGATTGCTGACCTTGAGTGGCAGCACGAGCGCAAACAGTTGCTCGAAACCATTGACGGTGAGTCCTACAATCTGCTTAATTTCAATCTTGTTTCTTCAAATGATATTAATCTGTTGCTCCTTTGTAACCTCGCAGATCGTGACGCCGAGCTCAATCGGCTGAAGGCGCTGGTGGAGGAGCTGGCGAACAAGGTGAACGCCCAAGGGGACACACCCGAGGCTCGCCTTGGCGCGGTGGCAGGCCGCGTCGACGAAGTGGCCCTCCATGGCGTTCGCCTGGGTGCCGCCGTGGGCTTAGTTGCCACGTCGACCCGCACCGGCACTAACTACTCCAGGATGCCGGTCGGTTTTGCCAACGGCAATCCAGAAGACATCGACGACATTGAAGCCTCCATTGATCGTCTTGATGGCCATGACGCCGCCATTGCCGATTCCATCCATCCCCAGTCTGTCTTAAACATGCTCTTCCAGTAGTTTGTACTAGGGATTTATGGAATTTCGGCAATAAAACTCATCTTTTGCATCTTTTTTGCGATAATTTTGTTGCTCTTGTGATGTAATTTGTGTGCACTAAGGGCAATACACTCTAGTATTGGCCATTTTCCTTTTTGTTGGAATTTTTTGCTCTGAAGGCGGCTCCTTCCCGAATGCCGGCTATTTGACATTTTGATTCTCCATCAGCGATCAACTTCAATACTAGGATAATATTTCTTCAAATATCTTCCATTTATGGCAGCAGTGAATTCTTCCCCCAGTAATGTTTTCAAAATGTATGCATTTCCAGGCACACATCTAACCACTCTAAAAGGACCTTCCCAATTTGGGGACCATTTACCGAATGCACTGTATTTAGTACCAATCGGCAACAATGCCTTCCAAACTAAATCTCCTTCTGCAAATTGCTTGACTTTCACTTTCTTGTTGTAATATTTAGCAATCAGCACCTTATTTTTCTCAATATTTTCCAAGGCCTTGAGACGAATCATATATAAATCTTCTAATTCATCCATCATTAAATCATTATAATCTTTAGAACTTAAATCCTTCTGCAATTTTATCCTCCTTGAGTGTGACTGCACTTCCCATGGCAAAACAGCGTGATGTCCATATACCAATTCATAAGGAGACGTTTTTGTAGACCCATGAGGGGCCATTCGGTAAGCCCACAATGCTTCATTGAGTACCGAATGCCACTTTTTTGGCTTCTGATCAATTTTCTTTTGTATAATTTTAATCATAATTTTGTTAGAAGCCTCTGCCTGTCCATTAGCTTGGGCATAATAAGGAGAAGAATTCAATAATTTGATCCCCATACTTTCAGCAAAATCTCTGAACTCTGAAGATGTAAACTGAGTCCCTTGATCTGTGGTAATTGTCTGAGGAATTCCAAATCTGTAAATGATGTGCTCTTTGACAAATTCAATCATATTTTCCGATGCCACCTTTCTCAATGGAACTGCCTCAACCCATTTAGTGAAATAATCTGTTGCTAAAAGTACAAACTTATGCCCCTTGCTCGATGGAGGATTTATCTGGCCAATCAAATCTATTCCCCATCCTCTGAATGGCCATGGCTTGATAATAGGGTTCAGAGCCGATGCTGGAACTCTCTGAATGTTTCCAAATTTCTGACAGTCTTGACATCCCTTGTAATATTTAAACCAATCTTCCAACATTGTCGGCCAGTAATATCCAGTTCTTCTAATAACCCATTTCATTCGGTAAGCTGACTGGTGTGCTCCACATAATCCATCATGCACTTCGCTTATCAGCTTCTTTGCCTCTTCTTGATTTAAGCAACGTAATAATACTCCATCCAGGGATTTATAATATAAATCTTTATCAAGAAGAACAAACTTTATAGCTTTATACCTGAGCTTTCTAGAAACCTTCTGGGATGGATTCTCCAAATAATCGGCAATTTCTTTTCTCCAATCATCTTCTGCCAGATTACTCTCGAAAGCACAATCATCATTGGCAAACACTTCTTGATTTTCTCTGTAACCTGATGCACTTTGAGCCAATCTGTTTGCTTCTTCATTATCCCCTCTAGGAATGTGTTGTAGAATTACTGATTGAAAGCTCTTCAAGATTTGCTTGCATTCTTCATAGTAATTCCTTAAGATATCATTTTTGCATTCATATTCACCATTCAATTGTTTTATAACTAGCTCTGAATCTCCAAAAATTTCAACTGCAATGGCCCTTGCTTCTTTCAAATATTGGAGTCCTTTGAGCAATGCCTCATACTTAGCTTGATTGTTAGTGACAGTAGATTGGATGGGAATAGCAAACTCAAACACTTCGCCTTTGGGTGAAATTAACAAAATACCTGCTCCACCACCTTTGTCACATGAAGATCCGTCAAAGAATAACACCCAAGGAGTAATATTAAGCAAGTTTATTGATGAATCGCGATGTTCAGTAATAAAGTCAGTAATAATCTGCCCCTTGACAGCTTTTCCGATTGAAACCTTAATTCAAATTCAGATAAGGCCAAAATCCATTTGCCAATCCTTCCATTCAAAATTGGCATAGACAACATGTGTTTAATCACATCAAACTTTGAATATACAACGCATTCGGCATTTAATAAATAGTGCCGAAATTTTGTACATGAGTAATAAACACATAAGCAAAGCTTCTCTATAGCCGAATATCTTGTTTCAGGATCTAGTAACTTTCGGCTAAGGTATGCAACTACTCTTTCCTTCCCCTCGAACTCTTGTATGAGGGCCGATCCAATAGTTTGGGCATCGGCCGCCACGTACAACTTGAAAGGCTTGTTCAATTGTGGAGGTACCAATACTGGTGGCTCTTTCATGTATTCCTTTATTTCATCGAAAGCCTTTTGTTGTTCGTCACCCCATACAAACTTTTGATCCTTTTTGATTTTCAGTAGTGAAGAAAAGGGCAACACCTTCTGTGACAAATTTGATATGAATCTTCTCACAAAATTTATCTTGCCAAGTAATGATTGCAACTCTTTAAGATTAGTTGGAGGAATAATTTCATCAATTACCTTCATGCTTTTCTTGCCAACTCCTATCCCTCCTTCATGTATCAAAAATCCCAGAAATTCTCCAGCTGAAACTCCAAAAGCACATTTATTCGGGTTCATCTTAAGCCCATGCTTCCTAGTGCATTCTAGAGTTTTCTTTATGTCAGCCAAATGAGACTCATGATTTAATGACTTGATCACAACATCATCAATATATATTTCCACAATCTTGCCGATCAACTCATGAAAAATATAATTCATAGCCCTCTGATAAGTTGCACCAGCATTTTTCAGTCCAAACGTCATGACAACCCACTCAAACAACCCTATGTGTCCAGGACATCTGAAAGCTGTCTTTACTATATCCTCTAATGCCATAAAAATTTTATTATACCCTGCATTACCATCCATGAAACTGAGTACTTTATATCCAGCGGCAGCATCAACTAATGAGTCGGCAATAGGCATTGGATATCCATCCATGGGTGTAGCCCTGTTTAGATCTCTAAAGTCTATGCAAACCCTCATTTTTCCATTTTTCTTATAGACAGGAACAATATTAGAGATCCAATCTGCATATTTGCATGGCCGAATGAAATTTGCGTCTAGTAATCTTTCAATCTCCTTTTTCACATCGGCCAACACTTCTTCCTTGTAGATTTTTCGGGGTGGCTGTTTGTAAGGCTTGTAACCAGGCTTGATTGGCAACCGATGCTCAACAATAGAACGATCTAAACCAGGCATCTCTAAATAATCCCAAGCAAAGTAGTCTTTGTATTCTTTTAATAATTTAATCAACTTTTCTTTGAAGACTGAATCCAAGTTAGCACTGATGAATGTCGGCCTTGGCTTGTCACCATCTCCAATGTCCACTTCTTCTAGCTTATCAGCCGACACAAATCCACGTCCTAACTTCCCGTCAGTCCCATTAATTGGATTTTCCATCAAAAATTACTATGAGAGCTGACTGCTTTGATCGGCTGTTGATCACCGCTGACTGGTTGAACAGGACCTTCTCCCCAATCTTTGCCTGAAAAGCAATCTATGCCTTGATACTCCCAAAAAGCTGGTTCTACATTAGCCACGCTTATTGAATCATCTGCTTGGACAATTTCCACTTCATCATCTATCCACTGAATAAGCTGTTGATGCATGGTAGAGGGAATACAGCAATTTGCATGGATCCAATCCCTTCCAAGCAACAAACTATATGATCCTTTGCCCTCAATAACAAAGAAGGTTGTAAGCAGAGTTTTAGACCCAATCATCAAATCCACATGTACGCATCCTTTAGTGTCTGAAGGATTTCCAGCAAAATCATTCAAAACTATGTTTGTTGGTGTTAAATCTCCAGGGCCCATGCCAAGCTTTCTAAATGTAGTATATGGCATCACATTGACAGCAGCTCCACCATCAACAAACATCTTGGTTAATGGTTTTCCATTGACAAATCCCCTTAAGTATAGTGGCTTCATGTGACGATTCTTAGCTGGTTTATCGAAAACAGCTTGCTTATTCAGCATCAACTGTGCCATTAACTCCAATTGTTCGGCTTCATCCATCTCTGGCAATATTTCTTCCTGTACAATTTGATTAGCTGGAGCCATGAATTCATTCAGTAAGAAGCATACCATGCATGTGGGAGCCGAAGGACCATGTTCATCAGGTCTGTCTTTTGGGCGCCATATCGATTCCATCCTAGTTCCTGCTTCCTTTAATTCTTGATTTCTTAGGCGTTGCACCCTTCTCTTTTGACTTTTCCTCAAACCAGGTGGGCACCACTGTCCTTCTTGCCATACATAACCATGATCATCTTCTTCTTCATGATCAATCCATCTGCGGTCAGCATACCTCTTCCTCATTTGATTATCATTTTCATATGTCTCAAAACGCCGATTATCACTGGGATGTATTCTGCCAATTCTTTCATGGACAGATCGGCGATTGACAGTATCCTGCCTGTATTCATCACGTCTATCATTGCATTCAGGACAATTGTTCCATGTGGGAAGCTTTAAACCCTCATTCCAGCAGTGTCTGAAAAATGCACACCCCCAATGTGCGCGTTCTTGTTCCCGAATGTATTCTTCTTGTTCTTCCCTATACATTTCTTCTTCGTATCTTCTTTTTTCCTCTTCATATTTTCGCCTCTGATAGCGCTCTTTTTCTTGCTGACGCTGCCATTTATTGAGGAGAATACGTGTAGTAATTCTTGGCTTAGAAGATTCTCCAATTTCAGATCGACTGTTCGAGGAACGAGGTTCTTTCTTGTGAATTTGCTCAATCGTGATTTGCCGAGCGGGATCAACTGAGCCACTTTGTTTTGCCTTTTGTGAAGTCAAAACTTTCATCTTTCCTTTTTCTTCAGGCTCAACAGCATTCACCATGTTGACTGAAAACCCAATCATATTCTGAGGGAATGGGTTACTGTCCAGTTTCATCTTGTTGTCGAATTTTAGATGTCCCTCCTGAATAGCTTTCTGAATCCTCACTCTAAAGACTCTGCATTCATTGATGGAATGAGAATTTCTATCATGGAATCCGCAATATTTCTTATCTTTCACACCATCAGGCCGAAGCATAGAGTGCCCCTCTGATAATTTGATTCGGCCTTCTTTCACAAGGAAATCAAACAATTTGTCTGCCTTAGTCACATCAAAATCATATGTGCCCTTGGTTTGTTTAATCCACTTTTGATCACTGTAACTGGCTCTTTGCCCCATACTATCTCTACTGCAGCTATTTCTTCATTGTCTTCATACTCATCTCCTTGATCTGCTCTTTCAAGGAATTGATTGTAAATGTCAGCCACATCATTGTATTTGACAAATCTGCCATCTTTCTTGAAACCATACGCTTGGTTACTCATCAATGCCAATTTTTGTGACAACTGACCCAGATCTTCAAACTCCATCCCGAATAGCTTTTCACGAATTGCAGGCAGCATCCCAGCTACAGCCATACCAGCCAATTGATCATCAGGTATGTTCAGAGAAAAGCACATGCTCTTTGTTTCCCTAAATCTCCTGAGGAATTCTGTAGGTGTTTCACTATTTCTCTGTCTTAAGCTGGTCAGATCAACCAACTTCTTCTCATTGCTGCCAGTATAGTAATGAGCATGGAACTTCTGCTCCAGATCCTTCTAAGTGCAAATTGATTGAGCAGGCAAAGAAGCAAACCATGTAAATGCTGGACCTGTCAATGACAAAGGAAAGTATCTGATTCTAAAAGCTTCATCTGCTGAGGCTTCTCCAAGCTGCATCAAGTACCTAGCTATATGCTCCACAGTGCTAGTATCATCTTGCCCTGAGAATTTAGTGAATTCTGTAGGAACCTTGACTCTGTTAGGCAATGACACTCTTTGGTACCATTCTGGGAAAGGAGAGGAGTACATGTACCCCTGATTTTTGGGCTTCAGACCGAATTGATTTTGCAACACATCGGCCATTTTTTGCACCATGAGATCAACATTAGTGTCTTGATTTCCTGGCCTTCCAATGGGCATTCCTGTATTAGCATATCCAGGATTCGGGAGAGCATCAATAGCATTATAATCCATGAATTCTGTATATCCATTCCCATACATATCCCTTTGCAACCTGTTATTCAAAGGAGATATCTTGTAAGCAGATGCAGGTGGATTTGCTGTGGTACCGAATGCCGCTTCACCATATGTGCGAGGTTTTGGCATTGCTTGCTGAGGATCTTGTTGAACTGGTTGACCATTTGCACCCTTGGAACCAGAAGTTCCAGTTTCTTCAGCAGCTCCTTTACCATGAGGTTTTTGAACATTAAAGTATGTTGGTCCACCAAGTTGCCCATATGCTTGTTCAAAAGGCTTGTCCACTTGTTGACCAAAAATGCTGATCATTATGTATGTAAAGCTGTTGAAGAATGTAGCGTTATGATTGGTCATCGTGTCTCCCAAAGCTTTCTATAATAGACCAGAGAATTTCTCCTTTTCTTCTTCTTCATTAAGATCAGATTGTCCAGGCAGTAGAACTCTTGGCAGGTCTGCCTTGAGAAACGGTGCACCACTCCTGTTCTTGGCAAAAGATAGCAAACACTTCTTGATGAACTGTTCTGCAGCAACCTTCACCATCTGTTGATGCTCCTCAGGCAATTCTTCAAGAGTGACGTCCATAATATCCTTTAAATCAGGCATCTTCAAAGCTTGTGGTCCCACCGAGCGTGCCAAAAAGTGTGTTGACGTAAAATCTGCAGTTCACGCCAAGCACACAGCAAGCCGAATCAGCTGGCTTCACACGTGGCTCGAGCGTTCGAATCGGAAGCGTGCCAGTCAATTTTCCCTGAAACTGACAAAGGAAGAAAATGTTTAGATATAAAACATGGAACATGCCGGCTGGTACCAGACAGTTCCATCTCTACGGCTTGCAAAGCCAATTTTGATCGACATATAGCTATAGACAAGCTATCTGTCAGCAATACAGGCATTCATAGCATATTCGGCAAAGCATGTAAGAAACCCACTGCCGACCGCATAACGTCATCATGATGAAAGATCGGTTTTCAACTAAACAAACGTTACAGTACTTAAATACAACCGATTAACGAATATAAAGCATGATAAATATGAAAGCAAGATCATAAATTTCTAAAAAACAAGAATGCATAGGTTTAAAAGCACTAGTCTACCGCATGTCTAGGTACTTTCGAACCCGTCAAGCGTAAAAATCAAACAAGTTAATCCACCGCATGATACAACTTGTCTAAAATCACACCACCAACCAAGAATAGATCAATCTACCATATGATATACTCTAAATGTGGCAGGCTAAAAGCATTCATTATTTAAAACAAAGTTACGAACATGTTTCACTCATGAAAGGACTACCGAATACGGCTAGATAGCCGAATCGGGTTCCATGAAGAAGGAACAAGCTTTGTCAATGATGATAGACCTATCAGATCGATTTCGAGCTCTAATCCACCGGATGATTAGTTCTAAAACGACCCAAAAACCTGCATCTACCGCATGATACCCGGCTCTGTCAAGATCCATACAAAATCAACAAGTTTGAACCCGCGACACGTGGCAATCTAGATTGATTCGAGTTCGGCTATGTAAGGAAACGCGATCATGTCTTGCAATGGATCAAAACCGAATCCAATCAATCTAATGGGAAAAAAGAGTGTTATATGAATTAAACATAAAGTAAAACCCAAACAACACAAGGTAACTTAATGAATCTATTAGATCTTTGCCAAAATCTAATAGAGCCGGTAACTTGCCTCAAGCTAAACCTTAGCCTACCGCATGACTCATGATCTAACAAGAAAGCCTTCTCATACCAAGCTTAAATCCACCGCATGATACTAAGCATGATACAAGGTTGTCGATACTTACGGAGGTCGACGGATCGATGATTCCCCTCGAAGATTTTGACGACACGACTAAAGGACTCGAAAAGGTGGCGCAAGGCCGGTTTGTTGTATGATTGTTCGACCCCTATTACAATCACCATGGGTTTATATTTATACCCTGGTTTTGACACGATTCCTAGTCGACTACGATTACAAAATGTTTATTTCCAAAGAAATACGTCGAAACGCCATATTCATCTCGTATTCTTCATCAAATCGGCTTCTTCCTTATATTCGATCCACGTCATCAAGCTTTCTCCGAATGCTTCCATATCTTCTCTGCAGGCCCGCTCTCTTGCCGAACGATGATGAAACTCCCAACCGCAGAACACCTTTGCCGAATGTTTTTGAAGAAGTCCGTTCTGCCGAATGGAATCTTTTTACGGGGCCCGGCCCACTAGTTATCCTCTTTCAGGTGCCAATTTTTGGTGTTAACATGTTGCCACAGACTTCGCAGGTCATGCGAGCGTCCATGGCTTGCACCGTTTCTTGAGCAGGGGCCTCCAGCTTCTTCATCAGGAGGTCCATCTTGGCAGCGAGCATGTCCAGAGCTTCAACTTGGTGAACTCCTCGGGTCTTCTGTTGGGTCCGGTCGTCGGACCAACCTTGATTCTCGACCATCTTCTCTATGAGGGACTTCGCACGACTCTCCTCAAGAGAGAAGAACGAGCCTCCAGCAGCAGCATCCAGGTACTCACGGGCAGAATTTCTCAGCTCGTGATAGAAAGTTTGGATTATGAACCAACTCTGCATACCATGGTGAGGACAAGCAGAAATATAGTCCTGGAGGCGATCCCACGCCTCCAGGACTGTTTCATCTTTTAACTGCTGGAAACTAGCAATTTTGTTACGGAGTGCGTTTGTTTTCCCAACCGGAAAGGACTTTAGCAAGAAAGCGCTAGTGCATTTATCTCAAGTATCTATAGCATCGCGGTTAGCATAAAACCATTGTTTTGCCTTGCCTAGTAATGAGAATGGAAATAAACGAAGGCGAATGGCATCGATACTTACTCCGCGGATGGTGAAGGTGTTGCAGATCTCCAGGAAATGCTGGAGGTGGGCATTGGCATCTTCGTGTGGCTTGCCACAGAACGGGCTAGCCTGAACCATGTTGATGAGGGCTGGCTTGAGCTTGAAACTACCATCTCCGACGGGTGGAGCTGGTCCGACACGTACGTTCTCGCTCGATGGAGCAGAGAACTCACGGATCGTCTTGGCAGCCATCCTCGATGTATCCTGGTCAACGACGGGAAGGACTGGGTTCGTCGGAAGGAGTTGCTTCTGAGGAGGTACAACACGGGGTCGCACTTTCCTCACAAGTGACTCCAGATTTTCTTGGAAGTTTGACAGTAGTTGGAAACCAGTCATGCACTGCTCTGTTCCACAAAGACCAACGAACAGAGCAAGGATAAACCCGCTTGAGTAGCGGTACTCAGCTAAGATAGCTCAAGATAAAAATTCAAAAGTAATCTAGCCAAATGCTTCCCCGGCAACGGCGCCAGAAATGCTTGTTGGCACTTCTTACGATCCAATATCAGAATTGAGAATCCTGGTACTGGGGTAAGGAGTGTTTCAGTGGTTTTCCTTATGGCTAGTAAAATATGTGAATATTCTGCAAGCGCACAGAATCACAGCTGTAGCACTTCACCTGGGAGTATCCCGAGGTATCGTAATTTATATTTCCGCAGGGAAGCTTTGGCAAGACTACTAGTGAACAGATATTTGAGACTATCAGAGAAGGGTACACGACTAGACAAGACAGGGGGTAATGGTATTGGATAGGAGTGGGTATACCGGACACACAGCTCAAGGGGGACTCGGATAGATGAGAGAAGGTATAGATAGCTGGGAGGACAACGAGAAGAGATAAAGGATTCCTGGGGACTCTATCTACCTAAGCCAAGTGGTTAGAGATACAGTGGCTAAAGAGCCAGCACTGGTAGGTCTGGAATAAGTCTATTGCCTTCCTTGGGGACTACAGGGCCTCTGACATGCAGAAAGGGATGAGAAGGGGTGCCGACTACCCTGAACCTTGGGTCCTAAGTCACCGGAACTAACGTGATGGGCTACAAAGACGGGAAGGGCTGTCACCACCTCCCGGCTACCACCTCCGTTGCGACGGGCAGAAAATAAGGCTACTGACAAGTCTAGGAACCATTCCTACACAGACCAATAACTACTTACTTCGCTAGCAGAAGCAAGCAACTCTAACTCACACCCCAATGACAAGTCACCGCTAGTGTGAGCAGAGACGAAGAACCAATTAAGACAGAGACTTAAGCAAGAACTAAGAGCACTGAGAATTAGAACCGACTATAGTCTAAACACGATATAGAAGCAACTAGATTAAAGTAGAAGCTACTATATAAGGCACAAGTAGAATAAAGTAAATACTATATTGATAACTCGAATGTCATACAAAAGATAAAGTAAAAGATACAAGAGCTAATACCAGAGCTTCTGAAGACGACTCCGGAACCTCCGAGGCACAGCTCGACTCGACTCTAACTCCCAACTAAACTATCCTAACTCTACTAGAAAGAAATGAAGTGGAAGAGCTCCTTGGCTTGAGTGGTGTGTCAAATGAGCAGCTAGACCCCTCTATTTATAGTGTCCAATGGCGGTTGGAGGTGGAGTAACCGCCAAGGGGCCTAGGGTCGGTCCAGGGACGGTTCGGCCGAACACCCCGGGTTCGGCCGAACTGCCCGGTTCGGCCGAAGGCCCTTGGATGCACCGCCTTCTCCTGGACGCTCTGGATTTCTTCTGGGAGTCGGTTGGCTGCTGGGGGCGGTTCGGCCGAAGGCCCTAGTTCGGCCGAACCAGGCCTGGCCCAAGGCCCCCCCCCCCCAGCACCGTCTCTGCTGCTGGGTCCCTCTGGGCTGCCTCCTGGTTGATTGCTTCGTGTTGATTCGGCCCGGAGGTGACGTGGCAGTGGCCCGGTTGAGTTGGCGGTCGTCCATGTGTCGAGTGATGTGTTCGTTGGTTGTCGCTGACATGGACGTCTCCCGGTGGCGTGTACGGCTAAGGGGGTTAACCGGCAGAACGGAGTCGTTCGGCCGATTCGGTCATTTTCGGCCCCAATAGCGCGCATTTGTTGTAGTTGTACCTGCACAATTGTCACTCACCAAAACTCGTGGAACTTTATTAGAAATAAAACCTAAGTACATGGAATGTTGCATATAACCTCATTTATTCCTGAGTATTGGTGGTCGGATTTGGGTTGTAACGACCGCCAACAATATACAGTCATCTCGTCTAGCTGCATGTGGTCCTATTACTTGGGCAGAGTTCATCGCACAGTTTGAGAGGAGGTTCTACCCGGTTGCTTTCTTGGACAAGATGAGGACTCAGCTTGAGAGGTGCCATAAGGGAAAAGGGACTGTGGCAGAGTATGAGGTTGCCTTCAACCAGATTGTGCATTTGGTACTCATGTGGCACGAGATGAGTATGAGAAACCGAGGCTTTTCAGGCAGGGATTGAAGGCTTCTATTCGACGCCTTTTGGGTGCTTTTGTTTTGGAGGATTTTCGCTCGACTGTCGAGAGAGCTTTAGGAATTGAGGTGCAAGATGAATATACTGAGGAGCTTAGAGGAGATCAGTCTCAGGGACAGAAGGAGCAGAAGGGTCACTCTGGTGGCCCTATTCAGAAGAAAGACAAGAGTCGTCGTCACCAGCCTTATAATGGGAACTCAGAGCAGTCAAACATTTCTGGACAGAGTACTCCTAAGTATCGTGCCTTTCCTAAGCCTGGCATGGGGATGGTATGTTTTCGTTGTGGTGATCCACATCGTCGTAGGGATTGTACCTGGTCTGGACAATGCTCTCTATGTGGTCAAAACCACAAGGATGTAGTTTGCCGGAAGAATACTAATGTCAAGGTTCATTGGGAGGAGATATCTTCATCAGCCTCGAGTGGTACAGTGCATGTGTTGGCTACAACTCCTACTACTCCATACTTGCCAGCACCTCCTGCACATCAGTACTTGATGGCACCCCAATGACTTCTCCAGTAATCCCTACTCCTCAGTATGGAGCCTATTCACTATCACGTGCCACTACTCCTTCCCCACCTATGGTCCCATACTATTCTGCTACGACTAGCTTCAACAATGGAGCCACTCCATCAGTGAGTATGTCTGGAGACCATGCAGCACCATCAAGTGATGGTAGAAACAATGGAGACACGCTAACAGGTAACACACTAGTGACCCATATAGCCTTTCATCACTGGATCTAGATTTATACATTCTTAAGCCGTCGGTGGGATATATATGTGTTTTATTTGATAAAAGATATTAGAATTAGAGAATTCGGGGATGAATTCCTTAAAGGAGGGGAGAATGTAACACCCGGAAAAAAGATAAAAGAATAAAAGTACGCTTTGGAGGTCAGATACTTTTTTTTATGGAAGGGAGGTCAGATACTTTAAAGAGAGAAAAAAAATTGACTTTTGATTCGTTGCTCAGATGGACGATTAGATAGTAAGGATGATGCGTAGATCTCATCCAATGTAATCCGTTTGAGTACCCATATGCATTATTTTGGTTTTAGGATCAGAGTTATGTTTTTTTTCACAGGAAGTTAATTGGTGTGCTACAGTAATACCGTGAATAGTAACTGCCCATTAAAAGGCCCATCCTTTTCCTATTCCATTATTACCCCTCCGGTTCCTTCTTCTGTTTTCCCCAAAACTAGCGCACCTTCCTGCCTTGGCCTCTACTGCCTCCTTAACATTTGCCGCATAGAGATCACGAGAGGAAGAGAGAGGAGAAGAAAAAAAAACGAGGAGAAGGGAAGGGGAGAGGAGGGCTGTGCAACCCTAGGCCTTGGGGACATCAAGGTGAGATGGTTTTTATGTAATCCCCCTCTTGGATGAGTTTTAGGGCCTTCGATTAGATTTGTTCTATTGGATTAGTGCGGGAATTAGTGTTTGATTTTCGTCATCAGCCTTTGCATAGAGACAGATCGGGTAGTTTCTGTTCATCATTTTTTTAGCCCCTGTTACTGGCCGAATTAAATTTCATGTATATTGAAAGTGTTGTAGATAACTCAGAGGCCTTTCCAGAGAGTATTAATTCATATTTATCGGACGCATGGTTTAGGAGATATGTCAGATTTAAGATGACAGTTTTGTTCTGACGAGCTTCTGGACAGTAGTAGATCTATTCCACTTTCAACCACTTAAAAGGCCGATTCAGTTGTTCCAATGAATACCAAAGGTATAGTGTTTTTGATAGGCTTTCCATATTGGTAAATAACATAATTTTTGGTTGGATAGATCTCAAGATATAAGCTTCTGAATTGGACTGTCAGTTTTATTGACAGAATTCGACACTCAGACTTCCTTCCAATATTAGGCTATGTCATCGTTTTTTCCTGCAAAGGTCCATAAGATAAAAGTTGTGAAGGATACAGTTACACATATTCTGGTAAAGTTATATAATTTTTGGACAGGTGGTTTAGTAGCTATCAATATTTTACCCATGACTGTCAGAATTACAAACAGATTTCTTTGTCTGGATTGTACTGGAGATTAATGAGGTTTACATTGAGAATAAAAATCGCAGACCTAGTGAGTGTTGTAAGGCTTGCTAGTTTTTAAAAATGTATTTATTTGCGATCATTGCTTTTGTTGATTTAAAGATACAAAAAGAGAAATAGCATTTTTTGAAGGGCAAAAAGAGAAATAGCATTGCTGCTGTTAATCCAACACGTGTTTGCTGTTTGGGTCATATGTGGGAAGCGGGTGTAGCAATGCGTAGATTCTTGTTTATTTATTCTTGTATACTTGTGTTGGTGCTGAGTTATGTTCTGTTCAGGTGGTGCACCTTCGAATCGTTCTTAGCCCACATTCTTGGTCATCAAAGAAGGCAAGTAAATGTAGCGGTTGTATGCTACAGCTTTACTGGTTATTTATTCTACCTACACTCTTAAAATTCAGAACCGTAACCAAAGGAACATGTTTTGTTATTCTTTAATGGTTCCATTATGTGGTTATATGGTATGTTTGTGTCTTATATCTTTCATCTTGAGGTAAGTGGGATGTGGATGTATGTGGATGTATATTGCATATGTGGAAAAGTATATTTGTGGATGCACCATATCATTACATCATATTGCATTGCACATCATTCGTGGATGTCGTGGTCTTATAGACGCGACCATACCGGTACAGCATCGTACGTTGCCCGAGGAGGGGTACGATGCAGCTGCATACCTTGTTGGGTATGAAGGCAGTGGACATGACATATGCATTGCATTTGCACTGATTGAGGATTATATATTGCAATATTGTGTGTTTTGATGTGAAAGTGGATATGAATATATTCTTTTTATTAAATCCATCAGCGATTATGGTTTATTTCTTGAGTAAAGTACGTGGCCGGTCCTCGAACTTGTAGCGCTGTGTCATTCCGGACCCCAAACTTACAAAATGCACAATCAGATACCTAAACTTGCTAACCGTACCATACAAGTCCAAATCTTTTGTAGCTTAAGTTAAGCGGCATACGTGGCATGCTGATTGTATTTTAGCATGGACCAGATATGTGGGGCCCATGTGCCAGGTCCATCTTCTCTATCTCTCATCCCCTTCGCCCATGCTGGATGGAGCTCGAGATCCCGCTGGCGTCGCTCTCATGCTTCATGCTCCTTCTGGCAACCTCGCGCCGCGGCCGCCTGCCAATAGGGCCACCATCCGTGCACCAGCTCCCGGTGCCGGCACAGGATTCATGGGACATGACTGGATCTACGCGGGTGGCGAATTGGCGACAGGAGCTTCGGGTGGTAAGGCCATTGGCAGGCCCGACCCTGAGGGGGGTCGAGTATACCTGAGCATTTTTAGCCCGGCCCGCAGACCCGGTCCGGGCCCGGCCCGAACCCGGCCCGCCCACGGACCAGACTGGGCGGGCGTGGTCACAGATCTTGCAGCCCGAGAAAATAAATCTTGGCCCGAGCCCGGCCCGAAATGCTGCTTTTAGCTATTTTACACTATAAAATGCACGGGCGGCCCGCCCAAGCCCGGGCCCGGCCCGAGCCCGGACCGAAAATTGAGGCCTGGTGCGCCCAATGGACGGTCATGGACAGGATTTTCTCGGCCCGAAATAACCGGATTTTTTCAGGCCCGGCCCGAACCCGGCCCGGCCCGAAAAATGCTCAGGTATAGGGTCGAGCTGTGCGGCTGCCCCGGGCCCCCCAAGGGAAGGGGCCCCTCTCCGTATATACCTTGTAGCAGGTATACAGTATACTAGTATGCAGTGGGCTTAATAATCTGTAGACTGTAGCTTAACGCACTTGTATGTGTGTACGCAGCCTAGTTGGGCCAGCAGCCGGCCAGGCCCAAAGGCAAAGTAATATGGCTCCAGGAGTCCAGGCACACTAATCGATTTGCATGTTGCTAAAAAAAAACTAATCGATTTGCATCATTGCATGCTCTTGTGCTAAGTAGATGGGGTCCATGGGGACACCGTCAATCACGCGATTCACGCCGCTCATCTCATCGCCATCGCCTGATGCTCTGATTGATCCCGTACTTCACTCGCCTAAACACGGCCAACTTAGTTTCTCCTATGCCGATCGAGTCGCCGACGAACTTTGCGGAGACGATCGACGACTTCGCGAGAGGCCAAGAGACGGTAACGCATACTCCCTTCCCTCTCTTCTGAAAAAACTGACGTTTAGGACAGCGACACGGTCTTTAAAACACAACTTTGACCTCTTATTATTATAAAAATATTTATCAAAGAGTGATACATGTATACTTTTATAAAAGCATTTTTCAAGACAAATCTATTTATATAGTTTTCACATTTGTAAACTCAACAATTTAAAAGTTATTGATGATTTATGTTTCCAATGTTTGACTCAAACCTTGTCCGAAACGTCAGATTTTTCAGAACGGAGGGAGTACAGCATACTACTGTACCATCTGCATGATCTTCAAAGTTCAGACTGTATCTATACACCTCAATGTCTTATGTGTATAGCATATTTTTTTCCCTCTCTGTTATCTTCGGAGTTCACACCGGAGAATCCATCTCAGCATAGCGCATTAATTTACAATAGGCCACAATGTCATCTAGCATATAAAGAAGTTTTTCAAAGTTGAAATTACTGAAGAATCATTTGAGGTCTATACAGCGAAGGTTAAATGGTTTGGCAACTCTATGCATTGAGAAGAAATTGTTAGATCAGTTTGATATTAATGTCATCATCACTGACTTCACATCTAAAAATGGTAAAAGTATTTTAAGATAAAATATATAAATTGTCCGATATGAATATTGATTTTGGATCAATTTCAATTATTATTATTTTTAAAATTGTTATTACTGTTATTATTAAAGGGCCCTCTTTTTTCTTTCGCTCCGAGCCTCCGAAATCTCAGGACCGGGCCTGGCCATTGGGGTGCCGTCAGCTCCTGGCGGCAGGGGGGCGCTCGAGCTTCTAGTGGCGAGCTTCGAGTGGACGAAGTGGTGAGAGCTCCAAGCAGCAAGGACGGGTTCATGCGTGAGGGAAAGAGTGAGGGAGGCAGAGAAAGGTGAATTGTGCTGCCGCTGCACGAACGGCGGTCCAGGAGGAGGCGAAAGCACGGGGCGCCTGGCGCAACTCTCGGCGGCCGCCCTCCTCTCAGAAAGAGGGCTGATGGCTTGCTTCTTTGTTTCAGGGGTAAGAACGAAGGTGTTTCAGGGGTTCGAAGGGACAGAAGCTCTGTTGTTGTTCGCTTCGGTGGAGAAGGAACAGAGGCGGAGGGAGATTGCTTGCTGGAGATCCATGGCTGGCCCGGCTGAGCTGCATGCTTGGGGAAGGAGGAGGAAATTAATGCATCTACAAACCCGCTAGCTGTTGTTCGATGGAAAAAAAAATAAAGATGTTGCTAAGACGTGGGTCCTACATATTTATTCCATATTAAACTACGGTTAGCATGCCATGTAGGCATTTTAACTCAAGCTATAAAAGATTTGGACTTGTATGGTACGATTAGCAAGTTTAGGTATTTGATTGTGCATTTTGCAAGTTTGAGGACCGGAATGACACGGCGCAAGAAGTTCGAGGACCGGCCGCGTACTTTACTCTTATTTCTTTTATGAGGAGTTTTATCTCTATTATCATGTCTCTATATTAAATTGATGCTTAATAAATTTGTAGTTTCAATAACTTGTAAAGCAGTTTGCTTGCTGAGATTTATTCTCACACCCTTTTACCCTCTCCAGGTGTTTGAGTGGATGCTTTGGTTGGAGGGACGGGATTAGCTGCACGCCATCACATCATTATCCACTTATAGCTTAAATAATAATAATGACACTTTCGTCTTGTTCTAAAGTTTTTTGTAAACCTTGGTGGTGATCATGTGCGGTTTCGATAAAAGAGTTTGGAAGTTCTTTCGTAGTTGTTTATATTGTTGCTTCCGCGTTTTACTCTGATTTTTTGGGTTGCTGCTGAGTTTTAAAACTCCAGCTTGTTGGAAGTTGCTTTTAGTGACATTTCAGGCTATGAGGTGCCTGGAGTGTTACATGCTAACTGCAAACAAGGTGCAAGGGGGTCGGCGGTATCCACAAGCACAAGCCTTGGCACAATCATGTTTCCGTGGGAGCCTGCATTGTTTAAGGCCATAGCAGGTGTTGTAAAAAGGGGTCGCTCGAAGGTGCTACGATGATGTTCCATTAGATCTAACTCAGTCTTCTGAGCCATTGTTTGTATTTCTGCTTGGAGGTTTGTTAGCCTTGCCTTGTCTGCTGCTAGCTCTTTTTTTAGCTGCAGAAGCGCGCTGCGCTGCTTGAGTTTCAGCAAGAATTTTTTTTCCTTTTCTTTTTCCAACCTGGCGAGCTCCTGCTTGGTAGCTTCTAGTTCTTGTTCTTCACTTTGCTCTTGACTTGAACCTTGGGCTAGCTGACTCGAAGCTGCGGCCTTCGGTTTCTTAGCTTTCGCGGCCTCAAGTTCGACTCTTTTTCTACTCTCTGACTTGTTGGATTTGGACTTTTCTGCTGTAACCGCGATCTGAGCGTCGGCTTCGGATGGGGATGAGTTTTCGACGAGAGATTCCGGCTCAACCGCTGCAGCATCCTCTGTTGTAACCTCTTTGCTCAACTCCGATAAAGTCTTAGTTTTAGGTTACATGCGGGTGTTCTACACATGCACACACAAGACGGTAGGCGCCAACCGTTGGTTTGTGTTTTAACAGAATGGACCCAAACTAGCAGTAAAGATCACAATTCTCTATTCAATTCTCAGAAAAGCGATCCCCCCAAAAGGTGGGCTGCGCCTCCCTTTTATAGGGGTTACAAAACTTACAGATTACAACATTACCCCTTCCTCCGACCCCACATCGGTACAACCTCTTATTAAATATGATTTCTACAATGGGGGAAAAGGGTAATTTGCCTACGACATCATGTACAAATTGACTTCTTCCTCTAATCATGACATA
Organism: Echinochloa phyllopogon; assembly: GCA_033239725.1. Classification (NCBI taxonomy): domain Eukaryota; kingdom Viridiplantae; phylum Streptophyta; class Magnoliopsida; order Poales; family Poaceae; genus Echinochloa; species Echinochloa phyllopogon. The sequence goes on along the minus strand of BTCW01000009.1, from coordinate 6,132,936 downwards.
CGCGTCGTTCTTCCGAAGCTCAGACACACCTTCGCCCCGAAGGTCCTCTGTATTCCTGCCTAAGAATGTCAAATTTACCAACTCATACACTTCGGGAAGAAGTCTACATACCCCTCCCCCCCCCAAACTATCAACCCTGGAACACTTCACCTCCCCCCCCCAACTATAAAAACGGATAACCAGCCCCCAAACTTCACAAACCGATGCACATAACCCCCTCGGGTGGTTTTGCTGGGCGGTTTTACGAACCATTTTATGGAAAACCCCTAGACTTATTTAACTCTCGCAGATAGGTCCTCATCACCCTCCCGGCCGTCCGCTCCATCCACGCCGCCGCGTTGCGCCGCAGCCTCCTCGATGGGCCCGCCCCGGCCTGAGCCCTTGGACCTAGTCGCAAAAGCTCCATGCTCCGGACGGCGGCGGCTCCGGCGAGCGGGCGGATGCGTCTTGAAGGGCCGGAGGAGCTCGGGGAAGTAGCCGGGGAGCTTCATGGGATGATGGGGAGTGTAGAGGTGGCTTCAGCTTGGGCGGCGGTGCAGCAATCTCGGCTGCCCACGTGGAGCCGGCGAACGGCGGCGCCGGTGGACGGCTGCGCTGCTCGGGAAGACGTTGGGAAGGCTCGACGATGGTCGAAGAGCTGCGCTAGAGCATGGGGGAGGTTCTGGTGAGCTTGTTTGGGGTTGAGAGGGCGCGGGATGGCCTGCCCACTGTGAGGTGGCGGCGGCGGCGGCGGTAATGGTGGTCGGGGGGCTTCAAGATGCCGGGGATGGGCTTTGACCCGACGGACATGCTCCCACTGACGCGTGGGGCCCCGCGCCGCGCGCGCGCCTCGGCCTCCGCGCCCCTGGTGCGAGCCCCGGTGGGGATCAAATGCGGCTGCACGCCGCCCCGGCCGCCGGGGGAGTGGAATCCCCAGCGAGCCTCGCCGGCCGGACGGCCACACGTAGGTGTGCGTGACGCGTGCGAGTGCTGTCCGGTGGTGTGGGGAGAGATGGGAGGTGTAGGCGTGTAGCAAGCTAGTACGTACCAGCATGTCGGCTGGAGTGGCCGGGGCCGGGCGCGAGGCCGGCGCCGATGGCCGGGGATGTCGCAAGGGCCGCGTGCTTCTTCTTCGCTGGCTTCTTGTCTGGCGCGGGGACGGGGCGGCCACGACGACGGGCGCCAGGCCGGCGGGGACGATGACGGCGCGGGGGCGAGCGCCGGGGAGGGAGCTTCGTTGGCGGGCTTGAAGATGCCAGGGGGAGCAGAGCGCGGAGGGAGATGAGGACCTGTCTGCGAGAGTTAAATAAGTCTAGGGGTTTTCTGTAAAATGGTTCGTAAAACCGCCCAGCAAAACCACCCGAGGGGATCATGTGCACCGGTTTGTGAAGTTTGGGGGACTGGTTATCCGGTTTTGTAGTTTGGGGGATGAAGTGTTCCAGGGTTAATAGTTTGGGGGGTTATGTAGACTTCTTCCTATACTTCGCTACTCTCGGCGAAGGTAACAGCTCGGTTCTCCATGTCAACACCGACTTCTCCTAACCTTCGCCGCCGCATCCCAATTCTCTAATGATGCTTTTTCGTGAGATCAGACCATGACGACCTTCGGCTCTTAGGCTTTTCCTGTGATGATCCAACTTGGACGCCTTTGAAGGTTCTTGCCCGAACAAACCCCTTGCTCTTGATCCAACCATCACCTTCTATTCTCAAACGACAGACTGTGGTGCTAGTTTCCTCTCTTTTGTCTTAGAGTAAGAATTCTGGAGGTCCGACCCGCCAAACTTTAATACCCCAACAGCCGGTTCGAGATGCCAAAGTGGAGGCCCAAAGAAACTTAAATTCGAGTTCACCTCGGAGTCCAGGAGCAGACAACACTAAATTGGTTGCCCACGTCGCATACGGGCTTGGTTTTTAACGTTCTACATACACTACACCACAGCCCAAGAGCAAGGATGGACAATCTGTTGGTATAAGCGGTTCCAGCGTTGAAAAGTCTGTTGGTATAATGTTTTACCTAAATGTACGATCTCAGACAGTTCACTGTTAATCGTACAGCTTAAGCAGCGATCGCTCACTCTTTTAATGAAGGGCTCTCATTTTGTTCAGTTAGTCAATCTGCTGATCGGCTTAAAAAAAACACCACCTTTCTTTCAACAATGCCTTAGTGCATTTAAACAAGAAATGTTTCATTCTTCATGTAGGCAGATGCAATGGGCCATCAAGACTATGTCAGATGGTAGTAGTGACCAATCCAGCAATAACACTCGCCTTTTCAGTGCAATTCGATCTTTTTGGGACAAGTTTGCTGCCAAGCTGAAGAAAGCTAGGAGAGGGTTACCAGTGAAGATCCTATTCTTTCTGATTGGATTTTATTGTGCGACTGCCTTTGCTACTGTCATTGGGCAAACAGGTGACTGGGATATATTGTCAGCAGGACTTGCTGTTGCCATTGTGGAGGGACTGGGATATATTGTCACGAATGTACAGGGCTTCCTTTGCATTTCTTGGTAGGATCAGGAATATGATTACCATATTTAATTACTGGAAAGCTGGGCTTACACTTGGGCTGTTCTTGGATTCTTTTAAATATGAAGTGGATGAGTTCCTTGAATCATGTAATCCATTCAACTTCGAGGTTAATATATTTACTAGCCTTTGGTAGAGTTCTGTTCCAAGTTTTGATATTATTTCTGCAATGGAACATGTTGCTTTTCCAAGCATATTGCTTGAATCATTTATATTTTCTCTTCCATTTGTTATTCAGTTCTTTGTCATTTCAACTGCCTTTTTGTTTCATATATTCTGTCTGTCTTCCGTGAGACCGTGAGCAAGTGTTAGCTACCAAGAAAGAAAAAAAATTGGATCAAATTGTTTAATTAGCTGGAAACAAGTTGTTATCTTACAAGCAAAATTGTAGTGTACATAACATGACATGATTTTGTGCTGACATACTGGATGTACAAACATTCCAATCTGAATGGATGTTAATGCTGTGCGCCGAGTCAAATGTATACAATTACCCACCATTTCGCCGCATGCATGATGTGGTCTATGTCCCTCGCGGCGAGGCACGGTTTTTGTTGTGCGACAGCCTCTGCGACTGTCATCGGGCAAACAGACTGGGATATATTGTCACACGGACTCTCCAGCAGCAACTTCTCTCTTCCCTTCAGAGCATGGAATGGAACATATATAACAAAAAAAAAGATAATTCATTGTAAATTTGTATCCCTAAACTCTCTCTTCTCTATCAGTAGAGCTGAGCAGCAAAGCTGACAGGCATTTCAAAAAATAAAAAACAGCAATATAATTGGAACAACCAAGTGATGACAATCTGAGCAGATATGAAAAAAAAAGGCGATTCTTCGGTTGTTCCTGGTACAAGCGAGAAGAAAACATTGATGGACTAGTTATGTGTGCAATAAGTAGTTATATATCCCATGCATCTATATATAACAACTCATACAACTTTTTTTTAGAATCAATCAACCTCTGCCAAGAGGTGCGCGTGGGTCCAACTTGCAGGGCGTGTAGACAAATATCTCATCAATGTCGTGGTCTTCTTCCACGGAATAGGGATCAAAATGTGTAGGGTGTATATTGCCCAAGTATTGAGACTTGGAGGAATTCATATCGTAGGCCAGGGCTCTGTTTGCTCCTGAGCCCAAGAAGACAATATTCTCTTTGTAAGGATGGAATCCAATTACCCAGAGATCACGAATGTAGCAGCAGCTGGTCCCGTCATCCTCAGTGGCTCTACTACTGATACTGCTGTCAAGAGTAAAATCATCTTCATCAAATCCGCAGCTGCATTCGGCTGCTGATTGCTGTTTATTTAGTACTGGCGCTGCTGCTGCTGTGGCGATGGTTTCTCCTTGTTCCAAAATGCGCACGGCGGCGCCCATATCATCAGCAGCAGCATAACTGGTACAAGTTTTGCGATCGTTGTTATAATTGATGTCTTCTAGGATCCAAGGGCCAGGCAGTTTATTGTCCAAGTAGCAGCGTGGTAACATGATCCCTAGATGCTTGTTACAATGCCTCAACACCCACTCACTGCTCTCATGGTTGGATGATTCATCAAGGATCCAGACTTTGAGGCAGCGATCGGGGTATATCATCTCCGCAAGGTATGGCCCCTTTTCAGATTTCCCCAATACAAGAGCAATTTGCGGTGAATTTATACCGATACCAGGTGGCGGTTTGATTGCTCGGTACTCATCTTTCGACAAGGATATCCTGCAGCGTGCAGACGAGAAATCATTTATTAATTAACAAACTGATCATAACGATGCGCATATATATGAGAAATTAATGCAATCGTTGGTGTCAGCACTGCACCGTGCCGTACCTGAGGAAGAAGTCATTGTGGCAGTGCACATAGAGCGCTTGCTTCCAGTAGGTAGCAAAGCAACGACGCTCACTGTAGGTTCTTTGTCCCAGTCGAACGTCTGCAATGGTGCCAACGGCATGGCCTTGCCTGAGGAATGGTCGCTCCTCCCACTGCCCCGTGCTGGACGAGAATACGTGCAACAGGTAGGGGGACGGAGGCCACTCAGCAGCAGCATCCTGATCAATTGCTTGCACTTCACCATCATCATACAGAGGAGCATAGTCGACTATGAAGACGCTGTAATGTAACTGTGAGGAGCCGGCGGGGTCGAACACAAGGTAACGGCTCCTATGGTAGTAAAACGACGACGGCTCCGGAGGGCATGGAGGCAATGGAGCAAACCATCCGGTTGCTGGATTGCCGACGCAGCTGCCGAGCAAGACGAGGCCGTTGCAATGGTCCTCGATCGTGCCGCCGAACCATCCATAGTCGATGCACGCCGGGTATAGGTTCTTGGCAGATGCTGGGCGGAACAACTCGGCGTACCAGAGCCTGGCAAGGTTGAAGAAGATGCCTCCCACGATGGAGAGCGGCAGGAGGTCGGCGCGCAGCAGCCGGCGGCCGTCGATGGCGCACTTCCACTCGGAGCACACGCACCGACACGCCGCCAGATCGCGCGGCGACAGCCGACACAGCACCTCGTCGGCGAGCACGTCCTTGGGCAGCAAGACGACACGCGTCGTCAGGTCCTCGCCTTCGCCGTCGCAGTTCCCTTCTCCTCGCTGCTGCTGCTGCTGCTCCATCGTCGCCCTGTTCTGGGGCGGGCCTAGGATTTTGACCATGGGTGCCGCCGCCTTGACACCTTGCTGGCCGGTGGCCGCCGCGCGCCGCCCCCTGCCGCCCTGCGCCCTTGCGGCCTTTCTGGCAGGCCGCCGCGCGCCGCCGCTAGGGTTAGGTGCCGGTGCCGCCGCCGGCCGTGAGTCCGTGACGCGAGGAAGAGCGAGCAGCGAGCAGGGGGGCCGGCGGAATCGATTTTGGGCCGTTGGGCCTTCGGGAAGAGGAGGGGGACGTGGGTTTTTTTCTAAACGGGCTATAATTGACTAGAAAGATCATTTCACAGTGCTATTTTTATTTTTTTTACACATTTGATATACATTATCGGCCTGTTCTTTTGGCTGGTGGCTTGTGCTGGTTTTTGCTGAGAGAAAAACGCTACGGGCTGGTTGATGGCTGGTGCTGATTTCTGCTGAGAGAAAAACATTGCTGGATGGCTGAAAACCATCCAGGCGAACAGGGCGTATATGTTTCTAAAAAAACTGATATATATTATATATTTTTTGTCAAAAATAATGAGCATATTTCTACTTAAGTGTGCAAAATGGTCAAAATATCCTTAAATACATGTAGGCCCGCCCCTGCCTATTTATTTCGGTCTCGATCTCTGTCTGTCACATGCTTGCATCGACACCGTCGGAGTATTATATCTCTACCTAATTATAAAGCAAAGATTGATTCAGCGGTGCGTCATAATTTTACGAAAACCTCACTAATATTTATAAAAATCAACCCACCATCCTTTAATACGTTGTATTTTTATTCCTAATCCGAAACCGCGCGAGGCCTTTTTTTCGTACGTCTATGCCGGCGGCCGCGCAGCCTCTTCGAGTAAGGTTCTGCCAGTTTTTTTCATGTGTTAAAAACAAAAACATCCGACTCCAATAGGACTAGAACAATGTGCATCGTTGACGCGCCAAAATAGCCCTCTAGGGGTTTTGTGTTATACTGTACTCCGTATATATTAATTAAAAAAAGCCTCAAACATGTTGTGCATTTTCTAAAAACAGTGTCGATCCAACAATTGGATCAACATAGGGTATAATCTTAATTTTATTGTTTATTTCTATCTGATTTCAGTAATTGGATCCACATAGGATATATGTGACTCTTTTAAATGTTGAATTTTGACAAAATGATATTCTGAATCATTTTTTGCGTGCGATATTCTGAATCATTAATATATCTATTATTTTTTATTATGAATAGTCGATGTATCTTATTATTTGGGTGGGTGGCGTGAATGTGTGAAATAATGGGGTATCATTTGAAATAAAATCACCAGAAAAATGACTACACTAATCATTTAATTAAACATTGAAAAGAGGACGTGGCCATGAACTTCGAGTGGGTATGAAGCTATTCGGAACCATATCACTGTAGGCAATATTATATTATGGTATGTTATAAGTAAGATGACAACAGGAAAACAAAAGTGAAAAAAATCGGAGAATGCATTAGTATTGGGCTGGCATCGTCACATAGTCCAGCCCATACAACTAACCACCTAGAAGTTGTCCTAAAAAAGGAAAGTCACGAAGTCGTCAGTAGGAGTAGTGAAAGCAATACGAATCAATGAATTGAGCGCAGTCGAAGCAGACAATTGAAATAAAGATGAATACTGTAAGTGATCAAGCAATTGACTATTAAGTAGGCGGCGTAGAAGGGGCGGTTCTACTTAAATGAATGGCTGTTCATACATCCACTCGCTTGGCAGCAGTCCATTTCTACCGTACTCCCGCTATTCTATCTGTATGTGTATCGTGTACAGCAGGTACTATGAATCCAATTACTTACCACCAAACCTAAGCCCCTCCATCTGCTCATGCCCAGCGCCGCCATTTTTCTCAGTGCCTTCTTTTTTCCCAACTCAGATTACTCCTAGGTACCTTGCCGCTATACATCTCAAGAGCAGATGATAAAATATAGAACCGAAAGTACAGCAAGGTCCTATATTTGAAGATACACCCTCGATTAACTCAAGGATTGTAGTTGGTAGTATCTGTGTACTTTAACTAATATTGAGTTTGTAAGAACAGAGTAATCTTTAGCCACTTGCCTGTAGAATGTAGTCAAATCCACTGTTAAAATATAGATAAATGATACAATATAGAACTGAACGTTCAGCTAGGTCCTATATTTGAAGATATACCCTTGATTAACTCAAGATGCAGTTAGTAGTATCTGTAATATTGAGTTTGTAAGAACAGAGTAATCTGTAGAAACTCACTTGTATAATGTAGTCGAATCCACTGTGTTGTCTTTGAAAATAATTTTTTAGTACATTTGTATTGTTAATTGGCCTTAGTAAGAATGGTTAAAGAGTAGGTTGCATATAAGTGGAATTAATTAAGATAATACAAATGATTATGTGGCATGCCTATTGCATTCTCCTTTTCCCAGCAAATCAAAATATGCACAGAATAAAAGAAGTACACATCTAATATAGTCATATCAAAGATATCAGGGGAAAAAAACCCAGTGAGTGTGTATATGTTTTCTAGTGCATATTCTTATATGTCGCAGTGCACATGTATAATTCATATGATTTTATTGCATCTCTGCTCTATGTTATTTTCTTCTAGGAATCAATATGACTATATGAGTATAGAATAGAAGTAGATGACTAAGATGGTCACATGAAAGATATAGGGAAAACTCAGTGGGTGTATATGTGGTTTTTCATGCATATTGATTTGTGACACATGAGATATAATCTGCCATCATGGTTCTCCTACATGTTCTTGCTATAGGAAACTCAAGAAGAAAGAAAACACGTTGAAAAATTTACTGTTGGTAAGATATAAAATATATGATCCTATAACCAATTGAAGTTTATAATACATAACTGAGAAGGATCAAAAGGGGCCGCAGAACAGCAGAGCTGCGTGCCTGAATGCATAATTTGTAGGCAACAATTCTAATATGGAATGGTTCTCATAAGGAAAAAAAATCGCAAATGTATCTATACTATAAAGAGAATTAGATTTGAAACTTTTCTCACCAACAAAAGGCCCACCTTCCACCTATATCCCCCTCACAGAGGACCCAACTGTCAGGAAACTAGACGACGAAATTAGACGAAAACCAATGAAAAGAGAGAGGGAGAGACATTCGTTGATTTTCCTCTCCGGACCAAAAACTTTTTTCACCGGGTGACCCCACGGGTACCCACCTACCCACTATTCCTCCCGGTGGACCTTTTTCATGGAACTGAAAAACCCTAAACCCAATAAACGAGTCACCTCCCCCCAGGGATCGCCGCCGCCGCCGTCTCCCCCGCGCCATGGATCGTCGCCGCCCACGCCGACCCCTCTCCCTCCACGCCGACTCCCCTCCCCACGTCGGATCCCGCAATGCCCCGGCGCCTCCTCGCCCCTCGAGGAGGAGCCGCCGCCTCCCGGCCTCCGCCCGGCGGCCACGGGCGGCGAGCGGCTCCTCACGCTGCGGCGGCGGCGGCGAGCGGCTACTCGCGGGGCTGCTCCTCATCGCGACGGTGGCGGCGGCGAGCCTCACCTGCTCCACCTGCGCTGACTTGGGGTCCAACGCGGCGGCGGTGGCCCTCACCTGCTCTGCGCCGCCGCCGGTGTCGCCGGTTACATAGTGTCGAGATAGCCTTCGGGTACAGCGCGAGCCCGTGCAGCGACGCCTACGCCACCGGCCCGTTCCCGCCGTCGCCATCGAGGTACTCCAGCTGCGACGCCTCCACTCACACGCCCCCGTGCTGTGCTGCGAGAAGTACATCCGGACATTCCGGAGGAGCTCGCCGGTGAAGTTGCTCACGTGCAGCGTCACGTGTGCTCCCTGATCCATGCCGCTCCTTCCTCGGCCAATCCAGCCACCTCAACCTCGTCAGGAGATCCACCACCATCGCCGCCGCTGTCTCTCGGACATCTGATCCATGCCTGGTGAGTCCCTACTGCACCATAGACTGCGCCCATCTGCCGCCGGCGCTCTTCAGCCTCTCGCAAGCCTGATTGTGTGGTATGTTCAATATTTGTACGAACTAGCTTGACCATTGTCTTGAAGGTGTTTGTGATAATGCCAGACCAAGAACGAACTCATAACAGATGATAAAATTGATATGGACGCATGTTGATTTTTGTAGTGGTCCACGAGATTTTGTTGTGTGGTATGAACCCACATAATTTTCAACCTTTCAAAGTGATTCTCTCCGCGTCAGAAGATTTGGCTGCAAGCATTCACTTTCTTCATATCAAGTTACCTTATACTATCGACCTTTTTTTGCTGCAGGGAATGTATTTGACCTTGAGAAGAATTGTTCTCTTCAAGTGGATCTCCCGAAATCATCAAAGTGTTTGACATCAGGTAGCCTTCGGTTCAGAACATCTTTCCTGCTCTACTTTGTGGTTCTTCATTTTTGATCTCATCAGATGATGCACCACCTTATTCTCCAGAGAAAAGAAAACCAAGGGGATTCCCTGATTCAGGTATAGGTTTTCTAACTGTATGCCATGAAAGAATGCCTTCTAGATTTTCCCACCTTACTGATCTATCCATAATGATGGTAGTGGTTAAAGCTTACGGTAGCTCCACTATCATAACTTGAACAATGCATGGGTCCAAATCCACAGTTCTACTCCCTCCCAGCATCACAGTTGATTTCTAACTCTCAGGGAAGTTTATCTTGAGTTCCTACAGTATGTATTTTACTATTTTTCTTTGTGTTCATACCCTATTAAATGTGTTATTTCTTAGTCCATACCCTTCAGTTTACCATGGTCAAACCCACTAGCATTTTCGATCATTCTGGTTGCATTGCACCTTGAAGCAAGGAACATGGAGTCACGGATCATAATGAACTCTTATCTCATCTGATGGCATATTAGGATGACTTATCTCATATGGCTTTATGACCCTTTCCTTAGGATGTTGGTCTGTTGCTTGTGTAAAATTATGTTGCTATTATAGATGATGCCTATAGTTGAATTTGGAGTTCAAGTTGGGGACGCTACTTCACTCCATAGTGTTTTATTTTTCTTTTCATTCTCACTCGAAAATATTGTATATTAGTAGGATTGTTCTTAGGTGGGGATATCTATACCAAATTCTACTACTCCTTCAACATTGGTGGCATCCATTTTATCATGCTTGGTGCATACATCGACTACAACCACACAGGTAATAATTCATTCACTACCGTTCCATCTTGATGTTTGTTAGCATATCGAACATACTGATATAATCATGTAAGCTATACTGTAAGACCTCAGATGGGGAAGTTCCCAACTTGTCTCCTGCTGACATATAATGTTCTGGTATGGTCATTTTTTGCAAGTGCTCAGTACTCATGGTTGGAGAGGCTTGCAAAGGGTTGATCGACGAGTTACCCCTGATCTCTAAAATTTTTGCATAAACCTTCTTTAGAAAAAGCAAGAGAACAGCACCGAATCATTAAGGTACGGTTTGCCCAATTTGATATGCATAGTACTTTGCTCTGTCAGCCTATTTTTAGTACAGGGTTCAAAAATTTTTAGTTCTGTATTTTGCGCTTACTGTCTCTTCCAAGAGGTGCCTTGTATTATTACTAAAGGGACCATGAATGGAAGTAGATACAATTATAGTGGTTTCTTTCCCTATGAGTTCCTTGCAGACTTGGTGTTGTGGACCATGAATGGACCTTTCAAATGTGTGTTAAGAAATTTAGTAGAAGTAACAATGACAGCCTTTTTCTTATTTTCATTTTTCAAATATATAGCAGCTGACAATTTTAGATGTTTTGCCAGGAGGGGAGTCCCAGCTTAGAGGAAGGAGAAGAGAAATTGAGGTACTATGATTGCCTCAGGTAAAATGCTTATTGAAAGTCTAAAACATCAATGGATTTACTCAATTGACTTTTCATAGGCTACTACTTTTACATGTAGAACAAGCATTTGATTATCTACTACTTTTTTATGTAGAATAAGCATTTATTCTTGATATTGATTATTTGCATTGCATTGCATGGTACCATTATTAGCAGCACAATCTTTTTGAGCCTACATTGGTTTTTCTTTTTTCCCCTTTCCTTTTGATTTATTTCAGGTGCTGAATTTCAGGGTTCGTTGACAAGGCAGGTGTCATCAACTAGAAATATTGGGCCAGTTTAATGTGTTAGCAGCATTAATACGTATGGATCTTTGCAGATGACTGCAAACAAACATCAACTAGAATTGTTGTGTGCATTCTTTTACTGAATATTGTGTTGTGCCGCAATCATGCCACCTTAATGTTTCTCTGAATAAATATTCAGTTTTCCTAATCTTGTCAGACAATGGATAGCTCCTAGCACATGTACTAAATCATTTTCTTAATTTGGATAACTTTATATTTAATAGTACTGTTATGATTATTGATGCTCAATACCTTATTCTACTGCTGCCCCAATCATGAGGCACTGCTTATATCGGTTTTGTTTTATTTTTTAACTCCCAATGGAATTGTTTGTAAGACAACCGAAATGGTCGTAGCCATTGTGGTAATTGTCCCTCCCTTTCTGGTACAATGTAGCACATGCTTTTTAAAGGTGGATATTAACAGGTTGGATTTCGTACGCTGACAATGAAGTGTCAGGTTTTCAGAAACAATGAAGTGTCAGGTTTGCCATCTTCAATTCTGACAATGGAGTGTCAGGTTTTTGGAAGTCTAGCCGATGAGGAAGTTACCCAAATTATGCACCTAACATAATGCAGGTGGATCGCACAGGAAGTATGTGCAGGTTTAAGCACAGCTCTTTCTAGGTGTATTTATAGTATAGATGTGCTAAGAAAGCTGTTGTTTAGCCTATTTCCTTTTGCGAGGACATCATATTTTGGTTCTCTGGATAGTGAATCCATCAATTTCCTTTCATTCTTATAAGTCTGCTAGCGCTGAATTCAACAACAGTGGATAAGATCAGGGTTGTAGCTCAAGATGTGAGCCTGTCAGTGCTGAATTGGACAGTCCAACATATGAAGTATAGAAGCTGAAGACCAAAATCTCAATGTGGCACAGGTGAAGATTCATGACATCAGATTGCTTGAAAGAGCATACCTGATCTGATTCTTCTGGCCAAGGTGAGGTCTCTGATCTGATCGCCTTCCTAAATGGGGCCATTCTATTGAAACTGCAATGGGGATACTTAGGATGTAGCTCTGTTTTTTTCTCTTCTATTTTGCAAGAGCTAAACTATACTTTGCAAGTGCGGAGGGGAAATTGTTTTTCCAAAATACTTAAATGGTTTAGGCTAGACTTGAAGGGTGGACTCCTCTAACATATGTTTACTTTGTCAGGATAAGGCTATGTTGCATCAGTGATAAGGCAGATTTTGTCTTCTTTCTTACTGAACTCTGAACTCTCAATATAATGTCACCCGCTAGGAAACTACACTTTTTGCATTGATATGCTTTCTATTTTTTACGGCATCGTCCTATAATAGGTTATGAGGGTCTGGTGAAATATTTCTTCTAAAGTGGAGACAGAAATGGTATGCAGATTCCATTCTGCGTGGTAATTGGCTGGTGATGGGTTTAGAAATGGACTTGAATTTTCATTGGATGCGCTCGCATTGGATGCAGGTACTGAGTATATCAGCATTATTGTATTGCGGTACCACATACTTATCGGTTTTTCATTTTCCAAAAAATACATCAGTTTGGCTAGGGGTTGAGAAAGTCTGGACCCTAATCTTTATGCACTGGCTCAAAGCTCTGAAAAGGATAAATTTGCTGGAGACATTGTCCAAACTTAGACAATCAGATGATGTGTAAAGCATGTACTGTGTAAGCTGCTAGATTTCCCATACCAATCTTCACTACCACTATGACCGCTGGTAGGTTGGTTCATCTTGTAACTAAATTTTTGATGATTTTCCATTGAATACTTGATCAGTATGAAATATTGTTCAATACTAATTATTATGTGTGAAGGGCGGGCTTGGTGCAACGGTAGAGCCTACCGTCTGGAACCGGAAGGTCCCGGGTTCAAGCCCCAGCCTCTGCATATTTATGCGGGTAAGGTTTGGGCGCTATTACAACCCTTCCCCAGACCCCGCACGGTGCGGGAAGCCTACGGCACTGGGTGCGCCCACTAATTATTACGTGTCTGATTCTCGCTATGCTCTTATAGACATGGATCTGTCTAAACACAGAAGTTGCCATAAAAATTCATCAAAGAACCACATGGATAAGAATAGATTCGGCAAACATTTCAATTGGGAGGACCTATTGGCTTGTTGTAACCATTTTGTGTGTGATTGGAGAATTGACTTCTACTTTTTCTATAATATTTTTTATTGTTTGCTTTGTACACATTGCTTCTTACTTGAGTTTCATTGTAACGTGTGTAGTTGATGCTTCTGCATTTAATCTTCTGGTCATAGAAAATCATATTTTTTTCATACTTCTATTCCATTAAAAAAATTTGGCCTCTGTAGCAACTAACGGTCACAATCAAACACTACGAGTTGACATATATTTTTTCTTACCTGTAGCTATGCACGGTCGTGAATGAGGATTGTTTGATTGTGTATCACATTATAGTTATTTTGTCTCCCGTTGAAACGCACGGGCATTTATTTTCCCTTTTGAACATTTACTTGTTTCCCTTCGAAACATTTATTTGTATATTTCCCTTTGGAATTTGAGATGATTCATAATACAAGTTGTAGGCTGGTTGTGAAATGCGTTTTATTTGACATGTCGTTTGTGTACCCCATAAATAATTTTGAAATTGAAATTGTGATGTCAAACATTCAGTTAATTACGAATTTGAGCAATTAATCTTAATTTTATTTTACTAAGTATATATTCTTTACTTGGTTTTTTATTATAATCATTTTTTATTGACATGTTTAGGTTAAATAAGCACTTCTATACACGTGCCTGTGGCACGTGCGTAGCTACTAGTATACAAAATAAAGCAATATATTGTCTCAAATAGTTAAGGAATATCACATGTCTCAAATATACAACAAAATTTGATACTCTCTACTACACGCAGTTCAAATCTTTTGTTTCATGATGATCAGAATGACAACACATATCCGAATCCAAGCTGTGTCCATAGTCTAGAACTTTTTATGACAATCATGAATCACTACTGATAGTATTTAATGATTAGAACTCCAAATTGAGTATGGCTTCAAATTATGGGCATTAGAAATATAGATAAACTTGGAAAATAGCTAAGCAAGTACAGCTGCAGGTTACATGGAAATTTTATCGAGCACCTTGCGAGCATCTAGTGCCTACCACATCCACACTTTGTAAATGCTGGCCCGTGATGTGGATCTTGAGGGGTGTTGATAGTCAAAATTGGCAGCAGCCGAGGGAAACCGGTCTGACCGATTTGCCGAACCGGTCAGGCCGGTTTGGAGTTGTAATTCGGGTAGGATTAGGATTCCGAGTTTTATCCCATATTGTTACCGAATTGGAAGGGGTACGACTTCCCCGGTCTATATATATATGAAGGCTAAGGCCGATTGAGAGTTATTCCAATCGAATCAAACACAATTGTTCCTTACTTTTTGTCTCCAAACCCTAAACACTTTTCCAACCCTAATTGCTGTCCTTTGCTCGTCTCCGCGACGTACTAAGGCGTTCTAGGTGGCCTGCCGACTATACCTGAGCATTTTTAGCCCGGCCCGACCCGGCCCGCAGACCCGGGCCCGGCCCGAACCCGGCCCGCCCACGGACCTTACTGGGCGGGCGTGGTCACAGATCTTGCAGCCCGAGAAAATAAATCTTGACCCGAGCCCGGCCCGAAATGCTGTTTTTAGCTATTTTACACTATAAAATGCACGGGCGGCCCGCCCAAGCCCGGGCCCGGCCCGAGCCCGGCCCGAAAATTGAGGCCCGGTGTGCCCAATGGGATGGTCATGGGCAAGATTTTCTTGGCCCGAAATAACCGGATTTTTTTAGGTCCGACCCGAACCCGGCCCGGCCCGAAAAATGCTCAGGTCTACTGCCGACCCTAGAGCAACCCTAGATTGCTTGAGCTCCGACGGGGTCCCTCCCGAGCTTGAGTTTCTAGGTCTTCACGACCTCCTATCAGAAAGCGGTTTGACCGGTTCCCAGGTCTGACCAGTTTGCCCGAGGGAGGCCGGGTGTTGGCCGTGGTGACGGTCGTGCTGCAATCTCGAGTGTGTTGTCACATATTTGTGTCAACATACTTTTTGGCGACTCCGCTGGGGACGATTAATCTGGTTTCAAAACCGATCTAATCTGCCTCAAAGATGACTGGATCTAACTGCGAGCTTGACAAGAATAATATCATCACCGCCACGATGGAAGAGGTCACAGATGAAGAGCGAAAGCGGTACCTGATTGCTGAGGAGCACTTCAAGGCGCAATTCTTGAAGGGTTTCAAGAAAGATCGTGGAGACTTTGTTAAGAGAGTTGAAGAATTCGTCATGCCAGCTTTTAAGTTGGCTAATGATCAAGTTGAGGAGCTTCCTAATAAGGTAACCGGCGAACTCTCTGATTTAATGCAACAAATAACTCGCATGATGAATGAAAAATTGAATGCTTCTCAAATTGTTGCTAGTGAGTTGTTTGTTAATATGGCTAGTGATATTGATTCACTTAGAAAAGGTAAAAATAATGTAGAACAACATGAAACTTTACCTGGATTCGGGGAGGAAACACAGGATTGTAAGAATGTGCAGTACAAACTAACTTTACTAGGAATATCGATATAATTCGCTATGATGCATTGATGCAAGTCACATAAACAATCACGCACGCACGCTAAAGAAACAGCATGTTCACATCCAACACATGTTGCAAGGAAGGATTCGATGTCCATCCATCATCCATGCCACACGGTTTGCTTTACATCCAGAACGCCACAGGATACTTCAGGTGTAACCAAGTTGCTTCTGCAGGGACGCTGTAGTATCGAACCTGGCGACTGTTACCAGCCGTCAGGTCTCCATTTTCATCACATTTCAAAGAAAACGTTGTCACTCGAAACATATAGTGGGGGCTCTCTTCCCTGTTGTAGTTGTAAATCCTCCCAGCAAGATGCTTATCCTCGATGCAGATGCACTCTACAAGGCAGAATTCGCTACTGCGTCCAATGTAGAGGAGCTTGGCACCAACATGCCCCTCCTCCAGATCCTCACTGAAGAGGTTCTCCTTGCTGACCTTCGGGGCCGGGCACTGCCCATGCCCGGCAGGAATCACGTCGCAGGCAATGAGGTGGCCTATGTAGTCTGGGCATGCCGAAAGCCCAACCCAGGCGTTCAGCTTGGCATCAAAGTGGGCACCTCCCTCGAAAGGCAGCATCCAGTCACCTAGCGTTTTCCACTCAGACTGAGCCACGTTAAAGCTGAAGGTCTTGGGTGCGATGAGCCTCCCAATGCTGATGAAGATGATCTGTTCATCAGGCTGCACTGCGTAGGAGGAGACGAACCTGGAGTTGAAGGGCGGGTCAGGGAGCTTGCACCACTCGTCGTCGTCGGTGGGATCTTCGTTGAGTACCTGGAGGGATTCAGATAGAGCGAACAGTCTGTTGCCAATGGGGAAGTACCACGGGGAGCTCTGATCCTGCTCGGGACGAGGGAGGAAGACCATGGCGCGCGTGCCGACGTCGAATGCCGGGACGAGGTGCTTGGGCACGAATGGGTGGGTGTTGCGCTCATAATCCCAGTCTCTGGGATGCATGGCCATGATCTTGGTGCCGAAGGCCCTGGCGAAGTACATGGGCAACCCGCGCGGTGCCTCGACGCGGATGATGGGTGATGGCAGGAGCTGCGCGCCGATGGAGACCTCCCGTAAGGCGCCATTGGGAGGAGATGAGTGCGATGGCAAGTCAATCTTGCGGATGCTGTATCCCAAGGAGCAATCATCCAGGACAAGATAAAGGTGCTGCAGCCGCGGCGGCTTTGCCATCGTTGCTGTTTGCTTTCAGCACAAAATCGCCTACTTTCAAGTTTCAAGCGCTCCCCCACGGCCCCACGGCAATGTCTCAGACACAACCTTGAATCCTGCAATACGAGTTCGACAACAATGTAAACAAAGAATCGATCCACCAAACCGGTTCCTACTGCGACTCAACTCAGCAAACCCTAAGATCCGAATATGGATGAATCGGGGCAACGAGAAAAGAGAAGGAAATCACCTCAAACTCGAATATGACCCGTCAGGAACATCCAACTATGAAACTGGGCTTCCGGGCGGGGGCGGGGGCAGGGAAGAGAGAGGAGTTGAGCGAGATGGAGGCGATCGACAGCGGAGGCGGAGCGATGGGGGGATCGAGGTGAGGGAAATTGTTGTGGTTATTATTATTTTTTTAGAATTAATTGTTGTGGTTATTAAAGACGCCTTCGGTGAGTCTAATGGGCCTTCAAAATGTGGGCCTCAGATGAGATGGTCTTCGATGGGGCAACGTGCTAGGAAATTCAGGCAACGTGGCCCATGGCGCGGCTAGAAGGAAAATTAAGGCAACCGTAGCCCAGGGCGCGGCTAGAAGACCACTGTTTGGCTGCTACGAAAAATACAGCGACGTGGCCTAGGGCGGCCGAGGGGTTTCCTTGGGCGTCTTTATCCCCCGAACAATTTCCCCTCGTCTCGATCGCCTCCGACGCAGCCGCCGCTTCTCCATCTCGATTAACTCCACCAAATATCCTCCTCTCGCTGAAATCAAAGAACAACAATGCCGAAGCGGATATATCTAGTCCTGGACGACTGGTCCCATGGATACAACATCCGCGAGATTGATTTGCCATCCGACTCCAATTCCGGCGACTCTGTTCAGTTGCCCCCAATCCAACGCTGCATCGGCGCCAGCATCGAGCGGCGCCTGCCACCAGTCGTCTTCCGCTTCGAGGCGCAGCGTGGGATGCCCACGTACTTCGCGGCCGCCTTCGACTCCAAGATCATGGCCATGCCTCCCATAGCCCCTGCGATGAGTGGCCTGGTGCCCAAGCGCGTCGTCCCCGTCTTTGATGTCCACATGCGCAGCGTCATGTTTGGCCCTCGGCAAGCACCGGATCCGGAGGACCCTATCTACATCCCCGTTGGTGGCATGCTCTTTGCTCTGTCCACCGGCTCCTTCCAGGTGCTCCTCAAGCCATCAGTTGAATCCGAGGCCTGGGTGTGGTCGTGGCATAAGCTCCCGGAGCCACCCTTTGGGCGCGAGCATGTCACCTCCTACACCGTGCACCCTGATGGAAGAACCATCTTCATCAGCATCAGGGAGCATGATAAAGCTGCCACCTTCACCTTTGACACGGCTGAGATGACAAGTGGCTGTGTGTGGAAGGAACATGGCAGCTGGATGCTGCCGTTCAGTGGCTGTGCTTACTTTGACTGTGCGTTGGACGCCTGGGTTGGGCTATCCATGGATCCTGGTGGTGCCATTGGCCAGCTCTGCTGCTGCGATGTGGTGCCAACGTTTGGCACCGGTGATGGGCAGTGCCAAAAATGCAAGATAGCTATATCTATGACAACGATGATGATGCAACTAGATGCATTGTGGGAACCGTGGGAATAATTCTGTTATCAATGCAATCATTACAGTCAAATAAATTTATATTCTAAATTTGGATGCACAATGTGGATGCGAATAATTTAAATGCAATTCGATGGAATGGTGAGATGAAGGATGATTCTGTCCATGATACCAGTGGTGACTCTGGTGAGACGAGTGATGGTGATGACTCTGATGGTGAGATGACTGAATCGCGACACAGTGACTTTCTTTCATCTAAAGACCTTCTTTCTGATGTATGACAAGAATGGAGACCTGAAAACTTGCAACCTCTGCCCGGTTTGGTGCTACGAAGTGCCTGAAGCAGTTTCTGAGTCAATCTGCAAGCATCCCATTGCGTTCTCGATGTAATAATATATATTTGCCTGATGTATCCTGTAGTGTTGCATTCTGGATGTACTATTTGCCTTATGTACGTGAACCAGTGGTTTCCTTTGCCTGTGTCAATTCCGTCCTTATACAAATCATAAGCTAATTGGAGTTTGCTTTATATGCGTGAATCTTTTGTACCCATGTCATCAGTCACGAGTTCCTTACCGTCCTAGGCCGCAACCACCCTATGAGGTGAACATATTTCGCCTTACCAGATTGTTGAGTCTCTTGTTTTGTTATGAACTCGTCAACTAAGTCATGCAAGAACTATGAAGCCTGAAAGAAACCATTAAGGATGCAACGTAGTGCCAGAAATGCAAGATAGCTATATCTATGACAACGATGATGATGCAACTAGATGCATTGTGGGAACCGTGGGAATAATTCTGTTATCAATGCAATCATTACAGTCAAATAAATTTATATTCTAAATTTGGATGCACAATGTGGATGCGAATAATTTAAATGCAATTCGATGGAATGGGTTTATCATATAAATTTAAATTTGAATTGTGATGTTTGAAATTCTGAATTTAAACATGGTTGAATTCTATATGTTGATGGGGATCTTGCCCTCATTGTTTATTATTAATCAGTTAAATTTTTTCATTTGCACTGGTTTTAGAAATTTTCTAAATATTTTATCATCCATAGCAACTCACACGCATATAGTTCCACACAAATACAAAGAAACAAATATACAAGCACCATCCACGTTACAAGGTGATAAAAGCAGGCATATGACCGAGACACATGTGGTGAACTTGCTAAATTACCTATACAGGGTATCACCATTCATCATTACTCCATTCCAGAACTGCACACACCTGAAAGCACAAGGTCCTTACATTGCTTCTGCGAAATCGGGACCCCTGGGGCTCTGGATGGCTCAAAGTGGCAGCTCAAAGATCTCCTCTTCCCTTGCGGCGATGTGCTTCCTGCAGATCCATGCAATGCGTCCGTCATCTCTGTAACGAACCCTCCACAGGCCAGATCTCTGTGCTATGTCCATCCCTGTCAAAACCCCTTGACCTTTCAAGAAATCCACAAGCCACTGTCTGGCTGTTTTCGTATCCTCTACCATATCACTTGCTCCACCTTGGTTGCTATTCTTCCTCCCTCTTCCATACACTGCTGCTGCACCTAAAGCCCCCACCGACGTGGCGGACGCAGCCGGTGGGGAGTCCAGCAGGTGCACCACTTCTAAAGTGGAAAAATATGAGTTGGTATATATTGACACTATACCAAGTGAATACCTACATTTCTTACTTTAATTTTGACATTCTTATATTTTGGCAAGCCAAAATTTTGGCCTGCCATTGTTTTGGTTGGGCAGGAATTGGAACCCAACCCGCGCTGGAGGGGGCGGAGCTCGGCGAGTTATTGGCCGCGGCGGCGTTCGACCAAGAGAGTGGAGGGAGGACTGAGGAGGCGGAGAGACGGACATGGTAGCGCGAGCGCGAGCTCAAGCGGAAGAAGGAAAAGGGAGCTGGAGCTCGGAGTGGGCAAGGATGGACGGCGGATCCCGTATCCTTTTATAGCCGGAGTATGTCGGTGCGGACAGGAAGTCGGCGGCGGTATTTGCCGGCGGCGAGGGATGGCGGCCGCCCTGGATGCAATAGAGCGAGCCGGTCGGGACTGCGCGTTCCACGTGCTTGATGTGACCAAACGAGGCGGCTGCACGGTATGGGCGGCGGGGCTCTGAAGCTCCACATGCTGTGGCACGCGGATGAGACGAATCGGAGGAGGAGGACGCGACGAGGAGTCGAGGACGACGACGCGAGGTTGGAGACGAGACCGACAGGCGGATCCCACTCGTCAGCGTCGGTCGCTCGGCGTCCACGCATTTTCCACGCGGAGCGGCAGCTGTTGAGAAGGAAGATGTGGGCTGAGCTGGGTCACTGGGCCAATGCGCGACCGAGTTCTTGCTGGGTCGTAACAGGCCAGAGCCCAGAAGGGGGCCGGGCCGAAAGGAAATGGAAGGAGGGTTTGGGTCCAATGAGCGCAGGGAAGAGAAAAGGTTTGAATATATTTTGGAGACGATTCAAAGAGATCTTTGAAAGCGATTTCAACGGAGTTTGGTTGCCACCAACAAACCTAGGACACTCTAATAATGCATATGCTGCTGGACTTTGATCCAAGGTTTTCAAAAGAGATGTCTGAAAAGGTGTTATTGGCACAAAGTAAGTTTTAATTTGTCGGAAAATCTTTAGTGGGTTTTAACGTTGGGGCAAAACAAAAACACATACGGGTGATACATTTGGCCATGACCTGAAAAAATTGTTTCGAATATGACCAAGGGAATGCTAGTTCATATCGGATCCCTAAGGCCCTGTTTAGATGAAAAAGCAACTCTCAAATACAATATGCAAAAAGAAGATTCTCCATCACATCAAAATGTCATAACACGTATAAAATATTAAATGTAGATGAAATTAAAAACTAATTACACAGTTTTGTTGTACTCTGCGAGACGAACATTTTGAGTCTAATTAATCAATTTTTAAATAATTTTTTACAAATACAAACGAAATGCTATAGTAGCATAATGATTACGAAGTGGTATCTTACTCTCAAATTCACCTTCTCAATTCTAACATCTAAACACCATCTAAAGTTTATCTTATTTGGGGTCAAGTAGAGAACGGTTTGCATTGCCTTGAGCCCTTGAACCCGTATGCGTCTGACCCTGAGCACGGTGCCGTGTTGCGGTCGGCCGGTTCGGGGGCAGCAGCACGTCTCGATCGCTAGCAACCGCGCCGCGCTTGCACGAAAACGGCAAAGCAGCGAGCGGACTCGGTCGCCGCGCCGCGGAAAAAGGGCAACTCGGTGGCCCCTTGGCAGGACGCGCGCGCCTGGTCTGCAGCCTGCTGAGACGCCGGCCGTGGCGTGGTGTGCAGCGCAGCGCGCGGTGATCGATCGAGGGTGTGCGGACTACGAGGGAAGGGGTCGTGCCATCGTCGCGTGCGCCGGTGCCGTGTCCCGTCCCGTCACGGTAAAGGAGCTTTCCGATCGGCAAACGCCTGGATGGTGAATAGGGGTAGAGAATTGAGTTTGGGATCACGTCACAATTATTACGTTATTGTATTTTTTTATTTGTTTGTGTAAAAAATTATTTAAAAATTAATTAATTAGGTTTAAAATGTTCATCTTGTATAGTACAATAAAACTATACATTTAATTTTTAATTTTATCTAAATTTAATAATTATGTATCCTATGATATTTTAGTGTGATGAGAATTTTATTAAGGAATCGGGGTTGTTCCTGGGAATTGGGGTTAAAAAAGAGATGGGACGCCGCGCGGCTGCAGCAAGACCGGCGCTCTGCCCCCTCCCTGCAGCAGCAGAAGGCAGCAGCAGCGCCTGCCCGGTCGGGCGCCCACGCATGTGGGCCCTGTTGCGCGCGAGACGGGGAGGGAGAGGCTGGAGCCCGGCGACATGGTTCAGACTACCTAGCTTTCCCGTGCATGCACACACCAGTTCACCTCACAAGTTCAAACGGTGGTTTATTTTCAAAAAAAAAAGAAAAAAAAAACAAGAAGAAGAAGAAGTTCAAACGGTGGTAGATGATCCCTGGACCTGGTCTGTAAACCAACCGCTGCTGCATGGTCGAACAGCAGGGCGAGGGGAAAGAAAGAAAGGTAATAAAACCCTACCCCCTTCTTGTACGCTTTGAACTACTAGCATGGTCGCCTGGTCGAACAAGGGTAGCTAGCTATTTTTATAGTTTTATATTTTTTATTCCTACTTTTATGTTTTGTTTAGTTATTTTTCTTTATTCCTACTTTTTAATGCGTTGTTTAGTTATTTTTATATATTCTTCTTTTGATTCGTCATTATAGGTTTTCTTATAAGAATTTTCAGGTCAGTAATTCACATTAGACTTTTTGGTATTTATAGATGAATGTTCACTTTAAGTGACCTTTTGAATTTTTAAATACCCCTTTTATTAGTCTAAATTTCACAAGTAGCGATTCATATTCAATATGTTTAGCATATATCTTAGCTGCAAATATTATATGTTGTCTTCCCATCTATGGCTTCCATTTTTGCTTTTATTAATTTGTAGCCCGTCTATTAAACATAATCATTCTAGGCCTAATATTAATTTTCTATTTATTTTTATCTATCCTGCCCATTTATTTTGGGGTGCTGTCTATCCCAATTTTGGTTGTTTTTGGAACGTCATCTATCCTAATTTGGATTTGGCTGGAACATGCTTAAGAAATGAAGTTAAGTCTCTGATTATTTGTGAGAGATATCAAGAGACGTTAGATCAATATGAAATCTAGTAGTACAAGTTCTTATCTTTTTTAGATTAACATATAAATTTTTATACATACACTCTTGACGGATATGGTGGCTCCTTTTAACCATATCTATCTATCTATACTAAAAGGATCCTACTAAAAGGATCCTAGAGAATTGAAAACACTTTCTACCTAAAAATCCACACCCACCCCCTCACAAGGGACCCACCTGTCGGGTTTTGGAGAGGGAAGGAGAACAAGAAACACAAGAAAACAAGAAAAAATTGGATGTTCCAGACACTTTTAGTTCATTCTCCGTAAAACCTTTTCCACCCAGCGTTTTGTACCCGCCCACGCGTACCCACCTCCGGCCAAGTGGGCCCCTACCTCCCCACACGTGCACACAATTATCCCGTATTGCTAATAGACAATAGATTGAAGAGTTTTTCTCCATATAAATAAAGACCAGCTAACTTAAAAAATGATGTGCCTCTAAATTTGATAATACCTAAATCTTTATATACACAAGTGCGTGCGCACGTGCAACCAACTAGAAAGCATCTTTACATATTATATTTATAATTTATTTTATTTTATTATATACATGTGCGTGCGCACATGTGCCTTTGCTAGTATACTAAAAGGATCCTAAACAATTAAAAACACCTCCCACCAAAAAACCCACCCCCACCCTCTCACAGAGGACCCACCTGTTGGGCTTTGGTGGGAGGGAAAAACTAGAAAGCATCAAAATTTTTGTATGTTCGAGGGTCTTTTAGTTGTTTCTCCACTCAACTTTTTTCACCCAAAAAAAGACCCATCTAAATATAGCCACATTTGTACCCACGTCTATACACAATTATCCCGTATTACTAATAGACAATAAATCGGAGAGTTTTTCTTCATATAAATAAACGTGCGTGGTACATGAGTTGAGACAAATGTATAGAAGAGAATTTAGCATGCACGTGCCACGCGTGTATTGCAGCTATATTTTATATGTTATGTTTGATTTATTTTATTTATAATGTGTGTGCGCACATGTGCCTTTACTAGTATATATAGATGCTTGTAGACTTACACGTACGTATTGTGTTTTGATATCGTACTTGTCATCGTGCACTTGACGTGTCCTTTGAAATTGATTAGCCTACTCTTTGGAAACATGTTACACCAAGAATGAACTTGCATTCCAATCGTATTTAATTTCTACCACGTACATTGAAATGGCACTATGGTTTCCTGTGAAAATTAAAAGGGGTCGATGAATGCCCTGTTTAATTTATTCCTACGTACTCAATTTCATGGCGTCGCTATTCTTATTCTTAAAACGTATCATACATATAGGTAAATGTGATCAAGTTTGCGCTCCATGTTTCCAGATGCACAACTTTATCATCTCGACTTCCAAAAAGGTCAAATTAGTCTGCCAAAGCTTCAGTTTTGACGGAACAAACTACAAGTCCGTCCCCGTCCATATCCATCTACCCATGTCGTCACTTGCGTAGCTACGAGAGTAGTTTAATTATAGCTATATATGTTAATATCGTGACAAAAGAAGAAAAGTAGTACAAATAAATCGACAGCAGCAAGGCCGGGATCTTTGCTCATGCATGGGTTTGTCTTGGCATTGCCCTTTTTTTATCCGACCTGATTGACCAGATCATTACCGTTGATGAGAATCAAATACGTACACACGCATGTGGAATGGGAAGGACGAGTAAACGAATGGAAGAATAAGAATATAAATATCCTTAATTAAGGATCTTTTTTTTGAGAATCTTAATTAAGGAACCTAGTTGACTATAGTACGTAGCGCTATTTAGCAGCAAGTACGTACCGTAACCGTGACTGCTGGATGCATGCTAAGCCGGCATGATGACACATCGCGAGGCATCTAGATGCTTCCTTGACCTATAAAATTCTAAATTCTGAAAGGATGGCTGGCACGATTTGAATTTGAAAGGGGGTCTAGGTTAACTTCCAGGAAAAGTTAGGGATGAAACTGTCATTCACCCTTGGGAAAAGGTAGCCAGATGCCCATACGAGGCGGGCCCCATGTACCGCCTCAGACCGATCCATCCAGCTGGCCCATAATTAACAAAGACCGGAGCCCTTAAAACATACGGACATCAAGACCTAAACAACCAATGGCAACTCCGCTCCCTGCTGGTAATAGTCAATTACTTGATCATCAAGACAGTTGCAAAGGATTAGTAGTGTACTCGTAGATTAGACAGGCAGACGGCGGTAACGTTACCGTTTGCGGTCACGGGTGCGGTCTGGATCTGGCCGGGGGTTTCCTCGCCCCCTCCTCCGCTTATATATATATAATGGCCCGCAACACAACGCC
Source organism: Echinochloa phyllopogon (assembly GCA_033239725.1). Taxonomy (NCBI): domain Eukaryota; kingdom Viridiplantae; phylum Streptophyta; class Magnoliopsida; order Poales; family Poaceae; genus Echinochloa; species Echinochloa phyllopogon. The sequence continues at coordinate 6,107,341 of BTCW01000009.1, read as the reverse complement.
GGCCACTTTCCCTACTTCTCCCATGGCCGCCTACCGTGGCGGCGAGGAGAACCACCACCAGAGCCTGTCCTCCCTCCCTCCTCCCATGGCGGCCTACAGCGGGGGAGGCCGCAGTGGCGGCGACCTCCGTCCACGCCGTGCCTTGGTGTGGCCGTCCACGCCGCGCCCGGTGCCGGCGCAGTACCAGGCGGCGTACGGGGCGCCGGTGGCCGCTCAGATCTCCTTCGCGCCTGCGCCTCCTTCCTCGGCGTCGTCCGCTCCGGCTTCATCCGCGCTGTCTGCTGCGGCGGCCCTGGCGAAGGACGTCTACAACAAGCCGATCGAGACCGCGCTGGCGCCGCCGGTCTCCGACAAGGGGCTTGCGCAGCCTGCTCGCCCGGGCCTCATCAAGAAGAAGAAGGAGGTGGTGATGGGCGCGAACCACTCCCGGAGCAGTACCCCTTTTCCCTACGTGAGCTAGCCCGCCCTCTCGTCCTCCATCCCGGCCTCCATCTCATGCATGCATCTAGCTTGTATGCATTCGTTGCCTAGCTGGTGGATATGTATATATATATAGATCTTGTAGTCAATCTAGCTCGTGTGTAAAACAAGTAATCGTTATGTCGTTGATTGTGCGGTGTATGATCTGCTGTCGTTTGGTCGTCGTTGCTTTTTTACTGTGCTGGCAGATCCGGTTCGTTTCTGCCGTTGTCGCGTTTGTATCTCCATCTCGTTTTTTACTGTGATGGCAGATCAAAGTTTGTTTGTATCTCCGTTGGGGCCGGGGATGCTGCAGATTCGTTTCCAGTGGTGCGTTTCCCCCATCTGCTTCCGTCGTTTTTTATTGGATCGGGCTTTTCTGGATGGCGATGCTAGCTGTTCATCATCAGGCCACTCTCTATAGTCCATGAGAGGATTGGTCACACAGCCTTTGAAGTGAAACGATAAAGTGCTCGATTTCCTCTGCAACTTCTATTTTTGGACTGCTTCTAAAACTAGTGCGGCTGTTGTTTCGCTCCCCGTTTCGCTCCCCGTTTTGTGAAAACCTCTGTTGTGCGAAAGAAACCGGAAAATATTTGGTGTGGATGCTATCGCGCGTATACTCCGCCGGTTGCATCGTGTTGGCTGTGGCCTGGTTTGAGCAAGCTTTTTTTCAAGCAGACTTTTGGTTGCCTTTTCCAATATTAAAACTTTCTTTCTTGTTTCCTTTACCTTTGATTTTTACTAGTTTGATCGATGATCTTTCTTTTTATTTCTTTTTGGAACGGTTAAAGCTTATATACAGCATATCGTGCAAAACGATATGATTGATATGGATGCACAGATTCCCCAGCCGTGGGTGTTCTTTTTTTTTTCTTTTCTGAATTAATCGACAGATGATAGGTTGACATGTTCTTTGCTTTTCCATGGTTTGAGTAGAAGATGCATTCAATCGGTGGTTGGCGTTTTTTCATTCCTGCTCGTCGTGTGTTTTGAGTTTTGCTCCATTTATTTGTAGTATGACTTATTGCTGAATTTCTTCCGTTTAGGCTCCCATCAAATGGAAAGGCTTTGTACTGCTTATTCTCCTTGCTGCCATCGGGCACGTTGGGGCTTGTGATACGCGGGCATCAGGATTATCGGCCACTATCGGTCTCTTCTGCTCGACGAGATCGGCTACAGTTCCGTGCTGTGATGCTCTTGTCGCTGCAGTGGATGTTGGCGGCATCAGCTGCCTCTGTCAGACCGCTTCTGATCCAGAGGTGCGAAATGACTTCCTCAACGGAACAGATCTCTTGCGATTGTACAGAGATTGCGGTGGAAGGCATCTTCCGCTGGAGACATTATGTGGTGAGCCTCTCTTCATTTTCTTTGGCTGTGTTTAGTTCCCCATCCCATCACCAAAATTTCTAAAATTCTCTCTCCAAACATCACTATCCACCTATCACATCAAATCTCTCTCCTCATGCATGGAACACTAAACGTGAGTAAATAAAAAACTAATTGCATGGTTTTGATTTACACGACGAGACGAATCTTTTGAGCCTAGTTAGGTCATGATAGGACAATGTTTACCACAAACAAATGAAAGGTGCTACAGTGCCCGATGTGACATTTTTTTCAAACTTTATGCTACACTTTTTGGAACTAAACACAGCCTTTGTCTAATATGGCTTTGGTTGTGTTTAGTTTGGAAAAGAGGAAGAGAAAGTTTGGTGAAAAAGTCACATCGGACACTGTAGCGTACTGTAGCACTTTTCGTTTATTTGTGATAAACATTGTCCTACCATGACCTAACTAGGCTCAAAAGATTCGTCTCGTCGTGTACATCAAAACCATGCAATTAGTTTCTTTATTTATCCACGTTTAGTGTTCCATGCATGCGTCGTTTGCTATATTTAATATTTCGATGGGATGATGATGTGATGTGGATGTGATGGAAAGTTTGGGTTTTTAGGGGAAGTGAACACAGCCTTTGTCTCATCTCTTATAATGCGTGTTATACATTCCACAGATCTGGCCGCTGCTCCTGCCCCTGCCTCTGCCCCTCCTGCCCGTTCACCAGCACCACCGCCACTCCGCCTCCACCGCCGCCTCCTCCACCTCCGCCTCCAGCACAACAGAGCCCACCGCCACCAACCGGACTGGCAGATGAGACACCTTTGTCTTTCTGGGGGTTATTATTTTCGACTTGGTGGTCGGATCTCCTCTTTGCCTTGGGCCTGCTGGCTGGCTCTGTTGCATTGAGTGTCGCCGTGTTTTGCCTGGTACAACACGGTAAGTAGGTGCAAAATTAAGTCTCACAATAAAATCTCAATGTTGTCTTTACTCTAGTTACTATCTTTTAATCAATAATGTTACTTATTCTGCAGGACATTGCGGACATATCTGGTCTGTGCTCAAGTTTCTGATCTGCAAGGTGTTTACCTGGTGCGCCCCCCGTGAAGAAGAGCGTCGACCCAGCTTTCGGATGGCCAGTTTGACATGATCCTACGAGTTTGGTAGGTGCTGATGCTCGTGTCGGCATGTTCCAGTCGTTATCAGGCTCTATTCATGGCAAGGGATTAGTTTATCATCCCCTTAGACTATCATATTATCTCTATAGGCTATCATGCTGCCGAATGATTAGTCGAACTAATATAGTAGGATCCTACTCTTTTGCGACAATTTAAGCTGAATGTTGTCGAGTGTGGAACAATGTTATGTTTGCTTCCCATTTGCAAGACGCCTGTGCACGTTTGTCACGCACGCTATCTTATACACCGCGCGCTGCTGGTAGGCCTATCTTGTAGGCACGAGTGGCGTCTTCCTGCGGAACGTGAGCCCGCCGGCCTCCTCCATGCTGACGTAGATGTTCCCGAACGCCACCGTGCCGATGATGCCGTCGGCGAGCCCCAAGTTGTGCTCGTTCAGCACCACCGGCGCCGTCGCGCCGGAGAGGGCGGCGATGAGCTTGTCCACCTGCTCCTTGCGCCAGTACTCGTCGTAGGGCGCGAACGCCACGTTCTTGAGGCAGTAGGAGAGGCGCTTCGGCCCCGGTTACGGGCCGGCTGCAGCTGCATCACGGCGCGAGGTTCCGGAGGTTCTGGTGCAGGTTGCCCAGGACGGGCAGTTGCGTCGGACCCGGCGGCGACGAGCATGGTCTACGACCGGCACGACGTCGCAGCCTCAGTCTCGTTTTTTCTAGAAGAGAAGGCGCCAGCAGCATCTCAGATTCTAGATTTGTTAGATGTCAAACATACGCCTTCCGGGCGAGGTCTTCTATTTAGTGAGTGATTTGTTTTTTTTCTGAAACGATTCTAGATTTGTTAGATGTCAAACATACGCCTTCTGGGCGAGGTCTGCTATTTAGTGAGTGATTCTGCCGACAAATCGGTGTCGCCGAGGGCGTGGGCATCAAATGTGTGTGTGCTTCCCGGCGAGGTCGCGCCGGGGCCAGCCGGCCGCCCCCACACGGCCACACCAGCGTCCCCGTCCGTGCCGTTGGTGGCGGAGCTGCCCAGCACGGGGTCCATGGGGGAGATTCCCGTGCCGTGGACCACTGCTCTGCGGCGGCCCTGGCCCGGAGCGACAGGGTTGACGTCGGGGCGGCCCTGGCCCGGAGCGACAGGGTTGACGTCGGGGGACAGCACCAGGCCAGTCCATTGTCTGTGGCGGCAGGGACTGAAAAAGAAGCCCCGACCTTGGATGCATCTGAAGGCCTGTTTAAAGTTCAAACCCCTGCTTGCCGACAAAACGCTTGCAACGGCCGCCCCCCAGAACTCTCCAGAGCATCCCGAGGAGGATACGGGTGAGGTCCCCCGTGTTCAGGATCCCCCTCGAAGACATGCTGCCGCAGGCTTCCCTGGCGGCGACGCGACACCGTCGACGGCACGATGCCGTTGGGCAGGCTTTGGGGACCCCGTAATTTATTCAATCCACATTCCACACCCGCAAGCTTATTGTTCAACCCACATCCTCCCCGTACCCAGCCAAATTCCAATTATCCATACCATACCCAACGGATAACGGGGAAAATCAATGATACGGGTAGCAAGTCTTACGGGAGCCGGTCGCAGGCTTCACGGATCCTTCAGCAGCAGTAGCTGCCCTTGACGACCGCGGAGCACCGGAATCACCTTTCCCGGGGCCTCGCTGAATGTGAGTCTGGACAACGGGAGAAACAGGCAAGGATAGTATTTACCCTCCCCGTACCCTCCTCACATACGGATATATCCATCCCCTACCTCTGTTTCAAAAAAAAAATCCCCTACCCGTTTCAAATGGATACATCCGTATCCTATCCAATACCGCGGGTGTGGATATAGGCAAGGGGGACAAATCCTTCGGCTCTCGGGGGGAAACCCGGTCGCTCTCGGGTGAGGGCGACACGGGCGGACCCCCTCCGCACCGTCGCCGCTCCTCCCCTCCTCACCGAGCTCCCCTCCCGCCCGAGCTTGGCCACCGTTCTCCGCGTGGCCGCGATGACGGCGGTGGCGGGTCCCCTTCCTCCCTTCTCCTTGCTTCCCTCGAGCTCACGCGCGCGTCTCGGGGCGACGCCGGGTGCTGTCGCAGTTGGCGTCCCCGGTGCCATCGCCGGGGCCGGTCCGCCTGGCGCTGCTTGGGGAGGGCCAGATCCGGGGAAGGAGCCCCTGGATCCGTGGCCGCGGCCAGCGGTCAACGGTCGGGCCGTCCCCTCGCCGTGCTCCTTGACGGCTGCTCCGGCGGGTTGTCCCCCTGCTCCGGAGGCTGATCTGGGGGAGACGCCCCCGGATCCACGTCTCCCCGGCCGGGGGGCGGTCGTCCGCCGCCCGCGGCGCCCTGCGGGCCTCCGCCGGCATGGTGGCCCAGGGCGGTCCAATCTGGGATGTGTGCAGGTTGCGGCTGAAGCGGCGGTCGGCAGCGGCGCGGTGTTGGCATCAGGGGCCGTCATGGTGGCGGTCTGGTGGTGATGCGCGTAGCGCTCGCTCGCTGCTCCGGTCGGGGGATGGGACTGGCCGTCTCCTGATGGTGGCAGCGTCTGGGATGGCGGCGGACTCATCCGGGCTCGGGCCTTGCCCCCCTCCCTTGGCGTCTCGGCTTGCGGCTCGGGGTGAGGTTGGAAGCCTCTGTCCATTTCGCGGCGTCTCCGGTAGCCCTGCGCGAGGTGATGCCCTCTCGGCTTTGTCTCCGTTGCCCAACATCTTCGTCTGGTAGGGTCCATGGTTCTTGCGTCAACTGGAACCGCTCGGCGGAGTCCCAATCGAGGGGACGAAGCCGGGAGCAGGCCCCTCGTTTTCACCCGGCGCAGTCCCCAATCGAGGGGGGCGTGCCCTGGGTATGGGTGGTTCCTGTTCCGCCATCTCCGCCAGAGTTGGTTTCGTTTCTAGTTTCTTTGGGGCCCTGCAGGATTCGGGTGCCGGTGGCGCGGCTGGATTCAGTTGAAGGCAGAAGTGCTTGGGCAGGTTCTGCTGGTTCTCGAGGAAATGATCTGTCGGCGAAAGCTGTGCTCCGGCGGTGCTGGACTGGCGACGATGGTGCCCTGCTGGGGGCGTCGCTTGGGATCCTTCCTCCTGGCGGTTCGTGGAGGTCTTCGAGGTGAAAACCTGACGCTGGCGCCGACTCGGCGCCTTAGCCTTCCTGAAGGCGTTGTTATGTGGTGCCTCCTTCGGCCGTGACGTCGGTGTTCTGGACCCCTTGGCGGACCGATCTTGCAAGTTCTGTAATAGAGTCATGCGTTGTAGGTTCTCCTGCTAGAGTTGCCCCTGGTTGTCTCTGCTGTGTCGCCTATGAGGCACTGTTGCGAGTTTGTAAGTAGTCGGTGTGGTCTTGGGACCTATACTTCACTGTAAAACTGGTAACCCCAGTTCCCTTGCTTTATCTATAAAGCTGCCATAAAGGCTTTTGGGGGGGATATAGGCAAGGGGAACAGGTACCCACCGGCAACGTGACTCGACGCTAACGAGTCCAGTGGCGGAGACTGTGGTTGTGGTCATGGGCCGGTGCACCGGGCTATAGGGGCCGAGGCCCACCTATTCTCTGGGCCTCCCCTCCCTCTTCCTCGCCAGACCAGCCCATTGGCGTCGAGTCTGTTGACTCTGGGCCGGTGCAGTTGGATGGTGGGCCGTTGGGACATGGGCCGGAATCGACACATGAACCTACCGGGGAGGCACCTCCCCGGGAATCCTATATGACTTCCGGATTTAACTAGGTGACTTCCAATGTTTAAAATCCGTGCACATCATATGAACAACCAGATTATTACGGAAGAAGAGCCAACAATGGTGAGAGAGGTGCACGTGGACAGCTGGCGGTACGCGGCTGCTACATGCAAGAGCCGGTCGGATGTGATTCCATTTAGATTTCGATCTTTAATTTCATTTTTTTCTTAAACTGTAAATCATTTTTCAAATCCGTTTGAACCGTGGTAATCGTTATAATTTACACAACAAAACAAGCACCAATTTAAATATATTTTATATTTTTAAATAGTTTTTGAAAATCAACTTTTATCGAAAACTAGTTCAACATTTGTAATATACTATTTCAACATTTTTTAGAAAATGTTGAATTAGTTTTCTATAATGTTAAACCAATATTGTTAAAATATTGAATTAGGTTAATAAAAATGTTGAATCTAGTATTATATTAAACTGTTGGAGGCTAATAAAATTTCGTGTCAAAAAATATTCGAATACAGTTACGTGCATTACTTTGTTTTCGACGGAATGAAAAAAATCTCATGGAGAAGCGCTCGGATAGTTGTAGGGTACTAGTGTGTTGGGCCTAAACGGGCCTCTAAGCCATGTTGCTTAACCAGTACATGAAAGCTATATAGGAGCCTCCGTCACCTCCCGGCAATCCTATATGGTTTTCGGAACTTTTTTTAGCTACCTGGCTTCCGATGCGTAAGATTCGTGCACTTATATTTGGACGATGGAGAAGACACGTGCGCGGAAGTGAGACGGTGGAGTCCCAGCATGCAATATCATATGGGCGACATGGCTGACAAGATGACTCGACGGACACGCATTATGATATGAGTGGGAGACGGGAGAAAACTGCACCAACTACAAACTTTAATCGTTCTTTTCTTCTAAACTATGCATTCGATTTAAGATATGTTTTAATCATGATATTTATTAGAATTAATGTAACTAAATGAGATCCAATATTTTATTATAAATTTTAATTTTTGCATTTCATCCAATATGTTATTATAAATTTTAATTTTTGCATTTCAATATTTTAATATAGTAATTCAACATTTTAATTTATTAGGTCAACACTTGTAATATACTATTTCAACATTTACGTAAAATGTTGAATTGATTTTTTCCAAATGTTGAATCCATTTAACAAAAATATTGAATATAATATCACTGACATTGTAACAAACATAAAAATAAATCATACTCAGTGATTGATTCTCCTTCTCTACTTACGACAGAGTGGCAACAAGCAGTCTAATTGATTGTTTTCCACTACGCACTGCCGCATCACGGATGTGTATTGTTGCTATGTAGTTGGTGGACCGTGTGCTACTGAAATGATGGGTTGTGATGGGCCATGCACTAGATGACTTATCTAGCTTGCGGAAGTTACATAGGCTCTGTTTGGAACAGCGGTCAGGAGAATCGCTTATCAGATAGGCTGTATGAATATGGAAATAGCGCTTATTTGAGAAGCGGGTTTGAACCAGCTTCTGCGTTTTAGTATAAATGGGGGCGGTGGAGAGAAGCGTGGCAAAAACAAAAACTGTAAAAAAACGTACCGTTTGGCTAGCGCTTTGCACTAAAGTAAAGTGATATTGTTTTAGTACCTGCATATCATCAATAAACGTGCGTGTCGCACGTGCATTCTTGTTAGTAGTTGAAAAAATAATTAGATTATATTATGACTCGTGCTTCCTCTGCCCGTGCTCAGCCTACCAAACATGTGTTGGGCATGTGACGGGCCAAAACCCAGCAGGTTCAGGTTGGGCATGTGTGTCGGGCCAGGCCGGACAACAAATACGATGATGAGACGAAGATAGGTAAGAGGAGTAATTTCTCAAAAAAAAAGATAAGAGGAGTAAAGCCTTTTTTCAAAAGGGGAAGTTTTTTTAAAAAAAAAGATGAGTAAAACTTAGGTCAGTCTCAGTGCGAGATTTCATCACACGGTTACCTAAACCAGAAACTAGGTAATTGTGTTAGATGAGTTTCAACTCCTCTCACAATTTATGAAATTTTTCACTCTCTCCTCTACCACATCAGCATATTTAATGTCATGAAATTTTCATGAAATCCCCACTGAGACTGGCCTTATAGTTAGATACTCATCAATGAGGCAATAGGCGCATGCTGTTTGGTACCCAATAATCCCACCCAGTGCCTCCTCACGTCCAAATGAATTTTGCAATAACTGAAGAAAAGAAAGTGTGATAAACCGTTTCAGGAATCCCACGTACAGCACCATTAATGCTTCCTTTCCATTTCTTCTTTTTGAGCCGCCCCACTTCTGATGGAATGTCTGCCACAAGATAGCCTTTCACTTCATGTGTAATTTACTCTTCCAGAGTTTTTCTAAACGTTTGTTCAGCATACCCCAAAACTCAGCAGCCTGGAGGTCATTTAACTGTACTTCATCTGATTTACCTTTAGCGTAAGAGCCTCCCATTCTTACATTCCCCGTGCGCTTTCGCGCTGAAAGTTTGCTTGTGCACATGCTATTCTTAAAATTTTAGTATAGACGTTAGACGAAGTCTAAAATAAAGAAAAATTGCCCCGGATCATGCCAAGAGTGTCACGCTCTTCCTCTCAAGTCTGAAACGCACCACGATCTGGACGTGCCAGCAAATGCCGTCGAAGCAATCGAGCTCAGCTAAATGGGGCCACATTCCCACATTCCAAAATAAACCATCGCCGTTGCTGCTCTCATTCTCAAAGCCCGGCCCGTTGTGGTCGGAGTGCTCCCGATCATGGGCAACACTCCCGCCCTCCCCGGGCGGGCTCGTCCTCAGCTCCTCCACTTCTTTTCTCTCCATCCCGCATTGCTCCCATCCAGCAGCAAAGCTCTGCGGACTGCGGCCGCCAAAAACAAACAGAGATAGGAGGAGGAGGAGCTTTCAGCGATGGCACGCAGCTGAAAGCTCCGCGATTGGTCTGGCCTTAACCTCTCACGTCGGAATGTCCCGCACTCAAAGACCAGATCGACGACCACGGTGGAAATGGAGACGCGAGCCATCAGCCAATGGAAGCTAGCGATCGAGGCAGAGTGAGAAGAGTTGCGGGCGCACGCTATCTTTTTTTTTAGTACTCCAGCTGATGATAAGGCCGCCGGTGAGCCGGTCGGTGCATGCGCGCGTGCGCCGGTGGAATGGACGGAATTCGTGCGGCTGCTCCACCGGGACCAAGGGATCGAGGAGATTTGTTGGTGGCGACCGGCCCCAGAAGAACACTAGCGTGTACATAGAAAAGCGACGTCATTTCTCAGTTTTTTACGTTAGCTGATACGGTAAAACCTTTTCAAACTTATTCGCTGTTATTAACTTTCTTTTGGTCGTGAATGAAATTAGGTTGATAATTCATTGGTTTGTTAAGAATATAACAGCAGAAAAGGATAGCGTTTCTCATCTTAAACGGGCCAGAGAGAGGGCTAGTTAGTTTCAAAAGAGTGAATATGAGTTGCGTCTGTATCATGGATTCATGGGGACTGATGAAAGAGTGACAGGAACCCCACCGGATTCTCATCTTGAAGCGCTACTACCGGACAACGGGGAGGAGGAGGGCCCATATGTTGACGATTCTAACCAGGATTCAGTTGTTAAATGCATAGGCATACTAGGCTCCAATCAGGCTGGTTATGGCTTCTTGCGTATAGAAACGGAGATACCGCGACGGCGACATGGATCCTATCAGCGAGCCGTTGGTAGAAATTTTTCATCGAGTGCAATCATGCATGCATGATGCACGGGAACCATATATCTCCGCCAGTCGAGTTCCTTAGTGGCGTGCGGCTATTCGTGAGGCCATTAGATCAAAACTTAGTGCTCTATGCGCCAGCAATCTGTCCAGTTTGTTGATTTCTGAAACACAGGTTTCATTTAGGGCAAGTACAACCGTGTAGACAGCTTGCTGTCTTTTTAGCCAAACAGACAGCTTAAACAGACAGTTTTATACAATGGTATAGACAGCTTGCTGTCTGCAGGGTATTTAATTCATCATTTGACAAAAAAATCATGATGATCTAATGCATATTTGATCTTTGTAGACATGTTTGTTGCATACATGAGACAATGCACCACACATTCAAATATTCCGCATTACTCATAAAATAAACATGTATATATTATATATATAATGGTCTTAGGAATACATGATGTGATATAATAATAAAGTCGCCATTTCATTGGACACATGGCTCTAACCTCCTCTTGGTCCATAACGCCGCCATATGTGCTCAACTAAATCATTCTTGAGTTGTCGATGTGTAGAGGCAGCCCGGATCTCCGCGTTTCTGTTAAGCACCTCGACAAAGCATGGATTAGGGTTGTCACTTCTTTGCACTTCCGGTGGTAAGACAATGGTTGCACTTGGATTTTCATTCAAATCCAGTGGTATTTTAACCAAATCCTTTTCATCTTCCACTATCATATTATGGAGGATAACGCAAGCTTGCATTATATTAACAACATCATTCCTTTTCCACATCCGTGCTGGACCGTTGACAATATCAAAACGGGATTGCAACACGCTAAAAGCGCACTCGACATCCTTCCTTGCCCCTTCTTGTCGTTGTGCATATAATTTATGTTTCTCCGTTTGAGGTTTTCTTATTGTCTTCACGAAGGCAGCCCACTCGGGGTATATTCCATCGGCCAGATAATACCCCGTGTCATACTGCGTTCCATTTACAATATAACTCACTCGGGGGGCTTCTCCTTTTATCGCATGAATGAACAATGGTGACTTGTTTAACACTTGGATATCATTTTGAGACCCGGCGTTCCCAAAAAAAGCATGCCATATACGGAGGTCCCGAGATGCTAACGCTTCAAGGATCATTGTAGGTTTACCTTTGAAACCATTGGTAAACATGCCTGCCCAACCTTTTGGACAATTCTTCCATTGCCAATGCATACAATCAATACTTCCTATCATGCCTGGAAAGCCACGAGCTTCATTGTCTTGTAAAATTTTTTCTAGTTCATCACTTGTCGGAGGACGCAAGTACTCGGTACCAAAACATTCAATTATCCCTTCGGCAAATTTTCCTAAACATTCCAAAGAAGTGCTCGCTGCAATCTTGAGTACCTCATCTAGTGCGTCAGCTGGTGTGCCATATCCTAGCATTCGAATAGCAGCAGTGCACTTTTGGAGAGGTGAGTGGCTATCTCGACCCGTTGCATCAACTCTTTGGGTAAAAAATTCATCCCACTCAGATAGGACTTTGACAATTCTAAGGAACAAAGGCTTATTCATCCGAAACCTCCTCCGAAACTGCTCATCGGTATAGATAGGATTTGCTGAAAAATAATTAGCAACTAAATCTTCATGTCCCTTTTCTCTTGGCCTAAGTATGTACCTTCGAGGTCCACTTTGACGCTGGCGACGGCGAGGTGGCTCAGAAGAAGATCCCTCGATTTTGGCCTTCAATTTATCGCCAATCTTCCTTCGAAACGATTCCATTATTTCATCTTCGGCGAGAAAATCTTCAAGTGTATATACTTCCGCTGGATCGATTTCTTCAAGGACAGAATCTTCATCGCCTCCATCGCCACCATATCCCACGCCTTCGCCACCAGAGCCTTCGCCTGTATCTGCACCATCAGAGCCTTCGCCTGTATCTGCACCATCGCCAACAGGTAGCACTCCACCAGAGCCTTCGCCTGTATCTGCACCATCAGAGCCTTCGCCTGTATCTGCACCATCGCCAACAGGTAGCACTCCACCAGAGCCTACGCCTGTGCCTGCACCATCGCCACCAGTAGGGACTCCATCGCCAGAGCCTATGCCTGTGCCTGCACCATCGCCACAAGGGGGCACTCCATCGCCACCAGAGGCACCAGAGTCATCCATCGCCAAAATGTGATGCATACAAGTCACAGAGCAGATCAGTTTATATACAATTGCATACACGGCAGTTGACCCCTCATTTCACATTCCATTTCACATCACATCAATTCACAGTTTATTGACATTCCATGCCACATCAGTTCAGCACACGATTTCAGTTCACATGACCCATCAGTTCACACGTTTTAGATCAGCACATGAGTTCACATGACATTTCAGAATAGCAAAAGAAAAACAATTCCACCAGAAACATAAATAAATAGATATGCTTGCAAGTTTTGCCGCAATGACCCATCAGTTCACACGCAATTCAGATGACATAAATCAGCACAAAAAAAAAACTGATAACTTGCATTTCCTGGCAGCACATCATCCTCAACTGATCAACATTCTACCAGGCAGCACACCATCCTCAAGTGATCAGCATTTCCTGTATGGAAAAGAACTAAACTTCAGATTGACAGGCATTAGTCTGACAAGCATACAGTTAGCATACAGATTGCCAGCTAATTTTCAGATTGCAGATTTTGCAAGTTTAAGAGCAATTTCACAAGTATAAGAGCATAACAGAATCTCAGGTTTTAAATATCACTCAGAGTCAAAATAGATAGCAACAGATGGAGAACTGACAGCAAAAGATTTAAGCAGTAGAACAGATTATCATAGCACAGACAAACTCACCTCAATTATCAGCAAATATTTTCTTCTGTAAAAACTTCAATGTCTTTCCATGGTCAACCTTTTCTTCATCAGACATCAGACTTGTGTCAACTGAAAGAAGGCGGTTATATGTCTCATACATCCTAGCTTCAACTTCTAATTTTCTTGCCTCTCTTTGCACCTTTGCTGCCTCCATTTGCATCTTTGCTTGTTCGATCTTCTCGGATGATAGCTTCTGTTGTACTTCCAATACTTTCAGCCTATTTGCATTATGTTCATCCTGGATTTTAGCAATTTTGTCTAGCTCCTCAAGATCAATATGTTCCACCTCCTTACTTTTGGCATATTTTAGTTTTTTAGCAGCTTTTTGCCCCATTGGTCTTGGTTGTTCATCAAGATCATCTACAGGGCTACTATCCTCTTCATCCTTGTCTGGGCCTGAACCTTTTGTTGCTGCTCTTTTTCTTGCTGCTTTGAGTCCATTGTTGTATGTGATCCACTTTGCTTCAGTTTTTACCATGTTCCATACTTCCAACAACACAAAAGGACCTAGATTTTGTTTTTCATTATCTTTTACATAGAATACATGGGCCTTCTCAATCCACATTTGATCATTATAGCCACTTGTATAAATCATCCTAGCCTTCAACCAAGCACAATGGAAAAGGTCAGTCCACTTATTTACCTTATGAAACCGGTCCTTGATTTGCTTGGCATTCCTTTTCCTCTGACTCGGTGTAGTCTCATTGTAAGTGGCTTCAACATCAGTCCAATATGAATCATTCTTCCTATCAGCACCAACACTTGAGTCTGTTGAATTGAGCAGCCAAGAGCTCATCTGTAAATTTAATAAGCATATATTACCACCAGAGCGGGTATAATAAGAAAAAAAATACAAACACCATGAAATTGCAATTGTACTCACCATCCTCACATCTTCTTCTTGAGTCCAAAATATTCGCTTATCAATCCTAGGTGGCTCATCATCACTGTCAACGGGGACATATGTATTGTCCCTAGCTGAAATAGGAGTCGAGAAATCTTCTGGCTGATAAGGTTCTCCAAATATTTCAAATTCTTGAGACAAGTTAGGCTGAATATAATTTGTGAAGCCTCCAGGAGGTGTTGCATTGTTTCCCCTACAATCAGGAAATGCAAATAACATCTAATCATTGTGCACAACAAACTAGACTGACCGTTCTAAGCATAACATAGATCAAATTATTAAGCTAGCACATACTGACTCTCTTTTCTAGCAAAAGCTCCCATGCATCTTTGAAAAGCTCAAAGATTGGTGATCTGCTCTAAGACATAACCTATGGCTTGAAAAGTGCCTTTCAGCTACAAAGATCAAAGTGCAGAACAAGTCTCTGTATTTTACCAAGTCCTGAATAACATCTAATCAAAGTGCAGAGCAATACTTTCCTGAAATTTACCAAGTGCAGGGCAATACTTTCCCTGAATAACATCTAATCAAAGTGCTATCCCTGAATTTCCCTGAATAACATCAAACCAATACTTTCCCTGAATTCCACGTCTCTATGGCTAATTACTAGATAACAGCTCTGCTATAGGTAACAGCAACCTGGCTAATTTCACATCTGCCAAATTTTTGCAATTTCATCACACAATCAAGTTCAAAAGTGCGCACCATGTTGCAGGATCGGAAGATTGAAAGTCCCAGTGTTGACCGCCGGCGCTGCTGAAGAAGCCGCCGTTGTTCCCGTTGAAGAAGCTGTTCCCGTCGGTGTAGGACCTTGGTGGTGGAGTAGCCGCCCAGCCTGAACCCTTCTGCATCGGCGCCGCCGCACCCTTCTGCATCGCCGCCGCCGCACCCTTCTGCTTCGCCGCCGGCGCTGCAGGAGCCTTGCGCCTCCGAGCCGCATCCAACCGCAGCAGATCTTGCGTCGCCGCCGCCGCCTCCTTCCGTGCCTGTCGCGACATAGTGGAGAACGGGACCAAATGAGACTAGGGTTCCATGGGAGAGACGAACGAACTATTTAACAGGGGAGGGAGCTCATCTGGCGGGAGAATTAGGCGCGAAGCTCGCGCGCCAAGTGAATCCCCGCGGCGCGCACGGGATCCAGCTCCTGCGTCGTCTCCGCGCGACGACTCGTACAGCGGCTTCCTCCCTCGTCGAGACTCCTGGGAACACGAGCCCAAGTCGTCGCCGAACGAGACGACGGCCGCCGAGCAACGTACCGCGCGGGAGGGGGTTTTCGCAAATATTCCCTTGCATGTCTACGGCTCTTGCCGGCCGTTGTACATGCCCTTAGACTTCGGGTGTCATATGAGCAAGAGAATTTCGATGCCGGCCAGTAATGAAAACGTCCATTGATAACTATGAGCTCACAGATCCTTTTTGCCAGCCTCGCAGTACTGATTCTCTTCTCTTGTTGCAATGTTCATTCACCTTCCCATTTCTGGAGCTAGAACTTGATTCATCTACAAATTGAGAAAAACATATTTTAGTGATATTTTATTAGAGTTGTGATTTGTGCCATGGGCCGTGCTTAAATCGTAGCTCGAGACTTTTTGGGTTTGTCATGCACGGCACGACAAAAAAGCAGCGTGACAACTTTGTATGACATGATTCAACGAGAGATACCAGAGGGTCCGACTTTGTATGACATGATCCAACTTTGTATGCGGACTCTGCACGTCCAAGTCCCATCTCCGATCCACATCTGCCCATTTCCAGTGGCTCTTGCCACATGCCATTCTCAACCCACACACCACTGATCACAATCTCCTCTGTTCATGCAACTCTAGATTAGATGGAGGCAATCAAGATTTTTAATCCAATGAATTCAATCTTAGTTCAATTCAAAGAAGGGCCTTGTAAATTCAAAGAAGGGCCTTTCTATTAATATGGTAATTTCCTGAAAGTCCGTTATTCGTGTATATATAGATAGATATCCCATATATACTCCTATTATTGGAAATCGGCACGACCCTGATTTAGTAATCGGAAAACTGTGCAAATTCAATTTGTACGACCTTAATTAATAGTCATCATTTTTGGGTCCATTGAACCTAATGGTAATAACAACTTGCTTGTTTATTTGTACCAACTAGGGAATTGATTTCACATATGTGTACAGAGTGCAAACATTATATGCATCACAACAGGACATTATATGCTCATCAGTAACTTGCTTGTAATAGGCAATACATTGTTTGGAATAAAAGACACGAAGTTCATGAGATAAGATATAATATGCATTGGAATGACATGTTGTTTGAAAAAACCCGGCTTGCACCATGCTTTTCTTTCCTAAACTAATATAAAAACAATAGTAGTTAATAATGTTCCATTTAGATCTAATTAAATGAAAGGTTCACAGTTATTTGAGAGTACCCGTAGCAAGCAAATCTCTTCAAAGAAATAAGAGGACCCCAATCTCTCAACTGCGAGCCAAGAGATTCCGAGGCTACCGCAGGAATCCAATCGCTTGACCACAAGAACCCCAGAAATCACTCATGGCTCGATCGAGGAGCGCCGCTGGCTCACGCCACCAATCCAATTCATAATGGCTCCAAACCAGCAGAGGCTGCGCCCAGCCTGCAAGGGACCCAAGCAACGGTAGCACTAAGCATTTTGTAAACTCATGTGGCCTCCATGTCCTCGCCCGTCTCGCTCGGCAAAAAAAGAAGGCAGGTAACATCATGTTCGTTATCCGATTAATTAATGCACTGATGTCCACTAGCTGCACCAGGTACGGTTATGTGTAAATGCGTACTGTGAATTTTAATTTTGATCCTTGCAAGAGAATAAGTGAACTAGTGTGAGTGAGAACGGTCCATCCATGTTGGAGCTTACTTCACGGCTCTTTTCTCCGTGTCCAATCATCATAATTCCTCCATTGGATGATTTGTGTTAGGCTAATTCGCCTGTTAGGCCAGTCTCAATGAGGTGTTTCGCTACACTGTTTCCCATACGCCACATCATGTATAGCGAGATGAAACAATGAATGAAACAAACCTTCACAATGGAGCATTTCATTCACACGGTTTTCAAAACAAAATAAAGCAATTAATTGCATTAGGCTGTTAGGTCAGTCTCAATGGCCATTTCACAGGTGTGTCATGCACATTTAATGAGGTGACACATCAGCTAAAAGAGAACTTTTGCATGAAATAGGGAGGAGAGAGAAGAAAATCGTTTCACCATGGTGAAACGACCCAGCGTTGTTACCTAGGCCTCGGTAACGCGGTGAAACGGCCATGAGGGGGATTTCGTTTCACCATAGTGATAACAGCCTAGTGCAATTAATTGCTTTATTTTGTTTTGGAAACCGTGTGAATGAAATGCTCCATTGTGAAGGTTTGTTTCATTCATTGTTTCATCTCGCTATACATGACGTGGCGTATGGAAACAGTGTAGCGAAACGCCTCATTGAGACTGGCCTTATCACCATGGTGAAACGAAATCCCCCTCAATGGCCGTTTCACCGCGTTACCGAGGCCTAGGTAACAACGCTGGGTCGTTTCACTATGGTGAAACGATTTTCTTCTCTCTCCTCCCTATTTCACGTAAAAGTTCTTTTTTAGCTGATGTGTCACTTCATTAAATGTGCATGACACACCTGTGAAATGACCATTGAGACTGGTCTTAGCTCCAATAGAGTGACAGTTAACGATGCCTAACCCTTTTTTCTTTCTTCTTTCCTGCCCCTGACGACCTTCTATATAAAGCCATCCCCGCGTTGCAGATTTTGGCCAGGAAGTAGCTGCTCACATTGAGGCCAAAACTAGTGGCTGCTGCTCCACAGGCACAAACCTGAGCTATACTATAGCTGCCGGTGCATAGCACTTTCCATTTCTTTTTGTTGAAAAAAAAACAATGACAGTATCACGGCTCATCATCCTCGCCGTCGTCGTCGTCGTGGGCAGCGTCTGCGCCACCGCTCCCCGCGTGCTGGCGGCGCGCGAGCTGGCCGCCGCCGCCGACGACGACGACGCGGCCATGGCGCTGCGGCACGAGGAGTGGATGGCGGAGCACGGGCGCGCGTACAAGGACGCGGCGGAGAAGGCGCGGCGGCTGGAGATATTCCGGGGCAACGCGAGGCTGATCGACTCGTTTAACGCCGCAGGGGAGCACAGCCACCGGCTGGCCACGAACAGGTTCGCCGACCTCACCGACGAGGAGTTCCGCGCCGCCAGGACGGGGTACCGGCGCCCCGCGCCGGCCGCCGCCGCCGGCCGGTTCAGGTACGAGAACTTCAGCCTGGCGGACGCGCCGCAGAGCATGGACTGGCGGGCGATGGGCGCCGTCACCGGCGTCAAGGACCAAGGAGACTGCGGTACGAAACACCGGCACACACACACCACATGCATGATGCATACAGTACAAAGTTACAAACATACTGAAATACTGATAGCTGATTTTCAAGTTTAGATTTCAAATTATGAAACTTCAATGGATCCGGACATTATTGGGTTAAAAATAGCTGGTAAAAAATCTACATAGAAGTTGGTACTCCCTCTTTCCTCGTTTATAAGGTGTACACGTAAAACGAGATTCAAACTTTACGATCTTTGACCAATAATTTATCCATCAATTTTTTCATTTTGTCATATAAACTTAACATGGTTGGATTTGTAATCAAACGCACTTCAATGAGTATAAATTCATAACCATAACTAATATAATATAAAAGAAATGAATAGTCAAAATATGATTTAGAAGACCGTGTCATGTTATCTCATGTCTTATAAACGAGGAAGGAGGGAGTAATAAATACTACTAGTGCGGTACAAATTTGCAAATTGCGGCATGCATGCGTGGACATGTCTCCGTCTAGCTACCTTTTTCGAACGCACGCGTGCGGTCAAAACTAAAAGGTTAAAGCAGAACAGACACTGGACTATCGAGGATTGTACTGATAGAAGACTAGAGTCTACTGACGCACGTTCTTTTGGTCAAACGGGAGTCATCATGAAGGTTAAACAAACTATAGTAATTCTAAAAAAATCAACTTTTCTAGACATGTCCTGCTTCCATCCAATCTACTCGTTAATTCGTTAATTTGAATCATCACTGAAGAAGGTTTTCTTACGTGAACTACTGGAGTTTGTGTGATCAATCCAGTCCATGAATCCAATTAACATGGCAGCTTATTACATGCATGGGCGCAGGTTGCTGCTGGGCGTTCTCGGCGGTGGCGGCGGTGGAAGGCCTGAACAAGATCCGGACCGGCCGCCTGGTGTCGCTGTCGGAGCAGGAGCTGGTGGACTGCGACGTCTACGGCGAGGACCAGGGCTGCGAGGGCGGCCTCATGGACGACGCCTTCCAGTTCATCGCGCGCCGCGGCGGCCTGGCCTCGGAGTCCGGGTACCCGTACGGCGGAGAGGACGGGTCCTGCCGCTCCTCCGCCGCCGCCGCCGCGCGCGCCGCCTCCATCCGGGGCCACGAGGACGTGCCCCGCAACGACGAGGCCGCGCTCGCGGCGGCCGTGGCGCACCAGCCGGTGTCCGTGGCCATCAACGGCGCGGACCCCGCGTTCCGGTTCTACGCCGGCGGCTGCGGCACGGACCTGAACCACGCCGTCACGGCCGTCGGGTACGGCACGGCGGGCGACGGCACCCGGTACTGGCTGCTGAAGAACTCGTGGGGCGCGTCGTGGGGCGAGGGCGGCTACGTCCGCGTCCGCCGCGGCGTCCGCGGCGAGGGCGTGTGCGGCCTCGCCAAGCTGCCGTCCTACCCCGTCTAGCTAGCTCGCCGGCCGCCACCGTGCCGATCGATCGCAGCATATAGCTAGACAGCTAGTACGTGTGGGATGGCGTGCTGTTCGGCTGTTCCTCCATCGAATACAAGTGATGCACGCGCGCCGCAGGACACGTCAGACGGCGTGCATGGCCTAAAGTACTATACTCCAATTAAGACGTGTATGTACGTATGAATTACACGTACAGTGTAGCATGATGTGTGTTATTAATTAGTGTGTAGATGGTCGTTGTCACGACCGTACCCAATCCCAAGCCATCACTCCTGCAGCGATAAGAATGCTCAGGGTTGTACCTTGCGTGATGGCCACACGCATATTATTGCATTGTACAGATTGATTTCAAGCCAGTTAAATACTTAAATCTATATGTAAATGAACGCGTACATTAGTGTACCTTGCGTGATGGCCAAGCGCATATCGTTTCTACCTTTTGCTTCGTCCATCGGCTTCAAAATGTAATTCAAATTTTGTTTATACCATAAATAAAACTGAACTAACTTTGTCAAAGTTTATGAAATAATACCAACTAAATGAACTAATAACAGATATATATTTTTCATTTTCTAGCGCCACCACCTAGCTAGCCTCTCGAGTAAGTGGGTGAAGAATGGGTCTACCGAGAGTACTTGAGAGGTTCCATATGCTCAGCACAAAGGGTAGAACCTCGGTGCTTATTGTAGATTTAAGAAGATTTAACGTAATATTGTGTATTTTTTAATAAACTTAGACAAATTTATGTAAATTTGATTTTTGACAAAAACCAAGATGATTTATATTTTATAAATATAAAACTGTAAATAACCTTTTTCTAAAGAATATCATAGTTTTTTAGGAGTAAAGAATATCATATTTTTTTAGCACAAAGAATATCATAGTTAGTAGCACCAGTATGATCTAAGGCCTTGTTTAGTTCCTAAATTTGGGACCAAAGTTGGGTGTTTTGGGGTACGTGCGCCCCTATAGCATTTAGTTTGTATGTATAAAAAATCTCTATCTTTACCTAATTATAAAAAGGATTGATTCAGCGGTATGTCATAATTTTATGAAAAACCCCTTGATATATTGAAGAATTAACCCACGGGCATGATCTCTTTAACAATTTTTGACTCGACCGAGCCGGCGCGCGTGCACGTGGTACACACGGACTCCTGCTTCTCCCACACACTGGTTCCTGACGTCCTATCCCTATGCGTCGCGGTGGAAGAATTTTGATAAAATATAACTTCTGTTTTTACTCCTACATGTAACAAATATTACAGCGTTGGCGGCCTCTACTTTCTCGTATGCAATACGACCTCTTCTGCGATCCGTCGGAGATGACACGGGATGGACACGGTAACATGAATCGAGCAATATATATCCAACAGGAACCGGGTCAGAGGATTTGCTTTGCCGCGACGGACAATGTGATACTGATGCATGTACACGTACGTGTGGTTGTGGATCCGAACAAACACATGGACATAATACACCTAGACCTGGCGGATCGTGTTCGCGTTAATTCGGTGGCAGCAAGAAACCTGCCCTGTTTGTACTCGCGCTCTCGCCGGTAGCTAGACTCCTCGGCGTCGAGCCGTCGCTTCCTCAACGCAATCTGGCAGCTTAACCTCATCTGGCCTCCTTCCGTCCATGTCGCCGCCTCCCTAGCCGACGTTTCCGTTGTACTGATCGAGCTGCGCATGTCAGGGCTACCAAGCACGGCAGGCCGGCCGGCTATCGGCGGGGCATTCACTACCAGAATGATCGACATCTGCACCGGGTGGGAAAGCCCTTTAGCACCGGGTTTCCCACCCGGTGCAACTAATCCGAGGCTAAAGGGGTACCCCTTTAGCACCGGGTTGAATAACCGGTGCTAAAGGGGCCCTTTAGCACCGGGTGCAGCCACGACCCGGTGCTAAAGGGTCTGCCCCGCAGCGCCGGTAGCAGGGCCTTTAGCACCGGGTCGTGGCTGCACCCGGTGCTAAAGGGCCTGCCTTTAGCACCGGTTGCTGCCTGAAACCGGTGCTAAAGACCCCGGATTTCTTTTTTTTTTTGCTTTTTTCAGTAGCCATGCGTGCACGTCTATATACGTATATATTCTAATACGTGTATTCTAATGCGTATTCGGCCGACTCTATATTCATACTAGCTGACATTTCATCAAAATAGAAGACATATATATTACAAAAGTAGATATTCATGCATGTCAACTCGAGTTATATATATTTAAACTGTATTTTCTACATAATTAAGATTGACGACTAGCTAGCTCTCGTTGGACTGTCCGGCACGTCCTCCAGTATTGGCGAGTGGAATTCTCCTCGGGGATTGACGACCTCATCCCAGATCCATCCGACGAGCTGTTCTGCAATTGCGTCAATTCTTTCTATCTCTAGGGACTCTTCCTTCAGGTTGAACATCTATAATTTAAAAATATTTGAAAGACATTTAATCCGTCGAGTTGGAGACAATAATTGTGCACTTAATAATAATGGAAATGTGTTTATTATTACGTACCATAATATCGCGTTGTGTGAGCTTTTTATGTCCCCAATTCCACATGTAGTCGCACATATAGTATGCACATAAATTATTTCCCGGTCCCTGTTTGGCACACTGTCGACCAAAAGAAATCTAGTAAAATTCATATAATATATTAGTCTATGCCTTCATGTACAAATTACTTGCTTACCGGAAAGCCAATGTTCCATTTTAGTGTTTCATGTTGTATACCCGTGTGTTCTGTACGAAATTGAATCCAGGCCCTGCGAACAAAAAAATTGAGTTAAGTCATTGCGAGTGGAAGGGGTGGATTAAGTAGGGGAAAATATACATCACCTTGCCATCATGTCCATGATGTTCTGTAGTTTTTCTTTTGGGGTGTGCAATGAATCAAAGACGTTCACGACACCCCGATCAGGACACAATATAATTAGGAACCAGTGGAATCTGTGCACATGTATACATTATAATCAGAAATGAATTGTTACACAGACAGTATAAGAAGAAGGCTGTGAATGTACTCACTCGATGTTGTACGGGATTAGTATGGAGTCACAGTAATTTTGTTTCTTGATATATTTGTATAGGTTTAAATATGTTTCCTCAGGATTGTGCATTATCATTGCTTCACTTATCCTTCGAGGGTCAACGAAACCAACGTCATATATATTGTCTCTACGACATTTTTGAATCTCCATTCTGCATATGTTAAGCAATAAATAAAGCCCGCGTCAACATAGATTGGAATTATTGTTTAACAATATACATTTCAATCTAAATATATCCAATACATTTAAATGAAGCATTTTCCAATATACATTTCAAACATATAACATTTCCAATATACATTTCAATGTAAATATCTCCAATACACATTTCAAACATATAACATTTCCAATATACATTTCAATGTAAATATCTCCAACACATTTAAATGAAGCATTTTCCAATATACATTTCAAACATATAACATTTCCAATATACATTTCAAACATATAACATTTCCAATATACATTTCAATGTAAATATCTCCAATACATTTAAATGAAGCATTTTCCAATATAAATTTCATACTAGTATTAGGTATAAAACCCAAAGCAATCCCAATCCTACAGCCACTGTTTCCCTGTTCATTGCAAAACAACCATTCCCAACCCATGCACTCACTTAAATTATCCCAAAGTTCATCAGTTGCAAGCCCTGAAACCTGGAATTTCACTTCCATTTAGCACCGTTTAGACCACAAATTTCACCCTCAAAGTTTACAATGCAAAAAGAAGATTGTCATCACATCAAAATATCATAGCATGTATGGACTACTAAATGTAGATAAAATCAAAAACTAATTGCATGGATTGGTTGTACTCTACGAGACGAACATTTTGAGCGGCGCGGGACGAGGGGCACCGGCGCGGGGACGACGGGCGGCGGCGGCGTGGGTGTCGGAGCGCGGGGACGACGGGCGCGGGGACGACGACGGCGCGGCGGGGACGACGGGCGGCGGCGGCGTGGGCGCGAGGACCACGGGCGGCGGCGGCGTGGGCGCGAGGACGACGACGGCGGCGGGGACGACGACGGCGGCGGGGACGACGGGCGGCAGCGGCTGAGGAGACGAGGCGGCGGTTTCTGTGAGGATTGAGGGCGAAGTGAGGGAGGGAAGAGAAGTCCCCAGCCTATATAGGTCCGTGGCATTTAGCACCGGGTGCAGCCACGACCCGGTGCTAAAGGCCCTTTCGCACCGGGTGGTGGGAAGACCCGGTGCTAACGGCCCCCCCCTTTCGCACCGGGTCTTCCCACCACCCGGTGCGAAAGGCCCTTTAGCACCGGGTCTTCTACACCCGGTGCGAAAGGCCGTAACTGTGCGCCAGACTGAGGCCTTTAGCACCGGGTGCAGCCACGACCCGGTGCCAAAGGCCCCCCTTTCGCACCGGGTCTTCTACACCCGGTGCTAAAGGCCTCGTAACTGGCGCCAAACGAAAATTGGGGGCCTTTAGCACCGGATTTTAGATCAACCCGGTGCTAAAGGCCCCAACTTTTCGTTTGGCGCCCAGTTTCCAAACGGGCCTTTAGCACTGGGGGCTACTATTTGGGAATCTTATAAATATAGTTTTTAATGTATAGTTATTAATACTTGTTGTAATTCAGTTATTAATACCTATTAAAAATATATATTAAAAAAGAAAATCTTATAAATTACTAGAAAATTAATATAAAATGCTAGAAAATCTTATAAATTACTAGAAAATCTTATAAATTAATAGAAAATCTTTTAAATTACTAGAAAATCCTGTAAATTAATAGAAAATCTTATAAATTAATAGAAAATCTTATAAATTACTAGAAAATCTTATAACTTACTAGAAAATCTTATAAATTACTAGAAAATCTTATAAATTACTAGAAAATCTTATAAATTACAAAAATTGATAACTAAATGAAAGATTTTGGAACATTAAACGGTCTCAGATGAAAAAGTCATGAATACCAAAATTTCATATCTCATCAAGATCTACAATCTTTATTTAAGTCATTTTTGCATTTGAGAAAGTGGTAGTGTACATTGTTCATTAATCCTAGATTCACTCGCATAGTTTCCAAAACTTTGTTAGAGACTTGTCAAATTTCTACTACATGTTATTACCCATTTTGAAAATGACAAAATGACCTAAATAAAGATTGTAGATAATGATGAAATATGAAACTTTGGTATTCATCACTTTTTCATTTGACATCACCTAGTGTGAAAAAAACCTTGGTTGTAGGTGTCATTTTTAATTCAAAATTTGGATTGTTCAAACACGAGAAGATTTTTCAAAATAATAACATTAATATGTTTCATAACTTGATAGAGTATGATTTTAGGAATTTTTAGGAAGAAAAATGATCTTTTTTGAAGTTTGTACGAGGGAGAACGACTAGTTACAACTTTTATATAGAGATTAAAAAGAAAAATTGTTCTTGTTCATCCAGTGACGTGGCCCGGTGACGTGGCCAGCTCTCGCACGGCGTCCGTGGCCAGGTCGGTCTTTGGCCCCGCCGCAGCGTGGCCTTTAGCACCGGGTGCAGCCACGACCCGGTGCTAAAGGCCACGACCGGGCCAGTGACGTGGCTGGCCGCCGCACGGCCCCCGCGGCCCGGTCGTGGCCTTTAGCACCGGGTGCAGCCACGACCCGGTGCTAAAGGCCACGACCGGGCCAGTGACGTGGCTCGTGTGCGCCCGGTGACGTGGCCAGCCGCGGTCGTTGCCTTTAGCACCGGGTGCAGCCACGACCCGGTGCTAAAGGCCTAAATCTTATAAATTAATAGAAAATCAATATAAAATGCTAGAAAATCAATATAAAATGCTAGAAAATCTTATAAATTACTAGAAAATCGTATAAATTACTAGAAAATCAATATAAAATGCTAGAAAATCTTATAAATTAATAGAAACTCTTATAAATTAATAGAAAATCAATATAAAATGCTAGAAAATCAATATAAAATGCTAGAAAATCTTATAAATTACTAGAAAATCTTATAAATTACTAGAAAATCAATATAAAATGCTATAAAATCTTATAAATTAATAGAAACTCTTATAAATTAATAGAAAATCAATATAAAATGCTAGAAAATCTTATAAATTACTAGAAAATCTTATAAATTACTAGAAAATCAATATAAAATGTTAGAAAATCCTATAAATCAATAGAAATTACATGGCATCATCGTTTACTCGGACACTAATAAACTTCCTCTTTACAAATGTTCCTTGATTGTGATCACGCCGTAGATACGGTGTCTCCTCCGCCGCTAACAGGATGCTTGGGTCATCAGCCACTGAGAATGGAGGCCGGCCATCGAGCATATCATAATCTTCATCCGTCTTGTCCTCAACTCCTACGATTTTTCTCTTTCCTGGAAGAACTATATGACGCTTTGGCTCGTCTTGTGATGGGTCCAATTGCTTACCCCCACCTTTCTTATCGGCCCCTTTCTTCGGTCTGCTAGCCATGTCCTTCACATAAAAAACTTGTGTGACAGCTTTGCCCAGGACGAACGGTTCGTCTAGAAAGCCAATCTTGCTTAGGTCCACTAACGTCATTCCATAGTCCGCTTCAACTTTAACACCTCCTCCAGTCAGCTTCACCCATTGGCACTTGAACAGTGGGATCTTCAAAGGTCCGTACTCTAGTTCCCATATCTCCTCTATGATTCCATAGTATGAGTTTGTATTGCCATTGGTGTCTGTCGCGTCGATCCGGACACCACTGTTTTGGTTGGTGCTTTTCTTGTCCTGGGCTCTTGTGTAAAATGTATACCCATTGATGTCGTATCCTTGGAATGTCAAGATCGTGCTCGATGGACCTCTAGCTACAAAAGCTAGCTGCGCATCAATGCCCTCGACACCCATAAGACATCTTCGCAACCAATCGGCGAAAGTACTATTGTGCAGACGCTGAATGAAGGCCGCAGACTTTGTTGAGTTTTCGTCCCTGAGAATCTGCATGTGCTCCTCGATGTACGGAGCAACTAAGGTTGATTGTTGCAAAACTGTGAGGTGCGCTTTACGAAATGTCTCAACGTCCTTGATCACTATCGATCTTCTCCCTAGTGTGCCCTTTCCACCAAGTCTCCCCTCGTGATGGGATTCGGGCACACCAATCGGCATAAGATCGTCGACAAAGTCAACACAGAATTCAATGACCTCCTCCGTTTCGTATCCCTTAGCAATGCATCCTTCTGGACGAGAACGATTACGGACATACTTCTTTAGGACTGCGAAGAACCTCTCAAATGGGAACATGTTGTGTAGAAATACTGGGCCCAATATACGAATCTCTTTGACGAGGTGAACCAATAGATGTGTCATGATATTGAAGAAGGATGGTGGAAATATCATCTCAAAGCTGACAAGACATTGCACCACGTCGTTCTGTAGCTGATCTAAGTGGTCTGGATTGATCACCTTCTGAGAAATTGCATTGAGGAATGCACATAGCTTCACAATGGCTTTCCGCACGTTTACTGGTAGCACACCCCTGAGTATGACGGGAAGCAGCTGTGTCATCAACACATGGCAGTCGTGAGACTTCAGGTTTGTGAACTTCTTCTCTTTCATATTTATTATTCCCTTAATATTGGAGGAGTAGCCAGACGGAACCTTGATACTGTTCAAGCATTCAAACATGCTTGCCTTCTCTTCTTTGTTGAGAGTGAAGCTGGCAGGATGCAAGTACTGGCGTCCTTTGTCTCTCTTTTCTGGATGTAGATCAGTCTGTTGCTTCAATCGTTTCAGATCCTGACGTGCTTCCAGTGTATCTTTTGGCTTCCCATAAGTACCCAGGAAGCTTATCAAGTTCACGCAAAGATTCTTCGTCAGATGCATCACATCAATCGCGTTACGGACCTCTAAACGTTGCCAATAAGGTAGCTCCCAAAAGATAGACTTCTTCTTCCACATCGCGGCACGACCATCCTCACCCGTCGGAGCAGCCTGGCTTCCGTCTCCCTTGCCAAACACCACGTGTAGGTCCTTCACCATATCAAATAGCTCTTCTCCACTCCGGTGTCTCGGCTTTGTACGGCGGTCAGCATTCCCGCCAAAATGCGCACATTTCTTTCGTAGCTCATGCTTCGCCGGAAGGAATCGACGGTGACCCATGTACACAACTTTACGACAATGTTTCAAATACATGCTTTCGGTTTCCTCTAAACAGTGAGTGCATGCTTTATATCCTTTGTTTGATTGTCCTGATAGGTTACTTAGTGCAAGCCAGTCGTTGATGCTTATGAAAAGCAGTGCTCGAAGGTCAAACTGCTCCTGCTTGTCCTCATCCCACACGCTAACACCTTCATTCTTCCACAGCTGCAAAAGTTCGTCAACCAATGGTCTTAGGTACACATCAATGTCGTTGCCAGGTTGCTTTGGGCCTTCGATGAGCACTGGCATCATAATGAACTTCCGCTTCATGCAGAGCCAGGGGGGTAGGTTGTAGATACAAACAGTCACGGGCCAAGTGCTATGACTACTGCTCATTTCACCAAAAGGGTTCATGCCATCGGTACTTAAACCAAGCCTAACATTCCTCGCATCAGCATCAAACTCTGGGAATGCTCTGTCGATGTTCCTCCACTGGGATCCATCGGCGGGGTGTCTCAACATGCCATCCTGCTTACGTTCTTCTTTGTGCCAGCGCATCAGTTTGGCATGGTCTTTGTTCCTGAACAAACGCTTCAGATGGGGTATCAGAGGGAAATACCACACCACCTTCGCAGGGATTTTTTTCTTAGAACGCTCTCCCCCAACATCACCAGGGTCGTCCCGCCTGATCTTGTATCGCGCGCAGGTGCAAACCGGACAACGATCCAAGTGTTCGTACTGTCCGCGATAGAGGATACAGTCATTAGGACACGCATGTATCTTCTGCACCTCCAAACCGAGAGGGCAAACAACACGTTTTGCTTGATACGTTGTCGATGGCAATGTGTTACCCTCTGGAAGAATCTTCTTTACGAGTTTCAGTAGCTCCTCGAAACCCTTATCAGTAACACCATTTGCTGCCTTCCACTGCAGAAGTTCAAGTGTGCTACCCAACTTCTTTAGCCCCTCTTTGCAATCTGGGTACAGGTCAGTCTTGTGATCCTGCAACATGCGCTGTATCTTTTTTAGTTCCTTATCATTGCCGCAGTCTTTCTCGGCATCACGCAACATTTGCCCGAGCCCATCAGTAGGTTCATTTTCCTGAGCAACATCTTCCTGAGCATCGCCTTCCCGAGCAACATCTTCCTCATCGGCATCACCCATTGCAGCATATGCAAAGGAACCGTAGTATTGAGCCAATAACGGAATGTCGTCATCGGCCTCGTCTTCTTCATCTTCATCCATTAGAATTCCTCTTTCACCGTGCTTCGTCCAAACAGAATAATTCCTCATGAAACCGTGCCTCATCAAATGCACTTGAAGACAACCTCTTTGTTTGTACGATTGTATATTTTTACAATGGGTGCATGGGCAGAACATGAAACCGGACGGTGTCCTGTTAGCCTCGGCGGCATCGAGAAACGTCCTAAGGCCATCACGGAAGGCCTGAGCGTGGGGGTCCCCGTACATCCATTGTCTATTCATCTGCATTATTAACCAATAACAAATATACAATACAATTTAAAGATAAAAAAATTTAATATATAAATAAATACAAATTATAATATATATTCCATTATATAAATAAATTTCTAAAACTACATTACTATATTCATTAAATATAACATTACTATAAGCCTTATAAGATTTATAAGATTTATAAGATTTATAAGATTTTCTATTAATTTATAAGATTTTCTAGCATTTTATATTGATTTTCTAGTAATTTATAAGATTTTCTATTAATTTATAAGATTTTCTATTAATTTATAAGATTTTCTAGCATTTTATATTGATTTTCTAGTAATTTATAAGATTTTCTATTAATTTATAAGATTTTCTAGCATTTTATATTGATTTTCTAGTAATTTATAAGATTTTCTAGTAATTTATAAGATTTTCTAGTAATTTATAAGATTTTCTAGCATTTTATATTGATTTTCTAGTAATTTCTAAAACCACATTACTATAAGCCTTACAACTATTCACAAGTCATACAAAACAAAATACTAACTAGCTTGCCTTCTCTCTCCATTTAAAACACAACATGCATGAACACTCTCTCCACCATGAACTCAAGCTCTCTCCTCTCTCTCCTCCAAGAACACAATCTCTCTCTAGCTAGCTTTACTTTGATTCACAAATCCCTCTATTTCTAAATCATAGAAGGATTACAAGCTAAATAAAACATTAGAGAATGAAAGAGTGTACCTTGTAGTGCTCCTTAGATGAGTAGATTCTTCACAAATTTTGAAAAAAATTTGGGCAGCACCTCCCCTCCCACGGCCGAGCAGCATGAACACAGCGCCTAAGTGTTCAGCTGGCTCGGGCGGGGGAGGGGAAGCCCCTATATTCAAACACATTAGCACCGGGTCGTGGCAAGACCCGGTGCTAATGTTCACCCTTTAGCACCGGGTGCAGCCACGACCCGGTGCTAATGTGCCCGAGGCCTTTAGCACCGGGTCGTGGCTGCACCCGGTGCTAAAGGGTGAACATTAGCACCGGGTCGTGCCACGACCCGGTGCTAATGTGTCCGCCCGGACACACCTCCGCGCCGCCCCCGCTCCTAGCCGTTGGACCCGGTGCTGAAGCCCCATCAGCACCGGGTCCAAAAATGACCGAGGCGGAGGAGGCGGACGGATGTGAAGGATTCTGGTAGTGATCGGCGGCCTCCAGAATAATGCCATTGTGCTGGTGAGGCATTGGGGCTAGAGCTGGCCTGTCCGTCGTCCCAGTGCCGCTGTCGTCACCTATCTTGATGTAATTGGCCACCATGATAATCGCCGTGGAGCGGCCACCTTTTATTTCCCCTCCGCTCTCTTGCTGCTGGCTGTTGCTCCATGCTATGGATGCGCGGACCGGAGAGATGCGTTTGGCCGGAGGAGAAAGAGAGTTAATGACGGAGACGACGGTAACGGGTAAAAGAAAAGGTCACGTCTAATAACGGGTTATGAACACTCAGTTGTATTTACCACTTTTAATTTGAGACTTTTCTCTTCTTTTCTTTTTTTTCCATTTGCTGGCTGTGAGGTGGTTCATCCGGAACACATGCTGGAAGTTTCAAGTTCAGTCAGGTTCTATTTTCACTTTTAAGCTACTTTGACTAGCTTCTGATGCCGGACTGATAGGGAAATATACATTGTGCCATATTGGCATACTTCAGATAAATATGTGAACATTTTAGCATCCTCATTCTTTGAAGTTTATGCATCCTTTTCAAACCAGCTTGTTTTGGCATATCTTTCAGAGTATGTTAAATGGTGTCAGAGATTGGTCAAGAATATAATGTAGTTCAAATATGCATCCATGAATTTGATATTTACAGCTATTTCGAACTGGATTTGCTGGAAGAAGTTATTTTTTTATAGTTGCTGTTAATTTGGTGTATGGATCCTTTTAACTTTTGTTACAGTTTTATCTTTTTGCGAGAATACAAACGAGAGTTGTTTATCTTTGTATTCAGAAAAAATACAGAATAAATTAGTTTATTTTACAATGCGGCACACACAAGTTAGTTCCTTACATGCACTTTACATGGCTAACCACCCTCTTCGGTATATGAGATGCTGGATTTCTTCGGACAAATTTGTAGGGTTTCCATCCATTTTATTTACATTCACAATATGGCTAAAGCCAAAATACCATTAAGAGCATGTGAGTTTCACTATCATGTTGTTTGCTATGCTACAAAAATGGTGTTTGCAAGTTTTTCTATTGCCAAAATATGGACAAATATGCTGTCAACTTTACAATAATAATTCTAAAAACGAATTTAGCTGATATTTATTTTATTATCCGTAGCAACGCACGGACACATTTGCTAGTCTCTACCTAATTATAAAGCAAGGATTGATTCAGCGGTACGTCGTAAATTTACAATAAAGACCCTGAAAATTTTATTATTAAGAATCTACACCCTTCGATTCTTTTACATGTTCCTTCTCGGTTTGAGTCCAAAACGCCTGATTTCCGAGTTGAGCGCACCCTTCCTCCAACTCCAAATCGGTTCATGGGTTCATGCGCCCGCGGCCTAACAAACCAGAACTGGACCGGGCCTAAAGCTGTGCATAAGCGCTGACACTTTCCTGGGCCAAATGCACATATGGCCCTGCATGCGGTCAGCAGCTTGCAGGTAGTAGCAACCCGCTAGCAGCCTGAACATCAATTTTTGTGAGGCTTAGGCAAAGTAGAATGCAACTGCTCACCAATCACATTAGGAATATTATTTTTTTTATAATTGCCACAAATAATGCGTCATTTGTGCGGATGACTAGAAACCAAGAAACACAACAAATTAGCAGCATAGCAGTCAGCTATGTTATGCACACCTCACGTACGAATGTATGATCGACAAGCTAAGCAACATCGGGTGTGTAGGCTGCCTATTGCGTGTTACTTGGACTGAGTTGTAGGTCCACAACTCCTAACGCATCCACGTGGTGCTTAAACAATACCGGTGCTTGTAAACTAGATCACATATGAAGTGAAGTCATCGCTATCTCGGATAGTAAGAAATTAGAATTAGAAACGAGGCACTATGGCAGAATATTGTTGTAATTATTTTTTTGCTTCTAGAAACTTTTACAAAACTTCAAAAAATTAACATGTCAGGAATAGTTAAGTATTCCCTCCATTCAAGCAATGAAAAATATAACATTGAATATACAAAAGAATATATAGGTTTGAGAAGTGATTTTACCGTAGCAACGCACGGGCACTCTGCTAGTTATCTAAAATTTGATTAATCAGGCTTAAAATGTTCGTCTCGCAGAGTACAACAAAACTATGCAATTAGTTTTTAATTTTTTTACATTTAATACTCTATATATGTGCCGAAATTTTAATGTGATGAGAATCTTCTTTTTTTATAATAAATTTTAGGGGTAAAATTTGTGATGTAAACAAGACCTAGGGATACTTTTTGGACCTAGAGTAGCAGCGAGAGACTCTGTCACAAGTTTCCTTGTAGCCCAGCCCAATCCCATCCGGCATCCGCCCAACACGCGCGCCCGTGCTCCGCGCGGCCCAGCGGCCGCACCGCACGCCATCCGGCTTCCCCACGCGCGCGGACGGCGAAAAATCCCCCGAAAACGACCGTGCGGCGCGGGGAAAATCCCGGGGGTGAAAGAAGCGTGCCTGGTTTCGCCTCGTCACTTCGGCAATTTTCCACTCTCCTCCCGTGCTCCGCGGTCTCCGCCTCCCACCCCGCCGCTTTTCCAAACAGAAACGGCTCCAATTCCAAATCCGAAAAGAAAAAGGCGGAATTCATCCGGTGCGGCAGGGTGCCCCCCGATCGATCCCCTTCCTTCCTTCCGCCCCCTCGCCTCGCCTCGCGTCCACGCCCACACCAACCCACCCGAACTCCGAATCCCCAAATCCCCTCCTCCGCTTTCCCAAATCGAGCAGGTAGGCGGCGGGGTCGGGGTCTACGGTCCCCCAGATTCGATTCTCCCCAGTCTCGCCGCCGGCGTCGCTTCCGCGGTAAGTTGCCTCCGGCCTCCCCCCACCGGCCCCGCCCATTTCCTGCGGGTTAGGGTTCCCGATTTCGCATTGACCCCGATCGTGTCTGATTGAATCTGCGTCTTCCCCGCAGGATCGACGCGGGGGCCGAGGGTTTGTCGCGGGTTCCGGCATGCTGTAGGCCTGCTGCGGCGATCGTCTCGTGGCCGGGCCAGCCATGTCGTGGGGGCGGTTCAGCAGCTTCAACCCCTACCAGGGCCCCGCCCGGCCGGGGACGCGGAGGTGCCCCGCGCCCAAGCCCGCGCGTTGCCCCGTGGTGGTCATTGACGAGGACGATGACGGCGACGACGCCTCTGACTCGGAGGTTTTCATAATCGACCCCGCGTCCGCGGCGGGGGGAGCAGCTCCGGCGGCCGCGGCGGCGAAAGGGAAGGGCCCATCTGGTAATGTGATCGACTTGGATGACGATGAGGACGTGGAGGAGTGCAGTGGATGGGATAAGGCAGGCCCCAGCACATCCCGTGCGTCTGGGTCTCCGGCGTCGATGACACCAGGGCGGGGCTCTCCAGGAGGCAGATACGGGCTCGATAGCGCATCTGACAGCTCTGACAGTGATTTGTCTGAGGGTTGGGACTCTGACACCGATGATGGCAGCAGCTCGGATTGCGAGATTCTGGATGCCTGTGAGATGTGGGAGACGGCTGCTTCAAGAAAAAAGATGCCTCATGGTGTCCATGAGCGTGAGGATGGTAGAGCTACTGCATCCTCATCACGTGCGGGGTCGGAGGCGCAGCCGGATAAGAATTCAGAGGGTCTCTTTGGCGCAGGATGCAATCTAGATGAGACTTTTTTTAGTGCTGCGTGGAAGGATGACTCACAAAGTACAAAGGAAGGCTCCGAACATGTTCAAAGTAGTGCCAATGGTGCGAAGGATGCCCATGGTCCTTCAGTGCCAAATGCCGAAAAATGTTCAAACCGAAATGTTGGAGAAGGAACAGAAGGAATGCAAGATAGGAATAGCGGTGCAAAGGATGTCCCTGGAGAATGCCATTACAATGAGAACATGTTTCAGAGTTCTAATGGTGCTTGTAAGAGAGGTTTGCAGACTAATACTGGCGGCTCAAAGGGTGACCATGTCCCTTCTTCAGTGCCAGATGCCAAGGAATGTTCGAATCGAAAAGAAGGGGTTGTTCCTGAAAAAACTTCAGAAGGGTTTCAATCTCCTCGCCCTGATGAAACCTCTGCCTATAACTTTGTCTTTGCAAATAGGGTGTTTCCTGGAAGCTCCTCAGCAGATCGGAAAGATGGAAGTTCTCCAATGTCTGTCAGTACTCCTGATAAGATTGATGAGAAAATACCTGAAGTTGTATATTCGCAAAAGGATCACTCACCACCAGAAGCTTATAACAACACAGATATGCATTCGGCACAAGACGATAGCTCTGTCAGAGGTCAACAAAAGAGTTGTTTTGTAAATGTCACATCAGAAAGTTGCTCTTTGCTTCGAAAGGATTTGGTTCATGATCCTGAGGAACTAGGGCAATTTGCTTCAGTTCAAGATGCTCCAGTGATTGGTGATCGTGAAAAACACAAAGAATCTATCGAGTACAAACGGGCAGCAGAGGAGGAGTGGGCATCAAGACAGCGGCAATTACAAATACAGGTACAGTATTTTGCCACTATGAATTAATGCTAATTATACTAGAACTATGCGATGATGTGCAAAGATCTGGGAACTTAATTCAGCATCCTCAGTTCAATGTGATTTTATTTGCGGCAGGAGCCTAGCATTATTTGCTCGCCTAGTTTTAAACACTTAACCAAAAAATACTTGATGATCAAAACCATCTAACATGCTAATGGCTTGTTTGGATCTGTCACATGACTCTTGATAACCATTTGTTGGAAAACATTTTTGCAGGCTGAGGAAGCAAAGAAGTTGCGGAAGAGAAAGAAAGCTGAAGCTCAACGACTGCTTGACATGGAGAAGAGACAAAAGCAAAGACTGCAAGAAGTCCGTGAATCACAAAGAAAGGTCTCCTGTTGTACCAGTCTACAATGCAACACTAGTACAATTCTTTGTTAGTCGTCGTACTTCTTTCCGTATTATATGACACTACCTTTTCTTTCTTCCTGTAGAATGAAGAAGCTATAGAGCTAAAGGAGCAGTATCGGGGCACAGTAAGAAAGGAACTTGAAGATATGGAAAGGAGATATTGGAATATGACTTCAATATTGTGTGCACTAGGCATCCCTGTTGAAGGTGGTGAGGTATGCCCTGTCTTATGGATACACTCAGCCTTGTATTGATTTTATATGTTTTGCCTAGTTCAAATAATGTTGGGCTTGTCCCTTGGCTGGCCATAAATACAAAGTAAAACCCCAATGTTTTCAAAATTTTATGAGCAGCTGTGCAAGAACAGGGCAAGGAGATAGATATATGCTTACACATACACTGGGAATTGTATTTCAACTTTGCAATGACTTTTGGTCTCGATTGTGTCTTTAAGAAAATAGAACAGAAAAAGGCTACAAACTATGTTTGGGAAGATTACACCAATAGCTGTATAGGTGAAGATCAAAAGTTTACACGTGTTCTCATTCATTCAATAAGCTCAAAATCTATTCAAACTTTCCAATATGCTTTCTGCTGTGACCATAGAGAACTAAGAATATATGTAATTGTTAAATTGATGAGACTACTTATCCTTTTCAGGTTAAAGCCTATAAGCAAGCGCTTCTGAAATTCCATCCAGATAGGGTATCAAGAAATGATATTTATCAACAGGTCAAAGCAGAGGAGACATTCAAGTTCATTTCTCGCCTGAAGGAGAAGCTGCCACGCTTTTCCTAATAGCATATATTCCAATACCATGCTCGCACAAATCGTCGTGTTACTCACATCCTCCTTTTCCTAGGCAGAAATCTCACCTACAGGAATTCAGAAGATTATTATCATCCTTAGAAGCAACTAGGGCTCTAGAAATTCGTGAAATTCAACTCTCTTTTTTCTTGAGGTGGTAGGCATTCTTGTTACCCGTGGCATGGGATGTTAAACTCTTCTTGGTTTTATGGTTTTGGACCGGGAATTGGTTGTACAGGACTGATGGCATAAAGATAATTCTCTTGCAGACCATCTTACTCTTCATAATTTATTACCTGACATCAGAATATCTTGCGGACCTCATAATTTATTACCTGACATCAGAATATCTCAAGGGCATTTATTTTTAATGTGTCGTATTTTGTAACCACCAGGAAGATCTCAGGAAGATTTATGGAAGTAGATACATAAAGGAAACCACCACGAAGATCTATTCTTTAGAATGCAAGAGGATACGTGTTTCGGCGGGTAGAATAGAATAACCGAGGCATTATGTGACATGTACAGGACTCAATGGAATACATGACATTCAGGCTGCGTATATATTACATGGGTAAATTACTCATTGTACGGCCGCTCAACGTAAATGGTGACGAATAAAAGCAAAATATACACATCGGGGGTTGCTACTTATTTTTTCCCCCGAATCGCCGATAATCCCCTGCTGAAATTATGGTAAACCCCAGGTGCGTCTGCCGCTCGCGATCACGACAAGATCGACGATAATAATGGACCAGGTGGACCAGAGGGGGCATGCTTGAATTCTGGGCTGCACGCCCCGACGGGTGAGACGAAGCCAAAGCCAAAGCCTTCAGTTCAGCAGCTAAGCATCCACGGTGGCAGTCCGATGCGAGGCTGCGGCTGCACAACTGCCCCCTCCACCCTTCCGCCTGCTGCCACAGGCGCCACAGGGTAGTTGCTGCACAAACTCAGACAAACGGGTATCCTCTCGTCACTTGCTCCCTGAAATGTCAGTAACGCATCTGGCGTTCTGGGGAAAATAGGGAGGCCACTGTTTGGGATTAGCGTGTGATGTGATGAGGGAATACCTGATATTTGTTGCTGGGGGAGCTTCTCTCATCATGAAGGACGTGGAAGACGAGCTTGTTTGTTGTTGGGTTTGGTCCCATGGCGCTTGCTGTCGCTGGGCTTTCTGCTTCTCCGCGAGCTGCAGGAAGGGACAGTGTTTTCTGTTAATTTAACTTGGCTTCATGGGAAGCCAGAGAAAGAGATGTAGCATTGGACGCAGCGGCAGCCTATGCCTACCTCCTGCAGAACCTTGTTTTCCTCCTGCAGTGACTTCTCCTGCAGCGACAAAGCAGCGTGTGCCAGCAGTGAGCGCAGCACACGAGCAGAAATATTCGCGTGGATGGTGCAGCATACTCACAACATTCGCTAGTCTTGCAAGCCGGAATAAATCACTCAGAAGTCTAAAATGCAAGTTCGACAATTTACCTTCCGTTGAAGCTCTGAAATCGACACCGCCATAAGCTGGTTCTGCACATATAACAAATATGTACTTGTCAGTTTTTCAGAATACAATCTACATTATTGTGGTGGTGTAGGAACCACATAAGTAACGCACTGCAGCATCATATGCATGACTACACTACCTTTCTGGATCTGATATGTTTCAGTGAACTCTCCAGCTGCTGCTCTAGTTGCTGAAGCTCCTTGAGATTCAGTGTTTCAAGCTCCTCTCCCATAAGGTGCCTGTAGGACATACAGATTGGCTCATATTATCTTCTACCGTGGGTAGTGCATATTAATTTGCTGCGACTTAAATCACCACAAATTACCTTTGACATTTCTGTATGGTCTCAACCTTCGCCTTTAGTTTTCTATATTCATGGCACCAGTTGCCCTACACATATAAAGAGGACTAGCTTTATTTAATATGCATGGGCCAACATCATGAAAAGGAATGTTACTGATTCAGTATATATCATTGAAGAGGAACTTAACTACATGATAGCCAGGATAACTATGTGAACCAAGGACTGTGTTGTGTGATTTTTTTTGTGTTAGACTAAAATCAAATTTATTACTGCTCATAATAGGGGCCACTAGGATCATATAGTCACAAATATGGCAAATATCCATGCAGTTTGCATTTGGATAGCCATAACGAAATGGTGAAAAAAATGGTTGAAAACATAGTGCACATTTAGTAGTGTTTTTTGCACTTCCAGAGCCTGTCCTATACATATGGTATTACATATGGGTACTTCTTAGGATCCATATATAGGGTAATCCCCAAAAACAATGTGCAACTTGATGTTCCTACTAATATCACACAAAAACAGTTCCTAAAACACATGAGTTACAATTTTATAAAGAGAATATCCCAAATAATCAATGTTTACTTGTAACTTTTTCTGCGCCCATGTTTTCTTTCAACTGTCAACAGTATGATTGCCACTTCCACCAGATATATAAAAAAGATCAAAGTAACTTATATTGGAAAGTGAACCAAATGGTACAAATCATTCTGGTCAATATCCCGTGTCTGTTCATATCTGTCTTTGTCCCCTTCCCTACTTTGGGACAAGTCAATTTATTTTGACTAGTGTTCAGTCACCAGTACTTTACATGCATATTAAGCCTACAAATCCTACTTTTGGGAAACATTAAATTGCTCTCAGTTCAAAAATATTAACATATGCACACAAAATAAAACTAAGGTCCTTGGCATGATAAAGTCTGTTATGCTACAATTTGCTCTGGCTACATGCCATCCAAAATTATTGAAAGGTTTAAGTGGATGTAGCCTTCGAGCTCATCTAATTTGTAACATTCAAATTTACTGTATCAATGGTACATGTATGTAAGGCACAGATTAATTATTTGGCAAAACAAGTAATCAAGCAGCAGGTCCTATAAAGATTTCAAGACCAGACTGACATTTCTATTCAATACAATTTGATAGACATGAAAAATCATAATTTTGGCCCAACTTGACAAGAACCGAATGACATTTTCTGATGAACAAAAGCTAAAATATGAATCAAATAAATACAAATGGATGAAGTTACAAAACATTTCATATGTTCCTCACGGAAATTGAACTTGCTGTCTGTAGTACCTGAATTTCAGATTCTGCTGAAATGAGAACCTTTTCTGCATAGGAGTAGCGCTCATACCGTTCAAGAATTTTGTCCATACTGTGAAAATGGTGCAAATGATATCTTATCACTGGATGTAAATAAACATAGACATGAAAACTAAATAATATTCACAACAATCTGTATGGTAAAGAATGAAAGCAATATGTATTCAGTAATTTATGCAGTCATCATGTCACCTTTATGTCCTATAATACTTCAACCATAATGTAATATTTTATTATACACTATAATTTCAAACAGACATATACTACCTAAGGATTCTCCCTTTTTCTACAAGAATGTTAACACCTGGTTCAACTGGTTAAGAAACTATACTACCTCCATGACATAACATTTGTCATTGGTTAGTTCAACTCTGAGCTAACCAACGTCAAATAAAACAAATGGAAGGTTAGTATATCAGAATTCAGAAGCAGGACACAAAAGCTGGATCAGATTTTGGTGTAGCTAGCTCTTTCAATCAGTTTCAGTGTGAAAGTATATCTTAGCCTTTTAAGAATTCATAGTCTTTATATAGCCTGTACCATATATTTGGTTATTAAAGCATGTTAATAAAGAGCCTTCGTCTAAAATTGAAAAAATTTCTCCAAACACTAGGAAACATTACAATGAACTATCCCTGTATAATTACTTTTATGATTCAAATGATTATTTGCTTTTTCAGTAACTTAATTTCCATGGAGCAGTGTAAAAATATTAGTCCTAATATATATATACAATGACCTAGCAAATCACCCATAAGCTTACTAGCATTTAAAACATCGTGATATATAATGGAAGTTTCTCTTATCCTCCACACAATTAATTTACAAGATATTTGCATAACAACTGAAGACTATATCTTCGAAAATATTTACAAGGGTATTATAAAGTATCTTTAGGAACTTGTGCTTTTAATAACATTTTGTTGAATTAAATCCTTAAAGCAAACAGATAAACCTGCATGTGATTTTGCAGTTAATGTATTCTCGAGTTATAGCAAGAGTTTGGTTACCAGATTTTGTTAAAGCGTGGAGCATATCAAGCATAATCTTTTACTTTTTTATACAAAAGTTACATTTATTTCTAGAACTTCACAGGTGCGTGTGCAGGTAATGTTCTGGAATAAAAAGGTGTTAGATAAAAGATGCTAGATAAAACCAATAGCTTTTGGAAGAAAGTGGGCTGTAGGTCCAAGTTGTGGGTAACTCATAGAACCCTGTCTCTAAACAAGGAGAATTGCAACTAAAATTTCAGGTCAATTGAATCCACAACAAGGTGTCCCGATACATACACGGACATTCAGGTTCTAAGTGATATGAGGAAATGTTTTGCCTTCTGTAAAGCATGGATCATTACATACTGACAATCAGGAGAAACAAAATTGCACATGTGATATTGATGGAGATGCATATAACATGCGTTCAGAATCAAATAATCTGGTGAAATTTTCATTTGAAACTGAAATGATTTGAAATTTAACAAGATAATTAAGTATGAAAAAGGATCAAAATAGGTTGGAAAAGAAAGTGAATGTTTAGAAACTGAACAAATTGCAAATTAAACGTTCTGGTAAAGAACCTGCTACTATTCAGTCATCTATAGGCTCTAGGAATCAATGCTGTATAACCAACAGTTTCTCAGATACAAGTTCACCTAATTGAAAGATGAAACACCTGCATTTTTTTTAGTTCTAGCAGAAAAGCATGCCACTAACGCAAGTTCCCATTAGTTAATAAAGTTATCCTGATCATGTCTCATGTCTGTTTTTACAGAGATTGTCTGGATGCCTGCTCGCTGTAGGTTACAGGAGCTTGAGATAACTGCAATAGATGAGTGAGTGCTACAATTGAACGAGTAATAGTGTTAAATGATGAACTGTTCTGTTTAGGGACAGGTTAACTGGACTAATTAGTTTGTCCTAAACGTCATATGTTTAAAAACAGAGAGATCATTATTGATTCTCCTATTCAGCCTTACTCATGTAGTACTTAGTATCATATCTTAAGTCTTACGGAAGCACCACACATGTTGCTCATGTAAGAACCCATCATAAGGCTTCAACAAAACATTTTCTTCTCAGCCTGAGAATTGCAAACAAGGCACCAAGGCACCTAATGCAAACTTCTTTTCATCAAATTGCTAATGAAGATGAATTAAGTTCGATTCGGTTAGGTCAAGTTAACAGTCTTCCCATCCCTTCAGGTATTGAAATTGAATGGCATTCCCTTTCGTGGGAGAGTCCTCTCCCTCGGTCTCACATCACATGACACACTCGCCTGTCCCCCTCCCTCTAGGCACATTAATTCTAACCCAATTCAACTGCAGAACTCATAGAAGAAGGCACTTGAGCTATATCGAAAAGTTGGTTCTTCTGGACGACATGGATGACAGACCACTGTCTTTGGAATGAACTGTTTTACGAGGACGACTAGAAAGTGGGGATCGAAGAGAAGATGGAGAACATATATAGTTATTCTTGGTGCACAAAAGAGTATGTGTTTACTTGCACAAATGTTGACTCACTAATTAGAATAGTTCTGGAACAAAAATTTAAGAATGGTATGAGCAGTAAGCACAACTTTAACTAACAAGACAATCAACCTGATAAAATGCAAGGCTACTAACTAAGAAGATTTTGCCTATCCATAAACGTATAATGGTCATTGAGATGATATGATATACTGATGGAAAAAAGGATGATGAAACAAAAAAAAGGAAAACGAGAACAAATTCACAGCAGCTTATGTGGTTATAATGAGTGGTTATATTGATTTATTTAGAAACCATGAGCATCCACTAAATGCTCTGGACTACCTTTTTCTCGAGTAAGCAGGAGAGGTGTGCATTATTATATTATACTAATTACTAAGAAATTTGAACGTTTACATGGCCACAACGTCGATAAACCACACAAGCAGTAGGTGTGCAAGAGCTCTTGCTATACAGAGAGACTCTGGAATATAATCTCAGAAATAACATGGAAATAGAAGCCAAGATGGCCTAATAGCAGCAATAGTGAGTACTTAAGAAGAAAGTGGATCAGCGCAGTTGTGCCTAGCTACCTGTTCTTCCTTTGAAAACCATGGCAACCCAACCAGTAATATGAATAAAAAAATCAAATAAAGAAAGTCTATGCACAAACTGAAGTTTATGTGTTCCTTGGGCCGGCCGCTTGCGATACGAGCATGCCCTACTGGAGGAGTTATATATGCTCCAGTGGGCAAGACCCAGGTATGTAACCGTGTATACCGTGATGTTCGCGAAAAATAGCACCAATCATGAAAACAAAAGGCACAAAAAAAGGATAGGAGAGCAAAGAAATAGTCACGGCCAAACTAAGCCAATAAGCCATGGGAGTGCAAACAAAGGAATAAGGGGCAACAAGCAGCTGACCCAGCAACGAGTAGCATCTGACTAGGAATTAACGGATGAGCAAAATCCAAGTTACACAGAAACCACAATGATCCTCCATGTGATCCCCAAATAATCGTCCCAGCATGCCAAAGAGATACGTAGATATACTGATTAAGAGTAGGAGATGAGTATAGCATAGTATCCTTCCCCTTCTGGTACTAAGCTATGCACGAGTCAACTCAGTCAAGCAATTAACACATGCAGCATGGCAACAAAAATTTCCCCAAATAGAGCAGTACGAATGCCATCCCACCGAAAGCGGAACATAAAATTACCTCATATATAGTGCGCACGAACCGACACGCTACACGCTCGAATTCATCTAGATCACCTTAGCAGCCTATGCAAACCCCGAAAATTCTCAAAGAAATTCAAACAAGCAATAACCGAACAGCGTAATTCGAAGTTCAAACTGCTTGGAAATGGAGCAGTCAAGCTCAACGAACGGACTCCGATAGTCCGATGTGAAACGTAAGCAACGGAGTCAGCGAGAGCGCGTACCATGAGTCGGTGGCGTACTCATAGAGCTTTCCCTTCGTGGAGAAGATGATGAGCGCGACCTCCGCGTCGCAGAGCACGGAGATCTCGTTGGCCTTCTTGAGCAGCCCCGAGCGGCGCTTGGAGAAGGTCACCTGGCGGTTGATCTTGTTCTCGATCCGCTTCAGCTGCACCTTCCCGCGCCCCATCGCCGCCGCCGCCGCCGCCTCCTCTCAACCAAATCCTAGCTCCTCCCTCTCTAACCTATCCTCCGACGACAGCCACGTCGCTTCAGCCGCTGACGACAACGATGGCAGCGGCTTTAGAGCTACCTCCCCACGAGGGCTGATTGGGTGGGATAAGCCTAGCTACGGGTGGTTTTAGGCGGTAGGCGGGGAAGCGCCGGCGAGTGCATGACGTCACAGGTGCGGTGGACGGTGGTCGGGAGAGAGAGATGCAGGCGACGGGAGTGGAGGAGGCGGGGGGGGGGGGGGGGGGGGGGACCGGCCGGGAGGGGCGGATTTAAAGCGGCGCTGCCCGCTGCCGCGCGACGGATCGGAGGCGGTATCGCGAAACCGGGATGGTTTTGTGCTGGCCGCTGTCGAACTGCTATTGGCCCGAGCCCTCCCGTGCCCGGGCCGCCCCGGCCCCACCGACCTCACGTCCCCGGGGCCCGCGGGGTGGTGTCTCTCTTCCTCGTACGGTCGAAACCGCCTCCCAGCAGCCATGTTTGGATGCTATTGATGACGAGCAAAATCCTAGCTCCTTCTGTCCATACTCTTATTTCGGTTATTTCTCTGTCACCTGATTCCCGTTTTCATTTTTTGGTATATATAATAATATTCCGATCAATTTGCTTGAGATTTGTCTCGTGGTTGCCAAATTCCACATAAAACTAGCCCCCCGCGCGTGACGCGCACGTGGTGGATACGTGAAGAAAGCTTCAGGGAATGGGCGCCCGAGACGAAATGTTTGGGCAAAATGGGAAGGGGAGCAACGGGGTCGGCGCTGCCGTCGCGCTGGCTGCTGGCTCGGTGTGTTTGACTGTTTGTGCGCGTGGGGGTGGGGCGGGCTGTGTCGGCGAGGGGCCCGTCCATTTTTGGGCCGGTTCGGCGGCAGCGGCCAGGCCACCATGGGCCCGTACGCGCTCGCAGCGAGTGGTTACTGCTGCTGCACGATGCGGCAGCTAGCTACAGTCTCTCCTAAAAAAAAGCTAGCTACAGTCAAGTCTAGAGCAACAGTGTGGCTCGCCCAACAACCCATGCCGCAGGACTGTGATTGGCAAAGGCTCGGCGTGGACAGCGGCGAGGCAACAGAATGAGAATGATGTGAGTGACCTCTGGTTGTGCGGTAGTTG
This sequence comes from Echinochloa phyllopogon, assembly GCA_033239725.1. Taxonomy (NCBI): domain Eukaryota; kingdom Viridiplantae; phylum Streptophyta; class Magnoliopsida; order Poales; family Poaceae; genus Echinochloa; species Echinochloa phyllopogon. Next base: position 6,062,668 of record BTCW01000009.1, on the reverse strand, counting down.
AGGCGAGGTGACTCGGGTCACGGCTGCGCACAACATCACAACAGGGATATTTTTGCCACTTTTGCTCGTGTGTATTTCTGGAAAAAGAGAGAGGGAATGCAGGGCTAGCTGTGTTTTTAGAAAAGAAAGAAGGAGTGAAGTGCACTGCATCTATCAGTAGTGCAGTACCACAGGTTACTAGTATTGGCGGTGCTATCCTTGTAGCTAGCTATATTTGTTGCGGTCATGAAGTAGAAATATGACTACACTCTACTGCTACGGTCTATACAGGGCCCGTTTAGTTCCAGAAAGCAACTCTTAAATACACTATTTAAAAATAAGATTCTTCATCACATCAAAATATCATAACATGCATTGAGTATTAAATGTAGATGAAATAAAAAACTAATTGCACAGCTTTGTTGTACTCTGCGAGACGAACATTTTGAGCCTAATTAATCAATTTTTGGATAATTTTTCACAAATACAAATGAAATGTTACAGTAACGCAATGATTACGAAGTGACATCTCACTCCTAAATTCAACCTCTCAATTCTAACGTCTAAACACCACCACAATGCTAGGGAACAGTACGAGCATTCTCGACTGTAGCATACTAGCATCGCCGATGGCACAGGCCGAAAGGCGCCTAGCGTGGTCCTCAGATTCAATTTGTGAACTACTGGTAGTCGGTATGCAGTACTTACGGAGTAAGCTCGTAGTAACGTGCTCCTGGTTTATTGGCCTAGGCCATGGAAAAGGGTGGTATTCGATCTCGTCTGCCTTTTAATCCGAATATATGTATGTTTGATGGACTAGTTGACTAATTTTTAGTTAGGATGTAACTATTATCTCGTCTCCTGGTTTATTCGCTACCTTTTATTTTTTTTCCGTTTCAATTACTTAAAGTTTAGTACTTTAGTCCATAGATTCGTGTAGGCAATCATGACATGCATTGGTACATAAAGTACGGCACGATGAGTTAGCGGCCGTACGAGACGAGTACGGGAGATGACCAAAATGCCCCCACGCGGTGCGCCCATACAACATAATACAGCTGAACCTTTTAAATCTCCAATATATCTTGGTTTGATTAAGCAATTATTCGGATATAGATACTTCAAAGGAGTCATCCGGTTACGGAGTAGTAAACAATATACTCAAAAGTAGAAATTCCATGATGAGGCTGCGAGTATGCAAAATGGCAAAATATCTAGTTTGTCTGCCACCCATTGAGCTTCAGCTGTGGCCAACTGGCCATTCACTTCATCGCCTGTACAAAATATTCCTGGCCTCCCTGAAGCTGTCCACGTGTCCTTACTCATCCCCTCAGTTTGCGTACTTGACGCCTGTACATTCCACTACCGTTGTCCAATGTTTGAGTCCCGTTCCGTGCACACGTATCTATCGCGGGCTCGCGGCTCGGCGGCACCACACATCCCGACGACACCACACAGTCTGGTAAGAGCACGTACGTACCCTAGCTAATTAACTTACAGTATTGCCTGCGCTAATCCTGTACCACTCGGTGACAGTGGCAGATCAATTATCTAGACAGCAGCCACGTTACCTATGAGCTAATATGACTGTAATGGTGTCAAATAAGTGACGCTATTATCGGCGATAGATACGATGCACCGAGCCACCGAGTGGGAGTCAACGGTGGCGGATCAAGTCAATTGTTGGAAATTTGTGTGGCCGAGTTAATTTGGAAGCTCTGACGGTGCCCATAGGTGTTTTTCATTTACAATGAGTAACTCCAGCAATAACTCTCAAATAACACCATACGTCTCTAACTCCAGCAATAGTTTTATAAATAAAGGGCTCTTCAGAGACTCATAGAAATAAAGGGTGGGTGGAAATTTGTGTGGCCTGAGTCAATTTGGCAATGTAGCTTTGTGTTACTCTCACGATGCCCATAGGTGTTTTTCATTTGCAATGAGTAACTCCAACAATAACTCCCAAATAAGACCATATGTCTCTAACTCCACCAATAGCTCCATGTCTTTAAAGACCCTGAAATAAAGGGTGGATGGGTAAATTTGGCGGCCTTCTTAAAATAGTGGGGTGCAAATAGAGAGCCTATTGGAGTGTAACCTTTTTGCTTAGCCCTCTGAACCTGGGAAAAAATTATTATTTAGAGAGTCTGTTGGAGTTGTTCTTATAAATACACAGATGAAAACTCTACTCATATTACTATAAGCGTTATTGAGCCCTATCAAGCCGAATCAACTACAACTAAAAGTATATTAGTTGGTGAACAAAGATAAATATTTACATAAAAAGTCAATTATATATATTTTTAGTTGGCATATATAAGCTCACAATTTTATTGCAATGTTATGAGACTGCCATGTTGACAACCAAGTCTGTTGTATCTTACGAAGATGAAACTTCTCTTGTGTCTCTTCATAATGGTTTTCCCTGGTGAGCAAAATTGTTGATGTGTCATCTATATAGATCCAGTAGAATTAAAACCAACTCTCACCTAAAATTTTCGTACCCGTCCCGCATAGAGGACCCACATATCAGGACCCGTGACGGAAAGTAAATTGATGAATTTGCTACATCGACAAAAAAGACCATTTTCTATAGAGTTTCTACTGTTTGAAGGCTATTTTTTCAACAGCTAAAAAACTTATCCGCCTTTCATACACATGCCCCTTATCGGGAGGGCGAGTAGTTTTTCCTTTTTGACGGACGAGTGGATAAGGGTGGATGGGGGCTTTTGCCGGGTCCTTATCGGGAGAGGGCTCTCCCGCTAGTTGCTTTCTTTTTTATAAACATTGATTGCTGATAGCTAGCTCTAAAAGTAAAAACAATTAGTTATGAAGAACAAAAAATATTTGGGCAGGTTTATTTTACAAAGTACTTTAGTAAGCTCAATTTTTATTACAACTATATTCTAATGCGAAATATGACTTGGATAGAAAGAACCAACAATTTGAAACATTTTTACCGACCTAATTTTGAACGAGGAAGGCACTAAAGTATGAGCCAAAAAAGGGCTTGGTCCCGACTTATGAGGATGCAATGTGATTGTACACTTCATCTATCACCGGTTCGATTCGTGACAAGGGTCTTATCCAAACGTTGCCTCATGCAGCTCTTTTACGTCCATCAGAGACCGCACTTTCGTGCACAATATGTTTCCGAATTTCGACTACATTCCATGTGAGCATCGTCAAATCGACACAATTCTGTCTTCCCCAGCCCGTGGATCACGTTCCAACTCCTTTAGATCGAGGCATGTGTCGAGAGCATGTAATCTTAAACGGTGTATTTTTGGCAAATTCTTTATAAAAACACAATTTGGATTCCACCAGCCAAATGGATCGAGAGTGTCACAAGATGGATGGGATCACAGAGTAATACCCCCATCTGTTCTAAAAACGTTTTAGTCTTGTCATAAATACGCCAAACATTTTTTTTTATTTTGACTAAATTTATCGAAAAAATACACCAACATCTACAGTATTAAATTTATGTTATTAAATACATCTGAAAAATGTCTTAATATTATATTTATTTGGTATTTATAGATTTATAAACAAAACCAGAACGACCAATATTTTTGAACGGTGAGTAATAACTACGTTACCGTTGGCACTTACTCCGTACCATAGTTATTAGGACCGGACCGGACCGGCGGTTCGACCGGTAAAAGACCGAACCAGAGCCTTCAACGGTTTGGTTCGCTTCAAGGACCGTCCCTGCAATCGGACCGGTAAAAACCGGGTGAACCGGCCGGTTTTCTATGGAACCGGTGAACCGGACGGTTCTATGCAAACCGGACGGTTTTTGTTTCATGCGTTGGATTAGCCTGGTCAGTCCCTCCCACGTTGGCCCAACCAAAGGCCCAGCCCATGTAGCCGTCGGCTCCTAACATCCCACGTGAAAAGAACGTTTTCTGCTCGGCTCCGTGGCTCGCGCGACAGCGGCGGTGTGTCCCAAAACAGGATGGTGGCAATCCCGATTCCCAAGAAGGGTGGCAGGCCGATGGTGCATCACCCGTTCTTGAACTTGAACCCTGACTCCCTTGCCGTTCAGAGGCCCCTTGCGGCCGCATGACCACAACAAAATTGCACGGCATGAAGAACGGTGACTATCCAAACACCATGCTAAAATGATTCAAATTTGTATATTGCTAGGCTGCTTGTGTGGATGGATGGTCATTGGAGTGTAGGTAGAGTTCTGGCCGCAATAGTATGTTGTAGAATTTCTATAGTATTTTAGTGATATACTTATCGTGTTCCCTTCGGAAGAAGGCCGGAAAGGCAATACCATATGTATATATGTTAATATGAAAAAATTTATGGAATTGGTTGTGACCAATATTTGTGTTTTTTATGTCAAGTAAGTATATATACTGCTAATTATCAGTTGTATAAGTGTATATGGCACCGGTTCGAATATTTTATGGCCGGTTCGATTCAACGGTTCAAAATTATTGAACCGGCGGTTCAACCGGTTCCTAACGGTTGAACCAGTGAACCATTGAACCGACCGCCTCACCGGTTCGATGACCGGTCCGGTCCTAATAACTATGCTCCGTACTACTCCTTGCAAAACGATGCAAACTAGGAAAACAGAGGGGGTCCAACATGCCAATGCTTCTCGCTATGCGATACAAACTCTGAAAACCAAGCATTTCAGCCTTTTTCAGCATTCATCGCCACGCTACTTTGCATAGCGCTAAATCAGCCGAGAAGTGATCAACAGAAGATCATAACGACGGCAAGAACCTACACATAGCATGCCCATGCCCATGCGTGTGGTCACGTGACGGTGGGCAGTTCGGCAAGCAGCAAAGGGTCTCTGAATTCATTCGCAGGTGTCTCCGAAGCATGAAGCAGCCGGCTGCTGATTCGTGTCCATGCTCCATGGTATGGAATCTGCATAAACGTAAGCGCGGATTCAGGACACAGAGGCAAGAGCTTGTTTCAGATGAGAGACGCTGGAATTACGCAGGTAGCAGAGACGGGTTGTCCGGTACTCCGGTTGAGGTTGTTGCACTAGTGCCTGCAGCTGCAGGAAGTGCTCTGGCTGCGGAGAGTCATCCGATCCGACGACATGGCATCGCCACCGCCCTGCCATGGCAGCTACTACGAGGGAGGATGAGCCTCTGCAGCGGTCGAACAATAAACGATCCGGCGAAAGAGCAAAAGAGAGTTGGGATGTTGCAAGCAGAGGCTGCCGCTGTGACCTAGTACACCAGAGGCGCGGAGCTAGCTGAAGGCCCATTTTTTATACACGCTACTGTATGTCCAATCAGTCACACTCAGCATGCCATCTCCTCAGATGACAACAGCTGAACAACTTGTTCGTGGAGTGTGGTCTAGATCCGAATGACGATGCTGCCAAATGCAAAAGCTTTCTAGGAAGTATTCAGTTGAACCTTCCTTTTCTTTGCATCTTGTAGCATTTTCTAGGGGCTGCTTAGTTGAAGCCCAGGATAAATCTGTGTGTGTGCGCGCGCGCGCGCGCCTAGACGGCTGGACGGCTAATCCTGAGAGCTGGGCTCTCGCTATCGCTAGTTTCAACGTGGGTCCACCCCTGCCAGGCACCTCCATCAGACCAGCTCTAGAAATCGGTCGCCACGCACAGGCTGACAGGCAAGAGAATCCAATAAAAAAAAAGACAGGCAAGAGACAGAAACGTGATGTAGATTGCAGATATTTCGTTTTTCTCTTTCACAACCGAACGCTGTTGGTTCTCACAGGGAGACAAAACGCTTATATCAAGTCTCCCAACCAAACATGCGCCACGTTTCTGCAATATTGTTGCGGTGATTTTATTGAGCACTGAAGAAACAGAGAGTCATAGCAACATTGTTGCGTGATACTATTTGTCCAGAAAAGATATATCAATTTTCTCCTTGACGTCACAGATTTTGTCAAATATTTCTTGATTTTTTTTGAAAAAGTAAGATTTATTAATTTTAAAAATATTATATTAAGATAATACAACCGAACTTTAAAATCTCCCGACCTTTACCAAGTTTGCACACAGACTCACAAAAAACATAAATAAAAGAGTAAAATATGAACTCTAATGACTAATCTGAAGACTAGATCAACATCCATGTGTCCGGGTATAAAATAACTCTTTGGCCACTTGCGCCAAGCACGAGATGCTGCTACAACCATATCCTGTGTAGCAACCTTCCGGAGGATATCCCATGAAACAAAACTGGCGTGAAATTAAGAAGATGACTTGCAAAAAGAAGTTATAGTTGTTTTTAAAAACCACCGCATTCCTACAGAATCATAGATACCAACAAGTAGCCGTTGCTCCGAACAACAACAAAGGTCTTAAATCATTTTCAATCCTGGTTAGACGTGTACCAAATATATTTGCCACACTATAAGTCTGCGAAAGACCAAAAGTCACACAAATAATTGTCGACCATATGAGCAAACCGGCATTCAAAAAAATGTTGAATATTCTCATCCTTGTGATAGAAGCAACGCTGTTCACTCCCTACCAGTTGTGTTTGACAAATTGCCTTTTGTTAAGATAACATCATTATAAAAATATCATATGAAAAATTAATCATTAACGGGACCTTTAGTATCCAGGGTTGTTTAGTGATGTTGGGGACTTTGTTGTGGATCAAAACTAGATAGTGGGATTTTACTAAGAACTCTCCGTTCCGATGTAGGTTCCAGTGAAAATCATCTACATCCTGGCTTGAAACAGTATTAACTATTCTAGGAAGTAGATTGTTCCACATTACTAACTTATTTCTAATAAGATCGCATTACCATGAGATATTAGATGGGTGATTTTCCAACACCTTGGCCACCATGGTATCTTATTTTCGGCAGTCTAAAACAAACAAAGACATCCATAAAAGAGTTACTCAAATAGCTACATCGTGTAGCAATAGCATAAAGTTTAAGTAATAATAATACTTCATCTGTGTTTTAAAATACAAGACGTTTTCTAAATCAATTTTTTAAGAAACCATGAAGCACTTTTCAATGCCAAGTCTTTGCGTGATTCATTGTAACGATTAACGAGTTCACTTTCTCCGCACACGCCCAGCGCGCAACGAGGACACGCCGGACTAGAACTTTAGGCCACGCACCGTACGGGATCAGTACCAAGAGGAGTAGTGGGTCCCACCATCAACCTCACACTTGACACTGGGCCCACACGCCACGCACCTACTCGATGAGATATACGCCCTCCGTTCCTCTACGTTATTTTCGCTTTACAAGAAACATCTTTGACCAAATATATAAAAATATATTAATATTTATAGTACATAATAAATATCATTCGATAGATATTTGAATCTAGTTTTTTAATAAATTTTTTTGGAGATCAGAATGTTGCACGCATTTTTTACAAATCGAATGAAAGTTGTGATACGGAAACCAACGACGACAGTTATTTAGGGACGGAGGAAGTATCTTATAGAAGAATGCATGCCGACACTTATCATCCATGAATCTTACCTTTCTATCGCAAACACTTTATGCTGATGTAGTGATGTGCTGACTGCTGACTACGAAAGAGCCCACAAGCATACATGAAAAAGCATGGCAAAAGATACCATTGGTGACTTGGTGTCAACCAGACAACCACCATTGGTGCCGGCGGTGATAACTTTCACGATCATAAAGGTAGAAGTAGAACAATTATATCCTCTTGTATTGCATATTAATTATCTACAGACAACGGAAGTAGTTTACTTACTGGTGGGATAACAGAAAGCATTATCTTCACCTTGAGAGATAATTTACAATAAATTAGGATGATGATAGCAGGAACCAGGAAGCTTATGTCATGAAAGGAGACGACAGATTACTATGTTGACACGAAGTTTGTCCACCACAGCGTAAGGGCTTGTAATTAATGCAAAATAATGCAAAGTTTGATCCGCCATGCTTGCCACTGCAAGTCCTTCGATTGCAAATCATTATCTATAATTCCTGCAATATATTTTAAAAACTTTCTGCAGATACGAAATTTTGGGACTTGGGTTTTCAGGGAAGATTCTTTTATTCCCGTTTTTTTTCACAGGAATTTAGGAGACAAAGTGCATGGAAGACTTTCAGAATGTTCATTTAGATAGTTCTTTTCCTGAGGGTACATTTAGCTAGACAGTATCTTTCTCAGGTGTGAGTAAATGTGTTTGGATATATGCTTTTTAGACAAAAGGAAAACTCCTCTCTCATGGAAATAAGAAACCAATTTCGCACAATCGCCTGAATAGACAGACTATTGAGAGCAGTGAGCGCTATGTAAAATTCGTTATGTACGAACATTTCCATTGGATTGGATGAGCTACTAAAGAACAATTGAACGAAGTAGAAACGGGTGTTCCTCGTTGCAGCAGTGTGGTGTCGCGCTGCCAAATTCCCGTCTCTTAGAAAGAAGGTGCAAAGTAGTATCCAACAATACTAAAGTAAAAAATGTCCATGATGTCCGGCTCCGGCCCTGATAGGCTGATACATAATCCCTGGAAAGAAGTTTTCTTAATTTAAATTAAAAGAGACTCCGGAAGCAATATCTAGTCCTATTTTGAACGTTTAAGCTTCGAGAGAAAGAAGATAAACTGAGGCGAAAATGACGAAATGTTTTCAAATCCACACGCACCCACCTCATATTGCCAACAATAAAGATCGACTAATATTTTGAAACAGATTGGTAGTCTGGCAGTCCAACTCAAACATGTCAATTCTTATTGTAAATCAATGTAGAATCCAAAACATAGCCAGTTCAACATTTTTTCTTTCAGCGTGCATCGCCACTTAATGAAGCGGTAAATCAAGCAGCTGAGCAGTGTTCAACGAAAGATAAAGACAGCAACCTATACATGGCCATTTTTTTGTCACTGAACGGTTCGGCAAGCATTGCTAGCAGAGCAAATAGGGGAGCAAAAGCAGGAACGGAACTTGTAGGAATCTCTGGAGGACACGGGCACTTGTCAGGCCAATTGCAATAAAGCAGCGCACTTGCTATAAGTTGCTATGCCATCCATGCAGGAAGGTAGCAGCCCCCCGGCGCCGGCGCCGGATGCTGATTCATGTCCATGGTATGGAATCTGCACAAACGGAAGTGCAGGATTCAGGACAGTGTTCAGAAAGACTAACTTGTTCAAAAAACAGACAATAAAGAGGGGGAAAGACAAATACGTTGGCTGCAGAGACGGGTTGCTCTCCAGGGCCTGGAAGAAGTGCTCTGGCTGTGGAGGGCCATCCGATAGCATGGCGTCGCCGCCGCCGTCCTGCTGCCACGGCAGCTGCGGCTGCGGGGGAGGAGCCACCTCTGCCTCAACCTCGACCAGCTGAAACAAGAGTGATCCTAAATGAAACAATCTGGCAAAGAGGCAACAGAGAGGAAGAATGGTTGCCTCTGCAGGGAGAATGCAGTTTGAACGAACTGCATGTTCACTTTGTTCAGGGCATTATCATCAGTGCCAATGCAGGCAGAGCTAGATGAAGGGGCCGAGGTCCCATTTTATATATGCTATTACTGACACCAAGGGGGCCTACCGACCTACCAACTCGTGCGTCGGCTTTCCAACCACTCGCACTCAACGTCTCCTCAGACGAGAACTTGTTCTTCGAAGTGGGAGTGGTCCAGTGAATCTTGCGGTCCCAAGCTACAAATGCAGAGCTTTCTAGGGATAGGGAGGTTTACATTTGCACTGTCGCTTACCTTCCTTTTCAGGACCTTGTTGGCATCTTGCAGCATGTGTTCCTGCAAGAGATGAGGGCCAAATGTTCAGACATATATGGGATGATTGGATTTTCAGTACTGAAGCCGAGCCACTCACAGTCCAGGAACATGATATGAATGTGGAGATGTACATGGCGAGCAAAGAGCACTCACCTTTCTCTTCAAGTCGCAGAGTTCATCAAGTAGCACCTGAGTCTGCCAAACGCAGATAAAGGCATGAATAGAAGAGTTACATAAATAGCCACTTGTTGCACCATTCAAAGTTTACACAAAGTAATATACAAAAGAACAAAAAAATCCTTGTGAGCACTAAAAAATAACCATAGTGGTGAATTCAAGTGGTGTTGAGACTCCGAAATCGAAGTTAGTATTCCACTAAGTATAGTGTATACAACCTCAACCTTGTTAATACATTATTATAAACTACAAGGCAAGTAGCACTGATCAACATCGTTCCACCCTTTTGTTTTCTCAAGTGAGATTCATCTATTAATAAATCGAATGGATAATCAATGCATAGGTTTCTTCAGATATAAGGTAAGAAAGCCATGGCATGAATTTCAAAAGGCATGTCTGTAACACCCTAAAAACTCCATCACAAATAAATCATAGCAACATGGTTAGATTTAATTTTTTTTCTAAGGACTTAATTAAATTTTTAAATTAATTTGAGCCTAAAAATATTTAAACATCATTTAAATAATTTTGGAGCAATAAGTGCTTGTGCATCATATTTAAATTGCATGTCTTCTGTTTGATTTGTGTGAGAATTTCAAAATCAAAAAAAAGTCTGGAAAGCCTCCCTAAACTCTCTCTCAATCTCTCTCTCTCCCTCAGCCCAGCCCACTCACCTCTCTCCCTTTTCCCTACCGCCGGCCCATCCCTCTTTCTTTTCCTTCCTCGGCCCAAGTCGCTGCGCGGCCCATCTCCTTTCTTCTAGCCCAACGGCAGCCCAGCTCTCTCTCCTCTCCCTCTCACTGGCAGGCGGGGCCCACCCGTCAGGGTCGCCCCCAGCCGCACTGTTGACTGCCCGGCGCCGCTCCCTCTCCCTCACCCCTTCCTCTCCTCTCCCACCGAGCCGCAGTAACTGCCGCTCGCTTCCACTCGCCTCCACCCCCTTGCTCCCCCACCGAAACAGCCACTCCACTGCCGAGCGCCATTAATGGTCGACCACCTCGAGAGTCGCCGAGCCGGCCTTCCCCCTCCTCCTCTCCGCACTATAAATCCCCCGGCCGAGCTTCACATTCCCTCCACGACCGCTCGCACCTCGCACACACCACAGCGCAGCTCGCTTCCACGCCGCCGCCGCCGCCCGAGCGCCGCCGTGTCGTCGATCCGTCGCTCCGGCACTGCTCCGCCCCGTCTGACCACCCAAGGACCTTCGTGTTGAGGTAACGACGCTCCCGAGCCCCTTCTCGCCCTCTCTCTCTCACTCGTTAGCCCTCCCATCTGCCTCGTCGGAGCTCCGCCGCCATCGCTCGTCGTCGCCAGCCCCCGTCGCCGTGCGATGGCCAACCAGAACCCCCTAGCCTTGTTCGCCTTGTCTCCCCGAAGCCGTAGGGACAAACCGCGCTCAAAACCATGCATCGTAGCTCGAGATCGAGTCTACTCCGGCGATGCGCCGCCGCCGCGCGCATAGCGCCGCCGCGCGCCGGCGTTCCGCCACCGCCCGCCGCTGTCAGCCGTCCACTGCGCGATCAACGGCCCGGATCTGTTCTAGGCCTGAGTCAACCAGTCGCTATACCGGTCAACTCCGGTCAGCGCCGGCACTTTTGCTAAAGAGCCCCTGCCTTTCTCTGTAATCAACCCGCCGTCCTATTTAGTTCAAAAATAATTAGATTTAGGTCCTGGTTTTTACAGAAAACCCCCTGAGTTTCTCTGTTTTTGTGTTCCGAAGCCCAGCTCCTGCTTCTTACGCGTTAGCCCTCGGGTTTAATGCGTATTTGCGTTCTAGTCCCTGGTTTCTTTCAGTTTAGCCCCTGTAAGCTTAGTTTTCTTGCCAGCAAGTCCCTAAACCTTGTTTTAGCCATATCTTTTCCGTCTTAGCTCCGTTTTTAGCGTTCTTGGTGTCCAAGCGTTCGTCTTTTCGAGCTTGTTAGTTTTAGACGCTTGTTTTAGTCTGTTAGAGATGTTTGATGTACTGTTTTTCTTATTGTTGTATGTTTTAATCGTAGATCTCGTGCCAGTTGCAACCGAGCCGCCCGTCGACGGAGCAAGGTGATAAAAATGTGTAAAGTTCAGTGGAGTAATCACTCAGAGGATGAGGCTACTTGGGAGAGAGAAGAAGAACTTATGGAAGAGTTCCCTCAGCTGTTCTCCAAATCTTCCTGAATCTCGGGACGAGATTCTCTTTAAGAGGGTAGGATTTGTAACACCCTAAAAACTCCATCACAAATAAATCATAGCAACATGGTTAGATTTAATTTTTTTTCTAAGGACTTAATTAAAATTTTAAATTAATTTGAGCCTAAAAATATTTAAACATCATTTAAATAATTTTGGAGCAATAAGTGCTTGTGCATCATATTTAATTTTGGGTTAGTTATGCTTAGCGTTGCTATACTATGGGAATGGTTAAAACTAAATCTTTATAGAATGTTGATCATGGCAACTCTGATGGTGAAACGATGGTTAATACAAGAGAACTTTTCTTTAATCGGAACATGGAGTGACCACCCAAGAAAACAGCGCAACCATAGGGTTAATGGGCTCTGACCTTAGCCAATTAATTAGGCGTGTGATCGCACTGACGGCCCTATCCGACCACGAGGAGCAGAGGGGGATTGGGGTTGCAGGGGTCACAGCCCGGTCCTCTTGGGGTAGCAGCCTTGGCTAAGGTGCTGACCATTAGGGAGGTTTGTGGACCGCCCTAGTCTGTAACTTTGCGGGTCGTTGGTCTTTTGCACACCTTTGTAAAGGCTTCGTAGTGGACCCCTAGCCACTCACCTCGGAAGTGTTTAAGGGTCTAGCTAACCCGGGCAACATGGGGAACACGAGCTATGGTGAAAGTGTGCAACCTCTGCAGAGTGTAAAACTGATATATCAGCCGTGCTCACGGTCAAGAGCGGCTTGGACCCTACCATGATAATGGAACTTAAAGATGGAATCTAAATCGTGGTTTTACTCGTGGGTTTTGGAATAAGATGTTTTTTTAAATGCTTAAGTGGGTTGGTATAAACTTACATCTAGTAAATAGGAAATTGCTAATAAAACTTGATCAACTCTAAAAAGCTCACTGCTGTGAACCATAGCCTATCCTTGTGGCCTTGCATTTTCACCCCGCTTGCTGAGTACCTAGTTAGGTGTACTCACGCTTGCCATTGCTGATTCAGAAGAAGGAAATGGAGAAGAATACTACAGCGACTACGACGAGATCTGAGGCTTGCGCTTCCCCCAGTCAAGATGCCTGTGGAAGATGGAAATTGAAGACACCTCGTTTAGCTATCACTTGTTCTACGATAAAGACCTTCGTGTCTCTCGAGAGTGTAATATGAATATTATAATAAATCTCTTGTACTTTAGAATACTGTGTTTTGATATTACACTTTTTTGTCTATCATATGTGTGTAAATATGATCCTGGCGCACATATGAGATGCACTGGGTTTTCCATCGAAAATTGGGTGACAGAGTGGTATCAGAGCCGTTTTGACTGTAGGACGCAGCCTTAAGTTAGAACTGGTCGGAAATTAAGGACCCAACATCTAGAAAGCCATGTCATCTTTCAAAATTACCCTATTTTCGCATAAAAATCTAATTTATATTGTTCTTTGTTAAAAGATCTCATCATTTTGATTTATTCTATATTGAGTCAAAACTTTCTATCTTTGTCAGATGGTTCGTGAGTATCAGACCGCTCGTGCTGTCACCGGAGGTTCACGCCCAGCTGGACCGTCAGTTCCCCAGCACCCCGAGGAGGCACCGGCTGAGGAAGCCCCGGTACAGGTACAGCCTGAGGCACAGGCAGAGGCACAGGAGGAGGAGCCACCTCAGCTCTTTGACGGCACTGTGCTTGAGGTGGACGCCGACGGAGACATGGTGATTCCACCAGCTGCTCCTGCTACCGGCGACGCTGCACCTGACGCTACTGGTGGAGACCCAGACGACTTTGGGGACGACAGCGACGAGGAGCCTAGTGACGGGGATGACACCGACGTGGAGGATGAGGACCAGGACAACGACAACAACGACGACGAGGAGGATCCAGGGGAGCCTCGCCAGCGTGGTCCGGAGTACCACCTACACGCCTCGTTGGGTGGGACCGGGCAATTCTGCAGACTGATGGAGAAGTTACTGGGGTTTTTAGAGTTCACTCTGAAGCCTCAGTATGTGGTCGAGCACTTTGAGGAGCCCGGCCTGGAGGACTACTACACAGCTCAGGTACACATCCAGGTACCTCAGCCAGAGGCTTCCGGATGGAGGATCAATTCAACGCACTACAGTTGTGTTCCCTTCTCCACCATGGACGCCGCCATCAACGACGCTGCCAGGAGGGCACTTTACTCCTACAGCTACCGTTTCCGCGACCAGCTGCACTACTCCGACTTCCGCCACATACCCAGCCAACCTGTTGGTACCGAGGACACTGTGGTACCAGCTTCTCAGACAGGAGACGACCGAGTGGACATCCTTGCTCGAGTCACGGCTGCGCTCAACACCGACCTGGAGGGAGCCACCTCCGAGATCGAGGGACTGCACGGGAAGCTCCAGGACGCTCAGGCCAAGATCGCGCAGCTTGAGGCGCAGCTTGCGGGGCAGGCACCCCAGAGGAGATGGCACAGCACTGCACCACGTCGTCTCCACTGCGCAAGAAGCTTCGCTACGGCACCCCAGGAGCTACCACCAGTCTTGGCTAGGAGTCTTAGATGTCTACCTTTTTCTTTTGTTAATAATTCCGTTCCTGCGAGGACGATGCGTTGTAATAATGGTTGATGGTTGAAAACATGTTTGGTTTTGTTTTTGTGATGAATGAATGCTTTTGTGGAGTGATGGCCACAACTGCATTAATAAAAATAATTAGTTTAATTAATTAATCTTAGCCCCCTTATGCTTTATCTCACTCATCTTAATCCCAGCCGATTTGGTAGTATTGAAATCGTGGGGAATCGATATAATTCTGGGAATGGATTGGTTACACCAGTGGGATGGATCTATTCAGTGCCGTAAGAAGTCAGTACTCTTAACCAGCCCTCAGGGAGACAGAATTGAATATGTGGCAACTCCCTCACTGACAGAAGGTGGGACAGTAAATTCTATGGAAGGCAAGACTCTGGAAGATGTCAGAGTAGTGAATGAATATCCGGATGTATTTCCAGATGACTTGCCAGGTATGCAACCTGACCGAGATATTGAATTCAGTATTGAACTTTTACCTCGTAGTGCTCCTATATCTAAGAGGCCTTATAGAATGGATGTTAAAGATTTGGTTGAACTAAAGAAACAAATAGAAGAATTATTAAGTAAGGGATTTATCCGCCCTAGTTCGTCACCATGGGGAGCCCCTACTCTCTTCGCGGATAAGAAAGATGGTTCTCGGAGATTATGCATAGACTATCGATCAATTAACGATGTGACCATCAAGAACAAGTATCCGTTACCTAGGATTGAGGATCTGTTTGATCAGATGAGAGGTGCAAAAGTGTTCTCAAAGATAGATCTGCGATCAGGCTATCACCAGTTGAAGATCCGACCGGAGGATATTCCTAAGACAGCTTTCACTTCTAGATATGGACTGTGAGTTCACAGTCATGCCATTCGGATTGACAAATGCACCAGCATACTTCATGTATTTGATGAACAAGGTGTTCATGGATTATTTGGACAAGTTCGTAGTGGTGTTCATTGATGACATTCTGATATTTTCTAGAGTGAGGAAGAACACGAAGAGCATCTGAGGCTTGTGTTGCAGAGGCTTCAAGAGCATCAGTTGTATGCCAAGTTCGGCAAGTGTGACTTTTGGTTGAAGGAAGTTTCATTTCTTGGCCATATCGTCACCGATGGAGGAATATCGGTAGATCCAAGCAAAGTTCAGGATGTGTTGAACTGGAACCCTCCAAAGAATGTGCCTGAGATCAGGAGTTTTCTCGGATTGGCAGGCTATTACCGCAGGTTTATCGAAGGCTTCTCAAAGATCGTGAAACCTCTTACAACCTTACTAGAAAAAGGAAAAGAATTCAAATGGGATGATAAATGCCAAGCTAGTTTTGTAGAATTAAAGAAAAGGTTGACTACAGCCCCTGTATTGATAATGCCCGACATTCACAGAGGGTTTGACGTATATTGCGATGCTTCGCGTCAAGGTCTTGGGTGTGTTTTAATGCAAGAAGAAAAAGTAGTGGCTTATGCTTCCAGACAACTGAGGAAACATGAACAAAATTATCCCACACATGATCTAGAATTGGCTGCCGTTGTACACTCGCTGAAAATTTGGAGACACTACATGATTGACAACAAGTGTCAGATCTTTACCGACCATAAGAGTTTGAAGTATATCTTCACCCAAAGAGATCTCAATCTTAGACAGCGCAGATGGCTAGAATTAATCAAAGATTATGATCTGGACATTCAGTACCATCCCGGAAAAGCTAATGTTGTAGCAGATGCTTTGAGCCGGAAGAGCCAGGCAAATATGCTCATAGCACGATTGAAACCACAAGAGTTGTGTTGGGAAATGGCACGGCTCAACTTAGGGATTGTTGCCCAGAATGAATCTATGACTTTAGAAGTCGAATCAACACTGGAACAAGAGATCAGGAAAGGGCAGTTGACAGACGAAAAGATTAAAGAGTTTGGAGAATTGATTGATTCAGGAAAGGATTCAGATTTTAGGAGGGATGATCAGGGAACCATATGGTTCAGGAACAGGATATGTGTGCCAGAAATTGATAGTCTTCGTGAGATCATATTAAAAGAAGCTCATGATTCAGCATACTCTATACACCCTGGTAGCACCAAGATGTACCAAGATTTAAAACAGAAATACTGGTGGTACGGAATGAAAAGAGATGTCGCAGCTCATGTCGCTTTGTGTGACATATGCCAAAGGGTAAAAGCAGAACATCAAAGACCCGCCGGATTGCTGCAACCACTGAAAGTACCTGAGTGGAAATGGGAAGAAATTGGTATGGATTTCATTGTAGGGCTACCTCGTACACGCGATGGTTATGATTCCATATGGGTTATCGTGGACAGGTTAACCAAAGTTGCTCATTTTATACCAGTTAAAACCACTTACTCAGGAGCAAGACTAGCGGAGTTGTACATGTCACGGATAATATGTTTGCATGGAGTTCCCAAAATGATAGTGTCAGATCGAGGCACTCAGTTTACATCACATTTCTGGAAGAAACTACATGAGTCAATGGATACAGAGTTGAAATTCAGTTCAACATATCATCCACAGACCGATGGACAGACGGAAAGGACAAATCAAATCCTGGAGGATATGTTAAGGGCTTGTGCTTTAAAGCATGGAGGTAGCTGGGATAAAAGTTTACCGTATGCAGAATTTGCCTACAACAACAGTTATCAGTCTAGTCTCAAGATGGCACCGTTTGAAGCCTTGTACGGAAGAAAATGCAGAACACCCTTGTACTGGAATCAAACGGGTGAAAGTCAACTCTTTGGACCAGAAATTATAAAAGAAGCTGAAAGACAAGTCGAGATAATTCGGGAGAATCTTAAAACCGCACAGTCACGCCAAAAGAGTTACGCTGATCCTAAGAGAAGAGAAGTGGTATTCGAGGAAGGAGATTATGCTTATCTCAGAGTATCACCTATCAGAGGATTACGAAGGTTTAATTTCAGAGGGAAGCTATCACCTCGTTTTATCGGACCTTTTAAAATATTGGAAAGAAAAGGAGAAGTGACATACAGGTTGGAATTGCCAGCTCGATTATCGGGAGTTCATGATGTGTTCCATGTGTCACAGATGAAGAAATGTTCAAATGAGATTAGGGTGGAGCATTTACCATTGGAGGATTTAGAAGTGAAGGATGACTTGACTTATAAGGAGTATCCTATCAAAATCCTAGACAAGTCACAGAGGGTCACACGGAGCAAGGTGATAAAAATGTGTAAAGTTCAGTGGAGTAATCACTCAGAGGATGAGGCTACTTGGGAGAGAGAAGAAGAACTTATGGAAGAGTTCCCTCAGCTGTTCTCCAAATCTTCCTGAATCTCGGGACGAGATTCTCTTTAAGAGGGTAGGATTTGTAACACCCTAAAAACTCCATCACAAATAAATCATAGCAACATGGTTAGATTTAATTTTTTTTCTAAGGACTTAATTAAAATTTTAAATTAATTTGAGCCTAAAAATATTTAAACATCATTTAAATAATTTTGGAGCAATAAGTGCTTGTGCATCATATTTAATTTTGGGTTAGTTATGCTTAGCGTTGCTATACTATGGGAATGGTTAAAACTAAATCTTTATAGAATGTTGATCATGGCAACTCTGATGGTGAAACGATGGTTAATACAAGAGAACTTTTCTTTAATCGGAACATGGAGTGACCACCCAAGAAAACAGCGCAACCATAGGGTTAATGGGCTCTGACCTTAGCCAATTAATTAGGCGTGTGATCGCACTGACGGCCCTATCCGACCACGAGGAGCAGAGGGGGATTGGGGTTGCAGGGGTCACAGCCCGGTCCTCTTGGGGTAGCAGCCTTGGCTAAGGTGCTGACCATTAGGGAGGTTTGTGGACCGCCCTAGTCTGTAACTTTGCGGGTCGTTGGTCTTTTGCACACCTTTGTAAAGGCTTCGTAGTGGACCCCTAGCCACTCACCTCGGAAGTGTTTAAGGGTCTAGCTAACCCGGGCAACATGGGGAACACGAGCTATGGTGAAAGTGTGCAACCTCTGCAGAGTGTAAAACTGATATATCAGCCGTGCTCACGGTCAAGAGCGGCTTGGACCCTACCATGATAATGGAACTTAAAGATGGAATCTAAATCGTGGTTTTACTCGTGGGTTTTGGAATAAGATGTTTTTTTAAATGCTTAAGTGGGTTGGTATAAACTTACATCTAGTAAATAGGAAATTGCTAATAAAACTTGATCAACTCTAAAAAGCTCACTGCTGTGAACCATAGCCTATCCTTGTGGCCTTGCATTTTCACCCCGCTTGCTGAGTACCTAGTTAGGTGTACTCACGCTTGCCATTGCTGATTCAGAAGAAGGAAATGGAGAAGAATACTACAGCGACTACGACGAGATCTGAGGCTTGCGCTTCCCCCAGTCAAGATGCCTGTGGAAGATGGAAGTTGAAGACACCTCGTTTAGCTATCGCTTGTTCTACGATAAAGATCTTCGTGTCTCTCGAGAGTGTAATATGAATATTATAATAAATCTCTTGTACTTTAGAATACTGTGTTTTGATATTACACTCTTTTGTCTATCATATGTGTGTAAACATGATCTTGGCGCACATATGAGATGCACTGGGTTTTCCCTCGAAAATCGGGTGTGACAATGTCTAACAGAATTTTATTTTATACAAACATAATGGACATAATTATCCTGAATGAATTTGCACTTATTTTACCTTTCTTGATCTTATTTGCTTCAACGTCTTGTCTACTTGACTCTCAAGCTGGTCAAGTTCACTTGTGCTAAGTGGAGCCAGATCTTCACCCAGAAGATTCCTGCATTGCATTCACCATAACTTTATTTACGAGAAGAACGGCAAATATCTGAGTTGAATAGTAAAAAGGAAGAACAAGAATAGCGAATATCACCTTTGTGAGTGTTGTAAAACCTCAACTCTTGTCTTCAACTTCAAATATTCTTGATAGTTGTTCTGCATTTTTGAGAAATGAGATATTGGACCAAGCAGTCCCAAAACTCTATATTAGTCCCAGTCCCAAAACTCTATATTAGTCCCTAGCTATTGACTATCTAGAAGAAATAATAAAAATGCATATTATTTAAAATTCCATCTAGTTTATTTTTAACTAATCTAGCCAAAGAATTGGTTTCCAACGCGCTTTCTTCACACCACCACACTTTCTTAACACCACCTATATGATAGAAAAAATATGAGCAATTTAATAGTTTGTGATACGTATTATTTTATGGTAAAATATTTTAAAGTGTTCAGTGTTATCAAATATATTACCTTAATGGTAAGAATTATATATTATGAAAGTACTTTTCATAATGAATCTTGTTACCCTTAGCTTATGTCGTTAATCTATATGCAGTTTTAAATATTCGTAGTCAAAGGGACTTATGTCTCTAATCGGAGGGGTTCTACTACCATATATGCTCTTGGTTACATGCATACAGTAAAATTGCTCTACATAGAAATGTATCGTACTGGTACCTTATAAGAAAAACAAGTACAAGTATGACTGTATGAGCATAGCATCATGCAACAATGGGGACTATGGGCAGCACGCCATCTATATTAAGTTTGATAAAATTCTTTTGGAGGTCGATTGATAGGATAGAGTAAAATTTCTTCGTGCTTAAATACAGCTGTTCCAAATATAATAAATTTCTTCCTGATTATATGCAGCCCTGTTCGCTTGACTTATGCTTATCAGCCAACAATATTTTTCTCTCACAACAAATCAGCATAAGCCATCAGTCAACAGTATTTTTCTCTCACAACGAATCAGCATAAGCCACCAGCATAAGTCAAGTGAACAGGCCGACAGCCTGTTATTGGCTATGCATTTAGTGGATGCTTTCGTTCAATTTCTAACTAATAGCCAAGCCGGCCGCTATGAAATTTATTAGCTTAACATTTTCCTGAATATTCTCAAGCACAAATTAATACTACTTTCCACAACATGGAATTAAGCGCTCAGGCAATGCTCATTTTGCGTGGCTGCATGCATGCGCTCATCAGAGGCCCTACACCTTATTTTAGTATTTGGAATATAGCTTCTTTTATTAAAAAAGCTCATTATCCTGGATGACCTATGGCAATATCTTGTTTACTTCGGTTAGTTGCATGCAGGTATTGCAGTTTGTTACTATTTTTCCATTATCCTTTTTGTTGTAAGGACTGAGAACATTATTGTTCTATTACTGCCAACCTAGCAAATTCAAATCACGCAGATTTGGCATCATAGTACTCATTAATGTTCAAAAGTTGGAATCAGCGTGGATCATCCAACTGTCTAGATCGAGCTTAGAGAAATTGATATGACTTTGTTGTGGAGGTTAGGCTCTATCCTACATAAGTCTCAGTAAGATATACAGTTATATATCATAAGTGCACTGCTCCCCTTGTATACCAACATGATAGCAGGAGATGCAGTACGTTTTCTACTACAACCTGATTTGACTTGGTATCCTCCTAAGGATTGGAAAAAACGTGGATAGCTAAAAACCAGTTTCTGTACATCTGAACTAACTTAAGAACTAATAATTTTTTCAGTTGTACTTGTTTTATATTGACACTATTTTTGTAAGAAAATCTTCATAATGTTGAAATAAAAATGTGAAATGTGCAAGTAACCAAGTGGAATTTCACAACATATGAACCAACCAGAAACAAATAATCAGCAACAATTGACTACATTTGTTGGGGAAAAAAACGTTAACTCAATAGTATGTATTTGAAACTTGTAAAATGCCAGCAAAAGAGGGTTGTTATGAGAGAGATGATATAAAAATAGCATAGTCTACAATAAAATCTTGCAATACTAGTAAAATGAACAGTTCTCGCACCTGCATCTCATCACTAGATGGCACTGCAGCATCAGCTGAAGCGTAGATGTACCTCTGGTATCTCTCTAAAGTCTTGAGCAGACTGTCAAAGGAAACATGAGGAATAGGTGATACAGCCATATATATTTATATAGAGAGAGAGAAACATATATATGAAATCATAAAGTGATCTAGAACCATGATAGCTATAGCTGCTCCTAGAGCAACGGGAAAACATTATTTTACTGTTCACTATGCCTTGCTAGGTCAACAAAATTGCTTCTGTCTCTTAAGTTGATTGGAGGCTCTAGGAGCTTCCATGCAATCAAGAATTTGGTTCGGCGACTTTAAGTTAAAGCATAGGTACTGGACCCTCGTCCATGCATACACTCCTGGAATTCATCAGTTGAACAAGGTCTACTAATCAACTCCTTATAGAATTTTATAAGCTTCTCTCAGTTTAGCATTGCAGTTGCAGGTCACAGCCCTCGGCTATCCCATAGTTCTTTCTAGAAAGATCCTCTACGCTGATGTAAAAAAAGGAACCTCTATGCTGGTTATGGAAGGGTAGAAACATCCAGTGATGTTATATGTTTTCAACTTGGATTCTTGTGGATTGCAGTATGAAATAAGTTTTTTTTGAACTCTCTAGATGACATATCAATCATTTCAACAAATAATAATGGGTTAAACATCATGTGATCATATGGAGTATATGGTAATGAAGCCCTACGAACACACCAACAGGATAACAGCTGTTCTTTATTCATTTAGGATATTAAGGCAGCCTACAACACCTATATCTGTCCATTAATTTTCTGATTATGGTCTTTTTTTAGTTCACGGCTCCAACTCTAAGATATATGCAGGATTTAGAGTTTACAGGATAAATTAAAGTAGTATAAACAAATTTATAATATAAAAATAATAAAATTGCTCAATCAAATAATTAAGTTCAATTAAGTAGTATGTCGGAGGCTCCCCAGCTCTAAGAATTTTGGATCTAGGATGAGTAGATCTGAAACAGTCTTGGAGAGTTTTGCTAAGCTAGCCCACATTAAAAATCCCTCAAATTTAGCCAGACCAATTATCATTTCCATGTCCAGTCAAAATTTGTGGTATACAAACTAGGTATGAAAGCTATATAAAATTGAGTAGGTGCATTTGAAGGCATATATTTTGGACATGATGCAACAAATTTTTACTTTATTAATGGTTACAAAGATTATGGTTGCAATTCTGGGGTGAACCACTAATTTTATTTTTCGTCTTGGGAACACTGTGGCTGTTGCATAGGGCGCACTCCATTTTAGCATAAGAAGTGGCTGGAAATTCATTCAAAATACTATAATTATACATTATGGTACAACTTTACACAGCAAAAATCAGCTATCAGTCACTATTGTTGTCTTGATATATAGCATATCAGGATTACTCAAGTGACCAACACAGTTTTAACCAGTTCTCTACTTGCCACATTTCATGCCTCATTGAGTGCCTTTAATCTTGACAAATTTAAAAATATATAAACTTAATAGAAATGGTTTTAGAACATGTATTTCCCCGAAAAATATGCAAAACTGCTATATGTAAGTATCCACTCCATTCTAAAATATATGACACTTAGGACAAATTAATTAGCTCTTGTACTAACTACTAAATCTCATATGTGTAAAGATCGAGATAGCGAGCAGTTGATATGGTTTTAGAGCTCTTTATTTCCAGAGAAAGTAGAAATGGTACCGTTTGAAGAATATCATGCAGATGATGCAAAGGTAATTTTTTTTTGAAACAGAATCAATTGGAAGATGTGTATCAAGCAACTCGGAGTAGACAAGTTCCCACGGGGGCTCAATTTAGTCGGAATCGAATTAATGCATCGTTGATCAAATAGAAGTTGCTTGCAACAAGCAAAGTACTAAGACATACTGTGCTTATCATAGTTGAAATTAATTGTGCTTTCCCATTTAGACATCATATTACGCAAAACAAATTCAACTTAATTGTGCAGAGAAGTACGTGCACAACTGAAATTAATAGAAGTGCATCATATGTTAAGCCAATACCCATTAACAATTTAACATGCATGTACGTACGGCACAGTTCAGCAAGTACCCAAGAGACTATTTGCAATCTAGTTGTACTACAAGTTCACATGTCAAACCAGCGTTGAATTTTGGCTAAGCTTATGCGTATGTGCACAGACACACAAAGGGAGAGAGAGAGAGAGAGAGGGCGGGAGTAGAGAGACTGATGCATATGCAGGCGAGGTACTGATCAGGTGCATACATCAAATGAAACCCTTTCTTTTCCTGTGAG
Organism: Echinochloa phyllopogon; assembly: GCA_033239725.1. Taxonomy (NCBI): domain Eukaryota; kingdom Viridiplantae; phylum Streptophyta; class Magnoliopsida; order Poales; family Poaceae; genus Echinochloa; species Echinochloa phyllopogon. The sequence continues at coordinate 6,039,009 of BTCW01000009.1, read as the reverse complement.
AGTGACACACGCAGACATACACGCTATATGCATACATGTGTCGATCTCCTGCTCGCTGTTACCCTGCTGGTTTGTAGCTTTTCTATGCAACTCGCTGTATCACTGTACCAGTTGCCCAATGGAACAGCAAAAAGAAATAGGGGAATCAAAGAGAGCACCATGAGTTCACGCAAGGACGCCATGAGGCGGACTGATAAGAAGGGTTCAGATCGAATTACGTATAGTGCTGGAAGTATAAAAAAAAGGAGAAGGGGATTGAGGCAGGACGAGAGGGTTTTTTGCGTGATTACTTGGAGGAGGACGAGAACTGGTAGAGGCGGCCGGCGTGGGAGAAGAGGACGAGGGCGACCTCGGCGTCGCAGAGGATGGAGAGCTCGTAGGCCTTCTTGAGCAGGCCGTTCCGGCGCTTGGCGAACGTCACCTGCCGGCTGATCTTGTTCTCGATCCGCTGCAGCACCACCTTGCCGCGCCCCATGGTCTGCCCCTCTCGATCGGCCGCCTCGCCGGTTGATCGATCTCACCCTCGATCGGTTCTCTTCTCCCCTTCCAAATCAACCTCCAACCGAAGAAGAACTAATTAACAATCCCGTTACTTTTTAGCTACCAGCTGGCTATCTACTACCCTCAAAGCTATCAATTTGCCTACAAACACTGCAATTATTGCTGAAATTGATCTGGGGTGGTTCTCTCTAGCGCAGGCGCATCAGGATTCAGGAGCTCGCCGCACGCTAGCTGCTCGTGTGCTCTGGGTTTTTCTAGCCCCCTCTCAATCAGCTCGAGAGGGGCCCTGCGGCATGTGGTGGTGGGCTATATGCTGCCTGAAGACGGAGGAAGAGGAATGAGCGAGACGGGTGAGAAAGAGGCGAGGCGGAGAAGAATCTTTTCTTTCGTGGGGTGCAGATTGGATATCGTCTCGCATCCTCGCCCTAGGCTACTAGGCTGCCGTCCATTGGCCACTAGGCTCCTAGCAGCTACTCCCTCCGCCCCAAAATTAGTGCAAGGACCATGCACGCAAACCAAGGTGAATGTGATATTACGAAAATACCCCTACAGAAAAGCATGGTTGAGCCAGCACCCAGCGACGGAATAAACGAGAATGTTGTGGAGGATGCTGTGCTTTTCTTATAAATGGGTCCCACGTGTTGCAGTTCAGTTCACAAAAGAGGGCCAGTATACCTGCCTCGTAGCAGGATTGGAATATTTTAGCATTTAGAACCTATCAACGGACCTTAATTTGGGACAAAATTCAAAACCTACAAATGCCGTAATTTTGGAACAGAGAGAGTACTCCTAGGTTTTAACCTTCCGGGCCGCTGGCGATAGACTGATTGGGTTGCTCGACAGATACAACATTTACTACTGCGAGACCCTGCGAGGTGGAGTAGTATACAGGAGTAGTCTGGTATCATGGTATCGTCGTCGTAGCAGTGATGGTAAGAACGTACTGCGCACCGACTCATGCGCCGCATAATACAGTAAAAATCCGATCAGCTACCGCTACCGTCGTCGATCACGACCCGTATCGTGCCGTGTATGTTTGCCAATGCCAAATTGCCAATGCCCGCTTGAACGGACGGGCCGGCGGACGGGCGCCGCGCCGCGGCCCGCGGACGGGTAGAGTACGTGCTAGCCATCAACGGCCGGTCGGTCTCGGTGGATGGCGCCGCCGCGCGCAACAGAGAGAGATGAGGCGGTGGCGTGCGGCCGGCGGCGAGGCCGTGTGCGCGAGAGCGAGAGCGAGCGATAGGGGGATTGGGGAGAGGCGGAGAGCCGCGCCCGCGGCGCAGGAGGGGGAGAGCGAGGACCGAGGCGGGGAGGGCGGCGAATCCGAGGCGAAGATCCGGGTCGCTGCCACGCACAGTGCCCGAATCACAACGTGTCGAGCCCGCGGTGGTGGCGCGCGAAATGCCCGAAAGCTACGCCCGGTTGCCACCGCCTGTGCTCACGCAACGAGGCAGGGCTATTCGCTCATCCGGCCTGGCGGCCTCCTCCCTCTAGCTCGGGCACGGCCAGGGCCAGCAGCATGCAGCAGCCCGCCAGCGCGCACAGGCCTTTCAGTTTCAGACCAGCAGCGCGCTCATCACATCACGCGCGCGCACAGTCACGAGAAGGAAGCCGTCGTTAGACCACTGGTGCACGGGCCGCACGACGCTTTTTACCCAGCCACCACCACCGCCACCCACCGACCCGACCGGCGCCCGGTGGTCGGCACGGGCGAGGCAAGCGCGCGCGGCCCTCCTCCTCCCGCGCCGATCTGACAGGCGTGCATGCTCGCGGCCACCGCCTCGTACGCGCGGCGCGCTGCCGGGCCGGGAGCGGGCGGGGATTGCCGGGCGGATTGGACGCGGCTGACTTGCTGATCGAACGCGCGCTACGCAAGGCCATCACGCGGAAGAGTATAGGAGCGGCACAGTGCGCGTCGCGTCGCGGGGTCACCGATCGCATCGGCTCCGACGGGCCGTCCGGCATCACGTGGCCGGCGTCGACCTTGGCCCTCTCGCCTCGCCGTCAGGGATGGAATCCATGTCAGGGAGGAGAGCACAGTAGTGAGCGCAACTGCTCCACAGGGCAGGGGCACGACTGGCCCAGGCGCCAGCTAGCCGGTACCGGCACTGTGTATCGTCAATGCTACAGTGGCAGCTGGGCCCGCAGGACAGACCCCCGATGATTGGTTGAGAACTAGGCCGGGGTTGCAAGGGAAGTCCGGAATTAGATAATTTGACATGACATGGAAAGAAAATGGGCTGAACGAATTATTCAGGGTACCAAAAATGTAGTGATTGATCTGCAACAAAATATATACGTAAAGTCTAACCGACGACGGGTCACGCGGAAGCACTTGCGCGTGACCCGCTGTCATGTCCGGTAGGGGTTTGGGGTTTCCGAGGGGAGGGAAGGTGCGGACCTAGAACAGAGGTAACCGGCGGGCGGCGGATGCCCCAGCGGCGGTGAGGGTCACCAAGCGAAGGGCCAGGCGGCGAGGACGTCGTCGGTCGGGCGGTGGGGGACGATATCCGATGGGCAGTGCCAAAGACAAGGAAGAGGAGACGGCGGCAGCGGATTAGCGTGACGGCAGCAGCGGAGGCGGCTGGGCGCCGCCGGAGCCGGGAGCCGAGGAGGCGGCCCGCGGCCGAGGCCACCATAGCAGGGCGGCGGGTGCTGCCAGCGGGGCAGGAAGACAATGCGGCCGGCGGGTCGTTCCCAAAGCGTGGCGGGAAAGCGTGCAACCCGTCGCGCGTTAAACCCCGTCCAAATATATAGGTTGGATGTGGACAAAAAAAATGTCACATACTCTATGTCAATCATTGACCGATGATATTTGTGTGCTGAAATATGTGTTTCATGCCTAAATTCTTTTTAGGACTTAGATTCATGTGCACGTAAAAAGCTTTTCGTTTGCACTACTTTTTCTTTTCTTTATCCTCTCTTATTACTTCTTTGTGCCTCCATTGACACCCTCCTCTGATTAACGAAAATCACATTGGCTCAGCACTCCCAGCACCATTTGTCCAACCGCTACCATCCGCCATCCCATCTCACTGTCATCGCGTACGTCCACGACCATTATTGCCAATCCAGTGACTTTGAAATGAACCCCTTTAATTAATTAGATCTAGCTGCCATGGGATCCTAGAACTAGAAGCTCGGAACCCTAATGCCGGTACGGTGAGCTCATTCGTACCCGGTATCGGCTGATGTCGATGATCTTCGAATTCTATCTGCACGTGCAGAAATAAGCATTTTCCTTCTTTAATTTCATAGCGTGGTTTGAGTCACAACTTTAAGGCCGAGAGAATACGTACAAGTGCTCGCACGTGCACTGAGCTATATATATATATATATATATATATATATATATATATATATATATATATATATATATATATATATATATATATATATATATATATATATATATAGCAAGCTATAGTCACACATATCTGTGAACATAAATCGATTCGGCTATATCTCCGTGCACTCTTATCTCTTATCGGCCTTTATGGTCTTTTCCCTTTTGTGCGACCTGCTATATATCCACTTTGCATATTTGCATATCATATTCTTTTTCAGGCATGCGATATGAGACACCCACTGCACTATCACATCAGCATATATATCAGCTACATGCGACCGAGAATATTGTTTGTTTTTTGAAACTTCGAGAATATTGTTTGTATGGATGACAATGTTTCAGGTGATAGCACTCAGAAGCGCATATATGATATGATCCGGCTACCTAGGGCTTCGGTATAGTTCTTTTCGGAAACCTATTAAACAGCAATAGGGCTTGCTTGTCAAATAAATTCAGTGCGTGCATTCATGTTCTCCTGGAAAAATACGATTCTCATACAAATCCTAAAAACGATGTCCAAAAGTACGGTATTTTACACCATAATTAATTCTTGAGGTGGACTATTATTTCACTGATTTTTTTGAAGGAAATTATTTCACTGAATTTACACCATTGGAAATTATTGTACACTTATCAAGTGACCCTTTTGTCACTTGAACCAGACGTACTGTTCTTTTTCTGTCCGTCGTTAGGTAGGTTTAACTGTGCACTAGTATTAAATTAAGTGAACGGATGGACGATCAGCGTAAGTGCAACAGAGAATTAAGTGAAACGTGTGAGAGTGCACCGATAGTAACACTACACCCTGCAAAAGAAAACCCACTGAAACAGAAAGTCGATCAAAAAGATCAACAGGACGTCATGCATGTACGCGCCTACAGACTACAGTAGCAGTAGTGGAGCCCCTGTAAAGACGACAGACATATGGACGAGCTGCACGTTTTTGCGCGTCGCCGCCGGGCGCCTCGGCGCTGCCGGCCAGCGCCCTCGCGTGCCCATTTCGGCCGTACTAGGTCCGATCAAAGAGCACGGCCGCGTCGCGTCGTCGCTCGTCGGCGTCCGCGCGTCGCAATCCATCAATCGAACCTCGCCGTCCGTAGTCGCGCCACCGGCCACCGTACGCGACGCGACCCCTATGCTTTACAGGCTCTCTCCCATCCATCCATCCGTCGGTCCTTCCGCGCGGCGGCCGTGCCGCCGTGCTGTTAGCCCGGCCGGCCGCCGGCCGGCCGGCCACTGCAGCGCGCGACAGCGGAGCGCAGCGGCCTCAGCTCGTCATCCGCTCGCGGCGCGGCCGTGCGTCCTTGCGGCGCTCTCCGTTTATTTGCTCCCCCCGGCCCAGCGGCCCTGGCCTGGCCCTGTGACTTCCGCGGCCGCGCCGTGTGCGGCGCCATCGCGAGCTCGAAACGTGGCGCGCGTGGCAGGAGGATGCATCGGAATTGCCTCCGACTCCGAACAGGAGATGGTGCTGCGCGCCAGTGCCTCAGACCCACGAGCAACGCTTCCCCGCTGGCCGCTGCTTGCCAGTTTGCCAGTGGCCCGGCTCGCCTCTTTTTAAAATTTTCTCTCGGCTGTGGTTTTCTGTGCGTACGGCCTCTGTAGATTACTTGAGTAATATGCCGTACAAGGTCCAGGAGATCAGATTATCTGAAAGATGAAGCAGTCATAAAGCTACGATCAAAGACAGGAAGCGTTGTTGGGAATTGTTGAGCACGCCGGAACCCTGTGGGGGACTGGGGGAGCAAGCACCTAACCGGTTTCCCTTCATCTATCTTAAGGTACGATTTGACTTTGATTAAAGTTATATTTTGACCATTTATTTATCTTATATTATATTATTTCTGGTTATAAACTTATAATCATTGAATAGTATATTTGATTACAAATTCAACCATGTCAAGACAGCATTATAAAAATTAAAAATTATTAGCTAAATTATTGATAAAAAAATTATAAAGTTTCAATTTTAATATTCGTGCGCGTCTTAAAAAGATAGATGGAGACCCGCAAAGAAACCTCATGCCCAAGTGTATGAACTCTGCAGGACAAGGAACGACATAAATCGTACATCCAAATTCCCTTTTTCTTCGTCTCGAGCAGTTCCTTAGGTTACTTTCAACGAGGGTTATATTCTTATTTAATAAGATGTCATGTCAATAATTTAAATAAGATGTCATGCCAATATTTTAAATAAGATGTCATGCCAGCATTTTAAATAATGTGATAGGTCGCATTAAATGCAATGGCTACTTAAAAAAACGTGAAATCAAAATGTATATCGGAGTTCTTATTTCATTCATGACCCAAACTTTTTGACATGATGCGACATTTTTGTAAGCCGTGAGGTGAAACTCTCCGCGGAGCATAGCTTTAGGGCAGCTAAAGTGTGGCGTGTAATAATCAAATTAGTAAGGGATCAAAATATCATGAATGCATAAAAGGAAAAAAATGTGTGATAATGAAAAAACTAGATGCAGCTTTATTCTTCACCTGCTATGTACATGCCACGGCTGAGATAATTTTATTTCTTATTTCATCTTTCCTAAATTACTAAATACGGATGACTTTTAACATTTTATTTCGATTTTTGCCGATAAATGATGAGCTATACAAAGTTTTCCATTAATCTTATTAAAAATTTAGTGCAAATATATGAAGATAAGTCATGCTTAAGGTATATTTCACGATAAAGTAAATCACAGACAAAATAAGTGATAAATATATAATATTTGAATGAGATGAATAGTCAAAAGTTGCAAGCAAAAGTTAACAATAAATTTGAGATGATTGGAGTAACTAAAAAGTTATTCTTCTTCCTAATCTTACTCATGCTAAGTTCTCATGCTGACGTGCGAATCACTAGGATTTTCAAAGAAAAAAAATCAAACCAAAGGAATCCAGACATTGGATATCTTTGGGTTTGGGCTTCAGCACGTTCTCTAGAAGCTCTCGACTTACTGTCAACCCGTGGGCCAGATTCTCACTGGGCCGTGCATCTAAGCACATAACCCTAGCGGCCTAACGAGACCAAAGCGGACGGCAACTACCCCCAACCCCGCCTCCAATTTGTTCTTCTTCCGCAGCAAGTTAGCACAGGCGCGGGGCCGTGGATCCCGACTCCCAACAAGTCAAAAACCTTAGCGGCGTAGCCTGCGACTACTGCTACCCCTCGTCCCTCTTCTTCCCCGGCAAGCCGCGGCGGTCGCTGCCCCCTCGTATAATCTAATCGCCGCCTCCTTGCCGTCGCCGATTCCACAAGGGGACGAGATGCCGACGCTGACGAAGCTGTACAGCATGAAGGAGGCCGCCCTCCACAACACCCCCGAGGACTGCTGGGTCGTCGTCGACGGCAAGGTAGCGCCGCCGTCCCGCACCCTCCTCCGCCTCCCTTGCTTTGCTGCTGTACGTACGGTGTAGGTAGGCAGGTAAGTATGTTCGGTAGGTAGAGATGTGAACGCGCGTGGGGAAGGGTGGGAGCGTACTGTTCGAGTTCGATGCGACGTTGCTCGCGACGTGTTCGATGGAATGCCTGGGAAGCCTTTGCTTCCGTGCGCGGCCTGTGGTGCACCGATATCAATGCTCAGGTTTGGGAGATTGGGAGGGCATGTGAGGTTTTGGAAATTGGGAGGGCGTGGTAAAGTAATTAGCAGTTTTTTGTTTTTGCGAATAACTAATTAGCAGATTGATTGTGCTGTCACAGCATTAGATAGCCTGTGGAATTTCTTCCCCCTGTTTTCCGCTATACTTGTCAGCACAAACTGGGTCAATTGAAGCTTGAGGTCAATTAGAATTGAGATGCGTTGCACTGATCTTTCTGCTACGTGAACTCATCGTCTGCTGATTAATGCAATGCAGATTTATGATGTGACCAAGTATTTGGAAGACCATCCCGGGGGTGCTGATGTTCTGCTTGAAGCAACTGGTACTGCTGTCCTGACCCGATTCAGTTTCCCTATTCTTGCCCTTGCTCATGAGGGTATTCATGTTTCCTGTATGGGTTTGTTTGACTTGGTGTCAATCTCTCTGAAGGTAAGGATGCTAAGGAAGAATTTGATGATGCGGGTCACAGCAAGAGTGCCATAGAGCTAATGCAAGACTACTTCATTGGAGAGTTGGACCCGACCCCTGAGATTCCTGAGATGGAGGTTTTCAGGAAGGAGCAGGATACGGGATTTGCCAGCAAGCTGATGGATCGTGCGGTGCAGTACTGGGCAATTCCGGCAGCTGCAGTTGGGATATCGATTGTTGTTGCAATATTATATGCGCGAAGGAAATAAAGGTCACTGTGTTGAGCAGATGAAACCTTTTGAGAGGGATCAACCCATTTTAACCTGGTGCATAGTCACATATATGTACTGCTGTCCAGGACCAAAACACACTATGATATTCGATTCTTAGACACTTTAAGTGAAACATTTGCCCAATTGATGGCTATTTCATTGATATGACTTTCAATTGATGGATTTGTCTTGTAAGTTGGATCCAACCATCATGAGTGCTGGCACAAATTTGTTCCATGCCACCTATGCTTCTTTTAAATGTCATGGTTCCACATTCAATCTTACTTTTTAGCTGAACCATTGAATGCCTTTTGTGTTATGTATTGTTTCACATTATTCTAAAGGTGTGAAACTGAATTAAAGGAGGTTTAATCAAAATGTTTCTCTCCTGTTCGTTAAATATCGTCAACAGGCATCGCATCGGCCCAATTATTCCTTCCATTTTATTTCCTTTAGATAAACTGTCTAAATCTCAATAGGGTACAGATAGTTGTGCGGTACATTTCAAAATGTTATCAGGTAGCTTTAGTCGGTCCCTCTTCTCTTTCATTGCAATTGTTTCACCATCGCCGTTAAGTTAAGATTTGTAGTGGAATTCTCATGTATCCTGAGTAAACTGGAAGGGTGCGCTTAGACGGCATTGCTTAAAGGAGTAGCAAACATGTGGAAGGTGAGGATGATGAGCTTCAAGCTGGGATTTGCTTTGAACCGCAACTAGCCAACAAACCAAAAGCTACGGCCGAACCATCAGCCCATCCTTCTACTGCACTGCATCTATGGTCTCTCATGAATATATACCAGGCCATGGGTGCCATATGCCCTCCTCTGATCTCTGAGACTTGGGAGCACCAGACACGAGGCTGGCACAAGCCAAAAGCTTGGTTTTCATCATAGAAAGGCCAGGTATTTTTCTTCAAACCTGAAGTTATTTCAGTCAATCATCCTGTTGTTCATACGATGTTGCGATGTATTTTGCAGTAATTTTGTGCTTTTCATTGTTGTGGTTCTGTTATAATTTTGAATATTGCTCTTTGCTCCGCCTGGACCAATTACTGAATCTGCAGTTGTGTACTTTCGTTGCCGAGATCTTAACTTCAGATATAGAAAGCTGTGATCTAGTTTCGTTCAAGGATACATGCCGTGTACTTCACACAAGTATACAGATCAAATTATATGGCACTTGTCAGGCCATTCTCCAACTAGGCAGTAGCAACGAGTCTGCAAATCATTTTTTTTTTGCTATTCTTCTTAGGGAGCAACACCAATCTTTTTTTTTAGAAAAGTAAATCATCCTGCAAACCTGCATTTTGCTGTCCTTCTAAGGGGCTGTTTCCTAAGCAACTAGCATTTGTTATGTGACCAGGCACAGCAACACCGCCGTAGGCTCTTAGGGTTCTCGAGCCAGCTAGGATTTGCATCTTTTTATTGCTAGGCCATTATACAATTCGTAGTCATAGATCATCTTAATCGATGCTGCAAATAAAACATGTGCGTAAATACATGATTGAAGCTTGCAGTTACTGTTGCAAATAAACAAGCGCTATAAGTGCTGCATTGATTCTTTCCCTCTTTTCTTATGTTCTTTTGGTTCAGTGATAATGAACATCGGTAGCCGTTAGCTATTTAGCTCAAGAAGCTCAGCGAGCAGCAAAATGAATAAAGACGCCACAATTCAGTGATCTCAACCATCATCATCTTTCTGTTCAATAAATCTTACAAAGCATTATCAGGAAACCCGTGCATTTACTACAAGAAGAGCAGTCATATAATTCAATGAAAAATTCTGGGTTTGCTATAAAATACAGGAGGTGCAACTGTAATTACCTAATTTGTAGTAACTAAGTTCACCAAAGTGCTGTGGGGCCAGTATATACCAGACAAGAAATACATTTAGGCCCTTTAACTTACAAAAACACACACACATAAACTTTTCTCAGCGCGGTGTCATCTCTTCTGTGCAAACATGGAATAGAATGAACAAATGACCTGTTGCAGTGCACCTCATGGAATCTGACATCAACTTGAAGCTCGCTATATCTCTTGATCCCACTCATCATGCATAAGCCAACAGTGTAGCCAACACAACCCAGAATACTAAGAGTGGGAGTGTCAATGGTTTTGTTAGGGGGCTTGCATTGGGCAACCACGGATAATTTTCAGGAGATGGCATGACACAATTATCACCATTGAAGTACACTCGGCGTGGGAAGGCCCATCCCTTTTCAAAGGTGAAATCCTTGGAGTCCTTGCGGAGCAGTAGTTCTGATTGCACATTTCCAAGTTTACCAGCTTGCATCAGCAAATCATTGTAGAATTTTACACCCCAGAACATTGCTGTATCATCTGAAATGGGACAAACAAACTACATTAGGGGAGCAAGGGAGGCTGATCATTTTGATTTCCTTTTTGAAAGGAAGACAATTTTACTTACTTATTCCACCACCATATGGGGTAAGTGGTTTGTAGTTGAAGCTGAACAGCTGAGTGATATTATCAAAGTTTGGATGCTGAATGACCAAGTTCCACTGCGTGTAATTCATGCGGAAGTTGAAGTTTGTGATAGTGACTTTCACTCTCCAGTATTCCTTGTAGTTGAGCTTCACATGCCAGTGGATTCTTATCGGGCACATGTGGGAAGTGCATTGTACAAGAGGCTGACCAGTCCATTTCCCAGGGCCATCAATTGCAGATTGCAGATTAGGTGAATCCTCACTGTGAAATGCAACCAAACTCATCAGAACCTTTACAAAGGAAAAATAGAACCCTAATATGAAGTGTATTAAGAGTAAAAAGTAAGTGAACTCACTTCACACAGTTTGACCCACTTGGATTTTGGCAGCCACAAGAGCATGTTGGGCAGTTCACAATTGTGTCATTGTAAAATGATGACATAGATACACAGCAGGATGGAGTCTTCTGAGCAAGAAATTGGGAATATGTGCAAGTCACATTCCATGTCACTGCAGATAGGGTGTCTTTGTTAAGAACAATCAAGTGAAATAAAATCATCTACTATAAAATTTACACAAAATAGCAACTTGTATGGGACATTTCCTACAGTGATCCAATTCTACTATATTATTTTGCGAAGAACAAAAAAAAGAATGCATTTTATTAGGCCTAGTAGTAACTTATTGTAAACAAATACCAATAAGCACTCCTTTGAGAACAAATCCCTCTTGTTAAAACCTTAAAATGTTTCCATTTTTTACTAATCTGACAAGTAATGTAACATTGTAACCTGACAATTTGAAATCCTGATGAAGGAATAGGAACACGCTGGATAATAGGATGATTTAGCTGAACCTTATTTCCACAAAGTACACAAGCAATTATAGCAAGTAAAATGTAAAGCTCAATAGATGGGCAACTTACTTAGAGCTTGGGTTGCTCTGCGCCCATCCGCAGTGAAAAACTTCGTCGGCCTGCCAACAATGGCACGCCCACATGTGTACCCAGGACCCGGAGTCTTAAGAGTGAAGTTCTTCGGCACCTTAACAGTCTTATTGGTAGTCCCAGCAAGACCTACACTAATCTGAAAGGAGGAAGCAGCATTTTGTGGGTCCTGGTTAAATGTATTTATGACTCCTGCTTTGCAGCAATTGGCAATCTGCATGTTGTATGGAGTGCCTGGAAGTAAATCAACAATCGTGGGATCTTTCTTGCAGCAGTGGGGAGTGTTGCCCTTGAATTTCGAGCAATCACCCTGCTCGGTAGTCTGTGCCCCAACCATCGACCATATGACCTCCTTCTTTGCCCATGTCCACCCAAGCTGCCACCCAGGTGCCCCAATATGCCGGAATTGTTGATAGTTGAACATTGTGACAACAGCCTGCAGGATAGATTATATGGAAAAACATGAATCAGATATGCATAACGTCCTGCTGACATAAATCTTGGATGCTTTTCTTTCTATCTGTGATGTATGTTTATATATCAACCTTTGGCCATGTTACATAACTTATATTGTAGAGGTCAAACCGGGCTATTCAATATATTGATCAGGGCCTACAAGGTTGGAGATGAAAGAGATACAACTGTTGGAGTGAGCGTGCTACTTACGACATATCCATCAGGAGTCCACTGCATAATATCCCATTTTATAGTGATGTTGCCATTTGGATCCAATGAATCATAAGCTTCTGCAGAGAGCAAACGAATGGTCCACATTAAATACAGATCCCAATTATAGAAGCATGAACAATAAATATGCACAACAATAAGCATGAAGTCTATGTTACATCTAATTCAATTAACTAAGATCCACACACCTAAGTTTGCTACTGGATCCGTTTAGAGTGAACTACAATTAACTAAGATTTTGACAAATTTGTTCACTTCTTGAACAGATCTATCATCAAGATGCTCAGTATGGAACAGCTCAGAACAAGATTCAGCAGACAGTGGCACTGGTTAATTGGTTAGACGGCAGCTCCAACTCCATGCGCGCTACCCTCCCTCCCGGTTGCGGGAAGCTAAGCCTACTTAATTTCGAATCATAATTGCGTCAAGCTCGAGGATCGAGCTGAATTGGAACACGGTGGGATCAAAATTACTCAGCGGAAGCATCATAGGAGCCACCGACACTGCACCTGCAGCCACCGACACTGACCACGCCAACCAAACGGGGGCCGCATTTGTCAGAGTGCATCGGAACCACTCAGCGGAAGCATCATAGGAGCTCTCCGAGCTCAGTCGCCGCAGAAGCAACGGCGATCGGGCGCCGGATCTAACCAGCTCGCGCATTCGCGGCACAAGCAGGACGACACACGCAGAGAGAGCAGAAGAGCAGGAAGAGAAGCCGAACCTGTGGTAGTCGGCGCGGAGAGGAGCAGCGCGACCGCGAGCAGCACGGCGGCGCAGCACGCGACGGATCTGCCGCCCGCCGCCATCCTTCCTCCAGCCACCCGCCTCACCGACACGCGGGGGTCTCCCACCGACAGATACAGGAGCCGCGCCCGTCTACCCGCCGATCTCGCTCCGGAAGGCGGCGGCGATTGCGGCCGCGTATGGGCGCGCCGGGGAATGTGGGAAGGATGGGAGGAGGGCGGAGATCTGGGTGCGCTGGGGAGTGGGACTTAAAGCATGTGCGGCCGCGTCTCCTCCCTCCCTTCCCCTGTTTTTACTGCGACGGCAGCACGACACACTCTGCTCCGCAGCGGCTGCTTCCTTCCGCGCCTCGGTGCGGATGGGTGGGGTTATATCGGGGACGTTTTCTTGCCGGGAGAGAGTAGATGTGACACCTCAACCTCCGGCGTGAATTTATGAGAATGCCCCTGGTGATACACAGCTGTTGGTGATGTTCACTCCGGGACAGGGACCTACCTGCTTTCCGGGAATTTGCACGGGAGCAGCATCACACAGGATGACATGGCATAGGATGACAGAGTACAGAAGTTTGACTCCCACAGAAGAATTCCCGTTGTTGGTTATACTCTAAAACGAAAATTCATATATCATGCTTCTGGGGAGCGGGAATAGATTCAAATTGTTAAATTTAGCTGACACTATATTACTTCTAAACACTGTCCTGGCAAATCTTCTGAAGCTTAGTAGCAGTGATTGGGCATAGAGTATCACCGTCATGAGCAAAGTGTTGTCAGTCACCATACAGCCTTGCCCACTCCCAGTCCCCAGGGGCAAAACCGGAACAATCAATCAGTGCCAAGCTTTACGAGTGCGTTTAAGTAATCACAGGGCGCGATGACCCATGAGGTGAGGCTAAACGCACACATGCGAGCCGACACTGCAGGGAATAAAGAAACGCGGGCGCGACAGAGCCCCTCCTCCCTCTTTCTGTCGGTGGGGGGCGAAAAAGAAAAAAAGGAGAAAAAAAGAGCAGCGCCACTAATCACCAGCGGTGCACCACGCAAATCGCACAAGCCAAGACGATCCCGGCGCGTGCGCCCGGTGCACCAACTAACTCTGTAGACCCCATCGCCATCGCGGCGGTAGGTGCTGCAACCTGGACGTACCAACAACCCGTGGCGACCATGCGAGATTATTTAACAACTGGTTTTTATTTATTTTCTTGTTAATTAATCGGTATCAGCATCAAGATCTCCAGCTGTAGTTTATAGCCCGACCCTAACAACCTCCATGTGTGTTGTACTCGTAGCTGTGGAACTGATACAAGGTGGGACCCGCATGGCAGCGAGTGGAGGAAATGGCGGTGGACAGCCTAGCTAGGCTGTGCAAAACGTCGGCAACTCTGCATACTGCATGGCTGAATATATTGGGAGAGCCGAGCATGGCGAGCTGCAGGGGAGCGATTAGTTTATAAATGATTGTAGTTGCATACTTGCATAAGAAGATTAGATCATGATTGAAGGGCTCGTGCCAGAGACTGAAAATAGAAATCTCCGAGCAGTAGCCAGCACTAAATTTGTTTTCCTGCAAAGGTTCAGCAATCAACACTTCAATTACTCTGTTTCTAAGTGCAAATTAAAATTAGCATAAGTGATGTTCACGTACCACCAGAAAGAGAGAAAGAAACACGCCGAATAACTTCCGTAGTTGTTGCTGTGTAATAATGGCTCCATGATTTGGACAAGAGAATGAGTTCGCGATACAATTTTTCGTGGACATTCTTTTTCTTACAAAGTAGAATAAATTTCGTCCAAGGCAATGCAATTTCCCTTTTCTTTTTTCTTTGGAGCACTTTTATCTGAGCAATTATGGGCCATCACTGCAAGCACGTGTGCAGACGCGTCGGTGTACGTATATATACTAGGTTGAGTTCTCTCGAGCGCGCTAGTGATTGATGTCTTGTCGATAGGTGTTGGAAAAAGAAGTCAAAAGATTGGAAACGGTGCCGGATATGGTTTTGTTCATGGTTAGAGTATTTGTCCTGTTCGCATACCTACGAGCAGAAAAGGTAAACTAAACTACTGTAAATCTTAACGAAAAAAAACAACGTGGTGAACTGGTGATGAATACGCAAGGCGATTTCAGGGCTTCAATAAATACGGACCTATTGAGTACTCGAGTGCAGAAGACGTACTAAGTTTTTATTTAGGTGTTTCTCCCAATATTAGCAGTACCTTTAACTTTACGAAAAGCTTATAAGTTTGATAACCACACGTCGCTACCTTTCTCTGAGGAGCTAACCAGTGATCCCTAAGACCCCCTATCTACAAGAGAGCACCCATCCCGTGACCCAAACCCATTTTGGGTCGCGTACAGTAGTTTTAGGTAGTCAAAAGCGTGTCCAACAGACAACCCAAACAGGAGACCCAAAATAGCTACCGGACTCCCCGCGACGCAAGAATAGGTCTCTCTCCCTCCTCGACCCATTCGTCTCGCCTCTTCATCCTCGCCACTGCTGATTCGTCGCCGCCGATGCTCGCCGCGCCCCGCTCCCCACCGCCGACTCCTCCTCGCCGCCTCTGCCCCGCCTCACCCCGCTGCTCGTCGCGCTCACAGCTCCCGCCTCGCGGTCGGCGACGGCGGCGGCCATGGCGAGCTCGCTCGGCCCCGACGGCCATGGAGGAGCTCGGCCTGGGCCAGGCTATGGGGAGCTCGACCCCGGCGGCCTGGGGGAGCTTGACCTCAGCCCGGCCATAGGGAGCTCGAGGGGGTGGCCGGGTCGGCGTGGCCCACGACGTCGGTGTCGACGACCAGGGCGGCGGCGAGCGTGGCCTGCGCGGCGGCGCGCGGAGGCCCCCTCGCCGCCGGTCGCGCTCATCGGACGAGCTGCTCTGCCGGGGCAGCCTGGCGGCCGCGGCGCCCCCGCAGGCGGCGCATGCAGGAGGAGCGCCGCCACGGTCGCGTCGCTGCAGCACTCGCACTCCGGGGTGGCGGCGAGCGTCGACGTGGATCTCCTCCAAGGCGGCGGCGGTGGAGAGCCAGCGGTCGGCGAGGGAGCCGTCGAACTCGTCGAAGACCACGCGGAGGGTGCTGGCCGAGGCCGAGGTCTCCTCCTGCACCAAGTGGCGGCACACGGCGGCGGCGGCGACGCCTGCAAAGCCGCTGTCGTCGTCCTCGGCAAGGAGGAGCTCCGGCGGCGGCGGACCGGGCTGAAGCGGTGCAGCAGCGCGCGATCGGAGACGGGTGGTTGGGATGGGTTGGCTGTTGGAGATGGCAAATTTTTAGGTGTTGATCTTTTTCCTGTGTAAGACCTAAATGGGAGAATGGGTCTTGTGTTTGGGTTGTCATTGTTGGAGATAGTCTGACCGGCGTTTCAGCATCAAGCAGCCATTTGAAACGAGTACGGCAGTCGACTATACGTACTAGACAAGAAGGACGACGACAAAGACCACACGGCCCATTCGCCACAAACTGCCTGCGTGCTTGTCATCAAAGAGCCCAAGAACGATCGCGAGGTTTGCTTACCTTTGGGCTTGGGCCAAAGAAAGAAAGCCCTCCCCCAAAATAACCAAGGAAGTCTAAAATTTAAATGATCAGAATCACAAACTACAAATTATTCAACATTCTAAAAAAAATACAGATTATTCAAGCCACAAAGTGAATCATAAACTCCCGTAGCTGCCGGATTTCGGCAGCAGCAGTAGCCTTTCATTGCCCAAATACAAACGATCTACCATCTACGGTTGCCAAAAGTGGCGCTTCAAGCCTGCCCCGTAACATTTATTCTACGGAAATGGTAATCAGCCATAATCACCCGGATGGTTCACTCGGCAAGGATGGGTAGTTCTCGGGGGATGGCATGACACAGTTGTCAGCATTAAAGTACACTCGGAGTGGGAAGGCCCATCCCTTTTCGAAGGCGAAAGTATGTGAGTCCTTCCGGAGAAGCAGTTCTCCTTGCACACTCCCACTCCCAAGTTTGCCGGCTTGCATCAGCACATCATTGTAGGGGTTTACACCCCAGAGCATTGCTGTGTCATCTGAAATTGAACAAAAGAAAACTGCATTAGAGAGGGAGGGAAGGTAGAAGATTCATTTTTTTTAATATTTTCATAAGCGGCAACAAGTTTACTAACTTAGTTCAGGACCATATGGGGTCAGTGGTTTGTAGCTGAGGCCGAACATCTGAGTGATGTTATCTAGGTTTGGATGCTGAACGACTAAGTTCCACTCTGTGTAATTCATACGGAAGTTGAAGTTTGTGACGGTGATCTTCACTCTCCAGTAGTCCTTGTAGTTCTGCTTCACGTGCCAGTTGATTCTTACCGGGCACATATGGGAAGTGCACTCGACAAGAGGCTGCCCAGTCCATTTGCCAGGTCCATCAATTGCGGATCGTAGATGAGGTGAATCCTTGCTGTAAAATGCACCAAACTTATTAGAATCTTTGTGGATAAAAGAACGGGATGATCTTAAGAGGAAGAGTATTAATAGTAAGTCAGCTCACTTCACACAGTTTGAACGATCTGGGTTTTGGCAGCCACAAGAGCATGTTGGGCACTCCACAGTTGTGTCGTTGTAAAACGATGATAGCGACACACAGCAGGATGGAGTCCTCTGAGCAAGAAATTGGGAATACGTGCAAGTCACCTTCCATGTCACTGCACATACAAAGAACAATGTCTTTATTATTTGTTAAAAATCATCAAGCTAGTTATACTCCCTGCAATGAAATTTAGACAAACCAACATCTTGTGTGGAACCTTTCCAATGATTCTCTCGAGTTAAAACACAGTACGTACTTGCCGCAGAACAAAACTAACTGAAATTATCGTCTATTTCTAGACGAAGAAATTATATTAAACCAGGGATTGTTTACCATCGGCTGCTAGCCTGCTACTAGCTGGACAACAACACAGTCAGGAACAACGTGTCAAAGCCAAACCACCATCGACGTTCCTGTGCAAGGTACTATCTTTCTTTGCTAACAAATAAACAAGCAACGCCCTATTCTGATCTCCCATACAATGTGTAATACATAATGTAATATGAGGATTAAGATATTCTGACAAGTAATACAAAGTAAATTAAATTCATTTCTCTGATATGACAAGTAATAATGTAACCTCACGTTTAGGAATCATGATTAAGAAATAGGAATATGTATTTTCAAAAGAAATAGGAATAACACAACGGTTTTAACTTGTAAGCTAATTCTCACAAAGCATACAAGCATCTGATGGCAAGCAAAATATAAAATTCAACAGATGGACAACTTACTTCGAGCTCGGGTTGCCCTGCGCCCATCCGCGGTGAAAAAAAAGAAGGCTTGACCACAATAGCACGCCCACAGGTGTAGCCGGGACCAGGAGTCCTAAGAGTGAAGTTCTTTGGCACCTTAACAGTCTTAGTGGTAGTCCCAGCAAGGCCTACACTGAGCTGGAAGGAGGAAGCAGCATTTTCCGGGTCCTGATCAAACGTACCCAGGTGCCCCGATGTGCCGGAATTGTACATGGTGACAACATGCAGGCATTGTACTGGAAATGATGAACTAGATATGCTATTTTGCTTGTTTGTAATGTATCTTTCTGATTTATCCAATTGTGTAAATAATTCGTATTGTGCAAATCAAATTAGTTCAGTAGAAAAGATAAGCCTATTACTAGGTTGAACCTGAAGATGAAAGAGATACAGCTACTGTTGGTGTGGGAATGCTACTTACAACGTATCCATCTGGAGTCCATTGCATAACATCCCATTTTATAGTGATGTTGCCATTTGGATCCAGGGAATCATAAGCCTCTGCAAAAGCAAACAAAAAGGTCCCCGTACGTCAAAGATATATCCCAAAATCTGAAGCCATCTTAACATTTAGCAACAATGTACTAGATAGCATATAAAATGTAGCCAGCTTGGATCTTGAATGGTACTGTAGGTTGGTCTACTATCTCCAAGTAGTATTTTCCCTCAATATTCGTCATCTAAACTATGTTGAACAAACCCTTAAATAATTACAGGTTTGTTTTCTGACCAATCCAGAACACTGCCCAAAAGCTGTTCAAGTAGCACAGGAGTGAGGAGGAGGAAGAGTGGAGAGTAGAACGAACGAGCCCAACCTGTGGTGTCCGGTGCGGAGAGCAACAGCGCCGCGGCGAGCAGTGCGGCGGCGCAGCAATAAGTGGCTGGTCTGCCGCCGGTCGCCATTCTTCCTTTGCGGCCTCCTCCCCGGCTCCCCGCGATGTCTATCCGGCGATCTCGCTCGAGAGACTAGAGACAGCTGCTAGCTCGGCCACGGCCCACGGGGTAGCCGGCGAATGTGGTGGAGGACAGGGGAGATCGGCTCAGTTTATAGCACACCAGTCAACGCCTTTGTGTTGACCTCACCAGTCACCAACTAAAGCACCCACACCCATACTTGCCGGTCACGGGCTATTGACTAGAGTTTTCGCAAATCGACCAGTGCATGCGCATGGCGATCCCAAACGAAGCTCTTTTCAGTCATTGGCCACAGCCTAACGATCGTATCATGGTAATCTTCAGCCTCTGGGAGTTCGTTCAAACTAAATAATGACAGACAGAGGGTGATGACTGATGACACGTGGCCGTGAGAGATCAAAGTGACTAAATATATCCCACGCATGCGAGCCCGATACTCCACAGGGGATAAAGAAACCACCGCGCAGGACCTCTGATCGCCAGCGATGCGCCCGCCCAATTTGAAGCTTCACGAACGACGACTCCCGGTCCACGAACAAAACGCCGTAGATCGGCCCGGCCGGGGGCTGGTGGCCTGGTGCTGTATGCCACGCCCACGCCCACATGGGCTGGCCTCTTGGGGAGCGTGGAGTATCAGCATGTTGACCAGGAAGCGATTCTCTTTTTTGATGGCGATTGTTCGCAAGATGTTGAGAAAAGAAGCAAAAACGCTTTGAAATAATGCTAAAGTGGGTTCAGATCATAACCACGGAGGATGAACGGATAGAACATCATTTATTTTTAGATCTGATTCTGCATAGCTTACTCAGCGGAGGTTCAGAGAAATGGTGTGTGATAAATGGCCAGCAAGAGAGGGACCGGAGGTTCAAGAGTATTGGAAAACAATTAAGAAATCAATCAGGCAACTTTGGAAAGGCTGAAGCGTTAATTTTAACAGTGGTTTGAAGAAGGACAAGGCTAGGCTTAAAGAGAAACTTATTAAATTAGATGCAGAACATGAGAGGAGAGAATCAGCAGCTTTGGAATGGCAGGATAGATATGATACTGAGACATTTCTTGAGAGTACGGAGTATATTCGCATTTGAGGAAATTATGTGGCAAAAAAAGAGGGGGATTAAATGGTTATTGAAAGGAGATGCTAATAATGGATAGTTTCATGGTGTGGCTATTAGTGGCAGGAGGAAGAAGTGTACTATATTTACTCTTGTAGAGGGAGAGCAAGAAATTAGAGGGGAAGAAAGTCTTAGGGAACATATTGACAAGTATCACAAAGACATTTTTGGTAGTGAACCAGAAGGCAACAATTCAACCCTTTACCATGAATGAGATTGAGAGTGCTTTGAAAGACAGGGATCCTAGTTCTGCGTCAGTGCCAGATGGTTTGCCAATGAACTTTTACAGAGAATTCTAAGAATAGGTTAAGGAACCAATCTTTGAGGTGTTCGGAAAGTTCCATAGAGAGGAACTAAACATCGCCAAAATAAATTATGAACTTATCACACTGATTCCCAAACTCAAGGAAGCAACTAATATCCAACAATGCATACCCATTTGTGTACTAAACATTGAATATAATAAATTATGAAGACATTGACAATGAGACTCACCTCTGCTGTTGATAAAATCATAAGTGAAACTCAGATCGCTTTTATTCCAGGACGATGGTAAAATGCATTGGGATTTTATGATGGATGTGTTGAAAGAACTCTTCCCTGCTAGATGGATTGAACGGATGACTCAAATAACTAAAATTAGAGAGAGGTTCCTATGTGAAAACTAAAATTCTATTGTGTGTGTGTGTTGGGGGGGGGGGGGGGGGGGGGGGCGTGCTTGTTCCCTCTCCCTGCACATTTGATGGAGAATTTATTTGGACGAAACTCATGGTAAAGTCTAAAACAGATGAACCATATTCATCGGTATCTTATATCCACAGGCCATTATTCGTGCATACTGAAGAATGAGCAGCTAGCAGAAACAATTCAGATCGTTCTGAACCGTAGTGCCAATGTTTTTTCAAGTTTAAGCTCTCATTGGTAGGGCTCCGGCTCCCGTTGAAATGACTCCGGCCATCGTGCAAGCGCATCACAAGCTGCGTTGCCCATGCTCCGGCGCCGTCCTTGTTGCCCCACACGGTCACCATCTCCGTGCTCGCAGACAAGTGCACGGCGCACGGCTTCTTCCCGGCGAGCTCCGCCAGGATCATCCTCTGTCTGCGCCGTTGCCGACATCCAGCAACCTGCAGCACACGAGTTGATTGATGGTTGTCCAGAGCGGTGCCGGCGAGGCCTCATCGGCGGCGTCGTGGCGCGGTCGTTGCTTTGCTGGAGGCCAGCCAACGGCAAGCCTTGCCTTTGGTCAGAGGCAGATCATCGAGCCCGGTTGGTTGCCAGGGAACCTGGTCCTTGGCCGGTGGCCACAAGCGTGATCACCATGCGTGGGCGCTGACCGACCGCTGGGAGCAAGGGAACGGAGGCGGGTAGCGGCCGGAACGCGGCGGCGCTCCGGCGAAGGCGGGGCACCGACCAGAGGAGGCGCTTACCCAGGTCGGGGGTGGACGGTATTTCATTTACCGACCACCCCTTGAGTCCCTGGGCGCCGTCCGATCAGAAATGTCCGGTCCAGATATATTCGTCACAGTCCGCACCTTGGCTATCTCGGTCGTCGTCTTCGATCTCGGGAGCCACATGGCGGGCGGAGGTCCGGTGGCGCAGCGGCACAGCGACGGCTCCTCGAGGACACCGGCGGCACACGGCGCCCATAAAGTGCCACACGAAGTGCCGCCCGCCCGCCGTGGCGCCCCCACGGCTGCGAGGACACGCCGGGCGTCCGCGCGCGTCGCCGCGCTCAGCACCATCCTGGCCCTCCGCCGCCGCCCCTGCCCCGGCGGATCGTGCTGGTGCGCGGCACAGCGAGATCGAAGGGAACGTGGACGAGGCCGTCTACACCCGCGCACCGGCCTCGCCGCCAAGGGCTGGCGCGACGCCGAGGGGACTACGGCCGCCGCCGGCTTGAAGGTCTTCTCCTCCGACCTCCGCCATGTCTGCGCGCGGCGAGGATAGTAGTTCCAGAAAAGACCTGCAGTCTCTGGAAATTGAAGAATCGAAAGCCGAAACATGGAACATCCTGCAGGTTGGAACGTCAAATAAAAGGCCGGTGCTGGCTCATTCTCAACCGAACTTGAAACTCGATCTGAACGTACGAGGCTGCAGCATGCACACGAGTTGCGACTTGCGAGTCCAGATTCCAGAATGTTGCCGGCGAGGCCACATCGGCGGCGTCGTGGCGCGGTCGTTGATTTGCTTGCTCGTGCTAGCTGGAGGCCGATGGTGAGCCAACCTGGTCCTTGGCCGGCGCAAGCGTGCTCACCATGGGCGCTGATCGACAGCTAGAAGTAAGGGAACTGAGGCGGGAAGCTACCGGAACGCGGCGGCGCTCCGGCGCGGCGGGGCGCCGAGCAGAGGAAGGCCGCTACCCAGGCCAGGGGTGGACGGTATTTCATTTACCGACCACCCCTTGAGTCCCTGGGAGCCGTCCGATCAGATATGTGCGGCCCGGATTTGACACGATTCGCAGCCTGGACTCGGTCGTCGTCTTCGATTTCGATCTCGGGAGCCACTGAGCCACATGGCGGGCGGAGGCCGGACGGAGGTCCGGTGGCGCAGCGGCACAGCGACGGCTGCTCGAGGACGCCGGCGGCACATGGCGCCCAGCAAGTGCCAGCCGGCTTTGTCGCCCGCCCGCTGTGGCGCCCCCGCGGCTGCGAGGAGAGGACACGCTGACGCTGGGCGTCCCGCGCCGCCGCGCTCAGCACCATCCAATGTATCAGCACTCAGCACTTCAGCAGCAGTTGCCGGAGCTCGCTGCCCTCCCGGCGGTGCCGTACAGAGATGCGCAGCTGCTTGTGGGGGTCCCTCCGCCGCCGCCCCTGCCCCGGCGGATGGTGCTGGTTCCGCACGGGCGAGAGCGAGCGACCGACTTAGCAGAGCTGTAAGCCTGTAACCTTTCATATGGGAAGAAGATGATCTTAAGTCCTGTTTAAGCTCTATCCCTACATATACCAATATACCATAGGGGTCTACTTGCTTCAACGATAAATTCATCACAAAATGGATAGTTCCAGTTCCAGGACCGCCCCCCCCCCCCCTTTTTTTTTTCTTTTTGGCATGGAGCAGGATTGAAGAAAAAATGCCACATTTCAAGATAAGAAATGTTCGCCTGTCCAAAAGAGGGAGGTGGCCTTGGTTTTATTGATATTAAAACAATGAATATATGCTTATTATCTAAATGGACTTTTAAATTGGAGAGAGGTGATGATACATTGTGCTGCAATCTATTAAGGAAAAAAAAACTTAGGGGATAGAGGCTTCTTTAGTTCTGAGGGTTCTCAGTTTTGGAGAGGTTTACAAGAATGCAAAGAGAGTTGTTTGAGAGTGTTGAAATACATTATAGGTAATGGGAAGAAAAAATGATTCTGGGAGAATGTATGGATGGAAGAATGTTCTATGAAAATTCTATTATAGAATTTGTTATCAACAAAAGCAACTGTTTATGAGGTGCTAAAAGATGATCAAGTAGACTTATCATTTAGAAAAACTTTTGGAGAACCAACATTAATAGTGGAAAGACTCGTTGGGAATGGTTGCTAACTTACTCTATCTGTATGTAAATGTATGATTTTTTTATAATATCTAATTCACGCTCTTAACACACTACTTTTTGTATGAAAATTATAATAATAAATATGGTAATACAAAATCATTTTTATGATAAATCCGATGTTCTTATATTCCATGTGACCAATCCAATTTTTTTTCTTCGATCTAGCCAAAGTGAAAAGGCGTTCAGTGCACACATTCTAGGATTTATGGGTAAGCCTTTACTTGGTTGTTCCCCGCAAGATATTGTCAGCAGACTTAACAAAACCCGCAAGTTTGCGGATTCATTATCGCATTTATTTTTGGGTTATTATTACTTTTCGTCTGATAGGAGCTCATCAATCAGCCGGTGCCAACCAGGAGCAATCGTATAAGCGAGTTCAAAGACCACATGGCGACATGGGGCCCACTCGCATAAACTAAGAAGCGAACGGGCCTGGCAACCTAGCCCAACAACGATCACGCGGCTATTTCTCACATTTTGCCTTTGGGCCCAAGAAAGAAGAGCCCCCCATCCTGGATGCCATTGACGCGGCGACGCCGTCCAACTCCAACAAAGCGGAAGCGGGCGAGGAACACATGCTCTGTCCCCCATTCTTGGCGAGTTGTTGTGGACAAAAAGAGCACGAAAGCAGAAAAGGGAAGGGAAAACAGGAGGAAGCCAGCCACAGCAGCCCGCCCGCCCGCCATTCTTGCCATCTCCGAGCCGAGTCCAAGCCCCCAGCCGCGGCGAGGCGGCGCCCCCTTCGGTTCTCACCTCGGGAGTCGCGGATTAGTAGAGGAAGCGGGAGGATTTGAGCGGCGCGGTCATGGATACGACGACCAGGGCCGCCAAGATCCCGTCGCTCCAGCAGACGGAGATCAACTGGGACAAGTAAGCAACCGTCCTGTGATTCCTTAGGTTTCCATTCCGTTCCGATTCCCCCTTTCCTCTGGTCCTGGAGATTTAGCTCCGATCGTTGAACCGTGTCCTCCGCCCTATTCGGGATTGGCGTTGGGATTAGGAATTGTGGTTTGTGGATTTGAGTATTTGACATGGTTGGTCTTGCTCCTGGATGAGGCGCAATTCGGGGAGTCGTAGCTGATTCCGGGTTTTTGGTAGGTTGTTTTGTTTCTGATGCCTGTTCTATTCTCAAATCGTTGTGCTGAAATGTTGCAGCCTCGACAAGACCAAGCTCTATGTGGTGGGCGCTGGCATGTTCAGCGGTGTCACCGTGGCGTTGTACCCGGTCTCGGTGGTCAAGACCCGGATGCAGGTCGCCTCTGGGGACGCCATGAGGAGGAACGCGCTGGCCACCTTCAAGAACATCCTCAAGGTGGACGGCGTGCCAGGGCTGTACCGGGGTTTCCCTACTGTTATCATCGGGGCTGTCCCAACTAGGATCATCTTCCTCACTGCACTTGAGACAACCAAAGCAGCCTCGCTCAAGCTTGTTGAGCCCTTCAAGCTGTCAGAGCCGGTGCAAGCCGCCTTTGCCAATGGCCTTGCTGGTCTGTCTGCATCCACGTGTTCACAGGCTATTTTTGTTCCAATTGATGTGGTATGCTTATTGTTTGCCCTTTGCATATCCTTTAGAGAAAAAAATGAGCTTACAATTTGTTGATGTTGTCACACAAGAATAATATGCTTATTGTGTTGTGCATTGGAATGTTTCAGATAAGTCAGAAATTGATGGTTCAAGGGTATTCTGGTCACGCTAGGTATAAAGGTGGAATAGATGTTGCTCGAAAGGTCATACAGGCTGATGGGATTAGGGGGTTGTACAGAGGATTTGGACTGTCTGTTATGACCTACGCACCATCTAGTGCTGTATGGTGGGCAAGTTATGGATCGAGCCAGCGCATAATTTGGAGGTTAGGAATAATCTGATTGGCTCATCACTGTGTTCCTCTCAGTCTTCTGCATTCTATTATGTTTAAAGGAGAAAAAAAGGCCAGCAGAACATTTCTACATCATGATCATTTGAATTACTATTTTTCGTCCACCCACAATCTTTCTGAATTGCGCCTCTTGATGCCCAAACTGCAGTTATAATTGCACTTTTGCTTTCTGATGCTTAGTCTATTGTGCTGATATATATATTCTTAGAAAACAAGAATGCATCTTAATGCATGCTGTTGTGTCCTGGTTAGATTTCTTGTGGTGATCAATTCACATTTGCTCCAGCTAAAGAGGTCACCAGGATAAGTTTGATAACTGACAAAAGGAAAGTGCAAGTAAAGTACTTAGATTGTTCCTTTCATTAGCAGCTCAGAGAGCTTAATTACCATCCTGAAGCAATTTGACGAGTAAAGTACACAAATCCACTTATAGCCTGCCATCTGCAAACTTAATGGAAACAACATCTGTTAGTATGCTGTAACTTTTGTTAAGAGTGCGTATGTGTTATGGGCTAGGCCTTAGGCCAGGTGGGCCTTTGGTGGGCCGGCGTGAACAGTACCCCGACGTGCTACAGTGCCCATGAACAGTACCACGGGATTAGTTAGGGTTAGTTAGAGATAATAGTACCAGATTGGTAGTCTATTGTTTAGGGTCTAGTCAACCTCTCTATATAATGAGAGGAGTTGTATCAAAGGAATCAAGCAAGGAAGAAAGAAACAAACAATCTAGTTCTCATCTAGTGTTCGTCCCTCTCATCTATGATCTAGCCTCTCATCCCTAACAGCCGTATCCATCCGGCTATCCTCTCGGTGGTGTTTATCCTCTCATGGCCGGTGGCCATAACAACTTGGTATCAGGATCCATGGGTTTTCCCTCTGATCTGGATCAAGTTAAGAAGCTGCTCGAGGAGCAGGCTGCGGCGATCAAGGAGCAAGGCGAGGCTCTCAAGCTCCTGCGCCAAGATATTGAAGAAGGTCGCGCTAAGCAGTCGGCCAACAACGACAAGCTCGCAACGATCCTGCAAGGCATCATGAATCGCTTGACACGCCTTGAGCGTCAGGAGGGTGTGCTCACCGACGCCTCGGCTGAATCCGCTGCCAATCCTGCCGACAGTGCTGCTGATCCTTTCTTCACGCCTGTTGCTGCTGCTGATCCAGTTCCACTCAAAGCTGCTTATCTGCCGCCGCCGTCGCCAAAGCTGTTGTCCGCAGAGTCCGCGGCTACGCCTGCCGCCGATCCGGTCAATGCACCGATTCCGTCGAAGATCGCGAACGCGCCGCTGCCACGCCTTAGCGGCTGCAGCATCGATGATCTGGACGGCCAGTTGGTCTATGGCGTCGCCTTGCTGTCCAAACAGAGCATGGAAGAGGCCGTGCATCCGCGCATATCGAAGGCTTCCGGGTCGTCAGCCCCGACTGGAGTCCTCGACAGCATGGTGCTGTCTGACATCAAGTCCTGCCACTTTTTGGGAGAACAACATAGACATCATCTGGTAACGGCAGGAGATCACAGGAACCAGGACCTTTTATCTCTTCGTGCTTTAGGATGGGGTCCTCCTACATCCTCTGATAGATGGATAGGAAAGAAATTTATTTTTAGTTATTAATAAAGAAATATTGCCGAGATGTAAAAGGCATATTTCAGAGTCAATTTAGGTTGTTTTTGCACCTGCGTGTGCATGTCGAGTATGTCTGCAGCTCGAGGACGAGCTGCTCGAAAAGAGGGGTGAAGTGTCATGGGCTAGGCCGGTGGGCCTTTGGTGGGCCGGCGTGAACAGTACCCCGACGCTACAGTACCTGTGAACAGTACCCACGGGATTAATTAGAGATAATAGTACCGGATTGGTAGTTTATTGTTAAGGGTCTAGTCAACCTCTCTATATAATGAGAGGAGTTGTATCAATTAAGGGAATCAAGCAAGCCAAGAAACAATCAATCTAATTCTCATCAAGTGTTCGTCCCTCTCATCTATGATCTAGTTCTCATCCCTAACAGCCGTCTCCATCCGGCTATCCTCCCGGTGGTGTTTATCCCCGTTATGGCCGGTGGTCATAACAGTATGTAAGTGTACTGGAATCAGTACATTTTGTTAGTTTATTTGTTTGTGGTTGATGGATAAAAGATTAGATTTCTTGTCTTGCTAACTTATCTGAAATAAATCACTCTTATGCTCTTTTTACATGTCTGAACAGTGCTCTTGGCCATTGGCAAAATAAAGAAGAGGCTCCTAGCCAAATGAAAATAGTTGGTGTTCAAGCTTCAGGGGGAATTATTGCTGGTGCAGTGACTTCTTTCGTTACAACTCCCATAGATACAATCAAGACCAGGCTGCAGGTACTGTATGACATTCTATTTACTTCTTAACCTTGTAACTTGATTTGCATGGTGAAATATTTTGTCAGTCTTACCCTTGCTACTAATGATTCTTGACTACGCTTCTCATTTGTCTATAGTTTGATTCCATATCAATACAATGCCACCAAGTTTAGGGGCATGTATATTTTATCTTGGAAGTATGTTTTGTGTCAGACTTGAATACCTACATGATTTTCAACGGTGTGGTATTGAGGTGCTAGACTGAAATGCTGCCTATATTAAAGCATATCTACTTCTATGTTACATTAGATTATTTTCTGCTGGCATACCTTGATCAATTGTCATAGGTCTGTAATAAGGCCAAAATCAAAATGAAACCCTCATTGGGAAACTTGATCTATCTCTTTTTTTGCGGATAACGGAAACTTGATCTATCTATGACCTCACTGCTTATTGCATGTGATAAAAGTTAGCACTTTCGAACTGACTAAGAGCACACCAGGGATAGGGCATGCATTTTAACAACATGCTTCACGTATCCCAAAATATCACATGTTACATTTGTAGTGATAATGCAACTATCAAACCTGAAAGTTCTCACAATCCTATATTTATGTTCAATCTCTCTCTCCCATCTATTCATATATTAAATTTGTTAAGTTTGTAGTGATGATGGGGCATAGTGTTTCTCTCTATATTGTTGTCACATTTTTTACATTTGTGCTATTTTGAGATCTTTGCTGTATATCCTGTGAGTTATCCTTATTTACAGATGATTTCATCAAGTTTTGTTTCTCATCATTTAGGTTATGGATAATGAGAACAAGCCAAAAGCTGGGCAAGTAGTTAAAAGATTGATCGCTGAAGACGGATGGAAAGGTTTGTACAGAGGGTTAGGTCCAAGATTTTTCAGCTCATCAGCTTGGGGTACCTCAATGATAGTATGCTACGAATACCTGAGTATGTATTGCCTCCCCTTGTCAAATGTATACTTATGCTTCTGGTTTTAAATCACTGAATCAAATGATATCACAAGCATATTTGGTGGCATATATTACTACAGCTCACGCAAGTTAGTTTTTTCATATACAAATAGCTCGCATTTAGAATTTAGTTTATATGCGCAATTCAGGTTAATTGGCATCTCCAGTCCATTGCTCTTGTACATAAATCTTATGTTCAATGAAAATCTCGACTAAAATTAGAGTGTGGAACTTTTTCTGAATAAAGCTGTTACCTTACATGAAAACTTACTTGGATCATTGCCAAGGAGCACACATTATTTCCTGTAACTGGCTACATGCTAACCATTGGCACGTGCAAGTAGCAAATACTATCAGTTGCTTTCCTCGTGCATCAATCTAGTCTAGTGTGGATTTAACCTCTGTAAAAGAAACCAAGTAGTCCTTTGTATGAAACATAGCGTGTCATGAATAAAAACATAGTTGTGCAATCAAAGATATATTTCATATAAGTTGTTTATTTATTTAGAGGACTAATATACATTTAATTTTGGTAAGTTTGTGACCTGAACTCGAAGTATTTTGTTGTTCTTACTGTAATTTACTTTTGTTTCCTCACAGAGCGCTTGTGTGCTAAAGATGAAGAGGTCTGACTTCAAGTCACCTTAACCCGGAATGCAATTCCCACAATCCTGGAAGTTTTGTATTACAAAAGTGAAATAATGCTGTACGTCAACAACATGACACCCACCCCCAAGCTCCAGTTCTTGCTGACATAGGTGAAAGCATTAAGCATGGATGTTTGATGGTGTTGAAGACTTCATTTGATGCCAGACGATAGTCCTTACAAACTTTGGTTCTCTGGGCAGTATTTTTTTCAAAAACGCAGGGGGCCTTATTTTTTTGCCCTCTTTTGTTGAATATGGACTAGGAAGATTATTTTAGATGGAGATAAACGAGATCAGATGTACACACCTATCATTCTTTCAAACTTCAAGGCTTATATAGCGAGGCTGGATGGTTGAGACCAGCTGTAATGACATGGGGCAATATTTCCAGCATATTCTCGTTTTGACCATTTTATTCTCCAATATATACATGCGGTTTCAATTGTCCTTCTGATCCGCCCTTGAGAGAAAAAAATGTGGAAACTTTGTGTGCCCAAGTTCGCTGATTCACTGTGGAAATCATATTATTATGTTCACTGAATCACCGTGGAAATCATATTATTGTGTTCACTGAATCACTGTGGAAATCATATTATTATGTTCACTGAATCGTTACTGACAGACAATAATCGTCTAGGGATTCATTGTGGGTTGATACCGTTTGGTGCCATGGACATTGTGCGTTTAATTTGGCGCTCAAACTACCCTTATTTTCCTGATTTTTTTGTGGGTGCGGTACCATTCCCACCTCTGGTTACTGTCTGTTCATGGTTAGCAATTAGCATTCATGATTTGTTTTGTACGACAATCCATGACTGATTTTGGGAAATGGACTGTGATGGATGAACTAACGTACTCTCTGCAAATTTAAGGTTTTTCGCTATATGGATTTTACATGAGGAATCTGCACTATGCAATTTATTCATATTTGTACCCCCTAAACCAACGATATATTTTTTCTCGCAAAAAAAACACACACACACAACGATATTAATGGTTTTTGTTCGGGATTCGCCATGATGAAGATTTGCAATTTCCTGATATCTCATGACCCACATGTAAGAGACACGTGTGGTAGCATTTCGTGAATAATCGAAGTCTCGAACAAAGGACATGTCCAGCTTCGATCTCTCCAGCTTCAGTCCTCCTCTCCAGCTTCAGTCCATGTCCGGTCACAGATCGTAGTACAAAACGCGCAAGAAGGCATCGAAGATTTTGGGTCGGCCTCCGGATTCCGGGAGTGGGGAGGGAGGGGAATCGAAGCAACGAGAAGGAAGCAATGGACGAGGCGGTGCAGGAGGCGAAGCTGCTGCGGCAGGTGAACGCCCTCATCGTGGCCCACCTCCGCGGCCAGAACCTCGGGCAGGCAGCAGCGGCCGTCGCTGCCGCCACCATGACTCCCCTCTCCGCCGCCGACTCCGTCCCTGTCAACCACCTCCTCCGCCTCGTCGCCAAGGTCCCCCCACCCTCCCCTCTCCTGCCTGGGATTTTGTCCCGCCGGTCTAAACCCTCGCTGTCGGTACGCAGGGCCTCGCGGCGGAGCGAGGAGGAGGAGCTGCATCCGCGTTCGACTCAGTCGGATTCGGTGGGGTGGTGCCGGCCCTCGGCTCCAGTGCCGTGCATTTCAGGTATTGCTCGCCCGTGGCGTCGCCTAGTGATTGGGTGTTTCGTTTTGGTGCTGAATTGTGATTAGTGAGTGGTGTTGACCACGGTGCTATGTAGTGTGCAGGATGTCAGGGGTTCGTCCAAGAGCTTCCCCAAGCACGAGGCGAGGCACGTCTCTGACCATAAGGTGCGTATGATTCTAGTTTTTGCTTGATGACACACCGCTCCTTGTGTGTCAATCTCCATTTTATCTGAACATTTACTGCTACTAGTATTGCACATTTTGCACTTGCGTCAGTAACATGATTATGTGTACAGATTGAGATTCTACTAATGAGTTGGCAATTGATTTTGCTGATGTTCATTGGCTTACATTTTCTTTAGAACATTGCCCTGTGTGCGAAATTTAGTCCTGATGGCAAGTATTTTGCGACTGGGAGTGCCGACACATCGATTAAGTTCTTTGAGGTGAGCTTGAATTGCCACTCCGAGTGCTATCTGGGTTTCCACTGCTTTGTACTTGCAACTCACTATTGTTCTCTCTTGCAGGTTGCTAAAATTAAGCAGACGATGGTAGGGGACTCCAAGGATGGCTCTGCCCGTCCTGTGATACGTACATTTTATGATCACATGCAGGTGAGCATGTCTTGTGTTCATATATGTTGTATATTTACTGATCAAGGGTGTAAGGCTCTTTTGAACATTTCTACAAGATTGCTTCTGGTTAGGGCTCCTGCGGTTCATAGTTAAAAATATTTTCTCACACAGCTGTGTTGAGCATTGACAGGGTATTCAATATTGTAATGAACGAATAAGTTCATGTGCTCTATTTGTCATTAGTGGCTTCCTTTATTTTCCATTGCTCAATTTCCACTGTGCTCTCTGTCAGCTGGTAAACATTTGATTTCTTGCAGCCCATCAATGATCTAGATTTTCATCCTGAGAGTCCAATACTGATATCAGCTTCAAAAGACAATACAATAAAGTATGATTATCTTTGATGTCTACCCTCCGCTGTTAGATTGTCTATTTGAGGTGCTCATACTGGGATTAAGCACCCTTTCAATTATTTGAGTGTTTTTCATGGTATTAATTGATCACTTTGCTATTTCCCTGTATCTGAAATTTGCCCAACAGATTCTTTGACTTCTCAAAAACCAATGCAAGGAAAGCATTCAGAGTTATTCAGGTAGTAAAAGTAACCCAACCTATCACTGTATTATGTCAAATGGTGTTTTTATTGCATATATCAAGGCTCATTTGTTAATACCTGGACAGGATACTCATAATGTTAGATCTGTATGTTTTCATCCCTGTGGGGATTACCTTTTAGCAGGTACTGCAATCCTTTCACTCAATTTGAAATTTACCTGTATGTTATACATTGATTCTTCTGCATGATTTTGAAATTTTAACTGTTTAACATAGTTCGAGGAAATAACCATTTAACATGTTTTTAGTTATTATTCAGTAAAGTAATTTAGTTGTTTCCACAATCTTTAGATATTCTAGTTCAAGGATTCGAATTCTGTTCCTGTATCAAGTAGTTTCTACTTCTCGGGCATTTTGAAAATAATGCAAGTATACCATTTAGAGCTGTTGTTGTTTGGAAAGTCAAATATACCTGCTTTTTGTTGGAAAATTCATTTGCATCTGTTAAGTAGGCAAATCCTGGAAGCAACAGGTGCTGATAAAAAAAATATTTACAGGAACTGATCACCCAGTTGCCCATCTGTATGATGTAAACAGTTTCACGTGCTATTTATCAGCAAATCCACGGGATTCTAGTTCTCCCATTAACCAGGTAGTCCTTTTTTTTTTACCGATTCTCGTTCACAAGCATTAGACCACATTAGTTATTTTTCCATTAGAGGTTCGATTTTACTATGCTAGTCGTACTTATCAATGTTGGTGGCAGGTGCGCTACTCTTGTACTGGGAGCTTGTATGTGACTGCTTCTAAAGATGGTTCTCTGCGCATCTGGGATGGAGTATCTGCTGAATGTGTTCGTCCAATTATTGGAGCACATGGATCTGCAGAAGCTACTAGTGCAGTGTTCACCAAAGATGAGAGGTAAGTGAGCTGTTGGAAGATGCTCTTCTCTCAATATAAAACTGGGTTGTTGTTTGGTTTAGAGAAAAAAGAGAAAGGTGTATGTTTTAAGTTTGACTCAGAGAACAAAGAGAAAGGTTTGTCTGTATATACTGTAAGTTTGATTCAGTTTAGATAGCAAAGAGAAAGGTATATGCTGTAAGTTTGACTCAGTTTATGTTGTAAGTTTGACTCAATTTAGAGAACAAAGAGAAAGCTATATGTTGCAAGTTTGACTTAATTTAGAGAACAGAGATAAAGGTATATGTTGTAAGTTTGGCTCAAGATATTAACAACCTAAGCTGTATTTGGAACGCAGGAATGTTGTAGGATTTTGAAGGATTTGTAACATGTCATCAGAACTCCTGTGTTTCAGACAGGTCTATCTGTTTGACAATCTAAAGAGTGATTAGCAAGTTTTACTGCTTTGTCCTAATGTTTCAGCAATACATTAAGAACCCGCCTAAGTGCCTATAAAGTTCTTTTGAGAACTTAAACCCAAATACCTCGTGTTTATACCGTTGTTTATTCTGAATGCACCTGCATATAAGATTGAGGGGGAAAAACCTGTGAAAGTGAACTTCTTCATTATCATGTTCATGTATATTATGAAATTTGTACACTTTATCTTAGCTATCTGTAATGATCTTTACAATATTCTTTCAGGTACCTCCTGTCTTGTGGGAAGGATTCTTCTGTAAAGCTGTGGGAAGTTGGCACTGGACGACTTGTGAAGCAATATGCAGGAGCTGTTCGCAGACAATTCCGTTGTCAGGTTAGTAGTATGTGTGCTTCTGTAAGGTTATCCCTTTTTTTTCTGGAATTTACTCATTTGTTCTATATGTTTTTGTTGTTCCAGAGCTTAGGAAAAACTGTTCTTAAATTCCAAACAGAAGATTGTAATTTTTCTTGAATGCGAAATAGACTGGTTTGAACTTGCAGCTAAGGCTATTGGCATACCTCTGACTACGATAATAACTGGTTTTCTGTTTAGGCTGTCTTCAATGAAACTGAGGAGTTCGTGCTATCAGCTGATGAGCAAAACAACGAGGTAAATGCCAATTTGGGAACAGTGTTCATGTTTGTCTTTCAACAGGACAACTAGAGCCTAACTATGATAGTGCTTGGTCTTCAGGTTGTTGTCTGGGATGCACTTACGGCTGAAAAGGTTGCAAGATTGCCCTCTGGCACCACCGGCGCTCCTAGATGGCTCGACCACTCCCCAGTAGAGCCAGTGTTTGTTACTTGCGGAAACGATAGATCCATCAGATTTTGGAGACAAACTGTGTAGGCTTGTAGATTCAGCCATTCTAATTAAGAGTTTGTAGCATTACTATTTCAAGGATAAATTTTCTCATGTAACTCGAGCGGTTGTATATGGGAGAAATTGGCACAAGAAATACATTTATTTACTTTGTACTAGCAAACTTTAGTTGGCTCTGCATGGAAGGTTTTTTAAAATTGTGGTTTGAGGAATGCTTTTCTCGATTACGATTGCCAATACCAGTTGTACACATTTCTCTCGTTAGTTACTTTTGAGAGGAGAAAAGAGACAAGCTCTCTCTATTTCACTTTTTTTGGCGACAACTTCTCTGTCGGCGGTAAAAAAGAATTGAGCCGAATTTTCTTTGTCCTGTGGGCCTAAGACGGGATGGCCCATATGAGCCCGACCCATATTGCCAGATTCGAGTGAACCGGCTCCAACTAAAAAAATTCCCCATTTGCCATTTCCGACGAGCACCTTCCCCGTCCTCCTCCCACCTCGCGTGGCACGCCATGGCCTTCTCCCCGCGCTCGCCGTGGTCGCGCGCCAGGAAGCCCGACGTCTACTCTACCTTCGTCGTTCACGGCGATGACGAAGACGACGACGCCCGCGGCGGCGGGAGGCCCGCCGCGATGGCGGAGGATGACGACGACGAGGACCCCTCCTCGCTGCCACCGCTCCTCCAGCGCCTCCCCAAGGACTTCGGCGGTGCCTCCTTCGACGACGACGAGGACCCCTACTCCTCCGACCCCGACGACGCCTCCCTCTCCGCAACCGTCGTCGTCAAGCGCGGCGCCCCGGCCTCCGCTCGATCCCCGTACCTGGATCTGCGGCGCTCCAGCCCCCGCGCCGCCGAAGAGGACCCCTACTCCACCTTCGTTGTCCACTCCGCCGCCCGCTCAGGGGTTGCGGTTGCCTCTTCCAGCCCACACGAGTCCGCCACCGGCACATTCATCCGTCGCTCGGGTGGCTCTTCCAGCCCTCGCGAGTCCATCTCCGGTACATTCATCCGCCGGACGGCCAGCCCGTCGAGCCCCCGTGAGTCCGTATCCGGCACATTCATCCGCCGGACAGGGAGCCCGTCGAGCCCCCGCGAGTCGTTCTCTGGCACCTTCATTCGCCACACCAGCGGGGGCTCAAGTC
This sequence comes from Echinochloa phyllopogon, assembly GCA_033239725.1. Taxonomy (NCBI): domain Eukaryota; kingdom Viridiplantae; phylum Streptophyta; class Magnoliopsida; order Poales; family Poaceae; genus Echinochloa; species Echinochloa phyllopogon. Next base: position 6,003,266 of record BTCW01000009.1, on the reverse strand, counting down.
CCCATGAGGCTGCCACTGGCGGCGGCGGGGGGTTCGGGTCCTCTTTCTGGAGTCCAGCGGTGGAGCAGTCGGAGGAGCTCCGGCAGCCGTCGCCTCTGATGCAGCAGCAACAGCAGCAAAATTCAAGGCGGAAGCCATCGGTGAGCTCAGTGCCAGATAGCGTTACGAGGGAGGATCCTTCTACCAAGTACGAGCTGCTCCATGAGCTCGGTGCGACTCTTGCTTTGGAATTAGTATTTCATTTCTTCTATATCTCTGTTTGTAGAATTCCTGAAGCTTCGAACTGTTTGCATAATGCAAAAATTCATTGTTGAATTCAGGGAAAGGTTCATATGGTGCGGTGTACAAAGCAAGGGATCTCAGAACGCAGGAGCTTGTGGCTGTCAAGATCATCTCCTTAACAGAAGGGGTCAGTTTCTATTACAAAGTTCTGTGTAGATTCTAAAGGCTACGAGAGACATATTTGGCATTCATATTGCTTTGTTGCGAGCATTTAGTTTGCATGGGCTTAAATTGTGAGAGACCCTCACAAACATGAAGCTGCCTGTTGTCTGTGCACTTGCATGTTTCCAAAGTTTAAGTAACTATCTTTGGTCTTCAGGAAGAAGGATATGAAGACATACGGGGTGAAATTGAGATGCTGCAGCAATGCAGCCATCCAAATGTCGTCCGCTACTTTGGAAGTTATCAAGGAGAGGAATACCTATGGGTATCATCAAATAACCTGATAATATCCATCTTTGTGATGCTTGCATGTCAACTCATGAAACAAGCTTGATGTAAATGTGTTTCTCTACTTGTAGATAATTATGGAGTACTGCGGTGGTGGAAGTGTTGCTGACTTGATAGGCATCACAGAGGAGCCTCTTGATGAATCCCAGATAGCTTACATATGTAGAGAAGCACTTAAGGTATTGTTCTTCTAACACGTTGCATGTGGAGTTAAAGCATTGTATCAGATAACTATGAGATCTGCTACTTATACCGCAACATGCTCAGTCACCAGTTTAAAATATTATATATGCCTTCAGATATTTAATTTTGCCTGGATATTTTCTTCTACAGGGTCTTGCTTACTTGCACTCGATTTTTAAAGTTCATAGAGACATTAAAGGTGGCAACATTCTTCTAACTGAACAAGGCGAGGTGAAGTTGGGTACGTGCACTTGCTTTCAGTTATTTCTTAATTTCATTTATTACTGCTTGATATTTCTGTGTGTCCTGACTTGTGAATTTGGCATGGTGTACCACGATGTTTCGAGCAGGCGATTTTGGTGTAGCTGCCCAACTGACGAGAACCATGTCAAAGCGCAACACGGTATTCTTAACTGTATTTATTTGCTACTTCAAATCGAAAGTTCCAGAAGCATTACATCAATGTAACGGAAAGTGAAGTGACATGAAATTTTAGCATAAGAGCCCCCATTTGTGCTTATGCATAGTTCTCTAATATGATGGTACTTTGATGGAAAACTTGGAAACAAGTTTGTATTGGAAAAATATCACCCAGATGTCCAAAATCCAAACTATTTATGTTGAACTTCATGCAATTGCGTTAGGTTCTATTAGGTTAAAGAATGGAAAGTATATAGTTTGTACTTCCTCAGTTGTTGGCACTTCTTCAGTTCTTCGAAGCAAATACTTGTTGAACTCAACCAAGTGGTTCCTGCACCAATACTCCTCCACTGGTTCTCTTCCCTTTCTTATTCTGACCACCTCTATGCTCCAAACAACCTTTTATGAGCTTGCTTACTCCACCTCTTGAATTCACCCACGGACACCACTCTACATTTTTTTTTCTATAACACGCAGGATAGTGTGTAATTGTGTTAAGATTGGAAAAAAAGGTTTGATTATAACCCGCCCACCCACCCCTCGCATCCAACTCATCTGCAAGGCTCCGTTTCTGTACGGTCTACTATTGCGAAAGCGTATTCATCCATTTCATGCTGCTGGGTGCAAGCTGAGAAGTTGCTGGAGCTACAGGAGATAGTAGATGGTTACTGTGACTGTAGCATGTCTAGCTAACGATCTATGGAAACTCAGTGCCATTGGAAAGATTGCCAAGTTGGGAAATACTATCCAGTGTATTACTGTCTTATTGACGTGTGGCATGCAGCCCAACATGTCATCGTCACTATGGATGGTACTTTCCATATTATACCTCTGGGATGGCCGTTGGAGGAAAAAACAAACTCAGGGATGGCACTGGTCTAATTTTTTGTCTCCTATTTTTTTATGGGTTGTGGTCTCCGTACGAATTGTTGACGCAGAAGGAATCCAAATCAGTTTGGGTGGGAGTTAATTGAGTCAGAATTAGAAAGTTTTTTTTTCTCGAATACGCAGGAGAGCTGCGTATCTTTGTATTAATAGAGAGAGAAAACCGGTCCCTTACACACTTCACCACCTCGCTCCGGACCGAGCTGTGAGGGGCTGACGATTACATTAGGTGTACCTTATGACAAAAGACAAAGAAACAACTAGACCAGCAACATAATTAGAAAGTCAGGATTGAGTACAAGTGAAGGTCCAAGTTATAGCCCTAGAAGGGTTCTTTCATGTAGTGCTATAAAAGAGTTCGCTATATAATTTATTAAAATCTAACAAGAAAGAAATCAATGCACTCTCTTTTTCAACTGCTCCCAACGCTTCTATTTTCTCTTCTACCCCAGCTAGGCTGCTGCACTTCTCTAATTGCCAACCATGGCCATACATATGCTGGAGGAACCCATAATTATTCATTCATCCGATTTTTGTTACATAGCGCACCCACAACAGTTAGTGTCCATTCTAAATTATATTCATTTTTTTTCTACAAGCATGCAGAAGCTGACACTTCTACACTTCTAAAATATGCATACTGATTAGTCGGATTGGCATGCAGCCATGCACTGGGACTGGATCCCTCATGGCAACACAACACAAAACTCACCATACATACATTGTGTCCTGGATGTCTCTGTTGTTGGCGCACAGACATACTTCAACCAAAATGCATGAATAGAACTGTCCCAAAGTTTACGGCAAATAATTCTATTGTTGCATAACAGTTTGACTACATCACTCACTAAACCTAGTCTTGAACTCTTGAATGAAATCCCCCCCCCCCCAAAAAAAAGTGCCCCCCTTTTTTTGCAAAGAATAAAAGTTTTAGCAGCAAATTTCCATAACTCAATTCTTCATGCTTATACTTTCAGTTCATTGGCACTCCACATTGGATGGCGCCCGAGGTCATTCAAGAAAGTCGTTATGATGGAAAGGTTTCATCTCATCCCCTCTACAGTATAGGCTACATTTTAGCAGTATTAATGGATTTTGGCATTTTAATTTAGGACTTGGCAGCTGTAAAATTTATGGTTGGATAATTGGATTTTTCAGTCAGTAGGAATTATTTAAATATTTTATTCCCTTGGGTGTGAAGACATCTTTTCATATGGCAGATGAAAGTTATGTGTAACTGCAAGGACATAGGTACTTAGTGCATCCAGTGAATGAATATTATAGGACGTTGCACAAACATGGAAATGTTTTGTTTTCTTCCCCTCTTGATGGTTTCTCAAGTCACAAAAACTTACTACCTAATAACTAAGCCTCCACAACATCAATCTACTGTTCACTATACTGAGAAAATTGACTACTGGATTATTTCTTTAGTTTGTCTTAGCAATCTTTCATGCAAAGGTAACTTTATGTTCTTGTCTTTTGGCCCCAGGTAGATGTTTGGGCATTAGGTGTATCTGCAATTGAGATGGCAGAGGTAGATATCGTTCTTTGCTTCGTTCTTCTGTAACTGAACACTTTTCTTTTTTATTCCATGACATGCTAATGTTTTGATCTTTTGTTTGTTTCTCTTACTGTAGGGCATGCCACCAAGATCCACTGTGCATCCAATGAGAGTACGTGCAATGCTTATTGATGCCTGTTAGTATCTGCAGTTAATGCAGCTATAACAGAATTAAAGCTGCTTTACCTTTGGTGTACTGTACTTCTTAGTTCTTATCTCTTTACTTTGCATATGTTTCTTTACCTTGTCTAGCTAATTGCTTACCAATTAGTTCCATCTTCATTTAGCTTGACGCATCGACTAATCGTCTCTTTACCTCCCTTATTTCAGGTTATCTTCATGATATCTAGTGAACCTGCACCAATGCTGGAGGATAAGGAGAAGTGGTAAGTTGTTTCTAATAATCTATGTCACTTATTTGAACACCACATCTAATATTTTACAAAAATCAAATTATTAAGTGCCTAGAAATAGGGATTTGGCCTAGATTTCTTTTGATATTCACTAAAATCAATATAAACATAAGCAGCTGGTGAAATTAGAGGGACACTCATCCAAACAAGATCTTCCTGGGATTGCAAATTGATGCTTTAATCTGTTGTCTGTCAGTACCATCTGCCCATCATATGTTACTCTTTATGTGTGTGTGTATTTGGGCCATATTATAGCTTCAAGACATAGTATAGAAAGTGAGAAAACTTATTAGCATAAATATGTGCTGCCTTTCTATTAATTGAATTATTATGCCATCTCCTTCCTCTTTGGATGGGCTTATACAATTCTGAACCTTTTTGCTATGACCAGCAGCTGAATTATATGAGATAGTTGCTGTCTAGGTACAGTTTGATGAAAGTTCTAGGCAGTTGTCTTTATTATCATTCAAGAACTCCTTTGTTTAGTACTTGGTTCAAGAGCTGGCAGATTCTGTCCTCGTTAACCTTTATAGACTTTGAAAACACCTGTCCAGTTGACAGATATGGACTCCATATTTGGGACTCTATCCTATTTAGGGCATAAAATAATCTTTTCTGAAATATTTTACCATTTTTCTCAGACAGCTACACTTATCATACTGTTCTTTAAGTTGTTTCCTCTATTAAAAAAAGCATCAAAATTCAAAAGATTAAACATAAGACAATAGTTTTGACCATCAGTTGGCCTAAGTTCTTGTTATCCTACCTATCAGGTCTCTTCTCTTCCATGATTTTATTGCGAAGTGTCTAACAAAAGATCCAAGACTTCGGCCTGCTGCATTTGAGATGCTGAAGGTACTTAATTCATGCTCAGGGACGACTTTTGTGGTGCATTTTCGTTATCTCTTATTTATGTATTTACATATTGTTGTATTTTTTCCAAAATACCCTCTACAGCACAAATTTATTGAGAAGTGTAACACTGGAGCTTCAAAAATGTTGGCAAAGATCAAGGATGCGAAGAAGATTAGAGCCACGCTTGCTGCACAAAACCAGCTGTCTGACCCTGATGACGTATGCCTCACTCCCTTTCACTATTAGTTGTATCTGCATTTTATTGGTTATTATGGTATTCACTCAGGCTATAGAATTGACTTTGTTATCTGCAGACAATGCTAGATGCAACTGTTCGAATAAATGAAGAATATGGAGAAACTGTTCCTGCAAACTCTCAGCAACAAATGAAACACGCAACATATAATGATGGTCAGGCAGGTAATGATAAATGAGAAAGTCTAGTACTTCACTCTTGTTCTTTATATTTCTTATACGTCGATTTCTTAAAATAATCAGGATTTGTTGTTATCTCATGAATATTTCCTCTGCATGATTCTTTTCTTCAATTGTTCCATTTGCACACTAGAGATGCTAATGATTGGTTGCTAAACTGACATGAGCATGAAACTTTTTTTCCTGTGAATATTTTGTTGAGCAACTGTGATGTTCCTTAAATGGGATGCTTATAACTATAGTGCAGTTTCATATATTCCTGTCTTGTGCTATTACCCTTGAAACCGTTGTTTAATTATTTCCCTTATAGGTGATTTCGGTACTATGATAGTTCATTCTGAAGATGGCGACGAAGTGGCAGAATCACCCATTTTTCCAAGAACAGAGTTCATTCCAGGCCTTGGTAGCATCAATTCTTTCACACATGATCCAAAGAGAGCTGAACTCATTTCAAAGTTTTGGTATGAGAAAGAAATTTAGCTGATGTATATTTCCAGTCATAGAAAGCAGCGTGATGGAAACTTATTCTTTACCCCATCATAAATCTTATGCATGATATTTTGATAGGGCGGAGAATGCAACTGATAGTGATGCCAATAAAGATCGGGATCTAGATGACCGTCTTGACATGGCGGAACCAAAAGCAATTCCAACTTCAACTGGAACTGTGAAGAAGCATATGGGTACAGAAGGGACCATGCGTCGCCATGACAGTCAAATTGGCTCATCACCGGGTCTTGCCAACACAACAACTAAGTTAAATAGTAGTCCAAGCCGTAAAGCATTTTCTGTTCAGGATAAGGTATATGCGTTGTGGTCACACATAAACTACTCATATAACCGAATCGGTCTAAAGTATTTCAGATCTATAATTGCCTACCTTCCCCTGCGAACTCCGTATCTAATTTTTCCAATGTATGTCCCTATGTTTTTTTTTTTTGTAGCTCTGGTCAATTTATGCTGCTGGCAACACTGTGCCTATACCATTCCTTAAGGCGATTGACATTTCACCGCTAGCTCTAGTGTCAGAAAATAAAGCAGGAAATGGCCTGGCTGGTTCAAGTACAAATGATGCCTTGGAGGCAGTTAGGGAGCTGTTCAGTGGTGATGGGCAAGCAAAGAAAGGACGCAAAGGGCAAAGCGAAGTATGTTGCAGACTTTTCTTTTTTAAACGTTTGCAAAGGGATACTGTCTCTAACACTGGATTTGGTTGCATTAGGTTCCTCTTCCTCCTGGTGTGCACCACAGATTAACAACATGCCCCACATTGATGAACCTGGCCCAAGCTCTAGCTTACCATAAGACGTGAGTTTATTTGGACTATGTTTTGCTATTGGTTTTTCCTGCAATATGACTGAAGTAAATTCACAATTGTTTTCTGTAGCTGCTACGAGGACATGCCTCTACAAGATTCACAAGCAACACAAGAGCAGCAGACGATACAAAATCTTTGTGATACACTTCGAACCATACTGAGGCTGTAGACATGCATGAGTGAAGGCTGTAACCTTGGGGATTCTGAAGCGCTGGGCGCTGGCACCGCAGGGAGCCAAGGATGAATATGACTTGACATGGTGGACAATGACCCTGCTCGGGGTGGTTATGGTGACCAGGATCGAAAGCAGGATGCAAGCCGCGGGGTGAGGCAGATGGCGCCTGCCGCTGCCGTTGAATTTTGTGGACGCACTGGAAGCTGTGAGTTCTCTTCTGGTAAATGGAAGTTTTTGTCGCTTGTTAATAGAGTAGGCTCTAGGTGTTTCAGTGAGCGGTGTATGTAGAGATTGTGCATCGATTTTGGCTAATCAAGTTTTGCGGTGCCCATAGGTATTTTAGTTCTGTAATGATTAGACAGGGCGACTCTCATCCATCCAAATCCAAATAAATAGAAATAATTGATAAGTAGAATAAATAGAAGTTCTGTGTGCGATGGTTAGTTACGGTCAGACGGACAAGATTCTGAGTCCGTACACTTCATCCGTTATGTTGACTCTTCGAAATATTGGAAGGCTTGATTTTTGCTGCCTTACCTTTTTTTTTCCTTATGCTTGGTCACTTTACGGCATGCTTCTCGTCGTCCCAAGCGGCAGTTCTTGTAGCCGCACACATGAACGGCGCGGTTCTTGTCGATGGATGCTTACACCCTGCCCCAGTTGAGGCCGGGAGCATCGAAAAATATTCAGCCTGTATACTGACCCACCATACAATCTAGACTTGCCAAGTACTCCACGTTCTTGTGAACCAAACACGTTCCATCCATCTAGACTGGCCAAGTACTCCCCGTTTTTGTGAGCCAAGCACGTTCCACGTACACAAAATTACTACTAGCACAAGCTGGTACTCCGTAAACCAGCACAGGCCGGTTGGTTTTTGCCTGGAAACAACGCAATCATGCGTCCTCGGCTGAAAGCCACTCCAGATGTGACAACCTGGGATCTGATGCTGCATCCCACTAAACCACGGTGGCAGCGACTGATCACACTTCGCAGCCGATACCGAACGCAGGGCCAATTGCCGATCACCCAAAACTAAGGGAAGAGAAGTGATGTGAGACTGAGTGGTTAACGTGCACTTGTAGCCGTACAGTACTACTCCTAATTAGGTATCCCTGAAGATAGAAATTGGATAGGTAAACTGCATGCTGACAGGGTAATCAATCTATCGGAGTGTAAAGCTAGTGTGACGTGCGCCTATCTGTGCCCCATTAATTAATTAATTAAAAAAGCATAAAGGGCGATTCCTGTGCAGCATGGGTCTTGTTCACGTCAATGATCAAGCCGCAGATCCCCCAATTAACCAACCGATCAATATCAATCAATTGTTGATCCTGAATTTCCAGGTGGACACGCACTTGGGTTCCTCTTGGAGTGGGTGACACGCCGGATCGCGCACGCAGCACTAGACCGCAGCCACAGGGCGGTAGTAGTAGGCGTAGCTAGCGCCTGTCTCAGTCACGTCCGCCCCCCCGGCTCGGCTCGTTGGCCTTGGCCGTACGTGCACCGTGCCATGTGATCACCATCAGCAGCAACCGCCCCGCGACGCGGCTACGCAACAACAAAAGCAGGTCCGCTCGTCTGAGTCGGCTCGTCTCGTCCCGCGTCGTCTCCCTGCCCGCGGCTCACCTCCTCACAGGTTCACACACTCCCCTCGTTTCGTTGGCTGCCTCCCTTCCGCGCGCGGGCCGAGGGGAAGGCGGCGGCGGCGGCGGCGATGGGGAAGAACATGCGCATCAAGACGGCGACCAAGGCCAACCGCGTCCCACTCCTCGGCAACGCCAACGGGGTGCGTGCACCGCGGCCTCGCTCTTCTCTCTCTCTCTCCGTCTGCCTCGCGGCCGCGGCTTTATTCCCGTTCGAATTTTGTTTCTGATTGCGCGTTTCGGCGATTGTGTGGTGCGTGCAGGAGACGTCGAGGGCGCTCTCCGACCTGGAGGAGGGCAGCAACGTCCAGGTTCGGCGCTTTAGCCCCGCCTTGCAATCCCCTTCCTTCCGCGCAAACCAGCTAATTAATCCTCCTCTATGTCTTTTTTTTTCATCGTTAAAATTGGAATTATCTCAGCCAGCGAACGTCGGGTTCTGTCGAGTCATCAAGTTGGTGAGTGAGCCCTGCTGTCTTCGATTTTTTTCTCTCTGTCTCCTGTGGTGATGTTAATCGTGTCGTGCTGAACATGTGAGCTCGGGTTTGCAGGCCAAGCATGACGCCGGGAAGCTTGTCCTCGCCACCATGGCACTGCTCGTAGCCTCCCTCAGCAACATTCTCGTTGTAGGTATCCGCCACTTGTTATCAAAAAAATATTTCTGCTAATATTTTTTTCGTTCTTTTTGAAACAAGGATAGCCGCTGAATTTCGTTGTTAAGCCTTTCCTGTCTTCATGAAGGCTGAGCACTGCGTGTAGAATGCAGAGTTCTTGTTCCTCTGTTAGCAGTTAGCATGTATGGTGATTTAAATTCAGCTAGCACCTCAAGTCTTGATTGAATTACAAGTCAACTATGTAGATATTTAGAGGCTTCTTTTCAAACTGTTATTAGTATGAATCAGTGTTCGGTGATGAGTAGAATACAACCGCTTTCAGGGCAAGTGCTATTTTCATTCTTAAACAACGTGGTGAATTGGTGATCAAACATTTTTTTTCATGTTGTAATGGATGGATCATCTTGTGGTGTCCTGCAGCCGAAATATGGTGGCAAAATAATTGACATTGTGTCAAGAGATGTTCGGCGCCCAGAAGATAAGGCTCAAGCCCTGGAGGATGTGAAGGGCACAATTTTGTACATTGTGATAATCGTTGTAGTCGGGTATCTTTCTTTCTTTCTTCAAAACTTGACTTTGGAAATCATCAGAAATGCTCTGTACTTCAACTTTATGAGCTTCTGTTTGTTCACTTTGTTTCTAATGGATCAAGTTATGCTGTAATCTTTACTTTACACTAATTGAACCATTTTTGCTAAATGCATTGTCATTTAGAAAATAGAGTTATGCTTATGTAATATACTGAGCTACCTTGAATCATTGAAAACCATCTCTTACCCTGTTTCAGTTCAGTTTGCACGGCTCTTCGGGCATGGCTATTCAATTCTGCTAGTGAGAGAGTAGTCGCTCGACTTAGGAAGGACTTGTTCAGTCATCTCATAAACCAGGCAAGCAAATTTGTTCTATCCAAAATCTAGTATTTATGCACACAGCAACGTTCATGTTCTCAAGACTCATCTTATGCCACCACAGGAAATAGCATTTTTTGATGTGACAAGGACAGGAGAGCTCTTAAGCAGGCTTTCTGAAGATACACAGATAATAAAAAATGCCGCTACAACCAACTTATCAGAGGCACTGCGCAATATCACTACTACAGCTATTGGTCTTGGTTTTATGTTTTCAACTTCATGGAAGTTAACATGTAAGTAATATTTTTGTACTCTATTCAGAACAAATTGGCATTTTGTTCTGCTTTAGGAAAATTATGATGCACAGATGTTTTATATATGCTTCAGAAAGCAATTATTGCTGGACGTGTGATACCGTCAAATCATCAACATTCTTTGAGCATTTTCTTTAGTTTTGTGTAAACCCACTGTATTTAATCAAGGAAATCTCATTCATTACTATCTGCACAGTGCTGTCACTCGTAATTGTCCCGGTTATATCAGTTGCTGTGCGTAGATTTGGACGATTTCTTCGTGAGCTTTCACATCAAACACAAGCTGCTGCTGCTGTAGCTTCATCCATAGCTGAGGTTCGTATACCAGAGCATCCTGTGGCCTGTTGTTTGTTAATGGGCATGTTGGGGAGGTTTTTCTCAAACCCTTTATTTGGGTACTGTCACCAAAAACAATCACATTGGTGTTTTGAGTTTTGACATCTAAGTGCAAGCATATAATAGATTCGCTTTTTCTTTGTATTTATGCCTTGATAAGTCTCTACTACCATTCAGGAATCCTTTGGTGCAATTCGCACAGTAAGATCCTTTGCTCAGGAACGTCACGAGATTTCACGCTATGGTGAAAAAGTAGAGGAGACACTTAAACTTGGTCTCAAGCAAGCTGTGAGTGCCCTACCATTCATGTAAAATAGCACCACATTCCATAATTTAATAATTAATAGTCTGATTCGATGCATTTGTTTTTGTAGAAAGTTGTTGGCTTGTTTTCTGGAGGGCTTAATGCAGCATCAACCCTGTCAGTGGTTATTGTTGTCATTTATGGGGCCAACTTAACCATCAATGGTTACATGACAACTGGTTCTCTCACGTCATTCATCTTGTATAGCCTTACAGGTACTTTTCAGTGTCAACAGTATTTATACTGAACTTAGTATCATGCTTGATTTTGTCACTGTAAATTTAAAAATATTTGATAATTATTATGTACACAGGGTGGCACATTTGGTTTTACATGTGTCGTTTATGGTTTATTGATATTTATGCTCAACTCCTTGTGTATACAGTTGGTTCGTCAGTATCTGCCTTGTCAGGACTATACACAACTGTAATGAAAGCTTCTGGTGCAAGTCGTAGAGTTTTTCAACTTTTGGACCGTGTTTCCTCAATGTCAAACTCTGGGGACAAATGTCCAATAAAGTTAGTTTCTTTATCTATCAGTTTTATAGAGTGGTTCTACTTATTCAATATGAGTATGCAGTACCTTTAATTATTGAATTCCATTTTTTAGTGAAGAAGATGGGGAAGTTGAGCTTGATGATGTCTGGTTCTCATATCCTTCTCGCCCTACTCATATGATTCTTAAGGTACTTTACAGAATACTGTGCAATTTACATGTCCATTTACCAGATTTGACATTTTCTTTCCATGTGTATAAACAGTGTACCTAGTAAAGAGAAACTAGGAGCAAGACTTGCATCAGTTTTCATCCATATTCTTGTGGGCTTTTCCAGGATTAACTGATTAGTGGGCTCTTTTTTCAAAAAGGAATAACAATCCTTTTCATTGCGTTTTCTCTCATTTTGTTTTGTTGTGATTCGTTCCTCTGTGATCCCAGGTGAGCAGGTGAATGCTCTTTTGTGAGCCCATTTGGTGCTGGCGAGTGACCTGCCTTCTTACTCTTCTATTAGTCTATCTACTTTAATTAGGATTGTAGGCAGAGCTCCAGCCCTTCTCGCTCCAAAAAGAAAACAAAAATGCAGCGACATACATTACTTCACATTACAACGTGAACAAAGGCCGAACTTAGTTTTTTTCTTTCTTAAAAAACATTGTTCTTTGATTGATTCATATGGGACTTTCTAGAACGACATACCTGGGAATTTCATCATTGGTTTAGGTGTAAAGTATGAATTAAAGGAGATCCAATGTGAACCTGGCAGCAATGAGGGGGTTGAGCCTCTCTTATCAGACACATCAATGTTCACCAGCTTGAACCATCTGTGTGCTAGGGGCCAGTTTGTGCCAGAATCAGATTCTTTAACCTGCAAAATAAGGCCTACATATTTCATAGTAGTGTGTAGAGTATACAGTCATTTATGAGCTTTATCAGTATCATGGCGAGCATGGTAGTTAAGCTTATGCTTGCTGTCAACAAATATTGCAGGGAATAACACTGAAGTTAGCGCCAGGTTCAAAGGTCGCACTTGTAGGGCCAAGTGGCGGTGGTAAAGTAAGATTTTTTTTTCTCGTGTGCTAATTATGTGACACGCTTTGTCTTAAAGTAGAAGTGTTTTCAAGCTGCAGCCTCAGTTACACTATTAATTTTTGCAGACCACAATAGCAAATTTGATTGAACGGTTTTATGACCCTCTAAAAGGAAGGATCTTGCTTAACGGAGTACCATTAGTAGAAATTTCACATCAGTATCTTCACAACAAGGTACGTCATGCAACAATTTGTCATATGGGAATGATTATTTCAAGTCATATAATGTTATCTAGGCCAGGATAATGTTGCAAGGTTCACAATACTGATTACTGATGATAGAATATTGTAGAACTGTCTATATGCTAGTTAGATCATTTTATTTGTGCCGAAGTTCTAATTAGCAGTTCCACCTAACAGTCTGGACTCTGGTGAATCCAGTAATTCTTGCTAATTTAAATGGTAATTCTAAATAGCTCTGGTATGAAGTTTGGTGCAGTGGAGAATGTGAAACTAGACTTTGATTTGTAACTAGAACCGGCACAATCAGCAGCTGTTCAAAGTTCAACTTGTAACGGGCACTTAGTTTCTATTGTCTGTACCATGCAATGTTGGGCGTTAAAAACAAGCAACCAACCCATCTAAATCTGTAGCTACTTTAACTGTGAGGTTAAGAGAATCTATAGGTTTATATTTTCAGTTAACATTTAATTACCACATGGCTTATTTTAACAGCAAAAATTCCATACTTATTGTGTCTAATTCTTTTATAAAACTCAATGTTTCTTTCGGTTTTTCAGACTATAAATTAGGAAAAACTGCAAACATTAATTATGATCAACAAGCAAATTGTGAACTTGTCAGAATTAAATGAAAATCCTTGAAAAAGTTCTGTATTATATGAGCACTGTGATGAATACCCTGAGATTATTTTTGTGGCAAGTACAACTACAATACTTGATTAATATGGATGTTCACCAAGTTCAGAGATGGTCCTTATTGTTCCCAATGTTTACTGACTGATTTCAGGTAAGCATAGTCAGTCAGGAGCCTACACTCTTTAACTGCAGCATCGAAGAGAACATTGCTTATGGATTAGAGGGTAAAACTAACTTTGCTGATGTTGAGAGCGCAGCTGTAAGTATCTGCATTCAGAAACATTAGTGCATGACTGCAGGATTGTACATCCTTATCAACTATCTTTCTGGTGCAGAAAATGGCAAACGCACACAACTTCATATGCAGCTTTCCAGACCAATACAAGACTGTAGTTGGCGAGCGAGGGATCAGGTTATCCGGTGGGCAGAAGCAGAGGATTGCAATCGCAAGAGCTTTGCTTATGAACCCACGAGTGCTTCTCCTGGATGAGGCTACAAGTGCCCTGGATGCCGAGAGCGAATATCTTGTCCAGGTAAGCACAAATTCTCATCTCTTGAACTACTTATGCCAGCAAGAAACAAACAACAAATTTATTCTGCAATGCCTCTGGTATCTAACAGAAAAGTTCTTTACCTACTTGTCACAGGATGCAATGGACTCGTTGATGAAAGGGAGAACCGTTCTTGTGATAGCTCACCGGCTCTCGACGGTCAAGAGTGCCGACACTGTCGCCGTCATCTCCGACGGCCAAATTGTGGAGAGGGGCACACATGACGAGCTCCTCGCCCGCGACGGCATCTACACGGCCTTGGTGAAGAGGCAGCTGCAAGGGCCGAAGTTTGAGGCCACCAGCAGCATCAGTGAGACGGCCGAAATAGAAGGTGAACCCAGCAGCAATGGGCGATAGCCCTTTGCACTGATAGGTGCCCTGCCCCACTCCAGTTAGTCAGGCAACAGTTGATTCGAGCCCCACTAAATTATACAGTACTTCGTATATGTAACCCTGATCCTGATGTATTCATGTATGCCACTGCGATTCACGCGAAAACGATTCAGATGTCACACTATGCTACAGTTGTTGTTGGAGTAACGGGTACTCCTGCACTTACGTATGGTTTAGTTTTGTGAAATTGTGATAATGCTGTGCTTATTTCTTGCTGCTGCACTGCCGTTATCAACGTTACTTCGTTACACAACGCTATTGTATAGCTATTCGTTGATCAGGGACGTGAAACTTTATAAAATTTAGCCACTAACTCAAAAATGTATTAGAATTGTGTAACATGGAAAGGATAATTTCACCATCTTCTATAAATTTCAAAAGAAAATACTTAGAGCTAAGTCATCGATTTGATGCAGTAGGATGCCCAAAAAAGTGAAGTAAAAAAAGATTTGTTGAATGCTATAACATACGTCGTTATCCGTCTAGCGACAATTGAGGGAGGAAATTGAGTTACATGTTATGTCGTTGTCATCTTTTCTTGTCGTTTGTGTTGTTACTAAATTTTCTCGTTTGTGAAAATTACCGTTGACAATATATCGACTAACTATAATATGCTGCTATTGGATTTTTCTTGTTTGTGGAAACGATTTGTCGGTTCTCGTCAACTAACTGCAATATCTTGCTATTGGATGTTTCTTGTTTATGGAAATCATTTGTCGGTTTTCATTGCCAATATGTCGACTAACTATAATATGCTGCTATTGGATTTTTCTTGTTTGTGGAAACGATTTGTCGGTTCCCGTCGGCTAACTGCAATATCTTGTTATTGGACTTTTCTTGTTTATGGAAATTATTTGTCGGTTTTCATTGCCAACATGTCGATCACTAACCGCGATTAGATTGGATTTTTCTCATTCATGTAAATCATTTCCGGTTTTTTGTTGGCAATCTATGGACTAGGTCCCAGGGCGTCTCCTACTTCACTCCTAGCAAGCATGAAACCGACATCTACAGCAATTTCACCCCCATAGCTTGTGCTTCCATATATCTGTAAAACCGAATTACCCAAACTTACGCCCCAAGAGAAAAACAGTGGCTCTCACGTTCGCTTCCGGCCACCTATCTCGAGAAAGGAAGGGAATAGCGCACGGTTAACCGTCGCATCTCGAACACGTCAGGGACCGGACCAAAAAACCTCTGCCGGCTTCTCTGCTCGTACTCGTACTACGCTACGCCCGCCTGGTCCGTCCGACCGTCCACTCGCACAAGAGCACGAGAACTTCTTTAACGCGTCATGCCTGCCGTGCCGGTGCCTTCTGACCTGTGTGCAGTTGTGCCCAGACAGACGCCGCCTCTCTCGTAATCCTCTCCTTCTCTGGGTCTGCGCCCGGGAGCTAGATCCGGATGGACCAGCCGCAAGCGAGGCGGCGGCCGCGGCGGCGGGGCCGGGGGAGAGGGAGAGGAGGCGCCGCTGCAGCCGCGGCACCGGGGAACGGTGCGGACGTGCTGGCCGTAGAGGGGGCAGGCGCGGCGGGTGCGGGTGCGGCCCCGGTGACTGCGGACGGCGCCGCCACGCCGTCGAGGCGTAGCAGGAACCGGCGGAGGCCGCGGCGGCGGCGTGATCGGAGTGCTGGCGCGGCTGCGGCGGCGGATGAGGCAGCGGCGGCGCCGGAGAAGGCGGAAACCCCCGTTTCAGGTATACCACCACTGCCTTTGCTTCGCGTGACGTGACGTGCCGCACCGCGCCATGGATAGGGTAGCTTCATGGTTCCGTGACCGCGTTGTGTATTGCTGAGCCAAAAACTTCACCGCTCGCGGCTGTCATGTCAAAGGCGAGCGTTGTTTGTACTGGAGTGTAATAATTCCGTTCCGAGTTGATGGTGGTGCCTCGGCAGAAAATAAAATCCTCAGTTAAGGCGAGCATTTACTTGTGTACTTATGTTGGATTTGTGCCCTTCTACGTGCATTTTCCAACACTGCAATGCATCAGTGTGGTATTGCCTGTAGGCAAACTCGTGTGGACTGCTGTATTGCTGCTTGGTAGGTTTTATGCTCCCAAATGTTTCGAAATTGTTTCTGCACGCTTACTACATGATCACTTCAATTCATTTTAGATAGCTGGTCAGCATTTGTGAAGGGTGCAACTTACGCTTTTCAACCATTTTTACCATATCGTTTTGTCGTTTTCTGTACCGCTTGAGTTTAATTTTGGTGTGAGAAGTTATACTTTGCTTACAACTCAAAGAGGGGTTATGCTCTCTCATGACACTGATGTCTAAGGAGACGTTCATGACATGGCTAATTGTTTGGCAGATACAATTTCAACTCAAGGAGGTTCTGCCCTGCAAGCAATTTGTCATTTGGAAGCAGTGCCATCACATTCGGGCGAGAGTGTACTGCAGACTACAACCAAGAAGATAATCAACTCAAATGAAACAAGAAAGAGAGATTTTCAGGCTGGAAATGAGGTGCTAAAAGTTTCTGCCGCAGATGGTGATCCCTTCTCTTGTCTTTCCCGCCATGAGCATTCTGTTGGAGCAGTTGAAGCCTCAAGGAGCAAATCATTGAAGAGATCTGATGTAGCATTCCCTATTGATAACTGCACTGCACAAGGAACTGATGACGGTGACATGGATTATCACAATAAAGACTCAAACCTCCCAGCGATGGAGGGTACTGATTTGTCAGGGAACCTGGAAGAAGTATGCCAGAAAAGAATGTATCATGACTGTAGCTCTTTGCAGAAATCAGAAGAATATAAGGAAAATGAAAATGGGTCTTCTCTCAACTCCGGCAATTTAAGGGAGGAAAAGAAAAGAAGGAAAAAAAGAGGTGGGAAAAGGCATAATCGTTTCAAAAGAACTACTTCACAGGATTTTCCATTGCCAACTGCTGCTGGTAATTCTGATTTGATGACTGCCATTTCTGAGAACAATACTTCATGTCTTGAACCAAAGGGACAGAGGGAAAATCAGAACAAGATTCCTACAACTAACTTAGCTCCAGTGGATAATGCAAAGAGATCAGAAGCATATGGCGTAAATTTGGACAGCACCACTGGAAAGAGTAATTTGGACAGCACCATTGAAAAGAGTTGTGAATTGGGAACAAGTAATTTGGACAGCACCTTTGAAAAGAGGTGTGAACTGGGAAAGAGTAATCTGGACAGCACCTTTGAAAAGAGATGTGAACTGGGAAAGAGTAATTTGGACTGCACAAATATGGAGACAAATGGAATGCAAGAGCAAGAAGTACCATATTCATTAAATGATCACAATGCTAACTACCTGAGCACTTTCAGTTTGGCTGAGGCATACATGGAAAAACTCAATCTTATCTTTTCACCAGGACAATCCTTAGGGTTTCCAAAGAAAAAGCTTCTCATCTTAGATCTTAACGGTTTGCTTGCGGATATCAATGATGACTTCCACAATGCTCACATGGCTGATGCCAAGGTTCGACGAAAATTAGGTGAAATTTCTAGCATTATCGCCTATGATTATTATTTGCGACAATGCTGATTTAGAATGTGACAGAGATGTTAACATATGATTATACCTTTTTATCAGTCTTCCGAAGGCCTTATTGTGACGATTTTCTCAACTTTTGTGCCATGAATTTCGAGCTAGGTGTATGGTCCTCAAGAAAAAAGTATGATCCCTTCTCATCTTTCTCCATTTTGGCTTTCCTTTTTTGTTCTGCTTACTAATCGTGGGATTCTAATTTCTCCAGAGAAAATGTTGATTCGGTCGTTAATATCATTATGAAGGATTTCAAACCGCGCCTGCTATTTTGTTGGGTAGGTCTACTTGACACTTGCTTTTTCTCATTCTGAGTTTTGCTTTGCTTGATGGCCTTAATATGCGCAGGACATGTCTAAATGCACATTTACTGGACACAAAACACTGGAGAACAGGCACAAGCCGTTAGTGCTGAAGGAACTGAGGAAACTGTGGAATAAGGAAGAACCTGATCTTCCATGGGAAGAAGGGGACTATTCAGCTTCAAATACATTACTTGTGGATGACTCTCCTTACAAAGCTCTGCGCAATCCTGTATTTGTCCAGCCTCTTCTAGACACCAATTTTCAATACATTTACTTACATTGCATATCTCACACGATCTTTTTATGTCTATCTTGTGTAGCCACATACTGCAATCTTTCCTCGCTCCTACAGTTATCTGAACTGGAACGACAATTCACTGGGTATGTGCTCATCATTATTGATGCTCTACCTCTGTCTGACTACAATTTATTCATGCTTTAAATTTCATTTCCTAATAAGCAGGTCCTGGTGGAGACCTTCGTGTGTATCTGCAGAACCTAGCCGCTGCAGATGATGTTGAGTGTTTTGTTTGTAATAATCCATTCGGTCAACCCTTCATCACCGAAAGTGATCCGCATTGGAACTTCTATGCTCAGATTGCGAATAAAGGGTGTGCCCCCTTGGCATGCTGTGCTTGAACTCCCCTATTCCTGGGAGTCCATTGGTTCTCCATGGTCAGGGATCGCTCTTAAGCTTGTAACTTGTATATTGTGATCTTCTTCGAGGAGTGCCAGTTTGCATGTATCCCTGTATTGAGGGTTACAAAGTTTTTGTAGGATCAGTTTAACTGTAGGCATTGTGAATGAAGGGTACCAAATGAATGAATGGTGTGGCTGTGTTCACAATCTCGAATTGTTTGCAATCTCTTCCGTTTATTCACCTGTATTCCATTCCCAATGGCTCTACTGTCAATGATGCAGAATTAGTTGCTTGTTCATCCATGGGGTACTCTGCCAAATTTTATACTTGCAATGAGCTGAATCTGTACTGACAGGACATTATACTTTGCAAAATTGGCTCTGATACATTATTTTCATGTCACTACTCAGATTTTCGCTGTAAACGAGATTGGTTGCAACCTACACCACCTTGTGCGTGCGAAGTGATCAATATACCATCCCAAACTTCATCCAACTGACAGTAAAAATGAGCTAAGCAATACAGATAGCTAAAGCGCTAAACCACACCGTTTTTTGCATGCTCCATTTGGTTTATGCTTGATAAATCTTTTGCACGCTTTATTTGATCTACCTGCAGTAACTTTGCGCACGTTTAGCTTATTACCATCGTTCAGTCACGTGTTGCAACAAAACCCTGAACTTGCAAATGCAAAACGAGCTCATTTTAGACTGAGCTGACAGCAGAAACGCTAAAATTAGACCACACAGGTCTGCTAGTATGGCCCTATAAAATCTTTATCCCCCCAATGCAGAGACTTCAGATCAATCCACAAGGCAAGTCATCTTCTTCCCATTTCTCTCCATCAAGCAAAAGACCAACAGGAACACTCAGAACCATTCAGCCATGGGATTCTTCCACGGCAAGACCTCCAAGCAGACCTCCAGGCTCAAGAAGCTTCTGAAGCTCGCCTTGTCGCGGCTCGCCATTGCCCGCCGCCCCCGCCTTGCTCGCAGGTCAATCTGCCGCAGCGATGTCGGCCAGCTCCTCTCCCTCGGACACCTCCAACGTGCTCTCCTTCGCGTACGTACCTATGATCTCTAAACAAACATCAAATGTGGCGCCATGCTCTTCCAATGCCAGAGCACTAACGGTTGCAATGCATCTTTTGATTCCTCTGTGCAGGCAGAGCAGGTCATCGAGGAAGACAACATGCTGCAGGCGTTGGACATCATTGAGCTCCACTGCAAGCAACTCATTGAACATTCCAAGCAGTTAGACAAACCACAGTAAGTACGCAATAATACTTAGCATGGAGCATTTGGCCTGAATCCCTATCCTATTTGGCTCTATTGTTTGTCGCATGCTTTTCAGTTGCGTGACTATTGTGCGCGCTTGCTGTGCAGGGAGTGCAGCGAGGAGATAAGGGAGGCAGCCGCCGGGATCATGTTTGCAGCCAGGTGGTGCGGCGATCTGCCGGAGCTGCTGCTCGCACGCAGCATCCTAGAAGACAAGTTCGGCGGCGACTTCGCTGCGATTGCGAAGGAGGGAACTGGCATTGTCGATCCCATGGTAAGTAAACATGATCGAATTAGTATCTGAAACATCTTGTTGATTTGGTTCTGGAAAGGGGGATTGTTCCTGACCTTTACAGGGTTGGTTTGTGTTACCGTTGCAGCTGGTGTGGAAGTTGTCCGGCGACAAAACAAACATGGAGCTGAAGAAGAAGGTGACCAAGGAGATCGCCGCTGAAAACAATATGCTTGCGGACTTCTCCGAACTCCAGGAAGCAATCGAGTAGGCCGGCATTGGCAACAGCCCATACTGTTAGGGGTTGACCCGAGAAATGTGACAGTGACAATGAGGTATGGATGAAAGTTCAGAATCGGACTACGGGTCTACGGCCGTAATTTCCCCACAAAGGACGAGTTCTTTGGCCCTTGGAATCTGTAATCCCGGGAGCAGCGAGGGGTTGCATTTGACACTTTCAACTCTGACGGATCAAACAATGGGCGGCTGAAAAGGTGGCAATTTCAGCAGTCACACGGGAAGAATTTACAGACTATCTCTGCTCATGCAGCTCGTCAATTGGATGAATTGTGCATGAAGTGATCGAGGATGTACATATCTAGGTTGCTGAAACCTTTGTACGTAGTATATGCCACTCTTTGTGCAACATTGGATTGTGAACTTGTGACTTGTGAGTGATATCTGTAAAAAATGAGTTCCTAAGCATTCTTGAGCTCCAAATTTATTTGTTCTCGAATACACAGGGACTTTTACTGGGTTTATCAATCGTCAAGTGGAGGTGTTTGTCCATGGCATCCACGTAGGACGGGGCTATCGCGCGTTAGGGAAGCGCGCGACCCGTCGTCTTCTCCCCCGCCGGCAGCCCCTCCGCCCGGCTCCGACGGTCTCGGCCGCCTCCACCGTCGCCCACCACCACGGCCACGCTAACCCGTCGGCCGTGACCTTCTTCATCACCTCCTCCGCCCCCACTGCCGGCACCGCCCACCGGGGATCTCCCACCTGCCCGGCCAGCGGCGCCATCGCCGCTCGGCCCTCCGCCTGTCGCCCCGCCGGGCCGGCCCCCCCCCCCCCCCCCGACCCCTCCTTCTAGCTCCGGCGACGGTGGATCTCCCCCGGTAACCCCGGCCACTAACCTGGTAGCGCCGACGCCGGAGAAGCCGGGCGGCCGCGACGGCGCGCGGGTCGCGCGTTCCGCGACGGGTCGGGGGATAAACTTAACGATCCACGTATGGACAGCTCTATCCACATCCCCCACATAATGGCAATAACCAAATTAATATATTTCCGAATAAATTTACACAATTTCAGCCTCAGCATTGGTTTTCATAACTAATATGAGATTCTTTCACAACAAATCTATTGAGTTTGGGTTAGTTCTTCAAGTGTGTTTTCCTTCTACACTTTTAATATCCAAAAGAATTATTTGAATATAATAGAAAAATAAAAGATGCAAATATCGACATATGTTGGTTAAGAACAGAAAACTTATTTTTTGAAATAAAAGGCAGGAGTGCTGCCATGTCATATAAGAAGAAGAGCAATTGTACATAACGCGTCGAAGCGGACACCCCACCACACAAACAACGCACGCAAACAACGCACCCAACATTACACTACACCACCACAAACTGGGAGAGGAGCTGAAAAAAGGCACTGCACGCTGCGCCGTCGTCACCAACGTTGTGCCACGCCAAAAGATGCGGCCCGCTGCAAGCCAGAGGGGCCCCTCGAGCTACTCCACCATGGGAGTATCACCCTCCGGTAAAACACAGGACCGTCGAACTCCCTGTCCCAGCCGAATATCAGCAGAACACTCCCGTCGCAGCGCCGATGAAAATCACTGATCCTGACCACTCTGCGTGGGGGCCTCGCCTCTTCCACCGCCTCTCACTCCTCTGTCAAGGACTCAGGTATCTGAAACTGCTAAGAGAGCGACGCCTCCGTCCAACCGCCACCGAAAACACCACAACACCATGCGCATCACCGCAAGACCTCCAGCACCCATGGCTCCTCTGCACCTTCCTGCCCACATGAACCAAGCGCACCTCCTCTGTCGTTGCACGCGGGCAACACCACCAACACCGACCACCACCACTGCCTAACCAAGGCGGGTCTGAAATGCGGCGCCTCCAAGGAGGACACGGCGCCAATGGCGTCGCCGTCGCACGTCCGAATGGACAGGGTTCTCACCCCTGAGAGCCCCGTGTAGAGAGGACATGGTGCCTCGCAATGGTGCTCCCAACAGGGAGAGCGACGCCACAAGGGCGCCGCCACCATCGCCACTGACAGAAGCGTCAGTGAAGGCTTACGCCTGAATCAACACCATGCCTGCCACACGTTCTTGGTGAGGCGAGTAGCCCGTACCTCCTCGCCTCCGTATCGCTTCACTTGGAAGAAGCTCGGCACCCCCCGAAGCACCACCACGACGCCTCCAGCAAGCGCCAGTCAGCCTCCAACCCCACCACCAAGGCGGCGTCGGACCAACGTCGTCGAAAAGCACAACCACCTCAGGCTCACCTCAGATCCGAATGCCCGCGTGTCGACTACAGGCGGCTGCGGTCACCCACGTCCAGCAGCGGCCAGGCCCGTGGCCAAACACGGCCCGCCACAGCGGTGGCCCGCCCCAGCAGACGACGGCGGCCAGCCACGGAGTGGTGGCCAAGCCACGGCGCAGCGGCCAAGCACGCCCGCCCCGGTCGCCTGCCAGCGGCTCGCCCCGCCCGCCACGGTCCTCCCGCGCCCGTCACGCCGGCACCCACCGCCGTCGCCGCGTCGCAGTGGCAGCCGTCGCCCCCCACCCACCAAACGCGCGCCTCCGCCGCGCCGCCGCTGGATCCGGCCGGGACGACGCCGGATCTGGTGGCCCACGCCGCCGTCGCCGCGCTAGCGCCCACCGCCGGCGAAGAGCTCCGGAGAGGCCATGGCGGCCGCGCCCGCCCGTAGCCGCCAGAAAGGGGAGGAAAGCCCCGCCGCCGCCGCCTTCACCGCGAGCCGCGCACGCCGGCGGCGGCCCGCTCGTGCGGCGGCGCGACGGGAGGGAGGGGCTGGGGGTGCGTCGGCTAGGGTTTGGAGGGGCCGCTCGGTTGCCGCGCGGGGCGACGCGAGCGAGCCGACTTGGGGGGTTTTTTTAAGAACAGAAAACTTGCTTCTGCTCTTTCTCTCGGATACAATGTTGAGCCACCGATCCAAAGCACAGAATTCTCTCAAACAGGCAAGTCCACAGTACTGCACTGATGATTGATCACACACATCTATCTCAGCAATTCAACAGCCAATAATCGCACAAAGATCTAATATAACATCAACAAGAAATTAAACAGAGAATAATTAACTAGTTATGAATGGAGGGGATGCATCACCAATGGTACATCACTGAATCGTGATTTAACTGGCACTCTCGCAGGAGGAGAATTATGAGGGAAATGTTTGTTTTTCATGGTGATGTTGAGTTGTAGCGGCGACAAATTAATTGAGACTGATTGTTGAACAAAGAGAGTCGACGAGAGACAGGAAGATGCTATAGAGAGACGTGTTACCCACCATTGCACCAAAGACGTGATTTTGGTTCGTAGTACGATTTTATTCGGAATAACTAGTAAATTTCATTTTTTTAAAAAATTATTTTTTTCGTTTGCTAACAGAATTCTTTTTATACTAGGATTTTCGAGACATTCCTCTATTTTTAATCCACTTCTAGACATTTCTATAGCGTCGAAAGAAGGGGGAAAGTCGTCCACCACGACAGCCCTTTAGAAACGTGTATTGGGCCTTCAAAGCAATACAGAGGTCCCGACCCGGCCCAACAACGAACCCTAGTCGTCGACCTCTATAAATGAGAAACCCTAGCGCCCCGCCTCCACTCCATCCGCCTCAACCAGCCACTCCAAACCCTAGCGCGCCGCCGCCGGCTCTCAGGTAAGGCCGCCATGGTGTCCGGCTCCGGCGTGTGCGCGAAGCGCATCGTGGTGGACGCGCGCCACCACATGCTCGGCCGCCTGTCCTCCATCATCGCCAAGGAGCTGCTCAACGGCCAGAAGGTCGTGGTGGTCCGCTGCGAGGAGATCTGCATGTCCGGCGGCCTCGTCCGCCAGAAGATGAAGTACCTCCGCTTCCTCCGCAAGCGGATGAACACCAAGCCGTCCCACGGCCCCATCCACTTCCGCGCCCCCGCCAAGATCCTGTGGCGCACCATCCGCGGGTACGTTAGCAAATCCTGGATCCATCGCCCCGCTGCTTTGCTGTACCCATTTTGCGATGTGGTTGGTGAGGTTCTCTGCTTGTTGTGATTTTGCAGTATGATTCCGCACAAGACAAAGAGGGGAGAGGCTGCGCTCGCGAGGCTGAAGACGTACGAGGGCGTCCCGCCGCCGTACGACAGGACCAAGCGCATGGTCATCCCCGACGCGCTCAAGTATGTGTGCTTTTCATTCGTTATGTTGAGATTTTGTCTAGATCACTGAATTATTTTTGTCTTGTGGTCCTTGTCTGATGATAAGTTCTCGCTGTGTTTTGTAGGGTTCTGAGGCTGCAGCCTGGGCACAAGTATTGCCTCCTCGGCGAGCTCTCCAAGGAGGTCGGATGGAACTACCACGACACCATCAGGGTAATAATTCCTATTCTGCTTCTTATTTTGGTTGTGTTTGGTTGTGGATACATGTGAGCCTGCTAGCATCATGATTCTACTTGAAATTGACTCTAGATTTGAACTGTCAGCACTTACATCTAGCATTGTATATAGTTGTGGATAGTTTTCCAATTCCCGTGTTACAAGTTTGGCATGTCTTGTTATCTAGAATTTTATATAAGGTACTGAATTATTTAGTCCTCGAATAGTGTTGGATATTTTTAAGTTGATGTTGTCCTGAAATGATCATGATTCTGGATGCTGAAGAAAATCAATCGGATTCCCATTGATTTTTCAATATGATTTTAACAACCAGCTACTTCTGACAAAATCATGCCATTTCAGAATATGTTTTTTCATGCCATTCTCGGCAAGGTTATGTGATCACCCTTATCATTTAGAATATCCCTTGTCACTTGCATTTAGTACATATTTTTCAGAGTTGTATCATTCTGTATCAAGTTCCATCATTTAATCCATGTAAATTGATGCCTGGTTTGATATTGCGATGTGCCAGTGATGTGATCAAAATATTTGCTACTCTTGATGGGTTGCACCCATTTGATGATCCTAATCACCAAGATCTCTGAGGCCATTATGTGATATGCTTTAATTGTATTGGATCAGTTATTTCTAGCTGATTTTTTAGATGTGTCATGGTTTTTGCACTGTTTGTTTTAATCTGGTTTGCTTATAGCTCTTGTGATTGGACTCCAGTTCTTGTTAGCAAAGTTGTAAATTTACTTGCTAAATGTGTCTCATTCCATTGTGTTAATCAGGAGCTTGAGGAGAAGAGGAAGGAGAAGGCCAAGATTGCTTATGAGAGGAGGAAGCAGCTGGCTAAGCTCCGTGTCAAGGCTGAGAAGTCTGCTGAGGAGAAGCTCGGATCTCAGCTGGAGATTCTTGCACCGATCAAGTACTGAGAAGCTGTGCTTTCGTGCGTCGTCAGTTTTGTGGAACATCTGGCCCCTTGTTTGAAGTAGTTTGGTAAAAGTTTGTGACAGTATAATCTAAGTGGTAAACCGAGTTATCCATCAGCTTCTGCGACTGTTATTTGAAACATTTTCTAGACGGTGAATGAACTGTTTCGTTTATCAAATGCGTGGTATTGGAGCATCTCCTGATGTTCTGCTCAGATTGTCTTATTCGTTCTTCTAGCTTGTGTTGCCTCTTAATATACTGCATCGATCGCAGTTCTTTGTATTGGTATCTTCGAAACTTGTCAGAGATTCAAGTAGCCGAGGGCTGCTTTAGACTCGTATCTGGTTTTCAGAGCTTCTCTATGGCTTAAGCGTCATAGTCGATTATTGAAATCGGTGGTCACCTCTTCGTTGGTGCCATACGCTCATTTGTACGAGGCGGTTGAGATCGTACCTGCTGTTGTGATTGTAGTAGATCTATTTTAGCGTGCTAGGGATAGAGCAGCAGCCCATCTGATTGTATATTATCGTATTTTAGCCTGCTGGAGAAATAACTTTTTTAGTCTGGTAGGGAAAGAACGTGTCTGGTAAAAAAAAAATAGAGAACAAACGCAAAGGGTTGTTGAAGCGGGATTAAGACAAGGACGCGACTACATGGAGAGCCCTCTGGCTCTCCATTTAGTGCTAACCTGAGAGCCCTCTATATATTGTAAGTGTCTGGTTTATATCAAAAAGGAAAAGACACCTGGTTGGCTGGCTTCGTGGGTGGGTGGCTGGCTAGGTGGCGCGCTGCACATGGATCAACCCATCAACGCGCAGTCCCTCGAGGAATATTTACGGGGAACATGGCCTAGAAAAAATACACAAATAAAATTAGCAGCTAGATAAAGTAACCTATGAAAATAATACAACAGACAAAAATAATTAAGAAATGGCCTAGATAAAGATAGAGGCAGAAAAAACGCTCAGAGTCAACATTCAGCCATGAATGAAAATAGAAACCGAAGAAAAAGTACCAATACAATGGAGAACAACATGGGGATCCAACCATCATCACTTGGTCAATAGGCATGTCTAAGTGCAGATCCTTTTCTCTTACAGAAATTCAGTGTCACACCCCAAATTTTCTAAATTTGGGATGTGAATAAATAATATAAATAAATACAATGATTTTCTCTAATTTATAAAATTTTCCAAGGTTCAAATAATTAACAGGGAATGTAATATATATATATAATATATAAAATATATATAATATATATATATATGTATTCTAATTTCAAAACAACATATGTTTATAACTCTCTAAAATTTTGTTACAAAGAGTATCTAATAGCTCCCTAATTTTTTCCAGAAATCTTGAAAAAAAAAGCCTGTATAATTTTTTTTCTAGAATTTAATTGAAATTCTATCCTTTTTAATCAAATTAAAACATCCTAATTAAATAATTTATCCAAAATAAGTTTTTGTTGTATTCATGCTGTTGCCTTGATTTTTGGTTGCTAGTAAATTAAATTAGAATTTAAATTCTGTTTAAATTCGAATTTAATTTGCTTTTGTTTGAAGTTTAAAAAAGTTGTTTAGTCTGAGTCAGTTTCAGCCCCTGAACTTTCGTCTAGGTTCGGAATTGCTCCTTGAACTTCGGCCCAGTCTGCTTTCTCTCCCCGCTCTCTCTTTCATCGTTTCCGGCCCGTTTCCTTTTTGGCCCAGCACCGGCCCGCTCCACTCCTCTCCCCGCTTCTCTCCCGCTCTCTCGCCGATAGGTGGGACCCACCTGTCGGGCGCGTCTTCCCCGAGCCGGACTCTGCTCCGAGTTCGACTTGGCCGCGCCGCCGAGTCCGTTCCGCCGCCGCCGCCTCCTTGGCGTGCGCGCCACGGCTACCTGGGCGTCCGCGCCCCAATAAAGCCGCAGCCGTCCGCCCGAGCTCGCGCGTGCCCTAGCTGCCGCCCCCGCTCGCCCCCTCGCGCAGCGCCGCCGCCGCTATGCCGAGTGCCGCCGCCGCCATTGACGCCGACTCGCCGCGTCCGCCGCCCATCGGCGCAAACAGAGGCCGCCTTGAGTATCCCCTCGCCGAGCCGCAGCTCCTCCGCTACCTCATGGCGCCATACCATCGCCGGGGAAGCCGCTCCACGAGAAGGCCATGCCGCCGGCCATCTTCTCCGCCTCCGGCCAAAATTCGGCCGCCCCGGTCACCGTTGGCGAAGTTTGGCGCTACCCCGAGGTTCCCTGCACTGAGCCTCACACCTGCCGCCATTCGCCGACCCCATGTCGTTGCCGGAGAAGCATCCCCACGTGAGGGCACCGCCGCCGGCAGTCTCGTCCGCCGTGATTCAAATTCCGGCCAGCGCCGTCCAGCTCCGCCACTGGTGAGCAACTCCACGTGACCCTCTCTCTCCTCTCTTGTTTGCGCTAGCTCTTCGCCACCCTAAGTCGCCGGAGCGCCGGCACCGCCATCGGCCGAGCCGCCGGCGAGCTCCCCTGCCTCTTCAGGGAAGAAGATGGCGTTTTTGCGATTAGGTCCCCAAAGAAACGCGAAACTAATAGGTCCAATCTTGTGTCTTGTTCATCTTTCGGAAAACCCCCTACAAATATTTCCTTTCAGCACATAAACCCAGACGATACCCCTTCGTGTTTTTAATCCGAGCCGTCCAGATCTGATCCGAGGGCCGGCACTAGCACTTTTGCAAAAGATACCCTGATCTTTCGAGAAATTAACCGGCGGTCCACTCTAGTTCAAAAGTATTTCAATCAAGGTCCTGTTTCTTTCACTTTAGCCCCTGCAAGTTTTAAAATTATGCCCGAGGTCCTGTTTTGGCCTTTTTACTCGTTAGCCCTCGTGTTTTTATAATAAATTATGTTTAGGTCCCTGATTTCTCGCAGTTTAACCCTAGAACTTTTAAAACTTTGTCAGCAAGTCCCTAGACCTTGGAAAAATCATATCTTTCACGTTTTAACTCCGTTTTTATCCATTCTTGTTGTGCTAGCTTCGTATCAACTTAAACTACGTGTTAGCACTGTTATTTACACCATACTTTATTTCTTAAATTTATTTATTATTAATTTGATTAAAGGCTAATTACATGTGCTTTCTTAAATAAAATCTAATTAAGTTTGACACATCGGTTTTTCTTGTTAAATATTAAATTGATTAATATTTATTCCATGTGTTTTGTAAATAAAAGTTGACTAAGGTTATATCTCGATTTTCATAAATAATATTAACATGATTAATATTTATTTTGTATTTTTTCTAACTAAAATTTAATTAGGCTTTATCTAGTTTCTTCATAAAATTATGTTAACTTGATTGATGTTTATGATCACTAGTTCTCTAATTAAAAGCTAATTAGAGTTAAACTTCGAGTTTTCATAAATAATTATCAATCTTGATTAATGTTAACACAAATCTGTTTTAATGACAATATGACTAGTTTAACTAGAGATATAAAGTTATTTGATTAGATAAACATGTTCCTTTAATTAAAAGCCAATTAAGAATTATATTTTGGTTTTCTTATTAATGTTAATATGGTTAATATATTATAAGTTTTAAAAGTGATAGTTGAACAAGTTATAATATTGGAAACCTAGGTATAACTTTGATGTAGCTTGGATTAAGGTTATATTTAGATTTCATATGTTTTCATAGATCACTGTTACTTGGTTTAAATGGTTATTAACTAGTGTTTCTAATTAAAGCCAACTTAGAAGTTTCACTTCCAAGTAATTTGATTAATAAACCTTCAATGTGACTTTGTTCTAGTGTTCTCGTTTTGCTTATTAATTATCTATCTATTAAGTTTTCTCTATAAAATATGATTAAGTTATATTTTGGATTTTAATAAGCTTATGTAAAATTGATTAATGAGTATTAAACTAGATTTCAAACTAAAAGGTGATTAGCGTCAAACTTAATGCTTTCTTAAATGAGTATTAATTTGTGTGAATGTCAACATAAATGTGTTTTATCAATAATATTGATTAGTTCAACATGGTCAATAAAAGTTAATCAATTAGATGCTCGCATCTGTTTTTATTACTAAAGTTACGTGTTTAATTACATAATGTCTACAAAAAAAATAGTTATAAATAAAATACATTCTTGGTTTTACATATTTAAATATAATTAAATCAATTTCCAGGAAATACTCTCTTATATATGATTTTATCAAATTAAAATTTATAAAGCGTATAGTGTTTCCTTTTATAATCTAAAGTCTTCCGCTAGTTTTAAGTTTTCAATCGTAGTTCTGTTCTCAGCCTTTCCTATGCCTCTAAACCCAATCCTGCTAGTGCACCCTACGTTTCTCACTTAGTCCCTATTCTGTTTTGCCAATCAACTGTCTCCAATATCTATCGCATCCTATAAATTCATCGGCCAGTGTTCCAATGTTCGCAGCACTCTTTTCTGCAATCCTGACGCTAGTCCATCTTTTCTGAGCCATATCACTAAGTTTGAGTATAAATCTTTTCTTATGTTGTGGTTTCTCTGCAAATCAATATTATTTTAATTTTTAACTTTATATTGCTTCAATGATATGGTGTGAGTTACTATGTCATTGTATTGTAATATAAAATTAAATTATTAAAGTAATATATTATTGTTTGAGATCCTCGTATTCATAAATCCTCTGTACGTGTGATATTCCTT
The DNA here is from genome assembly GCA_033239725.1 of Echinochloa phyllopogon. Classification (NCBI taxonomy): domain Eukaryota; kingdom Viridiplantae; phylum Streptophyta; class Magnoliopsida; order Poales; family Poaceae; genus Echinochloa; species Echinochloa phyllopogon. The sequence continues at coordinate 5,972,708 of BTCW01000009.1, read as the reverse complement.
GTGCCAATTAAAGCTCTGCCTTGGAACCTTCGTATCTTTCTTTCTGTCTCTAATCTTCGTGGTCCTTAGGTTCTCGTAACCGTAGTAACGAGCCCTATCCGTTAGTACGCTCTTTTAAAGCTTTTCTTTTGATTGGTATATTGTTCTTAGTTGTACTTGTTTGTTTGCTTGTATAGTTTTATGCTTGCATGCTTGTGTTCGATGATTGCTACGAGTAGACGGAACGTTGTTCAAATGAAGAAGACTTTTGAAGATATTTTGAGCAGCTATACTTTGGAGAAAGGCAAGTGTCCCTAACCGTCCTTCTACCTATGCTTTATTTATAATATCAAGATGTTTTAATCAGAACATGGAGAACCACCCGGGAAAACAGTACAACCATGAGTATCATATGGCTCTGGTCTTGGCTAATTAATTAGGGACTTTAGTGGATGGTAACCTTACCCGAAAGGGGCAAGAGGTGCGGCGGTTGACGGGGTATAGCTCGGTCCTCTTGAGCTGTGGGCTTTGGTAAGAGACATATCTCATTAGGGAGGGTTATGCTTTGCTTCTGAACCGGAAACCTTAGCGGGTTACTATTTACTAAGGAATCTTTGTAAAGGCCTCGTAGCGTCCCTATGCGGTCACACCTCGGTAGTGTGATTTAAGAGGATTGGCCCCCTCGGCATGGTTGGGTTTAAAGTTCTTTTGAACTTTTACGCGGCTTATGGTGAAAGTGTACAACCTCTGCAGAGTGTAAAACTGTTATAACAGCCGTGCTCACGGTCATGAGCGGCCTGGACCCTCACATGAGTAATATACTTAAACATGATATTAATTTGATCTCTGGTTATTTCTTGTGGCCTTGCTGAGTACCAACCATAAGTGTACTCACCCTTGCTAACCGCTGCTCAGAAGAAGAACTTGTATGAAGCTGTTTGAAGATGGTGCTCAGTCCTAGGCGTACGCAACCCCCAGTCGACTGCCTGTGAAGTTTGGAGCCTTCGTTTCCAGGATACGCTGTATACTCTGATAGACTCGTAAGTCATTTATATAGTTTATTATACGTGATACTGCATCTTTTATTCACTACTAGCTTACTGTATGTATGAAACTTGATCCTGGCATACATACAGTGTACACTTGGTTCATTTTCTAAAATCGGGTGTGACATTCAGCAGTTGTGATTTCAGATTGAGGGGGATTAACTAGTACATTCAGGATGAGTATACTGTTTCCTAGAGACATCTTTGCAACACACTGTATACATGTTTTTTATACCCTCCAACACATCAAAGGTTTCTAATAGATCCTTCATTTTCTCCCCTAACTGAGTCAAGCCCTCTCATTATGATCCAACAGGAACCAGTGGCTACCTTCCTATCAAGTTCTTCACTCCGGACGGTCTGTTAAATTTCAAAACATAAACATTAGAACATATTTAACCATGTCATAACATACATGCACTTTCAGTAGGTAGAGAGAAGTTATCTCCTCTTCTAAGAATGTCATGGGCAAGTTACTTTCTTTAGCATGTAAACTATTTAAAAGTTACATTTTAAAATCAAATGTACATTTCTAAGTTTTTTTTGTTGTGCAAATCAGGTTAAAGTTACTTTGTTTTACCATGACACATGTCTACTTTGAAGTAATTTCCTATGACACATCTTAACCTGGCTTACCATATGTGACACTTCTTAACTCAATAAGTAGATTGGTACAAATTATGAAGCCAATCTAATTTTAGCTTTAACCCTAGAACTAAAATTGTGAACCTGACACTAGGCTGCAGCCATATTCTCCTACGATCATTCATAAACACTTCTTTGCAAAAAGTAGATGTAATAGAATAGACAAAACTACTGAAAGTTATTGCACCATAAACGCCACTCACAAAACTCAGCAAAAATCAATATATCCCATTCCAAACAAAACATATTACATCAAGCTTTCAATTCGGCCCCTAGATTAGAAAATAATATAGAGTTGAAAGTAGACAACTTTTAGGTTTCATAGTGGCATGACCAAAACAACATAAGTAAAAGCAACAACTTTTTAAGCAAGAAAAGCAGGTCCTTCATACATAAAAGCTAATTTAAAGTTACTTTCCATATCATGTATATTAATCAGAAGTTACTTCGTGTAATATGAAAATAGTCACAAGTTACTTCCTGATGAGTTTTGTCGGTGCTGGGATCGGTCGGCCAATCCCCAGCGCCACACAGAATGCGCTGTGTCCCGTCCCCTGACGGTTGATGTAAGAGCTAGCACAATGAGACAAGGATTTATCCTGGTTCCGACCGTGAGGCCGTACGTCCAGCAGAGTGCGCTCGGGGCGCTGCACTATCTTGCACCGGAGTGCATGCAGTGGGGGTGGCTACAAGCAAGGCAGGAGAGGAGAAAGAGTCTCCAAGTCCCTGAAAAATGGGTCTGAGAGTGATTGAGGCGAGTGCCAATATCGTGTGTGGCGGTGCGTATAGTTGCTCGTTGTCGTCGGTCGTCCGCTTTCCCCGCGTCGCTCCCTTCCTCCTTTTATAGGTCAAGGAGAAGGAGGGGAAGGAGTTTACAAGTACAAGCGCGATGTGTGCTACAGGGATACGCACTGGAGAGCATGGCGTCGGGCGTGCGATCGTCCTTGACCCTGGCAGGAGATTTATGGCGAGCCCCGGCTTCTGCAGGTGTCATGGCCGTCCTTGTGCTTGTCCCGGAGTGGTTTCGAGGGGTGTCGCTGCCGCAATCCGTGTCCTGCTGCCCGTCGCTGGTTGACTTCGAGGGCGGGGCAGGTGAAGAAGGACGGGAGTTGGCAGCACAGGGGTCGGCATGGCGGTCGCCGTCGACCACAGTGCGTGGCGTGCCCGGCTCACCAGGGGATGGCCGAGAGTTGGTGGATTTGACCCGGCGCTCGTCATCACCAGGCCGCGCCTGATCGGAATCTGTACTCGGTTGCTGTTCACATATTCGTTCGAGGGTTCCTCATGCCCATTCGAGGGGCGCCCTGGGGGAAAAGGACGAGAGCTGGTGGAATAGTGGTGCAGAATGACGCCTCCAAGTCCGCACAGGGCCTTGCGCAGTGTCGCGTACATCTGCACAGCGGCTGCAAGGACGTACAGTGACCGGAGTAGGTGGAACAGCGAGCTCAGTGGTGTCAGCGGCGCGGCGTGGGGGAAAGATTGCCTTTTGACTTTGGCGCCTGCCTGATGGGGCGTGCATTAAATGCCGTTGTCGGGCAGGGCGCCGTCGCGCGCCGCGCTGAGTAGAGGGGTGCGCTCGAGCGAGGCGGGGTCGGTTCGCCTGCTCGAGGGGGCACGCGACCCTCGAGCGAGGCGGAGACGGAGGTCGCCACCTGGGTCCCTTTGTCAGGCGAGCTCGGGCGGTTGTTTTGGCCCGTGAGTTGTGTTGGGCCACGTTGCCCTGGTGACCCTTCCGGGCTTCCGGCGATTCGGCCTTTCATGGTTAATGTTTTTTGAGAGTGATTACCTCGATGATTAGGGGACCCCCTGGGTTTCTCCCCGACGGTAGCCCCCGAGCCTCTGGCGAACTGAGGGTCAGTCGGGCAGAGGCTGACGGTTTCGCAGGATCGTTCCCAGGCCTTCTGCGGGGATTACTCCTTCTCGATTATGCACGTTCTTCCGTGGGGGCGCGCGAGCGCACCCGCGGGTGTAGCCCCCGAGCCCTTGGAGGAGTGAGTTTACTCGTGCAAGGGCTTTGATTCCCGACGGTTGTGTTAGCCGCTCCCCTTTTGACGTGGCGGATTGCGGGGATGACGTTGGGTTATTCGGAATTCGGGGTGTGGACCCTGCACGGCTTCGACGCGTTTCGCGCATAAGAGGAGAGAGGCATGCTGCAAGGAGCCCCCGAGCTCCTGGCCCAAGCGGAGGCGGTCGGAGAGGCTTCTTGTCTTCGAGTTACGACCCTCGCTTCCCCTTCGCGGGGGAGAGGGGTGAGGTCATTCGTGCAACCCTCGAATCGGGCAGTGTACATGGATCTGGGTCTGAGGCGACGCGACGATCTGGGTGTCTAGCTTGCTGACTCACCTCGCCGCCCACTGGATAAACGTGGTTTCCCGCCCTGGGATGGTTTTCCGCACGGCCGGGCCCAATTATTGGTGGCTTGAGCTGGCTTTCCTATTTAGGTGCTTTCGGGTGACTTCCTTTGTCCCGGTCCGTTCGCCTGGTCCGCGGTTGATTTGCCCGTGGGTCGTTTGGGCGCGAGAACCATACCGTGGGCAGGCTGAGTCAAAGAGGCGATCAAGGCTGCCCACTTGATACGGCTAGTGGCTCGCATCCGCACGCGAATCTCGCGATCGCCCACCCACGGGAGTAACAGTCGCGACCCCTGGGCGCCTATAAAAGCAGGCGTTCAGGCAGGGGAGAAGATCATCACCGGGTTCCTGCGTAGCTTGTTAGATATGCAAAGTCACGAACTTCATCCTCCCGATGGGTTTGAGAGTGGGAGTAGAGTGGTCCGAGGTTTCGTCCCCGGCGCGCGCCATTGATGCCAGAAGAAAGTCGACGAGAGGTGGTGGGCATGCCACGGGAAAGGAGCAGGGCATCGCTCTCCTCATCGGGGAGGCGATGACCTTGCCGGAGGCGAGGCGCTGCAAGGACGTTGCGGCGGGCGCTTCGTTCGCTAGGAAACTAGCAGATGACGTTTGCCGGCCGTCATCCTTGCGAGGGCACTCATCGACGGCAGGGCGCGAGGCCAGGCCCTGTCGGGTGGTCAAGTGGTCCGGCGTCCTCCGTTCCGCAGCCGCCCGACCACCGGGTTCTTCGGTTAGCTGGGTGCCAGAAGAAAATCGACGAGAAAGCTGTGGAAACTGCTTCTCGCGATAGTGTGCTGGCCGGCTAGCTGAAGTAGTACAAGAGCCCCGTTAGGGTGGCTCCAGTCTTTGTATCTTTAAAACGGCCTATGGCCGAGTGTAATTTCTCATCGTGATCTCGCCATTCGCGGCGTGTAAGGAACGAATCCTGTTTGTGTCTAACCCTTTCGTGGGTTAGCACGATCTCATATTTGCATTGAAAGTTTTCGTGTGAAATTGTGCCTTTTCTCATGATTTAGGAATGACCTTTGCCAAGGAGTTCGTTTTCGTGAGTGACTTGAGCGTTGTGCGACGGGGGGGATGCTGTGGCCTTTCGAGGGCGTAAGCGGTCCCACGACCCGGCCAACTGTCCTTTGTAGTAACTCACGCCTTGCTTTTAGTCTTCCTCAATCTTTGAGGGGAAAGGACTAATAACGCTTTCTGGGTTTCGACCGAAGGAAACTCAGACCCTTCTCGCGATCTCTGGGATGCCGAGTCCGTCTCCGCGAGTTCCTGCAATGATTCCGGGAGTTTGGTCCCGTATTTTCGCGGTTAGCAGTATGATAAACAAGGACGTTAGGATTTTAGTTAGGGTTTTGCAACCGAGGTTTCGTTTGTCTGGCGTGCCGCGCCTTCCTCTTAACTCGAGATTGGTTTCGGCAGGGGAACACCAGTAACTTTGGCGTCGAGTGGCGAGGGGGATGCCGTAGCCTTCGGGGGCGTAGGCGGTCCCACAACTCTGCCGGCTCTTAGCAGCGGTAGACTCGTGCCTTGCTTTCACCTTTCTGGATTTAAGGAGGAAAGGCTTGGCAACCTGGTTAATCGTTCTATTGTGTTGCTCTTGGCTTGGAGAGATTTTGGCCGGGTATTTCGAATCCGCGAGTAATTAAGGCGTGGAGTGGAGAGGGAGATGCCGTATCCCTTCGAGGGCGTAGGCGGTCTCACGGCTCAGCCGGCTCCAGCTCTAGTTAGCTCGCGCCCCGCATCTTTCTAAGCGCCTCGAGTTTTAGCACAATTTTTGAAAAATCGGGACGATTAGGGGGGTAAACCCCCCTGCAGCCCCCGAGGGGGGCTTGGTTTTATTGAGAATAGAACCAAGTCCCCCTTGTTCATGGTGTTAGTAACAATGTTTCCATGTTTTTCGCAAACTTTTCATTGTTGTCGACTAAGAACATGAAGTATTTACAAGAAATACTGAGAGTTTTAAGGATAGAAGCGACGTAGCTGTTGGATGTTCCAGGCGTTGGTGAAGACCTCGCCCTTCTCGTTCGCCAGCTTGTAGGTGCCAGGCTTGAGGACTTTGGCGATGATGAATGGTCCTTCCCATGGCGGAGTGAGCTTGTGGCGCTCTCGATTGTCCTGGCGTAATCTCAGCACCAGGTCCCCTTCGTGGAGGTCTCGACGCCGCACCTGATGAGCCTGATACCGCCGGAGCGATTGTTGGTAGCGTGCCGAGTGAAGCAACGCTACGTCGCGAGCCTCATCCACCTGGTCCAGCGAATTCTCGCGGTTCCGCTGGTTTCGGTCTTCCTGGTAGGCCTTGAGCCTCGGAGACCCGTACTCCAAGTCTGTTGGGAGGACGGCTTCGGCGCCGTAGACGAGGAAGATCGGGCTGAAGCCTGTGGCCCTGCTTGGGGTTGTCCTGAGACTCCAGATCACTGACGGCAGCTCAGCAACCCATTTCCGGCCAAACTTGTTTAGCTTGTTGAAGATTCTTGGCTTCAGGCCTTGTAGTATCATGCCGTTGGCACGCTCTACTTGGCCGTTCGTTTGTGGGTGCGCTACGGCCGACCAATCCACGCGAATGTGATGGTCATCGCAGAACTCCAAGAACTTCTTGCCGGTGAACTGGGTGCCATTGTCGGTGATGATCGAGTTGGGTACCCCGAATCGGTGGATGATGTCGGTGAAAAACAACACGACCTGCTCAGATCTGATGCTTGTGATGGCCCGGACCTCGATCCACTTCGAGAACTTGTCGATGGCCACCAACAAGTGGGTGAAGCCCCCGGGCGCTGGGCGGAAAGGCCCCACGAGATCCAATCCCCAGACCGCGAAAGGCCATGTTACAGGGATGGTCTGCAGGGCGTGCGTCGGGAGATGTGTCTTTCGTGCGTAGAATTGGCACCCTTCACAGGTGCGCACGACTTCGTTCGCGTCGGATACGGCGGTAGGCCAGTAAAATCCTTGCCGGAATGCGTTACCCACGAGGGTACGCGGCGCCGCGTGGTGCCCGCATGCCCCGGCGTGGATGTCGCGGATCAACTGTCTCCCCTCGGGGATGGGGATGCATCGCTGCAGGATCCCCGAGGCGTTGCACTTGTACAGTTCGCCGCCGACCGAGACAAAGGCCTTGGCCCTTCTGGCGATGCGGCGCCCCTCGGTTCGGTCCGAGGGCAGCTCTCCGCGGTCGATCCACGCGAGGTATGGGTCGCGCCAGTCTTGTGGTCGCGTGTCCACGTCGATTTCCATGGCCTCGGCTGAAGAAATTTCAACGTCGAGGGCTTCGAACCTCTCTTTCGAGGGGTCCTCTTCCATGGGCTCGACCTCCGCAGCCCCCGAGGGCGTCCATAGGGTTCCGGCCTTTTGTTCGAAGTTGACGGAGGGTCGGTCGAGGTCGCGGGCGAAGACGTTCGGGGGAATGGTGATTCGCTCTGACGCGATCTTGGCCAGCTGGTCCGCTTCCTCGTTGTATTTGCGCGCGATATGGTTCAGCTCGAGGCCATAGAATTTGTCGTCGAGATGGCGAACCTCGTTGCAATACGCCTCCATCTTTTCGTCGCAGCAGCTTGCGTTCTTCATCACTTGGTCGATGACCAACTGAGAATCTCCCCGGACGTCGAGGCGTTTGACGCCGAGGTCGATGGCGATGCGGAGCCCGGCGAGGAGGGCTTCGTATTCCGCCATGTTGTTCGACGTCGGGAAGTGCAAGCGAACCACGTACCGGATGTGCTCTCCGAGGGGTGAGACGAAGAGGAGGCCCGCGCCTGCCCCGGTTTTCATCACCGACTCGTCGAAGTACATGGTCCAGCATTCGGCTTGGATCTGCGGCGGTGGAAGTTGGACGTCGGTCCACTCAGCGACGAAATCCGCTAAGGTTTGCGATTTTATCGCTTTTCGCGGCGCGTAGGAGAGAGTTTCTCCTACGAGCTCCATCGACCACTTCGCTATTCTACCCGAGACGTCCGGGTTGCGGACTATCTCCCCCAAGGGGAAGGATGAGACCACGGTGACCAGATGAGCCTCGAAGTAGTGTCGCAGCTTTCGTCGCGCGAGCACTACAGCGTAGATTAGCTTCTGGATCTGTGGATACCGCGTCTTGGTTTCGGTCAGCACCTCACTGACGTAGTACACCGGCCTCTGGACCGGCAGAGCGTGGCCCTCCTCTGTCCTTTCCACAACGATGACGGCGCTGACAACTTGCGTTGTTGCGGCCACGTATAGGTAGAGAGGCTCGATGTTCTGCGGCGGCGTGAGGATCGGTGCGCGTGCGAGTGACGCTTTTAGCCCGTCGAGGGCTTTTTGGGCTTCGGGGGTCCATGAAAAGCGTTCATGCTTTTTTAAGAGCCGGTACAAAGGTAAGCCCTTTTCACCAAGTCGAGAGATGAAACGGCTGAGAGCTGCGAGGCAGCCTAGTACCCTCTGCACCCCCTTGAGGTCCCGAATTGGCCCCATTCATTCCAGGGCCGAGACTTTTTCGGGGTTGGGTTCGATGCCTCGTTGGGAGACGATGAAACCCAATAGCATGCCTCGCGGCACCCCGAATACGCATTTTTCCGGATTCAATTTTACCCCGTTCGCCCGGAGGCGACCGAATGCGATTTTCAAATCGTTGACCAGATCGTCCGCCTTTCTGGTGTTTACAACGATATCGTCAACATATGCCTCAACGGTCCGCCCGATGTGGCTTCCGAAAACGTATAGCATACATCGCTGGTATGTAGCTCCAGCGTTTTGGACGCCGAACGGCATAGTGACGTAGCAAAACATGCCAAACGGGGTGATAAAAGAAGTCGCAAGCTGGTCGGACTCTTTCATCTTGATCTGATGATAACCGGAATAAGCATCAAGAAAGCATAGCAATTCACACCCAGCAGTGGAGTCTACTATCTGATCTATTCTAGGCAAGGGAAACGGAACCTTAGGGCATGCTTTGTTTAAACCGGTATAATCTACGCACATGCGCCATTTTCCGTTTTTGTTTTTAACTAGAACAGGATTAGCAAGCCAGGTCGGGTGAAGTACCTCTTTGATGAATCCGGCTTGCATGAGCTTGTGCACCTCCTCCCCGATGGCGCGACGCTTTTCCTCATCGAACCGCCGCAGTCTCTGCACCACCGGCTTGGAGTGAGGATGGATGTCGAGGCTGTGCTCGGCGACCTCCCTCGGAATCCCCGGCATGTCCGAGGGTCTCCACGCGAAGATGTCGGCATTGGCGCGGAGGAAGTCGACGAGCACTGCTTTCTATTTGGGGTCGAGGGTGGTGCTGACCCTCAACGCCTTGCCTTCGGGGGCATTGGGGTCGAGGGTCACCGCCTTGGTGTGTTCTGCAGCCTCGAAGGTGCCTGCGTGCCTCTTGGCGGAGTCGACGGCCTTGTTCGCCATCTTCTCCAGGTCCGCCACCAGGGTCTCGCTGTAGGCGAGCGCTTCTGCGCCCTCGACGCACTCGACGTCACACGCATAAGCATGCTCGTACGACGATCCCACGGTGATGACGCCCTTTGGCCCCGGCATCTTCATCTTGAGGTAGGCGTAGTTGGGGACCGTCATGAACTTGGTGTAGCACGGGCGCCCGAGGATGGCGTGGTACGCTCCTGGGAATCCCACTACCTCGAAGGTGAGGGTCTCCCTTCGAAAGTTGTCGGGAGTGCCGAAGCAAACGGGCAGGTCGATCTGCCCGAGGGGTTGGACGCGTTTTCCCGGCGCGATGCCGTGGAACGGCGCCCTGCTTGGCCTCAGGTGGTTCGTGCCGATGCCCATGAGCTCTAAGGTGTGGACGTATAGGATGTTGAGGCTGCTGCCCCCATCCATCAGCACCTTGGAGAATCGCGTGTTGCCGATGATGGGGTCGACGACAAGCGGATACCGCCCCGGATTCGGGACATAGTTCGGGTGGTCCTCGCGGCCGAAGGAGATGGTCTCGTCCGACCAGGCGAGGTAGGTCGGCGTCGTGAGGTGAACAGAGAAGACCTCTCGACGTTCACGCCTCTGCTCTCGGGACGTCGCGTTCGCCGTGGGCCCCCCACGATGAAGAAGACATTCTCGACATGGGGGAACTCGTCGTTGCCGCCATCACCCGTATCCTTCTTCGGGCCATCCTCCTTCGCGGAGGTGCGCCTGAAGTAACCCTTGATCATCCCACAATGTTCGAGGGTGTGGGTGACAGGGCCCTTATGGTACGGGCACGGCTTCTTCAGCATTTCATCGAACAGGCCTCCCCCTGAGGGGGGCCTCGAGGGCCTTTACGGCCTCGCTCGACCACGAGGGCATCGTCGGAGTCCTCGCCCTGCTGCTGCTGCTGCGCGGCCTGCCAAGGCTTCCTGCCCTTGCCGCCCCGTTTCTGCTTTTTAGCCTTTCCCTTGGACTTGCTGCCCTCCGCGGGCAGCTCCTCCGCGCGCTTCCCCTTGGTCTTGCCGTCGAAAATCGCCCCGACAGCCTCCTCCCCAGAGGCGAAGTTGGTAGCGATATCGAACAGCGCGTTGACGCTGGTGGGATGGTTTCGCCCCAGCTCGCGCACCATCTCCCGACAAGTCGTGCCTTCGAGGAAGGCGTGGATGATTTCGGAGTCACCCACGCTCGGTAGCTAGGTGCAGCGCTTGAAGAAGCGGCGGATGAAGTCTCTTAGCGGTTCGTCGGCCGCTAGCCGGCACCCGCGCAGGTCCCAGGAGTTCCCGGGGCGCACGTATGTGCCCTGGAAGTTACCTACGAACATCCTGACCAGGTCGTCCCTGTCGTGGATCTGGTTCGCGGGTAGGTGCTCGAGCCATGTCCGCGCCGAGTCCGCGAGATGAAGCGGAAGGTTGCGAATGATCATGGCGTCGTCGGTGGCCCCGCCCAACTGGCAAGCCAGGCGGTAGTCGTTGAGCCACGTCTCGGGTTTCGTCTCGCCCGAATACTTGGTGATGGTGGTCGGCTGACGAAAGCGCGGCGGGATGGCGGCCGAACGGATTTTCCGGCTGAACACAGGGGTTCCCGGGGGTTCCGGCGTCGGGCTTTTGTCCTCCTCGCTGTCATAGCGACCCCCTCGTCGGGGGTGCCTACTGCGAGGAGGCGCCGCGTCCTGCCTCTTCTTATTCAGGACGTTGCGCGCGTCGCCGTCGTCGATGGCGCCTCGCGTGTCCACGAGCCGGTCCTTCGCGGACCTCCTCGTCTCGCGGTCGCCGGTCATGAGCGCCTTTCCGTCGTTCGTTGGACGGTGAGGCGTCCATGCGCCCCTAGGTGGGGTATGGATGGATTGTTCCTTTTCCCACTTGCTTCCTCCGGCTCTCGAACTGGCCTGGTGGCGCATGCGGGAGGCGGAACTTTCCGCTTGTTGAACGACCACTTCTTCGACAAGGGCCTGCACTTGGCGCCGCATGCTGCGCGCCTCTGGTGTCGATAGTTCGGGCATGGCCCGAATCAGGGTTGCTGCGGCAACAAGCTTCTGGCTTGCTCGTGGCGGCATGGCAGGGCTGGCGTCGTCGCCTTCACCTATGATGCGCGCTTGAGCGATACGCCCGGCAGCTCGCGCGCGTTCGCCGCGCTTGGGCTGCCGGGCTTCCAGAGCTGCGCGCAGCTCCTGTACCTGCTGGCGCTCCTGTTGGAGCCTGGCTTCCAGCTCTTGCACCTGCGCGAGCTGTGCCTGCGCGAGTGCGGCTTCGCCCGCTGGCTCGGCGGGCGCTGGTGGCGGATCGTCGTGTCCGGCCCCGTCGCGCGTTTCTTCATCCTCTCCCACGGACTCTAGTTCGCCGTCGAGGACGAAGCATTCCCGTGTGGGGTCGTATTCCCCTTCGCTGGAATCGTCAGAACAGGTGAGGCAGAAGTCCGCAATGGCCTGAAAGGTGGCAAGGCCTTCGCGGTCGCGTAGCCCGGAGTAGTCCAGGTCGGGGTGCTCCTGACCGTGCACACTTTCCCTGTCGTCCGACTCGGGTTGGGACCCGCCGGGCGAGGAAGTGTTGAGGCTGCGGGTCGAACCCAGCCGGTGACCCGACGGGTCCTCTTGCACGCTCAGGCTGGCGCTGATTGCCGCGGAGTAACTTGTGGCCGCGTTGCTCATTCTGAGCGGGAGTGGTGCCAACCCGGCCACATTTTCCCGACGTGCTCCCTCCGCGGGAGCCGCCGGCGGGGGTGCGCCCCCCTGTAATGCAGCGGCGGGCTGGAGCCACAGGTGTGCGTCCCAATCAGGGAGGACGACGTGCGGGGCAACGTGTCGTTCCGCGCGAATCTACAGCTCGCGCAGTCTTCGTCGTCTCCTGAGGTTGGGTGGCGTTGGCGGCGCCGGGGTAATAGCTATCATTCCGGGTGCCCTGGACGCGAGCCGTATGAGGAGGCCCTCACTGGTCGCTTCGAACTCCAGGCTCCCGAACATGATCTGGTACCCGCGCGGAAGCGGGCCGGGGGACCCCGGGGCAGATCGTGGCGACATGGCCTTGGCGTGGCCTGCCGTCAAGGGAACTGATCGGGCGAGGTTGATCACAGCGCAGCCCCCTACCTGGCGCGCCACTGTCAGTGCTGGGATCGGTCGGCCAATCCCCAGCGCCACACAGAATGCGTTGTCCCGTCCCCTGACGGTTGATGCAAGAGCTAGCACAATGAGACAAGGATTTATCCTGGTTCCGACCGTGAGGCCGTACGTCCAGCAGAGTGCGCTCGGGGCGCTGCACTATCTTGCACCGGAGTGCTTGCAGTGGGGGTGGCTACAAGCAAGGCGGGAGAGGAGAAGGAGTCTCCAAGTCCCTGAAAAATGGGTCTGAGAGTGATTGAGGCGAGTGCCAATATCGTGTGTGGTGGTGCGTATGGTTGCTCGTTGTCGTCGGTCCCCTGTCCCCCTCCCCCGCGTCGCTCCCTTCCTCCTTTTATAGGTCAAGGAGAAGAAGGAGGGGAAGGAGTTTACAAGTACAAGCGTGATGTGTGCTACAGGGATACGCACTGGAGAGCATGGCGTCGGGCGTGCAATCGTCCTTAACCCGGGGGGATTTATGGCGAGCCCCGGCTTCTGCGGGTGTCGTGGCCGTCCCTGTGCTTGTCCCGGAGTGGTTTCGAGGGGTGCCGTTGCCGTAGTCCGCGTCCAGCTGCCCGTCGCTGGTTGATTCGAGGGCGGGGCAGGTGAAGAAGGACCGGAGTTGGCGGCACAGGGGTCGGCATGGCGGTCGCCGTCGACCACAGTGCGTGGCGTGCCCGGCTCACCAGGGGATGGCCGAGAGTTGGTGGATTTGACCCGGCGTTCGTCATCACCAGGCCGCGCCTGATCGGAATCTGTACTCGGTTGCTGTTCACATATTCGTTCGAGGGTTCCTCATGCCCATTCGAGGGGCGCCCCGGGGGAAAAGGACGGGAGCTGGTGGAATAGTGGTGCGGAATGACGCCTCCAAGTCCGCACAGGGCCTTGCGCAGTGCCGCGTACGTCTGCACAGCGGCTGCAAGGACGTACAGTGACCGGAGCAGGTGGAACAGCGAGCTCAGTAGTGTCAGCGGCGCGGCGTGGGGGAAAGATTGCCTTTTGACTTTGGCACCCGCCTGATGGGGCGGGCATTAAATGCCGTTGTCGGGCGGGGCGTCGTCGCACGCCGCGCTGAGTAGAGGGGTGCCCTCGAGCGAGGCGGAGTCGGTTCGCCCGCTTGAGGGGGCACGCGACCCTCGAGCGAGGCGGAGACGGAGGTCGCCACCTGGGTCCCTTTGTCAGGCGAGTTCGGGCGGCTACATTTGGGCCTTAAGTTGCGGCGGGCCGCGCTGCCCTGGTGGCCCTTCCGGGATGTCGGCAATTCGGCCTTTCGTGGTTAACGTTTTTTGGAGGGTGATTACCCCGATGATTAGGGGACCCCCTGGGTTTGTCCCCGACAAGTTTCAAATCAGGGATAAGTTACTTCGTTTGTAATGCAAATCAATATGTAGTTACTTCTTCTATGTTTCTAAACAAGCATAAGTTACTTCCTATCTCATGTAAATCAGTGATAAGTTACTTCCTATCTCATGTAAATCAGTGATAAGTTACTTCCAAGGTGTTGCAAATGAGGACATGTAAGAGTGACTTTTTAGCGGATTACCACCCCCCACACAAACTAAAGCCACATAAAAAACACTGGTTCATTCAACCACCATCACAACATGATATAAAAAAAAGGATAAAATGAAAAATGCAAATGGACTGCCATCAGAGATGGAAAAAGCCTTAGTCATGACAAAAGTGAGGTTATGCTGACATTTATGAATAAAATTGGTCATCGAGGACGTCATACGATCCCAAATAGAAATTTGAATATCCATATAACGATAATCAAAATCTAATCAAACCAATACTGACCAGTGAAAGGAAAAAATACATATCAGTAAAAGAAACATATGTGGGAGATGTTTTTACAGCTTGTTTTGTTGCACCCAACACATGCTGACCTGACAAAGGTATAACTAGAAGAAAAGTCACAAGAAGTAAACCATGAACATAGCTATCCTAAACACACTAAGCAAAAATATGAGGGGAATGCAACAACTGAACATTCAAAGCAGGGGCAGATCAAACACCTATTGTGAGGGGTGTGGACAACAATATCTGGTACCGCAAGCACAAAAACCATAAAGTAAGAAACCATTGACCAAGTAATGCAGGCACATAGTGAAACACTCGTATAGAAATCCCAACTATAGTGACCAATCACATAATTTACTTCCTAATTAATAACATAGGAGAAAAATATATTAAAATTATTTTTTTGTGATTAAATCAATGAAAAGTTACTTTCTATATTATATAAAACAGTGATAAGTTACTTCCTAAAGAAACATAAGTAGTGACAAGTTACTTCCTAATTCACATTAAAAAAGGGGATGAGCTATGTCTATAATTAGCACATAATTTAGAAGTATTCATCCAAAAAAATTTGATAAAGAACAATGAACAAGATATAAGACACAACCATATACTAACAATAACAAAATTGAACAACACACACCGACAATCTAACAAAAAGAGGACCGACAAACTACCAGGCTAATATGATTGCACTATGTACTTAACTCACAAACATCAAAAACATTTTTTTCCTAACAAGGACAAGTGATATCCCTGCTAAGCATAATAATTAACAAAATAATCTAGCTCTCCAGAAAACTAGAAAGCTAGAAAAACCAATGGCATCACTGAAATTACTTCCTCTATTACACAGATGAGTACCAAGTTACTTTGTTCTCAGTCAAACTAAGTGACAACTTACTTTCTTGTTCACGTAAAATACTGTCAAGTTACATCTACATTTCATCATTTCATTGTGAATTCTAAACTCAGTGATAAGTTACTTTCTAAATCATATAAAATACTGACAAGTTACTTCATATAGACACATAAATAGTGACTAGTTACTTTGTACTTCATATTAAAAAGGGGATGAGTTAACTTGTCAATTGGTTGAGAAGTACTGACCGATATAGTCACAAGTACTGGTTCTCCAATTTTAACGATTCTTTCAGTAAAATCAATACAACTCTATTTCTCATATTTTGTCACACACAAGTACTGACCTATATATACAGTAACAAGGTCGGAGCGACAGCTGATAGCAAAGATCAAATAAATAACAATTTAAGACCAGTAAGGCGTGTTTGCAAATATTATACTACTTTTCCACTGCAAAACACCCCTTAAAAAAGTTGTGCGGAGGCCATAAGTTAGGATGAATTATAAGCATATTGACGTGTTTCAGTGCATCATGCATGAGTAGCAAGAAGCTTACAATTTATCCCATGGACGCTGACTAGTAACCAATGTAGGCGGGGT
Source organism: Echinochloa phyllopogon (assembly GCA_033239725.1). Lineage (NCBI taxonomy): Eukaryota > Viridiplantae > Streptophyta > Magnoliopsida > Poales > Poaceae > Echinochloa > Echinochloa phyllopogon. The sequence goes on along the minus strand of BTCW01000009.1, from coordinate 5,956,965 downwards.
CGGGAAGGGCGGCTACGGCCATACGATGGAGACCACATACACTGAGATAAAGGAAAAAATCCATAAGTCCAGAACCAATCAATTAGCAGCACAAAAATCCAACGAAGAAACACAACACACAGTCAATACTGGCATGAACAAGGCAGGCCACCAGGGGGAGGTGAGCAGCTCTCCAATAAGATCATGGATTTAGAATCACACAGCACCATCACAGATGAAAACACAGGATGCAAAGCAATTAGCAAATCACATGCCAGTGACACTAGAGAGAAAAAGAAAAGGAACATTCAGGGAAGTAACATCACTACATTCAGCACAACCATTTAAGGTGCTCTAAATATACAACAGGAAGCATTGCCTTAGTCGATAGATGTTCTAGATGAGTGAACTCAAGGAATTAGCCTGGTTGCACAATAGCCATGTTGTCAACTACTTAATTTGTCTCGACAATGATAGACATCGAGCAATTATCAAACACATAGATTACTAGATGAAATGAACTGCCAAATCCTAGACTAGTTGCACAACAAAATTAAAAGAACAAGTACTCCATCGACCAAAATCGAGCCGTATTCTAACTTATCCAACAGGATGCAAAATAGTAGATAAAATCGATGACCACAACTAGATCTATACGAATACCTAATGGAGAAAAGCATCTGAGGGTGTTTCACCTACCTCGATCTGCGACCCCCCAAGTGGATCCATGTCAAAATCGTCGAGACACCGTCGAAGGAGCTATCTCACGAGCTCCTTCCCTCGACGCTGGCGTGGTGTGGCCTCAGGTCGCCTCCTTCACTCGGCATAGGGCCTCCTCTCGCCGGGGTGCGTCTGACTCGCCAGATCCGCTATCCACCGGTGAGCGGGGTAGCAGATCCGGTCCCTCAGCTCGTCCAGGAGCGCGTGATCTGGTCTCTCAGCTCGTCCAGCTTATGCAGCAGCTCGACGGGGTCCTGCTTCAGCGCGGCCCAGTCCGCGCCATCCCTCGGGTCGCTGCATTGCGCGCGCTCCTCCACTCCAATCCTCCTACTTCATCTAGTTCAGATCGCTCCCCACAGCGGGTCCGTAAGCGCTGGCATTTTCCTGCAAGAGTCGCGAATATTCGTGGAGGCTTAGCGCGGCGGAGAAACAGATCAGCGAGTTCCACCTCTTCCGAGGGGAAGGTGGGGAATGGAGACAGATCAGGTGGGTTTTGTATTGGGGAGAGGCGCGGGATGCAGGACGGCGGTTACCTTCAGACGGAGCTCGTTGCGGCGAGGCTACGGCGCGGGGGCGTGGTGCCGCCGCCAGCTCTCCATTAGGGTTTCTCCCCGCGGCTCGTGGAGTCCGCCATGAGAGAGAGAAGAGGAGGAAGCAGAGCGCTGTCGGGGAGCGGCGGCGGTAGGCGCGTTGGAGCGGAGACGACGAGGAGCCAAGCAAAAGAAAACTTTTATTAACCACTCTCCGACGTGTCGCTGCAGGTGGAAATTAAAAGCAAAAGGAAAGGACGAGCGTCAGATAGAAGTTGGACGGAGATGGGAAGGGCTCTCGCGATTGCGTTAAGTGGAGAGCCCTCTCCGTATAGATTTTAGGTTAAGACAAAGGGCTGCCAACAGGATTAAATGGGCCGAAAGAGAGATAGAACAAACGCAAAGGTTTGGGGTGGCAGGCTTGCAGCTGGGCGTTTCCCTTGGTTCTTCAGATCCACGGCATGTTCGTTTTCCTTATTAGCCACCAGTCAAACGAACAGACCGTAATTTGTAGCCGGACTAACGGAGCCGTTCGTGTCTGGACGTTTTAAATCATAATAAATCTACTTCACATATTGTTCTTGTTCCAATCACCCTAAATAACTGTTTTAATCTCACTTATTTAGATCTTAAAGTTGTTATTATATGTAGATAATTATCTATTTTAAGAAGTAAGACATGTAACTATTACTGAATTGCATTATTTTTCTGAATTTCAGAATTGCACTGTTTGACGAACGAAGGGAGTATGTACATGGTTGGTTCTGGCTCGGTAACGCACAAGAATACTGCAAAGAAAGTGTAAATTTGAATCCTACCGCACCCTTCTCACGTGGTAGCCCTAAATATGCGGTGCCTATTCGAACCATCATTTCCTCATCAATTGCCCTACATGGATCATGAATTGCCTTGCAGTGTAACGGATATATCGGATAATTAGAGGATGGTTCAGACCATAGCATCAACGAAACCAGAGATTCTGGTTTTGATCCCCAGCGGAGTCGTTTACTGTTTTATATTTTTTTTATAACTCTCTTTCCAGCCTCCAACTTACAGTATACATCAACAATTGAACATGTTCCGGTGTGTTGCGCTCTATCGTCTAGCCTCCACACTTGTTTCCATCAATGATTCACCAAAGCAAAGAATTCCTTCGGTTATTATCAGCAGGAACACAATGACAAGACAGATGCATAATGTGAACCAGAAATGACAAGTATTATGTACAATTATAAAGGCTAAATTAGCTAATCAGTGAATTGACAGTTGTCGCTTTGCTTTTATAGATATATGTGTGTGTGTGTGTGTGTGGTATCCAGTCCTCTAACATGCCCTCCAAGTCAGCGGCTAATCTTTTTCTACTGACAGATTGCCCAGAAGACCAGAACTGCCAGATAAATGAATGGTTTTGCTTTGATAGATACGTTGCTCCACTGACTCATGGCATTCGATCTCCAATCAGGAGAGCAGCAAGGCACGTTGTGCCGACTTAATTGTTCGTGAAGGCATACAAATGCATCCTGTTAAGTAATGCCTCATCCTGCACAGGGATGAAGAGACAACAACGGGTGTCCTCAGTTTAGGGGATGATATTTGAATGGAATTTTCTAAAATAAACAATAGTGTGGCAGGTAGTGCTAGAGAAGATAAAAAATAGGCTCCTTACAGGTTTGACAGGCATGGTTGAACTTCCTCTCGCTTGCAGTGGCATTGAAGCTTTAAGCGATGTTAGTGTTCCATACAGCAATCCAATGCCACATAATCAATAAGGGTTAAAATACCATGAATGACATGTTTGAGGGCCCCTTAAGAGATGACATTTGAATTGCTTTGCTTGACACCAGTTTGTTGGGAACATTACTGGCAGTTGCAGTCACCAACAGCCTACATACCGAAAAACAGAACATTTCAAATTTTGATGTTTAGATACACAAACACAGCACATGTTAAAACCTTATAAATGCGCATTCAGAACATCTAAAGCTATTTATCGACAAAAAAATGCGTAAGAAAGAGCATGGGTAACAATAAAATTGGCGAGTTACAATCAAATACAGCTTATGTTCGTCTACAAGAGTCAGTATATGGTGCTTATGGTTTGGCATCCAGGAAAGAAGCACCATATTGTGAGTAGCCACATAATGAAACGAGCAGCTGAAACTAAAAATAAAAAGGTCAACAACAGGGAGAAAACATCCTCCAGCTTTGTCTTAGAGGGGACTACCGAACCCTAGTTGACCAGGCAACTTGCGCAAAATAGTCCGAGTCCAGGTGGGCATCCTCTAAACTGGAGGCTCTATGACTCTCAACAGTGCTACCATTCAGTTCTCAAGCAAGCAGCTGTTTTGACATATCAGGTTGACAAGAAGGAATTGACTACAGATACTATGGAACTGGGCCTTTAATTTTACCAACTGCTAGCCTAACTTCTTGTACTATTGATATCGATCTGAACATGGCATACTTCTGCTTGAAAACAGTATCCATAAGACAACATAATTGGGTGGCGATGGGAAATGAGCACAGTTATCATATGAGAAGATTCATGGACACTTGTATTTGTTAATGTCCACGAAACACAATCATGGGAAACAGAATGATCTAACATTATTTTCAGATAACAAGATTACACTATAAGTACATCAATCACAACCGAATAAACTACTAATTGGTTGAGCTCAACAAAGCAAACGGATAGGAACATTAATTTATTTACCTTGCTCTTAATTTGCAGAAGCAAGCCAATCCCTGCTTTGCTACTGGTAAGATGGTGGTCTGAGTTCCTTTAGCCGTCGAACAACTTGCTTCATTGTCGGCCTAGAAGAAAGAGAATCAACTGTACACTTGATACCCAGGTGTAGAACCTCAACAAGGTCATCATGTGGGGCCACATCCCACAGCCCTTCTATGAAGAACTCACGAGCTCGACCCTTCTGTAGAAGCATGCAAGCCCAGGCAACTATGTTGAATCCATTCCCGTATGGAGAGAAAGAAGGATCCAGTGCCTTCTTGTCCGAAATGAGTTCAAGAAGTACAACTCCATAGCTATACACATCTGCCTTATCAGAAACGCGGCATGTCATCGCATACTCTGGAGCAACATATCCAAAAGTACCTGCCACACCAGTGGTTGCATGTGTTTCTGAATTTCCAAGCAGCCTTGCTAATCCAAAATCAGAAAGGTATGCAGTGTAATCATTGTCAAGCAAGATGTTGCTTGGTTTGACATCCCTGTGTAGGATGCGTGGGACACAATTGTCATGAAGGTACGCAAGTGCACGTGCAACATCTAGAGCAATTTTGTGAAGCATTCTCCAGTCAATTGGCCTCTTTGTCCTTTCTTGTATGAACCTTTCCAAATTGCCACCAGGCAGAAAATTATATATTAGAAACATCTCTGAATCGCCGAGATGGTATCCTATGAGTGTTACAAGATTGGGATGGCGACACCTCCCAAGTGTTTTGACCTCTGCTTGGAACTGCTGAATACCTTGGAATCTTCCAATAGCAAGCCTTTTTATTGCCACCAATTTTCCCGGTGCGACCTCAGCTTTGTACGTTGCTCCAAAGCCACCACTTCCAATGCAATTACTTGCATTGAAGCTGCCACTGGCACGTAAAACAGTCTCATATGTCAAAGGAGCACCAATATCAACAAAAACAGTGACTTCCCTTCTCCTGAGAGATCGTCTTGACGGTCTTGATGCACATTTTCGTGTGTAAATATAAAGGATGATCAGAGCCAGGAGAACTGCAACAATTGCTGATGCTGAAGTTATTGAGGCAATCTCTATTTTGCTGAATCCGCCGCCACCGCCACCGCCACTGCCATCAGGGGTTGTATTGTCAGCTGGTGGATTAGTGTCTGCCTCACTTAGTGCTCGGACATTCACTAATGGATTGGAGAGTGCTGACAATCCACAAGGTTGGAGGGATGGATTTCCACGAATACTGTCGCATGTCAGTGAGTGAATTTTTGAAGGCAGTGGCCCAGACAAGTCATTGAATGAAACATTGAATATGGACAGTGATGGAGAAGAGGTAAGATCAGGAATGTTTCCAGAGAGCCTATTATTGTCGAGTAGAAGTACACTGAGATCTCTTAGTGCCACAAGGTTACTTGGGATCTTCCCAGCAAAAGAATTAGATGAGAGATCTAAAACCTTCAGTGATCTCAACTGACTCAAACAGGGTGGTATTCTACCACTGAGGTTGTTCCCAGCTAATGAGAGAAATTTCAAGCTCTTGAAGTCTTTGAAACTGACAGGTATTTGACCCTCCATAAAATTTCTGCTCAGGTCCAGCTTGACAAGAGCTCCCAACAAACCAACATTAGCAGGCATCTCTCCGGATATTTGATTGCCAGCTAAATCCAAAGCTCTGATAGCACTGCATTTTGTGCTAAACTCTGCTGTGAGCTGACCAGATATCTTGTTGTCTCGTAAACTTACAATCAGCCCCTTCAATTTGCTACACTTCTCCAACAGAATTGCGTCCAGTGATCCACTGAACTTATTGTGATCAACAACAAACACATACAATGTGTCATTTCCAAACCTGTCCGCACTGAAAGGTAAGGATGTAAGATGACCTTCAAGATTGTTCTTTGCAAAATTATGATACACAACAGGACACTCTCCGGAGTTGCAGAAACTCAATGGCAGTTCTGCTAGAGTTTTGGACATGAGTGAAGAATAACTGGATGTCATTCCATCTGGCACTATCCGAGATGCACAGACTCTATTCACACATGCTGGAATTGATCCTGACAGTTCATTTCCACTGACATCAAACACAGCCATACAATGCGGACAGAAATCCTTATCCAGTGAACCAGAAAATCTATTCGAGCTAAGGTTGAGAAACTTTAGGTTACTGCACAGCCCTAGTTTCCTTGGGATCGAGCCAGAAAGTAAATTCTCCCCAAGATTAACCATTTCCAAACTATGACACCTTCCCCAGTTGTTCGGCACAGTTCCTTGCAGCCCAGCCCTCGGCGCCCATAGCACCCTGAGCCTTGGCAAAGCTGTCACACTCTCTGGAATCCTTCCTTCAAACAGATTGAACTCATGCGAATTCGCTGAATTGAAGTGGCTAGACAATATGAGAACTGATAAATCTGAGCAATTACCCAGCTCCTGGGGTACCGTGCCGCTCAATCTGTTACCCGAGACATCTAAAACCCGCAGCTTGCTCAACCTTCCAAGCTCTGCTGGAATAGAACCATTCAACAAATTGGAGAACAGTCGCAATGAGAGGAGCTGCACGCAATTGCCCAGACCAGAGGGGATGCTCCCGGCAAGAAGGTTTCCGGACAAGTCAAGCCCCTTAAGCTTGGGCAGGCCACCAAGAGCTCCGGGCACTGATCCAGTGAACCGGTTGCCTGAAAGATCCAACCTTTCCAACTCTTTGCAGGTGGAAAGGGAGGAGGGGATCTCGCCGTGAAGCAGGTTGGAAGCAAGGGTGAGGATCCTCAGCAGCGGCGGGAAGACGGCCGGAAGGGCGCCCCGGAGAGAGTTCCCCGCAAGGTTGACCACCTCGAGCTTCTGCAAACCCCAGATCTCACCGGGGATCTCGCCGTGGAGGCCGTGGAACGGAAAAGAGACCTCTTTCAGCTCGGTGAGGAGCCCAATCGCCGCGGGCAGCTCGCCAGCGAGCTCACGGCCGGGTCCGGAGCGCCGCGAAGGGGAGGGCACCTCCAGAACAACGACCCGGGACCTCGCGTCGCAGGTGACCCCCGGCCAGGTGCAGTGGTCGGAGCCAACGGAGTCCGAGGACCACCGCCGGAGCAGCACCACAGATGGGAAGGCGCTCTTGAGCTGGAGCAGCGCCGATCTGTCCTGCTCCTGGCCGGGGTGCAACTCGGCGGAAGAAGAGACGGAGACCGCAGCCGCGAGCAGGAGCAGCAGGAGCGCGGCGGTGGAGGCCGTGCTCCGGCGAGCGGCCACCATCTAGATAGCCGACGGCGACGACCCGGGAATGGACCTGAACCGCTGGAGGAGGCGTCGGTTCCGGTTGGTGCAGGCGACGGGGAGGGGAGACTTACATGGGGGAGAAGGACCGGAAAGTAATTAGCTAGATTCCGGAGGGGAGACGGCTAGTTTTTTTGCCTGCAGATTTCTTCCCCTCTGATGATCTCTCTCTATAGCTGGCTTCTTCTCTCCTCTTCTCCGCGGCTGCTGCTTCTCTCTCTTGGTTGGTGCTGGTCTTCGTTCTGTTGTTTCCTTCGCTGCTCTTTCTTCTTCTCCGCCACCGTCCCCTACTCGTCGTCCAGGTCCAGCGATAATTCTTTTTTATTTCTGGCTTTAATTTTTTAAGCTTTTCAGAGGTGATTGGCGTGACGATTTTACCCTTGGAAAGACTGGTTTTGTTTGTTGATGCGGGTTGCTGTTGCTGCCTCGCTTTGCCTCTCCTGCCCCATGCTTTGGGGCCGTTGACTCTTCCGCGTCTCGTGCTCATGTTTCCATTGGTGAAAAAGAGATTAAAAAGGGTGAATGGTGGCAATAGAATTGCTTGATACTCGTTTGTAGTACGGAAGTACCTCGTCGACGTACTACTGGTACTTCGTTTTACTTGAAGGCTTGATCATAAGCCCAGTGTATGTTTCAGAATTTATTATTCCCAAATGCTGATACTCCTTCCAGTTACAAATATGCAGTGTTTTGGACATTGATAGCTCTTCAAAATGCGGTTTTAGCTGGTATTTTTTGTTACAAAATAATTACGAAACAGAGGGAAAATATACTTCTATAAAATGATATTTTGAGACAAATCAAGTGTGTTCATATCATTTTCAAGTATACCATCAGTTATTTGTAACAGGAGAGAGTATAACTTATGCAGCTCTCTTGTAAGATATTGGCTATATCAGTAGAGTTAGCAAAGAGATAGTCTCTACCACTAGCACATTTTGTTTTCAATCTCGAGTATGCACAAATCATCTATGTTGCATATCCTCCAAAAATGATGCGATAATGATACGTAGTTCTCTATCATGGTCTTCTCGGTCTTCTTTATCTTTACAAATTATGTGCAATCTCAAAATTTTGTTTGAATTTTGTCTCGGGGAGAGAGAAGAGAACGGTGGTAACGCTGTTGATGAGCCGGCTAGTCGAATTATATTGTAGGATTACATCCCACTATCGCAAACCTAGTGGCGTGACATGTTTTGAACACAAAAGGAATGTTGAACGGTGTGAGAGAACGGTTGAATTGTTGATTAAGATCAGTTGTTGATTAAGATCATAAGAGAGCAAGGTCTTAATAACTAGGGAGAACGTTATCACGAGCGATATACAGTAGGCACGTGTAAGAATATGAGCCACCAGCTGTCTCTGTTGGTTATGCTACCTGCGGTGAAGCCTATTCAGCCAAAAAATACAGCAACATGGTGGGAATATGCTTGTCGGGTTTTAAGTTCAGGGACACATGGTAATACTTAAAAGGCAACATATAGGGTGCAAACCCAGTTCCTATGCAAACTATGCAAACTTCAATCTCGACCACATGATGTTGATCCAATGAACCTCTCACCCTATTATTTTACAAAATCCTCCTCCCACTCTTCATGCATGTCCCCATGCATGTTGGTTTGCGTAGTTTGCATACGAACCGGGTCTGCACCCCATACGTCCCCTACTTAAAAAAGTGTAAAATACATTACCTAAAGACCATTTTTATACATAACAGAATATCTAAGTAATGCATATACACCCTCAAGAAAAAGAATGCAAAGAATCCAAAAAGTTAACTAAAATTTACAACAATTAAATTTCTTTATCACTTATTGGAGATATATCATTCTCTTTTGCGGATCTTCATTTTTTTCATTTCATTTCTAAAAAGAATGAAAATTCACTAAACCTTTAGCATAAAGATATCAACGGACCGTGGATCATCAAGCCTTGGATGGGCAATAGTTACATTTCTTATCACCTGTACAAGATATGGTACTCTTGTGCAGATCTTCATTTCGACAAAACGAAAATTCATTAAACCGTTGGATGCAAAGATATCAACAGCCGGCTGGATGTGCATCGCTGAGATCCGCAAAAATTACATCGCTTGACACCTACCGATATATTATTCTCTCATCTAGATCTTCAATTCATTTCTTTTGTAAACAAAATCAAAATCCATTAAACCATGGGCACAAATATAACAACGACCCTTAGATTCTCAAAGATTTGTGTTTTCTCTGTTTGTAAATCTTCATTCCGTTGATTCGTAAACAGGATGGAAATTCGTTAAATCTTGTACACAAAGATATTAGCATGTTTCTTGAGAGACTTTTGTATGTTATATCTTTATGCTAATTTTAATATATATATATAATCAAAATTTCAGTAGGGGAAGTATAAAAAAAAATCAGTAGGGGCAACGCCTCCTGTTCATTAAAATAAAAGGCATTATCGCCCCCTAGATCCTCTGGGCTCAGAAACAAATTACATTTCTTAACACAGAGGTGCACCATTCCAGGAAAGACCCGCCATAGCACAGCAAAGCTATATCACCTACTACTTCCTTGAAAATTTACAGTATATTACACAAATCTCACTGAAAAAAATAAAAATCCAACCAATCAAAATCTTTAATTTGAAGATAGGCCCATGGGCGCAGCATTTCTTTCTTTTTTTTACGTACTGCATTATCTCGTGCAGCCTGCACCCCTTAATTTTGCTTTTCATTCCACACCGTGGCCTTTAAATGATGTAACGCCCATCCAGTCATCTATCTACCGACGCATGGGCCCAGCCAGGGAAGACTTGGAGGACTTGGTCGGTCGTGCGGTGGTGCCCAGTCCAGGAGCAGAGCACCAATCATGGCCCCACTCTTTCATAACGATGGAGTGATGGATGCTGATGGTGCTTGGTGCCTGCCTCCTTCCCCTTTCCTTGCACATTCCACTATTATTGGCACGTTTTCCCGTTTTTTCTGCTTGCTCTTTTTTATACTTGTTTTTTCTGCTTGCTTAAGTTGTTCATTCCTTTCTACTACCTCCCCCCTGATTTATGTAAGGAAAAGTTGAAAACCTTTTTGGATGCAAGATAAATGGAAATGGAAAGATCAAGTGAAAGCGAAGGGCAATTTTGTCTACGCTTAATTTGCCACTCCTGCTGCAAATCGTAAGACATTTTAGTTGTGCCAAGTTTTTTTTTACTTTGATCAAAACCACATAAAAATAAACCAAAATATATAGCATTAAATTAGTTTTATTGAATGAATCCACCGTAAATTATTTCTTGATAATGCATCAATATTATAGTTTTTTAATACATTTGGTGTCTTATGTTTATATCGGCACAGTTGTCCGTTAAACAATTCTTGGTACACTCGAGTTGAACACTAATGCTTCTTCCGGATAGCAAATCCTAGAGAATATTGCACTCATATCGCCTTTCATATGGATGTCATTCACTGGGCACTGCAACTCGCCAAAGATTTTTAGGCCACTTATGGTTCGGAGCTAGAACATGCCGCGTCTTTGGCTTACCACATAACTCGCTGGATTGCAAGGCGTAGCCATCATCTATGTGGGGGAAATAAGAAAGAAAGGATTTAGAGACTAATCAAAGAACGAGACGGTGGCTCTGTTCTGTTCTCTGTTCTGCTGCTTATTGGCTGCGGCCAGCCGAGCGGCGAGGGCACCCCGGTGCCAGGTGTGCTGAAGTGTGCAACACGAGCTCCCAACTACCCACCTCACTCACTAACCCGCCCTAGGACGACCCACCTGTCAGCATCCCACTTGCGTGACGGCTGACCCCAGCCAGCCGCGTCGCAGCTTCGCCGGCTGACGAGCAAGCGGGACACGTGACGTGACGTCGGCGCGACGTCGCGTCCACGTACGGGGAAGACCAGCCGACTGCGTGCTGACTCGACCAAGGCGTCTAGCAGGACAAATATCCTGTGCTGATCGGCAATTAATTACTCCACTACTGAAGTGAGCATCGGTGAAGTCCTGTTATGCTGTAAATCATTCGTCCGTTGGCTGGTGCTGGTTTTTGCTGAGAGAAAAATACTGCTAGTGGCTGGTGGCTGATGCTGATTTTTACTGAGAGAAAAACACTGCTGGCTGGTGGCTGATAATCCAAACGAACAGGGCAAGTGTGAATTAGCCGGTGTAAAGCTTTTTTTTTTGAAAAACCTGGCAGGACCGGTGTAAAGCTACTCCAAGGTCATTTTCCGCAGCAACAACCAGATGAAAAAGGTCACAGAAAAGCAGCCACTTGCGGGTAGGTTACAGGTGCTACCTGGAAATGAAGAAATCCCCCTGTGTTTCCCACCGGTGACTTCTCGGTGGAGGGAAAACCCTAAAGTCCATCATAACCCCATCCACTCGACCACTTGGCAAGAGCTACTCGACTACCCGTGGTTAAGAATTCGTTCAGGTGGGTCTACACGTTTTGCAGCTCGTGGTCAAGAGTTGAGAAACCCTGCTCGTGCTTTTCTTTGTGAGGATACGTTTCTGGTGGGATTTTGACTGCCGCGATGACTGGGTGGCACACAGTTCGTGTGTTTCCAATCAAAGCAGTTTCTGGAGCGAATGCCCCCGGGCTGGGCTGCTGGGGTGGTGAAGCGAGAGGAAGGCCCAAATGAACGTGTGGGCCGGCCTATAAAAGCATTTCAGGAGACTGGGCTGGACTGGCCTGTTGGGCTCATAAGTTGGCAATTTCCTTCCTCTCAACACCATTCACTTGGACCAGCTGAATGCCAGGGTGCTTTGACCAGACACTTCTCGTTCCTTCCGTTCTTATCTTCTCGCTACAGTACATCAGGGCGGAGCGGAGGCGATTTGCATCTCGGCGTCGATTCCGGCGGCGCCTCCTCGCCTCCGGCAGCTGCTCCGGCGCCGGAGGTGGGGAGGTGTTGCGGGGTCGGCAGCCGATGTATATTACCTACTCTATTAGCTTAGGGCTTGCTAGATTAGGGTTAGTGTCCTCCGTTTCGGTATCGCCGATGCGGAGTCTGCTTTTGTCCCTCCGAGGCTCCTCCGGCGGTTGCCGCGGTGACGGTGCAGCTCCTGGTGAAGTTCTTGTGAGGTATGTCTACTCCTCCCTTGAGAAATCGGGTTGGAGTTTCCCGGCTGCCTCTTCGCTGCTGGTCGATTTAGAGTCGCCGGTAGTCCTTGGGGCGCTAGATCCCCTTCGCCTCGATGAAGGGTTTACTGGGCGTTCAATGATCTATGTGTACATCGATTTCTTCGATGTGCCAACTCGTGCCAAGGTTGGTTCCAAAAACCTAGACGTGGCTTCGTCAGAAGCTTCCTCGTCGAGTTGGAGATCGGCTTCAAGCTGCATGCTCGCTGTTTCTTTCTTCCAGGGAGGGAATGACGAGCGGTGGCTCCGATTGCCAGCAGTGAGGATCACCGGGAAAGAGCTACAAGGACTTAGTTGTAATTTTCTATCTTCTGGGATTGTTATTGTAAGCTGTTTATGTAAACTGTTATATTAATAAAATTACAACCCGGTTTCTCAGAAAAAAAAGAAGCTGAATGCCAGGGTTCATCACCCCAGCAACTTCCTTCATCTCACCACCATCGTCCTGCATTTTTTCCCTTCCACCATCGTGTTCTTCGCTGAATATTTCTGTTTATTCCAGTCCAGGAGAAGAGAATTCTATCGCACATGGGGAATATGATACGTTGTAAGCTAGGATATGATGCCAAGAAAATCAATTGTTGACGGATCCGCTCAGCTCTTCAAGAGCTCTCCAAGAGATGCGTTACCGTCAGAAACACGAGTTACACCTGCTTGCTCAGCAATCACCAACAGACAGGTTAAAGCACAGATCAGGCAACAACAATCAACACATGAACCCTAAACACCCGATTAAACATCCATGTCCACAAGTCAACACGACATTCCCTCCTAGAATCTAAGATTTACAGCAGAGAAAAATAAATGGAAATCGCAGCAACGACAGCCCAAGCCATCCAAGCCTAGTTGTTCTCCACCTGCAATCAAAGAGGGTTCCCTCTGCCTGCCACTAGAAGAAAAAAAGTTGAACAAACAAGACGCCCCCAACCAAACAGTGCGGCGTAGGGGGCGTCTCGTCTCGGCGCCGTGATCACACGCTGAAGTAGAGAGCCATGAGCGAGCAGGTGGCTAGGATCACCAGACGGGCGGCTCCAGCAGCCACCGGGAGGACACCTGCGCTGCTGCTGTCGTTGAGGGCTGACGGGCCCATCGTCGGCGGGCTGTCCACGCCGGGCGAGCTGCCCATCGCAGCCGCGCTGCACAACACAGATGAACATGAACATTCAGTTTCAGTGTATGAGTTAGCATAGTTTAATTCGTACCATCGGAGAACCGGATAGCATACAAGGTATAGAAAACAGAAGCATAAGCACATGATAGGGCCATATGGGTAGATAGTCTGTAGTGTTAATGCTTGCTCTTCTATCTCCGGGATGCCAGTGATTATATTCCAAATGTGGTGTTTGTCCTTCATTGGATTGAATGCCCAATGTTAGCAATTTATCGCAGGCATTTACATCAGGTTTCAAAAGTAGCAGCCGAAAACCAGCTGAATGCCAGGGTTCATCAGCAACCCCCTACCAGAGAACGGGACCAGACCACCAAGGCATGGGATTCAAAAGACTGGTGAAAACCAGTGGCGGAGGCAGGTATATGGCGAGGTTTGGCAGTCGCCATACCTAAAAAATATAAGAAAAACTGAATATACGTATACGTACATGGAAGTTTGGTGCTGCCGGCTGCACTTGTGGCCTGATGGGCTCTGCTTCATCAGTGGTCACCAGAAGCCCAGAACGCAGCACGGAGGGGAGGGAAGCTAGGCATGATCATGCGTACAGAATGTGGATCGATTCGTACGCTCGTTTGCATCTGCGTCTCCGTCCGCCGTCTCTTCCTTTTCCAAATCTGATCAGGCATCCGTAGTTCAGGAGTCAGGATTGCCGGTGGACGGTGCGATGACTCTACGCGGACGCGGTGGCCGGCGCCCGGCGGTGATAGCGGCTGCATTTCTACTTGACGCAGTGACGCCCTGACCGCGTGCAACAATGGCACCAAAGCAGAAGAGTAGATATGTGATGAAAGGTATTTTTTATTTCAGAAATTAGCATCGTAGATTGATACTGATACATTGTAGAAATTAGCATTGTACCCAAGTAAAACTTTATTATGGGTATGTATCTGTTCCAACAATCTTCATTTAGTGAGGTATTTTTAGTACCAGTACTTTACTTTTGGATTTCTATTATATTTGTTGATCACAAAGTAATATACTGCATATTTAGATAATGTTCTGATGTGTGCTTGCATAGTTGATACTTGTACTATAGATATTTGACAAATCCGCCACACCTAAAAAAATTTCCTGCCTCCGCCACTGGTGAAAACCTTGGAATCCACTTTGAAGAAACCACACATCTAAAGATCTGAAAACATTCCAGGTTCTTATGAATACGACTACTCCCCTAGTTGGAAAAGGAGCCTGGAATAATGCGAGAACCTACACACAAACAAACGCACAAAAGCGACATAGAGAGGCTGGCTCATCTAGCTGTAGCTGGGAGACGGAACCAGAACCAGAAGGGTACAGGATTCCCCTAAAAAGACTCCATGAATACACAGTTGTTCATCGATGCAGCCAAATGTTGGAAAAGAAAGAAAGAAAGTAACGGAAGCCCTCCCACGCGCAAACCGCCTTTATTCCAGGATTTCCAACTCAAGAACAACACACGGCCGCCCACCGGATGGTGGTACCACAAAGCCAAAGCCCAAAGGGACCAAATCTGCCATTGCACCTGGTACTAGGACCCAGGCTTAGGGATTAAGACTTCCTCAAGATGGCCAAGCAAAACTGGCAATGTACTTGAGATTGTTTCAGAAAGACGCGGCTTTTTATTCCCGAGGCAATCCCTATCTTCTCTCAATCGGTTCAATAGATGGGAAATGCTATCTGGTTTTAGCTCTGATTCGTAAATGTAAAGTAATAAATCCAATACTTGGGGTTGTGCTCGTGCCAAGAAAAGAGAGAAAGGAATGCGAAAATTAGCAATGCCGTGCAGGGATTACCTTGGGTTTGCAGGGTAAGTGCATCCATTGCCGCCTGCAGCCAAGAAACACACAAGAGTCAGGAATCTAAACCAAGAACTCGAATCTCTCGCAAACCAAACAGAAGACATTTCATCTGAACTTTGAGCGAAGGGATTCTTCAGAAAGAAGTGAGAAGCCGGTGGTCGATTCTTACTGGGGTCGGTGCTGGTGAGCAAGGCGGTGCCGGAGAAGACGCAGGCCTGCGCGTTCTGGTTGTTGCGCTGGTAGAAGCTGTTGACGGCGTAGGAGCAGTGCGCCTTGACGTTGTCCGGGGCGAAGCAGGGCCCGTTCTGCAGGATGGGCTTGCAGTCGGCGCCGCCGCCGCACGCGTAGTCGAGCGTCTTCTGCAGCGCGCTGTCCCCCAGGTCTGTGCGGCACACGCACCACGCGCCGTCTTCGAATCCAAATCGCCACAGGGCAAGAAAAAGAAGAAATTTCACAAAGATTGCCAAGAAACAAATCCATGCCGTGCCAAGAGAATCAGAGAGGGGGGTGGGGGAGCCGCGACACACCTGAGCGGCCGCCGAGCGCGGCGGCCACCGCCACCAGCAGGAAGAGGCGAGCCGCGTCCGCCATGGAGATGGAGCTCGCTGCTGTGGCCGTGAGGTTGGGCCAGTGACGGCGGCGAACAGCAGCCTCGGGCTCCCCCTCCTCCTCTACAACGCGGCGTTCCTTCCTTCGGCAACTCTCAATATCTCCTGAAGCGACGAGAGGGGGGTTTAAATGCAACGGCAGGCAGCAGGCAGGGGTTTGGCTACGCTGTTTCGCCTTGCACAAAATGGAGACCAGCAGGCAACACAAGCAAGGGTTGGGTTGGGTCTCCGTTTTTCACGAGCACACGCAGGCTGGGCAATGCCCAGTGGCACCGGCGTGTCCCGTAGCACGCAGCCCTGCACGGCCCAGCGCTAGCGCCAGAAGGCAGTGTGGCTTTTCATGAACGGTCAAAAACGCATGGGCAGTGCCTGCCTGTGGTGCCGGGCATGGGCACGCTGGCCAGAGCTGTGACCCTGCGCGCCGGGTCCCACCAGGGCTGCAGTAAATGTGACTAGTAACGTACTCGTAGGTGTGTGAGGAGTGAGGACACTGTAGTACAGTGTACCGAGCACACTGTTCTGTTTTGTGTTGGGCTGTAGGCTGTTGGCCTCTGGGGGGTAGACCCAACCCAAACCTACCCCGGTTAAAGCCTTGTTTTGGAACGAAGGAATCGAAAACAGAGGAATGAGAGGAAACGTATGAATGATAGTTCAGTGTAGTAGCGAAACAGAGAAATGAAAAAACACAGGAAATAAGGTATAGAGGTGTTTGGAACGCAGGAATTCATAACACAAGAATATCAAAGGATGTGAATGAAATGATAGGAGATTAGTTCTTAATGATTTTGTTAGCTGCACATTTTTCACCCGCTGGCACATGCTGATATTCTGCTGCAGTACCAGGCTTATCCTATCTTGTGTGTTGTCACCGTGTGGCTCTCACTCATCCCTCTCCCAAGCCTGCTCTCTCTCTCTCTCTCTCAACTCTC
Source organism: Echinochloa phyllopogon (assembly GCA_033239725.1). Classification (NCBI taxonomy): domain Eukaryota; kingdom Viridiplantae; phylum Streptophyta; class Magnoliopsida; order Poales; family Poaceae; genus Echinochloa; species Echinochloa phyllopogon. The sequence goes on along the minus strand of BTCW01000009.1, from coordinate 5,940,154 downwards.
AAGACTCCGCGAACGAGCACAGACGAGAGGCTGCAAGATTCCGAACATGAAGCTTCCGGCCCTCCATCGAAGCAACGAAGAAGAAGCAGCAGAAGAGCGGCATGAGTAGTTGTTCAAAAAAGAAGAGCGGCATGAGTTGGCAGGTCTCGACGGCGGGCACGGCACATCGGGAGCTTTTCCATGCGCTGCACACAAGAAAGGTGGTGGTCTAGATCGATCTGTCTCGGGGATGCCGGAGCAGGACAGGACGCGCGGATGACAGCAAGGTACGCCGGCGACGTCGCGACGATGTGGTCCAACTCGTTCTTCAGGCGAAAACTTTCTTTTTGATCTCTCCGGTCTTCCTAATCTCGATTTCCAGTCACGCGTGAAAGCACACCTCCGTCTCTTTCATCCAGCGGCCACCGCTAATGGAGCAGTTAACGCGGGCTTCAGCGAAGGAAGAGAAAACCAAGAGGCCTAAATGAGGACCCGAGGTCCCAACGCCAGGTTCTGCTGCCTTGGCAATTGGGCATCCATGGATTCGTGGGGCTTGGGGGCCCAATGGTCAATGGACCCCTGGAATGTTTTGGATACACTGCTACAATAAAGCCGTGCATATCTCGATGCATCATCGGTTCACCATCAGTTAAAAAGGCAAGCAACAAGAAGGAGATGCTATTAGAGTAGTACCACTTGGTCCACTACACTCCACTGTGCCGTTAAAAGGCACGCAGCTGTTCATGCAATTGGTCGATAAAATTTGCTCATGCCAGCCAGGAGCAGACGCCGTATATCCGTAAGCTTACGACGAGCTACTCGGCGGTCTTCTCGGTTGCTAGCTTATTGCAATAATAATATTGCGTCCGCACAATTACAGTTTACCGCGCAAAGAAACGCGAACGCATAGTTTACTGCCATGCTGATATTTGCATCCTGCACTGACGATTTCGGGGCCTTTTGCTGCTTCTACCCGCTGAGGCGCTGTCGCAGTATGGACGCAGAGCACCTTTGGCCGTGTCCACTTCCCTCCAAATCCAAAACTTTCCAAAACTTTCTCTCTAAACTTCACTATTTACTATCACATCAAATCTCTCTTCATGTATGGAGCATTAAATGTAGGTAAATAAAAAAACTAAGTACATGGTTTTGATGTACACGACAAGACGAATCTTTTGAGCCTAGTTAAGTCATGGTAAGATAATGATTACCACAAACAAACGAAAAGTGCTACACGAATCTTTTGAGCCTAGTTAAGTCATGGTAGGATAATGATTACCACAAACAAACGAAAAGTGCTACAGTACGCCATAGTGTTCGATGTGATATTTTCACCCAAATTCACATCCCTTTTCAGGAAGTGAACACCGCCAAAGGTTTCACTGTATGGACTATGGTATGGTCGTATGGACCATGGAAACCCTTGTCTTCGAGGCGTAAATAATACCGTGACACAACACCAACCTATGCAATGCATCACTCCCGATACTGCTATACTGACGCTCTATCCAGTAGCCAGGAGTAGAACGCAGGCCAAGAAAGCAAAGGCTACGAATACCAAATTTTACAGTAAATGGCACCGAGAAAAGCAATGTATTCCAGGGTGAGAATGGCATTTTGATTCAGAGAAAAAGAAGGGTGCTGTATAACATATACCACTACCACGCATATAACATAAATATGCATTCACATGCAGCATCAACTGATCTACTCATGGTAGAATCCTATATGCGACACGCTCCGAGCCTCTGACATTTACAAACGAGGCTGCAAAAATGCAATTTCCGACGGTTCACTCCGTGGCTTTCTACCATAGACGTGAATTTCTAACCATTGTTGGGTAATAATCTCAACCAACGGCGAGATGACTCGTAGTTGGAAGCATGCAGCGGTAAGATTTACATATTTTCATTCATTACCACGGTTAGCTACATACATTTTCTGTCATACGCTGAGAATACAGAGATTAAAAAAATTACAGCGTGCAGTTTCACATGCGAATAGTCATACAGCGTGGTACCCGCAGATTAATCCCAGTCAGCATCAAAGAACCCAGCGTCTTTCATTTCAGAATAGTAGACGTTCTCTAAGAGCATATCTTCCTCCTACACAAATAAATCAGCAAAGAGAGAATTTCACTACAACAAGGCACATGATATTATACCAGCAAACAAGCACAGGATGAAGCACTACAAGAAAGATCATAGGCAAGAAGGTACCTGGAAGAAGTCTGCTAAGAAAGTCACGTATAGCAGAGGGAGATAAAGAGAATGATAGCATACAGTTGTGAGGTTATATAACCTACAAACAAAAAGGGAGATCGTCAACAAATATTGATCTTGAAGATATACTATAAGCATTGAAAATAGTGTTCCTTTTATGTACCATAAACCAAATCCAGCTCCACTTGCAACAAGGAAACAGCCAAACAGTGATACGCCATTCAGTAGTAACATCGCACATACATAGTTGTAGTATGCTGGTTTTGCTGCAGTAAGCAACCATGAGATTATGGTCATGAAACAGCAAACAAAAAAGTTTCGAAATATACAAGATACCACTGAGAACAGCAATCAGTTACCAGGTAGCCTGTCTCTCCATCTCGAGTGATGCATGAAAACAATCAGACCATAGACTCCAGTAAGCACCAGTTTGTGGAGAATCCATAGGCCCCATTTCCCACCAGTTCCTTGATCAGCATCAATGAACAAAGGAACACCAAAGCCAAAAACATATATAGTCTGAATAAGGGGGAAAAAATCAGTTAGAGCACTATCAACCTACTTTCCATTGGCAGCATAATTTAAAACATTGAAAAAAAGGCAAGGTAAACCAGATTAGGTTAAGTCATGGGCTTTGTCTTTCATTGAGCAGCCAAAAAATCCTTTTGCAGTGGCATGAAATGAGCAAGCGAGATTTATTATATATACCAACTTAAAATATGTACCAACTTGCAATGGACGATCATTACGGAATAATGGAAATATGTAACATATTATATTCTATTCTATAATAAAGGAACATTGTGGACGGTTACATCAGTGAATTAACTTGGCTATATTGCTAAGAAAGCAAATATGACATAGGGTTGCAAAATTTTCTGGGTAGACCCCGAAAATGAACTGCAATAACTAAGAAAAGAACATATCACCCGGCGCTTGTTAGAAAAGCTAGTTCCTGTTCACTATGCTTGAATTTTGGAGTAGCATCATACCTTGAGCAATACATCAGCAGCAACTACAGCTCCAGAGATAACAAAGGTTCGTGCCAAAGACTCAAAACCACTGGCATCATTTCCTTGAAGTAGAAATGCTATGAGACTGACTTCCAAGAACAACATTCCTGATTTTGTAAACAGTGACAGTACATTCCAAGAGAATGCCCTGTCAGGCATACATTGCCATGCCTGCCATTTGAGGGAACAAAAATAGGTTTCTTACTTATATAAGAGAGCAGTCAATATACAATGTAAAGAAATACAATACAGATGAACATTTGAAATCATAAGGACGGGATTATTCATTATTTCCCTTCTGTACAGCAGCACCCTATCAATTCAATACAAATTAATCCCCATAAAAGTAACAACACCAAGACGTGCACCTGATACCTAAGCCTAATAACCAGATCAATGTGAAAGTCTAGGGATTTCGATCTGAACATCAACACCTAGCCACCAGGGATTTTATTTTTCCTTAGTCCAACAGAGCTTGCTAATGTTCATCATAACCAGCTATCAACTGAACACCAGAAGCTTTGCTCTTTCCTTTTTGAAAACCCATCAAAGGTTGTTAGTTACTGCCTTACTGGTTCGTTGTTGTGATTCCCTGACCAGCTCCCAGCACCTAGCCCATCCTAGTCCTAACCATAGGATTTGATCACAACCCAGTCTTCAGTTGTTCCATTACCAAGTGGAAACATCAAAAGACCATTCGGTTAAAGCTCACCAAAAGTTCACCTTCCATTTGTTACCCATTTATTCTACTCAGCAATCATACAGTAACAAAACATACAGACATTACCCCTCACCATTCAAAACTGAAAACACAATTCAAAAGTTTCATGATCATCACTTTGGTTAGTATAGGATTGTAACAGCTGATTTTCACCAACAAACTAATGTCTCGTTAGCTTCCACTTGCCCCTACTTTTGAAGACTTTGGTTAGTATAGGATTAACAGCTGGTTTTCACCAACATGTTCATGCCTCGTTAGCTTCCACTTGCCCCTACTTTTCACTGGTCAGTGGTCACTACTTCAACAACAAGCACAGCATACTAATTTTTTCATGGAAGGCATTCCCCCTACATATCGAATGCCCAAATCAACAACTTAATCAAAGGGTCGAGAGAGTTTCATGACAAGGCAATCTGGGACTTGAGATAAGCAGCTGAGGCAAGTAATCCGGACCTGCAGGAAGCACCAGAGGAGGTTGAGTACGGCGACAGCCCATAGGAGAGCGTAGTACGCGACCACGACCACGTGGGAGCGGCCGTAGCTGAGCCTGCGGAAGCTCCGGCGCGCCTGCCACGCCAGGAACCCAACGAAGGACAGCGACGGCAGCATCACCGCCAGGCTGTACCACACCCCATGGCACTCCGATACCCACCACAGCGGCCCCGCAGCGCCGCCCGACGACGCGTTGGCCTCCGGCGTCACCGCCAGCGCCATCCCGCCCTCCTCGAGCAGCGTCCGCATCTCCGTCGCCCGTCCGCCCGCTCGCCGGAGATAGGAGAGGGGAGGTGAGCGCGCGCTAGGGTTTGGGTCGGTGGGGGATTCCGATTCGGGAGGTGGAGTCGCACGGAGATGGATTGCCGGTTGCCGAATCGGTAAGATTTCGCAGGGTGGTCAAAAGGGGTTATTTAAGTATTTTCCATCCTTACGGATGACGCTCCTTCAAATGCCAGTTTTAGAATGACATCTACATATTTACCATCGCTTCGATCAAAACTCAACATATTTGCCATTTTTGCTGACGTGGCAAGCCACCTCCTCGAGCCAGCGTAGATTGCACGTGGAAAATGACCATAATGCCCTTGGCCATTTTTGCTGACGTGGCAAGCCAGCGTAGATTGCACGTGGAAAATGACCATAATGCCCTTGCCTCCTTCACCGTTAGCCATCTACTCCGTACTTCTCTTTATTCTGCCACAGGCGTGGGACCCGTATGTCAGGATCATCTTCAACCTCTCGTTGTCACCAACTTTACCTTTCCCTGTGCTCCTCTTGCTCATCCCCGTGGGGCCGCTCGTCGAGCTCCTGGAGGACGGCGGCGGCGCTGCGCGGCGAAATGATCAGACCCGCGGACGACGAGTGCGTGGTGTGGCTCGACGCGCAGGCGCCGCGCTCCGTCGTGTAAGCGTCGGCCGGCAGCGTCGTGGTGCTCTGCGCCGACGAGCTCGCCGAGATGGCGCACAGACTCGCGTCCACGGGGCGGCCGTTCCTGTGGGTGGTGCGGCCGGACGCGCGGCCGTGTCGGGGACGAACCCCGGGGGTCCCCTAATCATCGGGGCAAATCACCCTCAAAGAACGATATACCACGAAAGGCCGAATCACCGACAGCCAGGAGGGGCCGCCAAGGCAGCTCGGCCCGTCACGGCCTATCGCGGCCCAAGAACGGACGTCCGAGCCCGCCTATCGAGGGGCCCGAGTCGCCACCCCCGTCTCCGCCTCGCTCGAGGGCCGCGCACCCTCGAGCAGGCACGACGCAAACCCCGCCTCGCTCGAGGGCCGTGCACCCCCTCGAGCGGGCGGGCCGTCTCCGCCTCGCTCGAGGCTACCCCTCTACATAACGCGGCACACTCTGGCGCCCCGCCCGAAAACGGCATTTAACGCCCGCCCCATCAGGCGGGCGCCGAAGTCAAGAAGGTAATCTCTCCCCACGCCGCGCCGCTGACACCGCAGAGCTCGCTGTTTCAACTGCACCGGTCACTATGTGTCCTCACCACCACTATGAAGACGCATGCGGCGCTGCGCGAGGCCCTGTGCGGACTTGCAGGCGTCAATCCGCACCACTATTCCACTCGCTCCCGTCTGTTCCCCCCCCCCCCGGCGCAGCCCTCGAATGGGCGCGAAGGACCCTCGAACGAATATACGAGCAGCAACCGAGTACGGACTCCGGTCAGGCGTGGTCCGGTGATGACGAACGCCGGGTCAAATCCACCAACTCTCGGCCATTCCCCGGCAAACCGGGCACGCCGCGCACTGTGGTCGACAGCAAGTGCCATGCCGGCCCCTGTGCCGCCAACTCTCGTCCTTCGTCACCTGCCCCGCCCTCGAAGTCAACCAGCGGCGGGCAGTTGGGTGCGGATTACGGCAGCGCCACCCCTCGAAATCACTCCAGGACAAGCACAGGGACGGCCATGACGCCCGCGGAAGCCGGAGCTCGCCATAAATCCCCCGCCTGGGTCAAGGACGGCCGCACGCCCAGCGCCACGCTCTCTAGTACACACCTCTGTAGCACACACTGTACCTGTACTTGTAAGCCCCTCCCCCCTTCTCTCCTTAGCCTATAAAAGGAGGGAGGGGGCGAGAGGGGGGGAAGAAGATACAATCACACACACCGTCACACACGATATTGACACTCGCCTCAATCACACTCGCTTTGAGGGACTTGGAGACTCGTCCTTCTTTCCCGCCTTGCTTGTAGCCCCCCTCTGCAAGCACTCCGGTGCAAGATAGTACAGCGCCCCGAGCGCACCCTGCTGGATGTACGACCTCACGGTCGGAACCAGGATAAACGCTTGTCTCATCGTGCTAGCTCTTGCATCAACCGTCAAGGGACGAGACACATCACATTCTGTTTGGCGCTGGGGATTGGCCGACCGATCCCAGCACCGACAATGGCGCGCCAGGTAGGGGGCTGCGCTGTGGTCAATCACACCCGATCAGTTCCCTTGACGGCAGGCCGCGCCAAGACCATGCCACCACGATCCGCCACGGGGTCCCCCGGCCCGCTTCCGCGCGGGTACCGGATCACGTTTGGGAGCCTGGAGTTCGAAGCGACCGGTGAGGGCCTCCTCATGCGGCTCGCCTCCAGGCCGCCCAACATGATGCCCGTTACCCCGACACCGCCGACGCCGGCCCAGCTCAAGAGACGACGAAGACTGCGCGAGCTGCAGATTCGCGCGGAGCGGCGCGTTGCTCCGCGCATCGTCCTCCCTGACTGGGATGCACACCTGCTGCTCCAGCCCGCTGCCACATTACAGGGGGGCGGACCCCCGCCGGCGGCTCCCGCGGAGGGAGCGCGCTGGGAAAATGTGGCCGGGCCGGCGCAGCTCCCCCACGGGATGAACAACGCGGCCGCAAGCTACTCCGCGGCAATCAGCGCCAACCCGAACGCGCACGAGGATTCGCCGGGTCACTAGCTGGGTTCGATCCGCGGCCTCAGCATTTCCTCGCCCGGCGGGCCCCAGTCCGAGTCGGATGACGGAGAGAGTGTGCGCGGGCAGGAGCACCCGAACTTGGATTACTCCGGGTTGCGCGACCGCGAAGGCCTTATCTCCTTCCAGGCCGTCGCGGACTTCTGCCTCACCTGCTCCGACGATTCCAGCGAGGGGGAATACGACCCCACGCGGGAATGCTTCGTCCTCGACGGCGATGTAGAGTCCGTGGGAGAGGATGAAGAAACGCGCGACGGGGCCGGACACGACGAACCGCCACCGGCGCCCGCCGAGCCAGCAAGCGAAGCCGCACTCGAGCGAAGGGCCGGAACCCTCAAGACACCCTCGGGGGCTGCGGGGGTCGAGCCCATGGAAGAGGACCCCTCGAAAGAGGGGCTCGAAGCCCTCGACGTTGAAATTTCTTCGGCCGAGGCCATGGAAATCGACGTAGACACGCGACCACAAGACTGGCGTGATCCGTACCTCACGTGGATCGACCGCGGGGAGCTGCCCTCGGACCGAACCGAGGGGCGCCGCATCGCCAGAAGGGCCAAGACCTTTGTCTCGGTCGGCGGCGAGCTGTACAAGCGCAGCGCCTCGGGGATCTTGCAGCGATGCATCCCCATCCCCGAGGGAAGGCAGTTGATCCGCGACATCCACGCCGGGGCATGCGGACACCACGCAGCGCCGCGTACCCTCGTGGGTAACGCATTCCGGCAAGGCTTTTACTGGCCCACCGCCGTGTCCGACGCGAACGAGGTCGTGCGCACCTGCGAAGGGTGCCAATTCTACGCATGAAAGATGCATCTCCCGGCGCACGCCCTGCAGACCATCCCTGTAACATGGCCTTTCGCGGTCTGGGGGTTGGATCTCGTGGGGCCCTTCCGCCCAGCGCCCGGGGGATTCACCCACTTGTTGGTAGCCATCGACAAGTTCTCGAAGTGGATCGAGGTCCGGGCCATCACCAGCATCAGATCTGAGCAGGCCGTGTTGTTCTTCACCGACATCATCCACCGATTCGGGGTACCCAACTCGATCATCACTGACAACGGCACCCAATTCACCGGCAAGAAGTTCTTGGAGTTCTGCGACGACCATCACATTCGCGTTGATTGGTCGGCCGTGGCACATCCACAAACGAACGGCCAAGTAGAACGTGCCAACGGCATGATACTACAAGGCCTGAGGCCAAGAATCTTCAACAAGCTGAACAAGTTTGGCCGGAAGTGGGTTGCTGAGCTGCCATCGGTGATCTGGAGTCTCAGGACAACCCCAAGCAGGGCCACAGGCTTCAGCCCGTTCTTCCTCGTCTATGGCGCCGAAGCCGTCCTCCCAACAGACTTGGAGTACGGGTCTCCGAGGCTCAAGGCCTACCAGGAAGACCAAAACCAGCGGGACCGCGAGAATTCGCTGGACCAGGTGGACGAGGCTCGCGACGTAGCGTTGCTTCATTCAGCACGCTACCAACAATCGCTCCGGCGATACCAAGCTCAGAAGGTGCGGCGTCGAGACCTCCACCAAGGGGACCTGGTGCTGAGGCTGCGCCAGGACAATCGAGAGCGCCACAAGCTCACTCCGCCATGGGAAGGACCATTCATCATCGCCAAGGTCCTCAAACCTGGCACTTACAAGCTGGCGAACGAGAAGGGCGAGGTCTTCACCAACGCCTGGAACATCCAACAGCTACGTCGCTTCTATCCTTAAAACTCTCAGTATTTCTTGTAAATACTTCATGTTCTTAGTTAACAATAATGAAAAGTTTGCAAAAAACATGAAAACATTGTTACTAACAGCATGAACAAGGGGGACTTGGTCCTATTCTCAATAGAGCCAAGCCCCCCTCGGGGGCTGCAGGGGGGTTTACCCCCCTAATCGTCCCAATTTTCAAAAATTATGCTAAAACTCGAGGCGCTTAGAGAGATGCGGGGCGCGAGCCAGCTAAAGCTGGAGCCGGTTGAGCCGTGAGACCGCCTATGCCCGCGAAGGGATACGGCAACTCCCTCTCCACCCCACGCCTTAATTACTCGCGGATTCGAAATACCCGGCTGAAATCTCTCTAAGCCAAGAGTAGCACAATAGAACAATTGAACAAGTTTGAAATGCACAACCGACTTTCAATCTTAGTTTATGTACAGAGCTAGTCTCCTAAAAACTAAGATACACCTAGATACTAAGCCTGAACCCTTCAGGCTCCACCTTCCTGCGGGGGCGCGGTGGCCTCGGCGGCAACGGTCGAGGGAACCGATGCAAGCGCCCCAGGACCATCGTCATCGCGGCACACCGAGGCGATGTCCTCCTCAAGGGATGCCACGGCGTCGGCCTCAGGATCAACCTCGGCTTCGGTGGCGGTCGCAGCCTCAGGCCCAACGTCGGCGCGCGCATCTTCATCCTCCTCGGGGAAAAGATTGCGCCCGAACTTGGCGGCAAGCGCCGTGGCAGCATCCTCGGCGCCGTCATCGGCCTCGTCGAGGGCAGCAAGGGTGGCGTCGTCGTCCATGTCTGCGTCGATGAAGTAGCCGCGCGCCACCGCCGCGAGGTCGATGTTGTAATGCGTCGACACCACACCGAGTGCCTTCTTCACTCCAAGGTGAAGCGCGCTCTCGAGGCGCTCCGCCACGCAGCTCTTCAGAGACCTCAGGCGGCTGGGCAACGACGACCCCGACTGCACGTCGACGCACTGGACGTCCCGGCACGCCGCATCGGCGGCGACCTTCAGCGCCTCGAGCTCCCCCTGGGCCTCGGAGTAGGCGGCCTGAACAGCCATCACCTCGTCCGCCTTCTCCGCCTCGGCCCTCCGCAGCCCTGACAAAGCTCAAGCACGTCAAGACTAACTCGAACACAGAAAGCCAGGAAAGCGTAAAGCCGTACCGTCCACCAAGGCCCTGGCCTCGGTAAGCGCTGTGCGTTCTTGCTGGAGCAGGCCCTCCGCGGTCGCCAGCGCACCCTCCTTCTCTCGAAGCGCGCGGCCCAGCTGCTCGGCCTCCTGGGCCTTTTGCCCTGCCTGGGCCGCCGCCTCCGCGAGCTGGGACTGCGCGGCCTCGCGGGCCTTGCGCTCGAGCTCGAGCCGCTCCAACGCCGCGGCCGAAGCTCGGGCCTCCCGCTCCGTCGTGCCTCTCTCAGCGTCGCGCTCCCGCTCCGCGCGAGCCTTGGCTTCTTCGTGTGCGCGGGCGGCCGTCTCCGCTTCCCTCACCCGGACGGTGAGCTGGGTCACTTCTGTGCCCAGGTCCGCGTTCGCCTGGAGGAACCGGCGAAGATCAGCGTACAAGTCCGCGATGCACGCGGTCTTGTCTGCCGCCTCCTGCCGCAGAAGCTGCACGAAGAGCCATCAAGAATAAGACACAAACTAAAAACAATCACGAAGTGCTAAGATGAGCACGGGGATACCTCGAAGAGTTCCAGCGCTTACCTGGAATGGAGATCAGCGGCGGCAGAGATGGCCCGCTCCAGGTCCGTCCCGACCCGTTCGGCCCGAGCCCATAGCTCGTTCTCCTCCGCCATGCCCTGCCAAACCCGGCCGGAGACGCCAGGCTCCTCTGGCCATGCGCTCGGGCCGCGACGACCCTGTAGCAGCGCCACCTCGGCCGCATCCCACTCAGCCGCTCCCCCGGCCATGGGCATCTGCGGCGGCCCCTGAGACAAGAAGCGTGCCGCCGACACCTCGGCCGCAGTCACCCCAGCGGGGGGAACGCGCCCGCCATCGCCACCCTGGGCCACGCCTTGTGCGCGGCCCAAAGCCGGCAGGATGACCGTGCCGCCGACCGGCACGACCGCCTCCTGCCTCCTTCCAGTAGGGGCCGCGGCGGTGGCCTAGCCCTCCTGCTCGCCCACTTCCGTCGCCGGGGCACCGTGCCCCGGCTCCACCTCCACCACCGGGGCGTCCTGCCCCGGTTCCGCCACCAGGGGGCGTCCTCTCCCGCTCCTCCGCCGACCCGGAATCTCGCGCCCCCGGCGCCGGCTCCACCGGCGTCGCTGCGGACATCGCTGCGGGACGCGGAGTCCCGCGCGAACGCGATCCCCCGGCGTGAGGGGAATCCGACGCCCCAACCTTCAACGCCTTCTTAGGCGCGAGGCTGGGGTCGGCCTTGGCGGCACCCCGCGTGCTGAATCAAAAAGAAAGAGCGAAAATCACGAGACGAAAAACCAAACAAGGATGGAAAGCTACGAAAAAGTTCGAGGCAGAACTTACCGGACGCAATCCTGCAGCACCTGCAGCTTCCGCTTCGAGCCGTCCGTTGAGGGAGCCCTCCTCGAACTCGAGGACCCCCTCAAACCGCTCGGGGGCTGCGCACCCCCCGAGCCCTCGGCACTCAGTCCGCTGCGGCGCGGCCCGCCCGCAGCAGAGGAAGAAGTCGCTCGCGCCCGCTGCATCGCGGGTCGAGCAGGCGCGACCGCCGTCCGCGCCGCCACAGGCGCAATATCGCCCGGGGCCACCGCGCCCGCCCCGGGCAGCAGCGCGGCCATCTCCTCCTCCTCACCGGCGGGTGGAACCCCGCCGGCATCGATCTCCTCCTCATCCTCCCCCTCGCTGGGAGGGTCCGGGGAGTCCTCGGGGGACGACGGCGGCGCCCCGCCGTCCCTCCTCCACGGCGAAGCGCCGCCTGGTGCGCGTCCCGCCGGGCTTGCCTCCTCCGGCTGCTGGCTCTCTTCGCCTCCTTCGCGTCCCTCTCGCGGTCACGGCGGGCGCGGTTCGAAGCACGCACCTCCGGAGTCGGTGCGAGGGAGCGGTAGAGGCCGCAGTTTACCTCCTGAAATCACGATGAATTGAGGAAGGGAATTCTAAATTAATCAATCCAACAGCCCGGAGAGGGAGAATGACGACTCACTGACAAAACATGGCCCTCGTCGGGGCGCAGCCGGAACGACCGGAGGTCGCTCGGCATGGTGTCGGGATGCACCGCCGTTCGCACCCTCGTAACGACGTACTCTTCAAGCAGCGGCTCCGACAACATGCGCGAAGCCGCCAGTGCTGCCGGGTCGGCGTCCTCCGTCATCCGGAACAGAGGGAGCTGCCTCTCCATGAGGGGAACCACCCGGCGGCGATGACAGTGCGCGAGCACATGCGCCACGGTCAGGCCCGACCCCTCCAAGGTACGAAGGGCGTCGACGACAGGGCGGAGCCTCTTCCGCTGACCTTCGCCGGAAACGCCGTAGCTCCAGGAGTCGGCCTTCTCCGTCAAGACCTTGCCGGTGTACTACGGCAACCCCAGGCCGTCGTTGCGCAGGTAAAACCATCCCTTGGCCCAGCCGCTGTTGTTGGTAGTCATCTTGCAGGCCGGGTACAGGTGCTTCCTGGACTCGACCGGCGCGAGCGTAAGACCGCCGGCGCACGAAGAACGGCGCACCCCCCTCCCCGCGCCGGACGTACTGAGCTCGGCGCGGAAGAGGTGGACCCACAGGTCCCAGTGCGCCTCGATCCCCAGCACAGCCTCGTAAACGCCGACGAAGGCCGCCGCCTGCGAGATGGCGTTGGGGGAGAAGTTGTGGAGCTCCACGCCGTAGTAGTGGCAGAGGCCCCGCATGAACTGGCTGGCAGGCGCGTTGAAGCCCCGCTCGTGGAAGCGGATGAAGCTCACCACGTACCCCGCCGGCGGGTTCGGCACCCTGGCCACCAGCGCCGGGACGATCCACGCTGGCCGCGCCGAATCGCCCCGGGGCGAAAGCTGCCCGCCGTTCACCAAGCCCTCCAGGAGGTGCTCGGTAGCGGTGGACGGAGTCCACTCCATGACGCCTTCGATGACCACCATGGCGGACGGCGGAGCAGGGAGCGCGGAGCAAAGGCGATGAAGGCGTGAAGGATGAACAGAGTGCGACTAGCGGGCTCGGAAGGAAGCGAAAGGCAGAGGCTAGAGCGGGTGCGAGGAATGGCGAAGGTAAAAAATCCCCCTCCTCCCCCGCTTTCCTTTTATAAGGGAGCGGGCTCGTCCCTGCCGCGACACGCCAACCCACTGGCAATGGGCCGAACGCACGCGTGGCACGTCGCTGACAACCGGGGACCCCCCTCCCCTTTTTTCCCGCGGAACGGCACGCGTGAGCGGCGGCATTTACTGCGGCACGGTAAAACGAAACGACGCGGCAGCGGCGCCTGACCGCCCGTCGCCTCGCCTCTCCCCGGCGCACGCCAACTCCGCCTAAAAAGGCGCGCCCACTACGCCTATCTCGCCCACTCCATGCCACGCCGGCCACGACCACGCCCGCCAGCGGTCGTGCGCGGGCCCGCAAAACCGAAACGACCTAACCGTTGGATTCCTTCCCAGGTAAGACAACGACCCCCCTCCGCCTCGAGGCGCAGGGTGCTACTGATCAGGGGCTCGAAACCCGGGCCTCGAAAAGGTTCGACGGGCACCCCAGATTAAGCGATGCGAGGGCTGCCGGTCACGCTCGACCAACCCTCGAGCCCGCTGCTCGAGGGTGACTTGCACCTTTCGTAAGGCCCTACTGATCAGGAGTACGAAGCTTGGCCCGCGAAAGGGTTCGACAGACGCTCCAGATCAACAGAGTCAGAGACGATTCGGGCGTGTCCAACGGACTTTACCCCAAACGCGAAGTTTGGGGATGCCCCTGTTGTGTTCGAGGCCGGACAAAGGCAGCTAGTGGGGGGATCCCAACGAGGGAGAGCTTTCGCACCCTCGGTCTCTGCGAAAGGGACCGGGCCCCACCTAGCAAACCTTTGCAAGCGCTACATGGACGCGTCTCCGGACCACGAGCCGACCCCTAGCGAACGGGGCACGGGCGTCCACTTGAACTACCCGCTAACAGCTCACCGAGGCATCCGTGTACGCTGCCCGATTCGAGGGTTGCACGAATGACCTCACCCCTCTCCCCCGCGAAGGGGAAGCGAGGGTCGCAACTCAAAGACAAGAAGCCCCTCCGATCGCCTCCGCTCGGGCCAGGAGCTCGGGGGCTCCTTGCAGCATGTCCTCCTCCTCTTATGCACAAAACACGTCGAAGCCGTGCAGGGTCCGCCCCCCGAATTCCGTGTAACTCGGTCTCATCCCCACCACGTCGAAAGGGGAGCGACTGACACAACCCTCGAAAGTCAAAGCCCTTTCACGAGTGAATTCACTCCTCCAAGGGCTCGGGGGCTACACCCGCGGGTGCGCTCGCGTGCCCCCACGGAAGAACATGCATAATCAAAAAGGAGTAATCCCCGCAAAATGCCCGGGAACGATCCCGCGAACCATCAGTCTCTGCCCGACTGATCCTTAGTCCGGCAGAGACTCGGGGGCTACTGTCGGGGACGAACCCCGGGGGTCCCCTAATCATCGGGGCAAATCACCCTCAAAGAACGATATACCACGAAAGGCCGAATCACCGACAGCCAGGAGGGGCCGCCAAGGCAGCTCGGCCCGTCACGGCCTATCGCGGCCCAAGAACGGACGTCCGAGCCCGCCTATCGAGGGGCCCGAGTCGCTACCCCCGTCTCCGCCTCGCTCGAGGGCCGCGCACCCTCGAGCAGGCACGACGCAAACCCCTCCTCGCTCGAGGGCCGCGCACCCCCTCGAGCGGGCGGGTCGTCTCCGCCTCGCTCGAGGCTACCCCTCTACATAACGCGGCACACTGTGGCGCCCCGCCCGACAACGGCATATAATGCCCGCCCCATCAGGCGGGCGCCGAAGTCAAGAAGGCAATCTCTCCCCACGCCGCGCCGCTGACACCGCAGAGCTCGCTGTTTCAACTGCACCGGTCACTATGCGTCCTCACCACCACTATGAAGACGCATGCGGCGCTGCGCGAGGCCCTGTGCGGACTTGCAGGCGTCAATCCGCACCACTATTCCACCCGCTCCCGTCCTCCCCCCCGGCACAGCCCTCGAATGGGCGCGAAGGACCCTCGAACGAATATACGAGCAGCAACCGAGTACGGACTCCGGTCAGGCGTGGTCCGGTGATGACGAACGCCGGGTCAAATCCACCAACTCTCGGCCATTCCCCGGCAAACCGGGCACGCCGCGCACTGTGGTCGACAGCAAGCGCCATGCCGGCCCCTGTGCCGCCAACTCTCGTCCTTCGTCACCTGCCCCGCCCTCGAAGTCAACCAGCGGCGGGCAGTTGGGTGCGGATTACGGCAGCGCCACCCCTCGAAATCACTCCAGGACAAGCACAGGGACGGCCATGACGCCCGCGGAAGCCGGAGCTCGCCATAAATCCCCCGCCTGGGTCAAGGACGGCCGCACGCCCAGCGCCACGCTCTCTAGTACACACTTCTGTAGCACACACTGTACCTGTACTTGTAAGCCCCTCCCCCCTTCTCTCCTTAGCCTATAAAAGGAGGGAGGGGGCGAGAGGGGGGGGGGGGAGAAGATACAATCACACACACCGTCACACACGATATTGGCACTCGCCTCAATCACACTCGCTTTGAGGGACTTGGAGACTCCTCCTCCTCTCCCGCCTTGCTTGTAGCCCCCCTCTGCAAGCACTCCGGTGCAAGATAGTACAGCGCCCCGAGCGCACCCTGCTGGACGTATGACCTCACGGTCAGAACCAGGATAAACGCTTGTCTCATCGTGCTAGCTCTTGCATGAACCGTCAAGGGACGGGACACAGCGCATTCTGTTTGGCGCTGGGGATTGGCCGACCGATCCCAGCACCGATAGGCCGCTGCTGCCGGACGCGGGAGGTGGTGCGCGAGGCCATGGAAGGCTGGAAGCAGCCGTGGCGCGGGAGGATGCCAAGATGGACTGGCTGGGGAGGTCTCGCTTGCTCCACGCTGCCGAGGAGGATAAGACGGCGAGGCATGCCTGAGCGCGTCGGCACCACGCCGTCCGTCACTGCCTTCACTTAGCCCGGCTTGGACCGCTCCTCCCCACCAACGCGGAGCCCCGCCTCATCGGGGACGAGGTCGACGGGGACCTGCGAGAGGATCTCGTCGAGGCCACCTCGCCGGCGTAATTAAGCTCGCCGAAGCTCCCGCTCGGGTGCTCAGCATGATGTAGTACGATTTATAATACCTCTGTCGGATGCATTTTCATCGTCAAAGTTTGGATCTTTGGCTTGTGAATTGAGCTTGCTGTACCTTTTTTTTTGTGAGTAGCTTCCTTTGATCACGAGGTGAATTATCTTGACAATTCGGTGCAATAGCAACACTTGTGATGACGAGCAGATATCGAACTGGTTTATCAACGTGCGCGTGCGGCTGTGGAAGCTCGGCGAGCTCGGGCCGTCGCGCCGACACGCAAGCTCGAATACATGGAGACGTACATGGCTGTTGCACCTGCTAATTTTGATTTGTTGCTTGCCGAGCTGCGCAAGAGGAGCATAGGGAAAGGTAAAGTTGGGGACAACGAGAGGTTGAAGATGATCCTGATATATGGGTCCCACGCCAGTGGCAGAACAAGGAGAAGTAGATGGCTAACGGTGAAGGAGGCGAGGGCATCATGGTCATTTTCCACACGCAATCCACGCTGGCTTGAGGAGGTGGCTTGCCACGTCAGCGAAAATGGCAAATGTGTTGAGTTTTGATCGAAACGATGGCAAATATGTAGATGCCATTCTAAAACTGACATTTGAAGGAGCGTCATCCGTAAGGATGGAAAATGGTTAAATAACCCGTCAAAAAGGCGACGGCGGCGTAGGCAAAAGTTGCGGGCTGACACGGGGGTCCCACAGAAATCCTTCCCACTCATCCATCCGCCGGAACGGGCCTAAATGTTCTAAACCTCCACAAGGCCAAGGCCGGCCCAAATCTCAAACAACAAACATCTACTAATTTCCCATTTCTGTTTCTAAAAAAAACTAATTCCCCATTTCTCGTCTAAAAGTATAATAAATCCTTTTCGTTTTGATGATCCCGATATCAAAGTTGTAAAGATAAATATGAAAATCAACTAGCTCCAGTCATTCATATCTGAAATTTCGAATAGCTTTCAAAAAAATAAAGATTAGCTGATGTTTTACTCGTTTGGCCTTATCTCGTTAAGCGCCGGGAGGGAGCGATGTTATAAATCTCATGTGCCGTCATGCCACAACCTCCAAGAACATTTTTTCTCTATTGTTAGAATATTTTATCCTCTTCTTAAACTAAGAAAAATGTTCTAACAGAAGGGGGAAAAAATAGATACGAGTGACGTGATAACTGTAGTAGTGCCACATTGATTTATAGCATTCCACGTTACGAGGTCGGCTTTGCCTTTGCCTCCCTCCAGTGCTCATGGTCGGTCTCCTCCATCGCCGTCGGAACTCGGAATCATGCATGGACACTGTGACCAGTACTCCATCTGTTCCAAATTATTGGTCGTTTTGACAAATTTAGATTCATAGTTAGTAGTATGTATCTAGACATTTGCCAAAACGACTTATAATTTGGAACGGAGGGAGTACCAATCTTTGGTGTGCCCACGCGGCCACGCCCAACCATGGAGCACCAAACAAGCTATAGATGACGAGCTCAGCAAGCAAAAGTGGCAGCTAGAGTTTATAGTATTACACTTCAATTTCCTGAAATGCATATTATGAGTTGTTGTAAATTGCTTCAGTTTTGATATTGCTAGTGATTTGTTAATAACAAATACTATTATTTATTTTAGCACATGTTATGGCTTTTAGAGAAGTCATAACTGTCCAGTTATAACTCCTGAAGGAGTTGGGAGATTTCAAGTAGTATCACTTCTTGAGGAGCGAACAGCGCACAACCCAGCCGCGAAATTAGTGCGCATGAAAATAGTGAATATCAATAAAATAATGGGACAGGTAAAATACAAGCCTGCTCATATAAATGTATAACAGTTAACATAATCTTATACTTGAAACTAACTGACCACAAAACTTGTGGGTTAATTTTGTAACCCTCCCACTTGCTCATTTTTTGGCACTCAACATCACCAAACAAGTCACCGATTAAAACACAGTGAAGGTGTTGAATCATTTCACGCATCATCGACACCGGTCATCGGGTCATTATCATTGGCTTCATCTTTGCCATCAGCAGGTGCTTTGTTGCTCTCATTGTCCTCACCATCTGCTGCCGCATCCTGCATCTGATAATCAACCTTGAAATCATAGTCCGCATCCATGTCACTCAGAGCACTGAACTTGTTTGCTTTGCGTCGTTTTTTCTCTGCTTTCTTCTTGCGAGGATCGAGTATGCCCTCAGCAGTGTACAGTTTGTCATGCTGTGTGCTACCACTGGTCGTCTTACTTCCTTCACGGTCATTTACTTCAGACATCGACTCCTCACGGCTTTCCTCAACAGGCTCACTCGGCTTCTTGCCATCCTAGTTAGTGAAGACAAGAGATCATATATAATAAGAAAAGCAAGCATTGTCCCTCATGCATTTAAAGATTTTTATGCAATGAAGCACACTATCATGAATTATATGGTACAACATCTTTGGAAAATCCTAAGTTTTTTTTATCCAGAAGAATATGCACTACCTTTAAACATGATGACAGTTAATTGACTACAATGCCTGCAAGCGTCACCCATAGATTAATAAAACTACTCCAGACCAAAACGAATAATTGAAACCACCTAGCGCAAGCATATAGAGCTGGGACCACACTACCAACCAGATACAAACCCATACAAACAAGGACTTTAAATTATGAATGCAATGAAACTGGTCATCACAAGGAACAGAAATGTATAACTAATAGGAAACAGTAAGACTAATGTCTAACAATCTACACTGATGTCCATAGTAAAATTATCAGCTGAATTCAGGGAAAACCACCATGATAAAAGATATTACCTCAAGCATCTCTTCATCAATACCAGGTGGGGCATTCGGTGGAATCTCAATATGATGGAAATCCGTAATAGACTTCAGACCACCAATGTATGAAGACTCAGCTTTGTAAATTTCATCAATATTAAATTCTTTCCCACCTTCTGAAATAATCACTGCATCTGAGTCTTCCCCAGCATCTCTTTTAGGTGGCAGTGTATAATATGGTATTTTACCTAGAAACAAGAGGGTCACGTCACTAATGAAGATAAAAATGAACTAAAAAAATTTATGACAGGAATTGTCAACCATACCTTCATTCCAGTCATGAAGCACCATCCTTGCCGCAGCTTCAACATCCACTATACCGCCCTTTTTCAATTTCCCCCGAAGAGTGGCAACTTTTTGAAGGAATTCATCAACTGAACTAAAGCTTGGCACCCTGTACAGAGACAGCAACTTGTCGTGTGGGCAAATACTTAGGATCTCCTTCACTAAAAGCAATTACAAAACAGAAAAAAACATTGGAATGTCAGATAATCTTGCACTTCCAGCCACATTATGTACTAGAATATTGTAAATGGAATGATATCATAAAATAAGAACAAGACTATACTAGAATAAACGAAACAAGTCAGCAGGGTTAACAAAATGAGAAAAATGCAAAATAGTACTTACCAGGACTGATTGGATCTTCCATTTTCTCAACTCTTTTGCAGTTGCGAAGGGCTACAGAAACACCACTGTTGGAGGATTTGAGCATAACTACACCAGGACAATCCAACAACTTCACCTTCTTGTCTAATTGAACCTCTTGCATTGATCTAGTAACCCCTGGCGTCGAACCAACATTAACAACTCGGGACCTCTTCAAGCTGTTGATCAGGCTGCTCTTGCCAACATTAGGAAGCCCAACAATACCCACTGTAATTGCCAGTTTGAGCTGCAAGCACACCCACAACAAAACTTCTAAAATGGCCAAAAAAGCAAAACAGGAAAGAAAACTATAAATGTGTACAAGAGAACTGAAAAATTGGTAATACTAAAGCACAAGGATCTAGGAACTGAAGCTATAAGATACGACTACTAATCAAACTGTTATGATAAGATACAGGCAAAAAAACTACGAACACCAATTCACTAAGTCTGGATTTGGAACTCTCACACTTGAGAATCAAATGGATTGTAACTGTTGCCATAAATGGTAATATGGTTCACAAAAGTAGGGTATGGTAGATAAACAAGAAAAAAGTGAAGATCCAACTTGAACGAAGTCAGGTGGTAAAGCACATAGGATGCTGATGAATAAGCATACGACGTTCGTTACAGGTGACCAAAGCTAATATGCATACAGTTCTCTAAAAGCATTGGGACCATTTACCTCATGGCTTCTGGAATAATTCTTGAGTAATTTTATCAGATTCTCAGCACCGAGACAATCACTGCTTTGTGGGATGTTGCTCGCTTTATCAAGTTTTGAAGATTTCCATCCCAGCTTGGTCCTCTGCTCTTGGGTATTACACTTGAATGCAACTGTTGGCATTTCTTCTCTTAGATATGTAAGCCACTTCTCTACCGCCTCCTTGGGAACAAGGTCTAGCATCGACATAAAATTAATATGCAAAGTCAAAAAATCATAAGAGCAATTTATAAAGTCAAACTCAATAAAATGTTTTTTTATTGTACCTATCTTGTTGAGAAGCAGCACAATTCGTTTACTTGGATCAGCCTTCCTAACCATCCTTTCCATATCAATGCAACGGGTCCCCAATGGATCCCTTGCATCAAGAACCTCCAGAATCACATCGGAAGCCTCAATAACTTTAACTAGCTCCTTGTAGAATGACCTCTCTGAATGATCTGACAACATTAAGCATCTTTATTCAGTAATGTAACTGCATGCATTAACCAATTATACCACCAATCATAGATTTACCATACCATGGCTCTTTGCCATTTCTGAAGGAGCATTCTCCTTTGTTGCATCTTTCTCTGCAAACTCACTGCCCTGTGTAGAAGCTGCAGAAGCCAATTTAGCAATGTCCTCATCCTCAAGCAATCCAAGCTTCCTCTTCCGAGCCTGAAAACAGAAGGTACATTTATGTATCGTTACTCCACCACCACAAGGAACAGGAAAATCGGCGCATTCATTGAACTAAATAGAGAACATAAATGAAACTTCAAGCAAGAAATGATACACAGTTCATCTACCAAGTCCAGTATGTAGGCATGTCCATGGTCCACAGAGTGAATGCAAAGTGTTTAAAAACATGAAGTATCATTCCACAAACTCACTATCAAACCAATCGCCATACTACCGACAACACTTGGCTAATTTTCATTTATTCTGTGGAATATGTGCTGGTTGGATTCTATGTCAAGGTCTCATTTGTGTTGTTTCTACTTTCTGGTCAATCCGAAAGCTCCATTCATATTTTTGGGAAGTTTCTTGAGTCTACCAGAGATCTCTTTTAGAGAAAGTGCAATGGCTTTTCCCTTCCTAGAACCTTGTTCACTTTGCCTTTCAGAACAATTCTTAAACTCTCCTTATCAAGTAGAAGAAAACAATAGCCGATCTATTCTGTTAAGTATAAGTTGGGTGCTTGAAAAACAATGTAAGCCACAGTAAAATTTACATGGAAATGATCATGTGTTCAAAGTTGTTCAAGAGCAACTTCACCAATGCTATAATTCCAATAAGTATATGTAGTAAAAAGAAAACTATCAACCACATGACCACAAGAACATATCCATGCTAGCAGCCCTGTGGTGCTGTGAGAACTAGCCCTTACAATCCGTTTGAAAAATACAGAGGTACCACCTGTCAGAAAGCTATACAGATATCACAAATACTATGAAACAAAATTAACACCGTCAGCACAGAATACATCTTATCATGCTGCATGATATTAATAGTAGACTTGGACATGCATTCAGTTCAGCTCTCAACTGATGGTGAAGTTTCACAAACAAATACACATGTATTAGAGCAATTGTTCCAACAAGCATTTTTTGTTGTAACTGACGGCAAGAATCAGACCCAACTCTGTCAAGGTAGCCACAAATGCTTACAGGACATCTACCTATACTAGACCCAGAACCCGTTTCCATCCGTGCTTCAGGCCCACACCTCACTTAGCCCCAAAAACTGAACAGCAAGAATTATTTGCCAACAGTACATACAGGCATATGAATATTTGATGACACGGTCTAAACGAAATTGATTGTCCATGAATTTCATGTTTCGCATAACTACGAATCTAGGGAAGCATCTTCTGATGAAGAATTAGTTTATTATACACAATGTAAATCAACTAACAAACATGAAATAGCTTTGGCTCCTGACACTAACAGCATAGGACCACCAATAGCAACACCAGATGGGGGAGAAAGAATCATGTCGGGAAGGGGACATAGGTGACATACCCTCTCCTTGCGCGCCTCCTTCTTGAGCTCGAGCTCCTGCAGCGCCTGCGCGCGGCGCGCCTCCAGCGCCTTGAGCTCCTGCTCCTTGAATGGCCACTCGTTGGGGATCCCCGGGTCCTTCTCAACCTTCTTCCGGTTGCCGGCCTTGCCCTCCTTCTTGGCCTCCTTGCGCTTTTTGCGGTGGTGCTCTTTCACCTTGCGCAGGACCTTGTGCTTCTGGCGCAGCGTGACGCGCTTGCTCTTGCTCTTCTTGCTCTTCTTCACCATCTCGCCGCCGGTTTCTCTTCTCCTGCCGCTGGTGGGAGGGAAGGATAGGAGAGAGGAGAAAGGAGAGAGGGCTCGGCTAGGCGGCGGAGGGTCGCGTTTGTGAGCGGCGGAGGCGGCTGTTACCGAACTAGGGTTTAAGCCAGGGGAAGGGAAACGCTGTGGCTTGTGGTGGGCTCTCGGATGGGCTTACTGTGACGTTTTTCGACGGCCCGATAACGAAAAGTTTTCTTTTATTCCACTATATGTATACGGAGTACTATTTACTATTGGCTCTCAACAACCTTTTAACTACGGAGCATATAGCACGATACAGTTTCAGAAAAGGCCCTCAACAATCTTTAATAGGTCCAGCAAGAACAATCACTATTCAGTATGGATATCAAGAATCCTGCCCCATAATCCTACTGTCCCGTCCAACCCAGCTATTTGCATATTATTATGATGAGTCGGTAAAGGACGATATACCCCTGCCCCAAACATGCAAAAGGAATGTGCCGAAACAACCAAAAGCATTGTAGACATTTAGCATTTACAATCAACCCACTATAGTCCAGGGTCCAAACATACTCCTTAATTGAAACAGTTTGGTTTGGCGCCTTTCTACTCCAGAGGTGAAACCCTGAGAGAAAGCTCCCCACATGGCCACATCTGCACCACACAGGGAGTCAGGGACCGTCCAAATACCCGCAATGGAAGGTGGCCCCAAATCGGCACAATTGCTAAATGTTTCACAATACTCCACGAGCATCTCTAACAAAGAAACCGAGAACGAACAGCGACATTAGTCGCCCAAGGAGTAATATTAGCCTCTTTACCAAGCAATATCATAGCTACATTTGCAAAATGACATCACCGTGCTCCTACATCTCATCACAGACTGGGGATAAGTTAAATCACCACGTTACTACGTTTCAACCCACAAGTTGCGTCTACTTTTTCCCCCTAAAGCGACATGGATGGCAGTACATTCTATGATTCTATATTCCTACGCAGCCCATCACTGTGGCGGTGCGCGGCTGCTGAAAACTGGGCAAAACAGGGAAGACTTGTTAGTAGTCACTGAACCGCTCTAGTTCAGTAAGCGACACTTGATGCTACTCAGCGAGTTTACTGGTACTGCAGCGGCTCCTTCATGTTTCTTGACAGCTGTTGCACAGGGGTCAAGCCAAGAATTAGAGTTATCAACCCCACGCTTTTTAGCATATCCGTAGCACCTTGCAAGATGATGTAGAATATGCCACCGCTCCAAGTCCTGTAGCTCAGATGCCAAATCGTTTAACGTGGTCGCCTTCTCAGCACTGAGATACACAGGAAAAACACATAAGAATAGCAAATCATGAGTACAGGACCATCATTATTATTGCAGTGTTTGGGGGAAAAATGGAACTATGATAACTGGAAGAAATTCCAATACTAAAGCCTGCCAGTTATAGTTGAAATATTAGTACATACCCTGACAAGGAACTTTCCAGGTCGCAAAACCTCGACTCGAAGGTTTCCAGAACTTTTGATAGGACTTTAGAGCCTTCCTTTCCATAAGTGCTGGTCTGGTTCAGTAGCCTGGTCAAACACCACAAAAAGGAAGACATGAGTAGTGCCAAAACTCTGGCTATGACATAGTTATATCACCTTAAGACTACATCAAGTAATCACTTCTTTAGGTTCATGTAACTCTGAAGATACTAAAACCTTGGAGAATAGATTATAATTTTTCCAACCGGAAACACAGTCAACAGAAAGAAAGCAATGCTTACATGTCATCCTTCACAAAAGATAGAACAGTGTCACATGCGTCGCCTAGTACCAGTTTTGAAAGGTGGTATACAGTGCTTTCACCAGAACTAGCAATGTTTGTCGCAAGAACTCTAGCTGGCACAACAGGAAGAATGTACTGAATCAAGCTAGTCGTCAAAATAAGTCTTTTCCGAGCTTGAGTCCCAAAGCTGCTGCTTTCCATTGTACTTGTCTTCCCACCATCTACCTGCTATGCACGATAAGCATGTCAGACCAGGGAAAGTTTATTTGCACTATAGAAAAGTGTGATGTACAACATAGAAAAGTGTATAACCTTCTCGACTAATCTTTTGGTAGCTCGAGCCCAATCCAACTCTGATGTTCTACAGTGCAAAGCAAAACAAGCATCAGCCCCATCGAAAATATATGTCAAGCCAAAAGGAGTAGCGTAAACATTTTTTTAACAAAAGAAACAAAGTAAGTCAAACTAAAAGGCTCATATATGTTGTCCACAGAAGAAAGGGCAAGTTCTATTGAAAATCAGCACCTTCTATGATGCATGCTCCCACACCCGGTCTTGACTTGTGTATGCCATGGTAAAAGATTTTCTGTTGCCCTTTTCCGCTTTTTCTGCTGCGAAACCACCTTGCCATCAAACTTGCCAACGGGCAAAACATTTGAGTGTGAAGGTTTGCTTGCTGAGAGAATGGTACTCTGCTGAGGATCAACAATCTGGCTATAATCATCACAATGGTATATGCCCATTTTAATATTCTCAGGAACGCTTTGTTCAAAGGACTTGGAGTGGAGGATGCCATGGCATTCGGAATTGTTAAGCCCCAGGTGATTCTGGGTGGTATGGTACGTCGCTGCCAGCTCAACCTTCTTAAGCCCTGTTCCTTCAGTACATGATAAGTTGGGGTCCTTGGACAAACTAAGGGCAGGCCCTTGAACACGAGTAGGCTGTGTAATGGGTGGCTGCATGTCTGAATGTCCAGCATGGCTTGAAGTATGTACTCCAAAGGGACAATTTACAGCCATGTTCAATTGTGGTGTCTGTACAGCTGTTGCTGCCATTTCTTCATCATGACGTATGGAAGCTGTTATTGGACAAGACTGGCCATCCAAGCTAGTAGGGAACTCTAGATAGGAATTAGCAACACTGTCGATCATTTCCAATGTAGTATCAGGAGCAACACTCTGTTCTTGCTGTACTAAAGCATTGTCACTTGCAGGTAGCAGATAATCTTTACCATCTTCCCCAAGGTTAATTGTTGAACTGGGCTCACTAATACTTTTGTCACAACCCAGTAAAGTCAATCCAGAACTTGGAATATTTTGCCACTGTGATGCCGAGTCATAAAACAAACCATACGTCTGAGAAGTAGATTGACACTGTTCAGGATAAGAAGTTCCATCAGATATAGCTGACGCCAGGGGCCCAGTTTGCATATATGGGGCAGTATTGCTAAAGCATGCGACAGAACCACTTTCCTCTAATTTGGCATTTGTACTTGTACCAAATTCAACCAAATTTTCACTGCATTTTAACACATTCAATCAGATTGCATTACAAAAAATACCAAGTTGTGCAGTGATACTTAAGAGCAGATAGAATATTTCACTCCATAAAGATAATGTGGACTATTTGCAACTATGCTCTTCTTGTAGAGTAAGCTATTATGACACATCTAACTGGAAATGGCAAGAGCCATCACGAACGAAGTGATGGCTGGTACATGTTTGTTACAGACCAAAAATCTATGTATAGAAATAATCACAGTTGTAAGTGTTAGAGACACCATCTTGCTGTTACTGTGAAGAATCAGTATTAGTAATAGAGCATCACAAAACTAACCATCGTATCTACACATAGAAAGAGTTCAGGTTTTATATTATAATGTACAATTCCAAACCTGTGAAAAGACAGATGCAGATTTCTAATTTCAACAAGAAAATGAAATCAAAGATTTAATCAGCAATAATATGCAGCGCCTCAGTTTACCTTTGCTGGAACATTCCATATGTTTGTGAAAAGGAATCAGTTGATACACCAAATGAATTTAGAAGCGAATCAATTTCCATTTGCTCTTCACATTCATACAGGAGGTGTGACTTTTTTGAGCTATTATCCACAGATCCATCTGCACTGTTTACAAATGAACTTGACAGTTGATGTGACATATCATTTTGTCTGTACTCGGCGCTTGGCATAAAATCAGAAGATTCTACATGACCAGGATTTGTTCCCCATTCAACAGAATACATTTCACATCGGCTTTCATAAATATGGCTTTCAGTGGGCCCTTTCTGATGGGGCAGTTCGAGCTCAAAAGATGATCTGTTTTGCTCATTGTTATTCATATTATGCTGGAGATCAGGAAAGCTCTGAAAGTTACAGGCAGTGGAGGTATTTGTGAGGGTGGTCTCAGAATCACCAGGGAAGGGCAAGAAATTTGAGGTGAAAGATGGGCTTGTCAGAGAGCCATTGTCCCAAACAACCTGATGCTTCGTGGTATTTCCACCTGAAAGTTCTGCATGATTAAAAGTCAAGTCACTGCACTCTTCATTCAGTCCATTGTCACTGTTAGACGGTTCTAAAGCCTCTCGCATTTTCATAAGAGCATCCCAAGTCCCATCCCGTGTCTCCGAAATGCGGTAATTGCTTTGCAAAGGAGTACTATATGGACAATTCGCAATTCCCGTGCTACAGCTACTTCCAAATGAGATAGCTCTGTCATCATTGTCAAATGAAGTTATTTCTTCTGTATGATCAAGACAGGATACATTAGAAAGTCTATGCCGGTGGGAGATATTGGCATTGATATTTTGCATCTGCATTCCTTCATACTCTCCAGGCTGATGAGGACCCGAAAAGTGGTCGAATTGTTGATATCCTCCCAGTGCAGCAGAATCATTATTCAGACCAAACTCTGGAGCTAGAAAACCTTGGGCCTCAAAACCCTGCCTTGAAACTGAATAACTGTGCTGTAAAGCTCGGTTATAAAATTCCTGATTAGCATCTTGTGGAAAACAAAATGTGCTTGGATCAACTGACAAATCTCTTGCGTTGGATCCATCCACATTTGCTAAAATTTCAGCACAATTGCTAGATGGTGACTGAAATTGCAAATAGGCTGGGCCCCTGAAACTTGAAACAGGAGTGGTGCTCATGCTTTGGTCAGCATCTGCAGATGATTGGATTGAGTTATTTACACAGACCGGTTAGAATCAAGCAACTCAACAAAACCTGCACCTAAGACGACAATTACTCATTTCACATCTTATCACCAACAAAAAAAACCGTGCCTCTACTAAGCAAATAAAACGGAAAACATCGCGTAGGAGACAAGAACCGCGAGCCCCAGCTAGAAATTATAAAGGAATGTACGCGCCATCCCCAAGTATGCCAATTCACCAACATAAACCTAACCCCAGAGCTCTAAAACGTCTGAGGGCATGGACATTCACACTGGAGCATCAACAGCCAGCCACCTCCAAGCTCAAGCTCATTAACAACTAGAACGGCTAGGTAAACAACCAATCAATCAACCTGTACTCCTGTAGAACAGCTAAACAAGCCACCGACAGAAGAACAAGCGGCGCGGCGAGCTGAAGCGAGGCCTTACCAGAAACCGGCGAGACGGAGTGTAGCAGCGGCTCGGCGGCGAGCTCCTGGACCCGCTCCCAGCTGCGGGGCTGCCTCGCGGGGTTAGGGTTTTGGAGCTGGGAGCGGAGCAGCCTGGGAGAGAGGGAGAGTAGAGTAGCAGTGTGAAAAAGGGGGCGCAGTGGGAACGGGGAAACTGCCTGCCGAGGCTGCCGACTCGTGCGCTTTGGGGCTGTTTGGATGCTCTGCCAGCCAGCTGCGCGCCCAGGCAGCGATCCGGACCCAGGCCGACGAAATCGAACGCCTGGGTTGCTACCTGCGCTAGGCAGCTTTACCAGGAGCGCAAGCAAACAAGCCCAGTTTTCTTTCAGCGGTCGGCGACCAGGCGGCGGGGGCCGCTAACTGGGCCGTACCGGGCCCGGCCCGTAAGGGCCCACGTATAAATATACTTTTGATCTCTCTCTTTCAGCTTCACACCTCTGCTTTCTTCTTCGATTTTTGCTTTGGATCTCCATAGGAGAGAGAGAGAGAGGGATAGAGTTTGGAGAGGGACTGAGGGAGAGAGATGAAGGAGGGGTCGTCGTCGGGGGGAGGGGCGGCCGCGGGGGGCAACGATCCGCGGCAGCCATCGACGGCGAAGCCGTACGCGCCGCCGAAGCTGTCGGCGCAGGACCTGCCCATCGACTACGCGGGCTTCCTCGCCGTGGTCTTCGGCGTCGTCGGCGTCATGCTCCGCGTACGTGACCACCCCCTCGCCGCGCCCCTTCGCACCCTCTCTGATCTGAGTTCGATTTCCTAGTGCCGTGTAGATCTGGGCAAGTTAGTGATAGATCTGTATGCTCCGGTGTGAGTGATTTGTTGCCTTGTCTGCGATGGATGGATGGTGGTGATGTTGCGCTTGGCTTGCTGGGTTGCTCGCTGCGATATAGTTTCGGGTCGTGTTGGCCGCCTGTGAAATCTGATCGGGCTCTGTTTGCAGTACAAGGTGTGCTCGTGGATCGCGATCATCTTCTGCGCGCAGTCGTTGGCAAACATGAAGAACTTCGAGAATGACCTGAAGCAGCTCTCCATGGCTTTCATGTGAGTTTTCTTAATAGACTTGGGTTTATACATTGAACTATGAGTTTGACTTCTAAAAAAGCTATACTGTTAAGATCTAGAGAGTCGGGTAACGACAATGCCACCTCAGTATCCCAATTGACCCCAATTGACCCTGACTGTCTCTTCATTGTAAGCTCCCAGTTGACCCTGATTGTCTCTTCATATTGTAAGCTTATCAACAGATATAGCAATTCAGGATACACTCATATCCGCTGTTTATTCTGATATGTAGCTTGTGCTTGAATTGTGCAATCAAACAATGGTTTATCTAGTTCGTCCCTACTTAGTTATTGCCGTATGAGATCCTCGATCTGTGGGCTGTTTGTTAATGCTGGTTTGATGCGTTCAATGGCCTGTTGTTAAGTACGACTAGCATTTCTGCCTATATTATGCCTCTCTTGGTAGGAATTGGTTAGGGTGTTTTGCAGGCATATTATTGCAATTTCTAAGCGTTTCCGTAGTTGGTGATGTTACAATGATATGTTTTCAGCCATTGTGATTTTACAAAAAGTAAAGTGTGCCAGCGGTTCTCAAACTAGTTCAGAGGTGTTGGTCCTTAAACCTTTAATTTACAGATCTGGCTTCCTAACCTTTATAATTGTACCGCGCGGCTGGGTGCGTGCACATGCCGGCCAGAGGGAGTGGTAGTCAGCAAGTGCAGAGCCACATTGGCACAAAAGGAATAGATATGTATAGCTCAAGCGTTGATGAAGAACGACAGGGAGTGCAATTGTAGAGATGAAGACTTTTGGGTGGATTGTGCTGCTTGCTGTGCCTACTGCAAGGAGTCTTACGTGGGCTTGCAGGAGTTAAACAGGCACGGTGTGACTTGCTAGCTGCTACAACTCTGCACTTTATCTCTCATGGCCTTGCATATGCCTAGAAATCTGCATGGATCAGGGGGGTCGAGGTCCACATTGGCCGACATCTGGCTCCGCCAGTGGTACCACTTGAGGTCCAAACATTAGAGAGCCAAAACACTTTGATCACCAGTTTCTGTTGTAGTGTATTTGTAAAATGAAAATATAGATGAAACAGTCCTGGGGAATAGTATTACCTTTGACATGAGAAGTACTACCTCAGTTCTAAATTGTAGGTTGTTTTGGCATGACTTAGCTAGTTTGCTTGTGTAGTTAGGATTTTGTTTTCAAATACTCTGTTACTGTTCTGCTTTCAATATCTGTTTTCATATGGAGTTTCCCACCTGCTCATCTACAAAATGGCATGAATGAACCCATATTTCCATACTCTAATTTTATTGCCAAACATATTGTTGGTATATGATGCTGTGTTAGCAAAGTGAGAAGTTATATATTTACATGACTATAAAGTGTTGCATAATATTTTACCATCCTCTTGGGAAGTGCGTTTAAAAAGATCTATCCTCTTTAGAAAGCAGGAGTGTAGTTATTGTTATATTTTCACTTTCTACTGTTGCTTTGATGATGTGAGGTGATCAATATTTTGGACTTGATGTTATGTAAGCATGGTGGAGTTGGATAGATATCATGAAAATCGCCTTGATGATGTGAGGTGATTGTAGCATGTTGTTCTCTATAGTCTATAGGGGTATTTGTGACTTCATGAGCTATTATTAGGACTTGATGTTTATATAATCATGGTGGAATTGGATAGATATCATGAAAATG
Organism: Echinochloa phyllopogon; assembly: GCA_033239725.1. Classification (NCBI taxonomy): domain Eukaryota; kingdom Viridiplantae; phylum Streptophyta; class Magnoliopsida; order Poales; family Poaceae; genus Echinochloa; species Echinochloa phyllopogon. Next base: position 5,909,345 of record BTCW01000009.1, on the reverse strand, counting down.
AATACAGATATCCTGAATGGAATAGAGTTTGATTGCTTAGCCAAAGTAGTTAAGAACCAAATTTGTCATGAAATTAGGTCGCAACAGTTTTCTGCTTTTGGTCCTTAATTTCCTCATATGTTTTGTGTTTTGTGATAAATCACAATGTTTCTCTATGTAATTATATTTACAACTAGAGAAGTTCACCAAAACATTTAACATTTTCAGGTTCGCGGTTATGGGTCTGGTGACAAACTACTTTGGCCCCCCACGTCCAGGCAGTACAAAGCGCTGATCTATGGGATGCACACCATGCTCTCCATCTTCCATAGGATCTAGTCCTTTTTGTGGCTCAATATGCCTTATGGTCAGTGCTGACATTTGTGTATGTTCAATTTGAGGACACGTCATTTGTACTACATCAATTAATGGACCAGTACAAAGATGCTCAATAATCTATATGTGCAGTACTTCTCCCATAATTATATTTCTTGTAGATTTGCCACTATCAACGCATCAAACATGTGCTCAAAAGGGATTTCCTGCTTTCCCGGTATTTTTGATCAATGCTTCCTGGACTTTGTTTTTGGTTTGCTTCATTGCCCCTCCCCTTCTTTTCTTTCTTTTGACGACTCTTGTTTTCTTTCCTTCTGTTGATATGATAACTTTCGTTGTCATGCATGCTGGATATTTTACTTCTGGTTTATCTTTGTTGACATTCCTGCTCTCGTTAGTCGTGACCAATAGATGTACTCTCATTTCCTTTTTGTTATAGTTTACGTGGATCCAATCTTGCCCACAATCTGCTCCTTTCAAAAGCAAAACAAAGACCTTGTTTTTGGATTATCTCCCCTCTTGCATAAAAGATCCACGGAATTGGCCATTCAATAAGCTGTTCTTCTCCGTCCAGATACTCTTAACTCATGACATCACCAGATATCGCCCCTTAGGCAAGACCCAATACACAAACCTGCAGGAGGTACTGGCGGCTGGCTGCTTATCCGCGCGCTGAATGTTTGTGGCGCGTGTTCATCTGATGTGGGCACATCGCAGATCGCACGGATCAACTCAGTTGGAACTGCACGGGTGTTTTTGAGTGGATGCGTTTTGCGTCGGAGAGCAACAACGCCTTTGATTCCCAAGACCACGACAAACTGGTCTTACTTCTTTTTGGCTATATCCTGTTTCCTGTATGGTACCTCAGTTGCCGGAAGGGATCACGCTTCGTTGCTTATTGCGTTGCGTTGTGTGGAGCTGCGAGATCGCCGGGGGGGGGGGGGGGGGGGGGCTGATCCCCTTTATACTGTATGATTAATAGGTGTCTTTGATGCTGTTTATCTTTCCCAAGTTAGCACAAAAAAGACATTAATCCTTCTTTTTTAGCACTTTCCGTTATTTAATTCTGCATGCCTCCATGCAAGTCCATCCGCCTAGCTGAATCCCACGTTGCTCCGTTCTTTGCGTAACATGCAAACCAACGGGAAAGTCACGTCCGCTCGCTTGGCCGCTCATATTTTGTTCAGTTTTTGCCCCTTCACACCACAAGATTTGCTCCAATTGTCTAGAGTTTTAATTAGGTGGACTATGGTTACTAGCCATTATATTTATTGGTTTTGGTTTCGTCGTTCATTTCTAGTCGTTGGTTGTTCGTTGGTGGTAGATATTTTCTCTTGGTAAAAGCACCTGTGAGACTTAATCACTCTCAGCCATTTGGCCCAAATATGATACTAAATGTGCATCCCTCTCGATCACTTAAGGAAAATGCTAAACAAAAGTTGAAAATCCGGTAGTATCACTTCTTCGGCTTATACTTTACTTTGTTCAGTGCCCCCCTATATCCAATTCCTGTCTCTGCCCCTGTGCGAGATAGCGATGCCGGCAGAAGATTTTCTTCAACCAGATGACTGAAGAAAGTGTCCTGTATATGGACGCGTGGTAGAGATGGATGGACGTAGCGGCGTGCGTTGAGGCTTGAGGTTGAGGTCTTGCCCTGTTGCCCTGGTCTTAAAACTGCCTCTTCTTTGCTCGTTAGGTAGAATTTTTAGGGCCGAAATGGTTATCAAAATCAGAGCACCGTACTGGTACCTTCGTACGTATTCGACGGCATTGACACGCAAATAGTGGAGCCCTATCTTGGTCCAACTTCTTTACTTATTCTTTAATGACGGAGTGCTATCATCGTAACATAAAAAATGGCATAGTCTCCACCACATGAGGAGCGCTACGGTAACACTGAAAATGCTGCCGTATTTTTCAATGGGCGTTTTCGTACAGAAGAAGGTACCATACCACATAGGGTTCCTCAGTCCCACAATATAAGATGCATACGCAAATCAAGATTCAAGCTTTACAATTTTTAACCTTTAATTGATCTTGTATGATGAAAATTTTGTCATCATTGGGTCTGTATTTAAAGATACTTCCAGATAACTATGATTTTGTTGCTACAAACATTATAATATGGGAGATACTAAAAGACAAACGTTAGTATTGAAGAAAACAACAAATTTGACCACACTTTATGTTTTGAGACAGAGGGAGTATGACTTGGATATCTAATGGGTCTCCAAGATATACTTTTGATTACTACTATTTTTACATGAAAATGGTAATAATAAAAGATTGGAAATTTACTATTGTGGGTCTTTGAAAAAATCATTACAGTATGGAAATATTTTTCACAACAAATACAATATATCCACATAATCAATCTAAACTACTTTTCTTAAATTTAGTTGCATACATTTGCGACATGTTTGGCAAGGCTTTGGCTTCTATTAAAATGGCTTTACTATGACCAGTGAGGTAAAACACATAATTTAACGGTGAAGCTGAACTTTATTGGAAAAATGTTTGGCAGATTGAATGGCTTTTCCCGAGCCCCGAGGGGTGCTGCGTTCGAGGAAATATCCTCGTGTGCTCCATTTCTCCGGGCCTGTTTAGTTTCCAATCACATCATCAAACTTTAAAACATTCTCTCTCCAAACTTCACTATTTACCTATCACATCAAATCTCTCTTCTCATGGATGGAGTATTAAATATAGGTAAATAAAAAAAACTAATTACATAGCTTTGATGTACACGACGAGACGAATCTTTTGAGCCTAGTTAGGTCATGGTAGGACAATGTTTACCACAAATAAACGAAAAGTGCTACAGTGCGCTACAATGTTCGATGTAACATTTTCACCAAACTTTCTCTTTCTCCTCTTGAAACTAAACACACCCTCTGTCACGTGGAATTGGTAAGCACACGACGTTGATTACCACACCGGGTGACTCAGACTAATTGCAGTGTAGGTAACTCGCGCTCACCAGTTACCGCTTGACATACAGGCCCCCGACCTCCTCACAAGGCGTACGCATCAGCTGAAGAGTAAGCGCTTCATCATTGGGTAAGTATTGCCTGTCAGTTGTCCAGTGGCGGCTCGAACTCCAGTTCAATTTGTTGACTGCAACTGCTAACTAAATTATCCAAAAAAACTGGAAATTACTAGTGGGCGGCGCAACCGCGCATGCAGCCGGTGAGCGAGGCAGCTAGCACTAGCAATGGTCATAACCCCATTGGTCGCCGGATCGCCACTGCACCTGCATGCGCTACCTCTGTGCATTTTTTTAGAAAAATGAAGCTTTATTGATCTTAGACAATTACATCAAGATTATACAATTATATAAGATCCAACCTGACTTCTGCATAACTAAGATGCACACCGCCCATAAAAAAGAAAAAAAAACACCATGACCAAAAGATCATGTCGCAGCAAGCTACCACAAACGACTACACCTTCATCCGCAGCAAGCTACCTCTGTGCATATTCTGTGACCCCGTTAGATTTGATTTTGTTTGTTGCAGCAGATGCCCATCGCTTTCACTCTGATACAGGCGGGTGGTAAAGGGCACTCACTTTTGTACTAATTTCAAAATTAGGATCGGGCCGGATTAGGGCCATGCCAAAATAATACTAGTTTTTGAGCTAAATTTTGTTAGGGCCAAATTATATTGTGAAGAAACAAACGGGCCATGATCCGTTACCACCCCTAGACACAGGCGTGTCAAAGTTCATCATAGTTTACTAGACAAGACGATCTGATCTTCTGGCTGCTAACTTCCACTGGGAATGACGTGGGAAAATGAAAGGGAAACCTTCAGAAGCCTTTTTTTTTCGGGCTGACGAAGTACACTCGCGAAAATCCGGGAAGCACAACGTATGACGTTGAAAATGTTTCAGTGCGGGCTTCACATAGCACAATTCCAAACTTTCATCATCACGGCAGCATAAGCTCCATGGATTTTCCTGACCCTTACGTACTGTACAAAGCTGATTCAGATATGTGGTGTGTCAAGGCTCCTCGCCACCGATCTACGTTTCACCAGCACCGGAACTGTTTGGCATCACTCAGGTGGTGTTTAGATGTTAGAATTGGGAGGTTAAATTTGGGAGTAAGATGTCACTTTGTAATCATTGCGCTATTGTAGCATTTCGTTTGTATTTGTAAAAAATTATCCAAAAATTGATTAATTAGGCTCAAAATGTTCGTCTCGCAGAGTACAACAAAATTGTGCAATTAGTTTTTGATTTCATCTACATTTAATACTCCATGCATGTTATGACATTTTGATGTGACGGAGAATCTTCTTTTTACATAGTTTATTTGGGAGTTGCTTTTTGAACTAAACATGGCCCCAGTTCTCTTATTTGTTGCGACGTGAACTGTGGGGTCCTCGTCACATATATATTTGACCTTATTGGTTGGATCTATGTAGCACGCGAGGGCGGTGCAGTGCAGCCGTGCAGGTGTAGGCTGGTGAGCCAGAAAAATTGGTGATATTTTTCGTAGCTTATTATCTTCTCCTCCGTCCGGCTGCTTATATATAAAGACGTGATCACTCGACCCATACGCAACTGTTCTTGTAGTGATTGCCAGGTCGCCACCTCTCGCCGAGAGACGACGAACCTATAGGGGGAAGTCTAGCTAGCTAACCACCAAGTTAAGCCATGGCCAAGGTTCACGTCCTGGTGCTGCCGATGCCTTGTGTTGACAGTCAAAATTGGCTTTGGCCTGGCCAAACCGGTCTGACTGATTTGCCAAACCAGTCTGACTGGTTTGCCAAACCGGTCAGTTTGGGTCCTGTAATTCGAGTAGGATTAGGATTTCGAGTTTAATCCCATATTGTAACCTATTCGAAAGGGGTAAGACTTCCCCGACCTATAAATATAAAGGCTAGAAGGCCGATTGGGGTATTCCAATCGAATCAAACACATTTATCCTTTACTTTTTATCTCTCAAACCCTAGTCTTTTCCAACCCCCATATTCTGTTCTTTGCTCGTCTCTACGGCGTTCAAGGGCGTTCTAGGTGGCCTGCTGACCCTAGAGCAACCCTAGATTGCTCGAGCTCCGATGGGGTCCCTCCCGAGCTTGGGTTTCTAGGTCTTCACGACCTCCCGACTAGAAGCGGTCAGACCGGTTATACAAACCGGTCAGACCGGTTTGCCCCGGGAAGTCAGGAGTTGGCCGTTGTGACGGCCGTGCTGCGCGTTCGATCGATCCTCGAGTGTGTTGGCGCGTTTTCGTGTCAACATACTTTTTGGCCGTTGTGACGGCCGTGCTGCGCGTTCGATCGATCCTCGAGTGTGTTGGCGCGTTTTCGTGTCAACATACTTTTTGGCGACTCCGCTGGGGAAAGATTAATCTGGTTTCAAGACCGATTCAATCTACTCCAAATATGTCTGGATCGACGTGCGACCTTGACAAAGACAACATCATCGCCGCGACGATGGAAGAGCTCACGGACGAGGAGCGAAAGCGGTACCTGATCGCCGAGGAGCACTTCAGGACGCAATTCTTGAAGGGCTTCAAGAAAGATCGCGGTGGTCTTGTCAAGAGAGTGGAGGAATTCGTCATGCCGGCTTTCAAGCTGGCAAACGACCAAGTTGAAGAACTTCCAAAGGTAACTGGCGAATCCTCTGATTTGATGCAGCAAATTACTCGCATGATGGATGATAAATTACTTGCTGCACAAACTGTTACTAGTGAGTTGATTGCTAATATGTCGGGTAATTCTAATAAGGGTAAAAATAATATAGAATTTAATGAATTGCCTAACTCAACTCCTAGCTCATCAGGCGTGCCAGAACATGTTTTAGATCCTAATTTAGGCATGCCGATGAATTTCTATGCGGGACTATCACTTCACCCTGGTTCGGTCCACGAACCGGTCAGACCGGTTTTCACAACCGGTCAGACCGGTTTGGCCTCCTCTGGCGGTCAGACCGGTTCCATGGGTGCAGGGGCACCGAGTGCGATGGTTTTATCTAATACGGTTGCTTCTGGTCCTGTTTACACTATTTCACGCACTGCGGTTGCGGGAAGTATACCCCACGGATCTGGCGCGTCTCACGGGCCGATTCCGAGTACTTCTCAAAGTGCAACGTATAATGTTCCTCGTTTTCCACAAAATAGAGGTGATGGGAATTATCAAGCCGAGTTAGCTAAGTTTAAAAAAGATATAGCTAATACACTTAGAACAAGACTCGGACTTGAATTGGGTACTTCACGCTTATATCAAAAATCGTATCCGCCTGAATTTGATTTAGTTGCTTATCCTAATGGTTGGCGTGTTCCTGATTTTGTTAAATTCAGTGGCGAGGATAATAGAACTCCTTGGGAACATATTAGTCAATATGTCTTGCAATTAGGAGAAGCATCATACTATGAACCATTGCGTGTACGGTTATTCTCATTATCTTTAACTGGAACTGCTTTTTCATGGTTTTCTTCGCTTGCTCCTAACTCTATTCAAAATTGGACTCAGTTGGAGCGTAAATTTCATGATCATTTCTTTAGCGGAGAAAACGAAGCTAAATTGTCTGATTTAACATCGGTTAAGCAAAGCCGAGAAGAATCGGTTCTTGATTACTTCAAAAGATTTAAAGATGTTAAGAACCGATGCTTTAACATAACTGTTTCTGAAAAGGATTTAGCGGATTTAGCTTTTGCAGGCTTACGGTCTCATTTCAAGGAGAAATTAGAGGGTTCTGATTTTCTTACTATTAATCACTTGCAAATGAAGGCTATGAGTCTAGAGCTTAAATTTAAAAATTCGAAAGAATCTGCTAAACCTCATCGTTCGAACGTGCATGTTGTTGATAATGATTCTGATAGTTCAGACGATGATAAAGAAATTTATGCTGCTGAATTTGTTTGGTCATCAAAGAGTAAACCTGGTTCTTGTCCTTCATTGAAGCCGATTCAGAAAAATCGGCAAGAAGAAAAATTTACTTTTGATGTAGCCAAATGTGATCGTGTTTTTGATGAATTGCTTAAGAATGGCTTTGTTAAACTTTCTCATGCAATTCCACCAGCCGATCAATTGAAAAATCGTGCATATTGTAAGTGGCATAATTCTTTTTCTCATGCGACCAACGATTGCAATGTTTTTCGACGACAGGTACAATCGGCCCTTAATGAAGGTCGATTAGTGCTAGCTGAAATGCAAGTCGATAAGGCTCCTTTCCCTGTTCATACCTTGGATGTGAATACTAAAGTGTTGATTCGGCTAGAACAAGCCGATGGAGCTAAAGGTAAGAATGTGGTGATTGGAGACCCAAGGCCGGAAAAAGTTGATGACAAAGTTCCGGTCAGAATAGTGATGATTGGGAGGACTCTGGATGGAAAAGAGTCTCTGAAGATTACTATTAACACATCAAGGCCCGGGGGGCAAGGAAGTTCTTTGGAAGAGAATCGGTCCGCTAGCCAGGCGAAACCGGTCAGACCGGTTTCCCAAACCGGTCAGACCGGTTTGTCTCCAGACCGTCCAAGGACTTTCAAGCCCAAGCGTCCGGAAGTGGGTACTTGAAAATTTAATGAGCCAAAGATTCAAGGAAAGGTTCTGAAGCAAGGACCTACTTTCTCTCAGCTCATGAACAAGTACACAAAGGTCGTTCAAGTTGATCGGCCAACAAAAAAGAGACAGAGGTCACCGCAGCGTTGGATCAATTCTACAGCTTATAAGCGTCGTGGTGATATTACTGGGACTTCAGTGCATGACCGATTGGGCTCATACCAATCAGGTCCTTTGGCTGCTCACCAAAGCGGTCAGACCGGTTTTGTAAACCGGTCAGACCGGTTTTGGTCTGATCAGAGAATTCAAGTTCCTCCTAAGCAAGAGTACCGTATCAAGGAGAAGAAGGAGGACATGCAAGCCAGAGCCAATGGTTTTGTTAAAATTGGTGATATTCCAGTGGCTATGCAAGACTTGGGTAGAAAGCCGATAGTCATTGGAGATTCGGCTCCTGTTCTAGTCAAAAGGCCGGTCATAGCTAATGATCATGAGGCTAGCAGCAGCAAGGGCGTGAAAAAGGTTTTCCAACCAAGGTGGTGTCCTTCTGGATTGACTCATACGCAGAAGCGGAAGTTACAACGCCTACGGAACAAAGAAAAAAGGGAACAGGAAGCTGAGAAACTGAGGGATGAATACTTCAACAACTATAGGCCTATGATTCCTCAGACCAAGATCTGGCAAGCTAAACCCGTTGTGCAATCAGCAGCACAACCGGTCAGACCGGTTTCTGAATCCGGTCAGACCGGTTTGGTTCAGCCCACCGCTGCAGAAGCGGTCAGACCAGTTTCTGGAACCGGTCAGACCGGTTTGTCAACAGAAGTTGGGGCTGAGATTACTTCAACCATCAATACTACTCCGCCAATTCCTCCAGTGGTTGAAGATGAAGAATTGGTTGATTTTGAGCCTTCTCTAGAGCATGACAACATGGAAATTAATGTTGTTTATTTATCTTCCGATTATTATGTGATACCGGAGGAGGAAGTTTCTCATCTTCAACTTGGCCCTCAAGATGCTGTTTTTCAGAAGCCTAGTGAATCAGAGAATCATCTCAAGGCTTTATATATGAGAGGGCACATCAACGGGAAGCCAATTTCTCGTATGTTGGTTGATGGTGGAGCTATTGTAAATCTTATGCCATACTCTCTCTACAAGAAGATTGGCGGAAAAGACGAAGAATTGATCAAGACGAACATGACGGTCAGTGGAGTTGGTGGAGGTGATCCCATTGGTGCCAAGGGGGTGGCTTCTATGGAGTTGACCGTCGGGAGCAAGACTATTGCTACGGCTTTCTTCGTCTCCGAGGTGCAAGGTAACTTCAGTTTAATCCTTGGTCGAGATTGGATTCATGCAAATAAATGTATTCCATCTACCTTGCATCAATATCTTATTCAGTGGATCGGCGATGAAGTTGAAGTTGTCCATGGTGACGCTTCTTCCTTCGTTGCAACGGCCGATTCCGATTCTCTTAGTGCAAATGAAAAGGTCCAATGTTTGTCGGGCATGGATTTGACCGACTATGAGTTGATCAGTTGCACCAAGGATGGTTTTGTTCCTGCTACATTAAAGCCGATGGAGAATCGGTTGAATTACTTGCTGTAATTAATGGAGCAAACAAATCAACAGAGACAAACCGGTCAGACCGCTTCTGGAAACCGGTCAGACCGGTTTAGACCTGAACAGCGCCGATCAAGCCAAACCGGTCAGACCGCTTCTGGAAACCGGTCAGACCGGTTTGCGTCTGGACAGTGGCTTCAAGACCGAATTGATCATCATCGAGCTCATTCGGCCGGGATGTTCGAAGCTATTGAAGATCTTGGTGATATGGATAAGTTGGGTCAGGGTTTCACATCAGCCGACCCTTTAGAAAAAATAGATATTGGTGATGGTACTATTCCTAGGCCAACTTTTGTAAACAAAAATTTATCGGCTGAGTTTAAAGCCGAATTAATAAATTTGTTGAAAGAGTATGTTGATTGTTTTGCTTGGGAGTACCGTGAGATGCCCGGTTTGAGTCGTGATTTAGTTGAGCATCGTTTACCAATAAAGGCCGGTTTTAGACCTTTTAAACAATCGGCTAGACGTTTTAATCCCGCTATTTATGACCGAATAAAAGAAGAAGTTAATCGTTTGCTAGATGCTGGTTTTATTCGGACTTGTCGTTATGCGGAGTGGATTTCTAATATTGTTCCCGTTGAAAAGAAAGATTCGGGAAAACTTAGAGTTTGCATTGATTTTAGAGATCTTAATAAAGCCACTCCAAAAGATTCATATCCTATGCCTATAGCCGATGTCTTAATCAATGAAGCTTCTGGGCATCGTGTTGTTAGTTTCCTTGATGGTAATGCCGGATATAATCAAATCTTCATGGCCGAAGAGGATATGCAAAAAACGGCCTTCCAATGTCCGGGATTTATTGGTTTGTTTGAGTGGGTGGTTATGACTTTTGGATTAAAGAATGCCGGTGCAACTTATCAAAGAGCTATGAATTTAATCTTTCATGATTTACTTGGTGTTATTGTGGAAGTGTATATTGATGATATTGTAGTTAAATCGGATGGCTTGGATTCTCATTTAGTCGATTTAAAACTTGCTCTTGAGAGGATGCGACGGTATGGCTTGAAGATGAATCCACTCAAATGTGCTTTTGGTGTTTCGGCTGGGAAGTTTCTTGGGTTTATTATTCATGAGAATGGCATAGAAGTTGATCCCAAGCGAATTGAAGCTATGAAGAAAGTCAAAGCTCCTACTTGCAAGAAGGATTTACAAAAGTTTCTAGGCAAGGTAAATTTCTTGAGAAGATTTATAATTAACTTGTCTGGAAAGATTGATGCTTTTACTCCTTTACTTCGGTTGAAAGATGAAGCCGATTTTAACTGGGGGGCAAAACAACAAGAAGTTTTTGAGAAAATCAAAGAGTACTTGTCTTCACCACCGGTGCTTAGGGCGCCTAAGCAAGGGGTTCCATTCAGACTTTATGTGGCGGCTGAAGATAGAACTATTGGAGCTGTTTTGACTCAAGAAATCGGCAACAAGGAGTATGTGATCGCTTATGTAAGCCGACGACTCATTGATGCAGAAACAAGGTATACTTTCATTGAGAAGTTGTGTTTATCCTTGTACCATGCTTGTACTCAATTGAGGCATTATTTACTATCTAGCACTTGCATCGTGTTGTGTCAAACCGATGTAATTAAACATATGTTGCAAAAGCCGATTTCTAGCGGAAGAGTCGGTAAATGGGCTTATGCTTTAGTTGAGCATGATTTGGCTTGTGAACCTATAAAGTCAATGAAAGGCCAAATTGTAGCTGATTTTATTGTTGAACATCGGATAAATGATACAAACAACTTCGACGTCGGCTATGTTGCTTGTACACCATGGAGGTTATACTTTGATGGATCGGTTTGCAATGATGGACAAGGAATTGGTGTTGTTTTGATCTCTCCAAGTGGTGCTGTTTTCGAGTTTTCAAACCGATTGGAAGAAAAGCGAACCAATAATCAAGTTGAATATGAAGCTCTTCTATTCGGCTTGGAATTTTTGCAAGACATGGGAGTAAAACATGTTGAGGCTTTTGGTGATTCGCTCCTGGTGGTACAACAAGTGTCAAAGGTATGCCAATGTTATAATGGTTCATTAAATGCATATCTTGATAGATGTCTTGATGTCATTGCTTCTTTTGATGAGTTTACTATCAAACATATTCCAAGAGAAGAGAATGGCAAGGCAAATACTCTGGCTCAGAAAGCATCTGGTCATATGGTTGCAAAGAAATATTTCTATCTCCAAAAACCGATGCAAACGAAAGCTGAGGTTCTGGTTCTGGACGAACCGGTCACATCGGTTTCAGAAACCGGTCAGACCGGTCTGACTGCCAGAACCGGTCGGTTCTGAAACCGGTCTGACCGCTTTCTCCCCTGACAGAAGTAAAAATCCTTTGGATGATGCTAATCAATCCAAAGTTGAAGATCAGGATTGGAGGGTGCTTATTATTACTTATTTGAGAGATCCTGGTCGTGGTGCAGAAAGAAATGTTCGGCGAATATCATTTAAGTACGTTTTGCTTGATGATGAACTTTATCGCCGAAACGCCGAAGATTTGCTGTTGAAATGTCTTGATTCGGATCAGGCCAAAGTTGCCATGGGTGAGGTCCATGAAGGTATTTGTGGTACGCATCAATCGGCTCCAAAAATGAAGTGGTTACTTAGACGAGCCGGTTTCTATTGGCCTACTATGATGGTGGATTGTTTCAAATACTACAAAGGATGTGAGGAATGTCAGAAGTTTGGAAATTTGCAACTTGTTCCTGCTGCATTGATGCATCCTATTATTAAGCCATGGCCGTTCCGAGGTTGGGGATTGGATTTTATTGGACAAATTAATCCTCCATCATCAAAAGGGCATCGTTTCGTGTTGGTTGCTACAGATTATTTTACTAAGTGGACCGAAGCGATTCCATTGAAGAATATGACGCATCGAGAGGTGATTGAGTTTGTTACACAGAAGATTATTCATAGATTCGGTATTCCTCAAACTTTGACTACAGACCAAGGTACTTCGTTTATGTCTAAAGAGGTACGTGAGTTCACCGAATCTTATAGAATTAAGTTGCTCAATTCATCTCCATATTACGCTCAGGCTAATGGACAAGCCGAGTCAAGTAATAAAACTTTGATCAAGTTAATCAAGAAAAAGATAGAAGCAAGTCCTAAGAGATGGCATGAAGTTTTATCCGAGGCATTATGGGCTCATCGTATATCTAGACATGGTGCTACAAAAGTTACTCCTTTTGAGCTTGTGTATGGTCAAGAGGCCGTTTTGCCTGTTGAGGTAAATCTGGACGCTTATAGGTTGGCTAAACAAAATGATCTTGATGCTGTTGATTACCACAAATTGATGTTAGACAATATTGATGAGGTAACCGACAAAAGATTGAAAGCTTTGAAGGAGATTGAGAAAGACAAGCTTCGGATTGCTAAAGCTTACAACAAGAAAGTGCGAGGAAAATATTTTCAGATTGGTGAACTTGTTTGGAAGACGATCTTGCCTATTGGGACAAAAAGCAACAAGTTTGGTAAATGGTCACCAAGTTGGGAAGGGCCTTATAGAGTTGTCAAAGTCATTTTTGGGAATTCTTACATGCTAGAGACGCTGAAGGGAGATCATTTGCCTAAAGCTATCAATGGGAGGTACTTGAAGAAATTCTATCCAAGTGTTTGGCAAGATGCATAAAGACCAATGGCCGGTATATTATTGATATCGCCCTTAGCATAAATTTTAGCTCCTGAATTGTAATTACTTGCTTTTTAGTTCTCAAGTTCACTAAAAACGCAGGGGGGCATGCGTTGACAGTCAAAATTGGCTTTGGCCTGCCAAACCGGTCTGACCGGTTTGCCAAACCGGTCTGACCGGTCTGACCGGTTTGGGTCCTGTAATTCGAGTAGGATTAGGATTCCGAGTTTAATCCCATATTGTAACCTATTCGAAAGGGGTAAGACTTCCCCGGCCTATAAATATAAAGGCTAGAAGGCCGATTGGGGTATTCCAATCGAATCAAACACATTTATCCTTTACTTTTTATCTCTCAAACCCTAGTCTTTTCCAACCCCCATATTCTGTTCTTTGCTCGTCTCTATGGCGTTCAAGGGCGTTCTAGGTGGCCTGCTGACCCTAGAGCAACCCTAGATTGCTCGAGCTCCGACGGGGTCCCTCCCGAGCTTGGGTTTCTAGGTCTTCACGACCTCCCGACCAGAAGCGGTCAGACCGGTTATACAAACCGGTCAGACCGGTTATACAAACCGGTCAGACCGGTTATACAAACCGGTCAGACCGGTTTGCCCCGGGAAGTCAGGAGTTGGCCGTTGTGACGGCCGTGCTGCGCGTTCGATCGATCCTCGAGTGTGTTGGCGCGTTTTCGTGTCAACATACTTTTTGGCCGTTGTGACGGCCGTGCTGCGCGTTCGATCGATCCTCGAGGTGTTGGCGCGTTTTCGTGTCAACACCTTGCCAAGGCCACGTCACGCCGATGATGGAGCTCTCCCACGGCCTGGTGGACCACGGGTTCGAGGTCACCTTCGTCAACACCGAGGTGGACCACGCGCTGGTGGTGGCGGCGCTGCGGGCGTCGTCCGGCGGCGGCGGCAGCGAGGCAGCGCTGCTGGCCGGCGGCATCCACCTGGCGTCCATCCCGGACGGGCTGGCCGGCGACGAGGACCGCAAGGACTTGAACAAGCTCGTGGACGCCTACACGCGCCACATGCCGGGCCACCTGGAGACGCTCATCGCCGGCCTGGAGGCCGCCGGCCGGCCCAGGGCCGAGTGGCTCGTCGCCGACGTCAACATGGGCTGGTCCTTCGAGGTCGCCAAGAAGTTCGGCATCCGGGTCGTGTCCTTCTGGCCGGCGGCCATGGCGTGCTGGGCCTTCATGCTCAAGATCCCCAAGCTGATCGAGGACGGACTCGTCGACGAAAAGGGTATAGTAACTGTTCGATATTCTTACCCTTGTGTACGTGCTCGTCCGATTCATCTACCTAAACCTTTTACCAGTTGCCAGTAGTTAATTAACGCGAACCAACCGAATTAAAGTCAGATGAAGCTAGTCTCAGTTTACATTTTCTTTGGTGACAACCTCTCTAGCCAGTTAACAGCAGCCAATGGCAGACCTGCAACATGCAGATAGCAGCCAGTTTTAACTAACGCAACTTGGCAACTTGAGTGGAGTTGGCCTCGACAATTTGTGGCACGCCCATTTTGACTGAATCCTAACGTGCAGTCTTCCCTTCATTCAACTTGAGTGTACGTGTTCGATCGCGTTGTGCAGGCTTGCCACGGCGGCAGGAGACGTTCCAGCTCGCCCCGGGGATGCCTCCGCTGCACGTACACGTCGCATCTGTCATGGAACAACGCCGGCGCTCCCGAGGGGCAGCACATCATCTTCGACCTGGTCACCGGGAACAACAAGCTCAGCGCCGCCCTCGCCGAGATGACGGTGTGCAACTCTTTCCACGAGGCCGAGGCCGGCGCGTTCAAGCTCTTCCCCGGCATCCTCCCCATCGGCCCGCTGTTCGCCGACGGGGAGTTCAAGAAGCCCGTGGGCCACTTCCTGCCGGAGGACGAGCGGTGCGTCAGGTGGCTCGCCGCGCAGCCCGACGGGTCCGTCGTGTACGTGGCCTTCGGCAGCATATGGCCATCTTCGACCCGCGCCAGTTCGAGGAGCTCGCCCAGGGGCTCGAGCTCACCGGCCGGCCGTTCCTATGGGTCGTCCGGCCGGACTTCACCGTCGGCCTGAACAAGGCGTGGCTCGCCGAGTTCCAGCAACGCGTCGCCGGCACGGGCATGATCGTCAGCTGGTGCTCCCAGCAGCAGGTCACGCACCGCACCTTGCCACATGCTATTGTGTTTGCCTGTTGGGCGACAGAGTAGTAACACATGATAGATGTACGGCACCACACACACGTTTCGTTCTGTTGGTGACGTGCAGGTTCTGGCGCACCGCTCGGTGGCGTGCTTCGTGACTCACTGCCGGTGGAACTCGACGATGGAGGGGGTGAGGAACGGGGTGCCGTTCCTGTGCTGGCCCTACTTCTGCGACCAGTACCTGAACCGGAGCTACATCACCAGCGTGTGGAGGACCGGGCTGGCGATGTCCCCCGACGCGGACGGGATCGTAGCCAAGGAGGAGGTGAGGAGCAAGGTGGAGAAGGTCGTCGGCGACGGCGAGATCAGGGAGAGGGCGCGGCTGTTCCGGGACGCGGCGCGCCGGTGCGTCAGCCAAGGGGGGTCATCGTACGAGAACTTCAACAAGCTTGTGAACCTGCTAAGGGATGAGTGAGGCGTTGGGGACGTATGTACTACCGCGCGCGGCCATGGTGTGTGTTGGTGGTGTTTGTTCGGTCACCAAATTGTGCGAGAGTACGTGCATACAAAACTGCAACTGCTGTATGAAATTGTGGCAATAATATAATATACATCCATCACAATGTGTGAACTACTTAATTCAATGCCCATTTAATTTGCACTATCGAGATCCGGCTAATAATCAGTAGCCCCTGCATATATTGATGCCTGATCGATGAACTGCAAAGAAAACGATGATTCATGATTGGACCGACCGACGACGTATAGTCCAACTTAAAAATACAGAGTAGACGGAATCGTATTGTGATATTCGGTGATAAGGACCGGATATCACGCACGGTGTGTGTACTGGACTACTCCGCCATGCATCGGCCCTACAGCGAAGATCGAGCAGTAAATATATACACGGCGGCTAAGAGCCTCGAGCCTCGCGATGGACTCGTTGTTATTCGCGCCCCAGCGCCCGCAGCTCCGATCTGCCATCGTCGACTTCCGGATCGCCAAAACTAATCCTAGCCTGATGGTGAGTGTACGTCCAGTTTCATTGACACGCCGGGCTAGCACTCGATGGTCATGATCCAGACCTTTTGTGAGGCAGTGCATGTTACATTTGCTGTCGTTTCTAGCTCAGTTAGATGTTTGACTTTTGATTCTTTTCGGGGAACAAGGACCTTCTCGACTTCACCTATAAAAGACAAGAACAACACGCCGAGGGGCTCATGTGGGAGATTTTTACCCGTGTGCCATTAAGATAAAGGGCTCGTACATGTGTGTGCTACAAATTTTTCACCAAATACCTATGTGCCTGTGAGATATGCATCCCCGGGTACCCTCAAGACAGAAGATCGAGTCCCAGTAGAACTACTCGGACAACTACTCGTGTACTCCTACTAGGACTAGGACTCCCAATTGTAAACCGACTAGGATACTTACCATGTAAACCTTGCCCCCTGGATATATAAAGGAGGGCAGGGGTCCTAATTCGGTAGATCAAATGAGGACACAACTCATACGACATCAGACAACCACACGTGCAATACATTCAAGCACACAGGACGTAGGGTATTACGCTATTCGCGGCCCGAACCTTTCTAAATTGTGTTGTTCATGTACTTTTGTTCCTATAACTCGGCGAGACCCACACAAAACTACTCCCTGTGGTATCCCCAGTTAGACGTGTTCGACATAATTCGTCGACACTTGGCGCCCACCGTGGGGCACTCTCGCCGAAGCTCGACATTAGGCGCGATGGGATCAACTTCAACATCATCAGCAAAATCAATCTACACGGCCATCAGGTCGTGGACAGTGTCCTACAAGAGCGCAAGACAAAGTACTGTGTTCTGAAGTAGAATCGACGTCTTCATCAAGACAACTCGGCGGTTCGCCGGACGGAATCAATTCCGTATTGTTTTTGCATTGAGTCCGAAGCGGAACAGGCTTTGTATTTGTCGCAGCAGCCAGCGGATGGGACCAGGAGTCGCTGAAAAGCTGCACCACCGCTTGAGGATCTCCTACGTTTTCTCGGCTACAAAGATCCGCCGACCGCATGCAAGACAAGGAAAAATTCATTGCATGGAATCTGCTACAACCACACGAAGATGCACCAGGAAGGCTTCAAGATTTTCACCTGCTGCACACGAGAAGATGTATGCAAGTACGACTACTTCGACGTTCGGCTACATCGACTCACCGAACGACTACTTCAACTACTCAACTAGTTAAAACTAGTCGAGATCGGCATCATCGACTCGGCGAACGGCTACTTCGACTACTCGTCTCGGCTAGTTCGCCTACGACTTCATCAACATCTAGTCGGAATCGACTCCGACTAGTCGGCTTCATCGCCAACCGCCATGGCTTCGTCGACGATCGTCCGCGAACAGAGCTAAGTCTTATTTAATAATTATTTTATTTTTCTTCATATTAATTTTATCAGTTTGTTTAAAAACATACTTGGCTATGAGCCGACTATTCTAAAAGAGTACATCCCTCAACAATAATAATTTTCGCCGATGGGTTTCAAGTCCCTCGCGCGACTTCTCCAACAGGAGAAAAGTCCTAAACGACTACTTTTTTGCATACCACGCATATTTTTATCGCATGTCGACTACTTTATGCTTGTTGTCATCTCTTAATGACCAAACACCACTCGATAGCATGCACCTTAATTCGTGAAGCTTCGGCTCTTTCGCAACACCTACGCACCTACACGTTAAAGAAGACATCAGTCTCACGTTAAAGGACGGGTTAAGCAGGACCAAGTGTTTAAACGTAACAGGGCTACTACTCGAGTGGTTAAAAGTCTAACAAGAGCACGAGCGGAAACCTTTACATGCATTACAAGTGCTATTATTTGCTTTGCAAGCATTACAAATACTATTATTCACTTTTTCTTGATCGGATACTACTCATCCTATATATCTAAATTGCAGGGTTCACAGCTGGGTACTCACACCAGTGAGACTTGGCACCACTTCACCTCTTCATGACGCTGCGGAGTCGATCGAGTACTTATACTACTCGGTGCTCACATGCCGAGTACTTTAACTAGTCACTTGAAGCTCGGGGGCTACACATCGCAAGCTAAGACATGGAGACGAGTACTGGCACCAGTCGGTACTCATACGGCGAGGCGCTACAGTGCCAGCCGAATACTTTAAATAAGTCGGTACTTTTGAAGATTATGTTCTTGACCCTCGGATCGAATGCAAACCATTCGCTTCGAGGCTCGGGGGGCTACACTCAAGGGGTACACATTTTTTGTGCCTACTGTTGATCAATTCAAGACCTTCGACTAGTTTTCATGAAACTACTCGAAGCTCGGGGGCTACACCCAATGGGTGCACCTACTAGGTGCACGCCATTGAACTACTCAAGATGAAGACTGCTTTTGAACCTCCGACTAATTAAAAGTACTCGGAGGCTCGGGGGCTACACCCATTGGGTGCATCATCAGATGCACACCAATAAAACTACTCGTCAGAGAAGATCAGAGCGTCTTGGACTTAGCTCCAAGTACTCGAAGATGTTAAAGTGGATTCAAGACTTGAAGCGAAGGTGCAAGATGCTCGGGGGCTTGTGGGATATGCCTCCCCGGGTACCCTCAAGACAGAAGACTGAGTCCTAGTAGAACTACTCGGACAACTACTCGTGTACTCCTACTAGGACTAGGACTCCCAATTGTAAACCGACTAGGATACTTACCATGTAAACCTTGCCCCCTGGATATATAAAGGAGGGCAGGGGTCCTAGTTCGGTAGATCAGATGAGGACACAACTCATACGACATCAAACAACCACACGTGCAATACATTCAAGCACACAGGACGTAGGGTATTACGCTATTCGCGGCCCGAACCTGTCTAAATTGTGTTGTTCGTGTACTTTCATTCCTAGAACTCGGCGAGACCCACACAAAACTACTCCCTGGGGTATCCCCAGTTAGACGTGCTTGACATAATTCGTCGACAGTGCCCTCCACCTTTAACTTGTTTACCCATGTGCCATTCTGTTCACCATCTGTTAGAAATTAACAGAACCATAGTCCTGACATGTGGGATCCACAAAGTGAAATGACCATTTTGCCCCTAAGTCCATCTCTCTTTCTCTCTGTTCCTCTCGTGCTCTCCTCTCCCTATCCCGTGCGCGAGGCTTCTCTGCCGACCGGGGGAGCGGGCCGAAACCCTAGCCCCGCCGCCGGCCAGCCCCTGCGCCGCCGCCGCCCGGGCCCAGCCTCGCCGCCGACAAGCCCCTGCGCTGCCGCCGTCCAGGACCAGCCTCGCCGCCGGAGAGTCCCTGCGCCGCCACCGCCCGGGCCTTGCCCCGCCGCCACCAGGGGCCCTGCGCCGCCGCCGCCGCCAGGGGCCCTGCGCCGCCGCGGTCGCCCGGTCTGTGCCCCGCCGCCGGCCAGACTGTGCCTCAGTGTCGCCCTGGCCCTGCCCCGCCGCCGCCCGGTCTGTGCCCCGCCGCCACCCGGACTGTGCCAGCGATAGCGGCGGCCCCGTCCGCACGGGAGCCGGCGAGGGAGGTGGGCCACGCGTGGCCGCCGAGCCGACCATGGCCGTGTGAGCTCCGACGAGCCGTGCCACGGCCTCGGCAGCGCCCCTCGTCGTGCCGGGCGAGCGCCATGGCCCCTCACTGCCGGCCGAGCACCATGACTACCGGAGAGGAGAAGAGAGAAATAAAAAAACATGAGTCAGTGACAGGTGGGCCCCACATGTAAGGGAGAAGGGCAAAAATGACATTTCACAGCTCCATTTGACACCGTAAGTCTCCATCCATCCAGAATGGCACACGGGTAACCAAAACAAAAGTGCATGGCACACAGGTGTCTAGAGCAAATTTTGTGGCATGTTGGTATGAGACACTTAACTTAATGGCACACAGGTAAAAGTCTCCTCATGTGGACGGGCACACAATGGCTGGACCACTTCCAAGGGCCAGAGCTTGAATAGCATCCACAATCTGGGTTCGAATCTTCGCGGAAGTGAATTTACGGTAAAATCAGGGTTCACAAATTCTCTAGATCGAGAGAAGGTTTATTCTTCTTAATAAAAAGCCGTGGAGCGGTTTTATCCCACCGGTCTAGTCTTTTTTAAATATCTCGTACCTCTAGCTGGCTTTCAAGTCAAATATCTCAAATTTAACCAGATTTTAGAGAAAAAATATCAATATCTATTCTATACTATAAAGAACCAAAACTTTTGAGAGTCGACAGACCCACAAATTATTGAAACATTATCCCTCCTATGACCCCACCTTTCAGGTATTTCTTTTCGTCAAACTTCAACAAGGTCACTGCCAGGTTCAACCAATTAAGGTCAGACCTAGGAATTTCTTCTCGGAACCGATGAATTAGTAAAAATTACCACCACGACCAAGTCACACCGTGTTGCTTCCCCCCTCTTACCAGGCCAATGCTTCCATATAGACCAGCCCTAACCCACTTTAAACGGCCACAAACACCAAATCCGGCAGACCATATGAATTCGTAACCTGAGATACCATGCTACAAAGTAACCGCTGGGTACCATGCATAATCCACCAGGAATAAATTGCAGATGAAATCCATCTTTGAGTAGGAGAATCCGCGAATGAAGCCAAGGTGACTCATGTCTCTTGGTCTATATGAAAAGGAAAGGCAAAATTGAAGATATCATCACCAGATGTAGTTGCAAAATCCGGAGCTAGTCCTTCCAACACCAGGACCGAATCCTTCGCGCCAGATCCGCCGCCGGCCGCACCGGCGACAAGCGCCGCCGCCATGCCGCACGTGGGTCACCGGGCGCCCCCCTCCATGCGCACGAGGCGCCGACCGCCGCCTGCCGCTGGCCGTCGCCTCCCTGCCGCCGACGCGCACCTCCCGGCGCGAAACCACCCTGGAGGCCACCGCGCCGGCCGGCCACAGCAATTCACGCCAGGCCAACGCGGCCCTCATAATGCCCGGCGCAGAGCGCCGCTAGCCCGTCGGCCGCCTTGGCCCGCGCCCCTTCCACGCACGAGCACACCCCTCCGGCCGCTGCCGGCCCGGATCCGGACGAGGGAGCCCCGGATCTGGGTTCTGCTGCCCACGCCGCCGCCGGGGGATGCCGCTCCGACGAGCTCCCTCAACCGGACATGGCAGCCGCGTCCACCTAGATCCGCCCGAGGGAGAGGCTTGGAGCCCCACCGCCGCCGTCATGGCGTGCCGCACGGGCTTCCGACGGCCCGCTCAGGCGGCGGCGCGGCGGAGGGAGGCGAGGGAGGGAGAGGGCCGCCGGCGGCGGCTTATCCGCCCGAGTCGCCCTCGCGGGGGCGAAATTGCAGCAGACGCTGGTTGCCTCCCTCCGCTAGCTGTGATGTCTCTGGACACGCATATCAATGAGCAGAGCGGAAGGAGATTAGCCTTCGGTGCATGCATGACTGGTTGGAGGACTTGAATATTCAACAAGATCGAGTTGGTCGGACTCGAGTACGATTCCAGATAGGACTTGAGAACTTAAACTCGCCGCCGCCGTTTTGATCTTGATCGTGACGCGGACTGCAGCAGGTGAATTGCTGATCTCCACTGGGACGCGGACTCGACATCATGATCTTGGATGAGTAACTCGAAATCGATCTTGAGTACTTGCGAAGAATATGATCGGGTCGGCGATTTTGGGTGGAGACGCCTCTTGTCGACTCTGTTTCGAAACAAAGTTCCTGTCCCGCGCCCACGTAGTACGTTGTTGAAGATTGATGTTGAAGTTTGATCCCATCGCGCCTAATGTTGAACTTCAGCGAGATAGCCCCACGGTGGGCGCCAAGTGTCGATGAATTATGTCGAGCACGTCTAACTGGGGATACCCCAGGGAGTAGATTCGTGTGGGTCTCACCGAGTTCTAGGAACGAAAGTACACGAACAACACAATTTAGACAGGTTCGGGCCGCGAATAGCGTAATACCCTACGTCATGTGTGCTTGAATGTATTGCACGTGTGGTTGTCTGATGTCGTATGAGTTGTGTCCTCATCTGATCTACCGAACTAGGACCCCTGCCCTCCTTTATATATCCAGGGGGCAAGGTTTACATGGTAAGTATCCTAGTCGGTTTACAATTGGGAGTCCTAGTCCTAGTAGGAGTACACGAGTAGTTGTCCGAGTAGTTCTACTAGGACTCGGTCTTCTGTCTTGAGGGTACCCGGGGATGCATATCCCACAGGGGGAGTGAGCAGGAGAGAGACAGAGACGGGGCGAGGGGGCGGGGTCAAGGCGCGGGGCGCATCGCTGGAGACGATGGCCTTGAGCTCGAGCACCGCGGGCGAGGGAGTAGTGGCAGAGGAGGAGGATAGGATGACAAGAGGAATTAGAATAAATTAGCACGATTAATCAAGATTTAGATCTATTTGACACGATTAGCAAGTTTGGGACCTAAAAATGCGTTTTCAGAGTTGGTGGACCTGGATGACACAGCTCGACAAGTTAAGGGACCCGTGTTGCATTTTACTCTTTTTGAGTAAAATTTTTTCATTTCCCTTCTTGTTTTACTTTCTTTTTTAAGTTTCAAATACCTTCTCTTTGTAACCTTCCTTCTCTTCAACCATATAAGCTCGATATGTATGAACATTCAACATGACAAAATACCTTTGCAATTATCATGCCCGAATCCCACATTTAGGTTTACACCGGCATGGGACACAGTTTTGTTCACGTATCACGTTTATCATGTGAAAGCTCCGTACTGTTACCATTGCCGCACCATACAGACAGTGAGCATCTCATCGCCGGCAATGAGGTCGCTTCGAGGCTCGGGGGGCTACACTCAAGGGGTACACATTTTTTGTGCCTACTGTTGATCAATTCAAGACCTTCGACTAGTTTTCATGAAACTACTCGAAGCTCGGGGGCTACACCCAATGGGTGCACCTACTAGGTGCACGCCATTGAACTACTCAAGATGAAGACTGCTTTTGAACCTCCGACTAATTAAAAGTACTCGGAGGCTCGGGGGCTACACCCATTGGGTGCATCATCAGATGCACACCAATAAAACTACTCGTCAGAGAAGATCAGAGCGTCTTGGACTTAGCTCCAAGTACTCGAAGATGTTAAAGTGGATTCAAGACTTGAAGCGAAGGTGCAAGATGCTCGGGGGCTTGTGGGATATGCCTCCCCGGGTACCCTCAAGACAGAAGACTGAGTCCTAGTAGAACTACTCGGACAACTACTCGTGTACTCCTACTAGGACTAGGACTCCCAATTGTAAACCGACTAGGATACTTACCATGTAAACCTTGCCCCCTGGATATATAAAGGAGGGCAGGGGTCCTAGTTCGGTAGATCAGATGAGGACACAACTCATACGACATCAAACAACCACACGTGCAATACATTCAAGCACACAGGACGTAGGGTATTACGCTATTCGCGGCCCGAACCTGTCTAAATTGTGTTGTTCGTGTACTTTCATTCCTAGAACTCGGCGA
The DNA here is from genome assembly GCA_033239725.1 of Echinochloa phyllopogon. Classification (NCBI taxonomy): domain Eukaryota; kingdom Viridiplantae; phylum Streptophyta; class Magnoliopsida; order Poales; family Poaceae; genus Echinochloa; species Echinochloa phyllopogon. The sequence continues at coordinate 5,885,717 of BTCW01000009.1, read as the reverse complement.
GACCCACACAAAACTACTCCCTGGGGTATCCCCAGTTAGACGTGCTTGACATAATTCGTCGACAGTGCCCTCCACCTTTAACTTGTTTACCCATGTGCCATTCTGTTCACCATCTGTTAGAAATTAACAGAACCATAGTCCTGACATGTGGGATCCACAAAGTGAAATGACCATTTTGCCCCTAAGTCCATCTCTCTTTCTCTCTGTTCCTCTCGTGCTCTCCTCTCCCTATCCCGTGCGCGAGGCTTCTCTGCCGACCGGGGGAGCGGGCCGAAACCCTAGCCCCGCCGCCGGCCAGCCCCTGCGCCGCCGCCGCCCGGGCCCAGCCTCGCCGCCGACAAGCCCCTGCGCTGCCGCCGTCCAGGACCAGCCTCGCCGCCGGAGAGTCCCTGCGCCGCCACCGCCCGGGCCTTGCCCCGCCGCCACCAGGGGCCCTGCGCCGCCGCCGCCGCCAGGGGCCCTGCGCCGCCGCGGTCGCCCGGTCTGTGCCCCGCCGCCGGCCAGACTGTGCCTCAGTGTCGCCCTGGCCCTGCCCCGCCGCCGCCCGGTCTGTGCCCCGCCGCCACCCGGACTGTGCCAGCGATAGCGGCGGCCCCGTCCGCACGGGAGCCGGCGAGGGAGGTGGGCCACGCGTGGCCGCCGAGCCGACCATGGCCGTGTGAGCTCCGGCGAGCCGTGCCACGGCCTCGGCAGCGCCCCTCGTCGTGCCGGGCGAGCGCCATGGCCCCTCACTGCCGGCCGAGCACCATGACTACCGGAGAGGAGAAGAGAGAAATAAAAAAACATGAGTCAGTGACAGGTGGGCCCCACATGTAAGGGAGAAGGGCAAAAATGACATTTCACAGCTCCATTTGACACCGTAAGTCTCCATCCATCCAGAATGGCACACGGGTAACCAAAACAAAAGTGCATGGCACACAGGTGTCTAGAGCAAATTTTGTGGCATGTTGGTATGAGACACTTAACTTAATGGCACACAGGTAAAAGTCTCCTCATGTGGACGGGCACACAATGGCTGGACCACTTCCAAGGGCCAGAGCTTGAATAGCATCCACAATCTGGGTTCGAATCTTCGCGGAAGTGAATTTACGGTAAAATCAGGGTTCACAAATTCTCTAGATCGAGAGAAGGTTTATTCTTCTTAATAAAAAGCCGTGGAGCGGTTTTATCCCACCGGTCTAGTCTTTTTTAAATATCTCGTACCTCTAGCTGGCTTTCAAGTCAAATATCTCAAATTTAACCAGATTTTAGAGAAAAAATATCAATATCTATTCTATACTATAAAGAACCAAAACTTTTGAGAGTCGACAGACCCACAAATTATTGAAACATTATCCCTCCTATGACCCCACCTTTCAGGTATTTCTTTTCGTCAAACTTCAACAAGGTCACTGCCAGGTTCAACCAATTAAGGTCAGACCTAGGAATTTCTTCTCGGAACCGATGAATTAGTAAAAATTACCACCACGACCAAGTCACACCGTGTTGCTTCCCCCCTCTTACCAGGCCAATGCTTCCATATAGACCAGCCCTAACCCACTTTAAACGGCCACAAACACCAAATCCGGCAGACCATATGAATTCGTAACCTGAGATACCATGCTACAAAGTAACCGCTGGGTACCATGCATAATCCACCAGGAATAAATTGCAGATGAAATCCATCTTTGAGTAGGAGAATCCGCGAATGAAGCCAAGGTGACTCATGACTCTTGGTCTATATGAAAAGGAAAGGCAAAATTGAAGATATCATCACCAGATGTAGTTGCAAAATCCGGAGCTAGTCCTTCCAACACCAGGACCGAATCCTTCGCGCCAGATCCGCCGCCGGCCGCACCGGCGACAAGCGCTGCCGCCATGCCGCACGTGGGTCACCGGGCGCCCCCCTCCATGCGCACGAGGCGCCGACCGCCGCCTGCCGCTGGCCGTCGCCTCCCTGCCGCCGACGCGCACCTCCCGGCGCGAAACCACCCTGGAGGCCACCGCGCCGGCCGGCCACAGCAATTCACGCCAGGACAACGCGGCCCTCATAATGCCCGGCGCAGAGCGCCGCTAGCCCGTCGGCCGCCTTGGCCCGCGCCCCTTCCACGCACGAGCACACCCCTCCGGCCGCTGCCGGCCCGGATCCGGACGAGGGAGCCCCGGATCTGGGTTCTGCTGCCCACGCCGCCGCCGGGGGATGCCGCTCCGACGAGCTCCCTCAACCGGACATGGCAGCCGCGTCCACCTAGATCCGCCCGAGGGAGAGGCTTGGAGCCCCACCGCCGCCGTCATGGCGTGCCGCACGGGCTTCCGACGGCCCGCTCAGGCGGCGGCGCGGCGGAGGGAGGCGAGGGAGGGAGAGGGCCGCCGGCGGCGGCTTATCCGCCCGAGTCGCCCTCGCGGGGGCGAAATTGCAGCAGACGCTGGTTGCCTCCCTCCGCTAGCTGTGATGTCTCTGGACACGCATATCAATGAGCAGAGCGGAAGGAGATTAGCCTTCGGTGCATGCATGACTGGTTGGAGGACTTGAATATTCAACAAGATCGAGTTGGTCGGACTCGAGTACGATTCCAGATAGGACTTGAGAACTTAAACTCGCCGCCGCCGTTTTGATCTTGATCGTGACGCGGACTGCAGCAGGTGAATTGCTGATCTCCACTGGGACGCGGACTCGACATCATGATCTTGGATGAGTAACTCGAAATCGATCTTGAGTACTTGCGAAGAATATGATCGGGTCGGCGATTTTGGGTGGAGACGCCTCTTGTCGACTCTGTTTCGAAACAAAGTTCCTGTCCCGCGCCCACGTAGTACGTTGTTGAAGATTGATGTTGAAGTTTGATCCCATCGCGCCTAATGTTGAACTTCAGCGAGATAGCCCCACGGTGGGCGCCAAGTGTCGATGAATTATGTCGAGCACGTCTAACTGGGGATACCCCAGGGAGTAGATTCGTGTGGGTCTCACCGAGTTCTAGGAACGAAAGTACACGAACAACACAATTTAGACAGGTTCGGGCCGCGAATAGCGTAATACCCTACGTCATGTGTGCTTGAATGTATTGCACGTGTGGTTGTCTGATGTCGTATGAGTTGTGTCCTCATCTGATCTACCGAACTAGGACCCCTGCCCTCCTTTATATATCCAGGGGGCAAGGTTTACATGGTAAGTATCCTAGTCGGTTTACAATTGGGAGTCCTAGTCCTAGTAGGAGTACACGAGTAGTTGTCCGAGTAGTTCTACTAGGACTCGGTCTTCTGTCTTGAGGGTACCCGGGGATGCATATCCCACAGGGGGAGTGAGCAGGAGAGAGACAGAGACGGGGCGAGGGGGCGGGGTCAAGGCGCGGGGCGCATCGCTGGAGACGATGGCCTTGAGCTCGAGCACCGCGGGCGAGGGAGTAGTGGCAGAGGAGGAGGATAGGATGACAAGAGGAATTAGAATAAATTAGCACGATTAATCAAGATTTAGATCTATTTGACACGATTAGCAAGTTTGGGACCTAAAAATGCGTTTTCAGAGTTGGTGGACCTGGATGACACAGCTCGACAAGTTAAGGGACCCGTGTTGCATTTTACTCTTTTTGAGTAAAATTTTTTCATTTCCCTTCTTGTTTTACTTTCTTTTTTAAGTTTCAAATACCTTCTCTTTGTAACCTTCCTTCTCTTCAACCATATAAGCTCGATATGTATGAACATTCAACATGACAAAATACCTTTGCAATTATCATGCCCGAATCCCACATTTAGGTTTACACCGGCATGGGACACAGTTTTGTTCACGTATCACGTTTATCATGTGAAAGCTCCGTACTGTTACCATTGCCGCACCATACAGACAGTGAGCATCTCATCGCCGGCAATGAGGTCGCAGAATTATTGCTTAGGCCCACGTAGCTGGTGCCATCTTATTAATTGACGCGCTGCTGTTCTCGAACACACGTACTGACATTCACGTGAGTGATTGCCAACTCGCCGCTGCTCGATCTCGTGCAACAGAGAGGGAGAGAGACGACAGAGAGCGAGCGCCATGGCCAAGGCTCACGTCCTCGTGCTGCCGTTCCCGGCGCAGGGCCACGTCACGCCACTCATGGAGCTCTCCCACCGCCTGGTCGACCACGGCTTCGAGGTCACGTTCGTCAACTCCGAAGGGTATCACGCGCAGGTTGTCGGCGCGCTGCAGCCGGCGGGCGGCACGGCGGCGCTGGCCGGAATCCACCTCGCGTCCATCCCGGACGGGGTGGCCGGCGACGTGGACCGCAAGGCCATCAGCAACGGCGGCAGGCTCATCGACGCCTACACCCGGCACATGCCGGGGCACCTGGAGCGGCTCATTGCCGGAATGGAGGCGGCCGAGAGGCCCAAGGTGAAGTGGCTCGTCTCCGACGTGTGCTTGTGGTGGTCCTTCGACGTTGCTAAAAAGTTCGGGATTCGGGTGGCCGCATTCTGGCCGGCGTCGGCGGCGTGCTTAGCTGTTAGTCTCAAGATCCCCAGGTTGACAGAGGAAGGGCTCCTCAGCGACAACGGTCAGTATCCGAAAAAACAACAAATGATTTCCTAAAATCTATCATTTATTAATCAATGTGGCTATGTGGGTTGGTCGCATAATATTAAAAAATATACTCGTATATTTTACTATTTTAGTTTAGAGTAAGAATTTAAACATCTCCAGCAATTGGATAAGTTGACTTAATTTACTTGATTTGTAAATTGGACTGCCCAGTTTGAATTCGGATATGGAATGCATTCCCGCATCTCAGCTCTCCTAGTGGCACACTTGTGTTTGTGGGCTTGCGGCAGGTTGGCCAGAGCGGGATGAGACCTTCCAGCTCGCACCCGGGATTCCGCCGCTCCACACGTCGCACCTACCGTGGAACACCGTCAGCTCGCCTGACGGGCAGCCCGTTATCTTCGAGCTCTTCAGCCGCACCGACAGGCTTAGCGCCCTCGCCGAGATGTTGGTGTGCAACTCTTTCCTCGAGGCCGAGGCCGGCGCGTTCAAGCTCTTCCCCAACATCCTGCCCATCGGCCCGCTGTCCTCCGAACGGAAGCCCCCCGGGCAGTTCCTGCCGGAGGACGAGCGGTGCGTCAAGTGGCTCGACGCGCAGCCCGACGGATCCGTCGTGTACGTGGCCTTCGGCAGCCTGGCCATCTTCAACCCGCACCAGTTCGAGGAGCTCGCGCTGGGGCTGGAGCTCACCGGCCGCCCGTTCCTGTGGGTGGTGCGGCCGGACTTCACCGTCGGCCTGAGCAAGGCGTGGCTCGACGAGTTCCAGCAACGCGTCGCCGGCAGGGGAATGATCGTCGACTGGTGCTCCCAACAGCAGGTTATACTACCTCCATTCCGAATTATTTTTTTAATATTTAATGTTTTGTTTTATTTAAACAGTCACACAAGTATTATTTTTAATTTACCTTATTATTAAAGATATTTTAAGTATAATTTATTTTTTATATTTAGACTAGATTTTTTAATAAGATAAATACTCAAACATGATAAAAAAAGCAACAATAAATAATAATTTAGAAATTAGAATAGAGGGAATAGTGGTAGTATAAATTAACTTAGCCGCATAGTAATTTATGACAGGCAACAGAGTGGTGTGTGACATATTGCTCTGTCTCATCTCACAGGTCCTGACACACCGCGCGGTGGCGTGCTTCGTGTCGCACTGTGGATGGAACTCGACTATGGAGGGGGTCAGAAACGGGTTGCCGTTCCTGTGTTGGCCATACTTCACCGACCAATACCTCGATCGGAACTACATCACCAACATGTGGAGGACCGGGCTTGCGGTGTCCCCCAACCCGGACGGGATCGTAACCAAGGAGGAGCTGAGGAGCAAGGTGGAGCAAGTCATCCGCGACGTCGAGACCAAAGAGAGGGCGCGGCTGTTCAGGGACGCGGCTCGCCGGTGCGTTAGTGAAGGGGGATCCTCGTACGAGAACTTCAACAAGTTTGTGAACCTACTAAGTGAATGAGGAGTTGAGGACGGCCGCTTGCTCTATAACATAGTTTATCTGCTCATGCTTATGCTATAAGCCTATAATATCAAATAAGCAACATCAGATAAGCAACACACCGATGTGTTGGTGTTTGTTCAGTCATCAAAATGAGCAAGAGATCAAGAGTGCATACAAAACTGCAACTGCTGTATGAAATTATGGGCATAGACCCAACAAGATATGGACTACTTAATTATAACAAAATTATGAAATCGTTGTTTTATTATTTATTATTAGATATAGAGATTTCAGAAAAAGAGAGATAGTTTTTCTTAATATGTCTGAGTTGCTCTAAGTTTCATATGTATGAACATTCAACATGATGAAGTACCTTTGTAATGTTCATGACTGAATCTCCTTTCAGCTCTACACTTTAATTCACCGATATATATACATGGTATATATCGCGTGTATGACGACAAAGCTCCATGCCTCAATATTCCTAGCATTGGCACACCGTACAAACAGTGAGCATCTCATTTGCAAACATAAGAAACAAGCCAGCAATGCCGTCGCTGAATTATTTGCTTCTGCCCACCTAGCTGGTGCTATCTTAACTGACGCGCCGCTCTTGTGCAAACGAGAGGGAGAGCGCCATGGCCAAGGCTCACGTCCTCGTGCTGCCGCTCCCGGCCCAGGGCCACGTCACCCCGCTCATGGTCATGGAGCTCTCCCACCGCTTGGTCGACCAGTGCTCCCAGAAGCAGGTCACTTGACTTGATCGTAGCTACCAATACAAAATCATCACATGTTGGTGGTGAGTGTACTGACGTCTGATTGAAAGCTCCGTCTCCCGTCATGTGTCCTTATCGCGAGTTTCGCGTGCAGGATAGTGGATCAAAAAAATAACCCCTTTGAGATTTTGAGGGTTACATCCTAGTTAAGATGTAAATTTTGCACTGTCTTTTCTCACTTTCTATCGAAAGCTTCCCTTTCGTTTTAATTTATTTTTTTACGTTCACATACTAATATGTTTTTAATATTTCTTTATGTTCATATGCCGGCAACTACTATAAATTTTGCGACAACATTTTGGGAAACCTAATCTAGGGATTATGATTCTCTAATTCGATATTTTTGAAAATTTAAGTTTATCAGTAGTGAGAACCTAAATATTTTGTACTTGAAGTGGCTTAGGCTTGCACGTATAGTAGCTTCTTTTGCTACTTTGAGTACAAATGAATCAATCAAGAACATAAACGCACGGCTCCAAAAACTTCACCAACGAATTCTTTCATGTTGCCTAAACTCTAAGCACTTCCATTCGGTCAGTCTCAGTGCACAGTTTTATTATATAAGTACCTAGATTTAAAACTAGGTAATCGAGCTAGATGAATTTCATAGGGATGAAACTCCTCTCACATCCTATAGAAGTCCCCATTCTCTCTCTTTATAAAAAATATGACATTAGTATATTGGACATCCAGACAATTCGTATGAATGTATGATGGAGCATTCAAAACTTACTTTGCCATCCATGGGTGCACACAACTAGCAAAGGTTGATATAGGCCTAATTGAACTTAAAAGACGCTGATAGTATATATAAGGTATGCACATGTTTATTCATAGATGTGAGTATACATATACATGTGAGTGTCTACGTCATATTGATATTTGAAAAAGAACTTAAAAATTGGCATGACTCCATATTATAAACTATGCTCCCAGCACTAATTTCCCATGTGGACTAAGCCCAATAGGTTTAATGCTGGATACCCACCAACGGCACAATAATGCACAACTGTTTGTTTATATGGCTTATTTGGTTTTGGCACATACTGTGACCAATAATTGATCAATCAATACACATTAGTTTAATAAAAAATGACGTTGTTCGATTCATCACAGTAAAAAAATACTTATTGTTATCAAAATAAATGCTAGTCAAAGTCTCGTCTTAATCTAGGGATTATGATTCTCTAATTCGATATTTTTGAAAATTTAAGTTTATCAGTAGTGAGAACCTAAATATTTTGTACTTGAAGTGGCTTAGGCTTGCACGTATAGTAGCTTCTTTTGCTACTTTGAGTACAAATGAATCAATCAAGAACATAAACGCACGGCTCCAAAAACTTCACCAACGAATTCTTTCATGTTGCCTAAACTCTAAGCACTTCCATTCGGTCAGTCTCAGTGCACAGTTTTATTATATAAGTACCTAGATTTAAAACTAGGTAATCGAGCTAGATGAATTTCATAGGGATGAAACTCCTCTCACATCCTATAGAAGTCCCCATTCTCTCTCTTTATAAAAAATATGACATTAGTATATTGGACATCCAGACAATTCGTATGAATGTATGATGGAGCATTCAAAACTTACTTTGCCATCCATGGGTGCACACAACTAGCAAAGGTTGATATAGGCCTAATTGAACTTAAAAGACGCTGATAGTATATATAAGGTATGCACATGTTTATTCATAGATGTGAGTATACATATACATGTGAGTGTCTACGTCATATTGATATTCGAAAAAGAACTTAAAAAATTGGCATGACTCCATATTATAAACTATGCTCCCCAGCACTAATTTCCCATGTGGACTAAGCCCAATAGGTTTAATGCTGGATACCCACCAACGGCACAATAATGCACAACTGTTTGTTTATATGGCTTATTTGGTTTTGGCACATACTGTGACCAATAATTGATCAATCAATACACATTAGTTTAATAAAAAATGATGTTGTTCGATTCATCACAGTAAAAAAATACTTATTGTTATCAAAATAAATGCTAGTCAAAGTCTCGTCTTAATCTAGGGATTATGATTCTCTAATTCGATATTTTTGAAAATTTAAGTTTATCAGTAGTGAGAACCTAAATATTTTGTACTTGAAATGGCTTAGGCTTGCACGTATAGTAGCTTCTTTTGCTACTTTGAGTACAAATCAATCAATCAAGAACATAAACGCACGGCTCCAAAAACTTCACCATCGAATTCTTTCATGTTGCCTAAACTCTAAGCACTTCCATTCGGTCAGTGTCAGTGCATAGTTTTATTATATAAGTATCTAGATTTAAAACTAGATAATCGAGCTAGATGAGTTTCATGGGGATGAAACTCCTCTCACATCCCATAGAAGTCCCCGTTCTCTCTCTTTATAAAAAATATTACATTAGTATATTGGACATCCAGGCAATTCGTATGAATGTATGATGGAGCATTCAACTTACTTTGCCATCCATGGGTGCACACAACTAGCAAAGGATGTGAGTATACATATCGGTTATGCTAGCGCCCGGACGTCCGTCGGAAAACAAAAAATCGGACGGGTGACGTGGCGCAACCACAACCAAGTATTCCTCCCCAACGGTACTGTAGCACAGAAAAAATCCCGCCGCAACATGGGTATGATGTTGCATGCAACATGTAAAATTTTTTGCAACATCCAAAAATAATGTATACAACATCAAACAATAGTATCTGCAACATAAATAGTCATCGTTTGCAACACTAAAAAAGCTCCCACTCATCCACGCACGGCAGTATAAAAAACTCCCAATAAAAATGCAACATCCGGATGAAACACTTCCAACATGCATGCGAAACATATGCAACATCGCAACATCCTAGATTATTTTTACAACATTCACATCAAACCGTTGCAACATTCTTCTAAACATCCGAAACACGTGAAACATGCTCTTGCAACATGGAGCAAAACCTAGAACATTCTAGATCTACTTTTGCAACATTTACATCAAACAGTTGCAACGTTCTTCTGGAACATCTGAAACACGCGAAACATGCTCTTGTAACATGGAGCAAAACCCTAGAAAAAAAATGAGAACCGAAGGAGGAGGAGCATGGCGAGCAAGGAGCACCGGCGTGGAGGAGATGACTGTCGCCGCCGCCGGCGCACGCGGAGGATGGTGTGGCGGTGGTGGCGACACGGAGACGAGGGAGGGCCGAGCTCTCTCCCTGACCGCGGGCGAGCGGCTGTCGGCACCCAAGAGCGCCTCCAGTGGAGAAGCTCCTCTGATGACCGCCGGAGAGCAGCGGCCGCGCACGCCCGAAGCCACAGGGAAGCGGCGGCCGGCGACCGCCCGTGCGCTGCAGAGCTCCCTCCCTCCTCGTCCATGGCCGGCAGGGCCGTGAAGCAGAGTTCGCCGCATGCATCCATGGCAGGCAGCAGAGCAGAGAGAGGGGAGAGAGATGAGCGGTGTGTGGCTCAGGAAAGGCAGTGCAGCGGTGGTGGATAGCGGTAGTGCGATATAAGCAGAAGAATTAAATGCGGGGGAGCAGTTGGTGGGACTTGGGAGGCGTCCGATGTCTCAGCCACGCGTCGGACGTCCACTCCCTAGCATTACCGTATACATATACATGTGAGTGTCTACGTCATATTGATATTCGAAAAAGAACTTAAAAAATTGGCATGACTCCATATTATAAACTATGCTCCCCAGCACTAATTTCCCATGTGGACTAAGCCCAATAGGTTTAATGCTGGATACCCACCAACGGCACAATAATGCACAACTGTTTGTTTATATGGCTTATTTGGTTTTGGCACATACTGTGACCAATAATTGATCAATCAATACACATTAGTTTAATAAAAAATGATGTTGTTCGATTCATCACAGTAAAAAAATACTTATTGTTATCAAAATAAATGCTAGTCAAAGTCTCGTCTTAATGTATTTCTTGTAGAAAAAAGTACAACGCTACTTTTATTTCTATCAAATATATTATGGCATGTGCATGATGTAGCGACATCAACGATTCTAATTTTACATTATACATGTTCATGTAAGCGATCTAAGCGATATCATATCAGCCGCTTTAAGCTCGGTGTGTTGGAACATTCAACACGATAGAATACCTATGCAATGTTCATGCCTGTCGACTCTCCGTTCAGCTTTACACCTTCTCATCGACGGGGGGCAGTTTTGTTTACGCATCACGTGCATCATTTGAAAGCTCCGTACTGCCAGCATTGCCGCAGCACGCACCATAGCCATAGAATGGGCATCTCGATCTCATTTCCTAAAATAAGAAACAGCGATATGATTGCTGAATTATTTCTTGGGCCCACGTAGCTAGTGGCCTAGTGCCATCTTAATTGGCGCCGCGCCCTCTGCTTCTTGCTAGCATACCGCCGTACACTACGTGATTTGCCAACTCGACACGCACAGCTCCTGTGCAACCGAGAGGGAGACGAGAGAGAGAGAGAGAGAGAGCCATGGCCAAGGCTCACGTCCTCATGCTGCCGGTCCCGGCCCAGGGCCACGTCACCCCTCTCATGGAGCTCTCCCACCGCTTGGTTGACCACGGCTTCGAGATCACGTTCGTCAACACCGAAGCGTATCACGCGCAGGTCGTCGACGCGCTGCAGCCGGCGGGCGGCACGGCGGCGCTGGCCGGCATCCACCTCGCGTCCATCCCAGATGGGGTGCCCGGCGACGACGACCGCAAGGACGTCTGCAGGCTCATAGACTTCTACACCAGGCACATGCCGGGGCACCTGGAGCGGCTCATCGCCGGAATGGAGGCGGCCGGGAGGCCCAAGGTGAATTGGCTCGTCTCCGACGTGTGCATGTGGTGGTCCTCCGACGTCGCCAAGAAGTTCGGCATCCGGGTGGCCGCATTCTGGCCGGCGTCGGCGGCGTGCTTAGCTGTTAGTCTCAAGATTCCCAAGTTGACGGAGGAAGGAATCATCAACGACAAAGGTTAGTATGTACGGAAAGTATAAATTCCTTGTTAATTAATTCTTCCGGGGCACATTTGTTTAAATCTTTCTTGCTTCTCTGATACTGATGTGACTCTTTTCTTCCAACCATTAGCCAACACAAAAGGACGTGTAATATTGCAAAAGTAATTAAGCTATTATATGTTGTAGGTTTTGTTTGACTGGTGCTCATAGTTAATTAGAATAACACCTGACTAAAGGGTGCTTCAAGGGTTACAATAAAAGATGCATCTCAGCTTCTATCACATGTATTGCGTATGTGGAGTGGTTAGGTGGCTGTGTGTGACCACTAGGCGCAAATATTTTTCAGCGTCAGGGGCGTGGGGACCGGGCGTAAAAGGTGTTGAGGCACGGGACTAATGAAGCATTTTCTACTAGTGAATAAATATATTTCGTTTATTTGTGTCCAACATTAGTCACTTTGTTTTAAAGTTACAAATATAATTGACTCATTAATTTACTCGATTTTGAATTGGATTCTCACGATTTTGAATTGGATTCTCTAAACGAATCCGAATACATACGGAATGCATTCTCACCTCTTCTAGTGTGGCACGCTTCTGGCAGGTTGGCCAGAGCGGGATGAGACGTTCCAACTTGTACTTGCCCCCGGGATTCCGGCGCTCCACACGTCGCAGCTGCCGTGGAACACCGTCGGCGGGCCTGAGGGGCAGCCCATCCTGTTCGAGATGTTCAGCCGGAGCGACAGGCTCACCTCCCTCGCCGAGACGGTGGTGTGCAACTCTTTCCTCGAGGCCGAGGCCGGCGTGTTCAAGCTCTTCCCCAACGTCCTGCCCATTGGCCCTCTGTTCTCCGACAGGGAGTTCCGGAAGCCCGTCGGGCAGTTCCTGCCGGAGGACGAGCGGTGTGTCAAGTGGCTCGACGCGCAGCCCGACGGATCCGTCGTGTACGTGGCCTTCGGCAGCCTGGCCATCTTCAACCCGCACCAGTTCGAGGAGCTCGCGCTGGGGCTGGAGCTCACCGGCCGCCCGTTCCTGTGGGTGGTGCGGCCGGACTTCACCGTCGGCCTGAGCAAGGCGTGGCTCGACGAGTTCCAGCAACGCGTCGCCGGCACCGGCATGATCGTCAGCTGGTGCTCCCAGCAGCAGGTCACTGGATTGTAGATGCTAATTAATGTGATAAATTAACTTGGCGACAGAGTATATATGTGACGGATTGTTCTGTACTTATTATGTTTCATTTTTCACAGGTCCTGGCACACCGTGCGGTGGCGTGCTTCGTATCGCACTGCGGATGGAACTCAACGACGGAGGGTGTTAGGAACGGCGTGCCGTTCGTGTGCTGGCCATACTTCTGCGACCAGTATCTAGACCGAAACTACATCACCAACGTGTGGAGGACCGGCTTGGCGGTGTCGCCTAACGCCGACGGGATCGTAACTAAGGAGGAGCTGAGGAGCAAGGTGGAGAAGGTCGTCAGCGACGCGGAGATCGGGGAGAGGGCGCAGCTGTTCAAGGACGCGGCTCGCCGGTGCGTCGGTGAAGGCGGGTCCTCGAACGAGAACTTCAAAAACTTTGTCAAGCTGCTACGTGGATGAGGACACGAGACAAGACTCCCTCTACCATCAAATTAAGGAATCCTGCACTTGTTTCAATTCATGTGCCGTGATGTGTGTTTGTTAATGTTCTGTTTGGACATGGTCGATCAACAAATTATTTTCAGATCCATGGGAATAATAATAGTGATTTACCGACAATTAGTCACTATATATCCAACTTTTTACATGTCCATCGTGCGTTGATACCACCAGATGGACCACCACCACGCTCTCAAGCTTATGCGCGCGGCGGGTCCCTCCGGCGGACATAGTCATTCACCTTCTCATCTCATAGCAGTCTGAGCCAACCGTTGCTTTAGTCGGCCTTGTTTAGTTAAAAAAAAGTTACTCGTAAATTTACTATGCAAAAAGAAGATTTTTCATCACATCAAAATGTCATAACATACATGGAGTGCTAAATGTAGATGAAATTAAAAACTAATTGCACAGTTTTGTTGTACTCTGCGAGACGAACATTTTGAGCCTAATTAATTAATTTTTGAATAATTTTTCGCACATATAAACGAAATGCTACAGTGGCCGGATTGACGCGCGTCGGTCTGGCCAGTCCCAAATCGGTGGCCGGTATTCTGGAACTAAACAAGACCGTCGTTTCTAGCATGTTTACGATTCTCGACACATTCGTCGTTTTGTTTTCATCAGCAGACAGCGCGGCATGGCAGGTTAGATATATGATTTCTACGGACCAATCAAGTCAGAAATTTTAAACCTAACATACAAGAAAGTCTTTCCGACTGAAAAAGAACCCTGAGGATGATAAATATTTAATAAGATATGGTAAGAACACGAGTTTGGCGGTGACATCTGATTGAAAGCTCCGTCTCCCCTCGTGTCTTTATCGAGAGTTTCACGTGCAGGACGTGGATCAAAAACTAACCCTTGCATTATATTGGAGGGTTACATCGATGTATATAAAGTATGTAGCACGTGGTATAAGGCTATTCTTAATATACGGTCTTTTTTCATTTTTTTACAGAAGCCGACAGATTAACTATCGGTTCTTATATTGATAGAGTTTGTAAAAAAAGATAATAATTACAAAACTCAATCATCACTCCACAGAAAACAACCGTAAGGAGACGTCTTCATCTATAACTAAACACTAATGGAGTAACTCCTGCGTGACCAGATTCCTTCGTACCAGTCCAAATAGGCCGTCTCCGGCTTGGCATCGGCCAGCACCTGTAGGTCGACACCAACCACCAATAGACAAGGACAAGCATAACACAAACAACGACCATCTTCAAACTTCCAACACGAACCGCGTGAGCCACAACAAAGCCATCAAGGACGAGGTCTCCTATGCAAAACCTCCAAGTAGGAAACGACGTCATAAACGCCGTCGACGCGAGGTTTTTCAACTGAAAAAACTCGAAGAGTTAGAAGCCAAATAACAATGCCTCAAAGAAGGAATGTGGCTCTCAAAGACGTCACCATTGTCATCATCAGTTCTTGGGTGCCGCCACCTACACCGCCACGTACGGCACCACTAGCGGACACCCGAGCAAACCGTCTTCGACGCTACCGGCAGACCATCACACAGCTGCATCGTCAATGTCGATAGCCCGGTGAGTCAAGCCATCATCGACAACCCGTGGGCCAACGAGCCCGGGACGCACTTGCCGACTTGGCAGGCATTGCCGCTGCATTGTCGCGTCGCTCACGCAGCCAAAACGCTTTCGTTGGCACAAGTGGCGTTAATTACCTACGGGCTATTGCATCGAGACTAGTCTTGTGCACAGTAATCAAGATTGGAAACTAGGTAACCATGCCATATAGAGCCCGGGAGTAGGTTTCATGGGGATTAAACTCATCTTATATTAAATATGCTGATGTGTGGAGAGAAGGAAGAGTTTCATGGTATGTGACAGGAGTTTCATGGTAATGAAACTTCTTTGACTTAGTTATGTTCTAAATAATCGTGTAGTAAAACTGTGCACTGAGATTGGCCTAAAGCATATGGTAAGCACTTCGACTATATTCTGTTGGTTTAACGGATCACTAGCCACAGATCTAGAAGGGAATAACTTGAATCTTGATAGTAAAACTTGAAGAACAATAACAGAACCATAACAAGAACATGATGAACGAAGAACGAATACGATGAACAAAGAACGAGTAGATCCATACCATCGCCTCCAATGGAGGAAGACATGTCACGTTCTGTTGATGACGAACTGCGCAAGGCAGCGATGCGCAGTGTAGGTCGTAGGTCGCGGCGTCCCTCCGGTCGCCACCGGCTTTGGCCTGGAACGGCGTCGGAGGACGTCGTGGCAGCGGGGCTTCCCGTCACGAACTGCGCACTAACCCTAGATCGGATAGGTGTGTCGGTGGGTCTGACGGCTCACGGTCAACCTCGTACTTCGAGCCGGCGGCCCCCACCTCTCTTTATAGCGCAGGGTGACAGGGGCCCACCAACCAATGGTTGGGTTGGGCGCCCCCGATCAGGGCGCGGATCAAGGCCCACGGCCTTTGGGCCGTGTGGACCGGGAGATCAACCTAACAATCTCCCCTTTGATCTCACAATCGCTTTTCTTTTACCTTTTACAATTTTCCTTATTCCATCCTAGATTTGTGCACAGAGCATATCTCATCGTCCCGACTCAATCGTCGATAGAATCAATAGCTACTGTACACGCCCCTATTCAGAAATAGATTCTTTAATCTATGGGCCCTGTTAATCCAGAGATCGTAGGCAATACCTTAGTCCCATGCCGGCTACGTGTTCCTTGAACACGTTGGGCGGTAAGCCTTTCGTTAGCGGATCCGCGAGCATCTTCTCTGTTTTAATATGCTCGAGACTTATGGTGTGATCCTGGATTCTATCTTTAACAGAATAAAATCTTATCTTTATCGACTTGGTAGCCGTACTTTTCTTATTATTATGAGCATAGAACACTGCTGGCTGGTTATCGCAGTACATCTTTAGTGGTCTTTCTATACTGTCTACCACTCTCAATCCTGGTACGAATTTCTTTAGCCATTCAACTTGGCAGGATGCCTCATAACATGCTATAAATTCTGCATACATCGTAGATGTTGCTGTCACTGTTTGCTTAGAGCTTCTCCACGATATAGCTCCCCTTGCGAGAGTGAAGATGTAGCCTGTCGTGGATTTACTATCATCTCCATCTCCCGCAAAGTCTGAGTCTGAATACCCTTCAATCTCTAGGGAATCAGTTCTTTTATATGTTAGCATGAGGCCTTTTGTGCCTTGCACATACCGTAAAGCTTTCTTCACTAATTTCCAGTGCTCAAGCCCTGGATCTTTCTGATATCTGCCAAGTATGTTGGTAACAAATGCTAGGTCAGGGCGTGTGCACACTTGTGCATATTGTAAGCTTCCGACAGCTGAAGCATATGGAACTGCCTTCATTTGTTCCCTTTCATAACTGTTCTGAGGACTCTGAAAATCCCCAAATCTATCGCCCTTGACTATTGGCGCAGGAGTAGGCTTACTTCTCTGCATACAGAACTTTTCTAGAACCTTTTCCAGGTACGTCTGTTGAGATAATCCTAATACCCCATCTGATCTATCTCGGTGAATTTCGATTCCCAAAACGAATGAGGCTTCACCAAGGTCTTTCATATCAAAGTTCGATGACAGAAACTTCTTCGTTTCCAATAATAGGTTGACATTGCTACTTGCCAGTAGAATGTCGTCCACATAAAGGATGAGGAAAATGTAATTTCCTTTCTGGAATTTTGCATAAATGCAATTGTCCTCAACATTTTCATTAAACCCGAAACTCTTTATCGTTTCGTTGAACTTCAAGTACCACTGTCTCGAAGCTTGTTTTAACCCATAAATGGATTTCTTTAGGTGACATCCCATGTGTTCTTTTCCTTCCACGACAAAACCTTTGGGTTGAGCCATGTAAACTTTTTCTTCAAGATCCCCATTAAGGAATGCCGTCTTTACATCCATCTGGTGCAATTCGAGATTGAAATGGGCCACCAATGCCATTATGATTCTGAAGGAATCCTTACATGAGACCGGAGAAAAAGTCTCATTGTAATCTATTCCTTCCTTTTGTGTAAAACCCTTTGCCACAAGACGCGCTTTAAACCTTTCTACATTCCCTTTGGAGTCACGTTTCGTCTTGTAGACCCATTTGCAGCCTACTGTTTTGGCTCCTTTAGGAATTTCTTCTAAGTCCCAAACACGGTTGGTACTCATCGATTTCATTTCATCTTCCATGGCCTCAAGCCACTTGGATGAGTTTTCGCTTCTCATGGCTTGTTCGAATGAAATAGGATCATCCTCCATTCGAAACTCTTCTGTGTTATACACTTCATAATCATCAGGAATTGCTGACTTTCTTGCTCTTTGAGACCTTCTAGGGGCCTCTACATTTGGAACATTTTCTATTGGAGGCTGTTGATGCTCCCCCTGATCTGCAGCAACATTTTCTATAGGATCCTGAGGGACAGGTTCCACATTTGCATTCGGTGTTGCCACAGAAGGAACCATCACAGGAGCTGAAGCCTCAGTGTCTGGCACCGTCGGTGTAGGCTCAACAGGTAGTTCGAAAAATGGCTCCTGAATCATTGGATTGGGTGCGCACACCCGCCTCTCCTCAAGATCAATCTTTCGAGCTTCCATGCTCCCCCGTATCATTTCTTCTTCAAGAAAAGCAGCATGTCTCGTTTCCACAAACTTTGTAACTTTGTCAGAACAGTAGAAACGATATCCTTTTGATTTCTCTGTGTAGCCAATAAAATGGCAACTCACTGTCTCGGGATCTAGCTTCCCAATCGTCGGGTTGAATATCTTTGCCTCAGCAGGGCTCCCCCACACCCGTAGATGATTCAATGAGGGTACTCTGCCTGTCCACAGCTCATACGGTGTTTTTGGCACCGCTTTACTGGGAACTCTGTTGAGAATATAGGTGGCGGTTTTTAAAGCCTCCATCCATAAGCTCACTGGTAGTGTAGAGTAGCTGATCATGCTTCGCACCATATCCATAAGGGTACGGTTACGTCTTTCAGCGACTCCATTCTGCTGAGGATCGCCCGGCATAGAGTACTGGGCAACTATACCTTGTTCCCTTAGGTACCTCGCGAAAGGTCCTGGAACTTGGCCATATGGGGTGTGCCGACCATAGTATTCCCCTCCACGGTCGGAACGGACTATCTTTATCTTTAAATTATGTTGATTTTCAACTTCAGCCTTGAATATTTTAAACTTATCCAACGCTTCTGATTTTTCTTTTATTGGATAAATATATCCATAACGGGTATAATCATCGGTAAAAGTAATGAACGAGTCAAAACCATCTATACTTTTAACTGAAAACGGACCACAGATGTCTGTGTGAATTAATTCTAATACACCTGCGGTATGTTCAGCATTTTTCTTTGTAATCTTTATGTATTTTCCTTTTATGCAATCAACGCATTTATCTAAGTCTGAGAACTCTAGAGGAGGAAGAATGTCATTCTTAACCAGCCTTTCTATTCTCCCCCTCGAAATATGGCCTAAACGACAATGCCATAATTTCGACGACGTGTCTTGAGTTCTCTTTCGTTTTCTATTATGAGCTGTAGGTGGGGATACAAGCGCATTCACATCACATACGGAATTCACACTTTCACGTAGTGATAACAAATAAAGATCATTTTTCTTAAAAGCAATAGTAGTAACTGTATCTTTAAAATCTATTACACACATGCCATTTCCAAAATGACATCCATATCCATCATCATCTAGACGAGATACACTTATTAAGTTCCTCTGTAAACTAGGCACAAAGAAAACATCTCTAAGAAATAAATCAAATCCGGTGTCAAGCTCTAGGAGAAGGTCGCCCACCGCCTTCACTTCTGCTTCGACACCATTTGCGACTTTAATTCGCCTTTCGTTTCTTTGAGTAGTTCTCGTCGAACGGAATCCCTGTAAAGAGTTTGCAACATGAATTGTTGCTCCTGAGTCAATCCACCAAGTAGAAGTGGAATAATCTATATACAGAGATTCATTTACGAATGAAATAACATTCTCACCTTTCCTTTCCATGATCATCTTTAAGTAGGCAGCACAATTTTTCTTGTAGTGCCCCTTCTCTTTGCAGTAGAGACACTGGTCTTTCTCCACTGTGGTGTGCCCATCCTTGGGCCTGTGCTGCTGGGAGTGCTGAATTCCTTTTCCCTTAGAGGAGGAGGGATTTCCTTTTGCGTTGTTAGACGCATTGTTGTTATTTTTCTTCTTTTGCACTTGGTTAACAGTGTTACCACGTGCTATCTTTATCCTTTCCTCCTCTTGAGCCAACATCGCTATTGTCTTTTCTATGTCCCATTTCTCAGAACTAACATTGTAGTTAACAACGAAGTTCTCAAACTCATCTGGCAATGAAGCAAAAACCAAATGTATGATGGTACTCTCTTTCAAGTCCTCATCCATTGGCTTGAGCTTATTGTTTATGTGAATTAAGCGATGTATGTGTTCTCTGATGCCGCCTGTGTACTTGGCGTTGATCAACTGCTTGATCAACTGAGAGGCGTAGGTCTTTGAAGAGCCAGTGTACTGACTCTTTAACTTCGCCAAGTACTCAACGACATTATGACAATCTTTAATTGCCCCAAAAACAGAGGGCTCTATGGTGTTCTTGACCACTGCCAAACATTTCTTGTTGGCAGTGATCCATTTGGCATTATCTGTATCAAACTTCTGTTTGCTGACCGTATAGGCCTGCTCTGTCTGCTGCCAAACAGCATCTGTCATATCAGCCTCTCTGACTGGCTTCTCAGGCTCAGCAGGAACTGGTGCCGTGAGAACCCAATCCAGCTCTGTCATGGTAAAGAAGAAATCTACCTTCTTGTACCATTCATTGTAGTTGTCTCCTTTGAGAATCGGAATGTCCTTGATGGAGACCATCATGGAATTCGTAGCTGGAATTAAATCATATCAAGTGAGAATATTGTAACATAATAACAGTGCCTTATTACATTAAACTTCATCACCTTTGGGCAGAAAAAGTAATAATGCAACAATAATCATCTATAAAATTATAATATTGTTATTATCAACTTTGGTCAGAAAATAACAATATCACAATAAATCTGAGATTTTATCTGTGACTTGAAATTAAATTATCCCTTTGGTTCAAATTTAAATGCAAGTCAAAATAAGTATCTAGCAGCGGAAACTTTAAATAAATTCACATGGACAATAGCAAAATACTCTATTTACCCTCTGAAAAATTATCCCTTTGGTTCAAATTTAAACAGGGGCAAATTCTATTCAAATTTCTATTCAAATTGAGCAAAATTTACTGAAATCAATTCAAATAAATGCGAAAAGCTACTGTGCAGAACTGTTTCTGGTGGGCCGAAATGCAGCTCGCGGCTGCGGCCCAACACTGTTTCGGCCTGCTGGGCAGACCGCTCGCGCGCGCGGGCCGCAACCTGGGCCTGGGCCGCCAATTCGGCCCAGCGCCGCAGCCGCGCCCCCGCCCGCGTGGATCTCGGCCGTTCATCAGATCCGACGGCTGAGCGAGGAGATCGGCGGTATAAAAAACCTTCCGGCCGAGCGGAGCCCGAAACCCTAGCTCATTTTGCTCTCTCTCGCGCAGCAGCTGAGCCAGTGGCTCTTCCGCTCCGTGCGCACGGCCGGAGACCTCTCGTCTCCGCGCCGCTCTTCTCTCCCTCGTTCGCTCAGCAGCCGAGCCGGTGGCGCTTCGCCTCCGTGCTCACGGCCGGCGGCCCCTCGCCACCGTGCCGCTCTCTCTTCTCTAGATCCAGTCCACTTTCTCATGGCCCTCATGGCCAAAAAAGAGTAGATGGGTTCTGCCGAAGAAGGAGAAGTTTCTTGGCGCCGCTGCGAGTCCCATCGCCGACGCGCGCGTGCACCTACTGGTGCGCGCGCCGCCGTCGATGGGATCCGCGGTGGTGCTCTGTTCTTTGCCACTGTCGAGTGGTGGATCTGAGGTAGTGTGCTCGATTTAGGGTTTCTGTTTTCGTTTCCCGCGGTGCGGGGTTGTATCTGTCCGATCCATCGAGATCGAGTTTTATTTGTCTGTTCGATCCGTCGAGATCGAGTTTTTCTCTGTTTCTTTCGATCCGATTCGGATCCTTTTCATCTGATTTTTATTCCAAACTACTAGATCTATGCGCTAGTAAGGCGACTGATACCATTGTTGGTTTAACGGATCACTAGCCACAGATCTAGAAGGGAATAACTTGAATCTTGATAGTAAAACTTGAAGAACAATAACAGAACCATAACAAGAACATGATGAACGAAGAACGAATACAATGAACAAAGAACGAGTAGATCCATACCATCGCCTCCAATGGAGGAAGACATGTCACGTTCTGTTGATGACGAACTGCGCAAGGCAGCGATGCGCAGTGTAGGTCGTAGGTCGCGGCGTCCCTCCGGTCGCCACCGGCTTTGGCCTGGAACGGCGTCGGAGGACGTCGTGGCAGCGGGGCTTCCCGTCACGAACTGCGCACTAACCCTAGATCGGATAGGTGTGTCGGTGGGTCTGACGGCTCACGGTCAACCTCGTACTTCGAGCCGGCGGCCCCCACCTCTCTTTATAGCGCAGGGTGACAGGGGCCCACCAACCAATGGTTGGGTTGGGCGCCCCCGATCAGGGCGCGGATCAAGGCCCACGGCCTTTGGGCCGTGTGGACCGGGAGATCAACCTAACATATTCTTGCTATCAACGCCACCAACTACTACGACCCTGGTGCCATCTAGACGTGCGGTTGTATATAGACCGAGACGGTGCGCAGTCTGCAAACACACATCTGCCCGTGCAAACGCCATGGCCAAGGTTCACGTCCTCGTGCTGCCATTCCCGGCGCAGGGCCACGTCACCCCGCTCATGGAGCTCTCCCACCGCTTGGTCGACCACGGCTTCGAGGTCACGTTCGCCAACACTGAAGCGCACCACGTGCTGGTCGTCGGCGCGCTGCCGGCAGGTGGCGCGGCGGCGCTCGGCGGCATCCACATGGCGTCCATCCCTGACGGGCTGACCAACGACGATGACCGCAAGGACCTTGGCAAGCTCATCGACTCCTGCAACACATGCCGGGGAACCTGGAGCGGCTCGTCGCCGAGATGGAGGCGTCCGGGAGGCCCAAGGTGAAGTGGCTCGTCGGCGACATGACCATGGGCTTCTGCTTCGAGGTCGCCAAGAAGCTCAGCATCAGGGTCGTCTCGTTCTGGCCGGCGTCGGCAGCCACCTTAGCAATCTCGCTCAACGTCCCCAAGTTGGTAGAGGGAGGACTCATTAATGACCAGGGTATGTACGGAGTACGTGCTAAAATAAGTTGCACGCAGGTCTCGTGTGTACAATTATTTATCTCGTGCTGTAGGCTTGCCGGAGCGGGACGAGACGTTCCAGCTTGCCCCTGGGATGCCGCCGCTCCAGACGTCGCTGATGCCGTGGATGGACAGGATGGGCGCCGGTAGGGCACCCGGCCCTGTTCGAGCTGCTCACACGGCTCGAAAAGTTGAGCAACCTCGCCGAGGTGGTTGTCTGCAACTCTTTCCTCGAGGCCGAGGCCGGCGTGTTCAAGCTTTTCCCCAACGTCCTGCCCATCGGGCCGCTGTTCGCCGACCGGGAGTTCCGGAAGCCCGTGGGCCACTTCCTGCCGGAGGACGAGAGGTGCATCAAGTGGCTCGACGCGCAGCCCGACAGGTCCGTCGTGTACGTGGCCTTCGGCAGCATGGCCATCTTCGACCCGCGCCAGTTCGAGGAGCTCGCGCTGGGGCTGGAGCTCACCGGCCGCCCGTTCCTATGGGTGGTGCGGCCGGACTTCACCGTCGGCCCGAACACCGCGTGGCTCGCCGAGTTCCGGCAACGCGTCGCCGGCACCGGCATGATCGTCAGCTGGTGCTCCCAGCAACAGGTCATTCGAGCTGCTGGTACAAATTAATTAGCTTCGCGACGGTGTGTGATGATGGACTACTCGATCTGTTCTATTCTGATGACTGACAGGTCCTGGCGCACCGTGCGGTGGCGTGCTTCGTGTCCCACTGCGGCTGGAACTCGACCATGGAGGGGGTGAGGAATGGCGTGCCGTTCCTGTGCTGGCCCTACTTCTGCGACCAATACCTGGACGGAAGCTACATCACCAACGTTTGGAGGACCGGCCTGGCGGTGTCGCGTGGCTCAGGCGGCATCGTGACGAAGGAGGAGCTGAGGAGCAAGGTGGAGCAGGTCCTCGGTGACGGCGACATCGAGGAGAAGGCGCGGCTCTTCATGGATGCTTCGCGCCGGTGCATCAGAGGAAGTGGATCGTCGTGCCAGAACTTCAACAAGTTTGTGAACCTGCTAAGATCCAAGTGAATGAAAACGATGCACACCTTATTTGGTAAGTGCCACTCAATGGAATCGACGTCATGCAACATGTGCGTAGAAACTCGTGGGTTACCTCACGGATTTCTACCACAACAACCTGGAACTTTTCGTTTTGTTTTGGAAAGTTTTAGTTTTCGCCACATTGTATTTTTATAAATTATAAAATTGTATATTATAATTTTTATGTATAATTTTTGTTCGTAATGCTAACATGTATTTTGTTTGTAATGTTGACGTATTTGTTCTTCATGTTAATTTATTTGTTCACGTGTGGAGTTATTATGTTCATTTTCATAGCTAATTTGTTAATTTTTTATTCAGTTTGACTATTTTTTTAAATATAATTGTTCAAGAAGTGGATGCGTTTATTCTCCATGAAGAATAATTATTGGCATGTAGATCTATTTTTCACTTTGTAGACTAGTTTTCTCGCGAACTTTTTATAGACTAAAATTATTGGTTTGCTTTTTATACTGAAATGAAATTTTGACTTGTAAGGATAATTTTTTTGCAATAGATGCATGTGTTCTTCATATAGAACTATTTGTTCACACGTGAAGATATTTTATTTATTTAGTACATCTATTTGTTTGTGGTGTTAAATTATTTATTTATTTCATAGACTAAAATGTTAGGACATATGGACTCGTTTATTTGTACATGGACAAAAAAAATCGAGTAGGTAATCAGTCTAATCTGATGAATCGGTTGTTGTTGAAACAAGTGAGACGATTGAGAGTGTCTAAGTCACCAATAAACCTAGCTGAACCAATTAAGATAGGCGTAGGCCAACCTAATGCATATTTCTTTCGTTTTTGTATTTGGTGGCATGCAAGAGAAACTGTTATTGTGTTTTATGAGGCCAAAGCCAAATGCATATGACAAAAAAAATCTAAGAGAAAATTCATGGATTTTTAAAATGGGAATAGACAAGGAACATAAAATAAAAACAGTGGAACATGATAATGAGCCGACCTCTCACTATAGTAATAACTAAAGCATGTGCGTCTCAGGTCCTGCTCAACTCTTGTGGCAGTCTGATTGTGTGTTTAGTTCTCTAATCAATCGGAAGAAACAATCAAAATGGAAGACTGACTTCTGTACCCTAGCATCAGCCTAGTATTGCAAGAAATTAATCTCAGTATAGAACAGTCAAGAAATAGCAAATGGTCGATATCTTTAGCGCGCTACGGACTCAAACATTTTATGCGTGCGCAAGAACAAACACGGCAAAAAAAATTCTTTTACCAGCACAGTCGTGACCGTCACACACTCTGTCTCCCAGTGCGGTGGCGTGCTTCGTGTCGCACCGCGGGTGGAACTCGACCTTGGAAGGTATCAGGAATGGGGTGCCGTTCTTGTGCTGGCCCTACTTGTTCGACCAGTCCCTGAACCGGAGCTACATCACCAACCTTTGGAGGACAGGGCTGGCGGTGTCCCCGAACTCGGATGGAATTATAACCAAGGAGGAGTTGAGGAGCAAGGTGGAGCGGGTTCTCGGCGACGGCGAGATCAAGAAGAGGTCGTGGCTGTTCATGGATGCGGCTCGCCGGTGCATCAGCGAAAGTGGATCTTCGTACCGGAACTTCACCACGCTTGTTAACCTGCTAGGTGAATGCACGCCTTCATGAAGTTCTTAAATGCAATCGTATTCTCCAAATCTCAAAAGGGATTTCGATTTACTGGTTGTGGTTGGCCTGTACCTATGTGTGGCATAATGCAGTGGGCAACTTTTTATCAGTAATTAAATAGGCACCAACGAGTTTGCCTATAAATTGGTTTGTGGGGAGAAACAACGGATACAGTAGGTATCTGCAATCTGCATTATGTTTTATGTACTAGCTCCCTCCATTTGAGTCTTGTCTTAACGAATCGAAATACTCCATGTAAAATAAAAGGTATGGAACGGATACAATGTACATGTCATGTCACTAATCGTCTTTTTTTTTGAACGAATGGCAAGAGATGTCACTAATCGAATGTAGGCCAACGTGTAAAGGCGTTTTGGAACTAGAAAAGGTGTCAAGGACCAGATAGACTAGAGGAATGAATAAAGAAAGGAACCAGACCGGCCAGAGACCTACAGAAAGTGTCCGGCGATGATACTCCCTGGGTGCTCGCCGCCGCCGGCGTAATCATCGTCTTCCTCTTATCTCCGTCGCCTTCCGGTGAACATGGATCCAGCTTCTTTGGATCCGCTGGTGGGCATTTCCTTTGCAAACAAGGTACGATCAAAGTGGAATTCTCCTGTTTCTGCTGTCTCCCCGGATGCTCCTACCACCTTTTGGCTTATTGCCTCCTTCAGTCGCTCTCGTTTTCGCCTCGATGCCTCCTCGGTTAGTCTGATCCTTTAGGCGGTTTTGGGGGTGTCGCGGCTTCTTTTGCTGTGGTAGAATTGGAAGACAGGATCTTTAAGTTCTCAGTGTTCAATCGTGATGTTGGCTTAGAAGTGTACAATTTGGGTTCATTTGCCGATATCCAGTTTAAAGTTTTCTTCCATCTGTGGAATGAAACGGGTATCATTCGAGCAAGGAAATCATCGTGTGTGGACCAAGGTCCAACCTATGCCTGGACACCGGTGATGTCAAAAAAGCAGAAAAAAATCATTTGCAGATGCTGTTCGATCAACCAGTGCCCCCAATGTTCATTCGAAATCAGTTTTCTCAAGATTAAATTTCAAACATGTTGCTGATTCTTCGCTGCGTATTCCTCGCAAGTCCTTTATGGCCAGCGTTAATGCGTGGGTAAAGGCAGGGGTTTCAAATTCTAGCAGCTGGTTTCGGGGGGCAACAAGCGCTAGTGGGCCGCAAGGAAAGCATGTTCCTGTACTTACAGGCGCGAACTCAATTCCGGTTGGGCAGAATTGTTGGGCTGCTGGGCAGTCTGTTGTTCACCTGGGCCGGAAAAAATGCTCCCGGTGTCTTTCGAACAAGCATACAAGGCAAGGCTGTATGGGCCGAATTCGTTGCACTAGATGTTTTCGTTTGGGACACATCGCCTCCCTGTGCTCCTACCCACCTCGGTTCCCGGGACTCGCTTTGGACAGTAATCCGGTTTCCTTCTCAGGCGCGCTTGATTGGGGAATATCAAACGTCTCACGCTGGTTTCCTAATGCTTCGTCACTGACAAATGGGGCAGGCCCTAGTGGTCCTCCGGTTTTTGAGTCTTGGATTGATTTTGCTTCGGTAATCCTCGGCATTACCAATCCGGCTCCTGTTGTAGGGGACCCTTCCAACTTTTCCCCTTCCGCTCCGGCTGCTACTCCGGCAAACACAGTGCTGTGTTTAGGAAGGGAAACGGAGCCAGCAACCCCTCTCAATCCGTCTCCCCGTCGCAATCCACCTCCGCAGCAGCCGCATTGCTCAGCTCCAGCTCCTGCTTCCACACAACACCCACCGCCGGAAGCTACAGTGTCCCCGGCGAACCCCCGGTGCCACCTTCCTACCGAGATGGCGTTTCAGTTTGTAGACCCAACTCCGTTCATCCCAAGGGGATTCAACAGAGTAATGGTTGCCAACAGAAAACCAATGTCGAGGGTTTTCTTGGGTCCTCCAGTCAAGAGCAATCTCGGCCTCGCCATAGCAACAATTGAGCCGTTGCCGCAACATCAGGTATCCTTCAATGGAATTCGCAATCTACTTGATCAGTTTCTGAGGGTGCAAATGCGTATACCTTACCGTTCAATTCAGCCATGCCCACTAGGTCAGGCATATGTCAAGTTTAATTTGTATCATGAGTGAGATCAGTTAATTCACAACAGCCCACATCAGTTTGGGGATTTTAGTATCTCGTTTGTGGAACATGACAAGGGTCGCAATCACAAGTTTGTTTCACTCAACTATGAAGTTTGGTTGATGCTACTTGGTTTTAATGTGGATTACTGGTCTGATCGTCATATTGCTAAGGTCCTGGGGGATCATGGTCAGTTAATTACCTGGGAGGAGGATCCTAACCATCTTGCTAGGCTGTTAGTCAAAGCTCGGGTTGTAACTTTGGAAGAGATACCTTGGTTTGTGGTTGGGTCAGATGGTCCTGCTTTTGAAGGCGAGTCATGGACTGTTCAAACTGAGATTATACAAGCCAGGATACTTGGTGGGCAGCCAGCTGATGAAGATCAACCTCCAGATGTGCCAGAAGAAGTCCAGCCAGAAATGTTTGATTTCTTTGGGTATGGGCAACCAGGCAATGGGCCTCCACCACCACAAGAGGAAGGGCTGCAAAATGGTGCTGCAGATGATTGGGGACTTTGGCCCCAAGCAGATGGAGCCCAGCTGAACAACATACAACATATTCAGGCCCATCCACTTGATCCAGGGGCAAATGCAGTAGGCCAGCAGCAACAACCTATCCTTCCAGTTGGTGCAGAAGCAGAATTTCTGGAACTCAATGATGTCATCCAGCCTTTTGATCTCAACATTCCACAGGCAGGTATCAATGATCTTGGGGTTATTGAGGATATAGTGCAGGAACAGGATCAGAATAACATTATGGATGCTAGCTCTGGAAATGGACATGTTATTGAGGTAGAATCTGATGACTCAGTGAATATGGACTTAAATCTACAACCAGAACCAGAGCCAGTACAGGTGCTTTTTCCAGAAGGCAATCTGCTACCTTCAGAAAATGGTGTTCCTATTCAATTTATTCCTGACCTGGAGATTCAAGAAGATGAATTAATGGATAATTTCCCCTTGGAGGATCTAGATGCCCCACCAGAACAGCAGGACCAGATGATGCAGGAGCCAGATCATGAAGACCAAGATCCAAGAGAGTTGCAGTTGGGCTTTGTTCACATGCCTGATACTCATGGTGATCCTGTCTTTCAGCAAATTCAAAATGTATATAAGCAGCACCCAGAAGCTGTGAGATTATGGGCTCATCATCTCTCTCCAAAGTCTGGTGATGTGCAAATTAAGATACCCCTAATTTGGGCAGACTTCTTTACTCTCATGGTGCTACATCCTGAAGGCTTTAGTTGGGCAAGAAAATTTATGTCCTCTCCTGCCATGCTTCACCTAGATCAACAAGAAGGCTTTGTACCATTCAGCTTACCTGACAGTGCCTTATCATCAGAAGTAGGAGCTTGTTTTCAAATGCCTCAACATTTTCCAGTAATGATAGAGTTGGCACCAGCTAACATTGATAGCAAGTCTCCAACTAAAGTAGCACAGATTCAAGGGACACCAACCTCTGATAGGAAAGGTAAAAGGCCAGCAGAGGACACTCTTTCACCACTCACACCACCTGATCAGCTTGCCACCAAAGTTCTGTCTTCTCCAGGCCCTTGGTCAAAAAGGATTTTGTCTCAAGCTTTGTCAGGTGCAATAGACCAGGGACTTAAAGATACTGAAGTCAGGAGAAGCATAAGGAAAAAGCAACAAAACAAAGGCTATAAGATCTCCCCTTGCATGGATAAAAGCTGCCTTGGTTGCTCCATGACTCCTCCCACTCTGACTCCATCAGTCATCAGAAATCTTGGGACTTCTTTCTGCAAAGTTGACAGCACCAAGTTAACTGATAAAGCTCTCAATACAAAGAAAGTCAAAATGTCTGCTGCCCCTGGTGGGAAGAAGCAGGTAAAGAAGAAGGAAAAATCCTCAGATGTTAACAATGACAAGACAGGCCCAAGCAACATCAAGAAGAAGCCCAAAAAGGGGGATCATTAAGATGAAAGTCGTGTTTTGTGTTGCCTCTCTGCCTGATAGAGGCACTCTTGCTGGAATTGTCTGTTATGGAACTGTTCATGTTAAAACTAATGTCTACCTATTTTATGTTCCTTTATCTTGTTGGACCTATTTCAGTTGCATGCATGGTAATCATGTATTGCTAGACATTTTTAATCTTCCCCTTTATTTTAATGGATATTAGCAATACAATGAGATCCTGGAAAATTTTAAACTGGAATGTCAGAGGCCTGAATTCAGAGGATAAATGGGACCCAGTTAGAAATAAAATAGTGGAAAGTCGTTGTGAGATAGTTTGCTTGCAGGAGACAAAAAAAGAGTTCATAGACTTGCAGTTCATCAACAAAATCTGTCCGAGACAGTTTGATAGATTTGAATACTTACCATCGGTTGGTGTATCAGGAGGCATAATCACAATTTGGAAGTCTTGTAGCTTTGATGGGTCATTGGCCTATGCTAATGAATTCTCCTTATCAGTTGAGTTACGGTCAAAACTCAATTCTGCTAATCTGGTAATAACAAATATCTATGGACCCTGTACTCATGACAGAAAAATTGAATTCATTACATGGCTCAAAAACATACAGATGCCGGTTGAAATTGATTGGATAGTTATGGGGGACTTTAATCTCATAAGAGGGCCTGAAAACAGAAACAAACCTGGGGGCAACACACAAGAGATGCTTTTATTCAATGCGGCCATCAGTGCTCAAGCTTGGACGAAAGTGCCTCTTAATGAAAGGAAATACACTTGGTCTAATAAGCAAGATTCGCCACTGCTTGAAAAATTAGATTGGGTGTTTACCTCAAACTCATGGACCCTTACTTATCCAGTTACAATAGCTTGGCCACTTATTATGGAACCATCTGATCATGTGCCCATAGTAGTTCATGTTGGGACAGATATTCCAAAGGGAAGGCAGTTCAGATTTGAAAATTACTGGATGGAGCATGAGCATTTTTTCCAAATTGTTCAACATGGGTGGTCTCTTCCAACACAGCAGATAGATAAAGCAAAAATCATCACAGCAAAATTCAAAAATCTGAGAAGAGTTCTAAAAGCATGGAGAAGAAATATTTCAAGCCTGGCTGAGAATATTGAGAATGTTAAGCTAGTGGTCTTCTTCCTAGAGTTGTTGCAGGAATTCAGGGATCTTTCAATCCAAGAGTGGAATTTCAAAGAAATCTTAGTGCAAAAGCTGGAATCCTTATTGAAACAACAGAAAATATACTGGAAGCAGAGATGAACTATAAAATGGGTCAAATTTGGGGATGAGGGAACTAAGTTCTTCCATGCCAATGCATCAATCAAGCTCAGGAGAAATACAATAGCATCTCTCACAAATGAACAAGGTCAAAACCTGGTCAGCCATCCAGACAAAGCTAAGTTGCTATGGGACACCTTTAAGCAAAGGCTTGGAGTATCTGAGGAGACAGATATGGTCTTCTTGCTAGATCATATCTTGCAGAGACATGACAATCTTGAAATTCTAACTGAGCCATTCTCTACAGATGAAATTGATAGGGTACTTCAGTCTCTACCCTCTGAGAAATCTCCTGGGCCTGATGGGTTTAATACAGATTTTGTCAAGAGATGTTGGCACATAATTAAAATGGACTTCTATGAGCTCTGCTTTGCCTTTCAGAGAGGGGAAGTTTGCTTAAAAAGCATAAATAGATCACATATATGCCTCATACCAAAAGTGAACACAGCACAGGTGCCATCAGATTTTAGGCCAATTTCCTTATTAAACATTTCAGTAAAGATTATTACCAAATTGTTAGCCAATAGGTTACAAAATGTGATTACACAGTTGATCCACCAGAATCAATATGGGTTCATTAAAAGTAGGTCCATACAAGACTGCATAGCTTGGACTTTTGAATACATACACATTTGCCAACAGTCAAAAAAAGAAATAATAATATTGAAGCTTGACTTTGAGAAAGCCTTTGACAAGGTAGAACATAAATTCATCCTGGATATTCTGAGAAATAAAGGCTTTAACAGCACTTGGACATCATGGATTGAGAATATTTTGAGTTCTGGCACTTCCTCAGTTCTGTTAAATGGTATACCAGGGAAGACTTTTCATTGCAAGAGAGGTGTCAGACAGGGGGACCCACTGTCACCTCTGCTATTTGTTCTGGCAGCTGATTTTCTGCAAGCTCTTCTAAACAAGGCACAGCAAATAAATCTGATCAGACTGCCAATTAACATGCCACACAATCAAGATTTCCCTGTCCTTCAATATGCAGATGATACTTTGATAGTCATGGAGGGTTGTCCAGTGCAACTATTCTTCTTGAAGAGCCTGATAGGATCTTTTGCCACCTCAACTGGTCTTAAGGTAAATTATGCTAAATCCATGATGGTGGCAATTAACATGTCTGAAGAGAGGCACACTATGCTAGCAAGCACTTTTGGATGTGCAAAAGGCACATTCCCTTTTACCTATTTGGGGCTGCCCCTAGGAACAACAAGACCTAAAATCCAAGAATTCCTGCCCCTAGTGTCGAGATGTGAAAGAAGGCTAGTGAATACCTCTGTATATCTCTCCCAGGCTGGTAAATTGCAGATAACCAATGCAGTCCTCAGCTCTTTGCCTACTTTCTTCCTCTGCACCTTTAAGATGCATAAGACAATTATCAAACAGGTAGACAAATACAGGAAATATTGTTTGTGGAGAGGATCAGACATCAATGCTAGGAAACCTCCCAAGGCAGCATGGGAGATGGTGTGTCTGCCAAAATCAGAGGGAGGCCTGGGTGTCATAAGGTTAGGAACACATAATGAAGCTTTACTCCTCAAAAATCTTCACAAGTTCTTCAATAGAGCTGATCTGCCATGGGTGCACTTAATATGGAACTGCTATTATTGTACTGGCACTTTACCTGGTACTAGGAAGGTGGGCTCCTTCTGGTGGAGGGACATGATTAAATTGGTCACAATCTACAAAGGCATTGCTGCACCAATTGTTCTCAGTGGAACCACTTGCTCCCTGTGGCATGATCTCTGGGCAGGAACAGTACCAGCACAAGCTTTTCCAGAACTCTACTCATTTGCAAGAGAACAACATATCACTTTGCACAGGGCCAGAAATGTGGAGAACATCAATCAGCTTTTCCATCTTCCAATGACAGAAGAAGCATTTAATCAGCTAATCCAACTGGCCACACACTTAGAAAACCTGACAGAACATGAAGGAGATGATATCTGGAGTTACATTTGGGGTTCAAATGCATTTTCCTCAAAGAAAGCTTATGATCAGCTGATAGGCCACAGGGAAGTTGATCCTGCATTTAAATGGTTGTGGAAATTGTGTGTGCAGCACAAGCACAAAGTTTTTTTCTGGTTACTTCTGAAAGACAGACTGAGCACTAGGAACATACTCCGGAGACGTAATATGGAGTTACAATCTTATGAGTGTGTTCTCTGTTTGCATCCACATGAAGAAACTGTTCATCACCTGTTCATAAACTGTCCCTTTGCAAAGGAGTGTTGGAGTCTCATTTCAGTTATTGCCATGGACTTGGAACCTTTTGCATCACTGCAATCTTTCAGAGCTCAGCTAAACGTACCTTTCTTCATGGATGTTATAATTCTGATGGCTTGGTGCATTTGGATGGCCCGCAATGATCTGATTTTTCATAATGTGCTGCCAACTCTGGATTCAGTCAAAGCAATATTTCAAAAAGAATTTGCTCTATCTATGCTACGAGCAAAAGAGACTTCCCGCATTGTTATGTCCATATGGATAGACTCGATCTTCTAGTCTTTTTCATCTTCTTTTTTACTTTCTTTGTGTCGTGAGGCCTTTGTATTATATGACTTTTTGCTTTACTTTAATATATTAATCAGTAGGGGGCAACCCCTCCTGTTCTCTCAAAAAAAAAGAGATGTCACTAATCGTCTTAAAAATCCGGCTGACCAGCACATAGTCTCCTAGCACAATTGCACAGAACATTCATCTTTCCGGCTTTCCCTCTCAGCCAGCGCTGGGACATTGACCTTGTTGGACTTGGACGTGAAACCTCCATGTCTACTAAAGAAAATATGTCATTTTCGCCAGAGAGATGTGTGCTGAAGAAAATTATGTTACTAATGGCTAGGCAAGATGGTATCAGTCTATCAGTCGTTGGATCAAGTGAAGCTGTATTAATTTCAAAACATTACACTCAAATAACTACTATTCAGAATCCTCTATTTTATTTTTTTTTGTTAGAAAAGATAGTTATTTCAAAACATATACTCAAATTCAGAATCCATAACATAGCATAGCTTCTCCTAAAAAAACATAGGATAGCCATAGCTAGCAGAAACAACGAAAAAACCTAATGTTATCCTATGGATGGAATTTGAAGCAGCGGAATCAGATTTTGTCCAGGACTCAGGTTCGCGTCGCCTATAGGGTCGGGATCACGGGGTAGGCGTCGAGGACACGATCCATCGCGGCCTTCATCTCGGCGGACTCTCGCGGCTCCTCCTCGGGCCTCATCCTGCCGTCCTCCTTCAGCTTGGTGGCCTCCTCCAGGCACTTGATCAGGAACCGCGAGATGGACTCGTTGGTCGCGCCCAGCGCCTTGAGCTCCGCCACCGTCGACTTCCTGATCGCCTCCTTGTCCATTGCCGTCGTCCTCGTCTCTGCTTTCGTCGTGGATCTCAACTCGCCCTTTTACCGATGATGATGACTTGTACTGTTCTGTCTTTACCGTGTTGATGATCAGAATTTATGAAGGCGTACGCCGTCGATCGGCTTGCCGATCAGCGTGATGGTTGGCTACGTGTCGGAGTCCTGGACGTACACACCCGTGGGCACCGTCCGATCCGTATACGGCGTATATCCGGCTGCATCTCTCCTCGGCACGCGGTGGGTTTTAGATCGGAGTCGGATTGGAGCTCCGCTTCAGTAGCCGGAGGGGACGATGGTTTTGGTTTCATTATTGGCCGCGCGCGAAAACGTGCACGACTATCTACGTGCCGCGTGCGGATCGGACGGCAGGGGATGTTGGCCGGCCACTGCTCTTCCCGTCACGCATGCCGTGGAGCATCGATGGCGCCCTCCAAAGACAAGAAGTCAGCTACCATCCGTGTCCCGGAACACCCAGGACCCAGGAGCCGCGGCCACGGCGAGATCATCGTGTGCAACTCAGCTCGTTCCGCGACGCCGAGCTAGGCCACGGCGTTCGAGATGATCCCCGGCGTCCTGCCCGCTTTCCGCCGACGCGGAGCTCCGGAAGCCCGTGGGGCAGCTCCTGCTCGAGGACGAGAGGTGGCTGCGGTGGCTCGGCTCGACCCGCAGCTCGGCGGCTCCATCGTCGTCTACGTCGCGTTCGGAAGCTACGCCATCTTTGACCCCGCGCCAGTCAGTGGCGGACCTAGCTTTTGAGCATAGGGGGGTCGCCCCAAAAAAATTTCTTATACTATTCGGTAAACCATTTACAATTCGATAAAATCATATTATAATTTGGTAAAATAACATCAAATCTTAATATAAATTGTTCAAATAGAATACAAATACTCCTTTTTTACATAGAAGATATATATGTTGTATGTATGACGGACGGGCCACAGGGTGGTCGATGGACCACCCTGACCATCCTGTGGATCCGCCCCTGCCGCTAGTTCACTTCAAGGAAGCTCGCTGAGGCTGGAGCATATTGCACGCCTGCCGGTTCCGACTTCACGACCGGCGACCTAGCCCAAAGCGTGGTCCGACGAATTCCAGGGCCGCGTTGCCAGCGAGGGTATATATGGTTCCCAACTTACTCCTCTTCAGCGTTCAAGTCCTCGATAGGTGCACTGTGCCGAGTAATATCACAAAAGTAAAATACACCACCGGTTCTCAAACTTGTCCCGAGGTGTCATCTAGATCCCCAAACTCTCAAAATGCACATTAACATCCCTAAACTTGATAAAGTATGTCATTTAGGTCTAAAATTCCAAAAATACCCCTATATTGCTGATGTTTATCCATATCTTGATCTATAATTACGTTATGATACCATCAAATAAAGTTCTCTAGGTATTGTGATGGAAACAACTGATTTAATTAGCAGGTATGTCATCATGCATAGGTGTATTTTCGGAACTTTAGACCTATATGACACAATTTAGCAAGTTTAGGGACTCAAATATGCATTTTGAGAGTTCGGAGACCTAGATGACACCACGAGACAAGTTTAGAGACCGCTCATATATTTTACTCGTATCACAATGATGTGTCGAGTAATAGCTTGCTACTATCTCGCTTCCAGACCAGGTCAAGTTTTGGATTGGATTTGTTTTTTGTTCACATGGTTTTGTTGCTTAAATTTGAACAATTTTAGATTCAAACTTAGCAAGTTTTGGATCACTCCCGCAAATCTAAACCACATCAAATACAACATCTTGAGAATAGTTTTATTCATAATTTCGAAAATTGAACATAATTGTAAATATTTCTATAAATTAGTAGAATTATTGTGTATAAAGTCCCAGCTCAGTGAAAATTAATGACTCAAAATTTGGGGTTGTTGCATGAATACTCTCTCCAGCCCGAAATAAATATATTTTTATGTTTGTCCTAAATCAAATCATCCTAAATTTGATCAAAGTTATAAAATATATATATAACAATATTTAGAATATTAAATAAGTATGATTAGATTCATTATGAAGTAATAGTATTTTCATTAAGTACCTATTTGGTGTTATAAATTCTGATATCTTTTTCTATAAAACCAGTCAAAAATAATAGAGTTTGACTTGGGATAAAAATATAAGTCAATTTGACCGGGTGGGTACAGTTTATCAACATTAGAGCATCTCCAAAAGACAAGCCAAATCGTTTTCTAAAGTTAAATTTAGCTATTTTTAGAGAAAAAACGTTTCCAACTGACGCAGTAAATGACCCTGGAGATAGAAGCCATCTACTCTTCTGCAGTAGATACATAATACTGCTGGGATGAACAACACTACAACCCTAAGGTGCCACTCACCTTATCTTTTACCATCCAACCACGCTTTAAGATTCGTGCTCAACTCCCTCCTCTCCCCTGCCTCGCCCGTCCCGCCGCCGACGCGCCCGCCTCGGCAGCTCCGTCCCCGCCGCTCCCCCTCCCCCACCTCACCGCGCCGACATGTACCGGATTAGCTGCCCACCCGCTGCCGCAGACCCGCTGTCCGACCCGCCGCCGCCGAGCTGCCGCACCTTCTTCTTCTTGTTCTTCCTCGGCGTCGGCTTCTTCCTCGGCGCCGGACAACATGCCACGCCGCCGCGGCGGGCAGCACGGCGACCCACCGCGGCAGCTGCGGAGCAGCGGGTCGACGGCGGCGCGTCGGAGCGGCATCTTGGCGCGGCGGGGAGCGAGCGGCGGCACGCGGCGGTGGGTGGGTCGAGGCGCGGCGAGTTGAGCGCGTGAGGAGGCGGGTGCGGCGGAGGGAGTGCCGCAGCGGAGGTTGAGCGCGTGAGGATAAAGTAACTTGCACGAATCTCGAAGCGTCGGGGACCATCGGATTGTGTGAGTGGGAGCAACCGGTTGTGGAAAAACCGCGTTGTAATACTGCTCGCTGGTCCTCTGGCCACAGACCCAAAATAATCGAGACTGCAAAGATTCAATCCAAGCCAGTGAGAGGCCCATGGCGACGAGGACAGAGGACCAACCAGTAGCCACCACAGGTAAACACCCCCCTCAGGGCTCAGGCGCGCGAAGGCATTCAGGCATTCAGCTGCTGAGCCACATCTTGGTTTAGCTTCCGACCTGGCGCCATGGCGGCGGCTCCTCACGTCCTGGCCCTGCCCTTCCCTGCGCAGGGTCACGTCATCCCTCTGATGCAGCTCTCCCACCGTCTCGTCGAGCACGGCGTCGAGGTCACCTTCGTCAACACCGAGGCCGTCCACGAGCTCGTGCTCGACGCCATGCGGGCGGACGACGGCGCCGCCGGCCGGCCGTCGCTCGACGGCATCAACCTGGTGGGCGTCCCGGACGGGCTGGCGGATGGCGACGACCGCAAGGACCTCGGCAAGCTCGTGCGCGCGCTCTCGCGGCACATGCCGGGCTACCTGGAGGAGCTCGTCAAGAGGGTCGAGGCGTCCGGGGCCACAAAGATCAGTTGGCTCATCGCCGACGAGGGCATGGGGTGGTGCGCGTTCGAGGTCGCCAAAAAGCTCGGCATCAGGATCGCCTGCTTCTGGGCAGGGTCGGTGGCGTTCCTTGACATAACGCTCAGAGTTTCTCAATTGATTAAGGACGGCGTCATCGACGAGAAAGGTGCCGAACTGAGATGCCTTCTACTTGCTATTTTTTTTTAATTTGTCAGTACTGCTCAATTACTTTGGTGTGATGTCACTCGTAGTCGTGCTCACATCCGTAGAATTGTCATCACAGTATGTTCTCAAAGAGGAAAAGGGAAAGAGAGAGAGAGGAGACACTGTCAATTTATTAGTTAACTGAATTCTGATTTGCCATTCTTGAGTGAGTGCAGGCTGGCCAAAGCGACAGGAGACATTGCAGATCGCCCCCGGGATGCCGCCGCTCCACACGTCGCATCTGCTGTGGAACAACGCCGGCCCGCCGGAGGACCAACCCACCATCTTCCAGCTAGTCCTCCAGAACACTGAGGCGAAAGACGTCGCCGAGGTCTTCGTCTGCAACTCGTTCCGCGACGCCGAGCCGGCCGCGTTCGAGCTGCACCCGGACATCCTGCCCGTCGGCCCCCTGTTCGCGGACCTGGAGTTCAAGAAACCGGTGGGGCAGTTCCTGCCAGAGGACGCCGGGTGCCTCGAGTGGCTCGACGCGCAGCCCGAGCGCTCCGTCGTGTACGTGGCATTCGGCAGCTTCACCGTCTTCAACCCGCGGCAGTTCGAGGAGCTCGCGCTGGGGCTGGAGCTCACCGGCCGCCCGTTCCTGTGGGTGGTGCGGCCGGACTTCGCCGCCGGCCTCAGCAAGGCGTGGCTCGCCGAGTTCCACCACCGCGTTGGCCGCTCGTGCAAGATCGTGAACTGGTGCCCCCAGCAGCAGGTATGCTGTCCTTGTCCACGCCCTGCTAGCTTGCAGTGACATCATACCATATACTGTATAATCCATCGTTATTAGAGGATGTGATGTGTAGCGCGAATTGCTTTGATCGGCAGGTGCTGGCTCATCGCGCGGTGGCATGCTTCGTGACACACTGCGGGTGGAACTCGACGTTGGAGGGGGTGCGGAACGGCGTGCCGTTGCTGTGCTGGCCCTACTTCACGGACCAGTTCCAGAACGAGAGCTACATCTGCAAGGTGTGGAGGACCGGCTTGGCGGTAGCGCCTGGCGCGGGCAGCGTGGTGACGAAGGAGGAGCTGAGTGTCAAAGTTGAGAGTGTCCTCGGAGACGATGGGATCAGGGAGAGGGTGGGGGCGCTCAGGGACGCGGCGTGGAGGAGCATCGCCAAGGGTGGGTCCTCGCATCAGAACTTGAAGAAGTTCGTGGAGCTCCTCAAGGAATGAGAAAGTTTACTCGATGGAACACGCTTTCCATTTTCTTGGTGGCTGAAATGACATTTCGGCCTACGCATGTCTAACGGCCGCGAGTATTACGGCTGCATCCTAAAGTGTGCTGGCTGGATCCTGGATATCTCATAGGTTGTGTGTTGCTAATCGTGTCAGATGATATGTATCTCTGTCGGTGACGGTGTCAAACTGTAAATTGATGGCTTAGACCCATTTGAGAAAAGTATAATTATTGACGGACTCTAATCATTATAGAAATCTGATTTTTAACCCACCACTATAAAACCTGACATCATAGCCTATCTAAGGGCAGGTACATTGCTACACATCGGCGGTCTTATATGTCGTCTAATACAGTGCCACATAGGATTTTTGCTGATGTGGAGGAGAGAGGGCGAGGTGAGAGAATGATGTCGTTGTTTTGCGAAACAACCGCCTCATGAGCTAAATTATAGGAGTATGAGACAATTCCCCTACCATTGTACGAGTTTGATTGACATGCAACCAATAATATCTCTCTATTTTCCCATAAATTAAGGGATAATGTATTTTTTTGAAGAAACAGGAGGGGTAACCCCCTACTGATTATATATATTAAAAGAATCAAAAGCAACAACAAAAAACGAACAAGAAACGAAGCAGGGGGAGGGAGAGGTTTGCTACATGATCGAGTCAATCCATTGTTCAATTGCCGGGAAGTAACTTTTTTTTGCTCTTAACAGAAGCTGAGCAAACAGGGACTTGAATCGAGCTCTGACAGCTACAACACTTGGCTGAACATTGCTGAAGATGAGGTCATTGCGGGACATCCAAATACACCAGCTGAGTAGAATGATGATCTCCATAAAGAAAGGAACTCCAAGCTGCTGTCTGAAAAATTCCAGGGTCTGAAATGGATCGAGAGGATTCACAATTTCCAAGTGTAAGAGTGCCCAGCAGTCTCTTGCGAACTGACAGTCAAGAAAGAGGTGTTGCAGAGTTTCTTCAGTCACATTACCACAATGCACACAGTTATATGATGGAAGCTCCATATGTTTTCTTTTTAGCAGTCCTCTAGTGTTGAGTCTATCATGTAACAGTAACCAAAAGAATACCCTATGATTTGGCTGGCAAGAGGATTTCCACAACCATTTGAAAGCTGGATGTACAACTCTGTGTCCTGTTAAAACCTTATAAGCTCTTGCTGCACTAAAGCAATTGTTATTCCAGATGTAACCCCAGACATCTAGTGTTTCTGAATTTGGCAAGGAATTCAAAATTTCCTGCAACTGAACATACTGGGGAAAGGCTTCTTCAGAGAGGGGGATATGAAACATATGATGCAGGTGAGGCAACTGTCTTGCTTTGGATACCGAGATGTTCTGATTTTTTGTGAAGGAATACAGTTCAGGAAAGCAGACTTTAGAAACCCTTTCTAACCACAAATCATCCCAAAAAAGACAAGTTCGGCCATCAAACACTGAAACAGAAGCCAAACCTTTAAATGTGTCCAACAAATTTAGAATATCCCTCCACCAAAACGACCCCTTCTTTGTCTGACCAGGTAATTTCCCATTAGGATAGTACTTCTCCCAAACCAACTTGACCCAAGGTATCTCTTCCCTGTTCATGAATTTGTGCCAATTTTTTAGAAGCAAAGACTCATTTTGTCTTCTTAAATCTAGCACCCCTAAACCACCTTCAGCTTTTGGCAGAGTAACAAGCTTCCAAGCAGCTTTAGGAGGTTTCCTTGCATTCAGCTCCGAACCTCTCCAGAGACAATTTTTCCTGAATTTGTCTACCTTCTAGATGACAGTGCCTTGTAGACGAAAAGTGCACATGAAGAAAGTTGGGAAGGCTGTGAGCACAGAGTTTGTGATTTCTAATCTTCCTGCCTGTGAGAGAAACTGAGACGTGCACACTAATCTTCTTTCACATCTCGAAACCAATGGCCAGAACTCTTCAACCCTCGGCTTAGAAAGTCAAAGTGGTAAACCAAGGTATGTGAAAGGTAGCTTACCTTCTGTACATCCAAATGCCAAAGCTAGCAGGTGGAGGTTCTCATCAGACATGTTAATGGGCACCATCATGGACTTTGAGAAATTAACCTTTAGACCAGTCACTGCATAGAAGGTTTGAAGAATTTCTTTCAAGACAAGTACCTGATCCACTTTGCCTTCCATTATAATCAATGTATCATCAGCGTACTGTAGAATTAGGAAGTCTTGAGAGGAGGCCAGGGGTATTGGTAATGTCAGTTGCCCAGCATTCTTTGCTGAATTTGTCATGGACTGTAAGAGATCAGCAGCCAGGACAAAAAGAAGAGGAGATAAGGGGTCACCTTGCCTGACCCCTCTTTTGCAATGAAAGGTCTTCCCTGGGACTCCATTGAGCAAAACTGAGGAAGTGCCTGAACCAAAAATATTTTGCATCCATCTCAGCCATGTTTCACTGAAACCTTTGGCCTTCATAATATTTGACATTGCCTTATGCTCAATTTTATCAAAGGCTTTCTCAAAATCTAGCTTCAATATGATTATCTCCTTTTTGGACTTATGGCAAATGTGAAGATACTCAAAACTCCAGGCAAGACAGTCCTGAATTGTTCTGGACTTTATGAATCCATACTGGTTTTCATGGATCAGGTGCTTGATCACTCTTTGCAACCTGTTAGCCAATAGCTTGGTAATTATTTTAATAGATATGTTCAGCAAAGATATTGGTCTATAATGAGATACAGAGTCAGCTCCATCTATCTTGGGGATGAGAGTAATGTAGGACCCATTTATACTTTGGAGGCACAGCTTCCCCTTGTGAAAGTCCTCACATAAGCCATAGAAGTCTGGTGCTATAATGTGCCAGCACCTTTTGATGAAATCAGTGTTGAAGCCATCAGGTCCCGGAGACTTGTCTGATGGCAGAGATCTGACGACTGCATCAATTTCTTCTTTTGAGAATGGTTCATCAAGACAGTGGAGATCAACTGAAGTCTGCAAAAGAGCATCAAGGTCTAAGATGTTTGGCTCATCCTGAAATTCAGTTGTTCCCAACCTCTCTTTATATGCCTCCCATAAAAGAGCAGCTTTGCCATGATGATCATATACACACTGTCCTTCTTCATTCTTCAGACTAGATATTGTATTTTTCCTCAGTTTAATTGTGGCATTAGCATGAAAAATTTTTGTTCCAGCATCTCCAGAAGTTACCCATTTTATGGACCCTCTTTGCTTCCAATAAATCTGCTGCTTATTCAGAAGTGATGAGAGCTCTTCTTCCAATAACTTCTTAAAATTCCATTCCACCACAGTCAAATCTCTGAATTCTTCCAGTATTTCCATGAAGGACAAAATGAGTGTGGCATTTGCAATAGTGATCTTGAGATTAGAAAGCTGCCCTTTCCAGGCTTTTAGAACTCTTCTTAGATTTTTTAAATTTTGCTGTGAGGACTTTGGCTTTGTCTATTTGATATGTTGGCAATGACCAGCCATGCTGCACAATCTGTTCAAAATCATCATGGTCCATTAAATAATTTTCAAACCGGAATATGCATCCC
This sequence comes from Echinochloa phyllopogon, assembly GCA_033239725.1. Taxonomy (NCBI): domain Eukaryota; kingdom Viridiplantae; phylum Streptophyta; class Magnoliopsida; order Poales; family Poaceae; genus Echinochloa; species Echinochloa phyllopogon. The sequence continues at coordinate 5,843,455 of BTCW01000009.1, read as the reverse complement.
CTAGGGATGTCAGTGCCGATGGACACCACACAGGGTGAATGATCAGAGGTCGCCATGACAAGTGTTTGGACAGAGGTATTGGGATAATTGAGAGTCCATGAGTTTGAGGTGAAAAACTAGTCCAATCTCTCAAGCAAAGGAGAAGTCTGCTTTTGTCCAGGTGAACTGCTTGCCTTGTAGAGGAAGTTCAACAAGCCCAGGTGCACTAATGGCCTCATTGAAAAGGTAGATTTTATTGAGATCACATCCTGATTTATTTCTGTTTTCAGGCTGCCTCATGAGATTAAAATCTCCTAAAACCAACCAGTTAACTTCTGCAGGCATATCAATATTCTTAAACCACAACAGAAACTCACGTCTCCCATCTTCAGTACATGGGGCATAAACATTTGTCAGAACTATAAAATCTCCATTAATCTTGTAAGTTAGGCCTACCAAGATAGCGTATTCATTCTGGAATAGCAAAGTGCCATCAAACAAAGCACCTTTCCAGATGGTGATGTATTACTATGAGACAACCAAAACAACAACATATTGTATAGGTTGTCTGATAAGTCGTCTGAAGATTACGTGTCACTGCATGAGACCGGCTATTAGACGACATCAATGTACCTGCCCTAACTATCCAAACCATCCAAATTAGGACCGGCTATTCGACGGTGGTTTTCGATTTTCTAGATTTTTAAAATATGGTTGAATCTTAAAAAAGAAATCAAAAGTAATTTATTTTAAATCAGAAAATTATCAAACTAACACCCGAAAATTTCTAAAAAAGCTATTGCAAAACAATAATTTAAATAAATAATAAATATCACTAGAAGCAATAAAAAACGAGGAACAAAGGAACAAGAATAGATAGATCCAAATAACTCCCAACAGACCACCAACATGTAAGTTACATTTTTAGAAATTTTATGGTACATGTTTCATACTTTCGAATTTATATTGAATTGGTCATAATTGTTTTGATATTAAAATATTTTTTTAATTTTTTTTAAAAAAATCGAAACCACCGACCACCAAAAGGCCTAAAATTGCATAGAGTTGTATGGCTTATGATGCCTGATTTTGTAGTAGAAGGTTGAAATCATATTTCTATGATTATTCGAGGCTGTAAAATAGAATTTTCCCTATAGACAAATCTGGTTATTGCTCACCCAACTTGCTTCTGCTTCTCTCCATCCTTTGGAAAATCATTGGACTAAACAAGTTTTTTTAGCACAATTGGACTAAACAAGTTGGATCCATATTATCCACCGTGTCAGAAAAGCCCAAGATCGACCTGACTACATCACATCAGGACCTCCGGGGGAAGCCTGGTCGCTCTCCCCTCGAGAGCGACACAGGCGGAACCCGCCGCCGCCTGCCGCTCCTCCAGCCCCTCCCTCGCCCCTCCTGCCCCGCCGCCGCCCGAGCTGGCCGCCGCCGCGCGGCCGTGAGGACGGCGGTGGCGGGGTTCCCCTCTGTCGACGAATTATGTCGAGCACGTCTAACCGGGGATACCCCAGGGAGTAGTTTTGTGTGGGTCTCGCCGAGTTCTAGGAACGAAAGTACACGAACAACACAATTTAGACAGGTTCGGGCCGCGAATAGCGTAATATCCTACATCCTGTGTGCTTGAATGTATTGCACGTGTGGTTGTATATCTTGTAGTCTCTTGTCTAATCTACCGAACTAGGACCCCTGCCCTCCTTTATATATCCAGGGGGCAAGGTTTACATGGTAAGTATCCTAGTCGGTTTACAATTGGGAGTCCTAGTCCTAGTAGGAGTACACGAGTAGTTGTCCGAGTAGTTCTACTAGGACTCGGTCTTCTGTCTCGAGGGTACCCGGGGATGCATATCCCACAAGCCCCCGAGCATCTTGCACCTTCACTTCAAGTCTTGAATCTGCTTTAACATCTTCGAGTACTTAGAGCTAAGTCCAAGACGCTCTGATCTTCTCTGACGAGTAGTTTTATTGGTGTGCATCTGATGATGCACCCAATGGGTGTAGCCCCCGAGCTTCAAGTGACTAGTTAAAGTACTTGGCATGTGAGCACCGACTAGTATAAGTACTCGATCGGCTCCGCAGCGTCATGAAGAGGTGAAGTGGTGCCAAGTCTCACTGGTGTGAATACTCAACTGTGAACCCTGCAATTTAAATATATAGGATTAGTAGTATCCGATCAAGAAAGAGTGAATAATAGTATTTGTAATGCCTGCAAAGCAAATAATAGCACTTGTAATGCATGTAAAGGTTTTTGCTCGTGCTCTTGTTAGACTTTTAACCACTCGAGTAGTAGCCCTGTTACGTTTAAACACTTGGTCCCGTTTAACCATAGCCCGTAACGCGAGACTGGTGTCTTGTTTGACGTGTAGGTGCGTAGGTGTTGCAAAGGAGCCGAAGCTTCACGAATTAAGGTACATGCTACCGAGCGGGTTTGGTCATTAAAAGATGACAACAAGCATAAAGTAGTCGACATGCGACAAAAATATGCGCAGTGCACAAAAAAGTAGTCGGTTAGGACTGACTCCTGTAGGAGAGGACGCGCGAGGAATTGTAACCCATCGGTGAAAATTATTATTGTTGATGGATGTACTCTTTTAGAGTAGTCGGCTCATGGCCAAGTATATTTTTAAACAAACTAATAAAGTTAATATGAATAAAAATAAAATAATTATTAAATAAGACTTAGCTTTGTTTGCGGATGATTGTCGACGAAGCCGTGGCGGTTGGTGATGAAGCCGACTAGTCGGAGTCGAATCCGACTAGTTGTTGATGAAGCCGTAGCTGCTCTCGACTAGTTTTACTAGTCGAGAGTAGTCGAAGTAGTCGTACGCTGAGTCGATGCAGCCGATTGTCGATGTAGTCGTACTCGCGTACGTCTTTCCGTGTGTGGCAAGTGGAGAATTGGAAGTCTTCTGGTGCGTCTTCGCGTGCATGTAGCAAAATTCCACCAAAAAGCTTGAATTGCATGGATCAAGTAGTCGTCGCTTGCTGCTCGCTTCCTCCAATTTCATTGGCCAGCACTTGCCGTTGGTGCTCCGATCCGGACTGCATGCAGTCCGACTTGGAATCGACGTAAATAATCTCCGCCGAGTTTGCAGCAGTTCGACTTCGATCTGGACTCGATTATGTATATAAAAGAATCTCACCGAGCAGCCGCCTTGAACTTGATCAAGTCGAAGTTGAGTTCGACAGCAGCTTCGTGAACCCGGTCGTTGATGTAGATGCGACGAATCGTTGAGTCCATTGATATGGAACAACAATCACATCGCATTGTATAGATTGATCTTGTATTCCTGAAAGTTGAAGTTTGATCCCATCGCGCCTAATGTTGATGCTCGCTCCTCTCCGCGGGAGCCTCTGCAGGCGGATGCTCGGCTTTCGGCGCCGGCGGGCCGCTCCCTCCGGCTCGGGGTAGCGGCGGTCGGCCGACGCGGGCCACCGTGGCAGCGGTCGGCCGGCATCGGCGCCACAGCCGTCGACGTCGCCGGGGATGGCCGGATCCGGGTCTGGGTCCTGCCAGATCTGGGTCCTGCCCCGGGCCCGGCGTGGCTCAGGGCGCGGGCGGCCTCGGCTCGGCTCCCCCGGCTCCGGCGGCGGCCGGTTGCTCAGTGGCCAGATCTGGGGGCGGCGCCTCCCCCGATCTCGGGTCGGGCTCCTTGCACCTTGCCGGCGGGTGGCTGGGGGCGGGCGTTGTTGGCGCGGCCCCGGGATGTCCGGCGCGTCTTCGGCGGCCGGCCTTCCGAGGCTGTTGGGGCGCCATGGTGGATCTGCCCTCTGGCGACCCCCTTGGCTCGGGCGGCCCTCCCTGATTGCTTGGCCTCCTCACCGCATGGTGTGGAGGGTAGGGGAGGAGAGAAGGCCTGCGGCTTCATCTTTGCGGAGGGTACTGCCCCCGATCTTCACGTCGCCAACGAAACAACCCCCAGAGCGCCGCTAAGTTTCCGCCGCTAGGTTCATGATATTTAATCTCACTCGGTTAGCACGGTGCCGTTCCATTGAGGAGACGACAAGAGATTTGGGGCCATCGAGGGTGCCAAATCTCCCCGAGGGTGTCGGGTGTCGCTGTTCGGGTGCATATGGGAGCTAGTGGCGAGCTTCGGTGGCTGCAATGGTGGGCGGTGGATGGAAGCAAGTGGGATTGGCACAGGTACTCTCGGTTCATCGTGGCGGTGGCCTTCAAGCGAAAGCTTCGATCCGGCTGCCGGGTTGGGCAACGGCGTTTCGCACCCCCTCTTGAGGGCGTTGTCTGCAGGGTCTCCTTCGACGGCGGTTCGTGGAAGCTCTCCATGGTGAAAACCAAACGTTGGCGTCGTTTGTGCCTTTGCCTTCCTGAAGGCGTTGTGTGGAGATCTTCCTGTTGCCGTTTGTGGTGGAGTTTTAGGCTCCGCGGATGGTCGGGTCCGACAGATGGTGTTCTGGTTTCTTGCCCCTTTAGTTTGTCTTCTAGAGTAGTCTCGGTCTATCTCTGGCGAGAGTACTAGAGGGTCCTTTTTAGGTTCTGTTGGATGCTGCTCGTCATGCGGCGTGTGCCTTGTTGTAAACTGGTAATCCCAGTATTTTCCATCGCTTTATCTATAAAGCTGGCTACGGCCTTTGCTGGAGAAAAGCCCAAGAGCGAAGATCTGCAGATCTCCTTCTTCTCTTCTTTATCCATGAGCGGATGAACCGCATTGAGCTGTCTTTGTTGATCAATCTTGCTCATTTGTTCATTTGCTGCTTGTCTTTACTGGTCTTTCAAGCTCAAACCACACTACCACGACACGGCAAGTTCCTTTCCCACCTTCTCGCATGGCTGCACCGGCACTTCGCGTCCTGGTCCTCCCTTACCCCGCGCAGGGCCACGTCATCCCCATGATGGAGCTCTCCCACTGCCTCGTCGAGCACGGCGTCAAGGTCACCTTCGTCAACACCGAGCTGAACCACGGCCTCGTCCTTGGAGCCTTGGCGACCAGGGACAACGAACTCGATGGGATCGACATGATGTCCATACCGGACGGCCTGGGCGACGGCGAAGACCGGAAGGACCTCGCCCGTCTCACCGACTCGTTCTCCAAGGTCATGCCCGGCGAGCTGGAGGAGCTCGTTGGCAGGATCAATGCCGATTCGCGGGGGCGCGAGCGGATCAGCTGGTTGATCGCCGACGTGAACATGGCGTGGGCCTTCCTCGTGGCGAAGAGGCTCGGCCTCCGGGCCGCCGGGTTCTGCCCGTCGTCGGCGGCGATGTTCGCGACAAGGATCAAGATTCCGGAGATGATCCGCGACGGCGTTCTTGACGACGGGGGATGGCCGAGGCGGTGCGGCACGTTCCAGCTTGCTCCGGCGATGCCGCCCATGGACACGTCGGAGTTCTCGTGGAACCACGCCGGCGACCCCGATGGCCAGCCGGTCATCTTCCAGCTCATCCTCCGGAACAACGCGGCCACGCACCTCGCCGAGGCCATCGTCTGCAACTCCATCCAGGAGCTCGAGCTCGGGGCCTTCGCGCTGTTCCCGAGCGTCCTCCCCGTGGGCCCGCTCTCCTCCGGCAAGCCGGCCGGCAGCTTCTGGGCCGAGGACGCCTCCTGCGCGGCGTGGCTCGACGCGCAGCCGGCCAAGTCCGTCGTGTACGTCGCGTTCGGCAGCTTCGCCGCCTACGCCGCCGCGCAGCTCGTGGAGCTCGCCGAGGGGCTCGCGCTGACCTCCCGGCCGTTCCTGTGGGCGGCCAGGCCGGGGTCGGCGGGCGAGGAGCTCGTCGACGGGCTCCGCCGCCGCGCCGCGCCGCGCGGGCGCGTGGTGGGGTGGTGCCCGCAGCGGCGCGTGCTGGCGCACCCCTCGGTCGCCTGCTTCCTGACGCACTGCGGCTGGAACTCGACGATGGAGGCCGCGGCGAACGGCGTGCCGCTCCTGTGCTGGCCGTACTTCACCGACCAGTTCCTGAACCAGAGCTATATCTGCGACGTGTGGAGGACGGGGATGAAGGTGCCGAGGCCGGACGACGGCGGCGGCACGGCGGGGATCGTCGGGAGGGAGGTGGTGCGGGGCAAGGTGGAGGAGCTGCTCGGCGACGCGGGGACGAAGGCGAGGGCGCTCGCGCTGCGGGACCTCGCCCGGCGGGCCGTCGGTGAGGACGGGTCGTCGCGCCGGAATCTGAAACGATTTGTGGACCTCGTGAAAGGATCGGCGAGCGAATTGAGCTGCGAAACAGGTGGTAATGGATGAGCGCAGCGATTCGCAGGATAGCAGGAGAGCCAAGCGATCGTAGGATAACATGTTTAGAAATGAGATTTGCTATTTATCTGTTGATAAATTTTTTGGAGAAAATCTGTGTTGAATATTTTGATGTTGCAGATATTGTCTTATGATGTTGCAAACATTTATTAGGTGAAAATGAAAGGATAATACATGCAACATTTAAAAACAACATGTGCAATATTATAAAATTCGACAGATTTTACCTTTGAAAATCTACCGACAGATAACTAGTCATTCCCTTTAGAAGGTAAAGTATTTACCTTCGAATATTTTACCTTTCACACTATTCCGTTTTTCAATAAAAAGGTAAAGTATACTTTACGTCTTGATGTCAAAACGTCACATACATAGATCAAGACTCCATCGTCGAAACAAATCCTCGAAAAAATTGAGGGATGAGAGGGGAAGCGGAAGATGTGACATGCATAGATCAAGATCTGAGCAATGCTGGTATTTTCCATCATTTGTCCTTTATTATCTCCTACCATTTGAAATTATAAAATGCTAACATCCCTTCCCATAGCTTTGAAGAAGTGTCGGCTGGTTAACACAATTACAATTTTAAATAAGATATGGTTGATTGACGTCCGCACATTGTCACATGCCTTTATCAAACTATGCTTAAGGCGTGGCCAACAATTGGCTAGCCACACCTTAAGGTAATATTTTAATATTTGGACGAAGGTGTGAGTTTTTAACATATTAGTAAAAGTATGGCTAGTCATAAGTGTAGAATGAACTAAATAATTATCTATGTATGTGATGTTTTTTTTCTGTCAAAGTTACAATAATTTCACTATGGACTATAATTTAGAACAGATGGAGATTGATTTTTTTCATACAAAACTATTTATGTCATCTTTAAAATATTAAAACTTGTCGCCGTGACAATATTTGTTGAGACCTCTTCACTGCGGCTGACATGAACCCTCTTGAAAAACACTCCACCAAGGAGACGGAAAGCGAACCTACATCGTTTGAAGTCCCAGCGATGCTGGTATTTTTTAGAGCAAGTATAATAAGTACATGTAAGCAGGTTGAATGACTTGCCATATCATTTTAGTGATGACGTGGAGGAGAGGGGGAAAAGAGAGAGAAGAAGTGAGCTACAAGCTTACATCCAGCTGAGGCACATGTACCCATGCACTTTGTGAGAGGATGAATTGGACCATCTATTAATGTTACAGCCTATATCAACAATGAACTATATGAGTGGGTTGTTAGGTAGGTTATATATGACATGTCACTAACATTTAGTCAGCAACTGGTTAAATCATTAGCCATACTCTGAATCAATCACATTTCAAATGCTACTTTTTTGCTAATTAAGGGGCAGTTCGGATCCACATGACAAGAGCAAAACTTCTGCCCTCAAGAAAAGATGGTAAAAGTTTTACCATTAGAGATATTTGGATCCAATGGCAAAAATTTTGACAAAAACCCATTTAAACTCATTCTCCTCCTTTTGCCATGGGGGTGTTTGGAGTCAAATGGTAAAAGTTTTGTCTTTTTGCCCAATTTTACCACAATGTTGAGCCAAAAGATTTTTTCCATCTCATTTTTGATTTGCCCTTTTTTCATGGGGTGTTTAGAGGCAAATGACAAAAAAATGGTAAAACTTTTGACATTTACCATTTGCCTATGGATCCAAACAGTCCCTAAATTTGCTTTCTGTGGCCAGCATCATTATTTAAGAAGCTACACTAGTTGCCATGTTAGTAGTACTATTTAGCCCGTTACACTTCAAGCTTTGTACTAGTATATACATCCAAGCTGCCCTGCCAATCTGTCTTACAGTTCACCAAGCCTTATTTTGTCGGCTGTCGCCGCGTAAAAGATACTGGGACTGGTCAAATCCTGTAGCATTTTATTAGTACACTCGCTGATGCAAGGCATGACGCGTCTGCAATGCATCGACGAGTTCGCCTTCATAATCCCTAAGCTCCCCGGGCACCGGCCAACAGCCTATACGCACCCCGGGCACCGGCCAACAGCCTATACGCACCATGGCGGCGTCTCCTCCTCAGCCTCGTGTCATGGTGCTTCCCTTCCCCGCACAGGGTCATGTCATGCCGCTCATGGAGCTGTCCCACCGGCTCGTGGAGCACGGCTTCGAGGTCGTCTTCGTCAACACGGAATTCAACCACGCCCGCATCCTCGCGGCGTTGGAAGGAGGAGAGGCGGCGGCGGCGGCTGCTGCCGCCGGCGGGATCGAGCTGGTCTCCTTCCCGGACGGCATGGGCCCCGACGGCGACCGCACGGACATCGGCAAGCTGTTCCAAGGCTTGCCGTCGGCGATGCTCGGTGGGCTGGAGGAGACGATCAGGTCCAAGAAGATAAGGTGGGTGGTGGCCGACGTGTCCATGAGCTTTGTGCTGGAGCTGATCCCCACGGTGGGTGTGCGCGTCGCCTTGTTCTCCACTTTCTCGGCCGCCAACTTCGCGCTGAGGATGCACGTTCCCAAGATGATAGACGATGGCATCATCGACGAAACAGGTAAGAGCAAACAAAAACAATTCGAGTTGCCAAGAACAAATAAAGATATGGTTTACGTTTGCAGGGATTATGAAAAGGAACGGGAGGATCCAGCTGAGCCCCGAGATGCCGGCCATCGACGCCACCGAGCTCCCCTGGATCACCCTTGCAAAGAGCCCGGAGTCTCGCAGAGCCATGATTCAGAACGTGATCGAGAACAACTCGACACTCAAGCTCGCGGACACCATTGTCTGCAACACGTTCCGGGAGATCGAGTCCGGGGCGCTGGCCCAACTGCCGATACCGGCGCTGGCCATCGGCCCGCTGGAGGCGCCCAAGTTCGCATCGGCGGGTGGCCATTTCTGGGCCGAAGACGAGGCCTGCATCCCCTGGCTCGACGCGCAGGCTCCCGGCACCGTCCTCTACGTGGCGTTCGGGAGCCTCACGGTGTTCGACGCAGAACGGCTGCAAGAGCTCGCCGACGGGCTGGTGCTCACCGGACGGCCGTTCCTCTGGGTGTTCCGGCCGAACTTCGCCGACGATGTCCGCGGCGAATGGCTCGACGAGTTCCGGCGCCGCGTCGCCGGCAAGGGGCTCGTCGTCGGCTGGGCTCCCCAGCAGCGCGTGCTCTCGCACCCCTCGGTGGCGTGCTTCGTGTCGCACTGCGGGTGGAACTCGACCACGGAAGGCGTGCGGCACGGCGTCCCGTTCCTGTGCTGGCCCTACTTCGCCGACCAGTTCTTGAATCAGAGCTACATCTGCGACCTGTGGGGTGCCGGCTTGAGGATCCGCGCCGACGAACGGGGGATCGTCACCAAGGAGGAGATCAGGGACAAGGTCGCGCTGCTGCTCGGTGACGAGGAGATCAAGGAGAGGACGCTGTCCTTGAAGGGAGCGGCGTGCGTGAGCGTCGCGGATGGAGGGTCGTCGCATCAGGATCTACTCAAGTTAGTGAATCTGCTAAGAGAAAATTAATTAGTCTTTAGCATATCAGGATTCTTTTGTAGAGGTTCAGAGATCAGTTGGTTAAATATACATTTGTTGCAGAGCCGTTAGAAAATTAAAGGATGCAAACATGTAGTAAGTGGATCGGTGGATGGGGCCATTGTCTCAATGCATTATTTTAGGCAACAGTACAAAGCGGTGTCCCGCATTTGGAATTGTATCACTGGAGAGCAAGTGCAATGCAACATAGGCCTTGTCTAGTTCTCATAGTTTGCCCCCAAATTTCACTATGTAAAAATAAGATTCTCGTCACATCAAAATGCCGACACATGCATGCAGTATTAAATGTAGATGAAATCAAAAACTAATTATACGGTTTTGTTGTACTTTGCGAGACGAATATTTTGAGCCTAATTAATCAATGTTTGGACAATTATTCGCAAATACAAACGAAATGCTACAGCTACGCTACAGTGACAAAATGTCAACTTTAGCCTCCCTAAGTTGGAAACTAAACAAGGCCATATGCAACAATGGACAATAGTGTGAAAGCCCCCACCTCTCAATCTGGAAAATTCCCAGACAAGTTCCAAACCAAAAAAAAAAACAATCCCGAGGTAGGAGCAATTCATTAAGCCCTATTTGGATCCATTCCAACTAAAAATTAGATAACTAATTTGTAATGGTTTATTTTAACTGGCTAAAGAGTACTTAGCTAAACTTTACCTCGGGTGTTTGGATCCATCAGCTAATTGAATTAATTGGACTATCCTACCCTTCATTAATTATGGACAGAGTATATGGTAGTGGGAAATAGGTGGGGGTATTTTGGTCTTTGAACACGTTTAGCCGGGTTTAGCTAGGTTCAATCAGCTAAAGAAATCATGTATCTTTTGGCATGTAGCTGAAGTTTAGCTGAATTTTAGCTGCTTCTGTTTGGATCCAGACAGGGCTTAAACAGGGCTATATATAAATATTAAACAGGATCAAGGTTTACCCATTCTAAATTAAAGTATGAACTAAAACAAGGTTACTAAACTTTAAACTTTATAAATCAATGTGCCACCTGACAGGAGATACTTATAGATCTGATCTTAATAGTGATAAAATCACCATCGCATGCGTCTTGTCGTCGACGAATATGTCACCCACCATTGATAGAATAACGCCAATTAATCTATCTATCTATCTTCTATATACTATAAGGATCCAGTATAATTGAAAACATTTCTCACCCAAAAAAATCATACCCACCCCTCACAGAGGACCCACGTGTCGGGTCCAACGGTGCAAACGACGTGGAAAGTTTTTAAAAAACGATGTTTCTAAAAAGTTTTTGCCGTTTTGGACATTACTTTTCTCACCGAAAATTTCTTTACCCACCTCACGTACCCCAAAAGATGATATGCCGTATAAATCCAGGACTCTCCGAATATAATTTATTTATAAGATGAGCGCTAATTTCGGGCAGGTACTCCGAGCATCCGAGTCGCATTCTTTTTACCCCACGTCGTGTGCAGCCAGGACTCCAATTCCTGTTGAAAAACCATGGCGATGAAACACAACAGGTCAAAACACCGTTGACGCTTTCGGTCAATGACGGACCATTTTTTTTTTTGGCAGAGGTGTTAGTCACTTTAGTATTAGGTAAATAAAAGAAGGTCCAAGGCTGTAATTTGATCGTGCGAGGGCACGGGCGGAACCGTTGCTATGTCGGCAATGGCGGCGCTGTGACCGCTCCTCTCGCCAGCCACGTCCATGCGCTGTAACCTCGAGGTAAGAACGTATGGCGTGTGAGTTGTTTTCTTTTTATTTTGACAAAAATCTAGGCTCGATCATGAACCATGGGAACATCCGTAGTTCCATATGTAACACATCCTCTCAAATCAGATCAATAATTAATGTCGTAATTTACTCGATCAAGTCACCACTCTACAAACTCTCTCCTTTGTTCAAGGATCATATATACTGTACTGGTGACTTGGTGAGTTCATTTGATCGAGAACAATTCGAATTGTACAATGATATTATTTAATTTTTTAGATAGGCGCCTTTGACATATAAATTTGTATTAAACACAACTTCTATTGCATCTTTCATTGTGAGTTCGTTATATACACTTGGACCATCTCTCTTAAACTTCTATTAATCAAAGGATTTATTGCAGCGCTGGCGGCGTTTCTGTACAGATCCAGCGCATGTGGTGCCAACGGTGAGTGTACAAGTACGGTGATGCAATTTCACTTTTGAGCACTCCACCTGTTCAATCAACTTTTGTTCTCGATGTTAGTCTGGACCGGGAGCTTGACAGCGGCGTTGGCCGGCGGCGCGGCGCCGCCGGCCGGAGACGACATGGGTGAAGGACGGCGTGGTGGATTGCGAGGAGATCCGGGCATTCCTGGCCTACCACCATGGCATCCCTGGCATGCACTTGGAGTATCCCACCTTGAGCTACGACGTTCACAACATAGTGTGGTTTATTGTTCGGGAACGCCGTGGAAACTCGACCGAGGTGGTATGGATGATGGTGAAGGTCAACACGAGGAACAAGGAGGTGCTGCAGGCGATCCCCTGCACCATCGATCCATGTAAAGCAGAGTACTATATAGCGGTGAAACTTCAGTGGTAATAGGTACATTAAGCTCTATCTGCGTGTCTGCGGCGTCGGCCCTGGGGTTGGACAGCGAGCCACGAGACCTACGTATAGGTAACGTCTTAATTATGATCTTATTTAAATTAAACTTAGATAAACATATACATATTAATGTGTGTGTCTAATTTTATACACGTGCGTCACGCACGTGCACTCTACTAGTTATTAAAATAAATTCAGAATATGCGAGCATATATGTGGAGTCGTGGGCTCGAATCCACGTAGACAGATTCCATCGTATCAAACCTAAACATCTAAGCTACGGTCAGTTAGAATCTCTTCACGGCTTCTACGGTGCCACCCAACACTTTGTACCATTTTCCCGCCATGAATCCTCTTCAAAAACACCCCAGGAAGTAAAGGGATAGAGGCAGGAAAAATAAAACCATTTTAACCTTTACTTGAAAATCATTCGAAATCAAAACCATGTTGGTATTTTTCTATGCCAATCACAGATTAAATGTTCTTTTCTGAAACGAACCACATTTGAAAGATTACTTTATTTTTTTGACTTAAATTCACTCTCACCACCATCATTTTTGTAGAAGCTACTAATTGCCATGTTGGCACGATTTAGCCGTTACACTACAACCTGTCGATCTGTCGTACAGTTCCAACTTGACTTATTTTCAGGCTGCCGTCGCGAAAAGATATATACAAGTGACATGCCAAGTCCAGTAGCACCACTACTACACACTCGCTGATGCAAGGCATGACGAAAACGGATCGATGAGGTCCCCTTCAAAATCAGTGGCGCCGTCGAAAGCGACAAGAGCTCTCGTTTCTGATTGGTGCAGCTCAGCAGCTCACCCTCAACCTGATTTCTGATCCAGTAGCCGTACACCACTCAAGGCAAGCACACAAGCTAAGCCACTGCAGCTATCCTCCGGCCATTCCTCCATGGCAGCGACTTCTAAGCCTCGTGTCATGGTGCTGCCCTTCCCCGCACAGGGCCATGTCGTGCCGCTCATGGAGCTGTCTCACCGGCTCGTGGATCACGGCTTCGAGGTCGTCTTCGTCAACACGGACTTCAACCACGGCCGCATCCTCGCGGCCATGGCAGGAAGAGAGACAGGAGTAACCCCTGCCGACGGGATCGAGCTGGTCTCCTTCCCGGACGGAATGGGCCCGGACGGCGACCGCACGGACATCGGCAAGCTGATGAAAGGCTTGCCGGCGGCGATGCTCGGCGGGCTGGAGGAGACGATCAGGTCCAAGAAGATAAGGTGGGTGGTGGCCGACGTGTCCATGGGCTTTGTGCTGGAGCTGGTCCCAACGGTGGGCCTGCACGTCGCCTTGTTCTTCACTTTCTCGGCCGCCATCTTCGCGCTGAGGGCGCAGCTTCCCAGGATGATAGAGGATGGCATCATCGACGAAACAGGTCAGAGCAAACCGCCAAAAAAAACACACACTGAAAAAACAATTCGATTACAAGTGTCATGCATGATCTTTAGTAGTGTATGAAATCAACTTGTGAAGATCAGGGGCATCGTTTACGTTTGCAGGGAATGTGAAAAGGAATGAGAGGATCCAGCCGAGCCCCAAGATGCCGGCCATCAACGCCAGCGAGCTTCCCTGGGTCAGCCTTGGCAAGAGCCCAGAGTCACGCAGAGCCATGATCCAGAGTGTGATCAAGAACAACACGACATTCAAGCTCGCCGACACCATTGTCTGCAACACATTCCAGGAGATCGAGTCCGGGGCACTGGCCCTCCTACCCCTACCGGCGCTGGCCATCGGCCCGCTGGAGGCGCCCAAGTCGGCATTGGCGGCCGGCCATTTCTGGGCCGAAGACGAGGCCTGCATCCCCTGGCTCGACGCGCAGCCTCCCGGCTCCGTCATCTACGTGGCGTTCGGGAGCCTCACGGTGTTCGACGCGGAACGGCTGCAAGAACTCGCCGACGGGCTGGTGCTCACCGGACGGCCGTTCCTGTGGGTGTTCCGGGCGAACTTTGCCAACGGCGTCCATGAAGGCGACGGCTGGCTCGACGCGTTCCGGCGCCGCGTCGCCGGCAAGGGGCTCGTCGTCGGCTGGGCTCCCCAGCAGCGCGTGCTCTCGCACCCCTCGGTGGCGTGCTTCGTGTCGCACTGCGGGTGGAACTCGACCATGGAAGGCGTGCGGCACGGCGTCCCGTTCCTGTGCTGGCCCTACTTCGCCGACCAGTTCTTGAACCAGAGCTACATCTGCGACCTCTGGGGTGCCGGCTTGAGGATCCGAGCCGACGAACGGGGGATCGTCACTAAGGAGGAGATCAGGGACAAGGTGGCGCTGCTGCTCGGGGACGAGGAGATCAAAGCGAGGGCGCTGTCCTTGAAGGGCGCGGCGTGCGCCAGCGTCGCGGACGGAGGGTCCTCGCATAAGGACCTGCTCAAGTTGGTCAGTCTGCTAAGAGAAGATTAGTGTTTAGCATCTGGAAATTTTAGTGCTAATTCAGAGGTCAGTTACTTAGATATAGAATGATTGTTGCAGAGCGGTTAGAAAATTATAAAGGACGCAAACATGTACGTGGATGGACCATTATCTCATCGCTTTGGTTTTAGACAAGGCCCTGTTCGGCTGGCTGGCGCTGGTTTTTGGTGAGAGAAAAAACACTGTTGGCTGGTTGGTGCTGAATTTTGCTGAGAAAAAAACACTACTAGCTACCAAGGATTGTTCCACATTTGGAATTGTGTCAGTGCAGAGCAAGTACAATGCAACATGTGGAGCAGTGTACAATACAAGATCTGATAGTGACACACCATCTCTAGATCAGCAAAGAGCAGATAAGTTCCGGACAGAAAACAATTGCTAGGGAAAATAAAGCAATAATAAGTGGTGAACTGTTCTATTAGGAGGTATAAAATGACATCCTTTTTCTACAGTTGGCTTCGTCCTGGCAGAAAACAGTTGCCACGGAGCTGTCAATAATGTTAGCCTGCTACCAGCTAGACTACAGAATTGATGAGTAAGATGCAGCCAATATTGCCTTCCTCAACAAAAGAAAGACGCAAGACCACTCTGTGGCTGGAAATTCATCAGCACGAACGACTGTCAAGACGAGAAACCGATGGGCAAGCCGGTGAGTAATCCCTCCGTCCCATAATATTAGCATTTCAAGCATTCAAACTCAAGAAATAACACAACTGCTAAAAGACCTCTGTACCCCTCATTTTACACTACCCACCAACTTTCACCTACCCTACCAACCCATTTGATTTTGTCTTATCTGTAGAAATGCTTATATTTTGGCAAAAAGTTTGAACCCTACGAATGCTTACCTACCCGGACAGAGGGAGTACCAATGAATTCTTGCTGACGTACGTTGTCACGCAGGCACGCAGCGACATCGGTGCGGTCGCCCGGGCGGATTGGCCATAGGCTGCTGCTACTGCTATGCGCCTCTATCTTTCTAGTATATCCACAGGAGCCGCCAGCATCCGACAGCAGGCTCCATCAAGCTCTAAAGGTGCAATCAAGGACTCAGTGCAGCCGTATATACCACGGCAGCGCATACACACACGCTAGCTTCACCACCAGCCTCCATGGCCGCCGCGGCTGCTGCTCCCCGGCCTCGCGTCATGGTGCTGCCCTTCCCGGCGCAGGGCCATGTCATGCCGCTCATGGAGCTCTCCCGCCGGCTCGTCGACCACGGCTTCGAGGTCGATTTCGTGAACACGGACTACAACCAAGCCCGCGTCCTCGCGGCCCTGACGGCGGCGGCAGGAGGAGAGACCGGAGCGGCTGCCCATGCCGGGATCCACTTCATCTCCCTCCCGGACGGCCTGGGCCCTGACGGCGACCGCACCGACATCATCCAACTTGGCCAGAGCTTGCGGCCGGCGATGCTTGGCCGCGTCGAGGAGCTGATCAGAGCCAACAAGACCCGTTGGGTGGTGGCCGACGTCTCCATGAGCTGGGTGCTGGATCTGGCTGACAAAGTCGGCGTGCGCATCGCCCTGTTCTTGACATATTCCGCCGCCGTCTTCGCGCTGAGGGCGCATGTTCCCAAGCTGATAGAGGATGGCATCATCGACGAAAGTGGTAAGAGCAAACCAGAGTGATTTCTAAGTTCCACTGACTTCTCCACATCGATTCATGTTGGACATGCTGTTTCGATCCGTATGCAGGGAATGTCAACAGGAATGAGAGGATCCAGCTGAGCCCCAAGATGCCGGCCATCGCCACGGCCGAACTCCCCTGGACTGGCGTTGGCAAGAACCCCGAGTCACGAAGAGCCATGCTGCAGAGCGCGATCAAGAGCCCGCCATACGCGCTCGCGGACACCATCGTCTGCAACACGTTCCAAGAGATCGAGTCCGAGGCGCTGGCCCTCCTCCCCAAGGAGCCACTGGCCATCGGGCCCCTTGTGGCTTCCAAGACGACGTCAGCCAGCCATTTCTGGCCTGAAGACCTGACCTCCCTCGCCTGGCTTGACGAGCAGGCCCCCGGCTCGGTCGTCTACGTGGCATTCGGGAGCTTCACAGTCTTCGACACTACAGGTCTCCAAGAGCTCGCCGACGGGCTGGTGCTCACCGGACGGCCGTTCCTGTGGGTGGTCCGGCCGAACTTCGCCAACGGCGTCGATGAAGGCTGGCTGGAGGAGTTCAGATGCCGCGTTGGAGGCAAGGGGATGGTCGTCGGCTGGGCCCCGCAGCAGCGCGTGCTCTCGCACCCCTCGGTGGCATGCTTCGTCTCGCACTGTGGGTGGAACTCGACGATGGAAGGGATGCGCCATGGCGTCCCGTTCCTGTGCTGGCCATACTTCGCCGACCAGTTCTTGAACCAGAACTACATCTGCGACGTGTGGGGCACGGGCTTGAAGATTCGCACCGACGAGCAGGGCGTCGTCACCAAGGAGGAGATCAAGGGCAAGGTCGCCAGGCTGCTCGGAGATGAAGGGATCAAGGCGAGGGCGTTGTCCTTGAAGAGCATGGCATGCGCGAGCATCGTGGATGGAGGGTCCTCACATCAGGATCTGCTCCAGTTTGTGAACCTGCTGAGAGAATAATATGTTTAGCTCGTCAGAATTTTTTTTTACCATTCAGAGGTCAGATAATTGATTAGGTAAACATTGTTGCAAGTCGCAATCAAAGGTGGATAGACAGCCATAGAGTGTACTGAGATACTACTAAATTAGAAAGTATGTCGATGTCAGTGGGCAGCAAATGTCAAATGCATTTTGCCCTCGTGGTGTTTGGTCGCTGCTATGGGCCATGTACTAAAGGTGACACCTGACATCATTTTAAGGAATTGCTTTTTCCAGTAGTTCGCTAACAATCTCTAGATCGGCAAAGTGGCTAGGGAAGTTCCAAAGAAGCAGCAATTGCTAAATACTGAATGCCTGCCGTTTCGACCGAGCCATCAAAAACTGAGCTAGCAGAGCCCTACAACTAGAAGCAAGTACAGACTACAGAGTTCACCAGAGTCTATATATTAGCACTCAGCAAGATGCTCCCTTCTAAAAGTGTTAATGACACAGTGTCAGTCTGTAACAATATGTCTCAAATAACTAATTGGGTGAGGAATTGCACAACTGAACAGATGCAGGCTTACGAAAATAATGTAGATGCTGCATGAGACCAGATCATGGCATCTCAGTTATTTCCAAGACTATCCATTTTTAATGGAAATTTCCAAGACAATCTGGCTCTGTGGCTTTTCTGCGCAGTATACAAATTAGCGTGAGCTTTCTCCACAGGTAGCTTAAAAAGGCATTTGAGTTATTTCCAAGACTGTCTTTTTTGAAAGGAAATTTCACAATCTGGCTCTGTGGCTTTTCTGCACAGTATACAAATTAGCATGACCTTTCTCCACAGGTAGATGAACAGTAAAATGTCGATAAAAGTTTAAAACAGAAGATGATATGTGAAATTAATTTATAATCCATGATCTGTATTAACTTTTGGATACACAGGATTTCAATCTTTGTTGGTTGAATGTAATGGCCAAGAGCCAACAAAATCTATGTTCTAAAATTCTCTCATTTTAGATGGATTATGTATTTGCCTTTTTATAGAGTGCCCGTATCTTTGAACCTATCAGAATTTCCAGTGCACCTTTTTTACAGGTAATGGATAGGCCAGACTGCCAGAGGTAGAAGAAGCTCAGCAGCAGGCATCTCAATCACGTGCATATAAGCAAATACATCTATTCTGCCAAGCATACCCTATTTGCAATGTCTCCATCCCCTAGCATACGTGGCCATTTTCCTTGGCCAGCAAGACAGTGAAAACAAAGTGGTCAACTCTGGACTCAATGATTGCGAAGATAACCTTCTCTTTGGAAAAGTGAGGCATATATTCAACAGGCTACAAACTTGCCTGCCAAGCATACCCTATTTGCAATGTCTCCATCCCCTAGCATACGTGGCCATTTTCCTTGGCCAGCAAGACAGTGAAAACAAAGTGGTCAACTCTGGACTCAATGATTGCGAAGATAACCTTCTCTTTGGAAAAGTGAGGCATATATTCAACAGGCTACAAACTTGCTGATGTATAGTCTGATGCAACATTCATGATATGGCACCCTTTATATGCACACTTACATCTATCCACAAGGAGGAGCAAGCACTGTCCCCACAAACTGTTTGTAGCCATGACAGAAACAACCATCACGGCTGCCGCGGCCGCTCAACCTCATGTCATGGTGCTACCCTTCCCTGCACAAGGTCATGTCATTCCACTAATGGAGTTGTCCCACAGGCTAGTCGACTATGGATTCAAGGTTGACTTCGTAAATACCGAGTTCAACCACAACTGTATCCTCAAGTCCATGCAAAACAAAGGAGTGATCCCTGAAGGAATTCACATGCTCTCCATTCCAGATGGTATGGACCCTGCTGATGATCATACAGACATTGGCAAGTTGGTTGGTGGCTTACAAGCTGCCATGTTCAGCCCCCTTGAGGAGATTATCAAAATCAAGAAGATAAAATGGGTGATAGCAGATGTGTCTATGAGCTGGGCACTAAAACTGACCAACACAGTGGGTGTACGTATTGCTTTGTTCTCAACTTACTCAGCATCTGTGTTTGCGCTAAGGATGAAACTTCCAAAACTAATTGAGGATGGTGTTATTGATGAAAGTGGTAAGAATCAAATGCCCTTGAGTATAGCAAATTCCATATTGTTATGTTCCTCCTTGCATCTATGACTCAGTGACCAGAGTATTGAATTTCATGCAGGGAACGTGAAAATACATGATATGATCCAACTGATGCCACCCATCGACTCGACTGAGATACCCTGGGTCAGCCTGGGCAGCACCACAGAAAGGCGCAGAGTGAACATACGGAATGTCATTAATACTAACCAATTGATGGCACTTGCTGAGGCCATCATCTGCAACACATTCAGCGAAGTGGAGCCTGAAGCATTGGCTCTCCTCCCCAATGCATTGCCCATCGGTCCATTGGTAGCGCCGATGTCAAAGCTGACTGGTAATTTCTGGTCTGAAGATTTGACCTGCCTCACGTGGCTTGACACGCAAGCCCCTGGCTCCATCATATATGTGGCATTCGGGAGCTCAACTGTCTTTGATGCGACAAGATTCCAAGAACTGGCCAACGGACTTGTGTTAACTGGCAGGCCATTCTTATGGGTAGTCCGGCCAAACTTCACCAAAGAAATCGAAGAGGAGTGGTTCAACCAATTTAAGCAGAGTGTCGGTGGCAAGGGACAGGTCGTTACTTGGGCTCCCCAGCAAAGGGTGCTCTCACACCCTTCAGTTGCTTGTTTCATGACACACTGTGGGTGGAACTCAACGATGGAAGGTGTGCTCCATGGTGTTCCGTTCTTATGCTGCCCCTACTTTTCTGACCAGTTCTGCAACCAGAGCTACGTGTGCAATGTGTGGAAGACAGGCCTGAAGCTTTGTGCCAATGAGCAAGGGGTTGTCACAAAGGAAGAGATCAAGGACAAGGTAGTGCAACTGCTGGGAGATAAGGATATCAAGGAGAGGGCAGTCCTGTGGAAGAACAAGGCATGTGCAAGCATCAGAGAGGGAGGATCCTCTCACGAGAACTTGCTCAAATTTGTGAAATTGCTACAAGAAGGATGATACTCACTCCATTCTTAAATATATGACGTTTAGGACAAGCAAATTAGTTCATTTTTGAACTAAATAGCTTGTCCTAAACAACATATATTCGAGAACAGATGTAGTATTTCAGGATTCTGACTAAGTTCCACATACAGTTATACTACATTGTTGCGGTAGTGCAGAGTTGGTTTCTGCGTTTAATCATTTCCTATGTGAGAATCTGTATGTGCTCTTCTCCTAGGGAGCCATTCTAATAAAATGCATACAGCCTGTGTATGTGCTACCCATAGGAACCTCTACAGATGGTGGAGCTGTTGACATAGTAGTCAAAAGTAAAAACAGAACGCATGCATAAAGCAGTGACCATCAAAGTGTAATAGTCAATTCATGGGAATAAACCTTCTCATGAAAGAGTAATTTCTATATATAAGGAACTGTCACATTGGAGCTAGGTACGCTATGTAAAAGCCATTGGTGTTAAGAAATGAGGAACGACCCAGCTACTGGTTACTGAAACTGACACTGAAAAAGAAAAACAGCGATGTCTCACAGTTTCCACAGTTCCAATAAACGCCCCAAATCGAACGAATCTCGAGATTACTAAGGAAAGTAGGAATACAGGATGCTCAAAGTGCAGTCGTACCTGACAATGGCGAGGTCGCCGCCGTAGCCCCAGAGGTGTTCGATGGAATGTCGGGCCCCAATGGCGGGCACGGGGGCACCGCCGCCACGGGCCCACGGCAGCGCCATCCCACTTTGGTTGCGAGTCACGAGACCTTGCTCCCTACCGTTCTCGATCCGCGGCGGCGTGGGGTTAAGCAACCGATCCGTCGCCCGCTTCCTCACTCTGTCTTGTCCCCTTCGCCTTCCTCTCGTGCCTCACCGGCTGCCCTGCCCCTGCCCCAAAGGGAAAAAAATCCAGTGCGCCGGGAGCGCACGCGCGCGTGCGCCCCCGCGCGGATCGCCGCTCAACTCTCATCGGACGACGCGTGCTCAGTACGCGGCTCCGCACGCACCACGCCCCATCCGCTCGGCTTCACGCCCGGCTCCGCACGCGACTCGGACTCGGCTCCTGCTCCGCTCCCCCGCTCGGTTCTTTCCGGTCCCGCGACGAGCAAGTAGGGTTTCCTGCGCTATGTCGATCGTTTTCCCCGCCGCTGTTCTTGCGACGGCGCTGTGGACGAGACGTACGACACCAGGAATTGGTGAGCAGATGAAGCAACAACTCGTCCCATGTATCAATGGGGCCTGGCAAGCACCAGTGCACGCAGTCGATGCCGAAGCCAACCTTTCTCGTGCGGCCAATGCCCGTACTGCCCCGGGTGCCCGTCAGCCCCTCATTTGCATCATCTCGCTGACGTACATGAGCACGAACCGCCCCGGAGTCGCCTCGCTCGCTGCCGCCGCGCGGAACTCCTCGACCTGCGCGGCGTGGAACGCCGCCTCCGTCTCTGGGAGCGCCGCCGCCGCCTCGTCGCCACGCACGGGCCGCGTCCGGAGGCAGTTCCCGCCGTCGTACCACTTGCCGCCCTCGTAGTGCGGCGGCGCCACATCCTGACGATCACCCTGCCGCGGAACCCCGGGAGGCCCCGCAGCGCCCGAAACGTGCTGGGGTCGCCGCAGTCGCTGCAGCCGAGCACGCGGCCGCGCTCGTGGAGCACGACGGGGCGGGTGAACCACTTGGCGCCGTTGAGGAGGACGTAGTCGTAGCCGGCGACGCCGCCGCCGAGCGGTGGGGAAGACGATTCGACGGAGAACAGGAAACCCTACCTGCTCGTCACGGGACCGGAAAGAAGCGGAGCAGGAGAGCGGCGCCAGGAGCCGAGTCCGTGGAGCGTCCATGAGTCGAGTCGCGTGCGGAGCCGGGCGTGGAGCCGAGCGGATGGGGTATCGAGCGTGCGGAGCCGCGTACTGGAGCGCGCGTCGTCCGATGGAAGTTGAGCGGCGATCCGCGCGGGGGCGCAGCCTGGCGCGCGTGCGGCCCCGGCGTACTGGATTTTTTTCCCCCCAAACTGCCGCGCTTTGCGTCAGGGTAGATTGTCCCGCGGGCCGCAGAGCACAATGACATGTACAAAAGTTTGGATTCAGGCCATCGGGCGGGGTAGGTCCGGTATCAGTTCGGCCCAGCGTATAAGAAGCAAGTTTGGGCCATGTTGGGGCCCCATCAACACATGCTCTCACATTGTCAAAGAATCGCTGGCACCGAACAGCACGGCACTGGTCTCGAGCCCTCTACCCGCCCGCCCGCACCGCAGCCGGTACGTGCCAGACCCCGGCACCATGTGGTGGCGGCGCCGCGCGGGGGCAGGGCAGGTGGAGATGCGCGCGCACCACCGCCCCGTCCGTCGGTCGGCCCAGTCGACTGACCGAGCCGGGCATCCCGCCCGCGGCAGGCGGGGGTCCATCGGCACGCGTAAAGAATTGGGAAGACGCGTGGGACAGTGACACCCCCCAGCCGCAGCCGGTTCGCCCGCCAGCCTGCCTGCCCGACGAAGCCCACGTTGGAAAGTCAAAATCGCGGCGTGGGATGGGAATGAGGTTCCCTTGGCTTCGCTTCCCCTGGTCCCTGCTCCTCCAGCTCACCCGGCGTCGCTCCCTACGCCGTCACGACCGCGCTCCCGTGTCAAAGGGGTCGGGGTCGGACGTAACGTGATCGTGGGCGACCCCCTGGGTTGGAGTTTTGCAGGGTCCGGAGCTGCGAGGCGGCTTCGGTTGGCCTTCCCACCAGGCGGCAGTGTCGGCCCCAGCGCAGCTGCCCCTGGCCTCTGGAGGCTGCTTCCCGGTTCTCACTTTCTCTTGCTTCTCACATGCACGAAAAAACGTCGATATCGTAATCATATACGAGTACATAGTACGCGTTCCTATTCTTCTCAGCTCTCATTCTAGATCCAGACATCTCGCGCGCGCAGATACGTACACGTTCCTCGCCTAACTTGTCCTTCAGTCCTTGCTAGGTCTGGTGCCCGATAATTAGCTGATTCTCGGCAGTACGTTCCATACTTCCATGCCATGTGAATCCACAAGATCTTTCTCAAGTGTAGTTAGTTTCGAAGGTCTGGTGTAAAAGGAACTGGATACGGTGCGGTTGTAGTAGTATACTGTAGAGCCACGGCCAAAGACGGTCCAGGCTCCAGAGTGACAAAATTAGCCGTACCACGCGTCGCTGCAACAGCGCAAGCAAATCGTGTCCTGCACTTCTGCTCCAGCAATTTCAACATCTCCTTCGCTGTGTTGCAATGCAAGTATGCAACGGGGGACAGGGGACCCCAAAATAATATTCACAAAAGGGCCTGCCCTTTTGCATGCTTCCCTTCCCTTCCCTCTCGCTGTCGGGGTAGGTGAGCGGCGACCGGCGAGCCACCTGCATGTTCGCTCGAACATAGTAACGTGCCCAAAGCGGCCACACGCCATGCTCGCCATCATTGGAGACGGAAAAAAGCGGGGGCCAGGAAAAGAGGCCACGGGACGGAACGGAACAGCGAGCAACCTGTCGGTTGATGCGTCATGCCATCCCTCCCTGCCCCGTGCCGCGCTCCCCCTGGGCCTAAACGATTTTTTTTTTTTGCAAGACGAATCGGCGGCACCCCTTCCTAACTCTGCCTAACCCCGGGCAGAGCCGGGAGGCCCCGGGACGCCGGAGGCCAACGAGACAACCTGCTGGATTCGCACGACAGCTACGCGAACCTCCCAGTTCGATCTCGACCAAGTGGCTCCCGGCCGTGCCGTGCGTCGCGGCTCCGGTCACGGCGGGTGGCCGTCGTCGTCGTTGTCTTCGGGTCCATTTTTAGGCAGCGTGAACCTAAGTCCAAGACGTCTTCAGTGTGTGCATTGGGGAGTGCCAAACATTCAGTTCCTCGAAGACTAGAACTGTACTAGCAATGTGGGGTCAGAGTTTGGTGCTGCTGATCGATTTGCGTGCACACTTTTCCTTCGAGAGAAATTACTCGTGTGTGCAGTCCAAGTCGCCTTGGACTGGGAGTGTGTGTGCACAAGCATTCAGTGCCTCGGAGGAACATCGATCAGAGGTTTGGTGTTATCTGTTTATGGATTTGACTCGTTTGAACGCTTTGGCGTTTTGCCTCTAATTTGTTACGGCAATGTGGGTGTTCAGGTCTGTGTTTGGGTTGGCTCTCTTGACTCTTGGTTACCGAACGTGCAATGGCGTTGTCACTTGTCAGCTTGATTATAACTGATTAGTGCCAACCCCGGCCTTGCAGTCTGATGCGGACAAGATCGTCTGACTCGGCATCCCAGCCGGCGAGCTTTGCTAGTCTATCACTGATATACTGGATCCATCTGCAGGAAGGGACATTCCCCACGGTGGCACACGTGAAATCCTCTTGCATTGGTCCACTACCAGTCTACCACTTGACCTCCATCTGCGTAATGTTGCGTCGTCTAATAAGCACATGGTTAGCGTGGGGTTTCTGTTTTTATTTTTACGATGTGACCGTGAAGTTTCTTCCGGTGATCGTTGGAGTTTGGTAGGACCGTAGGAGGCGCGGGACCAGCAGCACTGTTACCGTTGGATTCCCTCGCATATGAAATGCTCGATGCAGTATCGATCGTTAATTCGCCAGTAATAATAAACCTATAGCCCCTTGAAATTTGCGTTTGTAATGTCATCCTCTCAATATATTTTCTTGGAGCATATGTATAGCTGAATGAATGCACCATATCCTCAGAAAAGAAGAACTAAATAATCAGTAACAATATTCATAAATGCCTTCCTGAATGGATGCAAGAATGAATGTAAGCTCCTCCATCGGCGGTGGCTCTGGGTTCTCCGAGGTGAAAACCTAACGGTGACGCGGCGTGTCTTAGCCTTCCTGAAGGCGTTGTTTATGGAGCTCCCTAGCTTCCGCGGCGACGGTATCGAGGGTCCCGCCGATGGTTTAGATACTATAGGCGCATCAAGAGATTCTGGTCTTTGCGTCCGGCCGTTTCAAGTAGAGCACCTGGTATCCTCAGTGCGCTTTATTGTAATAAATTGGTATCCCCAGTATTTACTGCTTTATCTATAAAGCTGGCTACGGCCTTTTCTGGAACAATATTCATAAATACAAGGGATGACCACCAAAATCGTAGTGATACTGGAAGTCCGAAAAAAAAACTTGGCGCAACTGCAACCATTGAGGCGTAAGAGAAAGAAATACGGCACTGGACGTGCAACAAATTCTATGTTTTGTATTGACCATATATCTTAATTACTTATATCAAGATTAACCGTAGGGCTCTGTGCTGAAAGTGATCCACCTTATGTCATGGTCCTTCACCCTTTTGTGTAGCTGATCACTATATGTACATGTACATCTGAAGGCCATCTTTAATTCAAATGCTTACGATGCCACTTCCATACTTAGCAAAAGGTTCCTTTTGCTTACATCAACGGACGCATAATTTGTTCATGTCCTGTAGCATTGTTCCTATGATGCTTTAGTGATTAACGGGTGCTTGCACATGTAAGTACCACGTACAATGGACACTATGCAATCGTCGTACTTCCTCCGGTCATAAACATTTGGCATTTTGATCGACTAGGATGATGTCACACTTTTGAAAATTTAACTATCAATAACTCTCAGAATATTTAGTTTTGAAATATAAAAAAACATGTGTAGACTTGTCTTGAATAACACTTTCATAATCCCACAAATTTCTTAATCATTATCATTATTTCATAAAAAATATGAACAAGTTGCACCTTAAAGACTAAAAAAACATCTATATTATTTTACTGAAGGAAGGACTTCCATATTAGAGAAATGAGTTTACTTTGGTGTTTGATGGCGTGGCAATGTTATTTTTTGTTGCAAGTCTCGGTAGTAAGCAACTTTCATAATGGTATTAATCTAATATTTGTATAAGACTATTTCGAAATCTTCAATTGCAGTTCTAATATTCATTACTTTCGCAATATTTTGACTCACTGTTTCATTTAGCAATCGGCGTACCACTTTTTTTTATACCACGCGTACCATCTCGAGTGGCATGAATGAAACGACATTGCCACAATGCCACTGCAGGACTTTTTTTTTGTCAGCTACATTTTGGGTTTTTTTAACCACACACAACAAACAAATCTCTACAAAGGGGAAAAAAGTGACACGTGGTAGTTACTCCTGCATTCTCTCCGTTAGGCTAATTTACGTAGTAATTACTCCCTGCTCGAACTGAACCAGATCAAATCTGGAGGAGAAAAACGCCAAAGCCGGCAGAAGTTGACGTCGCTCCGCGCTCCCGATCACATCGATCAAGCAACCGAAGGTATCGCAGAGATCTCACTTCTTCCTCCCCTCTGCTCCGATCCGTACTCCTCGTCTCTCCCTCGTGCAGTCGTGCGCGCCTGTAGGTGTCTGCCATGGCCTGATTGCGTTTCTTGGTCTCGCGTGAGAGGCACTCAAAGGCGAATCACCAGTTTTTTTTTTTGAAAAACATCACCAGCTTTCCTTGGCTTGGTTGGTTGCCTCCGCGGCGGTTGCAACCGATTCGGGTGGGGCGACGCCGTGATGGTAGTTCCTTTACCTCTGCTTCACTCATTGTCGGCGGATTCGTGCGTGAACTATGGGATGCAGATCCGGTGTTTGTTGAAATGTCTCATAGGCAGGGGTTTCCTTTTATTGGTGTTGATCGTTGGTGATGCTGCCATGTTGGTGGTGGGTGGTGGCGGGGTTCTTAAAAATGTGATTTGTTTGGCCTGTTGTCATGTCCCATTTATGACGTCCTAAGTTGAAGGCGATGTGGATGTTTACTAAGATGAACATGTTTCTTTTGGAAAAAATATTTAGTTTTCCCCCCTCTGGAGTAGATTTTCAATTAGTTTGTTGACTAAACAGATTTCTAGTTCCGATGTTGTGTATTAGTATTTAACTATGTATGCACCGACTTGTACCTAAAGATTTAATCATGGGAGCGAGAAACAAGAGTATTTGTTGACTTGGTAGCTTGGGCATGTGCCAATCTGCGACTTGGAACTGTGGAAATTAAAGATCTTTTTCAGTAGCACCTTTTCCTAAACGGTGGCTTAAGGAGAAAACAAAGATGGGGTCTTTTTCAGTCTACTACTAGCACTAATCAAATGACAGTGACTACAGACTAAGAAAATTCTTCCTTTTCCTGCTTACACTCCATGTCTGCATAAACAAAGCCTCTCCAGGAATTTTCTCCTCTTTATTTTTTCCTTTTAACTTTTATACCATCAACCCTGGAGTTTCCCTACACTGGATCCAGCCTATGTTTCTTAATCAGCAAAAGAAACACACGTTTTGGTTGGTGGACGGCATAGTTGGGAGAAGCATCTGCATCATCTTCCTGGATTTGATCGTGTCCAGGTTTTGAAGTTTTCTACTGCCTCGGTTCGGTTGATCCAGCCTGCATTTCTTACGTCTCAGTCACTAATGCTGTAGCTTTTGCATCCTTGGTTAGTACTCGTAGCATATTATATGGTTCAGAGCTCAATTATTCGGTTGCTATTGTAGTTGACCGCAGATTAAATTACAGCAACTCTTAGGTTATTCTGCAGGCCATGTTCCTTGACTTGCTTCCCCTTCATGGGCTACATGTACGCACCCATCTCGCCAGTCCCTGTGCACTGAACGAGAGATAGAGCCAGATCTGATCAGAGAGCAATCAGACTATCAGACTTTCAGTTACACCAAAACTGCTCAATCAGCAACTGAAAAAAAACTTTATCAGCACCTTTTGTTATGCGCTTGGTGGTGTAGGAGAATTTTTCTCTCTTTTTTTTTGTGAGGGGTATAGAAGGAAAGTGGTTAGGTGGAGTGTCATGGACTCATGTGAGCGCCTTTTTGATTAATGCAAGTTTGGTGGCATGCATGAGCGAGACCGTGCGCAACTGCATGAGCACTCGTCGTTTCTGACCAGCCTTTGACGCGGTTACTTTTTTTTCCCTGGACACGGCACGGTTATTTTCTTGAAGGGGAGGGGTAGATCTGAAACGGTGGGTTTGCGTGGCGGGTTATTTAACGAGTTGTGGCCTCGCCTCCTCTCTGCACACACACAACTCGTCTCCTCTGCCCCCCGCATCGCGCAAAGGGAAGAGAGCGAGATCGCCGTCGCCCTTCGTCGGTGGTGCGGGTGCCCGCCCTCCTCCCGCGAGATCTCCCTGCTGTTCATCGAGATCTGGTGAGACTCGTACCCCGATTCCGCGCGATTGCTTTGATTTTCTGTTTTGAGTCCGGCGCTTGATCGTGCCCCGGCGAGGGTCGTGATCTCGTTCTGCGAGTAGTTTGTTCCTCGAGTTAGTTTTTGGTGAGCGGTTGTTCCTCAGTTCGTTCTCTGAGGACGATGCTGTCATCAGATCTGAGAGTTTCGTGGTTTGGATCTGATACGGATCAGGATTTTGCGGTTAGTAACTGAATAGGATTTACCCCCCTGGAGTCTGTATCCTTTGCTCCCGTTTCGGATCAGAGTTTCAGATCTTTCTGGCTGATCGCGGTTGAACATGTCACGTTGTTCATAGCGATCTCGTGAAGTAAATTCAGAATGGATTGGTGGTCATGGATCTGGTTCCTGTCCATCATTTTGTTTAGGCACTGTTTTTTCTCAGTAAATGGTAGTACATGGGATCACAGGTGGTTTGATGCTTTGGTGGCATAATTAGTGAATAAAGAATTTTAAAAGCATTAATTGCAGTCCTGCAGATGCATTTGGTTGAGAAGAGTAGCAAACAGGTCAGTTTTGATAAGCAGAGAGACAGATATATGCTATAATTGTTTAGCAAAAAGGAGATCTGGATACTTCCTAAAGCTTCCAAACAAAATAAACCTTTTTAGACGCAGTCCTACCTCTAGGTAACTTCTATTTGTTCAGTAAAATTAGAATTCCTTTTTTGAACGTAATCAGTAAAGTTAGAATGACCTTCATAGAATCTGGTTCTGTATGCCTCTGTTATTTCAGTCTCTTTTAATTTTTAGGAACTGGTGCTTTTGCTTGTGAATTCTGATTGCATCAGTTAACTTGAAACACTTGCTTGTCATGTATGATCCATGTCAGGATCTTATGTGCTCTGTTTTGCAATCCACTAAAGAAGCCCTTTTGCAATTACAGGTCACAGATCTAGCTGCCAAGATGGTGAAGATCTGCTGCATCGGTGCTGGCTATGTCGGTGGCCCGACCATGGCCGTCATTGCCCTCAAGTGCCCAGACATTGAGGTTGTCGTCGTTGACATCTCCAAGCCCCGCATTGAGGCCTGGAACAGCGACACCCTCCCAATCTACGAGCCTGGTCTTGATGATGTTGTGAAGCAGTGCAGGGGCAGGAACCTCTTCTTCAGCACTGATGTTGAGAAGCACGTTGCTGAGGCTGACATCATCTTTGTCTCGGTGAACACCCCCACCAAGACCCGTGGTCTTGGAGCTGGCAAGGCTGCTGACCTCACCTACTGGGAGAGTGCTGCCCGCATGATCGCTGATGTCTCCAAGTCTGACAAGATTGTTGTTGAGAAGTCCACTGTCCCTGTCAAGACTGCTGAGGCTATTGAGAAGATCTTGACCCACAACAGCAAGGGCATTAACTACCAGATCCTCTCCAACCCAGAGTTCCTTGCCGAGGGCACTGCTATTGAGGACCTGTTCAAGCCTGACAGAGTGCTCATCGGTGGCCGGGAGACTCCTGAGGGCAGGAAGGCCGTCCAGGCCCTCAAGGATGTGTATGCCCACTGGGTTCCCGAGGACAGGATCCTCACCACCAACCTGTGGTCTGCTGAGCTCTCCAAGCTTGCTGCCAACGCTTTCTTGGCACAGAGGATCTCCTCTGTGAACGCCATCTCCGCCCTCTGTGAGGCCACCGGTGCCAATGTGTCCGAGGTGGCGTATGCTGTGGGCAAGGACACCAGGATTGGCCCCAAGTTCTTGAACGCCAGTGTTGGGTTTGGTGGCTCCTGCTTCCAGAAGGACATCCTGAACTTGGTATACATCTGCGAGTGCAATGGCCTGCCCGAGGTGGCCAACTACTGGAAGCAGGTGATCAAGATCAACGACTATCAGAAGAGCCGGTTTGTGAACCGTGTGGTGTCATCCATGTTCAACACTGTTGCCGGCAAGAAGATTGCTGTCCTCGGCTTTGCCTTCAAGAAGGACACTGGTGACACCAGGGAGACCCCTGCCATCGACGTCTGCAAGGGCCTGCTGGGCGACAAGGCTCAGATCAGCATCTACGACCCCCAGGTGACCGAGGACCAGATCCAGCGGGACCTGGCCATGAACAAGTTCGACTGGGACCACCCGATGCACCTGCAGCAGACGAGCCCCACGGCCGTGAAGCAGGTCAGCTGTGTCTGGGACGCTTACGAGGCCACCAAGGGTGCCCACGGTCTCTGCATCCTGACCGAGTGGGACGAGTTCAAGACCCTGGACTACCAGAAGATCTTCGACAACATGCAGAAGCCAGCCTTCGTGTTCGACGGCCGCAACATCGTCGACGCCGAGAAGTTGAGGGAGATCGGCTTCATTGTCTACGCCATCGGCAAGCCGCTCGACGCCTGGCTCAAGGACATGCCCGCTGTCGCTTAATTCTCCACATCCAAAGAGCTGCTGCCTGCAGGGATTGGATTCGAGAAAGGAAGAGGAACTGGTTGACCATTCTTTATTATAGTTTGTTTTTGCAGGAGACGCTACAATTTTCTCTTCTGTCAGGCATAAAAGTTGGACGGTGTTTCTTGTGTTGTGTGTTTCGTGTTTTCATGTGGGAGGACGTCTGTAGATGTAAAATCCTCAAGCTCTTGTGCTCACTGCTTGAGGAAATTTCCTTGTACCCATGGACCTGCTATAGCCGGTTGATTCTTCAATTGTATTCCTAAAGTTACTACAG
This sequence comes from Echinochloa phyllopogon, assembly GCA_033239725.1. Classification (NCBI taxonomy): domain Eukaryota; kingdom Viridiplantae; phylum Streptophyta; class Magnoliopsida; order Poales; family Poaceae; genus Echinochloa; species Echinochloa phyllopogon. The sequence continues at coordinate 5,812,309 of BTCW01000009.1, read as the reverse complement.
AATCGATATTTTTCTAGTTTTGCAGAATAACAAAACCCTACTCGCATTCAATACTTTATGTTTCCGTTGTGCCTAGCCCATAGTGCAAATCTCTCTGTACTTTAAACGTGCAATCTCTGCCCTTCAAATGTGCAAATCGTTCTGTCCTTAAAATTGTCGAATGCGAGCCCCTTCTCGACACATTCACATTTCGACGGTACATTTACCTGTCACACACCATTTTGTTGTGTATATCAGTATGAAGTAACAACTTTCTGTTGTACCAAATTTGGCTTGTGATCTTTTCCACTAAGTCAATTGGAAATATAGTAAAAGAAATTTATATATATGTCGATTGTGCGGTTCTTATTGAATGTAGAAATTATACACACTCAACAGACCACATCTTGTTCAACCAAAAGAAAAGGAGTTTCAAACATACCCCAAAACCAAGCGGTATTTGCAAAGAAGCTGGTGTATCAACGGCATCAGACCCCTCTCCCATGATTCATGTGAAATTTTGGGAGTTGAATTTAGACTCCTCATTTCTTTGCTCGTTCGAAAAGCAGAACAATGTCACCGTTGATTGCTTTTGGAAAAGTCAAATACACACTCAGAGCGGGTGGAGGAGCTCCGTCGTCCGGCGACGGAGACGGAGACGGAGGGGGAGGCGGCGCGCCTGGCCCCGGACCAAGAGCCGCCGGCGGAGCGTGTGGTGACCGACAACAGCGCGGACGCCGGGATGCAGCGGGTGGTGCGGCGCCTGGAGCGGGAGGCGGCGGCGGCGAAGCAGACGGAGATGAAGGTGCTCGAGTCGCTGGTGCGGCAAACCAAAGAGCTGGAGCAGGCCAAAATCGCTCTCGAGGAGGCCAGGCTCGAGCTCGCCGCGCTGCGCCAGCAGCAGGGCGCCGCCGCCGCGGGGACGAGCCCACCGCAGCAGCAACAGCAGTGCAGCATCATGGACTCATGTTCGGCGGCGTTGACCAGATGCAGCCGACGGCGTTGACGACGAGGTTGAGGAAGATGACGAGCGGCTCGACGGGTTCGCCACTTCGCCACGCAGAATTCCTGGAGCGGCGTCGGGTCCGAGAGGGCGCCGGCGACGGCCGCCACGAGCAGCAGCAAGCGGAGCGTCCGTATGATCCAACCAGTTAAAAATGGAGAAGAACCAATCAAGCTTGTGCCCTCGCCTCACATGAGCTCCTCCTCGTTGCGGAGGTACTCCCCGTCGTCAGACTGGTGCAGCACGACGACGGCGTTGGTGTCGGCTTTTCTACGGTCCTGCGCCGATCTTGCCGCGATGCCGAATCCGCGCGGCACGTCGACATGACGATGACGCCGTCGCCGGCCTTGGTGTTCTCGGTGATCCGTGCGAGGGAGGACTTGGGCACACCGAAGAGGAAGGATCGCTCGGTGTCGGGCTTGAGCCATACACGGCGGCGCGTGTGCGTTGCAAGAAGGTCGAGCGCGGAAAAGTGCCGGAAAGAGGAGGGGAGGGCGGGCGGGAAGCGCGGGAGGAGGGGGATGGCCTCGGCAAATTAGCCGAGCGAGCGCGACGGGATGGCGACGCGGGTAGCGAGCGGGGGAAGATGGCGAAGCTGTTGGAACGGGACCGATCCGAGGCTATTTGACGAGCGAATCTGTACGTGTACGATATAATTTAAAAAAATTACTCCCTCCGTATCGAAATATTTGTCGCCGTTGATTTTTCTCTACAACTTTGATCATTCCTCTTAATATTTTGAATAAGACGAATGGTTAAAGTTGTAAAAAAAAAGTCAATAACGACGAATATTTCGATACGGAGGAGTACAGAACAACTGCGTAAACTAGGCGGAAGCAGATTAAACTGGGGCCGAGCTGGATCAGCCACAGGCCCACGTGATCTCCGGCGTCTAAGCGGGCCGGTATTTTTCCGGCGGCGAGGGCAAGCGCCAGCCCACGACGAGTCGCAAAAATCAGGCCAGCTTGTAGGCTTGTAGCATTCGTACCCAGCCCGGCTGTTAGTAGGCGTGCTGACGGGCCGGTCTGCGGGCGCGTGCAGACGTTTGTACCGAGCCGGACTGCCGGTGCACCGTTGCTGACGTGCCAGTGGACTTGCCTTGCGCCCTTGCCGACGCTGCTGTGTCTCGTCGACGACCGGGCATCCGGCATGTGCGCCACCGCGTACAACTGTTACTCCTGATCTGTACAAGACGTGACATGGTAACAAGTTGTTCATGCTCTAGGCCTTTATTTTTTATATATATGCGCCAACACGAGTACAATACGAGCTTAAATTTGGAAGATATAAAGAGCTTGATCTTGAAAAGGGGTACATATCCACAGACCATATATATGTACACATATTGTCTGTTATTGGAGTCAGCGGTCGCGTCAAATTAAACAGATGTGAACATACGTATCTTTTGTAGACTACTGATATTAGCACCAGTCAAGGTCAAGCACTGAAGCGAGCATAGGCAAGGCAAAGTGGTGCATGAAAGGCACGGCCGGCCGGACCCTTGCATTGCCCGCGCGCGTCAATCTCCGAGACGTCAAGAGAGAGTGTGGAGCAGCTCGCTAGCTACTGACGGAGTTGTTTGCTTTTAGCTACCTTTATTTCCCGGAACTTTCCCACCGACGCGTCGATCGATCAGTTCCCGACGACACCCACACGGCTGACGCACGGCACCAATCGCCTCGTCCAGCTCCGGTTCACATACGGCGGCGAGCTGAGGCCAGCCGGCGAGCACCTCCGATCCACCGAAAACCACCACCACCGCCGCACCTCTCTCTCTCACGGCCGGGTCACGGTCAATCAAGGCAAAAGATAAGAAAGGAACCAAGCATATATATAATTAATTACCTAACGTCACCGTTGCGGCGTTGCCGTCGATAGGAACCCAACGAGGCGAAAGGTTCCGGCATTCCATGCTTCCAGCTTGCAAAGTAAAGATAGGACGACGAGGTCGGCGGATGCACCTCCGATCCGATCCTTTTCGTAGGTCCGGCCGGCAACTACTAAAGCCAGCCGGGCCTGCGGCGTCTGCAACCCTGCATGTGAACCCGGGGACACCTCACGTAGCAGTGGAAGCAGATGGAGAGAGGCCCGGTCGAGTGGAAGGGAACATTCCAAGTAGGGTTGGTTCAGAGGATATAAAGTTTGTGCGGCAACTTTATCCAGCTAGATTCTCTGCACATCCGAAGGTTGAGGTCTGAACATTTCTCCATCGATTCCAATGGAAGTTGTAAAAGGAAGTATAAAAAAATGGAATTTGTAAAAGGGCACTGGAGTAGTTATGCGAAAACACAGGTAAGGTACACTACGGGAAACCCGACGTATGCCGAGTGTCCAGCCCTTTGCCGAGTGTATTCTGTCGGGCACTCGGCAAAGAAAGCCTTTGCCGAGTGCCCTTGGCAAGGCACTCGGCATACACGGGACACTCGGCAAAGAGGTGTTTTGCCGAGTGTCAGGCCAGCGACACTCGGCACAGAGGTGTTTTGCCGAGTGTCAGGCCGGAGACACTCGGCAAAGAAGGCGCACGTGCTCGTCAGCCCCCCACGCACGCCACCGGCCGTTCGCGGCCGTCCGTAGCCGTTTGGGCGGCCACCGGTTTGCCGAGTGTCGGGTCAAAGACACTCGGCAAAGAGCACCTTTGCCGAGTGTCAGGTCAGAGACACTCGGCAAAGGTGCGGCACGTGTCCAGCACGTGCCACGCGCGCCCACGTCCGACGACGGCCGTTTGAATCGTCACAGTTTTGCCGAGTGTCCTCCAGCCGACACTCGGCAAAGAGGTGGCAAAAAATTTGAAAATTTGAAAATTTTTGAAAATTTGAAAATATTCTTAAAAAACTTGGAATTCAAACATAAAAGTTTGAAAATTTAAAAATATTTTTGTAAAACTTGGTGGGTTTGCCGAGTGTTTACCAAGCAACACTCGGCAAAGCTATCCTTTGCCGAGTGTTCACCACTCGACACTCGGCGAAGCTATCCTTTGCCGAGTGTTTCTTGGTAAACACTCGGCAAAGTCAGGACCTTAGTTTTTAAACTTATGTTTTTGGGGTCCAAACTTTATTTTTTTTTCTAGTGATACTTGTCAAAGGCTCTTTATATATTATGTGAAGTCTGTGGGAAAAAGTTGAGATGATTTCGAAAAGTTTATATATACGACCCTTTCCAATCGGAGCATATCCCCATAGAAGTTTCGGAGAGTTGAGAAGGAGACAGCCGGATTTCGAAACGAAGTGAAGTTGAATTAGAGTTTGAGTTCATAACTTTTTCTATAGGCAATAGACGACGTAGATTGGTTCATTTGAAGTTATCATATTTTTTCGGACCCATTTGACATTTTTTAAATTATTTTTACGCCCTTCTCCGCATGAAATAATGAAATATATGAAGGAATTATTAGATATATATGCTTCAAATAATGAAAACATTTCATCTAAGCATAAAATGTGCATTGTTGAATGTATTTGACAAGATATTTTGATGTGTATTTGACCGAATTTGAAAAATTTGGTATGTAAGAATTGGTCTGGGAAATGTTTGCCGAGTGCCTGCACTCGGCAAAGGGCAGATTTGCCGAGTGCCCTGGGCAGACACTCGGCAAACAGGCCACGTGGCCGTCCCCTTCGGCCGCGCGCGGCCACGTCAGCGGCCAGCGCGCGGCCACGTCAGCGGCCAGTGTGCGGCCAGATCTGTTTGCCGAGTGCCTGGATCTGGGACACTCGGCAAACAGGGGGTTTGCCGAGTGCCGGATCTGGGACACTCGGCAAACAGGGGGTGCCGGGGGGACTTAACCGCCCACGCGGCCCCCAACCCTACACACGCACACACGCACACGCGCCGCCGCTCCCCTCCCCACCCCGCCCGCCGCCTCTCTCCCCGCGCTGCCGCCTCTCTCCCCGCCCGCCGCCGCCGCACGCCGCCACCGCCGCCGCTCCCCGCACGCGACGCCGGCCGCCGCCTCCGCCCCGGCCGGCCGCCCGCGCACGCGCCCCGGCCGGCCGTCCCCGCGCCGGCCCCCGCCCCCGCCCCGGCCCCGGCCCCGGCCGGCCGTCCCCGCTCCGGCCCCGGCCGGCCGTCCCCGGCCCCGGCCGGCCGTCCCCGGCCCCGGCCCCCGCCCCCGCCCCGGCCCCGGCCCCGGCCGGCCGTCCCCGTCCCCGCCCCGGCCCCGTCCGCGTCAGCCCCGGCCCGGCCGCCGCGCAGGCCGGCCCGTCCCCGCTCCTTCCCCGGCCGCCGGCTCGTCCTCCTGTCCCCGCGCCCGCCCATCTCGTGTAGGTACCCCGCCCGTCCTCTTGTTACCTTTGTTAATTTGTTCATTTTGCTGCAAAACTAGGATGTGGTGGTTTGCCGGCCTTCGTGCCGTTGTGGTTTGCCGGCCTTCGTGCCGTGGTTTTTTGCAGGATGGGGTTTCAGAAACCTCCCCGTGCAGGGGAGGTGCTGCCGAATTGTCCATTTGACAATATTTTGTTTTTTTCAGGGAGAGGCCCTTTGCACCGTCCTCGGCTTGTAGCCCATAGTCGTGCCCGAAGCTCCGCCGCACGTCGTGGACGGCCGTCTGCACCGACACGAGCGTCACCCACTCGCCCGCCTTCGAGCCCGTAGGTGAGCACATGCAAAACCATACGCCCTCGGTATTTAATTCGTAGATTCATATTTAAGTTGTGTACCTTCTTCGTCTCTTGTATTTATCTGTACCGTGTGGCTTCTTTGCCATGTTCTTGCGTTCCTACAGTAAATAAGATTATATGACATCTTATTTACTGTAGTATACGCAAAAATATGACAAAGAATTCATACCGTACAGTTAAATACAACAGGCCAACATTGTGCACAACTGTGTCACGTAACCTAGTTAGGCGTCTCCCGTTCGAAAGAGATACAATTGTGAATATGTGAATCATTGCATATGTCTAACCGTATCTGTTTCGAATTGTCCACGTTTTTGGACAGCTCGAGGATGTGTAGATGGGTAGTTTCCATGCTCTACTCGTACCGAGGCTGAGTTTCGGCATCATCTCCCTGTTGTTCTCCGAATACACAATCTCCGTAATTGGACGTGTATTTGGAGAACAGCGGGGAGGTGCTGCCGAAATTCCGTCTTGGATACGAGTAGAGCATGGAAACTACCCGTCTACACATCCTCGGGTGGGATTAGGACCTATCTTTACCTATTAGACATAAAGCTAGCATCCGGTAGATGCATTTATTATTATAAATTTGGTATGGAAGAAATTTATTGCTCGGTGACATGTAAAGGGATGGATGACCGTGAGTGTTTGTTTATGGTTGTTTGATGGTTTAGTGGCTATATATATATATATGAATTGCCTGTGATGCCTATTATAAACTGCATGTGATGTTTTTGTTGAGGGGTCCTTTTAACGCAAAAAATTAATAAAAACAGGAAAAATTTTGAGCCTTTGCCAAGTGTTACACTCGGCAAAGAGGTGGTTTGCCGAGTGTATTGGCTTTAACACTCGGCAAAGAGGCTGTTTCTGTCATTTCTGGAACAGCCTTTGCCGAGTGTCTTGGCTTTTACACTCGGCAAATATGCAACCTTTGCCGAGTGTTAAAGCCCTTACACTCGGCAAAGGGTTGTCCAGGGCCTGCCCCCTAACCAAGCTTTGCCGAGTGTCGGGTCCAACACTCGGCAAAGGATGGTGTCTTTGCCGAGTGTGACACTCGGCAAAGGGTCCGTTAGCCCTAACGGCCGTCTGCAGACGGCAGCGGGCGGGCTGTTAGTGCTTTATTTTGCCGAGTGCTGGCTTTGCACTCGGCAAAGCCTTTGCCGAGTGCCCGACAGAAGACACTCGGCAAAGGGCCTGTTTGCCGACACGAGCTATGCCGTAACCCCTTTGCCGAGTGTAACACTCGGCAAAGCCTTTGCCGAGTGTATTTCGGGGTTTGCCGAGTGCCCCAGGCACTCGGCAAACTCCGGGTTTCCCGTAGTGGTAGACAGGCATAATAATCTGGTGTAAGTTAATTGGGCATAAAAAATCTGCCATGAAAATTGAAAAGTACACATACATCCATAATTGGAGCGTCGACACTGATCTTCAGCAAACTAAATCTGGTCACTTTCCAAATAAATTAGCTATGACAACACCATAATCTGTGTCCTACAACAATTAAAGCTGAATATACATCCTCTTCTACAAATCCACATGGATTAGATGGTCATTTAGAGATGAAATTAACTATTGATGAATAATGCCGCAGGAAATAGAAAACCCCTAGCTGGTTGATCTGCCTTCCTGGCCGGTAGTGCTGAAAGATGACTTCATCAGATAGTTAAGTCTGCAACAAATGTGTTGGACTAGAATTAGATCAGATTCCACAGCTGCTCGAGTCAAGTCACTCTATATCCTGGATTAGAAAAGATAGGGAATGGTCTTGCATGTGCACAAGTATGAACGCATATACACTATCCTTCCGATATACTATGCGTGTTTAGATGGATTTTTGTAGATGATGGCAACCAAGCATATATGCTGAAAGGGATATGTGGCATTTATCTATTTAGGTACTGCATTTTGGTCTCCACGATGAGCAATATGAAAAGAACTAGTTAGTCAAAACAGAGAAGTTGGAAATGGAATAGAATAAAAAAATTGTATCCAACCATTTCCTAAGAAAAAAAATAACTTGCAGTATCATGTATCGTCGTCCTCTATTTCTTTGTCCTTTAGTCTGCCAACTACTCTACTACTCATGCACGATAGTTGTCTCTGGAAAAAAAATTGTAATCCCTCGAGTCATCACTTAGACACGTGTACTAGCAGACATACATTCATGTATATTGGTTGCACCACGTACAGGTGAAGTGCCAATTGCTCCTACTACGTATAGATGCCATACAGATATGCATACGAACTAGCTATATATAACTGCACATAGCTATACAACCACCAGGAAACCAAAAGACTAGCAGTGTTGTGATACAAATATAAATTCTAATGATGGGTAATGTACATACAAGCAGATTTATATCTTATTAGATATATTGAGAATTAAGAAGATGCTAATAAATGATCTACTCCGATCCATTTATGCAAATAAATAAATAAATAAATCATGAAGTGGTTCTACGTGGTTCTATCAAAGTTAGAGATGTTACTTGAGGATAACAAGTAGAAGGCATCATGCACACAATAAACTGCAAACTAAATTATGCCACTTCAACCGAATTATATAAACTATCAGCCTAATTAGACTATACAGTAGAGATATGCAACAAGGGATTGAAGTATATATAGATGAAATTCCATATGCCTACGAGACTATATATGAACATCCTACTCTACTACAAACAAAATTGGTACTTGATATCTTATTTAATTTAGCTCAGTTTCCTTACCATATTGCCATCATCCATGTCCTACTCCATGAGGCACCATATCGTCCAGTAGCCCCGCCTTCTCCACTGAGATGACCGAAGGCACTGATGACGGCGTGGACGGCGACTGCGCCATGGACACCATTGCGCTGTAGCTCGTCCGCTGCAGCTCGCCGCCGCCGTTCAGATGCTGCAAAGATGTGGATGCCGGGCTAGCGACGGTCTCCGAGGACGGAGAGCTCTGTGGGTGCAACGGCGGCAAGCTGTAGAGCTGCCTCGCCGGAATGAACGACGACGGCATTTGCTCCGCGAGCGCGACGGCCGCCGCGCTATGGATGTGCGCTACGGTGGCGCCTCCGCCGCCGCCGCCGCCGCGCTGGAACGAAGCAATGTGGTGGCAGTGCTGGCCCTCGTAGGTGGTGATGACCACGGAGGGGTCGGCCGAGGAGCGCTCCACGCGCTTCTTCACGGTGCATTTGCTGTTGGTGCATCTGTAGTAGCTCCTGCTCAAAGATTATTTTGTCGAATTCTTCACATCTCCTGTTATAATTACTAAATAACAGTTTACAAAAAGCTAGATTTTTTTAAAGCTGACAGTTCATACTTCATATATCAATATAAGTTTATTTATCATCTCTAGATTATAGTACTACAGCCATATATGAAGGGATTAACTGACCTGGTTGCGTATATATAAAATGAGATGTATAGCAATTAATTAGTAAGGTAGGAAACGGATGAAGCAATGCAATCACCTTGGGAAAGGGCTGTTCTTGACAGCTTTCTGGCCATACTTCCTCCATCTATAGCCGTCCTCTAGGTGATCGATCTCGCTCTTGGTCATGAACGCGAACCGCGGCTGCCGCGCCCGCTTCTGCCCCTTCTTCGCCGCCGTCGGCTTTGTACTCCTGCATATGCAAATCCGGCAAAGTTATGTCAGACGACTGGCACTGTCATGAAAAAAAAACTCAAAACAACTTTGAGTACGTAGCTATTCTCTTTTTACAAAAATCAGAAACTGGTCATATGAAACTAAACTCATGTACTGGCACGTCGTCATAGCTAGTGAGCAGATCTATCAGCAGCAATTCAGCAGCACCAGTTTCGATCGATCATCCAGGCCTGCAAGCAGTTAATGCCGTGTAGGCTGGAGTGCAAGATTTAATGCGCACTGAACTTAGGTAAGACAAGGAAATTGGTCGGCCGATCATGGTAGGACGGACGTGACCGCACCACGACCCCACCCCAATGGACGCCGCTCGCCGCCAACGTTGCTGACATGCGGATCAGCGAGAAAAGTGGGAGCAAAGCATGGAGAAAAAAAACCCACCTCTCGTTCATCCCGCAAGAACATGGCACACATGTGTTTTGTTTATCCCTTTGATTAAAAGAAATGATGTATGTACATCAGTACATGTATCTATGTATTTCAAAGGGAAAACTTCGTGTCAGTCATTTCCAAAGAGAAATCTTTGTGGCAGTCAAGAAATGCTGCCATCAACTCCTCTTGAAGCATGCATACCCATCATTTTGGTTTTGGCCCATGCAAATTTGAGACTTTGGATATAATGACCCCAAGATGCACACAAATTGCGAACAAAAAATGCTACCCGTATGCATACGAACAGGTGATTAGTATACTGAAATAGCGATCAATAATAATATACGGAAATGCAGCATAAAGGGAGGAGAGGAGAGGAGAGGAGAGGAGAAAAAACAAATGAAACCGCGTGAAACTTGGAACAATCCGCGCACGGAAATCGCGGCGCGAGAGCCGACGGCGCGGCGCGCGGATCTGCGTGGACACGACACCAGTAATTGACGAGATTGCCCCTCCGTCCCGGACGCGCCGTCCACGTAAAAACGTGTCGCGGAGGCTCTCGCTTTCGTGCCCCCGGCCGGAATCACACGGCGCCGCCACTCGCCGCCGGCCGGCAAGCCAACCGTCGGCTGGCCGGTGCTAGCTACGTACGTAAGCACTAGTGCCGCTACCACGCGTGTGCACTTACGCTGTCTCGGCGGCCGGCTTCCGATCGTCGCTCCCGGGCGCGGCGCCGTCGCCGTCGCCGTCCCCGCTCGAGCTCGACGAAGCGGCGGCGTCCCCGGACCTGGCTGGCGCCACGATCTCCTCCGCAGGCGGAGCCGCCGGCGCCGGCGCCTCGGGCAGATCCAGCACCGGCAGCTCCCCGGCCAGGCCGCCCGGCCAGCCGAGCTCCGCGAAGACGGACGAGTACTCCGCGAAGGCGTCGGCGCCAGCGAAGGGCCAGTCGCCGCCGACCCCTTCCGTGCTGTCGCCGGCGGCGCCGGCCATGGGCACCACCACCGATCCGGGTCCGATTCGATCTCCTAGCTCTCTAGCCTGTTAGCTGCGGCGGCGCGAGCGCGAGTACTCTTTGTCACTGGCTGGCTGGCTGGCTTGCTAGCTAGGTGAGGGTTTGCCGGCCCTCTGCCTGTGCTTTTGAGTATGTAGCAGTGTGCAGCAGCAGCAGCTAGCGCGCGCCCAGCAGTGGTGGTGGATTTTTAGTGTGGCGCCGCGGCGTTGAGCTGTGCCGGGGCCGTGCATTATTCCGATCGGGCGCGTGGTAATTTATTAACGAGGCGTCGCTGTCGCGATTTTTATCGGTGTCCGGCGCAAACGCGTCGGAGCCGGGGCTAACCTAGGGGAGGCTAGTGTTTTTGGAACTTCCTCGCGGGTCTCGGTCGCAGCTTTCAGTGGGTGAGGTGAGGGGCAAAAATGGCATTGCATATTCAGTGTCAGTGTTGGAATTACTGTAGAGTATTTCTTTTTTCGATAGAAGAAAAAAATAGCGTAGAGGGCAGGCGGACATTAGAAAGAGTAGATAGTTGTACATCTTCGTATTACGAAGAAGAATTAAAATTGTTTTTTTCATGACGCGTGGCGAGGCGCGCAGACACACGTCTCGACATTAAAAAAGGTCCGTATTTACATGAGAATATTGGTTGAGAGGTGCCTATATTATTTCTCATAAAATAAGCAATCGAAATGCCATATATTTGAAAGATAAAACGGTTGACTTTATATGATTATTAAGGCAGAAAGGGGGTTCGAATGTTTAACCTGATGCGTATCCATGCTTTGACCAAGTCCTTTACGAGGTTGGACACAAACAAACAACGACGATGACAGTACTGATTTTATAATTCGCCATTAGCTGTACTCCATGCATGGCCCATCCAAACACTGTGGGTGAATTGAAAGGTTCATTATGGCCCACAGAGAGCTTTCAGCTGTAAACACGTCTTTTATCTTCATACAGCAAATTCCATTTCTCCTCAAAAAAAATACAGCAAATTCCATTTAAAAGAGAGAGAGAGAGAGAGAGAGAGAGAGAGAGAGAGCGAGGAAATTGAACTGCTGCTGAAAAGACAACTCGGTTTTTTTTTGTTGAGCTCAAAGACAACATACTATCATTTGCTTTTTCCTGTTTTAGAACAACTCCTTCGAATCCGTATTCAGATTGGTAATATAAAAAAGTTGAAATTTCTAATGGGATCATGGATTCTAAAAGAAAAATGATATACATCACAAGGAATTTTACCAAATTTCTGATGGGATCATAGATTTTAGAAGAAAATTAGTATACATCACAAATTGGGAAAATTAACTTGTTGTTTGGGTTAAGAACATTTATAATCTCTGTAAAAGTGCTAGTAACAGATAATATATGAAATCACGGTGATCTGGTCCCCAAAGCCAGCCCAGGACGGCCATAGCTTTCGTGTCCCACCCCTGTTCCACGTCTTATCTGCTCTAACGTACTACCACGTACTAGTATTTATTTAAGTGATGAGGTCAATTCTATCGTTGATCCTGTCTAATCACCCCGTATATCCCTTTCTTCTCACCTTAGAGATCGTGATCTTTGCACGATGAAGAGATCACGTTACATGATCCCACCATCTGCTCATGAATGGTGGAGAATCTGGAGACGTCACCCTAGCACTCGCGTCGCCTGTACTTTCCCGCCCTTTTTCAATAAGAAATGCCATTATAGAATATATAGAACCTCAACAGGAGGCTCCATGAGGCAATGGGAACTACACGTCACCAGATCACCAGGGAGCCAAAATGATTGATGGTCTTCCTGCCCCAGCATTATTCAAAGGATATACACAGCAAAACCCAGCAGCTTCTAGCTAGGTAAGGTACCGACCAACTGCCAATAGTATTACAATAGATGGAACTCTCATGCATTAGCATAGTCCCATCATTTATGATATATGATCATCTTGCCTGCGTTTGTCTACACAAAACTGAGGCGAGCAGCGATTCCCGCTAGAGGCTGAGGCAAATGCTTTTGACCAATTGCTCCTTGTTCCTGAGGGTTGCCGGAAATGGAGGCAGAAGCCCCTGGTAGCCGGATAACCACTCTAGAGAAGGGTGACAGGCTTGATATCCCAGATATCCTTGGCATACTCATGAATTGTTCGATCGCTGCTGAACTTGGATGAACCAGCTGTGTTGAGGATAGACATCCTTGTCCATAACTGCCAGTACAAGTATGAATGAATACATGAGTTGGCGAATAGAAGGTAATGCCAAAAAAGATAACCCGCACTCCAGAAACCAAACCCAGCAACAATGAATGCAGGAGAAAGAAAATATGACAGAGCAGTTGTCTTCCATGTTTTTTTTTCAAGAAAAAATTCTGTAGACTCTAAAGTAGAAAAGTTACTAACATGAGAATTTCAACATCTCAATCATCTCTAATTATTTCATTTACTAGTGAACTTACTTTATAGTGTATACAAAGATGTTATCTATTCGTAATCGTCCTAGTCGGTACTAAGGCAACTAGGTAAATCCCCAATTAGTCAGACTTATCGCCCGACAAATCATTGGATCAGGGTCTTATCAGTGCCATGGTGACTAGGTTTCAATAGACGATTGCAAAACATAATTACAAACAAATCTCTGAAACCAATAGTCCCAGTATTAGATTAAAGCTTCATCTATGAACAGTTTAAGCAATAGAACACAAACTTGCAGCAATGTTCTCCAACAGCAGCTTCGCTATTCCAACGTTGGAAAGTGTTGCAATTTGAAATGGAAACTGTTTCTACGATTTAGTGTGATCATGCTATATTGGAACACTACATATAAATAACGGTCATGCTATATGAAACACTACACATAAATAATCAGAATACTAGAAGTTTGCATAGCCATCTCATGGAGCCAAGAAAATAAGCAGTGTTAGTTGGAGAACTTACTTTCTGATCTCGGTAAGCTTCGTCAACTTTTTCTTGGCATTCGATATAACTGGGGAAATCCTTGCCAACAAGGAAATAATCTGCCCGTCCATAACCTTCATTTCCTTCCAAAGAACCCATCAACTCATCATAGTTGTAAGTACCAAAGACACCACTGCGGACAAATGCCTTAACCTCTTCAAATCTTGGGTCAGGCACAAACTACAAGTGGAGAAGAAAGTGGTAAGGCTATAGATTTGATTGATTTGCACCATGTGGACCGCACATTGTTAGATGAGAGATCTTTACTAGCTTGATAAAAGGCATCAGTATACAAATAAGTGCAGTACCTTTCCCTCAGCTCTCTCTTTCCGCAAACCCACAATTTCATGTGCCTCTGCACCGAAAAGGAAAAGGTTTTCCTCTCCAACCTCCTCCCTGATTTCCACATTCGCACCATCTAAAGTTCCAATAAGAATGCAGCCGTTCATTGCAAACTTCATGTTGCTGGTTCCACTAGCTTCCATTCCAGCAGTACTGAATGGATATATGAGGTTAAGACAAGAACATGCTCCAGAAAAAAAAAACAGTGACAGCATTGCATAATGGTGCTACCCACAATGAAATAGATAGTGATGCTATATAATAAACGAAAAGTCACATGAAAACTTTCACCTGAACCAATTTAGGCAAAAATCATATGTGTCTATTTGCACAATTTAATGGTAGCTAGACTATTACCTGATATGCTGGGACAATTCACTGGCAGGAATGAGCGCTTCAGCAACACTGACATTATAATCCGGAACAAATACAACCTGGACAAGAAAACAAAAATCCTCAGCTTTTGACTGTCAACACTGTGATCATTAATTGTATGTTTGGAGTAGAGTGGTTAAGCATCATCAACATAATAATAGGTGTTACTCTCTGGTAGCAACAAGACGATTAGTCAATGCGATATGGATATTACCAGAAGATGGAGATTAAATATGGCAAGTAGTACTGAGAAGAGACTAAATTACCTTCAACAGATCTCCAATGTCTGAATCATGGTTCACAGTAGCTGCAACATCTGTAATAAATTTAACGATCCTTTTTGCCTGTATATATGTTGCAAATGCTTTCCCACCAAATATGCATACCCTTGGAACAAATCTCTTTACTCTTTCTTCTGCACTCATTTCTTTCATCTTCTTGTAGCGGTAGACAATTCCCAGGATATTTAGCAATTGTCGCTTATATTCATGTATCCTTTTCACCTAAGGAATCCAGATGAGCAATCCTAAGTGAATCAACAAATGCTATATGTTTTCTGGTAAGAATGAGCAAAGCCAAAAGTATCTAGCTATTTTTTTCATTGTGAGTTCAGGCTTGAACTAATGACTTGAACCACTACAACAATGAAATTCACTACCAGTCGATATGGCAGCCCTCATATTCTGTTACAGAAATATACCTGCACATCAAACATTGCATCTGGGCTGACAATATATCCTGTCTTATCCCTTATAAGAGAGACAACCTTCATCTTGTTAGCCCTTTTAGCAGCGCGCCACTCCGAATGCAGATCTTCGTTATCGGCAAACTGTTACAGGATAAAATATTGTTAGTACGAAGTACCTTAGAGCATAATGTAAATTACTAGCAAATTGAAAAGGGAAATAGACCACTGGATGGAAATACCTTCTTCAGGTCTGCTAGTTTATCGGTATTAAGCACCCAGTCATCAGACTTAATCCACTTTGAAATTATTGTACTTAGTTCAGGGTTACAAAACCTGATCCAACGCCTGGGAGTCACTCCATTTGTTTTATTCTGGAATTTAGTTGGCCACATCTGCAAAGAAGCACCAAAAGATGAGCAGATGAGGAATGGCATGTGTCCAAATTAATATAAGAACATGGAGAGATAAGATTCAAATCCTCATTTTAATACCTCATAAAAGCTGTTGAACACATCCTGTTTCACGATTTCACTGTGAATTTCAGCTACACCATTTACTGAATGTCCACCAACGACACAGAGGTTTGCCATTCGGACAACTCTTGGTAACTTAGGATCAGATTTTACAAATGGATCTAACCCATCCTCAGAATCTTCTTCTTCTGCCACTTCAACTTCTTCAGATTCAACCTTTTCCTCCTCTGTCTCAGATAGAACTTCTGGCTCTTCTTCTTCCAACTCAGTTTTCTCCTCAATCTCAGTAATAGTCTCCAAAGATTTAACAAGTAATTTCTTCTTTGATTTAGTAGGAAATTCCTTTTTCTCTTTGGGTTTAACAAATAGTTGGGCAATAGAATCTGGAAGGTCAACATTATCCAGAATCCTCATTTCTTTCAGCTTCTCTTTTAATAGTGCAGTATCTGCAGTTCCATATTTCGAGACTATGTTGTTTATCAGCTGTTTCAATTAAGGATAGAGAAAATCAATTGTGAGCCAACTAAAGAGCAAGAAATAAATTGCATAAGGATTTTCTGCACATGTAATACCTGCTCATCAATTGTTTCTATGATCTCAACATGTCGAGGTAGAAGTTTTTGCATTATATCCAAGCTCCACTTCTCCAGAGCTTCAGGTAGCACGGTATGGTTAGTGTATGCCACGGTTCTGGAAATGATTCGGAAGTCAGACCGATTGGAAGACAGATGAGGAGGTTAATTAGTACAGGAAGATCACAGCATAAATTATATTGAGATCTTAATTAAATTTCAGGATAAGATGATTTGGCAATGCAGATACCTTTCAGTAATGCTCCATGCCTCATCCCAGCTTAATCCCTTAAAATCAATCAGTATCCTCATTAACTCGGGAATGCATAGTGTTGGATGAGTGTCATTCATCTGCACTGCAACTTTAGAGGGGAAGTCATCCCAGTTCAGAGAATCACCAGCTCTACTCTCAAAACGAGCAACAATATCCTGCAGTGAGGCTGAACATAATGTATACTGCTGCTTCAAGCGGAGAACTTTCCCCTCTGGTGACTCATCCCCTGGATACAGTATGTGGCATATCTGGCATGATGATAAAACCAGTAAAACAGACATAATTAACTCCTGTCCAAAGTCATATCACACCACAACTGTGTATAATAGATAAATAGCACAACATAACACTAAACTATAACTGGAAAATATAACAAAAAGTTACCAAAGATGTGCGGACAAGTCTACTAACCCAAACATAAACAGAACACACACATGCTATTATTGATTATGGATATCAAGAGCTGAATCTTGTCAACCCCTTTGGATTTATGCAGGTGAGCACTGAGCAATACTGATAGATGCATAGTATATGACTTAGTTACAACAGAAGCTGACACCAAAGGGAGCAAGATGTAAAACAAATGACATGCTAAACAATTTTTAAAGCCAAATTAAGAGGTCAAAATTTGGTTTGCTTAGAATTAATTACTGAAAAAGAAAATTTTATACATATTAAACCTTTTCAGCATTTAGATGAGCTTCATAGGCCTTGGTATGATCTCCAGCATTGAAAGCTCCCAAGTCAAAATCTTGTGCTGGTACTGTTGTTGACCAAAGACGTAGATTATTAGTAATTCTAGTCTTGTAGCCAGGAATTGGGACATCATGAGCCACAGCCTTGATATTTTCTCCTCCGATCCAGTGCTTTCTACCATCAGTACCTTCGACTACTTTACCATAGAATTTCACAGGATAGGAAACATCATTTCTTACTATCTCCCAAGGATATTCCATCTGGAAAATGTAATGTGCGGTCATGATTGGCACAATAAGAAACTAACAGGCAGATCTTTAAATAGTTACTCATTTTGACCAATATACCAACACAATTAACTTCTGGAGATCAAATTGTACAAAGATAAGAAGCCATATCAGTACCTCTAGCCAATTCTCAGCAATCTCCTCTTGACCATCCTTTGTTATGAGCTGCTTAAAGAGGCCATATTTATAGCGGAGTCCATATCCCCATGCTGGGTAATTTAATGTTGCCAAAGAATCCAAAAAACAAGAAGCCAGGCGACCCAAACCACCATTGCCAAGGGCAGCATCTGGTTCCTGTTTTGCAGCAAATGCAACATATCCAAAACTTAGATTTCTAAATACAGAGCACTTTAGGCCTCAAGTGGAGGTTTATTGCAAAGTTTTTTATAGACTGTCTTGTTTTGAAAGCTACAGAAGAACAGTGGAACACAAGCTATGCTACAGAAAATAGGAATCAATCATAAATGTGTTGGGATATTTGGAACCAAGAAAGTATGTGGCAATGTTTTGATACAGACTAAGAACCAAGTCTCTTATAATAAATCTTAAACAAAACTTACCTGGCTAGCAACATCCTCTAGGTTTTGTCCAAGTTGTTTTAACGCGTCTGCATATTCACCAGTTAGCTCTAGGTTGCCAATAGCATTTGTGAGGGCTCTTCCCTACATATATTATAGGAATGACCAATTAACATCAGGATGCAGTTAGCAAAAGATAATAATGAGGTAGGAAGAAGGTCATGACACCTGTAAAAACTCCATGGACAGGTAATATGCTTGCTTTACATTCATTTTGTTGTAATAATCATATGTTGCATTCCAGTTTATCAGCAGTGCATCAAGGACACTTTTAGCAGTTGCATGGTAAGCTTTCAGGGGCGAAAAGTGCTCTGGAGAGAACAAAGGTTTGAACTCTGCATGGTGCTTGATGTTTGATGCAATGGCAGATGAGTCAATGGAGTTTAGCACATTTGGAAGCCCTGTATTGCAAGACCATAACTTAGAACCTCGAAATTTATCCGAAGTAATTATCATCTCCAATTAAACAAAAAGGCACTCAAACGTCGCAGTTGTGTGGAACTTAGTTTACAGCAACTGCATATGGCACATATATAACTCATCACCTACAACAAGTAATTGAAATTTAAGGACAAGGTGTGACACGTTTTATTTGCAGCCACATCAGTTAGTTATATCTACTGCAGAATCTCACAGAATTACTGGTCCTCTTTTCTTTTATTATTATCTGATTCACTGTCTCAGCCTCTCAGGTACCTTCAGAACAAAGCCTAAATATATGGATACAACTCTGCTAGTTAGGATATGATGGTGTATATTGGATTATCGCACAAACAAAGTAAAGTTTGATCTCAATCCACCACTAGAAAATTATCCAAGTTTGTAATTATATATGCACACGTTGTTCGACAGTTCGGTGCAGGAACCGTCAGAACAGCCCCAGTTGAATTCCGAGAAGACATTTTGAAGTTTATTCACAAATTTAGCGATCGTCTAGATTCTAGAATACGAACTGCAACTAATCCAGCAATGCTCGCACACGGAACCCACTGATCAAGCCAACATGCCCGCATCAGCAATTCACCACCATTGGAAAACTCACAGCAGACCAGCCCGCCGCGCAAGCGCAAGGATCACACAGCCGAATCACAACAATCAACAGTAATTCGAACCGCATTGCCACCCAACCATCAACCGGGATGTCGGACCCAGCAGGGGAACGCAGGCACGTACCTTCCTCGGGCGACACGGGCCCCCGCACGTCCCGATCGCTCGCCACGCTCCGCGCCGCGACCCGCCGCTGCGTCCGCCCTCGACCGCGCCCCGCCGCGACCCAACCGCCCGCGAGGAGGCCCCCGCCCCCGCCGCCCCCAGCGGCGGAGGCGGCGAGCGGGCGGAAGGCGGTGGCGAGCTGCAGCGGCGGCGAGGCGTTCGTCGCCATTGCTGCGGGGCCGGTGCAGTGGAAGTGTTGGGCGATGCGATGAGAGATGGTGACTAGTTCGCGAGGCGGAGGAAAATCGAGGGGGCGCTTAAAATATCTCTCCCTCTCCGCCTCCGACTCCTCCGTTGCCGTGCCGCCTGCAAGTGTGCGTGGAGTGTCCGTGGCGTGGCTCGGCTCCGTGCGACGGTGTGGGCAGCGCACGTGTTGTGCCGCTGGTCTGTGGGCCCACGTCAGGGCCCGGTGGCGGTGGGGGCGCGTGGTTCATGTGCCGTTGGGCCAGTTTGTATCCTTCCGCCGAGTTTCAACGGCTGAGAATCGCCCGGGTTCTGTAAAGCCATTTGTCCTGATTTTTCGACGGCTGGAAATGGCCCCCTCTTTCGTGAGAGTTTCTTCTCCGAAAGCTCATTTCCCCGGAGAGCACCTTGTCTCGTACGCTTTCTTTCCTTTTCGAAGGTCCTTTTTTTAGAGTAGTTGGAGTTTTATTATCGCTTTTGTTTTCTGGACAAGTAATGTTCATGTTGTATGTGAAGCTAGTATTTTGTGCAATTCTCATGAGTCAGACCAATCGAAAGGAGAAAAAGGTAAACAAAAGGAAAAAAGAGCCGACACAAAGGCTTGTTCGGTTTGTTGTAGTATTCGTGTTCTCTAGCGATTTCTTCAGACTTTAGTGGGGATCTATTTGAGTGACGGGCACTGCACTCGATCGGGCGTTGCATGATTCATTCATGCATGTTCGTGCCCACGTTGTCATGCACGTATATGTTAGTTTATCTAAGAGAAGTTTTGGATTTGTTTCTTCTTTTGAACTTTGTTTAGATATATGTAGAAAAATATATTGGGAAAAATTGTCGAATTGTGTCCCTCAGATCTTGATTGAAAATTCATGTACACGGCCTTCTTCTCAGTGAACTTATTGCCATCTACATGAATGATCGGGTGCTGCTAGAGCCAACAAACCTTTCGCTAAGTGGAGATCGATATGGAACACGTACTCAATCTTAACCTCATGCAAAGTCATACTCATGGATTGTATATATTTAATAATGTTAAATTTGTTAGCAGGATTCTCTCTCTCTCTCTCATGTGTGAATGGTGATACATTGCTGCCTCGTGAGATATGAGCACGTGCGCGAGCTTAATGCTTGCCATTTTGGTGGTTCTGAATTTCCTCCGACCGCCGACAGCTCAGCAAATCTGTGCCAATGTCAATGTCTCTCCAAAAGGTGCGAGGCAAACGCAGAGCCGCACGGCGCCCGAGTAAGAACGGAAAGCTTTCGCAAACGGCAACCATTTCAGGCCCATCCAGCCTTCCCAGCTGACCCCACCGGCGGCCCAAACCACGTATCGACGAGCATACAAATCCAACAGGCCAGGCCCAGGCCCACATGCACCTGTACGGGATGTACAGTGTACTAGCTCACACACGGGTTCCCATTTTCTGAAAAAAAAAGGGGTCACTTCACACAAGTTCACCACCACTTCGCTCTCGCTCCCGTGAACCCAGCCCATGCACCCGAGGCCACACGTCCCGTACACAACACCACAACTCCACAAGGTTCCAAGTCCAAGCGACACACGACGCAAGGCGTCACGCTCGCCGCCCTCATCCCGCCGCGTACGACGAAAAGGATGCGTTGCTACTCGGTACTCGTGGCACCGGCGTCGTACGGATCCAAATGCCAAAGCCCTTGCTAGTCGCTACAGTACAATGCATGCTACTGTTAGAGTGTTAGTCGCTACGCTGCTCTCCACCGCGCAAGGGCAAACGCGGATGCCCCGCGTATTTAGCCCGTCACGAAGCTGGATCTAGACTTGTAGCTGTAGCCATACCACAGAACGTCACTGGGCCATCTCTCATAAATTGGATAACGACGACGTTTCAATGAATATTGTGTGTTTATGAGAGATGATGAGATAGCCGCGGAAGGGCTTCAGGTTCATTGCGAGGCTAGTTTTTGTTGGTTCGAAAAAAGGAACGCGGCCAAATCGACAGCTGGTGGTGATGGACAAATGAGCTCAGTCCATTACTTAAACCGGACAAACGATTTGTTTGGTGATATACGATCAGGTTCGGATCAAAATCAAATTTGGGTCATCATATCAAACTCCCAGCACGATCAATCATTTGTTCGGTGATGTGCTCGGCTCACCTGTACTGACAGCGCGGGCCCCACCAGGAACAACAATTGCTCTCCTCGATCCGGTAGGTGTAGCCAGTAGCCACGCCCCGGGGAGGCTCCGCATCGGCGCACAAGGACGGTGCACGCACGCGCCACGTCGACACGTACTTGGGCCCCGGCACACTTGTATCCTCCGCCTCTCTCCTCTTTACACGCCCCGCCCCACCCCACGCCGAGCGCCGCCAGGCTAGCTCCTCCGCTTCCGCTCACTGGAGTACTGGACGTACGACCACGCCGGCGGCGCGCAGGGCCCGATCCTTTCATGGTTCTCGCCGTGGTTAGGATTGGGACGACATGCCGCCCCTAGCATTCCTCCGCTCCCTCCCCGCGAGGTTCATGCTCTATCCCCCGGCCTCTGCTTCATTTCGTTATGGAGAAATCGAGTTCGTCAAGCTCGCGGCAATGGCTTGGGGTGTCTGTGTTTTGCGATCCTGATGAGCTGTTTTTGTTTGTTTGTTTCCTGGCAAGGCTGCTCGAGAGAGTGTGTGATGGGGTCAGGGGGAGCCCGGGCGCGGTGCGGGACGAGGAGGCCGGGGGAAGCAGCAGCGGGAGCGGCCGGTCGGCGGCGGGCCCCCCGGCGGGGGAGTGCTACGCGTGCACGCAGCCCGGGGTGCCAGCGTTCCACTCCACGACGTGCGACCAGGTGCACTCGCCGGGCTGGGACGCCGACGCGGGGTCATCGCTAGTGCCGGTCCAGGCGCAGCAGGCGCCGGCGGCGTCGGCGGCGCGGCACGCGGGCGCGGCGGCGCGGTGGCTGTTCGGCCCCGTGCTGGACCCGCGGAGCAAGCGCGTGCAGCGGTGGAACCGGTGGATCCTGCTGGGCCGGGCCGCCGCGCTGGCGGTGGACCCGCTCTTCTTCTACGCGCTCTCCATCGGCCGCGCCGGCCAGCCCTGCCTCTACATGGACGCCGGCCTCGCCGCCGCGGTCACCGCGCTCCGGACCTGCGCCGACGTCGCGCACCTGGCGCACGTCCTGCTCCAGTTCCGACTCGCCTACGTCTCCCGCGAGTCCCTCGTCGTCGGCTGCGGCAAGCTCGTCTGGGACGCCCGCGCCATCGCCGCGCACTACGCCCGCTCAATCAAGGGCCTCTGGTTCGACCTCTTCGTCATCCTCCCCATCCCGCAGGTCACCTACTCCCCCGAACTCAATCTACCATTTTCACCATGGAAAACAAAATCACAAACAAAGATTTCCAAGCATGCAAACCAACACACTGTAGCGGTGTAGGTGAGGAGGGCCTGAGGGATCAAACGCTCCCCAGAATTACGGACATGTCTCGTGTCTGGTTCTGAGACAGCGCACAATGCCCTTGCGTCCCTGTCGGAATTGCAGCTGTAGGGCACACGGGGTACATTGCAGGTACAACAGTGTCCGGTGGTGAGCCGATGTGTAAAAATGCATGCTGCTGCTGCTGTTGGAGAGCGATGCGTGGTAATGTGCGATGCTGGCATTGGCAGGCATGTGTGTGGTGGCAGGCGGGGGCTGCGGTTTTCTTGAAAGATCATGACCCCTCAGTGATTGCTGGGATAGAGAATTAGGTTGGAGTTTAGCCGTAGAACAATAGAGTTTGATGAGCTCACGAAACTAGTACGGATCGATAATGGCCTAGCGGGAATTATTGGCGGCGGTAGTATTTGAATATGACCATGGATGCAATCATGCCATGTGGAAAAGAAAACAGTATCATGGTAGTATTTGAAAATGACCATGGTTACAATGAGATAACCAGCATTGATGGAAGAAAACTGGATAGAAAACGATGGTTCAGTGATGCATATCAGTATGGTGTTGACGTCCTTTTGGCATGTTTACAGTTTTCTATGACCTACCAGCCGACAGGACTGCAAGGAGAGGAGCTTTAGAAGTGTTAAATTGTGTTTTGTCCTGAAGCATAATAGGATCGATATTCCCATTTCACATATGCGACTGCTTGAGAGTTCAGACCAGACCATCATGTGGCTAGAGGCCTAGAGTTAGGGAGACTTGTCTGACTTATTTCCATGCCATCGGATTCTTTTTCTTACTATTTTATCAGTCTTTGTCTTTCAGATGATCGTGATCTTGAATTTAGTTTTTCTCCCATAATATTGGGTACATATTCCCTTTTGTTTTGCATGATTGCACCTGTCAATTTCACGTGGGGCATGGCTTCATGGTCTATGTGGAGCCGTGTTTAATTGAACCGGTCGTGGATGCAAAATGTTAATTCTATCCTTTCTTAATCAATGGTTGGGTAATTGATTGGGCTGTTTATCATCAAAAATCATTTCAAATTTTATTGTTCGTCTAACTGATTGACCAATCAACATGCCTAGTTTGTATAGAGCTCAGCCATACCCACATACTCTTTTTATTATGGAATGGTTTTTAGCCACCCGGTTCCTTTCTCTGTATTTAATTTTTTGATGGTTTTTCTACATTAAGGGAGCCATCTCAGATTATCTAAAAAGCTAATATTTTGAATAATATACTGTCAGAAAAATTGCTAATGGACAGGCACCAGTTGAATAACACTTTCAACAGTAGTTTTACAGTATATTGAGGGGTTTCAGTTATCAGAACATGTCAACAATTTCTGAGAAGGATCTCAAAGGCAGGATTTATAGTTTTCTGTTTCTTTTTTATTATGTTCTTGAACTTTTTTTCTATGTCAGGGTTCACAAAGAATTGAACTATGTGTTTTCCGTTACTTTCTAAGTTCTGTTTTGCTCAACAAGGTGGTGCATCAAATTCTGCAGATCATTTTCTGGCTGGTTATACCAAAGTTAATAAGGGAAGAGCAAGTTAAACTTATCATGACAATATTGCTTCTCATATTCATATTCCAATTCCTCCCCAAGGTGTACCACAGCATTCATATCATGAGGAAAATGCAGAAGGTGACTGGTTACATCTTTGGAACTATATGGTGGGGATTTGGTCTAAACCTTTTTGCCTATTTCATTGCCTCTCATGTGAGTATTCCATTCCTCTGTAATTACTTGGAAAGAAAATAGAATAAATCATGGACGTCAAATCCCTGAGTCGCTCTCATAGTATCATAGAGTGTAATTGAGAATGCTAATCATTGATATCTGGTTGTTAGTTAATTAGGGCATTCAGAGTTGTTTTTTTTTTAAAAAAAGGCTTCCAGGCTGGTCTATGTTTGCTGCATATATCTTAGCAGTACAACCTTGGTACTGATTCTTTAGCAGTAGATGCCACATTTTTCCCCTACGCTTAGATTTTTCCAAAGTTGGTACTGATTTGTTGATTTGTGTAGCAAATTTGAAGGTAATATAAAGGCGGACTATCCCTCTCTGTAAATTATCATAAATTCATAATTTTCTTAGCAGGGAAACTGTCCCAACTTACTAAATCACCATAAGTGATGGAATTAGAAACTGTTTGTCGGCCGATAAAAATATACAATGACTTGAAATCGTAAAAGCACTACATTCAGGTTTTGCCTACATGAGAATTCATGTTTGCAATCTTTTTTAGTTCGCTAGAATAAGGACAGCCATCCCTGGTAGGCTGGTAGAATTCATATAAAATCGGTACTAGACTTAAGCCTAATGCATGCTGAATTATCTGGGTAATGTTGATTATCAATGTTCTTCCATTTGCAGATCGCAGGTGGCTGTTGGTATGTTCTTGCAATTCAGCGTATTGCCTCCTGCCTTCAGGATGAATGCAAGAAAAACAATAGTTGCGATCTAATATCGCTTGCTTGTTCCGAGGAGATATGTTTTCACCCTCCTTGGTCATCAAATATTAATGGATTCGCATGTGATACGAACACGACCTCCTTTGGTCAACAAAACATATCTACCTGTCTAAGTGGAAACGGGTCCTTTGCTTATGGAATCTATTTGGGGGCTCTTCCTGTTATATCAAGCAATTCCCTTGCTGTCAAAATACTCTATCCCATATTTTGGGGCCTCATGACTCTCAGGTAATCAGTTTGAGAGGTTTAGTTTCACTTGTCTCCAACATGGACGCTGTTCTCTTTACCAAAACCATTCTCCTAATAATCTACTATGTTGGTAAACTTGTACGATTCTTTGAATTGCTTGGCAGTACTTTCGGTAACGATCTCGCCCCAACAAGCAATGGTCTTGAGGTGATATTCAGCATAATCAATGTCCTCAGCGGCCTGATGCTCTTCACGTTGCTGAT
This sequence comes from Echinochloa phyllopogon, assembly GCA_033239725.1. Classification (NCBI taxonomy): domain Eukaryota; kingdom Viridiplantae; phylum Streptophyta; class Magnoliopsida; order Poales; family Poaceae; genus Echinochloa; species Echinochloa phyllopogon. The sequence goes on along the minus strand of BTCW01000009.1, from coordinate 5,786,739 downwards.
TGGAAACATACAGGTAAAACAGTTTCATGTTCAGTGCTGTACGCTATCACACCACTTTGCTAACTACAACCGACTGAATCTGCAGGTATTTCTGCATGCCGTCCTGGCAAGGAAGCGAAAGATGCAGCTTCGGTTCCGGGACATGGAATGGTGGATGAGACGGAGGCAACTGCCATCCCGCCTGAGGCAAAGGGTCCGCAAGTATGAGCGCGAACGCTGGGCGGCCGTCACGGGAGATGAGGAGATGGAGATGATCCAGGACCTGCCTGAAGGACTCAGGCGAGACATCAAGCGCTACCTCTGCATCGAGCTGGTTAAGCAGGTAGGTATCTGTCTCTCTGAACTGAAGAAGACCTCTTGGTCAGTCAAGCTGTTGTGACTCTTCCTGAATTTTCATTTGAAAACGTGGGTTTTATACTTTTTTTTTCCTGAAACCGTGATGAAATTGTTACAAAAAAAAACTTTCCTTGTCAGGTTCCGCTGTTCCATGGCATGGATGACCTGATCCTGGACAACATCTGCGACCGGCTGCGGCCGCTGGTGTTCTCCAGCGGCGAGAAGGTGATCCGGGAGGGCGACCCGGTGCAGCGCATGGTGTTCATCCTGCAGGGCAAGCTGCGGAGCACACAGCCGCTGACCAAGGGCGTGGTGGCCACCTGCATGCTGGGCGCGGGCAACTTCCTGGGCGACGAGCTGCTGTCGTGGTGCCTGCGCCGGCCGTTCGTGGACCGGCTCCCGGCGTCGTCGGCGACGTTCGAGTGCGTGGAGGCGGCGCAGGCGTTCGGCCTCGACGCGCCGGACCTGCGCTTCATCACCGAGCACTTCCGCTACAAGTTCGCCAACGAGAAGCTCAAGCGCACGGCGCGCTACTACTCGTCCAACTGGCGGACGTGGGCCGCCGTCAACATCCAGCTCGCGTGGCGCCGGTACAGGGCCAGGAAGATGGACGTGGCCCTGATAGTGGCGCCGCCGATGGCCGGCGGTCCCGACGACGGGGACCGCCGGCTCAGGCACTACGCGGCCATGTTCATGTCGCTCCGCCCGCACGATCACCTAGAGTGAGCGGGAGGGAGGGACCATCCTAGCTGTGCCGGCCGCGTCATGGATGTACTGTGCACTGTACTAGTATACAGTCGTCATCTTCTGGTACATGAATTAGTGATTCGGGTTCGTCGTCATATAATAAAGATATAAAGAAGATAAATAATGGGGAAATATTTTCTTAGTTCGTTACGATTGTTACTTTTTTTTCGAGAATCAAAATTTCTTATGCTTGACTTCCACATAAAACCAAAACTTTGTGTATCGAAATCAACGAAAACCAGTGTGTTCATAAACGAATCACCTGAAATTCTGAGAGAAAACATCCTGACCAGTTCAACTGCGAAGCGTGGCTTTGCGGCCCAATTCAGTAGGCGGGCAGCATCGTCAGAGTCCACAGAGCGGCCCAGTTAGGCACGACAGCAAAGAGCCGCGAAGCCCAAAGCTTCGTCTTCTTTCTTGGAAGAGGGGGCGCTTTACTCGTGTGGAAAGCGCTCCCCACTCGAAACGCAACTTGAAGAAGTCCCTTCCTCTTGCCTCCTCTGCTTCGCTTGCGTTTTGCCTCCGGCCCCACCCCTCCCCTCCCGGACCAGCGCGCTACTCCCCCCTGATGGCCGCGGCGATGGACGTCGACGCCGCCGCCGGCGGCGAGAGGCGCCCATCGGAGAAGGAGCTCTTCAGCGCCGCGGAGTCCGGCGACGCCTCCGCGTTCGCCTCCCTCGCCCCCGCCGACCTCTCCCTCCGCAACGAGGACGGCCGCTCCCTCCTCCACGTCGCGGCCGCCGCCGGCCACCCCCAGGCACGCAAACAGGGCTTGCACTTTCTAGAATCGGATAGGTCGGGTTTAGGGTTTTGACGGTGTTTCGGTGGGTTTAGGTGGTGCTCGCGCTCGCGGAGGCTGGTGGTGACGCTGCTGCGAGCGTCCTGAACTCCAAGGACGAGGAGGGGTGGGCGCCGATCCACTCGGCGGCGAGCACCGGCAACGCCCAGATCTTTGACATCCTGCTTGAGCGAGGTACGAGGCCAGGCCGTTGGTTTGGGCGAATTGTGCTGTGCAATTTCCGCTGCAAATTTCTAAGATTAGTTGGGGCAAAATTGGTACATGACGAGTTGACTTTTTCTGATGGCAATGTCTGTACGTGCAATTTCTTCCAAGTTCAGCAATTAGTTCAAATGCGTGCATTTCTGACAGATTTGCATATATATAGTTAATGAATACTTATGTATTGATATGGACATGTTGTTGCATTGTGCTTAATAGGCTCATGGTTGCTGTAGGACAATAACATTTCATATCAGTGTGTTGTTGTGATCACTGATGCACATTGCTTTAGGGTAAAATCCGCTGCTGGTTGCCCTTGTCTTCGTCTTGGTCCTTTTTCAGAGCTTCGGAAACATTGTGCTGCTGCATATATCGAATGGATAACTCTGCACATATTGTGCTAATTTGTCATTTGTGTATCACTGTATCCTTGCAAAAACAAAATGAGAGCTGAAATGCATGACTAGAACAGGGCATGGTATCTCACTGCTTTTTTTTTTTGCCTTGGAATGATATGGCTAATTTTCTGGTGTAGTGGTGGCTAGTTATTTGTCTACTTAACGCCTTTGAGGGACATAGTTGGTGTAGGCCTGTAACATTCATATTGATGCTTAGTACTGGTCAGTGATCTGAACTATGGTGCTTTTTTATTTCTTTTGGGTATCCATTGATATCGCTGCTATTTTTCTGAATGTCCTTTTATTGTTTCTTACTAAAAACTTTGCCGATCATATGCTGTGGTAATTTGTATATCCCGCAGTCTATAGATCTAAGATGCATGTTCAGAACAGGCCTAGTGTATAGATGAATGCTAAATGTTCTTATTTCCTTGAGTGAGCTTCGTGAAAAATTCCTGTTCTTCACAAAAGCCAAGTAAAGGTTTTATACTTGTGTTCCAGAACACCAGAAAAAGTATTTTAGTGTGTCAGATTTCCTATTTATCTAGCAGCATTGAGAAGCATTATACTGTTACCTTTCTTTTTGTTCTGTTAAAAACGAGTTTGTGTTCCCCTTTCACTATTTTATTTTAAAATTTCTGCAGTCTCAGCTATTCAATATTTTACTAACGTTTCTGATCATAAATTTGTACTGCCAGGTGCTGATGTTAACCTGACTACTGATGGTGGTCGAACTGCTCTTCATTACGCTGCAAGTAAAGGGAGGCTTAACATAGCTGAAAAACTAATATCACATGGTGCAAATGTCAACAAGAAAGACAAGGTATGTGCATTTTTAACAATTTAAGAGATATGTATCCATGTGGCATCTGTGGAGTTATGACTCAAATCCAATAGAGGTGAACCGTGGTGAAGTAATTTTGGATGTTTGGTCATAAGATTGATCCTGATAAAAAGTGCAACGTTAACAATTGTTTCTTTCTAGCATTTATTTTAGAAGAATTCTTGTCACCTAGAATCAGTTTGGACAAAGAAAACAATCATTAGGCAAAATTTAAAGGTTTTTTAGAATGTTATAGATGCACTCTCTGGAAATATGTTGATCATTGTTACCGCATATGCTACTACATTAATTATGCATCTCTGAATCTCTGATTCCCTATACACTGCAAGTCTAACAACTGAACTTTTGCTAAACAAGTAACCTTCAGCTTCTTTCTTGAAACTTAACCTTCAACTTTTATCTTGTTAGTTTGGCTGCACCCCCTTGCATAGAGCTGCTAGCACTGGAAATGCTGAGCTTTGCGAATTTCTCATCGAGGAAGGTGCCGAGGTTGATGCTGTTGACAGGACAGGACAATCACCTCTGATGCATGCTGTTATATGCAAGAACCAAGGGGTATTTTTTTCTGGCTTCCTTGTCAATGTGCATGGCTTATATGATGCATTGTTTGTTAATGTGCATGCCATTATATGAGAGCACAAAGAGGTAGCTTTTCATGGCTTTCTTGCATGAATCTGTTCAAGTAATATTGACCTTTTTATGCTTCTGCTTATGTGGTGATGTGTTGCATTGCAAACATTGACCTTTTCATGCTTCTGCTTATGTGGTGGTGTTGCTTTGCAAATTCCACCTTGAATGCTGGTTTAAATTAATAATTCCTAACGATGATCCTAGACTTTTGCAACTGCTTTTAAACTGCCAATTATTTCAGATTACCAATTAGTTCATTGGTGATGTAGATCCCTGGCCAATCATTTCATTGTTGGCCTTCTGAATACATGTGATACTAATTCTTGTGTTACAATCTTATTCTAGGTTGCTTTTCTGCTAATTAGACATGGTGCTAATGTTGATGTTGAGGACAAGGAAGGCTACACTGTCCTTGGTCGAGCATCGAACAGCTTGAGACCTGCGCTTATTGATGCAGCCAAGGCAATGCTTGAAGGTTGAAGCTGTGCTGCTCAAAGGTAATGGAAGGTGTGTGGGATAGAAAAGGTGTACTAAGCAGAAGTTCTAAGTGTGTTCCTGGTGTAAGCTAGTTGGTCTGTCCAGAATCAGACGATGAGCTGGGATTTTCTGTTGCTCAAAGTTGCGATTTTGGTTTTCTTAACCTTGTGAACATGTTGCTAGCAACCAGCGGAAAAGTTATGCCTCCCCCTTTTTTGGTCGTTACTATGCCTTTATTTTCCTTCCCACTGTGTACCATGAATCCATGATAGAACAGTCCTTGATTGGCAGCGTGTTGCCTTACTGTAAACCTTGCCCGGATGTGGACAGCTGTGAACACATCAATATTTACTGCTTGGCGGTGTTCACTTCCCCTTGAATCCAAAACTTCTCCCAAACTTTCTTCTCTAAACTTCACTATTCACTATCACATCAAATCCATCTCCTCGTACATAGAGCATTAAATGTAGGTAAATAAAAAAACTAAGTACATGGTTTTGATGTACACGACGAGACGAATCTTTTAAGCCTAGTTAGGTCATGGTGGGACAATGAAAACCACAAACAAACGAAAAGTGCTACAGTACGTTACAGTGTTCGATGTGACATTTTCACCCAAATTTAGATTCCCTTTTCAGGGAAGTGAACACCCCCTTGTTAGCTTGAGGCTGACCTTCAGATCATCAGATGAATAAATAAATCGTTATACAATACAGTATCGTCAAACATCATGTTCCTGTATTGCTCATTGCACCCTTCTTTGGGGCACGTGTACCGATTGAATATGTTTGGTCGATACTCAGCTGTGGTTTAAACTGAAGGATTTTGTTGCCGTTGTAGCGTACGGAGTATCCACTTTGACAACGATGGTCCCAATATATCTCGGCATCTCGCGCGCGCTGGAGAAGCGCAAGCTGCGTTGCGCTCAGCATCCGTGCCAATGTACCATGATAGATGATCGCAGCCGAGCGCGCTCTTGTTGATGCCATATGATTAGACTTCATTAACGCGTGCCCAAACAGACCCCGCGGCCTCTGGTGTGTTGATGATCACAGCGCAGCGCAGCATCTACTCCTTCTGTCCTGAATTCCCGAGAGCGAGAGGTGCGGTTCCTTCCGGAGGCGGGTGACGGAGCGGTTCGCTGAACTGCTAGTTTAGGCTTTGCTTGGATCCCAGAACACTGAGTGCGCTGCTATACTGGATGCGAGATTGCTCGTGGCAGCTCAATCACATCCGTTGCGGCAAGGGAAATCGGAAATGTAACGGGGATACGCGATGCTAGATTTGTGCTTTCAGTTGGCCCATTGTTGACGACCAAAATTGGCACGGCTGTGCAAACCGGTCTGACCGGTATGCACAAACCGGTCAGACCGGTTTAGTAAACATTGTCAAAATACAAATTAAACTTCACCATTGCGTAGCTCTCGTCGAAACGATCAAGATGCATATGTGGAACGCCTATTTTGGACTCAAGATGAGAGAGTTATGACTTCGGGAAGATTCTGCACCTGGGAAAACCCGGTCTGACCGGTTTGGATCTGAATTTGAGTAGGTTTAGGACTCTGAGTTTTATACGATATTGTAACCGACTCAACGGGGTAAGACCATCCCACCCTATAAATATAAAGGGCCAAGGCCGATTGAGAAGCATCCAATCGATCAAATACATTTATCTTTCTATGTTTCGCATTACTTTTATCTCCAAACCCTAGCTCTTCCAACCCTCGTATCTGCTGTTCTTCTCCCGTCTCGACGACGTTTGAGGGCGTTCTAGGTGGCCTGCCGACCCTAGAACAACCCTAGACTCTCAAGCTCCGACAGGGTCCCTCCCGAGCTCGAGGTTCTAGGTTTTCACCGTCGCACTATCAAAAGCGGTCTGACCGGTTTCATAAGGCGGTCTGACCGGTTTCGCTTCAAGGCAGCGGCGACTTCGTTGGCGCGGTTTTGTGTCAACATATTTTGGCGACTCCGCTGGGGAAGAAAGCAAAGGGATCTGCTACTATGGTTAATCTACCAAAACCTAGTGAAGTTGATCCTGATAACATCGCTAGGCCGACTGTTGATGAATTGTCGGCTGAGGATCGTCAAGCATATTAAGCCTTCATGAAGGAGCGCGAAGAAAAGGAAGCACAACGCAAAGCAGAAGAAGATGAAAAAGCACGTCGGTGGTATTTATCTCACTTCTCCAAGAATCGGAAGGGTGATATCTCCAAGGACAAGGAGGTGGTCATCGTTTCGAGCGACGACGAGCAAGATAAGGTACAAGCCAATGTGAGTACTACAGCACCACCCGTTACTTTGGAGCAAATTAATCGTTTATTGGTTAAGGGCCAGAGACAAATGATTGCTACTGTCCAAAACATGATTGATAATTCACTAAGAAAGCAACCTTTGGCCAATGATAGTAGCGCTCCTAAGTTTGATGTTGCTAGTACTTCACAAAATAATGTCATGCCTCCTGAATCATCGGTAGCATACATGCCTCAATTTGGTATGCCGATGAATTATTTTGAAGGTCAAAAATCTCCAGAACAATACATCATGAACAATGCGGTTAGACCGGTTCTGGTGCTTTAGTTGCTTATCAACCGTCTCCTGAACCAATTACTAGTGTACCTCCTGTTCAGGCTGATCTTAGCCGAACAAATGGATTTGCTGGTAATTATGTTCCTCCATATGCACCTATAAATTATACTATGCCTCCCCAAAGTTCCGGTTATTCATACGGTGCAATGCCAAATAATGTTTACTTGCAGCAACCGCCGTATGTACAGCCAAACCAGGTACCACATCATGCGCCGAATAATTCTAGTGTACAAAAGCCAAATAATCCTTATTACGATCAAATGTTCGAAAAATATAAAAGAGATTTGGCTATTATGTTTAAAGAAACTTTCGGTGTAGAGCTTAAAGATAAAACTCTAGTGTGTCAAAAACCATATCCTGAGAGTTTTGATATTATACCATATCCTCACAATTTTAAGGTGCCAGAATTTATTAAATTCACTGGGGAGGATAGTAGAACTACATGGGAGCATGTTAGCCAATTTAATGCACAAATGGGTATTCATGGTAATCTTGATCATTTAAAAATCTGAATGTTCCCTTTGTCATTATCTGGTAATGCTTTTTCATGGTTTTCGGCATTATCTCCTAATTCTATTCATACATGGTCTCAATTAGAGAAAAAATTTCATGAACACTTTTACAATAGTGATAATGAATTGAGACTTTCTCACTTAATATCGGTTAGGCAAAAGAGTGATGAGCCTGTTTCTGAATATATTAGAAGATTTAGAGATACAAAAAACCGATGTTACAGTTTGGTTATTTCTGAAAAGGATCTTGCTGAATTATGTCTTAATGGGTTGAGATCTCATATTAAAGAAAAATTAGAAGGTTATGAGTTTCTAACCATTAATCAAGTGTTGCAAAGAGCTTTGGCTCAAGAAAGCCGAAGTAAGGATTCTAAACCTAAACCCGATCGTTTTGGTGTGCAAACCGTCAATTATGATTATTCAGACGATGAGGGTAAAGAGGTTTATGCTGCTGAATTTGTATGATCATCTAAAGATGAGCCTAGCACTTGTTCTTCTCTCAAGCCGATTCATAAAAATCGGCACGAAGAAGTAAAATTTACTTTTGATGTATCTAAGTGTGATAAGATCTTTGATGAGCTTGCAAAGGTTGGGAAACTGAAATTTTCTCATACTATACCGCCGAATGATGAGTTGAAACGGCGAGCTTATTGCAAGTTTCATAATACTTATTCTCATGCTACCAATGATTGTAATGTTTTCCGTAGTCAAATACAATCGGCCATAAATCAAGGACGATTGGTTATTAATGTAATGCAGATTGATGAAAACCCTTTTCCTGTTCACACACTTGAATTGATGAATCCAAATGTGTTAATTCGGCCGGATCAAGCCGAAAAGGCTAAAGGGAAAAATGTGATCATTGGTGAAGAAAGACCTATGAGTTCAACAAAGATGCCATCAGAAAAGACCCCTCGGTTCAAGTTGAAAACTCAAACACTCGGGGGGCAAGACAAGAGCAAAAACACTGGTTCTACACAAACCGGTCTAACCGATTCTAGAACCGGTCTGACCGGTCAGCATGGGAACTTCAAAGTCAAAGTGAGGCCGAGCTTTGAAGAGCTCCTGGCCAAATATAAAAAGAAAGGGGCTGCTCAGAAACAAAAGAAGCTTCACAACAAAATCAAGGATGTAAAGCCATCACTAGGACATCAGAAGCAGTCAATATGTAAGCAAGAATCAATGGAGCAGCTTGCACAGGTGGTACCAGCAAGATCAACAACAATCAAGCAGGTATGAAAGCCAAAACAAGTTGTTTCATCATCAACTTGAGTTAAAGCAAGGTATGGCCGATAATATGTTTATCGCCCTTAGAGCTTATATATGGCCGATGTATTGTTTATCATCGTCCTTAGATAATTTTGGTCCAGAAGGTTATTTTTTAGCACGCAAGCTTTGCCAAAAAACTGGGGGGCATATGTTGACGACCAAAATTGGCACGGCTGTGCAAACCGGTCTGACCGGTATGGACAAACCGGTCAGACCGGTTTAGTAAACATTGTCAAAATGCAAATTGGACTTCACCATTGCGTAGCTCTCGTCGAAACGATCAAGATGAATATGTGGAACGCCTATTTTGGACTCCGGATGAGAGAGTTATGACTTCGGGAAGATTCTGCACCTGGGAAAACCGGTCAGACCGGTTTCCCAAACCGGTCTGACCGGTTTGGATCTGAATTTGAGTAGGTTTAGGACTCTGAGTTTTATACCATATTGTAACCGACTCAACGGGGTAAGACCATCCCACCCTATAAATATAAAGGACCAAGGCCGATTGAGAAGCATCCAATCGATCAAATACATTTATCTTTCTATGTTTCGCATTACTTTTATCTCCAAACCCTAGCTCTTCCAACCCTCGTATCTGCTGTTGTTCTCTCGTCTCGACGACGTTTGAGGGCGTTCTAGGTGGCCTGCCGACCCTAGAACAACCCTAGACTCTCAAGCTCCGACGGGGTCCCTCCCGAGCTCGAGGTTCTAGGTTTTCACCGTCGCACTATCAAAAGTGGTCTGACCGGTTTCATAAGGCTGTCTGACCGGTTTCGCTTCAAGGCAGCGGCGACTTCGTTGGCGCGGTTTTGTGTCAACATATTTTGGCGACTCCGCTGGGGAAGAAAGCAAAGGGATCTGCTACTATGGTTAATCTACCAAAACCTAGTGAAGTTGATCCTGATAACATCGCTAGGCCGACTGTTGATGAATTGTCGGCTGAGGATCGTCAAGCTTATGAAGCCTTCATGAAGGAGCGCGAAGAAAAGGAAGCACAACGCAAAGCAGAAGAAGATGAAAAAGCACGTCGGTGGTATTTATCTCACTTCTCCAAGAATCGGAAGGGTGATATCTCCAAGGACAAGGAGGTGGTCATCGTTTCGAGCGACGACGAGCAAGATAAGGTACAAGCCAATGTGAGTACTACAGCACCACCCGTTACTTTGGAGCAAATTAATCGTTTATTGGTTAAGGGCCAGAGACAAATGATTGCTACTGTCCAAAACATGATTGATAATTCACTAAGAAAGCAACCTTTGGCCAATGATAGTAGCGCTCCTAAGTTTGATGTTGCTAGTACTTCACAAAATAATGTCATGCCTCCTGAATCATCGGTAGCATACATGCCTCAATTTGGTATGCCGATGAATTATTTTGAAGGTCAAAAATCTCCAGAACAATACATCATGAACAATGCGGTTAGACCGGTTCTGGGGGACCGGCTTCAGACGGTCTGACCAGTTCTGGTGCTTTAGTTGCTTATCAACTGTCTCCTGAACCAATTACTAGTGTACCTCCTGTTCAGGCTGATCTTAGCCGAACAAATGGATTTGCGGATAATTATGTTCCTCCATATGCAACTATAAATTATACTATGTGTTGGCACTTCTTACGATCCAATATCAGAACTGAGAATCCTGGTACTGGGGTAATGAGTGTTTCAGTGGTTTTCCTTATGGCTTAGTAAAATATAGAAATATTCTGCAAGCGCACAGAATCACCGCTGTAGCACTTCACCTGGGAGTATCCCGAGGTATCGTAATTTATATTTCCGCAGGGAAGCTTTGGCAAGATTACTAGTGATCAGATATTCGAGACTATCAGAGAAGGGTACACAACTAGACAAGACAGGGGATAACGGTATTGGATAGGAGTGGATATACCGGACACACAGCTCAAGGGATACTCAGGTAAGGGAGAGAAGAGATAGATAGCTGGGAGGACAACGAGAAGAGATAGAGGACTCCTGGATTCTTTATCTACCTATATCACTCTAGCTTAGAGATACATCGGCTACAGAGCCAGCACTAGGTGATCTGGGATAACTCTAATGTCTTAGCATCGGGACAAGGGAACCGGTGAACACACAGAAAGGGATGAGAAGGGGTGCCACTATTTCCCAACTAGGGAATCCTACGGACCGGAACTAACGTGATGGGCTATGAAGACCGAAAGGGCTGTCACCACCTCCCGGCTACCACCTCCGTTGCAACGGGAATAAACTAAGGCCACCGACTAGTCTAGGAACCACTCCTACACTAGGCAACGACTACTTACTCTGCTAGCAAGAGCAAGCAACCTTGTCAATACTCTTGGTGACAATTCACCTCCAGTATCAAGCAAGATCGAAGAACCAGCCAAGACAAAGAATTAAACAAGACTACAAGCACTAGAACTATAACTGACTATAATCTAAACAAGATATATGCTGCAACTAGGATAAAGTAGAAGCAAGATATAAATGACAAAGGCAAAGTGATAAAGATAACTATATTGATACTCAATGTCTTGCAAAAGGAAAAGGTAAAAGATACAAGAGCTTCTGAAGACGACTCCGGAACCTCCGAGGCAAAGCTCGACTCAACTCTAACTCCCAACTAAACTATCCTAACTCTACTAGAATGAAAGTGGAAATGAGCTCCTTGGCTTGGTGTGTGTTTACAAGTGAGGTGCGACCCTCTATTTATAGCTCCAAGGGTCGGTTGAGGCAGGGTAGCGGCCAAGGCAACCAGAGGCGGCAGAGAGGCGGTTCGGCCGAATTCCTCGGTTCGGCCGAACTACCAAGTTCGCCCGAACCGAGGGATGCACCGCCTCGGCCACCAAGGGCCAGGATGCAACCCCAGGGTCGGTTTGGATACTGGGGGCGGTTCGGCCGAACCCCCCAGTTCGCCCGAACTGGGCCGGAGGCCCAGGCCTGCCCCCCTGCACCGCCTCTGCTCTGTGGACTCCCTGGGCCGGTCTCTGGTGGTGTACTTCGTGCTGTGTGGGCCTAGGTTGATGTGGCGGTGCTCCGGGATGAGTTGGCGGTCGCCCACGTGTCATATGATGTGTTCGCTTGGTCATTGTTGACGTGGACGACTCCCGGTGGTCTGCTCGGCTAAGGGGGGTAACCGGCCGAACGGAGTCGTTCGGCCGATTAGGTCATTTCCGGCCCCAATAGCACATATTTATCGTAGTTGTACCTGCACAAGTGACACTCACCAAAACTCGTGGAACTTTATTAGAAATAAAACCTAAGTACATGGAATGTTGCATATAACCTCATTTATTCCCGAGTATTGGTGGTCAGATTTGGGCTGTAACGACCGCCAACAAGCTCCCCCAAGCTTAGCTCTTTGCTCGTCCTCGAGCAAAGATATACACTTAGGCTCGGTGGATCAGGAGTTGCTACAATGTCATTTCTTTTGCAGGTAACTTTATAAACAACTAGTCTTCAAAAATACTTGAATCATAGACAAAGTTTCAAATCACCTTTTTACCTATGGGGCTTATAGCAATCTCCTTATCTTGGGCGGTTTAAAGGACGAACAGTTTAAACTTAGTTTTATTCCACTCTACTCTTTTCAGGATCCCATCTCGGAGTTTTTCATAAGTTTTGAAAACTACAAATTGTTCCTCATTGGCACACTCAATCACTCAAGTGTATTTGAATCCTCACCAAAGGCTTGTGCCTTCTTTTCATCCTAACATCTAATATGGCTTTTTGTGTGGCTCAGGGACAAAGGATGAAGGCATGCATGCATCTTATATTTTGCTAAGTCAAAGACCGGATCTTTGAGGAGACAAATCACATCTTAAGATCGAGACGTGCAAGTGTGTGGATATGAATGGAGTGGAATATGGTGGAATGGTGGAATGGAATATGGTGGAATGGTGGAATGGAGTATGGTGGAATGGTGGAATGGAACACGGTGGAATGGTGAAATGGAGCATGGTGGAACTCCTTGGATGAATTTCCCTCTCCTTGATTTATTTTTGGGAACATGGGCTATCTTTTATTCTCATGTTTTTGTCATGCCACTTGGCATGCTTTTCTTTTTCTCTTTCTTTTTGCCATGCCCTTTGGCATGCTTTTCTTTTTCTCTTATTTTTTCCATGCTTCTTTGGCATGCTTTTCTTTTTGCATAGCCCATGTCTCTATCAAGAATATTTAGAGAGGGAAATCATAGAACATGGAGCATTTATTTTTGTGGATGGATAATGGGAAATGTTTGCTAACTCCCAGTGTAGGAATTGCAAGTGAGAGGTGGTGTGTGTACGTGAGTCTCGATCTTTAAGAATATGAAAGCTTCACTCAAAGGTCACAACAATTTGACAAAGCTCACTAAGATAACAAGCAGCATATGAGTACAAATTTTCAACTAAGCTTATCATATGGCTCTGGTAGGTATTTTGACCAATGAGGAACTTGTTTCATTTTGAAAGCATAACTTTCCGAGATTTTCTCCGTACTAAAAGCAGAATAGAATTTTAACCAAATTCTCACTATATCAATCCCCACAGCAACTTAGACTTGGAATAAAGCATGTGCTCCCACAAGGTTTTCAGGATCATTTTTACTCATGCCAAATAACTCAAGCACAATCTAGCAACTAGTTGAAACAAGTACTTGCAAAATTAATGACAGAGCAACTATTTATCATTTCCAAGGTGAGAGGCATATGATTCATTCCATGCATAGTTGGGAGTTATTTTATTCAAGGGAAATATTGTTTAAGGGAAATATTTTTGGTATTTTAAATTCAAACTATCATGAAGGGAAATGAAAGGGAAATTAAATGATCAAAGTGCTGGATAAATCGGGACATACCTGTGGGGGTCCTCCCCCAAGCTTGGACTCTTCACTGGTAGGGGTTGAGCCTTGAGAGGTACTGGCTCAGCTGTTCTGCTTGTTCGTGGACGTCGTGCTGGATAGACGCCACCATCCCGCTATTCTCTTGATGGTACTGAGAATGGCGGGCTAGCGTGTCTTGAATCTCTCGGGTACGGTCGTCGATGAGCTCGACTCGGTCGGAGATGTAGGACAAATCCCGGCCGTAGTCGAAGCGTGCGGACTATGAGTATCCGGGGTAGTATGGCTGGGAAGCACTGTCGTACCCCCCTCCATACCGGCTCCCGGACCACTCAGAGTCCGTGTCCTGGCCGTAGTCCCAGCGTCCTGAGGTGAAGTAGTTCGGCTCCTGATGCTGCCCGGAGCCTCCTGCTCCGGACGTCCCAGCGCTGGTGTACATGTCGTAGGTGGCCTCAAAAGCGGAAGTGTGTCGGTGCGGCATTTGTGGTACATCTTCCGGCTCCTGTGAGGTGGCGAGCCCAGCATCACGCCTGGCTCGTCCCCTCGTGACGGGTCCGTCACCTACAACGCTGTGCCGAGCGGGCTCTCTCCAAGGTGGAGAGTCGTCCGACTCGGTCCTCAACTGAAGAGTTAGTTTCGGCGTGGTATACAATCTTAGTGCTGCACAGGGCAAAGGCACTTCAGTTGTATATCCACGGTAAATCATTGCCAGCGTTGCGTCAGGCATCCGCCGTATCATGTGGGCCTGCACGAAGTGCTCGGCATCCACGACGGAACGCGCTGTCTCGATGTACATGAGCCGGGCGCCTTGGAGGACGCCCAGGTGGTTAGCGAGGCGAGTGACTAGAGAAGTCATCGCCATGCTACCCGTACGAGAAATATGAGACAGCCAGTGACCAACCATGTCTTTCACAGGTGAATAGGGAATCTGTTTGACCATGGCAAAAAGAACCCGCAACTCGATGGTGTTGACAGGGCGCAAATCTGCCCGGGGGAATACCGTCATAGACACCCAACGATGCATGAAGCGCAAAGTGGGGTTATGAATGCTGTTCGTGCGTGGCGCATGACAGTTGGTATCCCCTGAAATCTTTTTCCAAAATACCACCCGGTCAAATCTTTTAAGCGCTTTGTTCGGGTCTAAGGAACAACGTCTTGAAAATCTGAGACCCGAACTAAAATCCCTCCAAGAGCAGAAGAACTCTTGGTTGAAGAACCGAAAACGAATCCCCCCAGTTTCAGAAACCAAAGTCGAGAGGAATTCAAGGGTGAGCAGGTACGAACCTTCTTCGTTGATGTGCCAGAAATTCTCCCAGCCAATGGCCTGGAAAATTTCCGTGAACTCTACGTCCATCCCCGTGTCCCTGAGCAAGTTTTGCTTAAACACACGGGTGTGCTCGAACTCCTTCAGCCGAAGCTCGTTGAAGGTGTTCCGCTCCCTTTCTGTTCTAAGGTTGATGTCACTCTCGCTCAGGAGCTGCCTGGCTGGGTGCGTGGCATGGCTCCATCTCGAGCCGGCTGCTCCGTGCTCGTCTGTGTCTATCCGGCTTGAGCCTCGGGACGGAGCTGGGGAGCTCCCAGCATCGTTCGATCGTCGGCCTAGCCAGGCGAAACGACGGAGCGACGTGAAGAACTTCGACATGATTCCTGCAAAAGGTTAGTGCAACAACAACTACCCGAAGGACTGAATATATATATGGTTAGCACAAGAAAATCAAGTCAGTCGTTCGAGATAGTTAGTCGTTCTTGCGGGGATGAAAACCACCACAAAAGGTTAGTCGTTCTTGTGGGTGTCGGTGACCACCACAAAATCGACCAGAATTTCAGCACAGAGATCACAACAAAAGCAAAATATTTTTGAGATTTTCTAGTGATGCAAGCGAACCAAAACTTGAGCAAGAACTTGGGAAGACTTGAGCAAGCATTAGGGCAAAGAACTTGAGAGGGAGAGAGAGAGAGAGAGAGAGAGCTCTACCAGAAAATTTTCAGAATGGAAGTGTGTGTGAGAGAGCAAGCAAGCTTGCACCCGCATTTATAGGCCGAGGGGGGGGGGCAGTCCCCTGGTTCGCCCGAAGGCCCTGGTTTGCCCGAACCAGGCCGGGTGGCCAGGGCACTCCCATGTGAGTGCTGCCCCTCCTTTGCTTTGATTCCACGCCAAAAATGTGTGGCCACAAATTTTTTTAGGTCATGTGAGTGGAATTTAGTGGTAGGTAAGATGGAAATGTGACATGACCAAAGTGGAAATTAGTGGAGTCACCCCCATGCTGCCATGTTTGTGGTAATTGGTGAGTGTGCAACCATTTTTAGTGGGGTAGACATATTTGTTGCTGGTTGGTGGTGATGGTAAATAATTGGAGAAGTTCTATAAGGGATGAAAATGATAAAAGTTATCAATTACATCCACCTTAGGTAAAATTTCAGCATGTGTCCAATTATTTCTAACCAAGCTTGCAAAATTTTCTACTCTCTCTCAAATTAATTACTCAAGTGGTTCATTTATTTTGAAAAGGGAAACATGCAAATGCAATTGGAAATTTAAAAATTGGAAGGGAAATATGGGATACATACCGGTTTTCCTCGCGGCGAGAGCTCAGCTTTTAAGTCCGCGAGCGGGACTTCTCCTGTCTTCAGTTGCTTTTGTCATCGTCCGGTCCCGGAGTGGTTGACTTGGACGATGCAACCTTCTTCCGCCACATTTTCTTGTTCTTCTTCTTCGGTGTCGGTGGCGGTGGGATCGGTGTCTCTGAAGATTGTGGTTCGGATGCAACCACGTTGACCTGCTCCAGGTTATTGGGATTTTGAATTAAATCAGTGCATACCTGAGAGCATTTCTTCACCCTGGGCTTGAACGCGAACTTTTCTTCCTTGCCGTTGATGTTCAGGCTGATTTCTCCGGCTCCTACATCGATGTTTGCATTGGCGGTGCTCAGAAATGGCCTCCCGAGGATGAGAGGTGTCTTCGTGTCGACCTCCATGTCGAGCACCACGAAGTCCACGGGTACGAAGAATTCCCGGATTTTCACCGGAATATCTTCGGCTATTCCCGCGGGATAGCGAATCGATTGATCCGCTAGCTGCAAATACATGGTTGTAGGGGACAAAGAAGAATAGTTCAGTTTGTCAAACACTACCTTGGGCATGACGCTGATGCTTGCTCCAAGATCGCACAGGGCATGGTTGAAGTGCTGCTCCCCGATCGAGCATGTGATGGTAGGGCATCCTGGGTCCTTCTTCTTTTCTGGGAGATTGTTCAAGATAGCCGCACTACATGCTTCGGTTAGTTTAATTACCTCAGTGGTTGGCAGTGCCCTTTTGTTGTTGAGGATGCCCTTCAGATATTTGGCATATGTGGGAACCTGCATAGCTTCAAGCGATGGGATATTGACATATAACTTTCAAATTACCTCAACAAATTTGCTGAATTGTTCGTCCACCGTTGCCTTATGGCATCTTCTGGGGAATGGCAGCATATTTGGTTTGTAAAACTCGTGAGGGGCCGCCCTTGCTTCCTTCTGCGGACTTATCAACCGTCTCCTGAACCAATTACTAGTGTACCTCCTGTTCAGGCTGATCTTAGTCGAACAAATGGATTTGCTGGTAATTATGTTCCTCCATATGCAACTATAAATTATACTATGTGTTGGCACTTCTTACGATCCAATATCAGAATTGAGAATCCTGGTACTGGGGTAATGAGTGTTTCAGTGGTTTTCCTTATGGCTTAGTAAAATATAGAAATATTCTGCAAGCGCACAGAATCACCGCTGTAGCACTTCACCTGGGAGTATCCCGAGGTATCGTAATTTATATTTCCGCAGGGAAGCTTTGGCAAGATTACTAGTGATCAGATATTCGAGACTATCAGAGAAGGCTACACAACTAGACAAGACAGGGGATAACGGTATTGGATAGGAGTGGATCTACCGGACACACAGCTCAAGGGATACTCAGGTAAGGGAGAGAAGAGATAGATAGTTGGAAGGACAACGAGAAGAGATAGAGGACTCCTGGATTCTTTATCTACCTATGTCACTCTAGCTTAGAGATACAGCGGCTACATAGCCAGCACTAGGTGATCTGGGATAACTCTAATGTCTTAGCATCGGGACAAGGGAACCGGTGAACACACAGAAAGGGATGAGAAGGGGTGCCACTATTTCCCAACTGGGGAATCCTACGGACCGGAACTAACGTGATGGGCTACGAAGACCGAAAGGGCTGTCACCACCTCCCGGCTACCACCTCCGTTGCGACGGGAATAAACTAAGTTCACCGACTAGTCTAGGAACCACTCCTACACTAGGCAACGACTACTTACTCTGCTAGCAAGAGCAAGCAACCTTGTCAATACTCTTGGTGACAATTCACCTCCAGTATCAAGAAAGATCGAAGAACCAGCCAAGACAAAGAATTAAACAAGACTACAAGCACTAGAACTATAACTGACTATAATCTAAACAAGATATATGCTGCAACTAGGATAAAGTAGAAGCAAGATATAAATGACAAAGGCAAAGTGATAAAGATAACTATATTGATACTCAATGTCTTGCAAAAGGAAAAGGTAAAAGATACAAGAGCTATTACCAGAGCTTCTGAAGACGACACCGGAACCTCCGAGGCAAAGCTCGACTCAACTCTAACTCCCAACTAAACTATCCTAACTCTACTAGAATGAAAGTGGAAATGATCTCCTTGGCTTGGTGTGTGTTTACAAGTGAGGTGCGACCCTCTATTTATAGCTCCAAGGGTCTGTTGAGGCAGGGTAGCGGCCAAGGCAACCAGAGGCGGCAGAGAGGCGGTTCGGCCGAATTCCTCGGTTCGGTCGAACTACCCAGTTCGCCCGAACCGAGGGATGCACCGCCTCGGCCACCAAGGGCCAGGATGCAACCCCAAGGTCGGTTTGGCAACTGGGGGCGGTTCGGCCGAACCCCCCCAGTTCGCCCGAACTGGGCCGGAGGCCCAGGCCTGCCCCCTTGCACCGCCTCTGCTCTGTGGACTCCCTGGGCCAGTCTCTGGTGGTGTACTTCGTGCTGTGTGGGCCCAGGTTGATGTGGCGGTGCTCCGGGATGAGTTGGCGGTCGCCCACGTGTCATGTGATGTGTTCGCTTGGTCATTGTTGACATGGACGACTCCCGGTGGTCTGCTCGGCTAAGGGGGGTAACCGGCCGAATGGAGTCGTTCGGCCGATTTGGTCATTTCCGGCCCCAAAAGGACATATTTGTCGTAGTTGTACCTGCACAAGTGACACTCACCAAAACTCGTGGAACTTTATTAGAAATAAAACCTAAGTACATGGAATGTTGCATATAACCTCATTTATTCCCGAGTATTGGTGGTCAGATTTGGGCTGTAACGACCGCCAACACTATGCCTCCCCAAAGTTCCGGTTATTGATACGGTGCAATGCCAAATAATGTTTACTTGCAGCAACCGCCGTATGTACAGCCGAACCAGGTACCACATCATGCGCCGAATAATTCTAGTGTACAAAAGCCAAATAATCCTTATTACGATCAAATGTTCGAAAAATATAAAAGAGATTTGGCTATTATGTTTAAAGAAACTTTCGGTGTAGAGCTTAAAGATAAAACTCTAGTGTGTCAAAAACCATATCCTGAGAGTTTTGATATTATACCATATCCTCACAATTTTAAGGTGCCAGAATTTATTAAATTCACTGGGGAGGATAGTAGAACTACATGGGAGCATGTTAGCCAATTTAATACACAAATGGGTATTCAAGGTAATCTTGATCATTTAAAAATCCGAATGTTTCCTTGTCATTATCTGGTACTGCTTTTTCATGGTTTTCAGCATTATCTCCTAATTCTATTCATACATGGTCTCAATTAGAGAAAAAAATTCATGAACACTTTTACAATAGTGATAATGAATTGAGACTTTCTCACTTAACATCGGTTAGGCAAAAGAGTGATGAGCCTGTTTCTGAATATATTAGAAGATTTAGAGATACAAAAAACCGATGTTACAGTTTGGTTATTTCTAAAAAGGATCTTGCTGAATTATGTCTTAATGGGTTGAGATCTCATATTAAAGAAAAATTAAAAGGTTATGAGTTTCTAACCATTAATCAAGTGTTGCAAAGAGCTTTGGCTCAAGAAAGCCGAAGTAAGGATTCTAAACCTAAACCCGATCGTTTTGGTGTGCATACCGTCAATTATGATTATTCAGACGATGAGGGTAAAGAGGTTTATGCTGCTGAATTTGTATGATCATCTAAAGATGAGCCTAGCACTTGTTCTTTTCTCAAGTCGATTCATAAAAATCGGCACGAAGAAGTAAAATTTACTTTTGATGTATCTAAGTGTGATAAGATCTTTGATGAGCTTGCAAAGGCTGGGAAACTGAAATTTTCTCATACTATACCGCCGAATGATGAGTTGAAACGGCGAGCTTATTGCAAGTTTCATAATACTTATTCTCATGCTACCAATGATTGCAATGTTTTCCGTAGTCAAATACAATCGGCCATAAATCAAGGACGATTGGTTATTAATGTAATGCAGATTGATGAAAACCCTTTTCCTGTTCACACACTTGAATTGATGAATCCAAATGTGTTAATTCGGCCGGATCAAGCCGAAAAGGCTAAAGGGAAAAATGTGATCATTGGTGAAGAAAGACCTATGAGTTCAACAAAGATGCCATCAGAAAAGACCCCTCGGTTCAAGTTGAAGACTCAAACACTCGGGGGGCAAGACAAGAGCAAAAACACTGGTTCTACACAAACCGGTCTAACCGGTTCTAGAACCGGTCTGACCGGTCAGCATGGGAACTTCAAAGACAAAGTGAGGCCGAGCTTTGAAGAGCTCCTGGCCAAATATAAAAAGAAAGGGGCTGCTATAAAACAAAAGGAGCTTCACAACAAAATCAAGGATGTAAAGCCATCACTAGGACATCAGAAGCAGTCAATATGTAAGCAAGAATCAATGGAGCAGCTTGCACAGGTGGTACCAGCAAGATCAGCAACAATCAAGAAGGTATGAAAGCCAAAACAAGTTGTTTCATCATCAACTTGAGTTAAAGCAAGGTATGGCCGATAATATGTTTATCGCCCTTAGAGCTTATATATGGCCGATGTATTGTTCATCATCGTCCTTAGATAATTTTGGTCCAGAAGGTTATTTTTTAGCACGCAAGCTTTGCCAAAAAACAGGGGGGCATATGTTGACGACCAAAATTGGCACGGCTGTGCAAACCGGTCTGACCGGTATGCACAAACCGGTCAGACCGGTTTATTAAACACTGTCAAAATGCAAATTGGACTTCACCATTGCGTAGCTCTCGTCGAAATGATCAAGATGCATATGTGGAACGCCTATTTTGGACTCCGGATGAGAGAGTTATGACTTCGGAAAGATTCTGCACCTGGGAAAACCGGTCAGACCGGTTTCCCAAACCGGTCTGACCGGTTGGGATCTGAATTTGAGTAGTTTTAGGACTCTGAGTTTTATACCATATTGTAACCGACTCAACGGGGTAAGACCATCCCACCCTATAAATATAAAGGGCCAAGGCCGATTGAGAAGCATCCAATCGATCAAATACATTTATCTTTCTATGTTTCGCATTATTTTTATCTCCAAACCCTAGCTCTTCCAACCCTCGTATCTGCTGTTCTTCTCTCGTCTCGACGACGTTTGAGGGCGTTCTAGGTGGCCTGCCGACCCTAGAACAACCCTAGACTCTCAAGCTCCGACGGGGTCCCTCCCGAGCTCGAGGTTCTAGGTTTTCACCGTCGCACTATCAAAAGCGGTCTGACCGGTTTCATAAGGCGGTCTGACCGGTTTCGCTTCAAGGCAGCGGCGACTTCGTTGGCGCGGTTTTGTGTCAACACCCGTACTCCTTCCCTGCAGTTTGTTTGCCTGCTTCCCTCCAGAAATGCGGCGGAGATAACGTAAAGTCGCGCCCCACTCACTAAGAGCAACTCCAGCAGGGGCCTCTATATGGGCCTCTACTCCAAAATTTAGAGGCTTGTAGCAAAAACACAACTCCAGCAGGATTTTCAAATGGGCCTGCATTTTGCATAGGCCTCCAAATTTCCCCTCCAAGCCTCCATTCCTAGAGGCCCTACAATTCCCCCTCCAAAAGTCGGAGAGAAAGATGCGGCTGACAGGTGGGCCCATGGAGAAATAGAGTGGGCCCATGGAGAAATAGAGGCCCGAGTTCATATGCCCACTGGAGTTAGAGTGTTTATTTTGGACCTCTATTTTTTAGAGATGGGTCTGTAAATGAGTTTTAAAGGCCTCAATTTAAAGGGCTCTGGTGGAGTTGCTCTAACCGGGAAGAGAGAGCCAGGTAGGAACAGTATAAGCAAGCAATCAAGGCCACGTGATGTCGCACGTGGTTCGCCGGCCGCTGGCCGCTGCCGCGGCTGGGCGCATTCTCTGTCACCCCGTGAGGTACTCGAGCCGGCGAGCGTTTTGTAGCACGCGACGGACCTTCTGTAGCTGTAGAGGTACCAGAGGTGCCTAAAAACACGGAGACAGCGAAAAGCCATGCTACGCGAATGGAACCTCCCGCGCTGCGTTACGCAACCATAGCGGCAGACGAGCTCCCGGAATTCTGCGCGCACGGAATTTGCATTGGGACGGGGAGTCGGGGACACATGCCCAACAACCTGCGTCGTCCGCACGGCGTCGACCTTGAAATTGGGATCAAGCAGAAGCAAAGCAACCCATGCGCGCGCGAAACGGGGACAAGCCGGCCGAGCAGACCACGGACCAGGAAGGAGCCGTGGTTTCCACTTCCCAGCAAACAATTTGCGCGGAAAATCATGCCGGAACGCGAGCTCGGTAGACTACGGGCACCTGCTCCCAGTCCTAGGCAACAAACATGTGCTGGGGCGCATGGGTTGTTTGCCAGTAGCCACCGGAACGTTCCCGAACCATTGAGATGCTCGCCACATGAGATTCACTCTGTTCGGGCTACCGAATACGTACTGCAGTAATCTCAAAAAAAATACGTACTGCAGTTTGTTCCGAATCAGGCCCGTGAAGCGGCGACCGGGATGGCACGGATACGGGGATCCTTTCCTCCCTCCATGATAAGATGCAAGGCCAAAAGCCAAGTTAATTCAGCTAGTTCTTCACTCTTGACTGACAAATCAATCTCAGCTTAATCAATCGCTTCCGCAGATCCACGCCACTAATCAACCCAACACGACCCTCACCACTACCACGACTCCTCTTCAGAGCCCAAGCACACTAGAAAAAAAGAGAAGAAGATCTCCAGATTGAACGAAAGAACCCGAACTCGACGGAGGGCTGCCTGGCTAGATTCATTCTTTTTCCTAGCTAGCTAGACCATCCTGAGGAGCGCGGCGGGCACGGCGACGGCGGCGTAGAGGACGGCGGCGTGGGACCTGGCGAAGGCGGCGACGGCGGCGGACCTGTCCTTTGCCGACTGCGGCGGGGACGGCGGCGGCAGCTTCTGGGCCTTGATGGCGAGGCGCATCCCGCCGTAGCAGTAGCCGTAGCTGCAGATGAAGTAGTAGGTCTTGGTCTCGTTGAGCTGGAACGCGAAGCTGCGGCCCTTGCTGTAGTTGTAGATGGCGTTGGTGGCGTCGCACTTGTTGTACCCGGTCTCGTCCACCTGCACCACGTCCGCCTGCCCCGCCGTGTAGTAGAACACTGCCAGTGAAAAACGAGCAGATTCAGGAAGAATGCCGGGGGGAAGCCGCGCATCGATTCAGATCTGAGAAGAGATGCGGGGGAGAGGAGGAGCACAGGCACGCAATGCGTTGGCCTTACCGAGCCAGTCGTCCTTGTAGAAGGGGCTGTGCTGCGTCACCCAGTCGGAGTAGTTCACGTTGGGCTTCCAGTTGATGCTGATCTTGTTCGCCGCCGTCCTCGACGGTAGCGCCGCGCACGCCGCCAGCGCCAGCAGCAGCGCCGCCGCCACCCTCATCCGCCCCATCGTCGTCCCTTCCCCTCCCTCTGCTCGCCCCGTTGATGGGTAAACAATGGCCGGAGCGGAGAAGCAAGCTGCCGGGCCAAGCTACCAGCGGGAGGGAGGTGGCGGCGTTCGCGTGGGTGGTTCTTGTCTTTTGCTTCGACTGAGTTGAGCCGAACCGAGCTGAAGAAGAGACGAGAGGGGAGTGTGAAAGAAAGCGCGATGCGATGGGATGGGAGTGAGCTGGGGCCTGGCTGTGGTGGGGCGCCGGGTGCGGCCCAAGGAGCGGGGCACATGGGGTGCGGCGAGGCGGTGCGCCGCGCCGGTTCGATCGCGGCCGTCCGCCATGGATCGTGAGGCGCCGTGCCCGGCGTGGGCTGGGGCCCAATCCCAATGGATGAGTGGGCGCCGCCGGCGCCGGGGTACGTGCGCCGGTGGGAGCAGAGCAGGCAGGAGACCGGAGGCGCTGTCCGCGTCGGATCTGTCGCGGAGCTCCGCCGTGTGGTGCGGCGCGTGCCCCGCCGTCGATTTTGGTTGCAAAATGGATGAATGGATTGGGGTCTGCAGGAGATTTCGTGATCGGACACATGTTCAGACGGCTAGCAGCACCTTGGAGTTATCCTGTTTTCTTCTTGTTTTTTTAGATGTTATAGTATATGCAAAGGGGATCAGAACAAAATAGCAGGTGTTTTAATTTGTTTTCCATGTATGTCTGAGCTTACATTTACTGTATATGTCAATTTGTGGGTTTTCAATTCCTTCCTTTCCTTTGATGGAATGCCGGCTAGAATGCAGGTTTGCTTAGGTCTTGTTTGGATATAACCTGTTTTTGTTTGCAAATTGTACATGGATTACAGTGAAAATGAACTGCAGAATCTGCCACAGTTTTAGCCGGTATTGTTAGGGAGCAGTATGAGAGAGAGAGGGACAGAGCCCGACCCCCACCCACCCCCGGCGCCGGCACGGCGCCGCCGGCCAACGGCGCCGGTGCGCAACCCAACCAGCCAAAATCAGCCACCCACGCCTGCCGCTTCCCCGCAGCCCCGCTCACCCCGCACCAACACCCAGCGGAGCGACTGGGAGGCCTTCTTCATCGACTCGCCGCCGCCGCCGCCGCGCCATGACCGTCCAAGGGCTGATTCCGTCGACTTCGTGCCGGAGACGCCCGATTCGAGTGCGCCGCGACTGGATCCGGCCGTCCTGAAGCCTGCAGGGCCCCGCTCGTACGCGGAGGCAGTCCGCCAAGGTGTCTCCCCGCCCCAACGGCCTCCAGCTGCTGCAGTAACGCCGCCTGGCCGCGGCAGCTCGCCCGCAGGTGGATTCACTCGACCCCCCCGCACTCACGATGGTCAGAGCAGTAGGGCGCCCAGGAACAACGCCGAAGATGAGGAGGGTTGGACCACCTTACGCGGAAGGGGAAGGCGCTCCCCATGCCGCGCGCCGTCCGCGCTGCCCCGACACCATGCGCGACGCAACCTGCCTTCAAGACGGACAGCACGACCACCAACCGCAGCGCTGCTGGCCTTCAAGCGCAACACGGCGGGCAGGTGCTTCAATTGCCTTGGCCGTGACCACCGAGCAGCCACCTGCCGAGACCCTGTCTGCTGCTTCCGCTGCTGTCGCTCGGGGCACAAGGAGAGAGCCTGCCCCCGCGCCCCGGCCCCTCCTCGACACAGGTCAACGCCCAAGCCAGTGCGCCACTACCGCCCAAAGAAGCCGGCCGCGACACCGCCACCACCTCCCCCTCCGCTGCCGCCTCCCCCTCCTCCCCCGCCACCGCCGCCGCCGCCAACGCTGCGGCCGGGCGTCGTGCCGATGGCGCTGGGCGACCCACAACTGCGCCCGGAGGAAGAGACCGTGTTCATCCCCAACTCCTTCGACATCGAGCGCGACGCGCGAGAGTGGGAGAACTGCGCCCTGGTGCCATGGGCCATGCACCTGCCGAGGGGCGCCGGTGCCAAGGACGTCGAGGACCTCATTCGCCATGAGCTGCACCTGCGCCGGGGGGAGGTCACCGTCACCGTCAACCAACCTGAGCCCTTCCTCATCCGCTTCGAGAGCGCCGACCATTGCGACGCGGCGAGACGCAGGGGCAAGTTCAAGGGCAACGGCATTCAGATATGCCTCCGTCGCTGGCGCAGCCTCTCCAACGCTCTCGGCATGCGCCTCTCCTTCCGCGTGCGGCTCTACCTCGACGGCATCCCCGACCACGCCTGGACGCCAGACATCATCGAGCGCGTCATCGGCTCCAAGTGTGCCCTCCAGTGCATAACCACGGATCTTGTTCAGCCGACGGACACACGCCATGTCAATCTGTGGGCATGGACGGCCAACCCGAGCGACATCCTGCGCCAGGTCTGGCTGGTCTTCTCGCACCGGCCGACGGACAAGTCGTCGGTGGACCAAGCCGTGGCCGTCGTCACGCGGGAGCGCGACCTGCCGGACCATTGGCAGCAGGGCGTGCGCTTCGAAGTGTTCCTGCACATCGGCCTCGTCGAGGACTACACGGCGGCGTCGGCTGACCTCCAAGCGGCGGTGAATAACCCTGCGGCGTTCGCGCCGGTCCGACGCCCGTATGTCTGGCGCTACGGGCTCATGGATGGCGCGCCAGAGGGGGCAAGGGCCAAGTACCCTACCCGCTTGCCAAAGCCCCCTCGCGAGCCGGCGGAACGGGAGCAGCGCCGCGACGAGCAAGAGCAACACCAAAGGGGATCCGGCTGGGAGCGTCACCGCGGGGATGGCCGGGCCTGCAACGAAGGGCCTTTCGTTAGGCCTGGCCGTTGTGACGACGACGACGACGATGGGTCCGGCGATGACTACGCCCACCCCGGGACCGGGCGACACGACGGCGGGAGGCGACATGCCGAACGCGACCGGAACGCGGGACGGCGCGAGCGCACGCGGTCGCCGAGGCCCCGAGACAGGGAGCTTCGAGGGGGACGACGTCGCGCTGAAGACGTCGGTGGCCGCGCTCAGGGGGGCATCACACATCTGACCCCCTCGGCGCTGCCCACAGAAGAGGCACTCAAGGCCATGTCGCCGGCGGAAATCCAAGCGATTTTCGCGGCCAAGGCAGCAGCGCTCAAGCTAGGCCTTCTCATCGGCCCTGAACGCAAGAAGGAGTGGCTCCAAGATGCGGCGCACTACATCAACAAAGCCTGCAACCTTGCAGATAGGCTCGGCATTGGCGCGCTCGACATCGACCTCCCTGCCACGCCATCGCAACCGGGGAATGCAGCCTGGTCCGCGCCAAGTGAGTTCGTAATTCCAGCTGTGCGCGTCTTTGACAGGATCAAGCTTGCCACGGCGCCATCAATTGCTGAAGTCCACCACGCCCTGGATGATCTGCTGCTCGGAAATGCTGCGCCGCCGCCGTGCCTCCAAGCGGCTAGGGAGACGCCCCCGCAAACAAACGGGCCGCTTGGCCTGGCCGAGCGGTGGGCCGGCTACGCCAATCAACGCGGGTCGCGGCTCCCCTGGCACTGGGCTCGACTACGCGGCTCCCATCGTGCTGGGTCGCGAGGACGCGGGAGCCAGCCTGCTGGTGCCTGGGCTCGCGGCCAAGGAGCCGGGCTGGGCCGCCACAACAACAACAAGCCCAGCAGCAAGCCAGAACGCAAACCCAGGCGCGGCCGTGGCCCAGGAGGAAGCCGCAGTGGGGGACAATGGCGGCCCAAGAATGGCCTCCGTGGGTGGCCTCTTCTCCACGCCAGTGCCGCCATTGCTACAGGAGCCGCCGCCCAGGAAGATGAGGCCACGCCGCACCTTCGACATGACCGCAGTACGTCGGAGTGCGCGCCTCGCAAAGAAGCCGGTGATGCCAGTGGTCGAGAGAGCCCAGCGCAACCTCTGGCGCAAGCTGGGCGTCTCCGATGACGAGTTCAAGACAATTGAGGAGCTGCTGTAGGAGGTCATGGCTACGTTCATGGGACCTCTGCCCCCTGACCTGAGGGCGGCCATGACAGCGTTGTTCGGCCTCGATGACGAGGACGACATCAGCCAGGCCATGATACAACTCACCGGAGAGGCGGTCGACGACCTGCAACAGGACTCCATGGCTGAGCCGGTGTAGGGTCAGAGCCGTCCACTGCATCCACGGCACCACCAGCAACCCAAATGTTATAAATGACAGAAGCCAACTTTGATATGCTTTGCTGGAACGTACGCGGCCTCAACTTGGCCGAAAGATGCTTGGTTGTGCACGAAACAATCGCCGCAACGAACTGCCATATTGCCTGCCTCCAAGAGACCAAGCTGTCGCACGTTGATGACGGCCTAGCACGCTTTCTAGGGGCGCACCGCCTAAATCGCTATCACTTAAAACCGGCGATCGGCACAAGAGGCGGCATTCTGGTGCTTTGGAATGACATGTACGTCGACCTGCAAGGCTTCGACATCGGCCGCTACTCTCTCAGCGCAACGGTCGAACCACAAAATACCGTTGACTCCTTCCTCATCTCGGTTGTATACGGACCGACGCGACGACTGGAAAAGGAAATCTTCTTGCAACATCTACGACACTTAAAGCCGCCACAAGGCACCAAATGGCTGCTGTTCGGGGACTTCAACGTCATTTATAGAGCACAAAATAAGAACAACCGCAACCTAAATCTCCGACTGATGAGGCATTTCGGGGCGGCCCTCAACTTCTGTGAACTAAAAGAAATCCACCTTCAAAATCGGAAATATACATGGAGCAGCGAGCGGCGAACCCCCAACCTAGTCAGGCTTGATCGCTTCTTTAGTAACCAAGAATGGGACCTGACCTATGACGGCCACGCCCTTCATGCCCTCTCCTCCTCGCACTCTGACCACTGTCCTCTCTTGCTTGCACGTATGTCAAGCCCGCGTCGACCGGCACGCTTCAAATTCGAGAACTTCTGGGTGCGATTACCACGCTTCCAGGAGATCGTACGGGAGGCTTGGACGGCCCCAACCATGCATATAGAGCCGTTCCACAGGCTTGGGCACAAACTTTTTCACACAGGCAAAGCGCTAAGGAAATGGAGCAACACGCTTATATCTGATGCCAAGCTGAAGCTACACATGGCGCAAGAAGTGATTTACTGTTTTGACGTCGCCCAAGAGCACCGACAACTCTCAGAAGAAGAACACAAGATAAGAAAAAAGTTGAAAACACGAATATTGGGTTGGGCGGCGATTGAGAAGTCGCGTAAGAAACAGTGCTCCAGGGTGGCCTACTTACGCGAAGGCGACGCCAACACAAAATTTTTCCACCTTAAGGCCAATGCGAGACGTCGAAAGAACTTCATCCAACGACTTCGCGAAGGTCCCAGATGGGCAATTTCCCACCATGACAAGAACGAAATCATCAACAACTATTTCTTAGATGTCATGGAAACTCCACCTGTGCGAACGACTGACTTCAATTGGGAAGCACTGCAGCTGCCGGTCATTGACCTCTCCGCGATTGATGCACCCTTTTCTAAACATGAAATCCTCGCGGCTATCAAACAGCTGCCGACCGACAAGGCACCGGGACCGGATGGCTTCACCGGACTATTCTTCACAACATGCTGGGAGACAGTCAAGTCCGACATAATGGCGGCCATAGAATCCTTCTACAACATGAGATGTGCCGATCTCAACCTTCTGAACACAGCGCATGTGGTCATAATCCCCAAGAAAGACGGCGCGGAAACCATAAGGGACTACAGGCCCATCAGCCTCATCCACGCGGTGGCAAAAATCATCAGCAAAACCCTCGTACTCAGATTGGCCCCGCGATTAAATGAGCTCATATCGCATTGCCAAAGCGCCTTCATCAAAGGGAGAAGCATACATGATAACTTTCTCTACGTCCGAAATATAGCGCGAAGATTCCACAGAAACAAAACATCGGCCCTTCTCATGAAGCTTGACATCTCTAAAGCCTTCGACTCGGTGCGCTGGGACTATCTGTTGGACCTCCTACAGCGACGCGGCTTTCCGCAGCGATGGAGGAATTGGATCACGGCATCACTAAATACATCCACCTCCAAAGTCCTCCTAAACGGGATACCATCCGAACCGATCTTACACGGCCGTGGACTACGTCAAGGGGACCCCCTGTCGCCTATGCTCTTCATCCTGGCAATCGATCCTTTGCAGCGGCTTCTCGCCAAGGCCACAGACTTAGGACTGCTGAGCAAGTTTGGCGGACGAATGGTGCGCTTCAGGAACTCCATGTATGCCGATGATGCGGCAATATTCGTGAAGCCCACCACAAAAGATGTACGCAACATAAAAGAAATTCTGCAAGCCTTTGGCAATACCACTGGCTTAAGCACGAACCTGCAAAAAACCAGTATCACCCCCATCAGCTGTGGCACCGTCGACCTTGATAACATTCTCGATGAACTGCCTGCGATCAGAGCCAGTTTTCCCATCAAATATCTCGGCCTCCCCCTAACCGTCAGACGCCTGAAGAAAATTGACTTCCAGCCTCTCATGGACAAAATGGCGTCCAAAGTATCCGGATGGTACGGAAGACATCTCACACAAGCCGGTCGGGCCTGTCTCGTTAAAACAGTGCTAACTTCGCAACCGGTCTACCTCCTCACCGTCCTAAAAGTCACAGGTGAAGTACTCGAGGACATGGACAAAAAACGTAAGTGCTTCCTATGGGCGGGGGACGAAGCTCTAACTGGCGGAAAATGCAAGGTCAACTGGATCAGGACATGCTTACCAAAGGAAAACGGAGGACTCGGGCTGCTTGACCTGGGTCGCTTTGCGAGGGCGCTACGCCTCAGATGGCTATGGCAGGAATGGACCTCGCCGCAGAAAACTTGGGTAGGGACGGGGCTGCCGTGCGATGACATAGATCGCCTCCCATTCGCGGCCTGCACGACCATAACCGTGGGAGACGGAAAAAGGACAAGCTTCTGGCATTCTGGGTGGCTGCAGGGATGCCGACCAAAAGACCTGGCTCCGAGACTCTTTTAAATTGCAAGACACAAGAACATGACAGTGCATCAAGCACTACAGGGCCACGCATGGGTCCGAGACCTGCGTATCCAGCCGGGCATCACGATAGTGCACATACAAGAATATCTCCACATATGGACTCTGCTGCGGAATTTTCAGCTTACAAGCGGTCAGGAGGACCAAATCCAATGGAAACTAATGGCGTTAGGAAAGTACTCGGCAGCTTCAGCATATAAAGCTCAATTCATCGGATGCATCAACTCGCATGGAACGAAGAACATATGAAAAACGTGGGCGCCTCCGAAATGCAAACTTTTCACATGGCTCATCACACAAAATAGAGTATGGACATCCGACAGACTGGCGCGGAGAAGATGGCGGCACTCCCCGTCATGTCCACTATGCCATCAGACAGAGGAAACAGCGCACCATTTGTTGGCGCAATGCCGATACACAAAGCGTATATGGAACTTGATCGCGGAATGGGTTAGGCAGCCGGAACTACGACCGCAAGAATGGAGACCTAGCGAAACCGCAGCACAGTGGTGGGCCAATCTCCTTTCCCCATCCGCCACCCCCCGCAATGCGAAAGCGACCATCACCATGCTCATAATATGGGAAATATGGAAAGAGCGCAACGCGAGGGTCTTCCGACACGTCGAGGCCAGTGTGCCCGATTTGCTGGAAAAGATAAAACATGAGGCGGATGCCTGGATTGTGGCGGGAGCAAAAGACTTAGCATCCATAACGATGCGAGAGTAGTTTCTCACCCTTAAACCGGCTAGCCGGTCTGTAAAAACTCCTGCTTTATCAATGAAATGGGCACAATCTCGTGCCGTTCGTTCAAAAAAATACAGTGAAAATGAACTAAACCTCTGTATGTCTCAATCCCTTTCAGCATATATAGATTGGAGGGGTTATTATGTATCCAAATACTGAGTCCTTTAGGTTTGAATATGTTCGATAACACTACCATTTGGTTTTGAACTGAAGTTCCCTGTTAGCGAGTCATTAGGTCGCTGGAAAACCGGTTTAAGGTCAAATTGGGCCACATATAGGGGTGGTAACGGATCATGGCCCGTTTGTTCCTTCACAATCTAACTTGGCCTAACAAAATTTAGCTCAAAAACTAGTATTATTTTAGCCCGGTCCTAATCCGGCCCGATCCTTAAAATTGGCCCGATCCTTAAAATTTCTAGTATAAAAGTGAGGGCCCTTTACCACCCCTAGCCACGTACAAAACCTCTTTCAAATCAAAGAGAGAAGAAAAAAGGAAGTAGATTCTCGGCAGCTGTGAGAAGTCAAAAGATCATGCACATGCAGTCTGCAGCATTTGTTCCTTGTTTTCTCCTTTCGCAGCATTTGTTCCTTGTTTTCTCCTTTTTGTCTTCTCCAGTTGGAGCGATCTTTCCTTTATTGAGCTCAGTGCTGGGCCTTGGCATGGGCTAATGGGCTGAAATCAGGGAACATTCCGGACCTAGCGGGCTAGTTTGTCAGCTCGGACTCATTCTCCAGGTTTCATAGGCTTTCCCTTCCACATCAACAGGCCTTCATCGAGCCTGGCCCAACTCTCAACGGATCCAAGCCCACGACGAGACAGAGCAAATGCTTGGCGATCTGTCCTTGCGATTCCACCCCGTACCAAAGTACTACTCCGTAGTACCGACGACACCAGCGCCGGGTCATAGTCCTAACCCAGTAAACAGTAGTCGCCCCCCCTGAAAAAGTTCCAGGAGTAAATGTACGATCGCCGTCGCACAGTATCATGCAACAAAATGAAAGAAAAAAATAAAATGTACGGCCGGTCACTAAACTATCGCGGGTGTGTCATCAACTCTCAAATTGACTGTTTAATCGCTCAACATCAAGCGCGGAATCAAATTCTTTGTGTGGCTGATATCTGTAGACAGACTAAATACCAAAGCAATGCTCACAATAAGACATATTGGCAATAGGTAAAATGACCTCTGCAGTTTGTGCAACAGTGGCAGGACTGAAGACGTGGACCATCTGTTCTTCTTGTGCCCATTTGCTAGGCAATGCTGGGGGTACCTGAACTTCAACTGGGACACTAATCTGTCCATAGAAGACAGAATCGTGGAAGCTGGGAGGAGAAGTGGCCATGCTTTTTTCATGGAAGCTGCCATGATAGGGGCCTGGGAACTCTGAAAAATTCGTAATGACAAGGTGTTTGGTAGACAGGAGCCAACTTTTGCTAGGTGGTTTAATAACTTTAGATCTCAGTCTCTAGATCAATCTGTCAGATTTAAGGTTGGGCTTAGATCTTCTTTCTGCTTTTGGTTAGATGCTTTCAGTTAAGGCTGGTATATAAGCTTGTACTGTTACCTCTTTTTTGCTTCTAATTTATAAAATGTTTTTCGTACTGTGGGGATCTCCCCCACAGTTTTCTTCAAAAAAAACATCGAGCGCAGAGGCGGCGGTGTCAGGTTCTGGGCCCCGGGCGTCCAAATCACCTCTCAGTCCTAGCCACTCGACCAAATGCTCATTCCCGGGGCAAAGGAGCACCGGCCAGAGCCAGTATCGACGTGATGACACGAACCCTAGATCTGCCGGAGCCTTTCCAACCCAACCAACCAACAGCAATGACGAGCTCGTAAAAGAGAAGACACGGGGAGAAAAGGCTGCAAAGGCAAAGGTACACCTCGGGAGCCGGCGGCCAGTGTCTTTCTCCATGGTACCTTGGCTCCACGCCACTGTTACCGGATAGTAAAGGTACTCCGTCCGTCCCATAATATAAGCATTTTTTAATTTTCGTGTATCACATTTGACCATCCATCTTATTTAAAAAATTTGTGAATATATTATTTATTTTGCTATGACTTGTTTTGTCATTAGGTATACTTCAAATGTGACTTATTTGTTTTATATTTTTATAAATTTTTTTGAATAAGACGGATGGTCAAACGTGATGTCTGAAAGTCAACAAATGCTTATATTTGAAGCCGAGGGCGGCAAGGGAAAGTGGGGATCGAATTCACCCGCGGCTGCTCCCGCCGCTTTCCTTTGCGATGACAATTGACAACGCCTTTTGTTGGCTCATCACCTCGCTTTCTAGGCTTCCACTCCATGTTTTCAGGCTGCCGCCACCCTCGTGAAAGTGAAAAGAAGCATAATCTGTTCACTGGATACCAGTACTTGAAAGTAGCTGCTTTCATTTCAGATATTACTAGTATATGATGACCACGAGTTTTGCAATGATATTTCTTGCTGTCAATTCTATGGCATCGTTATCCCTGATAACACAAGGACGAAGTAGTTTGTAAACTTGGACATGCCGTGGCATCCGGATATCACAGGTCAACTTTTTTCCAGCACCGACCGACCGACAGACCTAACGAGCGCAATGCATCTGTCGAACGTATACGCTACAGATTTGGTGTTACCCGAGTCAATGCAACGGGCAATCCCGGCCACGGGCCACCTGAGTTCGCGATCAACGTTGCCATCCGGCAAGGCCGCGCGGCGCGTTGCGTACCAGGGATTCAGGATCCAGGGCGAGCGAGCGACGCGCCACCGTATGGCCGAGATCGACCAACCCAGCTCACACGCGTATAGACACGGCCGGTCGGTGGCAGCGTGGCAACGTCGCGGGACCCCGGAGATCGCCGATCGGGAGCGGCTTGTTGTATAGGCAATCGGCATGGGCTGAAACCAGGAAACATTCCGGACCTCTAACAGGCCACTTTGTCAGCTCTCCCTCATGATGTCAACCCGATGCTTTGTCTTGCCCAATGTCACATAGGCTATCCATCCCTTCCATCAACTGGCCTTCGTCGAGCTCGGCCCAACTCTCAGCGAATCTAAGCCCACAACGAGACAGAGTAAAGTAAATGCTGCGCGATCTGTCCTTGTGATTCCATTCCGTACCAAGTACCAACACCACCAGCGGTAGGTCAGAGCCCCAGAGGACTCACCACACAGTAAACAGTTGCCGCCCACAGTGATCCATGAAAAAGTGGGACGCAGGGGTAAAAGTACATGGCCATCACACAGTATCATGCAGCAAAAAATGAAAGAAAAATAGTAGCCACGCCCGGGGTCAAGATCAGGAGCCTCCAAAGCAGCAGGGACCTCTATCTAGCTCTCTGAGTGTGGGGGTGAGATGAGAAAGAGAGAACATCCCGCAGATGAGATGCTAAAGGGGCGCCAAAGATTACGATCCATCCGCTGCTCGCGCCTGTTCTGGCGAGACGCGATGGTCCATGCCGGGAAAGGCCGAAAGGCCCCGCGCCTGCGGTGCTTATCTTAAGTCGCAAGGTTTTCTTTCTCGCATGGAACAATCGCTACCGGCCGGATTAGATGCCCCCGCCCCGGCTCCCTTTTTCTGGCGCTGGATGGAGTGGACGCCGGCTCTTGGCTGGGGCACGAACAAACACGTGTGGGTTCAGGATTCGCGTGTGTTTCCATGCAATTGCATCGACGACGCACAGGTTGCTGTGAATTGCGAGAGCAGAGTCTTGTGTAGACATTTGATCTAGTACGAGTTTGAACTGAACTCCACAAAGTTCTACGGGAAGAGTCTGTTCCTGCATTGGACTGAATTTCGAGCTAAATATGGACTCCTATGCTACGAGTACTCCTAATCTAATCTTCTCTCTCATCAATCATGCTTGGTTTAATTTGGCTATAATAAAGAAGCGGGGAATATCGAGCTGCGTAGTACTCCCTATGTCCCAAAATGTAAGCATTTGTTGACTTCTGCTGATCACGTTTGACCATTCGTCTTATTGGAAAAAATTTTGAAAATATTATTTATTTTGTTATGACATGTTTTATCATCGTATATATTTTAAGTATATCATAATTGTTTTTATATTTTCATAATTTTTTTTAATAAGACGAACGGTCAAACATGATATGCAGAAATCGAGAAATGATTATATTTCGGGACGGAGGTAGTACAACCAAAACTGCCAAAATATTTGTGTGTGAGAGATCGGGCAGGTGAGGACGCTGGCGCGCGGCAGCTTTGGCCAGGCCCAGGCCCAGGCCTGCCCGCGCGGCTGGCAGGCGGCAGCACAGCCGCACAGCACAGGACTTGACTGTCCGAGGCTGCGACCCTGTCAGCCCTGCCCCGAATCAATCGGTTCTTTGACTCCCCGAGGCCCGAGCGGCGAGCGCGGAGGCGGAGGCGGAGGCGGCTCGCCACCAGCCCTGTCAGGTTCTGGGCCCCGGCCCGGGAGGCCGCCGGCCGGGACAGCCCCGGACAGGGACAGCAGCAGAGGGGGTGTTAATACGTAACCTAAATTTGCCAGTTCTAATCAGGCAGGTGGGCCCCCGGGGAGCTACGTGAAGTCTACTTTTTCTCTCTCAGATCTCGTGATCCACAGCGTCAGCGGATTAGATTAGACAGATACACTTCATCGTGGCCTACTTGCAGTTGATAAGTCTAAAGTGTGTGACCCATTTGTTTATATATATACGATTCATTCTGGTGATCTGGTCTCGTAGGTTTGTTTGCTTGCTCGTTTCGAATTGCTAAGCTAGGTGGTTGAGTGAAACTTAACGTGTGTTTTCTTTTGTATTATTTACTAATCGGAAAGAATTACATCTGTTTGATTAGTTCTGATGGTGCACTTCATATCTACTCACGATTCCAAAGCACTGATCCAGACATGACAGGTGTGAAGAAATGAATCCTTCTCCCAATCAGGAGACCCGTGCTGCTGACATGTGCTTCTCGGATGCGTCCTGGAAAGGCAAAGCACCATGTACTCAGCCAAATGCTCGTTCCCGGGACAAAGCAAGCCGCAGCGGGCTAGTGTCTTTCTTTGTCCATGCAGCCACGCCACTGTTACCGGATAGTAAAAGCCGAGAGCGGAAAGGGAAAGTGGGGATCGAGTTCACCCGGCTACTCGAGCCGCTTTCCTCGCGATGACAAGCCTTTTTGCTGGGTCGTCGCCTCGCTTTCTAGGCTTCCACTTCTTCCATGTCTTACAGGGGGATAGGGGTTAGCGCACTGCCAAATCCCCGCTTCTTTCTGGATGCTGCCACTATCGTCAAAGTGAAAAGAAGCATAATCTGCGCACCAGATACTATCATACTACAACTTGAAAGTAGATTGCTTTCGATTCGGATATTAGTACGATGACCACGCGTTTTACAATGGTATTTTTCGATGGCACGGCTCGTGATAACAGGGGGACGAAGTAGCTTGTAAACTTCGACGTGCCGTGACAGACTGACAGCAGATATCACTGGCCTGCTTTTCCAACACCGACGATCAGACCTAAGAGGTGCATTGAACTGTGAGACTGCAGATTTGGTGTTACGCGAGTCAAAACAACGGGCCATTCGCCCATTCCAGCCACCTGAGGTCATGATCAACGCTGCCAACCGGCGAGGCCGCGCGGCGCGTGCGTATCAGGACCCAGGATTCTCACTTTCTCAGGACCCAGACGCGGACGCTCCGCAGAAGATCCGCGACACCATATCGCCGTCGCAACGGCCGTCACATGGCCACGGCTCCCCGAGACCGAACTGATTTTTTTCGCCTGTCTTTTCGTCCTGATTCCACGTCCCGCTGGATTCGCAACGTTGCGGCCGCGAAGCGAAAGAAAAAGACGAGACGGACGCGGACGGCGGGCGCGCGTCACGTGAGCCGCGTCGACGCGCTGAGCCGGCCAAAAAAACCTCACCAACGGCCACACGAAATCGCAGGCGCAGGAGGAGATCCTACCCACGCGCGCCGTCGCGTACCGGTGTCTTCCGGAACGGCGGCCGGCAGGGGGAGCGGCGCAGCGCAGGCAGAGGAGGCGAGGAGATCCTGCGCTCGCGCCGTGCTCCGCTCCGTACTCGGCTACTCGCCGCCTCGCGCCTCCTGACCAAATTGCCCTCGTACGAACGAACACACCTTTCCATTTATCTGCTCCGCAATGTTCCAATGAGCGTCCTCTCTGTTCCCGGAGTTGGCAGAGCACGCTTCACATGATCAGAGGCTCAGAGCCGAGGCCGTGTTTCTTTGGGGATGAAATATTTTTCCACCCCTTTGACCAATAATTAAGTGTATTAAATAAAATCAGTTTACAAAACTAACTTCACAATATTGGACTATTTCGTGAGACATATCTAATGAGACATTTGACCGCACGGTTAAAAAATGGTTACTGTAGCATTACTGTAGCAAAACTTGGATTAATTAGCCTCATTAGATTCGTCGCGCAAAGTTGCACTCATTTCTAAATGGGTTTTGTAAATAGACTTCATTTAGTACTCCATGCATGTAAGATTCTCTTTGAAAATTTTTTTCCACGAAGGAAAGAAACACGGCCCGAGTACCCGATGGTGCTGGCCAGTGGCCACAATGCCAACCTATAAGCCCCGATGGCTTTGAGAGAGTCCGAGTAGGGTCGGCAACATCAAGCGGGAAGTTCTTGGATGTTGGATCGCTGCTGGTTTTTAAGAAAAGAAAAACTCAAGTATCCTTTGAGGCTTTGAGTACTTATTTATATGTCTCTCCTGTGAAATTAGAGTTTGAATTTGAGTGGTTTGAGCTCAACCTTCTATAGGTTAATTAAGAGAAAAAACAAATATAATGAACAATTTTGCCAAAATATTATAATTATGATATGTCAATTTTAATTGGATTGGTTCATAGGGCAGCGGCTATACTTAGCTTGAAATGAGATACATATGGTATGAGTTTGTAAACTACCTCTCTTAACTTATTATGGGAGGGGACATATGCCCTTGCTAGGACTAACATAGGTCTATGCTTATTGTTGGGGGCTACTTTGTGCAAGGTCACCTCCGAAGGCATCGAGCTTGGTGGCAACAAGTGATCTGCCTATAGGTTCTAAAAAAAAGGTCAAGGACATTAAGGAAAGGTGCGTGGAACGCTGAGCAGTCTGAAAAGGTCACTGTCCTGGTCACGGACACGGTCGGAGAGCGCTCCTAAAGCACAGCCAAATCCCGGGCACTCGTTGGGTTTAGAATGAACAAGGTCATCAAATAGCGGGAGAAACCAAGAAAGGTTCCCCAAGCTCGCCCAAACTAACGCAGGTCAGGAGCTTATTTGATATGTGCCAAAAGGAGTGTCCGAGAGAAGGTAAGCTACGGCCGGAGCTTGTGGCGAACATGTGACCTCTGCACTAGGCGGACGCGCTTCAAGAAAGGTCGTCTCGATGGAAAGGTGACGCTCGGCTGGAAGACAAAACAACCACTGAAATAAGACAAGGCGCCAAAACAAACCCCGAGCAACACACGAGAAAGGTCCCGAAACAAAGAGGCAAGACCTGCTCAACACCCATATGAGACAGGTTCAGCCAAAGAAAGGTGGCGAATGTAACACGGGGACCGTCTCCCCGGACGACACATAAGAAAGGTTCTGACTATCCCGTAATCGAAAAAGTAAGTCTTGCACGGAGCTCACATTGAACAGGTTCGGCCGAAGAAAGGTAGCGGGTACGAAACAGGTGCCGTTGAAGAGGCGCCGCTGAAGAGGGGCCGCTGAAGAGGGGCCGCTGAACAGGTGCTGCCGAAGAAGTGGCCGCGCATCGGCGGCAAGGTCGCGACTACGGGGAAAGCTCAAGGAGCGCGGTCAAGAGTTAGTCGAGAGGCGCGACGCGTGCCCGCAGCATCAGCACCTGGAGAACGCTCCTCGAAGAAAAGGTCGCGACAGGGAAAGGTGCGGCCCGAGCAGGAAGCCGCGTTCGCGGGAACCCAAACTGGTGTCAAAAGTACTGTTGAGCACGTCAACGAGGTTACGTAGTCAAGTTGTCTTTGTCTTCTTATGTAAAATTACCTCAATACCCGAGGCCGTTGTCTAATAATGGCAAACATGTGAATTGTGAACCAAGGGTATTGAGAGTAATCTGGAAGCCGAGACGTCACTATAAAAGGCGATTCCTGTACATAAATTAGGGAGAAGAATGAGAAAATAGCAAAAGTTCTCCTTTCTTTAATTGTTTGGTGTTTACGTGTGAATTAGACACCAACACTTTGTTAGGACAACCGAGGCCCGAGGGGACCAGTATGTGCGTGAAAGAAAGCTAATGGTAGAGATAAAGAATGGATATCAATATAGAATGGTGGCACATTCACATAATACACGAGAAGTGCTGGTTGCAATAATCCAGATCAGGAGCAATGACACGACGACGTGGATAAACCCAAGGCAGGCACGAGCCTACGGCTAGTCAAGTGTTGCATAGGTATGCAAAAAAAAAAAAAGAGAAAAATATTTTGGGGACGTAAATAGACAAGCCGTCATACGAACACGTCACGTGCAACTCAAAAAAAAGACATACATTATAGAGCCTCCATGAAAACAGGCCAAGTTCGTTTTACAAACCGGATAATCCTAGTGCATGTTGTTTTGTTTTAGAGCAAATAGGTCATTTAAACCACTTTCATTTGTCGTTGAGACAAATGAAAACAAAAATTTTAGGTTATTTTGAGTTTAGAAGAGTAGGTTAAAATGGCAGAATGATTAAAGTATGCAAATACAATTTTCTCGAGCATCTCTCTGAAGTCATAGCTCTTCCTTCATTCAATCTATTCAACTGTGGAGTCTAACTCACAATTTGGTACATGTTCTCTGGAACGATCTAGTTAGACTGGTTTTGTAGACGTGTTAATTTTGATCGTTAAAACGTACTAGAGATAATTTTATTCGGATGAACTCGTGAGTTACTACCACACAACCAAAGCAGTGTAACAGGAAACCAAAGCAATATACTTGGCTTACTTGCACTACCAGAATACTTCACATCCGCCCGCCCCCTCCGCCTCGGCCATTTTTGGACCCGGTGCTGATGGGGCTTCAGCACCGGGTCCAACGGCTAGGAGTGGGGGCGGCGCGAAGATGTGTCAGGGCGAAGATATTAGCACCGGGTCGTGGCAAGACACGACCCGGTGCTAATGCGCCCCCTTTAACACCGGGTGCAGCCAGCAACCGGTGCTAATGTGCACGAGGCCATTTCGCACCGGTTGCTGGCTGCACCCGGTGGTAAAGAGTGCGCATTAGCACCGGGTCTTGCCATGACCCGGTGCTAGTGTGTTTGAATATAGGGGCTTCTTCCTCCCCCGCCCGAGCCAGCTGAACACTTCGCTGTGTTCATGCTGGCTCGGGCGCCGGGAGGGGAGAAGAAAGAGGGGAGGTGCTGCCCAAATTTTTTTCAAAATTTGTGAAGATTCTACTCATCTAAGGAGCACTACAAGGTACACTCTTTCGTTCTCTAATGTTTTATTTAGCTTGTAATCCTTCTATGATTTAGAAATAGAGGGATTTGTGAATCAAAGTAAAGCTAGCTAGAGAGAGCTTGTGTTCTTGGAGGAGAGAGAGGGGAGAGAGCTTGAGTTCATGGTGGAGAGAGTGTTCATGTTGTGTTTTAAATGGAGAGAGAAGGCAAGCTAGTTAGTATTTTGTTTTGTATGACTTGTGAATAGTTATAAGGCTTATGTATTTTATTTATTAGAGAGGTTTATTTATTAAAAGTTGGAATAGTTATTTATTAATTTAATGAAATATATATTATTAGTTATTTATTAAAAGGTAGAATAGTTATTTATTTATTTAACGGAAGGTATATTTATTTATTTAATGAATATAGCAATGTAGTTTTAGAAATTTATTTATATAATGGAATATATATTATAATTTTTATTTATTTATATATTAAATTTTTATCTTTAAATTGTATTGTATATTTGTTATTGGTTAATAATGCAGATGAATAGACAATGGATGTACGGGGACCCCCACGCTCAGGCGTTCCGTGATCGCCTCAGGACGTTTCTTGAAGCCACCGAGGCTAACAGGACGCCGTCCGGTTTCATGTTCTGCCCATGCACCCATTGTAAAAATATACAATCGTACAAACAAAGAGGTTGTCTTCAGGTGCATTTGATGAGGCACGGTTTCATGAGGAATTATTCTGTTTGGACGAAGCACGGTGAAAGAGGAATTCTAATGGATGAAGATGAAGAAGACGAAGCCGATGACGACATTCCGTTATTGGCTCAATACTACGGTTCTTTTGCAGATGCTGCAATGGGTGATGCCGATGAGGAAGATATTGCTCGGGAAGGCGATGCTCAGGAAGATGTTGCTCGGGAAGGCGATGCTCAGGAAGATGTTGCTCAGAAAAATGAACCTACTGATGGACTCGGGCAAATGTTGCGTGATGCTGAGAAAGACTGCGACAATGATAAGGAACTGAAAAAGATACAGCGCATGTTGCAGGACCACAAGACTGGCATGTACCCAAATTGCAAAGAGGGGCTAAAGAAGTTGGGTAGCACACTTGAACTTCTGCAGTGGAAGGCAGCAAATGGTGTTACTGATAAGGGTTTCGAGTAGCTACTGAAACTCGTAAAGAAGATTCTTCCAGAGGGTAACGAATTGCCATCGACGACGTATCAAGCAAAACGTGTTGTTTGCCCTCTCGGTTTGGAGGTGCAGAAGATACATGTGTGTCCTAATGACTGTATCCTCTATCGCGGACAGTACGGACACTTGGATCGTTGTCCGGTTTGCACCTGCGCACGATACAAGATCAGGCGGGACGACCCTGGTGATGTTGGGGGAGAGCGTTCTAAGAAAAAAATCCCTGCGAAGGTGATGTGGTATTTCCCTCTGATACCCTGTCTGAAGCGTTTGTTCAGGAACAAAGACCATGTCAAACTGATGCGCTGGCACAAAGAAGAACGTAAGCAGGATGGCATGTTGAGACACCCCGCCGATGGATCCCAGTGGAGGAACATCGACAGAGCATTCCCAGAGTTTGATGCTGATGCGAGGAATGTTAGGCTTGGTTTAAGTACCGATGGCATGAACCCTTTTGGTGAAATGAGCAGTAGTCATAGCACTTGGCCCGTGACTGTTTGTATCTACAACCTACCCCTCTGGCTCTGCATGAAGCGGAAGTTCATTATGATGCCAGTTCTCATCGAAGGCCCAAAGCAACCTGGCAACGACATTGATGTGTACCTAAGACCATTGGTTGACGAACTTTTGTAGCTGTGGAAGAATGAAGGTGTTAGCATGTGGGATGAGGACAAGCAGGAGCAGTTTGACCTTCGAGCACTGCATTTCATAAGCATCAACGACTGGCCTGCACTAAGTAACCTATCAGGACAATCAAACAAAGGATATAAAGCATGCACTCACTGTTTAGAGGAAACCGAAAGCATGTATTTGAAACGTTGTCGTAAAGTTGTGTACATGGGTCACCGTCGATTCCTTCCGGTGAAGCATGAGTTATGAAAGAAATGTGCGCATTTTGGCGGGAATGCTGACCGCCGTACAAAGCTGAGACACCAGAGTGGAGAAGAGTTATTTGATATGGTGAAGGACCTACACGTGGTGTTTGGCAAGGGAGACGAAAGCCAGGCTGCTCCGACGGGCGAGGATGATCGTGTCGCGATGTGGAAGAAGTCCATCTTTTGGGAGCTACCTTATTGGCAACTTTTAGAGGTCCGTAACGCGATTGATGTGATGCATCTGACGAAAAATCTTTGCATGAACTTGATAAGCTTCCTAGGTACTTATGAGAAGCCAAAAGATACACTGGAAGCACATCAGGAGCTGAAACGATTGAAGCAACAGACTGATCTACATCCAGAAAAGAGAGACAAAGGACGCCAGTACTTGCGTCCTGCCAGCTTCACTCTCAGCAAAGAAGAGAAGGCAAGCATGTTTGAATGCTTGAACAGTATCAAGATTCTGCCTGGCTACTCCTCCAATATTAAGGGAATAATAAATATGAAAGAGAAGAAGTTCACAGACCTGAAGTCTCACGACTGCCATGTGTTGATGACACAGCTGCTTCCCGTCATACTCAGGGGTGTGCTACCAGTTAACGTGCGGAAAGCCATTGTGAAGCTATGTGCATTCCTCAATGCAATTTCTCAGAAGGTGATCAATCCAGACCATTTAGATCAGCTACAGAACGACGTGGTGCAATGTCTTGTCAGCTTTGAGATGATATTTCCACCATCCTTCTTCAATATCATGACACATCTATTGGTTCACCTCGTCAAAGAGATTCGTATATTGGGCCCAGTATTTCTACACAACATGTTCCCATTTGAGAGGTTCTTCGCTGTCCTAAAGAAGTATGTCCGTAATCGTTCTCGTCCAGAAGGATGCATTGCTAAGGGATACGAAACAGAAGAGATCATTGAATTCTGTGTTGACTTTGTCGATGATCTTATGCCGATTGGTGTGCCCGAATCACATCACGAGGGGAGACTTGGTGGAAAGGGCACACTAGGGAGAAGATCGATGGTGATCAAGGACGTTGAGACATTTCGTAAAGCGCACCTCACAGTTTTGCAACAATCAACTTTAGTTGCTCCGTACATCGAGGAGCACATGCAGATTCTCGGGGATGAAAACTCAACAAAGTCTGCGGCCTTCATTCAGCGTCTGCACAATAGTACTTTCGCCGATTGGTTGCGAAGACGTCTTATGGGTGTCGAGGGCATTGATGCACATCTAGCTTTTGTAGCTAGAGGTCCATCGAGCACGATCTTGACATTCCAAGGATACGACATCAATGGGTATACATTTTACACAAGAGCCCAGGACAAGAAAAGCACAAACCAAAACAGTGGTGTCCGGATCGACGCGACAGACACCAATGGCAATACAAACTCATACTATGGAATCATAGAGGAGATATGGGAACTAGAGTACGGACCTTTGAAGATCCCACTGTTCAAGTGCCAATGGGTGAAGCTGACTGGAGGAGGTGTTAAAGTTGAAGCGGACTATGGAATGACGTTAGTGGACCTAAACAAGATTGGCTTTCTAGACGAACCGTTCGTCCTGGCCAAAGCTGTCACACAAGTTTTTTATGTGAAGGACATGGCTAGCAGACCGAAGAAAGGGGCGGATAAGAAAGGTGGGGGTAAGCAATTGGACCCATCACAAGACGAGCCAAAGCGTCATATAGTTCTTCCTGGAAAGAGAAAAATCGTAGGAGTTGAGGACAAGACGGATGAAGATTATGATATGCTCGATGGCCGGCCTCCATTCTCAGTGGCTGATGACCCAAGCATCCTGTTAGCGGCGGAGGAGACACCGTATCTACGGCGTGATCACAATGAAGGAACATTTGTAAACAGGAAGTTTATTAGTGTCCGAGTAAACGATGATGCCATGTAATTTAATTGCACTATGTTCCACCCAATTTGTAATGACTATATTTGCATTTATGTTCCACCTATGTTCTAAGATTTTCTATTGATTTATAAG
Organism: Echinochloa phyllopogon; assembly: GCA_033239725.1. NCBI lineage: Eukaryota > Viridiplantae > Streptophyta > Magnoliopsida > Poales > Poaceae > Echinochloa > Echinochloa phyllopogon. The sequence continues at coordinate 5,742,079 of BTCW01000009.1, read as the reverse complement.
ATTGTTTTTATTAATTCTAGCATTTTATATTGATTTTCTAGTAATTTATAAGATTTTCTAGTAATTTATAAGATTTTCTAGTAATATATAAGATTTTATATTAATTTATAAGATTTTATATTAATTTATAAGATTTTCTATTAATTTATAAGATTTTCTAGCATTTTATATTGATTTTCTAGTAATTTATAAGATTTTCTAGTAATTTATAAGATTTTCTAGTAATTTATAAGATTTTCTAGCATTTTATATTGATTTTCAAGTAATTTATAAGATTTTCTAGTAATTTATAAGATTTTCTAGTAATTTATAAGATTTTCTAGTAATTTATAAGATTTTCTATTAATTTTTAAGATTTTCTTATTTAATATATATTTTTAATAGGTATAGCATTAATAACTGAATTGAAACAAGTATTAATAACTATATATTAAAAACTATATTTATAAGATTTCCAAATAGTAGCCACCGGTGCTAAAGGCCGGTTTGGAAACTGGCGCCAAACGAAAATGGGGGCCTTTAGCACCGGGTAGATCAAACATCCGGTGCTAAAGGCCCCCAAAATTTCGTTTGGCGCCTGTTTGGCCTTTAGCACCGGGTGACAGAGACCCGGTGCTAAAGGCCCTTTAGCACCGGGTCTCCTTCCCGCCCGATGCTAAATGCCCCCAATCTATATAAGCAAGCGCCGCATTCTCCCCTTCGTCTCCACCCGCCCCATCTCGCCCAAAGAACCGCCGCCCCTTCGTCTCCGCCCCCGACGTCGACCGCGCCGCCGTCGACCCTGCCGCACCGCCCCGACGTCCGCGCCGCCGTTGACCCTGCCGCGCCGCCCCGACCCCGACGTCCGCGCCGTCCCGTCCCCGACTTCCGCGCCGCCCCGGAGCCCCCGACGTCCGCCGCCGCCCCGGCCCCATTCGCGCCGCCGTCGACCCCTGTCGCGCCGCCCCGGCGCCGACTTCCACGCCGCCCAAGCCCCGACGTCCGCGCGGCCACCCCGTCCCCGACTTCCGCGCCGCCCCGGCCTGGACGTCCGCGCCACCCCGGCGCCCCCGACGTCCGCCGCCGCCCCGGACCCGTCCGCGCCGCCGCTCCGAGGGTCCGCCACAGCCGACCTGCTCGTGCCCGCCGCTCCGAGGGTCCGCCGCCGCCGACCGTCGTCCGCGCGCTGCGGCGCCGTCGTCCCCTCGCCGCCGGTCCGACCACTGCTCACTCTTTCAGTTTTTTTTGCAAATTCTCTCTATTTATTCATATATATGTGCATATGTGATATATATATGTTATATTTGTGCATGTGTTGTGAAATATTATGTGTAGGGAATATATTTGTGCATGTGTTGTAGAAATGCTTGGAATATGTTGTAGAAATGCATGGAATATATATGTTGTAAAATTTTTTATGTATGCTTGGAATATGTTATAGAAATGCATGGAATATATATGATTGGAATATTGTTATTTATGTATTTGTTTGATGTATTGCTATTTATGTATTGGAATGCTTTGTAAAAATATATAAAAATACATTGTAAATATATTTATGTTTTATATTAGAAATGCTATTAATATTTATGTTTAATATCGGAAACCCCTTCGTGTCGCACGACCGTATCGCAAACCCGAACCCTTCGCAAACCCTTTCGCAAACCCCTTCGTGTCGCACAACCGTATCGCAAACCCGAACCCTTCGCAAACCCCTTAGCGAATTCGTTCGCGTCGCGTACCGAACCCTTAGCGAACCACTTCGCGTCGCACGAACCCACCTTAGCGAACTCGTTCGGGTCGTGCAACCCCCTTAGCGAACCCGTTCGCGTCACGCACCCGAACCCTTAGCAAACCCCTTAGCGAATCCGTTCGCGTCGCATACCGAACCCTTAGCGAACCACTTCGCGTCGCGCGAACCCACCTTAGCGAACCACTTCGGGTCGTGCAACCCCCTTAGCGAACCCGTTCGCGTCACGCACCCGAACCCTTAACGAACCACTACGCGTCGTGTACCCAAACCCTTAGCGAATCAATTCACACCGCGCACCCGAACACCTTAGCGAATCCGTTTTTCGCGAACCGACCCCCTTAGCGAAAATATTAGAAATATTGGGAATATGTATGCTTTGTATATATTTCTTATCAATTATTTTTAAATTCTATAGATGGCGGACAACAACAATCCTGTCCCACCCATGCAAGAGGACAACAACAGCCATGTCCCACCCATGCAAGAGGACAACGGCACGTTCTTTACGAACCAACTATTTGATATTGTAACACAAACAATGACCATGGATGAAGTGTTGGGGATCATTGGAAGGGACGACAATATCCAGGGCGACAATGTTGCAAGGCACGAAAATGTTGAAGGGGCCGCCAATGTCCAGGGCAAACGTGTCCAGGGCAGCACTATTGAAGGGGCCGGTAACGAGCCCTCGTCTAGTCAGGTGTGTATAGATATAACATAAATTTGTACTGTACATGTCAATTATGTATACCATCTCTATATCATCTCGTATATATGTAATTTGTGTAGGCCGCCTCTGCTTCTACAAGTCGAGCTAAGAAATCAAAACGATCGTCCACGAAGAAGCTGAAGGATGTCAAGTTTCACATCACTCGAGTGGAGGATGACGGGGAGCCAGTTGAGCCCCCAAAAGTGGCCAAGAAATTTGTATCTCAGTGCGGGGTAATTGTACGGTACAATGTGCCCATTAGTATCAGAAAATGGAAGTCCACGAACCCCATTGAGGAGTACGTGCTCCCCGATACAGAGAAGGAGATGCTATGGAGGGAATTAAAGGTAATATTCGACTGGCCTAGCACTCATGAAGCAGAACTGAGGGATTGGACAATGAAGAAGATGGTAGTTCTATTTCAGGATTTTAAGAAGAAGTTGTACTCGTATTTTCTCAAAACCAGAGAGGCCCCGGATCCTGAGAAGTATAAGAATATCACTGATGACGAGTGGGAAGCATTCCTTGAGTACAAAACCTCCGAAGAGGGTGCAACGGCTAGCGCTAGAAACGCTGAAAACGCCGCAAATAAGAAGTACTCCCATAAGATGGATTCGGGAGGTTACATGGCAAACATCCCTAAATGGGAGAAGATGGAAGAAGATCTATATGCTAGAGGCATCACTCCAGCGACACATGACTGGCCCACAAGGACCAAGCATTGGTACTATGGTCATGGAGGCACCCTAAGCCCAATCGACGGCTCCCTAGTTTTTCCCAAGGACTTGCGAGAACTAGCTCATCGTCTCCTCGATATCCTCAGGGCATCTGAGAGGGGAGAATTTGTTGCTGATAGAGACAGAGATGAGCTAACCTATGCCTTAGGGAACAAGGAGCATCCTGGACGGACGCGCGGCGTAGGCACAAGCATCTCATGGAAGAAAGTTTTCCAATTGCATGCCGCCACCTATAGGAGCCGTTCAAGGAAGAAGGCCGAATATGAGCAGAGGGCGAGGGACCTAGAGCAAACGGTTGCCGCCCATGGCTCAAAGCTCCAAGAAATGGAGTCAGAGATGGAGCGGCGGATGAAGGTAGCATGGCTGCAGATACAACAAGCCACAGGCGAGACCGGTTCCATAGAGCATGCACCTCTCCAACAAGCCGCAGGCGGGACCGGTTCCACAGAGCATGCACCAGGCGGGACCGGTTCCACAGAGCATGCACCTCTCCAAGATGCGGCCCTTATTAGCCCTCCACAACAATATCAAAGCAGTCACGCTTCCACACAGGCCGCCGAACCGGTCCGTTACCCTGTGGATGAAATAACTCAACGGACCGCGTGCGAGCTTGTCGTTAGGCAGAAGAACATAGCTGTGGTGGTACGTATGCGACCATAGTTCGTACTGCATACATTTCACCGTAAATACCATTCATTTACTAACTTTCTTTGTGACTACTAAATTATCAGGTCGCATACGGTATGACCAAACGTGTGGAAGAAGGGCAAAAATGGCACTGCAATGACATTCTACATGGTTACGTACCTGTTGAGGTGGAGCAAGTCGTCGCCAACTGGGAAGACTTGGAACTTGACATCCCCAGAGGTGACGGAGAAACAAAACTCGGTCAGTGTTCTCACTGCATCATTCTATGGAGCAAGGCAGACGTCGTCATACCCGGTACACCTGCGGCTTCCAACAAGGCTCCGTCACCTCTACCGTCTCCAAGAGATCCACCGGATCATGACGATTCTCCGGGAGCTCCTGATGCAAGCCCGTCTCCTCCGCCGAAGAGGTCTCCGTCTCCTCCGCAGCGGAGGTCTCCGCCCCCTCCGCCGAAGTGGGGACGCCGCACTAAAGCCTCTGCCCCCACTCCACCAGGGAAGAAGGCGCGGAAAACCAGAGAGAAGCCCGCACCAGAGAAAAGAGCGGGTGAGAAGACTCTAGAGGAGCTCGAAGCCTCGGTCAAAGCAGACACAAAGAGGCAAATGGCCGAGTGGAGGAAAAAACCGGAGCCGGAGCCGAAGCTTGATCCCACTGTCGTCAAGTCATTCCTCGGTAATTTGAGCAAGGGTCAACAGAAGGAAGTACTAATAACAGACTATGACCGCTCATTACTGAAATCTCGCCGGAAGCGGAAGGCTGCAGATAAGGAGGCGGGCACATCCAAAAAGGTTCCTCAGCTCGGCCAGCAACCTCAGCAGCCCTTGGCTCCATTGCCAACTCCGCACGAGCTACGGATCCAACAATTTGAGGCCGTGACTGGACTATCCAGAGCGCAACTCCTGGGGGAAGCAGAGGTGCTTGTAAGCACAACGTTGAAGTGGCCGTTTAAGCTTGGCGAGCCTATGGTCCCTCCTGAAATGGAGAGCAAGCTACAGACGAAGATGCGCCGATTCCATGAGTGGTACTTGGAAGAATCAAGAAGGAATAAACGACGCATGATCAAAGTAAGCGTGAAGGACCATGATTTCTACAATGGCAACTTGGATTGGGTCTGGCTGAGGTTTAAGGATATATATGAGATGTACCACCACGACGCCATGGACGTGGATTTGATCACCTGTTGGACACTGTAAGTACATTGTTATTGTTTACAATTCACAGTTTGAAAACAATAATTCCAATCTATGCTGGCGCGGGCTTTGTTTATTGCTTAACATATGCAGAATGGAGATTCAAAAATGTCGGAGAGAAAATATATATGAGGTTGGTTTCATGGATCCTCGAAGGATAAGTGAAGCAATGATACTGCACAATCCTGAGGAAACATATGGAAACCTATACAAGTTTATTGACAAACAACATTATTGCGAGTCCATACTAATACCGTACAACATCGAGTGAGTACATACACACGCTTCTTCTTATATTGTCTGTGTACTAATTCATTTCTGATTATATAATGTATACATGTGCACAGATTCTGGTTCCTACTCGTATTGTGTCCTGACCGGGTATCGTCAACGTCTTTGATTTGTCGCATACTCCAAAACATAAACTACAGAACATCATTGACATGATGACAAGGTGATGTATATTTTCCCCTAATTAATTCATCCCTTACACTAGCAATGACTTAACTCAATTTTTTTGTTCGCAGGGCGTGGGTTCAATTTCGTAAAGACCACCCGGGTATTGAACATGAAACACTGACATGGAAGATTGGCTTTCCGGTAAGCAAGTAATTTATACATGTAGTCCTCGGCTAATATATTATATGAATTTTACTAAATTTCTTTTGGTCGACAGTGTGCCAAACAGGGGTCGGGAAATAATTTATGTGCATACTATGTTTGCGATTACATGTGGAATTGGGCTCATAAAAAGATTACACAACATGATATTATGGTACGTACACATTTCCATTTTTATTAAGTGCATAATTATTGTCTCCAATTCGGCGGATGAAATATCTTTCACTTATTTGTAAATTATAGATGACGCAGCTGAAGGAAGAGTGTCTAGAGAAAGAAAGAATCGACGCAATTTCCGAACAGCCGTCGGATGGATCTGGGACGAGGTCGTCAATCCTCGAGGAGAATACCACGTCTCAGTATTGGAGGACTTGCCAAGCTCACAAAGTTATGGAACATCGTCCTAAGTTGTAATAAATACAGTTTAAACAATAACTCGAGTGCGATATATATTTTGTAAGATATATGTCTTATATTTGTAATATATATGTCTTCTATTTGATATACAGCTAATATGAATATAGAGTCGGCCGAATACGCATTAGAATACACGTATTAGAACATATATACACGTATATAAACGTGCATGCATGGCTACTGAAAAAGGCAAAAAAAAACAAAACCCAGGGCCTTTAGCACCGGGCGTAGACAACAACCGGTGCTAAAGGCCCTGCCAGCCTCGCTGCGGAGGCAGCCCCTTTAGCACCGGTTCTGCTAAAGGGCTTATCCTTTAGCCCCGGTTTAGTTGCACCGGGTGGAAAATTCGGTGCTAAAGGGATTTTCCACCCGGTGCAGATATCGATCATTCTGGTAGTGTTGCCACTATGCTAGCTCGTCCAGGCCGAAGCATGAGGACAAGAGCACGATCTACGCAACAGCTGTGGCTCCGGCGGCCATCCCATGATGCGCGTGCAGCGGCAAGATCTGATGTCCACCCCCCGAACAAGTGGGCAGCATCTCTGGGCGGGCCAGCTCCAACTCCAAGCCAGGCTTCCGACGAGTCGGTTGCTTTCACAGGCAGGAATGGAAGGAAGTGTGGCGCGGCCGCTGCCAGCCAGCCAGCCCGAGCCCGTCCAGCAGCCAGACGCCAGTAGACGCGGATGTGTCCTGCGACACGCGCGCAGGTACATACACGAGACGCTGCCCGCGGGCCCCGCGCGCAGGGACAAATGGCCGGCGGAGCCCAGCCGAGGGCCGAGCGGGCCCCACGAGACCCTCCTCTCCTCTCTTGTTGTGTGTGACCAGGGAAGGAGGAGGGGGATCGGATCCTGGTGGGTGGTGGCCGCCATCATCAATGCGTGCGTGAGCTCCTCGTCCTCTTGGCGCCAGGCGGCCTGGGTTACTGTGTGTGCGTGTACGAGTAGGAGGGGGAGGGCAGGACGAGACGAGCACAGCCGCGGTGCAGGACCCTGCCTACCACAAGTCCACAACAGAGCAAGGCATGGTCACTTGCACAGTCGAGGCTGCTGCACTCACTGTAGAGTGTAGACGCCCCCCGTGCAGAAGTGAAATTTGGGGGTTTGTTTTTCCCGTTTCCTCGCCTTCTTGGTGTTATGAAATGTACCTGCTGCTCTGTTTGCCCGTGCATGCTCTCTGCTGGTGGGCCCCGGCTCTGCGCGCGCTACCTTGTTGATTGACTCGTTGACTGTGTTGATGCAATATTTATTGAGGTGAAAAATAAATGGTTCCTGTAAAAAAACAAAAAAAATGCCTGGATGCCAATCCCGCTCCCTCCGGAGTCCGGACATATGCGACCGTGAGCTGGGTCCTTTTGGAAAAAGCCGTTAGGTAAACAAATACTCCATATTCAACTGCGCTGGATTGGAATCTCTCCCCTTCATCGTGTTGCCTTTTATCTGAGGTGTGTGGACGACTTTTCGCTACAAAAAAAAAACTAGCATTTCGCATGGAATGAGCCTCATGCGTTCTACTGCCGAGTTTTGATAAGTTACCTTTTGTTTTGATTTTGCTTTGGTGTGTTCCTATTGGAACTTTCTGTCGGTATGAAACCGATTTGGTCCGAAAAAGGTATTGAATTTTGAACTTGAGTTTTTTTCCTTTTTAATCTACATATTTTTAATAATAGTATGTGCAAAATTAGATTTTAGCATTTTTAAATATTTTTGTTGCGCATGTCGTTATGAAGATATAAATTATAAAAGATAATAATATACAAGTCTCGTCGATTTTTTTCTCCATGCCCAACCAGGTTGCGCTAATATATATTGTGTTGGATGAGCAGTCACCACCAGAAAGAAAATGGTAAGAAACTATATCAACTTGTACGAATACCACCGTACCTACGTGGTCCTGTTGTTCGAGCACGCCATATATTAATTTGGAAGCCGTGCTTTTGACAGCCTAACTATCTAGAAATATGCCAACATACATCAATGCACGTACTACCTCTCATGTACGATACAACTTCTTCAGATGGCAAATTTGTGGGTATCGTCTCCATCCAACTTTGCCTAGTCGCAAGCAACTAGATTTTCGGTCCATGCCTTTTGCCGGGCAGAAATTTCATATCATTTCTAATCTTACATAGTTTCTTTTTCTTGCGTTCGACAGTTATATGGCTTTTTTCACATACTCCCAAAAGTTGTACTACTCGTTATTTATCCACGTTCCATGGAGCCGTCAGCCCATCTTCTTTTATCAACGGTGATTTTGTCGAATCGAAGACGTACTTTATATCATTATATGGCCACAATATGCTCATCATCACTCGGGAACTTGCTGTACACATACGGTGGCTAGAGGGTGTCACACTGTACAGTAATTCGCCACTCGAAAGGAGATATAGTTTGGCTTCCTGGCGAGCGAGATCAAACTGTGTACCAGCGATTACAGTTCTGAAAGTTCAGAAACCTGGCAATCAACGCAGCAGAAAGCACAGAGTCCAAGTGGCCTCAAAGCTAAAACAGACAGGAGCAGCCCGTCGCATACCAAAACCCATGCCAACCGCATACTTTACTTGGTAACCGACGAAGTCCTGAAACTAAACTCGCAAAAAGCTCCCTCCCTTCCGTGTGGTCAGACGTTCCGATCACCCATGTTACCGATCTAATTAAGGCCTAAGTCAAACGTACTCCACCTTGCGCGAGTGAGAGTGAGGCGCACTCGTGTGTGTCGCCGTCTTAATTCCTTCTCGCAGTTTCCTGGTGAGCCCTATGAATGCGAGTGACGTCCCTTGGGCTCGAAGCATACGTACCGTTGTCCAACTGGGGACCGGCTCGCTGCCTGCCATTAGTGCGACGCAACGCAACCGAGACGAGACGATCACCCATCCAACTAACCGATCCCTTGGGGATTGGGACGGCGCCCCTGGGTTTGGGTTGGGTTACCACCACCTCGCCGTCGTCCCGGTGGAGGCCCGCCGGCCGGACGCCGGGGATTGGCATGGGAATGGGGGAGGGCGACGCGCAAACGGACGGAGACGGCGGAGGATTTGTTGATTCCGTTGCTCGCCTCCTCCGGCGGCTCGCGGAATCCGAGGTTGAGATGGACGAAACCCAATCCAATCCATCCCCACGCGGCCACGCCAAAACCCGACATGCGGTCGGTCGCCGTCGCCGGTAGGGACGGTCAGGATTAAGCGGGAAGTATCTTGATTAGTTGCAGTATAGTACTAACTCGGCTAGAACACTGGTGGGGGATTCTGTCAGCTGATTAGCGTATAGTCCTGCTCGTGGAGCATTACGGGAGACACGCTGTCATCGGCTGGTCCTCGTGATCCTGGCAAGCACATCAGCACATTGAAAGAAAAGACGAAGAAGAAGAAAAAAGGAAAGAGAGAAAGGGGAGAGATAAGCATGGTAAAGTTGGGAAGAGAAAACAATCAATCAGCTGCCTGTACTGTACTCCTATTCGCTGCTCCCCCCCTCTCTCTCTCTTCCCCACTCTTTTGCTCGATCCAATGGCTGCAGCCGCAGATGCCCCCAAAGGCCTGGACGCGGGGCCCACCCCGGCCCTGAGAGTGAGGCCCGGGGAAAAGTACCGCAGCTCGGCTGCTCGAGTTTACTGTAGATGCTGATGCCCTGCCCGGACAGTGCGGCCACCGTATCCCGATACCCACCTGGGTCTGCCATGTGGCCCCCCCACGCGCGCACCCTTTATTTCTCAACCCAACCTCCAACAAGATATTTTTTTGCCAAGTGTACATGCGAGACCACACGTAGATACGGTACTCGAGCCTTGATGACCTCATATTCGGTTGAGTTAAGCATTGATGCCATCAAGTGAAACTACACAACCAGCCACACCTGGTAGCACAGCACTTACAGGGAAGCGTCGCAAAGATCTTGGAAGCTCATGACGTCTTCTTGGTATCCTTTTCGTTTGTTGTGGGATTTGCGACCTCCGTCCCAACAACCCATCATTTTCTCTCCGACTTAAAACAGGAGATCCGGACCCCCTGATTTGCAAGGAGAAGAGTTGGTTGTGTGCTTAGGTATTCATTGATCATGATACCGACTAAACATGTGGCTACAAAGATTACCGAGAAAGCGAGCGCTCGTGAATTCTGCGACCCAACTCGCGCTGAACCCGTCAGTTTCCCGTCTAATTATCCGTGCAGAGAGTAATTAATTCACAAACACGAAGAAACTATAAACATACAGTACGTATCTGAACGAGTATAATCTAATACGGGTGATTTGAAAGGTTCAGCGACCGGAAGAACGGGGTACGGACTCTGCAGGGGTCATGTGATGAGAGCTGAGCCAAAAAAAAAAGTATCACGAGGAGTAAAGATAGCTGGTTTTGTAAGATTTGGAAAGGAAGTTTGGTGCTGTCCTCTGAAGTAGCATGGATTTTTTATATCAAGCTGCTTCTTTCTCTCTCCCCCACCAGCAAGCAAAGGGGTGCACAGATTCTCTCTCTCAAGCGTCACAATCCCCCGAACTCTTTCTAAAGCCACCCAAGGAAACACGGAAATACAAAATCATCACAGGGAGATCAGCTGATTCTCTATTTCAATAATGAAGCGGCCCATGATTATCACGACTGATAATATAGTTAGTTCCGGGAAAAAATTCTGATGGAGACAGCAGCAGGTGGGGAGGAAAAACAAGTGTCTGTTTACTCTATTTTATATTTTGTTTATTCTGATGAGAGAGAGTAGAGAGAGAAAGGGAGAGACGGGGATAAAAGTGGGTGAGGAGGACTGAGGAGGAAGGATCAGCAGGAGGAGAGAGAATAAAAAGACCAGATGCCAACAAATCTGCCTGTCCTTGCACGTAGTTTAGAAGAAGGTCGTTTCCATTCCCTTCCTCAGAGGAGAGAGAAAGTGAGCAAGGGGGAAGGAGCAGCAGGCAACACCCCCACACAGAGGAGAGAGAAAGGAGAGAGAGAAACAAGAGAGAGATAGAGAGAGGGGGAGGCAGAGCACATAACCAAACAACACCCATCCAAAAACCCCAAAAGGAGGAAAAAAGGAGAGAGAAAACCACGCAGTCGTTTGTTCAGACAAAACAAGAACAAGAACCCACCAGTACGCACTTCCCCCTCTCTCTCCTCCCCTCCCTCCGCCAGTCCGCCCCCTGGCCCATCAGATCCAATTCCTTCCCCGACCCCCATCCCGGATCCGCCGCAATTCCTTCGCGTCTCGAGCTCGATTGCTCCCTGCCCGTGGAATTTGCTCCTTTTTCCCGCAAGAATCCCGCCTTGGCCGGCGACTTGGGGGCAAGCGCTTGGGAAGGTGAGGGGCGCTTCTGTTGGGCGTCTCGGGGCCATGGGCGTTCTGGCGCCCGCCAGGCTGTTCGTCCGCTGGATACTGAGGGTCGTCAGGCTCAATCCGCTGCAGCGCAGCGCCAAGAGTCGGTGAGGTGAAAATTTTACTCCGCTGGTTTGTTCGGCATAGCGTTATAGCTCGGTTGTTGTGAAAGAGATGCAGCTTTTCTGCCCTTTTTTTGAGCCGTCCAAGGTTCTGATTTTTTTCCCCTTTGCTGAAATTGGGTTTCTGTTGCAATTAGTTCCCTTGTCAAATTTCGGTTGGATTGACGGCAAGGAGATGATAATTGCATCTAGTCTTCGCAGCCTTTCTTTTTCCACGTTTGGTAATGATAGGTGGCTTGAGGGAACTGGTTTGTACTAGGATTTATCAAGTGCGTTGAACTGTCGGGAGTTGACTTGTCTTCTCTCCTTCAGTTCCTTCTTGTCTCGCGAGTTGACATCAAAACAGCTGTACCTGCATATTCTTTTTCATTGTTTGGGCCTTCGATGCTGTTTCTTTTGATCCTACGTGTGCTTTCTTGTTTATTAATAGGGATAGTGAGTTTTGATCTTGCATTGTGTGTGTGTGTGTGTGTGATACAACACATTGAGCATCTTGTTTCTTAGATCTTTCACATTACTCACTGCAGTGTTTGATGGACAGGTAATTCCTCGTGAACGCATTTAGCTTAGGAAGTTACTATTGGCTGCTCATTCAGCTGAGCAGGTTGAGCTATACATTTAGCTGGACACAGTGAAGAGACGCATTGCCTATACTGTGTGTTGCGTTGGCCCTCGAACATCCTGTTGGTGTGCTGTGCTCGGAAGGTCACATAATCCACTTGGCTACATTCTGGAATAGTAATGGGCATTGGACCACGATAAATGCAGGCTTCTTAACTCGGTAATTATTCAATGGAACCCTAGCTCTTTAATAGCTTCATCTGGCAAATGTTTGTCTTGGTTTGCTATCATGTAGTTGGTCATTTGTGCTGGCTTTTGGTTTCTCGCCTCGCTTGCTAGTATTTCATATTTCATTGCTTAGTACAGTACTTTTTTGGATAGCAATGTCGAGCTGAGCATCTTAAAACTGCCTACACAATTTGTCTACATTGTTTTTTATGGGTTGCCGATGCCAGCGGAACTAACAACTAACATGTAGTATTCGATTCATTACTTGAGTTCATTCATGCTTTACACTTAGACCCCTTGAGATTGGCATTGGAATTGCAGCTAGAGTTAGACATCACTCTTGTAACTGAAGTGTACAAACTGCCACGATAAAATTGTGACATCCAGCTGACTGAAAGTTTGTCTTTTCCTGCATATACACTTAATAACCATCCTTAATTAAATTCACAAGAGGTTAGTGTTTTCTTGTAAGAAGCCAATTTCTTATGTCTGTCTTTTTTCAACATTTTAGGTCAATATTAGAGAATCTTTACCGCAATGTATTTTATTTATACAATTGAGCATTTGGTTGACTGGTCTCTTGCACAGTTTGCAACAAGAATGGGGGCAAAAGTAGAAGGGGAAAGCTATATGCCTGGATATTATGCCATGGGGGATCTCAACATGGAACCAAATGGTAGGTGGTCTCCATACTTTGAGGAGAGGACAACAAATGGCCAGTTATGCAATGGCTTCACAGCAAAACCAACAAATGGTTATTCAGATTTTGACAAAGAAATGCTCAAGCACCAAATGATTGAACATGAAGCTGTATTTAGACAACAGGTGAGTTTACACCAAATTCTAAGCATCAAAGCACATCATATCATAATTATTTTTTTCTTATCAATTGTTTTTTTCTGTCAAGCCTCACAACCCACTCACTATCCAGGTGTATGAACTGCACCGGGTTTACAAAATACAGAGAGATATGATGAAACAACATGAAAGCAAAGAGATATATTCATATCCAATGCTGGCTGTTGCATCACATACAAATTCACCATCTCAAGTGCCACCAAATGGTGCAAAGATGATGTGGCAGATGCCAGTTCCTCCTGTGTCCACAGCATACAGAAAAGCTCATGTTGCAGAGCATAATGATACAAACCAGTCCTCCATGAAATTCCTTAGAGAAGGCAGTGTGCAATCCTCTCCAAATGGATTTCTGTCAAGTGATGCTGCTCCAAAAAGCACACAAAGAACTTTTGACCTTCAGCTTCCAGCTGATCATTATATAGATGATGAAAACACATCAGACAACAAGCCCATAGATTTCCTTGGTTTGGCATCAGATACAAAACCCAAGAACAACGCTGACCTTACATTAGTTAGTGCAGAAGGCTTGGGGAGGTTCAGTGATAATAGTTCAACCTCGGGTTTGCGTGCTACAAATAATCTTGGAAGCCGGCATGTTACTGATCTGAATGAGTCAAATACTGTCGTCTATATGGGTAGAGCAAATGGATCAATTTCCAGAGGCCTCTCCCATACCCTGGAGAACTCGTGGCACCAACCAATATTGAGACCAAACACAACTAACTTCAGTTTCAATAAAGAATACTCCAAAGACAAGCACACCGATGAAGGTACAAGCTCAAACTTCTTCGATGCAAGTGCGAAAATAGGACATGAGGACAAACCATCAATGAATAAAGGTAACAATAAGGAATACCTTTGTTTATCTTAGAAATAATTCCTGTCCACAGAGTTCTTTTTGTCACGGTCCAGTATATATGTCATTTTGTCAATACCATAGTTACCATATTCATCAACTACGAGTTAATTTGTGGTAAAGCGTATGTGTTTGCTGTGGATTTTTGGAGGAAATTGGGTACATGTTTCTTGTAATGTGTTTAACAAATGGCGCAACATGCAAATCTTATCTTTTTACTATTTGCCTTAGCTATGCGAGTTTGGTTATTTGGTTCTGGGCATCTTTCTTTTTGTTTTTTTTAAAAAATTCTTCCTTACTGTAACTATTGGATTGCACCATGAACACCTTCACGGGCCTTATCTTTTCAGTGTCAATAGTGTCCTTATGTGTACTGTAAAAATATAGAATCTACTATGTTGCAAGCTGTTCTCTAGTCCTTATATGGCTCCAATCTGTACTAGAACACATACTCATTTCTTTGGTTTACTGGTTTCTCCAATGATATTGCAGAGTAGTTCTATGTATTTGTGTCCCAATACTTCGTTCTTTGAAACTTGTAGTCCCTATTTTCTTTCTGATACATTAACTTGCCTTCCCCTTAAGGAGGGGTAAGAAATGAAGACACAGTGTAACTTGCTTTGGCTGGACCACGGCTTGTGTCTTTCCTTTTCTGCATGTTACATTGTTTGTTGTCTGTCATATTGATGCTTGGTAATGTCATTCTGATAGCTTAGATATTTGTTTTGAATATTTTTTATAGCTTGCACATTCTTTTACTGAACTGTATTTACAGCTGACTTGGTGCTGTCTTATAATTGTTCTGTCTCTTGCTTCAACCCTTCAGGTAAGCAAGTCAGTGGTCTCAATTTTTTAGCACCCAGATATAGTGATGCTGATCCCCCAAAATACTTGAAAGCTGCCGATGGGAGGCCTGCCAATTATAACCAATTTGTTTACCAAGGTCAAAACAGTTCAGTTGGATGGTTTGCACGAAGTCCTCTGGAACCTTCTGCTATCAATAATTTTGCTACGCTTGACCGTCCACACCATTCAAGTATGGGTGCATTTACTGCCCCCATCTCTATTCCTCAAATAGACCATCCTTCCATTGTTTCCCCGATGGGTTCTTGCACAGCTGACCCAAGGAGCAGCGTTATCAATAATCCTGCTTTAATTCCAAGATTTAATGGATCGTCAGCTGTGAATTCGTACACCAGTCTTAGTGCTGTGACACAGAGCATTGGAACTTCGACTCAAAAGCTTAAAAATGTGGATAATTTAGATGGCCGCTACCCTGGTTTTCCAATTGACTCATTTTCTGTGTCTCACTCAAGACATCATGTAGCAATTTCAAGTGACCTGGAGCAAAAGAACTCCCAGAAGTTCGAACATTCAGGTCGACAGTCCCATGGCAAGGGCATGAAGAACTTTAATTTGAACGAGACACTGTCAGATTGTCAGGAAGATGATTTTGTAGAACAAGATGGGAGATGTGCTGGCAGTTTTGAGCGTGCTAAAGACGGGGGATCAGTATTCGGGATCTCTTGGCTCAAAAATAAAGCTACGCGTGCTGATCCTACAGCTTTGGAGAACCCAGGAAAGTTGTTTGGCCATTCATTTGGAACTGCAATGGAGCTGAAAAATACTAAAGTCCAGAACGAACCGGCCCAAACTATTCGAAATTTGTCAGATTCTGCATCAACATCCCTAGGCTGTGGAATTAAGAAGGATGGGCCTTCGGAAGACATTATTGCTAGAACTCTGCTTGTTTGTAATAAGGCCCAAGAGAATGCTGCACGTTTACCTCTTTCATGCCAGAAGCATGTGCCTAAAGATGGACAGGCTGCTGAAGGAGTCATCAAGAAAAGTGGCGCCCCTGTCAGGACTTTCATCGATCTGAATGATGATGTACCAAATGAGGACAATTCTGAGGAATCGGTAGTGTCACATGAATGTCAGGTGGCCCCTTTACAAAACAACCAGCCTAAACGTGCATTTGTGATTGACTTAGAGATGCCAGCTTGTGAAGATGGTGCTGCATGGACTTTTGATCAAGAATGTGCACATCCTGGTAAACTTGATGCATACCAGGAAATTGACAACACATCTGTTACAGCCGCTATGGCCGCGGCTGAGAACATTGTTGCGTTGTCAATGGATATACCAACAGCTGCCGAGGCATCTGATGATATGTTGCAGTGGTTTGCAGATCTCGCTGTATCAAACATCAATGACCTTGCTGAACAAGTAGAACTCCAAGCTTGCACCAATGATTCCAGTGATGATGAATCGGATTCATTTGAGTCCTTGACACTGAAGCTGGAAGAGACCAAGATGGATGAGTACTGGAGCAGGCCGCTGGAACCTGCAGTCACAACCGATGAACAGGCAGTTTCAACTGCTCACCTCCTTACCAAGCCTAGAAGGGGCCAGCAAAGGAGGCGACGGCAAAAGCGGGACTTTCAGAAAGATATCTTGCCTGGCCTTTCATCACTTTCCCGGCCTGAAATCATAGAGGATGTTCAGTTGCTTGAGGGGTTGGTCCAGGCTTCTGGAGGATCCTGGGAGTCAAGTTTAACTAGGCGAGGACGTTATGGCGGTCGGACAAGAGGTAGGAAACCTCGGAAAACTGTAGTAACTATAACTGTAGAAGAGGAGGAGGTTGAGGTCATCCCGCCACCCCCGAAACCTGCTGGCACTGGAGACTTAGAAGCCGATGAGAAGGGTATGATTGGATGGGGAAGAACAACAAGGCGGTGTCGCAGAACGAGATGTCCGTCAGGCAACAACATCGCCGCCGCGTCTTGAGAGAGGTCTTGCCAGCAAGCATTGGACACCATTCTCAGGTATTGGGCGGCACCCATTCGTTATAGAGACTCTGATGGATGGACTGGTATAAGGTGATCACAGTCATGAGTGTACATACTTTGTCGGCCTATTGTCCTCATCCCCAACTTTAATGCTTTTGGGTCGAAACATGGTGTACGTTCTTATAATAAATTCCATAAATTAGTTGATAAGACATTTCTGCGACAGCATTGTATTAAGCTGTTCCAGGTTATGAGGTCCGGTATAATTCATTGTGAGGAAACTGCAATGCCTGTAAACCACCTTGATCTCTGAAGAATAGCTCATCGCATGTGCAACAAAGGATATGAAGGTTCCGAGTCTGTGCTCTTTTTTTTTTAAGCTTATACTCTGCTTAATTGGCCAGCATTCAGCCATCAGCATCCGGGTTTGCCATTTGAATTTGATTCGATGTTGGACCATCCGGCTGAAATTTTGGGTTATGCCAATGCTGGGTCCCAATGCTTTTGTTCCCATTAAATTAGCGTTGCCAATGTTCGCCACGTTTTCTTTTGTCGAATCCACTTGAGATTATCTATCAAATTTAGAGGCCAGCCGTACTATCACTAGCCGAAGGTCGTGTCGGCTTGTCGTGTTAAATCTGCTAATTATCATAAGTTGCATATAAACACAAGATCTGACAGTCTAATACATGTTGATCTACTAATGGCTGGAATAAGTTCATCCCTATCAATCAGAGACAGGCATCATATTGTCTGTTTATCAACATTCCAGGTCTAGAATTCAGAACGGTCCGAACGGAACCTAGAGCCCATTGGGCCAAGCTTAAATGCCTTCGGCCTACTCCGTACGACGCAGCAGCCAGCGGCTGGAGCTCAGTTTTCTCATTTTCTGTTCGAATTTGGGAGCGCTCCGCTTCCCAGTTCACACCACCGCACCGCGGAGGACTGCGCCGCGCCTGGACCCGTCGATGGCGAGGCGGAGCCTGGTGGGCAGCGCCACCTCAGGCGCTGCATCCCGGGTCCGGTTTGCTCCCACCTCCAACAATCTGCTCGTCTCCTCATGGGATTCGGTGAGCGCTCTCTCTCCCCGCCTCGCGGTTCGTTGCGGCTCAGGCATCCTCTCCTTGCCACTCCTGGTTCGGTCGGGTTTGACGGAGATGCGAACAATTTCGAAATTCTTTGGGGGCGTTGGGGCTGTATTTTTCAGTAAATTGTCCGCGGTCCAGCTCATAGCGGAGTCCAATTTGAGCGCGCTTAACTCGATTTGAAATTTGGGGGAGATCGCTTCCGTGGAGATGGGGAGCAGTGCCTGATACGATTTTGCGTCGGGTTTGTTCCGCAGGGTCTGCGGCTGTACGACGCCGACGCAAACACGCTGCGGTTAAAGGCGGAGTCGGAGGCGGCGCTTCTAGACTGCTGCTTCGAAGACGACTCGGCAGCGTTCGCTTGCTGCTCTGATGGATCTGTGAGAAGGTAAAGTTAAAAATGGTTCCTGGTTTTTATCCTAAGCCATGTGTTTAGTATCTAGCGCTAGTGGATTATATCCAAGGTCATTGTAGCAGTGTGCTTCCTATACTGATATCCAAGTTCCAGACTTGATCCAAGTTCATTGTAGCCCAAGTCATTTATGTTTTGTAGTAAGAATTGAGCACAAGTCTTCATATACAAAATGTGTGTGCAAGTGCTAATCCATGACAGAGCAAATAAGGTATTATTGTTCCACTTAGCGCTCTTTGTTTGTATCTTTGGATTTTCCCATTGTGCCATCTATAGGACAAACCACATTAGTTCTTACTCCATTAGCACTACCAGGTGTGCACTGCAACTATATTGAAGTAGAGAAGATTATTGTGTCACTGTTATTGCAGACTATCAAGTAAAGTCGAATTATTTATGTTAACCAGTTCAATTTGGAAACTCTATACCACCGCATTTACGCTATAGTTGATATTCTCAGGTATGACTTCCGCTCAAGTTCTCAAGACACAGTTGGGCTCCATGAAGATGTGGTTGCTTGCATTGAGTACAATCATATCACTGGTAAGGAAAACAACTGGATGTTTCCTAAGGAGCACCAAAATACCTCCATAGAACTATAGGTACATGGTTTTTGTTAACTGAACCTAATAGTATTTAGCATCCTAAACCTTTTCTCAGTGACCAGTTTAAACCCTAATCTACATCTACAGATTTATGTGCCAAGTTTAATAAGGCGCCATTTTATATTACATTTTAAATTTTTAATCAAAGACCATCGCATGTATTTACTATTGCTATCGCATTGTTATTTTCAGGTCAGATTGTGACTGGCAGCCTTGACAACAAGGTTCAGTTTTGGGATGCAAAAATAAGAAGTGCAAGCCCTAGCGGCACCATAACATTTGGTTCAAATGTGGCGTCACTTTCAATATGCGGCATGTATCTATCAGTCGCGGTTGCGAGAAATGTTTATTTTTATGACATGAGAAATCTAAATGGGCCAGTCAAAGCAAAATTTTGTCCTCTGGAGTATCAAATCCGATGCCTTCAATCTTCTTCGGTGTGGAATGGTATGTCTTTTTTTTTATAAAACATTTAGTATGAATGTGAATACTTCTGTCTTCATGATAACTTTCATTCTATACGTGTTTATTGGCATAAATTAAACATTATTGTTGCTTAGCAAAATCTTGTCAATAGTTTCATAAAGAAGTTGAGCTTTTCTTATAAGTGAAATTCCACTGTAAGGTAGGATGCTATAAGAATAAAATGTTTAATTTAATTCCTTTGGTTTATTGTCAAATTATCTCTATGCAATGTTCTTAAATATGCTTTGTTCATTTAGCCAAAGATATTATATCTAGATATGACGTTTTTTAGCTGTAAATGTTCAGCCTTTATAACCATTCATTTTTCTTAGGTTATGTTGCTGGCTCTGTCGATGGAGTTGTTGCATTGAACTATCTTGATGGTGTAACAGATGGGGATATGGGGTTAGTATTGTTACTTTCTTCTGCTCTTTAGGTTTCAGTTTGTTGTTTATGTTCCTCATCATTACTCTATATATACAATGCACATAACCAAACATGATTATAAATAAGGCATGTAAGACTTGTGCATTATGGAACAAATTGCAATCAATTTTAAGAATAATTTCTCATAATATACTATTCTTTTTTGGAGAAAAAAAATACTATTATCATATAACCTGTTATATTGTCCTTGTAACTTAATCTAAATCTAGATCTAAATCCAATTTAAATTCCACCATAGTTTTCTATTCATATCTCTTACAGTAGACCAATCAGAACCAAAATTGGACATTTTCGGGGTAGCAGGGCCAAAATAAGCCACGGACAAGGTACAAATTGTTCTTTGTAATTCTACTTGTGTTTTTGCAGATATGCTTTTCGATGTTATCCACATTCCAGAAATGGAAGATCCAATCTGGTTCCAATAAATTGCATCGCAATTCATCCCTGGTATGTTTTTTGCAATTCCAGAAATGTCTGCAATTTTCTCAAGATTGAGCTAAATGCGTATGTTTATGTCTTTATGATCCGCAGCAAGAGAACTTTTGTTACTGGAGATGATGGAGGACATGCTATTTCCTGGGATGCCCAATCAAAAAAGAAGGTACTTGAGGTAATGCTGAGTTTTTCTAAAAATGATATTTGATTGCTTAGTTTCAAAGAAGTTTCTGTTAGTCGTAAGATCACTTAGAGTGAGATGTCTTCCAATATTCGCTCCTGCTAAATCTCGTGTCAATCTCCCCTTTCCCATACTAATTACTTTATGCCTTCAACATATATTATTATCATTTGGTTCAAGGATTCAAAAGAAGTTATTTGATAATAAGAGAAGAATGCAGTGCTATGTATATTGAAAATGGTGTATAGTTTGTTGCATATTTGTACCAACTTCCAGGTGGCAAAGCCTTGGACTTCTTTGGTTTAACGACATATAAGTAACAGTATTTTACTATTGCAGCTTCCTAGCTATTCGGGCAGTGTGGCATCAATAGCGTATAACCATAATGGGCAACTTTTGGCAGTTGCTCCAAACTATTATCATGAAGACAATAAAATGTGAGTGGCTTCTAAACTTTAAGCTCCTATTGAATTTATCATTAGTACATCTTGAATGTTGTAAAATATAAAAAGAACAAGAACTCAAGAATTGCTTGTGTTGAATTTCTGCAAACAAAATGTACCTTTGGCTACTGAAACAGACAGAAATACTATTTAAGTGAATCATTTAGTTTTGCCCATGCTCACACTTGCATTGTAGGCATCTCCATCCCTTATGGAACTAACTGCATGAAAAGGTCCTTATCACTAGAAAACTGTTATGTTCTTGTTTTGTCACATCATGCGAGAACACTGTGCATTGGAGATTCCCTAGCTACTGTTTTCTCTCTCCCTATAATCTATAAGCACCTGGTGATCTCCATTGAGGTCGGTGGTAGTACCTGACTACCTGGAGGGTGAAAGGGTAAAAAAGGTCAATTGTTTCCAAAATTACTGGTACCCTTCCATGGTTTGGGTCTTTGGGATGATGTTTGGCTCGGTGCCTCGGTGGAGTTATGGGATGTTTTGAGGGGCTCCTCTTGCTTTTGTGGCAATTTTCTCACCGTACTTTTTTGTTTTTATGCGGTGAATCACCATACCTATTTTGATATCTGTACTTTACAAAGAAAGTGCTGAGCGTGTCTGATAATAATTTCGCTTGCACATTTTTATTTGCTAGATTGGAGAAGCATCAGATATTCATTGAAACGTTTGAGGACTTCAGACGGTAGTCTCACATTTGGTGTAGGACCTTTTCTAACCAAAAGTAGAGGTGCTTACCCTATTGTTGTACAACTAATCAAACTAAAGTGCACCGTTGTATTTATCATGCTGCCACATCTCCAAGCTCACCAAGATGTACCAACTAGCCACATGTAATTTGTTGTATGGCTAAGCATTATTTTGTATAGATATGCACATTTTCCCATTTCCCTGCCACAGCTCGTGTACCCTAGAGAAAAAAGGCTGTATAGGGTGTGGCTGCACTTCTGCTGGAGAAAAAGGTCGAAGCAAAGTTGTGGTTTTCTTTTTCCCCTGAAGTCATGGTTGGAACATCATGTCGTGAAAGGAATATTGCTTTTTCACGTGGAACAAATTGAAGTGTATGTGGTTTGGCGTTGCCTTCGTCTGGAATCTTTGTCGCATTCCGGTGCAGTGGGCTGTGGGCATCCAGCAGATGGGCCGCGGTGCTGCTAACTGTTATCTTCAGGTATGATCGGCCGCGGTGCGGCAAGGTTCCATACGCAGCAAATCTATGTTTAGAACGGATGAAGTATCTATTATCCACACTCTACAAATAACGAATTCCTCTTATAGCTTCACAAAATCATAGATTACCGCGTGAAGTTGTGATGAGTGCATACTTTCTGGCTGATAGCTACCGTCGCAACTCACAAGTCAACTTTTGTACATGATCTTTAAAAAAAAACTCTTGTACATAATCAGATAATATACTACTAGCTCGCACGCTTCTCCTTATCTTCTACCCTAGCAGAGAGTGTCTGTCTCCACACGCAATCTAACACAAGATTTGGTCGGCGCGAAAAGCAATATTTCTCCATGAAGCGTCCAAGTCAAGAAACGTGCCGCCAGATGCCACTGGCCTGTCGATCCGACGGTGACGCTGTGCGCGGACGCAGCCATTCACTTAGCGACAAAAGGAGAGGTCTGAACGGGCCGCAATGGGCCTCGGCGGCGGCCAAGCCCACGGCCCGCCTGAGCAGCAGCTACGTCCCCAGACACCAGCGGCGCCGCATAAAGGAGTCGCGTGCTGCGCCCGTGCGGAACCCTAGTCAGCCGGATCGCTGCGACGCACCGCCTCCTCCTCCCACCCTCGCGCGGCGCCTTTCTCGGTGAGCGGCCGCCCTCTCCTCATCCTTCCCTCCCTCTCTAATCCCGTCGATCTAATCTGGCGAGCTTGGAACCAAGGGATTCTGATCCGTGGGAGTTTGTTTTGGTGGTAGGTTGTTCGGTCGGGCTAGGGAGATGTCGGACTCCGAGGAGCACCATTTCGAGTCGAAGGCCGACGCCGGCGCCTCCAAGACCTACCCGCAGCAGGCCGGTACCATCCGCAAGAACGGCTACATCGTCATCAAGGCCCGCCCCTGCAAGGTACAGATCCCTGCTTGTCGCCTCAGCTTGTTTCGTTAGATTAAGTGGATTTATGCGATGCCCCGTACGAGCGATGTCCTGCGATACTTGCCTTGCTAGGCCGTAACGGGACAAGTTGCCGTTCTGTACTTTTGTGCTATATATAGTCGGTTTGTACTGTTGTAGTGGATATTCGGTTGATGGTACCTTTGTGTATTTATGCATTTCCATGCCTTTTAATTGTGACAGTAGATATTAATTGATATCAAGCACCAAACTGTGACGCTGTACTGTGATTACGAAAATTATTCATGCTAATATGCTATAACATCCAGCTTCTACTGCGATGTTCTTTTGTTGTCCCCTGTCTAAATTGAAGGTCTTTATGTGCATTATTCTGCCTTTGTGTGAAGTTCATGTATATCATATGATTATGTTGGATTTATATATTATTTGTCTCAAAACATATGATTGCCATTTGGCTCACACGGTTTATATCACCATACTTTGTTTTTGTTTCCTTGTTACCTTCTCGCGTAATGAGTGGGTGGTGTTGACTGGTCTCATTATGGAATCTTGAAATTGTGAATCAAAGTTGCTGCGTGAAATCCCATTTGCATTCCTTGAATGAGCCTTATGGAGAATTTCAGTCTTTAAATTTCGTTGTGCTCTAGAACCTACGTTTAATAGTTTGATGCTTGTGGACAAATGGTGTCGTTGAGTGTCATACTATTTCCCTCTTTGCAGGTTGTTGAGGTCTCCACTTCCAAGACAGGAAAGCACGGTCACGCAAAATGCCACTTTGTGGCCATTGACATTTTCAATGGAAAGAAGCTTGAGGATATTGTACCCTCCTCCCATAACTGTGATGTAAGTACCATGTGCGAACTATTTCTGTATTGATTTGTTTCTTTGGTTCCTGGCTTTTGCAAATGTGTTTGACCGTCTTTTCTGTACCCTGTAGGTGCCCCATGTCAACCGCACTGACTACCAGCTGATTGACATATCTGAGGATGGATTTGTATGTTTCTTTCAACTCTTCTAGTTTCTTGAAGAAAAATCATAATAATTTCTCAAGTATCCGCCTGCACATAATGCAGGTCAGCCTGCTGACTGAAAGTGGAGACACTAAGGATGACCTGAGGCTCCCTACTGATGAGGCTCTGCTTAAGCAGGTTAGAGAGCTCAATCATATGTGGTGGTCTGCTTGAGCTTTCTGGCAAAGCATTCTTCATTCTCTAACCCTCTTTCTTTTCTAATTGCAGATTAAGGATGGATTTGCTGAGGGGAAGGACCTGATTGTTACTGTGATGTCTGCCATGGGTGAGGAGCAGATCGCTGCTCTGAAGGATATCGGTCGCAACAACTAGTGCTGCATTGCCGTGTGTTGGTTATTTATCTGGTCCTCTATTTACTTGGGAGGTGGTGTGTTGATGATATATAAGCGTTTGGTTATTTGGATATCGGTCCCAAGAACTAGAGCTGCACTGCCACATGCTTCTTGACTGCTGTTTTGCCTTGCGGTTTATGCAGTGATTTGGATGTACCTTGAGTGTCTGTAATGTTTTTTTGAACCAAGTAGCTTCGCTACACCTCGGTTGCGGTCATTTACACTGTTCGGAAGTTTGTGTTGTCATTTTCCTAGTTTACTTTTGGAAGTGGTTCAGCTTTTGGACTATTGGTGTGTGATGACGTTTGGGAGCTCGGGTCGGGGTAAGGGAGAAAAGAAATCTGTTGGCGACGCTGCTAACAAAAGATGTTCTTGCTTTCTGTTTTCGGTTTACGCCGAATGAACAATGGATTTAATGTCTATAATAGTTTTGGAATAAGTCATACACGTTCTGTTTTAATTCTGGAAATCGTACCCGCCTCGATTAAATTTGCGCGGCTTGGAAAATAGAACAATAGAGGAGAACATAAAAATAAAAAAGAAGACAAACTTAAAAAAATGACAGTCTCCGCAAAAAGGATCTGGTCAAATATCACTAGCAGACAGTACAAACAAAGACCAACGTAGGAAAATACATACCAAAATGATTATACATGTCTATTCCTTCGACAAAATACATCGCGGAACAACAAATATATCTTACGAAAGCTACACGAAAAGACACTAATCATGAGACAAGCATATGAACAAAGTTCCACAATTAGTCAACTTATACTTTGCCACTTGTAGCTGAAAATAGCATGCCTAATGAAACATAGGTTGATCTATACAAATTCGCATCTTCCAGGGAAAGACGCAGTCTCAATCAGGATTTAAGAAATACGTTTTGCTGACGAAGTAGCGTATACGTAAAACTACGGGAGCAAAAGGCTATCGTCTTCATAACCACTTCGGCATGGAGGCAGGCAGACTCTGGCAGAGAACACGTCTCCTGCTTCTCTGATTCCCTCTCACTTCTCACACTCTACTCGCCATGGCGGAAACTCTCGTGGGACTCCGCTTCGCCGCACCCGCCTTCCCGCAGCCTCAGAGGCACCGCGGCCGCCTTCTCCCCGTCGCGTGCTTCGCCCCTTCCTGGCGCGGCCGGCTGCACACCGCCCGCGCGGCGGTCGCGGGGCCACCGGAGGTGGACGAGGACGAGGCCATGGGCATTGACAACTTGCATCGCTTCTTCGACCTCAACGTCGGCAAGTGGGACGGCTCGTTCTACGTACGCCCCGTCCCGCTTCGCATTTGATCTTCGAGCCTCTCCCTCTCTGCAGTTCCCCCGGTTTGGTGATTTGGCTGAGTGTTGTTCGCGCTGTGCTTTGTTGTGTGTAGCAATTCGACGCGCACGGAAGGGTTCTGCAGAGGATTAGCACGCGGCTGTCTGTGAGCACATACGGGGAGGACAACCTCATCAGCCTCCTGCAATCGTAATATCCCTCCCAGTGATAATCATTATCAATTGCATATGGTTTCAGTTGTCGTACTAGTTTTCAATTAGAAAGCTGAACTCGTTTATTTATTCAGGTTTTAAGCCTTTTTGTCTGCATGTCTAGTTTATGCCAGCACTGTGACAAAAGATCATTCTCAATGCTTTCACTTGTTGCATCTGAGGCCCTAATCGATGTATTTACATATTGAGATTTTAGGTTGTATATTAAACAAGCGTCATCTGCAATATCAATTGTAGACGAAGGGGATTCTGAACCTGAATGGGTGGAGTACAAAATCAAAGAGACTAATATGTTCACTGTGGACAAATATCAGCAGGTGCACTGAAATCTGTATGCTTCTTGTCTTTCTTATAATTGTAAAATTCTGTATACCTGAGCTTAGTTAATGAGTGGTATTGCTTAGTGAATAGATAGGATTCTTTCCTGAAGAGAAGGCATTTGCTCTGAGGTACCAGACTGCCGGGATGCTGGAGACTGTCCTTCGGGTTGGTGTGCTTGGAGAAGATGATACTGGCGAAGAATCCCCCAAGTAAACACTTAGCCACAAATGTGCTTCTTGTGCTGTGAAGCTCTTGTGTGGGATTTAACATAGCTATTTTGTCTTCATCAGAAACTTGAAGATACCTTCTCGTAAGCCATCTATTGTATGTGAAAATTGTCTTTACTCCCTTGAAGGAAATGGTCGAGTGAGGGCTTTCCACATAATGGACCCAAAGGGAGTGCTTGACACACTTCTTGTTTTTCATGAGAGGCAGGGATCTGTAGTCCCACAACTACCTGTACATTCTCCAGCTGGTACAGAGGTGAGTTTAGTCATTGGAATACTGAAAACCTTCATGTCGAATTATCATATGACAGGACAGGATCATGCTGAATTAATCCCAACTTTTAATTCCTTTTTCACTAGAATGCCGGCAGTGATAAGATAAATGCACTGCTTGGAAGATGGGAGGGTCACTCTGTGACTAAGAGGAGTGGGGTGTATGGAGCAACACTCGCTGAGGCAGATACAGCTGTTGTTCTCAAAATGGACTGCAATGGCCAACTTACTCAGGTATGTTTCAGAGTTTTTGCTTGCAACTTGAACATAGTCCTATTGTTTGAATGTAAAGTTTCTACTAGTATTTTGGCACAATGAACCTAATCAACTGTTGCCCCAGAGTTTTGGTTGCATCAGCATGCTTGTACTCTTGCTTTACATTAGTGACCAAGGCTTATGCTGCGTGCCCTTTTTTCTGAATGAAAATATCTTTGTAGGAAAATGACCATTTACAGTAGCGGTATAATTTCTTCAAAAGAATGTAAATAAAAGTTTCACTATTTCTGTTCGTAGGATACTCTATCAACTAAAATTGGAACTGGCACGGCAACAACGGTCAACTGGACAGGATCAGCAAATAACAACCTGCTTCAGTTTGATGGAGGATATGAAATAACATTGCTACCTGGTGGGATGTACATGGGATATCCATCAGACATTAGCAAATCCGTTGCCCAATTAGATTCTTTTCATTTGGAATTTTGTTGGATGGAATCACGTACCGGGAAAGAGGCAACGGCTTGTGAGAACTTATGACTCAGCTGGATTGGCTGTTTCGTCGACCTATTTTCTTGAGACCAAAGTATGAGTTACAACTTCCATTTCCATTATGTACTGCAACTATTTTGTAAGTTCTCCAGTAATCTCACTAACTAGATATGCATTGTGTTGTTCAGTGCATGATAATTGAGCATATATTGTCAGGCAAATTTTTCTATTCAAAATATAGAAATTTATGAAGCAAGTGGTATTCTTATTTTGCTCTAATTGTACCGTTATGTTTTTTCATCCTTTTCCAGTTGGCCTCCTTTCACTTTATGTTTCTGTGGTCGCTGGTAGTAGCTTGCTGATGACTTGAACTTGATCTGTACCTTAACTGCTTATGACAGTTATGGTCACATGACCTTATTTTTGTTTCAAGACTTGTGAAGTCAAAATATCAACTAATTGAGGGACTTCAGTGAAACATTTTTGTTGCAAGACTTATGATGCTAACACTACACGTGCGATAGACCTAGTAAAAAGTGGAACCGTCATCTTCAGAGTTTTATAGTGCTGAACATAGGTCAATTCTGTAGCCGTGTTTTTTTGTACTACCATCTCAACTTATTCAACGGTTTGAGAGCTCTGAGCCTATAAATGGAAGAAACTTACCCGGAAAGCAAGTTACTTCGATGGAGGAAAACATCATTATTCTATAAATACAGTGCACTTTGTTTTACTTTCTATCATTTCGGTTTTCTTTTTTCCTTAATTCTAGCCAACAGAGACAGACTGCCAGAATTTTATGAAAAACTAGAGTTGGATGGAGGTCTAAATAATTCATTTAGATTTAAGTCTTGCTTGTCCACATGTTGCAGCAACAGCCGCGTGAAAAGAGCTTATTGGGAACTAATGAGCTGGAGAAAGCTGCTGTTTGTCAAAGAATATATATTATCCGATCATAATATTTGTATAAATACACTTCGATAACAGTTTGAAAAAGTCTGAAACGTTATAAAAAACAATAGGGATCAGGATGAGATTTATAAAATGCGGAAGCATTTCATAGGTTAAAGTCGAGGCCGATGAGCTGAGATGACATTGTGTAGCGCGTGCAAGACAAAGAATCGGAAATCATCTTCTACCACCCTAATTAAGGTGGTTTTCGAATAAGGGGATTGGCACCAGAAAGTTTAACATTCAGTTCAAATCTTCCAAAAGTTTCTAAGCTTTTCAAATTTAAGCATATTTTGATCCCAAGGCCCCAGTAGCTAACGAGTCTGAAAAGTCTATACTTGGAACAAATGGGAAGCCCTCGGTCAACGTTGTTAGAGGCCGTGTGTGCAACCATGCCACTGGTAATGCTCCTCCACAATTAGCTGCAAATCCTCGCTCGTAATAATGCAGCTTAGTTGTAGACAGCATGCAGATCTATCTTACCAGCTAAAACCAAGAGCTAGCCTGGCGATCCATTTGGCAAATTTTGAGATAATATCA
This sequence comes from Echinochloa phyllopogon, assembly GCA_033239725.1. NCBI lineage: Eukaryota > Viridiplantae > Streptophyta > Magnoliopsida > Poales > Poaceae > Echinochloa > Echinochloa phyllopogon. The sequence goes on along the minus strand of BTCW01000009.1, from coordinate 5,713,261 downwards.
ACCGTGGCATACCCTAACAGTTTAGAGGCTTTTGAAACGAGTCCCATTGCCATTGGTGGGCGATCGAAGACGAATCCAGTTTAGAATTCAGACACAGTTCAGGCAGACGGTCGCTTCAGCAGCAGGGCCTTAATTTGCACTGGGCGCATCCCTGCAAGGCTAGCTGCTGCAACGCGTAGCCCGGCTATTTCTCCGTGGTCGCTGGTCGGCGCCGTCCCTGTCACTGCCATCGCGCGCGAGGTCTTCCCTGGCTTGTCGAGAGAAGCAAGAAAGGTCTCGCGGCAATGGACGACCGGCGCGGGCGCGGCGACGCCATGCGCCAGCGGCCGTTCGCCGCCTCCGCCGCCCAGGGGCAGGAGAGGGTGTTCGACGGCGGAGGCGGCGGGGCCGGGGCGGCGTTTGGTGGTGACTTTGATCAGGGGTCATCCCTCATGGCGCTTCTTGGCGCCGCCGGTGGTGTCAGCTCGTCCCAGCCGCCGCCGCCGCCGGCGGCGTGGGGCGTCGAGGAGGTGACCACGGCGTCCGCCATTAACCTGGTGCCTCAATCGTTCTCCATGGTAAGTAAATTCTCAGCTTGATGCATGTACTCATTCCAGATCAGTCGGGACCTCTTGAATTCGAGCTCGATCGTTTTATTGTGGTATGTGTTCATTGATTAGCTGTTGTTTCTACTGCGCGCTATATATGTTGGTATTTTAAAAAACACTGATGATGATCAAAACCATGTCATTTGCCAGATACAGTTGATTCACAATTTCGTATGATCTCTAATCTATGCTTGCATGCCTCACCGGCTCACAGTTCTAGTTACTTACTACAAATTAAAGCAATACTTTAGCGTTCCATTCTAGCTTCTAGGGATTAATTTGCCCATCATTCCTTGGGGGTTTCTAAAGGATCAGCTGGCCGGCAATACAGCAGGTTGCAGTTGTCAAACTATCAGCTCTGCACGTTCTAGCACTGGATCCTTATAGTAGAGATCGATGCAAACAAAACAAAGGCTCAATGTCAGGTGCTAATAAAGTGCCGACTGGTACTTGCAAGAATTCTATCATCCTGTTCGTAACAGTGCAATTATCACATGTAGTGCAATTGCCAAACATGTAATATTTCAAGTTCACAACAACAAGCTTCATCTTTCCACTCGATGCAGGTGAACTACGCGCCGTCGCCTTCCTACCAGCAACCCACCTCGTTCGCCCCGTCGCCGCTCGGCGGCAGGATGGATCCCTACCCGCCGTACCTCCTCGCGGACCCGCCGCCGCAATGGCCTCCTCCGCGACCGGCGGCGGCGGCTGGTCCCTCCTCCTTGCCGCCCCAACACTTCGCCGCCCTCTTCCCCAGATACGACCACCACCAGGACAGCATGCAGCAGCAGATGCGCGCGGCCGCGCTCTTCGGCGTCGTCGGGAGCTCGTCGTCGGAGCCGCACGCGCTGCCGCTGCCGCTGCCACTGCACCCGCCGCCGCCGGCCATCGAGCAGCCGGCCAAGGACGGGTACAGCTGGCGCAAGTACGGGCAGAAGCAGCTCAAGGACGCCGAGTCGCCGCGGAGCTACTACAAGTGCACCCGCGACGGCTGCCCCGTCAAGAAGGTCGTCGAGCGCTCCTTCCACGGCTTCATCACCGAGATCACCTACAAGGGCCGCCACAACCACCCGCGCCCCCACGAGCGCGGCCACGCCGCCGCCGGGAGCGACGCCCTCGCCGCCGCCGAGGACGACGTGGAAGGCCCGAGCGACGACGACGACGACGCGTTCCATGAGGATGACGTCGACGGGGCTCCTGCCATGTGAGTCATGCTCCGCATGCTCCTACCTAGCTACTGTTGCGCAATGTGAAATGTGACAGGGTGCCGGTGGTTTTTTGTCAGGGGCGGCGCCGATGGCGAGCCTGGGCAGAGGGTGGTGAAGAAGCCAAAGATCATCATCCAGACACCGAGCGAGGTTGATCTCCTCGACGACGGCTACCGGTGGCGCAAGTACGGGCAGAAGGTGGTGAAAGGCAACCCCCGGCCAAGGTAATTAAAATTTGCACTTGGATCACCTGCACGTACCTTAGCATTTTCTCTTGTGAGGTGTGCAATGGTGCTGAATGACCTGCACGTATGGTACGCCTGCAGGAGCTACTACAAGTGCACCGCGGACAACTGCAACGTGCGCAAGCAGATCGAGAGGGCGTCCACCGACCCCAGGTGCGTCCTCACCACCTACACCGGCCGCCACAGCCACGACCCGCCGGGCCGGGGCGCCGAAGGCGGCGGCGGCGGCGGCGGTGGCAGCCACCCGGCGCCTTCGGCTGGGGGAAGTGGGACGTTTCAGCAGCAGACCGGAGGCAATCGGCAGCTGAAAGAGGAGAGCTAGCATAGCCGAGGTTGGCTGTTCGTTCGCTGGTTTCAAGGGTGGCTTTTGTGGATGAGTGTGGTTTTCGCTGGGTGTGAATAATAGAGGCTGGATCAATTGATTCTTTGGGGCAGGTGTTTCTGCTGCCGGCTAATTATATTGTTTATTCAGATCATGTTTGATTAGGTTCCAGCTGTTTTGGAGGAGCTGACATACATGTTGGATTTCCCGGCTGAACATGTGTTGTGCTGCGTGATCTGTACATTTGTGTGTTTTCTTTGTTTATTTCTTTTTTTTAATTTGCAATCATATATTTCATTTGTTTTTGTTTTTTTCATGGAGGGAGAAATGTAGGTGAAAAATGGAAGGAAATAACTCATTTTGTACTGATGCGACTGACCTGAACCATTGGTGGTCATCAACTGAAAAAGCGGACATGTATATACATCTTCAGACTGCAGATTGCTCCAAATGCCTTTTTTTTTCTCCCTTTTCTTTTGGAACAATGATCAACAAGTATTTACACAGATCTACATGCAGTTTTACTGCACGAACATGAGTTAGTTCCTACAACTATCTGCCGATCTATACAACAGCATCTCAAGAGCATCTACAAACGACACACATCTCTTTTGCTTTTCCAGAAAGTTAGTGCCTCGCAGCGACATGACAAATTTACTCATCAGCTGCCGTTATCAGCAACGGTATCTGCCCGTTGTCGGCAAAGTCGAGCTTGTTCAGCCTCATGCAGCACAAGACATGCTCCGGCAGCTCCTCGGCCTTCTGCGCCTGCAACCAGGATCAGACCATGGTTAAGTTTCAGACATCAGTCAAGGGCTTGCTTCTTTCAGACAGGAGCACAAAAAAGTTGAAGTACCTGAATGGTTAGGCCAAGATCAAGAACACCATGCTTGAGACGCTCCCGGAAGGTCTCGAGCCCTTTCCTCGATATGAAGCTGAACCGATGCACATCGAGATCAATCTCGAAGTAATTTGGACCCTACATTATCAATGAAAACACACGGATTATTTTTAGAGCAACATTTGGTGTTTCAGTCAGATTGGGAGGGCACAGATTTCAGCACTTTGTTAATAAACTAGTAGAGGCAGTGCAGTCAGTTACCTTGTAAAATTTGTGTTGTGGGCGAGATAGCACAGGCTTCTGGTTGTAGGTCTGCACAAGCTTCCTCTCAGCTGCACTGAGCTGCAAGTCTTCAGGGTTTGCCAAACCAGCCAGAATTTTCAGCCTCTCTGTGTAGGGCGCCGTGCTGTCTACTGGGAACCCCTTTACCTTTTCCATTTCGTCACTCATAAGCCTCTGCATTACCAAGTAATCAGTCAGAAACTTGCCAAGGAAACTGTAAAAAAGGATATGCTCGTCAACAGAAAAGTCTACCTTGATGCTGTCCTGCAATTGAGGAGAGATTTCCTTGTCGAAACTGTCAGATAGCTTGAAATACAGAACTAGGCTTATCCCTTCACCGTCGTTATCGCCAAACACTGAAGCAGGATAGGTAGGCAACTGCACCAAACAATTAAACTTGTCAGGCTCAGAAGTCAGAACTAACTAATTAACAGGCAGTAGTTAGAAAGTAATAGTAATTAACTAGTCTGATAACACTTGGTTTCCTACTGAATTACCTGAATGTTGACAATGAGGAGGGAAGGAAAGGTCTCATGAGTCTTCAGAGAAGGAAGCGAGAGGTACTGCGCAATGTGGTGAATCTTCCTTGTGCAGGCAAACATGTCTGATCCAATGGGTGTGTAGGGCGAGCAGTCTGGAGCTGGACACTTCCTCTTGTCTCTGCAGGAATTTTATAGATTCGGTCAGGCATAAGCATGTATGGTACTGTCAGAATTGTGTCTACAACATTGCCACTGCTTCTTACTTGAAGAAACTCTCCCCTCGAACCCTGAATGTCGATGGCTCAATAACCGACCAGCAACCATCTGATATTTTCTCGCCTGTCGAGCAGGGCACCGTGAAACCCGCCCTTGGACGGTACAAATAATTTGCAGAACCACCTGGATTTACAAAATTCTGTCAGCAAATAAGGCATTGTAATGGCGTGACTAAGACATTAAGTGTTCATGTTGAGGAACTCACTCATTTCAGTCATTTCGTCACCCTCGTATGACCTCCTCCTGAATGACAGCCTGACCATGGCTGTTTTCTTCTTCTGCTGTTGGTGGGGGCTGACACCGACGATCGGCATCGGCTGCACCTTGTTGCTCGGAATCGACGGCGGAAATGGCCGATGCGAGCATGATACCGCGCTCTGCAGTTCCCTCAGTGTACTGTTGCAACACTCCTCTGCTCTGCAGCTGCTGCTATTAGTAGGAGCATTCGAGTGATCGCTCTTCTCAGGGGGTTCATCACCCTCGCATGCTTCTGCATTTGCAATGCTCCTGAGGAGCTGCACGGTGTCCAACAGGCACGCCGCATCCTTGCACGGGGACGCCTGCTGTGCATTTGCGCCGCCGGTGACATCAGGGAGAGGATCTGGATTGGAAGAAAAACGTAAGTACCGAAAAGTCTGAAACCACAGTAACTGCACACTTTCAGTTTCCAACTCTAAACTCCCCCGACTCCTGATTGCTACATTAATTACCTCCGCTGACGCTAGCGAAATCGTTGTCGAGATCGTCGTCGGAGTCCGTCGATTCCAGGATGCTGACAGAATCGTACCAAGCTTCCTCACAAATCACTGCAAAATTTCCGGAGTTGTGAGAAACCTGACGCCATCAATTGTAGAACAAACAGATGAAATAGAAGGATTGATTGAACGGAAGAAGAGGAGGTAGCCCTTAATTAGCCTCTTACCGCTTCCTGCGTCCATCTGGCTGTGCTGCCACTGCAGCTTGGTGAGGTGCAGCGTGACGTTGGAGTCCGGCGCCTCGACGTGGACGACCCCGTGGCGGGCGAAGCAGCCGGCCGCGCCGCCGCCGCCGCGGATGATGGGAGCGTCGGCGATCGCCGCGGAGACCTTCCGCCGGAACTTCCTCGCCGCCACCGACAGCTTCCTCGACCGCCGCCGCTGCCTCGTCGACGACACGCAGGAACCCATGGCCGCCTAGCGCCTAGCTATGCCACGCCACGCACCTGTATCGACCAGCAAGAAAGGAAGTGACACCTCGCAGAATTAGCACCTTCCAAGAACTGATCAGAGGGCAAATACTCATTCAAAAGGGGCATTAATTACCCGAGCGAGCAAGTGGACGACCTCTAATTATCTCTCTACCTCAATCTCTATCTCTATCTCTGTCTCCTCTCTCGGCGGATAATGCTAGAAGATCGAAAGCTCCCGCCTTTAACAAGGGCGGTCACGGGCGGCAATTCTGAAGCTGCCAGGCAATCGAGCACGCAAAAGCAAACCTGCATCAATCCTCAGCTGCCTCCCTGCTATCAGCTATCGACCGGCAACGGCAGAGGAAATGCAACGCATCGCCCGCCAAGGAACGTGATGTGCATGCGACTAGATAAATATAAGTGGCATCAGCGGGAGGATGCCCCTGCCGGAGGCGTGTTGATCCCTCTGATTTTCTGCTCAGCAAAGGCACGGCATATAAATCAAAGAGGGACGCCAGGAGAAGAGGGGGATAAAGAAAGAAGGGAAGAAACGGGGCCGGCCGGGCGGGGCCAGGGGAGATGGTAGCACGGGTCGCTGTCACGCGTGTTTGAAGAACGGGTGGAATGGAACCCTAGCCGCCCTGCCCCAGCCGCAGCAGCGGGGAGGGAGGGAAGGACTCGGCTAAACAATTGCGGCCATGGACATGGACGGACGGGGTGAAGGTTCTGATGGTCTAGTTGCAGTCGCCTAGGCTTGTATTTTTCTGGTAGGTTTTGTGCGTGTTCTGGTTAGGTGACTCCAACAACTACTCTACTTCAAGAAAAACAACTGCTCTGCTCCTTGCTCAAGGTTTCCTCTGCCCAGGTTTGGAGAGTCACCGCCATCCAAACAGCCCACGAAACAATATACACGACAAAACACTACACCTTCACAGAGATGTAACTTTGCTGCATTTTTAAATGACATGGCAGTGCTCCTGCCTATTATTAAAAAAAAAGGTTTGGAGAGTCAAATGGTAGGTGCATGCTTCGAAACTTGGTCACGAAGGGAACCTAATGGATAGAAGCAAGAAAGTGATCCTGTGAGGAGAAAAAATATGCAGCTGATTGATGGTTCTGCGTGACTTGTAAATCTCGGCAAAATATATATTCCGAATAGGGAATAAATGAAATCTTTGGATTCGTCGTGTGGCATCTCCAAAGCTTCGAGACTAGGACTAACGACGCGGACACCTGAGCAAAATATCACGTATAATTGGTGCTGCAATCTGGTTATTGTACTAGCATAATGCTACTATACCATTAGTTATATTAAAAGTTTTAAAAAGTGCCTTTTCCTGAAGGCAGACAGCTGCATGCCAATGCAACCGAAGAGGGGAGTTTTCATTTCAGCAAATGATTTGCAGGCCAGCTGCTGAAAAGGGCCTCTCAACCTGAAGCAACTAAGAAAATAAATGATAAAGAATGATGCAGTGCAGGGCAACCGGTCAAGCCGATGCCCCTTTTTTTCAAATGGAAGGGCGCATCATGATAATCCGACGCCTAGCTTTCGTTTTCCTGCTCGGCCTGCCTGTCTGCTGGTGGCGTGCTCGCCTTGTAGGGCCACGCCACACACTCACTCAACCACGAATTGTCAAATCCAACTCCAGGAAAAAGAATGAGATCCACTTTGAGCAAATGGACGTGCGATCTATGAAGCTGAAACTTCCGAGATACAGCTACAGCAGAAACAAGCATGGCAAAAGCACAGTGTGATCTCTTCAATTTCACTAACCTGGCCGAGAAGTAAGCAACAGAAGCAAAGCTTAGCTCCAATGTGGCAATGTAATTGGTAATTGCTGATGGCCCGGCCGGTGGGTCTGTGAATTTAGATGATGGATTATTTATAGTGGACTCCGGGAAGAAGACGATCAGCAGTGTTGTCAGTAATGGGAGTCAGTCAGTACAGATTCTTCTCCGATGTGGAGGAGCTCGAGAGGCTTTTCAGACGGGGACGTGCGCGTCCGCGAAACGCCGTGGCGTGTGGTGCCGGTGGGCATCGGCATCTCGCCTGAATCAGCTGGGGACTTGACCGCGTGCCGCGGCAGCAGCACGCGGTCGCTGGCTTGGATGGATACTTGGACGCGAACGCTTCAGAGTTCAAACAAACGTCTCGCTCTCTCCTGATTTGCATACCGAATTTAATCTTTTTATTTATCTCTCTTTTTTGTGCTCTTCTTTTCTTTTCGTGGAATGAACTCAGCGGCGAGTCTACGACGACGCAGTACGTGATGAGTGGTGGGCTGGTGGCCGCGTTGATTCGTCAATTTTAAATGGCTGCTTCTTTTTCAGACACGTTTGGGCCCTGAAAGTGAAACCGTGTGCTTCTGATTGGGAATGGACGTGGTAGATCCCAGCACGTAGCGGCCAGTTCAGGAAGTCGGAGAAATCAGCAAATATTTGTAGAGGCTTAGCGATTCCATGAGTTTGCTTAGTGCAGGCCATTTTCCACATCCAAATAAATAGAGAGGAAAAGCTTTTTTTTTGACAGAAGAGAGGAAAAGCTTGGTTGAGGCTTTCAAGTAAAGGTTAGTACTAGTTGCCTTCGTCGTCTTCGTCCACTCGTCCTCGATCTTGAGTGGATTTTCCACGTTGCTTTGTTCGTAGGGTTCAGCAAGCGAATTTTGTCGGCAATTGCCACTCGTGGAACATGCAGATAATCGCATTACGATTGGTAACTACGCTTGAGAGGAATGAGAGTGAATGACCATCCCCTCTTTTTTTACCATCCTATTTTGAAAATCAGACGCAGAGGAACATATGCTGCGGCTGATATCAACCGCCACTAACGCTATCCACCGTTCTTTTTTTGCCGTAAAAAGTTCGTCAATTTTGACGAGGAACAGGAGCGTGTATGCCGCGTCTCATCATTCGCCAAATAGGGATTTGTATATGGTACTTGTTTTATTTCTTTTAGAAAAAAAAAGGGGGGCGGGGGGCAAAACTGTTGCTGCTGCTTTGGGCACTGTCGCCCTGTCGCCTTGCAATCATGTTGATGTGGAAAGACGGCGCAGCATGATGCCAAGACAAGTCCCTGTCAGCACGCCGTGACTCGCCCTTCTCCTCGACGCAGCACAATAGTTTATGCGCTGATCGGATGGATGATCGATCACCTGTCCCAATCCGTCGCGAGAACGAGGAGTTGTTACTGTATTTGTTAACGATAACAAATCCTTTGAGAGGAAGGCATCAGACGCGAGAGCCAGTGATCTTCTTCTTTCCCAACCGCTTCAACCCCGTACACGTACACGGAAGCTTTGAGCGCGTGCTTTTACGGTTGAGTGGTGACGAGTCACGCGAGGGATTAAAATGGCACATGCCAGATTGAAAAGGTGCTCTGCCGCATGGGAGGGTCATCTCGGATTTGCCGGTTTAATTCGTCCGGCTAGCGTGATGAGTTGACCACACAGTTAGTCAGTGACGGTTTAAAAAGCCTGGTTTGGAGCACACAGGAACTTGGCGAGTGTTTCTGCATGTATGTGATATATTCATGTAAGTAAATGAGTATTATGGATTGTTTATTCATTTTGTATGTAAAATAAGGGAAAATATGGTATTGTTTTGCTCTTTCTCAGCTGATAGTTTCAGTAAAACACTCAGGGATGTTCAGCTAGGTGGCTTTGAACCATTTTACAAAACAATTGTAGATAGACTGGGTCGACTAGAACGCACGCGTAGGATATGGTCAGCTGTGGATTTATTCAATGTTTGCTATTAGAGGGAAAACATAATATGCTCTTTAAGACGAGATAAAAAACAAATTAAAACGGTTTTATAATCTCTTCTTTTTATTTATATATGTGCTGGGAGGATGTAAGGTTCTTTAAAAAACAAATCCACCCATAAATAAGAAAGTTTGAATCTAGATCCACACCCATATGATAGTATGTTTTACATGTTCTAACGAAAATTAGTAGTGGAAATTGTATTTTGGTTATTGCGTCGATGTCCAAAATATCTTTCATCAGCGGCTAGATTCAAAACGTCATTTCATGATTAGGGGAGTACATTGGAGATATGATATAGCAATAAGATTAAGGACGGGTGCTTTAAATAGGTCTACGGTAGCTTCAACCAATACGCTCGACTTTTTTTTTGTTTGAAACAGCGACTTCTCGCTAAAGACAGAAACTGCCAAACTGCATTTCTTTTTAGATTAGAGGAACGGAGCCGAGTATGAACTATGGAGCTCCATTTTATTATACCTTGGGTTTGGGTTCGATATAATCGGAAGGCCAGACCATCACCCTCGCGAAAAAAAGGAGGAGAAAGGCCTTACCACCTTTCGTTTTGGGCCTAATTCCCAGTTCCAATTTGGGTTTATCCCCAACGGAAAAAGTCCATTTTCTCTCCCTGAACTATCGGCCGAATCTACGATTCCTCCCTGAACTCGAAAACCGTCCGACTGGCACCCTAAACTCCCAAAACCGGACACGTTCCCCCCTCCGGCCGATTCCACCCTGGTTTTCTTCCTCCCATGGCCGCCGTCGCCGAAGCTCCGCCGCTGCCATCGTTCTCCCTCCTCCGGTTAGCGCCGCCACCGACCGACCTCACCCTCACACGTTCCCGCACCTCCTCCGCCCTCTCCGGTGCTCATCGCTCTCTCTCTTGCCTTGTGTAGCGCCGCCGCCGTTCGTCACCGTGCACCACCGCCGAAGCTCGTGGAGAGCTAGCGTCATTGCTCCTCCACATCGCCGGCCACCCCCTGAAAGCTCGCGGCTCTCGGGACCACACCATGCGCCTCTCCCCGCTGCCGCTCCGGCTCCTCCGTGGTCGGCGCCGCTCCGCCTCGCCGTGCCGGCGCCCCGCACGCGCGTTCGCGTGGTCAAGGCCGTCGCATCGCGCCCCTCCCACTAGCCTTCTCCCCACCGTCGTCCTCCCAACCATCGCTGCCCCCACCAGAGAGTCCGGTTCCAGCGGCCCCCGCCCAGCTGCCCTGACGCACAGGAGGGAGGAGGCCACGAGGGGTTGCCGCCGACGTGCACGAGGGAGGAGGGGCCGCCGCCGACGGAGGAGGGCCTGCCGCCAACGTGCTTCGCCGCTAGGAAGCCGCTGGCGCCCCGCCGCCGTGCTAGGCTACCGCGCCGTGCCGCGCCTGGGCCCGCTCACTCGGCCGCCGCTCTTGGCCCGCCGCCCTGCGCTTGGCCGTGCCGCACCGCTCCGTGCTTGGCCGCGCCGCCCATCACCCGCGGCCCGCCGCGCAGGCTCCACGCCCAAGCGCCCAACTCCCCTGCTTGTGTAAACGAAGAAGATGGAGTGGTCCAGACGATAACAAGTGGGACCCGTTGGCATAAACCATGGTGGAATCGGCCGGAGGGGGAACGTGTCCGGTTTTGGGAGTTCAGGGTGCCAGTCAGACGGTTTTCAAGTTCAGAGAGGAATCGTAGATTCGGCCGATAGTTCAGGGAGAGAAAATTGACTTTTTCCTTCCCCAACCGCACTGACCCCCACTCATGCCGGGCCACCTTTTCGGCAAACACCACACCCGCATACTACGTTAGCCCACATCACCTGTGTGTTTTCTGGGCCGCGCCGTCCGGTGGCAGTATCACTCAGAAGACGCCGCACCTTCCCGCCCAACCCCTCTGCGGCGCGCGCCCAAAAATTCCCCCACTCTCGCTTGCCGCTCGCCGTTCCCCTCCACCCATCTGCTCCCCGCCGCTCGCCGCCTAGGGTTCCGACGACATCCACGCCGACGCCGACAACCGCGCGCCTTCATCCGCGATGTCGCAGCCCGTCACCCCGCGTCGCACCACCCGCTCCTCCGCCGGATCCGCGCCTGATCCCGCCTCCCCGACCTCCCCGTCGAAATCCAGGCCCAAATCCACACCCAGGCGCCAACTCATCCCTACCGCCGCCGCCGCCGCGGCGAAGGAGGAGGAGGGGGAGGATGAGCGGAGCGCCATAGACGCGCTCCTCGAGGCGTTGCCCTGCCGCCGCGCGCAGGCATCGGACCTCCTCCGGCTCCTGGCCCCGGCGCCGGCGCTCCCGTTGCTCCTCCACGGGGGCGCCGCCACGGGGAAGACGCGCGCGCTCCTCCTCGCGCTCCGCCACATCCGGCCCCGTCCGCGGCGAGTCGCCTACGCCGCGCTGCGCTCCCTCCCGTCCCCTCGTGCGCTATTCGCCTCCCTCTTGTCCCAGCTCAGTCCGCCGCCGTCGTCCTCCGCCTCCTCTCGCCAGCGCGTCCCCGACAAGCCCTCGGACTTCGTCGCCGCCCTCTGCGACGCACTTATTGGTCTCTCTGCCCAAGGCGAGGCCGTGTATCTGGTGTTCGATAACCTGGAGGTTGTAAGGAGCTGGGACAAGGGCGGTCAGCTTCTCGCCCTCCTCCTCCGCCTCCATGATCTCCTCCGGTTGCCTCAGGTCGTGCTCGTCTACGTAAGCAGTACAACTCCTGATGCCTACTATTCCATGACTGGCTCTGTCGAGCCGAATCACATTTACTTTCCGGATTACACAGTGGACGAGGTCCGTGACATTCTGATGCGAGGCCATTCCAATCCGAAACTGTACTCATCCTTTCTTAGGTATGGAATGCATCATTGAATCCTGCTTGCTTCAATTTTATCCTTGGATAGCAGTATATTTGGCATGGTATGGTAGTACCCGACCTGCATGTTTTTACTGCAATTACTGAACCGTGCCAACCTTTTCATTCTTCTTGTTGCTTGCCAGTGTGGTGCTGAAGCCACTGTTCCGGGTAACCAGGAGGGTTGATGAATTGGGGGCTGCACTGGAGCCACTTTTCAGGAGGTATTGTGAGCCTCTAGGGGATTTAATGGCAGTTCCAGATGAGAGCATTAAGAGGAGGTTGTTCGAACATATACAGCCACATTTGGCTGTTGCTTTGAATGAGACATTCAGTGTTCCCTTGAGGGCTTCTGTGGATCAGTGCAAGGAGGGCATTTCTGGTGGGAAGGCCAGTACTAAGAGACAGTTTGGTAGTAGAGATAATCTGTCAACTGAATTGGAGTTTCACATGTCTGTGTCTGCAAAATACTTACTATTGTCAGCTTTCCTGGCTTCAAGGAACCCGGCTACTCTTGATGCAGCTTTGTTTGATTCAACTGGAGGGTCAGATAACCATAAACGCAAAAGAAAGTATGCCCCCCCCCCCCTAATTTCACCTCTTGTATTGCCAAAAATTTAATTATCTTAGTAGATGCTTACATTATTGTTCTTTGGTGTAGGAGTTCTCAGGCCTCGATGAATATGAAGGAAACCATGGTTGAAGAGATGCTTATGAAAGGACCTGGTACATTTCCTCTCGAGAGGCTATTGGCTATATTTCAGTGCATTACATCAGTGTCAGAAGATGCTCTCAATGATGTTGAATGCCCTGATAGTATGATGAATGGAAGTGGAATGACTGGTTTGATGTCAGATGTTCTTTTGCAACTATCAACACTGTGCAATTCTAACTTCCTCTCCAAAAGCCGGAGTTGCCCGCTAGAAGGCTCAGCTAGATACCGATCTAACATTGATGAAGATTTAGCTCTCAAGGTGAGAACATTGTAAGATTCATCTCAAACACTGGTTCTATTATGATCATTTTGTGATTTCTTTATCATATTTTTACAGGTTGCCAGGAGTGTTAGCTTTCCCCTCTCGAAGTATATCTACAGAAGATAGACTTTGCATTCTTAGTCTAGGCCTCTAGGCTGTAACAACTGGTATTGTTGGCTTTAGATCCTACTGTAATCAGCTTCCTGAGATATGTCTATTTTCCTTCATGGTAGAGCATCTAGGGAAAAGCAAATTTTCAATGCCCATGTTCTTCAGTTTCTTGTCTTTCTTTCATCTTGTTTCTCTTTCAGACATTGAGTATGGTACCTAACCCTGGATCTAACGGCAACTGAACATTTCTGAGCTTAATTGAAATGCCTCAGAAGTAGCATTTTGTTGACTACTTGTGCTTCAGAAAGAAAGAAAAGAACCATTAGCAACTACAGGTTGCAAGATCAGATTAGTTTGCTGGATGTTCTTTTCCTCACAATCCAAACGTAATGGCATCGGATCAATAACTATTCTTGTGTGGCACCATAATTCTATCTGAAAAATCAGGGTGCCACCTTGTACAATGTTTGCTGTATTTATTTCATTCACAACCATTCTCTGCCTGACCTCACCATTTGAACCTCCAATGGTATTTCTTACAGAACCACTTACATAGTGTTGACCTGTTGAGGCCAGCTGATTAAACACTATAAGTACATTTTAGTCTTTGGGACTGTGCCCTTGTCTGTGCTTTTTCGGAATTATGCCTTCCCTAGTAAAATCCACATCGTTGTAGTAATATTTGGAGGTTATATTTGTCACACCAGTCTTAACCAGCCAATTCAGCTGCTTCAGGATTTGTTATGAATAATGAAGTGATATATATCAAGTAACAATAACTCCAAGCTACCTCTTTTTTGGCAGTTCATCGTGTTATTTGCAGGCGTTTTCACTATTGTGACATTCAATATAGTTATTAAAGCAATCCATGTCCTTGATTCCACTCAGTATCTGGTTTGGAGTTGAACATAGGCAGATGATCGTGCTCCTTAGTGTACTGATTCACGGTGCTCATGCTGTTCAAGTTAACTGGTACATACAAGGTATGATCCTTTCCATTTAGTTCATTCACTCTAGTGAAGTATTATTTGAAATGCATATCCTGTACATATTTTTTCATTGCTGTGAAAATCTGTGGTGAACGCCATTCAAATAATCCTAATAATTACAATTTTTTTTTGAAGCTACGGCAACCTGACTGAGCTGCATTATGCAAACATATCACCATGATTTTAATTTGCACTTACTGCCTAAGAGATTGTGGTGACTCACAGCAGATTACATTGGGATGTGGCTTTTGGCCCAACATTTTCTGAAGTACAGTAGGCTATTTGTGATAACAATTATAAGTGGTAATTTATGTTACACAGGCAGACAGGCTTGCAACTCTGTGGTTGTGTAGGTGCATAACTCCACCCACCAGGGTTCAAATCCCGATGTCCACCTTTTTAGATGTTAGATGTTTGTCAGTTAAAAAGTTTAATGGTTGTGCATCCCTAATTGGTGCAGAGGCCGGACAGACTTCCTTCAAAAAGTTACACTTAGCATATCAATGGTATAGCATGTATGCAATTCCATAGTGCCGATTTTACATTATCCTGGCCATTGTCTTGCTATCATTTTCTATGCTGGGAATACTTGGATCTAGAATTAAGTTCAGTATACAAAGGAATTACTTTACCTCCAAGAATCAAGCAATTAAAATTAAGAATCTGATGCTACAGTTTAATTTACAATCAGTTTCATAATGCTCTCTAGTTCATAGAGTATAACCTTAATGATACAACACAATAGCTATATGCTCAAAGTAGAAACAAAAATAATGTATGACTTCGTGTCAGGAGCCTGTATCATTTTTCCTGACTGGATAATAAAAATGCAGTACTGCATTATGACAGTCGCAGATTTTTGGTGACGCGATGATAATGTTATCTTCCTTGAACAGGTGGCATTACACTGCTAGGTTTCTCCATGGCATCAAAGCCTGATGCATTTAAGCTCTTCATTGGGATCCCATTGCTGGTTCCGTCAACAACATCACCCTTTTCTTGAAGTTGCAAGGCAAATTCAAGTTTCCACAAAACGTCTCCCATTGACGGACGGTCGACTCCATAGTCAGCAAGGCATTTCTCAGCAGCCTCAGCAAACATCTCTAGTGCATCAGGCCTGATTTGTCCTGCAATGTGAGGATCAATTATTTTATTAAGCTCTCCCTTGCGGTACCATGTAAGGGCCCATTCAGCAAGGTTCACTTGATCTCTTGGAAGTGCTGGATTGATGGCTGGCCTTGCACACAGCACCTCAAAGAGTACCACCCCAAAAGAGTATACATCCGACTTCTCCGTTAGCTGTTGACGCCTGAAGTACTCTGGATCAAGGTAGCCAAAGCTTCCTTTGACAGCAGTGCTGACATGGGTTTGCTCAAGGGATGGAGCCGCTTTTGATAGGCCAAAGTCAGCAACCTTGGCCACAAAATTTTCATCAAGGAGAATATTGGTAGTTTTGACATCACGGTGAATTATGCCCTGAGCTGCACCTGTATGAAGATAATGCAGGCCCTTCGCCGCCCCAATGCTAATTTCTAGGCGTTGCTTCCAAGAGAGAGGCTTCAGGTTTGTGCCACCATAGAGATGATCCCTCAGTGGACCATTTGACATGAATTCATAAACCAAGATCATCTCATTGTTCTCATCACAGCAACCAATGAGTGAAACCAGGTGGCGGTGACGAAGCTTTGACAACATTTGAATTTCAGTCAGGAATTCGTTCATACCTTGATCAGAAGATGGATTGCCTCGCTTGATAGCCAGCTTTGTGCCATCCTCAAGAACACCAAGATAAACTTTTCCAAAGCCACCGACACCAAGTACATCCTTCTCTTCAAAGTTTTTTGTGGCCTTCTGAATTTCAGTGAAGGTGAAATAGCGGCCCAGTCCATAAGCACTAGACGCAAACAGGCTTGAAAAACCACTCTTGGTCCTTGTGGAGCCAAAACGACTTCTGGAGAGCCTGCTGCAACTGCTCATGAAGCTCGATTGGCTGGAGTTGAGTGGAAGGAACCAAGAATGAAAGCTGTTTGTCTTCTGCCATTCTGGCCTTCGGTTTTGTCTGCAGCATATCACCACGGCCAATGCAGCTGCAATCACAGCCAAAGCAAGACCTACGCCGGTTAGTATCCTCTTACCAAGTTGTGAGCTTGTTTTTGGTGAAAAGAGGCCGTCTAAACTGTTTGCTTGGTTGCTTATCTTCATGACTTCAAGGCCATTAAGTATGGCATCAGTGTTACTGGAGTCGGTTGTGCTCGGGCCAACCTGCACTAGAAGGGTGGAGTTGATGATGCTGGATGAGTCCACAGTAAAGTCCTGGTAGTAGGTTACCGCAAGCCCCAGTGTCAAGCTTGAGAGGTCGAGGTTGGATACACCCATCATACCATTTATGTAGACATTGAAGTAGAGGCTATTGAGTGCCTTGCTTATAATATCACAGAAATGTAGGCGGATGAGGTACTTGAATCCTGGCTCTGCTTCCATTTGCCAAGTTATGTTGAATATTGCTTGTGTGGTATTCGTTGAGGCTGTCTGCTGTGCTGTCGAGTAGATGTTTGCTGGAGCAATGAGTGGTGTGACAGTCTTGTCATCAGGGTACTTGATGGTTCTAGGAGGAACCCAAGCCGCTTTTGCTGCTGCCTCAAGCTTCAAAAAAGGTGCATCTGGTAACCAGGTCCTGCCCAGTGTGTCATTGAAGGATGTCACGAGTGGACCTCCCATGTTCAGCCGGTAGACTACCTGCAATGCGTTGTTGGATATGTCAAATTGTTCCTGGGAAGGCAGGCTGTTGGTGGTATTTGGAATTAGGCTGGGTGGTGCTGAGACAACCTCAATAGCATTGATGAATGCTATTGAGTCCTTCTTTGGAGTGAAAATGATTTTCAAGTTATCTCCCTGAGTTGGGACAATATACTCCCTAAGGACAGGTTTAGGGGGACTGGCAATGAAGGAGAAATCATGGAGAAGAACCATATTGTCAGTGAACACAGAGAATGTTGCTGTGGTGAGGTTGTATTGTTTGTCAGGGATAGGTAAGAAGTAGAGACGGATCCAATGGCGACCAGGCTGCGAAACAAAGAAGCTATAAGTTGAGACATCAGAGAAAACTCTTGCAGACAGGTAGAGTGGGGATATTGGTGATGCGGTAGTCGGGGAACTGTTAGCGTTGATCTTGATGTCCACTGGGGTGGACAGAAAAGACGCCGAGTCTGGATCAGAGCGGAAGGTCCTGCCATCATCAAGCTGCACAGAACCAGATGCTCCGCAGCTAATGAGGTAGTTGTCTTGAGGTACAAAAGAATCCTTCTGTGATGAAATTGCATTGGTGCTGGTTATACTGGTGATGGCAAGGATGGAGAGGATGATGGACATTGGTACTCTCTTCCACTCAAGCATGCTTCTATTGCTTCTGGCCATCTTTTTTGATGTTGGCAACTTGGCATCAGAAGCATCAGCATGCATCAAAAACTTATTGGTGGCTTCTCATGGGGGAGGAAAGTGGTCTCTGTATTGAGGAGAGGGTGAGGATTCAGGGATGAATGGGGTCTTTGCCTGGCTTTTGGAGGGGGGAATGGATTGATTGATAACTGGGATATATGGTATCGGTTGAGTGCACGTCCAGATGAGATCAGGTTGTGACCTAAATATCATGTCAAATTAGTAACTGACCATTATTATCAGTATTGTTTTTGGAGCTCCTATACTGATGACATCTGATGTCTAAATTTGCTTTGAAAAGGGAGCCTACAGGCCAATAACTGCAAAGCACACAATAGTCAGGCTAGAATAATTCAAGCAGAGCTGTCTAGGTGGTACACGTTATTTTTCTTAAAAAAAGAATTGCCGCATCATGTTGTTTTATTCAAGTAGGTTGAGATTTGGAATCTGAGAGCGCTTTATTTGCCATGGTTGTTAGGATATTAACGGAAGAACTAATCAATCTAATTACCAGTTGGTTCTTGGCTGTTATCCCCAGCTAATGGCTGAAGTAATTGCAACTCTAATCATGCTTCGAAAACGAGGTTAGTTTGTCAAACACAGTTGTGAGGAATGTCCATTATCATCATAGAATCTAGTGTTCCATTATTGCTGTAATTGACATGGCTAACCCAACATAACTATCTTGGTTATTATGTTTTCATTTCTTTTTCGCTTCCATGGATTTGGTTTTATCTCAGAAACTTTTTAGTCTGTCTGTTCAGGAATCACAAACTTAAGCTTCCTGTGCAACATCCTGAACAATATCATCTTTCATTTTGTTCCTCGTCATGCAGACATAATATTCCAGAATTATGCAACCCAAGTCATTGGACATCCACCTGTACAAGATGTATTTTTTTAGTCTATCAAAGAGTGTTTGGCATTTTGATTTTCTTTATAGGTGCTGAACTAGACGGGGGCACCTTGTGACCTTGGTCCAAAATAATTGATTTCGTATCGGGCAGCTGCAGCTGTAGATCGTGTAAGTGGCTCTCCATCTCTGCTCACATATCTTTGTTTGACCAGATGATTAGTGGGAGTGGGACACCAATAACTCTAGCTGCTACAATCCATTTATTATTACTTCTTTGAAAAGGAATATTAACCATTCGATTGTTTGGTCAAAGCCATCCTTAGATTATTTGTCATTATGTTTTAAAGGAAGAAAATGGAAGTGTGATCTAGGATCCAGAACATGGGGTGCACGTCTATAGTTTATCGTATCTGGCCATGGCTCAACACTGGATTTGGCAGGCTCATTTTAGGCCCATTGTCTGATTAGGGCCTTCGAGTTCCTGAACCACAAAGCAAAGCCCAGTTTGAGTTGTGCTAGGGAATTTCTCTTTGGTGTTTGGGTTTCTTTCAGACTTTCACAAAAGCAAGCGTGGCTTACCGTTACTTGTCTCTAAGCTCTTCTCTAAGTTAGAAATTGCTGTGGGCTGTGCGAGTTTTTCACCATATCTCAAACTCCATTTCTCAAAATTTTGAGTTATATTTTCTATGCTTCTGTAAACCTTATGGTACTGTGACACTCTGCCTTCTTTTTAAGTTTCCTTCTCCTAGGATGGACATGAATCGATTCATGGGTCCACTTAGTACAACTTCATTAAATTTTCAAATTGTCTAGCACTCTAGCTCTAACTAAAAAGTTAGTTAACTAAGTTGAACTAGAGTGTTTCATGCCCATCCTTAGGCTTTGTTTGGAAAATAGAGTTTTGAAGTGGATTGGAGGGATTTGGAGTGGAGTAATTTTTCCTATAAGTCAAAATCTTCCTCGATCCCCCTCAATACTCTTCAACACTCCATTTCCTAAACAAAGCGGTACCGGTTCCTATCCGACCATAGGCCAACCTTTAGCTCTTGTTCTGCTTTGGTAATGAGCTGAACAGTGGTACTATCTTTATATGCAGTGAAATGTGAATTTGTGAACTGGACTGCAGAGTACATCCTCTTTCTGTACTTGTCTATTTCAGTAAAAAAACAAAGCCGGGTTAACTTTTGGTTGTAATTTTAAAAAGTGGGAAGAGACTAGCATATGTTATTTATTCTTTGACCAATTCTAAGCCAGGTAGGCAAGAGGGAACCCGTGATCTGTTGGGCCATACATCCACAAAAGGAGACAAGTTTGGCTTGAGAAAATCAAATGAAGGTAGGCCACCTTATGCGACCTGACCACAGGCACGGACAATTCCATAGTCTTGTTATTTTGATTGTGATGTCAACGTTCGTGTACTTTATCCATGCGACCTCGCTCTCATTCCACAATCACTCTTCACGAGCAGCTAAGTTATGTAGGTGTCCTGAAACAGACGCCTACCAATTGTCCTTTCGTTTTTTGTTCTCTCATGACTCATAGCATATAATTCTCATACCATATGTCTGGGTTGTGATGTACTCGGTGTCTTTTATGTCGCAGCCAACCCAAACCGTTCCTGTCCTAACAAATGATGACTAAGAGGTATGAACAGATTATGATTGATTACAGGATTATTCAGGACTTCAAATATATATCTTTTGTTGGTTTGTCGTAAGAAACAGTGTCTGATTTTGTACCATATATGTTTTCGCTAACTGATCAGTGGGCCCTTTGACTGTTATGACGTTAACAGCTCAGCTTGCAGAAGCATCTTGCAGCAGTGAGGATGCTGCAAAGTACTATTTTGCCTTCTATACTGAACATGCCTGGCTTTGGAGTTAAAAAAAGCACGTAAATCACCTACCTGGATATGCGAGTCAGAATGCGAAGGTATCCGGCTGCACGTAAATCTCAACTGGTGCTCTTCCATCGTTTCAAATACTCGTGCTTCTGAAAGTTTGTCAAGTTTGGATTTTTGCTTTTTTTTCCAGGTCCTGATGCATTGCATTTTCCTCGAGGTTACGGAATAAGGACCCGTCGAATTTGGATTTTGTCGCCTCAGTTAGGCAAACAATTAGTGGGAGCTACGGAGCAATGACCCGAAAAGACCCGTGCTCTGATCTGACCAAGATTTGACTCTGCACTCATCTTGGTATGCATGTCTTCACATCACCCGTCAGTCCGGTAGTATGCAGCATACTGTATTCCAAATGCCAGTTTGCATTTCTTCGCATGCTGCAGTGATCCTTTTCGTTTGGTACTGGCTGGTCTGACGGATCACGGACGGCCTCCGACTTCTTCGTTCCAACCATCCATTTGATTCTTGGCTTCTTGCACCGGTCCGTTTCTTAATGTAGTTAGCACTAGATGCCTACACAGAATAGAAGGTCCTGAACCGTTCATCCTACACTAGAAAGTAGGTGTAGATGCCTCCTGTTCCTTTACCCCTTTTCTAGTTGTCATGTCGAGCTGGTATGGGGCTCTCAAAACCATCTCTTTATTAAAAAAACACGTTTTTCTCGTAGATACACACTGATTGTACCATACACCATCACGTACGATTATATGAAGAGACGCGAGACAAGTCGATGCACGCGAGGTTGGAACTTGGACGTACGCAGGTACAGGACACACGACAAGCCAAGCCACGCCTTCTTCTAGGGCTTCTCGGGCTCGGCATGTCGGATTTGACCCCACAGTGTCCGAGGCCCCAATAAACAAACCAGCCAGGTCTCTGTAGTGCACGCCGTGAAAGAAGAAGAAAGAAGCCCATGTAGCAGTTCGAGCCCATCTGGGGTTCGGCCCGCCCGAGAAGAAAAAGATAAGAAGAGAGGGGGAGAGCGAAATGCCAGTAGGAAAAAAGGAAACGACAAGTCCTACGCAAACATGTCCCTCGTGTGGGCCCGCAGCGCATCGCGGTCGTTGGTCTGTCGCGTAGGCGGCGATGCGGGGACAAGGCTAGGGTTAAACGACCGACCACAGCCCAGACATATCTGTGCTGCACCCAATCGCCTCGTCTACGCACAGGCAACAGCACAAACTTGTGAATAAAGCCACGACGGCTAAGCTATAAACTAGGTTTGCCTAGATGGAGCCGGTAGTTTTATGCAGTGTTTCACAAAAATGCCATACCTCCCTACCTCAAGATTGCGCGGCAATTTTTGCTGCCGGGTAAAAAAAAAGTTACAATGATATTTTTTGTTATTGCGATGCCTTCTACATTGAGTTTCACCAGAAGCAGTGTCAACTTTATGATCGCCTATATGCCTTGGTTTCAAGTTTTGTAGCTTTTATCTTTTGTCAACCGGGAGGGAAACAAGGCCGTGCATTTGTGTACGAGCCTCGTGTCACTAGAAAACCCGGTCGAGTCGTGGTTGAACATTTTCCCTACCTGCTTAATTCAGGTAGCTAGCTGAAACGGATTGTAATCCTGCTTCTACTTAACCAGAGTTCCCGAAGTGTCTCAAAAAAAAAGTTTTGTAGATTTTATTTCCATGGGTAATTATCTGCTATAAGGGCACGTCATGGTACTACTTGTATATTCAATCTCGTATTGGTATGATGTATAATTGCACCCATATATATTGTTGCTTGGATCTAGAAAAATATTACATTTTGCTGTTTTTAGCCAAACAAAAACCGAAAGGCAGGACCATCCCAACTTTTGATTTCTTTCAGGTCGCTTTACCCACATGTCGTCAGGAGAGAATAGTCCATGAGTTGAAATTAGGGAAGCAAATATTATTGTTTTTGAGTTATTGGGTTGATCAAAAACTTAGAAAATGAATTAGAATGACATCGCACGTAATTAATTTAAAATATAAAATAAAATAGGATGACCGGTAAAAAATACTATTGTGTACCCATTTGTATTATACCTAATTTAATTCTTGGTGATTTTATAACTATTCAAATCATGGTTGGTGTGTTTTCTAAAAAAATTTATGGCTTGGCACGTGCCACTGACAATCTGGCCCCATATCAGAGGCTTCCTTTACTCCAACCTGTGTTGCTCTCTTGTACACAGTGGTCAATAGATTGTAGTTGCCTATAGATAGAAAACGAGCAAGCACAGACGAGACGAAGACGACGCATGGTCCCCTTCCATCTGACCTGAGCTCTCCCCGTCTCTCTCCAATCTTGCGCAGCTCGCCCAAAACCCCCTCAAAAGTGGAGGCGTGTTCAAGCGTGTATGAATCTGAACACAGAGAGACAGAGCTCAGAGACACAGAGCTGCGGCAGAAGGCTACAAGGCGCGAAACTTCTTTGACCGAAACAGAGCGCCCCGACTGGTACCAATCTTTCTTCTCTGCCCTTTCTTGCATCCAAGATCGCCATCCATCTTGTTGCCACATCCCACATCCTTGTTAGTGACTCGTCATCTCCCCTGCAGTGCCGGGACCTGCCACTGGTGATCATGGTGAAGGAAGAGGAGATCATCACCGAGGCGGGAGGGCGAGGGTACATGGACTTGCTTGGCCTCGGAGAAGAGGACTACATGGTGTGCCTGTCCCCTTCCTCCTACTTCTCCTCCGGCGGCGGCGTCTCCACCACGACCACCAGTGCCGCTCCCGCCGCCGCGTCGTCTCCCACCTGCACCTCCTACCTGGCTCCGGCTTATCACCACATGCTGAGCTTCGCCGGCCAAGAGATTGGCGGTGACGGCGTCTTTGGCCTCCAGTACTACGGCGGTGATCAGGCGATTCCGGTGGCTGTTCCGCAGAAGTCCAGCCCAACCACCGAGTGCTCCTCCTCCATCTCCTCCATGTCGTCCTCGCCGCCTGCGACTACAATATCGGCCATCTCCAGCTCAAAGCCACTGGCTTTCAAGGTGCGTTTTCAGTCTCGAGGCAATTGTTGTGTTGCTACTGCAAGCGTGATCGTTTCTTTACTTCTGACGAAAAAGCCTGAGGGTTTCTTGCATTGTCAAAGACTCAAAAGTGATGGTTTTGGGTGGTCTTTGAACGCTTCGTGAATGATTCTCGCTGCAAGTTCTGTAACTGTAGACTGTAGTAGTACTCAAAGTTTCCTGCTTGGTAATTCTTGGTTGGGTTTGGTTCTTGTGCAGAAGAAGGGATCAAGAAGCAGTGATCAAAGAAAGGCTGCCCCTCCTGCTGCTGTTTCTACTACAGCTCCGAACAAGAGGCCCAGGGTTAGTTCTTTCTCCTGCTTTAGTGACAGTAGCAAGGTGTTCTAATCAAACCGTGGGCCAATCTGGCACATTGATTAGCAAACCAAATTAGCGAGCTGTTCTTCCTCGCTTCCGAAAATTAGTGACCTATTCATGTTCTTGTTCTGCTATTCGGTTCAGAAAATCGGAAAATTAGTTGGTCCAGTCAATTAAAAAACTTAACTTCTGTTAGGTGAGGAAGGAGAAGCTCGGGGAGAGGATCATAGCTCTGCAGCAGCTGGTTTCTCCATTCGGAAAGGTTAGCAAGAAAGAAAGTGTAAAGGCAAAAGCCTCAGGCTTTTGGCGATACGCTCTTTACTCGCTCTCTGTACTTGCCTTTCCGCGCTTCCCTGCTAGTGCAAGGCGTAACAACTGAATCAACTGCGCGCCGTAGCAAGCTGCCACGCTGTTTACTTTGGGATATTTAAACTTTACCCTCCTTTATTTATCCTGCTGTAAATAAAAACTGGAACGCCAGCAAAAGCAAGCAGGCTGCTCCGCACAAACACAGCTCGCCAGCGTACCAGCCGTATCTACTCTGAGCCAAAGCAGCTGGTCAAAGAGCGAGCCATACACCAATGCGTAGATGCAGCAGAGCCGTACACCTCCCTTGTTTGCATGCTCGTAGCAGCAGTAACAGCTTGCAGTTAATTACGCCAGCCGATTAACCCCAGCTGCCGCCTCTTTTTTGACCTTTGACTGACGACGTGTTGATGTAAACTGCATGGACCCGGGTGCCCTGCCAGTCTGATACGGCTTCCGTTCTGCACGAGGCGCTGGGATACATACGCTTCCTACACGACCAGGTTCAGGTGCGCTCCTGTTTACTACACATGTCCCGTTGCTCTTGACGGTAGATACAAACAAGCGCGGTACACAATGCTTGCTTCGTACAGTGTTCCTAACCTGCCATGGTCTATAGCCTCTACTCCATCTCAGTATCCCAGTATCCCAGTAGCAGTAGATGTCTGTGTATCTTTTGCGTGTACGCGCCTGCTGGTCTGTACATGGCCTGGTACACGCACTGTTGGGGACTTACTGGCTCCGGTCGCTTTTCGTGCCAGGTCCTGAGCACGCCGTGCATGCAGCGCCTGCCGGCCTCGGCGCACGCCACGGTAAGCATAAGCAAAGCACCGGGCCGGACGCCAACCCAAACTTCATTAGCATTTCTTCCGCTCATTCAAGGAGCCTGATTACCTCCAGTAATCATGGACTTTCTTTAACAGCTGTTTGCATTGTTGGCAGGCGGTGCAGGAGAGCGCGGCCGGGACGGTGGTGGAGCCGCCGCGGCCGGGCGACCTGAGGAGCCGGGGGCTGTGCCTGGTGCCCGTCTCGTGCACGGAGCACGTCGCCGGCGGCCACGGCGGCGGACACGGCAACGGCGCCGACCTCTGGTCCGTGGCGGCGGGGATGGCGAAGGCGGGCGCGGAGAGCAAGGGCGCGGCAGCTGCGGCGGCGGCCGGAGAGCTGCCGCCTCGTGGTCACCACGGGCACCAGCACCACCTGGCCTAGCTGACTGCGACACACTTGCTTTCCAGATTACTGTATGTTAAGGCTTTAGTTAGGGTCTTTTGGGGGTTTAATTAATCAGTTCCAGTACTCCCGTCACCTTTTGGTTAAAGTAAAACCTTTTGGGAGGAGCTGCCGCTGCTTTTGGTGGAAAAAGGGCGCAGGGATCCATATTGCCACAGATGCCACGGCGCAGCTGGCAGGGTTCAAGTGTGTAAAAATGTTTCTTTTAGCTTCAGCTTCACCTTCAGCTTCAGCGAGTAGGAATAGCCGAATAGCCAAGACAGCGATGCGACGATGCCGA
Organism: Echinochloa phyllopogon; assembly: GCA_033239725.1. Lineage (NCBI taxonomy): Eukaryota > Viridiplantae > Streptophyta > Magnoliopsida > Poales > Poaceae > Echinochloa > Echinochloa phyllopogon. The sequence goes on along the minus strand of BTCW01000009.1, from coordinate 5,687,889 downwards.
GATCTTGGGCACGAATGTCTGCGTGTTGTCAGTCTCGCGACAGGCATTGAATGAATGTCGCTGCCGCCGATGATTCTTGGTTGGGAGTAGTGCAGCGGCGGCTTCGGTATCTGTTGCTTGCATGGGGGATATGTGAGATATCCGATTTCCTCCACGCTTGATGATCTTGGTAATCGGCTTGCCGTCCTTGGAAGTTGGAACTCCGCAATGCTTATCCTACTTTTAGTTGTTACCACTGCCATTTCATGCAACTTTTTTTTTATCTATTTACTGTCGTGATGTTGCACACTGGAGGCTCGAATTGTTGTGATAGCGGTTGGGGCGAAATTTCCCCACTCATTGGAAACTTGAGTTACAGTGAGGGTGCAGTGTTCATCCTGGCCATATATGCAGTACTATGACCGGCTTCCATAGCTTTTAGGCGAAGCAGCTCGACAGGACAGGCGTGGCCAGTGGTTCCAAAAGGCTAGGCAAGGAGCCAGTGACTCCGAAAGGACCAGGAAAAGTCGTACTTATAAAGGACTTCTCTGTTTACTGTATTTTTCAACTCGGTTTTAACTTTTTGCTTCGAAGGCACGAGAGACTGAGACAGTATAAAATTGTAAAATAGCAACCTGACTATCGAAGGCCTAAATTTTGTTTTGGGCCAAGGAAGCCCAAAACGTAATCCTTCTTGGGCTTGCAAGTGCGATCTTTCGGGAGTGATATGAAAAAAGGCCTCCTGAGGAGGATCCATGGTTCAACGAACAAAATTTGACGCCGCTTGTTTTTTAAGTAGAAGAAGAGAAATATAAAATAATTACAGTGCGAATTAAAATATAAATTGGGGATGTAGCTCAATTGGTAGAGCACTATTGGTGCACGAATAGAGGTATGGGGTTCGATTCCTCACATCTCTAATATTTTTTTTCTCAATTTGTTTATAGACGATCTATCCTCCGCCTTGATCATCGCTGAAGTCGGTTGGTCCTCCATGACGTTCTCATGCAGTCATGCCAGCTGATCTATCCCTTTGCTACATGGCTATCCCCAATAAGCCTCCGCTGGCTGCGCCAGGGAGTGCTTCAGTTCACCGAACACGACGTGGCCTTCGCGCGCCGCCGGCCCGCGTTCCCGACGCCGCGCCTCATGACCTATGGCTATGGCCTACGGGGCTGGCACCATTCGGCAACTGCACCTGGCGCCCGCCGATGCTGCTTGCACCTGGCGGCTCCGGTGTTTGTTGCTTGCATTGCATGGGGGATACCCGATTTCCTCCCTACTCGATCATGGTAACCGGTTTGCCGTCATTGTGATAAATTGAAAACGCATAATGCATTCTTTTCCTTCTGGACTGTCATGATGATGCGCATTGGAGACTCAAATTGTTGTGAGAGCAGCAGGAGGACTGTAGGAGCCTAGGAGGATGGGAAACTCCCCTATTCACTGGAAACTTGAGTTACTGCGAGAGTGCTGTATACATCCTGACGATCTGACCGTTTGTTTGTGCAGTACTATGGTGGTGTTTAGATGTTAGAGTACTATGGTGGTGTTTAGATGTTAGAATTGAGAGGTTGAATTTGTGAGTAAGATGTCACTTCGTAATCATTGCGTCACTGTAGCATTTCGTTTGTATGTGCAAAAAATTGTTCAAAAATTGATTAATTAGGCTCAAAATGTTCGTCTCGCAGAGTATAACAAAACTGTGCAATTAGTTTTTGATTCCATCTACATTTAGTACTCCATGCATGTTATGACATTTTGATGTGACGAGGAATCTTCTTTTTGTATAGTATAGTTGGGAGTAACTTTTGGAAACTAAACATGGCCTATGATGATCGGCTTCCATAGCTTTTGGGCGAAGCAGCTCGCCAGGACAAGCGTCGCCGGCCAGTGGTTCCAAAAGGCCAGGCAAGCAGCCAGTGAGGCAGTGAGTCAGTGACTCCGAAAGGACCGAGCAGTAGTCTTTTCTCTTTTTATTTTTACAACTCAGTTTTAGGGCCCGTTCGGGGGGATTTACGGTGATTTTGGCTTCACCTGTTTTACGCTAACTGATGGTGTACTGTAGTGTGAAACCATTTCGGAGACAAGAAAATAAATAAATATAAGCTGGATGAAACTAGTTTTTTCCAGCTTCTCCAAAACGGCTTTCACTGGTGAAGCTATTTTGAGAGAAATCTTCCAAACGGCCCTTGTTCTTTGCTGGCATTAGAGAGAGCATAAGCCTCAATTTTTATTTGGGCCAACAAAGCCCAATACGTAATGCTTGGTGGGCTTGTGAGTGCGATCTTTTCGGAGTGATTTGAGCAGGCTCGTGAGGAGGATCCATGAAGCATAACAAACAGAATTTGACGCCAGTAGAAGAGGAAGAATATTTTAAATATATACGATTAAATGCTAATTAAAATATAAATTGGGGATGTAGCTCAATTGGTAGAGCACTGTTTAATGCATGAATAGAGGTTTGGTGTTCGATTCCTCACATCTCCAATATTTTTTTTCTTTTGTTTTTTCTCAATTGGTGGAGGCCAAGCCGGTCACGCCTGTATCTGAACGGAATACGTTTCAGCCCGACTTCACTCTTCAGCCTATACACTCCATTTTGCCTTGGAACGTGTCCAGCGTGAGTGGCACGTTTGGAAATCCCGAGTAGGAATGCCATGCAAATATAAGCTGGATGAAACTAGTTTTTTCCAGGTTCTCCAAAACGTTTTTCACTGGTGAAACTATTTTGAGAGAGATCTTCCAAACGCAAACGGCCCTTGTTATTTTGCTTCAAAGGCATCAGACTATCAGAGAGAGCATATGAAATTGTAAAATGGCAACCTGACTATCGCAGGCCTAAATTTTTCTTTGGGCCAATAAAGCCCAATACGTAATGCTTGGTGGGCTTGTGAGAGCGATTTTTCGCTGTGATTTGAACAGGCTCGTGAGGAGGATCCATGCAGCATAACGAACAGAATTTGACGCTTTGCTAAAAAAAACAGAATTTGACGTAGAAGAGGAAGAATATTTAAAAATATATAAAATTAAATGCTAAATTTAATATAAATTGGGGATGTAGCTCAATTGGTAGAGCACTGTTTAATGCACGAATAGAGGTTTGGGGTTCGATTCCTCACATCTCTAATTTTGTTTTTCTTTTGTTTTTTCTCAATTGGTGGAGGCCAGGCGGAACTTCTTTTGTTTTTTCTCAATTGGTGGAGGCCAGGCCGGTTCCGCCTATATTTGGACGGAATGTGTTTCAACCCGACTTGACGTGTCCAGCGGGAGTGGCACGTTTAGAAATCCCGAGTATGAATGCCATGCAAATACTGCTCGATTACAAATACAAAGCCCATTGTACAATGATTCGTCTTCGAATCAAGCTTAATTACCTCCCATTCAACCCAAGCTCTCACAGCTCACGGAGAACATCAACCATACCCTGGCGCGGCCTGCACATGGCCTCCAGAGGCACGGCCCTCGGTAGCGTGATCCCGACCCCTTCCACCATGTCGACCTCGCCGCCGCCGACCGTGTCCCAGTCGAAGCACTGGACCAGCGTCCCGAGCACCAGCCCCAGCGTCCGCAGCGCGAGGGCCTCGCCGGGGCACTTGCGCCGCCCCATCCCGAACGGCATCATAAACATCCCCTCGGCGCCGCCGCCCTCGAACCTCTCCGGCCGGAACGCCGCCGGGTCCGCCCACATCGCCGGGTCCCTGTGGATGGCGTACACGTTCACCAGCAGCATCGTGCCGCCGGGGACGTGGTGACCGCCGACGGAGCAGTCGGCGGTGGACTCGTGCGGGATCAGCGTCGGCACCACCGGGTTACAGCCGGAGGGTCTCGCTGATGATGCTCTGGAGGTAGCCGAGGCGCGGCACGTCGTCGGCGCCGAGGAGGCGGGAGTCGCCGACGAACTCGTCGATCTCCGCCTGCGCTTTCTTGATGACCTCGGGGTGGTTTAGCAGCAGGGACATGGCCCATTCGGCCGTCGTCGCCGTTGTCTCGGCGCCGCCGCTGAACATGCTCTGCAAGTTGGCGAGACAAAACGGGCAGTGTTGTTAGTCAGCATTTGTTGCTGTCACCTGTTTTTTTTTTAATTTGATGGCATTGCGCGGCACTGTTTCTGTCACTCGTGATTTTGGATGATAATGACAGGGACGTCAGTGTTGGCGATATATGTAGGATATCGAGATATATACAATTTATTTACTTATTTATTTATTTTGGCTCAAGGAAACTCAACGCGAACACGGCTCTCCCGAAAGCTAAGCTAGCTTTTGTTGGCGTGGCACAAAGTACATCATGCCCCCAAAGTCCCAACAGATATGACAAATTCATTATAAAAAAGAACAAATGTGAGAAATTCAACTCTCCGCTAGTGGTTGCCGATTTTGGATAAACGTTCTACAAAAAGCTAGTTGCTATAAGTGGCTATACTACTAATTATGTCGACGTTTATCTCCTCCAACATGACGGAATTTGACCCAGCACCAAAGCCAATCCATCAATCCAATTTATATTATCTAGCCGTGTAGATGTGAGAAAAAAATGAACTTAGCTAGACTACAGGATATATTATTTTACCTACAGTTTTATAAGTGGCCAACCGCTATAATGTTTTTATTATTATTTTCATCAAGTGCCTGACAATTTTTCTAGTATAACTTGAATATTTTTCGACAATTTTATCAAAGCATCTACAGTATAATCTTCTACAACTCCTCCCCACAGTTATGGTACATAGTTATCTAAATATACTAAAAACTGTTGGCTATTTATCAAAACACTGTTTGAAAATGATGGTTGCCGATTTTGGCTAAGTTGATCTGAGTGTCTACTGCTATATGCCTATATGTCAACTTTTATCTCCTCCAACATGACGTAATTAGACCCAGCCAGCACCAAAACCAATTCATCAATCAATGTGATAACTGAACTGTAGCAACAGGAGAGGGGCAACTTGCTAGTGAAAGAGAGAACAAATTAAAGATGAAGAAGTTCGAGTACTAACCGAGCACAGAGCCATGATCGTGGTATCCGTGTACACCTCCGGCTCTGCCTTCTGCAAAGAGAGCAGCACGGCAATCATGCTCTTCCTCTCGCTCTCGCTGCCGTCGTCGTCCTCCAGCCTCCGCCGTAGGACGCGTCCCTCGCGCTCACCGCCGCCAGGATCTTGCTCCTCACGCCGAACACGTCGAGCCACCGCAGCACCGGCAGGTAGTCCCACGTGTTGGCCGCGCTGAGGAGCGGGATGAACACGTCCAGCGCCTTCATGAACTCCTGGGCCTCCGGCGACATGTCCGTGTCGGCATCGGCCTCGCCACGGGACGTCTTGGTCCGCGCGATGGTCTCCATCAGGGCGCTGAGGGAGACCTCGAACAGCCGCCGCTTCAGCTCGACCCTCGCCGCGCCGCCGGGGGCGGCGGCGGCGGACCGGTACATCCGCGCCGCCATGGCGCGCACCTCGGCGGCGATGGCGGGGAGCATGCATCCCACGCGGCGCGCGGACAGGAGCTCCACCGTGGCGACGCGGCGGAGGTTGCGCCAGTAGGGCCCGTAGCCGCACATCGGGAGGGTGGCGCCGCCGAAGGAGACGAGGAGCAGCGTGGGGAAGCGCGGGCGGTTGGCGAAGCACACGTCGTGCTCGGTGAAGCACTCCCTGGCGCACGCCGCGGAGGACACCACCACGGCGTCGCGGGAGCCGAGGCGGAGGGAGAGCACGGGGCCGTAGCGCGCGGCGAGGCGCGCGAGCGCGGCGTGGATCGGCTTCCCGAGGAGGTGGAGGTGGCCGAGGACAGGGAGGGCGGGAGGGCTCGGTGGCAGCAGCTGGGTTCCCTTGCCCTTGCCATTGATCTTGAGGTGGCGGCCGCGGCCGAGGAGGCGGTGGAGGGAGAAGAGGAAGAGGAATGAGAGGATAGCCACCACATAGGCTGCCGGCTCCATGGATTCCGGTGTCGGGGAGTGAGGACTGAGGAGTTAGCTTTTTCGAGGAACTCGATCTATTTGTTGTGGTGGTGCATATGTGATGGGAGCACTGCGCATTTTGGTATGTAGTGTTGCATAGTACGCAATCCCTGACGTAAGCAAAGTGTCACGTGTTATAGTCTTCTAGAAGCTATACTGTGCAGCTAGCGTGATGCCAGCATGATATTTGGATTATTTGCAAAACAAGATGCATGCAACACACGACGTACGTAGGATCGGCAGCATTATGCACAGGGCAATCCTTTTCTCTTTTTGTTTTTTTCGAAATGGCAGCCATCAGCATCTAATGTCGGTACATCTCTATCTCTACCTAATTATAAAACAAGTATTGCTTCCACGGTACATCAGATTGCTTCCGCGGTACGTCATAATTTTATGGAAACCTCCCTAATATTTATCTCTACCTAATTAAAACCCCCTAATCTATTCCTAATATAGGAACGAATCCTTCACGCGTTATCTGCCTTTCAAGTTTTAGTCCGTCACTTCCGTCCCCTCGTCCATCGTTGGATCCATCTCCAAACCATCTTCGAGCCCGTGATCAAGCCGCACACGGCCGTTTCTTTTCTATAAGTAGACTTCGCTTCGATCAAGAGCCATGATCTATAAAACCATGGAGCGGCCGAGCACAAGGATCGCATAGCCTAGCGGCGATCATCGACACGCGCCTGAGCCCCTCGAGGGGCCGACGAGGTGCACCGGTTGCATGGCTCTTGCTGACCGAGATGCGTTGGAGAGGACTCTCCTCCTATATACTTCGGCTGCCCGACGTGACCCTCGCCCCTCTAGGTCATATACTAAAATTAGTCATAAGGTCATATTAAAATTACTCAGGTCACATTTAACGGTTGAGTGTGGAGAGACAAACATATAACATGTACTTGAGTAGATTAAATTATATCAAGTGAAAAAATTCTATAATTTTTTAGCAAAAATTTAAAATCATTTACATGGTATAAGAAATACAATTAATAGTTCACCGTAGCAACGTACGGGCCATTTTGCTAGTTTTATATTATCTACATGAAACTACTTAGGCATTTCTGACAAAAATACTTTTTATGATGCCTATGAAAAAAGAAATAATACGTTGAAATGACTATTTTAATTATCAGTTAAATGCTTTCTTGCACATATGACACTCGTGGAAACACTAGCAGTATGAAATACACCATTAGGATTGTCTTCATGTTTTCACACTCTTCAACGTGAGGGTAAATTTTGGCCGCCTGTTAGTTGCTTGCAATTATTAGACGGTCAATTGTTACCTGTTTCAAAACGAAAAGGGAAGATATGAAGTCATCTTTTTTTAAAAAAAATAGTCGAGATGGTTTTAGCATATATCTAATATATCTCAACATTTCTTTGAGGTTTTGATTAGATAAGAAGTGTATAAGATTATAATGATAAAATTAAGGTTAATCTGGAAGCGCAAGCCTTGTTTGATGCCTCGGTAACAATTCATATAGGTGATGGGCAGCGCACCTTGTTCTGGACGGACTGCTGGATCGACGGTGAGTCCATCTGCGACCTGGCACTAGTGCTCGCCGGCGCGGTGAGCACCAGAGCCAATAAAGTCAGAACCGTGGCACAGGCCCTGGAGCAGCGCCGCTGGACCCGGGACATCACTGGTGCGCTAACCGTGCGGGCTGTGGTCGAATACCTCTATCTGTGGAATAGGATCCAGGCAATCCAGCTGCAGCCGGGCACTGACGACGCTATGCGGTGGCGCTGGACTACAACAGGTAAATTCACTGTGCAATCGGCCTATCAGGCCATGCACCTGGGGCGAACGATGTTCCCAGGAGCTGACCACATCTGGAAGTCCTGGGCTCCTTTAAGGGTCAAGATTTTCTTCTGGTTGGCGTTGAGAGAGCGCATTTGGACGGCCGACCGGAGAAGACGACGAGGGCTTGATGCCCATGATTTGTGTTTCCTATGTGCTCAGGAGAATGAAACTGCAAACCACCTGTTGATCCACTGCTCGATGGCCAAGGAGGTGTGGTGGCAGGCACTGCGTTGGGCGAATTGCAACTGCACGTTCATCGCCGGACAGCCTAGGATCCAGGAATGGTGGGAACACCTGTTGTCCATCCAACTACCAGGGCGTCGCAAGGGGGTTTCAAGTCTGTTCATGATCATCGGATGGCAGCTCTGGAAAGAGCGGAATGCACGCCTGTTTGAACATCGCGAGGCACCAACTGCGGTCATCATCGACAAAATCAAGCAAGACGTTGAGCTTTGGGTGTTGGCCGGTGCTAGGAACCTAGGGCGTTTATTTTGCGAGTAATCCGCTTTGTTTCCCGCACGCTTGCGTGCTTGTAATTCGAATTTTCTCTACTTAATGCAATGATACGCAGCTCTCCTGCGTATTCGAGAAAAAAATGATAAAATTAAACACGTTGCATCCATCGAATAAAATGATAAAATTAAACACATTGCATCCATCTACGAAATTGCACGAGCCATCCTTGTGGTCACATATACTGTATGAATTAAGGCCACAATGTCGCCGATTTCACATCAAATCCTTCTTCTTCATATTCACAGGATGGATGCATATACAACGCGCTGGCTCACAGCTTCTGCAGGACGTCAAGCATACATTTGCGCGGCCTGCACATGGCCTCGAGAGGCACAGCTTTTGGTAGGGTAATCCCGACCCCTTGGGCCATGTCGACCTCGCCTCCGCCGACCGTGTCCCAGTCGAAGCACTGGATCAACGTCCCGAGCACCAGCCCCACCGTCCGCAGCGCGAGCGTCTCGCCGGGGCACTTGCGCCGCCCCATCCCGAACGGCAGCAGCAGCCTCCCTTCGGCGCCGCCGTCCTCGAACCTCTCCGGCCGGAACGCGTCCGGGTCCGCCCACGTCGCCGGGTCCCTGTGGATGGCGTACACGTTCACCAGCAGCATCGTGCCGCCGGGCACGCGGTGGCCGCCGACGGTGCACTCCGCCGTGGACTCGTGCGGGACCAGCGTCGGCACCACCGGGTACAGGCGGAGGGTCTCGCTGACGATGCACTGGAGGTAGCCGAGGCGCGGCACGTCGTCGGCGGCGAGCAGGCCGCCGGAGCTCCCCGCGGCGGCGTCGATCTCCGCCTGCGCTTTCTTCACGACCTCCGGGTGGTTCAGCAGCAGCGACATGGCCCATTCCACCGTGGTCGCCGTCGTCTCCGTCCCCGCCGTGAACATGCTCTGTGGAAAACAGAAAGACAACGACATTACTGTCACTACACTCGATCGTCACTGTACGTGGTTGGCGTCAGTGGCGGAGTCAGCCACCAGAGCCAACGATGTCAGCTATACTAAACATTAACGTCAGCTCCTTAAAATAACAGTGCATAAATGGGATTTCCTATTGATTTGCTGCAAGTCATCGATGTCAGCTGACATCGGCGATGTCATCTGACGTCGGCAAAGAAGCCTAGCTCCGCCATATTTTTTTAATTTTAACCAATTTTTTAATAATATTTTAAAAATAACCCAGTCGGATAAATATTTGCATCTCATGCTTTTGGTCACGCCGGCCCGCATGGCGCGACAAAATAACGTTGTCGCGCCACATGCATTGGCGCGACAAACCTGCCACGCTGGAAGGGGATATATTTTAAAAATAACCCAGTCGGATAAATATTTGCATCTCATGCTTTTGGTCACGCCGGCCCGCATGGCGCGACAAAATAACGTTGTCGCGCCACATGCATTGGCGCGACAAACCTGCCACGCTGGAAGGGGAAGGTGACATAGATCCTCCCTGTCGCGCCAACGCATGTGGCGTGACAACCTATTTTGTAGCTCCAAAACACACGGCGCGACAGGGAGCTCCCTCCCTTCCCAATCCTCCCTCCCTAATTCAACCATCTATTTTGATCAATCTAAATAAAATAGTATTTGCAGTCCAAATTTTATAAAACTCGATAGGCGTATTATAGATGATGTAAATATTCCATTTTAGTTATATAATAAGTCAAAGTGTTACCTATTACAAGATATATGATTCCAAAGTAGGTACGAGAAACAAATAATTCGATCACCTATCTTGAATCTTCTGAATAAAATAGTATACAGTACACAAATTTTATTAAATTTAACAGACTTGATGTACACTATGTAAATATTTTATTTTAATAACTTTCACAATTATAGATACTACATATTTAGAGATACATAGTTCTAAATTATGATATATTTTATCCCTATTTGGTGCGTTGTGAGTGGGTAGATTGTTTAATTAAGGAATAAATTAAGCCTGTATTAATAGGATATGGGAGTAAATTAAGTCAAAATTATAGTTATGGGTCGGATGGATAAAGTGCATAAGTGAGAGGAGATGAAGTGTGTATATCATATATAGATGAGAGTTACTTTCTTTAGCTCAACATCGACAAAGAAAATGATGCATAAAAATAAGGTGCTTGTAAGATAAAGAATGTGTTTATAATATCCCATTCTAAAAATTTCTTATTAGTATTGTTTTTTCACTACTAGAAACTGATAGATATTTTCACCTTGATTATAAAGTATGATACGATAAAATATCTCACGAGGTAAAAATAGGGATAAAATATATCATAATTTAGAACTATGTATCTCTAAACATGTAGTATTTATAATTGTGAAAGTTACTAAAATAAAATATTTACATAGTGTAAATTAAGTCTGTTAAATTCCATAAAATTTGTGTACTGTATACTATTTTATTCAGAAGATTCAAGATAGGTGATCGAATTATTTGTTTCTCGTACCTACGAGATACCCAATATAATAAAATATATCCTACTTTGGAATCATATATCTTGTAATAGGTAACACTTTGACTTATTATATAACTAAAATAGAATATTTACATCATCTATAATACGCCTATCGAGTTTTATAAAATTTGGACTGCAAATACTATTTTATTTAGATTGACCAAAATAGATGGTTGAATTAGGTAAGGGAGGATTGGGAAGGGAGGGAGATTAGGGAGGGAGGATTGGGAAGTGAGGAGCTCCCTGTCGAGCCGTCTGTTTTGGCGAGACAAAATAGATTGGGTTGGCGCGACATGGAGGATCCATGTCACCTTCCCCTTCCACCGTGGTAGGTTTGTCGCGCCAATGCATGTGGCGTGGCAATGCTATTTTGTCGCGTCATGCGGGCCGGCGTGACCAAAAAAAGTCACGAGATGTAAATATTTTTCCGGCTGGATTATTTTTAAAATATTATTAAAAAATTGGTTAAAATTTAAAAAAAAAATCGCTCCGCCACTGGTTGGCGTTGACAGCCACGGCAGCATACGCGAGGTATCCTTTCGATATTCAGGAAAACCCCAAACCCAGCACGGTAGCATCATCGTGCCCCACGAGGGTACAAGACTACATGTAGGCACTGCATTTTGATTATGGAGTGACGTGACACTGATGTGCCAGACTGTCCGAACCAGGTGTGTAGTGTGCTGCATACGGAGTATGGTGTGTTCTTCCCTCCTCACATTTACTCGTGGTTGGCAGTTCAGACTCCCAAATTCAACGGGCAAGAAAAAATTCTCATCACATCAAAATGTCATAGATGCATGGAGTATTAAATGTAGATAAAATCAAAAACTAATTACATAGTTTTGTTGTACTCTACGAGACGAACATTTTGAGTCTAATTAATTAATTTTTAGATAATTTTTCACACATACAAACGAAATGCTACGGTGCGCATTTAATACGCGCTGCAGCACGGCAGACCCAAATCGGGCCTCCCGATTCGGGAAGAGAACACGGCCTTAGAGAAACATGTAACGCGCGGCGCGGTCAGTTGTCTGGAGTGCGAGAACTGGATCTACTGTTTGTATACTTCGTGGCCGAGATGTGATGCTTATCTCTTTCCACATCCGGAAATTGACCCAGCACCAATCAACAACTAATCATTTTGGTATCTCAAAAAAAAGTAATCATTTTGGTAAGTGGTTTCCAGCACAGTGAGGCAATGGAAAATGAAAGATCCAAGAAGAAGAAGAGTAGGCACTTACAGAGCACAGAGCCATGATTACGGCATCCGTGTACACCTCCGGCTCAGACTTCTGCAGAGAGAGCAGCACGGCAATCATGCTCTTCTTCTCGCTCTCGCTGCCGTCGCCGTCCTCCAGCCTCCGCCGCTTCGCGTCGATGAGCCGCCGCAGGAACGCGTCCCTTCTTCCCACCGCCGCCACGATCTTCTTCCTCGCGCCGAACAGGTTGAGCCACGCTAGCACCGGCAGGAAGTCCCACTTGTTAGCCGCGTCGACCAGGGGCATGAACTCGTCTATCGCCTTCTTGAACTCCTGCGCCTCCGGCGACATGTCCGTGTCGGCGTCGGCCTCGGCGCGGGACGTCTTCGTCCGCGCGATGGTCTCCATCAGGGCGCTGAGGGAGACCTCGAACAGCCTGCGCTTCAGCTCGACCCTGCCGGCGCCGCCGGGGGCGGCCGCGGCGGCGCGGTACATCCGCCGCGCCATGGCGCGCACCTCGGCGGCGATGGTGGGGAGCATGCAGCCTACGCGGCGCGCGGAGAGGAGCTCCAACGTGGCGACGCGGCGGAGGTTGCGCCAGTAGGGCCCGTAGCCGCACGTCGGGAGCGTGGCGCCGTCGAAGGAGATGAGCAGCAGCGAGGGGAGCCGCGGGCGGTTGGCGAAGCACACGTCGTGGTCGGTGAAGCACTTCCTGGCGCACGCCGCGGAGGACACCACCACGGCGGCGCGGGAGACGAGCCGGAGGGAGAACACGGGGCCGTGGCGTGCGGCGAGGCGAGCGAGCGCGGCGTGCATCGGCTTCTCCAGGAGGTGGAGGTGGCCCAGGACAGGGATGGCGGGAGGGCTCGGTGGCGGAGGCAACTGCTTCCTCTCGGTCTTGCCATTGATCTTGCGGCTGCGGCCGCCTAGGAGGCGGTAGAGAGAGAAGAGGAAGATGAAGGAGAGGATGGCGACGCAGGCTGGCTCCATGTTTTTTGGGCGCTGGGAGTGAACTCTCTGACTTGCGAGGACTTTGGCCCTGTTCAGTTGTCAAAAGTTTCCAAAAGGTTACTCCCGAATACACTATACGAAAAAGAAGATTCTCCATCACATCAAAATGTCATAACATGCATGGAGTACTAAATGTAGATGAAAGAAAAAACTAATTGCACAGCTTTGTTGTACTCTGCGAGACGAACATTTTGATCCTAATTAATTAATTTTTGGACATTTTTTTGCACATACAAACGAAAATAATACAGTGACGCAATGATTACGAAGAGACATCTGACTCCCAAATTCAACATCTCAATTCTAACATCTAAACAACAACTTTATGTGTGCTGTAGTCTGTATGGAATGACCTCTAACTAGATGGCCCTCCGCGCTTCGCTGCGGTATAGCTCCGTTGGCTATTTTTTATCATAATTTTTATATTTCCTCCTGAGATGAATAAGTATCGAAAAAAGAATTAGATTCAGATTACCGTAATAGTCGCGCGTCCTCTTTGGTGCTTGAAATAGGAATTTAAATTCAAACAGTAATAATGTTGCTCCTTGAGCACCAGATGCGAAACATATTGATTAATTATATAGGTTGGTCTCTATTAATCAGTAGTAATGAATAACATGGTTACCCGTAATTCTTGATACCACTAATAATTGATAAAGTATAATAGTACTGCCAGTTATCTGTATATATTGAAAACGCATATACCATTTCACTTTTACGATGGCTTTTCCAGGCAAGTAGAATGGTGTGAGCAGATGAACCGAGGTAGTAATTTGGAAGTACAGTACATAGGGCGGTCGATCTTTGCAGACCACGAAAGCGAACAAAAAAAATCCGTGGGACCCGCTCTACATAAGAAAAGCAAATGTCATTCGCTCCTCATTCCTCATGCGAACCTCCTCTCTCCAATCCAACCATGAATCCAAAAATTAATCATGTTAGACAGCAGCAAATCGGTTCATCTAGGTGCGGATTCAATCAGATCAAGCCTCTCCGCTGTCGAGAGCACCTGCGCCGGAGGGTGTCGAGGGGCTGGGCGGCGCTCCCTGACGGTCGCAAGCAGAAATGGCTGGGCGGCAGCGCTCCCTGGTGGACCATCGTGCGCATGGCCCCTCTCGACCTGTGGAGGCATGGAGATGCACGTCAATGGCGCGCGTGAGGAGGTGGTACTGCAGCACGTATTTTTTTTTTAATCAGCAGTGATCGACTCTTGTTCTCTGATCGATTTTTCTTCTGACACACAAATGCCGATGCAGTCCAGCACTTTGCACTCCTCGGGGGCGTGCGGCTGCGGGGGTAGTGGCCATCGGCGCGCCGGGCGGTGGCGGGCGGCCGCGGGCGGATCCGCGCGCGGCGGCCATGGCGGCGCCGGCTGCCTTCTCTGTCGGGCAGCGCGCTACGGCAGTGGGGGCGAGCGGCCGCGGGGGCAGTGGCCAGCGGCGCGCCGGCGCTGGCAAGCGGATCCGCGCGCGGCGGTCATGGCGGTGCCGACAGCCTTCTCTCTCCTCCTCCCTGCTCACCGCCGCTCCGCCCGCCGGTCTATAGCTCCTTCTTCATCGGGAAGCTTCGAGGCCTGCACGCAGCAAAAGGCCACCGATCGATGGAAATCGGATGGCAGTGACGCAGCATGGAACAGTGCAGCAAAACGACAGGAATGAATAGGGTAACAGTGTAACAGTACCCATGGTTCCGTACATCTACACCTTTATAAGTTTTATAGGATTAGTTTTTGGTTTTCGTCACTGTAGTTTTGCTTATTTGACACGAAACCGCGCTAACAACAAGCACGCGGAGTAGCTCCTTACTGCCCTTCCGCGCAAAGCGGTCAGACCGGTTTTGATAACCGGTCAGACCGGTTTCGCCGGCGGTGCCCGGCGAGAAGCCAACGAACGCCCGTCCGGGAGGGACCCCGTCAGGACAGGCGCACCTTGGGTTGTTCTAGGATCGGCAGGCCACCTAGAACGCCTTCCATCGACATAGAGACGAAGGAAGAACAGCATGGTAGGGTTGGAAGAGAAGGGTAAAGAGATAAAAGTAAAGACAAAACGATAAAAGATAGATTTGATAGATTCGATTGGATTGATCATCAATCGGCCATGACCCTTTATATTTATAGGGTGGGGAAGTCGTACCCCTTTAGGTCGGTTTACAATATGGGATAAAATTCTAAAGTCCTAAACCTACTCCAACACGGGAGAAACCGGTCAGACCGGATAGGGAAACCGGTCAGACCGGTTTGGCCGTTGCCAGATCGGCTACAGTAAAACCGGTCTGACCGCTTCCTAGAACCGGTCTGACCGGTTGCCCTCGGCCTGATAGGCAACTGCCAATTTTGGATGCGAACATATGCCCCCCTGTTTTCTGGCAAAGCTTGTGTGTCAGAAAACATCTACAATGATCAAAATTGACTAAAGACGATGATTAACAGTACATCGTCCATATAATAGTCTCTAAATCTTTATGGACGCTATTGTAGCCGAAATATCAAATTTATGCATGTTGCAATTTTTATGATTCTATTTTGGCTTATGAACGTCATATCTAACAACTGAAGCTTTGATTTGGCCATGACATCCAATTGTAACTCCTTGGTGTATCATAAGAATAATATTGATAGTTGTAAAAAGAAAACCAAGGATCGTACCAAAACCATGAATCATAATTGTGTATACCTGAATATGTATTCCATGGCACATGCATCGATGGAAAAAATGATGAATACCAATGTGATAACCGTCGATGCTTCTTTGCTTTTGGTGATGAAAAATTCCAACTTTGATCTTCTAACCGATTACTTTGCTTTTGCTCGGCTATCTTCTGATATGTATGTAACAATTCAGCAAAGCTTGGCTTCTTCATCACCTTGCTCTTTGAAGTGACACTTGCAGATTTATCAATTTTTTTGTCAAACCGGTCAGACCGGTTTTTAGAACCGGTTAGACCGGTTCCTTCAGAACCAGTCACACTGAGACCATATTGCCCCCAGCCAAACATGATTGTTGCTCAGCTATAATATTTGTGATATGCTTATTATTGGGGACAATTTGATCAACAAAACTAGCCGATGAATTTTCAATTATCGGCTTTTCTATGTCTAGTGTCAATTCTTAATTTTTATTTAATCTTCCATCTTTCTTGACACGATAGACTTGTTTAATCACCTTACGCTTATTTTTCTGTGTGGACCGATTCTTTTGATCAAAACGGTCATTATGCATAGGTGATGGCTCATTAATTACCGGCTCCCTATAGGTAATATAATCTGAACACAAATATCTAGGAGGAGACGGCATATATGAATTATAATACCAAGGAGAATAAAAATAAGGCACATTAAAACAAAACTCCCATGGCATCGGTGTAGGTGATCCATATGATGAAAACGGCATTGATTTGTGAGAATTATTCCGTTGACGATTTCGATTATGGAACTTCTCTCTAGGAGAAGATTTTGACTGTTTGGAATTTTTAAACCGACTAGCATCATTGACATTATTTTGTCTTTGAGACTTAGCCGGAAGTTTCTTGTTACACTTCGGCTTTTCTCTTTGATGCTTATGACGGCTTTTGGATTCAATGGTTTTCCAAACACCAATCTCGGGCTTCTTTGGCTTAACCATCTTTGGTTTTGATTTATTTTTTGAAGCCCTAGGTGAAGCGGTCAGACCGGTTTGAGAACCGGTCAGACCGGTCTGGGCACCGGCCAGACTGGTTGTGTTGCAACCATCACCTTTGCCTTTGTTCTATTGCCCCCCGAGCGTTGAATTACTAGACACACTTTCTATACTCATGCTAGGGGATTTTGGGTCAATAGTTTCGGCTAGGGACGGCCGATTTGTTTCTTGACCAACAACATCACAATTTGGCAATTTGCAAGGATCAACAATATCATTAGTCGACTTTTCAATAGCCAACTCTTGATTAACAGGAATTGAATCTACCTTATCCTCTTCAATAATAAAAAATTTAACATAGGTAGATAGTCGGGTAGATACAGTACCGGAAGATTGTATCTCCTTTAATATGGCGATGGTCGATGGTGGCTGCCACTCTTTAATCTTGATAACACCTTGCTCGATCTTTATGTAACAGGACAAAAATGATTCCTTGCATATCCGTTTCACTTCCTGCGCATATTCTTCACGTGCTTTCTCATAATCATCTTCATGTACCACCATATTGCTAGGATTTGATAAATCGGTCAAGATAACCTGATTTTCGTTCCCCAGCGGAGTCGCCAAAATATGTTGACACGAAACCGCGCCAACAACAAGCACGCGGAGTAGCTCCTTACTGCCCTTCCGCGCAAAGCGGTCAGACCGGTTTTGATAACCGGTCAGACCGGTTTCGCCGGCGGTGCCCGGCGAGAAGCCAACGAACGCCCGTCCGGGAGGGACCCCGTCAGGACAGGCGCACCTTGGGTTGTTCTAGGATCGGCAGGACACCTAGAATGCCTTCAATCGACATAGAGACGAAGAAAGAACAGCATGGTAGGGTTGGAAGAGAAGGGTAAAGAGGTAAAAGTAAAGACAAAACGATAAAAGGTAGATTTGATAGATTCGATTGGATTGATCATCAATCGGCCATGACCCTTTATATTTATAGGGTGGGGAAGTCGTACCCCTTTAGGTCGGTTTACAATATGGGATAAAACTCTAAAGTCCTAAACCTACTCCAACACGGGAGAAACCGGTCAGACCGGATAGGGAAACCGGTCAGACCCGGTTTGGCCGTTGCCAGATCGGCTACAGTAAACCGGTCTGACCGCTTCCTAGAACCGATCTGACCGGTTTCCCTCGGCCTGATAGGCAACTGCCAATTTTGGGTGCGAACACCATCACTGACGTAAGTGGAGCTCATGTGTGTTCTAGTCTTCTAGAAGCTGTACTACGTGTCTATGTTCATCGCAAAAGGAAGAAGGGCCTTCCCTTCAAAACCCAAAAATTATCTCTCCAAACTTCACTATTTACCTATCAAATCAAATCACATCAAATATCTCTCCTCATGGAACACTAAACGTGGGTAAATAAAAAAACTAAATACATGGTTTTGATGTACACGACGAGACGAATCTTTTGAGCCTAATTAGGTCGTGGTAGGACAACGATTACCACAAACAAACAAAAAGTGCTACAGTGCGCTACAGTGTCCGATGTAACATTTTTACCAAACTTGAACTAAACACCGCCAAGAAGAAGCTGTATTATGTTGTTTCCCAGGTGGGGGTTGACGGACATCTAGATGCTGATCAACCCTCGGGATTTAGTTTATCAAAAAAAAAAAAAACTCTCGGGATTTACTCTAGTAGCTGCCTGCCAGAAGTGGTATCTCCATTTTTATTTTTATTTTCTTACAAATCGTATTGATTCATTGACTTTGACCAGAAACCTATACTCTTTTGCAAAAAAAAAAATACATTTATACTTATAAAGAAATATGATGACATGAACTTTGTGTCAAAAAATAATGCATTAAAATACTGCATATTCTTGTTTTTTTTTGAACAGAACTGCATATTCTTGTTTGCTATATTCTAGTCACACCCAATCAGTGACGCTCTAGTCTTCTAGAAAGTGTGTATGATGTTTTTTGCGAGGCAGGGTGACCCACGTGCACTTTAGAAACAACAAAGATACTGATCGGAGCGGAGGCAATACCGGTGCTCGTGCTGGTGCGTGGGCGGTTCGATGACCATGGGCCTATTTTTAGCGAATTTCGATATATGGGCTCGCATGTATGTGGATGATGGCCTGATGGGCCATCGCTACCTGACAGCCCATTAACTTCTGCTCAACAGAGACGATGGTGCAAGAAGAACCTGCAGTTTACCCGGCCAGACCAGACGCATGAAGATTGCTGGGTCTTCAGATGAGATGCGCATTGACTAAACACTCATTGGGTCATGGGCCTATCAACCCTAGAGGTTTCCGATTGCTTGTTCTGCGACTTCGTCTCCTGCTGACGTACACTGATATCCCGCTACTCCACGACACCACGTTGGAGTGAATGAGTGGCCTCTCGCAGCCAGTGAGCACGGTGCAGTGATTTCGCCGACCTTGAATTTGTGTTCACCTTGCAGACGTTACTCGCATAAGAATCAGCTGATATGTTTCAAAGAAAATAAGAATCAGCTGATCAGGATCGCTTTTGCAGGAGTCGTCAGAAGGGAAATCCCCAGATGAATCAACTAATCCTCCCAATCGAGTTTCTTGCTTCCGAAGCAGTGGCGCATAGATCTCGCAGTGCGAGTTGGCCTTTGCGATCCCAAGAAGAAAGATGCCTAGAGGCGCCATCCTGGAAGGCGCAGTCAGACACTCAGATCATGCTCCTCGAGCTGATCCCTCGCTTCCCCTCCCTGACAAGACGGCACGACACCTATCCGGAGCGCCACGAATCACATACTCCCCACTCCTCAGACGTCAGCCATTGCGTCTGCAAATTAGAATGGCAATCCTAGCCTCCAAGCTCCTGTGGATCCAATCCACCGCGAGATGGAGGCTTCAATCTCGGCGTATAAATATGCAGCCATGCATGATATGATGACGCCGCATACAAACACCAAGCTGCGATCAATCATTCAGAAGCTCATCAATCACACCGCTTCTCCTGTTCCACAGACCACAGACCACAGCCATGGATAAGGCCTACGTGGCCGTCCTCACCTTCGCCTTCCTCGCCGTGCTCCACTACCTCGTGCGCCGCCGTGTTGGCGGCAACGCCAATGGCAAGGGGAGGAAGGCCCCGCCGTTTCGGCTGCCGCCGAGCCCTCCCGCCGTCCCGTTCCTCGGCCACCTCCACCTCGTCAGGGCGCCGTTCCACGCCGCGCTGGCGCGCCTCGCGGCGCGCCACGGCCCCGTGTTCACCATGCGCATGGGCTCCCGGCGCGCCGTGGTGGTGTCCTCGCCGGAGTACGCCAGGGAGTGCTTCACGGAGCACGACGTGGCCTTCGCCAACCGCCCGCTGTTCCCCACCCAGGAGCTCGTGTCCTTCAGCGGCGCCTCGCTCTCCATGGCCAGCTACGGGCCCTACTGGCGCAACCTCCGCCGCGTCGCCGCCGTGCAGCTCCTCTCCACGCACCGCGTCGCCTGCATGTCCCCCGTCATCTCCGCCGAGGTGCGCGCCATGGTGCGGAGGATGGACCGCGCCGCCGCCGCCGCGGCCGGCGGTGCCGCCCAAGTCCAGCTGAAGCGGAGGCTGTTCGAGCTCTCGCTCAGCGTCCTCATGGAGACCATCGCGCGGACCAAGACGTCCCGCACCGAGGCCAACGCCGACACGGACATGTCGCCCGAGGCGCACCAGTTCAAGCAGATCATCGACGACGTCGTGCCGCACCTTGGCACGGCCAATCTGTGCGACTACCTGCCGGTGCTGCGGTGGCTCGACGTGTTCATCGGGGTGAGGAACAAGCTCGTGGACGCGGTGGCCCGAAGGGACGTGTTCCTGCGGCGGCTCATCGACGCGGTACGCCGGAGGGTGGACGGCGGCGGCGACGGTGAGAAGAAGAGCATGATTGCCGTGCTACTCTCTTTGCAGAAGTCAGAGCCGGAGGTGTACACGGATACCATGATCATGTCACTATGTGCGGTGAGTGTTTCTTACTAACATCAGTCTCCTTTACTTGTGAGCAAAGTTAATGTCACATCAGTGTGATCTCTATGGTCCCATACTCCCGTACTCACCATGTGACATACTCCTGTACATCGCCAGCGTCCCTGTCCTCTTTTCCTGAATGATTGATCAGCTAACGATTCCATCTGACGATACGTACTGTCGTTTTCTCCTTTTTCCGTGAAGAACTTGTTTGGTGCCGGGACGGAGACCACGTCGACCACGACAGAATGGGCCATGGCGCTCCTGCTGAACCACCCGGAGAAGCTCAAGAAGGCGCAGGCCGAGATCGACGCTGCCGTGGGCACCTCCCGCCTGATCACGCCGGACGACATGCCCCGCCTCGGCTACCTCCATAGCATCATCCACGAGACGCTCCGGCTCTACCCGGCGGCGCCGCTGCTGCTGCCGCACCTGTCCTCCGCCGACTGCAACGTCGGCGGCTACGACGTGCCCCGCGGCACGATGCTGCTGGTGAACGTGTACGCCATCCACAGGGACCCCGCCGTGTGGGAGGACCCGGACGCGTTCAGGCCGGAGAGGTTCGAGGACGGCAAGGCCGAGGGCGGCGGCCGGCTGCTGATGCCGTTCGGGATGGGGCGGCGCAAGTGCCCCGGCGAGACGCTGGCGCTGCGGACGGTGGGGCTGGTGCTCGGCGCGCTGATCCAGTGCTTCGACTGGGACACGGTTGATGGCGCCAAGGTGGACTTGACCGAGGGCGGAGGGCTCACCATCCCCATGGCCGTCCCGTTGGAGGCCATGTGCAGGCCTCGTGCAGCTCTGCATGATGTTCTTCAGGAGCTCTGATGTAGTAACATTTTGGGCGTATATCGCTGAGTTATCTTATTTCCATGCAGGAAAGCTTCGTCTATAGTAAGTAGCGTAGCTGATAGCGTGTGTTACACTAAATAAGCTTGTGAGCGTATATGACGCTATCTTCGGTCAATTGAATTGTACTACTACTGGGTTTGTATGAACGATTAAAGGTTGTTTGAAAGTAGATGGTTTAGCAATTTGTTATCTTCCGCAGATTGTCTATGTAATTCTTAGTGCGGTACAATGTAAAGTGATTTGGTACGAGTGTTTAAGATGAAAATGTTAACACTTCAATAAGAACTTCTATAAGAACTCTTACGCCTGCATGCCGTCCTAGCACATTTTTCCACTAAAGTGAATGCGTTGTCATTTTTCTTTGTAATCCCTCCATTTTTGCAACGTTTCTTCATAATAACATACCGTGGGTGTGTTTGGTTCTGCGCCACACTCCATGCCACGGGTGTGACAACCACACAAAAGAACGACGTTGATTTGTTGATGACTAAAGTAAGATCATGGTAACCTTTTTTCTTTAAATTTCTTGCCATGGCTGTGGCACGCAATTCCAGCACCACAACTGCGGTGGTGTCATATAGGGGCATGGTTGTCCACAA
This sequence comes from Echinochloa phyllopogon, assembly GCA_033239725.1. Lineage (NCBI taxonomy): Eukaryota > Viridiplantae > Streptophyta > Magnoliopsida > Poales > Poaceae > Echinochloa > Echinochloa phyllopogon. The sequence goes on along the minus strand of BTCW01000009.1, from coordinate 5,665,930 downwards.
TTGTGGGTGTTTTTGTTCCGCGCCACACTCCACGACGCCACGGGTGTGGCAACCATACAAAAGAACGACATTGCTTGTTGACGACTAAAGTAAGACCGTAGCGACTTTATTCCTTTAAATTTCTTGCCATGGTTGTGGCGCCGAATTCTAGCACCACAACTATGGCAGTGCCACATGGGGCGGGGCTGTCCATACCTGGAAGCAAACACGCCCTGTATGCATTAACCAAGAAAGAACTAGTTCCATTGAAAACTAATGTAAAATGGTAATTTATAATCCTATTGATAGATATAATATTTTTACAATAAAACTCATTTAGATAATATTTACAATCAACAATTATATATATGTTCTTTAATACATTTGGAGACTTATAGAAAAGGTTATCTAGATAACCTTTTGAAAATGTTGTTTTAGCACTTTTTTAAAAATGTTATTTAGATTGGTTTTTATAAAAAAACAACAACAAATAAAAATCTTGACAAATGGGGGAAATCGGAGAGAGAGAGAGAGAGAGTTTGTTTTGGTGAGACAAAGGCATTGGATGCAATAGAAAGGTGGAAGTTGCATATGGGGTCCATCCACTTACAATGATGCATCATGCGCACCTAGTGCTCTTCATGCGGAATAAAAATTCTTGCTTTTCTTGACGTTTAAAAAAAATCTTATTTTTGTTAGCCTATTTCAGTCTCAATGACATCCCCTCTATTATAATCTAAGGGGCAAAAAAGACTGGTGATATGTGAACAACCTTTCGCCTAGACTACATGCTAATGACTTTCAATACGTTTAAAGTACCGATATTGGTCATTTTAGTCGCAAGTAATACGTTGGAGTAGATCGAAAGATCCGATCTCGAGATTGTTGGAATCATCATGGGCGTCTTGCTATCAAAGGGCACATTATCTAACATTATAAAAAAGCAAAAAATCAAGACTTCGAATCTAGATCGACGAGTTACACCAGAAAAAAACCTAATTAAGTAGCCGAGACACACAGTTCGCTGCGCTGCATCGGTTTTGCTTTTATCAATCTTATATATATTGAGCTAACCTAGATTACTTGCGAAAGAATCAGCAGCTCAGGATCATATGAAAAAACTAATGCCACCAATCGAGTTTCTTGTTTTCCAAGGACGTACAAAGTATGTTGAAATTCGTACGGATAGGTGATGCTAGTTCACTAGTTGGCCTTTGCGAGCCCTAGAATTCTAGAAGAAGCTTACAAACGAGCCACGACGGCGACCTCCAGGAAGACACAACCAGACAGTCCTCTCGAGCTTAAAAAACAGCATCCACGCACCACAATATCGTGCAGATCCTCTGCTCACTACACAGGAACCATCCTCTCAAGCCATTCGTCAGCAATTGCGTATGCAGAACTATATTTATATGACAAGCTTCAACTTCAAGGCGTCGTAGATCCATGTCAAAGTTTTAATAATCTTGGTGGGTATCAGTGTGTGTATATATATGCCACCATGAATGATGGAGCCATATCATAGTGCATACAAAAAATAACTCGAGATCAATCAGAGACACAAAAAAGCCATCATCACCTGACCACTACACACCTGAGGCACCCCAATGGATAAGGCCTACATCGCCGTCATCTCCATCGCCTTCCTCTTCTTGCTCAACTACCTCCTGGGCCGCGGCGGTGGCGGCCGCCGCAATGGCAAGGGCGCGCGGCAGCTGCCGCCGAGCCCTCCGGCTGTCCCGTTCCTGGGCCACCTCCACCTCGTCAAGACGCCGTTCCACGCGGCGCTGGTCCGGCTCGCGGCGCGCCACAGCCCGGTGTTCTCCCTGCGCATGGGCTCCCGCCGCGCCGTGGTGGTGTCCTCGCCGGAGTGCGCCAGGGAGTGCTTCACGGAGCACGACGTGAGCTTCGCCAACCGCCCGCTGTCCCCGTCGATGCGGCTCCTGGCCTTCGACGGCGCCATGCTCTCCGTGTCCAGCTACGGCCCGCACTGGCGCAACCTCCGCCGCGTCGCCGCCGTGCAGCTCCTCTCCGCGCACCGCGTCGCCTGCATGACCCCCGCCATCGCCGCCGAGGTGCGCAGGATGGACCACGCCGCCGCGGCCGCACTCGGCGGCGCCGCGCGCGTCCAGCTCAAGCGCAGGCTGTTCGAGCTCTCGCTCAGCGTCCTCATGGAGACCATCGCGCGGACCAAGACGTTCCGCACCGAGGCGAACACCGACACCGACATGTCGCCGGAGGCCCACGAGTTCAAGCAGATCGTGGACCAGATCATCCCCTACCTCGGCACGGCCAACCGCTGGGACTACCTGCCGGTGCTGCGGTGGCTCGACGTGTTCGGCGTGAGGAACAAGATCCTGGACGCCGTGAGCAGAAGGGACGCGTTCCTGAGTCGGCTCATCGACGCGGAGCGGCGGAGGCTGGATGACGGCAGCGAGAGCGAGAGCGAGAGAGAGAAGAAGAGCATGATCGCCGTGCTGCTCACTTTGCAGAAATCGGAGCCGGAGGTCTACACCGATACCATGATCATGGCGCTTTGTACGGTGAGTGCTTATTCAACATTATACTCACTATAACAAGCGCGAAATTATCCTCCCTTTTTCTTTGTTATAAGTCAAATCATCAGCAATTCGGATTTAATCTGTCAACAAATTTTAAGTACGCCCTTTTCAGGGACTGCAGTCGAGTGGGACACCAGTTGACTTAAAGCAAGTGACTGACCGTCGCTTTCTCCTTAATTTTGTGCGCAGAACTTATTTGGAGCCGGAACGGAGACCACGTCAACGACGACGGAATGGGCCATGTCGCTGCTGCTGAACCACCCGGAGAAGCTCAAGAAGGCGCAGGCCGAGATCGACGCGGACGTGGGCACCTCCCGCCTGGTCACCGCGGACGACGTGCCCCGCCTCGCCTACCTCCAGAGCATCATCCACGAGACGCTCCGGCTCTACCCGGCGGCGCCGCTGCTGCTGCCGCACGAGGCCGCCGCCGACACCAGGGTGGGCGGCTACGACGTGCCCCGCGGCACGATGCTGCTGGTGAACGTGTACGCCATCCACAGGGACCCCGCGGCGTGGGAGGACCCGTCCGCGTTCAGGCCGGAGAGGTTCGAGAACGGCAAGGCCGCCGAGGGCCGGCTGCTGATGCCGTTCGGGATGGGGCGGCGCAAGTGCCCCGGCGAGACGCTGGCGCTGCGCACAGTGGGGCTGGTGCTCGGCGCGCTGGTCCAGTTCTTCGACTGGGACAGGGTTGATGGCGTTGAGGTGACCGAGGGAGGCGGGCTGACCATGCCCAGGGCCGTGCCGCTGGAGGCCATGTGCAGGCCTCGTGCGGCCATGCGCCGTGTGCATCAGGAGCTCCGATGGAACTGCTCATGTCATGTCTGGTACTCTGATATATGTTTTTTTTGAAATAATCTGGTGTATGGTTTATAGACGTTTAGTTCGTCAGTTCGTGTAGATGGGGATCTATTATATTATAACAATAGCGTTAAAAGGAGCCACCACGTTCGCCGGGAGGACCAAGAAATTCCCACATAAATCTAAAAAAGAGAAGAACATGGGCCGTCGGATTTTATGAAGATCTAACGATCCATATTATTCTGTTAATCAAAATAAAATAGAAGAATATATGCCGTCGGATTTTATGAAGATCTAACGGTCCATATTATTCGCCGCCACCCCTCCTCAGTCGTGCGGATCTAACCGTCCATATTATTCGCCGCCACCCCTCCGCAGTCGTGCGCGGCCGTCTATGGCCGCCACGTGAGCCATCCAATGCCGTCGCCGCGCAGCCGTCCGTGGCCGCCGTAGGAGGCCCCCACCGTCGCCAAGTGGCCGTTCGCAGCCACCACGGGAGCCCTCCACCGACGGCCCGACATCGTGCGGCCGTCCGTAGCCGTCCCATCGGATTTTATGAAGATCTAACGGTCCATATTATTCGCCGCCACCCCTCCGCGGTCGTGCGCGGCCGTCTATGGCCGCTGCGCGGGCCATCCAATGCCGCCGCCGCGCAGCCGTCTGTGCCAGACGTAGGAGGCCTTCACCATCACCGAGTGGCCGTTCGCGGCCACCACGGGAGTCGTCCACCGACGGCCCGATGTCGTGCGGCTGTCCGTAGCCGTCGCGGGAGTCCTCCGTCGTCGTTGCGTGATCGTCCGTTGCCGTCGCAGTCGCAAGAGTCCGTAGGACGCCTCCATCGTCGCCGCGAGGCCATCCAATGTCGCCGCCGCCCCTCCGCGGTCGCCTCACGGCTGTCGGCGGCCGCCGCGCGAGCTGTTCAATGCCGCCGCTACGCAACTGTATGTGGCCGCCGTGAGAGGTCTCCATCGTCGCCGCGTGGCCGTCCGTGGCCGCCCCAGGAATCCATCGCCGTCATCGCCGCCGCTGCAGGAGCCATCCGCGGCCGCCGCGGGAGCCGCCAGCGCGTCTTCGGAGTTCGGGGTCCGACAGCTCAGCGCGCTGCTGGAGGCCAGGGCTGAAGGCTGCCGGCCGGAGAGACCGACACTCCTCGCCACTTATGCCGTCCAATGCCGCCGCCGCACAATCATTTGTGGCCGCCGTAGAAGGCCTCCATCGTCGTCACAAGGCCGTCCACGACCGCCGCGCGAGCTGTCCAATGGAAGCTCCGCGCGCTGCTGGAGGCCGGGGCTGAAGGCTACCAACCGGGGAGACCGACACTCCTCGCCACTTCTGCCGTCCAATGCCGCTGCCGCGCAACCATCTATGGCCGCCGTCGAAGGCCTCCATCGTCGTCGCAAGACCGTCCGCGGCCGCCGCGTAAGCTATCCAATGCCGCCGTCATGCAGCCGTCTACGGCCGCCGTAGGAGGCCTCCATCGTCGCCGCAAGGCCGTCCAATGTCGCTGCCGCCCCTCTGCGGTCGCCTCGCGGCCGCCGCGCGAGTCGTCCAATGCCGCAGCTATGCAACCGTCTGTGGCCGCCGTAGGAGGCCTCCACCATCGCCGTGTGGCCATCCGTGGCCGCCGCGGGAATCCATCGTCCTATATACCGTCGGATTTTATGAAGATCTAACGGTCTATATTATTTCATTTGCCGCCGCACCTCCGCGGTCGCCTCGCGGCCGTCAGCGGCTGGCGCGCGAGCTGTCCAATGCCGCCACAGCGAAACCGTCTGTGGCCGCCGTAGAAGGCCTCCGTCGTCGTGAGGTCGTCCGCGGCCGCCGCGCGAGCCGTTAAATTCCGCCGTCGTGCATCCGTCTATGGCCACCGTATGAGGTCTCCATCGTCGCCGCGAGGCCATCCAATGCCGCCGCCGCCCCTCTGCGGTCGCCTCACGGTCGTCGGCGGCCGCCGCGCGAGCTGTGTAATGCCGCCGGGAATCCATCGCCGTCGTCGCCGCCACTGCGGGAGCCATCCGCGGCCGCCGTGGGAGCCGCTCGCGCGTCTTCGGTGTTCGGGGTCCAACAGCTCTGCGCGTTGCTGGAGGCCGGGGCTGAGGGCTGCCGCCCGGGGAGACCGACACTCCTCGCCACTTATGCCATCCAATGCTGCCGCCGTGCAACTATCTGTGGCCGCCGTAGAAGGCCTCCATCGTTGTCACAAGGCCGTCCGCGACCGCCGCGCGAGCTGTCCAATGGAAGCTCCGCGCGCCGCTGGAGGCCGGGGCTGAAGGGTGAAGGCTACCAACCGGGGAGACCGACACTCCTCGCCACTTCTGTCGTCCAATGCCGCTGCCGCGCAACCATCTGTGGCCGGCGTAGAAGGCCTCCATCGTCGTCGCGAGACCGTCCGCGGCCGCCGCGTGAGCTGTCCAATGCTGCCGTCATGCAACCGTCTACGGCCGCCGTAGGAGGCCTCCATCGTCGCCGCAAGGCCGTCCAATGCCGCTGCCGACCTTCTGCGGTCGCCTCGCGGCTGCCGCGCGAGCCGTCCAATGCCGCAGCTATGCAACCGTCTGTGGCAGCCGTATGAGGCCTCCACCATCGTCGTGTTGCTGTCCGTGGCCGCCGTGGGAATCTATCGCCCTCGCCGCCACGGGAGCCGCCTGCGCGTCTTTGAAGTTCAGGGTCAGGACGCTCCGCGTGCCGCTGGAGGCCGGGTCTGAAGGCTGCCGGTCGGGAAGGCCGACACTTCTCGCCACTGCTGCCGCCACTAGAGAGAGGGGGGAGATAGAGGGAGAGAGATAGAGTGGGGGGAGTGGCGGCGTATGTGAAAAAAAACGAGAAAAGGAGATGAGTGGGCTCACGTGTTGATAGTTGGTATAGAATATAAGATATAGAGGATAACGGGTGCAGATGGAATTGATATAGAGGAGAGAATCTCAATGATTAGGTAGTAATATTGTTTTTAGAGGATGATAATAGAATACGACAAGTGCGAACAGCCTGAAGCCCTATGTACCATACCACGTTCCTCTATATAAGAGGCAACGTTCAATAATGAGTGGAGGACAACACATTGATATGCACGTGTACTTGATGAGAGAGGTGCTCAGATCTAGAGTGTTCAACAAGGTTGTGAGCACAGCGGGAGAGAACAACTCTCCCTGTCTTAAGTGAGCGAATCACTCCCGGGATTGAGCACCATGACCGCACTCAACACTAATGTCTTTGTCAATGCGAGTGAAAGATCATCAAATGGGTTACTAGCGCTCAAACTCATTTGATGGTCTTTGTTAATGAGTTGGTGCAAGGAGCAGAGAGAGGAAAAACAAAGCAGAAAAATTGAGGTGGTGTAGCGTTCAACAATGTACTTTAGATTTAGAGCGTTCATCAAGGTTGTGAGCACAATGAGAGAGAAGAATTATCCATATCCGATGGGAGTAAATCGTTGACGGGATTGATCATCACCATGACCACGCTCAGCACTCATGAAAGATCATCAAATGATTTGCCCACACTCAAACCCGTCAAATACAATTAATAAATATAAGATTGCATCATTAAGTCATACAGTGTGCCAATGCATGATAATAAAAAATAATACGTTAGTTTGGACACATTTAGATAAATCTTATTGCTTATAATAGAACAATGGATATTAAAAAAATATTTAAGTTAAAAAATGTAAATATGAGTATAAAAAACTAGCTACCCGCGCAAATTTGCGCGGGTCACCTAGTTATTGGTACTTGGTAGTAGTAGCAGTACTGCAGTAGTACGCATTGTGTGTGCTTTATTATTGGATAAAGTGTAAGATCTTCGATCTGTAAATTATGCGTATAGAGGGTTCTGTGACATGAACAACTAGCCTTTTTCATATGCGGTATATGATCTTGTTCTGATTGCCTTTTTGAACTGATCTTCGCCGAGTGAATGAAATATATTTTATTTCTCTTTTCCTTGAAATGGAGGTGGATTTCGACAAGGTCGAAGAAGTGAGTGAATTAGCTTTTTTTTAAAGACAAAGGTGAGTGAATTAGCTGCCTCCTGCTGAATGAGCGGAACTGCGGAAGACTATACTTGGGGCCACATTTCTCGTTGCTTTAGTTTCACGTCTCGGGCCAAATCGCCAAAGCAGCAAGTTGAAAACCACATATAATTGCACGTGGCCCCGCATAGACTCAGCCCACATAAGTCGCAACTTGCATGCCGGCCTCGTCCCTACCCTGGCACTTTCATGCCACTGTTCTTTTGCATTTTCACATTGCGTACTACACGATTAGGATTGATCAAATGGAAGAGGAAACGGCATGTGCTTTTCTTCCTGGTTGGAGAGAGAATTTCTACCTCTTGTAATATTGGACACTGGAGAGTGATCGATGTTCCCGCACTGACTAGTAGCGTATAATTCGCCGGTGACAGTGGAGGTTTTCACGGAAGAGGGTACAATAGAGAGGCAACCACCGACCTAGTGGCACCGGCATACGGAGTATGGAGGACGAAACGGTAGGAAGTAAAGTAAATAAGGTGGTGGAGAACAACTATCCGATAATGTATGAGATTTTAGATTTTCTCCTCAATAAAAACATCGACTTAAATGTACGTGTAAAGTTAGTTTTTATTAAATTCCACAATGAATATGTTTTCATATGTATTCATTTGTTATTGTGAATGTTAATGAATTTCATCTTCATCTAAGTTTAGAAATTTGACTTTGCACAAAATTATAATTAAAAACATATTGCAATTTAAAAAGATGAAGTACGGATGGAGAGAGCACATTGTTTTCAGCGCATTCTTTTGTTTTAACCATAGCTTTCAGCACCTTCGATTGCCTTCTTTTATTCTTCTCGTGTTATATGATGTGAATCGCCCGATTGCGCTTCTTTATTCTTCTCGTGTTATATGATGTGAAGCGCCATCTTCTCCAACGCTCTCTATCGACTATCGTCAATGGAATGTTAACGCACTGTTAACTTGATTTATGCCAATTTAGTACCAACTGCGTGGGAGCCAGCCATGTACGTACAGACGTACAGTACTCAAGTTCTGCATACGATCGGGGTGGTTCTAGGGACGCTGATCCAGTCACTGGATTCCAGTGCCTCCATGTGCAGACACGCAGAGTTGATGGCGTTGAAGGGAGGGAAGGCAGCGGGCTGACCATGCCGAAGACATTCAAGCATGACGAATGATGCGACAAGCATGACGAGTGATGCGACAAGCATCTCACTGTTTATTGTCCCAGGCGATATATGATGAGTTATAACAACAAGAGGTTCGATCATGTAATAATGCGACAGAAGCGTGCATCTACAACATGTGGCAAGCAAAGAGGCCACAATAAAACAGTCATGATGTACACACAGTAAGGAGCAATTTGGGTCAGTTGGGTATTTTCAGCTTCTGGATCTTCTGCATCACAATCGGGAGTTTCTGGGCAATAAGATTCGGGTCTGCGTACGCTGCAGAGTCAGAAGGATATCCTTTCTGCATTATAGAAAAGAGATAAATGATGAATGCATTCCAACAGTCTGACATGACGTTATTCAAAGGTGCTTGGTTCAGTGATGACATACCGCAGACAGACTAGCAAAGGTTGCTTCTCTCCAGCAGCATTCACGGAGTACCACTGGTTTGGCTCCATCACCATTTCCAAAAGAACAATGTAATCGTGTGTCCCTCAATCTCATCAGCACACCATCAACCCTAAGCTGTTACGTCACCAGGCAATTATCAGCAAGGACAAGGTGGTCGTGTATGCAGAAAGATTATGGAAATTTAACAGATGTCAAAAACAGTGTATATGGGATGTGGGGAAATGCTGTTGCTACAAGCTTATTACCCAAACGTATGTCTGTTTGCAGGATCTTCAGTTCAAAGGTCAAGCTTAGGCCTTGATAATTATATATGCCTCTTCACAAGTTTTATCTTTTCTTGTTTCAAAGGGATCAGCATTAATTCATCTAAGAGGGGTAAAGTTATTTATTAGCCATCTATTCCTAGGCTTCATGAAAAATCTAGGCTTAAGGGTTCTTCACATGCTTCCTGAAAAATCTTGGCTTCAGGGAAACACTGGGGCCAACCAGCTGTATAACCACTAATAATGGCAAGACGTTCCATCATAATCTTATAAACAATAATAGATCACCCTAAAAATTATCTTCACAACAATAAAGCATCATATTTAAAATGCAAGGCAGTAGAACATACCCAAAAACGCAAAAGCAGAAACCAACCGGTCGGCATTACCCTCTACACATACACAACCAAGAATCATATTAAATTAGTTGAACCGAATGTTGTCACAGTCATTAGAAATAAGGAAAAGAAAAGGAAGCACTGGGATTCACTTACCACTCGCACTGTAAGAAATGAAATTCCATTGTCAGCTAACTCATCTTCATACAAGATAACCTACATACATCATGTCAGGGGCAAGCCAGTATATAAATAAATCATGAATTAATTGTTCCATTCCCATACCTCGTCATAGAAAAGAATTGGCTCTTTTGCTGAAAGGGCAACAAGATCAATCCGATCATTAGTATCCTCCCAGCACAAAGTGCTGCATCCATCTAAACTTGTTGCCTGGAAAAGAAATTTGTATAAAACAAGAGATATTAATCGGAGACTACACCAATAAAGAAGTGAAAGGGGAAAGGGACAAATAGAGTTTTTTTTCAAAAACGGATTAAATTAATTCAGCTGAGATCATGCACATACAGTGCCTGAGTTCCGAACCACAGCATCACTCCCACAGTATGGAGTCGTAAATGTATAGTCATAATCAAGTATCACCTGATCAGAAGGCTTACTGCAAGAAAACAAGATACAAGAGGGTTATTTTAATAGATTCAAATTAACACATGATATTTTCATTGCCTGAAATCTTTTCAGCCAAGACCAAAATAAACACCTGAAATTTTGCACTACTGTACTTCTCTTGATGCAATGCATAAACAAATAAAATATCAATTTAATTATATTTATTTACCAATCTACAGTTCTGATTTTTTGATACTTAAATTTATATTTCTTATTAAAGCTTCAAAGTTCAAAGCTCAAACTGTATGACAAAATGGACTGCTTTGAAACAGGGGAGCTAACCTAACATCTTTCACCATAAATGCTCAGTAATATGACTTGAGTGAAAAAATGAAGTACGGTTATAGATGACCTTCTGAACTTCCATTTTGCTGCAGCAGGGACCTCAACAGGTGGTAATGCCTCTTTTTTCCATGCCTTGAGTGCATCAAGTGCACTGAAATGCAATTTGATGCCAGTTTGAGTGTGTTCAAGGGACAAGAAACTCTCTCCAAAAACCATCTCAGGTAAATGTGTCGTTTGAAGTTCGTCTTCAAAGCTGAAGAAGAACAGAGTAGGCATTACAGAACATAACACTAGCTTTCTCAAACAGCAATATTCATATATTCATAGTGAACCCTTCAGAATGATGAAAGTTGTACATCTAGTAGTACCAGTAGACGCTGGATAGATCCTATATTGATTACTAATCATGGTGTACTTGCTCATCGGTGACTTTTAAAGTAGCAGTGCTTTAACAGATAAACTCTATAGTTACTCAGCAAACATTTCTGATAAGTGTAACGATGGAGAAGATATATTGACCCCACTGATGATCAATTATCGCCGACGAGAGCCTGGAGAGGATTCACAGTTCAAATATTACCTTTAATTAAGTTGAATACTTGAATGCCGGAATAAACATGGTAAAACTAATATAAATAGGGAGATTTCCATGAATGATGAACAGAAAAACAAAATGGCAAATGAGTTCTACAGACAAATTGATCAAATACAGGGCAGCGTTATTCCGAGTTCCAGCATAAGTTTCCAGTCCCCTACATGGACGAATCGAAAGAACAGAGAGCGGAAGGGCTAGGGTTTAAGGTGGGGTGGCTCGTATACCGTTGGAGCGAGGCGGCGTTGAGGATGGGGCCCTTGTGGGACTGGATGACCCACCCCTTCACTCTTACGCCGCCGGGGATCGCCTCCGCCCCCGCCGCCTTCAGCTCCACGGCCGTCGGGCCCTCCCACGCCGCCGCCGAAGCCATCTCCCCGTCGTTTGCTTCGCAAGTCTGCGTGATGCTTCTTCGGATGTGGTCCAAGCTGGGGGAATTCACAAGCTGCCGTGGAGCTGTTTGTATAGGAAAATATTATCTCGTTGACTGTTATCCAAACCGACTTGGATATCTTGCACCATTCAAAGGGAGCACGTACCATATACCAGAATTTCGAGCCCGTTCTGGCCGTCCTCCTCAAGGGAAGTACGAGGTGTTCAATTACTTGCATTCATCCCTTCGTAATGTCATTGAGAGGACCTTTGGAGTCTTGAAGCAGAAGTGGCGTATTTTGAAGAAAATTCCAAGTTTCCCTGCTCCTACTCAGAAACACATCATTACAGCTTGTATGGCATTGCATAATTTTATTCGTGACAGTCAGTTGCACGATAGGGAGTTCGATAGATGTGACGCGGATGAGGAGTATCTATTACAACAGACCATGCCACAAGCACAAGGAGATGAGAATTCAGACGAGGAGAATGAGGATACAATGAATAACATTCGCAGTAGGATAGCGGATGCTTTGGTTAGTGCAAGAGAGAGATAATTGTGTAGAGGGAGATATAATTATTTGAACCATGTCTTTTGTAAACTGATATCCTCATATTTATGTACTGCATGTTAATGATGTATGCAAGACCAAAGAAAATTTAAAGTTTTCCTTTTAAAAATGGTCATTCACATGTGAACCACACAATAGTACAGGGTTTTACGAACATTTTCCATATAAACAGTCTGTCGGCACTTCAGGGGCATTACAGGCATTTTTCTTCAAAACCACACAGCCACAGCCAATTCAACCAAACGGCTTTCAGCTTTTTTCACAGCTCACAGCTCACAGCAGCTTTTTTCACAGCCACAGCCCACAGCAGCTTTTTTCACAGCCACAGCCCAACCAAACACCCCCTTAGCATAGTTTGCTGATTGTTCGATAGGATTTCGATGGTTACGATTCACTGCTGCAGATTCGCCACATCGCTCGAAGCCCGGAACATGATTTCAGGAGGCACGAATGCATATAAATATATTTTTAGAATTTTGACCAATTTAGTTCCGAAGTTAGCTAGCACCTGGATCAAAAATATGCTAAAGGTGCATTCGCGTACTCCGTACAATTGCATAAAAAATTTATACAAAAATGTTTGTGTTTTTCAAACATGTATGGAATTAAATACTCGGTAAATGTATGTATACAAGAAAGCTAACAAAAGTTAACATGATTGACAAAGGTGAAGAAATATCCATATCCAGGATTATCCACCTTGTAAATCTTTTGGCAGTATTAGTACGCATAACTAAAGTGGCAGTGTGTACCGTAACTCAGATGATACTAGCCAAATCAAAACACCGTTAGACAGCTCATTACCGCTCAATGTTGTCGGATGCAGAGTAACGAATATTAGTACACACGGGGTTTATCAAAGTTTATATAGATAATGTTATAAGCTACAACAGTACATTCAGCACAAGATCAAAACAAAAATCATGTGCTGGTTGTGTTGTAAGCGTTGTCTGCTGAAGAAGTATCCATGTCATTCAAGCCAAGTTCCTCATTCTGCTCCCAACTCCTCTCATACTCCTCAACTGCAATCCACAAAGAACACATTCAGTATACAACACATACTTACATCCATTAACTGTGTACTGCACAAAAAACATTCCCCCAAAGTAACCGAAATCAATCAGTTTGTTCGGAAGTGGATGTATCTGACCCATTGATAAGGTTTACTTACTGGTTAGCTGCTTGTCGTCTTCTAATGAATCTGTAGCTGGGGCTACAAATGAAGCGGCCAATCCATCATCAAGGATTAAAGTCCAGGGCTCTTGTAAACTCAGAAGCTGGTAAAACACATACAAAAAAGTATTAATTTGGATATAACCTTCCCTACCATATAGAGAAGAAATTACCTTGGATAGTCGATCCTTGAAGTCCTCCCAATTCTTCTTTTTAAATTCCAGTGTGCTATCACCAAATTGGAATCCATGTATTCTCTCCAGAGCTGTAACGCCCCCCAAAAAATGAAGAAAACAAAAACATATGTTCCATTCAAGCACATGCATACCATTTTAGTGTCATACATAGGGTGAATGGGTGAACAACATGAAGCAAACCTACCCTCATGTATTTTCATGATTAAACCTTCAACCGTTGTGACCATACCACCCAGTGTTCCACTTGCGAGCTCCAACTCAACTTCAGGTACTTTCACACTAGCTGAATCTGACTGAAAAACAAACAGTCCAGAATGAACAAAGTCATATATTGCAAGATGGATCTGGTACAGGTTAAACAAGTTCATTAGTCACAAAATTAATGATTCAGGTACACAGCTCCAACAAAATAAAAAATTATGAGTTCTATGTAAGGAAAAAAGGTAAAGAAATGCCAACAGAGAATTCGAAAGACCCAAATGTAGCCAAAACAGAGAGAGCAGCTAATTGTTAGGTCCAGCATAGAGTAAGGATTTGCAAGTTGCAGAGTCCATTTTACTTGACAGGATTGTTGGTTGCTAAAGCCAAATAACTTTGAGTGGTAGAACTGATGGATCCAGTCCCTACCCTAGGCATATGGTCATCAATCTTGCACATAGGCATGAGAGTTGCTGTAAATAGGGAACATCCTAACCTTTATGACATCGCGAGTAAGGTCTTTTGCGTTTTGAACACATAGCGTAATTTTCTTCCCTTTAGCTGGAATTGCACCCCCAGCCTTCAGCTGATTAAACAAAGAGGAAGGCAATTTTTGAGTTCACAGAAGTATTATTTGTAAAACAATCCAGCTATAGACAATCAAACTGACCTCTGAATTGCGGTAACCACACAAGTCACACGTTGTTGCCATGACAATCACCTCCCGGAAATATGGGATTTCTAGCAAAGGTCAAGGATCACATACCTTATACTTGAAGAGTCAAACAGCAGAAATGAATCACTAAAATGTTTTGTGCTTATATTTAGGAACCTAATCAAAGGTTGCAGATACATGATATCTCCCTGTGAGCATGCGTGGTAAACCTAACCCAAATATGCCCGTTCAATGTAAAGCTAGAAACCACCCAGAAAAAAAAAGGACATGTATGCCTTGCACAAAACCAGTATAGCCCCATCCCAAAACGATAATATTCACAGGTTCAAATGTGAAATACCATATCTGGGTCAACCAACAATGTTAAAATGTTAACAGCTTGGGTAGGCTATCAGGAATATCACTTCTCTGATATACACATAGGATTCAAAATCGACAAAGACCTATATATTCAACAAATTGTCTCTTAATTAATTCTTGCATGCCACCTAATTGGCCAATCATCGCTAGTCGATGGCTATTCACAGCTACCTTAACACAAAAGAAAAACAATTCCAATGAAAGGTTTCAACTATGAACAACATGCAAACACAGGTCCTCACACTCCAATAAAAGATTGATTTTCATGTCTTTATTTTTTTATGAGATCATCACAAAATCAAATAAGCATAGCCAAGATACATATGCCCATATACTCTGTTCCCAAGCTTGATCGTGCATATAATATGAAGGCTACATAGACATTATATGCACTCTATTTCTAAATTATCCTGCAATGAATGGTGAATGTGAAGGGGAAAAGGATACTTGTAGCAAAGAAACGTGTGACACATTCTTTACCACAGGCTCCACATGTTGATGGCAAAGTGTCAACCTGTCCAATTGAAATTTATAAGGTTCAAATAGACATAGCTCTTGATGAGATCGTTGGCAACAACTACATAGATGTACCTCTTCTGGTGCTGAGTATCTACACAGTGCTGCAGCAATTTCGTCAGGGTTGCCCTGAGCTATAGCGCGACGACCTGCAATGGCTCCAACTGAGCCATGGGGCTCGCTTGATTCCACTGCTGAAGCAGGAAAAACAGCATCTCCAGGTTGTTCTGGTTCAGCAAGAAAACCAAGTGCTTCTTGTTGTTCACGTGTCCTTTCGTAGAATCTCAAAGATAGCAAAGGATCTGATGCTGGAGCATGTCTGTGGGTTCATCAACGCATCTGAGTAAAAATACTACATGCAAGGGAGCACTAACAAAAACATTTGTAATATTACTATATTTCCTATGTACAATTTCGTAATATCACAATCTAGCTAATTCAAATCACTGTAGGTTATACGAAATACAATGTAAACAATATTATCACGAAGAAAGAGAATCTCAAGTAGCTCAAACTTTTGTACTATGATGCCTTGAACAATTCTTCCATATCAAAACAAGTCTATCGGTCGTATCGTATCAATTCCAAATCTCAAATAATATGAATTCTGAGGTACACAAACTTACGGGTTCTCAATAAAGCTGTTTCCTGCAGGATCATCAAGAATAAAGGTAAATGCAGCTTCTCCAGATCCAAGAGATTTCAACTTCAGTAAAAATTGATCAATGGCTTCAGCTTTTTGAGGATCTACTTTCTGCAGGAGACGATAAACGCATCAGTACATCAACAAATGCCTTACTTCAAACTTCAAAAGCCAAGCACACAAATTCCCGAAATTCACCTTTCTTTCATCCTGGAGAGCCTGCAGCTCATCCACAGCTCGCATAATGATCCCTTCCACCTGATTTACGAGGTAAAAGAATAAGCAAGCTAGCAGTGGAAGAAAAAATTTGAAAGGAACCATTTCACAGCAAATCAAATGTAGCAAGGCATGAAGCATACAGTCGAACACTTCCCACGTTGAGCTACTGGAGGAATCTCAAAGTCCAGTTCTGGGATCTGTAGATGAGTAAAGTGAGAAGTACATTGTATTGCATGTAATTACTGTAAATGTATCAAGAAATCAAATATCAGCATACCTTGATAGTCGCTGAATCAGACTTCACAACCTGACGGTTCAGTATCTGCACCCGTACCACTAGTTAGTCAGAGTACATAGTTGAGTAATTGTGATGATTTATTCTACCAAATGTTAAACAATGAATGTCCATGGATAGGATTGTAACAACACATTACAACAGGGCTTAATTTTACTAACAATGAACAAATAAATAGAGAGCCGCTATGCAGAAGACACACCTCGCTATGCCCTGATGGAACCTCCAAGCGATAGCAGCATCCCTTCGGCTGAAGCTGTCCAGCAAACTGAATCTCGTTGTTCCTGGCGCAGTTGTGTGCAAACTGAAATTAGTATCCACCAATTGCAAATGATAGTTCCAACGGTCCTAGACTTGGCACAAGTCTAAAAATAAAATGGACATATCATTACCTTTCACCACAATGCGGGCACTCGAAGGCCATCAGAACCAACTGCAGATTCACGAAAGTAAATTTCACACTTTATGACCAGACAAATAAGAGTAAGAAGCTCACGCCACGAACAAGCACACCACGTACCTCCCGGAAGTTCGGGATCAGCGTCAGCAGCAGCCTCGTGGTGCCCTAACCACAGCGAAAGCGAAGCAACAGGCATCAAAACCCGCAACAAGCACACTTAACCGAAGAGAACCGAACGACAGGAAACGAGAGGTAAGCTACGGGGGCACTCACGTTCTCGCCGCACCGCATGCAAAGGGACTCGAGCTCGTGGATGGGGTTGGCGCGCGGCCCCTCCTCCCCAGCACCAGCCGCCGACTCCGCCGCGGAGCGGAGGTCCACCACCACGCGCCCTTCATCGCCGGAACTCGCCATTGACGCCGGGAATAGTGTCGGCTGGAGCACCCGTGAAGGAGATGAGCTCTGCTGAAGCTTCTCGCGATCGCCTCTGCGATGATTTGGCTGTGGTGCTCGTGGGAGTTCGCTTTGCGGCTCGCGGCGGGAGGGGAGAAGGAAGCGAAGGGGGAGAACCGAGAACGGGAACGAGTGACCTAGGAGTCTCTGGAAACGACTGGCGGATATGGGCTGGGCTGTGATACTGAAAAGGCCGAGGTTGTTCGCTGGACCACGGAAGGCCGGAACCCAATTAATTGTGTTAATTTAGGCCCATCGAATGGTCTACCATTCTCTGTTTTTTTTGTTGATGGAAGAGAGAGAGAGAGAACACCATTATCTGTTTCTTTTAAATAACACTACTATGTGTTCTTCCTTTTGGTTTTCCTTGAAATCAGACACGTTTTCCTGTCTATAAGGTTTGACAAAATGTAAGTTTGTCGTATAAATACGGCTTTTTATGATTTGCATAAGCTTTGTTGTGGAACTTTTTTTTGATACTTATGGTTGTGGTACATTGGTACTGCTAGGCACGTACCAAACATAACCAAAAAGTTGTTTTCGAGGCTTTGACTTTCCATTTCGTTCGCGTTCTCCATCTATACACCGAATGCTACACTAACCTTTTTGTTAGAACAACATGCGCTAAATTTAATACGGTGTCGTAACGCTGTGAATTTAACTCATTAACCTAGCTTAGATCCCCGTATCACAGGCTCACAGCACAACAGCTACGGCAACGAGCCGAAAATGACAGACAAAACCAGATTCACGGTGGCATATCGTCTGTCAGATACGGGCCGACCAGAATCAACGGGTAATCTTGCCGTTTTTCCGCACATCAGCAGCCAGCAGGAAAAGAACCAAAGATCAAGTTGGCCATGTCCGTTCTCCGTGGGCCATCGCAGATTCGCAGCCGAAACGGGACGCGCATGCTGTTTTGAGTTTTCCTGCGAACCAAACGGGACGCGCCAGCGTCCACGGATTAGCAAATTAGTGCGCGCCCGCAAACAAAACCCCCACTCATCCGGCATTCCCCTCCCTAAAACCCTAATCAAGGTCAGTCGTCAGTCCTCAGCGCCACCCCCTCCCTCACCCAACCCCCATCCCCCCACCCGCGCCTCCCCTCAGCCTCGCGCGCCGCCACAATGCAGGCCGCCGCCGCCGTCCGCCACCCGCACCTCCTCGCGCCGTCCGCGGGCCGCTCCCGCCGCCGGCCCAGCACCGTCCGCATGGCGCTGCGCGAGGACGGGCCCTCCGTGGCCATCGTCGGCGCCACGGGCGCCGTCGGGCAGGAGTTCCTCCGCGTCATCACGGACCGGGACTTCCCCTACCGCAGCCTCCGCCTCCTGGCCAGCGAGCGCTCCGCGGGGAAGCGCCTCGCCTTCGAGGACCGCGAGTACACCGTCCAGGACCTCGCCGCGGCGGGGGCCTTCGACGGCGTCGACATCGCGCTATTCAGCGCCGGCGGGGGCGTCAGCCGGAAGTACGGGCCCGCGGCCGTCGCCAGCGGCGCCGTCGTGGTGGACAACAGCTCCGCGTTCCGGATGGACCCCGAGGTGCCGCTCGTCATCCCTGAGGTCAACCCCGAAGCCATGGCGAACGTGCGGCTGGGACAGGGGGCGATTGTGGCCAATCCGAATTGCTCGACCATCATCTGCCTCATGGCTGCCACGCCGCTCCATCAACACGCCAAGGTATACACACCTTTGGCACTCACGGATTGCTGATTCCGAAGAAATGAGTATCCATTTGATATTAGATTAGATGCCAAACCAAACATTAATATCTGTAATTTTGCTTCCTGCTATCAAATAGAATAGAATTATTCTTCATGTTATCCTAATAGATGAGTCAATTCATCCAAAAAAAAATATTGGTGTCTCTAATTTAGTTCGTTTTGTCGGGCTTCAACATAGTCATATAGTTCCATTCAGTGAAATTACAATCACTTATGAGACTGTTATGTGAATCTTTAATCGTGCACTAAAGAAGATTTAGCCAACAAAGATGCACGCTATTTGTAAATTCTAGTATTGTGTGTGTGTCTGAAGAACTTTTGTGCACTATCTAAATGATGGTGTCACAGATTGTATATTATGTGTCCAGAACTTTTGGGGTTGATGAATCAAGGTTTGCAGTAGGGATGACATGGGTTAGGTATACTTATTCGTAACAATTATCTGCTAATTCTGCTTAAATTGTTAATACATCTGCGTGTGTGAGCTATAGTATTTTTTGCAACGTTGTTTCTGCTACTTGACGTGTTTTTTAGCATGTACGGTTTGTTTGTTGGGTGCATTGTGTAATCAAATTGATGGCTAATTGTTGATGTGGCAGGTTTTAAGGATGGTTGTCAGCACTTACCAAGCCGCAAGTGGTGCTGGTGCTGCAGCAATGGAAGAACTTAAACTGCAGACTAAGGAGGTATAATTTTTTTCTTCCTTGAGCTCATTACAGTTATGATGTTTGTTTGGTTACACACTCAATTTTGTACACTTCATTTAGGTGTTGGAAGGGAAGGCACCAACATGCAACATTTTCAAACAACAGGTTGTTCATGCTTACAAATTGCAATGTCCTGAACACAGTTAATTTAGCCATGAACTTTTCATGCTGAATCTCTTTGTCCCTTGTGCAGTATGCTTTTAATATATTTTCGCACAATGCACCAGTTCTTGAAAATGGTTATAATGAGGAAGAAATGAAAATGGTGAAGGAGACCAGAAAAATCTGGGTAAGTGTCCAGGGTCTCATTGGTCTGAACATCTATGAAGTCTGCATTACTCTCTGCCAAACTCTCTCATTGTGACAATTTGAGAAGTCTTCTAACTCTATGTTCCTCCATTCCTAGAATGACAAGGATGTGAAAGTAACTGCGACCTGCATAAGGGTTCCTGTGATGCGTGCACATGCTGAAAGTGTCAATCTGCAGTTTGAAAAGCCACTTGATGAGGTTAGCATCCACATGTTGTATGCCAGCTAGCATTAAAAACTTTTTCTACTTGTAGCAATATGGTTATTCATTGGGACCTCACACTTGTCATCTAGGTAGGTCAGTCAATTTGTTTTAATTTCAGGATGTGAAAGAAAATCAAAATGCTGCTTGCTAGCTGTAGTATTTGTGCAGTGTCTAAACCTGTGTGTTTTGTTCATATGTACTCTGAAGGATACTGCCAGAGAAATTCTGAGGGCTGCTCCTGGTGTTACCATTGTTGATGATCGTGCAGCAAATCGCTTCCCTACGCCTCTAGAGGTAAATGGACATTGTTTTCGTTGATGATAATATTAAGTTATAGCTGAGAGTTTCGATGGTCTTATCCCTGCCCATCAATCTAAGAGCAGTATGGATGACAGCCTTGGTCGCCCTCATTTCATCCACAGAGCTCTGTCTTCAGTGGAGAATGTTAGGATGGTGATTACTAAAGATGGTAACCTTGTATATTTCTTCAGGTATCAGATAAAGATGATGTAGCAGTGGGTAGGATTCGTCAGGACTTGTCACAAGATGATAACCGAGGGTATGGATCCTGTTTAAGAACTGCATCTATGAAAATAAGCATTTTATTGTGAATTTGTGATAAACTACTTGTATGTCATATGGAATCTAATTATCTACAATACTATGGCAGGTTGGACATATTTGTCTGTGGTGATCAGATACGTAAAGGTGCTGCGCTCAACGCTGTTCAGATTGCTGAAATGCTACTGAAGTGATCATCCTTTTGTATCTCTCCCTGTTCCTAATTTGGTCTAATCATTGTTGGATGATGAACTCTGGTTAGTTTGAGCTCAATTTTGGTCACCTATTCTGTGTAATCTATTGTGCTAGTGCAATAATTGTGAGATAGGCTTGAGTCATCTGTTGCACATATAAGTGCAGTCGGAAGTTGGGAAATAATGGGGCATCCTTATTCAGCAGCAGTCACCTTCACATCTTGTTCAGATTTTGATTCAGATTCAACAATCCTCTGATACTAGGTCCATTGTTAGTTTGTGGTGGAAATAATTGTCCTGCTGGATTTACACGTTCCTGCTCAAAAATAGGGTCTGATGTAACCTGATCAAGAAGCCATCGGTAATTCTCTAGGGCACGAAGATCTGGTGCCGTATGTTGAGAGAAATATGTGTGACAATAAGAAATGAGAGTTGGGAAGAAATAGTTAGGGCACTGAACCTTTCTGGTCGAATGACGTTCAGTTGCAGCTGGATTCGAATTGATGTCACGAGTGCCAAGTAGTGGTGTTCTTCTTTAGTATTTGTGAGGCCTTATTTCAACGGACTTAGGTGGTTTGATGTTGTCTTATCCTGTGCAACAGCAACTTGATATAGATATCGATGATTCAATGCCATTGGGAAGGTCATCTTTTCTTTCTTTACTGCTAAAATAGCTCACAGAAGTGGTTGAATGCATGTGCTTGCCTACAGCATGTTGTTTGTAACCACCCTTGTGTTTAATCTTGTGATTTATAAGGGGTCGCCTCGAACAGATTAATCTTGTGTTTTATAAGAACTAACTGCATTTAGCAATATAGTACACTAGCGTAACGTGGTAAGATTATTGCTGCGTCTGGAAAGCTCAGTCCTTTTTAGGCGCAAGTAGCAATCTTGTATGGTCGAGGGCAAATCGCTACCTGCTGTTCACAGGTCATTTGGTCATCCTGATTCCTGTCCCGTGCAGCTGTGCTCTTATTGTTCAGTACAGTAACAAGTTTTACTTATGGTCACCACCTAGCAGCCTTTTTTGGTACAGTAATTTCCAGGCACTGTTCTCAGCAGTTGGCAATAACTTGTTTTTTACTGCTCACGGGAAGGGAACAATCAAACGATGGATCCCATATATTTTCCACACTGAGCTCTGCCAGCTGCACCGCAACTAGTCAGTGAGCAGACTCGGCAAATACCTCATCAACTCGAGACTTCATTGCGGCGGTTCAGTGGGGCTGTGAGAGAAATCACCGACACGTCGCGGTCAGCTAGCACTAGAACCAGGGGAGTAACTGAAGGACTGGGGTAGGACTAGGACCGGACCGACACCATATGCGCCACCGACGACGCCCGTCGCATGCTTTCAGTCATGCTCATGCCGCCCTGCCTTGGAGTTGAGCCG
Organism: Echinochloa phyllopogon; assembly: GCA_033239725.1. Classification (NCBI taxonomy): domain Eukaryota; kingdom Viridiplantae; phylum Streptophyta; class Magnoliopsida; order Poales; family Poaceae; genus Echinochloa; species Echinochloa phyllopogon. The sequence goes on along the minus strand of BTCW01000009.1, from coordinate 5,643,742 downwards.
AAGCTCACACAAACCCGCATGCTAAAAGAACATTTGAGCAGAGAGAACTCTGCTCCAGTGTCCTCCAACTAATGAGCACGATTTTTAGCATCTCATCTACTCCCAAGCCAAGGCTTTATTACAACTTACAATACACACAAGATTATTGTCACCTGGCCATTGTACATAATAAGTACCACATCAACCACTTCATGTCATGCTCCATGTACATATAAGTAGCAGCTAGTGAAAGCAGAAGCTTGAGATGCCAAGCAGAGTACCAGCAGGAGGACACAGTAGCTATCTCATATCTCTAGAGTCTAGACACACACAAGCATATGCATCCATGGTCGCCGCATGCATGTATCATGTATGCGTGCTTAGCCTATACGTACGTACGCATGCCGGCCAGCCGGTGACGGCGAGAGAGAGAGGGAGGAAGAAATCATGGGCACTTGGGCCTGGTGCGGTTGCCGTGGCCGGTGGTCATGTCGCGGTAGCAGGGGCACTCGTCCTTGTTGCCGGCTGTCCCGGACGGCACGCAGTTGCAGGTGGCGCAGCAGATCCCGCAGTACTTGAGGCAGTCGTCGTGCCGGCTCGCCTTGGAGCACCTCGTCCCGCACTTGCCGTCGCAGAACGCTGCCGGGAACCCAGCAAGAAGAGAGAGCAAACTCATGTTAACATCTAGTAGCGGCGAAATCAGCGCTACCGGCATCAGAGATTCAGAGATGGCTAGCTCTCCAGTGATGCATGCTTGTGTTGCCGCCATGGATCAACGGAAGGCGTCCATGAGATGGAGCTGGTGTGTTACCTGATCCGGCCATGGAGACACGGAGCGTAGGAGCCGCCAGGAGGAGGAAGAGGAGGAGCGCCAAGGTGGCGGTGGTCTGAAGCTTCATTCTGCCCGGGGCCTGAGCTGCTGCAGGCACTACACTGCTGCTGCCTTTTTGGTTTGTGTGAGCTTGCAGAGGCTTGGGTGGTGGAGGTGATAAAGCGAGGTGGTGGCCGGCCTGGGGTTTTGGGGTGATTTATAGGGCCGTGACCGTGCTTGGCTTTTGCTCAAGCGGTGGTGTAACCGGGGGAGGGTTGTTGAGGGTAGCAGCTGGAGCCTGGAGGCTCTTCTTCGCTTTCGGGCAGAGGCCTGTCAGCAGAGGAAATGGATGGACCCATGTCGTGGTGTTGTTGCGGTGTTCACTTCCCTGAAAAGGGACCGTGAATTGGGTGAAAATATTACATCGAACACTGTAGCGCATTGTAGCACTTTTCGTTTGTTTGTGGTAATCATTGTCCCACCATGATCTAACTAGGCTCAAAAGATTCGTCTCGTCGTGTACATCAAAACCATGACTTAGTTTTTTTATTTATCTATATTTAATGCTCCATGCATGAGGAGAGAGATTTGATGTGATAGTGAATAGTGAAGTTTAGAAAGAGAAAGTTTTGAAAAAGTTTTGGATTTGAAGGGAAGTGAACACCGTCCTTGATGAGAAGTGAGCTGTCATCCAAAGGGCTGGCCGTTCTTTAAAGAAGGTCGTCATGCTTTGGTTAATTCACTCGACCATGGTAAGGCCACACACCAACGTTTCCCAAACCAACAAAAAAAAGATACGAAAGGCTACACACCAACGCATACGTACTCCTAACCATAAGTTGTTTCTCTTGTTGCTACGCGCTAGTTGTACTAGATTGTTTCGGGAGCTCGGTAAGTAGCGAAGTAATAATGAGGCTGAAAATTGTTGGTGGGGTTGTCTAAAACGGACGTTTTCGGTGGGATTAAAGCAAGCCTTGTACATATCCATGTAACATGTTCGGCACGAGTAGTAAAGATGAAACAGAACACGGACCAAAGGGTGAGTTGTACTTGACATGGTACAAGATTGCAACCGCAAGGCACAGTGAGGGACGCACTCCCACCAGCACTCTTGCACGCACCTGATATGATCTAGATCGCGTATTCGTGCGTAAAGGTCAGAAGGGCGGCCAAGATTTTAAGCTTGGCGCACTCTTGGGTTGATCTCCAGCTAATGTCCAGGAAACTACGGGAAGTACGAAATGGTCCAGAAACTGTGTTGCCCTGGTCTAGCTGTGGACTGTGGGGATCGAGAGATCGGACCAAATAGCATAGAAATAGGCAGGCATTCGATCGCCATACCGTGGGGGACCGGGCGAGGCGAGCCAGCAGCATGCATAGCTCATGAGTCATGAGCCATGGGGGCCAAGTGTGGAGGCCGCCAGCACTGACCACATATGTATCCATCTCAGCCGATCGCGTTCCTGACTTGGCCCTAGTCTGGCAGCTAGCCGAGATACATTTCGGCAGCGTCCTCTGCCTCTGGAGAACAACGGCACGCAGCTAGCTAACACCACATTACTTCATTCAGCTGGTGACACCGAAACGGCACAGCTGGCCTAGAACATTCGCGGGTAACTGATGAACCCCCTCTGAAGATGTGGCGTGCAAGAGATCGAGTCGCAGGAAAGGAACCACGCGTGGTTACAAGTAAAGATGAGAGCGCCAGTAGCAAAGTGAAAGGTGAGAGCATGCTATCCTTACAAGGCAAGTAACCCCCGGCCACTGGGTTACACACGGCCTTACATGATGAATGAAAGCATCTAAAATCTGCAGGAAACGTTCGAGTTGGATACGTCAGACACGCGGAGAACAAACCCGGCAGCTCCGACGCTCTCAGCTACCAGACGGCCGTTCGTTCACCTGCCCGTCCTCCACCGCAACTTTCTGTCAGAAAAAGGCCTCCCCGAGGAGCCGAGCGCATGCACCCGCGGCGCACGTTGCGGTCGCCGTGCGCTGGCTCCCGCTTGCTGTTCGGCGCTTGCTTGCTTGGACTTGGACGGCAGCGGCCGCACAGCGCACATGCGCGCCACCGGATCATCTCCGTGGGCTGTGGCGCGGCGGCGTGCCCTGGGGAGGCGGCACGGGCCAATTGATGGAAGAAACACGGGCGCGGGCGCATCGGCTTTGGCGATTCCGGGCCATGCCGAGGCGAGCTCTCACTGTGTCTGTGGGAGCCGCGCGCCGCTGGCCGACGAGGATGTGCCGGACGCGGTTTCATTCGTCCTGATCTTTTGGTGGTGGGGCGTGGGTGGGACTGTGGGACACTGCTGGGAGTCTGGCCGAGCTGGGAGCCTGGGAAGCACGCCGCACGCAGCGCCGAGCCGCCGGCCGCGTGCCGGGGGGAACCAGGGCTCCACGAGAACACACGTACCACTGTACCAGCAGCCTGTGGGAGGAGGAGAGTCGTCAGAACAGGGTTGTGACCGCGGCGAAGGGCATGAACAGAGTGAAGATGGTTGGCCGGTTGAATGTTCTCCTACCAGGGGAAGTTGTTTTTCTGTATGTGGCTCTTGCTTCCCTTTATGTGGTTGTATCCTTGCAAAACTGTATTGGCAGAATCAGAACAACTCTGTCCTCCAACCGTCTCAAAAACTGTCTCTTGCAACGCCCGCCCGTCGTCGAAAAAAGAGAGATTGTCCGAGCGTCTGGCTGGGCCTAAGAGTAGAAGCGTGATAGGCCCAACTGCCCAAGGGCCTATAACGGTCCAACTAAAAGGCCAGACCAACGGAAGTAAGCCCATACATTTAAGCCTGTCACCATATACTGGAGTGGGAGTAACCGGACCAACGCATGAATCGAATGCAAAACTGCTGGGAAGCAACGAAATGAACGCACCATAATTCATAACGAAGCCGATATGCACTGGCAATTCTTAAACTGGAGAGCTTGTTAACACACAAGCTATAAGCATACGAGCTGAAGGTTGTTCAGGACATCACCAGTAGTTCAGATAGCCACCACCACCAGGGGCACACCAACATTGTCTACGAAGAGCTAGATAATCCTACCAAGTCGAGCTAACTCAGGGCCAACAAAAGCCAACCGACGCACTCTCTAGAAGTCTAGATCACTAGAAACCATCAAGGCTACTCAACTGCACGGAAGAGGCTTCTCACTTCACAAAGTGGGGGTTGAGAAGCTTGGCAATCTCAAGGAATCCAACACGCTCCCGCCCAGCAAACAGGGCCTTCAGCTTCTCGTCACAAACGACCACCTTCTTGTCTGCAGGATCCTGAGAGCAAAGGCGAAACTGTTAGACAAGTTCAAACATGCAAAGCTGCTGCGAACATGAGAAGTTTCTTCACCATGATCACAAGGCAGCACGGTGAAAATGAGAATGCAGATCGAAAACCGGATTTGATAGAGTGTGAATCATGTGCAATGCCCCTAGTACATAATTAAGCACATCCTTAAAATTTTATGGGATATTTGGGCACAGGCATTCTTTGATAATGAGAACAAGAACCTCAGGCCATTGTTCAGCACCCTTAATTGCTTCACTATCGAGTTTCACAAACTTTTTCAAACTAAATTCAGAGTCCAAAGATGCTTCCGTGGAGTTGAATTCTAAGCAATCTAAAACAACTAAGCACCAGTATCAATCCAAACTCCAAATACAGAATTGGATGAGATGATCTTTCAGACAATGCAGGCAAAAAGAAACTACAACATAAAATCCAGAAAGAGTTCCTGTTTAGCAAATACATTCACAGGAAAAGGTACAAGGAAATCCTATCTTTTTTACACTCAACTAGTAGATCATTAAAATCATAAAATCACCCACCACACATCATATCTAATGCAAGACCACAAGGCCACAAACCCCATCAGTTCTATGTACCCAAATACCACGTATTGCAACTTAACAAAAATATGCCTCTATAATTCCACTTAATCGGAAATGTCGCATTTAGACACAATGACGATAGATCATACAGGCTCCTCATTTACTTCATTTACAAATCAGTGAACTAATTACAATACTAAAGCACTGCAGTGACTAAAGCAATAATGAAATTAGTTTGAAAGCAGAATCCTAATTGATGCATGACTATTGGTAGAATCCTAATTGATACATTGACCGTTGGCAGAATCCTACAGTGGCTATTGGCAGAAATTCGGTACCTTTCAGCTAGTAGAGCATTAAAATCGTAAGATAAGATCACCCACCACACATCATATCTAATGCAACACAGTATGTAAGACCACAACACCACAAACCCCATCAGTTCTATGTACCCAAATATCTTTGCAACTTAATAAAAATGCCTTCATAATTTTATTTAATCGGAAATGTCACATTTACACACAATGATAGATCATACGGCTCCTCATTTACTTCACCTACACATCACTGAACAAAAACAAATTACAGTACTAAAGCCCTGCACTGCCTAAAGCAATAATGAAATTAGTTTGCAAGCAGAATCCTAATTGATGCAGTGACTATTGGTAGACTCCTAACTGATGCAGTAACTATTGGTAGAATCCTAATTGATACACTGGCCATTGGCAGAATCCTACAGTGGCTATTGGCAGAATCCTAAACCACATCAGCTAAAATCCGGTACCTTTCAGAGTGAAATGCCACATTAGTTCCTGTGGATGTTATTAAGCGTCTCAACTATGTATCCAATCAAGATACACGGCCACACGAAAGATACAGGATAAGTAAGTAAGAAAGGGTTTGCTGGGTACCTGGAGATTGTGCTGCTTGATGTAGGCCCAGAGGCGCTTGAGTGCCTCGGTGCGGGGGATCTCCGGGACGCCCACGATTGTCTGAAGCGCCGGCGAGATGGGCTTCGGCAGGGTGATGCCGGTCACCCTCTTCTTCTTGGGGGCTGCCTCCGCCGCAGCCGTGGGCATGGAAGAGGCGGCCGCCGCGCGCACGACGGCGGGTGCGGCTGCCGCGCGGCGCGGCACCGCGAAGGAGGCGGCGGCGGGATGGGCGGCGCGGAGGCGCGGGGAGAAGGAGAGCGACGCGGCAGTGAGCATGGAGGAGGAGGCCGCCATTTCGGGCTCGGTTCCTGTGGTCGGAGCTTGGGGCTTGGTCCGGGTTCGGATAATAGCGAAGGGGAACGAGGGTTTGGGGTTTTGGTCCCGTGTTTCGAAGTCGGAAGCTTCTAGGCCTAAAGGAATCCGAGGAGACGCCCACTGGTAGGAGTCCGTCTTCCTGGCACGAAGGCGGTTTCCATGCGGAGCTTACTATAGGGGCTGTTGCATATCTTTTGATACGTTATTCAAGACGGAAGGCGTAATTACGCAGAGAACGATCTGAATGGTTCGCTCCACTACGGAGGATTTGGACAGGTCCACGTACTCATGTCATGGCAGAGTTAAGTTTCCGACAAAAGATAATGCTAGATGAAATAGTAAGCGCATCCCGTCTGCTGCAAAGAGCATATATTCTCATGTCTCAACCTAACTTCCAGATTGTAAGCAGAGCATATATTCCTTGGTCTCCACTAACCTCCAGTTCATAATCAACTATTTCATGAAACTGCAGAATTACAGATTTCGGTATTACCGACTTCTCCTCAAATTATAAGCCCGACCCAACGGACGGCTTAATGCTGGTTAAGCGTAATTTGAACAAAAAAGGAAGCAAGAAATGCTGTGATTAACCAATTATGCTACAGAATTCAAGACCAAATGATCTTCTCCGGCATCAAAACGCCACGCACCCACGCTATATATGTACATCTCGAGCTCCTCCAATGGCAATGGCACTCTAGTATTCCAGTTCGAACACCAGCCAGAGAGAGCCTTTTGCAAGCTGTCCAGTCCACTACACGGGGCTCAGCACTTGGATGAGTAGATGTCGACGGGCGCGCTAGTGCAGTTGCTGCTGGAGTCGATGACCCTGGTGTGGCGACGCTCTCGGTGGCGGTCGAGGTAGACCACAACGACACTGATATCGTCATGGAAATGCCGCCTCACTCCCCTGTCGATAGTCCTCAGGTCACGATATCTGACCTCCCTCTTCTTTGTTGCTTCCTTCAAGGCAGCCTTCACCAATCTGTTGGCTATTCCCTGCAAAAATTTGTGAAAACTTAATTCGTTAGCCTGCAAGCTTTGCAAACATAGAGAAAAAACCATACGATGGAATGACGACCAGTGACGATAACTTACAGTTCTTGGATTCTTGAAGACAATTTGCACCGCAGCATCATCACTGAGGTGCTCCCAAAGACCATCTGAAGCAAATATCAGAAATAGGTCATTTGGTTTCAGCTTGCGGACTTGAATTGATGGTTCAGCGCTAAGAGCTGGCCTCTTCAATGCAATAGGGGGGCCAACTTGCCGAAACAAGGGGTCCAAACTATACTCCGGTTTCTTCAGATAAAAATCACCAATGGATCTTGTCACCTGACAACACAACCATCACATGTTAGCTTAGTCATTTCTCCTTTTCTACTTATCTGAAATTACCAAACTTGTGGCCAGGTTCACTAGTTTGCCAACGCATACAGAACAGCTTGCGAAACAAAGATGCAGCCCACGTGCAAGGATACTATGCTAACTTGTAACTAAAAGGATATTTGGAGAATAATGGTTGCAATATATGAAGCGAAAAGACAGGATACGTAAGTTGATCAAACAGTTTGTACAAAGTTCATAACACAAGGAAGTAGATCACGTGCAGAAGTTGCTGTCCCGACCTCCCAGGATACTATGCAAAGTTGTACAGAATAGTGATCCTAAGATATGAAGTGTCAAAAGTTGGTCATTTCAGTGTTGTTTCTAGAGTGGTGAGAAAAATCTTCTGTATCACCAGCCAGCTTAAGTCCTAAAAACGTAGAGGAAGACTTTTCCATTTTGTTAGTTCCATTTCTGCAATATTGTCATCAAAAGGACGGCAATCCAAGAACTCAAAGTTAGCAAATTCTCTGACTTGCCGACAGGAAAATCCACTGAAAGATTGAGGAGGTAGCTTAATTTCCATGTTTCGGATCCTCCTGGTTCACGCCGTAACGTGGTAGCACAATTTCTTTTTCATACCGGAGTATAAATTAGGGAACTATACTGTACTTTCATTACAGATTTATAATTCAAGTATCCAATCATGTCATATCTGAACTTGCAAACAAAATACTCAGGCCACCAAGAAGCAACCAAAGACATACTGTTTTAAATCGGCAGGCATTTAATTTAAAAATATGGCAAGCAGCCCTCTTTCCCCCGAGAAAAATTTCTCACAGACGCACCAAATCAATCAAATTAAATGGTTATTTCATCGCGTTCTCACCTGAATTATCCCCTTCACTCTCCACGCCCCCCTGGCGTGCACCACGATCTGCGCGTCATCGGGGTTGAGAGCGGTGAGCTCCCGCCGCACCTCCTCGGACGCCGCGTTGTGCTCGCTGGACAGCCGCTCGGCGACGGCCACCCCGCCCCCCGCCACTCGCCGCCCGAGCACGGCGCGGGAGTCCCCGAGGTTGGCCACGTAGAGCGTGTCCCCGGAGATGGCCCCGAGCAGGCAGCAGGAGCCCACGGCGGCCATCCGCGGCCGCTTAGTCCACTCCTGCTTCACCTGCTTATGGAACTCCTCCTCCGCTGCGCCGAACGCCCTCCGGATCACCTCCGCGCTCATGCCCCCCTGCTCCGTCTCGCAGCCTGCCACCAGAAAATCGCAGAATCAGCCAGGCACGATCAAAGGCAACAAAAGGAGAAGGCGGGTACCAGTAAACAGCGATCAAACGCACGTTGGACATGGGGGAAGAGTCGAGATCGGAGGAAACGGGAGGCGTCGGCGCCGCCGTGCCCGTCGTAGACGCCGACGAGCGTGGCGGACGGGGAGGCCAGCACCTGCGCCTGGTCCTCCATGGCCAGGTTGGCCTGCGCCGCGGCCATCGAGAACTCCCCCGCCGCGTGCGGCCGCACCTCCGCCTGCCACAGCATCCCGTCCGCCGCCGCCGCGCCCGGCGGCCAGTGGCCGCAGCACCTCGCCACCGCCCTCAACATCTCCGCTCCGCCAACCGTGAAACAAAAATCCAATCTTTCCTCTCCACCTCGCTCTCTCTCGCGCGCAAGACGGCTTCCGCTGCTTGTTCTTGGCTTCCTCCTCCTCCTCCTCTCTCTCTCTCTCTCCTCTCTCTCTCTCTCTCTCTCTATCGACTCGTCGTGTGAGCTGGTGGGAATCAGGAAATGGGGAATTGTTCGGCGGGGTGTTAGGTTAAGTAGCCTTGGTGCGGGGAAAGCGCGTCGGGGTGAGAGGGTGGGGAAGAAGCGCGGAGTCTACGGTGGTTATCCTGTGAGGTGTCGCTTTATAGGATTGGGCGATTTTGACTTGCCGTTGTTGGGGGTTTTAGCATCGTTGTGCGGTTTATTTTCGGGAAATTGTTTGTTTGTTCCAGACAGGTGTGCGTGGACCGGGTGTTGGTGATAGGTGGTTGCATCTATCGCTGTAATGTAATTTCATCCCATTTTCCTGCAGTAGTGAGTGCGTGTCCGTGACGAGGTACACTGATCCATCGAGGAACACGGTAGCTTCTTCTCCCCTCTCTTAAAATGTCAAACTGCGTGACATATGGAGTAGTGTATGCGATTTATTTATAAAATTCTCCGTTTTCTATACTCTACAACATGCGCATGTGGGATACCGACTGCCGAGGAAACTTTGGTAGTAGCACCCGCATGTAAATTGGAAATGGGAGGAAATCAGAACTTCCTGTTTCATCTTTCAAAAAAAAAGAACTTCGTGTTTCTATTTCTTTTTTTTCTAAGTGTGTTACATGAGGTTCGTATGAATCATATGCTCAAAGTTTAGTCCAATTAAGATAAGAACACGTAAGCATACCCTGAATCGTTTATAGAGACCGGGTTTACATCCATTATTAAAAAATGCCCTGAATCGTTTGGAGCATACGGATACTACTTCATGATTAATGATGGAATCGAATTGTTCCTTCTGCTTTTTTCCCACGGTTTTCGTGTGGTCTAAACATGCCTTGAATTATGTGTACCAGGTTTGAAATTTGGAAAAAACAAAGCAGCGTGGGCTACGATATACGGCAACAAGGATGGTACTCTCTACCATGTGGTTGAGTTGAACGCAAAAGAAGGTGGATGATTACTGCCCGTACGAGCAGCAGTTTGGACGTGTAGCTTTGGTGTGGCACCGGAGAAAAACCCAGACAGACAACGGAGGCACACAAGGCTGACTGACTTTGTGATGGCAGCTGCGCGTACGAGTACGATCACGGCCCACAACCACAACCCCAACGGAGGCGCAGTGAACACACGCACGGAACATCCGGCCGAGAGAAACTGTACGCGCATAGACCACGACGATTCACAGTTTCACACTCACTCGACTACACGTTTCACACGGTGCCGTAACGGCCTCACCCGTTCACGCGACAGTGCGACACGTAAGCGGCTTTGCTAACCTGGCACGGCTGCGATTTTATTTGGTCTTCCAGAAAAACCGGCGACGCTACTGGAACAGCTGGGGAGAGGTGATAAGCGGACTTTCTTGCGCCGCCGCCGGGTGATAGGCAGGAAGCTAGCGGGCGGGCCGGGCCGGCCGGCGGCCAGATTTTCGGGAGTGAGTGGGCGGCGATGCTTCCAGAAAGGGCAAAGTGCGAGCAGAAAGATCAAAGGCTGACGCGACGAAGGGTGCTGCCCCGTGACGCCGGCCGCCGGCTGGTGGTGGGGCTCCGGCGACCGGCCGGCCCGCGTCCCGCGCCGAACCGGCGGTTTCACACACGCTGGGAGCTGGGCCTGCTTGGATTGGATACGACGAGTGATCTTGCATTGGGCGAACACGTGACGGCAGCCCAAAGTGCTTGACTGACTGCTTGCACCGAAGAAACGTCCTAGTACACCGCGTGGGGTCTGGCTGTGTGCTATGAACCTGAACGAACTCATCCATCGTCGATCACACGGACAGCAACGGCTCCGGTCCGGAAAGTTTAAGAAGCTGACTGCTATCACGGGGGTGTGCCATGGCATCTCTATCTCTAACTTACGAAACGCCGGTTCACAGCGAGCCATTCCGCGAGCGGATAAGCTGGCCACGTCGCGTGCAATTTCCGACCGTCGGATCGTTCCCATCAACGGCTCAGATCTTATTAGCTCGGGTAATTTTCCATAAAGACCCTCATATTTTGCTATATTCAACCCGCAGTCCATACCTCGACGCCCAACGCCATTCGCCTACCGCGTCGTCCCCGCCTCCCTCCGCCTGCAGCCTTGCCCGCCAGCCGCCGCACTCCACGGTCCGCATGCTACGCCCTCCGTGCAGGCACATTGAGCTGGCAATCCCGAGAGCAACTAAACGGCCCTCCCCCATCCTAGCGTCGTCGTCTCTGCCTGCTCCGATTAGCAGCCACCAGGCTCGAGAAGAACTTGCGCTCCATCTGCCGCGCGTTACTTCATCTTCGCCCCCAGAATGACAAGGGAGCCCTGGTGGCCAGTCGACGGCGAGCTGCTAGGGCCCTGTTTGTTTCCATAGTGCTAAAGTTTAGCACAACACTTTTTTTTGCTAAACTTTAACAGATTGGATCCAATCGGATGTGCTAAAAGTGATCTGCTAAACTTTAACACTATGAAAATCCTTAGCACCTCAAAGGGGTGCTAAACTTGCTAAAAGTGCTTTCAGGTGGGTATTTTCCACCCAGTATCCCTCCCCCCGCGGGCCCAAGGGCAGTAAATAAGGGTAATTTGGTCTTTTATTCCCCTATTGTTGGTGCTGGGATCGGTCGACCAATCCCCAGCGCCGAACAGAATGCGCTGTGTCCCGTCCCTTGACGGTTGATGCAAGAGCTAGCGCGATGAGACGAGCGATTATCCTGGTTCCGACCGTGAGGTCGTACGTCCAGCAGGGTGCGCTCGGAGCGCTGTACTATCTTGCACCGGAGTGCTTGCAGAGGGGGGCTACAAGCAAGGCGGGAGAGGAGGAGGAGTCTCCAAGTCCCTGAGAGCGAGTGTGATTGAGGCGAGTGCCAATATCGTGTCTCTGTCTGTCTCCCCTTTTCTTCTCCTCTTACCTCCTTTTATAGGCCAAGGAGAGAAAGGTGGGGGTAGGGTTTACAAGTACAACCGTGACGTGCTACAGGGGTATGTACTGGAGAGCATGGCACCGGGCGTGCATCGTCCTTGACCCTGGCGGGGGATTTATGGCGAGCCCCGGCTTCTGTGAGCGGCGTGGCCGTCCCTGTGCTTGTCTTGGAGTGGCTTCGAGGGGTGTCGTTGCCGTAGTCCGCGTCCAGCCGCCCATTCGCTGGTTGACTTCGAGGGCGGGGCAGGTGAGGAAGGACCGGAGTTGGCGGTACAGGGGTCGGTATGGTGGTGGCCGTCAACCACAGTACGCGGCGTACCTGGTTCACCAGGAGATGGCTGGGAGTTGGTGGATTTGACCCGGCGCTCGTCATCACCAGGCCACGCCTGACCGGAGTCTGTACTCGGTTGCTGTTTAGATATTCTTTCGAGGGTTCCCCATGCTCATTCGAGGGGCGTCCCGGGGGAAAAGACGGTAGCAGGTGGAACAGTGGCGACTGCCAGTCCGCACAGGGTCTTGCGCAGTGCCGCGTGCGTCCGCACAGCGTTAGTAAGGACACACAATGACTGGAGTAGGTGGAACAACGAGCTCTGCGGTGTCAGCGGCGCGGCGTGGGGAAAAGATTGCCTTTTGACTTCGGCGCCCGCCTGATGGGGCGGGCATTAAGTGCCGTTGTCGGGCAGGGTGCCGGAGTGCGCCGCGTTGAGTAGAGAGTTGGCCTCGAGCGAGGCGGAGTCGGCTCGCCCGCTCGAGGGAGTGCGCGACCCTCGAGCGAGGCGGGGTTTGCGTCGTGCCTGCTCGAGGGTGCGCGGCCCTCGAGCGAGACGGAGACGGGGGTAGCGACTTGGGTCTCCCCGACAGGCGAGCTCGGACGGCCGTTCTTGGGCCGCGATAGGCTGTGACGGGCCGAGCTGCCTGGCCGGGCCTTCCGGGCTGTCGGTGATTCGGCCCTTCGTGGCGCATCGTTTTCTGAGGGTGATTACCCCGATGATTAGGGGAACCCCTGGGTTTGTCCCCGACAGTAGCCCCCGAGCCTCTGCCGGACTAAGGATTAGTCGGGCAGAGGCTGATGGTTCGCGGGACCGTTCCCGGGCATTCTGCGGGGATTACTCTTTCTCGATTACGCACGTTCTTCCGTGGGGGCGCGCGAGCGCACCCGCGGGTGTAGCCCCCGAGCCCTTGGAGGAGTGAATTCACTCGTGCAAGGGTTTTAACTTTCGAGGTTTGTGTCAGTCGTTCCCCTTTCGATGCGGCGGGGGTAAGACCGAGTTATACGGAATTCGGGGGGCGGACCCTGCACGGCTTTGATGTTTTTCGCGCATAAGAGGAGGAGGAGATGCTGCAAGGAGCCCCCGAGCTCCTGGCCCGTGTGGAGGCGATCGGAGGGGCTTCTTGTCTTTGAGTTGCGACCCTCGCCTCCCCTTCGCGGGGGAGAGGGGTGAGGTCATTCGTGCAACCCTCGAATCGGGCAGCGTACACGGATGCCTCGGTGAGCTGTTAGCGGGTAGTTCAAGTGGACGTCCGTGCCCCGTTCGCTGGGGGTCGGCTTGTGGTCCGGAGACATGTCCATGTAGCGCTTGCAAAGGTTTGCTAGGTGGGGCTCGGTCCCTTTCGCAGGTACCGAGGGCGCGAAAGCTCTCCCTCGTTGGGATCCCCCCACTAGCTGCCTCTGTCCGGCCTTGAACACAACAGGGGCGTCCCCAAACTTCGCGTTCGGGGTAAAGTCCGTTGGACACGCCCGAATCGTCCCTGACTCTGTTGATCTGGAGCGCCTGTCGAACCCTTTCGAGGGCCAAGCTTCGTACTCCTGATCAGTAGGGCCTTGCGAAAGGTGCAGGTCACCCTCGAGCAGCGGGCTCGAGGGTTGGTCCCGGCGGCCTTCGCATCGCTTAATCTGGGGCTCCCGTTGAACCTTTTCGAGGCCCGGGTTTCGAGTCCCTGATCAGTAGCGCCCTGCGCCTCGAGGCGGAGGGGGGTCGTTGTCTTTCCTGGGAAGGAATCCAACGGTTAAGTCGTTGGGCCCGCGCACGACCGGCAGCGGGCGTGGTCGTGGCTGACGTGGCACGGAGTGGGCGAGATGGACGTAATGGGCGCGCCTTTTTAGGCGGAGTTGGCGTGCGCCGGGGTGAGGCGAGGCGACGGGCGGTCAGGCGCCACTGTTGCGTCGTTTCGTTTTGCCGTGCCGCAGTAAATGCCGCCGCCCACGCGTGCCGCTCCGCGGAAAAAAGGGGAGGGGGGTCCCCGGTTGTCAGCGTCGTGCCACGCGTGGGTTTGGCCCGTTGCCAGTGGGTTGGCGTGTCGCGGCAGGGACGAGCCCGCTCCCTTATAAAAGGAAAGCAGGGGAGGAAGGAGATTTCTTACCTTTGCCATTCCTTGCACCCGCTCTCGCCTCTGCCTTTCGCTTGCTTGCGAGCCCGCTACTCTGTTCGTCCTCCACGCCTTCGTCGCCTTTGCTCTGCGCTCCCTGCTCCGCCGTCCGCCATGGTGATCATCGAAGGCGTCACGGAGTGGACTCCGTCCACCGCTACCGAGCACCTCCTGGAGGGCTTGGTGAACGGCGGTCAGCTTTCGCCCAGGGGTGACTTGGCGCGGCCGGCGTGGATTGTCCCGGTGCTGGCGGCCAGGGCGCCGAACCCGCCGGCGGGGTACGTGGTGAGCTTCATCCGCTTTCACGAGCGGGGCTTCAACGCACCCGCCAGCCAGTTCATGCGGGGCCTCTGCCACTACTACGGCGTGGAGCTCCACAACTTCTCCCCCAACGCCGTCTCGCAGGCGGCGGCCTTCGTCGGCGTCTGTGAGGCCGTGCTGGGGATCGAGGCGCACTGGGACCTGTGGGTCCACCTCTTCCGCGCCGAGCTCAGCACGTCCGGCGCGGGGAGGGGGGTGCGCCGTTCTTCGTGCACCGGTGGTCTTACGCTCGCACCGGTCGAGTCCAGGAAGCACCTGTACCCGGCCTGCAGGATGACCACCAACAATAGCGGCTGGGCCAAGGGGTGGTTTTACCTGCGCAACGACGGCCTGGGGTTGCCGGAGTACACCGGCAAGGTCTTGACGGAGAAGGCCGACTCCTGGAGCTACGGCGTTTCCGGCGAAGCTCAGCGGAAGAGGCTCCGCCCCGTCGTCGACGCCCTTCGTGCCTTGGAGGGGTCGGGCCTGACCGTGGCGCATGTGCTCGCGCACTGTCATCGCCGCCGGGTGGTTCCCCTTATGGAGAGGCAGCTCCCTCTGTTCCGGATGACGGAGGGCGCCGACCCGGCGGCACTGGCGGCTTCGCGCATGTTGTCGGAGCCGCTGCTTGAAGAGTACGTTGTTACGAGGGTGCGAACGGCGGTGCACCCTGACACCATGCCGAGCGACCTCCGGTCGTTCCGGCTGCGCCCCGACGAGGGCCATGTTTTGTCGGTGAGTCGTCATTCTCCCTTTCCGGGCTGTTGGATTAATTAATTTATAATTCCCTTCCTTAATTCATCATGATCTCAGGATGTGAACTGCGGCCTCTACCGCTCCCTCGCGCCGACTCCGGAGGTGCGCGCTTCGAACTGCGCTCGCCGTGACCGCGAGAGGGACGCGAAGGAGGCGAAGAGAGCCAGCAGCCGGAGGAGACAAGCCCGGCGGGACGCGCACCAGGCGGCGCTTCGCCGGTGGAGGAGGGACGGCGGGGCGCAGCCGTCGTCCCCTGAGGACTCCCCGGACCCTCCCAGCGAGGGGGAGGATGAGGAGGAGATCGATGCCGGCGGGGTTCCGCCCGCCGGTCAGGAGGAGGAGATGGCCGCGCCGCTGCCCGAGGCGGGCGTGGCGGCCCCGGGCGATGTTGCGCCGGTGGCGGCGCGGACGGTGGTCGCGCCTGGTCGACCCGCGGCGTCGCGGGCGCGAACAATTTTCTCCTCTGCTGCGGGCGCGTCGCGCCGCAGCGGAGCGAGTGTCGAGGGCTCGGGGGGTTCGCAGCCCCCGAGCGATTTGAGGGGGTCCTCGAGTTCGAGGAGGGCTCCCTCAACGGGCGGCTCGAAGCGGAAGCTGCGGGCGCTGCAGGATTGCACCCGGTAAGTTCTGCCTCGAACTTTTTCGCAGCTTTTCATCCTCGTTCGGTTTTTTGTTTCGTGATTTTCGTTCTTTCTTTTTGATTTAGCACGGGTGGCGCCAGGGTCGCCCCTATCCTCGCGCCCAAGAAGGCGTTGAAGGTTGGGGGGTCGGATTCCCCTCACCCCGGAGGATCGCGTTCGCGCGGGACTCCGCGTCCCGCAGCGATGTCCGCAGCGACGCCGGTGGATCCGGCGCCGCGGGTGCGAGACTCCGGGTCGGCGGAGGAGGAGCGGGAGAGGACGCCCCTGGTGGCGGAGCCGAGGCAGGATGCCCCGGTGGTTGAGGTGGAGCCGGGGCACGGCGCCCCGGTGACGGAAGTAGGCGAGCAGGAGGGCCATGCCACTGCTGCGGCCCCTACTGGAAGGAGGCAGGAGGCGGTCGTGCCGGTCGGCGGCACGGTCATCCTGCCGACTTTGGGTCGCGCACAAGGGGCGGTCCAGGGTGGCGATGGCGGGCATGTTCCCCCCGCTGGGGTGTCTGCGGCCGAGGCGTCGGCGGCGCGCTTCTTGTCTCAGGGGCCGCCGCAGATGCCCGTGGCCGGGGGAGCGGCCGAGTGGGATGCGGCCGAGGTGGCGCTGCTCCAGGGGCGTCGCGGCCCGAGCACGTGGCCGGAGGAGCCTGGCGTCTCCGCCCGGGTCTGGCAGAGCATGGCGGAGGAGAACGAGCTGTGGGCTCAGGCCGAACGGGTCGGAACGGACCTGGAGCGGGCCATCTCGGCCGCCGCCGATCTCCATTCCAGGCAGGCGCTGGAGCTCTTCGAGGTATCCCCGCGCTCATCCCAGCACTTCAAGATTGTTTTTAGTCTGTGTCTTATTCCTGATGGCTTCTTCGTGCAGCTTCTGCGGCAAGAGGCGGTAGACAAGATCGCGTGCATCGCGGGCTTGTACGCCGATCTTCGCCGATTCCGCCAGGCGAACGCGGACTTGGGCACGGAAGTGACCCAGCTCACCGTCCGGGTGAGGGAAGTAGAGACGGCCGCCCGCGCACACGAAGAAGCCAAGGCTCGCGCGGAGCGGGAGCGCAACGCTGAGAGAGGCGCGGCGGAGCGGGAGGCCCGAGCCCTGGCCGCGGCGTTGGAGCGGCTCGAGCTTGAGCACAAGGCGCGCGAGGCCGCGCAGTCCCAGCTCGCGGAGGCGGTGGCCCAGGCGGGGCAAAAGGCCCAGGAGGCCGAGTAGCTCGGCCACGCGCTTCGAGAGAAGGAGGGTGCGCTGGCGACCGCGGAGGGCCTGCTCTAGCAGGAGCGCACAGCGCTTACCGAGGCCAGGGCCTTGGTGGACGGTATGTCCTTACGCTTTCCTGGATTTCTGTGTTTGGAGTTCGTCTTGACGTGCTTGAGCTATGTCAGGGCTGCGGAGGGCCGAGGCGGAGAAGGCGGATGAGATGATGGCTGTTCAGGCCGCCTACTCCGAGGCCCAGGGGGAGCTCGAGGCGCTGAAGGTTGCCGCCGATGCGACGTGCCGGGACGTCCAGTGCGTCGACGTGCAGTCGGGGTCGTCGTTGCCTAGCCGCCTGAGGTCTCTGAAGAGCTGCGTGGCGGAGCGCCTCGAGCACGCGCTTCACCTTGGAGTGAAGAAGGCACTCGGCGTGGTGTTGACGCATTACGTCATTGACCTCGCGGCGGTGGCACGCGGTTACTTCATCGACACGGACCTGGACGACGACGCCGCCTTGGCTGCCCTCGACGAGGCTAATGACGGCGCCGAGGATGCTGCCACGGCTCTTGCCGCCAAGTTCGGGCGCGATCTTTTCCCCGAGGAGGATGAAGATGCGTGCGCCGACGTTGGGCCTGAGGCCGCGACCGCCACCGAAGCCGAGGTTGATCCTGAGGCCGACGCCGTGGCGTCCCTTGAGGAGGACATCGCCTCGGTATGCCGCGATGACGATGGTCCTGGGGCGCTTGCATCGGTTCCCTCGACTGTTGCCGCCGAGGCCACCGCGCCCCCGCAAGAAGGTGGAGCCTGAAGGGTTCAGGCTTAGTATCTAAATGTATCTTAGTTTTTAGGAGACTAGTTCTGTAAATAAACTAAGATTGAAAGTCGATCGTGCGTTTCAAACTTGTTTGATTGTTCTATTGTGCTACTCTTGTCTTGGAGAGATTTTAGCCGGGTATTTCGAATCCGCAAGCGATTAAAGCGTGGAGTGGAGAGGGAGATGCCGTATCCCTTCGCGGGCGTAGGCGGTCTCACGGCTCAACCAGCTCCAGCTTTAGCTAGCTCGCGCCCCGCATCCTCTCTAAGCACCTCGAGTTTTAACACAATTTTCGAAAATTGGGACGATTTCGGGAGGGTAAACCCCCCTGCAGCCCCCGAGGGGGGCTTGGCTTTATTTATAAATAGAACCAAGTCCCCCTTGTTTGTGTTGTTAGCAACAATGTTTTCATGTTTTTCGCAAACTCTTTATTATTGTTAACTAAGAACACGAAGTATTTACAAGAAATACTGAGAGTTTTAAGGATAGAAGCGACGTAGCTGTTGGATGTTCCAGGCGTTGGTGAAGACCTCGCCCTTCTCGTTCGCCAGCTTGTAAGTGCCGGGTTTGAGGACCTTGGCGATGATGAACGGTCCTTCCCATGGCGGAGTGAGCTTGTGGCGCTCTCGATTGTCCTGGCGTAGTCTTAGCACCAGGTCCCCTTCGTGGATGTCCCGACGCCGTACCTTCTGAGCTTGGTATCGCCGAAGCGATTGTTGGTAGCGCGCTGAGTGAAGCAACGCTACGTCGCGAGCCTCGTCCACCTGGTCCAGCGAATTCTCGCGGTCCCGCTGGTTTTGGTCTTCCTGGTAGGCCTTAAGCCTCGGAGACCCATACTCCAAGTCTGTTGGGAGGACGGCTTCGGCGCCATAGACGAGGAAGAACGGGCTGAAGCCTGTGGCCCTGCTTGGGGTTGTCCTGAGACTCCAGATCACTGATGGCAGCTCAGCAACCCACTTCCGGCCAAACTTGTTCAGTTTGTTGAAGATTCTTGGCTTCAGGCCTTGTAGTATCATGCCGTTGGCACGTTCTAATTGGCCGTTCGTTTGTGGATGTGCCACGGCCGACCAATCAACGCGAATGTGATGGTCGTCGCAGAACTCCAAGAACTTGTTGCCGGTGAATTGGGTGCCGTTGTCGGTGATGATCGAATTGGGTACCCCGACTCGGTGGATGATGTCGGTGAAGAACAACACGGACTGCTCAGATCTGATGCTGGTGATGGCCCGGACCTCGATCCACTTCGAGAACTTGTCGATGGCTACCAACAAGTGGGTGAATCCCCCGGGCGCTGGGCGGAAGGGCCCCACGAGATCCAACCCCCAGACCGCGAAAGGCCATGTTACAGGGATGGTCTGCAGGGCGTGCGCCAGGAGATGCGTCTTTCGTGCATAGAACTGGCACCCTTCACAGGTGCGCACGACCTCGTTTGCATCGGACACGGCGGTGGGCCAGTAAAAGCCTTGCCGGAATGCGTTACCCACGAGGGTGCGCGGCGCTGCGTGGTGTCCGCACGCCCCGACGTGGATGTCGCGGATCAACTGCCTTCCCTCGGGGATGGGGATGCATCGCTGCAAGATCCCTGAGGCGCTGCGCTTGTACAGCTCGCCGCTGACTGAGACAAAGGTCTTGGCCCTTCTGGCGATGCGGCGCCCCTCGGTTCGGTCCGAGGGCAGCTCTCCGCGATCGATCCATGCGAGGTACGGATCACGCCAGTCTTGTGGTCGCGTGTCTGCGTCGATTTCCATGGCCTCGGCCAAAGAGATTTCAACGTCGAGGGCTTCGAGCCCCTCTTTCGAGGGGTCCTCTTCCATGGGCTCGACTCCCGCAGCCCCCGAGGGTATCCTGTGGTCTCCGGCCTTTGATTCGAAGCTGACGGAGGGGCGGTCGAGGTCGCGGGCGAAGATGTTCGGAGGAACGGTGATTCGCTCCGACGCGATCTTGGCCAGCTGATCCGCTTCCTCGTTGTATTTGCGCATGATATGGTTCAGCTCGAGGCCACAGAATTTGTCCTCGAGACGACGAACCTCGTTGCAATACGCCTCCATCTTTTCGTCGCGGCAGCTTGCGTTCTTCATCACTTGGTCGATGACCAACTGAGAATCTCCCCGGACATCGAGGCGTTTGACGCCGAGGTCGATGGCGATGCGGAGCCCAGCGAGGAGGGCTTCGTACTCCGCCATGTTGTTCGACGCTGGGAAGTGCAAGCGAACCACGTACCGGATATGTTCTCCGAGGGGTGAGACGAAGAGGAGGCCCGCGCCTGCCCCGGTTTTCATCACCGACCCGTCGAAGTACATGGTCCAGCATTCGGCTTGGATCTGCGGCGGTGGAAGTTGGACGTCGGTCCACTCAGCGATGAAATCCGCTAAGGTTTGCGATTTTATCGCCTTTCGCGGTGCGTAGGAGAGAGTCTCCCCTACGAGCTCCATAGACCACTTCGCTATTATACCCGAGACGTCCGGGTTGCGGACTATCTCCCCCAAAGGGAAAGATGAGACCACGGTGACCGGGTGGGCCTCGAAGTAGTGTCGCAGCTTTCGACGCGCGAGCACTACGGCGTAGATTAGCTTCTGGATCGGTGTGTACCGCATCTTGGTTTCAGTCAGCACCTCGCTGACATAGTACACCGGCCTCTGGACCGGCAAAGCGTGGCCCTCCTCTATCCTTTCCACAATGATGACGGCGCTGACAACTTGCGTTGTCGCAGCCACATATAGGTGGAGAGGCTCACCGTTCCGCGGCGGCGTGAGGATGGGTGCGCGTGCGAGCGATGCTTTTAGCCCGTCGAGGGCTTTTTGGGCTTCGGGGGTCCATGAAAAGCGTTCGTGCTTTTTTAGGAGCCGGTACAAAGGTAAGCCCTTCTCGCCAAGTCGAGAGATGAAGCGGCTGAGAGCTGCGAGGCAGCCCAGTACTCTTTGCACCCCCTTGAGGTCCCGAATTGGCCCCATTCATTCCAGGGCCGAGACTTTTTCGGGGTTGGGTTCGATGCCTCGTTGGGAGATGATGAAACCCAATAGCATGCCTCGCGGCACCCCGAATACGCATTTTTCCGGATTCAACTTTACCCCGTTCGCCCGGAGGCAACCGAATGTGATTTGCAGATCGTTGACCAGATCGTTCGCCTTTCTGGTTTTCACAACGATATCGTCAACATATGCCTCAATGGTCCGCCCGATGTGGCTTCCGAAAACGTGTTGCATACATCGCTGGTATGTAGCTCCAGCGTTTCGGAGGCCGAACGGCATAGTGACGTAGCAAAACATGCCAAACGGGGTGATGAAAGAAGTCGCAAGCTGGTCGGACTCTTTCATTTTGATTTGATGATAACCGGAATAAGCATCAAGAAAGCATAGCAATTCACATCCAGCGGTGGAGTCTATTATCTGATCTATTCTAGGCAGAGGAAATGGATCCTTAGGGCATGCTTTGTTTAAACCGGTGTAATCTACACACATGCGCCATTTTCCGTTTTTCTTCTTAACTAGAACAGGATTAGCAAGTCAGGTTGGGTGAAATACCTCTTTGATGAATTCGGCTTGCAGGAGCTTGTGCACCTCCTCCCCGATGGCGCGGCGCCTTTCCTCGTCAAACCGCCGTAGTCGCTGTACCACCGGCTTGGAGTGTGGCTTGATGTCGAGGCTGTGCTCGGCGACCTCCCTCGGGATCCCCGGCATGTCCGAGGGTCTCCACGCGAAGATGTCGGCATTGGCGCGTAGAAAGTCGACGAGCACTGCTTCCTATTTGGGGTCGAGGGTGGTGCTGACCCTCAACGCCTTGCCCTCAGGGGCAGTGGGGTCGAGGGGCACCGCTTTGGTGTGTTCAGCAACCTCGAAGGTGCCCACGTGCCTTTTGGTGGAGTCGACGGCCTCGTTCGCCATCTTCTCCAAATCCGCCACCAGGGCTTCGCTGTAGGCGAGCGCTTCCGCGCCCTCGACGCACTCGACGTCGCACGCATAGGCGTGCTCGTACGACGATCCCACGGTGATGACGCCCTTTGGCCCTGGCATCTTCATCTTGAGGTAGGCGTAGTTGGGAACCGCCATGAACTTGGCATAGCACGGTCGCCCGAAAATAGCGTGGTACGCTCCTGGGAATCCCACCACCTCGAAGGTGAGGGTCTCCCTCCGAAAGTTCTCGGGAGTACCGAAGCAAACGGGCAGGCCGATCTGCCCGAGGGGTTGGACCCGTTTTCCCGGCGCGATGCTGTGGAACGGCGCCTAGCTTGGCCTCAGCTGGTTCGTGCCGATGCCCATGAGCTCTAAGGTGTGGACGTAGAGGATGTTGAGGCTGCTGCCCCCGTCCATCAGCACCTTGGAGAATCGCGTGTTGCCGATGACGGGATCGACGATAAGCGGATAGCGCCCTGGATTCGGGACATAGTCCGGATGGTCCTCGCGGCCAAAGGAGATGGTCTCGTCCGACCAGGCGAGGTAAGTTGGCATCGCGGGGTGAATGGAGAAGACCTCTCGGCGTTCACGTCTCTGCTCCCGGGACGTCGCGTTCACGGTGGGCCCCCCACGATGAAGAATACATTCTCCACATGAGGGAACTCGTCGTTGCCGCCATCGCCCGTATCCTTCTTCGGGCCATCCTCCTTCGTGGAGGTGCGCCTGAAGTAACCCTTGATCATCCCACACTGTTCGAGGGTGTGGGTGACAGGGCCCTTGTGGTACGGGCATGGCTTCTTCAGCATCTCGTCGAACAGGCCTCCCCCCTGAGGGGGCCCCGAGGGCCTTTGCGGCCTCGCTCGACCACGACGGCATCGTCAGAGTCTTCGCCCTGCCGCTGCTGCTGCGCGGATTGCCGAGGCCTCTTGCCTTTACTGCCCCGTTTCTACTTTTTTGTCTTGGCCTTGGGTTTGCTGCCCTCCGCGGGCAGCTCCTCCGCGCGCTTCCCCTTGGTCTTGCCGTCGAAGATCGCCCCGACAGCCTCCTCTCCAGAGGCAAAGTTGGTGGCGATGTCGAACAAAGCGTTGACGCTGGTGGGATGGTTTCGTCCCAGCTCGCGCACCAGCTCTTGACAGGTCGTGCCTTCGAGGAAGGCGTGGATGATTTCGGAGTCACCCACGCTCAGGAGCTCGGTGCAGCGCTTGGAGAAACGACGGATGAAGTCCCTCAGCGGCTCGTCGGCCGCCTGCCGGCACCCGCGCAGGTCCCAGGAGTTTCCGGGGCGCACGTTTGTGCCCTGAAAGTTACCCACGAACATCTTGACCAGGTCGTCCCAGTCGTGGATTTGGTTCGCGGGTAGGTGTTCGAGCCACGTCCGCGCCGAGTCCGCGAGATGAAGCGGAAGGTTGCGGATGATCATGGCATCGTCGATGGCCCCGCCCAGCTGGCAGGCCAGGCGATAGTCGTTGAGCCACGTCTCGGGTTTCGTCTCACCCGAATACTTGGTGATGGTGGTTGGCTGGCGAAAACGCGGCGGGATGGCGGCCGAACGGATCTTCCGGCTGAACACCGGGGTTCCCGGGGGTTCCGGCGTCGGGCTTTTGTCCTCCTCGCTGTCATAGCGACCTCCCCGTCGGGGGTGCCTGCTGCAGGGAGGCGCCGCGTCCTGCCTCTTCTTGTTCAGGACGTTGCGCGCATCGCCATCGTCGACGGCGCCCCGCGTGTCCACAAGTCGGTCCTTCGCGGACCTCCTTGTTTCGCCATCGCCGGTCACGAGCGCCCTTCCGTCGTTCGTTGGACGGTGAGGCGTCCACGCGCCCCTGGGCGGGGTGTGGACGGATTGCTCCTTATCCCACTTGCCGCCTCCAGCTCTCGAACTGTTTTGGTGGCGCATGCGGGAGGCGGAACTTTCCGCTTGTTGAACGGCCGCTTCTTCGACAAGGGCCTGCACCTGGCGCCGCATGCTGCGTGCTTCCGGTGTCGACGGTTCGGGCATGGCCCGAATCAAGGTTGCTGCGGCGACGAGCTTCTGGCTTGCTCGTGGCGGCATGGCAGGACCGGCGTCGTCGCCGTCACCCATGATGTGCGCGTTCGCCGCGTTTGGGCTGCCGGGCTTCCAGGGCTGCGCGCAGCTCCTGTACCTGTTGGCGCTCCTGTTGGAGCTTGGCTTCCAGCTCTTACACCTGCGCAAGCTGTGCCTGCGCGAGTGCGGCTTCACTTGTTGGCTCGGCGGGTGCCGGTGGCGGTTCGCCGTGTCCGGCCCCGTCGCGCGTCTCTTCATCCTCTCCCACGGACTCTACTTCGCCATCGAGGACGAAGCACTCCCGCGTGGGGTCATATTCCCCCTCGCTGGAGTCGTCGGAGCAGGTGAGGCAGAAGTCTGCGATGGCCTGGAAGGAGATAAGGCCTCCGCGGTCGCGCAACCCTGAGTAGTCCAAGTTCGGGTGCTCCTGCCCGCGCGCACTCTCTCCGTCATCCGACTCGGACTGGGGTCCGCCGGGTGAGGAAATGTTGAGGCCGCGGATCGAACCCAGCTGGTGACCCGGCGAATACTCGTGCGCGTTCGGGTTGGCGCTGATTGCCGCGGAGTAGCTTGCGGCCGCGTTGTTCATCCCGTGGGGGAGCTACGCCGGCCCGACCACATTTTCCCAGCGCGCTCCCTCCGCGGGGGCCGCTGGCGGGGGTCCGCCCCCCTGAAATGTGGCGGCGGGCTGGAGCAGCAGGTGTGCGTCCCAGTCAGGGAGGACGATACGCGGAGCAACGCGCCGCTCCGCGCGGATCCGCAGCTCGCGCAGTCCCCGTCGTCTCCTGAGCTGGGCCGGCGTTGGCGGCGTCGGGGTAGCGAGCATCATGTTGGGTGGCCTCGAGGCGAGTCGCATGAGGAGGCCCTCACCGGTCGCTTCGAACTCCAGGCTCCCAAACGTGATCCGGTACCCGCGCGGAAGCGGGCCGGGGGACCCCGTGGCGGATCGTGGCGACATGGCCTTGGCGTGGCCTGCCGTCAAGGGAACTGATCGGGCGAGGTTGATCACAGCGCAGACCCCTACCTGGCGTGCCACTGTCGGTGCTGGGATCGGTCGACCAATCCCCAGCGCCGAACAGAATGCGCTGTGTCCCGTCCCTTGACGGTTGATGCAAGAGCTAGCGCGATGAGACGAGCGATTATCCTGGTTCCGACCGTGAGGTCGTACGTCCAGCAGGGTGCGCTCGGAGCGCTGTACTATCTTGCACCGGAGTGCTTGCAGAGGGGGGCTACAAGCAAGGTGGGAGAGGATGAGGAGTCTCCAAGTCCCTGAGAGCGAGTGTGATTGAGGCGAGTGCCAATATCGTGTCTCTGTCCGTCTCCCCTTTTCTTCTCCTCTTACCTCCTTTTATAGGCCAAGGAGAGAAAGGTGGGGGTAGGGTTTACAAGTACAAGTGTGACGTGCTACAGGGGTATGTACTGGAGAGCATGGCGCCGGGCGTGCATCGTCCTTGACCCTGGCGGGGGATTTATGGCGAGCCCCGGCTTCTGTGAGCGGCGTGGCCGTCCCTGTGCTTGTCTTGGAGTGGCTTCGAGGGGTGTCGTTGCCGTAGTCCGCGTCCAGCCGCCCGTTCGCTGGTTGACTTCGAGGGCGGGGCAGGTGAGGAAGGACCGGAGTTGGCGGTACAGGGGTCGGTATGGTGGTGGCCGTCAACCACAGTACGCGGCGTACCTGGTTCACCAGGAGATGGCCGGGAGTTGGTGGATTTGACCCGGCGCTCTTCATCACCAGGCCACGCCTGACCGGAGTCTGTACTCGGTTGCTGTTTAGATATTCTTTCGAGGGTTCCCCATGCTCATTCGAGGGGCGTCCCGGGGGAAAAGACGGTAGCAGGTGGAACAGTGACGACTGCCAGTCCGCAAAGGGTCTTGCGCAGTGCCGCGTGCGTCCGCACAGCGTTAGTGAGGACACACAGTGACTGGAGTAGGTGGAACAACGAGCTCTGCGGTGTCAGCGGCGCGGCGTGGGGAAAAGATTGCCTTTTGACTTCGGCGCCCGCCTGATGGGGCGGGCATTAAGTGCCGTTGTCGGGCAGGGTGCCGGAGTGCGCCGCGTTGAGTAGAGAGTTGGCCTCGAGCGAGGCGGAGTCGGCTCGCCCGCTCGAGGGAGTGCGCGACCCTCGAGCGAGGCGGGGTTTGCGTCGTGCCTGCTCGAGGGTGCGCGGCCCTCGAGCGAGACGGAGACGTGGGTAGCGACTTGGGTCTCCCCGACAGGCGAGCTCGGACGGCCGTTCTTGGGCCGCGATAGGCTGTGACGGGCCGAGCTGCCTGGCCGGGCCTTCCGGGCTGTCGGTGATTCGGCCCTTCGTGGCGCATCGTTTTCTGAGGGTGATTACCCCGATGATTAGGGGACCCCCTGGGTTTGTCCCCGACACCTATGTGCTAAGCTTTAACACCACTGTCCAAACACCTCAGCTGCTAAACTTTAGCACTTCAAATTAAGGTGCTAAACTTTAGCAAATGCTAAACTTTAGCAATTTGGTTTCCAAACAGGGCCTAGGTACTCGGTAATCTTTCCGTATGTTGGATCGATTCCCCGGCCATTGCCTAGATTTGAGATAATTTTAATCCGACGCTATAGTGCACATCACGTGTTAGATATATCTCCTCAGAACAAGAACAATAATGGACCAATGATATATCAGTTCCACTCTGTCCATTGATTGCAGTCATGCAGAGAAAGCTGCGCCAACACCACCATGCATTTATGGTTTCAGTAATCCACCAGTTCAGCTTGCCACTCTACACGCCGGGTTTAGTAGCGATGTACACGCAGACGTAGTCAAGATATATTGTTTCCAACAATACTGACATTGCTTAACAGTATTCTCTTGCTCACCGTGTATTATCAAATTGATTCGCTTGATATTTGACGTCTACTAATTTAACTTCATATTATTTGCAGAAAAGCAACAATTCTCCACTTCATAGGACGTACATGTAGTACCTTGCTTTATAATATGGCTGATTTCATGATTCATGCTGAGAAGTAGCCTAATTAGCTAGGAAATCAATAGATCATCTGCATGTTAAATGAGATTCAGTATGTGTGGAAGCACCAAAACTGTAGAAGGAAATGATATAGCTTGAGGCGTTATATTGTATCTTCTCAGCCTTTTGGACTATGTAGACTATCTTCATTATGGTTCCCTCAAAAGATAGCAGGTTTTATCACTTGAGTGGACTCTGTAAATCTTAATTTTGATTATCTGCCAGTTTACATCCCTTAACTATATAGGAGCCACAGCAAAAAAAAAGGTTGAAGCAAGTTGTTGTACAAATTTCGCAGTCAAATATGCAATATTGTTTCATAGTACAATTTTCTTTTGCTTGGAAGACAAAAATCCCGAAGCATTTATCATTTTGTCTATTTCCTACTACAGCAAGTGACACCAAGCTTTTTGCTTTGTAATTGCACCTGGTTTAACATGTGGGATAAGATGGACCTCTTCTTTTTATTTGCTCGATAACACTGATATTTTGGCCCTCCTTTTGCCCACCATTTCAGCTGTAACTCAAAGTTATGACAAGGGTGATGATTCAGAAGATGATCTGATTAGTTTTCATTCCTGAAAATCTATCCACATATTGGCACATGTTCCGTGGTCGTTGATTCAGGCCTTCCACAAGAAATATCATGATTCATCCGTCCGTCATTTGTGTGGTCTGAATAGATTTTTAGCTCGTGGTTTCTTTTGAAGGATCAATAGAAGATCATTGGACTTCCAAATTTCACTATGTTGTCAAATATACCAGGAAATCTTCACAATTAGATTTCTTGATTGTGAATTGTTATGGGATAAATAAAGTGTTACCTGGAGACAGTTATATTTGATCCAATAATGTATTTTGTGTCACTTAATTATAGTAAATGAAAGCTTAAAGTTGCACCAGAATTTTGCGCTATTCTTATGTTATTGGTAGAGATTCAACATCTTTCATTCCCTCTGACTCTCTGCAAATAGTAGATAAATACAAAACCCATCATATGTAACATAGGAAGTCTATTAAAAGAAGCAATTACGAGGTACATCCGGTCAAAAAAACTCAGTGGCCTATTTTGCAAGCTAGGAACCTATGAGCTGGTTCACTCTGGTGGGGGTAGCGCGGCAAGCCGCGCCTGCTTTCTACTCCCTCAGTCCCAATTTAAATGCATTTTTAGGATTCAAGTTGCAAACTTAGTACTTATGGTAAAAGACCATTTTACCCCTACTGCAGCAGCAGTAATTATTGCAGCGCGGCAAAAGCCGGTGAAGTGAGTGGTGTGGAAGCAACGAGAATTCTGGTGGAGGATGCCTGGGCGCTTTTTTTAATTGAATGGAGCCCACGTGTCTTGGTTCCACTTAACATATGAGCTCCACGTATGCTGGCTGCAACCCAAAAGGGGCCCAGATTCAGATACTACCAGTGCTAGCGTCCGTTTAATTTGGGAAAAAAATCAAATCCTAGGGATGCACTAATATTGGGACGGAGGGAGTAGTGGGTAGACTAATTGTGGCCTGACCGCCGACGCCGAGCGGTGCGTTCCGTGTCTCTGCCAGCAGCGTCATCAGCGCCAGCCAGCCGCCGGTCACGAGTCCGAGGGACGGAGCGGCTGCACTGGTTGCCCAAGAAAGACAAGACCTCGTTTTCGTTCCACAAAAGGGAGGTCAGAATTAGGCGCCATCCAGACCCAATAAACGTGGTCATCGGCATAGAATAGTCGCGCCGTCGCCGGGCGGCCACGGGCACACAGATCGTTACAGGATTGATTGATCGGGATACAAAATTAAAAGGCGCATGATCCAACAACACATGATTGTCTTGTCCGTTCATCTATCCCAAGGCCGTGGTGGCCTCCTGCACGGCTGCAGCTGCAGGAGCAATCTGATCCGGAACAATGGCATGCGATCCATCCATGTCATCGAACCGTCGAACGAGACCAGGCACGCACACTCACGCGACGCCGCCGTTCGCGCGCGACTTTTCCAGCCTCGGAGATCCTCTGACCGCCGGTGGATTCTTTTCGCCGACGCTGCACTGACTCATGGGAGTGTAGCATTTCACGCCCGGTCAGCAGATGGTGCTGGAACCAAAATTTTGCAGGCAGAGGAGGATAGCTCTCTTTCATGGGACCCAGACTACTACATCAGGGCTGGGCTGTGTTTAGTTCCAAAAACACCACTCAAAATTTCACTATGTAAAAGTCTCATCACATCACATCAAATCTCTCTCCTCATACATGGAGCATTAAATATAGATAAATAAAAAAAACTAAGTATATGATTTTGATGTAAACGACGAGACGAATCTTTTGAGCCTAGTTAGGTCATGGTAGGACAATAATTACCACAAATAAACGAAAAGTGATACGGTGTCTGATTTGACTCGATGTGACTTTTCAACGACACTTTTCATAGAACTGAACACAGCCCATGTGAGACAAAGGTGAAAGCATCAGCGCGTGGTGGCCTGCGTAGAAATTTGGGAGACCTGAGGTAAATTATACGGGCACGGTTCAAATTTTCAAATCGACAGCGACGTTGTGCCACCAGCCCACTACTACCACTAGCGTTTGTCGAGATTAAAAGTTTAAAACACGCAGGGGACCGGGAGGAAACGTAATCATCTTGCTAAGACAACATCAACATGCCACGATTATTTTTTACTTTCGATTTCGAAATAAACAAATCAGGTCCGATTGGTTCGCGTAGGCACCCAGCCTGGCTCGTACCTAGGAGCCAGGCCCCCGCCGGCCAGGCCAGGCGCGTGCAGGGCCATGTTGATTGGTTCCTGTCTTCACAGCGCCCGGCTGCCGCAAGATCTTGATTGGATACCTGGATACCAACACGTTCAGGCTTTTTTTCTTCACTCCTCACGTGCAACTTGCACCACCGCAGCCTGGCTCGCAGGAAACGCCCATTTCCTACGTATCCACGGAGCCAGGCCGGGGCGCGCTTTTTGCATCGCGGGGGACAGGCTCAAGCGCTGCAGCAGCTATCCAATCATGCGCTCGTTGCATCGCGGGAGCCTGGCCGGCCTAAAACCAGGCAACCAATCGGACCCTAGTCTTCCGGAACCCCGTGATCCCGGAACAGCTGTGTCGAGCTGTCGATGATAAGCTGACTTTCCTTGCGCGCCGCTGATAGCCTGGTAGGCCGGCGGGCGGGCAGGCGATCGAGAGCTGGCGGGCCCGCGCGTGCCAGTTGTTGCGCAGCGATGCTTCCAGAGAAAGCTGGTACAGAGCAAAAAGATCACCGCGACGGCAACGTCAAAGCTGACGTGGCAGATCGCCGGTGGGTGGGGCGGCTCCGTCCGGCCGTCGTCCGGCGCGAATCCGCTGCGGCTTCGCGTCCCGGAAGCCGGTTTTGCTCGCATTGCCCTTGGTTCTAGAACGCGACTCGGCCTCGGTGTCGACCTCTTTACTGCAGCCTGCCCGAAGACCCCGTGAGGGCAGGGCAAGTGCTTGTGCTTCTACCGCTGACCTGCCGCGCTCCGTGTCCGAGCAGCGGCTGGGTTCGGTGAATCCGAGCTCTGTAACGCGCTTTTTCGGCGACATGGAGAATTGGAGAGCGACCGTTCCGATCCGGAAAGAGCTAGAACCTGACCGCGCGCGAGGGGTGGTGTGTCACGGGGAGTTGCTACCACGGCCGCCACTTGTGCGCCTGCGCGAGTCGTGACCGAGTGGGCGCGTCATGTGTCGCTCCCGACAGGCGACAGTCTCAGTTGGTCGGTCGCAGCTCACGGTCGGAACTGAAAGAGGCCGAGAGCGCTTGCGGGCGGAACTGAAAGAGGATTCATGGCTGCCTCATCAGAACGCATGCACACAACCTACTGAATACCGATGTTATCCTTTCTTGTAGGCTCAACTAAACAGGGCGGAATGACTGCTTCACGACTGTGCTGCTGTTTACTTAAAAAAAAAAGGAAAGCGGGACTGTGCTGTTGTTTTCTTTTACTTGGACTGCTGGTTTTCATGAGCTGCTACGGCGAAGAGGGGAAAAGGAAAAAGGACCAGCCTGGTCTCGCGATCCAAACGTGCGCTAGTTTAGACTGTTCACCGGGCAAACGTGTCGCTACCGGAGAAACGGCACGTCTCCGGGCATGGCAATCGAAGGCTTAGGGATTACGGAAACTCATAAGTTACGTATCGAACAGTGACTTGCGTGACGCAGCACAATGCCGTGCACCCAGCGACTATTCCGCCTTCGGAAAACGGGGACCCCTCACTGCCGGTCCGCTCCACTTATCTGTGTGCCGTGGACGTGCGGTAGAATTTCTGGAACGGCACGAACAATTCCGGCTAGTGATTGTGGCACCATTCAGCAGCGTTTGGAACCGCATCTTCCAACTTAGACGAGATAAATAATCTTAGCTGTTAAGGCATTGAACCAAAGTTTTCCATGTGTGAAGTTCTCGAGCGCAAAACGACACTCATCAACTGCGCCAAAGTGTGAAAGGAGCTGGTGGCGTACCCAGGAATTTAGGAGACAATTAGCATAAACAATAATATTAGACATTCTAAGCGGTAGTGCGATGTGATTGACAAATCGACAAGCATAACTACTCCAGATTAATTCCCAACTTTAGCTATGTACTTTACTGTATATAACTCTTAAGGAAAAATTATATGGCTAAAACAAGTTCGCGGAGATAACACCAGAGTGAAATGGGTGCACAAAAAGTTGTAGCAACATCAGCGAATGCGCTCTGATAAAAAAATGCCAAAAAAATCCATTAATAGATATGAGTAGCTATCAGCAAATGGTACATATATTTTAGGATTGGATGATTTGGCTTCTTGTTCTTGAAAGTTGGATCTTTGAGCACTGACGTCCTATTTTAGTCGGTCTCGTAAAATATTTGGTCGTGACATCTGACATGCAGGCTGTGCAATGGTGGCAGGCATTGGTGAGTGGTGACAGTCTGGCAGGTAGTCGCATACGGATATCTTCTTCTTTCTAAAATTTCAGAGAAGTGTCAATGAAGGATCGACTCGTTTGGAACATGGAAATCTCGTTTATATATGTTACATATTATAGTATAGTTGTTCTAAAAATTCAAGAGGGCCCACGTCGAAGTGGCGAATAGTTTAAAGTTTCACGTATGCGACTTCATCAGATCGTGCATACGGCAATTAGCACAAGTTTAGCAGAGTAAGTGCGTGCATGCGCCCGACGTGATCGACCGAAGAGGAAAGAGAGACAAAGAATTGGGCAATTAGCACAGATCGTGAAACGTATCGGCCTGCTAATCTGGGCATCTGGCACGGCGGCAATCCACAAACAAACTGCGTTTACTAACTGGGAGTAGTGTTGGGCCAGATCGCAGTCACAGCTGTGGCGATAAGCGCACTCCTCGGCGCGCCGCCCTGATAGGTAGTTAGGCGGCGGGCGGGCGAGCGAGCCGCGGTAGGTGGCCGAAGGCCGAGGGGACAGGTGTCGCGTGGTCGTGGCCGTCGCTTCTAGAAAGCGAGGCCCGCGACTGCGAGCGAGGACGTCAAAGCTGACGCCGACCGGCAGGGGACGTTGCCCCGTGACGCCCAGCACCCCGTTGCGACGCGCTGGCCGGGCCCGGCCTCGACGAAACTGTGAGTGCAGTGGCAGGTGCGCCGGGGGCCAGGGGCCTAACCAACCGATCGAAGCCATTTGGTGGTCGAGCAAGTCCTCGGGCTCGGCTGCTACCACGGGGAGGCGCTGCTGCTGGTCGTCTGCTCATGGTTTATGACCTAGTGGACGCGTCGGCTCCCACTGTGCCGACCCCGCGTGCACTGTGCAGTAATAATAGGCGATGGTGTGGAGACCGAATTTCTTCTCGCTCTGACAGCGAGCATCATCAGATCGAGGATGCCGTGTTGCACAGGATCTGATCGCCCCGGATTCCGCAACATGCCGGGCAAGCAGATCGTTAAAGGAGATAAATTAAGGCTTCTCGTAAGTCTGGAGACTGACAAAGCGTGGAAAAATCCTCGCGCGGTAAACCAGCGGAAAGGTCAGTTTCCAGAACAAGTGAACAACGACGACGAGCACAGTCCGGCACGACACCGACGAGCGCGACCGTTCCAGATTCGAAGGTTCTCTTCTCTCTGACCGCTCCAGTACGTGCTCCACTAACCCAAGCAGTAACACTGATCACTAATCAGTGGGCACCTGCTTCATGTGAACAGCACCGGACACCGGTTGTCCGGTCTGCACTAGGTTTGCTGGGAGTTTAGACCAGCCACGTCTCGAACCGCTCTGATATGTTCCGTTCCGTGTCGCTCGCCACAAACGCCAGCAGGTCCCGGCCCATCGCGTGTTCGATGAAAGGGGCACTGTGCCGACTTTTGCTTGCGCGCGTGGAGAATTTTAGAGATCAACAGCAGAGGAAATCGCAGTCGCGGGTTCCGTTAAGCGAACGATAGGCCACTTGCTGCGCAACCCCGATCGTTTAAGCTGCCGCGTCCAGAAGACGAAAACCCGCGCAAAACAAAACCACACAAGTTCCAACAAAGCAGAAGCATCAGCTATTGGATCGAGACCGACAGGCTTTGGATCGAGAGGCTGACTGAGGTGAACACGTTGCGTCTCGCATCCAACGACTCGCCGAGCGACGCCGCTCCTGCCTTTGGCTGAATCGCCTATTTGCCAGGGCCCCATTTCTTCTTGCTCCGGCAGATCCAAGCTAGTCACTACTGCTACAGGGAGCACATGATGAAGAGTCTCACCGGACCCGAGGGTCAGCACGGCCATGCGCTCCGCTCTGGGGATTGGATCGTTAGTGGAAGAAGGCGATCCAGAACAATGAAAAGTGTGGAAACAGGAAACTCACCAGCAGAAAGATCAGTTCCAGAACAACGACATGCATTGGCATTATTGCTCACTAGTCGCCACCAACGAGATCGACCGGCGACTTGGGCATTGTCACTCACGTCACGCACTGGTGACTATTCCAGCTTTGAGGCATCTCTGACCTCCAGTCCACTTCACTGACCGGCCGGGGCGCCGGGAATGCAGTAAGAATGATCGTGGAACACCAGAACTGACGGTGCACACTTGACGCGAATGGAGTAGGTGCACTGGAAGTCTGGAGCCACGTCTCCAACGTGAAGGAAAATTATTGCCAGGGAGCTGAATTTCCACGGGAACTCGGAATTCCAAATTCGCTTTCATCGACCCAAACGCACACACGCGAAAGGCAACTCATCACGCGCTGAAAGGAAGTGCTCTGCTTAACTGAAACAGAATGATATCTTGTAGCACAGCATGCTTGAACAAATTAGCGAAAAAAACAGTTAGCAATCTTCAAACGCAAGCTAGAGATACCCCGCCTCCTTCGTAGAATTTCACTCTGGGTCTGATTCCGACTGGCAAACGGGGAGGTGGTAGGTGTCCAGCTGCCAGTACTTCTGCTTCACGCCCTTCCAAATTTCATCGGCCAGGCAATCTTTGACGGGGAGAGGGATGAACTGCGTCGAATAGCCCAGATTCGCCAGCTCTAATGCGACGAGCTGGCAATGCACCACGTGGAAGAACGCATTGTCACCGCAGAGGCCATTGAAGTATGAGTAGATCCCTCCGGGCTTCAGTAGCTGAGGAAGGTGTTGGTGGAACTCCCTCATGTCCTCGTAGTATTCCCCGTAAGTGTCGAAAAATATACCTGCGCATGTCCAAACAGGAGAGCATTAGACAACATGTTCCAACAGTGAATATGTAGATTTAGCATTTTGATGTACTTCCCCCCTAACCAGTGAAACAAGCTTGGCCCAACTCCTTTAAAGTTTAACATGCCAATATAGATTACCTAAAATATAAGAGTGTATTGGTTTATTAGACTTCACAGCAATACTGCTGATGGATTCCTTGTACGTTGATTGCATTATAACACAGCAAATTTGCAACGAACTGTTTCTTGTACTCAAGGAAAGTCAAGTTATTTGATGGTAGTATCTACTCTGAGAGTGGATTGATATTAATCTCTGACGGCCAATAGGTGAGAGCTTGTGCTTGAGAAAAAAAATCAAAGGAGGTCGTCATCACATCAGCAGTTACATATCATTTTCAGTTATCATACTAAACACTTTAGCATAGGTGGTTGCAGACTTGCAGATTCCTTTCTTGCTTTATGTTGATGTTTTCAAAGAATTAAAAAAGGCTAGTGATGTATGTGTAGGTCAAAGTCTCCAAGATGGAAAGCTGCACATGGTTTCACATATCCAAAACTAGATCTTATTGAGGAACTGTATGCTCAAAATTCAACAATTTATCCACAAAGGATGCTGACTAGCACTTGAATTCAATGAATTGTCATGCACTCGACATCTTCTATTTGAACATGTATTATTCAGCACCGAAATTATCAAAATGATGATTGGCAGGCATGATTTAATCTTCAATGGCATTGCTATCTCTGCTGATAAACAAAGTATGAAAATGCATGATGTAGAAACATGCATCCAGCCATCCATACAGTTCACAAGTCAGAAGGTCCAAATCACTTATTTTGAACAGGTTTGGTATACTTTCAAACAATTTACTGTAAGACACTTTCAAAAAGGAGTAAAACATGGGGAAGACAAATGGTTCAGTTCTATGGAAAATTTGGGTGTTGTGCTGTTTGGTGGGGAGGAATGCTGGTCTAGGTGCTTGTATTCTTACTGAACAAGAGCTACAAGGAAAAAAAATGGAGAAAGAGATACAGACATATCAATAAGAACAGATAGATTCTCAGGTCTTGGTTTTCACAGTTTGTGATTGCTTGTTGAGTTCAATGTATACACATCACATTTGTTTAAAAGTGTTGTAGTATCTTCTAAGTTCCCGCGTTTTCTCAACTAATTAATACAGAATATGCATTGTTTCCTTGTTTTCTACCACATTCCTCTGTGGCTGTGCCTGTATTGTTGTATCTTCTAAGTTCATGTGTTTTCTCAGCTAATATATCCATAACACTATTTCCTCTATCTGTTCCTATGTTTTCCACTACAATACTCTGGGACTGTTATGTGCAGCCTATTAGGGCCCATGAGGTGGAGCAGCCCTAGGACAGATTAGATTTGTCATTTAGAGGCAAAGATAGATTGAGTTTATTCCTTAACGACAGTGATTGGTTTCTCAGGAGTCAAATCACCACATCTATATACAGATGGCATTGTATCTCTTTTAATTAAGAAAGAAGTAGATCAAGAATATTTATCTACTTCTATCCCTGCCCTTGTGGTGCAGCTGTGGTTAATTGTTGTGGTCATGCTGCTCGGGTTCAGAGCCATTTAAACTATGCAATGACAGGGGCTGTGCCTTTCCAGTGTTTTTGTCGTTCCTTTTCCATTATACCATGCATTCCAAAGAAGCCCTATGGCCTAAGTGCCTGCCGACTAATTTTCTTATTCAGTCCAGCTCAAACAATAAACTAATGTGCATTAATGATTAATGAAGAGTAACCCACCACAATTATTACCTCAATGGATGAAGATACTCAAATGTTAAGAAAATTTTACTACTGACTGTGACGCCCCTGGAAGAGGTCGTCACCGTGATGGAGAAGACGGAAACGGCATCGGCATAATCGACGTGTTAGCGTGTGGTGTGAGTAACGTTCGGGCATGTGGGCCCAGGGTGTCGGTGTCGGCCTGCGGGCGCTATGTAACCGGTTGAGCCGGGCAATACAGACATGAACTTTATTCGCAAGAAAGAAAACCCAACGATGCTTGAGCAGGGCTCCTCGCCCTCTCTATGGCTCGCGTGAGATTTATCCCCTTTGGTTTCTGCTGTTGATTTTCTCACATCGCCGGAGTTCATCTCGCCGGCGATCACGAGTGCTACAGTGGTATCAGAGACAACGTTTTCCTCGGCCGGTGGAGTTTCCCCTTGCTGCCAGTCTCGTCGACGAGCAGCTGCTTCGGTGAGTGTCGTTCCGATCTCACCGCCCACGCCCCGCCCACCGACTCCCAGTCGACGGTAGCCACCGCAGACCGCCGGTTAGCCATTCCGGCGCCGTCGACCACCTCACCATTCGCGCCGCTTAGGTTGTAGTGGGGAATTTGGATTTTCTGCCGAGTATCTGCTTCTGAATCGAAGGCGCCACGCGACGCAGAGGTACGGGATTCGCAAATCAGTGGATCGATTCTGCTTGTGACCGATTGCTGGTGTTTCCCTTTGCCGATTTGGAGTTGTAGTGGTGTTTGTGCGGGAAATCGGTTTATTCTGTGCGGAATTTCACGGATCGCGAAGACGGCGCCTCACAAGCCATCAGTCCAGTCCCAGCTTATCATATCGGCGATGGAGGAAGGGCGACGTCAGGATGATGAGCGGTGGGACAAAGTGATGGATAGTCTAGATCTGCTGTTCGCACGAGTGGAGGATGTTAGTCATACTCAGCACCAGATTCAGGCGAACCAAACTCTGACAGCACGAGCAGTGGAGCAAGTCATTCAGGATCAGTCCTTTTTGGCCAAGCAGATGGACGAGACGGGTAAAGCCATAGCTCAGTTACGCATGGATCGTATGAGGGATGAGAAATTGGAGGAATCTGTGGAGTCTGAGCATGGGGAAGACCTCAACAAGAGACCGAATCATCGTGGCAAGCATCAGCAGGGAGAGCCACACCCTCATCGATCGACGGGCACTTATCACAAGGAGTTTGCTGAAGGACCTCGCTTGAATAGAAGTTACACACCAAAGTTACAGTTCCCCAAGTTTTCAGGTGCTGATCCCAAAATCTGGCGTGCTCACTGTGAGGATTACTTCAAGATTTTGAATGTGCCGGAATCATTGTGGGTGATTACAGCTGCATCAAACATGGAGGGTAATGCGGCAAAATGGGGTCTGGTACAGCGCAGAAAAGGGGGTTCAATAGTTGGAATCAGTTTATGCAAGCTGTGGAAGATAAATTTGGAGCTTATGGCTATTTACATGCCTTGAGTGACCTTCTGGAGCTGAAACAGCAGAGTACAGTGGAGGATTATGTCACAGAATTTGAGGCTTTGCAATTTCAAGTGGAAATGCATAATGATGGGTATGACACCATGTTTTTTGTGACACAATTCACAAAGGGGCTGAAGCCAGAGATTTCTGCTGCAGTAAGAGCACAGGTTCCACAAGATATGGAGAGAGCTGTTATGCTGGCCAAGGTTCAGCAACAATTGCTGGAAAAAGGCAAGGTCAAGTTGCAAAAGATGTCTGGCTCATACAAGCAATATGCTGCAATTAAATCCAAAGCTGATCCAAAGACAACACAACCACCTTATAGCATGACAAAAGAGAGACAGAAAAGGGATTTCCGCAGGGCAAATAATCTGTGTTTTTACTGTCAGGAGCCTTTTGACTCTACACACTTGGCCAAATGCAAAAATAGGCCAAAAGCTCATGTGAATGCACTAGTCACCAATGATTTGGATGTGAATTTAACAGATGAAGTGTTACAGCAACTAGCATTGGAAGACTCTTTGGCTGCTGAGTTTGGCACACTCTCTCTGAATGCATTGTCAGGAACTGATACAGGACAAGCATTGAAATTAAGAGCTCTAGTCCAGAACAAGGTCATGCTAATTCTAGTGGACAGTGGTAGTTCACATAGCTTTGTGAGCTCTTCATTTCTAACCAAATGTGGTATTAGGCCTACTGTCATACCTCCTATTCAGGTGAAAGTGGCCAATGGGGAGATGCTCATGTCAGATAAAGAGGTCAAAGACATGGAATGGTGGATCCAGGGATATACCTTCCATTCAAACATGAGAGTGCTAGAGCTGGGAGCTTTTGATGCTATTCTTGGTTTTGACTGGCTCAAAGCTCACAGTCCAATGGGTTTTTCTTGATGAAGGCAAGCAAGTCAAACTACAAGGGGTTCTTCCTCCACCACTATCACTGAAGGAGTTGTCTGGTGATCAACTAGTGAAATGGTGTTCTGGCAATGAGGTGGGTGCTTTGGCAATGGTGGAGGTACTTACTCCTGACACTACATCTTCTGTTCCTGAAGAAGTTCAGCATATAATTCATCAATATAGTGATGTTTTTGATGATCCTCAAGTCTTACCACCCACCAGGTTACATGATCATCACATACCACTTTTGCCCAATTCTGTTCCAGTAAATTCTAGACCCTATAGATACTCTCCCTTACAGAAAGATGAGATAGAAAGACAGGTTAAAGCTTTACTTGCAGCTGGTTTAGTCACACCTAGCACCAGCCCTTTTGCTTCACCTGTGTTACTAGTTCAAAAAAAGGATGGTAGTTGGAGATTTTGCATTGACTATAGGAAACTGAATTCTATCACAGTTAAAAATAGATTTCCCATGCCTCTCATTGATGAAATCTTGGATGAGTTAGCTGGTACCAAATATTTCACAAAACTAGACATGAGATCAGGTTACCATCAAGTTAGAATGTATCCTGAGGATGAGTACAAGACAGCTTTTAAAACTCATCATGGGCATTATCAATTTAGAGTAATGCCTTTTGGCCTTACTAATGCTCCAGCAACTTTCCAATGTATCATGAATGAAGTGCTAGAACCTTTCTTAAGAAAGTTTGTCTTGGTGTTCCTGGATGATATATTGATTTATAGTCCCAATCTTGAAACCCATATAAGTCACATACAGCAAGTTCTTGAGAAGCTCAGGGAACATAAATTGTACATGAAGATGAGTAAATGTTCCTTTGCTCAATCCAAACTGGAATACTTGGGACATATCATATCTGATCAAGGGGTGGCTACTGATTCAAGAAAGACAGAGGCAATGTTGAATTGGCCACTACCTACTTCTACTACTGAGTTAAGAGGCTTTCTAGGATTGACAGGGTATTACAGAAAATTCATCAAACATTATGGCATTGTAGCCAAACCTCTCACCAATTTACTGAAGAAGAAGAACTTTAGCTGGACTGAGGAAGCTACTCAAGCATTTCAACATCTCAAGAGTCTTATGGCCACTGCCCCAGTACTTGCCATTCCAGATTTTGAGGACACTTTCACAATTGATACAGATGCTTGTGATCTGGGTATAGGTGCTGTATTAATGCAGAAAGGACAGCCTATAGCTTATTTGAGTAAAGCATTGGGTCCAACTCACCAGAAGCTATCAATCTATGAGAAAGAGTTCCTGGCATTGATCATAGCTGTGGAGAGATGGAGGCAATATCTTCAGAGGAAAGAATTCATAATTATGAATGATCACAAGAGTCTCTCTTATCTCTGTGAACAGAATTTGCACTCTGAAATGCAACGAAAAGCTATGACAAGAATGATGGGTCTTCAATTCAGGGTGGTCTACAAGAAGGGCAAGGACAATTTGGCTGCTGATGCACTGTCCAGGGTGGGTCATTTGTTGGCCATTCAGGCTATTTCTGAAGTCAAACCTTTATGGCTTCAGGAGGTGCTTAATGCTTATACTACTGATGCTCAAGCTCAAGTAATGTTGCCCAAGTTGGTTGTCTTTAGTCCTGATGAACAAGGATACTCACTACACCAGGGTCTTATCAGAAACAAGGGTAAAGTGTGGATTCCAAACAATTCAGCATTGCAAACCAAGTTGATTGCAGCTTTTCATGCTAGTGCTGTGGGTGGTCACTCTGGCAACAAGGCTACTTATTACAGACTCAAGAAACTGTTTATGTGGAAAGGCCTCAAATCTGATGTGGAGAGTTATATCAAACAGTGCCAAGTCTGTCAACAGGTCAAACATGAAAACACTCATCCTGCCGGCCTTCTACAACCCTTACCCATTCCAGCAGGGGCTTGGCAGGACTGGACAATGGATTTCATTGAAGGCCTCCCAACTTCTGAGGGTTTCAATACTATTCTTGTGGTGGTAGACAGATTCACAAAATATGCCCATTTCATACCATTGAAACACCCTTTCACTGCTTCAGTGGTAGCTAAGGCAGTGCTGGATAATGTAGTCAAGCTTCATGGCTTTCCAAAATCCATTGTATCTGACAGAGACAAGATTTTCACAAGCACTTTCTGGAAAGAGTTGTTTTCCCTCTGTCAGACCAAGCTCCTACGAAGTTCCTCATATCATCCCCAGACTGATGGTCAAACTGAGAGGGTGA
This sequence comes from Echinochloa phyllopogon, assembly GCA_033239725.1. Lineage (NCBI taxonomy): Eukaryota > Viridiplantae > Streptophyta > Magnoliopsida > Poales > Poaceae > Echinochloa > Echinochloa phyllopogon. Next base: position 5,602,937 of record BTCW01000009.1, on the reverse strand, counting down.
ACCAGTGTGTAGAAATGTACCTCAGATGTGCTGTTCATGAGTCTCCAAAGAAATGGAAAAGTTGGCTATCTGTGGCTGAGTTATGGTATAACACTTCATTTCATTCTTCACTGGGTTGTACACCATTCAAAGCTCTGTATGGCTATGAGTATTCTTCAGCCATTGACATTCCTCTGTCCACCAACATGTCTTCAGAGGCTCGTGATCTGGCAACTGAAAGAGAGGCGATGAATGCTAGACTACAGGAGCATTTGGCTGCAGCCCAAAACAAGATGAAACAGCAAGCAGATCGTCATAGAGTGGACCGACAATTCCAAGTGGGAGATCAAGTACTTCTCAAGTTGCAACCTTATGTGCAGAATTCAGTTGTGAATCGTCCCTTTCCTAAATTGGCATTCAAGTTCTTCGGTCCATATAAAGTGCTGGAGAAGATTGGCGCTGCGGCATACAAACTGGAGTTGCCGGCTGGAAGTCTCATACATCCTGTATTTCACGTATCACAGTTGAAGTCTTTCACTCCAGATCATTCGCCTGTATACAACGACATCACTACTCTGGTTGATCTGAGTGCTCAAGAACTGGTCCCAGAACAAGTGCTGGAGAGACGCCTTGTTAAGAAAGGTAATGCCGCAATTCCTCAAGCTCGCATTAAGTGGTCTCATGTTCCAGTTGAATCGTCGACGTGGGAAGATTGGCATGTTCTGCAAGAGCGTTTTCCTGGTGCTGCTGTTTGGGGACAACCAGCTTCTTCAGAGGGGGGAGGTGTGACGCCCCTGGAAGAGGTCGTCACCGTGATGGAGAAGACGGAAACGGCATCGGCATAATCGACGTGTTAGCGTGTGGTGTGAGTAACGTTCGGGCATGTGGGCCCAGGGTGTCGGTGTCAGCCTGCGGGCGCTATGTGACCGGTTGAGCCGGGCAATACAGACATGAACTTTATTCGCAAGAAAGAAAACCGACGATGCTTGAGCAGGGCTCCTCGCCCTCTCTATGGCTCGCGTGAGATTTATCCCCTTTGGTTTCTGCTGTTGATTTTCTCACATCGCCGGAGTTCATCTCGCCGGCGATCACGAGTGCTACACTGACATGCTTGAACAAGGGCGCACCTTAAAATAAGTTCATTAAAGAAAATAATAGCTCTGTGCATAGTGTAGCAACCTGCAAATGGCTCCATTCAAATTTAAGCTAAACAAGGCTTCCTGGTGCCATGCCCTGCACAAGAAGCATGTAAAGATGTACGATACAAACATGTACTACCTCCATCCTTTTTTATTTGACGTTAGGACCAATCCTTTTAGATTAATTCAACTAGTAATTGTTTTCTATCCTGTCACCTATTAGAGAACAGAGGTAGCATTAGGAATCTAATTTACGATCTGCTGAGAAAGGCCCAAATTCATCTACTCTGAAAACTTTTAGCAGCATTAACCTGAAAGCTTACACTATATTATTATAGTTTTTTAAACACTTTGTCCAAAGTTCTAACAAACGTGTATGACAAACTAAGAATTGAAACCAAGCAGAAACTATGCCATCCATTCAGGATTATGAATTTAACCAGATCCTAGGACATTCTAGAAAGCAAGGCTCTAGAAAGGCCACAAAGACAGATAAAAAAGCTATTGCTATATACTCCAACAATCTTCTATCCTTCACCTTTTGCCCAACTTCATGCTTCCCAATTCCTCTCCTAGAGCATGCCAGGAATAATGCAACCCATGGAAATGTTACTGCAGACACACCTAGAAGTCTAGAACTACAGCATTCCCCAACATGGAAACTTATCCCCAAGCAAGCAATCATTGCAACATCAAAGATCAAACATGACACCAATGAATTGAACAAAGCACAGGTATACCGTCATAAGATCCGAGCTGCGGCATCACGTCCTGCCATCGCCCGAACACGATTTTGATGTTCTTCTTCTCGCCCCACCCGAGCCTGAGCATCCGCGCGTACACTTCTGGGTGGGCCTCGACGATGGTGTGCTCCTCGTGAGCGTACCGCTGTATCGCCTCGTCCACGAGCCCCATCCCGAACCCGACGTTGAGCACCTTGCCACCGCCTTGGCACACCGCCCGCGCGTGCGCCTCCATCAGCGGCCGCTCCCACGCCATCATCACCGCCTTGCTCTCCGCGTCCATCACCCTCTCCTCGCTGAACGAGACCCTGGATTCGAGGTAGCTCTCGGCAGGGGCCCCGTCGGAGGCGTTCGCGGGGGCCGCCTGCCGCCGCGCCACGGTGCCGAGGATGAGCTCGGAGCGGAGCGCGTGGTCGAGGATGATGTCGTAGGTGTCGGGGTCGGATGCGAGGTCCCCCGCGGAGAGGCCCGAGGGGGAGAGCGCGTTCCAGGGCGCGCCGTAGTCGAGGAGGAGGCGCGCAACGGCGGCATGACCCCCCGCGGCCGCATGCATGAGAGGGGTCAAACCAGCAGCATCGAATTGGGTCGCATCAGCTCCTGAAGCAAGGAGTCTAGCGACCTCTTCCTCTTCACCGGACTTCGCCGCGGCGCAGAGCAGCTCCTCCGGCGACTTGCCGTCCTTGCTCTCCGGCGCCGCCGCCATGTTTTTGGGGGGTCGAGCAGTGGAGTTCCCCTCTTCCTCGCTTTCTGAGGTTTTGCTCACGACCTTTGGGCTTGGGCCTTTTGATTCCTCACCAAACCTACCTGGGCCCAATTAATTCACCGGGCCTAGAGGCTCTCCAGTCTCCACTCCCCACCATCACACCGCTTCATGCCCCCTGTATCCTGTAGCCGCCGCACGCACACAGCTGCAGGCAGGCAGCAGAACAACGACGTCGAGCCACCCGCTCGATCCACGCCGCCACCTACTGCACACGGGGGCGTACTAGCTACGCCGACGGTGACGGCGCGGCTCTGGGAGAGCGCGCTCTCCTGCCGCACACTGGCGTAGGCGCGGTTCAGGGAGAGCGCGCCGCGCGAGTGGTTCCAGGACGCACGGGAAGGGAGCTGGCCGTGCGGTAGGCCAGGAGCGCGCCGCGCGCGGGGAGACGAGTCGCGCCTGCGCCCTGAACCCGAGCGGCCAAGCTTCGTCATCGCTTCGCCGTGGGCGGGTGCCGGAAGCGAAATGGGTGGGTTCCGCCACACCTGGTTGGAGGCACGCAAGGTGTTCGTAAGAATGCTTAGCAGTGGAGGCGCGGGCGGCGTCAGTGGCGATGCTCTGGTGGACGCCTCAGACCCCGCAAAGCGCCTCTGCAAGCTCATCATCTCCTGCCGGAAGGCCTCCGCCCTGGAGCACGAGCTTGACCACAGCGGCGTCCGCGTCACACCGGAGGTGGCCGAGTGTGTCCTGGAGCGCCTTGACAATGCTGGCATGCTCGCGTACCGCTTCTTTGAGTGGGCGCGGAGGCAGAAGCGTGGTGGGTGCACGCACACCGTGCGCTCCTTCCACACGGTGGTCGCGTCCCTCGCCAAGATCAGGCAGTACCAGCTCATGTGGGACGTCGTGGCCGTCATGCGCAAGGAGGGTGTGGCCAATGTCGAGACGTTTGGCATCATCATGCGCAAATATGCGCGGGCACAGAAGTTCGATGAGGCTGTTTATACGTTCAACGTCATGGAGAAGTATGGTGTTGCCCCCAACCTCGCTGCCTTCAACAGCTTGCTCTGCGCGCTGTGTAAGTCTAAGAACGTACGCAAGGCGCAGGAGATCTTTGACAAGATGAATAATCGGTTCACTCCTGATGCCAAAACCTATAGCATCTTGCTTGAGGGCTGGGGGAGAGCACCGAACCTCCCAAAGATGCGGGAAGTCTACAGTGAGATGCTTGACGCTGGTTGCCAACCTGACATCGTCACATATGGTATCATGGTTGATGCACTCTGCAAAACGAGATGAGTTGAGGAGGCTGTCCATGTTGTGCAGGACATGAGCTCCAGGGGATGCCAACCGACAACCTTCATATACAGTGTCTTAGTTCATACTTATGGAGTTGAGATGAGGATCGACGATGCTGTTGCAACATTTTTGGATATGGAGAAGGATGGGATTGTGCCTGATGTTGTTGTGTGCAATGCGCTTGTCACTGCCTTCTGCAAAGTAAAAAAGTTTGACAATGCTTTTCGAGTCATGGATGATATGGAAGGCCATGGAATCACCCCAAATTCAAGGACCTGGAATATCATCCTAAATACTCTGATTAGCCTTGGAAAGGATGATGAGGCATACAGGGTCTTCCGCAGCATGATTAAGCGCTGCCAACCAGACTCTGATACTTACACCATCATGATAAAGATGTTCTGTGAGAATGATAAGATAGAGATGGCACTGAAGGTATGGAAGTATATGAGGTTGAAGCAGTTTCTGCCGAGCATGCACACATTCTCCGTGTTGATCAATGGTTTGTGTGACAAGGGTGAAGTTAGCCAAGCCTGTGTCCTGCTTGAAGATATGATAGAGAAGGGCATTAGGCCTCCTGGTTCGACATTTGGCAAGCTGAGGCAGCTGCTTTTGAAAGAAGGAAGGAAGGATGTGCTTGACTTTCTTGTTGAGAAAATGAAAATCCTCATTCAAGAACCTTTGTTTGATTGATCCTTCACTTCTCCAATGGTATGAACGCTTGCTCCTGTCACCTATTCTGATACACATGATTAAAATGGGTTTAATGCACCAAATGCCTACTCTTATTTCTTCATTATTAATTGCAATGCTATTTTTTTTCTCGGAAAACGCAGGAGAGCTGCGCATCATTATATTAAGAAGATGAAAAAGGGAAGAGATCCCATACAACAAAAACACACTCAACACACAAAGACACACCCAGACTCACTCCAACACACCCTAAGCACTGTTCCTCAAGATACAGAGTTACAGACTCGCCCGTGCCTAATTTCTTTACAACGACCATAGGATAATTCTCAGGAACCTACTATCCTGAAGTGGGGGCAGTCAAGAGGGAAATTCCTCGAGCCCCTGCCAGCGACCATAATCTTCGCTCTTCACTTGATATGATTAGAGCATCAGTCATATCCGGAACAGCTCCATCAAATACGCATTTGTTCCGTTGGTTCCAAATCGTCCAGGCCCCCAAGGATTATCAGAGAGTTGAGACCTGCATCTGACTTTCCATTGTTGATGTTCTTCAGGGCTCATGCATTTTAATGTGCCACTCCAGCTGAGTTACTGTTTAGCCTTTATGGATAAATGTTCCCTATTGAAGGATGACAGGATGCCCAACGATGCACTGGGCTTCCTATTCATGTCTCACTCAATCATTTCTATCAAACATCTCATGTCCAAAATGCTGAACTGCTGATAGTATAACTCATTGGCATCTTGTATGTAATACTCATACTTGAGTCCTCTATAAGAGATGAACTAATTTTGGTCAAGGGATCAAGAGGAGTTGTAGGCGCAAGAATCCTGCAAGAACCGGTGTCCCATGTTCTGAACTCAAGAGCTTCGTGCCAAATTGTTCAGGCACAAGTCACTACTGTCTCGATTTTGGAAACTTGTCTGAGCACTTGATCCATGGAAAGGATGGGTGGAGTTCCTCTTACCTGAAGTACAACTAGCTCCAATCTGCTGAAGCTGTTCCCTTCCAAAGTGAGACATTGAGGAAGAACACCAAGGAAAATGCTTTGCTCTAGAAGGCTGTGGATTGCATATTTGGTATTCCTGTGCAGATAAGAAAGGTAAAACAAATGACTTGCTAATGTTTTTTGTACTTAACTGAATTTTCCCTGTTACATGAGACAGACTCTATCATGTTCTCTGTTTTCTTTTGTCAAACCAATTGACATTGTCCTAAGTAAGATTAAAGACAAAAAGGTGAATAATGTCTTGGTTTTGAAAAAGTAACCAAGTAGGTGATCATGATATGGCATTGGATGTAGAACCACTGAGTAATCTTGCATCTGTACTTCTGTTACAAAATTTGGCTTGTGCTTTCGGTCCAGTACAATTGTACATCACTTGAGTCTTAGAGAAATTTAGCTGTAATTCGATTCAGAGGATTTGAAATGATATGTTTCAATGCACAGGTAGGAGGAACACTTTTTCTCTCAAATACGTGTGCAGTCAATCTATTTCAGTTCTGACAACCAATATATGTAACATCCTTGTTTTCTTTTATTTTTGGAACCTTCGGGAGGGGCATGTCATTGCATTTCATGCACCTCTCTGAATCTTGTTCCACTGTATGTTCTTTTGAGCTTTCAGATTTATTTCAGGTTCATTGGTCTTATTTTTCTAGTAGAGAAATCACATTATTTCCTAGTGATAGTTGATCCTAAATCTATTTCTGGATTTGTACAACCATCCAGTGGTCATTGCACATCGGCATGCCTTGCATCTGGGTGACAACATGCGCACACCTGACCTTCGTAGATACATTTGCATTTATAGTTTTGCCTGTTCTTGAAAAAACAAGTTAATTTATAGTTTGGTCATGGTAATTAACAAAGTAAGGACAGGGGATATTTTGGAGGGCCGTAGCTCAACCTTATCCTGCCTGTTGAGATTTTCACACACGCAAACAGCTGCACCCACTTCTTGTTCCTCATTTCCAGCCCCTTATCTGTTACACAAGCACTTCAGAATTCTGCAGTTGCATGGCACAGCAAGAATTAGAGCATCATTTCAGAACTTCTTCCTCCCTGACTGCATTGCATCATCGGCTAGTAGAGGTAAAACCTGCCAAGCTTCTCGCGGTGGACTGGATAGAGCGTTGAACTCCAGGAGTTATTGAAATTTCCGTCTCGACCTGGATTCAAAGCACGGCACCTTCTTAGAACAAAGCCCGAGGGAGTCTCCTCCGGTGGTAGAGTTTTTAAGTACAGGTAAAACCTGCACCTTCTTATCCCTTCCTTTTCAGTACATCACTACCAGCAAATTAGTGAGAGCAACTCACCGAGTAGTTCACGGCTTGAGTTATTGACGCAGCTGGGAGGTTGATGGCTGCAAAGGCAAGCCGCGTCCGTTCTAGCTAGAAATTGCAGCGGTGGAACCAACAATTGATGTTCCCAAGTTACAGTTTACATAGCTGTATGTTAGAAATCAGGTCTTGAGTCTTGACCAGCCACAGGTGAAAGAGCAGGATCATCTCATAACTGTATTAGTACTAGGAAGAGTATTAGTGCAGTCTTGTCCTGCTGCTAATGAGTCAGCTGTTAGCAATAGAAATAATAGTTGTGGCTGTAGCAGTGGTTAAAGTAATTTGTGATGTCACAATTTCAGGAGAGCTAAAGTGCTAAACTCGTGAGATGGGAAAACAGAGAGGTCACTAGAAAAGACTACTCATGTTGCCATATAATTAGCACATCTCGTTTATGCATTTTCTCATGATTGAATGCACAATCTGCCATGGCGCATGCCTCCTGCAGGCTTCAGTTCAATATTCCTGCAGGATGTATATGCATATATGCAGTAAGTCGTAAATTTACCTGCTAGTGAGAAAGGCATAAGTTAGATAGTTCCTTGTATTTCTAGGAGATTTATCATCAGATAGGGCCTGGCGACAGGGTTCCCTGTTTCAGATGCAAATTTAGTGTGTGTGTGTGTGTGTGTGTATAGTAAAATAAGTAACCTAGTCCATGGTCTTGGACTCATGCATCAATTTGTGAGATTAATCAGCAGTGATGTTTCAATTTGGACCTTGACCCGTGAAAGTGCTTCAGTGATTAGAATACAGCAGAGATGTATATGCATGAAACTAGCAGTTTAGCCAGAAAAAGTCATGTTTTCCAAATAAATAACTACAAAAATTCTAGCAGTGGCGGATGAGTATGGCTTAAGTACTAACTGAGACAGCAGTATCTATCTGATGCTAGTCCATGTCCTAGGTTCACATGTGAACAGTACATGTTCCTTTCCTAACGGCATCAAGTCTTTTTAAGTAATGTTTGACATATTTGTACTTGTTAGCTCTGTTTAGGGTGAATATCGTTCTGTTTAGAGTGCATATTATTCTCATTTCTTAATGAACAATTACTGCACATGTCATGCTTATAGAAAATTAGCTTCAGAGCGTCATTGGCAGTACTAGAAAATTTTTCTGGAACCTCCAGTACATCATATGCGCCTATGTCCTCGCCCTGTTCGTTTGGATTGTTTCCAGCGAGTCAACAGTGTTTTTCTCTCAGCGAAAACCAGCGCCAGCCACCAACCACCCAGCAGTGTTTTTCTCTCAGCAAAAATCAGCGCCAGCCACCAGCCAAACGAACAGGGCACCAGTTTGCAAAACATATCCGGAATTGCTTTCTTGTTATGCTGGTTCTTGCCTGGCGTTCCATTTGGTTCTTTTTGGTGTTATTCCTTATTGCAAATATGATAGATTACAGATGAACGACACACTATGATCATGGAACTTGCCGATGCAAGATAATATCAAATTCTATATTTTAACTACCATTTTTTCTTCTTTTTAACATGTCGTTATTCCCGTCTGTTAAAAGTGCAACCACCTGGGACGTAGTACTCCGTATGCCTGTACCTTTTGCAGCATACTGGTCCCAGACTCCCAGTCGATATTGCGTTCGTAGTTTGATGACCACGGGCGTCCTTGGAGTGCTAACAGTAATAACACCGCAGCATTTAATATGCCCCTTGCTTTAGATTTCAAGCAAAACGATTGAACGGCTAGAGTAATGGCGCCGCGTGATGGGGGCATGGGTAGATCCTGCGTAGAGCCGTACCGTACGAGATCGCTGCTCCGGACGCCGCGCCCTTGCCTTGATCGCAGCATTAAATTCCGCGCCCGGGAAACGGGATTGGTTGCTCGGTGGGTGGTGGCAGCGGCGGCGGCCCACGCTGCCGGCCTGCCGCCCACCGCGACATGCTCGGGGCGAGTAGTACATTGGTTTGCTTACCCACCGATCACGCTTGCCAATGCCCCCAACGGCTAGTCCGGTGATCGCGGCAAAGGCAAACGGCACGGGCAGATCACGGTGCACCCCAGCATCACTCCTCTGGACATATTTCGGCAACACGTCACTCCTATCGCCGAACACATTACTGGAGGCACGCATTCTTATACTGATCGCAATGGCCGTGCCAGAGGTGGCCACGGTGGGGCTGCGGCCGCCGAGCACTAAGCATGTCCACACCCATGCGCGCGGCGCACCACGCGACGGCTATTCTTGACCGGAACCACGCCCCGACCCACCCAATGCCCAATTTCACTTCACCGCGGCGCCCGCGATGAACGCGCAAAGGGACGAAGAGACGGTCGGTAGGATCCACTGATCCAGCACCACACCAGCGGTCACGCGTTTGGGAGGCGAAACGCGAGGAAGAAGTATCTCCGAACCCCTCCCCAGCCCGTGATCTATTACTACCAGCTCAGCTCGTTGTATCCACCTGTGACCAGGCACGGATGCACGCATGTGAGCAGAGCAGAGCACGGCTGGAGAGGTTTGCAGCGGCACGGGCATGTGGCTGGTAATAGAAAGCCAGCACCTGTCCGGCCAGCGCGCCGAGCGAGAACACGGGGGGCTCACTCGCCGGACGCGCACATGCACCGCGCCCCATATGGGAGCAGTACTAGCAGTCTAGCCCAAGAGCAGGTGATGCCGCTACTTGTCCGGGCGGCGTCGTAATCCGGCGAGCAAGAGGCAGCGGATTCCCATGAATGGGCGCTGGTGCGTACGCGGCGCGGAATTTATAGCTAACGGATCGGGAGATTTTTTGCCCCTTTTAGGTGATGTTGACTTGTTGGGATGCATGCGCGCGATGTGATTACGCTAGTGTTGTCCTCTTGGCGATCTGGGGCAGCTTCTTTTGCGTATGGCTTACTCCCGGCCTTTCAGAAAGCGATTGGCTTTGCTAATCTGGGAATCAAGTGGTTGAGTCCACCTAAGACCGACCACTGTCGGCGAGCTGTAGTATATACTATTCTCAGATTCTGCGAGTTGGAGGGGATAAGGTAGGTGTCAGTGGGTTAAGCAACGTGTTTGGCAGGAAGCACTGGAAAACAACATGTGAAACGGTGACAATGACAAATTGCAGACAGATCGGCAGAGGCGTTGATTTGGAGTAACAAATGCAATCGTTTAGGAGCAGTGATCATTTCCTGAGGAGCTAAAATACTTGCGACATTTTGCTTAATTTCCTGCTTCGCCACGATCGGGTCAGTTACAGATTACACCGGCGGCTTACCCACCGGAGCGGCGAAACAAGCGGCGCAATCTCCACACTAGTCGACTGACACAACAGCATCTACCATCTCTCGCATTCGAGAACGGCGCTCGCCATTGCCATCTCGCTCTAGTTCATCTCGAGATCTAGGACGCGCTTTCGCTAATAAGCTGCTACGGCCGGCCGGCTAGGTCCATGTCGCCGCGATCGGGCTGGCGACGACGTGGTGGTCGCTGGACCAGACGAGCCGCCCGAACCCGTTGGTGCCCGACGCCATCGCGGCCGCCGTGAAGGTCACCGTGTAGCTCTGCTTCTCCCCGGCCTTGCTGAAGCTCAGCGTAGTCGGCTCCACGGACACCGTCACCGGCGTGCTCCCCGCGGCGGCGCTCGCGGTCACCCTGTACGTTCCGGGCTGCCCCACGTTGGTCACCGTGCGGGTGTGCTTCACCGTGCCGCCGGCCGCCGGGAACGCCACGGCGAACGACGGGTAGTTGAGCGCGGCCACCGCGTAGGTGCGGTTGGCGGCGCACCCGTCGAAGCTCCGCTTCGTCAGCGTCGCGATCTGCATCGGCCCGTAGTTGATGGCGCACAGGAAGTCCACGTAGTCGGCGGCGGCGATGTCGTACACCAGGCCGGGGTCGACGGCCTTGGACGGGTCGACGTGGCCGGCGCCCACGTCCAGCGGCGTCGCGGCGCGGCCGGTGGCCACGTCCAGGATGCCCTTGCCGCCGGGGTACTCGTTGTACGCCGTCGTCATCAGCGCCGACCGGATCGCCGCCGGGCTCCACTCCGGGTGCGCCGCGCGGAGCAGCGCCGCGAGGCCGCTGACGTGCGGGCACGACATGGACGTGCCGGAGATGATGTTGAAGCCCACGCGGCGGCTGTCGCCGGCGATACCCGAGGGCCCGACGGAGCCCGACCACGCCGCGAGGATGTTCACGCCGGGCGCGATGATGTCGGGCTTGAGGACGTCGGGAGTCACGGTGTTCGGGCCCCGCGACGAGAAGGCCGCGACGACGGGAGACGGCTGGATGCCGACCTTCGTGCCGGCGAAGACAATGGTGGCCGTCGCCTTCGGGTCGGACACGGCGTAGTCCCTCATGGCGTTGCCGGCCTTCTCCCCGACGCCGGAGCCGGGGAGGATGTGCGCGTCGGCGACGAGCTCCTCGCCGTTGGCGGCGGTGTTGGCGAGAATCATGCCGGCGCCGCCGGCGTCCTTGACGACGAAGCCCTTCTGGACCCTGGCATTGGTGCCGCGGTCGCAGAGGACGATCTTGCCGGCGACCTTCTCCGGGATGAGGCTTCCGGACATGCAGAGCTGGCCCATGCTGCTGTTCGACGCGTTCCCGGCGTAGATGAACGGCATCGGCGTGGTGGGCAGCGCCTTGCCGCTGTACAGGGAGACGCCGGTGTAGTTCTTGCCGTTGCCGAGCGCGACGTAGGCGGGGAAGTCGCGGTCGAGGGTCCCCGCGCCGACGGTGGTGATCCACGGCGCGCCGTTCGACAGCGTCGCGGCGCCCGGGCCGGCATTGCCGGCGGAGCAGGACACGAAGATCCCCTTCTCCATGGCGCTGAACGCGCCCACGGCGATGCTGTCGCGGTAGTAGTCCGCCGTGCCGCCGCCGAGGGAGAGGGAGAGCACGTCGACGCCGTCGGTGACCGCGACCTCCATGGCCTTGAGGATGTCGGAGCTGAAGCACCCGCCGAGCCAGCACACCTTGTACGTCGCGACGCGCGCGTGGGGCGCCATGCCCTTGGCCGTCCCGGCGGCGTACCCGAGCAGGTCGGCGCCCTGGACGGCGCCGCCGGCCGCCGTGCTCGACGTGTGCGTCCCGTGGCCGTCGTTGTCCCTCGGCGACCGCGATTCCTTGGAGGTGTCCACGGGGCCCTTGGCCGCCTCGTAGCCCGTCAGGAAGAACCTGGCGCCGATGAGCTTCTTGTTGCAGGCGGAGGCGTTGAAGTCGCTCCCCTTCTCGCACTCGCCCTTCCAGCCCGCCGGCACAGGGCCGAACCCCGTGTCGTCGTAGCTGGGCCTCTCCGGCCACACGCCGGTGTCGAGCACCCCGATGATGACCTCGCTCCCGGTGCTCGACTGCGGGAGCAGCGCGTCCGTGCCGTCGAGCCCCAGGAACTCCGGCGTACGGGTGGTGTGCAGCTCGTACCGCACCTCCGGGTTGACGAGGAGCACGCCGGGCTGCGACTCCAGCGCCTCGGCCTCCGCGCGCGTCAGCCGCGCCGAGTAGCCGTGGAGGAGCGTGTCGTAGGTGTAGAGCACGGAGGCCGCCTCCGACACCGCCTGCAGCGACGAGGCGTACCATTCGCCGTGCTCCACGAAGTCATTCGGCATGGCCGAATGGGACATGTGGACGATGTACGTCTGCCGGCCGTCCCGCCCGGCCGCCGCCGCCAAAATGGCGGCGGCGGCGACAGCAAAGATCACGCATCTCTCGCCATGGCGCCGCATTGTGAGTGAGTGGAGTGGAGGTAACGGAGTGGCGATGGCCGTGAGTGAGGCTGTGGTAGATCGGGACAGTGGCTTTATAGAATCAAGATTGGGGGTCGAATGATTGCAGCAGGACAAGGGGGAAAGATGGATGGACCGGTGCTTCAGCTCCAGCGATCGGACGGGGAAGGTGTGAGGGAGGAGACGGACGGAGGAGAAGAAGAGAGGAGAGTGGCTGCCTGCACGTGGCCTGGCCGCCTTTTATTTTTTGGTTTTCGGCATCACCGCCACATGACCGTTCCAGCCAGGAGCCAAAGATGCTGCTCGCGAAACGTGAAAGTGTTTACTGGCGGTCAAGAGCGGTTGCCCATCGTGTCGCAATTGTTAACTCCCTCTCTCCCTGCCCATGAGCCTCTGCCTCAGGACCAGGTAGAAACTGATGATGCCTGTGGTTAAAAAAAAATGCTCGGTCTCCACCTCCCATGGCGGCGAGCTCGATCCTTCCGTTTCTCCGGCAAAGCCTCCGGGGTGCGGATATCTGCGCACGGTACCTATCTGTAAAGCCGCAAAGAATGATTTCCTGAAGCTTTTTCAGATAGATAACGATATCTTTAGCGAGATGATGGTGTCTGGTAATGATGCTGCCGCTGGATGGAGAATTGAAGACGATGGTGGCGTGGTGCCTGCCGTGGTCGTGGTGTGGATCGTCACCGGCTTGGATGACGGCACGGCACGGCTGGTCGGAAGCGAGCAAGAGAACAACCTCTCTCGCCGAACCCATGCCGGGGTTGGGGAGATAAAGCCGTCGATTTTGTGTGAGTTATTAATCACTGGCAAACATGCCCGTGCGATGCTATGGGATGAGCACGAGCGCAAGACATGATAACCTAGAATCAGATTGTAGCCTATTTTGCTCGCACGTCAAGAATTATGTTAGAATCGTACATTAATTTTGATTTTATTTGTTTTTTTATAAAGACAATATGCTCATGCATTGCTACGGACGAATACGTAGAACACATGATTATGTAAAAAAAATGATTCGAGCAATACTGCAATAGTCACCACCGCTGACCCTCTTTCATTTTTCCGCTGGGCCCAATTGTACGTTTGCTTCCTATGGGATTCACCATTGCTTATAAGTTTTATATATGTTAGTTAATTTTTTATAATAATATGTCTCTTTGTGCAAAGGTATACACACAATCAACTTTAACTTCGTATTTGAATACAATACATCTATATATTCTAACTTGTAATCTATAATGGGATTAATGGAGCGCTGCCCATCGGGGGCCAAAGCTACGTTACACAATCTCACTGAATTTTATATCCGAAGGCACGGGAGTCCATCGTGCACATCTTCTCTCCACGCTAGCTCTTTGACTGTAGCGACGAGTTCTTGTACGGGTTTTGATGGACAACAGATACGTTACACAATCTCACTGAATTTTTTTTATTTCTTTAGCTGATTAGTTTGAAGTATCATGAAGCCCATTGTGGACCAAAACTTGAATGTATTAGCTATGGCTTTGGGAAACAAGAACATGAGTTTTTTAGTGTTGCTTCGAGGAATACAGGAGCGAAGGGAAAATTGAAGCCTTTCATTTGGAAGCATTTGGACATCTGAAACCTTCTATCTTGCTAAACATACCTTGTCAGTTGATCTTTTTCAATTTGTTAATTATACAACTGCAGTAATTTGGCGTGCCCTTTGGAATTAGACTCCTGCACACATGTAGGTTTTCAAATGGTATTTGAGGTGTACCCGCTCATGTCAGATTGCACCAGAAAACCGGCTGAATTAGATCATGCACACATGTCGGATTTCAAATGGCATTTGGTGAGTATGTCCCACCATATCGGATTCTAATTGGTATTTGGCCTATCTTTTAAAAAAATACCGAATCGAACACGCGCACTCGAGCAGACAGCTCCATCCGTGTCCATGTAACAATGGTTGTACTACCCTTTTGTAAATTATTATGGCTTACACTTTTGTCTTTAGTATTTTATATTCTATCATCTGGTCTTTATCACAACATATTTACGTAACTGCTAGAGATATAAGAATACTCAAGATATCAAATCTAGGGTACTTCAACTCTTGTGCTGTTTACTTTAAAGCAACTCAAACAAAGCAACTAACGAGACGGAGCAGCAGCTGAAGGGAGTGGGATATCGCGCGACCGGGGGCGATTGCCGATTGCCCACCGCGCGGACCCCATCCGCCTTCCTCCGCAGCTTCATCTTCTCCCTCGCCGGAAGCCCCCGCCGCCCGGCTCGGGCCTCGGCCGCCTCCGCCGCCACGCTAACTCGCCGGTCGTCTTCTTCTTCATTGCCTCCTCCCCCGCCACCGGCACCGCCCAACGGAGGTTCCCCACCGCCCGGCCGGCCCTCCGCCCGTCGCCCCCGCCGGGCCGGTCACTGCCCCGCCCACCCCTTCTATGTCCGCCGGTGACCGGAGCCCCCAGGTAACCCCGGAACCCTAACCCCGGCGCCGCCCTAGCCTTCTTCTCCGCCTCCGATGGCGCCGCCGCGCGGCGCGAGTGGGTCGCCTGCAAGCGCGTCCGCGCGACCCATCGCTCCATAAACTTAGCACAGCTGAAGACCTGTGTCTGTGTGCCGCTGTGCCGCTGTGACATGTGTGCTCGGGCCCACCGTAACAACTGACCTGTATTCCTTGCGGACACGTGACCTTCTGTCGTCGCGCGCCGGGTCCGTGTTCCGGCTAATTTGGTCCCACCCGTCAGTGCTCCGACGAACAAAAATAATACTCGCTCCATCCCCCGTATCACAGAGATTCAGAGACGACGACCCCCGCCTCCTAGCGTGACGCGAGCGACCTCTCCCCTCACCGGCGGATCATCCTCGTCGTCGCCTACCAATCCCCGGCCCACACGCGTCCGGCGAGGGGCGGCGAGCACGCGGAATGAAGGGAGGTGGCGTCCTTAGGGCCGCCGGCGGAGGCGCCGGCGGCATGGGGCTGATGCGGACGCGGCTGCGGCTGCCCGTGGTGCTCCTCTCCTGCTCCCTCTTCTTCCTAGCCGGCTTCTTCGGCTCGCTCCTCTTCACCCAGGTACGCGACGGCGAGCCCCGCTGCGCCGCGCTCCGATTCGATGCTGCCTTGTTGCGCCGGCCCTGATCCGGCGTGGGCTCGCTGCGGTGCAGGATCCGGAGGAGGCGGACATGCCGGTGCCGAGGGAGCGGCTGCTGGAGGCGGCGTTGCCCGAGATGCCCTTCGGCGAGTCTGGCGAGGCTGCGCCATCCTTGATCCCGTACCAGGTGATGTCTCGTTCCGATTCCGTCCCCGCGTCGGTCGGTTGCCAGGTCGTCGATTGACCATTGCTTTGTCAAGGTTCAGCTTGATATCATGACGTGGCGAGGGGGCATTGGTGCGTAGACGTGTTCTTCGTGGATTTTACGCTAGGTGGTGAATGGATTGCTTTTGGCGGTTACATTCCTTCGGTTGGCACAATTGGGTCTATTGGATAGTTTGTTGTGATATCACGCAGTGATCCACTTGGGGTGAAATTAACTTGGACTGTACCTTGTGTACAACGGTTTTAGTGTGATGCCCTGATAACTAGCATGTGATTGTGGCGGAGCTTGTGGGGTCTGTTGCGTGCATGCAAGTGCCGTGGCCTTGTGGGCTGCTTACGGAATCATGGTTGGCATTTTGAATTTGGCACAGTTGTGTAGGCATCCTGACTTGAGAAGATAGTACAGATGGTGTGGGTGCTACAAGACTTCCGTGACCTCACAAATCCAAATTGTACCTATGTTTCTGCCATCGTGTGGCTTACTGATACTCAGGAAATGTTGTTGCACTGAATGGATGCAGTGTATTTAGGTTCCGTTATGTGTTTGATATATTTATGATTGTAAAATTGTGTAGGCAACTGGCTACATTGAGGATAATTGTTTTGGGTAAAGAATGGATAAGTTGATTATATGCCGTGGGAACAATTTACTCAGACAACCTAGATTACTTACCATTCCACAATACATGCATCTCACATTGAGGTGATGACTGTATATCCTAGCGCATCTTGTTTGTATGGTAAGAATTCAACAATTCCTTTTCAATTTCATGTCTTCTGTTTTCCCTTTTCAATTCCTTTTCAACAACTATAGACTGAGCTTATCAGAAATTGTTGATTTTTTAACCTTTATCGATATGTTTGGCAACCCAATCAGTGCTGCTTCATAACGTATTCTGAACTCTTGAGCAGATTCTGAGCTGGCACCCTCGTGCATTGTACTTTCCACAATTTGCGACATCAGAACAATGTGAAAATATAGTAAAAGTTGCAAAGGAAAGACTTGCACCATCAACATTAGCTCTGAGGAGAGGAGAAACTGCGGAGAGTACCAAAGGAATCAGGACAAGGTATAAAATTGCAGTTAGAGTAACTGCAGTAAAGGAATAGCCAAATAGATTAACAAATTGGTAGCATATATTACTGTGGACAGATTGTGCAGTAGTTCTTTCAGTGGATTGTACCTATTCGGCAATGAGCAATGTCATATCAGAACAGCCTGTTTTTAGGATCAAGGGTTTGTAGATGTTTGTGTTGTTGACCTTTTGAGTTTTCATTAACTATATTTTTAGTCTGTTTGAGACCCAATATGTCTTCCACACATAATCATGAAAATAACTAGACCCTTGTGGCATTACCTGACTCTCGTTGAACTAATGGCGAATACTTATGCCAAACAGTTCGGGAACATTCCTGGGTGCTAATGAAGACCCAACTGGAACCCTTGCAGAAGTTGAGAAGAAGATTGCAAGGGCTACCATGATACCCAGAAATCATGGGGAGGTACTACATACCACATTTTGTGTTTCAGTTGTTCCAATTAGCTGGAAGAGAGAATTTATTATCTCTAGGAATCTGTGTGCCCCTAAAAGGCATGAAATACAAGCATTTATAATTTTTTTTTATTGATGTTCCTTTTATGGTACCTTGCAGCCCTTTAATGTCCTGAGGTATGAGATTAGCCAAAGGTATGCTTCACATTATGATGCATTTGACCCAGCCCAGTATGGTCCACAAAAAAATCAAAGGGTATGTCACACTTCTGCTTGTGTTCTGCCTCGCTTGAATGTTTGTCTTGATGTACGAATTGAATTTTTTTATAAACTCTGTAAAGAAGAAAGGCATTAGAAAGTGCTAGTAATTAATAACATGTCTATTTCCCCCATGAATATTACATCTAACATAGCAAATGTTTATGTACCCTAGTTTTATCTCCTGAGTTTCTGTTTGTTTTTGTCTTTGATCTTTCATGTTCATGGCACAGTGGATTTTCATGAATGTGTCAATCTACTTGAATTCTGGAGACAAGTGATATGAGTTAAAATTACGTAGTAATTTGATTAAACAATGTAGCTAAGGAACTATTGAATTCTCAGGTGGCTTCTTTCTTGCTTTATCTCACGGATGTCGAAGAAGGGGGAGAAACAATGTTCCCATATGAGGTGAGTGGCAAGGAATTTTTCCATATATTTTTTGCTAGCTGATTATAATGTGTTCTGTGCTGATTTGCAGAATGGGGAGAATATGGATACAGGCTATGACTACGAAAAGTGCATTGGCCTAAAGGTAAAACCAAGGAAGGGCGATGGACTCTTGTTTTACTCCCTATTGGTAAATGGCACCATTGACCCGGTATGCGCTAGCCAATCAAGTTGGCCCTATGCTTTTTTCCCGTTCTCTTAGTTGTACACTAAGTAGGACCATTCTTTCGTCTGCCCTAAACAGTAAACCGTTTTCTTTGCAACACTAAATTATGTGCACAATGAAAAATAGTAGAGTTACAAATGCTAGATATTAACATTGGATAGTTTGTGCTGCTAACTTGGGCTTGAACTACTTTTGCAGACTTCACTTCATGGTAGCTGCCCCGTGATCAAGGGCGAGAAATGGGTTGCCACAAAATGGATTAGACAGAATATAGTGTAGAGATCGAGAGGGGGTTAAAGATGCCCTTCAAAATAGATTATACACAAGTATACTGACCATTTTTGTATTTGTTGAACTGAATAGCGAAAAGAAACTGTAACCATTCTGCTTGAATTTTGTCAATACATAACGTTACAAGTAGTGACATCCCACAATCTTTTTCCGTCTCCTTTCGTTTTCCAATTGCACATCGTATGTAATCCCATCAGTCCGGTCGATTATAATGATCGAAGGATAGTGAGGCCGAGGACCCCTTGGACGTTGGCATGCAGAAGGGCCTCAGACACTCGAACCGTGCCGAATGTAATAGCACCCCTGCCTTGACCCGTACAATGTTGTGGACATGTGGTTTCAGGTCACGTCATATTGCCAAACCGTTGGCCTTCAGGAGTTCAGGTCAGGCATCTTCCCCCGATGTAAAATAGGAGTTCAGGTCAGGCATCTTCCCCCGATGTAAAATAGCAGATTGGTTTACCACACGTCAGTGTGCAGTCGTGCAGAAGCGCTAGCAGTGCGTGATGGACGCATGACAAGAAATCTTGACGCAAGTTTATTGTTGAATCAGATAACTCATCAGTGGTGGCTACGATGAGTTCACCTTCTGGTGCTTTCCTCTAGCTTAGGAGTTTTTACTTCTATTTCCTTTTTGTATATAAATCGGGAAGCAAATAAGGTGGTGCTTTCCTGTAGCTTAGGAGTTTTTACTTCTATTTCCTTTTTGTATATAAATCGGGAAGCAAATAAGGTAGCTCATTCGTGTGCCAGGTTTGCTGATCCGGTCAATATCTCTTGTTCTTGGGACAGCAATGCCCTCTTTTGGGTGTGATAAGCTAACTACTGATTGTAATCCTGCTCAAGTATAATACAAGCCCTGTGAATTGCCCTAAAAAAAGAAAGGAGATGCCTACATATGTACATTCGTGCGCTCGACCATTTGTTAGGGGCCAAACTAAAATTCATATATGAGATTCAAAAGCAACAGCTCAGGCTCACAACCCCCAACGGCCCCACCCCACTACATACTCTACCAGGCTACTAGTACGTTGCAAAACATAGCACCAGTCACCCTCAATAAGTGTATTTAATCGAAATGACTACAATCACCAGAAATAAATAAGAATCTTGCACACAATAACACCATAATACAAGCAATGTTGTTATAGCTGTATCGTCTTCAAGTTTACGATTATATGCACGGTGACCCCAAGCTTAAAAGATACTATCAAGCTCAGCAAGGTTGCCCACATGGATTGACTCATACTATTTTTTGTCACTGCCATGGAGTCATGGTACAGAACTACAGATAAAGCAAGATGCCTACTAAACATGGTTTCAGCATAAAGATCAGCAAGGACTAGCAGTAGCTCCATTTCGAGGGTGTACAACATAATTATTGTGGTCGCGTCCTGCTGTTCTCCGCGGCTTTGACTTGGAGGAAGTAGGGATGTGCCTACAAGTATTCATGTGTGGAGCATTAATGCAACAAGTCCAAGCATAGCTTACAATGAATTCTATTCTTTTTTTTTACTGATACGACATTATTTCTAGAAATTTGAAAGAGATTGAGCATCAAATGTCTAGTTGCATGCATGCAAATTGATGACAACTATGTCAAACATCTTCAAGATAATGTTAACATGTCAAAGTACAGAATACTTTGCTGAAATGTGAAAAATATGTGAAGAGTAAACACGGATTAAGCCAACTTAAAACCTAAGCAAGAATATAATTGCAAAATAAAATCATTGGAAATTACATGGAGAGGAGTATACTCAGTTAACTATAATTTATAATATAATACAAACAGAGCGTGACAATGTTCAACAGGACAAATAACTAAGCAAAACTGGTATCTGCAAAGGTAGCTTAACTGTCTGGCTTACCATAGCTTCACGTGCAGTAAGCCTATCTTGGTGATCATAGCGTAGCAGCTTGTCGAGAAAATCTATGGCCTGCAAACATACATAAAACCATACTAAGCAACAGCCTCAGTTAGAAACAAAAATTACTAGAGCTTAACAAACCTCAGGCGATACTAGATGTTGGTTATCAGCATTAATGAACTTCGCCCAGGGTTTTCTACTATGCCTTCATATTATACACATGGAAGGGTTATAAATTATAATTCATCTAAAACAACAGACCAACATCTCAAAGCACGGTAATTTACCTTCCCACAAGAGCTTCAAGTTGAGGGTCAAGTTCGATATGATACTTGTTCAAATAAGCATTCAGCCCATCTGTTCCAAGAACCTAAAAATAATAGAAAGGTAGCAGAATTGGATACTTCGTATCAAATAAGCACTAAATGTACATACATCTGTGACTTTTCAGAATTCAATATCAAACATTGCAAGCTATTTAAAAATTCCTGAGGACCGTTTATAGATATATAAAGTCCATATGTGTGCATACATAAGTGACTTGAAATCCATCACCTCAGGCATCTCGAGTGCTACATTATGCATGAGGTACAATATTCTAACACTATAGATTTTCAATAATAAAAGGCTGAAGCATGCCCCAAATAAAAAGTTGGCTATGGTGCATTTTTCCAGAAAATTACTATAATGAAACTAAGGATACAGGAGACCAGTTACTGATTTGCTGTCAACATGCAGACCTCACTAAATTGGAGCTAGGTCCACAGAACTCCAGGGTTTTAAATTGACGGTTTGGTACATGCCATTGAACACAAATAAGGCATGTTCATGCTGAGATAGAGAGTTGATCTGATGGTGCATGGTTTATGCGATACTGATCCACTGAACTAATTTATATGATGCGAGTTGTCCCCACAAGTTTTATCCTACTCTGGTACAAGTATTTCATAAAAAGCAGATACCAAACACTAGATTTACAAAAACAAGTATATCATTTATAAAATAAAAAGTAGCAAATTATTGTCTCGTCTGTTGCTTCAATGTGGTGTGGTTTCAGATAAAAAATAACAATGTTTCCTTCTTAGAGAACATCTGCTTCTGTGAAACCAATTATGATTATAAAAAGGAAACAACAGGTTGTAACATTGATTTCAAGGTAAGAAGTCAATTGCATAACAGATCACTTCTTAGTTATAATCAAACAACCAAGCCACGAATCACATAAGCACTTATACAATACCAAAAGGTCTAAATACTTTATCACATAGATAATGATGACGTTTACCTTTGCAATCTTCACAAGTTGGTCGTGATTGTCATGACCATAGAAGAACGGTTCCTTGCGAAATATCTGAAACAATCAGTTAGGACACATAAGTAGTTATCAATCACTGACTAATTGCCATTACCCATTGTGCCCTAGATATAGTTACTGACAACATTTATAGCCGTACATACCATTCCAGCAAACATGCAACCAAGACTCCACATATCCAAAGAGTAATCATAGTCTTGTAAATCAACAAGAAGTTCAGGTCCCTTGAAATATCTGAACCAAAGTGAGAAAAAATATGACCAAGTGAGATGCCAAAAGAAAGCATGGACCACTAGTGAAAATTACATGAAATCTACTAATTGATAACATGCTAGTGGTTATACAGGGTAACTATGACAGGCATTGATGGCATCACTAGATTTGCTTTTTTGCAAAAATTCATTGATTTTTATTTTCTTAAATTTCAGCAGTATCAAAACATAAAAATGAATGACAATAAATTGAGTCCCTCGGTTCATATGCTGCTTACAGACACTAGACTACTAGAGTCAGCATCAGATCAACATTCAACCAAAAAAACAAACTGAGCATGTCATGAAAAGCTTAAACAATGTCTCCACCTACCTTGATGCGACACGAACATTATATTCCTTGCCTGGATGGTAGAACTCAGCCAAGCCCCAGTCTATCAAGCGAAGTTTTCGGAGCTCATGGTCTATCATTACATTATGGGGTTTGACATCTCGATGCATAATGCCTTGAGAATGGCAGTAATCTAGAGCCTGGAATTAAAGATTATAATAATTGTGACAAAGCAAGTATTGAAATAAGGATAGACTCATAGACAGCAACAAGACCAGAGGCATATTGAGCGACATAATCAAACTATGGTTGTAATATGTGTCAAATATATTAGGATGGCAATGGCAACCTTGAGTAGCTCGTATATGTAGTACCGGATGTCATAATCCGTCAATGTAGGGTACAAAACTTTGAAGTCTGTGTTGTTGACATATTCAAAGATCAAGCTCGGGGTCTTTGAATGCTGATCTCTGACAATATCAAGCAGCTTCACAATATTTGGACCCCCACAGAGATTCTGAAGTATTTTGATCTCCCTTTTGATCTGCACAAACATATGAAATGTAATGTATGTTAAATGATACAGCATAGAATGACTATTTCATTAGTAATGCTTGGACACTACTCATATCATGAAAAAGGGAACATGCAAGAAAAAAATGCTACTAAGAATGGCAACCCATTCCTTTAAATACCTTCTTTTTCTTGACAGGCTTAAGGATCTTAATGATGCATTTCTCATTATTGTTAACGTTGATGCCTTCAAAGACCTCACTATATTTACCTCTTCCTACTTTCCTGACAACTTCATAGTCATCCTGCTCACTGGTCAAAGATGTAGCATAATGGTTAGGAAAGCATTATCTCCATAGAAATACAAAAAGTTTTATATACTACTACGTGCTTGAGAAATATCAATAAAAAGAAGTAAACAAAACAAACCAAAAGGGCAGATTTAAAGGACCATTCTTAGATTTTTATTTGGAAAACAGAAAACACGAATTCTAAACTAAAAATACTAAAAGTTACAAAAAATGCAGTCGGTTTTTCTCTATAGCTTTCCAAAGTCACAGAAGAAACAGAAAAGAAAACAAAGTAGCCATAGTTGCGTTTTTATCAAGACATCTTGAAACTCCACCGCCAACTAGGAAGACAGCATATATAAGAAATATAACTGATAGCACACTTCAGAAGTTCTGGTCAGGAGAAAAACTATGTGCATTCCAGGTGTCACCAAATATAAGTGCATTCTACTAAGTTTCAGCTATCAATTTCGGTGTCATGACGTATATGATTTCCGGTATGGATGGGAAAATAAGCTGCATGTCTTATGTAGTCACATAAGGTGCTGCGGCATAAATTAGGGAACATCCCCAAGGATTTCAAGTTGCTGGAATTAGCATGCCTGATCATCATAACTCAGATTCTAAATCAGATGAAAAATTCAGCTGTGCCTTGATTATAAAAAGTAAAATGTTTAAACTCAGACCAATCACCAAGAAAGATGTGATGTTGCATTCAATAGACACTACTCTCAACTTTCAAACAAAGGATCTATTGTTAGCTTGATCCCAAAACTGAAATTGAGATCCAATAAAATTTGGCTTCTATTTCTTCAACACTCACACGGACTTATTAGTTAGGAAAAGGGTGATCCGCTTATATTTAGAACTACCAAAAGGTTAACTACGGAAGATCAACAAAAACGAACCTGACGATAGTAGAACATTATACAAGGACTGAATGGAACATGCACCCCAACCAAGCAGACAAAATAGCCAAAGATACCAAATTGTCCTGATAGATATAAAAACGTGCTACCACTACATGGTCGACAGTGAAAAAGAAATATAAGAAGGATTGGGTATTTTTTCAGTCTACAGCATCGAAAATAAGGGTTCTATTGTGGCATTGTCACAACATTTTTTGCCACTTCATCTTCTGCTGCTTCTAAATTTTCATACAGCCCTAGTTGTACCCTGCTAAACCAGATAAACTGACCGTGCAGCTAAACCGAGCCTTGGAACTCCCCCCACTTTGATGCAGAACAACACATAATGGAGTCCGAAAGCAGCCAACCAGACCACCCAGAACCAACGATCCCAGATAATCCACCAGATGGAGACACATACGGATCACATAAGCTCAATCTCGAACGTGCAAGCTGCGTCAAGTGGAGTTGGGACGTGACGTGAAGGAAGCGCCTTACCCCCATTGGACGGTGAGCGCCTCGTAGTCCCAGTACTCCTTGGGGCGGAGGACGTTGATGTCGGTGTAGACCCTCGCCTTCGACATGACGATCCCGGATCCCGCGGCGACCGAGGCGGCGCGCGGACGCGGTAGCGCGAGGAAGGAGGACGCGAGCGCCGCTACTACGACGGCCGCGGCGGCGGCGGGCTTGGCGATGCCGTTAGGCAAGCGGTTCCAAGCCGGCGCACCGATCATGCGGCGGCCATCGCCGGCGGCGAGGGGTGCTAGGGTTTCGGCGTGCGGAAGGGGGAGTGGGGAGGTGGAGGGGAGACGAAGACGGGGAGGAATCTCTCGTCGGGCTTTTTTTAATTTAGCGTGGGGATAGAGAGGTGAGGGGGACGGGCAGGCGCTGGAATCTGCTGGCTTTTCGTCGCTGACAGGTGGATAATTCGCTGACGCGGGGCCCGCGTATTTCCCTTTCTCGGGCCTTGTTTCTGTCACGCTTTCATACCTTCCCAATCGGATATGATAATGGATCCATTTTTCTCTCTATTCTCTAAAAACTCCCATGTCGGATGATTTCGTCTTATCTTGTGTAGGTAATAGGTATCGCCGGCAAGTCGTCGAGTTAGGGTTTGGATTAGTCATTTGATGTTACACGGTGAATTTTGTAAGGTGAAATAGCCATTTGATGTTACACAATGAATTTTGTAAGGTGAAATAGCCATTTTTGTTATACAATGATTTTTTGTAAGGTGAAAGGCATAAGAGAAGAGTCAATGCTAAGTATATTCTGTAATTTTTTAATGAATCTGTCATTTATGTGTCACTTCACCTTGAATTGGGAGCTTATGTGAGATAATGTGAAACAGCGATCTATGAATGGGTAGATGCGAGCTCGAGGATACGATCATGGAAGGGACACATTTTACATGTGCATACGAGACATTGTAAAACTATAGTGAATAGCTAGGTATGCACATCCAGCATGCTATATTAGACGAGATCAAAATAAAAATTGGGGGATTGAATTGGGTTTAATAGTTGAGGGACGAATTCAAACCTCAGAGAAAATTAGCTATTGCACCGATTCATGCCCCCATAGAGTTTGATTATTTTGGAATTCTAAAGTTTCCAATGTCTCTTTCACCGAACTCTTGCATTCTCGCGGCCTTGTATAGCAGAGCAAAAGCAGTTGCCGTAAGGTAGTCACACTTGCAGGCTTATAGCATAATCTGAAAAGGCCCCTACATTCTCCTTATGCCTTGGAAAGTGGCTCCTACATTCTCCCGAACAACTAGTCAATTATTGATTCCTCGACTTGATCCATCACTAATTCTGAACACGCAGCATTCAACCGAAGAACAGTGGAAAGTCAACACCCTGACACTAGTAGCAGCAAGCAACACATGCATCGTGTTCCTTGCTTCCTCTCGTCACGTCATGGTCATGCCATCTTGAGGCTGAGCCAGTGGAACAGCGGCGGCGGCGGCGCCTGCATCCCGACGCCGCCGTCCTCCACCTGCACCACGTCCAGCGCCGCGCCCGGCCCCGGCCTCCTGATCTTGTGGTACGGCGTGCCGCGCGCCTGGCGCCACTCGCGGCCGGAGGCGGTGAGCACGTCGGACTCTGTCGACGACGACGACAGGCTCTCCCCGCCGGACGGGTACTCGCCGCCGTACCTCTTCTTGGCCCCGCCGCCGCCCACGGCGAGCGTGAGCTCCAGCTCCGCGTCGTCGTCGGTCTCCTCCTCCGCTTCCTCGTCGTCCTCCTCCTCCGCGCTCCTCACGTATTCGACGGCCGGCGCCACGACGTCGAGGCCGAGCGCCGTGCGGGGCGCCGGCGTCGCTACTGCGAGGTAGCCGCCGGGGCCGCGAGCGGCGTAGCGGGGCTCGTAGGCGCACATGGCGAGCGCGGCTCTGCTGTGCTCGGTGGAACCGCCATTGGGGGAGGTCGACAGGTTCCTCTGGCTCTTGAGCTCCCTCTTGAGGTCTCGCATCAGAAGCTTCTGAATCCTGTATAAGCGATGGAGCTCGTGAACCTGCAACGTTCAGGGGAGAAGATATTGATCAGTGCTTGTCCTTGATAAGAAAATTGGAATGATGGGGAAGGAGATCGAAGCCTTTGAGTTTACCTGCTGTCTGAAAGTCTCTTCATGCTTCAGCATGGCCATCTTCAGCGTATCTTTGTCGCAGCGCCTGAATACTTGCTCCATGGGCATTTTGGAGGCGTGCTTCTGCTCTATTTCTTCCAACCTGAAGTGAATTTAAGCAAGAGGTCAGTACCGTGCAACTGTAAGATGGAAGCCTCTGAACTGGAATACAAGAATGCAACACTTAATGCAGAGGGGAAAAAAAAAGAAAAAACTGAACTGCAGTATAAGGCTAAAATATGTCTGGTTGCTTTCTGAAAATAGAAGGCTGAAAGAGGTGTGACTGCTATACGGATGTGATAATCCAAAATATGCTCACTACAACTGAGAAGGCAAGGTAAGCCTGAAAAAGGATAAAGATCATGCCAAACTCAACTCCTAGGCTTAAAAATGATTGAACAGAGAATTGAAAATTGATGAACAAATCAGAGAGGAATCAAAAGGGTGGAGCTCATTCATCACCTATTGTAACTGCTTGATGTCAGAGAAGTGACTCACGAACTGTATCCTACTGACCTCTAACTACGAGTACTTCCTC
Organism: Echinochloa phyllopogon; assembly: GCA_033239725.1. Lineage (NCBI taxonomy): Eukaryota > Viridiplantae > Streptophyta > Magnoliopsida > Poales > Poaceae > Echinochloa > Echinochloa phyllopogon. Next base: position 5,575,810 of record BTCW01000009.1, on the reverse strand, counting down.
TTCGCTCTTGCCACTCTCAGTCCCTGATCATTGTATGGCTCCAAAGGCCACAGGCTTTCCCTTTTATACACATCCATCTCCACTCCACAAACACAGCAATGCAGTTCCTCCCTCCCTCTGAACTCTCTGAAGAAAAAAAGCAGCAGGGGACAAGACACGAATGATGTAAGATTCCTTTCACCAGTGGCCGTATTTTTAACGAGGCATGCCGAACGATAAAAGCATACATCACTGTGGGTCTGTGGGCCTGTTCTTGCAGAGGTTCAGGAACAAGAGGGAAACAGGAGACGGATTAAGAAATGGGTCACCACCTAAATTACATGTGCCTTTGCGTAATCATTCGACTGTAATAGAAAATTACTGTAAAAGGGGTGTGTGGTAAAAAGGGTGATGAATGCAAGCTTTTGGAGCCAAATGTACGGTGAAGATAAGCTTTTGGACGACAACAATACGTCAGTGGACCTCTATTCTTTCAATGTGTATACAACAAGGCGTCAACAACAGCTTTAAATCATTTACACCGGACAGTCCTTTTCTCTACCGTCGCACCTGTTTTCATTCGAAGTTAGGGTTTGGTAGGTACAGCAGGGAAAGCTCCAGTATAACATTATGATCCGTCCAGCTGATAGAACAGGAAGTTTTTACTGCCATGTTCTTTCAACTCGAAGCTGTCAATATGTCAAACCCAGATCATTGGACACATGGGGCCAGGGCATAAAAATGCAGCATTAGCCAAAATTTCCTTACCAGTGCACGCCAATTGACTCTAATTTGACTGCTTTTAGTGTAAGAAGGTCATGATGGTCCAAAAAACAGTCCCATAACACTTTGATATCCTTCAGGGTGTACAAAATCCCTTTGGACCATTCAGTGTTCATTATCGTGCATGATTCGGGTCATGGACCGGGACTCTATGGTCATGTCACGACCGTGCGGTAGTGAACGTATAGGGTATGTGTGAGAAGTCTCCGGCCGCTGTGCCGTCGGTTTCCTCCCCGTGTCGTCGGTAGGTGTCGCCGGAGCGACGACAACAGGAGATGAGAGAACAGAGAAGTTGGATGAGAGATTAGATTGGTTTTTGACTTCCTTTATTCCAAACGACCGGGCTTTATATTTATAGCCCTGATTACAAACCAACTCAACTCACAATTGGACTCTAATCCAATGACCCAACGATTACAAACCAAACTAGCAATCCTAACCAATCACGACTCCCTGGTACTCACACCCGGCGCCTCCTCTGATATTGCAGTCCGACCATGACATCTCTCCCGTCCTCCGGAAAGAGCTCGTCCTCGAGCTCGAAAGCAGGATAACGACGCCTGAAGTCGACAACATCCTCCCAAGTTGCCTCACTGGAAGATAAACCTTCCCATTGAATGAGCACTTCCCATTTGCCGCGCGCCAGGCGACTCCTCACCACAGTTGCTGGAACTGGTAGAACACGGCCATGAAGCATCGACGGTAATGGAACTGGTACATCTGGAGCAACACCCTAGAACTTCTTGAGCACACCAACATGGAACACGTCATGAATGCGAGCACCTTCCGGCAACTGTATACGATAAGCCACGTCGCCAATGCGTTCCAAGATCTTGTATGGCCCACAGAAGCGAGGACTCAGCTTGCCCTATGTCTGCTGTCCCAAAGACGCCATCGGCCGGTGAAGCAGTTTGACCCAGACCCAATCTCCAACACCAAACGCCATGGGCGTGTGCTTAGCATCATAGTAGAGCTTGGCCTGGTCCTGAGCTTGAAGAAGACGATCCCGAGCAGCTTGAAGAAAGTCATCACGTTCCAATAGCATTTGGTCCACTGCCGGCGCACGCACATCTCCCTTCTCATAAGTTGCCAAGGCTGGAGGATCCCGACCATAGACAAGCTTGAACGGTGTGGTGTGGAGGGCAGAATGATAAGCCGTGTTGAAACACTATTCAGCCCATGGCAGCCAACGCAGCCACTGTTTAGGACGTTCCCCGGTTGTAACGCCCGCGTTTTTAGCCCTGTTAATGCATCTCATAAATCATTCGATAAAATGGTTTTCAAAATCTTGTTCCATCGTTTGAGCTCAATTTTTTTTTTATTCATCCACAATCCATCCCAAAGCTTAATCTCTCCCTGATTGGTTAATCCTTTCAAATCATCACCAAACCCTTCTCTTTAATCCTAGTATCCTATCTGAGCCACCCACATGTTAATCTCTCCCTTTCCTTTCACACGTGTGCACACTACGAAGCTGCATGCAGCTTTCTAGCTCACTGAACCTGATGATGCAACTTACAATGAATGCTCTGCTTGCACACACCGGCCCTTCTCGCCATTGCTCATCGCACAGCAAAAGCTCGAGCAGCATGCAGACTGCTGCCGCTTCCCATCAGATCACCTCGCAAGGGCCTCGGATGCTCTACAGCTCCACGCGCCATTGCCGCTGCAAAGCAAAAAGCCTGCGGCCGGACCCGCAACGCGACGTCTCGCTGTCTGGCACCTCTCCGCACCTTTACTCCACCCCACTGCCGCTGCCGCGTCGTCGCCGCTGTGCCCTCCCCGCAGCGCCGCGGCTCCTCGCCACGCGCGCCGTTGTTTCCCTCGCCGCCGCACAGCCACGCCATTACTCCGGCCTGCCGCATCCGTCGCATCGCCGCTGAACCGCTGCACGGCTGCCGTGCTCGCGAACCGCCTTCGCCCCGCGCACGAGCACCACGTGGTCCGCGCCGGGCCGCTGCTCGCTGCCGCTGCTGCCGCCGCGCTTGCCGACGCGCGAGAACCGCCTTTGACCACGCGCACGCCCTCGCCGCGTTCCTCGCCGCCGGCCGCTGTGCCGTCGCATCGTCGCCTCGCTGGTCGCGCCGGTCCTGTGTGTTGTCCTCGCTGCCCTGTTCATCAACAGCGCCTCCGAGCCGTCCCATCGCCGGCCGCAAATCCCGGCCGCATTTACTCCCCTCCGCCGGTCTCTCCCTTGGCGCCGAGCACCCGGCGAACCGACTTTCCCCTTCCCCTCCGGCCTATAAATAGGCTACCCGAGCACCTCGCCCACGCCACCACGCTCACCAGCCTCCCAGCTTCCCTTCTCACGCACCACATCACCGCCGCCGCGAGCACCATCGCCGCCGGCCGCCCCCTCCCGTGGAGCCACCTCCACATGCTGCCCTAGCTCAAGGTAAAGAGTGGAATCGAATCCCCTCATCCTCCTCTCCCTCACCATGCCCTCGGATTTGAGAACGGCAGCCGGAAACGCCGTCCAGGCGAAGCGCCGGCGAGCGCGCCGCTGCGCGTCGTCGTTCTCTCTCTGTCTTCCGTGGTCTCTCTCTCCCCCTCTGTTTTCTTTATTCCCTACCATGCCCAGTTAATTAACCTATGGCCCATTCATTAACCGATAAGCCCAGCCCAGCAAAGTCACTCACGTGCAGCAAAGCCCGCGAGACCCATCATCGATGTGTGTTAAACCATTTTTGAGATTAAACAGCCACCTTGCCAATACAATATCTCATCCATTCCAACTCCGATTCACTTGATTCCTTTCCCTAAATTCTTCTAAAATCATAAACTATATATATATTCCATCCATTCTCATCTCCATTTGAGCTCAACGACCAAAACTTGTTCTCTTTTATTTATTTTCGTGTGCTTGTTTGTGTGTGCACCGTAGACCACGGAGTGATCGAGGAGGAGCCCGAGCAGGAGCACTACTGCGAGCAAGAGCCAGAAGGCCAGGAGCCCGAGCAGGAATTTCCGGAAGGCTTCGAGAACGGCAAGTTCTCTCACACCCTTTGATGCATGTTGATTGTCCTAGTTTTATAATTGCAACCCAATGGCCTGTTTTTATAAAACTTGCATGATTTTGCTATGAAAACCTGTTTGGATAGCCACTCCTTGATTTGTTATGACCTATCCTTGACAACCTAGATTAATATTTAATATGATGCGCTCTGTTGAATATTAATCATTGCTAGTGCCGCTTAGGACTTGGTTACTTTTATTCTCAACACTATATTCAAGACGTGTTTAAAAGGATAGCTGCGTGCGTGCTTTAAAATGAAAGTGGTTTGATAAAAACAATGTGTGATGGGCAAACGGTGTGTTCTTTGTGAAGCACCGAGGTGAGCTCGTACCCGTGTGGTAGAGCATGGGGGAGATGCCCGTACTATGATTTTTAAGGATGGTTATCGTGTCATCTTGCCTAACTTATTTTACAGTACCACCACTCGACCGTTGTATGTGGCAACGGCTTAGCATAAACCCCACTAGTTAAACTGTTAGTTATCAGGTGTGCTGATGAGCAACAGAAGGCCATGGAGACGGGATACGAACTGTGTGATGTGTCCCTGGGTAGAACCTTGTTGGTTGGTTGCAGACCCCCTGGTTGTTTCTGTGGTGACTAGTCAGTTTAGCTAAGGTGGGTAATGGCTTTGATAGGATCTGCACCGGCACTAAGGTGTTCGTGTTGTGGTACCCTACTTGTGGTTGTGTACACCTCTGCAGAGTTAAACCTATCCGGATAGCCGTGTCCACGGTATTGGACGAGTTACGGCTTGGGCACTTCACGAGTCCTTTGATTTTGGGTGTGTTACGGTGTGTTGTTTTGAAAAGTGTTGACTCTTGCTGTCGGGCTACGACGGACGGGGAGTCCGGTAGCACTAAGATTTGGGACCTATGTGAATCAAATCAACCGTACTTATGATTCCTGAATTAGCTTAATGCTTTATAAAACTCTTTTAAAACAAACCCTTGCATACTTGCTTTTCTGCAAATAAACCTAAGCCTTATCCTTGGTATATATCCTTTGCATGCTTCTGTTCATATCCCCTCCGTGGGTTTGTTTGGACTTGCTGAGTACGTATGTACTCACCCTTGTTTTAATCTATACAGAGGAAGACCCTGAGTTTGTGCTTGAAGACGTTGAGTAGGAGTCACGTGCTGCACCCAACCTTGCCTGTGGATTTAGGTCACCTGCAGGAAGTTCCGCATGGCGCACTGCTCTGATGAAGGAGTCTTTGTGCTCAATGTTTTTATTTGGAGTTTAGCTTTTATCCTGTTTTTAGTGGCACTTCAGTGCCCACGTCCACGTAGAATTATGTAATGCTGAACCACCTGTTGTAATAATGTGTATCAGCCTCCTGGGACTGATAATTTGTTTCACATTAAGTCTTCTCATTTGAGGGGACGCTTCAGGTGGTATCAGAGCCGATAGGTTGGCTGTAGGACGTGACCCCTAGGACCGAGACCCTTCCCTAAGACTTTCTACCCTAGGCCTTTTCCTTTGCTTAACCTTCTTCCCACACGTGCACTCACAGTTGGCTTTTGCCCTGTTCCAGATGGCTGACAATGGATGGAGTCACGGAATCTGCCCCGCAGAGCCTGGCCTTCCTAACTTGTTGCTACTCAGCCTGGAACGCGTTGGAGTCACGGACCCACCGGAGTACTCATTCCGAGAGTATGAGCGCCGAGGCACCCCTCGGTGTAGGATGATGATCTTCGTGGGAAAAAGCACACTTTATCCTAGCGTCGAGCCCTGGTTTGTCACCGTTACTGGCTTTGGCATCCCAGATGCCTACCATAAGGCCGCCAGGAGAGCCCTGTTATGCATGCGCGCACTCTATAAACAGTGTGGAGCACCACTTGGATTTTTCCCGCCTGTCAGAGGAAGAGGACGCGCATGGATTGCCCGGATGAGGAGCCTTGGGAGAGAAGAGGATTTAGAGGACACTATTTCCCACATGGCTATTTACCTCACCGGTTTGGACCAGTTGTACCGCGAACAGGCGACGCAACTGAAGCACCAAATCCGCAGGGCAGAAAGGGCTGAACAAGAAATGGAACTGCAACGGGAGAAAGCCACCCAAGCCGAGAGTTCCCTAGCCACCCTCCAAGCCCAGTGGGAAGAATATGCCGATGAAAGAGAAGAACTCAAGATACTTAGAAGACAAGCTGGGCTGTTAGAAGGAGAACCCATGGAAACCCATAGGGATGTTAGCACCCAGACCGAGGATGAAGAATTAGAACGCTGCCTTCCACCAAAGAAGCGCCGTACTTGGATCGAGGGAGCATCCCCATGAGTGGTCCAATAGCAGGTCTAGGCTAGAGTTGCCACCTCAATAATAATGTAGTCCCTGTACCATGTATCCCCCGAACCTTGTACCCAACCCTCTTTATGAAATAAAGACCACCTTTGTCATATATTTATGCCAGACTCGTCTATCATTGTTTTCAGATGGCTGAGGAAGGATGGACCCAGGGCGTTTGCCAAGCAGCACCTGGCTTTCCCAGCCTATTGACCCCTGCCCTGGAGCGCCTCGGTGTTACTGAACCCCCGAGGTACTACAGCAGGGAGTACGAGTACCATGGTACTCCTCGCTGTAGAGTGACCCTCTCTGTCGCCAGGAGCGACCGCTTCGGAATAGGACCGTGGCGCGTGACCGCCACAGGGTTTAGGCACCAAGATACCTACCCCTTGGCTGTCAGGAAGGCCCTTCGCTACATGTGCGGGCTTTTCGAGGAGCACCTTGTCCCCACGCCAATGAGGTTCTTTCCGCCGATTGTGAGGACCCCAGTCTGGCGGGCCCGCATAAGGAACCTGGAACGGCGTCGTCAAGAGGAAGACCCCCTGTATCAAGTGGTCACCTACCTCACCTCTTTGGATCAACTCTTTGATGAGCAAGCCAGCTTCCTGAGGGAGCAAATCCAGCGGGCCGAACAAGCAGAGTTCACTGTTAGGGTGCAACAAGTCCGAGTGGCTCAAGCTGAAGCAAGAGCTGCTGCCGCTGTTAGTGGCGAAGCTGTGGCCCAAGAAAGCCTCAGGCAGGCTCGGGACCGGCGCATACAAGATTGGACTCGAAGTGGAACGCCCGTCCCGGCAATAGGAGAAGACCAGATCCTACTTGGGACACCGGTCATAGCCGGGGGAGAACTTTTTGTGACCCCACCAGCCCCACCCGAGACTTCTGCCAGACCAACCGCAGCTGGAGAAGGGGAAGCTGCCGGACAACCCCGTGAGAATGGAACCCTGACTGATGGTGAGCGTGAGCTGCTTACCCCACCGGAAGAGCACTCCGCCCTAGAGGAAGGCTCGCCCCGCGAGTAGACCCGTTGTCAAGTGCCCCTTTGGGAATGAAGCCCCATGGTCCGAAGTAGAAGCCCTCCAGTCCTTAGTAGTACCCCCTTGTATCAGTCGAGTAGAGTGTTTGCGTCTGTACCCCAGTGTTGTACCCCCCCCCTGTTGTTTGAATAAAATCGTTGTGCTTGTTGTGTGCTAGTTTGTGTGCTTTTCGGCAGAAGCTGATTCTGCCTTTTCAAAAATACGTTTAATCCACTTAAACATCACTTTAAATAAACCCAAGCTCACAAAGGCCCTACCCAATCTGCAGATGGCTAGGACCGGCACTAGAGCCTCCCAGAGCCGTGCAAATGCCGCTGCTGGCGCAGAAAGACAGCCAGAAGCACTAGCCCCAGAGAATGTCGAGGTGGAAGAAGAAGTAAGTCAGCATGAAGGAACAAATCAAGGAGGAGCACCAATGCCACCACCTCCACCACCACCTCTGCCTCCCTTTGACTGGAACCAGTACATGCACCAGCAAGCCCTTCTGATAGAGGCCCTGACCAAGTTCGCTGACCGACAACAGAGGCCCCGTGAGCAGAACTTCAATGACAAGTTGACCGCCTTCCTGAGGACCAAGCCACCCACCTTTGGGGGAAGCAGCAATCCTATGGAAGCAGACGACTGGTTACGGGCTATCAAGAGGAAACTCGAGCCATTTGATTGCCAGGACCGTGACAAGGTTCTCCTGGCATCTCACCAGCTCACGGGAACTGCTCTAGCCTGGTGGGAAAACTATTGTGAGGCCGCCGATGATGCCACCCCCACCACCTGGAATGAGTTTGTGAAAGAGTTCCGCCAATACCATATCCCCAAGGCTACCATGAAGCGCAAGGCGGACGAGTTCCGTGCACTACAGCAGGGAACTAAGACAGTGGAGGAGTACACTCATCAGTTCATAGAGCTTTCTCGCTACGCACCAGAAGAGGTGAAAGAGGATGAGAAGAAGCAGGACATGTTTCTGAAAGGCCTGAATGCAGAACTTCGGACGATGCTTTCTATTAATAGCTTTCCAGACTTCAATACTCTAATGAACAGGGCCATTATCTTAGAAAGGGCCAAGGCAGAGGAAAGGAAGGAGAATAAGCGCAAGTTTCTGGAAAGTAAGAACCGTCAACCGGACCGCTTCCAGAAACCAAGGACCTCTAACTATACTGCACCTAGATCCCAAGGCCCCATGCAGTATAGGACTCAGTCACAGGTCACAGGCTCTCAGAACCAGAATACCCAGGCTAAGAGCCAGAACACCTTGAAGCCTCCACAGAGCAGTGTCAGCCAAGTTACTACCGGTAACAACAATACCAGAGTTTGCTTCAACTGCCGTGAGGCAGGACACTATGTCGCCAGCTGCCCCTACCCCAAGAATAAGCCTACCGTATCCACCTTCTCCAATTCAGTGAACGGACCCAAGCCACCTGCCACCGGAGCAAACCGAGTTCCCGTCCGCAGCAACACCAACGGCAACACCAACAATCAGCAGTCTTATGGACGAGCCCGCGTCAACCACATCAACGCGCAAGAGGCTCAAGGAGCACAAGGAGTGGTACTCGGTGAGTTCCTAGTCAGCTCAACTCTGGCAACAGTACTATTTGATTCTGGAGCATCGCATTCTTTTATATCATCAAGTTTCGTGGACAAGCATAAGATACCCACAGTACTACTAAAGACACCCCTTCTAACCCGGACGCCTGGAGGTGACATCAAATGTCAACTAGGTTGTTTACGGGTACGGATCAATTTAAGTGGGGTAGAGTTCCTAGCAGACCTAGTAGTACTTAAGTCTCAGGGAATAGACGTAATCCTTGGAATGGACTGGTTGAGTCTACACAATGGCCTCATAGGTTGTGCTGACAAGGTAGTACACCTGACCAATACCGATGGAGTCCAAGTGACCTGCCACACTCGGGGAAGTGGACCAGACCCAATGGCTTTTAGTATGGATGTGAAGTCCTTGGAAGATGTGCCGGTAGTGAATGAGTACCCAGATGTCTTTCCTGATGAACTTCCTGGAATGCCACCGGATCGGGACATAGAGTTCTATATTGACCTAACCCCAGGAACCGCTCCCATAGCCAAGAGACCCTATAGGATGGCAGCCTCAGAACTAGCAGAGCTGAAGAAACAGTTAGAGGAGTTACAACGATTAGGTTTCATCAGACCCAGCTCATCCCCTTGGGGAGCCCCAGTGCTCTTCGTCAGAAAGAAAGATGGGAGTATGAGGATGTGCGTAGACTATCGCGCCCTAAATGAGGTCACCATCAAGAATAAGTACCCTCTCCCCAGAATAGATGACCTCTTTGACCAGTTGAGAGGAGCCAAATACTTCTCCAAGATTGACCTAAGAACTGGGTATCACCAGCTAAAGATTAAAGCGAGTGACATCCCAAAGACCGCCTTTGTTACCCGGTACGGGCAGTTTGAGTTCACGGTGATGCCTTTTGGACTCACTAATGCACCTGCTTATTTCATGAACCTCATGAACAAGGTATTTATGGATGAGCTAGATAAGTTTGTTGTAGTCTTTATTGATGATATACTTATCTACTCCAAGAGCGCCGAAGAACATGAGCAACACCTGCGAGTAGTTTTGGAGAAGTTGAGAGCGCACAAGCTATATGCCAAATTCAGCAAGTGCGAATTCTGGCTAGAGAAAGTAGCTTTCCTTGGTCATGTGCTAACTGCTCAAGGAGTAGCAGTAGATCCTGAGAAGGTCGAAGCCGTTTCCAATTGGCGGCAACCGACCAATGTAAGTGAAATCAGGAGTTTTCTGGGCTTAGCCGGATATTACCGGAGATTTATTGAGGGATTCTCCAAAATAGCCCGACCCATGACAGAACTACTTAAGAAGGAGAAGAAGTTTGTTTGGACAGAGTCCTGTGAAAGGAGTTTTCAGGAGTTAAAGAAGAGATTGACAACTGCCCCAGTACTAACCTTACCGGACATCCACCGGGACTTTGTCATTTATTGTGACGCATCCCGTCAGGGATTAGGATGTGTCCTTATGCAAGGAGGGAAGGTAGTAGCTTACGCCTCCCGACAGCTTAGACCTCATGAGCAGAACTACCCAACCCATGACCTAGAGTTTGCAGCCGTAGTGCATGCCCTAAAAATTTGGAGGCACTATTTGATTGGAAAAAAGTGCGAGATATACACGGACCATAAGAGTCTGAAATATATTTTCACCCAACCAGATTTAAATCTTCGACAGAGAAGATGGTTGGAGTTAGTTAAGGACTACAACGTGGAAATCCACTATCACCCTGGCAAAGCTAACGTGGTAGCAGATGCCCTAAGTCGGAAATCTTATGGACCCAAGAACACCTATCTGCAAGAGGAAATGGCACGATTAAATGTGCACATTGTCCCTCGAGGATCTAGTCACAAACTGAGCCTCCAACCCACATTAGAAGATAAAATCAGAAAAGCCCAGGGTTCGGATAAGGATTTAATGAAAATCCGCAAGCATACGGGAGAAAATAAGGCACCGGATTTTCGTGTAGACCATGAGGGAACCCTATGGTATAAAGACCGGATTTGTGTGCCCACAGAAGGAGACCTCCGGCAAGTAATCATGGATGAAGCCCATAACTCGGCTTATTCCATTCACCCAGGGTCCACCAAAATGTATTTGGACTTAAAACAAAAATATTGGTGGAAGGGAATGAAAGCAGACATTGCCCAGTTCGTCGCCCAGTGCGACACTTGTCAGAGAGTCAAGGCCGAACACCAGAAACCGGCAGGATTACTGCAACCCCTACCCATTCCAGTGTGGAAGTGGGATGAGGTAGGAATGGATTTTGTAGTAGGATTACCCAAAACCCAAAAAGGATATGACTCTATATGGGTAATAGTGGACCGACTCACAAAAGTCGCCCATTTCCTACCTGTACGGACTAACTATGGTGGGGAAAAGTTAGCCCAACTTTATGTTGCCAACATAGTAAAGTTGCATGGTGTGCCCAGCAGAATCGTCTCAGATCGAGGGCCCCAGTTCACCTCCAAATTTTGGAAAAGTCTGCATAAGGCCATGGGAACTAAGTTGGATTTTAGTTCGGCCTACCACCCGCAGACCGATGGACAGACCGAAAGGGTAAACCAGATTATGGAAGATATGCTAAGGGCATGTGTTCTTACCTATGGTAAAGATTGGGAACAGAGTTTACCATATGCTGAGTTCTCATACAATAATGGTTATCAGGCAAGCCTAGGCATGTCGCCTTTTGAAGCTCTCTATGGAAGAAAGTGTAGGACCCCTCTGATGTGGTCAGAAGTAGGAGAGCGATCCTTAGTAGGACCGGCCCTGATAAAGGAAGCAGAAGAACGAGTGGCTGGGATCCGTGAGAAGCTAAAGGCAGCACAATCCAGACAGAAAAGTTACGCCGACAAGAAAAGACGGGAAATAAGCTTTAGTCCAGGAGACCATGTGTACCTCAAGGTGTCACCCATTAGAGGGACACGAAGATTTCAAATACAGGGGAAATTGGCCCCTAGGTACATTGGACCGTACCAGGTGCTGAAGAAAGTTGGGAAGGTAGCCTACCATCTCCAGCTGCCAGAAGAGATGTCGGACATACACCCGGTATTTCACGTCTCCCAGTTACGAAGATGTCTGAGAGTACCAGAAACCGAGCATGTACCGGTGGAAGCAATTGACTTACAACCAGACCTACGATACCAGGAAGTACCAGTCAAAATTTTGGACACCGTTACCAAGAGAACAAGAAATTCTGAAGTTCGGATTTGTAGAGTTCAGTGGAGCAGACATGGAGTCGCAGAAGCCACATGGGAACGAGAAAACGCGTTGAAGAAAGAGTTTCCCCATCTTTTTAGGAACCAGCCGAATCTCGAGGACGAGATTCCTTTTAAGTGGGGTAGGTTTGTAACGCCCGCGTTTTTAGCCCTGTTAATGCATCTCATAAATCATTCGATAAAATGGTTTTCAAAATCTTGTTCCATCGTTTGAGCTCAATTTTTTTTTTATTCATCCACAATCCATCCCAAAGCTTAATCTCTCCCTGATTGGTTAATCCTTTCAAATCATCACCAAACCCTTCTCTTTAATCCTAGTATCCTATCTGAGCCACCCACATGTTAATCTCTCCCTTTCCTTTCACACGTGTGCACACTACGAAGCTGCATGCAGCTTTCTAGCTCACTGAACCTGATGATGCAACTTACAATGAATGCTCTGCTTGCACACACCGGCCCTTCTCGCCATTGCTCATCGCACAGCAAAAGCTCGAGCAGCATGCAGACTGCTGCCGCTTCCCATCAGATCACCTCGCAAGGGCCTCGGATGCTCTACAGCTCCACGCGCCATTGCCGCTGCAAAGCAAAAAGCCTGCGGCCGGACCCGCAACGCGACGTCTCGCTGTCTGGCACCTCTCCGCACCTTTACTCCACCCCACTGCCGCTGCCGCGTCGTCGCCGCTGTGCCCTCCCCGCAGCGCCGCGGCTCCTCGCCACGCGCGCCGTTGTTTCCCTCGCCGCCGCACAGCCACGCCATTACTCCGGCCTGCCGCATCCGTCGCATCGCCGCTGAACCGCTGCACGGCTGCCGTGCTCGCGAACCGCCTTCGCCCCGCGCACGAGCACCACGTGGTCCGCGCCGGGCCGCTGCTCGCTGCCGCTGCTGCCGCCGCGCTTGCCGACGCGCGAGAACCGCCTTTGACCACGCGCACGCCCTCGCCGCGTTCCTCGCCGCCGGCCGCTGTGCCGTCGCATCGTCGCCTCGCTGGTCGCGCCGGTCCTGTGTGTTGTCCTCGCTGCCCTGTTCATCAACAGCGCCTCCGAGCCGTCCCATCGCCGGCCGCAAATCCCGGCCGCATTTACTCCCCTCCGCCGGTCTCTCCCTTGGCGCCGAGCACCCGGCGAACCGACTTTCCCCTTCCCCTCCGGCCTATAAATAGGCTACCCGAGCACCTCGCCCACGCCACCACGCTCACCAGCCTCCCAGCTTCCCTTCTCACGCACCACATCACCGCCGCCGCGAGCACCATCGCCGCCGGCCGCCCCCTCCCGTGGAGCCACCTCCACATGCTGCCCTAGCTCAAGGTAAAGAGTGGAATCGAATCCCCTCATCCTCCTCTCCCTCACCATGCCCTCGGATTTGAGAACGGCAGCCGGAAACGCCGTCCAGGCGAAGCGCCGGCGAGCGCGCCGCTGCGCGTCGTCGTTCTCTCTCTGTCTTCCGTGGTCTCTCTCTCCCCCTCTGTTTTCTTTATTCCCTACCATGCCCAGTTAATTAACCTATGGCCCATTCATTAACCGATAAGCCCAGCCCAGCAAAGTCACTCACGTGCAGCAAAGCCCGCGAGACCCATCATCGATGTGTGTTAAACCATTTTTGAGATTAAACAGCCACCTTGCCAATACAATATCTCATCCATTCCAACTCCGATTCACTTGATTCCTTTCCCTAAATTCTTCTAAAATCATAAACTATATATATATTCCATCCATTCTCATCTCCATTTGAGCTCAACGACCAAAACTTGTTCTCTTTTATTTATTTTCGTGTGCTTGTTTGTGTGTGCACCGTAGACCACGGAGTGATCGAGGAGGAGCCCGAGCAGGAGCACTACTGCGAGCAAGAGCCAGAAGGCCAGGAGCCCGAGCAGGAATTTCCGGAAGGCTTCGAGAACGGCAAGTTCTCTCACACCCTTTGATGCATGTTGATTGTCCTAGTTTTATAATTGCAACCCAATGGCCTGTTTTTATAAAACTTGCATGATTTTGCTATGAAAACCTGTTTGGATAGCCACTCCTTGATTTGTTATGACCTATCCTTGACAACCTAGATTAATATTTAATATGATGCGCTCTGTTGAATATTAATCATTGCTAGTGCCGCTTAGGATTTGGTTACTTTTATTCTCAACACTATATTCAAGACGTGTTTAAAAGGATAGCTGCGTGCGTGCTTTAAAATGAAAGTGGTTTGATAAAAACAATGTGTGATGGGCAAACGGTGTGTTCTTTGTGAAGCACCGAGGTGAGCTCGTACCCGTGTGGTAGAGCATGGGGGAGATGCCCGTACTATGATTTTTAAGGATGGTTATCGTGTCATCTTGCCTAACTTATTTTACAGTACCACCACTCGACCGTTGTATGTGGCAACGGCTTAGCATAAACCCCACTAGTTAAACTGTTAGTTATCAGGTGTGCTGATGAGCAACAGAAGGCCATGGAGACGGGATACGAACTGTGTGATGTGTCCCTGGGTAGAACCTTGTTGGTTGGTTGCAGACCCCCTGGTTGTTTCTGTGGTGACTAGTCAGTTTAGCTAAGGTGGGTAATGGCTTTGATAGGATCTGCACCGGCACTAAGGTGTTCGTGTTGTGGTACCCTACTTGTGGTTGTGTACACCTCTGCAGAGTTAAACCTATCCGGATAGCCGTGTCCACGGTATTGGACGAGTTACGGCTTGGGCACTTCACGAGTCCTTTGATTTTGGGTGTGTTACGGTGTGTTGTTTTGAAAAGTGTTGACTCTTGCTGTCGGGCTACGACGGACGGGGAGTCCGGTAGCACTAAGATTTGGGACCTATGTGAATCAAATCAACCGTACTTATGATTCCTGAATTAGCTTAATGCTTTATAAAACTCTTTTAAAACAAACCCTTGCATACTTGCTTTTCTGCAAATAAACCTAAGCCTTATCCTTGGTATATATCCTTTGCATGCTTCTGTTCATATCCCCTCCGTGGGTTTGTTTGGACTTGCTGAGTACGTATGTACTCACCCTTGTTTTAATCTATACAGAGGAAGACCCTGAGTTTGTGCTTGAAGACGTTGAGTAGGAGTCACGTGCTGCACCCAACCTTGCCTGTGGATTTAGGTCACCTGCAGGAAGTTCCGCATGGCGCACTGCTCTGATGAAGGAGTCTTTGTGCTCAATGTTTTTATTTGGAGTTTAGCTTTTATCCTGTTTTTAGTGGCACTTCAGTGCCCACGTCCACGTAGAATTATGTAATGCTGAACCACCTGTTGTAATAATGTGTATCAGCCTCCTGGGACTGATAATTTGTTTCACATTAAGTCTTCTCATTTGAGGGGACGCTTCACCGGTCAAGCAGCGAAGATACATAATGATCACCTTGTTGGCAGCCTCTGACTGACCATCACTTTGAGGATGAAAAGCCGAGCTCATCTGCAACTTGGTGCCGGATAAACGAAATAGCTCCCGCCAAAAATTGCTTGTGAAAACTGGATCACGATCACTGACAATGGACTCCGGCATCCCATGCAAGCGTACCACCTCATCAAAGAAGGCCCGGGCAACCGATGTTGCTGTATACGGATGGCCTAATGGAATAAAATGTGCTGCCTTGGAGAAACGGTCAATCACTGTGAGGATGATGGACTTGTTGTGGACTCGTGGCAACCCTTCGACAAAAT
Organism: Echinochloa phyllopogon; assembly: GCA_033239725.1. NCBI lineage: Eukaryota > Viridiplantae > Streptophyta > Magnoliopsida > Poales > Poaceae > Echinochloa > Echinochloa phyllopogon. The sequence goes on along the minus strand of BTCW01000009.1, from coordinate 5,560,321 downwards.
CCATAGCAATGTCAGACCATATCTGAAAGGACCTTGATATCACCTAGAGGGGGGTGAATAGGTGAATCTGCAAATTACAAACTTTTTCACACAGTTAGTACAGAAACCGGTCAGACCGGTTTCTAAAACCGGTCAGACCGCTTGAAGCGGTCAGACCGCTTTGCCAAAGCGGTCAGACCGGTTTTCCACAGAGAAAACCAACTATGTGAATTAACCCCCTCTACGAGTTCTAGCACAAACCAAACTTGGTGATGAGCTCTTGTAGATGATAACTAGCAGGTCCACTTAGTCCCTGCACACAAGTAGAGCACACCCAAGTAGATCGATGCGGAAGCGAATGTAAATGCTAGAATTGAACTTGTGAAGTAGAACAAGAGACAATGATATGTTTTACCGAAGTTCGGAGTTCACCGCTGCCACTAAGGCTTTCACAAAGACACGATGAATCCTAGTCTCCGTTGAGGGCCTACGAAAGGCGGACTTATCCACTCCAAGCCACTTTCCTCGGGTTCCACTAGCTTTTGGCCCTTTTCCACGAAGGAGGCAAGGCCAGCCTTTACAACCAATCCTTGGCTTACCACACACGAGGTAGCTCACCGGCGACGCCTAGCCGTCTAGGAGGCTTCACCTCCAAGAGTAACAAATGCTTCAATTGATTGCTTGACATCACCGGAAGTGCTCAAGACTATGGATATGCTCTCAACTGCTGCAATTAGCTCTCACTTGCTATCTAATGCTCACAACACATACATTCCTCAACCCAAATCAAAAGATATGAACTATGTCAATCAACTCTCACAAAGAGAGGTTTGGGGAGAGCTTGCTGGTGCTTGAGAAGGCTTGGGACGAGCCACAAAGGCAAATGAACCAGCACCCCTCACAAGTGAGGGGTATGGGGTATAAATACCCCACACAACACAAACAAGCCGTTATAGCCGTTGGAAACCGGTCAGACCGGATTCCCAAACCGGTCAGACCGGTTTTCAAACCATAGTAGCCGTTGCACCTGTCAGAGTCCCAAACCGGTCAGACCGGTTTCCCAAACCGGTCAGACCGGTTTGGGTCGACTCACCACACACAGTCCCAAAAGCGGTCAGACCGCTTTCCAAAACCGGTCAGACCGGTTTTGGTCCCCTCAGCACACTAAGTCCCTAAAGGACTTCTCTCTTGAGGTTATCTCTCATGGGTTGATCTATTGAGCACTTTTTGGTGTTATCAAGACAACTAATGTTGCATCCCTCTTGATAGTACGGCATTCCTAAACTCAAGATAAAAACAATAAATAGAATCTACCACTTGAGCTTCAATGCATTGATTGTTGCCATACTTGATCATTCTCAACTTTGAGGGCTTCAACATCTTCATATTGCTGAGCAAATCCAACTTGAGCCAATGACTTAGAATTTTCATTGTATGAAACAATTCATAAGTCATTTCAATATATGATCAATAAAGATTAGATGCTTCGCATTGCTTCACTTGATATGACTTGATCAACGTATAGAAACCAAACTATAATGTTCGACCTTTCCACAAACAAAGTCCCTCGGCTACAAGACCAACTTGCCCTTCACTTTGTTAGGAATGTCACTCCCATCTAGCTTGATCCCTTCCGTCTTCTCTTGCCAAATTAAGCTTCGCTTTGCATTGCATCATCAATGAAATACCACATTGAAATCCATGTTCTTCAATTGAATTGAAATGTCTTCAATATTTTCTTGTATGTTTTCTTTGATAGATAACTTGTCCATAAGCATCAATGCACTTGAGACTATATACTAGCCATAGAATCATGTCTCATTTTGAATATAACCATTGCTATGGATCAAGCCCAAAGAATTCCTAATTCCTTTAATTATTTTGTCCCAAAAACCTTTGACAAGTATCATATTGATGAGACCAACTAATTTGCATAAGACCGTGTCTCATTTGTCATTTCACTTCACTTGTCATTTTATTACTTAGTTGCATGGGATCACATTCACTTGTTTGCTCTCATGTCTTTTATACCAATAATGAGCTTATATTCTTCCACAACCATATTACATCAATATCCATAAGAATAAAATCCTGCTCATATGCTTAAACAAACAAGTTAAATAACTAATCATGTTGTCATCCAAAATCACCAAAACATATAAGTGCCTAGATGCACTTTCAATATCTGAGTAGGAATTGGCAGAGGTTGCAGGAGACCGGACGGATGCAGGTGGCTCGTCTTGTTTTGCTGACACACAATGCAGTCACGCACAAACGCTTGAACCAGCGCCTTGTCGCCAGAGATGCGGAAATCTGCACGAAGACGGTGAAGCGTTCGCTGAATTCCTTTGTGTCCCACGGCATGGGCTTGGTTGATCAACTGATGCACTAACGGAACGGACGCTGGCACAAACACCTTGCGGTCTAGCAGTACCAATTGATCTTTGATGCTCCACTGCGGTCCTTTATCACCAATCACCGCAGTTCGTAGTTGCTGATAGTCTGCGCATGAGTCCAGCTGTTGTTTCAAATCATCCCAAAACTGAAAGGATGGAGTAGAAAGAGCGAGACAGGAGTCATCAGCATCCTGGTTTGTATTCAACGCTGAAATCAAACCCCATCAGTTTACTGATCCAACGGTGTTGCGGTATGGTTGATAGGCGCTGATCAAGAAGGAACTTGAGGCTGTAATGGTCTGTCTTCACCACAAAGGACCATCCCCATAAGTAAGGTCGCCAGTGCTTGACTGCTTGGGCCAAAGCGATCAACTCACGCTCATAAGCAGCGAGGCCCGAATGTCGCGGTGCCAGAGTTCTGCTGAAGAAAGCCACTGGTCCGCTGCCTTGGTGTAGAACGCCCCCCATGCCTGATCCCGAAGCATCGCATTCAACAATAAACTGGCGATCAAAGTCAGGCAACTGTAGTACCGGGGCAGTAGACAACGCCTGTTTCAATTCCTGAAAGGCTGATTCCGCCTAATCAGACCATGCAAACCCATCCTTCGTCAATAGGCGCGTGAGCGGCGCCGCGATCGCACCATAATTCTTGATGAAGCGCCGATAGTAACCCACGAGCCCCAAAAATCCGCGCAGCGCGCGCACCGACCGAGGGCGAGTCCAGTCAGTCACCGCCTGTATCTTTTGCCCGTCCATGGCCACGCCGTCCCCCGACACCACATGCCCTAGGTAGAAAACTGTGGGTACGCCAAACTCGCATTTGGAACGCTTGAGCCGCAGGTGATGTTGACGAAGCGTGGAGAGGACGATGCGGATATGGCGAAGGTGGTCCGCCCAGGAAGAGCTGTAGATTAGGATATCATCAAAGAAAACGAGCACAAATTGGCGCAAGTACCGGCCAAGTATGTCGTTCGTTAGCGCCTGGAAGGTGGCCGGAGCGTTCGTTAAGCCGAATGGCATGACCAGGAACTCGTAATGGCCTTGATGAGTGTGTAACGCCGTCTTCTCCACATCCGCTGCGTGCATGCACACCTGATGATAACCGGAGCGTAAATCGAGCTTGGTGAAGAACCTTGCACCATGAAGTTCATCGAGAAGCTCCTCGACCACCGGGATAGGAAATTTGTCTTTGATGGTGATCGCGTTCAAGGCTCTGTAGTTGACACAGAACCTCCAGGAGCCATCATGCTTCTTGACCAGAAGCACCGGTGATGAAAATGCTGATGTACTGAGGCGTATTATACCTTGGCGCAACATCTCGACACATTGGCGTTCAAGCTCATTCTTCTGCAACTGCGGATAGCGGTAGGGGCGCACTGCCACTGGGTCGGCGCCGTGGTGCAAGTGTATGTGGTGGTCATGAACGCGCTGTGGCGGAAGACCCTCCGGCTCAGCAAACAGATCCGCAAATTCTGCCAGTGGATGTTCCACAAAGTTCTCGGCTTGCAACTGACGGCACGATGTCGCAACACCACTCGGCTCCCCACGCCAGACAACGTGATGCCCCTGAACACAACAGGACATCGTGAGCTGGCCGAAGTCCCAAAGAATAGGGCCCAGCGCACGTAGCCACATTGTTCCCAGAATAATGTCATATCCACCGAGAGCGAGGGAGAAGAATTCCAACTGAAAGGGCTCCGAACCGATGACGATGTCGAGGACAGGGCAGACGCCAGCGCAGGGCAGGCGATCTCCATTGGCGACCACGACGTTGAGGCCCGCCCGGACTGGTTGCATGGCAATGCCCAATTGAGAAGCCACATCATCGCGGATGAAGTTATGGGAGGATCCCGTGTCCACCAATGCCATGAATTCGCACCCAGCAATACACACACGCAGACGTAGGGTATCCGCCAAGTGCACACCAGCCACCGCGTACAGGGATATGAGCGGGCCATCGTGATCCACCGAGTCATCAGGGTCTGCTGCCATATCAGGATCGGAGTCGTCGTAGTCGATGAAGAAGAGGTGCGCACACTTGTGGCCACACACGAACTTCTCGTCGCAATTGAAGCATAACCCCTGGCGACGGCGCTCGGCCATCTCCGCCGGTGAGAGACGGCGGACCGTTCGCGTTGGCGGGCCGTCCGACGAAGCCGGCGTTGGTGCAGGCGGCCGTGGTGCAGAGTACGTGCGTGTGTTGTTGTAGCGACCCACTGGTCTGGATGTCTTCTTCTCATAAGCACGGGCGTAGCTGCACGCCTGTTCCAGATCGCGAGGCCCTTGGAGCTCCACATTCACCCGAATGTCGTCCGTGAGGCCAGACGTGAAGAGCTGCCGCTCTTGGCGATCTGTCATCGGGTCCGCACGGCTCAGGAGAGCAAGGAACCGACTGTGATACTCGGCGACTGTCCCAGTTTGGCGGAGATTGCGCAGCTCTCCCAGCGGATTATCCCTGATCGATGGACCGAAGCGTTTATTGCAGAGTTCATAGAACATCTCCCATGGCAGAACACCGTGAGTGCGCTCTAGGTGCGCGTACCAGTGGTATGCATCTCCATCCAGATGATAGCTGGCCAACAAAATCTTGTGGCGGTCTTCCGTTCCTTGGGCGCGAAAGTACTTTTCGCATCTGCCAAGCCAAGGTAGCGGGTCTTCTTTCCCGTCGTAGCGTTGGAAGTCCAGCTTGAAGTAGCGAGGCACCAACGTGTCCATCGAGCCGCCTGAGTGGGACGAGGACGAAGGGCGCGCGCTCGGGAGGACAACTTCATCGAAGGTCTTCTTTGGCAGGAGTCTCGTGCCATGCTGCAGCTTGCCGTCGTGGGCAAGGATGCCTTTGCCCGCGAGCGCTGGTGGTCCATCAGGATCCCCCAGCGGCGTCGACCCAACAGGATCTGCCGGCTTAGGATCTGGTGGTGCTGACGCAGAGGACTCGTCCTTGGTGGTCTCCAATTTGTCGAGCCGATCCAACAACGATTTGACCGAGGTGGCGATCAGGTCCATGCTAGCAGAAAGCTTGGCATGGCGGTCATCAGCGTCCTTGCGAAGCAGCTTGACAGCGTCGGCTTGTTCGGTGATGAGCTTCTTCATGGCGTCCAGATCAGCAGCGGTAGCGCCCATGGATGCTTTCTTGGGTGCTGACGTCCCGGATGCTGATACCAAGTTGTCACGACCGTGCGGTAGTGAACATATAGGGTATGTGTGAGAAGTCTCCGGCCGCTGTGCCGCCGGTTTCCTCCCCGTGTCGTCGGTAGGTGTCGCCGGAGCGACGGCAGCAGGAGATGAGAGAACAGAGAAGTTGGATGAGAGATTAGATTGGTTTTTGACTTCCTTTATTCCAAACGACCGGGCTTTATATTTATAGCCCTGATTACAAACCAACTCAACTCACAGTTGGACTCTAATCCAATGACCCAACGATTACAAACCAAACTAGCAATCCTAACCAATCACGACTCCCTGGTACTCACGCCCGGCGCCTCCTCTGATATTGCAGTCCGACCATGACAGGTCAGTGCTCCATGGGGGTCCCGTCCAGGCAAAGTGGTCCATCTGCCATTGCCGTTCCTCCTGCTCCTCCGTCCTCACTCAGACATGAGGTACACTCAGCTCCTGCCCTAATTTTGCACTAGCATAGCTTTGTAATCTAGTGTTTTTTTTAGGTACTGGTAATTAGTGTTAGCAGAAGAAAAAGGGCGCTGAACCAGACAAATTGTGTGTTAAAAAGGACTAACACACAATAAAAGTGCCTTTCCCGTTTGTCCATCATGCCACTCGCTCCACAGTCACACAGGGTGCCTAGAAGAGTTAGCCATACCAAGTGCGGTTCCAAGAAAAGATGAGCTGAAAGGGCAGCACCATGTTAGAGTCTGCGAAACAAGTAAACAACAATGCCCTAGATGAGAGTTGAGTAGTGATCACTCCTGCAATTTTGTAGGAAGCAAGCTTCAGCCAATTGGTCAGTAGTGCGACGGTCACCTGCAGAAAGATGCATGCATCTATATAATATAGTACTACAGCTTAGCAGATGCATAATGCTGTAACTTAACAGATGCAGGCCTTGCTTATGTCAGTTCACTTCTGGAACGCAGACTAGTGTAGTGTTATAAATGGTCTTTTCAACCAGCGGCGCTGTGGAGCGTGGGGAACGGGGTGGAAGAACGGAGGGCCAAGCGGCCGACAGCCACGCACGCGCTGCCGCGGGAGGGAGGAGCAGCCGGGCCCAGGTTGGCGGGACCCGCTATGGCGTCGGGCCCACATAGTACCTATTCACCGGCCCATGGGCCCCGGTTTTCCTGGGCCAGAACAGATTCCCAGTGACGTTTGGCGTGGTGCTAATAAGTTGCGTGCTTCCTAAAATTGAGATCACATTTTCTAAAAAAAATTGAGAGCATATAATTCATATCAAGTTCTCAACAAATTACTCTATTCTACGATACTTAAGTACATAATTAACCTCATCATAATACATCGTATGATGCAACTGTACGTTGGTGATAAAATGATTACTCCAAATATGAAGAAAAACTGAGCTTATTTAGGTTGAAATGAGACGATGAACAAAGCATGCACGTTAATCACGTCAGTACTTTACACCGTTATCCACTACAGCTACTCTCGTAGAGCATCCATCATGGAGACAAGCTTTGACTGGAAAAACATGTGTGGAAAGGAAAATGGAAGGTTGACAAGCTTAAAGAAGGGATCGAAAGGAGCAAAACGGCAGAAAGTTTGTGGAAAGGGGTGAAAGCGGCTGTCATCCATGTCTTCCTTTCGCCGTAAACAGCTATTTGCGAGGAAACAAGCGATCACTTTGGCACGTAATAGCCGGGCACGAAAGGCTCCCTCGCTTTTACGTGCTGCCTCGCTCATGAATTCAGAGCACATCATTGCGCCGTTCATCACGCACAAACTTGCACACAGCTAGTGTACGACGATAGAAGTCTAGAACCACGCCAACTGGTTTGGTTCGGTGTTAATTTGCTAGTTTCATCCTTTGATCAAATGCTGCAAATATAGTAACTTCAATGAATTTCAATTTGAGATAGCCTAATCGGTCACAACACTCCAATTGTCAAAATGGCAACCGCATATTCTGAGTTGGTACCATTGCAATTCTGTGGCACATCCACGCTAAAAAAGGATTTTGGCTCTCTTACACAAATGTCTACTAGATAAGATCAATATGAAAACCAAAGCAGCATATCGTTCTATAGTACTATAGTTCAAGCGTGGTTTGATCGGTTCCGGCAATCACCTTATTTGTGATTCTTGCTGTAGTACTAAACTGTACAGAGATACCCGGAGCTCTTGTACGTATTCTAAAAAAAACAGTGAGTTAGGACGCCTTTGGAAAAAAATCCAGCAATATATAGTAGTACTCCATGGCAGAACTAAAATGGCAGGAGTACGCCTCTGATACCATGGCAGAACTAAAATGGCAGGAATGATGATAGTGAAGCATGCTTGGCAGCAATCCAGGAGCTAAGCCTAAGCGTAGCCACTTAAATTCAGTGCTGAACTTTCCCCAAAAGCGCATTGGTTCCAGTAACTTAATTCGCTTGGCCCTGTTAAACAAATCGCCAAGCCGGCCTTCCATGCGTTCCGTTCCGTGAGTAGCGTGTGACCTCATCATGCCTTGCAAAACCCTAACATTCCACTCGTGCCTTGCGCCAAGGCTATCATGCTCGTGCCGTTAGGGATCATCATTAGGATGGGTCAGGAGCCAGGGTGAGGATAATAATTTCTTAATTACTGACATGTCCTTCTTTAGTGCTAAACCTGACGGCATGTTGCTACACTGGTAGGCTTCTTTTGGTATCCCCATTTCTTCCCTCCACTGTAGGAGTGATTCCAATAAGGAGCAAGTCTATGTTCATGCATGCATAACACGAGGAAGAACTATTAATATTGCTGAATTTTCATTATCTCATAGCTCCGCTCCAATGTTCAATGGAGAAGAGAGTGAGCACAGTAAGCACGGACTTGGACAGGAGCAGGTCAAACAAACTCCCTACCATCAGACACTGGCACATGCTATCTCTTTTTCTCGTCGCACTTGTATTGTTTCCTTTCTTTCCAGTAAAGCTCAGCGAGAGCTGCTTTCTTGACCTCAGAATGTTCCTTAAAGCAGCCACACTCATCGGATAGAGGGAGAGAGAGAAAAAAAGGGATTGTCGGACCTTAGGACCGGCAATCCACCTGGGGATACCCGAGTGGTTGATTTGTAGGCGGGGCGATTGATGAACTAGTGACTTGATGGTACACATGAGGCACTGATTTAGACAGGTTCGGGCTACCCGGAAGTATAATACCCTACGTCCTGTGTCGGTGGTTGTATTGTATTGCTGTATTCGGATGATCTCCGATGGTTTTCGTCGTGTCCCCTCTAGGGACCTCTGCCCTCCTTTATATATCCAGGAGGCAGGTTTACAGTATGAGTATTTTCCATATGGGACTATTTACAATAGGGGGGTCCTAGTAGGAGTCTACTAGGACTCGGTCTTCTTTGGGCCGGCCGCCGCCACCCTCGGTGATGGGCCCTAGGGTACCCATATCCCACAGGGATAAAGTTATGTTGCTGCAGTACAGGATATGTGTTCCTGCTGGAGATGAATACCAAATAAAATCAACAACCATGGATAGCAAAAACCATGTACAAACACTGCCATTTTATCAAACCGGGTATCATGACAAACAAGCTTGCACTGCTGTGGTCTGGTCAAAAACCGAAAGCACATTTCAGGCCTACCCATACACATTATCTACATGCCCAATCATGCTCAAGCAGTGCTCAAAAGAACACACATACAGACCAGCATAAAAGTTACACAGCCAGCAAAAGCGCCACGGAACATGCGTCTTGTAGCCGTCGGCCCCTCACAAAGCGCAGCGCCGGATCGATCGATGCAGAAGGGTGCCGGGCAGGCCCGGTGTCAACGAGGCATTCGACCGCTTTGATCAGGGAAAGAGACGGCCCACAGGCAGCTGTTCATGCATGGGCCCTTGTGCGGTTCTCCTTTGCCTCTGGCCTGGGAGAGGCTGGGGCATGGAACACCAAAAAGCCTGCGGGCAGCACTTCGATCTTGACATCACAAAGACATGGCTGGTCTGGTAATACTGTTGGCCTTCGAGATCTCTGATTCATGCTGGCCATGCATATGCATATGCCGAGTTATCAAGTTGTGAAATGGGAAACAGGAGAAAGGCTAGCTCCTCCTGTTTACGAGCAAGCTAGCAGTTCATGATCGACACCTGCAATAGTAGGGTGATGAAAAGGACTGCACGCTATTTCGGAAGTGTCGTGCACATACTTGCTGCAGTTGTGCGGTATTTCGAGATGGAACTTGCTTGGCTAAATCTGGTTCAACTTGTTCCTTTGTTTTTCTTAAAAAAAATGAACATGTGCATTTTTTTTAGAAATACAAATTCAGACACTGAATTCAGGAATGCAAATACTCTCGTTCTCGAATACCCATTCTTCTGACAGCTACATTTAGTTCAGAACATCAACACTGTAATTTTTCTACGAGGATGCGGAGGCTAGTAAGATCTTTTCCTTAAGAAGAGAAGTGAAGGTAAAACTTGTACGTTTTCATATGAGAATCGGTAGTAAAAACCGTGTACCTGCATGTCAAACAGTTCGTATATCAAGCAAAGTGAGCATGGTTCTTGGTGAGTTTCACTGACAATTGCCAGATGGGAATTAGGTCTCCTAGCTTGACAAACATGCGATTGGGCTTTATTGCATGGACCGGGCCAGATTACTAATTTGGGTTGTTCATGCTTGATTAACTTGGCCACCACGTTTGGGTTGGGACTTTAACAATTTCAACATTTTAACAAGAGAGAAAATGATATTCAAATCTTCTTGTTTCCATGGATCACGCCTACCGACTTTTGTTACTCTACTCGGCTTGTCAGAGTTAAGTCGCGCAGGGGCTGATTGATTTGATCGAATCAGATGATCGTCCGTGTACTTTTTCAACGCCGTTCATGGCGCTCCATCGATGTGAGCAGCAGGTAACAAGTTCAAATTCTTAGTTTTAATGTGAAAGATAATAGTAGGAACAGCCTCATCTTACTGTTCCTACTGCAGTTTTTAGGATGTCGTCATCAAACTTGAGACTATAACTTAGAACCGACAAATCTTGAGTGCTCAGTCGTAAATTTCGAGCTGGCATGTCTCCAATAGTTAGATATCTGCACGCAAAACTGGCTTATTTAGCATATCTCGAAATCCTTATGATCGTTTTAAAAGAATGAGCCGACGAGCTGATCTAATCAAATAGATCAAACTAATATATTGGCTAGTGAGAGGTGATCAATCGATTAAATATAGAGTAAAATCCTCCCATTTTACTAGCACTTTGTCTAACTAATATCTCATATGTGTGTTCTTCTCACCACTTCTATGATTTGCTCTTTTGCCCCCTGCCAACGGTTAAAACAGGAGCAAATACACACAAAAAAAACAAGAGCAAAATCACATTGGCATATGAATAGTAAATGAGACAGTATGAGGATAAAACCATAATTTCATTTCAAAGTAGGAGTAAGATCACCAAAAAACCTAATTTATTCTCATTTAATCTCTCATAAGTATTCAAAACGAATCTGTTCAGCCCAATGAAATTTTGTCATTTTGCTTTTTTCACATATAAGTTGTGTTTCGACTTTTAAATTCAAATTTTACCCTGTCTTATGAAATATTAATAATTTTCATCAATGTTATGATGTAGTCATAGAACTTTAGAGCGTAAAAAATGTACTCCCTCCGTCCCATAATATTAGCATTCCAAGCATTCAAACTCAATAAATAACAGAACTGCTAAAAGACATTTATACCCCTCATTTTACACTATCCACCAACTCTCACCTACCATACCAACCCATCTAATTTTGTCTTATATATAGAAATGCTTACATTTTGATAAAAAATTTGAACCCTACAAATGCTAACGTACCGGGACGGAGCGAGTAGAATGTAATTGGAGCGTCCGATCAGACATACTAGAAGAAGTTCAGACCGTTGGTGTATCCGTCTGGTCAGATATCAGGCACACATGGCTCTCTATCAGGGCACTTTGGGAATTGGGATCGTCACCGGTTCATCCGTCGCACCAAAATATAATATAAGGGCATCTACAACAGTTTAGACCGCTACTGTCTTTTTGTTGCTATATATGTAAAATGAGCTTATGTGACCATCATTTAACGAGGAAAGAGAGTGTTGTTGTCGACTATCTCGTCTACTGCTTTGACTCGTGCTCCTATGCAAAACAAAAGTAACTAGAATGGTTATTAATTATCACATAGACAAATAAATAGACAACCCATTATAGAGCTGTCTGGCTATTTAACTGTTGTATATGCCCTAAAATGACGCATGAGAGGGAACGGATATGTGGCTGTAATTTGGGATCATTCGTAATTTCTTCGGACAAAAAGATGACGCATGATGGATTAGAAGTTCCAAATTACGTGCTATGGAATTATGGATGTCTGAAGAGTGTAATGTCCTGACATATTTAAGAAATTTGGAAGGAAGCTTCTCGTTAGTAATCAAATTATGCAAGTAGTAACGTAGATTAAACAAGTAGTGTTGGTAGGCAGCAACAGCATCATGGTAGCTAGCATTGTTGAAAATGTCATACCTTTAGACTGGAACGAAAACCAGGCAAATTATAAATTGTTATGAAATTTGAACTTACAAAAACTTACTGCAAATCAGATCAACGGTCTACTCAACCATGAGGTGCAAACAATTCTACGGTATGCTAGTCCACAAGGAAATTTGAAACATGCTAGATCGACATCTCCTTTTGACCCGAAACAGTGAGAACCCGGAACCGTCGGCATTATTCTCTATCGATTCTACTGGGAAGCACTTGCCCAGTAAGCAACTTAGCCAGAGACTCACACTTCATTACTTACAGAATAAGATATGTAACCGTCAGTTATCGCGTGATATTCCTCGCATGAGCTAAGCGCCTAAGCTCCAATCACACCGGCCTTATTTCAACCATGTCCCGCTCAAGAAAACCCTTTTTTAGATTTTTAACGCATCGAAGAATCTGTCTTTAGAGAGACCAGAACACACGAGTAGATACAATATTGACGGCCATGACACAGCCCTCTCTCATGTGTCAAGAATGTCAACTCTTCTCGGTTTCGTGCCACAGTTCGTCAGAGTCTTTTATTTCACGCTTGATGACACTTCATCACTTCACAAAATTATTCACGTCACATCATCCTGAGCTTGGAACTCCCCACGATATATACATGCATACCTACCCACCAATCTTGCACCACCACACCTGGACATAGCAAGAACACGAGCAACTAAAAGCTACCAAGAATAATCCAAGATGGCTAGTAGGCCGCCGTCGTCGTTGCTCGTCGTCGCGGTCGCCGCCGCCGTCGTCTGCCTTGCGCTTGCGCAGCCCGGCGCGGCGGACCTGAAGCAGAACTACTACGCGAGCACCTGCCCCAACGTGGAGGCCATCGTCCGCGGCGTGATGCAGCAGAAGATGCAGGCCACCATCCGGACCAGCGGCTCCACCATCCGCCTCTTCTTCCACGACTGTTTCGTCGAGGTTCTTCAATCACACCGATCAGTTCCGCGTGTTTTCCAATCGAAACTGCAGAGCGCAGCACATCAACGTATAACTAGTGAAATGATTAAGCAACGGATGCATCCGTGCGCAGGGTTGCGACGGCTCGGTGCTGATCGAGTCGACGCCGGGGAACCAGGCCGAGAAGGACGCCGCCGACAACAAGTCCCTCGCGTTCGAGGGCTTCGACACCGTGCGCGCCGCCAAGGCCGCCGTCGAGGCCGCCTGCCCCGGCACCGTCTCCTGCGCCGACGTGCTCACCATCGCCACTCGAGACGCCATCGCCATGGTACGCAAACGCATCATGTGCCATGCCATTTATTATATGTGCACGCCCGGCCCGCAAGTAGTCACAGTAGCTTGCAACGATAATTTCCTTACCATTCGTTTGTGCAGAGTGGCGGGCCATTCTTCCCAGTGGAGCTGGGCAGGCTGGACGGGCTCAACTCCACAGCCAGCAGCGTGCCAGGCCAGCTCCCCGAGCCGAACCAGACCATGGACCAGCTGCTCGCGGTCTTCAAGGCACACGGGCTCAACATGTCCGACCTCGTCGCGCTCTCAGGTCACACACGCATTCTCTGCTCCTGTTCTGCATTTCCACCGTCCACGGGTGATCGAGCCACAATCTCTGAATCGATGTGCATGCCAATGTGATGATGATGATGAGCAGCGGCGCACAGCGTGGGTCTGGCGCACTGCAGCAAGTTCGCGAACCGGCTGTACAGCTTCCAGGCGGGGCAGCCGACGGACCCGACGCTGAACCCCAAGTACGCGAGCTTCCTGGAGAGCAAGTGCCCCAACGGCGGGCCGGACAACCTGGTGCTCTTGGACCAGGCCTCGCCGGCGCAGCTGGACAACCAGTACTACAGGAACCTGCAGGACGGCGGCGGCCTGCTGGGCTCCGACGAGGTCCTCTACACCGACAACCGGACGCGGCCCATGGTGGACTCGCTGGCCAACAGCACCGCCGCCTTCTACCAGGCCTTCGCCGACGCCATCGTCAGGCTCGGCCGCGTCGGGGTCAAGTCCGGCAGCCGGGGCAACATCCGCAAGCAGTGCGACGTGTTCAACTGAAGGGAAATCCAGGGCGAGCGGCGGCGCATGTGTCAATGTGTGTGCGCACACGAAATTGTGTGTGTATGTGCTGACATGCGTGCGTGTCCTGGAGCAAAGGGGGGCTGGAATTCGTTGATGCATGTGTTTGTAAATTTCTCTTGTTTAATTCTTTGTTGCATGCGTTCGTTTATTGGAAGTGTATATGTTACTGCACATATAAGATGTTCCGCAAATGTACACAGTGACGAATAAAACATCCTTCAGAATATGTATAAGTTTGGTTTAAGCAGAAAGCTATCATCGTGTCGTTTTTTTAATTAGTGTGCCAACTGAATTACCTGAAACTTGCCGCAAGTGTATGTTACTGCACATATAAGATGTTCCGCAATTGTACACGGTGACGAATAAAACATCCTTCATCAGAATAATAATTATTAGATTAGGCATAAAACTGCCATCGTGTCGTTAGTGTGCCAATTGAATTACCTGAAACTTGCCGCAAACTGCTATGCTTTTTTTTGTTCACATATATGCAGCGTTTGGTTCCCCAAACAAAAAACAAAAAACAAAAACCCACCAGTTTGGTTCCTATATGAACGGGAAAAAAAACGATGATCGACTGTTCTCAAGTCTCCAAGACGTACTCAGACATTCCTCCTGCGAAATCGCATGCGGTCACCTTCCCTCTCCATTTTCCATAGGAATTATTTACTAGTGAGTGTCTGAATTTGTCAATCTTTAGATCAATTATTGAGCCGAAGGTCGACGTCGCCGATCACGGTGTTTCGTCATGATAAGTAAAGCCCGAAACTGAAAGGGGCCTAAAATCTTCAAACTGATTCACCCTACCGTCCAAATTTTTACTGAACACTTGCTGGTGTCGTCTTCCGTACAACCAGCACAACTTGCGCCTATTAACAACCCACGGGAATTTCTCTCGAACTTCACCTCCGATCCTCTCTCTGATTCTCTGAATCGCTCGTTCGATCAAGTCCAAACTCCAAACCAAAACCCCCTTCGCCGCCTCCGGTCCGGTCCGGTCTCCGGACCCGTTCCTCGAGAACACGCGGAGCCGCCGCGCCAGACGCCTTCGCGCGCGCGCCAATCGACGAGACTACGGGGCGAGAGAGTTCAGCGGGATCCATGTGGCGCACGCGCGCGTCTTTGGAAAGGGCAGCAGGAGAGGAGAGCACACAGCCCTGCGGTGCCTTGGCAGACCTGGCGCTCCGACCGGGCACGGCAAAGAAACTCCGGAGCCGCCCATAGGATGGCATGGTTGCTTGGTAGGGACCCTGCAACTACTCGGGAAATTGACAGCTGAACCGAAAGCATCGGATCAGAGTCGCTTCTTGCTCCGTTTTATTTACCTTATCTCGGTTCCGCGCTGGCCGTTGGATAACTTCCCAGTCCCAGGTGAGGTCAGGCCAGGCCACGTCGCGTAACGATCAGCGCCCGTGATGTGTGATCCAGTTGAGAGCCACTTGAGAGTTTGCTACACGATGCGGCTGATTTTGATGTGTGCCCGTGCTTTCTTTTTGAGAGGTACGATACAGAAAGGCCGGACTAGAATTAGTCAACTGTTGGATCGCCGCTTGTTTGATTTGCTTTTGGGTGTTGGGAAAAGTCCATTTCACGACCCTCATCTATCGTCGTCGTCCGATTTGAGACCCTCAACCACGAAACCAGCCGTTCGGAGCACCCGAACTATTAAAACCGTCTATTTTTCAACCCTCGGTGGTTTTGAAGGCTGGCCTACGTGGCACCACACATGTCCGACGTGGCCCACCTGTCAGAACCAATTAATTAAAGATAAGATCTCCGCCGCCGCCCCGCCTGTATCCCCATCGGCAAACCAACCATCTCCTCCCTCCTGCTTCCCCCGGCGGGCTGGCGCGGCCTCCTCCTCCTCCCGATGCGACATCCCGGGGGGCGGGCGCAGCGGCTCGGCGTCCCTCCCTGCGGCGGGAGCGGCGTCCCGGCGTGGGGGCCCGGCGTGCGAGTGCAGCGGCTCACGACCGGGTCGGCGGGTGGGAGCGGCGTCCCGACATGGGGGCCCAACGGGTGAGCGTGGCGGCTTATGGCGGGGCCGGCGGAGCGAAGCAGCGGCTCGCGACGGGGCCAGCGGGCCATCGCGGCAGCTCACAGCGGGTCCTGCGGGCAGCCTGCAGCGGAGCCAGCGGGGCCATCTCGGCAGCTCGTGGCGGGACCGTCGGGCAGCTCTCAGCGGGGGCGCTGAGCAGTTCTTCAACGCGAAGCACGTGGCCGAGTGGGGCGTCTTCGCGTAGGTGGCGCGGGGCAACATGGAGAGCTCGGCGGTGGAAGGGAAGGTGGCGGAGGCCGTGCAGACGGTGATGGGGGAGACGGCGGCGGGCGAGGAGATGAAGAGGAAGGCGGCGGCAATCGCGCACGCCATGGCGGCCGCGTGGGAACCGCAGGACGCTGTTCACCTCGTGGCGGAGCGCCGGCGACCCGTCCACCGGCGACTTCACGCTCGGCCAGGACCCGCTGGGATCCACGCAACTCTACATCTGGCGGACGGCGGCGAACAAGAGCGCCGCCGGCGGCGAGAACGCCACCCACTGGCGCTCCAGGCAGTGGGCCAACACCAACTTCGTCGGCGTGCCGTGGCGTCCGAGCAGCGCGTCCACGCGCATCCTCGCCCCAGATCAGCGCGTTGGGCTGCGGGGCCGAGGACAGCGTTGACCACAGCCGCAAAGGCCGCGAGCTCGGCGATGAGGTGTGGGTTGGGGAGCGCGATGAGCTAGTCGGCGGCGACAGAGTCATCGTCGGGGAGGAGGAGCGGACCCACGATGCGACGACGAAGGAGGAGCGGACGAGCGGTGGCGCTGACCCAGGCCCGCCCCAACTCCATGTTGGACGTGTCTACGTGGCGCCACGTAGGCCAAAACAGCCATCAAAACCACCGAGGGTTGAAAAATGGACAGTTTCAATAGTTCGGGTGCTCTGAACGGCTGGTTTCGCGGTTGAGGGTCTCAAATCGGACGACGACAATAGATGAGGGTTGTGGAATGGACTTTTTTCTTGGGTGTTTAATAAACCTGGCCCGCGGACAAAAGCATTGGCCGGCCCATTTATAGTGCAGCGTTTTCGGGCCCATTTCAACACTTTTGTACGCCCGTACAGAGGAGGGCAGCATCACTCTAGGGCTGGGCGAATGCTCAAGCAGGAAGAAGGCGGTGGCCCACGGTAGGTGAGCAGTTAGGCCTTAGTAGGCGGCGGCGTTTTCCTCGACAGGTAGGGGAGGAGGAGGAGGACGATCAGGAACGGCGGCTCCAGTGGGGTTGCGGTGTGGCGCTGACATAAGCTGCCCGTTAATGGCCACCAAAGACAATCCAACGATGGAGATAGACAATGACTGCGGCTGCTGGCGGCTGCGATAGCATTATCATCAGCGTTAGCCAATAAGCCGGCGATTGCCGTTGGGGCCTTTGGCTCGATCAGGGGGGCGCGGATATATCGGTGGACGTTAACATCAACGCTACAAAACACCCGTCGTTGTCCTCTCCTGACCGTTGCACTGGAAACAAGCCTCGGTAGTGCGCGCAGCTGCTAATCGCAACGGGTCGAGATTCGAGAACGAAACACTGTGGCCGAGCACATAGCTAAGCTACAACCAGTGTAGTAGTTTAATAATATCTGACGCGGCTGCCACGTTTGTTCTGGAGAAAGAGGGGACGCTGAGTGGGGCTGATGCTACGATGATCCAAGCTAGCTAGGTGCCCCAGGAGCAGGCGAGCAGCACGATGGCGGCTACGGGCTACCGGCCGCCGGGGAAGGTCGAAGAAGCAAAGCAACGGAACTCCTTTTCAGCTAGAGGCCACTTTTTGGCTGGGAATTGAAGCGCTGCAATGGGGCACACCAATTATGCAAGCCTTTCGGTTTTGGCCATCTAGCTAGTAATGGCCGGTTCCGGACGTCTCCAATCATAGAAACCTGCCCGCCAAACGCCTCACCCGGCCCTCACCTTGGCCGCATTCGCCTTTCCAGGGGAGCGGATCGGAAGCTCTTACCTGCTTCTGCAAATCTGCAGAGTCATCACGGCATCGCCTAACGAACGTGTGCACGGAACCGCGGTCAGTGCCATCACGGCCGCGCGCTTGATACAATACAAATGCGATCTTTGCTTCCATGTTACCGTGTAGGAGTGCTGGATTAGTGGTACAGTTATCCAAGGGACCTTGTTCTCAGTTCGCTGGAGTTAGATCAGGCCATGTTTCCTGATTCCCTAGTCGGAGCGCACATTCCGGCAAGTGCACGCAACATGGTGTTCCTGGTGGTGGTCTTACACCATCACATTACAACCATGAAACGCATTCCAGCTTTGGTTTATCTCTTTTACCCTTTCGAGCGAAACATTCCAGCTTAGGTTAGAAAAGCACATTTCCCGTTCCGAAGTGAACTTCGATATTTTTTTACCCTGTTTGCTTTGCTCCTCTCACGTGATCACTGTGAATCACTGAACAAGCGTGACCTACCCCACCTGCTGCTGCCAAGTACGATAACGGCATTGTTACTTGTGCCTCTGCCATCGCGGCTGCAAAACGCAACACCCTTTCGTGAGCACGCACGCACTGCATATAATTCCAGGCACGCACCAACCGCGCCATGTGGAGGTTGCGGTCGCACACATGTTTGCGCCGCAGCCGGACAGCTAGCTAGTAGCCACCCCGCTCGCATCCGCCCACGGGCCACGGCCACGAGCCCACGACCCGCCCCCGCCCCGCGCCCCGGGCCGGACGGACGGACGGCCAGGCGCATGTGTTCCCCGTGGGCCCCGCTTCTAGATCCCCCGGCCCCCGCTCCTCCTCGCCGTCCACCGCCGCGCACGCATCTCGGCGCCATCGCCAGCCGTCGATCGCGTACGGCGCGCCGCCGCCTCCGCCATCCGCGCGTATTAACTCTTGCTTCACTGGCTTCCTCCCCCACTCCGAGGAGACTTGGCTTCTACTGCATCGCGCCCGCGCCACTCCGCTCGAGAGATCATAACCTCACCGGTCGGTCGCCACCAGCAGCCACAGCTCGCCCACAGCACTCGTCAGCGTCATCATCACTCGCGGCATCCAAGCCGCGCGCGCCGCTGCCCGCTGGTCTGGTGTCATAAGCCGCTAGCTGCGCGAGAGTACGAGACACTCGGCACTCTTCAGGGGGCCAGCGAGTGAGCTTTGCGTGCGGAGCCGGTGGGAGGAACTTCGGGGAGCAGAGGAGAGATTGAGGGAGAGAGAGAGCGCGGCGGCGGCGGCGGCGGCGGATAGGAGAGCATGGGCGCCGGGATCAGGATCCTGGCGGCGTTCTTGGCGGCGCTGGCGGCGGCGGCCGGCGTGGCGGCGCAGCTGCGGCAGGACTACTACGCGGCGGTGTGCCCGGACCTGGAGACCATCGTGCGCGACGCCGTGACCAAGAAGGTCCAGGCCCAGCCCGTCGCCGTCGGCGCCACCGTCCGCCTCTTCTTCCACGACTGCTTCGTCGAGGTCCGTCCCCTTCCCCTCCCCCTCCCTCGCTTGCGATTGCAGCAAGAGATTTCCATTGATTTTTGTTTGGGCTCGGGGGCGGCGCTAGCCGCATGTGCACTTAATTGCCTGCCTCCCATGTGACCGTGGCCGTGATGATCCAATCCATCCATCCCCAGGGATGCGACGCGTCCGTGATCATGGTGTCGACGGGGAACAGCACGGCGGAGAAGGACCACCCCAACAACCTCTCCCTCGCCGGCGACGGCTTCGACACCGTCATCCAGGCCAAGGCCGCCGTCGACGCCGTGCCGGCGTGCGCCAACCAGGTGTCGTGCGCCGACATCCTCGCCCTCGCCACCCGCGACGTCATCGTCCTGGTACGTCCTAGTTACTGTACAACGCTGCGCGAATCAATCAATTCTTCAATGCCGCAGGAACCAAACCTTTTCCTCGCTCCCCAAATCTGCAAGCAAAAGCCTCCGAACTTTCGAGGATTCCCTACGTAAAGCGCACGGGCTCTGGACATTATTTGCGGCCCGCGTGCGTAACGATAACGATCTCGATTTCGTGTTCGTGCTGTGCAGGCTGGCGGGCCGTCGTACGCGGTGGAGCTCGGGAGGCTGGACGGGCTGGTGTCGCTGGCGACCAACGTCGACGGGAGGCTGCCGCCGCCGTCGTTCAACCTGGACCAGCTGACGGCGCTGTTCGCCGCCAACAACCTGTCGCAGGCCGACATGATCGCTCTTTCTGGTAAGCATTGATGCATCATTACTACTGACTGCTCCAACTAAATTACTACTGCGCTCCAGTGCCTTTCTTGCATAAAGAAAACACAGTACTAGTCGTTGTGAAGTGTACAAAGACAGATTTCCATGTGCTCTGCCTCATGTCTTTCGAGTCAAGCAAAGGGTCCAAGCTGCCCAACGCCCCCTAGGATGCAATGAATTGTGTGGGCTCGAGAGATCCGTAGACAATAGTAAAATGCATTACCATCTTATCCCTAGGTTAGAACAGCAGAAGTTCACAGTTAACGAATAGCGTTAGGAGTGTCTTACACACTAGCACTGTGGCTGGTCGACAGATCTGAAAGTGGTCAACTGTGGCGACTGGCTGTCATGCTTGGTCGCTGCTGGATTGATAGCCGCCCTTGCTTGCACGTGAAAGAAAGGTCAGCATCACATTATTGTACTCCATGTATATCCTCCTCAACAGCTCGGCCATATGATCCAACCCAACCCAGGCCGTTTGCGACTGAGTGAGGTAGCGTCCGCCTCCATAATTTCGGCCCACGCATTGAGGCACGACGGGCCTGCCAAATGAGCTGTCGAAACTCGGAAACTAAAAACAAAAAGCTCGTGAGATCAGTGTCACCTAGCAGCAGCAGGCCAGCACCATCGTGCAGGAAAGCCTTTTAAAATGGGCAGGGCGTCAGGTCCTACGTGTACCGCAACAAAATTTCTGGGAAATAGCGAGCGAGAAATGTTATTATATATAATATATATTTTTTGCTGATGATGGAGGATTTGTGTTGCGTTGCGCTTGCAGCGGCGCACACGGTGGGGTTCGCGCACTGCAGCACGTTCGCGGACCGGATCCAGCCGGCGTCGTTGGACCCGACGATGAACGCCACGTACGCGGCGGACCTGCAGGCGGCGTGCCCGGCGGGGGTGGACCCAAACATCGCGCTGCAGCTGGACCCCGTCACGCCGCAGGCCTTCGACAACCAGTACTTCGTCAACCTGGTGAACGGACAGGGCCTCTTCACCTCCGACCAGGTGCTCTACTCCGACGCCCGGTCGCAGCCCACCGTCGTGGCATGGGCGCAGAACGCCACCGACTTCGAGCAGGCCTTCGTCGACGCCATGACAAGGCTCGGGCGCGTCGGCGTCAAGACGGACCCGTCGCAGGGGAACATCCGCCGAGACTGCGCCTTCCTCAACTGATCTGATCTGGTCCGGCCCGGCCGTGATCATCTGTCTCTGGAACTCTGAACCGTGGCTGTAATGCAGCAGCTGATCGATGGATGGATGGATGGATGGAGAGCACATGAACATACAAGGGCTTGGCTGGTTATATTGATCAAGTGTTCATATAGAATCTTAGAGTAAAATTTCATCGTAAGGTTGAAACTTAAATGGTTAATGCTAAGCAGATTGCTTGATTCAGATTGGTAGCTGCACTTTGTAGGGCAAATGCATTCGTTTTCTTCGTTCAGTTTCAGAGTATGATTTGTGGAACGGTTTCTTTTTTTTTTCTTCTGTGCGTGGAGGCTAGGGTTTGGCTCATGAACGAATGAATGGATGAGCCCTTCTGTAGTTACAATCTTTTTCCTTCAAAACACCCCTTGTTGTGTTCAAGCATTCAAGGAATAGCACTCCTAGGTGTAAAGCATAATGAAGGGGAGATTGAGAATGCGTGTTTGCTTGATCTAGAATGCTGAATCTAAATCTTAGCATAAATAACATATACATGGTCTTAGTTTAACCTAGATCAAGGTCAATCAATGTAATGCGGAAAACATTATGGTGTGACTCATACCAGCGTTAGTAGCCGCCATAGGTGCTTCTGTCGTAGAGGAAATAGTCGTACTTGTACTTGTCGGTGTAGACGTGATACATATCGCTAAGTCAACAACAACTCATGTTCTTGATCGGTGAGAGGACCTTCGGGCTTCTACTCTCCTCTAGCTCTTTTAGCAATCAGTGTTTTGGGTTTTTAGGCGAGTTACTAATTGTTGGCTTGAGAAAATAAGTTTAAACTCCTTTATTATATAGTCCAGAGCTATGGAGACAGTATTGAGTCCTAGTAGGATATGTTAGGGATACCTGCCTATCACCGTGTCAGAGTTTTTGTTCTCCTCAAGGTGGAAATCGTGTAGTACAATTTTATTATGGAATTAATCGAAAATCACGTTTTCAGACCGGCGATAAAGTATAGCAGAACAACTATTCCTAAGATGGATTCACCACGCGCGCACAATCGTGTGGAAGTGACTTTCTTGTAGAGTTCTCCACCACATCTGCACAGGGATGCTGCGTAAAACAAGCCATATTCAACTCCAATAAATCTGAGCTGTGAACAAAACACGGAAAATTAATGCATTTTTTTTCTGGATAAAACACGACTGGTGGCAAAACTATCGCATCAATCTCCATTCGCCGATAACGTTCTCTGTCAACTGACCTTTCAAGCTTTCAGCAAAAGCACTATCAGCGCCAGAATCACGAGGATATATGCCAGCAGAAACTGCAGAAGTAGTGGGATCCTTTTTGTCATCAGCTACACAAGAAATTACTATTCTAGCTTTCTCTTTCGAAACGAAAACTATTCTTCTACACGGACATGTGACATCCATCGATATGACATCCATGATCAATACTACACCAGGAATTCCAAAGCATGGATAAGGCTAGAGGCCGTCGTCACAAACAAAAGGCAAACGAAAAGAAGATCAAAAGGGCGGCAAAAAGAGTACAGAAAGAACATTCCTTCACTTCCAGGTCTTCAGTGGGCGCCTTGCGGAATTGATTTATCGTCAGAATCAATCTGCACCCGTAATCCAGGTGCCTTTGAGCAGGCTGCCTACCAGTAGCCGCAGCCCTATTATGCCTTTGATGACACAGAATAGGCACTCCAATTTGCAGTGATTAGTAAAAGGTTCTAGTGGGGCAGCACCACTAGTGGCATCCATTGGCATTCACCAGGAGCAATCCAGCTTTTGGTCAGTGGTGAGTGGTGACATCTGAATGTCCAAGCAGGATGGCAAAAGATCACGCGGATTTACGTACGTACTGTATGCTCCAACGTTCCGAGATATGCATGGGAATATTCCTTCAGATCAGCTCGAGGGCGATTTGGGTAGGATAGCTCTCGTTCGTGAGTCGTGACTCGAAGCACTTTCGTCGATTCCAATTCCATCGCCAAAATGGGAAAAAGAAAAACTCTGCTAATGACAGAGAGACACGGAAACTTCTTGTCATCTTGTGGGCATCCATCTGAAGGTATGAGCCTGACAAAACAGCGTCGTCAAACACTGCGTTCAGATCACTGTGGCAGCCAGTAGGACTCTGTTGCCTGCCGGATGCATCAATCCAAGGACGAGCCGGGTGGAGGTCCCATTTGACTAGTGGTGTCTGAGTGTTCACATACGCAGAAAAGATGAGCAAGAGGCACGCGTGCGTGAGCGCCGACGCGGACAGGGCGCGTCCAAGGCTGGCTCACCTCGGCGCCGTGCGCGCAACTGGCCAGCGGCTTTACCCTGAGCCCCAGGGAGACGCAACAGATCGACCCGGCCGGCAACTGTGAGGTGAGAAGCCGGCCGGTGACGTGAGTGACAGCTTGCGCCCCGGTGCATGCACGACGCCAGTCGCCACACAGCTACAGCGCCATGTATTCACATCGGGGTGGGATCGCGACGGCTGAGGGCGACGCACTCGGCGCAACTGGCCAAGTGATCCGCGCCGCGGAAACGACGACGCACTCACGGAAAGTGTGGTGGTGGTGATGATGAGCTGCCACCACATTGGCGCAGGGTATGAGAGTGTGAGCAACAGAGAGCTTGGAGCAAGGCACCTGAGGTATATCCAAAGTCCAAAGATATACTACTCCTGTAGTAAATCATTTTTCTTCCTGGAAAAGAAGGGTGTGGGATACATGCTGGTGGATCGTGCATGCCCCTAACTACACGAGTATATGTATGAGTTGGGTAGGAACTAGCAGGAAGCATTAGATTAGCTTGAGCGCCCAAAACCACACTGGCGATCGAGTCATGATAAATCAGACAATCACCTAGCTACTAGGAATCAAGCTGACGAAGGGCAAGGGGATTGTTTTGGTCATGTCACCATCTCAGCAAGTCGGCCGATGGAAACATTCATTGGGAATGCATCATGCTCCATCATCTTCCATTTTTTTGTCGGGTTCCTCGTTCGTGGGTACTATCACTATGCGGGTTGCATCGATAGTGCTCGCTCATGGATAGTGCAGCGGTGCGGCCGTACAAAAAGGTGAACGGCGATGGAATGAAAGTGAGCAAACGCTGGAGTCTGATGAGACATCATGATGTGGAAAATGAGTCGGCGCCGATACAAGCTGACCACTATAACCAACAAAGGCCACGTTTAGTTCCCGAATTGGGAGGGCCGGATTGGGTCTGACAAGACACTGTAGCAATAAATGCGACACTGTAGCATTTCGTTTGTATGTGCGAAAAATTGTTCAAAAAATAATTAATTAGGCTTAAAATATCCGTCTCGCAGAGTACAACAAAACTGTGTAATTAGTTTTTGATTTTATCTACATTTAGTACTTCAGGCATGTTATGATATTTTGATGTGATGGGAAAACTTCTTTTTGCATAGTAAATTTGGGGGTGAAATTTTGGAACTAACCAGGCAAACTCGATCATCACAACGTGTCCACTTAAAAAACCCCACACCGTGGAATCTTTACTAGTGGCCATGCCGGAGAATCAAAATTCGTCTAGTCCCTAACTGTTCCAAGAGTGAACATATATATAAATGCATTAAGCAAAGAACAAACATGAGTGAATTGTAACCGAATTGGATTGACTTCCAAAACGAAGTGTTCAAACCATGACAATACACTATACTCGGAGCAACTATGTAACTTTCACAGCAAACCTTTATTATTCTTCGTGCCGTCCATTTATTCCTAATATACAAGCCTCAATTCGCCTTGCCTTGTCACTTGTTCATGATGATTTTTCAATTTTTAGAAGTGCAATGCCTGTGACAAATTAATTCTCAACTAAGCGACTTGGATCCACCCCAGAGCGAAAGATGACATGTTGCTTGTGAGATTATAAAAACTGGATTGTAAATGAAGAACCAAAAGTTATCATGTTTGGATTAGTTATAAAAAATATGACTATATAAACAAAGAGAGGTAACTTATGGGGTTGTAAAACTGATCTGTTTAGATCGGCTAAATGTTTTAAAAGCGGACTTCACGATCTGGATGGATCCAATCCAAACATGCGTGATAGGTACTCCTATTCCTAGTTAGCTAAAAATTCACCTCACCTGGATTGCTTCGGTCGGGATCAAAAGATCAACGCCCATGTTTAACAATCCGTGAAGGACGCTGAGTGGCGCTTCTGTAGTCGTGCATGACATCGGTTCCCTCGCCCCCCGGTTGACCTCGGCTCCAATCTCCGTCACTCCCACCACACAAAAGCATGCGCTGTAACCATCAGAACGTGATCGGCTCGCTCACACGCCGCCTGTTTCACGGCCTCACTCCACCACACCACACCCCGGCGCGCCGGATGAAAAAGGCAAACTTGGAAACCAACCAAGCCCCTGGTGGTGGTGGCCTTTTTCCGATTTTCCGCGGAGCGGTTACCAGCTCACGGCGCCCCGGGCCGTTGGATCCCTCACGCGGCGGGCCATCCCATCGGGTGCCAGGATCGCAGGGGAAGCCGCGCGGAAGCCGCCCGCCCTTGGCGGGGACAGCGACACCTGGTGCGCGGCCGCGGACAGCGACCAACCCGGGCCGCTCGCGCGTCCAAATCGGACGACAGCGCCGCGCCGACGGGGCCGGGCCCGGATCGCACGCGCATCTCCCTTGTCCCCCACTCCCTCCGATCCCCGCCGCTACCGACCCGGCTATAAAAGGTCGCCGCCACGGCCGAACTGGCCACGGCTCAAGCTCGATTGGCTTGGCAGGCAGCAGCACACAGGAGTAAGGGTTTCTTCCGCTTTGGGGCGTCTCGAAATCTCGATCTGTTGCGCGGAGAGTGAGAGCTGCGAGGGGAAGCCGGAGAAGGCAACGAAGTGAGTGACGAGCTGAGGGGAGATCGATCATCCAGCGGGCGGGGAGAAAGAAGGAGATCGAGGAAGATGTGTATGGACAGAGCCGCCGTGCCGGTGAAGAGGGCCTGGCTCGGCCTCGCGGCGCGCCTCGGCCTCCGGCGAAAGACTGGTACGCTTTATTGACCTCCCCGCCACCTCCGATCTACTAGCTCTCGGTCGTCGCCGACGAGTGGCGACGCCGCAGCTGCTTTGTGCGCGCTACTTGTACTTGTATCGATCGACTTCGTTTCTGATCCGCGGATCGATCTGTTGACGAATGCAGGTCTGAGGAAGCTGAGGAAGGAGGTGCGGACGTGCGAGTACCGCGACGTGCACGTCATGTGGGAGATGCTGAGGACGACGGATGGGCCCGTGCCGCTGGCCGAGAAGGAGGCCGCCGCGGCCGCGGCCGTCGCGGCGGCCGCCAGCGCCAGGAAGAGGAAGAACGCGTGGAGGCGCTTCATCTACTACTGCTGCGCGTTCTGAGCGATCATCCGATCAGCCTGAAGAATGGACTGACGGCGTAAAGAACCTTTTCTTCTGATCATCCTAGCTGCTGAAAGATCGCAAGCTTTCTGGTCTCGGGACTCAAATCTCAAGCTTGATCGGCTTCGCTGCTCTCGCCCGGTGTCGTCAGCGAGCTTCAAGAAGGAGCTCAGCTCGTTTCTAACTGTCCCGCGGCGAAGATCGAGAGACCGATCACCCCGGCGAGAGAGGATGTGGCACATAGGAGGAGTTTTTAGTAAGTGTAGAGAGAAAAAAGATCGCGAACCGATCGAGATGTACAGAAATAAAATGGAAAAAGCTTTTGGTTTTGATCCGTGTCAGTGCAAATTCTCTTTGAAAAGATCACTTGTCCCAGTTTTTCTCTCCCTCATCTTCTTCATAGTTCTACTTGAGTTAGCGTTACCGTACGTGTTAATTAAAAAGATCGTTGACGAGAGGATGTACAGGTGTATCAGAAGAGAGTACAACTGGAATCATCAGAATGAGCGTGTGAAGACGAGGAAAGCACGTAGTAGTCCAGTCTTCTGCCAGAAAACAAAAGATATAGCTGGAGTTGGTGATCGCTACCTCCCTTCTGCAACTGACGTACCCAAGCAGTCAAGGTTCAGGATCAACCAGCGCATAACATACTGGTGCAGTGGTGTAATGGTGTTTCTTACTTCCAAGCGATGGCAACCCCTTGAGCTTAACGTGCGCTGTTTTATCGGTGAATCCGTGTAAGCTGAAGACTGTCTGGATCCAACGGAAAGCGAGCTGCTGTGCAAAGCACAGCAGAGATGAGGAAGATCTGTGTGAAGATTTTTTTTTTTTTGAACTGACTGTGTGAAGATTTTACAAACACGATGTTCGGTGTGGACTGAATCTAAGTGTTTGGGTAAAGATAACTATTTCCCGGACCCACACGAGCCCTGACTGAAAAGTATCAGTTGGCTGGAAGATTTGTGTGAACATTTTACAAACAAGGTTTTCCGTATGGACTGAATCATCAGCGTTTGGGTAAAGATAACTATTTCCCACAGACCCACACGAGCCGTCTTGGTTGGAACAGAAATTTTACTGAAAAATTAGGTGGCTATGTAAGTCTGAACCCTGTAATCTGCAGTTCCTTCACCGCATATCGTACTGAAGAAATGCTATGCCATGTCTCGATTCCTTACAGATGAAAAAAAAAGGAAAGCGTAAGTCTCACCATAAATGGAGAATGATCTGGTATGACCTTTTTTTTCCAAAGAATATATAGAAAAATCGCTTGAAACCACCAGATTTTGAATAACCTAATAAGCTTGTGCTCATATCACATTCACTAGAACCTCGTGCCACATTTCATTGCATTTCTCCATTTCCTTTGTGGGTAAATAAAATACCGCATTGTGCACATAATATTTTAGTTTCAATGGAGTTGCTGCAAAATTAGTAATCGTTGTATAAATTATGAAGTACAAAAAGACAAGCTATTTGTTTATGTGCACCCTGTCCGACTCATAAGTTTATAATCGTCTTGTCCTCAGGCCATGAAGATCTGTCTGATACCGGCTTCGAAGAAACCTAGAATGTCAGTATTTTTTAAGCCCGGGCAACCAAAGAGCTAGCACGGTTCGACAGGACTGAAACCGCCATATCCGTCATGCTATATTCAGGGGGAACCTTTTGCAGCATAATTCACTTTTAATCACCAATACGATATTCTGTTCCCATTCTGATCACCTAACGGAATATATAGTATTCGTGATGTGGGTACAAGAGAAAACAGAAGGAAACTGAGCCGATGCCCAGAAATAGCACGAGTAGTTTCCAGTGCATACAAGTTTCAAAAAAGTGTCCAGTTCATACAATTATATAAGTACCAGGTACACAATAATCTTGCCACTTTTACAAACACAAGAGCTTTCGTTCATCATGAACATGGTACAATTTATGGCCAGTGACTCATAAGTCCGCTGCAGGCCATCCCAAATTGCGTGAAGCAAAGTATATAAAAAAACAACAACGTGAAGCACAGAAGCCCGTGCACACCAGTGTGCTGCAACGTATGCCATATAAGGCTTACATAAGAAAAAGAAAACAAAGAACAAGCCCTGCTTAGCTCCTGGATGTCATGCCAGATCCCTGCTATCACTGACCACTCACCTTCCTGGGACTTCAACTGTCTGATCTTGTTGTTTGACATCAAAGATTTGATAAATATGGAAAGGATGATGACATCCACAAGTTCACCAAAAATTTTTATTGCGCTTGCATCAAAGCAATAGCAATCAGAAAAAACAAATGCAAATGCTCCAGATCTAGAGAAAATGATGGGCGATACTAGCACATCAGTATGAGGGGAGAAGGCAATATTTCTAAACTGCACAAGACTTACAAGTTCTGACTTCTGAGATCCAAGACAGCAGAAACTTTGGATCCAATTTCAAAGCCAAACCACATCTGATGTAGTGATTCTAATAAAACAGCTTCAAATAGGATATTCTGCACCTGGTTGCATCCAGACCTGTCATCCTGGCTATCCATTTCAAAGGCACAGCAAACCTGTGGAATCCTTAAATAATAAGAACAAAACTGACAGATGCTCTGTAAACACTATTGCAGAAATAGTAAACCATCAAATTAGAGTCATTTTTCATGTAACATAAAAATAACGAAACAACAAAGACATCATGCTTTGACAAAAGAGATAAGTCATTATCAGAGGGTAAAATCATCATGTTACAGTAAGTCACTGTACCACTTTAGTAAGATAGTAATGAAAACAGAACATGGTCCGGACAAGCAAACTGTCATAAGAACAATGCAATGTAATGTAACTAAAATTACTCAACTGAGACATACTTTGCCGAAAGAACAGTTGCAGTCTTTGAATGGGACCACATCCTGAAAAGTTCACATAGAAGAACAGCTAGTCCAAAAAAAGATAAAAAAAATTGTTACGAAAAAAACATTTGAATAGCTATATAATAGTTCAAGGATTATTGGACCAAGATGTACAGTGTATTCAAGTAAAAAAAATCAATGTTGAATATGGAATTCTTCTATAGTTGAATATAAAAACTATAGTAATAGGAGAAGTGAAATAAAAAGTTCAGAGAACTGTGGGATTTATTCAATTAGAAAAGTACATGTCTTATATTCCTGATGACATGAACTGTAATTCAGTTAATTGAATGTTTAAAACATTTACATTCCAAGAGAATTTGAAGTCACTGAGCGAACAAAGCTTATATATTTATTCAACAGGGGAATAACTTTATCCTAATTGCAAGCAGTTGTTGCCATAATCTGAATACAATGTACATGGGCAATGAGCCATTGAAGGCGTCTCTTATGATCACTGCGAAAAATGATTCCAATTAAGTCTGCAACAAGGGAAAATGCTCTATTACATCACAACAAATCTCTAAAAGTACTATTGATGGCTATATTTGTCGACGAGTTGCTCAGCTTGACCAGGACATTAGCCAACCCTATTGATTCTTCGATTTATTATTGATGGCTATATATTCCCAAGAAAGAATTTATGCTAAACCATCCACCACAGCTCCCTTTCACTTGAGAGTACTGCAATGCTAAGAATTTGTAGCCCTGTGGTTGGTCTGCTGCTTCATTTACTTCACTGCAAGCAATGTGCACCTCTCTTTGAGAAGTTCATCAACTATAACAGGGCAATCTAACTCATTCTCCTCCAAATGACATTGTCTGTATCTTCTCCATTTGTGTGGGCCAATTTGGACCAAGTGAATGTGGATCAGATTGAACAGCAACTGCAACATCTTGCAAGGTTGTACAATGAACCAGATTTTGTTGTTGCAAGCCATTCATTCTACCAGTAAACTTGTCATTGACTTTACTAATTCTTCTACTGCTGGCTCTCACCCTCGACAAATCCATGCATGGTTTAACCAACCTTCGCAGGAACTCATCTAATCCACGATTCAAAGCATCAGCGGCCTGCCCCGTCACTCCGATGCCATCACTGTGCAACCGCCTCTGCAAACGCTCGCGCAAAATAGCCGTATCCAACAAATGGCCAGACTCATAGCATGACACCTTCGGATCATCCATCGGCCTCCGCATCCTAACACCACTACTCCCTGCCACTGAGATCCCCAATGGCGCCGTGATCGGGCTCCGACTCTGGACGCATGGGGCAGACCTGACCTGCTCCACCTCCTCCCCATCCTCCACAGACAACACCTTCCCAACCGGCGCCCCCCGCTCCCTCGCCAGCTCACCATCAGCCGAATCCACGACCGCCCCCACATTCCTCACCACCGGCAGCGCGATGCCAACGCACTGCCCGCTCGGGGCGGTGGTCGTCCCCGACTGGCCGGTGACCGCCTGCCGGCTCGGCGGTGGCACCCCCGACAGCGCATTGCTGATGATCCCCCTGATGAGCGCGTTGTGCAGCGCGATGTTCTCCTTGCCGATGGTGGCGTAGCACAGCTTGTCGAAATCCACCTTGGTGAGCTTCAGATTCAACAGCCTGGTGAGGTGCGCGAAGTACTTGCCAGCGCGCTGCCGCCCCAGCCGCTTCACCAGGCGCTGCTTGAGCTCGGCGACGTCGACGCGCGCGATCTTCCGGCCGGTCGCCATCCCCCGCTCCCGGAATGCGGCCCCCGCGCTCGCCCCGATAGGAACCCTAACGATGCAAGCCCGGGTGCTCAGATCTAACCGAACCGGCAGGGTGCGGAACGAATTGGGGAAAATGAAGCGAAGGGGGAAGGGGACTTACTTGGAATCCTCGATCCCGCGGGGGCAATTCGTCGCTAGGGTTTCGTCGTGGCTGCGCGATCGGGAGAGGCGGAGGGGAACGAACTCAGAGGGAGGAGGGGAAGACCGGGTGTACGACGAGTCGTGGGCGACGCGAGGGTGGCATGGCGGGGAGGAGTGTCAGCGGGCGCGGGTGTATGGGCCGCGGTGCAGGGAGGGGGGTGGTGTCTGGTTGGTGGCTGTTTGGGCCGAGAGAGGAAGGCAGTGTTTGGTTCCTTGTTCCAACCTGCTGCATCTGACATCATCATTGTGTTTGGTTGCTAAGACTGAACCAAACGGTGCAGGATGAACTCATTCAGATTTTAGGAATATTTCTAATAGATCCCGAACCATCCCGTGCGGCAAAAATCACCGAACCACGCCGTCCAGGATGAGCCGAGCGCGTTCCCTCACCTCCAACCCCTTTTCTCCAGCAGACGGCGGCCTGAGCACGCCAGGCTGATGGGCGCCGGCCTGGACGACGCCATGCCCAGCACACCAGAGTTCTCTCAAGATGCGCTACGGAGACAAGACAACAGAGTGCTTAATCGGAGGGGAAAAGTGGGGAGATAGCATCAAGGCGTCAAAGGGTTTTGATTTTGATTATTAGGCAGCGAGGAAACCAATCACGAGCGGTTGATCTGGGGTTTGTTTCATTGAGGAGGAACGAGGAGAGAGGAAGTCATGCGCTTCCTCCCGGAGGAAGACGATATCAGAGGGAGAGCGGTGCTTTGTGGGCTTTTGCGGGCCCCAGGCCATGCCTTCTCATTGTGGGTCTTTTAGCCGGCAGTTATGGTGTTTGTTTTGTTTCTGTTGGCCTCAATTCATTCTAGAAATTCGTTGAGATTTCAATTTGAGAAATATTTATAGCTCATTGTTTGGCTCAGTCTTGATTTTTTTTTGTGTTCTATTTTTTATCTTGCTTTATTTCCTTCACATCTAAGTATCACACAAGACAAAATTAACGGTGCAGATTTTTAAATAATATATATTTTAATATGATTATAATATTTAGGTTAATATGATTTGTAGGTAAAGTTACCATTTTTTGGGAGAAGGTGATCATCTTTGGACCCATTCATCCAACCAAACATGAATTTGTACCATCTTGTACCATTTTATACAAGCAACCAAACAAAACTGAGTACCGTTCCATACAAACAACCAAACAATATACTTGTACCATCTCGTACTGAATCATCCTATACAGCTGAACCATTTCATACATGTCCAACTTGGTTCGAGCAACCAAACACTACCGAAATGGCGGCGGTCAACGGCACGTGCAGATTTGTGGTGTGACAACTGATAGCTGACGCCAGTCTGAAGCAAAACCTTGCGGTGCCAGAGCTGGATGGCTGCGGGGGTACGGATGTGGTGAAAATGTGAATCACTACTGAAACTTTTGCACTTCTGATTGGGACAACCGGACTACGGAGTAGAGAGGAAGCTGGGCTAGTGAGCTTGGCTGGCTGCCTCAGGTCATCATCAGGTGTTCCGGTGCAGTTACACTGTTCATGTAGGTTCACCTATTATGTATCAGGGATGTTTGTAAAGTAACATTTAATATCTACTCGTAGGTTTTGTTTAGAATGTATGAACATCGTAGGCATAGGAATTTGGAGCAAGATTTTATGTGTGCTGCAGCTTCTTCTTGTGTCCCCAATTCCCCAAACAGGTCCAAAATGTTGTTCTCGATAGGAGGACAACGCGGATCAGCAAAAGGTCTCAACCTACATTTTTGAAGAATTAATCCATTGGAAAGTTTTACTGTCTGTAACGTGGATAAGAATTTTTTGAGTGTGTCAGTAGGTTGTGGGAAAGACTCCAGATGTGACGCAGTTCTGTTCTTTACGGATGTGACGTTTGTGATTTTCCCTTTATGGCCTGTGACGTAGCTCCTGCAAGTACTGAAAAGCCCAGCATGACATCGATATTGGCCCAACAGAATGTGCTCGGTAAGAAGAAGCCCAATGGCAATTTGGCCTGGCAGTAGATAATTAGGCCTGGGAACAGCTTGGTAACCTTTACGGGCCCAACTTCATGCAAGTGCTATACTGTTTTTTTATCGGTGCTATCTATATAACCTATATAATTGAATTGGTACCCACTACAAGTCATGTTTGGATTTCTCTCAACCCTCAACGCGTCACGTCATCCGCTTACGTCATCCACTCATGAGTCATTTACTCAAGGAGCACCCCACTACAAAGCATGCAAGCAATCACCTCATACGCCACGTCATCATCCACTAGACCATCAATTTATGTCTCTCACCGATTTTCTGTGACTAATAGCATACGTACATCTTTACAAGTATAACGCTACAAAATTTCCACAACAGATATACATAAAAGATCAATCATTTAACAATTGTTCTCTGTCAACAAAATGAATATATTAGTATCGTTTGTAAAAGAATATTACCATGCAATCATCTTAGTTTCTATTTTGAAATTTCACCTTGAAATTTTGTAGTACTACTAGTTGTTCTTACCCCGTGCACAAAAAAAAAAAATACTAGTTGTTCCTACCCAGTTTCCCCCTCTTCTTCTCTCCTAGGTTTGCAAAGAGAACGAAAATTGTTTCTGCCCAATGGACCTGAGGTTTGATCCACCAACATCTCATGAACTGAGCCCAAAAATTTAGTTGTGGTGCTCGATAGCCGAAGACTATACATATCAGACTATCAGAGTATCAGGCTTTCACTTCCAACTTCATATCGAAAGGCACACGCTGCACGCCAGTGAGTGAGTGATGTCATGACAATGGAGCATGCATGAACACCTTGTAGCCATCTTTTCTTTTCTTTCCACTGTAAAAAAAAAGGTACCCGAATTATTTCTCAAAGAGAACCAGCCACAGCCAGCCAAATCGCGATGGCAGTGGCATCTCGAACCGCCGTTACAGCCTATCATCGGTCATCGGATCATGCATTGCTTCGTCTGCAAACTGGACGGGCCAAAAAGGCCAGATTAGTCAATTATGACAGCCACTGGAACAGTAATGCAGAAGTCTCGCAAAAGGGATGGACCGCCCGGAGCTTCTTTCTCAAGCAACGCCTAACGAAGAAAGACTCGTAGCTAGCTTGCTTCACGGTGCACGCATGGTCGAGTGATCGATTCGACAGCTCGATTGTTGCCTTCGATGGGGATGCTATCATTTGGATGATCCGAGATCGATCAATTGATCAACCACTAATTGGATCATAATGCGTGTCATTTTCCGTAGGGTCAGTGAAACCTACGCAGGTAATTATATTATTTTCCGTAGGGTCACACGTACCACTACGCGAAATGTACGTATGCCGACATGAAACTTGCAGCTCGGTAATAAGCTCTTGCCGTTGTCACGTACGTAACGTATACATCTCTAACAGAGTTGATCAGATCAACAGCACGACCTGCAGGCAAGCTCACGGGTGATGGACTGTTTGTTGATCGAACTCGGCGATTCCGGTTTCAGCGGCACGTCGAAGTCCCATCCCCCTGAACAAGCAGACCGGCGTCCAACCGCAGCTTGAAAAATCATCATGCTCAGGCATCTGTCGAGTCGACGAACACTCCGACTCCGAGTACGTACGTGTATAGAGAGAGCTAGGTTTCGTGGTTTTGCGCAAGGGCTCTGCAGCACGCAGCAGCCAGAGCTACAGACCACACAGAGATCAGAGAATATGCAGTCGTACACGCTTGCCATCAGCTCGTCTGTTGTCTCGACTCCTGGCGGCGCGGCGTGGCAGCATCCAATGATCCAGCCATGCGCGCCGCTCGGCGGATCGAAGCGCGCGGGCTGGCCAATGCAACGCCAACGGCCAACTGACCAACGGCGCCAGAGGATAACCAGCACCCGCGCGCACGAAACCGTAGCGTACCAGCGGCCGCCACGGCGCCTTTCGGCCGCGCGTGCCGGCCAGCCGTGTCCAGCCAGCCAGAGGCAGAGCCAGCAGCCAGCCAGCCAGGCCCCCCGCGCAACCCGTACGGCGGCCGACCCAGCCGCGGCGTGCCGTGCAGTGCAGATCCGGGGCGGCATATCGGGGACGAGGTCCTACGTGACGATAAAGCGGTTAACGGGAAGGATCGTGACATACCACCAGTCCACCACACATGGATCGGATCGCAAACTCACGGAGCGCGCGGCCCCCACACGCACGCCGCAGGAGCTCGCTGTGGGCTTTACGTGACCGAGCGTGATTTGCTTACTTCGTTAACAGAGACGTCTAAACCGTATGTACGTACGGTTTGCTTATTATCCTGTCTTGCACGCACGTGTACAGTATCTCTCGTGCTTCGTCACTCGAGACTTCTGCTATGAATATTGCGAGCATATCTAGGTCTATGCTGATTGAGGTGTGAAACAAATAGAGTACGTGCAGATCCGAATGAAATCTCAAGCATTTTTGGCTATGATGAAAAAAGCTGAATGCAATTCGCAGCTAAACAGTGTGAAATACACGACATGTTTTCCCCTATCTTGACTCCGACTTTGCTCTATATATATTCAATCCAAGCATCAAATGTCAGATTGAGCGGTTAAAACTTGAAATTTGTGCAGTTGCTCCGTGGTCACTCCACACGCAAACCTCAACAATTATGATGTCCGAATGGACCATATAATCACTTGTTCTTTTTTTACTACAGTGGTCACTCCACAAGATGTAGAAATAGGATATGTGGCAAAAATAAAATGCAGCATGCATCGGGAGTCTTCGAACTATATACTACAGTATACAATATACCAGCATATGCAAATGGACGAGACATGATCTGACCAAGTTGACTCCGCGTGTCATGTTCTTACACAACAAGACATATTAGCAATAAACTAGCAGTACACTAGAGTATTAAATGTCAAAGTTTGCCTCGATATATACAGTTAAAAAAGAAAGAACTGTGGAGCTGCTGCACTAGGCGTACTCCGCTGTTCTTCTCAGGTTATTACATGAAGGAACTGTGCCTGCATCGGTGCATCTTTTGTATGCATGCATGCTCGACACCTACGCCGTCTGTTTTATTCGCCAGTAAATCCAATGTTGACACACACGTGATACTGTCGCCTCTTAGCAGTAACTTGACAAGATTTATGTCCCGTTTGTAGATACCACACGTCAGTGGTGGCGGAGCCGGCTTTTGCTCACGACTAGGGCCAAATTTAGCCGGCAAAATGACCGTGTATACGAAGAAATGTCCGGGTCAGGAGCAAAAGGACCACGAGTACGCCTAAAGACTACGGCAAGAAGAAACGACCTAATTCCTCGAACAAGCGGTTGCTACACCAATCAAACAAGAGCACCTGCTCCCTCCATCACCGGACGAGAAGCACCAGCTGCGTCGAATTAACACCACAGCACAGCCGCCGCAGCAGAAGTGCAGAACAGACACGGAAATAGCAAAGCAAAGTTTTGATTTTTCCGCGGCTGCAGCATTTCGCCGAACAAGTGGTGGGGAAGCAAAGGAAGGGAAGGAGAGAAGAGCGGGACTGGAGGGAGGCGATGTACCTTTCGAGGCGCGGGAAGACGACGCGAAGGAGACGACAACGTGGAGTACAGGAGGATGCGAGGCGAGGCGAAGAGCAGCGACCCCCGACGGCACGACTGCGGCGGCGGGCGGACTGCGGCAGTGTGGCCTCCGGGCCTCGGGAAGGAGCGGCGGCGGGCGAACTACGGCCTCCGGGACTCGGCAGGAGCGGCGGCGGGCGGACGCGGATTGCTGGCTGCGCCGGCGCGCCGCTGCGGGCGGACGCCGGGACGCCAGACGCGGACTGCTGGGCGCTGGCTGCGGCGGCGGGCGAACTCGTGCCGTGCCGCAGAGGCCTCGCGGCTCGCGCAGTGGCCTCGCGCCCTCAGGTTGCCGAGCGCTGGGCCTCAGTCCCTCAGATACATGATTTTTGGGCCAAAAGTATTGGGGGTACGTGGGCTTGTATGGGCTACGACTAGGGCCTCGGCCTGGGCGGCCCTAGTCGCAGCTCCGCCTGGCACACGTTACAGTCTGTTCACATGGAGTATATTATTTACTCGTGTATGCTGCATCACGATGTTACGGAAACTACCGTACTACGTGCTACTTATTGGCTACTAGTAGTTACTCTATTTCCTGCTCCAAAGTTACTTAGTTACTCTATTTCCTGCTCCAGAGTTACTACAGATTATATTTCTTGCATAAAAAGTTACTACGGATGATTTACTATTGCTTGACAATAACTCTATTTCCTACTCCAAAGTTACTACAGATTATTTCTCACCAAAAACAAATTACTACAGATTATTTACTATACGCGAATTTGCAATCCAAATCTTGCCCGAATTTACTACAGATTTCTCAGTTATATGCCCATTTGCATTGTGTTGACGACCGAGGCAATCCAAATCTTTTAAAACCACGATTTCCCTAGGTTACTGAGGCAAGATAGTATCTACCCAAATCTTAAAACTTCAACTTGCCCCTAGGTTACTGAGGCAGGATAGTATCTCTCCAAATCTTAAAAACTCCAACTTTCATAGGTGAGTGCGTGGAGGCAGGGCGCATGGGTCCAAACGGCCAATCACGCAGCGGATAAACTAGTCGCAGGAGCACATTTCCCCTGCCCGCACACTTGTTTAGAGCCTGGGAGCCCGTTTTTCCTCGCGCCAGCGCGTCGGGGGAAATGATGGTGTCAGCCCGCCCCCCTACGCCGTCTCCACTCCGTCGTCGCGTAACCAATCGCCGCGGGACAGGCCGAGCCCGGCCGGCCACATGAGCGCCTTCGCCATGCGAGCGTTTCGTCAAGACGAGCACATGCTGCGGTAGCGAGCCCATGGCGAGGGAGGGAAACGTAAGCGCAACGCCAGAAATCGCTGGGCACGGCGTCTTGACGACGGCGGCGCCAGCGCCATGGCCTGGTTTTACGGCCAGGCCCATCACCGGGGTCACCGGGCGTCAAGCCTGACCTGACCGGCTGGCTGCTGCTCCCGCCGCCCCACCGGGCCACCAGGGCCCACCAGCAGACGACACCGGTCCTTTATTCCGCCCGCTTTTCCCCTTTTGCCCTTGTGACGGAAGGGAAACGGGACGGACCCCCCATCCATCCCCTTTCGCCCTCGCCCATGTTTCACTTGGCTCCCTCCCCACTCCACTTCCGCTGCCGTGCCGTCGGCTCCGCTCCGCTCCCCCCATCTTGAAACGAAACGAAACGAAACGAAACCCCTCAAACCCCAGCGGCTCAAAACCACGGGGAGATTCCGCGAGATCTGAGCGCCATGGTGGCCGCCGGGGCAGCAGCGGCCGCGCCCCGGCTCAACCCGTCGCCGTCCCCGCACCGCCGCCGCGCCGCCTCCGTGCTCTCCCCGGCCAAGTCCAACGCCAACGCCAACGGCGCCGACGCCGGCGACGCGCGGCCCAAGCCCAAGGCGAAGGCCGTCTCCTCCCGCTACCTCCTCGCGCCCTCCTCCAAGTCCACATCCACCTCCACCTCCACCTCGACCACCACCTCCTCGAGCTCCAAC
Source organism: Echinochloa phyllopogon (assembly GCA_033239725.1). Taxonomy (NCBI): domain Eukaryota; kingdom Viridiplantae; phylum Streptophyta; class Magnoliopsida; order Poales; family Poaceae; genus Echinochloa; species Echinochloa phyllopogon. The sequence continues at coordinate 5,521,261 of BTCW01000009.1, read as the reverse complement.
TCCACCTCGACCTCGGCGTCCACGCCCTCCCGCCGCTTCGCGTCGCCGCTGCCGAGGCGCTCGGTCTCCGTCGACCGCCCGCGCCCGGGGCCGGCGGGCAATGCCGCCGCCGGGGAGGCCGGGGGGCCCAATGCGGGCACCACCACCACCACCAGGAGCCTCTCCGTGGCGTTCCAGGGCCGGTCCTTCTCCTTCGAGACCAGCAAGGCGAAGCGGGCCACGTCCCCGTCGCGGCGGCCGGTGGCTTCGGCTGCAGGGTCCATCACGCCGGAGAGGAGGAGGCCGGCGATGGGGACAGTGCCGGAGAGGGGGAAGGCCTTTGAGGGGGGCCATACCCACCACAGATGGCCAATGTCGGCGAGGTTGTCACAGGGGTTTGAGGGAAATCCACTTACAAAAAGCTTGGATTGCTCGTTGCACAAGAGGGACGCGGCTGTCCTTGCTGCTGTCCGGTCGCTGCGGCAGTCCATGGTGTTTGAGGATGGGGTTCGGCGTTCCTCATTCGACAGTGGGGACTACTTGATGTCGTCTGACACGGAGAGTGTGTCTTCTGGGAGCAATTCAGGGTCTCAGGATGCAGGCATTGGCATGTCCCATAGAGCACGCCCGTCGCCCAAGGGGATGAGTGTGCCAGCACGGTTCTTGCAGGATGCCGCCGCCAGCAGGTCGCAACGATTTGCAGATCCAGGCACACCATACGTGCCGTATACCTCTGGGTTGGCCGCATCTCCCAGGACAGCGCCGGTCAAGAAATCCCTGTTAAATAGCCTTGTTTCATCTCCACTGAATCGGCCAATCAGGCAATCTTCACCAAGTAAGCTTACAGGTAATCCATCAAGGAGGATGTCAAGTCCATCACGGGCGAGAAACTCTGTGGGGTCAGGCACTTCATTTCGGGATCATCAGGGAAGATGTTCATCTGGTTATGGTTTGGATGGAGAAGTGAAGAGGAGGTGGCATGGGGGTAGTAAGGTCGATTGTGAGCACCTATTGAGAATTTTATCGAATCGACATTTGCAGTGGCGGTGTGTGAACGCACAGGCTGATGCCGCACTTGCTGCACAGAAACTGACTGCAGAGGTGAGTATATATGTTCATTTACAAAAAAACCTTATATTTTGAATTCTAATATGTGAAATTTGTTTCTACTGTATAATTAACATAAATTGCTGTACATCCCAGAATTCAGTAGCATGTGTACATGGTTGTAGATTTAGATTTTAGAACTTGCTTGATTTATTCTAATTGAGATTCATTAATGATTTGTATAAAGATATACTCGATTAAATCTGAGGGTGGCATATGCAATCTGGGCGCAAATTTTTGTAACTACCTTTGTCTTTTGTGCCATAGTTTATATTATCCTAATTTTTATATTTATCGAAGTTTTTTAATTCCTTGGGAGTACCTTCTTCAATAAAGGTGAACCAGGCAATCTGTGTATATCAGATAGAAAGCATCTTGTCAGGTCTTCTCTGAAGCGAAGAGTAGTTGTCACACACACACACACACAAAACTATTAACAGTTGGAAAGACAAACCTAGACAGCTTCGACAATGACATGCCTTTATGTTGGAGCTGTAAACAAAATATGCTCAAGGTGTATCAGATGGAATGCTAAATATGCCTCATGTTCTTTACTTTTTAGAATGGGTGTTTATATTCTGAACCTGTTCATAGCCAAATGGGAGTCTGACAGCTATTTTGTATTTTGTATTGCTTAATTGAAAGTACTGCATAGCTATTTTAATTAAAAAATATTTCTAGGAATTTTTTTAATTTCAATCAGATTGTTTTGTATAGCTAATGCTGCCTTTTCTACCTTAATACTTCTCAATAACCCTTCTTCTTTGACCTTTTCACCAGAAATACTTATCTGATGCATGGATTACTACCCTTGGAATGCGTAAGTCTGTTGCTCTTAAGAGGTTCCAGCTACAGTTATACCGAAACAATTGGAAACTCATGACAGTTCTAAAGGGACAGGTAATAATCACTTATTTAGTTTTCTGTTCAAGATTGCAAGTAGGCAATTCACTGCCGTATTCTATCTCCACGTGACCACATGTTGGTTTTTAAGTTAAACTTTAGAAGCCTTGCTTTCTGATAGTTCATCTGATTATCTTGAATTATCCTCCCATGTCTTGCTGCCATTGGCCAGCCTGCCAGACATTGTTAGCAAGAGACCATTTTGCTAAAAGGAAAAGAAGTCTCCGAAAAAACTGAGAACCAGTTATCTATAAGCACAGGGCCATCGCGGCATCGCCCATCTGAATACATGTTTCAAATATCTGCATGGTCGCTCCACCAGGCCTTCTCATTCATGTGACGGTTGGACCATGTATTCGCAGGCTGGCCGTTTTGATGCTTATTTCCTCTGCTTAATAGTCAATAGATTCCATTTGCACATGGCCCATTCCTAAGAACAACTGTAAAGTTAAAAATAGAGACAGACCAGCTCACCAGCATGCAGACTCTGTAGTGGGATACTAGTAAACAGATTTTGGTCAGTCATACCTTAGCCTGGTAGTGTTCACTTTTCACATTGGCCTTGTTTCTAAAAATCTATCAAAATTTGCTTGATACAGATGGCATATCTAGAGGAATGGTCTTTATTAGACAGGGACTATGCAGATTCGTTATCTGGAATCGTGGAAGCTCTAACTGCCAGCATTTTGTGCCTTCCTGTTACTGATGGAGCAAAGGTTGTAAATAGCACACCAATATACAAAATTGTTTCCACATGTTTCCCTTCTGTTCTGGGTATTAAAAGCTCAAGTTCTTCTTTGCTACTTCGTACTTGCAGGCTGATATCCAAGATGTGAAAAATTCTGTCGGCTCTGCTGTTGATATTATGCAAACAATAGGAAGTTCAATATGCACTTTATTGGCTAAGGTACTGTGTATATTAAATTGCTTTCCTGTTCCATTTTCTTTGTCACTATTTGCTTGTCTGCCTCTACATTATCTTAATTTATGGTTGGTGGTCCTATAGAACAGAATTTGCACCCTGCATATTAAGGCTTTCCAAGTGGTCTGATCACTCTCCTCTTGAGGGTCTCTGTAGTTCTGTAGGATAGGCATATATATTTCCTAGTTGGGTTATATTGAAGGTTGTACAACTGAATTCGACTCACAGTTCCAAGCATCTTAATAATGAACTTTGCAATAACCATACAAAAAATATGCGCACGTTTTTAGGCACAGGCACAAAAACATAAGCATTTTCTGAGATATTTTTTTCTATGATGCTGTACTTATTGTTTTGTTTGACTGACATGACCTCTCTTGTCTGCAGCTGGCTGGAACAAGTATTTTGGTTTCTGACCTCTCCAAAGTTGCTACCCAAGAGCGCACTCTAATGGAGCAGTCCAGAGAATTGCTGTCCACGCTTGCGACAATGCATGTAAGTACTGAGATCCACCTGCATTTGGTGACCCTATGCATATTATAGCATTTCTAATTCTAATGTGCACATCCCTATTATTTTTCTGGAACAGGTCAAATACTGTAGCCTACAAGGGCAGAAAGTACAGACAACTGACAGGAGGTCCACATATTCCTAGCCAGACTACTATAACCCCCACTAACCGAAGAATGTAGGTGCAATTGCAAATACTGGTGGCTTGGTTGGTGCCCACTGAACGATCTGACTCAGAAGATGCTATCTAGTCTAGTTCCAAGGGTCTTGGCATGGATATGGCCATGTACTTCTAATTGCTGAGTTGATGAATGCTAGCCAATGCAGAACAGATGGAATGCAATGTATATAGATGCATCTCATTTTGTTGGTTTTAGCTGAGGATTAGGTCAGATGCTAACTAGCTAGATCGGGTTCCTTTTTGTTCATCAGATGACTCATGACCACCAGGCAATGCAATATAACTTCTAGCAGCACATCAAATTGTTCGCCTTTTATAAAAGTCGACCGCAACTCTTATCTTCGGTGTTTCGTGGTTTTCTTGGGTGTGTGTTTAGTTCCAAAAAAAAGAGCAAGAGAAAGTTTGGTGAAAATGTCACATCGGACACTGTAGCACTTTTCGTTTGTTTATGGTAAACATTGTCCTACCATGACCTAACTAGGCTCAAAAGATTCGTCTCGTCGTGTACATTAAAACTATGTATTTAGTCTTTTTATTTACCCATGTTTAGTATGCATGAGGAAAGAGATTCGATGTGATAGGTGAATAATGATTTTGGAGAGAGAATTTTTAAAAATCTGGTGATGTGACTGGAAACTACACAGGGCCTTGTTGCCGATCCAACTGGCACCACTGCGTATGGATGTAGGTTGTTCGTGAATGCTATATCATGATTGCTGTAAGGAAAACAAACGATACTCGTTCGTCGGTTCGTCGATGCGTCCAAGTCGGCTGGCATCTACGTTGAGACAAGATCTGTCCAAAATCCAGACGCAGCTGGTGCAAAACCAGCGCGTGTGCCCCCAATTTGCTTCACAATCTGTGCAAATTACCCATGGGGGCGGTGGTCACTGGTGACGGAGGAACGACCATGATGGGTTTCGGTGAAAGCACAGCAGATAACGACAAGACGGCACCTGAAGCGCACGAAGGGAGCAGACAGCACGAGCGCTGAAAGCGAGGGGGTGGTGACATGAACCGGGGGGCGCTTCACTGCAGTCACGGGCACGAGGCGGGCAGCCATCATTGCAGTTGGAGAGCGCCGAGCGCGACCGACGGGCAGGGCTCGCACAGCTGCCAGTGCCGATCGCCGAGAGACCTCCCATCATCCCATGACCCATGCCGTAGGGCGAGACGGGTTGCACCCTCCCATCATCAGAAAGAGAGCTTCACCACGCGCAGCGACCATGACGCCTGTGCCCGGACGGAAACGCCGGCCATTGCAGCAGAAGAGCCGCGGCCGACACGAGATGAATCATTGTGGTCGATTAGCTGGTGGCGCCTCCTGATCTTGATACAGCGCCTTCCGGTCCCTTGTCTCGTCCATGTGATAAATCTGGAGACGTTGAAGCGTTGGTTTCATCTTACTGACTGTTGAGGTTGCAGTAGGCTCATCTAGGGGCAACAGACATGTACATGATCTCTGAGCTAATGCTAAAGAGTAAAGAACCTACTGAATTGTTAGGTTTTAGACAAAACCTGGTATGCTCAGCACAGCAGGGTTAGAAAAGCACCATGCTTTTATGCTGGGGGGAGTGGGCCAGTGGGGGCTGCATATTCGATTCGCTCCTGCAAGATGAAGAGGCTGAGAATATCGGAGGAACAGGCTTGCTTATCTTAGTCACATCTCGGTTCAGGAAAAAAAAAACCCTGTCAGCCGCGCGTAATCTGTACATCTCAACAAGCACTCACCATCCATCCAATCTGCTCAAATCAAAAGAACAATGGCACAGCCTTGATGCATAATCTGCAAGCTGGAATAAAGTATGTGAGATGCGGTGAAGAAAGAGGCGATTGAACTAACATTCAGTCAGGAAGAGCAAAATATTTTTGCTACCTTTCATTATGGAGCCGATAACCATGGATCTTGCTTCCAATGCTTGCATGACTACTCCCAAATGTACTAAAGAAATCTTAAAAGGAAAACATCTAGCAAAGTTTGTGTTTACAGATACCAGACATGCTGATGCACGACATGTCGCAAAAAGGAGAATTAAACGAACAAATTCTTTCTCAGCGGAAATATAAAACTAACTCAGCACCAAATAGATCAATGTTTTGAAGAGTTTGAAAAATCTAGAAAAGTCATGATCTAAGAGCAGTAAAGAAGTATCACAAAAATATGTACTTGCATTGATTCACTGAGGTAATTGATAACGGACAAACAATACTGAGTATTCCATATACCAAAATGGCAAAAAATGGTAAGAAGATTTTGAATTAACATCCATTGTACACTTTAATGCATAAAACAAAAAAGCTTCTGAAACTATTGCCTAAAGTAACAAAATAGTACTAGGAGAATTAGTGCTTTCTTTTCCTTCTTGTGAATGCTATCAACTGCCCACTGCCACTTCTTACATCCTGATCTGTTTTCTCCACTGTTTTTGCAGTTCCCATATTAGTAGCCTCTGTAGTCAACTCAGAATTTTCGTGGGAAGGAATCGCCAATTTCCTCCTTTTAGATAGTTCATTTGGACCTGGATTGTCAAGGTCCTTATCTGCAGTGGATTTCTCCTTTCCAATTGTATCACTTGCTTCTCCAGTGAATGAATAAACATTTTTCTGAGTTATCTCTCCAGCACCGCTGATAAGCGAATCTTCAGCAGGTATAGCACCAGGTTTTTGCCAAGGGCCATTTTCAATTGGGTCTTTGGCATCCTCTCGAAAGACACGATCTTGCACAGCATCCACTCCATCCTGAACAACATTGTCCTCAGGTTGTGTCTGAACAGCATTTTGCAGTTCAATGTGGCCTGGAATTGCAGCATCAGGTTCTTCCTGTTCAGAGACAGACAGAGATCCAATATCACCTGACATTGAACTTAACTTCTTCACAGATGTATTCAAGGTATCTCCAGGTCCAATGGCTAAAGGTTTACCCATCGTTCCCGGACCTTTACTATTCTCTGACCTTGTCTCCACAATTTCCTCAATTATACTATCATTCTCAGATGCACCAGAGATATTCTGCAACTGCTCATTATTTGATGGTACACCCATGATCTTGTAGAGTTCTGGAAGGACTGAAGGTTTGCACACAGTTCCTTGACCTGCAATTACCAAAAGTCATGTAAGTGATCTCCACCATTGTACATGAATACACTAATGACCTCATCAACTTTACCATTAATCAAAGACGCACCAGTACACTCCTGCAATTCAGCTGTAAACCTTTTGTAGATTTTAATGTTTTCCGTTGATCCAACAGTCTCCTGCACTTCCATGGTCTCTATGGACGCATAATCATTCTTCACCTCTGAATCTGAAACATCTTGCAGTGTAGCATCCTCTGCAGATGTGTTCATAATATCTGTCATAGCATCCTCAACAGGTGTGCTAATAATGTCCTGGAGATTTACTTCTGTCATGGTTATATCAAGAGGATCTTCTTGTGGATGCACATCCTCAGTTTTGTTGCCTGGGGCATCACCTGTTACAAGGGGCGCTAAATCAGCAGTTTCCCCTGTGGGCTGAATTCTCTTCATTTGGTCCAATTGCAGTATAGTATTTCCCTCGACATGATCATCACTGACTTGTTCCAGCTTGGCAACAGTAACTTGAGTAGGATCCATATTATTTGAACAGATCATGGCTGACTCACTCCTAATTCCTGTGCGAGTTGAAACACCACTTTGCATAATCTGCACCACAATTGAGGACATAAGCATATGTTGTCTCTTGCAATTTAATAAATAACTAGATTCATTAGGACATGGTGTGATAGCAACCTGCTTAGCCTCCGCCATTTTAGCAGTGATGTACACATCAATGTCAATAAGTGATTCCTTCATCCTTTTAGCATCAATTTCACTTAGTAACAAAGTTCTAATCCGTCCCTGCACTGTACTGACCAAATCAACCTGCTCATGGTTGAAAACGTATTAAAGACATGTAAACATTGAATTCAGCATAAACAGATTGCAAAATATTACCAGAACTTTATCAGTCTGCCCAGATAACTCATAGGGTATAATTGGACATTCGACTGGAGTGGAGATCCATCGACGTGTAATTTGCCAATACCATTCAAGGTAACAATTCCTTGCATGAGTAGGATCTGAATCCCCCGTGTCCTGTTGCTTAACAACAGTGCAGAGCCTGTTCTGCCATTGCTTAATGTACTTATCATGGTAAGTAGACCAATCGTGATCGGCTTTACCCTGCATTGTAACACGTTCAGTAGCCTCAACCGGGTCTGGTATGTGCTGAAACATTCCAAATTGTAGTAAGACACGATCAGGCACATGCATTTCCACAATCTGGAAGCATATTAATGGAGTCCTTGATAGCCAAACAGCGGATCCAAATGTGCATATTGCAGGAAGCCCAGCTATAAGGTTCGGTTTGTATGGGTCCCATGTGATCTACAAAACATTCAAAGTATAATAGTGATGTCATTTTGCCTCTTGTCATAAGCATCTAATAGCATTAATGCACATCCTGAAGTAATGAACTTCATACCTGACAATCTGATATGGTATCGAGCCCATGCCTGTAAAACTCATGGTCCATGGATCGAACATTTTCACGGTTCTTGAATGAGACATTCCACCTAGTTATCAGTTTTTTTTTATATCATGGAGTGTATATTGAAGTAAATCAAACTGGGAATAAAAAAGCAATCTGAGCCCAAAAAAACCTGCATCCAAGGGGTCGATCATTGGGTAGAGCCTTATCCTCTAGTCGTTCAGGACAGCCTATCTGGATATGCTCCCATGCCCATATCTGCAATGTTTCTAGAATCAATCAAGACTTCGAGAGTGAAGTTTTCTGCAAAGCTGAGAGGACATACTACCTGAAGAAGAGTGAGAAATGCACAGCAGTTTGCTTTGCCCTTCATGCTTGCTTTTCCAAGCTCTCTGTAGAGGTGGGCAAGAACAGCAGCTCCCCAGGCCATTTGTCCCGATGCATCAAAATCGCGGAGTAGGGCCAAATATCGCAAGTGCACTCTAGTACCACTCGGATCAGGAAATAAACTGCAGCCGATTTGGTACAGTATGTAGGCTCGTGCAGCATACTCTACATCTGATTGATCAGCACCTTCTGGTAATGTTTTGAAAGTGTCGTGCAGCCATGCAATGTTGATAGAACCACCTTTGATCTGTGGAGGTTCTTGGCCGAGAAGTTGTGTGCACAATTGCTCCCAGTTACAGTTTGATGGGCCAGTGACAGGAGCACCATGAACACAAAGCCCAGTAAGAATTGCCACATCCTTCAAGAGCACAGTAATTTCTCCAAACCTCATGTGAAACGTCTGTGTTTCACGCCGCCACCTTTCAACCAATGCATTTAACAATGCATGGTCCAACTGAACTCGCTTCAAGAAAGACAGGTGGTAAAATCCAGCACGCTGCAATAATGCCAGCATTCCCTTATGTTTCACTTCCCACTGGTTAAGCCTGGTGCCATGTTCGATAAATCTAACAGGTTTGTAGATCTGCATATTTTTTTCAGGTGAAGTAAGTGGCCAGCAATCAAGAGAGAAGTTCAATAACTGAGAACATTTTTAAAGACCCAATAACTGTGAACTGAACCATTAATGGGAAATAAGCAGGTAAATGAAAATTCATGGACAAGTTCTAAACTGTTACCTTCCCAACAAATATAGCTTCTGATTTGTGAAACTCCTGTTCCATGAGGACAGATTTATCAACAGGACCCGGGTCTAGGTTCTGCTCCAGATACAGCGAGCAGATAGTTAGCTGTTATTATGAGAATTATGCATATCTGCAATGCTTTAACTTCTCTATGAGAAATATGAAATATTAATATGCTAATTGTTAACAGGCATACAGGAAGGAAACTAACAAGGGATGCTGTCAGTTCAAACAATGGATGGTCATTTGACCACATCCCATGCTTAAGCTGCAAGCTCCAGCATGAGCAACTGCAAGGACCGAGTTAAAGTACCAAATAACCACACCTCTTGATGCGCAGGCTAAACCAAAATGCACCACGAAACCAGTTGCAAAAGAAGCTCTAGTTCAAATAAACTCAGAGCACTTGTGGCGCGAACAACCTACAAGGCTATACGGCGAGGAATTCCACTGCGAGTATAATGCCAGTATAGAGAAATGGCTGTGGCTTGTCCCAGTACAACTAGGCGAGGTGCTAGGGTTTGGCAAAACTGACCTGCGCTTGGCGCTGAGCTCCGCCACGGAGCTCCTCAGTCCCCGCGTCCATGGCAGCGCGCGCGAGCGCGCCCCGCGCGAGTTGGAGGATTTCCTCGGTTTTCCTCTTCCGTTTTGGGGGAGGGGTGGAAGACGGCGGCGTGTTGCCGGTGGCTGGCGAAACCGGCGTCTAGTTGCTGGCGAGCAACGAGTAGGGATGGGGAATGCCCCGCGCTGGGCCGTCAGCCGGCCCAAATACTCGTAGTCGCGGTCTGGGCCAATATGATTTAGATTCGTGCGATCCAATCACCCGACGGCCCAATACCGCACACGGGCTCATGATTCGTGCGAATCGGATATTTTCTCTAGATTTTTTTTGGTGCGCCCGCGAGGAAGGCTGGAGCCCGTCGTGCGCGCGTGCCGGCGTGCGTGCGACAGGCCCCTCCGTGCTTTTGCTCTCGCAGCCGAATTCATTCGGACGCCGCCGCGGGCGAGCCAGCGACAGACAGACCCCGAATCCCTCTCGCCCCCGGCGCCGCGGTTACATGGCCTGGTGCGCCCTGCGCAGCCGCGTCCTCCCGCCCCCGGCACCCGCCGCCACCGCCGCGCCCCACGGCCTCCTCCTGCGCTTCCTGCTCTCCACCGCGGCCCCGCGCCAGGCGCACCACCACCGGCGCCGCCGCGTCGCCCCCACGGTCTACGCCACCGCCGCCGCGGCCGCCGCAGCAGAGGCGCCTCTCCCCATGACGCCGCGCTTCGGCCGGGCCACGCGGCACCCCGGGGGCGCCGCATCCGTGGCGCGCGTATACGCGGACGCCAACGCCCAGCGGCCCAAGGAATACTGGGATTACGAGTCACTCGATATCCAGTGGGGGTAGGCACACGGAGCTGGAGCTGAGCTCACCCCTGCTCTCTAGATTTGGGGTTGGTGTAGGGTTGTCGTTCTGATGTGCATGTGTGTGCAGGGAGCAGGATGGGTACGAGGTGCTGCGGAAGGTGGGAAGGGGGAAGTACAGCGAGGTGTTTGAAGGCTTCCGGGCTGGGAGCGATGAGAGATGTATCATTAAGATTCTCAAGCCCGTGAAGAAGAAGAAGGTGAGGAAAGCTTGCAATGCTCTCTTGTGATGGCTGTTGCATTTCTTCTCACCGGAATCATAAAATTGAAAACTCAATGGCAGCCATGTATTAGGTCATAAAATTGAAACCACAATGCTATATGAATGGTTACCAGTGTCAGTTGTTTTTGTGTTAGATTTGAGTATTATCTTGTCGGCTGGTTGCTTGTGCTAGGTATCCATCTAGGATGCCAGCAAGCATGAGGCATTGTGGTTTGAGTTAATCATGATTGTAGTTGCACATGCTGTTATATGACCATACCATCTTGCTAATACCCTTTACTTCAATAAAAAAATCTTGCTAATACCCAATAAATTCACAACAAAAAGGACACATTTAAGGGTTTTTTATATGAAAAAGATAGGTGCAAAAACTGTGAATTTTAATTTTCTGTCGCATTTACTCGGTGTTTATGTGAACCTTTTTATGGTTACCGAATAAACTTGAAGTTACTTGAAGGAAATTGATATTTATTTGGTTTTCCTTCTGTTTTCTTAGATTTCTGTGACTTCATAGCAATTCATGTGGATTTTTTTATGATGAGCCAGATAAAGAGAGAAATAAAAATACTTCAGAACTTATATGGAGGGCCAAATATTGTAAAGCTTCTTGATGTTGTCAGAGATGAGGAATCAAAGACGCCTAGTCTGATCTTTGAATATGTCAATAACACTGACTTCAAAGTGCTCTACCCTACGCTATCTGATTATGATATCAGATATTATATTTTTGAATTGTTAAAGGCAAGAATCTGAACCTCAAAAGATCTCATATCTGTTACTTGTGTCATCTTGTTCTTGGTTCAGCGATTTCAATCTTAACTTCCTTTTCATAATATACCTGTTTGATTCTGAGAACCTTTTGTAATCAAGTAAAATCAAATTCCCATGATTTTTCTTGCACATAAGAAATTTTAAGAGTTGCATAGGACTGCTAAGTGATAACTATGCTTTTATATATATCCCTTTAGCTGATAATTCATTAATACATGTGAGGGTCAGAAATGCATAGTATGCTTACTATGTGATTTAGAACCATCATATAGATATCTGGGCAGACATCATAAAGACCAAAATAAATGCAGCATGTGTTGCAATAATCTATGAAGGATGAACTTTCTTTTCCTTTGACCTAACCTGAACTAATATGCTCTCTTTTCTTGAGCTAACTGACTATTTTGCATTTTACAACCTAAACGTTCTAGCTCTCGATTGTCTTAACCTTTCCAGGTATTTGTGTAGGCACTAGATTATTGTCATTCAAGGGGTATCATGCACCGAGATGTGAAACCTCACAATATTATGATTGACCATGAAAAACGCCAACTTCGTCTTATTGATTGGGGTCTTGCAGAGTTCTATCATCCCAAGATGGAATATAATGCTAGAGTTGCTTCAAGGTCAGATGTCCTGGCTTTGAAAATTGGCTGTCTGTGAACTTGTCATAAGGTTACTTGTATCTATCAACCTATTCATGGTAGCTATTATGCATCTATAATGAAAATATGAAATAATTGTTGATTCGTGACTTCATCAGTTCATCCATTATATATTCTTTGGGTAGAATTAATTGTAATAGACTAATAGCATTTCAATGCATCTTTATATAAGCCTTGGCTCATCTGTTTTTGTTTATTCATGAGAATGCCATGCAAGCGCTGGATTTTTCACAGTAGGTTATGTTATACCAGAATATAAATAGTAAATTAATGTGTACTACTTTCGCTTGAAAATTAGATTATTCACTAGCCGCCTTGCGTTGTCTTCTTTCATTTGGCTTACCATGTCATTTGCTATCTACAGATGCTACAAGGGTCCTGAACTTCTTGTGGATTTATTAGATTATGATTACTCATTGGACTTGTGGAGCCTTGGTTGCATGTTTGCAGCAATGGTAAGTGCAAAGACCCAATAGATTATCTTTGCGAACAGACCACTGTTGCTGAGCATTATGATACTCTTAACAGATATTCCGGGTGGATCCTTTCTTTAGCGGCCAGGATAATTATGACCAGTTAGTGAAAATAACTGAGGTATGTTTGAATCGCCTCTCTGTCGAAACATACTGTCAAAGTATTTGGGCTGTCTTTTAATCAAGTGCTTTAAAATCAAATGATATAACGATTACAGGTCTTATGAGTTGTCAGTTGATTATATATGGAGATGTTTCGTAAATTTAATTTAATCTCTTGAAACTGCACAAGTTAATTGGTTCATAAGCTATGCCTACATATTTTATTTGGACCTTAGTAGCAGTCTAGCAGACCACCATAACCTTGCCTTGTACAGAAAATTGCTGACTGCATGTAAACGTTACTGCACTAGGTTTTTGTATGTTGTTTTTTCAGATGCCAATATATAAGCAGTATGTGTTGTCCAGATTGCGAACTTTATAAACAATAAACTAGCGTATTTTACCAGTACAATTTTAATGAGTGTCAATTAATCAGAGTATAAAAGTATTTCTAGATGCAGTAGTCTTTTGTGTCCATTGTCGTTATTGCATCATCTCCTTATGTTGCCTTGAGTTCATAGTGATTGGCCACCTCGTCTTGTATGGTGCATCACAGTTGCAGTTATGATATTGACTAAACCCTAACCATTCTGGTTTTACTATTTCCTCTTGCATTTTCCAAAGAAATGGTTCTTTGAAAGCAGGTTAATATTTGAATTGCTTCAATTTGTTTATTGTGAATAACGTATGTGATACCTGCTGCTGTGCTGCAGGTTCTTGGCACAGAAGACTTCTATAACTATCTTGAAAAATATGGTCTCCAACTTGACCCACAGCTGGAAAGACTTGTTGGAAGGTAATTTGCTTTGGGTAATCTTGCAGACTATCAATGTTCTGTATTTAAGGTGATCTAATTGGGTTTTCATGCTACAGACATAATAGGAAACCATGGACGAAATTTGTCAATGCTAGGAACAGACACCTAGTGAGCGCTGAGGTGACTCATGTTGCCTTTAGATCAATGTGGCCTTTTTACTCATTTCTTTTGTGTGTGTTTACAAAGTTTCTACCTTTTGTAGGCTATTGATTTGGTAGATAAGCTCCTCCGGTATGATCACCAGGAAAGGCCTACAGCAAAGGAAACCATGGTACCTTTCTCACTAATATTCATGAAGAAAGTTGATTTATCATACTGACATTTTTAACTGCAAAACTAGATTATGCTAAAAGCATCTGTTTGATGTTTGCAGGCTCATCCATATTTCAATCCAGTAAGAAGCTCCGATAGCAGCAGAACAAATTCACAATAGCTACAGGGTGGTTCTTTTTTTCTTTTCTTGTGGGTAATACTGGCATGCGAGGCAAATGACATGCTTGATAATTCTATTGAACTGGTGCAAAAGATGTAGAGAAATACTTGACTTCAAGGCAGTGACATGGTTTGTCCAGCATATCTCTTGGTCGGCATGTGTCACAATTTGTGTGTGGGTTAATTCTTTTGCTCGGCTGACTGTTCTACTGCAAATAATTTGTATCAACAGTTAAATACCCGCATCAATTGGAGAGAATTCAGGACACTCTTTTCCTCAATCCCCAATGTTATCTCAATAATGCCATATCTGTGCTTGTTTGTACCCGGTAGCGCTATCAGTTAAACTGTTAAAAGTGGTCTTTATTTATTTGTCAACCACTTACATACCACATCCGTTAAAAATTACTATCTGCTTATATCCATTTCAAATTACTATTTTGCTACTGCTTTTTTGATAAAGTTTTATCATTTATCTTATTCAAAAATTTATGGCCAAACGTGGTGAGAAAAAATCAGCAGTTAATTGGAACGGAGAGGGTTGAAAACACCTATGGATCGGCCGTCGGCAGATCTGAGATGAGATTGGGTAACTCGCATCTACCACTGGAAAAAACCAAACTACGTTGACTCAGGCAAAAGTAAGCACACCGAGGACTACGAAGTATATTGCGACTCTGCGACTGAGTCAAAAGTAGTTTCGACAAGTCGTCAGCGATCAGTTACGTCTACGACTAAGTCAAAAAGTAGACTCGACGAGTCGTCAGGGATCAATTTGAAGTTGTCCTGCCGGAAACCGACTGTCCAAATCATCAGGATGAATTTCAATTTGTTGGCCTGCCGGAACATTTCTCACCAAACAATTTGACCACCGCCTAGTCAGCAGGCAAATACATCTTCAGCCTACTCTGCCCACTCGATCCAACCTAAACAACGTTGTCTTCTCACAAAGGTGATTAAAGCAACCATGTGGGGCTACAATGAGATAAGGATCATACAAAGTTTTCAAGAAGCAGAAAGAGAAAAAGATGTTATTTAATAAGATCATTGTCGCAAACAAAAGAATAGAAACCATCATTGTTGCCAACAAATAAGAACATGTATTCAGTTCAATATGACTAAATTCATTCAAAACCATCGGCGTCACTGTATAGTCAATACATGAAAAGACCGAAAAAAAGGCCAACTGATGATGACTGCGGCTGTACTTTAGCAGAACTTATGCTACCATACTGGCCTCAAAACGCATGCAGAACCTGCTACAAGTTTCCCTGATTCCCTCTGTAAATTAGTCTGCAACCTAAACTGACTATAAGCTCTCCGATTACAACAATAAACAGCCGGCCAACAGTAGTGTGACTTTGCAGAAAGATTCAGCCTATTACCCATAACACAACTCCTGCAGCTATGATGATTAGAAACCAAAGAAACCAAGCTCGGTTGCCCTTTCCTTCTCGAATGTCTCAAAGTACTGGTATATGATGGTGACAGCAAGCAGAATACCAGTTCCTGACCCAATTGCACCCATGAAATCAGCCAGAACAGTCAATGCACCAATGCATACTCCACCAAATGCAGCAGCAGTGGGTATGTATCTGTTCAGTTCCTTCTGCAGGTTCGACTCGCGATGGCCTGGCATCACCATTTGTTGTTCCTGTTGAATTGACAGGGTAAGGGTTTAAAGGTCACTCTATCACAAAAAATCTTACATGTGAAAAATAAATTATGCCAAATAGGACATATACAGAGCAACTGGAAACGACAGATTACAGATATGCATTGTTTTTATTGTTTTTACCTTCAGCTGCTTAGCAACATCCTTTGCTGATGAACCAGAAACTTCAATCCATGTCTTTGAGAAGAGAGCACAAGCTGACAGCATAAAGACAACATAGAACAATGCATGGAATGGATTTGCCAGAACATCAGCCAAGCTGCAGATTTGAACAATTAAAGTACAAATGATCAATACTTAGTTGGTCATTATCAAAATCACAAGACTTTATCATAAAAGAGAAGTGACATAAAAGAAACTGATTTTCACCTTGATGGTGCAGTAACATAGTAAGCAAGACCACCGACGGGAACAGAATGGCCAGAGTACTCAGATTCCTTCCATTTTCCAAGAAGGTTAACAAGGAAATTTCCACTGTATTTCCTGTAGAGAAGCTGAAACAAAAACATCTTAGTCCTTGCACATTCATGTAATGATCAATTGTACTACAGCACTGGAACTCTTAGGTCCTTACCTGGGATATGAAATAGAGGTTGGTGATCAGTGCAGAGTGCAGAATGATAGGCATGTTGGAAGTGTAGAACAACTTGATTGGGTATGATCCTTGTTGACCACGGGCATTCTTTGATCTCACTGGAAGCACAACGCGGAAGCCTTGGAAGTAGATAACTATAAGGAAGACCAATACAGTAGCAAGTAAATTGGTCACATTTGGAAGATTCTGACGGTAGAAAGCCTCGCGTAGAGCACGAACTTTATCAGTTCGAGTAATCAACAGATGGAACAATGCAATGACAGCCCCCTCAAATTCAGCACCACGCCCACTGTTGATGGTTGTTGGGCTAAATGCCTTCCAGATGATATTCTCACTACATGGGAGGAAGTTCCAACATAAGCCAGCATGTATAGAATAGCAAATCAGCGAGAGGTGGCATTTAACATGCTTACCAGATATTAGTAGCAATGAACAGAGAGATACCAGAACCCAAACCATAGCCCTTCTGTAGGAGCTCATCTAGACAGATGACAATGATGCCAGCAAAGAAAAG
Organism: Echinochloa phyllopogon; assembly: GCA_033239725.1. NCBI lineage: Eukaryota > Viridiplantae > Streptophyta > Magnoliopsida > Poales > Poaceae > Echinochloa > Echinochloa phyllopogon. The sequence continues at coordinate 5,504,345 of BTCW01000009.1, read as the reverse complement.
CTGAAGTATAATGAGAATAGCATTCCCAGTTCCAAGCTGGCTCACACTGCCATACATTCCAGAGAGAACATATGCCACAGCTTCTCCAATAGCAATCAGGATACCAAGCAACTTCTGTGCACCATTTCTGAGTAAAAGAGTACATATAAGCATACAAAGCTTACGGCAGAGAAAATCACTGGATACAGTCCATAATGACATTCAATTCAACTTGTAGTATGCCGATATAAGCATCCACCAATACATGTAAAAGCAAATTGGAGATCATAATATTCAATAATACTTACAGCAGAGCACGATCCTCCCTCACACTGTTGTCAACTTCAATAATCTTTGATCCCACTAGAAGTTGCATCACCATCCCAGATGTCACAATTGGAGTGATACCCAGCTCCATAACGGTGCCACGGTTTGATGCAAGAATAACACGCATCCAGTAGAAAGGATCAGCTCCAGTCGTAGAATGAATGCCATAGAGTGGGAGCTGGCTGCAGACCAGGAAAATGAAGAGAGAAATGACCGTGTAGATCACTTTCTCTCTGAATGGTATTTTCCTATCAGCACTCTGTACTTCTGGCAAGAAAGCCAGAAAGGGCCTGACAAGGTGCAGTACTCGGAACCCACCAGCCATCTCTGTATTAATGAAAAGATATAGATCAGCATTATGCACAATGTTCATGAAACCAATACTAAACATAATGAAACCCTGCCTAATCTATTGTGCAGTCATAATTCTGATTAATAAGATGCATCCATTACAGTAAATGAAACAGACAAAGGAAGAGCAGCCCAATAAATAAAAACATAGCTAATATAACCGCTGCATGCTGAATGGAACGAAACGTGCAGAGAAGGATTTTTGCTTGTATAATTTGCATCTTAACACTCTTGTTTCCTTGTGACTTGATAGGTGAAACTGAGTCAATAAAAATAATTTAGAGCTAGTTGTAAACCGAGGACCTAAGCTGCGTGAAATGAAGCAGTGTTGTTTGCCAGCACATCTAGAAGGCCAAACAACTTGCATGGCATGGAAATTATTTTGTTAGTAATCTTTACCGGCAAATTAGCTTGAGTCACAAACCATGTATGAGTCTAAGCTATTTCTACAATCTTCATGACCGTTCCACTTGAGACCCGAATTAACTAAATGAAACTATTCCACACTCAAATCATAAATCACAAAACATACTGCATATAACATCACCTCCATTACTCACTATGCAAAAGCCAGGCGCGAACCAAAATTCTACCGAAAATAACTGTCAACCATCCATCTCAGCACCCTAAATTCCATTGGATCTGGACGTCTCACCTACTAGCTCAATTTACATAAAAGCATATTGAATCCTTCGAATCACAATCCCCGAACCGCATGACACCCTTCTAAACCTCGCAACCACAGATCTCGGGGCGAAGGGACCAAAAATTCAAACCAATTCCCGCATCCCCTCTGGGCACCCAGCAAGCACATCTAGGAACGACAAGCACGCACGCGACGCAGATCAACGAGCACGGATACAAATCGCCCAACAAACAGAACTCAGATCTGCGCCCACGGCATACGAATCGGGACAGCAACCCAGCAAACAATCGGATCGCCTCGAGATCCGGACCGCAAGGAGCGAGCAGCTTTACCTGGCCGACGACGACGAACGCCCTACGCCGGGTTGGGTGCAGGCCTCGCCGCTTCTGACGAGGTCGCCAAACCCTAGGCGAGCGGAAGATGGGAGAGGAAGAGAGAGATGGGATCTCCCAGCACGAGAGGAGTACGCGGGGAGCAGGAGAGGAGATGGGCAGGTTAATAGCGGGAGGGGGTAGCTGGCCAGCAGTGCACGACGCTCGCTGCGCGTGGGCCCTCGCAAGTGGGTAGGGGAGGCGCAGAAAAATCGCGTGGTCATTGGAAGCCGTCTGATCGAAAAGGAGCGCTGGAGATGAGCCCCCGTGACGTGGAGGGAGATGGCCACGTCACGCGACTGCGGACGGACAGGACAGGACAGTCACTTCTCCATGTCTTTTCTGGGGACCGGGCTATCGCGCCCGTCGCGCGTAAGGGAATCGCGCCGCCCGCCGCCGTGGCCGTCGCAGTCCCGCCGCCGTCCACCTTCACGACCCAACGCTAACTCGTCGTTCGTGTTCGTCGGCACCCTCTTCGCCCCCGCTGCCTGCACCTCTCCCGGCTCCGACGGCCTCCGCTGCCTCCGCCGCCGACCACCGCGGCCGACGCTAACCTCGTCGGCCGCCGTTTCTCTTCCGTCCCCGCCGCCGGCACCGCCCACCGGGGATCTCCCACCGCCCGACCAGCGGCGCCATCGCCGCCCGGCCCTCCGCCCGTCGCCCCCGCCGGACCGGCCGCCGCCCCCCGACCCCCTTTCTAGGTCCGGCGGCGGTGGATCTCCCCCAGCAACCCCGCCCCCTAACCCCGGGCACTAACCTGGTGGCGTCGGCGCCGGAGAAGACAGCAGCGACGGCGCGGCGGCGACGCGAGCGGCCGTGGGCCGTGGGCCGCGAGCCGCGCGAGCGCGACCCGCGCGCGTTAGACTTAGCGCTTTTCTGGACCAAAATGGGGGAGAGGTCGTGCCTCTGGGCCAAATTCTAGGGAGGCCGACGGCCTAGCTAGTTGGATAAGCCGCTTTGATGATGGACCAGATGCTTTATGGGCCTACTTATTTATTTTAGGGCAATGGGCCTACTTAAATGGTTCATCCTGCTGCCTCTCCTTACTCGTTTTCCTTTCTCAAGGAAGATTTCGACGAACCATTTTCCTTGGATCGAGCTGCTTCCAAATTTTTTAGGTAAAAGATCAGAAGGCCCAGTTAAGTTGGACAAGCTACGGCGTTTGGGCTTGTAGCACTGTATTGTCCCTATGAAATAAAGATTGCCCTTATAGCACTGTTGAGGTGTTTATATGATGCATTTGAAATTATCTCTATCGTTATTTTTTATATTATAATATAATATTTTGTCGTCCTATAACATAATTACATTGTTCCTATTGAATTATAAGGTGTTGTTTAGTATACTATGGATCATTGCATATGTGAAAGTTTAATTGTTGTAATAACACAGTTCAGTTTTTCATCTACAATTTCTATCGTTCCATGTTATGTTGTCAACCATTTCTCTTTACAAAATTCTGGTTTATATTTTTTATAAATAAAAGAACCAAACCAGACCGAACAATATTATTCTTCTCTCTCGATCATCCTTCTCTCTCCGTTACTACTATCCAACCAGTATCCACTCGCCTCGGGCCTCTGCTGCGAGGACAGAAAGATGCGTGGCGATCATCACGCCTCCATCCTATTCAAAATCCTTCAATTTCTCACCAAGATCCTTCCCCTACAGTTTGCAAGGTTTTATTTTTATGTTCCTGCATCATATATCTTTCTGGGTATGGATATCGATCATCGTTGCTTTTGGTTTTTGTTGGAGAAAAGATGGAGTGAGCAAAGCACTTGGAATTCATGAAAGAAAAATGTACCGTGCCTAACGAATTTTGCATTTTGCCTTCTGATTCGTGAATTCCTCGAGTTTTTCAGGCAATTCACACCAGCTGATCACAGAGGAATGCCCCCGAGAGGCGGTCTCACCCAGATGACATTGTAATGGTGTGTCATGACCATCCATCTATCCTTCTCTCTGTTGTCAGTATTATCACTCGCCTCGACCCTCCTGCGACTGCGAGGACAGAAAGGTGGGTTCATCGGCGCCTCCCTCTAACTCAAATTCCTTTTTCACCAAGATCCTTCCGTATACAATTTGGTTTCATTTCTGTGTTCCTGCATCATATATTTTCCTAGGTGCATCTGCTTTTGGTGAATTTGTGCCGTGAATTTCATACTACAAAATGCATGTGCCGTGCATAACGAATTCGTCTCATGAATTCTCGAGTTGCGGACAGTCTGCACCCGCTGATCACCGACGATGCCCCGAAGAGGCGGTCTCTTCGGTGCTCCGACCAATATGGTAGTACTACGACAATCGCACCGCTTCCGCGGGCACCCAAGTACTCCAACCTCAACTAGGATGTGCTGAACGTGGTGGTCGCAGACGAGGGGCGGAGCCAACAAGGGGGGCCGGAGCCCCCCTACCCCCATGAAGCCTCCTCCCCACCCACCCCCCCCACACACAATTTTATAGTCATAGATGAAGAAGGGAGGAAGAAAAGAAGGAAGAATGAGAAGAAAAGGAAGAGGAAGGAGAAAATCAGCCCCCCTATGCCACGCAATGGTGGTGGCCGCGTTTGCGGTCGCCGGTCTGGCGGCGTGCTGCTACTGCTGGTGGCTCCACCGCCAGCCGTCCGCCGTGCGACAACTCATCTTCCTCTGCCACACGTAGCCATGGTGCATGTGGTACCGAACAACATTGAAGCCGAGCGACGAGCCCGGATGGAGCTCTTCTTGGACGACGCCCCGGCATTGACGGCGACGGGTGATCATCTTCATCTGCTATGCAGTTGGCCCGTATTGCACGGGCTTGGGCCGTCGGCTCAGCCCGTGGGCTGACACGGCTCGGCACGATGGAGCGTAGGCTGGACCAGGCCCGACACGGTGAAGGGCGGGCTAGGGTCGGGCCGAGCGTCCCGTTTGGACACCTATACTTTTGGGTTTTGGGTCATTGGGTTGACCCAGCATAATCTACATCCTGGCTAGTAGTTTATAAGAAAAAATGCATTTGAAATGAAATATGGAATTGAAACTCAACTTCACGATCTCGGTAATAAGTATCAAAAAAGAAAAATTCACGATCTCGGTGGGCCATTCATCCCCCAACAGCAGCTTGCCACATGTTGAGGCGCCTGCTGCACCTCCTTGCTAGTACGCGCCAATCCGCCCGCATCGTGCATTCTCTGGACAATCCAAATCATCCGCACGCATCTCACCTAGGGGTGGTAAAAGGCCCCTCACTTTTGTACTAGAAAATTTAAGAATCGGGCCGGATGAGGGCCGAGTCAAAATAATACTAGTTTTTTAGCTAAATTTTGTTAGGACCAAGTTAGATTGTGAAGGAACAAACGGGTCACGATCCGTTACCACCCCTAATCTCACCTCATACACCGGATTACCGGAAGATAAGGCCAAAGTGATGAGGTGCGGACTGGATCCGAGTCACATGGACGGCCTGGCCATGGCCTGGCGGAATAGGTAAGCCCATCTATGAAAGTGAGCTGGAGGCCTAGAGTGAACTTTTGTCCCTGGAAATTGTTCGAAAAAAAAAACTTTTGTCCCTGGATCTTTTCTCGTTGCGACTTCTACTTGACAGTCGCCTGTCGGCGCTAAACTGTTATTGTTCCGCGATAGAGTGACAGTGCAGCATAATAAAATGAACCCATTCTCCGGGCCCTGTCCTCGATCTCTCTTACAACTGACAAGTTGCCAACAAGAACCTGAGCTTCAGTGAATGCGAATGCCACACCCTCACACACAGTAGAACGTACTCGTGCTTCCAACACTGTCGACTCCATCGAGACCAGCGGTGCGAGTACTTTTACGTTGGGATACCCCGGTGCGAGTGCGATCTCGTCTCGGCGCAGCGCCCACCAAACGCGGCCGTCTCGACATGGGCCGGTGGTCAGTCGGTGCCCCCTCTCGCCCGGTGCCGGTTGCCAACACCACGCGCGGCGATCCACGCGCCCTACGGGCCTACGGCCCCGTGGTCCCGGGGCTAAAGCTACGGAAATTCATCGGCAAAACACGCGCGCTCACGGAGAGGCAGGCTAACGGGATCCACGGCGCTGCGCTTGCTCGCCCGGCCGCTCCTCGCTCCTCACATGTCGGTCTCGGCTCGGGCGCGTGACGGATCGGCGATGGGAACGGCTGGGTCTGACGACTCGCACCTGCTGCTCGCCGTACTTGGCTGGTGGCAGAGAGCACAGGGAACCCCCGGGCGGCGCCTCTCCCCCTGGCACGGTAAAGCGCCGGCACCGCGGCAGCGGGGGTACGGTGGCCCCCGCGCACTTGGGGCATGCAGTGCATGGTGTGTGTACGTGTGAATAATGCATGCATGCTGCCAAACCAGTCGTCCGGCCAGCACCCAGCAGCGGGGTTCACAGAATCACAGCATCGGCGGTGTAGCTAGAACTAGGACGATGGGTTCACGTTCCACGCCATGTCGTCGTGCAAGTACGCATCGAAATCTTTGCCCCGGGCCCTTCTCGATCTCGATCCGCGCAGTGATCGACAAGTACTTGGAACTGGACTTGTGCAATGGAAAAGGCCAAATGGGTGCTCAAATCAACTTCCCCTCGTGTTGTACGTAGACGTAAGGGTGTCTTACTCTAGCTAGTAGAGTCTAGCTAGACCATGCTCCATGCATGCATGCCCAGCTCTATCTGTCTTGGCCAGTTGGCCTTGACCAAATTCCTTCACAGGTACAAAGGAGTAGCAAGACCCGTGTCTGTGTTTAAGGTTGGAGAGGAAAATTATTGCATATATTATCTGGTTAAATGTCATGATAGTTTGTTATCCGTTCAAATAGTTCAAGATTGATCACGATGCAACCTTCAGCGCGCAGTTCAACGTACAAATGCACAGGCAGGAACGTCAAGCTCTTGGATATATCTAGTACGGAGTACACATACAGGCCGGCAGGAATCTTTGCATGGGGGGTGATCTATAAAGCGTCCTCTCAAATTAAGGGCATCTCTCGGTGTGAAACAAACATACCTGCTGGTTGTGTTTCCTGCCCCAACCCAAGCACCATATTGTCTAGTACTTATTTGTCTTGTTGTGAACAGTTATGAGGGTCAACACAGGACCACCATTGAGAAAACATGATGAGCGTACAGTACAGTGTACTGTTTGTAGGAGTAGGCAATCGTAGGACTGTGAGGTGTCCTTTGCAAATTGCAATTGATTGTATATATGTATATAGCCGTTTTACAAAAATAATCTATGCCCTACGGACATGTGTACAGGGACCGCCTACACGCCTACAGCCGTCAGGTCTACTGTCAACACATGGATGGATACACGACCAGACTACGGTTCTGTCAACTCCATGCAAAAAAGTAGGATATAGATACTTTTTGTTGGTTTCTGTATGCACTTCCATTTCCATGTACTACGCAGAAAAGCCAGAAAGCCATATATAGCTTTATATGTTTGCAAAATACATTTGCACGTGAACTGTTCGCATGGGCATGCACAGCTACTGATAGACTGATATACTACTCCGTACTAGAATTCGAGGTATCTGCGAGTAACAAAACTGATATATATATATATATATATATACTCTCTCTCCCTCTCTTTTTCAAGGAGAAAAAACGCATTGAGTACACATATCTGCAGTACACCAACGACAACACGTGAATCTCAAAGTTCTTATCTCTTCGTACCCCTTGTCATTTCAATTTTGCGTGACAAACTCTCTTTTGTCTCATACGCTTGGAGCTCGTCGGTCAAAAGAGTGACCTCTGACCCTGAGATGGATGAGGTGCAGCCAGCGTGCATGCATGGCAGACGATGCTTTTTACTGTTGGAGGCTTTTGTTTTTAATCCTCACAGCGCAGATATACACTTGTCACCGGTCAGCATCGTCAAAGATATGGTTCTTTCGCGCTGTTCGTGCCGTGCGCATGCGTACGTGTTGATTCCTCCTGAGCCTTTTTGACAGCGGTGAAAGTGAAACTGATGACTCTCGCACGTACGCACAGCTGCCCGCTTTTACCCGGGCCGGGTTCACCGTCCATACGTGTCGCAATGCCGGCCACCGGCGCCATGCATCGCGTGATCATTTACATGCATGATCTGTATACGTGGTTTCCAGCTGAAAGGAGGAGGAAATCAATTGTGTCGATCGGTTCTACGCGTACGGCACGCACGACAAAATTTAAAGCAGCAGGGTCCCCGCAGATCATCGCCCCAAATCTCGTCTCATCTACCACCCCGCCCCGACAACGCCGCATGAACGTTCCGATCACCACGTACAGAATCCGATCGGAGCAAAAGCAGCCAGCGTCGGTCCGGACGGCCGCCTAAATCCGGCCGACCGACCGCGCGCGCGTACTATCGAGCGCACGTTCCACTTCGCCACCGCGCCGGTCAGGCACGGCCGCACGCTGGCCCCAGCAGCGCGCGCGGCGGCCGCCCCGCAACCGCAACCCGGCCGGCGCGCACGCCCAGACCGGCCGCGCGCTGGACGCTGGCTGCTTGTTGAGAACGTAGCGCGTGCGCGCGAGGGCGGCCGGGGGTGGGATTGGCCCGTGCATCACGACGCGCGCTGCCACCGTGCCGGCAGGGGGGTGGCGCGGGGTCCATACAGAGCCGCCGTGCCGGCTGGCCAGCCGGCCGGGACGTAACGTATGCTGGCGGCCGGGCGCGGGAAGGGGGCCGGCCGGCCGGTATGGAGGCCACGGGCGCCCAAAATTAAGGGCCGTTTGGTCGATCGCCCGCCCCGTGTGCGCGCCCGTCACCATCGCAAAGTCCACGCGGGAGCACGCGCCACATCGCCCTGTCCTCCACCATGCATGACAATACGACGTGCGCTCGATTCGATATGCACACGTACTTCGTCGTCGTCCTCCGATCCTAACAGTGTCGCTACCGCTTCGAAATCTTTTTCTTTCAGCAGTTGATTCTTCATCCGATTGATCTCAACGTGGCATATAACCTCTCTAGAGCTAGATCAAAATTTTCCTTCGTAAGAAAATCGATGTAATAACCAGATGGAGCTGCGCTGAAGGCCGTGCTCGTTTCTCGGGCGTTCTCCGCGCGCGCGGTCCCCGGCGGTCAAGTTTTCTTGCCGGTTGCATGTGATCCAGAATATGGTGGCCGGGGCAGCGAGAGCGACCTAGATGCATGGCGGATCGGAGTTGGTGATCGAGTTTACTAGGGTTAGATGCAGAGGCAGAGATTATTGCATTGCCACCATTATGCATCTAGCTTAGCTACTCTCTAGCCAGTGATTAGTTTGACTAACCACCACCAAATCGAATCGACACTCTTCTTCGATTCCCATGCAGTCGTAACGTGCTAAAATTCGATCTCATCGTCTCCCGGCGTATACCATTCGCGAAGGAACCAAATTAACCTAGCGATGAGGTGCTCGCGCTAGACCAAGTGCTGGCACACATATCCACCAAGAACACTAAGAACACTTGCGATGCGTGCGTGTCCCCTCCGATCACCGGCCATCTGCCGGAATGCGCCGCCCGTGATACTGTCCGAGGATCCACCGGCACGCTGTCACAGCCTTGTCCGAGACGCCGGGACAAATCGGATCGTATCACTTACCAGGGCTTATACAATGGCACCGTTCATGCATTTGCCCTAGCCTGCTTAGCCTAGGGTTTAGCAATCAAAGGAGAACAGTACAGTTCCGCGCTTAAGCTATGCTTACTACGTGCTGGCGTCTGACGGTTTCCCGGTTGCTAAAAGAAACGTGCATGTAACGAAAAACTCACCGGCGTGTACCGGCTCCGACCGACCAGGCCCAGAAGATGTGGGTGTCATTAACTCCTCGTCAGAGTAATTACTAGTGTGTAGAGCGACTAGTGGCTGGCAACCAGGCAGGTAAGCCAGAGAGATATCGATATACAAACAAGTTTTCAGCGAGCACGGTCTCGATCGGGTCAATTTTTTTATGCTCTAGATGCATGATGAGAGACAAGCGCAGCGTTGGTGATGGTCCACACAGGTCCAGGACACTTGGGCATTTGATGATTTGCTGCAACCCAAGCAGGGTCCAGGACACTGGACACTTGAGTACATTGTGATTCACAGTCTATCCTCAAAATGGGTTCTATGTTACTGTATATCTGTGTAAACTTCCATCCATTACAAGCAGAAGACAAAAATGTTGAAGAGTTAAACTGATGCTCACTCTGTACGTGGTCAATCCATGGCACAAAAACACCTGATTGCAATGGATATATCTTCCCGTATCAATAAGCTAAATAGTAGGTTGTACTCGAAGTACTCCCTTATCGATGCTACATAGGAGTACTGTACTAGATTAGTGACGGAAGGAGAGTACTGGTGCCCAAATAACCTAATCCATGCATGCCTCGAGCCACTTAAAGGGCAACCTTTTGCGCTCTTCTCCATGCCACTGTCGAGTCAAAGCTTAATTTGCTCTCGGATCAAACGTTTCTCAGCTCCATCGCCAGTCATCAGACCAGACAATCCATTGGCAGTCACTTAACGTGGATTTGTCCGGGCTAATCCCCTGTGCCACGAGATTAGCAGGACACTAATCCTAGATTAGCGCGAGGCCTGCTTCCCTGCCTGCCTACTGTCACCCGGCCGGTAATATGCTTGTGGCTTGATATCTGCGCCCTTGGGGGTCATATGGTCCATGTGATGTTTTTGAAGCTCGAGAGCCAGAAGGGCCCTACATTTCCGGCACGACAGCGGTGGGCGTTCCTCTCGATCGTGTCTGGTAATTCCGTAACGGTTTTCTGGGGAACCTGATAAAACAAACCGGCAGGCCGGATCTAACGATTGTATAGTGCCACCGAGGTGATTGCATTGTCTTGTGTGCTTGTCCTTTGGCTGCATGCACACGCTAGCCAGCTAGTAGGGCGAGACCGCGAGACTGCAAGTTGTGAGCGTATATAGTCTCCGATCCAGGGCACAGAGCGAGAACGGCTGCAGTGCGTGTGACTGTGTGAGTAGCTAGTGTGGCACTTGCATTGTTATAGATTCGCTGCAAGTAGACGTTTGTGAAGTAGAGTATCACGAGAAAACATAGGTTTGCATAGTATCATGCGATGATATGATGCCCTAATCTTTGAAGACACTCCTGCCTATGAATGAAATTGGTGTGACAGCTGTGATAGTTGACTATCTATTGATTACGTGCACGTACAGAACAGTTGTCCACAAACGCCCTGTTCGTCTGGCTGGTGGCTGATGGCTGGTGCTGATTTGTTTTGAGAGAAAAGAATTGCTGGTTGATGGCTGAATTGTTCAGAGAGAAAAGTACTGCTGGCTGATAAGTCAGACGAACAGGACGAAAATATCATAAGGGCTCTTATAAGTTATAATGTCCGACTTTTACTGAGATTTCAATATCTTTTTTGGCTAGGCATGCTATCAGCAAAATACTATTTTTCAATAACTTTTAATTCTAGTAGGTTGGAGGGAAGAAGCTCTACGTTGCAAAGAAACAAGCAAACCAAACATCTTCAGTCCGCCGTGAATGTTTTCTTGAAAAAGTCTTGCATTACTTTGGTTAAATATTTAGTACACTTATTGAATAAATCCACTTGAATAATACCAGCTTGTTTATCTCTCCAGTGTTTCATGTTCTTCTATTATTAGAACCCGGGTCTACTACGTGCTACTCAGTTCACTAACCACTAGGCTAGATGCCCTTTCGATCACAAAATAGAGGGAATGTAATATATATAACAGCTAAAATAATCAAATAAGTTTTTATTAACCAAAATAGAGGGAATAGCATATATAACAGGTGCACTAACCACTACTGGATAGTATATATGTCAATGGGGAGCTTATTTTATTTTCTTTTTAGCATATACCCCTTCTGAAATCTATGTTTACAATCTCGATCACCGAAATATATAGTCAAGTGATCCCCTATATTCTAAATTATAGCTTACTTTAGTTTTGTCTTCAAGTTAAAATTCTCTAACTTGGTCGACCAAGTTTATGCGAAGGCATCCTGAAGAAAGAAAGAAAGAAAGAAATGGCATATCAGGGTATATATTACGTCAACGCCACGTTACAATGTAAAAATCATACTGTACGTACATGGTTAGGAGAAGGAGTAGAGACAGGACAATGATTAAATTTTCTTGGTATCTCTCTACCAGTGACCCTCTTCTCACTTCGTCCTCAAAAATTGATGAATGAAACCGAAACTAGACCGACCTTTTTGAGAGATCGCAAACGCTTACGTGCAGGAGTGAGCGACAGAGATTGCAATGATGGCCACGCATCAGCCAATGAGCCAAAAGCGCCGCTCGAAAACGAAAGCACCTCACCAACGGAGAGTACCAACAACGGATCCACTGCATATCTCCAGATGAAAGGACGTTCAGAGAAGATTTTTACCATGAGTTTAGGATAACATATCGTCTCGACCTGTTTGTACATATAGACGAAGACGACACAGAGATAATCAGGGTGGTTATATATATCGCCATCCAGTGCAAGTGCGCCGTAATATAATCCAGCGAAGAAGCTTGTAGCTAGCAATCCATGGAGCCACGCAGCATTCCCTGCCATCAGGTCGATCTCATGCGGAGGTTACATCGCGCGAATACTGACGGAAGGGGAATTTATGAGATTATACTGCTATCCATACCGATCGTTTTCTCGCGCGTGTCACCCTCAGGAAAGGAGCGTGTCGAAATCGACTGCTGCGCCAATGCCCTCCGTATGCCGCAGACGAGCTAACCACCTATGCCTAAACCTAAACCTAAATCCTCATCGATCATTAACGCTGAAAGGAAAAAGATCCAGTGTTGCGTTACTATCTCTACCCCTCAACTGCATGCGTAGCAGACACGACGTAATGCCAACAGCTCTGATTGCATCACTTCTCTGTGGCTGGACGCCCCGGCCGGCTGCTGCTCAAATTATTAAACTTTTCTGAAGAATAGTGCTAGCTCAACGGACCGATCACATGCCAATTTGGTAGTAGTAGCTCAATGCTCCATAGTTATGAATTTCCAAATACAAGATGTTTAAATTAAGAGAAATTATCCACGTAGGATCAATATAGAGCTTGCACAGATAATGGCGTGGATAATCTTGAGAGTATGTGTGCTAGCTCTATTTTGAGACAGTGCAAATAATCCATGACCCATGCTAGCATAGAGCTGACTACCCGGATAAATTATTCGTGCTTGCTAGCTCTTTATGACAAGCACGGATGAGCCGATACAAACGAGTGTTTTCTAGTAGTACAGCAACCACGTATGATTAGGCCTTCCTTGAGTGATAGTTGAATGTCTTCTTTCTTTAAAAGCCATAGCAAATTGTAACATCTCCCTGCAAGATCATGTCGACATAACATCAACGCCACCACATATATAGGTCCAATCTGGCGTGCCGGAACATGGTTTTTGTCTAGATATTCAACCCACAAAACATGGGAGAAGATAAACACGCCTAAATTGTGTATGCAATGAAACAAACATCGGTTGAAGCGTCATCATTGCCCGGCATAAGTTTGAGCAAGTTTTCGGCCGAAGACATGCCACCATATACTAATACACCAGCGAAACAAACAGCAAGCATTCAGCCAAGCAGGTATGTGATCCACGCAATAACCACCACCCTAATCTGCAGACGGACACGTAGAAGGGCGTTACACACGTAACCACACCGGACACATAGCAATAAAATATATGAAGTCATACATGGTGATAAAATTAATTGATCATAAAAATGGATAAGGCAATGACATTTTAGGTGATTTTTTCTCTAAAATTAAGTCAGACATGGTGATAAAAGTAAGGCCCTGTTTGGTTTCCCATGAACTAAACTTTAGTCACTTATTTGGACTAAAGTTTAGTCACTTGACATGTTTGGTTGTAGAACCTTAAAGTGACTAAAGGTATTTAATTCAACTGAAAGAAGACCACACTACCATTGTGGCTTGGGGCACCGGGAGAGATAGGGGCATTTAATGAGGGCAAAGGGGGAAAAAGTCCCTAGAAGTCACATTTTTGGGACTTTGCCGGTCTCAGTGCACAGTTTCACTACACGGTTATCTAAATCAGAAATTAGGTAACTGCGCCAAAGGAGTGTCATGGTGATGAAACTCCTCTCACATCCCATGAAACTCTTGCATCTCTCTCCTATGCTACATCAACACATTTAATGAGACTGGCCTTATGGACTTATGGGTAGGGACTAAACTTAAGTCTTTATAAGTCACCCTGTTTGGCACTTTTAGGACTAAAATGGACTAAAGTTTAGCTGCTTAAAAAAAGTTGGGAGTATATGATCAATCCAGTGATCAAAATAATTAATTAGGAATTCATTCCTCTAGATACTCGTAGTGGGGCAGTGTCTTTCATAAAGTTAGCTGATTAGAAGGGAGTTGTAATTAACGATAATTACCACTGCATCTTGTCATGCATTAAATTGAATAGCGACGGCGCTCGACTGCTCGAGAGGAATGTGGCCGATGAAAATGACGGCGCCATCATGCCGCTCTGGCAGTTTATTACCGCGGACGTGCGGACCCTATCTATCTACTACTGCCCACCCGCGCTGCTCTATCTCCTGAAACCGAATGAGCTTGTATATTTGCGCCACGCGGCCTCATGCTCTACTGCCCTCTCGAGTCGATCTCGATATATCGCCGTCCGTTCCTCTCCCGTGGAAGACATGGTTTTCTTTTCACAGCTTTTTTGACTACAGGCATGGTTTTTGACTCCACAGATGTGCTCGCTGTCGGGGACAGCTTGGACTTGCTCTGAAAAAACCTCTTATACTCGTAGACTTCTCAGTTCGTAACGGCTCTGAGCTTTAAGTTCAACTTTTTATCACATATTCGTCTCACAAATAAAAAAAACTTCATCACATATTCACACGCTAGACGTTACATCATCGGGCGCACATTCCTGAGACTGAAAGTCGCTTGCACTTTTGTATATGGTATATAGTTTACTTTGTCGCTTTTTCTCGGTCGGTGCCGTATGGTCGTCTTGTGTGCTGTAGATAACTCAGAGCTCAACATCGGCGTGCAGATCTAGGATGTTCTACCACTGCCGTATAACAAACTTGCTGATGAAAAAGACATGTTGCATGCCAGATAGCAAAAGTTCCTCCTTGTTCGATTGTCGAAATATCGTCCCTGCTCTCCACTTTAATTTGCATTTACTGAAAGTGATAGTGCGCGGTGAGATGAGCAAGATTTTTCTGGTTGAACTGCAGAACTAGGAAATTTTGGCATGGCAACACGAGCTGAGAATGGTTATCACAATATCTACGTGAAACACAGGAATGTATACAAGTGAAATTGAAATATAATTCACCTTCTGCTATTTTATTAGCCTATTAGGTAGCCCTGTATTTTTCTTCTCTACAAAATTCTACCATGGGGATGTAATTCCCTTAATGAACATAAGTTCCATATGATGAAACGAACAAAAATAGCCTAAGGAGGTTAGTGATGCTTTTGGAACCATGCGTGAAGTGACATGTTAGACAAAACCACAACTCTGTGTTCTTCATTCCTCTTCTCTTTTGTGAAAAGAACGCTAGTGAGTCCCAACAAATCAATCGCTCTTTTAAGAAGGTGACACTTTGAGGGTTCACCATATCATTTTGACATGTTCATCCAAGTACCTAGAGCCATCCTCGTGACACATCATGTATGCTAAGGTTGGACTTATGCTAAACATGAGAGCAAAAAACCAAGTCTTCAATGGAACAAAAAATATACTATTATTAGGTGAACTAAACAAGCAAAATGTTTCAACCCTTGTAACTTTGGCAATATCCTCCTCACCCTTTTCACACTATCATGCCGTCATGCACTACTCTTAAGTAAATAGCTTCCCCAGCGTTTCTTTTCACTAGAAGTAGCTATGCCACCATCAACGATCTGCGAGCTATATTGTTCTGTTGCTTCGTTGACACCTTGAGCTTAACCTATATATAAAGAGGGCAAAGCATATGGCATAAAAACTCGGATCACCTTGGGTCATTCATTCATTCATGAGTCCTACTTCACAGATTAATGGCTGAGTACATCGACGACATTCTTTTTCGCCATAAGATATCGCAATTCTACCGTACTTTATGGATTACATGTTACTTCTTGTCAAGTAGTGACATCGAGCTATTATGGGCATATAAGACATGTACCCTCACTCAAATGCTGAATCTTGTATACATTATATATCGATGTGTCGTTGAAGCGTCCCCTCGAAAGAGAGAACTTAATGTGATACAAATACCAGTCCCAGGATGCTGGTTCACATTATTACAACAGATGGTTCAGTACATAAACAACATTACGGGAGACGGTGGCACTGCAGAGCCACAACAAACATAACTAACGCTAGACTCCAGATAAAAATGTTGATAACATAGAGGTCTTCATCAGAGTGGATATCCATGCGGCTTTCAGCGGACGACCCTAACACACAGGCAAAGGTTGGGTGCAGAACGAACCCCTCTAAATGACGTCTTCAGGCACAAAGTCCAGGTCTGCCTCTGTAACAAAATAAGCAAGGGTGAGTACTTACGTACTCAGCAAGCACAACCACATCCACGGAAGGGTATAACAGAAGCATGCAAGGGATATAACCAAGGACAGGCTTATGACTGATTTTTGCAATAAAGCAAATTTCTACACATGCAAGGGTTAATTTTATAAAGGGGTTTTCACAAGCATTTCTTTTAGTGGGATCGATAAACATGATTATTTTACTCACTGGTTTTTAACGCTACCAGATTCCCCATCTGTCATAGCCCATGCCAACACCCTTTTCTCAACTCAACATTCGCCAAACACATTCTTACACCAAAACAGGGGACTAGTGAAGTGATCAAGCCGTAACTCGCCCAATACCGTGGACACGGCTATCCGGATAGGTTTTTACTCTGCAGAGGTGTACACAACCACAAGTAGGCTACCACAACATGGACACTTTAGTGCCAGTGCAGCTCCTATCAAAGCCATTACCCACCATAGCTAAACTGACAAGTTATCACAGACGCGACCAGGGGGTTAGCAACCTATCAACGGGGTTCTGCCCAGGGGCATACCTCACATAGATCGTATCCCCGGCTCCATGGCCCTCTGTTGCTCACCAGCACACCACATAACCAACAGCTTAACTAGTGGGATTTATGCTAGGCCGTTGCCACATACAACGGTCGAGTGGTGGTACAATAAAATGGGTTAGGCTAGATGACACATCAACATCATCCCAAAAATTGTGATAGGATAGACAACTCCCACCATGCTCAACCACACAGGTTCGAGCTCACCTCGGCATTTCACACAAGAAATACCGTCTGTCTCATCCCACACGGATACTCATTTTGTTCACAAAATCCATCTCTTTTATTTTAAAGCACGCACACGGTTGCTTTTGTAAACACCAGGTGATTGTAATGGGGTGTATAACAGTAAAATATTCCTAAGCATTTCTAGCAGTGACTAACATTCAAACAGAGCATTGTCATATTCAAACATTAATCTAGGTTGTCAAGGAAGCAGTCATAGCAATCAAGGAATGTCTATCCAACCGGGTTTAGCAGTAAAATCATGCAAGTTTTATAAAGCAGGCCATGGGTTGTGTTTATAAAATCTAGGACAAGATATGCATCAAAGGATGGGATTGCACTTTCCGTTCTCCCAACCCTCGGGGGATTCCTGCCCGGGGTCTTGGTCTCCAAGCTCCTGCTCGTAACCCTGCTCCTCCTCGAGTCCTTCCTCGTTCACAACAGAGTCTACGGCACACACAAACAAACACACAATAAATAAAAGAAAAAAAGTTTTTGCTGAGCTCCGAAAGAAAGAACGGAGAAAGAACGGAAAACGGAGGTGGGGCGATTATTCCTGGGTTATTTTGGATAGCGGTATTGGGAAAGACGGGAGAAAAGGCGTGGTGAAATTTGGGGTCGATCGGGATTAAAAAGACGCATGAAATGACGCGTCGTTGGGTTATGGTGGATGTCTTAACAGAAAAAGGATTTCATTTGGAAGCTACTGTAAATGGCTAGGGATTTATTTGAAGGGTGTAGGGGTATGGTTGTGACATTTCTGGGTGCTGGGAGGGATCTAAATATGTAAATATAAAAGGTGGAGGGCTTTGGTGGAAAAAAGAAAGAAGATTAGGAGGGTTTAGGGGCTGTTTTTAAAGAATAAGGACCTAACTGTAATTATAGAAAAGACTGAGGGCCTCTAGCGAAACCAACAGAGAGAGAGGGAATAGTGTCTGTGGACTGCGAGTTGATTCGACCAAAGTTCAGGGGGTTATGTGCAAGTGTACCAGAGAGAGAGGGGCTCAAGTCCTTGGACGGCGGGTTAGAATAGGGAGAAGGTCAGGGGGTTATTCACAAAATGGCCATCTCCTCCTTGCGAAACAGAGCAAAGGGGAGAGAGGGCGACGACGGCGTTGACCGGCCGACTCGCCGGCGTTTCGAGCGGCGGCGGTAGAAACTGACCAGGGGAAAATGGAGAGGAAGGCATGGCGAGCCACCTATGGCCTTACCACGGGCGGAGACGGAGTGAGGTGGCCGGCCCACGAGAGCAGGCGGTGGTGCTATGGCGGCGGTGAAGGCGATTGGAGAGGTGTGCGAGCGTGAGGTGGTGAAGGAGATGCTCGCGAGCCCTTTTATAGACGCGGAGGAGGGCTGGAGAGGCGGGCCGACGAGAGGGATAGGCGGTGGTCTTGGCGGCCGGCGGATGGAGCTCTTTAATGGCGGCCGGGATTCGCGCGGTGATTGGGTGGTACGGTGGTGCAGTGGCGGCGCTGTGCGGCGGTGTGCTTGGCGTGACGCGGCGATGGGACTGAGGCGGGGCCAGGTGGTGGCGTGGTCGGCGTGGCGTCAGTGGCGGCCAGTGCGGCAGTGGCCGTGGCCGGCACAGTGATGCGGAGCGCTGCTGGTCGGCGGCCGAGAGACGACGGCGCTCGCGTGGACGGCGCGGCGGTGCAGGGGTGGCGTGCACGATGGGCGGAGCGGCTCAGCGGCAGCGTGCTCGGGTGGACGGCGCGGTTCGGCGACGACGGTGGTGGGGTCACGGTGGAGGGGCGGCACGGCGTCGGTGGAGAGGCAGTGGGCACGTGGGGCGGCGTGGTGGGTCTGCGACGCGGCAGTGGCCGGCGCAGGGCTTGGCGAGGGCGGCACGGCGGCGATGGCTTGCGCGACGAGCAGAGCGGATGGGCGGTGCAGCGGTGGAGAGAGGCGAGTGGTAGGGCCCGACGGCCGGTGCGGCGGTGGACACGGTGGCGTGCTGGTGCGGTGCGCGGCAGGGGAACGGGGTGGTGGCGACGAGCAGAGCAGCAGCGTCCAGCGCCGGGCAGAGGGAACATAGGAGGGAAGGAAAGGAAGGGAGAAGAGAAAAGAAAAAGGAAGAAAGAAAAGAAAGAAAAGGGAGAAAAGAAAAAGGAGGGAAAAAGGGGGAAAACGGCGGGATTTGCGGCGGAAAGCCGACAGGCGGTTGGCCAGCGACGGGTGGGCCCGGCGGTCGACCCGAGAGCGGGTGACGCGGGATGGGACGGAAAAGAGGGGGCGGTGATAACAAGGTGGACGGGGTTTTGGCGGAAGCGGGAGCTCGGCGGTAAAAGATTTTGAAGACATTTTCACCGGGTGATTTTTTTTCCAGAGAGTAAAGACGCGGGCGTTACAGTCGTCCACTTCAACACCGATATGTAACATATCATCATGAACCAACTACGCCCGATACTGTTGTTAGAATCAACATTGAACTCTTAAGTGCATATGGTGCAGGAAAGATAATTGGGTTCATTTTTCTATAATGATGAAATATAATTGTATTTAACGTTATTTGATCATAATAGTTGTGATGGGTATTTTATTAGTTTGCATACGGCAACTTCGAAGTTACTTTTCTTTTACTTCTTACCCTTCAGAGTCAATGTACGTGCTAATAGTAGATGAATTTCTTGTAGAAATTATAACCCTTACATGTGAGAGACAAAACCAAAGGCATGATGCCAAATAAAAACTGTATGTGTAGCACATTTTTTTCCCACAAATTCATATGCCTCCTTACATTGAACTATTTACACGGGGTCCAAGTAACCGAGTCGATATGTGGTTTTGTTTAAAATGCAGGAGTGGTAGGCGATGTCCCGGATGATAGCGAGTCGTGTATGGTGACTTCAAATCTCATGATTGAATCTGTCGGTCCAATCTCTCATAAGTACTCCTAGACGTAGAGTTGAGTGTGTGCGTGTATTTATAGGGACGAGTGTGTGTGCGCGCGTATGAGCGTCTATGTCTCTATTGGTCTTTCGAAGAAAACATGTAGCTCTAGAATTGGGCCTACAATCTACAATGCAAGACATGCATCACAAGAAGCCGGAGGAAAAGATTAAACCTAAGTAAAACAAAGGCAAAAGGGAAGACAGAGCGGGTTGGATGCATGACCCCCCACAAAAGACCATTTAACATTTTCACCTTGTAGCTAGGCCCCACTCCGAGGTCCGGGGGGTTGTGATTTGTGAAACGAAACCGGGCGTGTATAAATAGCCGCCGCAACCCGGCCTTCACGCCATCAGAAAGAGCAGCAGTGTGGCCAGCCGCCTTCCCCTGTGCTGTGTCCACTACTGTCACCACTCACACCACAAAACTCGCCAGTTACTTACCACATCCATCCCACAGCGAGCAGCGCCCTCAGATTGGCCGCGGCGCCTGTTTCTCCGATCCCCACCACCGGTCTTCTTCCCCTGCAACGCTCGCACCCGCGGCTCCGCTCCAACGCCCGCTTTCTCTCCTCCGAAAGCGGCGCCGCTCTGCTAGCTAGCTGCATCCCTCCTCGATCCTTCCTATCATGCGCGCCGCCCGCAAGCGCGCCTAGGAAGCTAGGCAGGCGCCGCCAGTTATTGCAGCGGCCGGGGTGGGATATCGCTGCTGAGCCGAGTGGGCGGCGGATAGCTGCGCTGCGCTGCTACTCGACCGTGTGCGTCTGGGGGAGGAGTAATCGTGGAGGAGGCAGGCACGCAAAAGAACAACGCCTCGCCTCCCGCCCGCGGCCTCACGTGATTCATACTTGCGGCCTCCTCCTCCTCCTCCGCCTCCTCACCGCGCGCAACTATATCAGCAAGCACCAAACACACCCAGCTCCTCCCTTAGCCGCCGCCGGCGTCGGTCGCCTAGCTGCTTCGTTCCCGGCCGGCCTCCCTCCAGCTAGGCCGGGGATCGAGATGGTCGTCGCCGTCGTCGAGGCGGCGCCGGCGCCGGCGATCGTGGTGGTCCGGGAGTACGACGGCGCCCGCGACCGCGGCGGCGTGGAGGAGGTGGAGCGCGCCTGCGAGGTCGGGTCCAGCGGCGGCGGCAAGATGTGCCTCTTCACCGACCTCCTCGGCGATCCGCTCTGCCGCATTCGCCACTCCCCGGCCTTCCTCATGCTGGTACGTACGTACAAGTGCTCGCTCCATCTCCTTCCTACTCGATCTTACGTGGTGGAAGTGCGCGCGGCGGCTAAGCAGCAGGCAGGCAGGCAGGCCCAGCCAGAGGTAGCCAGATGCAGGCTGGGCTCGGTCGAGACCGGCCTAGCCTAGCTACCACCTGTCCTCCGCCCCGCCCCCCCCATGCCTCTCGTCTCCTTTCGCCTCGTCGCGTTTCGTTTCGCTTCGCTCTTTTCGTTTCCTTTTCCCTCCCGGCCCGGCGTGGGTCCCGGATGGAGAGACCCAACTAATTAGTGGACTGCCCGAAACGCATGTTTGATCCGCGCCGATATTGGAAGGTCGCGGAGACGACAGCAACTGGCCCCAACAGCAGCACGGAGATCGCCGGCCTCGTCCGCGGCTGCGTCAAGACCGTCGTCTCCGGCACCACCCACGCCAACGACCACATCTACTCCAAGGTCGGATACGTCCTCGGCCTCCGCGTCTCCCCGAGACACCGGTACGTACATACGTCGTATATATACGTGTGCAGCTCCAACAGCTTAGCAAACGTACATGCTTGCTGCCAGTAGTTATACCGGTTTCGACATGATCTGCATACCAGCCAATGTCGTTTTCAAGAATCCTGACTGACTCTGTGTTGCTGTACGTTTGCTGCTGCGCGCAGGAGGAAAGGGGTCGGCAAGAAGCTGGTGGACCGGATGGAGGAGTGGTTCCGGCAGACGGGGGCAGAGTACTCGTACATGGCGACGGAGCAGGACAACGAGGCGTCGGTGCGGCTCTTCACCGGCCGCTGCGGCTACGCCAAGTTCCGCACGCCGTCCGTGCTCGTGCACCCGGTGTTCGGCCACACCCTCCGGCCCTCGCGGGGCGCCGCCATCGTGCGCCTCGACCCGCGCGAGGCCGAGCTGCTCTACCGCTGGCACTTCGCCGGCGTCGAGTTCTTCCCCGCCGACATCGACGCCGTGCTCTCCAACGGCCTCTCGCTCGGCACGTTCCTGGCCGTGCCGGCGGGGACGACGGCGGCGCCGTGGGAGGGCGTGGAGGCGTTCCTGGCCGCGCCGCCGGCGTCGTGGGCCGTGCTCAGCGTGTGGAACTGCAAGGACGCCTTCCGCCTCGAGGTGCGCGGCGCGCCGCGCCTGATGCGCGCCGCGGCGGGCGCGACGCGGCTCGTGGACCGCACCGCGCCGTGGCTCGGGATCCCCTCCATCCCCAACCTGTTCGCGCCCTTCGGGCTCTACTTCCTCTACGGCCTCGGCGGCGCCGGCGCCGGAGCGCCGCGGCTCGCCCGCGCGCTGTGCCGCCACGCGCACAACATGGCCCGCGACGGCGGGTGCGGCGTCGTGGCCACCGAGGTCAGCGCATGCGAGCCCGTCCGCGCCGGAGTGCCGCACTGGGCGCGCCTTGGCGCCGAGGACCTCTGGTGCATCAAGCGGCTAGCGGACGGCTACAGTGCCGGGCCGCTCGGAGATTGGACCAAAGCGCCGGCCGGACACTCCATATTCATCGACCCGAGAGAGTTTTAGGCTGATACTATATATATAAATATATCCTTAGGCCTTTAGGGTTTTTCCCTCGGCCGTCGGATCGAGGTCCGGCGGCTCCTAGCTAGCTAGAGTGGCTTTCCAGCTCAACATTTTGCGTTTCGAACATGTGGTGGTGCGTTTAGGCGTAATTTCTGCTAGAACCTACTGGTTAGTTAACGTTTGTTTTTTGTTTAGATGTGAATACAGCTGCTCCCTCCATCTGCTTGGATGGAAATGCTCGCAGCTGCCTGCTACTCCTAGATGTAACCGGTTCTTGTGGGACCAGAGTGGAGACCAGCCTCTTCGTACCTTCTCCTTTTGTGTCCTTCTCAGAGAACTAGAAAGTTTTGTTAGATTTGCATCTTTTGTTTGGAGGATATATGCATCCTTCCCCACAAGGAGATGCTGCTGCCTGTGATCTTTGGGATTCTTTGCGAATCAGTGCTTGCTTGGGATTTGCTGAGGTGTGATCAATGTAGTGGCTTCTCGATCTGGTACCGGATTCGAGCAAAGGTTAGCTGAGATCGCCTAGATAATGATCCGATATAAGTACGTGTGAGAACATATCCTGATATTCTACTTGCGCTTTTTATTTCATATTTTGTTTTTATATTTTAACAATGATTTGAGATATTCCAATGTTGGATGATTGGCTCGGCCTAGCTTGGTCTTAAAAAATAAACCATTCCTGTCAGTAGTAAAGCCATGCGCTCATGCTCATGCAACAGAGGGTGTTGAAATGATTGGATACATATCTACCATGTATGTTGGTTGCCTTGATTGCATGCCAATTATTGTCTTATGAGCATTTCTACTGCAGGGGTAGCGTTGTATTAATAGGTTGAAGTCGCCTCTAGCTATTATCGGTTATTTTCGTGACATATATATGTGCGGTATAGCCTGGTATCTAGGGATGTGCCGGTATATATTGAGTTCAAGATGCAACCCATTTTGCGCCATGTTGCTTGAGGCTAGGCCCAACGCTCCTATCTCGATGGTATCTCCACCTCAACTGCCTTAGGTGCTTGTAGCATATTTAGTGTGTCCTAAAGAAAAACAAGGGCTCTGACTATTTAGTAATGATGTGAACTATAAGTGCTGTGCGTTTCGCTGGGCTTGCCATGGAAAATATAGCTACTAAGTTGTTGGTTGTAGTATAAAAAAAACAGTGAAACAATTGTTCACGAAACTCAGAACAGAGGGGATATAGGATAGCACTGCCTGAACCAGGATCAGTTCCAACTTTCAACATGTTTAGTTCAAAAAACAACTCCCAAATACGCTATGCAAAAAGAAGATTCGTCATCACATCAAAATGTCATAACATGCATGGAGTATTAAATGTAGATGAAATCAAAAACTAATTACACAGTTTTGTTGTACTTTGCGAGACGAACATTTTGAGCCTAATTAATCAATTTTTGGATAATTTTTCACAAATACAAACAAAATGTTACAGTAGCGCAATGATTACGAAGTGACATCTTACTTCCAAATTCAACCTCCCAATTCTAACATCTAAACACCAACGTAGACGACGATTCCCGGTCATGACAAAGGACCAGCAAGGCAGAAACACTTGTACAAGACTCCAGTCAGTCCTGAGTCCTGACCGAGTCCGCCAGTCACCCGATCGACGAATTGACTTGACAAGCATGAGACTTTGAATGCGGGCACTGTCGCGGACAGCAGTTTGAAAAGCGATGCCGGGCTTATCAGGTGATCCGCCGTCGAGCCACAGCCACCCGAGCCGCTCGATCGCTGCCCGGCGGCCTGCGCATTGCGCAGCAAACGGACGCCCGCACGGTCGCATCGCCGTCATTCATGTGGTTTTTTTCCAGCGCGAAAGGACCGACGGGATGATAGAGCGATGGCTGTGCGCGACGGCGTCTCCGGCCACGCGACGGTGAGAGGCCGGGCTCCTTTTCCGCCTCATCGTCGTCTCGGCGCGGCTCGCCATCACATCGCGATGCGCACCCCGGCCTGCATGTGTTAAAGGCCGTCACGGCACTGTAGCCGTCCGACGTGATTTGCCGACAAGGGCCGGCCCTGGAATTAATTGCAACGGCGGCACGGCGTCCCCCATGGCCCCATATCATGCGGAGGATGCGAGGACACCGTACGTGTTTTCTTAATTTTTTTATATAAAGCCCGGTGTTTTGACCTAATCTAATTGCGCCCTAGCGATCGATCACGAGACTCAATCATGGTGCCTAGCTCTGAGACGAAGCTGTTCGAAGAAACGGAAATGTTTGACCGGTCTCGTAGATAGCTACTCCGACGCTACCCTGGCTACCCCTGATAGATCTTGGCATTGTCCACTGACAGATGGCGAGCTCTGTTGAATTGAAGGTCAAGGGACTGGGCTTCTGATAATCTGATGAATGGAGCTCTGAAAAGCTAGGGCTAACATGGCCCTAGTGCATGTGCCGTGATGTAACTTGTGATGACCTCACATGCAGAGCTAATATTCAGAGAGAATCTTGACCGTGCCCATTGTGGAAACCGAAAATATATATGCACATGATCTGACATTAGCCTCCTAGAGTCGTAGGTCAAGCTTATGTCTAATTGTGGTCGGTTTTGGTGTAACAAAATTTATATTAATATTTATGGTACATAATAAATATTATTAGATAGATATTTAAGTCTAGTTTTTTTAATAAATTTATTCAGAGATTAAAATGTTGCACGTATTTTCTACAAATCGAATCTAAATCGTGGCACAGAAACCAACGGTAACAATTAATAAGGGACGTAGGGAGTAGATGGATAGACCTACGCAAAACTGTAATCTTCGCTTTGACGATCAATCTTTTTTTCCCCTCCGGGTAGTACTAGCCATAATGTAGCCCACTTTGAACTTGGGAGCCTTTGGAATACAAGCAAAACGTTGTATCTTTTTGTACAAGCCTTGTATAATTCTTTTGTTGCAAACATACTACTACTCCCATCTATTAGTTATTGAGTTTTCTCATGTCTATAGGGTGTGTAGCCATTGTATAGAGATTCGTAGCAGCCTACTTGTATGAGTTGTCTGACTCACTGTTGATTTCACGAGGCTCTCTTCAATATACAGTTTTATGCTAGTTCTGTATATTTAACACGGCTATAGAACCGGCTCCTATGTATTGTGACTATGAGGAACCTCTGGTTCCGGCTCCCACCGAATAAAAATGAGTAAATTCTCTATTTTACACCAAAATAATGATTATTCTTCTTGACCCCCTCATACGATCCGTTCTTTTTTGGCCTTATATAATTTTTTTTGTTGCAAACATACTACTACTCTCATCTATTAGTTATTGAGTTTTCTCATGTCTTTAGGGTTCAAAATTGGTGACCACTGTATGTCTGTATATGGATTCATAGCAGCCCACTCATACCAATTATCTCACCGCCATTCTCACTATTGATTTCACGAGGTCCTCTTTAGTGGACAGTTTATACTAGTTCTATACATTTAATGAGGCTACAGAACCAGCTTCTATATATATATATATATACTGAGGCTGATTCACGAGGAACCATGTTCCAAAGGTCTCCATTTGAATAAAAAATTATCTTTCTCGTACAACCTGTTATCTATCTCATGTTATTTTCTCCCCTCTCGTCTCTCCTATGGGTCCGTTTATGGATTCAACACATGCTTTTAAACATTGTAGCCAATGAGGTCCCATCTAAAACCGAGGATGGGGCGGGTTACAATGTTACATGCATACATTGATAATCACTCTCTTGAAGCTATCTTGAAGAGGGGTAAATATCCCCAAAATCTTTAGCCAAGCATAATCGATCCTCAATGAAGCAACTCCCTCGTATGCAGGAGGAGGAGGAAAAATGAATGTTAGAGATGGCTCAAATAGTAAAAGTGCTTGTGAACTATTTTTAAGTTTTTCTAAAAAGAGAGAATAAAATGACATGCATAGTTGAGAATTAAGACGACTAAATATGAGATGACTTGTAGCAAGCCACATCCTCATACAACTTTGGTAATGTCTCTCGCAAGCAAAACAAAGGAGTCAACGTTTCTCTTGTCTAAGTGTGCGAGTTGACGTCGGTACATATCTTCACTAACACTGTTCAGTTCAATTGTTAGTGCTGCTTCTTTAAAAAGAACAAAATTCTATGATGCGAAAAGTAATGTCAAAACAGTATAAATTCTCTAGAAACATTTTTTTCTTATTTGTGAAAAATTTTCATGTCTTTTTTCACCGTTAGACCTGACACGTGGTGCTCTGTGAGAGGTGGATATAAATTATTAGGTGAGGAGTGTTTTTAAAATAACTAGATCCTGACTATAACATATTTTTTTTAAAAGTAGCTCCAATAATTCAGTTAATTAAAAAGAATAGGCGGAGACCACCAGTAATTGGCATTCCTGTTCTCGTCCTCATTTCTTCTGCCACGCACATGGCTTAAAATTAGATACCACTTATCCCAGTCTCCGCCGCTGTAGGCATGATCGGTTCGGCGCTGTTCCAATCACTTGACGCTGGTCCTTCTGTTCTGCAGGCTGCTGCGCTCCGATCCCCCACTGCCTCGTCTGGCCTCCTCGCTCCGGTGCGCCGCTGTAATCAACCAGCCGGCCTGTACGTGGCAACCTCTGCTACCGACCGTTATTCGTGGGTCCTAATTTCAAGTCTGGACCAACTGGAGCAGAGAAGATCCCAACACTACCGACCATACGATCTTTCTGCGACAGTATCTGTAACATAGCCACATGTGGCAATGTGGCAATGTGGCATCTTTCTATCTCAACAACGTACGAGAAGAAGATCCTGGCATAGATCACATGCCGTCTCAGATCCTGGACGCCATTATTCACTCACTAGAATGATCCATTACTGACACAGTAACGGCTTTGATCTTCAGTCATAGTGAGGCCCATTTGGATAGCTACGTTCACATGCATACTTGCTGGCAACTGGCAGGCAATTAGCATACAGTTTGGGGGCAACGCGACCCAAGCAGTCATCACAAGTTTGCCTGCTGGTTTTGTTAACAAATTTGGGCTGTTAGTTTAGACTGTGACAAAAAAAATATTAAAAAATCATTTATCAAAGACTTGGCATAAATCAAAGGATTGCTTAATTACGAAGAAAGACATGTAAATTGTGTTAAGATGCATGTCCATATACGAAAAACTACTAGCAAAAGTATAATTGGAATAATTTCCTAGAAAGTGTAATTGTTTTCTTAACATCATTAGAGAAAATGCAGGTGCGAACCAAATCTTATCAAGCTAGGACCATGAACAAATGTCCAGATCGAATATCCTGTGATGTAATAGAAGCTAGAATGAATCCACAACCGGAATCCACAAGACACTAAGATTGGAATGGACGTATACTCTAATCTAATAAAAAGAAGCAAGAACAAAATCACTAGAGATACACCTCTAAAAGTCTCTACGATTGAACTCTCTTGCTTGTCTAGAACAGAATCTTGTAAAGCGGGCAATATTTGGTCTCTAGGTCTATTCTATAGTTCCATGTCTCAGTGCTGCCTCCACCATTAGCTCGCGGTTGTGAAACTGGCACATTTCTTGTGCCTCCAAGGCCTATTTGTTGATCTAGATGGTGACTCGGGAGTTGCTTTATTATACAATGTATATAAGCACATGCATACACACTCTTCACTCTTACAAGGACGTCATTTGGGTACTCTAGTTTTTTTAGATGCGGGAAACCAACCCTGAAGAAATATACCCCGTATATCGTTTGAACCCAGCCAGTTAACTTGGAAGGCCACAAAAAACTAAGTCCTGCTACTCGTTTGTAGCCCATATTTCTCCTCCCACTCGAGGGCCGTGGCCGATGGAAATTCCAGATTTCCAGAGGGGGGGCAACTTGAGCGAGTGGACTGGCGGCCTCTCTGGAAGACACGGCGATTGGCCGAGCGGCAGGAGTTAGAAGAGCCCATGTCACATTAAGGAAAGCGTCTGAATTGAGCCCATGTCGTCAGCGCGCGACCACGGCCATGGAGGAAAGCAGCCCAGAAGCCTTGAAGCGAAGAGCAACGTAGGACCATTCTGGCCCGCTGGTTTATCGCCTAATAATGTTTAAGGCCATGGACCCAGGTATGGGCCGTATTAGGAACACCATAGTGGGCCTGCGTGCCGTTTTGGGCCAAAAAGCCATGTATCTCCATTCCAGCCCGTTGGGCCTTTTGCTCTTATGTAAACACCAGAGGAACTCGGATGAGGGGATCAATCATCAATGAATTAACCAAATCCTTCTCCTACCTCTCGCCTCCGTCGCGAGCCCCCCTCCTCTTCCTGCTGTGCCGGCGCCGCCGAGTCAACTCCGCCGTGCGTGACGCCGGTAAACCGGCGGCGTCACCCCTCTAGCACCCGTCCGGCTCATCGCATAAACCGATAAACCTGAATCCAGAGAGAGAAGCTACAGCTACAAGCCTTCAACTCAGAGCCACGAGCCACGGGCGGGTGGATCAGTTTTGGAGGTAGTACAGTCCTTTCCTCCCACGTTTAGCAAAGCTCGTGAGATACGCAGGGAAGTGGACCAGAATTCTCCCGTTTGTGGACAAACCATGTTGGCCGGCTTTGCTTAGGCATATCCCGACTTTAGCACAGATACAGCAGCGCCACACATGCTCCAAATGGCGCATCTCCAGGAATCCCATCCCATCGTGGCAAAAACGAACTAACCTAATCTGCGGGCATATCATGGCGCACGTCACCGCGGCGTGGACCCAAAAGGGATCCTACCCACTAGCCAAGCCCGGGACGAAACGAAACCGGCGCGAACATATCCCCGCATCCAGAACGCGCCGGCCCAAAGACGTGTGCACCGTCGTGGACCGGTGGCGGGTCGCCCACGAAATCTTCTCCAGCGGAATCGCTCCGCGAGGACGCCACGTGAAACATGATGCCCAACCCCCGCAAACCCCGTCGTCGACGCGCCCATACGCGACCGAGCCGCGGACGCGCACCAGGCACCACCACCGGCACACGCCGTCGGCGCCACGTCTCGCGCGCTATCGCGTACGTACGGGTCGCAAGCGACGACGCAGCGGCCGCGGAGGGTTCGGCGTGGAAGTGGGCGGAAGCATCATGGCACGTACGTACGCGCGCACGGCACGGGCGGGCGACTGAGGCGGCCGGCGGCCCAAGATTTCCGCGGCCGCTCGCTTCCGACCCATGCGGGCGGGCGGCTGCGGGGAGCTGTACGTTGCGTTCGCGTCGAAAGCGATCCGCGAGTCGGCACGCACTTATCAACACCGGCGGGCGGGGGCGGGGCGACGTCGCTGTCGGCGGCCGTTCCACCCGCTAGTGGGCGCCGTCCGTCGGCGTTCCCGAAGCCGCAACGGCCCCAGGGTTTGTTGTTCCCACTTGCGGCGGTCGTAGGGCGTCGTCGCCGCGCCATCCCGCAACCACACCAAGTGGTACGTGCAAGCTCGCTCGTGGAATCGACCCGGATCAAGTTTATTATCGTCGGGCCGGGTTGTTTCACGTCACTGACTACGTACGTACGTCGTGAGAGGGTGAGTGAAAACTCTGCGAAAGGTCGAGGACGTTGCTTGCTTCCGAGAGGCGAACGAAGCGGTCGGTTTGCTTGCTCATCCGTTTCTTCCCAGGAAAGCAAGCAAGGCGTGGCTTGAGCTGGCAAGAGAGTAAGAGAACATGGATCGATCGATCGATCAACCTACTAAGCTTCAACCGGACATGAAAGAACAAAGTGCTAGCTACAAGAAGGCATCTGATTCCATAATCTTCATTCAATCCATGTATATATGTTTAATTATGTTACAAAGCACTAATTCATCTATCATCTCTGTATGAGAAGAATGAAGTATGAGCTACAGTATACTGACCGACAGCTAAGGATACAGGTATACTACTCTCTCCAATAGGAGGAGGAAGACCTACGTATATGTGTGGCTATGTATGTATCTCTCACACACTCTCTGTACAAGAGCTGTAACAACAAATCAAACAATAGTACTGGCACCAATACGAATGAATGAACGAATAGCGGCGTTCCACCGAACGAACTCTGAAGCTAGACCAAAATCTTGGACGCATGATCATCATCAGATCCGCGCGCGCAGCGGTGCTTCACGCCGTCATGAGGAGGCGGGGCTTCTTGAACGCGAGCGGGCTCTGCACCTCCTCGTCCTCCTCCCACATCTTGCCGGCCTTGCCGCACCGGAACACGAACTCCGGCACGGCCGGGAGGTTCAGGTCGAACGCGCGCGCGGCGGAGCTGCCGTTCCCGGAGCTCCCGACCTCGGACGTCTCGACGGCCGCCGCGGTGGCCAGGAGATCGGCGGACGCGGCGGCGCTGGCCGCGCCACCGTCGTAGTGCTTCCTCTTGTGCCCGCCCAGCGCCTGCCCGGTGGGGAACTCCTTGTGGCAGATGGAGCACCGGTGGACTCTGCCCGAGGCGGCGGCAGCCCCGTCGGAGGACGCGGCGGTGGACGACGTGGCCGGCTCGCCGACCTCGATCGGCGGCGGGATGACGACGGTGATTGGGACGGGGGCCTCCACGACCGGTGCCGCGGGAGCTGGAGGGGTCGGCAGCTTGGCGCGGTGGCTGGTCTTGTGGCCCCCCAGCGCCTGGTAGGAGCTGAAGGACTTGCCGCAGACGGAGCACTTGAACTCCGCGGCGGCCGGCGGCGCGGCGGGCACCGGCGGCGGCGGCGCCTGGACGCGGTGGTTGCCGCCGCGCGAGAGCATGAGGAGGCAGAGCGCGAGGTTCTCCTCCTCGGAGCGCTGGCGGCGCGAGCGCTTCCTCTTGGCCCAGCCCTGCGGCACGTGGGCGCCCTCGTCGCAGCTCGTGCTGCTCGTCGTCGCCGACGCCGGCGCCGGCGCCAGCGCGGCCGCCTCCTGCAGCTGCTTCTCCGGGATCACGGCGTGGAGCAGCTCCATGGAAGACATGGCACGGGGCAACAAGCGTGGGCTTCTCGCTGGAGACCGGAGACGAGTTCTCTAGCTTGGGCTCTGCGACTTGTTCTCGCGGTGGCTGGCTGGCTGGCTGTGGAGTGGTGGTTGCTTGGGCGCCTTGCTCTTTCGGTGTGGTGTGGTGTGAGTGGCGAGAGTGAGGGTGTGAGGAGGAGGTTTTAAAGCGGTGGCGGGTGTGATGGGGCGTGGGAAGTTGCGTCGTAGGTGGGGGAAGTGAGGTGGTCGCGGGCAGGGTGGGAGCGCACGCGGCACAGTGACAGGTGGGGCGCCGGGCGCGGTGGGGGCGGCGCGGCAGCGGTGGGAAGCCGGTGGAGTGGCGGCGAAGGAGTGGTCAGGTGGGGGTTGGGTTGGCCTCGTCTCACTCGGGTGGGTGGTGGAGTGGAGTGGAGGAGGCAGGCGGGCGGGCGGCAACGAAAAAGTCGTGGTCAACGTGGAGGAGAAGACACGGGGAGGGGAGGAGGAGGCCAAGGGGAAGCCGGGGAGCGCAACTTGGCTGCGCTGGGCTGAGGCGGGGGTGGAACGAACGAGGACGGCGACCGGTAGTGCGAGGGGACTGTGGTAGGAGAGTGTGAAGTGTGTGAGGACTGACCGGGGCGGCTGCGTCGTCGTGGATGCATCTCCATCTCCGTGGATCCACACAGACCCGAACCGTCCTGACCCGTTAAGCAACGATTGATTGATTTCGCCGCGGAACGTGGCCAGATGGGCGGACGAACCCGGAGCGGATTAATACGCAATTAACAGTTAATTAAGCTGACATAGTTTAACTACAGTGAACACCGAAGTAACCAGTCACAAATTAATTTGTGCTTATATTACCACCTGCCTCCTTTGAATGTTATTTTCTTTTAAGAAAATGGTATTGTTTTCATCCTCCTTTGAATGTTGGCAGACCAAGTGATCGATTTTGTACTTCTAGTAGAATAAAATTCACCTTGTACTGAATAAACGTCATGCTTATCTCAGAGCTTCGTTTGATTCAGATCCTAAGCCTCAAATGGTGTGCTACCCAGGTCAACAACAGGGCCAAATGAAAGCGAGTTAAGCATTCGCTGATATATAATAGTGGACGCCAGCAGTGGTGGAAGTGGCCGGGCGAGACTGCGCAAGTCTGAAAGCATTTTCAGCACATGCTTATAAACACGCAAAGCCTGAAATGGTCTTCGCCCCCAGTTCTGCCCAGGCCAGACGGTTCCAACCTCCAAGTCCAAAACAAACCGAAGCAAACCGACCCGGTAGCAAGTCAGACGGAGACCACGCGATGGGACCGCGGGTGCGTGCATGGAAGATTCCAACAATTTCCAACAGACTGGTCACCCCGCCTAGGAGTCACTTAAAATAACCCATTGCCTATGAGCTTCCGTCGGCCGAAGTGGCAGCAGTTACATGCATGGATCTTCTGCAACAGACTTGATCGATACGCACTCTGACTACAGTCAGACGTCATACACGTAAGCAAGTGAAGAAATTACTAGGAAGGAGGGTGTTAAACTCCAAGATTTTACCATTTTCAAGCATGTTGTTAAAATATCAAATTTCATGTGGCGTTCTCAGTTTATCCTCTCCTAGCGGTCAGTGCCTTTTGGAGCACGCACATAAGACGTGCTAACAATGTCAACATGGCTTTATCCTTGCGAAGCCAGACCACCTCATGTGTGGTCAATTAGAAGACTACTACCACCAGACCCCGCTACGCTAACAGATAAGCATGGCAGCCTAGCTATATGTTAATACCACACACTTTGGTGCGTGGTGCCGTCCCTAGCTAGCAGCCTCTGCTGTCACTCGATATGTCACGTTGCACACCACGCACCTAACACGTCGCCTGCCTGGCTCGGTCATCTCGATCGATCGGGTGATAAAAGTCGCATCCGGAATTCTGGATTAGTAGTAGTAGTAGCACGCGGCTACTACTACAAGTTGGCACATGCGTTAGATAAAACAAGTCCCGGATCCACACTCCACACACAGGCCATCGATCCCCTACGTCCCGGCAGACGCAACGCCCACGTACTATGCCACGATTGCGTCCCGAGACCCGACGCATTTGTTCGGCGGCCGGCCGTGCCGGGGCTGCGTCGCCGCTCCGCCCTCATTGGCTGGAACTGGAAGCCGAGCGCGCGCGAGTCCTCCGTTGGTCCGTCCGTCCCCCCGGACCTTTTCCATCAAGGCGGGCCGGCCGGCCGGTCACGCGGGCACAGCCGTTCGCTGGCACGGGTCCGCGCCCCTGCGTCTGCGTGCCCGGCTGCTCCACTCGATTCATTGCCCCACGTGTTCCTCGCGCGCCTCCGCCTCCCGTCTCACCGGCTGGGGTACGTCCGCACGCAAAGTACAGCCACGGGCGCCCCGCCTAACCGAGCGATTGGATCCGTGCGGGAGAGCGGCCGGCGGCCTAACCAACCTGCCCGCCGTGCCTCCCTTGCCTTGGTTGTTGTTTATCGTTGGGAGCTGGCTGGCTGGCTGGTCACTACTCACTCACTCCACCAGTGGCTAGCTAGTGGCGCCAGCGGCAGCGCCCAGTGGCAGCCAGCCGGGAGTTCGGATCCGGTTGCGGTGGTTGCGCGGGGGGCGACGTGTCGCGGCGCTGGATCACGCAGGCCCGCGGGGGCACGGGGCCGGGTGCCGCCGCGAGGCGCGGCCACGACCACGAGGGCTGCGATGCGATGCAAATCGGAACGGGAATCTCGTGGTGGTTGCGCGGTTGGCGCTCGTGGCTGGTGATCTATAGTTTGTGATAGAGAAAGCGGCTGCCTACCTGGCCTGGGCTGCCTGTAAACGGGATTAGTAGCAGGGAAAGTTTGGGTTCGTTCGAGAGCACCACCACCAGCTGCTGCTCTTCAAGCACAGTCTGTCCTCGCTCTTTTTCTGCGCCTTGGGAGGATTCTCTCTTTGTTTTTCCTTCATCCTTTTGGAATCATTTTCTGTAGAGGAACCTTTTGGAACCAATTGGGAGTGTTCTCCCTCGAATCTCTCGCTTAGAGAGCAACCGACAACCTCGAATATGGCCCACTATGTTCTTTGCTTCGCCTTCGGCCCAACAAGCCTGGACCAGATTGCTAATAGAAAAAAAATGAATTTCATAAGAAATGTATGTTTTTCTTAGGAGCTATTGAATGTTCGGTTACCACTGCAATCCTCTTTAGTATACGGACCCAAGAAGCTAGAGCTTTACACTTACCACTAGCTAGATACTCCCTCTATCTCAACATAAATCAACATCTAGAACGGTGCTAAGTCATACTATCTTACATTTAACCAAATTTATAGAAATAATACCAAAATGTATGATACCAAATAGGTACACCATGAATACATTTTATGATGAATCTTAAACTAATTCAGCATCATAAATGTTGATACTCTTCTCTATAAATTTGGTTAGATTTAAGAAATTCGATTTAGAACAACTCTAAAAGTTGATTTATTTTATGTTAAAAAAAGTTGATTTATTTTATGTTAAAAAGGTTGGTTTATTTTGAGATACAGAGAGTAGTTAAAAAGTGTCGGCACCCTGGTTGGTTAGTGGTTCAGTATGTGGCTTGTGCTCAAGAAACAACTAGATGTTCTTTTCTCCCTTCTCTGCGAGGATATTACTATTTGTTTAGCGACTGTTTTTGGGCGGGGGTTAAACCTACCGTTTCCTTACAGAACATTGCTAACCAAACTGTCATTATTCATCAAATTGGTTCGATTTGGCCTTGATAGCATTCAAGAGTTGATCCCTAGTACTCGTAACCTTTTTTTGTGAATCACAATACATAAGCAGCCACTCCAGAACCATGAGCGGATGCAATAATGCTGGCTGGGGCATTGGTATTAATGGAAAATCCAGGAGCAAACTAAAATACATGACAGCTACAGAATCTCCAGCATTGGAGCCTGCAAGACTGTGAACATGAATACGTGCTTCCAACACCTAGGTCCACAGAGATAGAATAATTGTCCATGATGCAAGTCAAAAGAATTTAGCCAATAGAACGTCCAGGACAACATTTAGTTCTAATTTCAGAAAGGAAAAAACACAAAACGAACATGTACACTTAAGCAATTTAATCAGTTCACAATCGCAATAAAATGTTTCAATGATCTAACACAATGACGACGCGCCAGAATATATTTTTAGAGCTATTTAATCTGCATGACAACTTGATCATACAGTATATATATCTTCAAATGATTGCCCTTCGGTTAGTTTAATTTTGAGCTCGCACACATTAGATAGATCGAAGAGGCAATTCTCGGTCGGCCGGCTAGTCTGTATACTCCACAATCAAAAGTTTAAAACTACATAAAATTGAAGGTTTCAGTATATGTGATGTGTGGGGTTATCGGCCTGGCCGATACAAGTTCAAGCTAAGGTTGGACGGCTCCGCCATGGCGCCAATCCAAGGTTCAAAATTTTGCACGCATGGAGTAATGGTGTTCGCACCCCAAATTGGCAGTTGCCTATCAGGTCGAGGGCAACCGGTCAGACCGGTTCTGGAGAGCGATCAGACCGGTTTTCCTGTAGCCGATCTGGCAACGGCCGAAACCGGTCTGACCGGTTTCTCTATCCGGTCTGACCGGTTTACTCTGAGTTGGAGTAGAATTAGGAGTCCTGATCGTTTTCCAAATTGTAAAAGGATTCCTTGCGGGACAAGACCTCCCCACCCTATAAATATAAAGGGCCGAGGCCGATCGAGACCTATCATCCAATCGATTAAATACTATTTTTCTACTTTTATCTCCAAACCCTAGCTTTTCCAACCCCTTTGCTTTCCTTGTTTGTCTCGACGGCGTTCAAGGAGGTTCTGAGTGGCCTGACCGATCTCAGAGCAATCCTAGACGCGCCATCTCCGACGGGGTCCCTCCCGAGGTGGTGATTCTAGGTTTTTTCCCGAAGCCCTAGCAAATCCGGTCTGACCGGATCCCTAAACCGGTCTGACCGGTTTGGGCTGAGGCTGCGGCAGGTGCGAAGTTTCTGGTGTTGCGCGATCCGACACTCGTGTGTGTTGACCAGAAAAGCGTCAACATACTTTTGGCGACTCCGCTGGGGACAAATTAGAAGATCTTGTTTTCAAAACCGTTCGATCTAACCCCGGTCAAGATGGGAGCTCGGTGTGATCTTGATATAGATAACATCATCACGGCTTCGTTAGAAGATCTTACTTCGGAGGAGCAGAAAAAGTTCGAGGCGCTGCAAAATTACATGAAGACACAATTTTTGGCTGGCGTCAAGAAGGATCGTCATGGCAAGGTGGCAAGATTGAAAGAATTTGAGCTGCCGGCGATCAAATTAAACGACAATCAAGTTGAGGTAATACCCACTGTAAGTAAAACCCCAAAAGCCCCTTCTACTACAGCTCCTCAAAATAGTGTAGAGGGTGATGAATTACTTGCCTCATATATTGCTCGTTTAGAACGATTAGAGGATCTTGAGAAAGATAGGACTGCTGCTTGCTTTAACAATAATGAAACCAGTAGTAGCGTTCCTAAAATTAATACTAGTGGGGTAGTTTTTCCTAGCTTGTCACCCATGCCCAATGTTAACACTGAAAAATATATATATGGTATGCCACTTGAATTTGCCGTTGGTCAATCCCTACCGTTCCAACCGACTGGGCCAAACATGGCCAAACCGGTCAGACCGGATCAGGGAACCGGTCAGACCGGTCTGACCAACGCGCTTGAATTAGTGCATGAGCAACCTATGTCGCTTTCTGTTTTGCCTGATTCAATGGTTTATGCTCACACTAATACTTTGGGTACTGCTAAGCCTCAATTTAGTACAACAGTTAACACATCTGCTCAAAGAAATATTATACCTGATGATGTGTTTGAGAGTTATAGGCTAGCTCAAGCTAAGATTGCTCCCTACTTAAATAAGATGAATTTGGAGAGTGTGCAACCACAACAGCCAAATAATCCTAACTGGGCTGAATTTAATAAATTTAGAGAAGATTTGTCTAATGTGGTAAAAACTAAACTTGGTGTTGATATTGGTAACACAAATTTGTATCAAAAACCATATGATGCTGAGTTTGATAATTTTCCTCTTCCACACGGTTGTCGTATGCCTGATTTAATTAAATTTAGTGGAGATGATGACCGAACCACGTGGGAACATATTAGTCAATACATAGCTCAACTTGGGGAAGCGGGTACATATGATGCTCTTAAAGTGCGTTTATTCTCTTTATCTTTGACTGGTACCGCTTTTGCTTGGTTTTCTTCGCTTGCTCCTGGTTCTATTATATCTTGGGATATGTTAGAGCGTAAATTTCATGATCACTTTTATAGTGGGAGCTTGCAATTGAAATTGACGGACTTGACATCGGTTAGGCAAAGTAGAGATGAAACTGTTTCTGCTTACATTAAGAGATTTAAAGAAACTAAGAACCGTTGTTTCAATTTGTCAATCACTGATATGGACCTTGTTGATATTTGCTTAAAGGGTTTAAGGTCGTCCATAAGAGATAGAATAGAGGGTTCTGATTTTCTTTCGGTTGCACAAGTTCAAATTAGGGCTTTAGTTGTTGAAAACCGAATGAATAAGGAAAAAGAAAGAGATACTTCTAGATCACGCCGTTCCAATGTTCATATGATTGATTACGGATCTGATAGTTCAAGCGATAGTGATAATGAAGTGCTTGCTGCTGAATTTGTATGGCCCTCTAAATAAAAAACTTACTCTTATACATCACTTAAGCCGGCTAGCAAAGGTCGGCAAGAAGAAGTTAAGTTTACGTTTGATGTTTCCAAGTGCGATCGTATCTTTGATGAATTGCTTAAGTCTGGAAATATTAAATTATCTCATAAATTGCCTCCACTTGACGAATTGAAAAGGCGTGCATATTGCAAGTTTCATAATACTTATTCTCATGCCACTAATGATTGCAATGTGTTTCATCGACAGGTTCAATCGGCCATAAATGAAGGTCGTTTGACATTTCATGAGATGCAAGTGGACAAAAATCCTTTCCCTGTTAATACTATGGATTTACAGCAGCCCAGGGTCTTGGTTCGGCCGCATCAAGCCGAAGCAACCAAAGGGAAGAATGTTGTGATTGGTGAAGATAAACCCGATTTGAGGGGAAAAGAGTTGACTCGAGAAGTTACATACGAGAAAACTCCAGATGGCAGGGAGACATTCAAAGTTACTGTGAGAGCCTCTGGACATGGGGGGCAAGGGTCGTCCATTCCCACCGAGCAAAGACCGTTTGAGCCTGTTCAGGCCAAACCGGTCAGACCGGTTGGGGAAAGCGGTCAGACCGGTTTTCCCCGGGGCCGTCCAAAAATGATTAAACCAAGCCGTTCGGAGATTGGAAACTGGAAACTCAATATTGCAAAGAATCAGGGGAGTACTCTTAAGCCAAAGGTCACATTTGATATGCTATTTGACAAGTACTCCAAGCAAAAGGCGTTACAACCGATCGGTCGGTAAAAAAGAGAATGAGATCACCTCCACACCAAGAAGAACCTTTTCAAACAAAGAAGAACTTTACTCCGCGGTGGGGGTGTCAAGTTCATCTCCACCTCGTCTAGTTTATGATAACAATGGAGTAATGTGGGTGCCGTATCAGCAGCCCTTCCAGCCTGGATGGGGAGGACCGCGAGGGCCAGCATTGGACAGAATCTCAAGGCCTGGACAAGACCGTTTGTTACCTCACCAATCTGGTCAGGGTCGCCAGACCTAACCGGTCAGACCGGTTTTATAAACCGGTCAGACCGAACACCTCCTGTGAAGCAAGTGTACAAGCCGAAACAGAAGGAGGAGGTGCATAAGATGGATGTTGACCCAGAGAGAACTACAAATCTAGATGTTATTCAGATTGGGTTGATGAGCGTTCCCCTTGGAGACAGTGGCAAAGGACCGATTGTTATAGACGATAAGGTTGAGACACCTATTCAGAGGGGATCTGTTTCTGTTAATGATCATGAGGTCAGTGGAAGTGGCTCTAACTCCAAGTGCTTCTTGCCAAGATGGTGTCCTCCCGGTTTATCTCATACTCAAAGGTGGAAGCTTCAGCGCTTGAGGTTTCGGGAGATGAAAGAGAATGAGCTAGAAAAGCAGAGAGACGAAGCATTCAACAAGTACAGGCACATGATTCCACAAGGGAAAGAATGGAGGGCCAAGATCAGCTCCCAGACAGAACCGGTCAGACCAGTTGAGGAGTCGGTCAGACCGGTTGCTGAAAGCGGTCAGACCGCTTTGCTCGATGCACCTCCCGGTTTTTCTTCTCCCGCTCCTATGGTTTGTAATGATAAGTTATCATCGGTATCCGTTCCAGAGGATGATGAAGAACTTGTTGATTATGGTCTTCTCCTGAACGCATGGATCTTGAACTTAATGTGATTCATATGTCTACGGATGGTTACATGTTATGAGAGGAAGACGTTGCTCATCTTGATTTTGGGCCAAAGGAAGCTATTTTCCAGAAGCCTAAAGCTACTGAGAATCATCTGAAGGCTTTATACATGAAGGGTCATATCAATGAGAAGCCTATCTCTCGCATGCTAGTG
Organism: Echinochloa phyllopogon; assembly: GCA_033239725.1. NCBI lineage: Eukaryota > Viridiplantae > Streptophyta > Magnoliopsida > Poales > Poaceae > Echinochloa > Echinochloa phyllopogon. The sequence goes on along the minus strand of BTCW01000009.1, from coordinate 5,464,351 downwards.
GATGGATGGGCAATAGTCAACTTGATGCCATATTCTCTGTTCAAGAAGCTGGGGGGGTTCAGATGAGGAGCTGATCAAGACCAACATGACTGTCAGCGGCGTTGGAGGAGGTGAACCCATGAGCGCCAAAGGAGTTGCTTCTATGGATCTTACTGTTGGAAGCAAGACATTGGCTACTACGTTCTTCGTCGCTGAAACACAAGGTAACTACAGTTTAATCCTTGGTCGTGATTGGATTCATGCAAATCAATGTGTGCCTTCTACTTTGCATCAATTTTTAATTCAATGGATAGATGATGAAGTAGAGGTCGTTCATGGAGATACGTCGGCTTGTGTTGCAGTGGCCGATAGTTCTACTATGGATGGTCATGAGAATCTTAAGTGCTTATCTGGTTTAGATTTATCTGACTGTGAGATCATTGGTTGCACTAAAGATGGCTTTGCTACTGCTGTTATGAAGCCGATCGGAGATCTGGCTATACCATCTCTTATGATTTCATGGATCCGAATCTAGAGTGGTTACAGCAGAGGCGTGAACACTATCGGGCGCATAAGAACGATATGTGTGAGGCCATCGAAGATTTTGATGATTTGAGTAAGCTAGGACAGGGGTTTACGTCGGCTGATCCTCTAGAGGAGGTAGATATTGGTGATGGCACTGTACCTAGGCCGACATTTGTAAACAAGAATCTTGATCCTTTGTTTAAATTTGAGTTGATAAAGCTATTAAAGGAGTATGTTGATTGTTTTGCATGGAGTTACAATGAAATGTCTGGTTTAAGTCGTGATCTAGTTGAACATCGTTTACCTATTAAACCTGGTTTTAGGCCTTTTAAACAGTCTCGCAGAAACTTTAATCCTGATATTTATGACCGAGTGAAAGAAGAAATCAATCGGTTGTTAGATGCTAAATTTATTAGGCCTTGTCGATATGCTAATTGGATCTCCAACATTGTGCCTGTTGAGAAAAAAGGAACGAAAAAGCTTCGTGTTTGTATTGACTTTAGAGATCTCAATAGAGCTACTCCTAAAGACGAATATCCTATGCCTATAGCCGATTTTCTTGTTAATGCTGCATCTGGACATAAAATTCTTAGTTTTCTTGATGATAATGCTGGTTATAATCAGACTTTTATGGCCGAAGAGGATGTAGCCAAAACGGCCTTTCTATGTCCGGGTTTTGTTGGTCTATTTGAGTGGGTAGTAATGACTTTTGGTTTGAAGAATGCTGGTGCCACGTATTAGAGGGCTATGAATTTGATTTTTCATGACTTACTTGGCATTATAGTAGAGGTCTATATCGATGATATTGTTGTCAAATCGGCTGGAGTAGATTCTCATTTGGCTGACTTAAGACTTGCATTTGAAAGAATGGGTCGATATAAATTGAAGATGAATCCACTCAAATGTGCTTTTGGTGTATCGGCTGGAAAGTTCTTAGGATTTATTGTACATGAAAAAGGCATAGAGATAGATCCTACAAAGATTGAAGCTATTAAGAATGTAGAGGCTCCTACTTGCAAGAAAGATTTGCAAAAGTTTTTGGGCAAAGTAAATTACTTAAGGAGATTCATTTGTAATTTGTCCGGGAAGGTGAACGCCTTTACTCCTTTACTTCGGCTGAAGAATGACATTGATTTTGCTTGGGGGGCAAAACAACAAGAGGCCTTTGATGAGATTAAGCAATATTTATCTTCGTCGCCCGTCCTTCAAGCGCCCAAGAGTGGGGTTCCATTCAAGTTGTATGTGGCAGCTGAGAAAGATGTCATTGGAGGTGTTTTGACTCAAGAAATCGAAGGAAAGGAATTTGTTGTTGCATATGAAAGCAGAAGATTATTGGATGCCAAAACGAGGTACACTTTTATTGAAAAGTTATGCTTATCATTATATCATACTTGCACCAAGTTAAGGCATTATCTTTTACCAAGTACTTGTGTAGTAGCATGTCAAACCGATATAATTAAATACATGTTGCATAAACCAATTTTAAGTGGTAGAGTCGGCAAGTAGGCTTATGCTTTAGTTGAATATGATTTGCATTGTGAGCCATTAACTTCGATGAAAGGACAAATAGTAGCCGACTTTATTGTTGAGCATAGAGTGGATAAGCAACTTGATTTGAATATCGGTTATGCTACTTTTACTCCATGCAAATTGCATTTTGATAGATCGGTTTGCAAAAGTGGTTGTTGTGTTGGAATTGTTATTATTTCTCCACATGGGGCTGTTTTTTGAAGCACTTAACCGATTAAATCATGAGTGTACTAATAACCAAGTCGAGTATGAGGCTCTTCTATTCGGATTGGGAATTTTGCATGACATGGGAGTGAAGCATGTAGAAGCTTATGATGATTCTTTACTGGTGGTACAACAAGTTTCTAAGCTATGTCAATGTTTAGATGGATTTTTGAATGCCTATCTTGATAGATGCTTTGACATTATATCTTGCTAAGATGAATTTATAATTATATCTTGCTAAGATGAATTTATAATCCGTCATGTACCACGAGAAAGAAATCCAAAGGCGAATGCTCTGGCTCAACAAGCATCTGGTTATAATGTTCAGAAAAGAAATTTTCAAGAACGAAGACCGATGTTTTTAAAAGCCGAGTGCGCTATTCTGGAGGAACCGGTTGCACCGCTTCCTCAAACCGGTCTGATCGGTTTAACCGGTCTGACCGCTTTAGAAAACTGGTCGGACCGGTTTCCTGAGACTGAGTCTACTTCGGCTATTGTTTCCCATAAAGACGAAGTGGATGATTGTAGAAAGCCTCTGGTTGATTATTTGCAAAATCCTAGCAGTTCAGTTGATAGAAAAATCCGACGATGGGCTCTTAAATTTGTTCTAGATGGTGATGAATTATATCGTCGGACCATTGATGATTTGCTTCTAAAATGTTTGGGTCCCGACCAAGCTAGGCTAGATATGGCAGAGGTTCATGAAGGAATTTGTGGTACTCATCAATCGGCTCCCAAGATGAAGTGGCTCCTTAAGCGAGCTTGTTTCTATTGGCCCAATATGATAGCTGATTGCTTTAAGTATTACAAAGGTTGCGAAGAATGTCAAAAGCATGGGGATGTTCAGTTGGTGCCTGCTGCGTTGATGCATCCAATTATTAAGCCTTGGCCTTTCCGAGGATGGGGTTTAGATTTTGTTGGCAAGATTCATCCTCCTTCGTCGAAGGGTCATTGTTTTGTGATTGTGGCAACTGATTATTTTACCAAATGGACGGAAGCAGTTCCTTTGAAGAATATGACACATAGAGAAGTGATTGAGTTTGTTAGATAACATATTATACATAGGTTTGGTATTACGCAAACTTTGACTACGGATCAAGGAACTTCGTTCATATCTAAAGAGGTGCGTGAATTTGTCAATTCCTATGGTATTAAACTTCTCAATTCATCTCTATATTATGCTCAAGCCAATGGTCAAGCTGAGTCTAGCAACAAGATTTTGATAAAGCTCATCAAGAAGATGGTAGAAGATCATCCTAAAAGATGGCATGAGGTATTATCTGAAGCTTTATGGGCTCACCGTATTTCTAGACATGGTGCTACTAAAGTTACTCCTTTTGAGCTTGTGTATGGTCAAGAAGCCGTTTTGCCTGTAGAGGTGAATCTTGGCGCATATAGGCTTGCAAAGCAAAATAATCTGGATGTTGATACATATTATGATTTGATGATGGATAATATTGACGAAGTGACCGACAAGCGGTTGGAGGCTTTAGAAGAGATTGAAAAAGATAAAAGACGAGTGGCGAGGGCATACAATAAGAAAGTGAAGTCCAAATCTTTTCAGGTAGGTGACTTGATTTGGAAAACAATTTTGCCTATTGGATTGAAAAGCAACAAGTTTGGCAAGTGGTCTCCAAGTTGGGAGGGTCCTTTCAAGATTGTGAAGGTTTGTTCAGGAAATTCTTATATGGTAGAAACCTTGCGAGGACAGCAGCTGCCTAGAGCTCTCAATGGGAGATACTTGAAGAAATTTTATCCAAGTGTTTGGCAAGGTGCTTAATAGGATATGGCCGATTTATGTTTGAAATCGTCCTTAGGATAAAAATGGCCGGTGAATTCTGTGACACCGACCTTAGCATATTTTCTAGTGCATAAAATTTACTAGAAAACAGGGGGGCATATGTTCGCACCCAAAATTGGCAGTTGCCTATCAGGTCGAGGGCAACCGGTCAGACCGGTTCTGGAGACACCGGTTTCCCTGTAGCCGATCTGGCAACGGCCGAAACCGGTCTGACCGGTTTCTCTATCTGGTCTGACCGGTTTACTCCGAGTTGGAGTAGAATTAGGAGTCCTGATCGTTTTCCAAATTGTAAAAGGATTCCTTACGGGGCAAGACCTCCCCACCCTATAAATATAAAGGGCCGAGGCCGATTGAGACCTATCATCCAATCGATCAAATACTATTTTTCTACTTTTATCTCCAAACCCTAGCTTTTCCAACCCCTTTGCTTTCCTTGTTAGTCTCGACGGCGTTCAAGGAGGTTCTGAGTGGCCTGACCGATCTCAGAGCAACCCTAGACGCGCCATCTCCGACGGGGTCCCTCCCGAGGTGGTGATTCTAGGTTTTTTCCCGAAGCTCTAGCAAATCCGGTCTGACCGGATCCCTATACCGGTCTGCGGCAAGTGCGAAGTTTCTGGTGTTGCGCGATCCGGCGCTCGTGTGTGTTGACCAGAAAAGCGTCAACAAATGGTATGGACTTGCCATTCCTAGATGTTCCAAAACCAGATGGAGACAGCTTATGGAGATCATGTCGAGCACAACTTTGGGATTTGGAATACTTCAGCGCCTGCTTGCAGCTGCTAGACAAATGATCACGCTGAAACACACTCCCTCTCTATATTATTTTGGGGAAGTTCAGAGACCAGCTTTGCATGTGCAATTTAATATATGCGCTTGTAAATGAGGCATCACAATCACCATGCAGCTGTCTCCATTTCCTTTTCAGTTTACTTGCCTCCACGATCTCTCTACGCCTTGATTTTTTGGACATACAATTTTCCCTGCAATTCAAACTGCCAGTTTGATAGCTCTAATTTTCTTTTGGCCAAACCAATCTTTCTTCAGGTTCTACAAATTAACAAGCCATTCCTGAATCAGAACCATTCCGCGTATCTTGACCACTATTGCCCCATCCTCAGATGAAGAACATCTACGCGTGATTTTTCTTGGTCTGAAAATTTTGTAAACAGACTCTGTCCCCGAGTTCAACCTATCGCCAGCAACCTGAGCTGTATCAAAAACTGTAAGTTTTTGTCACGACGTCCATACAAATACTCACCGATCTTGTGACACTCGGCCATCCAGTCATCCACACCTACGTGCATTCAACCAAGGCCAAGCCTCGACCAAGTCACTCCTGCAGTCCCAGCTGCCGTGCTTACACAGTAGCACCTCGGTACGGTGCTCGCACAATGTCGCAAGCCGAGCTGTCCGCCTGGCTCGAGTCCCGAGACGCCCACTGGTGCTCGCAGTACCAGGCGGCGCCGGCGCCGGACGAGGAGTCGGAGATCGTGGCGCAGTTCCTCGCGGCGCCGTACCCGTACCAGAACGACGACGACGACGAACAGGAGAAGCACCGCGATCTTGGCGGGATCAGTGCCACCAGCTCCACCTGCTACTGGCCTGAGCCCAGCCATGTCACTGACCCCGGCACCGGGGCCTGCTACTGGCCGCCTCCCAATGGCGACGCCAGTAACAGCAACAGCAGCGGCAGCGGCGGTGGAGCCTACTTCGATGGCAGCGGCTGCTGCTACTACTACCTCGGCGAACCCGACGTGTCGCTCGGGATCAACACGCGCGGCACGACGCTGCCGTGCACGGCCTCCATCGACCTAAACCTCCTCGGCGACGGGGAGGAGGAGGGAGCCGCGTGCGTTGTTCCCCCGGTTCCTCCCAACCCTTCGCCGGAAGATCACACCCATACGGCCGGTCACCGGAACGGAAGCGTTGGCGGCGGCGTCGCAGCCCGCGCCGCGGTGTCGCTGACGAAGCGGAAGGCTCAGACCGGTGGCCACGATGGCGGGGATCTTGGACGGCACAAGAAGAAGGAGAAGAAGGCTGCATCCACCAAGACAACGCAGAAGTGCAGTCAGGAGAGTGCGCAAAGCAAAGGCAGCTGCTCGACCGACGAGTCCATGTCAAATTGCTCCGACGTGAATCGCAGCTCGGGGGCTCACGGCGGCGGCGATGCGAAGGCCCGGGCAGCCAAAGGGTCGGCGACCGATCCACAGAGCCTGTACGCAAGGGTGAGCACAATGCGCAGTAATGCAGATGGATCATTGCACTATCGATCTAGCCGACTCGCAGTTATTGATTCAGAATTTTCTTGTTTGGATTGCAGAGAAGAAGGGAAAGGATCAATGAGAGGCTCAAGATTCTGCAGAAGCTGGTGCCCAATGGAACCAAAGTAATTGAACATCTTGTGCGCAATTTACTGATGTCTGATTGCCAGTGCTTGTGTGTTTGCTAACTGTCATGAAACACATTTCTGCAGGTTGATATCAGCACCATGCTTGAGGAGGCAGTTCACTACGTCAGGTTCCTGCAGCAGCAGATCAAGGTAATTAAGCAGACACGCTTGTTCAGTAGCCATGCCCTTGGGTTCTGTTATCAGCGTCTCACAAGATTAATTGTGTTCATAATCAGATGCTGAGTTCCGATGACATGTGGATGTACGCACCGATCGCTTACAACGGCATGAGCTTAGGAATCGACCTGAAGATCTCCCCTCCTCAGTGATCACTTGAGTTCCATGGTTACAGTTACCATCCGAAGACGAATAGTGAAAAACTGGGCAAGTTATTAAGAGAGATCTTTTGCAGACGATCTTTGTCAGTTGTCAATGACGAAATTACGGTCTACTCCCTCCATCCCGTAAAGAATGCAATCCTCACTTTTTGAGAAGTTAAACCATTTCAAATTTGACTGAATTTATATAAAAAGTTACTAACATTTATGATACAAAATAAGTATCATTAGATTAATCACAGATTATATTTTCATACTAAATCGATTTGAAGACATAAATATTAGTACTATTTTATATAAACTTAGTCAAAGTTGAAATGGTTTGACTTCTCAAAAAGTAAGGATTGCATTCTTTACGGGACGGAGGGAGTATTTTTTTGACCTAGGGGTTGCCACTGTCTCGCAATAGGGTCATCGATGCAATATTTGTGTCATTTACAGTCACTTTCTTGGAGACGCTTCTTTGGCTCCTCTTTACCAGATCATTTTCCCTTCCACTATAGGAGTACTACATCCGCACAGGGAAGACATGCAAGACGCATGCCCATTTTTGTACTATATCCTGTCAGGCACACCATGGTTGTAAAACTGATAGGTATTGAAGCTGAATAATGGATAGACGAATAATAACATATGACTGTAATACAACATCAGCCTTCGAAAAATAATCAAGTGTTCGGCTAGTTCTTCTGTTCTTGTATAACTTAACATTACTAATTGGCAGCATGATATACTGTTGCCTTTTGTAAGTAATGATTAGAGTCCGTTAGCCTCCAGAGTACTGTACAGATCTCATCATGGATGCTGATTGCCACTCCTTACCCACTACTCACCTCGTCTCTGTTTAAATAAAGTCTGCTTAATCAGTTAGCCCATAGCTTTCAAAGAAATACATCATACAAAATCAATGGTGCCAGACTGCCAGCACAATTAGCCTTTTATGTTCGACGCACAAAAATGTTGCCACATCTGCTAAGTGGTAGACAGAGGTGGTCAAGACATGGCAGTCACTGGACACGTTGCCATTGGACGAGGATCGCCTCCATGGTGGCATTCTCCAGGGCAGGGAATATGGCATATAAAATCCTTTCGCTAACAGCCTAATAGTCTAAAAACAAACTCCCCTACAAAAAAAAACCACAAGAATAAACCCTTTCTTCAACAACCAAATGAGCAGTCTGGCAGCACGAAGAAGAAATTTGATAGGTGATCCGAAATCTCAATCCCCTCTTGCCAGTTGACGTATTATTACTTGGCCCCAAAAAAATCATCAACAATGATTACATCAAGTATGATCATTACACAACATCAACAACACATGCTACAACTACTAACCTAGTGTCCTATGTGTCGGCATAATCAGGACCATTAGTTTTACCTACAGCTAAACCCTAATAAATATGTTACATGGGAAATGCAATCATTCCCCCAAAAACCAAACATTACAACAGACTTCACAAGACCCCTCATTTAGCAGCATTTCCCTGTGATCATACCATGGTGATCTCCTTAACATGGAAAATACAAGACCCAGACAATTGTCAACTATGACTGGCGGTACAAGGGTCAGAGGTTAGGGACAGGATAGGTACCCCCAGACAGTTTATATGTGGCTTTTCGCCAGGATATTGTGATAGGTAACATGCTGTGCTTCAATGTGAAATCAAATTTATTGCTTCCTTCCCATTAGGCTTTGGCAAAGGACTAGGTTGACGGTATGCGACTGAAAAATGCATACCATTTGGTGTATGGGCCGCAGAGCCAGAACTGGAGGCCGAACTCGGAGGTGGTGGTGACAAGCTATTGGTTCCCATGCTGGGTGTTGTCAATCGATAAGCCAATGACCCAGATGATCGAGCACTGCTAGTTTCACTACCAGAACAAAGAATGCCAGGGGTTAGCAATTGACAGTCTCAAATAACACGAACCTTTCATCAGGAGATCAAAAAACAGTGCAAGGTAACAGAAGTACTCACCCATTTGCATGTTTCCCTCTCATACATGAATCAATATTCCAGGGTACTTTATCTCTTGCCCCGTTGTGCCCAGTGTCCTGCCATCAACAAGCTTAATTATAGACATGCATAAAGCTTCACAGTTGAAACTTTGGATATCGTGTGCATGTAGGAAGGAGAAAGGGGGAGGAAGGCTTACTGGGGATTTGATATGCTGGCTGTAATGATTCGAATTTTGGATAAACGCATGTTCAAGCAACTTGTTTGCCGTTGGTCTCTCAGCAGGGTTTCTCTTGAAGCAGCATCTCAGAAAATCCTTCCCTTCAGGGGACAGATTATCTGGAATTGGCGGGTCCGTGTGCAACACCTTAAACATTGCAGCAGGCTGTAGCACCACAAAATTGTTAGATATATAGAGTTGTATATGGTCTTGTATTGTATTAGAGTTGTATTCTTGTACTCCAAGCCGTATCCGGCCTATATAATGAAAGGTCACCCCCCATCTTGGGTGTGTGGTGTTTGCCCAATATTCTAAATGGTATAGAGCCTAACCCTAGGCCTGCCTTTTCTCTCCCCCCAACCTCGAGTACTGTTCACCGCGACCATAACCCTAGCGCGCGCAGCCTCTTCCCTGGCTGAGCGCCCCTCTCCTCCTCCGCTGCCCTACCACACCACCGACGCCGCCGTCTCTGTGGTCGCGTCCCTGCCTTGCGCCCCGCCCGCCTCCCTGGCTGCCGCATTGCCTCACAGATTGAATCTGTGAATGTCCTGCGTTACCCACGCGGACTCCTCCGACGACGACAGCGACTCCGCTTCCTCCGTCGGCCTCTCCCTCCTGTTCGGCGGTTGTTCCTCCGGCGACGATCTCGACAACGCCATGGCCGCCAACTACGCCTCCATCAACATCCAGACGCATGTTCCCCTCAAGCTGGAGCTTCGCTCTCCCAACTACACCAAGTGGAGCACCTTCTTCGAGTCGCTGTGTGAGAAGTTCGGCCTTCTTTCACACATCGACGGCACCCCTCCTCCCGATCCACGCACCGATGAGTGGAGTAGGGCTGATTTCTGCGTCCGCAGCTGGCTGTACGGTTCAGTTGCAGATGCGGTCCTCGACTTCGCCATGGCTCCCGATCAGACCGCCCATGCTCTATGGGTGGCCATTGCTGCACACTTCCAGGCGAACCAGGCTCCTCGCGCCATCTTCCTGAGTCATGCCTTCCACACCATGACGCAGGGAGATCGTTCGGTCGAAGACTATGGGAACGAGATGAAGAAGGCTGCTGATGCCCTCTGTGATGTTGGGCAGGCTGTGTCGGGACCTACTCTCCTCTTCAATCTGCTCCGCGGTGTCAACCCCAAGTTCAGCACCGCCGCTGACATGATTGCTGCCACCCCCGACATGAACTTCACCACCGCTCTTGATCAGCTCAAGTTGAAGGAGCTGCGCCTGGAGAACGAAGCGAAGGTCGAGGCCACCAACGCTCTTGTTACCTCTTCTTCTTCCGGCTGCAGCAGCTCCGACTGCCGTTCCTCGGTGCCTCCGAAGCCACAGCAGCAACGGCGGCTCCAACGGCGGTCAGCGGTGCCGCAAGAACAACGGAAGGCGGAACAACAGCGGCGGACAGCAGCCTCGCGCCTCCTTCCCTGCTGGCCCGTGGATTTGCATTAATCCGCAGGCTCTTCAGGGGGCGCAGGGCTTTGGCGGCGGCGGCGGCGGGCAGTGGCGCGGTGGACAGGGCCTCTGGTCCGCAGGCCAATGCCGCCTCCGGCTCCTTCCCTCAGGCGCCGGCTCAGTCCCCCTCATGGGACTCGGCCGGATTGGTGGCGGCGCTTCAGCAGATGGCTCTTCAGGGCAATGCTTGGGTGATGGATACTGGCGCCTCTACGCACATGCACTCCTCGGATGGTATACTTCTCTCCCGTCTCCCAGCTGCTTATTCTTCAATTACTGTATGCAATGGTGCACGTATTCCTGTCACATCTAGAGGTTCCTCCATCCTTACAACCGATACGTCTAATTTTGCGTTAAACAACGTCCTTGTCACTCCATCACTTGTGCATAACCTTCTATCTGTCCGCCAGTTCACCCGCGACAATAGTTGTTCCGTTGAATTTGACGCCTCTGGTTTTTCTGTTAAGGAACTCAGGACGGGGCGCGTGATTCTTCGCTGCAATAGTGTCGGCGACCTCTACACCATCCCCTCATTCGCCCCTGCATCTGCCTATGCCGTGCTCGCTGCCTCCACCTCCTTGTGGCATCGTCGTCTCGGTCATCCTGGTCCAGCAGTCATAGCATCACTTAGGAAAAACAATTTGATTTCATGTAATAAAATAGATCACTCGCTTTGTCACGCCTGTCAGCTTGGCAAGCATGTGCGTCTTCCGTTTAGTGCATCGATATCTAAAACTGCTTCTCCTTTTGAGATTGTTCATTGTGATGTCTGGACCTCTCCGATTGCGAGTATTTCTGGTTGCAAGTATTATTTTGTGCTTTTGGATGATTTTACGCACTATTGCTGGACGTACCCACTTAAGAGCAAATCCGAGGTGCATCAACACATTGTTGACTTTATTGCTTTTGCTCGTACTCAGTTTAGTCTTCCTGTTAAATGCTTTCAGGCTGATAATGGCACCGAGTTTGTTAACCACGCTATGCATAGTACTCTTGCTGCGCACGGCATTGTTTTTCATCTCTCCTGTCCATACACCTCGGCACAAAACGGCAAGGCTGAACGTATACTTCGTACGCTCAATAATTCAGTGCGCACCCTTCTCCTCCAGGCCTCCATGCCGCCAGCCTATTGGGCTGAGGCACTAGCTGCAGCCACATACTTGATGAACCGACGACCATCTTCTACCATAAACCATGAGCTTCCCTATCACCGTCTCTATGGTTCTCCGCCAGCTTATGATCATCTCCGTGTTTTCGGCTGTTTGTGTTATCCTAACTTACAGGCCACTTCACCACATAAGCTGGCGCCTCGCTCGGCGGCTTACGTGTTCGTCGGCTATCCCTCCTCACATAAGGGGTATCGTTGTCTGGACATCTCTACGCGACGGATTATTATATCAAGGCATGTCGTTTTCGATGAGTCAGTGTTTCCGTTTGCGAGTGTCTCGCCTTCGCCCTCCTCCAGCTCGTTTGATTTCCTCTTAGGTGTCGACATGGATATTGCACCTTGTTCTACTAATCATGCAGCTGGTGGCTCTTCTGCGGCTGCTCCGTCCTCCTTGGACGTTGAGCGACCGCATTCTTCTTGTAGTGGGTGTGGTTTCGTGCTCCCATCAGGATCTTCGTCTGCGGCTGCTCCATCCTCCATGGATGTTGAGCCACCGCTCTCTTCTCCCGGTGGGAGTGGTTCCGTACCCCCATCAGGATCTTCGGAGTCTTCGCTTCCGGGCGGGAGTTCGCCCGTGTCTTTGGCACCACCTCCGTCTTCGCCGGCTGCGCCCCTGGCGCCTGTGCTTGATGCGTCTCTGGCGCCGGCGCCGGCACCTGCCACGCCGGCGCCAGCACCTGCCACGCCGTCAGTGCCAACGCCTCCAGTACCTGTGCATGTGCCTATTGCTCCGGCGCCCTCCGTGCCTGCTACTCCGGCGCCCTCCGCGCCTGCTGCTCCGACGCCCTCCGTGCCTGCCGCGGTCGTGCCCGTCGCACCAGCACCAACACCAGCGCCGGCGCCCCCTCTGTTCGGGCGATTTGGACAGGTCTACAGTCGCCGTCCACTTCCCCCGCCGATCAATCCTGAGCAAGTTCATGGTCCCCAGCCGAGTCCTGCTATACGTCGTTTGACACGTCTTCAGTCTGGTACGATACAGCCTATTAATTATCGGAATTTTACAGCTACTTCTACAGTTGTCTCTACTGTTTCGAGTAATTATCGCAGTGCCCTTGCTGATCCGAACTGGCGCGCTGCTATAGCTGATGAGTACCAAGCATTGGTGGATAATGGCACATGGCGCCTGGTGCCTCGTCCTCCTGGTGTTAATGTTGTGACTGGACGATGGCTTTGGAAAGTTAAGTATAATTCTGATGGTACTCTTTCCAAGCATAAAGCTCGTTGGGTTGCTCGGGGATTTAATCAGAAGGCTGGTGTTGATTATGATAAGACCTTCAGCCCGGTTGTTAAGCAGGGCACGATTCGGACTGTGTTGAGCATTGCGGCTTCTCGTCAGTGGCCTATTCATCAGTTGGATGTGAAGAATGCGTTTCTTCATGGCTATCTCGAGGAAACGATCTATTGTGAGCAGCCCCCTGGTTTTGTTGATCCTTCATATCCAGATTATGTTTGTCTCCTTCAGAAGTCTCTGTATGGACTGAAGCAGGCTCCTCGTGCTTGGAATAAGCGGTTTGCGACATATCTTCGTTCTCTGGGTTTCGTTCCATCAGCTATGGATACTTCGTTGTTTGTCTATCGCAATGGTGACGACATGGCCTATCTTCTTCTCTATGTGGATGATATTGTCTTGACTGCTTCCTCTACCACGTTGCTTCAGAATATTATTGACCGACTGCACAGTGAGTTTGCTATGACAGATTTGGGGGATCTTCATGACTTCTTACACATGTCTGTGACACGTTCTTCGGATGGGCTGTTTCTTTCTCAGCAGCAATATGCTTTGGAGATTCTTCGGCGTGCTGGTATGAGTGATTGTCACTCTACGACAACGCCTGTTGATACTAAGGCCAAGTTGTCTGCTACAGATGGTGCGCCTATTGCTGATGCGTCTGCTTACCGGAGTTTAGCTGGTGCTCTTCAGTATCTCACCCTGACGCGACCGAATCTTGCATATGCTGTTCAGCAGGTCTGTTTGTTCATGCATGATCCTCGCGAGTCTCATCTGGCGTTTCTAAAGCGCATCTTGCGCTATGTGAAGGGTACCCTGTCCTATGGTCTTCGGATTGGCACTGGTCCGATTGACTCTCTTACGGCGTACTCTGATGCTGATTGGGCAGGCTGCCCTGATTCTCGACGTTCTACCTCTGGATATTGTGTCTATCTTGGCGATACATTGGTCTCTTGGTCGTCCAAGCGTCAGACTACAGTTTCTCGTTCCAGTGCAGAGGCAGAATATCGGGTTGTTGCTCATGCAGTAGCTGAGTGTTGCTGGCTACGACAGCTTCTTCACGAGCTTCATGTTCCTCTCTCAAAGGCGACGCTCGTCTTCTGTGACAATGTCAGTGCAGTTTATATGGCTGCCAATCCTGTTCATCATCGACGAACGAAGCACATTGAGATTGATATTCATTTCGTCCGCGAGAAGGTGGCTTTGGGTGAAGTTCGAGTTCTTCACATTCCTTCGTCGCGCCAGTTTGCTGACATTATGACTAAGGGTCTTCCTGTACGGTTATTTACAGATTTTAGGTCCAGTCTAGGCGTTAGTCCACCTGCGACTGCGGGCGGGTGTTAGATATATAGAGTTGTATATGGTCTTGTATTGTATTAGAGTTGTATTCTTGTACTCCAAGCCGTATCCGGCCTATATAATTAAAGGTCACCCCCCCCCCCCATCTTGGGTGTGTGGTGTTTGCCCAATATTCTACAAAAATATATAGTTCATGATTAAGAATCTCAAGATACCAAGTCAGTTTTAGAACACTGATCACAAACCGCTCTCCATGTGGAACATTTGAGTACCCTCAAATCTCAAGATACAGGCAGGCATACACATGTGTAAATATTAAAAATGCATCACTTGTTTCAAATTCACAATTTTGACCAAGGTGCTGTGTAAGACAAATTATCATCATCCACAAAATGAACCTAAGGTAAATAAAAATGTGCTACTTTGACCATTGATTACATAAATCTAACTCAAAACACTAGGAAGTCTCCACGAACAACTTACCCCTTCAAAACCACTCCAAGGTGGCTTTCCTGTAAACATCTCAATGATTGTGCAACCAAGGCTCCAAATATCAACTGCAAGGTCATAACCTGCACTTTTATCAAGTGTGGCCCGGACAACCTGCAAGATAAAAATGTGCTAGTATGAGTGCAGATACTTACTCCTCTAGCTCAAAATAAGCAAGTAATCTATTCAAAAAAGAAAACATAGCCACCAGCAAGGTCGCAAACTCAAACTGTTACAAAAGATCATCATGGCATCTAACACGAAAAATAGTCAGGAATACAAGTATCCACTACACATATCAACACACAAATATATCCTACATTGGGATAACTGAATGGTGAATTTTTAGTGCTAAATTCTCCCAGTGTCCGTTATACTTGTTTGATAGAAGGCATGTCTCTCTCTTTCTAACTCCTGCCTAAGATAGTTTGGGATAACGTAAAAAGCGATGGTTCGAGCGCTTCTGCTGGCATGTTGGGTCAACTATCGAGTCAGAGCTGCTGTGCCCCCCCCGTATTGGCAAGGAGCACATGGAGGAAAAGGACAAGGCACATGTTTCCTCTTGATTCATAATTTAGCAACATAGTCCATGCTAGGAAGATTTCCATTAAAATAACTCTATCAAACAGGCATTGAAAATAAAAAATATAGGTCCCCGTTCCAGTCAGATATCAGCTGGCAGCTCCTGCTGCAGAAAAGCAGCTCCGTCTCCCGCCGCATCTTGTTCCAGGTTCCCTTTCCCCCCTCTATTAGACACTAGGAAGAATATAAATCACCTATACAAGGCAATGTACAGCCGTCTCCCAGTGCCATGAATTCACAGGGAAGGCAGTGCTGCGCCTGGGAGAATTGATTTGGCCATGCATGCATGCAGGGCTGAAAGAGAGTTCCAGGCACTGGGTACTAACTCAGCTTGGGCTTTGGGTAAAGTCTGCATTTAGCCTTATTCACCCAGCATATCTTTGTATTGTTCTTCCCACTTTTATGGAATTTTTTACTTATTTTTTATTCCAAATTCTAGCTATTTGTTAGTGTATCTGACAAGGGCTCTTTGGTTTCGTCTAGATCATTAAAGGGTCATACCAATTAACCAGCAGACCCTTTTTTTTATTTTTTTGATTAACATGGTACTTTCTAGACCTTCGAGAGCAAAAGTGGCAGCTTCTTTTAAACTTGCTTAACCAGGATGAAATTCTGGAGAAGGTTGACTATCTAAACAGAAATAGCCCTCATCATTCATTCAGGCAGAAGTGTTGGACCAACTTCCTGGTTCAGCATGAAACTCCGGTAGAAATGGAGATAATCAAGCCATAAACTTGGAACTGCAAGAACATACCCATCCTCATATCACAACAGTAACATTTGAATAATTTAGTCTCCCTTGCATGGTACCACAATGCAGTGAACTAAAAGCATAGCATAGGGGAAAACACTTAGGATTTTCTTTATTCCACTTCAAATTGGACTTTCTGAAAAAGGAAGTACTGGTGCACTGCTATATTAACAAGTTTTTTTATTGGTTTCCGACACTTCATATTCAGAATAATGTATACAAAAAATATTAGGCACATGACATGAGAATAATCAGTCTCATCACAATCAGCGGAAAAATGATGAAATTAACATGATGAATAACCAGGTCGCACCTCAGGAGCCATCCAGTATGGTGTTCCCTTCAATGAAAGGTTAGGAGCTGCAGTACTCAACTGAAAAGAAGAAATTGGGCAAAGAGGATCAACTACAAAAGCTGAGGGTAACCATAACCAATAACATATACATCTACAGGACAAAAAATGAATCTATTGAGGCACCTTACCACAGAAAGTAATGCAAAACCTGGAAAATCATTCATACCATATATCATCCATTTGGAGTTATATTTTTTAACTAAAGGCATCTATGTGGATCATTATTGAAATACTTGGTAGATTTTGGTTAACGTATCTCTAGTGGAATAAGGTGCGATCTCAGACTCTACAAAACGATCTATGGTCCGATCCTATTGGAATGTCTCCAATTTGATTCAAGACCACAATCCTAGGTGACTCATCATATATCAAATATTTATGTTGAGCAGCATATGGTACATATACATCATTCTGTATTATCAATTTTCACGTGCCATTAATAGAGAAAAGGAGTTACTTAGATGAACATACTATTGTTATCTTGAATGTGGTAGTGATAAGGTTAAGCCTGAGTTTTTGACAAACCAAATCCAGATGTACTGACTAATGAAATAATTGCACGTAAAAAACTATATGTTAATTTGGAACTCACGTGCTTAGCCATTCCGAAGTCAGCCAATTTCACTACACCATTAATATCCACTAACAAATTTGCCCCTTTGATATCCCTACAAAAGAAAATCTTTATTTACATAAACTTGTACATTTTCAGCATAACAAGAACCTGATAAATGAAAAATTCAGCAATAGCATGGTCCAAAAGAAAATAGGGTGTTTGCGGATTGCAAAACAAGAGGATACTTGCTAATAGGCAAATGTAGGATGATGTATATCATCCTCCAGAAGAAACTAGATGGAGATCTTAGCTTAATAAAACACAGTAAAGTGAACAAACACTGAAACCAATAGGGCAACATAAGGAAAGTAATATCTACTCTACATGGATATGATGAAAAATGTAAAGAGCTATTAAGCTATTAGGTTAAATTTAACTAATAGGCAAAGTTGAGATATTGTTGGCTTAAAATTTTGAAAACAAGGAAATAGATAGGTTACCTATGCATAATCTTTTGGCTATGTATGAAAGCAAGACCCCTGAGGATATGACGCGTGAAATTACGGATGACTGGGAGATATTGTTGGTTTAAAATTTTGAAAACAAGGAAATAGATAGGTTGGTTACCTATGCATAATCTTTTGGCTATGTAAGAAAGCAAGACCCCTGAGGATATGACGCGTGAAATTACGGATGACTGATTCTGTCAGTGATCCACAATGCTGATGAACATACTTATGGATTGAACCAGGGTGAACATATTCCAGGTATATGTAAAATCTATCTTCAGTCTGCAAGGGTTCAACAAATAACCATTAGTCCATTACATATCACTGAAAAGTGGCACTGTAAATACTATGCACTTAACATGAGAAAGCAGAACTTACAGTTTCACTGCCGTAGTACTGCACTATGTTTTCATGCTTGAATTGACTAAGAAACTTAATTTCCTGGAACAAATGTGAGAGCAAATCAACAAAAGAAGTGCATGCTTGCATAATCTTTACGCAGAAGAAGATAGTACTGGACCATAATCAATTTAGCATTATTCAATAAGATTCCTGAGATTGGTTTGAACTTGAGATGCACATAGTATGTAGGATCACAGGAGGTATAAAAGGAATACAAATAAAATGCATGCATAGGTAAAAAATATGTTACTTAAGACACATGAAGATATGCATACAAAATTGGTAGGGAACATCATATAGATCAAGTGTAGTGATACCATCAGTGCAGAATAAACAGCAATGAAATGAGACCAAACCTGTTCCAATTGCTTCAGAGACTCAACTGATTTAGCATCATCTGGAATTATATTGACCTCTTTCATGGCACAAAGAGCTCCAGTGTGCCTATATGTAGATGAAAGAGAATAAAATTCAGAATCTAAACTAAAGTAATAATCATGAATGCATGATGATAAAAGTGCGATGTTGTACCTATTGGTGGCCTCATATACACATCCAAATGTGCCACTGCCTAGGAGTTTTCCTTTTTGCCATTGACCAGCCACTGATGGCATCTCAACTTTTGGAACTACCTGGTGGTTAGCATTTGTCTGCTTTGGGCTTATAGAAGAAGGAGGGAGAGGTAATGGATGAAAACTGGCACTTCCATTCCCTTCAGGACGAGAAACATGATTCTCCGGGAACAGCTTTGGATGCATCGGTGATGGAGGCGCACTTGGGTTTCTTGATCTTAAGACTGGACTTCTCAGTGGACTTGAGCGAGGAGAACGCTCCTGACCACCCGCAAATATGTCAGGTGAGGCACAGGGAGGTGAAGATCCCATTAGATCAGAAGACCAGACAGACCGAGCCGACCATACATTGGTATCTTGGATGGATATTGCAGCAGATGAGAAGTCTACATTGCTCAATCTTCGAGGACTTTGCACAGGGCTCGAAAACCCACTGCTTGGTGCACTTTTAGCAGGAATGTTCAATCTGAAGTTCAAAGTTTCAGCTGAGTTCTTATCCTGGAACTTCTCTTTAAAAGCTTTTCTCCGTTGACCACAGGTAGTCCCATCTAACCGGAAGTCATTGTGCTCATGAGTCTTTGGTAGAGTTTGGGCCACCGCTCTGTCGTCATAGACATATCACATATGAAGATCAGGAGTGATGCAGAATAGCAGCGCTCCAAAGGAACACAAAACATATTCAAGAAATGGAGATGGTCTAAGCAATGAGTCATGCAGAGTTGAAATATTCAAAAAGAAGTATGAGTTGAAATATTCAAAAAGAAGTAATAAGATATCAAAAACGGTGTGCTGCATATCTTCACTGTCCGTGGTACATTTTTTAATAGTACTATTGAACTAAATTATTTCAACAGTAGTTTGATTTAATGATCCTAAACTTGTTGAACCTTTATGTTCTGCTTAGTTTCACAGGAGACCACTTCAACCAAGTAAAATGGCAGTGCAGCACTGAAACAACCTAAGTCACTTATCTATTAAAATCACATCCTAACTAACTTCTGTTAGTATCTATTCAAGTCACCAGCAGTTAGACAGTCATCGTGTGCAATTTTATGGAGTGCTATATGCAGAAATCAATAATGAAAGCATCGTGTGCTCAAATCAGCACAGCTCGATATTTTTTTTCCTCGAAAGCACAGCTCAATATACACACCAAAAGTACATAGGCAATATAACTCAGTGATGTATCATCCCAATACAACCTGACGTCATGAGCTCCCAACAGACCATGAGCTAATAACATCCAACAACTACTAAAAATACTAAATCACAATCCAACTCTTATGTATGATATCTGGAAAGCTATAGTCCCTGAACCCCGATATCCGTATCATCAAAATCACTGCACTCTACAGCAAATGATACCATCCCTGATCTCTAAACCCACAGGCACCCCCAAAACTGTTCTTATCCACTGCAAGATAGCTGCTCTAGTAAGTGTTCGATATATCCCTGATCCACAGTATGAGTAGATAGTGTTATCCTTTTTGAAATGTGCAGATTGCTAGTAATCATAAAGTGACTCTGAAATCCTCAAGCTGTGAGTGTGACACCCTTGCTTGTTTCATGATTTACAAGCACACTTATTAATTTCGGGGTGAACTTGTCTAGCAAGGCAAGGATAAAACATATACTAAAAACTAAGAATGAATCACCTGCGAGCTATCAACGGCGGCATCCTTTCACTCCCAATCTCTAAAACCCCGGGCGCCTCCGCTGCAAGCACGTTCCGCTCCCCGTCGACTATCCTTGGCGTCGGCGACGGAAGCGGCCTCCCGGGCCCTCGGCACGAAGGGTCCCCCTCGCCTGGCAGTGGCAGCGGATGCGCATGCGCCAGCGGCACGGGCGTCGATGACGATCTCGCTGGCGCCACCTCCATGCTACTCGGAGACCTCGAGATCGGCGTCGAGCTCATGGTCACAAGCCCAAACCCCGCCGCCGCGTCCCTCCTCCCCGGAGAGTCCACGCCGAGCGCGGAGACCCCGACCTCGAGGTCGTCGACGACGTAGCGCATCCGCCGCGCCCTGTTCAGCCGCGGCTGCCGTTCGCCGCTACCCCCTCCTCCATCGCGGCGGGAGCTGGGGCCGCTGCCCCCGCCGCCGATGAGGCGGGAGGTGGAGGCGCGCGCGGGGGACGCGGGCGTGGATGCTGAGGAGTGGGAGGAGCTGGAGGGGGAAGCGTTGCGCTTCCACCAGCGCATCGGGACGGGAGCTTTAGGGGGAGAAGAGCGAAACCCTAGTGATCATAGAGTGGCAAAAATGGCGTCGCAGGGGGAGGGGATCGCTGGGAGGGGAGACGACGACCGCCCCCCCGCCATTTGGGCTTTTTTAGTTTCTCACTGGGGGTCTCGGGAGTCGGGGGTTGGTTGGTTGTTTTTCTGGGGGTGCGCCTCCGCCTTGTGGGTTGTGGTGGCTATCGGGGGCCACGCGGCTTTGGAGGAAAGAAGTCCAGCGAGTCAATGCCTCTCTGATGCACACACATCACGTAGTGCACTCTTCCTTCCCGTTTCGTTTTCCCTCTGCAGCTTTTTCCTTCGACCTTCCTTTTTCCGGGCTTTGATAGCCGCCTTCAAATATCTAATTCTAAGATGATTCTTGTTAATTTATTTTTATTAAAGATTACCTGACTTAGCGATGTAGAGATCGCAAACTAATAGTGTGCTATATTGACATTTGAAGTTTGATTTAAAATCCAAATTTTCTACTGATATTAATAATGTCAAAAATTATTGACCATAAAACTAAAGATTGTATACAGAATATATATATTTAGAAAATAATTCTATGAACTACTCATACAATGTTTGAGATAATATTAAAAAACTGCATAATGAAACTTTGTAAAATACATATGGTCTAGAATTTTGAGGTGGTGATATAGAGGACTCATGTTCATACTATATTCCCTATTTTCTAAATTATTGTCCTACATAAAATTTTTCAGTGACATGTGAAAGTGTTATTTCTTTAGAAAAAAAGAAAGAAAAGTTAATATAAACAAGGGTTTAGGCTTTTGACGTATCAGGTAGGAATGGGAGAGCCTCTTTTCTTTCCGCAATGGAATCGGCTTAAGCTCGACCTTTTCTTTCATTTAGGGAAAAAAATGGCGTTTTTCTTTGTTTAGAATATCAAAAGACATCCCACAACCCGGTCTTAGGTTCAGAGTCGCTTTGTGGGAACTTCAAGAGAGAGAAGAGAGATCATAGCTTAATATCAAAGGTCAGGTATACCTGCCTACGTTCGGCATACACATTCACTAGTTCCATTCGGTACCTTTCTATAGATGGAATCCCGATTCGACTTTCAAATGCAAGAGCAAGAATGCCGTGAGGGAGCCCTATCTCAAGCAAGGCCAGGGAAGAAATTCGCCTGGGGAAGAAACAAACGAGCGACGAAATAAGGCTGTATGAAAGAGAAAAATGCCGATAAGGCATTTCATTTTTCACGAACATTTTTCATTTTTGACGCTCCGGAGAAGATGTGCCCTTTTAATTGAATCAGTGCTCAAAATTGAAAATCAAAAACTCAAGGCGATACATAAAAGGGAAGTTTCGCTTGGGGGTATCGCGTGGGGACAAACACATGGGGACTACTAGATATAAATTATTGTTAGGTGAAAGGATATAGAAGATGCAAGTAGTATTTGAATTACTTTTGAGACGGATGAGAGTATTTTAGAATGAAGTTTTATGAGTATTTTGAGCTAGTATTTTTTTATAGTAATATATGTGGGTAATATATAAATACAAGTGTTGATAATTTAGAGGACTACATTCAATGGCCAGTGCTATCAATTGTTATTGAGTTGAACAATGTAATGGCTAGGTGTTTTACTCTTATTTTGTTCCGACGCCTCTCTCTATTGGATCATGTACAGATGTTAAACTCCAAACTCTACTCACACATCTGTTTGTCATAAACACATTAAACGCCTCTCTTCTAGATACAACGGTTGTTCTGTTGTGCACGCACATTAAACTCCAAGCACACATCGATTTTGTCGTACACACATTAAACTCCAAACTCTTACGCATATCACACGAACCTCGCGCACACTCGTGAACCTATACATATACACGGTTCAGCAAAAACCATCAAGGTCTTGCATGTGGACCGATACATCACACTTTTTTTAGGCACTGGATTTATCTAGGGGTAAACCCTGGTGAGAGATGCAACTGTGATCATTGCGAGCTGAACTTGTTGGTTGCGTGCACGAAAGCCCTGGTAGCCACCCAAGCGCACATTTGGTTCACATGTTATGATTATGGTTAGAGAAGTCTATTAATTATCTATTTTTATGTCCAACATGTTATGTAAAGATTAACATGAAAGATAAAAAAGGACTCTCTCATCGGTAATAATACCAACTAATAGAGCTGATTTTACTTTTATGTAGTTGGCTATCAAAAACTTATCTTTAACAAATACAAGAAATATCTCCTACGTACAAATATCACAACTCATATATTACCTTAGTAGATGCTTATTACATCATTGGTCCTTAAGAAGGAGTAATATGATTGATGATTTACAAAACAAGAAACAATATCCTTGACTGCCATGTTATTTGAAGCACTACATCTTTTAGCTTTTTTGGTATTTAAAGACTAAAATGTAGTAAGACGATAAAAATCAAGCTATTCTAATATAATGTAGCTAAAATTATCGGTTAATATATTGGTTTTAAGTGAAAAAATCATTCACGAAGGTTCATTTGTTCAAGGTAACTTTACAATTACCGAAGGAGAGAGAGGAAAAGGCAAGAAACCCTCTCGCAGGGCACGTGAGTGACGGTGTATTTGGGCGGCCCAACGCCCGCAAGCCGCCCCATTTCAGCCCACGCAAACCAAACCAGGCGAAACCCCGGCACCCGTGCGCCAGCCAGCCACAGACCTCAAACCGACCGGGCGGCGATGGTGTCGGACTCGGAGCTGGTGGAGCGGCTGCAGGAGGTGCTGCGGTCGTCGGACCTCAACACCACGACGACCGCCGCCCTGCGCCGCCGCCTCGAGGAGGACTTCGGCGCCGACCTCTCCCACAAGAAGGCCTTCATCCGGGAGCAGGTCGACCTCTTCCTCACCGAGGTCGCCGCCAAGGCCGAGCCGGAGGAGCCCAAGGAGGAGGAACCGGAGGAGGCGGCAGTGCCCAAAGAGGAGGAGCCGGAGCCGGAGACGGAGGAGGGTGAGGGGGAGGAGGAGGAGGGCGAGGGGGAAGAGGAGGAAGACGAGGAGGAGGAGGAAGACGAGGATGGGGATAGCGGCGGCGCCCGGAAGAAGCAGCGGTAAGGGGCTTTTGCTCTCCGTCTCTCCCCTTGCATTTGCTGTTATGTATACGGTTCTGTGGATGCGTCGTTTGGGCGAATCGCGAGGGAATGTGCGGCACCGTGCGTTTGTGTTGTGCTTTTCGATGCGAATAGTGATGGGGATTCGGGATTCGAGGTTCCAGTTCGGCATGTATTGCAATGGCTCTTTGGTTAGCGTTGTGGTGTGATTTTGGCCTGAATGGTGGCGTGGTATAAGATTTTTTATACCTTATGTATTGCTTGTTGATAGCATGAAGCTGGTGCGGTTGTTGCGATTTTTAGTGCAATCTATTAGCTGTATTACAGTGATTTCTGCTTTGTTTGCCTTTTTTCATTTTCCAAATTTGTTGTGTGAATGGGATGAATGCCGAAAGAACCATCTGCCGTTGCATATTTTATGATTTACGCCTTGCATAGCCCAGTTAGGGTGGTCTATATATGATTATGTTTGTGTGAGATTGATGCATTAGTGAGTATAGTTTGGCGAGGTTCTGTATTCTGCTGTGGTACTAATTGAGCCTCCCACCTTCCCTAAATTTTTTATGTTTAATGTTCTGTTGAGCTAAAATCTATAAATGTTGCTAACTTCTGCTTGCTAGCACAATATATCCTCATATGTGTGGCTATTTTACTCCTTTGCTTTGCACCCTCTGATTAATTCATGGACATCTTAAAACTTAAAAGCATCATCCAGGGGCGGAGCTTAGTGAAGGTCAAAGCTAAATTGGAGCTTAAACATTGAACTGCCAAGTGCTGGCCGCCTCTCACTTCCTAGCCAAGCTCCGCCACTGGCATCTCCATGCTTTTCCGCACCGAATAGTGTATTCTCCCCTGTAAGGACTGGTGATGCCATGTTGGGCACTTAACCTCTGCTAGGCACAAGAAGGGCTGCCAAAGTTGCCGCATCTTCACCAGGTCCAGTCCAGAGTTAAGTTAGCTAAGTTTTGCGAATAGTGTGGTGGTAGGTTCTCCAGTTGTGAGGCTACTGACCACGGTTTGAACCCTGGGTCTCACATAGAAAAGGCTCCTTGCTGAGTTATAATGTCTTCAGAGTTATACATGCTGCATGCTTGTCCTGGGCAGTCCGGTGATTGGGCCTTTTTTGGGCCCTTCAGATTGAAGAAAACTTTCTTCTTAATGCAATGCCTTGGGGGAGGTCTTTCCCTCAGGGGTTGAGAGTTTTTTTTTTAGATTGGGATTGTTAACCATAGTATCTTGTTGCTGGTTATTTGAAATTTATTTCTATATGTAGCACTAGTCAAATTGGAAAGTTACCCCAAAATGGCATTAGATAGGCCAGCCAAGCAGTATGGATTAATCAAGCTAGAGTAACAATTTATCATCCCAACCTTGGCTCCTCAGCAGCGCTAACAGGGTCCAGAGCAATGCCCAGAATCATGCCTCAATTGTCCCTTGTGATCTTTTTTAGAAATAAGTTCCCACACGTGACATGGAGTGTGAAATATTAGCTACTTGGATTGCACTGTTGCTTAGTTATCTTGAAAGATGATATGAGTTATGCAGTGTCACATCTGTTCCTTTTACTACAGTGGATTGAAAGGTTTGCACTGGTGTTTGTTATTTCCACGGACAAAACAAATTGTTATTTCGATTAGTATTTAATATGGTGTTAGTATCTTTAAAGTTCATTAACAGGATAGACTATCAGCGTCTCTCATTTATACTGGTTAGTTTTGATTTGATTCTCATTCCTTTTGTTCAATATATTCTTGGATAACTTGGGATCATAACCGAGTAGTTCTTATATACACGGGTTTATGGGAATATGATAGCTGTAATCAGGGAAACTAGAGCCCTGTTGACAGATTTTCATAACACCATTGTGTATATTACAGATAATTATTTTCGGGCTTTGGCCACCTGAAGCTTTTGCCAACTAGCCCATACCGTTATTCCTTCTATTATTTATTCTGGAGCTGTATCCTATATGACTTGTGAGATTAAGAAAGCAACTTCTTGTCATCGTTGCATTGCATGCATATTAATGTCATATTTCTAGCAATTTTAACTATAAAACATGTTTTGCCAGCTCTGTTACACATGCGCACAACTTTTCTTATTGGCACTTCAGATTCTTTTTGAATAATCACATCGTGTTAAATAGGCCTTTCATTTTCTCAATGTTCTTAGATCGGATAAAGGTAATGGTGGCAAGAAAAGGGGTGGTGGCTTTACAAAATTATGCAATCTTTCCCCGGCACTTCAAGAGTTTGTCGGTGCCTCTCAGCTAGCCAGGACAGAGGTAACGCTATTACCTTAACTGACAATAATATCTGTCTTAAATTGGATGAATGAATTGACAGATCAATTGGCCGTGAAAAGATATCATTGTTGAGTTCTTTCTTGCTGTTCTTATTTGCTTTCAGGTTGTCAAGAAGCTTTGGGCATATATTCGAGAAAATAATCTGCAAGACCAAAGCAATAAGAGGAAGATTTTGCCCGACGAAAGATTGAGGAAGATCTTTAATGTCAATTCCATCGATATGTTCCAAATGAATAAAGATTTGACTAGGCATATCTGGCCATTGGATTCTGAAGGTATCAATCCATCCTACACTAAGTTCTATATGTACCAGTGAACAAGTTTTGAACCGGTGACATAACAATGTGTTCCCTCTTCAAGGATAGAGTTAGTAGAGTTTGCTATGGAATGGTAAAAGGAAATAAACATAGAAAAAGCCTCGGGAAGTAAAATCAAGGACGGGAATGGAATATTAACACCGAAAATGTTCACATCAAGGAAGAACATGCAATGAAAGCTGAACTTAATTGAAACCTTTAAGAACTCTTTGTGTTGATACTTATTTTTCATATGTTTGTGTTCCTTTACTGTAGTTTGTTTTGGTTAGTATGAGTGTTTGTACTTAATTGATTCCTGTTCATTGGAAACTTTTCATGTGAGCTTCTGCTTGATTTAATTACCAGCTTTGTTTATTGCTTTAATTAGGCATAATGCCATTTAACATGTTTGCACAAGAGGAAAATGATGAGCTCCTGGTTCCATGCCCCATAGTTAGATTATTTTGTCAACTGTTTTGGTTAGCCTATCTCTAGTTTGTTAACCTCCACCAATTCTAGCACCAAAGTCTTATTCAAGTATGATTTGCCAGGTCCTGCCTCTCCTGACAGATCAACACCCAAAGAGAAGCCACAAAAGAGAGACAGGAATGAAGGTTAGAAATATTTACTTGTCTTCATGTAATCATGATTTCTGTTCTCATTAACCCGTTGCTGAAATATCTTTTGCAGGAAAGAAGCAGAAGGGTGGCTCTTCGGGGTCTGGATCTGGTCTTCTTGCGCCCCTTCAGCTTTCAGATGATTTAGTGAAATTTATTGGCACCGGTGAGAGTATGTTATCAAGATCGGATGTCGTGAAGAGAATGTGGGATTACATAAAAGAGAACAACCTGCAGGTAAATTTCTTTCCCTGGATAAGTGTTGCTGTCTGTATTAGCAATATGAAATTGCTTGGTCTTTCAGATACTGATTGATAGAGTGGTTCAGTTGTTTAGTGAGCCATAAGGCTTGTTTTTATGCTTGACTAGGCATACCATCTGTGCTGTTGTGTTTTAATTGTGCTAAAAAAAAACTCTACCAGAGGGAGAGATGTCCCCTCTGGTTTCGTCTTAAAGAAGAGTACCTTGGTTACAGGGCTTTCATCAACTCCCAGAGTTCATCGCTCTACTGTTACACGCAAGAAGCTTTGGTGTTTTATAATTGTACTCTTGCATTATGTAATTATACTTGGAATTTTGCTTGGAATTCTAGCTATGTGTTTTCAGCTTTTGAATCCATTGTTATCATGAAATAGTATGGAGCTTTTGAACTCATGAATTTATTTATGAATGAATGATATTGCCTGCTAAGGTTAATATTTCCTACTACATAAGCATTTAGTGCCTTCCCTGGTCCAGATCACCTGCAAGTATCATATATAGCCTGCTGCATTCTTCACTTGGCAACCCATAGAAGCTACCTCAGCAAATGTTCTAGTGTGGCTAATATTCAAGATATATTTTTCTTCCAGGCTCTTTTTGTTTCAGTTGCCTCCCCAAAAATAGGCTGTGTGTCTATCTACTATGGGTAACAGCCAGAGTTCTAAATCGCTGCAGTAACTAGCAAATTGCTGTCAATAACTGGAAAATATGGATACTGGGAGAAATTCTAAGGCATTTTGACATGTTGTTCTTGTTGTTTTAAACTCTGTTTTCTATTTGTGTTAGGACTTCTTGAAAGTTGTTGAATATTTTGAAAGAAAATAAGAGAACATAATGTTACCGGGATCGGACCTGTAGTCAGATGTCTCTTGGCTCCCTGGACAATTGCTGAAAACAGCTTTCAAAACCATGATTACAGTCTACTTACGGTGTGGGTTCCAGTTTTCACATGACACAGCCTAATTAAAGTATTTGAAGTGCTAGGAGTACACCATCCACCACTCCATGGTTTCTCTTTTGCAGTCTCAGGCCGTCTCTTGTTAGACATCCAAAGAAATGGTGTACTAACTCAGATGACTGATGTATGATTGGTCTATGTAGAGGAATTAGCCCTTTTTACATGTGCTGTGAGCTTTTCCTTTCAAATAGACACTGAATAGCCAAACCATAGTACCTTGGTGTACTCTTGTCATTATTTTAAATTTCTTGCCAGAATTAGCATGCCTCATGATTCAAGAACGGACTTTGGTTGTCACATCTTTCAGTCAAGGAACATTAGCTCACTAGCATCAGAAACACCAAATGTTAGGAAGTAACATTGCAATTGTGTTGTGCTGGTAAACAATATCTGGGGTGCTTGTGCAAAATGTGTTGTCATTAGGGTGTCTGCCACAACGTAGGGTATTCATCTCCTGTCTCTCTAAGATATAGGCAGGTAGCACATGCACTTGTGCATTGTCCCCCCTCCCCTCCTCGTCCAACTCATATTCTGATCTATTTTCTCTTTGTGGTGTACCATAGACAATGTTTTCATGTCTATTCTTGTGTTAACTAGTCCACCCATACACAAGAAAAAGGTAACATCAATGGTTGTTGGAGTATAATGGTATATTAGGCCCATCTAGGCCCATGTACTCATAACTATATACCCACCCTTATAGGGTTGGAGGAATAGAGGATAATTCCCCACAAACATGGTATCAGCTAGGTCTCTCCTCTCCTAGCGCCGCCGCCGCCGTGGGCTGCCATGGCCGGCCGGCCGCCGCCGCCTCCCCCTCCCCTTCCCTCCTTCCCTCCCCTCTCCTACGCCGGCGTCGTGCGGCCCTCTTCCTCTCCCGCGCCGCCGCCGCCCTCCTCTGCCGCTGGCGCCGCGCAGGAGCCCGCGCTCGCACTGGCGGCCAGCGCGCCTCCTCCTCGGCCGCCGCCGCCACCACCTCCTCCCGCTGCGGATCCCGCCGCCGACGCCGCTGCTGCCGACCTGCGTGCGGATCCCGCGGCCGTCGATCCGCTCCTGGCTCCCGCCGCCGCCGGCCTGGGCGCGGGCAGCTTGGACGCGGGCTGCCTGGGCGCGGGCGGCTTGGGCGCCGCCGGCCTGGGCGCTGGGGCCCTGGCTCCCGCCGCCGCCGGCCTGGGCGCGGGCTGCCTGGGCGCGGGCGGCTTGGGCACCGCAGGCCTGGGCGCGGGCGGTCTGGGCGCCGCCGGCCTGGGCGCTGGGGCTCATCCCCCGCCCTTCCCCGCCTCTCTGCTTGCCACCACCGCTGCTGCACGCACGGCCAGCGGCCTCCTCCGCGCGGACGGCGCCCTCCCCGACGTCCACCCTCCTGGATTCGACGCCGCCGCCGCCACCGCCGTCGTCGCTGCAGCAAGCAAGGGCCTTGCGGGCTCCTCCAGCAGCCCTCCCTCCTCTGCTGCGTTCCATGCACAGCAGGGGCTCCCCGCCGGCGCGTCCCCTGCTGCTACGGCCCTCGCTGCAGCCCTCCTCGCCGCCAAGACGGAGGCCGCCGCTGCCCAGTCGCGCGCCCGCGCGGCTGCCCTGGCCTGGGAAAGGGAGCAGCTCGCGGCCGATGCGCTTGCGCATCAGGTGGCCGAGGCGGAGCACTTCCTGCTCGCTTCCATAGGACAGCAGCCCCCTCCTGCTGCTGCTGCTGTCCCCGTGGTTGAGCGGGCAGCTTTTTCCTCTCGCCAGGCGCCGCCCACTGGGTCTCAGCTGGCTCTGACCGATCCCTCGGTCGCCCAGCTGCACAGCCAGGCTTCAGGCGTGCTCCACATCAAGCACCTCGTCTCGGTCGTCCTCGACCCGACGTCCGCGTCCTACGCCCGCTGGCGCGATCAGGTCCTCATCGCCCTCCGCCGCTACGTCCTCGACGACCACGTCCTCCTCGACACGCCGGTCGAGGCGCGTGACATGACGTGGCAGCGTCTTGACTGCGTCGTCATGTCCTGGATCAACGGGACCATATCCCTTGATCTCCAGGACCTCGTCCGGACCCGTGGCGGCACGGCTCGCCATGCGTGGCTGGCACTCGAGGGGCAGTTCCTCGGCAATGCCGAGGCTCGTGCCCTCCAGCTCGATGCGTCCTTCCGGACATTCGAGCAGGGGGACCTGTCGGTGGGCGAGTTCTGCCGACAGATGAAGACCAAGGCGGATGCTCTCCGTGATCTTGGGCACCCAGTGCCTGAGCCCACCTTGGTGCTCAATGTACTGCGAGGTCTCAACAGCTCCTTCGACCACCTGCGCACATGGATCACCCGCCAGAGGCCGTTCCCCACCTTCCTGCAGGTCTGGGATGACTTGGTCTTGGAGGAGCTCACTCGGGGCACCGTGGTGGCCGCCCCCCCGCCTTCGTCCGCTTCCACGACCACCAAGGCGTTGGTGGCTACACCGCCGGCCTCCAACTCTCACTCGGGTTCTCTCCTTGGCCCTCCTCCCTCCGGGCCGAGCGGAGCTGGAGGGGGCAAGGGAGAGAAGAGTGGGCGTCGTCGCCGTGACCGGCACCGTGGTGGGGCCCTTACCAACACCACTGGTACTACCGGTGGTGGTGGTGGCACCGGTGGGGGTCGTCGGGGCCCGGCGCTCACACCTGTCTCCACTCCTGCCCCTGGTGGTATGCCCTGGCCATCCTTCGCCAACCCATGGTCAGGGCGTATCTCCATGTGGCCCTTTCAGGGTCAGGCGCCTGCTATGCTCGCTGGTGCTCCTCCGTTCGGGTCGACCTGGACTCCCCAGCCTAGCCAGTACCAGTCCTACCCGGGAGGTTGGGATCAGGCCGCCCTAGCGCAGTCCTTCAGCACCATGGGCCTGACTCCGCCGGTTGGTACCGAGTGGATTGCCGACTCAGGTGCCTCCTTCCACACTACACCTGACGCCGGTATTCTTTCTTCTGTCCATCCCCCACATCCCTCCTATCCCTCTTCTATCATGGTTGGTGACGGCTCTTGTCTTCCCGTCACCTCCGTGGGGTCGGCTCCTGGTCCCTTCCGCCTTCCGAGGGTCCTTGTTGCTCCTCAGATGGTTCATAATCTCCTTTCTATTCGCCAATTTACAGCTGACAATTCTTGTTCTATCGAATTTGACACTTCTGGTCTTACTGTGAAGGATTTGGCCACCCGACGTCCTCTTCTCCGAAGTGACAGCGTCGGACCCCTTTACACTCTTCGGCTCCCGTCTTCCGCTGCCCCTCCTGCCTCATATTCGTCTTCTCCATCGTCGGCTGCGTTGGCGACGACTCCTTCCACGACTTGGCACCGCCGTCTTGGTCATCCTGGCCGAGATGTTTTGGCTCGGCTTAGTCGTAGTGCAGACATCTCTTGTACTATGACCTCTGCTGAGCACTTCTGTCATGCTTGTCAGCTCGGTCGCCATGTTAGACTTCCTTTTTCTTCTTCTTCTTCGCATGCTTCGCATGCCTTTGATCTTGTTCACTGTGATCTGTGGACATCTCCTGTATCCAGCATTTCTGGCTATAAATACTATCTTGTGGTTGTTGATGATTTCTCCCATTACTCCTGGACTTTTCCTTTACGCGCGAAGTCCGAGACTTTTCCCACCCTCCTCCACTTCTTTGCCTGGGTGTCCACTCAGTTCGGTCTCACTGTCAAGGCCGTTCAGTGCGACAACGGGCGTGAGTTCGACAACCACACCTCTCGTTCTTTCTTCCTCTCTCGCGGGGTTCAGCTACGCATGTCTTGTCCGTACACTTCCGCTCAGAACGGCAGGGCTGAGCGCATGCTTCGCACCACGAACGATGTCATGCGGACCCTTCTGATCCAGGCCTCTCTGCCCCCGCACTTCTGGGCTGAGAGCCTCCACACCGCCACCTACCTTCTCAACCGCCTCCCTTCCACTGCTTGTCCTGCTCCTACTCCCCACCACGCTCTCTTCGGTACCCCTCCTACCTACGATCACCTTCGTGTCTTCGGTTGTGCATGTTACCCTAACATCACCGCCACTGCTGCTCATAAGCTGGCGCCCCGTTCGACACGTTGTGTGTTCCTTGGTTACTCCCCTGACCACAAGGGGTACCGCTGCTATGACCTCACCTCTCACCGGGTCATTATCTCTCGACACGTTGTCTTCAACGAGTCGGATTTTCCTTACTCCACCTCCCCCTCACCTTCTCCTGAACCTGAGCTGGAGTCCATGTTTTCTGACCCGGTGGTTCAGCCACCATTTCCTTCTTTTCCTTCTCCTGCAGGTTTTCGTGGTGCGGCATCGACACCTCCACCCGTGCCACCGTGCGTGGCCCCGGTGCCGCCTGCAGCGCCGCCGTGCGTGACCCCGGTGCCGCCTGCAGCGCCGCCGTGCGTGGCCCCGGCACCTCCCGCCGCGCCGTGCGCGGCCTCGGCACCCCCCACCTCTCCGTCGCGCTTCGCCGAGCCGGTCCAGGTGTACCAGCGTCGCTCGGTACTAGGACCGGCGCCCGGTCCTCCTGCTCGATACGCGCACCCTGTGCGCGTCTTCGAGCGTCGTCCGACGGCCCCGTCTCCACCGACACCTCCAACGGGGCCGTCCCCAACACCTCCACCACCGCCACCGCCGCCGCCCCGCTCCCGTGTTGAGCCAGCCGTGTACCACCCGCCGATTCTCCATCGGGACCCTCGCCATGTACACCCCATGGTGACTCGGCAGGCAGCTGGTGTTCTTCGACCCGCGGCTCTCTCCGTCACCGAGAGTGAGCCGCGGCTCTCTCCGGTACCCTCCTCTGTCCGCGACGCCCTGGCGGATCCCAACTGGCGTCGCGCGATGGAAGAAGAGTACGAGGCGCTCCTTGCTAACCAGACGTGGGACCTCGTGCCGCGTCCGTCTGGTTGCAATGTGGTGACGGGCAAGTGGATTTGGACGCACAAGCGTCGGGCTGATGGTACTCTCGAGCGCTACAAGGCTCGTTGGGTTCTCCGGGGTTTCACTCAGCGGCCTGGAGTGGATTATGATGAGACTTTCAGTCCAGTGGTGAAGCCTGCTACAGTGCGCACGGTCCTCTCGATTGCTCTCTCTCACTCGTGGCCTGTGCACCAGCTCGACGTCAAGAATGCCTTCCTACATGGCACTCTGTCCGAGACTGTTTACTGCAGCCAACCAGCAGGGTTTGTGGACACCAGTCGTCCGGATCTAGTCTGTCGGCTCAACAAGTCTCTCTATGGTCTGAAGCAGGCTCCTCGGGCTTGGTACTCTCGATTTGCCACATTTTTGGTGACATTGGGATTCACGGAGGCCAAGTCCGACACTTCTCTTTTTGTCTATCGACATGGTGATGAGATTGCTTATCTGCTGCTCTATGTTGATGATATTGTTCTCACTGCCTCCAGTCAGCAGTTGCTTCGGCGCACCATCTCCTCTCTGCAGCAGGAGTTTGCTATGAAGGATTTGGGTCAGCTCCACCACTTCTTGGGTGTCACTGTGGAGACTCGGCCTTCTGGCCTCTTCCTTCACCAGCGACAGTACGCTCTCGATATCCTGGAGCGGGCTGGCATGTCAGATTGCAAGCCCTGTTCTACTCCTGTTGACACTCAGTCAAAGCTGTCCGCGGATTCGGGTGCTCCTGTAGCTGATCCTACTGCCTTCCGGAGTCTTGCCGGGGCCTTGCAGTACCTCACCTTCACCAGGCCGGACCTTGCATATGCTGTTCAGCAGGTTTGCCTCCACATGCATGATCCCCGGGAGTCTCACCTTACTGCCTTGAAGCGTCTTCTTCGGTATGTCCGTGGCACGGTTGACTTCGGGCTGGTCCTCCACCGGTCTCCTCCTGCTGCGCTGGTCGTCTACACCGACGCTGACTGGGCTGGGTGCCCGGACACTCGCCGCTCTACCTCAGGGTATGCCGTCTTCCTAGGCGGCAACCTGGTCTCCTGGTCGTCCAAGCGGCAGCCAGTTGTCTCCCGCTCCAGTGCCGAGGCGGAGTACCGGACTGTCGCTAACGGCGTGGCTGAGGCGTCCTGGCTTCGACAGCTCTTGGCGGAGCTCCACAGCCCGCTCCCCAAGAGTACGCTCGTCTACTGCGACAACGTCAGCGCCGTGTACCTCTCCACCAACCCGGTTCAGCATCAGCGGACGAAGCATGTCGAGATTGACTTGCACTTCGTTCGCGACCGGGTTGCCATCGGCGATGTTCGGGTCCTCCATGTACCGACCACCTCCCAGTTTGCCGACATCTTCACGAAGGGTCTGCCCTCCTCAACATTCTCGGAGTTTCGCTCCAGCCTCAACATAGCGGGTGGCTAGTTGTGGCTGTGGGGGGGCATGTTGTGTGATGTTGTGTTTCTTTGTTGTCCAGTCTTGAACACCGCTGCGCCGGTAGTTCAGACTGCGGGGGAGTGTTGGAGTATAATGGTATATTAGACCCATCTAGGCCCATGTACTCATAACTATATACCCACCCTTCTAGGGTTGGAGGAATAGAGGATAATTCCCCACAAACAATGGTGACAACAGTATATTCCATAATTTCCATTTTCTCTCTTTTGGGTGCTACTTTCCAACCCAACCAGTTGCTATGTTATTTTCCTAAATTGCGAGCTCCATTCTCCGTTTATTCAATTACCAAAGCCCTGGGAAGCGCATTTTCTAAACATTTCGAGAGTGGTGCTACTTTGTGAAAATCAAGGCATTGATTGGGTTGAACAATCTGGGCCTGGAGTTTTCCAGTTTCTTTTTTTTATATATAGTACATCCTTTGTTCATGTATTTGCATGTATCCGGAATTATTTAGAGTTTGTAATCATTGATTGAGATTGATCCTGTGGGAATAGTAGTAAAGGAAGACTGAACTAGCCCTATCTGTTACACTTTCCTATCTTGTGCTTATTCCTTTAAATAATAGCAAATCTGTTCTTAATTGATTTACTCCTTTTGTTTCTTTGGTGGAAGGATCCATCTGATCGGAGGAAAATAATCTGTGATGAGAAGCTGAAGGACCTATTGCAAGTTGAATCGTTTAATGGCTTCACGGTTTCAAAGCTGCTTGCCCCCCATTTTACCAAGACAAAGTAGCAAACCTGGCCATTCAGATCTGTTAAAACCCAAAAGCCTGGGTGATTTTGTTTTGCAGAATGTGTAATCATGGAACAGTTAGGAGCTATGCAAGTGATGTGGAATTTTAACTTGTGGGAGTTGTTGGCACTTTTCGAACATTACTGGTAGTAGGTTCAACAATGTCTAATGAAGTTATCAACTGTTGACTGACCGTTTCACTCTCTCTGAAAATGTAGGGCATAAATCTATGCTTGTGTCTTCTAGTGCGTTCTTTCTGTGTTTATGGCCCTCCATTTTCATGCTCATTGTTGAGGATGCGATTGCTTGGTCTCCTCAAGTGACCCTAGTGCAGTAGTGCTTATGGCGCCGTAAAGGCAAATGGGAGCACTAGCGCTTGTCTCTTAGGATTGCAGGGGTTTCAACTTTTCAGTGGAACTTTCATCCTTTTAGCCGATGATATGGATGAAGTTTGTGGCAGTAGTGCACCCGCTTTTGCTGTATCTTCCCGCTGACTTGGTACTAGTTGCTTTGCTCCTCCATTTGTTTAGGAGGCGCAGGTGTATGGGTCACCTAAACTGCATCTGTTTATCATGACATCATGGGGGTGGCATTTCCGGCCTCCATAAAAAATGCAGTGTCTATTAACATGATTTGCGCCGTTTTCACCTACTGATACCATCCGTCGCGGTTGTTCGGATTCTTCATTCGACTGTGATCGGATTCCGGGAATTCCCGACATCAAGGGGTGCACATTGCACGAGCAGAATGTGAATCTGTTAAGGTCGGAGTCTGTTCTGTTTTAGCTGTTTGGTTGTGCGTCGTGGTCTCCTGTCTTTGTCGCAGTCAGGTGCCGGATGCCAAGGTCCGTCCATGTGATGTGGGGTCTCTGGACCGAACTGAGGCCCTCTGTCCCTTCTGCAATCGTATCTCCGATTTTTCATGACTCATTTATACTTATTCTCTTGTTCATAGACTGTAGTGAAACTGACGTGAACGGTGAGTGTCCAGGAGAAAGAAAAAAGAAGTGGAGCCTGCAGCTTCCCAGCATGTTTTCTGGTGTTCTGGGGTCAATCAACGACCCAAATTTCTCGTTCTCTAGTGAGAACCGATGGCCCCTGAGAAACGCGAGGAATAGAGGCAGCAGAGCACAGCGACGTCCCAGTCGAGCCCCACCGGATTCTAGCGTGTGTCGCGTCGGTATCCATCGCGAAAGATTGGGCCAGATTCCAACCAACGCGAGCCGGGCGTGGATCATATTTTTGCAGGGGAAAGGAAGAAAGAAAGATCTGGTGAGAGATCGCCAAAGATTGGTGGCGAGTGCCGTGTGGCCCGTGCACCCGTCCCTGTCGCCTAGATGGCCTCCGGATTCGATTCGCCCCCGTCGTTTGCTTCCGGTAAAATTCAGTGGACGACGGCCTCAAATGTTTCAGATTCTCTAAAGTCTCTGCTGTCTGCTCCACTAAATTTTCCTTCGGCTCCAAACGATCGCGTGGATACCTGGCTGTCGTCAAACTCAAACCTGTTCATTCATGCTACTCAGATTCAGAAGAGACTCCAAAATTCAAATACTCTGTAATATATGCTCAAGGTCCGGTGCCGCTCGCCCCCGCGTCGTCTCCCTCGGGGCGACACGGGCGGCTCCCCCACCGCCGCCGGGAACCACCCTCTCCTCCCCTTCCCAACCTCGCCGTCGCCGGAGCAGGGCCCCGGAAGTCCGTGGGCGCGCTAGGATGGCGACGGCGGGGCCTCTTCTCGGCAGCTCCTCCTCCCTCCCCCTCCCGGTCCAAGCTCCGGCGGCGTCAACCATGGCAGCGGGGGCGGCGACCGGCGGCGGATCCGGGGCCCTGGGCACCGGACCCGGCTCCCCCGAGGCCGGATCTACACGGAGAGGAGGCGGTTGGGGCGGGATGACGCGTCGGCGGCCGGCCGACGGCGGTGGCGGAGGTGCAGCGAGGAACTGGCCGCGGGCAATGGCGGCGGCCATGGCGTGGGCAACCGCGAGCGGCGGCGGCTTACGGAGGCGCAGAGGATGGCCGTGGCGTGGTTCTGGGCTGCGAGCGGCGGGCACGCGAGGAGCGCGCGTGCGGGCCGACGCGCCAGGCAGCAGGCGGCCGGGGCGCACGACGGCGGCCGGCGACAGGCGTGTGCGGCGAGCGGCCGACGACCTGAGGCGCGCCGCGCGTGACGGGCTGCAACGGCGGCCTGGGGCGGCGCACCGAGGACGGTGGCGGCCTACGGCGGTGCCGCGCAGCAGGGGCGTCGCCGACGTGTGCGGGCAGGAGGCTGTGGCCAGGTGGAGGCAGCGGAGGGGTTTTCCAGCGGCAGAATGTTGTGTGGCAGCGCGGCGGAGGTGCCACCATGGTCTAGGCTCGGAGTGCCAAGCCGGGTACGTGCAGCATGGGTTGATGCTCCGGGTGAAAGCCCTCGCCGGCGTTGTGCCGGTGCAGATGACGGCGGCACCTTAGGTGTCGCTTCCCCTGTTGAGGGCGTCATTGTGGCGCTATAACCCTGCTGCCCGGGGTTCTCTGGGTGAAAACCCTGTCCAGTGATGGACAAGCAACGACGGCGCATCTTGCGTCGTTCCCCTCGTTGGAGGCGTCGTCTTTAGAGACCCTACTCGATTTTGGCACTTTGCTCCGATGACCAGTGTTGACTACTCCATCGTGGGACATGCTCAAGGGTGTTGATTCCTCCTCATGTGGGGGAAGCAACGCGGTGAATCTTACCAACGACGTCGGTCTGGTTGCTTGGTGAGGTGTTTTGGAGGTGGGGCATCATGCTCG
Source organism: Echinochloa phyllopogon (assembly GCA_033239725.1). Classification (NCBI taxonomy): domain Eukaryota; kingdom Viridiplantae; phylum Streptophyta; class Magnoliopsida; order Poales; family Poaceae; genus Echinochloa; species Echinochloa phyllopogon. Next base: position 5,426,533 of record BTCW01000009.1, on the reverse strand, counting down.
CTGTCTTGACGGCAACACAAGGAACGAGTCCGAAGCATGGAGGTGTGGCGGATGTGGCGTGGCCCCCGCGCACGAGAGGCGTCCAACGGCGGATGAGGCGAGGCCCCCGCGCGTTGTTTTGCTCGGACTCGGTGTCTTTCATCCCGTCTGATAGGTCCTGCATGGTTGCAACGTCCAGCGAAGGCGTCTACCTTCCTTGTTTTCTCTACCAGCGCCGGCTAATGGCGGAGTTCGGATGTCTGTAAGGGTATGGCGTATGGGTGGGAGCTGCGGTTTTGGTCTCTCTCCGCTGCAGGTGTGTAGGTTGCGGCCGGTGAGTGGTTGTGAGCAGTACCCCGCGTTGATGTCCCAATCCAACCGGGCGAGTTTTAGTTTTTATTTCTTTTCTGTTTTCCTGCCTATGACCTTCCAGGGTCGTAGACTTGTATTTTTTTTCTGCTATATCAATGAAACACGCACTGTCTTGTGCGGTTCGTTCAAAAAAAAAGTAATATATGCTCAAAGTGCATTGTCCATATGATAAGGTCGTGCTCAGTTCTGAGTCTCTGAATTACACAGGGGCCGGTGCGGTTTACATGCCTTTTTTTCACGAGGTGACTTTGGGCCAACTACTGCAAGAGAGAGTCAAAAATATCATGGACGAGACAGGAAGGAGGAGAGGTCAAAGCCAACATCTTTAGGCAGAAAGATAAGGATAAAGCGCAGCTCGATGTGCTGGTGTGCGCCGTGGAGACTTGATGGCGTTCCCCCTCTTGCTTCAGCGCACTCCTGCAAAAGTCAAACATTTTTTTGTGCAAATAATAAAAGAGTTGAAGGACTGGAAATTGGCAACTGGCCAAGCAATCCTTTTTATCGCCACTTTTATCGGTCCTCATCGAAGTGCAGTACAGGGCTACAGGTAGGCTCTGTACTCTGTACTTCCTTCCTACTACTAGGTCTCTGTTCTCCATGTGAAAAAAATATCGAGGTCAAACTTTCCTTGTATGCTTAGTGATATAGAAATGGTCTAATAATATTCAGAGAAAAAAACTACTACTAGTCACTGTGGAACTGGAATGGGTCAGAAGAAGAAAAAAAGGGCTCCATTTTTGTTGTGGTAACAACATCTACGTACCCTTTCTCGTAGCCATGATAGATCTCAACTGCTACGCTCATATTCCTAGTTGTATAATAAGACATCAACAAAGATCAAGAGCAATGTGTAAACGTATATTATATATTCCTACTCCGTCAAAGGGCTGGACTTTCTATATGTTATCATGGTCTCGCCTATCCTCCAGCCTTAGCTGGCGAATCTTGTGTGGATATGTTCGCAAGATTCTGAATGTTTGTGATAACATAAACGCCAGTTGCTACTATCAAAGAACCACACTTCGAAACTAGCTGCTCCAGCGCCTCCAGCTCCAGGTCAGACGTTGCCTGCATCCGAGCCAATCACGCGGTCATCCCAACCAAACGCGGCTACTAAAAAATGGTTTGAGAAATGCGCTCCTGCATCTCGCTCTCTCGGACACCTGCAGATACGTGTGTGGACGCTTAGTGCAGGGCCAAGCTGTCGTTGAACACGTAGAGGCAGAGAGGATTAGGAAGGGCCATGTTGGCATGGTGTTCCAGTAGATTCCTTTGGCTTCTCGAGGCAGCCATGGGCCGTTTTAGGTTAGTCCCGGTTTAGGTACGGCCAGGAAGGCGACTTCTCCTTTGCGACCTCCATGAGTTCTTGACTTCTCGGAGCTGGACCTTCTCTGAATTGTGGTGAGAATTTCCCGGACGGCGTTTGGATCCATATTTCTCCAGCCAACGGCCTCGATGACATGGTATCGTGTCATTATTCTGAACCCGTATTGGTCCGTAGTTTGAGGAGAATAATTGATGCGTTTTCACCTATGAGCTCCCATGAATTTTGCTGCTTACCACAGGGATAAAAGGTTATGAAATGTCTACGGTTATAAACTTGTAAAACCAAACAACTAAGTGACAAAGAAATATGTATAGCCGGTAGTGTTATATTTGCTCATATGCTATCTCAGCTCGGTAAAAGATAATGCAGGGTCTATCTAGATTTGATCTAAATTAACTTTTTATTAACTTTGGTTAATAATATATACAAAAACACATTTTCTAAATGAAAAGAGTTGTATATTATAAAGTGTTTTTCATGAAGACTATAGAAATATCAGTAGTTGATCTATAAAAAAAACTAGATGAAATTAAAAAGAAAAGTTTAACTTAGGACAAGCCTATGTAGATTGATTAATATATTTATAATCCGAGGAAATAATTACCAACCGACCTGTTCTTTTTTTTGAACCGAACCGACCTAGTTCTCAAAATAATAATCACCGATCTATAGTTGGGAATGACTTCCCTAAAATAAAAAAGACTTAGAAAATTGACATTCTATCGAGTGATTACGTGGGATATAAAGCCTCTGGACAATCAGCGGGGGGAAAAGACGAGGTAGCCTAGTCAGGTAGCAATCACAGAAAAGAGGCATCAAATGCCACTCGTACAATTGGAAGAGACACTTAACCAATCAAGGAATCCAATTCAGCACTGATGATGCTCTTCTTTGGCCAGAGTCCAGAGCAGTCCACACTCTGCATTTCTGGGGGCATCGCTTTGTCCTATCATCTGGCTATTCCTCCTTTTAGGTGCATCAGTGCATAGTGGCTCAAAAAGAAAGAGATTCCTCAGCCTGCACGTCCAAAGTGCGCGCCTTTTGTTTTGCTTCAGAACCCAACCTAGCGTTGTCAAGATGCGGGCAGACAGGTTCTCTCGGATTCGCATTTCATATGGTCGGAGGCCGGCACTGGAAATCAATTCTTGATGAACAATTATTTTCAGCGACATCTCTTTGGTGATCAGCTTCTGGATGAAGTTTTATACTAGCATGAGACTGTCGTGTGGTATCTACGAACAATCCTAAAAAAAATTGCGGATTTGAGTTTGAGAGCTTTATCTAGCCGGCCTGCTTACAACACACACGCATATAGAAAAATAAAAGGTAACTAACACTCATTCAGAGTGCATGAAGAAAATATATATTCCTGTGTACTGTATTTCTTTTCATGTGATTCTTCAGATTTTTTGGAGGACAACTAGAGAAGTACTGTGTAAAAATGTCAAAATTAGTTGTTCCATACAAACTGCTAGGAATAACCGGACTGCACGCCACGTTCACGAGTGCTTTCAAGTGGCCACAACTCAGACGTGACACGGCGTACCTTTCATCCGGTTGGAGATAGCAAGCAGTCCACATTCTACGGTTTGGATAAGAGAGGGCAGGTACAATGGATTCTTGTGTTTGTTCCAATCCTCTCTCGAGGTCTCAAAGAGTGACATCGACATCTATCCATGATTCTGTCTTCTTGGTAAAGTGATAGAAGATTAGCTAAACAGTGGACTGGATCGAGATGCGATTAGTTTCCAATCATATATTCTTTCTGTGTTTGTGGATATATGACATTTTGGATATCAAAGGTCTCTAATATCACTACCAGAATGAGTCACATCTGCACCGGTTGAAAAGGGCGATTAGCACCGGGTATCCCAACCGGTGCAAATCTTCCGAGGCTAAAGGGGTGCCCTTTTAGCACCGGGTGAAATAACCGGTGCTAAAGGGTGTCTATTCGCCAAAAAAATATGTGTGTTGCTGTGGGGATTCGAACTCAGGACCTCTTAGCTCGTGTGTACCCAGCTAACCATCTCACCTACGCTACACATGTGATGAGATAAAAGATGCTTTCCTTTTGTAGTAGCATATGACACCCCCTTTAGCACCGGGTCGTAACACGACCCGGTGCTAAAGGGTAGCCCTTTAGCACCGGGTGGTGTTACAACCCGGTGCTAAAGTGTGAGGGCCTTTAGCACCGGTCGCTAACACCAACCGGTGCTAAATGTCACCCTTTAGCACCGGTTGATGTTAGCAACCGGTGCTAAAGTGTTTCCGGGGGCACCCTAATTTCGCACCCGGTGCTAACGTCACATTAGCACCGGATCTTGAGTGTACCGAGGCATATGAGGGGTGCGGATGTGAGTTATTCTTGTAGTGTATATAGAGAGAGAAGCTTTGATTAGTGAATTTTACGTATGAAAATAATAGTAAAAACTGTAAACTACCATTTTCTTGGGTCACAAATATAAGTCATCTAGCCATCTAGGACATCGATATGCCACGTACGTGAAGTCGACCTTTGACTATATTCTCTATAGAAAATGATATCTTATATAAAAAGATCATATTCAAGTAATGATGACAGTTACAATCTTGATTTTAGAGGACCAAGGTTAACTAAATTACACAAACAAAATACTAGCGGATTCTCGTCTATTAAGATCAACTCCAGCAGACCCTATAAACAAGCCCCCAAGCTAAATTTAGAGGGTCAAACAAAAAAGTTAAACTCCAGCAGGGTCCCTTCTTGACCCCGTATTTTGGGGAGGCCTCCAAATTTATCCCTCCACCGTCCATTCCTGGGGTGTCTCTAGGAAACCTCCATCCTTAGGGGCTATTGTTGGAGTTGAATCAAGTTTTGAGACCCGTAAAAAATAGATGAAGCCCCCATTTGATATTTGGAGGGCCTGATTCAAGGGTTATTGTTGGAGTTGCTCTAAGGTCTACCATAAATCCTGGCTATCCTCAAAGCCGCGCAAATCCGTATGAAAAGTGATTGTCTGGCTTAAAAATTTCCACAGCTGTAAACAGTGCATGTACATAGACGTTTTCTCTATTCTACCGTTATTCTACTGTGAGTACTTCTTTTTCCCTCCGAAATTGACAGCTTTGGGGGATACTGGGGTTAAATATATTTTCGTGTTTCACCGTACTAGGTTATTATTCTCTATCGCAAACAGTACATGTACATCCAAGTGAAGAAAAGAGTGGGTTATTACTTGCTACTACAAGACTTCGCTCCAGCCACGGGAGTGAAAACGTGGCAAAGCAGACCATTAACACAGGATGCAAAAGTCCACATCTCCCTCCCAAAAGATTGACGCAGAAACGAGCCCCAGATTCCGGCTGCTGCATGCAAGCTGTGGAAACTGAAACGGAGGGATGGAATTTTTCCAGAAAGGAGATGGGGGCCAGGAGAGAGATAAGGTGCGGCGGCCGCGTAACGTAACGTGTCGCGCGGCGACTCGGCGGGCGGGGAGGCCGTACCGGTACGCTACAAGATGCGGCGAGCCGATGCCGCGCGCGGCGACCAACCAGGCCAGTCTGGGTGAGTGTGAGCCGCGTCACCGCGCACGCCCCCGACAGCGTACGCGTGGGCGCGGGGCCCGCGGCAGCGGACGGTCCCCGTTGCTCCTCCTGCTAGCTCTAGCTGGCGGCCCAGAGAGGGGAGTATCTCTGGGCAATCCATATCCAGATGCGCCCACTTGCGACGCTCTTCTCACCGGGAAAGGGAAGTCACGCACGGCCGTGCCGTGTCGCGTCGGTTGGCCGGTTGCGCACGGCTGGGGTGGGGGATTCATTTCTGTGGGAGGATTAAGGCGTGGTGCTGAGTCAGCGATGGATCTACACCGTTATACAGGACAAAATCGGAGGAGGGTAATAGTACGTGGAAGCTTCACCTGGAGATCTTTTTAGTTGGCTCGAGTTTTTGCCGAGTACAACCTCGGCAGTGTTTCTTCAGGTAAACCCTCCTGACTAATTTTGTCCCCTTGGCAAGGGAATGGCACGTCTTGTGATTTTTGCGTGAATTGTACATCCATTTAACCTCGTTTTAAAAGTTGTCTCATGAATCATCTTAACAATTGTCGCCGTGCTGTCCAGGATTAAACAGTACAGTACCATCCCGTGTCTCACCAGATTTACACAGCTGTCCACGAAGTTATTACCTTTCCCCAGCAAATGAAAAGATCTCCGTACTTTCACCAGGCAAAAAAAAAATCTCCATATCAAGCCACACGAGGAAGAACCATCCGGAACGTACGGCTTTGCATGGCCTTCCATCCATCTTGAGGATAGCCAGAGAAAACAAAACAAATGGCAGGACCACCCATACCCCGGAGCGTTGCTCCTGCCGCCGGTGCCAACAAAAGAATCCCATCCATCCCCCCCGCTCGGGGTCGGGGCCACGACAAGCCGTGCAGCCCTCCCGTCCCGTTCCAAGACATTTCCGATCCGCCACGGCGCCGCCCGAACGAACCGGTGGGCCTTCAGCCCCGCGAGACCAGGGTAGGAACAACGGGGCGAAGAATCATCATTGAATGATTCACGTCTAAAAAAAGGAATCGCCATCCGCGCGGGATCTCTCTCTATCTATCTCACATGCGCACGCAAACGCGAGAGCTTTTAAGGCGGTGGTGGTGATATACATACACTTAACCACGCCTGTTATTACTTGCACGAAACGTAAGCTAAAGAAGAAGGAAAAAAACGAAAGGGGCCGCGGCGCAAATCTCGGGGGAAAGGCAGGGGTGTCTGCGAAAATTTCCCCGAGAGAGGCCGTGGGCTGGGGTGCGAAATGGGGATAGCCCGGGGGGTGGGCCGTGTCGGGAGCGTGAGAAGCGGTAACTCGAGGCCGCGGATGGATGGATGATTCATCGAGCGAGCAAGTGTGTGTGAGACGAGGCGTCCGGCCGCGAGCTTCTCGCGCTGGACGGACGCGACGTGAGGAATCGGCAACGCAGCGCGCCCACCCACCCCACGCGCCGCGTGGTCTCTTCTCTCTCTCCTCCCATCCTGCGGTCCAGCTCGCAGATTCCATTCGCCCCGCCCGCCGCCGCCCGTCTATATATGCCGCGGGGCGGCCGCACCTCCGGAATCCAGATCCTCTCTCTGGCCTCCCTCCAGTCACCCACCCACCGCCTTCTTCTCCTCTTCTTCTTCCCCCTGTTCTGTTCTTGTTCGTCTCGGCTTCCGGTCGCTGATTCCGCGCAAAGATTCTCGGTGGCGGTGGTGGTGCTTGTTCGCTCGCTCGCTCGTGTGTCGTGTCTGCGGCGTGCATGGGGCTCGACGTGGCGGAGATCGGGATGGGCCTGGATCTGGGGCTGGACCTCAGGCTCTTCGCGGCCCGGAGCGCCGGCGGGATGGCGGCGGCCGCGGCCAAGGGGGCGCCCGCGGGGATCCAGGCCTGCATCAGGAGCCTCGAGGAGGAGCGCCGCAAGATCGAGGTGTTCAGGCGCGAGCTCCCGCTCTGCGTCCGCCTCCTCGCCGACGGTGAGAACTAACAGACCTCTTTCACGCCTCTCGTGTTCGTTTTCTTTTTCTATGTTTTTTTTCTCTGCGACGCGGTGAGCTGACGCCGCGTTGGTGCGTGGTGCAGTGATCGAGGAGTTGAAAGAAGAGGCCGAAAGGAAAAACGGAGATTTGGAGACGAAGGCTGACGATGGTGACAAGAAGAAATGGATGAGCACCGCACAGCTGTGGGTGGACTCAGACGCTAAATCGAAGGTAATATAACTCACGGTTTTGATTTAAAACTCCGCCATGCTTTGATGCTATTTTGTCTGGATTGCTCGTACGGTTTTGATTTATTGCCGAATGCTTAGAATTTAGATTGTATTATCTTAGGATTAAGAGGTTTTCGATTTTTATTGAAAACGTGTGGTCATACGTATTTACAGTGCGAAAAAGAGCAGCGGAGCAGTGAGATGACCTCACCGGAGCCCAAGTTGCTCGATGGTCCGATGCCGATACGGGCTGTTCCGGCGGTGCCCTCGCCGCCACCGTGCTTCAGAAGAGATGACAACGCTGCCGGCACTGTCGGGCTGACTGGTCTGTCGTTGCTGCCCCCGTCTGGAAAAGCATCGCTCACTCCGGCCCCTGCTGGTGTTGATGAACACCGGCAGAACATTACTGCAAGATTTCCTGCCAACATGCCACAATCTTCTCCTGCGCCTGCACCTGGACTCAACTTGCATGCTCAGAGTCAGTCAAGGAAGGCGAGGAGGTGCTGGTCGCCGGAGCTTCACCGGCAGTTTGTTGCTGCCTTGCATCAACTCGGCGGGCCACAAGGTAATATAAGCGACCGACCGATCAATTGACCTCTAGTTAGAAAAATAAAATCACAACTATTATAGAAAGGTGCAACGAATATTGGATGCTTACAAACTTGTTTCATCGTGATGGCAGTTGCTACTCCAAAGCAGATCAGGGAGGTGATGCAAGTGGATGGGCTCACAAACGACGAAGTTAAAAGCCATCTCCAGGTGAGCAATTTCGCTTTATTTGTCCAGGCATCTATAGAACAGCTCGTACTTCTTCCTAATGTCCATTTCTAACTATGTATATCTTGCTGGGAAACTAATTCGATCATGTGTCATGTTGATATTCAGAAGTACCGGCTGCACAACAGAAGATCGCCCGGTGTGGCTCCGGTGAGCCAGTCGATTATGCTGGTTGGTGGTGGCCTTTGGGTTCCTCAGGAACAAAGCAGCTCACAGTCAGGGTCTCCTCAGGGCCCCCTTCAGTTCTCTGGGTCAGGGGTGGCCATCTCTGCAGCCACCGTCGGCGGCGACAGCAGCAGCAGCGATGAAGATGACAAGTCCGATGAAGGCTATAGCAGGAAATGATGGTAACGTTCTGTTTGCGAATGATCGGTTGAGAGTGTAGAGATAGCATTGCGGCTTTGCGCATCGGTGGCAATAACAGATTCATCAGTTTGTGAGAGGTCTAGTGCAGCCAGGCCATGCATACAGGGAGATTGGGTGGTGAGCGCCCAAGAGATGAACTGATCATGAGTTGGGTTGTTGTCATGTACATGAAAAGCTGATACCAGTTTTCATGAGGCTCCTTGACTTTAGTTTCCGGGCAGATCCCAAATTTTCGCCCTGAGAATTATATACATGAGAGATTCATACAGTGTTGTCTGTTGAATTTTAAGTTATTATCGTGTTATATGGATTGTTAATGCTTGCCGTTTTGTTGAACCATACGTCTCTCTGAACTCTGATGCAGATTGATCTTCAGTAGGTTCGATGAAGCTGCTCAACCATATAGTAACAATTAGGTTTCTGACAGAGATCTGAATTCTCTGAACCATAGACCATGTTGAATCAAATATCATGAGCTAAAAAAACACCACCATAAATAAATCTTTATAATCAACAGCATATATAATTTCTGACAATCTATTTGATCAGCATGTTTCTGAACAAGCTAAAACTTGCACCGTTCTTTCCTGAGGCGCACTTGCTTCCCCTACCCTGGTTTGTTGCATGCCTGCCCGGCCTTTCACGTCGAGTTGGATACCCGTAGATCTCCGATAAGTTGCACGTCGTTGTCTCGTGCATGCCCCTTTCAGCACTCTTACCCCTATCGCAGCGTTGGAGTCAACAATGGTTAACAACTCTATCTCTGTCCGCCCAATGCTTATCCGGAGCTATTAATATAACCCGACGCCGTTCAGAAGCACGTTGCCGGCTCGTCCCTTTGAACAAATTTCAGGGGTTCGACCGCATCAACTGGCACATGAAGATGAAACAAATAAAATATCAGGGGATTATTCTGATTCTGATCAGCTCAGCATCGCTTGGTTCGCAAGGCGCTTTCAGCGTGCGAATATTCTTGCGGTTGCTTGCAGCATCTGCCGCGTCCGTCCTTTCCGCTGTAAGATGGGTGCGGGGTGAGGTGTGGTGTGTGTGCTCGGCCGGGCCGACGGCGATAAGCTAGTTAATTGAGCGCGTGGGTTAGTTGCCATTGGTCCGCTGTTTCCGATAGGAAAACGCATGATCGCCGCCGCTCGATGTGGGCAGTGGATATTCGGTGGTGCTCCGGGCTCCGGCCGGTCTTTTGTTGCTGCTGGCCGCAGAGACAGCTAGCGATCGGCCAATCGGGCAGCCGGACCCGAATTCGGCGAGCCTTTTTATGGTGGTGCTGACTCTGATACAGATAACGGATTCGAGGGAACAAGGAACTGGGTCTTTGAAAAGGGAGATGGGAAGAGGACGGAGGAGGACCCTGTCTTTCTCGCTCTGTTCCCTGGATGTGGGCGGTAAAAATGGTGAAATAAAGCTGTCGAGTTTGTAAGTGGTTTGCATAAGATTTCTTGTGGTCCGTTTCTGCAACATTTGGAATGAGATAGTTAATACATTAGTTCTTTAAACATGTGGATATAGATCAATTGGAGGATGAAAAGGCAAAGATGAAAGTTGTTGAAGAACTGCTTATCTTGGATTGTAAAGACGAGACAGCGACTCAGGGCTCTCTCTTATTCTTGGCTCTCTCTTCGTCTTTTCCCCCCGTTTCCTTTTTGGATAGTAGGTATGTGCTGATAAAAAGGATCAGGGAAATTTGAGGTGCAGTTCCACTTATAGGTTAGTGAGACGTGAACATGGCCTAATCTCAATCCTTTGCCGCATCTCATACTTTTGCCTTTAGCGTCACTGGTGTGTGCTGTGAAATTCAAGCCCCCCGGGGGCGGGGGGCGGGGGGGGGGGCAAATTTAAGTCGTGAGACAAATGGGTCGAATTCTGAGAGGGAATGTGACATGGGCCGAACATTGTGACAATGATGCCTCCCGTACAATAAATGGGCTGGGAAATGCTTCGGCCCACAGCACCCGAAATGTGTACGGAGTCGCACAGATAAATCTCAAAATATGGTTAGGAATCTCAATAAGATATGCTTTTGTCGATTTGTTAGATGGTCAGAATTGGTGTTGTAACCTCTATGTACCTAATAAGCCATTAAAGAACCTTGTGATTTCAGCTATTGAAAAAGGCACCCAGGAGCTAAGCACCCATCTATATATTATATTTCGTTCATCAGCTAGTACTTTGTATCATCTACTTTACATCTAAAGCATCTACGAGAGTCTATCTAAAATATACTCTTTAAATTATTATTTAAAGAGTCATTTGAGTAAAAGTTATTTTCTATATCTTTATACTTTCCAACGACTTTTCTATATCTTGTGCGCAGTCTAGAGAATCATTTCGCTCTTCATCTTTGGCTAGAGAGAAATCCGGAATAAAGGATATCTATATTTGGATATTTAATTGAAGAGGCTGTTAGATGGTGTTTTTTCACCAAAATCTATATGTAAGTTAGAAAAGATATAAAGAGTCCCTTAGAGACGCTCAAATTGCAAAAAAAAAAAGGTTTGGATATGAAGAAGGAGCTGCACCTAGGAATCACGGCCTAGGCTTATGATGACAACACGGAAAACTCTATATGAGGAACGTGCTCCTGCCTGATGTTGTTGGTTATCTATCTCAAAGATTTATTAACGAAAGATTGAACATTAACGTTTTCCTATCAACTGCTCAATATGGAGTTATGGACCATCCAATATTATGGTTTCACGTGTTCTCACTGCTACAGATTAAACATATACCATCGGTTTTAAAGTAAATGTTGCCGTCGATGCAAACAAAACGAGGGTATAAATCCTATATACCGTCGGGCAAAAGATTATAATCCGACGGAACTATAAACAAAACATATACCCGTCGGCAATGGAAGCCTTACACCGTCGGTTGTTATTTACCCACCGACGGAAAACATTATTGTGGCGCATATTGGTATGCGCCGACGGTATAGAATTTGACGTATACCGACGTTGTGAATAACACACTGACGGTGATAATGTGAACGATGGGTTTGGGACCAAGCCGACGGTACGTAATTTATTTACACTGTCGGTTTAAATCCTCATACGCAGTTAAACCTGTACCGAGTGCACTGCTCGTACTAACCGTCGGTATTTACACTTTGGGCTTGGGTTCAATTTGTGCAGAGCCCGTGGGCCTGCAGCTAGGGGTGGATATCGAGCTGGCTTGGCTCGGCTTGGTTCAGCTCGAGCTGGCTCGTTAACATAACGAGCCAGCTCAGCTCGGCTCGTTAACGAAGCGAGCCAGAGATGATGCTCGGCTCGGCTCGTTTGCTAGCACGAGCTGGCTCGATTAGCTCACGAGCCAGCTTGTTTATCATCAGCATACATGTATTTCTCATAAAAAATATTTATGACACACTAAAATAAAAATACAACTATCCTTCACATATTTCAAGCTTAAAAATAAGATAGAAGCAATAGTAGTTCACAACATGATATCACGGCAGCATAAATTATTCATGGCCGCCACCATTTACCATTCAGATATAAGTAAATCAAACAAACAAAATACATGTTGGGCTATAGACCCTGGCTTGTTATAGCTCGTGAGCCGCTCACGAGCTAGCTCGAGCTGGCTCGTTAACATACCGAGCTAAAACCTTGGCTCAGCTCGTGAATAATTTAAAACGAGCCGAGCTGAGCCGAGCCACTAATGAGCCGAGTCGAGCGAGCTATCGAGCCACGAGTATTTTGTCCAGCCCTACCTGCAGAGCTTGTGAGATGGATGGCACTACAGTTTTGCAGCCAATACAACCCAAATTAGAGTAGGGGGTTTCCTTGTTGATACCTTTCTTGATGTCCTGTTTGGTCTAAAGGTAATCGATCTGTACTTCTTATTTGTCTCATGTTGTGTTTCAATGTGCATAGCTCAGTAATGTGCCCATGCCTGGCCTTCAATTCATTTTTGCAGGATGCACCGCATGGACGCACTTTTATTGTTGGATTTGTCACCGTCACGTACGCGTATTCTGTTTCAACAAGAAATCAGCATGGGTACATGCTTAGCACGTGGTGTTTGTGAAAGAGAAAACGTAGAACCAGTTCATCCTTTTTAAGTAGGTTTTTAACCAAACCTAAGGGTCTTTTCCTAAAAAAGCTTGACGTATGGTAGAGGGGGGGTGCTATCGTGATGTTTTGAATTATTGCACGTTATGTGACGGTTGTACACGGCCTTTTTGTATGTAACGGCTCCACTACAAGTAATAATCATGGATGTACTTGCCTCTTAGATAATATAATTGTTCCGCGGGCGCCGGGGGGGGGTCCTGTTTGCTATAAATTTTTACTGTCGGTCTTCGAAATGGTTGTACAGTCAGTGAATGGACCGTCAGTAGAACTCCATTTTTAATGTCGGTTTTATGTAGCAACCGATGCGGATAACAGGTTAGGGCCGTCGGGAAGTGTTCCGCGGTATAAAAGGTCGTTTCTAACGTCGCTTCAGTACCGACGGTTGATTTTCCGTCAGAAATGATGCTTTGGAACCGTCGGTACATGCTTAATCTGTACTAGTGTCTATCACCAATTCTATGTGAATGACGTAAAGGGCAAAATCTCTATTACATCATATGTGGGATCCTCCCTCTCACACAGTATGGGTTCTATCCCCGATTCAATGACGATGAAATTATAGAATCTCACAGTAAAATGAAAAAGGTTTGGACTAAATACAACTTTACTCATTTGTAACTAATCTAAATGTCTTTGAACTTATTTTCTCGGTATTTTTTTGGTAGTTAGTGAAATCCTAAAGTTAATGCCAAATTTATTTTCAAACAACTAGGACTAGCATGCTAATAACCTTATCAGGAAATACATTTCCTCCTTTGTTACATGGACATACTTTCTCGCTCTTTTTTACTGTATTTATTTTCTCAGCTATTCAATGCTTTTAGGCCTTAGCCCATTATTATTTTTGGCCATGCATAAACACACAACTAACTTGTGCTCCCGAAATGAACGCTCTGCTCTGCATATCCATTTACGAGGGTAATCTCAACCCAAGATATTAGTAGTGATGCGCATAGTCTCTATATCATCGAGAAACTAGTACTCTCTCCGTTCCTAAAAACGGACGTCCTGCGCCAACAGCCCGTTTCCGAAAAAACAGACGTCCTGCCTTCTATCGATGCGCCGCCGCGATTTTGGACTCATTTGCCCTCGCGCACGCCCGTTCCACTGCCGCATTAATCGCCCCGGACACCCGTTCCGCTGCGGCATTAATCGCTCGGACTCAGCACACATCGCGGACTCAGCAGACGATGCGGCGGTGAGCGGCGCGCTGCCGCCCAGCTGCCGCCGACGAACACCACCGTAGTGAAAAGCTAGCAAGGCAAAAGGCCAAAGATCGTAGTGATGGAAGGAGAAAAGCTAGCAAAGAAGCAAGGCAAAACTCAAAAAAGTAATCACGTCGGAGGTCTCGTTTGCCGGTCTCGCACCACGAAAAAAAACAGCGTCAAAATCGCCGCGGAAGTGAAACACAGTACCATGCAATATTAGGAAGCAGAAAAAAAAAATGCAGCCGCCTGGAGTCGAACCCGTGTGCTGCTCTCGAGCCACGCTTCATTGCACAAGCCAGCTGGGCTACTGTAGTTTCTCAGTTGAAATGCACCCACAGATCTAGTTAATAAGGGCAAAAAGGGAAAAATACCCCCTAATTAACTCCACCTTGATTACCGTAATCATGTCCCAGACGTCCTTTTTACGGAATGGAGAGAGTAACACTGCTACTCCAACTCAAACACTGCTATTCGAAACTCAAATTTAATGACACTCACCTCTCACCGTGTCTTAGATAATGTGTAGAAACTATGGCCCCGTTTGTTTCCATAGTGCTAAAGTTTAGCACGACATTTTTTTACTAAACTTTAGCAGATTGAATCCAAACAGGTGTGCTAAATGGTGCTAAAAGTGACCTGCTAAACTTTAGCACTATGGAAATCCTTAGCACCCCTTTGGGTGCTAAACTTGCTAAAAGTGCTCCCTGGTGGGTATTTTTCACCCAGTACCCCTCCCCCGTGGGGCCAAGGGCAGTAAATAAGGGTAATTTGGTCTTTCATTCATCTATGTGCTAAACTTTAACACCACTATCCAAACACCTCAGCTGCTAAATTTTAGCACTCCAAATTGAGGTGCTAAACTTTAGCAAGTGCTAAACTTTAGCAATTTAGTTTCCAAACAGGGTCTATGTCTCATGCAAAACCCGGTTTGTTTCTCTTCCTTCATTAACTCACTTGACACATCATTTTTTAGTCCATGTGACATGTCATTGAGGTTGGGAATGGCCTCATAGAACCTAAAGATGACACCCAATAAAGACCGATCAGCAGCACTCATCATCACGTCGCGGCCCAAACGGTTCACACTACACAGCACAGTGGGGAGAATTGAGAAAGCCTTTCTCTCTCCTGGCCGGCCAGTGACATCACCAGCTCGTCGAGGAGACACCGAGACAGAGAGCACGAGCTCGTTGCCGATTTGAGAGGAGAAGAGGAGTGAGAGGGGGAGAGCGAGCGGGGGAGGAGAGAGCGAGGGGAAAGGAGCAGGGAGCCTGCGCCCGGGGCCTCGGGCCGCGGAACCCTACAAACCCTAGCCTCCGTTGATCGCCGTCTCGGACCATGGCAGCGCCGGCGCCGGATCGGGCCGCGCTGACGGTGGGTCCGGGCATGGACATGCCAATCATGCACGACAGCGACCGGTACGAGCTCGTGCGCGACATCGGCTCCGGCAACTTCGGCGTTGCCCGCCTCATGCGCGACCGCCGCACGAGTGAGCTCGTCGCCGTCAAGTACATCGAGCGGGGCGAGAAGGTATCGCGCTGATCCCCTTCTCCCTTACCTATTGGATTCGATTCGGCGCTGGTTGTCGTTGATTAATCACTCATCGATTCGACCGCACGTTGGTTGGATTCCGTTCCCTTGGTGTGTCTGCGCTTGAAAGGGGCTATTGGATTTGGGATTGTTGCGTTTACCGGCGAATCCTTGGGTCCTGCGCGTGCTATTGGTTTCGTGGGTTAGGGACCGCAGTATGTTCAGCCGAAGGATGTTGTGTGTGAATTTGGGCTATCGTTTTATGCTTGTGTGAATATTGGCTGTAGCTTTATGTTGTTTTGCCCATTTGATATGGTGAGTATATGCTTGAATTATAGTTTTGTTCATGTGTAGATTTTGTTCGGGTGTGCTGCATTGGGCCTGATCAAGCATTCCCCACGTCAGTCACTAAGCGAGCAAACTTATGATGATTTAGTTCCAGCATGATAATTGAGTCGGAATGGCAATTTCATCACCCTAAGCGAACTTCATAATTTTGATGTGCCATGAGTACCTAGTGAGGTGGTTGCGACCTGTGAGCTTGGACAGTTGGAATTACTCCGTATAGGTTTAAAACAATATCTAGATCATTTGATTCTTTATTGAATTTATTTATTAAGATCTGTGGCTATGCCCATTACCAATTTTTTTTTCTTAAAAATGGTATTTTGCACTTATGCCACACTGGGGTTCCAACACAGGTCACAAACACCACACTTTCATGCCTCCACCACTATGCTATCACAGGTTATGTAGTCTCAATCTATCTAGTTGGATTTATTTTACACAAATTTATTAAATACACGGTGTGGTATAGGATTAGAAATATTGACTTAGTTAATCCCGAAAATGTTTCACATTTTGATGTTGCGTAAAAAAAAGGAAAAAAAAATATTTCCTTGTTTTGTGGTATCTCCTTGCTCATAAGGTCCTACCATTTTTTTAGTTAATAATTAAAACATAACACATGTAACTGACTTGTTTGGTCTATACTTCTGTGCGGGCTGTGAAAAATCTGCTCATCCCTCTGGATCCAACATTTGTGGATAGTGTAGTGCATCTAATTTAATCGAACCATGGTAATGTCGTATGATTTGGCCCAGAGAATGTATAATCTAATTGGTAATGATGCTCCATAACTCTATACCATAGCTAAGTACTACCACTTGATGCATAGAAGTTTATGTCTTATTAAAAGAAATGGAAAGATTATATGTCTAGGGCCCAACAAAATATAGATTAAGTTTCACAAAGCCACATTATACTGGAAAAGCTATCACAAAACTACACTTATAAGCTATAGTTTCATGGAACTTCACTTCCTTTTGCATATTTGTAAAATTGCAAGCATTGCATAACAATTTGTAAAATTATAGCATTGCCATCATATACAGTTTGCCTTTTTCACGAGCACATCCTGTTTCTGTTAGCTACTATTGAGGTAGTTGCTGACTTGTAACACTGAACAAGAGCTTACACATTTTGATTGCGTAGTAAGGTTGGGGACAAAGTGGAATCCTTTTGATACACCATGAAGTGGAATGCACGTACTAATAATCCCATCTCATTCACCTCCACCCAGGCATGCAATTGCATTGACGCGCATAAGCTCTTTACTGAATGACCACACTTTATCCATGTATATTTCTAACTGAAGGTACCTGCACAATGTTTTAATACCATTGCTTTACTTTTACCGTGGCCATCTGTTTTGGTAGTTCTGATAGAATACATAATCAATAATTTGTTGAATATCTGAAACTAAGGATAGTTGAACGATGCTTGTTAATTCCCTTTGCTTTTAGTGTTTACCCTTGAGATGGAATTTTCCTCCCTCTCGGTGATTTGATTTAAATAGTTGAATAGTTCCAGTTCCTTTTTTTTTTGCATTTTCTTGTTCTTTCATAAATGCTAGGTAATTAGTTTTCACTGTGCTCGATAGCTTTACCTTGGCCTTCTTTAATATATATTTCATTATCATGTGCAGATAGATGAAAATGTCCAGCGCGAGATAATTAACCATAGATCATTGAAGCACCCTAATATTATTAGATTTAAAGAGGTGAGTTGGGATTGTGATGCTGTTTTTTCCCAGACTCCAGTAGCTAGACATTTCTGAGATATGTTTCTTATGTATGTCTAGGTTATTTTAACCCCGACCCATCTTGCAATTGTCATGGAATATGCCTCTGGTGGTGAGCTTTTTGAGAGAATATGTAAGAATGTTCGATTCAGTGAAGATGAGGTTTGTGCTTGCCTTTTTTTTCCCCCATCTTTCTTGATACATCTCTTTCCTGATCCTACCAAATGCATTTGTATATATTTTCAGGCTCGCTACTTCTTTCAGCAGCTTATCTCAGGAGTAAGCTACTGCCATTCCATGGTATTAGTTATTATGATGACATATCTTCCATCCTATCATTACTTTTTATCATCCATGCATTGAGCTGAGCTGTCTTCTTTTCATCCTTATGTTCAAGCAAGTATGTCACCGTGATCTGAAGCTTGAGAACACACTGCTTGATGGGAGTGATGCTCCTCGCTTGAAGATATGTGACTTCGGTTATTCCAAGGTTGTTCCCTATGCCAATTTAATCATATTGTAGCTAATATTTCTGTGTTATGTTACCTATGTCTGTTTAATGGTTTGCAACTCCTTTCTGAAAGAGTGTGTTTTGCACTCAGTAACATTGAGGTTTCTTTTGTTTGGCTTACTGTTTACACTGTCATAGGATTAATATGATCATATGGCTTTCTTGTTTCTTTCTAATGAACAATACCATGCATTTTTGCAGTCGTCTGTTCTGCACTCGCAACCAAAGTCGACTGTTGGAACACCTGCATATATTGCACCTGAAGTTCTATTGAAAAAAGAATATGATGGCAAGGTACGTAATTTATCTCGAGAAATGTGTTTTGGGAGTTGGGTATACCTTTGCATCTGTGCTTTGTAGTTCCATAAACGTGCAGTAGCGATGGCATTGTTGTTGTGGTTGTGGTTGTTGTTGCAGCCCTTAGTGGTCAGAAAACTCATGATTTGCCGTTACTACTAGTGATTGTGCGGTTACCTCCTATGCTTATGACAAACAGCTTGGTGATGTATGGTCATGTGGAGTAACCATTTATGTTATGGATGTTGCTTGTGTGTGTTTCAGGGCTGTGTTTAGTGGTCAGAAAACTTTCACATATGATTTGTATTTTGTAGCGGTAACTGTCCGGTTACCTCCTATATGAGGAAAAATTCTCCCAGCTGATGGTGTTTATGACAAAAAGATCGTTGATGTATGGTCATGGGGTGTGACCCTGTGTGTGTGTGATGTGCACCTGAGTTAGTGGTCAGAAAACTGTCACTTACAATTTGCTGCAAGTAGGTTAACTGTCCAGTTACCCCCTATATGAGGAATCTTCTACCCATTGATGGATCTGCTTATTACAAACAGATTGCTGACGTCTGGTCATGTGGAGTGACCCTTTATTGTTATGGTTGCTGGGTGTGCCCGCATGCTTAGTGGTTAGAAACTTTTGCATATGATTTGGTGTTAGTAGTGTTAACTGTCTGGTTATGAGGAAGCTTCTCCTACTGATGGATTTGTTTATGACAAGCAAATTGCTGATGCCTGGTCATGTGGAGTAACCCTTTTATGTTATGGATGTTGATTTTGTGTTGTGTTGTGGGCCCGCATTTAGTGGTAAAAAAACTTTCACTTTTGATTAGTTGTAAGTAGTGGTAGCTATCTGCTTACCTCCTAAACGGGAAAGCTTCTCTTCACTGATGAATTTGTTTATGACAAACAGATTGCTGATGTATGGTCTTGTGGCGTGACCCTTTATGTTATGGTTGTTGGTGCATATCCTTTTGAAGACCCAGAAGAGCCTAAGAACTTCCGCAAAACAATTCAGGTTATCTTAAAAAAAATTTCATGCTTTGGCTAAGTTTTGTTTCTGGATACAAGTTCAGTGCGTGAAAGAGCACGCATGTCACACGTGGATGCGTCCTAACACATATCTAAATGTCTAAGCTGGACAGCTACTTCTATGTTTCTATATGTTTCAATTTACACATAATCCCATTGTAGCTAACAAATAAGCTAATAGTGCCATCTTGTTGCAGCGTATCTTGAATGTTCAATATGCGATTCCAGATAACGTGAACATATCTCTAGAATGCAGGCATCTAATTTCGAGGATTTTTGTTGGCGACCCTGCTATGGTAAGTCCTTGTATGTTGTGGTTGTAGCCAGGCTTTGATCCTTGCTATCATAGGTTCAGAAATCAGAAGATATGCTGTTTCAAATTTAGTCATATTTATGTGATTTTCTTGACATTCATGGTATATAAAATATGCAGCGAATATCAATCCCTGAAATATGGAACCATAGTTGGTTCCTGAAGAACCTTCCTGCTGATCTGATGGATGATGATAGCATGAGCAACCAATATGAGGAGCCTGATCAGCCAATGCAGACCATGGATCAGATTATGCAGATTTTGACAGAGGCCACCATACCACCTGCTTGTTCTCGCAGTATAAATGTCTTAGCTGATGGGCTAGACATGGACGATGACATGGATGATCTTGAATCCGACTCGGATCTTGATGTCGACAGCAGCGGTGAGATTGTGTATGCAATGTGAGTCATCTTACCAGTCAACCAAAGAACCGATCAGGCATGGGATGCCCTGATGTTGTAAACTGGAAATGAACTAGCATCCGTTTGTGAAAAATCGCCTGTAGTTTTCTGTTTCCTGCTGATGGAATGGCAATCCTGTTCTATGGAAGTGGAACACATACGTTGTAGTCAAACTGGGGCAACTCCCCTTGGAAAACTAGCAGCCCTACTCTTGTTTCCCGTGTACTGAGGTTTGGATACTCTCAAACTTCGACTTGTGTGTTACTGTTACATATGTACAAGTAGTTTTACTCCTGTCGCCTGTCGGTCTATATGTATCCCTGATTTCTGCATTTCAAAGTCTGCTGCTGGCGGCTTTCGTGTTCATCATTGGGTCGTGGATTAACCCAGTTTCCTCATTTCAAAATTTCGCGTTAGCCTCATTGGTTTGTTTCCGAATTTTTGGCATGCCTACTGTTTTGGTAAGCCAAAATTTAGGCAAAAGAGTTACCAGCGTTTTGGTAAAACAAATCTGAGACATGGCCAGTTTTTTTTTTTAGAAAATCAAATTGGCACTGACGTGTCGGTCGTGTGGCGCCATATTTCATTTTCTAGCCGTGATTTACACGTACGCCGGCCTGCCACTGCACGCGGGAATCGTGCAGTACTGTACACGCCAGGAAGACTGGCGAAACTAATTACAGGCTTCTGCTAGAAAAGAGGCCGGATTATATGATGGTCCTCTGCACCCACGGTTCATCTGGCCCGTTCGTGGAAATCTTATACATTTTCCCACAGCAGTTTTCTTTTCTGCTAGAAAAGGGGCCAGATTATATGATGATCCTCCGCACCCGCGGTTCATCTCGCCCGTTCGTGGAAATCTTATACATTTTCCCACAGCAGTTTTCTTTTTATATTCATATATATATGAAGTTTTGCTGTTTGAGATTCATGTTATAGTAAATATATAGCTAAAATAAGGTATGAGGAGCAAACCAACCATTCAACCTGGGTGAGGTGGAGGAGCATCCATCCACCCTATTTATTTTTGAAATTGAATCAGGCAATCCAGAATATTAAGTTAGTGTTTACTAATGTTGAATTAGCTAAAACAAAATGACTTTAAGACAATTATTTTAAAATGTATCTTGTTCTTTCTTTGATTAGGAGCCCCTATTCTTACTCCCCCCCCCCCCCCCCCCCCAAATCATGCGACCTCATGAATATCCTAATTATATAGAGACAAAATAAAACCTCGTGAATATTAAGTTAAGTCACTGTCATGGCCGCGCTAACATAATAGAGAAAATTGAAATTTTATCAGTTGATTAATTGCCATTTCCTCCATTTATATACTTGTTGTGTTTAATGGCATCCGAAAGGACCAAAATGCTCTATATCTGTGTATGTACCTATGTATATATGCAGCTATTAGGTTGTCAAATAAGTATAGTCGACAGCGACATATATATTCGAAAATAGAGGTTATTTCACGAGATCAAACAAGAGCACAGCTAGCACCGCACCGCCGGCACAACCTGTTTCGATCTCAGCGAATGGTTGGCGCTAGAGACAAATATATACTCAGCTCGACCTTGAACAAATTGAAGCGAGTTCCAACAACTACGCCGAACGAAGGAAAAAAAAAGTGTGCAAACAAGCAAAGCTAGCATGGGACGAGTGGAGAGTACTAGTAGTGCTCTAAGCTTGGCTCGTAGCGGTAATAAAAAGACCAAGGACCGACAGCAAACTGGCGATCCAGCAAGGGTTGGGAGGACAAACAACAAAACAAACAACGGTTATCAAGAGACAGCAAACAAGGCTATGCTAGAAAAGAAATCAGCAGCAGGCTTGTCGATCGATGCATGCAGTCCGGCATGCATCGAGATGGAATATTACTCCGCCTTCCGTTCCGGCTTCCGAGGACTCCACCACCACCATGTCCATGCCGCTGCTGCTTCGGCATGCTATCCTGCCTCTGCCTGCTCGCTTGCCCTTGCCCGCCCTCCCTTCTCTCTCTCTCCTCTCTTCAGGCATTCAGGCTAATGTATTGTACTCTATCCGTACTATCTGTTGCTGATGGGTACGTAGAGAGTTTCAGGCGACGGATGGAAGGGTGAATGCATGGTCCGTGGGAGGCAGCGAGCCAGCGACAGAAGAAAAGGGTGGGTTCGTGTCATCTGTCTCTCTCCACACCAACCCCAGGCACGGCTGCGCTGCATGCGTCTCGCTCGCAGCAGTCAGTCGGTGTGGCAGCAGCGGCAGCGGCAGCGAGGTCGATAGCTACGCCGGTCACTGGTCGCGCACTGTGCTGGGGAATCGAATCCCACCTGCATGCTGCCGTTTTAGCAACTAGTAGGCCACACACGCCGTGCACAGCAACAGCATGCATGTACATACACCTTCCTAGCTAGGGCAGCTGGGCAGGCTCCAGCGACCAGCGGTCCAGCCAGCCTCCATGGCTCCATGCCTCTCTCTCTCTCTCTCTCTCTGCCCGTACGTACAAGCACTGGCCTGATCCGTGTATCTGCCAGCTTTGGCGTGGCACGCATGGCAGCATGGCCGTTCAGCCCCTTGCCTTGCCTGTGCTTTTTCCCCTCTGGGCACTTGACTGCGCCAGCGTTCTGAATTCTGATATGGCTGGCTGATCCTGTCGTCTGACGGGCTGAGCCGAGTGCGTTCTTGTCTCAAGGTGAAGACAAACTGATCGCTCGGTGCATCGTGCTTGAAGGAGATAAGATAATGGAACGAACGGTCACGCACGGGGAGCTTCGGGGTACAGTTTCTGAGCTCGGTTCTGGATACGTTCGGAACGAGTTTGAACGAGCAGTTTTTGGCCACGCTAGGCATGCATGGTCCGTTTGACCAATCTCAGTGGGAGTTTTACGGGGTTTCATGACATTAAATAAGCTGACGTGACATAAGAGAGAATCAAGAGTCATGGAATGTGAGAGGAGTTTCATCACCATGACATTTCTTTGGCACAATTACCTAGTTTCTGGTCTAGGTAACCGTCTAGTAAAATGGTGCATTGAGACTGGCCTTATGATGGCCCTGATGGCCCAATCATATTGTACAGTACATGTTCATTGTAATGCTTATCCCAAAATCTATACCTAGTGCGCCCGTGAAGCTGGACTCACTGCCTTTGGCATGGATGTATATATCTAGAGTAAATTGGTTGCTGTTTTTTTTTTGCTAGTTTAAATGTGACAGTTTCGGCGAGAGTGTGTGTGTATTGGCTGCTATGCGCCATTTTGTATATTGATGTCAGATGGAACTATGGAAGTGGTTACATTGGCTGTCGTCGTGCCGTGCGTGGTGCGTTGGGCATCATATCACATATCAGTACTCCTCGCTAGCTAGCTTGTTTGGCAGGCGATCACAAGATCGAAGAGCTATTCGTCTAGATGGGGACAGAACTAACTAAAAGAGCGAAGCTACTATGTTAGGAAGGAGATATACACATATGGAATTAACTGGAAGATCTAAGGATTGCACGTTTGGCAACAGCCAACTAAAGGAACCACCACGAAAATGCTGGCTAAAATGGGATGAAGATTTATAGTACTATAGTATCAGGATAGATCTTATCCTAGACCTTCATTTATGTACTACGGTTCATTTCGAGATCCGAAATGTACTACTACATTTTATAATATGTATTCATATACATAATGTATTTTAAATTGTTGGAAGCTGTACCGTTTCACATGCCATATAAAAAATAGAACGGGAGCGTCCACAGACGATTCAAAATCATTTGAATCCCCATCATCTCTCTCCTCCCCACACCATCTCTCTCCTCGGTCCGGAGAACAAATCAAGCAGCACCGGCGAGGCACGCCGTGGAGATGGCGATGGCCGACGGCGAGGGAAGCCTCTGCGCGGTCCACTGCCACCGCGGCCGAGCTGCTCACACACCGCAACAAGCGGAGGGCGGCGTGAATCTCGAAGACCGCAGAGGGAGACGTCGACGGCAATGGTGGCAACGACAGTGGCGACGGCGACATCGACAGCACCGGCAGCGGCGAAGGCGGCGACAGCGGCATCGACAGTGGCGCGACGGCGCGACAGCGACATCG
This sequence comes from Echinochloa phyllopogon, assembly GCA_033239725.1. Taxonomy (NCBI): domain Eukaryota; kingdom Viridiplantae; phylum Streptophyta; class Magnoliopsida; order Poales; family Poaceae; genus Echinochloa; species Echinochloa phyllopogon. The sequence goes on along the minus strand of BTCW01000009.1, from coordinate 5,402,468 downwards.
ACGGCTACAGCGGCATCGGCGACAGCAGCCACAACGGCATCGGCAGCGGAGGAGCATTGGCTGGACCAGCAGCAGCCGCAACCAGCGGCTCTCGACGATGAGCTGTCGGCGCTGTTCGAGGCGTTCCGGACCAGGGAGGGTGTGGTGCTGGCGCCGCCGACGGGGAGGAGGACGGGTACGGCGGCGCGGCGGGCCGGGAGGCCGTTGTCGGGTGGGCGTCCCGCGGCGCGGCGCGGCTGGGCTTCTCCGCAGTCACCGCCGCGCTCGCCGCCGCCACCTACCTCGACCGCTGCTTCCTCCCCGACGGCGCGCTCCGGCTCGGCGACTAGCCCTGGATGGTGCGCCTCGCCAGCGCGTCATGCGTCGCGCTCACCGGCAAGGTCGAGGAGACGCGCGTGCCGCAGCTCCTCGACCTCCAGCTCTGCGCCGCCGCGGGCACTGACCCCGCTGAAGCCTACCTGTTCGAGGCCAAGACGCTGCGCCGGATGGAGCTGCTCGTGCTCTCCGCGCATGACCTCGGCTCTTGCAGCTACCACCAAGAGCTTCTACTCCGCCTCAGCCACGTCAAGTTTGGCCGCATCCTCGCGCCCATCCTCCGGGACAGCGGCGGCGGCAAGTTTCCTACATGCTCCCTACCTCCCGCGCCCTTCCTCCTCACTGGTGTGCGGCAGGTGGTAATTCCCAAGCAAGATATCGTGGAGAAGCAGCTGCAGCCGTAGCTGACATGGTGAGGGGCGATAAGGTAGTTCGTCGACTAGTGTGTTTAGATATTGACAGGTTCTGTAGGAAGTACTAGTTCGCGAGAAAGGAACTTCATGTTTTTTAATCATTTTTGTGTTTCTCAAGTTCTAGAGTCATAGGCATGCGACGTTGTGCTGTTGCACTTGAGCAAAGTGACTGCTGTTACTCTATTATGTTGATGCTTTTGGGATTGGATTTTCTTGTTATCTTGTGTTCTCAAAGTTCAGAGTTTATTATAGGCAAATTAAAGCAATATGTGAATATGTATATATTATGCTCAGTGCTTTTTTGTAAACATTTATTTCCTCTGGAAGAAGAATAAACTGCACTACTGAGTATGCCATTCATTTCATTGGATTTTCTTTTTCAATTCTTTTAAGTTTCATGTTCGCAGTCTCAAGCTTACGGTGCTTAATGTTCATGTGCTAGCCTATTGAACCTGGACGCTCCTGCTAGATTGCTTTTATAGTTTTTTCTTCTCCTTTTGTGGAGTATGTGTGTATTTTTATTGCTATGCGATGTGATTTATTAAATTTAGAGATGCTATGAATATGTAAAGCCATTTGAGTCGTTCCACATTTTTTCATTCAAATTATAGTTGCATTGTTTTGAGATGCAGATAAATGGTACGTGATGGTTGGAAACCCCATGCTTGATTGTTCCCTTTTTTCTGTACTCCTAGTATTTGATTAAACATTCGTAAAATGTATGTACCTATTTGTACAGATCACATATTACTTGAATGTGTATACATTATTCAAGATCATAATTGTCATGTGTTTGTGTAAAATTGACATTTATATATATTTATACTTTCAAATTGTATACAAGTACAGTGTAAAATCTTAATTTGATTGCGCTTGTGCAGCCAGTAGACTATGCCATAAGTAGTGGAACATGTTTCTAATGGATACATGATGCTTAAAACAATTTTTTAGTGGATTTATTGTGCTATAAGTAGGTACCAGTACCCACTCGAGCAGGTACCAGTAACAACAGTCTCGTTCTGAGTAGATACCATGCGGTGGTTGCTATTTTTTAACAAATTACATGGTTCGTATTAATTAAATTATATTAAAAAACTACTTCATCCTATAGTGAATATCAACATAGTATCAACATGTCCCAATAACATAATCTTGCTTCACCAATGGAGCAAGGAGATGTGCCATCACAAAAATAGCAAATGCCACTCTAAAATATTGGTCTCTTACTTGTTAGACTTATCATCAAATATTTTTCCAATGCGTATCAACATGTACCCTCATATCGTGAAGATGTACCCCATCTTTAACGAGGTACATATAAGAATGGCTGAGACCTCAACGGCTATCAACCATTAAACAATGCTTCAAACAGTGAGCCGGTCAGCTTTATGTCACGTCATCTCCTCCTTGCCTCTTCCGCACCACACATTCAAACGCCAGTACAGTGAGAAGATAAACTTTCAACGTCGGATGCTTCTTCCACACCACTCATTCAAACCAAAAAAGATATATAAAAAATCTGACCTGCCACCCACTACCCCTGCAGCGCGCCCCACCGCCCACGTTCTCGAACAGAGAGGCTACAACTTTTTGTCACCTCAGTACAGGAAAGATTCCACTCACACTGTTAGATACGAGAAAAAATAAAACACATACGTTGCAAATACAGGTGCATGAGACAAAGGAGCGGGCATCTCCACGCCGAACGGAGCGAGCGGATCGAGTCTTCCACGAGTTACCGGTCCCAAAGACATTTTTCGGCTAAAATGGGAACCAACAAACAAACAGAACTGCTGCTTTTGCAGCAAAACCTGTAGCTGCATGCATTCAACTCTGTACTTTTATCAGAAACCAAAGTGAAAGTACTGATACGTACTGTGAGCACTGGCTACATGTACTATCTTGCAGGAAATGCAGGCTTGAAACCACATACGGAGTATGCTACTTAAGTTAAGTATTTTGTTTTGAGCTAACACACCCACATGATACATCTATGCATACGGAGTACCGATCATGCACTTGAGAGTTGAGACCATATGATCAATCCATGATCGGCCTCACGTAACTAAAACAAGAAATACAAAGTTATCCCTCACTCCTACTACACTACATCGCATTGAGAAGGAACAAAGATACCAGTGCCAATAAAACTCTGATCAACAGTAAGAAAAGATACTCCCGTTTTCCCACTGATGAACGATAACAACAGTGATTAAAAAGCCATTGATTAACATCCCCCGAGTGGCCTTCACTCAAAACACAGTCAAACCTCAAGATAAAAGCTACACTGAAGACTGAACTGATCCAGCTACTGATCACGTACTAGCTAGTGTGTCATGTAGTAACAGCTGCGCCATCATCCGTATAGTACGTCGGGTTCGGTTCTCATGGGAACGCGCCGTTGGGGGTGGGCAAGTCCGGCCACGCCATGGACATGGACATCGCCGCCGGCCCGGCCCAGTACTGCATCTCGGGCGCGGAGAGGGAGACCGGCGGGAGGTCTAGCCCGACCGTGGCGCTGCTCAGAGCAGCCGAGACGCTCGACGCGGCCGGCGGGAGGGAGCTCACCGCGGTGGTGCAGGGCAGGGACGTGGCGCCGGGGGCGTCGTACTCGAGTGGGCGTGCAGCGGCGTTGCTCACCACCGCGTGCAGCTGGTCGCTGTAGTAGCTCGCCGCCGGCGACGACGATGGCGGGGGCAGCTTTAGCCCGAGGCTGGAGAGCACGTCGTGCTGGCCCAGCGGCCCCATGCCGAGCTGGGAGTCCATGTGCGCCGTTGTAGGGATGGGACGCGGCGCGGCCTGCGGCCACAGCGACGCCGGCGCGCCGCCGGCATTGCCCGCGCCCGGCAAGACCTGGTGGAGGGGAAGGTGGGGCATGGTGTCGAGGCCGAGGAGCCTGTGCATGTTGCCGCCGCCGTGGCCGCCGCCCTGCACGCCCCTGGCGCTGTTGAGCAGCGCCATGAGCTGCGCGGCGGCCGCCTGCTGCGACGACGCCCAGGGCACGGGGCCGGCGCCCATGCCCATGCCCAGGCCGACGCCGAGGCCCAGCGACGGCGCGCCGCCCACGCCCTTGCAGGAGACCGCCGGCTTCGCGACCGGCGTCGGCATGGGGCGCGGCTTGCGGCAGCCGCCGCCGATGGGGACGTTGCGGAGCGCGCCGCCCTTGGTCCAGTACCGGCGGCACGTCTTGCAGAAGTGGCGCGGCTGGGTGAGGTTGTAGTTGTTGTAGTAGCAGAACTTGGTGTTGGACGAGTTGCACCGGGGGCACCGCAGCGGCGTCTGCTCCGCCCCTTGCGCCTGGCCCTGCCCCTGCCCTTGGCCCTGCGGCGAGGACGTCGCCGACGTCGACCGCTGCTGCTGCTGCTGAGCTGACGAGCGCGACGAGGTCGACGAGGACGACGTGGGCGACGGGTTGGATACGATGGGGTGCAGCAGCAGCGGCAGAGATGCCGGGTTCCCATCGTGCACGCTCTTGAGCTGGTCCATGGCTGCCCCTCCGACTCCGAGCAGTTCTTGGATCATGGTGAAGGATGGCGAAAACTCAAGCTCAAAAGGCTTCTTGAAGCAGAAGAGGATGGGTTCTTTCTTGGAGATGGCAAAGGTGGTGTGGTGTGGTTGCTTTCAGATTCTTGCTTCGTGGTGTGAATCAGAGGATGGGTTGGGGGTGGGGGCAGTGGTACTGGGGTGTGGCCGTTTATAAAGAAGTTTGAGCTGGGTGATGAGGAGAAGGATCATGCCATGGATCGGATTGGATTGAGCTAGGGCTAGCTGCTTTATTTGTCTGTGTGCCTGGGCATTGTCTCTGTTCAGAAAACTAAGCTTTGTCTTGATGTGTAATTACCTTGGACACTTTGTTGGCTGCATGTGGGTAGAAGTAGAACCAGGGTTTTAGGAATGGAGTAAGAAGGTGGGCAGCGGGGACCACCAGCAGTTTCTTGGAATGATTAATGGTAGGGTTTCGCTTCGGTTTGCCATGCAGTTTGGAACGCTGCCATGGTCTAGTTCTAACTGACCAAAGTTGTCTCCGTTTTGGGCCTTTTTCTTTTTTGTTCCCATATGCAGGTGATCATTGTTCACTTTACCGAATTATCTAGCCTTGACCCTAATCGTACAAATGGTTTTTACCACATACTCCCTTTTCCTGAAAATGTAGAGATGATTCCGGCAGTGTACTTTTTAGGAATGAGAGTAACTGTATGTAAAATACTATGAATCTACATACGTACCCGTGAATCATCGTATATTGAGTATAGCACGTACCAAATACTAATAGTATAGGGAATTGAGTGGAGCCCCTGCATCACAATCAGCGGGCTGTGGTACGCAACCTCATGATCAGCCCGGCAGCGTGTGATCATGGCACTCCAACTCAGAGACCAGAGCACTAGAAGCTGCTGCACAACAGAGAGAGATCAAATCATCTCAGGAATTTTCTAAGCCAAAAGGAAAGGAACATGCTCATGAGCAAATTGCCAAATACTAGCAGTGGAGGGAGACGGGCAGGGGATTCTCCATTCCCCAATCATGCAGTCAATGCCCAGGATCGGAGAGGCCAGCCCAGAGACCGGAAGAGTACAAGGCCATGTGTCGTTGCCATGCAATGCCTGCAACACCTGTGGCTGCGAGTCTGTTCTCAATTGAGAGAGGGAAAAAAAATATTGTGGCCGAACCTGACAATTGGGGGGCTTGGAAGGCTCTAAAAATGGGCTTATCACCCAGACGCCCACCAGCTTGGTCGGCAGGAACTGCCTTGACCATCCCGGGAAATGCCAGAGCTCTGTGACTCACGCATGAGGGGACAGCGACAACCCGCCTTGACCCTCAGCAATTTGGGTTGAACAAGCTACAAGAAGAAGCATGTAGCTGCTTTTGGCGTGATGTTTTTTAGTCATCACAATGCTAATCGATCAACACTGTGTGATTACGAAGTGCTACTACCAAAGTCGTGATCTTGCTTGTCACATTCCAACCATTTGCAAACTCAAGAAGAAGGGAACAATCCAGAAGCTAGAAGGGGAAAAAATGGGAAGAATACTACAAGGCAATGCATGAGAACATGTAAAAAGCTTTGAACAGGGAACAAGCATGTTCTTCTTATTGAGAGGTTTATAGAAGTACCCCACTCATCATATCTTGGTCACAGCCCAAGAAATTCGGCAAAGATTCCTATGTAAACGTGGTACTCCGTACGTTGCTAGCTACAGTGCTCCGGCTTTGTCTGGACGTGGCAAAACGCATATACTGTGCACTGGCATTGCCACGGCACGCGTGGTACTGTACCGTGCTTCGCTTCGTTCGCCTTCCCGTCTGCCGGCTGCCGGAGCGGCGGAGCCCATGTCGTTTGTACACGGCGCCGCGGCAGCAGAACTGGGAAATTTTGTTGGATTCCTCCTCCCTCCCTGCAAAGCGCAGCCGGGCAGCCGGACCGGTCGCCTCCTGGTCTCGGTCGGTCGGCGTGGGTGGCCCATCCCCCGACGCCGTGGGGCCCGTGGGGATGAAGGGGCCAGCTCGTAACGCACGCCTGTCGTCAGCACGGTCACGGCCATGCGTATCCTTTCTTTCGCAGATTATTCACCAATCACCAGCAGAAAAGGGCAAAGAAAAAAGGAGTGAGAGGGAAAAAAGAAAAGGTACTCCCACTGGTAGCAAAACCCCGGTTTCAGTTCCCGTTTGCTCTGCAAAGCCCTTGCTTGGAGTTCACATACCAGCATCTCTTTCACCGTTGTGATCGGAATGCAAATCCCAAGCCGCGCGCTTTGGTTGATCGGCTCCGATCTCTCTCTCTCAGCCACGCCGAAAGCCTGTAGAATCCGTAGAAGAAGCGAGCACCAGATGTTTCCTTTCCACGACCCCCAGCGGCCGTTAACCAAGTACTAGTAGAGGCGGCGAATGATTAACGTGGCCTGCAGGGCACCCGTACGCCGTGGCGTCGTGCACAGGTCAAATTACGCTGCGAGGAGCGGGCGGGCAGGGGGGCCGCGTCGGAGCGTGCCGCGCGGGGGCGGGGCAGCCCGACAGGCGGTCGTACGCCACCCCCCCGGCGGAAACGACCGCGTGCAGGTGCCTCGCCCGGATTCCTGCGCCCGCGCAGACGCAGCACGGTCCGAGCCAGTGATCCGATCCGATCCAAACGACCCAACCCAATACCCAACGCACTGGGCCGAGCCGAAGCCGAGCACCCGACGGGCGCTCGTCTCGTCCCCTCGGCGCGGCGCGGCGCGGCATGCCACCACGCCTTCGCCTTGCAGCAGCGGCCGGCCGGGGCAGGGTCACCTCTTGTTTGGGGCCGGCCGACCCCGGCGGGACGCAAAGGCAGGCAGGGCCGGCAGGGCGGGCAGAGCGGCAGGGAGGGCCGGCAGCAGGGCGCAAAGCGCTAAAGCGACACGCGCAAAAGCGAGAAGCTACCGGAGTAGCTAGCGGCTCCAGTAGCCCAGTCCCTGGTGGATGGTGGTGTTGGCCGACGGCCGATGGATTGACTCCTAGAAACCCGGGCTCCTCCCAGTCCTTGCCCGGCCGGGCCGGCCCTTTACCTCGCTGCGCGGCTGCTTCGCTTCTCCCGGACATGACGACCGGTCATGGAGTTCGATCGACGAGCGAGAGATGCATGAGAGATTCTCTCCTCGACCTCGACTCGACACCCACCTGCCGTGTCTGCGTGTGCTAGCAGCAGCTAGTACTCTATACAACCAGTAGCTCGTTCCGTGTCATGATGGTACACGCTACACTGACCCCCACTGGCTACGTAGCCTCGCCTCCTAGGAGTGGACAGCACTGTTCATTTGATTCCTTTGTATTATCCCTTGATGATGCACATCGTCGATCTGCATGGTCTTGGTAACGGAAAGAAAACTGTAGAGATTGTTCTTGCTATTGGGACCAATGACCATGGTGTACGTACTTGCTTGGATGAAAAGAGCACATGTTTCGGATCAATGGAAAGCAATGTGGAAGCAGTACAAACAAAAGCTCTGAGTTAGAAGAAGGGAAACTACTGATGATCAGGATGTGAAACATGGAAAGGTCCAAAATTGCGGTGTGGATCATGATGGCTCATGAGTGAAGATGGAAAGGAGAGGGAGAGGGTTCTTGGGAGGGAGAGAGCAGAGAGAGAGAACTCAAAAAAGAGAGGCATCAGACAATCAGACATGCACTCCGGCCGGAATCGGGGTCTGGGCACGCTGAAATCTTGGGCGAGTGGCGAGAGCCATGAGTCCGGTCTGGTCAGCACTTTCGGAGTTCGGGAAAGATGAATGGATCGGACGGATGGATGCGTCGAATGGACGGGTGCAGGCAGCAGGCAGGCAGGCAGAGTGGGTGCAGGCCGGGCCTCGTCATACGGGCCGGCCAACACAGGTTTGTCCATTGCCCGTCCGCGTCTCGCTGAATGACACGACACGACGTGACATGAGGAAACAAACTCTTGTACCCTTCCATGCTTTATCCCCTGTGTGCTCATCGCTCTCCCCTCTCTCGCCTTCTTCTTCGCGGCGCCTGACGCCTGTGAGTGTGGAGAGACTGTGAGGGGAGTGAGTCAGTAGTGAGTGTCCACTGCACGCACGCAGCTCGATGCATGCATGCACGTCAAGGAAGAATATTGGGTGGGGCCGCCGCGTCTTTTCTCGCCGGCCGGGACGAGAGACGGGACTGCAGATTAGGGGCGATACCAGTAGGAAGCATGATGATGATGGTCAAGCTCGGGATTCGTGCCCGTCTGCGCTAACCTGTTCAAAAAGGTACCCAAGAGGCACGCGCTTGAAAATTTGGCGCCCCTGCCGCTGGCTCGCGCTCACAAATCCACGCTTGGAACGAGGTGATCTTGCCATCAGAATCTTTCGGTGCTCTCGTGGATCTGAGAGCTTGGAATACCCTTGGAAATTCGGTATCCAACTGTAGATTTTTGTAAGAGATCGCTGCAAAATGACGGAGAAGCAATGGTTGGGGCAGGAACCCTCGGAGTATCAACTGTATTTGGCGGTACTAAAATGACCAAGAAGTCATGACACAAAACACTCGTGACGAATTCTCACTCTACTGTGCTATGAACCGCAACTGTTCCATTCCGTTGTGTTCCTGAATGCTGAAACCTGACGGTTCATTTGGATACAGTGCCAGTGCACAGTGACATGATCAGGTCTCAGGAGGACTAGCGCGCGCGTCAAATTAACAATGGCAGCCCGATACGTCACAGCTTTATCAGATCGCCCCGCAGCGAGGGCTCGCTTTATTCCTCGGAATTTCCACACGCGGGGAAGAGCGCGGGCAGCGGCAGCCACAGCCAAGCACCCACACACACCCATGACCCGCTGCACCCACCCGATGGCGATAGCGAGAACAAGCCTAGCGCTTCCAATCCAGCAGGGATCGGGGCGCGCTGCCAGAGGCGGCAACACAGTGCAGCGGCAAACAAAGATTCGGGAACCGCCATCATCACGGCAGGAGCACCTGCTCTGCGCCTGCCTTCCATCGATCGGCGCCACGCCCCAAGAACATTCTCAGATCCTTGCCCCCAATCTTTTTGTTTAATCGATCGCTGCTGCTCCGTGCTCAGTGGTCACCACGAATATGTATAGCTCGATAGGGCTAGGGCTAGGCTAGCCGGCTAGGGCAGTGTGACTGTGCTTGTGTGTGACAGCGCGAGGAGGGAATCAAAGACCGAATCGATCGCCATGCAGAGCATTGCATACCACCGCCTTGGACGGCACGAGAGGGGATCGGAGAAAACCATTGCGCCCATAACGTGATCCAGGCGAGGTGTGCGCGCCGTCGCGGTAGCCAAGGCCCGGATCCGGCCGTTATACTAATATATGAATATGATACGAAACTAACACATCATCGGCCGGCATTAATCATGAGCGATGGGGTAAAAGAACGGCGATCAAGATCGTGGTTGCAAACCCCAGGCGCATGATTATTGTCTGCCAATGCGCGCGCGACGTCGTTGGGGATTCGGTGCTGATGGCCGGGCTCGCTCGCTTTCAAAACGTCCTTGTGATCGATTTTCTCAGATGCGGGTGATGAGCTTTGGGACGATGGGGATCGAAATGCGCGCGGGTTATCATCTTTTGTGTCCAGGGCTGTTTAATTTGTCCGGTTGTGCAATCTTTGAGTAGTAGCTAGTGATGAAACTGCTGGACAACGAGAGATGTAGCTAGGTTTTCTATAGGGACAGCATACCACTAGATGCCTAGGTAAGGCCTTGGATTTTCATGGCCCGACTGAGTTTTAGAGTTCTTAAAAAAACTCAACGACCAGAAAAAGACTTTTGTTCTAAAACAAAGTCACCATAGTCGCTTCACTATTGACGGGAATGTCGCCTACGACTAAAGAAAAATGCGATACCAGTGCTGGGTTAAGGACTCGAACTCTAATAGACAGGTTGAACCACAAGAAACCTTATCAACTGATCTATTTATGATCATTTCGTAAAATAAAATATCGCGTTTTGAACTCAGGTCAGGACGAAAGTTTCGAAGTTCTTAGGAACCATTTTATTTGAAAGGTCTTACGAACCATTATAAGAAACAAATAGCGAAAGTGAAACTACATATGAACTATGAAGCTACAGTCTTTTTTCTAAGAAAAACATTCGGAGCTACTGTCGAAGCGACGCCATCGTGATGACATGCATGCGCATGCCTAGACAGGCCCGGTCGGGTGCCGACGTGCCGTGGAAACCCCGGGCCCGGTCGGGTGCCCTGGAAACTACAGTACAGAGCGGGCCGCTGGATAGACGGGCGCACGCAGTGCAGGCCGCAGGCATATGGTAGGATCCGCGAAGCCTGAGAAGGCCGTTTGGGCCCATGAGGACGATAGGTAGGCGCGCCAAATGGGCTATTGTGGGAACAAAGCCTGGCAGTGGGCCAGCCTCCAACGCCAACGGTTCTCATCCCCTCGAGGCCCCAACGGAACGGCGAACGCGACTGCCGCTGCCGCCTGCCATTCCCCCGGTCCGGCGGCCGCCGCCCGCCGGCCATTTCAAATTCCCAGCCCCCGGTGTCATCCCCGCCGGCCTCCTCCGACTCCGCCTCCTCCTCGACGACCCGGCGCAACTCGTCGCCGTCTTCCTCGCCGCGCCCACCTCCCGCGGCCGCCACTCGCGCGTACGATGGCGGCGCGTGAGGACTGGAGCATGTCTGACTTCGAGATCGGCAAGTACATCGGCTTGGGCAAGTTTGGCAAGGTCTACCTCGCCCGCGAGAAGCAGGTTGGTTCTCGGAAACACTACTCTCCAATTCCCCCAGATTCCCACAAAATTTCTGCGTCCCCTAAGCCTAACCGGCCGTGGCGATGATCAGAGCGGGTACGTGGTGGCGCTCAAGGTGATCTACAAGGCGAAGCTGGAGAAGTACCGCTTCCACGCGCACCTGCGGCGGGAGATTGAGATCCAGCACGGACTCGACCACCCCAACGTGCTCCGCCTCTTCGCCTGGTTCCACGACGAAGAGCGCGTCGTCCTCGTCCTCGAGTACGCGGCCCGTGGTGAGCTATACAAGGTCCTTCGCGCCGCCGGCCGCTTCACCGAGCGTACCGCCGCTACTGTAAGAACCCCCTGCCCCTGTCCCTCTTTTGTTAGTTTTCCTCCAAACTTTGGTACCTCCCGTTGGATTGGACACATTGCTCTCCCTTCTGCTGTTTATGGCTTAAAATCATGTCGAGATTGACTATAATATTATAAGCAAGCCTCTTATCGCACCAATTGTATGATATTTTTTAGGGAAATACAGTGGGCTCGTACTGTTACTTTATTAAACAAACCCAATATGAAAACGACAGAGGAAAGAGAGAAGGAAGAAGATAGGAAGAAAAACATCTGTACAAACAAAGTTTCAGAGAATTAGTCTATGAGACGTTTAGGTCTTAAGTTGGCAACTGTATGATATTATTTTTACTCAAGTCATGTAAGATCTTCAGAAATGCCCCCAATTTGAGTTTACTCTGATATGATATATATAATTCATCAATTGCTGTTTCCTGGAGTAGATACTGGCTTCTTGTGCATTGGTTACAAGTTGAAGCTTCAGTTCATAAAAAAAGTGGTTGAAGCAGCAAATTATTTTATATTTCAAAATTTTAGTGCCATTTATAAGTCATCAAAATGGTTTTTGAGTTTAGATTCTTTATTACCTGATTGCAACATTTAGTATTCTTACAAAGTCTAAAACATTTTGTTGAAGAGGATTGATCGCACTTTACAAGTTAAGCTGAAACAAAGTTTTCAACAAATTGCGTACCATTTGTGGCACATGAACGGCACATTGTGGTTTACTCCCCTGTCCCCTCAGCTTATAATACATTTATACATGAAACATTGTGATAGCATCTCCTTTAGCGTGACACTGTCTCAGCTTGTGATAATGCCATTAATGGCCAAGAATATGTGTTGGCATTGTCATACAAGACCCTAGAACATTATATACATATGCAGGCTTCCTTCTGATGTGCCATTCTTTCGTTAGATTCTGACAGCACTGAACCTTCCGTGTTTCAGTATGTTGCAAGCCTTGCTGGCGCACTGGCATACTGTCACAAGAAGCAGGTGATTCATAGGGACATCAAGCCAGAGAATTTGCTACTTGATATCGAGGTTTGTTCTTCTTTGTGCAGTTGTTGCACTTCAATACTATTATCATTCTAGCTCATCTTTGATTCTGTGCATTTATGCTGGCATTATTTATTGTTGCAAGCAACTTTGATGGTGCCTGTTGTTTTTATAACCAGATGGTCTTGTTTCTTCACAACATGTATTCTTTGCTCAAGAGTAGTGATTAAGGTTGTTTCTGCACAACATGTACCCTAAGATAACCATTACTGTAAACTTTACTCTAGAAGAGTGCCCAGACGTTTTACACCATTTTTTGTAATTTTATTAGGTTGATGGTCTTCTTTCTTGTAGAATTATTTCTGCAAGTTTGCTCAAGAATCTAATTTATAGCTAATAGCTTAAAATCTCATAGGTTTGAAATATTTCTATAGATGTTTTGCAACTCTTAAACGTAAAACTGTACATTGTAAAAGTATTTCACTTTTTTTGTATGTAAACAACACAGCATGTAAAACTTGGCTCATTTGAAATGTCAAAACTGGATTGTTGTGTAGGAAGGGTAGTAGACAACATTAAAACGTGCAATCAGCAATTAAAACGTGAAATTCAAGGCATTGTATTATATGAATGTTGAAGATGATATTTGTCGTTACAGTTCAATAGGGGTAACTCATCTTGCATGTAAATTGTGCTGGACAGGATCAGAAGCATGACTCTACAAATAGATTTGGATACTCATATACACTATTGCTGATTCACATAACATATGTGAGAAATGGTTATGCAAGGTCTTCTTAAATGTCTCAGTATTTCTGTAGGATTACTATTTCAGGGCTTATCGCTCATGCTATATTTTCTCCAGGGACGGCTTAAAATTGCAGATTTTGGATGGGCAGCTCGGTCAAATGCTAAACGACACACACTCTGTGGCACAATTGATTATCTGGCACCAGAGATGATAGAGAAAAAAGCTCATGACCATGCTGTTGACAACTGGACTTTAGGAATCCTGTGCTATGAGTTCTTATATGGTTCACCTCCTTTTGAAGCTGATGAACAGGATGATACCTTGAGAAGGTATGGCCTGGGTCATCTCATTTCTTCTTTTTTTTCACATATCTTCATTCCTTAACATTCTGTGCCACATTAATTTTGAGCAGGATAGTTAGGGTGGATTTGACATTCCCTTCAACTCCTTATGTATCTTCAGAAGCTAAGGATCTCATTTCCAAGGTAACATCTAAAATTATTAGTTATATATCCTATAGATTAATTAAAGTGGTGAGTGTAGCCTGCACTGACTTGAATTGTGATATTGTATGCAGCTTCTAGTGAAGGATTCAAGCAAGAGGCTTTCTCTTGAAGACATAATGAAGCATCCGTGGATAAAAAAGAATGCAGAACCTTCAGGGAGTTGCATTAAGCAAAGAGATCTATCAAGAGATAAGGTAAATGATACTCCTCCATTTGTTTCTATAAGGCATATGAGGATGTGAAAAGCCAGACACCATAGGTTTTGAAACAATTAGTCAAATATCAAATCGCATGCATATTTATGTACAAAAGTTACGCAAATAGATCTGTGTTTCACAAACCTTTAAAATGGTATTGATTTCAAAACAATTGATACTATATTGTAAGACAACTTAATGATAAAATGCACTCTTATAAAGCTTTTCAAACCCTAATTAATTGCCTTAAAAAATTACTGGGAAGTAGGTGAAGACGCAAGATATCTTTTGGTCAACACTCACTGTAGTACTTTGTTGAGCAGGGAAAATATTATTTTGGCCCCATAGGTAATGTATTCTATTTTAGCTTCACATACCTGTTCTTTGTCATATCTGATTATACTGAGCTCTCAATACGAATCTAAGAATCAATTTATGTTTTAGATCTAAAATAGCTGTATCTACCAATGTCGTAATACACTCTCACTCCCAGCTGAGCTACCTGGTCTAAAGAAAAACATGGCTCATTTTTTCTTATCAGTTTGCATGTTTGCTTAAATCAGCTATGTACCTTTTGCTCTGCTGAATACCTGTAGATGATACGCAATTACTGTGGAGTATATTTCCTCACGGTTTTCTGTGTGTTAGCTAAATTTCCTTGTGGTTTTCTCTACAGCCTGTACTCATATGAAAAGCGGCTCGTTTTGGCGAAAGACTTGTTTGCCAGTGGCCCAGAAACTTCACATTGCTAGAGGAGGAGTGTAATCATATTCCATGATGATGAATGAAAGGCCTGGTTCTCAAAAAAAAAATCGTCGCCTCTTGAGGACAAACACTTTGGATATTTGTAGCTCTGATAGTTCTGGAGTAGTCCTGCTTCTACAGTCTGGAGTCGTCTGTAGTCGACTGAGGATGCAGGCCGGGCCTGTGTGTTTCCCTTTAGGATTGAGCTGTGAACCCTCTGTAAATTAGTGCTTTAATAATTGTTAGTAAAGAGTAATGTGGTTTTGCTTGTGGCGATTGTCATCTCTTCGAATTTCCAATATTCTGTGTTGGGATGAGTACTGGCACTATTAGTAATTGTCCAATGCCCATGATCTGTAGCAACGAAATACTGATATGCCCGTTATGGACAAAAAAAAATCTTACCTGAACGCGGAAGCCCAGAACGCACCCGTAATTCCGTAAACCACCGAGGAACAGGCCACCGCTTGCGTCCATGGACCATGGGCCACCAAATTACGCAACCCATCTGAACCTGAAGAAGCCCATACGGCTGGCGCCACGCCGTAACCAATCTTGTTCTCCGGGCCCCACACGTCAGCCTTTGCTTATACGGCTTTTTAACCATCCACGAGCGCACCCACCCACCGGCCACCACCAGCACCAGGCTTCGTCGTCATCGCTCTTCCTCCCCGGAGCGGAGAGATCCCTTCCTCTCGGGGAAGGAGGCCTGGGGACATTTACCCCTCCTGGAACTCCAATCCTTCTAGAACCTTCCGGATCCTCCGACCCCCATGGCCTCCTCGCCCCTCCCTCTCACCTCCCTCCTCCTCCTCGCTCTGCTGCTCCTCTCCGCCCCCTCCCCGTCCGCCTCCGCCTCGCTCTCCTTCCTCACCGATTCCCTCAACGCCTCTGTCTCCACCTTCGCCGACCCGGAGCTGGAGGACCCGGCCCCGGAGCCCACCTTCCTCGAGGAGGTGATCGACGCCGTCTCGGAGAAGTACGACTGGGACCCGGACGCCGAGGTCAGGGTCTGGCCGCTCGACGCCGACGCCGTCCGCGTCGGCGCAGTGCAGCGGTACGAATTCCGGGCGCGGGCGGGCGGGGTGGCGGCGCTGGCTCGGTTCCCCGACGAGGCCGTGCAGTGGAGGCGCCCCACCTCGCCCGCTGTCGAGGAGGTGGACGGGCCGGACGGGATCGACGTCGTCCCCGGCGACGGTGCGTTTGGCTTCAGCACCGGCGTGAGGGACGTGGAGCTGGTCGGCCCGGTGGAGTTGAAGCTCGCTGGCGACGAGGACGGCGGCCTCGTCGAGCTCCAGTTGCCATCGGTGAGTGGGTTGACTTTGACTTGTCGCTGTTCCCGATTTTGCATCCGATCAGTTGCTTGCGTGGTAGGATTCCAGTAATGGTCGTGGAAATTGTTTTACTTCTAAGCCTTGATGGTTAGGTTTCAACAGCTGAGTTGATTTGGCAGCAGCTATTGTACTAGTAGTACATCTGCAGCTCTATATTTCGCCCCATTCTTCAGTGTTGCAGACGACTTCACATTGATTGCTGGTGTGTAGTAGTTCAACGTTAAATCAGCACGGATCCATGGCTTAATTTGTTTTTTGTGTGCAAATTCATGTCGTATGCTGATTGCTGAGACTAGAACATTGTTGCCCAAAACTTTGCTGGTTTTAATTGTGTAGAATCAAAACTCACCTTGGTTCATGGTGTTGTTCTGAGTTCTGACTTGATTGTGTTGGGGCTATCTAGAAATGGACCCGTGTACAGTGGTTTAAGCATGGTGCAATATACTGTGTGCATTTAAGTTTCTGCAGATATTCAATGGCACACATAATATGGAAATCTGTTACTAATGAATACAGATAGATGGCAGTTTTATTAGATATTTAAATTTAGGATGTTCCTTCTTTCCAGTCCATGTTTTCTGGTTGAAGTGAATGTATTTTTATGATTGTTTTAAGTTGGAACAGTGTAGCTCAACAACAGAAGATAAGATGGAATGGCTGGGGAAACAGAAAGCAAACACTGTTCTGGCTTGCTATGTAATCTGAGTATTGCTGTTTGTTGTGGGTGTAATAGAAAAGGACATGAATAGGATAACAGGACATGTAGATTTGCTTTGGTCTTGCTGATGGATAGCTGTGAAGTCTATCGATTATTTTAGGAGAAGAATGTAGGTTTGCGAGCAGCACTGAAGTTATCTGCTATTCTGTTGATCTGTGTTCGACTACCTATTAACTACATCGTTGTATTATTAACGCATAAAGGCACTCAAGTTGCAATAGCAGCAGCAACACCTTCGATGCTTCTTGTGTTAGAACTTTGCTGGCTAGGTTTTCATATTTGATTTAGAGTTCACTACCATGTCACTTTCAAATCTGTCTTACTAGACTCACTTTTCAATTGCAGTGTCCTGAGTATGTGTCAAAATGATTTCTGTTTTCTTGGTTTGCAATATATAGTTACCCAATTAGTAAGGTCCTCTTCACATTCTTTGCTAGCATCTTTTCATGAATTAACAACAAAACATGCATAGGCTAAAGTCGTCTTTCCTTTTGTAGACTTATGGTCATCCTGCTTTACTCAACATTTGTTTCATCAGCTCTGCATTAGGAAATGTACAGTGTAATTTCTCCCTCGATTGTTACAGAATCTTATGTTGCACCTCTTCTGCAGGGGAATGTCACATATACAAGGCTGAAGAGGATACGTGTTGCTGATGGCGTTGGATTAAAGGTCATTGGTGCACAGAAAATTTCACTTTCTCACCCACACAGTATAGGCCTTTTAGCAAATGGAAGTTTGCTGACTAGTAACAACGACCTAAGCCAAATATGGCCTTGGAGCTACTCAACCTGTGCCCCATTACTTCAAGTTGGTGTTGTAGGATCAGTTGTAATTGTTGTCCATCAAACCAGTGTGTCTGGAGGCCATGTGAAGACTGTGTTGAGATCACTTGACACCATGGAATTATTGCCGGACAAGTGTCAAGTCAATGTATCAAATCGGTTAATCTCAGCATGTTTGTTCTGCTCGATTAGCCCAAGACTGATAAAGCTTGAAAGAATCTTGAAGACTTGGTTTAGCAAAAGAAACCCGGAGAATAGCACAATGAACTTCATTGAGGCTAAAGTGACATCAACACCTTTGGTGAAATTCCGTTTGGAGCTTGAAAGGGACATCACTGAAGAGGATCACAGCTTGAAATATGTTCCAGAGTGGAAAACGAAACATATGGTCCAGCGAGTCACCGTTGACATTATAGCTAAGGTGGAAGATGACGATAGGCTGAAGGCTATTTCAGTGAAGAAAGTTAGACAACCGTTCCCTATAGTGGACACTACTACTTGGGGCAGCCTGACTTCAAATGTTTCTTTCACGCAGTTTATGTCATTTATATTACCACCAGAACCACTGTCGCTTGATGTAGAATGGTGATAACTTTTGTTCTGATCTGCTTCTGATAGGGATGATAGGAAATTGCACATATACATCGAGTCCGTGTATACTTGTTTAGGCTGGAAGTGAACCTGAAAAATGGTATTGCTGTAACATCTTGTCAAAATTTTGTATTGCTTCTGGCTACTGTCTGAGTAAAGTCACTGTCTGCGTGCCTTTGTGCAACGGCTGTCTTTAGTGCCTTGCGTGTTCTGTGCCGCCTTGTTCAGTTTCGTGAGCAATGCTGTATCGTTGATTTTTCAGCTTTGTACTATCCTGAGCCTTCTTTGTGCCATGGCTGCCTTTGTACTATATGCATTTTTCTCAATTCTTGTCTATAACGAAGGTGAACTGCAAAACCCTCGTTAACTGAACCTCCATCCATGGCCGTTCAATAATAATATCAATATCGCGTGATTTTGATATTCCGAAAACATCAGGTAAGGCAAGCAAAAACAAAACGGAACACAGGCTTATCTCCCTCAAATTACCTCAAGAATACAGGAACAAAGGCCACAAGATACTAGGGTTAGTAGGGCAAATATTTTTATTCCAAAAAAAAATACAATTCCTTGTCGGGTAGACTACATGAATTCAATTCAATCAAACAATAAGGTTGCCTTCCCTCGGCACCACGCTGGCCGATACACCAGTGAAAATAACCACATAATTCAGAGCGCAATCTTTCCTTTTACATAAGTTTCTAACATCATCCCCATGTCTCAAAACAGAACAGAACGTGCCATGCTCGGCTAATCCTACAGCCATGATGCTCATTCATCTGCCTTTAAGGTGTATACTGGGGTTCCTCAGGCTACAGAGTACAAGAATTATTGCCTTCGAAAGAGCATCCACAACTAATCTGTCAGCTAAGCTGCCAATAGGCATCTGCTGCAAGGCAACATCCAATAAATAAGAATGCCAAAACCACGGCTTAGCTCGTCCCTTGTCAGTAAAGCTTGGCCAGAAAAAAGAAAAAATTGGACTGGATTTTACATGTGGTCTTGCCACAATGCACATCTCAGGAGGCGGCGACTGTGAATTGCGCCAAATCATGCTCATATATTGTATCTGTTATTCTCGATGGTGGCCAGTATCGAAGCACAGATCTCCCTAGGATGCTCTTCACTGGAAGTGGCCCCCTGCAGAGATAATACAGCACGTGAGCTATTGTTGTGGAAATTGGGGCTTGAAAGATGAAGCCCACATCCTTTATTAGAGGTCAAGCATACCAGTTATGTGAATCAAAGCTGTTGTTTCTGTTATCTCCCAGTACAAATACATAGCCTCCAGGCACAGTCTGGCCAATCAACAAAAGTTAATAGGGTGTGACACTACAGATTCAGAAGATAAACTACTAGCTTTATGTACGATCAATCCATAACAGGACCAACCTAGAGATCAACCAACATAGAAAACACAAATAAATTTGACATTCCAGCCAATTCAATGTTTCAACTTATCAAATAATGGTTCACAGGTTATCTGAGCTAGAATTGATGCCACATAAATATGATGGTGTCAGCTTGCCATAAAGTACAAACCAGAAATAATGGTGCTTTAGTATTTGATAAGAAGTTTCATACCAGTGCATCCATTTCATAGTCAGCTGGCTCCAGCACAAATTCCTCATCCTGAACTTCTCCATTAACCAATAAATTACCATCACGTACCTATCAAAAACAAGGAATGCCAATGGGTAGAAATCATAAGTGGATCATCTAACCTCAAAAATTGCTTATCAAACAATAATATAAAAATGAAGGTAAACATAAAGAGGTTACTACCATTGGGATAAAAGCTTACTTCAACGATGTCCCCACCCTTTGCCACAACTCTCTTGATGAACACATCACTTGAGCTGTAGCCCAATGCCTTGAAAAGAAGGTTCTTTATTATAACTAGCCTCGAACTTGACAAGACAAAATGGAGAAAAAAGATTATCATACCTGAAGGACTGGAGGTGCACGGAATATCACAATGTCCAAAATTTCTGGCTCGCGGAAAATGTATGAAACCTACAGTAACGATAGGAGCAGGATGTTAAATGCTTGTTCGTCAACATCAGCAAACAACACATAGACAAGAAAAATTCCTATTCATGTAACATAGTGAATGGAAATCATTATACCTTCTCAGCAAGGATCCGGTCACCAACATCAAATGTTGGGTACATTGACTTGGATGGGATGGACCTCGGCTCAGCTAGGGATGATTTATAGAGCAGTGGCACAGTCACAGCTGCGAAGACAGTCTTTGCATCATCCGAGCATGAGCTCACCCACCTCGAGAACCAACCGGCCTTCCTGCTTACCCTTGCGCCTGCAGCAAGACTAGCACCACTCTTCCTCAACATCCCAGCTGCACCAGAGGCAATTGCGCCAGTACCAATCCCAGCTGAACCTGAGGCGATGCTCGCACTCCCAACCAGCGCTTGAATGCCCACCTTGGAAGGAGCAGCCACGGCAGGTGACGGCACAGGTCCAGGACCAGAAGATGGGACAACTCTCCGTGCTGCAGGACCCGGCGATGGGACAGCTCTGCGCGATGCAGGACCCGGCGATGGTGCAGCTGCGCGCGGCGCAGCCGCCGCCGACACACCAGCTGGTCGTCCTGAGCTGCGGGAGGCCGTGGCAGCGGTGACGATGTCACTGCAAGGGAGCCACTTGGTCGCCTGCAGGAACGGGAGGAGCGCCGCAGGGTTGAATCCGGCTGATATCGACGGCGATGCCACAAGGGAGGAGGCCCCCGCAATGCCACCAGTCGAACCCATCCCGGACGCGAACACGGACAGCAGCCCGACGGCCAGCGACGCTGGCGGGTCATCCACCGGCGCCTTCGTGGAGCACGACCGCGGGAGGAACAGCGAGTGGCCGCTTCCCGCGGAGGCGGACCGGGGCAGAGCCTTGGGCTTGGGCTTCGGGTGGTTGTGATCCTCGGCATCATGGTTGGACTCGACGCGGCGCGAGGACGCGAAGAGGCAGAAGGGGCGGGATAGCGCGTCCTGGATGAAGCGGCACCCCGGCCCAGGCGCCGCTCCAGCTCCGGCGGCTGCGGCGGATGTGCAGCGCAGGCCGAAGTTCGCGGCCAGGTTCTGCGCCACGTAGCCCGAGTAGGACATCGTGATGCGGATCGCCATCGCGGCGGCGCCTCGCGCACGCGCGAAGACGGAGGGGGCTAATCTTGGGTCGCTGGACCTTACTGGGTATGGCGGCCCATTCCGATCGGGTGGCCGTCGGCGGGAGGGCGCGCGGGGTATCGGAGATCTAGGGTTCCGCGGGAGGGCGGCCGGAGGCGGCTATGGATCGCCGGAGAGGGAAGACTCACAGATCGAGGAGCGGGGTAGGTGGCCGGCGAGGTGATGCCTCGCCGGCGGCGGCCGCCGAGGTCAACGGCGGAGGCGGCGAGGTCGGAGAGGAAGAGGGGGAGATGCGGGTGGAAGCCCTGGAAGCCTGGAAGGGAAGCGACGACGCGGCTCTTTTATGTCGTTGCAGGCGTTGAGGAGTTCGTGGAGGCCGCTCGGATTTTCGGGGATTTTCTGCGGGGTGGGCCCAGCTAGGTTGGAACGAGTGTGGTGGGCGGATAAATTGGATATCGCCATATCGGCGTGTCGCAAAGTTCTGGGAAGAAAAAGGATAGGAAACGAGGCACTTTGGGGATTCTATTTAGCTTTCGCGTATGGATCTTTTGTTATTTCTTTTAGAGTTAAATGCATCATTAGTACATAAACTTGACGGATGAGTGCGTTTAGATATATTATCTCTTTAATTGCTCATTTAGGAGCAGCAACTTGGCATGCACGTGTAAATAGGTCACAAAACGACACACGGGCAAAATGATGCCACGAGGTCACAAAATGACACACGGGCAA
The DNA here is from genome assembly GCA_033239725.1 of Echinochloa phyllopogon. Taxonomy (NCBI): domain Eukaryota; kingdom Viridiplantae; phylum Streptophyta; class Magnoliopsida; order Poales; family Poaceae; genus Echinochloa; species Echinochloa phyllopogon. The sequence continues at coordinate 5,380,706 of BTCW01000009.1, read as the reverse complement.
AATGATGCCAAGTAGGCAGCTGATGTGTTAGCTGATTTTTTTTAGAAAAGACCTTACTCATTGGGCAATTTAATTGAGTTGGTTAACATTCTGTTTTGGGTTTTCTTTGTAGGATGTTGTATCCAAAAAATATTATAAATGTTTCAAAATCATATATTTTATGAAAAATATTTTTGGCTAGATGAAATAAAATAATAAAAAACACGATATATATATTTCCCGGTATTGTATACGCGTAAATATTTGACTTTTCAATTCATAGCTCAAACCGATGATCAGAATTCATGGTTGTCTATATCTCATCAAATCTTTTCCGTTTCACTACTCACTTATTGTTTTGAAACTCATACTGTGAAGTGATGAGTACCGGGAAGGACTACTGACGTGCGGCATGAAAAAGACTGGCCGGGCGGCATTGGACACGGAAAAGACCTGCCGACGGCATGCCGTAGAAAAATTGATCGGCCCAAAAACTTGATCTCCGTCTAAACTTGCAGCCGTAAAAAACAGTCCTAACAAACAACATAAAAATAAAAATAAGTGGGGGTAATTTGCAATAGTTTTGCCCACATGTCTGATGACCTATTTGCACTCACATATCAAGTTGGTGCTCGTAAATGAGCAATGAGACAGATGATGTACCTAAATGCATCCACAAGCCAAGTTTACGTACTAATGATGCATTTAACTCTTTCTTTTATCTGCACGATTTTATTAGTATTTTCCGGCAAGCGTTTTTCAAATAAAATAAACGAAGTTTTTGAATATTTAATGAAACCAAATTTCAAATAATTTAGTTTGAAGAAGTTAAGGGATTGATGACACATTTTTTACACAGATTGCAACGGACATTTTCTTTTTCTGCAAATACACACATCTTTTTGCGAGGCCGCAAATACACACATGAGAATTATTAAGTATTTGCTACATCGACCGCTAAAGCTCAACAATTCTAAAGTAATATTTCCTTTATCAAAAATTTACAGCTGGGTTTTACACAGATGTACCAAAGCCGAAGACTCATTGTAAACAGCGAGCGGTCCTTTCTATACAGTACTAATCGTTGCTAATCTCTACAGCTATACCAAAGCATGTACAGCATCCCCAAATTCCCCAAAACTATCCCACAGTTCTAAGAGGCAGGATGAGCAAAATTCAGTTTTCAGATCATCCCACCATCGGAAAAGAACATCCCCAAATTCCCCAAAACTACAGTTCGAAGAGGCAGGATGAGCAAAATTCAGTTTTCAGATCATCCCACCATCGGAAAAGAACATGTTCCGGCTCCACTTGACTTGAGAGACAACAAGCCCTGAGGCCCTAAGCCCATTCAACCCACTAGTTTTACGCGCCGAAGTGACGACACTTTGCTACACCTCAAAGCAAAGCAACGCTGGCATTGAACAGCATATGGTTGTTGTTTGGTTGCCGACTTGTCGGGACGATGCTTCTTGGCAGCTTCCCCATCACCAATCCAGGTCACAGATTACCTCACGTGGTTGCCGCCCATGAGCCATAAGAGAGAGCAGTGCAAGGCAATGAGTCCATGACCTGCGACGAGGATTCAGGAAATGCAGTTAGATTCGGATTAGAGTTGAACTAGTCCAGATTCCAACAGAAATAAACAGCATCTGAAGGGGCACCACATGTTTGGTTAGAATGATTCAGAGGCCAAAGATGAATACATATGATCGCCAGCATAGGGTCCTTAACAATTAAAGTAACAGCTTTTATATATACAAACATTAGCTAGGAATCGTCAGATGGTAGAACTCTGACGGCTGAATACAAATTTTCGGTTGGGCTTCTGACATCGGAACTGCGGTAAGCACTGACGTAGCCCAGAGGCAGAACAGCAGATACATTAATAATGTATTTGGGTAAAGAGGCAATAACAAAGCAAGAGAGCATCCAGATCAGCAAACCACCAGCAGACTTCGATAACGAAGTCACAACGTGCTATAGAGACGTCAGGGACCCTCCATGACAACACAGGCGGCTGCTTTTGTGGACTTTTTTTTCATGCAATACAGAACAAGCGTGCAACTTCCCACTTGCTCACTTAGGTTGGTTCGGTTAATCCCCCCATGGGAGGGAATGGAGGGGATTCCAATCCCTCCCATTTGGGGATTAAACGAACGTAGCCATAAGAAGCTAACATGAACCAATGCCCTAGACAGGTATAGTGTGTACAGGTCATGATCTGAAAGCATGGAATTTTCTATAATCTACTGCACCAGCAAAGAAGCTGAACATTTTGGTTGTAAATATGTAGCAGCAGGAATGTGCAATAGTCAAAGTTGTAAACGTGTGTGGAAGTGTAAAAATGCACTGGCAATTGACCAAAGAAACAACGGGGTAACATGTTGACTACAAGCTGCATGCTGCAGGAAAAGGGAGGGGGAAAGGGATGGAGTCAAATGGACATACAACAGAAGATGGAATACAGGGCTAGCGCTCTCTTCTGAGTGGCTTCCTTCCCTGGGAACATTGGACATGCACAGAAAAATGACATCAATATAATGAAAGATAAAAAACAATCAACATGATAAGATGGCATGAGATAGTTCTGACCCTACAAAATTCGAAGTTCACTTACGCTACGCTTGCCTGAAGCTGCTGTTCCACCTATACGAACATAAAGGTACAATGTTAAGTAATTCTTACAAATAAGAAAAAAAAGTAATTCTTACAAATAAGAGAACCCAGAATTATAATTATCTGGAACATAAAAGCCCAAAATAACCATGAGGATCCGGCAGGGAGTAAGTTTAATCCAGTAAGTATGGAAATGGAAAGTAACAATCAGGCACAGTGCCCAACTGCCCATGGATTATCACCATGATAAAAGAAAAGGTATCAATGCCTTCTCCTATGACCAATTTCACCTCATGCAACTCAGATACATGCCAAACAACATACAGGGGCTGATGGAATTCCAATAAGACTCATCGAATATGCCAGAGATCCGCGTATCACATTTTCCCCCCTTCATGTTTCACCAGCAGAATGCATTGTTTTTCACAAATTCTGAATGATGAAGGTACATGATATTGATCTATAAACTTGTGTTTGCTGCTGATTCCATTAAGTCCCTGTCACACCCGATTTTCAAGGGAAAACCAAGTGCGTTTCATATGTGCGCCAGGATCATGTTTACACACATACGATAGACAAAAGAGTGTAATATCGAAACACAGTGTTCTAAATTACAAGAGATTTATTATAATATTCATATTACACTCTCGGGAGACACGAAGGTCTTTATCGCGGAACCAGCGATAGCTAAACGAAGCGTCTTCAGCTTCCATCTTCCACAGGCATCTTGACTGGGGGAAACGCAAGCCTGAGAACTCATCGTAGTCACTGTAGTATTCTCCTTCATTTCCTTCTTCTGATTCAGCAATGGCAAGTGTGAGTACACCTAACTAGGTACTCAGCAAGCGGGGTGAAAATGCAAGGCCACAAGGATAGGCTATGGTTCACAGCAGTGAGCATTTTAGAGTTGATCAAGTTTTAATTAGCAATTTCCTATTTACTAGATGTAAATTTATACCATCCCACTTAAGCATTTAAAAGAACATCTTTTTCCAAAACCCACGAGTAAAACCACGATTTATATTCCATTTTAAGTTTAATTATCATGTGAGGGTCCAAGCCGCTCTTGACCGTGAGCACGGCTGATATATCAGTTTTACACTCTGCAGAGGTTGTACACTTTCACCATAGCTCGTGTTCCCCATGTTGCCCGGGTTTGCAAGGCCCTTAAACACTTCCAAGGTGAGTGGCTAGGGGTCCACTTCGAAGCCTTTACAAAGATATGCAACAGTCCAACAAACCCGCAAGAGTTACAGCTAGGGCGGACCACAACCCTCCCTAATGGTCAACACATTAGCAAAGGCCGCTACCCCAAAAGGACCGGGCTGTACCCCTGCAACCCCAGACCCCCTCTGCTCCTTTCGGATAAGGCTATCAGTACAATCGCACATCTAATTAATTGGCTAAGGTCAGAGCCCATTTTGACACCATGGTTGCACTGTTTTCTTGGGTGGTTCTCCATGTTCCGATTAAATAATTGTTCTCTTGTATTAACCGACATTCAATAATAAAGATATCGTGATCAATAATTTTATAAAGATCCAATTTAACCATTCCCAAAGTATTGCAACACTAAGCATGAACTAACCCAGAAATATTATTTAAAACAGGGGTTGATACAAGGGAGCATGGTAAAAGACTAGATAAATCCTTAAAAAGGTATCCCCATCATATTAATGCAATAATAGTAAATTTTAGTTTGACATGCAATTGTATAGGACAAAAAGAATATGCGGGGAGGGCCACTTGCCTTGGTCTACAAAAAGATCTTCTTCTTCTTCGTAGAACTGTTCCGGATCCGCGTCGACGGGCGACTCGGTTGCAACTGGCACGAGGTCTACGAACAACACAATAAAACAATAAGAAAACAGTACATCAAACATTCTTAATAGACTACAACAAGCATCTAAAACTAATAAGCTCGAGAAGACGAACGCTTGGACACCAAGAATGCTAAAAACGGAGCTAGGACGGAAAAGATATGGCCAAAACAAGTTTTAGGGACTTGCTGGCAAAGAAACTAAGTTTTCAGGGGCTAAACTGAAGAAAACCAGGGGCTAAAACATAAATACGCATTAAACCCGAGGGCTAACGCGCAAAAGACAAGGGCTGGGCTTCGGAAAACAAAAACAGAGAAGCTTGGGGTGTTTTCTGTAAAATTCAGGACCTAAATCTAATTATTTTTGAACTAAACAGGACGGCGGGTTAATTTCAGAGAAATACAGAGTCTCTTTTGCAAAAAGGCCTCGGTTGACCGTTATCTGCTGGTTTGACTCGAGTTATGTTGAATATGGGCCGTCGATCACGCGATGGACGGCAGACAGGAGAGGGGCGGATCGGCCGGCGGCGGGAACGCCGGCGAACGGCGGCGCCGGGCCGGAACTTCACCGGAGAAGCTCGAACTCGAGCTACAGAGCTCGGTTTGGGACGCGGTTTGGCGCTAAAGGACCGGGGCGAGCTGGCGAACTCGTTGGGGGTGGTCTCGTCGTGGATTGCGCAGCGAGGGCGGCGGTTCGTCGGCGAACAGAGGCGGGCGGCGGTGAACTCGCCGGAGTTCACCCGAACTCGGGGTTCCGGCCACGATTTCAACCGCGGTTAGGTTCTGGGTGTGGCTGGGAAGTTGGTGAACGTGTTCAGGGGGCTCTAGTCATTCAATTAGCTACGGTGGTGGTGTTCGTCGACGGACGGCGGCGGTGGAGCGCCAGCGAGAGCCGTCGGGGTACAACTAGTGCGAACCAGAGAGCGAGAAGGGGTTCGAGAGCATCGTTACCTCGGTGCGATGCGTTTGGTGCAGTCGGACGGGGTGAAGCAGTGCCGGAGCGACGGATCGACGACGCGGCGGCGCTCGGGCGGCGGCGGCAGCGGAAATTGGAGTGGCTCCGGGGGAATTGGGTGGCGAGAGGGGTCGAAGAGGATTCTCGGGGGCTCGGTCGTGCTCTTTAAAGGGCGAAGAGGAGAGGGGAAAGGCTCGGTGCCGAGGGGAAAGGATGGGCCGGCCATTAATGGCGCCCGGTGGTGGAGAGCTCGGTGGAGAAGCCGTTTCGGAGGGAGAGCGAGGGGTTAGAGTGGTGCGGCCGTTTCTCGGGCTCGGTGGACGGGGAGAGGAAGAGGCGCGGGAGAGGGAGCGGCGCGGGGAGCTCGAGCGGCGCGGGCGGCGGCGAGGCAGGGGAGAGCGTCGGGAGGAAGGGGAAGGGGGAAGAGGCTGACGGCCGGGGCCCGCCTGCCAGGGACGCGAGGGAGAGAGGCGAAGCTCGGGCCGCTGCTGGGCCGAAAAAGGCGAGCAGGCCGGCGGTGAAGGGAGAAAGAGAGGGGGAGAGAGGAGTGGGCCGTGAGGGCTGTAGGGCCGGAAAGAGAGGGAGAGAGACGGGCTGGGCCAGGGAGAGAAAGAGAGCTTGAGAGAAAGTTAAGGGGCGGAAACCGGACTTTTTCATGCTTTAGAAATTCACACACAAATCAAACAAAATACATGCAAACAAAAAATGATGCACATGCACTTGTTGTTCCAAAATTATTTAAATGATGTTTAAATATTTTTAGGCTCAAATTAAATTAAAAATTTAATTAAGTCCTTAGAAAATTAAATTAAACCAAGTCGCTATGATTTATTTGTGATGGAATTTTAGGGTGTTACAAATCCTACCCCCCTTAAAGAGAATCTCGTCCCGAGATTCAGGAAGATTCGGAGAACAGCTAAGGGAACTCTTCCATAAGTTCTTCTTCTCTTTCCCAAGTGGCCTCATTTTCTGAGTGATTGCTCCATTGAACTTTGCACATTTTTATTACTTTGCTTCGTGTGACCCTCTGTGACTTGTCTAGGATTTTGATAGGATACTCCTTATAAGTCAAGTCATCCTTTACTTCTAAATCCTCCAATGGTAAGTGCTCCACTCTAATTTCATTTGAGCACTTCTTCAGCTGTGATACATGGAACACATCATGAACTCCTGATAATCGAGCCGGTAATTCCAACCTATATGCCACTTCTCCTTTTCTTTCCAGTATTTTAAAAGGTCCGATAAAACGAGGTGATAACTTCCCTCTGACATTAAATCTTCGCAATCCTCTGATAGGTGATACTCTGAGATAGGCATAATCTCCTTCCTCGAATACCACTTCTCTCCTCTTAGGGTCAGCGTAACTCTTTTGGCGTGACTGTGCGGTTTTAAGATTCTCCCGAATTATTTCAACTTGTCTTTCTGCTTCCTTTATAATTTCTGGTCCGAAGAGTTGACTTTCACCCGTTTGATTCCAGTACAAGGGTGTTCTGCATTTTCTCCCGTACAAGGCTTCAAACGGTGCCATCTTAAGACTAGATTGATAACTGTTGTTGTAAGCGAACTCCGCATATGGTAAACTTTTGTCCCAACTACCTCCATGCTTTAAAGCACAAGCCCTTAACATATCTTCCAATATCTGATTCGTCCTTTCAGTTTGACCATCAGTCTGTGGATGGTATGCTGAGCTGAAATTCAATTTCGTATTCATTGACTCATGTAGCTTCTTCCAAAAACGTGATGTAAACTGAGTGCCTCGATCCGACACTATCTTTTTAGGAACTCCGTGCAGACATACAATTCGTGACATGTACAACTCTGCTAGCCTGGCTCCTGAGTAAGTGGTTTTAACTGGTATAAAATGTGCAACTTTGGTTAACCTGTCCACGATAACCCATATGGAATCATAACCATCGCGTGTACGAGGTAAACCTACAATGAAATCCATACCAATTTCTTCCCATTTCCACTCAGGTACTTTCAGTGGTTGCAGCAAACCGGCTGGTCTCTGGTGTTCTGCTTTTACCCTTTGACATATGTCACACAAGGCGACATGAGCTGCGACATCTCTTTTCATTCCGTACCACCAGTATTTCTGTTTTAGATCTTGGTACATCTTGGTGCTACCAGGGTGAATAGAGTATGCCGAATCATGAGCTTCTTTCAGTATAGTCTCACGTAGGCGATCGTCTTCTGGCACACATATCCTGTTTCTGAACCATATGGTTCCCTGATCATCTTTCTTAAAATCGGGAACTTTTCCTGAATCAATCAGCTTTTCGTATTCTTTGATCTTTTCATCTGTCAACTGTCCTTTTCTGATTTCCTGTTCAAGTGTTGATTCGACCTCCAAGGTAATAGATTCACTCTGGGCTACGATTCCTAAGTTGAGCCGTGCCATTTCCCAACATAACTCCTGTGGTTTCAACTGAGCTATAAGCATGTTTGCCTGACTCTTCCGACTCAAAGCATCTGCCACAACATTAGCTTTACCAGGGTGGTACTGAATATCCAAGTCATAGTCCTTGATTAATTCCAGCCATCTGCGTTGTCTGAGATTGATATCCTTCTGAGTGAAGATATACTTCAAACTCTTATGGTCGGTAAAGATCTGACACTTGTTACCAATCATGTAATGTCTCCAGATTTTCAGTGCGTGTACAACGGCGGCCAATTCTAGATCATGTGTTGGATAATTCTGTTCATGTTTCCTCAGTTGCCTGGAAGCATAAGCCACTACTTTTCCTTCTTGCATTAAAACACATCCAAGGCCTTGACGCGAGGCATCACAATATACATCAAACCCTTTGTGTATGTCTGGCATTATCAGCACAGGTGCAGTAGTCAATCTTTTCTTCAATTCTTCGAAACTAGCTTGGCATTTATCGCTCCATTTGAATTATTTTCCCTTCTCTAGTAAAGTTGTAAGCGGTTTCACAATCTTCGAGAAGCCTTCAATAAACCTGCGGTAGTAACCTGCCAATCCGAGAAAACTCCTGATCTCAGACACATTCTTCGGAGGGTTCCAGTTCAACACATCCTGAACTTTACTCGGATCCACTGCTATTCCTCCGTCGGTGATAACATGACCAAGAAATGAAACTTCCTTTAACCAAAAGTCACACTTGCTGAACTTAGCATACAACTGATGTTCTCGAAGTCTTTGTAATACAAGTCTTAAATGCTCCTCGTGTTCTTCCTCATTCTGAGAGAATATCAAAATGTCGTCAATGAACACTACTACAAACTTGTCCAAATAATCCATGAACACCTTGTTCATCAAATACATGAAGTATGCCGGGGCATTTGTCAATCCGAATGACATGACAGTAAACTCATACAACCCATATCTGGACGTGAAAGCTGTCTTGGGAATGTCCTCCGGACGAATTCTCAATTGATGATATCCCGATCGCAGATCTATCTTAGAAAACACTTTTGCACCTCTCATCTGATCAAACAGATCCTCGATCCTAGGCAAGGGATATTTGTTTTTCATGGTGACCTCATTAAGAGATCGATAGTCTACACACATCCTTCTAGAGCCATCTTTCTTGTCTACGAAGAGAGTGGGGGCTCCCCATGGTGATGAACTAGGACGGATAAACCCTTTACTTAACAATTCTTCTATTTGTTTCTTAAGTTCTGCCAAGTCTTTGACATCCATTCTATATGGCCTCTTAGATATAGGAGCAGTACCAGGTAAAAGTTCAATGCTGAATTCAATATCTCGGTCAGGTGGCATACCTGGTAAATCATCTGGAAATACATCCGGATATTCGTTCACTATTTTGATATCTTCTAGAGTCTTGCCTTCCATAGAATTTACTGTTCCGCCTTCTGTCGATGAGGGAGTTGCCACATACTCAATTCTGTCTCCGTTAGGACCGGTTAAGAGTACTGACTTCTTTCGGCACTGAATAGATCCATCCCATTGGTGTAACCAATCCATTCCCAGAATTATATCTATTCCCCAAGATTTTAGAACTACCAGATCAGCTGGGAAATCTACTCCCATGATGTTAAGGGTCACTTGTGGGCATAATAAAGTGGCTTGCATTTCTCCGCCGGGAGTACTAACTAATAACTGCTTTTTCATAGCCCTCATGTTCATGCCATGTTTTGCCACAAATTGTTCAGTAATAAATGAATGCGTTGCTCCAGAATCGAATAAAATTGTTGCAGGTATGGAATTGACAAGGAACGTACCAAGTACAACTCCTGGAGCTTCTTGTGCTTGTTCAGCGGTCACATGGTTCACCCTTCCACGAACAAAGTTCCGCTGAGCCCTGTTGCCTTGTGCACTTGAGCTTCCTGGACGAACTTGTGACGTTGGTTTCTCGGTCCTCTGTTCATTGCCTCTCTGTGGAGTGTGCATCCCACGCTGAGGACAGCTGTTAGCATAGTGTCCCAATTCTCCACATTTAAAACATCCATTTGGCTGTACTGGAGCATTGTTTCTCATAGGAGCGCCTGTGGCATTGCTTGGGCGGGGAGTGGTTGAGTTGTTGATTGTCCGATTCTGCTGAGGATTCGGAGTACGGGGTGATTGCTGATTGAAGCGCTGTGGCTGCTGAAATGTACGTTGCAACTGCATGTTCTGTGGATAGCTTCTATTCTGTCCACCAGAGTGGAAGTAGGAACCCTGAGAAGAATTGTAGCGGGGGCGAGTGTTACTGCTAGACTGTCCCTGGAACTTCCGTTTGTGTTCACCAATTTCCTTGCGTTTGCTTTCCAGGCCAATAGCTTTGTTCAGAAGAGTCTGGAAGTCTGGAAAGATGTGACTCTGCAACTGATAATTGAGCGGCCCTATAAGACCATCCAGAAATCGTTCCTGTCTCTTGGCATCTGTGTTGACCTCTTCAGGTGCATAGCGAGATAACTGGGTGAATTTGTCCAGGTACTCGCTAACTGACATGTTGCCTTGCTTCAGTGCGAGGAATTCCTTCTGTTTTAACTTCATAACTCCAGAGGGAATGTGGTAAGCTCTGAAGCTATTCCTGAACTCTTGCCAAGTGATGTTCTGTGGTGCGGCATGTGCAGCGGTGTATGCATCCCACCAGTCAGCTGCTGGTCCTTCAAGTCTGCCTGCAGCATATAGCACCATTTCACGATCGGTGCACTGAGTCATTTCCAGCTTCCTGGCAACAACCTTTAGCCAGTCATCGGCATCCAATGGATCTGATGAGTGAGAATAAGTGGGCGGACGGTGGCTCATGAATTCCTTATGCTTGTCTCTGGGCGGTGGTGGTGCTGGTGCTGGTTGTGGTGGCTGGTTTTGTTGTGCTTGCAGGTTTTGCACTGTTGCAGCGAGATTCTGCAGCAGTTGATTCTGAGCAGCCAGAAACTGTTGCATAGCTGGATCCATTAGTGGGTTTGGTGGGGGAGGTGGTGCTTGATTCCTCTGACTTGCAATATGAGCGCGTATCACCGGTGGAATATACTGTCCTCCTCCTGACCTGGTGTTTACCATCTGAGTGTTAGGGAAAAGTATCTCAGATAAGAACTGAACAGATAAAGATGAGTAAAGTAAAAGCATAAGGGGGCTAAGATTAATTAATTAAACTAATTATTTAATTGACGCAGTTGTGGCCATCACTCCACAAAAGCATCCAGTCATCACAAAGATCCAACTCAACCATGTTTTCAACCATCTACCACTATTACATCGCATCGTCCTCGCAGGAACGGAATTATTAACAAAAGAAAAAGGGGTAGACATCTAAAACTCCTAGCCAAGACTGGTGGTAGCTCCGGGGGTGCCGTAACGAAGCTTCTTGCGCGGAGGGGAAGACGTGGTGCAGTGCTGAACCATCTCCTCAGGAGGTGCCTGTCCTGCAAGCTGAGCCTCGAGCTGTACGATCTTGGCCTGAGCGTCCTGGAGCTTCCCGTGCAGTCCCTCGATCTCGGAGGTGGCTCCCTCCAAGTCGGTGTTGAGTGCAGCAGTGACTCGAGCAAGGACGTCCACACGGTCGTCTCCGGTCTGAGAAGCAGGTACCACCGTGTCCTCAGTACCAACCGGTCGGCTGGGTACGTGGCGGAAGTCGGAGTAGTACAGCTGGTCGCGGAAACGGTAGCTGTAGGAGTAGAGTGCTCTCCTGGCGGCGTCGTTGATGGCGGCGTCCTCGGTGGAGAAGGGAACACAGCTGTAGTGCGTCGAACGGATCCTCCATCCAGAAGCATCTGGCTGAGGTACCCGGATGTGTACCTGAGCTGTGTAGTAGTCCTCCAGGCCAGGCTCCTCGAAGTGCTCGACCACGTACTGAGGCTTTAGAGTGAACTCTAAAAACCCCAGTAGCTCCTCCAGCAGTCTGCAGAACTGCCCGGTACCACCCAGCGAAGCGTGAAGGTGGTACTCCGGACCACGCTGGCGGGGCTCCTCTGGATCCTCCTCGTCGTTGTTGTTGTCGTTCTCCTGGTCGTCGACCTCCATGTCGGGGTCATCCCCGTCACTAGGCTCCTCCTCGTCGCTGTCGCCCCCAGAGTCGTCAGGGTCACCTCCAGCAGCGTCTGGTGCAGCGTTGCCGGCAGCAGGAGCAGCTGGTGGAATCACCATGTCTCCGTCGGCGTCCACCTCCAGCACAGTGCCGTCGTAGAGCTGAGGTGGCTCCTCCTCCTGTGCCTCTGCCTGTGCCTCTGCCTGTGCCTCCGGCAGTACCTGAACCGGGACCTCCTCAGCAGGTGCCTCCACAGGGTGCTGGGGAACTGACGATCCAGCAGGGCGTGAACCTCCGGTGACAGCACGAGCGGTCTGAAACTCACGAACCATCTGACAAAGAAAAAGAAAACCGACTCAGTATAGAATAAATCAAAATGATGAGATCTTTTAACAAAAAGAAATAATATAAATTAGATTTTTATGCGAAAATAGGGGAATTTTGAAAGATGACATGGCTTTCTAGATGTTGAGTCCTTAGTTTCCAACCAGTTCTAACTTAAGGCTGCGTCCTACAGTCAACCTGCTCTGATACCACTCCTGTCACACCCGATTTTCAAGGGAAAACCAAGTGCGTTTCATATGTGCGCCAGGATCATGTTTACACACATATGATAGACAAAAGAGTGTAATATCGAAACACAGTGTTCTAAATTATAATATTCATATTACACTCTCGGGAGACACGAAGGTCTTTATCGCGGAACCAGCGATAGCTAAACGAAGCGTCTTCAGCTTCCATCTTCCACAGGCATCTTGACTGGGGGAAACGCAAGCCTCAGAACTCATCGTAGTCACTGTAGTATTCTCCTTCATTTCCTTCTTCTGATTCAGCAATGACAAGTGTGAGTACACCTAACTAGGTACTCAGCAAGCGGGGTGAAAATGCAAGGCCACAAGGATAGGCTATGGTTCACAGCAGTGAGCATTTTAGAGTTGATCAAGTTTTAATTAGCAATTTCCTATTTACTAGATGTAAGTTTATACCATCCCACTTAAGCATTTAAAAGAACATCTTTTTCCAAAACCCACGAGTAAAACCACGATTTATATTCCATCTTTAAGTTTAATTATCATGTGAGGGTCCAAGCCGCTCTTGACCGTGAGCACGGCTGATATATCAGTTTTACACTCTGCAGAGGTTGTACACTTTCACCATAGCTCGTGTTCCCCATGTTGCCCGGGTTTGCAAGGCCCTTAAACACTTCCAAGGTGAGTGGCTAGGGGTCCACTTCGAAGCCTTTACAAAGATATGCAACAGTCCAACAAACCCGCAAGAGTTACAGCTAGGGCGGACCACAACCCTCCCTAATGGTCAACACATTAGCAAAGGCTGCTACCCCAAAAGGACCGGGCTGTACCCCTGCAACCCCAGACCCCCTCTGCTCCTTTCGGATAAGGCTATCAGTACAATCGCACATCTAATTAATTGGCTAAGGTCAGAGCCCATTTTGACACCATGGTTGCACTGTTTTCTTGGGTGGTTCTCCATGTTCCGATTAAATAATTGTTCTCTTGTATTAACCGACATTCAATAATAAAGATATCGTGATCAATAATTTTATAAAGATCCAATTTAACCATTCCCAAAGTATTGCAACACTAAGCATGAACTAACCCAGAAATATTATTTAAAACAGGGGTTGATACAAGGGAGCATGGTAAAAGACTAGATAAATCCTTAAAAAGGTATCCCCATCATATTAATGCAATAATAGTAAATTTTAGTTTGACATGCAATTGTATAGGACAAAAGGAATATGCGGGGAGGGCCACTTGCCTTGGTCTACAAAAAGATCTTCTTCTTCTTCGTAGAACTGTTCCGGATCCGCGTCGACGGGCGACTCGGTTGCAACTGGCACGAGGTCTACGAACAACACAATAAAACAATAAGAAAACAGTACATCAAACATTCTTAACAGACTACAACAAGCATCTAAAACTAATAAGCTCGAGAAGACGAACGCTTGGACACCAAGAATGCTAAAAACGGAGCTAGGACGGAAAAGATATGGCCAAAACAAGTTTTAGGGACTTGCTGGCAAAGAAACTAAGTTTCCAGGGGCTAAACTGAAGAAAACCAGGGGCTAAAACATAAATACGCATTAAACCCGAGGGCTAACGCGCAAAAGACAAGGGCTGGGCTTCGGAAAACAAAAACAGAGAAGCTTGGGGTGTTTTCTGTAAAATTCAGGACCTAAATCTAATTATTTTTGAACTAAACAGGACGGCGGGTTAATTTCAGAGAAATACAGGGTCTCTTTTGCAAAAAGGCCTCGGTTGACCGTTATCTGCTGGTTTGACTCGAGTTATGTTGAATATGGGCCGTCGATCACGCGATGGACGGCGGACAGGAGAGGGGCGGATCGGCCGGCGGCGGGAACGCCGGCGAACGGCGGCGCCGGGCCGGAACTTCGCCGGAGAAGCTCGAACTCGAGCTACAGAGCTCGGTTTGGGACGCGGTTTGGCGCTAAAGGACCGGGGCGAGCTGGCGAACTCGTTGGGGGTGGTCTCGTCGTGGATTGCGCAGCGAGGGCGGCGGTTCGTCGGCGAACAGAGGCGGGCGGCGGTGAACTCGCCGGAGTTCACCCGAACTCGGGGTTCCGGCCACGATTTCAACCGCGGTTAGGTTCTGGGTGTGGCTGGGAAGTTGGTGAACGTGTTCAGGGGGCTCTAGTCATTCAATTAGCTACGGTGGTGGTGTTCGTCGACGGACGGCGGCGGTGGAGCGCCGGCGAGAGCCGTCGGGGTACAACTAGTGCGAACCAGAGAGCGAGAAGGGGTTCGAGAGCATCGTTACCTCGGTGCGATGCGTTTGGTGCAGTCGGACGGGGTGAAGCAGTGCCGGAGCGACGGATCGACGACGCGGCGGCGCTCGGGCGGCGGCGGCAGCGGAAATTGGAGTGGCTCCGGGGGAATTGGGTGGCGAGAGGGGTCGAAGAGGATTCTCGGGGGCTCGGTCGTGCTCTTTAAAGGGCGAAGAGGAGAGGGGAAAGGCTCGGTGCCGAGGGGAAAGGATGGGCCGGCCATTAATGGCGCCCGGTGGTGGAGAGCTCGGTGGAGAAGCCGTTTCGGAGGGAGAGCGAGGGGTTAGAGTGGTGCGGCCGTTTCTCGGGCTCGGTGGACGGGGAGAGGAAGAGGCGCGGGAGAGGGAGCGGCGCGGGGAGCTCGAGCGGCGCGGGCGGCGGCGAGGCAGGGGAGAGCGTCGGGAGGAAGGGGAAGGGGGAAGAGGCTGACGGCCGGGGCCCGCCTGCCAGGGACGCGAGGGAGAGAGGCGAAGCTCGGGCCGCTGCTGGGCCGAAAAAGGCGAGCGGGCCGGCGGTGAAGGGAGAAAGAGAGGGGGAGAGAGGAGTGGGCCGCGAGGGCTGTAGGGCCGGAAAGAGAGGGAGAGAGACGGGCTGGGCCAGGGAGAGAAAGAGAGTTTGAGAGAAAGTTAAGGGGCGGAAACCGGACTTTTTCATGCTTTAGAAATTCACACACAAATCAAACAAAATACATGCAAACCAAAAATGATGCACATGCACTTGTTGTTCCAAAATTATTTAAATGATGTTTAAATATTTTTAGGCTCAAATTAAATTAAAAATTTAATTAAGTCCTTAGAAAATTAAATTAAACCAAGTCGCTATGATTTATTTGTGATGGAATTTTAGGGTGTTACAGTCCCCCCTATTGACCTTCAACTAAACGAATAATTCTGCTTCAAGAGGCCAAATTGTTTTCTAATTCTATCCAGTTATGTATAGCATGTGATGTATACCTCCAGATGGTATTGGGAAAAGTGAAGTAGCAGAATATGGGATGTCAGTCCTGAACAAAGATGCAGCCGGCGTGGATCCAACTGCAAGTGTTGAGAATGAACCAAATCGTGTGGACGGCCCGGGTGAACTGAAAGGATTGTTTAATGCAGGAGGGCTTGTTTGCGTGCTGGATGGAGGCAAAACAGAAGGCAATGGAAGAGTTTGATAAGAGCTTGGGGAGGTTGCTACAGTGGGGAATGAAGTTTGCTGTGGCTGGTTTGATATCATTGGCACAGCAACCAGTGCTGTTGGCTGGCCTGGAGGTGGTAGATGTAACATAGGGCGGATTATTCTGGCAGTTGCTTCTTGTTTAGCTACCTCTCTTCTATCTGCCTTGAGAAAAGGATTACTCAAATCACCCCTGAAGCGTCTTACTCAAATCACCCCTGAAGCGTCGATCATTCAGATACCGAGTCTTCATTGTGTCAACACTCTGGTGATTATGTTCCACCTGGACAAACAAAAACATAAATTTAATATAAACAAAAACATACCAAGATACTAGTTCCAAACGGGACTCTCTTTTTTTTTTACAAAACCAGCAACCATAGATAATGTTTTTTTATATTAGAAGGGAGAAAATACAATGCACAGAAGGGATGTAGACGAGCAGGATGCTACCAAAAGTATTATCGTTATATCAAACTACAGTTATCAGCATATATAGAGCAAAATTTTCTCAGCACCTTCTGGTTTTTATCAGAATTGCAACAGTAAGTTAATAAGATGGACAGGAGCTGCCCTAGGAGGAAGCTCAAAACAGGAAGTAAAATAGACAAACTGTGAGTGAGACCTTGCATTCCCTGAAGAGACAACTTTATTATAAATTCATAGTGACTGAAGAACTTGATTTATGAGCTTTTTGTTAGTATGATAGAAAAACACATGTTGTGTTGAATTCTGAAGTATTTGTGATGGCTAGGATTTCATGTAAGACTTACCTTAGATGCCGCATGGATTAGATAGTCATGGATATTAGACATAACTTTTGACAGAGATTCCAAAGATTCTGCAAAGGTTTTATCATTCTTCATCTGGACAAGCTGTTCTAGTTCTGAAATCCATTTGCAGCATTCTTCGAGATGATCCTCAAACCTGGCAACTGTGTGTTGCACAAAAGGAGAAGGCCGCCTTGTAGCACTACTGTGACAATGAAAGCTTGGCGCCATTGTCAAGAGCTGACTGAAATCAGAGTGAGCACCACAAGATCCAGAGTGATTTGCAATTCCAGCACTTAAATGCACAAACCTTGGCCTCAGCTTTACATATGAACGTATAGCAAAATCTGTGTTCCACATAATTTCTTTGATAACAGTCATTAAGCTCTCAATGGAATTCTTCTCTCTATTCATGATGGTAGATATAGACACAGCCTCCTGTTACATGAAGAAACAATTTTTCCTATGACAGAGTATCTCAAATTTAAAGGTGCTAATTCAGACAGCTGGATTCATAAATTAAGTTGAAGTAACCTATATTTTCAACCGCCTTTTTGTTAAAAGTACCACAAGAAAAAAAGGTGTACAGAAAAGAGCCAGAACTCTGTCGAACATTCCAATCATTCAGAATATGCTACACCAATGACCTGACATTATATGTTTCTATGTGCCCTAGTCAAACTGAAAGCAAAGGTCCACCCTGAAGAGAGCATTCAGGCAATGGAAGTGCCAACATTAGAATTAAGACCATTCTACCAGTTAATTCAGGTTATAACAACATTTGATATAAACCGGTAGTGCACTAAATTATGAAGGCTGCAAATTGGACATGCAATTGCAAATGAATATACTCAAGAAAACATTTAAAATCACTAATAATACATTGACTGCGAAGACTGCAACATACTATACCGAAGTTACTACTCCACAAAACATGCATCACAGATTGAACAGCTATATTAAACAAAAGAAGTAAAACCGACCTGAGTAATTTGACCAGCATAGGATTCAAAATTGAATGGTGATAGGTCATCAAGACGGTTGCACTGATCCAACCACTCACTATCATATCTGTACTCCCTAATAGTGTCCCTGAAATGAAGCCAGAACCAGGTGATCATCACAGTGTTGTTAGCACAGATCAATTCAAACAACACACAGTAAAAGCTTGATCCAAGAAAATTCCATTGAGATCTACCCCAAAACCTTCGAATTCACAACCACAACCTTGTGGAAAACCCCAGAAAGTCACTACAGTAGGAAAGAAAACCCCACCAGAAACCAATTCGGCAGGAAGTTTCCTACACAGCGGCAAGGAAAGCAGGGTGTCTTCCAACGACATCCAGAACACAATATCACCCATAAAACCCACATTTCTGATCTAAACCACACTATGCGCCATCCATTCATGATACTAACATCAACAAAATGTGACCCGAGAAACCCATGATTCTGATCTCAACAACACAATGCACCTTCCATTCACCATACCAAAGAAATCAATAGCCCAAAAGCTAACAAGTAACAACTCTGATCTCACAAGCAGAATGAGTCCCTCCATTCATCGTACTAGAGAAATAAGAACACAATATGACCCAAACCCACAATTCTGATCTCAACAAATCAACAAAATAGCACGCGCCTCAAATCCACCAGATAAAGAAACAAATGCAATGCAACCAAACCTCGGAGAAGAACCCCAACCCTGACCAGAAATAAACGCCTCTCTCACCAATCTCTCAACTGCAGAAGAAGAAGCAAGAGCGCATAGTAAGGCTTACTCGATTTGAAGAAGCAGCCCCTGGGAAACCGGGTGCAGCTCCTCCCACTTGGTCTCGTACCCGGCCGCACTCCCATCCACCGTGTACAGAATCAGCGCCTGCGACTGCAGCCGCGCCACCGACGCCCACGCCTGCCGCAAACCCGCCTCCGCGGCCAACGCCTGCTGGAAATGCTGCTGATACTCCCCAAACGACGCCCGCGAGTACGGAGACTGCGACGGCCCAGGAGGAGGCGCAAGGGAAAGCGAAGTCGCCACGGGCGCACCGGTCGTCGGCGTCCCTCCCGGCGCGGGGTATATCCCCAGCGATGGCCGAGGCGCGGTGTTTGGCGAGAGGAGGAGGGCGAGTGCCGCCAACTCATCGTCCTCGGTGATCGTCTCGAGGCCCGACCCCCGCTGCTGATTCGAGCCCCCGCGGCGGGAGGAAGGGGAGTCGGCGTCGGAGAAGCTGAGGCGCCTGGACGCGGCCTGCAGGTCGGGGGGGGGGGGGGGGGTTCAGGTCCAAATTGAGGCCAGGCATGGCGGTTCGTTCGTTCCCCAAGCCGGGAGGGGAGGGCGCGTGGCCGGGCGCGGTGGCGTGGAGTGGACGGATCTGCCCTTCCAGGACACGGTGAATTGCGGGTGGCGTGGAGTGGTTGGGTGGGTGGGGTTTGGCGGAAGGACAGGGGTATTTATTGCCCTGGCAAGTTGAGACGCCGGAACAGCGAGAGCAACGGTCAGTGGTGCGGCCTGCGGCGAGAGAGCGCCGGTGGCGGCGGCGCTGTCCCACGGCTTGAGGCAATCGGTGAGCAGGTGCAGGAGGATGAGCAAATATTTTAGCACGAGATCCAACGACACAAGGGTGAACGACCCCCCCATTTTGCAACAAATGCAACAAGTGGAGATGGCGGCCAGTTCATTGGAGCTCAGCAGGATTGCCATAAAAAGTCAGTCTCAGATCGTCTCAACCGTGATGTCCAGAATCTTTCCAGAAAACAACAATGATGTCCGGAAACTCTAATAAAACCAGATTTTATTCCAGGATACATATATATATACATAGATGCATCAGTACACGGAATCGCCTAAGCTGTAGCCCGAATAATGCCCCAATGCCTACAAAAGATTGTTCTTGCTATAACCTCGAAGATGTACGGCACAAGCAAACTCTGTTATACAGTTCATATAGCAATGCAGGCAAGAACCACCTGAATATGGCATTCTGCATAGGTGCGACAGCAACACTAATCTTACAAGGCCACAGAGAGCTTCAGATTATCACGCCGCAAAATTTCCAAAATGGGGCATTTGGATGGTGGTGGTCTGGTGGATGACATGAGTTAGTCAGTCTCATGATCAGGGCGCGGGGTGTACCAAGCAGGGTATCTCCCCATCCTTCTCAGTAACCTTGTGTAAGAAGACTCTGGCATCAGGGCCTCCTCTTCTTCAGCAAGCTCTTCAGGCGTTTTCGGCAACCCGTCGGGCACAGGGAAAGGCCTTGGTTTAGCTGTTTGCTTCAGCGAGCTTGATGAGACAGTATCACGAGCTTTCTCGGCCATCTTCTTCCGTAGATTTGAACGATGATGGATGCTATCGATCAAGTATCTCACATCTCCTTCTGAATCCTTGACCATCCTTGTGATTTCCTCTTTGGGTAGCTCTTGCTGTTGAACAGATGAAGATTTGGATGAGTCCAAGTAACACGGATGATTACAGATATCTGTTGATGGTGGATTAATTAGCACATACCTCAAGTTTATTCAGTTCAAAGTATGCATCCCAACAGCTGCAACATTCGTCACCTTCCACGGACGTGCAATAATCTGTACCCAAACAAGAAGCAGCACTGCTAAGGTGTTGCAAACTACTTCTTCCCCCAGTTATCAAAGGCGCAAACTTACTAAATTGAGATTCTATTTCCTACCTAATCCACACAAAGTCAGAAAAAAAAAGGTAACTGAAAACGTTTCTAAGTTCAATCAAATTTTATCTACCTTTCTTCACTAGCACTATACTGCCTAATTTGAGATACCGCTAATTAACAGTTGGACATCACAGTTCAGATTATGCATCTCATGAAACAACTCTGCAATCCTAATTAAAGAGCAGCTTCGTCTATAGTTAAGACTGAAGAGTGGGCTTATTTACAGACCTTGGCAGTGCAGATTCCATCTTACAACGAGACTATGTGCATGTAAAAAGCATATCCGACTAAAACAATTCCGAGATTATTGCCTAAAACAAATATACTGATGGCTGAGTTGTCTCCAAATGCTATCTGCCATTGAGTAATGGACAACATTCTTACTATCAGGGCAAGGACCAATATTCAGCGTCAGAAGCGAGCGCCTGAAGTGGCTCTGGTCTTGTGCTAACTGGAAAAAAAAAACTACGTCCAACCTTCCGGCTTGTCCTGACTCCTGACTGAGAAAAAGACACAAAAAAAAACTACTTCCGACCTGTGCTAACTGAAAAAAAAAAACAACGTCCAACCTTCCGTCTTGTGCTGACTGAAAAAAAAAACACTCCGACCTGCCGGATTCGAACCAGCGACCTAAGGATTTAGCTGCACACACTACAGTCCTCCGCTCTACCAACTGAGCTAAGGTCGGATTACATTCTAACCAGTAAACAAGTTCTCCTTAACCGCATCCTAGCTATCTGGTCCTGCAGATCTAAAATACAAGGAAAAATGTTTGAACTACAACGCAAGATAGATCACAATTCACAAAGCTACCGAAGCGTCGAGGCGAGAGTATTCCAGCAGCTGAACATCGTACCTGTGATCTGGTCCTTGGTACGCTGTACCAGGGGCTTCTCCTGCCTGAGGAACTCGTCCAGGATGCTACGGCTGGAGCTGAAGGGCTCCCGCTTCGGGATCGAGTCGTAGTTCCGCACCGCGCGCACGACCGCAGCCGCCGAGCGCCGCCCACCCGCGGGCGAGGCGCCGGTGGTGAGGTGCGACGGCGACGGCGACGCCGCCGGCGGCACCAGCGGTCGGAGTGTGGTGGAAGACATCATTGGCACCAACTTCTTGCAGGGAATTCGGTGGAAAATTAGCGTAGCAGAATTGCGAGCGGATTAGCTCGGGACTCGGGAGAGCTATATAATGCAGCGGGACCGGCAGGTGGCAGGGTAGAACGGATAAGGATCGGAGCACATGATTGAACTTTTCCTGCATTTGCATATTGGTGCTTGTAGAATTATTGTTTTCGCAAACAACCTTGTTTCTTACGTCCAAAAGCAATATGCAGAAGAAGAATTCGCACAAATGTAAACTTTAGGGACTAGAATGCTTAGAGTGAATTCTATCGAGTCCCAATAAGCGAAATGATCTGACAGCGAGAGTCCAAAACGACGTTCTGGAACGATAAAGAAATATCTTGAGATACTTGAGAGATAATTCCAGTTCCCTGCACCCGGTATTGGACGTTCTCCGACTGTTTCATGGGGCTTTGAGCAGTCGGTTTTGTTCCACTTTGGAACGTTGTGCGCCCAATGCTTCAATTCGAAATTTTCTTTTTCGATGTTAGTATATAACTCAACTTTTTAGTAGAGTTTTTTATATGACATTGAATTCTAGGTTTTATTTGTTATTCAGCATTTTCTTGTTATGCTAGTTAATTCAAGTGAAACAAGCTTCGTCCTTAAAATCAACACCAAACTTATGGAATTTTTAATAGTGATGAAACAAATGGGGATGGAATCATTTTGCTTAAAAACATATATACTTTTATACTTTTAAAATTAAAATTCACCAAGTTATACTACTTCGAGCCTTATTTGGATTTTATGTCACCAGAATACTTTTAAAAAATAATATCCGTAACATGAGGTGCGATAATTTATAAAAAATATTTCACCATCACGAGTTAGATAGATCATTAGATTTTTTTTCCTAAAAAATCACAAATTCCACTTTTTGCATGATTCTATAAGTAATTTATCTATACTAAAAGGATCTTAGAGAATTGAAAACACTTCTCACCCAAAAAAATCCACCCCACCCCTCACAAAGGGCCCACCTGTCGGGTTGTAGAACGTGGGAAGACGTGGGAAAATGTGGAAAAACAGTGCAAAATGCGAAACTTTTTTCATCTAATACTCTACCCATACCCACGCGGACCCACCTGCTCATGATATACCCACATTTGTAACCACGTCTATACATAATTATCCCGTATTGCTAATAAACAATAGATTAGAGAGTTTTTTCTATATAAATAAAGACCAACTATCTCAAAAATGATGTGCATCTACATTTGAGAATATCAAAAACTCTCTATACATGAGAGAGCGAATATAAAATATTTTTAAAAGTGCTTCGCACGACTGGTCTGTTTACCATGGTCCACTCAACTCAAGTGATATTATTTTAGTACATATGTGTCATCAATAAACGTGCGTGCCGCATGTGCGTTCATGCTAGGAATGGGAAGATCTTCATAAATAATTGCGTCCCAATTCCCATATAAGGAATATTTGTTATTTATTTAAAGTATTTTGATGGCATAAAAGTTCAAATTAATTTGATAAGTGGCCAAGTTGAGTGAATGTGAATTACGCTCAAACTAGTGCCCAGTGCCGCCCCGCTCAAGCTGATGGATAATGTTGGTGAGCTTGTATGTATCTAGTCATCTAGATATAATGTGTGCTCAATTGTGTCTCCCTGCAGACAGACATCATTTTGCATGTTCTATGTAATTTTATCTTTTTTTAATTTGATTGTGGATGCATACTAGACTGAAGTATCAGCCTGTAAAAACGATGTAATATGAACTGAAGAAACCGCTAGCATGTTGGATCGAGTGCCTGCAGCAACAAGATGTCACAGTAGTTTTTTTTTTTTTGGGCAAGGTGTCACAGTAGTTGCGCGGTTCTCAGGTTTTCTGGCCTCTCTGCTGTCTGCCTGTCTGCTCTCTCCATCGGCCGAATGGGGAACGAAGAGGCATGGGCCGTGTCTGGGCTCCTTGTGTGTCTGGGCCCATTCCGATAAGCCATGAGGTTCGTAAGTGACATTCTCAGTCAGCCCAGCCCCACAGAAGCCAGGGGCGTTTCGGAGCGGACGCCGGCGACGCAGGGCGCGGGCGGGCTTGCATCAGCGGCCCGGGAGATCGCCGTGAGGTTCGATGAGCCGCGGCATTTTGCTGCATCCGCCCCGAACATGCCGAGGGGCAAATCAGAACTAGGAGATCCTTTTCTTCGAAGCAAAAAGGACTAGGAGATCCAACTGCCCTTGTCCAATGTCCTCACCGAAAGCCACTGGCGCCAATACTCTACTGCAATTTGGGGAGGCACGCTGCACACGCTGCTCTCCTCCACGAGCTGATCATCGCATAGGTAATTCTACTGCACGCTGTCGTGACCTGGACCTGGCTGCCCAGGGATTAGGCACACCAACCCTTTTTCCAGCCCTGGATGTGTTGTGGACTTGTGGGTAATCCCTGCTGAGCCTACATTTGACTAATGTTTGGTGGGATCGTCCTTGGCTAGTCAATCTGTCTGACATGGTGATGGGCATTCCATAGCATGATTAGCAAATGTAAGAGGAATGATTGATCCATATCTGCTAAGGAAACCACAATGCAATGAAATAAAATCATCATCGCACCGTCTAAAGTTTCTAGTCTAGAAAAAAAATTGTTGAAGTGATGGGCTTATTTAATTGTACGACCAAGTTAATTAACTCCTTGCGTCTGCATTATATACTTAGCAGGTACAAGTACAAAGGGACAGGTTCAGGTGTATTTCTACACCCACCGGCAGCCATATCTCTACGTCGTTCGTACAAGACAATACTAGTATGTACTATAGTACGGTACAGATACTTGGGCAGTTAATTATGGAGCCTCGTATGTCGTTGCGACATAGCGTATGGATTATGGACATATGGGATTCATGTGTGCAGTAGTGCAGCCTGCAACAACAGTCTCCAGATGTGCTTACCGGAAAAAAGTGCTAGCTTTTAATTATTCCGCATCAAAGGAGAAAGGAGACAAACACAAGGAAGCTTTGCCCAAAGACAAGATAGCCTGACCTGCTACTCCAATTGGAAGTAGAGAGAAGGCAAGTCACCACTCACCATGCACCATAGTGGACAGGTAAATCATAAAAGTGACACTATTCTTGCAACTATTTTTTTTTACAAAGCTCTGCAATTGCAGCTGTATGCCTGTACCTGTATGGATAATAGTACAATCTTATCTCCAATTGGAGCTGGTCCTGGCTGTACATCAAAAGGCTTGAAAAGCTGTGGTTAGGTGTATATGCTTTGGTCTTTAGCCAAAAGCTTTCTCTGAGCTGTGGCAAAGGGGATTCAAGAGGAAAACAGCATTATGGCATGGGCCAGTTGTGAGATAGATTTGGCTTTTGACCCTTCCTCCTTTTTCTCCAACACTTTGCCACTCAGAGAGAGAGAGAGAGAGAGAGTTCTTCCTAATCTCTCCTCATCAACTGTCAAAGTCTCTGCCTGGAATTCTGATATTGACTGAACAGTATCTATAATTTTGTTATGAGCTTGTGCTATCAAGAGGAACCAGTCTAAACACATCGATCTTCTAGAAAAGAAAGCTATGTGTCCTATAGTCATGCAGGCTTTAATTAAACTAGTATCATGGATGCTCCACATGGAGAAGAAAAAAAGGGGGAAGATAGCCATCCATGGGCATTGACCTAAATTAGTTCGATTTGTCCTTTGCCTTTGTTTATCTTAATCGATAATCCTTGGGTTTTTTAAGGATATGGTCACATTGGTGGCCTTTGGCCATCCAATAATTCTGCTATCTTGCGCATCAACTGAGTCATCACGCCATGATTGGATTTAATAAAGTCAGAGCACTCGCGAGTGTATACTAGTATGCGTATATTTCTGTTCCGGCAGTCAAGATGAAGAGTTATGCCGGTGAATGAAAAAAAAGGAGAAAATATGGGTAAAAGCTAGGCGCATTATGTATCATCATGGATATTAGCACGCATGTCATACTTATTGTGCTTCAAAAATACTCGCTCTCAGATATATGGATGAATTATTGAGATAGAAAAGTTTTACGCAAAAGTTCCTTAAGATCATCTCCAAGAGACTAGCAATAATCTAAATTTAAAAATTAAGAGGCTAACTTAAAATAAAAAGCTTCTCAAAAGTAGGGTAAACCAACCTACTTTTTAAAACTGGCAAGCGTGGATGGAGAGTCTGTCTGGCTAGGCAAAGATAGCTAGCGAAGTGGAGTAGATAACTAGCGTGGAAAGATATCTATCCAGTTGGCTAGTCTGTTGGATACAATTTTTTCTCTCTTTTCTCTTTTTTAGTTAGCCAACGGGATATTCAAGAGCTCTTGGAGATGCTCAAGGCCAGTCTCAGTAAGATTTTATAAGAAATTTATGGCATTAAATATGTTGATGTGGCATAGGAGAGAAGAAATAGTTTCATTATCTATGAAACTCTTTAGTTCAGTTAGTTAGTTTCTGGTTTAAGTAACCTTATATTAAAAATATGCATTGAGACTAGCCTAATAAGTAATCAATTCTGGATACTCCAAAAATATGTTCTTACATTTCCAAGCACCCTGAAGTTAATTAAAAAAGGGAGCTATAGTACATGTTAGCCGAGTAATCAAATTATCAAAAGGAGCTTCCACGGTGGCCCCATAGTACACGTCTCAATCCAAACAAGCATGATCCTGGACATCATATCGAGGCCTAAAACTTTGCCGGCTCTATGCTGGCTGGACCCACAGGTCCGTCTAACCTGTTGACAAACCTGTTAGGTTGATCTCCCGGCCCACACGACCCAAAGGCCGTGGGCCTGATCCAGTCCGCGCCCTGATCGGGGGCGCCCAATCCTACATGGTTGGAGGGCCCCTGTCACCCCGCGCTATAAAGAAAGGTGGGGGCCGCCGACTCAAGTTACGAGGTTCACCTGAGTCGCCACGACCCACCGACACACCAATCCGATCTAGGGTTAGCGCGGGCAGTGACGGGAAGACCAGCCACCGCCGCCACGACGTCCACGCCGGACTCCGTCGCCGTTCCAGGCCAGTGCCGGTGGCGACCCGAAGGCCGGCGGGATCTCCAACAGCGACGCACTCCTACAACTACACTGCGCGACGCTGCCTTGTGCAGATCTCCACCAACAGAACCGGCCATGGCGACAGGAGCTGCCGCGACCGGCGGGGACGGTATGAACTCGATCCCCTCTCTTTCACATACAACACACAACACATATGCATGAACACACACACCCAGACACATATCTACAATGTATTAGCGACACCACAAATCTAACAATGGTATCAGTTAGCCTCGTTGTTAGTAGATCCAACTCGGGAAACACGAGAAATCCGAGAAAAAGAAGCAAATCGAACTCAAACCCTAACCCTAACCCTAGATCCAGAGTGGACTTACCTCGGTATGCCGTCCACGGGCGGCGCCACCGCCACCCTAATCACCCTACAGATCTCCTCGACGGAGCCGCGCGCGAGACGCACGCGACTCCGGCGAGGAGGCCCGCAAGGGCGCAGAGCGGCGGCGCGGCGTGACGACGCCGTTCCCGCGCGCACAGATCCTAGCGCAACGGATCTCGCCGGCCATGGTGGCGGCGGAGATCCGGCGGCGCGCCGGCGGTAGGCCACCGACCGCGCGCGAGCGTGCGAAACCCTAGCTACGGCTAGAACACAGAGAAGAGAAGGGTGGAAGAAGAGAAGCACCGCCGGCCATGGCTCACCGGCCATGGCGCGGTGGCGCAGAGCAGCTGCGGAACGGCGGCGTGAGGCCGCCGGCCGGGGAGCGGAGCCGCTGGCTCGCGCGAGAGCGAGCGCGCCTGCGCGAGTGAGGAGTCAAATGAACTAGGGTTTCGGGGCGTCGGCCGCGACGGCGGGTTTTTATACCTCCTACTTTCGCTCTCGACCGTCGGATTTGATGGACGACCGAGATTGACGCGGGGGCGGGGGTGCTGCGGCGCTGGGCCGAATTGGCGGCCCAGGCCCAGGTTGCGGCCTGCGAGCACTGGCCAGCGGCCGGGAGGGCCGAAAGAGCAGCTGGGCCGCACTGTTCGCGTGCGCGAGCGCGCGCGGGCCGCGGGCCGATTTCCAAATTGGGCCCAACAGTAACAGTTCTGCACAGTAGCTTTTCGCATTTATTTGAATTGATTTCAGTCAATTTTGCTCAATTTGAATAGAAATTTGAATAGAATTTGCCCTGTTTAAATTTGAACCAAAGGGATAATTTTCAGAGGGTAAATAGAGTATTTTGCTACTGTCCATGTGAATTTATTTAAAGTTTCCGCTGCCAGATATTTATTTTGACTTGCATTTAAATTTGAACCAAAGGGATAATTTAATTTCAAGTCACAGATAAAATTTCAGATTTATTGTGATATTGTTATTTTCTGACCAAAGTTGATAATAACAATATTATAATTTTATAGACGTTTATTGTTGCATTATTACTTTTTCTGCCCAAAGGTGATGAAGTTTAATGTAATACGACATTGTCATTATGTTATAATGTTCTCACTTAATATGAATTAATTTTCAGCTGCGGGTTCCATGATGGTTTCCATCAAGGACATTCCCATTCTTAAAGGAGATAATTATAATGAATGGTATAAGAAGGTGGACTTCTTTTTTACCATGACAGAGCTGGACTGGGTCCTCACTACACCGGTTCCAGTTGAGCCTGAGAAGCCGGTCAGAGGGGCTGATGTGACAGATGCTGTATGGCAGCAAACATAGCAGGCCTATACGGTCAGCAAACAGAAATTTGACACAGAGAATGCCAAATGGATTACTGCTAACAAGAAATGTTTGGCAGTGGTCAAGAACACCATAGAGCCCTCTGTTTTTGGGGCAATTAAAGATTGTCATAATGTCGTTGAGTACTTGGCGAAGTTAAAGAGTCAGTACACTGGCTCTTCAAAGACCTACGCCTCTCAGTTGATCAAGCAGTTGATCAACGCCAAGTACACAGGCGGCATCAGAGAGCACATACATCGCTTAATTCACATAAACAATAAGCTTAAGCCAATGGATGAGGACTTGAAAGAGAGTACCATCATTCATTTGGTTTTTGCTTCATTGCCAGATGAGTTTGAGAACTTCGTTGTTAACTACAATGTTAGTTCTGAGAAATGGGACATAGAAAAGACCATAGCGATGTTGGCTCAAGAGGAGGAAAGGATAAAGATAGCACGAGGTAACAATGTTAACCACGTGCAAAAGAAGAAAAATAACAACAATGCGTCTAACAACGCAAAAGGAAATCCCTCCTCTAAGGGCAAAGGCATTCAGCACTCCCAGCAGCACAGACCTAAGGATGGGCAAACCACAGTGGAGAAAGATCAGTGTCTCTACTGCAAGGAAAAGGGGCACTACAAGAAAAATTGTGCCGCCTATTTAAAGATGATAATGGAAAGGAAAGGTGAGAATGTTATTTCATTCGTAAATGAATCTCTGTATATAGATTATTCCACATCTACTTGGTGGATTGACTCAGGAGCAACAATTCATGTTGCAAACTCTTTACAGGGATTCCGTTCGACGAGAACTACTCAAAGAAACGAAAGGCGAATTAAAGTCGCAAATGGAGTCGAAGCAGAAGTGAAGGCGGTGGGCGACCTTCTCCTAGAGCTCGACACCGGATTTGATTTATTTCTTAGAGATGTTTTCTTTGTGCCTAGTTTACAGAGGAACTTAATAAGTGTATCTCGTCAAGATGATGATGGATATGAATGTCACTTTGGAAATGGCATGTGTGTGATAGATTTTAAAGATACAGTTACTACTATTGCTTTTAAGAAAAATGATCTTTATTTGTTATCACTACGTGAAAGTGTGAATTCCGTATGTGATGTGAATGCGCTTGCATCCCCACCTACAGCTCATAATAGAAAACGAAAGAGAACTCAAGACACGTCGTCGAAATTATGGCATTGTCGTTTAGGCCATATTTCGAGGGGGAGAATAGAAAGGCTGGTTAAGAATGACATTCTTCCTCCTCTAGAGTTCTCAGATTTAGAAAAATGCGTTGATTGCATAAAAGGAAAATACATAAAGATCACAAAGAAAAATGTTGAACATACCGCAGGTGTTTTAGAGTTAATTCACACAGACATCTGTGGTCCGTTTTCAGTTAAAAGTATAGATGGTTTTGACTCGTTCATTACTTTTACCGATGATTATTCCCGTTATGGATATATTTATCCAATAAAAGAAAAATCAGAAGCGTTGGATAAGTTTAAAATATTCAAGGCTGAAGTTGAAAATCAACATAATTTAAAGATAAAGACAGTACGTTCCGACCGTGGAGGGGAATACTATGGTCGGCACACCCCATATGGCCAAGTTCCAGGACCTTTCGCGAGGTACCTAAGGGAACAAGGTATAGTTGCCCAGTACTCTATGCCGGGCGATCCTCAGCAGAATGGAGTCGCTGAAAGACGTAACCGTACCCTTATGGATATGGTGCGAAGCATGATCAGCTACTCTACACTACCAGTGAGTTTATGGATGGAGGCTTTAAAAACCGCCACCTATATTCTCAACAGAGTTCCCAGTAAAGCGGTGCCAAAAACACCGTATGAGCTGTGGACAGGCAGAGTACCCTCATTGAATCACCTACGGGTGTGGGGGAGCCCTGCTGAGGCAAAGATATTCAACCCGACCATTGGGAAGCTAGATCCCAAGACAGTGAGTTGCCATTTTATTGGCTATACAGAGAAATCAAAAAGGATATCGTTTCTACTGTTCTGACAAAGTCACAAAGTTTGTGGAAACGAGACATGCTGCTTTTCTTGAAGAAGAAATGATACGGGGGAGCATGGAAGCTCGAAAGATTGATCTTGAGGAGAGGCGGGTGTGCGCACCCAATCCAATGATTCAGGAGCCATTTTTTGAACTACCTGTTGAGCCTACGCCGACGGTGCCAGACACTGCGGCTCCAGCTCCTGTGGTGGTTCCTCCTGTGGCAACACCGAATGCAAATGTGGAACCTGTCCCTCAGGATCCTATAGAAAATGTTGCTGCAGATCAGGGGGAGCATCAACAGCCTCCAATAGAAAATGTTCCAAATGTAGAGGCCCCTAGAAGGTCTCAAAGAGCAAGAAAGTCAGCAATTCCTGATGATTATGAAGTGTATAACACAGAAGAGTTTCGAATGGAGGATGATCCTATTTCATTCGAACAAGCCATGAGAAGCGAAAACTCATCCAAGTGGCTTGAGGCCATGGAAGATGAAATGAAATCGATGAGTACCAACCGTGTTTGGGACTTAGAAGAAATTCCTAAAGGAGCCAAAATAGTAGGCTGCAAATGGGTCTACAAGACGAAACGTGACTCCAAAGGGAATGTGGAAAGATTTAAAGCGCGTCTTGTGGCGAAGGGTTTTACACAAAAGGAAGGAATAGATTACAATGAGACCTTTTCTCCAGTCTCATGTAAGGATTCCTTCAGAATCATAATGGCATTGGTGGCGCATTTCAATCTCGAATTGCACCAGATGGATGTAAAGACGGCATTCCTTAATGGGGATCTTGAAGAAAAAGTTTACATGGCTCAACCCAAAGGTTTTGTCGTGGAAGGAAAAGAACACATGGGATGTCACCTAAAGAAATCCATTTATGGGTTAAAACAAGCTTCGAGACAGTGGTACTTGAAGTTCAATGAAACGATAAAGAGTTTCGGGTTTAATGAAAATGTTGAGGACAATTGCATTTATGCAAAATTCCAGAAAGGAAGTTACATTTTCCTCATCCTTTATGTGGATGATATACTACTAGCAAGTAGCAATGTCAACCTATTATTGGAAACAAAGAAGTTCCTGTCCTCGAATTTTGATATGAAAGACCTTGGTGAAGCCTCATTCGTTTTGGGAATCGAAATTCACCGAGATAGATCAGATGGGGTATTAGGATTATCTCAACAGACGTACCTGGAAAAGATTCTAGAAAAGTTCTGTATGCAAAGGAGTAAGCCTACTCCTGCGCCAATAGTCAAGGGCGATAGATTTGGGGATTTTCAGAGTCCTCAGAACAGTTATGAAAGGGAACAAATGAAGACAGTTCCATATGCTTCAGCTGTCGGAAGCTTACAGTATGCACAAGTGTGCACACGCCCTGACCTAGCATTTGTTACCAACATACTTGGCAGATATCAGAAAGATCCAGGCCTCGAGCACTGGAAATTAGCGAAGAAAGCTTTACGGTATGTGCAAGGCACAAAAGGCCTCATGTTAACATATAAAAGAACAGATTCCCTTGAGATTGAAGGGTATTCAGACTCAGACTTTGCGGGAGATGGAGATGATAGTAAATCCACGACAGGCTACATTTTCACTCTCGCAGGGGGAGCTATATCGTGGAGAAGCTCTAAACAGACAGTGACAGCAACATCGACGATGTATGCTGAGTTTATAGCATGTTACGAGGCATCTTGCCAAGTTGAATGGCTAAAGAAATTCGTACCCGGATTGAAAGTGATAGACAGCATAGAAAGACCACTAAAGATGTACTGCGATAACCAGCCAGCAGTGTTCTATGCTCATAACAACAAGAAAAGTACGGCTACCAAGTCGATAAAGATAAGATTTTATTCTGTTAAAGATAGAATCCAGGATCACACCATAAGTCTCGAGCATATTAAAACAGAAAAGATGCTCGCGGATCCGCTAACGAAAGGCTTACCACCCAACGTGTTCAAGGAACACGTGGCCGGCATGGGACTAAGGTATTGCCTATGATCTCTGGATTAACAGGGCCCATAGATTAAAGAATCTATTTCTGAATAGGGGCGTGTACAGTAGCTATTGATTCTATCGACGATTGAGTCGGGACGATGAGATATGCTCTGTGCACAAATCTAGGATGGAATAAGGAAAATTGTAAAAGTAAAAGAAAAACGATTGTGAGATCAAAGGGGAGATTGTTAGGTTGATCTCCCGGCCCACACGACCCAAAGGCCGTGGGCCTGATCCAGTCCGCGCCCTGATCGGGGGCGCCCAATCCTACATGGTTGGAGGGCCCCTGTCACCCCGCGCTATAAAGAAAGGTGGGGGCCGCCGACTCAAGTTACGAGGTTCACCTGAGTCGCCACGACCCACCGACACACCTATCCGATCTAGGGTTAGCGCGGGCAGTGACGGGAAGACCAGCCACCGCCGCCACGACGTCCACGCCGGACTCCGTCGCCGTTCCAGGCCAGTGCCGGTGGCGACCCGAAGGCCGGCGGGATCTCCAACAGCGACGCACTCCTACAACTACACTGCGCGACGCTGCCTTGTGCAGATCTCCACCAACAGAACCGGCCATGGCGACAGGAGCTGCCGCGACCGGCGGGGACGGTATGAACTCGATCCCCTCTCTTTCACATACAACACACAGCACATATGCATGAACACACACACCCAGACACATATCTACAATGTATTAGCGACACCACAGATCTAACAAAACCGCCATGCTTTAGAAGCCTGAGGATGACCCCTGATGCATCAACATCTCGAGTAGTATAATATCTGGAGATGGAGCCGCCATGGTCACCAACGTTGACGCCGCATATTAAAACATTTCCCCGATCTCGAAGAGATTCGTGGATGAGCAGGTTGGTGACGACTGACAAGTGGATCAAGGAGCTCGAGCTGAGTTTCCTTTGCATCACGTATCAATCCGCACAGAATTTATCAGATGTAAACTGAACTGTGTTCCTTCCTCGAAGCCGATTTATATAGTCGATGGACATGGAGGATCATGTATACAGTATTGTACAGCCATGCAAGTTGCAGACGTTCTGAACACGGCCACAGATGAAACCAAGGGCCACAAAGTTCCATGAAAATGTACTCCAGCTCCAGCAAGACCAAGCACACAGCCCCTTCTTCCTGTTCTTATTGTTTATGCACAGCTGATGACGACACGGCGTTGTCTTGCAACCCGGGTTTCACCGTTTCAGGTTGACATCCGGACCCGTTGAAAATCATCACCTGCACAAAACTATTCGTGCTTACACACGCAAGGCACCCCGGTTGGTTTGGGTCCATGGCCGAGGCGATGGGCTGACAGAGATATATGTCCCCGTGCTGATCCCACCCGTGCCGCGAAAGGCTCCGGCGCGGGCGGCGCAGATCGGTCAAAAATCCAGAGCCCCCGGACGCGTCGGGAGCGCCGGATTTGCATGGCTGCGGCGAAGCGATTGGCAAAGGGCATGAACAAATATTCCCCAGCCTCTTGCATGTGGAAGAAGCTTGTTTGGAGCTGAGCTCAAGCTACGAATTGAATTTCACACGAACCCGTTCAATCTTTGGTGGAAAAACAGGGACGGGACGGATCCATCCAAATCTCTCGCCTGAATAGGCGAATGATGTGTAACACTTGATCAGGTCGGAGTTTGGCAGCGGAAAGTCCAGCACGTACGTAGTCTTCTCGACAGGGGTACGTATGCTTAATTTGCATTGCATGCGTGGGTCCCTTATGTTGACACTCCTGGTCAATCAACGGTACGGTTCTTCACACTGTCATTCACGCATCGACCACGCTCGATCAGTCGGGTGCTGGAAATTGGAACGTACAGGAAGCATCCTGAACACACGAACACCCGACTTGGATCGATCGATCACCTGCCGATCACTGACTCTGACTGACCGACGCTGCTTCTTTCTCTGCACCATCCGGCCAGATGCGCGGCATCGACCGTACCGGAACCGGCCCCGTCTGAACAATTTAGGCAGGGAAAGCAGCCTGCCGGACGCGATCATCGTGTGGTCGTTTTCTTCGCGCGATCGGCGTACGTCCGGCCTGCAACTGCAAGATCGCACGGTTCGACGGGCTCGTTCGTTCGTGGGTGTGCCCTGTACGTACCCGAGACGACGGGCACGAACAGTTAGATCTGCCGGACGGAACGGAACGGACGCGTACGTCCTTGGCCTAACAAAATCAAAGGCTGACACGGACGCATGAAAACGTTGCGCTCTGATGGGCGTCTGACTCGCGCCTCTTGATGATTAAATGCTGCGTGTTGCTGCTCTCGCGTACAAGTATCTGTTGTGTACGGAATGACATGGACGACGCACGAACCCTTCCGCGTACACGTTGGAGCAAAATGAAGATCGCGATGTGTGTTGGGTTGTGGACGAATGGAG
Organism: Echinochloa phyllopogon; assembly: GCA_033239725.1. NCBI lineage: Eukaryota > Viridiplantae > Streptophyta > Magnoliopsida > Poales > Poaceae > Echinochloa > Echinochloa phyllopogon. The sequence continues at coordinate 5,346,279 of BTCW01000009.1, read as the reverse complement.
AGTGGATGCGATAGATGCAGCAATGATCGAGAAAGAAAAGAAGAGTGTTGTTGGATGTATGAGTAGACGAAGTGATCGTGTACTTGCAGATACAGCGACCCAATAAAGATGCTTGGTTAGCTGCATAGGCTTGTGGATACAGTCTTTACGTATGGCGAAAAGGTTATAGTTTTTTTTTCAGTATCTGAATCTTTCTGCATGCAGTATATAACATGTGTCAAATTAGCTGTAATTTTTTTAAAAAAAATTCTAAAGAAAATAAGGCTGAGAAGCTTTTTGTTAGCAAACATGGTGGGGAAATGGAGATCCCTGTATTTGCTAAAGCGGAGGCGACCAATGAGAATCTCTTTAAAATCCCCACGATGTTCAATTGTTCATGCATCTGAAATTAGCCAGATACTTCTCCGACCGAATCCATGGGCAGTTGAGTTCAAGCTTCCACAATAGTTCATGGTCACGCTATGCTAAGTTATTGGAAAGAGTGCTTGAATTCCCAAAAGAGGCTTGAAGTCTTGGTCTATATGCTGACATTCCGCAAGCTAGGATCAAACTACTTTAATAGTCCGGATACGTATCATATACTACCTCCGTATCGAAATATTTGTCGCCGTTGACTTTTTCTTACAACTTTGACCATTCGTCTTATTTAAAAAATTATCACAAATATGTAAAAGGGTAAGTCAAGCTTAAAATAGCTACAATAGTAAAGCATGTGGCAAACAAAATGGATGGTACTTGCATAATATTTTGAATAAGACGAATGGTCAAAGTTGTAGAAAAAAGTCAACGGCGACAAATATTTCGATACGGATGGAGTAGTATCTATAATCTACACTTATTAGGGCATCCGGAGTGTGTAGGGGCTGACCGACCTTAAAATGGGCCCCACGCGAAGAAAGGCCAGGCTCTCTTGCGTATAAGACCGAGGCCGGCATTACAAGTGGGTCCCTTGTCTGCCATGGGTAGATATGGTGATAGGCGTGGCCAGGCTGCCATCTGTGCACTGAAGCAACGATTCTGTACAACAGCCTCCATTTGCTGCTTTTTTTATTTCTTAAGGCCGGGCCTCAAACATGAGACCGGGTCTTCTACTTTTTGAGCTTAAGACCTCCTTAGTCCTTACGACCTCTCCCTGCTGTGTATAAGGTCGGCCTTAAGGTAAGACCCCTGGTACTGCAACACTCCGGATGCCCTTAGGCATCCCTAAAAGTGTAGTTTGAATGCTTGTACATAAAGCTGACGGCCACGCATGTCTCTTGCAGCAGAAACAACTCGGGAGGCGTTCTTCAGCTGTTTATTTGTTGCCACTGCAAGAAACCGCATGAACTAAACTGCACTCTCCTATCACCTCCGTGAAACTACTCCATTTGGGATGTTATATGCAATGCTAGCTTCACCTTGCTTGTGTACTTGCTAGTTGCTGCCATGTACGTCTGCTGCAGGCCATTTGTTAACCTGTTCTATCACTGGCGTGGACCGCAATGCTCGTCGTCAGTTAAGCAATTGATCCTAGGCGCCGTCAGCCAACTGTCAGTAGCGTGACCTCAGGAACAAGAACATGGTAGCTTGATCGTTTGGGAAACATGCTTCCAGCAGTAATCTCGTGCGAGCTGGAAGCAGAATTCATCGGCAGGGCTTGCGATTCTTGGTGCTGAAAATCGAGAGATCACCGTCTCGATCGGAGGCCAGCTCGTTCCTTCTGACCAGTTTGGCGATGGCGATCATGTTCAATTCGTGGCTGGTAATACGCTTTGTTGTTGTACTGCATTATTGATTTTTTTATGTGGAATCCCATGAATTTTTTGCTGACTGTGAGAAAGTTTTGGCTCGATTTGCTGTTTTTTGTATGGAGAATTCCAGGCACCAAAACATGCCACTTGCAAATAGCCAAATATTGATGGCCATCCATAGGTTGTACGGTACCGTGGGAGAAAAGAAATCAGGCTATCGTTAGGTTTGAAAATAAACATGTGGGGATTAGGACTTGAAGTTCCTGTATTACCATCATAATCAGGTCGGGTCCCATGTAAGATAGCTTTTGCTGGGGTGGACTTTCTGAACCATGTCCAATTGACCATAGAATGGTAATTCAGTAATTCCAGAGGGTTGTAGTGAAATCCATCCCCCCAAGGAGAATATCTTTAGGACGAAGTCAATGAACACGATCCATCCTATTTCCACTCACATATCTTCTCCCCCAAACCAAAAGCTTTCAGCATAACAGAATATTCAACCCCCAAGAGTAGACATCTAGTGAGAAAAAAAGGGAAATCAAATGCGTTTGACCCTCTCTCTTTTCTTTGCTTGAGAAAATAGCAGAAAATGCCATGGCCCATGTGAAACAAACACAAATACAGGATCACCAGGACCAGGAGGGTACCTGCAGACTGTAGTGGTACCGGTAATTAATGAGTTCACCAGCAACTGCAAATCTGCAACAGCTGTGAAGGATGCTGCATGCCGCCTCCTCATTTATCTTCAAAGATCGCCTGGATCCAGTACAGATTTCATTTCCAGTGAAAGGATATCTGTACACTAATTTTAGTTCATAAATGCCATGGAAATTTACAGATGTGCAAAATACAGCAAAAATACGTGGAGTCGCCATTAAATGCTCCGATGGGGCCCTCCTGCTTTTAATTCCGTGCAGGCGAGTTGGTGTGCTCCGATCAAGGCCGTGTTTGGATTCTAGGGACTAAAATTTAGTCCCTCAAATAAGTGATAATTAGTAATATTAAATCTAAACTAATTATAAAACTAATTGCATAAGTCATATCTACTCCTAACAAGCCTAATTAATCTATAATTAGTATATAATTATCAAATTATTACTGTAGCATTATATTATCTAATCATGGACTAATTAGACTTAATAGATTCATATCGTGCTCGCTTATGTAATTCGATCTGACGGGACTGCAACTTTAGTCCTGGCAACCAAATCCCCCCTAACTCCCCTCCGCCTCCTCCTCCTCTGTCCTCTCCCCTTCCTCCTCCCTCCCTCCTCCGTCGCCCCCCCTGCTCTGCTCCGTTCCTTGATCCAGATTCCGCAGCGGCGAGGGCCCTCAGCCCGATCGTCCGATTCAGTTGATCCCCCAAGCCCTAGGGGGAACCCTGCTCCGCGGCGAATTCGATCGCGGGTTGATTTGATCCCGAGAATTCGCGAGGGGACGCCGGCGGCGGGGAATCGGATGGTGTAGGAGGGAGGGAGGAAGGAAGAAAGGTCTCGGCTTTGTGGGCGGGCGGGCGGCCATGCATCTATCGCTGTGGAAGCCGCTGTCCCACTGCGCCGCGCTGCTCCTGGACAAGAAGCACCGCCCGCCGCGGCCGCCGCCGGGTGGGGCCGGCGCGGGGTCCGGCGGCGGGCGGCGCCTGCAGGAGAGCAAGCTGCGGGAGGCGCTGGAGGAGGCGTCCGAGGACGGGTGCCTCGCCAAGTCCCGCGACGAGGCCCTCCTCGATGGAGGGGACGGTGCGGAGGAGGGGTCGGTGGGGCGGTCGCGGTCGCTGGCGAGGCTCCACGCGCAGCGGGAGTTCCTGCGCGCGACGGCGGTCGCCGCGGAGCGCGCGTTCCAGTCGCCGGACGCGCTCCCGGTGCTGGAGGAGGCGCTCGCCACGTTCCTCGCCATGTACCCCAAGTTCGCGTCCGCCGCGGACGTCGACCGCCTCCGCGCCGACGAGTACCCGCACCTGGACAAGGTATGCCTCGACTACTGCGGCTTCGGTCTCTTCTCCTACCTCCAGAGCTGCAACCCTGCCGACTCGTCGGCGGCGTTCACGCTGTCGGAGATCACCGCCAACCTCAGCAACCATGCGCTCTACGGCTCCGCCGAGAAGGGCACCGCCGAACACGACATCAAGAACCGCATCATGGATTACCTCAACATCCCCGAGTCCGAGTACTGCCTCGTCTTCACAGTCAGCCGTGGTTCGGCGTTCCGGCTGCTCGCGGAGTGCTACCCCTTCGGCACCAACAAGCGGCTGCTCACCATGTTCGACCATGAGTCCCAGTCTGTGAATTGGATGACGCAGGCCGCGCGCGACAAGGGAGCCAAGGCATACTCCGCATGGTTTAAGTGGCCCACGCTCAAGATCTGCACCACCGAGCTCCGGAAGCTGATCTCCACCAAGAAGCGGCGGCGCAAGGATTCGGCCACTGGTCTGTTCGTGTTCCCTGTGCAGTCGAGGGTGACGGGGGCAAAGTACTCTTATCAGTGGATGGCATTGGCTCAGCAGAATCACTGGCACGTCCTGCTCGATGCTGGAGCTCTGGGGCCTAAGGACATGGACTCGCTGGGGCTGTCCCTGTTCCGGCCAGACTTCATCATCACCTCATTTTACAGGGTGTTTGGGGCTGACCCGACGGGATTTGGCTGCTTGCTGATCAAGAAGTCGGTAATGGCATGCTTGCAGAGCCCGAGCGGTGGGACGGGGGCGGGAATGGTGCGGATTGTGCCGGTCTTTCCCCAATACCTTAGTGATTCAGTTGATGGGTATGATGGTGTCCTGGATGGGCTGGAGGATGATACTATCATTCCAATTGAGGAGGGGTCAGCGTCGAACAGTCACCATGCATCCCAGTTGCCTGCATTCTCGGGCGCATACTCATTAGCACAGGTGAGGGAGGTGATTGAGGGTGAAATGGACCAGGACAGTTCAGATAGGGATGGTGCCAGCACAATATATGAAGAGAGTGAGAGTGTTTCTGTTGGTGAGGTGATGAAGAGCCCTGTGTTCAGTGAGGATGAGTCATCCGAGAACTCTTTCTGGGTTGATTTGGGCCAGAGTCCACTTGGTTCAGACCATTCAGAGCAATCAAGCAAGGGGAAATTGGGATCTCCATTGCCAGCGTCCTGGTTTTCTGGTAGGAAGAATGCGAAGAAGGCATCACCAAAGATGCCATCAAAACTGGCCAAGAGTCCCATTCATGACAACCACGTTATGTCATTCGATGCAGCTGTGAGGTCAGTATCACAGGACTCAGGTCCTGTGAAGGTGGTTCCACATGAAGATCATTCACATAATGGCATCAAGAATGCAATTCCTGTTAGTGAGATTGAAGAAGATAATAAAGATGCTAAAGGAAACAAGAGGTTTGTAAAGTTTTCTTGTGCCAATGGCCCCGCTGAAGGCAGTGCAACATCTGTTTTTGGTAGCTGTACCGCACGTGAGAATGGCTCCAATTCGGAGATTTGCTCAGAAAGTCAGGCAGAAGCCAAAGATAGTGCGATCAGAAGGGAAACTGAAGGTGACTTCCGTCTATTGGGAAGGAGGGAAGGACACAACGGTAGATTCGATGGTGGAAGATTCTTTGGAGTAGAAGAATCAGAACGAGTTTCAAGTATGGGGCGCAAGGTATCATTCACTATGGATGACAGTAGGCTCTGTCGTAATTCTGATGCTGGGGAAACATCTGGGTATGCAATGGCAGATGATGATGATGATGCATACAGTGACTATGATGAACCTCAAGATGGCAGGAAAGAACCTGAAATTATCTGCAAACATCTTGATCATGTGAACATGCTTGGACTTAGTAAGACCACACTCAGGTTACGATACCTGATCAATTGGTTGGTGACCTCACTACTGCAGCTTCGGTTACCTGATTCAGGGGATGGCGAGGGGGTACCCCTTGTCTATATATATGGTCCGAAGATCAAATATGATCGAGGAGCAGCAGTTGCATTCAATATAAAGGACTGCAAGACTGGAACCTCTCTGATCAATCCCGAAGTTGTACAGAAACTGGCAGAAAAAGAAGGCCTCTCTTTGGGTGTTGGGTTTCTAAGTCATATACGCCTCCCTGACAACCAGAAACATGGTGCAGCTGATGTGGGGCTTAGTTCTTCCTCACCAGCAGCAAACGGTCGCCGTGAAAAGAAAAATAGCAAAAATGCTATTATTGGAACTGAAGTGGTCACTGCTTCTCTTGGTTTCCTTACAAATTTTGTGGATGTCTACAGGTTGTGGGCATTTGTTGCAAAATTTCTTGATTCGTCATTTCTTGAGCAAGAAAGGCTTTCATCTATTCCTGAGGATGCAGAAAGGTAGTATTAGAGGATTCCGGCTTATGGCTATTGCAGCTACTTCATAAATACAGAGAGGAGGCGACAGTGTAATTGAGAGGCGGATAGAAGAGATGTCAAGGTGCTTCTGTGAATTGCTTTTACATCCAGATATCTCCCGCATGGCATCAAGGGACAATACTTGGTTGGCGGTTTGGCTGGTATATTTCTTCATTCTTCTTTTCCCCCTTTTCTAGGCATGTGACTTTTTTGTTTGTAGATTTTGTTGGAGATCTATATGTACCACCCAATTATTTTGAGGAGCATCCTTTCCATGTACTTGTTTGTAAATTGGCTCCATTGGCCATGAAGTGCACTGGCTCGCTTGTATGATTCTTGCAACATGAATAGCATGATGATAGGTGATTCTACGCTTCAGTTTTGTTGTTGAATCCTCCGCTGTCCCGGTATGGTAGCAACTGCTGTAGTGTTGTGATGAATTCAGCGATTTAAGTACATGGTAATTTCAGCTGCGTCGTTTTTTTTTCCGCGGCCGAGCACGTATTTCTAGAGGTGGTAGAGTGAAAGTTGTAACTCATCTTCTTCCCTCAGCTGCGTCGTTTTCAGATGACACTGAGAATATTGGTCTACTGGCTTCAGTTTTCTTCGAGCTATCATTCCAAATTTCATACCTTTTGCCTCTTTTAGCTTTACTGCTAGCACTAAGCCGCAAAGTAGTCCAGTTAGTTAATCATGTGATAAGTGGTTAAAAAAAGGCGAATCCTGCTGTGACTGGAATTTCCTGCTTCCCAACATATGCTGACTTTTTTTTTCTGGGCGCCGTTGTTAGTTGCAAATTTTGTATTATGGCGATCACTTGTAAAGCATATCGACGACAGGGTTGTTGAGCTGGTAGTTTCTGGGTGCATTTCGGCTGCGCTGTATCTGGAAAGGTAATTGTTCTATCTGTTGGCTTTGTCTCGTTGCTTAATCTCGAAGCACTATTGTAGCCTAGCGGGGAGTAGGTATCAGGCAGGCAGGCATCAGGTAGCGTGGCTGCTCTTTTGAGTTGCGATGCCGTTCTGAATATTCAGAGCTGCCCGCGTGCAACTGTAAGAGAGAAAAAATGGAAGGCATGCCGTACGGCGTATTGTACCAAAGTTGTTTATTTCATCCTGCCATTTAGCTGTTCATTCTAGTTCATCCTGTGTTCTTCAAAACTCTTCAGTCGCTTCATTCCTTATGTGGAAAACAAGTCAAAAGTTTTAGCATGAAGCTGGTGAAGCTTAGAGGACTTGCTATCCATGCCACAGGTTGTATCTAGAGCCACTAGGAAAATTCTGCAGATGGTTGGGGTTTTACTACCACCAAAAGCAAGCCGCAGCCCAAGGATGGCCGCAGTCTGGTGATCACCAACCAAGCCGAGCCGCCCGCCACGGCCGGCTTTGGCGCGGGCGCGGATTCCGTTCGGGCGACTCCGACGTCCGCGCCCGTCCCGTCCGTTCGCGTTGGTGCCCGTCAACGACAACCGGTACGTGCCGGCCGGTTGGTTGGTGGCTTGGTGCCTGCCAACACGCTGCTGCCCTGCGTGGAAATCGCGCGCACCCGGGGGTGCCGCAGCGGAAAGCGAGCCGCCACGCCTTTTTGCCCCTTGATCCGGGCGCGCGCGGCTCGCGAGCGAGAGCGACGCCCGGCTGGGAGCGCGCGATCGCTGGCAGCCGGGCGGCAACGAACCAGCAACGGCAACAACTGCGTCCTCCGACGCTCCGATCCCCTTGCTGCCAGCAAGATCCACGCGCTGCAGCACGCCAACTCCAAGCGATGCGAGCTACATGTGGGTATGTACTGGTCGAGTCCACGTGACCATGTGTGCGCGCAGTACTAGGACGAAACCGGGGAGGGAGTTCCTTACTTTCTTGGCACGAGCACCTACTATTCCAGTCAACCCTGCTGAATTGGACAACATGGGTTGAGGACCAACACGAGCGAACAGAACAAACATTTCTATCGAAGGGATTGGCAGATGCTAAAGTAGTACTCTTCTTTTTTACCCGTCGTCCAATGAAGCCAAGTCGACGTTTGTTCCGGCCTCCTAATGAATACATGATGGAGTCAAGTACTCTAGTATGCTTACACACAACGTACACATGTATGGAGAGGCTCTCGTGCATTGACTACTGCCAAAGCTTTGTCCAGAATTTTGACTTGGATTTTTAAATCAGAGTTGTCCTCTTCCACAAAAGTCTAATCGCGCGTGACGCGAAGAAGGGATTGCCAGATGCTACCGCAAGTGTTTTTATTGCCGTCGTCCAACGTGGCAGAGTCGACAATTGTTCAGGCCTAATGAATACTACATGACGGTGTCAAAATTGTCTCTAGCGCTTACACATGTATGGAGTGACTCGGGCATTGACTACGCCTCAACTGTGTCCAGAATTTTGACTCCGATTTGTAAAACATTAGTGTCCTCTTCCATAAAAGTCAAATCCAACATGACGCAAATTAACGAAAACCACGTCGTTGGACTCTCATCCTGCAGCAATCCAAGTCAAATGGATGATCCATTCGCTCAAACACACGGGGCCTAGATAAGCTGACGTCGTGTCAGGGTAAAAATATAAAATATCTTTGCCCTTGCTCGTCGCCAGGAGGAATACAAAGGGAAAGTTCCAAATTCTAGTGGAAAGGCCATGCTGATCACCACGGTTCCTTCTATCCGATGTAACGTTCCCAGCGTCGTGTCTCGATCGCCACTGCGCCGGACCAGTCTCACCCACCATGGCACCATGGATGGATCCCACATACTACGATCTCCTCTTTTGTAAAAGCACCCGTGTCACCAAGTGCTTTCATCCTGGTTACTACATGCATCCTCGTCACATACACACACCGATCCAAATATCCCGGTCACCCCCAGCAATCCGTACTCATGGCGTCGCCAGGTCCACCGTGTCCGTTCCCCGGCTCGCTGCCGGCGCTCATAAATACGCTGTCAGAAGCCGCTGGGCCCCGGCCCGGCCGGAGCTGTTTGGCGACGCCGGCCGGCTGGCCGGAGCGCCCCTATGGGGGAGGGTGGACGGGTCAATCATGGCGGTGCACATGCAGGATCTCGTCCTACGTACAGCTAACGCTCGCTCGTGCATGGTCCTGTGCCTTTGAAACATCCTACGCGCCTCCCGTCGGTTAATTATCGCTAGCTGGAGCAGTGATGGATGGAGCTCATCTACCTGAGAGAGATGACGAAGCGATCGACGCTCTGTCGCGGCAGCATGCATCCCAATCCCAATTGTTGTTCTCAGCCCGTGCCGTTGCCGATGACAAGTTGTTCTCAGCTACGGTGGTCGAGCCGGGCAGGAGCACGCGACGCGGCGGCGTGGGCGAACGCAACGGTCGAGGGCGTGTGCCGGTGTGTCGCCGGTGTGGCCGTTAGGGAGGGCCGGGGTGTGGTGGGCGGCGCGTGAATGCGTGGCGTGGGATCGCGTCTGCGTGCGGACACCGCACGCCTGGGCCGGGCCTCACGCTCACACTGCTGCGCCGAGCCCAAGTTTTTTTCTTCTTTTGGAACACCCAAGCCCAAGGGGTTGCGGCGGCATCGCGGACATATTGTTGGGCTTACTGTGTGCGGTGTGTCGCGTGAAGTTTGCCGTTGCGGGATTGGGGCTGTAAAATCCGCTTGACACGAGTGGACAAGAGTTAAAGGTGAATGCGGAGAGGTCGAGAATCGAGAGCTTGATCGTTCTCATGCTGTCGTGCAGTACGTCATAGACCGCTCGTACATACGGTAAGAATATTCTTTTTACCACTAGGGCCCTGTTTACTGAACATAAAAGGTTTACGCGCATGCTCTATTTTGAGTCGACGGTTACAAAACACTCTGACAACTGTAGCAAACTCCATCCTAGTAGTAAAACTAATAATGGTAGTACTGTGCAAAGCCGCCAGGGAACGACAGCCACACCATGAAACCACAGCCTGTCAGCCGTTAGTACGTGATAGCGTTTGCCTAGCGGGAGACGGGGAGAGGGTGTGCGTGTGCATCCCACGGACACCTCGTCACCTCCGGGTAAAAGGAAGAAGAAAACATAGACATGTGGACCATCCAATCAGGATCCCTCTGGCCACCAAATGGACCTCCTCCATGTCACCACCAAGGATAAACTCCCCCTTGGCAACCGTCCATTCCCCGCCCCGCCTTATCCTCCCCTGATCTCCCGTACAAAAGTGCGATCCCTCGCGCCCGCCCGCCCGCTCAAGCTATCCACCACCACCGTAGCAACACTCTTCTTGCTCACGACCACAGCAAAAAGGTACGTCGCTTCGTTCGTGCCGCATTCTTCCCATTCTTACTACAATTCTCACTTGCTTCTCCATTGCCATCGACGCTCAGGCTCTAGTCCACCGAGCGCAGGAATGGCGTCGTTCGCCGTGGCAACGATCCCGTCGCTGGCGGCCCCGGCGGCGGCCAAGAAGAGGTCCGGCGGCGTCACGTACGTGGAGGGCATGAACGCCTACAGCGGCCTCAAGGGGCTCAACAAGGTCACCATGCTCGGGCTGCGCAAGACCGCCGACTACTCCTTCGCCAAGATCGTGGCCTCGCTCAGCCCCGCCGGCAAGACGCGGCGCGGCAGCGCGTTCGGGGCGCAGATGAACGCCGCCGCGGAGATCTTCAGGATCGCCGCCACCATGAACGCCCTCGTGCTCGTCGGCGTCGCCGTCGGCTTCGTGCTGCTCCGGGTGGAGGCCGCCGTCGAGGAGGCCGAGTAGGGACGGGATGGAAGCGCGCCCGCCCTGGTAGCAACCAGCCAGCCACTCGGCTGTCCACTCTTCCCTCATAATCCGTGATATATACAAAACGTGATGTATGTTTTTAATTGATTTTACTTCGGTATGTATCCATGACAATTGATGAATAGTACCGTGCAAACATGTTTTTGGACTCGAGGTCTGCAATTGATCTTCAGGTGTTCTTCATTCAGTTTTTGCAACTATCTGAAATCAGAATGCGAAATCAAATCATATACAGCTTCGTAACATGAGATGCAACCAAAGTTTTTATTCTTGCAGTCTGACGAGACAACTGAATTATATGATCTACTATACGCCTGATGTTGAGACTAAACAGAGGATTTGAAATGCACAGCACGATTGAAAAAGAAAATGTTTCAGCTCAAATGCCTAGAATTGCATCTGTTACAGGAGCACTCATTTGAGGCATGGGTTTCTGCTCTACATCTCAGAACAGATGATTCTATGTAAAATGTACTATGATCAGAGACCAAGAAAAGTTGTAGCAGAAAGGCTCAAAGGATCATCCTAATTCTTCTGACGACATCAGGAGGCATCTTCAAGAGCATCAAATCATAGGGAAAATTGACAGTGCTATCGTGGACTCATTACGTCGGCCTCTGGCAAGCCGAGAACAGCTGCCAGCTGATGAAAGCCATAACAAGTGAGGAGAATAGCTCGAAGCCAACCACCTTCGGTGTCTGCCACTCCAATGATCTTCTCAAGTAACTGCGATATTTGTGTGCATGTTTAGTCCAGTGAACAATAAGTGAAAGAGCCATAAAGCATGGAACGTGTAACTCACAACAAAACAAATAAACAATCAGTGATTAGTAAAGAATGATCTTTTCCTATCACTGGTGAGTATAACATATGTAATCCGCAATAATTGAGTATCATGAACATATGCAAGTTGGTCCAAGCTTAGGTAAACAAGAATACCATAACCCCCCAAATGCTAAGATTAATTGCTAAATCTACACTCATATACTGTAGTTTTACAGAAAACTCAAAAACAAAGCTTTTTGTTTGTATACCTAATTTAGATGCCTTTTGGTGTACTCAAAGTTTGATTCACAAGAACTAAGACAATGGTTCGATGTACTCATAGAACCTTGCACATAATGATGATGCATCCAACGGACAAGGCAAATTCTAAAATATGAACAGTTGAGGGTCAAGGAAAATCTGAAAAAGGAATATATAATACATGTTCCGAATTGAACATCTAGTGCCATGATATCTCATTGATCGGGTGTTAAGCATAGGATTAAAGGGGTTAAAAGCTCAGATAATATTCCCCACGTCATCCAAATCAGGAGCTCTGTTGCACCGACACGTTGCTGAAGTCAAGTGTCGGTGTCCGACACCGTGTCCGACACCGACACGTCTCCGACACGTGTCCGACACGTATCGGCCAATTAAACAATAAAAATAATTATTTTTATTATTTTTAATTTCCGACACGGCATCGACTCGTTGCCGACACGTTCTAGATAGGGGTGAGGCTTCAGGAGGGAATGTAAAGTGGAGGTGCAAGTATTGCAAACATGTTTCAACTAGCAGCTACTCCAGAGTCAAGGCACATTTGCTGAAAATCCCTAACCAAGGGTTCTCTTTTATTTCAGTTGGATCTTTGGCTTGTAATAAGATTTAGTTTGAACTCTACCACCGTAGTGTCTGTTGCTGTTTGTTGCTTGAATTCGAACTTAGAACCATGCTTTAATTTGTTTCATTAGCTGATCGTTGCTATTTTATTTGCCTAGTCGATATATATACATGTATGTATATATTTATACGCCGTGTCGCCGTGTCGCTCATTTTTGCGAAATGGCGAATCGCCGTGTCGGACACGTGTCGTGTCGGACACGCGTGTCGGAATCGGTGCAACAGAGATCAGGAGCAGCAGCAGCAGCAACAATGGAGCCTTTCAGTCTCTAGTTCATACAAAGTATGCTAGAATAATCTATTATTTCTTGTAATAAAGCATTTTTTATTTCAGAAAAGGGGGAAATAATAAAATAGATAAAATGGAGCATGATAGGGATGCTTTACCTGGTGATAGATGGCATTGTTGCCAAGAGCAAAGCACATGCATAAATTATTGGAACCAGAGTCCTAGGCTTGTTCTTCCTAAGCCACATCAATGATCCTAATGCAGCAAGGGAGAGGGTCATCACCTGTAGAAAGATGCAAATCAGCAGTCTTCTTGTCAACGACTTTGTTAAATAAAACATCATGAGTTGTAGCACTAGGAAGTTGCTCTCTTGAAAACAAGGAAGCTGACACTATATTTTTCACAATATACGGAGTAACGTACAAGATTAGCATTTGCTTCGATTCCTTGAAATATGTACTCCCATGTAAATTCAAGCCCTCTTGCCCCAATCCAGAGAGGTGCCAGTCGGTGCAGAACTGAATCAGCAAAAGCCCAACCTGAAACCCCCAAAACATACAGCACATCAATGGTAAATCATAACAAAGTTATCATAACTGGGGAAAGGCGAAAACCTCACATTTTGCCACAATTTATGCAGAGCAACAAACAAAAGGAGGTGCTCTCAAATTTCTGATAACCACTAACCAGTGCCAGTTACCAAAAAGTCTAAGTGCGCTTCAATTGTATCCATGCCAAACACAAACCATGGAAAAATAACTTCAGCCCAACTCAAAGATGGACACACATAGAAAAGGCTAAGCAGGTACTTCAGCACATAGTATGCAAGGAAAAATAGGAAAGGCACAGAATGGAGGGGCAAAATTAGATGAAAAAATAAATGTCCCCATTGATGCAGTTTGATAATTCGACACGAATCAAATCTCGGTGAGAACTATGTACTTACCAAGACCAACAGCCTGGAACTTATGATTCTGAGAGATATTTCTGTGGGTCAACTGTGTCAAAGCAAAATATAGTCCAGCCACATCTATGAACCCAATAAAAACTTTCATTAACTCCTGCAAATTGTAATGGCGAAATAGATCAGAGGACACCAAGAACATTGTATCAAAGCATACTCTGTTTGCCCAAGAATGCAGCAAATATACCTGATAGGGATCAAAGCTATCATTCTCAGGTACCTTGAGCAATGTTGCTAAGCAAACAAGCTGTCAATACGATATAGCAAGGTTAGCAAACAATCAACTATCTTTTGTTCACTGAATAGATCATGATAGGAGGCATAAAAATCGAATAGCATGGCAAGGAATCGCAACAGACAATAAGTAATCTATTGAAAGTTAGAAGCAAAAACTTCAAACAATAACTTGGAAACATCAGAACAAGTAAAGGTTAGAACTTGCCCACGTTGTTGACAGAATACCAATACAAAGAAAACTGTATAACAGGGAGCAAAACCAGTTTATACCAAACTATAGAGCATTGGATTGAAGAAATGTTCAATAACTCCTTTAAAACAAATCAAAGAAAAAGCTGTTTGTCATGCAGCATCTAACCCTCAAGGCAAAATTCTCTCCAAAAGTCAAAAGGATGCATATGTGTTGCAGAATTACGTTAAACTTATTACTAAGAAAAACTACTGAACACTCCAACTTCTCACTGGGGGATATCTATCCCAATTCCCAAAGCATGACTAGGAGAAATAATGACAAAGGAAAACTTGGTTTTTATATCAAACTAACACAGAAAGTAATCCAAAACACTAGCCACCCCCCCCCCCCCCCACACACACACACAACACACACACCCAAAAAAAATATTGTACATATGCACCACATTTCCAGTCTAAGGGTAATAAAAATGTGAACATACGACAAAGGTAAATCAAAGGGTAAAAGCATGGTAGTGTCAATAGTAAACCTACTTTTTAAAGGCACTGTATTACTTAAACCTACTTTTTTTTTCTTATCTATGTTTCATCTGACATGTGTTTTGAAGTTGAAAATGGTGATTGGTGAAAGTTCAAGAATATCTCCATAATCCACAGGCCACATCAGGGATCCTGGACAGGTTGCTGACCTTTACAAGTGCAGTTCCAAGATAAACAACAGCCGCTTTTACAGAAGTGCCGATCGTATCATACTCTGACCTGCAACAAATGAATGAATAAGAAAGTGTAGTCCAAGACAGAACTTGGTTTTCATCTATGTTCAGAATCCAGATAAAACTAGGTCATAGATACAGATGAAACTAGGCCACAAATTCATGAAGCTAATTTAAATGTTCCATGGATCATAGGTAGACGCTCTTGTTGCTCAAGTGGGTGACAGTTGAAGAATAAGTGGGGCTTGTTAAACTGGATGTGACTCTTGCATCAGATGAGAAATGAGGTATTCAGACCTTTATGTTGCAGAAAAAGAATGACGCCACAACCTGACAGCTACAGAAAAAAAGGTCACACTAACAACCATTTTTTAATATAATTGACTTTGTTGCCCACTTATTATGTTATATGAACGCATACTTTCAATGTAATTTTTTCCCCTCCAGAATGTACTTGAAAGTTTTATTATTGTCATGTGGTTACTCTCTTCAGACAATATGGATCCAGAAAGTAGTGACTAGCATCTAGTTCTTCACATGATTCAAGTGTTATTCCATACGATCAGTAGTATAATTAGATATTGCTAATGTCCATAGCCCCCAAAGAAAAAAAGGTGCACGAATGAAGTGAGCTTACTTGACAGGACCAGCTAGTAAAAAACCAAAGTAATTGCAGCTCAGCTAACCAGATTCGATTCGGACATCACAATCTACTCAAAAGAAGCTCTGAATCTCAACGAACAGTGAATCACAAGTTTTCCGACGCAAACGGAACCAGTCTCCAGCCAACCCAACTCAAACGAGCAAAATTCGCTGCAATTGCTCTGACTAAAACCCATCCCACAAGCAAGATCACACATAGAACTCGCACCGTCAGGAGTTCGTACTCCTCGGTTCAGATCGCAGCAGCAAAGGGCCCAGATCGCGTAGCACACGCAGATCTCGAGTGTCTAGGATGCGGATCTCACAAAGCTAGAGAGGGAGCTAAAGAAAGTGGGGGGGGGAGGGAGTTAGTTACAGGGGGGTGGCAGAGTAGTAGACGACGTGGGGGCCGAAGGTGAGGAAGGCGCAGTTGAGGAAGTGGAACACCGTCATCTCGCCGCCGTCGTCGTCTCCGGCGTCTCTCAGCGGCGAGCGGCGAGCGGCGAGGCGCCTGAGACCGTACGTGCGAGACGATTGGAGGAGACGCGCAGTGGGGTGTAGTTGGGCTCGAGTCGGACACCTTCGAGCTAAGAAGGAACGCTATGTGGGCCTTTTTCTCCGTGAGGAATGATGGGCCTAAATTTGCCAACCACCCGGCCCTTTCGTAGGAAGCCCGGATACGGTACGGACCCCTGCTTGGCTATGAACTGCTGTCTGCTGGTCAGTTGTCATGCCACATCACTGAATCGTACTCATACTCACATAAGAACCCATGACCAGTCAACCAGATAACCTGTCCAGAAGGTTTCAGTTTCCAAAGCTGCTGGGCAATAGAACTTTTCCTCTCGAGCACGCTGGAGAACCACTACTTATATGTAAAAATTATACTGTATAGAGTAAGTTTGCAGGCCTTTCAAGAACGCTAATAATCTAGATGCAAGCACTGAAGCACTTCGTTTGGCAGTGGATTGCAGACGATTCAGTTAAACCCTAGCCCGTCTTCATAAAACAGCCAGCTTTTAAGAAAGTGAGGTTGTCGAGGCCCTGACGAAAAATGCTTTACTCGTACGCCAAACCGGGTCAGTGATAATCGGCTCAGTTCCAGGGCGGGGTTCAGTCTAAGAACGGTTGATGACGAGTACGCGTCCTCTGTGAAGCACCTGACGAGCAGCTCCTGTAGCCCCTGTCCTGCGCTCGGCCGCTACCCCTTGGACGCGCGCCTGTTGTCGCGTAACGCGTGACGACCACAACCCAACCCAACAAAACTCCGTGGCCGGCCTTGTCACTCACACCCGCTGCTCGCCTGGCTTCAATCAGCTGACACCGGAGTTCGGCTAGCGCAGTACGTCCCCCAAAGCAAGACCCCGTCAGTCAGGGTACCAGCGCACCAGCAGCGGGGAGAAATCATCATGGATTTCCGGGCCGTGGTCCGCCCCGCGCGCCCCAATCACCCATTCACCCCGGCCCGTCCGTCGACCAGATCGTCCGATCCGTCCAGGTCCAGGCCACCAGCCAGGCAGTCACCAGGGCCACCGCCCACCGCGCGCCCGACTCCTCGAGCCGGACGGAGCCGGCCGGCCGGCAAAACGTAAGCTAAGCGGAGATTGCAATGATCGCGCACGGAGAAAGGCAGCGACCTCCCACCGAAAACGCTGTGGAATGGAACCACATCGTCGATCGCCTCCGGATCGGAGCGGGGCCACCTCGGCTGGTCGCTGGACCTGGACGGACGACGCCTCCGCGCCGGGAACCGCGGCCGGATCGGACGCGCGGGCCGGCCGGCCGGGGTCAATCAATCATGGTGCTCCCACCGCGCTAGCTGCTGTGGTTGTGGCTGGCTGGCTCGGCGCGCGCGGCAGCTTTTGGATCGGAGGCCACCACCACGTACGTCGCGCTCGGCTCGGGGCGGTGCCCACTGCGCGCGCCCAGCAGCACCGACCACTGCGGCTTTGGAAGAAAAGAAGAAGGGGGGATCACTACTTCACAGTTCACAGGGCGAGGGGGGAGACCACACGGCCGGGCCGGGGCTCCTACCTCCTAGTCCGGGCGAGGTCCACGCGCGCCATCGAGTACGCGCAGGCCGTGCAGCGTTGCACAGCGCGAATAATTGGGAGACGATCGAGCGCAACTAGTGCAGGGCAGGGGCGTACGTAGGGGTGGTAGGGGGCCTCCATTTTGTACTAGAGATTTTAAAGAATCGGGTCCTATCAGGACCGGGCCAAAAACGTACTAGTTTTTAAGCTAAATTTGACTAGGCCTAAATTGAATTGTGAAGAAACAAATGGGCCATGATCCATTACCACCCCTGGGTGTACGTGTGGTATTGGGAGTCTTGTTGGAAGCGTACGTATGATCCCAGGTTCGATCGTCTAGTGCTGTAGTGCACGATCGTCAACAGCACCATCATGCGTGCTGGAGTGAACTAATGTATGGACTGGATACGCCGTCTGGGTACACGTACGCAGATCGATCGAGTCAACACGAGCGGCACTACTCTCTGATTTCAAGTTGGTCCTCCCACTACCAGGGGCCCTTCTGTACTGCAAGTGGCCAACGCAAACGCTTGCTTGCCGGCCCTCTTGGCGAACTAGACATGCTGCATGCCAGAGCCCCCACGAACATTGCATGCATCTATCCTAGCACGCATGATTTAAGTTTTACTTTCACCTAAGAGATGCCATTGCCAGAACAGAAGTCAGGCTCATCGGCCCCGCGGTTCGCTGTAGCGCTTTTTCAGTAGCGACTTTTTGACTGCTCGGAATAATGCCATTTGCCCCGGACATGTCCGCCCCCAGCACCCAGGTCCACACACACGTACGTAGTACGTGTACATCGGTTGGCGACATACTACGCACAAACGTACAGTACACTCTACTTCTACTCCACTACACACGACTACATACATGCACATTAGGCAGCACAGCAGCAAGCAAGCAAACAGGCAGGCTGCAGACAGGGCTACCGACTCGCAACACCGAGTAAACAAAGGCAAGCGGGCGTACCCGCCGGCGCCCCGGACCAAGATCGGGGCACGCACATACCAACACGGCGCACACAGGCGCATGCATAGCTAGCGCGAGCCCAGCCATCCACCATTAACGCGCGTGCACGGGGGCCCGTGCGCCGTGCATGCATATATGGTCGATCGAAAAGCTAGCCCGACCGGCCGCGCGCGCGCGAGAGCTTTTCCGCGAGGAACACGCCGCGTTCGGCGCTGACCGCGGGGCGCTAAACAACGCGGATCAAAATTCCCCTCGCAGGCCAGTACGTCGCCTCCCGCATTTGTTTAGCCGCCCCGAGAAGTTCCTCCCGCTTGTTGCCATCTCCCCGGCCTCTCTCGCGCGCGCGTGCCACCTCGCTTACGGCTCAGCGCGGCGCGCGCTGGCGGGTCGGAATCGCCGTACCACGCCGCTCGCGTCGCGGGGCGCATTTGCCTTCGTGCCGCCGGGGAGTCCTTGTTGTTCTCTTCCGCTGGTGGTTTCCGGGGGCCGATTGGGCGATTAGGTTATCTGGAGACGACGAGATCGGAATGTAGGAGCCGTACTTTTGCCTCCCTAGCTCTCGCTTTGTTTATGCTCTCCTGGGCGATCGATCGATCCATGAATTGCGATCACGTGACTGACACACGTGCGCGCTGATTCGGCATGCAGTGTGGATAGATAGATTGCTCGTCGATCGATCGGCTATGATATCTTCAGGTGCACCAAATGCATGCAATTCTCCGAGATCTCAGAACGGTAGTACGTGTTTAATTAGCTTCTGGAAATGGAAAATTGAATCATGTTCTCCACTGGCCGGTAATCACAACATCATATGGAAAAGAAAAAATTGCATGGCACACCGCATGCATTTTTGTTTGCTTCATGAGTGAGCGAGTGAAGAAGCTAAGGCCGGATAGATAGCTACACTACACCTTATCGCCCTGCTAGCTAGCTGGTGGACAATGCAACAGCTCTCTCGTGTCACTCTCGCTCCATCCCTCTCGGCTCTCGCTCGTACCAGCAGTGCAGCGCGCGGCAGTGCAAGTGCTCCGCATCGTGCTGTCGCATTCCGCCACATTCATGACGCCCTGCAGCTAGCCGGCCCGGGCAGCGGCCACGACGGACGGGGGGCGGCTCGGAGACGTATTCGCTTTCATGAATATGGAAAGATCCCCAGCGGCCTCGCCCGGGGGCATTATGCCTCTGCTTTGCTGAAAACGTGCACCCCCAAAGAGGCCGTCCTCAGCCCGTTTTACACCTTCCTTGGTCCTGCACTGCAGCTGCAGCTGCAGCAGATCCTTCAGATCAAAAGGCCGGCCACCTATCTTTGCAGCACAACGGGTAGCCCTGGTTGGCTTGGATTGGTGTCAGACCCTACCATTTTTATCCAGTGGCTTGCATTCACCGTCACCCAGCAGATAAAAGGCTAGCTATCTCAATCAACTAAAGGGCAACTGTTAGGTTTTAGCTAAATGAGCATGATGTTTGATAGCCCCATATATGTAAGTACTACTAGCTAGGATATCCAGAAACACACTAAATATGTACTGGCAGGACTGTGAAGACCAGGATTATTATTGGAGGCCACGCACTTCTCTGTTGTGTTTTAGTGTCTTACATATAGCACAGACCCACAGTGTTCAGCGCTCTTAGACTTTGACCACTTATGTGGTTTATTGCATGGAAATTACTTTACCACATTTGACATTGAGATGACTTGCATATATCATTATATTTTTTCACTGATATTGCTAGCTATCATACAATGGGTGGGGGATAGAGGTTACTGTAGTGGACGAACAACTGGGTGTGGTTATATATAACTGTCCGGTCAAACCATGAGGCTGCAAGATTTCACTTCTAACATAGAGATATAGATTATGAACAAACAAAATAAATTTGCTTCCAAAAATAAGCTGAAGAAAACATTCTTCTCCGATCCCATTCCCAGTACGTACCTTATCATCAACAGGCAGAGTATAAAGTAATTTATCCACCTGAAAACATCATGGTACGAGAGACGGGCTACTACGTTTTCAACGTTCAGAGCACCCACATACCACTACAGTGTACGTTCTTCCCCTGTCAGATTGCACATGAAGGCCAGGAACAGAAACTGTAGCGCCATTATGGCCTTCAATTACCAGTACCTTCAGCTTATACGCCCTGCCTCTCCAAAGTTTACATACCACCCTTCTTTAAGCAGCATTCCCAAGGGACCAAATCATACACCACTCATGACCTAATCACCACATCTTCTTTTGCCCCTCATCACTACCCCCCAGGCTCCAAGCCTCTCCTTTCCTCCCTCTCTCTCCTTCTTCCTTTTCACTTGCCACTTTGCTCAAATCCACCATCCTCTCACACCTCTCTCTCTCTTTCTCAGTGACTGTACCACTGTCCTGACTTTCCCATATCTCTCTCTCCTCATCTCCTTTCCTCTGTCTCTCTCTTTCTACTATCTTCTTTCCTCTTCTTTGATCACTGGTTGGACCACCGCTCTGATATAACTCCCTCCTACCATCCGCCATGGCCTCCGCTTGATTCCAGAAGTATATGATCGCCTAGCTGATCCCAAGAAGTGTTGGATTGGCTTAGGAGCTCGGAGTCCGTGTTCTCCATTTGATCGTTCGGGCAGCTGCAAAGGCTGTGACTTTTCATTGCTCGATCGATCTTCCAATGCTGCAAAGGAACCTGCCGAATCTCTCCCTCCGTATAAGCCCGCCAGCCGCCTCGTCGGCCGTTGCTTGTGACGACGACGCACCGGCGGCGGCGGTGAAGCCTCCGCCGTCGACGGAGCCAAGCACGCCGCCGCACGCTGAAGGAAGCGGCGAGGTAGGGTTCTTCGCAAACCCTAGCACCGCCGGCGCCGCGGAGCCCCCGGGCCTCAGCCTGGGGCTCGGCTCGCCGGCGCGTGGCGGCGAAGCGGCCGGACGGCGAGGCCACCAGCTCGAGCCGCAGGGATGCGCGTCGTTCAAGCGCGCGGCCACCGGCAGCAGGGCGTCCCTGCCGGGCGGATCGAAGCGGAGCGCCCGGGCGCCGCGGATGCGCTGGACCACCGCGCTCCATGCACGCTTCGTGCACGCCGTTGAGCTCCTCGGCGGCCATGAGAGTAAGCATATATATAGCATTCGCGCGCTCTATGCTTATGCTTGCATTCCCCTTCGTTTCTGCATATATAAGTGTTATTCATATATTATGCTCGATCAATTCTTTGACGATCCTTCTGGCGCGCGCGCGATCCGTTGTTGCGGCGGCCGCCCGTCTCTGAATGCCGGCAGGAGCAACTCCAAAGTCGGTGTTGGAGCTGATGAACGTCAAGGATCTGACGCTGGCGCATGTCAAGAGCCACCTTCAGGTACGTGCAGAAAGGGAAAAAAACAGGAAAAAACGAATGGCATATAAAGATACGCAAGCTACCACCATGGCAACATACACTGATACACAAGCACAGAAAGAGAACATCGTGAATCACTGAATCCTGTATTGGTGCATGATGGCCCCTTTTTGTTTTTTTTCACCACTTTACGGGTGTTCTTACTATTGGAATATTGGTAAACTACTTTGTCCCTGGTGAATCTTGGTCAAGTGCTAGGTGACAAACAAAAGGCATCTATAGCTTGGCCGCAATGGAAGAAGGACAAAGTCACGAAACAAGACACACAATACTTTTACCGTGCACACCTTCTTTGCACATACGCGAGTAACGCGACACGAAAAACTAACCGGATCACCATCTCGCGCAACACAGGCATAATGATAACTAACCCGTTTTCCTGCTGTGCCCTCTTGCTGGTTTGCAGATGTATAGGACAGTGAAGAGCACAGACAGATCGTTACACATCGCCACAGGTATGCAACTCAAATCTAGCAAAAGGGCGTCGTCGTAGCTAGCTCTAGTCGTATGTCATGACCGGTCGTTCGAAACATTGCATTGTGTTCGCAGGCGAGGGTGGCGAGGCATCATTACCGCTGCAGATCACAGGGTTGGAGGCGGCGGCAGCAGCGGCAGGAGGTGGTGCCGGAGGTGGGGTGGTGGTGGTACCAGTGCCAGCGGCACGTGACGACATGGTTGGGATCTGCAGCTCTCCTGCTTCGGCGGGCTCTGCGCCGCCTGCTGCGGCGACTACTTCCGCTGCTCACTTCCTCTGTGCGCCACCAGCAACTGCTCCACTGCCGGTAGCACCGTCACCTCCTCCACCCATTCCCCCGAGGTCTGTCTCCGCGCGCATGTCACCTTCATCACCTTACCTGTCTGCTATTGTTACTGCTAGCTATATATCCCTGGGTTTTACAGTAGCTTCTGCTCTGAACAAGAGTTAATTGGCCCGCCTAATTAAGTTGCCTAGTTTAAACTTTTGAAATTGAAAGCAAAGCACACCATGCTTCAAGGATTTGCATTGCGACTTTGTTTAATACATTAGAAAGATTTCTACATTGGTTAGTATATATATGCTCTAATTGGCTCAGTTTGGCGCGTATGTTTATTATTTGTCGTAGTAGGAGCGGAAACAATGCTTATCAATTTTGTTAGCCTTAGTAAATTACAGCCTTTTTATTGAATCTGTTACGATTATATTAGGTGAGATAATGACGAGAGGACAAGGATAGCATACGCATGAAATGTTTTACTCAGAAAAAAAATGTTCTTATACAACGCCGTGCAGCAGCTATTCTTATTTTTGCCAATTGTAAATAACAAAAGGCCTGGTCGATCATCACCCTGTTTTTAAAAAATGGCCGGTGTGGTGTTTCTCCACCCTTTTCTTATATAGTAGTATAAAGAATACAGTGGCCCTTGGAGTAAGCCGAGTATATACATATATATGAATGTGTATTAGCTATAGTAGATTGTATATTATATACTATATCAGAGGATGACGGATTTGGTTCAAAACAAATATACTACTATACAAGTGTGTATATGGTGTCTTTGAAGGATGCTCACACACGCATGCGGCATCACCACATGCACGCACACAATCACACATATTTATGTCTAAAAAAGACTGGAGTATGTTGACATAGGTGCCCTAAGATCCGATACATTTTGCCTGTCTTCCAACTCCCACATGCACATCTCATCTAGAGTTTGTAGACTAAAAATACATGTTTAAGTTTCTATTTGTAGTCTAAACTAATAAAAGCCCAATAAGACGCATGCATCATCGAAATACCTTAGGTGTGCCTATAACTTTAGTAGCATAAATTCTTGGAGCTAAGCTTTAAAATCTGTGTATACGAGCAGAAAAGATGATTGTTCAAATTGATTGGCCAGTGGAAGGATCGAATCAGTAACCTATTTTGTGCATAATAAAAATCCATCATTTTTCACCGTACCTGAGCTTACCAATATTCAGCAGTACTGCTATATGTCACAGAGAAAAAATGCTTGCTGCCACACCTTCCCGTTTTCCTGCCTCTCTCCAGATAGAGTCCAGACTGTACCTCAGTTCTCGATCCAGCCCCCTAATTTCTGATAAAAACGTACCCAGAGTAGCATATATTTATCCCAGGCATGGACTGAGCGACAACTAGTGTTTTCGCTGTAGCCTGTAGCCCATATGTCCCCCTGCCGACCTCTTCCCCGTGTCTTCACGCATCCATGCTCGCTTCTGCTTGTCCGCGTCCGCATCCGTAGCCCCAGCCATCATCATCGCACTCCGTGATGATGAGACGATGAGGGCATGAGGCGTTCACCATCCCTGTCACCCTCTCCTTCTATCTCTATCCTGGTCACAGTTCACTGATGCGATCATGGTCAATCGACCCATCGACTTCAGAATTCTACAGCTATGCATGCACGATTCATCAACTGAATGAGCTAATAGTCAGCTTCTCGTCAGAAGCTAATAGTCGTAACTCATGAGCTAAGCGAGCCTAGGTTATGTGTACAAAAGCACACGTTTCTCGAGGCAATAGAAGCTGCGCTACAGAGGGATAGGAACGCACAGGGGATCAACGCAAGGCATTATTGTGGCAGATGCATATAGACATGGAGAGGGGAGAGGTTCTTGCAGTAGTGCTGGTGGTTTGGCTTCTGTGCTATGTTCAGTGCTCATGCATGCAAATGTGGATCGGCTGAGAGACAACGGGACATCATTCTGCAGGTTGTTGACCTATGGGTGTCCGGGGCATTCCTGTTCATCTGCATGTAGCCGTGGTAGGGACAAATCAAGCCATGCAGTTCCCATATGCTACAGCAACACGAAGGCCCCGGGAGCGTCACTGTACATTAACACTAAACAGTACGGAGCAAAGCTACAAGCAAATATGGAAGAGAGTTCGTGCAGCATGTCTGGATGCCTGCAAGTGTTAGAATCCAAAGTATGCATGCTGTAGTACATGATGGACTGATGGGTCAAATAAGCACTAGTATGTAGTATGAAGCGCACTTCGACTCTAAACTTAATTTCTCCTCTGCGAAATAAAAGAACGCGTGTGAAATCCTGCTGCAACTGTGTTATCTCCCGCGTGTGAAACCTGCTGCAACTGTGTTACTGCATTTCTGACCACGGATTAAATGTGATTTAACAGTCGGTGTTACCTTTTAACAAAATGTGCTCCTGCACAAGTGCACTGCACTGGCGAGTGGTAACGTACTGCATGAAATTGACTGTTGATTTTTTGAGCACAGGAGGACTGACCACGCACCAGGAATGCTGGAAAAATGTGTTGCAATTGTTGACTCGTTGTCGTTGCACCGGTGTCAGAAACATAATTTCTCACCACCAGTGATTGAAGATACTCAGGTACGTACACATCGGAAGAATTATTGTTCGATGCAGATATAAATGAAAAGATAGCCTGTGGCAATGGAAATCACATGCGTGACTTTGCACTTCGTCTTGTCCTGTACAACGACTTCTTTGCAGTACTATACTTTTGTCCTGATCCTAAAAATTTGATTGAGGAGCTACGATATGAAACAGTAGATCAGATATAACTATATATGGAGAACAGTAGATCAGATATACCTGTCCTCTGAACAAAGAATATACCATCATATTGTAGCTCCTCAATTTTAAGTGTTTTCTGAACAGAGCTGTGAAACTATATGGGATATGCAGTGCTTTTGCAAATATTATTCCTTCCGAGAAAAATATTATATTCACGCATGTTTGTATAACCTTGGCAATAATGTACCAGCAGGCGGCTCAAGAACAAGAAGAGGTAAACGGTCACCTGGCAATGGGACTGAAGTCAACTGCTGAACCGATCGCTACAAACAGCTCAAGCCCATCGAGCTCCTCTCCCTCTCTTCCAAGCCTGGAGCTGCTCACAGACCACATGTACGCACCGAACCTGGAGATCTCCCTCGGGAGGCAGGACTGGAACATGGAGCGTCCGGAAGTGCTTAGCCTAAAATACCTGTGACAGACTGAGAGAACTTTTGTTTATGGTTTCGCTCAACTAACCGTTGATGTGGATCAACCGGTTGATCAATATTCATGAAGTAATTAAGCGCATGGCCGGCCTTGATGCTTGGTGGTATTGAATGAAATCGATGGTTTTGTGAGGGCTTCAGGCTAGTTCAGGCGCGGATCCATCTAGGACCCCAATCAGCAGCATGCCAGTTTGCGGCCCACCAGGCTTATTAGGACACAGAAATTCCAGCCCAAGACAACGACATCGGTCTACCACCACACACACACACACGGCACACGGCATGTAGTCAGGGACAAGGTTCCACTAAAAGTCAATTCCAGAAGCAGAAATGATCGCAACAGCAGAATAAATCCATGACAAATACTCCGCAGCTGCTGCCATCGAGCCCACGGTAATCGCACGACTCCACCCACCGGTCTCGAAACCGCCCGCCGCGGCCGCCTATCGAGTCGAGGCGCGTGTGACGGATGGCAACCGACTCGATAGCTGACTCCCCCGGACACCGTTACCGGATGCCGGCCTGTGGGCACGCAAGCTGGAAAAGCGGCGGTTGATCAGTGACGCTCACTCACACCGGCGGCAGCAGCTTCCATTCTGTGTGCCGAGCATGGAACCAGACAACCAGATTCCCACCAAATCCATGGATGGACATGGGGTATTCAGTTCCCCGCAAAACAACTCTATAAATGGCCCAGTATTCGCGCTACTCCGTCGCCAGAACCCCACCGTTTTTGATCGAAGTCACCTCAGCTGTTCTTGTTCTTATTCTTGTTCCTGCTAATTACGTACCGCGATGTCGGGCCTGATCGATATCTGGATGCTGGAGCGGGAGCGGATGGTTCGGACCTCCAGGGGCGCGCAGGCGTTCAGGTCCGTGGCCTCGCTCGGCGCAGGCGCACGGCAAGGATCGACGGCGCGGTCTGAATCTGATGGTGGGCTCAGCAGTAGTAGCGAGCATAAGCCGTGTGGCTGTCATGGAGCTGGAGCGCCTGGCGGTGTCGTGGTCATGAACAACACTGCCGAGAAGCAGGCTGCTGCTGCAGGTGGTAGCGCGCCGGCGCTCGTCCAGGAAGACGCTTTCTTGTCAATCCTTGTCGATTGCTTCGGCCAGTAGATATTTCCAGCATAGTACGTACGACTGAAGCTGTAATCAGGGTATCGTAGATTTGTTAAGTTATACTAGTATTACTTACACGGCTACTTTGTGCGGTTTCTGTAATTAATGTTCTGAAACATCAAATGATGTTTTGTCTTTCGTGAAACTCTGAAAGTATCTGATAGGAAGTCCTGATGATCGATGATGCCTCAGATCAAGTTCGTTTTCACATGCTAGAAACAACAAACAAGATCGATAGGATCCAAGTCGAGTGGCCGGAAGATGTATACTCATCACCACCACTCGGCTAGACTGGATATTTGATCTCAGATACTTCGTAAAATATCTTTACGCACCATTTTACTTCCTAGCTTCCAAAGATCTCTCCCTCTACTTTATTTCTTGTTTACTCCTGTCAGGAACTCAGAGATTGATGACATACGCGGAAGATGAGATATTTGTCATGAATTTGACTAGCTGAGGCTATTCTCTCTGAAAACTTCATTACTTACCTGACATCAGAGAGTACTGGTACGCTGGGCGAGAAATCCAACCTTAGCTTTCATGAAGCCCATATAATCGATATACCGATGCTTTATCAAAAAAAAAACAGATGCACGAAACTTCTTATAAGCCCACAGGAACTTTGGTGTGTCCTCGGCCTCGCGGCATATACCACAGATGGATTCCATCGCGGAAACTCCGATCACGACCGCGTGACAAGGAGACGTCGTCCTTGCACGGTTGCACTTGCACCTCACAAACAGTACATCGTCGTTCAGCCGCCAATCTGATTCCCCGAATCAAATACTGCCCCGGCCCGCAGCCGGAACGCGAGCGACGGAGCGCGCGGACGACGGCGATGGCCTCCGCCGTCGCGCACTCGCGCTGCACTGCACTGCACCCTGCTGGCAACGCCCACCGCGCGGCGGCATCGGCCGCCGATCCGAATCCGCGCGCGGCATCAGGAGATATCCCTTCGCCCCGCCAGCGGCCAGCGCGGGGCCGCGGCATGGCTGGCGCCGGTATATCCATCCATCACCGCGGATCCCTCAGCGGCCAACCACACGACGCCGCGCGTCACATGGGCGAAGGCGAGGGCGAGGGCGAGGGCGAGGGCGAAGGGCGTGGCCCCGGAACGGACAGCGACGACGGTCACAGGCGCATGGCGCCGAAACCGCTTACCTCACCGTCCCGTGGATTATTCATACCGCTCCGCGCCGGCCACGCTCGGCTCGCGTACCCCGCACGTAGTTTCTGCCCCGGTTCCCCGTGTCCCGTGGCGCACGCGGCGCCTCCAGAGTCCAGGACTCCAGAGCCCCGGCCGGGACGTGTATAAGTAGACCCCAGGGCCGCGTGGCTACCAAAGCAGCCAACAAGTGGAAAAGGAGGAGCTAGTAGCTCAACAAGAGCCTTCCTTCTTTCGGGTGCGTAGAGAGCTGAGCGAAGGGAACTGAGACGGCGTCGAGTGCAGGCATGGCTACCGGAGCGGTTGGTGTCTGGCTGGAGGCGTTCGCCAAGATTGGCCGGCCGGAGGCGGCGCAGGCCGCCGGCGGGGAAGCACGCCATCAGGGTGTGGGTGCGAGCGGGGAGAAGGGTGTCGTTGTCCAGGAGAAGAGGAGGCGGAACAGCGGCGTGCTCTCCGACTCGGACTCCGTGGCGTGCATGCTCATGGACCGCTTCGCCCCTGCGTGACGCTCAGGCCGGCGGCGAAGAGCGCGGCGGTGTTATTAGAGTACTGTTAGTGCGTGCGCGCGTACATAGACGACGGTGGTACTTTGGGCTGTAATTCTGTAACACTGTGGGTAGCCGTGTCAACTGTATCATATGGTTTTATGTCTTCCGAATCCATAATTCTTTGGCTACCATCTCAGTCTGTTCTGACTTGGGGCGGTGCATTGAGATTGCATTCGGTATCCGGTGGTTTCTTGTTTACCTATGACGGTTGTTGTTCATACCCTGCTAGTCTGCAAGTCCTGAGAGAGCCGAGACCGGTATCCGGTGGCTTCACTTGGCAATGCCCAATCCGTAGCTATGATCCACTCATTGGGTTCTCATGTCCTCATTTTCTCAGTCTCACCGTGTGTTTTCGGTTAGGAGGCAATACTTGAGACGAAATATTTCACTACATAAATAGAAAAACAAAACTAAAGAAGACGTACAGCTCAATACAATACCAGAGGCAGGACATCAACTCAGCAAGAACCAAAACATCAATCAAAATATATAAACAATATTAAGTAGAGGCAGCACAGTCTGAAATCCGAATTGATATTATTCTAGCCAAAAGAACCCATACATCTGAACATGATCAGTCAGCTACAAAGATCAGCGACCCTGTTTAACTATGCCAGAGGCCCAAACAGTTGACTCCATCGAGACTCAGAGCACCCATTGCATCATTCCATTGTCGAGATTGTATCGTTCTGACCTGTGCTGCACAACCACCACGAGCTTGCTGCCAGTGCCAGGCTCCCGGCAACGCTGCACCTCAAGGCCAGTGAACTCCACAAACTTGAGGCGATGATCGAGTTCAGGGCGAATGATCTGGTAGAACCTGGCATGGCAGAACCTGGAGCGGCCAAGGTGCACGAGGAAGTGCCACTTGTTGGCCCACTCTAGCTCCGCAGGCTTCCCCCAAACATTCCACGCCGTCGGAGGCATCACCATGAGGTCCGAAGCGCACATGTAGGCATCCTCCCCATAGCCGCACGAGAGGCCAAACCAAAGCTTGTGCTCCGGCACGTAGTGGACACGGCCATAGAATGGCAGCGCCCAGTCACCAACCTTGCTCCACACACGGCTCACCGTGTCGAACGAGTGCGTGCCCAGGTTTGGTCTGGATATCCATATGCTGGAGCTGCCGACCACGCCGTATGAGGTGACATGAGCAGGGTCTCTGTCCATGCAATTATCATTGGTGTGGGCGTAGGGCGGCGGCGGCAGAGACTCGCAGTACAAGAGCTCCCGGACGGTGGTGACAGAGCGCAACCAGTCATCGATGTCGCTGATGGAACTGGGGTCGTTGCACATGATGCCATCGAAGCATTGGCCGCGATCACCATTCAAGACAGCATCGAGGATGTAGAGGTTGCTGCCGACAGTCAAGGAGATGGGTGTCAGCTTAGGGGCGGTGAGATTGCACAGGGTGCGGACGGTGTGGTATCCAGAATCGTAGAGGAGATTGCGCCCCGTCTGGTCGGCAGCTACAATCTTATCATCGGTCCTGCTGTTGGAGACGATGCCATCGTCACCGGGGATGAGCATGAAATCCATGCGTCCTGGGCTGAAGTCGTTGGATAAGGGCGGCATGAACTTCATTGCAGGGGGCGGCAGGCGACCTTGCTCCAATGGCTGTGGATCCGCACAGCTTTCGCGTCTCCGAAAGAAAAAGCGCGACATGTCAATGCGGCGCAGCAGAAACTGGCGGAGCTTTAAGTCGTCCGTCACCAGATACACGAACCGCCTTACACTCATGCTGCCCCCTCCCCGACGAATCTGTTCAGTTCAAAGGCAAAGGGGAAAAAGATAAATTTTGTTATACTAATCCCTTCCGATGAAACCAAAGCACAAACATCTATCTGAAACAAAAAAATACTATTCTGTTAACTTAAGGACAAACGGGAATCTACAGTTCACCCTAACACTGAGTTAAGGAGGCTAACGAACCAGTGCAGATCCCGTGTTTATTTGAGAACGACGCATTTGGATCAACGGCAACGAAAATCGATGAGATATCTCCTTCAAGAACCCGCTCACCTCGGAAGCCGGGTGGAGACGATGGAACGGATTTGAGATTTAGGGATGAAGGGTAGGGCGGAGCATCGCCGGATGAGAGAGGTGGCCGGGGAGGAGGGTTCGGGGAGGGACATGTTACTGCCGTGGCAGCAGGAGGAGGAGCGGGCCGCACAGAGGCCCGGCCCATCTCCCCGTCCACCGTAAAACTCATACGTACAAGAGTTTTAACTCGATTCAACTTCTCGTTCAAGGCAGTGAGAGCTTTGGACCGGCAGCCGCCGAGCGCGAGACACGCCGCCGCCGCCGCCGCCCGCCGAGATGGAGTTCGCCGTCGTCGAGGGGGAGTCGTTCTCGCCTTCCTGCCCCACGCTCATCATGGTTCGGAACCCTAACGCTGCGAGCTCCGCTGATTATTGCTGGATTCGAGTTCCTTTTGCATCCTCAACTGATTCCTAACGAATGCGTTTGGTCTTCCGATCTCTTCTCTGCAGCCGGCGCTGTCGATCGGAAACGTCGGCCAGCTCACCGTCGACCTTCTGATATCCTCAGCGAAGGCGAGGCGGGTGGCCTACCTCGACGAGCCGTCCGTGCTGCCCTGCGCCGGCAACGATGCCTTCGGCCCCGACGCCGTCGGCGACCTCGCGCTCGCCCTCGAAGGTTGGGCTCTCGATTCTGATTGGTTTCCCCGGCTATTCCCACCGCCTGTTTGATGAATTGTGTGAGCGTTACTGCTCTGCATTCCTGTGCTGTTAGTGTCCTTAACCCCTGCACACCAACTGTTCGATGAAATGAGGTAGCGCTCTGCTGGTACTGCAAGCCTTTCTTCTGTGCGCATAGGTTGTCTGATGGAGTAGTTTGCCGAGTTCCAGCTGGAGTAGAATAATCCTTTTGAAAAGAAATTAGTTTAATTTACTTACAGCAAATCGACTTAGTGCGTGTAATGTTGATACACAATCTTGACTGACCATATTTCAATCTTTCTCTTGGCAGCTTATGAATCTACATCTCATAGGCTGGCTTTCATTCAGCAAAGGTCTCCAGTTATCGCAGTAAGTTGGTCTTAGCCTTGCTGTGCAGTGGTAATTAGATGGTGTTTACTTCGATTTCCACATATACAATTTTTCAACTCTAAATACCTTTTGGTCGGCACAAAGAAATTAGATGCAAGACCAATTTCATTGTATTTGATAACTTTATTCTGTCTTGCTTTGTTCAATTACATGCAGGCAGTTATTGTGTTTTGCTTTGTTACCTTTATACCATGCAACTAGCAAACTACATTACAACATATTTCAGTTGTAGATCTATATTACTTTGACTCCACATGACTTTCTCAAATAAAGAAACATAATGAGCCCTTGGAATGTTGTATATGGCTGTGGCCTTGAGGGACGAAGGCAGTACAAAATAGTGCACATATCTCTTTCGTTATTGAAATTAGAACTTATATTTCTTTTGCAACATCATATTTGGAATTCTTTATTCTTGTGAAGAGTTACATGGACCGTTTTGTAATATCTACGACTGAAATAATCAAAATAAATCCAGTGTTATGTTGTTCATTTTTCTTTTCTATTTTGGGGCACATTAAACTTGGAATTGTAGGTATCCTTTAGGCTTTCGTTAGCTCGTGACTATCTTAATTTCAATACTTTTAATTTATTCTTGTGGTCCCTGACTGTTTTATGACTATGCCAATTTTCCGTTACCAATATAGGGAATGGTGGTTTCATTTGCAAAAAATGTTGCTGATTTCATAAGAAGCATTGGAAAGAACAATATTGTTATCATTTCAAGTTTAGATTCTGGCAAGAGGAGGGTAATTGATGCATCCAGGTATCTGAAATGTCTAACTGTAGCAGATCTCGTAGGATCGATTCTCTGTCAAGATTGAATTCATTAGTTAACCTTTGTTTTATAATGCAGTGACATGCAGGTGTATTACCTTTCAAGTTGCAACGAAGATGGTTCTGATCCAGAATATGAGAAATTGGGGTGGAAAAAGCTTGAGGAATATGATCCATCTCATAAACGTTGGACTTCTCTTACTGGCCTAGTTGAGGGTGGCGATTTTTCAGAAGATATGGTTGATGATACTGATGAGATGACGATAAATGATTACTATGCGAGCTTGCCATTTGCAGCCCTATTCTCTGCCTGCAAGGTATCTGATTTTATTTCAGCTTTGAAAGATTTTATCACTTTGCTGAAGTCACTGTTATTTCAGCTTCAAAAGATTCCATAATTTTATTGAAGTCACTGTTATAATATATTTGTAATTATGATAGGCTAAAGGCTTGAAAGTTTCTTGCATACTGTGCTACTGCTCAGAAGGTGACAACATGCCAGAATCTTTCCAGTTAGCTGAGGCAGTATGTAAACTTCTAGGTCATGGCCCTGAGAAATTCCATGGTACATTTCTATATCACCAGAACTCTTATTTCTTTATTGTTCTTGACTGAACCCACAGCCAACACGAAAAGTGCATTTTTATCTATTCATCTTTCTTCATTTGTCAATCTTTTAAGCTACCATGCTTAAGTGCTCTACTCCTTTAAATTGCTCTCTTAGTTTCAATTCTTTAGGAATGTTGTTTTTTAGTATTCTGTCATCATAGCAAATGTTTGGGTAAGCTTCTTACCATATCTTTATGTGCGCTTACAGGAAATGGATCAAATGGATGGACTATTCCCTTGTCATGGAAATCAGTTTATGGACCACCACCTGATATGTCTATCTTTTAGTGGTGTATACACTGATGTGGTAAATCAATTTTATATTTGGAAAGGGAATTATGATATGATTATGTCTTACCATGGTTTCATCGGCTACTCAAACTATCATCCATTTAATTCAACAATTTTGGCTTGCAATGACCATTGATGCTAGTAGAAAAGAAACAATGAACTATATATTGTCCATCATTGAATGTACTGAATCATTCTGCCTTAATGAAACATTCTTTTGCAACATTAACTAGAAATCATAATGGACCTTTTTCAAAAAA
Organism: Echinochloa phyllopogon; assembly: GCA_033239725.1. Classification (NCBI taxonomy): domain Eukaryota; kingdom Viridiplantae; phylum Streptophyta; class Magnoliopsida; order Poales; family Poaceae; genus Echinochloa; species Echinochloa phyllopogon. Next base: position 5,312,633 of record BTCW01000009.1, on the reverse strand, counting down.
TAGTACTCTTATTATGAATTTTTTTCGAGTACTCAGGCTGAGTTTAGCTGTTACCTTTTCCTGGAAGCACAACATTTCAGCTAATTGAATAATTGTGGCACAAAATGGTTAATCTGATTCAGTGGCGGACCCAGACATTTAGTAGAGCCTGGGCAGAAGCTGGAGTCTGCAGACCAGCTACGGTGTAATGCCTTGCTCAGTTACTTTTTTGGGCAGCTTAACTATGCATGCAAGGAAGATTAGCTCTCGAGAGCCCGGGCAGTCGCCCAAGCTTGCCGGGCCTTGGGTCCGCCACTGATCTGATTTACAATTGAATGAGCTATATTGGAATTAAACAACTTCATGGAAGATTAACAGCTACCTATGACCATGGACACAGTATTGCACACTATTGGGCTGCATAAATTGGGAATGTTTGGTTTCATAACCATCATTAGCCACATAGCCATAGTCATCAACCGTTGTTCATGTTGTTAATGGTTTTCAAGGCCTTGTCGTTTATATATAGTACTATGGTTTTCAGGGCCTTGTCGTTTATTATGGTTACATGTTACCATAATGAATAGGCAACTGGAGTGGTTGGATAGCAGCACAACATTCCATGTTGCCCACGATTTGATATTGAATAATGCAACGGCTGGATCTAGCATCAAGATGCTGATCTATGGGGCAATCTGATGTGATTTTGTATCTTTTATGCGTTTTGTATAACTGGATCTAGGGATTAATTTTTTTTTGGAATCAGCATGCAAGCATTTTGTTATAGTGGTGCTAGTAAATAGTATATCTACTGACAAATTGTTAACTTCTACACTAGAGTAGGTATGCTAGCTCAAGTAACGAAAGTGTAGAGATAGCTATAAGTGTTTCAACTGTTGACCCTGGTTTCAGCTAGAGCTTCTATCTTTCTGTAGAGTTTAGTGTTGCCACCCCAAATATTATGGATTGTTGATCGAGCTAAAGTGTGCTGGTCCTGATGTTAACCACTACTTGTTGTGAGTTGTGACCTGTTTTGTTGGTTTATAAAAGCTATTTTTTTTTCTCATTTTTTGATAGGTGAAGTTACCATCATGGAAAATGCTGGTTTTAGAATCGACGAGGATGTTGGACTCTTAGATGAGGTTATGTACCAGAAGTATCCTGGAAGGTGGGTTTGCATGTGTTTATGGTCACGTGTTTAATTAAAAAACGCTTTTCCCTGTGGAACTACTCGAGACACCATGATACTTGAACACTGGATACATTAATCGGAATAACTTTTGTGACTGATTGCTGTGGCTGCAAAGAGTCAGATCTTTGTCAATTCAGGTCTGCTAGAGTGGTTACGCTTGTTGCTTACCATGTGCAATCTCTAATCTGACCATGGAATTCCAAGCTTCTTTTCTGCCGTTTTCCCCTTTTGGTTCGATTAATTTTGGTGTGGTGGAGGAATCTTTGCTAGTGCGTATCCCTTTACAAAGAAGCGGCCACTAAAATGTGGGACGGTTAGGCTAGGCGATGGTGTCGGTGTCTCAGTGATGCCTGATTGCCTGCTCGTTTTTGTTGGCGTCCGGCGGCTATGGTATTGGTATGGAATCATTTCGTCTTTCAATCCATATATACACGTATGCATCTTCTATCATGATTGTGGCTAGAAGCTGGAGTTCTCCATGCTCCTATACATGACCCAGCTGGTTGGCTTGGTCCTATTTTGAGAGGTAGCCGGTCGGTCCCTGTGGACTGCTGATTGGCATAGCTGCCGATCCCTTTAGAGGAAAGCCTGCGATTACATGGCCTACAGCTACAAGTTATATGATGTGCATAAATTTCTACCCAGTCTTGCGGAAATCTGCCATTTTCTGTGTGAAATACGTGTAACATCTGAGCTTTGTGACTGGCAAACAGGAGCAAAAAAAAAATTGATTCCTCATTTGGACTATGGCTGTTAGATCATAATCAGAAGAAATCGACAGAAACCAAACGAAGCATCCTAATCCAACAAACTTTCAGGAACCAACTTTGGTTGCCAATAACAGTCACACGAGCTTGAAGCAAGTTGCAACATCGAGTGTCCATCTCATGGACCCCAAATAGAATGAAATGCGGGTAGGTTCGGCGTAAATCCACTCCCAATAATTTGCAATCCCATCCAATTGATTAATAGGGCGGCCGATGAACATGGTACTTTGCCATCACTGTCCACCCCCCTTTACTCTGGAATCTCGGTCCATTCCATGGACGGGTCCGTTATGGATAGGCAACTGAAACAGTGGGTTCATGTCTCCCTCGGATCGCTAGCAATTTCTCTTGACCTAAAATCTCGAGACACCAAAGGTCCCTGGGGGAAAATATTCCCTCGTTTTACCAAGAAAAGAAATCTTGTTACACTTCCATATCCATACCTGTCGATCAGACAGTGACACAGTCCTAGAAAAAAAATGAGAGAGAGAAGAGACAGCGCAGTATATTCTACCGGTAAAAAAGAAAAATTGCACATGGCCGGCCGGCCGGTCGATCAGAGCAGAGCTCGATCAGAAGGTGGCTTTCTTGAGCGATGTGATGGTCACCGACGACCCCAGCGCGGAGGCTCCGACCTGGACGTCGAAGGAGTCGTACCGGAGGAAGAGCTCGGCCACGAGTAGGCGCGCGATGAGCACGACGAAGTCCTTGCCGGCGCACTGCTTGTCCTGCAGCGTGGGCGACGCCGTCTCGGGCCCGTTGGACCAGACGACGTGCCGGAGCAGTTGCTCCCCGTCCTCGCCGAGGAACCTGTCCGGCACGTACTCCTCGGCCCTCGCGAAGACCCTCGGGTCCTTGGTCGCCATGGGCTGGTAGCCGAAGAGCATCTCCCCCTCCCGCACCTCGAAGCCGTAGTCGTGGCTCTCCACCACCATGTCCCTCTTGGCCCGGCCGTACTGCATCGCCACGGGGGGCTCGATGCGCAGCGCCTCGTACACCGCCGACTTCACCAGCGGCATCTCCGAGAGCGCCTTCATGGTGACCTCCCCGCCATGGGCGCGCACGGCGCCGCGCACCTCCGCCGCCAGCCGCCCGTGCGCGCGCGCGCCGGCGCGGCCCAGCCACTTGACCAGCGACGGGAACAGGATCTTCATCCCGCCGAAGGAGTTGAAGCACATGGCGAACAGGATGTTGTGCACCGCCTCCTCCCGGGGCACGCCGAGCCGCTCGCCCTCGTCGACGACGGCCCTGGCGGCGTCGCGGAAGAAGCCGGCGAGGCGGTCGTAGTCCTTCTTCACCAGCGCCGGCGGGAGGCGGAAGGAGTGGAGCAGGGAGTCCTCGACGAGCTTGGGCAGGCCGAGGTTGAGCAGCGGGCTGAGCTGGAACAGGACCCACTTGGTGATCAGCTTGGGCCCGTCGCCCTGGAGCGCCGACTCGGCGGGGTCGCGCCCCAGCAGCGCCTGGCAGAGGAAGGAGAAGGCGGCGGCGTCGTTGTAGTGGCCGAAGTCGGCCTTGCCCACCCTGGCGAGCTCGTTCTCCATGAGCCCGAACAGGTCGCCGTACACCTCGCGGAACTTGGGGATCACGTGCTGGCGCCGGTGCGAGAGGAGGTAGAAGAGGAGCGCCTTGAGCGGCGCGTGGTTGGGCTCGGAGGGGTCCACGTAGGAGAGCACGCGGTAGCCGCCGGTGAGGTCGGTGGAGGGCATGAAGGTGCCGGTGAAGAGGTCCTTCTTCTCGACGAGGGAGGTGTCGAAGAGCACCGGGAAGGAGGCGGCGTCGAGGAGCGCCACCACGCGCGGGTCGCGCGCCACGAAGGGCCCCGGCGGCATGTTGAGGCGCACCACGGTGGAGCCGTGCGCGCGGACGCGGGAGGTGAAGAAGCCGTCGCGCCCGCCGGGCCCGTAGAAGTACTCGAGCCGGTCGCGGAGCGCGCCCACCACCGGCGGGCCGTAGTCGCCGGGGACCTTGCGCAGCGGCAGCCGCCGCTTCGGCGACACGACCTCGCGCGGCCGGTCCGTGGCCGACGACGCGGCCGCCCTCGTCGTGCGCCGCCGGCGGGAGCATGGCGACGGCGGCGCCGCGGCCGAGAAGGAGAGGTAGGTCGCGGTGGCCATCGATCTCTTGATCTGCTCGCGGGTTGGCCGGCGGTGCTGATGACGACCAGCGGAACAGCCGCTGCCAGTCCACGACGGGAGCTAGTGCCGTGCCGGTGGCGCCAGAGTCGGGGTGTAGTATAATAATGAGCGTGCGTGTCAGGAGCCAGCCTCTGGGTGCGTTTAAAAGGTCGCAGCAAGGGTCGGGAGGCGAGCGAGGCAGCTGCGCGCGTGGAGGCGGGTGGGGGAGTGGGAAACGTGGGAATTATCCGGCGGTGGTCCGGTGGCGACTGGCGAGTGCGCGCGGCAGGAAGGTGGCGGTGGCGCGTCGTCGTGGATATATTTTTGTGATCGTCCCGGCCGTCCACGGTCACGGCAGCAGGCGACACACGTTGTGAAAAATGGGTTACGGAACGTGGAGTACTTTTGGGGGTATTGAAGTTGATGGATCCTTTATCATGTACACTGTCCGCACAAGTACGGCCCCTAATGACTCGACCATTTGACTCGAGAGTGACAGTGTGTGGTTAGGCACGAACGGTGACACCAGTAAGCGGTGGCTTCCCGCTCATCTTCGAGTGTCGTTTCAGACGATGACACAGCATAAACATCTAATTGTTAGTCACTAAAAATTACCTGGTAAGGATTCAAACAGGTGTTAGCTAATAGATTAGCTAACAATTAGTTGGACACTAGCTACATTAGCTGTCCAACTCATCTAACAATAGCTAATGGATCAAGAAATGACCTATCTGCTCATATGATTCTATCATTTCCATGTTGGACTACAGCTATAATAATACCAATGATATTTTGGACAATTAATAGCCCCAATCATTTATGTATTGGCCAGTCTATTAATCGCTGGATCTAAACATCCTACAGGTAATAATTAGTCAGCTAATATAAGTGACTAGCTAATTTTAGCCATGAAGTATTAGACGCTGACTATTAGAGGCATATCCAACAATTACTATTATTCTGTTACCGGTGCTTTTCCTCTTTCTCTTACTAAGGTTTCTTTTTTTTTGCGTTTTTAGTAGCAGGTGATGCAGCAGATTGCCAAAATAAATGATACACAATTCATAGACCCAGCGTATCAGTGCATCTCTCCCTCACTTTTTCCTCTCATGCATCAACGTCCCGATTATCCCCCTTTACACACCGGCGGCAGTCCGCCTCTCCCTCTAATGACTCCTCTCCCCTCTCCCTTCCAAGACTGTCCTCTCATCCACCATCTCCCATGGCCATCTTCTCATCGGAGCTCGTCCACACGAAGTCTGGCCCAGCCATGGAACTAGTGGTGTTGAGCCCTCCACAGCGAGAGGAGGCAATATGTTCTTCTAAGTGCATGGGCGGAGATGCTCATGGACGGCGGACGATGGTACCATGTGGAGAAAGTAGGGATGATTGAGGGCATGGTTTTTAAATCATCGCCTAGGCCTCGCCTTGGCGTTGCTTAGGAGTCCGATTGATTTTCCAACTGGAGTGTTGGGCTCGCCGAGACCTCCCTTCACATGGCGTCGCCTAGGGGAGATTTGGCTTCCACCCGACATAGCCATTGAGGGGCCACAAGGGAATCAACAAGAATTTCACGCGTGCGGAAGAGTATGTGGCAGTTGGGCTAGCAGGGAATTGGCTGGGAGTTGCACGTAGGGGATTTGATAGCGAGTTGCGCGCAGGGGAAATTGGGAGTTGCGATCCCACATCTATTGTCACACGCCAATTCAGAGAGAGGTAGTCAGAAACAGAAGAGACGCAAACCTGGAATCCTCCACGTTGTGTGCCACGCCGCCTCCGTCCAGCTACACCCACCCTCGGTCCAACGGTTCCCACCTCTTCTATTGCAATTGATCCGCACCAATCCCTCTACCTCGATGATCCGCTCCGCCTCCAACCCTATCCAGGCGGTATTCAGCTTGGCACTCCCGTTCCATCCTCCACTCCACCTCCTGACGACATTCTTCCTCCACTTCACCTTCTAGAGCACGCAACACCACTAGTATCTCTTTATATCCTTTCTTTGTGTTGTTGTATTTCTTATGCTTGCTTGCGACTTATATATGATCCGGTCTGGTGTGATACTTGTGGCAGGATACAACACTATTGGGGCAACCGGTTTCTCTACTCTGTTTCTTTATATAATAAGGCAACTTCTGTGTGGATCTGCGGATACGTTGTGTTGCTCTATTGTAGGTTTGGTTGTACGTACCATGTGCCACTACGCCTCGCCTTACCACCTTAATAACCATGATATGCGGTGGCCATCTCGTGAATTATCCACGTGTCTCAAATACGGTGAGAAGTGAACTTGTTTTTTGCGTGAAAGGCTGGTTTTTTGTAAATATATAAAAAAGAATTTTTAGTACAGGATATATTGGATAATTGTCCGAAGCAAGATTTATAATCAAATTGTACTTTTTTCATATTAGATACGATGAGTAATCTGTTGAAGATGCTCTTCGATGCTAATGCATCCAAAGGGTCAAAGCACTTTGATGATCAAAACTAAAATTATTAATTGGCCGACTCAATCCAAAACTTCAGTTATTTGACTGCAGCGATCCCGAAACTTCAGTTATCTTGACCGCAGCCGAGTGTCTGGGGGTCTGGGCCGCTGGGCATCTGGCAGTCTGCGCCATGCATGACGAGGGCATAGGAAAGGTACAGTCAGCGACGCTACGTGGACGATCCGAGCTGCCGCGCGTCGCCGGAGACACGATGCGTGAGGCCACATGGCACACGGTGTCGATGTCAGAGCTAGGCTCAGGCGGCCCGGCCTCAGGTCTTTTGTTTTCCATTTCCAACCTCCAACTCCCAACCCCCGTGCGTCATCGTGCCGTGGGAATCCGGTGCCGATCGACGGTGGCCGGTGGCACGGTGCACGTAAGCCGTCTCGATCGGCCGGGGACCTGTGCGTGTGATCACTGACGAGAGCCAGTCGGCGACAGTGGAGAAAGGAGTCGGACTCCAGCTGGAGTTGTCAGCTCGCTCGGTCGTCGACCACGTGGTCGGCAGGTGTGGTTGGGCGATCAGTGATGGAACAATTGAAGTCTCGGTATTGAGCTCGTCTCTGGCCGGCGAAGGATCATTTTTTTAGTTTTGCTATTTATCTATGGACAGATTTTTTATGAGAAATTAAAATATATCGAATTTTTTGATGTTGCATATGTTGTTCTATAATGTTTCAAACATTGTTATGATATGTTGTAAAATGTTTCAGGAGGGAAATATGGCCGATTTATTCAGTGGCGGACCCAGATATTGAATGGAGCCTGGGCAAAGTCTAATACATTCTTCCTTCCATGGTCGATTTTAACTGCTAATTGTTGGAGTTCCTTCTATTAATCAATCCTACTCTGTTCTATGGTGTATAGTGCTTAACTCAAACACATAAAAGTACTCCGTATATCAGAAAAAAAAGAAACTCAAACACACATGCACATGCATGCAAGCTGCCTCGCCTATGTCGTGTGAAGCTGGCCGCCGGGGAGCCCGGGCAGTTGCCCAGGCTTGCGGGGCGCTGGTTCCGCCCATGAATTTATTGACGTTACATATGCTATTTTATGATGTTTCAAATGTTCACTCTAGCATGTTGCACAATACTACATATATATCCCTCTCATATGAAACATAGAAAGATAATACCTGCAACATTAGAAAAGAATATATGCAACATCATAAAATTTGACAGATTTTAACCTTTAAAATCTGTCAACAGATAAATAGATAGTCCCTTTTTTTTTTGAAGAAAAGGAAGGGCAAGCCCCCGAAGGATCGCATTTTGCACGCGCACCTCGGCGATCGCCCCGTTGATCGTCAGGTCACCGGGCCCAATGATAAGAAATGGCCTTTTTCATGCTGGAAACACACACACTTTGCCTGATGATTGAAAGGTAACGCACCCGGCAGGCCCGTCAATAAGGCTGTCACATTAGGCTGGGGGCTCACGCACCATGGCCGCGCACGGCAAGGGCGAGTGGGCTACGACCGCGACGGATGTCTCGATTTTTTCGCGGTGCGCGGGTGCGGGAGCCTGCAGAGACGCGGCACCGTCACCGGGGCACGGGCACGGCTCGGCTCGGCACTGCCGGCCTTGGGCTTTCCACCTGCTCGTCTCCGTGTGACCGCGTCCCTCGTTCCGATGGAGAAGGCGCCCCGTTGCCATCATCGAGATCACATCCTCTCCGAGTCTCCGATCCTGCCCCGGGTTGACTCTGACCGGCCAGCCGTACAGGCGCACAGGTCCACGCCGCGCTCGTGCGGGGACCTCGCGAGGTTCACACCGTGCCGGCCAGAGTCTGAGGAGACCGCGTGCGTGGTCAGCGTTCCACCGAGAACGTGGAGCCGTTCGTGCCTGTTCCACGGCATGGCACGTTGCCATGACCGCGGCGTACCTGCCTCCTGTAGAATAATGCTCGGCGGCCATGTGTTCCGGCCTGTTCCTTCTTTCTACATGGAACATCAGGGTTTTTTTTGGAACATCAGGTTCATATATGAGCCGGCTGTCATAGTATACGGCTGTAATTTTTTTTTTGAATGAACGGCACGAGATCGTGCCAATTTCATTGATAAAGAAGAATTTTACAGATCGACTAACCGTTTATGTACATTAGGGCTATTCTCGTGAAGTTATTAATGCTAAATCCGTTATTAATGCTAAATCCTTTGCCCCTGTCGCAATCTAGGCCTCCGCCTCTTGCTTGATTTTACATAAAAGCTCAAACGCGCTTGTTTCGACGTGTCTAAAAACTCCATTGAGTTCTTTCTATAGCTCCCACGTGGAGAAATGTTCGGGCGCTGCAATTCTCTCTCGTGTGACGGTGCTCACTGCTCGAGCAGGGCGTTAGAGGCGCAAAAATGTTGTTGCGGGACAACGAAGTGGCAGACAGCCTGATTGCACAAAAGGAAAACGACTCGTTGGCTGCCATAATGGGAGCTTGAATATGGCCCATCGAGGCACATCAAGCCATCAAAAGGCTGAAAACAGCATATAACCATGTGTTACACGGCGAACAACGAGCGAGAGTGAGCTAGCTGCTTTCATGAGCCAGCTGCCCTGCTGTGAACCGCTGATAATTAGTACATGCTTATCTGTTGTTGTACTGACGTAACCTGTCAGCACCGATGCGTTTTCAGTACAACCATTTCCGTATCACTGACGGATCAAGGCTGAAGATGGATCCGCAGAATCCACAGGCACGTCACATCCACATGGACGATTGCGGAAGCATATTCTTATGGCAAATGGTCTTTCCAGAGTCGGCAAGCTTGATAACGAGACTGACTGTGTTAATAATATAGCCGAGGGTCGCCTACTGCAGAAATCAGATTATAACTATTAAAAATTGGCATAGGCCACAAACTCACAATCATGAAAGGTATTGCTTCATCTCTTTGTATGAAGGAAATTTTATATTTGCCTTCACAAAAGATCCAAAGTTTTTCTTTGGCAGGAAGCCGTTTATGTGTGCAAAAAAATGGACAGGTTGTGGACTTGTGATAGCATAATACAATACTATATTATTATCTTGCTAAAGAAATATAGCTTGAACAGGCCAAAACCAAGTACACTACTGGGGCATTTTTTTTAGAGTTACTGAGATATAATTTATTCCATCAAACACACATGCCATTTGTACTTACTGACTTATTCAAGAGAAAGAAAGGCTTACTTGTCAAATGGTCTTGGCATTATACTGTTATCCACACAGCCAACAACTACTAGCCATGACTTCTGGGAGCAGCAACTTGATGAACTTTCCTAGATTCAGCACTTGAAAACTGACCAACAACCCGTGCATGAGGTATGTTTGGATCGCCAGAAGCAAGCGCAACCACATTATCAAGAAAATACTGCTTTGGAAGTCTCCCGACAACGTTGCCTTCCTCATTTCCTTCCTTATCCAGAAAGGCAAAATGAGGAATGCCTTCTACTCCAAACTCATCGAGCTCTTGCTCCCACTTTGTATTGTCGACATTCAACATCACAAAATTGACACGGTCCCTGAAAAGAATGATCAAGGCGTGTAAATAGCATTCGCGATAAATAAAGACAACACATGTAAAGATGAGCTTTTGTCAATAATTGTGTCTTGGTTTTTGGATATATAATCATAGTGCCGTTGATTATGGAAACCTGATAGATTCTTTAGTAAATGGGAACTTCTATGTTTGCCTTTAGTAGATTATATAATAAGGAATTGTAATAATTAAGCTATGTGATTGAGTATGCTTTGAATGATCAAGTAAGGACAACCTATGCATACAGAACTAGTTCCTGTGGCAGTTTAGCTACAAGGTTACTTATGATCTCAGGATCATGAGGGGTAAACACCACTGGACGATAACCGGTGGCCTCGACTGCTCGGGGAGGGATAAGGACTCTTGGGTACGCTTGGATTAATTCTTCTTGACTGATTTATTGCTTAACACAGCGCCATGCGGCCAGCCTTTGGCTAGCACACACCTAAACATAACTTCCTAACAATGGATCCATAATCTGGATTAAAGGCCTTATCCTAACTGATGATGTACGGCTGGTGCCTGCCGTGCAGCACCTTGGGTCCTGGCTGTCTTGCCCATAACCTTGGATGATATTCGACGGAATATGCCTAATAGGATTTTTTTAACATAATGAAGCATATAATAGTATTGATTCGTCAACAAATGGAATGAACCGTAGTTCTTATTCCAAGTGAAAAGGTTAAAGTGCAGAGATGTGAGAAGTGGGTCTGAATATAATTTACTTGTATTGTTGCTCAACATTGTAGATATCTGGAGCTAACTCTCGGCAAACCTCACACCAGTCTGCATAAAACTCGACAACAGTGGGCTTGCCATTTGAAAGAGCCTGCAGATGCACTTATCAGTTTCAGAAGCATTTACAGTGAAGGAAAAAACATATGCAAAATAAATAAAATCAGCAACACCTGGCAAAGAATTGACTTAATGAGCTTACTACTTTAGCAGGGTTTTTTTTTGTCAAAAAGCAATTCGATATAGCGAACAAATGGAACAAATTAATCTGAAGAATGTTAGTAACATAATGGCGGGAGCTAGATGAAACAAATATTGAGCAAATAGTACCAATACTACCTGAATCTACCAAAGATGCACGGATTAAATGATATATAAAAAAAAATTAACATTGTGAAAGTGTTCCTGTCGAGGCAGTTTTCATTTTTCATATCATGAACCGCGACTGCAAAGGATGATACTGCAACACTACAATCTGTACATACCAACAAATACTTTTTTTACCGGATACCAACGAACTAGCTTAATAAATACGCAGCATAGTACTACCATACTATTTCAAGTGAAGTACATAACATCTCAGATCTACAATTTTCAGTTGCTCCTAGTCCTAGCACCAGGCAAACAATCCACATCAAGGTCAACAAGTGCTAACCTCTTCATATGCCACCGAATTGGCTGCAAGATCTTTAAGAGATGCCTCGCTAAGATTGAGCCTCTGTGATGCAAAGAGAGTCACTGCCCCAAGAGTGGACAGTAATGCTACCCTTCTGTTGAGATCCTTATTTGGGAGAGCTGGAAGTCCAGCATCCTCGGGTGCGCTGGTTGTCTGAGCCTCTTCTTCAGTCGACTCAGGTTTCACACCCTGCTCATCCTGTGAAAGCAAAAGACGTCACTCCATTAACATCTCGTTGAAACCCATATCCTAGCACTAGCAGGACTGTTGATCTCAAGACTGCAAAATCCCAGCAACATGTTTGTGTCCTCAACCACCTACACAAGTTGGAAGTTCTAGTAGAGCAATGACTTGCACGGAATTACTGCAAAAAGAAATTCACGGATCCCCTTCGCACGCACGAACTAACAAGTACGGGGAACAAGGTAGATGAGTCTTTGGTATGCTGTCAGACCGCACCGTCTCTGGCTCCGCGGAGTCCGGCGGCGCGACGCAGGCGATGGACCTCGGTCGGCGCCGGCCCCACCGCGGGCGCAGGCTGAGGGAAGAGGGCGGACGCCAGCTGCAGCGGGCTCCGGCGACGCGCGGCGGGAGGAGAAGGCCGGAGCACCTCGACGAGGACACGCTCGCCATTTCTTCTCACTGCTACAGTATTTTGCAGCTCAGGCTCGGAGGGGAGAAGGCAGCCGAGGCAAGAGGGCAAGACCACGAGCCGCCGGCCGGAGTCAAACTCGGAGGCGGTGAGCGAGCAGGTGATGTGGGTGGCCAGCGTGGCGCCACGACGCCAGGAATCGTGCGATCCACGCGGCCTCGGCCACACTCCTCTCCTGGGCTCGCTCCGGAAGTGGCCTAAACGGACGAGAAAAAGCCCAGTACACACAATGGGTGAGAAGCCTATACAGCCCAATCAGCCCAGTAAACAAGGCCACATCCGACTCAGCGTTGATGGCCAAAAGGGCTTTTGTGGATTTCTAATCCGGGGTGCGTGGCCGAGGCAGCGGCCCCCGTGGGTCGGGCTGTTTATGTTCAACCTGCCTAGCTGGTTGGTTCAGACTTCAGATCATGATTGAAACTACATTCCGCCTCTCACGTTTAAAGTTAAGCCTGCTTTGGTTTGTATTATGTTGGTGGTTATGGTTGAGATATCCATATCCGACCTTGAACTTTCATATCTAGAATGATGATACTAGGTTTCAAGCTGGGCAATTGTAACTGAAAAATAGAGTAGGCCTAGGGCGCTGTCTTTTCGCTTTTGCATCTTTGGGCTGTAGCGTGTTTTCTTAGTTCGCGTGATTCATATAAATCTTCGCTTGTAGAATACTCTTTTGAACTGAAAAATACTCAAATCTCAGCTCATTTTCTGTGTGCGAGATGGTCTTTGTTTTGCACCTTTATGCTTCGTGTGCAATTCTGTGGGAGCTCAACGAAAAGTAGATTGTTTGTGTTTTCTACTTTTCTCTATTTGAGCGATTGATATAAATATTAGTTCGTAGAATACAATTTGGTACTGAAAACTGCTCAAATTTTAGCTTAGTTTCTGTGCACGAGGTTGTTGTCTATCAGATGGCATACATTTTTGCGACTATTCTGTATTTGGGAAACAAGAAGTACAATGCATCTCATTTCTCATAGTCATCTGGACTACACTGCCTTTCAGCGTTGTAGAAATGCAATTACTAGTAAGATATGGGCTTTGCGAGGTATTCAAGTTGTGCTTAGAGAACTTGCACAGATCTATAGTTGAGCTGATTTAACCTTTTGCTGGGAATTATGTAAGCAGTATATGTGGTTTCGCGTAGAGAAACATGCTTTTTTGGGTTGCTAATTCTGCACTAAGGCGTCAAACTGACAGCAGTACAGTTTCGAGCTTTTATTACAGGAACTGCATGCATGGAATTAGGGGACATGCTCCTTGGGGCCTGTTTAAATTTTTGCAACGTACTCCGTATGCCCATGCTATAATTACTTGTGAGATGATAAAAGTTTTTTTCGTAGGTCGGCCTTGTGGGGCTCCCAATAACTTCCATACGCCCTGTTCGGTTGGCTGGTGGCCGATGGCTAACGCTGGTTTTTACTGGGAGAAAAATACTAATGGCTGATAGTCGTCAAAGATTTTCTGTCTCTTTGGCATGTTGGCTATAATTTCCTTCGGATGTTGTTTACGGTAGGCGTTGCGACCGCATCGGTTGCCGTTGCCGCTTTGCCTATTCAGATGACGAGCCACCGTTCTTGCCTGCTCATCGGGCCATCCATCCGCATGCTGGCCGCAGCCAACCTTTCTCCAGGTCAGCTGCTATTACTTGCTTGGATCGTTCGTTCGTTACACAGGTTTGGTTGCTGCTGCCATATGCGCACTTGCTGCGCTACGGCTGCACCTCAGCCTCAGTTGTTGGCTTTGGAGCTCGAGTGCTAACCGTAGTGGCCAAAGCTTTGATGCGCCCTCGCGACATGGGCACGCCCGGAGGCAGAGCCGGCGGCCGAGGAGGAGAGAGCAGCAAGGTCCGCGCGCGCGAGTTCCTTCGCTGACGTCTCTCTGCTGGATTGGAGTTGGTGTCCCCTGATTCCCAAAACAAAGTCAGAACGGAAGGGTCCCGGCGCGGCGTATGATTGCCGCCGCGTGCGCGCGCGCCGATCGCCCGCTCATCACTCATGGGCAAGCGGAAAGTGCCAGCTATCGCGATGCCGCGCACGATCATTCTGTCGCCTGGCCATCGCCCAATTCGTCGCCAACTCGCCACGCTTGCAGGTTGCAGCTAGCCGTCGTGCAAAGCCGCGCTGGCTTGTTTTGTCTCTGACCGCCCCCGTTGCCGGCCTTGTCCCCACCATCAGGGTTGGCCCTGGACCTGCCAAGAGGCTTGAGAAAACAAAGGGCAAATGAAATGAGATGAGATGAAATTTCAAATGGGATGGAATGGAACGGAATGCTGGATCAATAATGGCCAGTGGTTGGGCGCACTAGTATATTTGCCAGAGGAATTTAGGTCCTGGGAGAGGCCAAGAGCCAGCCACATTTGCCAGGCGCGTAGATCTTGACAGGCTCTGGATCCCTAACCGTGATGCGTCAGTGCATGGTGCCGTTAGCTAGTCCTGATCATTCTACTAATGCAGCCAATTCTCGTGCACCATGTGAGCCTACAGCAGTTTTCTCTAGTCCTGATACTCGCAGATGAGAGACTAGCGGTTGTTAATAGAATGTTGATTGTTTTGTCTGGTCGCGTCTGCATGATTTGTCCCTTGCGATGTACTGTTACTGCTGTAACAGTCTACAGCGGAATGTTTCACCTTAGCTTTATGCCGGCATAAGACTAGTTCTTGTTCTTCAGCTGATTGTCGTTGTGTTCCCCCGGTACTGATTGGCAATACTGTGAAAGAAAAATAATGTGAGATAATGTGGCCCCTGAGTCCCGCACAATGTTTCAGATGAACAACAGTACACACTGAGAAAATTTGCCTGCTGCAATTGCAGGGTTTGGATTTGAGATAGCTGGGACTGTGATCCAGATCATTTTAGTTAAGATCAATTCTGAAAATTCCTGGGGGCAACCCTATTTCTGAACAGGCCTAAGTTTTGGACTAAAACCTTAGTGGAATCCCCATGACTGACTGCAGCAAGATTAACATTATATCTAACTAGGACCCAGAAGAGCTTTTTTTGTTTTCACAACCAAAGACTGAAAAAATTCATAAAGGCTAAATCTAAAGACCTTCCTCACGTGAATGCAAAGATTACTCGAGTTGTACCAAGGCATGCACACTCATTGCATGAAGATCAGGGAAAGGCAGTTCTTGGAGTAGGACCAGAACACGCGAAAATGACCCACTAATGTTTGACAAAGCTGATGCACCACTAGTTGCTCTCGTGCCCCATATCCTGCGTCGCCAAGATTGCCAGCATCTTCATTGATATCCGCCAAAATTGCCATTGCCAATGTCTCGTTGCTTGCCCGTTTTTCAGGAAAGATTGGACCTACTACAGAACTGATCGAGCGTGACCGAAAGCAACAGATCCAGCAGCGTGTCGTGGGTTGTAAGCTGATGATGCCACGGACTAGACTATCTGTCCTGAAGATCACACCTGACTTACGGTCATTCAGACACTACTCATCGAAGCCACCTTCACCCGGCTTGAAGTCATCAAACCTCCAAAGGTACAAGCATTTCAGTCGAGAAAATCCATGCTGAGGCTTGCTCTTGAGCACCGACCTTTATCCTTTCTCCCGCACTCCAATGCTTTGAAAAAACTTTTGAAAAAGTTGAAGCAAGCCATATTCACATAGGCTTTCCTGAAAGCCTCTTGCCTGCTTTTGCATCTGGTTAAAGTTAAACCCAAGTATAGATTCCCCTTCATTTCTGTAAACCTGATAGAACCACCACAACCACAAGTTGTACGACAAAAAATGTCTACAGGTAGAAGTACACAACAACAGACATCCCATTCCTGCCCATGACCCAGAGCCGGAATGATGTGCAGATACCTTGTGGAAACTTGACGGCTCGTGCCATGACAAACCCTGCACAGTAACACACGCCCTTGAAGAACTGTTCGCGGTCCAGTAAAGCCAAGGTTGTCGTAGTGCCGCGGTGAACCCCCAGCCTTTTGCCAATTGCCCTCGCCTTTGTTGCCATGGCATTGCCAGGCCCATCTCCAGCAGGCGCAGGCACGCCCACGCACTACTCTGGCCTGCCTGCCACCACCGGCCGGCACAAATGCGAGGTGGCGGCACAGAAGCCACCCCTCTTTTCAGGCCAGAGGGAGCAGGCGCCAGCGGATCTGGGGCTCAACCTTCCAGTGGCTGCTGTTGCCTCGTTGATCCATCATCCCTTACTGCAAACGCCTTCTCCCTCTCGTGCACGGCGGCACAGCAACCACCTCCGGCATTGATGACGGCATCACGCCTCCGCATTTACTATCTCGATCTGCCTGTAGGCAAGAAGCGAGCAGCGGCGGGATCATGCCTGATGGGGTGCGTTTGGATCATGCCGTCACCGCGCCGAACTCTCCACGCCACAACTGCGGCGTCATGTGGCTAGTGTTTGCTTGTTGCCGTAGCTTAGGCATGCCGCACAGCTGCCACAGGGAGCTAGTTCATTTTGGATGCCAAAACACGCCTAAGCTCTGGCGAACGAAATGTCCGCCGCACGTTCGGCGCGGCCGCCGATTCGGCGTGGCACCGTTACAGCACGAGCCAAACAGAGAGCACACTCCTTTGGCCTTGGGTGGACAAAAAAGGATGCCTGGATCATATGGCGTTGGCATGGATGCTGGTTTCAAGGAGTGGGAAAAATCTTGGGTCGTGGATAAAAAGGAAAAGAACAATCTTTACCACGAGATTCCTTCATTCTCCTCGTTGTTAGTACTTAACTGGCGTGGCTTGTGGTGAGTTGGGATAAAATAATGGTGCTTTTGTTGTTCACTCTACCGAGACCAGTGTCTGAATCCTTTTAATACTCCGATGTTGTTACTGCAGCAGCAAGTGCAAGACCATGGTCTCTATAGCTGACTGGTGAAACAAAAACCACCTTGTTTTGTAAGATGTTTGAAAGATGCTTGGTTTGGTAGAAGTAGAAACCTGGGCCAGTTTTATCTTTCATGTCAGAAACATGGCACCACGAACAGGATCATGACGGGCGATCTTACAGGGAGGGACTAAACCAGTGGTTAAACAACGGGAAAGCGAGTACGGATGGTTGGATAAACAAAGGGCTAATGGAGGATACGTGCTTTTGAGGCAAGCGCTTGCAGCGGCGTTCAAAAAAACCAAAAACGCCATCTTGTCTTCGTCTTCCCCACTTGGGAATCCATTACGGCATTACTCCCCTCACCTAAACCAAAGAAACCACCGGGATAGGTAGCCAGGACACCATTATTGGCGACTCCCGAGCGAGCTCCCCCACCTTCCCTGATTCCCACGAGCACACACACACCGCTCTTGCTCCCGAGAAATGCCAATCCGTTGCTGCTCGTGAATGGATCGCTCGATGCAGGGGAGGAGGAAGAGCTCTCGGGAGATGGCTCGGGAGAAGCAGCCGCAGCCACCGGCGGCGCCGCCGCCGGCCAGCTCCAAAGGCCAAGCATGGCAAGCGAAGCAATTGCCCTCGTGTCCTTTTACCCGTTTTGGTGGTTTGCTGTTCTCTGATCTCTGATCTGCGCATCTTTGCTCGTCAGGTTCTGCACCACGGGATTGCCCAGCGATGTCGTGATCGAGGTGGGCGACATGACCTTCCATCTCCACAAGGTTGGTGAATCTTGCCTCCAATCCTTCAATTTGAACCTTGCCGATCTTGTCAATGTCCGTGTCTTGAGTTGGTGCGGTCCATTTCTTAATCTCGAGCTGCGAAAAGTGTGGAAAATTCGGCACTCATTGATCCCAAAAGCTCACTAAATCCGGTGCCTTTCGTGCAGTTCCCGTTAATGTCACGGAGCAAGAAGATTCACGACCTCATCACGAACAAGGAATCCCGAGAGGCCAACCGGAGAGACGCCGGAGGGGAGCAAGAAGATGACGCCGGCGAGATCAGAGAGGAGGAAGTGGAAGTGGTGCTGGAGGAGGACGAGGAGGCGGACGCCCACCGCATCCGCCTCCCGGACTTCCCCGGCGGCGCGGAGGCCTTCGAGCTCGCCGCCAAGTTCTGCTACGGCGTCAAGCTCGACCTCACGCCGGCCACCGCCGCGCCGCTGCGCTGCGCCGCCGAGCGCCTCGGCATGTCCGACGACCACTCCGACGACAACCTCGTCTCCCGCGCCGACCGCTTCATCTCCCAGACCGTCCTGCGGAACCCCAGGGACGCCATCCGCGCGCTCAAGTCCTGCGAGGGCCTCCTCCCCCTCGCCGACAACCTCGGCCTCGTGTCGCGCTGCGTGGACGCCGTCGCCGCCAAGGCCGCCGCGTCCACGCCCACGGCGCTCTTCGGCTGGCCCATCGCCGACGACGCCTCCAGGGCCGGCGAACGCCAGCGCCGCAAGAACAGCGCCGCCGCAGCCGGAGCCACCTGGTTCGACGACCTCGCCGGCCTGTCCCTGGCCACCTTCACCCGCGTCATTGCCGCCATGAAGGAGCGCGGCGTCGGCCCTGAGGTCATCGAGGGGGCTCTCATCGCGTACGCCAAGCGCTCCATCCCCGGGCTGTCGCGCACCGGCCGGCACGTCGGCGGTGGCGGCGCCGCCGCGCCGGCCGCGGCCCCGCCGTCGGCAGACGGGGACCAGAAGGCGCTTCTCGAGACCGTCATTGCCAACCTCCCCGAGGAGACCGTCAAGAGCAGCGCGCACACCGGCACCGCCGTGGGCGCCACGACGGCGCGCGTGCTCTTCGGCCTCCTCCGCACGGCGAGCATCCTGCACGCGTCGGAGGCGTCCCGGGACACGCTGGAGCGCCGCGTCGCCGCGCGGCTGCCGGACGCCGCCGTCGACGACCTGCTCCTCCCGAGCTACTCGTACCTCGTGGAGACGCTCTACGATGTGGACTGCGTGGAGCGCGTCGTGCGGCACTTCCTGGAAGGCCGCGGCGGCGTCGCCGAGGAGGAGGAGGAGGAGGAGGACGCGTGCAGCGAGGCGGAGACGCCGGGCAGGGAGGCTGGCAGACGAGCCATGCTGGCCGTGGGGCGGCTGATGGATGCCTACCTGGGGGAGATCGCGACGGATGCCAACCTGAAGCCGGACAAGTTCTGCGACCTCGCCTGGGCGCTGCCGGACGCCGCCCGCGTGTACGACGATGGCCTTTACCGAGCTGTCGACATCTACCTCAAGGTGAGGGAGCAGGGAGCTCTCGTGATCTTGTTGTCGTTTGCGAACTTGTGAATCCATCAATGCCGATGCTGATGAGTTTGCCCTGCCTGTTCGGGTGCTCTCTGTTGCTGTGCTGTGCAGGCTCATCCTGGGCTGAGCGAGGAAGAGAAGGAGAAGGTGAGCGGGGTGGTGGACGGGCGGAAGCTGACGCTGGAGGCGTGCACGCACGCGGCGCAGAATGAGCGGCTGCCGCTGCGGACGGTGGTGCAGGTGCTCTTCTTCGAGCAGCTGCAGCTGCGCAGGGCGATCGCGCGGACGATCATGGCGAGCGAAGGCGCGGCGGGGTCCGGGGAGGAAGGCGGCGACAGCGACGGCGGCGGCGGCGGCGGCGGGACGTGGCGCGTGGCCACGCGGGGCAACCAGATGCTGCGGCTCGACATGGACAGCATGCGGAACCGCGTGCAGGAGCTCGAGCGCGAGTGCACGAGCATGAGGAAAGCCATCGAGAAGATGGACCGGCGAGGCGGCGCGCCGGCGGCGGCGGATCGGGGAACGCCGTCGGCGGCGGCGGCGGACGGGAGGTGGGGCTCGCTGGTGACGAAGCGGTTCGGGTGCAAGTTCCCGGCGCAGGTCTGCCAGTCGCAGCAGCGGACGGTGGTGGCGCGGCCGCGCCGGCCACGCATTGAGCAGAGCCCATGAGGTTGTTGCCGCCGCATACCGTAGAGCTCCAAGGCTTCATTGTTCTTGTTCTCTTGATTCTTTTCTTCGATTTGTGAAAAATTCAGATTTTCCCTCGCCTAGCATCGTGTCCTTTTCCATGTTATATCATTGAACTGCAGCCCCACACTGTACTTGAGAGTCATCTCGCAGGCCAAGTTACAAAGGTGGTGTTTAGATGTTGAATCTAGGAGGATGAATTTGGAAGTACGATGTCACTTCGTAATCATTGCGTCACTGTAGCATTTCGTTTGTATTTATGAAAAATTGTCCGAAAATTGATTAATTAGGCTCAAAATGTTCGTCTCGCAGAGCACAACAAAACTGTGCAATTAGTTTTTGATTTCATCTACATTTAGTACTCCATGTATGTTATGATATTTTGATGTGATGGAGAATCTTCTTTTTTATAGTAAATTTGGTAGTGTAATTTTGGAACTAAACAGACCCTGGCCAAACAAAGATAATGTTTGGTTCGTCCGATTCGCTCCGGTACCTTTTTAGAGCATCTACAAGAGTACCCCAAATGCATTACCAAAAATTAGTTTTGGAAATAAATAGAAAAACGGTAATGCTATTATACGGGCGTCCGGTACGTCGGACGCCTCTTTCCGTTCCAGAGCCTTTCAGTTTCCTCTTCCATATTTATCGTCGCTAGAACCGCATCTTCCCGAAAAAAAACACCGCATCTTCCGCAGGTTGCGAGCCGCGGCCGCCGCATCGGCTCCTTCGCCAGCGCCGTTGCGTCCGCTCCTTCGTCAGCGCCGTCGACGCCGCCTCCTCGATCCTCTCCACGCCGCCCACGCCGTCGTCGTCGTCGTCTCCCTGCCCTTCTCCACGGCGGCGGCGGCACCTCCGTTCCTGCTCCCCCCACACGACGCCGCGCACCACCGCCGTTGCCGCTGCCGCCTCTCCTAATCCCGCGCCGTCGTTGCTGCCGCTCCACGCGCCGCCGCCGCCGCCGGAGAGGAAGGAGCTGAGGAGGATGGGGAGGCTGTACGGGGGAAGGCGAGAGCATGTGCTCGTCGACGAGGGAGAGGAGGAGGAGGGGCTTGAGGTGGGAGGGGAGGTCGCGGCAGGGGAGCGAGGAGAGGGCGAGGTCGAGGAGCGGGAGGAGGTGGGTGGCTGCCGGTCCATCGCCGTCAGATGAGATGCGGGAGACGGGAGGGGAGTGGAATGGCAGGGTAACGAGGGAGTTGGGCTCTCTTCGGCTCCATGCTGCTGTAGGTATTTCATGGTGTTGCAATATGTTTTTTGGAATGTTGCAGCTCTATGATTTTTGGTTCGATGGAGGTTGTATGAAACCGAGCTGATTTTTCCATGTTGCAGCTGTATAATTTTGATGTTGTAATATCTTTGTCTTGATGTTGCATGAAATTTGATTGGATGTTTCATATGAAATTCGAATGGATGTTCCATATGAAATTGAATATTTCATGAAACATGCTCTGATGTTGCGACGGGATTTTTTTACTCAACTCCATAGCAATAGGATGATATTCAATGGCGTTTCTGTATGTGTCCTCGATGTTGCAACCGATGGCTTTTTATGTTGCAGATACTAATTTTTGATGTTGCATATGTTGTTTTTGGATGTTGCAGAAAATTTACATGTTGCATGCAACATCATACCCATGTTGCGGCGGGATTTTTTTTGTGCTACAGTACCATCAGAGTGGAATACTTGGCTGTGATTGCGCCACGTCACCGTCCGATTTTTTTTTGCCCCTCATCGGACGTCCGGACGCTAGCTTGACCGATAGAAAAAACAGGCCTCCAACGGTGCCTCAAACAGATACCCAATTTCTTCGCGCGCCCAATACGAGCGGTCACCTGAGCCATTTTTGCGCCGCTCGCTGGCGCTCCCAATCCGTGAATTTAACCGTTGCCGCCGATTTTTCTTTCTTCCCGCGTGACTTCTCCCTCGTGTGCGTCATTTTCCCTCCGTCCCCTCCGATCCATTTTTCTTTTAGAAGCGACGACGGCGTGCACCCTGCGCTCCATCGGCCCTCCGTAGGTGATGCTGGCTCAAGGCCCTAGCCCCTAGGAATGCGAATGACGACGCCCCCATCATGATCTGCTGCTTTACTTCAAAAAAAATCATGATCTGCTGCTCCCGTCGATTTCCGCCACCATCGACTCCACAATCAAGCTGTCACAGCGCAAGGACCGACCGCCGGGCCTGCAGCAGATCATCCCAATCCTCCAAGGCCCAATCGGTTGCAGCTGATTTCAGTCCATTATTTAATTTAGATCTAGTTTTTTTTGTTGGCTCATGATCTTTTGTCGCCGGTCATGATTGATTTGTTTTATAAGAACTGATTATTTGCAATGGCTTGGATTTATATGACATTGAGAGCTCTGCACGGCTCCATGTATATGTTCAACGCTGATTTAGGAAAATGGGGAGGACCCGATGAGGTGTCATATTTCAAAGTTTTTGGGACCAAAAATAGGATACTGTTGGAGAAGAGGTTGTTTATAGTGCCCAAATTATTTTGGCAAGGTCCCAATCCAGTTTTATTGGGTGTATAAATATTAGGCACTCTTGAAGATGCTCTTACAGTGCAAGCCGATAACGTTGTTGAATGTTTGGTTCGAGTGCTCCGTAAACGGATGCCGTGGAATCAAGTCCCGTCCAGTTCAAACACGATAACGCTCCTCCGCGAGATGAAACAGATCTCGTCCCGCTGTATTTTTTCTTCCGCTCATCCTGATTGGCTGATCCCATCGCTCGCGCCTGCCGCGTTCGCTGAGTAGTTGCGGCGCGTCAATAACTCCATCCACGATGCCCGGAGTAGCGCCAGGTACTTAACCAGCGTTTTTCCTTTCCATTACCAGAGAGAATGAATGAAGCGAACCAAACAATCACAGTAATTCGTTACTGTTTTCAGGTCACGGCGGTAATTGTCGGTGCCGGGATCGGTCGGTCAATCCCCGACGCCTAAACAGAATGCGCTGTGTCCCGTCCCTTGACGGTTGATGCAGGAGCTTAGTACAATGAGGCAGTGTTTATCCTGGTTCCGACCGTGAGGTCGTACGTCCAGCAGGGTGCGCTCGGGGCGCTGTACTATCTTGCACCGGAGTGCTTGCAGAGGGGGAGGGCTACAAGCAAGGCGGGAGAGGAGGAGGAGTCTCCAAGTCCCTGAGGGTGAGTGTTGGGATCGTCCCCCGTCTCCCTCTTCCTTCTTCCTTTTATAGACCAAGGAGAGAAAGGAGGGGAGGAGGTTTACAGGTACGAGTGGGACGTGCGCTACAGGGATATGTACTGGGGAGCACGGTGCCGGGCGTGCCATCGTCCTTGACCCTGGAGGGGGATTTATGAAGAACCCTGTCTTCCGGGGGCGTCGTGGCCGTCCCTGTGCTTGTCCTGGAGTGTCTTCGAGGGGCGGTGCTGCCGTAGCCCACGTCCAGCTGCCCGCTCGCTGGTTGACTTCGAGGGTGGGGCAGGTGAGGAAGGACCGGAGTTGGCAGCACATGGGTCGGTATGGTGGCTGCCGTCAACCACAGTGCACGGCGTGGACGGTTCACCAGGGGATGGTCGAGAGTTGGCGGACATGACCCGGCGTTCGTCATCACCAGGCCATGCTTGACCGGAGTCTGTACTCGGTCGTCGCTCAGATATTTGTTCGAGGGCCCTCCATACCCATTCGAGGGCTCCCCATCGGGGGGAAGGACGGGAGTGGGTGTAACATGGGCTTGGAATGACGCCTACCAGTCAGCACAGGTCCTTGCGCAGTTCCGCATGCGCCCGCACAGTGCCGGTGAGGACGCACAGCGACCGGAGCAGGTGGAACAGTGGGCACTGTTGATGTCCGGCGCGGTATGGGGGGAAGATTGCCTTTTGACTTCGGCGCTTGGCTGATGGGGCGGGCATTAATTGCCTTCGTTGGGTGGCGCGTCGGAGTGCACCGGACGAAGTCTGCTTTGCCCGCTCGAGGGGGTTCGCTACCCTCGAGCGAGGCGGAGTTCGTTTCGCCCGCTCGGGGGGGGGTGCGTTACCCTCGAGCGGGGCGGAGTTTGCTTTGCCCGCTCGAGGGGCTCGCTACCCTCGAGCGAGGCGGAGTTTGGGTGATGACACGGCCTTTCGTGGTTAGTGTGTTTGTTTTTATTTTTGGAGGGTGATTACCCCGATGGTTAGGGGACCCCCTGGGTCTGTCCCCGACAGTAGCCCCCGAGCCTCTGGCGGACTGAGGTTCAGTCGGGCAGAGGCTGATGGTTTCGCAGGGTCGTTCCCGGGCCTCCTGTGGGGATTTATTCCTTTTTGATTATGCACGTTCTTCCGTGGGGGCGCGCGAGCGCACCCGCGGGTGTAGCCCCCGAGCCCTTTGGAGGAGTGGATTCACTCGTGCAAGGGCTTTACTTTGTGTCGGTCGCTCTGCTTCCTACGCGGTGGGGATGAGACCGAGCTATGCTGAATTCGAGGGGCGGGCCCTGTACAGTTTCGAAGCGTTTCGTGCACGGGAGGATATGTTGCAGGGAGCCCCCGAGCTCCTGGCCCGTGTGGAGGCGATCAGAGGGGCTACCTGTCTTTGATTTTCGACCCTCGCTACCCCTTTCGCGGGGGAGAGGGGTGAGGTCATCCGCGCAACCCTCGAATTGGGCAACGTACGCGGATACCTCAGTGAGCTGTTAGCGGGTAGTTCAAGTGGACGTCCGTGCCCCGTTCGCTAGGGGTCGGCTCGTGGTCCGGAGACACGTCCATGTAGCGCTCGCAAAGGTTTGCTAGGTGGGGCTCGGTCCTTTTCGTAGGGACCGAGGGCGCGAAAGCTCTCCCTCGTTGGGATCCCCCCGACTAGCTGCCTTTGTCTGGCCTTGAACACGACAGGAGCGTCCCCAAACTTCGCGTTCGGGGTAAAGTCCGTTCGACACGCCCGAATCGTCCCTGACTCTGTTGATCTGGAGCGCCTGTCGAACCCTTTCGAGGGCCAGGCTTCGTACTCCTGATCAGTAGGGCCTTGCGTAAGATGTGGGTTGCTCCCGAGCAACGGGCTCGAGGCTTGGCCGAGCGCGATTGGCGGCCTCCGCGTTATTCGGTCTGGGGCGCCCTTTGAACCTTTTCGAGGTTCGGGCTTCGAATCCCTGATTAGTTGCGTCCGTGCCTCGGGAAGGAGGAGCGTTGCAGCTTTACCTGGGGGGAACCCAATGGTTGGGTCGTTTCGGCTCCGCGGGCCCGCGCACAACTGCTGGTGGGTGTGGGCGGGGCTGACGCGTCGCGGAGCGGGCGAGATGGGCGTAGTGGGCGCGCCTTTTTAGGCGGACTCGGCGCACGCGCGGGAGAGGCGAGGCGACGGGTAGTTAATGCATCGCAGGCGCGCCATTTCCGCTTACCGTGCCGTAATAAATGCCGCCGCCCACGCGCGCCGGTTGTTTGGCGATCCTCATCGTGCGCCTGGCCCGGGTGTCAGTGACTCCACATGCCGCCGCGCTTAGCGCGCGGGTTCGGTGGCGGCACGCGCGGGCTGGCGTGGCGCGGCCGGGGAGAGCCCGTTCCCTATAAAAGGGGAGCAGTGGAAGGGGATTTTTTACCTTTGCCATCTCTCGCTCCAGCTTTCGCCCGTGCCTAGTGCTTGCCTCCAGCCTGCGCGTCGTGCTCCGCTTCGCATCTCGCCACTTTCGCCCCGCACCTAAGCTCCTCTTCTCGCCATGGTTG
Source organism: Echinochloa phyllopogon (assembly GCA_033239725.1). Lineage (NCBI taxonomy): Eukaryota > Viridiplantae > Streptophyta > Magnoliopsida > Poales > Poaceae > Echinochloa > Echinochloa phyllopogon. The sequence goes on along the minus strand of BTCW01000009.1, from coordinate 5,287,074 downwards.
TCCTTGAGGGTGCCACGGAGTGGACTCCATTGACCGCCACCGAGCACCTCCTGGAGGGCTTGGTGAATGGTGGGCAACTGTCGCCCCGGGGCGATTCAGCGCGGCCTGCATGGATCGTTCCGGCGCTGGCGGCCAGGGCGCCGAATCCGCCGGCGGGCTACGTGGTGAGCTTTATTCGCTTCCACGAGCGGGGCTTCAACGCGCCCGCAAGCCAGTTCATGCGGGGGCTCTGCCATTACTACGGCGTGGAGCTCCACAACTTCTCCCCCAACGCAATCTCGCAAGCGGCGGCGTTCGTCGGCGTCTGCGAGGCCGTTCTGGGGGTCGAGGCGCACTGGGACCTATGGGTCCACCTCTTCCGCGCCGAGCTCAGCACGTCCGGCGCGGGGAGGGGGGTGCGCCGTTCTTCGTGCGCGGGTGGCCTCACGCTTGCGCCGGTGGAGTCCAGGAAGCGCATCTACCCGGGCTGCAAGATGACAACCAACAACAGCGGGTGGGCCAAAGGGTGGTTCTACCTGCGCAACGACGGCCTGGGGCTGCCGGAATACACCGGCAAGGTCCTGACGGAGAAGGCCGACTCCTGGAGGTACGGCGTCTCTGGCGACGCCCAGCGGCAGAGGCTCCGCCCGGTCGTCGACGTCCTCCGCTCCCTGGAGGGGTCAGGATTGACCGTGGCGCACGTGCTTGCGCACTGCCACCGCCGCCGCGTGGTCCCCCTCATGGAGAGGCCACTCCCTCTGTTTAAGATGACGGAGGGAGCGGACCCGGCGGCGCTAGCGGCGTCGCGCATGCTGGCGGAGCCGCTCCTCGAGGAGTACGTCGTCACGCGGGTGCGGACGGCGGTCCATCCTGATACCATGCCGAGCGACCTTCGGTCGTTCCGGCTACGCCCCGACGAGGACCACATCCTGTCGGTGAGTCCCCCTTTCTCCTCTTTGTCGTCTTTTTTGGAACTTCTTTTTGATTTCGTCGTGATTTCAGGGGGTGGACTGCGGCCTCTACCGCTCCGTAGCGCCAACTCCGGAGGTGCGGGCCGCGAATCGCGCCCACCGCGACCGTGAGAGGGAGGCGAAGGAGGCGAAAAGGGCCAGCAGTCGTAGGAGGCAGGCCCGGCGGGACGCGCATCAAGCGGCGCTTCGCCGGTGGAGGAGGGACGGCGGCGAGACGCCGTCGACCCCCGAGGACTCTCCGAGCGGGGAGGAGGGCGAGGAGGAAAGCGAGGAGGAGATTGCCGGCGGCGGGGGGGGGGGGGGGGGGGGCCACCGTCGAGGCAATAGAGGTGGCCGCGCCGCTGCCTGATGTGGCCGTGGCGGTCCCCAGCAACGTCGCGCCAGCGGCGATGCGGGCGACGGCCTCGCCGGCTCAGCGCGCGGCGTCGCGCCCAGGCGTCGAGGGTTCGGGGGTTTCGCAGCCCCCGAGTGATCCGAGGGGGACCTCGAGTTCGAGGAGGGCCCCTTCTTCGAGCGGCTCGAAGCGGAAGCTGCGAGACTGCGTCCGGTGAGCTCTTCCTCGAATCTCTTTCGATTTCGTTTTTCCATACGATTTCTCTTTTGACCTATGTTTCCCTTTTCTTGGTCCAGCGCTCGGGACGTCACCAAGGCTCCCCCTAATCTTGCGCCTAAGAAGGCGCTGAAGGTTGGGGGGTCAGATTCCCCTCACGCCGGGGAGGTGCGTTCGCGCGGGGCTCCGCGTCCCGCAGCGGCGCTCGAGGCGATGCCGGCGGTACCGGCGCCGGGGGCGCGAGGCTCCGGACCGGCGGCAGGAGGGGAGAGGACGCCGCCAACGACGGAGCCGGAGCAAGGTGCCCCGGTCGTCGAGGCGGGGCCGAGGCATGGCACCCCGGCGGCGGAGGCAGGCGATCGTGGGAGCCGTGCCCCCGCTTCGGTTCCTGCCGGTCGAGGGCAGGAGGCGGTCGCCCCGCCAACTCCAGGCGGTAGCCAGCGCGCTTCCCTCATCGGGGCCTCTGCTGCCGAGGTGTCGGCGGCGCGGTTCCTGTCTCAGGGGCCACCGCAGATGCCCGCGGTCCGAGGGACGCCCGAGTGGGATGCTGCCGAGGCGGCGCAGCTCCAGGATCGGCGCATGCCGAGCGAGTGGCCGAAGGGGCCCGGCGTCCCCGCTCAGGTCTGGCGAAGCGCGGCCGAGGAAAACGAGATATGGGCCAAGGCCGAGCGGATTGGGACGGATCTGGAGCGGGCCATCTCGGCCGCCGCCGACCTCCACTCCAGGCAAGCGCTGGAGGTTTTCGAGGTATTCTCGCTTTCATTTTTAGTATTTCGAGACGTTTTCGGTTTCATGGCTTGATCTTGGTGGCTTTTCGGGTAGGTCCTCCGGCGAGAGGCGGCGGACAAGACCGCATGCATCGCGGGCTTGCACACCGACCTCCGCCGGCTCCGTCACGCGAACGCCGACTTGGGCACGGACGTGACCCGGCTCACCGTCCGAGCCAGGGAGGCGGAGGCGGCGGCCCGAGCGCACGAGGAGGCCAAGGCGCGCGCTGAGAAGGAGCGCGATGCCGCGACGGAGCGGGAGGCCCGGACCTCGTCCGCGGCGTTGGAGCGGCTGGAGCTCGAGCGCCGGGCTCGTGAGGCCGCGCAGTCCCAGCTCGCGGAGGCGACGGCTCAGGCGGGGCAGAAGGCCCGGGAGGCCGAGCAGTTGAGCCGCGCGCTCCGCGAGAAGGAAGCCGCGCTGGCGACCGCGGACGGCCTGCTCAACGAGGCGAGAGCCCTGGTGGACGGTAAGACTTCATGTTTCCTTCGGCTTTTCCTTGTGTCGAAAACTGCTCTCTGACGTGCCCGAGCTTTTGTCAGGGTTGCGGAGGTCCGAGGCCCAGAAGGCGGACGAGGTGACGGCCCTCCAGGCTGCCTACTCCGCGGCCCAGGGGGAGCTCGAGGCGCTGAAGGCTGCGGCCGTCATGGCGTGCCGCGACGTCCAGTGCGTCGACGTGCAGTCGGGGTCGTCACTGTCCAGCCGCCTGAGCTCCCTGAAGGGCTGCGTGGCGGAGCGTCTCGAAAACGCGCTTCACCTCGGGGTGAAGAAGGCACTTGGGGTGGTGTCGACGCACTACGACATCGACCTCGCGGCGGTGGGGCGCGGGTACTTCATCGACGCCGACCTGGATGATGACGCCGCCCTCGCCGCCCTCGAGGAGGCTGATGACGGTGCCGAGAGCGCCGCGACGGCCTTGACCCTCAAGTTCCGGTACGATCTTTTCCCCGAGGAAGAGGAAGATGCGCGTGCCGACGCCGAGCCAGGGACTGCGACCGCTGCTGAAGTCGAGGCCGACACGGAGGCCGACGCCGTGGCGGCCCTCGAGAACGACATTGCTTCGGTGAGCGGCGAGGAGAGTGGTCCCGGGGCGCTTTCGTCTGTCCCCTCGACCCTTGCTGCCGAGTCCATCGTGCCCTCGCAGGGGGATGGAGCCTGAAGAATTCGGGCTTCAAATGTATCTTATATATATATATATATAAACTAGATTTAAAAGTCGATTGCCTGTTTCGCACTTGTTTGGTTGTTCTGATGTGCTACTCTTAGCTCTTCGAAAGATTGTGGCCGGGAACTTCAGATTCGTGAGTAATTAAAGCGTGGGGTGGTGAGGGAGGCGCTGTAGCCTTTCGCGGGCATTAGCAATCTCACGACTCGACCGGCTCCAACTTTGACTAGCTCACGCCCCGCCTCTCTCTAAGCGTTTCGAGTTTTAGCACAACTTTCGAAAAAACCGGGACGATTAGGGGGGTTAACCCCCCTGCAGCCCCCGAGGGGGGCTTGGCTTTATTAAAAATAAAACCAAGGTCCCCTTAGTTATGTTGTTAGCAACAATGTTTCCATGTTTTTCGCAAACTTTTCATCGTTGTTGACTAAGAACATAAAGTATTTATGAGAAATACTGAGAGATTTAGGGATAGGAATAACGTAGCTGTTTGCCGTTTCGGGTGCTGTTGAAGGCTTTGCCCCTTTCGCTCGCCCGCTCGTAGGCGCCGGGCTCGGGGTTCTTGGCGATGATGAACGGCCTTTCTCATGGCGGCGCGGACGTTTCGCGCCGGTCCGGTCCACGGGGCGTCTGTACCTGGGCCAAGGGGAGGTTTCGTTTGTTTGGTGTGCCGCGCTTTCCCCTTAACTGGAGATTGGTTTTGGCAGGTGGACACTAGTAACTTTGGCGCCGAGTGGCGAGGGAGATACCATAGCCCTTCGCGGGCGTAGGCGGTCCCACGACTCTGCCGCCTCTTGGCCGCAGTAGACTTGTGCCCTGCGTTCACCTTTCTTGATTTAAGGAGGAAAAGCTTGGCACCCTGTTTTCACTCCGATGTGCTGCTCTTGGCTTTAGAGAGATTTCGGCCGGGTATTTCGGATTCGCGAGCAACTAATGCGTGGAGTGGAGAGGGAGATGTCGTATCCCTTCGCGGGCGTAGACGGTCCCACGACTCAGCCGGCTCCAGCTTTAATTGGCTTGCGCCTCGTATTTTTCTCAGGTGCCTCGAGTTACAGTGCAATGGAAGCGAAAACAGGATGATTGGGGGGTGGGGGTAAACCCCCTGGTAGCCCCCGAGGGGTGTTTGGGCTTTATTGAAGATAGAGCCAAGTCCCCCCGACCATGATTTCAGTAACAATGTTTCCGAGTTTTCTGGACTTTTCATTATTGCTAACTAAGAACATGAAGTATTTGCAAGGAATACTGAAAGTTTCAAGGGTAGAAGCGACGTAGCTGTTGAATGTTCCAGGCGTTGGTGAGGAGCTCGCCTTTCTCGTTCGCTAGCTTGTAGGTGCCCGGCTTGAGGACCTTGGCGATGATGAACGGCCCTTCCCACGGAGGAGTGAGCTTGTGGCGCCCTCGATTGTCCTGTCGCAGCCTTAGCACCAGGTCCCCTTCGTGGAGGTCCCGACGCCGAACCTTCCGAGCTTGGTGTCGCCGGAGCGATTGTTGGTAGCGCGCATAGTGAAGTAGCGCTATGTCGCGAGCCTCGTCCGCCTGGTCCAGTGAATCCTCGCGGTTCCTCTGGTTTTGTTCCTCCTGGTAGGCCTTGAGCCTCGGGGACCCGTATTCCAAGTCAGTTGGGAGGATGGCTTCGGCGCCATAGACGAGGAAGAACGGGCTGAAGCCTGTGGCCCTGCTCGGAGTTGTCCTGAGACTCCAGATCACCGATGGTAGCTCCCCAACCCATCTTCGGCCGAACTTGTTCAGCTTGTTGAAGATCCTTGGCTTGAGGCCCTGTAGTATCATGCCATTGGCACGTTCTACCTGGCCGTTTGTTTGCGGGTGCGCGACGGCCGACCAGTCAATGCGAATGTGATGGTTGTCGCAAAACTCCAAGAATTTCTTGCCGGTGAATTGGGTGCCGTTGTCAGTGATGATTGAGTTAGGTACCCCGAACCGGTGGATGATGTCGGTGAAGAACAAAACGGCCTGCTCAGACCTGATGCTGGTGATGGCCCGGACCTCGATCCACTTTGAGAACTTGTCGACGGCTACCAACAAGTGGGTGAAGCCCCCGGGCGCTAGGCGAAAGGGCCCCACGAGATCCAACCCCCAGACCGCGAAAGGCCATGTTACAGGGATGGTCTGCAGGGCGTGCGCCGGGAGATGCGTCTTTCGTGCGTAGAACTGGCACCCTTCGCAGGTGCGCACGACCTCATTTGCGTCGGACACGGCGGTGGGCCAGTAAAAGCCTTGCCGGAATGTGTTACCCACGAGGGTGCGCGGCGCTGCGTGGTGTCCGCACGCCCCGGCGTGGATGTCGCGGATCAGCTGCCGTCCCTCAGGGATGGGTATGCACCGCTGCAAGATCCCCGAAGCGCTTCGTTTGTACAGCTGGCCGCCGATCGAGACGAAGGTCTTGGCCCTCCTGGCAATACGGCGTCCCTCGGTTCGGTCCGAGGGTAGCTCTCCGCGGTCGATCCATGCGAGGTATGGATTGCGCCAGTCTTGCGGTTGTGGGACTTCGTCGATTTCCATGGCCTCGGCTGAAGGAGTCTCGACGTTGGTCGCTTCGAGCTCCTCCCTCGAGGGGTCCTCCTCCATGGGTTCGACCCCCGCAGCCCCCGAGGGTGTTTTGAGGGTTTCGGCCCCTCGCTCGAAGTGGACAGAAGGTTGATCGAGGTCGCGGGTGAAGACGTTCGGAGGAATAGCGATTCGCTCCGACGCGATCTTAGCCAGCTGATCCGCTTCCTCGTTGTATCTGCGCGCAACGTGGTTCAGCTCGAGGCCGTGGAATTTGTCCTCGAGACGACGAACCTCGTTGCAGTAGGCCTCCATTTTTTCGTCGCGGCAGCTTGCATTCTTCATCACTTGGTCGACGACCAACTGAGAATCTCCCCGGACATCGAGGCGCTTGACGCCGAGTTCGATGGCGATGCGGAGCCCAGCGAGAAGGGCTTCGTACTCCGCCATGTTGTTTGACGCCGGAAAGTGCAAGCGAACCACGTACCGGACATGTTCTCCGAGGGGCGAGACGAAGAGGAGACCTGCGCCTGCTCCGGTTTTCATCACCGATCCGTCGAAGTACATGGTCCAGCATTCGGCTTGAATTTGCGGCGGTGGAAGTTGGACGTCGGTCCACTCAGCGACGAAATCCGCTAAGGTTTGCGATTTTATCGCCTTTCGCGGCGCGTAGGAGAGAGTCTCCCCTACGAGCTCCATAGACCACTTCGCTATTCTACCCGAGACGTCCGGGTTGCGGATTATCTCCCCCAAAGGGAAAGATGAGACCACGGTGACCGGGTGGGCCTCGAAGTAGTGTCGCAGCTTTCGACGCGCGAGCACTACAGCGTAGATTAGCTTCTGGATCTGTGGATACCGCATCTTGGTTTCGGTCAGCACCTCGCTGACATAGTACACCGGCCTCTGGACCGGCAGAGCGTGGCCCTCCTCTATCTTTTCCACAACGACGACGGCGCTGACAACTTGCGTTGTCGCAGCCACATATAGGTAGAGAGGCTCACCGTTCCGCGGCGGCGTGAGGATGGGTGCGCGTGCGAGCGACGCTTTTAGCCCGTCGAGGGCTCTTTGGGCTTCGGGGGTCCATGAAAAGCGTTCGTGCTTTTTTAGGAGCCGGTACAAAGGTAAGCCCTTTTCACCAAGTCGAGAGATGAAGCGGCTGAGAGCTGCAAGGCAGCCCAGTACCCTTTGCACCCCCTTGAGGTCCCGAATTGGCCCCATTCGTTCCAGGGCCGAGACTTTTTCGGGGTTGGGTTCGATGCCTCGCTGGGAGACGATGAAACCCAATAACATGCCTCGCGGCACCCCGAATACGCATTTTTCCGGATTCAATTTTACCCCGTTCGTCCGGAGGCAACCGAATGTGATTTGCAAATCGTTGACCAGATTGTTCGCCTCTCTGGTTTTTACAACGATATCGTCGACATATGCCTCAACGGTCCGCCCGATGTGGCTTCCGAAAACGTGTTGCATACATCGCTGGTATGTAGCTCCAGCGTTTCGGAGGCCGAACGGCATAGTGACGTAGCAAAACATGCCAAACGGGGTGATGAAAGAAGTCGCGAGCTGGTCGGACTCTTTCATCTTGATTTGATGATAACCGGAATAAGCATCAAGAAAGCATAGCAATTCACACCCAGCGGTGGAGTCTACTATTTGATCTATTCTAGGCAGAGGAAATGGAACCTTAGGGCATGCTTTATTTAAACCGGTGTAATCTACACACATGCGCCATTTTCCGTTTTTCTTCTTAACTAGAACAGGATTAGCAAGCCAGGTTGGGTGAAATACCTCTTTGATGAATCCGTCTTGCAGGAGTTTGTGCACCTCCTCCCCGATGGCGCGGCGCCTTTCCTCGTCGAACCGCCGCAGTCGCTGTACCACCGGCTTGGAGTGTGGCTTGATGTCGAGGCTGTGCTCGGCGACCTCCCTTGGGATCCCCGGCATGTCCGAGGGTCTCCACGCGAAAATGTCGGCGTTGGCGCGGAGAAAGTCGACGAGCACTGCTTCCTATTTGGGGTCGAGGGTGGTGCTGACCCTCAATGCCTTGCCCTCGGGGGCAGCGGGGTCGAGGGGCACCGCTTTGGTGTGTTCCGCAGCCTCGAAGGTGCCCGTGTGCCTTTTGGTGGAGTCGATGGCCTCGTTCGCCATCTTCTCCAAATCCGCCACCAGGGTCTCGCTGTAGGCGAGCGCTTCCGCGCCCTCGACGCACTCGACGTCGCACGTATAGGCGTGCTCGTACGACGATCCCACGGTGATGACGCCCTTTGGCCCCGGCATCTTCATCTTGAGGTAGGCGTAGTTGGGGACCGCCATGAACTTGGCGTAGCACGGTCGCCCGAAAATAGCGTGGTAAGCTCCTGGGAATCCCACCACCTCGAAGGTGAGGGTCTCCCTCCGAAAGTTGTCAGGGGTGCCGAAGCAAACGGGCAGGTCGATCTGCCCGAGGGGTTGGACCCGTTTTCCCGGCGCGATGCCGTGGAACGGTGCCTTGCTCGGCCTCAGCTGGTTTACGCCAATACCCATGAGCTCCAAGGTGTGGACGTAGAGGATGTTGAGGCTGCTGCCTCCGTCCATTAGTACCTTGGAGAATCGCGTGTTGCCGATGACGGGGTCGACGACAAGCGGATACCGCCCCGGGTTCGGGACGTAATCTGGGTGATCCTCGCGGCTGAAAGAGATGGTCTCTTCCGACCAGGCGAGGTAAGCTGGCGTTGCGGGGTGAACGGAGAAGACCTCTCGGCGTTCACGCTTCTGTTCCCGGGGCGTTGCGTTCGCCGCGGGCCCCCCTATGATGAAGAATACATTCTCCACATGAGGGAACTCGTCGTTGCCGCCATCGCCCGTATCCTTCTTCGGGCCATCCTCCTTCGCGGAGGTGCGCCTGAAGTAGCCCTTGATCTTCCCACACTGTTCGAGGGTGTGGGTGACAGGGCCCTTGTGGTACGGGCACGACTTCTTTAGCATCTCGTCGAACAGACCTCCCCCTGGGGGGGGCCTCGAGGGCCTTTGCGGCCTCGCTCGACCACGAGGGCGTCGTCAGAGTCTTCGCCCTGCCGCTGGTGCTGCGCGGCTTGCCGGGGCCCCTTGCCTTTATTGCCCCATTTCTGCTTCTTCGTCTTGGCCTTGGATTTGCTGCCCTCCGCGGGCAGCTCCTCCGCGCGCTTCCCCTTGGTTTTGCCGTCGAAGATCGCCCCGACAGCCTCCTCTCCAGAGGCAAAGTTGGTGGCGATGTCGAACAAAGCGTTGACACTGGTGGGATGGTTTCGCCCCAGCTCGCGCACCAGCTCTCGACAGGTCGTGCCTTCGAGGAAGGCGTGGATGACTTCGGAGTCACCCACGCTCGGGAGCTCGGTGCAGCGCTTGGAGAAACGGCGGATGAAGTTCCTCAGCGGCTCGCCGGCCTCCTGCCGGCACCCGCGCAGGTCCCAGGAGTTTCCGGGGCGCACGTACGTGCCCTGGAAGTTACCCACGAACATCTTGACCAGGTCGTCCCAGTCGTGGACTTGGTTTGCGGGTAGGTGCTCGAGCCACGTCCGCGCCGAGTCCGCGAGATGAAGCGGAAGGTTGCGGATGATCATGGCATCGTCGGTGGCCCCGCCCAACTGGCAGGCTAGGCGATAGTCGTTGAGCCACGTTTCGGGTTTCGTCTCACCCGAATACTTGATGATGGTGGTTGGCTGGCGAAAACGCGGCGGTATGGCGCCCGAACGGATCTTTCGGCTGAACACCGGGGTTTCCGGGGGTTCCGGCGTCGGGCTTCTGTCCTCCTCGCTGTCATAGCGGCCTACCCGTCGGGGGTGCCTGCTGCAGGGGGGCGCCGCGTCCTGCCTCTTCCTGTTCAGGACGTTGCGTGCGTCGCCATCGTCGACGGCGCCCCGCGTATCCACAAGTCGGTCCTTCGCGGACCTCCTTCTTTCGCCATCGCCGGCCACGAGCGCCCTTCCGTCGTTCGCTGGACGGTGAGGCGTCCACGCGCACCTGGGCGGGGTGTGGACGGATTGCTCCTTATCCCACTTGCCGCCCCCAGCTCTTGAACTGTTTTGGTGGCGCATGCGGGAGGCGGAACTCTCCGCTTGTTGCACGGCCGCTTCTTCGACAAGGGCCTGCACCTGGCGCCGCATGCTGCGCGCCTCCAGTGTCGATGGTTCTGGCATGGCCCGAATCAAGGTTGCTGCGGCGACGAGCTTCTGGCTTGCTCGTGGCGGCATGGCAGGACCGGCGTCGTCGCCGTCGCCCATAATGCGCGCTTGAGCAAAACGCCCGGCAGCTCGCGCGCGTTCGCCGCGTTTGGGCTGCTGGGCTTCCAGGGCTACGCGCAGCTCCTGTACCTGTTGGCGCTCCTGTTGGAGCTTGGCTTCCAGCTCTTGCACCTGCTGTTAACACCAGAATTTAGCACCAGGAAGAGGCTGACGTGTGGGCCGGATTTGGTGGAAGGATACCATTCGGCTAAGGGGCTTTCTCTGAAGTATTCGGCAATAACGCTCTGCGGTCGGGAACGCGTCGTCATTCGGCAGAGGCATAGTTCCGCAGGCAAAAGTGGTAGCATTCGAGAAGGCGTGATGACGTGGAAAAACATAAGGAAAAGGCCGGTTCGAACAAGGAATGCAATATGGGCACGAAGATTCGTCATTTATTTTTAGAAACAAGTATTGTAGTCGTGTCCGACTAGGAGTTGTATCAAGACCTGGGTATAAATATAAACCCATGGCAGCTGTAAAAAGAATCGAATCAATCATACAACAAACCGGCCCCGTGCCAACATCGAGTCCTTTAGTCGAGTCGTCGAGTTCTTCGAGAGGAGTCATCGATCCGTCGACCTCCGTAAGTACCGGCAACCTTGTATCATGCTTAGTATCATGCGGTGGATTTAAGCTTTGATGCAAGTAGTCTTGTTACCATGCTTAGTATCATCCGGTGGATTTAAGTTGTGGTCTCAAGAAGGTTCCTCTGTTAGGTCATGAGCCATGCGGTGGGCTAAGATCTAGTATGGACCAAGTTATCGGCTCTGTTAGATTTCGGCAAGATCTAACAGATTCATTAAGTTACCCCGTGTTGCTTCGTTTTTACTCTGTGCTTAATTCATGCAACACTCCTTTGCCCAATCTAGATCGGTTAGAATCGGCTCTACTTCACGATGCGATGACTTATCCCCTCATAGCCGAGTCCGAAACCGATCTAGGTTGCCACGTGTCGCGGGTTCGAACTTGTTGGTATCGTGTAGATCTTGACAGAACCGGGTATCATGCGGTAGATGCAGGTTTTTGGGTTGTCTTAGAGCTAATCATCCGGTGGATTAGAATTCGATTCAATCTGATAGATTTATCTTTATCGATTAAGTTTGTTCCTTCGCCGCGGACCCCGATTCGGCTAAGCAGCCGCATTCGGCAGTGCTCTCACGAGTGAACGTGTTCGTGGATTCGCATTGGGCAATGAATGCTTTTAGCCTTTCACGATTAGATTGTATCATGCGGTGGATTGATCTAATCTGATTGGTGGTGTGGTCTTGAACAAGTCGTATCATGCGGTGGATTAACTTGTTCGTTATCATGCTTGACGGGTGCTGCTTTCGGCCTATGCATTCTTGTTTACTGCGGATTTATGGTCATGCTTTCGCCCTTTTATTTATCTATCATGCTTTGTTTCTCGTTAATCGGCTATGAGTATGCGTTACGATGTTCATTCGGTTGAAAGCCGATCTTTCGTCATGCTTACGTCACGCATTCGGCAGTGCGCTCCCTGCGTGCCTTGCCGATTGCTGAATGAGGTTTTAACTGCCGACAGATAGCTTCTCTGTAGCTATATGTCGTTCGAAACTGGCTCCGTAGCCGCAAATATGGAACTGACTGGTATTGCCCGGTACGTTCCAGGTGTTATCTAAATATCTTTCATCCCTTTGTCAGTTTCAGGAAAATTGACTGGCACGCTTTCGGATTCAAAAGCCCGGGCCACGTGTGAAGCCAGCTAATTCGGCTTGCTGTGTGCTTGGCGTGAGGTGCGGATTTTACGTCAACACACTTTTTGGCACGCCCGGTGGGACACACACAAGTTTACAAGATGCCTGAGTTGAGCGACATCATGGACGTTACTTTGGAAGAATTGTCTGAAGAGCATCAACAGATGGTAAAGGCTGCTGCTGACCAATTCATTAACAAATGTTTACTGTCTTTCGCCAAGAACAGGAGTGGTACACCGTTTCTCAAGTCCGATTTGCCAAGAGTTCTCCTTCCTGGACAGTCTGATTTTACTGAAGAAGAAGAGAGGGAGAGATTCTCGGGCTTGTTATACAAAGCTTTGGGGGAAGCAATGACCAATCACAATGCTGCGTTCTTGAACAGCTTTCGGCATATAATGGTAAGCATTTTTGGTCAGCATGTGGATAAACCCTTCGAGCAGATACATGGGCAATTGGGCGGCCCGACATACTTCAATGTTCAAGCACAAGCTCAGAGGCCACATGGTAAAGGAAATGCTGATGAAGCTGGAGGTTCTTGTACTAAAGATACAAATGGTCAACCGATTCGGCAAGATCCTCAACCTGCACTGCCGAAAACTCGCACATACGGTGATATGGCATTCGGCACCACAGGGAATCCGCCTGCTTCTGCTTATAAGATATCCCCTCTGAACAACAGGCTGCAAAGGGACATGTATGGAAACGGATATTCAGAGTTTATGGATTACAATGCTATCGACGCTCTCCCGAACCCTGGGTATGTTGGTACTGCAGGCATGCTTGCTGGAAGACCAGGGAATCAAGATACCAGTATTGACCTCATGGTGCAAAAAATGACCGATGTATTGCAAAATCAATTCGGTCTGAAGCCTAAAAATCAGGGGTACATGTACTCATCTCCTTTCCCAGAATGGTACCAAAGGGTATCATTGCCGAATAGAGTCAAAGTTCCTACAGAATTCACCAAATTCTCGGGACAAGATGATACAAGTACTGTGGAACATATAGCTCGATATTTGATGCAGCTTGGAGAAGCTTCGGCAGATGAGGCTTTCAGAATCAGATACTTTCCTTTGTCACTGACGGGTCCAGCTTTTACATGGTTTGCTTCTTTGCCTGCTCAGTCGATTTGTACTTGGAAAGACCTGGAGCAGAAATTCCATGCTCATTACTACATTGGCAGTACCGAGAAAAAGTTGGTTGATTTGACCAGCTTAAGGCAGAGGAATAATGAAACACCTACGGAGTTCCTCAGGAGATTTAGGGAAACAAAGAGCATGTGCTTTTCTCTGAACATACCTGATGACCAGCTGGCTGGTATGGCTGTAGCTGGCATGCTGCCTGCCATTCGGGAGAAGCTATTCGGGATGGAGTTTGATGATCTGGGCCAGTTGTCACACAGATTGGCCTTGATGAGTAACCAGGCATATGGTTTTAAGAAAGATGCCAGATTTGCTAAAAATAATGATGTGGCTGACATCTATAACCAATTCCTTGAAAGAGCAGATCAAGAAGATGAGTATGAAGATAGCGAGGAGATAGCTGCAGCAGAGATAGTGTGGAGTAAAGAACTAGTCATGGTTAATCAGAGGTGGATTAAACAGAATAAGGGCACCTATGATTTTGACGTAACTAAGGCAGATAAATTATTTGATTATCTTGTAAAGGAAGGCCGAATCAAGCTACCAGAGGGGCATTCTATGCTTCGGCCTGATGGAGTGAAAGATAAGAGGTACTGTGGATTCCATGATAGAAATTCTCATTCCATCAATGAATGCAGGGTTTTTAGAGTGAGGATTCAGAAAGCTATCCAAGAAGGGCATTTGAAATTCGACAATAAGATGAAGTTGGACAGTAACCCGTTTCCTCAGAACATGGTTGGGTTCTCAATCAATATGGTGAGTACTGCCGAATCTGGAGAAAAGAAAAAAATGAGAGTCCTGACGTCAAAGAAAGCGAAGCAGAGTGGCTCAGTAGATCCTAATCGGCAAATCATGATCGAACAGATTCGTGAGAAGAGGCCTCGCTTCCCGAATGGCCGATTTGAAAGCGGGAATTCTTCTAGACCCAGAGTCACATCACGTATTCTCCTCAATAAGTGGCAGCGTCAGCAAGAAAAAGAGCGTTACCGAAGACGTGAGTACGAGGAGGAGAAAAGTAGGCGCGAAGAAGAAAGGTATGAGGAAGAACAAGAGGAGTATGTCCGAGAACAAGAACGTGCACATTGGGATTGTACCTTCTTCAGACACTGTTGGAACGAAGGTTTAAAGCTGCCTACATGGAATAACTGTCCTGAATGCAATAATAGATTTATTGAATATAGGCAAAATGGTGCCAGTCGCCGATCCGTCCACGAAAGAATTGGAAGGATACATCCTAGTGATGATCGGCGTCTAAAAATATATGAGAACGATGATCAACCAAGGGAAAGACATGCTGAAGAAGAAGATCATGAGTATGTCTGGCAAAAAGGACAATGGTGTCCACCTGGTTTAAGAAGGAGCCAGAAGAGAAGAGTCCAACGCCTGAGGAATCAAGAGTTTAAGCAAGCAGGAACCAAGTTGAAATCGATATGGCGTCCAAAAGACAAACCTGACGAATCGGGTCATTCGGCTCCTACATGCATGGTATGTTTTTTGCCGAATGAATTCATGGCTCCAGCTAATCAAATTGTACAGGAAGAGATATTGTCAGAAGTGGATGAAGCCGAACAATATGGGTTAATGGCACAATTGGTATTGAATAAACAAGCTATTTTCGAGAAGCCAGTCCAGAATCGGCACATGAAGCCACTGTACTTAAGAGGATATGTCAACGGGAAGCCACTAACGAAGATGTTTGTTGATGGTGGAGCTGCTGTTAATGTGATGCCATACAATACATTCAGGAAACTTGGCATGAGCCCTGGAGATTTAACGCCAACAAGCATAGTGTTGAATGATTTTGCTGGAAATCCTTCGGACACCAAAGGATGTGTACATGTAGATCTGATGATTGGGTCCAAGATTCTGCTTACAACCTTCTTTGTTATTGAAGGCAAAGGGGCATACAGCTTGCTACTTGGAAGGGATTGGATTCATGCGAATTGCTGTATTCCATCTACTATGCATCAACAGCTTATTCAGTGGATAGATGATGAAGTGGAAATTGTCCCAGCAGATGATTCAATTAGCGTGGCTAATGTGGAACCGGCCTTCTGGGAATATCAAGGCATAGATTGCTTCTCAGGTAAGGACTGGGGAGAAGGTCCTGTTGAGCCAGTCAGCAGTGATCAACAGCCGATCAAAGCAGTCGGCTCTTTTAGCAATTTTTAATGGATAATCCAATCGATGGAACTGACGGGAAGCTAGGATATGGATTTGTGTCGGCTGATAAATTAGAAGAAGTAGACATTGGAGACGGTGACAAACCAAGGCCGATATTCATCAGTGCTAGCTTGAATTCGGTTTTCAGGGAGAAGTTGATTGAGTTGTTAAAAGAATACAAAGATTGCTTTGCTTGGGATTATTCGGAGATGCCTGGTTTAGATCGTTCCATTGTTGAGCATCGATTGCCGATCAAGCCTGGTTATAAACCTTACAAGCAACCACCCCGAAAAATCTACAAAGATGAAGTGTTGGCCGATGTGAAGAAGGAAGTGGAAAGATTAATAGCAGCAAATTTTATTCGGCCATGCAGATATGCAGAATGGATCTCTAATATTGTTCCTGTGTACAAGAAAAATGGGAAGATGAGAGTTTGCATAGATTTTAGAGATCTGAACAGAGCTACACCCATGGATGGATATCCAATGCCTGTTGCTGACTCGTTGGTTGATGCTGCTGCTGGATATAAAGTGATTAGTTTCATGGATGGTAACGCAGGGTACAATCAAATTTTTATGGCATTGGAAGATATAGCGAAAACGGCTTTCAGATGTCCAGGACATATAGGGTTGTTTGAATGGGTTGTCATGACGTTTGGTTTGAAGAATGCCGGTGCAACTTATCAGAGAGCTATGAATTATATTTTTCATGAGTTGATCGGCAAGGTTGTGGAGATATATATATCGATGATATTGTGATTAAGTCATTGGATCATGAAGCACATTTGGCCGACATAAGGAAAACTCTAGAATGCACTAGGAAACATGGGCTCAAGATGAATCCAAATAAATGTGCTTTTGGAGTTTCGGCAGGAGAATTTTTGGGATTTCTGGTGCATGAAGGGGGAATAGGAGTTGGCAAGAAAAGTATGAAAGCCATTGATGAAGTTGTTCCTCCAACTAATCTTAAGGGATTGCAGTCACTGCTTGGTAAGATCAACTTCGTAAGAAGATTCATATCAAACTTATCACAAAAGATGTTGCCTTTCTCTCCACTGTTAAAAGTCAAGAAGGATCAGAAGTTTGTATGGGGCGACGAACAACAGAAGGCTTTCGATGAGATCAAGGAATACATGAAAGAACCACCAGTATTGGTACCTCCACAGCTAAACAAGCCTTTTAAGTTGTACGTGGCGGCCGATGCCCAAACTATTGGATCGGCCCTCATACAAGAATTCGAGGGAAAGGAAAGGGTAGTTGCATACCTTAGCCGAAAGTTGCTTGATCCCGAAACGAGGTATTCGGCTACTGAGAAGCTTTGTTTATGTGTTTACTACTCCTGTACAAAATTTCGGCACTGCTTACTACATGCCGAATGCACTGTGTATTCAAAGTTTGATGTGATAAAACACATGTTGTCTATGCCGATTTTGAACGGAAGGATTGGCAAATGGATTTTAGCTTTGTCTGAATTTGAGTTGAAGTTTGAATCGGCAAAAGCTGTTAAAGGACAGATTATTGCTGACTTCATTACTGAACATCGCGATTCATCAACTAATTTGCTTGAAATTACTCCTTGGGTATTATTCTTCGATGGATCTTCATGTGACAAAGGTGGTGGAGTAGGTATTTTATTAATTTCGCCAAGAGGAGAGGTATTTGAATTTGCTATTCCTATTCAACCTACTGTCACTAATAATCAAGCTGAGTATGAAGCGTTGCTCAGAGGACTTCAATACTTGAGAGAAGCAAAGGCCATTGCAGTTGAAATTTTTGGAGATTCAGAATTAGTCATAAGGCAACTGAATGGCGAGTATGAGTGCAGAAATGATGTCTTGAGGAATTATTATGAGGAATGCAAGCAAATCTTAAAGGAATTTCAGTCAGTAATTCTGCAGCATATTCCTAGGAGAGACAATGAAGAGGCAAACAGATTAGCTCAAGGTGCTTCGGGTTATAAAGAGCTTCGAGAAGTTTTTGCTAATGATGTACATGCTTTCGGGAGTAATCTGGCAGAAGATGATTGGAGAAAAGAGATTGCCGATTATCTGGAGAATCCATCCCGAAAGGTTTCTAGAAAGCTCAGGTATAAAGCTTTAAAGTTTGTTCTTCTTGATGATAATTTATATTATAAATCCTTGGATGGGGTGCTGTTACATTGTTTAAGTCATGAAGAAGCAAAAAGGCTGGTAAGTGAAGTACATGATGGGCTGTGTGGAGCACATCAATCGGCCTACCGAATGAAATGGGTTATTAGGAGAACTGGATATTATTGGCCCACAATGCTAGAAGATTGTTTTGAATATTACAAAGGATGCCAAGATTGCCAGAGATTTGGAAACATTCAGAGAGTTCCAGCATCAGCTCTGAATCCTATCATCAAGCCATGGCCATTCAGAGGATGGGGAATAGACTTGATTGGCCAAATAAATCCTCCATCTAGCAAGGGGCATAAGTTCGTGCTTTTGGCAACTGATTATTTTACTAAGTGGGTTGAGGCGATTCCATTAAAGAAGGTGACATCAGAGTATATGGTTGAATTTGTTAAAGAACATATCATTTACAGATTTGGGATTCCTCAAACAATCACCACAGATCAAGGGACTCAATTTACATCTTCAGAGTTCAGAGATTTTGCTGAAAGTATGGGCATCAGATTGATGAATTCTTCTCCTTATTATGCCCAAGCCAATGGACAGGCAGAAGCTTCCAACAAGATCATGATTAAAATCATACAGAAGAAAATTGATCAAAAGCCAAGGAGGTGGCATTCGGTACTCAATGAAGCATTGTGGGCTTACCGAATGGCTCCTCATGGGGCTACAAAAACGTCTCCTTATGAACTAGTGTATGGACATCATGCTATTTTGCCATGGGAATTACAAACAGAGTCAAGGAGAATACAGTTGCAGAAAGATTTAAGTTCTAAAGATTACAGTAACTTGATGATGGACGAATTAGAAGATTTGCATATGATTCGTCTCAAAGCATTGGAAAATATTGAGAAAAATAAAATGCGAGTTGCTAAATATTACAACAAGAAGGTGAAAGTCAAGCAATTTGCAGAAGGAGATTTGGTTTGGAAAGCAATATTGCCGATTGGTACTAAATACAGTACATTCGGTAAGTGGTCACCAAATTGGGAAGGTCCTTTCAGAGTGGTTAGATGCGTGCCTGGAAATGCATATATTTTGAAGACATTATTGGGAGAAGAATTTGCTTCTGCTATAAATGGAAGATATTTGAAGAGGTATTATCCCAGTATTGAAATCGATCGGTGATTGATATATTAAATTGCTGAACAGCCGATATTCGGGAAGAAATCGTCTTCAGAACAAATGTTGACAGAAAAGGAAAATGGCCAGTACTGAATGTATTGCCCTTAGCACAAAATATATTGCATCAGGAGTTCATACAAGATTACAAAAGATAAGTTTTATTGCCGAATCCCTAGTACAAACTACTGGAAGAGCCTGTTCAAAACAGACTGGGGATGAATGGAATCGGCAATGGCAGCACCATGGCCGTCGAGACGATCAATGGAGGCGTCAATGTCATCGATGTCTTCTGGGTTGCTGTTGGCGAAACCAACCGGCATCCTGGAATAGTCAGTGCCGGTGTGTGTCGACATGGCAACGAGACCCACAGCGACACCTAGGCGAACGCCATGGAGAGCCACCTCGTCGACGCGGCCTGCCACCGCGCCAAGGCGAGCCTCGGGTATGTCTCCTTGGGCGTTCACTTTGTTCGCCAGCTCATCCACCAGCGCCTTCAGCCGATTGAGCTCGTCATCGCGTTCTGCGAGATTACAAAATGGAGGTAGATCAGTAATGACTAAAGATGGGATTAGGATTGAACAAGTTATGGAAATTACCATCGATGACTTCGAGCAGTTGCTTGCGCTCGGCCTGCCATTCGAGGTCCGCAATCCCGGCTTGCTTGGAAATGACCTCTAGTTCGCGACGAGAGTCGTCGCGCTCCGCCTTGAATCGGCGAGCATCGCCGTCTGAGTAGCGGGAGTCGTCCGATGAGAGAGTCCGATTGGACGAACTCGAAGAGCTGGACGCCGCAGGAGCAGCGGTTGGAGCCGCAACTGGCGCACCAGCGCCGGCAATCCATTGGATTACCCTGAAAGAACAAAGAGATTCGTCAAGAAAGAGAAAGGAAATCTCGAGAAGAACGGAGAGAAGTAAGCAGCCAATCACCTGCGGCGAGCGCCGGCGCGGCTTCCTTCGGCCTCATCGGCGGCCGGGCGCCTCCTGTTGTTGTCGGCCATTGGAAGTTCCTCGGAGTTACTGTGGATGGGGAAAAGAATGACTTGGGCCGGCAAGAACTTGGAAGACGAAGAACTTGGTGAAAACTGTGGGCTACCTAGTATGTTTATTTATAGAATCCACAGAGGAAATCGTGGCCAAAGATCGTGGCGCGTATTCCGAAGAGTTCGGAAGGTGGAAAGGATTTTCCAGCTGATCGGTTCCCATGTCGTTTGGGATTCATGCCGAATCGGGTTCGGTTCTACTGAATTGGATTCGGCTGTGTCGTAGTTGAAGCGTTTTCGGGTCTGACGCTATTATAACCAGCTTTGCCGAATGAGTTATCCACAATGGAGAAAAAGCAGAGTTAAGAGATGACAAGCTTACAGGGTTGATAAAACATTCGGCTATCAAACTATTTGACACAATTCATACACCCAAGTACTTTGAAATTACATTTTTGGCATTCAAGATCATGTTGCTGATATTCTCTAATAGCTGCTTGTCAGCTTCTTGAGTTTCGGCCAGGGCAGAAAGTTTGGCTTTGAGTTGCTTCTCTTCATTTAGAGCTGCTGAAGCCTCCTTGCGCAACTTTTCTGTCAGACCAGGAATTTTGGCTATCTTCTTCTTATCAGCTTCAATTTCAGCCGATAAGTTTTTCAATTCAGCCTCTAATTCGGCTTTTCTGGTCTCTTTTGATTTAAGTGCAGCCTCTAGGCCAGCTAACAGTTCCTTATTGTTCTGAGTTCTAGAGTGCAAATCTTTTACAGATTGCTTGGCCAATGTTCTTCTTTGCTCCAAGGCTGGTTGAGCAGATTGATTCTTCAGAGCTTGCTTCACTGCGATAAAATGATCATCCAATCTGGAAATTGGATTTAAAGAAGTCTTGATATCGGCAGGAAGATCTTGATCAAATGATTCAAGCAAGTCTCTTAAAAGATCAGCATTGGTAACTTGATCTCGAGTGTCCTTATGCAGAAAAGAGAGGATTTCCTTCAGTTTTGCTTGGTTCTCCTCTGAAAAAGCTTGACCAGAAGAAGTTTCTTCTCCTTGTTCGGCAACTAGATCATCCACAGCAAATGAATAGCTGGATGAAGAAGTGGTTTTCTCCTGAAAGAAGATTCTGCCGAATTATTGATGATCCATTGAATAAAGAACTGAGAAGACTGGGTAATTATCTCTACCTCATTCCTGATCTCTTGGATGGAGAGAGATGGCAGCTCAAGCTCAGGCAAAGATTCTTGTATGTCATGCTGAGGAGAGCTTGGAAGGTTCTTTGGTGGAGATGAGGCTTCTGGCTGAGGTACATCAGGTAAAGCTGAAGCTGGTTCTTGATGAAAAGAGGAGCTCTCCGAAATTGGATCCATTGAAGCTTGCTCTGTGACTGAAAGAAAGTTAGTGCCGATAAAAAGAGTTTTAAAGGACAAGATGGTGAGAAATTTTACTAATCACTGAAGCATCGGCAGGTCCTGTGCTAATGGCCAATTGCTACGATTTGGCCTGGAATCATAAAGGAACAGAAATAAGCAGAATGAAATTAGCATTTTACTCGAGGAAGGAGATATCTGACCTGAGCAATTCTTTTGTTGCTTGTTCTTTTCTTTTTTATAGCCGAAGGGGCAGTTAGAGAAGATGTTTTCCTCTTGGCAGCAGGTGGTGCAGCAAGAATTGGATCCAGACTGGCAGGCCTGGACATTATTTGAGCCAAAGAAGGAGAGTGATGCCCCAGAATAGATATTGGGCCAGCGATGTTATATACAATTGCTCTAGCCAGAGGGGCAGGGACTGTGTCCTGCAGAATAACAGAATCAAAAGTCGATGAAAGTGGGTGTTATTGGAAAAACGGATGGATTATAAGCATGTTTACCTCTGAATTCGGCTGATAACCAGGCATTAACTCAAGGCAGAGAGGGTGAACTGGCACATTGAAGATATGATCATGGAGTTCTTGCCACCAAAGAATAAAAGAAGGATGAGCAAGTGCTGTTGGCACAAAAGGTTCGATCTGGTAGATGGCTGCACAACACTTGTAGTCAAAAATTCTTCTTGTTTCTGTGGAGTCTTTGATGATCTGCCTAGGCTTGAGGAATTCATGGAGAAATAATCTTGGGGGCACTTGCCCACATCCTAATTGCCTGGCTACTGTATTCGACTGGTAATATTCATATGAACTTTGAACCAGCCTTCCTCCACAAAATTCGGCTGGTAAGATGCAAGGCCGAATGAAAGTGTTGAAAATTGCTGTGGACTCTACATCTATGCATCCAGTCTCGAAGCTGAATTCACAAGGGAAAGTGAGATTGTCATTGTCCATGTATGGGAACCAGAGGGGATTGGCAAAGCCTTTGAAGAAAAGTTCAAACAGTTCTCCAATGCTCTTGTTGATAGCAATAGTGGAGGCTGCTTCCCCATAGGTTTGACAGCCTTTGGTGCTCTGGGCTTCTGCTTCCTGGTAATTGACCGAGGGGAAATGTCGGCTGTTGAGGTCAATGGAGACAATTTGGTGCATGTACAATTGCAGCCACATCTGGACGAACCACCAGGGACCATTGACGCAGGAAATTTTCTTGTTGGTGTGCATCTGATAAATGGTTTGATGGAGCATGTGATAGACACTTCCCAAGAGATATTTCCCGAGAGGGATAAGCGTGCCTGCAGCCAGGTCTTCGGCCATTACTATGTGATTCAGAGTTGGTTCATTGGCTTTACCACAGAAAACAAATCTGCACAGCCACATATTCAGAAAGGCCATGTATTCAACGTCAGTCAGAGGACCATCATGCATATAAGTCTGGATGTATTTCTTATAGCCGACTCCAGTCTTCACCCCTATCTGTTTGGAAGAACCTTTGTACCTGTATGGGTGTGTTATCCCTGTAATGTTCAGGCCGGTTATCATGTAGACATCGGCCAGGGTTGGAGTCATTGGTCCGTGACCAAAGAGAAAAGCATTCATGCCATTGGACCAGAAGTGACAAGCTGCAATCAAGAGACTTTCATTCTTGGGTGTTTCGGCTAGAGATAGTTCCAAGCAATGAGAGATGCGAAGACTGTCCCAATTCTGCGTCTGGGGGCTTTTATCTTCAAGAATCCTTTTGTACCAGTTTCTCCAGCCGGCGATTGGGGGCAGAGGCCAGTTCTTGAATGAATCTTGCCATTCGTGAGGTCTCGTCAGTGAAGTTTTGAAAGGGATCCTCTGAGACTCGGCCGCAATAATTTCGGAGGGATCTGGATTCCCTGAAGGGCCGAGGAAGAAAGATGCGGATTGCTCCTCAGTCGGGGTCAAGATTTCAGTGGTCAGAGCCTATCGAGAACAAAAGAAGAGCGATTCGGGAATTCAAGATGCGATTCGAAAAGAATAATGCCGAATGTGATTGAGGGAAACAAAACTTACTTGAAGAATTTGATCCTGGTTCGCCATTTGAAGATTGGAGCTCGAGAGATTCGACGAACTAGGGTTTCGAGTTTGGAAACGCATTCTGAGGATTTGGAAGCGGAAAACGGATGTCAAAGCGAATTCAGCCTGGAGATGTTGGGGGTTCCTGGTCAATTCCGAGATAAAAGCATCTTTTATCCCGAAATTGAAGGGGCATGTGTTAACACCAGAATTTAGCTCCAGGAAGAGGCTGACGTGTGGGCCGGATTTGGTGGAAGGATACCATTCGGCTAAGGGGCTTTCTCTGAAGTATTCGGCAATAACGCTCTGCGGTCGGGAACGCGTCGTCATTCGGCAGAGGCATAGTTCCGCAGGCAAAAGTGGTAGCATTCGAGAAGGCATGATGACGTGGAAAAACATAAGGAAAAGGCCGGTTCGAACAAGGAATGCAATATGGGCACGAAGATTCGTCATTTATTTTTAGAAACAAGTATTGTAGTCGTGTCCGACTAGGAGTTGTATCAAGACCTGGGTATAAATATAAACCCATGGCAGCTGTAAAAAGAATCGAATCAATCATACAACAAACCGGCCCCGTGCCAACATCGAGTCCTTTAGTCGAGTCGTCGAGTTCTTCGAGAGGAGTCATCGATCCGTCGACCTCCGTAAGTACCGGCAACCTTGTATCATGCTTAGTATCATGCGGTGGATTTAAGCTTTGATGCAAGTAGTCTTGTTACCATGCTTAGTATCATCCGGTGGATTTAAGTTGTGGTCTCAAGAAGGTTCCTCTGTTAGGTCATGAGCCATGCGGTGGGCTAAGATCTAGTATGGACCAAGTTATCGGCTCTGTTAGATTTCGGCAAGATCTAACAGATTCATTAAGTTACCCCGTGTTGCTTCGTTTTTACTCTGTGCTTAATTCATGCAACACTCCTTTGCCCAATCTAGATCGGTTAGAATCGGCTCTACTTCACGATGCAATGACTTATCCCCTCATAGCCGAGTCCGAAACCGATCTAGGTTGCCACGTGTCGTGGGTTCGAACTTGTTGGTATCGTGTAGATCTTGACAGAACCGGGTATCATGCGGTAGATGCAGGTTTTTGGGTTGTCTTAGAGCTAATCATCCGGTGGATTAGAATTCGATTCAATCTAATAGATTTATCTTTATCGATTAAGTTTGTTCCTTCGCCGCGGACCCCGATTCGGCTAAGCAGCCGCATTCGGCAGTGCTCTCACGAGTGAACGTGTTCGTGGATTCGCATTGGGCAATGAATGCTTTTAGCCTTTCACGATTAGATTGTATCATGCGGTGGATTGATCTAATCTGATTGGTGGTGTGGTCTTGAACAAGTCGTATCATGCGGTGGATTAACTTGTTCGTTATCATGCTTGACGGGTGCTGCTTTCGGCCTATGCATTCTTGTTTACTGCGGATTTATGGTCATGCTTTCGCCCTTTTATTTATCTATCATGCTTTGTTTCTCGTTAATCGGCTATGAGTATGCGTTACGATGTTCATTCGGTTGAAAGCCGATCTTTCGTCATGCTTACGTCACGCATTCGGCAGTGCGCTCCCTGCGTGCCTTGCCGATTGCTGAATGAGGTTTTAACTGCCGACAGATAGCTTCTCTGTAGCTATATGTCGTTCGAAACTGGCTCCGTAGCCGCAAATATGGAACTGACTGGTATTGCCCGGTACGTTCCAGGTGTTATCTAAATATCTTTCATCCCTTTGTCAGTTTCAGGAAAATTGACTGGCACGCTTTCGGATTCAAAAGCCCGGGCCACGTGTGAAGCCAGCTAATTCGGCTTGCTGTGTGCTTGGCGTGAGGTGCGGATTTTACGTCAACACCTGCGCAAGCTGTGCTTGCGCTAGTGCGGCATCGTTCGCTGGCTCGGCGGGCGCTGGCGGTGGTTCGGCGTGTCCGGCTTCGTCGTGCGTCTCTTCGTCCTCTCCCACGGACTCTACTTCGCCGTCGAGGACGAAGCATTCCCGCGAGGGGTCGTATTCCCCGTCGTTGGAGTCGTCGGAGCAGGTGAGGCAGAAGTCCGCGATGGCCTGGAAGGAGATAAGGCCTTCGCGGTCGCGCAACTCTGAGTAGTCCAAGTTCGGGTGTTCCTGCCCGAGCGCACTCTCTTCGTCACCCGACTCGGACTGGGGTCCGTCGGGTGAGGAAATGTTGAGGCCGCGGATCGAACCCAGCTGGCGACCCGGCGAATCCTCGTGCGCGTTTGGGTTGGCGCTGATTGCCGCGGAGTAGCTTGCGGCTGCGTTGTTCATCCCGTGGGGGAGCTGCGCCGGCCCTGCCACATTTTCCCAGCGTCCTCCCTCCGCGGGAGCCGCCGGCGGGGGTCCGCCCCCCTGAAATGTGGCGGCGGGCTGGAGTAGCAGGTGTGCGTCCCAGTCGGGGAGGACGATGCGTGGGGCGACGCGCCGCTCCACGCGAATCTGCAGTTTGCGCAGCATACGACGTCTCCCGAGTTGGGATGGCGTTAGTGGTGTCGGGGTGACGGGCGCCACGCTTGGTGGCCTGGAGGCGAGCCGCATGAGGAGGCCCTCACCGGTTGCTTCGAACTCCAGGCTCCCAAACGCGATCCGGTATCCGCGCGGAAGCGGACCGGAGGACCCCGTGGCGGATCGAGGTGACATGGTCTCGTCGCGACCTGCCGTCAAGGGAACTGATCGGGTGTGATCGATCACAGCGCGCCCCCCTACCTGGCGCGCCACTGTCGGTGCCGGGATCGGTCGGTCAATCCCCGGCGCCTAAACAGAATGCGCTGTGTCCCGTCCCTTGACGGTTGATGCAAGAGCTTAGTACAATGAGGCGGTGTTTATCCTGGTTCCGACCGTGAGGTCGTACGTCCAGCAGGGTGCGCTCGGGGCGCTGTACTATCTTGCACCGGAGTGCTTGCAGAGGGGGAGGGCTACAAGCAAGGCGGGAGAGGAGGAGGAGTCTCCAAGTCCCTGAGGGTGAGTGTTGGGATCGTCCCCCGTCTCCCTCTTCCTTCTTCCTTTTATAGACCAAGGAGAGAAAGGAGGGGAGGAGGTTTACGGGTACGAGTGGGACGTGCGCTACAGGGATATGTACTGGGGAGCACGGTGCCGGGCGTGCCATCGTCCTTGACCCTGGAGGGGGATTTATGGCGAACCCTGTCTTCCGGGGGCGTCGTGGCCGTCCCTGTGCTTGTCCTGGAGTGTCTTCGAGGGGCGGTGTTGCCGTAGCCCACGTCCAGCTGCCCGCTCGCTGGTTGACTTCGAGGGTGGGGCAGGTGAGGAAGGACCGGAGTTGGCAGCACAGGGGTCGGTATGGTGGCTGCCGTCAACCACAGTGCACGGCGTGGACGGTTCACCAGGGGATGGTCGAGAGTTGGCGGACATGACCCGGCGTTCGTCATCACCAGGCCATGCTTGACCGGAGTCTGTACTCGGTCGTCGCTCAGATATTTGTTCGAGGGCCCTCCATACCCATTCGAGGGCTCCCCATCGGGGGGAAGGACGGGAGTGGGTGTAACAGGGGCTTGGAATGACGCCTGCCAGTCAGCACAGGTCCTTGCGCAGTTCCGCATGCGCCCGCACAGTGCCGGTGAGGACGCACAGCGACCGGAGCAGGTGGAACAGTGGGCACTGTTGATGTCCGGCGCGGTATGGGGGGAAGATTGCCTTTTGACTTCGGCGCTTGGCTGATGGGGCGGGCATTAATTGCCTTCGTTGGGTGGCGCGCCGGAGTGCACCGGACGGAGTCTGCTTTGCCCGCTCGAGGGGGTTCGCTACCCTCGAGCGAGGCGGAGTTCGTTTCGCCCGCTCGGGGGGGGGGGGGGGGGGTGTGTTACCCTCGAGCGAGGCGGAGTTTGCTTTGCCCGCTCGAGGGGCTCGCTACCCTCGAGCGAGGCGGAGTTTGGGTGATGACACGGCCTTTCGTGGTTAGTGTGTTTGTTTTTATTTTTGGAGGGTGATTACCCCGATGCTTAGGGGACCCCTGGGTCTGTCCCCGACAGTAATCGATTCCATTACCGTGTGCGTTTGCGTTCTCCTAACCAAACAGCACCAAAATTGTTTCATCCAACTCTCATCAGTCGTCACTAACAAGTGTTACAATTTACACACTCGTCAAAGAGTTTCAGCCACGGCAATGGAGCAATGCGTGTGATCAATTAATTGCAGCTGTTGAGAAGGCTGCTCACCAGTAGTCTCCGCAGGAGCAGACGCCGTCCTTGAAAAGGTGGAACCGCTTGTTGTCCCTGACGACGATCTCGCGGCCGGTGACCTTGGCGATGAGCTTGACGGCGTTGTGGCAGTCCCCGCAGATGCGGAGGTTCTTCATGACCCGGAGCGGCGTCCCCGGCGGCGTGCTGACCAGCCCGAACGCGATGGCCAGGCGCTCGCTGTGGTACATGAGCGCGCGGGCCTTGGCGCCCTCGCCGACGTCGTGCAGCACGTGGCGCGTGTCCGGCACGTACCCCGCCGCGCGGATCTGCTCGTGCAGCTCCGCCACCTTCTCGTACGCCTCCCGCCGCTTCGCCTGCACCGCCGCATCCTCGCCCGCCGTCACCCTCCGCGGCGGCGGCGGCGGCGGCGGCGTCCTCGACCGCCCCTCGAGGACGCGCCGGGCGTCGCCGCGGGCGCCGAGCTTGAGGTACAGCGTGGCGATCCGGTGCAGGATGGGCGCGGGGATCGCGGACGAGGGCCTGGAAGTGAGCAGCCGATGCGCTCGCCTTATCAGGGCCAGCGAACGCGAGTCGGCGCAGGACTGGAGGAGCGCGGCTTGCTCTTCCGGCTCAAGTTCGGCGCCGCCCCCTCGTTGGAGCATTTGGTCGAGCAGGCTAATGGCGGCCTCCGGGTCGGGTCCTCGGCAAAGCCTACCGAACTCGTCGCTGTCGAATCGGCAATTGATGTGCTCCGGCGAGCTGGTGCTCGTGACGGAGGCGGAGGAGGCGACGGGATATGCGAAACTGAGCGCCGGGCGGCCACGGTCGCGGTGGTGGCGACAAGCCGTGTCGGCCGGTGCGTGGAAACCGCCGCTTCGGCTGCCGCTACGGATTCCGAGGCAGGAGGGAGTGGTGGTGGTGAGAGAGGAGGAGGGGGAGGTGCGAGAGGCGGCCGGTGCGGCAATTCTCGGAGAAATCAGCATGTTTGCTGATGGCGTGAGGACGGGGGCTGGAAACGGGAAGGAAACAGGTGGATAACCCGAGTCCCCTTTCCCCCCCGCAGATATGCGGGAAGAAGAAGAGGCCGGAATTAGTGGACTGGACGAGAAGCGAGAGATATTTTTTGAGGTGCTCGGAGGCCCAGTAGTCTCGTTCCGCAGTTTGTGGGCTCAACCGCTCAGCACACGGAGGAGAGCCTGCTTATTATTGTTGAGGTGCCGGGGGCCCAGTGGGCTCAGTATGCCTGATCTGCTACGTTTGGTGTTTGGATCAATATGCAGTCTTCGTTCAGCGACGCAGGTATCAACCTTCTCACTAATGTTGGAACCAGACTTTTGCAAATGCTGTTAGAAAGTTGTATGTAATACGTCCGTTCCAAATTACTGTTCGCTGCTGACTTTTTCGCTGAACGTTGGATCATTCATCTTATTTAAAAAAATTTACAAGTATCATTTATTTTGTATGTTACTCGCTTTATCATCATACATATTTTAAGAATAATTTATTGGTTTGTATATTTGGGTAAATTTTTTTGAATAAGATGAATGGTAAAAAATAATAGAATAAAAGTCAACAACGAATAGTAGTTGGAACGGAGGTATGATCATCTACTATTATCTATCACGGAGTACGAGCGATGCATTAACAGAGGATCCAAAATTGCTTAAGCATTCATTTTTTAAAAAGAAAAAAGCATTGCTTCAGCATTGGAGCGATCAACACGCGCTGCCGAAGCAGTGGCGGCGATGACGTCCGCCGTCTGCGTCGAACCACCCCGCGGCTGGTGTCCGCCGCCCATGCCAGGCGGAGCGCGCTGCGCCACTGATACCGAGTGACTGCATGAGCAGGCTGGTGTTTGTGCAGAATATAGGAGTACGTAGATGTGAGAACGCGAATGGAATCGCGCATGAGAGACCGCACGAGGCACGAATCCTCGGATCCCCAAATCGAAAAATGAGGTCAGTATAAACACACGCGAGTGGCGAATTCGGCCGCCTGCATCGCCAGGAGAATCGGCCGTGGAGATCCGCGCGTCGGCGTCGAGATCGGCCAGCGACCGAGTCGGTGGCCATGGGCACGACCGCACAACTGCACAAGACACTTGGTCAGCATCGCGACGCTTGAGGAGTTGACGCGGGGTTAAATTAAGAAATTATCATTGGCGGATCAAGTCAAGTGTAATAATGGCGAGCATTAATCAGGGTTGCTCAGTCTTCGGGGATGGGATTTCACCGCTGCTTTGGCCAGGCCGCGTGATGCTCAAGCAATGGATAGAGGAACGAAGTGCCGGCCTGGCCAAGGAGCCACGCACACGAGACGAGGATTTTTTTTTTTTTTTGACATGATGATCGGTTGTGAGCTCCTGACCATCCACCGTGCCTCGAGGTCTGGTAATCAAATGCCAATTATTTTCTGTACTAGTATATAGTTTCTGATTTCAAAGGAGTCTCAGATTTTACAAAATCAGGCATTTACAAAATCAGATTATTTATAAATTACGGTATATTTCAAAATTAAATTCATAATGTAGTTGAATCATATGGAGGGATGAGCTGACTGATCGATCAACGAGGTTTCATGGGTGGACTAACGCGGCACGCCGGCCACATTGAAGCAACATGCATGGTCGATCTACTGTACTGAACTGCTGAATTTAACCAAACTTTCAGCAAAATAGAGAAAAGGATCTGTACATCCACGGATCAAAATTTGCAGTCCTTGGGAATTCTGTAGACCACAATCAATCTTCTTCTGTATACGAATTTGAATCACATGTTTCAAATATAGGCAAGAGATGCGCTATTTTCTGTAGCTAGTATCACTACATTTTCTAAATCAGCAGATGAATCGACTATTCTGCACTTCCTTTCTTAACCACACCAACAGAGCTAACGATCGGCTTGCAACGATGGTTTCGGCCGGTATATCGACTCCGTGGAAGAGAAAAGGTTCGGAGGATCCTCGGTGACCGGCCCGCCGCTGTCGACGTACTCACCGTTCCTGACCCTCGCCACCGTGTCGAGGACCCCCTCGACGGCGATGTCCACCGCGTCCTTGACAGTCTCCAGCTTCGACCTCGGGTCAGCATACAAAACCCTCGGGATGAGCCTGATCACCTCCTCCCTCATCCTCTCCACCGTCGCCGGCGGGATCGCCCGGAGCACGTCCTCGATGCTGACGTTCCGCTGCCGGACGTCGGCGTCCGGGATGTACACCGAGTACCTGTGGTGGTCCCCGGGGAGGTGCCACCGGTACTGCTTGTACGCCGACCCCGGGTGGAAGAACACCGGGATGCAGCCGGCCACCATGGAGTCGAACGCCGACCGCCGCGTGCAGGTGTCCCCCGGCGGCTGCAGGCAGAAGACGGTCTTCTGGAACAGGCGCATGATGTTCCCCGGGGTGTGGCACTGGGTGCTCCCGGTGTTCCGGGCGCACCCCAGCATGGTGCAGGCGCCGGCGGACGCCGCCTTGCACTGCGCGATGACGTGGTCCCGGACGCGGATGTTGATCGGGACGTCGGGCCGCGGCGCGCCGACGAACGCCATGAGCCACGTCCGCCGCCGCCCGCGCACCCTGTCCTGCCACCGGAGCACGTCGGCGTCGGACCTCGGGTGGAAGTAGGTCGGGTACGGCACCGGGTAGTCGCTGCCGTGCAGCATGGCGGACTCGAGCACGAGCACCGACATGTTCCGGCCGGCGGGCATGACGAGGAGGTCGTTGCCCCAGTCCGGGTCGACGTTGTTGCTGCGGCGGAAGTCCCACCCCGTCCGCCCGGCGACGAGGAAGTGGTCGCGCCCGCCCATGCGCCGCCACTCGGGGCGCGCCATGAGCCAGGCCGCGAGGTCCAGCGACGCGGCGTCCCGGGTGGCGTTGTCGTAGCCCCAGTGGTAGCGGACGAAGTCGAAGCCGGCGTAGAAGGGGACGAACACGGCGGAGGCCGCGGCGGGGTCGGCGGTCAGGCACTCGTACTGCCGCATCCGGTTGTGGAAGATGGCGTCCAGCGCGAACTGGTGCGTGTCGTACCACCCGGCCTCGCCCCGGAGCGCGCCGCCGTCGTCGACGCGGTCGGCCAGCGGGCCGCCGAGGCCGGCGTTCGTCAGGAACCGGCACATGTCGCCCCAGTGGTCCTCGGTCTTGCGGCAGTTGCGGATGATGTCGGCGTTGAACCGCGGCGGCAGGTCGTGGATGTACACGTACCGTCCGCGGCACTTGTCTTCGCCGGCGCCGTGGGCCGGGCGCCGCCGCGGGCCGTCGTCGCCTGCCGCCGGGAGCGCGGTGGCGCCGCCGGCGGAAGCAATCTTCTTGAGCTGCTCCTCTTGCCGGAGGAGGAAGCGCTGGCCGTCCTCGGAGCCCGAGGCGACGGCGACGAGGGGCGCGCTGGTCACCGGCGGGGCGTGGAACACGGCGACGTGGAAGTAGACCATGAGGAGCCACGTCATGGCGATGAGCAGGAGGAGGCGCGGCAGCCACCGCTTGCCGCCGGGCTTCTCCATGCTGCTGCTGCTGCTGCTGCTACGCTGTGCCGTCGCGGGCTGCAGAGACGCTATCAGTGGTGAAGCATGCGGGAGCACGAAATGGCGACGCATGTGCGGGAGCTGCCAGCAGGCTGGTGTAGTGGTGTAGTACGTGTAGTCGTGTACTATGTGCAGATTTGCAGGCCAGATGGGAGAATTTTGCCAAAAAAAAAGGCCAGATGGGAGAATCGAATGGAATTGACCGTGGAGATCCGCGTCTCGGTGTGGCATTGGTTCAAAAAAACAACAAATGCCTAGTCGTAGATCAAGAGTAATAATGACGAGCATTAATCAGGCGCAGGGGATCGAGCGTTGGATCGCCGCGCGTGCCGGGCTATGGCACTGGCATCGCTTTTCTGGGGCGTTCGCTTGTCGCGACTGACAGCGGCATTCCATTCACCATGCGACACAACACGAGCATGCATTAGGTTTAGGTTTGCTTGCTTCTGAAGGTGTCTGATAATCGAATGACAATTTACAAGGTCCCGTATTGTACAAAATCAGGCGTGCGTTCTCTGTAGCATGTAGGAGAGATTGAAGATGTTAAGGCTTAAGGGCAACCGTATCTCTTGATATTCTAGCAGTTTGTCTCTTGGACTACATGCAGACTGCAGTCACTCCGGTCAGTCACTCCCTTTAAAAATAAGTGACAGTTTTATGCAGACTCATTGTGTTATTTTTAGGTATTAGAACATGATATTCGTCCTTTAGTTTTTAGGTATTAGAACATGATTTTTAGGTATTAGGTATTAGAACATGGTCTTGGCCCTTTAGTTTATTCGTCGTGAGTAGTCTCAGACTTCCTCGGGCGTGTGGCCTTGAGGGTCCTTTTTAGGGTTTAGGTGCGGCTCGTCTAGTGGCTTGTACGTTATTGTAAATTTGTAATCCCAATATTTCATTTATACTTTATCTATAAAGCTGGCTTCGGCCTTTGGAGGAACATGATATAAGTAGATTTGTCTCGGATATAGTTCCGTAAAACTACAAGTTTGTGGTATTTTATAAATATTTTGCACTCAACAACTAATTAAAATTGTGTTTTCGATCATGTCAATTTTCGATTCACAATTTTTTATGCCGGATGAAGTAGCGTAGATTTTTACCTGAGTTCATTCCTATGTTGCCCGTGTGTAATTTGCTTTCCCGCTCAAAATCTTTATTGACATGAGATGCATAAAATTTACAAATTGTTTATTTTAAATATCACAGTTTGCTGAATATTCTAGTGCACAGGCTCGAATTTCCGAGCAGCCCAACGTTGACTGTGGAGTATACAGTACTAGTACACAGGATAGCATTATGTAGTCCGTACACCTACAAAGAGTAGAATATGCACGTACAACAAATAGCAAATATGCTAATAATATACTGCTAATTAATTAACAGTTGCTAATTGAGAGAGCGTACATACTCCGTATGCACAGCTATGACCCAAAGCACGGTCCTCCTCTCCACGAGTTAACAACGTTTTCTGACAATTGTTTTCGTAAACAAAGCGTCTGGTTCTCAGCGCCTCGATATTGTATATTCTGCTAGCAACTTGTTAAGTGTTAACCACGCAGCACACCGAGCACGAGACGCTGGGAGAGGGCGCCTCAGGTTAATTCGTCCTCAAGCGTACTGTCACGGGCGTTCTATCCCCTGCAACTCTGCAAGTCAGACCATCAGTTAGATCGTTATGGGAGAGCGGATTAGAATTGTTTTGTGTCATCGTGGGTATCCCTGTGCGGCGAGCCACAGTTGTGCTCACGTATTATCTGTCCTACAACAGCACTTTGTCTATTTTATTTGTGTTTTTTTACACGCTGTTTATTTGTGTTTGGTCAGAGTGTAATGGGTTTCAGTAAAAATTTGAAAACTCATCATTAGCACGGCTGCGCGGGGCCGCGGGCTGTAGACTTTTGGCAGGAAAAAGAAGGGAATACCATACCGGGGCGCTTTTCCTCCTTCCTCCGCACCTGAATCTTTTACATTGTCCCAGTTGTTCGCTATCTTTTGTTTGTCACAGCTTCAGAAAATTTTGTGGAGTTCTTAAAATTGAATATATTAATTTTTAATTTAATTTTGAAAGTATAAATCTAAACTGAAGTTTAAAGTTAGAGCAGTATCAAACAGACTCAATATCTTCAGCAATCTCTGCACTTCTGCAGGAAGAGAGGTCGGGAGAGGAGGACAAAATAACGCCGAACTACATTCTCCCCCGTGGACTCCTTTGGGGTTGGGGACTTGGGGTGGTCTGGACTACTCTGGACGTACTGGGCAAGTGGCCACTGGCCAGCACTTAACTAAAGGCCCATTAGTAATTATTTTTGGTGCAGCCCTGATATTGGTGGGCTGATGGAGTAGTCTTTATTGGGCTGAGCCGGTTTCATATGATCCCTGGACAGGGAGGCCTAAAAGGAAAATCGTGTGTCTATGGATGGGCTATTATTATGAA
The DNA here is from genome assembly GCA_033239725.1 of Echinochloa phyllopogon. Lineage (NCBI taxonomy): Eukaryota > Viridiplantae > Streptophyta > Magnoliopsida > Poales > Poaceae > Echinochloa > Echinochloa phyllopogon. The sequence goes on along the minus strand of BTCW01000009.1, from coordinate 5,253,154 downwards.
CCGACTTCACTACCGAACTTTTCAGAATTTGATCATAGCAAACTTTGAAACAAAAGGATTCGAGTTGTCTGTCATTTCGACATGGGTTCAGATATCTGACTCAGCACTGATCTCTTGGGGACGTCATAGGAGTACAGAGTACTCCGTATAAATCTACGAAGAATGTGGCGTGGCAGCGAGAGGACAACTCAGCCCGGCGAGGTGCTAGGGACGCAGACGCGGGCTGTGTTGAGGCCGGCCATGGCGGGCGCGCGACCTTGGATGCTCGCTGTAGCTATGCTTTTTTTATAGTGGCCATAGGCCTTGCCCTCTTGCATCTCCGTACTCGGGCGCCACATGGCATGTCTGTTCCTTGGTAGCAGCCATTCGCGCCAACTGGCCGCCGAGGGGCCGGCTCGCGCTCGGGTGACTGGTGAGTGAGAGCAACTTATTTGCAGATACGCCACACCGCTGCCGTGCAGGGGCTGAAAGCCTATAATGATATGGGGCTCAATCAGTCCGCTCTCACATCAAATTAAATCGGCAGGATCACTAGAAAGCGGATGTACACGGCACGGAAGCTGGAATACTAATCGGCAATTTGGAAACAAAAGAGAAGATATTTGGGGCGAGGAAGATGGTTGATCTTCTGCCTTTCATGTTTGCCAGCTAATTACGCCCCCCTGTCAGTGTCTTGCACATCAGCGTTAGTATGGGTCCACGTCCACGTCAACTACTATATTTCTAGAGTCATCCAAACAAGTTGGCCACGGCAGTTACACTACTCCTACCAGACCAGTACTACTATATATAGTAGCACACTAGCACTTGGTTCAAAATTTACGTGGAGCACGTGGCTACAAATTACGCATCTAATCCAAAGTCCAAAGTCAAAACCAACTCGGATGCGTGTGACACTGGAATGCATGCATGCAAATAATGCAACGGTAGCCCGCCGCGAGCGCTCCACGTGTCCCGTACACGTTGCCCATCTTTTTTTTTTGAGAAATTACACGTTGCCCATCTGGCCTGGAACCGTCCGGGTGGAGCGGGCCCGCCCGTCCAGCTAGCTGTGTGCATATCCACACTGCCAACCAACCAAGATCCCGCAGACAAATCAAATCAAACGCCCAAGCCCAACCCGGCAACCCGACCCGGCGAGCGCGGACGGAGCAAACCAGAGATCGCGCGAGAGTGATTGGCATCGTCGGCGGCGATCGGCGGGCGGCGAAGATGGGGAAGGGGTTCGCGTCGTACCTCGCGATGAAGACGGGCCCGGAGGCCGGGGACGCGTCGCCGGCGGCGCAGGCGCTCATCGACGCCGACCTGCGGGAGCTGGGCGTCGCCGCGCGGAGGCTCGCCAACCACGCCCTCGTCCTCGGCGGCGGGCTCGGGTTCGGCACCACCTTCCTCAAGTGGCTCGCCTTCTTCGCCGCAGTGTGAGTGCCTCCGCACCGGACCGCTTTTCTCGCTGGATTACTTTTCGTGAATGAATGAGAAAGGGGATCCCTGACCCCCCCGCTTTTTTCGGGTCCATAGCCTCGTGCTTTGAGAATCGAGTGTCAAGAGGTGGGGTATTGGAGTCGAGTTCGTTATTTTGTGGAGGATTGAGAGCAAATTGGGGCCATTTGGGGATAGTACTACTGTGTAATTGTACCACTGTGCAGTTGTCAGCTACCCCAACCCTGCATATGCAGCTGGACTTGGCTCCTGTGCTACCTGAATTTGAAGTAAAATTGATTGTTAGGTGATTGTATGTTAGTTATGGGAGCTGTATCCTGAGTTCCTGACTCTTCACTGGTCAACGCACTTTTGAATTCCGAAAGTAAGCAGAAGGTTATGAATAAGGGGTGTTAAATTCGGTTTGCGCTACACTGACCAAATGGACAAGGGGGGCACACCAGTCATGATCCTAAATTCCTGAACGGTGTTACAGCCTAATTATCTGTCTGCTGTCAGTGTTTGTGTGTACGATGTAGTAGTGTCCACTGCACTGAACTCTGAAACCGCACATGGCAATTGTTAGCCTAATTGACAGAGTCATAAGCCATAGAAAAGCAATGTTGCCAGCAATTTCTGCACTCTTTCCTATGGTTTATCACCGAATCCAAGTAAACAGAATTGGATCCCTACTTATCAGGATTACTGTCAGTCTTAATGACCCATCTTGTTACTTGGAGTGAAGGAATTTATATGCTAGTTTGACATGAGATTGGTAGAGATTTTTTAAGGTATTTGCCGCTGCATTATTATTGATGGGAACTCCGTTCTCTTCCATTGCAGGTACCTCTTGATATTGGACCGCACAAACTGGAAGACCAACATGATGACGGCACTCTTGGTTCCTTATGTTTTCTTCACCCTGCCTCATGTGCTGTTTTCTCTGATAAGGTGAATATGCTCGTAAACCCTGTTAGATTACCTATCTTCTATATTCTATTGCAATTGCCATATGCAATGAGACTGCTTCTGTAATTTGAAAGATGTCAAGGAAACTTTTAAAATCAAAGCACTTCAAGTTTCATGTATGAATGTGTACAAACTGGAAAATTCTGCATTTTGTACATAGATGACTTTTTCATATTGGTTATTTGTTGATTGAAAGTTTGGTCAAATTCATACCCGAGAAGTTTGCTGAAGTGACAGCCTTAAGCAGTTTCAGGAGATAATGTTCTCCATTGATCTATGATGATATTATGTCTAGATATATGAAAGTAAATGCTTATCGCAAACATTTGAATTTTCAGAGGTGAGGTGGGAAAATGGATTGCTATTATTGCTGTTATTCTGCGTCTCTTCTTCCCACGCCATTTCCCAGGTATAATTTTGCTATATATTCATTTTTCTTATTATGATGTGTTGCACCCTATCGAAATCATGGGTAACTGTTACCCTTCTTTTTTTATCTTATACTTTTGTGAGTGTGAGTGTGACTCACAATTTTACATGGACCTCACAAGATGTTTCATAATGTGTGCCAGATTGGTTGGAGCTGCCCGGCGCAATCATCCTTCTCACAGTTGTCGCCCCCAGCCTCTTCGCAGACACCTTCAGGGGTGACTTGGTCGGCATCTTCATATGCCTCTTGATCGGATGCTACCTGCTTTCTGAGCACATCAAGGCGTCAGGTGGATTCAGGAACGCCTTCAGGAGGGGCAACGGCGTGTCGAACTCCATCGGCATCCTCCTGCTCTTCATCTACCCTCTCTGGGCCATGGTGCTGAAGTTCCTGTAGGCTCTACTGCTGCAGTGCGCCCTTTGCCGTCCACCCCCATTCCTTTGTGCAGATGTTTCCTCTGCCGTGATCTTGTATCATCTGGAGGGAACGCGTTATGTAATGTTTTGAGTTGAACAGTTGATCCTATTGTCCAGTTGGTGGACAGTTCGGTTGTCTTGTTTGTTGTAGTTTGATGTCAGCATTTGGTTCTTTGAAGTACATAAACGCCAATAAAATCATTAGCCATGGCTTGATATTGATGTAAATCGAGTTAGTGCGTGGACTCGTGAATTCCTGCATCTGTTGCAAGTATGTGGACTTTATCATCCAATGTTGTACATCATACGTGATATCATACATAAAGTTGGGCTTTAGCAGTAGCTATTGTACTGACATGAGAACGTTTTGGGTTTTGTGGCAGATCAATTCGTAGACGAACTTTTTGAGTGGATAGGGTCCCGGCATCCACGTTGTAGTCGTCTACACCACCTGGCTTCCTGGCGTCCATTGCTTCAGCCTTTACCTGCACTGTTGGGCACTTGGCTTGTCGCCGTCGGACCACCGCACAAGGTGGCCGGCCGGCACATTCCTCCCCGCCCGGCTGCTACATCCCCGCGCTTTTCCAGTCCAATTGCAACAGCGGGATGAGATGCAATGTTCTTATTTTGAGGGAACAACGGGGGCCAGGAGCCCACCTGAACATTTTCATTCCATCAATGTGGGCTATGTGGCTACATTTTGAGGCAAGCGCGGCGCCTCTAGAAAGAGTACAGGGGGAGAGGAGAGTGGACTAGCATTCTAATTTACATGAATCAAAGAGCGGCACCAAGTCTGAAGCGGCTCGGTGTCCAGGCGTGTAGGCGCCCGGCAAGCCCAAAGGGTGACGTGCTGAAGGAGCATCCGCAGCACGTCGTCCGTTGTGAGGCTTCTAGCATCAAAAACCATCGCGTTCCTCGCTTTCCAAATCACCCAAGCCACGACCATTGCTCCTGTATGCGCTAAGGTTGGAGCCATACCACCCAAATGAACCAGGAGCCCCTCCACCGCCGCACAGGGCGTCGCCGGCGGCGAGCGCCCTGGAGTGAGCCGCTCCCAGAGCGGCCCAAGCCGCGGGCAAGCCGCAAACAGGTGCGGCACAGTCTCAGGCGAACCGGGGCAGAAGGGGCAGTCCGCCGACTCAAGCACCCCATGTCGATGGAGCCAATCCCTGGTGCGAGTGCGCCCGTGTCGCAAGATCCAAAAGAAGACCTTCACCTTCTTTGGCGCAAAGCATTTCTAGTTGACGTCCCCCAAGGGCGGGGCTCCTATCGGCGTCCGGAGCAGGGCGTAGAACTCACCCGCCCTGCCCATGGACCGGCCACCGCCGGGACCGCGGAGACGCCGTTCATCTGGTCGTGGCACCAAGGAGACGGAGGCCAGCGCGCCACGGAGGAGGGTTTCCTCCTCCCGCGCGGCGGCCGACAGCCGCGACTGCAGTAGGTGGGACTCCAGCCCGCCAGCAGCCACCACCTCCGCCACCGTCACCTCTTGATCGACGCAATGTGAGTAGAGGGCGGGCAACACCGCGGCCAGGGCCCCTCCCACGATCCAGGAGTCGTGCCAGAAGGATGTGGTGTCGCCGTCGCCCACGGCCACCTCGGTGATGGCGCGGTATTGGGGGATGAGGGACTTGATGTAGGCCCAACACGGCGTGTCCGCCTCCGCATGGCCACCATCATACCAGAACCTGACCCAGTCCGCCCACGGGTTCCTTTCTCCAGTGAAGAGTTTGTGGACATGACGCAACATGAGGCTCCTGTTCAAGGTCGCCAGGTCCTTTAGGCCGAGGCCACCATCTTCTTTGGAGCGGCACGCCAGCTCCCAGGCGACCTGGCACGCACCGCCAGAGCACTTGGGCGCTCCGGCCCAGAACAGGCCTTTCCGCGGCCGGTCGATCTTGGCGATGATGGAGAGCGGGAGCGGGAGCGCCGACATGGCGTACACGGCCTGCGCCGTGAGCACGCTCTCCGCCAACGCGAGCCGCCCCGCCTTGGACAGCAACGCCGTGCGCCATCCCGGGATCGAGCGCTCGACCCTGATCACCAACGATTCCAGGACCGCCGCTGAGATCTTCGCCGTGGAGAGCGGCAGCCCCAAACAGGTCTAGGGGAAGGAGGACACGGGGCATCCCATGGTGGCAGCCAAGGCCGCCGCTCGCTCATCGTCGAGGTTGATCGGCACGAAGGTGCTTTTATGGAAATTGATGTGGAGGCCGGTGGCTTGGGCGAAGCTGTCGAGGATGCCCCGGAGGCGGCTCACCTGGTCTTCCTCCGCCCGGAGGATGATCAGTGTGTCGTCGGCGTACTGCACCACCGGGCAGGGGAGGTCATCCACCAGCGGGTGAAGAAGGCCGCTCTCCGGGTGCGCGATCTGCCGGTGAAGCAGGTCGGCGACCACCAGGAAGAGGTAGGGACTCAACGGGTCCCCTTGCCCGAGCCCGCGCTTGCACTGAATCCAGGGGCCCGGCACACCGTTAAGGAGGACGGACGTCCGCCCAGTAGACAGAAGCGACGCCACCATGGCGCGCCACGCTCCCCCAAAGCCGCGGGCGTCGAGGATGTCGTCCAGCGCCCGCCAGTCGATGGAATCAAAGGCCTTTTGAAAGTCAAGCTTGAGCACGAATGGCCGGAGCCCCCGCTTGTGACAACATTGCACCAGCTCCGTGGCGAACAGGAAGTTGTCCGTGATGCATATCCCTTTGATGAAGCCCGTCTGCAACGGAGAGACGATGTCGGTGATGTGCCGCTGCAGCCTTGACGTCATGATCTTGGAGGCGACCTTCGGGGCGCAGTTCTGGAGGCTAACCGGGCGGAAATCCCCCGCCGACACCACCACATCCTTCTTGGGCGATGCAATGTTCTTGTCAGAAAGATTCGACTTCAGCGAGATGCGATTGTATCCAGTTCCTCCAGCAGCTTCGGTGTGCCACTGGTAGGACGATCCGACGTCCATCCGTTGGCATCGCTGGACATGCCGTGACGCAGCTTCTGCGTTACGTGTCTAGCTCGAGTTGCCACGTCTCCTCGACCGTCGCGATCAGCAGTGTTTGCTGTTGCAGCGGGATTATCTTGCACCAGTTTTACTTGGCAGCCGAGAAAGCGATGGGGCGTGAGCCACTCAGCTCACAGACGAGAGAGGTCGAGAGGTCAAAGCAGTAACCATGACGATCAAGAAAAGAGACCGAGAAAGAAGAGGACGAACGCCGCAGCAGGGGAATCACCTCCCGCTTGCTGCAGGTGCGGTGCGGTGCCCGTATCCATCCATCGCAAAAGCGCCGGCCTTTCCATCGTGCCCGCTGCTTTTTTCCGCCCGATTCCGTCCCACTTCCCCATCCGAACGTGAGGAGAGAGCGCAGCGCAGGCGCAGCCGAGGCGGCCCCAGGACTCCAGGAGAGCAGCGGCCGTTGGCATTCACCGGCGCGTATGGTTATGGGATGAGCCGGCGGCGTGAGGGCGGCGTTGGGAGATGGAGAACGGCGGAGACAGATCGGGCGCGGGCGCCGTCGGCAGCGCCGGCAGCCTCGGCCTCCGCGTTGGGCAGGCCGTCTTCTCGTCGGCGTCGCTGCTGTTCATGTCCGTCGGCGTCGAGTTCTTCAGCTACACCGCCTTCTGGTGCGTGCGTCCGTCCTCATTTCTGTTTGGTTTCTCTGCTGCTTCCGTTCAGTTACAGTGTTCGGTGATCAGGTTAGCTAAACGTACGTGCAGAGATTGTTCGTTTCTCGTTTGGGTTTGCGAATTGAACCCACGAGTGGTGGTTTTATGCTGAATTCTCTGACACAACTGATGGCAGCTTCCAGGTCACGATCATGGGTCTGGTGATCCCGTGGAGCTGCACGCTGGCCATGATCGACGTGTGCTCCGTCTTCGTAGGGTGCCCTCTCCGCGTGCCGGGCGTCATGGTCATCGTCGTGGTAGGAGACTGGGTACGTATCCCCTTGCCATCCAAGCTCAGCTCTCCAGCTGATCCTCTGTTCTGCAGAGCAGCTTGTCAGTATGTAAGAAGCATTTCGGCTCCCAATCCTGCAGGTGCTGTCGGTTCTCTCGTTTGCGGCGGCCTGCTCGAGCGCCGCGGTGATCGACCTCCTCCTCCAGTTCCACGGATCCCAGTGCTCGCCGAGGTTCTGCGGGAGGTACCAGTTGTCCACCATGATGGCGTTCTTGTCATGGTTCCTGATGGCGGCTTCGGCGGTCTTCAACTTTTGGTTCGTCGCTTCCATGTGAAAACAAACTGCTGAAGAATGGCTGCAGCCAGTCATTGATTTTCTATACGAGCACGCTTGATTTGGAGAGGATACGGTACTTGAAGTACCTTTAACGTCTGACCAACTGACCATCCTTGATCCTTGGTTGGATGCCCAGGCGACAGAATGCATGTATTCAGTCTAGATCTTGTTTCTGAATTTGGCTCGTCCATGGTTCCATTTCTGGTTATGAAATCTGAATTTTTGCATGAAGAAATAATAGTTGGCGATTTTATTCTTTTGAGAGAGATGCAGTAGATTGAACGATTGAGGTGGATCAGTAAACTAATTGTGTTTTTTGAGAGAAATGGGTTGATACGTTGCTGCGAACAATGCTGTGTTCCTCTATTGGGCTGAGATCCAGTGGAGAAGGCCTTGGAGCCCAATGTAACCCCCTATCTCCCTCTGGGAAAAAGTCTCATTTACCTCCCTGGATGTTGAACCGAGTTCGCGAAACCTCACTGGACTCAAAAACCGTCCGTTGAGACTCCCTCAATTCTCGAAACCGGACTCGTGACCTCCCTGAGCTGTTTTGACCCCGGTATTGGCCGACGTGGCGCCACATCATCGGGTGCGGGCCCACATGTCAGTAGCACAAGGGGCACTGCCGCCGTCGTCGTCAACTAGCCTCCTCCCTCCACGTCGCTCTCCGCGTGGCTGCGCCTGCTCAGGGCCGAGGCGCTGCGCGGCCAGCAAGTCCTCGACGACGACGCGCTGGCCATGGCGGCCACGCCGCCGCTGTCGGAGCCGTGGCCGAGCTTACGCCTGCAGCACGGAGGTGGACAGGGTCACCGACGCCGTCGAGGAGCTCGAGAGCCCGGCTGCGCCATGCCCCCGCTGGCCTCCCTGTGCAGCTGCAGCATCGCAAGCATCAGAAGGTCCCCGGCCGCACTCGCCCCTGCCGCCGCCGGCCGTCGCCATCGCACATGCGCCCGCCGCCGCCGCCGACCAGCCTCCCGCACGGGGCACCCGCGGACCGCCCAGGCCACTCCGCGTGCCGGCCGCCGCGCCCCGCGGCCGCCGCCCAGTAGCTCCGCCGCCCGCCGCCCAGTAGCTCCATCGTCAGCCGCTGCTCGTCGTCGCCTGCGTCGACAGGTTCATTGGCGTCTTCGGGCCGCGCGACGGGGGACCACGGGCCACCGTCATGGACGTCGACGGCCCTCCCGCCGCCGGGCTCCCCGTGGCTGGTGCCACCGCCTACGCCTCCTACGACCTCGTCGTCCTCCCCGCCGGCCAGTGCTCTGCTGCCCTCAACGCAGCCGCTCGCGAGCACACACTCAGGCGGGGCCTCTACGCCACCATCTGTGGAGCGCCGCCGCTCGCCTTGGTGCACTGGGCAACTCGGTCCTCAGCGCACCGCCGGCCACCACCTCTTCGACGGCGACGACATGGTCTACGCCGTCCGCATCTGCAACTGCGCTTCCACGCCTCGTCTACGACTTCGCTGCCGGCGCCGGAAGCCTCTGCTCCCTCCTCCACGGCGACTGCGGCGGCACCGGCACGAGCCCCACATGAAGAGAGCTCCTGCGGGATGGCGAGGGAGGATCCTGATGAGGACATCACCGGCTTAAATACGACCATATTAATGGCTTGCAAACCAAAGGTGAATCAATCCTATATCATAATTATTGTTGGTACATTCGATGAATTGATGCTGTGCCATGATGTGTGTTCATTCTCATTTTCAGAAATACATACGTGGATTAAAAAGAGTGCTAGACACATATGGAAGACATGGAGGACCAAAGAAGTTGATTGGGGACCAATTCTAAGTATTCCCACGTCCCCCATCAGGTTACCACGTCACATTGGCCTAAGGAAGGAAAGAGACCAAATCCAACACGTTTTGGAAAGTCTGGATTCGGACTGCAGGAAAGTGCTGACTTACGACGGCCACCACGGTTTCATCCGGACTCCGTTTTGGGCGTTTAAGTACTTGATGGAAAGCTTATCAAGTCTACTTTCATATGGATCCAGACTCACCCTCGTACCTGTTCAGATGCGGCCGCAATCATCGATTTACTACAGAGACCTTTTCTGCCCACGGTGCTGCGTCACCTTATTTTGGGCCAATGGGCCGTGTATCAAGTTGGGTCCATTAGGGGCGCGTCCTAGGGTTGTAGGACGACCCAACCTCGTCCTGGTCGTCCTCCACCCTCTTTTATACCTCCATAGCCGCCACAAACAGATTGGGTTTTGTTTAGATCAAGTTTAGCCATTGATACTTGCTTGTAAGCGCGCGTGCTGGTCCAGCCGCCCGTCTTCGAGTCTACGGAACCCCACTTCGTTGGTGATTGAGTTTGAGATTGAGATACTTAAATTCTCATCTAGTAAATTCAGTACTTGTATCATACTTGTTCTTGCTAGTTCTTCGATTGCTTGCAGGACAGGTCAGGTGACGCGCTCCCACAAGATCACGGCATCCATAGGAGGTGGTGTATCGGTCGCTAAGACGCAGTCTTTGAAAGGTTGTAGTCGGGCCGTGAACGTCGTCTCCTCCAATCGAGTTATTCCCCACACCTCTCATCGAAAGATCGGGCACAAACCCCAGCGGGTTCGCATCAGTTGGTATCAGAGCGAGGTTTATCGGTGAGAGTGTATCAATTCTTTGCTGATTTTAATTTTCTATAGTCCAGAAAAGCAAAAAAATAGTAGATTAGTTTTACCGCAATCCTATAAACCCTTTGAGCCCTTGCTAGTACTGCTTAGTTAGGGCTTGTTGAGTTTTCGGTTGCATCGGTCGCGTCGAGTTGCTGGTCTTAGTTTAATCCTTTAGAGTTTCGAGTTCTTGTCACTTTCTGATTCGGAGTCCCTGTCCAGCACGAGAAGAAAACCGACGTAGTTTCCACGTCCGATATCCAAATCAGGTGTTTGAGTACAATCTGGAAAGCTTAACTCGTGCTCTTTCGAACGGATCTGACCGTGCTCAAAAATTCCTTCTGAGCACGCCGCAATCGCCTTTGAGATTTGCGTGTCTGGTTAGCTGAAATAAGAATTGTAAATCTGTTTTGTTAGGGGTTGTATGCTGCCATTTGTTTTGGTTGTCATAGCATCAATCAAAAGATTTTAGTCCCCAAAAAGAAGAGGAACAGAAAAAAAAAGAAAAGAAAAAAAGAAAGAAAGAAAGAAAGGGGGCTGATCTGTTCATCGTGAGTATCTATTGTTTTCGGTGGTGCATTGTAACTTCCCTTGTGTCGAGGCTCGCGTCTCTAGCACGGTCTAGGCTAGGACCAGCACAGTGCCGCCGTTGAACGATTATTCAGCTTGCTTTTTAATTAACGTGGTGCTAGTTATTCCTTGTTTCAGCCCACCTATAGCTCCACATATCCGACTACAGTTTGACAGGTCTTGTTGCTGCAGCACCGATACACTATCTTTGAGGTTGTTGTCTTGTTGGTTGCTGTCACCACCTATTTGGCTTGGTAAGAATTTGTAAGAGCTTGTTTGAACAAGGATAGTTTGAGAGAATTAGAACCAACACATCTAGTAGTTGACAGGAGGATACATCTTATTTTTGTGTTTCTTGTTGTCAACTAATCATGGCAGGTGATACAGAGATTTTTGAGCGGTTGAAACTAGACCCTCATCTTCAGGATGTCATTCAACATTTGCCATTATATGCTGGTATGTTTGATCCTGAAGCTTATATTGATTGGGAGCTTAAGGTAGATGCAGAATTTGATAATTATGACTTGTCTGAACATGAAATGATTTTTGCTGCATCTAGTGCTTTAACAAAATATGCTTTGATTACATGGAAACACATTTGTAGGCACAACAAAGTTCCACAAGCTTGGAATGAATTTAAAATGCTTTTTCGAGATGAATATGTTCCAGAATATTATGCTGACTGTTTACTTGAAAAATTGGACAAATTGAAGCAAGGCAGTAGGACTGTCAAAGAATACTATCATAGGTTTAAGATTTGTGTCATGTTTGGTGGATTAGATGAATGCAAGAAAGATGTTATGTGTAGGTTCATGAAAGGGCTTAATTCTGAAATTCGAACCATGCTAATTAGCAAATCATACAACAATATTGCTTCATTGTTTTGGCTTGCTATGAGTGCTGAAAAGGAAATTCTTTCATCTAATAGTACTTGCAAGAATGATGTGTCCCATAGTGTTGGAAATTTGTCCACTCTGCATGCTAATCAAAATGTGGAACCTACAACTGATTTGATTTTGTCACAAGAAGAATTAGTTGTTGTTCCTTATGATAAAGAGAACTTGTGCGATGATGCTCCTTGTACTTCTATGCCACAAGTAGTGAATAAGAGTGATATTTTTTATTTGAAACCATACACATGTGCTGAAACAAAGCTTTTCCATCCTATTACTTGTGCACATGATGAATTGAAATTGATGTCTTCTTTAAATACTTTGGGTTATATTGAATTTGATATTCTTTGTGATCTAAAATGTTTAGAGGAGAAACTTTTTGCATATTCTGAATTTTCATGCTTGTCTAATCATACATATCACTTTGTTGGCAAGTATAATTGCAAAGGAGAGTATTTGGTGCATAAAGTTTATATCTGCTCTAATCTGGAATATCCTTTTGGGCTACAATATCATAATCAAATAGAGGGCTGCACTAAGACTAACGATGTTTTGCAAAGTTTCGCTAGTTTTTCTCTTAAGAAACAGGGTCAGCCCAAAGAAGGGGAGCATTGCTGGTTGTGGTCATGCAACATGGATGTACTTCCGTGCTTAAACAACAAAGCAATCGCCGTAGAATGTGTCACACCCCAAAATTTCCAAATTTAGGATGTGAATAAATAATATAAATAAATACAATAAATAAAACAAAAATATATATAAAATTTATAAAGTTTATAAAATTTTATATAAGTTGGAATGAATCTGTTTAATTTATAAAATTTTCCAAGGTTTAAATAATTAACAGGGAATGTAATATATATATATAATATAAATATATTCTAATTTCAAAACAAATGTGTGTTTATAACTCCCTAAAATTCATCATCAATTAAATTAAAGCAACCCTATGAAATTTTCTAAGATTTATTAAAGCTTAAATAAAATTTTCTAGGAATTAATTGGAATTTCTAGCCTTTTATCAATTTAAATATCACATTAAATAATTATTTTTAGTCAAAATAAGTTTTTGTTGCATTCATGCTGTTGCATATATTTTTGGTTGCTAGTAAATCAAGTTGGAATTTAAATTCTGTTTAAATTCGAATTTGATTTGCTTTTGTTTGAGTTTTAGAAAAGTTTAAATTGATAGAGTTCGTTTTTGCCCCTTGAGCTCTCGGCCCAGTCCATCCTTACCCCCTCTGCTTTACAGCTCGGCCTGCTTCATCACCCGAGCCGGCCCATTTTCTTTTCTCCTCGGCCCGCTCCTGTTTCGGCCCAGCGCGGCCCGTTCTTTTCCTCCCCGTCGCTCTCTCCTCTGAGTCGCTGACGAGTGGACCCCGCATGTCAGCCCTCTCGTCTTCCTCTCGCCGTGTTCGAATCGAACACCACGGCCGAGTCCCGATCGCCCCCGCCTCAGACTCCCACCGCCGCACACCTTTCCTACCCCAATCCCCGGCCTATTTAAAGCGCCGATGCCCTTGCGTTTTCCCATCAAGGAATCGAAGCCGCGAGCCCTAGAAACAGAGCCGGCCGAGCCGCCGCCATTGCCGAACTCGCTCTGCTGTCGCCGATCCGCGCCTTCGTCGCCGCTTTCTCGCCGTCGAGCACATCAGTAGGTCCGTCTCGATCTCCTGCATCTAATCATCGTGTTCTCGATTGAAGATTGGCCGCGCTCCGTGCTAAATTGCTCGTCGCCGTTCTCCAGCGCCGCCGACCGTCGTTCGTCGTTGTTCACCGCCGTCGTTGATCCGCGCTGTCGCCGCCGCTCTCTCGCCGAGGAGTACCCCTGGAGGTTCGTCTTGACCTCTCGAAGCTCTCCATCGAGTTCTTGACCCGAGTTCGGTTGCGCATCGTGCTAATTGAGCTCGCCGACGATCTTCAGTGCCGCCGGCCGCCGCTCGTCGTCGTCCGTCGCCATCGCCGGCCAATCCCCGTCGAATTCACTCCTGGTGAGTTCGTCTCGGTCCCTTCTTGCTCTCCGTCTTGTTCTCGTTGCTTTTAGTGCACCGTAGTGTCGGATCCGCATCCACCCGAAGCTCCCGACCCGTTCATGGCGCCGCCGCCGTCGGTCGTCGTCTACCATCGCGCGTCTGTCGTCCAGAACCCCTTAGGTGTACTCGTCTTGGTCCGGCGAGTCCCTGGGACTTGGTCCCGAAGCAAACCGAGCTCCGTAGCGTGTTTCCGACGAGCCTCCGGCGAAGCTCCGCCGCGGTCGTCGCAGCACCGCCGCTGTTCTTTCCCCGCGTCGGCGAGCTACTGTTCGATCTGTTTTGGTCCGTTCGATCGCGGTTCAACGGTCCTGATTAGATTCCATCCCAGGTCAAACCGTTCACATACCGGTCAACCCTGGCGATTTTGCATAAGAGTCCTTCAGGAATCTGAAAATTAATCCGCAGTCCAAATTAATTCGAAAATAATTACAAATAGGTCCTTTTTATTTTATTTTAGCCCCTGGAACTTTTAAAACTTTGCCAACAAGTCCCTGAACCTTAGAAAAATCATATCTCTCACGTTTTAACTCCGTTTTAAACCGTTCTTGTTGCATTAGCTTCGTATCAACTTAAACTACGCGTTAGTACTGTTATTTACACCATATTTTATTTCTGAAATTTATTTATTATTAATTTGATTAAAGGCTAATTACATGTGCTTTCTTAAATAAAATCTAATTAAGTTTGACACATCGGTTTTTCTTGTTAAATATTAATTTGATTAATATTATTCACTGAGTTGTATAAATAAAAGTTGATAGGTTGCAAATATTTTGGTTGCATAAATAATATTAACTTGGTTAATACTTATTTCTTGAGCGTTCTAAATAAAATTGAAGTAGATAATATCTTGGTTTCTTTAAATAATATTAACATGATTAATATTAATTTTATAATCTTTCTAACTAAGATTTAATTAGGCTCTATCTTGTTGCTTCATAAAATTATGTTAACTTGATTAATGTTTATAATCACTAGTTCTCTAATTAAAAGCTAATTAGAGTTAAAACTTCAAGTTTTCATAAATAATTGTCAATCTTGATTAATGTTAACATAATTATCATTCATTGGTTTTCTGAATAAAATATAAATAAGTTCCATCTTGATTTTTGAAAAAAGTGATATTAATTTGATTAATAATTACTTAAATAGCTCTTTCTAATTGTTGACGTAAAATCCGCACCTCACGCCAAGCACACAGCAAGCCGAACAAGCTGGCTTCAAACGTGGCCCGGGCTTTCGAATCCGGAAGCGTGCCAGTCAGTTTGCCTGAAAACTAACAAAGGGAAAAAAACGTTTAGATCAAAACCTGGAACATGCCGGGTGAGACCAGACAGTTCCATATTTGCGGCGTTGAAGCCAATCTCGAAAGACAAATAGCTACAGAGAAGCTATCTGTCGGCAGTTAAAACCTCATTCGGCAATCGGCAAGGTACACAAGGAACGTACTGCCGAATGCATGACGTAAGCATGACGAAAGATCGGCTTTCAACCGAATGAACGTTGTAACACATACTCATAGCCGATTAACGAGAAACAGAGCATGATGGATAAATAAAAGGGTGAAACATGATCATAAATTCGCAGTAAACAAAGAATGCATAGGCCGAAAGCAGCACCCGTCAAGCATGATAACGAACAAGTTAATCCACCGCATGATACAACTTGTTTGTGACCACACCACTAATCAGATTAGACCAATCCACCGCATGATACAATCTAACCATGAAAAGCTAAAAGCATTCAATGTTTAGTTACGAACCCACAACACAGTCACGAATTTACATTGAAACAAGAATGCATAGGCCGAAAGCAGCACCCGTCAGGTATGGCAACAAACGATGTTAGGCCGAAAGCAGCACCTAACCCGTTTGAGGCCACACCACCAATCAGACTAGATCAATCCACCGCATGATACAATCTAATCGTGAAAGGCTAAAAGCATTCATTGTCCAATGCAAACCCACGAACACACGTTCACTCGTGAGAGCACTGCCGAATACGGCTATTTAGCCGAATCGGGGTCCATGGCGAAGGAACAGGCCTAATCGGTAAAGATAAATCTATCAGATCGAATCGAATTCTAATCCACCGGATGATTAGCTCTAAGACGACCCAAAAACCTGCATCTACCGCATGATACCCGGTTCTGTCAAGATCTACACAGTACCGACAAGCTTGAACCCGCGACACGTAGCAACCTAGATCGGTTTCGGATTCGGCTATGAGGGGATGAATCGTCGTAAAGCAGAGCCGATCCTAGCCGATCTAGATTGGGCAAAGGTGTGTTGCATGAATTAAGCACATAGTAAAAAACGAAGCAACACGGGGTAACTTAATGAATCTGCTAGATTTTGCCGAAATCTAACAGAGCCGATAACTTGGTCCATACTAGATCTTAGCCCACCGCATGGCTCATGACCTAACAGAGGAACCTTCTTGAGACCACGACTTAAATCCACCGGATGATACTAAGCATGGTAACAAGACTACTTGCATCAAAGCTTAAATCCACCGCATGATACTAAGCATGATACAAGGTTGCCGGTACTTACGGAGGTCGACGGATCGATGACTCCTCTCGAAGAACTCGACGACTCGACTAAAGGACTCGATGTTGGCACGGGGCCGGTTTGTTGTACGATTGATCGCGATGATGATTTCTACAATTGCCATGGGTTTATATTTATACCCAGGTCTTGATACAACTCCTAGTCGGACACGACTGCAATATTTATCCCTAAAATAAACGATGAATCTTCGTGTCCATATCGCATTCCTTGTTTGAACCGGCCTTTCTTTTTATTCCACGTCATCACGCCTTCCCGAGTACTCTTTCCATACGATCAGCGCTTCTGCCGAATGACGACGTGTCCCCGACCGCAGAGCGTCTCCTGCCGAATGCTTCACCTTTGCCGAATGACGACGCGCTCCCGACCGCAGAGCGTCTCCTGCCGAATGCTTCACCTTTGCCGAATGATAACGCGCTCCCGACCGCAGAGCGTCTCCTGCCGAATGCTCCAGCAAAGCCTCCTAGCCGAATGGCATCTTTCCACCAAATCTGGCCCACATGTCAGCTTCTTTCCGGTGCCAATTTTTGGTGTCAACACATGCCCCTTCAATTTCGGGATAAGAGGACACTTTATCTCGGAATTGACCAGGAATCCCAACATTTTCAGGCTGAATCCGCTCGACATCCGTTTTCTGCTCCCAAATCCTCAGAGCGCGTTCTCAAATCCAAACCCTAGTTCGTCGATTCCTTCAAGCTCCAATCTTCAAATGGCGAACCAGGATCAAATTCTTCAAGTAAGTTCCGTCTTCTTCAATCATTTACTCTTCTCAAGCTGCATTTTGAATCCCCGAATCGCTCTTCCTCCGTCCTTAATAGGTTCTGACCACTGAAATCCTGATCCCCACGGAGGAGCAATCCGCATCTTATTTCCTTGGCCCTTCAGGGAATCCAGATCCCTCCGAAATTATTGCGGCCGAGTCTCAAAGGATCCCCTTCAAAACTTCACTGTCGGGACCTCACGAATGGCAGGATTCATTCAAAAACTGGCCTTTGCCCCCAATCGCTGGTTGGAGAAACTGGTACAAGAGGATTCTCGAAGATAAAAGCCCTCAGACGCAGAATTGGGACAGTCTTCGCATTTCTCATTGCTTGGAGCTATCTTTAGCCGAAACACCCAAGAATGAAAATCTCCTGATTGCAGCCTGTCACTTCTGGTCCAACGGCATGAACGCCTTTCTTTTTGGTCATGGACCAATGACTCCAACCCTGGCCGATGTTTACATGATAACCGGCCTGAACATTACAGGGACAACACACCCATACAGATACAAAGGTTCTTCCAAACAGACAGGGGTGAAGACTGGAGTCGGCTACAAGAAATACATCCAGACCTACATGCGAGATGGTCCTCTGACTGATGTCGAGTACAGGGCCTTTCTGAATATGTGGTTGTGCAGATTTGTCTTCTGCGGCAAAGCCAACGAGCCAACTCTGAATCACATAGTAATGGCTGAAGATTTGGCTGCAAGCACACTTATCCCTCTCGGGAAATATCTCTTGGGAAGTGTCTACCACATGCTCCACCAAACCATTTATCAGATGCACACCAACAAGAAAATTTCTTGCGTCAATGGTCCCTGGTGGTTCGTCCAGATGTGGCTGCAATTGTACATGCACCAAATTGTCTCCATTGACCTCAACAGCCGACACTTTCCCTCGGTCAATTATAAGGAAACAGAAGCCCAGAGCACCAAAGGCTGTCAAACTTATGGGGAAGCAGCCTCCACTATTGCTATCAACAAAAGCATTGGAGAACTGTTTGAACTTTTCTTCAAAGGTTTCACCAATCCCCTCTGGTTCCTATACTTGGGCAACGACAGTCTCACTTTTCCTTGTGAATTCAGCTTCGAGACTGGATGCATAGATGTAGAGTCCACAGCAATTTTCAACACTTTTATTCGGCCTTGCATCTTACCAGCTGAATTTTGTGGAGGAAGGCTGGTTCAAAGTTCATATGAATATTATCAGCCGAATATAGTAGCTAGGCAATTAGGATGTGGCCAAGTGCCCCCAAGATTATTCTTTCATGAATTCCTCAAGCCTAGGCAGATCATCAAAGACTCCACAGAAACAAGAAGAATTTTTGATTATAAGTGTTGTGCAGCCATCTATCAGATTGAACCTTTTGTGCCAACAGCACTTGCTCATTCTTCTTTTATTCTTTGGTGGCAAGAAATCCATGATCACATCTTTAATGTACCAGTCCACCCTCTCTGCCTTGATTTGATGCCTGACTATCAGCCGAATTCAGAGGTAAACATGCTTATAATCCATTTGTTTTTCCACTGACATCCTCTTTCATCGACTTCTAACTCTGTTACCTTGCAGGACATAGTCCCTGCCCCTCTGGCCAGAGCAATTGTATATAACACTGCAGGCCCAATATCTATTCTGGGGCATCATTCTCCCTCTTTGGCTCAAATAATGTCTAGGCCTGCCAACCTGGATTCAACTCTTGCTGCACCACCTTCTGTCAAGAGAAAAATTTCTTCTCTAACTGCCCCTTTATCTATGAAGAAGAAAAGAATAAGCAGCAAAACAATTGCACAGGTCAAATTTCTTCTTTCTCGAGTAAAAAAAAAATGCTAATTTCATCTTGCTCATTTTTTCTACTCCTTTATGATTTCAGGCCAAATCACAGCAATTGGCCATTAGCACAGAACCTGCCGATGATTCAGTGATTAGTAAAATTTCTCACCATCCTGTCCTTTTAAAAACTCTTTTCATCGGCACTAACTTTCTTTTAGTCACAGAGCAAGCTTCAATGGACCCAATTTCGGAGAGCTCCTCTTTTCATCAAGAACCAGCTTCAGTTTTACCTGATGTACCTCAGCTAGAAGCCTCATCTTCATCAAAGAACCTGCCAAGCTCTCCTCAGCATGATACACAAGAACCTTTACCTGAGCTTGAGCCACCCTCTCTTTCCATACAAGAGATCAGAAATGAGGTAAAGATAATTTCCCAGCTTCCCAAGTTCTTCATTTAATGGACAATTACTAATTCGGCAATATCTTTTTTCAGGAGAAAATAACTTCATCACCCAGTTACTCATTTCCCTTGGATGATCTTGTTGCCGAACAAGCAGAAGAAATTTCTTCCAGTCAGACTTTATCAGAAGAAACCCAAGCAAAACTAAAAGAAATTTTCTCCTTTCTGCACCAAGACATCCAGGATCAAGTTAAGGATGCTGATCTTCTGAGAGATATGCTCGAGCCCATTGAATACAATCTTCCCGTTGACATTCAAGCTTCCTTGGAACCAATCTCTAAATTAGATCAACAATTTGCTGCAGTCAGACAGGCTTTGAAAGATCAATCCTTACAACCAGCTTTAGAGCAAAGAAGAGTTATAGCCAAGCAATCCTTGAAAGATCTGCATACTCAAGCTCAGAGTAACAAAGAATTGTCAGCTAGACTGCAGTCAACACTTGATCTGAAGAAGACCAGAAAAGCTGAACTAGAAGCCGAACTGAGGGTTCTGTCAGCCGAAATCGAAGCTGATGAGAAGAAGTTGGCCGAACTCCCCGATCTGACAGAAAGGATACGAAAGGAAGCGTCGGCCATTCTAACTGAAGATAAACAGCTCAAGACAAAGCTCTCTGCTCTGACAAAGTCCCAAGAAGCAGGAAAAAATCTTTTGGAGACTATTAACAAAATGATATCTGATGCCAAAGATGTAATCTCCAAGTACTTGGATGTGTAATTGTACTGAATATTTAATTAGCCGAATGTCTTACCAACTTTGCAGTTTCACCAAAAATTTTTTGCTTTCTCTTCATTGTGGGTAACTCATTCGACAAAGCTGATTTTAATAGCACCAGACCCGAAAACGCTTTAACTATGACATAGCCGAATCCCATCCAGTCAAAGCCGAATACGACTCGATAAGAATCCAAAACGACATGAGAACCGATCGGCTGGAAAATCCTTCCCACCTTCCGAACTCTTCGGAATACGTGCCACGATCTTTGGCCATGATTTTCTCTGCGGGTTCTATAAATAAACACCCAGGCAACCCACAGTTTCTTCACCAAGTTCTTCGCCTTCCAAGTTTCTGCCGGCCCAAGCCATTCTTTTCCCCATCCACAGTATTTCCAAGGAACTTCCAATGGCCGACAACAACAGGAGGCGCCCGGCCGCCGATGAAGCCGAAGGAAGTCGTGCCGGCGCTCGCCGCAGGTGATTAGTTGCTTACTTCTCTCCGTCCTTTTCGAGATTTCCTCCCTCTTTCTTGACGAATCTTTTCGTTCTCCCAGGGTAATCCAATGGATTGCCGCCGCTGGTGCGCCAGTCGCGGCTCCAGCCGCTGCTCCTGCGGCATCTTCGAGTTCGTCTAATCGATCTCTCGAATCAGACGACTCCCGCTACACGGACGGCGATGCCCGCCGATTCAAGGCGGAGCGCGACGACTCTCGTCGCGAACTGGAGGCTATCTCCAAACAAGCCGGGATTGCTGACCTCGAATGGCAGCACGAGCGTAAGCAACTGCTTGAAGTTATTGATGGTGAGTCCTGCAATCTGCTCAATTTCAATCTTGTTCCCCGAATGATATTAATCTGTTGCCCCTTTTGTAAACTTGCAGCGCGTGATGCCGAACTCGATCGGCTGAAGGCGCTGGCGAATGAGCTGGCGAACAAGGTAAATGCTCCTGGGGACACACCAGAAGCTCGCCTCGGAGCGGTGGCGGGCCGCATCGATGAGGTGGCCTCGCACGGCATCCGTCTGGGCACTGCCGCAGGCTTAGTCGCCATGTCGACGCACACCAACACCGACTATTCCAGAATGCCGGTCGGTTTTGCCAACGGCAGCCCAGAAGACATCGATGATATTGACGTCTCCATTGATCGTCTCGATGGCCATGGTGCTGCCATTGCCGATTCCATCCATCCCCAGTCTGTTTTGAACAGGCTCTTTCAGTAGTTTGTACTAGGGATTTATGGAATTTCGGCAATAAAACTTATCTTTTGTGATCTTGCATGAACATCTGATGTAGTATATTTTGTGCTAAGGGCAATACATTCAGTACTGGCCATTTTCCTTTTCTGTCAACATTTGCTCTGAAGGCGATTTCTTCCCGAAAATCGGCTGTTCGGCAAGTTAACATATCAATCACCGATCGATTTCAACACTGGGATAATACCTTTTCAAATATCTTCCATTTATAGCAGAAGCAAATTCTTCTCCCAACAATGTCTTCAAAATATATGCATTTCCAGGCATGCATCTAACCACTCTAAAAGGCCCTTCCCAATTTGGAGACCACTTGCCGAATGCTGCATATTTGGTTCCAATCGGCAATATTGCTTTCCAAACTAGATCACCTTCTATGAATTGCTTAACTTTCACCTTCTTGTTGTAGTACTTAGCAACTCGCACTTTATTCCTCTCAATATTCTCCAAGGCCCTGAGACGAATCATATGCAAATCTTCTAATTCGTCCATCATTAAATCTTTATAATCTTTAGAACTTAAATCCTTTTGCAACTTTATTCTCCTTGAGTCTAATTGTATTTCCCATGGCAAAATAGCATGATGCCCATACACCAACTCATAGGGAGACGTCTGTGTAGCCCCATGTGGAGCCATTCGGTAAGCCCATAAAGCCTCATTGAGTACCGAATGCCACTTTCTCGGCTTCTGATCAATCTTTTTCTGTATAATTTTAATCATAATCTTGTTAGAAGCCTCTGCCTGACCATTAGCTTGGGCATAATAAGGAGAAGAATTCAATAATTTGATGCCCATACTTTCAGCAAAATCTCTGAATTCTGAAGATGTAAATTGAGTCCCTTGATCAGTGGTGATTGTCTGAGGAATCCCAAATCTGTAAATGATATGTTCTTTAACAAATTCAACCATATTCTCCGATGTCACCTTCTTTAATGGAATTGCCTCAACCCATTTGGTAAAATAATCGGTTGCCAAAAGCACAAACTTATGCCCCTTGCCAGATGGAGGATTTATTTGGCCAATCAAATCTATTCCCCATCCTCTGAATGGCCATGGCTTGACAATGGGATTCAAAGCCGATGCCGGAACTCTCTGAATGTTTCCAAATTTCTGACAGTCTTGACATCCTTTATAATATTCAAAACAATCTTCCAACATTGTCGGCCAGTAATATCCAGTTCTTCTAATAACCCACTTCATTCGGTAGGCCGATTGATGTGCTCCACACAATCCATCATGTACTTCACTCATCAGCCTTTTTGCTTCTTCATGACTTAAGCAATGTAACAGCACTCCATCCAGGGATTTATAATACAAATTATCATCAAGAAGAACAAACTTTAAAGCTTTATACCTGAGCTTTCTAGAAACCTTTCGGGATGGATTCTCCAGATAATCGGCAATCTCTTTTCTCCAATCATCTTCTGCCAGATTACTCCCGAATGCGTATACATTATTAGCAAAAACTTCTCGAAGCTCTTTATAACCTGATGCACTTTGGGCCAATCTATTTGCCTCTCCATTATCCCCTCTAGGAATGTGTTGTAGAATTACTGACCGAAAGCTCTTCAATATTTCTTTGCATTCTTCATAGTAATTCCTCAAGGTATCACTTTTGCACTCATATTCACCATTCAATTGCTTTATGACCAATTCTGAATCTCCAAAAATTTCAACCGCAATGGCATCTGCTTCTTTCAAATATTGGAGCCCTTTGAGCAATGCCTCATACTCAGCTTGATTGTTAGTAACAGCAGATTGAATGGGAACAGCAAACTCAAATGTTTCTCCTTTGGGTGAAATTAATAAAATACCTGCTCCACCACCTTTGTTGCATGAAGATCCATCGAAGAATAACACCCAAGGAACAATGTTAAGCAAATTTAACGATGTATCATGATGTTCAGTAATGAAATCGGCAATAATCTGTCCCTTAACAGCCTTTGCCGATTCAAATCTCAATTCAAATTCAGACAAAGCTAAAATCCATTTGCCAATCCTTCCGTTCAAAATTGGCATAGACAACATGTGTTTTATCACATCAAACTTTGAATACACAATGCATTCGGCATGTAGTAAGTAGTGCCGAAATTTTGTACAGGAGTAGTAAACACATAAGCAGAGCTTCTCTATAGCCGAATACCTTGTCTCTGGATCTAATAACTTTCGGCTAAGGTATGCAACCACTCTTTCCTTCCCTTCAAATTCTTGAATGAGGGCCGATCCAATAGTTTGGGCATCGGCCGCCACGTACAACTTGAAAGGCTTGTTCAATTGTGGAGGCACCAATACTGGTGGCTTCTTCATGTATTCTTTTATTTCATTGAAAGCCTTCTGTTGTTCGTCACCCCATACAAACTTTTGATCCTTTCTTATTTTCAACAATGAGGAAAAGGGCAACACCTTTTGTGACAAGTTTGATATGAACCTTCTCACAAAATTTATCTTGCCAAGCAATGATTGTAGCTCTTTAAGATTAGTTGGAGGAACAATTTCATCAATTGCCTTCATGCTTTTATTACCAACTCCTATTCCTCCTTCATGTATCAAAAATCCCAGAAACTCTCCAGCCGAAACTCCAAAAGCACACTTGTTCGGGTTCATCTTAAGCCCATGTTTCCTTGTGCATTCTAGAGTTTTCCTTATGTCGGCCAAATGAGACTCATGATCCAAAGACTTGATCACCACATCATCAATATATATTTCTACAATCTTGCCGATCAACTCATGAAAAATATAATTCATAGCCCTTTGATAAGTTGCACCGGCATTTTTCAATCCAAAGGTCATGACAACCCACTCAAACAACCCTATGTGTCCAGGACACCTGAAAGCTGTCTTTACTATATCTTCCAATGCCATATAAATCTGATTATATCCTGCATTACCGTCCATGAAACTGAGCACTTTGTATCCAGCAGCAGCATCAACCAATGAATCAGCAATAGGCATTGGATATCCATCCATGGGTGTAGCCTTGTTTAGGTCTCTAAAATCTATGCAAACCCTCATCTTTCCATTTTTCTTATAGACAGGAACAATATTAGAGATCCAATCCGCGTATTTACAGGGCCGAATGAAATTTGCATCTAGTAATCTTTCAATTTCCTTTTTCACATCGGCCAACACTTCTTCCTTGTAGATTTTTCGGGGTGGTTGCTTGTAAGGCTTGTATCCAGGTTTGATTGGCAACCGATGCTCAACAATAGAACGGTCTAGACCGGGCATCTCCGAATAATCCCAAGCAAAGCAATCCTTGTATTCCCTTAACAATGTCACCAACTTTTCTTTGAAAACCGAATCCAAGTTAGCACTGATAAATGTCGGCCTTGGCTTGTCACCATCTCCAATGTCTACTTCTTCTAATTTATCGGCCGACACAAATCCACGTCCTAATTTTCCATCGGTTCCATCGATTGGATTTTCCATCAAAAATTACTATGAGAGCCGACTGCTTCGATCGGCTGTTGATCACTGCTGGCTGGTGCCACAGGACCTTCTCCCCAGTCTTTGCCTGAGAAACAATCTATGCCTTGATACTCCCAGAAAGCTGGTTCCATATTTGCCACGCTTATTGAATCATCTGCTTGGACAATTTCTACTTCATCATCTATCCACTGAATAAGCTGTTGATGCATAGTAGATGGAATACAACAATTCGCATGAATCCAATCTCTTCCAAGCAGCAAGCTATATGCCCCTTTGCCCTCAATGACAAAGAAAGTCGCAAGCAAAGTCTTGGAACCAATCATCAGATCAACGTGCACGCATCCTTTGGTGTCCGAAGGATTTCCAGCAAAATCATTTAGAATTATGCTCGTTGGTGTCAAATCTCTAAGGCCCATACCAAGCTTCCTGAATGTGGTATATGGCATTACATTGACAGCAGCTCCTCCATCGACAAACATCTTGGTCAATGGTTTGCCATTAACATATCCCTTCAAGTATAGTGGCTTCATGTGCCGATTCTGGGTTGGCTTCTCAAAAACAGCTTGTTTGTTCAACATCAATTGTGCCATTAACCCAAACTGTTCGGCATCATCTATATCGGGCAACATTTCTTCCTGTACAATTTGATTAGATGGAGCCATGAATTCATTCGGCAAGAAACATACCATGCATGTAGGAGCCGAATGACTATGTTCGTCAGGCCTGTCTTTTGGGAGCCATATCGATTTCATCCTAGGCCTTGCTTGCTTTAATTCTTGATTCCTCAAGCGTTGGACTCTTCTCTTTTGACTCCTTCTTAAACCAGGTGGACACCATTGTCCTTTCTGCCAAACATACTCATGATCTTCTTCTTCATGATCAATCCATCTGAAATCAGCATGTCTCTTTCTTGGTTGATCATCAAAACGCCGATCATCACTAGGATGCACCCTACCAATTCTTTCATGGACAGATCGGCGATTGGCAACATTTTGCCTATGTTCGACATACCCATTATTGCACTCAGGACAGTTACTCCTTGTAGGCAGCTTTAAACCTTCGTTCCAACAGTGTCTGAAGAATGCACACCCCCAATGCGCACGTTCCTGTTCTCGAGCATATTCTTCTTGTCTTTCCTCAAATCTTTCTTCTTCGCGCCTTCTTTCCTCTTCTTCGTATTCACGCCTTTGAAAACGCTCTTTTTCTTGCTGACGCTGCCATTTGTTGAGGAGAATACGTGTAGTAACTCTAGGTTTAAAGGATTCACCCACTTCAAATCGGCTATTCGGGAACCGAAGATTTTTCTGGCGAATCTGTTCCATTGTGATCTGCCGAGTGGGATCAACTGAACCATCCTGTCTTGCCTTCTTTGATGTCAAAACTTTCAATCTTCCCTTTTCTCCAGATGGAACAGCATTTACCATATTAACCGAGAACCCGATCATATTCTGAGGGAAAGGGTTACTGTCCAGTTTCATCTTGTTGTCGAATTTCAAATGTCCTTCCTGGATAGCTTTCTGAATCTTCATCCTAAAGACTCTGCATTCATTAATGGAATGAGAATTTCTATCATGAAACCCACAGTACCTCTTATCTTTCACCCCATCGGGCCGAAGCATAGAATGCCCCTCTGGCAATTTGATTCGGCCTTCTTTCACCAGGAACTCAAATAATTTGTCTGCCTTAGTTACATCAAAATCATATGTTCCCTTCATCTGTTTGATCCATCTTTGAGTCATTGTAACTGGTTCCTTGCTCCATACTATCTCTGCTGCAGCTATTTCCTCGCTATCTTCATATTCATCTTCTTGGTCTGCCCTTTCAAGGAATTGGTTATAGATGTCAGCCACATCATTATTTTTAGCAAATCTGACATCTTTTTTGAAACCATACGCCTGGTTACTCATCAAGGCCAATCTGTGCGACAACTGGCCCAGATCATCAAACTCCATCCCGAATAGCTTCTCCCGAATGGCAGGCAGCATGCCAGCTACAGCCATACCAGCCAGTTGATCATCAGGTATGTTCAGAGAAAAGCACATACTCTTGGTTTCCCTAAATCTCCTGAGGAACTCTGTAGGTGTTTCATTATTCCTCTGCCTTAAGCTGGTCAAATCAACCAACTTTTTCTCGGTACTGCCAATGTAGTAATGAGCATGGAATTTCTGTTCCAGGTCTTTCCAGGTGCAAATCGACTGGGCAGGCAAAGAAGCAAACCATGTAAAAGCTGGACCCGTCAGTGACAAAGGAAAGTATCTGATTCTGAAAGCCTCATCTGCCGAAGCTTCTCCAAGCTGCATCAGATATCGAGCTATATGTTCCACAGTACTAGTATCATCTTGTCCTGAGAATTTAGTAAACTCTGTTGGCACCTTGACTCTATTCGGCAATGATACCCTCTGGTACCATTCAGGGAAAGGAGACGAGTACATGTATCCCTGACCTTTAGGCTTCAGACCGAATTGATTTTGCAATACATCGGTCATTTTTTGCACCATGAGGTCGATATTGGTATCTTGATTCCCTGGTCTTCCAGCAAGCATACCTGCAGTACCAGCATATCCAGGATTCGGAAGGGCGTCGATAGCATTGTAATCCATAAACTCTGAATATCCGTTTCCATATAAATCCCTCTGCAGCCTGTTGTTCAAAGGAGATATTTTGTAAGCAGAAGCAGGCGGATTCCCTGTGGTGCCGAATGCCATATCACCGTACGTGCGAGTTTTCGGCAGTGCAAGCTGAGGATCTTGCCGAATCGGCTGTCCATTTATATCTTTAGCACCAGAACCTCCAGTTTCATCAGCATTCCCTTTACCATGTGGTTTCTGAACTGGTGCTTGAACATTGAAGTATGTCGGACCACCCAATTGCCCATGTATCTGCTCAAAGGGTTTATCCACATGCTGACCAAAAATGCTTATCATTATATGCCGAAAACTGTTTAAGAATGCAGCATTGTGATTGGTCATTGTCTCTCCCAAAGCTTTGTATAACAAGCCTGAGAATCTCTCCCTTTCTTCTTCTTCAGTAAAATCAGACTGCCCAGGAAGGAGGACTCTCGGCAAGTCGGACTTGAGAAAAGGTGCACCACTCCTGTTCTTGGCGAAAGACAGTAAACATTTGTTAATGAATTGACTAGCAGCAGCCTTTACCATCTGTTGATGCTCCTCAGACAATTCTTCCAAAGTGACATCCATGATGTCGCTCAACTCAGGCATCTTGAAAACTTGTGTTTGTCCCACCGGGCGTGCCAAAAAGTGTGTTGACGTAAAATCCGCACCTCACGCCAAGCACACAGCAAGCCGAACAAGCTGGCTTCAAACGTGGCCCGGGCTTTCGAATCCGGAAGCGTGCCAGTCAGTTTGCCTGAAAACTAACAAAGGGATAAAAACGTTTAGATCAAAACCTGGAACATGCCGGGTGAGACCAGACAGTTCCATATTTGCGGCGTTGAAGCCAATCTCGAAAGACAAATAGCTACAGAGAAGCTATCTGTCGGCAGTTAAAACCTCATTCGGCAATCGGCAAGGTACACAAGGAACGTACTGCCGAATGCATGACGTAAGCATGACGAAAGATCGGCTTTCAACCGAATGAACGTTGTAACACATACTCATAGCCGATTAACGAGAAACAGAGCATGATGGATAAATAAAAGGGTGAAACATGATCATAAATTCGCAGTAAACAAAGAATGCATAGGCCGAAAGCAGCACCCGTCAAGCATGATAACAAAACAAGTTAATCCACCGCATGATACGACTTGTTTGTGACCACACCACTAATCAGATTAGACCAATCCACCGCATGATACAATCTAACCATGAAAAGCTAAAAGCATTCAATGTTTAGTTACGAACCCACAACACAGTCACAAATTTACATTAAAACAAGAACGCATAGGCCGAAAGCAGCACCCGTCAGGTATGGCAACAAACGATGTTAGGCCGAAAGCAGCACCTAACCCGTTTGAGGCCACACCACCAATCAGACTAGATCAATCCACCGCATGATACAATCTAATCGTGAAAGGCTAAAAGCATTCATTGTCCAATGCAAACCCACGAACACACGTTCACTCGTGAGAGCACTGCCGAATACGGCTATTTAGCCGAATCGGGGTCCATGGCGAAGGAACAGGCCTAATCGGTAAAGGTAAATCTATCAGATCGAATCGAATTCTAATCCACCGGATGATTAGCTCTAAGACGACCCAAAAACCTGCATCTACCGCATGATACCCGGTTCTGTCAAGATCTACACAATACCGACAAGCTTGAACCCGCGACACGTAGCAACCTAGATCGGTTTCGGATTCGGCTATGAGGGGATAAATCGTTGCACCATAAAGCAGAGCCGATCCTAGCCGATCTAGACTGGGCAAAGGTGTGTTGCATGAATTAAGCACATAGTAAAAAACGAAGCAACACGGGGTAACTTAATGAATCTGCTAGATCTTGCCGAAATCTAACAGAGCCGATAACTTGGTCCATACTAGATCTTAGCCCACCGCATGGCTCATGACCTAACAGAGGAACCTTCTTGAGACCACAACTTAAATCCACCGGATGATACTAAGCATGGTAACAAGACTACTTGCATCAAAGCTTAAATCCACCGCATGATACTAAGCATGATACAAGGTTGCCGGTACTTACGGAGGTCGACGGATCGATGACTCCTCTCGAAGAACTCGACGACTCGACTAAAGGACTCGATGTTGGCACGGGGCCGGTTTGTTGTATTGATTGATCGCGATGATGATTTCTACAATTGCCATGGGTTTATATTTATACCCAGGTCTTGATACAACTCCTAGTCGGACACGACTGCAATATTTATCCCTAAAATAAACGATGAATCTTCGTGTCCATATCGCATTCCTTGTTTGAACCGGCCTTTCTTTTTATTCCACGTCATCACGCCTTCCCGAGTACTCTTTCCATACGATCAGCGCTTCTGCCGAATGACGACGTGTCCCCGACCGCAGAGCGTCTCCTGCCGAATGCTTCACCTTTGCCGAATGACGACGCGCTCCCGACCGCAGAGCGTCTCCTGCCGAATGCTTCACCTTTGCCGAATGATAACGCGCTCCCGACCGCAGAGCGTCTCCTGCCGAATGCTCCAGCAAAGCCTCCTAGCCGAATGGCATCTTTCCACCAAATCTGGCCCACATGTCAGCTTCTTTCCGGTGCCAATTTTTGGTGTCAACACTAATTGAGATTAAACTCCGGCTTTTCATAAATAAATGTTAACTTTGATAAATATTGACTTAAATGTGTTACAGTTATAATACTGACTAATTCAACACCGTTCATAAAATTATTCGGTTAGAAGTTCTCATATAATCTATTTTAAGTTAATGCTTTAATTAAAATAATTTGTACTTGAATATTTACAATTAAAAATATGACTAGTTTAACTAGAGATATAAAGTTATTTGATTTGATAAACATGTTCCTTTAATTAAAAGCCAATTAAGAATTATATTTTGGTTTTCTTATTAATGATTAATGTGCTTAATATATTATAAGTTTTAAAAGTGATAGTTGAACAAGTTATAATATTGGAAACCTAGGTATAACTTTGTTGTAACTTGGATTAAGGTTATATTTAGATTTCATAGGTTTTCACAGATCACTGTTAACTTGGTTTAATTGGTTAATAACTAGTGTTTTTAATTAAAGCCAACTTAGAAGTTTCACTTCCAAGTAATTTGATTAATAAACCTTCAATGTGACTTTGTTCTAGTGTTCTCGTTTGGTTATTAATTATCTATCTATTAAGTTTTCTCTATAAAATATGATTAAGTAATATTTCGGATTTTAATAAGCTTATGTAAAATTGATTAATGAGTGTTAAACTAGATTTCAAACTAAAAAGGTGATTAGCGTCAAACTTAATGCTTTCTTAAATGAGTAGTAATTTGTGTGAATGTCAACATAAATGTGTTTTATCAATAATATTGATTAGTTCAACATGGTCAATAAAAATTAATCAATTAGATGCTCGCATCTGTTTTTAATACTAAAGTTATGTGTTTAATTACATAATGTCTACAAAAAGAAAATATAGTTATAAATAAAATACATTCTTGGTTTCACATATTTAATTCAATCAAATTCCAGGAAATAGTCTCTTATATATGATTTTATCAAATTAAAATTTATAAAGCGTATAGTGTTTCCTTTTTAAATCTAAAGTCTTCCGCTAGTTTTAAGTTTTCAATCATAGTTCTGTTCTCAGCCTTTCCTTTGCCTCTAAACCCAATCCTGCTAGTGCACCTTTCGTTTCTCACTTAGTCCCTATTCTGTTTTGCCAATCAACCGTCTCCAACATCTATCGCATCCTATAAATTCATCGGCCAGTGTTTCCAATGACCGCAACACTCGTTTCTGCAATCCTATCGCTAGTCCATCTTTTCTGAGCCATATCACTAAGTTTGAGTATAGATCTTTTCCTATGTTGTGGTTTCTCTGCAAATCAATATTATTTTAATTTTTAACTTTATATTGCTTCAATGATATGGTGTGAGTTACTATGTCATTGTATTGTAATATAAAATTAAATTATTAAAGTAATATATTGTTGTTTGAGATCCTCGTATTCATAAATCCTCTGTACATGTGATATTCCTTGTGCCAATTAAAGCTCTGCCTTGGAACCTTCGTATCTTTCTCTCTTTCTCTGATCTTCGTGGTCCTTAGGTTCTCGTAACCATAGTAACGAGCCCTATCCGTTAGTGCGCTCTTTTAAAGCTTTTCTTTTGATTGGTGTACTGTTCTTAGTTGTACTTGTTTGTTTGCTTGTATAGTTTTATGCTTGCATGCTTGTGTTCGATGATTGCTACGAGTAGACGGAACGTTGTTCAACTGAAGAAGACTTTTGAAGATGTTTTGAGCAGCTACACTTTGGAGAAAGGCAAGTGTCCCTAACCATCCTTCTACCTATGCTTTATTTATAATATCAAGATGTTTTAATCGGAACATGGAGAACCACCCAGGAAAACAGTGCAACCATAAGTACCATATGGCTCTGGTCTTGGCTGACTAATTAGAGACTTTAGTGGATGGTAACCTTACCCGAAAGGGGCATGGGGGGCGGCGGTTGACGGGGTATAGCTCGGTCCTCTTGAGCTGTGGGCTTTGGTAAGAGACAGACCTCATTAGGGAGGGTTATACTTTGCTTCTGAACCGGAAACCTTAGCGGGTTACTATTTACTAAGGAATCTTTGTAAAGGCCTCGTAGCGTCCCTATGCGGTCACACCTCGGTAGTGTGATTTAAGAGGATTGGCCCCCTCGGCATGGTTGGGTTTAAAGTTCTTCTGAACTTTTACGCGGCTTATGGTGAAAGTGTACAACCTCTGCAGAGTGTAAAACTGTTATAACAGCCGTGCTCACGGTTAAGAGCGGCCTGGACCCTCACATGAGTAATATACTTGAACATGATATTAAATTGATCTCTGGTTATTTCTTGTGGCCTTGCTGAGTACCAACCATAAGTGTACTCATCCTTGCTAACCGCTGCTCAGAAGAAGAACTTGTATGAAGCTGTTTGAAGATGGTGCTCAGTTCTAGGCGTACGCAACCCCCAGTCGACTGCCTGTGAAGGTTGGAGCCTTCGTTTCCAGGATACGCTGTATACTCTGATAGACTCGTAAGTCATTTATATAGTTTATTATACGTGATACTTTATCTGTTATTCACATTCTGGCTTACTGTATGTGTGAAACTTGATCCTGGCACACATACAGAGCACACTCGGTTTGTTTTCTAGAACCGGGTGTGACAGAGGTGGTATCAGAGCTGTATCGACTGTAGGACGTAAGCCTAGATAGAACTGGTCGTTTTTTAAGATCCAATTTGCTATATAATCCTTGCTTCCACTATCCTTGGTATTTTTGTAAAAAAAAATGCTATCCTTGAGCATTTTACCCCCTTGATGATTTATCTTTCTGGTCAATACATCCTTGAATATTCCACCTTCGCCTTGATCACTTATTTCTCACTATAGACATCTGATTATTCACCTCCACCTTGGTTTAATAAATTGCTGATCTAGCATCTTTGACCCTCTCACTTCTCCTTTTGAAGTACTTTACCTTGACTATTAACCTCTCTCCTTGAAGTTGATATTATGTCTGTGAGTATCCTTGTTTACTCACACACATCCGGATACTAGTCAATTTACTCCTGTTGCCTCCTTTCACCCTCCGTGCTTTTATGTCACTTTGGATTTCTTCCTTGGTTCTGATCCCAAAGTGTCTTCTCTACTCTTCATTTATTTTAAAAATATAGCATGCATGTATCGTTTAATGCAAGCCCAAATCACCTTGAAGAATGAAGATATGAGTATATTACAAGAAGTCCAACCGGAACAATGGAAGACTGCATCAAGCCTACCAACGTTACAACCAAGAAGTCAGCTGCACGACATTTGAAGATGTGCCATATGACCATATTTAGGAGGATGCCCTAAACCTTGACTAACAACGTTTAGTACCATTATATGCTTGACCTTAGTTGAGTGTGCTTGTAATGCCTGTTATTATGCCATTGTTTGATTTGCTTCTTTGCATTGATTGTATAGTTGGGTTCTCATCTTTTTCCCGCACATCCTTGTTTTCTTGCTATCTCTTCGTCACAAGTCGATAAAGAACATCAGAGAAAAAGAAAAGTTGATCTCCTGGTGAAGAAATGAAGCTAAAGAAGATTAGGAGTGAAGACTTGGCAACTTCACCAACAAAGAAGATGAAGTCTAGTGAACCAACTCCAGAAGATCTTTCTTCCCAAAAATCTACTGAACTGTTCTCCTCCTTGATCCCTAGTCTCTGCGAATCTCGGGACGAGATTCTGTTTAAGGGGGGTAGTCTTGTCACACCCCAAATTTTCCAAATTTGGGATGTGAATAAATAATATAAATAAATACAATAAATAAAACAAATATATATATAAAATTTATAAAGTTTATAAAATTTTATATAAGTTGGAATGAATTTGTTTAATTTATAAAATTTTCCAAGGTTTAAATAATTAACAGGAATGTAATATATATATAATATAAATATATTCTAATTTCAAAACAAATGTGTGTTTATAACTCCCTAAAATTCATCATCAATTAAATTAAAGCAACCCTATGAAATTTTCTAAGATTTATTAAAGCTTAAATAAAATTTTCTAGGAATTAATTGGAATTTCTAGCCTTTTATCAATTTAAATATCACATTAAATAATTATTTTTAGTCAAAATAAGTTTTTGTTGCATTCATGCTGTTGCATATATTTTTGGTTGCTAGTAAATCAAGTTGGAATTTAAATTCTGTTTAAATTCGAATTTGATTTGCTTTTGTTTGAGTTTTAGAAAAGTTTAAATTGATAGAGTTCGTTTTTGCCCCTTGAGCTCTCGGCCCAGTCCATCCTTACCCCCTCTGCTTTTCAGCTCGGCCTGCTTCATCACCCGAGCCGGCCCATTTTCTTTTCTCCTCGGCCCGCTCCTGTTTCGGCCCAGCGCGGCCCGTTCTTTTCCTCCCCGTCGCTCTCTCCTCTGAGTCGCTGACGAGTGGACCCCGCATGTCAGCCCTCTCGTCTTCCTCTCGCCGTGTTCGAATCGAACACCACGGCCGAGTCCCGATCGCCCCCGCCTCAGACTCCCACCGCCGCACACCTTTCCTACCCCAATCCCCGGCCTATTTAAAGCGCCGATGCCCTTGCGTTTTCCCATCAAGGAATCGAAGCCGCGAGCCCTAGAAACAGAGCCGGCCGAGCCGCCGCCATTGCCGAACTCGCTCTGATGTCGCCGATCCGCGCCTTCGTCGCCGCTTTCTCGCCGTCGAGCACATCAGTAGGTCCGTCTCGATCTCCTGCATCTAATCATCGTGTTCTCGATTGAAGATTGGCCGCGCTCCGTGCTAAATTGCTCGTCGCCGTTCTCCAGCGCCGCCGACCGTCGTTCGTCGTTGTTCACCGCCGTCGTTGATCCGCGTTGTCGCCGCCGCTCTCTCGCCGAGGAGTACCCCTGGAGGTTCGTCTTGACCTCTCGAAGCTCTCCATCGAGTTCTTGACCCGAGTTCGGTTGCGCATCGTGCTAATTGAGCTCGCCGACGATCTTCAGTGCCGCCGGCCGCCGCTCGTCGTCGTCCGTCGCCATCGCCGGCCAATCCCCGTCGAATTCACTCCTGGTGAGTTCGTCTCGGTCCCTTCTTGCTCTCCGTCTTGTTCTCGTTGCTTTTAGTGCACCGTAGTGTCGGATCCGCATCCACCCGAAGCTCCCGACCCATTCATGGCGCCGCCGCCGTCGGTCGTCGTCTACCATCGCGCGTCTGTCGTCCAGAACCCCTTAGGTGTACTCGTCTTGGTCCGGCGAGTCCCTGGGACTTGGTCCCGAAGCAAACCGAGCTCCGTAGCGTGTTTCCGACGAGCCTCCGGCGAAGCTCCGCCGCGGTCGTCGCAGCACCGCCGCTGTTCTTTCCCCGCGTCGGCGAGCTACTGTTCGATCTGTTTTGGTCCGTTCGATCGCGGTTCAACGGTCCTGATTAGATTCCATCCCAGGTCAAACCGTTCACATACCGGTCAACCCTGGCGATTTTGCATAAGAGTCCTTCAGGAATCTGAAAATTAATCCGCAGTCCAAATTAATTCGAAAATAATTACAAATAGGTCCTTTTTATTTTATTTTAGCCCCTGGAACTTTTAAAACTTTGCCAACAAGTCCCTGAACCTTAGAAAAATCATATCTCTCACGTTTTAACTCCGTTTTAAACCGTTCTTGTTGCATTAGCTTCGTATCAACTTAAACTACGCGTTAGTACTGTTATTTACACCATATTTTATTTCTGAAATTTATTTATTATTAATTTGATTAAAGGCTAATTACATGTGCTTTCTTAAATAAAATCTAATTAAGTTTGACACATCGGTTTTTCTTGTTAAATATTAATTTGATTAATATTATTCACTGAGTTGTATAAATAAAAGTTGATAGGTTGCAAATATTTTGGTTGCATAAATAATATTAACTTGGTTAATACTTATTTCTTGAGCGTTCTAAATAAAATTGAAGTAGATAATATCTTGGTTTCTTTAAATAATATTAACATGATTAATATTAATTTTATAATCTTTCTAACTAAGATTTAATTAGGCTCTATCTTGTTGCTTCATAAAATTATGTTAACTTGATTAATGTTTATAATCACTAGTTCTCTAATTAAAAGCTAATTAGAGTTAAAACTTCAAGT
Organism: Echinochloa phyllopogon; assembly: GCA_033239725.1. Taxonomy (NCBI): domain Eukaryota; kingdom Viridiplantae; phylum Streptophyta; class Magnoliopsida; order Poales; family Poaceae; genus Echinochloa; species Echinochloa phyllopogon. The sequence continues at coordinate 5,217,395 of BTCW01000009.1, read as the reverse complement.
TTTCATAAATAATTGTCAATCTTGATTAATGTTAACATAATTATCATTCATTGGTTTTCTGAATAAAATATAAATAAGTTCCATCTTGATTTTTGAAAAAAGTGATATTAATTTGATTAATAATTACTTAAATAGCTCTTTCTAATTGAGATTAAACTCCGGCTTTTCATAAATAAATGTTAACTTTGATAAATATTGACTTAAATGTGTTACAGTTATAATACTGACTAATTCAACACCGTTCATAAAATTATTCGGTTAGAAGTTCTCATATAATCTATTTTAAGTTAATGCTTTAATTAAAATAATTTGTACTTGAATATTTACAATTAAAAATATGACTAGTTTAACTAGAGATATAAAGTTATTTGATTTGATAAACATGTTCCTTTAATTAAAAGCCAATTAAGAATTATATTTTGGTTTTCTTATTAATGATTAATGTGCTTAATATATTATAAGTTTTAAAAGTGATAGTTGAACAAGTTATAATATTGGAAACCTAGGTATAACTTTGTTGTAACTTGGATTAAGGTTATATTTAGATTTCATAGGTTTTCACAGATCACTGTTAACTTGGTTTAATTGGTTAATAACTAGTGTTTTTAATTAAAGCCAACTTAGAAGTTTCACTTCCAAGTAATTTGATTAATAAACCTTCAATGTGACTTTGTTCTAGTGTTCTCGTTTGGTTATTAATTATCTATCTATTAAGTTTTCTCTATAAAATATGATTAAGTAATATTTCGGATTTTAATAAGCTTATGTAAAATTGATTAATGAGTGTTAAACTAGATTTCAAACTAAAAAGGTGATTAGCGTCAAACTTAATGCTTTCTTAAATGAGTAGTAATTTGTGTGAATGTCAACATAAATGTGTTTTATCAATAATATTGATTAGTTCAACATGGTCAATAAAAATTAATCAATTAGATGCTCGCATCTGTTTTTAATACTAAAGTTATGTGTTTAATTACATAATGTCTACAAAAAGAAAATATAGTTATAAATAAAATACATTCTTGGTTTCACATATTTAATTCAATCAAATTCCAGGAAATAGTCTCTTATATATGATTTTATCAAATTAAAATTTATAAAGCGTATAGTGTTTCCTTTTTAAATCTAAAGTCTTCCGCTAGTTTTAAGTTTTCAATCATAGTTCTGTTCTCAGCCTTTCCTTTGCCTCTAAACCCAATCCTGCTAGTGCACCTTTCGTTTCTCACTTAGTCCCTATTCTGTTTTGCCAATCAACCGTCTCCAACATCTATCGCATCCTATAAATTCATCGGCCAGTGTTTCCAATGACCGCAACACTCGTTTCTGCAATCCTATCGCTAGTCCATCTTTTCTGAGCCATATCACTAAGTTTGAGTATAGATCTTTTCTTATGTTGTGGTTTCTCTGCAAATCAATATTATTTTAATTTTTAACTTTATATTGCTTCAATGATATGGTGTGAGTTACTATGTCATTGTATTGTAATATAAAATTAAATTATTAAAGTAATATATTGTTGTTTGAGATCCTCGTATTCATAAATCCTCTGTACATGTGATATTCCTTGTGCCAATTAAAGCTCTGCCTTGGAACCTTCGTATCTTTCTCTCTCTCTCTGATCTTCGTGGTCCTTAGGTTCTCGTAACCATAGTAACGAGCCCTATCCGTTAGTGCGCTCTTTTAAAGCTTTTCTTTTGATTGGTGTACTGTTCTTAGTTGTACTTGTTTGTTTGCTTGTATAGTTTTATGCTTGCATGCTTGTGTTCGATGATTGCTACGAGTAGACGGAACGTTGTTCAACTGAAGAAGACTTTTGAAGATGTTTTGAGCAGCTACACTTTGGAGAAAGGCAAGTGTCCCTAACCATCCTTCTACCTATGCTTTATTTATAATATCAAGATGTTTTAATCGGAACATGGAGAACCACCCAGGAAAACAGTGCAACCATAAGTACCATATGGCTCTGGTCTTGGCTGACTAATTAGAGACTTTAGTGGATGGTAACCTTACCCGAAAGGGGCATGGGGGGCGGCGGTTGACGGGGTATAGCTCGGTCCTCTTGAGCTGTGGGCTTTGGTAAGAGACAGACCTCATTAGGGAGGGTTATACTTTGCTTCTGAACCGGAAACCTTAGCGGGTTACTATTTACTGAGGAATCTTTGTAAAGGCCTCGTAGCGTCCCTATGCGGTCACACCTCGGTAGTGTGATTTAAGAGGATTGGCCCCCTCGGCATGGTTGGGTTTAAAGTTCTTTTGAACTTTTACGCGGCTTATGGTGAAAGTGTACAACCTCTGCAGAGTGTAAAACTGTTATAACAGCCGTGCTCACGGTTAAGAGCGGCCTGGACCCTCACATGAGTAATATACTTGAACATGATATTAAATTGATCTCTGGTTATTTCTTGTGGCCTTGCTGAGTACCAACCATAAGTGTACTCATCCTTGCTAACCGCTGCTCAGAAGAAGAACTTGTATGAAGCTGTTTGAAGATGGTGCTCAGTTCTAGGCGTACGCAACCCCCAGTCGACTGCCTGTGAAGGTTGGAGCCTTCGTTTCCAGGATACGCTGTATACTCTGATAGACTCGTAAGTCATTTATATAGTTTATTATACGTGATACTTTATCTGTTATTCACATTCTGGCTTACTGTATGTGTGAAACTTGATCCTGGCACACATACAGAGCACACTCGGTTTGTTTTCTAGAACCGGGTGTGACAGAATGCCACCAGAGCAAGTCGAGGACGACTTGCAGCCAAGAAGGGGAGAATGATGAGGACATCACCGGCTTAAATACGACCATATTAATGGCTTGCAAACCAAATGTGAATCAATCCTATATCACAATTATTGTTGGTACATTCGATGAATTGATGCTGCGCCATGATGTGTGTTCATTCTCATTTTCAGAAATACATACGTGGATTAAAAAGAGTGCTAGACACATATGGAAGACATGGAGGACCAAAGAAGTTGATTGGGGACCAATTCTAAGTATTCCCACGTCCCCCATCAGGTTACCACGTCACATTGGCCTAAGGAAGGAAAGAGACCAAATCCAACACGTTTTGGAAAGTCTGGATTCGGACGGCAGGAAAGTGCTGACTTACGACGGCCACCACGGTTTCATCCGGACTCCGTTTTGGGCGTTTAAGTACTTGATGGAAAGCTTATCAAGTCTACTTTCAGATGGATCCAGACTCACCCTCGTACCTGTTCAGATGCGGCCGCAATCATCGATTTACTACAGAGACCTTTTCTGCCTACGGTGCTGCGTCACCTTATTTTGGGCCAATGGACCGTGTATCAAGTTGGGTCCATTAGGGGCGCGTCCTAGGGTTGTAGGACGACCCAACCTCGTCCTGGTCGTCCTCCACCCTCTTTTATACCTCCATAGCCGCCACAAACAGATTGAGTTTTGTTTAGATCAAGTTTAGCCATTGCTACTTGCTTGTAAGCGCGCGTGCTGGTCCAGCCGCCCGTCTTCGAGTCTACGGAACCCCACTTCGTTGGTGATTGAGTTTGAGATTGAGATACTTAAATTCCCATCTAGTAAATTCAGTACTTGTATCATACTTGTTCTTGCTAGTTCTTCGATTGCTTGCAGGACAGGTCAGGTGACGCGCTCCTACAAGATCGCGGCATCCATAGGAGGTGGTGTATCGGTCGCTAAGACGCAGTCTTTGAAAGGTTGTAGTCGGGCCGTGAACGTCGTCTCCTCCAATCGAGTTATTCCCCACACCTCTCATCGAAAGATTGGGCACAAACCCCAGCGGGTTCGCATCAGATCCGGCCGCGGCGGCGTGCCAGGCGAAGAGACGGGCGGCGAGGGGAGGAGGCGGCGGGGGACAGGGCAAGCCAGGCGCCGACGCCGGAGAGCGCATCGCGGAGGCGGCGGTGAGGGCGAGGAGCTCGCGGGGGTGGAGATGCGGCGGCCGTGTGTGTGCTACCTGACGTGTGACGCCGGCGTCGGAGTCCCCTTGTGCTACTGACATGTGGGCCCGCGCCCGATGATGTGGCGCTACGTCGGACAATACCGGGGTCAAAAATAGCTCAGGGAGGTCACGAGTCTGGTTTCGAGAATTGAGGGAGTCTGAACGGACGGTTTTTGAGTCCAGGGAGGTTTCGCGAACTCGGTTCAACATCCAGGGAGGTAAATGAGACTTTTTCCCTCCCTCTTTCATCCCCCAACCGGGCTTTTCGATTGGGTATTGGGTCAATTGGATGCCCCTGATTTCGGCCCCACGAAAGACCCGTAATTAGGGGTGGTAAAGGGCCCTCACTTTTGTACTAGAAATTTCAAGGATCGGGCTAAAATAATACTAGTTTTTAAGCTAAATTTTGTTAGGGCCAAGTTAGATTGTGAAGGAACAAACGGGCCATGATCCGTTACCACCCCTACCCGTAATATCAAATTTCATATTTCTTGCCCGCCAGCCAGGAAGCCAGCAAAAAGGTTCGAGCACATTATCATTTTATTAAGTGTGATGGTATGCACATAATATAAATTATTATTACTGAAACATGAAACACGAATGATTCGAACCACCATACCTGAGATCGCGATCTCTAGACGGGATTTCACGACGAACTCCCCCACATTGTTATCCATATTTATATCACAATTTTAAAATAATAAAATTGAAACCACGCAAGCACTAACATCATTGGCCCAATGCCGGTGCCGGGACACCTCGCGAAATTCCTGTCGACTCGAAAGTTCGCTACAGCAAACGCGATGCATGCATGTAGCGAGCATGTCGCGGATGGCGACGCGACACGGGCAGGAGGAATGCAACTATGCAAGGGGCAACACGTGGTGCTCCCTTTCGGAGGGGTCAGCAGCTTGGCCGCGCTGGATTCCCTTGTCCTCATGGCCACCTCGCGAGTCGGCCAGCTTTCCAGCCTGTCATGGCCATGGCCTGATGCTGCCGTGTGCGTCCTGCGTCCTTGCAATGGCGTAGTTGATTACTGTGTATTTTTTCTCGAGGGAATTATAAATCGGTTGGTTTCACCAAAACGGGTGGGTGCATGTCGCGGCACCGTGGCGTTGGTGCTGGTTCTAGCTCTCTTCTCCGATTGGGAACCCCCGTGGCCCTGCAAGGGCCCTAGACTGTCCCGATCTTGGACAAGCCAATGCATCCAAATCTAGGTGTTAGATTGGTGCTTTCGTGACATCCACTGCTCTGCATTGCTCGCTACTCCAAATCTAGTAGTTGTAGTAGTACTTTGTTATTGGCAAGCAATAAGAAAATAGAAGTGCGGAGTTTGAAACTCGATTTTTGTTGTGCAAGGGGATATTGATATTGCTAGCTTTTTCAAAATTAAAATCGTGGAGAATGATAGCCTAGGCCCCTGCTTGTCTCTGCCACTGAATGTACGGTGTTAAATGGCTCGGACATTTGAATAATTCAGAGAGGCGGTGTTCACTTCCCTGAAAAGAGATTGTGAATTTGGGTGAAAATGTCACATCGAACACTGTAGCACTTTTCGTTCGTTTGTGGTAATCATTGTCCTACCATGACCTAACTAGGCTCAAAAGATTCGTCTCGTCGTGTACATCAAAACTATGTACTTAATTTTTTTATTTACCTACATTTAATGCTTCATGCATGAGGAGAGAGATTTGATGTGATAGTGAATAGTAAAGTTTAGAGAGAGAAAGTTTAGGGGAAGTTTTGGATTTGAAGGGAAGTGAACACCGCTACAGTCCAAGACTACGAGGCTGACTAGAACAATGCTGTCAGACCTCCTCTCAAGTCATCGATGGTGAAAGTACAGGCCGGACCTATTGTTTCCTTCATTGATGTTAGGAGAGTTGTTGTGGCTGGTCTTTGTTTCTGTTTGACTGTTTCTTTTCTCTTATTCAGCTAATCACTCAGTTATAAATTACGTACTATTTTATCCGGCTCTTTTAGATACATTGTTTTTTTATGTATATATACATACACTATATCTAAATGTACAAAAAAACTATGTTTTAAAAAATTCAAAACAAATAATAATTCAAAACAGATAGAGTATTTTAAAGGTCATTGTTCGTCTAATCTAGACTTTTTTTTATCAAAGACATAATCGAAAGCTCTTCTATTTGGTTCGTTTTAAAAGAGAACTCTAGTGCAAACCAACCCCTCCGTGCAACGTCGTGTAGCCCAGATCGAATAACAAGGAAGGTGAGAGGAGGGATTAGCGAAACAATAGGAAAGAAGGTGGGAGGGGAGGTTAGCAAAACAACAAGAAACTAAATAGGAAAGGTGGGAGGTGGGAGGACCATTGGATCAACATCGTGTCATTCAGATTGAAGTTTACAAAGTTTGTAAGGAGTGATTGGTTTCCTGATACGTTGCCGTTTTAAAAAGCCTCGATAAGTAAACAAAAATTATCCAGTTGTGGTGCAGGATGTCAAAAAATCTGGATGTGCACTGTACATTGGGATGGTCCACGCACGCTATCATGTGTGCATGGCACTCCGGTCTACTGTAACAGGTTTGCATCAAGGGGGCAAGCGCGTACAGGAGCCGCCAGCCGCCAGCATTCATGAGAGCAACCACATTTGGATGAGTCTCAAATACAGGCCGCCTGTACGTCTCGGACATCATTGCAACAGAGAAGACACCCTCAGTACGTGGGCCAAAACATCGTGTCAGTGGCAGTGCTGGTGGGAGGTGGTGCATGCATCCCAGTTTGTTGCATCAGGACGCCTTAAAAGCACAATGATCATTTCGCTTGATCATCAGCATCTAACTGTTGAAGTATTGCAAATTGATCGATATTAGTACTATGCTGATTAAGTGTTTGCACATGCTAAGTTCTCTGAAAAAAAAAGACAAGAACGATTCTTGGTCCTGGGAAAGCATAGCCTAATCTTGCAAAGTTGGCAAGACCGCAAGAGGCAGAACAGTGAGCATGCATATGCATGCATGCCATTCCTTCCCCGTGGCTTCTCATCATGCGCAATTCCAATTTCCGACCTCCTCCTCCCGCCCCCTGATTTGCTCCGACACTGTGTCGTTTAGTCTAATCCGCGTCAGCTTGTTCGTTCCAGATCTGCGATGATGCCCTGATCCAAATCTCGGCCTGAAATAATGAAGCTTCCCCTGGCGTTCGCGCAGGGTTAAACACACACAAACATATTTTAGTCTCGCGCACACATTCCGTTTCCTGCCTGCCGCCCGCGATTAATCTGCAGAGCAGCAGCAGCAGCAGTGGCTGCAACTCAACGCCTCTCTGCTGCAGTGCTGCAGGTCGCGCACGGACGATGCGAGTAAAATAGCCGCGCGGACGCATCTGGCCACGTCGAGATCTGTTATAAACGTCGGCGAATAACGAAGTAATCAAACACAGCGGGACACAAGATTTAATGTGGAAACCCCTCCAATGCGAAGGGGAAAAACCACGGGCACCAGCCAGCACAATCTCACTATATCTCAAGAGTCGGGTTACAACGCCTATGGCGACTTACAAGAGAATTCTTTCAATACCTTTAAAAGTTCCTCATCACCGGTGTATCTGAAACCTTCTCTGGTAAGTGTGCTCAACGAAATCAAATTTCTTGTCATTTCTGGTATGTACCTTACATTGATCAATGTGCGTGTCATGCCATCATGCGTCCTGATCTGAACAGAACCGATGCCCACAATTTCACGTGGGTTATCATCCCCCATCTGCACTACATCTCCTTGCTGCACGGGCTTATATGAACTAAACCAATCTTTGTTAGTGCAGATATGGAACGAACATGCAGAATCCAGAACCCATTCATCATGACCAGTAACACAACCAGCGAGAACAGCCAGACAATCTCCGGAATCAGAGTCAACAGCTGCAGAGACAACAGAGACCTTACCATCAGAATTCTTCTTCATCTTCTCCTTATACTGGAGCTTCCTGCAATCCTCAATGTTATGATTCGTGAGCTTGCAGTAATTACAGAATTTCTTATTGTTCCGAGCTTTCGACTTGGAACGGCTTCTCCCATCAAAGTTCTTGTTACGATCGTTTCCATTGTTGGAGGATCGATTCTCAGATCGTCCTCTCACATGTAACGCATCGCCCTTGGAGGACGACGACCCGTCTGCCTGAACCATACCCTTCATCTTCTCCCTGGACTTGAGCCCCTCATAAACTTCCTTTAAGGTCAATTCATCACGACTCAAAAGTATGGTGTCACGGGAATTAGCAAACGAATTTGGCAATGAACATAACAGTAAAAGACCTAAGTCCTCATCATCATATGTCACCTCCATCGCCACTAGGTCAGCAACGATCTTTTTGAAATTGGCGATGTGGCTCATCACCGATTCCTCCTCCTTCATTTTCAGAGTGAACAGCTTCATCTTCATATGCATCTTACTGGTAAGATCCTAGCTTCATCTTCATATGCATCTTACTGGTAAGATCCTTGGACATACAGATCGATTCCAGTTTGAGCCAAAGGGCCGCAGAAGTTTTCTCTTGCAACACCTCCTGCAAAATATCATTATGAAAATGAAGTTGGATTAGAGAGAGTCTTCTGATCCTTGCGCTTCTCCTCGGGAGTCCACTCCTCCTGCCTCTTGCCGAAACTTTCCAGCGCCTCATCATAATCGTGAGTCTGCGCCAGAACTCCCCGCATCTTGACTTGCCATAGCGAGAACCGCGTGTAAAGGGGGTACGGGGGGCGAAGCCCCCCGTGGTACAGTATATATACCCTTGCTAGGGTTTCGTGGAGAAAGAATTCTCTTGTAAGTCGACATAGGCGTTGTAACCCGACTCTTGAGATATAGTGAGATTGTGCTGGCCGGTGCCCGTGGTTTTTCCCCTTCGCATTGGAGGGGTTTCCACGTTAAATCTTGTGTTCCGCTGTGTTTGATTACTTCGTTATTCGCCGACGTTTATAACAGAGATCCGCGGCCGAGACTGGCCGGCCGTCCATCCAGGATGGCGCGAGCGCGAGAGATTCCCCCTGCCGCCCGGTGGTCGACGCCCGGGCGTGCAGGATCCACGCCGTTCCCGGCCTGTGCCGTCTCCCAGCCCCGACGCGCGAACGTTCCCGGAAGCTGGCTAAAACCCAAGGGCGCGGCCGCAACGGGCGGGGCGCCACGCCCGTCGGCTCGGGCTGGTCGCCGGGTCCGGTGGTGCCGAAGCAACCTGGGGGAATCATTTGGGTTTGGGGGCGCGGCACGACCAGACCAACTGGCCCGTCGTGCAGCCCGGGTGGCTCCCCACCCGCCCGGGCATGTGCGTGCGCGCTCCCCCTGCCCTGCCTGCCCCCGTGATCCAACGTGCGCGACGAAGCCCGGTGGTTGAGGAATGAGGAGGTGGCTAGCTCTCCAGCTGGGTCGTTGGGCAGCTCGATCTATCGCCGCGGCGCGCATGCACGGCGCCACGCGCCCGGTCACCCGCAGGTAAGCCCGCGCGAGGTCGCTGCTGGCTGCCTGGCAGCTAGGCTACGTTATCTCCCCCGCCGGATCGGTCGCCGGCCTCAGCTCCTCGCCGTGCGTGATGGCCGTGAGCCGTTGACGCGAGCCGAGCCCGATCGATCGTTTCATGTGTAACACGAGGTGACGAGATCACGGGAATCAAAACGCGAAACCGCGCGCGCGCACGCACCCGACGAGGTGTTGGTTGTGGCGGTGATGGCGACGGTGTGGGCTAGTACGATCTAGGGGGGCGCTAGGTCACAATTTCTGAGCGGACGGGAAGGAAAGGCGCCAATGATGGTACGTGACACCACGTGAACTCCGGCCAGCTCCGGCCGCCGGGCGGACCACGCGTCCCGAGCTCCGTGGGGGGCAAGCTGCAATGGCGCCACACGGGCGCTCCCACCTGGCCAGCGTCGCTCCCCCGGATCCGAGGCTGCACGCGACCTCTACATGCGGCTACTCGATGGAGTGAGTGACCTAGCGCCTATAAGTGTCAATTGTCATAGCCTTTTGGCCTACCTTGCAACGGAAAGGCCATGGTGACGCAAAGGAGGAAAGATGGAAATATACCAGCGTCGACGCAGCAAGCGTCTGCATCATACTCTCCCTATGACGTGAACCCCAGCCGTTTGGGTGCGTGAGGCTAGAAGAATCGAGATGATAAAGCGTTTCCAAGAAGTTCATGACCTACAAACATTTTAAGCTGAAGATTTGCTTTTTCCCCCCTCTCTCAAGAACAAGAAGATATACTGTGAAGCTTATATTTCACCGGAACAACTTATCCAGGCCACACACCATAATATCATATATCTACACAAGACCTCATTTGAGCTACGCAAGAACGTAACCACCGTGCGTGTGCATAAATCAAAGGACATCACAGCTTCCACATTTCACAGATTTCTGAATATGATCATTCTAATTCGATAAAAACAAAAGTTCAATGTTTCAAGATATTTAATTAGCTATGATATCCCTTCCAATTTCCATCTCCGATCCCGTCCCATTCATCTGTAATTGTGATGCAATTTACTTCACATGTGAACATTTCATATGGCAAATTCATATATTTTTAAAATTTAGACAATTTGGGTCCGAAGGAATTAACTTTCCAAGCATAATGCAAAAGTACTGTTGATCAGCATATGTAGTTGTTCCTAATAGTTTGCAATCAAAAATAGGTCAACTTGAAGCCATATAACTTTCAAGTCAAATGTGAAAAGTTTCCACAGGAATTCAAATCCGGAGTAGCAGAAATTAACTTTCAATTTTTAATGATAAAGTTCCCAAAGCAGAAACTGTCTTTCCATTTTCAGATAAACAGGTTCCATTTCAAACTAAAACGTCGCCCAGGAAGGATCAGTGATGCCGACAAGCAAAGTTTCAGATTACTTCCAACCTCAAACCTTTGCTCTAAATGATCTAACCATCATGTCATGTCGGAACTTCGAAGTGGCCGTCAAAAAGCTTGACAAAGTATGCATGTTGTATGCTTATAGCAAACAAAATTGTGAAATATACGATGTTCTGTCGTGTCTGATTCTTCACCCAATTAAAGGAGCTCAGGATTAGATTTTAGACAACCAAAGCATTATCATAGCCGGCCGGAATCATATTTGGCCGTGCTCTCTCTTTGACCCTCTCCTTAATTGCCAAGAAAACCCCGCCCAGTCCACGCTAATCGCTGGCCTCGCTCGCAGCAAACCTCCAGCCTGTGCTGCCCCCGCTCGCGGCTACACGACACTTCACCGTCTGCCTCCCCGCCTCGTCTCCGTCATCCTCCCGCTATATATAGCCGCCCTCTTCGAGTCTTCTCCCTCATCGCCATCGCCGGCCAGCGGAGCACCAACCAGCGCACCTCGAGGACACCGCAGCACACTAGCAGCCAGACCACCGGCCGGCCGGATCGAAGCCGCACACAGCAAGCATACTACACAGGATCACATCGCGAGCGGAAGAAGTGTTACGAGTCCTACTGCACACCATGGGCATCTGCGTGTCGTGCGACGCCGCCGACGAGGGCGCGGCGACGGCGAGGGTGGTGCTCCCGAGCGGCGAGCTCCGGGAGTACGCGCCGCCGGCCACGGCGGCAATGGCGCTGGAGGAGGCCGGCGGCGAGGGTTCCTGGTTCCTCTGCGACGCTGACGGGATGGTGTTCGAGGGCCCCGTCGCCGTCGCGGCGGTGGCCCCCGGCGAGGAGCTCCAGCCGGGGCAGATCTACTTCGTGCTCCCCGCCGAGATGCAGCGCCGCCGCCTCACCCGCGACGAGGTCGCCAAGCTCGCGGTCAAGGCCAGCTCGGCGCTCGTCAAGGCCGCCGCCGAAGCAGCCGCCGCCCTGCCGTCCTCACCCTGCCGCCGGCGCCGCCGTGGCGCGGTGGCGCCGCTCGTGTTCCCGGTCCCCGAGGAGGACTACGCGGCGGCGGACCCGGTCTCGCCCGTCGCGGCGAAGCCGGTGGTGGCGCAGAAGCGGAGGGTGGCGTGCCGCGGCGGGAGGGCGTCGAGGTTCTCCCCCGACCTGACCGCCATCCCAGAGAGCGAGTAGAGAGCCTTCCACGCCGCCGATCTCGCCGCGGCGTCTCTGGTGAAACGGGTCGCTCGCCGGTGGTTGCCCGGACGGTGTGGCCGCGCCAGAGATCTCCGGCGAGTGATCGAGACGGATCGGAGAAGTTTGCGTAGCGTTTTTGGGGCCGTTAGTTTGGGCGGCAAAAGATGAGAAGTTGCGTAGGTAGATACAAGTGTAAATACACGAAAATCCCTGTGGAAAACGTGCAGTGTGCTCAGTCACAGTTTGGAACTAAGCTGTTTTTAGTGCTTGTGTTCAGGCTCTGTCTCGTGCATCTTCGAATAAAATCTCTCGTTGTGACCTTACCAAAACCGAGAGCTCCTTCTGTTCTCTAACTTCTCACTTATGAAATGGCATGCATAATATTAGCAGATGAGGCTGTTGCTAGTATTTTCGTCAGGTGCTCTCTCTATAAACGAAGTCAATTGTCGTACCAAACATCAAAACTATACTACTAGTACACGGGAAGAATACTTAAACAACACACCGACCGAGATGCAAATCGGCATAGGCGGACCTAATGGGTGGGCCGAGTATGCCTTGGCGTATCCAAAATTTTGGCCCACCAACCATGTAAAAAAAATTCGGCCAACAAACCAGCCCATAGGCCATAGCCCAGCAAGGCAGCAACGCTGATCTAAAAAAAAAGCAAGGCAGCAACGCGCAGGAGGCAGCTCGGCCTTGGGCGTCTCTCCGCGTCTGGCGCAGCGCGTGAGCGCGGAGGGCCGAGACGACGGCCGACGGCGCGAGTGCGCGACCGCGAGCGCAGCGGCCGCCGCCTGCCCGCCTTGGCGCCTTCTGGCCTCCTCCCTGCGGCCCTGCCTCCCTAGCTTCCACCGCAGCCCGCAGGCCCAGGCCGTCCGTCGCCGTGCTCTGCTGCCGACCGCCGCCGGGCGCCCGCCGCCGCCCCTCCGGCCGCCCTGGCGCCCACGCCCACGCGTGGCTGCACTCCCCTGCCCCTGCTCTGCTGCTCATGCTCAAGGTCCACGGCTCCACTCCTCCAGCTGCCAGCTGGTCAGGCAATTTAAGGTATGAAAATAAAATCTGTGAAACCCTAACTGTAGCTTTTTGCCTCTGTAGCTAGTTGTATTAGAAATTTGTGAACAACTGAACATTAATGTAGCACACCAGCACATAGAAATTATGGATTCATTGGTGAATTGATTATTGATGCACTTTCATACTTTGTCTAGGAACTATTGAATTATGAAGAGGAATGGGGATATTGCTTCTCTTTTTAGGAAGTACGGAGCAAAGAAACTTTCTACTGCTTCATCTCGTCCACCAACGCCAGCTGCAGAAGTGGTTGAAGAGGAAGAGCAAGAGAGGGAAAATGAAGAAATTGAGAATTCTAGTTCTGTGCAATCTTATGTGCTTTCAGAAGCAATTGAAAGTGATGATGTCTTGCCATCGCAACCACCACCACTGACACCGCCGTTGCTGCCTGTTTATGATATCAATCATCTTCCACATGATCCAGGTGAACGACTGCCAATTGCAAGTTATCCTTTTAATGATCAAGATGCAATTAGAAGAGCATATATTCTGAAAAAACCATTCAAGCCAATTAATCATGAATTTCCAAAAAGGAAAATTGGAAATAGATATCGTTCATGCAGCCCTATATGGTTGTACAATCATGATTGGGTTGAATATAGTATCAAGAAGGATGCTGTGTTTTGCTTCTTTTGCTACTTGTTCAAAGATCCAAATTGCAAGGCAAAGAGTACAAATGCATTTACTGTGAAAGGTTGGAGAAATTGGAATATAGGAGACAAATCACTTCTGAAACATATGGGTTCCAAACCACACAAGTTAGCTCAAGAGAAATACATTGGTTTTATTAATCCAGATGCAGCAATTGATAATCATATTGAGAAATGGAGTGATGAGGATCGCCGTCTTTATAAAATCAGGTTGTCTTATACACTTAGATGCATTAAATTTCTTTTGCATCAAGGATTGGCATTCTGTGGACATGATGAGAGTGAAGAGTCTAGCAACAGGGGGAACTTCATTGAGGTTTTGAAATTTCTTGCAGCAAATAGTGAAGAAGTGGATAAGTATGTTCTGAACAATGCTCCAGGTAACTGCTCCTTAACCAGCCCCAAGATACAAGCAGATGTTATTCATTGTTGTGCCATAGAAACTAGAAAAAGAATTATTGAAGAACTTGGTGATGAGCATTATGCAATTTTAGCTGATGAGTCTAGTGACATATCACATAAAGAACAACTAGCTCTTTGCTTGCGTTATGTTGATAAATTGGGAAGGCCATGTGAGCATTTTATTGGAGTTGTTCATGTTGATGATACTAGCTCTTTATCACTTAAGGAAGCAATTGAGGCTTTTCTCACTAGTCATGGCTTGACTATGACTCAAATTCGTGGTCAAGGTTATGATGGGGCTAGCAACATGAAAGGTGGAATTAAGGGGCTGAAAACATTGATCATGCAAGAGTCACCTTCTGCTTATTATATCCATTGTTTTGCACATCAACTCCAACTAGTGCTTGTTGCTGTTGCCAAGGGTAATACTGATTGTAAGAGCTTTTTTGATCAAGTATCTCTCTTGCTGAATATTGTTGGAGTTTCTTGTAAGCGTCGTGGAATGCTTCGAAATGCTAGACTTGAGCAAATCAGAAAAGAACTTGATTGTGGTGAACTTGAATCTGGGAGTGGATTAAATCAAGAAATGGGGTTGCCTAGACCTGGTGAGACTAGATGGGGTTCTCATTATAAAACTATATGCAACATCCTTGCTATGTATCCTTCAATCCATGAAGTACTTGTCACTCTTGGAGATGATCCTTCACATAAGGCTGATTGGACAAAAATACATTTTATGGTTGGAGCATTCGAGTCCTTTGAGTTTGTTGTTGCTGCACACTTAATGTTTCTTATTCTTGGATACACAAATGAATTATCTGAGTGTTTGCAAAGAAGAGAGCAAGATATTCTTAACGCAATCACTCTTGTGAATGTGGCAAAGAATAGAATGCAGCAATTGAGGGCTAATGGTTGGGATCAATTCCTTGAAAGAGTTACTTTATTTTGCAACAAACATGATGTCCAAATTCCAGCTATGGAGGATAATTATGTGCCATATGGAAAATCAGCACGCTATGCTCGAAACCAAACAAATGATGATCACTTCAGAAGAGAAATGTATATTGGTGTCATTGATCAAATTAGCCAAGAGCTTGATTATCGATTTGATGAGATAAACATGGAGTTGCTTTCCTGTATGTCGGCCTTGAATCCTTCCAACTCATTTGCTTCTTTTGATGCACAAAAGGTACGCAGACTAGCTGAGTTCTACCCTAATGACATTAAAGGCCATGATTTGAGGAAACTTGAATTACAACTTGACAATTATATTGATGATATGAGACGAACTGATAGCTTCAATGGCCTTGTCAATCTTGTTGATCTCTCAATTAAACTTGTTCAAACCAATAGACACACATTGTATGATATGGTTTACTTGCTTCTCAAATTGGTATTGATTCTACCGGTGGCGACGGCAAGTGTTGAAAGAGTATTTTCTGTAATGGCTTTAGTCAAAACTAAGAAAAGAAATAAGTTGGGCGATGATATTTTGGATGATTGTCTTGTTACATTCATTGAGCGGGATATTTTCTTTGAGGTGGATGAAGATGACATAATCAAGACTTTCATGAGCATGAGAAATCGAAGACCAGACAAGTAGTAGTATGGTAATGAACTAGTATGTAAACTTCTTTTATTCATTTGAACTAGTATGTTTGAACCATTTGTATTATAATTAATGCAACCTTGGTATTTAACTCTTGAATTTAAGACTTGAAATGCTATTTTTATTCTTCGCGACTGAATTCATCGGTGAAATTTATATTTTCTTACCGAATTATATATATACTATACCGTTTGTCTGCATGGATTATACCGAACTGCAAGTGGAAAAAAAATATTGTGCCATACCCTGATTGAAATCCTAGGTACGCCACTGCAAATCGGTAATATCGCCTAAACATGGCATGGTATTAGCAGGTGAGGATGTTGCACAGCTGACTAAAAGATAGATATTCGGAGTACTTCTTAAAAGATATACGAATAAATAGAAGACTTATTTCCTAGTCTATATTCATTTGTGCTCGTAGTAAACTTATTCTATCATGTGAGATGGAAGAGGTTCCAATTGCTAGTGATATGTTTATATGAAAAACAGCCCAATTGGATCCTTGGTTGTGATTTGGTGATTGTTGGATCATTGGTTGTGATTTTAGTGATTAGTGGTATTATAGTTATAGAACTAATGTGTTTGTCAAGCATGTCTATCTGTAGGCTTTTAGAATATAAATATGAATTCCAAATCATTGCATTCAAATGATCCAAATCTAAGTAATTCAAATCGTAGGAAAAACTTTATGGTATTTGCCTACCAATACCATAGGATAAATCTACATCAGAGTTTTGCCTACCAATGCCATAGGATAAAACTTATGACAAAAAAGTTTTAAATTCTTATAGGTACAATTGGAAATTCTTGTAATTCTTATAAACTTTTTGGAATTGGAACAATTGGGCTCTTATAATGTTAGTAAATTCTTATAATTTTAAAATTTTTGTTATGGCAAAAAAGTTTTGTGTCCCAAAATATTATGCAAAAAAATTTACATACAAAATATTGTAAAAACAGAAATTCAAAAAAATAATCCAAAGAGATAAAAGCTACAGATAGTTTCTTAAAATTTTATATAGAATAATATTTGGAAGATTTTTTAAAAAATATGTACAAATTTGATGGATCAAAAAAGATATAGGCAGAAGAATTTCCTTTACTTTTTTTTAGAAGAATTTCCTTTGCTTGTTTTTTTTTAGCACAATTTCCTTTGCTTGTTGTGTCCACCGCCGACCACGGACCATCCGGTCCGTCATCGTCACGGCCCATATAGTTTGCGTCAGCCCAGTGCGCTCTCGAAAAGAAGAGGATCAAGGCCGTCCCGGGGGCCGGGGCCGAACTTCGTGTCATGTTTTCCCGAGGACGAATAGGCCGAATCGATGCATCCTTCTTCTGTTTGGAAATTATTTTTTTTCATAAAAAAATTATTGTCAACATAATTATCTTCGGTGAAATAGTGGACAAAACTTCAGTATGGAGGAACTCACGCTATCTTAGCATCAGCATAGCTGAAGGTCAGGCACGCAAAGTGAATTCTGCTGCGTTCTGATGGCATAAGGGCATCAGTTTGTTCTTTTTTATGAAAAAACAACCTGTAACCAAGCTTGATCGCTCATTCTCTCCGGGCAAAGCAGGTTTCAGCCGGTGCTGATGCCCGCGAGGTGTGCAGAGCACGCGATGATACGAGTCACACAGGACGTAACATACTAGTACTAACTACTAACATGTTAGCTTTTCCATTCCATCCTTTGTCTCCTGTTCATCTACAAAATAACCTTTTCCCCTTTTTGTCACACCCCAAATTTTCTAAATTTGGGATGTGAATAAATAACATAAATAAATACAATGATTTTCTCTAATTTATAAAATTTTCCAAGGTTTAAATAATTAACAGGGAATGTAATATATATATATAATATAAATATATGTATTCTAATTTCAAAACAACATATGTTTATAACACCCTAAAATTCATCACAATTAAATTGTAGCAACCCTATGAATTTTCTAGGATTTATTAAGGCTTAAATAAATTTTCTAGGAATTAATTGGAGTTTCTAGCCTTTTATCAATTTAAATATCACATTAAATAATTATTTTAGTCAAAATAAGTTTTTGTTGCATTCATGCTGTTGCATATATTTTTGGTTGCTAGTAAATCAAGTTGGAATTTAAATTGTGTTTAAATTCGAATTTGATTTGCTTTTGTTTGAGTTTTAGAAAAGTTTAAATAGCCGGGTTCGTTTTCGCCCCTTTAACTCTTGGCCCAGTCCATGTTTGCCCCCTGGACTTTTTCTCCCGCTCATTTTTCCTCCCCGCGCTTTTTCCTTTCTCCCCGGGCCGGTTCTTTTCTTTTCCCTCGGCCCGTTCCACTTTCGGCCCAACGCCGGCCCGTCCTTCTTCTTTCCCCCGGTGCTCTCTCTCTCAGTGTCGCTGATGGGTGGGACCCCCCTGTCAGGGTCGTCGTCTTCGCGTGGGATTCTTCCCCGACGCCGAGTCCGAGCACCGCTCGACTCGCCGCTCCGACTCCGTCCTCGTCACGCCTGCCCGAGCCTCTCCCCGACCTATTTAACCCGGCCGCCGCTGCTGTTTTCCCCATCGAAGGCCGACCAAGAACCCGAGCCGCCGTCTTTGACCGAGCTCGAGCCGCCGCCGTCGTTGGTCGCCGTCCCGAGTCTCTTCTCGTCGAAATTGCCTCGGGTGAGTCCATCGTCGTCCTCTCGTCCCTCCCGGGCTGCTCGCGCTCTGTTTCCTCGCTTCGTTCGCGCTAACATCGCTCGCCGTCGACTTCCAGTGCCGCCGGCCGCCGTTCATCGCCGCCCGCCTTTGCCGTCGATTCGCCACCGTCGTTGCTCGCCGTGGAAGTCCGAGATCGCCAAAAGCTCCCTCTCGTCATCGTGCAACGATTCCGCCGCTTCTCATCGTGGTTCGGCCGCCGACGTCGTTGCCCCGTGTGAAGCCGAGCACCGCCGCCGCCGTCGGTCGTCGCCGGCCGCCGTCGTCGCTTTTCCCTCGTCGAGTTCACCCCTGGTGAGTTCGCCGTCATCTCCTCGTCCTCCCTGTGTAGTTCTTGTAGCTAGTTGAAGGCCGTATCGTCGAGTTCGTCGCCGCCCGAAGCTCTACCGGTCCGGCCATGGCGCCGCCGCTGCGGTTGGTCGCCTTGGTGTTTCCCCGACCGTCCAGATCCCCCTTAGATGGACTCGTCGTGGTCTCACGAGTCCAAAGGACCAAGTCCCGTCGTGAATAGAGTTGTGTAGTCCGAGATCGATCCCAGTCCGGCGATGCGCCGCCGCGGACGTTGCAGCGCCGCCGCATTCGTCGTCACCGCGGGCGAAACTAACCCCCTGACCGTTCGATCTCAATCCAACGGCCAAGGGTCGCTTCAGCCCCGAGTCAAACAGACCCGTACCGGTCAACAGTGGCGAAATTGCTAAAGAGCCCCTGTAGTTTTTGGAAATCAACCCGCAGTCCAATCTAGTTCAAAAATAATTACGAATAGGTCCTGTTTTCTTCTATTTTAACCCCTGCAAGATTTAAAATTGTGCCCGAGGTCCTGTTTTGGCCTTTTTACTCGTTAGCCCTCGTGTTTTTATAAGAAATTATGTTTAGGTCCCTGATTTCTCGCAGTTTAGCCCCTAGAACTTTTAAAACTTTGCCAGCAAGTCCCTAGACCTTAGAAAAATCATATCTTTCACGTTTTAACTCCGTTTTAATCCGTTCTTGTTGTGTTAGCTTCGTATCAACTTAAACTACGCGTTAGTACTGTTATTTACACCATATTTTATTTCTGAAATTTATTTATTATTAATTTGATTAAAGGCTAATTACATGTGCTTTCTTAAATAAAATCTAATTAAGTTTGACACATCGGTTTTTCTTGTTAAATATTAAATTGATTAATACTTATTCCATGTGTTTTTGTAAATAAAAGTTGACTAAGGTTATATCTCGATTTTCATAAATAATATTAACATGATTAATATTTATTTTGTAACTAAAATTTAATTAGGCTCTATCTTGTTTCTTCATAAAATTATGTTAACTTGATTGATGTTTATAATCACTAGTTCTCTAATTAAAAGCTAATTAGAGTTAAACTTCGAGTTTTCATAAATAATTATCAATCTTGATTAATGTTAACACAAATCTGTTTTAATGACAATATGACTAGTTTAACTAGAGTTATAAAGTTATTTGATTTGATAAACATGTTCCTTTAATTAAAAGCCAATTAAGAATTATATTTTGGTTTTCTTATTAATGATTAATGTGGTTAATAGATTATAAGTTTTAAAAGTGATAGTTGAACAAGTTATAATATTGGAAACCTAGGTATAACTTTGATGTAACTTGGATTAAGGTTATATTTAGATTTCATATGTTTTCATAGATCACTGTTACTTGGTTTAAATGGTTATTAACTAGTGTTTCTAATTAAAGCCAACTTAGAAGTTTCACTTCCAAGTAATTTGATTAATAAACCTTCAATGTGACTTTGTTCTAGTGTTCTCGTTTTGCTTATTAATTATCTACCTATTAAGTTTTCTCTATAAAATATGATTAAGTTATATTTCGGATTTTAATAAGCTTATGTAAAATTGATTAATGAGTATTAAACTAGATTTCCAACTAAAAGGTGATTAGCGTCAAACTTAATGCTTTCTTAAATGAGTATTAATTTGTGTGAATGTCAACATAAATGTGTTTTATCAATAATATTGATTAGTTCATCATGGTCAATAAAAGTTAATCAATTAGATGCTCGCATCTGTTTTTATTACTAAAGTTATGTGTTTAATTACATAATATCTACAAAAAAATAGTTATAAATAAAATACATTCTTGATTTTACATATTTAAATATAATTAAATCAATTTCCAGGAAATAGTCTCTTATATATTTTTATCAAATTAAAATTTATAAAGCGTATAGTGTTTCCTTTTATAATCTAAAGTCTTCCGCTAGTTTTAAGTTTTCAATCATAGTTCTGTTCTCAGCCTTTCCTGTGCCTCTAAACCCAATCCTGTTAGTGCACCCTACGTTTCTCACTTAGTCCCTATTCTGTTTTGCCAATCAACTGTCTCCAACATTTATCGCATCCTATAAATTCATCGGCCAGTGTTCCAATGTCCGCAGCACTCTTTTCTGCAATCCTGACGCTAGTCCATCTTTTCTGAGCCATATCACTAAGTTTGAGTATAGATCTTTTCTTATGTTGTGGTTTCTCTGCAAATCAATATTATTTTAATTTTTAACTTTATATTGCTTCAATGATATGGTGTGAGTTACTATGTCATTGTATTGTAATATAAAATTAAATTATTAAAGTAATATATTATTGTTTGAGATCCTCGTATTCATAAATCCTCTGTACATGTGATATTCCTTGTGCCAATTAAAGCTCTGCCTTGGAACCTTCGTATCTTTCTTTCTCTCTCTGATCTTCGTGGTCCTTAGGTTCTCGTAACCATAGTAACGAGCCCTATCCGTTAGTACACTCATTTAAAGCCTTTCTTTTGATTGGTGTATTGTTCTTAGTTATACTTGTTTGTTTGCTTGTATAGTTTTATGCTTGCATGCTTGTGTTCGATGATTGCTACGAGTAGACGGAACGTTGTTCAACTGAAGAAGACTTTTGAAGATATTTTGAGCAGCTACACTTTGGAGAAAGGCAAGTGTCCCTAACCATCCTTCTACCTATGCTTTATTTATAATATCAAGATGTTTTAATTGGAACATGGAGAACCACCCAGGAAAACAGTGCAACCATAAGTACTATATGGCTCTGGTCTTGGCTAATTAATTAGAGACTTTAGTGGATGGTGACCTTACCCGAAAGGGGCAAGAGGTGCGGCGGTTGACGGGGTATAGCTCGGTCCTCTTGAGCTGTGGGCTTTGGTAAGAGACAGATCTCATTAGGGAGGGTTATGCTTTGCTTCTGAACCGGAAACCTTAGCGGGTTACTATTTACTAAGGAATCTTTGTAAAGGCCTCGTAGCGTCCCTATGCGGTCACACCTCGGTAGTGTGATTTAAAGAGGATTGGCCCCCTCGGCATGGTTGGGTTTAAAGTTTTTTTTGAACTTTTACGCGGCTTATGGTGAAAGTGTACAACCTCTGCAGAGTGTAAAACTGTTATAACAGCCGTGCTCACGGTTAAGAGCGGTCTGGATCCTCACATGAGTAATATACTTAAACATGATATTAATTTGATCTCCGGTTATTTCTTGTGGCCTTGCTGAGTACCAACCATAAGTGTACTCACCCTTGCTAACCGCTGCTCAGAAGAAGAACTTGTATGAAGCCGTTTGAAGATGGTGCTCAGTTCTAGACGTACGCAACCCCCAGTCGACTGCCTGTGAAGTTTGGAGCCTTCGTTTCCAGGATACGCTGTATACTCTGATAGACTCGTAAGTCATTTATATAGTTTATTATACGTGATACTGCATCTTTTATTCACTACTGGTTTACTGTATATATGAAACTTGATCCTGACATACATACAGTGTACACTTGGTTCATTTTCTAAAAACCGGGTGTGACACTTTTTTTACAGCGGACAATTGGAAACACACACCCCGCCGCCGCCACTCATCGTCTGATCCTACTAACAACACGACACAAAATCTGCACAAAACCTTGTCTAACTCTCTAACCCTATGACACACGCATATACTCTACTCCAACCAAACTTCTTCAGTTCATCATCAGCCTGCAACTTCTGTCGCAGAGATTCAGAGACACACGGTCAGCTGAGGTGAGGGAAGGCGAGGTCCCTGGCGAGCAGGTAGCGGAAGCCCGGGTTGTAGGGCACCCACTCCACTACCTTGCTCGACGACCTGCCGCCCTGCTGGCACCTCTGCACGGCCATCCTCATGCTCTCCGGCAGGTAGCGCTGCACCATGTCCACGAGCCCCTGCGGCGACAGCTTCACGTCCTTGGCGTACGCCTCCACCAGCTTCGGGAGCAGCAGCTTCTGCTCCCTCCACACGCCGGCCGTTGCCCGGATGAACTCCTCCTTCGCCGCCTCCAGCTGGTGGAACAGCCGCTTCGGAGTGTACACCCTCACCTGCGTGCAACCAAAGCGGAGAAAGAAAAGGCCGGTGATGATGCTGCATTCAGAAAAGAGACTTGTCTTGGCACATCGAGTAATTATGGTAGTAGCAGTGCTTTGATGCAACAGGCGAGATTCCTAGCATGATGGCAGATGAAAGATTCCTAACAACGTTCCCAATCACCGAAAAGCTTGAACCTCATGATTCATTCCTAAGCATGTTTTCTTTTTTTTAAAAAAAAATGTGACATGATAGGATAGGACACATGCAGCTTTTCATGCCAAAATTGTGCTTTAAAGGCTTGCTAATAATTGAATCACATATATGCATTCACATGAGTCAATATTGACTTTGAGAAAAGTAAGCATCAATTGGCTCAGTTTGCAACGGGTTTAAGGTACAAATGAAAGCGTTCTTCTGTAAACTTGTTGCTTACCGCGGGATCAGAATGGCTCCCCGAACAAAGTGCAAAGCGTAAAAGAGGCTCTGATTGTGCAACGGCAAAGGCTCGCCACTCGTGCCCGGCTTTGCTCACTTTGCTTTTGATCTTGGGGTAAAGCAAGGTCCGTAGCCACTGCATTAAAAGAAACAACAGCTGAAATTAGCATGCTTGCGACATATAATCAGTACAGTGCAAGCATCACTATGCTTTTAGCTGGTTTTTGACCTAATCATGCATGTTTTATCCGTACCTGTCCAGGACAGTGCGTATTGCATCCAAGAACCATACTCTGGATCACGGCTACGTTGATGTTTCGCCCGGCGATTTTGCAGGCAGCCTGCGGTAGTAGAAACATATGTCAGGGAAAGGAGAAACTTGTTCTGAATAAAGCAATTCTGAATTTTTGATTGCAGGGCCCTTCCATTCATTCTTCAGAGGAAGCATTTTTACTTTGCGCTTCATTTACCTTAGCAAGTAAGGATGTCTTCTTCAGATTGTTCTGTGGGACGCCATTCTTCAGATATGCCTGTGAAAGTAGTACAATGAGACCCCATCAAGAACAAAGCAGGTAAAGTGCTAAGAAATGGCAGCAAACTGCATCAAGAGAGTATTACATGCATCAGCAAAGCATTGTGTATGTTGACCCAGAATGCTATCTTTTCTTCATTTGTCATTCTCCTCAGATCAACAGTTTCCAACCGGTATAAGATCAACCTGAAATATCAAATTCAGTTGAGAACAGTCTATCAACATTGAACTGACAAGTAAAACAATTCTACCGACCAAAGAGTAGACTGCTGCAGATAACTCACTTGTACGTCTGAAGCAGGTCCTCAGCTTCTTTCAGCCTCCGACTGTCACGGCTAATCATAGGAACCTCAATCATTGTATTGTACGGTCCACTAAACTCCTTCAAACCCTCGACATGGAACGGGTTTATCAAACGGGAATCCAGAGTATTTTCTCTCTTGTAATTGGGACTCCACATGTCCCCCACATACTGTGGAGAGATCGCACTTGTTGAAGAGAATGAAGATGTTGGCGAAGATGAGGACCCATGGTGAACCAACGGAGGATCCGCAAGTCTGTAGTATATCCCCGCCATGCATCTCACCATCTCCTCTGAAAGGTTGTTGGGAGTTTCAGGGATGTGGTCAGCTACATTAGTTCCTAGATACTCTGCTAAGCTTATCATTCCTGATGCGCCAGTCTCTCCTTCCTGTTCAAAACATAACAAGGAACTTAAAACACTATGCAGCCCAAGACTCTAGCTATTTCAGTTATGTTTCTCATAATGTCATAAGCAGATTGCATCAGAGAAATTCTTAAAAACATATCTGTTTTCCTTTCTGTGACATCTATTTATGCACGCATAGATGATGAACTAGTTTAGCAGTCTATAGTTTTTTTTAGGGCAAACAGTCTATAGTTATTTCTGTATAGACTCGCTATTTCTGTAACGACATAATGTTATTTCATCATGGAGCAAATCATTACCTCTAGGAATGAAAAGGGCTGTGAGTGGCATGAACGAAGAGCCCTTGCAAGACTATCATCCTCTGAAGGCAATATCCTGGACGAAGAAACTCCACGGTATGACAACGCAGACTGGCAGCGGAGAACATCCGAATCAATTGCTCTGTCAGGACGAACCGATGTACAGCAATCTGTCAATGGATCGTTCCACTTCTTTTGCGGTGGTGGGTAGCTGGACCGGAGTGCTGCGTCCCCTCTACTCTTGCAAGATTTCATTGCCATGGGCGTTTCCCGGAGC
This sequence comes from Echinochloa phyllopogon, assembly GCA_033239725.1. Lineage (NCBI taxonomy): Eukaryota > Viridiplantae > Streptophyta > Magnoliopsida > Poales > Poaceae > Echinochloa > Echinochloa phyllopogon. Next base: position 5,192,495 of record BTCW01000009.1, on the reverse strand, counting down.
TCCCCAGACCGTGAGCTCACTGACGGCTTTGAAGCCACCCGGTGATCAGGAGGAGAAAATGTAGGTGCTTGCTGCTCAAAAGCTTTCCGATACAGCGTCAGGAGATACTGCTCCATGTTCTTGACCTCTAGCTCCAATGTGGCAATCTCCCGGATCAGTTCATTAGCGGCCTGAAAAATCCAAAATGATTAAGCTGATGAATGACCAACACTGGGAGAAGAGCAGCATTACCAAAAGTTCTTGGGCAAAGGAATTACCTTTGGCATTGGATTCTCAGGTGACAAGTTGACTGAAGCAGCGTCAGGCCCTAAAGCTTTTTCTAGTGCACCACGCACAGCCTGCTGATCCTTGAGGTGCCTTTCTAGTTGCAGAATCTGCATCAGGTGATTAATGAGTCTACAGTGTAGAGAGTTCTCATTTCTGCGGGTGAAAGGAAAAAATTGGGGTTTCGCCTTTTATGAGCCATTATTCGAGCATTTTTAAGTAATTTCAAGTGAACAAAGAGTTTGGCAATAAATTATGGGCGAAAAAAAATATGGTGTGGAATACGGCGAAGTGCAAATATCCTCAAAATGATATATGGCTGTCCATTGTGCAGCCAAAAAGACCAAAACAATTGTTCCATTCCAGAAGCCCTTACAGATAGAAATGCAAGTTCACTGAAATATACTATACTGTCTCAAGGTGCTTTGTGCTCCCCTCCCAGGTTGCACATCCTTATTGATATCGCTTTTCACCTTAGCTTTTACAACTCCCTGGGAAGAATAAATTAAACAGAAATTGCTCAAAATCACATGATCCGTGTGGTGAGAAACCTCGCGTTCTCTCCACAATACTGTCATAATGCTGAACAGAAGAGGGGAAATTTTACCGGCTTAGGCAGAACAATGGTTTTGTCTGAAGAGTGCAAAGCATCTGAAGCATATACATCCTCAAAATAACTGCCATTCAGAAACCGCAAAATCACGTTTTGAGCATCATTGCCCTCACGTTTTGGGCCTTCACCTCCATTGCTCGGCGCAGCTCGAGAACCGATCAAGAAATGTGAACTGACTGCAAAAACGCAAACCAAGCCACTCTAAGCAACAAGACCTCGAAGAGCACGCGCGTTTGTAGCCACCATGTAGAAAGAGGAAGACGAAGAGATGTGAGCAGGAAATAGCTTACAGAGATTTGTCGCTGCTCAGAGCTCAGAACTGATGAGAGGAGCCGCCAAAATCAAGCAAGAGACTCCAAATGACCCAAGAACGAAGAAATGGCGTGTTCTGAAGTCACGCTAAGCTCCAAGGAACACACAGCTCTGTCCACACCAACGAGTGCCATCCATCTACCGCCACCACTACCCTGCTCTTCAGGTCAAGGAACTAATAATCAGCCGTTTGGCGAGGGAAACGGAAGGGAGTGGCCTCGCTCTCTTTATCTGTTTCTCTCTCCAACTGCTCTGCATCCATCCACCCCCACTGCGTGCGTATCGTGTATATATACAGCACAAGCAGGCGCCAATGACTCGCTAGTGGCGAGCCTGCAAAAAGGCCGTTGACTGTGACATCTCGTGAAAACGCCACACGCACCTTTTCTCCCTCTCCCTGGGGGTTCCTTGCTGGCCGTGACGGATGAATAGGTTAACCACTGCCCCTTTTTCGCATGCCCAGGTCTGAAAACCTTGCTCCTCCCTCCCGGTTTTCTTTTTTTTAGCTGAAGAAACTAGGGTAGGAAAAAGGGGAGCCTTTTCAACCAACCTGGTAATTTGTGCCGTAATCAGGCTTTCTACCCCAACCCGGCCTCTGAGGCTCTGATACAGTAACAGTTTTGGGGTCCTGAGACATCAGGCAATCAGGCATGTGGTAGGAGTGAGATTATGGGAGTATATAAGTGCAAGCCTAACAGAGACAAACCCTGCGATTACCAAACTGACAGAACATCCAAAATACTTTGATAAACTACTCGATGGCACGTTGCCTACCAAACCTGCGCAAGACATTTTCAGCATACAGTAGCAACGGCAGTTGGTGAGTGATGTGCACACCAAACGACGACAAACAAGACAAAGGCATGAGTAGGATATGATTTCATACGTATTCCGTTTTGAGAGATAGTTTGCTTAATCTTGGTAGTTGATGCTGGCGTGGTGGCAGTGGGCAGCGTACTTTTGGGTTGTTAATGGTGTAGGTAGGTTTCTAGATCTATCTGACATAAGCACATCAAATCTTTGTACTGCAATGTCTCCCCCCATCTAGATGAGTTTGTTTTACCGAGTGTGGTGAGTGGTGACAGTGCCGGCCAGAAGAGGAAACGGGAGCAGTTAAGTGCAGGTGCCCCATAACTAGTAAGTTTTGCGAGTTCAGCATGACCTGTCCTTGGAAAATGCCGGCCTGCCATTGAATACGGTGAAACTTAATCAGAATGCCCTTTGCTGTTATGATGGTACGTAATTCAAGTTTTCAGGGATTTCGGAACAGACACGAAACAACTTGATGCGGCATCACAAGATTCAAAACTGCAATTTGGAAACATCAAGAGGACCAGTAACGTAGATGTTGCATGAGTGACTCAAGCGCCAAGCTGACCTTTTACATTTCCACCTTTTCAATATAAGAAAACGCAGTTCTCTAAACATAAGATGCCTTCCAGACAAAGCTATAAAATAAGTATCCATATTGCAGTGCAAACATACTATACTAGGCGTAAATCACCACTACAGAGGAAAACCGGAGCAAATATGCCATTTGGCTCCTAAAGTGACTCCATCTAGAAGTACTCTCCTGCAACATCAGCAGCAGCAGCACTTGTCCTACCAAATGGATTGACGCGAAACCAAAGAAATTGCTGCTTACTCGTAGACCTCTATACTCGTAGACCCTACTACACAAAGACAAACCGTCGTTAAAGACAATGCCGCGTTTGTGCAAAAGAACGCTAGTTTAAGCCCTAGTTTAGGGGGTAACACAAACACAAGCGAGCAGGGGCCCAAAAGAATGGAAGAAAAGATGGGGTTCGGCCTCAAAAGGGTCGAAAGGCAGGGCAGGGCAGGGCAGGGCAGGGATAAAGGAGGCCAGCCGGCCGTGCATGGCTGGCTGCCCGCCCCTGTCCCGTTCCCTCTCGTCCGTTCGCGCGCGTCCTGTGACCCGCATCGCCGCCTTTCCCTTGCCCGGCCATGAAAAGCAGGCGACGGGGGAGGCGCGACGCGAGCACCTTGTCCGCTGCTGCGGGGAGGCGCTCGCTTGTCACGGGGAATTTCGCCTTCCCCGTGGCGCCGAGCCGTTGTACTGCGGGGGCGTGCCGCGTGCGGGTGGGTTCGGTTCCGCGCGGTGCTCTGCTCCGAGTCCGGCCGCCGCGGCGGGCTGGGGCTTGGGAGGCGTGGCGTGGGCAGGGTAGGTCAGGCAGGTGTAGGCGTGTAGTGTAGCCGTGCAGCGCAGGGGGGAAAGGGGACAGTGGAAAAGGGCAAAAGGCTGGGGCTTTTTGGTGATTGTGGCCCTGTTTAGTTCCCATCAAAACCCAAAAATTCTCTCTCCAAATTTCACTATTCACCTATCACATCAAATCACATCAAATCTCTCTTCTCATGTATGGAACACTAAACGTGGATAAATAAAAAAACTAAACACATGGTTTTGATGTACACGACGAGACGAATCTTTTGAGTCTAGTTAGGTCATGGTAGAACAATAATTACCACGAACAAACGAAAAGCGCTACAGTGCGCTACAATGTTCGATGTGACATTTTCACTAAACTTCATTTTCACTCTTCGGGAACTAAACACCTGAGTGTCGAGGGACGGCTGCGTGTGCACTGTCGGCTTATGCAACGGACCATGGACGTATTTTCTACGACGCGAAATACCGAAACAGCGATACATCTTTTATTAAAGCAGGAATTTTCTCTAGATCTTTTCGTTGAAAACATGACAAAATGGTAGAATTGTAACTTCCAAAAAGATGGTAAAATTGTAATTGCGGTCCCAAACATAAACCCAACCATTCATATTCTCCATCGGCCTTAAACCTTAGAAAATATTGACACTAGATTTGTCACCGTCACTTGCTTACTCTAAACTGCTGGTCTTTGTTAATACTGTAAACAATATCTATTGTGTACCAATCCCTTTTAAGTTTTGTTTCGCCAAATCGTTCTCTTTTAAGTTTTAACTTGCGGCTACCGCACAATTTACTAGGCTTGTGTTGATGGAACCCTGGATAACAAAATAGCCACAGTGTGCCGTGGTAGCATGAATTTTGGATCCTAAAGTTAAAATTCTGGTTTATGCTTTTGTTGTTTTTTATATACCGGTGAGAAAAAAATATCAGTATATTCTTTTAGAATTGTGTAGGTAAAATCTCTCTGAAAATGCCCGTTTCATCAAAAGAAGCACGCCCATCGTGCCCCATAGCTGTTGCCAAAATACTGAAATGGAACGGCGGCAAGCAGGTGAACAGTGCCTGTCGACGCATGAATCTCGTGGCAAACCAAAAACGGTCATATAACATTTCGATAATTTGCCAATTGGCAACTTTACAGCTTTAGTAGTAGACCCCCCTGCTAATACAGACAACCCAACTTAATGGACGTGGTGCTAATACTGCCATGGGGAGGGCCAAGGGAAGAAGAAGGCCCGGTGACCTTGGCCTCCATGCCAGCTTCTCGGAGGTCAGCTTTGCTTTGCCAACACTGTGCCCCCTCCTACCTCCTTGGGCTATAGGAAGTAGGTTCGTGTCCCCCATCTTTTCACTGGCCACCACATGGCTGGCTCGCCCACGTCGATCCATGAGTGATTGTGACTGATTGATCACACCCCGCCCCCGGCGCGGCACATGATGAACCCTCGCACCGCACCAAAAACCTGAGTGTGAGTGCGTGCGTATTCACGTTACCCTTCCTACCTCCTCTCCGACAGCTGACCCCATCAACCGTTCAGTCAACCGAGTCAATGCTAATGCAGTTCGGAGGGCCACATGTCGGTGACACGTAAGGATGGAGCTTGGTACTACCATACCATCTTGCAGTTTTAACACTTTGCGGTACAGGGTTTTTTTCAATGTAAATTACTAGTAGTCATAAGACGAGGCAGGAAAACGTTGGCGATCTGTACAGCGAGAACGCAAGATACGACTTGGGTACGTAACAAGATTGGGAGACAGACATCCTACTTGGGCACTTGGCAGCCTGTGATGCTCGATCTTGGAATCTTGATTCCCCGATGTCAAACGTCACATGGAGAGGACTAGACAATGCTAGCGCTTTTGCTTGCTGGTTGCATGGATCTTCAATCTTGAGACCCTCGAAAAGATATGCATGCGCCGAGGCCGGCGACGTCCGACCCTTCCTGTCCGGCCATCCATCCGTCCGTCTAGTTTTATCTCGCCAGCCCCAATGCAAGCAAGGTCTGCTGCTGGCCGTCTGGGCCTGCGAGCCTGCCGCGCTCGCGCTCTTTAGTGCAAGGTCAAAAGAAAAGCGGATCCGATGTGCCGCCTGCGCGCAGCTGATGCATCCACAGGTCCACGACTGGTGATGATTGATCACCAGTGCACCGCGGTAGTGAACTAGTGATAATGGTACGGGAACGGGAGTACACACTGCTCCCTCCGTCACTGAACGCAGGTCGCCGTTGGTTTCCGTGCCACAATTTAAATTCGATTTGTAGAAAATACGTACAACATTTTAATCTCTAAATAAATTTATTAAAAAACTAGATTCAAATATCTATCTAATAATATTTATTATGTACCATAAATATTAATATATATTTCCCCTCCGGTTTGGTAAAAGAAGTCGTTTTGGACAAGGTTTGAGTCAAACACTGGAAATATAAATCATGAATAACATTTAAGTCATTGAGTTTGGAAATATAAAAATTATATAAATAGATTGGTCTTGAAAATTACTTTCATAAAAATATACATATATAACTTTTCAAGAAATATTTTTATAGAAAAGAGAAGTCAAAGTTGTACTTTGGTGACCGTGTCACTGTCCTAAACGACTTCTTTTACCAAACCGGAGGGAGTATATATTTGATCAAATATGTTTCTCGGGAAGCGAAAACGACATAGAACGGAGGGAGTACATGCCGGTAGTGACTCCTGATTATCCACCAGCTCACCACTGTAATATTCTTTGATTCTTTCTTCGCCTTTTGGTCAGGCTTAAGCTGCAGCCTTGCGGAATAGCAGTAGTACGGGGAGCAGCTAACCATCGGTTTAGGTCAACAATGCCATCACCGGGTCTGCCGGATTTGGAGCCTCACGAGTCAAGATCAGTGCTAAAACCCAGAAGAAAGAGAAGCACATGCATTGCACACAGGAGAAGAATATCCGACGCAGAAAACCATACTCTTTGACAGAAAAGGTCCAAGTCTGTCACAATTACCAACACAAGCAAACACTTGCTTACTTTAAAGCGCGCGAGAGCACGATTGCACGAAGCCAGCCGTGCCCCTCCCGCTAACCAGCGCCCGGCGACGACTAATCTCACCGTGTCTCGCTCGCCGGCCGGGAATCTTGGGCTCATTCACGTCTCCCGGCGAAAGCAAGCACAACCGGTCAGTGCTACGTGCGGCTCAGCTCAGCGATCTTTATTCTTTAACACGGGGAGGCGGCCGCGAGAGTAGCGCGAGCAAGGAAGAGATCAAAGGGGAAAGTCTACGCCAGAAAAGGCCAAAAGGAAGCGTAAAACGAAAGGCCTCCCCGTGAAGGATTCTACCTCTGATACTGAGATATACTGCCACCACTCGATCTACTTGGAGTACTTCACTTCACTGCCGCTGCAGTGCAGTGCAGCTAAAGTAAGCAGAGGAGTGAGGGCAAAGCGAAAGGGTAAAGAGTAAAGCCCCAGGGTTTCAGCCGTCTTTTGGCCGGAAAGACGGGGCGACCCGTGGCTAATCTTGGCGTGATCCTGATCCCTCCGTGTGCTGTGAGTGGTCTGGCAATGCGCACGCGTGGGCATGGACTTTGTATCCTGAAGCTTTGGATGCTCAGTGCACTCGGCACGGTTCGAGAGAACTTTCCAAAGTGGCATTGGATTCGGCGGCTACCGTGCTACGGCTACGGCTACGGCTACGGCCACGACTACGAGCGTCATCGCGTGTGCGTGCGCAGCTTCTCCGACTCCGACTCCTCGAGCCTAGCCGATAGCGTCACGGTAGGTGTCAAAAGCCACTAACCAGTGTCGCGCGCACCTCGCCATCAGACACAGGCTTCGGAGCAGAGTCAATGAACGGACGGAGCCGTGCCATCGCCCATCGGTTGGAACGTTGAGTTGAGTTCACGTGCGCCCGGGTCCCGACCTCGCAAACGAAACGATGGCGACCCGCTTCCGGCCGATCCCACCACCCCCACGCTCCGATCCTTCCCTGTCCTGCGGTGCAGTGCAGTGCATTGCGCGCGGGGCGACGGCCGAGCGACATTTTCCGGCGATTTCTACGCGCCCGGCAGCTGACGAGGAGTGCTCGCTGCTGCCCCCGCTCCGCAACAAACAAAACACGGCTGCACCGCACCTGCCCTGTAGCAAGCGCCTTTTCGGCGAAGCATGGCTCCCTCTTCGCTGCAATCTTCACAGCCCTGGCCACCGGCATTCGTGGCTACCTACCGTGTCCCTCCAGGGCGCGCGGTGGTTAATGCCGAATTCACTGCGCGCATGGAGCCTCCCTTGTCCGCGTCCGCGTCGCGCAGCAGGGGGCAGCAGGGGGCAGCAGGGGGCTCGGGGGGGGGGGGGGGGGGGGGGGGGGGGGGTGGGGGGTGGGGGGGTGAATGAAGAATCAGGCAGAATCGGCGGATGGCGTTCGTCGGCGTCGGAGTAAATGAGCGGAGCAGCAGCAGAGAAGACACACACGGCCACGAGCGCTCTCTTTCAAAAACGGCCACGAGCGCAGTGGCATGCAATGCATGCACGCACTGCTTCGGTGCTTCCTTTTCTTTCGTGGGTGCGTTTAGTTTCAAAAAAGAGTTGAAAAGTTTGGTGAAAATGTCACATCGAACGCTGTAGCGCACTGTAGCACTTTTCGTTTGTTTGTGATAAACATTGTCCTATTATGACCTAACTAGTCTCAAAAGATTCGTCTCGCCGTGTACATCAACACTTTTTTTATTTACCCATGTTTAGTGTTTCATTTGATGTGATTTGATGTGATAGGTGGATAGTGAAGTTTGGAGAGAGAATTTTTGGGTTTTCGTGGAATTGTTTCGGCCCGTGTCCAATCTCGCCTTTGCCTGTGTAGGGCACAGGGCAGCCCGGCAGGGCGTCTCTGGATGTCGTACGTGTTTGTACGCGCCGAATTATTGCTCTGAATGCTTTGGAGTAACTCCATGGAAATGGAGGATGGAGCTTTCGGGCTTCACATTTAGTGAGCGCTGAGAACGAGGTGATCGATCGATCAGACTGCCCTCTCCAACGGATCGATTAGGGATTACCGTCTGCAGTTCAGCACGGACAACGCTGCTAATTCTAAGCTGTTCTGAAACCGTCAAGCTCAACGATCGTATCTTTGGACTGAATTCTTCTACACTTCACCAGGAAGAATGGCAAAAGCTCAGGACGTCTTTGCCTGGAACAACGGGACACAAAACGATCATAGCTTGGGATTGAATTCTTCTATTCTTTACTACTAGAAGAACTAGCGAGGTGGCCCGCGTAAATTTACGCGGGTAGCTAGTTATTTACACTAATTTTTTAGTTTCTTTAACTTAAATATAATTTTATTTAAATATCTGTTGTTATATTGTCAATATGGTTTGTTCAAGTTTGCCCAAACTAACGTATTATTTTTTATCATCATGTATATGCCACATGATATAAAACAATATTTGACATTAATTCTTTGATCAACTTATAATTTTCTTATTTATTTAATTTAGAATTTAACTATTTATTTACTCTAACCAATGGACTTTAAGGGTTAATATAGATTGTTAGATCTTAAAAAAAACAGTGTGTATTATTTTTATTTCAATTAATATGGTAATAAGATTATATTATTAAGATTAACTTCATCAATACCTCTCAAAACAGACTCTCCAAATATTAAAAATATTAAAAATAGGTAGGGACTTCCCCTGCTGACTTTGGTAAAAAAAACCAGACTCTCCAAATACTAAATGGAGGCTACCTTTATTTTTTAAGGGCCACAAAAATGCTACAACTCTAGCAATAGCCCTCATAAATATAAGGCTTTCTATAGACGTGGAAGCCTCCCATAAGGGGTCAACTGTCAAGTAGAGGCCTGCTGGAGTTTAACTTTTTTCTAGACCCTCTAAACTCGGGATAGGGGCTTGTTGGGTCTGCTGGAGTGCACTTTTTTTGGACCCTCTAAACTTGGGACGGACGCTTGTTGGGCTTGCTAGAGTATAACTTTTTTTAGACCCTCTAAACTTTAAATAGGGGCTTGTTTGGTCTGATGAAGTTGCTCTAAGATAATGGATTGTGTGATCTAACATTGAGGTAGTGATCGTGGGTAAGTGAATAAAGTAATTCATATAACTTTACATATACAAAATGTTACTTGCTGACATGAGATACTCCCTTCCTCAACGGATATGCGAACTACCTTGATGAACTTGCAATAGCGTAACACGGTATGATTGGATTAAAGTAGAAACCTTCCACAAAACATAATGTTGTTTGGATCGACTCCCTCCACAAATCAGCGGTATGATTGGTAGTCTAGCTTGATGCACAAATCAATGATCAGAATGCCATAGCATAACGGAAAGCTTAAGGACGGAGAAAATCAAATACAGAGGGTAATTAATCACACCAGGAAAATATTATTCGAGAAAATATTATGAGAAAAATAATGCTATTTTGCTAGTTATGCAATAAGAACTTAGGCTGCAGTAACCAATGTGTGCTTATCATGGTTATGGATTAATCTTTTGCCTTTCTCCTCCTCCGGTAAAAGATGGAGTAATATATAGACATGGCTGATGCCCGATCTAGTGAATGATCGACAATAGTTTACAGTTGCATGACTATATCGGACATTAAGAGAAGCATTTCTTTGCCCAGCCTGTTGTTACTTGACTTCCATGTCAACACATGTGCATGGCAAACACGTACGTCATCAAAGTTGTACGACACCTAAGTTTCTTCACTTTGTTTTTCCTGAATCTCCTCCTTCTTACACTAACTCGTTAACGACGACCATCAAACGGGTTTGAGTGTGGGCAAACAATTTGATGATCTTCTACTTGCGTTAGCAAAGACACTGAGTGTCGAGTGTGGCCATGGTGCTCAATCCCGACAACGATTCTCTTACTTCGGACAAGGAGAATTGTTCTCTCCTGCCGTGCTCACAACCTTGTTGAACGACCTAAATCCGAGCACCTCTCATCAAGTACACGTGCAGATCGACGTGTTGTCCTCCGCTCATTGTTGAACGTTGCCTTTTATATAGCGGAACGTGGTATGGCACATAGGGCTTCAGTGTGTCCCCACTCGTCGTACTCTATTATCATCCTCTAAAATAAATATTCTTATCTAGTCATTGAGATTCTCCCCTCTATATAAATTAGAAAAATTTGCTGTGGGACACTCCACTTTTGTGAAATTAGTTGTGACACACTAAAATATTTTTTCTTTGCTGGAACACACTAATTTATTTGCTGAAACACACCGCCTAGTGTGTTATGACCAATAATTTTTTTTACAGTGTCCTACAACAATATCGAAATCGAATAGTATCCTGTAGCAAAATTTGTATTTCTTGTGCACCCGTTATTCTATATATCTCATAGTCTATACCAACTACCAACACGTGAGCCCTCCCATCTCTTTTTATCCTTTTCTTTCACTGGCGCCATCACTCCCCCCACCACTCTATCTCTCACCCTTTATCTCCCCCTTTCTCTAGTGGTGGTGGCGGCGGCGAGAGGTGCCAGTCTCCTCGGCCGGCAGCCTTCAGCCTCGAAGGTCTCTCGCTACACGCACAGCGGACAAACGCTGAACTCCGAAGGCACGCGAGCGGCTCCTGCGGCGGCGATGGGGATGGACGATCGCGCGGTGACTGCTAGGACTCCCGCGGCGACCACGGACGGTCGCGCGGTGGTGGTGGAGGGCTCTCGCGGCGGGCGGTGGCGACGGCGGCGGACAATCACGCGGCGACTGCGAGGATTCCCGTGACGGCCACGGACGGATGCGCGGAAGCCTCGGACGGCCGAACGACGGCGACGGTGGAGGTCTCCCGCGGCGGTCTCGGACGGCCGCACGGCGGCGGCGGAGGGCTCCCGCGGCGGCTGCGCTGAAGGACTTTGGCTATGCGCGGAGCGGATGGACCCCGAACTCCGAAGACGCGCGAGCGGCTCCTGCGGCAGCGGCGGCGGCGGATGATTGCTCGACGACTGCGAGGACTCCCGCTGCAACCACGAACGGCCACGCGGCGGCGGTGGAGAGCTCCCACGGCAGCGACGATGGCAGTGGAGGGCTCCGGCGGCGGCCTCGAATGGCCGCAAAACGGTGGCAGTGATGGTCTCCCACGACAGCCTCGGACGGCAGCACGACGACGACGGAGGGCTCCCACGACGGCTGCGCTGAAGGCCTTTGGCTTCGCGCGGAGCGGACGGACCCGGTAGTCGAAGGCGCGTGAGCGGCTCCCATGGTGGCGACGGCGGCGGACGATCGCGTGCCCTCTGCGAGGACTCTCGTAGCGTCCACAGACGGCCGCACGACGGCGGTGGAGGTCTCCCGCGGCGGCCTCGGACGGCCGCACGATGGCAGCGGAGGGCTCCCGCGCGGAGGGATGGCTGCAAAATAATTTATCTCATGTTATTTATTTTAATTTATCTGCACGGCGACTGCGAGGAGTCCAGCTACGGCCACGGACAGCCGCGCGACAGCGGTGGAGGGCTCTTGCGGCGGACGATCACGCGGCGACTGCGAAGACTCCCGCGGCGGCTACGGACGGCTGGGCTGCGGCAGTGGAGGGCTCCGGCGGCGGCCTCGAATGGCCACACATCGGCGGCCTCGGACGGCCGCACGACGACGACGGAGGGCTCCCGCGGCGGCTGCGCTGAAGGCCTTTGGCTGCACGCGGAGCGGACGGACCCGTAAGTCGAAGGCGCGCGAGCGGCTCCCATGGTGGCGACGGCGGCGAACGATCGCGTGCCCTCTGCGTGGACTCCCGCAGCGCCCACGGACGGCCGCGCGACGGCGGTGGTGGTCTCCCACGGCGGCCTCGGACGGCCGCACGGCGGCAGCGGAGGGCTCCCGTGCGGAGGGGTGGCTGCGAAATAATATATCTCATGTTATTTATTTTAATTTATCTATTTATTAATTATATTTGTTCGAGATTTATTGGATTAATGTGGATCGTTAGATCTTTATAAAATCCGACGGTATATATTCTTTTCTTTTTTTGAATTAACGGAATAACATGGACCATCAGATGTTCATAAAATCCGACGGCATATATTCTTCTGTTTTTTAGATTAACGTGGGATTTTCTTGGCCCTCTCGACGAATCTGGTGGCTTCTTTTGCTTCTATTGTAATAAGATAACAGAAGATGTCAAAAGGTTCAGGCCGGTTTTGCCTGAAACAACGCGACTACAGTTGCGTCGTCGGCTGCATCCTTCTCTGCCCTACACTACACTGCCCTACTTTCAATGGCAGCACCCTCACTGTAAATTCACTACGTCAGAATCCCCTACACAATCATATTAGCGACTGTAACTAGCCAGGGACAGGGAGGTTGATCTCTGGCACCAGCGGAGTTGATTGCTGCAACCAAGATGAGAATGAGACCCAGATAATGGACTCCATCCAGAAGCTCATCTCGCATCCTTGACGAGCGGCTTCACCTTGCGCCGGTGCCCGAAGCTGTTCACCAATTCCTTGCGCGCGCAAACCGGGAACAGGTGGACGCCCAAAGGCTTCAGGCGCCGCAGGACGTAGGGGAAGCTCAGCTGATCCCGGGACGTGAACCTGACCACCTCGTTGAACCAGAGGCACGTGAACAGGTTGGTCGAGGGGGAGTGATCCCTCACGATCACTGAAGCTTCTGCTAGAGCTGTGAAAGGCAAAAAAGGAAATCGGATCGGTTATTACAATTACCGGGGGTCGTCCTGGACCACCACTGGAAAGCCGAAAGGATATGCATGATCTCTGAACTCTGAAACGAAGCATTATATGTTAGGCTTGCTCTGAGAGTGGTTCCGGTTCTACTACTACCCAGCCCACATGTGGGGTTGATGGGGGCTGAAATGCGTGTGAGGAGCTGCCGGCCCCTCCTCTGTAGTAGACTGTATCACTGGTTTCAAGGGCAAAAAAAGGAGCATGCTTTTATGCTAAACGCATGCATCTGGACAACTTTATTACTTGTGCCTTTTGCACAACTACAGCTGAGCAGCCGTACTGCACATTATTTGATGAACACCAAGCATGGTTGTCCACAGTGATGGATGCTATTTAAAATTTATTGCTACTACCAGGTGATGCTGAGGTTCAGTTGCCCAAGTTCCTGATTTCTAGGGTAAACTCTTACTACCATGATTGTTACAGGAACAACTGGAGGAGATAAAATGCAAATAATCTATGCTGCATAATAGTGAGGGCATAGCATTATAGCCACATGGTGATTACAATGGAGAAATGTTTACCAAACTGGTCGAAGGATAAGGCCACAAGAAATAGTGTCGATATGTAAACTATGGACAACAAACAAGTCGAGAAACATAACCGCGGGCCAAATGAGAGACAGTAGAGTGTAAGATGAAAACAATGCTATGCATATTGAGATTAGAAACGAACCTTTCTTCCCGTTGAATCTTTTCTCATCAGGAATGCCATCCTGTCGGTACTGATCCAACTGCACTTTAACTTCTTCTGGAGTTGCTTTGTGTTTCTTAACAATTGCTTTCGCCTCATCATACAGACTACTCCGAGCTCCATGTTCAGATAATGCTAAAGAAGAATTTGAACGCCACAGAAGGGCTTCAAGGACTCCCAATGGATCTCTCCGGAACTGAGATTTTGAATCCACCCAGATTGAATATCGTGCCATGGGGAAAAGGCGGTGGCTTATCAGCTGATGAGGAACAATCACCAAAACAAAAGTCAGCTTGTGGAGAATAATAATCTATACTGACATACTTGTATCAAGTATGTGTGTAGTGGTTCACTTGTTAATGAATACCAGTAGGTGAGGATTAAAACAGAACATCAAAACACTTCACTATTTATCTATAGAAAATAAGACAGTGGAGCCACAAATTTTCCAACTTTTACCTTGGGAATTTTCCCGTTCAACCGTTGATCCGAGAAAGGAAGATCACTAACAAGAATGATCCGCCATAGGCCAATCATGTTGTTTTCACCAATCTTGTTGCCTTCTTCCTCTTGAGCCGCATGAGTGATTTCATCCCAGAAAGCTACATAGCAAACCTAGAAAAAATTCCAAGCATCTGTCGGTAAAAAGGAAAGAAACTGAATACATTAACACCCAGCACAAGAGTAATGAAAGACCTTTCTGATGGAGTTTTCCATCATTCCTATTGGCTGGTGAAGGTCGTCACCTCCACCAAATGCACAGGTTGCCACAACGACTTCGCAATATCTCATATATTCTTTGTCAGCAGCAGAGACTCGGAACCCTCCATTCTCATTACAGAAGCCACAATGCACTGTCATACTTTCCTTGATCTGTAAATGCCAGCAACGCTAAAATGAGAATGGCAGGTGATAAAACACTACACTTCGAACAACTTAACAATGCAGACCATACCATACCTACTTTCTGGGTAGTTGCTGGATGGGAATAATGAGAAATTTATGACCTGATATCTCCAGATTATAAAGTAAATGCAAAGTTATATGGCAACTAAAACATAACGAAGTTTCAGGGTGACTAGAACATCTAAGAAGATTGCTAAAAACTCACTGAAACTTAAATGCTGGAAATCTAACCTTGAAGCTTTCATCTCTTTCAGTGAGTGTCTGGTATCCTGTGAACGAGTTAAATCGTGAATTCTCTGTTTGTGACGGTATATCATTTTCGATATGGTGCAGACTTGATCTGTACACAACTTCCTTGATTGAACCATTTGTTTCAGGAAATTCTGGAAGCTCCAGATTTTGGAGCTTCTCAGGATCAAGAAACTTCAGACATGCTGTCAATGCAACAACGCTTGATTTATGAATAGAGTACACGTCTTAGTTCTTGTATTAAAATTCTACAACTGCAAGGAGGGAAAGCACAAGAAAAGGAAAGAAAATTCAACTTTAACCAGAAGAAACCAGAAGGACCATGTGAGCTAGAAGCCCAGACAAATAGCGTAGTATAGCTTCGATTTGCTTCTGCAGGTCAAAACTGCAATTTATTGTAAATTGATGTCCAGCCTAGTTTATTCAATCAGCATTGGCTACACAGCAGCACTAAGTTTTATACACAAGCTCAAGAGGAAATACATTGAGATTGTTTGTGCCCAACTCAATATAACAACACTACATTTATTACAGAACGCAAGTGGACACTATACAGTAAGGATTAGGATCGAATAATCAAATCGTATCATGCATACTCAGAACAAAGAGAATATCGTGACATAAAACTACTCCTAAGCTGGTCTGCACATTCGTATCCTAATCATAAAACCACTTCACTGAACGAACTGAACATCGCATTATAATAGTCATACTACAATGTATTCCCAAATTAGAAGTACCAGATAAATAAAGTCCAAATCAAACTAAGACGCAGTTCTATCCACAGGAATTAAGGGTTTTAAGGATCGAGAGTTGGCTTACACTTCCTGGGTCTATCAGCGGCGCGGGCGGCGCGGGAGAGGTGGCCGAAGTCCGCGAAGGAAGGCGGAGGTAGCGTGGAGGAGCGGGAAGGGGCGAGGCGGTAGGACTCGTAGAGGAGGAGGGAGACGGCGAGGACGGCCAGGAGGAGCGGCACGCCCAGCCGCGCGGTGCGGAAGAGGAGGAGGCGTCGGCGGGCGGAAGCGGAGGCGCGGGCGCGGGAGCGCTTGCGGCGGACCCGGACGCGCACCTTCCCGGTGGCCTCGTCGTCGTCGGAGACAGAGATGGAGATGCCCTGGATCAGCGACGACGACGACGGCATGGCCGGAGCTTGGGGAGTCCGGGAAAGGGGACGGAAGGGGAGATGGGGGGCAATCGGGCCGGTTGGCTTCGGTGGTGGGTAAAGTGTGCGTTGGGTTGGGCTGGGCTGGGCCGTGCGAGTTCGGTCGGTTTGCACTTTCCGTGCTACCATTATGCACATCTATTTTTTTATTGGAAACTGTATATATCATTTTACACCAGCAGAATGAGCAGTAGCTTAAATTGTGGAGGAGATTAGCTAGAAGCAATTCTTGTTAGGTTTAGGTCTGGCATCACATGATCTTGTTCAGTCATAGAAACTGCAGCCTGACTACAATCACGAGCAGATCATTATAAATTCACTACACGTTTCAAAAAAAATTATAAATTCACTACGATTTGTTCAAGTGCATATTTGGAAAAGAACACAGTACGCACAGTCAATCAAAGAAGCCATCAACCAAATTGCGCTTTCAGTTCACAGCATGTTTTGCCTAGGGAACTTGACCCTTTTGACCCTCTAGGCTGAAAGTTGACTCACATGAAAACATTGTTCAGTCATAGCAACTGCAGCATGGTTTCGGTACCACAAGCCAGATGAGAAAGTGGACAGAAATGAACATCTAGGCTCTTTCAGTGGTCTTTAAACCTGGAGGCATTTGCTAAGTTATTAAACTGATACCGCGGCAGTGTTTCTTTGGAGTGGAACCGTTTGACTAATAATTAAGGGTATTAAATAAAGTCAGTTTACAAAACTACCTTCATAACCCCGGGTTAATTTACGAGACAACTAATGAAATCTTGGACCGCACGATCAGAAGATGGTTACTGTAGCATTATTGTAGTAAATCATGGACTAATTAGGCTCATTAGATTCATCGCGTAAAGTTACACTCATCTCTAAAAAGGTTTTGCAAATAAACTTCATTTAATACATCATGCATGTAAGATTCGTTTTAGAAATTTTTTTCCCGGAAGCAAAGAAACATGGCCCGCATTTCAGATTATCTATCCCAGGAGCTGCACACAATAAATGAATGCAAGGCAAATGTTTTCTTGAAATTCATGGGATTTAGTACTGGACAGGACATTTCTCAATACCAATGGAAAGGGTAAGATTAACCGTGCTGAATTTCTTTGAAATTGGTGCCCATGTGAAGCTCTCTGAATTCTGGATACGGAATTTGTTCTCTGGTCTGCATATCGTCACTCGTCAGGCATCTATTTGCTGCCCTGTGCTGCTTCTTACAACATCGTGCCATACTAATAGTACTGCGCTAAGGATTTTATGTACAAACTCAATGCCTTTGATGAAACTGTAAAATTTTGCAAGATTTGCTCTTCTAAAGTGAAAACATATCGGTTTTCATGTGTCAATGTTGTTTGGATGCTTGCCCAATTGAAATAGTGAGGTACCATGCAACTTCCTGTTGAGTCCAAGTGCTTGATCATTTCCACATAAGAAACACATGACACATATGAATCCAAGTGCTAGATCTTCGTCAAAAAAAAAACACCTACACAATTAAAAGTATCTTTCTTTTCTACGTTCTGAATCCAAAGTGCTTGACAATTTTAAGTACTTCTGAACAAATAGCAGTACTTTACTGATACAATGGTATGACACACCAAACAACACAAGATGAGACAGCAAATTGCTTCAGGCAAGCCGCAAGCATGAGATCATCAAAGTAGATGACTCCTTTGCCTTGTAGCAACTTGCATTGGCTCATCTGGATGCAGACTTATGAACAACCCTTCCATTCTTCAGGGCTCTGAATGTGAAGACCCTCACTATATAAGCCGGTTTCAGTTAGCTCATCATCCTCTGGAACTCGTGGAAATCGAGGCCGCCGTCGCCGTCGACGTCGTAGGCCCGGATCATGGCCTCGCAATCTGCGACGGAGCGCTTGTCGCCGAGCTGGCCGAGCACCCTCTGCAGGCCCCTGGTGGTGATCCTGCCCGCGGATTCCACGGCGTTGAACACCTCGAACGCCCGCCTCAGGTCCTCCTCCTGGCCGCCCTCCCGCTCCATCAGCGCCACGAACCCGGCGAAGTCCAGCATGTAGCCACCGGCGTCGCCGCACGACGACGGCATGTCGTCGCCCATGGACACGAAGAAGGCGCGCAGCTCGGCGCCGGAGATCTTGCCGTCGTTGTCCCGGTCGAAGTGCTGGAAGATCCTCTGGAGCTCGCAGTGCCTGCTGCTGGAGCTGGAGCTGGAACCGGACCCGGAACCCCTGCCCAACGATGACGACGATGACCGCGTGACGGCTGCGCCACGCGGGCTGGCCACGTCCGACTGCCCGCCGCACATGAACGGCATCCTGAAGCTCCGTTTGCTCGAGCTCGACAGCCTCTTCGCCATTGTTGTGCTCTCGCAACTCAACTCTTGCAACAACCAGGAAGCTATAGCTCTGTACACTTGTAGCTTGTGTCACTTCACTTTGTGGACTGCAGATATACAAGAACCAAGTGCAGGGGCCTCATTTTATAGCTGAGCAGGTCAGCTGCTGCTTGCTGCGATGCGAAGAAGCCATGGCATGCATCTTTGTGTGGGGTTTGACCGGTCGCGATGAGGGAGGAGTTAGTTGTGCCTGCGGCTCAACTACCTCCCTCACTCACCCCCTCAGATACTGTCAGCTTGGCATTATCTAACTCCCATCAGACAACGTGATCATGTGCTCATGATCCCCGCGCCGCCGCCCACCGAACAACGATATCTTGGAATCCGTGATTTAGTTACGGAATTATGGGCTTCCAGATCCCGTGGCGGTTGCGGTTCATCATTTGAATTTCCGGTTTGGGACGCCTAGTGATGGGTCAGATTTAATGGCACTGAAAAATTCAGTGTCTGCAGGCATTCAGAAGGTGCCGGTGAGACAAGTGATGCAGTGATACAGTGATCTTTGTATAATGCAGACATGGCACATGATATGTCTTCACGCTTTTCAGAGAGAGAAAGCTGAGAAGAAATCTGAAAATGGAAATGAATCATCTTGGAGTCGAAAAATAATAGTTCTTGATCTTGCAATCCCCAAATGCCAATTTCAGATTTTCGGTGCAGATACTGAGATTTCAAGAGAGATCTGACCATGTTTAGGGGAGCAACAAAATCAGCAATCTCGATACCTCCCAACTATCAAGAATGAGCCAAAGTTTTTCAAATGCAGACCTTCCATGTGCCTCTCATGGATGTTACCAACAACTTGAGCATAGGGATTGCCCATGCCACATGTTTGTGTGGCATCACCACATGGCAGTTTACTTACTGATAAATGACCCACCTGAAACTCATCATTGGGTTCGAGCATCGAAGATGACCGGCAGAACCGCAGAAGCATCTTTCCAGTTAGTTTTTGTTCATCCTTGTGTTTGACTAGAATGAAGAAAAACATTGGATCCTACCCCGATGTGATGGACCAACCGACTGACAACAGTTGACACCCCAAGTTCACCACACCGACCACATCGGTAAGGATATGAATGGAATGGAATCTGAATCCTATGCAACGGAGGAATTCGCCCACACACAAATCTCAAGAACAATCGTCTGTTGCGATTTTGAATGACTCCGTATGACTTTATTGACCATGCTCCCCAAAAAATTTCAATTATAGAATCAAGGTTACAGTTTTTCATTTTGTTCTTAAGTATAGCAATACAATAAGCTACCAGTTTAGTTTATTTGCAGCAGCAGCAGCAACAGGAGCCTTCAACGGCATGAAGTTTGTATAGTGATCTTCTGCTTTGACGATGTACATAGAGTCCAATCGTTGCATGAATCTCTTCTACTGAAAGATAGTATGAGATCTTGAAGGCGCTGTTTTGTGAATTCGGACTTCAGCTCACAACAACCGAACATCTGCATCTTCAGCTATCTCAATGGAAAAAATGTTTTCATATGGCAGTGGATTTGCTATCTAGTACATTCTCACTACTGGCACCAACCAGCTCCGGTACTTTATCAAGTAACCTGTCCATCTCTTCAGAAAATTCAAGTTTAGCTCGATTTGTCTTTCCTCCGACAACTACTGTACTTCCATCTTGTAATGCCCATATCTAGTGCCACAGAAAGAAAATCATAAGTTCGCAACTGTAATCAAATTACATTACCTCTCTGTCTATGGCAAAATTCCATCTACAAAAAGAGAACTATGGCAAACGATTACATGATGGACATACCTGAGAGTGAGAAAGATAACTAATGCAGGTTGTTAGCATGAGTGCACCAAATCCAGCATACACAATAGGGACTCCTGGATCAGTCTGATGCAAAGGAAGATGAAAGGTATGCTTAATTTTGTTACCAAATAAGCTCAAATGTTTCAGAAGGAAAAATACAACAAATCAATAGGCCTGACCTTAAGATCCAATCCAGTACTGCCAATAGCATCTTCAATGAGTATCTCATTACCATCGATCACAATCGGGAGTTTCGAACTTGGCCGACGGACCCCTACAAACTTGCCATCTTGATCATACAACACGATAGACTGCAGATCTCGAGCAAGCATTGATCTACAGGTCACCAGGTAGACAAAACAGCAATTTAAGAACCCATAGGTACTGGCTCAACTTTGTTATTTAAACCAGAAAAGGGAAATATTAAACATACATTCCTTTGACACTTGGATTCTTAGAGTTCGAGTCTTCAAGTGGCAAAAACGTTCCATAGAGCTTCTTATCACCATTGATCTTCAAGGGGGCCACGGCCAAATTGAAAGGTCCTTCACCGTTTTTCTTCACTTGCAATGCTGAAAATCCCCAGTCTGTTTGGTAGATTGTGATTCCTCCATACCTCAGGGGATCATTCACTTTGATAGTCTTCCGCATCACTTCTTTACCATCAAGGTTAAAAAGTGAAAGATCGCTATAAAATTGTGAGACCTGGCAATCAAACAATATTTGCTTGCCAATCAGTCTAGTGAACATAACTGAACAAATGGTTTGGAAATGCTCAGCAAGGAGACTACCTCTCCACTGTCATAATACTCCATGTAGAACCGGTTCACATGAACCTCAGTATTGAAAACATCAGGAGCGAACGAGAGAACCCCTCTGGGTTTCATCACATCTCCTATAACAAAATTGAGCCCTTGAGGCACATCAACAGAGCCTTTGAAACTTCCTGTCGCACTAAGCGTGGCTCCAGCCATGATGAAAAGCATCGCTAAATGCACACCAATAGGTGCATACCGACCAGCCAGCCCTTTGAAAGCATACAAAGAAGGGCCCTTGGTGAATACCTGCGACGTATCAGACACACCTAATGCAAATGCCAAGGAGGCAACAACAGAAATTGGAGCAAATGAAGTTCTGATTTCTGAAGGTGATAATCACCTCATATCCAGCACCCATCAAGATGACCCCCAAATCCTTTATGGATGCTCGGGGAAGAGAGTCGGCAAACTCCTGCTTCCGGATTCTTTCTCCGGAATGCGTGAACGACCATCTGCAACAACACGCCGGCACTTGATGCCTCACACAAGCTTCTCCGATCGGGCTAGCAAGCGGTGGCATATACAACAGCAAGAGCTCACTCACCTTCTAGCGACCTTGACCATGGGGAGCTGGGTCGTGTAGGTGCAGGCCATGAGGGACGCCGCGAGGAGCGCGAGGAGGCCGAGGAAGACCGGCGAGGAGAACATGTGGTCGAAGCCGGGGGTGAGGATCCACCTCCACGTGATGAAGCCGAACACCGGGTTGTCCTCGGGGAACTTCTCGAAGTAGTAGCTCGGCGCCTCTCCCTGGTCGATCACCGTGCCTGCCGTAGTTGAAGAATTCGCAATGTCAGCCACCCAATTAAATCAGCAGGAAGCATCAACAAAAGGATCGGAATTTTGAAGTCACGGCCGGCCGGCAGCCGGTACCTAGGGCCATGAGGGCGGCGATGGCGAACATCTCGGAGATGGCGAGCGGGAGGTTGGACAGCACCGAGAGCGTCCTCTTGGTGGCCCTCCTCACCAACGCCAGCGCCGGGTTGCCGCCGCCGCCTTCCTTGGCCGGCCTCACGCTCTCCCCCTTCTCCACGGCGCTCCCGCTCTGCTGCTCCGGCTGCGACACCGGCGGCGCGGCGTCGAAGAAGACGATCTGCTTCTTGGCCTTGCTGGCGCCGACGGGGATGGCCTCGCGCCTCCCGCCAACGCCGCCGCCCCTGCTACTACTACCGCTCCCCCGCGGCGCGGCGCAGGAGACATGGTGGAGCCGGCGGGCGGGGGACGGCGACGGGGGCGAGAGG
The DNA here is from genome assembly GCA_033239725.1 of Echinochloa phyllopogon. Taxonomy (NCBI): domain Eukaryota; kingdom Viridiplantae; phylum Streptophyta; class Magnoliopsida; order Poales; family Poaceae; genus Echinochloa; species Echinochloa phyllopogon. The sequence goes on along the minus strand of BTCW01000009.1, from coordinate 5,170,226 downwards.
CCGCGGCGGAAGGACAAGGGTCTCCCGGGGTTGAGTAGGAGATAGGACGCCGGGGACGGCATGGCGCCGGGCGGCGTGGGCGTGGCGGGAAGGAGCGCGAGCGAGCGGCGAGGGAGTGACGCTCTCCGTCGGATTCGGATATCTTCATCTCGCGCGCGCGCACAAAGGGAGGATGAGAAGCAAACGATGGACGAAGGGGGGTGGTGATGTGGATAAGGGGCGTCGTGTCGTGTCGCGCGTGCTGTGCACACCGCAGGAGGGGGATTTCGCGGTTGGGCTGGTGATCTTTTTGCAGAGTCGTCGGGCCGAGCCGACTGGACGGCCCATCCTCCTCCTCCGCGGCAGCTCGCCCGGCGCGCGGCGCGGAAAGAAGGCCCATGCGAGACGCTGTCGTCGGGTCATGGAAATAAGCAGAAGGACAATTTGTATTTTTTTTATCTATGGCGACCGTTGGGGCCCAGTTTGGCGCTGGCATTTTCACACAGGGAACAGCAAGCAGACGCTTTTTGACCGAATTTTGTCGCGAAGTTCCAGCATGCTGGAGACCCGGAGAGAGCCAGGAAATTCCAGTTCCGGAACAGAATTCAGAGACGTTTCTCCCCCACGAGGATAAGCACACTGCCGAGACGACCCCGTGATGCCCTGACTGTCTCAGTCAGTGTATGAAGTATGAACGCACGCACTTGAAAGAATCATCCTCCTACCATAATTGGAGGGACCTTGTACGTGCGCGCCTTCTAGAATTACTACAGCGCGGTCCAGGTCAGACCCTTGTGCCGTCACCAGTTGAATCGAGTCATCGACAGGTGAGCAGCAGCAATGCGCGCAGCAGAAGAGCAAAACCAACCAGTAGTGATCGACCTGCTGTTGCTGTTGGTCCGGGCATACAGACGACGAGAAAGAAAGATCCCAACGCGCGCGCGCGCGCGCATCATGTTTCGGACTAGGCCAACACACACAGACCGCACGCGCCGGCCGGCTCGAACAAAAGGCCACGCGAAAAAGGCTTCCGCTTCCACGTCGGCGGCGCGTGGCGGCGGCACCGGGCCGGGGGTGGATATGTTCGAGGCGAAACGGGGACGGTGCACGAGCACGGGTGCGGCGCCCTTCGGCCTCTCCTCTTGCATTGGCCCGCTGTTTCATCCCTGCTCGCTCCAGCGGCCACGGCACGCCACCGAGCTGAGCGAGACGCCCGGGCCGAAAGCCTACGGGAATCGCGCACGCGCTCGCCGGCTTCCCGTGCGCGAAAGTATGTAGTATGAATTATTATTATTTTTGTTTATAGTATCTGGCTATGCTTTTATAAATATTTGCTGCACCGTCGCGCGACAGTGATGCTTCTCTCGAATCTGTTGTCAGCACTCAGCGTACGCAGATTAGCGGGGACCGGGACACAGGGTGGTGATTGCCCGACTTACGCTTCACCAGTTTCTTATATTTTTGTGCATTGTCGCCCACAGGCCAAGTCCTAGTGCGCTGGAGAAAAAATAATTTTTGGTTCCAGTTGGAGCACCACCACTACGGGGCACCACTATCAAATACACTAAAAGTACTTGATGGAAGGCTCCTTTATGCTATATATATAGTTATAATATTTTGCAGCTACAAGTTCCGAACGCCTGCTTGAGGTCGAGTTACCCACCATCACCGCTAGAAAAACGACATTTCATGACTCACATATATATTGGATAAATCTAAACCCGATACTAAATCTAACGGGAGCGCTTGTACTTACAGGTGTTTTAGGAGTTCATTTGAAAAAATTACTTACTCGGGTCTCTAAATAACTAAATCAACTACTAGCATATACGTCTAAAAACCATGCAAAAGGCGTGTCTTTCATCAATTAAAAGTCGGATACTGACTTTTATGTCTATAAAGTCTTATTTGTCACCTCACATGATTTAGGGTTGCAAACATAACATTATCTCTTGATATCCCACCTTTTCTTCCACATAAACAAAAAACTAACGTAGCACATCTATGAGTGAGACAAGAGATCCTAGATTCAAATCCTTCTCGCATACGGACATATTTTGCGCAAATTTTTTTTATGACTTATGGACATGTATAGGCCTTTCCTAGGTCAAATCTTAACCTACCTTATGACTTTATGATCGTGTACATGTCTTTCCTAGGTGCACGTGATCTTCCAAAGCAACAAGCTAGATGTAATATCTATGATATGTGTTTTCTAATTCATGGGATAAAATTCCCAATCAAACAATTGTTTGAATGTAAAAGGAAAAAACTATTATTGGCTAATGTATTGGCTCAAATTCAAATGAGGGGAGGGGGGCATTGGCTCCCTCCAGCAGCACTAATCGATACCACTGATTGAGTTGGAAGCCAGAGTAAAATAAATATTATATTGTATTTTTCTCTCTCATATGTGAAGCTTCATATGACAGTAGCCATTATCCACTTTCATATCTTTATGCCTTGTTGTTTTGTTGCTAGTGAATTTTTCTATCTTTTCTGTATTCTCTATTGGACGAATGTCCGGTCAGCCGGCACCACACCCGTTGGAGAACACCTTATTATCCATAACTTTGTCTTCAATTGAAGGAGCCGTCTGTAGTAAAAAGTAGTATACGAGTTTTACTTGTTCGAACCTTCAAAGAAAAAAAAATATTTCGAGTTGCTATGCTTTGCTTCAGCACGTGCATAGCAGCTCTTAATTCCCCGCTCACTTACGTGGAAATTTACTTATCTCCGGCCACGTACAAGTCAAAAACACAAAAAAGGAAATTATCGAGTTTCAGAGTCAGCAAGCTGGAGTGCCCTCCACTTCACGCGCCACGTCACACTCTGGTTTTTGACTTTCGCTCAGTCACCCTTCATCTAGAAGGCCCAGCGAGAGAAAAAAGCCAGCGCGAGCTGCCGAAGGCCCGAGGCGGCAAGTTTGCCCCACGACGCCGATGCTGGCTGGTCACTGGTGGGCGCCCCGCACGCAGCAGCTCTGCCCACAGCTTTGCCAAGCCGAAGTGCCAAACCCGCAGTTTTCCCCGCCCCAGCTTCGCGCGCCGCCTTTGCCCGTCACGTCTTCTCCTCCCATCTCCCGGACCTCACCACCTAACCGCGCGCGGGGTCCCCGATCCCCACCAGCAAAGATATATAGGAGGCGCTCACCCGAATCGCTAAAACCTCAGAACCACTCCATCATTGTTTCCAGGAAAAGCTCCGCACCTAATAATTCTCCAAGCAGCATCTGCCATCATAGTTGGCACGGCACTCCTGCTGCGCTTGCTTGCTTGCTTGCTTTCACTGTTCTCTTCTCCGGCAGGAGTCTGGTGGTGGGGATGAGCCGAGGGGGCAGGCTGCGGTGGCTGTGGCGTGCGCCGGCGCGGGCGCTGGGCCGGGCGCGGGACATGTACGTGCGGGGCCTGACGGGGTGCGCGCGCTACTTCCCCTCCGACGCCGCGTTCGGGTACCCGGTGTTCGTGCCGCCGGCGTCGCTGTCCAGGAGCCACAGCGCCGCCGCCGGGGACGAGGACCTCCGGGAGCTGGTGCGCGCCGCGTCGCAGAGGCGGGTGGTGGAGCAGCGGCGCGCGGAGCTGCGGGCCGTGGCGCGGAGCCAGAGCATGGCCGCCGCGCTCTCCATGGCGCGGATCGACGAGGACGCGCCGTGCGAGTTCGGCGCCGCCGGCGGGGACGGGCCCGCCGCGCTGGGCGCCAGGAGCCAGAGCTGCGTCGGCGGCGCCGCCGGGAGGAGGCACCGGAAGGTGGTGGCCTTGGTCTGACTCTGATCTGGCCGTGCTGCAGGCGGCGGCGGCTGCTGCTGCTCCCCGGCAGCCGTCAGTGCGCAGTGTGCGCGATCGTGTCATCTTGCACTGTCTTTGGTGCCTGGTGTCACCATGTCAGTACTCAGAAGTTGGATATTTTCCCATCCTCTCGGATGTGCAATCATCTCGCATCGTTTCGGCGTCGGAGTGCTCCAGCAGTTGATGCACTCGCAGCATTTTTCGCTGAATCACTTCCGGGGCCTTTTTGGCATTACTTGCCGTGCTCGCGTTTATGAGAGGGAAAACAATAGGGCCTGAACATTGGCACATCGAGGTTGGTGCGGGATCGCGCTCAAGAGTTTGTTTGGCGCCCATCGAGGACGCCACCTGCCCACCAGCCCGGGTTGAGGCCGTGGCGTCGCGCTCAGTATACAAAGGGCACTACTCTTGGAGCCTGGAGGAGTTTGGGTTACGTGAAAGAGAGACCGGGAATCTTAGACGTGACAACTGACGAGCTCAAATAAGATAAGATGCTCGGCGTTGACAAGTCAAGAGGCGAGACGAGGCAATGCGACCTCGTTCGTATTTGGGCGCTGGCTTGGACCAGGGACTATATGGGCTTCTCACGTTTTGTTCCCTACGACTCTACGAGTTTTACGGCCCATCAACCGAAGTTCGGTTGGCCCATTTCAGTTGCATTATTATTATTACGCACTAGTCCTCCACTGCACGGGAAATGTTCCACGTGACCTGCATTTGAGGGATGCACGGAATGCGTGCCAAGGTGAAAACGACCGCTGTATGGGAGGAGATGTTCCAGAGACGTGCAAGTTGAGAATGGTGTACGTATGGATCAGCAAACTAACCCCCTCAGCATCTGCATCTTTCATCAGCAGAAAAGAAGCCTACCCATGAACTTTTTCACCGCTTCATATTCAAACCTGTATTTACCGCGAAATTCCATCCCCAGTCCTTCACTCCCGAGAGAGTACATCGACGAAAATTCCCACCCGCCATATTCAATTCGCATTCGCACCCACTCTGAAACCGTATAAAATAAAATAAAATACGTTCGCTCAAGTACGTGACGCGCACCTCCTGGACGACTTATCCGACCCGGGTCGGCGTCTCACGGTTGCACACCTGACGCTGACGACGCCCAACCAAAAAAAAACCGGCCGCGAGGCCCCATCGCCATTATCTGTGGGAACGGTGCGGCCGCGCGCCGGCCCACAGAAAACTACCCCGCCACGCTACGCTCACCGCGCCACCGTCCCCTATCCATCCGAACCCCAAGTCACCAACCCCCTCGGCGACCGACCAGGAGGGGGGGGAGCCGCCGCGGATGGACAGCCTCGTCGCCTTCTCCCGCCGCCGCCGCCGCTGGATCCTCCTGGCCGCGGCCGGGGCGGCGGCGGCCGTCGGCGCGTACAAGATCTACCACCACCCGTCGGTCGCGGCGCGGCGGCGCCGCCTCGTGCGCCTCGCGGCGGCCGTCGCGGCCTTCGCCGACGCCGCCGCGTCCTCCGCCGACGCCGCGGCGCTGGTGGCCTCGGACCTCGCCGACTTCGTCCGGTCCGACGCGGACGAGGTGCCCCGCAGCGTCAGGCAGCTGGCCAAGCTCGCCGCCTCCCCCGAGGTCGCCGCCACCGTCTCCACCCTGTCGGAGGCGGTGGCCTCGGGGGTACTCCGCGGGGCGGGATCCACTGGCTCCGGCCCCGGATCCGTGGCCCTCTCCGATCGTCTCGTGGACAAGCTCTTCTCCGACTCCGGCGAGCGCCTCGCGTCCGCGGTCGCCGGGAGCTTCGCGCGGCATCTCGTGCTCGCCTTCTACTCCGCCCCGTCGCCCCCTGGGGAGGCCGCCTCCTCCCCGACGATGTGGGTCAACGTGGTCGCCACTGGGAAGGTCCGTAAGGGGATCAGCAACTGGGTTGAGGTCTTCGTGGGTACCGCCGTGAGGGAGTTCATTGAGAAGACCATCCATATCAACACATACGAGCAGCTCTTCGAAGGGCTCACCAATCCGAAACACGATGCCAAGGTCAAGGAATTGCTTGTTTCGGTGTGCAATGGAGCGGTCGAGACTCTGGTGAAGACCACTCACCATGTACTGTATAATACCAGTGATAAATTGGTCAGCGATGGCAGTGGAAGTGGCAGTGGCAATGGAAATGGTGGAGTCGGGGAAGGGTGGGTGGAGACAGTGTCGAGCACGCTGGCAGTTCCTAGCAACAGGAAGTTTGTGCTTGATGTTACTGGGAGAGTAACATTTGAGACAGTAAGGTCATTTCTGGAGTTTGTTCTTTGGAAGCTGCAAGACGGGGCAAGGAAGGGTGGCGACACTGTGGTTGATAGTGGGTTGCGCGTCGTGAGGTATATGAGCGATAAGTCGATGGTTATCGCCACTATTTGCATTACATTGTGCTTGCATGTGTTGAATGGGACTAGGTTCTTGGTGACAGCTTGATGGTGTGTATGACAGTTTGGGGATCGTTCAACACTTCAACTTGCATAATTTTGCACATTGGTTGTATAAAACTGTAGGTAATCATACTGAAATTGTAAATCCAAATACGAAGAAGAGTGGAAGATGAATTGTGCTGCGAGGCTGTGGTCTATCAAATGTTTGAGATTGCTTTAGCACAGCTATAGTGAGAGATTGGTTGATCTGTTGTATTAACAGGACTAATTGGCATTTAGATGTGTGGTATGCTTTAAGAAATTCTTTATCAGTGTAACATCACTGGTATCACGATGATTCCCAGTGTCCCCAGATCATTGTCATTTATGTGTGTGTGTTATGCTTCAAGATTTTTTTTAATCAGTGTAACATCGCTGGTATCACGGGGATTTCCAGTTGCTCCACCATGTTGTGTGCTTTTGTACCTCTTGTTGCCTATGATGTATACAAAGAGCTTGCCTTCCACAGCATTATTGAATTGTGCAGCATCTCAATTTCATTTCTAGCATTTATGCATTCTGTTGGTCTATGAATTGGTATCTTATCAATCACAAATCCTAGTCAGATTATCATGTTGTTCATCTTGATATTAATATTTCCAACATTCACAAATGCTAGTCACCAAAGTCGTCATATTGGTGCTATATTCACCAATCTAGGATCCGTTGATGTTGTGTGTTCAGTTACTCGATACGTGTATACCAGAGGCTGAGATTAATTTATTGGAGGTGGTTCAACAATTTCAGTGTCTCTCACTCACTTGAGCTTGTCTTGAGACTTCCTTTGGTTTGCGGCTCCCTGTAATTTGCATAAGTATATGTTGCTATTTTCTGTACTTGTTTATATGGATTTTCACCACCTGGTCTTAAATCAAGCCGTCTTTTGATACTGTTTAGTTTGAGTTTTATTCTCTGTCATGGTATTTCACTTTGGATATGACCTGGAGGTGGCGAAAGGAAATAAGTACTTCGCATAATTTAGTAGTGTGTGACCGTTTTTGGACTTCTTTGAGGAGTCCTTGTTGGTGTAGCTGGTCATTGAACTTCCGTGATCACTCTGCAACAGCTTGGAGTTTTTACACATTTGTAAATCTCATAACTAAGTAACTCTTATACTATGGTCTTGTCTTGGTGGCAGTTTTGTGTTGATACACAAGTGTGTTCCAAAGACTAGAGTAGTTTACAGGATCTGAGCTCTTCCATCTTAGCTTCATTTGAGGTCAATTTTGAATGCATTTATTAGTGAGCATTGGCTACATGTCCATACGGACTTTCACAGCCTGATCTTACTTCTTAGAGCGTACTCTCATCAAGAAACAAGGAAAGCAATACTATCTTTGGATTTACTGTACTCAAGCCACCTTCCGTAGTCATCAAACCATTCAGGATTAAATCTTCTATTTTTCTCCCCAATTTTAGTGCTTGGAAAATCAAGAGTACGGGGTTGGCAAGGTCCATTTTCCAAGTACTTTCTTCTTACTGCATCTCTAGATTAGGGTGGTAGTACTTAATAATTTCTCTTCTTTTGCCAGGATCAAATTCAATCTCTTGTTCCCAATTGAGACCCTGTTCGGCTGTTCATCTCTACCCGGTGCCTTATTTTGTAGTACTTCTCCATAATTTATAGAGCTCCGGTATCAAACCCTAACACTACAATACAGGTAGAAAACGAGGATCAGTTAAAATCTAATAGCAGACTAGCTCATTTTACTCTACCAAAATTGAACTACTTGTAAACTTTAGGAGGAAATCAGAAGCATACCATGGGCATCGAATTACTTGCAGGAGTGCAGGTGCAGCCAACTAGCCAAGGGATCGGAGATCATGAAAGGAAAAGACGTCAGGAGCAATCGACAAAGTTTGCGGCCGTGGTGACGAGGAGTTGTGCGCGGCACCGCGGCCGGCGACTTGTGCCTCGTGAATGCTCGATCGATGCCGGCGGTCTTCAGCAATAGACGACGCATCTTCGGTAAGAGAGAGAGAGGACGAGGCTTCCGATGGAAGACAAATAGGCACCGAGCCCCTGCCTGCTGGTTGCTACGAATGATTGTTGGGCCTTTATATCGCATATGGGCTGTGGGCTTGCGTGCTTCCTGCCTGGTAATCTGCCTAGTAATTTTTCTCCCCAACGCCAGGCTGGTAGCTGTGCTGGGCTTGCGTGCTTCCATTGGACTAATCCACAAGGCCTGGACGCTTGGTGGTGCATTCTTTTTGAATTAACGTGTGTGAGTTTCAAGAGGAATATACACACGTGCTTCCATTGGAGAGGTACGGGTGTGTTTAGTTTCAAAAAGAGAAAGAGAAAGTTCGGTGAAAATATCACATCTGACATTGTAGCGCACTGTAGCACTTTTCGTTTGTTTGTGGTAAATATTGTTCTATCATGACCTAACTAGCCTCAAAAGATTCGTGTCGTCGTGTACATTAAAACCATGTAATAAGTTTTTTTATTTACTCACGTTTAGTGTTCCATGCACGATGAGAGAGATTTGATGTGATAGGTGGATAGTGAAGTTTGGAGAGAGAATTTTAGAAAGTTTGGTGATTTGATATGGAACTAAACACACCCCATTGTGAGTTTCACTCAACGGCCATTGGGTTAGGGGTGGAATTGAGCCGAGCCGAGGCTCGGCTCGGCTTGTAAAAGCTTGGTGCAAGGGTGGCTCGGCTCGGCTTGGTTAAATAAATGATCTTTAGGCTCGGCTCGGCTCGTAGACGAGCTCGAGCCAGCTTGTGAGCCTGTCAGCAAAATAAATCTCTAGCCCCAGGAGGACTGAAGGACTAAAAGAAACTATACAATCATCACAAATACATTATATAGCAATGAATTTAACCATTGAAATGTGAATGTAAAAACATAACGTAGCATGTTTGATGAATATGTTCAACCTACATTATGGTCTTTGAATATAAAGTATCAAGGTCTTAATAATAAGTTCTCACAATAGAAGCAAAAATCTAAATATTTATTTTGTAAAATAATAATAAGATAATATATAGGCCGGAGAAAACAACATCTTTTCTCATTGAGCTCGTGAGCTGCTCGCGAGCCAGCTCGGCTCGGCTCAGTTCGCTAACAAGCTAAAACATTGGCTTAGACTCGGCTCATTTAGAATTCAAACCGAGCCGAGCTAGGCGAGCTCGAGCTGAGCCCGAACCGAGCTTATGAGCCCGAGTTTTTCGTCCACCCTTACATTAAGGAAAATATTGTGTGCAACACGTAGTACACATACAGAGACATGCACGAGACGAGACGTGGAGACCTGGTAGAGGACGATGCAGACTTGTGTTTGGGTGTGTTTAGTTCCAAAAAGAGTAAGAGAAAGTTTGCTGAAAATGTCATATCGGACACTGTAGCGCATTGTAGCACTTTTCGTTTGTTTGTGATAATCGTTGTCCTACCATGATCTAACTAGGCTCAAAAGATTCGTCTCGTCGTGTACATCAAAACCATGTACTTAGTTTTTTATTTACCTACATTTAATGCTCCATGCATGAGGAGAGAGATTTGATGTAATTTGATGTGATAGGTGAACAGTGAAGTTTGAAGAGAGAATTTTAGTAAGTTTGTGGAAACTTAACAGGGCCTGTGTTTATAGTTCCAAAAAGAGGAAGAGAAAGTTTGGTGCAAATGTCACATCGAACACGGTAGCGTACTGTAGCACTTTTCGTTTGTTTGCGGTAAACATTTTCCTACCATGACTTAACTAGACTCAAAAGATTTGTCTCGTCGTATACATCAAAACTATATAATTAGTTTTTTTATTTACCTACATTTAATACTACATGCACGAGGAGAGAAATTTGATGTGATAGATGAATATTGAAGTTTGGTGAGAGAATTTTTTGAAAAGTTAGGGAAGTGAACACAACTTTCGTATTTCCTGTGTATTGTATCATTTCTGGACATGTATTTTTTTTTCTAGCCCCATAGCATCTTTTATCTCCCATCCACCTCGCGGTACGCACCGCGCGTACCTCATTTTTTTCTGCTCGCATTCTCTCTCCCGTACTCTTTCTTCGAGCGCTGCCCCGGCGACCTTCGCGGCTCAGCTCTGCCGCTAGACGCCGGCGACCTCTTCCATAGGTCACCACTTTCCTTGCTTACCTCGTTCTCATCTGTTGGGTGCAGATTCCGGCGTACTATCTACCTCCTCCGCCGCGCCCATTCCATTTGGGTCAATCCCCTTCCTCCCTCGTCGCTGCTCCAGCTTGTACTCTTGGCAGATCCATGTCATACTTTCTCCTTCTCTTACCCTCTCTCGTCGCTGCCGCCACTGCATCCCGCGCCATGGCCTGCGCCAGCAGCTCGTCCTCCTCCGGCGTCCATGTCCCCCGGTCTCTAGAGCCCACAAGTAGGTCTGCCCTCCGGCGTTCATCTATTTTGCCTGTGTGTTTCCAATACCCGGTTAGATGTTGTTTTCTTCTCTCTTTTGCTTTAAATATGTTAATAGTTCATATATTCATTTTTTCATGTTTCTTTATTTCCCAGTACTGCATTCATGTTGCAGTTTATTGAGAACAACTTATTATTCATAAAGAATCCTTAATTTATTTTGATTTGTTGCAGGTATATAGCAATTTCAGATTTCCATTCTTCTCGCGATGAAGTTGAGAATGTTCAGAGATGCATGTTAGTTGATCTAATACAGTCTAGATTCATACTTGCAGAGAAGATAGGTGATGCTTTGTCAGGTAATATGAACTCAAGATGTAGCTGCTCACTGATGATCACACAAAAGATCAGAACAACCTACAAAGTTGTTCATCAAGAATGAATACATCAGTCTGATGCATACTCATCTTTGTACTGTTATGTAAAAGGGTGGATAACAACATAAGAAACTATGGTTTTAGAATATTGTTCATTTATTCTGTAAACTTTCTTACTAGTATAGCATGCACATACATTGGACTAAGAATTTTACTCTCACTTGTAATTTCTTTGGTCTTATTGTTTACTATAGAAAAAGGATTGGTCCAGACATGGTTAATTTTTTTATATGCACATTGTTTTTCTCCACTTAGCAGACTAGACATCATTTTTGGTATGTACCTTGACTAACCTTTTTATGGACACGTGCTCATCTAATGACTGTACTTTCTTATACTATTCAACTTTGGAGATAATAGTTACAATCTTGGAAAGGAAGATGTATTATAAATTTATAATGTTTTTGCTGTTAGTTTTGGACCAGTACTGTGCCAAATACTAGGCTTCAAGGGTTAAGGGACCCACTTTGTAGATATTATACTTGCATATTTAGTGTTAATCCTCCTCTCTGGTATTGTTTTCTTACTCTTTTCAACTATATATGATATGGCTAATTGCACGAGATAGATGAACTTGACAACAGAGACAGTAACCAACTCGCCCTCGAGATGAGGCTCCGAGTTTAGGGCTTTACTTCTGCTAAACCGATTACAAAGGTTCCAAACTCGAGCTGGCCGAACCACAACTTGCCTAACACCCCGTTTGGATGTAGATATTGAAGCCTGTAATTTAGAATTGGTATTGGATACATCTAATGTCAGCTATTTGGAAGATCTAGGAATTGGTATTGCCGTATTGGAAACTTTAGCCAATACCAAGGGGGTATTCAGCGTACTCTAGCCTCCTCTCCTACGGTTCAGACCCCTCCCCCTCTGTATTCGGCGACATTCGTTCTCCCCGCGTCTCTCCGTCTCCCTCGCGCAACTCCCGTTCCTTATCATCTGACGCCGCTCTCCTGCGCCGCCCTTCTATCGGCGAGCCACCCCGCGCCCTCCCCTGCCTCTCCGCGGCGCCGGCGGCGCCGGCCCTCCTCCACTGCGCCACTCGCTCAACCACCCGCTCCCTCCACCACGCCTCCGCTCCCTCCCCGCACCGCCCTAACCGCTTCCTCTACCACGCCGTCATTCCCTCCTCGCGCGCTCCCTCCCCGTGCCACCCCCACCCGCTTCATCCACCATGCCGTGGAACCCGCTACCTCCTCCCCCGAGACCCCTCTGCTGCGGGTCAGGTGAGTGCAGCAGGGGAGAGAAGGAGATGATGCTTAATTTCCAATGTCATGATATGCACATCCAAACATGGAATTGACATTTGCCCCTCACTTGAATTCCATCTAGCAATTCTATTTACATTCAAACAATAGCTTTGGCCTTGGAGCAATTTCAATGCCTAGGCTGATTTGGCATTGAACCCAATTCAATGCCAAGGCCTTCAATATCGACTTCCAAACGGAGCCTAATAGTTGCTAAGGACTCTTTATTTGCTAAACAAACTCTAATCTGACACAAAAAGATCTTCCTAACTAACAGTAGTCGTAGAAGCCGGAGTCTTCTTGCGCTGGAACCTTTTGCCAAAGAACGTGTCCATAAAATATCTTTGTATGGTGGTAAGATATTTAGCCATCTTCAAATAAAGAAACTCAATTTTCAATCCAGAAATACCATAGAGATGAAAATGTTATGTCAAATAAAATAACTCAATGTTGTGTCAATTAGTTCTTTGTATGTTGTGTACTGTAGGATATACTAATGAAGTAAAAAATATTACTAGAAGTAATACATGGATTTCATTCCCATCATTAAAGAAGAGTTCTCGGTGATATACTTGATATACTTCGTTTGTTTGCAAATGACATGTGAAAGGATGTGCGACACAAAATTATTACTGTGTGTTAAATTTATATAATCAATGGTTGGTTTGATATACCAGTTGGGTTAAATATTAGATTTTAATTCCATAGTTTTATCTTGAGGGTTGTTTGTTTTGTCCTTCCATTTAGTTATATTTATATTTGATCAAGGCTAGTAGTTGTCGTAAATGACTTTCAGATTAAAGTTTTGTTTGCACATTAGCTGGTGGAGTTATGACAAACTTTTCTCGGTGGCACGCTGTATTGAAATTTTGCAATTTTTTTGAAATTTCCATTCAGTTCTAAAGCTTAAACAAGTGGTGATCCAGAATGAAGGTAGCAAGTCAACATTACAAGGAATATTACTGTCATGAGAAATTATAGTCTAAAATAAAAATGATTTGTGTATCTTAACTAAAAAGTCTAGTAAAACAATCTCGAGGAGGGGATGCCCGTGCAAACGCTGTCATCCTGGGCAACCGCGCGAAGAATATCGCCGACCGGGGGAGTCGCCATCCTACAATCCCCTATGGTAATGTTGTCAGCCGCTCGACCCACATCGTAGACCGCGTGGCGGAGCTCCTTGCCAAGGTCAATGGCGCCCTGGACAGTCCTGTGGTTTTGCAGTTGGGTTGAGCTTAGATGAGACGATATCTGTGCTTCGAGTCAAAATTTGGATGGAGTAGGGAGAGTTTTGTTTTCATCCTATTTGTTCTTAAACATTACTACGTGTTAAGTGGTGGTTGTTGATAAAAGTCATATGCAATATAATTGGCTGGAAATATATGGTTACACTGGTTATGAGAGTGAGATTGAAATTGGGTGCATTTAAAATCGGCTTCAATTGTAGATGAAATTGATCATTTGGCAAGATATATGAATTGGTGTTTGTTTGGATCTGCCTACTCCGAAAAAATTGTTGTCAGTGTATGCCTACTTAGGTGATTCTTATCCCATTCATAAGGTTAAGTATCTCCAAATCTGTTTCACTAAGGGCTGCACCAAAATATACAGACAAAAGTAAGAAAACTAATTCTCTTGATTCACTCAATTGGCTATTATTCTGGATTTCTATTGTCGGCTCTTATATATCATACAGTACCCTCTGTAGTCTGATGGTTTCAACTCTTCTCTTTTTTGCAATAGAAATTTCTGACTTATTTTCTTCCATGAAAGAAGAATGAACTAATTTCAAAATACTTGGAGCTGGCTGTAGCATCTTGATTGTGGAGGGTTCATGAATAGCCGATGAACTATTCGTTACTTTTAATATACATGCATGTGTCTGACATATGCCTGTATACTGCATTTGCTAATATGAACTGATGGATTATTGGTTCTCTCTTGAGCAGAGATGCACCTCTCTGTTTCGCAAAAACAGAGATGCTCCTCTTTAACTCCTACAGGTGAGGTAATCTAGACTGGCCCTTCATCGGGTGTGAGATTTGGTGTATGATTAAGAGAACCAATCTCCCCGAAGTTTCGGACGGTGCTGCTAGTTGTATATAGAGCCTAGTGGATAGATTTGGTAGCTGTGAAGCGTGGGCTGTGGTCTTGTGGATGGACGCGAGTGACGGTGGAACAGGCGCTCTCGGTTTGTCGGGCGTGACCTTCGGGCGTAAGCTCTGACCCTTCTTCGGGTCGGGCAACGGTGCTTACACTTCCCTCTTGAGGGTGTTGCCTTTTGGGTCCCGTTCGGCAGCGACCGGTGGAAGATCTCCGAGGTGAAAACATAACGTTGGCGCTGGTGCGTCTTTGCCTTCCTAAAGGCGTTGTTGGGAGCTCTTTTTAGGTCATAGTGATGGGGCATCAGGCCCCGCTGATGGTCCGATCTGTCCTGTTCTGTAATGGCTTCATGGCCTTTTAGCTTATTCATCTAGAGTAGTCTCTCGCTGTCTCTGATGCGTGACCTAGAGAGTCCCGTTGCAGATGGACTGGTGTTGACCTAGAGAGCAGCAGCCCGACGATCGCAAAGGGCCTGGCCGTGAAGGGGTCGAGCTTCCAGCTCGGCGACTGACGGCCACGCGGCGGCGTCTCCCTCCCCTTCATTTGCAGCGCCGCTAGCTCCCGTCGTACTCTTCCGTCGCGAGCAAGGACCTTGCCGGCTCGGCATCCCGCACGCTAGGCCACCGCCGCGGCCAAGGCGGCGCCATTGCCCCTCCCGCCCTCCCTCCACTCCAGCAAGGCCGGTGACTGCGTCTCCAGGGCGGGGCGGGGCCGCGGACGACGGAGCGAGCAGCGCCTCCCCGCGGGTTTTGGAAGGGTAAATTGAGCTCCGGTTGAAAGTTTGAGGGCGTAAAATGTTTTTGTTTGAAAAAAGGTTATGCAAATATTTTAAAGAATTATTATTAAAAATGCTAAAGTCTAATTTAATCTTATAAATTTTAAAGAAAAAATGTTTTTAGATCGGAAGAATATGAGACTAGTTTTATATCTTTCCCAAAATCATGTTTTCATACCACATATACAAAAAAACTAGTATGGCTCCAAACTAGACATCTAAAGAAAAAATTTAGAAGTACTTTCATATTTTTCTAGCCTAAAACAAAATTTCTATAACATTTTAAGATTAAACCATATTTTATAATTTTTTATAATTTTTTGAAGAAATAAATATTTGCATAACTTTTTTCAAAAAGACTATTTTACACCGAACTCTCAATAAAAGTCCAATTTACCCCCTCCAAAACCACACTCAAAACCGCTGAGGATGAAAAACAACCGGTTTTCAGAGTTGAGGGACCACAAATATCCAGTTTTAGAGATGAGGAATGAAAGTCGGACTTAGGCAATAGTTGAGGGATGGCAAAATGACTTTTTCCTTTCAAATATTATCTAGTAGTGCATGGGCCTCCCAAAAGTCAATAGGCCCGGTTCTAGTCAGAAACTTTAGGTCTCGGTAGCCGTTACCGATTGACGTACGCTACCAATTACTAAAGGCTCGCGACCTTGCGTAGTCGCGTGAGCTCCAAAACTCGGCGCGACTATACATCGCCCGCATGATTTTAACGCGTCTGTCGCCCACGCGTCTGCGTCTTCGCCCGTGGGCTAATTTTATTCTGGGTCGTTCCATGTTTACAACCCAACAACAGATACCAGTCCAATAAAATATTCCCTCCATCGCATGTTGATGGTCTGCTGATGCATGCTTTTTGCACAACGGTCCGCGCAAATTTGTTTTGGACCGTTGCATACATACTTGTACCTTATTTTTGATTTTTTTTGTTTTCTTTCTCTTTGATTTCTTTTTTATTTATTTCTAATTTGCATTTTTGTTTATATTCTATTTATTTTTATTATTTCATTTCTTAGTTATTTTCCATTCACTATATTATTTTATTTTCTGTTTTTTCTGCTCTATTTTTTATTTTATTATGTGCAATAATTTGTTCGTAACGTGGATTTATTTGTTCTTTATTTGTAGTAATTTGTTCGCAATGTTGATTCTTCTGTTCTCCATGTGGAGCAATTTGTTCGCAATGTGGACTCATTTGTTTTCCATGTGCAGTAATTTGTTCGCAACATGGACTTACATGTTCTCCATGTGCAGTAATTTGTTCGCAATGTTGACTTACATGTTCTCCATGTGCAGTAATTTGTTCACAATGTAGACTGATTTGTTCTCCATGTGCAGTAATTTGTTCGCAATGTGGATTCTTCTGTTCTCCATGTACAACAATTTGTTCGCACCATAGACTCATTTGTTCTTACTGCAGTAATTTGTTCTGAATGTGGATTCTTCTGTTCTCCATGTGCAACAATTTGTTTGCAATGTGGACTCATTTATTTTTGGTTGATAAAAAAATATTCATAAAAAATATCTAAATATAGTCAAGTGAGATCTTGTTTTGAAGATTTTATCGCAATAAGTATTATGGTGCGATCAGAATTTAATTTGGATGTTTGGTTTAAGAGCAATGTTTTTTTTCTAATCGCATGCAAGTGACCTAACACATCACGCGCAGCTTTTTCTACTGCTCCACTCATCAGGTGTATACGCGTCAAAACATAATCGGCCCACCATCAGTCCAATAAAAAATCTGAAGCGCGTCCATTCTTCGGGCGACAGGTGTCTCGGCCATCACGCGGGTGATACCCAAACGCACCCTCCAAAACTACTCGTCTTTTTTTGAAGAAAGGGTATATATATACTCTCTTTTTTTTTGTCAAAGACCAACGTCCAATTGTCGACAGGAATGTCATCCACCATTGAAAAAATAGCATTGGTTTTTAATCTAGGAATAAGTCCATTTTCGACCATCGAACTATAGCCGAAGTTTGGTTTTGGCCATCGAACTCAAAAACTAGAAATCTTTGACAATCGAACTCTTAAAACCGTTCATATTTGGTCATTGAGTTGTTTCGATGGGTGGTTTTGCTGATGTGGACGCCACGTGGAGGTGGGGCCCATATGTCAGCCGCCCGACGCTGTGGAGGTCCGTCGCCCGCCACCATAGAACCATCTACGCGAGCCGTCCCAGTCGGCACAGGGCCGCCCGCCACCATAGTGCTCGCCGCGGCGGGAGCACTCCCCGCACCGCCGTGCTAGGCGCCCGCCATCGCTACTCCGTTGCAGCCGTCCTCAAGCTCCTTCGCCTCGCAGCCGCGGGGATCCAGCAGCCCCGCCTCGCCCATGCCTTGTCCCTCCGCCGCCGTCGTGTAGGGAAGGAGTGGCGTGGACGGCGGCGTCGAGCGAGGCAAGTCGACCGTCGGGGACGAGGCGAGCCGGACGTCGGGGGCATTGGGCGCGCGTCTCCTCATCGGAGGTTCACCGTGCAGTTGGGCGTTGGGCTCCGGTCGAGGACGAGGACACCACCGCGAACCGGCGTGGGAGCGAGCCACCACCGCCGGAGCAGTCCGCCGTCATCGGCGCGGGAGCGTGCAACCACCGCGGGAGCGGTCCGCTGTCTGTGACCCGTCTGCCGTCCGATTGCTGCTGCCACCACGACTGCTGCTGCCGCCACCCGCGGCTGCCGCCCACCACTCGCCTGCCTGCGGTCACCACCCACCGCTCGCCCGGCCGCCCGCGGCCGCCCGCCGCCTGACCCCGCCGCTCACCCCATGCGCTGGCCGCCGGCCGCCACCCCCGCCGCTGCCGCTGGACCGAGAGAGGGAGAGAGAGAGAGGGAGAGGAGAGATGGAGGGGCAGTGGGCGTCGAGTGGGAGGAGAGAGAGATGAGAGAGGGGGAGAAGAGATCTGACATATGACATATGGGTCCCACCTCCACGTGGCGTCCACGTCAGCAAAACCACCCTTCAAAACAGCCCAATGGCCAAATATAAACGGTTTTAAGAGTTCGATGGCCAAAGATTTCTGGTTTTTTAGTTCGATGGCCAAAACCAAACTCCGGCTATAGTTCGATGGTCAAAAATAGTTTTTTTCCTTTAATCTAGGATGTTTAGATTCCACCACAAGATTCCTTTAAGACTGACCTAAAATCGGGTACAATTTAAAAAAAACACTATACTTATATCACATGCACATACATGCGTGCGTATTCATACACATTAACCTCGGTAAGCATAAAACACATATTACTATTGTATACATATATATACAATATAATACTAGAACTCAGAAATAAATTCTGAAAATTCATCTGTATCAGTGACAAATTGCGTGACTCTCGTGGCTCCATTGTCCACGGGCCTCACACGGTGGGCCGCTCCGTTGCCTCGTCTCGCCATGTCTTGCGCGCCGGCTTTGCATCCTCGATCGGTAATTAATCCGCGTTGACATGCCTTGCCGACTGCCCGACTCTTGGCCTGTTGCAGTTCTTTTTTGAATCGAGCTGACCAGGTGCCTAGGGCAACGGCCACAGAAGCACCGCTTCTTCTCTTCTATTCCATGGCCAGCAGACAACGCCCAGTACCGATGCGTGAGTTCAGCTTACCGGCAGAGAAATAAATATATTTGTCTTGTAGATGAGATAAATATTGTTGTATGCATTTTTTTTCTTCTTCTACAACTGCTGAATTATAAAGAGAAATAGAAACAATGTATCTCTTTTTCAAAAACATGCATTTTCGTGGTCTTTAGAATGTGCAAACCGGACAAGAAGTAATATGATAATGTTTCTTGAATTGTTATAGTTGTGTAAAATTCTTTATACATAATTTACAGTTATTAATATGTTAAATTTATGATTGGTATGCTATTCTAGCAATATTTAAAATTGTTCACCAAATTATATATGAAAAAAGTTATCATGGCATACTCTTTGATAAAATTCTAGCTACGTCATTGGCCCGCCACTTGCTAAGTATCGATAGATATGTACTTTTTTCTTAAAAATGATGTTATGGTATTCAATTATGTCCATATCTAATCGGACATATTAATTTTGTCCATGTATGATTATATGAAAATATTTCTTCGCTATTTTTAATGCAAACTCAGCTACCGATGATTACATGTGTTTTTCTATTTCTTCTTTAATCTGTGCAGAAGATCATTTTTTTTGGACGAAGTGTAACTGTTTGGTCAGTCTCAGTGCAGAGTTTCACTACACGCTTACCTAGATCAGAAAATAGGTAACTGTGCGAAATGAGTTTCATGGTGATGAAACTCCTCTCACGTACCATGAAACTCTGCACTCTCTCTTATGCCACATCAGCACATTTAATGCCATGAAATCCCCATAAATCCCCCACTAAGAGCAAGGCTAATAATTTAGCCAGCAACAGGCTGTAAGAATCTATACAGCCCATCTCTCAGCCCACTTGTATAGTGATTTAGTTCTTCATCATTAATACATGGCTCACTTGTCTCTCTCACAAAGTTTATTGATTCTTGTGCCCAAGCTGACTGTAAACTTACCACCCACCTTCCCTCTCTCTCCTCTTCTCTCTCCTTCACATCACCATTTAACCTTCTTGTAGCCTCCTATAATACTTGCTCTAAGACTGGCCTTACAGTAAGTTTCCAAATTCCAAGGCAGGATCCTAGCTATTTCCTATGGTACATCCAGCACCACAGCAGTGGTATTGTTCAGCTCGGAATAGATGTTGCTCGCTTGCTCGTCATCTAAAATCTCTTTTCCGCGCCAACAGTGGCTCCAGCCTCTGAGAACCATCGTGCCAACGAGCGGCCGTCCAGCAGACACGGGCGCGCGCACGCGTCGCGTCCCCGCCGGCAAAAGACTCGTCGCTGTCCCGCGAGCAGCCGCGCCGCTGCTTCCCCCGTCACACCCCGGTGACGCCACGCCCGGCGGGAATCCATTGCCGTGATCCGCTTTGCCGCGCGCGCTCACCTCACCCCCCGCAAACAAAAGCACTTCCGCGAGATGAGCTCTCGTTGTCCCGACGCCGCAACGGCGCGGCGAATCCGCCGCTGCCAGGCCGCGACGCCCCCCGCGCGTCGCCTTTCACGCCCGGCTACTCCCGCGAGCTTGCTTATCGCACCCGCCGGCTGATCGATCGCCCGGCCGGCCGCGCCGCTGACGATCGAGAGAGAGGAGTGATAAAGCGAGGAACCTTAAAAACAAAAGGCCGGCGCGCGGCCGGGGGCGCACGAGATCCGCGCTGCGATCTTTGCTTTCGCCGATGGTTCCAATCAAATTGAGCTTTGCCCTACAACCTATCCGGACGTTACATGTAAAAGAAGAAGAAAGGAAGAGGGGGCGCGAAAAAGCAGCCTTTGCTCTTGCATTGCTGCCGAGGGACAGACACAGGAACACCCCATGTGTGAGCTTCCATCCATGTTCCATCCACTACCGGTGGCGCCTTTGCGCGCGAGGATTTGCTTTGCGGCAGCTGGTTGGGGGTTTAGCCGTGATTGATAGAATTTGCTTGGAAAACGACAGGGTGTGTGGACTGCTGCGGAGGAGTGTGGGATTTGGCCTGGCGAGCTCGATCATCGGTCTTCTCCTCTCCTTTTTAACGCTGGGTTATCGAGCTCTTATCCAGAGATTAAAGAGCGGTTTGTAGTGCTTCCTGGAGTCTGATGCTAAGTGATTATCGAGTGTATGTAGTGCTTCCTGGAGACGTGGCAGGGTCAACGCTTTGTGTTTGTGCACCCCAAGACGCTGGAATAAAGATTTGGAGCGGATAAGATGAACGAATGTCGTCGGAAAATTGGCCACGAACACGTTTATTTTGGAAGCACTTTCAGCAGCCGGCTTTATTTGGTTGTGGTTTGCTTGAATCAGAAGCACTTATTTCTCAGTGGCGTGTAAGGCTGGTCCACAGCTCCACGTTAAAAACAATGCTAATTTGTGGTGACAAGGCACCTGAGCTAAAACAAGCTAGAGAGAAGAAAGTTGCGCCTTAGTGGAAATATAGCTTGACTCGGTATGCTTGAGTATAGAACTTTTTACATATGCTTTATGTACATTATCCTAGGTACAAAAATGCAACAATTAATTGGTTTATATTCTTCAATAAACTTCCGTCGTGTTACTAAGGATTCTAAGTTTATTATAAGTCAAACTATTCTAAATTCGATCAAAGCCTAAAACAAGGAGCAATGATATATATGATATCAAGTAAACTATAGTTAGATCTATTGTGAAATATATTTTAATAGTTTATTTTTAAACAATAGCTGTTAATCTTTTCTTTACAATTTGATCAAATTTGTAGTAGTTTTTTTAAGCGACAAACTTAGAACTGTAAATTGTTTTATACTTAGGACAAATTTAGGATTCGCTATATTTCACAGGAGGAGAAAGTATTGTGCGAGTGACATCATATCTGTATTTATATGACATGGTAGTTTTGTAAAGAGTGACATGATACAATACATTAGGATTGACGCTAATAACTACCATTAGTAAGAGCAACTACTGGATTCCGTGCAGGTCCTGGACCGAGAATTTGAAACTGATGCGTTTGTCGTCACTCCTGTGTTTTGCAGGATACACAATTATTTTGTGCCAACAACTTATTCTACACTCGACATATATACAATTTTCTTCAATAAAAAAGGATGCTCTTAGAGAAAAAGGAGAATCTTTTTCATTCAACAAAACAACAAAAGTACGTCTTCCATGAACCAAGGTGTGACGACAGCCATCCCTTCTGGATTCTGGACAGTGAAATACAGCCCAAAGCCAGATGCTAAAGACCCGTAACGACGCAATCACCTGAAGATGAGAGAAACCACTAGAGAGACCTCACCGCCGAACGGCACCCCGCCGGCGGCGTCCAGACACCCCAGCCCTCACGGCAGCAACCCACCCTCCGCCTACCCCAACCCTGACTCGTCGGACCCCCCTCCGACCGCCCCGGCGGAGGGCACAGGTGGTGCGTCCCCACGGGGTTCGACAGTCCATGGTAGGTTGGGCCAGGACGTCGCGTCCAAGGTTTCCCGGCGGGCGTCTGGCCAGCCACCACGGCCGGCGTCGCGTCATGATGTCGCGCTCAAGGATTCCCGGATGGCGTCGGGCCCGCCACGGCCGGCGTCATATCGGGATGCTCTGCTCCATCCCCGTTCCTTCAAGCCGCGCTTTCCGGCTAGCGCGCGAAAAGGTGACCCGACCTGGTATGATGTGTCCAGCTCGCGGATGCTGCCGCGTGTTGGCCGGCCGGAGCGGCGCGGCGCCATCAATGGCCCGCTGGGCGGTACGGGTAGCTACTGGCTTGAGCTGCTCAAAGTAAAGGCCCGTCATAAATGCTTCAACTGCTTAGCCGGTGGACATCGGATTGCTTCCTGCCGCGACCCTCCACGGTGCATTTTGTGCTTGAGGTTTGGGCACAAAGCTCGTTTCTGCTCTCGCTCATCCCACATTCGCCCTACAACTTGCCCTGCTCCCAACGCCGGCCGGCCACCATCCCCACCACCCCAACATCCGCCCACGACTCCGCCTCCGCCACCCCCACCTCCCCCGCCGCCCCCGCCTCCTCCACCCACCAGACCGCAGCCACCTTCCCGTGCCGGCGCTCCCGAGCCGCAGATGGACCTCTCTGGCTGGATTCCTGGCGCTCCGGGACAGCGGCCGGAGCACATCTGCGTTGCGGTCGCTAGGTCCGAGGCCATCCGGAGCTCTGAGAGGGATCATATGGCTCTCTCCCTCGTCGCCGTCCAGTTGGATGGGCGCATTCGCCTGGAGACCGCCGCAGTCAAGCAGGAAGCCTGCCGTCACCTTCGTATTTCGCCCCTGGAGCTGGGGGTGTCAAGGACTGCCGCGGCAACTTTTCTCATGACCTTCGACAATCAGCAGCAGCGGGAAGATGCTCTTCGCCGGGGGGCCTTCAGGGTTGGTCACGTCGTCGTCAGGCTGCTCCCATGGACAAGGCAGGTTAGAGCCAATGCTTCGCTGTCCAGGTTCATCTTTCGGGTTCGTCTGTGCATTGAGGGGCTGCCTAGCCATGCAAGGCACTTGGAAACTGCGGCTTTTCTCTTCAAGGGGCCAGCCTTTGTTGATGATGCTGAATGTGGCTTGGAGAAGCCGGAGGAGGAGGAGTGCTTGAGGTTGTGGTTGTGGACTTCGAACCCCGACGGGATTGCCTCCTCGGTCACTTTCCAGGTGGAGGAGCCAATCACACTTCCTCAGGATGGTTACGCGGACAGTTTGTTCCAGTTGGGGATGCCAATGGGTGCCATGCAGATTGATGCGGCGGAGACGATGGATTACATGCTGCTGATCCTCGACTACTCTGTGTTGCCGGCAAATCCATCTCATCGCAGCTTTGTTAGTTCGACTAGTGGCCTTCCAGATGAGGAGCCGGAGGAGGAATGGCCCGTCACGCACACCTTTGTGTGGCGCCTTGGAGTGCCGGATGGGGAGCGCCGACAGGAAGCAGGAAGGAGGTCCGTCCATGAGCGCCTTGGTGATCGCGGCTGGGACAGGTCGCCGCCGAGGGACGGCGGCTCCGGGGGTGGTTCCCTTGGTGCCCGCCAGATGCCGCCCTCGGGGCCACATGACATGTGGGGTCAACATGCAGCGAGGTGCAACTCACTACACGGGTCTCGCAGCCAGCACGGGGGTGGACAGTGCAGGCGCAGGGCCATGCAGACAAGGAAGGCGCGGTGGAGATGGCAGGAGAAGAAGAGTGGCCCCGGCGGATCGAGCATCAAGGAGGTATTCGGAAAGGTCAATGCCTCCGGGCTTTGTGTGCCAGATGACAGGTCCTTGTTCGTGAAAGAGAGGCTCCAGAGGAGGACCAGAGAGTGTTGGACCCGATGCACTTGGAGGCTGCAGCTGTCCCTGTTGGGCAGCATCGCCTGCCCATGCCGTCGCAGCGCTCGGTGGAGCCAACTGCGGCCACGGGGCCCATGGTGCTGCCCGCAGGACTGCAGGAGGTGCACGCAGATCAGGATATGGATGTGGCTGCTCCACTTGAGCAGCAGGAAGAAGACAGTGGAGAGGCTGAGCTTGGGAATGTAACGGACACAGGTTCAGGCGGACAGGTGCATATGGGCCCTGAGTTGAGCCGGCCCATGTTTGATCTGAACTTGGGCCTAGCTGGGCTGGAGTTTGAGATGGATGAGGAGAACGGGGAGGCGCATGTTCTGGTGCCGGACAATGAACAGTGCATGCTTCAGGAGCTTGTGCCGCGTACAACGCTTGACCCTGCTGATGGCCGCCTTAACAGGGAGCCCAGAGCAGCTGGGCGCGCCACGATACGCACGCGGCTTGCCGTCCCTCTGAGGAAGTCCCTCCTAGGTGCGCCAGTGGTGAAGAGCAAGAATGTCCAAGCAAAGAAAGCCAATGCTTCTGCTGGAGGGGTGCGGATCTCTGTCACTAGCACGACGAGCATTAGCACAGGCTCGGTCGATGAGAAGGCGGCCACACTGCTTATGCGTGCCGCAGGAGCTCTTGGCGAGGGAGAGCAGCTGACGGAGGACTCCCAGAATCGTTTCTGTACCGGCTTCGTCCAGCCGGCTGACGCCATCCTGTGTGACATGAGGAACCTCTTTGGGATGCCGGAAGATGGGGCAGGCGGCCTTGAGGTGTTGGTTACTGATGTTGATGAATGAACTGCGCCGGTCGGCGCTCGGATGCTCCACTGAGAGCACTTGTATCTTTATGATTTCTGCACTTTTATTTTCAGTGTGGCTTGGGGATGAGGCAGATGGTGGTGGCCGGCTTAGTGGCTGGCAGGGTTGTGGAAGCTGGGAGTGTTCTGTTGTACCTCTGTTTTTTCCTGTATGTTTCGGTAGCAAGCTATTTCGGGGGGGAGGAAGGAGTGCTGAGTGTCTATTTGTTATCCATGAATGAACAACAGTGTGTTATTCTCAATTGGAATGTGAGAGAGCTTAACAATTCAGCCAGGCATAGGGTGGTAAAGGATCTGGTCAGGGAAACCAAACCAACTATAGTCACCTTGCAAGAAACCAAGCTGGAGCACATATCTGATAGTACAGTCAATGAGATCCTGGGGGATCATTTTGCAAACAGCTATGTGTTCTTGCCAGCAGTTGGGACGAGGGGGGCATTCTATTGGCAGTGAACGATGAGCACTACAGAATCAATGCAGCTGACAGGGGTGTACACACAGTGACTGCTTTAATTTCAACCTTAACTGGGTCGGTAACCTGGTGTATCACTGTAGTTTATGGACCACAAGGGGACGCTGCAAAGTTGCAATTTCTTGGGGAATTGAGATGGATTCATCAATCTGTGTCCAGTGAGTGGCTCATCCTTGGGGATTTCAATCTGATTTTACAAGCTGAGGACAAGAGCAGCAGTAACCTGAACCGGAGGCTCATGGGTGCCTTCAGAGATGTAGTGCGTGATTTGGAATTGAAGGAATTACCCTTGAGGGGCAGAAAGTTCACATGGTCCAATGACAGAACTCAAACCAAGATTGATCGGGCGTTCTATACTACGGGATGGGATCTGATGTTGCCCAATGCTCAACTTCAGGCTCTGTCGTCCAGGGTGTCGGATCACAGCCCTCTGCTGATTACTGGCAATGTTTTGACACGCAGCTACAAGGGTTTTCGCTTTGAGGCATTTTGGCCTCGCCTGCCGGGCTATCAGGAAACTGTTGCTGCAACCTGGGCGAGGAGCACCACTGCTACTAATCCTTTCCTTCGGTTACACATTAGGCTACAGAGAACGGCCAAGGCTCTGCGCAAATGGGCTAGAAGCAAAATTGGGAGCAATAAAGTGCTCTTGTGTGCGGCCAAGCAGTTGATCGGGTTCCTTGATGTGGTTCAAGATTACAGGCAGCTAAGTCCGCTAGAGCTCAGATTCAAAAGAGACCTGAAAATACGCTTCCTTGCAATGACAGCTGTTGAGAAACTTCGAGCTAGGCAAGCGTCTAGGCTCACATCCATTAGAGCTGAGGAGGCAAATTCCAAGTTGTTTTACCTACAAGCTAATGGGAGGAGGAGGAAGAACCACATACATTTCCTGGAAACCAGTGACAGATTGTGCAGCTCCCACGAAGACAAGGAGGCTGCCATACATGACCATTTTAGTGCTCACTTTGGCATGAGGGAACAGCGCACGCTCACTCTTAATTGGGAAGCAATAGGGCTCGTCCGGCATGATCTGCGGCATCTGGAGGCACCCTTTACAGTTGAGGAAGTGCAACTAGCTATCTCTGAACTAGCAGCCGAAAAGGCTCCTGGGCCGGATGGTTTTATCGGGGCTTTTTTCAAGCACAGTTGGGAAACGGTGAAGCACGAGTTCATGCAGCTGTGCACTATTTTCATCTCATGCATGGCCAGCATTTTGCTCATATCAACACGGCACATGTTGTGCTCATACCAAAGAAGCCAGATGCCAAGAAAATCAGTGATTTTCGGCCGATCAGTCTTACGCACTCAGTGGCCAAGATTTTTTCTAAGCTGCTTGCCATGCGGTTGGGACCTGAATTAAACAGCATTGTCTCACGAGCGCAGAGTGCGTTTATTCGAAGGAGAAGCATACATGACAATTTCCTATACACACAAAATTTGATTCGTGCACTGCACAGGGGAAAGCAGCCCGGGCTATTCCTTAAATTGGACATTGCCAAAGCCTTTGATTCAGTCCGATGGGACTTTCTTATGGAGGTACTAGAGCAGTTCGGTTTTGGGCCTAGGTGGAGGGGATGGATGTCCATTCTATTGTCCACTTGTTCCACTGCTGTGCTGCTCAATGGAGCAAGGGGTCAATGGTTCAAGCATTATACAGGACTTCGGCAGGGAGACCCATTGTCACCTATGTTGTTTATTCTAGCCATGGAGCCCCTCCAGCAGATGTTTGCTATTGCAACAAGGGATCAGCTTCTGTCTCCAATCAACAACAGAGTTGCCACAATTCGTACGAGCCTGTATGTAGATGATGCTGCCATCTTTGTCAATCCAGTAAGGGAGGATGTGTCAATGGTTGCAGATATTTTAGACCTCTTTGGGGAAGCTGCTGGGCTGATCACCAACCGAAACAAATGTGCAGTTTTCCCAATCCGTTGTGAAGGCCTGGACATTCAGCACATCATGGAAGGTTTTGTCTGCCCTGTACAAAACTTCCCCTGTACTTATCTTGGCCTACCATTGCATCTGAGATGGCTGCACCGATTAGAGGTGCAACCACTGATCAACAAGGTGGCAAACAGGCTGCCTTCATGGAAAGGGAAGTTTCTAACAAAGGCCGGGAGACTCAAGCTTTTAAACACAGTCCTAACATCGATTCCTACATACCATCTGACTGTCTTTGCCCCCCAAAAATGGGTGATAAAGAAAATCAACAAGATCCGGAGAGGTTTTCTTTGGAAAGGCTCGGAAAATGCCAATGGTGGGCACTGCCTTGTTCGTTGGGCTAAGGTGCAGCGACCAAAACAGTTGGGTGGTCTAGGCGTCCTGGATTTGGAGCTTTTCAGTCGAGCGCTCCGCCTTAGATGGTTGTGGTATGAATGGAAGGAGCCGGAGCGGCCATGGGTGGGTTCAGCAGTGCCTTGCAATGCAGCAGACGTCCGGGCCAGCACAGTGGTGACAGTTGGTAATGGGCTGAAGGCCAAATTCTGGGACTCTTCTCGGTTGGATGGCCATGCTCCGCGAGATATCGCTCCACGGTTGCATAAGCTGGCTTGGAGGAAAATCCAAACGGTTGCTGCTGATCTACAAAATGATAATTGGATAAGGGGGCTGTGGAAAATGACAACGGAAGATGAGATGGCCGAGCTTATCGAGCTCTGGATGCTACTGCAGGATGTGCGGCTGCAGGATGTAGAGGATGATATACGGTGGAGATGGACTGAGGATGGAGTGTACACAGCAAAATCGGCTTACCAAATTCAGTTCAAGGGCTCGTTCTGCAGATTCAACTGTCGGGCCATTTGGAAGGCTCAGGTGGAAGGCAAGCACCGTTTCTTTGCATGGCTTCTGGTTCAGTGCAAGTTACTGACGACAGACAAGTTGCAGATCAGAAATTGGCCTTGTAATCCCATCTGCCCGCTTTGTGATCAAGAAGAGGAGACAACTAAGCATCTATGTCTACGCTGTGTGTATGCGCGGGAGGTGTGGCTCATGGTGTCGAATTGGACTGAGGGGCTGGTTTCTATACCTGATGAGGCACTATCAATGGAGGAATGGTGGAACCAAAGTCTGCACGACGCGCCGGCTGCACACAAGCGACGACTCGCGACATTCCTCATCTACACCTCATGGAACCTGTGGAAGGAGAGGAATAGGCGGGTCTTTGATCACTTGGCATCACCGCCAAGTAGAGTCCTGACCCTGATCAAGGAGGAGTATAAACTCCGGCAGGTGGCCGGAGGCTTGCCCCAGCAGTATGGAGGAGCTCTTTAGTTTACTTATGTTGTCTCTCATTGAGCTTATTGAGTGTTCCTGCTTTTATGTAATATCGACCATGTAAAAACACTGCTTGCTTCCCCTTCTTATATGATTTAGCAGGGCTCCTGCGTTTATTTTCAAAAAAAAAAGACCCGTAATAATTCCAAAGCGCATCTGCAACTCTACTGTCCAAATCTCATAATCTGCATCTTTTGTAAGACTCACGCGCTTTACATTGTGTACTTCATTTTCAGTTCTTTCCGGATGCTGTCTCTCCATTATTCACTGTTGTTTTCAGACAGTACGTACTTGAGGCCAACTCCTTTGTTTCTGTCGTCCCTTTGCTGATGTATCCATAAGGAGGTCCAGCCGTCCAGGTGGCGCGAGCCTTCACACGACGATCAAGATCGTAACACCTGCAACTAGTGCTCCACATTAAGCCATTTGTCCAGAGAGCCTGGGCTCAAAGAGCCATAGGGCCACCGGTGGTTTCGTGACTTTCGTCGACAGGTCAGGTGAAGCAAGACGGCAAAGTGATCGAGCATTGGAGCTTCAGGACAGGAAAAACGTTGGCGATCGAAAGCAAAAGGTAGGGTTCGCATTCATTCGATGGATTGGAAAGAATGCCTTGTTTATTTGATCTCATGCAAGCACTACCAAGACTCTCTGCAGCGCATACAGTTGTTTTTTATCATAATCATCCACCCGATATAGCTTATCATCTCCTTACATGTCGTCATGGGCCTCCCCGATCGATGTGCGTAGCTGCCGTTGTCGTGAAGTACATGGACGGTTCTAGTATAGTATATACTCCCTCGAGTTTGGTAAACGAAGTCGTTTAGGACAGCGACACGGTCACCAAAGCACAATTTTGACTTCTCTTTTCTATAAAAATATTTCTTGAAAAGTTATATATGTATACTTTTATAAAAGTAATTTTTAAGACCAATCTATTTATATAGTTTTCACATTTTCAAACTCAACAACTTAAATGTTATCCATGATTTATATTCCCAATGTTTGACTCAAACCTTGTCCAAAACGACTTGTTTTACCAAACCGGAGGGAGTACTCCCTCCGCTATTGTATTAGATCGTTTTGGACAAGCCTTAAGTCAAACATTGGGAATATAAATCATGAATAACATTGAAGTCGTTGAGTTCGGAAATATGAAAAACATATAAATAGATTGGTCTTGAAAAATACTTTCATAAAAATATACATATATAACTTTTTAAAAAATATTTTTATAGAAAAATATAGTTAAAGTTGTGCTTTGATGACCGTGTCGCTGTCCTAAACGACTTCTAATACGATATCGGAGGGAGTACGGTAGACAACATACAATTTGCAAGCTTTGTAGTATTAGGCGTGCGGGGTGCTGACTGCTGATCCTTACTTTTCAGGTTTTCTTTCTGAAGGAACTGATCGTCCGTCCTTTCAGGTTGTACATGGCTCAAATACTTAACTTATACGGCGGTTAATACTAGTGTGTAATGTAATGCCGACAAAATGTTTAGTCACTTGGTTACATGTTGATCATTTCGCTAATCGGTCGCAAGAAAATTTGCAACTAATAATCGATGGAGGAATTGCTTTCCATGACAGAATAAAATGTAAAGATCCAAGTTGGAAGCATGCCGTACATTTGCGTTACTTTGAAAGTTGGAAGGAAGGAATTTTATTGAAAACTTGTTAGTTTCCGTATAAGGCT
This sequence comes from Echinochloa phyllopogon, assembly GCA_033239725.1. NCBI lineage: Eukaryota > Viridiplantae > Streptophyta > Magnoliopsida > Poales > Poaceae > Echinochloa > Echinochloa phyllopogon. The sequence continues at coordinate 5,140,037 of BTCW01000009.1, read as the reverse complement.
AGTCTCACTATACGGTTATCTAGATCAGACATTAGGTAACTGGTTCAAAGAAGTTTTATCACTCCTATTGCTTACTGTAAAACTCTACATTCCTTCTCCTATACCACATCAGCACATATAATGTCATGAAACTTTTCATGAAACTCCACTGAGACTAGTCTAATTGAAAATAACCTAGATGGAACAGAATTTATTGGTGATGAACCACGATGAAAAGTACGAGTATGATTGATATAGGAAATGACCATGCTGGCTTAACAGGACAGAAGATATATTGTCGAGCTAGTATGTAAAATAATCAATATGTATATAAGAGAAAGAAGTTAAAATAATTATAATTTAGGAGTTAGGACCCAGAGAATAGCCGACCGAAACGAATTTGTCGAGAACATAGGACTTGTTCCGATCGGATCCTGGAAAAACTGCCCGCGTCAGGCAGCAGCTCCAGACGTTCGATTTCCGCTGTCTATGGTCGGATGGAACTGCTCGTGTGCCAGGCAGCTTCTCCAGGGCCTCCATCCAAACAGTGCCCATATATATAGAGCTTGGCGAAGAACATATAATAAGATAATCACGTTAAGAATATAATGCGATACTACTATGTGATAAAAACGAATTCCTCGAGAATGCGTGTGAACGCGTGACGAGGATAAAAAGACGAAAGGCGAAAGGCGATACTACTATATGATAAAAACGAATTCCTCGAGAATGCGTGCTAAAGCAATCGCACCATGCACATATATACGTGTGCTTGCTGGATATGATGCATCATCCATTCCCACGGTATATTGCTAGCGTGTAGCATTGCAAAATGTTACACTTGACCCTCCAAAAAGGAAGCGGTACGCGCATCTGGATCCAATGCAAGAGATCAACGACGTCCCGAAGCGTGCCGAAAAACCTGCATGCGCCTAAGTGTCGTGACGGGCCCGGCCGGAAAGGATCTAAATTAACTGTGTTGTTGTGTGTTATTCCACATGCTGGAAGATACTCGTGAAGCTCGATCGATACACGTCCCTGTCACATTCGTTCGATCGCTTGCTTTAGCTCTCGTGTTCGGCGGCTGAAACCGACACTACACTTGAATGGATATGTGCAAGCGCTCCACGATTACGCTGATATGATACCTGATCCAGACAACTCTGACAACAACCGTACCGTGACGCTGCAGAGACTAGCAAGCTTATCACAGAATAATTTTGCGCATGTGTCCGTGCCACGCCGTGGCCTCTCGTATCAACTGCCTCGAGCCAAGCGCCGCCCCACACGTACGTACGCTGCCTAGCCCCGGGAGCCGCCACGCGGGCGGCCCCAGCTGACAGCCTGCCGCGGCGCCGGCGACCGGCGAGCCGGCACGTGTGCGGCTGGCTGGCTGGCTGGCTCGACGCCGGGAGGCGGAGCGCCATTCCTTCGCCGCTAAGCTACGCCGCGCGCCCGGCCGGGCCCCGGCGTGCGTCTGCGTGGGGTCCTCCTCACGTCGCACCAACCGGATCGATCGGGACATCGGGTACACCCAGCCAGCCGGGGGAAGGAATGAAAAAGGCGTGTGCCCGCACCGCACCGGTACGGTCGCGCCCGGCACGGCCGCGATCGAGCTCCGATCCGCCGTCCGTTCCGGATGCTCGGATCGCCCTCCGCCGTCGGATGTCGGGCGCCCGGTCGGAGCGGCGCCGGTGCGAATATACCGGCGGCCCGGGGGCGGTTGAATCTTTCGTCGCCACGAGTAAAGCGGGTCAGTGTGGAAAAGAAAAGGAAAGGTGGCAGCCACCCCGGGACGGGAAGGAAGACGCCCCACGTAACCGTGGGCCCGATAGTGGCGGGGCCCACCTAGCGAGGTCTGAGGCCTCGAGGCTGGTCTGTTCCTTGGTCTCCTCTTCTATAAATAGCGGCCGTTTCCTCATCGTTCTTCCCTTTTCCCCCAATTCTCTACTCGCCTCCCCTAGTTTTCTGAAATCGCGGGTGTCAGTTTAGTGCAAAGTGATCGAGGAGATGCTGTCCCTGCAGGAAGCCCTTGACCTTGACTTCTCTGCCGCGTCGTCGTCCAGCTGCGGCGCTGCGCGGGCGGACATGATGGGCGGCATGGACATTATCACGTGCGGGTTCACGCCGTGGGGGCCCGAGTCGTGCCCTACCCTGGACCAGGTGATGGCGTCGTCGGGGACGGCGGCGGCGGCGCCGGCGCCGGCGGGAGAGGAGGAGCGGCTCCGGCGGCAGCGGCGCAAGCTGTCGAACCGGCTGTCGGCGCGGCGGTCGCGCGAGCGGAAGCAGCAGCGGCTGGAGGAGCTCCGGGCGGCCGCGGCGGGGCTCCGCGCCGAGAGGCAGCAGCTGGAGGCGAGGCTGCAGGCGCTGGCGCGGCACGGCCACGCGGTGCGCTTCCAGAACGCGCGGCTCCGCGCCGAGGCCGCCGCGCTCGCGCGCCGCCTCCGCGAGGCGCGCAGGCTCCTCGCGCTGCGCCGGCTCGTGCAGGCCCGCCTGCCGCTGCCGATGATGGTGATGCCGCAGCAGGCCGCCGGCGTCGCGCCGGCGGCGCCCATGATGGGGCTCGCGTCGCTCATGACGTAGGAGAGCTGCCGAGCGCACGAACGCCGATTCCCTCATCTCACAGGTGAAGTTTTGGCACGGACGGACGCACGCTCTCGCGTGAGTCATGGTGAACTGGCCGAGAAGACACATACGCTACTGCTAGTGCTAGTACGCTGCATGCTATACTCCTACAGCTAAAAGAGTGGGTCCCGTGTTGACGTGTCAATTGCAGAACTTAGTGCTACATGGATCGTGATGTAAATTAAAGTCAAAAAAATTATTTACCGCCCCGGCGCCGCGATGCACACACGTAAAGAAAGAGCCGGGTGATCTTCACCGGGCGAGGAACCAACTGATCCAAAACAGGCTCTATGCCTCTATTTTTAACTCGAGAGGTCGATCGCTCGATGGGGCATGCATGCCGTGCGCTGCAACCGTTTTGCGCTGTGCCGACCGTGCATTACGACGGGAAATGGCACGGTGTCGCTTTGTGGATTATTGTGTGCATGCGGGCGTGTGAGCAGGGACCGAAAGCCGCCGCGTTGCTTTGGCGAGCCAGGTAACGTGAGCCACATACAAGATCGAGCCCGGCGATGTGGGCCCCGCACCGATCGGCTCTGTCGATGGATATGACGACGCCGGTAGGCTCACGTGTCGCTCAGAGGCGCACACGCGTAGCATGTAGCGGCGCCATTTCGCGCGCATCTATCGCGGGCGTGCAGCAGGTTCGCTGATGCATCTGCCGTGCCGGGCAGCAACGCGACATGTTCGGGTTATCTGGTCGACTGGTCCCATCGATCGCCGGCGAGCTCGCCTCAACCAACGACGACCCACCTTTCACTCGATCTAGCTCCGTCCAGCGCTCCATCATCCCTGTTTTCGGCCAGAATGGCATTGCCAACGCTTCTTGCTTGAACATTCGGTTCGGTGTCTTCACCAGGTGATCTTGCTTGAACATTGCTGATAATTACAATTGCCATCTCTTGCCTTTGCCTTTGACAGCACAATACGCCTCCCACGTTCCACCGCCTCACCAGCAACACCCATGCAGTACACTCTACAGTCTACACACCTCTGCCCCCATCCATCTGGTGATGGATTTTCCATTATCTGGTTTCGCCAGATGTGGGTTATCCAAACGCATTGGTGATAGGATTTTCCATTATCTGGTGAATGTAAATATGGATCACGAGACATTCATACGCATACGAGCTGACGAGGTTATCCCAAGCCTGGACTGCCGGAGAGACCTTCCTCTGTCTTTGGGTCCCAAATTCTCATGCCACAGTACAAACGTGCACCCAAAATACAAAGAAGTATTCATGGATACGAGCACGAGGTTAACGTGCACACAAATCACAAAGAAGTATTCATACAAGTACAGTACCACCACCGCCGTGCATGGCGCGCTGGTCAAGTAGTCGACAACTCTGCGCCGCGCTGCTGACGGCAAAAAAAAAAGTCGTCGTCGCGCTCGTGGACTGACTCTAGAATTCAGACCCAGAGAGAGAGAGAGTCCTTAGCGACCCAGTCCAACAGAATCCAAATGTTCACGCGTAACCCAATCCACACGGCCCAACAGTCCAGCCTCAACACGGGGTCATGGGCCGGTCCACCCCCGCCTCTCTTCCCCCACTTAAATCTGCGAGCCCAAATCCATTCGGAAACGAAACCAACCCTAGCAGTTTCGCCCTTTGGCCACGCGCGCCGCTGTTTCCGAACGCAACCGCGCTCCTCGTCTCTTCCCCCAAACCTCCGCCGGCCTCCTCGCCGTCTCGCCTTCCTACCCCGCCGGCAGGCACCGGCCGACCGAAGCGCTCTCCGCCGGGATGGAGCAAAAGGAGTACGAGCCGCGGAAGCTCTTCATCGGGGGCCTCCCGCAGCGGGGAATCAGTTCGGAATCACTCAGGCACCACTTCGCCCGGTACGGGCACGTGGTCGAGGCCCTGGTGATGCTCTATCCGGACGGCATGGGGCGCGGCTTCGGCTTCGTCGAGTTCCATGACGAGGCGGCGGTGCTGAGGGCGCTGGACGTCAGAGCGAGGGACGCGCACAATGACTTCTTCCGCTGCAGGGTGAGTGTTTTTCTTTTCCCTGCGTTTTGAATTATAAACGCAACGCATTGTGGCGGCAATTTCCATTGGAAGATGACGACGATGACTCGGGCTTGGTAGAAGCCGTACTAGCTTCTAGGAAGTAAGTGCTGTACTGCCTTCTGTGTGCGCATAGAGATTGTGGGATCAGTAGACGCTAAGGTAGTGTCAGATCAAAATATATTTGCCTGCAGAAATTATGACATGGTGCTGATTTGCCTAGCCTACAGGATTAAATTGATCTTTTAAATGCTGTAGGTTGCAGTGTGTGTTGAGAGAAAAAAAAATTGTCAATGTGAAATTGGGTGTTTACAAAACTGTTGAGTTTGGTTAGATATTAAAACTGAAATTTGTTTTGATTATTTGTGTTGAGTGAATTTGATAACCAGAACGCCTTCATCATGAAAGATTATGCAAGTGAAAGAGGATTGCATCTTCTAAAACCATTGTTAGTCTGCTCACTTCCAGTGCAGGTGACAAACTGTATCTCAAATGCAGAGTGACTAACTGTATTCCAAAACCTTTTGTCTGGGCACACCCTTTGTTGTTTTGGTTGTACTGGTCCATAGGTTCGCAAACTGGTGATGTAGATATGGTGGGCAGAAGTGAAAATACCTGCAGCTTATCCATGGCTCAGAGCTTTACTTCCTTTCCTTGTAGACATGCAAATGTAGTAGAATTTGCAATGCAGCACATTTTTTAAACTCGAAAGAAGCAGAATTTGCAAGCCTGATTTTCAAGAATAGGTAATTGTGGACGACATCATATATTTTGTAGGACGTATGGCTTATTGTGATGGTTGCTACATATTGATCTATTGTGTTGTTCTTGCTGATAAAAAAATGACTCATATGCCTTCTCACTGCCACACGTATTTATAGCCGGGACGAATCTCAATGTGATTCTTTTTATATATGGGCACACCCTTTGTTTTAGTTGTACTGGTTCATATGTTTGGAAACTGGCAATGTCGATATGGAGGGCAAAAGTGCAAATACGTGCACCTTTCCCTGATTCAGAGCTTTACTTCCTTTCCTTGTATATATGTAAGCAAAATTTGCAAGCCTGATTTTCAAGAATAGATAATTGTTGACTACATCATAATTTTGTACAAAGTATGGCTTATTGCGATGGTTGCTACAATATTGATCTATTGTGTTCTTCTTTCTCATAAATGGCTCCTATGTCTTTGCTTTTCGCTGCTGTATGACAGACCATATATATATATAGCTGTCACGAAACTCAATGTGATGTTTTTTTCGTTCAATGATAAACTTATTTTGATCTATTTGGTCAATCTGATCAATCAGCTGATTTCATGCTTTTTTGCTACTATCTCTTTCATTTTTCTACTGGCAAGTGATAAACTTGTGTGCTGTGACTTTTTGTGTAATTTCTGTTCTAACATGACAAAATCCACTATTGTACTCAATTTTTTTGCTATGTATTTGTTTTAAAAATATTTTTTGTCTTCATGTTTTTGAATTATGCGGTTTGATTTTCGTGATGTATAGGTGGATGTGAAGAGAGCTGAGAAGAAACAAGAATATAGATCCATGCAGACTCGCAGCACCTTTTACAGACAACATGCTGATTCAAAGAAGATCTTTGTTGGTGGTTTAGGAGACCAGATAACCAAAGATGACCTTTCAGATTACTTTGGGAAGTTTGGCACAATTATTGACGCTGTTGTGATGTGTGATAAAGAAACTAAAAAACCCAGGGGCTTTGGATTTGTCACATTTGATTCAGAGGAAGCTGCATACAAGGTTCTAGAGAATAGTTTTCATCACTTGAAGGGAATAAGGGTGGAAACTAAGAATGCCGAACCAAGGGACCAAAATGGACGCTATCATGGTGAAATGGCCAGGGGTGCCACGGGTCACTGGAGCCCTGCTAACAGTTATGGTGGAATTTACTCACCATACAACACACGATTTGTCCCTTACCCTTATTTCGTTCCATGCCTATATCCTTGCCCACCAGCACCTGGAATGAACTATGGGTACATGACAAACCACACAGACACCTCAAGTGATACAGGCATGATGGCAATGCAGACCCCTCAAGCTATGCATGCACATTATGGAAGGTCATATGGATATGAAGCTGCCAGTCTGAAACTTGAAAGTGGTAGAAAACTCAAGGGAAATCAACAAAGAATTGACATCTCTGCTTCGGCTGGCTTGAAATCAGATCTAGTAAAGCCAGATCCTGTGAAGCCAGAATCCAACTTATTGGTAAGTGCTCCTTGATTGCCAATTAAATTTCTGGGCAACTCTTTTCCCTTGTGTGATTAGGCTCATATCTTTCTTTTAATTTGGAAAAATTCTATATAGCATGAAGTATTAGTTGGTCGCATCTCCTACGTTACAACTGTTCATTTTTTTTTCAAATAGTATAATTATTTCAAATCTTTTTTCCTTGATCTATTTGCTATGCTAATTACCAGATCTAATAATTGAACAATCGGTTTGCTGCTATATATCCAAACTCCGATTTTTTTGCTTTTGCTTGATTTGACATGTCAACTGTTTTTCAGCAAATTTGAAGCTTTTGACCCTTTTCATAATTATCTTGACTGCTCCCCCGGAATTGTTCATTTAGCTACAAATGGGCCAAACGTATGTTCTACATTGAACAGAGTGTCTTTTGAAAAAAAAATGCTTTTCGTGAATCCTTGCTAATGTTGTATGAATAGCACTGGTTGTAGATTTACAATACTCAGAATTTTCAGTGATGGCCAGATGATGGCAAGATAGCACAGTTGGTCCCGAACACTGAAATGCAGAAGATGTGCACAATGTGTATATTGTTGGCAATCAGTGTTCCTTGATGTGGAATCAGAACTCTTTTATTTTGCACGGCCTTGTTTCTCTCAGAGTTCCTTTCTTTATTAATGTTGACAAAATACTTCTCATAATGTTTCAGAAAAAAGTTTCCTTGGCTACTGTTTTTCCTTTTGTACATAGGCTTCACCTAGTGCTATTTGATGCCTACCTTATCTTTGTGTATCGCAGCGTTATACCGATCGTTTATTTTGCTTGCTATTGTTATGCAGTAAGGAGGCTAATGTTACAACATCGGTGACCTTGACCAGCGAAATTTTGTCTGGGAACTCGGCAGCTGTGAAGACTGAAACTCTGGCGTCTCACCAAGGGAAAAGGGATGTTATTCTTTGTTCGTACCCGCTGTACATGGTGGAATCAATCTCTGTACCACCGTCGAGTTTCTAGATGCTATCGGATTAATACATTCTGTGTTTGCTTGATCGTTCATATTTGTGCTGAAATATCACTGATCGGATGAGCTCTTTTTGGTGGCCGTCGAGCCTGTATAGATTCAGGTATTACAAATCTGATGCTGATCGCCAGTCGTGTTCACTAGTTTGACTAGTCACTAGTACATACGGTTTCTGCAATCCTGGTATCATTGCCTCTATCCTGCTCTGAGCATCTGATTCGTGCGGCTGGACACATACTAAAACCATCCAGGAGAATCAAAGCCTCAAATCTCTGTATTCAGAGTCTCAGATCTCTGTATTCAGTATCTGCCTACCAATCCTTTGGCACCTCCTGCATCTCTGCCCGGTCTGCACGCATGGCAACAAGAGGCCAAGACCAGCAGCTGGGTAGCAAATCTTTCAATCTTCTTCATGAGCGTGACACGTGGCAGACATTAGCTCCAAGACTGTCGCCGATGAGGCCCCCCCCCCCCCCTCCTCGCGTCGCCTCCCGAGGGAGGCGACTCGAGGGTCCCTGACCCGCCGCCGCAAAAGCCCCCGCGCCCACCGGCGTCTGGCCGCCGCCGCCGCCGTAGGAGACGCCGCGGCGGCGGCGGCCAGCGGCGGGGCCGAAGCCGGCCCCGTTCGCACCCCTCTCCTACCTCCTAGCTCCTCCCTCTCCTGCTCTCGGTCGCCGCCGCCGCCGGCGTCGTCCGGCCCGGATCTAGCAGCCCCTGACGCCACCGACTGCGCACTGCCCGGATCTGGCCTCCCCGCCACCGCCGGCTGCGCGTTGTCCGGATCCGGCGGCCCCAGCTGCTCCGGCCGCGCCCAACCCATTCCGGCGGCCTCCGCCACTCCGGCCGCCCTAGCCAGGATCCGGCGGTCCCAGCTGCTGCCGGCTACGCCCCAGCCCGGATCCGGCGGTCCCAGCTGCTGCCGGCTACGCCCCAGCCCGAATCCAGCGGTCCCCGTCGCCCCGGCCGGCCGCCCCCGTCCGCCGTCGAGGCGTCGCACATCTCGGGCCTGTGCCTCGCCACCAGCAGGCTTCTGCCTTGGCGCGTGGCGCGTGACGTTGCGGTATTGGCGGCCGGTGATGCATAACCGTGCTCGGCGAGTGCGCCCACATGGGGTGAAGGGGTCTGGGGAGTGCTTGGAGAAATCCATGCACGTTCCTGTGCAAACGACGGCAACGCCCACGGGCGTTGCTCCCCTCCTTGGAGGCGTCGTGACCACTCCCCGCCCTACGAGGGCTCCCTCCGGGTGAAAACCCAACTCTGGTTTACCAGACCGGCGACGACGGCGTCGAGGATGTCGCATCCTACCTGTAGGCGTCGCCGTGGAGGCCCTCCCCGCCGGCTCAACACCATGCCCCCCTTACAAGGTTCATCGCTAATCCTCCCTCGATGGGTGCACAAGATGCTTGTTGGAGAGTGTTTGATGCCGGTGCCTTTGCTCCGCTGGCTTCCAAGTTCCTTGATTGTGTTGTCTCATCAAATGCCGGGTTGCGAGACCATGATCCCCTCTCTTGGATCTCCTCGCTCTCTAGTCGTCGGCCCTCCCTCTTTGGGGCTTCCTTCCCCCGAAGGCGTTGGTGGGCGTCAGCTAGATCCTGGAGGTGCTCATAGACGAAGCATATCACGACTGTCGTCTGTCTACTTGACTCAAAGCTTTACATTTGCCTATGGATTGGAGGCTACCGGAATTCAGTCACTTGGTGATGACAATATCCAATAATCAACAGCGTGCCTCTACCGCGGGAGTCTATGTCGTGGCCTTGTAGTTCTGTATTTCTCTCCATGCTCATGTGTGCTTGCATGTGGATGTATGCGGATGATGTTTGTATTCTTTCATCCCCTGTTTTCCTCCATTGCTCAAACTGTAAGATGTAATGGTTTGGCCTGACGAAGGCCCTGAAATGAAATTCGGGTGGGGAATCTCTCCCCGGTGACCCTAAAAAAAAAAGACTGTCGCCGATCACATTCCTAATCTGGTGAAACACGTGGCCGGGATTCAGGCCGGCCTTGTGCTCCCAAAGTTCAGGTCCAGCGCCTCTCGGTTTTGTTTAACGTGTAGAGTTGGGCGGGTGCTGTGGTTGCTTCGTCGTCCCCTCGTCCTTGGCCGTGGCCGGGTCTCTTGGCTCTTGCTCTTGTTCCTCGCGTTTGCTTAATGCGATGCCGATGCAGAGAGCTGTAAGTGAGGTGAGGTGACCGGGTGACAAGATACTGGCAGAAGTAGAAGTCAGCACCAGTCAGTGCTGGTGCCCGGCCGGAACCGGGCGGCCATGTGAAGGCCCACAGAAGCTCACGAAAGATGCTGCGAGCCAACTAGCCAAGAACATGTTGAGTGCTAGGCGAGTCCACCTTGCTAGGGGCTCTCGCTCTAGCTAGGCTGCGTGATCGACCTGTGACCCCTCGGGTCAATCCATGTCTCCCCGAGGCCCGAGCTGCATGCACGCAAAGGAAAGGAACAAAACAAGGGCTGGGCATAAGAAAAAAAAAAGAGAGAAGCTAGCAACGGCGGGTCTCGTCCCGTCCGTCCGTCTCTCGTCTCATCTCACTCTCGTGGTCATCTGGCCGCTACGTCCCCATTCACATGCTCTTATTATGCCCCCGAAATTGATGGTGCAGCAGGTAGGGTTGGGTAGGACGCGACGGGGGATAGATGGAGATGGGCGGCCGGCGTACGTGACGGATGGATGGATGGCCGACGGCTGCTGCGTCCTGTGCGCTAGCTGCCTCTCCTCTGGCTGGTGCTGGTGACGCGGGTGGGAGCGCCGGTTTGGGTTTGGGAATGGGGAGGGATCGGAGCGGAGCCGGACGCGACGCGACCCGATCGACGCGACGGCGTGCTATCAAGTGCGCCGCGCGCGGGTGCGACCCCGACCCGACCGGGCTCCGGCATTTTCTGATTGATTGGAGGCGGGGCTCTGCTCGCCGGTCCGGGTGTTGCCGCCGTGCCTGGCGCTGATCCGCCGCGAATCGGGGCTTGCTTGGCGGGGGGCGGCTCGATCGATCGGGCTGGACGGACGGAGCCGGGATGGATGGATGGACGGCACAGGGTTGCACGGATATGTATGGAGTTCGATCGCGACGAAATGTCTGGGATCGAGAGTGTTTGGCTCATGGACAAGCATGGACAAGGACAACCATCGCGCTTTGGACACGTTTTTTTTTCCTCCAGAACTCATGATTCTCGTGACTCATCACTCATGTAGAGGCTTTGCAATTTGTTCGTCTCATTTTTGGCATTGAGGAGGGATGAACACTAAACTCCCGGGCAGAAAATGTGTCGAAGCAGGAGCTAGCATTGAGCAATGCCCCCTCCCTTATCTCAGGAGCAGCATCCTGGGAATATACACAGTCTTCTCCTAGATTTATAGTTGTAGAGAAAAATGTACAAGGCTGCGCACTGCACTGTGTGATCCTGGAAGCTTCACACTAGTAAGGTTTAAATGTAACATTAAAAAATGGTCGAGTGTATATCTTTTTTGTTTTATTTTTTGCCGGGCACCCTTCCCTGTATTTTCTCCCCGCTTCCCCTGAATGGTGTAGACATACCACGGTAAACTACCAACGGTAACTGTCGCTTTTTTAAGAGAAAAGGTTACTACTGTCTGAAAGAAAAAATCATTTTGCTTTCTTTTTTACGTGCAGAGGAGGATCAAGCTGTTATTGGGCAGTGCAGAGCGCAGGGCGCAGACAGGTTTGAATGGTTGACTGTGCGGCAGGTCATCTGCATGGGCGCATACACAAGGCAGTGGACAGAATGAAACTGCCATCAAATCAGCTTTGGAATCTTTGATGCAAGGCCATCAGGCATTAACAAGCCGGAGTTTAGTGCTTGCTCATCAGAACACGATCTAGTGGCGTTGTAGAAACAGCAACACCTAGCGTAGATCCTAGCAGGGCCCCTCCCACTTTGCTTTCTATCCAATCTTTGTTTGCAACTCAGGATAGGCCATCGTCCAACGCAGAGCTAGCGTGCGCATAATCCAAGGGGATCCAGCAGATGAAATAAAGCAGGAATGCGAGATGAAGGAGAGACAGATAAACCCCCATGCAAAGCAAAAGAAAGAGAGAGCACGGCACAGTGCATGGGAAGCTCGGCAAAGATGGGGCTAGCTAGCTGTTTTCAGCATTGGGCACTGCAGCTATGGCTACCGAGCAGAGAGTGAGCCATGGCAGGCCGGCCAGGGCCCTAAAGACTCGAGCAACTTTTGCATTCAAGGCTGCCTTGCGGCTGCCCCCTGCCTGCATCGCCCTTGCTCCGGCCTCTCTCCGAGTCTCTCTCATGCAGTCACGCCATTGCCATCTGCTGCCGCTGGGAGAGAAAGGGAATCAGAGAGAAGAGAGGAGGGGTAGCTTTAATCGGGCATGGCTGATGGGGCTGCCGTGGCAGGGGTGGGGAATGTGGAGGCATGCCTGCACAGTCCTGGCGTGTCGCGCCTTTGGGGGAGCCCGGCCCACACCGCACCACGACGCGACACCAACCCATTCCGTTTTGCTCAGCGCCCGCCCGCCGCGCCGTGCTTGCTTGAATGCGCTTAAATTAGGGTACCGGCCTGCCCCCACGTCTATCTTAGGCAATGCACAATTCGGTGCAACCTCCATTGACGCCTCCCTGCCGAGCTCTGTCTCTCCTTCTTCTTCAAGCACGGAGGTGATGGACTGGCCTGGTGGTGGTGTTCCATGCAATAAACTGTCAGAATTGCATGGCATGGCATTGCCTGTCGTCCCAAAGATCGCGTGAAACATATGCACGGTGGATAAATTCATGAAATAAACAACGAGGAATTGAAACTAGCAGTGGTACTTTGCATTTTTTCCTTGTTTTTTGGTAGATTTTTGGTAGATCCGATATTGAATGCAGTTGCTGTTGGGGAGCTGAAATGAAAACACGCAATGATGGTCCCAATCAGTGATTTTACTTGCTCCTCCCTGCCACGGTGTCACCTGTGTGATCAGATCAGATCAGCGCATCAGGCAGCCTACGTATGGTACTCTCTCGATCTAGGCTGTGGCCAGTGGCCGTAGCTGAGCTTGACCAGTTTACACCAGTGCGATCAGACAGTGTCGATGTACAGCTACGAGTACTTGACCGTATAGGAGCGCGCATCAAGTTGACTCTGTAATCACTGTTTCCTCAGTAAATGCAGCCATGCATGTACCACTTTGCTTTTCTAAGTAAGATACAGCTAAACAATATAATACTGAGTATTGTTATCTTGCACTGGCCAATTTCCTAGCAAGCAAAACAACATGATATAATCGGGTTTTGACTAATCGTTGCGTGAAAATCTTTCCTAGATACTAAATACTATAGCTCCTCTTTTTTAATAAAGAAATAGCTTTATTCAGAGTCTTGATAAAACACATGCATTAAACCACTCGCAGCTACTATTACAAACAAGATTTTTTTGTGACAATTACATACAATATTTAAAAGCGGAAAGAAAACTGATGAAACGCGTACACAGAAAAACCTTGGCCTATCTATTTCTGTGCGTGGGGCTGCCTGTCTACCAGTGGCGGCCAGCAGGGGCACAGAGACGATCAGCTGGTCCTGAAATAAGAAAGAGCATAAAATGTGAGACAACGCCAAACGGCCAAAACACAAGGACACAGCAGAGCTGGTCGAGCTGAAGTTTGCACGCTGATTAACGACAAAGTGTAGATAAGGACGGTTGCACAGACAGATGCAGCGGCATCGATGAACCCTAATTTGTTCGCTTAATTGGCGTATCCGCATGCGCCGGCGTGTGTCTGAAACTGTATCGATCTGAATGAATCCTGCGAGGCTGCTGGGATCGATCAGACGGGCGGGAGCAGCAGAGGCAGCGCACAGCAGCGGCGCAGCGCGTGCACATGAGGACACAGGGTGCACTAGGCGCCCCATGAGACGGCGACCCCTCGTGCAGGCGCAGAGAGGACGGTGCTGGACCTGAATGGGCCGGGGTTGGGCTAACGACGGTGGTTGCTTTGATGCGATTAGAGGATGTACGTGGATGGAGACACTGCGGACATGAAATGAGGGTGTTTTGGCAGGCAGAAGGGAGGTAAGCTGCCTTCAATGAAACACTTCAATGTGCTTCACTGTACCAACCACAGATGAGGTGTGGGGTAGACCAGCAAGTTGATGCAGATGCAGATTTTGGTTTTGGATGCATAGAGGGAGAGAGAAGAGATCGAGAGACGGGCCGACCGAGCTTTTTCTCTCTTCTACCAGTTTCTGTGTGCCGGTACGTGCCGGGCCCTAAAAGACTTTCTGCAAAGGGATGACTTTTGCTCAAGAATTTACATGTTTTTGATAAGAGAATTTACATGTTTGTAGCAAGCGTGAGAGGAGCTAGCTAGTGTATGTTTTCGGCTTCTAGTAGCAACGGCAAGCCTGAGAATGTGCAAGGGGAAGAAAGGAGGATGAAAACTTTGGCGCTGGCTGTTCAAACTTCAAATGGTCCTCTCTTTGTTCAAACTTTGGCAACTTGTGCTGCTGTTCGGCATGCATGAAACACAAGGACAATGCAAACTGCAAAGCAAGAGAGAGGCGGAAAGAGAGCAGCTGTTTTGCAGTCATGCATGGCTAGCTCCCGCCCACGCCTCAGTCATGCAGCTCGTACCCGACTACGCCCCTGCTTTCTGGTTCCACGCAGCACGGCTGTTGACGACCAAAATCGGATCTGTAATTCGATTAAGTTTAGGATTCTGAGTTTTGTCCCATATTGTAAACCGACCTAAAGGGGTACGACTTCCCCACCCTATAAATATAAAGGGTCATGGCCGATTGAGAGATATCCAATCACCAATCGAATCTATCAAATCTATCTTTTATCGTTTTGTCTTTACTTTTATCTTTTTACGTTCCGCATTACTTTTATCTCTTTACCCAACTTTTCCAATCTATTATCATGATGTTCTTCCTTCGTCTCTATGTCGATTGAAGGCGTTCTAGGTGGCCTGCCGATCCTAGAACAACCCAAGGCGCACCTATCCTGACGGGGTCCCTCCCGGACGGGCGTTCGTTGGTCTCTCGCCGGGCACCGTCGGCGAAACCGGTCTGACCGGTTATTAAAACCGGTCTGACCGCTTTGCGCGGAAGGGCAGCAAGGAGCTACTCCGCGTGATTGTTGTTGGCGCGGTTTCGTGTCAACGTATTTTGGCGACTCCGCTGGGGAAGAAATCTCTGGTTATCATGGCTGATTTATCAAGTGATACGACATCGTTTGAAGAACTACTTGAGGAATATCAACAAGAACATGACAGAGCAGTTCAAAGTCTATTCCTGTCTTGCTACCGTAAGACAGGACAAGGAGTCATCAAGATTAAAGAGTGTCAGCCGCCATCGAACATCGCCGTATTAAAGGAGATACAATCTTCCGGTACTATATCTACCCATCTATCTGCTTATGTTAAATTTTTGATTACTCAAGAGGATGAGGTAGATTCAATTCCTGTCGATCAAGAGTTGGCTATTGAAAAGCCGACTAATGCTATTATTGATCCTTGCAACTTGCCAAATTGTGATGTTGTTGGTCAAGAAACAAATCGGACGTCTCTAGCCGAAATTGTTGATCCAAAATCCCCTAGCATGAGCATAAAAAGTGTATCTAGTACTTCAACGCTCGGGGGGCAACAAAACAAAGGCAAAGGTGATGGTTGCAACACAACCAGTCTGGCCTGTGCCCAGACCGCTCTGACCGGTTCTCAAACCGGTCTGACCGCTTCACCTAGGGCTTCAAAAAATAAATCAAAACCAAAGATGGTTAAGCCAAAGAAGCCCGAGATTGGTGTTTGAAAAACCATTGAATCCAAAGGCCGTCATAAGCATCAAAGAGAAAAGCCGAAGTGTAACAAGAAACTTCCGGCTAAGTCTCAAAGACAAAAGATTGTCAGTGATGCTAGTCGGTCTAAAAATTCCAAACAATCAAAATCTTCTCCTAGAGAGAAGTTCCATAATCGGAATCGGCAATGGAATAATTCTCACAAATCAACGTCGTTTCCACCGTATGGATCACCTACACCAATACCATGGGAGTTTTGTTTTAATATGCCTTATTCTTATTCTCCTTGGTATTATAATTCATATATGCCGTCTCCTCCTAGATATTTGTGTTCAGATTATATTACCTATAGGGAGCCGGTAATTAATAAGCCATCACCTATGTATAATGACCGTTTTGATCAAAAGAATCGGTCCACACAAAAAAATAAGCGTAAGGTGATTAAACAAGTCTATCGTGTCAAAAAAGATGGAAGAGTAAATAAAAATCCAGATTTGACACTAGACATAGAAAAGCCGATAATTGAAAATTCATCGGCTAGTTCTGTTAATCAAATTGTCCCCAGTAATAAGCATATCACAAATATTATAGCTGAGCAACAATCATGTTCGGCTGGGGGGCAATATGATCTCAGTGTGACTGGTTCTGAAGGAACCGGTCTAACCGGTTCTAAAAACCGGTCTGACCGGTTTGACAAAAAAATTGATAAATCTGCAAGTGTCACTTCAAAGAGCAAGGTGATGAAGAAGAAGCCAAGCTTTGCTGAATTGTTACATAAATATCAGAAGATAGCCGAGCAAAAACAAAGCAATCGGTTAAGAGATCAAAGTTGGTATTCATCATCACCAAGAGAAAAGAAGCATCAACGGTCATCTCATTATTCTTCAACATTTATTTCGGCGATGCATGTGCCATGGAATGCGTATCCAAGTATACCTAATTACAATTCATGGTTTTGGTATAATCCTTAGTCTTCTTTTTATAATTATCAATATTATGCTTCTGATGTACCAAGGAACTACGGTTGGTTGTCATGGCCATATCAAGATTTCAATTATTAGACGACCTGATCATTGAAGATTATTTTTTGGCACGCAAGCTTTACCAAAAAACAGGGGGGCATATGTTGACGACCAAAATTGGATCTGTAATTCGAGTAGGTTTAGGATTCTGAGTTTTGTCCCATATTGTAAACCGACCTAAAGGGGTACGACTTCCCCACCCTATAAATATAAAGGGTCATGGCCGATTGAGAGATATCCAATCACCAATCGAATCTATCAAATCTATCTTTTATCGTTTTGTCTTTACTTTTATCTTTTTATGTTCCGCATTCCTTTTATCTCTTTACCCAACTTTTCCAATCTATTATCATGTTGTTCTTCCTTCGTCTCTATGTCGATTGAAGGCGTTCTAGGTGGCCTGCCGATCCTAGAACAACCCAAGGCGCGCCTGTCCTGACGGGGTCCCTCCCGGACGGGCGTTCGTTGGTCTCTCGCCGGGCACCGTCGGCGAAACCGGTCTGACCGGTTATCAAAACCGGTGTGACCGCTTTGCGCGGAAGGGTAGCAAGGAGCTACTCCGCGTGCTTGTTGTTGGCGCGGTTTCGTGTCAACAACAGCACAGGTCTCTCTCTCTCTACGCAATACAAATCTACCTTAGGCCGTGTTTAGATGCCGAAAGGCATGGCCGGATTCGGGACCGTGCATGTCACAGTCACAATAAATACGCACTGTAGCATTTCGTTTGTATGTGCAAAAAATTGTCCAAAAATTAATTAATTAGGCTTAAAATATTCGTCTCGTAGAGTACAACAAAACTGTGCACTTAGTTTTTGATTTCATCTACATTTAGTACTTCATGCATGTTATGACATTTTGATGTGACGGGGAATCTTCTTTTTACATAGTAAATTTGGGAGTTCCTTTTTGGAACTAAGGCCGCGTTTAGATGCCCCGATTCGGGTCCCGATTCGGGCCTGGCCGGTCTGACGCGCGTCAGGCCGGCCACTGTAGCGTTTCGTTTGCATGTGCGAAAAATTGTCCAAAAATTTATTAATTAGGCTCAAAATGTTCGTCTCGCAGAGTACAATAAAACTGTGTAATTAGTTTTTGATTTCATCTACATTTAATACTCCATACATGTTATGACATTTTAATGTGATGGAGAATTTTCTTTTTGCATAGTAAATTTGGGAGGTGAATTTGGGATCTAAACAAGCCCTAAACAAGGCCTTAGATTTTGTTTGGATCTTGTGCGCCCGTCCACTCGTGAAGGGACAATGAAAACCACGGCCAGGCCGGCATCAGTGCCACAGCCACCTTTATAAATGCAAGCAGCTCAGCCTCAGCAGCTGGTAGCTACTACTACTCCGGAGTACTAGCATCATGCAGGCGCACCGGCACTGTGTGTTGCAGCAGCAGGCGGCAGGCCAGCAGCCCTTTGCACTGCAGCAGGTCTACCTCCTCCTACTACAGAAGCAGCTACGCATTCCTCGCATACAGTACCACATGCATGTATCGAAAGGATCATGGATGATGGACGCTGGCAGTGTTCGGATCAGTGCCACGTCACGTTTAGTCGTGCCGCAATTTAGTTAGCCTTGTGTCCATATGTTAGAAATACTTTGTAGCTAGCCTCTGGTTTTATTCGCTACAAAATGTAACATGGCAGCGTTTCTTTCCAACCTGGAAAAATTTTTCTAAAGAGAATCTTGCATGCATGAAGTACTAAATGAAGTCTATTTGCAAAACTCATTTATGGATGAGTCTAACTTTACGTGACGAATCTAATGAGCCTAATTAATCTATATTTTGCTACAGTAACCATTCTCTAATCGTGCGGTCAAAGACCTCATTAGATAGGTCTCGCGAAATAGTTTAATGTTGTAAAAATAATTTTGTAAACTGACTTTATTTAATACCCTTAATTATTGGTCAAATGGGTGCAAACAAACACGGCCCATGTAGTACACTTATTTTAGACCAACGACCACTTTGGCCCAGCCTCATTCCAAATCTCAGTAACCTAGCAGTACACAGATTGCTTTGATAAGGGAGATTTACATACCGCTGTTTGGATGCAGTCCTGGACGTGATTTGCCTGGCTGAAAGCTTGCCTGGAGACTGCCTGGGCGCCGTTTGGATGAGGTCCTGCCAATCTGCCTGGTGCAGGCAGCAGCGCGCAAGCCCAGGCGTTCAAAAACGACTGCCTGGCTCCGGCAGCTCAGGTTGCCTGCGCTAATCACAACTTTAGAGCATTTGCTATTGCTAGCTACGGCTGAATTAGATTCAACGTGTATAACAGTCAACAGTGAGCTAGAGTATGGTTTATTTTATTTTTTACATAAACACAATACTATACTATATGAAAATCATTGTGTAAGATGTACATACAAAATATTGGAGATTTTATTTTCATACATATTTTTAATAAATATTATTAATTAAGAATAAGAATTATGCAAATTATTAGTTTTTATTAATTATGTACGGTAGGCATTAGAAACATATTAATACTGTGTTTTCTCTTGTTAGCAATCTCAGGCTCAGGCTTCCAACCAAACGAACTATCACCAACTTGCCTGGCCAGGCAGATTGCAACAAATATACAGGCAATTCTCAGGCAGCATTTTTCACCAGGCAGGTTGCCCAGGACTCCAACCAAACAAGCCCAGCAGTCACACGTACTACTGCCAATAGGTTCGTCCGGACCATTGCCTGGTCGATGGTTTTGTTGGTTTGTGCAGGCCAATTTTGCCCGTTTTGTGAGGTGTCAGGCCATATATGGGAGACGCATGGCAGCGCAGGCGCCACTTCTGCTACGTCCGTGCTAACCGACGAAACGGGGATCCCTCCAGAGAGTCAAAGGACATGCACCGCAACACAAACGACGCCGCAGCCCGGCCAGCCCGCTGTGCTCGCCCTCCTCCACCACCACCATGCACGCGCGCGCATGCATGTGTGCCCGCAGTCGCAGCGCACGGACCGCAGCGACGCGCATCGCATCGCCTTTGTTTTTGCCCTTCCGAGCTTTGTCTCCTGTACCTGCACGCCTCCCTCTCGGCTCTCGCCCAGCTCTCGCAGCTCAGCTGAATGCTAGCCTGTGCGTGCCTCTGAGCACCACCAGCTGCAGCTATGAGCTATCGGCCAGCTGCTGCTCAGTGCTCACTCTCGCTCGCTAGCAGTCTAGCACCATGCTGCCATGCGCGCAAGCTGTGTTCTTCTTCTGTTTTCCCTCTTATCCACTCTCGTGAATGATCTGCGATCTCTTTACGACTCTTGCGTTTGTTTGTCACCTCGATCCGATCCATCCGGCGACCGGCGACGTCCATCGTCTCTTTCTCCCTCTGAACCTTCTCGCTTTCTTGTGCCGCTTGTTTTGCCACTTCCATGCTCTTGCAAGCCGGGGAGTAAATTCGATCGATCTGTGTGACTGATGCAGGTGTGTCACACAAGTACCGTAGACAGCTACGGAGTAGAGACTTGGAGGAGGAAAAGGCAACGGTTCAAGTTCCAAATCGGTGAAAGATTGACGGCTACCAGCTTCGACATGACGCCGACCGGATTGCGTGTACGTGGGAGCTTGCGATCGAGCTCGCTAGAGCTTACCGCTGCTGACTCGTTTGGAGTAAGTGGCAGCCCGTTTAGTTCCAAAAATCAACTCCCAGATGCAAAAAGAAGATTCTCCATCACATTAAAATATCATAACATGCATGTAGTACTAAATACAGATGAAATCAAAAACTAATTGCACAGTTTTGTTGTACTCGGCGAGACAAACATTTTGAGCCTAATTAATCAATTTTTGGATAATTTTTCATAAGTACAAACGAAAAATACTACAATAGCGCAATGATTACGAAGTGACATCTTACTCCCAAATTCAACCTCCCAATTCTAACATCGAAACACCACGAAGAAAGAAGAAGGAAAGCCGGTGAACGGGTCGCACGCTCACGCTGACTCGCCGCGCCGGAGGAGAATCGAAAGGCGGCGAACGCTGCGAGATGCTTTGCAAAAGCGAGACAGGATAAGGCGTAAACTGTGAAGGGTTGAAACCGAAGAGCGATCGCGTCTAATCCTTCTAACCTCGCGACGATACCGCAGATTACATATGGTCGTCCATTAGCACAGTGGGTGTAACGACACAGAGAAATGAGTCCTTAACCGCAGAGAGAGAGAAAAAAAAAGTCAGAAATATGGTCCCGCGTTGACAAGCATACGCATTCAGATATTCAGTTATAATATATGATTTCCACTATATATGTGATAGGATTTTAAAAGGACTTGAGAGGATTCATATATTAAGCCCGCCATATTAGCTAGCTTAATAATATACGTCAGAAAGAAGTAGAAACGACTCTACTATTAGCTGGTCAGCTGAACTGGAACCTCGCTGCATGTACTAGGGTTTAAGAGCCCCGATCTCTGCCATGTGCTAGGGTTTTACTCCGTAGAGTATAACTATTTTTTCAACATGATAAAATTAAGCTATTGATAGTGGTAGTAAATCTGATTTACGTACATAGTTGAGCATGGATTCGGCACAATCCTGGGAGCGCGTGAAGATGGAGAATAGGGACACCGTACATTTTTTTCAGATAATGGTTGGTACATCGTACTACAAACTTAACATTATTAACACTTGTCAGAAGCAAATACAGGTGCACAGGAGACAGCTAGCTATTTACAAGCCACATGTCATTCAGTCGAATGACACATGTGCATTGCCATGGTTCAGATGCAAAGGCACCATATATTCATTCCATGATCCTGTGTTTTGAGCCAAGGTGTTATTCTTTGAGTTGCACATTATAGAAATATTGTATGTTGCGCGTTAGGGATGAATGCCTTGTTCCTGAAAGGGTTACGCACACAAGTGTTTCGCTGATAAGGAAAGAAAGGTTACATGAAGTTTTTCCTTTTTGCAGAATAGTTCCATATCCTTGTCAAGAAATTTTAAGTAGAACATCAAATTGACCAAGAAGAAATTATTCATATACAAAAGAATAATTTAATTTGTTAGGACTCTTTATTGGGGGAGAGAAATGTCCTAGGCTGAACACGGTTTTCACATGGAGCATTTCCCTAGCACCCCCTTGTGGTCTAAGCGCCATGGTAACAATTCTCTTAGATGTAAACTACTGCAAGATCTTATTTGAAGATTAAATTATCTTAATGCTAAGTTACATTAGGTTTATCCTAAGTTAAATTATTTAAAGAATAAAGTAATTATGTCTTTACTGTCACATTAGGTTTATCCTAAGTTAAGTTTATCAAAGTTTGACTAAATCCATAGAGAAATATAGAAATATGTACAATACAAATTTGTTTCATTAAATTCACCATAGCCTATATTTTGATAGTGCATATGATTGATATTGATGTTATTACATTTCTCTGTAAAGTTGATTAAAGGTGGACACATTCAACTTAAGACGAACCTAATCTGATAAGTAAAAAGAACGAAGAGAGTAATTCTTTGTAATCATTTATAGAGGTGATTACATGTCCGATAATCTCAAGATCTTTCTATTCATCTTTGTGCTATCTGTCTAAAGATTATCCGGTTAAATTAGTTTTTCCATAGACGTTCAAAAAGGCGACCATGTCCGTCAATTAATCTCAAGACCGTCTGATTTTGTTTTTTTATAAACATTCATAATGTATATATTTATAATGGTGATTATGGGCGCGTCAATCTCAAAAACTTCCCTAGTCTAGTTTTCGCATAGATGTTCGTACTGAGAGGATTTTGATTTTCTTGTTCATCACAAACATATTATGCATCTGTTTAAATTTTGTTGTCACACATTTAGAAATCCAAAATCGAAATTGTCAAGTATTTCGAAATAGGTTTAGAAAAGAATAGCACAATCGAACTTTCTTCAAGGATGGCCCCATGATGGAATATTGGAATATATGTACGTATATATCTAACTTTAGGCGGAGACACCTTCATGAATTGTCTAATCGTGTGGAACAGACCGCTGGGCCATCGCTGCATGGCAATCTCCGTCTCTCCGCCGTTAACATGATGGTAATAATTTACGTCTAGTAGGGCATCAGCCTGCTGCCTGCGAAGCTATTCCATTCGCCTATTGCATTATGCATCACTCTTCAATAATGGGAGAATGTTTTTTGGGAAGAGATGTACAGGAAACACCGCTAAAGTAATGGTGTGCCAGCCATGAATGGCTCTGCTAAAATACGGAGCAATTCATGAGCAGACAAACTGTGCACACGAACGTGTAATCTGAACCGAGAAGTCTGAGAGCACGGGCCATCTGATCGGATCCATTGGCGCGTCACAATAACTTGCCACTGCATGTGAGAGGCCATGCATGACAGATGAGGAAAAAGTTCAAAGACCTGCAAAGCAAAGCGATCTATAAATGCATCGGAATAAAATTCATCAATCAGCCTGCAAAGTTTCTTTAAGACCAGCCGGGCCGGGCCCCAACGCCCCCTGCATGAAAGGGACGGAAGCATGGAGCAAAGCGGCAGAAGAAGTTAAGCTTCCGTTCGTTGTTTTTTTAATGGCATATGAACTGTCCTACTTGGCTACTTGTCTTTTGGTTTGGAGCTGAATGTGGTGCGTGCTAAGATTACCAGCTTTGCCCAAGGTGGCCCTGGCCCTGGGCCCTGGCCTGGCCATAGCAAAGATCAAAAGTGCTTGCATGGGTTGTAGCTGCTGGCCACATGCCATCATTCAATTAATCAAGTTGGGTATGGGTAACAGGGAGGAATGAGTGAATGACAATGGGAGGATCTCTAGTTTCAAATACCCACAACAGGATCCTCTGTGGCCGTCTTGCTTACTAGTGTTGTCATAAGACTATAACAAACATTTCTTGTTCAACTCGACCTAAATTCATCCACATCCAGTCTCGTTTTTAACTGAAGCCTAAGGCATGTGACCTTATGAGCGATGGTTGTGTCAAATATGTGAAAGATCGTTGCATACACCGCCAAATCAACCGATATCAGCACAAGAAACTTCATCCGTGTCTTTTTAAACCCCGTGTCCTATATTCGTTGGGATGGGGATACAAGAAGAGGTTGAACTGTATGAGCCAAACAAAAAAGCCCTAAGCTTCCATAAAAGATACATACAAATGAAATATATCTTGTATGCATAAACTCAGTCAAATATAGAAATGGAAACCAAGCTCCTTGGACGTTGGGGGAATGAAGGCACAAGTGCCAACAATGAAGCTCAAGAAATCGGCCACGGCCCACGGGTACATGGTTACTACATTTTCTTTCGAAACATAGTATGTATATACGCAGATACTTATATATACATATGGACACTTGTCTATGTGAAAACACACACGCAATTCTATCCATGTGATTACCTCTGATAGTTTCACTTAGCAAATCTTACCATAGACACTTCGCTGTCAACGTGAAAGTTATCTACTACGACTCTACGAGTGAGCTATGCTAAGTTTGCATAGTAACCACATGTGAGGCAAATAGTCCCGGTCAGTAATAAGTATGAACGACAACATTATCTAATTATGCATATATAATGCGGGATGGTTTAAAAAGTGTTTACTTATTTAGCCAAAAATATGCATGGTTCTCGCCACACAATGTTTGAACATGGCACTTAAAAAGGTGGATAATCTCTGCTTAAGTCTGCATTAGTGCTTAACATGGTTAAATAAGGTGACTAAACCCATTTAAATACCTATTTATATTGTACTATCTATTTTACACGTACCGGCGTTTCATGTTGCGATATATAACATCCTCTCTTTAGCACTGATGTCGTCTAAACACCATTGTCCTGTACGCGGCTCTTACAAAGCATGATAATCAATTGATTAATTACCAAGATGGATATAGGATAGGGTGCGCGACAAGGATGGATCATGGATCAGATCAGCTGCTAGCTCCAAACAGTTGCAATCTGTGTGCCTCTCATCCTGTTGACCGACACCTACACACACCTCTTGACCACTGTAGATCATTCAAAAGGAAAAACGATTTCAATCCATCCAGCTCTGCATCTGCATCTGCATGCACACATCACTGCGTTATACTACTATCCCGACCCAACGGGCCAGGCCCCCACGCCTTCCTTCCAACACCCCTCACCATTACAATACTCTCTCTAGGGCTCGCATTCACGCAGCGCTACAATGTCGATGCGCTGCACTACACTGTTGCCCCGGCCTGTAGCAGCATTTGGTGTCTCTGTAGTCTGTATACACATACACCATGCCGCCCGAGTTAATAGACATGCCACGAAAGGTTCCTTCTGCTGCATGCGTTGCATAAAGTCTCTGCCTCTGCCTGCACTGTACGCTCTCTCCCTCTGGCCGTCAAGCCATGTACACAAGTCACAAACTGATGGGCGATTTATGCAGCAAAAAAATTATTCAGAGGTCATTACTATTTCCAGTTTCAGAAACATGATCATGTTGCAAAGTTAGGGCATGCATACGGAACGGGCGTGTATGCATCGGCCTTGTGTGGTTGTATTGCGCAGGAGAGGACACTAGGAAAGGTACAAAGTTCCAAACTGTACGTTGCGTGTTGTTATAGCATGGAAGTAAAGGTAGACGTCAAGAGATCCTTCCATTTCAATGTCGTGTTTGTTTGTGTGTGTATGTAAGTTGGGAGGTACTATTATACGTTGAAGTGACCTTGGTATTTATACCTGCACGCCACGCTCTACCCTTGCACTTTCGCGGTGAGATATCAACGTCAGGGAATAGTTAATATATTATTATATAAATGTAGTTTTCTTCGTTCCTCGCATGCATCTCTCTAGAGCCTACCAAGCTGTATCTATAAATCTACTCCATTCGTTCCTAAATAACTGTCTCTCACTTTCCGAGAAATAACTTTGATTAATTTTATATTAAAATATATTAATATTTAAGGTGCATAATTAGTATCATTGGATAGATCTGTTGATCTAGTTTTTTAATAAATTTATTTAGAAATTAAAATGTTGTACGTATTTTCTACGAATCGAATCTAAATCGTCGCACGAAAACCAACGGGGACACTTAGTAAGGGGGACGGAGGGAGTATCTCTCTAGAGCTATTTCCGTTGCGAAAGAGTGAAGGCGAGGAGCGTGGCGCGGTAATGAACAGCAGACCGGCAGTAGTAGATTTCATACGAGAGAGAGATTTTAAATCAGACGCATCGGTCGGTCAGTTGGGGGTTGTACTGCCTTCGTCCCAGTATATAAATATTTATAGAGTTTAAATTTTATGTCAAAATGTAAGTATTTCTACATATAGGACAAAATTAATTGTGTTGGTGGGGTGGATAGAGAGTTGGTGGATAGTATAAAATGAGGGATATGGGGTCTTTTACCTGTTCTGTTTTTTCTTTAATTGAATGTTTGAAATGCTAACCTGGTGGACGGAGGGAGTAGGCACACAGGTACAGAGGCCGGGCTACTGCTGCTGTGAAGTGACAAGTTGTGCAGTGCAGTGCTGTGCCCTGTGCTCTCCTCTCTCTCTGTGCTCGACCGAGAGAGATCATCCGATGACGGTACAAGAAAAGCAGGTGTACGGGCATACAGATATACACACATCCGCGCCAGAGCTTGCCGGACGTATAATTTTTCTCGAGCTCCGGCCGGGGTGTACTGTATATTCGAGACCAGGAGAGAATTTCTTGGACAGGCCTGGGGAGTATGATTTCTGATATTATTCGCATTGGGTACATGCGCAAGAGCGTCGGTGGTTGCACGTCGATTATATACGTAAAGCAATAAGCAACACGAGAGGAACATACAAACGTGGTTATTTGTTTAATCTGAATTGGATAACGTGCTTAAGTATTATTGTACCGATTTAGTCCATATGATCAATGCAACATGGACATCACTGAATCTGCTAGTTAGACCTGAGCATTTTACACACCGAGCCAGAAAAATATCTGAAAATTTTGGATCGAAAAATCATGCCAAATCCGATCCTATAGGTAGTTGGATCCATGGTTGTTGCGCTTGTACTTTCTTCTTGCATTTTTAGGATTGAAAACTATGTTGCATAAATATATAGCACGTGTAAATGGATTTTTAGAATTCATTTGTTATGGTACAATTTTTATGAGTATTAACGAGGGTACTTCGAAAGAAATTTGTGAAATACTAGTATAGATATATAGATAGATTCACACACATGCACAGTCACCACTTATTTTATCTAATATTTGATAATTCCATCCGTCGACGTTTTAGCTTTATATATATGATAAGCAGCATCATTTGGACAACCAAACACATCTTTTGGCCATGTTTAGATCTAAATACTAAATTTCAGTCCTACACTTTTTAGTCTTATTTAGTCCCTAAATACCCAAACATATGGACTAAAAGGTGGGACTATGGGCATTCACCAACTAATTGTTAGTTAGATCATTTTAGCTGTGGTGGGTCCAAACAAGACCAGCTAATTCTCGGCTAATACCTCTTTCATTAGTTAAATAGCAACTATCTAATTAGCTAGTCTAACTCAACTAATCACAGCCAATCAACTAATGAATTAGTTGGGTGGACCGAAACATCGCCTAGACGGTTTAGTCCATCGGTCCTCTAAGTAGCTAAATGGGACTAGTAGGTCTGAAATCACCCCCTACTAATATTTTTACAGTGCTTTCAGTGACTTTTAGTCCCTCTATCCAAACATGATACTGACTAAACTTTTCTCCTGGAACTAATGGGATCCAAACACGACATTAGCCAACACGAGCCATCTAACCTCACGTATCCTCCAGACTCCAGCTCCTCCGACCAATATATTTTCTTCCGTGTGGGTCAAATGCGCGAGCAAACTCATTCCTTTTGCACGCTTTAAAGCTACCCCCCCCCACACACATTCTCCTCCCCCTCATCGATCACTCTTCTTCCTCCGTCCCCGCGCCGCGCACGGAGGCAGCAGAGACAGCGAAGAGCGCGCGCGCTCACACACACACAAAAATCGAAGCCCTCCCATCCCCCTCCAAACCCGCGCAGGCTGTGCTAGTAGCCATGGAGAGTGGCGGCATCATTGCGGCATGTACTCCGCAATGATTGATCTCTCATCGTCTCCTCTTCCAACCACCTCCTCGTCCTCGTCCTCCTCCTCCCTCCCTGCTCCCCGCCTCGTGTCCCCAAAATGACCAGCAACAGCAGCCAGAACCTCAGCAGCTGCAGCACCGGCGGCAGCGACTCGGCGGTCGGCGGCGGCGGCGCCAGCTGGCTGGGCTTCTCGCTGTCGCCTCACATGGCGGCGGCCACCATGGACGGCGCCGACGGCTCCACCGCCGTGCAGGTGCACCAGCACCACGGCGGCGGCATCTTCTACCCTCCCGTCGTCAGCTCCTCGGCCGCGAGCTACTGCTACGCCCTCGGCGGCGGCCAGGATGGTGTCGCCAATGGTGGCGGAGCATTCTACCCCGGGCTCTCCGCCATGCCGCTCAAGTCCGACGGGTCCCTCTGCATCATGGAGGCCCTCCATAGGAGCGAGCAAGAGCATCACGGTAAGCTATACTAGCTCCATTAATGGCACTGTTTCTCCATTAGTAGCAATGTGAGATCTTCAGAGTACCAGCTCGATCGTACTTATTGCTACAGTTATATGTTCTTGGTTCATCGGTCTGTTGTTTCTAGCCACGCTACGCATGTTTCTCGATTGGTTTTGAGAAGTCTTTCGTGTCGTGATCGGTCAGGTGTGGTGGTGTCGTCGGCATCGCCAAAGCTGGAGGATTTCTTGGGCGCGGGCCCCGCGATGGCGCTGAGCTTGGACAACTCCAGCTTCTACTACGGCGGCGGCGGCCACGGGCACGGCCAGGACCAAGCAGGCGCCGCCTACCTGCAGCAGCTGCACTACGCGGTGATCCCCGGCTCCGGCGGGCACGGCCACGACGTGTACGGCGGCGGCGGGCACCCGCAGCTGGTGGACGAGCAGTCCGCCGCGGCGATGGCGGCGAGCTGGTTCTCCGCCCGCGGCGGCGGCGGCGGGGGATACGGCGTCGGCGGCGGCGGCGGCGTCCTGCCGGTGCAGGGCCACCCGCACCCGCTCGCCCTGTCCATGAGCTCCGGCACCGGGTCCCAGTCCAGCTGCGTCACCATGCAAGTCGGCGGCGGCGCCCACGCAGACGCCGTCGCCGAGTACATCGCCATGGACGGCACCAAGAAGCGCGGCGGCGGCGGCGCCGGGCAGAAGCAGCCCACCGTCCACCGCAAGTCCATCGACACCTTCGGCCAGCGCACGTCCCAGTACCGCGGCGTCACCAGGTATACACCCCACACCCCGACAGTCCGTACGCCGCCGCCGTCGCTGTCACGCCCGGCGTCGTCGCTGACTAGTCGCGTGGTTTCCACCGTGTAAAAGCAGGCATAGGTGGACGGGGAGGTATGAGGCGCACCTCTGGGACAACAGCTGCAAGAAGGAAGGCCAGACCCGGAAAGGCCGGCAAGGTACGCGCCACCGCCGCCATGGCAGCCTACGCCATTCATCTCATCTCTCCGTGTTCTTCCCTACAGCTGCCTCTCTGAGCTAGTAGTAGAGCCTAATGAGCTGCGCTTCCGTTTCATGTCTGTCTGAACCTTCACCCCTGGGGATTGATCAACTCATGTGCCGTACTGCCGTCTCTGCAGTTTATCTCGGTAAGTGCGTGTACTTTTCATACTTAATCGCTGCTAGGATCAGTAATCTTGTGTAGACTGTAGCTAGGCACATGGTTCAGGTGTTGTTGAGATTAAGAGGCCTGAGATTTTGTCTCCTTGTGTGTTTTTGGTTGGCTAGGCGGGTATGACATGGAGGAGAAGGCCGCGAGGGCGTATGACCTGGCGGCGCTCAAGTACTGGGGCACGTCCACGCACATCAACTTCCCGGTGATTTGCCTGAACACCATCGCTGTCTGAATTTGTTTGTGGCTGTGTGATCACAGTGTAGTGTGATGCTTTAGCTGTTCCTCAATGTTTCCACGGATGATGCAGATCGAGGACTACAGGGAGGAGCTGGAGGAGATGAAGAACATGACCAGGCAGGAGTACGTGGCTCACCTCAGAAGGTAATCTTCTATCCTCGCCTGAATCCTGTTCTGACGCTACTTGGGACCTCTGGTTGCTCTTGCTCAAATGTGATGCTGCAAATGTATGTTCATGGCTTCATGCTCACATCAATCGCCATTCGATGCAGGAAAAGCAGTGGCTTCTCACGCGGCGCTTCGATCTACCGAGGAGTCACCAGGTTTGTGCACAGCCATCTTGGTTGAACCAATGCCAAAATGCATGCTTCTGAGAAATGTTCATTGAAATGAACACGCTAGTATTTGCCGCAGGCATCACCAGCACGGGCGGTGGCAGGCGCGCATCGGCCGCGTCTCCGGCAACAAGGATCTCTACCTTGGAACATTCAGTACGTGCTCGTTCCTTCTTGCAACCTCGCCCCGTGATCCTTCACATTCATTCTCATGCATCTCAATTCCAAGCCGCTACAAGTGGTTGCTTCCCTTTGTATCTATCTGGAGACCTCTGCACTGCATGCCTCCCATGTCCCCTATCATGATCACCAATGGCTGACTGCTAGCCGTTGTTGGCCCAGAGGCCTTGTCACGGTTTAAGGACGCAGGGTGTCCAGTCACAATGATCAAAATCCGAGCGGGCCGGGCTCCCTCAATGATGCCGCTGCTCTGCGGCGCCCTGGCCCCGCTCTCCCCAAAGAATGTTTGCTCATGCCCCTCTGCCGCGTGCTTTTTCCCCTTCCTCCCGTCGCGCATGCGCCGCGACGCCGGCCCCAGCCTCGCGTATGCATGCGCTCGGCTCGGCTCGGCCGCCTTTTCCTAAGGCTGGCGCCGGCGCAGGTCGGGGTCGGGGGGCTTTGGATTGGCGCCGCGCTCGCACGCGGCGATCCGCGTCGCTTTTCCCGCTTTCCCTGTTTGACCGCCGCCTGCTGATGAAACTGAAAGCGCATTTTGGCTGCTGCTGATGCTCGGATTTGATGTCGTGTGTTTGTGTTTGTGAGTGTTTAAGCGTTGGATGCTAATGGCGGCTCGGGTGGTTTGTGGGCAGGCACGCAGGAGGAGGCGGCGGAGGCGTACGACGTGGCGGCGATCAAGTTCCGGGGGCTGAACGCGGTGACCAACTTCGACATCACGCGGTACGACGTGGACAAGATCATGGCGAGCAACACGCTGCTCCCGGGCGAGCTGGTCCGCCGCAACAAGGACGGCGGCGGCGGCGCGCTCCCGGTTAGCGACGCCGTCGCCAGCGCCGCAGCGGCGCTGGCGCAGGCCGGCAACTGCGCCGCCGCCGACGCATGGAAGATCCAGGCTGCGGCGGCGATGCCAGGCGTTGCCCGGGCGGACGCGCTGCACGGGCAGGGCCAGCAGCAGCAGCATCAGGACCTGCTGTCGAGCGAGGCGTTCTCGCTGCTCCACGACATCGTGTCCGTGGACGCCGCGGGCCAGCACGGCGGCGGCGGCAGCGCGCACATGTCGAACGCGTCGTCGCTGGCCCCGAGCGCGAGCAACTCCCGGGAGCAGAGCCCGGACCGGGGCGGCGGCGGCGGCCTCGCCATGCTGTTCGCCAAGCCGGCCGCGGCGTCCAAGCTAGCCTGCCCGCTGCCGCTGGGTTCCTGGGTGTCCCCCACGCCGGTGTCCGCGCGGCCCGGCGTGTCCATCGCGCACCTGCCCATGTTCGCCGCGTGGACCGACGCGTGAGGATACGGCAGCGCATCTATAGGGGGTTGGAAGTGGATACGCTCGAAAAACTGATGTTCCCTTTGTCCCATTATTAGGGCGTGCTTAGTGTCGAAGCAGCAGAAGTAGCCGTCGTCTAATTTGCAGGTGGGGGAGTAGCTTAGCTTAGCCATGCCTGTGTGCCTGAGTTTGCTTGGCCTCTTGTGATTCCTCTCCTCCATTTGGGTTCCGATGGGAGAGGCTTCTTTTTGTAATATCGAGGCCGGCCAGCCTCGTCAGCAGCACCACCAGCAGTAGCATGGATGGATCTCCGATAGACAACGCTAATTTGGAGTAGGATGGTTTTGGGTCGATCTCCTAACTTCAACATGGAAAATATGCCAAGTTTAGTTTATCAACAAGCTATAGGTTCTTTTGTGTGCGATTCTTGTAACTTCTGGTGGTGTGCTGGATGAGTGTTGCTCTTCCTTTTCACGTGCTTGAATCCACTCGGTCGCGTGAGCAAAGCTAGTTTTTTCTCTCTTAACTCTGCCTTTCTTCTCCGGCGGCGCAGGCTTTGAACGATCCGATCTCTGATGTCTAGCTTCCGTTTTCATCGGGTAATCGTGCTACAAGCAAGGCTAGAGTAGACCACTGCTGACAGAGAGTATACAGACGGCTGACCGATCCGATCACACTGTTGCCGTGCGTGGCCCTCGGCGGCGCATGTCGTCTTGCAACACCTGGAGGGAGGACGCCGCGCGGCGAGATGGTCCACCACTCCGTCCACACATCTGTTCCCCCCCTCCCTGTCCGGTGACGTCGGCTGCCGAGAAATCAGCAAGTGTGGCCCGGCCAGCTCTCGACGCCGGAAAGCCGGGGTCCGCTCCGCCGCCCCGGGCCCGAGCCCGAGCGCTCTCGTCCCGGCGGGGGACGCGCGCGCGTGGGCGTGGCAGATCCCCGCCAAATACGCGGCAGGGTTCACACCATGGCGACGCGCTGTCGGCGGTGGCCGGTGATTGCGTGCCCGTTCCACGAGTGAGGCGCGACGAGCTCGCCGGCGCCCGCTTGTCCTGCGCGCTCGATCGGCGGCACCGGCTGCCGAGCCGCCGAGGACTTTGGTAGCTGAGGGGCTCGGCCTGTTTTGTGCAGAAGGGCTGGAGGAGCATAGCTAGATAGGCCTCGTAGGCTTCTATCTAGGCCGGAAGAGGTTAATCGCGGAGGCCCATCTGGAGGCGTGGCCCATGGGGATTTATTGGCCCACGTCGTATCGTAATAGCCCGCCGGACTGCTTTGCCAGCCGATTTATGGCTTGGATCGTGCAGTACAAAAAAAAAGAAAAAACAGAGAGGAAAGAAACATCATTGTGACCGTAGCCTGCACATAATGCATCCGCGTCCGCGACTCCATGTTTGTACGGTGGCAGCGTTACCCCTGTCAACTGCGCGTCTTTTACAGCGTCCAAGTTATTGCGGCCCCTCGTTCGGTCCGTGCCATATTTCTTCTTACTGTCCCAGCCCCTGTGTTGTAGGTGGGGTAAATACGCGCGTCATTTCTTCACCCAACAAATATCGCGCGCCATGATATTTGTAGTAGTACTACTATACATCAGGATAGAGAGAAGAAAAAAAAATCCCCGTAAACACATCCCATTACTCCCTACGGCCACCCAAACTGAAGCCACTCCCCCAGGCCCCTGCAATAATGCGTGACGTCACCGTCACCTGCGCAAATCGAGCCACCGGCAGAGACAAAACCATCATTAAGCTACGGGCAACGGGCTCCCACTACTACTCTACACACGATCGCCCTGTTCCGGGCATGATTCGCCATGATCGCAAGGGGTCAAGCCCACGTACCACAGGCCCATCAAACGTATCCCCCGTCCCTTGGCTTGTACTGCACGACGGACGGCTACCGAACGCCGGTCAGCGTCACACACAAAAGATGCACTCCCCAATTATTGCTCCGCCCGAAATACAAATACTACCCCAATTCACACACGCTCGCAACCACCGCGCGCATCCACGGGGCCGGCCCAAGACGTCATCCGGGACGCGCTTGCTTGGCTAGCTAGCTGCTCGTCCTGGACCAGGAGTCACTCAGGAGAAGAGATGCACAGCCAGCTGTCTGTATCGCGGCCGTGAGCATGAGCATGACGATAAGGTGCACGGCTCGGCAACGGCAACAAGGGGACGGCCGGGGGAGGCTCGGTTACTCACAGCTCAGCTCCAGTGGAGACAGGAGCATGGGTTTCCCTTTCGTTGCCACCTGAGGATGAGTGCGCTACCGGATAGAGTTTTTAATGGCTCCACACTTGACAGCTCCGTGGCTGCGGACAAAGGTTCCATTTTATCCAGAGTCCGGGGCATTCATTTTCTGGCCAGGGGATGACCAGGGGATGATCACTTCCCTCCAGCTGTAGCAGTCTTGTGACCGGTAAAACGTCTTTGTTACAGAAGTTCCTTTCTATTTGACATTGGCTTTGAAAAAGAAATCCCAGCGAACTTACATGTGCAATCAGGAAAAATAAACTGAGGTGGTGTTTAGATGTTAGAATTGAGAGGTTGAATTTGAGAATAAGATGTCACTTCGTAATCATTGCATCTAGACATGCATCTAGACATGCCCTGAATGTGCTACTCCTACTCGACACAAGGAACCAGTTTGACCGGCTGCTGGAACCTTGCTTGATCCGCAATAATTCGAGGGGTCATGGAGGAGAGGAGAGACACAGATCTTCCAATCATGTGACACCGCGCTCGACGACTCCCAACTTTCCCCAGCGTCAGCCGGGGACAGGTACAACAAACACACATGGACAAGCTCACGATCCGGATCTGGAAGAGGAGATCTACTCTATTCATATTCACAAGTAGGGCACAAGAGGCCAGCGTGCAGCTGCATCTGATCCGGACGCCTTCTAATCCACTGACATTTCTTTGTTCCTTCATCAATCGTACAGGCCAACAAGCATGTCGTTACACCCCCAGAGATAGTGATCCCACACACGAACACCAAAATTTGTTACAAAAGAATGGAGTGGGGGTCCTGGTAAGAGCCACGACGCAAATTTACAGGCCGAGGAAACTGTATCTACACCTCTTCGCGTGGGAAGAAGCCCTGGCCTGTATGCGGATCATGCGGTGCGTGCAGTCAGGACAAGATCCAGGAAGGCACAACTGCACAACGCATGTTCTGAATCTCAGCCAAGAGCTGCTGCCATGACAGTAACACATCCCATGCAGCCCTTCCCATGGTGATGGCTCACTGTTTTTCACATCTATCAATTGCTGTTTACACAGTTTTACTCGACCTGCTCGCCTATGAGGTCAAGGCCTACTAACAAGAAGGAGATGCCCTGGAACAGGAGGAAGTAGAAGTGTATACCCTGCTTCGAAAGCAAGCTTCGGGCGGCCGCGGTTAGCAGGAGCATCGAGAGCGCCAGCTCCTTCTTGTATATCCGGTTGTGCTTCTTCTTCACGTCTTTTTTCGAGGCCAGCTGCTCTTTTGCAACAGCATCGAGGTTAGGTGCCGAGCCAGTCTTTTGGTGTTTCAGGTCCTTGGGAGGAGCCAGGGAAATGAGATCGCCCTCTGATGAGCGGCCTGATTTCTTAGTCACAACCCACTCGTAGGCGCTTCCAAGCTGGAACAGGCCAGAGATCATGGCGTTGAACTTTGTCACCGACATGGTATTCTCGAAGAGTAGGTATGGGATGATGAAAGGGAATGACTTTGGAGAAGGGAGGATGTTGAGCAAGGACATCAGGGCGGGAATGTAGCAGACGACCCAGTCAGGAAGCTCAGCTTCAGGCACAAACATTGTCATCGGGAGGATGATGCAGAAGAGCGTGAAGGAGTAGAAAGGTAATATGAGCTTTCGCAGCAGGAAAAAAAGGAAGATCAGGTTGGCTTTCTTCCAAAATGCAATCTGCAGCCAAGCGAAACAAAGTAAATAAACAATAACTGAGGAGTCTGGAAGGTAAATCATATTAATAACAATGACAATAAGATAACCGAGGAGCAAGTTGTTAGAGTGGAGTATTTAAATTGTAGGATAGGCCATGAAAAAAATTAGAGCTACAGTTCTATATTGCAGTGTGTGGAAGGCAAATGATGACAAAGCATCTTAAAAGTGTATCAACCTAACTACCTAAGCAGCACTGAGCAAAAGTATTGCAGAGTATAGGTTCCAAGCAATGAATGGGATGGATCCAGACATTTGAAATTTAAGACATCTAGCTTTTCATACTTTCATTAGCATGTCAACATCATTCAAGCACAATCAGCAAGGACAGACGTGTCCTGTATACAAAGAAACGATAACATGACAAATGTATTTCATTAGCATAATGCTTAAACCCTATTTGTGGCAACAATTATAGTTCTTTTGAATCATAACAATTACAGATATCACTAATTCATCATAAAAAAAAGAGATATAATTAATTTTGCTTATCAGCAGCATAAATTGGTTATTCAGTAGTGTCATAAAGAGCATTGCAATACCTTGCATTTGATGATGTCTGGTAAACAGAGCCTGAATAGCTGCATTGGTCCAGAATGCCACCGATGCTGCTGCTTCCTGTAAGCCTCATAAGACTCGGGCAATTCGCATTGGCACTGCCCACAATATGACAAAGAATCAGCGCAACTGACAAGAACTGCAAACATGAACGAACCAATTTTCAATTTAGAAGATTTTCATACCTCAACATCATTCAGGAATATAAACTTCCAGCCATGGAGGTGTGCCCTGACAGCAATGTCCATATCCTCCACTGTTGTCCGTTCCATCCATCCACCAGAGTCCTCCAATGCCTTGATCCTCCACACCCCAGCAGTGCCATTGAACCCAAAGAAGTTTAAGAACACCCCATTCACCTGCTGCTCCACCTCAAAGTGGAAGCAAAGATTGATATACTGCAATCGAGTCAACAGGTTCTCATCCCTATTCACAAAGGACCATCTTGCTTGAACTAGCCCAAGCTCATCGTTATCCTGCAAGGGTCCAATGGATGAATCAGAATTAGAATCCTGAACAGAGGATGACAAAGAATTGAAAGTAAATTCCCCTCAATTCACCTTGAAATGCGGCACGGTGCGCTTTAGGAAGTCTGGATTTGGTTGGAAATCTGCATCAAAGATGGCAACAAACTCATAATCCTTCACATAGCTGCAGCTCATGGCTGATTTGAGGTTTCCAGCCTTGTAACCATCCCTCAACACACGGTGCCGGTACACAATCCGGGCACCTTGCTGTTGCCACTTTGCCACCTCCTCTCTGATCAGAGTCTGCGTTAGCGGGTCGTCAGAGTCATCCAACACCTGAACCAAGAAGTTGGATTTCGGCCAGTCAAGGTTGCACACGGCCGCAATTGATTGCTGATACACCTGAAGGAAGCCAACAACAAACAAATCGTCAAAAGACTGCACGTTAGGTGACTAGAATTGCGTATTTGGAGAGAGACAGAATTTACCAACCTCCTTCTCGTTGCACATTGGTATCTGTACAAGTACCATGGGGTAGTAGCCAGCATCAGGGTCCTCAGCATCCGGCAATGCAGGGGACTTGGGCTTGGGCTTGATTCGCTTGAGGTGGATGTAGAAGCAGCCGAGGCACTGGATGAGGCGGTCGGCGCTCTGGATGAGGAAGAGCACGACGCAGGCGTCGGTGAGGAACTGTATCCCCGGCGCAACGTAGGCTGCGCGGAAGCGCAACCAAGAGGCGTACAGCGACTCGAGGCCGATGACGGGGAGGGTGAGGGCGGAGTCGGCGAGGTCCCAGCCGTTGAAATAGGCGGCGACCTCGACGGCGAGGAGCAGCAGGGAGACGACGAGGAAGGCCTTGATGAAGGCGTAGAATCTGGAGCGGACCACAGGGCTCTCGCCGGTGGCGGCCACCACGCCGGCCTCGGCGTCGGTCCTCCCCGCGGCGACCCTGCGCCTGGCGGCGCCGCCGAGCGCGACGGCGGCGGAGGCGAGCGAGGCGAGGCACCCGGCGGCGCGGTGCGCCTTGAGCAGCAGCACCCACCTGATCTGCTTGGCGTTCTTGGTGCGGCCCCCCTTGCGGCGGGCGCCGGCGGCCAAGATGTCCTCGTCGTCATCCTCCGGCGAGGAGATCTCGGAGATGGACCAGTTGGGGTTCTCCATCTTGACCACCACCGGCGTGCCCCGGTAGGCGTCGCCGCCGGCCTTGCCGCCCCACAAGCCGCTCCACGGCGCCATCAATGGCCGGTCCAAGAAGCCGCCGCCTCCCCCGGCCAAGGCCACGCCTCTCGTTCTCCCCCCTCCCAAAATAGCCACCCACACCGCCACACGCTAATCCTGGGCCTCCCTCTCCTCTGGCCCCTCCCCTCTCCCTCCTTACCTCCACTCCAACACCAATCCCTCTCACACGAAATCGGAAATCCCCAATGCTACTACTTCTTCTTCTACTCTGCAGCTGGCTCCGCTCCACTTCCGTTTGAGTGTGAGCTTATGAAGAAGGGGAAGGTGGGGAAAGGGGGAAGCTGCTGATGCTGCTGAGCTGAGGGAACGGGACAACGGACTGGGAACCAGCTCAACACGTCTGGGTGTGGAAGCGAGCGAAAGAGAGAGAGAGAGATCGGGTGGAAGGGGAAGCCGCAGTATTTTATGATGTTCTCTTGTCTTTCCGCATGTCTGTGGGTCTTTCGCCGCAGTAGGTTTTGGTTGAGTATTCTACTTCTGACCTTTGGTTTGGTAAGGGCTTTTATTTGGGGGCGTTAATTACGCGTCTTCCTAAGGTCTGTGGTTTAAACATGGCAAGGGCAAAAGGGGGAAACATCGTGATAGATAGCCTGTAAGAATTCGTTTGAAGCAACTTTTTTTTCTTTTGTTGCCAGCGTTCAAGCGAAATCATCTGTTTGAAACAGCTCCATATTACCAGGATCTGGCAAATTGGCTGTTTCGAAACATCCGTGCCTTTTCGTTTTTTGGTGCGAGCGTTCACATTTAAACTTTTGGTTAAGTAGTACAGTAATTGGCTGTATGTGTTCTCATTTCCCCTTTTTCTTCTTTTCCCTGTGACTATTGTGGGGCAAGCAAGCTGGGGGCGCCCTCTTTCCTATCCTGAGCACAAGAGGAACAGTTGTCCTTTCACAGGTAAGTGTGCAGAAACAACCCCTTCGGTCCTGCAATTGTAGAAACCAGCCCTGTAAAACGCAGGACCATCCACCGTTACGCCGCACCAAAATGGAAGTTTCCACTTTTATACTAGGAACTACCAGTACCAGCAGAGATAATCCGAAAAATCTTGCAGACCCAAAATGTACGTTTCCTTCAGCAAAACAATGGGATGGAGCACTTCCATTTAGGAATTCCTTCCATTTATGTTCCGAAAACGTCGACTCACTGTCGTGCCCATTTTCAAAGTCCTCAAGCAAAATTATCTGCTTCCCTGAGGCCCTTCCTGCAAAAATCAAGCCAAAAGAGCCGTAACTCTCTCGACCAACCCCCGTGAATAGGCCAACAGCTAAACCCGAGCTGGCCCAACCGACGGCCGCGATCGCCACCGACGCGGCCATTTCAAACAGGGCCGTCCGATCCCCTTTGGCCCTCGTCGCGGCGTAACTCCCCCGCCGTCCCGTTCCCGTCCCAGGCAAGGAAAGCGACGCGGAGGAACGGGGAAGGAAAGCGAAGGCGGAGGATGTGTCGGGCGCGGGCCCCGCCGCGCGCCACGGGAACGCAGAGACGGGCCTGTGGGCCCGGGCGGGCGGGGCACGGTCGGGTGGTCCCCACACCCCGCCAGAGGGGCCCGGGCCCGGGGCAGGGCACGTTCCCGAATCGCCCGTGGGCTGGTGCGCTGCGCTGCCGTGCCGTGCGCCCCCTCCCCTCCCGTCGCCACTCGCCACGGCCCTGCCCCTGCCGCTCTTTCAATTCCGCTGCGCGGCCTCGCTAGCTATCTCCAGCTTGCTCTCTTCTCTCTGATCCGCGCGGCGCCGTACCCGGTGCGTGCCAGACTGCCCGCTCGGACGTCTCGCCGCGACGCGTGAACCCGCTCGTGGCGCGTGCGTGACAGCGCCCGTCCAGTGCGCGCCGCCGATGAGGCCGCTTGCTTGCTCGGTCGGCTCCTGCTAGGCGAGTAGCTAGGCAGCCAGGGGCCAGGGGCCGCAGCCGCAGGACCGCAGGGGTGCCGTGGTGTGGTGGATTGCAGATTGCGCCGCGCCGCGCCGCGTCGTGGCCCGTGCGCCCCTGCGCGTTGCGACACCGAGAACCCGGCCGGGTTGGCCTGGCACGTAGCCGTGCCACCGGTGCGGGTGCCAGGTCGGAAGCGAGAGGAGTACGTTCGCGAGGCGGGAACACGTGGGGGGCGTGAACGTACGCACGTGCTGTAGCGGTCGCGGTAATGATACCGTCTGCACGCCGCAGCAAGGCAGTAAGCTACTCCAGGAACTGAGAGAGAAAGCAAGCGAAATTGCAGGGACCGGAGCGTGCATGTTTAAACCAGGGTAAGTACACGTGGTCCTAGCTGGTGCGGCCGGGGCGGCAGCTGTCGGTCGTTGAGGGTTGCCAGTGCATCAGTGCATGGGCATGGCACGTCGTCGGGCTTCTTCTTCTTCTTCTTCAAAGCCGCATGGCATGGACGACCAGACGGACGGACCAGAGCTCAAGAGCATCGCGGGCAGCGGAAGCCTGAAGGAAAAGGGAGCATAAAACTACTGTTTGACCGCGCGCAAATGTCAAGAACGTAGGGCTCAGGACCAGTAGGTGGTCTCGGCGACGAATATCCGGTTGTTTTATACGGTCGAGACGTCCACGACGACAGAGATTTCCTTGCGCGTCGAAATGTTCTCTTGTCGACTTTTGATGCTGGTCAGCTGGAGCCGATTCCCCAAAAGAATTCCATTCTCTTCTCTTCCCCTCCCGATCCACATGCTCAACTTCGGGTCCTAGCATCGGGATTGCTTTATCTTTCTCGAGGCTGCACGTAGCTTGGTCCTAACGAAGCACCGAAGCCGTGCCGCACTGCCGCGGCAACGCCGTGCTCTGCCCCGCGGGAACTGGCGGCGCCAAGCAAACTGCTTGCTGCCGCGTCGTAGCCAGCTGCGCGGCGCCCATGGCTCGGCTAAAAACTCGTGCATCTGGACACTGGAGCCAGGGGCTCGAGACGCGTCCTGGTGCATGAACGCGCGCGGAAATTGAATATGTTTTCAGACTCACTCCGTCGCCATGCCTCCAGGCGGCTTTAACCAAAGCCGGATCGGACTTGTCGCGTCAAAGCAGATCGATAAATAAAAGGGATCAAATCAAAGGAGGGGGAAAAAGGGGGGAAAGGTGCCGTCCGGTCCGTAATTAGCGAGAAGTGGAGGCGCAATGCCATGCAGCGGCGGGTTTTTAAGGCTCATCTCCGTATGGGCGATGAACAAGTTGTTGAGACAAGCAGGTAGGACCCCCTCGTGCGTGCTTAACTTTCAAGTGCTCCAGCCTCCAGCTAGCTTTCTATCACGTCGTCGGAGAACTGCAAACATGTGGTGTGGTGTTGGTGTGGTGTTGGTATGGTGTGAGCTTGTTATTTTTCTCTCTCTTTTTCTTTACTGTGCAGAGTCTATTCGGTCACGAGCGCACCTTTGGTAAGGGTTGAGTTGTGTGGCGTAGAGTTCTCTTTTCCGTCGGTCCGTCCAGCAACGTGGCATGTGTGCTGCATATGCGATCGTGACGGATGGTCGTTTGTTCTTCTCTCGGCTGCTCCGGCCAACATGCGAGACAGACAAGGAAGCGAACGAGAGAACGACGAAAGACGTGTCGGTGCGCCGTCCCCGGCGTCACACAGCGAACAAACCGCTCGGTATCAACCATCAACCGGAGGCTGAATCCTGTACGTGTCCGTCATCTCGCGTCGTCAGTAATCGAGACGTGCCAGCGGAATCGGCTACAGTACAAAAGCGCGGAGGAGCCGACGACGGTCGGTCAGTGTCGTCCTTCGGTTGCACCACGCTCGGTGTCTCGACCGATCGAGCCGCCTCGATCACGCGAAGCTAACGGCCAAGGCCACACGTCACGTTTCGTTCGGCCGGCATTGTTGGACTGTCCAGTGTCCACTCCACTCCATTCATCGTGCACAAACATATGGCACACGCATGGATGCACGCGAGCACATCAGCTTCTTTCCGGTACGGTATCCCGGACGGACCGGCAGACAGGCGCCGGGAATTTCCTTTGCCCCACTAGCGAACCCGGCGCTAAATCAGGCAAAAAGCTGCGTCGCCGTCGCGGCCGTGCGCGGACCGGGCAGGGCAGGCGACGCGGAGGTTACGGGCAGTGATGGAAACCCCACGTGCTTTGCCCCGCGTTCACCGTCTCCGGTAGGCTCCAGTGCGCGACCCACGGCGCCTCAAGTCCCGGGAAGGCCGCCTGCGCATGTGGGAGTGGGAGTGAGACTAGTCACGTCCGCGACGTTTGCCGCTCGGCGCTCACTGTCGCTGGACCATCACCGGGCCGCCCGGACTGGGGGTTTTGGCACGCAGCACGTGAGGTGCGTAGCGGTTTATGGTGACGATGACAGGGCCGACGACGCCGGTGACTAGCAGCTAAACTAAACTAAAGCTTCCTTTCCATTCCAGCAGCTAAACTAAAGCATGGCCCGTCCCTTCCCGGTGACACACCATTTGCTGCTTCAGGTTCCATGGACAAATGAACGTTTCGCGCCCATGACGAGTGCAGATGCCACACATAAAAGATGCTGAATTGCTGATGCTGCCGCGATACGTCTTCACGCTGGGCCGCTGGGCTCGTCGTCTTTATGAGGGGGAGGCAGGGGAACCGGGGCGGCAGGGGAAAGTGCGTGCACCGCTCGCCTGTCACCGTACTACTACCACATGCCAAATCGGCAATTAACCGGCGGCCCCCACCCTGTCCAGATAAGGCTGGATCGCTGGCTGGGTCCATCCGGCCGTGACCCCTCGCCTCCGCTGCCCGTGCCAATGTGCCAGACTGCCAGTCCAGCAGCCCGCCTCCGCCGCCGACGCGGGCACACCGGCCGCCGTGATGCCTGCTCGATTTCCGGCGGCGGCCGGTTGTGTTGTGTGCCGCCGATCGAGCTTCCACGTCAAAATCACCAACCCGGCCAGTTCGCAGCGCACAAGATAAGTTTGATAACTCTTCGAAGATGAGGTCAGTTTCCTCATGCGCTTTCCACGTCGTAAGCTTCGCTACCTTCCGCACTTGTTTTACTACATGTTCGCTTGTACTCCTCCGTTTGTTAATGCAGAAGCGTACAAGCTGCTGTAGGGTTTATCTGCCGCTGGACGGTGGTTGCCCGTTGAACGCCCGCAATTCTTTACCTTTTTTTGTTTGAGGAAACGCAATTCTTTACTCCGTGCTCCGCCGCTGGAGGCCGGCGTTCTTGGAATGTTTCGGGGCCAAGAAACGGCTCCTGCTGCCTAACTACCCCTACCCCGTCGGCCGTCGCGCTCAACTCACCTGGTTGGGGAATGCGGGTGCTGTGACGCCTAACGGCCTCCCGCGAGCCCATGTGCCCGTCTCGGCCAAAGAAGACGGCGACCGCCGCGGCACAGGTAAATCCAATTCCCCCAACGCGTGAACCGACACGGTTACAAACGTGTCGTGCCAAAGCGCGAACCGCAGCGGGACAAGGTTTTTGTTCGGCCCGTTTGGGGCGGGGCTGGGGCATCCGGGACGCCAAGGCAGCAGAAGGTTCATACAGTCAGTCAGTCAGTCACCGATATAGATCGAGACGGCATGTCTTTTTTGACTTACAAAAGCTAGCAACGAACAGTAGCAAACAAAGACGAGGCGGGTCAGGTGAAAATCTCTGGCAGGCTACAAGCAAACAAGCGGCGTACAACCAAACCATCAAGTGTCTATTACTGCTGCGATAACAACACTTTGACAATAGACCGCTTCAGCGATCAGGAATCCCGACAGACACCGAGTAATAAAATGGCGTGTACTATACTATACGTACCCACGCGCGTAGGGCACCCCCAAAAGAAGCTACCACCACGCGGCGCGCACGAGCGGTGGTGGCTGGCGAGGCGCCAAACAGCACGGATCGATGGATCTTTACTGCCAGCAATGAATCCGAGATCCGCGGCACTGTTCGCCGGATCGCCGGCTCGACCAGCGGCCATGGCAGCATTGATCAGAGGCGCCGGGGCCGGGCCAGCAGCGGCCAGCACCCCAGCCATGGATGGCCAACGGATTCATGGCGGAGGCCGACGAGACAGCCGTATTCGCGTGATGGAAAATGCATCTGCTTCGGCTCCGTGCAGTGTACTCCGTGCTGTACACGCGGTGGTCCATGGACCATGGCGATGGCGTTTTGGGCGTCCATGCCGGGCTTGCTTGGGCGGCTGGGCTGGGCGACGCTGTCTGTCCTCTGCGCCGAGGGACCAGCAAAGCTGGTCGCGGTTTCGGATTGGTTGGGCGGCAGCGCGTCAGTAAAGCCCTCCCTCGTGACACCCTCCGAGTTGGAAATTTCCCCAGATTTATGATCCCGGGATTTGGATGATTGGATCTTGTTCAGATCAGTGGAATTTTTTTTTGAGATTAATCAGATCAGTGGAAATGAGATGCAGCATTCAAAAAGCAAGGACGGCAACCACAAGATAGCGAGATTAAATGGGCCCCACGGCTGGCTAGATTAAAACGCCTCATGGGCTGGGGCTTTCAGCCTCATGTCTTTACATGGTTACAGAAAGAATCGATTCCCAAGCATCCCACAGAAAGAATCTTGTTGGTACATGTTACAGAAAAGAATCATGTTGGTGAGGTGGTGAGATTACACTACACAGGTTGCAGAAAGGAATGTCCACATCG
The DNA here is from genome assembly GCA_033239725.1 of Echinochloa phyllopogon. NCBI lineage: Eukaryota > Viridiplantae > Streptophyta > Magnoliopsida > Poales > Poaceae > Echinochloa > Echinochloa phyllopogon. The sequence continues at coordinate 5,095,975 of BTCW01000009.1, read as the reverse complement.
TTCCTACTGTGAACTCAGTGTACATCATAAGTTAACAAAACTCAAAAAGAATCCGACGCGGTAGATATAGAACCCTTCTTTGGAGCAGACAATAAAACCATTGTCGCAGTGTCTCCTTTTTCCTCCATGATGATCGATCGTACACTCGCTCAAGCAGCAGCTGCTTGGAGTCTGGATAGCTTCTTCACTGAAGTCTTCCTCTCCTTTCCAATCCGAGTAGGCGTCATGAGACCACTGGACAAACAAGAAGTGAAATGTTGTGTCAGGGGTAAACGCAGCAGGCAGCATTGCAGCAACACAACGACTGCTACTGACTATGCAAAGAATTTTCCAAACCTTGCTGTCTTGGTTGTTCTTGTTGTTGATGCGACCTTAGTAACTCTCTGCGATTTGTCAACAACTTTGCATTTCGTCACTGCAGGCCTGGCACTGTTGCATCGGATGCTGTTGAAGGCCGGCTTGGCTTCACCCTTGGTAATCTGCGTGCTTTGTTTCTTCTGAACGTATATGGTATGCACAGATCAGCATTCGAATTGCATAGTATTATTGGAGTTGGAAGCATCTGGCAGCACCAACGCTCACCTGTTTCTCTCCACAGAGCGGCTTGTCTCGTCCCTTTCCATTGGTGTATTTGTCCATTGGCTGCATTGTATTGCAAACATACAGAGCAGTCAGCCACATGGTTCTAGAAACATGAAAATGTTGCGAGTCTGAAAGCTGATGAAGTGACGGCTTACCATCACTCTGTTTGCTTCCTTGAGTACCGCCATGGAATTTTTCTCGGCAAAGGGCTGCCTGTTTTCTGGTTTTGCTTCTTTCTGCACTCCTCTTTCCTGTAAAGTAAAACGATATTAGTAAACAATGAGAGTAAAAGAATGCTTGTAACTTAGTGAATTCCATAGAATAACGAGATTTGGAGTCTGAAGTAACTCACATCAGTCCTCAGTCTGAATGGCCTAGGATTAGTAGTTTTCTTGAGCTTTCCTGCTTGTTCTGGATGCACTTTGTTCTGCATTTTAACCACCTGCGTTTGATCCACAACAACATGTCAGGTTCTTTGCATCCTAACTACAGATAAAGGCTGTGTTTTTCAGTACTATCAAGTGCAAGTACCTTCAGAGGAACATTCTCGTTGTTCCCCAACTGATTGTTTTCATCTTCAGAATGTGAATTGTTCAAGGCTTCTTCAATCGCCTGGTCACCATTTGACACATTCTCCTTGTTGTCATCGTCCACACGCGATGCATCCACCTCAATTCTCAATTCCTGCAGTACCACCTTCCTTCCCTCATGCGAGCTTGCAGTTTCTGTATGTGAGTTCTCATCTGCAGCAGTGCTACCACCACCATTTCCACTCTTTTCATCAGACTCAGCATTAGCGCACTTGACCGAGCGCCCTAAAATTTTCTTCTTGACATTCGTCCTGGATTCTTGCCCTTTCTTTGCGCTCTTGGCCACTGCAGTCTCTTCACCCTTCTTGGCAGACTTCGGATTCGTCAGCTGACACATGTACCTGCTCGGCACCTCCCGGCACGCCAGGTTCAGCTTCCTCAGCTTGGAACAAACCTCGGACACCACCTCCTTGCTCTTGTCTGCCGCCGGAGTCCGGGCGGGCTCCTTCTTCGGCGTGCTCGTGAAGAGAGCCTTGACGACTGTCCCCTTCCTCTCCGCCGCGGCAACCGGCTGCTTTTGATACTTCAGGCTGAGGAACGGCTCCTGCCTCGGCCGCACGACCTTGCTCCGCGGCGTCGTCAGTGCTTTCTTCCTCGCGCTGGAAGCTTCGACTCTCGCGGCCTTCGTCCGGGTTGGAGACGCTCGCTGGGCGCAGATCCGCTGGACCCTTGGCTCCGGCTTCGCCGCTGCCTTCTCGGCGGCCTCCGTCCCCGCGCTCAGCCTCGCGAACCGGGCCCTCGGAGGCTTCGGTGGCGCGGAGTGAGGGCATTTCAGCATCGAGCTGCACCAAATTTAAAAAAGGACTTGTGAATCCGAATCGAACAATTCAAATAGCAGTGAGGATCGCAAGAGCAGTGTGATTCGGTTCGCACCTATGGTTTCTCCTGCCGATCGCCTTCTGGAGCCGCACATTGGGGCTTCTGGCAGCCATGACCTGCCAATTCGAATTACACCCTCAATCAATTTGAACTCGCATGGTATTTCTATTTCCACGGGGTGATGCCAAGCCAGCGGAGATACATGAGAGAAAAATGGGACGAACCCGCATGAAGAAGCTCCGGTCCAGGGCCTCCGGGTCGACCTGCTCATGGCTCTGGTCGCAGCCTGTGTACCACGACACGGATCAACACCGCAGAATCCGCGGACGCTACGAAGAACATAGAAGGAAATGCGAGGTGTTCGATCACTTACCGACGCGGAGGCAGAACCAGGCGGGGTCGTCGTTGGGCCTGCCGGCGTCGGGCGCGGTGAGGTCCAAGAACTTGGGCGCCTGGATGTCCTCGTAGAACACGGCGTCGTCGTACTCCTCCTCCTCCTCGTGGTCCGGGAGCCTTGACGGGATCCCCATACGGCTCTGGATCCTCGACGGTGCAGCTGGCAGCTCCGGCTGAGCTCGCGGGCGCAGTGACGGCGGCGGTGCTCGGTCTGGGATTGTGCCTGGTGGCGCGTTGGGCGGCGGATGGATTTGAGATCGCGGAGGGGAGTGCGAGCGAGCGGGTGGAGGACTGGAGGGACGGCCGGTTGGGGAACTAGCCGTTGGAGCGGCGGCGTTGCGGTGGATTTGACGGGGATTTTTTTTAGTGGTGGGTGTCGGCACATGGCAGCTCCACGGCTCGAGAGACGTTGGCAACGGCTGCGAGTTGAACTGATTGAGCTGGATCGGTGGTTTACTGGGGAGTGAAGGAAATGCGCTGCTTCTGATCCGCAGAATGAACTGGATTACCGAGTGGTAAGAGTAAAGTAGAACGAAGATGATCAGCAGTTTCCATATGCAACTCGCAGTGGACTCAAAAAAGGGTTCTTCCTAGAATGTGAGGTTGTGTTTCAGCGGCTCGCTGCATACAGCCTTGGCCAAGGCCCCAAGCAGTAAGACTCCAAAAACCAATTTTGAGTACACAAATTATTTGTGGATTATTATGTTTTCATTAATATTATCCATCTCTGGCTTTACGTTAAATGTCTTAAATCACCCAAGAATCTTTATATGAATTATCAATCTCTACCATTACAAAAAGAATCTAAATTAACCACCTAAATATTCGTCAAAATTATCACCCATATCATTATGAAAAAATGAAGTAACATCCTAAATTTGCATCTACAGTTCTAAACTATCATCCTTTGCCATTATCAAAAACATCACAAGCTACTCTTACATCTGTTTCTAAACTACCCACTATTGAGGTTACATTATTAATGTAAAACATGAACTCAAAGTATATATTTACACAATACGTCACCATGTAAACCGCATATACATGTATGTAGGAGCGATTAGCATGTTGATTTATGTTAAGCACTTAGGTCGATCTAAGGTTCCAACAAAAAACACAAGACAAGATATATACGGATGTGAGACGCAAAGGAGGAAACTACCGATGTGATGGAAAATCAGATAATCTATACTAAAAGGATCTTAAAGAATTGAAAACACGTTCCACCAAAAAATCCACCCCCACCCTCTCACAGAGGACCCACCTGTCGGACTTTGGTGGGAGGGAAGAACAAAAAACACAACAAAAAATTAACTGTTCCAGGCTCTTTAAGTTGTTTCCTCGCTCAACTTTTTTCACCCGAAAAAGGACCCACCTAAATATACCCACATTCGTACCCACGTCTATCCCGTATTGCTAATAGACAATAATTCGGTTAGTTTTTCTTCATATAAATAAATGCCAACTATTGAGTTTTGAGAATATACATAAAGCTCTCTATACATGAGAGAGCGAATATAAAGTATTTTTATAAAAGCGCTTCGCATGACTGGTCTGTTTACCATGGTCCACTAAAGTGACATTGTTTTAATACCTATATGTCATAAATAAACGTGCGTGGCACATGAGTTGAGACGAATGTATAGAAGAGAGTTAAGCACGCGCGTGCCGACACGCGCGCGGGCATTGCAACTATATTTTATATGTTATGTTTGATTTATCTATACATGTGCGTGCGCACATGTGCCTTTGCTAGTGATCATACAAAACTTAGTTTTGGCTCCCCACTATAGATTTCTCTTAACATGCAAGCTTGTCACGTCATCCATCCACTAGGACTATCTATTTATGTCATTCATCGATCTTCTATGACCAATATCATCCATGGTCTTTGCGAGTGCAATGCAACAAAATTCGCACAGTAGATGTCATCCACCGGACTTCTATTACCAATAGTATCCATGGCCTTTACAAGTACAATGCTACAAAATTCGTACGGTAGAAATACATAGATGATCAATCATTTAAGAGTCGTTCTTTCACAACAAAATGAATATGTTTTTATGTATAATATTATTTGCAAAAGAATATTGTCATGCAATTATCTTAGTGTTTATATTTTTAAATTTAATCTTAAATCATGTATAATGTCGTTTGCAAAAAAAATATTACTATACAATCAATTCAGTGTTTTCAAATATTATTAAAAAAATTCCCGCGGCATCGATGCTCGAATATTATGTTATAAATTACCTAGTTATAAAGTATGACAAGTATTATGTTAGAATATAAACAAATACTACCTCGATGCTCGAATATATGTAGTTCAGGACAATATATTTAATTTAAAAATAAACTAATTTGCTTATCCGTCATATGTTTGGAGGGAGTAACACATATGAAAACAAGCAATTTTGATTTAGTTGGCTTAAATATACTCATAAATATCTAGTATTTATCTTTCTTTAAATTACTAGGTTGGACTAATTTATTCTAAGTTCTATTGAAGTTCGTATGCCCAAAGTGGGGGCCTCGCTGCGTGTTTGTTTCCAAAGCATTGTCAAAAATGATAAAACGATGAAATAAGGGGAACAGGAGGACAGGGTAGGGGGCCCGTTCGCAATGTGTCGTTTTTCTTTTTCTTTTTTGTGTTTTGAGTTTGCATTTGAAAGATTGCTAAGGAGTGTGAACAACAATATGCTGATCTTTTTGGATGTCACACTGGGTCGTATCCATTTAGATATTTGGGTATCCCGATGCATTATAGGAAGCTTAACAATTCAGATTGGAAAGCAATTGAGGAAAAGTTTGAGAAGAAATTGAGTAGTTGGAAAGGAAAGCATATGTCGGTTGGAGGCAGACTGGTATTAATCAACTCGGTTCTGTCTAGCTTAGCTGTATTTATGCTCTCTTTTTTGAGATCCCACGGGGTGTCTTAGAAAAATTGGATTACTTCAGATCAAGATTCTTTTGGCAATCTGATGAACATAAGAGAAAATATAGATTGGCCAAATGAGATGTATTATGTCAACCAACAGAGGTTGGGGGGCTTGGGATCAAGAATTTAGATATTCAAAACCAATGTCTGTTGAGTAAATGGTTATTTAAACTTATAAATGAGGATGGGATTTGGCAAAGACTGCTGAAGAACAAATATATGAGGTCCAAAACTCTTACGCAACTAGAGAAGAAACCTGGAGACTCGCACTTCTGGTCAGGTCTGATGAAAGTGAAGCAAACCTTTATAGGATTTGGTACTTTCCGGCTAAATGATGGCAAACAAGTCAGATTCTGGGAGGACAAATGGTTGGGTAACTTCACTCTCAAAGAGCAATATCCGTCGTTGTTTCACATTGTTAGGAAGAAAAATGATACAGTAGCTATTGTCTTTTCTAGGATCCCTCTTAATGTGGATCAGGATTTAGTGTTGTGGCATAATCTGGTCAGTCGTATTAGTCATATACAATTGAATAATAGTGCAGATAGCTTTAGTTGGAACCTTAATCCATCCGGCATGTTTATTGTTAAGTCTATGTATATGGCTCTTCTTAACAATGGAAACATACAACAAAACAAGAAGTTATGGAAATTAAAAATTCCGCTGAAAATTAAAGTATTCATGTGGTATCTACGGAGGGGAGTAATCCTTACGAAGGACAACTTAGCCAAAAGGAATTGGAATGGGAGCAAATTGTGTATGTTTTGTTCTAGTCAGGAAACTATTCAGCATCTCTTTTTTGAGTGTCATATGGCTAGATTTGTTTGGAGAATGGTTCGTATTACTTTTAACTTAAGACCACCTATTAGCTTTGCTCATATGTTCAGTGATTGGTTAATAGGTTTGTCAAAAAATTTAAAGAATCAGCTGTTAGTCGGTGCCTCGGCATTATGCTGGGCATTATGGCTCAGTAGGAATGATATGATTTTTGATAGATCTCCAATGAAAACTTATTTGCAGGTACTATTTAGAGGGACGTTTTGGCTGCGGTCCTGGGCGCGGTTACAACGGCGTGATGATGATAGAGATGCAATAAAAGATGCGTGCCAGGCATTGGAGGTTTTGGCTATGCGTCTCTGCGCTCACCATGGATGGAGATTTAGCAATAGGATTGTGTTGTAAATCTCTTGCCGAACTGTATGGTGTGGCTCTTTCTTTTGTTTCATAGTTTTGACAGACGGAAGTGCTGCTCGTGTGTTTGAGGTCGTAGCCTTTTGAGATCAAGACCGGATTATTATTGATTAATCCATTATCTAAAAATTTGAAAGATTGCTAACCACCTATGCCATGTAGTGTTTTTTCTTTTTTGCGTGAGATGGAGTAGAAAGAAGGCCAGAAGTGTGTCCCTAAAATAAGTCCATCCTGGTAGCAGAGGGGGCTCCTATATGGCTTCCATGTGCTAGTTAAGCAACATGGCTTAGAGGCCCATTTAGGCCCAACACACTAGTACTATTTATTAATACCCGTGCATCCACGAGACTTTTTTCACTCCATTGCAAAAAATTCGCATACGTACTGTATTCGAATATTTTTTGGCACGAAATTTTATTAGTCTCCAATAGTTTCATATGATACCAGATTCAACATTTTTGTCAACCCAATTCAACATTTTAATAATATTGATTCAACATTCATAGAAAACTAATTCAACATTTTTCTAAAAAATGTTGAAATAGTATATTACAAATGTTGAACTAGTCTACGGTAAATGTTGATTTAAAAAAACAGGTACCAAAAATATAAAATATATCCAAATTGGAGCTTATTTTGTTGCATAAATTCTAACTAATACCATGGTTCAAACGGATTTGAAAAATGATTTATAGTTTGAGAGAAAAATGAAATCAAAGATCAAAATCTAAAAGGAATCCGTCCGCATGCGCATGCAGCAAACTCCGTAACCGCGTCCCAGCTGTTCAAGATGGAGGAGGGAGAGATCCGACGGAGGAGGAGGAGATGATGAAGATGATCGGACGGCTTCTAGTGTGGAAGCTGGATGGCTAAAAAAACTTTCGGAAGCCGTATAGGATTCCCGGGTAGCAGATCCTGATACTACCGAATTGGCCCACTGGCCTACCACTACGAGTAACTACTCAGCCCAAACGAGTCTGTGTATACAAAGCCGAACCCAACCACAAACTGGCCAATCCCGTGATTTCTGCATCGACGGACCCGAGGCCCAACAGGAAATTCCACCCGAAACACTCTAGGCCGAAAGCACTTGGCCCATAAAGCCCATGCGACCCTTCCCCAACGCGGCTTCCGACGCGCTCTCGCTGGCCACCTCTCGCCGTGCCGCCAAATTTTCGCCGCCTCGTCTCGATCGGGCAAGCGAGGGGACGACGGGCCGCGGCGGCGGGGCTGCGGGAGCTCGAAGAGGCGGGGGCGGAGCGGCGCGAGTTAGGGTTCATCCGATTATCCTCGCTCGGGCTGCCCCGCCGCTGCGTCCAGCCGAATTCCGCAGCCGCTCGGCTTATCCCAGGTACAAAAAAAAAAATCCCCTCTGTCCAGTTCGTCCCCCTATCTCGCCTGGTTCGCGTGATCCCTCGCACTATCTGGGTTCGTGTGAGTTCGATGTACTGCACACGGAGAGAACGGACAGCTCTTGTTTGCGACTCAATCGATGACGATGATCGAACTACAGTGACCTGGTTGATCGTAGGGGTCGCAAATCAAGTGTATCGACAAGGCGGTTGCCGGGAATTACGATGTGGCTGGAACCTTGTGAGGTTTTAAGACATGGAGTGATGCCTGGGGTTTGGAGTTGATGCTTCTGCGGCATTGTAGCCTTATGTCTAGTGAAATGTGACACTGAAGAAACTCTAAGTGTGGCATTTAGGTTTTCATCGATCAAACTACATTCGGCAGAATATGTGTACTTACACAGTCTCTTAGTGGTTACTTAAATCGGTGTTTCGGTATAAACATGTTTTTTTTCCTATTTAGAAAGAATACGGTTGTATGACAATCACGCAAAACGTGGTGAGAGGAGCCAATTCGTGGTGTAATTGAAATATGTGCCGATTAAGAACTTCAGTTTTTCTTTCTATGCTACATATTCAGATAAACCTTGAAGTCATAACGTGAACAGGATATGGCAATTGGTCATTGTTCGCCTGACAAAATTCTGGAAGTTCAGCTGATTTAGCCATGGATAGAAGATAGATCATAGATCCATGAAATGCGACTAAAGAAATTCAGCTGTTAGCTTTATGCTAGTAAGGATTCGATAATTTATTATTTGAACAATGATGCGCCGATGCCACCCATATGGTTCATAAGACCTTTTAGCGAAAATCTGGTCAATGCGATTTTATGCTTGTATAGTGTACATATTGTCGGCCAGTAATCGGATCCATTACATGTATAATCTGCAATTTTGCATCCTGTTATGTGAAGTCGTTTTCATATACCGATCACTTGAGTTTAAATCAACACACAATGCTACACTAATATAGCCAATTAAACTTTACCCTTGATTTTTTGAGTGACCACTAACTTATATAGATTGATCTAGTTTCATCCATATATGGTTTTGTTTTCTAGACTCATGAAATTAGAGAGCCTGTGTTTTGCTTGCTATGTCCTTCCTTCACATGCTCAACTTTTATTTAACATTTTTTTAGAAAATGGAAGCAAATTTTATTTAACATGTATGCATTCAAGTTTCATGAAAGGAAAATACATGCTCAACTTTTATTTAACATGTATGCATTCAAGTTTCATGAAAGGAAAATACCTTTCTGATCCGTTCAGTAATCTACGGGCTTGCATTCTCATTCTCCAATGGATCGATATCTTATACTCAATAGCTAGCGTTCTTATTCTCATTCAGTAATCCATTTTTCTGACTGAAACTACATGACAAAAGGTTTTACCATATACAGCACATGGAACAGGTTATACCATAGCAACTGTATTGCAAAGATCCGTTCTGTTCCCTTGAATGAAATATTGACCAGCACATGTACCATGTAAAAGGGGCCATCGTTCCTCCTCTCTTTTCTCTTTTGACAAGTAGGACCATCTAATTATCCTAGATCATGAAAAGAGGCTCCAATCTTATGCCGAAAGAGTAATTGATAGATCCTAGATCTATTCTAGCGTGTCCTCAAATGCATAATGTTTTAAAAATATGAAATCAATTACTCTTGCAGTGTGGTTGATATTGTAGCACAGTTACTTAGGATTCCCATTTACTGGCACAGATAACTTAATTGGCTCAGATGCATCCATCAGAGGATAGATATGGACAACATGGTTTTTATATAAACTAGTTAGCTTGTAGCACAACAACAACAAAGCATTTTAGTCCCAAGCAAGTTGGGGTAGGCTAACCCAACATGAGTCGCCGACAAGAAGGGAGCAAAAGAGAAAAGGAATAAGATACACATATTTTTTCTAAACTCAGTTTGGTGCTAGTTAGCTTATAGCAAAGAAAGAAGAAAAATAAAATCAACCATATGCTGAGTGATAGGAGAAAATGTTACATCATTTTGGATAACAGAATGTTCTATGCTTTGGAGAGGAATTTTTATGATTATATATATTTATCTTTCATTCAGTTTGGTGTTATAGCTACACCACCTGCAGCAGTATGGAAGATATATATGTATTGAATCAACAATTTTACTCCCATTCAATTGGTAAACGAGACAATAATTCTTTCTAATTACTTATATATCATGAATCCTGTTTGCACAATGTAGTAATACAGAGACGCAGCAACCTTCAATTGACATCTGCAGCTGTAGGACATTCATATTCTGAGTGAACCCCGCTTCATGAAACTTGTGACCGCTGCAAAGGTGGTGCCTTTTATTATGTGAATAAGATCATATAACTTGAAGTTTATGCATCCTTCCTGGCTGTTTCATATGTTGTGTCATGTTGCATCTTTCCTTTTTTTCCTGCCATTTCATGATTTTTAAATGGCATGATGGTTCAGCAACAATCTTAACATTATTTTCATTCCTGTCATCAGAGGTAATTGCATTTTCTAATGGAACAAACCTGCTGGCGTTCAAATGTAACAGAAGCGAATACAGGAATAAATTATTGAGGATGGAGCCATGCAGAAGAGGATAAGTCAGTGATGCTAGTAGGTTACTATGATTATTCCTTTAATTTATCCATCCTTAGACAACATAATCAGAACCATATGGACATCTTCCTCTTGTAATGGAACAACCGAGTTAATAAAATAGCTGCCCTGTGACAAATCACTTATTAACTACGATCTGTATAGGTGTAAAAGAGTATGTGGGGGGAGGAGGCTGCTAGAATAAACACTTTCGTGTTAGCTTCAGAAAAGCTAAGCAACATCACAATTGATCTTAGTGACTGTCACTGTCATGTAATAAACAATTAGCCCCTTCTCAGATTTCTTGAGTACTTTAATATCACAGTGTTGGCAGTCTTGCTCTTGTCTCATGTGCAGGTAATACTTGTCTACGAAATAAACTAACTCAGCTGTGTTGACAGCATGTGCATCAAGTTGTGGATGTTTGACGTTTTGCAAGGCGCTCTATCTAGCAGAAACCTAGTTGGGCAGGGATATTCTCACCACTTTACAGTCATACGCATGGTTTTTATATGGAATTTGTGTAGCTCGTGTGCTCTTTTTGGTGTGCGTGTAGAGCTTATCTTGTTGTACATTCTTGTCTGTGGGGGTTCTTGTTATAACTTTCAGGGCCCTAGATTTGTTACAGGATATATACCTGTGTCGCAAAAAGCATGTCTGCTTGTCACGTCTTTTCCTGATTGATTGTATTTTGATACATGTTCTTAAAATTAATTACTAATTACAACACTCCTATTTCATATTGATCCACTAAAGTTTGGCTGCAGTAAGCAAGCATGCAACAACTGCCTAACAATCTATGCTGAGTTTAGCCATCCCTACAGGCAACATGCATTGGCCCCTACTTTTAGCGACATAGCAAAGAAAAGATATATAGGCATCAGTTGTTCCCTTTATCCTGTAAAATTTAGCTGTTCCTTTTTGTCCTGTAAAATTTAGCTGTCCCTTCAAATACCATTAAATTTAGCAGAAAAACAAGGAAGCTCAATACTATCAGATGATACAAGTCCATCAACCAAACTAACTTTCTATTCTAAAGATGTTTTTTTTGTCAGTGATGACATTTTTACTTCACTTGTTCTAGATGATCATACTTCTGCCCATTCAGTAAACTAAACAAGGTGCTTGCTGTCTGCAGTGCCATCCTTTACTCGCCGACTCTACAGAAGGCAACTACCATAGTTCTATCCACTTCACAATTCTCTGCAATTTCACTGCTGATGTTTTAGGGTGCTTGATTAAAAAGTGTTTTCAACGTAAGGATTTGTTATCCATATCTATAGGAGATCTCTTACCCTATCCATTCTTCTATTTTAATCTGTGACAGTAACCACAAAGGTCTATTCTAATTTGTGCACGGATTGATAAAATTAGTTAACAGGCATGCCTTTTTGGTACTGTTGTTTACATAAAAAGCGAATATGTTTCAAACAAGAACCTTGCAACAAAATATGCTATGAAATCTTGCTTACTTCTGAAAATAAAGCTAATGCTCCATTCACGCAGGTGTTAGGTGTTGCCGTGTTGGATTCAGTTGAAACTGAGCTTTTACAGGACGGTACGAGATATATGCCTCCAAACATGTGCTGTATCTGTACTACGCATCAAATTAACAAGTTACTAATCATTGATCCCACTGTACAGGCTGTCTATGAGGTGAGTGTGATCAGTTTACATATTGTGTGTTAAGATTGCTTGAGTATAAGTAATGCGTTCACTTATTTCCTCTCCTAATTTTAAGGTATCCAAGCATTCCTCCTTTCCCTTGGTTTGATAATGTTCAATCCTCATGTTCACTCTTACACCTTATAAGCTTAAAGAAGTACAGAAAAGAGCTAACTGTACTAGGACCATAGCAATTCATAGAAATATCAAATTGGTGGCTGGCATGGATTGACTCACTCACTCACCCCCTGAATTCAGCATGGAGAAATTTTCTGTCACACGCCAACTGTTGGTGACAGATGAGATGACCTTTATCCCATCAAGTCATCATTATAAACATGCCTATAACTCACCTACGCAGAGGTTAGGTAACCAAAGCAGCATTGACTTCTCCGTATATACACATACACAACTTCCTTTATGGCTTGGACTATGAAATTACCACCTTGACTATTCTCAGGCACACACACTATTATACTGTTTCTTTCTAACTATTAGTTGAATTACCTGTCCTTGATGCATCCTAATCATCACAGAGACTTCTTGCTTGAACATATGAACTTATTTTAGTAAAAAAGCTACAAACATAAGTCATGTGCAATTTACTCTTGTAATTTATCCATGTATTAATTGTCTTTCAAAAAAATACTAATTGAATTACTAGAATATCCGCTTTCTGATAAGATTATCTGGCTTGTCCTGTACATGCCTTCAGTAATATACGATTCACATACAACAAGCAGAAACTACCGTGGAATCAATTAATATAACTTCGTAAATAAAGAAATTTTCTTGGGGGCTAAAACTTTTTCTTGCCTTTAGGAGTGCCTCCTATTCTTTATACCTCTTGAGAAGCTTAGATTAAGTTGCGTATGCGCTAATTCCTTGTCTCAAGTGTAGGGTGTTATCCCATGATGCATCCAGCAGTGCAGACTACGGTCAGGCACTCCAAGGGTGAGAAATATCCATGTCCATCTCCTTGGCAGGTTTGTAAAATTGCTAACTTTTGTTTTACTTGGAATAAATATTTTCATAATTTGTTTTGCGAAACATACCACCAACACCATTTATTATTCCAAACAATCACTTGCAAGATATTTCTACTTGGCACAACGTTTGACCATCATGTAGTACATTTTAGGACTGATGTGCAAGCATACATAAGGGAAACCAATGCACACATATTAATTAATAAGATGCTGACTCTAGAATAATGTGTGGTACCAGTGATGCGCAACTCTGGTCTGTTTGTTAATCTGGCATTATCCTTGGTCCTAGTAAAAATGCATAAGGAAGTACAGTTGAGATAGTACCTGAAGTTAGACAGAAAATTGTTCCAGTGACGGCTAATCATTATGGCACAAGTCAAGCCATGATTACAATTTTTCTCGGTGACAGTTTAAGCATGTACTTAATTGGCTATTGGATAGTGACCACTAATCAGTGACATTACGCCATTTCAAGTCTGAACTCTGGAAGTGCAATGAAGCATGGAATCAAACAAGTGAAATAGAAGCAACCTTTTGATCATTTCTGGCGGCCATGGAAATGAAGTGCCCGTTTCTTCATTTCACACTCAAACTTCAAAAATATAATTGTCAACACAAAGAACAACTGACACTACCTGTGTAGCTTTATGGTAATGAAATCTGCATCTCATATATTCCATCAGATGTTGCCAAAATGCTTAGATGTTTTAGTACAGTAGGGAATTCTGAAAAAAAAATTCTAAGTGGTTTCTGATTCTGACCCATATTTATCATGCACGCAAAAACCATGTAAATTTAATTGGATTCGATTTGTCTACGTGCTTTATTACTTGATATCACATGACGTGCAGAACTGCAGGCCTTGTAGATTCTAGCGAAATGCAGACCGTGTCTTCATACTAAAATTAGGCAAACCTTGTAGATTCTGTAAATAAACTATATCTATGGCATTAGAGACAGAATACAATTCTACCCTCGAGGTCAGGGTCAATACTGAGTACAAATACTGGATTCACGCCAGAAAAATTAACAGAACAATGCAATAGGTACAGAACAAAACTGTAAATATTTCTGTAAGGCAGTAGGCCGAGTAGGGGAAATTGCCATTTCAAGAAACTCTTAGAAAGACACCTTAAACCCAAGCATCTCTCTAATTTAGGAGTGATGAGTAACCCTATTGCTCTTCAAAGAAACTCTCATGTTTCACCATTCCCAATGAATGCTAGTACAAATTTACACAACAATCATGCATGTACATGAAACATAAACCTGTGGCTACTTCATCCCAAGGTTGGCCTGTTCGTCAACAAGACAGTACTGCTGCATGACTTGGGAGCTGGAAGCCACAATATTATTAGGGCAAACCAATGGGCTCACCTCACTCCACCTCATGCCCTGATCAGTACCCATGCCAAAGAAGCAATCTAGACCATCCAGCTTAACCTGATTGAAGTGGAAGCTCTGGTCCAGTTCAAGCGCCGGCAGTGTGCTGGAAGCCTGAACGCCGCCTTCGTTAGGCGAGGTGGTGTCTACCGTGCATGATGGTGGCGCAAGACTTGGACTTCCCTCGTACACTGGAGGAGTACACTGCGGAACCGGCAAGGATGCAAAAGGGCTTGCTCCTAGTTTGTACAAAAGCTTCCTGATTGACTCATCTACCTCATCACCTATGCGATGGCCTTCCATCATTGTACCTGGCACTGGTGGTACCGGCACGGCCATGGCATGGTGGTGCCAGTTGTAAGTGACTGCCGGAATGCCACTGCTTCCGGTCGCATCCCCAGGCACAGCTTCTTGCTTCAACCCATCGTTTGCTGTCGCCTGGCGCATGAATTGCTGCTGCTGCCTCTGATCCTTGCAGGACTGCTTGCCGAAGAGCTTCTTCTTCAGCCTTGTGTTCCAGTAGTTCTTTATGTCATTATCAGTCCTTCCCGGCAGCTGCGCTGCTATTATCGACCACCTACGACCGCAGCATGCATGGTCTGTTCAGATCATAGATTCTATTCTACCATACCCATGTGCTTACCTACAGGCTAGGTCGAATTGATCAAAGAATTAAAGACACTAGGCCGGTTAGACCTATACTGAACCTGTACCTGCTGCCTATGCTGATGTAGAGGCTGAGGATTATCCTGTCCTCCTCCTCTGAGAATCCACCGTGCTTGATGTTTGGCCGGAGGTAATTCAGCCACCGGAGGCGACAGCTCTTGCCGCACCTCTTCAGCCCTACACAAACCCCATGCACACACAAGCACGCGCAATTGAGTACCCTTCTCTCCTACTGCTATTGACATGCATGGTGATGGTGTTGAGCACATACCTATCTTCTGCGGCAGGGCTATCCAGTTGCCCCCGGTGCCGTTCTGCTCGATGTAGGACTTGAGCGTGGCGTCCTCCTCCGGCGACCATGGGCCCTTCTTCACGCTAGCTTTGTCGCAGCAGGGAGCTCTCCCCATGGCGGCTTCTTTCTCCCCCCTTCGAGCCCTGGGGCTCTCTTGTGAGGGGTGGAAGAAGGTGTTGATTAGGGCCTAAACTCGGTTAGTCATGATGACGGTCTGGGCGGTGTGTTTATGTGCTGAAAAGGGAGGACTGAGAGAGGAGGTGTATTATTGCCATGGAAAAAGGTGACTGCTGTGATAGTAATAAAATACTGTTTAATCGGTGGTGGTGTGATCTGGGTTGCTCTCTTTCTAATTGTTGTTTCTCTTGGATTAGAATCTCCATCATGCAGCCATCAGCAGTCGCTGCAAAAGCTTTTCCTGAACCTGGTCTTTGTGCACCCTAGACTGTGTAGTTTGTTTATCTGATCTGATCTGCCTGGATGACTAAACACCAATATTCTAGGATCGCATTGGACATATTGCACCTGTTTATTCTATTGTTTGAGCTGTGTGCTAATTTGTGCATATATATATATATATATATATATATATATATATATATATATATATGTAGCCAGTAGCCAATGATAATCTGTAAAAACCATATTGTACTTTCTTTTTTTCTCAGGCACGCAGTCCTCCTGCATGCCACAATACTAAGATAATCGAGAAAGTAATTTGAGTACAAAACATACAACACATGCCACAAAGAAAGAACAAGGCTGATGTTTCAGAAATGACACCTAAGAAAGGTTTACATACTGACTGCACATGAAATAGTTTAATTTGAAAACAATACATAATTTGCATTGTGGGAAAAAAAATGAAGCGAGCACAAATTTTATTTGACGGATAGCAAAATATCCCTTATTATAAGCTAAAACATGCTTTATGCATTGCAGATTTCTATCATCTGCTACATACTGTTGCAAATTCTCATATGCTGTTCTTAACTGCAGCAATTGATTTGATGACAGGACCTTCGTTTTGCACTTTCAACTCCTGGACCATGTTGGCTTTAGTCCAATTCATACTTGCTCCTTGGAAAGTTGATGAACTATATTTATTGGAGCCATTTGATTCCTAATAAGCTTTCCATGGATGCTGACCAACCCTGTAAGAATTATTCTGACATATTCCGCTTCTTTTAGGTGCCTCAGTTGAGCTCCACTTTTGAGGAACACAAGTCAAAAAATTTGCTTGGTTTCCAAGTATTATGAAATATACTCACAGGCTAAGCGAGTGATTGCCATTTGGCCCCAGTTGCTGTCAATGACTCATGGTGTGGTGATCCGGTAATCTTTTTGGTCCTTTTTGGGGCTATATTATAAATTAGGGGAAAGCATGTGCTATCCTGAAACCTTTTGCATTTTTTTTTCATTTTAGGCGTGCTCTTTATGGTCCTGCAATGTTACAGAATGGTAGGCTGTACTGTATGTAGGTCTTAAAATAACCGAGTGAAATTCATTTGAAAACATTTATGAGATTCTAAAGGTATGTCTTTTTTTCTTTTTCTAGACCGCGGAGAAGAACTTCACTGTGTTAAGTTTGATATGAAAAATGGGTTCAAGTTACAAACAAGATACATAGATTCTTGAGGTATGTCGTGCCGGCGCTGCCCTTTCCTCTTCCTATCATGCTAGTTATGCACGTCTCTGGTTTCAGAACATCTTGTTATCTGAAAGTAATTTATTCTCGTTACTGTGATGTGAGCTCAGACGTTGAAGACTAGTGGTTTATGTCATCTCATATCTGTTTCAATCATAACAAAAATTAAGCCTGCTATATGGTAATTCAATTAGCTGCTTTTATAGTTTTTGCCTGCCTATTAGCTCTTATACTAGCTTATTACGATCAGACAGATTGAAAGTTTCCATTATTCAGTTTCCCGTTCAAACTTAAAATATATTTTGGTTGGTTGCAGGTTTTTGTTGACGTATTGAAACTCAAGGGTGCCAATAACACGTGTCAAAAGATGTACAGATTCACGATCGAAGTAATTTCGGGCACGAGAATACGACATTGGATCAAAAGAGAGTACATGCCGGAAGCAATGGCAAAAAAGTATGTATATATTTGCCATCACCCCACATTCTCAGAATCTTTGCGAAAGTAACTTGTCATTTAGCTAGCGCTCACTACTGTGCTCGTTTGCTTCGTCTTAAAAAATAAAAGCTGCACTGGTTTACTGGTGAAATTGACCTGTCTGCAACAGGGAAATGGCCATGGTGATAGAACACTTGACTAGTCACAGATTGCTTCAGCCAATGAGCCTCCATGAGAGATGGTAATTTACGTGGGCTGAGGTGAAAGTGGCCCATAGTTGAACTGGGCTGAGGTGAATATGGCCCATATGGGTGCTCTCTACTACTCTCGGGCTTACCAGCCTTCCTCCTCCAGGTTATGAAGAAGGTTGCAACTGGCAAGGCCCAATGCAATCGCTAGTCATTCCTTCCTGATTCCAGGCAGGGGTGGAATCGAGCCGAGCCCTCGGCTCGGCTCGGCTCGTGAAAGCTTGATACAAGGGTGGCTTGGCTCGACTCGGATTGGTTAAACAAACGAGCTAATCTTTAGGCTCGGCTCGGCTCGTAGACGAGCTCGAGCTAGCTCGAGCCAGCTTGTGAGCCTGTCAGTAAAATAAATCTCTAGCTATAGGAGGACCAGAAGGAACTACACAATCATCACCAATACATCATGTAGCAATAAATTTAACCATTAAAATGTGAATGTAAAAATATAACAGAGTATGTTAGATGAACATGTTCAACCCATGTTATGGTCTTTAAATAATAAAGTCTCAAGGTCGTCTCATAATAGAAGCAAAAATCTAAATATTCATTTTGCAAATTAATAATAAGATAATATATAGGCCGGCTACTTCTTTAAGAGAAGAAAACATCTCTAGTTGACTCGTGAGCTGCTCGCGAGCCGGCCCGACTCGGCTCAGTTTGTTAACGAGCTAAAACATTGGCTCAGGCTCGGCTCATTTAGAATTCGAGCCGAGCCGAGCTAGGCGAGCTCGAGCTAAGCCCGAGCCGAGCTCACGAGCCCGAGCTTTTTGTCCACCCTTAATTCCAGGTTATTTTGCTCCCACCAAAGCAATGGAGTTTTGAGTATTTCTAGTACCGTAATATCTAGTGCCTGCTTACATTGCCTTTTTCTTCTGTGCAGCTACATGGCCCATCCAATAAATCATTATAACATTCACAGCCAGACAGCGAATCAATTGATGGTAGTAGGAACTTGCACACTGTTCTGGAACGGCCATTGCACGCCAGGTAAGTGGGATTACCAACTGGTTGGTATCTATTGTATCTTAAGCGTCCTTGCCTGGAACATTTAGGACCCGGAAGTACTGCTTGCATAAGGCAAAAGAAGCCCAATCAAGTGCGTAACTGCTGTGGGACTTGCCGCCAATAATTGAGTTCTTCCCATGCACAGGCCGGCGCGCAAGAGCAATGCAAGGAAGCGACCGTGGAGGCGGAGGGGATTCCTGATTCCATCAGAGATTTGACGAGACCACTGGAGTCACTGAGTCAGTGGCGTGGGAGTCGGCGGGCCAGCGTTTGCGGGCGAGGAGAGGAGCCGAGCCATGAGACTTGGACGGGTGCATGGGCGCCCTGCTGCGCGCGGCTAGCTGCACGCGCACGCCCCCGGCACGCGGTCTCGGTCTGGCATGCGCGCGCCAGCTCGATCGACCGCCCGCGATTCGCGCCGGGCTCCGACCAGATTCAGAGGCCTCAGTCAGTATTGGTCAGTGCTCCTGCCCGTTTCCCTACTACTGCTGCTGCTGCAATCGCTTGGCCTCGTCCCGGCATGCATGAGCAATGTTTCTTTTACCGTTACCATAATGTTTTGTTGCTTGCGTTCGTCTCTTGCACACAACCTCGTCCTGACGACGTACTGATAGCTTTTACTGGAGTGTTTCCTTAACCCTGCCGTCGTCAGGCTTAGTCCTGCCCATAATTAAAGATGCTGGTAGATTAAATCTGGTATTAATCACCTCACGTGTGGGCTCCATGGAATGAACATTGAGCGTGCTGTATGTAGCTCGCGAACAACCTAAATACTCCTGAACCACATAACTGATCGAGCCAGATGGACTCGGTTTCCAGCTCCAAGATGTTGAATAGCGTAGGGTTTCCTCTGATCCGTTTGCTCGCTAGCTCCAACCTCCAAGTACTAGCTCATGCAGACACGCATCAGCACAGCTGCACAGCTGTATGACTGTATGACCGTATATGAGTATGAGTACACAGGGTAGCAGCATAAAATACTGGAGTAAAGACAGAGTACCTACACCACCAAGACAGGCGGCGAGGCCACGTGTAGCATCAACCCTATAGTGTCAAGGGTACACGAAAGGACGTGATATGGTGACAAGGCCTCAAGTCCCATCCGTACTGTTCGACGCGAGATTCTTCTTTGACCATTTTATATCCTCTGGCCTTGTTGTTTAGTTCCCAATTTTGATATAAAGTTGATATTTTGTCATTAATGTACAACTGTAACATTTTGTTTTGTATTTGTGAATAATTGTCCAAATATTAATTAATTAAGCTCAAAATGTTCATCTCGCAAAGTACAATAAAACTGTGCAATTATTTTTTGATTTCATCTACGTTTAATACTCCATGCATGTGACGACATTTTGATGTGATGAGAATGTTCTTTTTATATAGTTAAATTTAGGGTAAAGACAAGGCCTATATTTCAGATGAAACATGCACGATGGTGACGGTACGAGCCTGCATATAAATACCACACCATCAGTTCGTGAACAATTCTACTGTACGTGCTTATATAAAAGGCTCCCTCACTGGTTACCCAAATTTAAAACTGTTAGGTGGTTAATAGCGATCTCTGATGAGTGTGTGTCATAGTACTCCCGTATGTCTTCAGTTTCAGTTTCTATGTCACGATCCCTAGCCTTTCGCTGTTTGCTCGTTATATTATTCTTTTCTGAGGGCTGGAGCCCAACAATGATAGGTCAAGATAGCATAGGCCTTGCCGGCGTTGTTGCTGCCAACTGGGACACGGGATTCACTTTCAAAAAAAAAAACTGGGACACGGGATGGGGCGGAGGATCATGTGCCTCAGGCTCAGGCCTGGCTCTGGCTGCATGAACTGAGCTTTACTCGCAATGGCTCCTCTTTCGACATGGATTTGACAGGACGGGCAGAAAACGCGGGCTCCTCTCTCTCTCTTTCTCACCTAATAGGATCCCACTATATATAGATTCTTCGCGAGTTGCTTATTCTTGAAGGGTACAGTTACCACTCGCCTCTCCCAGACCATAAACCAAACCCTAATGCACAAAGTGTGTGTACCCACAAATTACCTCAGCAACAACGAAGAGCCATGATTGAAACCGGCCAGATGTGATTGAATTGGGATGCATTCTTGGGCAAATATCATTATCAGAATCCAGGAGTCGATTGTCGTCGTTTGATGTTGAGTGTTTTAAGATTTTTTTTCATTTTATCTCCTCTCCACCAGTACTTCTGTACATGTCGATTCTGTGCTGTTGCCACCATCAAATATAACTTGGGCTTTGATGTTATCTCCAGAAATCTTGAAATGCTGGAAAGATTGGAGGGTGAGAAGAGAAGTAGGAGCTGGAGGGCCGGGAGAAGGCGCCAAATATAATGCCAGGGGGCGTGAACATGCACTAGTAGCATGTTACTTTTCCAAGAATCTTTCCATCTTGGGGCTTGTTTAGATCCCAAATTCACCTCCCAAATTTACTATGTAAAAAGAAGATTCTCTATCACATCAAAATGTTATAACATGTATGGAGTATTAAATATAGATGAAATCAAAAACTAATTACACAGTTTTGTTGTACTCTGCGAGACGAACATTTTGAGCCTAATTAATAAATTTTTAGACAATTTTTCGCACGTGCAAACGAAACGCTACAGTGCGCCGGCTGACGCGCGTCAGCCGGCGCAGACCCAATTCGGACCTCCGATTCGGGAAGAGAACACGGCCTTGGTGAAAAAGGAGGGTAAAGCTAAACACATGGAAAGATTGACGGAGAGAGACTATTGCCGGGAACAAGGCAGCTGTTGCCTGTAACTTCATTCTACAGTCCAAGACCCAGTCCAGTCCCGGCTATGTGACGCTTGCTACTGCTTGCAGATGAAACAACTCACTCTCTCCCTGACTGCTCCTGCAGGGCCGTCGACATCTGAAACCTCAAAAAATCCGTCCAGCTCCAAGAAACGTCCCAAGCAAGGACTGATGAAGAACAAGAAAAAATCACATCTGCATGTGATATGTGTGATGCCCCCGCACCTTTGGTACGGATCTTCTCCCCCGGCCTCGCATCGGTTGGTCTCTGTCTATTCGCAGGCAGCCTGTCCTGTGCCTCTAACAGCGGCAGCTACCAACAGCAACACACAGCTTCCTCTTTACTCTGACTTGACATGGGAACAAAGCCAGCCACCAGGCCACACAAGCATATCATTCACCCCTGTACCTTTCTTCCTCCCCTCTTCATCCCATATTCCCATCCCAACAATATCTCAAGCATAGATCTGAGTTCGTCTCCTTCCTTGGTCTTGTCCTCAGTTGGACAGTTGTTCTTCTTTGTTTCTGGACTGACACATAAAGCAATCGCCATGGATAGCTTCGGGGATCTTGGCGGAGGCGGGAGCAGTGCTTCCAAGGCTTCCTTCTTGCAGCTTCCGCTGCCGGCGTCGTCGTCGGCACAGGGGTTTCCATCGCCAGACGGGCATCACCAAAGCTCACGCCTCGCCCTGCAGCAGTTACTTGCTGACCCGTCGGCGGCGCAGCATAACCACCAGAAGGGCGGAACAGTTTCGCCGGCAGATGCCGAGACTATCAAGGCCAAGATCATGTCGCACCCCCAGTACTCCACTCTCATCGCCGCCTACTTGGACTGCCAAAAGGTTAGAACAAGCAGCCATGCACAGCTCTAGTTTTATCAGGTCATGAACTCAGGATATATATAAATAAACTGATATATACATCGTGGGTTCGATTACCTGTTGTCGATTTGTAGGTCGGTGCACCACCGGATGTGTCGGATAGGCTCTCGGCCATGGCGGCGAAGCTGGAAGCACGGCCAGGGCCAAGCCGGCGGCGGCACGAGCAGACACGTGCTGATCCGGAGCTCGACCAATTCATGGCAAGCCGTGCTTTGATCCATCGATTCGTCGCATACGATATTTCTGTCCATCAGTCCATGGTGTTGCTATCGAATTAATAATCGCCTGCGCCTGCTTGACACTGCAGGAGGCTTACTGTAACATGCTGGTGAAGTATCAGGAGGAGCTGGCGCGGCCGATCCAGGAAGCCGCCGAGTTCTTCAAGAGCGTGGAGAGGCAGCTCGATGCGATCACTGGTAAATATTTTGTTCTTGTATGGTTCTTTTGAGACAGGGTATCTTACCACATCGGGAAAGGATTTTCGGTTTATGCGATGGAACTGAGCCAGCTTTTTCCCCCTCTTTGGATTCTTGCTGCTGATCGTCGGGCATACGGCCGTTAATTTTGTTGGTTTGTTTATTCGAGGAGGGGATAAGGTTTGCTTGCATTAGTCCACTTGTTTGATGGTTAGAGCATCCATCAGTAGTATAGTGATCGGATCACGAGGCCACAGTTGGCTCCAGGTTTCATGGCTCTCCACCTCTCGTTTATTAGCATTAGCTTAGCATTTTATATATATTCAATATTGAAGAGCTGATGTCCCATGGAATGATGCTGGAAGACAGTATTAGAGAGTACGTGGAGACGCTAGCTCTTCTCAGTCATTCATGGTGTTACTAACACACGAGAGACAAATCAGAGTTTTGAGTTTTCAGTCACTGATTCTTGTCCGCCACACCCATGTCTGATACTTTCTTTCCTTTCCCTGTAGAGTATGTAGCTAGTCAGAAAGAGAGATTCGTGTAGCATCATATCTCGTCAATCTTCTCTCAAAAGAATATTGGTCTTCTTGGCTTAGTAATATCACTTTATTTTTTAACAACTAATCCGCCAAGCATTTAATGTTGTTTACTACTCCGTACCTAGTTAGCATGTACTCCGTAGTTAGGGCATGTACAACGGGTCGTCGAGACCCGTCGACATGCATCACAGTTTTGCAGATTCCCCCGCGCGGGCGTCTCCGAGGCTAGGCCGTCGTCTCGTTCGTCGACGAGGGAGGCGCGTGCTCCCAGGCGAGGAGATGAAGACGAAGGGCGTTGTACGACCGGTTGCGGGGAGACGACGGCGACGCGAGATCAACTGCGCGGGGGATTCGTTTGGCGCCAAAGTTCTCGAGCAAGAAGGGCAGCAAGGCGGAGGAGAGCTCGGACGCCGGAGCAGACGGAGGCGAACCTTGGTGTCGACGCGGGGAACGCCCGCCGCTAGGGCCGTCCTCTAGCACGCCGCAGCCCCGCCGCGGGTCCTCGCCGGCCGCGCGCGACAGCCCCGCCGCAGGGGCCGCCGGCCGTGCGCGAGCTCCACCGCGCCGCACGAGCTCCGCCGCGTCCTCCATCTCCAGCTCCAGCTTCCGTGCGTCCTCCACCTCGGCGAAGTAGCAGCACACGCACCCGAAAGAAGAAGCAGGAGGGAGAGGGAGGGGGGCCGGCGAGCGGAGGCCGGAGAGGGAGGGGCCTAGAGCAGCTCGCTCGCTCGCTGGAAAGAAGCAGCAGGAGGGAGATGAAGGATGAGAGTGAGGTGTCAGGTTGCTGCCGTGCTGAGAAGACGAGAACGAGCGGAGGTCACGAGGAAGAGCTAGAGGATAAGGTCGACGCTTTTGCAAAACGAGCCCTAAAGAAAAGTGTAATATTTATAAGATTTTATGTGTCTAGTGTATTTTACATTTAACCCTATAAAATGACTAGATAATTATTATATACATGTCTTATTTATGTATCATGCGGAATATTTGAATGTACTATGGATTGTCTCGTGTATGCAACAAAATGACTACAAAGACTAAGTATGCACTAGATCATCATGATTTGTATGTCAAAGGATTAATTAAACAACTTGCAGACAGTCAAACAGACAAACCGTTGTACAAGCTATCTCTTTAAGTTGTCTGTTTGTGTAAAAAGACAGCAAGCTGTCTGCACGGTTGTACTTGCCCTTAGCTGTTGGAACGCGCACGTGTGGCGCGGTAGATCGATGAGCCTGTTTTTATGTTGTGTGTCTCCGCGAGTATTATGGGTCACCAAATAAATAGCCACACGGTTCGAGATGGATATGTACTGTTACTACACTGTTTGCTTTGTCTCTTGATCTATCCTACTACAGTAGGGGTAAGGATCCAACTATGACACACTTGACATGGTTGCATTCGTCCTTTCTCTGGTCAATGTAGTACCTCTGTTTCTTGATGTGTCAGTGACCATCTGCTTCATGTAGTATATAGTGACATACTCCAGGTTATGAAAAGAAGAATCCAGGTTACACGCGGAAATAATAAGTACATAATGATAAGTTGATTTGTCTTAAAAAGGTCGTTTATGATTTATCTTGAAAAGAGTAGTTTATAATATTTTAGTACAGCTGTATATGTTTGATCAATATTTCACTATAGAATTAATTGTCGAATTCATTCAAAATAACACCTTTTTTTTACCATGCATATGGGGTTTACATAAAAAGGCAGTCATCGATAAGCATTCAAAAAATATGTTGTCGGGGTTATCTCGATTCTACATGCATGTGTATTTGGGAGAATATTGTTTGTAACTGTCCACGCCCTCTGATATGGTTATATCCTTGCCGAAGATATGATTTTATTGATATAATGATATGGATAATTTCTTAAACGTGTGCTCTTTGTTAATATTTTACTGGACATTTTTGTAGTATCATGCATGCTTCTGGATCATCAATCTTTTGGTTTCACAGATTAGATCCATTGTATTTTATATCGCAATTATTCATCCTGCGGGGCAAATAAATAGTAAATGATTGAATAACCTGTATAGTGTGTCTGACGTGCCCCTTCCACCTGATACAAATACAAAGTCTAAATTGTCTTCCATAAAAAAATTATATATTATTATATCCTTTCCATGCTTGTGGGATGTAAATAGCAATAGGACCATGGCAGCATTACGTGTGCTAAACAGGCGTTAGAACGTATGGTCATCCAACACTGAGCAGGATTGCCTTCCTGCTGATTTTAATTATTATCTGTGAAGTACGGATTAGTCTACTCCCTGCAAAATTTTATTCAGTGAAACAAATGGTATGTTAAATGCCTGTTCATTTGCTCACTTTCATTTTAAATACCACAAGTACAACAGGAAAAAAAAACAAAGCCAACATGCAAAACAAAAGGAATTTGCCCAATATATTCACACATCAGGTGATGTGTTGTTCAACCTTCTATGTGATTACTTCATGGATACCAGTAGGCGGGGCATAGGAATGTTAGGTTTAGCAGTATTCAGCATCTTCTAAATGTTTGCAAAAAAGATATATCCCAGTTAACTATGATAATAATCTGATATACATTTTATCCTCGTCATGATGGGTATTAGCTAGCATTTGACTCATCCTCTCGTCTTTTCGTGTATGATTGTTTGGCCCATAATGAATGGCTAATAAGAGAGAAAAACACCTAGAACCAACCATAGCGCCTAATTCTCTACCCAAGAATGTGCAGTTTCTTTGTACAAATGAAAAAACTGATAATAATTATGTACTTTTTTGTGATAAGGAGCATGTGATTTTATCTGTTGTACCCTTCCTGATGCCTCAGCTAGAGGCTTCTAGCTTAGTGACTTATCCATATTATATATTCATCAACAATTTTGTTAGCTACCTAATTAATGAAGCTGCATATGAATCGGGCAATCAGCCTTAACGCGGAGCACGGATGGTCTCTCTGTGAAACAGGATTGACAAGCTAAAAAGTGTAACAAGACAAATAGTTGGAGAACATACAATTTACTTTTTCAGACAATGAAGGCGCAGGTGTTTAGAACTGCTTTCTGTTTTCCATTTCTACTGTAGATGTCCTTAATATGCATATTTTATTGAATATATAGTTTGCACGATCCTTTGATATAAAAGGGCGATGCATGAATAATCGTGACCGAAGCTGGGAAACATATATTGTATCACTTAGCTTGTAGATGATTATCACTTGTACATGTGCAATAGCTCTTCAATACAAAAGGTTAGGTTCATAGAGGGTTTAGGTCACGGCTATGACAGTGTAAATGTGGATTGCAATGCATGTGCATGTAACTACATATAACTAAAATACTTATCCACACTTCTTAATTAGCCTTTTGAAGATAAGATTTCTGGGGTTGGGAGCTAGGTATCATCGGGCTTAGGATACCGAGTGGCAGCTATAAACAACCGTTGGTGAGGTAGCAGTAGAGCGGTGGACGGAATCAGTATCAGGGCCGATTGTTTAGTGTAGCAGAGGCCGTGGGTCCCTTAAAGAGAGAGAGCTGCCGGAGACGGAAGGGGGCAGGGTGGGGGCAGCCACGGGAGGAAGAAACTAGTGTTGCTTTGTTGGGAGGTCGGGAGAGTGATCTGTTGATTTATCTGTCGTTGGTGAAGGTTAGCCAGTGATTGATTTTCTCTAGAAATCATATGCACTCTCGGACATTATTAGTTGTGTAAGTCTGTAACACCCAACCACTCTTGGCCATCAGAGTAGATAAATTAATATGGAACAACTCAAACTCTCGGTAAAAATGCTGAATCTTTATAGTGAGAATGAATGGCATGCATTTGTCTGACTGACATCAAGGATTTCACAAATTGAACTGTAAAAAAGTTGTTTTCCCGTGACTTGAGATCTACAAATTACAAATATGTCACTAGCATTTCTTTTATATATGTTGCTCTAAAACGGCATTTGCACTTTATTTTAGCAAATTTACTCTAGAATGCACTCTGAAGTAGTCATGTATCATCCTCCTAGATTTTGTCGTCATGCACCTAGAAACCACAATTGCTGAAGATTGCTTTGAAAGAATGCAGCATGTATGTGATTTTTAGGTAGTCTAGTTTCCATTTGTCATCCTTTATTAGTCCGTAACAGTGATAAGTTGTCTAATTGATTGAAAATCTTTCAAATATTTGACTTAGAAGAGAATGGTCCTTGTGTCCAGGGTCTGCAAGGCTACTACCATATATCCTTACATGAGGACATTCTTATAAACCCGGGTATCATAGCCTCATATATAGGTGTTAGAGCTGCAACAATTCCAGTAGCATTATTCTGCGTAGTGTGGCCTAGGCTCCGATCCACTGTAGCGGCATGACAAGCACAGAGGTCGACTGTTCATTCGTACCACCTCACCTGTCTAAACAGACGGAATTGATTGGGAACTTTTTAATTGGGTTGTAGTAGATCTCTCCATAATTCGGTGGCTCTTTCGTTCTTACCAAAACTTTGTCAGAAGTGATCTAATATAATGCATGCATGTGATCTGTATAAAAAAATCATGACAAACTTTAACCAATGAAGTTACAGAGACCAGTAACTGTGAAGGCGCCGGGTCGTCCGAGGATGACCAGGAAGCGAGCTGTCCTGAGGAGATCGACCCCTGCGCGGAGGACAAGGAGCTCAAGCACCAGCTTCTGAGGAAGTATGGCAGCTACCTGGGCGGCCTCCGGCAGGAGTTCTCCAAGAGGAAGAAGAAAGGGAAGCTCCCAAAGGAGGCCAGGCAGAAGCTGCTGCACTGGTGGGAGCTGCACTACAAGTGGCCCTACCCTTCTGTACGTATGACCTGACTGACCCTAGCTATATATAACGTCTATATATGCATTGTTCAATTTGCCCAAACTCATATTCTTCGATTCATGTGTGGTACAAATATAATGTATGACTGTGACGTTGCTACGTAATGGCAGGGCTGTTAAGTTGTTGCATTGCACGAGTTGAGATGTTTTGAATGTTGCTGATGATTGCACAGGAGACGGAGAAGATGGCGCTGGCGGAGACGACAGGGCTGGACCAGAAGCAGATCAACAACTGGTTCATCAACCAGCGGAAGCGGCACTGGAAGCCGACATCGGAGGACATGCCGTTCGCGATGATGGAGGCTGGCGGGTTCGTCCACGCCCCGCAGGCCGCCGCCGCCGCCGCGCTGTACATGGACAGGACGACGACGCCGGCGTTCATGGCGGACGGCGGCGGCATGTACCGGCTGGGATCCTGACGGAACGTCCTGCATGTATATGTTCGATTGTTCGTTGGGGGTTTACTGTGGGGTGTGCGTGTGATCCATACAAATGGCAGCGGCATGGTAATTGGTAAAAGCCTGACGCTGCTCGAGGTACGGTGTGATTAGTGCTTGAACTGTTGATGGCAGGCCAGTGTTGCTATTCGGCCGTAGATACACAGTTTCGAATCTGACACGTGTCGCTCGATCTGGAGCAAGTAACTAATTCTGCAAAGGAGTAGGCATAATGTTTTTGCTTTGACATTTTTCTACAAAGACGGTTAAGCATTGGCATATTACTGTATTCTCAGCTCTTGTGCCCTGGTAATATAAATGGGAGGGGGAGAACGAGAACTGAATGTCTGTAACTGCTTACTCCCTCCGTTTTATTTCACTGGTAATTATTCTAGGTTACGAGCTTCGTACACACGCCTGCCACTAGTCTTCACTAAGCTTGCGCTGTAATTGCTTGGTGTTCGCTCTGTGCGATCTAAGCTACGCACTGTCCGTGCATGCGCGCGCAACCAATCCGCTTGTGCCGCACCCTGGTGATATAAATTGGAGCAGAACGTACGAGAACTGAATAATGTCTGTAACTTAACTGTTACACAGATGACTAGTACTAGATGAGATCCAGATGAATAGTGTAGCTAATCTTTTTTTATTCTTGATCGAGAAGATTTCCTTTTAAACTAAGAAATAAAATCTTATTGGGGTAGCTGCAATATGTTGGGCATTGTGGTTGAGTAGGAACCATGTGGTCTTTCAAAGATCGAAACCTAACTCTTGTTTGGAGGTTGTGTTCAGGGAAACTTATTGGATCAGGGGTCCATCCTATCTAAAGAAGAAGAGAGGGA
This sequence comes from Echinochloa phyllopogon, assembly GCA_033239725.1. Classification (NCBI taxonomy): domain Eukaryota; kingdom Viridiplantae; phylum Streptophyta; class Magnoliopsida; order Poales; family Poaceae; genus Echinochloa; species Echinochloa phyllopogon. The sequence continues at coordinate 5,066,453 of BTCW01000009.1, read as the reverse complement.
CAGCCTAAAGAGAGGATGCCGATGCCAGAGGTCACTGCAATTGAAGTTTTCAGCAAGGCAGGGTGGAACATCATGAAGAGAATCAAATTTTAGAGTGCTTGTTTTAGGGACAGGGCTTGTGTTTTTGCTTTGTATCGTTTCAGTTTGTAGCTGCCTAAGCGTGGCATCATGTTGCTTCATCGGTTGTAAGCTGTCAACTTTTGGCTGTTGAGATCGGATTCTTTTTAGTAAATTCTTTATTTGACACCAAAATAATGACTCATTCCTTTCTTAGCCCTCATAAAAATTTCATTCCTTGTTTGACACTAACTTTAACTTTTGTTCCCAAAATAACATTGCCATCAATTTCTAGTTCTAACACCGTTAAATGGCACTTAAAAAGACGTTTTTGCTCCTCATTCGATTATGTCACTATTTTATCACATACGTGAACTTTATCTGTGATCATTATTTATGAATGTTTGTGTGAACCTCATGTTGTTGTATTATGTATTCATTTGTCATGTACAAATTTAGTTATAACTTCTGTAAAAAAATTAATTGACGAAAATAAAAAAACATAAATTTTGATCACATAATTAAAACGTGATAAATGATGCAAAAGTTATGCAGCAGCAGCAGTGGTATTTGCATCAAATGTGGTACAAATATTTACAATATGAATGAGGGGTAAAAATGTCTTTTCATGTGCTACTTAACGGTGTTAGTACTTAGAATTGACGGCAGTGTCATTTTGGGAACGAAAGTTAAAGTCGGTGTCAAATAAGGAATAAAATTTTTTTTGAGGCAAGGAAGGAATGGATCATTATTTTGGTGTGGGAATTTACACATTTTTTCCCCTAATCCAAAAAAAATATGCACCATTTCATTTCACAGGCCGGTAATCAATTCAAGGTTATGCGAGACAACTTCGTACGTACGTACAAGCATGTCATTGTCATTAATCACTCTTCACTAAGCCTGCTGTAATTGCTGTCTGTGCGCGCGATCCACGCACTGTCCGTGCCTGCCCAACCAATCCGCGCCATGCTCGGAGCTAAACTGCCCGTACGGCGGCGGGCGTACCGCGTACGGCTGGCCAGCAACGCTGCACACTCACAGGCACAGTGCGCCGGCAGGCACAGCACACAGCAGGCGCCACCACCGGACAGCGCCGCCGCCGGCCCGCCGGATCCATCTCGATCGCCACGGAATCACCATGATTCATCAGGCCAAGCTAACAACCGCGCGCGCCCTCCTCCTCCTCCGACTCCGATCACCAGGTGCATGCATGCAACCGGCGGCGCTGTGGCACGAACAGTGCCGGCGGCAAGCCGGGGTGATCAGCGAACCCGGCAGCGATCGATCACGCGGCAGGCCGTGGCGATGGACAGGGCCGGTGGTGGCTGCGGGCCGGCGACGGCAGGCGCGGGTACTTTTGTACTGTAGACTAGCGGCAGGCAGGCCGTACCGGGCCGGACGCCCTTTGATGACGGCAATGTAGGAGCCGCGGCATTAACGTACTGCGCGTCTGCGCCCCCGGCCCGGCCGGCGCTGGCGCTGCACGTCCTTGGCGGCCTGCTGGGTCAGGTGTGCTCCTCTACAGGGTTCATGGCTCACGCGAACGTACTGTGATCAAGTTCAACCGGTGATTGGCGGATCGGCTGATGAGTGATGACCCTGTTTGTCCCAGGCGAAAAGAGAGCTGTTGAGTGGGGTCTGTGAAATGATGGCCCAGTTTTTTTTTGGGAAATAGATGGCCCAGAATTGAGGTGGAGATGCCGGTTCTTCTTCTTATCTAGCCCAGTAATTGTGTGGTGGGAGCTAGGAAATAAAAGGCCCAGCAGTTGTCTCGTAGCTGCGGCCCATAAGAAGTGTGTCCGGGCCGGTGAGCTGATGATTTATGCGGCCCAGGAAGGTGTGTGTCTATGGCCTGTGGTGTCTGTGGTGTACTGGTGTGGAATCCGTGCGCAGCCCACGGGGTGCCTCTCCCTCATCCGCTCGCTGGGCCCACCGAAGACGAACGCAGCAGTCAGGAGCAGTGTGCTACGCGAGTCTCAGCCAGCCAAACGAGTCCAGCTCGGCGAGCACTCGTCAGATCCAGTCACAGCCACGCACAGTCATGAATGGAAAATTGAAGCTTCGAACGCCCACAACCACAATGGAAACTTTGGTTTCAAAGCGTCGATTGACTGACGTTCCCGGTGTCGCAGGTAACCTCCACAGCCCAGTCCAGTCCAGCCCCACGGGTCATGCTCCGATTGTCGCCGCCGTCCAGCGGCCCGGCTCGGGTCACGGCCGCCCTGACATGTCTGAACCCTGCCATGACGAAGAAGATATCTTCTCGGGTCACTCACGCAGTCAGCAATAACCGCGGCCTTCGTGGCGCTATTCGCCGGCCATCTCCATCGGCCGGCGCCGCGCCATCCTCCATCGCAGGCGTCCACATCGCTCCCGCGTGATCGGAACCGCCACTGCAAACCTCCGTCCTCCAACATCTCCATCGTCGATGCCATTCAATTCAACCTCCCATCGCTCGTCTCTGTCCTTCCAGATCGTCGCGTCGCCTCGCCGCCATCTATCCATCCATCGCCCCGCCGGGAGAATCTGTTCCACACGCGCCGCCGCCGGGCGCCCGCCACGGCGCACCACGCCGTCGCCGTCCCGTCCCATCGATGCCCCCAGCACCGCCAGGGAGAGGCCGGCACGGTGACGCGCCTGCAACTCTCACGGCCGCGCTCCGGTCGCCCCAGATAACATTTCCAGATACAACTTGCCGCAGTGACCAACGACACCTAGAAAAAAAAAGATTGAAAAAAAATAAGAGAAGAAACACTCGCGTCACCGCCGGTGATCCCCAGCTTGCCGGATAACATTTCCACAGGCGTCGCCATCGCGGCAACGTGAGCTTGAAAACTGACACCTACAAATCCAAACAAGGAGTTGCTATACGATAACAGGCGTGGAAGAAACTTCCAAGCTGGTCCTGTTCCCATCGCGTCGGTCTGGATCGGCCAGACGGCACGCACGCGCTCTCAGTCGCGAGGAAGAAGAAGACCCCACCTACCAAAGCTAGTCGTCGTGCCTATCTAGATGCCAATAAAATTCAGTAGCTTGACTGGATGCCATGCCAGTAGCAAGTCTGAGCTATGACCGGATTGAGATTATAAAAGGATAGATACTCCAGCGGCAGAGCGCGACGGCACTGCAATTTGCAACCAAGCACGGATCCCAAGTCGCAGCAGCAGCAGCTCGAGTGATGCGGATGAATTGCTAGAGCCTTTCCTACCGGTGGTTGCTGCCGCGATCATGGTTGACTTGACGCGCGCGCTCTCTCTTCTCGCCGCCGGCGTCCTCCTCGCCGTCGGCGTGGCCGGCGTCGCCGGGGACGACCAGTTCGTGTACTCGGGCTTCACCGGCGCGCCGCTCGCTCTGGACGGCACGGCCGTGATCACCCCCACCGGGCTGCTCGAGCTGACCAACGGCACGGCGCAGCTCAAGGGCCACGCGGTGCACCCGGCGCCGCTCCAGTTCCGGCGGTCCCCCGGCGAGCCCGTGCGCTCCTTCTCGGCGTCGTTCGTGTTCGGCATCATCCCGGCCTACGCCGACCTCAGCGGCCACGGCATCGTCTTCTTCGTCGGCAAGAACAACTTCACGGGGGCGCTCCCCAGCCAGTACCTGGGCTTCCTCAACTCCTCCAACAACGGCAACGCCAGCAACCACATCTTCGGCGTCGAGCTCGACACCATCCGGAGCACCGAGTTCAAGGACCCCGACGACAACCACGTCGGCATCGACATCAACAGCCTCACCTCCGCCGCCGTCAGCACCGCCGGCTACTACGACGACGGCACCGGCGCGTTCCACGGCCTGACCCTCATCAGCGCCAAGGCCATGCAAGTCTGGGTGGACTACGCCGCCGAGACGACACAGATCAACGTGTTCCTGGCACCCCTCAAGATGTCCAAGCCTTCCAAGCCTCTCGTCTCCGCCACGCACAACCTCTCCGACGTGCTCCTCGAGCCGGCGTACGTGGGCTTCTCGTCCGCGACGGGCACGGTGAAGTCGGAGCACTACGTGCTCGGCTGGAGCTTCGCTATGGACGGCCCTGCTCCGGCCATCAACATCGCCAGCCTTCCCAAGCTGCCACGGTTCGGCCCCAAGCCACGGTCCAAGGTCCTGGACATCGTCCTGCCCATCGCCACCGCGGCGTTCGTCCTCGCCGTGGTCGCCGTCGCCGTCGTCCTCGTCCGGCGGCGGCTCAAGTACGCCGAGCTCCGGGAAGACTGGGAGGTCGAGTTCGGGCCCCACCGCTTCACCTACAAGGACCTCTTCCGCGCGACAGAGGGGTTCAAGGCCAAAATGCTGCTCGGCATCGGAGGATTCGGGAGAGTCTACAAGGGAGTGCTCCCGAAATCAAAACTTGAGGTTGCCGTCAAGCGAGTCTCACACGAATCACGACAAGGTATCAAGGAGTTCGTCGCCGAGGTCGTGAGCATCGGCCGCCTCCGGCACCGCAACCTCGTGCAGCTGCTGGGCTACTGCCGGCGCAAAGGTGAGCTCCTCCTGGTCTACGACTACATGCCCAACGGTAGCCTCGACAAATACCTATACGGCAAAGAGGAGAACGAGAAAGCCACGCTGGATTGGGCCCAGAGGTTCAGGATCATCAAGGGCGTGGCGTCAGGGTTGCTCTACATCCACGAGGACTGGGAGCAGGTGGTCATCCACCGGGACATCAAGGCCAGCAACGTGCTCCTCGACAGCGAGATGAACGGACGGCTAGGAGACTTCGGTCTCGCGAGGCTGTACGACCATGGCGCCGACCCCCAGACCACCCATGTCGTCGGCACCATGGGGTACCTCGCCCCGGAGCTCGCGAGGTCAGGGAAGGCGTCGCCGCTCACCGACGTGTTCGCCTTCGGGGCGTTCATCCTCGAGGTGGTCTGTGGGCGGAGGCCAGTGGAGCAGGCCATGGCGGATAGCCGGATGATGCTGGTGGACTGGGTGCTGGAGCACTGGCAGGAGGGCTCGCTGGAGGAGGTGATCGACGGGAGGCTCATCAAGGGCGGGTACGACGCCGGCGAGGCGGTGCTGGCCCTCAAGCTCGGGCTGCTGTGCTCGCACCCGCTGCCCGGGGCGCGGCCGAGCATGCGCCAGGTGATGCAGTACCTCGACGGCGACATGCCGTTGCCGGAGCTCACGCCGGCGCACCTTAGTTTTAGCATGCTGGCTCTGATGCGGAGCGAAGGGTTTGATTCGTTCGTCATGTCGGCGTCCAACCCGTCGTTGACGGCGACGAGCATCGGGACGATGACTGGGCTCTCTGGAGGGAGATGACATGAGCGTTGTGCTGTTCGAGCATGCTTCAGGATTGTACACCGGATGGCACCAGTACATAAGCTAGCATTACTAATTGTAAGCTGTGCAATACTGTGAGTTGGTTGCAGTAAGTAAGAGGCACGGTTTTTTTTGTTTTGTTGTTACATGGGCCCTGTTTAGTTCCCTCAAATTTCCAAAAATTCTCTCTCCAAACTTCACTATTCACCTACCACATCAAATCACATCAAATCTCTCTCCTTATACATGGAGTACTAAACATGGGTAAATAAAAAAACTAATTGCATATTTTTGATTTACACGACGATACGAATCTTTTGAGCCTAGTTAGGTCATGGTAGGACAACGATTACCACAAACAAACGAAAAGTGCTACAGTGCGTTACAGTGTCCGATGTGACATTTTCACCAAACTTCTCCACCACTTTTTTGGAACTAAACACACACATGGTACAAGGTCGAACAATGATTAGCAAATGAGAATGATCAGACAGTGTACCGGCTGGAGATTTTTAGGTCCACGAAAAATTGCATAGAAATCAAACGCTAAGCTCGTCTCGTCAGTCGTCAGTAGGAATAGGAATGCATGAGGTAAACAAAGTAGCACGATGCTTGGAAAACCCGTGCACGGAGTGAAAGAGACTTGTCACATACCAGGTCCGAAAATCATAGCGGAAGCAAGATGCCATCGGCCCTCCTCACTTGAACCTCACCGAAATTATCAGGCGTATCAAGGAATAGTGCTTAGTAAGTCACTACAGCTTTGTCTCTGGAAGTTCCGGATGCTTGCTTAGAAGAACTGATGAAGCTCGACATTATCTGACTAGAACAGCTCTGCACTGTTGAAATCAGAAAATGATTGGAAGTGTGGCATTAGCGTGTGCTGTGCAATCTAGACTGGCTGAATTTCCTTGACTATTGCAACTAGGGCAGCTTCTGAAACGTAAAGACATGGGTACGAAACTTCAGCGAGATTTGGAGGCGTGAGAAATTTAACCAACATATGCAGATGCTCGTCTGAAAATTGGAAAGGCTAGGAAACAAACAATGCTGTACTTCTCTGTATCTAGACATAAGAACAAGGAAGAGAGCAGTCCAAGTCAATGCACGAGTCAATCATCAACAAGGGCCATCACAAGCACTGTAGCTTTGATATTTTCTATCATGTGGTGCCTTTAAAAATCACGTAATAATCATAGGTTCAACAATACACATAGGTTGGTCGTGAGAACATCTCCAAAAGCATTGTTATATTGAATTGTTATATTTAAAAATTATTAAAAAAATTTAAAAATACTTTAAAAACATTACTATATGAACTGTTATATCTACATATTTTAGGATAGGATCTAAATTTCTCACTCCTGAACCAAATATACCAATGCATCCACTGATTTTAAAACTCCTCTAGCGCGGGAGAGGGGAAACCGTCGCCGCGCGGGACTTTTCCCCGCCCAATACGCCGCCGCGCCATCCCTCGTCCCCACCATCTCCGGCCACCGGCGCCACCATGGAAGACCATGCTCACCTTCCCCAACCCCCTCCACCACCCGCCGCCCCTCCTGGCCCGCGTCCATCCATCTGCTCGGGCCCAAAGCGCAAGGTGAACCGACGCCTAGGGTTGCCGCCGCCGCCCGCTGCCGCTGGCTCCAGCACCGCCGTCGGGGCTCAAGGGAGCGCTGCTGTTGCGGAGAACGGGGCCACGGCCACACTGCCTCGCAAGAGGCCGCCCCGGTCCCCCTCGTCAGCCCCATCCACGCGCAAGGTTCGGACGACATCGACAGCAGCACCACCACTCGAACCAGCGCCGGCGTCACCACAACCTACGCCGCTGCTGAGCCCCTCTGCTTCTCTATCCAGTCCACCGATGCCCAGCATGCCACATCCAGCTATCTTCCCTGGTGTTTCGCTGGATGCTCAACAAGTGCTCGATGAAATGCCAGAAAGGTAAAAATATTCTTTGTTTTTGTTTTTTTTCGAATTTTGATGATTGTGAATGTTCAACGTGATGGACTTGATTGCATCAGGGGTATACTTTGATAGGATTTGCTTACCATTGTCATTCTGAGGATACTGCTCTCATAAAATTGAAGCACCAGAATAAATTTGAAGCACCAGAATAAAGAACAGATAGTACACAGAGGCTGGTTGTTTGGTTTGCCAATTCAGTTCTTGCAAATATAGGAATAATTTAGGAAAGCGAGGGCCTGACTGCTCCTGCTATTTCTCAAAAAAATGTTGAACAATCCACTGTGATCAATGCAAATATTTAGGAACAGCAAGATGCTTTCTTTTATTTGTTTACAAATTTGTTGATCAATGCACTGTAATGTGAATATAATTTATATTTTTTTTCTATTAGTGTGGATGATGAGTCTTTTTTCAACATAATGGATGAAGGATCATTTGACTTTCATGTGGACCTTGATAACTCTGATGAAGAATCAAGCAACTCTTACTCTCTAGCTGATGATGACCATGTGGACCTTGATAACTCTGATGATGAGGACTCCGATGGGAAGAGAAGCCCCACAACAAGCTCAGCAGTGCCATCAACAAAAAGGCCACCTGGTAGGAAGAAAGAGAAGGAGAAGTTGAAGAAAGGAGGAGATACTACATACACGGAGTCTGTGGACAATATGATGTTATCAAGGAAGGAGCTTGCTGCTGAAAGGATGGAATTCAAGACTTCAAGATGGATGGAGCTCAAAGAAATGGAGGAGAGGAGGGCAGCAGTTGAGGAGAGGAGGGCGGCTGCTGCGGAGAGGAGGGCGGCTGCTGCGGAGAGGAGGGTGGCAGCTGAGGAGAGAAGGGCTGCAGCCGAGGAGATGGCAAAGAGGTTGGAGCAAGAGCAAAGGATTATGTTCATGGATCCAACAAATCTAGATGAGAAGCGAAGAGCCTACTTTGAACTTTTACGAGATCAGCTCCTGGCAGCAAGACCTATGGGAGGGTTCTACATGGGCGGAGTCATCGGCGAGATTGGTACCAATGGTGGTTTTGCTGCCAATGGGAGCACCAACATTGGTGGCTATGAGAGCTGCACTCACGTTGGTGGCAATGATACTGAATGAATTTTAATGTTTCATGATACGTAGGACTTGTTCTGGTTCTGCATTACTGCTTGCTGGTGCTTCTATCTTATTGAACCATGTCGCTGTAATAATTTTGAAGAAGCTGGGGTTTTTATGAGCTTGAACTTTTCCACTGCTAGCAAATCTCTGGAACGATCAAACTTGTCCTATGATGTTCTGTGCAAACATACTCTTTACACTACATTATGTTTGAAATAATTATGTCACTGTGGTAATTATGCATATCTGGTATTGAGCTTTCTTTATCGACCATAGGATATCATGTTCTATATGCATGAAATTTTCACACATGTTGTGCTCCTACTCTGCTTATCTCATGAAATAATGGTTGTTGTCCATTTATTTTTGTGGATTTCAAAATTGATTTTTGGGATTGTGGCCATATTCAAATGGTGTGAATTCGTGTCGTGAATTATCGTGAATGTTTGAAGCAGGTTTCATGAAGTTTGGAGTTAAATTTTGAATTTATATGCACAATGAAATGAGAGAGGGAACAAAACGATATAGGGATCCAGTTTTAGGTATGCTGTTGGAGAGGAGCACAAAAGTTCAAGGAAATTTTCTCTCATATACCTAAAACTTATTTTAGGTCTTGAAATTTAGCAATGCTGTTGGAGATGCTCTAAGGGTACTTACATCTATAGACAAATCTTACAGCATGGCAGTGGAAGAAGGCAGACCCTTGTACATCAAGCCAATCATTGGAGGCGGATTTCAGGTATAAGACCTACAACTGTCTCTGTGCAGATGCAGGATGGGCCGAAGATTTTGTGTGATGCCTCTGTATGTTCACAACTTCCTCCAAATCAAAATCAAACAGGCATCGGTAATATGCATTCGGGATAGTACTGGATCGTTGCCATTCAACAATTCATGGGCCCATTGGAGGCGGAAGCACAAGCACTCCTGGTCTCCTGTTAGGAGCCAAATTAGCTGTTGCTCTGAACTTGCAGGTAGCCAACTTGCTTACTGACAATCAGGTGGTGGCTACTGCTGCCCGAGGATCACAAAGCCATAGCCCAGGTCATAGGTCTCTCAGACCAATCCTCGCTGACCTTGCAAAAACTACAAGAGGAGTACAATGTTCAGTTATCAAGATTGGAACAGAAATCAACAAAGTTGCTGACAAGCTCGCGAAACAGGTAAGACAAGCCCTGGTTCCAAGTTCTTGCCTTACTCTTGCGAAGAACTAGGGTATTCTCAAAACTGTATTGTGCAGATGGCACTAGAAAACTTTCGTTGGGGAATGTTCTGCCCAATCTCTGTACTCTGTTTATAAGTAATGAAGGTCTTAGTGTTTCATAAAAAACCACTTGATTGAGTGTACCAGTTGTTTCATTAACAGTTTAGGTGAGAATCGGACAAATTCATCCTGGTAAAAAAAATCCATCGATGCAAAGAACTTGTCACTTACTGCTTATATTTGATTGAATATTAGCACTATCCAATTATCTCTGTGATAAAGCCAGCCGCAATGCCCCTGCCTGTAATCCTCCTCTGCAATAACTGCAGGTTCTGAAAAGTAAAGACATTGGTAGGAAATTTCAGAAAAAATTGGAGGTGTGAGAAAATTAACCAACATAAGCAGATGCTCGTCTGAAAAATGAAAAAGCCAGGAAACAAACAATGAGTTACTTCTCTGCATCTAGACATAAGAAAAAGGAAAAGAGCAGTCCAAGTCAATGCACGAGTCAATCATCCGACAACCACTTAGACTAGTGCTTGAATGGACCAGTTGTTTCTTTACAGCGGATGAATAGTACAGATTCACCCTGGTAGAAAAATGCAGCGAATCCAAATGGACCAGTTGCACTGCTTGATATCTGAATGAATATTAGCATCTCCGATTTTATCTGTGATAGATAGAGCCAGCCGCGATGCCCCTGCTTGCAATCCTCCTCTGCTTTAGCTTCAGCCTTGTGCGCTCCTCCGGCGATGTCACCCAATTCGTCTTCAACGGCTTCGCCGGCGCAAATCTCACCGTCGACGACTCGGCCATGGTCACCCCGGACGGCGTCCTCGTGCTCACCAACGGCACCTACCTGATGAAAGGCCACGGCGTGTACCCATCCCCGCTCCACTTCCGGTCACCGCCGTCAAGCGCCGCCGCCGCTGGCGGCTTGCTCTCCTTCTCGACCACCTTCGTGTTCGCCATCCTCTCCGAGTACGCCGACCTCAGCGCCTACGGCATCGTCTTCTTCGTCGCCCCGACCAATGACTTCACCGCCACGCTGCCGAGCCAGTTCATGGGTCTCTTCAACACGAGCGACGTCGGGAACGCCACCAACCACGTCTTCGCCGTCGAGCTCGACACGCTGCTCAACGTGGAGTTCGGGGACGCCGACAGCAACCACGTCGGCATCGACGTCAACGGGCTGAGGTCCGTCAAGGCCGCCCCGGCAGCTTACCACGACGACGGCGGCGGCAGCCGCGGCGGCGGCGGCGTGCTCCGTAACTTGAGCCTGATCAGCGGCAAGGCCATACAAGTGTGGGTGGACTACGACGGCCGGAGCTCGGAGCTCGGAGCTCAACGTGACGCTGGCGCCCCTGCGCGTGCCGAAGCCCAGGACGCCTCTGCTCTCGCACGCCGTCGACCTCTCGCCGGTGATCACCGACACGTCGTACGTCGGCTTCGCCGCCTCCCTGGGCGCCATGTCGTCGCGGCACTGCATCCTTGGCTGGAGCTTCTCCCTGAACAACGGCTCAGCTCCGCCGCTCGACTACTCCAAGCTGCCGGAGCCGCCCGTGGCCGGCGGCGGAGGCGGCGGCCCGTCGTCGTCGAGCACGGTCCTGGAGGCCGTGCTGCCCATCGCCGCCGTGGCGTTCGTCCTCGCCGTGGCCGCCGCCGTGCTCGTGTTCCGGTGGAGGAGGGCCAAGTACGCCGAGCTGCGCGAGGAATGGGAGGACGAGTACGGGCCGCGCCGGTTCTCGTACAGGGACCTGTTCCGCGCCACCGGCGGGTTCGCCGACGAGCACCTGCTCGGCGCCGGCGGGTTCGGGCGGGTGTACAAGGGCGTGCTCCGGGGGCCTTCCAAGCTCGAGATCGCCGTGAAGCGTGTGTCGCACGACTCGCGGCAAGGGATCAGGGAGTTCGTCGCCGAGATCACCAGCATCGGCCGCCTCCAGCACCGGAACCTGGTGCGCCTGCTCGGCTACTGCCGCCGGCGCCGCGAGCTCCTCCTGGTCTACGACTTCATGCCCAATGGCAGCCTCGACAGATTTTTGTACTCCGGTGAGAGGAGGAAGCCTGCTGCTCTGGACTGGAGCAAGCGAATCCGGATCATCAAGGACGTGGCGCTGGGGCTCTTCTACCTCCACAACAACTGCGAGCAGGTGATAGTCCACCGCGACGTGAAGGCGAGCAACGTCCTCCTCGACGGCGGCATGGCCGGCCACCTGGGGGACTTCGGGCTCGCCAGGCTGCACGACCACGGCGGTGACCCGAGGACGACGCGGGTGGTGGGGACCATCGGGTACCTCGCGCCGGAGCTGGCGCGCACCTCCAGGGCGACGCCGCTCACCGACGTGTTCGCGTTCGGCGTGTTCGTCCTCGAGGTCGCGTGCGGGCGGCGGCCCATCGGGAGCGGCGGCAGCGGCGGCGACGGCGACGGCGACGGCGCCATGCTCGTGGACTGGGTGCACGGGCGGTGGGCCGAGGGGAGGCTTGGCGAGTGCGTGGACGCGAGGCTGCAGGGGGAGTTCGACGCCGGCGAGGCGAGCCTGGCGCTCAAGCTGGGGCTGCTGTGCACGCAGGCGGCGCCCGGAGCGCGGCCGAGCATGGCGGAGGTCGTGCAGTACCTGGACGGCACCCTGCGGCTGCCGGAACCGTCGCCGACGGCGCTGGATTTCGGCGCCATGGCGGCGCTGCAGAGCGACGGGTTCGACTCGTATGCCATGTGGTATCCGACGACGTCGTCGGCAGCGTCCGACGGGAGCCACGGCACGGTGTCTGATTTGTCCGGGGGACGATGACGATGACATGTTGGAACAGAACCTACGGTTGCAGTCTGAATCTATTCTTCTCAGAAGAATTGCTGTCTTGTCTGGTTCGCATAAAGTTTCAGACGACTTGGAATAGGGTTCTCAGAAGAAACATGAGAATTGGTCGTCGCCTGAGTATTCTCAGTCTTCTAGAAGTATGAATACTGCCATACTAGGTATCAAAGAGTCTAGTCAGCTCTGAATCTCTGATCTCTGCAGTTAATTTTGATTATGACAAGACCGTCTAGGTGGTACACTAGACGACCATCTGGCCACCGGCAGTCTTCCTCCGATCATAAATGGCACTGTAAATGTTTGTCTGGCACATGCGTTCCTACGATCATTTTCAAAACTACAGTTTCATACAATTATAATTATATGTATGGCAGAGCCCTCTCGTTAGTACTACTATTGTGATATTATTATTTCATAGTAACAAACACAAGAAACGTTGGTTAATAGTTCATGTAGATTCGAACTCAATTGCTTAGCTACAAATTATACAGTTTGTAGTATTTTTACGTGGCTTCAAATAGAACATGATTGAAGTTTTAAGTGCACATCTTAAATGCAATACACATGCTGCCTCAGTTGCTTAGATTTCTTGTCACTTGCTTAACTAAATTTCAATCTCTGTCCTCAGTACAGGTCAGGGCCGGGTGTGTGTGTCCCCGTCCATGGGATGAGTGTGCGTCCTTCTATGTGAGAACGGTTTGAGACTTTCTCTACAACTCTATAAAACCAAAGAGGAGAAAAAACGTCGTCCGTAAAACGATGGCCTCGCGAGCCTCGCTCCGCAGCCTCGCCTCCGTCCCTGCGACCGCGCATCCACGCCTCCACGCCCACGTTCTCCACGCCTCCACGCCGCAACCGTCGGTCTCCACCTCGCCCGCCTACATCTCCGGCTCCTCCTCCCGCGCACCCGCCTCCTACCCCGCACGGCTCGCCTCCCCGCCTCCTCCTGTGGCCGCTTCCCCGGCTCCCCGCGCCCGGAGCCGCCGCCTCGCCCGCCTGCGGCCGACCTCCGCTGCTGCGGACGACCGCTGCCGCCGCGGACATGCGACACTGCCTCCCCGACCTGGCCGACCTCGACGACCTGAGGTTAGCTACTGAAACTCGGGCATCAGATTTGACCCCAATTGGATTAATATGGGTGCTTGAGATTCGATAGCCTGCATTTAGAACTAGCATATTAATCCATTACTAAATACGCTTGAAAATAACCTTGGTCATATTTGGGGCAAAAACCATAGCAATATTGCGAGCATTCATCTTGTTGTAGCTTTCATTTTCCACAACATCTGCCATAAGATTGATGTCCCATTCAAGTAATGCTGCTTTGACAGGAGGTAGCGTACTTGCAAGGTGGCCAAATTCTTCTTCAGTGTTGCAGTGCATCACTTGTTCTGGAGTCAACGAGTCCAACACTCCACTTGGAAGTTCCCGAAACCATGCCTATAGTCAGCACCACACATTAATCATAACTGATGTACAAGAGAAACTAAATGAAAAGGAATACTGATTTACTTGAGCTATAGTTTGCTCTTCATATTGGTGGGTGTGTATTGATTCTTGGGTATGTCTTAAAATTACAGAAAATGACAGTGCTAACCTATATATGCAGAAGTTTGCCATGCTAAAGAAACAAAGGTACTGCTAATGAAAACAAGGGAAAGCACTTGCGCACACCTTTATCAGTCCAGCGAGGCAGTGCAAGTCAACACCATCTGGAACAACTCCTCTGTTTAGTTGATCCCTCACATATAGTTCTTGGCTATTGTCTGCATTTATCCTGAATATCCCTTCAGCCTAATAGAATAAGAAAACAGTATTTTCAGAACCATGGGTGCTGCCACTCTGACAACAAAATTGTCCCATTCCTTACCTGAAGATCTCCAAGTGAATATAACTTCCTTTGCATTGTCAAGAGTATTGTTGGCACATTGTTTCCTCTTCTATCATACGAGCATTGCATGGAAGTTGGTGAAACTCCAAATACGCTTATACTGGATGCAGAAATAGACAGTTTGATAAACGTAAATTATGTCAGGCTTCAACAAGTAGACTAAGTTACAGGGTTTTCCTTAAGGAAAATAAAAATTTGATGCAAACACAAGTTAAGGCCTTAAGCTTGTGGAATTCCTGGGTGCAACTGAAAGGCTATGGATGAGATACAACAATACCAGGACAATGTAATAGGTACCTACTCTAACTAAACAAGACGAATAATAAATTTGAAGTATCTTTGCCTCTCTGGAGATGAATAGAAAACTGAAAAGAACAAAGCATCCCACCTCTGATTTAGGCTTTAGCGGGGAGCTTCAATTGTTCTTTTCAAACTCTACTTGGCATTGCAAATTTCCTGATGGTTGACAATGTGCTCATGACAAATCAGAAGTGGGTGCTTTTGTTTCTTTAAGAGTACATTGCCCTTTTTTTCAGAACAGGGTACATGCTTTAGAAATGTAGAAAGTGTTAACCTTAGAATTATACATATTTTCTACTGATAGGGAAGAGGCAAGTTGAGGCTAACCGGATCAGAGAGAAGTACCCTGACAGAATTCCTGTAAGCTTCTACCCTCCTGTTTACTCTGCATTCTTGTCCAACTGTAATTCCTCTAATATATTGCAATTTGTGTAATGCAGGTGATTGTTGAGAAGGCTTAGAGGAGTGATATTCCTGACATCGACAAGAAAAAGTAAGTTCTCAACTTCTCTGTGTTACCCATAACTGCAATACTCTTTACCACTAAATTATATTATAGTTTTTGATACTGATGGCACAACGGCACCGGTAGAAATACCAAAAGACCTAATGAAACAGGGGATCTGCCTATTTTTTGTACCAGGCTATATTCATGGATCCATCAAGAAATGGGAAAAACAAGGTTCCTCTTGGGGACGTCACGAACACTACTACTCAAGGTAGTCACACTTCAACATGTTTTTAGTGTCATTAGGTGCACGGAATTATTTTTGTTGTGCAGTAATAGTGAAACATTTTCGTGACAGTAGATCATGATACGGTTGGACAACGTCTGGAAGAAGAGGATCCTAAGGCCCGTAAGAGGCGGATGGATAGAGAACGGTTGGCATCGATGTCTGCTGAGAAGAGGAATGAGCAGAACAAGAGAAGACGTGAGAGGAGGATGGAGAAAAAAGTTCGGATCGTCGAGAGTGAACCAACTGAGAAGCATGGGGGTGACCAAGATAATGATTATCAAGAAAGTGATGGCATGCAACCCTACAAAGAAACACCACGTGCGTCTGCACATTTTTAAGCTCTACAATTTAAAAAGTCGAAAAACCATTAAGAATATAAGACCAGATGGAAATACATGATGTAAATGGCAGTCCAGTTTACATCGGGTCAGCTATGGAATTGTTCATAATGTTGACTAATAATGCCAATACCTCTGTTCACAGCAATGTATTTATGGACTCTCAACTACATATTCTTGTGACTCGTGTATGCAGATGGGAGAGAAATCATAAGTCAGCAGCCGGATGAGGCTGATGAAACCGACTACATGGACATGGGTACTGCACCAGATGATGACGAAGGTAATCTTTCTTGCCTGTTGCTCTTGATAATAAATATTAAATGGTTCAAGCATATCCATTTTAACGCAACATCGAGCTGTGAACTATGCTTTTTATTCTGAATGCTTGCTTTGTGGTGTATTGTTCCAATATGTAGCTTTTCAATAGATTTGCAATTATTTCCTTTTTATCAGCCAGACATCTACTGTTTGTACTGTTCCAACATGTAGCTTTTCAGCATTAGGCTCAAAATAATAAGCAAAAGGGTTCTGTATGGCGGTTCAACTTTATGCAATGGTGTAGGTGTTTCAATTCAATATGTCTTATGAAGTTTTGTCGCCCAGTTTTGTTTCCTTGGCCTCAACCAGTGATTCTCAATAGGTGAACAGAGGTATTTCATATCTCTGCAATTTTTCAACTCCATATGGAGTAAGTGGTTTATATTCAACTCCCTGTTTCATATCTGTGCAATTTTTCAACTCTCTGTTTCAGCTACCTTCAACATGTTTTTAGTGTCATTAGGTGCACGTAATTGTTTTTTATGCAATAATAGTGAAACATTATCGTGACAGAACATCATGACACGGTTGGACAACGTCCGGGAGAAGAGGACCCTAAGGCCCGTAAGAGGCGGATGGATAAAGAACGGTTGGCATCGATGTCTGCTGAGAAGAGGAATGAGCATAACAGGAGAAGACGTGAGAGGAGGATGGAGAAAAATGTTCGGATCGACGAGAGTGAACCAACTGAAAAGCATGGGGGTGAGCTGCTTTGTTTCTATTACCTGTGGTTCTTGCACTCATATTTAATTTATTGTAAGTGAGCTGCTTTGTTTCTGTTAATCTGGTCCACAAAAGATATCTCTACTTTTTCTTCCTTCGAGATATTGTCAACTGAACTTGGTAATATTGTGCCCAGTTTGATACCAAGGAAGCACACACATAGTTCTGCTACAGGTGCTCATCTTTAAAAACTTGAATTTAGATGGGTTTGTTTCATGTAGAACATCCAATGGTGGCTAGCTTTTAAATTTTTTGATAGTACCAAACTGTTTTAACTATATGCTCTGGATGAGCATTAGTTCAGTTAGCCTTACAAATATGTCCTATAGTATGATATAGGTTTTGCAAATACTAATAGTATTTGAGTTATGCTAAAAAAATCAAGGAAATTATAAAGAGGTCTTGTTTGATATAGGTTTGATATAGCATGTTGAAAACTAAGCTTGGTTACACACTGATATCAAATGGGGTTATGTAAGATGAGACGGTACTATGGAGGACGCTATAAAGAATTACTAAGCTGTCTTTTCATTTTTCTTGATGTTTTTTCTTTAATAAGATAGCATGTGCATTCCACGGGTGTTTACTTGTTACTCAAATTTCTATGTCAATATGCTACCTAAGATATTGAGAACTGGTTCATGATCGAAGAAACCGTTAATTTTATCCATGGCCAATATTCAATTGGTTTCTTGAATTATAAGTCAATGTCTAAGATTTACCATGAGTTTATCATGCCATTATCTCAGAGACTGAAGGTGTATTCAGAATAATTAGTAACTGCTATTTTTTTATGTTTGTGGGGATAACAATTACATTTTTTTCCTATGATCATATAGGCAACATATGTAGCAACACGGCAGTGCATTTTCAAGGCTTGGTCAGTCGAGAAGGCCATTGCTCTCTTGTGATCTGTGCTGCCAAGCGATGCCATTCCTACTGAACCACTAGAGTAATTTGTTGCTTGAGTTTATTGGTATGGCTTGGGTATGTTGGCACCCCAAACAAAGCCTCAGTGTTTGCAATATGCTGAGTATGCATGAGCCCTCGTGTTGGGGAGATGAGGCATATGGAACCGATGATTTGTGTATTGAATTCGGTTTTATCTCACATATTGTCTTCTTGTCATAAACCTATTTAGCCTATTTTTTCTGTGTATTAAGAATTACTTGTGCATATCTACCAATTAGTAATTGACAAATTAGTTTTTAATTTAATTAGTGAATGGTTGGCTCTATGAATTCAAACCTATTTGTTTATTACAAGTTTTACAAATATACGTTTTAATAACACGTGTGTGTCGCTGTTGATATGGATAATAAATACTAGATCTTGTAAAGTGTCTAATTATGAGGCTATTGCAATCCATTTTAGGAGTTGTACATGTTTCAACCCCCGTGGACGATCAGAATGTCTCTCCCAATGAGAGTAGGCGTCGCAAGGATAGGGCACAGTATGCGGCAATGTCTCCTTGCCAGAAAACTATACTTAATAAGAGGCGGAGGGATTCACATGTTCCAAAGAGACTATTTATGACACCACAGGAGAAGCAGGAAAAAACAAGACAGTCCAAGATGAACTATAAAAAGAGGATAAAAGAACATCAATCGAACAACTTACACCCTGACTCTATCGCCGTGGCTAACCCTCAATGGACCCCTAAGCTTATATTCCCTTCTGAAGGGTCTTCTTCAGGTCGGATGAGTGATTCTATGACTATTCCTGATCTTCACGGGAATCCTGTTTACATCCGTACGACCAATGGTGCTGATTCTGAAGTCGAACCGCCAGTAGCAACTGCTCATCATGCAACACGTAGACATCATGTGACACCTGGTGAGAGGAACTCACTACAGAACCGACGAAATCGTTTGTTTGAGTCAACCATAGGACCAAAAGCAAAGAGAGATACACATGCCGACGCGGACTCACAAGACATTAACAACGGTAATTAACCAATATTAATTCTACCATTCATTTTTTCTTTGCACCGTTTGCTTCCATTCTTTGTGTTGCTTTTATATTTTATATTATATAAATGTCTTTTCATTTTTTATCAATAATATATAGGTGATGTAGAAATTGACGCTACTGCATCGGTACCCATGAATGATTCTTGCAATACACCATGTATACAACCACCCATTGCTGAAGACGGTAATTTTTTCTACTATTGGTTCATCATAATATATAATAGGAAAAAGTCTATTTTTCACCATCCAACACTTACTTCATGTCTCACGCGCCATTCATCTTCCGCAGAAACCCCTAGGCCCGGGACACATAACGAAGGGTGCACTCAGACACAACCATTCGTTGTTGACGAGCCTTATTCTATGCCTCCACACGTTGTACATCCAGACACATATGAAGACATGGCGGAGGACGGTAAATTTTCCCGTGTCTCGTTTGTCTATTATTCATCATCGTAGTAAATGCGTCGGTGTCACCACTCATGTGCCTACTTTGCATCAGATGGTAATGAGAACATCATATTTGAGGAGGATGAAGAAGAGGATGAGGGGTATCTTTTTGCTGGGCAAGGTACACATCGCAATTATTAACTCACATTCAGTTAGCGATTAACATCCAACATATAACACCATGCAAATCTCTCGCGTGATTATTACTAGGTGATTATGGTGATGCCGATGCTGAAGTCGATATTGAGATGGACGATGAAGATGACGGTGAAGAAGATGTACCAGATCCATACGGTGCGGTCTACGCCAATGTCCCTGATGAGACACACATGCTCAAGCCAGTGGACAACTGCGAGCATTGCAACGCAAAGAAGTTTGAGTCCGAGCCACCGGGATTCTGTTGTCGTAGTGGGAAGATTCATCTGCCCAGTCCTGAGACACCACCTGAACTAATGAGATTGTGGTCAAGCTCGGACTCTGATGCTAGGCACTTTCGTGCAAACATCAGATATTTCAATGGACACTTCTCTTTCACATCTCTATACTGTAAACTTGATCGCGGCACCACCGACATGAGAGATTGTGGAATTTACACGTTCCGTGCCCATGGACAAATGTACCATAACATACGATCATTTGGTCAAGAGGATGGTCTTCAACCCAACCACCTTGAGCTCTATTTTTATAACGACGATCCATCTCTTGAGCATAGGCTTAGCAAGTGTCGTGAGAAGTCTAAAGAAAGAGATGGGGAGGTCATCCGCCGTCTGAAGGACATCTTACATGGCATTAATCCGTACTCAGAGCATATTCGCCATATGGGTCAAGTTGAGAACCTTGAGGATTACCATATCGAGTTGAACCTTGATCAACGGCTGGACCAGAGAACTTACAACGTGCCATTAACATCAGAGGTTGCAGCCATTTGGATCGAGGGGAGCGAGCGTCGAGGCCAGTTCGATGAAAGTGTTATCCTCCAGGGGAGGGATAGGTCGATCCATGGCATCCGATTCTACCATGGATGCTACAACGCACTCTCATACCCGCTGTTCTTTCCACGAGGTGAGCTCGGGTGGCACAATTGCATTCCAAAAGTTGGTGTGACCGAGGCTAAAGTCAAGAAAGCTTTAGCCACCCGCAAGGCGCGCGCTCAGGGTGATGGCAATGTTGATGCTGGTAAGTTGATTTGTCAAATACCTATGTCTAACAAACCTTAAACAATTCTCTCATGTGCTTTCAATCACGATACTTACTGCAAAAAAAACCTTATGTGTGTAGGGTCTGCCGGGAATAAATATGTCTCCATACGTGATTACTATTGCTACAAACTCCAGATGCGGCCTGGGATTTTTAATCCAATTCTACACGGCAAGCGTCTATTCCAGCAGTTTGCCGTCGACACTTACGTGAAGATTGAAAGCTCATGACTAGACTTCATCCGCTTCCATCAGGACACTATCAGGGCTGACCTGTACCAAGGTCTGAGGGACAGCTGGCGTACGGGTGTGGAGGACGCGAAAGAGGTTGGTAAGTGTACTGTGTTATGCCCGTCGTTCATCGGAGGGCCCCAAAATATAAGGCGTCGGTACTTGGACGCGATGGCTCTGGTGCGGAAACTTGGTAAACCGGACATATTCCTCACAATGACATGCAATCCTAATTGGGATGAGATCAAGAATGAGCTTTCTCCTAGACAGTGCGCACAGGACCGTCCAGATCTCGTAGCTCGAGTTTTTAGGGCGAAGTTGGAGGAGCTGAAACACACGTTGTTGGAGAAAGACATACTTGGGAAGGTCCGTGCCTATGTATATGTTGTTGAGTTCCAGAAGAGGGGCTTGCCACATGCACACTGGTTGCTTATAATGCAAAGTAAGTACAAGATCACATGTCCTGAGCCAGTGCCGTAGCCAGGAATTCTATCTAGGGGGGGCCGATCAGATACGTCAACATATATCGTTATAACTAGACTATCAACAGATAAAGGGATCCAATAGAATTTTACTGCATCACAAAATATAAGTAGGTGCAATATTAAAATTTATGATTACCGTACAGAAAAGCAACAATAGATCAAAAAAATCATAGGAACTAACCATTTTCACTTAAGTCTTACTCTACGTGTCTTCATATCATTAAAATCATCGATAAGTGCATCCGTTGCGAACCTCGCTGCAATCTCCTTCTCAATGTATATTATTAGGCAATTCCTTAGAAATTCATCTCCCATTTTATTTCGATGTCTTGTCTTGACAACTTTCATCGCAGAGAACGCACGCTCTGTTGTTGCCGTTGAAACAGGTAGAGTTAAAACAAGTCGAATTAACCTGTCAAAGCAATGGGAAATGATTAATACTTCGCAGCTATAAAAATAAACATAACAGCTAAACGAAACAGGAGAAAATTTATATAACCTGTCAATCAAATAATACTCATTTGATTTTCCAGTTTCCACTAGCCGACGACACAACTCAGCAACTGTGGATAAATTCTGAAACTGTTGATTCGTGAGCACATCAAGCTCATAATGTCGTAATTGTAGTCTCAACTTATTTATTTCTTGTTCAGAAAAATCAGCAGGATAGAACTTTGAAGCCAACAAGCAAATATCATCAATTTTGAAAGATTTGAATGAATCCCTAGGATCCAAAGAGGCACACAAAATGAGAAGCTCTGTAGCTTGTTCATTGAACCTGCAATTCAACTCATGTATTTGTTGCAGGCCTGGATCTCTCTCTACTACCAAAACACTGTTACCTTCACAATTGATTCTTTGAACTTTACATGGTTGTTGCTGTGGAATTTCCTCTAGCACCGGCTCATCTTCCTCCTCCTCTGGCTCTTCTTGCTGTGCTGCAAGCCAGCTAGCAATTTCATCTTCTTCAGAGTCAGAGCAAGAAACAACCGGGTCAATTTGTCCAGGGCCTCCACCTAGATCAGCACAACTATCTTTCTTCTTGTAGAAACAATCAAGTGTCTTCCTTTTAAGATTCATGATTATCCTTGAAAAATAATTTTTCAATTAGTATATACATTTTACGACTACAAATTGGTTTCATAAATCGAAGTATAATTTATAATCAAACAAATAATTAAGCTAAGTGTCACATAGTTACCTTTCCTTGCCTGCTTCTCCCCGGAGAACATGCGCCTGTGCTGCTGTGCAGACGTGCGGTAGGGTTGCACTTGACTGGTTGGGACTGGGACACTGGGTACTCTCTACTCTGAACTCGGCGTCGGCGCTCGGCGATTCACAATTGGGAACTGCCGAACTGGGAAGAGGAAGACGAAGAAGACCGCAGGAGATTGGGCGCCCGGCGCCGGCGGCGGAAAAACGAAACGACGTAAGGTGGCTGATCGATGGTCTTCTAGAATCTGGATTCTGATGATCTGATCCCTCGGCTTCCAATGTTGTCTACTGGGCTATTGGATTGGACTATTGTTTACTAAAAGCCCACGCAAAGAAGTTCTTTTGGCCCATAGAACAGCAGGGGGGTAATTTTTTTTGGCACGTTGGTGGGGGCCGTGGCCCCTGCTGGCCCCCCTGCCTACGCCGTTGTCCTGAGCAGTATGACATGCTTATATCTGCTGAGCTACCGAACAAGAAGAAGTACCCTGAACTTTACAAGATGGTGACGAAGCATATGATGCATGGCCCGTGCGGGGTGCTAAATCCATTATGTCCATGTACGAGGGGGCGTACTTCATGCAAGAACCGTTACCCGCGACAATTCTGCGATTCGACCTCGCAAGGAAAGGATTCATACCCTATTTACCGGTGACGGGACGATGGTCGAAAGGAAATGATTCGAGGTCAAATCTTGGATAATCAATGGGTTGTTCCATACAGCCCGTACCTGTTGCGCCATTTCAATTGCCACATAAATGTTGAGGCATGCAGCAACATTAAATTTGTCAAATATCTATTCAAGTACATATACAAGGGTCACGATAGAGCATCTGTGGCTGTTAGGGAGGCTGGAAAAAAGGATGACAATGGTGACGTTGATGAGATAACGAAATATAGAGAGGCCCAGTGGGTCACGCCTCCAGAAGCGATGTGGAGGATATACAGTTTTGACTTGAGCCAGAACTATCCACCGGTGCAGCAGCTGCAGCTTCATCTACCGGACATGCATATGGTTGTGTATAATAAACGGGACAAGATTGAGCGGATAGTAAAAAAACCAGGTGTCGAGGAATCCATGCTAACAACATACTTTGACGTCAATAGGTTGAATGAGTCTGCTCGTGGAATTTTGTATCGTGACTTTCCTGAGCATTATACTTGGGACTCAACTCATAAAGTTTGGAACAGCAGGAAGAACTCTGTATACCAGATCGGGAGACTTGTATCAGCGAATCCGGCAGAGGGCGAGCGCTATTTTCTGAGGGTTCTCCTGAATCATGTTGCTGGCGCGACATCATGGAGGGACCTAAGGATTGTTGATGGTGTGCTCCTACCTTCTTTCCGTGAAGCTGCGGAGAGGCGAGGTCTAATTGAAGAAGACAATACACTAGATGATTGTCTAACTGAAAGCAGTCTTTTCCAGATGCCATCCTCATTGCGTAGGTTATTCGCAACAATATTGGTATTCTGCGAGCCGAATGATGTGGCCACCTTGTGGACAAAGCATGTTGACGCAATGTCAGAAGACTACAGGCGCAACAATCCAAACCCAAAGCTGGTCGAACAACTGGTCTTGATTGACATTAGGAATATGTTGCAGTCTATGGGTAAGGACATAAGGTCGTTCCTGTTGCCAGAAATTGATGATGCATATGACGACGCTAGCGGTATCCCACGTGAGATATATGAGGAGGCAAACATTGAGCAGAATCTGGAGGATGCGTGACTTTCTGATTCTCTAAACGAGGAACAAAGGGCCGCCTACGATGAGATAATGTCCAAAGTCGACACGAAACAAGGTGGTTTGTTCTTTGTGGATGGACCTGGTGGCACCGGAAAGACATTTTTGTATAGGGCACTTCTCGGCACCCTGCGCAGTCAGGACAAGATTGCTGTAGCTACAGGTTCATCTGGTGTCGCGGCGTCCATAATGCCTGGTGGCAGGACGACACACTCACGTTTCAAGATTCCCCTATCTCTTGAGGATGGCTGCAGTTGTAGCTTCACAAAACAGAATGGTACTGCCAAGCTGCTGCGACAAGCGTCTCTCATCATTTGGGACGAGGCGACTATGACAAGGAGGCAAGCTATGGAAGCGCTAGACAATAGCATGCGCGATATAATGGGTCGAGAGGATCTACCATTTGGTGGCAAAACTGTTGTCTTCGGTGGGGATTTCAGGCAGGTCCTCCCTGTCGTACGGAAAGGGTCCAGGGCTCAGATTGTCGGTGCTTCTCTACGGAGTTCGTATCTATGGGAGTCCATGCGCCACCTTAAGCTTGTGCGCAACATGAGGGCGCAGAGTGACGAAGTCCAAGGCAACATGGCCAGACACCTTAAGTTTGCAGAATATCTTCTGCGGATTGGTGGTGGGACGGAGGAAGTCAATGGAGATGGTGAAGTACGTCTTCCTGACGATATATGTGTACGGTACTCTGGGAATTCTGAGAAAGACCTTGACATGTTGATCGAAACTATCTTTCCAAACCTCAATGCAAACATGACAAACAAAGACTACATCACATCCAGGGCGATTTTGTCCACACGTAATGATTGGGTGGACAGTATTAATACGAAGATGATCGATATGTTCCAAGGTGGAGAGATGGTGTACCATAGTTTCGATGAGGCGGTTGATGATCCGCATAACTACTATCCGTCGGAGTTCCTAAACACATTGACTCCCAACGGGCTACCTCCACATGTGCTAAAGCTCAAGGTCGGCTGTCCGGTCATATTGCTTAGGAACATCGACCCTGCAAATGGACTATGCAATGGAACGCGACTAGTGATTCGAGGGTTCCAAAGAAACACAATCGATGCAGAAATTGTGGTGGGGCAACATGCTGGGAAGAGGGTTTTCCTTCCTCGAATATCGTTATGCCCCTCTGATGATGAGATGTTCCCGTTCCAATTTAAGAGAAAGCAGTTCCCTATAAGGCTCAGCTTCGCCATGACAGTCAACAAGTCACAGGGTCAAACTATTCCAATTGTTGGAGTGTACCTACCCACCCCTGTGTTCTCTCATGGTCAGCTGTATGTTTCCATGTCTAGAGCCACATCTAGAGCAAATATCAGGATCCTCGCCCTCCCACCAGACGCAGAAGCAAAGGAGGAAGAGGCTAAAAGGGAGGAACAGAAAAATGCTAGGAAGAAAAGAAAGGGCAAGGATATTACAAATGCCAAGGAAAAAACAAAGAAAAGGTGGCCAGCAGTAGATGGCACGTATACGAAGAATATAGTATACAAAGAGGTTCTGACACTGTAGGTGAGGTAATATAAATAATAATTATTCTAGTATTTCTTACACTTCTCATTCAGTTTAATTATATTTTACAACCCTTGCTTCTTAGCCAGAACTCGTAGAACAAAATGAACAATTTGGAGCCTGCAATTTTACAAAATATTCTATTGTGCCTCATCACAAAATCTGCATTTGCAGACTGTGTTGTGCAAGAGCTTTTTCAAAATTTCCGCTTCTATTAAGCAAAGGAGGTATTTTTCATGTAAATGCTGACAAATTAAAGCAAATTAACTTCTGATCTTGAGAATTAGCATTTCATGAAGACAACCTTTTCTTTTTTATTTTATTCCCAACCAAACCATACACTATGTGAACAACTGGAATGAATGTGTAAAGATATTCTCATAGAGTCCAGAACAGTTGGATTTGTCATTTTGTCAGTTTTCTATGATTTGTTATGATTTTTCAAAGTTCACAACAATTAATTCTAAAACAACAACGAAAAAGAAAAAACACTTTCACAACTGGAACCCTGAAACTTTTCAATCTTCATAAGTAGAACCTTTTCTCACGAATAGGTCCTCAGATTTATCAATGACCCCCAGAACTATTCCACCTTTATACATAAACCCAAATCTTTTATCAAACACCCCCTACACTTCTTTCTCTTCACCAACCAACTCCCCCTTCTTCTTCCTCCGGTCAGCAACGACGCTAGCACCAGATCGGGTCTGGAGCAGCGCCGGCAAACCCTCCCGCCACAGGTGGACTAGCACAGGGGCAACCCTCCTCCCCGCGCACCATCTCTCCCACTTCTCCCCCTCCGAACACTACCCCAGCGTGGCTTGGCGATCAGTACTGATGGCGGCAACGGATGGCAGAAGGATGGTCATGGTGGCATCAGAACTTGCTAGGCGTAGGTCCGAGGGCAGTTGAATCCTCCTCCGCGCGTGCACGGGATCCATGCCTCCGCTGTCTCCTCACAGCGCGCCATAAAACGGGAGCCTCCACCGTCTCTTGGCACGGGAGCTTTCCTGTGTGATACCGTTGCAACTGCCTACATGCAGCGAGATGGTGAATCTAAACAGAGGTTAGACAAACATTATAGCCTCCGTGGAGGTACCACCGATGGAATCCCTTATTTTGATGAAAGGGTGTTGAATTACCTGTGACATGACATGGTATTTATTTTGAATTAATTCAATTTAATTACCCTCTGACGTTGTTGTAACTGATTGGTGTTTGATGCCTGTTTAGGTTTTTCTTCCAATAAACATCAAAGATTGCCACTGGTATCTCGCTGTGGTCAATGCTAAATGCCATTAGATACAAATCCTTGATTCCTACGGTTCAGCTTTTTCAAGAGATGAACTACAAGGCATTGTGAGTTTTTCCAGCCTTACTATACTATGCATATGTCACTGCATACAAGTATATTAAATAAAAGTGTATCCATCTCAACTAATTTACAGCTCAATGGGATGCAACGTCAAATACATTTTATGGCTGAGCGCAATGTAATACCAGATACAACGTGGCCAAACTTCGATGTTGCTTCCTGGCCTTATAGAGAGGTTTTTGGGAAGAAACGAATGCAAACAGACGGGTTAGTCAACAAAACTTTTAATATGCAAACTAATAATCATAATTGTTGTTGTTTTGTCATAGTTTTTATTTACTGTAGTTGTTCGTGCGGCCTATTCATGGTAAACTACATGGAATATTGGACTGGGGAGTCTCTGTCGGACATTTTCACTCAGGTTCGATCGCATGGATTGCATGAATACTTTTATATTAATATAATACTTATAAAGCTAACTATGGATTTGACACTGCAGCATGATATGAGACTATTCAGACCAAAGATGGCTGCAATATTGCTATTGACAGATTTTAATGAAAGGAAAGGGCGGCCTAAGTTCGATAATGACACGGATACTGGAAGCCCAAATGATTGTCAGATTCTAGATGAATCTGACTGGATATGTACTCAGAGCAAAAAGAGGAAACAGGCGGATCAAGGTGATGAGTATTCTGGACAGCTTGCATTAGCGGGGAATGCATCTACTCAGAAAAATTTGACAAAACGCCATAATGATCGTGCTGAGGACGAGTTCTTATACATGATGCAAGATATGGCTGGTGAGATGACCACAGAAGAAATGAAGGAAGTGCTATGTGATTATATTAAGACAATTCGAGATCCCAACATATTAGAGTAAGTTTAGTAATTTCTTCTTATTGCTTTAAATCTTATTAATAGAATAATATTATTCTGAATGATCCTGATGATTTTTATTTTTTAGGGAAGTTTGGGTAAAAAGTATGCACCCATACAATATTGAGCTGAAGGTACGTGATCTCAAATCGTCTTTGGGTGTGGATGAACCAATGTCCACAAATTGTTTCAACCTTGGCGTCCGTTATCGTGCTACGAAGAATACAGCAAGATGAGGTATTCTGAGAGAGGGTTTTTGAAGCACTACCTAGACCTACGTTTCTGTGTGAGTTCTTTCACCACTATAGTTTTGAACTGAAAAATATATTACAATCAAACACGAAATATACAATATCAGTAAGAAGTTTTACTCATATGTTAAACATGCACTTTGTGTAGATATTGAGTGATTTACATCGACACCCGAATTACCGTAAAAAACCCAGTGCTTGGTCGTTGGCCCAAGCAATTGGTGGATGGGAAATTATGGACTATGACCACAATCGCTGCAGATTTGTATGGCTGCTCCTTTTTTAATTTTAGTGATAGAAATTTATCTGATATCCTAATATAAATTATTTTGCAGACTCTTTTGCCATGGGAATTTAATAGAAACTTTATATTGTATGTGATCGACCACAAGAGTAAAAACATTACTATTATTTGCACCCAACCTATACGGGATTGTTTTAAAGATGAGCCATGGAAACAATACATTTTGAGAATGGTAGACATTATTCAAATGTATAGATCTGCCATGAGAGTACATCAACCTGGATGGGAAGAGCATCTTTTCGAGTGGAAGCATATAATTGCAGATGGAATCCCAAAGAACATTCCTAGGTAACTGTCTTTGAATTGTCATCCTATTGGATACAAAAAATAATTTTTTTAAAGGATCTGGGTTGACCAATGATTTTGCAACAGACATCTAACTGGATATATCATTCTTCAATATATGACCTCGATCCACAATGCAAAAGCCACTACAATTTGTACGGTAAGTATTTTTGTATCGATATGTACTTTTCAATCAAATCACATGTCATAGTATTATAAATTTACATATATGTGCTGCTTATATATAGGATGGCAAAACAATGCGGCAAAACTTTTTGATAGACATATTATGGTCGAGGGGGAATGCGTATCGAACGAGGCTTCCCAAAGGCGTACAAGACTATCTTACCTGCATCACAGGAAAAAGTCTTTAAAATAGAGATGCTCAGAAAGATTGTAATATTTAGAACTTATCGCTATTCTACAACTAATTGATGTGTTATTGTCATTGATCTCACTTGGTCTCAATGTTAATTTATTTGATTGTTTGTTTTGTTTAAATATTTATATGTCATTTGTTATAAATATTTTGTTGCCCGTAGCAACGCACGGGCACGATCCTAGTGAGTTCTTATTATTGTGTTTTGCAAAATTAGCATGAGCATGTAGCTCCAGTTCCCAGATAGGCCGTTTATAGGGGTAGAACATACGTGCATACGTGTATGCCTCAGAAAAAGGGTTGCAATTCATTTCTATTTCTCAAACAGTTTAGTTCCTTGAAGATTAACATAGACAGCTTTATAAACCAGGAGAAGCAGGTGCCTCCGTAGAAGTGTCTACATCCATCTTTCCGTCATAGACTTTATCCGGTTAAATTTTTGAATCTTTGACGATCAACTCTAAGCTATCTAGATGGAACCATAAAATTCTATTTGTATTCATTATTTTAAAAGTGATTTCATAACGTCATACGTTTATTAGATTAAAAATATAATAATAGAAAATACTTATATAGTAAAAAGAAAAGAAAGATGGAGTATCTGTTTCAAAATTATTTTCCTTCAAATTCCAAGTGATCAAAATATAATTGTACAAACGTTCCCTTTGGATCCACTTTTCTAGAAATCACGGGCAAATTAAACAATTTTGTTGCCTAAGAGCGGATGAGCAAATTAAACTTTCCCTTTGGATCCACTTTCCCTAAGATTCGTCGGTACTAGCTCTGGGAACATTGCGCCACCATCTAGATACTTCACAACCTGCCTCATGCTTGGTCTTTCGCTAGGCAGAGGGTGTGAGCAGAGCAACCCAAGCTTCAGAGTTAGGCACACCTGTCCTGCGTCATAGTTACACTGAAGCTTCGAGTCCACTGCTTCCACGAGTGATCCATTGAGCCAGTGCTCAAGAACACAGTCCACAAGTGCACAATTCTCCCCCTCCATGCCCTGCTCAATGGGTCTTCTCCCACATGCCACCTCTAGAAGGAATGCGCCAAAGGCGAAGACATCTGTTGCCGGGCTTGATTTCCCCGTGCGCATTAGCTCAGGAGCTAGGTACCCCGTGGTGCCGACCACACGAGTGGTATAAGAATTGGTACTATGATCATATAATCTTGCGAGGCCAAAGTCACCTAGTCGGCCATTCATCTCGTCGTCGAGGAGCACGTTGCTTGGCTTGATGTCTCGATGCACAATGACCTGCTCCCACTCCTCGTGCAGGTAAAGCAGGCCTGCCGCGATGTCTTTGATGATCCGAAACCTCTGATCCCAACCTAATGTGATCTTGCCTTGGTGATCATACAGAAGATTTTCGAGGCTACCATTTGGCATGTACTTGTACACGAGAAGTAGCTCCCCTTTCCTCCTGCAGTAGCCGAGCAGCGGCACGAGATTCCGGTGCCTCAGCCGGCCCATGCTTGCAACCTCGGCGACGAACTCCTTCATCCCCTGCCTCGACTCGTCGGACACCCTCTTCACCGCGATCTCTGATTTGCATCTTGGGAGCACGCCCTTGTACACCTCGCCGCTGCCGCCTTTCCCGATCAGCCTCTTCTCCGTGAAGCCATCGGTGGCACGGTGCAGGTCCTTGTACGCGAACCGGTGCGCGCCGAGCTCGGCCTCCCAGTCCTCGCGCAGCTCGGCGTACTCCATCCGCCGGCGCACGTACACCAGGGCGGCGGCGGCCGTCACGACGGCGGCTGCCGCGACGGCCGCAATCGGCAGCACGACGGCCAGCGCCTTCCGCCGGCGGGGCTTCGAGCTGGGGCGCGGGTAGTCGGGCAGCCGGGCGACGTCGAGCGGCGGCGCGGCGCCGTCGAGGGCGAATCTCCAGCCGAGCACGTAGTGGCTGCACGCCATGACGCCGGTGGAGGACGAGAAGCCGACGTAGGCCTCGGCGGGCACCGCCGCGGCGAGGTCGACGGCGCGCGAGAGGAGGGGCTTCTTCGGCTTGGGCACGCCGACGGGCGCCAGCGTCACGTCGAGCACCGTGGAGCGGCCGTCGTAGTCCACCCACACCTGCATGGCCTCGCGGCTGAAGAGGCTCAGATCGCGGAGCGCGCCGTCGCCGTCGTTGTGGTAGCCGGCGCTGGCGGCGGCGACGGAGCGGAGGCTGTCGACGTCGATGCCGACGTGGTTGTTGTTGATGTCGCCGAACTCGTAGTTGAGCACGGTGTCGAGCTCGACGGCGAGGATGTGGTTGCCGGCGGCCCCGGGCCCGGCGCCGTCGGTGGTGTTGAGGAGGCCCAGGTACTGGAAGGGCATGGTGGTGGAGAGGCTCCGCGCGCGCGAGACGAAGAAGGCCAGCCCGTGGCTGCTCAGGTGGAGGTGCGGCGACACGATGGCGAACACGAACGCCGCGGAGAAGGACCGCACGGCGCCGCCGGGCTCCGGGTCGCGGAACCGGAGCGGGGACGGGTGCAGCGCGTGGCCGGTCATGGCCACGGTGCCGTTGGTGAGGACCAGGAGGCCGTTGGGGGCGACGCGCGCGGCGCCGTCGAGGGCGAGGCTCGCGCCCGCGAAGCCGTCGTAGGCGAACTCGCCGGCGCCGGCGGATACTGCACGCTGAAGGCCGGCGATGAGGAGGACGGCAAGTGCAAGGACGACGGGCATGGTCGCGTAGGCAGGATGGAACTCTTGGTTTCGGTGGCTAACGACACCGAGGAGCAAAAGCTCGCCTGTGAGGCTGTGATCTTGTGGGTTAACTAAACTACTCCATAGGAGCGAGGTGGCTTCCAGTGACGGCCTCCTGGTCTTGCAGTATTCAACGGCTGCTCTGCTCCTGGTCACTGGTCAGCACGAGACGCTACATTTCCCTGTCTCATGATAGCTTTGCCCTGCTGCTGAAACCACCAAGAGTGAATGCCATAATTTGTGTGTGAAGAGTCATTGATCCGAGGCTGTGAAAAGGATATTTTAGATTGGGGTTATCCGTGATATGTCAGTGCTCCGGCTCCTCCTTTTCAAAAAAAGATTGGGGTTATCAATGGATGAACGGCATGGACCGTTCTCTGTGAGATAGCAGGGATGGATGTAAAGTCTTTGTTTCTACACCCCTGCTTCAAGTTCAAGGACTCGTGAGTCTAATGTTGTTCGAAGTTGGACTGATGGAAAAGGAACATCACCCATGTTTGTATTTTTTTACTTTTATACCGGGAAAAGCTAATCCAGCTTCCACAACATTGATACATTGATTTTGTTTGACTTTTGACACGAAGGTTTTACGGTGCCACTCCGCTAAAATGAGCCCAAATACTGTACCTGAATGAAGCCCACGGCCCAAAATGAGCCCAAATTTGTAAGCCCACAAAACCAGCGGATCGGATTAAGAAGGGGCACGGCACCAACGAAAGTACACGAAACCAGGTCAGCCACGCCCACCGGAACGACGCGAGCATTCCCCACCCGTTTCCCCGAAGACCAGCGGCGCCACCACACCACCCATGGCTCTGGCGGCGGCGAGATCCGGCCTCCGGTCGCTGGCGGCGCGCGCCGCCCCGGCTAGGCGCCGCATGTCCTCCTCCGTCCACGACGACGCCTGTGCGTACATCTCCGCGCCCTCGCGCTGGCCCCTTCTGCGCTCCCTCCTCTTTCTTCGCGAGTCCCGATCGGTTCCTGATTTGGGTCTCGGTCGTTGTGTTTGCTTTGCATCCGCAGATGAGACGGCCAAGTGGGAGAAGATCACCTACGTCGGGATCGTGACCTGCACCCTCTTTGCGGCGTACAACCTCTCCAAGGGCCACCCCCACTTCGACGAGCCGCCGGTTAGATCTCGCTCTCGAGTTATTGGAATCTCTGATTAGATGTGCCTTGAGTCTGATGCGTCGTTGTTGTTCCCTGATTGTTGCAGGCGTACCCTTATCTGCACATCCGCAACAAGGAGTTCCCCTGGGGTATGGACTGTCTGCCTCTGTCATTTCGTTCTGGCTACTTGTTTGACTTGATGTTCTTTGATTCGTTCCCTTAAGTTAGGGTTTGATTGGAACGTTTTAGGGATTAAAACTTGATTTGGTAACTTGCTGCTTGGTTTAATATGTGATAAGTTGCATGTGAGAGAGAGGCTTCGTATGGCATTATAACCTAGCATTTATTTTGTAGAGTTCTTCATTTCTCTATAGGATTGCCTTGGTTAACTAATTGTATGTATTCTGCATCTGTTGACTCTGTAAGAGGCTTTCCGCCTATTGAATAAATTTTTAAATTCAAATAAGGAGTGTCCTTTGATTCCATGTTTCACCAGAAACTACTGTGCTTTGTCATTTAACATATAAGTTGAACTTGATTACACTTGCATTATGTACTAAATGTTCATGAGCCATGCAGACTTCTTCTGCTATATGAACTTCACCCTAGTTATATTGGGATCCTTCCATTGTACAGAGTTTGGAAATGCAGGGTTCAATCTTGTATTGTGTCCTGGTTATGCCCTAAAGTATTTGCTATCATCTTCGATGATCTGCTCTATTGTGTTGCCATTATGCCTGTACTTAACACAGTATGTACTAGGAAACATAACAGCTGAGCTAATCTCTTTCCTATTTGATAATTCGTTCAACTCAAGTCTAGTATGTCACACTGGCACATGAGTATAAGCATTCCACCCTTGCAGTCCTGTGCTCTCCCATAAGAGTTAATAATTGAGGCATTCAAACATGCACTGTCAAGTGTGCCTTTCTTTTCACCCTTCTGTCACACATAGGGGTGGTAACGGATCATGGCCCGTTTGTTCCTTCACAATCTAACTTGGCCCTAACAAAATTTAGCTCAAAAACTAGTATTATTTTGGCCCGGCCCTAATGTGGCCCGATCCTTAAAATTTCTAGTACAAAAGTGAGGGCCCTTTACCACCCCTAGTCACACACTAACACCAAATACCACCAAGTATTTTGGCAGTAATTTGTTCCAATTATTGTATGCAGCAGATGCCATTGTTTCCATACTAGATATTCCGTTATCATTTAAGCATTGCAGCTCTGTCTTGTATACTGTATATATATATAGGGAAAACATCTTTTAGAATCCAAAGAGTTCTTTTGTAACATACAAGTTAGCTGTGAACAGTAAATGTTATTACGATTAGGACTAGTTGTTGGAGTCAGAACTTCATATTATCTATGAATATGTGTTTTCTATTTCTGATGCATCATTGAATTTTGTAATGCAGGACCTGATGGCCTGTTTGAGAAGAAGGACCACCACTGAGCATTGAATTGCGCACCTTCAGGAGTTGGTGCATGTTTTAAAGGGTTGTCTGGTTGTTCCAGTGATTTTCTTTTCCATTAAAACCTATTTGCTGCAACAAGAAATAAGAAAGATGAAACTCTTGTGTTGACAGTCAGGTCTTTAACTGTGTTGTTAGCTGTTGCCTGTCTTGTTTTCCTTTCATTCCACATCAAAGATAACATGCAAGTTCATATTGCCCAGTTTCAGGAAACCTTGTCCCCATTATCAAAAGCTCGTTACCATATTCTGATGGCTTCAGATTGTGGCTTGTTGTGATAATTTTGCCGTGTCATTGGCATCAAGTCAGCTCATAGTTTCTTTTCTGTTTTTCTTTTTCTGGGAGAAATGGTGGTGGGCGAAGTTTAAGGTCATTATTATGATGATTTCTAGCTGGTTAGGATTTAGCAGTAAATCAGAAAATTGCGCATTACTGTGGTAGTTCCTCAAAAGGTGAAATCTTTACACGGGAAGCTATTGCTGCACCAAGAAGACGATGCTTCGGGCAGTAGCAACTAGCAAGACGTGAAGAACTACGACATAATCTAATCTCTTGCTGTTGACAATACTTTCTTACGGGACATCTAATTTAAGAACACGAAGAACTACGAGATAATCTAACGCCTTGTAGAAACTAGACATAAACCGAAACAATTTTGTGTCAGCTGGGCGCGCTTCTGTCTCAGCACTCCGTTTAATCGGTAGTAAGAATGAGCTCTCCCTGGTTAAGCAATGCCGTGTCCTGCAACAGATGCTGCAGTCCCGTTCTTACTGGTCTGAAGCTGCTTCTGATTCTCACCGGAAGACCTATTGTTGGTAGCCTTCTCGTTCTCTGCTCCAGGTGACCCTGCGGCGAAACGGTTCGGAACGCCACCAGCTGTTCCTCCGGCATGCAAGGACGACATATCAACAGATGAAGTGTTCCTCAGAGCAGATCCACTCAGAGTCAAAGCAGTGCCATCTGCTGCCCGTCCGGTGGCATTCGCCAGCAGAACAACAGGCTCAACAGCAGCGCCATCTTGCACAGTATCGGTAGCGTTCACCGGAGGAGCATTACTTGTGTTCAAACCGTTCTGAATTTCACCTTGCGCCGTCTTCAGTTCATCCTCACCGCTCCCGTTCTGAGATCGGAGATCTCTGTCGTCGTCCTCCTCGTCATCAGCGGCAAGGCCGTCGTCCTCATCACTATCGACACCGCCATCTTCATCAGCCTCCTGGTTCTCCTCGTCGCCGTCCCCTCCAGCTTTGCTCAAAGCATCCTCCGACGAGTCGGCGTCGCTGCCGCCTCCGACCCCGGCAATGCCATCGACAGATGCCTGGCCAGCTGCGAAGTCGACCAAGCCCTTCCTCCCCAGCCGCCGCCGTGCCGGCTCGCCGTCGTTGCCGTCGGCCTCCACAGCCACGACCCGTTGCTTGCCGTACGAACGCGTCAGCTGGTACACGATCCAGACGCCGACGGCGACGAGCAGGAAGGCCTGGAGGCTGTGGCTTGGCCTTAGCTTCTTGCTCCTATGGTTCCTGCTTGACGATTGCCTCAGCATGGTGACTGCAACAGGGTGCGGTAGACTTGTACGCCGTCCACTGCAAATGTTAGCACCAAGCAGAGGAAAAGCCAGGCACGAATTACAGACTGGAGACTGCTGAAGCTATATTTCAAGAGAGGTGCGAAGACCATAGTAGTTTATGGCTAATGTTCGTCAAGAATAGACTGAAACCCTGCTAGAAAACAGATAGTTGTAAGGAAAGATGTTCACCTGGAGAAAGGGTATTCGCCTGGAGAAAGAGTATTCACCAAAGGGGAAGTATCAAGCAGAGTCCAGAAAAGCTTTTGTTTTGGCTATGGCTGCGGCAGAAGTCCAGATGTAGATGCGAGGAAGAAGGTAAAAGCCTCTCTCCCTTTCTGTGTTCTTGGCCCGGGACACTGCGAGTCTGCGACTGAGAAAACCTGAAACGAAACAGCCTTCACGAGTTCACGCTGCAACTGCAACTATTGCCGCCGGCTTTACTCTCTGTCGGTTTGGGAAGGACTTGAGAGTTGAGAGGACGAAGACCACCAAGACACCATGAATGCCAACCGAGAAGCGTCGAAGCGAGTACGACTAGCATAGCATATATTGCGACACGAAGAGCCCAGATAGTCAGAGTAAAAGCCGCAGAGCAACCACCAGACCCTACTACGGAGTACTCTACTCCGTAGCTCTGAACTGGACAGGTGCCTCGGCGTGGCTGATCATCGATTTCACGGACCGTGAGCGGAGCGGATCGGATCGAGCAAAGCCACCGAATCTCCAAAAGCCGGAGGCACAGAGCTCGAAAGGAGAGGGTTGGTTTGTGTGAGGTGTGCCGGTCAAACTGTCAAGGCAGCAGCGGGTCGGTGGCGCGGCACCGGGGCTCATGTGCCCGCCATGACGCCGGCCCGGAGACGGACAGGGAGAGCACTTGTTTTGTGCCTCCGATGCGAGCTCGGCGTGTCAGGTGTCACGACTTCCAGGCTCCAGCTGCGTGACGGGAAGATCGCGTGATAATAAAGCTCGGATGAAGTATGCGTCGGAATCAAAGATGGTTAGTCATCAATAAGAGAATAGCCGTCTCATTAGCCGTTGCTAATGACAGGATTTCGTATGAGACTGCTCACGCCTTTTCATCAAACATGTGTGAATATGCAACAATTGTTCATTTGATTTGATAAATGTAGTCATAGTTTCATCTATTCTGTCATTTACATTCGCACACAGAACATCTTCAATATTACTCCGTATCAACTTGTGATAAAAAACAGGGAAAACGTCGACTGATTAGAGACGGTCGTCAATCCATGGGTTGTGAGGTGGCCTCGAACTTGACCAAGAGGAAGTGACTGGTCCAGCCCATGTAGGAACATGCAAGAAAGCAAGATCGTCAGCATGTCACGCACAATACAACAATGCCCATCTTGTTCTCGAGTAAACAGTTATTACTGAAATCTCATCATGACATGCTTAATGCCCTCCATCATTTGAGGCCTTGTTCAACCCATAAGGCCCATAAGGGTCGAAGGGGACCAAAATCCCGACAAAATTTCACGACCAAACTTCATATATTGATCCTCCGCCTCTGCTGACTTTATCTTTCAGGTTGCTATTGGTCCTCTCCGCTGATCATCTTCATGTTGATCCTCATTCTCCACCTTTGTATTTAGCTTCCTATTGATCCTCCCCTGCTACCGACTCGATATTGAAGTTCATATCGATCTTCCGCCTCTACCAACTTCATCTTTAGGTTCCTGTTGATCGTCCATCTCTGCCGGTAAGGATGATGGATTTGTATAAACAATATCATACATAATGTCATAGAGGAAAAATGCACTAGTTGGACCTTTAAATTTCAAAAGCTCAGGGCGTATGCACTTGTCGCACGCGATGGCCTTGCCAACCTCACCCGTCGCCGACGTATATGCTGGCGACTGGCGTATGACAGAGCACAAATGCAAGCAACACATAGCCCGCGCGCGCGCCACAGCCTCGTCACTCCACCGATGCCGCACGGACGCTCTCTTAATGGCACAGACGATCCCAGCCAACCTACCTTCCTTTTAGAATCCTATTGATTCCTATCGATCTTCCACGTCTACCGAATTCATCTATAGCCTCCCCGAGGGAGTCACGGAGCACACCGTGAACCCCGACTCCTCATTCGAGACCCACTTTGCTTCCGAGTGCAAGGTGGCCATCGGAGGGTTCCAAATCATTCATGTACGACTCCATCCTCTACAGTACAGTGACGCCGGGGGCCATCCATGGCCTCTGCGGCATCTCTGTCGACCTCATCATCCAGGTCCCGGTCACGGACGTCGTCACCGAGGTGATGTTCACCGCCGGACCGATCACTAAGAGCTTCCCAACGGAGAAGCTCGACCGCAGTCCGAGTATCAATGATAGACGGCCCACCGTCGTGTTCTGTCGGAATAAACTGATCGGGTGCGAGTGTGCTTAGCTTGGTTTTAGCGGCGGAGCTACGCCCCCCTGCCCCCTACGCATTAATATTCCATGGAAGGGAAGAAGAAAATAGGAGGAAAAGAGGAAGAGAAATGAGATGGAGAGGAGGAGGAGGAGGAGAAAGTACTAGAGGATCAGCCCCCCTAGGAGCCCATCCTGCCTCCGTCACTGTCTATAGGTGTCCGTTGATCATCTATTTCTGCTAATAAGGACAGTACAAACAGTATCACACGTGATGTACGGATGCAAAATGCCTACTAGTTGCACCTTAAGCTTAGGGCTTAAGCCCCCTCAACACCGCCTCAATACAATTTTATGTTTTTTCCTAAACATGATAATAACGATGGATAAGTATATATGGTAGGCTGCATAAAAGGTGAAACAATTTTTATAGAAAATCCACCGTATAAGAACTACCAAAAACATAATCAATAAGCTGCATCCATATTATTCTAGAAAATAAACGTACTGTGATTTTCGGCACTAGGCCACTTGAGGTACCTAACAAATCCTATTTAATGGTACATTGTTGTCGATCTTGTAATGGAAAACCATTAATGCAACTAGTATTAATAAAAATTGTTTACTCGCTACGCGGAGCTCTGTAAGAATTTTTTGTCATATTCATAGTTTGAGAAAAAATAAATTAATCTCGAATGTGTACCATAAACATGGATACTATTTCTGTTTATTGGAGTTTCCAAATCAATCCCAATTGTGAAAGCCTAAATTTCACTTTTCAAATTAATATTTCTCACGATGTTTGACTATTTATCTTTAAAATTTTGGTTTAAATTTACTAAGTCATGTTTAAATTACCTTAATGATAAAATAAGCTACTCCCTCCGTTTCAAATTATAGTTCGTTTGACTTTTTTACCAGAAGTTTGACCGCTCGTCTTATTAAAAAAATTGTGTAAATATAGCCAAATTTAAGGCATTTTTGAAGATTTTTTTATCAATAAAGCAAGCCATCAGAAAAATTATGATAATTTGCACAAAATTTTGAATAAGACGAGCGGTCAAACTTAGAGTAAAAAAAGTCAATCAAACTATAATTTAAAATGGAGGGAGTAAAAAACTAATGACACTAGTGTATTTGTTGAATAATGAATGATGGTCAAATATCTTAAGAAAATCAATATCGAATACTCGTAGTAAATTTGAGCGATGGTAATAAGTTGAGGACCTATATTGGGCTTTGTCCCTGGCGCGCGTGCGAGCCTCAGGCATGGCCCATTCCTTGGACAGACGTTTCTTTTTATAAAAGCGGTTTGTGGGGATTGTTGGATCTTACTTCCGAGGTCATCGAAACCCAGCAGCCGGCAAAGCCGCTACACAGAAACACGCATTGCATTTGCATGACCGCTGCTGCCCCTACGCTGGAAGCGAGAGCTGGCAGCGCCGGAGAGCCACGACTCCACGAGGCCCACGCACGATGCCACCCACGGTGCCTCTTCCCTTCGCCGACGCCGACGCCACGAGCAACGCAGTCGGCACGCACCGGCCCTTCCCTCCATCGCTAGCTGTCACGCTCCGCCGAGAGGGTTCTCCTGCCGCCCTCGGCCCTTCCACGCCGCGCCGTACGTACGCCCATGCGGTAGAGCACCCTGCCGAGAAAGCACAGCAAAGCAGTTGGCCGCAGGTTACGTGGCATGACATGCACATCAGTGGTACTGGTACGGTACGGCGCCCCATAACGCACGCGATGGCCTTGCCGATGCTATAGCTGGCGACTGCCGTACGACAGAGCACCAAGGCAAGCGACACATACCTCGCGCGCGCGCCACCGCCTCGCCACGCCGCCGACGCCGCACCGGCGCTCTTAACGGCAGCACAGACGATCCCCGGTCGGCCAAGCGGCGCCGTACGTACGTGTACGTGATACATGGCTGACGGCAGCCACAAGGATGGGGCCCGGGATCCGCGCGCTGCCCTGTGCGTCGTGTCGTTCGTGGCCGGCAAGGCGCGGGCCAGAGGCAGAGGGGGACCGCGCGCGGACCAGCCAGCCAGCCAGCTCGGGCCGAAAGCTACGGGGCGCCCTCTGCTCGCGTCGCGTGCGTACGCGCGCCGCGGTACTCGACTCGCGCTGTTGCGCACACACAGCGCGCTGGCCGGCGGATCGATCGATCGATAGGGAGCTTGGCTGGCCTGGTGCTGTGGCGTGCGGAGTTCAGCGGGCGGCGTCCGTCCAAGCCCGGCGCGGGGCCCCGACGACGTACGGCGACTACGACCGGGCATTGCTTCATCGGTTTCTTCGTTATGATCCAGAGCGGCGTGAGCTGGCGTGATTTGGATTGGATGCGTGGTTTCTTCGGCCTGGCATGGCTGCGGTTAACAACAACCAGATAAACATAAACTTGACTTGTCCGCTGCCTGGCTGCGGGGCTTTCAACTGTCGTCGCGTCGATCGCCTGCCCCCGCCCGCGCGCAAATCGTTTTCTCCTGTGATCAGGCCACATATCAGGGCTGGACGAGACTGGCTCTGGACCTCTGGTGGGGGCGGCGAGCAGAGGGAACTCAGGAATGGAACTCTTGTGCGTACACGCTGGCAGCCGCGAATCATGCGCCAACAGCCGGCGTCCAGTCTCCACCGGCACCGTTTGCTCGGAGAAATTGTAAGACGCCATGGCAACGTGTCATCTGCAAACTACCGTTAACAGATGTTGTGGCTACGTGTATTCTGAAAACTACTGGTGCAATTATGCAAAGCTTTCATGCGCGTGTGGGAGCAAACAAACTAAGCAGTACTACCTGGGCACGTAGGATTC
Organism: Echinochloa phyllopogon; assembly: GCA_033239725.1. Taxonomy (NCBI): domain Eukaryota; kingdom Viridiplantae; phylum Streptophyta; class Magnoliopsida; order Poales; family Poaceae; genus Echinochloa; species Echinochloa phyllopogon. The sequence continues at coordinate 5,025,480 of BTCW01000009.1, read as the reverse complement.
CTGTCAAACTAAGCGTGAAGGATCTGACTCGAATTGTGAATGGTCTATGTGGAGATAACCAGCGGGAGTAAGCAAAGGAGTTAATGATAATAACCTCAAATTGATGTTTTTGTTCGACCTGCAGCTCATTCACCATGGATGATGGATCGGCTGGTCCTAGCATTCTTTTGTATCACTTTATGCCTGAGGTTGCTTGAACGTCACAAAACCCTCGTCCCGTCTTCTGCTAGACTTAAACTTCTTCCTCGGCAACAATGGAACTTGCTGAAAACCCTGATCATGCCGTGTTTGCACGTGATCTGCTGAGATCCTCACGCCGTGCTTGCAAGGAATCGACTAAAATCCTCGCCATTTCTGTGTATCTGGCTCAAGAGTCCTATCCTTGGTACAAGAGGCACGTTTAGTGTGCTCCACTGCTTGTAAACATGAACTGAGGGCCTGTTTGGTTCCAGGGACTACAACCAAAAGGGACTAAATTTAGTCCCAATAGGGACTAAAGATCCAAACCCTTGGGACTAAAACCCTTTAGTTCCATAAGCTCCACGAGAGGAGCTTTTTGGACTAAAACTCCATGTTTCCACCGACTGCCCCTCCTCGTAACCCCCGCCTGCTCTCTCTCTCTCTCCTCGATCCTGTCCCCCACCACTCTTCTCTGCCTCCGCCGCTCCTACGCTCCGCCCCCGCCGCAGCCCTCCAGCTTCGTCGTCGCCCGCTCCCCTCCCCGAGCCCCGCCGTCGCCGCAGCCCTCCATCTTTGTCGCCGCTCGCTCCCCTCCCCGAGCCCCGCCGCCGCCGCAGCCCTCCAGCTTCGCCGCCGCCCGCTCCCCACCCGAGCCCCGCCGCCGCTGTCCCGCCGCGGGCGAGAGGATCCTAGGGCGGGCGGGCGGCGCGCCGAGGGCCGCCGTGAAGTCGTCGTCGGGCGCCAAAGGAGCTCGGCCGCTCCGCCGCCGGAGACCTCCAGCTCTGCCGCCACGACATTCAGGACGCACACCTGGGCCGCGGGCGAACAGCATGGCGTCGAGGACGCACCCCTCGCCAGAGCCGCGGCGGCGTCGAAGAAGTCGGGGAGCCGCGTGGCGGGGGCCCCTCGCCCGCCGCCCCCGCTGGCCACTCGGCACCTTGCCGCCGGCTAGCGCCGCTCGCTGCGCCGGCTCCGCGCTAGCCACCGCCGCCCGCCGCGCTAGCGCCGCCCCCCACACGCCCGTCCGCGCGCATTGACGTCGTGCAGGCCGCCGCTGCTGGGAGGGAAGGGAGGGGAGCTCGGCCGCTCCGCCCGCCGCCAGGCCGCCGTTGACGCCGCCCGCCGCCGCGCCGTGCAGACCAGGCCGCCGCCGTTGGGGAGGGAGGGAGAGAGGGAGAATAGGGGGCGACGCGAATGGAGGGGCATGAGAACAAGGACAAAATCGTCTTTGTACAAGCCATTAATGCATCTTTAGTCCCTTTTAGTTCTGGGATCCAAACTGCAATGTTAGTCCTTTAGAGACTAGTTTTAGTCCTTTAATTTTAGTCCCTAGTATCCAACGGTCCTGAATCTCAAGGCCAACATCACACTACTTCGCCTTCATTTGGTCCTAGTGCAACCCGTGGCATGGTACCAAGGCATGGAGGGTGGTTGCGTTGGATACCCTTTTGCCCGGAATGGACGGACCCAGCTCCACCGCAGCAGCAGCAGACAGCCAAACGAAAAGGAGTAGCATGCCCTGCACAGCTGGGCGCCAATCCCAACTAACTCACCAGCACTAGACCAGTCATCACTGGCGCCTGCCCCGAACCGCACTCCACTGCCCGCCTCGCGCGCCCGGGCCCACCACGCCCGGCCAGGCCAACGAGTGGTGGGCGTCGGCGCGTGCCCACCGCTGCCTGCAGGCTGCAGCCCAGCCCGCGCCGGAGGGGCATGGCATGGCGACCCGCCGTGCTTTGCTTGATCCACCACCACCTCCAACCTCTCTCTCTGCCTCTCTTTCACAAAAAAAACCCTCTCTGCCATGCCACCGTGCCTCCACACAGCTCCTACTGTCCTTTGCCCTGCCTTTCACGCTCCTCTTTTTTTTCCCCTCCTTTTGAAAATCTTTCCCCTCTTGACTGGACTTTCCCCTCTTGACTGGATTGTTCTGTGGATGATCTACAGCCCGATCTACGACTCACCTGTTTGCAAAGGCACTGTCCGATGTAACCCAAAAAGCTTGAATTTCGCAAACAAGCGATACAAAAGTAGAGCTGTGAGATTAGATTCTATGCTTTGCCGCCGAGTGGAGGCAGTGATGCAGGTTTACTGAGAGAACCTGAACTTTAAATTTTTTGTTAATCCTTGGCAGAAGCCGAGAACAAATCTTAGGATGTTCAACGTCAATCGAACTGAGCGCAAACAAACACACTGAGGTCAATCGAACTGAGCGCAAACAAACACACTGAGGTCGTATCAATTGAAGTGGAAGCACATTTCATGATCACGAATTGCTCTGGATTATAGAGATCCAAAAAAGAGGACGCCCTACATGGCTAAAGTTCAGCAACCAACCAAAAAATCACACCACACCACACCCGCGCTCACAAAAAAGGTGATCTTGATAAACTAGCCGATCACCCGAATCGAACTACTCCAACAAACTAACGCTAAAGCACGCATCTGCCGCAACTACTTATGTACAATTTGCTCGTGATTCGTGGTCACTCGCCGCCGGTGGCCGATGGCGGGTCAGGGGTCACCGGAGCAGGTCGGCCTGAGGGTGCGAGAGCTCCTTCCTCAGCCGGTGCGAGAAGAGCCTGCACGCGTCCATGCTGAGGTCCACGGCCGCAGCGAGGGCCACGAACGCCGCCGCGTCCTCGGCGCACCCGATGTGCGCAACGCCGACTTCCACCGCCGGCTTGCTGCACCGGCCCTCGCCCTGGACCGCCGCCGACATGACGAACCCGCGGTAGTTCCCCAAAGGCCAGTTGCTGAAGTCGCCGCTGCCTCTCGGGCTGCACCCCGGCGTGCCGCCCCGGCTGAGCGGCTGCGCGGCGGTGAGGTCGATGGCGAACTTGCCGCCCTTGGATGAGGGGATGGAGGACTCCGCGAGGGGCACGGCGTGGTCCACGCCGGGGAGGAGGAGATCGAAGTGGTAGCCCAGGCTGTCGGAGGTGCCGGCGCCGCCGCGCTCGCGCCAGCACTCGAGGCGTGCCCATGGCTCCCACGCGCCGTCACCGGCAGGGCGGAGGATGAGCCACGCGCCCGGGTTGGAGCGGCTCACGCGGTCCGTGCCCGGCGAGGGCACGAAGGGCGTGACCATGGACGCCATCGCGACGGGGGAGCCCGACAGGTCGTGCACCGTCACGGACCACCCCTTGCGCTCCTTCCCCGACGCCTCCGGCTGCATCCCCGGCCTCCGCAGGTCGCTGTTGCTGCGGCACCCAAACTTGCAGGTGAACATGGGCTGCTTCATGCTGCCGCGCACCTGCAGCACCTGCGGGCTGCACTCCGGCTCGCCGTCGAACTCGAACACGAACCGCGGGTCGGGCTCCGCGCGGACGGTGAGGCTGAGCTCCGCGGGCGCGGGGCTCCCCTTGCCGGCCCTCTTCCCGATGCAGATCCAGCCGCTGTGCAGCACCGCGGGCTTGGCCTCGGCGCCCTTGAGGTCGAGCGGGATGGTCGCCTTCCCCAGCAGCCGCCCGGAGCTGACACCGCAAGTGCTCCCCTTCCGGCCGGCGTAGACCGCGACCTTGAGGGTCGCCTCCCCGCGCGAGGAGAAGAGCGACGGCTTCCCGTTGAACCACTCCAGGTCCGCCTTCGACAGATGGAACGCGGCGGCGAGGGCACCCGACGCCGGCGCCTGCTCGCCGCCGTCGAAGAGCACGAGCGGCGCGGGGACGTTCTGCGCCGGCATCTTCCCGAGCCGGATCTTGCAGTAGCACGGCGACGTGGACGGGTGGACGCCCGCGCCGGCGCCGGCGGCCGGCGGCGCCACCGGCATTCTGAGCGCGAGGTTGCCGACCAGCACCCGCACGAACGGGCACGGGTCCATGGCGCTTGCTTGCTGCTTCTCCTGCTGCTGTCACGCCTCCAGAAATCCGCGCGGAATTGGCCCCGATCCGCTGGTGGGATCGGCGGCGACGGGCGCAATGCGATGCGAGCGGAGGGAGGGCGGCGATGAGGGCGAGATTGAGGGGGGAGGAGTTGGGCGAGTGGTATAAGAATCGGGTGAGGAAACGACGGGGGTGGGAGGAGCCAGGCTGGATCCTGGTGTGCCGTGGCCGCGAGACACCAATCCGTTTACGCCCACTTGCGCCGCAGCTCGGGACCCGTCACTTGCGCGTGGGCCCGGGAGAGGGGGCCCAGGCGTCAGTGACCGCGCTTGGGGCTCGGGGTTGGCGCGGATGGTGTCCGTGGGGACGAGGGCGAGCTGGAGCCGAGCGGGATCCGAACGGGCTGTGGCGTGTGGCCTGGCCTGCGCCGGGGTGGGGGGATCTCGGTTGGCTTGCGGCTTCTTCCTTTTTGGTTGGAGTTGGAGCTAGCTAGCAGGCGGCAGCTGCGACTCGTGTGCTCCAGCCAACGGGAGGGCGTGGGGCCACCGGAACTGTGTTCTAGGCCCAGATGTCAGCCGGAGGCTCTGGCTACGGGAAATGGGATAGGAACTCTTCTGAGTGGGCCCAGCGTGGGATGAAACCTGAGGCTACTGCTGTTGCAGCATTGCTGTAGTTTTTCCGTTTTGTAACGGTCATAGGTTTCACCCGCAGTGCGACGGCGAATAATCTGGGAGCACTTTCCGTAGCTGGCATCTGATGTTGCGAGTACGGAATTTATACGACTTTTACGGGGAAAAAAACACAGGATTAACTTTGGAAGGAATATGCGCTGGATTTGCGACGAAAAATACTCACTTGTCCCGAACGGGATACTGACCGGAAAAGTCCAATTTTTTTTTCACGAAACACAATATTACAGTAGCGGTTAATATTTGTTTTTGGCAATACCACTGCATCGTCCATGTAGGGGCAAGTTGGAATGGTAATTTGTTGGCATCCTTCGTTCGTCTGTAGAATCAGCATATTGTTTGCAGGCGCCGCACGTTGGGGTCTCAGGTGCCGTGAATTGTCGTTTCGGGCGATCAGCAGCAGCGAGCGGGGCAGCAGCGCGCCGGAGATGCCATGTGCAGGACAGCCAGCGCGGTCAGCTAGCTGCACGAGCGCGCCCGGAATGTTTTGAAGAATCCAATGCGGCTACCGTGGCAGGTCAGTCAGCTCAGCATCAGCTGGTGCCCTCATCCACTAATCCCCGTTTTTTTTAATACCAGCGCTAATCCAGGGTGGCCGAGAGAGCCCGGATCCATCATGTGAGAGCTTCAGAGGCGAAGGATTAAATTACGGACGGCACGCACGGGCGCTGCGGACTTCCAGCTGACTCAGCTCAGCGAGGAACAGCGACTCACTGCTGGATGAACAGTGAGCTGAGCACTGCCTCACTGATAGGGCGTGGAGATGACTCATCCCTGATCCAAGAAATACGTATTTTCTATTTCGTAAAAAAAGAGAGGGGAAAAAAGAAAGGTTAAGGCTGATGCTGTGCTGTCCAGCAGCGCGGCGTGGGCCCTCCTGCACGTATCCATCAAATTATAAGCGCCTCATTATTCCATTCCCCAAGTTGCCATTAACTAATCCCGGTCTCCCGATCACGCATTCACGCCCGCCCGCCCGCCCACAGATATTGCACACCCCGCGCAACTTGGGAGGTCTCTGGGCCCGGATGCGCCCGGGATCCCACAGGGCAGCGAGACGGTGTGGACGAGGGTGGAGGCGTGCGCTTTTACGCTGGAGTCCATCCGTCCAGGCTGGGAACAGCTAGGTAGGGGAGGGAGGGCTCCTGGGCCCCACGTGGCTGGCTGTGACTGTGGGTGTGGCTCGTACTCGTACAGCCACCACAGGGAGGCTCGGATTCCAGGTTGCTCCCAATAAAAATCAATCGCCATGGCGATTGGACTTTGGACGGATCGGCGTCGAGCTGGCTGGCTGGCGCCCGTGCCCTGCGCGGGTGCCGTGGTGCGGCAGCGGCGTGCCAGCCAGGCCGAGCCGTGCAGGCGCATGGGCTCGCCTTGCTCCCACCTGTCCCGAGCGCTCGAGCAGTCGAGCTCGCTCACGGCGTCCTCGTCTGCGAGTCGCTGCGAGCGGAGAAGCTTCCTCCGAGACACCTGTGCTGTGTGGCATCCATGGGGGGAGTTGCCAGATTGGGAGCTGATTTCTTTTTCTTTGTGGGCGATTCAGCAAGGGAAGCTGGGCCAGCCATGTTCAATGTTCAGTTCAGGGCAGCGGAATTCGAAATTGGTGAAGCGCGGCGTCTGAATTGTATAGCGATCGGAATGGAATGGTCCTCGTGGTCCACCGCGGGTCCGCGGCTGTGGGCTTTGGGTGATTGCCAGTCTGATTGGCGACGGAAAGGGCCGTGGACCGGTGGTAAAAAGTCACGACCTTTCCTAATGTCAAGGTGGCCGTGTTTTGTTTGGGCCGGAAAGAATTGTCAGTCCCTTTGATAAATAATTAAGGTATTAAATAAAGTCGGTTTATAAAACTATCTTCACAATATTGAACTATTTCGCGAGACCTATCTAATGAGGCTTTTGACCGTACGATTTGAGAATGGTTACTGTAGCACTACTGTAGCAAAACATGGATTAATTAGGCTCATTAGATTCGTCGCGCAAAGTTGCACTCATCCTTAAATGGATTTTGCAAATAGACTTCATTTAGTACTCCATGCAGACAAGATTTCTTTTGGCAATTCTTTGCCCGGAGCAGAAACACGGCCGGTGCATCGAAAGTCAGCTAGCAAAATTCAAGCGCTCGGCTTGGGAGGATGCTCATTGATGCATCTGGACCCTGGCCGTGGAGACAGATCTCTTTACTGCTATGGGCCTGACCCAATAATCTATACAGTTCAAGCCCGTCGAAACAACGCGCCCGCTTGAAGGAGAAGAATTGGCTACCAGCCTACCAAAGGAGGGGCTAGCATTAAAGCAAGTTCGATGCCAGAGAATAGTCGAAGCTGGCGCGAAAAGGAGCCTGCATTAAGCAGTTGCTCAAACAATCACGGGTCCGCAACAACGGCAACATCATAAATTCATACTCATACGGAAATAAAACATTAGTCGAAGAGAAACGCAACTCCAGCAAGATAACAACAGCAGATAACAGCATAACCTTACTGACGAGGAACTCAAATAACCACAGCATGATAACAACTCCAAATAACATCATTAACCTTACCAACGAGGAACTCAAATACAGCACGATAGCAACTATATTGTGGTACGATGACAATGTTACTGTATTAGTCTGATCATAGCAGTTCTACATGCTCAACTAGGGGGCACTACAGTGCCAGCCAGAATACACCAACTTGGTCCATTTCAAACCCAAATATTCATTACATGGTATGATTATGATAGCACTAAGCAAAAGACAGATCCAAAAGGATGCTCCCACTCTCCTGATGATTTGGAGCTCAAGTCTTTAGCGGTACTGCAAAAGAAGAGTGCACATTGTGAGCCTCGAGATAAAGTGCATCATCTCAACAGTTTGCCTTAACCTAAGGTTGGTCTAGTATCTTATTTACTAACTATTCAATCAATTAAAAGCACCAACTCAATAAACTTGCTTATGCCAGTGAGAACAGTACAAATATGAGAAATATGGGTTTGATTTTACAATAGAAGACTTGCAAACTCTAAATTGCAAAAGGAACAGGCATAAGTATTGCAAAACACAGCACAGCACAGCACACACCTAACCTTTTCAGATTTAACAAAACACAGCACAGCTGTTTACCAACAGCTAAAATGCCCAGCATCTTCATCAGAGATGAGGCATTCAGAAACTAATAAGTAATAAGAAGTGTCTGTTGGATATGTGGAGGCCAGCATGCTTCGGAGCTTATCCCCAAATGCAACAGTAAAAGCATGTTGATTATTATAGACTAACTTTTACAACAATAGACTTAAACACGGGCTTCAAATTGCTAACTACCAAAACCTGAGAACTGTCTTGCTACACCTTACTATTGCAAATAAAAGGATTAGGCTGTTACTATTTGTAGACCTGCAAAGAAAACATGCCGATTATAGACAATAACTGGCTTCATACAGGTTCCAAATAACCACCAAATTTTAAGAGCCATAGTCTTGCTATTACAAATAAAAGAATCAGGCAGTTACGACCACCCTAGATCAAATTGCTAATTACAAAGTCAGGCCAATCACACCACAATCTCAACAATTTACTAGATATTAGCCTAGAGATGACATCGTTGGCCCAAAACAACAATATCTTCAGACGAAAAGCAGTACATTAAGACCTACTCAAGGTAGCATTGACAGCAGGAATATAAGTGCAATAACATGGCAGACTATTTAGACTAGTAGTTCGATCAATACAGATACATCATGGCGAGACACACCATGGGCAATATAGCATACCAGAACAGGATAATTCACATGCTGATGCGATACTAAAGCAGGGAAACCACAGCCTAACGCAGGCCTAGGTTGCAGGTTGGGGAGGAGAGGGCGGAAGCGACTGGCACGTACCTTGATGAAGCCGATGTCCTTGGCGTTGCTGCGGAAGCACTGCCTGCAGCACATCAGCCCGTACTTCCGGATCAGGCCGTGGGGGTTGGCGCACACACGGCTGCAATCAATAAACCCACAAGACGGCATCCATTAGCAACCATCGTCGTTAACAAATCCACAAGCCTAAATCTATTTGGTCTCGGAAGGATCAAAGCCCAACTATAAAGCTCATGCCGCAAATCTGACGATTACACGGCAGGCATAACCCAGGTATATACCGAACATTTTGTGATTGGGTGGGAGGAACGACGAGCGAAGGGAGTAGAGGGATTACCAAACCCTGGAGCCCGGGCCGTAGTTCTTGGGGTGTGAGTTCCACACGTTGGAGTGTCCCATGGCGGCGACGGCGGCGGCGGCGGCGGCGGTAGGGGAGGAAGAGGTCTCGACTCGTAAACCCTAGCCTTCTCTGACTTGGCTCGTGACTGCGGCGCGAGAACGACCGGCTTATAGAGAGAGGAGAGGCCAGAAGCGGATGGCATCGCTTCGCTGGGCTTTCACTGGGCTGGACGGTAATCTTATTGATGGGCTAAGTAGGCCTGTCAATTATAAATTAAGCCTATATATTCGCGAAGATTTTGCGTGAAGAGTGGCGGCTCAAATCCTTTGTAAATCCCTGATGGAACCAAAATTTCGCAGATACATCAAAACAGGTGCGTTGTTGACAAATGTGAGGATTTTGAACAATCAACAAGTATGACTATCTCGAAAACTTCCATGGGGACAGTGAGGCCCCTGTGTTCATTCGTGGCTATTGCTTGCTTCTCCGCTCACAGGCTGGGTATTTTCGTTGGGAAGAGCATTCGTGTGGAGCCGGTATGTTGCTAGCATCTCCGAACAGAGTGGTGATTACCAGCCCGCAAGCTTCTTTTTTTCTTCTTTTTTGAGATTTCCTGCAAACTTGTTTCTAGTCCATGTCACAACTCATAACTTCTCGGAGTTCTGTCTTCGTGAAGACCATTAATTCTTCAGCTGCATCAGCATGAGTCACTTAGCCCAAATATGATCGCTTGAAACGGACAACTTGCGCAGACATAAAATTCAGCAATGCGTTGAGACAGTTCAATAAATTGGGAAATTGCTTGCTATCAGCAGATAGTAATATACAACTTTGCCCTGTTCAAAGGCTGTTGAAAGTGGTGTACAACAAGCTGAAAGATACACGAGGGGGGTCCCCCTGTTCATTTGGATTGTTTCCAGCGAGCAACAATGTTTTTCTCTCAACGAAAACCAGCGCCAGCCACCAGCCACCCACCAACCAGCAGTGTTTTTCTCTCAGCAAAAACCAGCGCCGGCCACCAGCCACCAGCCAAACGAACAGGGCAGCCTCCAGCATAAAGGCAAACTTCCAAAAATTGTATTTTCTAGGGTAACAAGTACAGTATGTAACACAGATGAGCTCCTATATTCGAACTGCCATACCATCTGAACCTGAACTAGAAATCCAGCTGGGAGCCTTGTGACGATGAGCAACTGCTTGATGCAGCAGATGATGGCCCACTTGACCCATCGACTGGAGCCTGATTTAACCGTTCCAGCATCAGCGACCTCCTCTTATGCAGCTTCAGAGAAAGTGTGGATGCCTCTAAGATCACAGGAACCTGATTGCCGACATAACAGGTGTCAAAACAGCTGAGCACAAAGTTTATTGTATAGCGCTTGTGAAAAAGAACTTCGTACCTGGCTATTAGTCTGTGCCATCTTATGGACGTGTAAAAAACCAACCATATCTTGATATCCTGTGAGGAGTTTTGCCAAGTCTTTGTCCTCATCTGTAACCAGAACGTAGCATTTAAGAGGCTGGTGATGTACATGATTGAAATGGTCATCAAGACACAGAATTTGAAGGACTAAGCTTACCTGGAATTGCTTTGATAGACAACAGTGTATCTGCAAGATGTTGCCATCTCTTGCAGAATGAATTTGACAGAACTGCACTTGGAAATGTTATAACAGCAACAGAATTAGATGAATGCACCATGGCCTTCATTGATCTGATAAATGGTATCATGTCCCAGTCCTGCAACATGCAAATTCAATGAATTGGAAGTTGCGACCAAACCAAAACTAGATAGAAAAGAATACACATAAATTGGCTTATTTTCGACACACGGTGGTAACTAGTCAATGGATATTGTTGAATAAAATGCTTGCCTTCTCAAAGTATCCACACTGCGGCGCAGAAAGTGATTGTATCGCAATTCTCCCAGCAGTTAAACTGCCACCATCTTTTCTGAATGCGGAAAACAAAAGAGACATTGAGAATGAATAGTTGTATAACCAATTTTATCATTACTAGACAATAACAGCATGTTAAGATAGATTAGTTTGTGATGAAAGGGCACACGAACTATACCATGATATTCCTCAAGGAAACCGATTTTTCTTTTTAACATTGAACCAGGAATTAGCCTCACCTTGGAAGCTTGGATAAGAAAGTGGAACAACGATCCTGCAGGTCTTTGAGACTGTCTGCATCTTGAGTGCTTACACATTCAATATTCTGTCCATTAAGTAAATGCCTTTCCAAGGGCTTCCTCAAATCAAAATCATTGCCAAATTCCTGCTTACTGTCTGCAGTGACGCTAAAAGAGTCAGACTTGTCATGAACATCTTGAGGGACTACAAATAGAGCTTTTAGCTTCAATAATAGTACTAGAAATTATGCTTATACAACAAACTAATATGGTATTACAAAGATCGATTACAAAGGCAAAGATCAAGTAACAATTAGCTTGGTTGTGATTGGTATACCTCCCCCCTTTTTAATATATTTTCTAAAACATATATGTCAACAAAATTGCATAGAATGTGGTTCTTTGTGTACTGCATAAAATCAACAACTGAATAAAATGAAAGATTAAGAGAGGGACAGAAGGACCACGTTTATGTTCAGCATGAGAAGTCTTCTCATCCCCAAAGTATTTCTTGTACTGCCAAGCTATCCTCAAACCCTCATCCTGTAAAATAACATATCCCGAGCAATATTAAAAGAACAGCACTCCTGGGCAATTTAACTTTACTGAAGCAGATTATTCGGGAGACATACACTTCCTTGTCCATCAGTACTTGCTCCGACCCCCATCACTCTATGCCTTCCGTCCTCCTTTGAAGATGAAACAGGGGCAGGCAGGGTGCCAAGGAACAGCCGCGGCTCCTTCAAAGGTCCTGCAAAGAGCAGGGGCTGCTTGTGCATAACACCCTGCGCCATGAAGCATCGAAGAAGCAGAAGGTGGTGCGGTGCATCAGCGTCCTCCATGATCATTACAACAGAACCAAGAAGGAACCCACCACCCAAAATCCCTGTAAGAAAGCACCAAAAAATGGCGATTCAGTGATTAGATTGCGAATGCACGTCATAAACTTCTAACACAATTCTTTTCAATTTGCAATTCCGATTTTTATGCATATCTAGTTTCTACGCGTACTCCTACCGTGCTAGTATATATGTTTGCGTTCCACTTCCACATGTCCCAGAGAAAATATAATAGTGTAAAGATGGGGCAAACTGAAACTTCTGCAAACATAGGTGTATGAAAACTTACGGTTTCCGTCAAAACGTGCAGATAGGCAACCACGGAAATCTTGAACATCGTCGATGCCAACAAAAAAAAGGGAAGGACGAATCTTGCTCACCAGAGAGAGGAGATTTCTGTGAGCAAGAAGCTACTTACTATCGAGGTCGGGGATGCCCGAGGAGACGAAGGCGGCGCCGTTCGGGCCAAGCTTGACGCCGGCAACGCCCGAGGAGGAGGCCGCCGGGTTGGATGTGGCGCGGGAGAAGCTGCTCCGGCCGAGGGTTTGACCACGGGCAGCGGCCATGGTGGCGGCGCGCCGGCGGCGATGGTCTGTAGGAGAGGTTTCCGTTTACGTCCCTGGGCTATTAGCGCGACACCGGTAGAGGAGAGAAGCTCATATTTGTTTTGGGCCAAGCCCTTCTAGATTTTAGGCCTATTTGCTTTAATCTGGGCTCCTTTAATCCTTCCGAAAAGAAAATATGGAGACCACCGTGGTGCTTCATTCCAAGGCCCAAGTAGGCCATGACAAAAAAAATGAAGGCCCAAGTAGGCAAGAGACAAATTGACAACTATGATCAACTGCGTCGCTTGGGGGCGTGTTTGGTTCTCGTATCGCCTCAGCCTAGCTCGGATGACAGATGCAGGCTCTTGGTGGCCTGGCTGGCTAGATGCGTTAGCTCGTTGTTTGGTTCACGCTTGCATTCGGCCATGCCGGCTGGAGCTTTAGTTTGGTTACCTGTTGAACAGCATGTTGAAATGATTCGTTTTACCTCACGGCAGGCTCGGCAACTGAACCAGGTAACCAAACTGTGTACACCTGCATGCGGCGAGCCTGGATCGGCCGCATGCAAGAAACCAAACGCGCCCTTGATTTCCAACCCCCGTGATCCCCGATCGCCGCCAGTCGCCCGTATTTGGCGGAGGAGTGAGCGGCACCGGCACCGCGGTACGCCGATGAGTTCGCCGCCGCCCTAGACCCCGCTCGCACTCGATCAACGGCGTCCAGCGTTGAGCCGCTGCCCGTTGAGGCGTTGGGAGTAGGAGGCAGTACGCTACGTCTCCGGCAGCCGGCGGCCGGCGGCACACATGAGGCATCACGCATCTGCCGTAGAAGTCCGAGCGCAGGTAAGAGCGTAATTGTTGACCATCTCTCTCCCTCACGTGTTGCCAGTGCTGGTAAATGCGGATGTCGATACTTCATATTTACTACTGATGGTGGTTTAGCCCTCCTTAGATTTTATTCGTGGTTCCAGCCCTGGCCAATCTGTTTTTTTTTTCTCTCTTCCTCTCAGCGATGCTGCTGCTTCTACGGGCGTCCGCGCGATTGGCGCTCACCTCCGCCTAGAACTGTACGCTTTGGGCTTTGCAGGCGGCGGCGGGCAACTTGATGCAGGCTGGACCGGTAAGATCGAGGTGTTTTTATCCGTGATAACACTGACGAATTATCAAGGTGCGCACTTGCACCTCAAATCCATATCCAGATTCCCACCTTGTTTACAACTTTACATGTATACAACGAGCTAATCCATCCATTGTTCAGTTATCCAATGAATTGGATCACAAAGCCGTAAAGTGGCTACAAAACAGATAGCAAGGCAGACAGCACCTGTTAAACGTATAAATAAATTGTTTTATTCAAATGTTCCCAAAATGGTCCCATGGTCTAGTGGTTAGGACATTGGACTCTGAATCCAGTAACCCGAGTTCAAATCTCGGGGGACCTTGTTTTGTGAACATTTTTTTTCATTCTTTTTGCCAGTTTTCAGCACATTTTTTTTCATTCTTTTTGCCAGTTTTCGGCTCCTTCGTCAGCTTCCTTTAATCGCAGATAAAAAGGGAAATATTACCCATAAGAAACACTTTGTTCATCTAGAAACAGAGACTCCATCAAAATAGCAGGGAACAAAAGCCAGAAACCATTTCGTCCTGCTCCATAGAGCTTTTTTTTTCTCGAATACGCAGGAGCTCTGCATATCATGCTCCATAGAGCTCACATGATGAAATGATGAACCACTTACATGCTCGGCGAATGCAACGGTGGTTATTCCTGTGAGAAGCTCTCTCTGTCACCGGTATTCCTTCTGCACCAGGGTGCATTCAGCGATAAACAAAGATCATCACTTTAAGCACCAGAATTCAGTTTTTGAACCACCAAAGTTCACAACAGGATCAACCACTACAATTCTGTGATTCAAAAGTTCAGCATGGAAAACGGTCTGATCAGAAATTTTTCGTGGCTTGCATTCAAGGACAGCGCACCCAGTGCGCCATTTATTTCTGGTACAGATTACTGAAATAAGAAAAGGAAGAGAGGGAGAAAGGAAAAAAGAGGCCTACTCTGTATACACAGTTTTTCACCTAGAAGCATCAAAGAGATGCATCTCAAAGTATTGCTAATCTGCGGTACTCCTGCACAACAACACTATCTTCCAACTCTATGGGATCTGGGAAATTCTCCCATGAAGCCCTCTTGAACGAGAAAGAATTCTCTTCATCCTCATCGCTTCCTTCTGTTCCCTGGGACTTAGCTTTGTTTTTCCGGGTAAGCACTTTCCCTGATGTTGTAACATCCCAGCTCTGGTTCTTATTTCCATAGAAAGCGAAACGCCAAGAGCTTCGAGATGAGGTACTCTTGAGCCGAGATGAATGGGAGTGGAGCTCTTCCTGCTCCCGCACCACTCTTAGTGGGTTCTCCAGCGCTTTCAGGACGTACCGAGCAAGTGGGCGCCTAGATGGCTTTGGATTCAGGCACGTCTTCGCGACGATGGCCACTGCCCATACTTCCTCTAAGTGGTCTTCATCCACGACAAGGGAAGGATCCACGATTCCTGAGATACCCTCCTTGTCATTGGCGTCAATGTAACCTAATGTTCTTGCCAACCACTCGTCTGAATCAGCATCATTTGAGCCACTCACGCCGAAATTTCCTGTGATTAGCTCAAGTAGCACCTTCCCAAAACAGTAAATGTCATATGAGCAACTAGCTGGGGGACCTGTTAGATGAGAAGCACAGAGCATAGTGTTAGACCATTGTACTTTATTTTGCACGACAATGCTCTTCTATTTAGTTGCATGAGTGTATATAGAGATTACAGATATTGAATAAAAGAGCAGATGGGCACTTTACGCACCTGATGTGTTCTTGTCAAGGGACCTGCCATTAGAAGCAAACAAATAGTACTGTCAGCAAAGGACCCTTGTATATCATATATAATTGTAGATAAAACTTAAAGTTGGTGTGGTAGGTGTGTTGCTTGGCACATCACATTTTCTTAGGGGGAATAGTTCTTTAGCCACACGGCATTCTAGTAACAAAATCTAGTACATGGTCTCCATTCTCTGGTTCAATGCACATGGACTGTAGGTATAGGAATGAAGCTAAAGTGTGGCATCATTTTTCATTGACACAAAATTAATCACCCTGATTTTCGTGTTAATTTTGTTGTTGCGTTAATAATATTTGAGTCATTAGACATACAAGTTTTTTGTCTTCTAAATGGAACATGGATTGTTGTAGAAATCTTACTTTGATGATCTCAAAATCCTAGAGAAGAAACTCTGGCTCCCCGTGCTTTGTTGAGTGCATATTTCACTCAAACTCCCAAGGCACACTTCAAATTTGTCATCAAGAAGCACACTGCTGGCTTGGATATCTCTGTAATTGCAACGTTGGCATCAGAAAGAAATAATAAAGCATGCACTAACAGCTATCAAGATATCAAAAGAACTTGAGCAAGAATAGCATAGTCAAGACCATATAAACAGAAAGACAAGGCGTCCATACTGGGAAACTGTAATAAATGACTACTGTGATTAAGCACAGTATGCCAATTGATCAAAAGAACTTGAGCAATTTGATGAGTCAGTGATACAAACTAAGCTTAAATAGATCATGTTGTGTTTATTTACAACTTTAAGATTTGATGCCCTCACATGTGATTGGTTGATGTTCAATGTAAGTCTGCACATACGATTCTCCTTTGAGTTAATACAGTGTGCCAATTGATGCAGCAGAAGGACCACAAGAGGCTATGTACCGGACCCCCACAAATGTGCAGCTACTAACCATTTAAAACGTATATGCTAAAAAATCCGTCTGCATCTATCACTATCCCGCTAGTTGTCTTTGGTGAATTTAATCATTAAATACCAAGTGTTTGTTCAGCCTAGTTACGTGGAAGTCGAACTTCCACAATATGTTCCAGTCATATACTGCAGCAAAATATTCTACATAACTACCATACACCAACCAACAGCTCACTACATGCATTAGCAATAGCAAGTGAGAAAACAAAATATTACTGCTTAGGATACCTGTGAACCAACGGTGGACCACACTCGTCATGAAGGAAGCACAAGGCCTCAGAGACACCAATTGCAATCTTGAGCCTTGTTATCCAATCCAATGAGCGCAACCCACCTTCAATTTCCATTGACTTCTTGTGCAGTGCAGTTGTGAGGTCACCTTTCGCCATGTACTTGTATACCAGCAACTGCTCCTCATCCTTGGTGAAATGGGCCAGCAATGGAACAATCCTCCTATGGCTATGCTTTGTAAGGAAGCTCAACTCAAGCTGGCACTTCTTACTGCTCTTTGGATCAATCTTTTTAACAACAACTTCGAAGCCACTCTCCAGGACACCATGGTACATGTCGCCGGAGTGCCCATGGTTGACAAGGTTGTCATCCCCGAAACCCCCAGTAGCATTGTGCAGCTGCTCATAGGTGAACTCATCTATGATGATAGGGACACCGTTTGGTGAACCGGTAGCTCCGGGGGATGCCATGGGTGACATTGTGACAGGATTCACACTGCTACTCCTTCGCCCAGACCGAATGCCCTCCTCAGTCTGCTCCACTCCTCTTCCTCTTGGTCTTCTCCTTCCTTTTCTTCTCATCAAGCAAAACACCAGCACACCAAGGCCAAGAATTACCACCATTGCAGCACCTCCAAGTACCCCAGCCAGCACATACTTCCACTTGCCCCCTCTCTTGCCTGTTGATGGAGCTGATAGTACCTGTGGTGGCTGTGGCTCCGGCAATGGCGATGACGGCTCAGGGTCCTTGGCTAGCCTCACCCCATTCCTCGTGTAGAACGCCTCACAATCCCCACGGCTGCGCTGGTTTGCTGTGGCGGACAGGCAATTCATTCTGAAATCAACTACACCATCGGTCCCATTCTGAAATCCAGTTCCAACTACCTGATCGAAGTAATTGTATGAGACATCAACTACCCAGAACCTCTTCCTGAGGGACCCAGTGGCGTCACCGATAGCGCCGTACAAGAAATTACCAGAAGCGTTGAACGAAACTCCAGCTCCACCGCTGCCAGAGAAGGACACGTTCGGAAGCGTCCCCGTGAGATTGTTGCGGGAGAGATCAAGGACGCGGAGACCAGGGATTGAGAACAGCGACGCCGGAATCGGGCCGGTGAGGCTGTTCCCGGAGAGAACAAGGGTCGTCAGGTTCCCGGACGCGCCGAGATCGGCCGGGAGCTCGCCATTGACGCGGGCGGAGCGGAGGTCGACGACGCCGAGCGACGGCGGCAGGCCGCGGCCGAACCACGCCGGGATCCGGCCCGGGAGCGGGAACCCCGAGGCGTTGAACGCCTGGAGCGCGGTCAGCCCCCGCAGCGGGTCGACGGTGAAGGCCGCGCGGCGGGCCCCCGCGCGTGTGCGGCGGAGCCCGGAGAGCCGGAGCTCCGCGACGCGGCCCGCGCGGCAGGTGACGCCGCGCCAGAAGAGGCAGGGGTCGGCCCTGTCGGGCCAGTCGCTGGCGCGCACGCCCAGCGACGCGCGCAGGCCCTGGAGCGCGGCGGCGTCCTGCGGCGCGAGCGCGGGAGGGAGCGGCTGCGGCTGCCGCGGCCCCTGAGCGGACGCCGCCGCGTCCGCGCGCAGCAGGAGCACGACGAGGCACAAGGCACCGGCGGCGAGGCGGCAGCGCGGAAGCATGGAGAGGTGGTGGTGGTGGTGGCGGGCAGAGGAGGAGCGGAGTGGAGCGGTGGGGGTGGAGGTGGGGGTGGGGGTGTGAGCGCGTGGAGCGGGCGGGGGGACCTCATGGCGTGGCCATGGCAATGGCAACCGAGGTGGTGCGCGCAGGGTGTTCGCTTTTTTGGGTCGCCTGCTTGCCTATTTCGGCCTCACGGTCGTCGCCGCGGGCGAGGCAGCAGTTGACCACGGGGAACGCGGGTGCGAGCGAGACGAGAGGGAGAAAACCCACACAACGCAAACCCAGCAGCGGGCAGATGCAGATGCGTCGAGCCGGCGCTCACTTCCGCGGGTGGTGGTGGTGGGCCCTGCGCGGCAGTGGCGGCGCGAGTGGCGAAGTGGTGGAGTCCGACTGGGACGCCGGGGGTGCTTGCGTAGCTGTACCACCTGCGGCTTCGTGCCACTGACATGCGGGGCAGGGAACAAGATTAATTGGGCCGGGCCCGCGGCCCGTGCGTGCATGGAATGTTCTCTTTCTCACTCACCCAGTCACCCGGGCCCGTTGTTGTGTTCGGTTGCTGTCGTTGTCGCATCTCGCAAAAGCAAAACCAAAGAAAAGGCAGCGTTTCGTCGCAATCAGTTCCTATGCCTATGCGGCTCAGATTATTGGAGTCGTGTGGGTACAATACAACGTGCAACATATGTGGTGTTAACGTTACCGCCCTTTCTTTTTCTTGATTGGACCGCACGAATGTTAATTGAGAGAAAAAGGAACGATTTTCCTGATTAGACTGCACAAATGTTAATCAAGAGGAACAGAAAGGTGAGCCCACTAAAGTTATGTCTCGCTCATTCGATCTCTATCTCCTTGGATTTGTTAACTGCCTTTTATTTTCACTTTAACCTTCATGGTCCAATATAAAAAGGATTGAAACGTGTAAAATGACACGCAACAGCGGCACGATCTGCACATTATACGACCATTGCCTGCTAATTTTCTGTTACATATATCTATAAATGTTTTTATTTTGAATTTTCTAATACTAAATCTACGTGTAATGTAGGACTCCATTTGACAAAGTTCTCAGAGCTTATTTTTTTGTGAATTCAGGAGCAGCTCTAGAAAGTGTACGTCGTGATAAATTAATTTATGCAAACAGAAGCACGTCAAAGCAGCACGTTACCTAGGAGGCTACAAATCAAGCTAACGGTTGAAGAGGCAGAAGAAGAAGGAAACCTCGATCAATGACAAATGCTCGTGGAAATCAGCAGAAGAAGAAGCCGGTAGCCGACGCTCCAGTGCCGCCGAGTTTCTGGCTAATTTCTTTGCTGTTTTGTAGCATATGTATCGTTCTTCCTTCAGACGTCAGTTGATTCATGAATCAATGATTTTGATGCATCGTGTCGCCGAATGATCCATGCTGCCGACCGGCCGGGTCCAAGTCTCCGGCGTGTCCTTTGGGTCTTGTAGATCGGTGTTGCTGATGATGACTGGTTATTCCAGATGGCGACATGCAGTGACTAAGGAAAATTCAGTCGAGCAGCTGCCGAGGAGATGAACTTATCTTCAAGTAGATTCAGACTTCAGACTGAACTCTGCTTAGTAGACCAAAACCCACTTGGATTAGACGATGTCAGTGTGGTTGGAACTTGTTCCAAACTAGTATAATCGGATCCTCTAGCATATATATAGTATAGCATATAGTAAAACTGTAAACCATGGTAACCAGTTCTAGGCTAAAGACGACCACCAAGGATGCATACCTGATCTATTCAGCAAATACTTGTGCTGATCAGTGGTCTCCACAATAAGTAATTTAGTGAAACTTCAGATTTACTATGAGTACTGGGTGGCTGAAAAATTACGTCTTCTTTACTTCTTCTCTAGGATGAAGTTTTTGATCGGATGAAGTTTCTGATGAAGATTTACTATCAGATGTACCAGGAAGAACACTGACAGTCTGTAAAATTTTGATCTATGGACGAGTTACCTGATCGATCGATCATTCGATCTTGAGCCCGATGGATCGGAGCAACCAGGATTTAGAAGGCAAGCTACCTCCACCAGGAAGGAGCCGAGGGAATGCCTGCTGTTCATGATGTTTGTGCTGGTTTTAAGCTCGGTAACCGACGGCTAACAGTAATGGAATAATAATCCATTACCCTTGACATATGATCATCGACGCTCCATACAGGCAGCAGGTCACGTCGCCCGCGCGGCTCCACCCCACGCGCCATCAGACATGAGAGTATGCAGTGCAGTGCGGCTCGTCGGATTACCTTTCAGCCGACTAGTGCAGACGTGACGTGAGGGTCGCCGGTTAGTCAATGCAAGCTCGCCGTCCGCGCGCGACTTCTATTTTGTTGCAGTTCACCAGCTACAGTATTACTCCGTAGTTTCATCGATCAGGAGCTCGTTCCAACTTCCAAGCTAGCTTGGCAGTCACGTCCTCGACCGCTAGCAGCTCGTTCATGCAGGGTCTCGGAGCTAGCTCTCTTCATCGTTGACAGTTTCTCTTTTCTGGGCACGGAGCCTCGGACGTACGGCGGGTCTTGATCGGCGACTCGGCGTCGGAGGCAAAGCAAAGCGGTCGTCCGGTTCCGGCAGGGGATCATGGGGTTGATACGTTCGAATTGGCGTGCGACGGCGCTGTTACATCGCAAAAAGGAAGGATTGCGATGTGTCACCAGAGTCTGGTGGTCGATGCGCAGCCACGTTCAGGAGGCCGGCGTGCGTACATGAGCGCAGCGCGAACAAATCCATGTTCAAGCAAAGCATGCATGGAAACCAAGGTGCTACTTCATTCTACGTGATGTATACAAGTAACAAGTTTAATAAGGAGTAACCGATTATTTCAAAAAAGAAAAAGGAGTAACCATCGCGCGAAAGGTAAAACGTAAGCCTGCAGAGCTAGGGAATGCTCAAGAAAAAAAAAGACTTTGGTCCCACACTGATGAGTTTCTATCTTGGACTCCCAAGACGAAGTTTCTTTTCTTTTGGAGGCCCAGCAGTGTAAAGCCCACTAAAGTTTGTCGCGCCTTAAGGTGTTGGGCCTCGTCACCCTCTCCAAAAAGGTATTGGGCCTCGTCATCCTCTCGAAAAAGGTGTTGGGCCTCGTCATTTCACGTCGCACAGCCTAAAACAGCAATAAAACACCGACTATAGGCCACGTAGGTGCATGTTAATTTTCCTTCCCTTTTACTGTATTGTTTATATTCCAAACTGTATAACTAATATTCAGAACTTAGAGAGTGCAGGGGACCGTGGAGGCAGGGAGGAAACGTCACTAGAGGCCATCAGCCATAATCGTCGGCATCAGGTCGAGGTACACGGAAACATTAGACAAACCAGTCAACCCATCATCAAAACTAAACCCAACAAGCAATACGTATTATTTGTTGGAGGTGAATGCTATAATTTTCAACAAACGACAGGGGGTGTGTTCACTTTTGAGTCAAATCACCAAACTTCTCAAAATTCTCTCTCCAAACTTCACTATCCACCTGTCACATCAAATCTCCAAAAGAAAAGACATGGCTCCCTGTCGTGGGTAAATAAAAAAACTAATTACATGGTTTTGATGTACACGACGAGACGAATCTTTTGAGTCTAGTTAGGTCATGGTAGGACAATGTTTACCACAAACAAACGAAAAGTGCTACAGTGCGTTACAATATCGGATGTGACATTTCCACCAAACTTTTTCTTCTTCTCTTTGAAACTAAACACACCCACGGAGAACTCTTCTTGTAATTTTGTTGCCATGTACTCGTACGCCGAAAATAGAATTCGGTTTCGCCCCGTCGTAGAAAAAAAGTAATACGTGACTAGGAATTTAGACCATCTGACCATGGCGGCGTCGTTGGATGAAAAACAAGTTACCTAAAACAGAATCTCAAAGAAAAAAGTCTAGATGACTCCCTCACTTATAAGGGTTGGACTACATAGCCCCCAACCTATAAAACGGTCTGTATCATCCCTGAACTTTTCAAAACCGGGTCAAATTACCCCTAAAGTCATTTTGAAAAATCATAAAATAGAAAATTCAATTACGTTGGACTTCAAATGAGTATATCTACACCGTGAGCATATAATATGGTAAGTAGCCCAAGCTACCCATTGCATATTGGCACTTATCGAGTATAGAATAGATCTGCTTCTCTTTTTCTTACAAACAAAATTGGCTTGTTTTCTGCAGCTACTTACCATATTATATGCTCACGGTGTAGATATACTCATTTGAATTCCAACACAATTGAATTTTTAATTTTATGATTTTTTTATAATTTATTATAATTTTTCAAAATTGCTTTAGGAGGTAATTTGACTGATTTTGAAATGTTGAGGGGGTGATATAAACTGTTTCATAAGTTGGGTGATTATGTAGTCGACCCTTATAAATGAGGGGGTTGATCTCGTTTTCCAATCTCAAAACACCACCGGATGATTTTGTACTACACAAGTACGTGTTCCGTTCACGTTTTGGGCCTGCTCTAACCGCGCTTACAAACGGCCTCGTTCACTGGCTCGGTCGAAGTAGTAGTACGTGTGCTACGTGCGTCCTTCGCCCGCGCTCGCTTGAATGCCACGCTTCCGCTTCTTCAATCGCCGCCTGCAGCTTTGGCCTTTGGGCAAGGACGACCGGCTGCCGGCGGAGACGGCGTAAATGCAAACGGACACCCAAACCCAAGGTCCCTCCAGCCGCCGTGCGGCCGGGAGCGGGACAATCCTCCTCTGCCGTGGGGGCGGAGGGGGAGGAAAGCGCACCGGCGGCCGGTGCGTGCGCGAAGCACGGCCGTGTTGGTGGGGATGATGGGCACGGCCGCACGGCAGAAGCGTGCGACACGCACCGACCGGTTGGGCCGTGCGGTGGGCGGGCTCTTCTACTTTGATGAGGGACGACGCCGTGCGGTGCGCGTGTTGGAAATCCCGGGGTCAATCGTGCAGAGGCACAGAGGCCCGGCCAGCTGCCCGATCCAACGTCACGTACGTGACGTGGAGCAGGCGGAATCATTCTCGTGCCGGTGGGTATCGGGTGACCCCGGTACGCCAAATCCGAATGGGATCGGCGTCGGCGTACGGCCGCGCCATAACAAAACCGAGAGAGAATCCCAAGCGAGCCAGGGCGCGGTGCCAGTGGCCCGTGTCCAACTCACCGGAACTGTACCCTCTCGCCTCGCGCAATCCGACGCGATCACCACCTGCCTGATCTGCTACTGCTGGAGACGGTGGCAGCGCCGACCGGCGGGCACTGCCAGCCCAGGCACGAAGCATCCGCTCCGCTGCTGCATTCAGCTGGTCAAGTTGCTGCATTTGTTTACGCGGCCGCGGAGATCCTGTCGCGCGCTTGTTCCCGCGCCCGGATCTGCCCTGCTGCTCTCTCGGCCTCACCGGCTAGGCGCTCGCTACCAGCCTCCAGGCCGTGGCAGCTCGCCTCTTGTCCCGTGACCAGAGTAACGCGCCTCACGGCCAAGCCACTGGCGGGAGTCAGAGGCCACGGCGGGGTTGGCGGAATTCACGAAAAGGTCCGGTGCTCTGCGTGGCACGGCACGCACGGAATGGACGTACGCGATGCTTTATTTACTGCCGCCGCCGCTTGGTACGGGACTACGGCGGCGAGGAGTCATGAGAGCATCCGCCGGCCGGCGCCCGTGCCGAAGCAAATGCAAATATGCAAACGCAACGCGAGCGCATCTCCACCGCGGCCCGCCGCCGACAAAGATGGAAAGCGTCCGTACACGTACACCGCCGCCGGCGGCAGTAAAATAGGGTAGGCAGGCAGAAAGGCACCGGCGCGCCATGATTCGGCCCTGATTAGATGAACCCCGGTTTGGTGTCGCCGAGAGACCCGAAAGCTCCATGACACGCAGGCAGCGGCGGCCCCATCTTCTCGCTACGCTCTCGATCGGTTTGGGTCTCGCGATGATTGATGCAGGGATTAGAATAACGGAGCCGTGCGCCTGCCGACGGAGGAGGGGAGGGTGGCGCCAAGGGCGGCGTCCGTGTCAACCACCGTTGCCCTTGCCGCTTACTTACCGCTTTTGGTGGTCTCCCCCCGTGATTATTGATTGTTGCATGCGCGGGCTGGGGCCACGCCTCGGGGATCCGTACGTGCTGCGGCTGCACACGAGCATACTCCCCTTGTCGCATCGTGGCAGTACTTCTCGTCCAAGCTGCACGAATCTTGACGCCTAGTCTCGTGGCCCCGGGTAGAGAGGTTTAGTTAAGTATATGCATCCGGATTCAGGACCATTGTTTTGTGTTTTTCTAGACTAGACTAGGCTAGATTGTGTAACTACTAACTATGAATCACGTACAGTATCACACTTGGATGTGGACGTTAAATTTTTCCCAGGGGTGCATTTCGAAGTTCTCGGTCGAGTTTTGAAACTTTGAATTCATGCGGACGTGCACGCCTCGCTGTTTGGCTTTGGCTCCAAGCACATTTGACTTTTGAATTTCGTGGTGGCCACCACCTTTGTTGACGCCTTCACAATCTGATCAACACACGAATATAATTGACTACGGGTCCAGTTTGTAGTTGGAAGCTTAAGTTTCTTCACGGGTGTTTTCAAAAGATTTGAGTTCGAGTTCGAGTTCGGAGGGCGCGCGCGTTGCGGCATCATCAGCTCAATCATCAAGTGGTCCGGAACAGGGGAATGCACGTGCGCTGCACAGTTGCGTGGCCTCACCAGAAAAATCATGTTCGTGTTAGGTGCAGCACACTTGAAGTCACTAATAATGCATGCAATATTCCTCTTTTTGAAAGAAAATAGCGCTACGGAAAGAGATCAAGTGGACACGCTGGCTGCTCCATTCAAAATGACTGTAATCGGGAAACATCCGGAGATATCACCAACTTTTAATAATCACTATTATTTTGTTATTTTTAGATGTAAAAAGTTTTATTAACAAAGTTTTGGCCATGTAACGAGTAGATACACACAGCCACTATAGAAAAAAGAAAGAAAAAGGAGACTAAAACTCACTACACTCAAAAACCAACTTGGAGTTGAATCCATGTAAAAAATGTACAGCCTCCTCGATCCGATCCAGGACCTACCGGTGCCGTTTTGCCTGACGGGCCGTTAAACATCGAGATGGACATGGTAACCGACACGATCAGCGTTGTTTTCATCATCATCATGCGCCCAATAATCAGCGCCCGCATAGTGTTGAAGACTTGAAGCGTTTACAGTACGCACGCATGGATGGAAACATGACATGAGGCCAACGGTTAATGTCTTAATGACCTTAAATCTCGTCTGCTCAATTACGTTACGGCCGCTTTTACTACCGGTAATGTTGTTACCCGTACGCTAACGTTTGTGGCTGAGCAACGCACTCCACAATTAAGGTCTGTTAATGTTTTGCTTACGGGAGAGGTATTGTGAGTTTCACTTGACGGCCATTGGGTCCAAGGAAAATATTGTGTGCAACACGTACATGAGAGCGAGTAGAGAGTGAGAGAGATGCACGAGACGAGGCGTGGAGGCCTGGCAGAGGATGATGCAGACTTGTGTTGTGCGGGCGCGGCGTCGAGGCTGAAATGGCCGTTGGCGCTTGCGGGGCCCGGCCGGGGGCTGGTCCCACCGCCACGGTGGCCCCCATCCCCGTCCCGTGTCGCCTTCTCCCCCGCGGCCGCGACAGCTGCAGCCAATTAATTATTCGACCCCCATTAAACCACCTCCTCCCCCACTACTCCTCACAGTCCTCCTCTCCGGCCTCCGCCTGCCTGCCTCTCCATATCTTCCTCGTCTCCATCCCGTCGCCTCTCGTCTCATCTACTCCTACTCCATCAGTATCTCGTACTCCCTCGCGCTCGCCGTCGTGCCAGCCACCCACCAAACCACACCTGAGCTGCCGTTTTCCCCTTTTTCCTTTTTCGCGTAACCGTGTTTCGTCGAGGGGCGGTCGGTTTCGGCCGGGGGAGTGCGGAATTGGGAGCGTTCTCGGTGCCAGCGGGAGGGAGGACGCCCCCGCGGGATCGCATTGCGGCGGGCGCGGCGGCATTTCGCTCCGGGGTCCGTGGCGGCTTCCCGAGGCGTTTGGTTTTCTCTCTGTCCTTGCGGCGGGCGGCGGGGGCTCGAGGTTGGTGGCCGGCCAAGCGCTGCGCCTCCTTTCCGCGGTCGGCTTTTCCGAGCGGCCGCTGCTGGTGGCGCGGTGGTGGGGATGCGCCTTGCCTTTCCGCCGCCTCGGCGTGGCGTGATTGCGAAGCGTTTGCCCGGATTGTAATGGTCTCTCCGCCTTTCTGTCTGGTAAGATAGAAAATCGCGTCGCATCTTTTTGGAGGGGCTTAGCTGACACGAAGGTTCCTTCTCCCGGACAATGCCGAGCATCCGAGCTCCGGCGTCCAAGCAGACGGCCACGCTACAGGTTCGTCATTCTCCTGTGGTGGACGGTCTTCTTCCTGCCAATTTCCATTTTCGCTGCTTAATATTTTTTTTTACTTTGTGGGGGCGCGATTGTAAACGTGCATTGCAATCGCAGGTGGCTGTCAAGTGCAGGCCATTGACCGACTCAGAGCAGCGGCGCTCGCGGCATATCATCCAGGTCATTGATGACAAGGTACAGGCTCCAGTTTGCTGATGCAATTATGCGCGAGTAGTTTTGCGATTGGTGGTGGCAATGTGATGGTTTATGTGCGTCTCTCTCTTTCCCAGACTGTGGTTGTGCTGGACCCTGATCTGTCGAAGGATTATCTGGAGCTCATACAGAACCGGACCAAGGAGAGGAGATACACCTTCGATCATGTGTACGCACCTGGATGCTCCAATTCGGTATGTAAGAGTGTAGTTCGCTCTGCTCTCATATGTAATTGCCTCGCCTGTTTTTGGCATTGGGCTCAGATGCTGATTATAGTATGTTTTCAGAATCTGCATCTCAGCTTGGATTCTTCCCAAATTGCTCATTTCTTGCTTTGACAGGAAATTATGCTCTGAAAGGCTAAACCACCAACTACATGTCTTTGTTATGAATTTCTAGAATTAGGAGTGCCTTGTGCTTTGGGTAGCTGGAGCAATACTACTGGCATCCTAAAGGACCAATGGGCAGCTTTTGTTCAGACTGCAGCCAACCCGTGATGTAGACTTACTGTTAGGTCTCTACCTAATTCAGACCTCTCGTCCAGGGAACAGAGCAGCAGTTTTGTTGTATTCATCACCAAGGCTCTTATCAAAAGCCCTACGAATCAGTTGCCTTAAATTATGTTCATCTTCTAATTACAAATTAATTAGGATTTTTTTAGTTGTGGTGGCATCAACTGTCAGAGTTTTTTATACTCTAGGTTGGGTTACTTAACCTATGTGGAAATAGCAAGATTAGGACAGAATAGTATAGGGGCCAATTAAATTGTTTGTTTATATATAATATAAGATGTAGCTTATTCCTCCTTTGGGCATGTACACACTTGTGATTGCCAGCTAATTAGTGGTAGCGAGTCACATGTTCTTGTACTTCCACAAAATCACATTTTCATATTGTGATCCTATGCATAATTGTTCAGGACGTGTATAAGAATGTATCCTCTACAATTGCTGGTGTAGTCCAAGGTCTTAATGCGACAGTCTTTGCTTATGGTTCTACTGGAAGGTATGTGTTTACTGCATTGTTTTGCTTGTCGTCTTTTTAAAATTGTTGTATATGATCTGAATATCTTGCACGTCACTATCATTAATAAGTGCACAACAAAAAGTTCAGAGTTTTAGATGGAAGTTCGTCTATTATTTTGGTTAAAGTTTAGCACATTATACTTGTTTTTCTTGTTTGCAATCCTTTGTGACAATGTGATGTATGGCGTGCACTGTAATTGTTGAACTTTCATTGTACGTAATTAAGCACAATAACCATGTCTAACAGCATATCAAGCTTATGACGCGTTTATTTTGCAGTGCTTATACTTATCTAAATGCTATACCCAAGCCTGTTCAACATTAACTAAAATGAGCTCATTGCTTATATTATTCTTAAGCATTGTCATACAATGTTTTTGTCTTTATTTTTCTTCATCACAACATAGTATGGAGTATTTGGAAGTGCTACTCTTTAAACTTTCATCAGTTAACAACAGTTAAACCAGATGTCTGCATTCATCATTTCATCAGTGTGACATTAGTGCATTTGTGATCTTCTGTTGCAACTGCAACACTTCAATATTAATCTTGATTCTTAAGGTAAAATGCTGGACTAGCGTTTGGTTTAATATTTATTTATTTTATGATTATACAGTGGAAAGACTTATACTATGGTTGGAACCCATAGTGATCCTGGTCTTATGGTTCTTAGCTTTCGTACAATTTTTGAGCTGATAAAAAAAGACAGCAGTCCAGATACATTTGAAGTCTCATGTTCATATCTGGAAGTGTACAATGAGGTAGTTTGAGATCTCTTATGTTATTGTATTGCTAGCCATTTATAACTCTACGGTATATAAGATTTTCTGAACAATAGTTTCCTGAATTCTAGGTTATCTACGATTTGCTTGAGAGATCCTCTGGACACCTGGAGCTTCGAGAAGATCCTGTGCATGGCATAATAGTTGCTGGATTGAGAAGCATTAAGGTTTACTACTTTCTTCAATGTTAATTTCTCTGTTAATGAAAACAAATGCCATCTGCTAGTGGAAGTTGACAGTGGCTTTCTACCTTTTGTCACTATTCTTAACACCTAAGTTTTATCGACAATTTTTTCTCCGTCCTTTCATGATTGGGGCATTGTCACCACTTTAAGTGGCTGACTGAGAGAGCCTCAACCCTTGATACACATATAGTGATTTTTAATATGTAATTTAAAAAGTGCAACAAAAATATTTATTTTCCTGTTCTTGAGAAATTTGTGTCATGCGATGTCAATTTCGTGAAGTTTTTTCTTTTTTAAAATCGTAAAAACTATTTAATTACCTTGCATTTGATGAGTACCTATGCGTTTTGATTTATGTGAATTGTGAAGTGATTTTTTTCCAACTATGTTATTGTTCACTTATCTGCTGTACGCCCTTCTGTCCTGTAATAAATGGATATATATAATTCTCATTTTCTTTTTTCATAAAAGCATGATTTAATATTTAACCTTATTTTGTTGTTAGGTTCACTCTGCAGATAGAATTCTTGAGCTGTTGAACATAGGCAACAGTAGGCGCAAGACAGAGAGCACAGAAGCAAATGCTACTTCTTCACGGTAATTAAATAATATGTAAATCTGCTTTATTTTCTTAATGTTCATGCCTTATTTGAAGGATTTATCGATATTTTGCATGCCAGAACTTGGTTCTTTCTTACTGCTCAGGATCTATATCATCGGAGTTAATATCTTTAACATGCTAGGCTGTTGAGACTCTTACGATAGAAGATTCGGATGATCAGTCGTAAGACTTAACATTCCTTTCTTTTTCCTTCATACGGGGAACCTCATTTGCATTTCATAAAACAGAAATAATTATGAAATGCAAAATGATAGCAAACAAGACTCCTAGAAGTACATGGAACTAGAAGGGTGCTTTCCCACACTTGCTGGTGAGACGACCTGGATTCTAAGCCATGACACTGACTATGGAACCCCTAACTCAAAAAGTTAGTGCTACATTTTTCCATATTTGGTGGGTTAAAGGCACTGCAGCTCTGAGGACTACAAATTCCCACCATGATCTGCAAAAATTGCAAATCCTTGAAACCATAACATTAAAATCGAGGAGAAAAAGAAGGATGTACACCTAAGATTTTAGTGCGGCTAGATTAGAGTGAATTATACCAGTTCATATATTGATGGCTCGTGGATATGAATAGTTCCGTGACAAGTACGGTAATGTTCCCGGTTTAAAAAAAAATTACAGTAACGCTATCATAGGCATTGGATGTAAACACATGTGTGGTAATTTTTAGGCTTGTAACTATGCAGCTGCACATGCAATTCTAATCGTTTATTATTGTTTCTTTTATCAAGGTCTCATGCTGTACTTGAGATTACGGTAAAGCGGAAGCAGAAAGGTCAATATGGTAACCAAGTTCTCCGTGGAAAGCTTGCCTTGGTTGATCTTGCGGGCAGGTAATAGCAATTCTGTTTCATTGCTGTTCGCTTTCATTCTTTCAGGAGTTCTTCTAATGCTGCATTCTGTGAGCAGTGAGAGGGCCTCTGAAACAAACAATTTTGGGCAAAAACTTAGAGATGGAGCCAACATCAATCGGTCACTCCTAGCTTTAGCAAACTGCATCAATGCCCTAGGCAAGCAAAATAAGAAAGGTCTTGCCTATGTTCCCTATCGCAACAGGTATTTCGAGTGTAGATTTTACTCTGTGGTATCTTTTTTTTGTTTATGCTAGCTATCTGATAGCAGCTATTTGCAGCAAATTAACTCGAATTCTAAAGGATGGGCTGTCTGGTAATTCTCGAACTGTTATGGTTGCTACTATATCACCAGCTGATGATCAGTATCATCACACAACCAATACACTCAAATATGCAGACCGCGCTAAGGAGATAAAAACACATGTCCATGTAAGGGGCCATTTCTTTTGGTTGTCTCAAAAGTTTGTAAGAAACAAATAAGACATTAAATGGCAGATTTTATGCTTATTGCTTCATCATAAGTATTGTTCAATTCAATAGAAGCAAATTAACCTTCTGAATTTGTATACATAAGTGACACTTCTGTTATTCATATGATACTTTGTTTTTTGTAGAAAAATATTGGAACACTTGACACCCATGTTGAAGACTATCAGAAGATGATTGACAATCTTCAGGTTTGCCATAATGAGAAACAAATGACCTCCTACCTCATTTCCATCATCATACTGAATTGGTTACATTTTGATTTTGTAGGTTGAGGTTTCTCAGTTGAAGAAGGAATTGGCGGAGAAGGAGCATCAATTAAGTGTAAAGCCTACTGAAAAAGCTGCAGATAGTGAGCTGTCATGGTTAAATGTCTTGAGCCAGGAAACTGGTGAGAATGTTCAGGAAAGAATAAATCTACAGAAGGCTCTTTTTGAACTCGAAGAAACCAATAAGCGCAATCGTATGGAGCTCCAGCATCTTGATGATGCTATTGCAAGGCATCAGGTTTGTAAATTACCTGACCAGTTTCAAATATGTCCCTATTCTGAAGAGCTCAGTACACCAAAAAGCGTGGGCTAGTCAAGAGAGCCTCTTTGGAACTGGTGCTTTTCCATTCCCCCCTTTCTCTCTTTGTGGGAAAACACTCTGGTTTATAGGACATAGTAAGATACTGATATCTTTAGCCCTTCCAAACAGATTGCCAGGCAGCTGTTTATAGAACCTAAAGCATCCTAATCAAAGGACAGTCGATACCTTTTTGATAACATGATAGACTAGTTTATTGCTACAGAACACTGATGTTTTTGTATTCAGGTGAAAGAAATGGATTCTACAGTTCTTCAAGCATTAACGTCAAGGAGACAAGTTATTCTTGACAACATCCGTGATAATGATGAAGCTGGTTCTGGTTATAGAAAGGTGTCAATCTTCTTATGTTTCCTTTGGTTCAGTTGCCTTAAAGTAAAACTTATATGGAGGTCCTTTTTCCCTTAGGACATTGAAATGAATGAGAGCCGCAGGCGTCAACTCCAGGATATGATTGAGGAAGCTGTCAGTAACAACGGCAATAGAACCTACCTGCACATTCTCAGCCAGTACAGACTTCTTGTAAGTAACCCACAACTTTCACTACATTTCCTGATTTATATCACGAGAATGTGATATCTCACAAGTTGTCTATGTATAATGCACTCTTTAGGGAATGACTAATGCTGAGCTCCAGATTGAGATGGCTATGCGGGATCAAGTAATACATAATCAGAGGGAGGCTCTCAGGAGCCTGTGGAACATTCTTTATGGAACAGGGTTAAATCAGAAACAAATTCTTAAATTGGCTGCTAAGCAAGGCTTAACAGTAGAAGGCTGTCCATTGCCTAGCTCAAGCCCAGATGTTATGACCCCACCTACCTTTCCGCCTCATACAAGGCTGCCACAGTTCATGTCATTTCCTAGTCCACAGTCAGAGCCTTATTCTCCATCAACTTGCTTTTTCCAGCATGGTTTCAGCACTATGTCTTTGCTCAAAAATCAACATGAAACACCCACAATATGTAGGCAGGAGCACCTCAGTTCTTACTACATGACGTCTGGCTGCTCACCTCATTCTGGTGATGGAAAACAATGGTCAAGTGGAAGGTCAATGCCGTTCTTTTCTACCCCAGAAAAAACTAGGGAGATGAGTGCATTTTACCCGGGAACAGAAAATGCACGGTCTGGCAGTCAAGATTTTGGTCTGCATAGGAAGGTAAACTGTTTCCCTTCTACAAGCTACGTACTAACAAGTGTATGCACGCATATCACACTACATAAACATAGTCCGGGTTTGCAATCTTTTTTAAAAAAAAAAACTATTCGTCTGGAATCAACAGCGGAAAAAAGGACCTATCACCTGACTATTTTTGCTTAGCATTCCTTTTCAGACTGCATTATTTCTTTACTTTGCCTTTTTTTTTTTGAGGAATACTTTGCCTTCTATCTGCACCAACTTTCCAGTGTGAAATGGTCCTCAACTCAGAATTGCACCTGTTAGTTTATGGTGCTGTCGAGTAAAACATTGAGCCCTAAAACATTTGCTATGAAACATGGAAATATTCCAGCTTTTCTGGTAGAGGAATTGATAGTCCCTCAGATTGAATGAATGCATGTTAATGAGAATAACTTCAGTAAGTTTTACCATATAGTAAATGACATAATGTTTTTACAATTCAAATTTGTAGAGACAAAGTTCCATGAGTGCCAAAAGTGCAAATCATTCTGTAGGATAAGCTATCACTTCACATGACATGATGCATGCTAACCCGACTCATGTAATGTTACAGTGGAAATGCACTATTGTGTTTGACCCTCTCAAGTAGATAGGACCTTGTGCGTGCTTACCAGAGACCTTCACTTTACATGAACTGACCAAGATTTTGTTGTTGTGCAGGATCCGTGGTCCTTGGAGAGGAAATGAAGGGCCTCGAGATGCTCCTCGAGTCCTCGTGCACACGAACAGGTGTGATGGCTACAATGTGGCCTGTCTGGTGTTCCTAACCTCGGTTGCTGTGTGCATCATCTTCTGCCTGCTGCCGACACCAACGTTAATGGGTTTCCTGAGATCTGGATAGATGTTAGTGGATTTCAGCCAAGTTGTTTCCTTTGGGCACGGCTACAAGATTGATCGATGCCTCTAGACCCTGCTGACATTGCTCACTCCACGCTGTACAGTAGATGCTAGTGTTAGAGTGGCGCAGCGGAATCCGGCCCGGCCCGCTATACCCACGAGCCGGCGCCCCATCAAGCTCAGGTCCACCGGAGCCACAACCAACCAAGGCCCAGGTCTAACTCAACCCAAAAGACTAGTCTTATAGGTGAGGACTGCCCCCGCCTTATATGTCGTGCTCCACCTCCATCAATTTCCGATGTGGGACTAAACCTAACAGCTAGGTCTCCCATGATTTCCTCCTTTTCTTCCTTTGTGAGTGGCTGCCGGGGGGTGAATCTGATTTTTGGGCCAAGATTCTGTAAATCCAGCTGCCGCGGTTTTTGGCCCTTTGCTGCAGAAAATCCAATGGAAATGCATTCAGAATCGGTCCACCGGACTCTGAAAGGTTCAGTAATGTACGGCATGCTGGTCAGTGGTCACTGTAGTAGCGTGATGACAAGCCGAGGCCAAATTGGCCGTGCCGTATGCTGATCGCTGATCAGTGATCAGGATAGCGTTGGATGATCTGTGCACAAGGCTACGGGAGCATGTGGTATAGGATCTCTCGGCCACAAGACCATTGAATAACCCCTGCTGAACCTCACCTGCCCTGGAGACCACATTCAAGCTGGGCAGCGAGCAGCGAGCAGCACGCGTGGTCCTCTCCATTCATGACAGTTCTGCTGAATGCTACGCTGCAACGGCGGCCGCGCGGCGCGCGCGCGCACATCGCAGTCGCATTACATTCCACATGCCAGGTTCGTGGCTTGTCGATCGCCGGCGGCGTAGCTGCCTGCCTGCGCAAACCAAAGGCTCCGTTTGGCATTCCTGATTCCGGTGGTGTGGCGTTCGGCGTTCCACACTCTCCTGTCCTGAGGGTCCGAATTGGATTTAGCAACCGTTCCGCCTTATCAACACTATACAAATTGTGAACCATTTCAATCAGGAACCGATCCACAACTCATTCCAGAGTAACCGAACGTACTAACTCTGATAGATTGTCGTGGTTACTGGGTAAGACGAGTGAGTGGCCATGACTGTGCACGTCAGGTGACACGTAGACTGTAGGCAGTGGGCTCTGGTAGCCTGGCCCATTGCTCCTGCAGAGACGTGGTGCGTCGGAGTCTGAGGCGAGAGGAGAGACCACTTGGGTCGGGCCCGTGCGAAAAGGCTGGAAGCCTGGAACGCTGGGGGCTCAGGGCTCAGGAACTGAAGAACGCGTGCAAGCCGTGACCTACAGGCCTGCAGGGTGCAGGCGCAGCTGCAAACGGGAGCAGGGTAATGCTTGCCTGACCTGCCGGTGTCTACAGACTACAGGACGGCACGGACGCCTTGTAGGGTACGGAAATCTGCAGCGTTTTCATTGTTTCAATTTTGCTGGTTGATGAAGGTAGATACGCGCCACTTCAATTTTGCTGATTCACATGAGATCGCAGGTCGTGCGTGACTGATTTGTCTCTGACGTCCGGGAGATCGAAGAACCAGCCTGGTCCATCAATTTGTTGTGAGTTCGGCTAGATTTTGGTGAGTTTGTCGCTGATCCCCGTTATGGTTTCATGGCCGGATCATGACATATAAGCAGCGATTTCTTTTCCCCCCAAGTTTTTCAGTCGATTCGATCGCTAGTCGTGACTGATTTGTACGCGGTGGAAACAAACCGTAAACCTAGGAGAGCTCTCCGGTCAATATGGCAAATGGCTACTATAGGCCACACGGGCAATCAAGCTGCTGCATGCGCTACAACCTGCAGCCGTTGCTGTGTCTGTGTCTGTGTCTTGGTCCAAAGGAGCTGTTTGAGACGGCAGCAATTAACACGGGGATGTGATACATGAAGAAGCCAAGAAGCGATTCGATCGAGAGCCCACATGAAGACAGCACGTTTTGGGAGCCCAACCATACCACCGCCACTCATGTAGTAAGGGCGAGCGAGCCCCTGTTGATCTGTACGCATCCCTTTGTCCTCGTGTCAACTTCCAATGAGGTCTCCAAGGCTGTATCTTTTTTACATAATGCAGGAATCATACACGAAACATCTTGATACTCTTACTACAACGTGGGGGGAAAATCTCTTTGTTCCAAGTAGGGTCATCGCTGAATTCTTGCAGCACTTCCTTTTGTTTCGAGATCCTTTAAACAAGCATTTTACGAGCAGTTTATATGGAAGAAGCACGCACAAGTACTTATATTTTAGACGAGACAAATCTTAGGTCCAAAACATGTATGGCACGGCCCCCCTCATCTCGTGTGCACCCCACTCGGAACGTGCATGTGGTGTCGACCCTAACACCAAAGCAAGGTTCCACCAAGCCTACCTATGCGTAGCAGCAGCACCACTACGAGCGAACACTAGGATACTACCACTCCTCCCTTGTTTACGTCCCTCTAGGGCCTAGGCGCTTGTAATCAACACCCTAACCTAGGGCTCTCAATCCACCATTTCCGTTGAAAAACACTGGCCAATTAAGCACTAGGGTGACAAACTGACAATCCAGCTCCCAT
This sequence comes from Echinochloa phyllopogon, assembly GCA_033239725.1. Classification (NCBI taxonomy): domain Eukaryota; kingdom Viridiplantae; phylum Streptophyta; class Magnoliopsida; order Poales; family Poaceae; genus Echinochloa; species Echinochloa phyllopogon. The sequence goes on along the minus strand of BTCW01000009.1, from coordinate 4,989,713 downwards.
TATCACCATAAAATAGGCAATCGCAATTCAGTAGCAGATTTTACTGCTATCACAATTCACAAGTTCAAAACCACAAATCTCGGTCAACATGAACATGGAGACATATCCGAGACCGAGTGAATTTTGCTCAAACGCCATGCTGATGAAAGTGAAACTGGACCATTTGATGAATATAAGCACCTCGCACCAGTCGTCGGTGAGCAGGCCGAAAACTTCGATGGACGTGAGCGTGACCAGTGACCACCAATCCAGGACGCTTTGGAACCACCCGTTTTTCTACGGTCGCCTAGCACAGGAGCAGGGAGAATCTCCTCTCCTTTCACCGGTCTCAACTCTCAAGGCAGGTCGCTCACATGAGGCGTGGGGGCAAAGGCCAAAGGGCCTTTGGCCTTTCTCACAGTCACCGGCTCAAGAGACCTTCAAAATCACATCGCAATTCAAGCTAACTCGTGCAAGGATTTCAAGCTAACACATGGATGCAATCAAGGAAATGTTCCCAGTGATGAAGTGCAAGACCTCTCCCTTCTTGGGATAGAGTGTCGACTGAGGGCTCCGCATAGAGCATCTTGTCTAGATTGTCTTGGATGTGAGTAGTTCATGTTAGAGATTTGTTTATTTCGGGTTATGTTCAGCTGGCTCGCCGGCTTGTGTCCATTTAGAGTCCGTTCTAAATGGGTTGTAACCGAACTTTGTATCAATTGCTTCTGTCTTAATACAATGATACGCTGCCCACGTATTCGAGAAAAAAAAATCCCTACGAGATGCAAGAAAATCCCTACGAGATGCAAGAGGGCAGTAGCTTTCTTGCCTTTGTTGTTAGAACGGTCTCTTTTATCTTTATGCAGCGGCCATGCTTTATCCAGGGCTTTCTTTGGTACCATCCAGTCATCCACCATCACCGGCGCCTGCAGGTGCAGTGTGTGTGCCTATATATACAGTAGTAGGGTTCATGCTCATGTGCTGCTGTCTAGCCTGTTGTGTCCTACCCGTAGCCAGTGAAAACGTGACTTCACCAGCTTAACAACGGAGAAAGTTGAGCTTCTTTTAGCCGTCACTACTACCTAAACTCTCCTTTAGGTACCGATTAGTATGTCATGGTGTTTGGTGAGTGTTAGTGCAGCTGATGAAAGGTTGCAAACACAAAAAAGCATGGATGATTTGCATCATCTGGGAGTAGCATCAAGTAGACTGACGAGGGAATTGCGTGTTGCGCCTGTCATCAGATCACACGACACCTTGACTAAACTCCTCTTCCTATATCACCACAATCCACAATTACACTTACACACAAATAAAACTCGCTGTGTTTTTACCTGTCGCTGCAAGCGTAGACTGCAGTCAAACAGTAATTTTTTACTGACTTCCAGTAGTAGTCGTCTGCTGTAGTCTCCAACTACGAGGCGTAATAAGCTGCGTGCTGCGATGAGAATAGAACAGCGAGTAGTCTGTGGCAACCTTGGAACGACGCGAGGAAGAAGGATACGGGCTTCTGGGCTTGCTTCCATGCTTCCGAAGCGAGCAGCCAGCAAGCGAGTGCTCTGCGATTTGACTGTCCTCTAGCATCATCAAGCAGCAGGGTGTGCGTGTGCGTGCCTACAATGATACTCCGTACCAGTGCATCGTTGGACTTGGACGCTGCCCAGTGCCCAGCAACGGGGAGCAGGCGTGCTCGAGTGCTGGGAAAAAAACTGCCGGATGGAATGGAAGAGGGCGGCACACAGGGGAGACGAATGATCACACCTGACCAAATGTCCAAGTGTACTTAACAAAGCTATGATTGTTAATCTGCGATTCATCCAGGATTAGCGGTAATAAAGCATGCGAAAAATCGTGATTGCATGACTTGTTGCAGTTGTCGAGCTGCTGAGAAATGATGCGATGGGGGGAAGAGAATTGAACAGCGCAGTTTCTCACTGCCACGCACTGCCCTGCTTCTCCCCGCGAGTCACCAATGCTGGTGAGGCTATAAAAATGCCGTTAATGTAGCCTTACAGGCAAGGGAGTACTACATTAGTGGTATACGCAGGCTCGTGTAGTAAACTCGAGAAGATACAAAGAGTCGGACAAGGCACGTACCCGTACTGCTCGAGGATCTTTGGGAGCAGGCAAATTCACTGCACCCTGCAAGTCAAGCTTACAGGTGCGCCATGAAGCGTAGCCCTGAATGCGCCGCCGTATAATACAACACATCAGACACCATCAACGCCGTGCCGTCGGCTGGTATACGATACGCCCTGCTGCTGCTGCTGCTGCTGCCGCTGCCTGCAACAATAAACCCTCGGACTGAACAAAGAAAAAAAAAAGACACGCGTGGCTGGAGTGCGAGCCAAGTTATTGCAGGTAGCACAGTATCCCATCGTTAAAAAAACAGTACCAACACAGTATGGATACGCTCGTGGATCATAGTAGAGGTACAAATACTACTATACTAGTACCACCACATACTGCCGGTGCCGGTGTCGTGCGGGGGATCAGATCCTGCGTGTCAGTCAGACTGTCAGAGTTGTTGGTGGCGAGGTTTACTGAAGCCGCCGTGAACCCGATGCGATTTGCATTCGCCTACGTTCTAGTATTAGCCGTCCCGTACTAATAAACGCAGACGAAACCAAACGAAACGAGGCGGCCAGGCCAGGCCGGGGCGGGTCCGCTGCTCCACTCCGCCGCTCGGCGGTCGGCACCGGACCACGCCGCGGGCGCCGGCGGGGATCGCCGATGCCGGACCACCACGGCGGGCGCGGCGCGTGGTGGGGTGGGGGCAGGCGGGTGAGCCGACGACCCATCACGCCACGCACGCTAGTAGAGCAGGTATCGTATGGTCGTATGACTCGTATCCCCGCGGAGCAGCGAGACGAGGCGAGCCCCTCGAGTTTTTCACCTGTGGTGTACTGGTGTGCCGCTGTGCGGCGCCGGGTGGGCGGGCCGGCGGCGTGCTCGCCCGTGCGCCGCAAGCGTCCCGGGCGTTGTTCCGTCCCGGAATGGCCGTGCACGCTACCGCAAAGGGCAGGAAACGGGCGTGATGCGTTACCACATTCGCGTCGTGGCTACTGGCAAACGTGAACTTGGAGGGTGTAGCAAAACGCAATAGATTTGAGAAGGGGAAAAAAGGTTCTCTTTATCTACACAGTACGGGGGTATTTGATCTTCTCCCGCACCTGGATTTGGGCATTTGGGTCATCATCGGTGGAAATGACCCTTTTCTCTGAATTTGTCGCTACCTAAACCTCCCTCCGTGCATGGCTTTATAATAATATCTTGAGCTCCTAAATTATAGTATAACTGTAATTCTCTGGAGAGGCAAGATCACACAAGAGATAGAGGAGAGGGAGTAAAATTCCAGTGAAGGAAAAAAAAAGTGAAATTTGCTAGTTCAGGCCAATACCATGGTGTGATATAGATAGCTAGAGAAAAAAAAAACTCCACAACATTAACAGAAGAAACAAGAAGTAAACCATGTACCGTCAAAACTGCCCATCCCTTCGAGACCCAAAGACCCCAGGATCACATTATAAAAGCAACCCAATCCCCCAAAAGAAAAACCCACACACCACCCCAGAACAACCCCAAAAGAATTCGCTTTTCTTTTCTCCTTTTGATTTGATGATATTCTAGGGTAGTGAAGGGTACTACTGTTCAAACCTCCCCACACCAAGCACACCTCTCCTCCTCGCCGAGGGTGTGAGCCGCCTCTCCTCCCTCTCCCCCCCTCCTCCTCCGCCCGCCGCTCCACCGCCGGACCCGAGAGAAGGGAGAGCCCAATGCGCCTCCTCCCGCTGCTCCTGCTCCTGGCCCTCGCCGCGGGCGCGGACGGCGCGGCGGGCGGCGGCGGCACGGACGCGGACGCGCTGCTCGCGGCGAAGGCGGCGCTCTCCGACCCCACCGGCGCGCTCGCGTCCTGGGACGCCGCCTCCGCCGCCGACCACTGCGCGTGGGCGGGGGTCACCTGTGCGCCCCGTGGCGACGCCGGCGTCGTCGTGGGGCTCGACGTCTCCGGGCTCAACCTCTCGGGCGCGCTCCCGCCGGCGCTGTCGCGGCTCCGCGGCCTGCAGCGCCTCTCCGTCGCCGCCAACGCCCTCTACGGCCCAATCCCGGCGTCGCTCGCGCGCCTGCAGCAGCTCGTCCACCTCAACCTCTCCAACAACGCCTTCAACGGCTCGCTCCCGCCGGCGCTCGCGCGCCTCCGGGGCCTCCGCGTCCTCGACCTCTACAACAACAACCTCACCAGCGCCGCGCTGCCGCTCGAGGTCACGCAGATGCCCATGCTCCGACACCTCCACCTCGGCGGCAACTTCTTCTCCGGGGAGATCCCGCCGGAGTACGGCCGCTTGGCGCGGCTGCAGTACCTCGCCGTCTCCGGGAACGAGCTCTCCGGGAAGATACCGCCCGAGCTGGGGAACCTCACCAGCCTCAGGGAGCTCTACATTGGGTACTACAACAGCTACACCGGGGGGCTCCCGCCGGAGCTGGGGAACCTGACCGAGCTCGTCCGCTTCGACGCCGCCAACTGCGGGCTCTCCGGCGAAATCCCACCGGAGCTCGGGAGGCTGCAGAATCTGGACACCTTGTTCCTGCAGGTGAACGGCCTCACCGGCAGCATACCGTCGGAGCTGGGCTCTCTCAAGAGCCTCAGCTCTCTGGACTTGTCCAACAATGCGCTCACCGGCGAGATACCAGAGAGCTTCTCCGAGCTCAAGAACCTGACTTTGCTCAACCTGTTCCGGAACAAGCTGCGCGGCGACATCCCCGACTTCGTCGGCGACCTGCCCAGCCTCGAGGTGCTGCAGCTGTGGGAGAACAACTTCACCGGCGGGGTGCCACGCCGCCTCGGCCGCAACGGTCGACTCCAGCTGCTCGACCTTTCGTCGAACAAGCTCACCGGCACGCTGCCTCCGGAGCTCTGCGCGGGCGGCAAGCTGCAGACGCTCATCGCGCTGGGCAACTTCTTGTTTGGCGCCATCCCGGACTCCCTCGGCCAATGCAAGTCCTTGAGCCGCCTCCGTCTCGGGGAGAACTACCTGAATGGCTCAATTCCGAAGGGTCTCTTCGAATTGCCCAAGCTGACGCAAGTTGAGCTACAAGATAACCTCCTCACTGGTAATTTCCCGGCTGTGATCGGTGTTGCAGCGCCTAATCTTGGCGAGATCAGCCTGTCCAACAACCAGCTCACTGGCGCATTGCCAGCATCTCTTGGGAACTTCTCTGGTGTTCAGAAGCTGCTTCTTGATCGGAATTCTTTCTCTGGTGCTGTACCTCCAGAGATTGGGCGGCTGCAGCAGCTCTCCAAGGCTGACTTTAGCGGCAACAAGTTTGATGGAGGTGTGCCACCGGAGATTGGGAAATGCCGGCTTCTCACTTACTTGGACATGAGCCAAAACAACCTCTCTGGGAAGATACCTCCGGCCATCTCTGGTATGCGGATACTGAACTACCTCAACCTGTCCCGGAACCACCTTGATGGAGAGATACCTCCATCCATTGCGACGATGCAGAGTTTGACCGCAGTTGACTTCTCTTATAACAACTTATCTGGGCTTGTGCCGGGGACTGGCCAGTTCAGCTACTTCAATGCCACATCTTTCGTTGGCAACCCTGGCTTGTGTGGACCATACCTTGGTCCATGCCGCCCTGGCGTTGCTGGTGCCGACCACACTCCCCATGGCCATGGTGGTTTGACCAGTACTGTCAAGCTCCTCATTGTGCTTGGCTTGCTTGTTTGCTCCATTGCATTTGCTGCAGCAGCGATTCTGAAGGCCCGGTCATTGAAGAAAGCTAGTGAAGCGCGTGTATGGAAACTCACTGCATTCCAGCGCCTGGACTTCACCAGTGATGATGTGCTAGATTGCTTGAAAGAGGAGAACATTATCGGCAAAGGTGGTGCTGGGATTGTGTATAAGGGGGCAATGCCGAATGGTGAACTTGTTGCTGTGAAAAGGCTCCCAGCTATGGGCCGTGGCTCATCACATGATCATGGTTTCTCGGCAGAGATACAAACACTCGGTAGAATTCGGCACCGTCATATCGTGCGTCTGCTAGGCTTCTGCTCAAACAATGAGACTAACCTGCTGGTTTATGAGTATATGCCCAATGGTAGCCTTGGGGAGATGCTCCATGGAAAGAAGGGAGGGCACCTGCACTGGGACACCCGGTACAATATTGCTATTGAGGCAGCCAAGGGGCTTTGCTACTTGCACCATGATTGTTCACCGCTGATACTTCACCGTGATGTCAAGTCGAATAATATTCTTCTTGACTCCAACTTTGAAGCTCATGTGGCCGACTTTGGGCTAGCAAAGTTCCTGCAGGATTCTGGAGCATCTGAATGCATGTCTGCAATTGCTGGCTCGTATGGCTACATTGCGCCAGGTAAAAAAATCAGTCCTTACAAATCCAATTTTTATCTGAATATTAGTGTTGCAATTAAAATTTCGTCTCACAAATTAGTATTGCAATTTTCAAACAGGATGTAGCTATTAAAATTGCAGATGCTGAAACATTGGTTGTTGAGTCCATTATTATACTGTTTGATGTGTATCCGTGCTTATCTAGATAGTTTCTGTTATAAGATTCTCTGTACTATTTTCAATCATGTATTTGCAAATAAGTCTTGTGTACACCTAGCTTCTTTGCTACATATTAAAATGTTTCGATTCTTCACGATGGCTTTTGGCTCATAAAATCTCTTTACATTTTCTTAAGATCAGTTACTTCAGTGTTGTATCTTTTGTTACATTATAACTGTCTTGCGCCTTCAGACGTATGATCGTGCTATTTTCCAATTGATTGACCTTGTTGTTGCTGTCATCTGTGGCATTCCAGAATATGCATACACACTGAAGGTTGATGAGAAGAGTGATGTCTATAGCTTTGGCGTTGTGCTTCTCGAGCTGGTCACTGGAAGGAAGCCTGTAGGTGAGTTTGGCGATGGTGTCGACATTGTCCAATGGGCGAAGATGATGACAGACTCAAGCAAAGAACAAGTGATGAAGATCCTGGACCCAAGGCTTTCAACTGTTCCACTGCATGAGGTCATGCATGTCTTCTACGTCGCATTACTTTGCACGGAGGAGCAGAGTGTGCAGCGACCAACGATGAGGGAGGTTGTGCAGATCCTGAGTGAGCTTCCAAAGCCATCTACCAAGCAAGGAGAGGAGGTTCCGAATGCTGGTTACGATTCTGCATCCAGGTCCAATGAAGCACCAATGGGCGAAGCGAGAGATCAGCAGCAGCAAACAAGCTCTCCGTCATCACCGCCACCAGATCTCATCAGCATCTGAGTAATCCACAACTGAAAGTGTTACCATTCCTTGCAAAATTCGCTCCATTGTCAAAAGCTTAGGTAGTAATTTAGGATGCCGTAAATTTGGCCTGCTGTGCTGTACATATTCGAGTTTGTTGGTGGTATCCAGTTTCCAGTTTGACGATGTGTTTGCTTTGCTGATGCAACTGCAATGTAGGAGTCTGTAGCGAGTTAAGTCACCTCATTAGAGCTTTTGATCTCTTTTATTTATCCAATGTAGGCACTAAAGTATCAAGTGCTCTGTCTATCAAATTTAGCATCAAAATCTTTGTCGTGGAACCAAGATCTTTATGCGATTTCTGCTTCTGTGTAAACAGTCCAAGTGGGCTAAAACTAAAGGCCTTTGAAGTCAGATCTCGTGCTCTATTGGTCACAAAGAAAAACTAAAGGCCTTTGCAAGATGAATTGATGTATATGCTGCCAAAGTATCTGATTCCTGCTCTCACTTTTTTTTCGTCTTTTGTTGTTGTAAAAGAATGTGATTTGCATCTGTCGAAAGCAGACAGTGCTGGCCCAGAACGTCAAAGGAGGCGTCCTATTAGAATTTAGAAGGGATGGCTTGGTAGTCAGATGCTTTGCCTTCTGTGTAACGTCAACACTCAACAACAGGTGCAGATCAGCCGTTAGCAGATGTTCTTCCGTGCTAAGTGAAAGCGAGTGGATCATTGTTCAATGAAAGAAGATGTCACCTTGTCAAGTACTAGGGCACTACCTCTGCTGATTATTGAGATGCTACTAGTGCATACCACCATATCTTATTGTTAGGTGATTAAGAGTGAATTGATTGCACATTTTCAAGAAACAATGTTCACCTTCACAAATTGCGAAAAACAAACACAAACTAACCTTCTCTTCTCGCCATGCATTCATTAAACCGCATCCTGCTACTGAATTTCTGAAAAAAAAGGCTTGTTGTTCAATCGTTGTTCTGAAAAGCAATTCGGAGAACAAAAGAAAAGCAATTCGGAGAACAAAAGAAAAGCGATTGAAAAAGTTGGCGAACGAAAAAAGGAAAATAAAGGGGAATTGATCTGAGCAATGGTCCCTCCTGCCATTTCTCTGCCCTTGTACACTGTCGCTGTTCTCCGCCGGAGCAGTGTAGGCCCTGGTTTTGGCTAAGTGTCCACCTCATTCAGAAAAAGAAAGCCCGCCCGCCGAGTCCCCTACCACGTGAGCGCGCGCGCGATTCCACTGCCAAAACCCAAAACCGCCCTCCTCTCCTCTCCTCTCGTGTCTCGTCTCGTCTCTGCCGCCCGGGGGGCTAAGCTTCCTTCGGCCTCACTTCACCGGGCCTGATTGATCGGTGCCAGTGCTCTGTCCTAAACACAGTTAGGAGTTCAGGACCACGGCCTTCTTCTTGGGCATAGGTACTTACTGCCGCATCAGGATCTGAAAATGTACTATGAGGGGTGCAAATGGTGAGATCAGCGCGGCACATGGGCTTTTTGGGTTTGGTGTGCGTTCATCTCCTTCGAAATGCTTCAGTTCAGGGTTAATGCAGGGGATCCAAGGAAGGTTTTGTTGGGGGGAGGTTTGGTGCTCCAGCAGTTCCAGGACCGGGAGGGAGGCATGCTTGCACTGATGCACCCTGCAGGATGCAATGCAAGTGCGAAGGCAAAGCGGTGCCAAGAGAGGGGGTGTGAGTGGAGTACTGGAGTGGATGAGCAGGCAAAAGGGTGATTTTTTTGGCAGGAAGCTAGGAGTGGTGGAAAGTGGTAACCGTGACTGATGCAATTGTGGTAAACGGTGGTGTGGTAAACAGTGTAAGAGGATGGTTGTTGCCTGGTTGGGTCCTACTATGCGGTGTACCTCTGACCAGCTACCCCACACCCAAAGCACTGTTGCATCCAATCCAAATAATGGGTTGAGATTTCGATTGCTCTTCTTGTTACTCTTGCTTCTTCCTTTTATTACTAGTTACTACCATGAATCAACCTTGCAGAAACCAAAGACGCCTCTGTTGATACAACGGGTTAGCAGAATTAGCATCGATAGTCCATGGTTGGATCGCAAGCATATCCGATCCGTCCTTTTTTATTTTTTTTCATTCATGGACCAGTGCAACTCTACTTGTCCTTAGAATCTATGCAAGGTTTATGGAAACGACCACCGGAGCACTGCTCTAAAAGCCAAGCCAGTGCTGTACTCGCGGCATATAGAGGATAGACGATCCGATCCGACAAAAAAATAAAGAAAAAAGATGATCGTGACCGTGCTCTTTTGCTGCGGGCCTGCTTAATTATATTCGCATCACTCACAAAAAAGAATTGGCACGTTCTAACTCCAGCGGAGCGAACCTGTAACCGCTCCAGTTAACCGCAAACCTGGCGTGTCCTCGGTTCCCGATCGTCTGATCGACGATGCGGTGGTAGCGGTCGATGCTTTTTTCTGGTTTCTTGCGCGCGCCCACCTGTCGCCGGCGCAGTGGCGACCCGGGGCAAGCGCCCGTGTTGAACCCAAGCATGATTGCCTTGCCGTTGCCACAGCACAGGCACCATACCACCATGATCGCGTGGAGGGGCCTCGCGCTGCAGCGCGCACCACGCCGATTCTGGAGGGGAGACCGAGAAGTTCTGTTGGCGCTGCCTGCATATCACCCTCAAATTTTTTTTACTGATTTATTTACACACGTCTCAATGTCTCATTGAGTTTTCCTTGGAGGCTGTAGATGATGAACGATGGCGAAATTGTCTGTACGGGGAAATGTTAATGGATTGAAGGCATATTGGGCCTTCGGGGAACGGTAAAGGCAATTGGACTGGATGGTTGGTCGGGCAGAGAGACAGGGTTGGATCGCTGGCTTCAGGCTATAGAGTTCCCGGACCACAGGGCTGGCTGGCCGTGGACCTGTTTGGTACTCCGTACTAATTGAAATGCAAAACCAAGTCAACCAATCTCGCCTCCGCCTCCTCCAATGCGGCGCTCTTCATACTGCGGAGTGTTCTCGTGGTCCATATATTTCGACCGTCCAAACGGATTTATGGTTCTTCCATGACTGGGTGCATCGGGGGAAAAATCAATGAGTTGATCGCCGGAGTAGGAGCAGCATCTTTTGAAATTCGCACACCTTCGTATCCACATTTCCTCAGTTCATCATGGGTGCGGCATCCGCGGTAGCGAGCAGCCATCACGCTAGGGACAGCAGCGGCGGGCGGCACGCCGGCGCCGACGACCGGGCATCTATGGTATCTGCGGCTGTGGCTGGCCGTGGACACCGGCCAGGCATCGCTGACGGGCAGGACGAAAAGCCGTTCGGGGCAGTCGTGTCGTGGGCTTCCGCGCCACCAGAGGCAGCCATGCCGTCCCCGTTGGCGTTGGCGTTCGTGGGCGCTGTCAGGGTCCCTGCCTGCCCGCTCTGAGCTGAGACGGCCTGACAGGCGAGGGGGCAACGCAGCCCGCGCCTAGTGCTCCTGACGTCGATCAGGTCAATGCCTTTTTCTCTGCTGCGCCCACCCTGCCGTTGGGGTAGTGGCGACTGGCGAGCACCGCGGCGAGCAGAGCACTCGCTGCCTCCGGCCGGCGACGGAGAAGCAGGCATGATTGCCTATGCCAGGCACGGGAGGCGAGCGGCATCATCATGTGAGGACCTGACGGGCACGGGCCGACCGGAACGACGCGCACGCCGTCGCGAGGCAGCAACCGCGTGCCGAGGCCATTCCTGGGCCGGAGATGCTCGATGCTTCGACGGATCAAGCCAGCCGGTCTGGATGGGAGTTGTTCGTGCAGACAGGCTCAAGTGGAAGCGATGAGTAGTGCCTAAAGGCTAGAGAGTAGGGAGAGCCGAGAGACACCACCAAGGTACCAACCAACCCTCGAAATTTCATGGATTCACAAGTGTAAAGCGCGGCGCGGCGCGGCGCACCACCACAAGGACAGGAAAAAGGACAAGGGGTGCAGAGAACGCTTGGGCCGTGTGGGGAGGGAGACGATCGGATTCTGCAGCGTTCACAGGCCAGGCCACAGCCTTTGGATCCTTTCGCACAAACCAAGTCAACCAATATTTCCTTCCTTCTCACATGCAGCGCACATACTACACTTTGGGGGCTCTCTCTTCCTGGAATCCTGGTCCATCTGGACGGACCGCTCCAAACGGATTTATGGCCGGATTCCAGAGATCGGTCCCGACAATGTGGAGCGATCGCCACGAAATGAGAGCACTTGCACTACACGACATGTGCAGGAATGCAGGATGGATACAAATGATATGATCCAGCCTCCCAGAGATGGATCGTGGATGCTGGGTGAGTGGGAGCAGTTGAGCAAGCCTTCCTCGCTATAGGGAGTTGGGAGGAGGGACCATGCATGCTCCGTGCGTGGCAGCGACGGCATGGGGCGTGACTGGCACCCACACACCACTATTGTTCGGTGACGGCCTGACGGGTCTACAGACTAGTCTACAGTCTACACTCTCCACCACAGGATTCTGCAGGTAGCTAGGAGAGTACATAGTAGTACCATCTTCTAAAATTACTGACATTACAAGATCACGTATGGGTATCATATCAACGGAAAATCGTATGAAAGCGGTAGCGTACACACACCAACCGTTCCTGTGATTCAGGTTTCAGGCAGCGTCCATATACTTGCTTGTAATTCAGCGTCTCACTCAACCTCTCTGCCGGGGCCCATTTAAGGCCGTCAGTCGGTCCAGAACCATTGTGACTACGCGGACAATTCGGCCCAAAACCAGCCAGCATATGTGAGTACTAGTTCCTCTCTCTCTCTCAAAAAAAAAAGAAAGTAGTATGTACTAGTGCTGGTCAGCATAATGTTGTCTGGTAATCTGCTAATGAAAGACGAGAGATTTATTCCATGCAAAGGAAAATGTTGCCGTTGCCAAAAGGTAATTAGCCCTTTTACTATTGTCTACAAAAGTGGCATTACAGGGTGTTATTTTTTATATCAAGTGGTATTACAGGTATAGGAGGAGCACTATATCACAACACTTTTACATCTATGTATGGCCCGTATCTCGGGGATGATCCCTTCGTTCGTATATCACTTCACTTCACTTGTTCATGAAAGCGATGCCCTTCTGAATGCTATCGCTCAGTTCCTTCTTTGCTGCTTCCAGACCAACTCTGTAAATACCAAAGAGGCACAATAAGCATTACCGTCATGCAATTTCAGAGATTGAGAGGGTCTATTATCTATTATATAATGACTTTGATGGAATGACGCTACATTGTTAAGTGACAGACTGAGTGGAGCTAAGGTACCTCTCAAAATCGTTGAGAGGTCCAAGAGGGAGGATCTCCTCAGCTCCACCACGGCCCAGCCTCACTTTTGATGCAAAGAACGGTAGCTCTGTCACCTGAAACCAAGAGAAACGGAAATAAACAAAGCTCTGTGAGTGGACTGATCAGAACATTCAACAACGTTCGGGTGATGATGCGAGGTAGATATTCCCAGATTCAGTGTAAGGATAGGATACCTCAGATGCAACATATGAACATTCCACGATGCCAGCTTCACCACGCATTGCTCGCAAGCATGCATCACCAAATTTCGCGGCAGCAAAAGCCTAAGATGTTTGTTCTGTTAGCAAAGTATTAAACTCAGGTATCTGAAGTAAGCAGCCATATATGACCTACCATTGACAGAGTTGCAGAGCCTGCTCCAGCCTTTGCCTGAATGACAAATGAAAACAACATTAATTGTACAGTTTTCAATTAATTGGAAACAACAATAATTTAAACTGGACTTGCGGCAATTTCAGAGATGTATAATGCATTAATGGTTCAAGATGTGGCACCAGCAACTTCCATTTGTGGCTGTAACTTGGGTACTCTATTACATTTCCATTGCCTATAAGAGATGCTGAACTATACTTTCCATAAAGTTAACTAGGGAGAAATTGTTAGAACTAATGTCTAACGCATAGAGGGCATGTAAAAGGGTATGCCTTCAGCTAGACAAATTCCACCATATGTCAAGGTTGGAACCACAGCTAATTCTCACAATTTGAGCATCGCCTTACTCGGTCTTTGCTTTCTGGACTCCAGGCAATTGAAACAGGTGTGTTCAAGATGGGTTTGCACTACATATTTCTCTGCTAGAAAATATTGCTATGTAGGATTTACGTATGAAAAATAACAAGTACATTTGATGTGCAGTGCATAGTATCTATCAGTCATAAATGCATGGTCTCCAAATGTTCGAAAAATAAATGCACGGCTAGCAAATGTTTGAATGAAAAAAAAAATCAAGCATGTAAATTCCATCTCTGTTTTAATACAGAGAACATGAGTTGAAGAGCTTCCATAGGCCAGGGCAAAATTCATCATATATGTTAATCCTAACTTCATGATAATAAATTGTGTATGCTAAATTCAAATAGCATTGTACCTCCACAACTTCCGTGCCACCATTCTGTATGCGGTTCGTCAAATATTTAATTTCTTCCTGAGTGAATGAGCTTGGAGGGGTGACCTGCCGATAAAAAGGTTTCAAATCAACACCTAATATTCACTTATTCAGATGCTAAATAATGTTTCCTTAATGGGGGGGATATTAAAATTGCGGATGTGATGATATCGGCACATGATCAGTACCTGGGAGAGGAGGGGTAAGGCACATGATCGGTACCTGGGAGAGGAGGGGTAATATAGTTACCCCTGCATGCCCACCAACAACAGGAACATTGACATCTCTTGGGTCAACTCCAAGCACCTCAGCCTATAAAAGACAATGTGGAGCGGAAATGTAGATGGTTTAGAGAGAAGCACTCCGATGCTACTAGAGTATGTAAGTATGTTGAGACTCTTTAAGAGATGATATGCTGAGTAATTTTGTTATGTTTCATACCACAAAAGTGTTAGCCCTCGCGACATCAAGTGTCGTCACTCCAAGGAGACGCTTGGGATCATAAGTTCCAGCTTTCTTGAAAACCTCAGCGGCAATGGGGATGGTCGAGTTCACTGGGTTGCTGATCAAGTTCACAATCGCATTAGGACAGCATCTGGCGACACCTTCACAAAGTGTGCGCACAATCCCAGCATTCTTGTTGAACAAATCATCTCTTGTCATTCCCGGTTTCCTAGGGAGACCAGCGGGTATGATAACAAGGTCCATTCCTGTAAGTGCTGCATCAAGCTGCTGAGCCCCAAGGAATCCACGAACCTGTAAATAAGCTTTTTCATAAGTTACTTGCCAGACTAAGTGTACATTACAGGCCAGGTTCAGAGGATACAGGCAAAGGTTTCCGATTCAGTACTATCATCTATAAATACAGAAGTAACTACTAAAGGTTGTTTTCTTTAATAGCTTCGGAAACTTCATTAGCCTAATTACAACAATCAGCAAACATAAGGAATACCGTCAAGTGAGTAGGTGTGGATGGCACATCACAATCCCATGTAACATAAATAAAATGAGCTGGTGATACCATCTAGAAAGCCAGACAAACTGCCAAACCGATCGATCGGATACCTATTTTGACATAATTAGCACATAATAACCAATCAACTGCTGATGTCATGTTGATCGAACAACAGCGTCACAGAGTTTGCAGCCATCACTCTGCAGAGTGACACACAGATCGAGTGCGAGGTACCAGGGAGGGACAGGACAAGGGTGGGGGAAAAAAAATCGTTACCACAGCGCTGGTGTCCATGTGGCTGACATCGGCGGTGACCCCGGGCGTGTTGACGACATCGTAGAGGTGCAGGACGGAGACGAGCGGGTTCATCTTCATGAGCAACGACAGCGGCTGGCCGATCCCGCCCGCCGCGCCCAGGATCGCGACCTTGAACCCCGGCGCGCCGCCCTTGGCGCGGCACGCGGCGGGCCTCAGCGCCGGCGCGTCCTCCTCCATCTGCAGGCATCGCGTTTCATCAGAGTCAACACTCAACAGCGGGGGGAGGGAGTAGATTAGCCCGTGGGCCGGCGAGGCGAGGGGAGGAACCCACCTGCGGGTTGAGGTGAGCGGCGACGCGGGCGAGGCGGTGCGAGGGGGCGTTGGCGTCGGGCTGCATGGCGAGGGGAGTGTGAAGTGGGAGTTTGCTGCTACAGGCTGGGGTTGGTGATTGGCGCGGCGCGGGGGTGTGGGGGTTTTGAGGGGGAGTAGCGGGGAGTCGCCGCGCGTCCTTGGAGGGTTGCGCTGCGTGCGTTATCCGCTGACCTGTGGCTGCGGGGGGTCGGGAAATCGGGAGGCGGTGAGCGGCGATGGCTCTGCCTCCTCCGCCAGGCTCCTCTCCTCTCTCGCGTGGGTTGGAGTGGGACGTTGGGCTTGGGCCGGAAAGAAGCGGCAGGCACGGTTACTTTGTGGGACTGGCCCGGTGGGGACTTGGGAGGGAGAGAGTAGAGACTAGAGAGAGTACCGTTAGTATGAGCATATTCCATTTATCGAGCTAGTTTGGTTGATCACTACTCCAGTTATTAGTCTAAGGCCAAACAACGCAAGCATAAAAGTATAAAACAACTGTGATTTCATTATGCAGGTAGGCAAGATATATTCAAAGACACCGTCCGAACTCCTAATCTTACAATCACCCCGATGGTAGCTACGTGGGACCATATGCTTTGTCCCAAAATAAGACTGAAAGTTCGACTGCATTTTCTCTTCTATCCCACAACACGCTCTCTCTCTCTCTCTTAGTCATCAGGCCTGTTCACATACTACTATCATTATGTAGGCTACTAATGTTTTCTCCTCTTTCTTTCCGACATCTATCGTCCGATGTAGCAGGGTGAGGCCACTACACACCATGAAGCATTGAGCATGGTCTAACGATGGAGCTAAAACTCGAGCCGAGCTTGGCTCGTTTTATCTGACCTCTACAAAAGGCAAAGACGGAGTAGAAGATGCAGGTGGCTTTCGAGAGAACAAGCTAAAAGGCTGTTATCAACTTCTTAACCTTACGACCCTATGTCTCTTGTTAGGGCTTGTGAATCCATTTACACTGGTTAAATATTTTAGAACTCTGGCTTGGTTTGGCTCCTTAACTATGTGGTTTAATGGAATTTCATTGCACTAAAAAAAATAGAAACATGAGTTTGGACACTGCTCTCGCTTATAGTTTGTTCTAGTTTTGTGCACATCGTTCTGCGTAGGGCTGTCGTAATTTTCCCGATATTCTAATAGTTTTGAAGCTCTCGTTGGCATTTCTTAGGACAAAACTAGTGAGTCCCAATTTTAAGGCTATATTGTGCAGGTCTAAGGGCATGTACAGCCCACAGACGGCGAGTCGTCTGTATAATCTCGAATTTAGCATACAATCCACAGACGGCGGGCCGTCTGTAAACTGTTTAATGCTTTGCATATAGCTTAAGATCAACTACAAATGCACTTGTGTATATCTTTGTGTGGCTATTTGATAGGATATGTATCAAGAATAAATAAAATAAAACATTATTACAATAAATAAAATAAATATGATGACAATAATTTTAAAAATTATAAATATAATAGTTATATTATATACGTATATAATTACAGTGCATTTTATCTAATACAATAAAACATTTTATTGCTATCATTTGGTGCAAAAAGACATGTTTATAAGCAAAACAAGAGACATTCTGCACCACATACTTGTTTATGTTATTCTAGCAGGCTAGTAGCAGCGGTGGAGTACAACATCTATCTTCCATTCGAGGTCCATCTAGAGTTCTCCTCCATCTACTCTATTCTTCTCTCCCAGTCAAAATCGAGACCATGGTAGGTCACCGCCGTGCCCGTGTACCTGAGCCACGCCCACGCGTGAGCGGCCGGCAAGCTGTAGTGCCATGCGACACCCGACTGCTGCCCACTCGCCCGCCACTCCTGGTTGTGCGCGAATCCACGGCGCCCACCGCGGCACCGCCATTGCTTGGCCCCTCATCCGGCCAATATTCTTCTCCCCTCTGCTCACGGCGGCGATGGCGGCGGCGAGCCTCCCTACTCCACGCGCAGCAGTAGCCTCCGCAAGCTCGCATCAGATTTAGTGGCAGCAAGCTCCGACGCTGGTGGCAAGCTCCCCCATTGGCCATGGAGACAGCTCGAGGTCTGCGCCAGCTTTCTTCGCCGGGGGCCCGACTGCCAGAGCTCTACGCCGGCCCTTCTCCGCCTGGGGGCCGGCTGCCAGAGCTCTACGCCGGCCTTCTCCGCCAGTGGCTCGAGGTCCCCGCGACCCGCGCGGCTGCGCTCGCCGCCGGGGTTGAGAAGAGCACGCCGGCGAGCAGAGCGAGGCGACGAGGAGGGGAAGCAGATGTGGGAGCTTGCAGCACGCGAGCTTTTGGCGGGGGGAAGCAGATGCGCTCGCGGGATCCGGTCGCGGGCGCGCGGGATCCAGGCCGCCGCCGCCGCTTGTTGGGCTGATGGCCTGGTGGGCTGGTGGCCTGGCCTCGGGCCTCTACCGGGCCTCCGCTCCTTCACCGTGCCGGGCCGGGCCGCCCGGCGTGCTGGGGTGGCGGCCCACGCCCGGGCACGCTGGCCGGGCCGGGCTAGCACGGGCCCGGAGGTGGCCGGGCCGGGCTTGGACCGGGCCAAAAATACGGGCTTTTGGGTGGGCTACCGGGCTCCGGGCTTTGTGGACATTTATAGCTCCGCATCGGGGAACGGGGTGACCGCGTCGACTCGTGAGGCGATGCCGAGGCCGTCAGTACGGAAGCACAGGGTTTTTTTTCAATTTTGTCGCTACACAGACGGGCCCAGTCGACGCGCTATACATGCCTAAGAGAGCATTTGATCGTGTTGTCAGCGCGTCATAACTGTAGCATGTTGCGGCTGGTGTTTAGTCAGTGACGATGGTTAAGCATGCTGAAACGTCTTTGCCCCGCCATGCGGTTCATTTTGGATCGCTAAACGCGTCGGCATTTGGCATTCACCACTCAGCAAGCCCAAACGCCGAAGGGTAACCCTGTACTTTCCCGCGACGGTGCGATACACGGTTCGTCGAAATTTCAAAATTCAAACGGGCGGCCACCCCTTCCCTTCCGGGCCTTCCCTGCCGTCCTCGCAAAGGTTACCTCTTTCCCACACCAAACGACATCACCCCGCGTCCATGACTCAAGGGCCCCACTGGTTCCCGTCCACCTCTCGGTCCCACATGTCCGTGTCAGACCACCTACGCCCGTAGGTAAAGATCCCCGAGACCGAGAGCGCCCGGCTTCGCGGGCCCGCCGCCAGCTCAAACCCACCGTTGCCGGCCTCTGATTACGCAAGCCTCGCCCCGACGTTCAAAACCAAACGGCCGTTAAGCCCCGTTGCTTCCACCCCGTTCACCAACGAGGCTGGGACGTGGGCCAGGGGCACGCCGTCTAAACCGAACCAAACGGCGGCTAGGTCTTCCGCGTGCCGCGCCCCATCGTCACGGGCCGGCCGTGGCCGCCTCCCCCTCGCGTCGCCTATAAATGCCGCCGCGGGGGCCGACGGGATGATAAGATCATCTCACCTCGGCGTCTTCACAAACGCCGCCCCCTTCCAAGTCCGATCGATCGATCACCCTTTCCCCTTGCCCTCCGCCCCCGATCGCTTGGAGAGAGGTTCGCTTGATCCGGAGGCTTCGTCCGTGGTTGTTTGAGGGGAGAAGCGGAGGAAGATGAGGGAGTGCATCTCGATCCACATCGGGCAGGCCGGCATCCAGGTCGGCAACGCGTGCTGGGAGCTTTACTGCCGCGAGCACGGCATCCAGGTCCGGTCGTCACCTCCTCTCCCCCCGTCCACCTCTCGTCATCCGCGTCGATTCATTTCTGATTTGTTTCTGATTCATTTCTGCAATTACGGCGTTAGAATTCTGATTAGGGTTGAATTGGTTGGGGGTTTAGTCAGATCTGCTGGTGTAGTAACTGTAGGATTAGAAATTTGCTGCTGATTCAAACTGTGATCAGTCGGGATTCGGGTTTCTCGTCGGTTCTGTTGTGCCTTATCATTTTGCAGCGGCAGGAAGATGTTGCTCCAATCGAGTATTTATATTTTGTGGAATTGTAGTTGCGGGTCACCCGTCTCTGTTGTTCTCGCTTGAGCCGTTCTGTGTTCGGTTCGTACCGATCAGTTTGTATCGGTTTGTGTCTCGAACTGTGGATGGACCGCGCTATTTCTGAAGTATCTGTTATAGTGGATTAGGAGGTTGATTAGATTAGAAACAAGAAAATGCTTTTTATCAATTCGTAGATAAGTTCAGATTGTGTAAAGTTTATCATGTTTCCATTTCATAGATCTGATTCCAAATTGTACTGGAGGAGTGATGCTTCAAGTTATGTTGGGTGCATAAATCTCTGTTTAGTTGTTATATGATTTTACTGAATTTATTATTCCCCGTTAATAATTGGTACTGATGCAAATCAAATGACCAACTAATTGATGAAGTGCACTGTAAAAAGTCGCTCTGCTGTTGATGACACGCCAAACCCATACCATGCTTCTCTGATCCTATGATTATATGCATCACATTAACCGCTTTCTGTTCCACGCAGGCTGATGGCTATATGCCCGGAGACAAGACTGCAGGACACCACGATGATGCCCACACCACCTTCTACAGTGTGACTGGTGCAGGGAAGCATGTGCCCCGTGCTATCTTCGTTGATCTTGAGCCCACTGTGATTGATGAGGTCCGCACTGGCATGTACCGTCAGCTCTTCCACCCTGAGCAGCTCATCAGCGGCAAGGAGGATGCTGCCAACAACTTTGCCCGTGGACACTACACAAGTAATTAGCCATTCATAAAACTTTCTGTTCCACAGAATTGGCTCATCTCACTATGTTTGATTGATTGCTGATAGTGGCAATTATGTTCTTGTTCCTGCAGTTGGCAAGGAGATTGTTGATCTGTGCCTTGATCGCATCCGCAAGCTTGCTGACAACTGCACTGGCCTTCAGGGCTTCCTGGTCTTCAATGCTGTTGGTGGTGGTACCGGTTCTGGGCTTGGCTCGCTCCTCCTCGAGCGCCTGTCTGTGGACTATGGTAAGAAATCCAAGCTAGGCTTCACCGTGTACCCATCTCCCCAGGTATCAACCTCTGTTGTTGAGCCCTACAACAGTGTGCTCTCCACCCACTCCCTCCTGGAGCACACTGATGTCTCTATCCTGCTCGACAACGAGGCCATCTACGACATATGCAAGCGCTCGCTGGACATTGAGAGGCCCAACTACTCCAACCTTAATCGCCTTGTGTCTCAGGTACACAATGAAATTGTTGGCAGCTGCAGATTCCCTCTTGTGTTTATGAAGCCTTGAAACTGATGCTATCTGTGTTGATTTGTTTGGATGTGCAGGTTATTTCATCGCTGACTGCTTCCCTGAGGTTTGATGGTGCCCTCAATGTGGATGTGAACGAGTTCCAGACTAACCTGGTTCCTTACCCGAGGATCCACTTCATGCTTTCCTCGTACGCGCCAGTGATCTCAGCACAGAAGGCCTACCACGAGCAGCTGTCAGTGGCGGAGATCACCAACAGCGCATTCGAGCCGGCGTCCATGATGGTCAAGTGTGACCCCCGTCACGGCAAGTACATGGCGTGCTGCATGATGTACCGCGGCGATGTGGTGCCCAAGGACGTGAACGCTGCAGTGGCCACCATCAAGACGAAGCGCACGATCCAGTTCGTGGACTGGTGCCCGACGGGGTTCAAGTGCGGCATCAACTACCAGGCGCCGTCGGTGGTGCCGGGTGGCGACCTCGCCAAGGTGCAGCGCGCCGTGTGCATGATCTCCAACTCCACCAGCGTCGCCGAGGTGTTCTCCCGCATCGACCACAAGTTCGACCTCATGTACGCCAAGCGTGCCTTCGTGCACTGGTACGTCGGCGAGGGCATGGAGGAGGGGGAGTTCACCGAGGCCCGCGAGGACCTGGCTGCCCTGGAGAAGGACTACGAGGAGGTGGGCGCCGAGGGCGGTGGTGAGGAGGACGACGAGGACGAGGACTACTGATCTGCTTGCAGGAAACGGGTTTAGATGATGTCTGTTGCAGTGTCAAAAACATTTGTTATTTCCGTCTTGGGTTGTTATGTTGGTTTTTGCTTCTCCGTACCTTGTTAAAGTGCTTTAGTAGTACCATGTCGTAATGGAACAAGTATCTCGCTTAATCACTGTCTGATTCACTCTACTCTTGCTGGTAGTACTGCGGTCCTACCTGTTTGTTTTTCAAACACATGTTAACGGTGCACAGCCTACTTCCTAGTTCCGGTAGCGTGGTCAGTCTGCTGCCCTGACAATCAAATCTGCCTTCTGAGATTCGTTCAATATGCAAAAAATTGGTACTGATACAATTTTAGCAGTTCTTATTCTTTTGTACATTCGGGGCTTCGGGCCTTTTCTTAACCGCAGAGAGATAAACGTTCAAGTTGGAGGTTTTTTTTTGAAGATAAGCTGGAGAAATTAAAGCTACAAACTAGAGAATTTAAAGGTTTCAGTAGCAGGTAGCAGCAGGAGAAATTAAAGGTTTGAAGGTTTATAGGCCAAAACTAGAGAGAAATTAAACCAGGTGAAATTAAACTAGATAAATTAAAGGTGTATAGGCCAAAACTAGAGAGAACGTTTAAGTGAGTATAGGCCGAAACTAGTGAGAAGGTTTAAGTGACAAAAAAGTATTGCCAAAACTAGAGAGAAATTACACCAGTGAAAACTAGAGAGAAAAAGTATTGCCAAAACTAGAGAGAAATTATACCAAGATAAGCTGGAGAAATTAAAGCTACAAACTAGAGAATTTAAAGGTTTCAGTAGCGGGTAGCAGCAGGAGAAATTAAAGGTTTGAAGGTTTATAGGCCAAAACTAGAGAGAAATTAAACCAGGTGAAATTAAACTAGATAAATCAAAGGTGTATAGGCCAAAACTAGAGAGAACGTTTAAGTGAGTATAGGCCGAAACTAGTGAGAAGGTTTAAGTGACAAAAAAGTATTGCCAAAACTAGAGAGAAATTATACCAGTGATAAAAAAAATGCAGATGCTTTCGTTGAGAGTCGAACTCAAGACCTCCCGCTTACTAAACGGGTGCTCTAACCAACTGAGCTACGAAAGCATTTGTGTATTTGTTTAGAGATCCTCTATAAGTTCACATACCGTGTCCCATCCCAGTGTGGCATAAAGGTTAGTCCCTGCGAGGCTCGTGCTCTGCGCCAGTGAGGCATAACCTAGTAGCAAGGTTTTTACCTGAAGCTATTCTTAAAAACAAAAACCTGTCACGTGACCCACAAACCTTAGCGAGGTTTTTACCTGAAGCTATTCTGGAAAAAAAGACCTGTCACGTTGTGACCCAATGACGAACCTTATTCGTAATTTCTCACAGCAGACTAAGCAACGACAAACGGAGCCATCGTCTAGTTGATACACATGAGATACTAGCGAAGTGAGAACACAAAAGGTCCTCCAGGACCCCCATAATGATGACGCCACAATATACAAGCAAATGGAAACCAGACGAGTGTTTTGTTCATTTGTTCAAAAGTTGACAGCAGATTAAATCAATTATAACAAAGAACATGCAGTGACCTTCACCATGGCACAGAATACGGCTACAAAAACTCGGTACCTGGTACCCAAGTTATACATTGTTTGCTTATTTATCAGCTAGTTGAGGAAAATATGGAATTGGAGGAACCCGGTTTATCGATCAGAAGGGAAGAAATTTCAGCGATAAAGGCTCTCTGATCTCAAGTTCTCAGCAATCTCAGTCTCCCAGCGATCACCATTCTCAAGCAGTTTCTCCTTGTCGTACAGAAGTTCCTGTATGATGCATGACATGACTTTTCAGAAACAAGTTGAAACTAGACAAAGCCTACAGTATGGTCAAGTAGTTTACCTCGTGAGTCTCAGTAGCAAACTCAAAGTTAGGCCCTTCAACAATAGCATCGACTGGGCAGGCCTCTTGGCAGAAACCACAGTAAATGCATTTGGTCATGTCAATATCATATCTGCATGAAAATAAATAACCAGAAGTTCATGATAAAACTTTATATGCATATCTCAAGCAGGTAAATCATAAATTCAGACCAAAAAAAGCAGAAAAACATCTATGTGATTACCTTGTTGTTCGGCGACTGCCATCTTCACGTTCTTCAGCCTCAATTGTAATTGCCTGAGCTGGGCATATCTGGAAATAGTTTACTCCAAGTGAGAAAAAGATTTTTCAAGAACCAGACACTTATGCATCAATAACTGCCACCTTAATTTCTAAGATAAATATCAACAACACGGCCATATAAAGCTAGATACTACTGCTTTACACCAGTAAACTTGAAAAGTAGCTAAGCTGTTTTGACTTTGAGTATAATAAACCCAAGAATTTTTTTCTATACTGGATTGCTATGATAGCAAACTATTTCAGAATATATTAGGCTTTTAGCGAAGTATTTTGGTCATTAAAGGGAATATCACATACTGAGCCCACGATATTTGAGCAGCATATCTGATCAGTGTTATATAATTCAAGATATGATTGCCCCATGCATAATTTGTCTAGCCACATTAGATTAACTAGTTCCAAGGAGGCCCTCGAAATTAACGGCAGATATTTTTAAGCAACCAATAGCAATCTGCAACGGCTTTGCTGCCAACTGATTCAGTTTGACATTCTCTCCAAAACTAGGTTCAAAAGTTATCAAACTGATTCTTATGAAACCAAAAGGTTCCACAGTCAGGCTATCAAGTTCCAATATAGCCATAAATCCATGGCACTGGTCGACAGATTCCATCCCAGTTGTTAATAGTTCTTACATGCAAATTTAATTTGTCAGGTACCCTTCCAAAAGACAGGGCGTCCACTATTTTCCAGGTTTATTTACTGTCCGTTATGTGAACTTGAAGATTTATCAACTTAAACTAGACTTAAGAAAGTATAACTTACAGCCTCACATAGTTTGCAAGCAATGCAACGCTCTTCCCCAGATTCATAACGTCTGAGAGCATGCTCTCCTCGGAAGCGGGGGCTCAAAGGACCCTTCTCAAATGGATAATTAATCTGCAATGGTCAGATTAAAAAAAAAGTCAAAGCAAGCAGGCAATCAGTGTAGGTAACAGCATATGCAAGATGCACCACTTACTGTAACATTCCTATCGAAGAAGTACTTGAGCGTCAAACTCAAACCACGGACCATTTCAGTCAGGAACAATGTATTGATGCTCCTTTCAAACACTGAAGCAAGAAAGTGAAAAATGAGAACTATCAATAGACAGACAGCAACAGCAGAAATTACCAGGGGCCAATAATCTTATCTTGCACAGGAGAACATTTTACTCACCAGCATTCCAATCTTTTGCAACATCCTTTGCAAGCTGTTCTTTCTCCTCATCCTCTGTAAATAAAATAGGATTAAACACTAGCAGAGAACAGTGGCATCAAACAGATTCGAATTAAGCATGCCCACACAATGTCAACATGGCCATCAACCTCTGAAAAGTTAAAGCTCCCATATAACTTTGCACAATACTACATCATTAGCTTCTGATTGGTTAAAAAAGCAATATAAAATTAACCAAGCAAACAGCACAACCACTTCGTACGTGAGCACTTCGTACTGATTGTAATCACAACTTATTGATAACCCAAGACCATCCCAAGCAGTTTCAAAAGGCACCCCAACCAGTTGTAACAGAATGAGTGCACTAACTAGTAGGTCCAGGATGCCTAATTACCTAGAGATGATCCTATAACCAATCCATCACCAATCGAGGTTCCTGATTCGGGTAATTCTAACACCACAAGCAGTCCAATACAAAGGGGAAGAGCACCGACCTCTGAACCTCTTGGGAGTCCCAGCGTTGAAGTAGGTCCGGAGGTGCCCCTGCATCGCCGAGGCGACCGGGCCAAGCTGAGCCTGCAACAACACCAGCACCACAAAAATCACGCCCTCATCAGAACGCAAGCACCGGCACCCAGCAACGACAAGGCTCGATCTGAGAATCCGCGAGCAGATAGCGGGGGATCTGGAAGCGCCGCGGAAGGGCGGATAGGGCTAGGGGTTCATACCGTCTGCTTCGCGCGGAGCGACTGCGCTGCCTGCCGGGCTAGGAGCGCCGCCATGGTGGAGCGACCTCGATGGCGACGAGGCGGCGGAGGCGATGGGCTCGGATCGAAGGGGAGGAGGTCCCGGCTGTGGGTTAGTGGCTGCGGAGATGGCCTCGGTGGAGGAAGGGGAGGAGAGGCGCGGCTGCTTGCGAGTGACCTGGGCTGGGCTCAGGATGGGCTGAGCCGGGGAGAGCGGCACACGGCCCAAACGTAGTGGCGGTTACTACATCGTTTTTTTTTTGCTTTTTGTCGAGAAACTGCTACGGAAGTCGGTAGCCGGCTAGCCGCCGCCGCTACCCAGCCCATCATCCACTTCGCTGGAAATCGTACCCGTGGTGGATTGCCTTGGAAGATGAGATGGCGGGCTTAATAAAATAATCTTTAAATCTTTGGTACCTCTTGCGCAATCGAACGACTCTATCGAAGGACATCTTCAAGAGTGCTAAAAAAATATTTCTACAGACCAATTTTGAGAATAAACATAAAAAACAGAGCTACAATACTAACTCAATCTTGTTCCTAGTTTTTACTCGGACTAATACTAGAGTTATTATGCCAGATTTCTGCACTCTCTCCACTCATGCGGAGGACAGGAGCGCCACTTACAAAGGTTTGCAATAGTTACACCCAATTAGGATTATGTAACCGGTTTTTTAGGCTTTATGAGCAAAAGATAAGATAATTGTTCGAGAAAGAGGACGTTTTCTAGACCAAAACTTTTGACAAGATCCAATAAAAAATTATTGAAAATAAAAATATTTGGTATTCTTGAAGATGCTCTTAAAGACCTGAATTATTATTATACCCTTCATCTAGGACCATTTCATAGTTGCTTTATATACCGGCTTTCTTTGCAGACACTACATATGATCTTCCCGCAGCAACTTTTACACACTAATACATAAATAGAGAGAATGCCATCATATATATCATTAAAAGCTAATATCTACTCACCCCGTTTCAAATTAAACTTGCAATTCGTTTGGACGGGAAATTGTACTGTTTATATTTGTTCATTGAGATTATCACCATATCTTCAGACAATTGGGCCACAGCATCACCCTTTTATTAGTGTTTTTCCTTCCTGTAAAAGAAATATTATTACATAGTATACCAGACATACAAACACATGGAACTTGTTACCACGTACACATACAAATGATTATCTGCCCCTCATGTCCAGTGGCATCACCATTTCCAATAAGTCTTTTTGTACTCCCTTCATTTATGTTTGTAAGGCGCGGATGAATATATATGTTCTGTAGTTTTGTGTGTGGCACACATATACTTTTATAAACAAGTGTTTAAGACACGCATAGCAATGTATACGGGTGTACATGTGTTGTGTAGTTTTTTTTTGGCTAAACATAGTGCAAATACATGCGCTTATACATGTGCTGACATAGCCACCTCATGAACACACAAATGCACGCGAAGCAGCCGTCACATGCGTCTCCTCAAGATTTTGTGCCAGCAGATCTTGAGATTGACGAAATCATCATATACATAGATAGCGACGGATAACACATCGTCTATCACTAAAAATACAAAGAACGATACTATTTATTTCTAAAATAAATTTAGAACAATAAGAGCAACCATGTTAATTCTACTTGTGCAGTAGTGTGCAGAACATATATGCCCTATTTATTTCTAAAATAAATTTAGAACAATAAGAGCAACCATGTTAATTCTACTTGTGCAGTAGTGTGCAGAACATATATGCCTTCTTTTTTTTGTGTGACACAGACATGAAAAAGACTTACGATTAACCAACCGCCACCTAGATTTGAGACCGGAACATATATTTGTCACTATTAGAATAGTACTTAGATTTCTAAAATAGATTTAGAAAAATATAAGCAACTGTGCTGAGCTTATTTGAATCCGAGTGGACGAAGCACTCGTGTAGTAGTTTGAAGGATGTATATGCCTTTGTATTGTTGTGTGTGACACACGAAAAAGACTTACGATTAACTACTCGCAAAAACAAAAGACTTACGATTAACGCATTGATAGTTCGGCTTCTTTTGGCTGCTATATGCGATTCCTATAACCGCTACCGAAGATTAGTTTCCATGCTTGTTATGTAAACATGTTTTTGCTTTGACTTTCTGCCTTTTCCCTTTTACGTTGGCTGAAGTTTTTTCGATTACAAGGATGACACGCACCTATACACATCATCATATACGCAAAACACGGCCTCACACCCAACAGATCCACTGCTCACCAGACGCTTACCAGTAATACGCTGAAATCATTTGTGTTTATGCCAGTTTTGGACATCGGAATTTTAATCCTACTGGGTCATGTGTTACCCTCACAAACTGGGCCAAGTGCTACACTCGGGACATGATCGGCATTGCTTTACTTTGCTTCTACTTAAAACTTGTTATGTACAAAAAATATACAGGTAAAATCATCATTCTATGCGAAACTATAGTTTCTATATATAACCCACAGGCCACAT
Source organism: Echinochloa phyllopogon (assembly GCA_033239725.1). Classification (NCBI taxonomy): domain Eukaryota; kingdom Viridiplantae; phylum Streptophyta; class Magnoliopsida; order Poales; family Poaceae; genus Echinochloa; species Echinochloa phyllopogon. The sequence goes on along the minus strand of BTCW01000009.1, from coordinate 4,962,026 downwards.
CGCTTTTTCTTTCCAATATCAATGCCATATCTCCTATCCATGTCATTAATATTAATAACAGGGGGCTTTGAGCATCAGCAGGACTGCTCCTACAGTCCAAGCACATCGAACTCATGGGGCATGTAATCTTCGCTCGGACGATAGTACTTGTTAGGGGAATACAAACCGAAGTTTGTAACCTGACTGCTGTACAGGCATGCAAATCTCTCAACCTGTGGAAATAAGTGAAAACAAAACCTTGTGTCAACTACACGTTGCAGAACATTACATTTTTCAGTATTAGAAATGTGAGATTGGTTAAACGTCCTGCACCTGATGAGCAAATCGGGAATTTTGGTACCCAGTCTTCATGAGCTGTCCCCACACCTTATGAAACTGGAATTGAATAAAAGGAATTCAATTAGGAAGACACAAAAGTGTTTGGCACATATTCTACAATAACGTAACTTAGCACATTACCTTCTGATGATGTTGCCTCTGAGCCTCTTGATGAAGGCGGCGAACATGCTCTCGCTGTTGCTGCAGTTTAACAAATGATCAGTATCAAGAAAAAATAAAGATTACCAACAAAATGTGCAGCAACAGCAATGTGTGATATTCTTATGCAGAATTGACAATATAAGTAAATCAAAATAAGGACTAACCCGGAGATCTTCATGTTCAGAGAACAACTTTTCCTTCTGATTTTCTGTGAGATCATCAAATCTGGACAAAAAGGAGAGGTTAGATGTGCAAGGAAACTGCAGACCATTAAGAAAAAGAAAAATAATAAGTGGATGGAACATAAACCCAGAGCTTAAGGATGTATTTGATCAGCATAACTTTCTTGTGAACATATTGCAGGTATTTTACAGGATCATCGAACAAAATAACTGTGATCTCCACATCGCATGCGGCTGAGCAAATTGATTAGTATAAAATCTTCCTGAAAATTCTTCATATGAAGATTCAAGTTCATTCTAGAAAGTTAAAGAAATAGTCTAAGATTCAAGTTCATTCGAGCAAGCTAAAGAAATAGTCTATGGAGTATCTGCATATATATTCAAAACACAAACAGTCAAAGTAGAGTTTAACCTAAAAGACTTTCTCAACTTACTTAAGGGACCATTCAAGATGATGGATTCTGTCTTCAATTGAATCACGCTCCATTCTAAGATGTCTAAGCTCCTGAAATGGATAGCACATTCGAGTAAGCTTGTGACCCATACAGGCTGTATGCATGAACATGTCTAATTTCGTGAAAATAATAGCAAACAATGAAAGCGATATGAACAAGTTGCTGACACTTTTTTGGTCAAAATTAACATGAAATTCCGAGTAGCATCATGCAAATGTTGGTCTCAAACTGAGTTGGTAAAATACAAATATACTGGCAAGCGGCCTCTGAATGTTATAGCATGTGCCCAGTTAATATAAGATGTAATTGTTAGGATTTTTTCTTTTTCTTTTTTTGCAAGCAACTGAGTTATTCATACCTTTCGAGTTGACTTGGATTCCGAAAGAAGCTTCACCTCTTGCTCCAGTTCTGGAATCACCAGCATAGTCCGCCAGCCTTTCAAAGAAGCACAACGCATACAAAAGCATTTAGGAAATGGATGAAATATAGTGGACAACTGCAATCGAAAGGGAAATCAGATAGGAAAATATCACACTCAAATTCCAAGTTGTACACGTGCGCGCCACTTGAATTTGTGTGTCCCACAGGAAAGTGTCACACATTCTAGGGGCAGTGGTGCACACAAATTCCTCAGGGCAGTGGCGCACACAGAGAAAAAGAGAAGGAAAACATCTACGACTGTCAGATAGTTACTTAAAATGATCAAGCATGCAAGTATACTTCTTCACATAGTTAACTAGTGGGCAGTATTAGAAGTAGAGGATATATATATTTATAAAACATACCCAGAACTTTCTTGCTGCGCAGAATATCTCCATATATGTGATCACCAACATAGAGGATCTACAAAATTGTAAGATGCCATATTATTCTACTTGATTCACATACTAAGATCGCGCTCAGTGTCAGTGAATACCAGAATAAGGGTAACTGAAATATGTAGTACAGACTATTTTAAATACCAGAATAAGTGTACCCATACCTGTGAACTTGAAGCAACAGAAAGTAATCTATGAAGATGACCGACATTGCCTCCCTGGAAAAGATACAGCAGTAAATAGATATTACTTATTTAAGTTGCTAGATCTAAGATATACAACACAAATAATTGAAATAAAAATGAAAATGGAACATAATAAAATTGATTCTGTAAAGTGGTCAGGTATCATTTTTCAATGTTACAAGAAGTTGGACAGAGTCATTTGACCACAGTCTACACCTGAGAAGTCACTATAACATGATAAAGATTTGCAAAAACAAAAGGGTACCTGGTAAACTTTGTGAACTGGTGTCGGGTGCCGATGACTTGATCTTGGGCTCCCAATCTTCACGAACGATCAGCTACATTAGGAATTAAAAAACATATACCGAGAGATAGAATTTACTACACAAGTGTACTTGCCTGAATATCAGCATTTACAAGTTTTCCAGAATCAGGCTCAACTTCAAAGAGGCCCGCACGGTTATCATCATGGAAGAAACCTGGCTTCGAACTGAAAGTTCAGCAAGGACTGGCTGAGTTGAGGAAACTGACGCTTTTGCTAAATAAATAGAAACAAAAGAAAGAAACAGGGAACATAATACACGAACCTGCCTGTTATTACAATATCAAAATATTGAAGCCACTTGCGGTTGAGACCAGAGCCTGCATCTGAAGTGTATGGTCCACAAAGGTAGTTCATGACAACATCGGTGTAATCCCACAAACTGCATGAACAAGTTCATGTCTAGATAGTAAATAAATTGCAACAAGAAGCTCAAAAGTAGAATGCAGCAAGATGAACAACCTTAGTTTCACCACATGGATTCGTTTTAATATAACACTTTACAGAAGTTGGTCAGCACACAAGTCTCAAGAAGCCTAAAATCATAAAGGGGTCATATACCTATTTGTTACTAAGAATGTTGAGCGCCCAGATTTTTTTATCATTTCAAGCATTGGTACAATTGCCAAGTCTTCATTGATGTACCTGCAATGATCAAATTACACAAATTAGCAGTCTTCTAGAACATAATCATAAGTACATAACAGTGGATAGAGCACATGGATGCCAAATTGCCAATTGGCATGTGGACCAAAATAAAAAAAGTCAAAGCAGCCCTCTAGGAAAAAAAAGTATGTCTTTATGTCTAATATCTAGCACTGTAATTGTGTCAGGTGACTGGTATTAAATAGTTAACCACAAAATAGGAAACTGAGTTACCTGCCAGGATCCTTTGCAACCATTCGCTTTAAAGTTCCATCACGATGACACAAGTCAACCGCAGACCTCACATCTTTATACATAAGCGGATAGCTGCACCAACATAGTCACGTAATCTCATAAATAAAGGCTCAATTTATATTATCTCAAGAAGGCTGCAAGGTAAGTACAAATACAAATGAAAAGGCAAAAGGAAATACTTAGTTCATGCACAGAGCTCCTTGAGAGCTTCTTGGGAGTTATGGTGACTTCAAGATATGAGTTAACTACAGACAGAACAATGAAAGAAAACACTTCAAGAGCAACAAGTAAACAGAATCTGTTTCTTCCTTGTCCTAAAAAGGCTATGTTGTCATGTTAAAATATAGATGCATGATAAATACTAGATGGTCCCCTCAGTTACATGCTTATTCTGTTGTTATATAATGGTGTGACTGTGTAAGACATCGATCATGTGCCAGCTGGTCTGATTTTGTTGGTCTCATGAGAGAAAAAATGGAAAAGACAACCACACTATAATAGTGCTAGGGCACATCAAAGGTAGCAGGTAACTTAACACTTTGAAATAATCACCACTGGAACTTACAAAAACACCCTGGCATCTTTATGAACAATTCAGTTGTTGGTGCAATTAAAGTTTGGTGGGGCCTAAATGCATGAGGCCTGTGGATTTCTGAAAAGTGAGAACACCCAACACAGCAACCTCAGATCGTCCATATTGTATGCAAGTTCTAGTGCAAAAAAAGGGTGAACAAGTGCCCGCAAGAACCTAGCCTAAATTATCACAATTAGTGTCAAAAGATGAAGTATGTCAGGGTACCGTACAGAAAGGCCGTCAAACCATAATATGGTATGACTCGAGAGCAATCACCCCAACATCTTCATGCCAACACAGGAAATGTAACTCAAACATGGACATGGGTGTTACCGTGTTAGACTCTGGCTCAGATTGGATGTCTGATTTGACATGTGTCTAAATAGCGCTGAATTAATCAATACAAGCATGGCCAAGCAGTCAATGGTCGAGACATCGACATGGATCAAAGTGCATTAGTAGACTAGTAAATGTAATACTCATGATAATAAAACAAGCTGACATGAAATGAACAAAGGAAAAGGATATTGGATTGCTTAGGGGATTGAAAGAAAGACAATGAAAGAAATTTGGAGCGTTGCACTGATATTGGCTCAATCAACTGAAATCCAAATAATGCCCTAAAATTTTAAGCTGAGCATCTAAGATGGGAATATCCATACTCTGTGCCTGCAGGTACTTTTCCCAGATTATTGTCCATGAAATCAACAAGCTGAGCAAATAGATAAGCTTCGCCCAATGAGAAAAGCGTATCTATAAGGGCATAATCAGGTTCATCAAATGAATCTCTTATCAAGGTACTCCCATAAGCAGCAACTTTTTCTTCTTTCGACAGTTCCCTAAAACCATGGTATGCAACTTTGACATACTTGTGTCGATCCATCTGAGAATTTACAGCCCAAATAGTTAGAAAGAGCTTCATTGATGAGATGTGATGAAACAATGGGATCAAAACAAATTGAGAAACACAGCAAATATCCGCTTTAAATCACATTAAAATTTGTGCTAGAGCCTAAACCTGTTTTGCTGTTCCCTCTAAGCTGTTGAACTTTTCACATTGACCAACTAACACTTTCCACTTCCAAAATGATTAAAATACTCAGTGAACAATTAATACTCATTTATGAACTATTAACGTTAGGTGATTGTGGTTCAAACTATAATATATGATAAATAAGAATAAGTAGAATATTCAACGAAAATGCATCAATTAGTTTGATAAGACACCTTTTAATTCTAAATCATGCAATCACGACAGCAGAACTCAAATTTAATATAAAATTTGGACATCTGTTTATTGTAAAAATATGTGGCTGGGCCCTTCGTTGATACAAGAACAAAACCGTTTAGGCCCAAGAAGGTTGGGCACTTATTTGTAAGACATGTAATGTTTTGGATAATTAAGACATAAAGCTTCTAGCAACTTGCCCTCATTTTACTAACTGGTGGCGTAATATTATTTCCGGAAAGGATCAAATTTAAGCAACTATAACTGACCTTCAAGATATTCCCTCTCTTCTTATCAAGAACTAGTCCTCTGACCATATATTTCCAATCAAACTCCCAAGTCAACAGCTGCATGATGAAAGAATAGTAAAATCAAATTCTGAATCAAAAGAGGCACAACAAGTAACATGCTTTCATAAAATTTCAATATGTAAAGGTGAAATCTGAATTCAAGGCAAATGTACTTCACAAAAAATATCTCTGCCTAATAAGTGGATATGAAGTTTCATGCTTGGATGATTTTGCTAGTTCAACAATGCAACAGCCAGTAAGCCCTTCTAAGACAAATAGCAATAACTCTCATAAGGAATTTACAGCACCAACATTACGCAGCCATAACTCCATAAAAGCAAATGCAGGTATAGAATATAAAATAATAGTTCATCTTTGATTTGATAAAAAGAAACTGTTGTGCTTCCTTGAGATATGAATAGAAATGCTGTCACAAACTATCAGAATATCTCTGTAGTCAGCTGCATGCTACTCTCAGTAACTAGTTAAAGTCTGCACTCTAATAGCATTAGTGAAGTCTGGAGACTAAACCTATAAAATGATGCATAAGAGCTAACTTCTGTGCATCCGAGGGTACAACCTACAGCAGAGAACAGTCAAAAGCAATTACATGGAATCTGGAACGCAATGTGGACAGTACAAGGACCGTGAACTCTGTTTGGCAAGCGTTGAAAGGGATAGTACAGCTTATCATAAATTCAAAACCAACAAAACTAGTATGAAAGCAATAAATCCAGCTACTTTGTCATTTGATGCATCAAGCAAGTTTTGCATTTCTTAGGGTAACTAACCTCTTCAGGGTAGTGCAGATCCTTCACAAGCTTCTCAATTGTACCATAATAAGCAAGGGCCTCGAAGGTCTCAGGCTTGTACTGCGCAAGAGTGTAGTCCATATCAAATCCCACTGCTGTGATGTTCCTCATGTTGAGTGACCTATTGCAGAACATCTCCTTCCCGATAGAAATGCTTATCGGTTCTGCTGAAGGTGTCGACCATATTGCCCCAGTGGACGACGCTGTCTCCATCGCACCGCTGTCCATCCTTACAGCACTGCAACCTGATAGGAGATCAATACATCAGTATCGTAAGAGTAATGTACAAGCTAAACTGAAAAATGCTAGCTGGATGTTTCCATCACGAATTATATCAGAGATGGCAAAAAGGATGGATGATCAACGTGACAGCATATCCAAAGCGCAAAGTTGTACCGCGCCACAAGTAAACGAATTCCCACACGCTTGAACTTTAAAAGCTCTGGAGTCTGGATAGCTAAAAGAGGATGCAAAATGCAGAATAAATCAAATTCCAACAACATCCACAATCTCCGCATTCCATCACCAACTCATCAAACTGTTCCGATCAACCAGTGAAATCCGGTAAAATTCTTATAGCAAACGGAGTGGAGCCACGAAATTTCATGGAAACAATCATCGAAAACTGATCGGAGATCTTAATACACGAAATAAAACATCTCGCATCAGACAACACGCTGAGATCGCATAGTAATCGCTCGTCCGCGCAAAATCTACACGAATGCACGGAATCGCGCACGCACCTCTGGCGCCGGAGGCCGACGCGGCGGCTGAGGCGGCGGCGGGCGAGCACGACGACGACGCGGACGCGAAGAGGAGCAAGGGGGGCGAGAGGGGAGCGAGGTGGAGCGCGGCGGCGAGGGGCCTCCTGGAGAAGAGCATTATCGCTGCCCGCGCGCCTTAAATAGGCGGGGGGAGAGCGCCGGATGCGACGAGACGGGGCGACGGAAGCGTGACCGGTGTCGTCGTGCGGGGGAGGGAATAAATGCGGCGCTGGTGGGGAGGATGAGGAGGAGGAGGGGTCCCGGCGGGGGCGGGGGCGGGTGCTGCTGGCGCGCGTGAGGGACTGCGAGGGGGAGCACCGCCGCGCGGCGGCGTCATCTCATCTCATCGCGTTGGCTTGGCGACGGGCATTGGCCGATGGGAGGGCGGAGGCGCGGGCCGCGAGGTGGGGGGCAAGTGGTGCGGGGATCGTGTGCGGATTCGGATGCGGATGCCGCGGAGCTCGCGTGCGTTGGAAGCAGCAGCGGGAAGGGGGTGGGCAGGCTGGTGGTGGAGGACCTGCTGGCTGGCTGGCTGGCTGGCTGGGGATGGATGGGTTTGAGTTGGCGGCTGTGCTGACGTTGCTCCGGCGGTAACGGATGGCGTGGCGCGGCCTGGCTAGCCGAAGCGGCGAGGCTTTTTGCTCCGGCCACACGAGCGTTTTACACGAACGGATGAGCGCAGGAGGGCGTGGTAAACATGGATGGACCCGAGGAAACAGGGCAGAACGTAGCCTTGCAAAGTTTTTGCTACTTGTGAAGAGTTAGTTAGCTGGCCAAAACTTATCAAATATAGCAAAAAAATGTGTCCATGTAATATTAGGGTTAGGGTAGAGAGATCGTCGGTGATGGTGGAAATAAATAGCCTTGCAAAGTTTTTGCTACTTGTGAATAGTTAGTTGGCCAAAACTTATCAAATATAGCAAAAAATATTGTGTGTCCATGTAATATTAGGGTTACGGTAGAGAGTTCATCGATGATGACGGAAAATATATGATGGATTGATGGTAGTGGCATATAGAGAGACATGATAGCTGGAGTAGTGGGACGGCAACCCCAAAAGCAGCGTGGTAACAAGAATTTTAGGGATGAAAGAAATTGGAGGTGTGGTGGAGGGTGCCGATGAGGAGGAAGAAAAAAGAGAGCCCTACATACGCAAAGAAGAAGAAGAAGAAGAAGAAAACGTATATTTCGTGAACCGCTTTTATCAGCCTTTACAATTGTATTGTTATCTAACCCCTGACATGTGGAAGCTCTTGAATTTATCATTGACAGTTAGCGCAATCTTTAGATTTATATCCATATTTGTCAGTATATCGATGGAAATAAATTGGCAAGAAGTAATAATTGCTACTTCAGTCAATAGTCTATCAGCATATGTCCTGTCTTATCAATGTGCACTAGGTTATTATTGTTGTTGTCGCATATTATTAACATGTGTTTAGTATACTATTAAAACTGATAGTCAATACACAAAATAGGAATTATACGAGAAATAAATTGTGCTAGAGTTCCTCCATACGGTAGAAACTGTGGTGTAAGTTTTTCCTATAAAAAACAGCAGGAAATTAAGGTTGATGGGATAGAATTATTTTATTCTAGTACTTATATCTCCAAACATAATAATTTTGTTATGCATATATTTCGAAGATGGATGATTAGCGACGTCAAGATAGCTAAAAAAAAGAAATCTATAAATACTATCACAATGCTACATTCAATCTTGTTAGGCAGGATACTAATGTCTTTTCAGCTTTTAGAGAACTTGTGACAGTCTTAGTGGCAGAAAAAGATACATGTTATAGGGCGGCTCAATCCGTAAATTCTCTCTCCTTAGTGAACACTTCAAATTTGTGTAGACATTGTGTGGGTGAGTAGGAAAACTAATCGTGCTCTTATTTGAGGATAACAAGCAATAACACGAAACACGTCTTGACCGTGGATCTATCATCCCATGCAATTATGGGCCCTCGATTAATTCCACGCTGGCAAGGCAGCACATCGGATCAAGAACTATTGGAGCAGAACAAACACCGGTTGGCATCTATCGCCTTTTGTCCTCCGATCCTCTCAGCTCCCTCCTTTTAAATTTGGCCCCCACCAGATGTGCACGACGTCGCCTACGGAGTATGAGTATACCAGTATCGCACGATAGGCAACGGGAGCAGCCAAGAGTGGCAAGTGATAAAAGCGGCGGTTAGTTACACTACACAACACAGAAATGATGTGTAAAGCGATGCAATGATAAGCTTGCTTATACGTATATCATGGCGTTTTGTTTGTAGTTTTGTCAAAGCTTTACACTCTTCCGATCACTTGTGATGCAAATAAGCTTGGTCGCTTGTTATATAGTGAGAATATATATAGCAGATAAACAAGAGGTCAAAGAGGCAATAACAAACCGGGGAATCTGCCGGGTGCTCAGTTCTTCGGAGGTGTTCATAGAGGTAGAGTTTGCGTACGTGTATTCATAGGGGTGAGTGTGCGTGCGTGTGTGAGCGTCTGCGTTGTACAGTGTGATTCTTAAAAAAAACCCGGGGAAGCAAAAGCTAAGCTAGCTTAGTACTGCATGAGATCTGATCCACAACCAGCTGTTCTATATTGTGCGCTTTTGTTTATGCTGAGATCAACGACGACAGCATGATTAGACTAATCCAAATGGAAGTTAGCTCGAATCTGGTTCATGGTTTACAACACACCGTACCACAACGCACGCCGAATCCAACATCCAGCTTGGTAGTACACTAGTACACATCTCAGTATCTCACCATATGTGAAGATGCTAATTATTTGGCACTAGTAAATGGTTCTGCATTGTTAGTTGTTACATGATGATCAGCGCAAAAGAAGAAAAGAAAGAAATGTGATTCTTTCCAGCCGGATGAACCGGCTGCGTCCGGCAAAAAAATGCTGCTGCAAGTGTAAAGACTAAAGAGAGACCGGCGAATATGATCTCCGCGGTGTGATCCACGCATTTGGGATTCCAGTGGCGCACTTGACTGACACCGAAGAATGCGATTCCATTTTTGAACAAGAAGATGTGCTTGAGTTTGTTGTACGACGCTGTAGTGCCCTCGCATTCAGTCCTGTTGCATTATTGTGCCCGCATATGGAATCGTACAAGGTTGCACGTATCATTCTCTCCTTGCTTTTACCAGCAACTAGAGTGACGTGGTGGAGTGTCCGGCGCCGCGTGCTGTGGGCTGTGGCTACAGGCGTCGGGGCCACGTGAGAGGCCGTGAAGGCGGAAGAGTCAAGTTGCCTGTGAAAACACTTTGAAGACGTAGTTCGTTGAATACGTAAACTTTGAGGCGAACACGGGATGCAGCGTGTGGCTTGGAGGCATCGAAAAGTTTGGAGGCCCACGCACAGAGGAAGCGCAACCCACACAATGAACGGCCCAATGCGCGCCATCCCCTCGCTCGCCGCGCCACCGGGGCCGCCGGCGAGGCCACCTCTCCGGCGCAGTACGACGGCAGCCTCCTCTCCTCTCCGGACGTCCTCGCAGCCGCAACCGCCGCCACCTGCTGCGCCTACGAACCTCTCCTCCCGCCGCGCCGCGCTGCTCGCCCTCGTCCTGGCCGCGGCGCCGGCACGCCCCGACTCCGCCGCCGCCTTCTCTCTCGGCATCCGTACGGACACATCCCTGCCGCTGCCTGCCTCCTTTCTCCGCGATGGGGTGGCCTGACCTCTCACTCTATTCGCGTGCAGCTGGGCCGAAGGAGCTGTTGCGGGAGCAGAAGAAGAAGTCGTCACCCTTTCTCCTCGCGCCCATCGCGGCCTCTCGCGACACCCTCCTCAAAGCCCAAGCTCTCCTCGGTAATTCCATTCTCTGGGTAACCATTACTTTGCCTAATTCGGTAAGATATGTCCATAAAATTCGTAGCAACTGTGGCTGGGCAATGCAGCTTCCCCAAACGCGTCTGCGGGGGACGCTGAGGAGGTGAGGGGGCGGATCGGTGCGGCGGGGAGGGATTGCGTGCCGCGGCAAAGGAACTCAATTGTGGCCTTCCAGTCGCAGACTGGCGTTGAGGTAGGGGGTGTTTGCCTGCCAAGGGTGGCATGTTGTTTGCAGGTTGTACTCCAGGTGTCTGATTGAATCACCCTGTAGGTCTGCACGTTCAGTTTGATACTGAAGAATGCCGCATCGCTGCTCGCCAAAAAGGATCCTCTCAAGGTTGAAGCTGATAATAGGCTTGGGGAGCTCATACAGTATGTTTATCGCTAGCTTGCATTATATTCAACTCACCAAATTGTTGTGTATTATTTTGAGCGAACTCAAGGCTCACTGATCTTCTGCAGGTCATTCTCTGACCTGGGAACTGTGGTGGAGAACGGTAATTTTGATCTCACTGGTGACAGGTGTGTAACGTGGACACACTGCTTATCTTATTCTATTTTAAGCTCAGATTTGTTATTGTGCATGGACTCTTCATATGCTGCAGTTTTTACTAGTACATGGCAGTAACTTGATGTTTCATATGCTAATAGGATGTGTGTGTATTTTACTATTTTGCATTATGTAATGCCATTATCCTTTTGCAATGTTGTGTTATGGGATATTTGACAGCTTGTCTATGGATTGTCGATCCATTCTGTGTTGTTGATCTTGTAACAAAGAAGATATAGTAAGTCACTAAGTCACCACATCATTGTCGAAATTTACTAGAAACAAACTGCTGTAATTTTTCAAATCTTCCCTGTCTGGAATGTCTTCTCATGCCAGATGAACCGATTTGCACAATAAAATCTGCACACTTTGTATGAATATCTAAAAATTGGTTGTTTTACGATTTGGGTTACAAGCCTTGGTTATCTGTGGAATTGATTCGGAGTGTTTTGTAGCTAATAAATGCTGGCATTTACCATTTTCAATGGCCTGCAGAGAGAAGATGAAGGATGGCTTGCTGAGCACTATTTCTGCCCTTGACAAGTTTGAACAGAGTGTCAAAGACTGTTTAGGAGTTTAGATTTTTTTATTTTATTTTTTATTTTTTTGCCAAGGCCCATTAAATTTTCTTAAGGTTTAAAGTGACTTATCGTTTCTTTTTTTCCTTATATTCCTGTGGTAAGGTTTCATGCCTTTCATGAGGGCCTTTTGTTGTAGAACACACATTCTGTATTTGATCTGTATGCTATTTATGAAAAGAATTTGATACAAAGGAAACGTAGAGTTGATATAGGAACTTATGGAGGAGACGTCCAATGGTAGCAATAAGCCCATAAGCAGGCACTATGTCAAAATATTGTTTTCTGTTACTATTTTTAAGGTTTTCTCTTGTGCTCCACAGCTTATCATCCCGTTTATCAACAGCACAATATTTACCCATTTATACCTTGTGCCTCTAGTTTCTTTAAAACATCTTACTGTTCATTAAACAACATGGAGCTAAAGTGCATTAAGTTTCTTTCGTTTGGATATTTATGCGCAATGTAAGGGTATGCTTATATGTACTAATGGTTTTCCATAAACTGTAGTTGCTTGGAAAAAGGAGTAAGAAATGTGTAAAGAGAAGGAGAAAATCTTGTTACTATATTTTTCATTGACAAGATTTTATGGATTATCTCAGAGACTCAGACAAAAAATATATTACACAAAATCATATCTCGGTTTGAATGCTAATGAATTCTGCACGCCATCAGATGAAAAAAAAAGAGGTACTCCAACTATTCCAAGTAGTGATCCAGTGGACACATGATTTGGTCATCTGGTGAGGCAGAGGCTTCCACAAAATACAGTCTGCAGCATGGTGTGCCATCCTCCGGATTTTTTTCCATTGACCTTGGCAGTCTCCTCAGTTTATCAAATAGGTTCTCTGGGTGACTTAGTAGTCCAAAATGTGCTTGCGGGTCTCCAATTTGTGACAGGGTTACCTTAGAGAACCCAATAGAAGGTAGCAGGAGGTCAGGGCTCTCATGGTAGAAATGGTACATAGTCGGAGAGAGCGAGGTTGCGTTCTTGTTCATGAAGTCGGCGAGGAGCACTGTGCAAGCTGAGGACAGGCTGGCTGCGATGGTTTCGAGGACTTGCATTGCATCTGCATGGTGAAGGTAATAGATGATGCCTTCGAGCACCCATATGGTGTTCCTTTCAGGAACATACCCACAGCTCTGCAGCTTTGTTATCCAGTCTCCATCTTGTATGTTGGCAGGAACCCTAATCAATGATTTTGCCATCATGCTGAGTTTCTGGTGATCTGTCGAACTCATTGCTTCGTGTAGAAGATCAGATTTCATTTCTAGTAGCTCCGGGAAGTCAAGTTCAAATACCGTGCATTCCCTTAGGCAGCTCAGTCGAAAGGCTCTCGCGTCCATCCCTGAAAAAGAAAGGGAGAACATCATTTGGTCATCTGCACGGGCCTCGTTCATAAGGTAAACTTTTTCTGCAAATGAAGATGCTTGTTGTGAAACAAATTTCAACTCAACTCGCTTCATTTACCGCAGAATGTAACATTCTTGCTCCATCAGTTTTGCACATTTTGTTTAAAAACACTGAAGTTTTGATGTATGGTTCACCAGAATTTTGAGCTTAGGTTTTGATTAGGGCATTATATCCAAGCGAAAAATAACATGATTTTTTTCTACAGCTTAATTATTTCATCATGCAAAGTGAGGGTACGCCTTGTTCTACTTGTTCTGTTCAATTCCAGAGAAGACGTCAGATAGCTCGAGTTCAATCGCTCTCTGGCATTATCAAATCCAAAGTTTTGACATGCTCTAAATTGTTCGTGCACCAAAAGTTTGCTTTTGGGTTGCAATTACGCCATATGAACTCACCAATACTGGTGAAATTAATCTGTTTCTCAAGCTTTTTGTTATGTGTAGTGTTGGGACCCCTGGCTGCAAGCCAAAAGCTTTTTGTAGGATACAAGCCAAAAGTTTCCTGGTGTACATCGTGCTAACTGCCAACTGATGAGACCCGCTGAAGGGATCTAACAGGAGGACACCGGTATCATCAAGGACACAAATATCAGTGTATTGGATGTGATCTGCTCTCTGTAGTCTGGACAAAATAGCTCTTGGACATGCTTGCATCAAAATGTTGCAGCCAAGGATAGCTTTCTTCTTGCTGTAATGTGGCCAGGTGTCTTCATTTAGAGCCACAATTGTTTTCGATGTTTTGTTCTTTTTTTTTCTTTATCTGTACACGTGAGATGATAGTCTCCTGTGTATACAAGTATACATGTTTTTCTTCAAACTATTTGTGATAAGAACATTAGATTCCTTTTCCTTCTTGTGATCGTGTCCAACAGTACGCGCTTAAGTTTCGAGCCACATATAAAATGGACGGCGTGGAACTATACCAACCAAGTCATTTACATACCGAGAATATGTTGCTCATGAATTAAACTCCTAGTTTTGCAAGTATGCTTTTTGGTGTTTTTTGTCAATGCCAAACAATAGTTAGAAAGACCAAATTGCCCATGCCATGTGAATTCCATAACCAGGTTGAACTGTTGAAGGGGTAACTTTGTCTTTTTTACTGTACGGATCCAAATCAAAGATAATAGAAATTTGAATTCTACATGGAAGATGATTTATCTTTGCATTGCATTGCATTTTTTCCCCTTGGCGCGTGTACCGGCAAGTCTATGCAATTTTCTGGTGCAGTGTCGTCTTCATAGCAATTTTAAAAGCATCGACTAAGATACCACCCGTATAACAAGTGTGAAGCACAGGATCGAGATCATCATCAGTATGAAAAAGAATGCAACCAGTCTTGACCCTATACCTGCATGGATCATGCATGCGAATGGCGCCGGCTCTGCGAAGATATATATTTGAGTTTTAATATACGTAGTATATACACGAACCTGCGCCGAGGATCACGACCTGGGGGTCGCCGCCGAGCTCGTCGACGGCGGCCTCGATGCGGGCGTCGAACCAGAGCGTCCTCACGGCGATCATGACGCCGTGCACCTCCCTGGCGCCGGCCCGCTCGTCGCGCCGCATCTTCTCGTGCAGGCCCCTGAGGTAGCGCTCCCCGGCCAGCACCCCGGCCGCCGGGTCCCGCACCGCGCGCCCCCACAGCGCCCGCGCCGCCGCCGTCTGGCATGCGCTCTGCAGCACGGGGCCCCACTCCGCCTCCACCCGCGCGTGCAGCGCCCGCACGCCCTCCGGCGCCAGCTGCGCCATCACCGCCGAGAACTCCCGCTCGCCTTCTTCTTCTCCCGCTCCACCGCCGCCGCCTTTGTCGTCCTCCGCCGCCACGCCGCCATTCATGCACGGCGCCTCCTCTTCCTTCTCCGGCTTCGACGACGACGACGACGACATGGCTGGCCGGCGGCGGCTTGGAAAGGAGCGCGCGCGCGGCCACACAATGTATAGCGCCTCGCTCCCTTTATATGCTCGGACTGCACAGGCAAGTTAAAGCAACAGCCAGTTCGCCATATTCTGCCAGCAGTGCTGTGCCGTCAGTGTGTGATCTCCAATGAACATACGCTGTTGCTGTACACGATGGTTGGTTTTGTATGGTGAGTGGGAAAGGCGGGAGCCGGGTGGAAGAGATAAGAAAAGAGGACCACACGTACGCGACCCTGGCCGAGCCCGTTCGTTCGCTGGCGCGCGGGGCGCCCTTGCGTTGTGTGTGTACGGTGCGCCCGGGACATGGGTGGCGCGACGGCGACGGCGGCGGCGGCGAGAGTTCGCGTGAGCGATTTGGTTTACGTATTAATTAGTTGGCGAAGGGGAGGACCAGCAGAGCGGAGCAGACTGGCGCTGTCGAGGCCGAGGACGAGGGGAAGGAGAGGACAAGCACGTGCGCGGGTGGTGCCACGCCGGCCACGGCGAGGTGCCGGCCCGGTGGATCAGCTCGAGCGAGGTCGATGAGCCCGGGCCCGGCCCGCTTATTAGCTCAGCTGTTGCCCATTTGCGCGCTACGGGCGATGGCAGCAGCCTTTTCAGATGGATCAACGAGTATCAGTTCAGAAACATAGAGAAATAGAGCAACCCCGTGCAGAATTACAAAACACGGAGGCCATCAAATTTTCGGTCGTGTAAAACGCTATTTCTTCGTGTGTGTCAATCGATTGGTTAGGGGATGTTGGTCTTCCTGTTCTTGACCGATTGGGTGAATCGAACGGAATTGATTCAGGGGCGGAGTTGCAGAGACCATCCACCAACTTGCTGGTGGACTGTCCTCCTCGCTCAGTGACTCGCCACATTTCTAACAACAGAAAGAACGGCACACTACTCCTTTCTCCCCTTCCTAGTTATTCAAGCAAACAAAATTCAGACCAGCTAGTATTACTTTGTTTGCTAGAGACTCTAATCGCACTTCTTAGATCCATGGTCTCTATTTCAAACACAAACATTCAACTAGATGACTTGTAAATGCTACAAATTGATGTTTTGTAGTGCAGGTACTTCACCCCGTGCTTCCTGCTACTCCACCATAGAAGCAGTCTAATGCTGGAAATGTACAAAAATCCGTATAATGTCTGACCAAATTGTAAGGAAATATAAAATACTACCCTGATTTTTTTTCTTTAGTACTCCGTATCACAATAATATCTAGTGCTTAGTTAATCTTATTAAATTTGTTGACTGACAAGTTCTGTTTCTTCAACTTCAAGTGCCAATTTTTGAAGTGAAAGAAAATCACTGGAACAGTAAACTACCCGGTTTGTTCTGCTGTCCCGTCCTGTCCCAACTGCCGCCACTGCCACACTCTGCTTCTTCTCTCGGCTTCTCCCAGCCTCCACGGCTCCGCCTCCAAGAGTCCACGCCAACCACTCGCACCGACGGCCTCGCCCCACCAACCCACCGGCCCACCGCCCGCCGCCGCATGACGGTGGCCCGCGGCCCGCCCGGCCGCCCCTCCTCCGCGCTCCTCGGCTGCTGGCGCCGCCGCCCGCCGCTGGGCTTCGCCGCCAAGGTCGGCATCGCCATCGCGCTCGGCCTCTCCTTCGCCATCATCTGGACCTCCGTCTCCCCGACCACCTCCTCGCAGCAGATCTCCACGGAGCGCTCCTCCTTCGCCACCGAAGTCTCCGCCCCGCCAACCGCCTCCCATAACCGCACCAGCACCAGCGCCGGCGGCGGGCATGCTCACCGGAAGCCCCATCCCGCCCCGCACAGCCACAAGAAGCGCCACCCTGCTCCGTCCGGATCCCATTCCCATCCTCACCGCCCCAATGCCACCGCCTCGCCGGATGCCGCCGCCGCAAAGGCCGATCACTCCGAGCCGGCTCCGGTAACCGACTTGGAGCCTCAGGAGAAGGAACCGGAGCAGGAACAGGAGCAGGACCCAGACATGGAGATGGAGCCGGAGCAGGAGGCAGAGTTGCCTATGCCCGAGGAAAGCGGGGATAACTCGGGGAAGGCGCCTGCAGAGGAGGATGGGGAGAAGCCCCCGCAGCTGGAATTGGAAGAGGAACCTGGCGAAGGTGACGGCGAGGAGGAGGATCCTGAGGCGGTGAAGAAGGCTCCAAGTAAGAAGAGAAAGATACCGCCTTTGTTCAGCTCCAGTGCACATTACCACTGGAAGCATTGCGGTGCCAAGAGCGGCTACCACTATATCCCTTGTGTGGATTTTGATGGGGACGGGA
The DNA here is from genome assembly GCA_033239725.1 of Echinochloa phyllopogon. NCBI lineage: Eukaryota > Viridiplantae > Streptophyta > Magnoliopsida > Poales > Poaceae > Echinochloa > Echinochloa phyllopogon. Next base: position 4,944,469 of record BTCW01000009.1, on the reverse strand, counting down.
GCCAGAGGCACCATGAGCGCAGCTGCCCAAGGTCGCCTGTCACGTGCCTAGTGTCACTGCCCAAGGATTATAAACAGCCCGCACCATGGCCGGAGAGGAAGGACAAGGTGAGGACCATAATTCATGTTTCAAGAAAAGGAGTTGGCCATAATTGGACATGAATAACTTTGACTGATTTATTGCTGATGTCGTTCTTGTGGCAAATTGTGATGCTTGAAGGTTTGGTATGTGAATGTTGGACATCCTAGGTTGTCAAATTATGTAAAGGGCCACAACTGGCTGAACCACAGCGGAGAGTACTTGATGTTCCCACCAGATGAATGGGAGTTCAAAGGTGGAGCAAGACACTATGTGGAATCAATTGATGAGGTAATTGTTAGATCTTCACATTTGGATCAGATACAAGCTACTTGTATGCAGAAAGATCACTTAAATAGTTTCTGCACACTGTCTGCTAGCTTGCATTGTAAATTAATTTTATTAATTTGACTTATATTTAGTGAAGGGGTGAGATTAGAAATGAGAATATGCCAATGATGTTTGGAAAATAGTTGCACAACTGCATACAATTGGCGCTCATCTGGGACTGCCCATGCCATGTGGGATGCAGTTAATGGCTAGGTGTGACATGTAATGATCGCCTCACCATTGGAGGATCTAGCTCAGAAAATCATGCTGGCTTATAGTTTTTCTCAATTAATAGTGTCATACTCCTGATTCCTAAGTGGTGAAGCTAGGCACCTACATCGATGCCACATATTACGATGATACTGCATTCAGTGCACTAGAAAAAATGTTTTGAATCCCAAGGGTTAATTCTTCCATGTGAACTTATAATGAACTTAATAGACATTAACAAAAAAAAATCAGATTGAAATTGTTTGTATTTTGAATTCCACCTGCAATTTTGCAACGAGTCTTCTAGGCATTTACACGTCTTATTCTAATGCTTTTGTACAATCTGAACAATATTTTTTTTCATTCAGATGGCTCCTGACCTTGACTGGGGTAAAAATATTCGGATAGTATTGGACATTGGATGCAAAAGTGCTGGCTTTGGTATCGCTCTGCTTGAGAAAGATGTAATAACGCTATCTTTAGGCCTTCCAAATGACCAAACAGACCTTGCACAAGTTGCACTTGAACGTGGAATCCCTGCAACAGTTGCCAGTCTGGGATCACGAAGATTACCCTTCCCTAGTGGAGCATTTGATGCTATACACTGTGGTGAATGCAACATACCGTGGCATTCTAATGGTACATATGTGTTGCTTCATTCCTTTCTTCCAATCATAGTTTGATTATCTACTTGCATGTTGACAACATCATGTATTCTGTGGTTTAGGTGGAAAACTCCTCCTAGAGATAAATAGAATTCTTCGTCCAGGAGGATACTTCATTATATCAAGCAAAAGTGCTGACCTGGAGAGTGAAGAAGGTATGCCGTGGTACAACTATGCAATATGTGCATGTAGAAAAAGTGATAGAATAACATAAATATCAACGCCGTTGTAGATTGTACTCTGTAGTATCACTTCCTGTGTTTTTCTATCTTATGAATCAGGTTCATATTTCTTTCTGCCTATTCACATTACCCCCCATTTCCCTTTTTCTCTTTCAGGAATATCAGCTTCAATGACTGCTCTTTGTTGGAATGCAATATCTTACAATAGTGATGATGTCAGTGAGGCTGGAGTAAAGATATTTCAGCGACCAGCCACAAATGAGGAATATGATCTGAGAGCAAAAAAAGATCCTCCATTTTGCAAGGAAGAGCAGAACAAAGCTAACGCATGGTAAGTTGGATAATTGATACTTTTGCTAAATCATTATGCTAGCAGCCAATGGGTGCTTGGATGTTTTTTCCAGATAATTCAATTTTGGTTCGTACACCAATAAGTTCACTTTTACTTTTTAGGTATACTCACATCAAACACTGCCTACACAAAGCACCTGTTGGTATTGAAGAAAGAGGTAGTGACTGGCCTGAGGAGTGGCCCAAGAGGCTTGAGAGTTACCCTGACTGGCTTGGGGATTTGCAAACAAGGGTGGCTGCTGATCATAACCATTGGAAGGCTGTTGTTGAGAAATCATATCTGGATGGATTAGGCATTGACTGGTCAAATATCAGAAACGTAATGGATATGAGGGCTGTATATGGAGGGTATAAATCTCCTTTTCCAATTCTCAAATACCTTGATAGAATTGCTCTTAACAATACTCACTGTACTTTAAAATACATGTACTGAAACGGCTGGTGATTGTTTTCTTGCAGATTTGCAGCTGCATTGGCATCCAAAAAGGTTTGGGTCATGAATGTTGTTCCTGTGCATGCTGCAGACACCCTACCCATAATCTTTGAACGTGGCCTGATTGGTGTCTATCATGATTGGTGTGAGCCATTTAGCACGTATCCAAGGTCATATGATCTTTTACATGCAGACCATTTATTCTCACGCCTGAAGATCAGGTATGTAATTGAAAAGTAGTGTTACTTGTTATGTTTTTTGCACTCAAAATAGGGAATCCATTGTCTTGCCCTGTTATTTGTCTTATTTCTTCTAGATCTCATCCTGTTCTTGGAACACATAGTACTTTACAGAATTTTGAATTTTCTTAAGGTACTCAATATCCAAGAGATGTCTGTGCATAGGTTTATTTATGTTACCTGAAGAAGCCTATTATATTGCAACTATGTGCAATTCTTGATTAGCATTTCTTGTATTGTGTAGATGCAGGCAACCTGTCGCAGTTGTTGTTGAGATGGATCGAATTTTGAGGCCTGGAGGTTGGGCCATCATCCGGGATAAACTTGAGATCCTTGACCCATTGGAGAGTATTTTGAAGTCACTACACTGGGAAATTGTCATGACATTCAGAAAGGACAAGGAGGGCATAATGTCTGTGAAGAAAACAACATGGCGGCCATAAGCTAACCTTTGAATTCCAGCCTACCAATGAGTGACACCGCTGTGGATTTCGCCTGGATGTGTGATATCATCAATTGTGAATCTGGGATAGAATACAAAAATTTGTTCATTCGTTGCGCACCACGATATGCTAACCACCTACAACTATCTGCTGGCAACTTTAAGCCAAAAGGGGTTCGTTGTGGCTGGCGTTACATCGATCAGTTCCTCTGAAGCAGCGTCAGGTTCGGAGGCAGGATTTTTGATTCTATAAACAGGGCTGTACAAAATACAAGCTTCTTCCTGTTTCAAAATGTAACAATATGTAAAGATTGTAACACTGAATCAACTACTTGGTGCTGTTGTAAGTTCAACGATTTGTAAAGATTCAAACACCTGAACATTTGCAATCAGAAAGTTTTGTTATATGTACTTTGCTCTCGTTTTGAGCTGTTCTGATCTTGCTTTTGTCCAAGGGAGACAGACGATTTAGAATTTACCATAAACTCCTTGCTCTCGTAAGGCATAACTCGATCAGTTTGATGCATGGTGACACAGTTGTCAGATAACCAGATTATTATTTGAAATGTCAGAACTCCAATTTCCACCACCGATCAAACATCCAATTTCCACCACAGTTTGAATTTGCAATTTGCAAAGGAGTTCATGTCAGATTGCATTTTCCTTTGAACTGACAATGCAATCACATACATGCGGCCCAGCCTAGCAAAGGCCCAAAGGCGAGTTTCCAAACCCCCCAAAAACCCAAGGCCCGAACCGGCATCTCCCACACGCACCGCCGCCGCGATGCCTCCTTCCTTCCCGACGGCGGCCACCGCCTTCGCCACCTCCCATCTCGCCCTCCTCGTCCTCCTCTCCTCCTCGTCGCTCTTCTTCCTCTACAAATCTATTCGCCTCCGCCGCAAGCCTTCCCCCACCACCGGCCCCGCCCGCACCACCACCCCTACCCTCCTCTACGCCTCCGCCACCGGGACCTCCAAGACCCTCGCCGCGCGCCTCTCCGCCCGACTGACCGCCGGCGCCGGCGTACCCGTCCGCGCCACCGACGCCGCCTCCTTCGACCCTGACGATCTCCCCTCCGTCCCGCTCATCCTCCTCGTCATCCCCACCCACGACGGAGGCGCACCGCCCCCCTCCGCGGCCTTCCTCGCTCGCTGGCTCGAGGAGTCCGCCGCTGACTTCCGCGCGGGGGCGCTCCTGCTATCTGGTCTTCGCTTCGCCGTCTTCGGGGTCGGGTCCCGGGCCTATGGGGAGACCTTCAACGCTGCTGCGAGGAGCTTCTCGCGGTGGTTGCGGGCGCTCGGCGCCGTTGAGGTGGCCCCCCTCGGCGAGGGGGATGTTGATGGTGGGGACCTCGAAGCAGTGTTCGAGGAGTGGAGTGGGAAGGTGCTGAGAGTGGTGAAGGGGGAGGAGTTGAACGAGGGGGTTGAGGGAGAGAGCGAGGGGCTAAATGAGTTGGAATTCGAAGGGGAGGAGTCCGATGATGACGACGAAGAGGAGGCAGTGGATGGGGAGATTGACATGGAAGACATTGCAGGGAAGGCGCCGGCAAGGAGGCAGAATGGCAAGGTAGAGGGTGGTTTGGCTAATGGAGTTGAGAACGGTGTGAAGGAGATGGTCACACCAATTATCAGGACGAGCTTAGAGAAGCAAGTGAGTGTTTCTTACATTTTATTATATACATAGCACTATCCCTATTCGTATTTGGAGCTACAGTGCACTCGATAATCTCCATCGTGCATTGAAAGGGAAAACAACATAGTTTTATCATGTGTGATGTGCATGTAGCTATGTGCCTGGCATTATAAATAAGAGGCTGGAGCAATTGTTTTATATAGTTTGAGGATTGATGAAGGCTATTAGTTACAACCATAATTCTGGATGTAGTTCCCTTATAGATTTTCATTTAACTGTCTTGCAATGCCGACACAGTGAATTTATTGTTAATAATCTTTAATATAAGGATTTGAGAAACAGGCAAGCAACCAAATATCATTCATATCGATGCCCAGACTCCTGTTGGTGAACACTAAGGTTGCTTCTGCTATTGCAATATTGTGGTCTTGCATGATGTGGGTGGCAGTGGCATACTTTGATGAATGTTTGATATTTTATAATTATTACCTTTTGCTGATGTGTCAGGTTTATGTATTTCCATGCTGCATGTAGTTGGGGTCAATTCTGTATTTGCCCTATATTTATAATATACCAATCCACATTTTTGTGTGTTGCAGGGTTACAAAATTCTTGGTTCTCATAGTGGAGTGAAGATTTGTAGATGGACTAAGTCGCAGCTCCGCGGCCGTGGAGGGTGCTATAAGCATTCGTTTTATGGCATAGAAAGTCACAGGTGAACCTTTTTCTTATGCAGCAGTGTATTTTGAGTGCTTGTAAATTAGATAGATCGACTTTGCAATTAATTTTATTTTAATCTTAATTCTTTGATATTTACTGCTTAGGTACTTTTCCAAAGCCTTGATAATTTGCTTGCTGTTTATATGATCATTTGGCAGATGCATGGAGGCAACTCCAAGTTTGGCTTGTGCAAATAAATGTGTATTTTGTTGGAGACATCATACAAATCCTGTTGGAAAGAGTTGGAAGTGGAAGATGGATGACCCTCTTGACATTGTACATGCTGCGATTGATCAGCACACTAAGATGGTTAAGCAGATGAAAGGTGTACCAGGTGTGTATGCTCACTCGTATGAACTACATTAGTGATCACTTGAGCAATATACTGTGTGTCGTACTGCCCAAACAAAAAACTCCCGGGCGATATTATGGATGCCGACATTGGTGCCACTAGCCTGGCGTCCATGTCTTAAAAGATATGCCATCTATCATCATTGTTCTGTCTATTTATAGTTTCTTAATTGTTAAGTTAGCAGATTGATTAAGAAAACCAGGTTGATTAGCTATAGGGTTGTTAGTTTGTCGATGGGTTTGTTAAATTGTCGCTATATATAATGCATGGTATTGTTCTGTTGAACGCAAGCAATAATTAAGAAGGAAAAGCCTTCTTGCACTGCTGTGGCTGAGGCCCCTGGTCAACCCTAACCAAATCCACTTCAGGCAGATCGGACCATGGTCATTCCAAATTCCTGCAAACGTTCCTTGCTTGAACTAGAAATAACTTGAAGAAAGCTTACATCCATATGTGTGTAATCCTTATACAAACTAATTAAGGGTTTGCTTGGAAGAGGGGGGAAGTTCTATAGTTTTTTAGGATTTAGTTGATTAGTTCACATTTATACTGAATCCCAAGGATCTAATTCCTAAAACGTCCTTTCCCTAATAGATCACAATAACCATGTGTGCAGGCGTGCAGACTTCATTTATACTGTTCTTGCATTTTCAGGAGTAAAGCCAGAAAAACTAGAAGAGGGCCTATCACCTAGGCATTGTGCATTATCTCTGGTTGGTGAACCAATAATGTATCCTGAGATAAATGCTCTGGTTGATGAGCTACACCGGAGGCACATATCTACGTTTCTAGTTACAAATGCTCAATTTCCTGAAAAGATTAAGACATTGAAACCAATCACTCAGGTCATACTCTCAATAGATTGGACTAAGTTCCAGATCTTTGTATTTGAACGATCAATGCAACAACTTCTAAAGAATTTTCACATTATCAATACGTGCAGCTGTATGTCAGTGTGGATGCAGCTACAAAGGAAAGCTTGAAGGCTGTTGACAGGCCACTGTTTTCGGACTTCTGGGAGCGTTTCCTGGTATATATGTGGAAAATATCCAGATGCACATCATGAATGTATGGTCTATAAATACTAACTGTATTTCTTTGTGTCCTCTCTCCTGTTTTGGCACCACACTAGGATTCACTCAAGTCCTTGCATGAGAAAGATCAACGAACCGTTTACCGATTGACACTGGTTAAAGGCTGGAATGCAGAAGAGATAGATGCATATGCGAAATTGCTAAACCTTGGCCAACCTGATTTCATTGAAATCAAGGGTGTGACATACTGTGGCTCGTAAGTGTCACTTTTATTTTATTTTTTGCTTACTGATTATTATTTGGCTTGTCCTTTTCGGTTCCTGATTTTCTCATGTTACATTTGTTATATGATAATGATGCTTACAGATCGGCAACCTCAAAGTTGACAATGGAAAATGTACCCTGGCACTCAGATGTAAAGGAATTCTCTGAGGTTTTGGCATCAAAAAGCGGCGGTGTATATGAAGTAGCATGTGAACATGCTCATTCATGCTGTGTCCTACTTGCAAAGGTAGATAAGTTCAAGATCAATGGTAAATGGCATACTTGGATAGATTATGACCGATTCCATGAACTGGTAAGCATCCTGTACAAACTGTCTGTGACACAGCATAGCAGATAATCCCATCTCTGATTTGACATTCATTCGCCAATACAGGTGACATCTGGAAAGTCTTTTAAGAGCCAAGATTACATGGCCATGACGCCCTCATGGGCTGTCTATGGTGCAGAGGAAGGTGGATTCGATCCCGATCAAGCTCGTTTCAAGAAGGAAAGGCGCCACGGGACGGCTGCGCTCAAAGTTTAATCTTAATCTTGTCGGGAAGACATGGGCCTGCTACTTCCGAAGACTGACATATGTTACTGCCTTTTAGATGCTAAAATTTTGTAAGCAAGAATTTTGAAGTGTTGAGCTTCCAAGTCGTGTATTGTCTGTTTCTTGCGTGAACTAGTTTCCGAAAGTGCATTTTTGATATAGTTTCTATTGGAACATGCATTTTCTTTATTCACGACTGAGATTCTGAAAACCAGCGAACGATCTGTGATGTTAATGGGGAAGTTTTGGTTCTGCCCTGGGTTGTGCTCGCCTCCACCAAACTTTCCAAAATTCTCTCTTCAACTTCACTATTCATCTATCATATTAAATCTCTCTCCTCATGCATGGAGCATTAAATATAGGGTAATAAAAAAATTAGTTATATGATTTTAATGTGCACGACGAGACGAATCTTTTGAGTCTAGTTAGATCATGGTAGGACAATGATTACCACAAATAAAGTGCGTTGTAGTGTTCGATGTGATATTTTTGCCAAATTTTGTCACATCTTTTTTGGAACTAAACGCACCGGTAACCGAACTTGACATGTTCACCCTTTTGAATGAACTATGGGTTAGAAAACGATGACAAGGTATTGTAATTCCTTTAAAATGCCAACGAAAATCCCTTATTCCGATAGAGTTTGGTCGTCTCTGCAATGTTTCCTTTGCCCTTGTTTAGTTCCTAAGTTTTACCAATATCGTTACATGTATCTCTACCTAATTATAAAGCAAGGATTGTTTCTGCGGTACGTCGTAAATTTGGAATAAAGACCCTAAACTTCTATTAATATAATTAACCCACAACTCTTTTATATCTCTACTTTTATTTCCTATAATTCTTTCATACGTTCTGCCCAAAGTTTTGGTATAGGTCGCCCCATCTCTGTCACGGACATGGCCCTGTCTATCCGTCTCCAACTCTACTCGCCCTAGCCGAGACTTGATGTTTAAGAGCGGGAGCTGGGATCTAATGCAGTTTGAGGCCCTGATCCCGATGACAGGCGTCGTTGAATCTAGATGAGCACGGCGCAGGAAACGGCGGATAGGAGCTCGACAGCTTAGGGAGCCCAGCCAGACCTGACTCAAAATTGAGCCTTCTCTAATAAAATTGAGAGCACAAACGAGAAGATGGCACCATGAGCAATCAATTTTATAATTGCCCGATGTGAGACTTGCCTAGCAGTGCTTGATTTATGGCGGCAGCGGCGGCATGCTTGAGCTGAGAGAAAATTAGGAGGTACGAGGTATGAAGAAAATGTGGATGCGTGCCTGAGCGTGAGTCTCGTAGGGTACATGGGTCAAATTTATTTGTCTTCGTTTCTTTTCTTTTCTTTAATCGTTGATATATATTTGATTGGACGATTGAGGTTGGCCGGTCAAGTTTGATATGATGATTTTAATGGATATATTTTTGGTTTTGGGCTAAGCGCCAAGGTTGTTTTGGAGCCAAAATGCTTAATATTTTTCTATTTTATTTTTATTATATTTATAGCATGACAATACATTTATATAAACTTCACCCGCAGCAACGCACGGACATGTTTGCTAGTAGAGTACTAAATGTAGATGGAATAAAAAATTAATTACACAATTTTATTGTACTTTGCGAGACGAACATTTTAAACCTAATTAATCAATATTTAGATAATTATTCACAAATATAAACGAAATATTACAGTGGCGCATTTATAGCAAAACACCAAATTTGCCTCTCCAGTTTGGGATAAACAAGGCCACTCGCTATGCGAACAGTGTTTCGATGGTGACTGCCTCCTGCTGCGGCTCAACTAATTGGGGCCAGCGAGTCAGCGACCTGACCCACAGATCAAGGGACCCAAAGAGCAGAGGGGGGAGACGGCAGCAGGGAGAGCCTCGGGGGTCGGCGGCGCATCTCCGCAGACCGCAGCGGCGTCCTCTCCCCGACGCCCTCGCTCGGCGCGGCCGCCTCGGCCTCGTCGTGCCCCACGTAGCCCGGCTGCCGCGACGTCATCGTCCTTGCTGCCCGCCGCCGCGCTCTCCCGCTTCCCTCTGCTTCCACGCGCCAACGATCTGAAAGATCTGAGGTAAGGGTTCTTGGTCCTGTAGGCTGGTCTCGGGTGTGCAATCCTATTCGGGCACCAGAATTGGGAGGATAAATGTCCTGGGCTCAAGGTCCAACCGCTAGATCGGTCTGAAACTGTGCCGATTAGTTGCAATATTGATCGATTTCACACCATGCTTCAGTTTCTTGTTTCAGATCCATTGCCATGCTCATGTTCCTTTTTAACGTGTTGGAATATTGAGATAATACTGCCTTCTGAGCATTTGTATGACAACAGCAGAACTAGAATGTTGTATAGCAAAAAAAATCACCGAGCCATTAAGTTATATTGGTTGTTTCACAACAAGGGCATGCATTCATGTCAAAGGAAGTCCCCTGTGCGCTGTCCAGCTCTAAATTTGCCATTTGTCAGTACAGATTCCATAGTATGTTCATGCAGTTCCTCTGGTAGACCTATCCCTTCTTACCTTTGATTACTCTAACCCCTAGGGAAAAAAGAGGAAAATTTCTCGGGGCACACTATTACACAAGTGGAAAACCACATCTCTAGTTGATGCTGCTGAGTGAGCTAGATCTATTGATGAAATTATGAAGGCTTCCATAACAATCCACAATTCCACATGCTTAGGTGCTGTTCAGCCAAAGATGCATAGGATCATCACTGGAATCATTCTAGATCTATTTGAGCCTTCTCGATACCTGTTTGTTAGCCTCCTGGATCGTATGGCTAGTGTGGATGGTTCTCAAATGTCTATACATTTTGCCCAGTTTAAAATACATCTAGAGTTCCCTGTGCAAGTGTGCAACTAAACCCACTCCACCGTACCAGCATGTATAGGGTCAAATTGAGCTGTGCAACAGTCTAAACCCACTCCACCGTACCAGCATGTATATGGGTCAAATTGAGCTGTGCAACAGTCTAAACCCACTCCACCGTACCAGCATGTATATGGGTCAAATTGAGCTGTGCAACAGTTTGTACGTTAGGGAAACTGATCCATAGTATCCTTATTGTGTTTTCTTTTATGTCAGGAAAGCGCCTCATTCCCAAATGAAGCACATATTCAAGATTGTCGCTATACTGGTAGCAATCTCAGCCATATGGGTTGCTCTCCTTGAAACCTCAACTGTTCCTCGAAGTTATACTTGGCTGGTCAGTGTCATTGATTTTCATCACTTGTAAATTTCTTAAAAATATGGTGCAAGGCAATTAGTAGTTTGTTTATGGTTGTTGTTTCAGCTTCCAATCTACTTGGTAGTGGCTCTTGGATGCTATGGTCTTTTTATGGTTGGATTTGGACTTATGTTCTTCCCAACTTGCCCTCAAGAAGCTATATTACTGCAACAGGTTAGTTATTTTAGTCCCTGGGACTAAATTTCTGAGTCTATCCATGACTAAAGTGAGGAACCTTGGAAACTTGTTGAGCTGTTGTTGCAGAATGTTGCATGGGTCTTCATACCGACCAATACAAAGAAATACATGCCAAATGATATTCTGTTCTCTTTTTGGTGGCTGTAAGACCATATGCTTGGCTTATTCTGACCTTTTTGAGCTTTGAAATGCAGGATATTGTGGAGGCAAAGGAATTCTTATCAAAGAAGGGTGTTGATGTGGGCTCGGAGTGAGGCCAATTTCAGCCGTTAACATTCATGACCGTTTTGAAGGATTATCATTCTGTTCCTTGGAATAGGCTACTTTTTGGATACTGTAGTCTGTAGCTAGAAAATATATCGTTTCAATATGTCCACAACTAACACAGTTTTAGTGAGTTGACATGTTAAGATTGGGGGCATGTTGAGTCTTGGTGTTTTTATGTCTCAACAAGTGATTGCTGTTCTAGGTATATTTGCTTCCCACCTCGATCTTCCATCAGTGTACTTGTATCAATTGCGTTGTGCAGTATCACCTTATGATGTTGCTTGCACTTGCAAGCCCTTTTGATGACTCATTTTCTGACTCTTTGTGCTGAACTACCATAGTTTCTTTCTGTCAATACGACCGTGATTCTCCTTCGTGGAAAGGATGATACATGAACAGTAATATATACGTTTCATGAGTTCTATGCATAACCTGAAATTTGGGGGAAAGATGAGTGATATTTACGTCAACAATACCATTGTTACTGCGTTTATACAAAGCAATTATCCAAGGTATACATGTAATCCATTTGCTACGCCCCTTTGCTTTGACGTTAAAAGGAGTCACTCAAAGGTTAGCGTGACTACATGCGAGAGTACAAACTAAATTGCTAAGGTAACCTGAATGGCGTATAGGTTACAAATATCGATCATTGACTGCGGAGTTTCTTACACAGCCAACAGAGTATGAAAAAAAAGAAGAGAGAAGGAACAATTCTTCTCGCATTCAACTTGCGACGAAGGTTTCCTACCAATAATCTTTACACGAGCAGAACCCATATCTGAAATGATGAAACCTCGTCGCATCTCGCACTATAATCTCCCTGTCCACGACCTTGGAGATGTACTTGATCGCCTCGTGGCAGTCATTGCACACCCGTAGGTTCTTCATGATCCGCAACGTCGTCTTCTCGGGGGTGCTGATGAGACCAAACGCAATGGCGAGCTTCTCGCTGTGGCGGCTCAGCAACTCCTCCTTCAGCTCGTCATCGACGTCGTGCAGAACAGAGTTCAGGTCAGGGACAAATCCTGCCTTCTTGATCTCCTCCCATATTTCAGCGGCCTTCTTGTAGATTGCATCCCTCTGTGGATGCAGCACATCGTCTGCTCCAAAAGCGTGAACCTTATTGTGTACATGAGTCCAGCTGAAACCGGTCTCCTTCTTCACTGCCTTGTCCTTTCTCAGCTTCCAGATCCTTGCTGCGTCATTCCACCTCCCACAGGCAGAATAGACATTGGCAAGAGCAGAGTAGGCGCCACCATTATCAGGATCAATTGACAGCAGCTTCTCTGCTGCGAGTTCTGCTAAATCTGCATTCTTCCGCACTCTGCAAGCTGAAAGGAGTGAACCCCAGACTATTGCATCTGGCACGACAGGCATCCCTTGAATGAATTCCTGAGCTTCTGTGAGCAGACCAGCACGGGCAAGGAGGTCGACCATGCATGCGTAGTGGCTCATTTCCGGTACAATGCCATGTTCATTCTGCATCTGATCATAGTACCTCTTCCCTTTGTCTACAAAACCAGCATGTGTGCAAGCTGAAAACACGCCAATATAAGTTATGCGGTCTGGTTTCACACCAACACGAAGCATTTCTTCGAAAAGGCCAGTGGCTTCTTCTCCTAAACCATGTTGTGCCATAGCCACAATCATTGATGTCCATGTGACAGTCTCCTTGAGCCAGCAAATCCGATCAAACACCCTTCTTGCTAATGGCACACTGCCTGACCTCGCGTACATTGTGATAATGGCATTGCTGACAGAAACAGATTGGTCCTGTAATGATCTGATAGCCTTGCACTGGATCTGCTTTCCGTAATCAAGACATGACAGGCTTGCACAAGCACTAAGAATAGCAGCAAGCGTATAGCTGTTTGGTTCTGGGCCGCTTTTGATCATTGACCTGAAGAGCTCCACGGCCTCATCATTTTGACCATTCTGCTGGTAGCCAACAATCATTGCGGTCCACGCAATGACATCTCGATTGTTCATAACGTCGAAGATTTCCCTTGCCTGATTCATGTCCCCAAGCTTGACATAACCTTCCAGGAGAGCAGTGAAGGAGATAACATTCAGATCAGGAACCACTGCCTGGTCCATGATTTTCCTTGCAGTCTCAACACTTCCAGACTTTGCATACGTTGAGATGAGAGCATTTATGATCTGACCACTACATGGCATTCCAGCTCTCAAGATATAAGAGTGCACCTGCTTCCCCATCTTCAGCATGCGAAGGTTTGCGCAAGCTGATAAGACACTGGTTACCGTGAATGCATCTGGCTCCATGGAAGAATCACTCAGCATTCGCAAGAAGAACTTCAATGCCATGTCATCAAACCCATTCTGGTTGTATCCTGCTATGACAGCGTTCCAAGAGACAATGCTTCGTTCTTCCATGTTCTCAAACATGGACACAGCAAGGTCCATCCTACCCTGGCGGGCATACAGCGACACCATGGCATTCCAGCTGGATACGCTACGCGCAGGCATCCTCTCAAACACAGCTTTTGCTGTCTCAGCATCCCCAAACTTGCCGTACATGTTGAGCACCGAGTTGGCCACGGGCACACAGCTACTCAGCCCAAGCTTGATGACAAAGGAGTGGACCTTCCTCCCAATCCCGCTGGCCTCCGTTGCGGCACACGACGAGAGCACGTTCGTGAGCGTGAACTGTGTCGGCGCCAGCCCCTCGCCAACCATGTCCAGAAACGCCTTCACGGCCTCCCAGATGCGGCCGGCGCGGTTGAGCCCGACGACCATGACGGTCCAGGAGACCGCGTCCCGCTCAGGCATTTCGGCGAACACGGCGCGGGCGTCAGCGAGGCGCCCGGACTTGGCTTGCATAGACAGAAGCGAGTTCCAGGTGAACACGTTCCGCCGCACGGGCGGGATCTCATCGAACAGCTGCCGCGCGTCGCGGAAGGACCCACCACTCACGCCGGCGCCGGCGTAGTAGGAGGAGGTTGTTGCAGAGGTAGGCGCTGACGAGGAGGCCAGCCTTGACGGCGTGCGCGTGGACTGCCCGGCCCGCGGACGGGTTCGCCGCGGTCCGGCAGAGCTGCAGGAGCCGCGCGTAGTGGTCGCTGGCCGCCGCCGTGGCTGCCGGTGCCGGCCGCGCCGCCGCGGCCCCGGCAGCCAAGGCATTTTGCATGTCCTGAAGAGCTTCGGTGTGGATCCGGGTCCAGGACCATTTGGAACCTTACCGTTTCTCTCTGGAGGAAAAACCTTACTATTTTAGGGGTAAAAAAAAGCCCATGGGCGTCCATGATCTATTCCGGCCGACTTGGGGAACTCTATGAGGCCGACGTCGGGACGGGCTGGCCCACTTGATTCTTTCCCGCAAGCCCGCAACTAGGCCACTAGGGGAAGCGCACTCATCGCAAATGATAAGATCGGACAAACAAACTTTTTTTTTCCTCCCTCGTCGTCGTCTTCTCTTCTCCTCGACTTCTCAGTTCTTCCCTCTTCCATTCTTCCATTCTTCTCTCCCAAATCAATTCGCACAGCCGAATCCAAGAGGAGGAGGAAGATGACGGTGGGCATGATCAACGCGAACCCGGTGGTGCACGAGCGGCCTGAGCGCGCCTCTCACCCGCACGCGGCGGACGCGCTCGACCCGCTCGACGTCTTCGGTACGGTAACATCCCTCTCGCGAGTCCACCTCGCTCGGTTTCATCTCTTCCGGTGTTGCTGGGCTAGTTTAGCTTCGTGGGATAGCTAAACCTGATGAGTGGGTGTGGTTTCGTGGTGCGGTGCGTCAGATACGGTGCGGGACATCAAGGACCCGGAGCACCCGTACTCGCTGGAGCAGCTCAGCGTGCTCTCGGAGGAGTCCATCTCCGTTGACGAGAAGCTCGGGCGCATCCAGTACGTATGCCCAATGCTGATTTTATATCCTCGTACTCCATTTGTGCCCTTGTACCGCCTAAAAATGTTGTTGCTGCGGAATGAGCTCTGAAATATTGTGACTAGGGTACGGCATTAGGGGTTGGGGATAGGGAGGTCGTGCTTGATATTTGTAATCCTGTGCGGCGAATTTGTGATGTCTATGTCCTATTGTTGCCGTGCCTCTTATATTTCTTTGAACCCTCAGAATCCTTGTGGGTTTGTGGTTGGGTTGTGGAACACATGCATATCTGGCTTGTTGGATCTGGATTGCCTATTGGCAAGAGAAATATGACTACAGGCACCTAGATGTATGTTTGCTCTTCTCTCGTTGTTCTTGTTGAGACTGGAGTACAAATGTATGATCAGTTGAGCAGATTATGTGGGTATTGCCTATGCTTGCTAGCGGGTCTATAAGAAGGTTTGTAGTCCTGAGCTGCGTTATCTGTTACTTTAGCATTTTCTCTGTTTCATGGTTATGTGCGTGCATTTGTCCGATGCCCTGACCTTGCTGTCCCCTGATCACATCCATTCATGATACACACTCTCAGGGTGTGAGGTACCGAGGTTGTGTTTGGTTAGTTGGGAGCATCCTGTGTTAACTTTACCTCGACCTGGGAAAAAAAAGAATCCCTGAACTGCCAACTGTAGAAATACCATATCTAGCTTCGAATCATTTTTCGGCAGTTGCTTATATATTGCAATTTGCTGCAGGATAACCTTCACTCCAACTGTGCAGCACTGCAGTATGGCCACAGTAATTGGTCTGTGCCTCCGGCTTAAGTTGATGCAAAACTACCCTCCACATTTCAAGGTGCTTATATCTTTTTGTATTCCTGGATTTTTTTTATGACGACCAGTTGAGTTGCTTTATAATTCAGGATATCCCCTATGCCATTTTAGGACCATGCTTAAGTGAGGTTATTAATTCAGTTTGCTTCTATCATTGTGTATTATTTGATAGTTAATGCCGTTCATCGATAACCTAAAACATATTCATATTTGAAATCTCGTGAACATGGTATGGAGTATGGACCAGAGCAAGAGAACCAAGAAAGGCTGCAATATAACATTCATGGAATATTTTCATAAGCCTACCTACCATCAGGACACCCTAAATTTGTCCTTTCGAGCCTCAAAATCTTAGGACGGTTAAAACAAAGACATTTATTTTGATCTAACTTATGATGGTGATTGGCAAGACTGGCATAATGCTATATTTACTCCTCATATTAGCTTTGCTTATCCCATTAAACTCTATTGGCCAATCAGCTTTCAGTACAGTGGATTTCTTGGATTTGTTTTACATATTTAACAAACCATTTCTATGGTCACTTAAGTACATTGAAAATTTAACGAACCATACAAAGGTAGCAATACTGCAACTGATGTACAAGTTGCTCTATTTCTGCTATCACTTTCTCTGTTGATCTTCTATATTGGATATACTAGCTGCAGCCTTATCTTAAGAGCATTGGTCATTACAGAATATGGCAGACTCCACATTATAAATTTTCATGACACTGCTTTACTGGAATGTGTTCACTAATTCAGCATAGCACCCCTTTTACACAATTGTTCCTAATTTATGATGAATTCAGTCATCTAACATGCAAATCGTTTACCTTTTGACGATTTGCAGGTTGACATCAAAGTTGCTCCAGGATCTCTTGCTAACGAGGAATCAGGTGTGTGCACGGGAAAATTTCTAAATGTTTAAGGATCAATCACTGTTTTGTGAGCCCAAATAGTTGCTTTCAAATAACACTTCCCCCATAAATCTGTTTTCATGTATCAAAATGTGATGACCGTTCTTCGTTCCTAGTTTTGAATGTCAAATTAAGCATTATTTGGTAAAAATATTTGAAATAATAACAAGGGCACCTTTTAAGGTTGATAACAGATGACATGTTGCAGCTTATCAAGAGAGATGCTATTATCTACAGACTAACAATTACTAGTAGATTTTTTTAAATAATGTGTCCTCCATTCATTTTTGGTTCAGTCAATTGCCCCATACTTTTTATTATACTAGGTTGTCAAAGTACTAGGCTGATTTGTGTAAAATTACAGCACTTGCTTGCATATTTTTCTTTGTTGTCTACACGAATACATTGCAGAATATTTTTGAAGCATATGACATTCTACCATAGTAGGCTAATCTTACCAGGAACCTTTCTATCAGCAGAATACCAACATCATACAATACGATTGCAATTGTGACATTTTAATATTTAACATGTGATTGTGTATGAAATGACAGTAAACAAGCAACTGAATGACAAGGAGAGAGTTGCAGCAGCCTTGGAGAACCCCAACCTACGCCAGTTAGTTGATGAATGCTTATGCTTTAATGATCCATACTCACATTAACTTGTTCCATGCTGCTTCACAAGTCACAACCTGCCTGCTGTACAGTAGTAATCATGCATGCTGTAGTTTGCCCTGTTGTATGTTGACACTATGTCATATCTGGCAACATAACTGCCCAAGCCATCCTT
Source organism: Echinochloa phyllopogon (assembly GCA_033239725.1). Taxonomy (NCBI): domain Eukaryota; kingdom Viridiplantae; phylum Streptophyta; class Magnoliopsida; order Poales; family Poaceae; genus Echinochloa; species Echinochloa phyllopogon. Next base: position 4,926,913 of record BTCW01000009.1, on the reverse strand, counting down.
TTTGCCGTTTAAAATGTATGAATCCCAGAACATGACCAGAGTTCATATGTGCCTGCTTTTGTGACACTAGCATTACAAAACAAGGTTTGTATGTTGTATAGTCCTGATTTTTGTTGTTGTTGTTGTTGTTGTTATTGTTGTTGTTATTTGTGAAAGGATCTTTGTTAATTATTTGTACCAGAAGTTAACTCTGTTCTTGTATGTTCGGTTCTGAATTCCTGTATCACTATCCATTTTGCTTTTGGTCAACTGATCAATTATCAGTACCTTTTTTGGGAGAACTCACAACATGAGGAACCGTGTGGTGCTCTCTGTAGCCTCCAGAGTCCATGGTTGGTAAGAAAAGAAATTGTGTTCTGATGTTTGGGCAGTGTTTTGTGTCCTGAGTCAAAACACAGCTGGAAGTCGTCCTCCTGGAACTTGCTATATGGAACAATGCGATGACTTGCTGGTCCTCCCTTCCTTTTCAGATGGAAACTTTGCATCAAATACTCATGTTAATTACATCAAATAATTGAGGGTCAGAGTATGCCTTTTTCCTAATAGATGCTACTACATAATGCGCATCTTTTTTCTGTGAGAAATCTGATCAAAGATAGTGCGACTGGGTGTGGAATGAAAACGATGTCGCAAAGCATTTTAACCAATCACACCATGGTGGCGGTTAGTACAATGACTAGAATCATTCCACCATGTCTCCCAAGGGGTAAAAAGGAGATAATTTTCTAATGTTCGTTCATATATCATAGCCTAGAAGAGATATTAGATTAATTTTGAACAAAACTGACCGAAAACTTCTTCACACCTGCTCATAAATCTAGAAAAATCTCCATCTATCAAGCACACGCATTTCCCACCACTCCCTGATGACCTGGCAGATGAATCCAAATGGGCAACCTTGTGGACGGGAACCTCGGAAGAGATAAAACCACGAGAAAAATTCCTGCCCCAATTAATCAATTTCTGGGACTGATTGCGATTGAGATATTTTGGGGGATTGAGATGATGAATTGAAGCGTGAAGCGGCAGTGGCCACATTCCCACTCCACGTGTGCTGGCAGCGGATGTCGGCAAAAATCTGGACCGTTGGATCGGGAAAGCCGTTGATCTCTTTGAATTGTCAATCTAAAGTTCTGATAAATTTTGGTGTGTATCCAAGATATTTGTAGGAGTTCTTTGGATCAATTTAAAATTTATATCAGGACTTTATTTTTTTTCTTACAAAATAATAATACACCGTCTAATTGCTAACTAGCTAATTTTAGTTGTGGTGGATCCAAACGTGACAAGCTAATTCTCAGCTAATATCTATTTTATTAGCTAAATAGTGAATATCTAATTATCTGATCAACCTAGCTAATTCTCATTAATCTGTTAAAAAATTAGCTTGAATTAGTTGGATGGATGAAAACAGGTGCCAAGTGACCTCGGGACCGTGTTATAAACGGAGAGGGGAGGTAAACTTCTGACGATAATTAAGCGCTTGGGAAAAAGTTAACTTCGATTAAATCTACCCTTGCAAACAAAAATTATATTCTTCTTTAGAAAAAAACTATCCCCATCATGCATTGCCGTCCTCAGACCTTGTTTCTCCTCTCGTCCGCGTGCCCCGCATCCTGGCTTCCGCGTTTCCGCCATCGCCCAAGCCCAACGAACCTTACCGCGCCGCCGCTTGCATCCCGACGGAGCTCGTCGGCTGGAATTCCTTCGTGTGGATGTTGCCCGCCGCCTCCTGCGCGCTGCTGCTGGCCCAGGACGCGCCGATCGATCCGGACTTGGATTGATGCATCCGTTGTGGTAACTGATAAGGTACCCCCTACCGTACTCGATCGATTGTGGTCCTGGTATTCTTGTGCGTTGATTGTAGCCATCGAATCCAAATCCTTCTCTGATTTCTGGAATGGACGCTCCAATTCGTCCAGTTCGTTGATTTGGCGATTCATTTGATGCGTGTGATAAATCCGATTTCCTTTTAAAATTTCTTTGGCGTCAACTCCGCCTGATTCGATCGGGAGCTCTGATATATACAGTATTTTCGTTTGAGTCATGTGTGGGGTGAGAAAATTGCAAACATGGGACTGTTGGCTTCGCAATTTTGCCATTCGGCCCGCAATTAGTCTTTTGAGATATCAACCAATCTGCATAGTGCCTCCTGCCCTCCCCCCCCCCCCCCCCCCCCCCCCCTCTCTGCTTCCTTTCCTGGCGGCGACGATTGGGAGAGCGGCGGCGGCCATCTTCGCCCGGCCCTTTGCCGGCGACGAGCCTGCAATAGGTTTGCTGCCCCTTCTCTTCCCTTTCTGCTGTGCAAATCGAAGCACGCCAAACCCTTAGGTGTGGCGTGCTTGTTTCGGATCTACTAATTTCGATTTTGTTTGCAAAAATATCGGGTGTGCATGTGTACACCCTTGTCCTATGCTGGGTCCGCCCTTAGCATGTTGGATAACTGCTGCGTAAATTTGTGGGCAACTTAGCATGATTTATGTTTATGTTGCTTCAATCTAACAAACAGTTCCTTTTTTGACATCTCTTGCACTAAACATTTGCTGTGTTACTTTTGCAGGTAGTGTAATTGAACTGTTCTTGAGGCTGCAGTTAGAGTTTCTGGTAGTGTAATCTACATATTGATGTCCGTGCCAATGCGATAAGGATTTGTCTCTGTTTGATATTGAAAGATGGGTGATGGGGTGGCTTTTGAGGCGGCGAGGAAGATTATCATGCACCCACTTTATGCACCAAGGTCTTCACCTTGGCTTGACTTGAAGGTGTTCTATATTAGGGTGAGCAATTGTGTGGTGGATGAGTCTGCACCGGAGTATCTCACGCTCAACCACATCCCTTTATCGCCTGATACCGTTATCGAGGTGAATGGTCAGCGCAGCAGCATCCATACTGAGTTCATATCCTCCTCACTCAGGAGGGACAGGGTCGACAAAAAGACCGAGGAAGCTACCTTTGTGAGCACGGATAATATACGAATGACAGGGAGTGTGAGGTTCCAGGTGTTTTATAAGAATGATCTCTTGCTCACTGGAGATCTTGATTTGTGCAATGCCAATGGAGTTGTTGGGGAATCAAAGAACAGCAGCAAGAAATGGAATATGAAGTGTCAATCGTCAACATCATGTAATGGTTTCTTGAAGGGAAAACTGTCCACAGGCTCAGAATATGTACAGCCGGCAATTGAGGTTTATGTTGCTGGCACTTTCTCTGGCACACCTATCATATTAACAAAGACGATCCAGCTTATATCACGGAGGAAGTCTGAAATGAGGCTAAAGCTCGATTCCATCCCTGAGAATGAGGCAACTGAACAGCAGAAAGAAGAGTCAGCTGAAGACTCTTTGAAGGTACTTACCTTCTGTGCTGTGACCATTCTGAAATGCTTTTATCCAACTACTATCTCATATGTGCATATTTACCCTGAAACATACAAGCTCTTGTGCTTGACACTCACTTGGGAGTTCTGAACTCTTTTGGCTTTGAGAGACTTCCCCACTTACCTCAGTTATGATTTAGGAGACAAATGTGAATTATTCGCCGTAAGAACAACTATGAAATGTAACTTGTTTACTGTTAACTTCTTGTTGGTTTAGTCGATTTGACCATGCTCAACCTAGATGTGACAAAAGGATTATATCTGCAAAAATGTTCAATTAACTTTTTTCCCTATGTATATATGTGAGCATAGCGACATATAGCCATATATTTATTTCATTTCTCATGTTGGTGCCCATGGCTCACCAGCCCAGTTTATACATAGCTTCCTTATGAAAACTACTGCAAACTTATACTCATCTATAGATTCCGAAAGAAAGTTTGCCTGATACCGGTATCATGGTTGATTGGGCATTTGGGCGTACTGTGAATTTGCTCCTAGAACTATTTTTTATGAAAAAAGAACAGAAACTATGAATGTCATTGTTCTGCATGGTGACTCTTTTATGAGGATGACTTGGAGATAGTAATGAACCTCGTAGCAACCAGCTGAGTACCTATCTTGCAATGAGGCCTTTGTTTGAGGTGTACGCTTTGGATAGGTAGGTGTACAATGACACTGCCGTGCTCATATGCTCATTGGAACTGGGAGCTTATGCTGCTGATTTGTACTATACCACTAGACACATTTTCCTATCTCCTATGAGAATACCTAATGGTCACAATTTGACAATCCATCAATTTTGATCTTTAACTAAGGAATCTCATTTGCAAATTTGCACTAATTTTGTCTACTGCAACTCTGCAAATGAGATTACCAGTAAATGCATAAGGATAGAAGGTGTGGAGAGATTGATAGCTCTGCTAATAAGTTGTCTCATTGTTGGAATGACCAACTTTACTGCTATTTTTAGATGGAAAGATGATTGCTCAGTGGAATATCCAGTGCCTATCCATATAAGGATTACAAGGGCAGCCACAATGTGCTCAAAAAGGTGACATTAAGCAATAAATGCATCTACAGGAATAGACCGTAGCCTTTGGGAGCCTTCGCCTTAAGCCAAATTTTCTTGCGACGCACCATAAGTGAATAAAAAACAATATCTCTCTCTTCTCCCTCCCCTTTGCCTCCATCCCCCGCGTTGTCGTTGTTCTTGGCGCCACCACTGGAGCTCTCCGCCTTTCGCTGTTGCAACATCCATGGAAGCCCCTCTAGCCGAGGACTCGATCTGGTTGGTTGACTGAATATCACGACCTTGAAAGAATCAGTCAATCGAAAACGCGCAAGAGGGAAACAGGAGAAGCATAATGCCATGGAATCTGACGGACCTGGAGAAGCAGCAGCAGTAGCTATGCCATGGTGTGGACCAATGAGAAGGACCGTCACTTCCCAATCTGAGCGCGTGAGGGTCGATTTAGTTGGAGAGGAGGTTGATCTGGCAACGAAGACATTGACCCCGCCGGAAACAAGCTCGATCTGGCGGCTAGGGGAGTTGCAGGGAGGGAACAGGAGGGGCGGCTTTTTCTCGAGGAGCAGAAACGGCGGTGCGGCGGGAGAGGGGCCGAGGGTGTGGGAACTGGGAAGGGGCGAAAGGACTGGAGTGTGTGCCGTGTGCAGTTGATGGATTTAGATTCTTAACATATCGTGGGACCCACCTTCAGACTTGCTTTTAGTCAGATATGTTGTGACGGTAGAAATAACTAAAGCTCATTCTGCTATGGCCCACTCCTATGATCATCTTGACTATAAACATTGGGCTTGTCCTAAGCACTCAGGATATTAGTGTCCAATGAAGATATGCTATTCTGCACAGCATTGAGAAGGTGTTCACTGTATTCATGGATATACAACATTCAGCACATTAATTTACACATAATTGTGGGGGGCAGATCAAGGGGTGTAATCCTATATATCCTATGTAAAGCATGAGTCATTTATTTTGCATGTCAACGACATGATAGCATACTTATCTTTGCTGTTACTTGCTTCAGGTATCAGAATTCCAGGATTCCAAATCTGAGACGGATGTGGATGTTGACTATAACAGTTTGTACACGAGGCAGGACTTTCTAGAGGGAGAGGACGGTGAGCTTTCATGGTTTAATGCCGGTGTCCGTGTTGGAGTTGGAATCGGCCTTGGCGTTTGTGTGGGTATCGGATTGGGTGTTGGCCTGCTGGTCCGTACATACCAAAGCACCAGTAGGAACTTCAGGCGGCGACTGCCCTGATCGCTGAATGATCCCCATGAATGGAGATCTGTATCTACCTGTCTTGTAGGAAGCTAACTGTCCGCCTTTCCTGTCCATGTTATAGACATAGATGAGTGCGTCCTTTTTGTTCTCTCCCTTTCTGCAGTCTCTCCGGGTATCTGATGCTTTCTTGTTTGTAATACCAATCATTTTTGCCCCTTGCGATGTAAATATGAGTCCGGTCAAAATAAGAGTGAAGTCCCTTGCTGTTACTGTGAACATCCACTGCTCTCTGCATTTTGGGTCTTGAAATGGAAGTGTTGATGAAGGAACTTAAGTGACCGACAATTGCTGTGCGGTGTGAGGGTGATGTTGCACCAAAAATTTGTTGAATGTCATGTGTTGTCTTGTATAGAACTCGATTAGGTGACCAGTTATTTGAGTCATGTTTTTTTGGGAGCTTTTTCCAGATTCTGCCACATGCACATCTTGCGGGTGCACCTGTAATGTGTGATGTGTGCTCACCTTTTAGGTTTAGTCTGTCTTCAGAACGTATCGTGTGCTGATTTTCTTTTGTCAACCTTTAACATGCAAGTTGGTAGTCATAATGGCTGTCATGTTTGTAGACCTGAAGTTAATCTCACATTCTTTTGCTGTTTCGCAACTATGATTTACACCAATGGCCATCCAGAGCCGTGCACAAAGAATTTGGAGGTGGTGATTCTTGTACCACAAAACGTAAGGATCTTTTCAAGCTTTTCCAGTACAGTACTGAGGAATGCTTGTAAATCACATCATCTTCATCTCTCACACCTTGATTAGTAGCCTTCTTATATCTCTTTTCTTTCAAGATAATAAAAAATCATAACCCATCCACCTTAAAGCCATATCAAAAATATATCTATAAATAAATAAATATAAAGCCACAGAAAAGTCCTTTACGGTTTGGACAAATCCACATCATGGTCAAATGAGATCACTCCCACTACCACCTAACCAAAAGCTACAAGGCTGGAGAGAATCCAAACACAAATGCCACGTCTCTGTTCGACTGGGCTTTGCTTGCGAATGGGGTGAACCCGGGATGCAAATATGCAATGCGATGCAACCAGAAGCAGGTCCTGCTCCTGTCACCCATGGAGGCCGTGACTTCCAAGGCAATCCTCCCACTCACACCCCCAACCGAAAGCATCTAGCGCAAGAGATTGACATGGCTGCTCTCCCCGGACGAGACACCCCACCCTCCCCACGCCGCAGGACTCGGTGAGGTGAGGCAGGCAGGAAGGGGAAAGGGAGGTTGAAGACAACGAAAGCCCTGGAAGCTCACGCGCACCAAATCCGGGGGAACGCTCCGTTTTTTTCACACACCTAACTGGCTGACTAGCTGACGGGAGCCGGGAGGTTCATGGTGCAGTGGGGAAGCTGGGTGAGGAGCAGGGCCTCTGTTCCTCCTCCGCGGCGGGGAAATGGCCAAGGTGCCTGATCTCGGCTCCGACTTCGCCCAGAAGCTGCTCAAGGACCTGCGACGCCGCCGGGAGCGCCTCGGGTTCGACTCCGCGCCGGCGCCGCCGCAGCGCGGCACCGCGAACGCCGCCGCGCCTCGGGGTAAGTTTTGCTGCTTGCTCGCTGGAGCTTTGGCCGTCGGTGTTCGCTTCGCACTGCCATTGTGTTCTTCAGTCTCTTTTCATTTTTTTTCCTTTTTGGAAAAAAGTGAGTGCGTGGCACTGACGCACTGTGGTTTTGCTTTTGCGATTCCTGTTTCTCTTTGTAAGTAATGTGTGCACTATGCAATCTGTTCCTATTTTGGACGCAGCTTGCTAATCTGAATGTGCTGGAATTTCATTTTTTGATGCCCGTCGTCGAGATAAATTTATTATACATTGAATTTGTTATTCAGAAGAAGAGCAAGTTCAGATGACAATACGGGTAGTAATACTGTAGTGGATTATTCAGTGTCTGTCATGTTCTGCAGATGCCTATTCAACTTCTCATAAACCGCTTCAAGTTCAGAAGCCACAACAAGCAGCTCCAGTTCCTCGGGTCGGAAGATCAGAGGCCGCAACAAGCAGATTGGTAAACAGCAGAGTCCCAGATGAGATCATATTCATATATCTCTCCGTGCTCGCATTCACTCGTTTCACAATCTTTACCTCTTTTCTCTACTCTTGCAGCACCGGCACGGCAACAACTCCATTGCCGGACCACCCGGGAAGCCGCGCCGCCATGACGCGCCGGCCGTTGCTAATTCGCACGCCATCGTGCCGTTCCAAGGCGGCGGGGGAGGCAGCAAGCGGACGACGCCCGCGGCCAACGCCGGCGTCGACGTGCAGATGGCGCTGGCCCTCGCTCTCAGCAACATCGGCAAGCTCCAGAACGTCCACCTCGTGGCGCGGCAGGGCACCGGCGGCTCGATGCTCTTCGGCGAGCCGGACAGGGCGACGCAGGCGCGCCGCCTCCTGACTCCCGGCGCGCACGTTGGCAAGGTGGCGATCGGCGTCCAGAAGCTGAACGACATTCTCATGGCGTACTCCTCCGGTGCCGACGGTGTGAGGAGGGGAACGGTTGAGATCGGGAAGCAGCTGCTCAGAGGCGCCATGGATCTGGAGGAGTCGCTGAGCATGCTTATGATGCTGCAAGATGCTTCGGATTACATGGAAAACTCGGGGAGCGCCAAGGTTCTGCTGCTGGAGGGGGGCAAGGAGAATTGGAAGAGCTCAACGCGGCGTTCAACGAGTTCTGCTTCTGCAAGGTTGGTGGAGATTGTTGACGATGATTCAGAGACCGAGCAGGCTGACAATGCAAAGAGACCATCAGATGCTTTTATGCAGATCGTTCCTCACAGCTTATCTCAGAGTTGCAGACCAAACCGAAGCTCATCTTTGCAGCTTGCTACTGTCACAAACAATCCCAAGAGCACTGTTGCAAGTGGTGGGAAGGATGATTCAAAGGTGAGAATGCCAAGTCTGATTGCCAAGCTGATGGGGTTGGAGAATCTTCCATCAGCAAAGACGGTTGCAGAGCGCAAGGGGACAGAGAGGTTTGTGAAACCTGAAGCTGTGTCAAGAAAGGTGACAGCGACAAATGCGATGGTCGGCACGTTACCAATACGGATTGTAGCTTCAGAACGGATGTCATCCAAAGGACAAACCAAGAATTTTCAGACAAGAGAGTGGAACATTAACCTGACAAAGTCTGAAGAACCTGTACTGTCAAATAGATTTTCACATATCACGGCTGACAAGCAAACAAGTCAATCCATGAGACAGTTGTTAAGCAAACAGGAAGGCACAGAGAGAAGAATTAGTCAAAAAGTAGTTGATGAGAAAATCGTCCATCAGGACAGGAAGCTGAATGAAGACAGCAACCAGCAAAAGGCTGTCGTCAGTGCAGGAAAAAAGATGAATTTCCTTCAAAGATTTAGGAAGAATGCAAAGAACAAACCAGTCACAGAAGAGAAAGACATTGTCCAAGAAAACAAACAAAAGCTCGGAAAGAAGCAAACCCCAAGCACAAACCCGAGAGACAGTGAGGTGAAGCCAAGGAGGACGAGAGAGAAGTTTAACAAGGAGAACCTTGTTGCTCCTGAAAACAAGGCTCAAGGAAAGAATATCAAGACTGCCAAGACAGATCAAATGAGAAGGCAACCACGAAGTAAGCCGGCAAATAAACAGATCATGGAAAAGAAAGTGCAGAATTACCGCCGATCGCAAAGTGAAACAGTTAGTCAGAATCAAGAACACAAGAGGTCACTGAAATCAGAACCAACCCATATGAAAGAGAAGTTTGAATATATTACAATGATAGAACAGAAGAATAAAGAGGACACAAAAGTAGATGATACTGGGGCTCACAAACCGTCAGACAACATGCCCAGTGATGATGGTGTATTCAAACAATCCACAGAAGAGATGAAACATAGCAGTGCTACTAGTGAGATTTCACCAGACCAATCTGAAAAGCCATTCACTGAAGAAATCAATGATCCAATCACTACTGTTGAACAGGCCACTGCCGGTTCAATTGCTGAGACAAATGTAAGTTTGATGAATTAGAGCGACCATTCTGCATGAACTATTACGAAAAAATATATATTTATGAAAATATTTTTAGTGTAATTGTTACAAAATTATTACATCCGTCTGATGAAGTTTATTTTGCTGGTCCAAACATGAAGGATGACAGAGTTGATCTCACATCCAGTGAGACAACTCAGATACTGGAAACAATTTCTGAGGGAGAGCTGCAGGAGCAACAACTAAAACAAATGAAAGAAGTGAATGATCAGTCAAGAAATGGTATGCATACTCTTGGTTTATAATTAGAACCGATTTTTTACTTCAGAACAAATTGAAAGAATTTCAGAAGTTGCTGTTTGTTCATAGCAATCTACATGCCTCAACCATGGCATAGGATAATTATTGTTGAATGGATAACCTTATTCTTTTCCTGCAGATTTGGATCATATCACGAAGCCAGATAACATGACAGATTCAACAAATCACAAGATGAATGTTGTTTCATGTGATTCATTCACAGAGAACCAACTCTTGCTTACGGAAATGTTGGTGAAGGATCCCTACTTACTCGAGACTGCAAAGGTGATAACTGGATTCCATGTTCCAGTCAATGCTATCCATGTTAACACAGGGAAGTGGCTAGACAAAGGAAACAAGGTTCTTTCAGACGTAGGACGGGAAGTAATCAGAAGGAAAGGTAAAAGAACTGAAGCGATGGTTGATGTTAGCATGACGCGCGCTGCTAACCTGAAACTACAGACTCTGGATGATCTTATCAGAGAACTGGACTGCGATATTCAGTCTCTGAATATCCCCAAGAAACTTCAGCAACAGAGTGACCATAGCGCAGCTGAAAACTTGAAAATGGTACTCCTCAGCGACATTGAAAACACACATTCGGATGCTAACTCGGTGTGGGACTTTGGTTGGAACCGTGTTTGGGACCTGCCAATCGAGAAGAATGAAGTTGTCAAGGATTTAGAAAAGAACATATTGGGTGGTATCATCACTGATGTAGCGAGGGAGCTTATTGACGTATCGTTACACCGTGGGTGCTGTGCCTGTGAGGCTTGACTAACTGGCAATGCTGCGAACAGGCTAGTTTTGAAATGCGGTTGTTTCCCGTCGGTACAACTTTTATGAGTTTATGTACATATATAAGAAAAAAAGGGTGTGGATGTGTGTGTGTTCTTTGGCAATATTGAAATAAATATTCTAGTATAACTTGGACACCATTTTCTTCTTCTGATTGTATTTATCGTGTCCGTGTGCTACTAAAACAGGTTTCTAGCTACTAGCACTAACTCTTTGTTGTCATTCTCCAGAGTTTCTGGCGTATTGCGCCATTATTACGAACAAAGTTATTAAGTGACTGACGGTAACAAATCAATTCTATTGCAATGAAAGGGAAAAGATACCATAAGCACTGGGATTGTCAAAATTGATCAGAAAGGTTTCATGGCTTGAAGCAAAGAGCACAGATCAGTCTCGTGCATGCACATGTCCAAGCGGTGGGTGTCTTCGATACGCCCCTTGAATCGGGGGCTCAGCACCTGCTTCTCCCCTGACCCGAGTTCAAGCCGCACGAGCCCGTCTCCTTGCATCTGCAGTATCACTGTGCCGCTCCTCTCCCCGAACACCAAGAACCGCATGCCTCTCCCGACCAGCCAGTGCTTATCTCTCATGTCCATGGGGTGCCTCTCGACCACCACCTGCCGGCTCCAGCTCGGGCGCTCGTCGAGGTCGTCTCCTTCAGGCGCCATCGTCCACATCGATATCACCGAGAACTCCGCGACGAGCAGGCTGAGGCGCCTCCCGTCCGCCGAGGAGACCAGATAGAGCCCCCTGCAATGGAGCCTCTCGTCCGTGTCCATCCTGGCGACGCACTCCGGCGGCAAGGCGATCGTCGTGGCCCGCGCCGCCGCGACGTCCAGGGCGACGATGCGCCACTCAAGGCTGTTGTGTCCGGTGAGCCAGTGCACGGCGGTGCGTCCGAGGACCACCGGCTGACGAGACACGGGGCAGAGGGAGATGGGGAGCCGGAGCCCCCGGGCCGGGAGCTCGGTTTCGCGGACGGCGCCCCACTCGCCGTGCTCCGACGAGAAGGTCTGTGTCCGGAGAGACCCGTCGGCGATGAGCAGCTCGAAGGAGCGGCCGGCGTCGGCGCCGCCGCCGACTGCGAGCACGGCGTACGCGTAGACGGAGCGGATGGCCGCGCGAGGGAGATCGGACGTGTGGCCGGTGAGGCTGTCGCAGACGCAGAGCTCGTCGGTGAACCTTTGCCAGTATGTCGTCGTCCGCCGGCGGAGGACAACGAGGCCGCCGCGGGAGGCCACGGGCTCGGACGCCTTGAGGAGGCCCGCGTCGAAGCGGAGGAGGTTCCGCGGCGGCGGCGGCAGCTGGCCGACGTCGCGGAGGCGCTGGTAGCCGGGGGAGTAGGTGGCGCCGCTCGCGTAGGAGACGCCGAGGAAGAGCCCGGGGTCGAAGCCGCGGCGGCGGCGGGCGGTGGTGAGGCGGCGGCCGAAGGCTGGGTCGAGGACGGCGCGGCGGAGGGGCTTGGAGGCCGCGGCGCAGCGGACGAGGGTCCCGGCGTCGTCCGAGCGCGCGAAGATCTCTATGACGAGATCGAGCGGGATGGGCGGCAGCGGCGGCGGCGATCGCTTGGCCGCCGTGGCGTTGGCGTTGTTGCATGCGCCAACGCGCTGGCGGCGGCGCTTGTTGCTTGTTGGTCGGCATGGCCGGTCTGGTAGGGCCCGGCAGCACGTTTGTTGACTTGTTGTTTCTGTCTGCCTCCCGGGCCCTCACAGGTGCCTTGACCAGTTGACCTGGCGTCAAGGTTTTGGACGCGTAGATTTCCTTCTCTAGGAAAAAAAAGACAGATGGAACCGGGACCCCCCAGGGCCTCGACACTTGCTTGGCTCACGTCGATTGGGCTGGGCTGGGCCTGCTAGTTTCGGAGGACTGGGTCACCCTGGCTCGAGCTCCGTGCAGTGTCATCGTGGTTGACTGGTTGGTGATCCGGCCGGAGGCAGGCCATGGCCATCGCCGCGCCACGGAAGCCATGGAGGGTCCGAGCTACTCGGTGCGATTCATGGGGGTCGGGGAGATGAGCGGCGCCGTGATACTGCAAATTGAGGGAGTTGGCCAGTTGGGCTTGCCCAGCACAAGCTGGGATCCAACGAGGCAGTCGTCCTCCGCCAACGAGTTCAGGCAAATTGACAAGGTGGCCTCTTTCTTTTTTTCTTTTTTTGCGAAAAAGGTGGCCTCTTCCAGTTGTGCTTGCACGGGACAGACTTGTCTTATTTGATCCAAAGCCATAAAACCTACCTCACCGAGTAGGGGACGCTTCTTCCTGACGTGGTACTCCACCCGGCTGATCGAGCACGGCGACAGGGGTCCTATTCGCTTGACTTATACTTATCAGCCAACAGTATTTTTCTTTCACAACGAATCAGCATAAGTCATCAGCTAATAGTATTTTTTTTTCTCACACAGCGAATCAGTATAAGTCAAACGAACAAGCTTAGGGTCCTCGATGAGGCCAACAGAGCGTTTTTGGGTGCAGGGCCAAGCTCGCCGCTAAGGTCTCCGGGATCCACTGGTGGTATCGGCCGGCACTCGAGCCACGCCGCGGAGCTTGCTGTCAGGTACTACAACCTCGCCGGCTGCAACGCGCCTGCGCGGCACGACGGCACCGTGCTCAACTTCACCTACGCGGAGACGAGGGACGCGGAGCAGCCGGCGGGTGCCATGAGTTCGCCGGAGCAGCTCGTGCGGCAGGTGCTGAGCGTCGGGTGAAGGGAGAGGACCGAGGTGCCGTTACTGGAGTAGGTAGCAGTGGGGGTGCATTGGTTATTAAGTTTTGTAAATATAATTTTTTGTAAACTATGTTTTTTAATTATATGCGTGCGTCATAAAACTTCCTACGATAATCCGAGACTGGCACGAAGCGCACCCGTATCGGAAGCCTCCCCACCCAATTCCGCGCGGAGGACGCCAAGCAACGAGCAAAAACATTGATCGAGACTCCTCAAGTCGTAGACGTAGGCGTAGGCCCGACGACGTCCGGGGCCGAACGCCCATGTCGCCGACCAAGCACCGACGTTGCGGATCCGACCCGGACGGCACAACGGTCGAGCCACTGCCGCCGCCCGTCGTCGTCCCCGCGGATCTCCTCCTCGAGATCTTCGCGCGCCTGGACGTGGCAACCATCGTCCGCTGCGCCGCCACCTCCAAGGCCGTCCGCCGCGCCATCCTCGACAACCCGGCCTTCCTCGCCGGCCGCGTCGAGGCCAACGGCGGCCTCCTGCTGGGCGTCTCCTACGTGTTCTTAGCCCAAGATTACTACCGCACGCCCGCCTCCGTCGGCCAGGCGCCCCGGCGGCGGAACCTCCGCTTCGACGCCGGCGTGCTCATGTCGGACGAGCCAGTGGCCTCGCGTGGCGGCCTCGTCGTCCTCCGCGACCGCGACCGGCACTACGGCTACGAACACCTGCGCGTCTACAACGGCCTTACCGGAGACACGTCCCGCCTCCCTCCCGCGCGCGTCACGGGCCACTACCCACACGCCTTGCTCGCCGTCGAGCACCACGCGGCAGGCCGCTCCAGCTTCCGGCTGCTTGTCGCGGACGTGAGACTGCGGACTCAGATCTTCTCCTCCGAGGGCGGCGGCAGCTGGGGCCCCGTCGTCCAACTCACCAGCCGCCCGCCGGGCTTGCCGCGCACCGTTCCCGACCGTGGCTCTCACCCCGTCGTGCTCGGCGGCGCCGCCGTCCACTGGTTGCGCCGCGATGACCACCACTGGCTGCGCGGCGATGGCCAGTGCATCGTCCGTCTCGACATCGACAAGGCGGAGGCCACGCTGATGGCGCTGCCGCCGGGAAGCATCAGCAGGGTGAGGTCCATAGAGTTCGACCACCACGCGCTTCGACTGGCAGCGTCGGCGGCCGGAGAGCTCAGCCTGCTCGTCGCCGAGGTATTAGTGATATCCATGTGGACGCTGTCGCCGGCGGCCACGGCGGCAGGGGAGGGAGCCTCGACCTCGGCGATGTCGTCAGCTCCGACGGCGGCGAGGTGGAACAGGCAGGTGGTGATCAGGAGGGAGGCCATCGGCAGGCAGGGTCCGGCCGGCGGCTACTCGGCCCAGTTCTTGGGGTTCGGGGAGCTGAGCAGCACAGCGATACTGCTCATGGATCAAATTGGGCTCGTCCAGATTAACCTGAAAACCAAAGAGGCCGTCGTGCTTGAATCAGATGGGTTCAAGGGTGCTCGCGCCGGCGACCTGCAGCTGTGCTTGCATGAAGCGGATTTGCGTTCTTTGCTTCGAAACATGAGATCTTTCTGATCCTGATCGTTGGTCACTTGGTTGTTTAATAATTATCTAACTTTCGCGCGCAAGATACATAACAGCTGCTTAACTAGTTTCTTCTGCGTTGTATAGAGCTTGAGGAATAGTCTCGGGTGCCTTCAGGCTTCAGATGTCTGCAATTGTACTCTTTTTTTTCCAAGTTACCCCGAGTGCGGCGAGACAGAACTGTAAGCAAGCGTTATATTTACATTTGCATGAAGCTTGAGATTTGTATATCTGCATATTTATCAAATAATTTAGCCACTAAATACAAATACTATATTTTATAATATTTTTTTATTCAAAACAATAGATACTCGTAGATGTCACTATATACTCGTACACTTATTACTATAAACACATGTATGTAAATCCATCCTATCCTAAAGCGTATCATGTGGCGCGGCTTCACAAGTGGCCATGGTATTGTCCTACATCGTGTTTGGGTCTAACCGAAAATTTGTTAAACTAGTACAACATTCATGAAGCATGAGGCTGCTCGCACTCGTCTTCCCCTATTTTCCTCCTCCAAACAGAATATTCTGTCCTGATCATTAAGATTCCTTCCCCTATCTCAATATCTCCCGCACTCATCTCTCCTCTATCATCTTCCCCTGTCCCAACTACCGCATATTTTATTCTCTTCATTCTCCTTTTCTATCCTCTCCTTTTTTTTATTCCCCCGCCGGCTCTTCCCCGCTGCCCACTCCCCTTCCCCACGCCGGCCCCTCCCATTCCCCCCGCCAGGCCGCCGGCTCCTTCCCCCACCCGCCGCCGCCGCCCTCTCCGTCCCCGCCCGCCGCCGCACCTGTCTCCGTCCCCGCCCGCCGCCGCACCTGTCTCCGCCCCCACCAGCGCCGCCCCCCCTCTCTCTCTCGCTCTCTCGTTCGCTCGCTCGGCGTGGAAGATGAAGCTCCGGGGGGGCAGCTCGCGGCGGAGGCGGAGACCCCTGCTCTTCCCGTCCGCCAAGGCGGAGACGCGGCCCGGCCGGCGAGAAGGCGGTGGCGGACGCGAGGAGGCGGAGGACTCGGCGCTGCTCGAGCGCGGCGGCGGCGCCTCCCTCCCTCTCTCCCTTCGGCGGCGCCTCCTCCTCTCCCTGCGGCGGCGGCGGCGGCCCGCGCGTCCGGCGGCCAGCGAAGGCGGCGGTGGCCCTATCCCTCCAGCGGCCGCGCGGACGGGGAGGGCAGGCCGCGGCGGCCGGGCCTAGAGCTCCCTCGCGAGCAGGGCGGCGGGAGGCTACCCACCGCGGCGGCGCGGCTCCGGCGGCCCATCTCGGAAGCGGCGGCGCGGCTCCGGCGGCCCATCTCGGAAGCTGCGGCGCAGCTCCGGCGGCCCATCACCGGCACTAACCCCTTCTTCCTCCCCTCCACTCTCCCCGCCGCGCCGCCGGCTGCTCCGCCCCGGCCGGATCTGCGCGCGGCGGCGGTGGCGGAGCAGGCGAGCAGGGCTCAGGCCATCTCCCTCCTCTTCCCTGGCGCGGCGCGAGGCGACGGCGGCGGTGACGGTGACGGCAGCGGCGGTGGCGGGCGGCCGCGGGCGAGCTGCACGCGGTGGGCAGCGGCGGTTGGGCCGCGTGGACCCCGCCGCCACGGTGGCACGGTAGGGGAGAGCCGTACCTCCCCTGGAAATGGCGAAGGCGGAGGTCTCCGCTCCCGCTGCGGAGCGTATCCAGGACACCGCTGCGGCTCTTTTTCCTGTAAACGATTCCTGCATAACGTTTACAGGACACCAGTGCCAGCAGCCTGATGAGACTAGAAACGACTCATCACGTATCATCTCCTTTACTTTCGAAAAAAAACATATCATCTCCAATCCTCAACGGAATTAACCGTTTAATTTATTTGTTCCTGACGATGCACGTGGTCTTCCATTGGTTCGCAAACCCTACGCCCTAGGGTACGCGGCTACGCTCCATCCTATCCGTTCCGAGTCCGGGTCCAAATCTAAACGCACCGTCAAAAAAAAAGAGAGAGAGAGAAAGAGTTTGGCTCACACACGTACAGAGTACTTTGTTTGTTGCTGGAGAGGTGCAGGTTTATTTAACAAAAAAAATTGGTGCAGGAGTCCTGCACATCGCCGTTCACCAAGCGACTCGCGACCCCAAAGAACCAGCCATGTCGTGCTCGTGCACCAAGCGACGGCGGCGGGTTCGTACTTGGACGTTTTCCACGCGTGCCTTGTCTGCATTGGATCCGAGAATAGCAGGGGTCTACCGGTCAGATTATTATCGGAAATTCGGCGGCTGGAAAATTAAACGAACGTGCTGCCGCAAACAATACAATATCAGCCGGGAACGCAAACAATACAATCATGTTGCCTGTGGGTCTTTCAGTTTGAGGAACGAACTAAACCAAATACCAAGACATAATGTCCATAACTGTTCATTGAGCCGTCGCGCGCTGTACCTCTAGAAATGTTTATATTTTTTTTGCGGGCAGAAATGTTTATATTTGTGAATTGACTGAGCACAACTTAACCGTCCAGAATTTCAGACGGCGATGATATAATCTCATAGGGCGATGGTATATGAATTCAAACGTGTCCTGACGTATCCTCCAAAGGATGGTGCTTGCATGCGCTGTACAGTAGCAACCCAAGTCCTGAACATTGGATGCTCCCGTCACGACTTCAGGGACTCCGGAGTTCCAGTTGTTGCCTTGAATTTTCAAAAAAGCAACTGTTGCCTTGTTGGTGTCTTCAATTGATCAATGGGTGTGTTTAGTTCCTCAAAGATTTCTAAAATTCTCTCTCCAAACTTTACTATTCACCTATCACATCAAATCACATCAAATCTCTCTCCTCATGCATGGAGCACTAAACGTAGGTAAATAAAAAAAACTAATTACATGGTTTTGATGTACACGACGAGACGAATCTTTTAAGCCTAGTTAGGTCATGGTAGGACAATATTTACCACAAACAAACGAAAAGTGCTACAGTACGCTACAGTGTCCGATGTGACTTTTTTACCAAACTTTCACTCCCACTTTTTGGAAACAGAGCCAATTCCACGCAGCAATTTGACTGACTGGCAACTGGCAAGCGGCATGTGCTCCATTCACCGAGCTTGCTGCGTATAGGTGTCCCAACAATAAGTGTATTCATCTAGCTTAATTAGGTTTGGTTGTTGCGGTCCACTGCTCCCGACGGTTTGTACCTCTTTTTTTTTTGAAATATGGTTTGTACCTCTAGTCAGAAAGAAAAACGGTTTGGAGTAGACGATGAGGGAGCTTCATTTTAATGTAACATATTTTTTAAATAATTTTTGTCAGTAGATTACTCCCACGTACCGATGCCAAGTGACCTCGTTGACATCTTAGTTCTGTTTTTTTCTTTCTTTTCGAAACACAGTACAGTAGACGATTACAAACATGGATGTGCATTTACCTTTACAAATACATGTACACATATTCTACTCATATTGTTAGAAATCTAGGCATTTTTCGGTACATTTTAATTCCAGAAATTATCAACAAATTCATGACTATTGTGAGTGATCCAGTGCATACAAAGCATGTGCTAGTGTTAGGTTAAATCTCAAATAAAACATGAACATCAAGCATAACCAGAGAAGGTTTAGTTTGTACCCAGGGACGGAACCGGAACCGGAGGCACCGGTATCGCCGTTACCAGTCATTGTGACTAGCCTGCTTGAAGTAGTCGATCCAATTTGAGGCAGTGGCGAGGCGATGCAGTGAAGTCCCTCGAACGGCCTTCGGGATGTAGTCGTTCGCGTGATGGAGAGGACGTAGTCGTACAGCTTGTGGTCGCCGGGTTGGTGGAGATGGCCGCCGGGAAGTAGACGAAGTAGTCGTTCACAGCAGCGAGCAGGCGCGTACGAGTACACTCCCCAAAAACCTTATCGCATGCCTATCCCGAGCAGGATCTCAAGGCAGACGGGGTTCGGAGGCAACTGCTCACGCAAGCAGAGTGCGCGCAAAGCTTGCGTTGGGAATGCAATGCGAGAAAGCAGCAGCAGGGAGAAGAGAGTGGTCTCCTGAAAGGAGTACCAGAAAAGAAAGAGAGCTTTCGGGTGTGTATCGCCTAGGGGAAAGGCCTCCTCTTATAGGCGCTCAGGGAGAAGGAGAGGATGAACCTAGACGCGTTCAGCAGGGCAGCAATGACCATTATGCCGTCATTTACTAGTCAGCCCAACGGTTACACAGTAACAGCTATGACTTATTATGCCGTCAGTTACTAGTCAGCCCAACGGTTACACAGTAACGGCTATGACTTAATGACTGTCATCAGTGGCAAAACGTTCATCACACAGCACACGCGGCTCGGCTCGGCTCGGCCATGGCTCGGCGAGGCAAGCGCGCGCGCGCGTGTGGCACGCCCTTCTCCTTTTACCAACTTTACAAGCGATCCACATTTAGTCCACCATTTAAGTTAGTTAGGATTCCCGTTGACTCTCAATCCGGGATTTAGACCCCTAGCATTTATTAGTGGACATTTAATTTCTTTTGATTAATTGAGACTAAAATGGGCCAATGACCCAATTAATCCAACAATCCCCACCAAGAATTTCAAGGTTCACAACAAATGCCCTCGACTCAAATGTTGTTTTGATATACCGGCTTCATGGTGGAGACTGTTAAGTTGAACATCCACCTGAGGCAAAAGCTACACTCATTCACAACTGACCAATGGACTATGCCTTGAATTGACAGTTTCGTGCAAACAAGCTTGACTAGAGCCCCTTACCAGTACTAGGCTGTTGTAAGCATCCCCTCGGTTGGATCGTATAAGTCATACTCCGTGCCTTTCATGGGTATCTAGAGATCACCCTATCTCATAGATTGTGACTAGCAATCGGACCCATGTAGGTGTAATCTTTTAAGATGTTCTGTAGGCCAACATCTTTGCTCCTCACTGAGCCACTCGGATCACATTAAGGTTTTCACCAACCTACCATACAGTTTTAGAAGAGAAATGCACCTCTATCGGAATGAGCCTTTTACAAAGGTTCTCTTCTCTCAGTTAAACAGTAGCTTGTTTCACCATCCTGATTTACGGGATCTCCGATCACATAGGACAGGTTACCACTACTGAGTAACATTCATGGGTCTCAAGCCCAATTCCCTGGATGCATTATCTATCACGTTACGTGAAAGACCCTTTGTGAATTGATCTGCCAGGTTCTTAGCCGTTTGGATGTAGTCCAAGGCTATTACTCCGGAGTTTCTCATTTTCCTGACAGACTTCAGCCGCCTCTTTACATGCCTAGATAACTTCATGTTGTCCTTTGAACTGTTCACCTTGACAATCACCGTTTGATTATCGCAGTTCATGAGGATAGCCGGTATCGGTTTTTCAACTACCGGCAGATCCATAAGGAGTTCACGAAGCCATTCGGCCTCAACAGTGGCAGTGTCTAGTGCAGTGAGTTCTGCCTCCAGAGTAGACCTCGTTAAGATGGTCTGCTTGCAAGACTTCCAGGAGACAGCACCACCTCCAAGTGTAAACACATATCCACTTGTGGCTTTAATCTCATCTGCATCAGATATCCAATTTGAATCACTATAACCCTCTAGCACCCTAGGGTATCCGGTATAGTGAATCCCATAGTCCACAGTACCTTTCAGGAAACGCATCACCCGTTCGAGACCTTCCCAATGAGCCTCTCCTGGGTTAGACACAAATCGACTCAGTTTGCTCACAGCATACGCGATGTCGGGTCTAGTAGCGCTGGCTAGGTACATCAGTGAACCAATGATCTGGGAGTATCTCAGCTGATCTCTCATTATTCTCTTGTTTTTCCGCAACACTTTACTAGCATCATAGGGTGTTGGAGCTGGCTTGCAGTCATTATAACCGAAACGACTCAAGATCTTCTCCACATAGTGGGATTGTGTAAGAACAACCCCACCACCACCTTCTCTCACTAGTTTAATGTTCAGAATCATATCAGCCTCTCCCAAATCCTTCATCTCAAAGCTTTGGGACAAGAATTCTTTGACTTCCTTAATCGCATTAAGGCTTGTCCCAAATATCAGTATGTCATCCACATACAGACAGAGGATCACTCCTTCGCCCCTACCATAGTGATAGTACACACATTTGTCAGCTTCGTTCACAACAAAGTCAACTGATGTTAAAGTTCTATCGAACTTTTCATGTCATTGCTTAGGAGCTTGCTTAAGGCCATACAAAGACTTGACTAACCTACACACCATTCCTTCTTGACCTTCTACTATAAATCCGTCTGGCTAATCCATATAGATCTCCTCCTCCAACTCTCCATTTAGGAAAGCTGTCTTAACGTCCATCTGGTGAACGATAAGACCATGAGAAGCTGCCAAGGAAAGTAGTACTCGAATAGTAGTCAATCGGGAAACCGGTGAGTAGGTGTCGAAGAAGTCTTCCCCTTCTTTCTGAGTATAGCCTTTAGCCACTAGCCTTGTCTTGTACTTTTCAATTGTACCATCAGGCCTAAGCTTTTTCTTGAACACCCACTTGCATCCAACAGGTTTGCACCCATAAGGACGCTCAACAACCTCCCAAGTACCATTAGACATAATTGAATCCATCTCACTCTGAACTGCTTCCTTCCAATAGTCAGCATCTGGAGAGGAATATGCATCTTCAATGGTTCTAGGAGTGTCATCCACGAGGTACACAATGAAGTCATCACCAAAGGACTTTGCAATCCTTTGTCTCTTGCTCTTTCTGAGAGCTGCTTCATGGTCATCCTCCTCAGGATTCTTCACATGTGGTTGTTCATTCTGTTCTATCATAGTGGTGGGTTCTTTAGGTTCATTGTTAATAGACAATTCATGACTAGATGTGCTAACTACCTCTTTCATAGGAAAAATGTCCTCAAAAAATGTAGCGTCTCTGGACTCCATGATAGTGCCAACATGCATGTCAGGTACTCCAGACTTCACTATTAAAAATCTATAACCCACACTGTGGAAAGCATAACCAAGAAAGACACAATCTACTGTTTTAGGTCCTAATTTACGTTTCTTGGTTATAGGCACATTCACTTTGGCCAAACATCCCCAAGTCCGTAAATATGAAAGGGTGAGCCTTTTCTTTTCCCACTCCTCGAATGGTGTTATCTCTTTGTTCTTCATGAGAACACGATTCATGACATGAAATGCAGTCAATATAGCCTCACCCCACCATTCCTTAGAAAGTCCCGCTGTGTCTAACATGGCATTAACCAAATCAGTTAGAGTGCGGTTCTTTCTTTCGACTGAGGTGAATAGGGAGGCGTTCTCTCATGAATTATTCCATGTTCCTCACAGAACGCGGTGAAAACATTAGAAAAATACTCTCCACCACGATCAGACCTAACTCTTTTGATCTTTCTCTCAAGTTGGTTTTCTATTCAGCTTTATAGACTTTAAAATATTGCAACGCTTCATCTTTAGACTTTAACAAATAAATATAGCAAAATCTAGTGCAATCATCTATTGGAGTCATGAAATACTTTTTACCACCTTTTGTCAACACGCCATTCATTTGGCACAGATCGGAATGAATTAATTCTAGAGGTGCCAAGTCTCTCGCCTCAGCCGCAAAATGAGGCTTGCGAGGTTGTTTTGATTCAACACACACATGGCACTTGGAATTTTTGACTAAGGTAAATTTCGGAATTAAACTCAAGTTTGCAAGACGCATCATACAACCAAAATTAACATGACAAAGTCGCGAATGCCAAACATTAGAATCATCATTAACATTTGAAACATGGTTCACAACTTTATTACAATCATCTGACAAAGAAAAGCGGAACAAGCCTCCGCTATCATAGCCCTTTCCAATAAAACTTCCAAACTTAGAAATTACACATTTATTGGATTCAAAGACTAACTTAAAACCGTCTCTACACAGAAGAGACCCGCTGACTAAGTTCTTCTTGATGGTGGGGACATGCTGCACGTTCTTCAGTCAAACGGTCTTTCCCGAAGTAAGCTTCAGATCGACCGAACCAGCACCAAGAACACGCGCATGCGATCCGTTCCCCATCAACAAGGAGGAAGTCCCGCTTGCCTGGTAAGAAGAAAACAAGGAAATATCAGCACAAACATGAATATTAGCACCAGTGTCAATCCACCAATCAGGTGAATGACATACTGAAAGAACTGTAGGTAAAAGATTACCGTACCCCGACGTTCCACCAGTCTCACTAACAACCATGTTGGCACTGTTGCCATCTTTCTTATCCTTACGATCCGGACACTTTGCAGCAAAGTGTTCAGTGCTACCACAACAGTAGCACTTCCCAGTTGGCGGCTTCCTCGGCTTGAACCGAGTCGTCTGTTTAGCCTTTGTTTGGTTCTGATGCGGCTTGTTCTTCCTTTTGTTGGACGCATTGTGGTTCTTCTTCTGCACCATATTGGCACTAGAAGATCCAACAATCCCTTTACCACGTTGGTCCTTTGCCCTCTCATTCTCTTCAACATCAAGAGTGCCGATAAGGTCGACAACAGTAAACTCCTGTCTCTTGTGTCTCAGAGAGGTTGCAAAGTCCTTCCAAGAAGGTGGTAACTTGGAGATAATACCTCCAGCCACAAACTTGTCAGGCAACTTACATGATGCATCCTCGCTATAATTCTCAAGATCTCTAGCCAACGCCTGAATCTCATGGGCCTGCTCTACCACAGGACGGTCTTCAACCATATTGTAGTCATAGAGCTGTTCCATGACATACAGCTCACCACCAGCATCAGAGACCCCAAACTTAGCCTCAAGCGCATCCCAAACTTCTTTGCCACTTGGCAGCAAGAGGTACGCGTCCACAAGGCTTTCAACGAGAACACTCACGATGGCGCCACGAAACAGGTTATCGGACGCCTCGAAAGCCCTCTCCTCCTCTGGAGTGAGCTATTCAGGCTTCCCCTGTGCGACATGCATGATGTTCATCACTGTCAACCACAGCGTAACTCTCTGCCGCCAGCGTTTGTAATTCGAGCCATCAAATACATTTGGTTTGATTGATGCAGCAAAACCAATTACCGAAAGCCTATTAATAATATAAGGTTTTTGGATTGTTAGAAATCTAGGCATTTTTTGGTACATTTTAATTCCAGAAATTATCAACAAATTCATGACTATTGTGAGTGATCCAGTGCATACAAAGCATGTGCTAGTGTTCAGGTTAAATCTCAAATAAAACATGAACAACAAGCATAACCAGAGAAGGTTTAGTTTGTACCCAGGGACGGAACCGGAACCGGAGGCACCGGTATCGCCGTTACCAGTCATTGTGACTAGCCTGCTTGAAGTAGTCGATCCAATTTGAGGCAGTGGCGAGGCGATGCAGTGAAGTCCCTCGAACGGCCTTCGGGATGTAGTCGTTCGCGTGATGGAGAGGACGTAGTCGTACAGCTTGTGGTCGCCGGGTTGGTGGAGATGGCCGCCGGGAAGTAGACGAAGTATTCGTTCACAGCAGCGAGTAGGTGCGTAGTACGCTCCCCAAAAACCTTATCTCCTGCCTATCCCGAGCAGGCAACTGCTCACGCAAGCAGAGTGCGCGCAAAGCTTGCGTTGGGAATGCAATGCGAGAAAGCAGCAGCAGGGCGAAGAGAGTGGTCTCCTGAAAGGAGTACCAGAGAAGAAAGAGAGCTTTCGGGTGTGTATCGCCTGGGGGGAAGGCCTCCTCTTACAGGCGCTCAGGGAGAAGGAGAGGATGAACCTAGACGCGTTCAGCAGGGCATCAATGACCATTATGCCGTCAGTTGCTAGTCAGCCCAACGGTTAGACTTAATGACTGTCATCAGTGGCAAAACGTTCATCACACAGCACACGCAGAGCGGCTCGGCTCGGTCACGGCTCGGCGAGCGAGCACGCGCGTGTGGCACGCCCTTCTCCTTTTACCAACTTTACAAACGGTCCACATTTGGTCCACCATTTAAGTTAGTTAGGATTCCCGTTGACTCTCAATCCGGGATTTAGACCCCTAGCATTTATTAGTGGACCTTTAATTTCTTTTGATTAATTGAGACTAAAATGGGCCAATGGCCCAATTAATCCAACACATATAAGAATCTCTAAAGCTAAACAATTATATCTTTAGATTGGCTAAGTCACCATAAATATATCTTGATGTTAACAGACTGAGTTAGAGAAGAAAGGGAAGAAGAGATAAAAGAAGTGGGATGTAAGTTGGCTCTCAGCCGGATGTAACATGGACTCCAATAAATTAACGACAGAATAAGAAAGAGAGATATGGATCAAATATTAATTGTACAGTCCATTTCTATAACCAACTATTATATAGATTGACTCACAGTGATATGGAAATGTAATATAGCCAACAACCAATTAAATCATTAGCCTTGCTTTAAATGTAAAAGGAAATTTATTACCCAAGGACCTTGCAACGCCGGCTAGCATCCGTCAGTCAATCAAATGTCGAGTTTCCCCTAGCGGACGAGAGAAAATAGGAGCGTACCGCAGCAGCCGGCTCTTTGCATCGTTCAGTCGGACACAGTCGCGCTGACGCGCGGCCCCACTTTTGCTGCTGGGTGCGAAGGCACACACAACGTCCCAACGGCTTCCGTTCCGTCAGGGGCAATTCGGTCGGCTCCCGTCCCATGTCCCATCCCTTGGAATGTGAAAGTTTTGGCAGGCAGCGAGTCTGTGAGTGAAGGTGATCACTTGCGACTCCTCGTCTCACCTCACCTCAGGACAACCCTGCGCATTGCCTGACGCAGCGCTGGGATGGCGGCCGGAAGCATATTTGGAAACGAAGACAAGCACAAGCTGCAGCAATTATCAACAAGAAAAAAAAAGCACAAGCCTGGCTGCAGCTCAGAACACATGCCACAAAAAGAACACATGCCACGAATATCATTCGATTCCTGGTGCTGTGCACCGTGCACGGACCCTGCAAAAATGATGTGGTGTGTGTGGACCGTGCAGGCATCACTACCAGACAAGAGGAGCGATGGATCACCGTAGAAGGAACGAACTGTCCCTGCTTCACAAGGTCCCGTTAGGCAAAAGAAACAGCGCCTCTCCCTCCTTCCAGTCTTCTTCCACGGCTTCCATTCCATTTTCCACGGCGGCCTCCCCAGTCTCCAGCTAATCCCCTCCCCCCTTTTTTTTTGGTATATATATATATATTCTGTATAAACCCCGTTGGTCGTCTCTACGATTCCACCACCAGACGAGACCATCGCAATAGCCGATGGGATCATCCGAGGCGCCGCTGCTGCTCCGGCACCCGCGGGGCAAGGAGGACGCGTCGGCGGGGGAGGAAGGGAAGGGCTCCTGCTGGTGGCGATGCGGCGTCTCGGAAGGGCGGTGGGCCGAGGCGACGGCGGAGGCCGGCCGGCTGACCTCGCTGGCGGCGCCGATGATCGCGGTGGCGCTGCTGCAGCTCATGATGCAGCTCATCTCCACCATCATGGTGGGCCACCTCGGCGAGGTGCCGCTCGCCGGCGCCGCCATCGCCAACTCCCTCACCAACGTCTCAGGATTCAGCGTCCTCGTGAGTGCCGATCGTGTCCCTTCCCTTTTTGTTTTTACTTTTTTGTTTCCTTTTTTTTCTCGGAAAAACAAGAGCCGCGATCTCGAGCGACTCGCCCACACGGCACTGGATTGGATTGCTGCGTGCGCGGTTTGCTTGTGAGCGCGTCTTGCTCTGTTAGGATAGGAACGTGTTCTCCGCCGGTGCAGTTTTAGTCTAGTGGTTGTAGGCAGTAGCATAGTAGCATGTAGGCGGCGTCTGTGATCGACTCTTGCGTTGTTGGCCACTCCTTTAGGTGCACTTGTACTTCAAACCCACTCTGTAGTTTGACCAAGGGGCAGGCCACTTAAATTTCCAATAAATATTTCAAAATTCAACTAAATTTTGAAAAATTAGTACTACTGTTACCCCTAACCAGAACAAAATTGAGTTCCGGTCATGAGCCTGCTAGAACAGAACGCATCAGTGCTGATATAGTGCTTCAGAGAGCACCAAAGAAAGGAAGGCGCACGCAGATTTTACACATAGCCCAACAGAGCTCACCTTTTTTTTCTTTCCAAAGTTCTGCAAGAGCATTGTCACAAAATTTATTATAAGAAAAATAAATTCTTTTACAGCAGTAATTGTAGTAGCCTAGTTTTTTTACCAACGCTGTCAAATTGCCGATTATACCTCTACTTGATCGGAGTTCAGACTTCAGAGTTTCATCAGACGGTAATCGTATCAGAAATGCTGCAAGCTTTCAAGTCCTTCTGAACTGTAGCAATACTCTTCACCCGTATCCTCTGACTACGAAGCCACATCTTCGATAGAATAATCAATTTGAAGACCTGGCTGGTTAAAGCTTAATCGAATAATGGTTGCTTCTGTACTTTATGCTGCTAGCTTGATTTCTATTTCATACCATGTAACATTTATATTTTCATTGATTCAATCTTATACATTTGTGCTTTTAATTAGATGGGACTGGCATGCGGATTGGAAACTATTTGCGGACAGGCCTACGGGGCAGAACAGTACCATAAGCTAGCTTTATCTACCTACAGGTCTATAACTGTACTCCTTGTTGTGAGTCTGCCCGTGGCCATTATCTGGGTTTTCATCCCGGACATACTTCCTCTCATAGGTCAGGATCCACAAATAGCAAGTGAGGCTGGGAGGTATGCTGTGTGGCTTATCCCTGGTTTATTCGCCTTCAGTGTGGCTCAATGCCTGTCAAAGTTCCTCCAGTCTCAGAGCCTAATTTTCCCCATGGTTTTGAGCTCCTTGACGACACTCACCCTCTTTATTCCTTTGTGCTGGTTCATGGTATACAAAATTGGGATGGGTAATGCTGGAGCTGCTTTAGCAGTCAGCATCTGTGATTGGGTTGAAGTCTCGGTTCTTGGTCTTTATATTATGTTCTCACCTTCTTGTGAGAAAACTCGTGCTGCACCCACGTGGGAAGCATTTCGAGGAATTGGCAGTTTTATGCGGTTGGCTGTACCTTCAGCTCTTATGATTTGGTAAGCAAATGTTACTCTCCTATTTCCATATAGATGATGTCTTCATTTTGACAGTTCCATAGTTTGGACTGCAAATCCTATTCAGTACTCTTCTCTTTCTTTTACAGAATGTGTCATGCCCATATTTCATTAAGAAGTTCAATACTCTTCTTCATAAGCTTCGAGTTTTGTACATGTACTTAAGTAGCTTAAAAATTAATTTTGACCTCATAAGCTTCTAGTCTTTGCTTTCTTTCTTTTTTTGGTGAGAATTAATTAATTTTATTTTCAACAGTCTTGAATGGTGGTCATATGAGCTGCTTGTTCTGCTTTCTGGGATCTTACCAAATCCAGCACTTGAAACTTCTGTGCTCTCTATATGGTAGGCATAACTATAACAATAAAGCTATTTGATCATGTGATACAACATTTACCAAATTAATGCCCTATTCGAACAGCATATCTACGGTAGTGTTGGTGTACAATCTCCCATATGGCATTGGAACAGCTGCGAGGTAGGACTAAGCATGTCTTGTTACCATCATTCATCAAACTATATCGTTTTCTACAGCCTACTTAACCTAATATCTGTTGTGCCCATGTTTCAGCGTGCGTGTGTCAAATGAGCTAGGTGCAGGGAATCCAGATGGTGCCCGCTTAGTAGTAGTTGTCGCCATATCTATCATAATTTGCACGGCAGTTCTGGTGAGCGTAACTCTTCTATCGTTGCGCCATTTCATCGGAATTGCTTTCAGCAACGTGGAGGAGGTTGTAAATTATGTCACCAGAATGGTACCATTGCTTTCAATTTCAGTTCTGATTGACAACCTCCAAGGAGTCCTTTCAGGTACCTATTTTTGCCCTTCATGAACAATAATTTGTTGTCAGTTGCATCATATCTACAAGAGAACTAAGGGTCTGGTTCAAAAACTGTTTTCCCATCAGGTATTTCTAGAGGCTGTGGATGGCAGCATTTAGGGGCCTATGTTAACCTGGGCGCGTTCTATCTTGTTGGCATTCCGGTGGCACTTGTTCTCGGTTTTGCATTGCATCTAGGAGGAGCTGGGTTCTGGATGGGCATGATAGCTGGTGGAGCTACACAGGTCACTCTCCTATCAGTCATCACTGCAATGACAAACTGGGGGAAGATGGTAGGTTCTTCTTTACTTTCAGTAGATCACACTTCTTCTCCATATCATTTTACTGATACAGACAATTAATTTCCTTCTCTAATGTTTCATTTTAATAATTTTTGCTTCTCTTTAATCCCTTAGCCTTGAGTGATGAAAAGGAATACTTGGTACGACTAGGGATAGAGACCCTGATTCTGAAAATAAAAGGTGCAACAATTTTTTTGAAAATTTTTGAAACTTGGCATTTCGAAAACCAGGCAACAATTTTGAAACCTTGTTTTACAATTACTGAAAAAACGTCATGTAATTATGAACAATAATTATGAACAAAGTTCAATAAATTTTGAAACATGTCAACAATTAATAAATCCAGTTCAGTAATTTTGCTAATCTTGTACACAATACCAGAAACCTAGTTGAATATTTTTTAAAAACATTCCAATAATTTTCTAGTTTGTGTTTACTAATATAAGTATTTATAGAACGTTCACCGTAATCTCCAAAAAAGAAGAGGATTGTACTAAAAGTTCATGCACTTTGATTTCAACTATTGAAATATTTTATATATCATGTAGTCTAACAGAATATATTTTCCATGTTTTAATCACCATCTGAGATCCAACAGAAAGGGATTAATTTTTTGAAAAAACAGTTATTCACGATTATTTTTTGTTTCACTTGGCAAAACCAAACTCCAACTGAAATGAAACTTTTGACACATCAGTAACCTTGTCTATATTTTCGTAATCTAAGTATATGTTCTCATTACTTGGCTTGCTTTGTTTTTTTGCAGGTTGACAAAGCTAGGGATAGAGTATTTGAGGAAAGTCTTCCAACGCAGGCAGATTGATCACATGGACTTAGAGTTGTATCCAAAATTTTATTTTCAGCACCCTAGGTGTCTCATTTTTGGAAGAGGTGTTCATGTTCCACGGAAATGTAAAAGGTCGTTATGAATATGTTTTTTTTTCTCAAAGAATTATCCGATAAACATAGTAAAAGACTAGGCTATTTTGATGTTTACTCTACACTAGCTAACTCAGATTGACGAGGAAAACGCTCTTAGTGTGATAGTGAAACCTAGAATCTAATTTCTTGTGCCAACGGTTTGCAAATTTATGTGCATGTGCTTTTTATTGATTTTATTTGTAGCCGCGTGATCTTGGCCAATTCCTTCCTCTCCACTGCTTCAGCTCGTGAACCCTCAGACTCAGAATGAATGCACCCTGTATCATTTCTTCGGACTTTCGCAATCAGACTTGAGGCGAGACCGAGGGCCGTGGCGACTGATGAGGAACAGGCGCTACGGCGTATGCGGCCTATTCACACTCAACAGCAGCACCAACATATGCGATAGGCCGCTCCGGTGTAGCAAATCAAAAGCGGTGTTTGCACTAAACATAAGCTTGTGAGGTAAATTGCCCTAAAAAAGCTTGTAAGGTAGATAAGACACTATGACATCAAGCAGGCACGAGACAGTACACACGAAACGATAACATCAGGTGTAACATCGAGCTCGAGCTCGTTAGATGGCAAGGAAGAAAACTAGTGTGTGTGTCAAACCCTTTCACCGTCAATATCTTTAAACCACATCATCGATAGTGTACCAGACCAGAGCTGTTGAAAGCAATACTCGTGACGTACAAACACTTTGACATGTACATAGTGCTTCTATTTGAGATCCTCCAGTATATATTGCACTTCGACATTCATTCAGAGTGCAGCGCTTCAATTCCCATATCACAATGCTAGGCCCCTACTCCGGTCTCCCTCCGGACCATCTTCCAGTTTAGTTAACCCCATACCAGAAAATTCAAATACAAGGAGATTTCAACTACTGGTGACAATAACCACTAAATATTAAGCATCATGGTGGCTTTCTTTTTATCTTGTATCGCCCTTAAGGAGGTCTTCGACAGAGCTTCTGTACTTCGCAATCAACTCCCTGAAAGACAAGATACAGTTAAAAGAGAAGCCTGGAATAAAAGTAGATCACTCAAAATTAAATCAATTTCAAACTTCAAGTGCAGAAAAAATTTTCAGAAACCACATGCTTTCCTCTTGAAAATACATGTTTTACAGCTTCCAGTATAGATCCCCAGGTTTGTGAGTCATGGTTTCAGAAACCCCACCCCAGTCAATTTCCAAACTGAAGCAGGCATGCTGGGTGTGCCAAGGTGATGAGCCCAGTAGCACAAAATATGACCTCAGGTTGAAATCTGTAAAAGTAGGTTTTCTAAAGCCATGACCGTAAGTCCTGGGTTATATGTGCCACAAGCCATCAAACCCAGAATTTTCCTTTTGCAGCTAACACAATAAACAGGTGGTTTTCTTAAGTTTCCTCGTTACTTTTCTTTTGAATAAATAATCGAGTTCTTACTTTCTTTGATCAAGCAGCTGCCGCGTTTCATCCAAACTCTGCCTTTGTCCCTCGACCGTCTATTGGTAACAGAAATGAAACAGTTGCCGTGAGTATTGAAGTTATCGGTGAGATTTTCATAAAGTATATGTACATATATTACATAAAAGAGCATTTATAAAAAATAATTACACTATAAAGGATCAAGATGTTATTGACTGACTAATTTCACATCGTTCTCATCAACAATATTAAGTGAGTGAACAGGCAATCACCAATGCATTCTACCAATTCCTTTTGAAATTTCACAAAATACCGCACACTATACAACATACCAAAATTGCACTATCTAGATCAACTAAATTAGCTCAAAACATTGTATCACTGACTGATAACATCAATTTTTAGAAACGTCGCAATAAAAATAGCCAATAGCACTCTAGAGACAGATATTAATAAATAATAATCTGGCTATGAGAAACTACAACTTGCTGCAAGTGTATTATTCTTCTCTGTTGGACACCACGGACGAAAAATAATCATAACTCCTTGTGATCGTGAGACAGAACATGTTTATTCCGCCACCAGGTTTGCCCACAATAAATGTTGCTGCAATCTTAGACACTACAAATCCTTCATACGAGATAACAGTTATGACTTGCTATAATTATCATTTTTAGTTACTTCTAAGTCCAAACTGCCAAAAGATCATAATTTAGTCAAACAGTGTCTACAGTAAAGAAGTCACATATTTGCAGTGCCTAAGAATAAAAACATGATTTTCTAGTGTGTTCCATAAAAAATATCACAAATGACAAATTAACTATCCTGTACACAAAAGTGCCACCTTTACCAGGCAAAAACAGAGAACACCGGAATTTTATAGTGGCCATGTATCAAGGTCTACAAACGTTGGAACTTTATTTGCACTTCAACAAAAGCCAATCAGCAAATTCTAAGTGTACCTAGCACCATTTATTGTGACATGTACTTCATATGTTTTTTCTCAAACATGCAGGAGCGCTGCACATCTTTGTATTAGAGGCAAAAGGAAATGGTAATGACATGCTTGCAAATGAGCCTACATGAATCCTATCTCTTGTTTACATTGAAGCGAATCTATCATTAACACAGTCAGCTTGGATGTGTTGATGCAAAGGCAGATATATCTTCACTCTCACTCTAGAATGATCCAAGGATAAACAATTCACCTAGAAGAAATTCACTACAACAAACTGAGATTATTACTCTACGCAATAATTTCATAGTAAGCTAAGTGATATGTTTCAAGAGTAAGTAAATGCAAATTTCTTATTCCATAAAAAGCCAAAGCAAACAAATTAAGCTTCCGTAGCCAGAATAGTTCACTTTACACTTAATACTTACTACCAAAGAGACCACTGAAAAGAAAGCGAAACAGTCAGGAAAATAATTAACAAAACTTACAGTAGACTTTGAACTTATTGTTCCTGATATGGAGTTCAACAATTGTTGGCACCTGGCAAATTGGCTGGTCAACTCTTCGACCTATATATTAAAAACAAGCTTCTCGTTAATATAAGAACATAATGGAATTAGGATTTACAGAAGCATGGGTAAAAAGTATGGTGCTTGGTTGCCATACTATTTCCTATGTTTCAACAAGGGAAAACATGAGACACTATAGAAACAAAAGGAATACAAATTCTTCAACAAGGCAGAGATACAGTATGGGGCCTTATAAATCTTTCAATAAGAAATAGCATGGAAATAGATGGCACATAGCAGTAACCATGATGTACTAATGTACTATTAACAACAAACAATGGCAGTAGCCAGTAGGATTTGTCAAAGCAAAGGAAAAAAAAGCAAGTAGTTGAGAAACAAAGGGTAGCATCTGCAATTTAGGACTCCTTGAGTATTTCTATACTATATAACAATTACAATATGGCCTGATATTTAGTGTTTGCGCTTCCAGATTCAACAATCTCGCTACAGCATTCTGTGTGAGATCCAGGCATCTAGCATAGCTATACATCTCTGATCTCCCATAACAATAACCTCCATTTAAGAACTCTACCGTGTTATATCTGACCAAACTCTGTATAAGCATATGTAGGCGTGTGGCATCCTCCATATTGCTATGGTCATCGGTGATGGAGAGAGATAGAGAGAGGTGAAGGGAGCAGAGACATGGTGAGGGAAAAACATTAATGTGCGATTCCAGTCTTCCAGAGTGATGTGGCAATACCCATGTTCTTTAGGGCGGGAAGAAGAGGCGTGGTGGCCCACCCCCTTCCAATCACCAAGGCAACGCTTAGGCACTCATGAGTCATGAGCGAGGCAAGACATGCCATACCAGACGCATCTGACTAGGCACAGGCCACCAGCCGGCAGAGATGGCAGTGACACACACACAAAACACTTCTCCCTCATGCTCCCATAGTCCTCATCGCACAGCCCTTTGGATTGATAACTGCTGCCGCCCCCTTCCAAATCTACCAACGCATCTAACTAGGCACAGGCCATCAGCCGGCGAAGATGGCAGCGGTTGCATCTGCTTGACCTTGCCGATCAGTTCCCCTCCTGTTTTTCTCCCCCATCCCTCTCTTTTGCTGCATTTCTGCTAGGCTACACCAATGCTCACGATTTTCAGTGCCCTGACACCTAGGCGACGCCTTAAAAGCCATAGCAATGCCACATGGGCAAGTTTGTCCACATCAGCAAAACCACTCTCTGAAACCACCTAGGGGATTATTTATGCAGTTTCGAATAGTCTGAAGTGCTCAATACCTGGTTTCATAGTTCCAAGGGCTAAGTAAATGAACCTCGGTACTTAGAGGGGGTTACAGTGAAGCTACAAGTATTGGGTTACAGTGAAGCTACAATTATTGCTTCTGATAAGATCATAAAGCAATGAGTATGCACATCAATCTATAGAAGAACTGAAAATCAGAAGATGAAAATCTTACCGGTGCATCAAAATTTGGATCCCTTGTTCCTGTACCAATCGCATCAGCTAATCTTGTGACCAACTGAAATAGCACAAAAATATGTAAAGGAAAAGGTACCAGTATTTATAATACACTCTAGTACTTTCTCAAAGAATAAAAGGAAAATTAGCTGAATACAAAGACTTTCTACTCGTGAAAATGACATCGCAAAACAGGCCTAAATGCCAGATGCCAATACAAGCGTGTGATATACTGCAAAATGACAGTACCACCTTAAGAAAATCTAAAATACCTCAGGCAACCTCACATATTTTTGTATTGACCTATCTTGTCAAAACAAATTCTCCTGATTAAGTTTAACATTTTCCTATAGCCCTTGTCAATGTTACACCCATGTACGTCGTTCATGTACTCCCATTGTGACAGTTAGGGGTGGACGCCGAGCCAGCTCGGCTCGTTTTGGCTCGGCTCGTTCTGGCTCGTTAGTCAAACAAGCCAGCTCGGCTCGGCTCGTTAAGGAAACGAGAAAAAATGTTGGCTCGGCTCGGCTCATTAAGCTCGCGAGCTGGCTCGTTAAGCTCGTGAGCTAGAGATAAATTTAAATTTGTCACAACAATATATATGAAATAAAAAATTATAGTAATTATATAGTTTTAATAATTTAAAAAATTATTTATTCATATTATAATAATAGAATATAATCATAATATCGTTTAGAACCACGCAAATAGTATATACATGTTATAATTATTTAATAATTTACTTACTAGTCTATTAAGCCTTCTAGCTCGTTTGGCTCGCAAGCAGCTCGCGAGCTGGCTCGAGCTAGCTCGTTAACGAAACGAGCAAAAACAGCTGCTCGGCTCGTTAAAAAATACATCGAGCCGAGCCGAGTCGAGCCGAGCTAGGACCGAGCCGAGCCGGCTCACGAGTTTCGAGTAGTGACAGTCACTACCACAGGCCGAAGTAGAAAATCATGGTGTGGAGAAATTGCAAGTTGAGCAACAATAAACAGAACAAACTAGTGACCATCTTTCATGGTTGGAAGTAGCAAAAGCCCAAGTTCCCAAATTTTGGAAACAACATCCTAGCAGAGAGAACACGTCCACTAAATCACCGGTGCGGCACACGGATCGAACCGTTTCCGACCAGACCCACCATGGTCGCGTGACTCGACAGCCGCACCGCGGCGCCTGGGAGCCACCACGCCGCCGAACCCAGTGGCGTCGCTTGCAGATCCAGCAGGCCACCCATTCGGATCCGCACTCCCCACACGCACGGCCGCCGCCGGGACGCGCAGCACCGCCGAGGGCTTCCACTAGGAGAAAAGGAACGCGACAAGCGTCGTTTCACGCCGCCGCCGCCGCCGCCGCCGCCACATGGGCTGCGGCGGCATAGGTGGACTTCGGCGGCGGCGGTGTGGGTGGACGTCGTCGCCTCCCGAATCGCCCAAGCGAGCGACAACGGAGTGTTCTAGGGTATCTACCATCTATGCTATCCGAAACTAAGATCAAAACCACCCCCAAACGCCAAAATTCCCCACGATTCCAGAACCTCCCTGCCACTGCTGTTACTTACATGGAGGAGGTGGAAGTGGGAGGCGAGAGAGGCGTGGTGATGCTGCTGCGGCTGTGGCGGAGACATCATCCCCGGCTGCGACGGGGACATCATCCCCGGTTGCGGCGGTGGCGGAGACATCAGCGCCGGCTGCGGGCCTGCGGCTGGTGGTGGTACTGAAGAGGGTGGAGGTGGGGCTGCGGGGATCGGCCCTGTTCGTTTCGGCGACCGCAGCAGGGATGATTTTTTTTTTCGCGTGACGCGTATCGGCCGCTACGGTTAAAAAGTCTGCGTTTAAGCCGTCGCGCTGGGCGGAAAGAAACGGAACGGATGGCACCACTGCACCAGGCAATGGTGGTGACCCATCTACAAGTGCACGGTTCAACTGCAGAAAAAAAAACTCAGACTGTGGAGGGTAAGACCACCCCCACAGTATTGTATTAAGAAGAAAATTCCCTTAAAAAGCCCTTTGACGTGGAATAGACGAGAGAATTTTTTTACAACGAAATTTGCACCCAGCAGGGTTTGAACTTCCGACCTCCCCGAAGGGAGGCATACGACGTGGCGGGCTGCACTGACCAACTGGTCGTGCTGATCCTCTACCATCGCCTAGTGCCATCTCCCTCTGACGTGTAACTCAGGCGGCCGGATGCTCGGCACACGGTTGATAAAATGATAGCCCGCACGTTCCCTCTGTTCCGACTTCGTTAATCGTTCTTATTCGGTGCTGCACCGCATCCCTGGTGCAACACCGCCCAGGTGCGACACCGACCCAGGCGCGCGCGGGTTGCGAGTTCGACACGCGCGCGGAGACCGGGACCTCGCGCGTGCATATATACTGCGCCACCGACCAGCAAATCCATGACTCCATGAGAGCTTGCGGTTGCGGAAGCGGGGACTACGAGCCCGAACAACAAGCCAGCGATCAGCAACCATGTCGTCGACAAAGCGCCGACGTGTTGTCGACGGGTCGACGACGGCGGCGGCGGAGAACTCGAACTCACAGCCGCCGTTCATCCCCTCCGATCTCCTCGTCGAGATCTTCGCGCGCGCGGACACCAAGACCATCATCCGCGGCGCCGCCACGTGCAAGCCCGTCCGCCGGGGCATCCTCGGCTCGGACTTCCACCGCCGCCTCGCGCCCCGCCGCGCCGGCGCCGGCAGGTTCGACCCCGCCCTCCTCCTCGGCGGCTCCTGCCTGTTCCGCGGAGGGGACCCTCCCGAAGTCTTCTTGCAGGAGCAGCGCCGCCCCTTCAGCTTCGACGCCGGGAAGCTCTTGAGCTCGTACTTGAGCTCGTACGAGCCCATGGTCTCGCGCGGCTGCCTCGTCGTCCTCCACCC
The DNA here is from genome assembly GCA_033239725.1 of Echinochloa phyllopogon. NCBI lineage: Eukaryota > Viridiplantae > Streptophyta > Magnoliopsida > Poales > Poaceae > Echinochloa > Echinochloa phyllopogon. The sequence goes on along the minus strand of BTCW01000009.1, from coordinate 4,889,690 downwards.
GCGCGGCTGGCTGCTATCCGCCGGGCTGCGAGTCGTCAACTGCCTCACCGGCCACGTGACCTGCATCGACTCCCCGGGGATCGCCGGCCGGGGCGGTGGCCGGCGTGTACCCACGAGCCCTGCTCGCCGTCGGCGAGGCCGGCCGCTCCTTCCAGCTGCTCGTCGCCGGCACGGGGCTGCTGATGAGGGTCTTCTCGTCGGAGCTGGGCGACTGGGGCGACGTCATCCAGGCCCACCTCCCGCCCAGCTTCATCCGCACCGTTCCCAACCGCCTCTCCCCGCCGCTCGTCATCGGCGCCACCGTCCACTGGCTGTGCAAGGAGAAGGGGGTCGTGGCCCTGGACACCAGCGCGGCGCGGGCCACGGTGATCAAGCTGCCGCCGAAATGCTTCAGCCAGGTGAGCTGCCCCAAAGGCATGGACAAGGGGCTCCTGGTGTCCTCGGATGATGGCAAGCTGAGCCTGCTCGTCGCCGAGCAAGTTGTGATATCCATGTGGACGCTGTCGTCGTCGGAGGCGGCGGCGAGGTGGACCCGGCAGGTGGTGATCCACAGGCAGGCCATTGGAAGGGAGGGTCCGGAATGCAAGGTGCGGTTCTTGCCGTTCGGTGAACTGAGCGGCACTGTGATGCTGCAGATGGAGCAAGTGGGGCTCATCCAGATCGACCTGATGGGATCAGGAGAGGCGCGCGTGATCAGGGACGAGTTCAATAAAACTAGAACATGAGGCGCGCTTTGCGCGCTCTATCATTTTGACATTTACAATGTCATCAGATATGTGTAATAAAATACAAATGTTTATATGTCTAAAAAATGTTTCAGAATCATAACATACTATTCCCTTATGGTGCTAGCTACATCCATCAGAATATCACATCGCGCCACCGGCAACCGCAGCGGTTCCTCTCCTCAAGCACAACCATTTTTCCCATGATTGATCTTCACACTTTCTACTGCCTGCAGTGATTAAAATTGCCGAAAGTGAGAAGCAAAAAATGTTATGTACATTATATTATTGCTAAAGAAACGATTCACCATAATAATCTTGAATGCAGTGTCCTTGACATGCAAGAACATTTTAAGCTATGGAAGGCAATATCCATCAAAATTCACTTTATGCAAGCATTTACTTAGGCAAGCATTTACTTAGGCAAGCATTTTCATGCTTAAAATGTTCACTTTATGTCAAAAAATGTTCAGATTAAAATTTCACTTTATGCAAGCATTTACTTATGCAATCATTTTAACTTTATGTCAAAAAATGTATGTACATAAGTACACTTTATGTCAAAATTAATGAGTAAAAAATGTTCAGATTAAATGCTTGCATATAAGTTAAATGTTCAAACTTTATGCAAGCATTTTCACTTTATGTCAGCATTTCATAGAGAAAACAGCATTTAACTTTCATGCTGAACCAGACTCCAGCCTCCCTTTCTGATGTTAGCACTGAAAGCCTCTCCAAAAAACCAAGCTCAGGTCGTTGCCACTTCTGCTATGTCAATGCCAGCAGAAAAGGAAGGAAATAGGGTGTTGCCAAACAATTCTAGCCTTTGCTAAAACCAATAAGGCAAAACATATATTGCAGTTTGTGTTTTTCCTGATAATTACAAATCACAGCAAGAAATGTTCCCATGAGTAGAAAAAAACTTGACATTTTCCTTTTCTGTTGATGGGATCTATCATTTTTTTCATGGATTTGACATTTTAATCAATGTATACTGATCAACTTGGTGATCTAATAGGACCTTTTTCAATTCAGGTTGGTTCATTCTGATTATGCATGGATGTTGTTAATGTACAGCATGGACTTCACTACTAAAAGCTTATAAAAACAGGAAGAAATTAAATCTGAATTGGTTAAACATATTTCGATCCCCTGCTCTCAACTACACCTCTACACCATAAACTGTAGTCTATCGACCAGTACTCAGTGTACTCATGCTAAATACAATCACAGTACCATATACAACATGTCAGAAACACCATTGCGTGAAACAAACTAAAAATCAAAGTTCTGCTACTGGCTCCTAACCATGCATGTCATGGAACAGATGGTATAAAGAATCACACAGATGGAATTCAGAACATACAATTCAACATCAGTTATGCACAAATATAATTTAGGAGGGGAGAGAAACAAACTAAACACATCAATATCTGCAACTGAATGATCTAATAAATATAGGGAGTAATCCCTTAAGTAGAACGAAGCCTAAGTTTCACATGAATAACTAACAACTGAACGCATGATTACTTGCTCAGATGCCCACACAAAGATTAACACAAATACAGAGTGCAAATAATTTAGCAAATAACCAAACTATTGCACGAACGGTCTCTATGAATTCTTGGAGAAGAATTAAGACAACTGCTCACACAATATGATTTCCTTGACAAGATGCATCACTTATCTAAAGTGCATACTGAGAATTGTTTCACATTAAAATTCCTATCATGATAAGCCATGCATCTTAGCAGTCAGCCACAAAATAGCTCCAATTTCAGCAAAATTACTTTCAATCAAGTAGGTGTATCTTTTTCTTTTTGAACATAGTAGTTACGGCATGTACAAATATTTGTTTGCGGTAATCCTCAATGCACTTGCGTAAAACACATGGTAATAAATACCTCTGAGCTCTTATCCAAGAAACTCACATCCGCTACTTGTTTGCATTTAACATGGCAATGCGAAGAGGTAAACTGAACTTACCCTCACAGTGTGATCCCTCACAAGGCGTCTTGCCAATGACCTAAATAACAAGCAAGAAAGTGAGAAATTTTAGTTAGGTGCTATACTGCTATCAACAAAGGCACGAGGAAGCACTCCATTTTTTTTTCATAAATGGCACCAGTGACTATTTTTGCATAAGAATAATTCAGGAAGACACATGGCGTGTCAAAAACTGAGGGGAGAACTCATGGCCACAAGTACCCTAACTAAATACAAAGTAACTCTGAATCTTTGGCTGCCATCAGAAACATTCATAGTAATCTACGTATATACTTCCTTTTGTCTCCATACCTTTCTACTGTTTTTAGGTTCAGGTGTAAACGCCTGAATATAAAAACCTACATTTACTTAGCTTTCATGTGAGAAAGAAAATCGCTTTACCTGGGAGAAATATGCAAGAAAAATTGCCCATCTGCTTTCCGCAGATACCCAACCAAGATGCATGATAAAAAAACACATAATCTAAGGAGATTATTGGGAAGAGAGCAGGGTGCACCTGGCAGTGGTTGAGCAGCACCTATGCGCATCAGGGCAGATCTAGGAGGGGTTGTAGGGCTGCCGCCTTGACCTCACCGTTGAGGATGCGCCGCCGCCGCCGCTTCTTTCATGGATCCAAGCCCACGAGAGAGGAGAGAGAGCTGGTGCCGAGGTTGCCCCTGCTTGACGAGGAGATGAGAGCGAGGCGCGGAGGAGTGACGACAGCGCCATGCCGGAGTGCAGGCGCGCGCGGCAAACATCTTGGGGCGGCGGCAGCGTGGAGAGGGAGGGAGGAAGAGGAATGCAGGAGAGCTAGGGTTGGGTCGGCAGTGCCGAAGCAGAGCCCGTGCGCGCGGACGCCGCAGCGGAGGGGAACACCGCGTCGTCAGTCGCGGCCGGCGCCGCCGGTGCCGGGGCGCACTCGAGCAGAGGCGCTAGGCGGCGGCGGGGGAGGAGAGGAAGGAGCTCCCGTGTTTTCTGGGTTTAGGGGAGAGGACTGGGGAAAGAGATGGGGAGGCGGGAAACAAATGGGAGAGCCGGAGAGGGAGAGAGACGGGAGATTGGATTGGTTGTTGTGGGGTCCACCATGTGACCAGCGTGCGTGCGTTTCATTGACTATCGGCACCCACTTCCACTGCATGGTCCTCCGCTGGCCCAGCTGCTTCGGTATGGCGCACCAGAGCAACGCGGCAGGCTGCTAATGGTTCCGGACGCCGGAAACGCGGACGTGCGAGCATTCATGTACGGCTTCATTCTGGAGCCAGGAGGAGGGGTCAACCCGATTGGCGCGTCCCGCTACCCGCGGTTGCAGCTGTGCATGCACGAGACAGACTTGCCCACTTTGATCCCAAGCATTAGCAATAACATGAAACATTTTTGATCATGAGATTCTATGATTAGCATGTTAAAGAAGTATCAATTCCACAATTGTTTGTGAACTCTTGTTCATTCTAACTGTTAATTGTACATAGTACGCCATCATCATTTTTTTTAAAAAAAAAGTAGACAAAAGGGCTAAAGAGCACCTACATTGCAACTTTGTTTTCTTTATTTCTTCCGTAAGGCAACGAGCGCGTCACGGAGATTAAGAGAATCTCTGGCAATTAAATACAGTTCTTGTGATCGGGGAGAGAATACAGGTCCCTGGTTTATTTGAGATTCTCTTTATTTCTTCCGTAAGGCAACAAGCGCGTCACGGAGATTAAGAGAATCTCTGGCAATTAAATACAGTTCTTGTGATCGGGGAGAGAATACAGGTCCCTGGTTTATTTGAGATTCAGAACTTGAAGGGGAAAAACCAATCTGTTGTGAGGTACTTCTTTCTGAGACGAGCGAGATCATTAGCAGCCATGTCCAGAATAGATTAGTAAACACGTGCTTTGGGTGGGAAAGATTCCACTTCATCATCCAAGGTATTCATGTGAACTGGCCTGTATGCTAGTCTAACCTTCTCGTTCTCCCAATACCTAAAAGAGTACAATTTCATCAATTTTCGTATTTATAAAAAACGAGTCATTCAACAAGAATTGGAGGGGCAACAAAGAGAAGACACTAACCCAAGCGTGTGCTTCATCCAGTTCTCATCATCTCTTGTCTGCACCAGCAAGGGAAAAGGAAACATTACTGGAAATGATCATATAATGAGCAAGGATGAGGGAACAGAGAACAAAGAAATAAAAAGGCAACGAACCGAAAAATCTTCACGAGCGTGAGCTCCTCTGCTCTCTTTGCGAGCCTCTGCTGAATGCATGGTTACACATGCATTTATTAGCAGGTTTTCTAATTCTATGGTCTCTACCAAGTCTGAATTCCTGTGAAATCAAAGAGAAACATGACAGGTGAGTGAAAAATTTATAGGCTGAGGATGATACGGTGTTTACTGGGGAAAGAGCCTACCATATTAGACTTCTGTCACTGATCTTGACACCATGGAAACTCTCCCATGCTTTGCTAATCAGTTTGCAGCCTAATAAGATGAACCGATCATAAGTTATGCATACAGACTTCACATTCCTTCAATGAAATCTGGCATGCCTGCCCCCTACTATTGATAGCTAGCAGATAGCTAGCATAGAGAAAATCAGGAGGGTATCCATACCTTCCTCAAGAGTTTCCTGTGTACGGAAAACCGCAGCATTGTTTTGCATAACACGTTGCATGTTGAGACGAATCTTCGAAGTAGGCAAAGATCCATTTGCATTCTTCAGCTTATCCAACCAAGCAATAGTCTTCTCTCCGACATCTTTTCCAAGAGGCTTCTGCTTCTCTCCTAGAATGCAGTGCAACAAGGAAATTTAATAAGATGCAAAGAGTAAAGCAGGTAACAAACCACTATTTAGCAATCTTGCATGAACTTGCCTGGTTTGGATATCTCAGCAACCCTGTTTGCACAAGCTCTCCCAAATACAACAATATCAAGAAGTGAATTTGCACCAAGCCTGTTAGCACCATGGACGGATGCACAGGCAGCTTCCCCAGCAGCCATCAGACCAGGAACAACTGCATCTGGGTTATCACCCTTGATATGCAGCACCTAATATGAAAAACAGCAATACAACCATCAGAACATAAACAAGTGTTCATTCAAGTCATGTGTCCATAGTAACGCTAGTACTGTCTATTCAAAGCATACCTCCCCATGATAATTTGTCGGGATACCACCCATGTTATAGTGCACAGTAGGCAAAACAGGAATGGGCTCTTTTGTGACATCAACACCAGCAAAAATCGCAGCAGTTTCAGATATACCAGGAAGCCTTTCTTTGAGAACTTCTGGAGGAAGATGGTTGAGGTGTAGGTAGATATGGTCCTTCAGTGGTCCTGAGACAAAATGATGAGAAACATCAAGCAACCATAAGAACAAAAAAAAATGCTGCCTCAAGCATAAAATGAGAATTCAGACATACCCACACCACGGCCCTCCCTAATTTCCATTGTCATCGATCTTGAAACAACATCACGAGATGCAAGATCTTTAGCAGTTGGAGCATACCGTTCCATAAACCTCTCACCTTCACTGTTCCTAAGAATGCCACCTTCACCCCGGGAACCTGAACACAAAAAGATTGATGCCACAGGAATTTCAGAATCCGACTGAGGACATAAGTGATGGAGTCATGGACAGACAAGAGTTTATAAGCATGTGATTTATGTGTCCAAATATAAAACTAAGTTGCACGATAACAAACCTTCTGTTATCAGACATCCAGCACCGTAAATGCCTGTAGGATGGAACTGCACAAACTCGAGATCCTGCAGTACAAATTGAACAAGTAAAGTCAGAACATAAGGAAAAGTAATCAAAACGGACAGGTTTAGTCCAGAAGGCTGACCTGAAGGGGTAATCCGGCACGTGCAACCATAGCGTTGCCATCACCAGTACACGTGTGAGCTGAAGTTGCTGAGAAGTAGGCTCTGCCATAACCCTGTTGAGATGAAAACAAAGACATGGCTATAAATATTCAGTAATAAATAAAACAATCAGTATTTAATACAGAGAGGATCTTACTCCGGTGGCTAGAATTGTATTGGAAGCACGGAAACGATGAAGGGTACCATCCTCCATATTTAGTGCAATTACCCCTTGGCAGGTGCCTGAAAAATTTTATTTGAATATCAACAGAGTTGTAAACTTGCAGTGAAGGAAGCAATATTATGACTTCTGATACAAAGCAGCACCAAACCCCAAAAAAGAAAATCAATTAGATGACAATCCTAACTGCGACTACTAAAAAGGGATCATTAACCAATTGTTTCCAACATTACAAAGTTATATGTTGTAATAAGCGCAGGCAACTAAAGAAGCCATATTAGCAGTTAATGCAGCTGGAAAAATAACGAATTAACAATGTAAGCTGTAGAACAATTGAACAACCACAAAAGAAGTAAAGAACAATTAAATGATGTCCAGCAGCAAGTTTAACAGAAAGCAAAACTACTGTGGCACGAATGTCAGTGCTTGAAGACAGAAAATATCAACACCAGATTTCCTGGACAAGGCCAATATCAGGGTGCAACCACATGAACAAATGCAAATACTAGTAAGGAAAATGAACAATCCATTCACATTTAAAAACTCTTCTTTCTGTTTAGCCACGGCGCCAGAACACAACAAACCGAAAAGAAAAACATAACAAACAAACAAAAAAGAAAAATAAGAATTGTATACCTTCATCGTCCATGAGGAGGTCCAGTGCAAAATATTCAACAAAGAACTGAGTATTGTGCTTCATTGCTTGGCCATAAAGTGTGTGTAACATAGCATGTCCTGTTCTATCAGCTGCACATGCACAACGATAGGCCTGCCCACCTGAAGATTACATAGCACATGAAAAAAATGGGAAAAGAGTAAGAAAGATACAACAAATGCATACTTCAAGTATCAAGATAAAATTTGAATACAATAACCTTTTCCAAAATCTAAGCTTTGGCCACCAAAGGCACGTTGATAAATTTTCCCATCTTCAGTTCTGGAAAATGGTAAGCCATAGTTCTCAAGTTCTATAACAGCTTTTGGCGCCTCTCTGCACATATACTGAATAGAATCTTGGTCGCCTAGATTAATATGAAGTATGCCAAAGGGGTCAAACAAAGGAAAATGCCGAAGTGAATAAAACATGTTAGATGTGACATGAGTGATACTGCAACATCTTATAGAGGTAGCCTCTAAAGATCTAAGTTCTTGAAACATCATCATGACTCATGAGTGCCTTAAAAAATGTCTTTCTATAGTAGCTTACCCAACCAATCACTTCCTTTGACTGTGTCATACATATGCCATCTCCAGTCATCTTCACTCATGTTGCCAAGAGCAGCATTTATACCTCCCTGCCATTATATGCGTTAATGGCACACAAGTAAAACCAACGTGTTAATGGCACACAGCAAAACTCATACAGCATTATCAAACAATGCGTTTTTTGGGGGGTTTTGCATTTTGATCATCTGAAAAGCAAACCATGGGGGCAAACTAGGTATAGGACATGACAGCAAGGCAAACAGCACGATTTTACAAAAAAAAGAAAATCATCAAAATAACAAGCATAGTGGGCGTGAATCCTGGCATAATGCTGCAAATTTTAAGCAGTATTCATGACTCAGATGTCTTGCAAAATGCCAAGTGAACAAAAACCTGTCCCTGCCAAATTGAATATATTTTCAAACTAAATAGCAATCTAAAGTGGTCAAAGTTATGCACTTTCAGTTTTAGACTCGACTCACATTTTAGATGCCACATACAAATATACTGAATTACAATAAAACTCTACCGAAATTTGAATCTACAAGGCATTCACAGGGTCCTTTCTGAATGAACACAAATACTGCACCTTGCATCATTCTTCCTCATGTGAAAAGCTGTGACATCTAAATGTTGCACCAACCATCTCCTTTTAAGTAACACCAACACAGTTTATAGATTATGTGCACACTACCTGAGCATACCAAGTACATATCATTCACATAGAGACTTGTAGTGAAATCAGATAGTCATAGCACTATCAGTAGACATCTTATATTGCCCATTCATTCTTGTAAAATATATTCCATCATGCTGAATTAGGTGACCTCTGGCATTTTGCACATAATGTTAACATTCACATAAAAAAACATTTCACTCAGTTTATTTCTCCAGTGATGTACGATACTTAACTTAGCAGTTACCCATTACATACGGCGTCATAAAATTCACTCTCCTAGTACACTAAGTACAGTAACTCACAGTCGTATGCCCAAATTTTCATATCGATAAGACCATGCATGGCATGTTACTAGATCTAAGTAGACTGTACAAACTCCAAGCACAACCTTGTAATATGATATGAACGTAAAAGCAGACTTTCCAAAATTCACATACCTGAGCTGCCACAGTATGTGACCGTGTGGGGAAGAGCTTGGTGATGCAGGCTGTGTTGAACCCATGCTCCGAGAGGCCAATCGCTGCCCTGAGCCCTGCACCTCCAGCTCCCACCACAACAGCATCGTAGGTGTGATCCACCACCGTGTAGGACTGCAGTAACAGGCATGAACCACAGTCAATCAAATCAAACAGTGCACACTCCAAAACACATGCATATTGCTAATGACTGAACTATCTTATAACAATCATCTCTAGCTTGTGGCAACAACTGCTATGAAACTGGCCGGTCTATAACACACAATCTAATATGCTAATGTCGATTCAATCCACAAACCAGGCATTTGCAGTATCAAAACAAAGTAGTTCTCGAATCAAGCGGTGCTATCACCAGATTTATTCCCACGATTTGTATATGATTTTTTTCAAAGAAAAAATCGCATTTAAACCACAACAAAACCATCGCTGTCACGATCACCGATCAAAAGCAAAACAAGCGGAAATATCCGGTATAAAAGCGGTGGGGCAATGGACGCGACGAATCGACGCGGAGCGGTAGTGTGGGGGAGGCGAGCAGATACCGAGCTCGTGGAGAAGAGTCTGGAGGCGGAGGCGGCGGCCTTGGCCTTGCGGAGGCCCCGCGACACGCAGCTGCGCCACATCTTCGTAGATCGGGGCGGACCACTCCCTCGGCACTCGCGCGCGCGTGGAGGTTTTGGCTTGGGCGTGTGGGGATGGTAGCCTGGTAGGGGAGGAGAGAGACGGGGGCTGGCAGGGAACGGAGAACTGGAGAAGGGAAAGGGAGGCGGGCGGCTCCGGTACGGTGGGGGCGGCAAGGGTGGGTGGGGGTGCGCGGTGGGGAGGTGGAGGTGGGCCACTTGGCCCCTCTTTCTTTGGGCTTTTTGGGTGGGAGCGCGTGGCAACCGAATGACCGACGGCTGGCCTTTGTTGCCCCCAGGAGGCCCGAGTTTGGATGTTTGATGTACACAACCAAAGCCCATCTAAAAGAAAGTCTTATGTAATCTTGTTCCTCGCACTATTTTGAAATAAGTCCATTCCACAACCCTCATCTATCGTCGTCGTCCGATTTGAGACCCTCAACCGCGAAACCGGCTGTTCGGGACACACGAACTATTGAAACCGTCCATTTTTCAATAGTTCGGGTGTCCCGAATAGCTGGTTTCGCGGTTGAGGGTCTCAAATCGGACGACGGCGATAGATGAGGATTGTGGAATGGACTTATCATCATACAAAACTTAGTTTTGCCTCCCTACTACATATTTCTCTCAACATGCAAGCTTGCCACGTCATCCATCCACTAGGACTATCCATTTATGTCACCCATCGATCTTCTATGACCAATATCATCCATGGTCTTTGCAAGTGCAATGCTACAAAATTCGCACAATAGATGTCATTCACTGGTCTTCTATTACCAATACTATCCACGGTCTTTACAAGTACAATGCTACAAAATTCGTACAGTAGAAATACATAGATGACAATCATTTAAGAGTCGTTCTTTCACAACAAAATGAACATGTTTTTATGTATAATATTGTTTGCAAAAGAATATTGCCATGCAATTACCTTAGTGTTTCTATTTTCAAATTTAATCTTAAATCATGTATAATGTCGTTTGCAAAAAAAATATTACTATGCAATCAATTTAGTGTTTTCAAATATTATTTAAGAAATTCCCGTGGCATCGCGCGGGGTACCACCTAGTTCCTACTATTTTCATCTCCAAGCTCTAAAATAAATCTTATTTTCAGACATCATTTTACTATCACATTTTGCTAGAATAAATACGATTAAACTCTAGTCCAATCTAAACTATAACATCACCATTGGAACCATAAATGTATTAACTCAATTATGACATGTATTAATGTGCTATTCGGCATAGGTAGTTCACTTTATCTCTTGTTACATTGCATGGACTTAACTAACATAGCATTACCACATGAATGAATATCAATATGTGCGTGCTAGATCTGTAATATTTTTACTATAATCCGCATGCTTCAACATTGGATAATGTAATTAGAGGGAATGCGTCATTTTCACATGTTGTTTCAGGAATAAGTATTGTAACTGCAACATATCATCAACTTGCGTTGAGTAGAATAGCTAGCAGGAAGGGAAAGAGCACATTGACATTGCTTTCTGGAAGTAACACAAAACCTTTTTTTAATGAAAGGAATCTCTACCGGTTGGCATTATTATTCCATCATCTAATTGACAGCTGACTCCTCTAACAACCTTTTCTTCTTAAAAATAACAATGAGTACTCCCCGTCCATCATTTTAGTTCTCATTAATCATGCCATGTGCTACATTGGCTTGATTCTTCTTTAAGCAATAGGGAAGGCTTGTACATGATGCAATTTTTCAGGACAAGCCAAGTTGCCAAAATAAGCTAGACCGACCACGCATCATCTGAGTTCTGAGGGAGGAGGGTGGCCCGACTCTCGGCGGCTATCTCGGCCGCCCTTGCCGCGCCGCGGTTCGCAGTTTTGGCAGGCTGCGGGTGTCCACCTCAACCATATCAATCAACCAATTCAAAGGGCGGGGAGCGTACTACGTGTAGCACCACCATCGTCTGCCCGTCCAGGCGTCCATCGTTCCCGTCTGCTGCCGCCCACGGGAAAAGGCAAACGACCGGCAAGGCGGCTAGGTGCAATACAAAATCCGGAGGAGCTCCCAGGAGGCGAAGAGCAGATCCGCTTTCTCGTCCAGCGATCACCCCTCCCCGGTCGGTGTTATCCGTCCCCGAATCCCCTCTCGACCCCCACGAATTTTCTTCTCGTTTTGGTATCCTTCGGGTCGCCTCGATCCCCAGCCTGTCGGTGCCAAAGCTCGATCCGGTGGTTCGTTAGGTTTCGGAAGGGATTGTTTGCGATTGGTGATTTCGTTGATCGTTCCTTCGGTTCCGTGGTTGTTAATTTGATTTGTTGCTTTTTCGTTGTTGCAGACTTGTAGCGGAAGCCATGGCGTCGCCGGCGCTAATCTGCGACACGGAGCAGTGGAAGGGCCTCCAGGTTCGTGAATGAATTCATGGTCTCGCTCGCATTGTGCGGGCTTCATGCTCTGATTAGGCTACTATAGGCTCACTGTCGGTTTCTGCTTTCACTTGTTGGGGGATGCAGTCGCACGTCGGCGCGATTCAGAAGACGCACCTGCGGGACCTGATGGCCGACGCTGACCGGTGCAAAGCAATGACGGCGTAGGACCTCACCGCCTGTGCTCGTGATATTTCATCTCCTGTGTCTGTGTGTGGATTTCGTTTGCTTAGCCGAGCTGAATGGTGTTTGGTTGCAGTGAGTTCGAAGGGATTTTTCTGGATTACTCAAGGCAGCAGGCGACCACCGAAACCATTGAGAAGCTGCTCAAATTGGCAGAGGTGAACGCCTGTCTCGCTTTCTTTTAAATCATTAAAGAGGCAGGGATTGTACTTCTGTGTGGTGATTCGGGATCTGTTTGGTTTGTTCTAGGCTGCGAAGCTCAAGGAGAAGATTGAGAAGATGTTTAAAGGTGAAAAGGTATGCATAATGATCTGAAACTATTATTCAGTTATTCCATCAGAAATGTTTATTCAGCATACAGGTCAATGTGCCAGCCATGGATCATTGGGTACTTTTTACTTCTTTTAGCTTGGATGTAATTATAATTACTTTATATACCTTGACATTTTCTCTGACGCATAATATTGGACTGATGTTCTTAACATGTTCTAGTTGTCCAGTTAAATTGCTCTAATAAACTTCTAACATAAGTCAATTGTTTCTGTCAGATAAATACTACAGAGAACAGGTCAGTGCTTCATGTTGCTCTAAGGGCTCCAAGAGATGCAGTCATAAACAGTGATGGGGTGAATGTGGTCCCTGAGGTTTGGAGTGTTAAAGATAAAATCAAGCAGTTTTCAGAGACTTTTAGAAGTGGAGCATGGGTAAACTTTCAGACAATTCTTGGTCTAATTAAATGTGGCAGAATCATGAAGGTTGATCATTGGAACTGTTTGTACTGCAGGTCGGAGCAACTGGAAAAGCATTGACAAATGTTGTGTCAGTTGGAATAGGTGGTAGCTTTCTTGGGCCTCTATTTGTGCATACTGCACTCCAGACTGGTAAACTATTGAGCTCTTCAGTCCTAGGTTCCCTAGAAACTTCCATGCATTTTCAACTGATATGCCCAGAAAATATTGCCGATTTTCAGATCCAGAAGCAGCAGAATGTGCGAAAGGCCGGCAGCTGAGATTGTAAGTGTGTATTTGAAGCATGCTCATTTTCGTGTTTTAATTGTGTATTTAGAGCATGTATCTATGTGATTATTTATGACATCTCTAGTGTTCTGCTTTACTTTGATGAAAGTTGAGTGGTTAGCTTCTCCATGCATGTTGGACACTTGTACTGGTGTGACACCTATGCTCGAAGATATTTATTAGTCTTCACGTAGTGATTTGACTTTTAGACGCCATTAACACCTCCTATAAGGGCTCCTGCCACTTATACTGTAACTTCCGTATACATGAAACTTTTTTGCATAGTGGAATAAAACAAAGTATCCCAACCTCTACACATGATATTGTTTTACCGTGTTTACGAATCGGTATCTATGTTTTTACCATACCGATATGCACAATCTTTATGCTATTCATCTAGTAATTCATGTCCATTTTGTATCAGCCTTGCAAATGTTGATCCAGTTGATGTTGCACGAAGCATTAAAGATTTAGATCCTGAAACTACTCTTGGTAATCACCATGCCTCACTCCAACGTAGATTCTTTGTATTTAACTGATGAATATCTGCTGAAGATTTTTTATGTTTCTCATCTAATAACTGCAGTTGTGGTTGTATCGAAGACCTTCACAACAGCTGAAACAATGTTAAACGCTCGAACTCTTAAGGAGTGGATCATCTCCTCCCTTGGGTTAGTTTTAGTACCTGAAAGATCCTTTTTCACCCATTATCCCAACTTACTGTGATTGAATTATAAATTTGTTGATTCAGGCCACAGGCTGTTGCAAAACATATGATTGCTGTCAGTACTAATCTTAAGGTACTTCTGGACCTTTTTTTCCATCCAAATTTTGCTGAATCCTCTTTCCGAAATCCATCATATTCAGACTTGAGTTTTATGATGTATGAATACTTCATATATATAGGATATCTGTCTATTGTATTAGAATTAGGATAGTTCAAAATATTTTGATTCTGATGTGGTCAATTTCCAACTGTACCATTTCTGTCTTTGAAGCTTGTGAAGGAGTTTGGAATCGACCCAAACAACGCTTTTGCCTTCTGGGACTGGGTTGGTGGACGCTATAGTGGTGAGATATTATTCTGTATATAAACATTATTGGCATACCTAGTGTTCTGTGTCATAACTCTAGTTCAATTATGCAGTTTGCAGTGCTGTTGGTGTTCTACCGTTATCTCTTCAGTATGGTTTTCCAATTGTCCAGAAGTATGCTTTCTGAACTTATATTATGATAATGTGTTATGATAATGTTGGAAGCCAGAAAAACCATTTTCAGAGTAAGATTGAAGATCACCAGTATTGACATTTCTTTTTTACCTTTCAAAGATTTTTGGAGGGTGCTTCCAGCATTGACAACCACTTCTACTCGTCTTCATTTGAGAAAAATATACCTGTAAGTGGCTTTCTTATGGTAATCAATGATTTCAGATACTCAGCAAGATCAATGTCACAGGTTCTATCATTTATGGGCAGGTACTGCTTGGTTTGTTGAGTGTGTGGAATGTTTCATTTCTTGGCTACCCAGCTAGAGTAAGCGACTTCTCCATTTGATGTATTGTGTCCAGTTATGAATAGTTATTGGTACATGTTCTAAGTAGTACTTTTTTGTTTATTGAATGTGTGTTCTAGGCAATATTACCATATTCCCAGGCACTTGAGAAATTGGCGCCACATATACAGCAGGTACTTTACTATGTTTTGTTTTAATGCTATCTGGAAATTCTCTTTTGGTTATTATTAATCCTGATGTGCTGACATATGATTATTGATTATTATGTTATAAAGCTTAGTATGGAGAGTAATGGAAAGGGTGTCTCCATTGATGGTGTTCCACTTCCCTTGGAGACTGGTGAAATTGATTTTGGTGAACCTGGAACTAATGGCCAACACAGCTTCTATCAATTAATCCATCAGGTAATAATACTGCTTCCAGGTTCCATACATGTGGCAATGTTACCAAGCTGTAGCAGTTCTGTAAATCTGTACCGCCTGATCTACTTTATGATGTTCCTGAGACAGTTGGTATTTATATCATGTAAGAGAGTATGCCATAGGAATTGACTTAATAATCTCAGAATTGCTGACATCAACTGGCAGTTAGATCTTGATGACATTCAACTGTACTGATTTGTTATATGCTTGATTTATCATGTTATCGTCCTTTCCGTATTGATATTTTCATGACTTTTGCATGCTCTAATTTTACATGCGTCTGCACTTGTATGATAATTACTTCTTAAGCTATATAGCCAGCATGTTTTTCCAATCTGTATTTCTGTTCTGGTTGATAAATGATAATTCCTCAGAGTAATGTTGAAGATTGTCGATTTTGTTCGCTTCTAAAACTTGTGAATGAAAATTGGAGTACCAAGTCTTTCCACCTATTGGGAATTTGCATATTTTATTGACTATGGTTGTATTGAAACATGCAGGGAAGGGTCATCCCTTGCGATTTTATTGGTGTTGTAAAAAGTCAGCAGCCTGTTTACTTGAAAGGTATTTTGTACATCTGACTTCCAATGCTCTTGTTGACATTGTAATTCTTCAAATGTCTTTAAAACGCTTACAACAATACATCTTTTATAGGAGAAACTGTGAGTAATCATGATGAACTGATGTCCAATTTCTTTGCCCAGCCTGATGCACTTGCTTATGGAAAGGTACATACTGAATGGCTATTTTGGACAGTTCGCTAAAGCTTTTGCTTTGTGTACTGAAACTGACTGCTTCTTTTCAGACTCCTGAACAATTGCACAGTGAGAAAGTTCCGGAGCATCTCATCCCTCATAAGGTGATAACAGCTCACCTATTACTTAAACTGATGCATCAGCATTACACCTGGAGATATATATTTAGCTTTTCTGATTGAGCTTTCTTGCCTATCTTTTCTTAACAGACTTTTAAGGGCAATCGACCATCACTAAGTTTGCTGCTGCCTACACTATCCGCATATGAGATTGGACAGGTTCGTCACAAGTACATACATCATAGTACCAAAAAAAGAAGTACATACATCATTAAAATTGAAATCGTTCAGTCAATAGGACTCTAGGCTGATATGGGGAATTAATAATGTCTATATTCTTCAGCTTTTATCAATCTATGAGCACCGGATTGCAGTTCAGGGTTTCATATGGGGAATTAACTCGTTTGATCAGTGGGGAGTGGAGCTAGGGAAGGTACGTGCACGATCTTCTGTGTCTTTGTTCGTTCCCATATTTTCATTTTATTCAAAGTTCCAGTTGTTTCGGGCCCTGTGGTGTCCATATATATTTCTCCCCCTGCTGCGCGCATGTTTGTACGTGCAGTCCTTTGCACCTGATGATTATTTTATTCCTGGAATTTGATGTTTCAGTCACTAGCTTCACAAGTGAGGAAACAGTTGCATGGATCCCGGATGGAAGGGAAGCCTGTTGAGGGTTTTAACCACAGTACTTCTAGTTTGCTAGCACGATATCTCGCCGTACGCCTCTTTGCTACATGTTATCATTTCACAATCTGGCCATAGTGATAAAATCCATTTTGCAAGGAAAATTTGGAAGCACTTACACTTGGGTTTATTCAATTTTGTAGGTCAAGCCATCCACCCCATATGACACTACTGTGCTGCCGAAGGTTTAACCATGTTTCACATGCTAATTGCTAAGTTCTGACTTGGCAAGGTTGAGAAGTATTTGTTCCTTTTGGGAGTGCTGTAATTTTGCGGTTTTGTGTAGTCCTACTACTTGGAGAAGAAGAGAAAACAGCACCGATATTGTGGAATAAGTAAGTTTACCCGGGCAGCATGAGGAAACCGAAGAATGTGTTCTTCGAGTTTTTGTTTGCTCTACCATATACCCGTGGAAACGAATGTGAACTCAGCTGCACCTATAATACCATATTTGTGTCTTTTGTTTGCACTGGATATTATGCTTTTGCTCCCGCGAGGGTGGCCTTATAGCCTCTGTTTTTTACTTTCGTACCACTGCCCCTATGTTCTGTTGTGAGCATTGTTGCGTGCTCTGTTCTGCTTGACAATACACAGGCGTATGGGTATCTGTTCATCTACACATTCTCCGTGTGATCAATGTACATATGTACAAAGGCAGGCTGCTCACAGACGCCAGAGCAGGACGATCGCCCAATCAACAACGGGCGCGGCGAGCATGAACTGCAACGGTCCGGCATCACAGGCGTGCACGACGCAGCAATTCACAGCTGCTGCTACCTGTGCGGCCGACCCTTCACCGGACTCAACTCGTCGCCGGAGAAGGATCCCTCGCTTACGATCGGCGAGACACGGCCGCCGAATCCAGTGACGACCGCGCCGCTGTACTCCGGGATCGCCATGGGCGCCTGCCTGATCCGCTCCATGTCGGACGTGTACTGCCCGGGAGCCCTGTTGGCCTTGTACGAGGTAGCAGCCGGCGGCGCCGCCGTGCCGAACGCCATGCTCTGCCCGGGCCGCACCCCCTCGTTCAGGTCCTCCAGCGACATTTCCCCCTCCAGCGCCCTCACGATCTGAACCCAAAACACAATTGCCATTGCCATTCCCTGAGCTCTCTGCAGCATGTCTGGCGAAACAAGCGGTGTGCGGGTGGTGACCGCGCGACGTCGAGTACCTGGCTCATCTTGGGGCGCTTCTTGGCCGAGTGGCGCACGGCGGCCGCGGCGCTGGCGACCAGCCGCGCCATCTCCACGGGGTCGTAGTTGCCCTGCAGCCTCGGGTCCGCGACGCCGTCGTAGTCTCCGTCGGACAGCGCGCGCGACAGGGCCGGCCTCGCCTGTACACAACAGAGCCAAACCCCGTCAGATCGTGCCAACGCAAGCAAAGCAAGCGCCGCGCTGGTAAAACGATGTGCCTGCCAGGGTGAGAGGACTTGCCCAGTCGACGAGGCTGTCCTCGAGGAACGAGCTGGCGGTGCCGGCGTCGACGGGGCGCCGCCCCGTGAGGAGCTCGAGCAGCATCACGCCGTAGGAGAACACGTCCGACTTCTCCGTTAGCTTCCCGCTCGACGCGTACTCCGGCGCCAGGTACCCGAACGTGCCCATGACGCGGGTCGACACGTGCGTGTTGTTGTCCGAGCTCAGCTTGGCCAGCCCGAAGTCCGCGACCTGGAAGACAAAGGTATCTATCAGATGCCACAGGAACAGTAGAGCGATGTGATCAGAGCTGTCAGTGGCGTCATCCTTGATACACCCACCATTGCTTCGAAGTTGCTGTCGAGAAGAATGTTGGCGGACTTGATGTCGCGGTGGATGATCCGAGGATGACCTTCATCGTCACATCATAAATGAAATATAATTCAGAAATGATCACAATTCACATCACAGACCAAGCTGTTGATGACAATGCAGAGGATCGAAACGGGATAGGGATGCTCACAGTCTTCGTGCAGGTAGGCGAGCCCTTTCGCCGACCCCAGCGCGATGCGAAGCCTCGTGGACCACTCCATCACCGGCTGCCCTTTTCCTGCAACAAACCCAACACGTAAATCAACGGCACCTGAGGCCACCGACAACGTTGCCCGCGCGTTTAACACTGTAGTAACCGTCACCGACCGTGGAGGTGAAACTCGAGGGTCTTGTTGGGCACGAACTCGTAGACGAGCACGCGCCTGGCGCCGGCGATGCAGTAGCCGACGAGGGACACGAGGTGGCGGTGGTGCACCCGGCTGATGATGTCCACCTCGGCCTGGAACTCGCGCTCCCCCTGCCCGCTCCCGGACTTGAGCTGCTTCACGGCCACCGCCCTGCCGCCGGGGAGCACGCCCTTGTGCACGTACCCGAACCCGCCCTGCCCGAGCAGGTTCGCCGGCGAGAAGTTGGCCGTGGCCGCCGCCAGCTGCTCGTAGGTGAAGGTGCCCTTGCCGAGCCCCAGCGCCTCGTGCGGCGAAGGCGGCGCCAGCGGCGGGCCGGAGTACGCGCCGGAGGCCATGTCGGGCGGCGGCGCGTGCCAGCCGCCCCCCGGCGGGCCGAAGGTGCTCATCGCCGCCGCCGCCGCGCCGGTGTCGCTCTGCCATTGCGGTTGCGGCCCATGCGGGTAGTACTCCGTGCTGTTGCCTGCGGTTGCAACGGTATTGGGCGGCGATTAATTGAAGTCAAGAAAGACAGGAATCAACAGCAAGCAAGAACTACGAGTGGGCGGCGACGCCGATGGCGGTGTGCCTTTTTTACCTTTGTACACTGATGACGAATCGGCGTAGTAGTGCATGGGATTGTGAGGCCTCTTCCTCCTCCTCGGCGCCGTCCTCCTCGAGCAGCAGAGGCAGGCGGCGACGAGGATGACGAGCAGCGCCGCCGCGCCGGCAGCGGCGAAGACGACTTCCACCATGGTGGGACCGCCACGGTGTGTAGGAGCCGGTGGCGAACTGCCGCCGCCTTCACGGGAGCCTCTAGACGGTTGCTCTGGCGGAGAGTGGGTCCTGGCCGGTGAGAACGGAGCGCCATGATGGGACCTGACCGGCGGCGGCGGCGGCGGTGACGAGTCGCTGGGCTCGGATGGCGCCGGACAGGATGAAGCCGTTGGCGGCGGCGGCGGGGAAGACGATTCCGTCGACGGCGGCGGGGCGGTCGAAGGAGAAGGGCTGCTCTTCGGCGGCGACGGAGCCGCCGGCGGGGCGGTCGAAGAATTAGACGACATGAATGACGTGACGCGCCACGAGACGATCAATTCGCACAGACTCGAGAGACCCGCGCCCCGGCCAGGGGATGAGGAGGAGGAAGCCGCAATGGCGTCGCGGCTCCTCCCCTCCCGCTCCCGGGCACGCACGGCGCGACGCCGAGCGGCAGCGGCAGCAGCGGTCAGGCCCGGCGCGCCTGCTTCCCGGGCAAGTGCGCGTCAGGGCATTTCATCCCGCCGCCATCTCACGAGGGGCGAAAAATAGGAGGAGGAGAGGAGGATCCCCATTGTTCCCCGCCTGCTTGCTCCCCTGTTGCTGTTTCTGTTGCGTTCTGTTGTGTTGTTGATCTCGGCGGGTGGTTGGTGTTTACCTCATCTGCAGGGTCGTCAGTTGTGAGGCTGCGGGATGCATGGCAGCTGGTGGGGCCACCGGCCACCCTGGAATTCCCGCGTGACACGTAGGCAAGTATTTTACTGTAGAATCTAGCTGGACCTTTGTTTGGTTCTTCGTCAACCAGCCAGCCATCGACCATGTGTCACCGGAGGTCTAAAGACGAAGACATCGTTAACCGTGTGTTGATGCGTGACATCTTGGATAACAGGTTGCCACGTGTGACCATTGAAAACATCCTAAAAAGGCAGTTCACAACCTCAGCTTTCTTCTTCCACGAAATTTTGTCAAGGGTATCCTTGAGATATGAAATTGAATGGATGACGCTTGTCAACCATATCATGGATGACCGGTTACGAAGAGACCGTTTCATTTTTGTTTTGCCGGTAGATATTGCTCCTTCCGCACAAATTGCATGAGTGCACCGAGGTTCAATAAAGAAAAGTTCATTTTTGTGTGACGGGAGAGAGAGGTGTGCTAAATGGACTAAAATGCCTTGATTGATTAAGGCCTATATATGGTTTCTAAGAGGGAGATGTTCTTCCTCCTTCATCCCCTCTTCTGTTGCCACGCTGTACTAATTAGCTTCGTGCGAACAAACCGAGAAAGAGCAAGATATGGATTGTTTTTGTTCGTGTTGTGTCTAGGGGGTAGGACATGGTGAACACGTGTGCCCATGCGGCATGCGCATGTTCATTAGGAACTAATGAGGTCCGTACATTTGTCACGATGGCGGTATGTAGAGGGGTTTAATGGGCCTGAAAAAAGGGAAGACCATTGCGATGAACCAAGTGAGCACAATGAGCGAACCATGGGGCCTGATGAGCTCCCTGTACACACAAAGTCAATCATCGAGCATGTAAGTATCAACCATGTAAGATCAGCACCATTGAAGCCGAGGCATGCATCGTTATTGCAACAGCAGCCGCCAAAGCATGCAAGATGACCACCATTGAAGCAGCGTCATTACAGCGGCACAAGCAGAAATGAAGAGAAATACCTCTTATTTCCCATTTCCTCCTGTTATCAAAATTTTGCATTTTAGTCTATTCATCACCTTTAGTCCTCTCATGAGGATTCTTCTTTTTTTTTGCGCCAGTTTTCTCCAGTAAATTGTCACAATCATTCTTTTAAAAGGTAGTAAAAAAAGAGTAGTGTCTGCCGGTGAAAACCACAATTAGACAAAATGTGCTCTATCAGATTCCACGTTTGGACTGTTAGAGTGGTTCAAATTGGCAATTCCACTTGAGTGACTCTATCCTCCCACAAGTACTACACACGTTCTGTGGGATATGCATCCCCGGGTACCCTCAAGACAGAAGACCGAGTCCTAGTAGAACTACTCGGACAACTACTCGTGTACTCCTACTAGGACTAGGACTCTCAATTGTAAACCGACTAGGATACTTACCATGTAAACCTTGCCCCCTGGATATATAAAGGAGGGCAGGGGTCCTAGTTCGGTAGATTAGATCAGATCAGATCAGATCAGACAACCACACGTGCAATACATTCAAGCACACAAGACGTAGGGTATTACGCTACTCGCGGCCCGAACCTGTCTAAATTGTGTTGTTCGTGTACTTTCGTTCCCAGAACCCGGCGAGACCCACACAAAACTACTCCCTGGGATATCCCCGGTTAGACGTGCTCGACATAATTCGTCGATACGTTCCTTCACGCAATGATGCTATATGTTTATTTCTCCCCTTATAACAAAGCATCAAGTACCACTCGCGTGGTTGAGGTTGATACCTTCACTTATAGTCATGTACTACCGTATATCCTTATATGGAAAGAGAACTAGCACACTGGGTGTGTTTAGTTCTAAAAAGTGATAGGAAAAGTTTGGTAAAAATGTCGCATCCGACACTGTAGCGTACTGTAGCACTTTTCGTTTGTTTGTGGTAAACATTGTCCTACCATGACCTAACTAGGCTCAAAAGATTCGTCTCGTCGTGTACATCAAAACCATGTAATTAGTTTTTTTATGTACACACGTTAAGGGGTGTTTGGTTCCCCGGACTAAAATTTTAGTCCCGTCACATCGAATGGAAGAATACTAATTAGAAGTATTAAATATAGATTAATTACAAAATGCATTACATAAGCAAGGACTAATTTACGATACGAATCTATTAAGCCTAATTAGGCCATGATTAGACAATATAATGCTACAGTAATAATTTGATAATTATGTACTAATTATAGGTTAATTAGGCTTGTTAGGTTCGTCTCGCGGAGTAGATATGACTTATGCAATTAGTTTTATAATTAGTTTATGTTTAATGCTACTAATTATCACTTATTTGAGGGACTAAACTTTAGTCCCTAGGATCCAAACACAGCCTTAGTGTTCCATGGATGATGAGAGAGATTTGATGTGATATGTGGATAGTGAAGTTTGGAGAGAGAATTTTGAGAAGTTTGATGATTCGATGGGAACTAAACACACAGCCACTTTCATCTCCCCTGTCTTCTTAAAGTTAAAAAAACTCCTATCAATTACTTGTTACCTCATTTTCTACCCACTACCATCACGCTGTGAGCCTGTGAGGAGGCATTTGTTGTTGGGGGCACCTTTTAGAGTATTGTTCGCCTAATCAATAATCATCATTAAATTACTTTGCTATTTGCTTTGTGGGCATCCCACAAATTTTCCTTCACGTGCTAGCGTTAATAAGCTCCCTAGCTCTAGTGCCACACTTTTTTTTTGAAAACGTCTAGTGCCACACTTGTTACCTCTCTAATGAATCATGATCATCGAGTTGCCATACTCACTGTGCCGTGAGTCTGTGACGGCCACAACAAATAACATCTGAGTGAGTGGTACTTCGAGCGTCTGGCACACGAACTAAAAAAACGTCAAGCGCAACGAAATGAAACGGCCAGAGGAAGGTTGGGGTGAAATTTTTTCTAAAATTACGGAATAAGCCGAGGGCCTGTAGGCAAAACGCGTCAGGTCACGTGAAAAAGCAGCAGCTGGTTGTACTTGTACGCGATCCCCACGTCTCTCTCCGTCCTGGCATCCGCCTCGTTAGGCTCGTAAACCCCCACTCACTTCCTCTTCCCCTCTCGCTCGCTCTCGCTTCCCCACCCGGAAAACCCCATTTCCTCCTCCGCCGCTAGGGCTTTCGCCGCCGCCGCGGCCGCATCCATGGCCGCCGCCGCCGCCGACGCCGACGCCGGCGACCGCGAGAATGCAGACACCAACCGCTGCACCACCGCCGACGCGCCTCCACCTCCCGAGAACACCGAAGGTGATTAACCGATTCCTTCTCCCCGCCCCGCACTTTCCCAACTCTCCGCGTACTCTTGATCGGGCGCTTGAACGGGAGCGCCGAGCCGCTTTCGCGAGCCCTGGCTTGGTGGGTGGGTTTTGATTTCCCGTTGGTGGCCTGGACGCGTGGTTGATCGATCTCTCAGGTGCATGCGTAAGTGCGAGGCGGCGCCCGCTATGCCGGGTTCGCGTGCCGTTTCTGGGACTTGTGCCTTTTGCGGTGTTTTGGGTGCGTAGGTGCGAAGCAAATTGGTGAGCTTGCGACGCCCGCTGGGGGTTTGCTTCGGTTGTCCTGTGGGACGATCGACCTTATAGTTTCTGTCAGACTGAAGAGGTTCCTTTGGTAGAGTGAATTTGTATGTGGCGTGCGTGTTGTGTTTTAGTATGTTGAGCATGTGGGACTACAGTTTGGACTTTGGATCGTTTAGATTTGGTTCTCTTTTTACTCAATTTTAGCCAGTAATTTGACCGCTGGCATGCTGTTGATGGCTATATACTGTGCACATTGGTGTTCAGTGGCATTATGATACATCCTAGATTGCTTGGTCTTTTTTGAGCTGTACCATATAGATGTTATATTTCGTTGGTGATAGTTATCACGTCCTCTTTTGGTTCGGTCATTTACTGTTAAAAACCCTACAGTGATAAAAGTACAATTTTCCGTAGATCCACTGTAATGGAACACTACTAATCATGACATCTTATGTTGAAGTTACTGTTTTTAAATGCAAGATTACCATGAATTACTGTACCAACTAAGAACTTTAATTGTTTCTTTTTTTTGAAACGAAAAAATTGGTAAATGCTTGTTTACTTGCTAGCTTTGTGTAAGAAAATTCATGCTATTGCATTAAACATAGCATAAGCAATATCCTCTGTTGAGTTGTACGGATGCTTGAATTCCGTGGATTTTTTTCCTCTCCTTTGATATGTATGCTTTCTCCATAGGCAAATTATTTGCTGGTTAAATGTGGAGACCTGCTCTCTATTGTTTCTGGACACAACGATTTTGCGCTTTGCTTATGGTTACATGTTTCTGCAGACCAATCGGACCTGGATATCAACGACACACTCTCTACTCAATTGCTTGAGCCAGAACTGGGGGAAAACAAGGTAATAACAATCACTAGACAAGTATTTAAGAGTGCTTGGACATTATATATTCTTTCAATCTGCATCATCTTGGTATCCTGCTATATCAAAACAAGTAAAGGATAACTAGAGTAGAAATAGCATAGTCCCTTAGTCTCAAGTCCTCTTAGGTAGAAGATCTGCATGCAGCAGATTTTCTTTTATCAATAATTCAAACCAGTTTTTATAGTTGCAATTTCTCTTCTGTTTTCACAAAGATCTTATGGACTCAAGCTTGGTAAATTTCTATAGGGCTAGAGCAGTTCTTTTTGCTAGTCTGGCCATGTTATGTGTAACGATACCAAAGTGGGCTGCTGAGTAATAGAATTTCTTTTAGATAGCTATTACCCTCAGGTTGCCGTTTCTGTTTTACTGGCGTGTTATATATTTTATGTTCATTTGTTTGTTGCAGGAGCCTGGTTCACATGATATCCACTCTAATTCTGCAAACACATCAGGAAATGGTGAAGAAATGAACAATACTGCAAAGAAAAGAGATGTTTTCAGGCCTTCTGTGTTTGATAGAATAGCTGCCCCCCGTGACCGACGGTGCGATGATGACACCAAATCGAATTCAGATTCCCATCGAAATCGATGGAGGGAAATGGAAAAGGAACATAGTGATATGAACAAGATGGAACGGCACTCTGATGACTCCAAGCAGTATCTTGATAGTCACCTGAGTCCACAAGATCGCTGGGGAAGCTCATCAAGTAAGGAGGGAAACTATGACCAACACCGTGATAATAAGTGGACTGCTCGCTGGGGTCTCAGTAGTAAAGATTCTGAAAATTGGCGTGATAAGTCATCAGATTCAGATAGAAAAGATGATACTCCCCGTGAAAAGGTTTTTTCTCTGAATACAGGTCATGGAAAAGATGTTAGCTATCCTGAGAAGGGGAATGAAAGGGACAGCAATATTTCTCGATCACGGAACTCCAGCTATTTTGTGAGCCGTGGCACAGGAGGTGCATCTGATCATCTTTCCCTGGCCCCACAGAAGTCATCTGCTTCATTTGGATATAGTAGAGAGAGGCAGGAAAGTGATAGCCCAAATTCTACAGGTCATCACAGAAGGTTTAAATCTGTTACGAGCAGAGTCGATAGTCGATCTTCACGCCCATTCCACCTGGGTGTACTTTCTTCCAGGCCTGGTGGTGCATCCAGAGACTCTCTGCGATATAGCAGGATGAAATTGCTTGAAATTTACAGAACAGTTGATGTTAGAAACTTTGTAATGTCATTAGATGATACTGAGGAGAGCTCACTGTGGCAAGAAGGTCCTATGGAGCCTTTAGCTCTCATTGCACCTAATGCTGAAGAAGCGGTAATTGTTACTACTATTTTGTCTTTAGTGGCATATATGAAGATCTCGTGATAATAAGATTCTTATATTTTAATTTTGTGTTAATAGGCGATTCTGAAAGGAATTGAAAGAGGAGATGTCACAAGCAGTTGGGCACAAGATTGCAAAGATGGTTCTGTTGAAAAAATTAGTCCAGATGTGGTGTCATTAGGACAATCAAAATTAAGTGAGAAGCAGCTCCTGACTATTGTTATGAATCTGCAGAAGCTCTTGAATTATGTGTTGATTGCCTTTTGCTCTCTTTGTGCAGGTGGAAGAGAAGATCTGGCAGGAAGCAATGAAGATGTCAAGGGTGAAATAACCATCAGTGTAAGAGGTATGTGGTATAGCTCCTCATGCATATATCATGAATTCAATATATTTGGTTAGCATGAGCCTCCTATGTGATGTTTTTCCAAGGATTGTGTAACAATATTATTTAATAGGCTCTAAATACAACAATTTCTTGGAACTTAGATGGATTCATATCAACAGACATATGTTCATGGTTGAAAGTGGAACTCACAAATTTACTGACAAAAATACATTTCTGGATGTATCCAGCAGATATTTATGGTGTTCATTTTCTGTTACAACTGTTTAAACCAGATAGCTGATAACGACATGTTTCCTTATATAAATAAATAAAAGGATAATATGTTTTCAGGCTCGACATACTTATCACTGTTGTGCCTTAGGTTTTTATCTGTGGATAGTACCCAAATCTGGTGAATTTATTCAATCTGTTTCCTTCAATTTATTTCATCTGAAGCTAACAGCTTCCCAACAGAAATTCTGTGTATATCAATATCATAGATATCCTTTTTATTACATTTTTCCTGAGTCTAGGATCCTTAGCCTTTGAAGTTGTAACCATGTTGTCATACATTACTGTTTTATATTCCCACGTAATTTTGCTATACCTTGTTTACTAAATTGTATTATCTGTGATGTTTGTCTTTTCTAGGAATTCCTGGGGGTGCTGATTTAAGTGGGCACTTGAAATCTGATATATCTCCTTATACTACTCATCAAGAGTCTGAGTCTACTGGCGGTCATATCCATTGGCCATCTTCTGAATTTAGACAGCAGTACAATGTCTTGGACCAAGGAACTAAAGTTGGTGAAATGGTGGGTGTAGATGACACTGTCAGTCCAGAAAACCTTTCCTTATACTACAAAGATCCAAAAGGGCAAACCCAAGGTCCTTTTCCTGGATCTGACATCATCGGTTGGTTCGAGGCTGGTTTTTATGGTATTGATTTGCCAGTTCGTGTTGAAAGTGCTCCCTGTGATTCTCCTTTCTTATTACTTGGGGATGTAATGCCACACTTACGAGCAAGGGTAAGGGTGCCTCCGGGCTTCAGCAACGCCAAACCAAGATGTATGCCAGAGACCTCACATCTTGGATCAGCATATGCCGAGATATCTGATTATGGGTCCATAAACAAGAATGGTAGTGTAACAGAAGCTGAAAATCACGTTCTGGAGTCTCCAATATCTAGTAACACCCAGAATCCCATAGCAGAGACTAGCCCTGTTACTGGAGGTTTGTTTCTCATCAATGCCATTCTTTATGCCCATTTCATGTAAGTTTTTACCTGTCTGTTTGTGCCAGTCATGACATGATACCATTTTCTTTTGATTTCAGGTATGAATGGATGGGGCTGCAGTACATTTGGCAACCTTTTTGTTTCCGATGTTGAGAATGTGAATAGCATAAACTATCTTGCCACACAGAAGGAGCTGTTAGAGAGAGAAAACCCTTTTCAAATAGAAAGTGATGTCATATCAGTTGCACAGACACAAAAGAAAGATTCAGTCCAGTCAACTTCACACTCTTCATTGTTCCCTCAAATGGCTGACCCATCAAGTGAAGCTCTCCAGACTCAGAATGTTAACTTTCTCTCGATGCTACTTCCTGCAAGAAACCATCAAGCACCGGCTGCTAATTCTGGATTGCCACTTTGGTCAAATAATCCTGAGTCTGGAAATCTGCATCCTGGTATGTGTGGTATAGATCTTGTTCAAGAGGTGCATGCGCACCAAAATCTTCACAACTCTCAGCCAATAGGTATTGATGTTCAACAGCATTACTCTGTAACACAGAATCAACCAACTGTTGCTTGTTTGAACTCACAAATCACGCAACCAGAAAACTTTCTCAGTGAAATATCTCAGGATCCCAAGTTGTTAAACATATTGCAACAACAGTGTCTGCCATTAGAACTACAGTTGCAACCACTGATGCTACAGCTCAGGCAGCAGGATCAACAACAACTGCAACAACACATTTCTCAGGTCCTACCTCATGATTGTTCTACACAGCAGCTTTATGACCCTTCTTGTGGGACAATGCATACTTCATTGTCATCTGGTGAGTGTTTGAAGCTTTGTATTCAAAGAACACAAGAGATTCTCGAACTTGCTCAGAAGTTACCTGGTCATGGTATGCCTGAGATACAACTGCCTAGTCATGCAAGTGTGAACTTAACCGGCGCAGAGGTTGTTGGTTTCTCAGAAAGTTGGGTTCCTGCTCTACCATTGCCCCATGAGATGATGGGCCGTGCACCTCAGAAAGATTGTTCTGCTAGTTTCACACAGGGCTTTGTGGTTATTGATGCTCCTTCAGGAAAAGAAAGTATTGTAGACAAGCCATCTAAGAAAACAAGTTCTGGATCTAATGAGGTCAGCAAGGTGACTATTTTTGAAGCTAAAGGTTTTCCTCAATCATATCAAGATCCTGCAAAATCTGAAAATGTATCATCTCATATCTCCAATCAAGTTCATGAAATGGAAATTTCCTATACCCATCCCCATCTATGGAAACCTACTCCAGGTGTTAGGACTAAATCACTGTTGGAAATTCAAGCAGAAGAACAATTGAAAGCACAGAGTGAAACAGCCATGGAAAATGCTAAAGTGACTATAACAGCCCCTTCGGTGTTATCTATTCCTTGGGCTAGCCTGGCTGAAACTTCTGAGGGTAATCAAGAAAATGTCAATATATCAAGGAGTAAGAGAAGTCAGTTGCATGAATTATTGGCGGAAGAGGTAACGGGAATGTCGAATGATAAAGATGCTACAATCATAGATAGTGCTGATGATACCACTTTTCCTCCTTTGGCACCTTATGTTACTCAGTCTGACGCTCATTATCTTGATGATGGTGATTTCATTGAGGTCAAGGGCACAAGAAAGAAAAGGAACAAGGCAGAGAAATCGAAAGGTTCTGCTGTTAGAGCACCAGAACCAGTTGATTCGTTTAATTCGTCAGTGATATCTGTGCCTATTGAAAAGGGAAAGCCTGTCAAGCTGGCCCAGCAAGAAAAGGACGAGCTTCTTCCTCATCCAAGTGCTCCATCACTAGGAGATTTTGTTCCTTGGAAGGGTGATCAAGCAATACCTGGCCCAGCATGGTCTACTGACCCTGCACAGGTGCGCAAGCCATTGTCTCTGAGAGATATTCAGATGGAAGAAGAATGGGAATCAGGTACTCTGCAGCAACTAGTACCAGCATCATCCCATGCAAAAGAGCCTATGAACCAACAGAATCATGGGAATGATTCATCCTGGCAAGGTTCTGGATCACCTCCATCAGGGGGTAATGAACCCCTCCAGATGACTTCCCATGTTTCCAGTCACTCCAAGAGTAATTCTGAGGATGATTCATTTTGGGGGCCACGTGAGCATGCAAAGAAAGATAAGTATGTTATTAACTCTGGTTTAACCTCGTCACCTTTTCTTTATTCTAATTAATGAAAATTTGGACCTTGCTTAACTTGTACGGTTATACCCTCTGCAAGCAAACTTATGGCTAATATACATTAAATAGCACCATAAGTTTTTCTGTTTAAGTTGATCTGCAACTAAATCTTGAGAATTTTCTAGTTATTTTTCTTGCTTGATGTGACTAGTGTTTGTTTAATTGACTTGAGCACTGCAACTTATTCTTCACATCCATTGCATATCCTCCCTGATTTTGAGACTGTTTAATTTTTCAAATTTATTGGATGTAGTAGTAATATGCATAATGTGTCCTTGCACCTGTATTTGTACATTTCAAGATTGAGGTGTCTGCAATATGATTTTGGTCCTTCAATGAGACAGGTTTCTTTGGCCTTGTGTAATCTGTTGGCTATTTCTTTAGTCACAAATAAAAAACAACACTCAGATATCTGGAAATGGCATTAGCAACTTTTTCTTCCACAATACTGTATTTTGTATCTTTTCCCAAACATATGGTAATAAATATAGTAGTGTAAATTGCAATCTTGTGCACTGAATAAAAGGTAAAGGGGGTAGCTTCAATTGTTTCTAGCAGGTTAAACAAAAACGGGGCATTTCGATATGACATGCTTTACTTTAAAATATCACATAGATCATGTGGTGCTTAGGCTGATTAGCTTCTGAACTTTTTGGTTATCTTAATGCTTAAGTGCATATGGTTTTGTATTATTAATTCCATTCATTGATTGATCATTGATTGATTGTTGACAAGAAGTTGGGGTTACTTGTGCTTATAATCAAGCAGAGTTTCCATGGTCATTTGTTCCTTTAAGCCTTGTTTGATACACCATTCACATGCATTCTTTGATGCAATGAAAATTTATGTTCTCCGTGTTGCATAAACAGGTCGGAATTCCAATCACCAAGTCAGAGTGGAGCTTCTGCGGTCAATATGATATCTGCTGCATTGGACATTCAGAAGAAAGGGAAGAAAGGCAAAAGGCTGTGCTCATCAGTTTTGGGGTTCAAGGTTCACAGCAACCGGATCATGATGGGTGATATCACGCGCGCCGAAGATTAGACAGCCTGAGCGGACTGGTATATATTTGACATGTTGAGTCGGCCACCAATTCCTTGACCGATGCACATAGCTTACACTTCGCATGACCTTTTTAGCACCATCTTTTTTCATTGGAGACGAGCTTTCTACAGGTAGAGCAGTTCATTCACTGTCACGGTCTCACGTCTGAAGCAATGAGATGAAATTGAGCAACTGGCAACAGATTTGGTCTTCAATGGTTTGTAAGTTATAACTTAAAATTCATGTAATATTGTTGCTGGGCAGTGGATTTTGTGAGACAAATACTTCGAAACTGGAGTCTACTTTTCCGGAACACGGCAAACCGTCATCATGTTTGCAGCATGGAATACTGTAATGTTAAGTTTTGACCATTCTGGAAACAGGTTTTTGGTACTCCATGTTCTAACGCGTAGCTATTCCTGAAATTTCAAGTTTTTGATGGGATTGTTTTTGTCATCCAATTGCACAATAGCGAAATTACACTAGCAAACCATACTTATATAGAGTGTGACCAAATGTTAGCGGCTGGACTCTAATTCGAAGTACCGTTAAGAGGCAGAGAGAACGATGCCGGCGATGCCTGACGACGGAAAAACCAAATCATGTCGACGCAACTGGTTCTCTGTTTGCTTTCTGTTTAGCCGCTGGTATTTTATATCAAGCGTATAGTAGACTTTTTTTTTTGAGCACAGCGTATAGTAGACTTGGACAGTTAATACAGGATGTAATAATGAATCAGAAATATTATGAGTAGATCAACCAATTATGATAAGATACCCCCATAATTGAATCGAACGAGTTACAATTTAATTGATGAGGCACCACTACTAACTAATCCGGCTGACGAACATCAGTTATTTGCACACTGGAGACTAGAGACTCCGAAAAAAACTGAAACACATAACCGCAAGACTGAGGAGCAAAACCACGACGCACAAGGCCATGTCGGCCGTCGTCATGTCAGAGTCTGCACTGCGTTGCCCGGGACGCTCCTGCACGGGCGCCGGCGGGGCATCAGACTCGGCCACGGCGCGCCGCGCGATGGCCTCCGCCGTGGCCTGCCGTGTGGCGTCGCGCCATCCCCGCAGCGCCGACTCGAGCGCCTCGGCCGTCGCCGCCGCCTGGCGCGCCAGCGCGCGGTCCAGCTCCTCCTGCGCCGCCGCCTGCCGCCTCAGCTCCTCCGCCACCGACGCCTTCTCCATCTCCCGCGCCGTGAACGCGGGCGCGAAGCTCCCCGCCGGACCCCTCGTCGAGCTCGCCGCGGCGAGCACGTCGGACGCCTCCGCCATGTCCATGTCGCCGTCGCCGTCGAACGTGTCGCGACGATCAACGTCGCCGTGCTTCGTCCGCGCCGACTCGATGGACTCATCTGCCATTTCCAGCAGCAAGTCTTCTATTTCCGGCTTATCAAAATCCTCCAGATCCTGCTCCTTCTCCCCGGCCGCCATGCCACTGAGCTCGGCGTTGTGGCCATACACGCTGCGAGCGGGCTCCACGTGCTCCTGTGCTCCGCCGCCGCTGGCCGTGGCTTCCGGCTTGGGGTCGTCGACGTACTCCATGTCACCGTCGTCGTCGTCATAAACGATGCAGACTGCCTTTCCGTTCTTGCAGATGACCTGAGCAGGCCTGACGGCGTAGTCACCGAAACAGAGCTCAACGGGGCGCTTGCTGGCATTCGGTTCACCAATGTGGCCGCACAGCCTACAGACATCGTGGACGGCGTCGTTGCTTTCTTCCTCGTCAGAACTGGTGGTGCTGTAATGGTCGCTCTCGTTGGTTTCATAGTCGGAAGTATCAATGTCGTCGAAGCTGCGCATGCGCCGACCAAAGAACTCCGGGGGATCCTGGCCGATGACACTGGTTGTGACCGAGGGTTCAGTGACGGAGTTATCATCATCATACATCCATCTGAAATCATAAACAACCTCATTGTCGCTCTCTTCTTCATCGTTGCTATCAGTGTCATCGTCGCTCTCCTCCTCTTCTTCAAAAGAAGAATAAATGTCATCGTCCTCGTAGCTGCGCCTGCGCCCACCACAGAACTCTGGGGGATCCTGGCCGATGACACTGCTTGTGAACCCTGGTTCAGTGACGGAGTTATCATCATCATACAGCCATCTGAAATCATAAACAACCTCATCGTCCCTCTCCTCTTCTTCTTCAAAAGAAGAATAAATGTCATCGTCCTCGTAGCTGCGCCTGCGCCCACCACAGAACTCCGGGGGATCCTGGCCGATGACACTGCTTGTGAACCCTGGCTCAGTGACGGAGTTATCATCATCATACATCCATCTGAAATCATAAACAACCTCATTGTCGCTCTCTTCTTCATCGCCGCTATCAGTGTCATCGTCGCTCTCCTCCTCTTCAAAAGAAGAATAAATGTCATCGTCCTCGTAGCTGCGCCTGCGCCCACCACAGAACTCTGGGGGATCCTGGCCGATGACACTGCTTGTGAACCCTGGTTCAGTGACGGAGTTATCATCATCATACAGCCATCTGAAATCATAAACAACCTCATCGTCCCTCTCCTCTTCTTCTTCAAAAGAAGAATAAATGTCATCGTCCTCGTAGCTGCGCCTGCGCCCACCACAGAACTCCGGGGGATCCTGGCCGATGACACTGCTTGTGAACCCTGGCTCAGTGACGGAGTTATCATCATCATACATCCATCTGAAATCATAAACAACCTCATTGTCGCTCTCTTCTTCATCGCCGCTATCAGTGTCATCGTCGCTCTCCTCCTCTTCAAAAGAAGAATAAATGTCATCGTCCTCGTAGCTGCGCCTGCGCCCACCACAGAACTCTGGGGGATCCTGGCCGATGACACTGCTTGTGAACCCTGGTTCAGTGACGGAGTTATCATCATCATACAGCCATCTGAAATCATAAACAACCTCATTGTCGCTCTGTTCTTCATCGCCGCTATCAGTGTCATCGTCGCTCTCCTCTTCTTCAAAAGAAGAATAAATGTCGTCGTCCTCGTAGCTGCGACTGCGCCCACAACAGAACTCTGGGGGATCCTGGCCGATGACACTGCTTGTGAACCCTGGTTCAGTGACGGAGTTATCATCATCATACAGCAATCTGACATAGTAAACAGCCTCATTGTCGCTCTCTTCTTCATCGCCGCTACCATTGTCATCGTCGCTCTCCTCCTCTTCTTCTTCAGAAGAATAAATGTCATCTTCCTCCTCACAGTAGCTTTCTTCAGATTCAGAACTAGCAGTGTCATCGTCGCTGTCATCAATGTCATCTTCCTCCTCGCAGCAGCTTTCTCCTGCTTCAGAACTAGCAGCGTCATCTTCCATGTCACTGTCCATGTAATCGTAGCCACGAGAAACAAACTCCGACCACTGTGACAAATAAACTCGCCGCAAAGTTCTTGCCGTCCTGCCGTAAAAAAATTCCGAGAGCGCCCTGCTTGCTCTCGGCGCAGTGCTAAGGGCATAGTATGCGGCATTGACATCACTAGCAACTTCATTGCCGGCGGTTTCTTCCATGTCATCAGAATCACTGTCGATGTCATCGTAGCTGCGACCACCAACAAACTCCGGTCGCTGGGTTTTGACCCCGCTGGTTGTGGCTCTAGCAGGCTCAGAGACCGCCGCCGGTGGCTCCTCGTTGTCGTCGGCGGCGGCGTCGATTGCTGTAGCCTCAAGCCCAGGGTTGTTGGTACCGAGTCTGGTCGCCGGGATCTCGAAGCAGTCTTCACTAGAGCTCTCGTCATAGATGTCCTCCTCCTCCTCCTCCTCTGAATCAGAGGTTCTAGTGCTCTCATGTTCCTCCTCGCCGGAGCTCTCATCGTCGCTGAACTCCTCCTCATCATCAGAGGAATCATCGTCCCCAGAGGTCTCCTCGTCGTCCTCCTCCTCCTCAGAGTCAGAGATCCCAGTGTCCTCTTCCTCCTCGCCAGAGTTCTCGCCATTGATACCCTCCTCTTCCTCCGCAGAGGTTTCCGTGTCCTCCTCCTCGCTAGAGATCGCTGCTTCCGCGTCCTCCTCGTCATCCTTCTCGCCACAGCTCTCGGCGTCTTCCTCCTCCATGCCGCCGGTCACCTCCGGCAGCGCCTTGCACGGCTCCGAGAAGCTCGGGAGCTCACAAGTCACCGTCGTCGGTGCGCCCGCCACCGGAGACGCAAGAGTTGCTTCGACAGATGAGCTCCCTGCGCCATCGTGCTCGCCAACCTCCGATTCAGACTCGCGATCCTTCACCGTATCTCCGTCGTTGACCCCGCCGCCGACGAGGGCTCCGCCGTCCGTGGAAGAAGAAGAAGAAGAAGCCGAGAACGCCTCGCCGTAGGACACCACCTTGAAGAACCCTGGCGGCGTCGGTTGCGTCACGGCCGCGGCGGCGGCGGCGGCGGCCACCACCGCCGGCGCGTCGTCGCTGACGGTGCTGTCGACCGGGGAGACGGTCGGATCCTTGCGGGCCCGCACGATCGCGAACCCGCTGTCGCTGCCGTCCTCGGAGGCGCTGTCGTCGCTGACGCCGGGGACCCGCACACCGCCGTCGCTGTCGCTTCCGCTCGCGTCGCCGTCACGCAGAAAAACCCAATCCATGACCGGCCTTCTCGTCAACCGCGGAACACGATCTTGATCGATCGATTCGATGAAGCAAATTGCTGTACGAATTTACGACTTTACTTACGTAGAGATTGTTTGATTGAAACGGGGCACATCGCAGCGCATATATTATGGTAGGCGGGACAAACTTGACTCGGACCCCACCAGGAGTTCCTATCGCGCGCGGCTGGCTGACACGTCGTCGATCCGAGTTGTGATCGGTAAAGGTAAGCCCCCGAGGAGACGTGCCCAAGAGGCCGAACACGCGAGAGGAGGCCGCCTGCAATGCGAATTAGTATTTACGTTGCATTTTTATTAAACCTAATTCCAAACGAGCACCCACTAAATAAAATATTGAATTGAGAACTCGAATATCACTAAACAGTTTCATCTAAGAAAGTTTAATCATGTGCGTCCAGTTTACGAACATCGATGTGTATGTATGTTTGTTTCAAGTCTAGAAAAATATTCAAATTTGTTTTTTAAATCAAAAGTCATTGAGTAAACTTAATATTCTGACATAGGTCGTAGTTTGCTACAAAATTTTGAATCTATCTAGAAATGTACAGCTATTTTGACATTGTTGGAAAAACAAACAATTTTTCTCTTGTTCAAGTTTTGGTTCTTGAGAAAGCTGTACTTTTTTTACACTAAGATATCAAAATAATTTGTTTCCTTAAGCTATTTCCCGTCCAAGTTTTATAAGAGTTTCATTGTATTTAATAATGTGCCACATCAGCATGTTAGATGACATGACATAATATTTATGAGGATAAAACTCATCACGTATGGTTACCAATGCCTTAGAAACCGTTTGAAACTCCATTCAGGGGGTTTGGATTTTATCTCCGCACATTTCATCATCTCTCACCGGTCACTTAAGTGCAACGATTAAATGTTATACTATAGTCTAACAAAATGTTAAATGAAAATTTATATTGTGGGAGCTACTTTCATTCACCAACTTAAATGTCTTTAGATGACATAGCATTGTTGGAAACTGCACAGTGGCATATTGCACTAGAAATGGCATAGGCTTCAAAAGTGGTCACGATGGTTTGGAGACTTTTGAATTTTACACCATTTCATTGAAAAACCAAGCTTATCAGCTATTATGTCTCTGATAACAGAACGTATTGGCTAGCAGCGATAAGATGTACTATCTGATAACGGATCGTATTGGCCAGCAGCGCTAAGATGTAGCTGCCCACGGTATTGTTAACACTGATTCGGACGCCACCAATGAGTGGTTTGTTTCTTGATAGCAACAAAGTACTCCTGATTTTTCTTTATTTTATCACCATGGTTGCCATCACAGTTCGCTTTATTCCCATTCCCACTTGCTTTTCACGACTTTAGTGTTACAAGATCAGTGAAGTACACTACAGCATGACTCGAAAGCAGGAATCATCTTTCACGGCGGATGGCACAATGGAGCCATGGAGGTGTGAACTCTCATCAATCGTTCATATCGATCTTAGAACAAATAAAGACACATCGATCTTGTCTCTTGAACATGGGAAACAACGAGCGTCCACATCCTAGCAAGAGAGAATGTATTGTCATCATCTGGAACTCTGGAAGAGTAGTCACACGATCGACTGCATAATTCAACTCCCGTGTGAACAAAATATTCCACACACAAGCAAGTTCAGATTGATTATGTACACCTAGCAGCTCAGACAGGTGATTTCTCCAACGAAATCATGCACAAGCACAAGCACAAACTTGATTATTCTCTACTACATCTTTGCAGCAAAGCAAACACACGCGAGCCACTGGGAATTCGATCAAGAAGTTACGATGCGCCCTCCTGATCATCCGGCGGCTCCATGAGCACCACGCGCGCGACGAGCGCGAGCGTGTTGGTGTGCGCGGCGTACTCTGCGGCGCCCCAGTCCGTGCCGGCCGGCTGAATCGGCAGGAAGGCCTCCCGCCGCCGCCGCGTCGCCGTGTCGAACGCCACCACTCGCTTGCCGGCGTCCAGCACCACCACCTCCACCTCCGCGCCCTGGAACGGCAACAGCCGCACGTCGCCGCCCGGCATCCATACCCTGTTCGCCTCGGCGGTGATAATAGCCCTCGTGCGATCCTGCTCTGCCCTATTCCCCGCCTCGTCATCGTCCTCGCCGGAGTCGATCAGCTCGTAAGCGGCGGGGTCCGGCTGCCATGGTCTCTCAAGTATCTCCGCCACGGAGACCGTCGCGGCCGCCGCCCAGCCGCCGTGCCCGTCGAGCCGGAACACCACGACGTCGGCGTCGGCGCGCACGGCGCAGTGGAGCGTGCCCGCGGCGGAGCCGATCTCCCACTGGGCGCTGTCGCCGGGGCACATCGCCAGCTGGACGCGCCCGGTGACGGGGTTGTACCCGACGGCGGTGCCGATGCTGGTCCGCCACCACGCCGTCCCGCCGGCGGCCACCCCCGACGCGGGGACGAGCCCCTCGGCGGGCGCGATCGCGTCGGCAACGACCCACCACGCGCCGGCCACGGACGTGAACACCGCGAAGCAGTAGATGCCGGAGCCCGGCGCGGGCTCGAAGGCGCAGACGAGGGTGAAGTCGCCGCCGAAGTTGTAGACGCCGGCGTCGAAGAGGACGACGACCGCGGGGCGCGGCCACGTGATCCGGCACGGCGGGCACGGGACGCCCACCCAGGCCCCCGTCGCCGGGTTGCAGACGAAGTAGGCGTCGTCGGCGGGGGAGAAGCAGCACGCGACCCCGTGCGAGGAGGAGAGCACGGCGGGGGGCGAGGAGGCCGGGAGGAACGCGAGGGGCGGGGACGGCACCGTGTCGGCGGCGTCGAGGGGGAGGAAGACCCTCTCCTCCCCGTCCCCGTCCGCGGAGGCGCGGGGCGGCGGCGCGACGAAGAGCCCCGAGACCCGGCGCGGCGCGGCGGCGTGCGCGACGGCGAAGAGCGGGGACGCGAGCGCCCGCGCCCAGGACGGGTGCACGAGGCGGAGGCGCGCGGCGGCGGCGGGGGGCAGGTGCACGATCGCGTGGTCGCGGAGCACGTCGGCCAGCGGCGCCCGGATGGCGCGTACGATCGCGCCGTCCCGCAGCCGCCGGCGCGTCGCCTCCCGGCACGCCCGCACCTGTTCGGTTTCGTCGCTCGACGGCGCGTCGGGCATGACCGGTGGCGACGGATCGCTGCTGGCTGCTGGATCCTGCTGCTCGATCATGGAAGCCCGAGGAGCGCGGACGCTGCCGCAACCGTCGTCTTGGATTGGAGGTCCAATTGCATGACCGATCCAATTCCTCTGCTGCTTGAGGTCTAATTCTTGCGCTATTTACCCGGTAGAGCAAGACGCGTTACATAGCTGTAAACATAGAGAAGCACTAGATTTAGTCGGAGGAGCCAATCACCCCGGAACAAGAAATTAACTAGAGAAGCGATAACAACAATACGAGCCCATCAGACAGAAATTAGAGATCGGAAGAGTACCTAGGACCGGGGATCCGCTGCTCGTCAGTCCAGTCCACGGGTAGTGGACGCGGACGCGGACGTGGGCGTGGAATCCGGGAAATTGCACGGGCGTTTCGGTTTCGTTGCGGCGAAGGTATCGCGCCGGGTTGCCGGGTGGGCTGGTGCGCGGGCCCGCGTTGACGCGCGTCGGTCTACGGCGCGAGAAGAACGCAACAGTCTAGAGAGGGTTTGGTTTGGTCCCTTGCCTTTGTCGTGGTCTAGTGGACTGGTGCTGGGGGTCTTTGCCGGCGTGCCGCGGCATGCCGGCCGGCCGGCCGGGCCTGGCGGTGGCGGAGGGAGCGACGGCTGCCCGCGGCCGGTGGCTGTGGCGCAAACCTGGAAAGTATCGCGGCGCCCAAGGGGGAACTTGCTAGGGTTTTTTTTTTTTTTTGAGAATTGAGGGGGAACTTGCCCCTCTTGGCTGTGTTGGGGAAAATGCGCCGTGGGCCGGGAGGGGCATTGGGGCTGTAGGCTGATGGCAACAAACGATGGGTCGGGCTCGTGTGTTGGGCTACCATCCTGCTGGTCGTGGCCTCGTAGCACACATTGAAGCCCGATCCACGAGACCACGAGTACTACAGAATGCATGCATGCATAATCGGGAACGGGAAGTCCACCAAAACCGCCGCCGCCGCCGCCAGACGACGGACACGATCTCATGGAGTACTCCAATTCCACGCGCCGCCTCCTCCTCCCCGAGGAGCCCCACCTGCCGCCGCAAAGTGAGTACCTTCCGCTAGATCTCCTGCTGGAGGTCGTCGCGCGCTCGGACGACGTGGCGACCATCCTCCGCTGCGCCGCCGCCTGCAAGCCCCTCCGCGAGGCCATGCTCGGCGCGGGCTTCCGCCCCCGCAGCCGCGTCGGCCTCGTCGCCGCGGTCCACGCCGGCTACGACCCCGCCCTCCTCCTCGGCGTCTCCTACGCATCCATCGACGACGACCACGGCGGCGGAGACATCGACGACGACATCGTCCGGGCATCCTGGCGCCTCCGCTTCGACACCGGCCAGCTGCGGTCGTTCGAGCTCGTGTCCTCGCGCGAGGGGCTCCTCGTCCTCTGGCGGCACGAGGCCGACGCCGCGCCCGAGCTGCGCGTGTGCAACACCTTCACCGGCCATGTCGCCTGCCTCCCTTACATGGACGAGGAGGTCGGCAAGTGGGGCAACGCCGGCATCTACCGCCCCGCCTTGCTCAGCGTCGGCAACGACGCCGGCCGCTCCTTCGAGCTGCTCGCCATGGACGGCTGCTTCCGGACCTGCATCTTCTCCTACAAGGACGGCGCCGGCGGGTGGGGCGCCATACGTCTAGCGAAGCTGCCCCAAGAGCTTAGCGGTTGGTGCTTCGTCAACGAATCCATGCATACCTCCCCGGCCATTGTCGGCCGCAACGTCTGCTGGATCTGCCGCTCGGCGCGGCGGCACATCGGCGTGTTCATCCTCGCCGTGCACGCCGACGCGGCGGAGGCCTCGGCGATCGGGCCGCCGCGGGGTTATCTTGGCGACATAGAGAGCTGCACCTTGGCGACTACAGCGGACGGGAAGAAGCTGAGCATGTTCATCCCAGATGCTGAAGCGATATGGATGTGGACACTGTCGATGGAGGGGTGGAGCTGTGATGAGGTCATCAGCAAGCAGGGGATCAGCAAGCAGGTCATGCCTGGCATGGACGCAAACAGGACGATCTGCTGGTTCGTGGGGTTCGGGAAGAGGAGCCGCACCGTGGTCTTTTGGATGGAGAGGGTCGGGCTCATCGAGATGGACCTGGGAACAGAGGAGACCATCGTGCATGACACAAGCGGAGCCGTGCGGGCGTGCTTCCATGAGATAGATATGGCCTCTCTGCTGTAAGACGTGTATGCTTTTTTCACAGCTTGTATACTTGTGCGCCTAAACTCGATCGGGCTTGATCGATTTTCATGTATTGTGTAAACAAATGTGTGAATGGTGAAGTGTCACCATCAATCTCCAGGTAACACGCATATCTTTTTTTTTTTTGCTTTTATCCAACTATGCATGTTGTATGCAATGTATTATAACTTGTTTGATTAGATCGATTCACATTTCACTTGACAAATGCTT
The DNA here is from genome assembly GCA_033239725.1 of Echinochloa phyllopogon. Classification (NCBI taxonomy): domain Eukaryota; kingdom Viridiplantae; phylum Streptophyta; class Magnoliopsida; order Poales; family Poaceae; genus Echinochloa; species Echinochloa phyllopogon. The sequence goes on along the minus strand of BTCW01000009.1, from coordinate 4,848,700 downwards.
AATGCATGTACGTGGACCCTTGGATCATGATTGAACAGTTGTACTCGACAGAGTCTTGCGTTCCCCATGCCATTAGTCCGCTGAGAAACGCGACCACGATCTCACGGGCCCCCAGCAAATTTGCTACCGGCCGACGATGGGTGCGGTCGCCGCCGCGGCAGACCCTTCCGGTAGATCCCCAGCTTGAGACGTCGCGCTCTCCAGCTTGAGACGTCGCGCGACGATGTCACGACACGACCGTCGTCCTTCCGTTCTAAATTACTATTTAATGTTGATTTTTTTCAAATTTTGGCCCTTTGTTTAATTCAAAAAAATATTGCAAATATATGGACATAAGTCAAGCATAAAGTGTCTTTGATGATAAAGTAAATTCTGAATAAATAAATGATAACGACATATTCTTATGGATAAGACGAATGGTCAAAAGTTATCCGAAAAAATCAACAGTGAATAGCTATTTGAAACGGATGTACTCCGTAGTAGTATTTGAAATTGTCAACACTCTCAACCTTTAAACTATGTTTTTCCAAAGCAATGTAAAAATTATGTTTTATATATGCTGATTTATTTGCCATCCCTAATAACTAGAGGTTCCAATAATAATACCCTAACGAGAGTTCTGTTGGTCCACGACCACGAGTTGGATACGCAGGGAAGCTCGCCAGGCAGCCGGAATCACCTGCACCTGCACGAGGACTCGATCTGACTGGCGCAACGCAAATAAACCTAACCGCCGCGTCAACCACGCGCACGCCTAGGGTCTAGCACACGCGACGATGGAGCCACCGCCGCCGCTGCCGCTGCCGCCGCCGCCGCTGCCAAGAGAACCCCTTCTGGTCGATCTCCAGCTCGAGATCGTCGCGCACTCCGACGACGCCGCGACCATCGTCCGCTGCGCCGCCGCCTCCAAGGCCCTCCGCGGCGCCGTGCGCGGCCCGGGCTTCCGCCCCCGCCACCGCGCCGCCCTCCGCGCCGCGGCCCGCGCCGGCTTCGACCCCGCCCTCCTCCTCGGCGTCACCCACGCAAGCAGCGACCGCGTCGCCGTCGATCCGCTGGCATCCCGCCCCCTCCGCCTCGACGCCCGCCTCCTGCGGTCGTTCGAGTTCGAGCCCGTGTCCTCCTCCGACGGGCTCGTCGTCCTCTGGCGGCAGGAGCCCGAGCCCGAGCTACGCCTACGCGTCTGCAACACCTCCACCGGCCGCGCCACCACGCTGCCCTGCATGGACGTCGAAGGCAAGTGGGGAAACGGCGGCATCTACCGGCCGGCCTTGCTCAACGTCGGCCGCCATGGCCACTCCTTCGAGCTGTTCGTCATGGACGTGTGCTTCCGGACCCGGATCTTCTCGACCAAGAGCGGCGACTGGGGCTCCATCCGCATAATCAAGCCGCCGCCGGACCCGGAGTACGACAGCTGGTGCGTCGTCGATCAGGCCATGCGCACCTCCCCCGCCGTCGTCCGGCGTACCATCCACTGGATCTGCCGCTCGACGCGGAGCGGCGGCGTGTTCATCCTTGCGCTGCAGGTCGGCGCGGCGCAGGCCACGGCGATTGCACCGCCGAAGGGCTGTACTGATGGCAGCATAGCGGATTCCACCCTGACGGCCACATCGGGCATGAAGCTGAGGATCATCGTCCCGGAGAAGGAAGTGATATCGACGTGGACCCTAATGGCGGAGGGGTGGAGCCGGGAGGTAGTGATCAGCAGGCAGGTCATGCCGCCCGCCATGGATGCGAACCGGACGGCGGTCTGCTGGTGCGTGGGGTTCCAAGAGAAGAGTGGCAACGTGCTCTTTTGGATGGAGAGGGTCGGGCTTGTCCATCTCAACCTAGGCACAAAGAAGGCTATCGTGCTCCGAGGGTGCAGAGGACATGACACGAGCGCCGTCACGCCGGTGCCCTTGCAGGAGATAGATTTGGCCTCTTTGCTCTAAGAGAGTTTTTTTATTGGTGTTTTTTTTTTGGTTCTGTGGCTATACACATGATCCACTGCAAGTATTGTTAGTAGTAGATTGAGCTTTTTTCTTTAAAAAGACGCATATAACCCCTATCGACGTACACGCTTGATATATTGCTATTTTGGTTTATGGTTAAGCTAGTAGTTGCTATGGTAAAAAAAATTCCAATCTTATATGTTTTTCATTGCACTAAAACCTCTATATTGGAAAACCCTTAAATTTCGACTTAATATATTTTCTTTAGCGGAATACTAATTGCAATTTGCAACCCTATCATTTTTACTTTTGTAAGAGACTTCATAAAAATAAAATATTTAGAACCATATATTATATATAGAGAATGTTACTATATCTCTAATTCTAATCTTTGATCCCGTCAGTGAGGGGAGTTCAATCAACATATTTACTAGACAACATGCACATCGATGGGTGTGCATCCATATACTTGAGTGTGTGTTTCGCAAAAATAATCACCAAGAAATGTGCCAAAAACATATATATACATGATTTCTCATGTTCATTTTTTGGATGGGCTGGATCAGTTTCTACGGTTCTGCATGGTTTTGGACTTGTACCTGCCGGTTTTTGCGCATTTAATTACGTAAGATAAGATTTATATTTCATCCGATTGAAAATTTGCAAGAATTTGATCATGCTGTCATAGAATAATATAATAATTTTAAAGTCTATAGAAACGAAGACTCCAAACTTCATAGACAATCGGCTGGAAGTTCCGTAAGCCTAAAACTCAACATCTCCGTGAATCTTCACAACATCTCTTCCGCCTTAGCAGCATTCATTAATGTGGAATAAAAATAATTTGAAAATATCAAGGATGAGTAAATATCAACTCAGCGAGTGTAGAAGGCACAAAGAGCAAAGAGCTAGCTGACTAAGTGTGGTAAGCACTTCTAGTTGGTCAAATTTTAATAGCATCTAGTTACCATTGCTCTCCATGCCGAAGCGGAAAACGGCCCACAGTGATCAAGTTGCCACAAGACTAGCATACAAGCATCATGGGGAGAACTTTCGACGGGATGGGCAACATCCTTTCCCACAGTCTCATCGTGATCAAGAGGGGGGAGATTGGCAGGCAGCTCACAGCTATTGTGGATGCATACCAGCCAATCCGGTTCGACGTGTTCGGGAAGAGGAGTGGCACCGTGATCTTCTCGGTGCGGATGGGTGGGCCACTAGAAGGCAGTGGTGCTCGGGAAGGGAAGCAGCAACAACTACCTCGAATCGAAGTCATCCTTGAGTGAGGTTGATCTGGAGTCTTTGCTCCAAGGTATGAAGCATTTCTGAATTTATTTAGGGGCTTTTCATGTGCCTAACCGGATAGTGGCCATGCCCTTTCGACGACTACCATCTACCGGTAGCAGCTGCCCCATTCCTTCCTGTTATATTTAGGGTTTCTGAATTTCTGAATTTATTTAGGGGTTTTTACATGTGCCTAACCCACACTCAAACTCTATTCCTTCCTGCTAAACTATGGAAACTAAATTCTTCAAATGATTACTATTTTTTCTCGTATATCCGATTTATGTGATTCTTGTGGTCATGCGTTCGTAATGATGAGCTTTGTCTTTTAAAGTCATGGATATATTATTGTCTAACCATTTGTTTTACTTTTCTTATATTGATGAGTTTTTACACAACAACATAAAAAACAATATATTAAATAGTGATAAAATAGTATAAAGGATATTTTAAAAGATAAAGCTCACTGTTTTGAACGCGTGACCACAAGAATCACCTAAATCGGAGGTACGAGCAAAAGGTAATAATTATTTTAAGATCTAAGGACTAAATTGTAAATAAAAAATTAAAACCACCCATCGAAACTGTCCCGATGGTCAAATTTGAACGGTTTTGATAGTTGGATGGTCAAATATTCCCGGCTTTGGAGTTCGATAGTCAGAACCAAACTGAAGTAAGAATTGGATGGTCAAAAAATAGACTTTTTCCTACAATATATAACATACATCGACATGATTTTGTTAAAGTTTTTGACCTATGTGTTATCTATAATAAATACAAATAAAAATATGATTTTGAAAAGTATAAAGAATAGAAATATAAATATCTCCTAGCGACCCCACCTGTCAGGCCTTCTGCCTCTCTCGTCAGCCCTGTAGTATGGAATCATCGAGTTCGTAACCAACACGGTCTTTCGTCAACTATACGTTATGTAATCTTATTTTCTATTAAACGTGTGTGCCACACGTATGTAATTTTATTTTCTATTAAACGTGTGTGCTGCACGTACGTTTTACTAGTAAATATAAAATATCTCAGTCCAAAAGAACATGGTCATTTATGCAGAATACAATAAAAATATTACAAATAAAAACATATTACCTTATGGTGGGCTGCACTAGACGAGCCGTTATTACAACCCACCGAAAAATTCGCTTCATATCACTCACCGAATTCCCCATTCTCGAGAACGAGCGCGTAGCCCAGTAGCAAGCAGCTCAGGTGGGAGCGCTGCCCGCCCGGGTTCGATCCTGGATCGAGCTCCGGGTGTCTGATCGGGGATTTGTTCCCCTAAATTATTTCGTGTAGGTCCTGAACATTCGCGTGACGTCACAATAGGATTACGACGTGCTCGTCGTCTACGGAGCTCGTGGAGCTTCGGTGATCTCCGGAAAGACGTTTAGGGGGGTGTATAGGTTGTAGCTTTTAGAGGTGTGCGTGTGTGTGGTGATGTGAGTGTTGAGTACAGGTACTACAGCTACAGCTTGTATACTAGGTGTCCAGGTTAAAAAAAAATCCCCATTCTCGGACAGCCAAACCCTATCCCGGACCCTCTCTCACAGTCTCTCTCTCTTGCATCGCGGCAGGAGCAGCCCCTCCATCCGGCGCAGTCGTCGGTGGTCCTGTTTCGCTGGGAACAGGCCCGTCGGTGACGGCGAGCAACATCGAGGAAGAGGCGGGTGCGCTTCGTGTGCGGGAGCCACGAGCAGGGCCTTCGAAGCAGCGAGGTGAGCCAGCATGCCAACTCCACCGTGAATCGCCTGATCCGCAAGCCGCCCGGCCGGCCATCCAAAGCGACGATGGGGAAGCCGCATCAGCCGCCGCCGCTGCCTGTTGATCCCCTTCTCGAGATCGTCGCGCGCTGCGACGATGCCAAGTCCGTCATCCGCTGCGCCGCGGTCTCCAGGCCCCTGCGCAGCGCGATCCTCGATCCGGGCTTCCGCCGTCGCCTATGTGTGTCCACATGTATTGCACGCAACCTGTTGATTCCCACGCGTGGTTCCACATGTGCATGTTCTTGAGACCGGATATATGGTTGAGATAAGCTCCGCGGTTGCCTGTACGTGTGGCCATGTGTTTCCGGTAGAGTAGCGGCAGCCACTCTCACAGTCATGCATGCTCTTCGACGGGATGGTGGGGGTCCACTCACACACAACCACACGCACACACTACGGAAACAGCTGGCAAAGAGGCCGGCAAAACCTTTGCCTAGTGCTCCATGCATTTTTTTCATTAAATGAATATTGAATATTTGCCAGTGCGCACTTATGTAATACTCAAATGGTAGGCCACTGTCCGGATGATAATTAGGCTTCAGTTGTAAAGTGCTTCTTGAATCAAGTTTACTGCTGAGTCCCCATTTGGAACAAGGAGCGTATAGAAGATTTGGATGTTTGAAAGTCCCCCATTTGAAAATTTTGTAGTTCATGCGGGATTTTAGAGATAACACTCCATTCCCTCTCCCTGCTATATATATCGCCAACCCACGATCAAACTCTATCCGTAAACTCTATCCACAACTGCTATATATATCGAAATTAATAAAACTTGCCTAATCGATCAATGCAAAAAAAACGTTGTGGTAGACCGTATGGGTTCAAGTAGAAGGATGTGTGTATATGTTTACGGGGCTTTCTACCTAGTTCCTGGGTGTGCAATTTTTTACTTCCTGACACCTGATGAATTTATGAGCATGGATTCAACTTCCTTTTAGAGTGAATTTGGATGTTTACCACCCAGATTAAAAATCTTGAAAACTTTCAAGCTAGTATTTTAGAGGACTGCAGGTGTTGCTCAACAGTCCGCATGAATTTTTTTAGTTGCACCTTTTTTACTTAAATATAACAATCCTAATGTTAATTAGCTTTCAAGTTATCAGGTGTGCTTCTTGAAGCAAGTTTACTGATTACTGGGGTTCCATTTGGAATAAGGAGAGCATATAAAAATTGGATATTTGAAAGTCCTATGGAATGAGCATTTTAGTAGCTTTCATTTTTTAGTTAATCCAGGATTTCAGAGGAGATGACACTCGCTAAACACATTGTTTAATTTCCTCCATCTTATTCTGTTTTTAGACTGCATTTCATGGCCTTATTATATAGTTATATATAACTAAACCACTCGGTTGCTTAGTTAAGTTATACCTTCACAGTGGGTAGTGTATGGGCTCAAAGCTGTCCATGGAAAGAAGACAAAAAAAATACTAGGGACAAAACATCATGTTAAATGCCCTGCCTTGTAAGTGTTCTTGCTGATATCCATGGCCTAGTCTCTCCACTGAGATCACAATCTGCTTGTCTGGTAGGATGTTCTAAAGTTTGAGTGTAGCTTTTTTCCTGGCCTACTCTGAATCACAATTGTTGTTTGTTAAGAATTACGATGTCGTTTGTTAAGAATTACGAGATGGTTAATATCATGGACATTGTTCAGAAATCCTGGAAAGTAAAATTGCAGAAATGCAACATCAGGCCAATTCCACCCTTCTAATTGTAAAAACTCTTACAGTACAGGGTTTGGGGTTAGGAACTCCAGCCTTCCAATTGTAACTCCATCCTGGGAAGTGAAATTGTTCTAATACAGTAAAGGCCATCAGTGTTGGCATCAATGACATGTTCCCCAAATCAGAACTAGAATGCTACTAGTATGCTAGTTACGGGTGGACTCATTAATTGCAGCCTGCAGCAATTTTTACCATCGTCTTTTTTTTTGGAAATCACAAAGGATCCTACATCGTTGTTGCAACTAGATGCACCAGGCACAAGTTCTACGTTTCAAATTTAACCAGTTAGAGCTTTGTTTATCAGATGCCCTAACAATTCATTATCCGAATACGAACTCATTTCTTCAGTTTGTTGCACAAGTGCCATCTCAGCAAATTGTCAGTTGTCTCATACTGATTAATTTTTTTTCTGCAATATGCAGGAGAGCTGCATATTTATGTATTAAGAAGAAACGAACAAAGATGTTCATGTATAGACTCCGGTGCGCTAAGCTCCACACCCACACCTGCCTAAGCAGAAACACCCGTGGCCGTAGCCCTGAAGTACATCAACTACTCGCTAATGAAACAACTTAGGTGCCTAGCACCCGCGAGAACCCACAGCTCTACTTCCTGTCTAATGCGCTGGATCAGCTCCTGCATGCTGGACGAGTAGTTGCTGAAGAGTCTCCCATTTCTTTCCTTCCAAATGCTCCACGAGATCAGCATGATCAGGGAATCCAGTCCCTTCCGCCTTTCTCTTGGTTGTTTTCGCAGAGTTTTCCACCATCCTTGGATCGTGTATTCAGGAGTAGCAAACGTGCATTGCCCTTGTAACAACAAAAAAAATACCCTTAGGATTTGTTGAGTGCAAAAATGTGAATTTAAAAATTTTTGGTGAATTTTGTGCAAGTCAACAAACATATAAGAGTGTCTTCTAATTGCTTCCTAAATTCCTAGGCAATTTAAATTCAAATTTAAAAATAATTTGAGGTGCTAAGGACCAAATAGATGTGATTTGGAGTTTATTTGGTTTTATAGGATTTTTGGTTGGGTTTGAATTCAAATTCTAGATTTGAATTCAAACAAAAACTAACTAAACTAATTGTAAAACTTAACCTAACCCTGTTGGGCCGAAACCCCTAACCCAAGTCCGGAAACCACCCTCGAACTCTCTTCCCGAGCCAATGAACCAAGCGGCCCAGCCGGCCTTGCGGCCCAGCTGCGGCCCAGCCTTTCCTCCGCGTCGCCTCCGCGTCTCTCTCTCTCTCCCACTGACAGGCGGGTCCCGCCTGTCAGCTTTCTCTCCCACCTCACCTTCTTCCCCGCGCCGCCCGCTCTCTCCCCCGCGCGCGCCCGTGACCCAACCACCCGAGCCGGTCCCCATCGCTCCTGTGCGGCCCGTCCGATGCGCGCCGTGTGTCCGCAGGCTCATGGCCGCCCCATCTCGCCGTCCGTGCCCAAACCCTAACAGTCGTCGCCCTATAAATCGGACCCGCCGGTCGTCTTCCTCCTCGAGCCGCCGCCGCCCCTTTGGGGTTTTCCCAGTCGCCAATTCGAGAGGGTGAGGGGAGTGGGAGGCGTCCTGGGTGTTGGGGAAGGGAGAGGAGGAGCAGGAGCGGTCGGTGGTGAAGCCACTCGCCGTCCTCGTCGCCAAGCCGAAGCCGCCGTCGCCGCCGCCCGTGGGAAACGCCGAAGGAGAGCCGGACCGGAGCCGTTCGCGGGAGCACGAGGATCGCCGGAGCGCCGCAAGTCTTCCCCGAGCTGCAGCGAACCTCGACGTGCCCCTAGGTGAGCCACCCGCGGAGCCCCCTTTTCTCCCCTGTCTCCGGCCGAGCGCCGCCGCACCGATGCTAGCCACCTCTGGGACCCGGTCTTCGAGCCGTGGCCGACGCTCTCGTGCAGGAACCCGTCGCGCCGCTCTCTCCTTGCAACCCGCCGTCGATTGAGTAGCAGCCAAGGCCGCCGCGGCCGAGCTCCGCTCGCCGCGCGCGCACGCCGAGGCCGTGTCGCGGCCACGGGCAATCGTGAGCCTGCGCACGCGCACCCCCGCAGCGCCCGCGACGTCGCGCACCAGCACGCGCTGGTGTCGCGCGTGCGAGGGCCATCGCTTCCGAGCCGCCTCCGAGCCTCCAACCACCTGCGCGTCGCCGGCCGCCGTGGCGCCATAGCCGCGCCGCCGCCGCTCGCGTCGGGAAGCCCAAGCCACAGCCAAGCCTCGCCCTTTTTCTCCCCGTTCAAGTCCACCGAACCCTAGCCGAGCCTTTCCGGCCACCCTTGAGCCGAGCCGAGCCGTTCTCGGTGAGTTTCGCCGTCGACCGTTGCCGCCGGCCGTGCTCCAGTGCGCGCCGCGCGCGCGTCGCGTCGCGACGTGGCCGAGCCACACGCTGGACCACACCAGCTGATGAGGACATCACCGGCTTAGATACGACCATATTAATGGCTTGCAAACCAAAGGTGAATCAATCCTATATCACAATTATTGTTGGTACATTCAATGAATTGATGCTACGCCATGATGTGTGTTCATTCTCATTTTCAGAAATACATACGTGGATTAAAAAGAGTGTTAGACACATATGGAAGACATGGAGGACCAAAGAAGTTGATTGGGGACCAATTCTAAGTATTCCCACGTCCCCCATCAGGTTACCACGTCACATTGGCCTAAGGAAGGAAAGAGACCAAATCCAACACGTTTTGGAAAGTCTGGATTCGGACTGCAGGAAAGTGCTGACTTACGACGGCCACCACGGTTTCATCCAGACTCCGTTTTGGGCGTTTAAGTACTTGATGGAAAGCTTATCAAGTCTACTTTCAGATGGATCCGGACTCACCCTCGTACCTATTCAGATGCGGCCGCAATCATCGATTTACTACAGAGACCTTTTCTGCCCACGGTGCTGCGTCACCATATTTTGGGCCAATGGGCCGTGTATCAAGTTGGGTCCATTAGGGGCGCGTCCTAGGGTTGTAGGACGACCCCAACCTCGTCCTGGTCGTCCTCCACCCTCTTTTATACCTCCATAGCCGCCACAAACAGATTGGGTTTTGTTTAGATCAAGTTTAGCCATTGCTACTTGCTTGTAAGCGCGCGTGCTGGTCCAGCCGCCCGTCTTCGAGTCGACGGAACCCCACTTCGTTGGTGATTGAGTTTGAGATTGAGACACTTCAATTCCCATCTAGTAAATTCAGTACTTGTATCATACTTGTTCTTGCTAGTTCTTCGATTGCTTGCAGGACAGGTCAGGTGACGCGCTCCCACAAGATCGCGGCATCCATAGGAGGTGGTGTATCGGTCGCTAAGGCACAGTCTTTGAAAGGTTGTAGTCGGGCCGTGAACATCGTCTCCTCCAATCGAGTTATCCCCCACGCCTCTCATCGAAAGATCGGGCACAAACCCCAGTGGGTTCACATCACCAGCACGCCACACGAGCACCGCAGAAAATCCCGAATCGGCCACAACTGATCCCGTGCGCCTGGCTCACGTGCACCGCACTCACGGCTCACCGTGTTCCAAGTCCACCAGAGCAGATCCAACAGCACCCCCTTCGTGGGACGAATCTTGCACTTAAGTCCAGTTAACCACCCTAAACTATCTTGGCCCATCCACCTTTCGGCCCAAATCCAGGCCAGCCATCGTTTAATCTTTTTCTTTTTCTTTTAACATCGCTGACGTATGGGGCCCACATGTCATACACTATGTGTCACTGACCACCTGGGCCCACTGACCAGAGCTGACCGTTGACCGTTGACCGTTGACCAGTCAACGCTGACGTCAACAGGGCCCACTGCTGACGTCATCCTAGGCGGACCCCACTGCTGACATCAGCATGACGTCATGCTGACGTCAGCAAACTAATTTTTGTCTGTTTTTCTTTTTCGGAAATTATTTAATATTTTTAGAAATGATTTAAACTTGTAAAATTAATAATAAATCAACCGTAGCTCAGAAAAATATGAAACCAGTTTCTATATTTTTCTAAAATCATGACCTACGCATTAGTGTAGAGTTTGGTATTATTTGGGACTTCTTTCATCGCTGTTTTGGTGTTTCTTTACTAGTAGTCGCGTCTTATTTTATTTTCCGCAACCCTAGGAGTTCCGGAGAGTCAGGAGGAGCCGGACCACTACGACAACTGCCTTGACGAAGACGAAGACTTTTGCCTAGGTTCACGCCCAGCCATTCTCTGAAATACCTATTAGACATGCAACTAGTATGCTAGCGCTTTACTTTACTCGCATGATAAACCTGCACTGCCTTTGTTATTATCCTGTTACCTTGCTACCTACTACTCACTTTATGAGATATGCTATGCTATGCATGTGTTGGGATGGTTGTGATTTGATCCTCTTGGCATGAGTTGTGGGTGGTATGGGAGGAGTAGTGCAGCTAGGCGGTGTAAGCGAGTAATAACAACTCGATCGTTTGATCGAGGTGCTGGGGGACTGCACTCGGGCAGTCCCTATGGGGTACCTGTTGCGGGTACGTGGTTGATGGATACTTGGGTTATTTGAGGAGTTTGGGCGGCAATACCTGTTATGGGTGCCGATTGCGGACCGTTGCGGCGGATCGCTTATGACGCTGATACTCGCTTTACCGACAATTAAGGACCGAGTCGAGTTCCAACTTTGGACGTGGGAATACCGTGCTCACCATCTACCCAGTATGGGGAGGGTTCCAGCAAGCCTACTCTAGTGCGGCGCCGAGACTGTAGGAGGATCGAGCTTGATATGTGTAGGGGGGATTCGTTGCGGCGTAATCTCCCTGATTTACCACGGCCCCCGACTGGCCCCGGTGGGAAGGTTTCACATCCCTGGGGCAGATGTTAGATCAGATGTTTCCCGAGCCCAGGGAGACAGGATTGGCGCCGTTACTATTTAGGGTCTTTGCTGTGGGTTGTGTCTCAGGTTGGTTGCGGACTAGCCTTGCAGCCCAGATGGATTCCTGGAGTGCCACCTCTGCAGAGTGTAAACTATACGTATAGCCGTGTCCACGGTTACGGACGACCCATTTCTGATAAGTTCCGACTAGCATGGGAATTTGCTTTCTTACCTCATCCTTTGATTTGGGATATGAGAGATTGGTCCAGCGTTGCTGATGAGACAAGGTGGGGAGGGAGCTCACCGAGTCGACTAGTGAGCGAAAGGCGTTGGTGGATGATGTTTGCGGGAACCTGCTGTGGCAGGACGAGCCCGATGGGAATGTGAGGCTGACGGTTGGATTTGGGAAGTGGATGTACGTGTGAGGGAAGGAGTTGGAGGTGAGATGAATTTGGGTTATTGCTGCTGCTTGCATAAGAAAACCATGGCTCAAACCTTGATTATTTCTATACCTTAGAATAAGCCACTATAAAGCTTGATTCATATTATGTTTGGTGACGTGAACCTATCTCATTTCCTTGGGGACAGACTTTGGGTTCTCAGGTGAAGACCCCGACCACGAGTTCAACCAGGACGGGTGGTACGACTGAAGGGTGCGCGCTATGCTCAAGGATGCCTGTGGAGGAGTGGTCCCTGATGTTCTAGCTACCGCTGCGCAGTTGTTTCTTATTGTCGATTTAGCCCAGAGGGCTTGTACCAGACGCTATATTTTATATATGTCATGTAATGGATCTTTTATCGTTGTATGGATGTGATATTCGACTGAGATGAGTTCTGTACGAGATAGCTGCTATTCCTGGGACTATCTCGAGGGTACAGGGAGTTGGATTCTCGTCGTTGGGAATCCGGTTCGTTTCAGTTGGTATCAGAGCCATACTTGACCGTAGCGCGTAACCCATAGATTGGAAACTTAGGACAGAAGCTCTAACTGAGTCCTCTACTGTATATGAAACCCCTTGGACTATTTGAAAACTATATATAAGTACATCTCAACTATTTACAAAACTTTTACCATTACCTTACCTTACTAACTTGCTAACTTACTAACAACCCACTAACTGTCTGGCAGATGGAAGCAAGAGGACCAGCAGATGAACGACGGGAGATCAGGACCACATGAGCAGACTGTGGAGGTTTGGCAGTGCTACTGAGGGAGGTGCTGCGTACAGTGGGGATAGATGTGGACAACGTCTTCTACGAGGGCTGGACCTACGGCCCTGGCGAGGGAGTGCACACCCGGTTACAGATGGAAGTAGCCAATATCCCTGGACGACCAAGGTCACTGATGCTACGGGCAGCTACCAGCGAGAGCACCTTCAGTTGGGCAGTGCAGACTATAGCCATGAGGATACTCTGACTTGCCACACTTGTGTACCAGAACCAGCTCAGTCACACCCGTTTCCGGTACCTACCGAGGGCTCTTGAAGATCCAACTGACAGAGACGCAGTCAGCTTGTAGGCTCACGCAGCGGACCGAGAGCGGAACGTGACCCTGCGGACCTCAGTTCAGTGCATGATTGAGCAGGAGTACTTAAACATTGGCCTAGAAGAGAAAGTTGCCAAGCTAAAAGAGAAGGTATGGAAACAAGACATCCAGCTACTGGAGAAGGACAACAGGATCGCCTTACTTGAGAAGCGCCTCGAAGCTAAGGCAAGAGAAGTCAGAGTCCTGAAATACGAAGCTCGCAACAACAGGCAGTTGGCAGGACTGATCCAAGCAACTCACAATGCTCGAGATATCCGTCTGGAAGATCAACTCACAGAAAAAGACAAAGCACTGGCAGCCAAGGAAGAAGAGATAGAAGGACTGAAGGAAGAAGTATATTGGTTGGACAGTCACAACTCAGAACTTTAGGAAGAGGTGGATAGCTACAAGGAGAAGAGTGGACGAAACTACCAGCTGATGAAGTACTTGAGTCTTCAACAGATTATGGCAAAGGATGAAGCTCGAAGGACCCTTAGTAGTTGGGTAAGGTCAGACAGGAAGAGGGTAGCAGAGGTGATCACAGTGAACCAAGGACTTCCAGAGGAACGCAGAGTTGAACCCAGGACAGAGCACTACAGGGTCTCACCAAGCCGGGTTGAGCCGATACCACTACCTGAAGCTCGAACCCTTACTCCCGAGATGACAAGACTGAGACAAGAACTGGCACCCCTAGAGCAGTAGTTGGCAAGACCTGAGGTGGACACAGTGAGGTTGGCAGCATGCCTCACAGACACTCTCCACGACGACAGGCAGTGATCAAGCAGCAGACAGGGACTGAGGCTGTGAGGTTGGCAGCGCGCCTCACAGGCACTTTCAGCAGCATGAGTTGGATGAAGTAGGCAGTATCAGCAGATGTCAGCAATAGTGATGAGACTTGTATCTATCTTCATGAGTAGATGTTTAGACTCAGGGGCGAAGCCAGATATTTGAAGCATCGGGGTCTGTGTAGAGTATTTTTTGTTTTGTTATAGGGGTCATCTCTTAGAAACAGTAGTAGTGCAAAGGGATTTGCTGCCAGTCGTCGGGGTCGCCGGACCCCGATGGATGACTGTAGCTCCGCCCCTGTTTAGACTTAGTAGATCATGACCACCTTTTGGCACAGCCACGATGTAGCATCCGTTTAGATGTACTAATCCTCAAGGTTCCAGGAGCTAGCCTCGGGATAGTACTCATGTCTAGGGTGTAATGCTGTAATGAATGATCGATCTTTGTGGCTGTTCTTGCAGTTTTATTGATGTTCATCTTGAGTGTACTTTAGTGTTAAGTCTTGAAAGGACCAACACTAGGCCTAGAAGGGGGGTGAATAGGCCTGTTGAAAAATTCCTGCAAAAATCCTCCGAAAACTGTCAGAAAGTTGGATGATCCGACACAGTCTCGGATCTTCCAGCCAGGAAGATCCGACACTGTACAGGATCTTCCGACTGGGACAGAATACCGGAAGATCCGATGATAAGCCGGATCTTCCGACAGGCAATTCAAGTGTACTTCGAGATTTGAAATCTAATGACCTTTTGACAATTCCACTTGAATACAAAGCTCACAAATGATGTAAGGAACCTTCTATATATGATCAATATCAGAGTATAGCCACAAATAAGTAGATCGGGACAAATCAAGTTGTAGAAACAATAGGAACAAGAACAAAAGTGGAGACAAAGGATTTTCTACCAAAGTTCACTCCACAAAGGAGCTACGTCTCCGTTGAGATGCTCACAAAGAGCCGGGCTGTCACACTAACCCCAAGTCTCTCCCAATCAACCACAAAGGAGGATTGAGTTACTTACTATGTGCTCCTACGAAGAGAGAGGGTAATACAAACTTCCGGGACTCAAACCACAAAAGAATGGGAGTTCACCGGCACCTCTAACCGTCTAGGAGCAAGCTCCAAGAGTAACAAACGTAAATCAATGAACTCAAGTTGCTCGAAGTGCTTCAAGAGATGAACAAGGGGAGTTCTCACTTCTAGTCTTCTCTCTCACTCAAACCCTAGGTGAATCTTGGCAAGAATCAAGCTTGAGAGGGGATTTGAGGAGGAGAGTGAATGCTCTTGTCTTGTGTTAGGTCGTGTGTGCAGCAGCAAATGAATGAGGGGGATTGAGGGGTATTTATACCAACCCCCAAAATATGACCGTTATGTGCTCTGCGAAGAGGTACCGGATCTTCCGACACTTGGTCGGATCTTCCGACAAGCAACAGATACGTGTTAGGAAAACTCCAGAAAAGTTCCAGGGGCCGGATCTTCCGACCATGTGTCGGATCTTCCGGACCCCGGAACTTCCGGCCCGGAGAAAGCCAAGACAGAGCCGGCCGGAACTTCCGGTCGGATCTTCCGGCCAAGGTTCGGAACTTGCAACAGGACACTCGTGAGCTCGAAAAACGGCTAAGTCATGCATCTTCCGATGCCAAGGCCGGAACTTCCGGCCAGGAAAAACTCGAGACCGAGCCGCCCGGAACATCCGGTCGGATCTTCCGGCCTAAGTTCCGGCCGAGCAGAAAGAGGTGTTTGTGAAGAGTTTTTGAGTCTCTCAAGGGTTTGTCATCTCAAGTAAAGCACTTTTAGCATCTAGAATTTATCAACTGCGTCCCCCTTGATAGTACGATGGTCCTATACTCAATTTCAAACGGAAAATTAAATTTAAAACCACCAATTGAGTCATCCACCATATGAATAAGCGTTGGGGTCCTTCCTATAGCATTTTCTCCCTTTTTTATTTCATTTTATTCCTGCACAACTCATGCAAAACATCATATCCAAATTTCTATTGCTATTAATCACCAAAATAGATTAAATGCCTAGATGCACTTTCAAGTCTATTTCATGTGTGCAGCTCCTACTCTAGTTACGCCAACCTAACCATTACCGACCACCACTAAACCTGCTCTATGAAAAATACAGCAAGATGTCGATCCGAAGATCCAACCGACTGCTTGCACGTTTTGAGGAAGCTGAGCAAGAAGAGGCAGCAATGGCAGCTAGAGGCAGAGGACGTGGCAGAGGTCGTGGTCACGGAAGAGCAACAGCTGCAGTTGGAGGCAGGGGCTGTGGACGCGCAGCAGGCGTGCTCCAGCCCGAGTACAACGCACCAGGTGGAGAACAGGAAGCGGAGGTGGAAGAACCAGCAGTGGAACCTCAACAGAACCAGCAGAACGACCAGCAACCACCGCCACCGCCTAACTTGGTAGAAGTAATGACTACTCAAACACAGCTGATGCAACAGATGGCACAGGCCAACACACAGATGATGCAAGCTATGCAACAGATACAGGGAAACCAGAACCAGAACCGTCAGGGACACCGTGAGGAAGACCTACAAAGGAAGATTGAAAGGTTCATCAGGCTGAAAGCACCCACCTTCGACTACTCGGACGAGCCACTCGACGCGCACGACTGGCTACGTACCATCGAGACGAAGCTGGACCTGACAGACTACACTGAAGAGGAATGTGTGGCCCTTGCGTCGCACCAGCTTGAAGGAGCAGCGAAAGCGTGGTGGGAGAGCTACTGTGACTCTCACGCGAACCCAGCTCAGATCACCTGGCTAGAGTTTTGTGAAGCTTTCAAAGAGTACCACATCCCAGAACAAGTCATGGTGCATAAGGCAATGGAGTTCAGGACAATGACCCAAGGTGGTTTGTCTGTAGCTGAGTACGCTCGACACTTTGCTAAGATGTCAAGGTACGCTCCTGAAGACGTTAACACTGAAAAGAAGAAACAGTTTTGGTTCCAGCGTGGTTTGCATAGAGGTCTGAGGACAGCACTCGTAGCGAGTTCCCACAGGTCACTCAGAGAGTTGATTGACAGGGCTATCGCAGTTGAGAAGGAAAGAGTGGGTCTTGAAGATACTTGGCGAGAGAAGAAAAGAAAGGTTGAACAGTTGCACAACCACAGACTGAGTCAGAGGCCGAGGAGTGGCCAGAGCAACATGCTCAGGAGAAGCTTTCAGCAGAGCAACAGCCAAGGAAGCTCAGGGTTCAACAGAAACAGCTACCAGGGTAACCGAGGCAGTAACAGCAACAGTTTTGGCAGCAGAGGCAACAACTACAGCAGTTTTGGCAACAGAAACAACAGCTACTCAGGTCAGGGAAACCCCAACTGGAAGCCGAACAACACGCCCAGAATTGGTGGAGGAACCTCAGTAGTCTGTTTTGCTTGTGGGAAGCCCGGTCACAAGTCCTTTGACTGCCCGGAGAAGAAGAACAAACAAACCCCAGCCAAGGCACCGGCACCTGGAGGACAGGACAGGCAGCCAGCAACAGCGCAGAGGGGACGCCTCAACCACCTGACAGAGGAAGAAGCCGAGGACGCTCCCGACGTTGTGCTCGGTGAGTTTTTAGTAAATGGCATTCCAGCTTTGATACTGTTTGACTCTGGAGCAACTGGATCTTATATCTCGACAAAGTTTGTGAAAGAGCAGTCACCCCGACAATACCTAAGGCTAGACCTATAGTCACTACTTCTCCCTTAGGAGAGCTTAGGTGCACCTTAGAGTGCCCAGCAGTTAGTTTGATGATAGGTGGGCAGGAGTCCGTAGGAGACCTGACAGTCCTGGAGTCAGACGGAATTGACGTGATACTAGGAATGGATTGGCTTACAGAGCACAAAGGAGTAATCAGTTGCTCACCCAGAACAGTTGAGTTGACACACCCTAGCGGAGTCAAAGTAATAGTAGAACTACGAAGAAGAAGAACAGGGAAGAGATCCAGAACATGTATTCTGAGACAGTTGGTATACTCTATCGAGAAAAGGACGATCGAAGAAGTACCTGTTGTGTGTGAGTATCCTGACGTGTTTCCCGAAGGTTTCACATCCCTGGGGCAGATGTTAGATCAGATGTTTCCCGAGCCCAGGGAGACAGGATTGGCGTCGTTACTGTTTAGGGTCTTTGTTGTGGGCTGTGTCTCAGGTTGGTTGCGGACTAGCCTTGCAGCCCGGATGGATTCCTGGAGTGCCACCTCTGCAGAGTGTAAACTATACGTATAGCCGTGTCCACGGTTACGGACGACCCATTTCTGATAAGTTCCGACTAGCATGGGAATCTGCTTTCTTACCTCATCCTTTGATTTGGGATATGAGAGATTGGTCCAGCGTTGCTGATGAGACAAGGTGGGGAGGGAGCTCACCGAGTCGACTAGTGAGCGAAAGGCGTTGGTGGATGATGTTTGCGG
The DNA here is from genome assembly GCA_033239725.1 of Echinochloa phyllopogon. Lineage (NCBI taxonomy): Eukaryota > Viridiplantae > Streptophyta > Magnoliopsida > Poales > Poaceae > Echinochloa > Echinochloa phyllopogon. Next base: position 4,830,471 of record BTCW01000009.1, on the reverse strand, counting down.
GAACCTGTTGTGGCAGGACGAGTCCGATGGGAATGTGAGGCTGACGGTTGGATTTGGGAAGTGGATGTACGTGTGAGGGAAGGAGTTGGAGGTGAGATGAATTTGGGTTATTGTTGCTGCTTGCATAAGAAAACCATGGCTCAAACCTTGATTATTTCTATACCTTAGAATAAGCCACTATAAAGCTTGCTTCATATTATGGTTGGTGACGTGAACCTGTCCCATTTCCTTGGGGACAGACTTTGGGTTCTCAGGTGAAGATCCCGACCACGAGTTCAACCAGGACGGGTGGTACGACAGAAGGGTGCGCGCTAGGCTCAAGGATGCCTGTGGAGGAGTGGTCCCTGATGTTCTAGCTACCGCTGCGCAGTTGTTTCTTATTGTCGATTTAGCCCAGAGGGCTTGTACCAGGCGCTATGTTTTATATATGTCATGTAATGGATCTTTTATCGTTGTATGGATGTGATATTCGACTGAGATGAGTTCTATACGAGATAGCTGCTATTCCTGGGACTATCTCGAGGGTACAGGGAGTCGGATTCTCGTCGTTGGGAATCCGGTTCGTTTCAGCCCTCCCCTTCCCGAGACCACTTCCCAAAATACTTTCCTGGACAAGGAACAATTCACCAGCAGATGGTCTCCGGTCTCGGCTGCTTGATCGCACAACCAGCAAGCCTCATGGAACTCAAGGCCATGGCACCGACGCCGGTCTGCTGTCCATAGTCGCCCTTTCGGTGCCAGCCACATGAAGAACTTCACCCTAGGAGGAGCCCATGCTGATTAATTTTCACAGTCATGTCTGCCTGAACAATGTCCATGTAGTTAAGCTGCGCTTGTATTTTTAATATTCAGACATTGTTTTTTTAGCGAACGCGCCTGGGCGTGTGTTTCATTAAGAGGAAAGGAGTTTTACAAAAGCCCCATGGCCCTAGAACCAGGGCTCATGGTTACAACAACAAACCAAGATTACATCTCACAACTGCATTTGGCGACCAACTACCCTCAGACCAAAATACGGCAATAGCGCATAGCCTGCCCTCGACCAGACACCTGCTTCTTCCATGATCATCATCTTCAGCTGGTTGGCTGATTGCTTGGCGCCCGTGAAGGTCCGCGAATTACGCTCCTTCCAAATCATCCATGCCGTGAGTAGGACCAAGGAATCAAATGTCTTCCTCGGCACCTTAGCCAGCCTCTTCCTAGACTTTTCCCACCAATCTGACCACGAAGCCTCTCTGGCTCTGGGCAAAGATGCGGCCATCCCCAGGCCTGCAAAACATGAAACCAAACCTCCCTCGCATAGGGACAGGCCACCAACAGATGTGTGATCGATTCACTCCCTTGGTCGCATAGAGCGCAGTCATCAGTATCTTGGAGGTTGTGTCGCCTTCGCCTCTACCCCGTCCAACATCTTTGGTGAAACACCAACCAGCCAAAATATTTGCACTGATTCGGTGCCTTCGTCTTCCACAACACACGCGCGCCGTGCAGTTTGGTCTGTCCAATGAAGAAAGCCTCATATGCTGAAGAGGCCGAGTACATGTTGTCAGCCGTCCACTTCCAGATCAGTTGATCTGGTTCCTCTGTAAGCTGCACCGCGTTCATCCTCTCCCAAACTGCCAAATATTCCAGAATTACCTGCACCGTGAGGGCGCCCTTGATATCATTCACCCATGACCTATTTTGTAGAGCATCGGCGACCTTGCGTGTTTTCCTCGTTCGTGGACGGATAGCATTGACCAAACACGGAGCAATCTGCTGCATCGACATTCCATCAATCCATTTGTCTGTCCAAAATAAGGTTGAGCGACCATCTCTAATCCTGATCGAAGTTGATGCTGCAAACATTTCGGCGGCCTGTGGCTCCGGAGTATCAAGCAGTAGAATCCAGGGCTTGTTTGCTCCGGACTTTAGCTCCCATAACCATCGCATCCTTAGCGCATAACCCCAAGTCTGAAGGTTTGGTATACCTAATCCTCCTAATTCCTTCGGCCGGCAGCATTTGGGCCATGCTACCATGCAATGGCCTCCCGATACAACCTCTGTCCCTTTCCACAAGAATGCGCGACGTTTCCTGTCAATACAAAAGATCGCCCAGGGGCTGATGGATAGAGCAATCGTTGTGTGAACTTGTACTGCAGATAGTTTGACCTGAACCAGCACCAAACGACCAGCTGGGCTCATCATGCGTGCCTTCCATGTGGGGAGGCCAGCACACACCTTGTCCACCAACGGCTGCAGTTCCCCTTTCGTTAGGTTCCTAATCGAGAGGGGGATGCCCAAGTACTTGCATGGGAGGGGCTCAAGCTTGGCATGGGAGAACTGGCATATAGTCACAGTCTCCTCGAGCCCACACTGGATTGGAGATATCAGGCACTTGTGTTTGTTCGTGTAGAGGCCTGATGCACTTCCGAAGATGTCCAGGATGGTGCTTGTGGTCACGAGGTCCATTTGGACAGGCGACACAAACAGCACTACATCGTCTGCATACAGGAACGTCCTCTCTTTGATTCTTGCATCCATTAGGCTATCAAACGGGCCATCATGGCAAGCTCGTCGGAACAAGGCATTCAGCGCTTCCATCGCAATGACAAAGAGCATTGGGGACAATGGGTCTCCTTGACGTAAACCTTTGGCGTGACAAATCCGCCGTCCCGGCGAGCCATTGAGGATAATTCTTGTGCTTGCTGAGGATAGGAGCATGCTGATCCAGTTGATCCAGCGCCGAGAAAACCCCATATGTTTTAGAATCGATATGAGGTAGGTCCAATTTACCGTGTCAAAAGCCTTTGCTATGTCAATCTTTAGTAAAGCACAGGGGGTTTTCTTACGATGGAGCAATCGAGCAATTAGTTGGACCGCCCTGAAATTGTCATGGATTACTCTCCCCTTAATGAATGCGCTTTGGTTTGGCTGGACCAAATCTGGGAGCTTCGGAGATAGCCTGTTAGCTAGGACTTTGGTGAACAGCTTGGAAAAATTGTGGATCAGGCTTATGGGCCGGAAGTCACCGATTCAAGTGCCACGTCCTTCTTCTTGAGCAGAATCATATAGGCTTGATTGACTAAATAGAGGCTGCGACTGTCTAACGACCAAAGCGCATGAAACGCCCTCATGACATCATCCTTGATAATGTGCCAAGCTGTCTTATAGAAGAGGCCCGTGAAGCCATCAGGGCCCGGCGCCTTATCAGAGGGGAGTTCCAGGATGGTACGATGAACCTCCTCCTCAGAGAAGCACACATCCAAGCCACCAAGGTCAGCCTGCGGAATTCCAAGGTGCTGGAAGTCCAGAGCGATGGGGCATTGCTCCGAGGTGCCCAAAATACGGTCATAGTGCTCAAATAGTGCAGCTGCTTTGGCCTCGTCATGAACAAGTTGTACATCTTGGGCATGCAGTGTGTCAATGTGGTTCTTCCGACTCCGATGGCAAGCTTGCAGATGAAAGAATCTGGTATTTGCGTCCCCTTCAGCCAGGAAGGTTAGCCGCGATCTTTGACGTGTGATGGTACGCATCAAGGAGGCAAGGCCCAGGCTACTCCGCTTAGCTTTGCTTCTTAGGGCTTGCTCATGTGGCAGCAAGGATCTATGATCCATTGCTCGATCGAGCCTCCAGACGATTTCTCTTGCAATTGCCAATTGCAGTCTCACACTTCCAACGTGTTTGGCACTCCATCTTTTCAGAGCCTTCGCGGTGTTACGCAGCTTGTAGTCGAGAACCCGGAAGGGGTCCGCATCTGACCAAGGGCAGATCCATGCTTCCTGAATTGTCTCAAGATATCCCTCATATTTGGGCCAGATGTTTTCAAAGTGAAATCTCTGGAAACTATGAATGACCGACGATGTATGAAGGAGGAGCGGAGCATGATCAGAACATTCAGATTGCAGCGCCCGCGGGTGGTGGTCCGGGAAGGCAGCAGACCAATCTTCTGAGACAAAAAACCTATCGATGCGGGCCAGCGTGGGGGCAGCGCGCTCATTGCTCCACGTGTACAATCTGCCGTTAAGGTGCAACTCCTGAAGTTCAGCATCATCCAGGAAACTACGAAACTTATGCATCAAACGCCGATCTAGATTACCATTGTTCTTGTCTGCCGCGGAGTGTATAAGATTAAAATCCCCACACACCATCCAAGTGCCCGTGCATGCCTGCCGGACAGCACGCAATTCCTGCAGAAAACTCTCCTTCTCCGGCCTTGTTTGAGGCCCATAGACACAAGTCATCCACCATTCCTTTTCTGTGCCACGGAGCTGCATCTTTGCCGTGAGTGAGAACTAGATTTGCAGCTGACCAGACCTCGGTGCGCCATGCCAAAATCACTCCCCCACGGGTCTGTGTTGCCGGCAAGAAAAAATACTCAAACCCGCCTCCTAGCATTTCCAATACCAGATCATCAGTACAAATAGACAGTTTCGTCTCCTGCAACGAGAGGAGCGAAATACGTTCCTGCGCGACCAAGTCCCTAACTACATTGCGCCGTGCCCGGGCATTGAGGCCACGGACGTTCCATACCAAAATATTTTGTTCTATCATAAAGACACAAACATAAGCGACCTGCAGCATGGAAGATGGAGTCATGGCTCCATCTCGCCCTGCACCACCTGGGCCTCCGGGATCCCAGACGGCAAGAGGGTGTCGAGAGCTTCGTAGTGATCCACCGCTACCCCTTCCTCAAATGAATCGTTGAAGGCCTTGACCGAGTCGGCATCAGGAGGGGCATTCTTAGAGGAGAACCCCATTTTCTTCATCATGACATTCTGGGCTTGTATCTCAGGCTTAGTAGCCCTCCATCTGGACTTGGCAGCCAGACGGGCGCTACGGCGGATAGGGGACGGGATCATCCTGGAGCGTCTTCGAGACATTGTAAATTCTAGACAACCATTAGATGTTTTGTGATGCTTTAGCTTAAAGAGATTGCAAGTTCTAGAGAGTGAGGAAAATAAGAGAGATGAATCCGGATTTGGCACTGTGTGCTTCTGCCAAGCTTATCTGGATTTTTGGCTGGTTCTTGGCTTGTGAAGGGGGGTTGATCTGCTTGCACGCCTCTCCTTTTACTGCTTTGTGCAGTCTGCTAAGCTAATGTACCCAGCCAGCTGCCATGCCAGCCTCCCTTGCTTTCGTTGTGCTGTCCTTTAGCTCCTCTTATCACTAATACTGCTATAGTTTCAGACACTAATAATTTACCCATGGGCTCATCTTGCCACTAGATTGACAATGTCAGAGATTTCTGACTTTTGTTTGAGGGAGAAGAGAGAAGTTAAGCTATTATCTTGTGTGCCTAGAAAGGGTAAAGACTAAACATTGGTTATACAAGATCTTGGCATAATCTTTTTTATCTTTGGCTTAGCAGCAGATAGCTCCTCTTAATTGTTTTCTCTTTTCTTCCCCGGCGCACCCATCCATTCTATTTTTACTTCGGCCAGTGCTCTGTGAGCGCACATATATTCGGCCCATATAGCATGTATGTTAGCCCAAATGTTCTTTTTGTGTGGAAGAAAAGGCTCATTTTAGTGGAGGAATATACTTAAGCTGCTTTTTTTAGATATTGGGCTGCTAGATACATATAAAGGTTTTGCAGAAGCAATCTCTGGAGGTGCCAGGACATTCTATTCTGACAGATTCATCACTTTCCGTAGCTGTATTCCTTTACTACAAAGCCAAATTTAAATCTCACACAAGTGAATCCTCATAGGTTGGGGGTGAAGTAGACTTTTTCCATCCGCTAAATCACCTACATTTGATGTTTCAAACACCTCTATCAGAAATTGCCTTTGGTCAGTACATGCAGGTTCAGAGTATCATTCTCCTTAGGTCTGAATGAAAACACAACACATAGTTGAAGTTCTACTTGTGGCTCTCAATTATTTTCATCGTCAACCTATAAAGTTTTGTCTGGTCATTCAGAAGTGCCTCCACCCTTCAAATGGATCTAGAAACCTTCATGCCAATTAAAGCACACAACCATGTTTTGGCTTCTCATGAAAGACAACTCAAATACAAAAGATATATTGCACAGCTGTGTTTTATGTGCTTCCCAGCAAAGAGAAACCTGATACATCGACCGATTGATTCCGTGACCGCGAATTCAACAAAAACTGATGGGTATGAGTGATCCCTTCCACATTCTGCATTCATTCAGAGTTCCTTTACAGGTTCTTTTTTTTTAATATGGAGACATTATCTCAAACTCTCAATGGCTCGGAGCATTTATATATTGGACAAAAGAAAGACTGAAACGAAATTCAATCGAGTGTTGTTTAGAAGCCTCACCGGACATCATCGTCATCAATATGCAGCATGGACATCTGAAATCTGACAGCCACCAAGTGCAACTTGGTGCCCTTCCCTCTCTGCAGTGCAGGACGCGTGCTCCGCCCATCAGGATTCAGGATCAGCTGATTTCTCGATCCCAGTTCACTCCCAAGTCCCACACGACGCCATCATTCTTCTTGGGCTCGCAAATCTGCGCCATCTTCTTCATCCTCGTAACTCTTGATGTGCCTATGATCATTTGCATTGCATGCACGTGTAACATCCGCAGTTACAAGAATCTCACGCCACTTTCCCTGACTATCATGATTGTGCTTGCGTATGGTATGCTGCTACACCCAGCGACCCAAACTGCACTCGGTTTTCCTGCTCAAGCTCAATACAGCGGCCACTCTTTCAGAGTTTCAGTTCAGTACTCGGACGGCGTATACCACAAGTTCAGAATTTGACGCCTATTACTTAACTCTATCACTCTCTTTGCAGAATTTTTAGTATGCCTAAAGTGGCAGTCCTCTTATACGTTATCTCTTGTCTGCGACCATCTGCACCAGAGAGGGGAAAAAAGATCAGAAGAGCTGTCCATGCTCAACTTGACCTTTTTCAGGGAAAGCAGTTGATTGCTACTGCATCATTCCTCCTCTTTATTCAGTAGGCTAAGCTGACTGTGCGGCCTTTCTTTTCTGATTGCATCCAGCCTAATCTTCCTGTCTCCAAGCAGTTATCATGACACACTCGACTACCCTCTAGACGAGATGGCGAGGCGCCGAGAGCCATCATGTTCAGAACTTCAGATGAAGCACCCGGAGCACGCATTCATATCTGAAGCATGGCGAGCTGTTCATAAGCAAAACTTTTGTTAATATTGAATTCGCTGGATCCTCTTTCTATGATTGTTCCCTAGTTTGCAGTTCTGTAATGATAAAAGGCAGCTACAAAGAGCATATGACTTCTGTATTGTGAGCAATATATACCGGCCAGCAAACCTGATGGGACCTGATAGCCACAGCAGGCCGAGAGATGACCCTGGCATCTAATGTCAATCATTAGCCAGATATCATATATAGGAACAAGGACAGCTTAATCATACCTTCTCATGATATAATTCAGCCCCAGTTCACATTACTTTTGTGCTTTTGGCAACGACAACACATTGTGGGGTTACATCTTGATTACCTAAATTAGGATAAGAATGTCCTGGTCTAATCTGGCTTGCATCAATGGGTGGACACCAACTACTGAAGAATGATTATTATAAACATCATGTCCAGACAAAGATTGCATATTTGCATGGAGACTTTCAATACTCGCACCTTTGACTACTGGCCTCCCATTTTAAGCATCTGAAAAGTTTACGACAGCGGATTGTTTAGCAGTTGAGCAGTCCGTTATCATTCAGGGCTGCATACAGGCATACAGCACACCTGCAGGAAGGCCCAAAAGAATAAAGTTGTACTTGTACAATACGACTTTTTTTTGCGAAGAATACATACAGATATAAAAAGATGATAAAAAGCGTGAGGCACCTACTATCCTGACTCCTGAGCATGTTGGGAAGAAAGGTTGGAACTTAAACAATTTCTGACAAAACTCAATACGGTACGAAATCCTTTTACATGGATCATACGAACATACCACTTTTTATCATCTGAAGACTGAAGTGACAACCCCCCAGTGCCTTGACACTAACCACTCTTTTGTAGAGATTGTACCTTCTTCCAATAATCTTGAGGGCGTCGTAACAGTCACCAATTTGAGAGGATGTTGCCTCTGGCCGGGCAGCGTGACTGCGTGAGACAATGCAATCCAAATCTAAAATGTCGCACAACCACTAGCTTGTGGGTTTAAAATTGTTCGGTGCACCAAACAGAATCAATGATCATTTGCTAATCTCGTCAATTCAGCTAACTATTGCAGCTTGAGTGCAAAGGGCAGATGCTTGAAATTGAAATACTAAGGTTGAGAAGCTATAGGAGTATAGGTTATGCAACAAGAACATTTTGTGGCAAAACTGGTTGCAGACGTTGGCATCTGAATAATAATAAAAGGAATTTTGGGTTGTCAAGAATTTTCGTTGCCGATATACCTAGAAACATGGAAGCTGGGAAACAACAAAAATCTAGCAATTTATTAAGAAAACCGAAAATCGAGCAACAGCCCTACAGCTATCTTTTTTTTGTGTGTGAAAGAAACAGCCCTTCAGCTATCAAAACTATCAATTTGAGCAAACATGCGGGAAAGCGATGCGCTGAGTGCAGATCGCGCCATGCCCCTTTGCACGCTCGGTTGATGTTGGGTGCTTGAGGAATCGTCGAGCTCGAGCACGAGCAGACAGGGCAACAGGCTCTGGCTCTGCTCCCCAACAGGAGGAACCAACAGCTCCTGTCGTCCGTCCCTGCCAACTCGGAGCCCACTACCTTCTCTCTCCCTCTCTCTTTAAAAATCTTTTCGGAGCCCGATGGCGTGGTAATTCGCCAGTATGGTGACCACTCGGATCGGCGCGCGGGGCCCATTTGTCAATCGACGACTAGACTAGTGTGGCCCCACTCCATCTTGGACCGTAGTGAGAGCAACAGAAAAGGCCCCTCCCACTCTCGCGATCGCGTGGGCCACACCTCCGCGCAGGCCCATTTGTCAGTGACCGCAACCTGTGTGTCTCGGACGAGGATGCGAGGCTTGCCACGCCGGCCCAGTCAATCTGGAGGTGTGTGCACGCTGCGCCGAGGTGGGGCCGGTATATGGGCCCAGGGCCCGCGCAGTGGGCGCTGCCATGTGATCGCGGGCCCTAGACCCAGTAGGCACAGGCTCCGCAGCACACGCGGACGGGCTCACGGACGGACCCCCCGCTGGTACACTCACGTACAGATGGGCCTCTCTGGTGGTGGGTCGCACCTGTCAGTGAAGTGGAGTCAGGTTAAGCTGCTATACGTGGGCCGGGCGACCATGCATAATGTTGGAGGTCGAGTGACATGCCCGTGTGTGTACCCGCGTCCCCACGCGCGCCCTCGCGGCCCCACCACGGCGGATAAAAAGAGCAGAGGCCCAGGCACAATTTTCTTACGAGTACCCAAGGACTAACACGCAGCAGTTGTAAGTTGCCTACACTAAAAAAAAACAGTTTTAAGTTGCCACGCCACTTAATCTTTGCTTGGTCACCTTCTTAAATAATACTGCAGCTCTCATGAAAATTCTTAAAAAAGTACTCCCTCCGTCCCAAAATAAATGCAATTCTAGAGTTCGAAATTTGTCCCACAAAAAATGCAACTTTGACCTACCAACCACAAAAGACAAGAGTCTCTGGAAGTTTTTCATACAAAAGACAAGCCAATGTCTAGATGATTCTCACAAAAGACAATGGGTATTTTCATAATTTTACATCTAGTATTTGTTTGCGTGTATGGTCATACAATTGCATTTATTTTGGGACGGAGGGAGTAAGTTGGCACGCCACTTCCAATGTTCTCAGGCTATGTGAAATAGGGCACTGCCTTTTAATCTGCCCGAAAGAACCCACAAATCGTAACAAGGTTATATTATTTTGAAAGAAGCAATGAGATTAGTAAAATATATTGGCACTTTGGCCGTGATATCATCTCTTCGGTCTATGTAGAAACTGAAAATGAGACTTATGAGGACAATTGCAACATCCAAGATCAGTCCTCCGGTAGTACAGTTTTACCAGCAATCTAGATAGCAGCCTGTTCGTTTGGCTGATGGCTGGTCGTTGGTGCTGATTTATGCTGAGAGAAAAATATTGCTGGCTGGCTGGTGGTGGTTGGTGCTGATTTCTGCTGAGAGAAAAATACTACTGACTGATGGCTGATAAGCTAAGCGAACAAGCCGAGATAATATGGTGGATCGTCTTCGTCGATTATTGATATGTTCTTGTTCACAAATACTTACATCAGGCATTCTTCCTTATCATAACTACTATGTTGATAGAATTAGATGATATCATACGAACAAGCGTAGAAAAACCATGATAATGTTAAGAACGAATGAACCAAGCTAAGAAGCCCGGCACTGTTTCACCTTTACTCTTGTTCCCCTAGAATAAGGCGTGGATGAAGCAAATACATATTGTACAAGTACTGTTTCCTAGAAGTATTCGCATCTAAATTACCGCTATTTCTTACTATAAAAACAATTGAATGTTACTTTCAAAAAAACAATTGAATGTCCAGAAAAATGCTCCTATATGGGCTTCTAAATTGCTCACCACCTTCCACTATTTTTGGTATATAAAAAGACTAACTCCAAGTAGACATATATGATGTATGTCACTATATATAACAAGCATACATGCGTATATGAAAGATAAATATTTATTCTCTTTATTTTAAAATGTAGGGTGCTTGCTTTAAACTAAGAGCACATTTGATCCTCTGGTTAGGATTATCCAGCTAATTTTAGCTCTAAATGATTCAGTAGCTCATTTCTGGCTTTGTCCAGTCAGCTTTCTTCCCAAGCTAATTCCAGCTCCAGCTGAGTAGCTGACCATTAAATAAGTGGAACAGCAAGACCAAAGTACGTCAAGTCTTGCATACATCATACTTCTACGTTCAGTGTGGAATCCAGGGAAGTGGAGACTGGAGAGGACCCATATATGCCCCCGTCTCTTTTTCCACTAGCGTCCTTTTGCCCTTTTAAAAAATCTCTACACGAGGCGGATGCATGGCTTTTTTTTCCGACCAGGCGGCGGATGCATGACTAAACGCTTGAACAAGAACAACGTCTTCGTTTGGTGTTTGGCGGCAAGTGTTCTAAAGCACATTTCTGTCCTTTTAGAAATCTCTTGTGCAATTTCGCTGACCGCCCAACCCTGGTGGTTTGAATTTCACTTAAGTGCGCCAAAAAAATATTTGCTAGCAGTATAAAGCGCGTCCCATGGTCATTAGCGTATAGCACAAACTATGACAGCTTAGATGATCCACGTAATGATTATTCAGGTGCAAGCTGAGATTTTGAATTTCTTCCTTTTAGCTGTTTCCTTTAATATTATTTATCAGAGCTTTTCATGTCCTGGCTGTATATTTATTGAAACATGTGACTAATTTTGTATAGTAGGTAGCTGGAGTATGTTTTATCATAGCTGGAGTATGTTTTATAATAATTGTGGTCTGATAACGGAAAGGATCTCCAGCCAAAAATATATCATCGATTGTTTAAAAGAAACTTGTCTTTTGTCGCCACAATGGCTGCTCCTGTTTTGTCGCCTGGTTGCTTCCTCCAGTAGTTCATTCGAACACACATGCTTCTGTAGATCAAGTTAATCGAAGAAGAGGTTCTTATCCAGTGATATGCGTCGAGAAATACACTCCGCTCTTGCTGATAGAGTGATAGTGCACCAGGTACTCAACCGACAAACATGCAGCGTCAAAGGGCCCATCATCCTTGCACAGTTTTTTCTTCTTAAAAAAAATTAGATCGATGCATAGTTCGATGTTCCATGCAGGTAAAGAGAGCTGCATCCGTAAATGAGGATAAACTAGAACAGTACTCCGTAAATGAGGATAAAACTAGTACTCTGCAAATCGAAAAAAGAAAATTCGCTCCCAATGCAACCACCCTCGATCTCTCTCAAACAGGCAAGTGTCGACCTCATCAAGCGGCTCCTTTTCCCTGCATGCACGCAGCCGTTTCTTGTCGTGTCTCGATCGAAACCGATCAGCTCTTGGCACGCAGCGTCTCACGCAACATCTCGTCTCGTCTCACGCCGCCATTGCTGGTGCAACCTGTAATTTGTAATCTTCCGAAGGAGCTTTTTTTCTTTTCTGAAAGGCTGTGCAGTGACGCACGCTGTTCAGCCTACGCATATACACCAACGTATGAGCAAACGGACCAAAACGTGGTCCAAGCCAAGGACAAGCCAACTTTGTTTCTTGCAAGGCAGCCCGGGCGCCGGGACTGAAAGCACACTAGCAGCCACCAGTGACACGCTCACTGCTTGCTTGCGGCATGCTTCAGTGTTTGTTAGTACGTGGCACTATTCGCTAATGGAAGTTCTAAGTTTTTACGGAGGTCTTGCCCTGGTGTAACAGTTTACTGTGCAGCGAAGCATGTATTTACTGTGCAACGGAGCATGTATAAATTATTGCATTCGCAACTACTGATGGATGGATCCAGCGAGAGCGATGCCTCAGAGAGATCAAGCATATGCATGTGATGTACACAACACAAGCGAGTACTTATGTAACAAGGTGCAATTCAAGATGATGGCCTTGCCAAGGAGAAAAGGGAACTCAATGCCTTATGTGGCATACTACGGGTACTCGGGTTTTAATGATATATAGGACGCTGTAGGAGCAATCACTAAACAACTTCGGTCAGTGGCACCGAGGCAGCCACTTGAACCCGGATTATCCTTATTTTGACATTGTAAACATTATTGTATTTTTTTATAAATTTTTGATTAATTTGATTTAGGACAAATCAAAATGCATTATATTTTTAGAACGGATGGAGCATGTAATTGTTCGCGTGTTTTGGAAGAAGAGAAAAATAATCATTCACGCCGAGAAAAACAATCATTCACACTGAAAAAACAATCTGAAGCACCATGCCTTATTTTTTTGCCATCCATTTAATTTCAAAAATATTGCCAAATGAACAATATTATTACACATATACATTCAAAACTCCGAATAATATAAAGGGGTTGTTTAGATGCAGCATGGGTCTGGCTAGGCAGCCATCTCCACTGTAGGCCCACGAAATCGAGCGGCTGGGACAATACCAGCTTTGCCGTGACTACAAACAAACATATCCAAAAGGTGATTAAAATCAAATTGGACGTACAAACTACTTGAACCAATCCGGGAACGCAATCAATCCAGTTTAAATCAAACCAGGGTCTCTTCTTGGATCCTTGTTGACTCCCTGTCACGGCAAGCCAAAGCAAAAACAACCGTCGAATTCAAATCCCCCACCAACATTTTCCCAAAACATTGATGGAGGGAAAGCTGGGAAACTGAACCGAGCGGCCCACCTTTTGGTCCGCAGCGTTTCCAACCCAGAGCCAGGCAACCAGCACCCGCTATTTAATTCACCGTGCCGCACTGCAAGGCTTTTTTACAACCGTGCCCCCGCTCCCCTTCCCCTGTAATCCGCCGCTTTTCACCTCCCCCCCTTCCCCTCCCCCACCCCCCCCCCCCCCCGCCCCCCCCCCCCCCCTCCTCCTCCTCCTCCTCCTCAAGCGAACCACCCCCACTCCTGCGACGGACGCCATGGACACCTGGGAGGCCACCAAGGTGGTGTTCGACCGGGTGCGCGCGCTGGACCCCGACAACGCCTCCAAGATCATGGGCCTGCTCCTCATCCAGGACAACAGCGTCAAGGACCTGATCCGCCTCGCCTTCGGCCCCGAGCACCTGCTCCACGCCGTCGTCGCCAGCGCCCGCGCCGAGCTTGCCGCCAAGCCCGCGTCCCCGCCGTCGCCCGTGCTCGGCCCGCTCCATACCGGCGCTCCCTGGGGGCTCCCCAGCCCTGGCGGAGGGGGCGAACACCACCAGTCGCCGTTCGCCGCCGACCAGCCGGCGTACGACGGCGGCGCCGACGCGTTCTACCCCGACGAGTACGAGTGCTGGTCGCCGGCGGCGGGTGGCCACCGCCGCAGCTTCTCGCTGGGCGACGAGGCCGGCGCGTGGAGGCCCTGCATGTACTTCGCCCGCGGCTTCTGCAAGAACGGCTCCTCCTGCCGGTTCCTCCACGGCCTGCCTGAGGACGACGCGGCGGCGGCGGAGAGGGAGATGGTCGTGATGCGCGCCAAGGCCCTGGCCGCCGCCGCGCGGCCGCAGCAGCTCATGGCGTCGGCGTTCCCCTTCTCGCCGTCGCCGCCCAAAGGCGTCAGCCTCAACTCCCTGCTCCAGCAGCAGAACGAGCCCCAAAGGTGCCGTCTTTACCACCAAAGTTTGCATTTTTGTTTCGCTCTCGTGTGTTTATCTTGCTTGCTGTTTCAGGGCGGCGGCTGCGGCGGCGGCGGCCATGCTGCTTGGCGGCGGCGAGGACATGCACAGGTTCCCGGTGCGCTCGCCTCGGATGGACCGCGGCGACCTCATCTCCAGCCCCGCCGCGCGGCAGATCTACCTCACCTTCCCGGCCGACTCCACCTTCAGCGAGGAGGACGTCTCCAACTACTTCAGGTACCAGGCACGCCGCCATTATTGGGGTCTGCTGCTTTGTTTGGACTGCCTCTCTCCATGGATTGATCGTGATGCGGCTTTGGTCGGTTGCGACCGGGCAGCATGTACGGGCCGGTGCAGGACGTGCGCATCCCGTACCAGCAGAAGCGCATGTTCGGCTTCGTCACCTTCGTCTACGCGGAGACGGTGAAGGTTATCCTGAGCAAGGGGAACCCGCATTTCGTGTGCGACGCGCGCGTGCTCGTCAAGCCCTACAAGGAAAAGGGCAAGGTCCCCGACAGGTTCAGGTCTGTCGCCATCTCTTCTCACCCACCCTCCTACATTGCACATTGCTTGTTTTGATTGACAGTTTCTGTTCCTAAAGTGAACTTTGTTTTTATGCTTTGTTTGATTGCAGGAAGATGCAGCACCCGCACCATGGTGACTTCGCCGGCTGCACGTCGCCCACCGGATTGCTCGATTCCAGGGATCCCTTCGACCTGGCTCAGCCGCAGATTGGTGAGTAGTAACTGTTCTCCGCATGCACGCTAGCTGCATCCGTGCTGCAGATTACAGGTGTTTGACATGTTGATTTTGCAACTTTAGGACCAAGGATGATGTACGGCAACATTGCTAACCATGAGGCGTATCTGAGGAGGAAGATGGAAGAGCAGCAGCAGGCTGCCGAGCTGCAGCAAGCCATCGAGCTGGAGGGGCGCCGGTTCATGGGGCTGCAGCTCCTTGACCTCACGAGCAGGGGTCACCATCTTGGCCCCCCTGCTGGCTCACCCATGTCCCCGGGACAAGCTGATGGCAAAGGCAACGGGAATGGCAATGCCGTCAGTGTGGAGGATGTCATCGTCCAAGGTCCCCTCCTTGACCCTGAAGTTCTTGAGGTGCTTTGAATCCATAGTTCAGAGCTTGTGACTACGAATTCATGGTTTGTGGTTGCAGATAACAAGATGTACAGTGGTAGCCTTGCAATGAGTGAGCCTGCAGCAGCTGGTGCCTCTGCAACTGGTGCAGAAGGCCAGCCCGAGGAGCAGCAGGAAGGGTGTGGGGATGACAGTCCCAAGCAGGCAGTCAACCCTGGGGAAGAGGAGAAAAGGGAATCTTTTCCTGTGACAGCAACACCCAATGTTGCTTGTGGATTCCAAGAAAGGTAAGATTGTCTTTGTGGTGTAAAATATTACCAAATGGGCACTAAGGTCACACAGGCTATATGTGAAACAGACTTGTTTGTTGCAGCTGCAGTTCAGTGTCTAAAGAAAAAGAAGCTGGAGACACAAATTGATCAGCTATGATTTTCAACTGCGAGTTCATGACCAGGTAATGAAAAATAAAGCACACAATTTCTGCCTTGAATTTTGATCATGCATCTCTTAGCGTAAAAAATTATAATAATTTGTGCTTGAAAGCTCAAAGGCTAGTGTCACTCTTAAAGTCTTAATGCTTTGCCCTCGGGACCATCTGCTCATTTCCGCTGAGTCATCAGTTATGTTCTTTTTGGGAATTTCACACTGGTTGGAAACTAGTATTGATTATTGCTGTCTCCTAAGAGTTACTGTGTAGCAACTTTCCCAGAAATCTTTCAAAAAACTTTCCCAGAATCCAAAAATGCTTCCATACCTATATTCACAAAATTTTCTTGAACCAATCCACTTGTCCCCAATCTGCTCAAAATGGGAACACTATAAATGCTTTGTTCTTTTTGGGAATTTCACTGGTTGGAAAACTAGTATTGATTGTTGCTGCCTCCTAAGAGTTACCATGTAGCAACTTTTCAGAATCCAAAAATGCTTCCATACCTACTAGATTCATACAATTTCTTGAACCCAATCTGCCCAAACGGGAACACTACAAATGTTTTGTTCTTTGTGGTAGTCAGTATTGGTTGACCGTGATATTGAGTAAGGGGTGGGCACAAGTATTTATGATGACTCTTTAAATAGACTAAGTAGGTTACTTGGTTTTGCACTTTTTGCATATGCAAATACTCTGTTAATGTTCAGCAATATTTTATATCAGTATCCTACTATGTTATTCCTTTACGTGTAATCTAGCTGTATGGAAATTATACATTTCTGTGCTGTCATGCTTCTGCTGCTAGTCATTGAGTATCAAATATATTGCTCCCTGATTCCTATATGTTTGGAGTAACTTTCTAATGTTTCTTTTTTTTTGGTAATACAGAGGGATAATCAATTAATCACCCATGCTGTGAAATGGGTAAATTACATCATTCCAGACGCACCTTTTGCCATAACCGAAGGATTCATGAACAAGCTATTAGATGTGTATAACTTAGATTATAAGAGGGACCTATGGACGCATATGCTCTCAATAGAAAGGCTGGTTGATATAAGGAGATTAAAAGAACTGGGAGTGTCAATGACAGAGAATGTTGATACTCGTTCGGTCCTACTTTTTCTTTTTACCTTTTTTCTGTTAAAAGTTTGCTTTGCTAGTAATGACATGGAAGTCGATAGGGTATACCTAAGTTCTAGTTCTCAGGTGCTATTGTTGACTGAATCCTGTAACAATCCTTAGATGTTGCAACTGATCCTAGATCTACCAAAAACTTATGTTGTCAACAATTCTAGTGATCAATAGATATTGTCAGCTAAATAGTCCTTTAGGAAAATATGTAAACCTTGCCTCATATTAACAGATGTTTAAGGATTGAGCAGTCCACTATTGTTCTTGTTCCCATAACTGCATGCACTGGAAATCTTCTGTTATGCCCATTTCTAGTTCAGAATGGTGTGGGGCCAATCAATTGCTCATTTATAGTTAATCAACCTTTTCTTTTGATGAAAATGCTTTATTCTCATATCGATGTATTGCTTCATGATTGGGCGCATGCTTCTTTTTAATCAACCTTCGCTAATCGCTACAGAGCATGTTCGGTACAGTAGTATACATGACCAGGACCCAGGAAGTTGATAGTGCATCTGGAATTGGAACTAGAGTATCTTATTGTAGTCCTACATCCGGACGAGTACTCCTAGTTCAGTTCCCAAATAGAAGGGTATGACTTCTACACTTCCACATGCATGGATATATATCATTTGCTTCTGATTGGTGTATAGCCTGCTGACATATAGTTCTACTACAAGAACAGATGCTCAAAGTTTGACTATTGGTGACGTTATGTTGTCCAATGCTCCCTCCGGTCATCAAAAGATAACGTTGGGACTGAACATAATCTTTTGATGACTGGAGGGAATATATTCTAAAACGGACGGGGTGTAAAAGCTGATAGATCTGAATTCGCAGAAAAATCCATGTGGTTGCGAGTAAAAGATGGTAAATTTTCATGTGCCTACATTTGTAATGTACATTGTGAACTCTCTCCTGTATTGCTAGTGCTTGCTTTAGTCCCAGTATAATTACATTAAGTACCGAAGTGCATCTAAACTGCTAGTACTTATTCAAATAAATTTGAGCCTGAGCTGTTCGGTTGGCTGGTGTTGAGAGGAAATTAGTGCTGGCTGGCTGTTGCTGATTTGTGTTGAGAGAAAAATGCTGCTGATTAGCTGCTGAGAAGCCAAGCGAAAGCGTCGGCTGTGTTTAGATGGGGAGAAAGTTTGGTAAAAATATCACATCGGACACTGTAGCGCGTTGCAATACTTTTCGTTTGTTTGTGGTAATCGTTGTCCTAACATGACCTAACTAGGCTCAAAAGATTTGTCTCGTTGTGTACATCAAAACTATGCAATTAGTATTTTTTTATCCACGTTTAGTGCTCCATGCATAAGGAGAGAGATTTGATGTGATGGATGAATAGCGAAGTTTGGAGAAAGAAATCTTGTAAAGTAACAGGGTTTAGGGTTTGAACAGAATTGTGTTATGCAGCTTTTCAAAAATAAAAAAAGCGTTCTGCCCTGGCGCAGACCTGTCCTTTGAAGGTACACCTCAAAGCAATATTTTTGTACCCTTGGTTAGATAACCCCACTATTCCCAGCACGTATCTCCGAAAGGAGGACTGGAGGACCAATTTGCTTTGTTAACATTCAACATAAAAATGCACTACCTTTTAAAATCCTGTTTTAGCTAGAGTGTTGGAACTCTTATCAATGCAAATGCAAGAGAGTCCAGATGCAATTCAAGCACTGAAAATGAATCAGTAGTACTGCAAACACACATATCAAACACTGAACTCTGTTATACATGTAAGCAGTTGTTGCAGAGAGCTGAAGAGAGGAGTGTTTCAGGTAATTAGTGATAGTGTTCACTGCATGGCGTGAACAAACTTAAGCCACATGACTGTTTCTGTACTAATCGCAGAAATGTGACACTATCTAACAGCTACTAGTAGGTATGCCATCGATCAAATACACACCGCGATATACTCATTCACCAAAATTGATGATAATTGAGTAAAATGCACGGGCGGTACATCAACTTGGCAGCAGGTGTCATCTAGGTCTCTCTACTCCCAAAATGCACATCTAGATACATAAACTTGGCAGCTGGTGTCATCTAGGTCCTAACGGGCGTCGCACAGACCCGCGTGCATACGTGGCCTCCTATATGGGCCAAAAGTTGGCCGGCCCAGTCCAACCTCTCCCCTCCAACTTTTTCTCCGGTTCACATCTGCCCCTTCAACTGTTTCTCCTAGCTCAACTCCCCACCTTCTTCCTCCTCTGCTGCTGCGACGCACGCGCCGGCGCGGCGTTCATGGACCTTGTCTGTTGGACTTCACCGCGAGCAGGTGCAGGCGAGCTACGGCGGCGCAGCGCGGCGCGCGCAGGCGGGAGGCGGCGCCGCGGCTCGGCGCACAGGAGGGCGGGTGGCGGCGGGCGGCTGTGGCGTGGCGTGGCGCGAGCACGGGTGGCGGCGGGAGGCGGCGTGGCGCACGCAGGCGGGAGGCGGTAGTGCGGCACAGCGCGTGCAGGCGGGCGGCGGCGGCGGCCACCACCGCGCAGCAGGAGGAAGAAGGTGGGGAGTTGACTGGGAGAAAGAGTTGAAGGGGCAGATGTGGACCGTAGAAGAAGTTGGAGGGGGAGAGGTTTGACTGGGCCGGCCAACTTTCGGCCCATATAGGTGGCCACGTAGGCACGCGGGTCCGTGCGACGCCCGTTAGGACCTAGATGACACCAGCTGCCAAGTTTATCTATCTAGATGTGCATTTTGGGAGTAGAGGGACCTAGATGACACATGCTGTCAAGTTGATGTACCGCCCGTGCATTTTACTCATGATAATTGATAACCCGAAGACAACTCAACAATTGTAATACATCACATTTCAGACGTAGGATTTCAGAAAGTAAAACAAATGAGCAGAAACTCACCATGTAAATGCAAGCAGACTCCGAGATGCAACTCAAGCAAGCACTAAAAGGTGAATCAGTGATACTGCAAACGCACATATCAAATGCTAAACTCTCTTATACATGTAAGCAGTTGTTGCAGAGAGAAATGAGGAGAGCAGGAAAATAACAAGCATGTACGAAAATTTTAGTCGGCTATCAATTAGCTAGCTTTTTCGTTAGAGTGGATCTAAATAGAGCCAATTCACTTGTTATTTAGCACTGACCCCTACTAAGATTAAGTTCAAGCTCCGCTACTGGTGTATGGGTGCAAACATAGTGCATCCTTAAATTGCGCAAACATAGTGCAAAGAAAACAAGTACTCTAGACAGCTACCTCGTGATAGAGCAGCTTAAATTGTCAATATTGTGAATCATACCTCCAAAGAATGCACATAAAACTCTCGAAAGATGCGCAGCTCTCCTTGGCATTCCAAAAGAGAGAACGCATAGTAAAATATCTCTCGGGCACCGTTGTGAAAGGCTGTTTTAAAATTTCGCTCTGATGCCGTGGCGCAAATATGCCATGCATGAATTCCGGTGTCTGTTGTTGGTTGGTACGCGTGCGGAAACTGGAAGAATTTACCGACCTAAAATTGTTCGTGTCGCTTTCGACCGAGTTCATTCTCGATCACGAGCTCCTCTCTAAACCGTCGTCGACTACAGTACCCGAACACGATATCGCCATGCC
This sequence comes from Echinochloa phyllopogon, assembly GCA_033239725.1. NCBI lineage: Eukaryota > Viridiplantae > Streptophyta > Magnoliopsida > Poales > Poaceae > Echinochloa > Echinochloa phyllopogon. The sequence continues at coordinate 4,810,078 of BTCW01000009.1, read as the reverse complement.
GGACACAATGTGATGGAGAAACCAATAGACGCAGGAAGTCACTAGCTACTGATCTGACATCGCCGAAGGACAACGATGTGGGCCCTAGTTCCCTTCAAAACACAAAAATTCCCTCTTCAAACTTCACTATTCATCTATCACATCAAATCTTTCTCCTCGTGCATGGAACACTAAACGTGGATAAATAAAAAAACTAAGTACATGGTTTTGATGTACACGACGAGACGAATCTTTTGAGCATAGTTAGGTCATGGTAGGACAACGATTACCACAAACAAACGGAAAGTGCCACAGTGCGCTGCAGTGTCCGATGTGACATTTTCACCAAACTTCATTTTCACTTTTCGGGAAGTGAACACCGCCGTGGACGAAAACATGGGCTTGCTTTTATAGAAGCTGCAATATACTATAGACCACAAGATTCTTGCAAAAGAAAAAAATATGTAATAGTAGACGTTAAGTAAGACATGTCGTATAATGGAGCTCTCAGTAAGAATTGATAGGATGTGTTTTATGGACCGATACTTTGAATTAATGTAGTATATCTTCTGCCCTATGTGTGCAAATTTTCATTTTCAAATTTAATTACCTGTAGTTTCCATGTGTGAAAAAAGATCAATATGTTTTTTTAAGAAATTACAGATGAGCTTCTGAACTTTCAGTAACAAATGGTTCTAAACAGTAAACACTGAACAATTCAGTCATGCTTGCTCACATGAGGTGCATGCCCCACAGGCAACCACAAACTGTGATCAACAAGAAAGAATTAACACCAACCCATGCCCACGAAACAGACTTCCAGTGTCGTGTGCCCCTTTGGCAATTACAAAATGATCGACAACAAAGAATGAACAGCTACCAAACAAACAAAAGAGACTCCCAGTGATCTTCTCACTCTCATGTCCTGGTATCGCGGTAAAAATGGGAACACTTGACGAGCTCATCGTCAGGGACCTCATCGACGATCTTGTAGGGCGTTGCTATCATCTGGTTGATGTCTGCCTCGATCTGCAACGCGATTTGCGTAAACTATTTCGCAACTAGCCGACGATGGAGACGCCGCCGCCGCCACTTCCATTAGATCTCCAGCTCGAGATCGTCGAGCGCACGGCCATGTCACTCCCCTTCTCTGCATGGACACCGGTGACGTGTCCTTTCGGTGCATGGAACAACACGTCTCAATTCCATTTGTAAATATGGCAAGGCCCTGCAGATTCGCCCATGTCGCAAACGAGTCAGGCTGGTTCACGACACGAGCCCTGCAGGAATAAGGAATCCACCTTCTGCGCTTGCGCCATGCACAAACGCGATCATCAAATAATCAGAGGGGCTAAAGCCTAAAACAATCCGGCAGCCCGTGTCGTGTCGCCCGCCGCCGCTTGCCCACTTCCAAGCACCTCCGCCGACGCCGCCATGCAGGACCCGGGCCACCCCGGCGGCATCGACCCCCTCGCCGGCTTCGACCCCGCCCTCCTCGTCGGCGTCTCCTACGCCTCCCGCGAGCACACCGGCCGCGGCGACGGCGACTGCATCGTCCCGCCGTCCGGCGCCGCGCACCCGCACCTCCACTTCGACGGCAGCTTCCTCCGGTCGTTCGAGCCCGTGTCCGCGCGCGACGGGCTGGTCGTCCTCCGGCCGCACGACGACGGGGACTCGGTGCTCGTCCACAACACCTTCAACGGCCATGTCACCCCCCTCCTCTGCGTGGACGACGGCGAAGGCAAGAAGTGGGGCAACAGCGGCGTCTTCCGGCCCGCCTTGCTCTCCGTCGGCGGCGGCGGTGCCGGTGCCGATGACAACTCCTTCGAGCTGCTCGCCATGGACGGGTGCCTGCGTGCCCGGATCTTCTCGTCGGAGGACGGCAAGTGGGGGCCTCTCCGTCTCGTACGGCCGCCGCCGGAACACGACCACTGGACAATCATCAACGAGGCCATGGGGAAATCTCCCATCGTCATCGGGCGCACCGTCCATTGGGTCTGCATCTCGACGCCGGAGCGCCGGTCGCTGCCCACCGACGACGACGACGTGTTCATCCTCGCCCTGCACGCCGACGGCCTGGCCGCGGCGCAGCCGCAGGCCACGGCGATCGCGCCGCCGCCGGGCTGCCTGAGGAGCTGCGCGCTCGCCGCCACCGCCGACGGGAGGCTGGGCGTGGTCGTGGCGGAGACCGTGGCCGCCGCCGCCGCGGACGCGCTCTTCGCGGAGACGACGGTGATATCGATGTGGACGCTGTCGTCGCCGGCGGAGGGGTGGAGCCGGCAGGCGGTGATTGACGGTGAAGGGATCAGCAGGCAGGTCACGCCCGGGATGCATGCCAACCGGACGATCTGGATCATGGGGTTCGGGGAGAGGAGCGGCACCGTGGTCTTCTGGATGGACAGGGTTGGGTTGGTGAAGCTCAACGTGAGGACGAAGAAGGCCGTCCTGCTCCATGGGTGCACCAGACCTGACACGGCCGGGCTCGTGCATGCGTGCTTGCATGAGATAGATTTAGCATCTTTAGTCGCGGGTCTAGTACACTGAGATTTTCTTTGTAGCTAGTTCTTTGGCATATGCATGGTTCACTTGCAAATACTCTGGTTTTTTGGTATGATGGAGTAAACTACACTCAAGCCGACATGAATCAATGATATACGGCCGTGTTTGGCTGTTTGGGTAAAATTTTTTTCCCCAGTAAATCTTGCATGCATGGAGTATATTTATAAAATCTTTTTAAGAATGAGTGTAACGCGACGAATCTAATGAGTCTAATTAATCCAGTAACCATCCTTTCATACGGTCAAAGGCCTCATTAGATAGGTATCGTGAATTAACCCGGAATTTCAAGTAGTTTTGTAAACTGATTTTATTTAATACACTTAATTAGTGGTCAAACATGTGATTATCGTATAGCACTATACGTATGTCTTGGTATATTATATTCATATATATTTATAGTTTGTGATGATTGACTGGACTGCTGAAATCACAATTTCACTTGACTTGAAAATTTAAAATTTGCTAAATTCACTTACCAAGGTGCAGATTTAAAATTGATATCCAATGGTCACCATCTACATCATAGCATAGCATATGGTCCTTTTGGGAGGTCTCTGACTCTAGCTTCACTTTGTGGAAAAGCCCTACAACACCCAAAAAAAATGTTTTAGGCTAGATGCATCTTGAAGCCATTCATAAATAAACTAGCAACGAGAGTTTCTCCTCTTCCCCACCTCTCGAGAGTCAAAATAAGTTATTTTACGAAATGTTTTGCCCAAGTTATTTGCGTCAACTAGAAAGGCCGTTTATTAGAGGAGGCACACTTGCCAAACAGGCCTAAAACTATTTTCTTTTTAAATACTAGCAAGGACGCACGTGCGACACGCACGTTTAATAGAAAATACTATTATCGTCTAATTTAAAAAGTGCGACCATTTAAACCGTGATGAGTCATAACGTTTTATTATTTCTTCAAAAGTGTGACTAAAGAGTCCCACGAAAATATAGTATAGATTTATGTTCATGTATTGTGATGAGGCGTAACGTTGTGTGATTTCCTCAAGAAAAAATTCTAGTGTGGCTGATTTGTGGGCCCGTCATCCTCGAAAGTTTTGGATCTTTATAGTATATACAGATAGATGCTGTGTTTTAGTTTCTTTCTTGCTCCCATAAAGATCAAGTCGGCCATTTTAGAGCTGTGGCAAAGCGATACAAGTACTTCATCCGTTCCAACTTGTTCGTATGAACCATGTGCGTATGCACCCATGTTCACACCGGCCCATTTCGAAGCACCAGGGGGACCGATTACGATTTCCAGAGCGGCCCTGACGGCCTGACCCAACTAGACGAGCCGAGCCGAGCCGTTCCTGGCCACTCCTCGCCTCCTTCCGCGGCGCGCGCGGCAAGATCGCAAAATTCCCGGCATTGTTTTCCTTTCCATACCTTTCCTTCCTTCCCCAAACCCTCGCGCCCCTAAATTCTCCTCCCAGTGCCCCCTTCGCGCGGCGCGTGTCGCATCGGACGCAGATGGAGCAGCGGCGCGATAAGGTAGGTCGCAGCTGTAGCGCCAGGGAGGCCGATGCATCGGTGCCGGTGGGCAGCATCAGCAGGAAGAGGCGCGCGCCGCCCGGGAGGAGAGAGCAGGACCTTTGGAGCCACGAGGTAACTAAGCCGCCATGCCGAATCCCTTCATGAATCACCAGATCTGGGATCTCCGATTCACCCGCACTTCGCATGCAGATGTCCGCCAGTCGCGCGCTCAACGACGACGTCACCGGCGCAGGCGGCGCGACGGTGGAGGCGCGGCCGCGGCAGCCACCGCCCCTCAACGCCGATCTCCTGCTCGAGATCGTCGCGCGCACGGATGACCCCGCGACCGTCGTCCGCTGCGCCGCGGCCTCCAAGCCCCTGCGCCGCGCCATCCTCGATCCGGGCTTCCGCCGCCGGCTGGAGCTCCGCGCCGCGGCCAACGGCGGCTTCGACCCGGCCCTCCTCGTCGCGGTCTCCTACAGGCTCCGTGACAGCGACGCCGTCGTCGTCCTGCCATCCAGGCGCCTCAGCTTCGCCGATCTCCTGCGGTCGTTCAAGCCCGTGTCCTCCCGCAACGGCCTCGTCGTTCTCTGCGGGTATCAGAGACGCCCGGGGATTGACCTGCGGGTATACAACACTGTCACCGGCCATGTGGTCTCCCTTCCTACCATGGATGATGAGGGTTTCGGTGGAGACACCACAAACATGTTCCCACCCGCCTTGCTATCTATCGACGATGGCGGCCGCTCCCTCGAGCTCCTTGTCATGTACCAGCACTGTGCTTACCATGACCGTCACCTGGAAATCCACACCATCTCTTCACATGAAGCAAAGTGGAGCGCTGTCCGCAACATCCCCTGGCCCCAGGGCGCTCAGCAGTATATGAACGTGACGTCTCCTGCCCCTGCTGTCATTGAGCGCAGTGTTCACTGGCTCTGCATCACCTCGTCAGATTCAGATTTTCGCAGCTTCAGCTTGGTTATCCTCACCCTCCACACCAAACCAGTACAGGCCACGGTGATCAAGCCACCACAAGAGTGCCTTGCAAGCATAGGAAGAGGTTACAGCGGAGCAATCAGCCGTACCCACTGTCTCATCCTGGCTGCCACAGCCGAAGGGAAGAGGCTAAGCCTAGTTATCGCGGAGAAACTTGTGATATCACTGTGGACACTACTACCCGAAGAGGGGTCAAGCAGCTGGAGTCGGCAGGTGGTGATCCGAAGACGGGAGATCGACAGCCAGCTCGCCACCGTTCTGGATTCGTACCAGCCAATCCGGTTTGACGTGTTTGGGGAGAGGAGTGGTACGGTGCTCTTCTGGATGGAGTGCGTTGGGCTTGTTCAGCTCAACCTTGGGACTAAGAAGGCTGTGGTGCTCTGGAGGTGCAGTGACCCCGACCCCATTAGGAGATGGACAGCACGGGCGTTCTTGCATGAGATAGATCTGGTACCTTTTCTCCAATGCATGAAACATTACTGAATTTTTCAAGCATGTCCCTAGCATGTTAGTGAACATGCACTTTTCATGTACTTCGTTCTTTTGGCAACTGCAGCTCTCAAATTTAAATGGATGGTCAATATGTTCTGCATTTATCAAATTTGTTCGTGCTACGCTAGTCTAGCACATACAGTAGTTTTGACTGTCGTTGATTATTCAAATTTGATTTTTGGCACATATAGTGAATGATTTTTCATGCTAGGTTATGGCCGAAACAATCATCAGCTACTATGCATAACCTTTTTAGATAACTTGTGTTGACTGCAAAAAGCATTGAATTCAATCTATTGGCTGTCTCAAGCACTTTGAGGCTTGGAGCTGAGTGGTGGAAAGACTTTAGTTCAAGGTTTGTTGTTTAATCCCTTCCCTATCCAATCTCTATTTAATTTGACCCCCCTGGCGATTGGAGTAACTGAAGGTGTGGGTTTGGGCAAAGGAGTGGCCGAGGCTTGCCAGTCAGTGCTCTTCAGGATGGCAGGTCCAGCCCAAATTTGACATATGTTTCTTCTAAGTAGCCAAATGCTTGTTGAACCAAGTTTACTGACGCAAAATCAATATATAGAGTGCAGGTCACAGAGCTCAGAGCCGGAGAAGGCGGGAGGGGTTAGATAGGGGCAATCATTTGTTCTTTGAAACTAGTTAACTGTAGTGCTGTTGATGATCTCTCAAGGCTGACAAAACTGAAGTTTGGGCTCAATCTCTTCTGACTTTGAGGCCGCGGCGCAGTGGACCAACGGGATCTACCGGACGGAGGAAGGGGCTACGTCATACAAAATGTATATTATTATGACACAAAGCGGATTAATCATACATATTCATGAGCTTCATCAAAGAAAATAGGAGAAAAGCTTAAGCAAGTGTCACTTGTCACTACTTAAGCAACCGTCGTGGATTTTGTTGTAAAACTTTCACGTCATTGCTCCAAGATATGAAACCCTTCCGAATTACTGAATGCAGATATAATGTCACACCCGGTTTTAAAGGCAAAACCAGGTGCATCTCATATGTGCGCCAGGATCAGTTTACACACATATGGTAGACGTCACAAGTGAATATCTATAACCATGCATAACGAAAGAGTATTATAGTGCATTTATTACAATCTCAGAGTTGACACAAATGTCATAGCGGAAGACTTAAATAAACGTTCATCTAACGAAGCAAAAGTGACTCCAACTCCACAGGCGTTGACTGGGGGAGACTCGCCTAGAACTCCTCAAAATCAGTAGTGAAATCCTCAAAATTCTCCCAATCTGAGCAGCATTCCGGGTGTAGTTGATGCAATAAAAGAAAGAAAGAAAACAAGCATGAGCACATGACGTACTCAGCAAATGTAATATGGCATACAAGGCTGGGGCAAAAAGGCTGGCTCACCATACTGCAGTAAGCACTTTTAGTTGGTCAAGTTTTATTAAGCAACTATTTACTAGCAAATGAAAGTATATACCACCCACAAATTAATGAATGTCATAATCCCAACATAATCAAGTAACCACAATTTAATCCATGTTCAAGTATGATTATCATGTAAGGGTCCAGGCCGCTCTTGACCGTGAGCACGGCTGTTATAACAGTTTTACACTCTGCAGAGGTTGTACACTTTCACCATAAGCCGTGATTCACATTGCCGAAGCATTGTACCCTTCCCACACCATGTGGACCGAATACTGGGTTTCACTATGAGACCTTTACAAAAGCACTCTAATAAATGATAGCCCGCTAAGGTTTCCGGTTCAGAAGCAAAGCATAACCCTCCCTAATGAGGTCTGTCTCTTACCAAAGCCCACAGCTCAAGAGGACCGAGCTATACCCCGTCAACCGCCGCCCCATGCCCCTTTCGAGTAAAGCTACCATAAACTAGAGCACCTAATTAGTCAGTCAAAGCCAGAGCCACATGGCACTCATGGTTGTACTGTTTTCCTAGGTGGTTCTCCATGTTCCAATTAAAAAGATATGATCTTGCCATTTAATTAATTCAAAGAGTATTTGGAACATAGAGTAGAGGTTCATTTAACCAATCCCAGTTGAGCAAGCTAAGCATCATCTACCATCAAAATTAATTAAGTAACCCAGTTTCAGGGACAGGAAAAATATAGTGGCTAGGCAAATCCTTAAATAGGAACCCATCAAATTAAGACACATGCATGGGTGGTGAAATTAATAATTATTAGGACATTTGCATGACATAATACACTTGCCTTCTTCCCAACTCTGTTGCTGCTCAAATCCTTCTCCAACGGTTGGTTCTTCAGAGAAATCCTCGAACTGGTCGTTTCCTAATCGCATCACACATTCACATGCAAGGAAACAATACAACAAATAAGAAACAGTACACCAAACAATTCCAACAGATCAAAACAACAGCACAAAACTAATCTACGCGTCACAACGAACGCGTGAGCGCGAGAATCACTAAAATCGAAGTTAAAACGCAAAAGATATGGCTTTTCTAAGGTTCAGGGGCTTGCTGGCAAAGTTTTAAAAATTCCAGGGGCTTAACTGCGAAAAACCAGGGGCTAAAACATAATTTTGTATAAAACTACGAGGGCTAAACCATAAAATAACAAAACTTGGACCTCGGGCACAATTTTAAAACTTGCAGGGGCTAAAACAGAAGAAAAAGGACCTAAACATAATTATTTTTGAACTAAACTGGACCGCGGGTTGATTTCCAGAAAACTCAGGGGCTCTTTAGCAAAATAGCCAGCGCTGACCGGTATGGACCTGTTTGACTCGGGGCTTGATCTAATCTGGGCCATTGGATGTAGATCGGACGGCCAGGGACGTTTGGGGATTACGACCGACGACGGCGGCGACCGGGACGGCGGCGCCGCTCTCTTCCGCGGCGGAGGGTCGCCGGAGTAAACGCGTTTCGGCGCTACGACGCACGGATTACGATGGGACTTGGACCTAGAGCATTAGGAGGGGATGGCGAGCTCACCTGGCTAGCTCTCGTCGAGGGAGACGCAGCGACGGCGGCCGGCGACGATGAATGGCGGGCGGCGGCGCTGCAATTCGACGATGAGCACGGACGACGGCCGAACGAAGGGGAAAACGAAGCGCGGGCACACGAGAGGACTCCTTACCTCCTTGCGAAATCCCCGCGGTGGTTCGGGTCGAAGGAGAGGCGGCGGCGGCGCGAATCGGCGACAACGGCTCGAGCTCGGCGGCGGCGGCGCGGGCAGCTAGGGTTGCGGGCTCGGCTTCGATTGAAGGGGAAGCAAGACGGCGGCCGCGATAAATAGGCCCGGGATGGGGGCTCGGGCCCTCGCCTAGGCGTGCGTGCCCGGGTAGGACACGGCGCGGCGGCGGAACGGACTCGGCCGGGGAGTCCTGCTCGGGGACGACGATGCTGACAGGTGGACCCCACCTGTCGGCGAGAGATGGAGAGAAAAAGCGGAGTGGGCCGGCGCGAAGGAAATGGGCCGCGAAGGAGAAATGGGCCGGGGAAAAGAAACGGGCCGACTCGGGTGAGGAAAGAAATAGAGGGGGCACACTTGGACCGGGCCAAGAGTTGGAGGGGCAAAAACGAACTCTGCCTATTTAACTTTTCTAAAACTCAAACAAAAGCAAATCAAATTCGAATTTAAACAGAATTTAAATTCCAACTTGATTTACTAGCAACCAAAAATATATGCAACAGCATGAATGCAACAAAAACTTATTTTGACTAAAATAATTATTTAATGTGATATTTAAATTGATAAAAGGCTAGAAATTCCAATTAAATCCTAGAAAATTTATTTAAGCCTTAATAAATCCTAGAAAAATTCAAAGGGTTGCTACAATTTAATTGTGATGAATTTTAGGGTGTTACATATAACATTTTTGCATTATGCTACAAAGCGGATTAACCATGTATCATCTTGTGTTTCATCAAAATAAGAGAAAGATAAAAGCTTTAAGCAAGTGAAATCGATTATATATAAGATTCCTAGGGGATTATATATAAGAATTTTTTATCCTTAATTGATCTAATTCATAAGAGAAATCAGACAACCGTACAACTTGGGGTAAAATCCAAGCAACAGCTCTCATAAGTCACTGGTCGCAAAAAAAAAAGCTCTCACAAGTCACAGCTCGCTTGAAATTATATCAGTGAGCAAGCACAGCTACACGGTTTTTAGCGGGAAACCAAAGCACGTATTGGGCTAGTCTAGCCCACACACTTTCCCCAACTGGGCCTCTCCATCTTCTTTCAAGAAAAAGAACAGTTGGGCCGCGCCGACGTGTGAAATCCGGAAGCCGCCACCACCCAAGCCCGTGTTCTCTCCGGAATGATCGCGAGAGTCCACGCCAAAACGCGGCGGCACGGCCGCCCGCAGGAAGCCGAATTCCACTTCGAATCGTATAGTTGGGCCCGCTCCTCAACTTCTCCTCCTCCTCCTCTTCTTCCTCCCCAAGAAGAACCACGAGACCGATCCCAACTCGCAGCTGGGACCCGCCTCGGCATCCACTCCTTCCCTTTCTTGCCGCGCAAGAACGCGCGCCGCTTTATCTACCGCCGCCTCCGCCCGCCCGCAGGGCCGCAGACCAGTTCCTCCATCGCGCGCCGCCGCTTCCCTGTTGGCTCCCTGCGGCCTGCCTTCCCCGCATCCCGGCGGCATCGAAACCACCCGTTGGTCGCTCGTTCCGCGCGTCCGCGAGCTGGAGCCGGACACGGGCCGACCCGCGGCTCGATCCCTCGAGGTCGACATGGTACGACGCTCTCACTGCTCTTCACCGTTCTCGTAGCGTTGTTACGATTTCGATTTTGCGGCTGTTCGATTCTACCAGCGTGGCATGTGTATCTACGGTCGGTCGGAGTACCCGCATCGCGATCCGAGGTACTAGACTGGCTTGTCTTGTTGCCCCTGCTGTTATTCCGATAGAATGATAGATGCTGGTCTCTCTCAAATACTACTAGTGCTAGCACAATGGTAGTCTCTAGTCTGGTCCTTCAGTAATAATAGCTCAGGATAGGCGTGGTAGATTGGGGTCTGTGTGGTTGGACCGAATTAATTGGTTCGGCGACAATGATGGGATTTTACATCCTGTTCTGCTCAATTTTCTGTTAATGTGGAACTGGAAGAAATCACCAGCGTGTTGGCACACAATTGTGCAACTGTATTCAGATTCAGATATTGTTCGTGGTGTCTGAAGGTAGTAGCAGGGTGCCTCATATTTCTCTGTCAGACTGAGACATCGGGAAGCAGATCTGAACCATAGTTTTAGCGTTAGGCCTTGAGGGGCATGATTACATTAATTCCTGGTGCCAATCGCTCATTTATTTTCCTGTCAAGAGTCTCTCCAACAGTCCAACTCTGCACACCTTTATTCATCATTGAACTCTGAACTTTGTGTTGCCATCTGACCTTTTGCTGGGACGCTATCTGATGCCAACAGGCTACTCCCCTGATCGCTGGGTTGTCAGTGGCTGCTGCTGCGATGAGTGGAAGATACATGATTAGAGCATGGCAAACCTTCCGAACCCGGGCAGCAATGCCGCGAGTGCGCCGATTCTACCCTGGTGGATTTCAGGGGGAAATGAATAGAAGAGAGGCTGCATTGATCCTTGGTGTAAGGTGATCCTTTTCTTCAATACCTGCGCTTGTCAACTGAATTGGTCTTCAGTAATTTATGTGGATAAAAAAGGAGAGAACTACTTCAGTTTGCTATTGTTGGCGCTAATTATCTATATCCTTTCCTGGTTGTTTCAGAGAACGTGCTACAGTGGACAAGATCAAGGAGGCTCACAAGAGGGTCATGGTAGCTAACCACCCTGATGCTGGTGGCAGTCATTACGTCGCCTCAAAGATAAATGAGGCAAAGGACATACTAATGGGAAAAGGGAAGTCTGGGTCTTCCGTATTTTAGTTGATACAAATGAAAATGATGCCCATTTTGTGGTGATAAGATGAGGCGGTAACTTAAGGGAATGAGAACAGCACATTTCTCACCTTTGTAAACAATTCTGGGCTGATTGTATCATACATCTGATTTGAGGATACATGTTACGGAATTGAAGTAACTTATTGTCTGGATCTGGATCATAAATTATTGTTTGAGCTGATTTAAAAGAGTAACGTGTTTCCCGATCCTCCAATTCTTGCCTTATCACGCCTTTGTTTCTTTAACCTCTGATACATAGTTGTGGCAATTGGAATTGCTACTTCTATTTGTTTTTTACTACTGTTCTGTATCCATGCTGTCATAAGTGAGGATATATCTTGATTAATTGATAGGCATTAGACTATAAAATTCATGGCATGTGGGCACGTGTCTAGGCTGCTAGTAAGCATTTGAATGTGTATGAATAGAATTTCACATAATATGTGCCGACCGCTTTGGATTCTAGCTGATCTTATTTGTTGAGAGATCATTATTCCAGAATAGAATAGCACTGCATTAAACTCTTGAACATAGGTCGGTCCCTGGAGGCTGAAGGAACAGAAGGTCCCCCAGAATGAATGCAGAGCTTCCAATTCAACTTTGAATGAATCATTGACGTTGTTGTGGTGTCGAAGCTTCTGTTAGGCATTCGTTGTCGAAGAGCTTCTACTTGTATTAACTGTCGGCCGTGTTTCTTTTGGGGTGGCGTTTGATAGAGTACTAAATAAAGTCAAAATTACCTTCACAGCGTTGGACTATTTCGCGAGACCTATCAAATGAGACCTTTGACCGCACGATTAGATGATGGTTGTTGTAGCATTACTGTAGCTAATCATGGACTAATTAGGCTCATTATATTCGTCGCGCAAAGTTACACTCATCCCTAAATGAGTTTTACAAATAGACTTCATTTAGTCCTGATTCCCTTCGGGAGATTTTTCTCCTGAAACAAAAGAAACACAGCCCGAATATGAAAGAATCTTGAAAGACCGCAAGCTGTCAACTCTAACCTTCCAACGCATTTATAACTTTCAAGACTGCCAAATCTCAACAGGTGCAGTTCTTTTATGATCTTTTTTTGAACTGAGATTACAAATTAGTCTGTGAAATCTTAGAATGACAAACATTTGGGAACTAGTCCCTCCGTTCTAAATTACTCTTCGTTGTTGATTTTTTGCCGCAACTTTTAGCCATTCATCTTATTTTAAAAAAATATACATGGCAAAGTAAGTCATAAATAAAATAAATATATTTGCATAATTTTTTAAATAAGACAAATGGTCAAACGTTAAGTGAAAAATCCAACAATAAATAGTATGTAAATAGTATGGAACGGAGGTAGTAGTATTTAAAAGTTTGAATTACATGTATTTGACAAAGGAGATAATACCTTTTTTTGTGAAGTCACTGACTGTATCTTGTCATCCTGGCCCCACACATGGCAGTTTGCCATAGTTGCTATCAGCTTAGTAGTAGCAGCAGCCATACTTCACAAATAAAGTTTGCCTTAACTCTGTTCACTAACATCGCCATGGATGAACCTGGAAAAGCAGAAAGTGACTCATTCAACCCCTTCATTATGATAATGTTGAAATGCATAGAAGCTTCTGGTGTCTGCGACCCAATAAATCTAAGATAAAATCCTGATAGCAAGTGGATTGCTTAACGTTTGCTTCATCCCTCCGATAGGAATTGTGCAGATCCTGAGACAATTGCAATGATTGTCATCAGCTACATACATCTAAACAAATTGCACATTCCTGTACAAATCATGACATGTTGACCCTTATCATGTTGAATTCTTGACCTTACATCAGGTCTTATGAAATAGACCTTCCATCTGACTAATCTCAAGACCAATTCACAGAAATTTGTCACAGGTCAAACTGTCCATCCATATGGTGAATTAGACCCAATTCAGTTTGTTGTTTAATGTTTCACCACATCAAAGTTGTCTACCAGCCTCGAAAAAACAGAGGGTGCTAAACTATCAGGATAAAATCATCTTTTCCTGGAAGTCCAAAATTGACAACACAAGGTCTTATGGTGCAAGCATTCAACTCTTGCCACTTCCAGTCAAGGGTGGAGCAATTTGAAGGTCAGCTGCAATTGCAGCACCTAGTGCAACCATCTACCCCTGGGCCAGCAGGAAAAATGCCAACAAAGTGATCCTTCCTCTTGGACTACATTTCTTCCAGACACTCTATTTGGGCTGGTTGCGCACTTGCGCGGCCTTGCGAGAAATAAGGATACAGAACATTCATGTACAACGTGATACCATCATATTCAAAACTGAGCTAAAGCTGACCTAAAAACAGTCAACAGAGTAATGCGGTCACTAGGCTATGTTGTTGCAAGAAGTGCAGATAATTGAAAGGTACAGGCCAACTGAAAGGAATAATTCTTCTCTTAACTATGAATAGATGCTTCTTCCTCTGTGCTACGAATGTGATGGTTGGATGGATAGTGGCTGCTTGACTTTCATATCAAACTGTGGCAAAAGTTATTTTTTCCTGTACACGATTAAGTTCAGATGTTACTTATGCTGTTGGTGTTGTCTTTGTAGCATTTGTTTCTTATGACCTAGTATTCCGGTTTGCTAGAAGCAAGCATGATCAATGCATGTTTGAACCATTCCATGTCTAGTCAGTAGCACTTGTCAATGTTCATCTGGACAATGTTATCTGTGTCCTCTGTTGCGAAGCATCCAATATGCGAAGTCAAGAGTGCTGCTGTGCAGACTAGCATGCATCTCCCAGGAATTATATATAAAAAAGTCGACACTTGTTACCATCTGTGTTCAGAATTTTGGGTATGCTTTTGAGCTTGTTTGTTATATGTTGGTTGGACAGAAAGGTTTTAAAGTATAGTGCCCTACTGTAGTGATAAGACTGACTAAACTGAAGAACAATTCAACTAGTACTGCTGGGTACCTTTAGCTCAGAGTTCAAACAATATAGGTTGATCTTTCTGAAAAAACAGGCAGCGTAAAATTCCATAAGTAGTAGAATATTTGTCATGTCTAACAGCAACACAAAAAAGAATCGACAGATATAGTTACTTGGTGTTTCTACTATCAGGATGGCGTTGAATAGTTATAGGCTAGGATTTTTTTCCGACAACCAAGGATTAAATTTCTTCATGTATTTGTCATTTTGTGATGACAAATCTTCTCACTAAATCATTCGCTTATAAATTTCAAAGTTCACCAAACACTTGAAGGCATAGTGGTGGATAATAATCAACGTGCCAAAAAGAATTTCTTAAACCATTTGGGTCACTTGAGTTAAGTTTGCAATCCGCCCATGAAAACTCCAAAACTTCCACATGGTCCAAAAGTTCCTAATACTTGGTAAAAGGAAATGAAAATTACTTCAAAACTGCCTTTTTCCCACCTTGAGTCCATCTCTAATATGTTTGTCGGTTGTAATGGCATTCCTTTCAGAGAAATGTATAACTACAGACCTTGTTGGATAGACAACTAAGGAATATGGTCATAGGGAGCAGTTAAGTTAACTTAGGTCCTATGGATGCATTTAGCAGCCAGGGCAGAGTTGCAACTTGCTACAGAGAATACAAACATTGAAAAAATTTCATACATCCATCATTTTCTGCAAACATGGCTAAGGAATATCACATTTCTACTTACCTTAAGAAAATCTCAAGTGGGAGTGGCCAGCGAGTTTAAACTTAATTCATTTGTTCTTGGTAAAGCACGAATTGGGCAATCATTGTTTCATTTGTTTTTGGAGTTTATTTTTCATCTCTTCGTTGTATGATAATGCGCAACAGCACATACATAATAAAATAAATAAAATGGCGTTTGACAATTGTTAGAAACAAGTACAAGTGTACAGCACTACATAAATCGTAGACTTAAAACAATAGAGTTCTGTTACTCAAAAATTAATGACACAATGTATCTTCCTTTTCTCCTGTGCCAACTTTCTCTTTGAATGAAGAGCATAATGTCCTTCTGTTGACTAGCGAGCCGTTCAAAGTCTCAGCCAGGTACCATATTTTCTCGAAAGTTTCAAAGGGGATGGGGCTTCTGAAAACAGAAAGCTGAATGGTCTGTTCGGTGAAGAAAGGCTTCAGACAGTGCTGGTACTAGTAGCAATGTAGTAGCATATGCCGATAGGGACATCAAGCCATGGAGCCATATAGCAGAGCTAGTGTTCATGGGAACGGTAGAGATTCCAAGTTCCCAACGGGCTGCCCGTTTGTCTTAAAAAAAAGGGTTGCCCGTTCCAAGAAGCAAATGGATAATATCATGCATCCGTCGGCTAGTGAGATGCTTACAGCATGCCTGCTTGCATATAAGTCAAGGAGATTCAGTACCTTTTGTTTTTAACAGCTCAATTTCATGTTTCACTCTCTTACTATACTTTTCGTCAATTTACATGTTGTCTAGGAAAGAAATCTTACTTTTGACGGTGAATCTAATAGTGCCACCTCATGTAAAAAACAAAACATTGATGCATAGTAGTATAGGCTTTGGAAGTTTGACGGCACATTTAGATTTACATTGGTTTAGGACTTAAGGTAGTACTTTATAATCAATGACAGGAAACGGAAGAGGTAATCCATTGGAGTGATCCATGTCTTTGTAGAATTCTTACTCTGGTGGCCATATGTTTGCAAGAGACGTGTAAAGCTGTTGCCAAGTGTTAAGAATTCATTTGCTCTCGTACAATGAAAAGATGACTGTAGTAAGGACATGGAAATATTGCACTGAAGCAGATATTCCATGGAATTCATGAAGGAAAATGTGAACATAGGAGGGATGAAAATTCTGCCAGGAAAATGTGAACATAGGAGGGATGAAAATTCTGCTTATACTTCTGTCCAGCTATAGTAACATGAAAGTTCTGAATATTGAGTTCAGTGATCGGTGTGACCTGATGAAGTGATTAAAATTTGATAATATGTGAAAATATTATAATACCAAGTTTTACGTCAAAAGAATCTACTAAAACTTCTCTTTACGTGATCTGAATACTTCATTCTCAACAGCTTTGACATGGACAACTCCATTTGGCTACTACAAAACAGAAACAAATGAATTGATCAGAGTCCTGATGAATCATCAGTGATAAGAAACGGCTGATAAAAGATCAGCCGGTATATAGGAGTATTAACGTTCTTAGTCCAGCCGTTAGCTTCCAAAGATACTAGCTAACTAGGGTTTCTGCGTATCTCAAAAAAAAAACCTAGGGTTTCTGCGGCTGCTTGCTGACAGTCTTCTGCACGTGCATAGTGCATTGACAGAAGCCATGGAGAACGCGAATAGCATACGTGGCAGTGGGGCCCACAGTTGGGAGCAGACAATACAGAGCAGCGGCTGACCTAGTGTAGTGCATAGAAGATGAGATCTTGTTGTTTGGAATTCAGTCGCTTTCATACTTGTGATGTTGTAACATTCTACGGTGCAGCTGCTCTTCTGTCTCGTCCTGAATCTTTGAGCTCATCTCCTTTGACCTTCGAAGACAAAGCGTGGGTTTTGCTACTGACAAGTGGGCCATATTTTTTTTATCCTCCGCGTCGATCGAAGAACTGAGCCGACTTTAGCAGGGACCACCTGCGTAGCCCTCCCGTTCTGACGAATATCTCGTGTCGGCTGCGTAAGGTATTCTAGATTGCTATTGCTACCTCCAACGTAACCTTAATCAAAGCTTGTGTAACGTACGTGGATTTATGCGGAAATCCCTGAAAATTCCTAGGGACATGTCCAATTTATTTATTTATTTTTTTAAAAAATAGCAGTGCGGCCAATTCTGTATTAAGAAATCAAGATTGATGTCTTGTTTTGATTAAATCAATAGGGAGCACACATCTACTGAAATTTTTGCAGGCCGAGCATCTCCTGATGGAATTATCAGTTCATCCATAATATATAATTTGGAGAAGTGCATGCTCATTATCTGAAGTTAGGGACAATTGCTTGCTAAATTTGATTTGGAGCCGTAGCAGTGGATCCCCTTGGTATTCACTGCTGTAAATCCCCTTCCGTTATGCACCTTCTGGAAGATGCATGCGTGGTACCCTACGTGTTATCGTGATCTAGTCTCAACCATGACTTTCTACACCAAAATGATTCTCTAATAATCGTATCAAAATGACTTACTACAAGTCTACAATATTGGTGTGTGGTTTTCTTTGTCCACTTGTCAGTCTCTCAGCTTTTGTTCAGACTCAATCGTGTTGGGAATATGCCCAAGAGACAACAGGATTCGATCCACTAGTCTTAATGGGCCACAAATGTTGTGAAACCCATTACCAGGGGAAGGGGTGCTTTATTTATTAGTCCCATATTGCTAATGGAACATGGTGTGGAGAATTTCATCCAAATAAATAGAGACCAAACCCCTCCTGAGAAAGACATGACTTCCAAGCAATAGTTGTTTTTTCTCCCCATCGTGCTCGCGGACCTAGCAGTCCGGTGCGCGACGTTTCAATCCTCGTACGTGTGGATACCTCGGAGGTGCTGCGATTGGAGCACAAGGATGAACCGCACGTGCAGGACCAGACGGACGTAAGCAACTGCACTGCACTGCCACTTCGACGCGTTCGTCTACATCGAGACGGCTTCCGCTGCAACTGCGCGTCTAGTGGTAACAATCTGTGATCTATAACTGTTGTTGTTCCTATTTTGGGTGAACGAGTTTTTGTGTGAGCTAGCGTAGCATCCATCGTTACCCAACAGTGGTACCAGAGCCGTAGCTGTTTCGTTATAGATTCGGATATATGCATATAGAGATATGCTTGGATGTAGATTAGTCTCTGATCGGTTTGTAATCTCCACTATGATAGTAGTGTAACGAATTACTCCTACCGGTCGGAATTCCGCCATCGGAGTTAAGTGATACATGTAAACCCAGGCATGGTGAGATATAGATCAATTGGATTGGTCGAATCGAACTTAGATCAATGACCGCGTCGCATGTCGATATACGACAGTGTTGACTGGATCCACTATGATGGTAGTGTAACGAATTACTCCTACCGGTCGGAATTCCGCCACCGGAGTTAAGTGATACACGTAAACCCAGGCATGGTGAAATATAGATCAATGTGATTGGTCGGATCGAATTTAGGTATATTGACGGTAGCGATAACGGCGGACGGTCCGTGCAAGAGCGGCGGACGGTCCGCGAGAGAACGGCGGACGGTCCGTAAATTCGGTCAAGAATCTTACAGAGACGTTATCTAGCGTTCCAGAGGGTCGGACGGTCCGCAAGAGCTGGTCGGACAGTCCGCGGAGCGAATCGGACAGTCCGGGGAAAACGACGGACGGTCCGCGCAAGAACGGCGGACGGTCCGCGAAAGAGCGGCGGACGGTCCGCGAAAGAGCGGCGGACGGTCCGTAAATTCGGTCGGAATTTTGACAGAAGCGTTTTCCAGCGTTCCAGAGGGTCGGACGGTCCGCCAGAACAGGTCGGACAGTCCGCAAGGAAGCGGCGGACGGTCCGCAGGGAACGTCGGACAGTCCGGTGAAATTAAAATTTTGAAAACGATCCCTCAGAAATGTTTAAGTTTTGAATGTCCTCCCAACTAAATCTTGCACCATCACACGTCTTGTACAATTAGTGGTGGGTCTATGAAATTAGGGTGCCACTAGTTTTCCTTGACTAGATGGGTTTGTATCGGATACTTACTCACATAAAGGGTTGGTTAACTTAAACAAGGTCATCTTAACGGTTAAGGACCTTGGGACATAAAGGTTGGACGCCGAGACATAGAGATGTCAACCAACAACAGGAGTCATATGTGATATGATTAGCGAAAGTTGCTTACCGATCTACCATGTCTTCTAGCGGTGATGCTAAAGCTCACTAGTCGACTTGTTAGTTGTGGATCCTGAATCACTAAGTATCAATGGAGGGATATTGATTTTAGTGGGAGTAAATTCCATTAAATTGTTTGATGTATTTTGCTCTGTCATAGATATATTGTCTTAGTATTTTTGCATTATTTTCTGTTGTAGATCAATGGCACCTAGCACACCGTTTTCTTTGCGTTCGATCCTTGAGAAGGATAAGTTGAATGGAACAAATTATGCGGATTGGATCCGAAACCTTAGAATTGTTCTCAGGGCTGAGAAAAAGGAAGATGTTCTAGACACCCCATTACCAGTTGAGCCTGATGATAACGCAACCCTTGCTGAGAAAAATGCTTACAAGAAGGCATGTGATGTCAATCTTGAAGTGAGCTGCCTTATGCTTGCTTGCATGGAACTCGAGCTGCAGATGCAGTTTGAGACAAACCATGAGGCGCACGATATGATCGAGGCGCTTAAGGACATGTTCCAAACTCAGGCCAGGACTGAAAGGTTCAATGTCTCAAAGGCCTTTGTGGAAACCAAGCTAGCAGAAGGCGCAGCTGTAGGGCCACATGTGATCAAGATGGTTGGTTACTCACAGAGGTTGGAGAAGCTAGGCTTCCCACTTGGCCCAGAGTTAGCCACTGATTTTATTCTAGCATCACTTCCGCCTAGCTTTGGGAACTTCATTTCGAACTACCATATGCATGGGGCGGAGAAGGGATTGAATGAGTTGTGTGGCATGCTCAAGACAGCAGAGGCTGACATCAAGAAAAGTGCTAGCAGCAGCCATGTGATGGCCATCCAAAACAGGCCTAACTTCAAGAAGAAGGGCAAATCTTGGAAGAAAAAGAAGGGCAAGGCTAAAGATATGATCTCTCAGCCAAGCTCAACGCCCCAGACTGAGTCTGGACCAGCTGCAGAAAAAGAGGAGTGCTTTTATTGTAAGGAACTTGGTCACTGGAAAAGGAATTGCAAGAAGTATCTGGCTTCTCTGAAGAAAGGCGGTAGTAAGAGTACTTCCGCATCAGGTACACTTGACATTAATATTACAGACATTTTTCTCGCTGAATCTTCTATTAATTCCTGGGTATTTGATACCGGATCGGTTGCTCATATTTGCAATTCGATGCAGGGACTAATAAGAAGTAGAAGCATGGGAAGAGGCGAAGTTGATTTCCGAGTGGGCAATAATGCAAGAGTTGCTGCTTTGACCGTCGGGACGATGCAACTCCACCTTCCGTCAGGATTTATCATGGAATTGAATAATTGTTATTTTGTTCCTAATTTGAGTCGAAACATTGTATCTCCCTCATGTTTGATGAAGGATGGTTATACATTCGCGAGTAAAGACAATGGTTGTGTGATCTCAAAGAATGGCATGTTTGTGGCTCTTGCATCCATTGTGAATGGGTTGTTCATTTTAAATCTTGATGATTCACCTATATGTAATATAATTGCTAAAAGGCCTCGGCTAAATGATTTGAATCCTACCTATATGTGGCATTGTCGTTTGGGTCATATAAGTGAGAAGCGCATGAAGAAGCTCCATTCTGATGGATTTTTAACTTCGTTTGATTTTGAATCATACGAGACGTGCGAAGCTTGTTTGCTAGGCAAGATGACCAAGGCACCTTTCACAGGTTTTCCTGAGAGGGCGCAAGACTTGTTGGAACTCATACATACTGATGTATGTGGACCAATGAGCACGACAGCTCGAGGTGGATTTCAGTACTTCATAACTTTCACTGATGATTTTAGTAGATATGGCTATGTCTACTTAATGAAGCACAAGTCAGAGACTTTTGAAAAGTTCAAAGAGTTTCAGAATGAAGTTGAAAATCAGCGTGGTAAGAAAATTAAAGCCTTGCGATCAGATCGTGGAGGCGAATATTTGAGCCACGAGTTTAGCACTCATCTAAAGAGTTGCGGAATTGTTCCACGGCTAACGCCACCTGGAACACCTCAGAGGAACGGTGTGTCCGAGCGACGTAATCGAACCTTGTTAGACATGGTGCGATCAATGATGAGCCAGTCAGATCTACCGTTATCATTTTGGGGTTACGCTCTAGAAACAGCAGCTTTCACACTAAATAGGGTACCATCTAAGTCCGTGGAGAAGACACCATATGAGATATGGACTGGCAAGACTCCCAGTTTGTCTTTTCTGAAAATTTGGGGTTGTGATGCATATGTCAAGCGACTTCAGTCGGACAAGCTTACACCAAAATCGGACAAGTGCATATTCGTGGGATATCCAAAGGAAACAATTGGATATTATTTCTACAACCGATCAGAGGGCAAAGTGTTTGTCGCTAGGAACGGTGTTTTCTTGGAGAAAGAGTTTCTCAACAGCGAGAAAAGTAGACAGAAGGTGTATCTTGAAGAAATTCGAGATGAGCCTATGAGGCAAGACTTTACGAGTGATGCTGATGTAGCAGAACGAGTTGAGGCACCTATGGTAAGAGAAGAACCGCCACAACCACGAAGGTCGGAAAGGCCACGTCGCGCTACACAGAAAATGAATCTCCTAGTTACGGGAGAGCGCGACATATTGTTGATGGACAACGATGAGCCTAGGACCTATGCGGAAGCTATGATGGACCCAGATTCCGAGAAATGGCAAAGTGCCATGAGATCCGAGATAGATTCCATGGGGCAAAATCAAGTTTGGAACTTAGTTGACCCGCCTGATGGTGTGAGACCCATCGAGTGCAAATGGATCTTTAAGAGAAAGAGAGATGTAGACGGAAATGTTAACGTCTATAAAGCACGACTTGTTGCAAAAGGTTTTCGACAAGTTCAAGGAGTTGACTACGACGAGACATTCTCTCCAGTAGCGATGCTTAAATCTATCCGGATCATTCTAGCAATAGCTGCGTATTTCGATTATGAGATATGGCAAATGGATGTCAAAACAGCTTTCCTCAATGGGAACCTAGAGGAGGATGTATACATGATACAACCAGAAGGTTTTGTCAATCCAACTAATGCTGGAAAAATTTGCAAGCTTCAGAAATCAATCTATGGATTAAAGCAAGCATCTCGGAGTTGGAACCTTCGTTTTGATGAGGTAGTCAAAGGGTTTGACTTCCGGCAGAATGAAGAAGAGGCTTGTGTTTACAAGAAGGAAAGTGGGAGCTCTGTTGTATTTCTAATCTTGTATGTGGATGACATATTGTTGATTGGGAATGATATTCCTATGCTAGAATCCATTAAGACTTCGCTGAAAAATAGTTTTTCTATGAAGGACTTAGGGGAAGCTGCATACATTCTGGGCATAAGGATCTATAGGGATAGATCAAGGAGGCTTATAGGATTAAGTCAAGATACTTATATTGACAAGGTGCTGAATCGGTTCAGCATGGAACAGTCCAAGAAAGGGTTCTTGCCTATGTCACATGGCATACACCTCAGCAAGACTCAGTGTCCTACGACGACTGATGAGCGGGAGCGCATGAGTAAGGTTCCTTATGCTTCAGCAATTGGATCCATCATGTACGCCATGATAAGTACTCGTCCAGATGTCTCATATGCTCTAAGTGTTACGAGCAGACACCAGACTAATCCAGGTGAAAGTCACTGGACAGCGGTGAAAAACATTCTTAAGTACTTTAGAAGGACTAAAGATGTGTTCCTAGTCTATGGAGGTGAGGAAGAGCTCATTGTAAAGGGTTACACTGATGCTAGTTTCCAAACTGATCCAGACGATTCAAAGTCGCAATCAGGATTTGTGTTCACAATAAACGGTGGTGCTGTAAGCTGGAAAAGTTCTAAGCAAGATACTGTGGCTGATTCTACAACGGAAGCAGAGTACATCGCAGCTTCGGAAGAGGCGAAGGAAGGTGTTTGGATGAGGAAGTTTCTCATTGAGCTTGGTGTGTTTCCCAATGCATCTAGCCCATTGGAACTCTACTGTGACAACAATGGGGCAATTGCACAGGCTAAGGAGCCGAGGAATCACCAGAAAAACAAACATGTACTGCGGAAGTTTCACCTCATTCGAGAGTTCGTTAGACGTGGTGAGATAAAGATATGCAAAATACATACGGATTTGAATATTGCTGATCCTTTGACAAAGGCTCTTCCACGGCCTAAACATGAATCACACACGAGAGCTATGGGTATTAGATATCATTTAGATTAGCTCCAGTGTGAGTGGACAATGTTTTGTATCTATGACATATTGTTTATTTATTGAATATCCATGAAAGGCAACTTGTATATGATTAGCAATTATGTGAATTGTTTGTGAAACTCAATACTTGTATGGTTATTCAAAAGGATTGTCCCTAATTTGATTAGCACATGTATTAGTTGATGACTATGTTTCACAAGTCATGGACATGGAGATGTCAAACTAATAATGTGGGCACATGTATGACATGGGGCTGGACTGACCCAGTTTGAGACTTGTTTATCTCTTCTTCACAACGCGTATGCTTTGTCCTTAGACCTGAGATTGTCGTATGTACTCAAGATGTGAATTGACCTACTTAGGGACTACCAAACGCTGCACCGTAACTGGGTAGTTATAAAGGTGGTTTTCGGGTTTGTCAGGAAGCATGCTGTGAGGCATGGTCAATCAAGATGGGATTTGCCCCTCTCTATACGAGAGAGATATCTCTGGGCCCCTCGAGTGATCGGATCAAGAAATGCATGGCCGTGATAGGTTAAGTGTTAACCTCTTGAAGGATCCGACTCACAGATTCGAGAAAGGGAGGTCTTACTTGGAGTTAGACCAAATATCGTGAGGCAAAGGGAATAGCTTGTACGTGATGTTGTGGTGGTTCGTCTGATATGATCTTTACGTATTCATGGGAGTTGACACGTCTTGCTAGAGGCCGCTATCAACTATTGGAACGAGTAGGAGTACTCGAACCATGTCTATGTGTACGTGAACCCATAGGGTCACACACTTAAGAGGTTTGGAACACTGAAAACTTGCTTATGAGATTGTCTCTAGTGCAAGTGGGAGATTGTTGGGAATATGCCCAAGAGACAACTGGATTCGATCCACTAGTCTTAATGGGCCACAAATGTTGTGAAGCCCATTACCATGGGAAGGGGTGCTTTATTTATTAGTCCCATATTGCTAATGGAACATGGTGTGGAGAATTTCATCTAAATAAATAGAGACCAAACCCCTCCTGAGAAAGACATGACTTCCAAGCAATAGTTGTTTTTCTCCCCATCGTGCTCGCGGACCTAGCAGTCTGGTGCGCGACGTTTCAATCCTCGTACGTGTGGATACCTCGGAGGTGCTGCGATTGGAGCACAAGGACGAACCGCATGTGCAGGACCAGACGGACGTAAGCAACTGCACTGCACTGCCACTTCGACGCGTTCGTCTACATCGAGACGGCTTCCGCTGCAACTGCGCGTCTAGTGGTAACAATCTGTGATCTATAACTGCTGTTGTTCCTATTTTGGGTGAACGAGTTTTTTTTGAGCTAGCGTAGCATCCATCGTTACCCAACAAATCGAGCTTTAACTCGCGTTAAACAGAATTAGAACCAGTATGGTCCAATCCGTCCTTAAATCCGTACTACTAATCAATCCCATCCATTTGTAAGAAAAAAAATCTCGTTATATAAAACACAAAGTCCTTTTGTGTTGTAATTTGCAAATATTTCTTTCCCTTCAACAGGACCGAGTCAAACTATGAGCTCAGCTCCTTTTGATTTCTCAGCAACCTTCCATGGTGTGACTTGGACGTGGCACGAACTAGTGTTGCATGGCTACGCCAAATCGCTGGTAGCTTTCGCACACAAACCACAATCAGCCATCTTTCATAAGGGAAAAAAAATCCACAACCCAGTGGTGAAAAGTAACAGAGACTATAGTAACAAAGTGTCAGTAGTTGTTATTTCTCAAGATTCGTCAAGATGGTAAGTAAGTGAATTCAAACACAGTGGCTTGGACCCAAAATAAATGACACCCCCTTTGTGACCATGTCGACTCCCTTTATAAGCCATGGAAGTGTGAACCGCTACTGATCCCTCATCCCCTTGAGTTATCTAGAAAGACTCCATCAAGAACCATACATCTATAGAAGCATCGAACATAGATAAAATTCCTAGAGAAAATTAAGTATACACACAGAGCTCATGGTCGCCAAGGAGTTTGCAAGGGAAGTGGTAAGTATGGACAAGGTGAAGAGGGACGGAGAAGCGATGGTCGCCACCGGAGGCGATGAGGAAGACGACGTGGAGCTCCCGGGGTTCCGGTTCCACCCGACCGACGAAGAGCTTGTCACGTTCTACCTCCGCCGGAAGGTGGCCAGGAAGCCGCTCAGCATAGAGATCATCAAAGAGATGGACATCTACAAGCATGATCCATGGGACCTCCCTAGTAAGTGTGCACAATCATAGTTAAGCCATCCTTGCACTTAGTTTACTTACCATGCATGTACCTTGCATCTCTCTTCACATCCTCTTGTATATGATCTCAAATTCAGATCCTTTGCAATAAAAAACATCATAGTTAGTGATTAAAGAGTGCAAGATAATTAATTTGTGTCAAAGCTTATGTATATTTGCAAATCAATTGAAATTGCGAATTGATAATTTTCAGAGGCGACCACGGCTGGTGGAGAGAAAGAATGGTACTTCTTCTGCCTGAGAGGGAGGAAGTACCGGAACAGCATCAGGCCCAACAGGGTCACCGGCTCCGGGTTCTGGAAGGCGACCGGCATCGACCGCCCCATCTACTCCGCCACCAACAACTCCGGCGACTCCATCGGGCTCAAGAAGTCCCTCGTGTACTACCGCGGCAGCGCCGGCAAGGGCACCAAGACCGACTGGATGATGCACGAGTTCCGCCTCCCGCCGGCCGCTGCCGCCACCAACGCCTCCCCGAGCATGCAAGAAGCTGTAAGCTCCATGTTCTGTGCCCACCAATTCACACTGCATTCCAATGCATACAATGCCACGAGGAGACTAGTGTTGATTTTCACGCGTGTGAAAAGGGCAAGTCCCACACGTGTGGAGAGCGTGAAGTGCAGCACTGTCAACACTGGCGAATGATATGGTGCTCTTGTGTCTGAAAATGCAGGAGGTGTGGACCATCTGCAGGATCTTCAAGAGGAACATCACCTACAAGCAGAGGCAGCAGCCGCAGCAGGTGTGGAGGCAGCCGATGGCCGCTGGCAACGCCCTGCCGCCGGCCGACTCGAGCTCGAACACGGGGAGCTTCGAGTCCGACGGCGGCGACGAGTACATGAACTGCCTGCCGGCCGCCGCTCCGACCGTGCCCCGGCAGCATCACTTCAGCAACAACCAGATCAACATGCTGAACGGAGGCAGCGGCAGCTTCTTCAGGGAGAGCGTGCACGGCCAGCAGTTTCAGCAGGGACGATGGCTCAACTCCGTACCTGAACCAGCAATAGAGCAGAAGCCGCAGCTGGGCTCGTCGGCGATGACCATTGCGTTCCATCAGAACGATCAGAGCCTCGCCGCGAACGATTGCTGCAAGGATGGGTACTGGGATGAGATTGCAAGGCTCATGGAGGTCAATGATCCAACAGTATATTACGACTGTAGGTATGCTTGATCGACAGGGAGGTGCCTAACTTCGTCTTCAGAGTTCAGGCTCCAAAGTAGAGACTAGATACGCAGTAGAATTCGCCGACCAGGAACTCCAGTGTGTCAGACTGACATGCAGGGCCCACTCAGCTGAGGCCGCTAGTCAGTTAGACTTTGCTTGCAATCTGCTCCCAACCACACTTATATTTCTTTTCCTGATCTGATGTTACATCTTATGTGCTTGTGACAAATATGTGATTTACTGTGCCCTGGCTAGATATAGTAGACACGAGTAGCAATCGTTTCTTTTCCTGATCTGATATCTACATCATATGTGCTTGTGACCAATGTGTGATTTATGTGTGCACTGGATAGATATAGTAGATATTTACACCATATGTTTGAGCCAGGAATCTATTTTCTTTTTTGGTACCACCAGCCATTGGTGAAAGCTCCTATTCAGCTCGGATTGATGCTTGATAAACATCTGTTACTGAATCAGCTGAACAACCTAAATGACAGTTTGTAACTTGGCTACGATTTTGGGCTACCTATTGAAAGGCTACAACTCAAGCATTTCGCCCATAAAGTAACCTACATGTATTATTTTTTCATACTCGTCACTTTCAGAGAGAAGTGCTGTTAAGATGCAGACACCCTAGACACCAATTTTGTCAGTCCCGAGATTGATTTCATGCCCACAAGTCACTCAAAGCTGCGCAGGTTATGCATCAGCACTCAACCATGAATCATTTTGTTCAGCTACAAATTTGTCATTAGTGGACAACTATATCATCTGTGATTTTAATCGCATAAACAAGCCAGGAACTCATTTTCAACTTTTCTTGTGCTGACCCCCTACTTTGACCCTTGCAGCGCCCTGGAAAGGGGAACAAATCAATTGTAGTTCAATGTTTTTTAACCACTAGAAGCATGACAGGGGGCATGATTTTACATTTTTAATCTAGCTAATCTGAATAAGATGTCTTCCTTAGGTCACTGATTGAAGCATGACAGGGGGCACGATTTTACATTTTTAATCCAGCTAATCTGAATAAGATGTCTTCCTTAGGTCACTGATATGAGAACTTGTAAGAAAAGAGTGTAAAGACCATTCTGGAAGTTGAAGTGTCTTCGTAGGTGACAAAACAGCCGTCTTCAAATCCAATAGACAGTAACACAAATACAGTATGAAGGAAACATTTACCAAATGAAATACTTTTCCTGTGGTAATTAACCATGGGGATCATAGTATACAGGTGTTCTTGTCACTGTGTATGGATGATCAAGAAAACAGACAACCCAATTTTGCAGCTTCTGACCAACGAAGCCATACATTTTTTTGTTCAATGTTCAAAATGCAAAGATAATAAAATGACCTAGTTAGAGGTGTTAGACCAGAAACAGTCCATACCAGAACTATATAACAATTAACCAGACAAGGACAGATAAGTAAATTTCAAGTGTGCAAAGAAGGCGACAATCAAGAGAATAATTTCAGGCAGGTTAATGAGTTCATCAGAGTTTATTTGCAATTTTTCAAAGGTAAACCGGAAACAAGTGCTCGTTCTTGTATGTGGGTTAACATGCTATATGAGACAACTAGGATTGCTGGGTTCACCCTATCAGGCAGGAAGCCAAGAAAAATAGATACCACCGCAAGCAAAACGGAATAATAGAAGCTACCAACAATACTTGTGAACCATGGCAGCAACTATATCAATGTTGATTTATATTAAACCATTGAGTTAAGCACAAAGCAATCAACTACGACATCACATCCGGATGCTACCTACGGAAGGACAGAGGGCTGTGCAGATGCCATCATTAAGGAGCATGACAGCAGGAAAGATTGAAAGCTTCTGTAACTCGTGGAGCACAGAACTTTTCATGCATAAGCAGCAGCATATACACGGTTAGATTCAGCAGTATCATTCTCCTCGCCTTCCACTCCCAAAAACTGAGATGTCTTTCCACTCGAGCAGTTCCTATTGGAGCATTGAAAGGGGGGAAGAAAAGGTAAGACTACAAGTTAAGGGTTTCAACAAAACTTATGGCAGAGTTACATTTGATTTGATGATAATGAAATGTAATGCAAAGTTCAAAGAAATCTAAAAACCTTTCAGAGAGCAGCTTCTCTTCAGATAAAGCCTTCTCAAGCCTCTCCTCAAATGGCGTTGCATGCCAACTCACCTTTTGATCCTGCCATGTAATACATTATTTAGGTAAATCTTTTTACTTGAGTGTTAGTATAAAGCAAGAGAAATAGAGGCAGACTTTACTTCTTTGTACTTATTTGTTGAATTGGGAATGCCATTTCCATCAAACCATTTAGGAGTAAAATTTACTGGTTCTTTATCTTTCCAATGTGCTGCAACCATTCCAATAATAGGCCTGTCCTCATCTGAACTCTTGGCTGAATGAGATCTGTCACCTGTCAAGGCCTCATCTCTGAAAGGCTTCTTAGGATTTGGAGGCTTCAACCAATGGGATAAACTTGGGAGCTCCAGTTCTGAATCATTGTCCTTCAGTATCTTCTTTCTGGTGGCATGAATAGTTGCCTTAGTTTCCAGGGACTTCTCCATAGATGCTGTGTTCGTGCTGTCTCTTATCTTATTAGAGGATGATATAGAACCCTCAGAGCTCTGGAAAAGGGAACATTCATCGGATATTGAAATTTCCATGGAGACCACATTGTCATTCTTTGCAGAATTTGGATCCTCCACTGATTGTTCAGGCTGTAAGAAATCTTCTTTCGATACCCCACATCCTTCAAAATCCTTGGCAGGATATAAAGCTTTGTGTTCTTCATCCTGCACATAAGCTTCAGTATTCTCATTGGTCAACTCTTCCACATTATTTGCAACAGAAGTAGCTGAAGACTGCAACTCATCACTTGTTTTTGAAGAGCTGCAATGATGAATTACAAACATCCAAAATGTTACAGCTACTACTTTTGACAATATTGAAAGAGATTAGCAAAAGAAAAAAAAAACTTTTCATACCTCATTGCATCTGGTACAGTGGAGTTCTGATGAGACCTAGGAGTTCCACAGTTCTCAACCTTCAGTGCTTCCATGAAATTCACATCATCAGACATGGCAGGAAGGCAGCCTGAATGTGTTTCCTTCTGATGAACTGAACCCTCAGTTTTGGGCGCTCCATTTGTAGTTTCCAGCAGTGCACCACAGCTTTCTTGAATAATGGCCTGTTATCATGGTGAGAAATTAATCTGCAGCTAAGAACCCAAGAAAGTGTGTGAACTAATAAAAGACAACTGATATAATTCACTGTTATGCAGCTGCTATTGCTTAACATATCACACGTCAATATATGTTATACACAAGCAACAACCATATTTTTTTCTAAAAAGGAAGTGTATTGTGTCTATATAACCGAATTGCCTGCTGCCTTGTCCTGAAACCAAATGAACGATGAATCAACTTACAATTGCTGTGCCAACTTATGTTCAGGAAAAGTCATGCCAGGATTAAAAAAAAGGATGTCAGGTGTGCACATTATTTCAGTAACACTACAAGCATTATGTATGTAAAAAAATTGAAGGAACATGTCACATATAAGGAGGAATTGTCGAATTGAAGCAACAAATGGAAGGCAAGGCAGCAAGACCTATTTAACCAAATGATGTCCTACTGTATATACTGGTCCTAGTCATGTAGATTCAGCTAACTGAAACCATGAGTTACAGCAGCAATAACCAAGCGCATTGAGAAACAAATAATAATCACAATCGATAAAGAGGGTAAATCAGCGTCGAGACAGATTTTCAGACTGGCCGTACCTGGGGCTCAAGCTCCTGATTCATCCCCTTCCTCCAATCGCTCTGGTCAGCCCACGAGTTCGCCGTCTGCTCCGCCCTCGATCCCTCATCTTCATCCAACAACAGAAATCAGCAACACCGAAAACAAATGAAATCAGAAGCAATCACACCGTCCAACTCAACAGTGAGCAAAGGAGAACGGAGTACGGAACCCCAAATCGAAGGGGGAAAAAAATCGGGCACCTTCTCGCTGGAACACGGCGGAGAGCGCGTTCCTCGACGGCGGCCTCGTCCTCCTCCCGGCAGCATCCTGACGAACATCAACAGAAATAGGCAGAGTCAAGCGACCGTGGCTCATGTTCCCATGACTCACAAATCCGGACCTCATATCCACTTCAACGAACATCACGGGAGCGGAAACTAGTGGGTTCAGCAAACCGACCTTGTGGCTCGCCGCCGGGTCCAGGGACGGAGGCACGCGGTGGCCACCGCCGTCGCCGCCGCCCTTCACCTCGCCGCCGTCGCCGCCGGTCGCACGGAAGCAGCCGAAGAGGCACCCCATCATCCCCCGCTCCTCCTCCGCCGCCGCCGCCGCACGGCCGGGATTCCGCCCGCTTCGAGGAGGAGCCGCGCCGCGCCGCGCCCCGTGGCAGCTGGAGAGAGGAGAGGGGGAGACGCGAGGTTTTAGAGGAGAGGAGGGATTTGAAATTTAAAACGGGGGAGAGAGAGACAGAGAGGAGGCGGAGGCGGAGGCGGAGGCGAGGAAAAAGAGAGAAGCAGGGCGGGGTCAGCGCAGCAGAGTGGGCGGACGGCCCGGCCCGACCGGCCCCCTGTCTCGCTCTCTGCCTGCGCGACGGCGCCGCATGCGTGGCCTTTTGAAACGGAAATGATATATCAGTGGGGTCTATGGGCTCTATGGCTCTCATTTCTTCGTTGGAAGGGAAGGGAACATTTTTTTTTAAAAAAAAGGAAAGGAGCAATTTTAGGAGGCACTGAAATGGTAATAAAAATGAGGGTAGCAGGTAGCAGTGTCTTAATGCTCGTAAATGTTAGTGGATATGTTGATCTCATTCTTTTTTGTTACATTTGGCAGTGGTAAGGTATCTACCGCTCCGGGTGGAATTCCACGGGAAACAACTCCCATCACATGAATTCGCATATTTTGATTGAACGGGGCCTAAATCTCAGTATCACTGTAGCCAAGCTGCAACGACATTCCAATTTGTAGCCAAAGCTCAACTTCAATTTCCATGACTATCTCCTCCTGGAAGATTTTTTTTTTGGCTGATTTTATTATTGAGCATCACCATTTGCATTCTACACTCAAGCTAGCATAATGACTCTACTTCCAGTCCTCACAAATGGTAAGAATTTCAAATCACAGCTACCCAACCCCAAATTATCAACGAACGAATTTCAAATCACTGCTCTTTTTTAGAACATCCAGACAATTTCATCATCCACAAACAATAATTGATCCTCCTTTAGAACATCCAGACAATAACTAATAAACCCTTCGTGACACAAACGCAGATTAGTATCATCCTATGACCAGCTTAACACAGTGATCACAGACAGCAGTGGAAGTATACTACAAGTACAAACTGAATATAAATTTACTATGGACAAGGAAGCCCGAGCCATGAACCTGCCAACAAGAAACGCATTTGTTTCCTCTAGCATCTCAAGCTCTCCGTGGGCTGTATTTGCAATGAGATGCCTGTTGCTACACATATGTATCCAACCCATCCGCTAGTGTATTTGATTTACTACTTTAGGTGTGCCTTGGTATTCTCGGGTCTCCATCCTAGTTCACGAGCCCTTTGCTCCCACAAAGAAGTCAGTTTCTTTTGTTTGATCAATGCTTCTGCTGATATCTCCCTAGCTTCTTCACAAGTATCCATACCTGAGCTGCATTTGTCAGCCTCCTTTTGATACTGTGAAGCCAACTTTTTTGCCTCGAGCAACTTTACATCAGCCTCTTGCTGAGCTTGTGTTGCCTCCTCTTCTCTCTGCCTCAGTTCTTCTATAAGCAGCTCTGTGAAACTCTTTTCTGTTTCTTCACCAGATGCACGACTCTTAACCCCTTTAAATTGTTTGGCACAGTCTGAAAACATGGAAAGTATCAGTTAAAGCATAGTAACAAGAGAACTGAAGGATGTGGTTAAAAACATAAGGCGTTCGAGGGTACTCCACTTTGCCCTATCTATCAAAATCACAGGCGTAACTAGGCTCCTATGTTTCTTGACAAGATAATTAAACATACCACGTGTTATGTCTTGCTCTTGATGTTGCTTGGATATTTTAGTTGGGCATAACATCAAAATCCACATACAACAGAGAGAAACAAAGGACACAACACTTGCTAGATAAAATTATTTGGCAAGATAGTGATATATAACATGACCAGATACTAAATAGAGGAGACAGTAAACAAAATAGCAGAAGCTTCCTAAGCTCCATACCTGAATGGTCTAGGCGATATGGAAAATCAGAGTTACTAGTTTGTCATGATTCCCAAGTTCATGACTAAGTCAATATTTCAATGGGCGTGTTCGACCTCTTATTCAAATTCTTATATGGGTAATAGCCAATTTGACACTTGAGATACTGAATCAATTTGCGAAAGCACGGACAATGAGGGCCATAAGAGGTTGGTTCTAGTTTTAGTAGTGATTAAATCAAAACATTAACAGGTAGGAAACAACAAGTTCGTAACAATACAGCTTGGGCGTCATTAGTAATGGTAATGCACAACAACATCGTTTTATTTTTTAACATAATTACATAATTGCTGCTAAACAACATCGGCTGAATCATCTAGTTGCCAACAAACTTTGGTCCAACAAACTGCCTTGGGTGAAAGAAATATAGTCCAATTAGCCACAGAATCACTCAGTCATCACGTGCCCAATATGTATAGACAATCTGATGCATATGGGTTGGAAATTTAAGCAAGCAAAACAATTTTCGTTTGCGGAACAAAAAAAAAGTAAAGATCTGTACACCTAGAGATACCCACTAGTTACTAATCTACAGATATCTGAATCTACACGTCGTGTTCATCTTTCAGTTGTCAAAATACCATCCACTAATCATATACAATGTCATGCGCATAGCAAAATCTGATAGTAACTCGCTACTGCGTAAGCTCTGCTAGCCGTGCAGATAACAACAAAACAAAGCCCACGGAAGGAAAATGGCATCGGATCTAAAAGAGCGGCATCGCCAAGATCTGAGGCAGCAGCGGGGGGCACCGGGACGGACCTTCCGGGAGGTCGAGGAGCGGGCGCGCGTCGCAGTTGCAGTCGCAGGCGGGGCACGCCCCGGCCGCCGTGAGCGCCTCCGCGGCGTGCCAGTAGAGCTGCGGCCCCACGATGTAGGCGGCGAGGCCGAGCCCCAGCAGCGCCACCAGCGCGGTCACCAGCGCCGGGCTCGGCCCCCACGCCGACGACGCCATTGCTTGAGCAGCCGCGCGTGGAGAGCTTCGGGGGTTGGACCGGTGGAGAGAGGCGAGTCGCCGGCGCGGCGCGGGGGTTAAAGGAGCAGGGAGGAGTGGGGGAGTGGGATCAGTGGAGGCGGAACGGACGCGCAGGTGGAGACGGGCCCGAACCGGAAAATCAAAATCATGGTGCGGTGGTGGGTTTGGCCGAGGGTGGGCGGTGGGCCGAGGCCGACCGACACGGTTGGTGAAGTAGAACCAAGTAAACTGTGCTGGGAAGTGCTAGAGTGTCACTGTGAATCTATGATCTACGGATGAAAATTACCACGAATTACTTGCTGTGTTAAGACATCAAATCGGCATATGTTTTACTCGAAATTGGTTTGTTGAACTAAGAAATTTGATCACATTTGTATCAACCCTATGATCATATTATGGAACTGTTACCGAGTGAGGTAATGATTCGAGATATGGCACCCATGGCCTAAAAGATGCATAAAGGTACACATGATCATCGTAGGTTTTTTTTAGCCTTTTTTATAAAATGTATGGATAAAACCTGATAAATTTCTACTCCGTACTCTTATGTCTTAAATTTAAAATCAACAATAAATAATAATTTGGCATGATAGAAGTATTTTTAAATATTAATCTATTTTTAACATATATATTAATTTTAGGGCGATGTTTTCTCCAAACATAAAAAACATATATGTATTTTTAGAGCTTTCTTACAAAATCTATGAACAACTTTCCAATGCTTAACCTATGATAAAGAAAAAAATCAAATTAATCTTTTAGCACAAAACCATATATCTAGGCTCTATTTTCCCTGCCAAGTGCTACTATAGCACTATTTATCTCATAAAGAACTTATGAGGTCAGTCTTAACCCTCCTAATAGAATAGTGTCTATAGAACTAATTATGGTGCCACATAGGATATCTAGATGATGTGACACTATATTAAATGAAAGTGAGGGAAGATACGAAGAAATTGGATCTCATGTGCACTAGACCGGACACTAATAATTTTGCATTGGGAAGAGAAGTGTCCATATAATTAGTGAGGAAGAAAAATAATTGATGAATATAACTCGAAGAGAATTAACTAATTAGATACGATGCATTGAACATTATATTACACGGAGTAGTTTCTAGGATGGACATATCTTAAACACTGGTGGCCGAATATAGGTTGATTTGCTTCGCTCTCTCGGACCTCTTGGCCCGCTCGGCTGCAATTTGTCAATCCCTATGCTAGCTGGGTCCCACATCGCGATCCCCACAAAATCCAGGAAAGGAAAAAAAAAAGACGCGACTAGAGGGAGAGCCCTCTCCGGTTAGCGTTAACCGGAGAGCCCCTCTAAAATAGTAATCCCAAGATTACCGTAAGCCCCACCTAACAAAAAATGGAAAGAGTGCCCATTTTCTTTCTTTTTTTTCTGCGCGCCAAATAAACACGCGGGAGTCTAGAGCCCGAAAAAAAAACACCAACGGATAGAACACCATCAACTCAACAAAAATAGCGAAAAAACAGAAACGTAAAAAATAGCCTAGGCCGAAGAAGTAAAAAGTAACTCAACCCAAAATAAAGATAGCAGGACATAAAACCTTAGAGATCCAAGGCGTTCCCATGTGTTGTGCTACAGAGCCGATGAAACAAACATCTATGGATCCACAAAACATCAATAAAATTATGGGGAAAACAGCTCAAAGCATTATGAAAGAACAATAAGGTCTAGGTCCAGGATCATTTTTCACCCTATCTCAAAAACAAATCCTTACAAGCTTTCAATGACAATCATTTGAATGAATTTCCTAAATCTGAGTATTTGGGATCATAGGGGCATAGCTTATGACAGCTTAAACATATTTGCATCTTCAACAAAGATAATTGAATACTTCATATACAACATTTGCCCATCCATGTGTCCTGACGAAAGTAACTTCATTTCGCCTTCAGATTTAGATATGTACCTAAATAAAGACAATTGCGTGAGAATCGGTAAACCTTTCCATGAGACTACAAAAATAGAAATTATGGCTTGAAAAGCATAGCATTTTTTTATGCTTTGCATAGCATGTTATAAGTTAAAAAAAAGATCATGATGACAGGTTCACAGTCTTATGCAACTTGATAGCATCAACATATGTGAACCAAGCTTACCATATGTGACAGTTTTCTTCACTCAACAAGTAGCTTGGTACAACATATGAAGTTAAGCCTAGAACTAAAATTGTCACTCAAATCGTGAACCTGATACTAGGCTACAACCATATTCTCCTACAATCATTCATAAACACTTGTCTACAAAAGGTGGATGTAACATGACAGAAAAAACTACTGGAAGTTATTGCACCATAAACATTGCTTCCAGCTCACA
Source organism: Echinochloa phyllopogon (assembly GCA_033239725.1). Lineage (NCBI taxonomy): Eukaryota > Viridiplantae > Streptophyta > Magnoliopsida > Poales > Poaceae > Echinochloa > Echinochloa phyllopogon. The sequence continues at coordinate 4,773,746 of BTCW01000009.1, read as the reverse complement.
AAACACAACAACCAGTATGTCCCACCCCCAAACAAAACATATTACAACAAGCTTTAAATTCGGTCTCCAAATCAGAAAAAATATGGAGTTGAAAGTAGAGAAGTTCCAGGTTTCATAGTGGCATCACCAGAAAAACATAATTGAAGCAACATAACATCAAGCAAGAAAACATGCATTTCATACATAAAAGCCAATTTATCAACAAGTTTACTTTTAATTACTCCCTGGATGAAAGTAAAAAAAGACAACTACTTGTGTAATAGAAGTCAATGCTTGTTGCATTTGTCCCACCCCTAATTCAATATTTCTTAGTGAATTTAGGGTAGGTTTAGCCTCATTAGCAGCCCTAGTGTATATAAATCATCGAAACACAAAGATCCTATTGCTACTTTCTGATATAGAAATAACATGAAAGTATAAAGTTACTTGCTCTTAAACTAAAAAATGGGAAAACTTACTTGTTGTCTAACTAGAAAGATGATCGGTTACTTTTACAGAAGTGAAAGATCAGCTTAGTTACTTTTTTTTATTTTGGACAAGGCATGTAACAGAGTTACTTATTTGTTCCTCAGAGTTACTTCGTGAATAGCTAGAAATATGATCACTTACTTAATATGAAACTAAAAAATTTCAAAAGTTACTTATTGATTAGCAAGAAATATCACATAACATGTGTTTCCATAGATACCGCTGCCCCTGCCCCCTCTATATACATTAGCTGAACTCAGAAAAAAGATCACAAGTTATAAGAAAAGGCATCCAATGATAAAAAGTAAACATACATCTTAAGAACAAATTGGCTAAAGGAACGTTGTGCATAATCCGAACAGCACAGAACAAACATTTTTAAAGAATTTAGGTGCCAAATTTTACAAGCAACTTTTCCATTACAAAGTAACTCAGTGACTTGCTAAAGATAACTGAAACCATTTTATGAGGTTGTAATACGTAACTTAGTGACTAGTAAAGCATAACAAAAGTAGTTTGTATCTGTGTAAAAATTAGCAGTACAATTGAAAGAAGTAGATAATGTGTTTTCCAAGAGTTAACTTCCTAAAAAACACAAATAGTACATCATTAATTTGGATATGCAATAAACCATTCTGAACTAGAAAAGATGTGACAACTTTTGTCAGAGGGTCATAGTTGGGTTATACTTGGTTACAACTATAATTCAGAAATTAGCATAAGATAAAATATGTAACCTATCTGATTGTAGCTAAAAGTATAGAACTATTGAACCTGAGATTTGAACTCATGCATGAATTTTGTAGAAAAAGGTAAACCAGCAATGCACATACTAGCAGCACTAAGAAATAACATCATGATTTAGATGCAAAAGGCATTCGAAAGACCCTTGTTTATTTTTCTTTTTATTCAAGATGAAACATCTTTTTCCATTATATTGCAAAAACAGAAAGTAAAATCAATGACTTGTAAGGAATAACAGAAATTCACTTGCACTCATGGAAAAGATCGTACTCCGTAGTTGTTACGAGAAGTACCAATAGGCCTAGATCTAACAAGTAAGGAACATGCTAGCCGCACTAAAAATAGCACCATAATGGCAAACCAAGACCTATGTTTATCCTACTGTACTGTCTAGTCAAGATGAAGCAACTTTTGCCATCAGATTGTAAAAACTAGCAGGAAGTAACAAAATCAATTGCAGAATATAGCAGGAAGTAACTTGCATCCATCGAGAAGGTATCCGTGCAGTTGCAAGAAGTAACTTATGTCACCATTGTGTTTTACAAAAAAAAGATATTTAACTGTATAAAAAAGAAAAAATTCATCCTCTGTACATGCTGGACTAAAAGAATTTTCTGAATGTGGTTTTCATTTGTGTTGTACAATTGCAGGGATGCACTAATCATATCAAATATTTATCATTAGCTATGAAGCAAAAATATGCATACAAATTGGGGAAAATAGTGGCATAGTTACATATTTTGTAATGCAAAAAAGGGAAAGTTACTTCCCGTATCATGTATATTAATCATAAGTTACTTCTTGTAACGTGAAAAGAGTCACAAATTACTTCCCATTGAGTTACAAATTAGGGATAAGTTACTTCATATCTAATGTAAATCAATATGTTGTTACTCTTATATGTTTCTAAGCAGGAATAAGTTGCTTTCTATCTCACGTAAATCACTAATAAGTTACTTCTAATTTGTTGCAAATCAGGACATGTAAAAGTGAGTTGGTTCAGCAGATTACCACCCCCACAAATTAAAGCTACATAATTTCCTAAGCTCTTATTTAGTTCAATGCCTACTCTATGTTAAACTACTTGGCACATAAAAAAACTCCAGCAAATATCATAAATCGAGATAGCGATATGATAGACCAATGATAATACATAAAATCAAAGCAACCCTATAGTCTACCGGAGAGAACCATGACGGATGTCCACAATTCATACAGATTTTGCCATGTAGCAAAAGGTAAAAAAAGGAAGAATGAGTGAATGACAATAAGTGCAACAAAATAGCTATTATTTTTATTTACCATACCTCATAAAAGGAATGCAAATCAGAGGTAAGATGAACCCACTTAGACTGGTTCATTCAACAAGCATCACAGCAGGGCAAAAAAGGATAAAATAAAAAAATGCAAATGGCCTGCCATCAGAGATAGAAAAGCCTCAGTCATGACAAAACTGAGGTTATGCTTACATTTATTAATATAAGATTGGTCATAGAGGGCGTCATACGGTCCCAAATAGAAATTTGAAAGCAAGACTACTTTAGGTCTATCTTGATGATGCAAACCTGAGCAACTCATCCATCAAGTCTTTGAAATTCTTGCAAGGCACCCAACTCAAATGATAGAAGGTGAATAGTTTTACGATATAACTGAACATCCACATAACTTCAAAGAGTTCAGTCAATTCTGAAGAAGGTCTAGAAATGGGGCAGTTTGATGCAGATACTAGCAGAAAACTCCTTTGTCATCTCAAGCTGCTTTGGAGTATCTCAAAAAGACAGCAAAGACCTGACATCAATCCATAATCAACAAAATGTTTGCTCTTTGATAGATGTGTGGATATTTATACTCAGAGCGGCACTAGTAGTCACTAATTGAGTGCAGGCAACATCTTCTATACACACTGGTAAAATGTAAAGAGTGTCCATGGACAGACCAGCCAACCATAACTGAAAGTCCACCATTGAACTAACTAGCAGATCAACTTAAAGACCATCATTGGACTAACTAGCAGATGAAACTAAATAATTTGGCATCTATCTAAAGATATATGTGTCACAAGTACCAATTGTGCATCCAATAAGTCATTCATGAAACAATGACAAAGAACAGAAGGCTAATTTGACATGGTATTCCGTGCTTGTTCAAAATACCACATTAAAATGCATATCACCCGCATCATAAGTGCATACTGCAAACAATATTGCATCAAGCAAAAACACCATAAATGTCATGAAGAACAAGGGTCAGATCTATTGCTACCAGTATTAAAAATGAGGACTATGGAACAGCTAGTGTGCTTCATGTGGGGAGTCTAAATCAAACATTTGCATCTAGGAAATGAAAGATGCATCTCATGTGCATGTAACCTTCACAGGAAACCAGTAGCAATATCCACCTAAGCAATACCACAAGCATGAAGCTATCAACAGCACACAACTAGAAGATTAAACATCTAAGAGGGTGCATTCCCTCATCTTACACACAGCCTAGCAGCCAATAGACACATAAAACTCATGCCAGTTAGTGATCTAACAAGTATATCTGAGACTAAGAGACTTGAATGATACAGGAACGTTGGCTAATGCTGCAAACGTCTCGCACACATGCCCAGACCAAAATTACCCAGCACAAATACACAGAGTAAACTATCCCTATAGGCTACATCAAGCACCCTCCCGCACTCGACGAAGTCTGAACCACCACGGTGGGACAACATCGCGCAAGCAAGCGGCAGCGCAAAATCAGAAACGCCTAACACCAGACATTGTCCGATCACATTCCATTTGACCATACCACAGGCTCCTTGCGGGCAGGAGGCGGCGGTATGCAGTGCGGGCGCAGCCTCGCGCGGGCAATAAGGCAAACACCTCGCGGGCACCGAAAACTAAAGTCGGCTCGACCGAGCTGATGAGATGACGCAAGGCGCGCACCTGGTGGCGATACACGCCGGGGACATCGAGCGCCTCGACGTCGAAGGAGTCGGCGCGCGGGCCCGTGCGCACGAGGCGCTGGCGCAGCATCTCGTCCTCCTCGTAGCCGTCGTCGTCGTCGTCCGAGCCCCCGCCGCCGCGGGAGCCCGATGCGGCCGCGGGGGTGTCGGCGCCGCCGTCGTCGGAGCTCTCGATCTCGTCCTCCTCGCAGGCCCCGCCAGGCACCACCCACCGCATCTCCGCCGACTCCGTCTTCCGCAGCCTCCGGCCGGGGCCGGGGCTGCCGCTGCTCCCGGACTCCATCCGGATCGAGGCTGGGAGGGGAGAGGCGCGCGCTTGCGGGGGTTCTGCTTCTAGCCTTCTACGGGTCCCGGTGCTGCCGCGGAGAGGTGTGGCGGGGTGGAAAGGGAAAGGGAGAGACGAGGAGGAAGAGTGGGGGACTGCAGCCTTGCGGAGGAGAAACGGAACTGCAGCTGTGGGAATGGGGATACAGCTCAATCCAACTTTTCTTTTCTTTTTGGACGCGGTGCTGCCGGGGGCTCTCGGGATAGGCTTAAACAGAGAGCCCTCTCCCAGTAGATTTTGGGAAAAAAAAATGCCGTGCCGGCCGGCCACGGAACGGAACGGCAAGCCCAAAACCCCCGCATCGCCTCCGCCTAGAAACCCACGACGACGACGACTTCGATCCATTTCCAGTTCCCCACCACCACCGCCTCTCGTCAACTCCGAATCCGCCACTTCGCATGGACCCAGCGCGGGAGCCGCTCGCCGGCGGCGGCCTCCAGCGCCGCCCCGCGGCCGCCGCGAGGGCCGGAGGGGGGCCGCGCGAGCCGCCTCCGCGCGGGCAGCGCGCCATCCACGCCGACGTCGACCCGCAGCCGCGGCCGTGGCCCTGGATGCAGAAGGTGGCCATCATCGCCATCGTGGTGCTCGGGTGCCTCCAGTTCCTGCCGGCCACGCACTTCAGGGACCCCAACGACCCGCACCGCAACTGGATCCCCTTCGACGGCTCGCGCAACCCAACGGTACGGCACTGCGCGCCCCGCTTGTCTCGCTCTCTGTGCGTGTGCTTTGCTTGGTTGGATATGAAATCACGGAAGCTATGTGCTATGCCGCTCAATTTCTCGGTATTTGATCAGCAGACCATGGTACTGCCAATAATATTGCAAAGAAATAACTAATACGGAGTACTATGCTAGACTTTCAATTTCTCACTAGATTTCCAAAATGGGTGTATGTTTTCCCCCTTTATTAAAAATGCATTTCTTTGATGAGTTCCTGGATCGGTAAATTGGTCATGTTTCCTTTCTTTTATATTATGGGTACATTTAAGAAATGTACAATTATTTTGACACAGGTAACATAGAACTACAGCATTTTGGGCACATAGCACTGGATTGCGACTATCATAACACTATGCCTGGCATAGGACTACGACTGTCTTTTCTAGCAGAACTACAACTTCTGGCAAAAGCTGTATGCCGAGAATGTTGTAGTTGTGTGGCACACAATGTCATGAAGTCTGTAGTTCTTTGATATATACCTTAAAGTTGTAGTTTGTGTTAATTATGTCAAAACAGTTTAAGGTTTTCTTAATTTACTCATATGTACTCAATATTTGGACATTTGGAAATGAAATGCGGAAACAAACTAACAACTTCATTTATAACATATTGGATCATTGAAGGGTTACAAATGTTAAAGTATTGGACTATTGTTTTGCAATGCTTTAGTTGGGTGTCTCATGTCTCTGAATAGATAGATGGCAGAGGACACGGGCCTAGTTCAGCTGGGTGAGGGTTTGGAAATGTGGATGTATGCATGCCTATACCACTCAATAAGTCCTTATCGAGATAAGTATAAAAGAAAAGGTCCTAATCGAGACGAATTTGGGTGCCTATTTTCTTCATAATATAAAGCCACCTAGTACCTCCTAGCTTGGTCTAATTCTTTTTATCTGAATAGATGGCGTTGGTTTCTGGTGTTTATTATTACACTTGGTGTGTGTGTTAGCTTGCATGTTAGTCTGAGTTGACATGTGCTTTTGAAAAAAAGTCTGAACCGACATTAAGAAAAGTGAATTCCTTACCAAGCTACTGATTTTTACTGCAGGATTCGTTAGATGTGGTTGGAAGTGTAGATATCTTCTCTTGGATAAATTGTCTGGATCTTCGCACTCTTGCGGTGCTGACAAATTCGACACTGTCCAGCTCAAGGTTCTGTGTTGTGTATATTTCATCAATTGTGAGAAATTTGATCTGATTACAGTCAGCTTTATAACTATATAAAATCTTCTTCATTAATAAAGAAGAAATTTACAGAGCATAACAGCTACTATTTTTTTGCATGGTTATTTCCAATTCCATGCGGTGCTGGATAATTTTACCTCTTTGTTAGTAACACCAGTAATGATACAGAACTAAAATGATGAACAAGTTGTTTCACCAACATAAACTTTCTTTTATTTGTTTGGCAGTGATCCGCACAATATATCTTTCCATTTCTTAATACCCGAAGGAGGTGACGTTAAATTGCCCTACCACAAGTTAAAAGTAGTGCTACCTGATTCAGATCTCATTGTTACTAGGTGAGCACACAAACTTAGCATCCTTGTATCCTGTCGTTGTGCCCATTCTCACATTTGTGTCCCCTGCAGTCAGAGGCAAATTAAGGACAAGCTAAATGTTGCCCTTCCAGATGGAAACTTCATGTGGCTATTCCACAAGGAATTGTCACCCCTCATCATCGCAAAATCTCAGCTGTCCAAAAAGAGATATCTTTATATCTCTGCAGATTCCATTATAAAGGTATTGGACATCCACTTTCTACATTTACTCAAACCTGTCATGGGACTCTTTGAAAAACTAGTTGAACTGGTAAAAGAATATTAATACAGAAACATCATGAAGTGTTAATGCTTTGTTGGGTTGTCACATCATTGTACAAGAATATAGTCCCATTCAGTCACTAATACTTAGGCCTCCATTTTGCTCTTTCAGATAAAGCACCCATGGTGCAACAAAATTGTCCTTGATTCTTTTTTGCCCTATTCTGCTTTATATGGGTCAATCATTTTGGCTGTGGCCGCGATCTGTTTCCTGACAATTTAGAGGAAATTCCTGAGATGCACAATCAAGAATTGTCTTTAAAATAATAATAAAATACTCACTAGCATGAGTGATACTGACATATGATCACACATTTTCAATCATTGCCTTAAGACTATACGACAAAGCAAATTGAAAACCTGTATTACAATAGAAGTACTACAGGTGTATCTTGGCAGAAGTTTTGTATTATAGATGTCAGTGTTTCAAAGGCGTCGCCTAGGCGTCCAGGCAGACCCAGCTCGCCTTGGAGGCGTCGCCTGACGCCTAGGCATTCACAGATGGTGTGGGTCGCCTTTGAAACCATGATTGTTGTATCCATATTCAATTTATGCACTTCACAGCAGAACTCTCATGTTGTGTTGAAAGTGTAGCAAAAATCAGCAAATCAAAGCATTTTATCAACACCCTTGGATTACATGATGTGAAACATAGATTTTGTCCTATCCACAGGGAAAAATTGAAGATCTTGGTCGCATGGATTTAGGCACTTATGCCATTGCTGCTGCTGAAGATTGCAGCAAGCGCTTTGGTGATTATGTCAGTATGGATGTTCTGAGTGCCATACAAAGAGCAAAAGCAAAAAGTTGGGTGTCTAAAGAGCCTTATGACAAGGATGCGTGCCTACTTGACTTTGATGTGCTGTTGGTAGAGCCTCGTAAGCTGGAGAAGAACCTGGTTGATTCTATCATGTGGTGGGCTGGAGTTATTAATATAGTCAATCCAAGGTAAGTGCAACATGTGACGTTCTATTCTCTAGTTTTTGTGAGTAAATTGAGCCTTAATTTTGTTCAAGGGTTTAGGCAGACAAAGTGGATATTTCAGAGTTGTGAAATAGACCTCTTTCCTTTTAAGTTTACTAAGTGTTTACAACTTTCTTAGTCGTGTTAAAAATCTATCTGCAGGGACAACATTAGGTTGGCAATTGCTCTTGCCCTCTATGACAAGTATCTGAAGCTACCTTCGATTTGGAAGCGAGCAGATGCTAACGCGGACATTCTCAAATACGATGGACCCAATAAAGCTTGCTCTGAAGATGGTCGTCAGCACGAGCAATCAAGCTATGGTGAGACCTGGCGACAATACCTTAATGAGAAATCTGAAGCCATACTGGACGCTTAAATAAAGGCACTTCATCCTTCAAAGTTTTTTCCAATTGGCAAGTGGGAGCTGACCATTTTGAGACATATAATGCGTGCAATTTACTAACTTGTAAAACCCAGAATAGAATCATTTTGTTCTCCACCTGCAATCTGGTCACTTGATGTTGTACTCTGAACTATTTTTTTCAGCATAGCACAAGCTAAGACTGCTTTTCATTGTCGTGAGAAGTTTAGACGTTTGGGAGAATGTTTTTGCAACTGACACGGGAAAACCTTCCACGTTTCAGATGTCGGTTAAGTTCTGCTTCTTCCAATTGCAGGATCACTGAAATGTGGTCCAAACAATACCAAACGGCACAAGGCAGACGAGATAAAAGCAAGTGCCGCGATCTTGATTGGCTTCATTGTATGCATTGGACTTGCCGTCAACCCATCAAATCCCGTTCCAATTTTCCCATGCTCAACGGTTTCATTAACATAAACATGTCGAGCTCGCCACAGCCGTTTCTACATTATTGGCTATTACATAATTTACAACTACATCGCTACATTGACATATATCACATATTATACATCACAGGAAATCCCAGACTGGAATGGTGTACTGGCCTTGATCCGTAGTCTGGTGCCCCAATTGAGGATTGCTGCTAAGAAACTGCAGTGCATGTATGTCTGGAGGTGGAGCCTGCAGCAAAAAAAAATACCCATGCGAATGTTAATTTGCCTTAAGCAATTTTACATGACCCACCTGTCAGAATCCATGGCGCATCATCTACTAGTTACAATAGTTATTAGTAAGTCCATGTCACGTTTTATAGATATCATCAGTAATTTGAGCAACATCCAAACGAAATTTTCTCCATGGATATAAACTTTTTCTGAAGTAGAGAATGTGCAGACATTGGCTCGATGACCATTCACACTATCAATTGCTGATAAAATCGGTTACATCCCCCAGAGAAGTATGGACATAAGCTGCAGCAGATATGGAGTGGCGTTGAACAATAATTACCTGGGGAATTTGAGGACCACTATTAAAGGGTGGTGGTTGCAGATGAGGTGGTTGTTGAAGAGGTGTCGGGTCTTGAATCTAATGGCATGTTAATTTGCAGCACATGAGTAAAAAACTCCAATACTTGTATTTTGCTTCAATAAAGTATAGACCAAGTTACCTGCCCAAATGGTGACATGCCCGGGAATCCCTGGAGAGAACCAAGACCAAACTGCTGGGCAACATATGGTGCCTACATATACAAACATATCAATATATCAGCTCTTCAGCAAGTGCAGTAACTGCAAGTGATGTAACCATCTACCTTCACAATTGTTTAACTCATATGGAAAATGCATAAAGGATATAAATTTTACCTGCATTATATGGCTTGGTGCAAGAAATTGATTGGTTGGAGGTCTTAAATGATTTGGAATATCATTTGGTACTGTGGGAGGATCAACCCTGAGTGGGATTTCGATTTCCTCAGGCTCCAATTGACCTGCAACAGATCAATCAAATCACACATGTATAACATAAAATCAAATACTAGAACAGCATAGGCGTCAAACAAACCTTGTCTCCCCTTTTTCTTCTTATTTGAATCGAGAGGACTTTGTTGCTGGCGACGCACCTCTACATTTTTATTTTTCTTAGCAGTTGCTCTGCGAGGTTCATTGTTGCTAACCTCACTTTGAAGCAAATGTGGCTGATGGCCTTTCAGGATAGTGCTTAAGGAAGATTTATCATGCAACTTTGCCTGCAAAAGTAACTCCACTTGTTCCACAAGCTGTTCATACTGGTTCTCCAGGAATGCATAAGCTTCAATGCTTTCTGAAGCTTTAGCTGCAATTTTATATAAAGTTCGGCACAGCGTATTATACCGCCTCGACAATGAAAATCTGGGATCTTCATCTATGGCTCCATAGCCAAAGCTCTCCCCTGGAGATTCGCTTTGAGCATCTTTTCTCCATCTTTTCATGATATAGTGAGGTGGAAGTTCTTTAATATTTCTGAGTTCAAGAATTTTCAATACATGGCAACATGGAAGACCCATGAATTCAAACTTCTTACAACTACAAACGACCATACATTCTGTTGAATCAAATCTAACAAACTGACTCCGGGGCCTGTCTTTGACAGTTACCTGGTACTCAGATATAGGTCCAATCTCGCCACAGCTATAGACCATGCAGCTTGAGATCTGTTCAAATTCCATCCTGAACATTTCAAAAAGTGCTGGAGTATATGAATTAGCAGCTTGCCAAAGCAACCGCAGTGGTGCTACCCTTTGTGTCATTTGAGCCCCAAGGTAGTCAGCTTGTTGCTCAGCTAGACGTTTTTCCTCCAAAAATTTATCATAATTGTTGAAGAAGTTTCGAAGATCTACTTCTGGTTTAAGGAGATCTTTCAGGATAGAATCTGTGTTATCACTTCTTAGTGTGGCTGCAATATCAGCACAGAATGTATCACGCCCATATGGCAAAGCCCAGTTTCCTCTATCCTCATACAATTTACTTAGCCACTCATTATCCTTTAGATTGTACTTCTCTGAAAGGATTTCCCAGCTTGAAATGAAGTCCTCCTCCTCACAGTCATACAGCCACCTACTAAAATCAAGTGCAAAAGTTTCAGAGTTTTGGAAGCTATCCCTTAATACCTTGGTAGCAGTCAGATATAGATGCAACAGTGAGAAACGATGGGTGGTCCCAGGCCAAACAGAAGAAATTGCCTCACTAAGTGCTGTAGACTGATCAGTCAAAACTGTTTTTGGCTGCTTTCCACACATAGCTGATTTGAAGGTCTCAAACAACCATCTAGAGGATTCGACTGAGTCACCGTAAATCAATGCTGTACCGAATATTATTGGCTGCCTATGATGGTTAACACCAATAAACAATACTAAAGGTCTCCCATAATCACTTGTGCAATATCTTGTGTCAATACACACTACATCACCAAAGTAATTATAATCCATTATTGATTTGATATCGGCCCAAAATACATTTGTGAATCGGTCATCTTCATCCACTTGAATGGCATAAAAGAAAGAAGGATTCTCGCCTTTCATCCTTTGCAAATATTCACTGATGGCCAGGGAATCACCTAATCGCATATCTTTTATGCATTTTGTTCTTGCGTAATTTTTATACTCATTTGGAATCAAAACAACTTTAGGTGGCTCAGGAGGCTGTTGTACCTTTGCTAACAATTTTTGTGACTTCAAAATCTGAATGTCCACCAAAGGAGCTTCACGATCATGATTATGATCAGACACAAACTCGGTCACTACATATTTTCCACTTTCTGTAATTTTAATAGTCATGTGTGCCTCACAACCAGTTCTCGTTTCTGGTCGTGGCTTCTTTGACTCAGCAGAAATACTTTTCGGACGAAATCCTTCCTTGGAACAAACGTATGCTCGAGATTTTGTAATATTCTTTGCTGTTTTCTCCAAACAGCCTTTTCGGACACTGAACCCTGCAGCCCCAGCATAGTTGACATAGAATTCATAGGCCTTATCCTCATTCAGGAAAACCATCCCAATCTTTGGTTCTCCACCAGGTCCGGCAACAACTTCTTCTTCTGGATCTGGTTCCGCTTCAATCATTTCATCTTCTTTGCTGTCAGCCTGGAAATGGGGAAATCCTGAGTGGAGAATTGTATATATACAGAAACCTAAACGTTTTCCTATGCAACACTTGCAGAGTTTTTTAATTGGGGTGTTTGGTTCAAGGGATCAACACATTCTAGATGGGATAGTCTTCCATGATTTTTTTAAAAAACGCATGAGAGCTGCACATGATTGCATTAAGAAGAAATGTACATAACCCCCACCCACCACACTTAAAACATTCACACCACAGACAAAGATAAAGCTGACCCACAACCAAACCAATACCAACTAGGTCTCAAACAAGAATTTTTGTAGGATCACTTATGTAAAATTGTATAAATTACAGTAATCATGTGCCTGTAAGGAATGAAGTGGTGATGGATCAACCCAATGATTCCTCAAGCCAAACAAGTGGGTAGGTCTGGACTTGGGACTGGATGATCCATCATTACTTCATTACTCAAACCAAAATGACTATACATTTGTGGTGCATCTTACCTTCTCTTCCATTTTGAGATTTTGCTTCTCAAGACGTTTGGAACGCCTTTCTAGAGGCTGCAAGGCACAAGATTAAGTAAACATAAGAAAGAAAGATGATTTTCTTGTGTAAAATTCTTCATTTGTAGTGGAAACCTAATGAATAAATGTTAGCAAGTTAGTGCATACTGATTAAGAGAATTTCATCCAGTTTACCAAAGATCACAATGATAAATACCTGGCAGGTAAGAAAATTACAAATTACCAATATGTGACCCTACAACCTCAGTGGAGTAACTGTTAAGATTCCAGGATTCATATTTAGTACTACCTCCGTTCCAAATTACTATTCGTTGTTGACTTTTTCGTTTAACGTTTGACCATTCGTCTTATTCAAAATTTTTCACAAGTGTAATTTATTTTGTATGTGACTTTCTTTATCACCATATATACTTCAAGCATAAGTTATTGGTTTGTATATTTAGACAAAATTTTTGAATAAGACGAATGGTCAAAGATTATGGAAAAAAGTCAACAACGAATAGTAATTTGAAACGGAGGTAGTAAGTTAAAGCAAAAGCCCAACGAGAAGTGTTACAAAATACATACTTTTTTTATAAAAAAACTAGAGAGTCAAAAGCATGCAAAGGGCCAGGGAAACAACTCCATGTTCTGTAAAAAAAAATGGATATGCAAATGAGGCAACAACGCATATTTTCCGGTCACAAAAAATATACCATGAGTTAGTTCATCATTTTATTCTTGTGTGAGTATCAATAGACACAAAGTTTGTGCTATCTAATCTATCTAATGGATAAATAAACCATGTACTACTATTATGTTAACAAAGCAAAGCATTCAAAAGTAGTTATAGGCAATATGACCAGAAAGTTACCAGCTTTTCTTCACTTGACAGGAATCTGCCTCCATCGCCACGCTTGCGCCTTTCAGCCAAAGCTTGTCGAGAGGCAATCTAAAAGGACAAGAGAACATTGCAGCACATGGGAGTAAGTACTTGCAGAAAATAAGTACACCAACTGTTTTATGGGCCATAATACTTTGAAGTTTCTACAATACATCTTTGTGTGTTACTGCTGATTATTGCTTGAAAAAATATTTAGAAGCTCCAGAATCTTTAGAAAGGAAATTTGCTACTTTTTCCCTTCATCCATTAAGATTCTATATGATCCCTTTATGTTGAAATGTGACAGGTCATTCTTCTACTTTCTAACTCCACCTATGATATGGTCATAGCCATCTAAACGATTACTAGTAACCTTTCACTTTGTCTGCACAGTTGTTGCAGACAACAGTGATCAGGCAGTTATTTAGCATAAAAAAAATATATGTGGCATACATATGTGAAAGAACAGATAGCTCTTCTCTAGACACAGAAATAAAAGAACTTGTTTATGTTTTTTTTCGCTTCATTAAAAAAGATGGAAAATGGGCACCACAAGTGTCAATGCGCCATGTATCATAATTTCAACATGTCCACGATGCCTACATACATTCTACTCGTATCTGTATCATAATTTATAGTATATTCTTCATCACAACTGGTAGTAAAACCTAAGATGTTTACCTTTGTAGGCCTGGTCGAGACAGGTCTGCTCTGTCGCTTCGAGAGGTACTTATTCAGAATCTTCTTCCTCTCCTCGTTACTGTACTGTGATGCCCTCACACCAAGCTCCCTCAACAAACGTGCCTGCTGGGCATTGTCCTCCGTAACAACCTTCCTGGGTCTCCCCCTCCCTCTCTTCACTTCCACCTGGACCTCCTCTTCAACTCCCTCTTGATCCTCCCCTTCATCCTCTTCCTCCTCACCACCAGAAGCTGCAGCATCTTCTACTGCATCCTTCTCTGCCTCCAACACAGCAACAGACTCCCTATCCTGCTCCACCATGCCCTTCTTTCTCCTACCCCTCCTGGAACCCCTCCCATTCTGCACCTCTAGCCCATTCTCAGCACCTCCCAATCCAAGATCCTTGTCCACCTCAATGGCTTCCGCATCATTCTTCTCAGGATTGCGGCTCCTCGTTTTATAAGGCTCCCTCTTCCTCTTCCCCGTGGTGGCAGCAGCAGCAGCCGCCTCCACCACCGCCTCTGCTTCCTTCCCCTCATTCGAATCCTTCCCTTTACCCCTCCTGTTGGCGTAATTGCCCCTCCAGCAGAGGAAACGCTGCATGATCCTCTCGCCGTCGCCCACCGAGCGGCGGCTGGAGCCCATGCGCGCCTTGAACCCCACCCGCTCACCATACCCGTAATAGAACCCCTTGGCGTCGTCGACGGAATCGAACTCCATCCCGAGCGCCGGCACGGTCGCCGCGACCTCGCCGGGCGCGACCTGCAGCTCGTGGTTGTGCTCCACCACCAGCTTGGACACCTTCCACTTCCCCCCGGCGCCGTCCTTCGCCACCACCTCCATCATCGCCCCGCACCGCTCGCCCGGCGGCCCCGCCGGCGAAGCCGAAGCGTCCTCCTCGTCCGCAGCGTCTCCGGCCTGCTGCGGCGGAGGCGAGGGCCCCGCGGCCGCCCCCACCGGAGCGCCCTCCCGCTCATCGGCGGCACCGGCCTGGCGGGGCGGCACTTCGGGCTCCGGCGGCGGGTCGGAGCTCGCCGCCGGCGCCGGCGCGGCGGCCCGGTCGACCATGCGGGGCGCGGGGTCTAGGGTTTGGGCGGGGATTTGAAATGGCGCGGGTTTGCGCGGCAAGCGGGGGAGGTGGGGTTTACGTAGCGATCGGAGGTGGGAGGGGAGATCGGGTGTGGGGAGGAGGCGTCTTGCCTTGGCTGCGGCGGCCGGCGAGACAGCGGAGTGGGATGCTGGGGGGAGAGGGCCGGTAGCGCCGTGGCCTGTGTGGGGATCCGACGGGAGCCCAAGAGGAAGCCGCGCCAGGGCTGCGCGCGCGCACTAGGGGTCTCTCGCTGAGAGGTGGGCCGAGGAGTGGTCAGGCCCGCATGTCATGGGGTCTGGTCTTTCCCGGTGATTGTGACGCTAGAGGGGCTCTGATGGGGGACGTGGCGGCCACTGGATGAGGGCGACAGTGCGGCGCCAGTGAGCGCGCGACGCGTGTGCCCGTGGCGCGTCCCTCGAGGGAGCGCGAGCCGCGCGAGTGGGGCCGGAGTGTCAGTGACGGGAAGGTGACGTGTTAGCCGGGATGGATGCGATTGTACAGCGTGGCAGTCAGCGGGGTCAACAAGCTGTTCGCTTGGTCCACGTAGGAGCCAGGCAGGCTCGAGCACGCGTTGACGGCCCTCATCAGTGCTCTGCTCACTCGATCGAATGCGCGCGTGCTTCGTGCTTGTAAACGGCATGTGTGTTTTGAAGTGTTCGAGAGGATACTCTGGAGACAATCAACTGGACAAACGAGGTGAACAGACAGTAGTAGACCAGTAGGTGTAAAGAACAAAAGTTTTTCTTTTTTTTGCTTTCAAGGAAAAACTAGCTCTTTGCTAATAATGTTTTGTCATGAAATACAGATGCCTATTTTCTTTCAAATATGTATGTCCTTCCGTTTATAGAAATACAATATGCAGTTTGTTTTGAAGAAGTAGAACTGCGTATATTTTGTCCTGCACAAAAAAGTTCAGTTGTCTAACCCTTTTAAGTTTTGACTGCAAAGGCACTGTTAATTTCTTCTGAAGTTCCGAATTATCTTCGGATTGTATTAAACATTAAACACGGATGAACTTTGTCTAGTTCAACTGAAAAAGTAAAAACAGATTTGCTCCTTCTCATCAGTCCTAAAACAGATTTAGCTGTTGATGTTTGGCTCCATTTGCTTTACGCTTAAATGGAGGGCGTGTTGTATATCTGCAAGACTGCAATGACGGCTATAACATGCAAGTGGCAACGCGATGCAAAATGAAATCGTTCTCAAGAATTTTGGATAAGGTGAATACACACAAGAGAGGGTACAGTTATACAAGGCTTCATCCATTTTCTTAAGTACAACAGAGCTTCTCTCCATCATATATCCTATCAGCTCCTACGCCACAAGCCATCTTCCCCCACGTAGTGCCGCCCAACTGCAAAGCAATTAAGCAAGCAAGAACATAAGGCACACTAATAATCTTCCACTAGTACGCCATCAACTAAACAGACAAGGAGCAATAATAAACTAAGCAGACAAGAAGCAATAAGCTGTTCATGCTGGATGAGATGCCTCACCAGTCACCACAAGCCATGCAGTGATAGATTGCACTTAGTAGTAGCCGATGTCCTTGTCGTCGACGACGAGGTCTCCGTTGATGAGCTCGCGGTAGGCTGCGACGGGCCAGATGAACCCCCTGGGGAGCAGCCTCGTGGCGAGCTCGACGTCGATGATGATCTCCCTCATGGCGGGCTTCTTCTCGCCGCTGATGGCGATGAGGTAGCTCCTGCCGACCCACCCGATCCACCCGGCGATGTAGAGGAAGAGCAGGCCCGGGGTGATGAACTCGCCCCAGTGCCGCTGGTCGCCGCTGACGATGAGGTGCGGCAGGCCGTCGGCGCCGCAGAGCAGGCCGAACTTGCCGTAGTTCTCGAACCGGCGCTTGGTCTTCTCGATGGTGGCGTTGATGGCGAGCGCCGGGGCGCTGTCGGGGGCGTACTTCTTGAGCGAGGATTCGAGCTTCTTGATCGAGTTCTTCTCGCGCTTGGCGAAGGCCTTGGACTCCTTGCACGGGGTCAGGCCGGCGATGTCGGCGGCCGCGGGCGGCGGGGAGGTGGCGGCCGAGGAGAGCAGCACCGACGACAGCGCCAGCGCGGCGGAGAAGGTCTTGACGGAGGAGGCGAGCGAGACGCTGTTGCTGCTGCTGTCGCCGCCGGTGGCGGAGCAGGCCACGGAGAGGCGCGCGCGGGGGAGGCGCGGCTTGGCGGCGAAGGCGGCCGTGGAGGAGGCGGCGAGGGCGGCCATCTCTGCTGCTACTGCTGCTGCTGGTGCGTCGAAGCGAAGCGCGCGCGCGAGGAGAGGAGATGAAGAGAGAGAGACGACGACCTCTGGGATCAGGCGCGGCGCGAGCTGAGATTATTTGGGATCAGAAAGAAAGGAGCTTGGGATAAGGGGCGCGACGCGAGTGGGTGAGGCGGGGATAAGAGGGAGTGAGCTGGGCGGCGGGGATTGGCGCGGGGGAATCCGGCGTGGCGGCTTTGGGCGCGGCACGGCAGATTTTGTGGGGGCTACCGGGAGACGGGCTTGTGGCTGCGGTCAGCTGCTTTGCGCCCGGGATTGATTTCGGGCTTGGGCCGTGTGCTTGCCACGGACGGTTCGGTAACGCTATACTTAGTGCGTCCGACGCCCACGAGAAAAATCGGACGGCTTCCCCGACGCACCGTGCAGATTAAAATAATCCCTCGCTCCTCCACCGCTTATCCTTTCGGCTTCCGCGACATCATTTCCACCACGCGACGCCCGACGCCCGCTCCACCGCGCCTGCCGCCGCCGCTGGCTCCTCCGCGTGCGCAGCCGCCTCCTCCCTCAGCCCGGTCGCTCCACCACGCGCCGCCGGCCCTCCTCGTGTTGGCGCCGCCGCTCCTCCGTGCGTCGCCGCGGACGCCGCCGCCGCTCCTCCGCGTGCCGACGCGGCCGCTGCCGCCGCGCCGGCTCCTTCGCGCGTCGTGACGCCGCCGTCGCTGGCTCTCCGCGCGCCGACGCGGACGCCGCCGTCGTTCGAGCGCCGCCCCGCCCGCTGTCGTCCGGGGGACTGTCGGCCGCCATGATCACCGCAGATAGCTTCTCCTGTTGTCGCTTGCTCGAGTCGGCCATGGATGCGGCGGATCCGTCGCCGGCGAGCACGCGGAGATTCGCCACCGCATTGGTTGACGCGTCGCGAGGTAGGGGAGGGGGTGGCGCACCGGCCATCCTCCGCGGGCGGCGGCGGCGGCCATCTCCTCTCGCGTTGGCGCCATTTGCTCGCTATCCTTCTCCTCCTTCTCTGGTTCTCATTTTTTGGCTAGGGTTTTCTTCATGTTGCAAGATCACGTTTCACGTGTTTCGAATGTTTCAAGAAAATGTTGCAAGTGTTTGATGTGAATGTTGCAAAAGTAGATCTGGGATGTTCTAGGATTTCGCTCCATGTTGCAACAGCATGTTTCATGTGTTTCGGATGTTCCAGACGAATGTTGCAACTGTTTGATGTGAATGTTGCAAAAGTAGATCTGGGATGTTGCGATGTTGCATACGTTTCGCTTGCATGTTACAAGTGTTTTATCCGGATGTTGCATTTTTATTGAGATGTTTCACGTGGATTTGAATGTTTCATGCAACATAAATTGGATGTTGCAGTGAGTTTTATCAATCAATAGATGACAACATTTTTTCAACTATTTTTTTGTGTTGCAAATGTTAAGTTTTGATGTTCCGGATAACTGTTTTTGATGTTGCATATATGTGGACCCACCGTCCGATTTTTTGCGTCCGGACGGACGTCCGGGCGCTAGTCAAACCGCGGACGGTTTGGTACTTCGGTGGGCTGCCCTACAAATTGACTGTAGTAGTGAGCGAGCTTGTTGAGTACTACTCGAGTAGCGGCGAGTTCAAATGTTGCGAGTCTGTCCTGAAGGTTTTTGTAAAAAAAAAAACTTATTGGGGATGTCCGTTTCGACGCTACAATTTTTTAGTAGATAGATAATAAATATACTGCGTTCATCATCGTGTTAAATATGTCTGTTAATGACAGCTGAATTACAAAGTTCTAGCAGAAAATCCTCAACTTGGGAAAAGTTGGTGAGGTAAGTTTAACTGTCAGCAACCTTCCAACTTGGGCATCCAAAACGCGCTGTCGTGCGCTTTTTTGAAATTACCACGTCTGGTTTCCCTATGTCTCGCACTCCAAAGCAGTTCAGATCACAGGCTCTTATCGATCACATGGAGTGCCAACAGGCTTAATCTTGGGGACTGCATGCCGAGCCACATCCCACATGCAGAGATATTCAGCGGCGACAGCAAAGAGTAGGAACTCGCTAAAGTGTGGTGGTGCGCTTAATCTTCTGTAAGGTGGTGCAGCTTATAGCACATTACGAAAGCTCATTCTCAGCAGTAGTCTCAGCTATTCTGGTTGAAGTAATGAAGTTTATGTTCTGCCCCGTGCCTTATCAAAAGAAACTGCTTGTGACGAGTCGCAAAGGACTGCCGCGAGGCGACAGGCAGCGCGGCCTACTCCTTGTGGACTTGACGAGCATCTCACATGCATTGGTCTAATCTTCCTGATGCCGCTCAGTCTGAAGCAAATGTCTCATATAATCATATTGTTCAGTATGCAAACAGCCCGCTGAAGAATCCATATATATACTGAAGAAACAGCCTACATCAGTATATATATGGATGTGCAGGAAGGCCATAAAAAAAGATGAGGTGGTGGATGGACCTCAAAGCGATGGAGCTATATAGGACACGAACAGGAAATCCATGTGTGAAGCGGCATCTCTGAGGTATTGTGAAACGACAAATCTGTCTCAGCAATAACGATATGCATGAGATCAAAATGCATTGGTGTATAAATAGGGCAGAAGTGTAGCGGAGCAGAGGACTAATCTTTGGTGAGGTTTATGCGTTGACAGTCAAAATTGGCTCTGGCCCGGCCAAACCGGTCAGACCGGTTTGCCAAACCGGTCAGACCGGTTTGCCAAACCGGTCAGACCGGTTTGGTTCTGTAATTCGAGTAGGATTAGGATTCCGAGTTTAATCCCATATTGTAACCTATTCGAAAGGGTAAGACTTCCCCGGCCTATAAATATAAAGGCTAAGGACGATTGAGAGGTATTCCAATCGAATCAAACACGTTTATCCTTTACTTTTTTATCTCTCAAACCCTAATCTTTTCCAACCCCCATATTCTGTTCTTTGCTCGTCTCTACGGCGTTCAAGGGCGTTCTAGGTGGCCTGCCGACCCTAGAGCAACCCTAGCTTGCTTGAGCTCCGACGGGGTCCCTCCCGAGCTCGAGTTTCTAGGTCTTCACGAGTTCCTGCCTGAAAGCGGTCAGACCGGTTTCAGGAACCGGTCAGACCGGTTTGCCCGAGGAGCTCAGGAGTTGGCCGTTGTGACGGCCGTGCTGCGCGTTCGATCGATCTCGAGTTTGTTGGCGCGCTTTCGTGTCAACATACTTTTTGGCGACTCCGCTGGGGAAAGATTAATCTGGTTTCAAGACCGATTCAATCTACTCCAATAATGTCTGGATCAACGTGCGACCTTGACAAAGACAACATCATCACCGCGACGATGGAAGAGCTCACGAACGAGGAGCGGAAGCGGTACCTAATTGCTGAGGAGCACTTCAGGGCGCAATTCTTGAAGGGCTTCAAAAAAGATCGCGGTGGTCTTGTCAAGAGAGTAGAGGAATTCGTCATGCCGGCTTTCAAGCTGGCAAACGACCAAGTTGAAGAACTTCCAAAGGTAACTGGCGAATCCTCTGATTTGATGCAGCAAATTACTCGCATGATGGATGATAAATTGCTTGCTGCACAAACTGTTACTAGTGATTTGATTGCTAATATGTCGGGTAATTCTGATAAAGGTAAAAATAACGTAGAATCTAATGAATTACCTAACCCAAATCCTAGCTCATCAGGCGTGCCAGAACATATTTTAGATCCTAATTTAGGCATGCCGATGAATTACTATGCGGGACAATCACTTCACCCTGGTTCGGTCCACGAACCGGTCAGACCGGTTTTCACAACCGGTCAGACCGGTTTGGCCCCCTCTGGCGGTCAGACCGGTTACATAGGTGCAGGGGCACCGGGTGCGATGGTTTTATCTAGTACGGTTGCTTCTGGTCCTATTTACACTACTCCACGCACTACGGTCGTGGGAAGTATACCCCACGGATCTGGCGCGTCTCACGGGCCGATTCCGAATACTTCTCAAAGCGCGATGAATAATGTTCTCCGTTTTCCACAAAACAGAGGTGATAGGAATTATCAAGCTGAGTTAGCTAAGTTTAAAGAAGATATAGCTAATACACTTAGAACAAGACTCGGGCTTGAATTGGGTAATTCACGCTTATATCAAAAACCGTATCCGCCTGAATTTGATTTAGTTGCTTATCCTAATGGTTGGCGTGTTCCTGATTTTATTAAATTCAGTGGTGAAGACAATAGAACTCCTTGGGAACATATTAGTCAATATGTCTTGCAATTAGGAGAAGCATCATATTATGAACCATTGCGTGTACGGTTGTTCTCATTATCTTTAACTGGAACTGCTTTTTCATGGTTTTCTTCGCTTGCTCCTAATTCTATTCAAAATTGGACTCAATTGGAGCGCAAATTTCATGATCATTTCTTTAGCGGAGAAAACGAGGCTAAATTGTCTGATTTAACATCGGTTAGGCAAAGCCGAGAGGAATCGGTTCTTGATTACTTCAAGAGATTTAAAGATGTTAAGAACCGATGTTTTAACATAACTGTTTCTGAAAAAGATTTAGCAGATTTAGCTTTTGCGGGCTTACGGTCTCATTTCAAGGAAAAGCTAGAGGGTTCTGATTTTCTTACTATTAATCACTTGCAAATGAAGGCTATGAGTCTAGAACTTAAGTTTAAAAATTCAAAAGAATCTGCTAAATCTCATCGTTCGAATGTGCATATTGTTGATAATGATTCTGATAGTTCGGACGATGATAAAGAAATTTATGCTGCTGAATTTGCTTGGTCATCAAAGAGTAAACCTGGTTCTTGTCCCTCATTAAAGCCGATCCAGAAAAATCGGCAAGAAGAAATTAAGTTTACTTTTGATGTAGCCAAATGTGATCGTGTTTTTGATGAATTGCTTAAGAATGGTTTTATTAAACTTTCTCATGCAATTCCACCAGCCGGTCAATTGAAAAATCGTGCGTATTGTAAGTGGCATAATTCTTTTTCTCATGCGACCAACGATTGCAATGTTTTTCGACGACAGGTACAATCGACCCTTAATGAAGGTCGATTAATACTAGCTGAAATGCAAGTCGATAAGGCTCCTGTCCCTGTTCATACCTTGGATTTGAATACTAAGGTGTTGATTCGGCCGTCACAAGCTGATGGAGCTGAGGGAAAGAACGAGGTGATTGGAGACCCAAGGCCGGAAAAAGTTAATGACAAAGTTCCGGTCAGAACAGTGATGATTGGGAGAACTCTTGATGGTGAAGAGTCTCTGAAGATTACAATTAACACATCAAGGCCCGGGGGGCAAGGAAGTTCCTTGGAAGAGAATCGGTTCGCTAGTCAGGCGAAACCGGTCAGACCGGTTTCCCAAACCGGTCAGACCGGTTTGTCTCCAGACCGTCCAAGGACTTTCAAGCCCAAGCGCCCGGAAGTGGGTACTTGGAAGTTTAATGAGCCAAAGGTTCAAGGAAGGGTTCTGAAGCAAGGACCTACTTTCTCTCAGCTCATGAACAAGTACACAAAGGCCGTTCAATTTGATCAGCCAACAAAAAAGAGACAGAGGTCACCGCAGCGTTGGATCAATCCTACAGCTTATAAGCGCCGTGGTGATGTTACTGGGACTTCGGTATATGACCGATTGGGCTCATACCAATCAGGTCCTTTGGCTGCTCCCAAAAGCGGTCAGACCGGTTTTGTAAACCGGTCAGACCGGTTTCGGTCTGAGCAGAGGTTCCAAGCTCCTCCTAAGCAAGAATACCGTGTCAAGGAGGAAAAGGAGGACGTGCAAGCCAAAACCAGTGGGATTGTAACAATTGGCAGTATTCCAGTGGCTATGCAAGATTTGGGCAGAAAGCCGATAGTCATTGGAGATTCGGCTCCTGTTCCAGCCAAAAAGCCGGTCATGGCTAATGATCATGAGGCTAGCAGTAGCAAGGGCGTAAAGAAGGTCTTCCAACCAAGGTGGTGTCCGTCTGGATTGACTCATACGCAGAAGCGGAAGTTACAACGCCTGCGGAACAAAGAAAAAAGGGAACATGAAGCTGAGAAGCTGAGGGATGAATACTTCAACAATTACAGGCCTATGATTCCTCAGACCAAGATCTGGCAAGCTAAGCCCATTGTGCAATCAGCAGCACAACCGGTCAGACCGGTTTCTGAGTCCGGTCAGACCGGTTTGGATCAGCCCACCGCTACAAAAGCGGTCAGACCGGTTTCTGGAACCGGTCAGACCGGTTTGACGACAGAAGCGGGAACTGAGATTACTTCAACCATCGATACTACTCCGCCAATTCCTCCAGTGATTGAAGATGAAGAATTGGTTGATTTTGAGCCTTCTCCAGAACGTGGCAACATGGAAATCAATGTTGTGTATTTGTCTTCTGATTATTATGTGATACTGGAGGAGGAAATCTCTCATCTTCAACTTGGGCCTCGAGATGCCGTTTTTCAGAAGCCTAGTGAATCAGAGAATCATCTCAAGGCTTTATATATGAGAGGGCACATCAACGGGAAGCCAATTTCTCGTATGTTGGTTGATGGTGGAGCTATTGTAAATCTTATGCCATACTCTCTCTACAAGAAGATTGACGGAAAAGACGAAGAATTGATCAAGACAAACATGACGGTCAGTGGAGTTGGTGGAGGTGATCCCATTGGTGCCAAAGGGGTGGCTTCTATGGTGTTGACCGTCGGGAGCAAAACTATTGCTACGGCTTTCTTCGTCTCCGAGGTGCAAGGTAACTTCAGTCTAATCCTCGGTCGAGATTGGATTCATGCAAATAAATGTATTCCATCTACCTTGCATCAATATCTTATTCAGTGGATCGGCGATGAAGTTGAAGTTGTACATGGTGATACTTCTTCCTTCGTTGCAACGGCCGATTCCGATTCTCTTAGTGCGAATGAGAAGGTCAAATGTTTGTCGGGCATGGATTTGACCGACTATGAGCTGATCAGTTGCACCGAGGATGGTTTTGTTGCTGCTACATTAAAGCCGATGGAGAATCGGTTGAATTACTTGTTGTAATTAATGGAGCAAACAAATCAACAGAGACAAACCGGTCAGATCGCTTCTGGAAACCGGTCAGACCGGTTTAGACCTGAACAACGCCGATCAAGCCAAACCGGTCAGACCGCTTCTGGGAACCAGTCAGACCGGTTTACGTCTGGACAGTGGCTTCGAGACCGAATTGATCATCATCGAGCGCATTCGGCCGGTATGTTTGAAGCCATTGAAGATCTCGGTGATATGGATAAGTTGGGTCAGGGTTCCACGTCAGCCGACCCTTTAGAAAAAATAGATATTGGTGATGGTACTATTCCTAGGCCAACTTTTGTAAACAAAAATTTATCGGGTGAGTTTAAAGCCGAGTTAATAAATTTGTTGAAAGAGTATGTCGATTGTTTTGCTTGGGAGTACCGTGAGATGCCGGGTTTGAGTCGTGATTTAGTTGAACTTCGTTTACCGATAAAAGCCGGTTTTAGACATTTTAAACAATCGGTTAGACGTTTTAATCCCGCTATTTATGACCGAATAAAAGAAGAAGTTAATCGTTTGCTAGATGCTGGTTTTATTCGAACTTGTCGTTATGCGGAGTGGATTTCTAATATTGTTCCCGTTGAAAAGAAAGATTCGACATAAATAAATTTGAGTAGGTTTAGGACTCTGAGTTTTATACCATATTGTAACCGACTCAACGGGGTAAGACCATCCCACCCTATAAATATAAAGGGCCAAGGCCGATTGAGAGATATCCAATCGATCAAATACATTTATCTTTCTATGTTTCGCATTACTTTTATCTCCAAACCCTAGCTCTTCCAACCCTCGTATCTGCTGTTCTTCTCTCGTCTCGACGACGTTTGAGGGCGTTCTAGGTGGCCTGCCGACCCTAGAACAACCCTAGACTCTCAAGCTCCGACGGGGTCCCTCCCGAGCTCGAGGTTCTAGGTTTTCACCGTCGCACTATCAAAAGCGGTCTGACCGGTTTCATAAGACGGTCTGACCGGTTTCGCTTCAAGGCAGCGGCGACTTCGTTGGCGCGGTTTCGTGTCAACATATTTTGAGTCATGGTGCAGCTGCAGCACATGGTTAAAGTTTATTCATCAAAAGGTCTGGCTGGCCAACAACTCAAATAAAAGATGCTTGTCAATAGTTCATTACTCCATGGTAATGCGGAGGATGATTTCTGACATCATTGCCTCAGACATTGATTTCGGGGTTGGGCCGTGTGCTTGCCACGGACACTTTGGTAGCGGCGAGTTCAAAAGCATGTTGCGAGTCTATCTTGAAGGTTTTGTGAAAAAAACTTATTGGGGATGTTCGTTTTGACGCTACAATTTTTTTAGTAGATAGATAATAATAAACATAATGCGTTCATCATCGTGTTAAACATGTCTACAAAGTTCTAGCAGAAAAGCCACAATCACAATTGACGAGTTTAGTTTAACTGTCAGTAACCTTCCCACTTGGGCCATCCTGAACGCGCTGTCGTGTACTCTGAAATTGCCACGTCTAGTTTCCCTATGTTTCACACTCCAAAGCAGCTCAATACGTTCTTATCGAGATCAATGCCAAGAGACTTAGTCGTGCGGACTGTATGCCGAACCATAGGCCCACAGACCATATGTAGAAATATTCGGCGGCGACAGCAAAGAGTAAGAGCTTGCTCGTGGAAGTGGTGCATAAAGAGGGCTAAAGTGTGGTGGTGCGCACTGGACTAATCTTCTGTCAGATTTATGCATGGAGTTGCGCAGCTTATAGCACATTACGAAATTGCCAGAAGAAATTGCTTATAGCACATTATTCATCGCCTCATCGGTGATCTCAGCCATTCGGGTTGAAGTAATGAAGTGTATCTTCTGCTCCGTGCCTTGCCAGAGGAAATTGCTTGTGATGAATCACAAAGGACTGACACAAGCTAGGTCCTCAATGCGCAGGCTACTCCTGTAGGACTCGACGAGCATCTCACATGCATTGGTGTAATCTTCCCTGATGCCGCTCAATCTGAAGCAAATGTCTCATATAATCATATTGTTCAGTATGCAAACAGCCCGCTGAAGAAACCATTGGCTGAAGCAGCTATATGCCTCTATGTATGGATGTGCTCGTCTTTCGCATGAGTATATATACTTTGGAAATGATAAAAAAAAGATGAGGTGGTGGATGGACCGATGGAGCCAGTAAAGACTTCAAAGAGATAGAGCTACATAAAAAGGACACAGACAGGAAGGAACTCCATGTGTCAAGAAAAACTGGACAGGGAATACTGAATTATTGATGGAATGGACATCTGCCTTCCTTTCTTTCTATATACAAGAACGTAAAGAATTGAAACGATATTTAAGAATGTTGTATTATCTGCGAATTTCCTAAATTTTCTCCTTGTAATACTATCGACATAATTATCCGAGAAACGTAAATTTGCATACGAGAGAAATCATAGGACCTTCAGTGGAGGTGAACGCTCTCTCAAAGCTAGGCAGCTAGCTGTCTTTAGCATTCTACGCGATGAGTTTGTTTCTATATTTTTAAATTAATCATCCGAGGAAATCAATTTACCCCATCCATGAAAAGGATATGGTTCTTATCTAAGACCATCACAGACATCGTGTAATCTTCATGTTACGTCTTCATCAAAAGGTCAGGCTGGCCAGCAACTCAAATTAAAGATGCTTGTACCCATCACATTAGATGTCATAGTTCATTACTCCATGGTAATGGGGAGGATGATTTCCTGACATCACTGCCTCAGTGTAAAGTATCTTCTTAGTTTTTTGTAAAAAAAATAAACTTCTCAAATCATTATTGTTGTTTTAAGTAATTTGTCATAATTTGCACATGCTTAACAAAACAGAAAGTGCTACAAAACCGTCACTACCATTTTCATGGAACAGTGATCTAGCATTCGCTGATCTGCAGGACCTGCTCCTTGTGGCACTTTGGTGCAATCTGATCAGACACTACATGACCTCTTCCTGATCCCGCTCATTCCAAATGAAGCACGAAATGCTATATTGTTCAATATGTAATCACCCTGCTGGAGAATGGAAGCAGGTATATGAAGTATGTCTAGCTAAGAAGGATGCGCATGGACTACAAATAATCCTTACGAATGCATGGGCACTAGGCCCTCTTGTTGTAGCCCATCCCATGGAAGAGGCAGAGAAAAAAATGAGAGCCAGGCAGCAGCATGTCTAGTACTTCATCCGTTTTAAATTATATTTGTTTTGATTTTTCCAGATAGATTTTATGATGGTGCATATAACAAATAGGGAGAAGTGTAGTGGTGCCTAGGGGACTATTTTTTTTTGTTAGGCTTATTGAGTTACGGCACAGCACATGGCAAAAAGCTCATTCATCACCAGGTCTGGTTGGCCAATCTTCTAGCTATATATTTTGTTTTGAGTAGGAAGCACGTTGTCATATTTCTAACGCTAAATAATCAGAGCAGCGCAATAACTAAGAAAATAGATAACGGATTCTACCGTTCCATTTTTTTTTGAATGTTTCATTCTGCCTGTGTAAAGTAATTCTTTTAAGAAACGTTTTTTGGAACAATTCTTGTTATACTTAAGCAACTTCTTGTCATCATCGTTTGCATGCATAACCAAAAAAAAAGTTGCTACAGAACCTTCACTGTACTCTTCATAAAACTACGACCTATCCTTGCTGATCTGCAGAAGCGGAGTAGCAGAATGCGACTCCTCATGGATCTGATTCAGTTGAATAAATGTGCATCTTCTCCGTGACTTATCAACTACACGTGCTGAATCCGTTTCCTGACAAGGTCACAAGGACAGGCACAAGCGTGAGGTCTCCTTCTGACCTTGACGAGCATCTCGTAGGCGTTGGTCGGTTGGTATAAGCGGGTCAGACATTAGGTGCCCTCTTCCTGATGCAGCTTATTTCCATGCACAAAATGTGATTAGCCTACAGCCCTGCTGGAGATACAATTGACAGAAGCAAGTATGTCTAGCTAAGGATATGCATGGAGTACGTACATTCTCTTCTTCCCATGAATATATGTACCTAGTATAAGTTACACGAGGGCCCCCCACTATGGTGAAATTATGGCTCCGGCCATGCTTCCAGAGTTCCAGCGAACTTGTGGAACTGTTTTAACCGGGAGGTGTTTGGTAAAACTTCAATTCGGATCTTCAATTCACAACAGAGACAGATCATAATTCAGAGTAGTTGATTACTGTCGTGTTGAACTGTTGATGAGTTTCCGTCTTGTGGGTGGTGGCTGAACTGTCTTGCACGTCACCGAGGTTGCCATGACTGGTTTCCCAATGCCTCGCATTCCAAACTAGTTCATACATTCGTACATCATGTGGAGCGACTTGTATAAATTAAAGCTCCAACAACATCAAAGAACGAAAGAAACCGGTTAGGAAGAAAGATTATCGAGGGAAAATGATGTGATTGACCAGACTAGTATCAATCTTATCTACATTCCCTTTCCCATGAGACATTCCCTTTCCCATGAAACGGCACAACTGATGAAGCCTTGAATGTAAACTCTATTATAGAAACAGCAACTGATATGAACAGTGGTGCACTTTGGAGGAGCTCAATGAAGGCAATGTGATGCATAAATATATATAGGTCACAAGAGTGTAATGGCGCAGGGACCTAATCTTTTGTCAGGTCTATGGGGTCATGATACACATGGCAAAGCAGGGTCTGGCACTACTCTGGCTGGCCAACAACTTACAATTCTTGACGCCAAGATTGTTGTTCTTATCGTGTTAGATGTTATAGTTAATTACTCATCATCTTTAGCAAATCTAGGTGTTTTGTCGATCAGCTACCAAAACCTACGATTCTTCTTGGATACATCTGACAGGGACTAGTTTTTATAGTAGTGAGACTGAGACCGCAGAGCAAAAGAACCGCGGCGTGGTGGTGGGGTTACCGCCAGAATCGCTAGCCCACTGGCCCATGAGGCTTGGCACGAGGTTCTTCGACCCATCTGAGCCTCTTGGGCCGCCTGCACTCCAGACCCGAACGATTCCGCATCGCCAGTAGGCCCACCATAAGGCGAGGGAATTCCGACCGTTGCGCCGCTCAGGTGCGCGAACCCGCTTTTCCCCAACCTTTTAAGCCCATGTCGCCCCTCCCCGACCGTTGCAGTCGCAGTTCATTCCCCTTCTTCAGATCCCCCTCCCGTTCCATTCCAAGCACAGCAGAGCACGAGCCGAAACCGCCACCGCCGCCGCGCACGCGAAGTGCTCGACGCCGAGAAACACCCTCCCAAGAGCAGCCTCCGCCGCCGCCCATGGCCGAATCCAGCGCCCTCGTCGTCTCCGCCGCCTCCGGGGACGTGCGGCAGCAGCAGCACCCGCTGAGCCAGATCGCGGCGAGCGGGACGCACCGGCTGCTGCTGAAGCAGTGGGTCAAGGAGGAGGACCTGCTGGCGCGGCGCGTCGCGCTGCGGGAGGCCCGCCTCGACGGCGCGCGCAAGGAGATCGCCTTCCTCTACTGCGCCTTCTTCGCCTTCCACGCCGCCTCCGTCCTCCTCCTCTTCCTATCCTCCGCCTCGTCGGACCCCTCCGCCGCCGCCGCCGCGTCGGCGTGCAGGCGCTCCTGGATCCCCTGCCTCGTCTCGCTGCTCTCGTCCCTCGCCATGCTCTGGGCGCTGCGCTACAAGTCCGACACGGAGGCCGTCCTGGAGCGCCTCCTCGCGCGGGAGCGGGAGGACGCGCTCCTCCTCGGCAGGTGCGTCTCCGAGCTCAAGCGCAAGGGGCTCGACTTCGACCTGCTCAAGGAGGTGGATGCGCTGCGCAGGGCCAAAAGCCTCCGCGTCGAGGCCAAGGGAGGCGAGAAGGCCAGGCGCTGGCAGGCCAGGGACCTCGCCGTCTTCGCGCTCCTCGCCGCGGCCTGCGGGGTGCTCGTGTCCACCAGGTTCCTGCTCTGTAATTAGCCGAGATCACAGAGGGTTACTCACGTGCTCGGTTGCCTTGCCTCCTTGGCGCTGTTCTTGATTACCGTTGCAATTGCTGGATGAAGGGACCCGGTTGTTCTTGGCAGAACTGTTTGTTCTGCGAATTTTGGTGGTGGATTCTGTCTGTTTGTAATAAGGAAAAGATTTGATGCGTCAGGTTTTATCTGTTTGTGTTTCTGATTGTAACAGAGAGTGAAAATGCTCTCCCCAAGTTTTATGATACTACTACAGAGATGATGAAATCCTACTTCGTGGGCCAAATCTGTCTCGTTGCAAAAATTTGGAACAGTGTTGGGAATCATGGTAATTCCTTCTGGCTTCAGTTTTCATGTGCAGTGAGTGCAGCCTTAGCCACATCTGTGCGCGCATTGTCACTTTCCAGATTATTTACTTATCTGAACATTTTGGTCGTAGTGTTTCTTCTCTTTGATGGATTAACTGGGATGGGCACTGACATAATTGTTTTTCCTTTTTGATGGATTAACTGGGATGGGCACTGACATAATTGTTTTTCCTTTTTGATGGATTAACTGGAATTAAGCAGCACCAATGCAC
The DNA here is from genome assembly GCA_033239725.1 of Echinochloa phyllopogon. Classification (NCBI taxonomy): domain Eukaryota; kingdom Viridiplantae; phylum Streptophyta; class Magnoliopsida; order Poales; family Poaceae; genus Echinochloa; species Echinochloa phyllopogon. Next base: position 4,742,960 of record BTCW01000009.1, on the reverse strand, counting down.
CATCTTAAGAAAATGTCAGACCCGAGAAGAAAACTCAAGAAATCAGTTGTTGTTCATGACTATATGCTGCCTGGACATGTGTTGTGTGTCCCCTTTTTGCTTCCCTTTTCTATTTATTCTAAGAGAGATTCAATCCAAATAAATATTTATTTGGATTGAACTCCATCCAAAAGTCCAAGAACAGGTAAGGAAACTGCCCAATCTGCATAAATTTGTGGCTATGTTTATGTCGAGTGCTGCAAACCTTGGTACTGCTTACAAGAACAGGAGCATGGCAAACAATGAGAAACATAAACCAACCAACATTGCATATTGATACTGCTTACAAGAACATACTGTGATTACATTATATCACACCGCATCACCATCTCCCCCCTCAACAAAATAGCAAACAGAGGTACCAAATTGCTCAATTTACACCGCAACATAACATGAATGAAAAGAATGGGCTATCATTTAAACAAATCCAGAAACATCACCATCCGACTCAAACGTTCTCAGGCCCTTCTTTCTTCATGTGGAACGGCGCAGGCGCCGGCGAGGACCCGCCCACGACGCCGGGCGGCGGCAGCGGCGTGCCGTAGATCTGCGCGCCGACGCCGGCCCGCATCTCCTCCCGGCCCCTGTGCTTGCCGAGAAAGTAGCAGCCGAAGCCGAGGAGGATGGAGAAGAATATGAGGGGCAGGGAGATCACCAGCACGAACCCCATATCCTCTTTCTTGCTGCTGAACCCTGACTGCTTGGAGAGAACCAAGAAAGCAAACGAAGCAAAGGATGCTTGAAACGTTGGAGAGGTGGTGGTGGTGCCTGTGCTTTGCTTGGGGAGGGGAGATGAGGTTGGGGGTGAGTTAAATAGATGGGGAGACAGTGGAACTGTGGAAGCTGCAGGAGAATCCTATGGAAGAAGGCGGCGGTAGCTGGAAGAAGCTTGTGGAGTGTGCTACTGTGACAGCTTTCCGACCGTTGGGCTGGCGCTTGTGGGCAACGGTCGGATGACGAAAGCCCGTGCAGCCGGGCTGTTCTTTTCTTCAGCAGTAGTTGTAGTACACTGCACGTGGGTAAATTGTGGAAGATTATAGGATTGACTTTTGTCTTTTGAGGTCAAAATGCAAGCTACCTTGCCAGGGAAAAAAAGATTCATTACAAAGACTGTAAACTTCTCGAGCGCATAATTTTTCAAGAACTGTAACGGAATCATATGCAATTTTGTTACAGCTCTACGTGTGTCTGGCATGTTTTCAGTGTTCAGAATACTATCCACTGACAAACAAAATGCAGGCACCATGTTCTGCATTCTACTAGCTCTCCGTACCTTTGAATTCTTCAGACAACAATGGTGGATCATGCTGGAGTTCTCTCTGATCCTCCTCAAAAACTCTCTACCTTCCTGCCATCATCGGAAACAACGAGCTCATCTATTCAACCTTCCTGTCGGTCCTGTCCAATTAAGGATTCCGGAATCTCTTCTCGAAAGGAACTGCACGATGTAGACGCGTAACGAGATTCGTTGATGATTCATCTTCTACACTCTTCGCTTGGGCTTATAAAACTGTCTCATCATATTTTCAGCATCCAAAGTGACGGTGTCGGTTTGCCAAAGCAGTTTTTGTGCTCGTGCACAGCTCATACAATACTCCTATGTCCTATAGGATACTGGGCACCGGAGGTTTGCTAAAGAATCTCTCCGCTTGTGTACAGTTTATAGTATTTTTCGAGCGCCATATCTGTGTCCGGTCACAAGTTAGTGGCATTTTGTACGTCCACAGACCACAGGGCAGAGTCCCGTAGGACAAAAACTCGAGCATAAATTTTGCAATATTCAGTATAACCTAGCATGATTCCAAGTTTCCAACCCTGAAAATATTTTCAGGGACAAACCTAAAGCATACAAATAAAGTTCCAGGTACCCAACCAAAATTCTGATAAACATATCATTAGGCATTAGCCAATGTTTAAAATGTTAGGCTACGTGCAATGGTGCTGTCACTTATCCAAAATGGATCGATATAATTACTCAAAGCCAGAAAGATTTGGAAGTGTTCTAGACAATGATGTTTTAGTCTCACCGTCCAGGCGTCCACATGCAGGTATGACTGTATGAGGTATCAATCTAGTCATTTTGCTATTTGGGCTTCTGCAGTGCAATGCAACAGCCTCTCTTTTCAGAACAAGTGTGCCACGGATGCAGATGGCATGTGTTTACTGGATTCCAAGAGCACGGTTTTCCACAAAACAGAACAAAAGATCTTTCAAAAACAAAAACGTCGTGCGTATTTGTAGACTACATGCATGTTTAGTTTGTCTCATCGAGTGACCAATTAAGCAAGAAAGTTTTCCACTTGTAGAACGTTTAGTGTTATCTTGAAGAGATTATAAGTTGTTATTTCTTTGTTCTCTATCCTAAATGACTAATTAGCTAGTAGTACAATTGACTGAAAATATTTGAGAGAAAGGTGTTGATTCTGAAAGTTAATCTCACTACTATATGCTGAAGTAAAATACCTTAGTCAATCCAGCAATTTTTATATGCAATGATGCCCTTGAAAAGCTTAGTAACATTTGACAAAGAAGATCGTGTTGTAAAATAACCTCAAGCCCACTGGAACACAGGTAGACCATGGTGTGCAAGTAATCTAGCTAGCGTATTAAAAAAATAGCTTGTATTTCAGGTCATGAGTCATGACGTATAATATTTGACATGCTCCAAATGGAGGTATTTTTCAGTTTTGTATACAAATGATCCATGGTATGACTTATGAGGGGACAATCACCCCTAATTTCTAATCTACTCTACCACAAGGAGATTAAAAACGGATATGATTGGCTCTCAAATGTTGATAATGCTAGTATATAAATGGTTGAAACGCTGATGGAAGATAAGTATTGGCATTAGGTGGCCCACTAGAGAGATTAAGACAACTATAGTCGTAGCTGAAAGGGGCATAATCGCCAGTAATTTGTAAATACTTTTTTATTTGAAATGTGTCTGTCAATCAATAAACTTGTTTCTGTGTAACATTGTTACAGAATGAAATGTATGAGTAAAGATATTAACATTATGTATGCACATGTCTATTGGCAAATCATTCATTTTAGCCAAACTAACTGATGGCATTGTTGCATTAGACTATAAAATCTACATCGGAACAATGTTTTCAGACATGGAGCACATACCAGGGAATTGCTTACTTTGGGTATATGACACATCAGACATCACCCTTGAATCCTAGTAAATTGCCACTTCTGAAAGAGTTCCTGTTTTCTTTGTTTTTACACTGAATTTCCCTTATCTTGGCTTTTGTGGGGTTGGGTCACAGTTGAATCATTCAGATATCCGTACAGGACCCTTTTCCTCGAGATGGAATATCCGTACAGGAGTTGACATACTTAGCTTTTGACTATATAAATCCGTACGAAACCTGATTACCAAGTGAAATAAGATAACCATCAAATTGAATCAGACATCCGTACCTGACCCGAATACTTAAATCCAAGTATCATATGTCAACTCTTGAACCCCTGCAATTCGGAGTTTCAGAAATAATTTTTCTTGATACGACTTTTGTGATGAAGTGCAATGAAATGAATCATTGAGATATCCATGCAGAACAGCCAGAGCTTAGCGTAATGAACACCAGGCAATGTTTCAACGCCAGTAGAATCTGCGCCATTTGTTTCAATTCAAAATTAAATTACTTTGCATTTATTTTTCATTGTTTCACCGTCAGTAATTGTTTAGTCCTCACATTGTTGGCTGATTCTACTGTCTTGAATGACACAGACAGCGGTTACTGCAAGAGGAAATCAAACGACAAGGCAACAGACAAATGCATATACACAATTGCACCTACTGAAATCATCTGATAGTTTTCAGCCATCACAACACGCAAGCATTCATTATATAAGCAAGAGGGCTCAGAATAACTAGGCCTTCTAGCAAACCAAGTGTCAAACACAGACCAGAGGAGGATGGGGAAGAGCGTGTCAGTTCAGCGAGGGCACATCCCGGTGCTCGTCGGCGAGGGGAAGGAGTTGAAGAGGGTTCTGGTGCACAGGAAGGTGCTTCAGCACCCTTATTTCACCGGGTTGCTGGAGCTGGCAGCAATGGAGTTTGGTCATGACCAGAAGGGCGTACTCAGAATCCCTTGTCACATCGAAGGTTTCCACACAATTGTTCAGCTCATCAGAAGCAGCATGTGGAGGAAGAAGGTGACGGTTTCATGCCTCTTTTTCCCCAAGTTGGTGTAACAATCAGAGAGTGAGATTAGGGTCTTCAGAAGTTTTTAGAAACCTTCTTCTGTACCAGCTTTGCTCTATCCTAGCCATCAGTGTAATTAACCTTATGGTGCGCTGTATCCTTTTCTCAGCTTTTGCAGCGTCGTACATAGTTTGAGCAAGGGTTAAAGGAAATATGTGCTATCTGTACTATTGTCATAAGAGTACTACAGATATATATCTGTCATGCACATGCTTTGTCATAGTTATCTGTCATAATCTTTGTTATGTTCCTTTATGCTTCAAGTTCTTGGAACAAAACGAAAGGGAATCGATGCACCTGGAATTCGAGCAATACCTTAAGATTTTTTTTGTTCTTAGATAAAGGCACCAGTACTGTCACAAAGGAAAGGCATGCCAACCATAAATTCCCATTCTGCTACCGCTTTAAGTTCTAGAGAATCCTACAACCCCACAATGAGTCAGATTTGTGCGCGACTATTTGACAAGGCTGCGTTTAGTTCCCAAAATTTTACCCCAAAATTCTACTATGTAAAAAGTCTCATCACATCATATTAAAATGTCGGCACATGCATGGGGCATTAAATATAGATAAATAAAAAACTAATTGCATAGTTTTGATTGCACGACAAGACGAATACTTTAAGCCTAGTTAGATCATGGTAGGACAATAATTACCACAAACAAAAAAAAAGCGCTACAGTATGCTACAGTGTCCGATGTGACTTTTCTATCACTCTTTTCGTCGAATCTAAACACAACCCTCTGTTTAGATCCCAAATTCCACCCCGAAAGTTCACCATGCAAAAAGAATATTCTCACCACATCAAAATGTCGGTACGTGCATGGAGTACTAAATGTAGATAAAATCAAAAACTAATTGCGCAGTTTTGTTGTACTCTGCAAGACGAACATTTTGAGCCTAATTAATCAATTTTTGGATAATTTTTTACACGTACAGACGAAAATGCCACAATGTCACAATGATTACGAAGAGATCCAAACCCCCAAACCCCACCCCCTATTTTGCATCTAAACACGGCCCAAGCTTGATATATCAGCAAAGCAGTCACGGTATGCTGACAACATGGATTTGCGGACAACATGAATTTGCGGCAGCGAAGTTGTCAGTCAAAAAATGAACGTTGCTGAAAGCCATGGGCCATGGCTATGAACTTTGGCTAATGAAATTGGAAAATTTGAAGCAAAACAATCCTTGAACAGCATCATGAGGTGAAAACATATACCTCCGTGCGTGGCATTTGATTCCTCCATCTACCTGATTGCCTCTTCAGTCTTCTCCAGCCTCCACAAAATGACAAGGGTTAGCAGGAAGATGAGCAGTCGTGCGGGTGGAACGCTGTGTTCGAGCTCTCTCCATTTTGAGGAACGGCGGCGGTGACAGCCAGAAGATGATGGTGACTTGCGCACGACCCCAGTGCGCCGATGCGGCCAGCGACAAAAAGGCATGCTCGCCTTACGCGCTCGCGGCTCTTAATTGTGTCTCTACCTCGAGCAAAAAAAATCTGTCTCTCAGGCAATCTCATTCCCAAATAACAGGCCCCGACTTCGCTGGGAACATCGCACATGCGTTATGCGTACATGCAAACTGCAGGCCAGTAACACAGTAGCATTTGCCAGCAAGGCAATATTTAGGCCCCAATGGACCGAAACTCAGAACCAGCCAACCAGGTGTGATTAACACAAGCGCTAAGTCTAACGCGCGCGGGGTCGCGCTCGCGCGCTCCGCGCGACCCTCGCGGCCCACGGCCACTCGCGTCGCCGCCGCGCCGCCGCCGGCACCACCAGGTTAGTGCCCGGGGTTAGGGGGCGGGGTTGCTGGGGGCAGATCCACCGCCGTCGGACCTAGAAAGGGGGTCGGGGGGCGGCGGCCGGCCCGGCGGGGGCGACGGGCGGTGGGAGATCCCTGGTGGGCGGTGCCGGCGGCGGGGGCGGAGGGGACGGAGGAGAAATGGCGGCCGGCGAGGTTAGCGTCGGCCGCGGCGGCGGAGGCCGCCGGAGCCGGGGGAGGTGCAGGCGGCGGGGGCGGAGAGGGTGCCGGCGGACACGAACTACGGGTTAGCGTTGGGCCGTGGAGGTGGGCGGCGGCGGAGGCCGCCGGAGTCGGAGGAGGTGGGCGGCGGCGGGGGCTGCAGCGGCCACGGCGGCGGGTCGCGCGATTCCCTAACGCGCGACCCGTCGTGCGATAGCCCGGTCCTAACACAAGTTGTCAACAACCAAGGCATCTCCGAACATTCCACAACCAGTAATCCAGCATCATTACCACAATATATGAGTTTGCAAATGCAGCTTCGTTTACAAGCTCAAAGACCTCATCATACAGATAGATCTTCAATAGCGCTTCACCAGCTAGAGTCATGCATCGGCGACTAAATGATATGCTTACAGGAACTTATTAACAATACCACGACAGGAGCATCATTGATAATAGAATTTGAATCTGGCTGAAGTCTCGAGGCCCTCCACAGGTCCCTTCAGAGGTAAACCAGCTTCAGTGAGCCCGCTCCCTGAGGACTTCAATGTCCACCTCTGATGGGTCAGTCGCCTGGATCTCATAGTGGAACCCATCGAGCTCATACTTGATGCGGTCCTTGGAGGTGGAGTACAGCATCTTAGCACGAATGCGGGAGGTCGATGGGGACCTGGAATGATTATGAATTGGGTAAATGTTTGGAACAGAATGGCCAGGGTGGATGCATTGAACATGAACGGATATATGACATCACATGGTACATATAGTACCACCCAAAAGTCCAACTTCAGAATATACATAACAAATTAACAACTATTACACCAAGAATATTCTTAACTGTTGCACCACATGCATTGTTATTCCTCTTGGATCAGCATGGGTTACCAACAAATAGTAGTATAATGTAGATCCCATCCCAAGAACCAATATATTTGTAGTTTAATACTCACTTCATCATGTTTGAAAGGAGAAAGGAACTACTCACTCCACCAAAACAAAAGGAACTACTAAAATAGCTAGCATGTTGCAGCTTTGATGCCCTGTTTGGTACATTAGATACATCCAAGTACTTCTATTAGAACAATACAGAATTACTCATTAGCAGTTTACTGGTTTAACTACTTCTACAGATCTATAAGATTCAATGGCAGAACCACCATAGGTTAATGTAACTGCTATACACGAAACAGAATAACGACTGAAATTATGAAGCTCACCAGGCAATGAAAAAGATCTTGCTTTTCTGCACATTCTCCCCAGTAACAAAGTCAAAATCATACAGAGCGTATCTGCAATCATTTTCTGGGAGAGAGGCCAAAAAATCATCATAGCTTTCAGTTGTAGCCCCTGTCTTCTCCACGACCACCTGCTTCTGCTTCTCCTCGATCTTGAAGATAACATATCGGAATGCTTTCTTCATCTGAAGCTCAACGAATGTCTCCCTGATGTTAGGAGCGACTCCCATGCCGGAAGACGCATTTGACTGCAGAGAATTATCGACACGTTAATAAGAAAATCGAGGGTAAAAAACTGAAATACGAAATAAACTGTCTGTTTCCAATTCTCTCTTTTTTTTGAAAGAGTTTCCAATTCTTTCAACATCCAAAGCTAACATGCTCAAGGTTAACCAGTAAATAGCAGCTCAACACCATTCAAGAGGCCGGTTATATGTAGTGCAGCTCAGTAGCAGCAATTTCCTAAAAGTAGCAGCCTTCTAAAATCCAAATACAGGAAGCCACACACACATTATGCCCACAGTCCAGGGTAACACTACAATGGTCAGAGGGTACTCAAACAAGCATGCTTATGCAAAATTACACAGTTATTGCTTCTGTGCAACAGAAAAAAAATATGCTTTGTAACATGTAAAATGACTTGATGATTGCACAATAATGGACAGGATAAGACCTTGTACCTGACAGAAGCCATACATGCTAATTCCAATTCACTTAATCAAATGCAATCTAGGGAAGGCCAACTGTACTGTTGTATTATGCATGGCAAGATCAATCTCCCTCAATTAACCTAAAAGACAACTAGGATACCCAACAAATTCTCCAGCAGAAAGAGGCGCGCTACATATATCTCCACTTGGAAACAGAAATATGACTATGCCCACCATGGTCACCCCTCAGTGAATCAAAAAATCTATAAACATGTCCACTTAAAATAAAGGATGGATGATAAGTAGCCATGTATTGATCCATCCAACTGTTTGAAAAGAAAAACTGTGACAGTTCCACATTTCCACATTTGACCAGAAAACTATCAAGACTGGCTACATTTCATACCGGATGAAGGAACTAATGTTTGCCTTGCAGGAATGAGCTAAGAAGAACATCACCAACTGAAACTCCACTAAAGTTATCTCTAGACTATTCATTTTCTCCATTTCACTCTGAATTTCTCACAGCTGAAGCTATATAGTAGAAAAACCAGCAGATACTCTCAACACAGGTTCAGAATAAATAAACACTTGTGAATTAGATCGCCGTATTATTTTACATTCAGGTTCCTAACGAATCAACACTTGCAAAGTAGATCACCATTTGATTTTACAATACATGTACAAGATGCAGGCAATGAAACCCATCATAGCAACCAGAACAAATGAACAGCTAGATAATAAGTACTGAATTCAGTAGCGATACATAAAAAAAACAATTCAGAAACGTGTTGGGATCAAACACAGCTATCGTCTACCCATCTAGAAAACAAATTGGTGGCTACAAAGCTTTCAGCTAAGCGCAAGCCTAGATTACCAGAACATCCACTACTAAAACTAACAAGACCACCACGCCACCACCGAACAAACCGCCGGGACAAGCACCCGAGTACCAGACTAACAGCCCCACGCTGTTGCAACTCGCGGCAAGGTCGTATCAAACCCTCCCAACGAGATCTAAACCGGCATCATTCCGCGAACTTCCGCACCCAGATCACGCGCGAATCAACCCTCCCAATTCCCAGTTTCCGACACGGATCTGCACCACAACGCGCGCGAATCATCGCCAGCACGAGCGGATGGATCGACGAGAGGAAGGAAGGGAGCGGGGGACTCACGTGCGAGCGCATGAAGGCCATCGGATCGGAGCCGGAAGGTGGTGGCGGTGAGCGCCCGCGCCTCTCTGCGTCGATCGCACGCACGCACGCAGACGGGAGGCGCAAGCAAGGAGAAGGGATTCTTCTTCTTCTGTTGCTGTGGTGGGGGGTTTTCTTTTTTTTTCTTTTTTTTTTTATATGCCAAGTTGCCTCCGCTGGCCCTGGGCTGCGGCTGCGGGTTTTTGGTGTGGTGGGGAATTCTCGGAAGCGGTGCGCGTTCATATACAGCGGACGCGCCGCTTCGTGTGGGTGTGTGGCGGACGCGACGCGTGGGTCGCGGGAGTGGGTGACATGTGGGGCACGGTCGTGTGGGGTCGAGGCGTCGGTGAGATGATGGGGTTTCGTGAGGGCGGTCTCATGTGGGACCGGTGGGCGGTGGGCGGTGGGCGGTGGGCGGGGAGGGTGTGGGGGCTGGGCGGCCAGTAGAATGGATGGCCGCGATGGGTTCGGCGGGGTGGCTCTGACTGGGCCGGTGGGCCCTCTAGCGGAGCCGTGATCAACTGAATCTCTTTTTTTGTGTGTTGTTTGAGTTTCTGAGAGGACAAATTCGATGGAGAAATAGAGACAGGTTTGAATTTGTAGAGACAGTCTTACACGCGTGGATGAAATGGTCATTCTCGTGGACATCCTTGCGTGTCAAAAATGCGTCAGGGTCGGCAGCCGGAAAGTACTGATTCCATTAGGCCTATCATGTTTAGATTCTCTCCAGCGACGTGTCATTTACTATAAAACGGAAGTGAGCACCAAGCTAACCGCGCTGTGCCGGGGGCTACATGGTATCTGTTTTACCAACCGAGAAGTCCTCCATTTCTTTGGTTTGCATATATTATCGAGCTAAAGTGCATATAAAAGCTTGGGGCAACCTTTAGGTGTTTCCAGTGTTGAGGCCGAAATCGAGGTACCCAAATTGGCCACTCCAGTTTCGCCCAACACATACCACTAGAAAAAGGAAATGGTCATCAAGCTAAAGCGTAGCGTGTCCGGTGCTCCATGACATCTCTTACTAACCCAGCAAGTGTTCCATTAAGTTTGATTTGTACATGAAGCTAAAAGTGTATACAAAAGATTGGCCAACCTTAGCAGGGCGTTGCCATTGTTGAGGCCGATACCGAGATGCTCAAATTGGCCACTCAAGGTTAGGCCAACACATGCTTCTAGATATATATATATAAGCTAGAGCCTAGAGCACAAACATGATTTGTGTCTCATCAAACTTTTGACATCTAACAGAAATCGTGGCCGTGTTGCAACGAGACAATGAGCACGACTTCTCTATCATCGAGGCATACATATATTCGTGGGTCATCCGTAGATTGTAGGCCCTATTTTACCGGCCCTTTTTCTAGGATAACTATTGTTCCGGCCCTCAGTCGGCCCAGTAGTGATTTGCAGTCCTCTATGACAGAAAAGGGGGGGCCCGCGTGTCATTTGCCCATCGTGTGCGTTGCTTGCTACCCGCCAAACAAATCCCTATCCATCAAGCCGTGTTTCTTTTGGGTCCTTTGACCACACATTGAACTATTTCCTGAGACCTGTCTAATGAGGCCTTTGACCGTACGATTAGAGAATAGTTACTGTAGCATCACGTAGCAGAACATGGATTAATTAGACTCATTAGATACGTTGCGCAAAGTTACAACTCGTTTCTAAATGGGTTTTGCAAATAGACTTCATTTAGTACTCCATGTATGGAAGATTCCCTTTAAAAATTTATTTACAGGGAGGAAAGAAACACATGCATAGAGGGCAGCGCACAAACGGCGCGCTCGACACGCTCTTCACGCCTCCCCCTCCATTCCCATCATCCCCGCCGCCACCGCCGCCTCCGCAGCCAAAACCCTAAAACCCACACCCACCGATGGCGGCCAGCAGCGCCGACCTCGCCGCCGACGGCTTCGCCGCGCCGCGCCTCTTCTCTCAGGGCTTCTCCTACACCTACGACGATGTCATCTTCCTCCCGGGTTACATCGGCTTCCCTGCCGACGCCGTCGACCTCTCCACCCGCCTCTCCCGCCGCCTGCCCCTCTCCATCCCATGCGTCGCGTCCCCCATGGACACCGTCTCCGAGGCCCCCATGGCCGCAGCCATGGCCTCGCTCGGCGCCGCCGCCGTCGTGCACTGCAACACCGAGCCCGACGCCCAGGCCGCCATCATCCGCGCTGCCAAGTCCCGCCGCCTGCCTTTCGTGTCCTCCGTGCCCTTCTTCACCCCGTCCTCCGCCCCGACGCTCAACGATTTCGCTGGCAATGAATACGCACTCGTCACCGAGCGCGGGGATTCGCTCTCCAGGCTCGTCGGCGTTGCTGTTGCGGCCGATGCCGCCTCCCGCGAGGTTCCTGCCCCTGTCTCGGAATACATGCGGCCCGCTCCCCGCTCAGCCTCTGCCTCCTTTGACTTCGAGCAGGCGGCCGCCTTCCTTGCCGATGAGGGTTTGGATTACGCCCCCCTTGTATCTGACGACGGCGAGGTTATTGACCTGATCACCGCCAGGGATGTTGAGCGCATCCGGAGCTATCCGAAGCTAGGCAAGGCATCTCTGGGGGCGGATGGCAAGTTTGTGGTTGCGGCCTCCATTGGGACCCGTGAGGATGACAAGCGAAGGCTGGAGCAGCTAGTTAAGGCAGGGGCAAATGCTATTGTCATTGATAGTTCACAGGGGAACTCCATTTACCAGCTTGATATGATCAAGTATGCAAAGAAGATGTATCCTGAGGTAGATTTGATCGGAGGGAATGTTGTGACAATTGCGCAAGCGCAAAATTTGATTCAAGCTGGTGTGGATGGATTGCGAGTTGGAATGGGTTCTGGCTCAATTTGCACTACCCAGGAAGTTTGCGCTGTAGGAAGGGGACAGGTACAGAACCATTAAAATTCCAATGAACTCTTGTTCTCTCAGTAGTCTAATCAGTTTGCTGTCAGCTTACTTCTTTTGGCTTGATATCAAATTAGTTAGTTACCTTGTATCCTCTGCCAGTAGTAGGATCAGCATGCAATGTCGCTCTCTGAACTGCCAGATGCTCTGAAGTTCGTTTAGATGGCTGTGACAAATTTGGAAACCAATTCGCTGTTTTTTAAGATATTGTAAACATACTGAAATGCTTGCTATATTAATCATAGGCATCCAATTCTGATCTATTGGCATTAGAGCATCTACTGACTTTGCCTTTCTCAGCTAGGCAGGGAATATGTTGTCCTTGTTATGAGCTTAGAAGACACTGATGGTACTTGGTCTAATTTTATTTTACCTTTGAGCTTTTATGAAGTGTTAGGACACTGAAAGGCAATGGAAATTTGTATTAGGTGATGTACCCGTCCATTCATATCGTTCAAGGGTCTTCGATTTGTCAATACCTAACCTACTGCAGTTCTTTCCTTTTCTTTCTGAAAGTACAGTTTGAAATGCTGCTCCTTGTTCTCGCATAGTTTTATAGTACTCAAAACATGCTAGAGAGGATCCTTAAATTCCTGCTTATCTCGTGGTGGATGTAAAATGACTCCAGGGGTTTGTCTGCATAATGGTATATAGTAATACAGACACCAGAAATTCAGTACTGCTGCTTGTATTTGATGCTTCTTTGTATTGGTGCAACAGGCTACAGCGGTGTATAAGGTTTCATCCTATGCCAATGATCACAATGTACCAGTTATTGCTGATGGAGGAATTTCAAACTCTGGACATATTGTGAAAGCTCTGACGCTGGGGGCATCCACTGTTATGATGGGAAGCTTTTTAGCCGGCAGTCATGAAGCTCCCGGTACTTATGAGTACAAGGTATATTAGTACTGATATTTTTACAGTCCTGGGGAAGGCTTAGAGTTCAATTCTTGCTTTAATATGTTTACCAAAAACAGATTTTTTGAATGCCTTTTGGGCTTTTGTGTTGCCTGTCAAAGTCCCTGCAGCCCTGTAGAAAGTTAGAGACTTGATTCATACTGAAGATCACACGACATGCACATGGAGTTATTCACCCCATATGACCACTGCCTGGAAAGTTCCTTTGTGCATAAAGAACAACTCAATCTAATTAGATCTCATAAAAAGCTAACAAGTGTTATTTCAGACTGCAAAGACTAAAGTAGAAATTCATTTGATAAACTGTGGAACGAAATCACCAGTAGCATTTTACAATATGGATTTCTATGAAGTTACTATGAACCAATTGCCAGTGGAGACTCAGTATATTTTATTTTTTTTCATGTCATTTTGCCAATTGCAGACGCGTTGATACACCTTATAAGTCATTTTTATTTTTGGTATTGTTGCAACTAGCGGTGTGGACAGCTCTGCCTAGGCCACTGTAATTTATCATTTTAAGGTCATATAGTATATAAGCATCACAATTCGATAAACCCCACCAACCTCTAGTAATGTTTTGGACAAAGCCACATTTTATCACCCATTCTCTCAATTGTTGGAAGTTTTGTTGGTTTGGCCTGAACCAGGAACGTTGAAAAACAGTTGTAAAAATGGATAAAAAGCTTTCTGCCAGTGGTTATGCTATCTTACCTGATTTTGGAATGTGATATATGTGGTTGTTAGGACCCTGAACTCCTGCAAAAATAATTAAAATTAAAATCAGTGAGAACTCATTTGCATTTTGTGTGTCTATTCTTTTACTTTTGTATGTATCATAGATCCGCTATGAATTTGTGCTATTCTATTTACGGTACATGAAATTGCACTTGCTCTTTTCACAAAAGTGTTTATAACTCTTGATATGTTTCTTTTAGGATGGCCGTCGAGTAAAAAAGTACAGAGGCATGGGATCTCTGGAAGCGATGACAAAGGGGAGTGATGCAAGGTACCTTGGTGATACTCTCAAGCTCAAAGTTGCACAAGGAGTTGTTGGAGCAGTAGCTGACAAGGGTTCCGTCCTGAGGTTCATTCCTTACACAATGCAAGCAGTCAAGCAAGGATTCCAAGATCTTGGTGCATCCTCTCTTCAGTCAGCTCATGATCTTTTGCAATCAGAGACACTCAGATTAGAGGTATGTTCATGCTGCATAATAGTTATCTTCCAACTTGTTTTAGATTTTAATGTCAATCGTCTAAGATTGGAGAAATTTCATATTCTTCATTGACAAAGAGATTTTTAAACAACTAAAGTTAACCTTTGTTAATATTATGATTATTTTTGGAAGTGGCAATAGGTTGGATAGGAATAGAGAGTCCAAATTGTAGCGGGTGGAAATTGGGAATATTCCTCGCAGTGTCTCATCCTTGCTTGGCACTGTTTAGTTCCAGAAAGCAAACTTCCTAATTTAGCCAAAATGCTTATTTTGGCAGTGTCTCATCCTTTTCCCTAAAATGCTTATTTTGGTAGTTATGTACCCATCTTTATTTCTGAAAATGTCTGAAAATAACTCAAAGTTGATGATCTGTCAAGAGATTGTGGGAGTGACCAGTATTTCCCATTCTTATGGCAATAGTGGAACTGATTTGATCTTTACTGGTTGTCATTACCAGGTGAGGACCGGCGCCGCCCAGGTTGAAGGAGGAATCCATGGGCTGGTCTCCTATGAGAAGAAGTCATTCTAATTCGACAACCCGACAATGAAGAATTTGAACTAGAGTGGTTAGCAGCGCAATATTGAAGGTGACAATGCTGTTGATTGTCCTCCTGGCAATATTTAAGCTCAGCAGCTTCCCAGCAATGCCTGTCAAGTCTGGCAGCAAGTGTACCATCTATCTAGCGTGATAATAAATCCTCTGAGCATCGAAATGGTCATGTGAACTGTTAACTTTCTCTCGATTTTTGCAAGAGGAAGACTGGTATTTCATGATTGGATCTGGTGATCGTTGTACCTTTTTTCTGCATTCTCGACTTATCATCATGCCGCAGCAACTCTGTTTGAAAATATATATCGTAGGCCAGTTCCCAAAAAGTTACTCTCAAATACACTATTCAAAAAGAAGATTTCCCATCACATCAAAATGTCATAACATGCATGGAGTACTAAATGTAGATGAAATCAAAAACTAATTGCACAGTTTTGTTGTACTATGCGAGACGAATATTTTAAGCCTAATTAATCAATTTTTGGACAATTTTTTGCACGTACAAACGAAAATGTTACAGTGACGCAATGATTACGAAGAGACATTCAACTCTCAAATTCAACCTCCCAATTCTAACATCTAAACACCACCTTAGACTGTAGTTTTTTTATCTGACTGGAGATGCGACGAGAAGGGGAGTCGTATTTAGAACTACCTGATGCAGCAATAGTATATTTTCGTTTGTTTGTTTCTAATTTCGTGAGAATAAGATAATGTTGTTATCAAGGTACGGTGGGTGTGCCATTGGCACTACAAACTAAAAAAAGGGCTTGGATACGACAGATCTGAAATGATGGATTCGAGAAGCAAAAAGATCCTGAGTTGCAACTGAGTACCTCTATTTATTCAAAGCTTTTGAGCAATAATACAACTGAATATCTAATCAAATTGCACTTGGGACTACAGTATCATGGCTACAGATACAAATTTGACAGTGTGACGAAAAAAAAGAGATGAAGTATTTTCGTGGATTTTAAAATGTTAGCACTCCACATCTTTTTTTTCTCATTCCACGTACTCTGTGGTACTCTTCTTGATTACACTAGTTGCGCGGCGCCAATCTCGTACTAGAAAAAGGCATTCTAGTTACATCGACCAATCAATGAAGAACCGGGACAGCAAGAGTGCTTGCTACATGATACGCAAGACCGAAGACGGCGATGCTGTTGATCATCATCGTCCTACCTGGCAATCTTCACGCTCGATCAGCAGCTTGCCAGCCAAGCCTGCCGTGCTGGGCCGCAAATGTACCATCCATCTAGCGTAATATAGCAATGATCCTGTAGCATAAAGCTAAGTTAACTTCTCCGGTTCTGTTAAACCATGATTGAATCGATCTCCTATTCTCCTCCTTGCCGCCGTACCTTTTCCTGCCCTGAGCATATCCTATTAACGTACAGGGAGATAGATAATGGAGGTCCTTCTTTGAGTTCTTTCGACATGATAAAATGTTTAGCTTGTACTTGCAGCCACTTCGTCCCCACTTTTGTTTCCCTACCGGAGGCGGCCCCAGCCACATCTGATCAGGGGAATCAGTGGTATAGTGGGTGCGGGTAATTGGTCCTTGTCATTCCTCTAAGCAACAGCTATGTCTGTTGACACAGGCGTTTGCTTGCTTGCTTGCATTACCGGTCAAGCATCGCTATCCCGCTGTCTAGATAGCCCTAGCCGCCATTATCAGACGTCTACTAATCGCTGTTTCTTTAGCGTTGCTGAAGAAAGAGGAATCCTGTGTTCAGTACGAGTACTTCAGTTGAGCGCTGTACGGCCCCTGCTCCCTACACGGCTCAGGTAGGTTTGTCTCGCTGCGAGTGGGCCCGACTCCGGTTACGCCAGCCTGCTACGTGGGCCCACTCCATCTCCCCAGCGGCGGAACGGAACCACTGCAGGTTACCGCCAGCCTGGATCCGATTCGCCGCAACAGAAAAATCCCAACCAGATGGATGGAGATAACAACATCCAGAAACTTACATCAAGGAACGGGCCAACGAGATGTCCTAACCGTCCGATCAGAGGACGCACGGTCGAGATGGACCGCAGGCAACCCCACTCCTCTGCAGCTGGGCCCCACGCCGCATCCCCACCGCGACCGGCGGCCCGCGGGCCGCGGCCTTTTCCACCCACCGGGCGCCGGGCGCTGGGCGGCGTGAGAGGCCACCACACCACAACCCCCTCGAAGGCTCGAACCCCACGGCGACAGCATAAAGCACCATTTCAAATCAGTCCTCGCCCAAACCACAAGCCGCAGCACCCCGCACCCGACCCACCCTGCGCCGCTCCTCCTCCCCACTCCCGACCCAAGCAGCTCAGGCGAGTCTCCGGCGAGGCAGCGTCAGCCATGAGGGAGATCCTGCACATCCAGGGCGGGCAGTGCGGGAACCAGATCGGCGCCAAGTTCTGGGAGGTGATCTGCGACGAGCACGGCATCGACGCCACGGGCCGCTACGCGGGGGACTCGGACCTCCAGCTCGAGCGCATCAACGTCTACTACAATGAGGCCAGCGGGGGCCGGTTCGTGCCGCGCGCCGTGCTCATGGACCTCGAGCCCGGGACCATGGACTCCGTCCGCTCCGGCCCCTTCGGCCAGATCTTCCGCCCCGACAACTTCGTCTTCGGCCAGTCCGGCGCCGGCAACAACTGGGCCAAGGGACACTACACCGAGGGCGCCGAGCTCATCGACTCCGTCCTCGACGTCGTCCGCAAGGAGGCCGAGAACTGCGACTGCCTCCAGGGTACGGTTCAACCCCTACCCATCTCTCGCGCTCTCTTCTCTGATTTCGTTAGATTTTGCTCTGGGGTTAAGGGGAGTAACAGGTTAGGGTCAGATCCGGAAGCGGCCATACATGGGGGAGCTAAGGCTAGACCAGATCTGGGGTTCTGGGTGTGTGTGAATGCAATTAAAATCAGTCTTGAATTGCTATTTCTCGAGGTGCTGTTTCTTATTTACATTCCTGGCCACAGGTAGTCATTTTTGTCTTCAGTGTCAATTTTCTGTCAAATGACCTGATCAATTCGTCAAGTGATGATGTGGTAATTTGCTAGGCATTTAGCCTCTAGGTAGGTTGTTATAGATGTGCATGAATCGAAAGTAATTGCTGGTTATTTTGGTCGTGTGGATCCGGTTAATTTTCTACCTATCATGGTGAATTGACGTTTGGTCATTTCTGTTATTCAGTAAGTGCTTGTTCAGCCTGAGTCAGATAACTTGGAAGGGAAATCATAGCTATAGTAGTTACAGTGTTTTTCTATGGTTTATGTCGTTATATTGTCACTGTCAAGATAGAACTCTGTAGAGCTGTGCTAGCCATTGTGTTGATCTTCATGATATGCCCTTGTTGATTCATGTTTCGGTTGAACTCCTGTAGCTTCTTCTAGGCTAAGTAGCTGGACCGACCATTGACTGTCGGTAGGCTGGATATTTTATTCCTGTATCTTGTGTGTTGGATGTGTTAACATGGAGTTCAACTCTGGCACCCTACAACTGCTAATGACCTGTTTTTTATTAAAAAATCAAATTAAATATTGTGCCATAGCTGGACTGAATTCTTTGGCCAAACGCCAGACAAAATGGACTCCTTGTCTTCATGGTGAATAAATAAGGGCTTAGCTTTATGTCTTTGTAATCTAATCCCTATGATCGTTGTTTGTTATGCTATCATGCCCAAGTGAAATATTCTGGTAACCTGTCAACATAGGTTAATGGGCTACCAAAGCATGGTGACAGGATGTTGTGGAGTTGAATCAATTTAAATATCACTTAACTGTTGTAATATGATTGATGATTGCTCATAGACTTTGGTCTCATAGAATGTGTCATAGTTCTGGCATATCACTAGTTCTTTGACACCTTCAATTGCTTCTGTATCTTTCCAACCTATGCAGTCCAAGTCTGCCTTTTACATTTGTGTGCTTGAATACTGCTTGTGTTTGTGGATAATTGAATAACTCATTTTGATTTACATACAGGTTTCCAAGTTTGCCATTCCTTGGGAGGAGGCACTGGTTCTGGCATGGGCACCCTTCTTATTTCTAAGATCAGGGAGGAGTACCCTGATAGAATGATGTTGACCTTCTCCGTATTCCCATCACCAAAGGTTTCAGATACTGTTGTGGAGCCATACAATGCTACACTTTCGGTTCACCAACTTGTTGAGAATGCTGATGAATGTATGGTGCTTGACAATGAAGCTCTGTATGACATCTGCTTCCGCACACTAAAGCTTGCCACCCCTACCTGTAAGTTAGCGCTCACTAATTCTTTACTTGTTACTCATGATACTTTAGAATTTTGATATCCTGTACTTTGTATTCTATTGAAAAAGTAGGCACTGATAGTGGGTTCTTACAATGCAGTTGGTGACCTGAACCATCTTATCTCTGCTACCATGAGTGGCGTCACGTGCTGCCTGAGGTTCCCTGGTCAGCTCAACTCTGACCTGCGCAAGCTTGCCGTCAACCTCATCCCATTCCCTCGTCTCCATTTCTTCATGGTCGGCTTTGCGCCGCTGACCTCACGTGGATCGCAGCAGTACCGCGCCCTCACTGTCCCTGAGCTGACCCAGCAGATGTGGGATGCCAAGAACATGATGTGCGCCGCCGACCCCCGCCACGGCCGTTACCTCACTGCCTCTGCCATGTTCCGTGGCAAGATGAGCACCAAGGAGGTGGACGAGCAGATGCTCAACGTCCAGAACAAGAACTCGTCTTACTTCGTGGAGTGGATCCCGAACAATGTCAAGTCCAGCGTGTGCGACATTCCACCCAAGGGTCTGAAGATGGCGGGCACCTTCGTTGGGAACTCCACCTCCATTCAGGAGATGTTCCGCAGGGTGAGCGAGCAGTTCACGGCCATGTTCAGGCGCAAAGCCTTCTTGCACTGGTACACCGGCGAGGGGATGGACGAGATGGAGTTCACCGAAGCCGAGAGCAACATGAATGACCTGGTTGCGGAGTACCAGCAGTATCAGGACGCCACCGCCGATGAGGAGGACGAGGAGGAAGAGGAGGAGGAGGCCGAATAACAATGAGCTTTCGTCCCTGTGAATGAGTTTGTTTCATGTGCTTCTCGTGGTTTGCATGATGGATTGATCACGTACATTGTCGTCGTTTTAAGGTTGCGTCTGTGCTTCGGCTGCGGTCACTGTAATGTACGTACTGTAATAGGTCGCCGTCCGCCCGTCCGTTTTCTGTTTCGCATCCTTTTGGTCAAGTAGCTTATGGCTTTGCACTGTTAGTGCTCTCCTCGAGCTGGTTCCTTGTAATCTCTGACGAGCATTGGTAGTGAGTGATTTTCTCATATCTGTTAAAGCCCTACTATGTTCATTCTGTATCAGCTTTGTTCTTGCGTGTTCAACAGAAGGCAAACTGCTCAAGATTGCCGCGGCACAAACCAGATGGTTGCGATCGTGTCCTTGCTGGCTTAGAAAACTCAACAGGTGAGACCAGATCGGATCTCCTGATCTGAAAGTAAAAACCATCGGCCATTCGAGCGCACATGCGGTGGGCCGTGGGCGCGCCCAGCAAACCGCCTTGCCCGACCCCGGATAGGTGACGACGGCCAAATTTGGGCCAAGGAATCGTCTCCGACACCGAGAGAGGATTTGCTAGCTGCCGCTTCACGTGATGCGCAGCACATGCCCAGCGGCTCGAAAAGATCCGACCCAATACTTCCAACAGAAACAAGGATCTCTAGTTCAGCGTATGGCGAATGGAGATTTTTTTTTGAAGAAATTAGTTTCAAGTCCAGAAATTCCTTTGAAAACCTCCGGGTTCCAAAACGTGCTCGTGAACGGTGGCTTGGGGTGCTCGTGAACGGCTTCGGGTGTCGGGTCAGTAAAACCTTCACGCATCTGGTGATCTTGCACCAGCTCCGGCCAAAGCTTTGCTAGACTAGACGTTGTTTTTGCTTTGTTTTATCTGCCATACTAGCTGATACTAGCTCACTATGCACTGTCGCCCCCCATCACAACGCCACAGCAGGGCACAGCCACAGCCAAGCTGGCGGGCGGGCCCCACCCCACCCCACCCCCATGGAAGAGAAGCGCCCCCCTATTTGAGAGAGCGAGAGCCCTTGGCGGATCACCAATTATAGGCGCCCCCCTGCTAAACCCCGTTAATTGCAAACGCGCACAACTCAGCACGGAGGCCGGGTGGTGTGTCTGCGCTGCGCGTCGTCTGCCTGTGGCCTGGCGGCAGACTGGAGGAGGAGGGGAGAGAGGCCGAGCCATTTTGTTTTTGCCAGATAGCCCCCCACCTTCCTCTCTTATTCGCTCCCCGCACGCCCGCTCGCGTCATCCGCTTCTGCTTCGTCCGGTCGTTCTCCCCCTCTCTCTCGCCGCCCGGGGAGGAGGAGGGCTCTCCGGCTCCGGGAAAGACGCTGCCATTGCTGCCACCGGTGAGGCCCCCTGACCCCATCTCTCGATCCCGTCGCGCTGTGTCGGTTGTGTGTGGTAGACCTCGCCGCTGCATTGGCTATTTGCGCAATGGCGCTGGCTGTTGTTTCGTAGATGTATGTATAGGACGTTGCGGGGAATTTTTAGGATCTTCGTGGTTCAGCAAGGCTCTACACTTTTTGACCCAAAGTCTTGGATCTAGGGTGGGATTGCTGTGGCCGCAGACGGTGTGTAATTCTGTTCAGATTTGTGTGAAGCATTTTCCTGCAAAAATAAAAAAGAAAAATGGTTTAAACACTACAGGCACACTCTTGTAACACTGAAGTATTGGTTGCCATATTCGTGTGATCCACTGTGGGCGATTGAGTAGGGGGATAAAGATTGCCTGTTGTGTACCGGAGCCACATGTGGATGATTGCTCAATCAGAAGAACGTTGTCGTGGGCAGAGGTGAAAGGTGGTAATCATGATATCCTCGTTGGTGTTTACACATGATGCTTACTAGTAGTTTGGCACGGCTCTCCATTGCCGACCAGAATTGGTTTCGATCATTGCCTGCCTTGTCGTGTAGGAATTGCTTCTGTGGTGTTGGAGATTGTATTCCTCTGAAACTGACTTTGCTTCTTGACTGTTGGTTGTATTTGGTGTGTGATGCGAAATTCTGTGCTGCAGCTCTGACTGGGGAAGATGGTTGTCCAGGAGTACACTGTTGATCTCAACAAGCCTCTTGTTTTCCAGGTATGGTTTCACTCATAGTTGCTTCACCACGATGATTGCTGGCAGTCGTTGGTCTTGTGAATCTTAGTTTTGCAAAGGAACTCATGAAATTGTCATGTCCACCATGCAATTTTAATTGCTCTTGAGCTTGTTCAGTACAACTTTGGGGTTTTGACAACCAGCTCTAATGTTTGATTGTCTTCTTATTCTTGGTAGTAATTGTTGTATACATGGTACTGATGTATATCTATGAAAGAATCTCATGTAGTTCCAAAATTCTGATGGTCTAACTAGATGTCCAGTTGCTTCACAGCTAAAATAACCTTCTTCTGGTTGTCTTAATTTTGTGGATGAAGGTTGGCCATCTTGAGGAACGTTACCAGGAATGGGTTCACCAACCTATCGTCAGCAAGGATGGTCCACGTTTTTTTGGAAATGATGTCTTGGAGGTAATGCATTTCTATCATAATATTTATCGAGGGTTTTCGTACATAAACTCTATTAACAGATTTTTTTATGCAGTTCTTGACACGCACAAAATGGTGGGCTGTGCCAACCATATGGCTGCCTGTTGTTTGCTTCTTGTTTGTGAAATCTATTTTGATGGGTCATACCATTCTGGAAGTAGTCCTGATGGCTCTGTTCGGAATATTTATTTGGACGCTGATTGAATATACTTTGCACCGCTTCCTATTCCACATTGAGACCAAAACCTACTGGTAAGAAAACTTAAACCTTCGAGCTGGCAGTGCCTCATTATGTCTTCCTTCTTCTTTTCAACTTATTGTTGATGCAATGTTGTAGGTCAAACACTGCACATTACCTTCTTCATGGATGCCACCATAAGCACCCTATGGACTCGCTCAGGCTTGTATTTCCTCCTACCGCAACGGCAATTTTGTGTTTCCCGGTATGGCCCCAGAACTGTCATACATGCAACAAAAGTACTAAACAGTAAACACTAAACATAGGATTGGATTTAATGAACTCGAAATTTTGACCACTCAAAACAAACATGACTGATCTAATTATACTATCTATCGTTTCATTCAGTTCTGGAACCTTGTTGCATTCTTTGCAACTCCATCTACCACTCCCGCATTATTTGGAGGTGGTCTATTGGGATATGTGATGTATGATTGCACCCACTACTACCTGCACCATGGACAACCATCCAAAGACCCAGCAAAACATCTCAAGGTGGGGGCATAATACCACTTAAAATCATGAATTAGCCAGCTGATCCATGCAAATGTCCAGAAGATTTTTGATTCCTCTCAATCTCCCTTTATGCAGCGGTATCACCTCAACCACCACTTCAGAATCCAAGACAAGGGCTTTGGCATCACCTCAACGCTCTGGGACACTGTTTTTGGGACATTGCCTCCATCGATGACAGCCGGGAAGAAGAACTGATGCACATAACACAATTCTTGAGATGAAAAATTCTAGGGGACTTGTAATATATTGAAGCTAGGTACAATTCTAGTTGTCTTGGTGCGATGTCCATTGAGTTCAAAGTTCCTGTGGTGTACTGATGTCTGTTGATCTGTTCTGATGTGAGGATATTTCCTTGGCTCAACATTCTATGCAGTCAGTAGTCTCCAAATTCGCTTATTAATTCTTTCACTTTAGTTCTCAAAATCAAATCGCCAGATACTTGCAGATGCGAGATTCTCTTTTCCCCCCTTTTCCCCTTGGGTCCCCATCATGAGTTGTCTGAATATGACAGCAAGGAGCATTACAGTTGGAAGAATGGGTATATCTGATGGATATTCTGGGCTTGAGTTTGCTCATTCAGGAGAATGCCGCGAACTTGTGCATGTGAGAAAGGCATGAAGAACTTGTCATTTCCATGTACCCAACGTTGTGGCTTGGCATTTTGTTAACTGAAAATTATGCTTCGACAAGCGCGTCAGCGCTGTCCCAAAAAATTGAGATCAAGTTAAAATGCACATTAACCACCCCATTTGCAATCAAAACCACTAATACACTACTGATAGTGCTACTTCGAGGTATACTTGTTATATTAATCAAATGGTCATAGGGGGGAAGAGGCAAGAACAAGATCAGAACTGCATAGAATTCAGAAATGCAGAATTTGGAACGGTAAATCTTGAGAAAGCGCTTCTTGCAGTTGCTGATGCAAGATGGCACAAGAAATACAGTATAACTGTTGAGGTACAGCTACTAGCTGCCAATGGGCCATTTATTTCCCACGAGATAACCCCAGGTATTTCATTAAATTTAAACACGGTTAGGAAATGGGATGTTAAAATATATGGCACATGGCAGTCAATTGATTCAGAACTTCAGCGCAGTCCACAGAATAACGTGAAGATGCATTGAACATAGATCATATCTTTCAACACTAACCAGGTGATACAACATCTCTTGAGATTAAGAACAAAATTGATCTCAAAGAAAATTTGAGCTTGTACAGAAACAAAATGTATATATATGAAACAAAACTGATACCAGGATTTGTGTTAAACAAAACTGATCTCAGTACACGACCAGACAAATGAGTTGCCCAACAGCCACCTACTATCGGCATTTTTCAAGAGCGGATCCTACGAGGTGCATTTTTAGGTCGCCTTCTCTTTCCACTATTCTGGATTTTTGGTTGACTGGTCACCAGTGCATACATTTTGACAGCAAATAGTTCCTTCGGGAGCTCCTTCTGATCCTGTTTGATTTGCAGGATGCCAGGATTAGACGAGTGATGGGAAAGATCAAGAATGCAATGTAACTAAATAATATTGGCACTTTTGAACATTTACCTTAACACTGAGGATATATAATCCACACTTCTTAAATAGCTCCCTAAAGTATGGATCAGATCTAGTGACACTGTTATCCACCTTGTCTAACACAAATCCTGAAAAACCAAACAATGTGTTCTCAGAGAAACATCAACCATATGGTCTTCTTAAAGAAGTATAACATTAGAGACAGTGCACTGTAGCAATTTCTAGATGAGTACTACAGAAATTTTCTCAAGAAAAGTATGCTTAGATATACAGAGTTTATTTGGTACAGCAAACTCACCATTTCTTGCAATGTTCTCTTTCAGAACAAAAAATCCGTCAGGTTTGAGCCCAACCTGGAAAGAACATTACAAGTGTATGTCTAATTAGAAATTCAGAATGCATTGATTCTAGAGCTCTGGTAATAGACGCATAAACAAGAACAGTTGGAGGGCTTCATTCAATTGAACCATAATTAGGCTTAAAGTGATATAAAAAAGTATGATTTTGTATGGCTTATATAGGACAGGTGTTATCTTTGAAGTAAGATTATTATCCAACTTGTCCAGGTATTGTCTGAAAAATACGCAAGGAATATATTTCTACCAGTGCACAAGAACTTCATCTACAAATCATTATTTCCATGGAAAATAATTCTGTAAAATATAAATTTACAGCACTTATTTGTCTATACAAGTGTTAAAATTTGCCCTTAAGTACAACTTAATATTTCCCACAGCCCAATAAAAAGAAGGGTAGGATTGAAAATAAATTAATCAAGTCTTAGTTAAGTCACCTTGGCACGATTAAAAAATGAAATGAAATCATCATCAGGAAGTTGCCCTATGCACCACTGAATCCATATCACATCATATCTTCCTTCCTCGGGAGTGAAGTCCTGAAGCAAGAAGTAAACTAGATTATACACAAAGAAGCAGAGAATTACTTTTCAAAGATATCTAAGCAGAGAAAATGATATACAGGTACCAACCTGAAGAGGCACACAGTAAAAGTTAGCAGCCTTGTGTGAATCTTCTCCTTGGTCCATACATCCAGTAAGATCTTCCCGTGCCGCTTCGAGAAAATGAGATACTGGCTCGACAAGATCAACCTGAATAACCAAATTCCAGGTTTTCAGAAAGGGTCATACAAATAAGGCACACCACAAATATTACAGGAAAACATAAAATAAATATTTAGTTAGCTTTTCTTGCGAGTATCATGGTACCGTATGCATACAGGCATACAGCTACAAGGTGCTGCAATGTATGTGTATGCATTTATCTTCATGATTAAAGCATAACCTCAAACCAACCTGAGAGAGGATAAATTGCATACCTCATTGAAATGCCTAAGAAGAAAATTCTTTGTAACACGTCCAATACCCGAGCCACAATCTGCCACAGTTTGAAAATAACACATAAGACTATTGCAGGTTGCACATAAGCATTCTGTAACTGAACATTGCACAGTAACTCTCACAGGATTAGATCAATACAAAAACTCTCGCACGGAGACAAGCTTTATCGATCTAGTCAAAGCCTCCTCGCAGTACTAAACTCACCAAGGGCAACGAGATGACGCTTCGCGGTGCCGAACCGCTCGGCGAGGAGAGGGCGGAGGAAGGCGTCGCTGCCCTTGACGTCCGCGTCGTTCACGCACCCGTAGCCTCCCAGGACCCCCTCGGTCGACGCCTCCACGCCCTAGGCACCATTTCGACAAAATTCTAAGCTAAATTTGCAGTGATGAGTGCGCTGGTGCATGGATTCGGGGGGTTTAGGGTTCAGGGTCTCTGGGAGGAGGAAGAGTGGGTGCCTTACTTGCCAGTAGGTGATAGCCTTGGAGTACCACTCCTTACGCTTCCCTTCGCCGCTCACCTCCTCCCCGGCACCACCGTTGCCTGCGGCGGCGGCGGTCGGGGCGGCTTCAGCTTCCGCGGCAGAGGAGGTTGAGGCGGTGGCGGTGGCCGTGGAGCCCAGCTCTTCCACCCACATCTCTGTGGCGTTGGAGAAGACGCGGCCGGCTGAATCGAATCCGCGGACATCCATCCCTCCGGCGGCGGCGGCGGCGGCGGCGGCGGCCAAGTGAGCTGCTTGCGGCTTGCGCGCGTGCTGGGGGAGCAGGGGAAGGTTTCAAATCTGCTGTTCCAGTTTTTGCAGGGGCGTTTTAGCATATGTACACCCGCGCTGGCGCTGCCGCCACGCCGGTCTTCGTCTTTCCTCTTTTGGGTCGTCCATTTTGTATCAAAGGCCTTGAGGATAAACGATTTTGAAAAAAAGTTTCTACAAGTTAAATCACATTGCAGCGACCAAAGTTGAGAGAATATAAACCTTTTTGGAAACAAAATACTGGAAAATACATTGACAATTAACAGCTCATCTTTCCTCAAAAAGGAGAGCTCATCTTCAGAATCCATCGTCACTAGTTAACCTTTTGCAATGTGCAATATTTCTCCAAACTTGAAGCATGATTTGAGCAAAATACTGACATAATTTTTCGTAACAACTAACAAGCATGAAAAATTCAGCATGCACTTATTGAGAAAACGAGAAGTTAAATATCTCGAGTGATCCACAAGGAAACAATAAGAATTCTGAGATATATTACGCTGAAGAACTCTTGTATTGTATATTTCTCAGAATGTGGTAACTGATACTTAAACAATAGACCATTGTATCTTTTTTCCTCATATAAGAAAAGGAATAATTCCGGTACATGAATAGTCATGTCATAAGGCCAAAAATTTTGTCATAGTATCGGCAAATTATATCCTGCCAATCTGCCTCGTACAAAGTTCAAGCATTTTGAAGCTCTGCGCTACTATTGCTGTCACACGTTGAATCTGAAAAGCATGACGTCGCCTTCCTGCACAATATAATCCTTCCCTTCCAACCTCAACTGCAGGCACAGGACAAATTAATTGATTAAACAAGAATAAACATATATTTAACTGTACGTTTCAAATCACAGTATGTAAGGTATAGCAACACAAATTTGTTTACCAGCCCTTTCTCCCTTGCTGCTCCGAGAGAACCAGCCGCAACGAAATCATCGTAGGCTACCTGAAGTTTCGGAAGTAATCATTGTAAAATTAAAAAGCTGCAGGTAACAATATATTTAAATATCCAAACAGGTGAAGTATATGCAATTTTAACTCTGATTGATCTTAACATGCAAACTGAAATTTGGTTATTAAATTCTTATAACTTTGTACACCACTTACAGTTTCAGCTCTAATGAATCCTTTCTGAAAGTCACTATGAATAACTCCAGCTGCTTGAGGAGCAGTCATTCCTACACGTAAGATTACATGAAGTTATAGCAATCCCAACTTTCCTAAAATCCTTGCAATTATGACAATGAGTGAATTTTAAGGAAGAAGACCTGAAAGAATAGTCCAAGCTTTTGTTTCCTGATAAAAATATACAGAGTTAAAGGTTTGTGTAATGGCTGTGGGAACAAAAAAAAAATTAACATGAAAAAAGATGCACCTTATCTCCAGTTGTGAAATAAGTTCTTAGACCCAGTAGGTTATATGTTGCTTTTACCAAATTTCCCAGTCCACTTTCTGAAACACCAAGAGATTTTAAATATTCTACTCTCTCTTCCAAAGGTAGCTCAGACAGTTCAGCTTCAACCTGTTACACATTCCATGATTTTGTTAGCATAGATAGAGTATATATAGATAGGCAACATCATTTGGGAAAAAAATGAAATAATTAGACAGGCATTTCTTCAAAAGCTTCTTGTAGCTTAGATTCATACAACAAACCTGAGCTGATATAGTAACCATACCAGACTGCAAGTCTGATGCTGCTTTAGCCACCTCTTTTACATGAGGATTGCTATCAGGTTCAGCAAGATCTGATTCTGTTACATTAGCTACATAAATCACAGGTTTCATAGTCAGCAGACAAAGATGATGTATAGCTTCTTTCTCATGGTCAGCCAAATCAACCGATCTTGCAGGCTTTCCATCCATAAGTGCCTCCTGTATTTTTTCCAATCCTGTTTTCTCTGCTTGTTCCTAAATAGAGCAAACTGTTAGAACATAAATGAGAAGGTCATCAAAATGAAATAATCTGTATGTCTTACCTTCACTTTTACTTGTGCATCTTTAGTTTTGCTCTTCTTCAGCTTATCTAACCTCTTCTCTATCTGAAATTATCGTAAAACTGTCAGCAGTTGGTCAGGAACTCAGGATCATACCTAGCAGTAGAAGTGGACTGGTGTCACCAAATTACCTGCTCAAGATCTGAAAATATCAGCTCTAGGTTAATGACATCAATGTCTGACCTGGGATCAACTTTGCCATTGACATGAACAATATCATCGTCCTCAAAGCATCGCACAACCTGAGGGTCCATTCACAAAGAATATATAACTAGTTATTCCTGGAGCCTTGATAATTATTGTCATCTAATATTTTGCAATCTCCAACAAATGAAAAAAAATGATAATGAGTCCCAGCAGTGAGTGGCAGTGCTGGATAACAACGTGGCTGAAATTTTAGTTCCCATATCCCCAGCAGAATGGTACATTGTAATCAACAAACACTAAAACTTGACAGATATAGGAGAGCTTAAGCTGGTAAGCATATGTAAGTGCAACAAAAGCTCACCTGAAGTATGGAATCTACTTCACGGATGTTTGAAAGAAACTGGTTTCCTAGTCCCTGATGTCAACATTAAATTTAACACCATGAATAAACTAACTGGAAGCCATATAAAACTTTGGCCAGCAGAGTTGGAGCTGTCCTGCATGTAAATTGAAGAGAATTCTGAAATCAGTACCTCTCCTTTGCTTGCTCCTTTGACAAGACCTGCTATGTCCACAAGCTCTATGGATGTTGGGACCGTCTGCTGTGACTTGCTTAATTTTGAGAGCACCTGCAAGCGGGGATCAGGGATAGCCACCACACCAACATTTGGGCTGATGGTACAAAAGGGAAAGTTTGCAGCTTGTGCCTTCCCATTTTCGACCTAAGAACATTGAAAACAAAATTGCATCTCATTATTACAGGGAATGACTTGCCCTATGCATGTCAATTGTCAAATACATTTCTCCATTTGAAACATCTTACTGCAACTGCAATAAGCCAAGAACACAACTTGTGCAGCAGCAAAACAACATAAAACCAACAGAGAAATCGGTGGACCCTATTCACTCTCATATAAAGTAATCACACCTACGGTATATCAGCTTTTTCAACAACAACATCTATGTGGCAAAACGTCGAACAGTTGGCGTCCACCGACATCCACCCAACATGCACGCTACAAACCACACTATACAAAGCCAATGCACGAAAACAGGAAGAACATGTAGAGAGAAGAAAGAACCGATATCCAATTCTCTTTTTTCTAGCAATCTCCGGCTAATAAATGCTCTTCACAAC
Source organism: Echinochloa phyllopogon (assembly GCA_033239725.1). Classification (NCBI taxonomy): domain Eukaryota; kingdom Viridiplantae; phylum Streptophyta; class Magnoliopsida; order Poales; family Poaceae; genus Echinochloa; species Echinochloa phyllopogon. Next base: position 4,712,813 of record BTCW01000009.1, on the reverse strand, counting down.
ACGAATTCCTCCACAGGAAGCAACGAAACAAGCAAAGCTTAGTTACTCACAATGGCGTTGAAGAGGGTGGACTTGCCGACGTTTGGCAGCCCGACAATTCCGGCGCGGAGGCTCATGCTAATCCGTGCCGCGCGGCCGGACGAGAACCGCCGGGCGCGGCTGGCCCGGCTCCACTGCCAGTGCCGGAGTAGCGCCGACGAACCGCACGGCGAGGGAAGGGTCGGCGCCGCTGCGGGGGCCCGCGAGAAGCCCGCGAACGCGGAGCCGAGCGCGCGCGACATCGTCGTCATGGGCGCGCCGGCGAGGAGTGCGTGGGCGGCGCGGGAAGCCGGTGGGGGCGGACGGTTGTCAGAGACGAGAGCTGCGAGATGGATAGATGGATGGCACGTGAGCGGTGCGTGAGGCGGTTCAAAGGGCACGCACGTGCGACAGCTGAAGCCACGAGTGCTCGAATCAAACCGCACGCTTGGTCAGTTCGCGGCCTCGCCTTCCCTCTTCGACGGCGACGGCCTCGACGCCTCGTCGGCGTAGCCATGCGCCTCGCTCATCGACGCCTCAAGCCTCCGCCGCGGCCATGCCGCTCCACTACCTTCTCCACCGCGGCGGCCGTCATGAATGCCCCCTCCGCCGACAGCCTGCTGGCGCTCCTGCGCAGCTGCGTCTCGGCGTCCCACCTCCCCCTGGGCCTCCAAATCCACGCGCGCGCCGTCGCGTCGGGCGCCCTAGACTCCCACCTGGCGCTCCAGACGCGGCTCATCGGCATGTACGTCCTCGCGCGCCGGTTCCGCGACGCCGTCGCGGTGTTCTCCGCGCTCCCGCGCGCCGCCGCCGCATCCGCGCTGCCGTGGAACTGGCTCATCCGCGGATTCACAGCGGACGGCCAGCACCGCCTCGCCGTTCTCTTCTACCTCAAGATGTGGAGTCACCCCGCCGCGCCGCGCCCGGATGGGCACACCCTTCCGTATGTCGTCAAGTCCTGCGCCGCGCTCGGCGCGGTTTCCCTAGGCCGCCTCGTGCACCGCACGGCACGGGGGATCGGGCTCGGCCGCGATGTGTACGTTGGGAGCGCGCTCATCAAGATGTACGCAGACGCTGGCCTCATCAGAGACGCGCGCGAGGTGTTCGACGGAATGGCAGAGCGGGATTGCGTCCTTTGGAACGTGATGATGGACGGCTGCATAAAGGCTGGAGACGTGAATGGCGCAGTGCGTTTGTTCCGGGATATGAGGGCGTCTGGTTGTGAGCCCAATTTTGCGACACTGGCATGCTTTCTGTCTTTGAGTGCCGCGGAGGCTGACTTGCTGTCTGGGGTGCAGCTTCACTCTCTAGCAGTGAAATGTGGTTTAGAGCCAGAGGTTGCAGTGGCTAACACATTGCTGTCGATGTATGCCAAATGCCGGTGCTTGGATGATGCATGGAGGTTGTTTGACCTGATTCCATGGGATGACTTGGTTACCTGGAATGGAATGATCTCAGGATGTGTTCAGAATGGGCTTCTCGATGAGGCATTGGAATTGTTCTGTGATATGCAGAGGAGTGGCGTTCGACCAGATTCAGTTACTCTGGTGAGTTTGTTACCGGCTTTGACTGACTTGAATGGTTTCAAGCAGGGGAAGGAGGTGCATGGTTATATTGTCAGGAATTGTGTGCACATGGATGTATTTTTGGTGAGTGCTTTGGTAGACATCTATTTCAAATGCAGGGATGTGAGGATGGCACAGAATGTGTATGATGGGGCTAGGGCAATCGATGTGGTTTTTGGCAGTACAATGATATCTGGTTATGTTCTTAATGGGATGAGTGAAGAGGCACTACAGATGTTCCGGTACTTGTTAGAACAGAGCATCAAACCAAATGCCGTTACTGTAGCTAGCGTCTTGCCAGCATGTGCTAACATGGCTGCTATGGCTCTTGGTCAAGAGATCCATGGTTATGTTCTAAGAAATGCATACGAAGGAAAATGTTATGTGGAGAGTGCACTAATGGACATGTATGCAAAATGTGGTCGACTTGACCTTAGCCATTATATCTTTTCCAAGATGACTGTGAAGGATGAGGTGACATGGAACTCAATGATTTCCAGCTTTGCACAGAATGGAGAACCAGAAGAAGCTCTTGACCTTTTCCGTCAAATGAGTACAGAAGGAATAAAGTACAATAGTGTAACTATATCCTCTGCCCTATCAGCATGCGCGAGTTTACCATCTATATATTATGGAAAAGAGATTCATGGTGTTATTATAAAGGGTCCTATAAGGGCAGACATATTTGCTGAGAGTGCTCTGATAGACATGTATGGCAAATGTGGGAACTTGGATTTGGCTCTTCGTGTTTTTGAATCCATGACTGATAAGAATGAAGTGTCATGGAATAGTATAATTTCTTCCTATGGGGCTCATGGTCTTTTCAAAGAGTCAGTGAGTTTATTGCATTGTATGCAGGAGGAAGGATTCAAGCCAGATCATGTAACATTCCTGGCTTTGATATCTTCCTGTGCTCATGCTGGGCAGGTTGAAGAAGGAATTCGACTTTTTCAATGCATGACTAAGGAATATCAGATCGCACCACGAATGGAGCATTTTGCTTGCATGGTTGACCTATACAGTCGTTCTGGGAAGGTAGATAAAGCTATAGATTTTATTGCTGATATGCCTTTCAAGCCAGATGCTGGCATTTGGGGTGCCCTTCTCCATGCTTGCCGTGTGCATCGCAATATTGAGCTTGCAGACATAGCCTCCCAAGAATTATTCAAATTGGATCCTGGTAATTCTGGTTACTATGTCCTCATGTCCAATATCAATGCTGTTGCTGGACGATGGGATGGTGTGTCGAAAGTTAGAAGATTGATGAAGGATAATAAGGTCCAGAAGATACCTGGATACAGCTGGGTAGATGTTAATAACAGCAGCCATTTATTTGTCGCAGCAGATAAAAGCCACCCTGACTCTGAAGATATCTACATGTCATTGAGAAGCCTTCTTCAAGAACTAAGAGAGGAAGGCTATGTTCCAAGACCAGATCTATGTCACCCCATGCACCCAGACAACAGCACACAGGTCAGCTTTGATTAGAATTATTTTATTTGTTATGCTATCATATGAACCTTAGTTCACCAAGGGGGTAAACATCGAGGATGGTTGGGCAGCGGTGACCGTTTAGACTGGGAATATACTTATCTTGAATGAAGTGCTACTGTTTTGCCAGCCCCAGAATCATATTCCTGCCTTGCTGCTTATCCATGAACAAATTTCAATTCAATCAGACACTGAAATAATAGATACCATTGAGCCACCAAGGGCTATCTAATTATTCTAGCAAGTGAACAAAATGGCAGCATCTAACAGTTTTCCCTTCGAGTAGTATAAAACTAGCTAAAAGGGATGCAATTCTGGTAGATATAGTTCTCTGTTTTAGTACCATTTTCTGTCATCGAAATAGTGCTACACCATTTTCCAGGCATTAATCTACTTTGTTTTGCTGCTGTATTGTGTTATCTAGAATTGCAGGTTATATCATACTTGCAAGATATATCTGTTTGCAGCTATAACCTTAGTTTTCTCCATCGCAACTTGTTTTATTCTTGTATCATTATTTTGTTGTAGGTTTCAATTTGATTTGTCCCTGTGGCACTGATATGCCCTTCCATGGGAAGGAAGAACACATTGCCATACAGACGCCCCGAGTACACCGCCGGTGGCAATCTGCTCGCTGCTGACGCCACGGACGCGATCCATGCAAAGCACGCACAGTGCGCATGCAAGAGGAGCGGCGCAAGATGGAGGCGGCGGTGAATATCATCTGGCGCATAGTTTATAGAGTATTGTAGAATATATAGTGATAAAATTAGAAGAGTAGAGTGTATGGCCGTTCCCTAAACTATCGCGGGTGTGTCATCCTGGTTCCTAAACTCTCAAATTGACGATTTAGTTCCTCAAACTTGTTCGGCTATGTCATTTCGGTCCCTAAACTTGTAAATCATCCGTTCTAAGTTCTCAAACTTATTCGGCTGTATCACATCGGTCCTCAAACTTGGTTTTGAATTTCGTCTGGGCCAACACAGGGTGATCTAAAAAACTTTATCAAAAAATAATTCATACTTTTTTCATACGAACTCGAATGAAGACGAACTTTATATCAAAATTGTAGCCCTCAACGTGATCTACAAAGTTGTAATTGAAAAGTTTTGGAATGTAAACTGTATAGGTGCTAAAATATTGTCGTATATTTATATCATTTCAAATTATATAAATATACAACAATATTTTAGCACCTAAACAGTTTACATTCTAAAACTTTTCAACTACAAAGTTGTAGATCGCATTGAGAACTATAATTTTGATATAAAATTTGTCTTCATTCGAGTTTGTATGAAAAAGGTATGAATTATTGATATAAAGTTCTTAGATCACCCTGTGTTGGCCAGATGAGACTTAAAATCAAGTTTGAGGATCGATATGATACAACCGAACAAATTTGAGAACTTGAACGGATAATTTGCAAGTTTAGGGACCGAAATGACACAGTCGAATAAGTTTGAGGACCTAAACGGTCAATTTGAGAGTTTAGGGACCGGAACGACACACTCGCGATAGTTTAGGGACCGGCCGTACACTTTACTCAAATTAGAATATGTATTTTTCCCACAATGGTGCTGACAGAAGCACATTGGAGCCTTATTTAGATCCCAAATTTGAAAGGTCAAATTGGAAGTATGGTGTCACTTCCTAATCATTGCGTCACTGTGGCATTTCGTTTGTATTTGTGAAAAATTGTCCAAACATTGATTAATTAGACTTAAAATGTTCGTCTCGTAAAGTACAACAAAATTATGCAATTAGTTTTTGATTTCATCTATATTTAGTACTTCATACATGTTATGATATTTTAATACGATGAAAATCTTGTTTTTTTACGTAGTGGAATTTGGAATCAAAACAAGACCTGGCTGGTTAGCACTGACAGCATGAAATTGAGCGTGGAGGTGGAGCTCACGAGGAGATCGAGCGCAATGACACGGAACAAGCAGCCGTAGAGCACCTCCATGCGACTGCGGAGCTGGTGCTGGCGTGCTGAGTGCAGACGTTGCTGCGGCCTGCGGCCGTGCCGCCGCGGCATCCACCTGCCGAGCAAGAGCAGCAGAGAAGAACAGGGTACAGAGAGAGGTCAAAATGGACTTGTGAACCCCACTTTAACGAGGGTGAAATTGACTTCTCATATTCACATACTTCCTCCGTCTCTAGAAGAGTGTCGTTTTCGCTTCCCGAGAAACATCTTTGACCGGATATATAAAAATATATATTAATATTTATGGTGCATAATAAATATTATTAGATAGATATTTGAATCTAATTTTTTAATAAATTTATTTGAAGATAAAAATGTTGCACGTATTTTTTATAAATTAAATCAAAGTCGTGGCACGGAAAAAACGGCGACACTTATTTAGGGACGGAGGGAGTAGCCCATAAATTAATATTTTTATTCCTGTTGGTGTCGGCACAAACGAGCCGTATCGTATGGCCAATGGCTGTGTTTAGTTCTAAAAAGAGGGGGTGAAAGTTTGGTGAAAATATTACATCAGACACTGTAGCGTATTGTAACATTTTTCGTTTGTTTGTGATAAATATTGTCCAACCATGACCTAACGCTCAAAAAAATTCGTCTCGCCGTGTACGTCAAAACTATGCAATTAGTTTTTTTATTTATCCATGTTTAGTGTTCCATGCATGCGTCGTTTGTTATATTTAATGTTTCGATGTGATGTCGATGTGATGGAAAGTTTGGTTTTTTTGAGGGAAGTGAACACAACCATGAAAAGAGGGTGAAAAAAGGAGTGAAAAAGTCACACCAGACGTTGTAGCGCACTGTAGCACTTTTCGTTTGTTTGTGGTAACATTGTCCTATCATGACCTAACTAGGCTCAAAAGATTCATCTCGTCGTGTACATCAAAACCATGCAACTAGTTTTTTATTTACCCACGTTTAGTGCTTCATGCGTGAGGAGAGAGATGTGATGTGATAGGTGAATAGTGAAGTTTGGAGAAAGAAAGTTTGGGAACTAAACACGGCCAATATCACATTTCTCTGATGCCCGGGAGCAAATTTTTTCAATTACGGGGGTGTTTAGTTCCTGAAAAGAGGGTGAAAAGGAGGGTGAAAAAGTCGCATCGGACACTGTAGAGCACTGTAGCACTTTTCGTTTGTTTGTGGTAAACATTGTCCTACCATGACCTAACTAGCCTCAAAAGATTCGTCTCGTCTTGTACATCAAAACCATGCAACTAGTTTTTTATTTACCCACATTTAGTACTCCATACATGAGAAGAGAGATTTGATGTGATTTGATGTGATAGATAAATAGTGAAGTTTAGAGCTAAAAGTGTGGTCGAAAAGTCATATCGGGTCAAATCAGACATTGTAGCGCACTTTAGCATTTTTCGTTTGTTTGTGGTAATTATTGTCCTACCATGACCTAACTAGACTCAAAAGATTCATCTCATCGTGTAAATCAAAACTATATAATTAGTTTTTTTATTTACCTATATTTAATGCTTTATGTATGAGGAGAAATTTGATGTAATGTATCGAGACTTTTTACATAGTGGAATTTTGGGTTGAATTTTGGGAACTAGGGCTTGTTTGGTTGTTTTGCTCGGCACTGTGTCGCCTCGCCGAGCGAGGATAAACAGTGACTGCAGATGTTCGGTCGCCTCGCTTTGATGTCTCGGGGCTTGAGCCAGCAAGATTTAGCTTGCTCTCGTGAGAGAGCCAAATCGGCTCTCCTGCCCGGGCAAGGGCTTCGTTGCTTGTGCCAGCAGCGCAAGGCAAGGCGAGGCAAGCGCAGGGTGAGAACCAAACGCGCCCTAAACGCAGCCATGGAACAGAAGGATCTTCCGCCCACCTGGAATCACAAATTCACAGCGAGTCTTCCGCGGGGTCGTCCTAGGCCATTTCCCAACCCCATGATTAGAATGGTATCCATAAAATTAAATGACATGCCATATAACTAAAAAATAATGTGTCAAGTGAGTCAATGAAGAAAGAGAAAGAAACCAAGTCTTACATGAGACATGGTTTCTACACATTATTTAAGATATAGTGAGAGATGAGTGTCATTAAATTTAAGTTTAAAATAGCAGTATTTAGATTAGAGGGATAGTGTCTTGTACATGTCTTGATAATGTAGAGACTATGGACATCACTGTTATGTCTTGGATCAGGACTACGCTTAGTCGTCTTGTCCATCGCCCTCGCACCGCACGAACGGCGAGGGAATGGTGCTGGGCCGCGCGACGCGTGTACTTGGGACCCGAGCCGACCTGGGTGGGGCTGGCAGCTACAGGTACCATGGGTAGGCCATCAGGCCCATCAGGCCATGGCTGCTACGCAGGGGAGCACGCGCCATGCCGTGGGTGCCTCGTGCCTGTCCTCTCCGAACGTACTTGCCCTGCACTCTGCGGCGGCGGGGTGGCCCGCTGCACCTGCACTGCGTCGTCGTCCCCTGCCTGGGGCCTGGGCAGTGGGCACGCTGCCGATGCCGAGCCGGCTCCGGCGTGCTCCGCAGTCCGCACGGCCGCACAGATTGCTTTCTCTCTCCCCTTTGGCAGCTGCGCGCCGAGTCCGCATATCGTCGCCTGTGCAGCTCAGGTCTGCCGCCGGGAGGCTCGTAGGCCCGCACCGCACGACCCCATCCCTGCTGCTTTTTGCCAGGGGTGGGGGCGGGGCAAGGGAACCCGCAACTGGGCGACTGCATCCCCTACATACAGCGTCACCAATCAGCAGTTGGTTGGAGTCGGAGTAGGCAAGGACCCTATACTTCATGCGAAATCCAGGTCCAGGCTGATGGATCGCACATCTGGGGTGTCATGCATTAATATGGTGATGATTACATGAAGAATCCTATAGAGAAAAATACACTTCCCTTTTTTCTTGAATATAAATACTACGGAGTAGATGGCATTATTCCGCGTTCGTGTCACAAGGACCTCAGGCCTTGTGTTCGAAACATGGGTGTGTTTACTTGTAAAAAGGTGGGTAAAATTTGGTCCAAAAATCACATCGGACGCTGTATCGTACTGTAACATTTTTCGTTTGTTTGGGGTAATTGTTGTTCTACCATGACCTAATTAGGCTCAAAAGATTCGTCTCGTCGTGTACATCAAAATCATGTACTTAGTTTTTTTATTTACTTATATTTAATGCTTCATGCATGAGGAGAGAGATTTGATGGGATAAATGAATAGTAAAGTTTGCAGAGAGAATTTTAGGAAGTATGTGGAACTGTTTGCCGAATATTCTTGTCCAGTCATCGAAATTTTTCAGTACAGCTTCAGTTTCCCTGCACTCGTCATACACTATATCTTATACTCCATACCAACTCTATCATATTTTAATCAACCATCCCAACTATCATCACCTTCCTCCTCACTTTTTCTTTTCCCCCACCCCCGCTCTCTCTCTCCCTCCCTCCTTCCTCACCCTCTCCGCACCCGAACCCCTTCCTTCCCCGCCCCCTCGAGCTCTGCCCCCTCCTCCTCTGCCGCCGCCCCATCCTCGTCGTCTCCGCCCGCGCGTCCGCTCCTCCACCTCCGCCGCCTCGAGCTCCGCCCGCGAGAAACAGCAAGGCTGGCGGCGCGCACGGATCTCTCCGTCACCGCCCTCCCTCCCCTACCAAAGCGACGACGACGTGGCCGCGCTGCGCCCACGTCCAAGGCCATGGCGGGCGCTGCAGCGGGCACGCGCGCTGCGGCGGCCATGGCGGGATGCGAGCGCGCGGGTGTCGGCGACGGGATGCGCGGGTGGCGGCGCGATTCGAGTGCAGGTGGCGGCGATGCGAGCGTCCGGACCGCCTCGACGTCCTCGCCCTCCGGCCGGCACCCTTCCTCTCCCTCTCCTTTGCCTTCCCCTCCTCCTCCGGCCGACGCCTCTCCTCCCTCTCCTCCGCCTCTGGCGACACGACCGAGCTCTCTCTCCTCCGCACCTCCCCCTCCGCCGGCTCGCAGGTCCGTGGCGCGGCTGGCGGCGGGCGCGGACGGCCGCGGCTCGATGGCTTGATGGCGGACGGCGGCGGCGCTCGGTGCGGCGGCGGCCGACGAGGATGAGGAGGATGCTCGTGGTGGTGGCGGCTGCGCGCTCCGGCCAGGCGAGCTCCGTCTAGGGCCTCGGCGGTCGCGTGCGGGCCTCTGCTCCCTCTCCGCTAAGAGGAGACGGGCGACGACGAGATCCGCCGCGGTGACCTCCCTCCATCAGCGCGGCGGCGGGCTCCAGCTCGGCGCCCATGGGGAGCGCAGCAGCAGCACCACGTCGACGGCGACTCCAAGCGATGGCGACGGACGCCATGGCGCGGCGGCGCACCGACTGGATCCACCCTGCGGCCGGCCACCAACGCCCCTCTATCCCTCTCTCCCGCCGAGGACAAGAAGGCGATGCTGGAGGCGGCGGTGGCGAGGGCTAGCTTGTCGCGGTCAAGGGGCGAGCTTGTCGCGGTCGAGGGGCGAGCTCATGGTGAGCTTGTCGCAGCCGAGGGCGAGCGCGAGCTCGTCGTTGCGGGCACGGAGGCGGAGGCCGGAGGCCATGGCGCCGACGGAGACCACTCGATGGGGAGCGGCCAAGCTCAGCGGCTCCGAGCGGCGGTCCGGCGGCGGTGGCAGCCACGGCGGAGCCGCCTCCCCACGCCGCATCCCAAGCCCGCCGGCGGGGGGCGGCGGTGGGCGACGGCGGGACGAGCTGCGCGACGGCGGCCATGGCGGGCTTCCCGTGCGGCGAGGTAGCATGCCAATGGCGAGCGGCGGGCGGCCAAGGCCGAGCGGCGGGCGCGGAGCGGGCGGTTGGCCATGTGGGCCCGCCTCCAGCGTGGCGTCGTAGCGCTCGAAGGGAAGACGCTCTATTTGCCGTATGTGCTCGTCTTGGTACCTGTGCCGGATGTTTTTACGTACGCCGCTGCAGCTCGTTTTTGGCTTCCGTTCCCTGTAAACACTGTAGAGTTTGCTTTTACCGCTCCCCACCGCGAACAGCCTGATACCGTTTCGAATTCGTTCCGAATGTCGTCTCTTTCTAGTCCTGTTCTGTCAATTGTGCCGTGGAGTGAAACTACACAGCTGGAACGGTAGTTTTTACTGCTACCGTACGGTTTTGAAAAAGATTTACAGTACACTCCAGTTCACTAACTACTCCCTCCGTTCCACAATATAAACATTTCTCGATTTCTGTACATCATGTTTGATCGTTCGTCTTATTTAAAAAATTTATAAAAATATAAAAATAATTATGATATACTTAAAATATATATGATGATAAAACATGTCATAATAAAATAAATAATATTTTTATAATTTTTTTGAATAAGACGAACAGTCAAACGTGAACAGAAAAAGTCAACGAATCCTTATATTGTGGGATGGAGGGAGTACCTTTCTAGCTAGCCAACAATCCAGGAAGTGGGCACCCCCCGTCCAGAAGAAACAAACTTTGCATCTGGGTGTCCGGTAGGCTCCGGTTCCGGCGCCACGACCTCGTACGTGCCACATGCTGTCTCTGTGGCTGTCCGCACGCGCAAGGCCAGACGAGAGCGAGGCGGTCGAGCCTGCTGCGAGCCTGCGAGCGAATGAGACGAGACGACGAGGCGAGCGCGATGGGCTGGGCTCTTCACGCAGCGACGTGGTGGACTGGTAGTGCACGTACCGTGGTCTGCACCAGGACAGCAGGCTGCCATCGCCGCCTGCGCCGCTGCGCGCGGTGCCGTGTGCCGGTCGGCCCTCGCCCTGCGCCCTGCTTCCTTCTGGCCACCAAGCACCAACCGCGCTGGCACGGAAACGGCAACAGTGCGCTAGCTGGCCCGCGCGCGACGCCGGGCGCTACCTTTTCTCCTCGATCGCCGGCGAAAAAGAGGATTCGCAGCAGCTCGCCCTTGGCGGGACGCGCCTGCAAACCCAGCGTCACCAGCCAGTTGCCCTGCCCCCGCCCTTTGCTTTGCCGCTTGTCCGGCCATGTGGGCATGTGGCCCTGTCATCTTCCACCTTCCCAAGCCGTGTAGCAGCAAGGGCTAATATATACTAGTATTTTTTTTTGTCGATCAATTCAAACGGCTCGATCGCAGCAGGACATGGGACGCTGCCTCAATCAATGGTGTGAATGGGTGAGTGGTTTCCATGTAAATACGAGGGATTGGTGCAAGTTTGAAAATGAGAGACGGCGGCCGCGGTGATTTGACGGCATGCATGAAGCGCCAGCGTGACCAGCCCGTACGTCCCCCGACCAGCTGCTCTCTGCCTCTCTGCAACCCCGCAGTCCCGCACCCCATCACCCCGCAGCGCCAGCGCGCCCGGCCGGCCCTGTTGCAGTGACGTACCTGGCCTTTCCCTTCCACCAGCAGTCCAGCAGCCAAAAAAGCAGGGAAGGGACGGATCATATCGTGGCTGATATCCCCGTTCAATTCCCTTCAAAATACAAAAATTCTCTCTCTAAATTTCACTATTTACCTATCACATCAAATCTCTCTCCTAAACACTAAACATAAATAAATAAATAAAACTTAGTACAATCAGTATTGACTTTATTGAAGGCCTATCCAAGTCCAAGACATTTGATACTATATTGGTGGTCATCGACAAATTTACAAAGTATGCTCACTTCCTTCCACTCTCACACCCTTACACAGTAGCTCAATTATTCCACAACAATGTCTACAAGTTGCATGGACTGCTCCAAGTGATTATATGGGATAGGGATAGAGTATTCACTAGTCAGGTGTGGCAAGAGTTGTTTAGGCTGTCTGAGACAACACTAAACATGAGTAGTGCCTACCATCCACAAACTGATGACCAGACTAAGCCGCTTAACCAGTGCCTTGAGACATATTTGCGATGTATGGTGCAATCTTGTCCCAAACAATGGTCTCAGTGGTTATCCTTAGCCGAATTCTGGTACAATACCACAACTCATACAACTCATGGAAAAACACCATTTGAAGTAATTTATGGTCACAAACCAGGGCACTTTGGAATTTCAGTAACCTCTACATGCTCATCAGCAGACTTAGATAAATGGCTCAAGGACAGAGAAGAAGTCACGGTTTTCATCAGACATAATCTACTGAGAGCGCAACAACGAATGAAACATCAAGCTGACAAGAAGCGCCAAGAGAGACAGTTTTCAGTGGGTGATTGGGTGTATGTCAAGTTGCAGCCCTATGCTCAAATGTCAGTAGCTCAAAGATCAAGTCAGAAATTGAGTTACAAGTTCTTTGGACCATATCTCATTACACAGAAGATTGGTGCAGTGGCGTATAAATTACAACTTCCGCAAGCAAGCCAGATACATCCAGTGCTACATGTTTCACAGCTTAAAAAGGCTCTACCTCCAAACACAACAGTAAGCACTGATGATCATCTCAACTGTATGCACCAAAAGATATCTTGTACTCCTGTGCAGGTACTTCAACAGCGTCTTCAGAAAGTCGGCAACAAGTCTGTTCCATATGGTTTGGTCCAATGGTGCCATCTTCCTCAAGATTGGGTGACATGGGAGAACCTGCATGCTTTACAAGTGAGTTTTCCCAAGCTTTCCTTGTTGGCCGATGATGCATGATGTTCTGTCAAAGGCGCCTGGTGTGAAGTTTCTGACAACTCGAGGACGAGTTGCTTCTTTAGGGGGAGGGAATGTCACAACCATCTCTGTATGGGCCGGAGGCCGTGTAATAGGTTAGCAGCCTGCGAGCTGAAGTGGGCCGAATGAGCCATGTAATGTTAATGGCCCATGTGCCGAACCATACATTACCGAACCCGTGACGGGAGGAGGGCATCAATGAACAACCAAAACCTAAACTACTTCCTTCTTCCTCCCTTCCGATCTGCTCGGGGCGGCGCTGCCGACTCCCATCGCCGCGCGTGACGCCGGCAAACTACCTCCAGTTATCCTGTCCGGTCCTAGGATCGTGACAGTCTGCAACCGATCGATATCCATGCATCATCTGAGGCACCGTTTGAATAATCTGAGATATGTCACATGTGTTTCCTTTATTTATGTAATATTATCTAAGTAAAACTTCGCATTCACCTCCTTATATGAATCAGCAGTGTTCCTGTCTTTATTTTCAAAAAAAAATCAGCTTCTAGATTATGAGAATCAGAATTTTGAGTGTAGTTTCTAGAAGCTAGATTTTATGTAAAATTTGATAGAGCTGTTTGGCGCATTAGTTTTTATAGCTAGCTTCTATCTCCCTCTCATGTCTAAGCCTAAAATCTAAGATAATCAAGTCCAAAACCAACTTCTAAAATTCCACAACAAGATGTAGATTCTAAAATCCGGCACACAATCTATTATGTTTGAATCCTACTCAGATTTTAAAAGCGTCATTTCCAAAATCTAGCATCCAAGCGGGGCATGAGTTTCTTTGTTCAAAGTAGATTCATGTTCCATAAAGAAAACAGAGAGGAAAACTCATCACGCGTGGAATTGATATGAAAATGAGGAGATATGCCGCACTTTTTTAGATATTAGAATCTCTAGGACTGGGATGCTTTTATAGATGGTCTTCTTTGTGGCCGTCCATCTATTTGGTGGGCTACACAAACCGCAAGCCGATTGTAGCATTCGGTCCATGGGAATCATGAACCATTCCCATCCGTGGGGTCAACGCAACTCGGCCAAACACCTCGGTGATCGGGCACAGCACGGATGGTCGACGCAACTCAGCCAAACACCTCGGCGATCGGCCACAGCAAGAACACGTATCTGCACGTAGGCCCCTACCAAACAAGAATCACAAATAGCTACCCTAGTTAATAGAGCCTCGGATTAGAAAATTTAACAAACCTAAGAAATCTCTACCTGATCCAGACAGCAATCTAGGCGTTGGATTTTGGTGGCCTCGGGCTGGATGGATCTGCTTGGCTAGAGAGCTGCCTGAGAGGCAGCAACCAACAGGCGCTACATATCTTGCAAAATCGATCAAATCAAAAAGGCTTTTGTCGTCCAATTAGTCTGTCGACAATCAATAACTAGCCCTTGAAGTTGATGGACCACATCGGGCAAAGTGACACCTTGAGATACGGTTATAAACTTTTACTTCTTAAACGATGAATTTCGAGGCACGATTCACACGTGAATATTATATTTTTTTTTCAACTTACCATCGAACATATTTGAATTCTTATAAGTGCGCGAAAAAACTTTCTAGCAGTGATAATGTGGACTGATGATTAATTGAATGGATCAAATTCCAAGGCATGGATGATTTGTACACCGATTTAGTTAGTTAAGGACTAATCTACACCAATAAAAACATGATAAATGAAAGTCATATTTTCGCAATACTTAAATGATGAAAAATACTATTCTTCCTTACACGTAATAAAAAACAAAAGTTAGTACGTAGTTACTAACTTATTCCCATGCATTGCCAATTTGCTAGCTACTTCTCTCCTCTCACCCGTGTGTACCACGGTGCACCACGACGAGCCGAACCAGCCGGCGCGGCGCAGCCGCCGTTGCCACGCATCGCTGGAGATGACGGCCTGCCGGCGGAGGAGCCGGCGCCCGCGCGTGCCGTTTGGCATTGATCTCACGCCCCTCACGACGTCAGTGGGCCGGCCGGGAGGATAACATCCACACCGGGTCTTGTGCACCATGTTCATACACCCCTGGCAGCTCCATCCATCTGGTCTAATTAACAAAGACCTGGGCCCTAATAAAGAATTAATGAAGACCCTCTGAGGCTGATCATTACTTGAACATCAAGACAGCGGCAAAGCATCATTAAGAACTCGTACGGACACAAACAGACGGTGCTAACGTTAACGTTGCGGTGAGAGGCAGCAGGCTGCGTCCTCCACCTCCATTCCCGAGCTCGCTGCCCACGGGTCTAGGGTTTCCTCGCGCCCTCCGCCTATATAATTGGCCCCCTCCTCAACCACTCCTCCACTCCCTCTCCAGCTTTCCTCTCTCCCATTGCTTTCCTCTCGTTCGTATATATCCACTGCTAACCCCAACCAGAGCAACTCCCTCTTCCACCCCTTCTCTCATGTCGTACCGCGGCGGCGAACGAGCGGACCAGCGTCCGCCGTACCGCTACACTGGTTTCGGTTGCCCTCCGCCGGCGACCACGCCGCGGCCGGTGCCGGCGGCCGTGTTCCGGGCGTCCGCGTCCTCGGCGCCTCAGGCCTCTTTCTCGCCTGCGACTGCTGCGGTGCCGGTCACCACCCGCACGCCTTCGTCAGCATCATCTCCGGCTCCGGCTCCGCGAGAATTGGCTCAGAGCGCCCCCACGCGGGCGTGCGAGCCGGGTCTGGTCTCCTCTCCGCCGTCTGCCGCGGCGCTGGCGAAGGAGAAGAAGATGGTCCTCTCCGAGACCGCTCTGGTGCCGCCGGCCGCGGCCGCGGCCGCGCCGGGGGCGGCTGCTTCTGATGCGGTGTACGCCGCGATCGTGGATCTGGTGCCGGACTCCAACGAGGAGCTCGCGCACCCAGCGCTGCCAGGCCTCGGGACCGTCGAGAAGATGATCCGCGCGAACCATCTCCTCGTCGTCGCCGACAACAACCTCTTCCACTACGATGTGACCTAGCCCGCCCTCTTCCTCCATCTCCCCCGATCTACTTGTTCCTGCTCGTATATATATGCAATATGCCTGCTTAGATGCGTGTAGCATGTTCATCATGCCTGATTGTATGTATATTCGCTTGCGGCTTGCCTGCTTAAATCTTGTGGCCTTGTGAGATATTTCTTCTACTGTTCTCTTGTGCTTTCTTGTTGGTTCTTTGCTGTCTGGGGAACGTTGCAGCTGTACATGAACAACATGGGCTTCCGATCCCATCCTGTCGATGGATGTTTGGTTGGATCCCACGTTCATAAGGGGCTTTCTCTTGTGCCACCGTGCAACATAGCTCCCATTCCTGCGTTTCCCCTTGCCTCGGTCGCTTCTTTTGTTCTTGCTTGAGCTGCTGGGCCGGTGATGGGAGTGCTCATGATCTTGCCACCTCTCTGATCCATGAGAGTTTGGATACAGCACCCACGCCTTTGAAGTGAAACGGAAGGTTTCCTCCAGTAGCATGCAGCGTTTTTGCTGTTCCTCATCGTTATGTCTGCTCCATCTGTCTGTGTTCATGCAGAGGCCTGTTCTTTCTCTGCAACAATTTCGCTCCTATGTTTGGACGGTTTCTTGAGGAAGAGGTCCCGCAGACCAGTTTCCTGTTTCGTGAAAAAGCTGTTCTTGTGTGAAAGATGGCAAGCCAGAACATCAAATCGGAAATTAATCGCGGCAGATGCTTTGCAAATCGCATCATGCAGATATTCGACCGGTTTGCATCCATGCGGTGCGCGTTCTTTCGTTGGTTGTCGTTTCAGCACAAGCTCTTTCATCCATCCTTCTGCTGCTTTTGTTTTTCTTTTGAATCTTTGGCTTTCTTTCTTGTGACCTTTTTTCATCTGTTGCGAAGTACTACGTACTCTTGAACTTTTCCCTTTATGAACTGTCAAATCGGTTGCTCGGCTTACACGGGGTCAGCCTTACGTCGATTGAGCTATACATAGTTCCAAAACGATTGATTGCTGCGCAGAGGCCCCAGCCGTGTGCCGTCTTGATCTTTCTTTTTCTGTTTTGACAAAAATGCGGTTTCTGCTGTTTTGTTTTTTTCTTTCTTATGTTATTTGCTTTGGCGAAGATGAAAACCGTACATGAACTGAGCTTCCGATCTTATCCTGCTCATGGATATTGATCGGAGCGAGATGTGCGAGAGTTCCCTACCTGCGCGTCACCCTCAGCTCTGGTCGGTTGTTTTGGATCACTGCAGTGCTGCTCTACTGGATCGGTGATGCGAGAGTGCTGAAAATTGACTGCCTCTCTAATCTTTCGAGAGTTCGGTCCGCGGCGCGCACACCTTTGAAGCGAAACGAAAGGTTTCCTCCAGTAGGTATCATGCAGCTC
Organism: Echinochloa phyllopogon; assembly: GCA_033239725.1. NCBI lineage: Eukaryota > Viridiplantae > Streptophyta > Magnoliopsida > Poales > Poaceae > Echinochloa > Echinochloa phyllopogon. Next base: position 4,695,895 of record BTCW01000009.1, on the reverse strand, counting down.
GCAATCTTTTGTTGTTTCTCGTGCACGTCGTGTGCGTATGATTTTGAGGGGACATTGATAACAACACGCCTAATACAGTTGTTCATCCGTTCTCGTCCTGCCCATGGACATGGTCGGAGCATTTTCATCCGCTTGTGGCTTTCGCCTTTCGGGTACCATGGTCTCCTCGCTCCGTCGTTTGCCCTTGGTTGCATATGATATGCAAATCCGTGCCGTGCTTCCGATGAGCGACGACTTGTTTATTTTGGTGCTTCTCTGAATCTTGTGTGCACGTTTTTTGGACGCTTCTTTGAGATAGTGGGCCAGATCATGTTCCCGTTTCATGCTATGTTCTCCAACTGCTTTATGCCCGTTCATCTGCGGTCTGCCTGTTTCAAGGGTATATGTGTGGCCTTGCTTCATTTTTTTTTGTTTTTGAGAGGATGTTTCATTTGACTTGAGAGATTTATACATTGAAATTTGATTTCTTGCTTCTTGTATTAATGTTGGCGATCCACGCAAAACTGGAAAAACAATCATGCAGAAGCATCATCATCCCTGTGTCCTGTGGTGATGTACGTGTTCTTTCTTTTGTTGGATGCTATTGGAGCAGAACCTTTTGATGCTGTGCTGCTTGGTACATATTTGGCATCTTCGTTACTTTTTGCTTCTCCTTTTAAATCTTTCTATTCATTATTTCGGTCTCTTTGATTTGTACTGAACTTTTGCTTTTGGTAAGGTGAGATACCTTTCTAAGTTCGTGCGTTCTAAGGGCAGGCCCAACGCGACAGGGTGTACTACTGCCCCAGCTTCCACATAGGCAACAGAGCTCCACGAAACGCAGAGCGGTGGCCTCGTAGGGTGTCAGAGACACCTGCACAGGCACCGGCCTCTTCATCTGACAAAAGGTGGAGGTATCTGTTGAAGTCCGCGTTGGGGAACGAAGTGACTCCAACTTCCGTAAAAAGGCATTCACTTATGTAATAAAGCAAAGAAAAGCGAGTGAATAGTGGAGCTAGGTACAGACTAGAGAAATAGAGCCTGGACTGGGGATTAGTTGCTTCAACTCACCTAAATCTACGTGTACATCGCTTTTTTCATGAGGCCAACGTTCTCGGTGGCTTGCGTTGGGCCTGCCCTAAGCATGTTTTGCAACAAATAGTTCCAAAAATCTGATGGTTGCGCAGATACGACCCCACCGCTTTTGTACGATGGAGATTCGTTGTGCTGTTCCCTTTTGGTACTTTTTTTTGGAGTTTTGTTATCTTTTACCTAGACTTTGATCGATTACATTATTTTACATTGCCAAGTGCAGTAACTTCTGTGGTAATTTGTTATTTGGCATGCTTCATGATTGGGAAGCAGTAAATTCTCGCATGGAAGAGGTTTTGTGGTTAATTGTTTTGTCTTGTTACATGTGTCACTTCGAAGAACCCTTCAGATGCTTGATTTAATTCCATTAAACGTGGTAGTGTGTTAATCTAGCATCTTGAGGTAATGAACCGTTCTGATACTGCACAAAACAGGAATCCTTCGGATTGCACACCAACGGACAGGATTTTAGGGAATCAATGTCACCACCTTTCATCCCCAACCCCAAGCCACCCAAATCCCTAATCCCCCGTCTCCCAACTCGATCCGCTTGCTTGGGCTGCTGGATTGGGTCCCTTTGCTCGTCAGCATTCCTAGTTGCTGGATCTACCATGGCCGCGTCTCCATTCAAGCGCGCTTCCCAGTTCCCACGCTCCAGTGTATTAGGCAACCATCAAAATGGTCACCCCCCAAATGCTTTGCCCTTCAGCCCCGCTGTAGTTTAATTGTCTTGTGTTCCACCCAGAATTGGAGTTTTTTCTTCATACATTTGCTGTAAGTCACTTAAATTTTCTCTACTATTGGTGTCTGATTGCACGAATGTGGATATTAGCACATTGACTTCCCTATTGTTGCCTAACGCCAGGACCAGGATAAGGAACTAGCAGTACTGTCTTGTTAACGTACTGTAGGATGAGAATTTTGCTGTACTTTTGGTGGATCTATGATGCTGAGTTCTAGTTATGCTTTCAATGGGACTAGCTATTCTTTCTTTGTATGATTTGATTGTGAAACTACAGTTTAATTTATCACAATGAGTTGTTATGAATTTACTTTGTCTTGTGTTCAATTGCCTTTAGGTTGCCATTAATCCTGAGTCGAAGTCAAGGCAAACAAACAGGGAAGTGCTTAATGAACTTATCAAGTTGCATGGGAAGACAGCTCTAGGCGGCAAATTGCCTGCCTATGATGGAAGGAAGAGTCTTTACACTGCTGGTCCACTTCCTTTTGAATCAGAAGAGTTTGCAGTTACACTGGTTGATCCGGAAAAGAAGGAGAAAGAAAGGTTTTCCCAGATCTTATCATAGTCCATCTTTCAGTACTATGAAAACTTTCTCCTCTAGAGCTATTTAATCCTTTTCAACTTGTAGGGCGGAGAGAGAATACAAGATCACAATTCGGATTGCTGGGAGAACAGACATGTACCACCTTCATCAGTTTCTGCGCGGAAGACAGAGGGACATGCCTCAGGAGACCATACAAGTACTTGATGTTGTCCTTAGAGAGTCGCCATCTTGGAAGTATATTAGCTATACCCGACTTCACTTGAATTTTGCATGAATAAGCTTCTGTCCAGGGCTCGTTTATTCGATTTCCTTGATTGCTACTGATTAATTCTTTGTAATAATCTTTTCATTGCAGTTATGTCACAGTGTCCAGATCCTTTTTCTCTACTACTTTTGGTCACAGAGGAGACATTGGCGAAGGGCTTGAGTGTTGGAGGGGTTACTACCAAAGCCTGCGCCCAACACAAATGGGGCTTTCACTGAATATAGGTCACACTGACCCCCCCCACCCCCCCACCCCTCCCCTCCCCACCACTTCACTTGAGTGTTGGAGGGGTTACTACCAAAGCCTGCGCCCAACACAAATGGGGCTTTCACTGAATATAGGTAACACTGACCCCCCCCCACCCCCCACCCCTCCCCTCCCCCCTTATGTTTTTGTTGTGCATTGACTATTTGATCTGTTAACATTGTTTTTTATCCAGATATATCAGCAACATCCTTTTTTAAGCCCGTGACAGTGATCAAATTTGTGGAGGAGTTCCTGAGCATACGTGATACCTCGCGGCCTTTGTCTGACAGAGATCGTGTGAAGGTTAGAAATTTCCACCCTGAGAATCTACAAAACCCCTTCTACATTACATCATGCTATTGGCTTCTGTTTGTTAACTAATTTTGTTTGACTTTAACTGTGTTCAGATAAAGAAAGCTTTACGTGGAGTTCGCATTGAAACAAGTCACCAACCGGACCAGATTAGAAGATACAAGATAACAGGGATTACTCCCATCCCTATGAGCCAGCTGATGTAAGTAACTATCTGTAAAGGCCGCCCTGCTTTTCCCTACAGCATTGGGAACTTATTTAATATTGTGCATGTCTTTATATGTGTGTATATGGACTTAGGAATAAGACAGTTTGAGAGTAGGAAATATTACGTTGAGTAACATTATCTAAGATGTGTGTTCCTTAGTGAAGATTAATTCTGAATTGATTGTACGTTAGCATGGACAGAGACTCGATGGCTCCATTATACTTGATTATGCTTAGTAACATGCATGCAATAGCCTGGTTATCACACTTAAACTAAAGATTATGCTTAAGAGTGGTGCTAATGCCCCTCCCAATTATTTCATCATGGTTCAGTCCCTGTACATCAGTTATTATCTTCTAAATATTTGTGGTGTTACATTATTGCAATTCGAGTGTTCTGACTTATGTTAACATTGTGTTATCAACTTACAATACGTTTTTGCCATTTTAGATTTCCTGTTGATGAGATGGGTACAAGAAAGACTGTTGTGCAGTACTTTTGGGACAAATATAACTACAGATTGAAGTATGACTCTTGGCCCTGTCTTCAGGCAGGCAGTGATTCACGACCTGTATATTTGCCTATGGAGGTACTGTATCCATTGCCATTCAGTAGTGCTTGAATTATTGATGTTGTATTTAGTGTTTTATGACCTTTTTTTTCCAATAATGGTTGTAGGTTTGCAAGATTGTCGAAGGGCAGAGATACTCTAAGAAGCTTAATGACAGACAAGTGACCAACATACTAAGAGCAACCTGTAAACGTCCACAGGAGAGGGAGCAGAGCATCCGTGATGTATGTCTTGTGACCTTTGCTTCACCTCCGTTTATTGGAAAAAATATTTTCTCTATTGGATATCTTTCTGATGGCATCTTTTCTAATGTTCTACCTAGATGGTTCTGCATAACAAATATGCAGAGGATAAGTTTGCTCAGGAGTTCGGCATCAAAGTCAGCAGTGACCTAATATCTGTTCCAGCCCGTGTGCTGCCTCCACCCTTGGTAACTTCGCTAAATTCTTTTTTTTTGTTTGCTAGAAGTTGTCAATGAATCACATTGTCCTGTTGTTTTTTAGTGGAATAATCAGTTTCTTTGCTGTATTTCAGTTGAAATATCATGACTCTGGTAGGGAGAAAACTTGTGCGCCAAGTATTGGACAATGGAACATGATTAATAAGGTGATACCATGTTCTTAGCTAGCAATTTCACTCTGAAATTTGCCGAGCAGTGCCTTAGCTGTCAATAAAATTATTGTGAACTTGTGTATCATCTTTTCATGTTGGAATTAGGAGTATTTGTCTCCTTTTCATGTTGAAACGATCAGTACCAATTTTTCTAGCTCGGTTTTATAGATGTAAGAAAGCTTTCTTACTACTGTGTATCTTGGTACCCATTTCCAGAAAATGATAAATGGAGGAACTATCGATAACTGGACTTGTTTGAACTTTTCGCGCATGCGTCCTGAGGAGGTGCAGAGGTTCTGTATGGATCTGACTCATATGTGCAATGCCACTGGAATGGTTAGTTGTTCACTACTTGCATGTTTTATGAACTGTTCTCAAGTCATTCCATGCTGTTTGGTATGCATACAGCTGACTTCTTATAAACCCTGCAGAATGTCAATCCACGTCCATTTGTTGAAGTCAAGTCAGCTGCTCCAAACCATATAGAGAATGCTCTGAGAGATGTACAAAGGAGGGCCACACAAATGCTTGCCCAACAGGGCACAGGAAATCAGCTACAGCTTCTTATCGTAATCCTGCCTGAAGTTAGTGGTTCTTATGGTACGCATACTGCTCTCTGGATCATACTCACCTTTGCTATTTATTGGGTATTTTTTTATATATATGTCTCTCCTACTTATGCAGGAAAAATCAAAAGAATCTGTGAGACTGACATCGGAATTGTATCTCAATGTTGCTTGCCAAAGCATGCTAGCAGGCCAAACAAGCAATATCTGGAAAATGTTGCACTCAAAATCAACGTCAAGGTCTCAATATCCATGTTCTTTGCATTAAGTTTTTGTTTTAGTTCTTTTTTTTGTAGGAATCTTATTATTCTTTTCCTTGTGCAGGTTGGAGGGCGCAACACTGTTCTTGAGCGAGCCTTTGTACGCAATGGCATACCCTTTGTGTCCGAAGTCCCAACAATCATATTTGGTGCTGATGTCACACACCCCCCACCAGGAGAGGACTCTGCATCATCCATTGCTGCTGTTAGTTTCTTCTTATAACTGTCAGATTCTCGATAATTATTCAGTTGTATGATGGGATCTTACAATGTGATATTCCTGCTAACAATTTAGTGCAATCTGCGGAGTTATCTTAAATTAAGTTATCATGGTGAATCCTCATGCGTAGGTGGTGGCATCAATGGACTGGCCAGAAATCACCAAGTACAGAGGTCTGGTTTCTGCTCAACCACACCGACAAGAGATAATAGAAGATATGTTTACTGTCAGTAAAGATCCACAGAAGGGGCACAATATTAATGGTGGTATGATCAGGTTAGTTTGTGATTGACCTGAGTCCACTTACTGTTAGTTATCACATGGTTTATCTGCGTAGCTGACATGGTCTTGTTTGCAGGGAGCTACTGATAGCTTTCCGCAGGAAGACAAACCAAATTCCTGAGAGAATAATATTCTATATGTATGTCTTTCAGATTCTTGTTTCTGGTTTATCTCTGTATTTTGTTGAGTGAATTATATTGACTTGATCACTCATGTAAAGGGTTGGTGCAAGTGAAGGTCAATTCAGCCATGTACTGCTTCATGAAATGGATGCCATCATAAAGGTAATGATTTCCTGCATAATAGTTTGTTTATCAAATTCAAATAGGGTTTGCTTTGCCATATGCCCATATTGATGGTTTTGTACCCTTTGCCCCTCTCTGTTTCAAGGTTTGTGCTTCTTTGGAGGTGGGATATCTACCTTCAGCCATGCTTGCGGTTCTGCAGAAAAGACATCACATGATGCTCTGCCCTGATGTTAATGGAAGGTGTGGTCCAACTGACCGCAGTGGAAATATTTTTTCAGGTTATTGATCTGACCGACAAAAGTGGAAATATATAGCTGCTGGTTCTGCAAACATTTGCTGATCTGAGTGTTTTGTGTCTCACTTGTGCTGCAGGAACTGTGGTTGACCAAATTATTTGCCATCCTTCTCACATTGATTGCTACTTGTGTAGTTATGCTGGTATTCAGGTAACTATATGTTTGTATTCCCACTGGAGTTGTCAGTTTTTCACTAATGTCTTCGTTATATATTAGAGCTGACTTCATAATCCCTATGGCATGTCAATCCATGTCCATTTGCCTGTCTAAATGTTGATTACTTCTCATATGATCATTTTGATAAATTTTCCGTTATGTTCCAATATATTAGCTTTAGATGAACATAATCATTCTTATACTACATTGTATTGGTTTTGCTTATTTTCAGAGAACTATAAGTGGAGGAATTTCAGACAATGCTTTGCTTATTCCTAACAATGTAGAGAATGATTTGAGGTCTATGACTCCTCAAGAGTTCCGTGCTGACCAAAAAAATCCTGAAATGATCGTGATAGAGGTGAACCTGCTTGATGCTAGCGTTAATGTGCCCGTTCTTGAGGGTTCTTCCGTGGAAGACGCTGTTTATAAAGCAATGGAAAACCTCAACGTCAGGGTTATGGATTTCTATCTTACCAGTAATACTAGGCCACAAAGTATTCTCAGCAAGGATTTCATCGTGCAAACTTCTTTTGATGTTACCGTAAATCCAAGACTAAGAGGTGGGAGTGGGGGTTCAACAAGTGGTAGCAGGAGTGATACAGTGCCTCGACTTTCACAAAGTCCAAGTGACAGAGTGCCTCTAGTAGATTTCATTGCATACTGGAAAGAGAAAAAGCAGTGGTTTTTGAGAGTAAATATACCACCAGCTCTGCGACGAGCGAAATACGCAGAAGATTTGGATGTCAGTTTTGGTACTGGGGCACACCTAGTTCTGCGTATGTTGTTGGACTGCCTAGAGAGGACAAACGCAGCTGGAGATTGTTACGAAGGCAGTTTCACGATCAAAAATATTTTTTTTCTCGAACTACGCAGGAGAGCTGCGTGTCATTTCATTAAGGCAGAGAAAAAAAAAGTACACGAGTCTGGTTAGACCCTACCCGAGTACAGCGAAACACAAAAAACACCACACACCCACACTTTTTAAGCTAAAACAGACGCGCCACACACTTCCACAGCACTTGACCAAGACCTATAGCGCCTAGACGCCTAAGGTCGGCGACCTATGCAAGAGCTCCTGGAGTTTTTTAGCTCCAGCACTGCACCAGAGGCTGCCCTCATTTCTGACAGCCACAAGGACCTCCTGAATGCACGGCCTGGTGTTGTCAAACACATGAATTCCGATGTTTCCAAACTTCCCAAGCCATCAGAATTATCAGGGAATTGAGGCCCTTCCGCTCTTCCTTGGGCACACTAGAAATAGCTGTCCACCACCATTTGGTGAACCTTGAGGTTGTAGGATCGGGAGACAGAGTGGATAGGCCCAGCTGGTGGAGTATCAATGCCCAAATTTGGCGGGTGAACACACAACCAACCAGCAAATGGTGGATGGTCTCCTCAGCCTGGTCACATAGAGGGCAAGCTAAAGGATGCGCCAAACCCCTTTTTGCAAGACGATCCGCCGTCCAGCATCGATTCTGGAAGACCAACCAAATGAAGAATTTACAACGAGGAGGAGCCCAGTTCTTCCATATTCTTTTCCAGGGGCCAAACTTGATGGATCCCACAAAGAAGGCAGCATAGGCAGATTTGCTGGTATATGTCCCAGATTGGGTCAACTTCCAAGTAAAGTGGTCAGGTACCTCTGGTTGCAGAATTAACCCATCGACCATGTCCCATGTTTGAAGATACTCGATAAGAACTTGAACTGTAAGCGCCCCTTTTATGTCAGCCACCCACCCTCTGTTCTGAAGCGCTTGAGCAACCGTTCGTCGCTTTGCTGTGCGCTTAGGAACTGCATTGAAAAGGTTGGGGGCTAGTTCAGCCATGGTGTGTCCATTGAGCCACCTATCTGTCCAGAATAATATTGCCTCCCCATTTCCGAGTACTGCATCAACTGAAATCTGGTAGAGCCCGGGCCTTGTGGGGCACTTGGACTGGGAGGCCAGCCCAGGGCCTTAACGGATCAGTTCTTTCTGTCCACAGCCAGCGAATCCTCAGAGCCCACCCTAGCAGCTCTAGGTTAAGTATTCCAAGACCGCCATACTCAAGAGGCCGCTGAACTTTTTCCCAGGATACCAAACAGTTGCCTCCATTGGCCTGCTCCTGACCTTTCCAAAGAAATCCCCTTCTTTTCTTGTCAATAGCTTTGATAGCCCATTTTGGCAAGTCCAAGGCAATGAGGAGATAAATGGGGGCAGCTGTCAGTACTGCTCGAACCAACACTAGCCTCCCAGCTCTGTTAATTAACGACGCCTTCCAACCAGGAAGATAATCAGAGACCTTGTCAATTAGAGGTAACAACACTTCCTTTGTGGGCTTGCCAATTGTGAGAGGTAACCCAAGGTAAGTACAGGGAAACTCTTTGATGGAGCAAGCCAATATATCAGCTGTAGTTGTCAGTTCCTCAGGAGAACAGTGGATAGGAGAGACCGAGCTTTTGGACAGATTAGTGTGAAGGCCGAAGCATGCCCAAAAAACTCAAGCATCTGTTTGACCACCTGTAGGCCCTCTATTGCCGGTCTGAGGAAGAGTACAACATCATCAGCATAAAATGAGATCCGATGTCTAGCTTGCTGAATGGACAATGGCTTCAACAGCTGCTTCCGAGTGGCATACTCCACGATGGAGTTTAGAACATTCATAACAAATATGAAGAGCATAGGGGAGAGGGGATCCCCCTGTCTAAGACCTCGCTGACGAACGATTGTATCCCCTGGCTCCCCGTTAACTAGGATCTGAGTGGAAGAGGTTGACAGGAGCAGGCATAAGAGGTCACACCATCTCCGGCCGAAACCAACATGATGTAGGATTTCTAGTAAGAACGACCAAGAGACCGAATCAAAAGCTTTAGAAATATCAAGCTTCAGCAGGATATGGGCCTCCTTTTTCTTGTTCCTATGCAGCAGCCGGACCATCTGTTGGACAAACATGAAGTTATCATGGATACGCCGCCCCCTCACGAAGGCACTCTGGTTAGCGGAGACCAATGTGGGCAGAATAGGAGCCAACCGGTTTGCCATGATCTTTGTCACAAGTTTAGCAAAGCTATGAATCAGATTTATTGGACGGAAGTCTTTGACCTGGACAGCATCTTGCTTTTTAGGCAATAGAGTGATGAAAGCTGTATTCAGTAATCTGAATCTGAACACATGACCTCGATAGATAGCGTCTAGAGCCATTAGAATATCTCCCTTAATAATACTCCAACAAGATTTATAGAACCTGCCCGTGAAACCATCTGGTCCTGGGGCCTTATCCAAAGCCATATCCTTTATAGTTGCCCAAACCTCCGTCTCTTGGAAGGGAGCGTCCAGTGCTGAAAGGTCCTGATGTTGCAGGCCTAACTCATCAAGCTTAATAGTGTAATCCCTATCCTCTGCTTTGCCAAGAAGGTTCTCATAGAAATCCAGCACCGCCGCCTGTTTGTCCTCTTGAGAAACGGCCAGCTGATCGCCAACTTGCAGCTTGGGTATGAAATTCTTCTTTTTCCTGAACCTGGCTTGTTGATGGAAGAAGGATGTATTGGCATCGCCTTCTTTCAGATACAGTATTCTGGAGCGCAGCCTAGCAATTGTACGCTCCAGGGATGCCAGTCCCAGGCAGTGGAGTTTGAGTTTCTTGCGTAACCACTCCTCCCTGTCAGAAAGAGGACGACTGTCACGTTCAATTTCCAGTTGATGAAGGACTTCCTTGGCCATTCCAAGTTGTACTTTGATATTCCCCACCTCCCGCTGTCCCCATTTTTGCAAGCCTTTACTAAGCCTTTGTAGCTTCAAGAACAGGCGCTCTACTGCACAGTTAGACTGCACAGGAGCTTCCCAGTTCTGTTTGACAGCATCAAGAAAGCCTGGTATTTTGGTCCAGAAACTTTCAAAATGGAAACGACGCTTGCCAGTGCTGGCCATTTTGAGACCCAGAATGAGGGGACAATGGTCAGATACACCTGCAGTGGTACTTTGCAATATAGAGTCAAACGAGGAAAATAAAGTGCGCCGGAGAAAGCTGAAATTTAGTGGTACTTTGCAATATAGAGTCAAACGAGGAAATACACGAGAAAACAACGAGCTATGAAACTACAGTAGATTACAGTTCTGTATATACCAGGTCAGCTTAAGCAATATACTATTAATAGTTGTAATTATTTCAAACACCAAAGAACCAAGAGCCGCATCACTGGCTGAAATTTATTTTTTTCGTATGAATTTTTACAAAATTTGTTTGAATATCAACTTTTGATATAATTCACATCTACTTGATACTATTGTGTTTGCAAAGTTTCAACAAAATTTAAAACTTTTAAGTGCGACATGCAAGGCCGAACGTATAAGCTCCGCGGTCGCTTATACGTGCGGTAATGCGTTTCTGCTATATATCCTGCACGTTAAAAACCCAACATATCCCGTTCTTGTGACATCTGGTCCTTTCTTTTGTACTCTTATTAGTTTGAATGGTATGAAGTATGCTCTTTAACTTTTTGGTCATTCCAGAGTTCTGGGAAAAAGTGTCTGCACATTATCAAAAATGGATTGTGTATTTGAGTTGTGGGGTTTAATAAGGTATGTCAAGCCTCGGAGAATCAACATAGATCGGCTGCTAGCAGGGACAAGGGCAGCGGCTACAAAACTTGGAGGTGATGGTACTGAAGAATTTCTTTGTTCAAGATCAGTTATGAACCAATGCTCTGAAAAAAGGAGGGGAAGAAGAACTGTTACAGCGTGTTTACAACTGATGATGATATATGATTATATGCATGTGTTACCGCTGAGAAATTGGCTGGAGACCTGTGACAAGTTGGTTAGAGATCTTCTCTTGAGAGATGTATGTTTTTTGAGAGGTGGTCTTAGACAGTGATTTATTTAGGAGGATACCACTGTGATCCGGAGAACAATCAATCAAGGAGCTGTACGTCTGCGTATATGCCGGCTGTCAGTGGTTGGGTTTCAAGATTTCAATCTCCCGGTCCGAGGTGAATGATTCTAATCTGGAGCATCATGCTTGATGCTTCTTCCAGGAAGTTGCTCTCTTCAGTTTTGGGATCATCGTCTCTCTGAAGCTCGAGTTATCATTCCATAGAACCATGCGGGAAGCACATGAACAATCAAATCTGCAGTGTGTTTCTTTGTTGATGTCCAGAATCAGGGGTCACCTACTCCCTTGGCCTTTTCTAGAAGACATTGGCCTTTGCTTCTTCTTTTTTTGAGAAAAGGGTTGGATTTTATTTTTTTAGAAAAGGGTCGAATTTTATTGATATAGAAGTATTACAACCAGGCCCCTCACCGGGCATCCCTGACTAAAAAAGAAATTACACATAAACCCCGGACAGGAACACCCAGTGCCCGATTGCCCGTTGCCGCCCTCGACCGTCGTTGCCGCAGTCCGGTCCTCCACCTCCCGCAATGAAGGAAACCCAGAACGAAGCTCACGACCGATACTCGGATCGACAAAGAGACTACGGGAGTGATTGGTTTGTTGCATAAGAGCCTATGCAGGCTTCCTTAATGCAGGGCGGGCTTGTTTGGATCCCTGAACTACCCCTTAGCCTGGCTCCAGATATGCAAAATGGGTTGTACCGCCTGCATTGCTGGGAACCCATTTCAGCTCTGGTTTAGATGTAAAATTTGCACTTTAAATTTAGCCCTTTATAGTATATGTGTCAATGTAGCATTTCGTTTGTATTTGTGAAAAATTATCCAAAAATTGATTAATTAGGCTCAAAATGTTCGTCTCGTATAGTACAACAAAATTGTGCAATTAGTTTTTGATTTCATAAGTGTGCAATTAGTTTTTGATTTCATCTACATTTACTGTGCGTGAATTTTCTTCTCGTCTTTCTTGCCGCTCTCCTCCCTTCGATTTCTTTTGCTTTCATCTTTTTCGTTTTCTTTACTGTGAAGAGAGCTGGCTCCTTATCATGTTTACGTTTACGTGGTGATTGCAGTGCTATATGACAACATGTGGTTGAGATAAAATGTTTGCTTGTTTTTTTTTCGATTTCCACTTTTTTTTTGCTAAGGAAAAAAACACGTTTAGAATTGGAGTTTTATTGAGAGGAGTTGACAGGAATACATACTCACCACATTGAACAAGAGGTGATCATACATTGTGCAATCCGGTCAACCAAACATAGGCTATGCAAGCCAGGTTAACACTAGCACACCAACCAAACACCGGTCTAAACTCTAATGGCTCGTTTGGTTGGTGGTAATTGGGAGGAAATTTGTTTTGAGTGCAAAATATAATTCCCAATCTCTAGACCCCATACCAAACAAAAGATATCAAATCTCGTTTAAACTCCCACTCCTAATTCTCTCCACAAGCCAAACAAAAGAATGGGACTAAAAATCAATTTCCTAAGAGAATTCCCTCTATCAACTCCCACTATTAATTTCCATGCCCCTTCCCCATCAGTTGCCAAACGCACTCTAAAGGCTTGTGTTAGCCCAGCTTAGGTTGGCTTAGGCTGGTCTTGCATATGCCTTATCCAGACTTATGCTAGACCAAACAATCAATCACACCCTACAAATTTAAAGCTCATGAGTAACACAATAGAAGCATGTTTCTTATCCATTGAACTCCTCGGGCAATCTTCACTTTCACCAAAGTCTGAGCGGCCACCTCCGGTCAAAAAGCAGCTAACCCATGATGGGGACCGAAGAACACCAGCCCGTACACACAAGCAGGTGGGAAAATAACCTCACAAGATAACCCGAGATGGATCCATCTTGGAGGTTGGAGGGACCAATCAATCCTCCAGCCTCCGGCAGTCGTTGCTTGTAAGACTGCTACTGGTCTCTCTATTCTACCCTCTAAATAAGAATATTTTGTCCCAGTCATCAAGATTCTCCACTCTCTATCACTTTTTCCTGCATTCGTTCACTCTCTATCTTACTCTCTATATCAACTACCACCATATTATACTCATTTTTATTCATCTCTCTCCTCCCTCACTCCTCACTCTCTCTCTCCTTCCGCCTCCGCCGCCTGCCTCCCCCCGCTCCCCCGTCCGTTCCGCCTCCCCCGCTCGCTCCGCCGCCGCCGCCCGACTGCCTCCCCGCTCGCCGCTCCGCCCGGCCGCCTCTCCTATCTCTCTCTCTCCCTCCCTCCGCCTCCCCCTCTCCCCGCAGTCGCCTCCGCCTCCCCCATTCCCTCCGCCGCTCCGCCTCCACTCCTCCCCCTCTCCGCCCGGTCGGCGGCAGCACGGCGGCGTCAACACGAGCGCCAGCAGCGCGAGGAGCGGCGGCCGGCGAGGGGCGTACGCGGCAGCCGGAGGTGGCGCTCGCCTCCAAGCTCGAGCTCGCTGCCGCCATGGCCACCGCCGTCGCCGCGGGTGAAGGCGGAGCGGTGGCGGTGCGGCGCAGAGGGCCGCAGAGGCTGAGCGGCGATGGCGCGGTGCGGAGGCGGTGGCGCTCGTCTCCAAGCTCGAGCTCGCCGCCGCCCCCTCCTGCGCCGCGCAGAGACGGGGGACGAGCGCGAGGGCGGCGGCCACGGCGGGGAATCCCGCGGGCGGAGGCGGAGCGGTGGCGGCGCGGCGGCCGAGCGGAGGTAGCGCGGCGCGGAGGCGAGGTTCATCTTCTTCTCCGGCCGCAGCAGCTGGAGCTCCGCCCTCCCCGTCGCCCTCGCCGCCGTGCTGGCCAAGGTGCGACGGCAGCAGCCGAGCGGGTGGGCGGGCGGCGGCGGGCAGCCGCGGTGGCGACATGTGGCGGCTGGCGGCCGCGGAGCCTTGCGGCGCACGGCCAGAGGGCGGCCGCGGGGGCGGAAGGGCTCCTCACCGCCGCGGCGCTCGTACGACTCGACGCCGCCGCCCTTCCTCGGCTAGCTCCCGTGCGGTGCTGTCCCGCGGCGGGGCGCCGACGACCTCCAGCTCGCGGAGGAGCTCCATCCGCCCCACGGCGGCGAGGAAGATGTCCACCGTGCTGCTGCTGCCGGTGGTGAGGGAGATGGGCGGCGTCGCGGCGATGTTTGTCGGCGTCGGCGGCCTCATTCCTCGGCCCCGCCTCCACTACGCCGCGTCGAGCGCGTACTCCGTCTCCCTCCACTCCGGCTCACGCGAACGACCGCGCGGCGGGCGGGCACGGCGGGCCTGCGGGCGTGGCGGCGGACAAGCGCGGCAGCTGCGGCGGCGGGCCGGCGGAGCAGGAGCGAGCGCTGGGGCGAGCGGCGGTGCGGGGGAGTTGCAGCTCCATGGCGGGGTGGTTGGGAGGGCGCGCGGGCGGCGGGCCCCGCGCTGACGTGGCCATTTAGCGACCCCTTTCTCTCTCTCGCTATTTGCCGGCTCGCGGGACAATTTACCGTTTGCCGGGTCTTTTTCCGGGCGCCGCTGCAGCTCGCGAAGCTGTAAAAACAGCCTACGTGGAACGGTATCTGACTTACCGCTTCATTTTAAAGAGACCACTGCGAGCAGCCTAAGGATGATGACTCTACTGACGTCATAGGCATAAGCAGCAAAGAGGAACTCACAGAGGGTGTGTATAGTTCCACCAAACTTTTTAAACTTTCTATCACATCAAATATTAAATATAGCAAATGACGCATATATGTAGCATTAAATATAGATAAATAAAAAACTAATTGTATAGTTTTGATGTACACGACGAGACGAATATTTTGAGCCTAGTTAGATCATGATAGGACAACAATTACCACCAACAAATGAAAAGTGCTACAGTGCGCTACAGTGTCCTATGTGACTTTTCGACCACCTTTTTCAGGGATCTAAACACATCCAGAGGAATCGAATACCGACGCATAAGATAATAACGAAGAAAACCCAAGCCTGGTTTAGTTTCCAAATTTGGGAGCCAAACTTTGATTTTTTTGGGGCGCGTACGCAATGTAGCACATGTGTGAAAAATTATCCAAAAATTGATTAATTAGGCTCAAAATGTTCGTCTCGCAGAGTACAACAAAACTGTGTAATTAATTTTTTATTTGATTTATATTTAATACTTCATGTATTGCCGACATTTTGATGAGATATGAATTTTTTTGCATAGTAAATTTTAGGGATGGAATTTAGGATGACAAGCCCAACTTCATGCTTCAGACGGCTCAGACGCCCCTCGAGGCTCGAGCACCTCCAGACCACCACCGGAACAAGCTTAGAGGAGACAAAAAAAAAAGCTCTAGACGAAACTCTTACCAGGAGAAGAAAGGGCAGGTACATTGATCTCGTTTGATAGGCGGTCTCGTATAGTGACACGTAATTTTGAGACGATTGATGAGACAATATATATAATAGATTGTTCTTTTGGTTATCTCGTAATAATACAATATTCGTTAATTTATAGGGAACTAAAGGGATACTATTGGTTGTATGGCAACAAAACTCATACAATGGTGGAGAAGTTGTCTCATAGTCCTAAAAATTAGCTCATGAGGCGGTTGTTTCGCGAAATAACGATCTCTTTTTCTCACATCGCTCTCTCTCCTCTACATCAGCAAATATTCTACGTAGCACTGCATGAGACGACTTATCAGACCGCTGATGTGTAGCAATGTACCTGATCCTAACCTATTAGGACAAGTATATTGGTGTCGTCTAATAGGCGGTCTCATACAGCGACACGTAATTTTGAGTCAACTTATCAGACAACATGTACAATAGATTGTTGTTTTAGTTGTCTCATGGTAATACAAATCCCTTAATTTATTAGAAAATTAAGAAATATTATTGGTTGCATGGCAACAAAACTCGTACAATGGTGGGAGAGTTGTCTCATAGCCCTAAAATTTAGCTCATGAGACGGTTGTTTCGTGAAACAACGACCTCATTCTCTCTCCTCCATATCAGCAAAAATCATATATGGCACTGTATGAGACGACCTATAAGACCACCGACGTGTAGCAATGTATCTGCCCGAGTCATCTAATTGACGGTCTCATGCAGAGACACGTAATTTTGAGTTAATTTATCAGACAACCTATACAATAGGTACAATAGGTTGTTGTTTTAGTTGTCTTATAGTAATACAAAATCCCTTAATTTATGGAGAAATAAAGAAATATTATTGGTTGTATGGCAACAAAACTCGTACAATGGTGGGAGTTGTCTCATAGTCCTAAAATTTAGCTCATGAGGCGGTTGTTTCGCGAAACAACGACCTTAGGGCAAGTACATTGGTGCCGTCTAATAGACGGTCTCATGTAGTGACACGTAATCTTGAGACAACTTATCAGACAATATATACAATAGGTTGTTGTTTTAGTTGTCTCATAGTAATACAAAATCTCTTAATTTGTGGAAAAATAAAGAGATATTATTGGTTGCATGGCAACAAAACTCGTACAATGGTGGGGGAGTTGTCTCATAGCCCTAAAATTTAGCTCATGAGGCGGTTGTTTCGCGAAGCAACGACCTCATTCTCTCACCTCGCTCTCTCTCCTCCACATCAGCGAAAATCCTATGTGGCTCTGCATGAGACGATCTATGAGACCGCTGGCGTGTAACAATGTACCTGCCCTTATTCTCTCACCTCGCTCTCTCTCATCCGCATCAGCAAAAATTCTATGTGGCACTGTATAAAACGACTTATGAGACGCTGACGTGTAACAATGTACTGCCGATATGTACATTACCAGTGCCACAGAGGGCACCGGCGGTTCCGGCGGTGAGAACGAGAATCGCCTCGGAGTCGCCTTTCTCTCAACTGTTCCCGGTGCTTCGAGAGATTTGGGCCGCGTTTAGATGCAGAAAGGGGAGCCCCGATTCGGGCCTGGCCGGTCTGACGCGCGTCAGGCCGGCCACTGTAGCATTTCGTTTGCATGTGCGAAAAATTGTCCAAAAATTGATTAATTAGGCTCAAAATGTTCGTCTCGCAGAGTACAACAAAACTGTGTAATTAGTTTTTGATTTCATCAACATTTAGTACTCCATACATGTTATGACATTTTGATGTGACGGGGAATCTTCTTTTTGCATAGTAAATTTGGGAGGTGAATTTGGGATCTAAACAAGCCCTTGGCATTGCTTGGCAGTTCACCACCGCCGTTCCATTTTCCTTTTCTGGTTGAAGGGCCGGCCCAACAACACTTGCAGCATAAGGCGAGGCCCAGCCCAATCACCGTGTCTATGCACCGAGTCGCTTCCTTGTCACCGTGTGTCTGTTGAGGCACTAGATCCACCGTCCACCCGGGCAACGATCCGAGTGAACCCCGCATCCAACGGATCCCCTGATCACTTTGTCCTTGCCCTCCATCCGTACGGGAAGGAAGAGATCGATTAGGTTTCCGTTCAGGACGCAAGCGGGGCGGGCTCTGCCGCCAACCCGCTGGGCAGAACCGCGCCGCACGCCCGCATAAATCGCGCCGCATGACCGCGTAATTATTGCGGCTTTACGCGGACAGCCCGTGCGGCCCAGTGGCGCCGCGAAGCCCGCAACAAAGCGCATCGCAGCACCGGACGCGCCGCCGCGTTTCAGGGACGGCCTCCGGCAATGGTGGTGGCGGTGGTGAAGACACCGGGGCCTGCTGCTGATTCTGCTGCTTTTCACGCGACTTATCCGATAGCTCCTCCATCTTCCGCATCGCCGGCGTACCGAACGCCGCCGAGAAACCCGTGCACCCCGCGCCCGCCATGGAACGCGAGAACCGCACCGACGAGCTTCCGCTGCTGCGCGTGCGAGCTCATGCCGGCAAGGAAGCACGCGCGCCCCGTCTGCTGGTACTCCCGCTCGTCCGCCACGCGCAGGCTCAGTTCGTGCAGCTCCGCCACCAATGCCCTGCACATGGCGTCGCCAGCCAGCGCCGACACCGACCGGCTCAGCGCCTCCCGCCGAGCGTCCAGGATCCGCGCCGCCTCGCCATAGTCGCCGCGCTCGGCGGCAGCCTGCGCCAGCGCGATGTCCGGTGCGAGCTCTGCGGGGGCGCGGCGGCCGTACACTGCGCCGCGGACTTGGTGTTCCTCTGCCTGCGCTGCGACGCCAAGGTGCACGGCGCCAACTTCCTGGCGTCAAGGCACCTCAGGCGCCGCCTGGGAGCCGGCGCGGCGGCGGCGGCCGAGCCCGAGCCCTCGGTGTCGTCCGCGTCCAACAGCTCCTGCATGTCCACGGGCGGACTCCACGTAGTCGGCCGCCGTGGCGCCGGCGACGACAGTGGTGAGGGCCCGCGGTCGTCAGGGGTGGTGTCCGCGGCTGCCTTGCACAGGGACTCGCCGGCGTCGTTGACGAGGATGTGGCGCTGGCCTTGGAAGGGGTCGTGCACCATTGCGATGAGGCTCTTCCTATCACGCTCCGAGGACACAGGCGCTAGCATGCGTTCGGGTCACCGGCGGTATGGAAGCAGGTGTGCACGCGGCTGCGGCGGGCAAGTACGGGCTGCCGCAAAGGCCGCGAGAGTTTCGCGGCTTCATGCGGGCCGTCGCATGTGCCCGCATAAGAGCATACGGCTCATGCGGACGCGGGGCAGACAGCCGCAACCCGCCCCGCTTGCATGCATAGTTTCCGTGCCCCTCTCCTCCTCATCCACCCCGCCCCCGCCCCCGGCGGCGCATGCTCCCTCCATCCCCCGCAGAAACCACACCGATCCATCAATCCACGCCCCTCCTCCCCCCCGCGCCGCCGGATCGACCGCCTTCTCGTTGCCGTCCACCACCGGACCATCACCGCGCGCCAGCCATGGCCAGTGTCGGCCGAAACCTACCCTCGAAGGCCCAGTTCCATCGCCGTCGGTTCCAGCCTCGTCCTCCTGAGCCTTTGCCGCTATGGGTCGTGCTGGATCCCGACGTGGTTCTGGAGAACACGCCTCCCATCAGCCCGCCCCTTGCCGTCAGGGAGTCGTGGGCGATGGTCGAGTGCGCGAGCAGGAAGGCCTACGGCTGCGGGGAGCACGGCCAGAAGGTGCTCGATGGTCTTTCCCTCTACGTCCGCCTCATCGGCTGCCCGATCCGTAATCTCTCCACCGCCTTGTGGATCGAAGCGAACGACCACGCGCGTCAAGCCCTTGGAGCGGAGTTCGGCGAGGGCGATGGGCCCCCCATCCGCATCGACGACGACAACTTGTACGCCCAGGCCTTCGTCGAGGTCGCCGACGAGGACCACCTCGTCCTCACCGTGGTCTTCCGCCACTATGAGTCGAGCCGACGCATCTGCTACTACCTCATCTACAACGCCGCCGACGAGTCCCTCGCCATGGTCCCCTGCGCGCCAGACGGAAACCCGATCACGACTACGATGACGCGGAGGCCTCTCTCTGTGCGCCGCGACTGCGGCGACTACGAGCTCGTCGTCTTGTCGCAGAGGCGGGTGCCCTCGACGGAGGAAGAAGTCTTCAGCAGCACGCTCGAGGACGTTCTCTGCGTCTGGACTCCGGCGGTCAAAGAGGAACCGTGGTGCGTGCATAGATGGAGCTACCCGGTAGGGGTCCAGCAACCCTTCTCAGCGGAGGTGATGTTCGGCTTCCAAGGTAAGGCTTTCTTCGTCGACCTCTCGCTAGGCGTCATGTACTGCGATCTGCCCGACCCCACCATTGGAGGCTCTGTCCTAGACTTCCACTTCATACCATTACCCAAGGGCATCCCGGTCGACCTGAAGTGGGACAAGATCAAGACCGAGGACCAGGGAGCTTTGTACCCAGACAGGACCATGGGCTGCGTTGGGGGATCCATCAAGCTCATCTGCATCGACCGCACCCATTCAAGGCGATACGGCGACGCGGAGATGACTGTGTGGACGCTGGACCCGGATCTCTCCCAGAAGTATTGGCACAAAAACAGGGCATTCCCGGTGAGGCGCATCTGGAGGCTTCACAACTTCACCCATCATAGTCTCAGTTTGCCGTATATGGAGCCCAAGTGCCCAGTCCTTATGCGCGATGGTACCCTCTGTCTCCTACTGCCGAACAACAGCAAGACGCTGTTAGATTCCGCGGACGATTACATCTGCAGCCTTGACCCACGCAGCACGCCCCTTGTTCTTGGGTGGCGTGGACGCATCTCTGGCTTTCGTTACGATCCGCCTTTATTGTTGCCATCAAATTTCTTCAAGAATCTCGATTCTCCAGATCCGATAAAGGGTGGCATCTTCATGTAAAGCTATCTGCCGCTAGAACTGTAGTCCTGAGATTTGCCTTGATGGCATCCTATCTGTGCTAAGTACTTGTGAAATTTGTTTGAATTCCTATCTGTGCCAAGTACTTGTGAAACTTGTTCATGAATTCCTATCTGTGCTAAGTACTTGTGAAACCTGTTTATGAATTCCTATATGTGCTAAGTACTTGTGAAACTTGTTTATGAATTACTAATGTGCTAAGTCTATCTATGAACATTCCTTGCCCAGTGATATGAGGTGTTTTGCTTATTAATTCCTGATCTCTGAACATGTCTTGCCTGATGACATGACTGTTCTTTTTTTCTTTTTGTCCCATGATTGATTGCTATTCTCATGACTGATTGACCTGTTAGGAATTACAATGGGTGAAGCTTAATATCGTTCTATTTTAAATCTGTTCGGATTTGGGGGTTTAACTGCTGTTTAGAAGTCGATGCTCTAAGCTGGTTGAGTGATTGAGGGTACACTTGATTGAATACTGTTTATTTTGAAGTCGATGTTCCAAGGCTGATTGACTGATTGAGGCTAGCAGTGCCTGGTGCGCTCTGGTTGCGATGCGAATGTGTTCTTTCTGTTTATTCACATCCTAGCGCTGGTTGTTTGCTGTGGTGGTCGCTAGCTTTTGTCGAGACCCGATGGTTCCGAACCATTTCTCTGGTTGTTTCGCGCCGCCGCCTCCATGGATCGTGCTGGACAGGGAGTGCCTCCCGTAGGTCTAGTTAAGCGGGAGGGGTGGGCGCTCGTCGAGTGCGCCGTGCGCGGGACGAAAGATCCGAGCGGAGTTCGGCGTGCCCCGGTCGTCCTATGGCGTACTTGAAGGTGTTCTGGACTTCTGGAGCGGCCGCGAGTCCAATTCGGCCGCGTGGCCCATGCGTGCCCAAGAACGCCGTCGAGTTCGCCCAATTGCCGTCCGTTCCGCACATCCTTGTCGATGACGTCGCGCGCGTGCTCGACGTGCGCCTGCCCGGCCGAACCCGAAGCGCGGATGCCCCGTCGTCCATTAGCAATAGAAATGGATGGAAATTGTGTGGCAAATTACCCGCTCAAGACGTGAAAGTATCAGAAAATATCAGCTCTAGATTAATGACACCAATAATGTTTGACAACCCTGGGCTCCATCAACTTTGCCATTGATATGAACAATATCAGCATCCTCAATGAACAGGTGACTAAAAAGTTATCCTAGACCCTTCTCCAACAAACAAACCAAAATGATAATTAGCACCAGCAGTGACTGACAATCCTGGATAACAAAGTGGCTATCTGCAATTTCGGTGTGATTTCGGTGTGCGATGACCTTCCACACAAATATTCCCTACAAGAATGAAACCTATGGCCGCACACCTCTCCCTGCTGCCGTGGCCCTTTCTAATGCGAGTAGCGCCACCGGTTGTCGTAAGTCGTTCGTCGCCGTGAGCTGTTGAGCTTCTTGCTTATCGGCACTCGTTTGTGCACGGTGACCCCTAGACCATTGCAGTTCGCGGCGCTGGCATTGGTGTCACTATTTCACGCAGCAAACCTGTTGGCCGATGCACATGATGTTCCCGCCGGAACTTCGGAAGCGGCGGCAACAATGGATACTGCGACGATGTTGCATCTCATGCGGCAGTCAAAGCTCAAGCGTATCTCGAGGACTCGAGGTGCAAGCAGGAAGTTGACACCGCCGGAAACTACACCAACTCACGGTGCACCCTGCACACGAGCCCTCCATTGAGCGAAGAAACCAAGCTCCCTACAAGCATCTTTGACTCCGTCCTCGCTCGGTGTCACCAACCAATTTGCTTGTGCGCTTGCCGATGCCTCCGGTGCGCAGGGTGGAACCTGGCCGAGGCTACAACAGCTACATACCCAGGGTTCTGGTACTCCAAAGGTAGTAAGGTACCAATGTACGGAAGAATGGGTGGTTGCAGCAATTTAGCGAGCAGACATGAGAAGGTGTGTTTGCTTTCACTGCACGCACACGAGCTGTTCGGCAAAATGTTTCAAACATGAGGAGTAGGAGTTTCATCATTTTTGTTGTTGTTTTGTTGAGCTGCTTTGTGTGTTTTCCTCCATTGTAACTCAATCTTCTGGTGCATATGTGTAGGCTCGGTGTCTTCCCACAGTTTGAGGGTTTTGTGTCGTCCAAATGTCTAATGCAAGCTGCTGTGTGCACTTGCTCCTCCTCTAAGATGAGTTTAGATGTGGTGCTCAATCCTCACTCCTTCCTCTATATGATTTTTTTTGCGAAAGATTCCTCTATATGATTTGATGTTTGTGGTATTTCCTGAATGTCAGGGCATTGGTTTGGGTTATGGATGCTCCATGTTTCTCGAATTATGTGTTGGCTGTTATTAGCGAGATGGATTAGATTAGGCAGCCAGCAGAGCGCTGGCCGGGAAGCAGTAATTACTTAGCCTTTTGGAGCACTGTTTGTATCTATATTGCTTTCTTTGATCACTGCATATATGCACTTGATGGCTGATTTACTAGAGAATAATTGCATGCCATGCAAACATGACAGTGAAATTTGATAACTGACCAGATTTAACCTGATGGATGCGTGATTTAGATTGCTAGCTATTCTATTGTCAGATAGTTGTTGTCATGTTGGATCATGTCTCTTGCTCATTGGCTTAAGCAAACTATATAAAAACACGGTCGTATATATGTTGTTCTTTTGAAATAATATTGCTTGTTTTTCCTGAGATTGTACACTTCTTGTCGAGTTTTCATTGCTTGGGCGCCTTCGTAAATTTGGTAGTTTGAGAGCAAACTTGTGTGAGGATATGGATAGTGGCTGCTCAATTAGCCAGCAAATTGAATATTGAAGCAGCAAAATAGCAGACTAACATGTAGGCCTCTAATGTAATTAACGTGTACTTGTCATGTTTCAGTAAGCCACTATCAATGTAAGAGGTAAAGCTTCCGAGAAGAAGCTTGCTCGTTCATTTTACTTGTAATCCATTTGTGGTGAGAGGAACCCTTGATAAACAGAGTGGCCTATGAAAAATGAATTGTTTTTCTTCGGGTACACTCTATCCATGTCTTTGTCTATGTGCAAACGTCAAACATATTGCTTGCTCATTTCAGATCACCACATTTCTATGATCATTTCTCAAGTATGTTGTATAAATTTATTTATATGTGTAGAGTGATACTCATTCGTAGCAACGTACGTGCATATGTGCTAGTCTAATAATAAAGCATGCAAGCAATTTTAGTATTTTCTGCCGTTTTCTATTATTCGGTACGTCGTTCGTCTGTCCATTGGTACAAACTCGACCGAGTTGGATTCAGAGCAGGACACCTGCATGGCTGTATATACATCAACCGAGTACGTTCAAAGTCATTGATTGCAGCCGCCTTCATATACATCATCACCACTTCTTCGATCCGAAGAAAAGAACTCACGACCTATCCTTCCTCAAGAACTCTCGCAACCCAAGGTCACGCGGGCGTTCGTCACAGCCCTCTCTCACGATTGGTTTAGTTGTTTCCTTGTTTTAAAAACTTTGTACCCTAGCAGCCGTTGGCCGGCGCCCTCCTCTGCACAGTACGCACGCCACCATAGGACATCATGTGCACCTCCCCATGCATCGCGCGCTTCGTTAAGGCATCCCAAATTCCATACTCAAAGTTTACCATAAAAAATAAGATTTCCATTATATTAAATTAAATGTAGATGAATCAAAAGCTAATTACACAGTTTTGGTGCACTATGCGAGACGCACATTTTGAACCTAATTAATCAATTTTTTTTGATAATTTTTATATATACAAACGAAATGCTACAGTGACGCACGCACGTCAAAAAACCAGTTTGGCTCACAAATTTGAGAACGGACCTGAGTCGTCAAGCCGAGACACGGTAGCTGACCGCTAAGGCCTCCTTCAACAATCCACGATGTCGTCGAATTTGGCTGAGATGGCAGGGAGAGAATCTGGCAAACACGCTACGCTAGCGGTTATTTGCGCGCTAGCGCATGACACGCTTGCCGAAGTCACGGGAGAGCGCATTCCCCGGAGGCACGAAACCTGAGCAGCCTTCACGCCGCGGGCCGGAACGGAAGGGAGGCCGTCGGTCGCCGCCAGCCGGCCCACCTTTTCGCGACGCGCTTGGGCCTGCTCGCTCGGCTGCCGCCGTCGCCCTGCTCGGACGCCGCCGTCGCTCCAGCGCTCGGACGCCGCCGTCGCTCCGGCGCCCGCTCGACTGCGACCCCGGCGCCCCGCTCGGCCGCCGCCGTCGCCCCGGCCAGCAGGGTAGTTGATATAGAGGATGAATATAGAGTATAACGGGTGCTGGAAAAAGTTGGTATAGAGTAAAGAATCTCGATGACTAGGATATAATATTTCTTTTGGAGGACTATACACGTTTAATAGAAAATACGGAGACCGTGTTGGTTAAAAACTCGACCATTATATTAAAGGGTTTTTGTAAAATTACATCGTATTAAAGGGCCGTGGTTTATTTTTATAAACATTAGGGGTTTTTTACAAAATTACAACGTATTAAGGACCATGAATTAATTTTCTAAACATTTTCGTAAAATTACGATGGTTTGATGAACGAAGCGAAAGTTTTGGATCTTTATTATAGTATTAGCAAATATGCTCGTGCGTTGCTACGGACTATATACACTAAGGCATCTTCAAATTCATCCACTTAATAACTTAAATATCATCATCATCGCCCATATTATTCTCAGCATAGGCGCATAGCCTAGAACTAATGAATTTCACGTGGCATCATCTCAAAATTCTTGCAAATATGTTTTGGCCTAGGATAATTCTTACGCTTTGCATACATGTCAACTAATGCATTCACCGCCACATCATAATCAGCTACACCTAGACTTAATACCTATCCCCTGAGCCTGACCTTCTCAGAGAGAAATCAGTGGTAGCTGTATTTAGTTGTATTTGGAACAACGCTGGCAGACTTTTTAGTCAAGAAACAGCTATGATATATAATGCCTCAAGAGGATTCTCATTCTGTGGGTACCCGACAATCATCGTGGTCCAAGGAACAATATCAACATACCTGAGCTCATCACACACATGGGGCATCCTCTACCTTCCTACACTAAATGTACGCAGCACTTGATTGATGAAAGAGTTAAATTTTGCCATATACTGATCATAGTGATACATGGATCCACCTCCTTTAGTACAAACCGTTGAGTGCAGCGCAAGAAGCAAGAATGCTAGCCATCAACCATTACTCGATTGGCTGGACACATTAATTTCTCGCCTCATTAAACACAAACGGCCGGTCCATCTGCAGCAAAATCATGTGGCCCGTTAGCATCGAGGTCTGAAACACCACATTCGTTTCGGTCGGTATTTCTCTCGTTTGTGGGCGCACTTCATGCTTTGACATACATGATACTGTACATGTCAACCAAGCTGCTGACGAAGCCGTCCGCGGCCTTGATGCCGACGAAATGCAGCCTCTCTTGACCCCCTGAGCTGCACCCAAAAAAGAAAGTCCTCGCCGCCGCGACCTCGATCCTCACGATGACGCTGCCGCCGTGCTCACCATGTCGATCCCCGACGAGCAGTCTGGCCTCCTCATGCTGCTCACTGTCGTGAACTGTTTGCTTGTCGATGTCGTCATCAGCTCGTTGCCGACTTGGTTGCCTCGCGCCGCCTCCGGCCTCCCGTGTTGGTGGAGTGCTTTCCTTCGCGGCTTCGCCCTACCTTCTCCGCCAAGTTTTGGGTGGAAAACGGATCGTGCTGACCACGCTGTAACCGGCACCGCCGCGAACTGTCCATGCTTTCTCCTTTTGCCCATTCTCAATCCAAGGTAGCAAAAGAAAATAGAAAGCATTAGGACAGCTGCTCTCAAATCCACCTGCTTGACTGCTTCTTCTTTCCGTCTCAAATCTAAGCAGCGAGGGATTAGGGACCGTGACTCCGTGAGTCGGAATACACGTTCGGTTCTGCGGGACTCTAGCAACCAGGACGAGGCGACCGTTGTGCAGTGCTCGAATCCGAGTTCCTTTCTTCTTTAAACTTTACAAACTGTTATTATGGAAATTTTGAGGGTCTTTATTACAAATTTATGACGTACCGCATAAACAATCCTTGCTTTTATAATTGGTAGAGATATAGTATACTAGCAAATATACCCGCACGACATGCGCGCTATCTTGTTGTTTTGAGGATGAGTAGTCCTGGGTTCATACTCCATGTACGGCCATGTCACGTTTGGTTGTTGTATATTTTGATGATGAGTAGTATTGGGTTCGAATTGTTTCGTCAAGCGTGGTTTGACGAAAAAAGGAGCTTGATAGGTGGGTTCGTAGGTGGGATAAACGGTGGGTTCGTTGGTCGTCGAAAGTTTTGAATCTTTATAGTATATATATAGATAGACTAGCAAGAATGCACATACGACACGCATGTTTTATAGAAAATAAGATTATATAACGGATAGTTGGTCAGCGACCGTATTGGTTACGAACTCGACGATTCCACGCAAGCGTATTTTTTTTCATAAAATATTTAGTCAAGCAGAAGAAAAAAATGTTTTAATAATTTATGACCCCATCGCTTTCTAAAGTTTTAGATATAGTATAGATATATATAGATGATTGTAAGGCCTTTTTTTTTTGTTGTCCGTCAGCTCCACCTCAACCAGCGATGTCGTCGGAGCTGTTGGAGCCGGCCTTAAAGCTGAGACACCGCCTGCGTGGGGAGGCCGGAAGTTCCACGGATCCCCATGCCGAGAAGTTTTTTTTTTGAAAATAATGTCGAGAAGAAATTATAGAAGGAATGAAAGAAGGCCGTAGACGACGACGGTCATGAAGCGAGCGTCGAGCGAGGCCAATGAGTTGTTGAGTGGGTCGTGGCCTCGTGGGCGTTGCAAAGTGGGTGGAGGAGAAATGAGCGATGTGGCAGTGCTAACAACGTCGTACGCGCGATGATGTGGATGGTCACGTCGAGGGCGACGAGCGGTCACGTAGGGCTTGTTTAGTTTAAAAAGCAACTTCTAAATATACTATAGCTGTGTTAGTTCCCGTCGAATCACCGAACTTTTCAAAATTCTCCCTCCAAACTTTATCATTCACCTATTATATTAAATCTCTCTCCTCGTGTATGGAACACTAAACGTGGGTAATAAAAAAAACTAATTACATGGTTTTGATGTACACGACGAGATGAATCTTTTGAGCCTAGTTAGGTCATGGTAAGACAATGTTTAGCACAAACAAACAAAAAGTGCTACAGTGCGCTATAGTGTCGGATGTGACATTTTCACCAAACTTTCCATACCTCTTTTTGGAACTAAACACACCCTATGCAAAAAGAAGATTCTCCGTCACATCAAAATGTCATAACATGCATGGAGTATTAAATGCAGATGAAATCAAAAACTAATTGCACCGTTTTGTTGTACTCTGCGAGACGAACATTTTGAGCCTAATTAATTAATTTTTGGATAATTTTTTACAAATATAAACGAAATGCTACAGTAGCGCAATGATTACGAAATGACATCTTACTTTCAAATTCAACCTCCCAATTCTCGCCACCGTAGTTCGGCCTCCAGCGTGAACAGTTGAACACGTGGGTGCGCCACCGCCAGGAAGCGGCGGCACCGAGTACATCGACTTTGCCGTTCCAGACGTACTGCTTCTGCTGTTCTGCATCAGTGGCCGACATCCACATCTCCTCCCCAATCGCCAGATCAATCTTCCTTGATGGATTCTTTTGTATGTCTGCAAACATGCCTCCTATTGAATATTGATTGCCGGAGTCAGATTTTGTAAGTGCTTGGTTTCGTGGGCTGTGTTTAGATGCCGAAAAGGAATTGTGAAGTTCGGTGAAAATGCCACATAGAACATTATATTGTACTGTAGCATTTTTCGTTTGTTTGTGGTAAATCGTTGTCCTACCATGACATAATAGGCTCAAAAGATTCGTCTCGTCGTGTACATCAAAACCATGCACTCTTAGTTTTTCTATTTGGGCTGTGTTTAGTTCCACCAAAAACACAAAAATTCTCTTACCAAACTTCACTATCCACCTATCACATCAAATCTCTCTCTTAATGCATGGAACATTAAGCGTGAGTAAATAAAAAAACTAAGTACATAGTTTTGATGTACACGACGACACGAATCTTTTGAGGCTAGTTAGGTCATGATAGGACAATGTTTACCACAAACAAACGAAAAGTGCTACAGTGCACTATAGTGTCCGATGTCATATTTTCACCAAACTTTCTCTTCCACTTTTTGGAACTAAACACACCCTTACCCATCTTTAGTATTCCATGTATGAGAAGAGAGATTTGATGTGATAGGTGAATAGTGAAGTTTGGAGAGAGAACTTTTGGCTTTTTAACATGCCGCTGGATTTGTCGATGTGGGAGAGGAGATTAGGAAGAGCTAGCGTTCTGCGTTCGTGCTTTGGCTCGTAGAGAGAAGAGATTGAGCTGCATGTAGTGCTGCTAATGTGTTATGTGTTGGAGAAGAACAGACTCAGAGAGACGGTTGGTGGCCCCGTGAAGGCTGAGGGAAAACAATGGAGAGAGAGTAGGGGTAAAATAGGAACTACAATAGTGATAGCTAATATTTATGTTTCGTTAGCGTTATTATGGAAAAAGTCTAGATCATCCCCCACCTACGAGGGTTGGACTATATAACCCCTAACCTATAAAAAGGTCTATATCACCCTCTGAATTTTTCAAAACCGATTAAATTACCCCTAAAACAATTTTGAAAAACATAGTAAATCACAGAAAAATCATAAAATAGAAAATCTAATTGTGTTGGAATTCAAATGAGTATATCTACACAGTGAACTTATAATATGATATGCTTTAGTATATTTTTTTTGCAAGCACTCCATTGAGGAGCACTGAAGAGATACCTGATTGAAAGATGGTCCTCATCCATGATGGCCATTTATTACCAAACCCTTTGTGCTGCATAATCTGGAGCATTGACTCATGCTCAATTTTATCAAATGTCTTCTCAAAGTCCAATTTTAAGACGATCGTGGACTTGGACGCTCGTCGGCTTAGCACCACCCAATAGAGCACCTGTAGGAAGAACCCGAGAGCACTCTTCTCCGCCGTGAGCCCTTCTCCACCAGCATGTCGCACTCTGTCTCCGAGCACTCGCCACCCGGCATGGTCCCGGGCGACAGGAAGTAGCCGGACGATGCAAAATGAGGGAGACGACAGAACGAAGGTTACGTTTATCTTAGGAATTTAGGGCATATACGACAGT
Organism: Echinochloa phyllopogon; assembly: GCA_033239725.1. Taxonomy (NCBI): domain Eukaryota; kingdom Viridiplantae; phylum Streptophyta; class Magnoliopsida; order Poales; family Poaceae; genus Echinochloa; species Echinochloa phyllopogon. The sequence goes on along the minus strand of BTCW01000009.1, from coordinate 4,666,030 downwards.
TAGACATCTACTTTCTTTGTGTTACCACACAAGAAAAATGAGCTGATATGGGCATCATTTAATAAAAAAAGAGAGCGTTGCTGTCTACTATCCCGTGTATTGCTTTGGTCCGTGCTCTCATACAAAACAACATTTATCCCATCTACTCTTTTTGTAACAACCCTAAAAATACCCTTAGGTTTGTTGAGTGCAAAAATGTGGATTTCAAAAATTTTTTGGTGAATTGTTGTGCAAGCAAACCCAAATTTAAGATTAATTCTATAGCTCCCTAAATTCTTAAGCAATTTAAATTCGAAATTTAAAATCAATTTGAAGTGCTAAGGATGAAATAGTGTGATTTGGAGTTATTTGGATTTAATTGGATTTTTGATTGGTTTGAATTCAAATTCTAGATTTGAATTCAAACTCTAACTAACCAAACTAATTTCAAATCCAATCTAACTGTTCGTGGGCCAAAACCCGAAGCCAAGTCCAACAAACCCCCTCAAATTCTTTTTCCCCGAGCCAGCGAACCAACCGGCCCGCTCGGCCTTTCGGCCCAGCCGCGGCCCATCCTTCTTCCCCTCATCGCGTCCCCGCCGCGTCGCCCTTCTATCTCTCTGACGCGCGGACCCCACCTGTCAGCCTTCTCTCCCTCCTCGCGTCATCTTCTTCCCCACGCCGCTCTCCTTCTCTCTCCCGAGCGCACACCCGTGACCTCCAACCACCCGAGCCGTTGCGGCCCGTCGCGATCGCGACGCGTGGCCCTCGCACGGACGCCAAGCCACCCCAGCCGTCCAAAACCCAAACCCTACCGCCAATCGCCTATAAAACCGCCGCCGGCCTTTCTTCCTCCCCAAGCCGCGCCGCCCCTTTGGGGTTCGATCCAATCCAATCGCGAGGGGTGAGAGGTGCGAGGAGTGGTGGGGAAGAGGTTGAGTGGGAGCAGGAGCAAGGAGAGGAGCCGGAGCGTCTTCACGACGTCGCCGCCAAAGCCCGGAGCGCCGCCGCCCGCGGAGTCGCCGACGAGGAGCCGGACCTGGGACGGGAGGAAGAGCACGAGCTTCGCCAAGCCACGACGAGCCCTTCCCCGAGCTGCAGCGTACCCCTACTGGCCCCTAGGTGAGCGCCGACGCTTCTCCCCCTTCTTCCCCAACTCCGGCAGAGCGCCGCCGCCTTGCTAGCCCCCTGGGACCCGGCCTTCGAGCCGTGGCCGTCGCTTTTGTGCAGGATCCCGGCGTGCCGCTGCAGCCGACTCGCAAACCGCCGTCGCCCTTCCCGCTGTTGACCCGGCCGCCATGCCGTCGCCGTGCACCGAGCGAGCTCGGACCGCGCGAGCGCCATGGCCGCGGCGCGCGCGAGCCAAACGCACCCACGCAGCACCGAGGAGCGCGTGCACGACCCTTTGAGGCCAAGTGCACCTGGTGTCGTGCGTCGCCACGGAGCCGGCTCGCCGGAGCACCCATGCCGCCGCCGCCACTCGTCGGGGAGCCGCTTCGTCGGCTAAGCCACCCCTTTTTCACCCTGATCCGGTCCGTCAAACCCTAGCCAAGCCGTTCCGGCCGTCCTAGGCCCCAGCCGAGTCTTGTCCGGTGAGAACCGCCGCCGACCGACGCCGCCGGCGTGCTCCAGTGCGCGCCGCGCGCGCGTCGCGTCGCGACGTTGCCGAGCCACACGAACGACCACACCAAGCCGGCCACATGAGCACCGCGGACAATCCCGATCCGGCCACAGATTGATCCCGTGCACCCGGCTCACGTGAACCGCACTCACGGTTCACGGTGGACATGGTCCACCAGAGCAGCACCAGCAGCGCCCCCTTCGTGGGCCTAAAGTTCGCGTTTAAGTCTGGTTTGCACCCCTAAACTATCTTGGCCCAGTCACTTTCGGCCCAATTCCAGCCCAGCCATCGTTTAATCTTTTTCTTTTTCTTTTAATCGCGCTGACGTATGGGGCCCACTTGTCATACTCTGTGAGTCACTGACACATGGGGCCCACTGACCAGAGCTGACGTTGACCATTGGCCGCTGACTGTTGACCATTGGCCCGTTGACCGTTGACCAGTCAACGCTGACGTCAGCAGGGCCCACTGCTGACGTCATCCTAGGCGGACCCCACTGCTGACGTCAGCATGACGTCATGCTGGCGTTAGCAGGCTAATTATTTGTCTGTTTTCTTTTTCGGAAATTATTTAATATTTTCAAAAAATGATTTAAACTTGTAAAATTAATAATAAATCAACCGTAGCTCAAAAAAATATGAAACCAGTTTCCATATTTTTCTAAAAACATAATCTACGCGTTAGTGTAGAGTTTGGTGTTATTTGGATCTTCTTTCGTCACTGTCTTAGTGTTTCTTTGCTAGTAGTTGCGTCTTATTTTATTCTTACGCAACCTTAGGAGCTCCGGAGAGTCAGGAGGAGCCGGACCACTACGACAACTGCTTTGACGAAGACGAAGACCTTTGCCCAGGTTCACGCCCGACCATTCTCTAAAATACCTATTAGACATGCAAACTAGTATGCTAGCGCTTTACTTTACTCGCATGATAAACCTGCACTGACTTTGTTATTATCCTGTTACCTTGCTACCTACTACTCACTTTATGAAATGTGCTATGCATGTGTTGGGATGGTTGCGATTTGATCCTCTTGGCGTGAGTTGTGGGTGGTATGGGAGGAGTAGTGCAGCTAGGCGGTGTAAGCGAGTAATAACAACTCGATCGTTGATCGAGGTGCTGAGGGGCTGCACTCGGGCAGTCCCTATGGGGTACCTGTTGCGGGTACATGGTTTCTTGGGGATTGGTACCCGAGGGGGTACTTGAGGAGTTTGGGCGGCAATACCTGTTATGGGTGCCGATTGCGGACCGTTGCGGCGGATCGCTTGTGACGCAGATACTCGCTTTACCGACAATTAAGGACCGAGTCGTGCCCCCACTTTGGACTTGGGAAATACCGTGCTCACCATCTACCCAGTATGGGGAGGGTTCCAGCAAGCCTACTCTAGTGCGGCGCCGAGACTGTAGGAGAATCGAGCTTGATATGTGTAGGGGGGATTCGTTACGGCGTAATCTCCCTGATTTACCACGGCCCCCGACTGGCCCCGGTGGGAAGGTTTCACATCCCTGGGGCAGATGTTAGATCGGATGTTTCCCGAGCCCAGGGAGACAGGATTAGCGCCGTTACTATTTAGGGTCTTTGCTGTGGTCTGTGTCTCAGGTTGGTTGCGGACTAGCCTTGCAGCCCGGATGGATTCCTGGAGTGCCACCTCTGCAGAGTGTAAACTATACGTATAGCCGTGTCCACGGTTACGGACGACCCATTTCTGAGAAGCCCCGGCTAGCATGGGAATCTGCTTTCTTACCTCATCCTTTGATTCGGGTTATGAGAGTTTGGTCCAGCTGAGGCTGTTGAGACAAGGTGGGGAGGGAGCTCACCGAGTCGACTAGTGAGTGAAAGGTGTTGGTGGATGATGTTTTGCGGGAACCTGCTGTGGCAGGACGAGCCCGATGGGAAAATGTGAGGCTGATGGTTGGATTTGGGGAGTGGATGTGTGTGTGAGAAGGAGTTGGTGATGAGATGAAATTGGGTTATTGCTGCTGCTTGCATAAGAAAACCCTGGCTCAAACCTTGATTATTTCTATACTTTAGAATATGCCACTTTAAAGCTTGCATCATATTATGGTTGGTGACGTGGACCTGTCCCATTTCCTTGGGGACAGACTTTGGGTTCACAGGTGAAGACCCCGACCACGAGTTCAACCAGGACGGGTGGTACGACTGAAGGGTGTGCGCTACGCTCAAGGATGCCTGTGGAGGAGTGGACCCTGTTGATCTAGCTACCGCTACGCAGTTGTTTCTTATTGTCGATTTAGCCCAGAGGGCTTGTACCAGACGCTATGTTTTATATATGTCATGTAATGGATCTTTTATCGTTGTATGGATGTGATATTCGACTGAGATGAGTTCTGTACGAGATAGCTGCTATTCCTGGGACTATCTCGAGGGTACAGGGAGTTGGATTCTCGTCATTGAGAATCCGGTTCGTCACAGTTTTGACCCGTGCTTCCATACAAAATAACATTAACCAGAGTGTGTATTAATAATTAGGGAAAAGTGTATTTTTCATCCCTTAAATATTACAGTAGTGTAAATTTCATCCCTTACGTTTTAATTGGTGCAAACCAACCCCTTAACTATCTATACCGGTACACTAATCATCCCAACTCGGTCTAACAATGGTTTTATTTGATCTAACACATGTTTAAGCCACATAGTCACCTGACCAATCACATAATTAGACACGTCATATGCTGACTAATCCATGATACTTGCCGTCCAAATCTGAATCAATAAGTCGGCATACCAATAGCACTAGCAAGCGAGCGAGCGTTCCATTAATTTATTTACTCGCGGCAGAACACGCAAGCTGTACACTGCACTGTCGGCCACCATACATGGGGAATATCTATGAGATGGATTCCTCGCCCTAAATCCTTCCCAGGTGTCCTGCTACGGGAGCTGAGTGGACGATGGGAAGGAAAAGCAGCCGTTCATGGTTGCCCGCCGGTGGACTTGCGGCGGCAGCGGAGATGGGAGCTTACTTAACGGTGGATTGTATGCTGCGAATCGTTTATGCGGCTGCTGCTCCCCAGCCGCTTACGTAAATAAGCCGCTTTCGCTAATTGCCACGCTAGGGTTTATGTTTCCATCACAAGATATCATGGATTAATCAGCAGATGACATGTCTAATTAGTGACATGTCAGGCGATTACGTGACATATAAACCGGTGCTAGATCGAATAAAACCGTTGTTAGGCCGAGTTAGGATGATTAGTGTGCCGGTTTAGATAGTTAAAGGGTTGGTTTGCACCAATTGAAACATAGAGGATGAAATTCACACTACTGTAATATTTAGGGGATGAAAAATACATTTTTTTCTATTAATTATCATATAGACAGCTAAATAGATAGCCTATTGTAGAGCTCTCTATTTAGTTGTCTCTGTGTCTGTGTGTTAAATAGACAGTAGTTTCTAAAAACTATTGTATACTAGGTAATACCCCGCGCGTTGCTGCGAGATCTTTTGGTGAAATTTGAAAATAAAAATAATAAAGTGAAATTTAGAAGAAGAAATACTAAGATGATTTCTTCGTATTCTTGTATGTTGATAGAAATAGAAATCAATATTTTGTACTGGGGATGCTCGTATATAATTTAATATAGATATATATAATTTTTTAGATTGGGACGGTGCAAATAATTAAGATGATGTGGCTGCACCGCATGCGAGAAGTATATAGTTTAATATAGATACAGAATTGGACGGTGCAAACAATTAAGATGATGTGGCTGCACCGCATGCGAGAAGTATATAGTTTAATATAGATATAGAATTAGCAATCAACACATCTTGGTAGGGTGCTTAGTAGAGGATGACGTGACACGCTGCAAGAATCAGCAATCAACGCATCTCGGTGGGGTGCTTAGTGGAGGATGACGTGACGCATTGGTAGGGTTCTTAGTGGAGGATGACGTGGTGTGTTGAGGATTGAGAGAATTCCTTAGTGGAGAGCGCTAATATAGTTTTGTATGATGCCCTTAGGGGCAGAGATTCACATTATGCAATACAAACTGTCACGTTTCCGCAGAGAGAAACTTGACTACTCAACTCTTGTTTAGTTCCCAAATTCTACCCCTAAATTTTACTATGCAAAAAGAAGATTCACATCACATCAAAATATCAGCACATGTGAATTGACTTGTAGTTCAATGGTAGCACGGTCCAGTGGGACGCTACCCACCAGGGTCCAAACCTGGTGCTCGCACCTTTTCTTGGGATTTTCCCAGGATTTATTGGCTCTATGCAGTTAAGTGGTAAGCGACGTTTCCGTCGACAACGAGGTGCCAATAGTAACTTTGGGAATCTCCAGATCTACTGGGTGCTCAGTCCTTCGGAGGTGCTTATATGGGTAGGGTTTGCGTATATGTATTCATAGGTGTGAGTGTGCGTGCATGTGTGAACGTCTGTTTTGTACTGTGTAATTCTCAAAAAAAAATATCGGCACATGCATAGAGTACTAAACGTAGATGAAATAAAAAATTAATTGTACAATTTTGTTGTACGAGCATTTAAGCCTAATTATTCAATGTTTAAACAATTATTCACAAATACAAACGAAATGCTACAGTAACATAATGATTGTATTAATACATCTAATTATCACTTATTTAAAACGTTAAACTTGAGCACTTGGATCAAACACCATCGAGGCAAACCATGGCATCGCGACTGTTGCTCGGGAGGATCCAGTCGGCCGGCCGTCTGCCCGGCGGCCATGGCCAGCTTCGGAGCTTCGGCTGTAGCGAGGGGCTCCTCATTGGCCGGCGGGGGATCATCGCTCTGCGGCAGCGCTTAGAGCATCTCCAAGAGAGTTGGTAAACTGGGTTGCTATACATAAAAACTACCTCGGGACTTAAAAACAGCCAAAAAACGAGCTCCAACAGAGGACCTAAATGAGTTGCTATTTTAGGTCCATACCTAAAATCCACCCATGGGGACCCAAATATACCAACCCAAACCCGAGTTGCTATTTCTTCCATCCGCGCGCGGGAGGCCCAACCGTCTGTCCTTTCTTCCCCCCGCTTCTTCTTCCGCTCCCGCGCAGGCTGCTCCAATGCCGTCGCCGCCCTCCCTACCTCCTCTCGAGCGACGTGGACGCCCTTCCCGCCTCCAGCCGGCGGATCCGCCATGGAAGGCCCATCTCCCGCCGAGCTCCGCCGGGGCCGCGCTCTGCCTCAGAGCTCCGTCGCCGTCGCCGTCGCCTCCATGCTTCCGCCGCCACACTCTGTTGGACTGAGCTGTGCCGCGATGAACTTGTCGAGCGCCCTCTAGTCCGTGGCCATCTTGTCGGCCCGCGCCTGCCGCTGTCGGCGACGACGGGCTCTCGAGCTGCGGCAGCTCGACCGGCTGCTGGCTGGAGTAGTGCAGCAACGTGGCGGCGGCGCTGTCTAGCTCGGTCTCTTTCTTGAAGCACACGGCGCCGCGCACGCCGTGTTGGGATCCACGAACGCCGCCGCCACCGCCTCTGCCGCCGCCACGCCCATGACGAGCACACAAGCTGGCCGTGGGGAGCGGCATGCTGGCGCCTGTCGTCGTCGATTCGCGGGAGGAGGAGGGCGGCACGGAGGTGATGGAGGAGGCCGGCGCTCCCACCGCGGCCTCCCTCGGACGACTGCGGATTCCTCGCCGCCACCAAATTAGATCCACCGCCGCCGCGCCGATCTCCTCCTCCGGTGAGCCTCCGGTGCCGTTCTTCGCGCCGTCGCGTGTTCCGCATGTCCTCTACCTCCGCCGACCCTCACCCGCTCCCCTCTCGCCTCATGTAGCCCCGCCGCCGTTCGCGTCGTCTGCCGCCGCCGGAGCTCGTGGAGCGTCGCCGTCAGTGCTCCTCCTCGCCACCGACGACCTCAGGTGATCTTGCCAGCCTCGGGAACACCTCGTGCACCACTTCCTGCTGCAGCTCTGCCCTCACCGTCGCTGGCGCAACTCCGCCACCGCCGCCCGTCACGCCGCCGGTCCTGCACGTCGCGCCTAGCATGGCTTATCGAAAGTGAAACTACTTTGAGAATAAATTATAGGTACCTAGTTTAGCAACACTGTTAGAGAAGACAACTTTGTGGTACTTATAATTTTCTCTCTCCTGACCTAAAATCAGTTTTAGGTCCCCAATTTTACCAACTCTGTTGGAGATGCTCTTACGGGCAAATCAAGATGAGCACCAGGTGTTGATAAAAAAAAGGATGAGCACCAGGACAACGGTTTGTTCCTTTTTCCCGATTTCAATTCCAAAATCATAGATCCAGCTCTAGATAAATATTGGGATAATAACTGCTGGATATTGGAATTAATTGGTTCGAGCAGACAAATACTGAGACTGACAGCTTTTGCCCCCCTAATCTCCAAAGCAGACAAATACCTCGCCGGCTGGCAGTCACACTACCTCAACCACCAGGGCCGTGTCGTGTTGGTAAACTCCGTCTTGAGCTCATTGGCAGTCTACACAATGCTATCCATGATACTGCCTGTGGGGGTGCTGGATGAATTGGACGCACGGCGCCGTGCTTTCCTTTGGTCCGGGGACAACCATACCTCTGGAGCAAAGTGCCTGGTTGCCTGGGAAAAAGTCTGCCTCCCTAAGGATCAATGAGGGCTGGGAGTGAAGCAGTTGGAACTCCAAAATCAATGCCTGCTCATGAAGATGGTGCATCGCATATACAACCCCGCTTATACCCCGCTGGATCACTCTGGGCGACAAGAGTCAGTGGAGACACTGACCTCACGAGCCTAAACAGCAAATGGACAGGGAGTCACTGGGACTCTCTGCGCAAGCTTCTTCCCAACTACTACTACCAAAAGATCACCGGAGTGACGCTTGGCAACGGCCACTTCGCTTCTTTCTGGCACGACACTTGGAGTTCGGAAGGCGCACTGGCAGAACGCTACCCAGCACTGTTATCTCACTCCACCAAGCCACTTGCTTCAGTCTCCAGTACAATGGGCCGAGGGGTCAGGAACTGCCTGCAGCCAAGGCTCTCTCTCTCTCTCTCATGCCGCTCTGGTGGAGCTCAGCGAAGTGGAAACCCTGCTCGAAGAAGTCCAAATTGACAGAGGGTGAGGACAGCCGGGAATGCCCTTTCACTGATGGCACCGGCCGCTTCGACTCTGGGCTGTTGTATAAAGCAATTATGAGCCAAGGAGCCAGCAGCGAGATTGCCCATTTTGCTTGGCGGAATTGCGCCGCTCCAAGAGTGCAATTCTTCGGATGGCTGCTCGTGCAACAGCGTATCCAATGTAAGACCAACCTGCTCAAAAAACACATTGTGCAAGACGACGTGTGTGAGGTCTGCCAATCAGAACCGGAGGCAGTCAGACACATCATATTCGAGTGCGTCGCCAAAGAGTTCTGGCAACGACTACACCTAGACCCCCTCCAACTCCCAGCGGTGACTGCAATTTGGACGATCAGCAGGCCGGGGCACATTCCAGAGATGCAATTCAACATGTTTCTGCTATTATGCTGCTGGAACCTATGTGTATGATTGCTGCCAGATTACTAGCAAGTAAATTCCACCATACTACGCTGTTGCAGTTTGCCATAATGTCGAGAGTAGTTTCAGGCCTGGTGCGGCACAAGTTTACGTTGTAGTAACCACTAGCCAGCATACGAAACTTGCACTTGGGTTGGACCTTTATTTGCTTTCCAAACTTGATTCCAAGTGGTGATCAGTGTGTGATCCTTGGAATTGGACGGTGTAGGCAGAGTTTACAGAGCAACCGCCGGGTGTGATCCTTGGAATTGGAATTCGGCCCCGTCACGCCGTGCCCCATCATGCGTGCCCAAGATGCAATCAAGTTCGCCCAATCGCCCTCCGTTCCGCACATCCTTGATTCCTTGTCCGCTCAGATCACGCCGGCCGATCTCGCCCCTTGGCCCTCGCCGCACCCTTCGCCGCCACCGTACGCACGCTAGCCATGGACGCCGCCTACCCCCTGCCTCCCTGGGTCGTCCTAGACGACTACGTGGAGGTGTGCCAGTCCCCCGCCGCGCCGGCGCGCGAGTGGGCGACCGTCGAGTGCGCGAGCAGGACGGCCTACGGCTGCGGCGAGCACGGCCAGAAGCTTCTCGACGGCCTCGCCCTCCACGCGCGCCTCGTGACGCCCTGGCTCCAGCCGGACCTCTCCACCGCCCTTTACATCCAGGCCAACGACGGCGCGCGGCGAGCCCTCAGGGCGGAGTTCGGCGAGGCCGACGGCGGCGCCCTCATCCGCATCGACGACGACAGGTTGTCCGCCCAGGCCTCCGTCGAGGCCGCCGACGAGGACCACGTCGTCCTCACCGTCGTCTTCCGCCACCACGAGTCGCGCCGCCGCATCTGCCACTACCTCATCTACAACGCCGCCGACGCGTCCCTCGCCATGGTCCCCTGCGCGCCGGACGGGAACCCGATCACGACTACGACGATGACGCGGAGCCCCCTCGTCGCGCGCCGCGTCGGCGGCGGCTACGAGCAAGTCGTCTTGTCGCAGAGGCGGGTGCCCTCGACGGAGGAAGAAGTCTTCAGCAGCACGCTCGAGGACGTTCTCTGCGTCTGGACGGCGGCGGCCAAAGAAGACGTCGACGCCGACGAGCAGCCGTGGCGCGTGCATCGGTGGCGCTACCCGGCGGAGGTCCAGCACCCCTTCTCGGCGGAGGTGATGTTCGCCTTCTAAGGGAAGGCTTTCTTCGTCGACCTCTCGCTAGGCATCCTCTACTGCGACCTGCCCGCCGCCGCCGACGACGGCGACGGCGCCGCCGTGGAGTTCCACTTCATCCCGTTACCGCAAGCGATCCCGGTGGACCTGAAGTGGGACAAGATCAAGATCGAGGACCAGGGAGCTTTGTACCCGGACAGGACCATATGCGCTGCGTTGAGGGATCCATCAAGCTCGTCTGCATCGACCGCACCCCTCCCCGGCGATACGGCGACGCGGAGCTGACGGTGTGGACGCTGGACCCGGACCTCTCCAGGAAGCAATGGCAGAGAGAGAGGGGGTTCCCGGTGAGAGACATCTGGAGGCTGCGGAGCTTCAGGGATCCTCATGGGTTGCCGTTCATGGAGCCCAAGTGCCCCGTGCTCATGCGGGACGGCACCCTCTGCCTCCTGGTGCCGAACAAGTGCATGACAAGGGAGGATTCCATCGATGATTTCATCTGCAACCTTGACCTGAGCAGCATGAGCATCCTGTGGTCCGGACGCCTCCGTGACTACCGCTACGAGGAGCCTGCTATCTTCCCCTCAGATTTCTTCAAGAAGCTCTGTCCTCTCGTTCCACGCAAGAGCAACTTATTGTCCAACATATGTATTGATGATGGTGAAGACTTTTTTTGAAACCAGGTAAGTGTGCCCGTGCGTTGCTACGGGTATAATACATGGAGCACGGTGATAAACAAATCTCACGAAAAATCTCTATTTGAACCTCGTAATTTTAAAATAATTCAAAAAACGTCATGCTATTATATACAAACAAAAGTACCCATGGACAATGCTATCGTATACAAACAAAAGTACTCATGAACAGATCAAAATGCTTGCGACAAATCTTTCGTGTTATCATAAAGTAAAATTAAGAGAACAGTACCAGCATCATCTGCATGGAAAGTTTGATTCACCAGGTAATTCGCTGTCGGCACACAGCTAATGCCCTTAAGGATATTGACCATGCAAACATCGACGCACTCTATGGTTTTCCCCGCTCACACAAGCATGCGGACTGTGTTACAACATAAAATCTGATCGCTCTGGTGTCACGTTCGTGCACTGTGCACACCTCGCAATTTGTTGCATGTGATCGTAATGCGGTTTCTTTTGGTGGCTTGGAAAAATGGAATTACGCCTCTGAATCTGGCCCTTCTTTAGTTCCCAAATTTGAGAGCTTAAATGTGCCATTATAGCATTTCATTTGTATGTGTAAAAATTATCTAAAAATTTATTAATTAGAATCAAAATGTTCGTCTCGTAGAGTACAACAAAACTGTATAATTAGTTTTTGATTTCATCTACATTTGATACTCCATGCATGTGCCGATATTTTGATGTGATGATAATCTTCTTTTTGCATAGTGAATTTTAGGAGTGGAATTTAGGATCTAAACAAGACCCTGATCGGCTGCATCATGCTAAAATACATCAGCTGGAACTGGAACCCGAGAAATAGAGAGCCCCAGCAGCAGAGCATCTGGACTCTGCTCTGTAGTGTAGTCACCACCCAGACAGAGGTGAGAGCCGAGAGCGTGGTTGCTGCTGCTGCTCCTGTCGTCCGTGGCTGGACTGGAGCACGCGGGCGTGGTGCTCCGCCGCATATCCGGCAGCAGGTCTCAGGCGGCAGCTACAAATGATGTGGTGTACTGATCAATTTCCCTCATCCAAAGCTCAGTGCCGAGATACTTTTGCTCTACCTGGTACAACTATGTTTGTCTTCGGAGCATATTCATTCATGGATGTCCTGACTCATGAGTGAAAAAAAAATGCCTGAAGGCTAACCACGGAGGCAAAATAGAGAAAGTGTACAGAAGTTCATTCAGTCAGTGTTAGCATGCTCCTCAACGCACGGGTCCATTCTGTTTAATAGCTTATCACAATCTTAACCAACCAATATTGAAAATTAGAAACAAAAATGTATTTTTTAAGTAAATTCAAGTGTTGATAGGCCTGAACCGAAACAGCCAAAGCATTGAAATTGAATAGCACTGTTACTTGAATCACATTATCCTTCAAACTTACTGCAAGGGTAGGCTATCTCCTGTACCTGCAGTAAGAATTGGACTGACTAATCAACACCAGAAATCACTGCATAGAGTCAATAACGATATTTGATGATTGTGAAATAACATACATATAGCATATGGAGCATTTATTTAAGTATTTATCAGATAGCACGGGGTCAAAATTCATAGCTCATGTAACAATGGTAAAACCGAACGTAACCTCTTCAAAAATATGAACAGGAGATTAAGAATAGGATGACCATGATTTAGTTGAGGAGTTGAACTTTCAGAACTGGGTGAATGACCATGCTTTCTTTCCAGGGATATATTTCAAGGTAACTGAGTAAGTTCCTGAGAGGCTGAGAGGTGCAAATAGATGGAGGCAGGTGCAAACTATGCTTATCTCTCACCTTGTCTTTCACTGGAAAATATTCAAAAACAGAATTCCTGGCAATTTGGATACTTCTTATGAAACTACGGCAAAGGTTTTTTGTTCTTACGAAACTACTTCCTGGCCAAGCTGTGTAACTTCATCATCAGCACCAAGTCCTATTGAACTTAAACTACAAACTGATGCTTCAGTATGTACTACACTACTACTGCACAAGTTACATATAGGAACAACAACAACATAGCCTTTTGTCCCAAGCAAGTTGGGGTAGGCTAGAGGTGAAACCCAAAAAGGTAAATCAGAAAATAGAGTTTTGGGAAAACAGAAAGGAACTTACCCAGAACTGGTAGGTAACATAGAGCGCTCCAATATGTTCAGGCCCTTTCACCTGAATGTTGGACAGAAAATGGCTATCAAACACAAATGATGATAAAAGTAAATATGTTGAATCAAAGAGCAGGCGTCAAGAAATAGCTATCAAAGCATACAAGATGAGAGATGATAAAAATAAATATATGATGCATAAAAGTGCATTCAGAAATCTGCTCTTAATGCAAATTACCTGTAATCATCAGGCTGGTCTTGGTATATCAGAATGCCACCATAACAAAACCAAATTCAGAACATTTTTGAAGGGACTATACATGGTACTTCTGCACTGCACAAATAATGCACTGGTACTGTATAGCATCGTATGTGTATGTGCCAAACAAGATTCAAGAAAATAGAGTTTTGGGAAAACAGAAAGAACCTTACCCAGAACTGGTAGGTAACATTGATAGATTGACTTGTAATCTGGAACAAAGGGAGTAAATAATCAACCACATAGGCCAAGCCAATTTCAACAAGCGTATTCTGATCTCCATTATAGTGCAGAAATAATCATCGGGTTGGCAAATCAGAACTCTGAAAAAACACTGAAACAAAACCCAAAGTCAAACCAGTTCTGCATCTCGTGGAGGAAGAAGCTACCCACCCCCACCATGCCCATCACGTACACTCTGGATGTGCCATGGATCTGTAAGACACGGAAGGAGGGGCCTCCATGGAAGGCAGCATGCAGGTTGTAGGAGAGGCTCGGCCCGTTGTGGAATTGGCCGTGAGACACTTCTCCTGCAGCAACAGTACTTGGAAACAACCTATAATTAGGTCAGAAAAAAATTGTCAGAGGAATTAGGGTAATAATATAAACATGCAAAGTTTAGCATTAATCATCACACCTGAACAAATGGCAAACTGAGAAAATTCAGTAGCGACTATTCAGTGCTAACATAGATGCACCAAGGTTTGCATGTTGCTATCTCAAGATATATTTCAGGGACTATATATATTATTTCACGCTAGCCCACAGAGTCGTCATGTGATGGTTTTTGTTTGGCAACACAATAATAAACAGCTCTTCTGACATTTTTTCAAGTTTGATTCAAATATTCATTATAAATACCTGGGGATACCTGGGGAGTACCTGGGGATAGACGTGCGTGCTTAGATTGTAAGGTGATACCTGGGGAGTGTGTTGTCCCTCAACACAAGTTGATGGTGGCGGACTTCAGATTTCGGGTACGTGTCCAGCGGGACAAACGTGCCAAGATAGCGAGAACGAAGTGGTGGAAGCTTAGAGGGGAAGCAGCGCAAACTTTTAAGGACATGATGTTAAGCGAGGGGCCTTGGGAGGACAGAGAAGATGCAGACGACTTGTGGCTAAAGATGGCAACATGTGTTCGGAAGGTGGCTTCAGAAGTGTTTGGCGTGAGTAGGGGAGGAAAACAAGAAGCGAAAGACACTTGGTGGTGGAATGACGAGGTGCAAAGGGCTATTAAGGAGAAAAAGGAATGTTTCAAGCGCCTTCACCTTGATCGGAGTGCAGCCAATATCGAGGGCTATAAATTAGCAAAGAGGGCTGCAAAGAGAGTTGTGAGTGTAGCAAAGGGTCGTGCATATGATAACCTTTATCAGCGGCTAAGCACGAAGGAAGGGGAGAAGGATATTTATAGGATGGCGAGGATCCGCGAGAGGAAGACAAGGGACATCAACCAAATCAAATGCATCAAGGATGGGACGGATCGACTTCTGGTGAAGGATGAGGAGATCAAGAACAGATGGCGAGAGTACTTCGATAAGTTATTTAATGAGGAGAATGGTTCGACGCTTGAGTTGGATGACTCATTTGACGACGCCAACAGACGTTTTGTGAGGAGAATTCAGGAGGCAGAGATTGCGGAGGCTTTGAAGAGGATGAAGGGAGGTAAAGCGATGGGTCCTGATGGTATCCCCATTGAGGTGTGGAGATGCCTGGGTGACAGAGCAATAGTATGGCTGACTAAGCTTTTTAACCTCATTTTTAGGTCAAACAAGATGCCTGAAGAATGGAGAAGAAGTATATTAGTACCGATCTTCAAGAACAAGGGAGATGTTCAAAGTTGTACTAACTACCGTGGGATTAAGCTGATGAGCCATACGATGAAGCTTTGGGAGAGGGTTATCGAGCATCGCCTTAGGAGAGTGACAAGTGTGACCCAAAACCAGTTTGGGTTCATGCCTGGAAGGTCGACCATGGAGGCGATTTTTATAATACGACAACTCATGGAGAGACATAGGGAGCAAAAGAAGGACTTGCACATGGTCTTTATTGACCTCGAGAAGGCATATGATAAAGTACCAAGAAATGTCATGTGGTGAGCTTTGGAGAAGCACAAAGTCCCAACTAAGTACATTACCCTTATCAAGGATATGTACAAGGATGCGATGACGGTTGTCCGCACTTATGGTGGAGACAATAGTGATTTTCCAAATAAAATAGGTCTGCATCAGGGGTCAGCATTGAGCCCTTATTTATTCGCTCTGGTGATGGATGAGGTCACAAGGGATATACAAAGTGATATCCCTTGGTGTATGCTCTTTGCTGATGATGTGGTGCTAGTTGATGAGAGTAGGGCAGGTGTTAATAGGAAGTTAGAGTTGTGAAGGCATACGTTAGAGTCCAAAGGTTTCAGACTTAGCAGGACCAAGACCGAGTACATGATGTGCGATTTCAGTGGGACTAGATATGAAGATGGAGATGTCAGGCTTGATGGGCAAGTGGTAGCCGAGAAAGATACCTTTAGGTATTTAGGATCGATGCTGCAAAAGGATGGTGACATTGATGAAGATGTTAGGCATAGAATTTCAGCCGGTTGGTTGAAATGGCGTCAAGCTTCTGGTGTCCTCTGTGACAAGAGGGTACCACAAAAGCTAAAAGGTAAGTTCTATAGGACGGCGATTCGCCCGGCGATGCTATACGGTGCTGAATGTTGGCCTACAAAAAGGCGACATATACAACAACTGAGTGTAGCAGAGATGCGTATGTTGCGTTGGTTTTGTGGTCACACAAGAAGGGATAGGATACGGAATGAAGATATTCGAGATAAGAGTCGGAGTGGCACCAATTGAGGAGAAATTGACGCAACATCGGTTGAGATGGTTCGGACATGTCCAACGGAGGCCTCCTGAGGCGCCGGTGCGTAGTGGGGTTCTACAGCGGGCCAATAATGTTAAGAGAGGTAGAGGTCAACCCAAACTAACTTGGGACGAGTCGGTTATTAGAGACCTTAAAGAGTGGAATATCTCTAAGGATTTAGCTATGGATAGGAGCGCTTGGAGACTAGCAATTAATGTGCCTGAGCCGTGATCTTTGCTTTCTTTTCTGCTTTCCTCTAACTCTTTTTCTGTTTTTTTGACTTTTTGGGTTTCACCTCTAGCCTACCCCAACTAGCTTGGGACAAAAGGCTATGTTGTTGTTGTTGTTGTTGTATTCATTATAAATTTGCAATTTGTCATATCTTTAGTACCAAGAAAGTTGAATAATGCAAGATCTAACATACTAAATAGAGATGGACTGTATTACTGTTTTTGGAACTTTAGTGTCTATACTTTTGTGCCTCCACTCTGATTGATCAAATGTGTGTGCCTCGATATATGAAAAAAATTATAAATCAGTAAACCAGGTAGGTATTCTAAGTAATAGCTACTGCACATCCATACTCATCCTGGAAAAAGACTGAAAAACTGGGACAGAGCCGTCAGTTTCTGATATGTGTTATAACAATTTTTAGCAAAATGATAACAGACCTAATGACATTTTAACTCTGATTGGTACGAGATATTTCAATTGAGCCACTCCATATGTCTTCACAAGGAAAATAGTGTCCATAATTTAAATGGAATATGTAAAATAAATTGGTTTATTTTCGTATCTTTAATACCAAGGTCAGAGATTATTATATCATAGTTTATATAAAATACGGCAACAGTAATAATACCTTCAACTGAGAACAATGTACAAGAAGCATACCAGTTAAAAGAAGCTACCACTCATCCATAAGAATTTCACACCAAAACATCATCTTTACCTGCAATGGCCTTGCATCCCAGGTCAGGGCGTCAGGCAAGTCCACGATGTTGAGGTAATTGGTAGCCTGCAGGCTGCAGCACACATCCGCACACCAAGTCACTGCAAAGTGCAAATTGCACAAATTCACCTGTATCAATTTCATTTCATCCAGTAACTCGCCAGATCGAAGTTACCCTAGGCGACGACGATGTAAGAGGCGCCCGGCACACGGATCACCGTTTCTACTGCCCACGCGCCACTGGTGTGGTATGGATCGTGAGAGGAGGCGTAGATTGGGCGATGGAGGCGGCCGGGGCTGTTTCGCGAGAGTCAGGAGCCAAGGGAGGAAGGGGATTCTGCTGGGAAGGGAAGGGGGCAGTGGAGGAAACAGAGAGCGTGAGGCTATGAGTGCAGCAGGACGCGAAGAAGATCACCATCGGCGTCCGGCAGGAAGGCAGAGCAACGATGGGCAGGCGGTGGCGGTGGCGGCGCGTAGAGGACCGGTGGCATCTCGCAGGATGTGGAATGTGGATGGAGTAAAGAACGGAAAAAGTGAGAGCTCCGTGGCCGCGGGAGGCGGAGCGAGAGAGGCTGATTGGACGGTGGGTACCACGGACGCGAGATCGTACGGAGGAAATCACAGCGAGAGGAGGCAGAACGACGAGGGTAGAGCGACGTGAAGCGGCAGGCCCACACGTCGGCGCCAATAGTCGCAGGCAGACGGACGGAGGTCGCACGGTCGCGGTTCCCCAGGGCGTTAGTAGAGATAAAAGAGGACGAAGACTGGCCCTGCCATTTTATGTTTCCTCAATGAAAATTGTAGAGTGTCATGCAGTCAAGCATACTTGCCTTTGCTGCCCAACTAGTTTTCTTCAACCTAAAAACATAAAAGTACAGTAGTTATCAGTTAGCAGTAACCTGCCATTGTCACAGTAAATGATTCTCCCCCTTTAACTTTGACTAACGACATATTACCTGGACAGCTTAGCATGATGTGATTCGGCAAACAGAAAACAGTTTTCGGCACGTTAACAGAGTGTGTGACTGCAGATTTCTGGACCTTCGTTGCACAGAAAGAGTAAGATTTTTCACACTGATGCACACATTATTGACATTATTGGTGAGAATGTTGGACAGTGAAAAAAATTGCTGCAACTGTACTATTAACTCATCGGCATTTTCCAGCCAACTTGGAAGTAGACTCATGATCTGAGGAAAATGGCGCCTCTGCATGCAACTGGAACATTCGGCAGCATTACGGTATCACTGAGGATGTCTCTTCAATAACCTGCACTTCTCCCTTCGATGCAATCACCGCATATGATCTGCAGAGTAACAGATGCAGCGTATAAGGACAACTGAAAAGCCCTCAGTTAACCACCCTGAGAAAACAATAACTGAAAAGTTTCTTATGTCTGCCTGTGCCAAGAAAAATACTTATTGCTGCAAAGAATCCCATGATCCACAACGCCGGCAATTTTGTCCAACTTCTCTGCTACCTGGCCTGCAAAAAAAGATGGGAAAGCAACTAGCTAAAGCTTTCTCCAAAAGAAGGTTACTGGATTCAAGATGAGCTAGCTCCTTTGTTCCAATAAGGCAATAATGATCTTCCTTCCATCAGCATACCAAGATCTGGGATGGGAGTCGTAAAGATCACATCAAGTACGTGATGACCCTCCTTAGTCACCAATGGGTGATCGCCCCCCAGTGGACCGGCAGTCCCAAATGATGGCCTCCTCCAAACCTGATCAGAAAATCACACACAGCGGTGATCAGCATGCATGCATGAATGTTTCAGTTTCAGCAGTTCAGTAAGTTCAGAGTTCTGGAGATTTAACTATTGAGTGCCTATTGATTAGAGCACCTCTGCATCCCCTAGGAATAAATCGTCGATCTCTTCAGCAGTGTCTATCCAGTTCCCCTGAAAACATCTGTTGCTCTCTTCATAAACATTGCATAAAACTGACCATATCTGGAGCAAAAGATTTTCTTTTTCTTACACTTTTAACCAGGACTGGAATGGAGCCCTCGATGCCTGTCAGGTATTTGTCATTTCCAGTGATGAAGGCAAGTTTCTCAGCAGATCTAGCCATTGTCTGTATAAACAAGGGAAGAACATGGTAGAAATTCAATAAATGGATCAGATATACAACGTATCTGTTACTGTTGCCTACTTCGGCTAATGATGCTCGATAAGAAATTCATGTGCACACTGCACACTGACTCTGAAGACTTTGCTTATATACCTTCTCCACCGTGAAAGAGGGCTCTCCGCTCTCTGTCTTGCGCCGCCCAATGACGGCAGCCAGCGTGCCCTCTTCAATCACTTCAGCATCAGTGAAAGCAAAATCAATCTATACGTCGGTGAGCACAGTTTCAGTCTTTCAGAAGCTGTTCTTCCTGCGTTAAAAGAAGCTTCACAGTTGATGGTTGCAGGCTTGCAGCACTGCGCATACTCACTTGGGTTCCTTCCTGATAGCTGCTAGCCAGTATTCCTGCCTTGTCTGCCTCGCTTGCACTGAACACGGACCTGGCTGATCAATCCCAACAACTGATTAGAGATGCAACTGATCCTAGTGTTGTCTGATGAACCGTGACTGACACACTTCCATACACGGGAAAACAAAACAAGGGAACAGGCGATGCTGCATCAATCAGAGCTTACGAGGTTATCGCGACGATGTCGGTGAGAGATCCCCGGCGAAGGCGCGTGCCGAGGTACTGGATCGCCAGCGCGGACGCCGGGCCGGAGCCCAGCCCGACCACCATGCCGCTCTCCACGAACTTGTCCACCTGGAGGAGAAGGAGAAACTCGTCGGGACACATACGCAGACATGGCAGGTTGCTACGAACGGACGGTGAGGTCCAAGACTCGCTACCGTGAGCTTGGCGGCGTCGAAGAGGTCGACCACGTCGGCGTCGGCCGCCGAGGCCGAGCAAGCAACTCCCCGTCGACCGGGGCGGCGCACAGAGGTCGGTAGGCAGCGGCTGCGGCGCGGCCTCGGGCACGGCCGGAGCTGCGCCGAAGAAGCTACACTTGCCCTGGCCATGGCCTCCATGGATGGAGTTGAGAAGCTCACGGTTTTAGTGCAGGAACAAGATCATGCGAGGGCAGCGGATAAGGGAGTGGTGCAGGTGCAATGCCAGCCCTGTCTCTATTGTGCACCTCATCTGTTTCAGTTCACAAGCGGGCCATGCTGTTCCAGTGTTCGTCCACATATCGCAAATCCCCCATCACAAAGCACAATCAGCAGACCTATTTAAACGCCCATCCCAAAGCACAATCAGCGAAGTGCTCTAGATTATCAACATGACCGCACGAGTAGACACCGGGAATTAAACATTAAACCTGCTAAAATGTAATCAATTTATTAACACTGCAGAACACCTGAGCCATCTGAAAGCCACAACAGAGGAAGCAAAGAAACTACCGCAAAAAACAAGTTAATTTGAATTTGTACATTCTACAACTGAAAGTTGGTAGATGAGAGTATCACCAGGACTTTGGTACTAAAAAAAACCTGAAACTGAAAACAAACGCAAAACAAAATCACAAGCAGTCGCAACTACCATCTACATCACTTACAATGCAAAATCCTCGAGAATTATCAGAAATTCATCACTTAAGCAATGCACAATCCTCGGGAATGATCAGAAATTCAGAACACACCGACAACAGAATTTATGAAACAACCTCAATCAGCAACCACAAGCGCAACAAATAGGCAGCAAGTATATTTTGAGACAAATTTCATTGAACTGCTTAAACCAGTCACAAAGAAACATATGATTATCCTCACATTAAATAAAACACGGCCTTAGAACATGACCAGAATAAATTAAACTAGAACCCAAGAAGGTCCACAGCTCCTACATTCTACACCAAAAGCAAATCAGGATGGATCATCCTAACAAGCCTGGCAGTTAATGCATGAGACGATTCCCTTCATCCTCCAGGCACGCCTACTTGGATCTCTGCCTCATCTTTCGGCGCTTCCTCTTGAGCCGCCTCATTCTCTTCTTCTTCCACTGAAGAACAAAACAAACCAAGATAGATCAGAATCCTTCACGTATGGTTTTAGTTTGTAATATAGTTTCATGAGCTTATAAACAAAATGTACGAAGGAGCAAAAATCCTGCAAGCTGTATTTCATATTCAAACACTTTTGTGGCCTGTGGCAAAAGCCACACTTGAACAATGTCCCCCGGCCAATTTTCCCATGTTAAATTGGTGTGACATTCTGTTTTTGTACAGCATTGATGCAAAAAATTTTACTGTCGTGGAAAGAGAACTGACTGGAAAACAAAAGGATTCTGAAGAATCAAATGCTCAGTGGAAAGAGAATCATTTTTTGGTTTGACGGCTCACGACTGAAGAATTCAATGCTCAGTGGAAAGAGAAGTCGTTTTTGGTTTGAAGAATTCAATGCTCAGTGGAAAGAGAAGTCGTTTTTCGTTTGACGGCTCACGGTGGACAAAGAGGCCACCACTGCCTCAACCTTTTTAACTCATCATCACATTGCTAGAATGATTCTTTTTTATAACACTCAAAAATATAGATTGGGCTTCAGTGTGTGTAACAACATAAAAGCGATCAACGGCGAATAAATCGCCTCACCGAAATCCGCTAAGATCCTTATCGGATCCAAATCATCATAAGCCCGGTCCACGAATCTAATATCAGAAAAAACAAAGATTAGACAGTAAACGGTATTATGGAGAAAAAAATCATCATTTGCACGTTGTTTGGGATCAGAAACATAGGAGTGTTTTACTCATCACAGGATGATCAGAAACACGGACCAAAGGTTCTTCGTCATATCCCAACATCAAACAAATATCAAGCTCGAGCTAGCAACGGAGAATTAGTCAACAAGAATTGTCAATCTCAGAACTACTGACGCAGAGGCAAAGAAATGTAATCTACTCTACAAGAAAACAGTGATACCATTCAGTGTTCTGACATTCAGAATGAGTAAGAGGTATTTATCATCAATAGATCAGACAATACTAGGATTTCCTCATTATGCCAGAATCAGTTGCAAACAAATCAAATAAAATTTGAACAGTACAGCAAAAAAACAAATTTAGTGTTCTCTCAGACAAATGCCTCGATTGTCCCCATGGTTTAATGGAATGGATTAGATCGGACTCGTCATCTGTGTTTGGTCATCATAGAGAACATCCGCAAAGAAAAATCATCAGGAATTGCGCCAAGCACGGATTCTACCACCAAACCCTAGACAGTACTAGCCCAGCAATTCTACTACACAATGTCATGGCATCATAGAAACAACAAATAGTATCAACGTACACAATGTCATGGCATCATAGAAACAACAAATAGTATCAACGTAAGGGACGGGACAGAATCGAGACGAACCTTGGCCCTCATCGCAGCGGCGGGGGTGGAGCTCGCGCTTGAGCTCCCGGTCTCTCTGCTTGCGGCGGCGGGGTTGGCGAGTTGGGGACGAACGGGATGGTGGCGGCGTTGGCTCTCGTTTCTGATTTATAGAGGCAGGGTGCTGGGCGAAAGCGAAAACCCTAGTCGTGATGCCTTACGGACGGCTGAGATCTGCCGGTGCGGGGAGTTCGAAGCGGATTAGGGCTCTTGTTTGGTGGGAATAGGCCGGCCCAGAGTGACAGCAGTTGTTCTGGCGGCATATGGGCCTAATGGGCGTTGAGCAGATTCGGGGGCAATCTCACAGTATGTACCTTTCTTTTTTAGTTTTTTTTCCTCCCTCTCAAAAAAGTTCCACTGGTCAGCTTCGCAGATCTTCATCAGTGAGATCTTGCAACATAAGAGCATCTCCAAGACTCTCTCTAAACCTCACTCTTTAAATCATCATTTAGAGAGTCATTTGCATAAAATTCGTTTTCTATATGTTTTCATTTTCCAACAGTTTTTCTATATCTTGTGTGCACTCTTAAGAGCTATTCCCTTTTCTATATCTGAAGAGCGAGAAATCCGGAATAGAGAGTGGCTATGTTTACATAACCAAATAAAAAAGTTGTTGGAAGGTGCATTTTTAATCAAAATCTCTAAAACTAGCAATTATGATAAATTTAGAGAGTCTCTTGGAGTTGCTCTAAGATCCGTGTATCGACTGTATCATCACGTCATTTGTTTCTTCTTTACAAACTTTTTCTTCATACTACAACGAGCAAATAAATTTTTGCAGTAAAAATCACGGCAGGTGCTGGGTGTTCCTCTTTAAAAAGCGTGAAAGTCTGTATCCATCTCGCACGTGTAAGTTAGAGCAGCAAGAACAAATGCACACCTTTGTTTTTGCAGTACAAGTTCATGCAGCTAACCACATGCTAACAATCACGTTCCGAACCCAGCATTCATTCTAGACGAACACGCACGCGCGTAACGGGAGGCGATTTGCGATTAGGCCTTACTAGTGGTAGTATACGGAGTAATAAGAACTCGGAAGAAGCAACGGTGAGCGCGAGCACCGTCCACCGCCGCGCGCCGATCATCTGCAAGCAGCAAGCTCGCTGATCAGTTGATGCCGCCGTTCGCGTTCGGGTCGTTGGCGTTCGTGCTGGCGGCGCCGGCAGGTGGTGCCGGCGGCGCCGGCACGCCCCAGCCGCCGATGGGGTGGAAAGGCATTCCGGGCATCGGGAGCCCCGGGATGCCGGGCATGCCAGGCATGCCGCCGGGGTTCGGGAACAGCGGGAACGACGGCATCGTCGACGGCGGCAGCCACCACTTCATGCTCCGGGTGCCGACTGCCCCCGCCGCAGTGGCGGCGGCGGCTTTGCGGACCCTCACGGGCTCCGAGGCCGGCCCCGCGGCGGCGGCGGCGATGGTGACGGTGGCCGTCGCGGCGGGCACGGGCGCCGCGGCCGCGGCGTACGGCGCGGCGCTGCCGAGCTGCGGCTCGAACTCCACGTGGCTGATCTCGTTCTCGTAGTCGTCGTTCAGGGACGGGTCCAGCGGCTCGGTCTCGGCGCCCGCCGCGGCGGCCTTGGAGCCGAAGGAGAACTCCCGGCCGCCGTCGACGTCGTTGAGGAGGCGCAGGGCGTGCACGGGCCCGGCGCAGAGGATGGCGAGGAGGAGGACGGGCAGCAGCTTCTGCAGCTCCATGGCTTTGCTGCTGCTGATCAGAGGATGGCTTTCTTCCTTTGCTTTCGCCGGTGAGGTACTTGGTGAGGAGACGCATGGCATGATCTCTGCAAGTTTTATAGCGTGGATGCAGAGCAGTTTAGGTTGGATCGCGGTGACCTGCATTCCTTTTTGCCGTTTCTGAATCATCTGATCGCTTTGACTGCTGCTGCATGTCGGAGGCGTGCAGCACCTATCACCCAAGTTTAAACCACTCCACTTGGTTTAGTATTCAGAACTCAGAACTATGCAGAGCAAGGTGATTTATGCTTCGTGGCTTCTACATCCAAACCTACTCTTGCTTCTTGATTCACATGTGCCCAGTCAGGTTTTTCCTTTCCTGAAACCACGGCACGTTTCAGTGTATACAACATTGCTGTCTACATGTTGCACCTGTTACGTATTTCTTGGTGGTCACAGGAGGAAGGCTTTAACTTTGTGAAAACATTGCGCAAACTTGTAGTTATAATGAATTGCTCTCTACATGTTGCACCGGCTGTGTACTCTTTGTAGATATAATGAATTGTGCAGCTAATAACACATCATACTTTTATTCCAGAATCTACCCTTGAGGGTTGAGCTTGAAAGGGCACAGATTCTTAAGAAACAAAGGAGAGGAGGGGAAAAGGGTATATCGGCAAGAATGAATCGTGGGCGCAGTATGCCAATATCCCACAAGCAATACTTGAGCAGGATACCAATATACAACCAGTAATAGGAGTAGGAACTAACGTAAAGGAGTTAAAGAACACGAATAGTGGATGGCATGCATTTCAGCTTAAAATTTTAGATCCAATTGGGGGTGAACTAGCACCCATGTTCAGAAAGGCACACAGCTTTCATGTAACAATTGACACGAGTCTGCGACTGAAATGCACAAGAGGGCACACACCAATAGTTCACCAATCCCAGTCATTCATGATATTCCAGCAGCTAAACTACTCGTTCTTCTTAGCCTTCATGTTCCCTTTGGGTATCTTGCTCAAGACACCTTGGTCGAGCTTCTGATACTGATTTTGCAGCAGACCAAGAAGGCTGTAGAGGAAATCATCGACTTGGTCTTCATACTTCTCGTAGAGCACAGGAAGTGTGTGAGCACAAACAAATCCTGTTCCAGGTAATCAAATATCTTTGTCAGTACAAGATATGCAGAAATACACACATTCAGAGAATAGGAACAGGGTATTGTTTCTCAGTGGCGATTGGCAAAAAAAGTAAAAAAACGAGATTGTGGCTGACAAGAACTGAAGTTACAGGCTACATCCCCTTACCAATATATATAACTGTCAGGAAATTGCACCAGCTTCCGATCACTGCGGCAGCCCACAGTCCAGCGATCGCCTGAAAGAAAACATAGGACCACACTTAAAATGTCTGTTTGAGACAGACAGATAGAGCAATAATGCTTACATACTGCCTGTCCATCTAAAAAAATAATGATTACATATGAAGGACCAAGAATTAATTAATATTAGATACATTGATCATAACTATTTGAATGGATGAACCCCAAAAAAAGTTTCACATACCACTACAAAATGCTTCAAGTTTCTTTCACAAGACACATCTTGAAGGAAGCTCAGGAACTTGTTTACTTGGGCACCGATTGCAACAGCAATGTTCACAAATAGCTCATCAGGCAACTCAACTCTGGGCACTTGAGAAGGAGATCTAAAAGGACAAGTCACAAGACACATTTCAAGTTATCATGTCAACGAACACACTGTTCAAATGCTTTAGATATTCCATACCCGCTTAGCATGTTTGAGAAGTTGGACCAAACAAACTGGACAACCATTCCAAGAACAAGGGCAAATGAAACAATTGTCAGAAAGTGGTAGTCAAGCCACTCGAAGAAAACCCAAATAGCTGTTGCAAGAGCCAGAACACTCGATGATATCTTCTTGTTCCTCCATAACAGCACATCAGCAGCTACAGTTCATAAATAGATAACATCAGACACATCACACAATCAGATTTAAACATACCAATGAGCAGACCACATACGTTTTCCACCACCCAGAACTCCATGCAGGGTTTTCTGGCGACCAAACAGCTTGTTCTTCACTTTGTCAGAGACTGAACTTGGATCGAAGTGCCCAGACTTCTGCTTAGGAAGGTTGTCAGCAATGGTATCCATGATGCTGCTCATGATCTTTTCAGTTGCACTCTCTGTACGTTCCGACATCTTCAATATATTCTAGGCTCATTGGAAAGTATGAAGGTAAGTTAGACTAAACAGGGATAAAACAAAAATGAACAGACAGACCCATACAGTGCATATGAGAACAGTTCAAGTTACTAAATTTGATTGACTACAACAGTTCTCCTCCTTTCTGAATCCTGACTGCTCCTGGATAACATAATACACCTCCGTCCACTGAAGCACATAATTTAGCAAAAGTTTCTAGTGATATTCCTTAGCTATGCCACGGCCCAGCTACTTTCAATTCTCCCGCTACTACAATGCAGAAAAAAATTGAGGGAATCTCTGCAATACAGCATCCCAAGTCCAATCTCCAACCAAAAAGGAAGAACATTTGACAGCAGTACCACAGTAAACAAGCGTTAATGGATACTGCATCTTTCAATCACCAGAGCACTTCAAGACCACCATTGAGCGATTTGGCGGTTCCTCACCATGAAACCGGGCGGGATGATTTGTTTTTGCACCCAGGAGAGAATCAGACCCAGAACTCATCTGCTAACCTCTCTACTATCCCTCCCAGAGATTTTTCGAATCATTCGAAAGCAAACCTCAAATGCCCCCCGAAAGAAAAAAAAAGGTTATTTGTAAATCCCACAGAAACAAACCATCACAGATCAACGGTTCCTAAACATGAAAAAGGCTTTTCTTTTCATACAGCAAAGCCCCAGTTCTAAAGGTTATCTCTCCAGGCGAAAAGAATACAGAGAAAAGCAAAGCGCTCAAGATTCCACATCGACGGCCAAACTACCCGCCATCGAAGTTCAGCCAAGTAAAGTCGGGCTAGGGGAAGAGATTATACCGGGGAAAGAGCAGCGGGGGTACGAAGACGATGCGGCGGTGAGCCGGCGCCTCGGAGACGATCGCGAGGAGCAGGCGGCGAGCACGAGCAGCGTGGAATGAAAAAGGCTGGTTGGTGGGCTTGGGGGAAGAAATCGACAAGCAAATTGATTCGGGGAGGGGAGGGGGCAGGGGCGGGTCATGTGAGTCTACCGAGGGGTCACTGGCTTGTGGGACCATCTCGCGACCCCACCCCTCCCCACCTTGGTGTTCACACCGGAGAAGTGGCCGTTGCGCCGCCGTACGTGAGCCACTGCCACGGCGGGGCCCACGTGAGGGGCCGTGCTACGTGCACGCGGTCGTTGTCGCGGGCCACTTACAGATGGGCCTCCATGTAGGATGACCATGGCGGGGCCCGGTGGTAGGGGATGGTCGACGTCACCCGGCATTGTTTCTCCGGGGAAATCAAGTGCTGATAAAAGCACACGACTGCACGAGGGAAGCGTGGTCCATTCAAGATATTTCCCGTCTTTATCAGTTTATCAGCGTCTCGTGTCTCGTGATTCGCATTTGGCCGATTATTTGATCGTGTCGAAGTTGATTCGCTAAGAACTCCTGATAGACAAGTTTGGTCAAAACAGGTGTCGAGTGAGAACTTATTTGAAAGTTGCCTAATCTTTTTTTCTTTTCAAAAGGTTCACTGACTGTTTGATGTCTTGCTCTAACTTCCGCACTAATGCAAGTAACTTAATATGTTGTTCATTTTCACGCACATGTGGTCGTGGGCAAAGATCCCAAAGAATAGTTGTTCTATCATGTATCGCAAATCTCCATACAAACACCACGTTTCACAGCCATCCTA
Source organism: Echinochloa phyllopogon (assembly GCA_033239725.1). Lineage (NCBI taxonomy): Eukaryota > Viridiplantae > Streptophyta > Magnoliopsida > Poales > Poaceae > Echinochloa > Echinochloa phyllopogon. Next base: position 4,638,023 of record BTCW01000009.1, on the reverse strand, counting down.
GCCTCATTGTCTGATGTTGAAACTCATATTCTCTATATTTCTATGCATGCATTACCCGTGGCTATCATATGGGATCAGGATTCACGTATGTTTGGTGTACCTCATTGTCAGTTCACAAAACCTAAAGCACTTAGACAGCTAGACCTCGATTGGACATTACCTTTTTATGGGAAACACTGTAGATAATAATACAAGATGTGATGATCAAGGTTTGAATTTCAACGCAATACACGGTGAACAAAAAAGAGTTGGCACCCACAAAAAAACAAAAGGAATGAGTTTAATGCCTACAATGGCATAAAATTCAACAAAAGGAAAAAAGTTTAATCCATATTCCATACAATCTAATGCAGGTCGGTGTGAAAGGGAATCTGGCAAAAAAATCGTTTTGAAAGGGGGTCTCTTCAAGCAGGTAGAAGAACAATTACAAGTAGATGTCTTGACAAATGATAAATCTGCGGCCCTACAAAACTGAGCCTGCCCATGCGGTTAGTGAACCTCCTTTTCATCACTTTGGCAGGGTAGAAGAACAATTAAAAAAAGTAATATGGAGATGCGGGGTATCGATCCCCGTACCTCTCGCATGCTAAGCGAGCGCTCTACCATCTGAGCTACATCCCCTTTGTGGTATTCCTTTTCTACTTTACGCTGATATATAATCGAGCAGTTGAGTTCATAACCACAGCGACAGTGCTGCGGAACCAAAGAGCTGTCACGAGTCGAATTGCTCCGTATTCATATAGATACAGCTACATGATGCGCAAGGAACCCGCTTTGCGACGCGGCCGGCAGCCCTATGAAACCTTTGGAAAGGCTATCCGGCGAGAGACAAGGGCCGCCGCAATTCGATCCACGGGCTCGGGCACGAGCACCCGGCCTCACAAGTCAAAGAAAGCCTGACCCGGCCATGCCGGCGTTGCATTGGGTGGCCAGAAGCAAACCGGTGCTGTGCTGGTGCCAGAATTGCTAGGCGGGCTGCCGATGCCATAAGATAGCCTCCCACCGTTGTTGCCGGCCCAAGTGCCGGTGATGCACTGGTGCCGCTAGCTTCCGCGCATCTGTTCGATCCGTTGCGTTGCATGGTCCTTGATCTCTCGCCGCGTCCATCTCGCCTAGACGTACAAATACCACGTCCTTCTGCTCTTGTTTTAACGTGTTGGTGTCGTGTCTTGTTTCCTGGAGATACATGTTTATCAGTGTCTTGTGATACGCGCGCAGTTGGCCAAATTATTTGCGCATGTCCAAAGTTGATTCGCTAGAAACTCCTGGTAAACAAGTTGATTGATCAAAACAAGAATCCACTGAGAACAACTTCTGCGATAATAATCCATCTAATTTAACATGTTGCTCATTTGCCCGCTAACTACAAACATACGTGGTTGTGGGCACTGGGCGGGGCCTAACAAATAACCCTTTTGGGTTTGGGTTTCCTTGTTTACTTTGGTACTCTTCTCATACCATCCAATCATCCACTATCCCTGGATCTCCCATGTACAATCACCATTGTCCATAGGCATGCATCATAGTCCTATTGTCTTGTGTTCAAACCCATGTCCTCTACAGTACTATATATATACATGCATCAACAGTGCTGACATGTGGGTCAAGATCCAAGATTGTTTCGCTTATATTGTGCCTCATTGTCGGTACACATAACCTACACTACTTAGGCCTTCAAAGTTGGCCATTGCATGATGATACAGGATGTGATTACCAAAAAGCTTGAATTACAACACAACTTGTAATACAAATGAATACGCACCAACAAAAAGCAAGTAATATAATAAACTAATAACACAAGGAACATCAAAGATTTAACCTAAACAAGATAATGGACAAATTGCAATAATACAAGCAACTGACCTTCGGAGAAGTAGATTCTTCGAGGCCTAGATGACCATTTGTATTTAAATGCTTTTCGAAAGATCCTAGCTTGTATTTAGATGCTTTTCGAAAGATCCTAGCTTGCCCATGATAGCGATCTCATAGCTTGCTTCGTAACTTTTTGTGTTAGCTTGTTTATACAAAATGAACGAGCACAAACACTGCAGTGACTCCAAAAAAAATTAGTCTCCAACACACATATACCAGGTGTTTCTAAACATGAAGCTAAATCATGCGACTGACATAAAGGTATCTAAATCACAAACTAGTGAGGAACTTTAGATGTATGAACTATGAAGATTCAACAAATTAAATTGAAGAACAGGATTAGTTACCGGCAAAGAAAAGAGAAGAGGATTAGTGTTGTGTTGAATCTAAACGAATTAGTACAAGTCGGTAGGATATGGAGCCTACATGCAAACAATTCCGAAAAAAAAACCCGCCGAACTGTACAGATCGCTCAGAGCCTTTCTTTTGCATCGATTTGGCTGAATAGAATAGCGTTGGATAATAAAAACAAAAACGTTCAGAGCCTTTCTTTTCCATCGATTTGGCTGAATACAATAGCGTTGGATAAAAATAAAAACGATAAAAAAATGGAGATGCAGGGTATCGATCCCCGAACCTCTCGCATGCTAAGCGAGCGCTCTACCATATGAGCTACATCCCCTTTGTAAATATTCAGAACTCATGGTTTATTTGGATAATAATGTTATCACGAGGCACATGGCCATAGCAACATTCGCGGCACCAAAGAACTGACAAGAGTCGACGTGCGCACGGGCGTGTCCCGTGTGCAGAGACGTGGCCCAAGGCAACCTTTGGAAAGGCTATCCGGCGAGACAAGGCCCCAATCGCCGCCGCAATTCGATCCACAGGCACGAGCACCCCCGGCCTCACATTCACAGAAAACGGCAGTGACCGCCCACCCGCCGGCCGCCGCCACAAAACCCATCGTCCTAGACAGATGGACGCCGTGTCGCTGTGCGCCCTCCAGGGTACAGGCTGCACGCATAGCCCCAACGACGATAAAGTAAGCGATCGAGAGAACTACAAAAAACGAGCCAATAAGTACGTAGTAGAAAAGAGACGACACGTCGGCAATGTGTGTGATCAGAAAGCTAGCCGTACGTACGTGCGGACATGCGGTGTCGTCGTCTCTCTCTGTCGTTCACCGTTGGATCCTCTGTAGTAACGACAAGTCCGACCCATGCCGGCGTCGGGTGGCCAGCAGCAACCGTTGCCATTGCGTGGTGGTGCGCAGCGCGTACGTCACACACTTACCACTTACGGCCGGCGCGCGACCGCGCGCGGCTTGTGCTGCCGCCTATAAATTGCCATGCACGGCTCCCTTCTCTGCCTCACGAAACAATATATCAAGCTCTAGCGTTGCTACTTGTTACAGCTAGCTCCCCGGCCCGGCCTGTCCGTCGACATGGCGTCCACCTCGAGCTTCCTGGCCGTGGCGCTCGTCGCCATGGCAGCCGTGCTCCTCGGCGGCGGCGCCAACACGTGCGACGCGGCCCGCCTCCTCGCCGATCTGCCGGTGCCCGAAGTGCCCAAACTGCCGGTGCCGGAGGTGCCCAAGATGCCAGTGCCTCTGCCCGAGCTGCCAAAGCCTGAATTGCCCAAACTGCCGGTGCCCGAAGTGCCCAAGATGCCGGTGCCCGAGCTGCCGAAGCTGCCCGTGCCCGAAATGCCGAAGCTGCCCGGAGTGCCGGCGCTGCCGTTTGCGATACCTTAATTAGGTGCAGCGCGCGTCCGCGGGTGATGCTATCCGGCCGTTCCCGGCGACCGGCGGCGTGGATGAGCCCGTGCGTCCTCTCATGCGTCGCGTTCGCGTCCATCTGGCTAGCTAGACGTACGTGCAGATAACAGCACGTATGGTACGGTCGCTGACGACGTCCTCTACGCTGTACGTACTCTTCTTTTTATGTGTGTGTCAGTGTGTGTCTCTCGTCTCGTGGAGATATATGTATGGTATGTATGTACGTACGTCAGTACATGTTATGTGCACACAATGTGTGAAACTGTTCGATGCATGCCTCTCCCTACATATATCTGCAGTGTCAGTAATCATACTTGATTATGGTGACCACCCATGTACAAGAAAACGATAATAATAGCCGCGTGTCAAACAAAAACAAGCAGAGAAAAAATTGTAATCCGATTTTTTAAACTCACGCAAGCAAACAGTCGCACTCGCACATTATTACCGTTCGGCCTCATGACTTCCCTACAGTCTTGTTAGTGTTTGTGTTTCACTTCCTCTTCTCACGTAGATATGGTGATGGTAGTTAGCAGCTAACTCCTCATTCCTCCACTCCTAGAACAAGTTAACAGCTTTCTCATTGCTTATCCACTTATGATTTGTGATCGTAGCCGTGTTTCTTATAGAGTGAATTTCACTGTAGGTCCTTAAATTTTTCTCGAGATCTCATCTAGGTCCGCAAACTAAAAAAACGATCATCTAGGTCCGTAAACTTTTTCTGAGATCTCATCTAGGTCTGCAAACTAAATAAGCGGTCATCTAGGTCCATAAACTTTTAAAAGTGGTCATTTAGGTCCATGAACTTTTAAAGAGCGGTCGTCAAGGTCAGGCTCGTTCCCATTGCCTTGGACCTAGACGACAGCTCTTTAAAAGTTCATGGACCTAGATGACCACTTTTAAAAGTTTATGGACCTAGATGAGACCTTAGAAAAGTTGATGGACCTAGATGACCGTTTTTTAGTTTGCGGACCTAGATGAGATCTTGGAAAAAGTTCATGAACCTGCAGTGAAATTCACTCTTTCTTATATCTTATTATGCACCGAATACCAGGGAACACTGCAGTAGCTCTAACATATCTGGCTGCAAATGTTCCTGAAAACACTGCTAGCCACTGTGTGTTAGTCACAAGTGTACACAAAAGATATACTGACAAAGTATCTGAAATATGAGGACGAAACCATCACGAACTAGCGAAGAACCTCAAAAGACACAAAGATTCAACAACAACAAAAAAAGGATTGATGGCATGTTCAATCTATACAAAGTAGTGCAGGTCGGAAGGATGGGAGTCTGATAAATCTGTTGAACTGATCGAAAACATCACTGTACAAAACAGGGTAGAAAGCTAACTGACCATGCAGAACCATTATTTGCCATCAGTACAATTTTGCGGAATAAAATGAAGCAGCAAGCAGGGCAGAAAAGAACAAAAAACAAAACAATCATGGAGATGCGGGGTATCGATCCCCGTACCTCTCACATGCTAAGCGAGCGCTCTACCATCTGAGCTACATCCCCTAGATGTCAATTTGAGTTCCCACTCTTTTACAACTTTAGAGGAAGGTCCACATGGACCGAAAGCTAATTAGGACAAGGCCCCAGTCACAATTTCATCAGCCGGCACGACCACCCGCAGATCCGGCCGGCGTACGACAGACCACCATACGTATGGTGACGACGACGAGGTGCCTGGAAGCTCGACAATAATCTGCTACGTACAGTACTCCGCACGTGTACAAGCATGTAACTATATAAGTGATCGAGCTAGCTAGCAGTGCGTGTATAAGCTTGTGTACAAAGATAGTCAGTCGTACATACGATGCGCGATTGATGATACCGATCCTAGCTTGTTTGTCGGTACGGTTGTGCTATGGAATTTGTGAGTTCCTACCGTTGTTTTGTTTAGTGTGTCTTCTGATGATCTTGATTCAGGGTCAGGGATTGCCCTCTGCCATGAACAAGCAGGCTTTCAGAATTTTTATCCCTTCTGTTACGAACAGCTCTTATTGATACCCTGCATCATTTTGCAGCTGCAGGCCACGACCCTGCTGCTCACCTAAAAACAGAAATCTGAGCCGCACGGACCACGGAGAGCATCCACGGCGGTCGATCGTTGCAACTAATCTCCTCGTCCTGGCATTCTGAATTTCCGATCACCAACTCTGGCTAAAGAACTTGGGCTGCCACGCCGATCCGGCCACCAACCAATCTAATCGCACCCTCACCTGGGCTATAAACCGCCACGGATTTGACCCATGTTCTGCAAACCACAGCAAGAACCGATCCCTGCTGCTTGCTGCAGCAAGAGTAGTAAGCCATCTCAAGAGACTCCATAGTTGCAGCAGTGCGTGCAATGGCTTCAGCTGCGAGCTTCTTGGCTATGGCCATGGCGTGCGCACTCCTCGCCAGCCACCCGTGCTACGCGGCGCGCCACTTGGCCGACACGACCGCGGCGGCCGTGGCACCTGCCGCCGCCGTCCCTAGCATCCCGGCCTTGCCCACGGTGCCGGTGCCACAGATGCCGGCGGTCACCGTGCCGCCGGTGACGCTGCCACCCATGCCGGCGGTCCCAGCGCTCACCGTGCCGCAGGTGGCGCTGCCGCCCATGCCGGCGGTCCCAGCGGCCACCGTGCCGCAGGTGGCGCTGCCGCCCATGCCCGCCGTCCCGTCCGTGCCCAAGATGACGCTGCCACCCATGCCGGCCGTCCCGTCCGTGCCCAAGATGACGCTGCCACCCATGCCCGCCGTTCCGTCCGTGCCCAAGGTGTCACTGCCGCCGATGCCAGCGATCCCGAGCGTCAACGTGCCGGTGCCGTTCCTGGCGCCTCCCCCGTCGGCGTAGAAGCGCTCGCCGCGGCGCGGTTTGTTGGCCGTGTGTCCATCGTCGGGGAAGCTCTTCTGTTCGCGTCCTAGTTGTGTACTGTACGTACGTGCGCGTGCAACATGTCAGTGGGGCAGTGAAGGTGTTTCGGCCTAGCCATTCTTTTGCGCACGGGTGTATGCGGGTATTTTTGCTTGTGTTCGGTGTTGTGTGCCTCATTGTTCGCATGTGCACGCTTAATTTGTATTTCAACTTTAATTTACATCTGATTTCCTGGTTATCTCAGTTATTTTCCCTTTTGGGATCTACAGCGCTGCTGCCATGCAAAATATTAATTTGCTGCCTTTACCAAACTAGCTATGTCCTCGAACTAAAGTTGATCGATAATCCATATACTTGCAGGCCACTATTAAAAATTATATCCCTTCTTTTCCCAGGTGATCAATAATACCTTTAGAAGTCAGATACTCTTTTTTTTTCTTTACGAAACGTAGTATAGACACATGCATAGACGCGGATGACTATACACGCACGCACACTCACCCTATGACTACACGCACACAATCCTACCCCCTTGAGCCCGTCAGATTTCCGCCATTAGATTTCGAATCAGCACAGTTCATACTTCATATACATAAGAAACCAACCATAATCATTCCCATCAGTCCTATTCCTAGCCGCCACCCCTCACCTTCATCCCCACCAACGCGCCGGCTCCCCATTTCCTCTTTAGCATCATCCAGACTGTTGCACCGTTGCTGCCACCTTAGCTCTGGTGATGCCGCCCCCTGCGACGACCGCCCTCCCCTAATCCATTCGAAGTGTGACATCCATGCCATCGACTTTGCCTAACTTGGTGATAAGACCTTGGGTAATGCTAGTTCTCGTAACAAATCCAGGAACCAGGTCTTTGGGCCGAAACTTTTGTCCATGCTCCCAAGCTTGGCCCAGCCCATCACATGAATCATAACCCAAGATCCAACAAATTGTACCAATTAACCTTAGTAAATAGTTGAAAAAGGGGGCTAGGACGTTTTTATTTGAAATAGTTGAATGTGTGATTAAGTGGAGAAAATATTTTTTAAAAAAATATTGTGAGCGACAAAGTATTTGAGGGTTCAGTGTGCAAAGGGGACTAATCGAGAACATAGATACCCCAATAGAAACGATAAGACGTAAGTTGCCAAGAGAAGACTGATCTTCTTTGGTCGATAACTTTGGTTATGATGCCAGCCATATCACACCACTTCTGGGATGTCAACATTAATCTATTTTGCATTAATATATTTTGCTAAGGAAATGCATATGAACTAGATGGCTACTAGACTATATATAGTTTTGGGGAAGGGAAACATGAGATACTCAGCGATTTTCCATATGATGAAAGAATAGGCTCGATGTGGTCAATCTCTAATCTTTAGGTTCTTGAAGCGAGGATATATCTGTTTGGGATCATTGTCCACACAAAGATTTTGCATAACCCTGAAAACCTAAAGAGTTGAAACAAAAATAAAACCTCATCATCGTCGCTATGGAGGTAGTTTTTTTTTTGACAAAAATAACCCTCTCTGAGGTTGAAAGGCCAAAACACTCAATGCACAAAAGCTAGTGCTGAGGAATATAGATGACATAATGAAAAAGATAGGACGATTTTTTGTTGATATTTTCAATTATAATGCTCACCACACCGCCTCGATTATTTATATTTCTTCAAAAACTATTGCGATTTTTCTCCTTCCCCATGTTCGTCAGGGTGTAGGTTCAAATGCCACTAAAATTATTGACTCCTTTTAAGTGTCGGCTTTGCATGCTACTAACTTGTAGAAAATAAAGATACAATTAAACTGTGCAATGAGAAAAGGAGGTGAACACATGAGTCCCACATGGTTTTGGCAAATCATGCTGTTTTTAAGGAAAAGAAAATGTTTCCGGCTTAACAACCAAGTTTTACAATATTCTCACCTAACAAGCTGCTCACAAATAAAATAATAAACAGTACACAAACAATAGAAAGAATTCTAAAGCAAAGTCTATTATTTGGCCAGCCCCTGAATATTGCTATATGGATCGCCATCTTTAGCAAGGAGGGTTTGAAGTTGCCGGCAAAGCATAGGGTTGATGACATACTTGGCCAGCCCCTGAATATAATGTTGATATATCGATCACCATCGTTAGCAAGGAAAGTTTGCATCTAGCACGCAAATCAGAAGAGTAGAAACACAATAGAAGAAGTTGACAAGGAAATCGTGAACTGTAGCATCGCCGTTGCTGTCGGCGAGCTCAAGTCCTTTGTCTGCACATACAAGAGGCCGCCGGGCAGAGCGCGCGATCTCTTCGTGGATGAGAGGGCCCGTCCTGTACGCATCCGTAATCCAAATCCGATCCCCCATTGGCGCAGGCTCACCTGGATCAAGATCACACAGCAGCCGGCAGGAACGTTTTCTTTTTCATAATTGTGAGATAGCAGACCGAAAGGAACGGGAGAGGAAAACGTCAGAAGAGAATGATCGAGATGAACTGGATGGCTGTCAACCAGCTTCGGCAGTCGGTTTCGGCACTCTGGATGTTGGGTGGAACATTTCGCTTTCGACTTATTCTCTCAGCAGCAAGAGAAAAGTTTTTTGGTCCGTCTGAAAGAGATATCTGTGTGTACAAAGAACAAATAGCACGGTTGGATATAAAACATGTCAAGAGATTCAACTATGTTTTTTTTCTCTTTCTTCTGAAATCATGGTAGAAGCTTTGGCATTCCTCTTAAGGAGGAGGAGGAGGTGAGCTTGGTCTTTTCCTCTTAGAAATGGTACCAAACACACATTTAAACCATTTCAAAAAAAAATCGTTCAAAAAACACACAATTAAGGATTTAAGGAGAAGGTGAACATACAGGATTTGAGTCCAACGGACACATAAGAAGAGGCGATGAACATGGTGACCGAGGCATCCTCTATTCTTGTACCAAGGAAACAAGCACCCATTCTTTAAATTAGTGTTTATATTTTTGTTTTTTATGGAAACCATGGGGCAAACCGTATTGGTTATATATTACATATACAGGGAAAAAGTTTATAGGGCACAGAGAGAAGAAAGTTGCATAACAAGAACAAAAAAACGAAGAAATAAAAAAGGAAGATCATGAGAAGCTTTCTAGCCATTCAACTTTTCCGGAGTAGTACTTCTTTTTCACTCTCTGGATGTTCATATTTAGTAGGCTGTGCTAGGTAGTTTTCTTTTTGGGATTATAGTCTCTAAGGATTATTTCGCAAAAACAGTCTCTAAGGATTGTATTCTTGATATCATTAGAAATGGATAATATCTATTTTCCTTCATTCAAAACATAGGAACTTTCTTTATTTAAACACGTGTTAAGAGTGAATTGACACTCGACACTAAGTCCAATCAATAAGTCGGTCTACACATTCTTGTTCGCTGCTCAATGCAGCTATCAGTCATTGTTTATGATTGAGTCCAGTGTGATAACTGATAAGGTATTCTGTGAATTGTAGATAACAAGATTCAGCTCTGGAGGATTCTCCTTCTGCGTGGTACCCATCAGGCACCACATGCCCGAATGTTCTTGCTGCCTACTGCAGTACTGCTCAGCTACATGCAACCTTTTTTTTCCCAAGAAAATATTCTGGTTTGACTCTTCCAGGCAAATGATCCATTCCCTCGAAATCTTATTGCACCTTGGCTCATATAACCATCCAAAAAGATTACTCTTTTATGCTTCGTGGAAAGAAAGTGCACACATAAATACATGACACATGCATGATGCATCCAACTGCCTCTGTGCAGATTGTCACTTCACGAATTGACTCTTATATTTAACAGAGAACTTACCGCAGAAATCTTGTTTCAAAACAATAAGAAAATCAAAAGAAATCGCCATGCATATATTTTTTTTTTGAAAAGAGATCACCATGCATATATGCAGCATCAGTTGCAGAGGAGAATCATTAGTTTACGCAATCCGAAGCAGCTCTCAGCAATAGCAGCAGCAGGAGGAGCCAGCAGCAGAGCAAGCGATGCATTCTTCCATTCCCTCCAAGCTGCCAATTCCGAGGGCCGACATTTATCCCATGCCAAGGGGATCCGACAACGATGCCAAGCCTTGTCGTCCTCCGCCATCGAAACCGCAGCTGCAAAAATCGCGTCCTCCCTTTCCACACCTCCATTATTTCCCGGGAAAATTCCACGCGAAATCTCGCCCACGGGCTCTGTTCTTTCTGAAGAAAGGGAAGTACACTGAGAGAACACTTAAAACGGGACAGCGGCGCAGCTACTTGTGTGCTCATGCTGCCTGTGTCGCTGCGGCTGTGCTGCTGCTACAGAGCTACCTGCGTTTGCTCCTGTTTGTGTGGAGGCTGGGGGTAGAAGACGGCTTCGCAGCTCACGCAGTATTCAGGTACACGTAGACGTCAGCTCACTAGCTCAGTCGTCAGTATTCATCAGCAGTACTAGTAAAAGCTTCTCCAATCTCTTCTCTTTTGCAATCCAAGCTAGGAAGACAAGGGTAGCTTAGCTTCTCCTCCCCTTTCTTGCCTATCTTGCCTTCCTTCTTCTCTTCTTCTTCTCTTGGGTCTCTGTTTCGATGGCGAGGTTTCTTGTTTTGGTTAGCTTGCTGACGCCTGCTGATCTTGTCCCCCGGAACCTTTTCCGTTTGCAGGAAACGTTCTCCGGGGCCAAGAATCGTGACGACATGGATGGCAATACGAGACCGGCGGCGAATCAGAAGAAGCCCATCGTGTAAAGATTTTTGTTTCGCCTCCAACAAAAGAACTCTCCTTTCGTGTCCATTGATCCCGGGTACTGATTTGCGCGTGCTCCAATGGCGTCCGCAGCACGGACGACGACTTCGTGGAGCTGCTGTGGCACAACGGGAGCGTCGTCGCGCAGCACCAGGCGCACCAGCGGCCGGCGCCCTCCGACCGCCCGGGCACCAGCGGCCTCACCGGCGAGGAGACCGCCGCGTGGTTCCCGGACACCCTCGACGACGCGCTGGAGAAGGACCTGTACACGCAGCTCTGGTACAGTACCATCGTCGACGCCGCCGCGGACCAGGGAGGCACGCTCCCGGGCCCTAGCTCGCAGCCGCCGCCGCCGCCGCCGGAGCTGGCGCAGCCGGCGAGGCCGCCGGTGGGGAGCAGCGGCGTCGACTCGAGCTGGGCCGGTGACATCTGCTCGACCTTCTGCGGCAGCAACCAGGTGCCCGGGATGCCGGCGGCCGTCAACAGGGGAAAAGACGCGGCATTGCAGTCGGAGGTGCCGCGCGGTGCTGGCGCTGGCACTGGCACGTCGTCGTCCGGCGGGTCCGGAAGCAACTATGGGGGATCCGGGCTGCCCAGTGACAGCGGCCATGCCCAGAAAAGGAAGGGGAGTTGTAGAGACGACTCGGGTAGTCGGAGTGAGGTGCCTCTTGGTCCAATTTGTTCTTGTTCTTTGGTTCTGTAGCTTGTATTGAGTAGGAACTAGGTAATCGGGATGCTTGGGTGGAATAGAATTGATGGAGGAAATTGCAGGATGCCGAGTGTGAGGCAACTGAGGAGACCAAATCGTCGAGGCGATATGGGTCGAAGCGCAGGACTCGCGCAGCTGAGGTTCATAACCTCTCAGAGAGGGTGAGATCAGATTATCCTAGTCAAGCCTATTTTCAGGAACACGGCTTGTTGGTAAATTGTTCTGACAGCATTGTTGGTTGTTGATCATGTAGAGAAGAAGGGACCGGATCAATGAAAAGATGCGTGCGTTGCAAGAGCTGATACCTCACTGCAACAAGGTATATATATTATGCGTCTTTTCTTGTTGGATGCAGGTCCCTTGATTAATAAAATTCTGTTGGTGAGTGGTGATATATGTGCTTGATCGTTGTCAATATGTTTCTTGTATTATTTTGATCTTTTGGTTGACTTTATTAGTTGCAATTATTTTCAGACTGACAAAGCATCAATATTAGATGAGACAATTGAGTATCTGAAGTCCCTCCAAATGCAGGTTCAGGTTAGGAGCTACTCTTAGTCTTACCTGAACTTACATGATCCCATATGAGATAATTTGCTGGTACCAACTGATATTAAGAAATAAATATCTTTCAGATCATGTGGATGACTTCTGGGATGGCGCCAATGATGTTTCCAGGTGCTCACCAGTTCATGTCACCCATGGCTCTAGGCATGAATTCAGCTTGCATCCCCGCAGCACAAGGCTTAAGTCAGATGCCAAGAATATCATACATGAACCATCCCCTGCCAAATCACATCCCGTTGAACTCATCTCCAGCTATGAATCCAATGAATTCACTGTCTGTCGTGAATCAGATGACAAATGTTCACGTCAGGGAGGCAGATATTCACCCAGATGGTGGCCAAACAGCAGTGCCTCAGGTACGACCAGCATGATAACCCAGATGCTGTGAACTTCAGATACATTTGAATTTTCAACCTTATTCCGTCTGCTCACCTAGCTGAAGTGCCAATTGTTCTGCAGGTACCAGGAACCCATGTTTATGGACCTGAAATATCACAAGCCGAACAACACAACCGGATACCAGAAGTGCCAGCTAGTACTGTCGTGCAAATTTCTAGGGCAGGAGAACCGCGTACTTATGATGGAGTTTAGAATGACCAAATCTGTAAGGTGTTGCACTGATAAAACTGATGATGCATAGATAACTTCAGCTGTATATCACTGCATATATGCAGAAATGTCAGCAGTATATGCAGCCATTCTTTGACATCGGAAATATTAGAGTTATTAGAAGTCTAGTATAGATGAGAAAGGAAACCGTCTAGCTTCCATATTTTATCAGTGGAACTTGAGCTGCATACTGTTGCAGGGTACAGTGTTCAAGAGTGAATGGATGAGTATATATGAAATGAAGCTATCCTCGTTGAACCTATGCTTTTTCTGTATCCATCAGTTTCATGGAAACTGACTGTTTGTTTTTGCCTATCTATCTCGTCTTAACATTCTGGTTGCATGATCCATGAATTTTAAATGTTGAAATCCATTTCTTCAGACTGAATTGACAATTTTGTACATATTAGCAAAGATGTAGATACCGTCAGGACCAGTTGGATTAACCATCCTTTTCATGACAGTGACAGTATCAGGAATGCAATGTCGATTTGCACACGGGTCTTCTTTCTGGCAATCACTGAAAATACTGACAATGATGAGCAGATGGCATCCATATTGCTGCACTATATCTCGATTGATATAGCAATACCTGTCTAGATATGAATGCTACAACTACATGTAAATGCAGATATTAATCTTTCTTCCCTGAGGTGCTAACTCTGATTCTCACTGCATGTATGTACTAATTTTAACAGTATTATTCAATTAACAGCCAATTCCTAGGATGCACACATTGCAACATTCTCCCTTCCATTACTGTTATAATAAATCAATGAGACATTTGCAGTTTCTTAAAAAAAAAGAATGTCGAAATGTTTGTTGAGAACTGACCAAAATCCTACCAACAGGTCCTACAGACAGAGATTGGATAACAAACGTCTAAAGCCAAAGTACAGATCAATCAATCTTGTCTTTTTGCCTGGTCCTATTTCCGGGGAACCAACACATGTAGTAACATTGATCTTATCTATAGTTCGCCAACACGGTTTTCTGCTTGTGGAAATAATTGGTCTGCAGGAGATGAGCTCGCCAGTCCATCACACTGCCCGCTTATAATTGGATCTGTTTGTGTTGTGGTGCACACGTCGCGACATGCTTAACGGCAATGGTGTTCTTGTGGCTCACAGCAGCTGGGAGAATCTGTGTGGAGCCCTAGGCTTGCAAATTGCCAGCCTCTCATCTTCAAACTAGAGGTGTTTTCCATGACATGGCGGTTTTGGCTCCAAACATTTCCCTGATGTTACTGCATTCAAGAGCATGTTACATGCATGGTCCTATCAGCACATGCTACCGGGCCCTGCTCACTGCAAATGATGATAATAGGATCAGATGCTGATATAGTCATATCTCCACTGGAGTTTTATGTCTTCCACATTTGGATCCCCTGGCACTCCTTGCACCGCTGTTGCTTTCGTCTCTCTCTGTTATTCTTCAGATTATCGGGATGCATATGGCTTGTCACCTGTGTCGTCACAATGCTAGGGGTATATACAAGTAGTGATGCATTATGCTTCAGATTATAAGTGAATCGTCGTCCTTTTCTTATCAATTTAAGCTTTTTTTACCTTTTTTTTTGCGGTTGTTTCGCTTTTACTACCACTCCGCCAGCCACGCCTTAATTTCGCTCAGGAACCGTTTCACACACACATATATAAATATATATATATATATATATAGGAGGGGTTTTATCTGCAGCGCTGGTAGCTACCCCATTAGTATACACGGTGAACCTGCGTCAACTCCCTGCCCCCAGCGCTAACGGGTCCGCATGCCGACCCACGGACTAGGTGACGTAGGACGTATTCGGCGGTGTATTTTCCACCGTGAATTACATACAAAAAAAAAGAGCGAATGGGTGGTGCATCTATATATGCAGCCTTTCGTTGGACGGTGACGGGTAGGTTATTGCGCCGTTCGTGTTTAGCTGGTAGCTCTCTCGTGCTCGGCACCGGGTAGGATGGAGGACGACGCCGTGGTGGAGATCAGCCAGGAGGTTATCTTTCTAGTCTGGATACACGTCGGAGGTATGCATGCCATGGCCGCCATCCCCATGGTTGTGTACTCGTTAATAATGGTATTCCGATTGGTACAGGTCGGCATCGATGGAGAGTATGCTGCAAATCGATCTAGTATCGGTCGGCGGATGAGGAGTTGCAGCAGGTGTGGGAAGCAAGGTAACAACGATTCCGGCTGCCTTCAAGGGTCTGCACGAAGTGTGGTCAACGGGGCCACTACGAGATCCTCTGCCTCAACCCTGCAACAAGGTAACAACGTTTCCATGTTTTCCGGTTTGTACTGTAGTTGTTCACATCCAGATTCCAGTGCCGCCTGAAGCAATGATGGGTTTCGATGATTTTCCCATCTGCAAGGGCAAAGCAAGTATCATGAGTGAATGGTGAGGCACTGATCACGAAAGAAAGCAGAGCACCATGCAGCGAGTTGCAGCAATACTTTCACCTTGGAGTGCCAGGAATACGATCACAGGTTCGGAGCCAAGATAAGCACGTCACCCTTGCTGGCAGATCGGCAGACTAACTTCGCACAGACGAGATCGCAGTGGAGTACCACTCGTAGTCGCCGATGGTCTGTACGAGGAAAGAGCAATGTTAGTATGATTAGACAATCGAATCACTAACCGGTGGTCAGATGAGTATGAGCTCATACTTGTTCACCGTCCCCTGACCGGACGGTATAATTCAGAGGAAGCTAGTTCTTACTTGAGCACCGTATCCCGGCCGGATGGTATAATGGAAAAGCAAGCCGGCTCTTCGCGCCGCCGGATGAGAGCGAAGGGAAGAACAAGCTCGTATGCGTCGCCGCCGCCGCCGCCGGATGAGAACGAAGGGACGAACAAACTCGTATGTGTCGATGAATGGATGGGGACGAACGCACTGCGTATATCTCTCAACAGAAAATCAAATTTGAACTCAGCGCCATATTATCGCGTGGAAAGATAACGACGGTGAGGGATAATGATCGTATATTTAAAAAACAAAAACAATTTCTTTCGTATACACGAGCTATACACGAGCACGTGCAAATACGAATACATGGCTAATTGGGTCCGCTAATTGGGAACCCGGTAAGACGGCGGGGTGGCGCTGGTTAACCGAGGAAACAAGCAAACAGTAGGCGAGGGTAGCTACCAGCGATGGTAGAAAGAAATTTCCTATATATATATATATATATATATATATATATATATATATATATATATATATATATATATATTTCCAGCTGCCCAGGGCTCTTCTACAGCTCTGACTCATGTTCATATACATTCACATCAAAGATTCTGAGGATTGCCTCAATAACCTACTTGGCACGAATCTTCTGCCGTGTTTCTTATTTTAGTTCTCGATTATTCCAGTTCCAGTAGGCATGGAAGGCATCATGAACACACCAACAAGTTCTTCGCGGCTGTATTGTCGTTGGCACCAGTGTGATCAGTGCTCTCAGCCGTTCCGTGTAAGGTTGTAACATGCATATATAGTGGTATATTGATATCTGGTGTGTGCGAAAATAATTGATCCTTGTGTCCCCCTGGCTTAACAAATGGAAGCGCAATGAGAAGACGCTAAGATTTCCGTATGAGTGGTTGGTACCCGTGTCTGCATCTCGTGTTGATTAGGTCTCACTTCCGTCGCCATCTCCAACCAGAATTGGATTCAAGTCGTGTTTCACGTTTATAACTTGAGCTTTGAATGGAGTTCATGCCGCAAGCTGGCTACATCTCTCTCTCCTCCTGAGGTCAAGCTGTCAAGGTGTTTTTTTTTCTCTTCATGAAAGAATGAACTGTTTGCATATCGCCATTGTGTGTGAATGATTGAATGTGAACCGAAACATAGTCCTTTATGTGCATCTAGAAGATACATATAAGATGGTCAGCAAGAAACAGAAATAAAGCCGGCGGTTGGATGAAGCAGCGGCGCAGGAGAAACAATCGAGGAATTGCAGACAAAATGTGAGCTAAAAAAATAAAAACTAAAAGAATGGCTTCGCCCGGGTTCGAACCGGAGACCTTCAGTGTGTTAGACTGACGTGATAACCAACTACACCACGAAACCAGATGTACTATGTTTCATATAAAACTATAAAACATTTAACCTGGACCTGAGCCCTTGGCTTGGGCCTTACCCCATGTGTGGTAACGACCAGGCAGCCCACGGCCCTCATGGTGGAGAAAACGCGGGGCGACGCGAGCGATCCAGCCAGCCAGCACGGTCCACGGCCTTGCGGCCCGCCGGGCCCATCAGCTGGCCTTGAATAACATGCAGGTATTGCATGGCGCGGTGCGTACCGCGTACGTGACTGCATCTGAAGGAGGCCTGATCTTGACCGTACGAGCGTGCCTGTGTCGTGCAGCATAGCAGGTGTACGTGCGCGCATGCTGCGGATGCAGCCATGTACGTACACTAGCTACTTTTTGCTGTAGTAGGGGCCTTTTCTTGCGTTTTTTTGCTGTAGTAGGCCGGGGCCTGTGTATGTCTGTGTGAGGCTGCGAGCGACCTGAGATCAGAAAACCTGCTGCGGCGCCGCGCCGTATCATGCGCTCGCTAGCGCTGCTAATTAATAAACAACACGTCGTCGTCCTTACACACCGTACGCCGCAATGTATCCTCTGATCGAATGCAGAAGATTTACAAAGATTAACAGAGCAGGTTATCTTTAGGATCGGTTTCTGACATATCTTTATTTGGTGTTGCTCGCTTCATGCAATGCTTAGGCTGCTGGCTCCATCGGGTCGGGTCCTTCCTTCGTTCCGGTCCCCGGTACCAAGTCGGCAGCGCAGGGCATCCTTTTCCTTGCTGACGATGCCAGTGGACTCTTCTTCGCTAGCTCTCAAATATATCACTCTGCGTCTATCTGGCTATCTGCCTATGGCGCTGCACTGCGCTTCTTCTTCCTTGCATGCATTTATTGCATATATCCGTGGTGTGTGGATGCCAAGTATAGTTAACGGCGCACGGATAGATCAAACAGCTACCAATCACACACGCTGCACGTATACTAGTAGCTAGAGCGGAAACAAATTAAAGGAGCTAGCGTTGCACGTTTAACTTCGTCTCTCGCTGTGATCACTTGCAGCAGCACACAGCAAGCTGTTGATACCGGTAGAGCTCATTGTTACATCGTCCCGGTGGTCGTCATCCCATGCATCGTTAGTCGTCCGAGATTCCGGCACGCCGGCCGGCAGCTAACCAGTATTATTGCACGAAATAAACAACGCAAAAAATGAAGTCGCTGTAGCTGATATCATCGATCGACCCGGCCGGGTATGGTACGTACGATGCCCAGCAAAAGCTGCCCGTGGTCTAGCTAACCAATTGCGGCCTAGCATGCGCTGCTCGCTCATGCACGCTCGCTCCTAAGCTTATTAGCAGGTTATTAGGGTGGGGTGATGGGGCTTGTGGCCAATATAGGTGCCGCCGATCTGGTGTGCATATATAATGGAGGTGATATATGCACACAACGACGTACATAACACCACCGCCACCACTCTGTCATGGAGGGAGTATTAGGTAGGGAATAAGCACAACTTATAGCTTAGCTTGTCCATCATCATGTGGGCTGTTTGTATACTTTGTCGTACGTATCATCTGGAGTAGCTAGCAAGCTATATGCCGCAGGCGTCTTAGCCCTTGCTTGTCGGGCTATTAGTCGTGACCAGTATCTATCGTCATCAGGGCCAAGGAAGAATGGAACTAAGAATACTCCGTACAATGCAATTCGCCATCGTCTTTGTATCAACGGTAGTCACCAAGCAACAAGCAGCGGGTTGCTTTATGCTCCCGCACACCGCGAGTACGTAGCTACAGTAGTGTAGGTCGAAAAAAGCGAGAAGCGGCGGAGGCTGGCCGGGCCGCGGAAGTGGGCGAGCAGAGGCAGACAATGCAAGGCCGGGCCGGGCCGGGGGGCTCCTAGCTACTCCTTGATAGGGTATGGTAGACGGGGCTCAGCTCGCCGGCCGGCCGGCCGTTTGTTGGGGAGCGGCCACCGCGAATCTCCCCGAAAGCGAAGTGCGGGGCTTTGCGTGCGTGTGCGTCCACCGGCCAACGACTCCGGATCCGACCCCGGCCGGCCAGCTAGCTGCCACCAGGATGTGCTCTGCAATTCATTGGTGGTGGTGGTGGTGCCTCCAGCATTCCAGCATGCATGCATTGCATATGGTCCCTCCGCTCCGCTGCCGGTACGTGCCGGCGGGCGGCGGCGCTAGTATTAGTTTGTGCCCGTGCCCGGCCGCGCGCCATGCAGGTAAGTCCACGCGCACGTCCTCGCCGACCGCGACGGCACACACGGCGACCCGGACGGGTGCCGCCGTGCCGGTGGCGGCATGCGATGCAAATCATCAAAGCGAAGAAACGCCCGCGGCCGCAGCCACCATATGATGATGTGGAACGATGCGGCGCGCGTACGGAGGGCGTACGTGACGATGATCGACTTGGCGGCCGGGGTTTCCGTCCGTTAGCCTCGATCACGTGGTCCGGCCGCATGATTCCCGGTGTTTGTATTTCTGACTTTATTTTATCTCGCGCGCTCCAGCCTGCTAGCTGAACATGCTGCTTGCAACGCCGGTTAGCTAGGGTTGTTTGTACTGCTTCAATTCACCAGCCTGATGAGTGATGATGACCACCTCTCTAGTATATTTTATCCAGAAAAAAAAAGCATGGCTGCATCTTTATTTTGCTTGCAAGGTACTCTCTACCAGCAAATGTCATGCTATCCCTCCGAAATCACATATAGGACGTTTTGAATTTTCTAAATATATATAGATTTTTCTATATATCTAGGTACCGTGTACATTTTTTTTTTGGAACACAAGAAGTACGTGTACCTTTTGGGGATGGAGGAGTAGGTGATTTACGCAAAATAGTTCATCTGGGCCCAATGAAGTGATGATATGCAATTTCTCAGTACGCGCTACTCTACTGCAAATATGTGTTACGACGTGTGTATACATAGACTGCAATGTCCATGTACGTAGTATACCCTTAGACTGTTGCAGGTGGCAAACTAGCAAGCTGTTGACTACTCCTATAGTAGGACATACTGCTAGTCTACTGCTAGACACGACATAATTTTTTTGAATAATACACAGACATAATTCATTTCGTACAGTTGTGTTTTAGCTAGGTATCGACCGAGACCGAACATGCACTTGGGTTAAGGGCAATCCAGCTAGGATAACCTAGTGGCCTAGTGCACAAAATGCGCAAGGTCCTTTTGCCCATCCCAGTCGCATCAACTTTTTGCGAGCAAGTGTAAAAAGGCGCATGCAGCTACCCGCATGCATGCATGCATGGTCACGGGGGCACGCCCGCTGCCGCTGCGCTGTTTTATATAAAAAAAAGTCATGCACAGAGAGGGGGTGGGGGTGTTTAGTTCCTGAAAAAAAGGTGAAAAGTGAAGCGAAAAAGTCACATCGGACACTGTAATGCACTGTAGCACTTTTTGTTTGTTTGTGGTAAACATTGTCATACCATGACCTAACTAGGGCTTAAAAGATTCGTCTCACCGTGTACATCAAAACCATGCAACTAGTTTTTTTATTTACCCACGTTTAGTACTCCATGCATGAGGAGAGAGATTTGATACGATAGATAATTAGTGAAGTTTGGAGAGAGAACTTTTAGAAGTTCGGTGACTAGAAACTCGGCCCAGGTCGGGCTCCAGCAGCAGCACCAGCAGGCATGGCGTGACCCACACACGCCTTGGTCCAGCCGCGCACACAGGGGAATCCGGCTCGCTTCCAACCGCTGCCAGACAAACCCCCGTCTCAGAAAAGCCAGCTCCTTGCAAAGCAGAGACTAGTAGAACAGAGAGAGAGAGAGAGATTGCAATTTGCAAACATCACACAGGCAAAAGGAAATGTTCTCAAGAAGAATGCGACTATGCAACCGAGCTCGAGCATATTGGAGATTCGTTCTTGTGTGGGAGATACGGCTCGCATGCATGTCGCCAAGTTGTTGTGCTTGTGCAGTTGAGCTGCCAAAGAAATGGAGTGATGATAAAGGTATATCATATGCAGCTAGGTCTAGCAGCTTAGCCACCCTGACACTGTGCCAGCTAGAGCTCTGTCTAGGGTTTTCACTTGGTGCGTAGCGGGCGTCCCGCTTTATTCTTTGGGGGCTTTGTAGCCATCTGCGTGTGCACGTATATATGGATGGATGGGGGAACCTGAGGTTCTCTTCTCTCCTCTCTCACTGTGGCCACCATGACCGCCATGATCGAGCTGCTTGGAGGAGCGTGCAATGTGCGGGCATGTGTGTCTGTGTGGGTTGATGGGATGGGACGAGAGGGAGAGATCGATCGCTAGGGCACTTTTGACGAGTTGGGCTTTGCTCTGTGGGGTTTGGATCGAGCCACCTATTTATACGGGGGCCTTGCATTGTTGTGAGTGTGTCGTAGTGTGCAAACAAGTCCTCTCTCTCCCTTGTTGGTTCTCGCTCTCGGCAAAGCTAGCTCAGCTCGTCCCAGTCCATGTCAAGCAAACATCCGTTCTAGCTGCTTCTGCGTCGTCCGTGCTTTGCATGCATTGTGTCCTTTCTTTTTTTTTTGGAACGGCTGATGCTACATATCCCCATCTACCTCTTCTTTCTCTGGGCATCTCTCAGCTCGCGCTCGTCTGTACTAGACATACGAGAAAGGAGATAGCCATTGGGTTGGGTGACCGTGGAATAATAGGGGTTGCTTCTCTTCTTTTGAAGCTAATCGATCTGCTATGGCATGCATACAGCCAGCTGCTGCTGGTTCGCGCGGCCCCTGCAACTGCAAGTTCAGGGAAGATAGATAGAGAGCAGTGCATGCTTGTCATTGGCATTGTGGCGTGGTTCGATGTTGGAGACGGTACGGTATAGGCCGGCCGGTGTATGTACGTCGTCGTCCATGCGCTGCTGCGTTTTGGAAGCAGCAGCAGGTCGGAGAGAGGTGAAAAAAAGGGATATGCCTGGCTCCCTGTATGCCACTCGCATAGCTGCCAGCTCAGTTGAGCTCCGTATACGTTGCTGGCTCTACTGCGGATGGCGTGCGAGGAGCCAAGCATGACCATCTCTCTCTCTCTCTCTCTCTGTGTGTGTGTGTGTCTCTCTCTCTCTCTCTCTCTCTCTCTCTCTCTCTCTGTGTGTCTCTCTCTCTCTGTGTGTCTCGCTTGTCATTGACATTTACTCGCTGATTAAGCTGTCAAGATTTGAGTTCATCAAGGCCATTGAGTTGCCTGATAATACTTTTTTTTGTTTGACGAAATGCTTGTCCTCAGTTTTTTTGTATCATCAGTTCCTGGCGTACGGATGCGCTACGCAGATGCTCTTGGACTAGCGCACTGCACACGCGTGGTTTCACTACCCGTCAACGTAAACTGTCATTAAGCACGGGGCGCGAGGAGGATCCATCCGTGTACGGTGGTCGGGCAGCAAGATCATTTTCCCAAGTATGGGTGATGTGATGAGTTGCGAGATGCCAGTGCATATGTGTGATGTGATGAGCAATGCAACGCCATGCATGCAAGCTAGCAATGTCAGTTGCTGAGAGCGAGGTCGATCTCATGCAGGGTCTGAGTACTGAGTGTACTAGTTCCTCCTGCTGCCTAGCTAGCTAGTCTCCCTGCATTGAAATACCATGTATATATGTCGCGAAATAAAGCGTATACTCCGTATATTGCTATTGTCGAAGCTGAAATTATATGTGCAGTGCGTGCTTGATTGTGAGTTGACACATATGATCCAATTCAATCTCGGCATGTATGTATGTGTGTGCCCAAGTCGGATCATGTAACTGAGTTGACATCGGCACATTTGTGGGGACACAATTAACACTAGTGACAACACACAGATGAATGTAGGGTGTGTGTTTGTAATTTGTTTATAGAACAATAATGGAGTACACAGCAGTAACAGGGATCATGATTTTTTATGGAGGCATGACCGACCAACTGACAAGCAGTACCAAGTCAGCGTATTAATTTGTTCCTCGCAACAGCTAGCATGCATTAGATCTCAACGGGTGACTAGCCAGGTCAAGGAAGTGGTACTCCCTAACAATGCAAGTTATTTAGAGATTATATGATATAGATTAATAAAAAATTAAAATGATTTTACCTCTATCTATTAGCTCCACTAATCGATTGGCACATACATACATGCATATACCAAATTGAGTAACATAACTTATTTTTAGGACAAAGTTTAAATCTATTGTAACCTTTTTTTAGGATGGAACTAAGTAATACGGAGTACACAGAAAGCTAAAGACAACGTGTACGTGCGCAAAAAGTCGCAGAGATGCTCAACTCAACTGGACTGTCAAAAAATTACTCCAAAGAGTCTGAGACTATTACTCTCTCCGTTTCTAAATAACCCTCCCTACGTACGGAGGGAGTACATGACAATGTGCATCTCGATCTGTTACCGTTGACTGCGTGCGATCAGGGCCGTCAGCTGCCGGGTACTACTAGCCCAGTAGTGCCAGTTGTTGGGATGGGCCTCAGCTGGACGTTGCAGGCCGGCGTCTACGCGCGACTTGGGCCAACACCAGGTATGGTTCTGCGGTTCTGCCGTTCTCGGAAGTGATTGTGCGATTATTGTCAAAAGTGTTCAAGGAGAAGCAATGGGAGTGTATGGTCAAGTTATCCGGAAAATCAAGGCTAGAGCAGCAGATTTCCATACTGTCGACATCGTTCATGAAGGTCGAAAGTCAAATGTGGATGCACATGGGCTGGCCAGGAGTGCTCTGTTCACAAGTTTAGGGAGGCATGTGTGGTTTCTGAGTCCGCCTGAGGGCGTTTGTATCAATCCTACTAGTGCTGCTACTTAAGTAGCGCTTGCAACTCAAAAAAGGAAAAACGTAGGAGGTGTACTACATCTTTGAAGCTCCGATTGGGAAAGAACCAATTAAGGAACGAGAAGCAATTTTTTTTGGCTTAATATAATGAGCCTGAGCAATTGAGCACTCCTTATGCCATGCCAGCGACCCTGGTCAGCTCTGTTAAGATAGTTTACCCGCATCGCATTCAATAATAAACCAAGGGTAATTCCGATCCTATCGTTAAAGTAGAATAGGAGATCGCCGCCATTACTCACCTCGTGTCCTCTTTGAGACGCGAGCCTCCATTTGAACAGAGAGATTATAATCGCATATGTTGGGGGTCGTTTCAAAACTGTCACCTCCGATTAGTTTGCGCGACTAAGCCTGAAGATCCCGAAGGTAAATTAATGGAAGAGGGAATCAAGGCGCTGTGATTAGGAGTGTGGTGTGTAGTCATTCGAAGGTCACAAATAGGTTCGGGACGATGGATGTACGACTGTACGAGGCAAAGGTAAGGAGCAAGCTTACGATCCAACCGGATACAGCCCGACAAACACCTTCGAGTACTTCGTCGTTTCTCCGATACTCTGGGACGAGTGTTGGTTACCGGGCACACCTGCATCGAGGAGGAACCGGTTCGAGGCAAAGTTGCTGAAGGTGCAAAAAAGGGCGTGTGAAGCGTGATGCAGGAAGCTTCAGTACTCAACTTGTACATAACATGCCAAAGTGTGTTTATTAGCTAGAATGCCCTTGATGATCTTTTTTTTTATAATCTTGTATTCTAGGAATATGGTAGATGATCCGGGGCGAGATTGTATTTTAGAGGTAGAGAAAACTAAGAAAGAGTTGCTAAGATTAGAAAAGGAAAAAGAAAGAATGACTGCAGAAGCCAAGGCCAACCAGGGTTTCAGTCACTAGCAAGCAAAAGCTTCTCGAAGCAAGGTTAAAAATCGTCAAGCTACAAGTGGAATTGCAGTCGATGGCACAGAAGCAGAATGAACTATATTTTTAAGGAACTCCAGAACCGAGCCAGATGACAAATGAAGTTCTGCTAAAGAGTTTCATTTCATCCGTCTGTTCGGTCACATGTCTCGCAATTAAATGCTATAGCTAGCCTATACAATCGTTCAATAAAACTGTACCCTGGGGAGTGTTGTTTCATTTATAAACTCAAATCTGTTCAAATGATGTGGTACTCTTGAAAACTATAAAATGAAACTCCCCACATGGAGTGGTCTAAGAATGTTTACCAGCCTTCACTAAAAGCAAAGAGTCATTCCTTTCGTCACATAATCACATTCAGAAAGAAGAAGAAGACGAGTCCGCCGTCACGGGGCAGCAGATCTTTGCTCAGTCCTTGGATTATTTAGTTGCAGGTCTCAAACATATCGAGAGTATTGAAAGGGATGACCAGAAACCCACTGCAGCGACCGAGATTGTAAGTGTAAGACTTGGAGACCATATACGCCAGTTATTAGGAATTTAATAGCTTTGGATCATAGTAGCCGCTTACTTTGATCGCAAACCTCATAATCTGTCCCGACGCCCTCCATTCTCAAATCGCTTTGTTGCGATGTGATTCCTCAGCTATGATGTAGCTTCACCCATCACCAACATGTATATCTTTTGAACTACTATATTCAGAGTTTGAGTTTCAGAGTAACAAGCACACTGACTGGTGACTGGAGTGGAACACAATAGTTGTATAGTGAAGTGAGGAAGTAGAACATATATGTGTGTGTGTATACGATCGGGCATGGTCGACTGAGTTAAGCAGGGTGCAGAGAGATAGAGTTATTGGTATCAAATTACTACGTGGGTGGTAGATGGTGAGATATTATTATGCGTACGAGGGAACAGAGTAGAAAGTATACAATGTACTCAATGCCACCATATATGTTTTCAGACGGGCAACAACCAGGAGGCGGCATGGATGAATTCAGAGTAGGTCCTGATGATAATGTTGTGGTGATAATGCAAAAAAAAAAGATCAACATTATTCTATCTGTGGACTTGCATATATATTGAAACAGAAGACCAAAGGTAGGTCTTGGGTGATAGGCATGCATGAATTTCAGCTTGGCGAATGGTGATAATATATAATATATTGTCGTTATTCAGAAAGAAAGAAATACTGATATTCCAGGTGGCATGCATGAATTTATATTAGGTATTGGGTAATGTAACTAGCTATCAACATTCTAGAAGCTGGGACGCCCCTACACATACCGTCACACACACACATGCGTGCTGTTGCGTGGAGCTTCCTTCGAGCAAAGATAAAACGCAGGACTACAGCTCTCCAAATCATCAATCAAGTCCACGTAATCAAACCTTTTCAGTTCGGTTCGAGTGAGCACTGGAGCTGTCCTAGCTAGCTTCGGGATGTCCCTGCTGCACATGTACCGCATACTGCGTCGCCAGCGCAACCTGTAGACTTCCAACCGAATATCAGTGCTCCCTTCTCTCCACGGAAGATATGAACTTGACGTACACAAGGTCATGCTACAAAGAAGGCAATTGATTTGGAGATATGCATTTGTTCCTGCAAATAAAAGTCGACATTAGGCTACTTATATGCAAAGTACAACGAAAGTGCTTGCTAAATATATTACTTTGCCCACGCTAGTAGTCCTGGTGCCTTCCGTTCCCAAATTTTCTTTTTTCAGGATTTCCCTATCCGATCCATTGGCTGGAGCACTGGACAGAGGCATGGGCGCATGGAAGTACAATCACAAAATGGAAGGTGCAACGTGAGATGAAAGGTTTACGTTGTAGTGTGTGCGTATATATATACAGAGGAAACCATACCGGTCTACGTACTGGAGGTACCTGTCGATGCCTTTTTTTTTTGTTTTCAAAGGTTGGTAAAATGGGCCGGGACATACAGATGGGCCGTGTAGTGTGTGTCTGTCGGCCCAAGTTAATAACAGAGCTGGGCCGCAGAGTATGTATTATCCAGTATTATTATGGACCTATTATACTTGCGCGTCACACACATCCTGATGACACACATGACATGTATTTCGTTCATGTACGACGGACTGAAGCAGAACCTTTAGCCCAATACAATGTCACGGCAAGCAGACAAGCAAGTCTTTGGGTGGCGGTAGGTTGTAGAAGGTGGAACAAATTGTATCGAGACCGCTTCTTCCAGTTCCAGCAGTGTGTCCCGCGGAAGCACGTCAACCAGAAATGGAGATTTCCGCGTCACGCTGCCGCGATCCGTTCGGTGGGATTTTGCTTGGAGGCCGCAAATCGTCCCTCTTAGGGCAGGCGTGCATCATCACCTAGTAAAGTGGTAACGGGGCGTTGAATTCGGCGTGCAGCACGAGCTGGAGCTGCTCTGCTGCCCGGTAAATAGCTTACTATTTTGACACCACCGACCAGGGCCTGTATCTTTATTTGTTTGTTTGCCTTGACCTCTATCTACGTATCTATCCGCCGACCAGTAGCGATGAACAGCAATCGCAAGACAGAGACGCGTGTGACATCAGTAGTTGGTCAGGTCATTGGTGTACCGTACGGCGTCGCGCGCGCGCGTCCCAGCCAAGAGAGCCCCCACCAAGACTGTGCCCCGCCCGGCCCGGCCCGGCCAACGCACACAACCAATCCGTGACCTCCACGTCACCACCGACCCCACCCCACCCACGGGTTTGCAATTTCATCGCCTTTGCCAGTTTGCCCCCGCCCCGGAAGAATCCCCTCCTCCTCCTCCCTAATTAACCCGCCTCCACCGCCCACCGCCCACCGCCATCCTCCGCTCCGTTCATCTCCTCGCGCCCAAGTCGCCGGAGCCGCGCATTCCCGCTGCCACCCAGACCCCACCTCGTTCCCTACCCCTCCCCGACGCCGGTGCTCCCCCGCCCCGCGCGGGCGGCCGATCAATAACCACGAGCACGCCATGGCGCGCCACCGCGGCGGTGGCGATCTCGTCCACCTGCTTCTCCTGACGCTCCTCCTGGCCGCGAAGCTCCTCGCCCCCACCGCCGCCGAGACGGCCTCGCTGGAGGTGGCGCCAGCCGCACCGGCGTCTGAGGAGGCGGCGCAGGAGGAGGAGGAGCAGAAGCAACACCTCGTCATCGAGCTCCCGTCGTCCTCGGCGGCGGGGACTGGGGACGGCGACGACGTGCCGGACGTGCGCTGCGCGAGCTGGCGGCTCGCGGCGGAGGCCAACAACCTGGCCCCGTGGGATGCCGTGCCGCCGGAGTGCGCGGCGCACGTGCGGGCCTACGTCACGGGCGCCGCCTACCGCTCCGACCTCGAGCTCGTGGCGCGGGAGTCCGCCGCCTACGCGCGCGCCGCGCTTCTCGGGGGCGACGGCCGCGACGCGTGGGTCTTCGACGTCGACGAGACCCTGCTGTCCAACCTCCCCTATTACGCCGACCACGGATACGGGTGAGCTTTCCTTCCCCCTCTCGCCTGTTGCATCCCTGTCGAACAGAATGGCAGATTTAGCCACAAAATTCGAGCGTCGATTCGATTGAGCGACCAATGCCATCCAAAATGGCAAAAAAAATTGGGCACCAAACAACCGGCATGGGATGAATTGCTCTGCTGAAAATCTAACATGTTTACTTGATTGCAGGCTTCAGTTGTTCGACCACCACGAGTTTGACAAGTGGGTGGAGAGGGGGGAGGCGCCGGCGATCCCCTCCAGCTTGAAGCTGTACAGGGAGGTTCGTGAGCTGGGGTTCAAGATTTTCTTGCTCACAGGCAGGAGCGAGGGTCACCATGGCGTCACGGTGGACAACCTCAACAGACAGGGGTTCCATGATTGGGATAAGCTTATACTCAGGTATACCGTGCACATTGGTTTCAAGTTGGTTGCTATGATTCACATCAATCTTCTGTGCTACATATTAGCCTGTAGTTACATTGCTAACTTGACTGAATGGTTGAATCTAGGCTGCTGTCAAGAATTTGAACTCCTAAAGTATGGCATTATAGTGCCACAGCCGGCAGCAATGCAGTAGTATTATCAATATTGGCAGCATAGAGCTATGTATTTTGTTGTCCTGAACCGCTGAATTTGGTGCTTCGCCTCCTAAGTATTACTACTATGCTTAGTATTGCTGTCACATTCTTCTAAGCTGAGTCAAATTTGTCACCTGGGCACTTCATATATGACCGTGCCTTCTTCAACCTTAATCGTTTGTACTGGAATTCTGAAACTGTCTTTCCCCATGTCCAGGGCAGCAGCTGACCGCAAAAAGACCGCGACAATCTACAAATCGGAGAAGAGGAAGGAAATGGAAGCAGAAGGGTATAGAATCCTAGGCAATTCTGGGGATCAGTGGAGCGATCTGCTTGGCTATTCCTTGAGTGCTCGCTCCTTCAAGCTCCCAAATCCGATGTACTATATCCCATGACAAACAAAGATTAGGGCGGGTGAAAAATGTTTATTTGATGCCTTTTTCACCTGGCCCATTTAAACTGAATACTGACTGGTGCAAAGAAATCTGACAAAAATTTGGCAATTACATTACTGTACGAAACCTTCAATCCATGTAGTATGCATTACCCTGTAGATTCGAATGAAATGGATGAAACGCAAGAATTACTTTATGAATAAAGGATGTGATAGTTTCTGCAGAATCATGCTAGTTGCTAGAAACGAACTGCTAGCTGTTCATTTTCAGGATGCTTCATTGCTCGGTGAATTTTTAGCTGCATTCTGATGTAGGCTCACAGGAATTTTTCAGCATTTCGCTGTAGCTTCCTGGTGAATTAGCTTGTTCGTTTTCATCAGAGTTACCGATAGGTCGGTTGCATCTGCATCAACTGACACCTTAACATAACTTCGTGGATCACCAGATCGTATTTTCATACTCGTTTGTGTATCGCGACTCGCAAGATCACAGTACAGTAACAAACTATGCATCGGACCAATACGACTTTGCTGTTGCTAACCATTGCTTCGCAAGATCACAGTACAGTAACAAACTATGCATCGGACCAATACGACTTTGCTGTTGCTAACCATTGCTTCGAAACACCAGTAATAATTCTGCTAAACAGGAACAATGAGACAAGAAAACTTAAATACATCGGGTGTGGCACAATTCGGCAGGAACTGTTTCCAGTTCTTCAGTTGAAATCTAGAAGTCAGATACAGTAGGAAAGTTCACAAAGTAAGGGGCACGGCTGGTGTGCCAATTTATTGCACCATCGGATCAGGGTTCCCAGCAGCGAGAATATCAAGCAACGAGTTGTGGGGCTCCATCTCTTCGTGCCACAGGGGCAGCTTGTCACCAGGGTAAAAGTTCCTCTTCACACCATCAGCATTTATCTGCAGCACAACCAAATCAGTTAAGTTTCTAACTACAACCAAACCAATTGTGTCAAGTTAAAAAAATGAGGGTAAAGGAAAATACAGGCAAAAAAATGAGGGTAAAGGAAAATACAGGCAAAAAAATGAGGGTAAAGGAAAATACAGGCAAGCACTTGACAACATACTTTGCAAGTCACCGTGTTCTTACAGATGAAACATAATTTTTCACAAGGAGAAAAGCTCAAGAAAATGGAAACACAGAAAGTACAGAGAACTCAATTCAATATTTAATATACTGCACAATGTAACAAGTTGAATGATCAATATTTATTGTTTCATTAAAGCTGCTAGGATTTTTTTTTACCCTAGAAAGATATCACAAGTACATTGCCTAGTTTAGGTATTTCTGATGTTTCAATATTTCTCAAGCAAAATAATGGAGCATGGCAACTGCTTCAGACAAGAGAACTTACCGTAACTGTACGGACAACCCCTCCACTAGCACCATCGCGGGCCATAGCAAGGGAAACTACCTTCACCACGAATTTCTGTAGATATGAAGTAAATGAACCAGGTTAGGAAAACTGGGCCTAGTTTTGCACCCCTATGCTGCTCTACACATTCAATAATCTATGTCATATTACTCCACATAGGAGAAGAAATTTCTTTCTTCTTCTTTTTTTTGTGTGTGCGGGTGAAACATCTTGTATCCAGACTAAAAACATCTTGTATCCAGACTAAAAAGGGAACCTAGAGATGTACCTCTGCCTCCTCCTGGGTCATTCCCTCTCTCCAT
This sequence comes from Echinochloa phyllopogon, assembly GCA_033239725.1. Classification (NCBI taxonomy): domain Eukaryota; kingdom Viridiplantae; phylum Streptophyta; class Magnoliopsida; order Poales; family Poaceae; genus Echinochloa; species Echinochloa phyllopogon. The sequence goes on along the minus strand of BTCW01000009.1, from coordinate 4,607,040 downwards.
TCATGATCAAGCAGCCCATACAGGTAACTTGAACCCGAACCTGCAAGTAGCCAGAGATATCAACAGAAGTGTCAGAAACATGATCTAATACAACATATATAGGAAAAGAGGATTAGGAAAATAATATGGTCCATATTTCTCAGCAAATACATCTTTTTCTTAACCAGGTTTACAGTACAAACACTCAAACATCATGTACACTCAAACATCATGTAATGCAAAAAAACAAGTGACTTAAGTACTAGGATCATTAGCAGAGCTCATAACTGCAGGAAAGCACTGCAAGTTACATCAACATGATGACTTGAAAAAACATGCAACTCTATGAGAGAAAAATACCTCCAATTGCAAATGGCTGCCTCATAATCGTTCCACCAAGGGGAACAGAGAAAATCTGGCCTCCTTCATACTTGTCCCATCCTCCAACAATCATGCCAGCTTGCAGCATGTTCTGTACATTGACAGAAAATATTCATTGTGGAAATTCGACAAAAAATTAGCATCCAATGTGAAAAGGAGGAAAGATGCCATGTGTTCATAAATGAGGTCACTAGAGCATTTTAACAGTCTGTATGCTAGAATGCTATGAAAGATACCTTGTTCTGATAAGCTAGCAGCCTAATCAAGTTGGCTGCAACTTTAACAGTAGCTGGTTGCCCAAGCTGGATTCTGCACAGGGAGGGTAGCTTTGCAAGTCAAATATTTAATGTAACTGCATGCCACAGCATCTATACAAAAAAATATTTAATGTAGCTCATCTTGTTTATTGATTCATTCAACAGAAAGATTAAACATTGTTAGGTCGTGTATGAGAACAAACTTACGTGTGCTGATGAAGGAAATAACGTACATAGTCCGAAATGACTTGTGTATCGGCAGCCTGAAGGGAAAAAAAAATTAAAAATAGCAAAAAAAAACATGTGGAATGACTAACATGAAAATTGGAATGCGACAATTCCGGCAAAACAAAATGGACTGCAAAGGAGAAATTCCTTTCTACAAAGGTAAGAAGATAAAAAAGCATAAAAACAGCAATATGATAACTACTGGCTTGCAAGCTGTTTGACTACTTCAGACCAACAATCATATATAAACCACTGTCTGAAAGAAGTGCTGTCTTGAAGAATGCACATCAACTTGTCAAAGGGATAAAATGAGCAGAAAGTTTCCACCCTATCTTAATATGAAAATAAAAGTTTCTACTCAAGCATTAAAAAAGAACAAGGAAAAGGCTTCAATTTCAAAATAGCATGAGCACTTACAGATCCAGAGCGGCAGACATACACATTGTCGGTCAGCTGAGTAATCTTGTCTGAAGCACGGTTTGCCACATACATTCCTATGAATTGGAGCAGGCAACAGAAATATTAACACGAAGTGAAAAAAAAACTAGAATACAACAGCTTCATGCTGAAACTAATCGGTGGAAACAAGAGCGAAGGCATTTTTCTGAACTATTTAGACACCACATGAACTTAAGGAGGCATGTTCTCCAGTAAGCAGGAAATAAGGCAATCAAAAGGATGTTGGGTTCAATATTCAGAGAAAACCAAATTCATCCCTAAAACCAAAGTGAGCACATGGACTTATTAATCAGTTTTAAATGGACATGGATGCAGGTATATGCATACGATTAGGCAGGGTTTTTCGAACACCCTGAATACCACTTCATATTTCACATGGGTGTCTAGGTTGGCTAAATAAAACTAGGACACAGGTGTTCGGGTAGCCCTATCATTCATAATCACCACAACTGCTATCATGGCAAATACCAGTTAATTGCAACAGTGGATACAAATTTCGGTTTAATCATATGGCAGTACATCAAGGTACCACCTAGAGTTGGAGAGTCAGACTATTCTATAAATTACTAAGAAACACAGGGAAAAACTCTAGTTTAGATGTTCTCAAAGACTCAAACGGGCTGCAGAGAACCCTAAAACTAACAAACCAATCCCCTGATATCCAAATTGCAAACTAACAATGAACCTAACTGCCAAAGTAGAACGGACGTACACATTACAAGTTTACAACCGGCAACTTCACCGGTTACCCTTCAATCCCCGACGATCGAGCGATAACCTAGACACCAGACGCCATCCCCACGCCAAATCTACCCGCACAGGCGGCAGGATCTCCCGCGGCGCAGACAGATCGAGAGAGGATCGAAGGCCATACCGGTGCTGGTCCGGGAGTCGGCTCCGAGGACGACGCCGCCGTCGTAGCAGACCCCGATGATGGTGGTCCCCATCCGGTGCTCCCCGGTGGTCGGGGCCTCGCCGGCGGCGGCGGAGGAGGAGCACGTGTGAGCGGCGGCCATGGTGGAGCGGGCGAGATCAGCGGCGGACAAAACCCTAAGCCGGCAAGGTGAGCGGAACCGGGCGAGAGCGGAGGCGGTCTCGTACTCTGCTCTGGTTCGATTCAGGTGCGAAGGGGGAGGCAGTTTGGCCTCTCGCGCAAGAAAGAAGAAACCGAGGAGAGGAACTGGAGACGACGTGTTTGGGTTCGGTGTGGTGTGCGGCCTGTTGTTGGGCCGGGCCCAAGCACATCACTACCGGCTGCCTCTTCCCTTTCTTATCCACGGTGGCAGATTGAGTATAGAGCTGGTCAAAACCGCTGCCACGTCATCTCTCCAATACCTGTTCTGCCTGTACCGCCCATGGGGGAGAAAATACTAAAAATGTTTATCTTATTATGTTTTTGTATAATTTTTAGATTCCAAAGAATGATGCTGTAATATATTATGGAGGAAATACTGATTACCAAAAAGGCAAATACACATGCACCCACCGCTGGGGCGGCATGACCTGCATCCAGGGATGCAACTATGACTACTTTTGGGTCATCGGATCGACCCAAAACTTAGAAAAATGAACTATAATGATATGTAATTTATTTAGAAGGTAAAATGAACTAAGACGACGGACAAAAAACCCATTGGGTACCCACTTGCATCCCTACCTACGTCTGACCAAGTGGCGATACTTGTTTTACATCTGCCCGCAATCATCTTCGTAGCTTCTCCTAATCCTCTGATGATGCAAACGCTGAAACGCGCATCAATCTTTACTATTTACAATTTTACATATATAGTATGTTATATATTTCTCGGGCAAGTTCTCCCAAATCCTTCCATGCATATTCCCTCAAACTTCATACCAACTGAAATTTCGTTGCCATTTTTCTTGGTAGACAGAAATGATCCGTGTGACAACTGACAAGTAAAGATGGCAGCTTGTATCTATCACAGTTTGTCCCGAACTCCCGATGCCCTCCATTCACAAACCGCTTAAAAGAAAAGTGCATATCTTTAGCTGTCACCATGTCCTGTTCTTATAACTCATTATCTTCCATCTACTGTATTTTGGTAACTCTCAACTTGTACATTCGGAAACAGTCGCAATGGTAACTAGGCGCGCCGAGGAGTGGAGCCTCAAACAGCTTCCTCGTTGCTAGCATCTCGTGTGGCTGTTCTTAGCAGAAAATGACTTGAATATGTACTACAGTATGTTAGGAGACCACTAGAGTAGTTGGATAACCATATCCACATGTTTCCATGTCAGGGTCTGCCAGTTCCATGAATACCAATTTGTGAAATCCACATGGTGTAAAAGTTGACATATTGCTGCAATGTGGAAAATGGAGGAAAGAAATTATACACATTCTAAAAGTATCAAAGCTCATAAAAATACACATTATTTGCAATTAAAAGAATTAATATAAAAGTTCTAACATAAAAACGAAAATGTGATTCATAGAGCAAATCTAACATAAAAAATGGGTAAAGCAAAGAATATTTTTTGTCCGTAGACATCTAGAAAAGCTGTTTACTATAACGATGCGGTGCTGCTACTCTTCTAGTCCAGCTTCATCGCCGTCAATCGTGATAACTATTTTTTTTTGAGGGAACTCGTGATAACCAGATACCAGTTTCTGTCATTTTATCCATAAGTGTTTGACCATTTCTTTTCCCTTTTATTTTACAGGAAAAAGTCCATGTGTTCGATCATGATATGCTGATTAAATGTGGTCCCGTTCGGCTACCATTCTTCCCACAACAAAATCTTTTTATTACTTGAAACCAGCAAATTGTAGGGTAGGAGAGTAAATTGAACGGTAGCTTCAATTCCTAAACCTGCTCCACTGTGGAGGCTGCAGTGGAGGGTGAATCTCCACTGTTAGTACCCTTGATAGTGTGCACATCTTCTGGCGTAAAATAGGGCATAGCACCTTTCAACAGTTTGTCAAAATATGAACCCCTGCTGATCCTGTGCAGCTGCAATTTTGCGTCCTGCCGTTCTCTGAATATCAGAAAGCTACAGGAGGCGTACGCTAGTGACAACTAGTGCCTACCGGTTAGCAAAACCCCGTCAGTTTTCATTGACAGAGACTTCGGCTCGTTCGCCTCAAACAGCTTCCTCGTTGCTAGCATCTCGAGTCTCCTATGTAAAGACTGTAGTTTTACTATACCCTTCAGTAACACAGGGAATTCCTTGAGTCTAAACAGCTAAGAGATCACCATTGTCACATACCACCAGTCGCCTTCAAGTTGCGACTCGCGATTGCATAGCTCCAGGTTCGGGACACGCAGAGCATGCTGCGCCGGGAGTTGAAACCTCCCCTACAACAGCCGAAACGGCAAGCACGTAAGACTTAGACATCTTCTGCACAAGTTAACAACAATATAATGCTCGCTCAACTCGATCGCAACCGCTTACGTAGATCTTGTGTGTCAGAATTCGTCTCGACGCCCTCCATTCTCAAATCGCCTCTCTATTCAGACTGACGCTAACCGGAGTAGGTGGACAACAGGGGTGGTATGGTTACATAGGAGGAGCTAGGCAGATGTGTCATGTGTAGAGAGAGCGGAGCATGGTCGATCGGGTGAGTTAAGTAAGTACTACTTACTACATTAAGTAGGAGGGGATGTGAGAAGATGGCAGCTGTTGGTAACAAAAATGAATATGTACTATGTTAGTTGTTAGATAGGAGTCTTCTGGAGTTTTTCGCTGCTAACAAAGGGACCCGTTCGCTTTGCTACCACGTACCATTCTTACACACTACACTGTTTTTCTGAATTTGTGGGCTTTAATGTGACATGCTGCTTCGCCTCTTTTGAATTTCGGAATAAGGTTTCTGAACGTGTCATATATGACTGAACTGCAGGCTTTAAAGGTTTGTTAGAAAGCATATCAGGGATCTATATGCCCTCTACATGTCAACGACATGGTTCTTCACCTACAGTAGCTGCTAGGGCACGGCTGGTGTAACTGGATCACGAGGCCGGCAACAGTGGCAATTGGATGGACCAATGCGATGCCACTGCAAAATTCAATTTGAATATTTGATGCGGCGTGAAAGTCTTGGCTCTGTTCCGCTCTGCGCCTGTGACTCTGTGAGCGGAGGTCCGCGAGCCTCGTTGAGTTTGCGTGGGAGCTGAGCGAGCAGCAGGCTCGGATTGATTAGCCTTCCACGTGGCAATCATCGAGGGCAGGTCTGCACCGAGAGCTAGACAGCTGTGTAGGTCGCTGCACCCAAGCTTTCTCACTGCCTAGTCTCTGCTGGTTCTTATTTCCCCAACGCGCTGTGTCTCTACTTGAAACTAGCATGTCGGAGGAGGGTCTGTGTGCCGGAGTTTGGTAGAGTGACGATCCTGCTTTGCCCTACTGATATGCCCACCTCTGTCAGAATTCGTCCCGATGCCCTCCATTCTCAAATCAGCTTGCTATTCAGAGTTTCGGACTGACTCTAACCGGAGTAAGTGGACAACATAGGAGGAGCTGGGCAGATGAGTAGACGGGGCATGGTCGATCGGGTGAGTTAAGTAGGAGGGGATGTGAGAAGATGGCAGCTCTTGCATTGGAAAAGATTCTTCTAGAGTTTCGCTGGTTCTCCTCTTAATTTGTTTCGAATTTCAAAGTAAAAGATTTAATATTCTTCGTATTATGCCATGGGTACCATTATATTTCGTTTAAGTCATTTGTGTCCTGTGGATCGTACTTTACTGTACGAAGAGATATGCAAATTACGTTTTTTCAGAACTACGCAAGCACACATTTAGACATGCAATTCAGATAGAGAGAACTAGCATGCATGGCTAGGAGTGATGTATATACTATTATTGCAGCGACATATTATAAGTTTACAACAATACAATAGCTTTCCTTATGTACTCTACTTAGGGTTTGTTTGGATCCAAGTCCTAAACTAGAAGTTGCTAAATTTAGGACTAACATAAAGTCCGATAAGCATGTCGAATTGGCACGTAAATAGGATCTCCAATAGCGGGAGAGAGGAGATTCATATGAGAAAACATAAGTAAACGGGCTTCCACCTGAGCTTTTAAGGATAAAGAGTGTGCATTGAAACCCTTACACACTAATGGATGTAAACAAATAGTACGGCCCTCTACTAAAGTGGGTTGGAAGGCCTGTATGCCTAATCTATGAAGGGTAAGTGCTCTAGTTAACAGTAGATGTCCCTGCATAATTTCTTGAAGTATTTTCCATACAATGAGTTTTTTCCCCCAAATTTTCCTTTTAACAATCCTGACATTAGAAGTAGCATGTTTCGTGATTAAATCACGAATTACAAATAGATGAAAAAGCTTTATTGCTATCTCTAGAGGTAATCCACATTGATGTAATGAAAACGAAGGACCCACAACACTGACATAACGCCCCGAGTAATTGACCCGTTTTCCAAGCAAAGTGCCTGTTTGGTTCATAGTGTCTACGACTATACTATCTAAAATTTACACACTTTAGGGTCTAAAATACCAAACAAGATGTCTATTTGGTGTCTAAAAGTGTTCAAAATATAGTATGACTAAACTTCTTTAAGAGCTCTAGCACCAAATTTGGTGCTAAAAAGGACTAAAGTGGTCTTCTTTTCACCCACTACTCCTCATCACTCCCCCACCTGGGTAGAATGGTCTTTAGTCACTCTGTTAATGTTTCTTTAATCCCTTTTAGCTCTAGGAACCAAACCGCGATGCTAAATTTTAAGACCTCATTTTATTACTTTTTCTTTAGTACTACACTACTACCTCCATTCTCGAATATATGTCGTTTAGAACAAGCTATTTAGTTCAAAAATAAAGTAATTTGATTGTCCTAAACGTCATATATTTTCATTAGATAGCGGGTTGAATAAAGCCAAGCTATTTAGTACTCCCTCTATTCTACCACCCGTCCCTGGTGCCTCTCGAGAATCGACTTACCCTCCAGTCGCGACTGCATCAAGAGTTAGTCAAGGTTGTGTGGAAGACCGACAATGCCAAGTGCCTCAGCGTGCTGAGCCAACTGAACTTTCCAAGCGATTGGCATACCCGCGTGAAAAGGAACACGTAAGCATATGCTCGATCTTCTCCTGCGCGCGCTACGGAGTACTTAATTGTCTCGAGCGATTCAATCTTTACTCTACTGTGGCTAAAAGTCGATTGCATGGCGTGCAGCGCTATCTTTACCTGCAGGATCATGCTTGTTTGCCATGCAAGCCCTCCTGGTGTCTTCCATTCCCAAAATGACTGGACACGCGTACGGCCCAGAGGCCTATCGTTTGACGACGATCTCGCTAGCTATATATGTTCAACAACCGGGGGAGTATGGGGATGCCCAGGAGGCAGCACACATCATGCGCTTGTGGGTTCTTGGCTTGCTATTTATGTACACTGCTAGGCATATTAAACAAAATTCTGTAGCTTTTTCCTGGCGCTAATGGATGCAGTGTAGTAGCACGTACTGAAGGCTCTCTGCTATGATAAATTATCGAACTAGATCACTTTATCTGATTTGTACCAAGGTTTGTTCCGGAAGTAAGCAGACAACCATTCATTTAGCTTAGACGGTATGAACAAGTACGTGCTCAAAAACTCGGGCCATGTGCACGCTAAATAATCGAGTTCTTTTACAATACCCAATACCATTCTTGGGTGGTATATGGTATAGACACAAGTAATTTAGTAATTGCGACTATCCGTCGCCGGTCACCGTACAGAGATAAGAGATAGACGTCGGGAAAATGAGGAACAGAGAGAAATGAATAAGATTGAGAGGAAAATGAAACGACAGGTCACGGTAAATTTGAATGATCGGATGAAAAATTACTTAATTGCATTAATTACAGTGATGCCATTTATATTTCTTCCAATAATACCCTTATACTACATATATCACTCCCCATATAGTACTACCTATACCACTGATCCACGTATAATGGTATATAATTTTTCTCAACTATTCAGAAGTTTATATACTACTTCTTTTTAACTAGTGCTATTGGGTACCGTAAAAGACCTCTAATAATCGCGCCTTTAACTTCCAATGTACGTGTAGCACCCTCAATTTCACTAATAGTGATACACACTGTAGAATGGATGCATCCCAGTGTCATAATTTGCCGTTTAAGAGGTTGCCAATACAAGAGTACTGACTGAACAAATTTATGTATGACGAGAGATACAATTACGAAGTGGAGGTTCAACGTGCTGACATTTATATATGTGTATAGAGGGGCATGTGCATGCCAAAGTATTTAGTTTATCGTAGATCATACACGAGCACCCCTGCACGTACGCTAGCTCGAGGTTTGATCAATACATTATACATTGATCACCGCTCGTCCTGAAGGACATGCCAAATTATCGTACATCATACACGAGCTAATCGTACATATACATGGCACCAGAATTAAACTAGCTACGTTTAGTCGATCTAGAACATATAGTAGATGCTTCGTTCAGTACTTCAGTTTCACCTTAAGCAGAAATGGCCATGTATTGGATATAGTTACACATCTCAATTACTCCTATATGTGATATTTTTTTTCTTAAAACGGTAATACAATTTAGTTCACTGGCATTTAATTTGGCAACACTCTTTCATTAATTCTCTGCAGAATGAAAGAAATAATCCTGCACGTACCAAAAGACAGCGCTTTGCCAATAATACCGGCCTCCTGACTCCTGCGGAACAGCGGAAGGTCCTGCTTAATCTGATGTTGATAAACTAATAAGATTGGTATGAAGAGTACACAAAGGTCGCAGTCTGTGGAGATATGATCACGAATGATCTATGATGGATATTGTTGTAAAGCTCATACTACTTCTTGCCCAGTTGCTTTTAAAATTGCTGTCCTTGATGCCTTCCAGTCGCATAGCTCTCACCATTTTCTTAACTACACGGCAAGATTTACCTCTCAAGAAGCTATATGTGAACATAATATGGTGAAGGGTATACTATATCATATATGACTGATCTATGACATAGGAAATTAAACTCTCAAAAGGATGGAAGGTAGCGTCAGTTGATCTGAGAGCATAGGGGGATAGCGAGTACTGAAGCGGGCGAGAAGACCTGGAGGGCTGCTGATCGACCACTGTCGAGCTCGTCGGAGGATCGGAGAGCAGAGACGGCTAGTGGAGAGGATAAGAGCAGCGGAAATGGAGACAGTGGCAGCCAATGGAGAGGTGGAGGGATGGTGGCCGGAGAGGGAGGACGAAGGAGACAGAAGTCTTTGTGGGAGGCCAAAAAAACCGTGTCAGGTTGGTTTGGTAGCCCAAGCACAAGCACTACCTGGGTCATGGTGCTGGGCGCGGGCCCGTCACACGCACTATCCTCATCGGACCGGGTCATGTTAGGGCTAGCCTGGCCCATCTGGCCATCTACTAGCTACTGGCATATCAAAGCTCGTAGTTGCGTTAAAAAAAATGCAAAGCACGTAGAACTGTAGAAGGGCATTTTGGGGCCGTTGTATTGCAAGTCTTCCTTCTCGCAGAGTCGCAGGGAGTAGAGAGACATATCAGTCATATGTTGGTGTGCTACCTGTAGGGGAAATAGACAGACGGAGGAGGTTCGGGCGTTCGGCTACCTTGGCGGTGAGGGTTCGGGTCCGTCGGCGGCGTGGATTGGCCTCCTCGGCGGCGAGGGTTATTAGGCTCGCTCGGTGCGTCATAGACGACATCAGGTCCGGCAGAGGGCGGCTTGGAGGAGGACCCGGCCTGATGTCGAAGTAGCTGATCGAATCCTCCTCCAGACCTCTAAGCCGCAAGCCCGCAACCGCGATAACAACACTTACTTTGTTTGCACGTCTCAGAATTTGTCCTGACGCCCTCCATTCTCACCTGCCAAGTGCCAACAACTTGCGCGTGCAGTCCACTATTTTTTTTTGAAAGTTCAGTCCACTATATACGCCCTTGATCCACTTCCCGTTCATCTTCTTCGCTCTCGATCTGTTGCATGCTACCGTCAATCAACCTGACTATATTTATCATTTGTTTCTAAACACTAACTGGAGTGTAGACTACAGTCACAAAGAAAATGAGGAGGTCTGAGCCGAGGAGTCGAAGGATGAGGATATATAACCTGGTTAGTAGGAGAGGGATATATATAACTTCGAAGTAGATGGCAAGATCTAGATGTCTGTACGAGCTGAGATTAGTTGGGTGGCTATGAAGAGATGCATTGACTCCTGCTGTTCCGGCATGTTATAGCGGCCGGAGCAACTGCCAAATTATGAGTGCCAACGCAATGAACACACAAGCCTAGAAAGTCCACAAAATACATTGGATTTTCAGGTTTAGACAGAATTTAACATGCGTTTTGTGGACTTCTCTGTACGTAGAACACTTGACACAAACAATGCATTAGCAACTACAAATCCGTCTTCATCGTGAATAATTCTATTAAATGTACATTGTTAGCAACTAGACAAAATTATGTAGGTTTCCTTGGCGCCAATGGATGTAGTGCAGTAGCACACGTACTGAAGGCTCTGCTATAATATTTAATATATTACTATCGCACTGATTTCTGCCAAGTGTTCGGTAGGTAAGACAAGCCTGCATATTTAGCTTAGCTGGCATGAACAATCTCTAAAAGAGTTGGGCTGCGTGCAAACGCTAAAAATCACCTTTTACCTCCCAAAGTCCAATGCAAAATAGAGCGGTTCACAGTAAGCCGTACCACCCTCCACCCCTGATTTCAGTAGTGATGAACTGATGATATAGAATAGATGCATCCCGGCCAGTGTCATAATTTGACGATAAAGAGGTCAGATTGTCAACAAATTCGCAATATAGAGAATTAGATATATCATCGTCGCCGGAGCCAATGGACGTGCCCTACGCCCCTACAACCCCAAATGACCCAAGCTAAGGAGCATACCTTGCTGACGCATATGCAATCAAGTTGCGTCACCTTCTGCAGACAGAAATGGCCATGCATGTATTATAGTAACACATCTCAATTATATGTTTTTTGAAGAAAATCTCAATTATATGTGGATCTTTCTTTTTGTTAAAACGGTACAGTTTAGTTGATTGGGCAACACTATTCGATTATATGAAGAAAGAAGTATCCTACTTCCTACACCCAAGGACGACGCTTGCTATGTCGTCTCCTGACTTCTGTAGTCAACATATGCATGCAGCGGCAGGATTGAAATTGGTGGATGGTTCAAAACTTAGCATTGCGCAGGTTCTGCTCAAATCTCATGCTCATTTAACTAATGGAATTTGTCTGAACATTGGCAGTTGACATTATCTGCTCTTATAACTACGCATTCGCCAACTGCTTCTAACATTGTTTTCCCTGATGCCTTCTATTCGTATAGCTCTTCGCCATTTTCTTAACTACTCCGAAAACAAGTACTTCTGATCCGCGCATGTACAGCCAACCTATATGTGAAGACACTGGCCGGGGAGTACGGTATAGGTGAAGAGCGTATGCTGAATAATATTCAGCACCCACGGTGGAGGCCAGCCAGAGCTCCGGCAAACATTATTGGGCAGTAAAAAGTATGTGGCTTTGCGCCATAAATTCTTGCATGCGTGGTTAATGTTGTACATGCATGGGTATCTGAAGGAAAGAGAGAGCCATAACTCCCGTCGTTAATTCCGGGTGAAATACACATGCATGCATGTGTAGCTTTCGGTTTTTGAGTGCACATGCATGCGTGACAACAATTTTTTTGGAGCAATGTATGCATCATCCTTTTGTCGTGGGCTCATGGCATTGCATGCATGCAGCATGCATGGTTCAGCGCCTACATGCGATCCGGTTATTTGCTTATGAGTATTTTGAATTGACGTACTACAGGAGTTATTTTCAAATGTTAGAAGTATTTTAACTTGACTAGTGTATATTTTAATTGGCAATAGGAGTATTTTTTTTATCAGGAGTATTGTTCAATTGAGGATGAGTATTTTTCCAAAATATGATGCATATTTTCAATCGACTCTAGGAGTAGTTTTTAAGCTTCAGGTATAATTTTTGGATTGACGAGGATTACTTCTTTCTCAAATACTAGGAGTATTTTCAATTGCCTAAGCAGTAATTCTCAAATGTTAGGAGTTTTATTTCAGTAGACTATAGGGGCATGAGTATTTTTAAAATGACTAGAGTATATCAAATTTTCAATAGTAGTATTCTTTTAAATACCAAGAGTATTTTACAAAATGATAGTGTATTTTTCTATTGACTAGAGTTTTTTTTTCAATTCACAGTATGTAGGAGTATATATCTTTTACAAATACCAGGAGTATTTCTCAAATGTTAGGAGTATTTTCAAGTGTCAAGAGAAGTGTTTTTTAGCTATCAGGAGCATTTTGTTAAATGCCAATAGTATATCCCATTGTAACACCCAAAAATGCTTAATTTAAAATTTTTGACATTTAATTAATTAATTAGAGCTTGCTCCTATTTATTATAGGCTAAAATAATAAATTTCTAAAATTTAAAATCAAATATAAGTGATAGAAACATTTATTGTTGCATTCATGCTGCTGCATTTATTTTTGTATTGCTTGTGATTCAAACAAGAATTTAAATTTATTTAAAATCAAATTTGAATCACTTTGTTTGGAGCTCTAGAAAAGTTGTTAGGCCTATAGTTCACTTCTGCTCCCTGGACTCTTCCCTGGTCCACTTTTGCCCCCTCTACTTCTCCCCCAGTCCGGCCCAGCCCCTCCTCTCTTTCTTCTTTTTCCGCGGCCCACCTTCTCCCCGCGGCCCACTCGGCCCAGCCAGCCGCGCCCTCCTCTTCCCCCTCCTTCCCCCGCTGCCGCGTGGGCCCTGCCCGTCAGCCGCTGACGCCACGCTGGCGTCACTTTCCTTCCCCGTCGCCGGTAATGGCGCGGCCCGCCGCAGCCGGGCCCGCACGCCGAGGCCCTTCCCCCGCGCCTACTTAATTCGACCGCAGCGCCGCCCGCTCCCCTCAACCTTTCGCCCAACCCTAGCGCCGCCGCACCTCTCTCCAGCGCTTCCCGGCCGCCGAGCACACCGTCCGCCGCTCGCCGCCGGCGATTTCGCCACTCCGGTGTGCATCCGCCCCGGCCGACCCTCGGAGCTGCTTCACCGCTCCGCGAGGACCCCGTCGAGCCACAGCACGGCTCTTCCCGCGCTCCGGAGCTCCCTCGCCGCCGTGCACCGACGACCGCCGTCCGCCGCTCGTCGTCGACTCGCTGCACCGCCACTCCTCCGCTCAATTCCTTCGCGCAGGTAGACTCGCCATCCACTCCTGTTGCTCCCAAGCCGAATCGCCTACCTTTTGAAGCCCCGTAGCCCCTATGCCGTCGCTCGCCGACGCGCTCACCCGCCGGCCATCGTCGCGCGCCGTCCCGGTCGCGCCATAGTCGACTTGTTCACCCTAGGTGGACTCGCCTTTCTCCCATGAGCCCGTAGCACCCAACCCCGTCCCAAATGGAGGACCGTAGCTCGAGTTAGGCCTCACTCCGGCGAGCTCCCGCCGTCGGACGCCGCGGCGTCGTCGTCCCCGGCGAGCCCGAGCGTCAGGGCCGTCCGATCTCAGATCGATGGCCCAGATTAGAACCCAAGAATACCCCTTCGTGTTTTAAATCTCAGCCGTCCGGATCCGATCCAACGGGCGCGTACCGGTTCGCCGAGGCGCTTTTGTTAAACAGCCCCCGCACTTTCCAGAAATCAACCCGCGGTCCAGGCCAGTTCAAAAATAATTACAAATAAGTCCTGTTTTATTCGTTTTAGCCCCTGCACTTTTGAAAAATTGAACCCGCGGTCCAGCTCTTGCATTTTTGCACGTTAGCCCTCCTGTTTTAATACGAAATTACGTATAGGTCCTCGGTTTTTCGCAGTTTAGCCCCTGGAAGTTTCAGAAACTTGCCAGCAAGTCCCTGAACCTTAGAAACGCTATAACTTTCTCGTTTTAGCTCCGATTAGAGTGATTCTTGCGCTCATGTGTTCGTAGCAAAGCGTAGATTATTTCTAGCTCCTGTTTTGTACTGTTTTCACTGTTTGGTGTACTGTTCTAATAGAATTAATTTTGTTTACGTGTAATGATTGTTTTGGATGCTTGCGTGATGATCGTGTCCAGTCGGCGAGCCCGTAGCTTTGGACTTCGAGTACGTTGAGGACGTGCCGGAGCAGGACTCGCAGCAGCAGCCGTACTCCGAGGAAGGCAAGTTATAGCACGGACAATCCTTGCTACCTACTCACTCTTTTAATACACAGTTCATTACATACGCATGTGTCTAATACTGTTTACCTTTAAGGTTGTACCTAGCATTTCTTTCCCCGTCCTTGCATTCCTATAGATTTTTGCATACGAGTAGTATTCTGCTAGGCGCAACTACTGTCACCTTTACTTAACTGTTAAACTTGTATTAATGGTCCACTTCAACCTTAATGTTAAAACTTGCTTTTTAGCAACTTGGACCAGGGAGCCGGGGCTTGTGTGTTTTGCCTGGCCCCAGTGTCTCTCCCTAAGGACTGGTTCGTAAAAGCGGCAACCTGGGAGCCTGTCGCCGCCGCCGGAACTATAATGGCTCTAGTCTTGGTTGAGTAGCTTGTACGTCTCTAGCTTGGCAGTGGTTACCGAGTGGCCTACGGCGTTGTAGGAGGCAAGGCGCGAGGTGTTTTTGGATTCCACCGAGGACGGTAGCCCCGTCGGCTAGGTCCCGTTAGACCCAGTCCCGTGTTGGGAGCCCCCGTGAGTGCGGGAGCTCCGCACGTTGCGCCATTTACTTTGTTGTTGGCATGATTTGCCGGCGCGTGGACGCCATTGACCCCCTCACGTTGCGCCCTGAGGGTCAGTCAATCTCGGTGCCTAGGTTCTCACCACCTTGTAGTACTCCAGCGGCTACTGTCATGTTAGGGTGTCTTGTGAAAGCCTCGTAGCGTCCCTATGCGATCACACCTCGGTAGTGTGGTTTGTGAGGTCTGATCCACCTCCGCGTGGTTGGGTGCGAAGTTCTTTTGAACTTTTACGCGACTGGCGGGTAAAGGGCGAAACCTCTGCAGAGTGTATGATCTATCATGATAGCCCGGCTCAGGGTCACGAGCGGCCTGGATCCTTTTATGATTAGAAGATGATATTTATTACTGTTTTATGATGACTTACATTAATTAATTTGGGATACAACTGGGATTCATCTAAAGTAGTAGTTATGATTAAAATGAACCAACTAAAAGTGCTAATGCAGTTAAGCCAGTGTCAAGCCTCCTTTGCGTCATCCCCCGTGCTATACTTGCTAAGTAATTCTGTTACTTACACTCGCTGTTGTTATTATTTTGGGCAAAATCCCGGATGGTTAACAGATTGGAGTCAGACTGATTATGCTGTGGAGTTTCCAGAGGATTTGCCGTATTTCTGAGCTCGTGTTCTCCCAGTCAGAGTCCCTGTGGGATTACGGCTACGCTAGAGAGATGTATTAGTCTTCCACTGTCCATGAATTTATTTTTGAAGCACTCTGATGTAAACGCTACGCTACGATGAGATTAATAAAGCATTGTACTCTGATTTTACCATATTTGTTCGCTATATGTGTTTGTGGACCTCCTGGACACACATATGGCCACATTCGGGTTTCTGTGTAAATCCGGGTGTGACACACGTACACATGCCCGTAGATATTCATTGTTCATAGCCATGCATGCACATAAACCAAATCTCTGTGACATGTGCAATTTAATTCATCTTCCAGTAAAGCCATATCATGCAAACACTATGCTCGCACGCCCTCGCTAACCATGTTCGACGATCGAGCCAGCGGACCATTCAGGACAAGCAAGAAACTCCCATGTGGCCATGTCCCGAGTGTGGCTGCGCTCCCAGTTTGACTTCACGATCGAGCCTGTATCCCGGCTCCGTCGTTGACTTGCGCCTGAACAGCGGCTCACGGGGGCAGGTCGGTGCCGGATATACGTCACCTTTGCAATCTAATCCTTCCCGGTGTCTTCCGTTCCCATAGAACGAGCCATTCTGATCCCGGCCCTATCTGCATGTATCTGGCGTGCTGTCCAGTAACAACGAACTACACTGATCGATCTAACATATAATAGTCAACAGAACACAGCCTTGCCTTGTCACTAGCTAGAAGATGGAACAATTAATGACAGGACACATGCATGACAGTATAATCACCAAATGACAGTACGTGCAATGGGCCCGGAGACCACCAACAATAATGTACAACTTGTACAGCACAAGTAGTAGGGTGCAGCTCACCGCGCCACCTTATTACTCTAGTATATAAGCAAGCGCATCAGAGGTGTGCAGCCGTGCAGGGGGCACTACGGGGACTTTGATCCCTTTGCGGCAGGCTGTAGGGTGTGGGATGCATGGCCCGGAGGCAACACGTAACACATTCGCGATGCGACGGGCCCTAGTTGAAGATCCCGGCCGTTGCACTAGGAGATCTCGCGCTGCAGGAAAAGCAAAAGAAAAGTGAAAGAAGGTACTTACGTACGTGTCCCGTGCGTGCCCATACTCAGCTGGAAGTGGGGACAGCTTGTTGCCCGACTGATCGGCTGCTTAATGAGCAAGTGGTTAGTTTCTTGTAGGTGTCTCCTGCTACCAATGTGATTAGTACAAAGATCAGGTTTTCTTGTGGAGATCGTTAATCAACTTGTGCGGTGAAGGCTTCCTCCCACAATTGCAAGTCGTCCTGATCCCTTCCATTCTGAAATAATCTAGTACTTGTTGATTCCTTAGCAGAGTGTGTCTATAGTTTATCCCCAGCAACTCGAGCACAAATAATCAACTGGAGGACACCATTATGGCCCTGTTTAGTTTCAGAATTCTCACTCCCAAATTCACTATACAAAAAGAAGATTTCCATCACATCAAAATGTCATAGCATGCATGGAGTACTAAATATAGATAAAATCAAAAACTAATTACACAGTTTTGTTGTACTCTGCGAGACGAACATTTTGAGCTTAATTAATAAATTTTTGGACAATTTTTTGCACGTACAAACGAAACGCTACATTGGCCGGCCAGACCGCTGCAGACCCGGATCGGCAGTGCCGATTCTGGATCTAAACACCGCCTGTAACATATTCTGTGCTGATACTACGGACTACGAGTACACAACTAGTTATGGGGGCAAATTAAGACGCAGATCGAGCTGGTGGCTACGGGCATATTTTCTAGTACTAGCTACATATGACACGAGACGACTCATGATGACAGGATCAGCTGATACGGACTAGTACACAACTAGTTATGGGCGCAAATTAAGACCCAGTTGGTGGTTGCAAAAATAATACTAGCTAGCTGAAGGACGATAGTTTTAAGTATTTTTTGTTTTTGGGAACTGAAGGTTACTAATTTTACTGATGGGTATAGGGAAGTAATTTCAAGAGTAATTTTGTGGGCAATGATTAATGTGTATATTGTCAACTTGGCATTAATTCTGGCTAGGAAAACCCAATTTCTTTTTCCTAGAATACCGACGATATGCAGACTAACATGGTGTACATACATGTTCGCACATATCTGTTCTTTATAGTCATGCATAAACCTAATCTATGTGTGTGCAAATCAAATGCATTAATTATGGATGTTTCTTTATTTTGAGGCTTGGTACTTAACACTTATGTTATTTTGCAAACTATATGCTTTATGGTGTAGCACATACTACTGGCTGTAATAGTTGGGATTAATCTCATCTTTTCCACAAGAAAAGTATGAAGCCAGAGTTTTTCCCATTATCTAAAAAAATGTGTGTGCATATGCAATTGATCTTCTCGAAGCAAGCCATATAATGCGAGCACTGACCATAGGCCCATCATTTTCGACGATCTCGTGGTGTTCACTTCAGGAGCGCGCGGGTGATGGCCCAGCGGCAGCACACATCTGCCCTTGGCTTGCTAAAGGTACCGACTCTGCTGTCTTCTGAGTTGGTCTGTCATTCAGCATCCGTGCATGGCGGGCGCCTCATCCATTCCCTAGTGTTGCTGCGCATCCAACTGAACTCGCAGCGCCTGTATCATGTCACACTCGGATTTACACAAAAACCCGAATGTGACCATATGTGTGCCCAGGAAGTCCACAGACACATATAGCGAATAAATATGGTAAAATCAGAGTACAATGCTTTATTAATCTCATCATAGCATAGCGTTTACATCAGAGTGCTTCAAAAATAAATTCATGGACAGCGAAAGACTAATACATCTCTCTAGCGTAGCCGCAATCCCACAGGGACTCTGACTGGTTGAACGCGAGCTCAGAAGTACGGCAAATCCTCTGGAAACTCCACAGCATAATCAGCCTGACTCCAATCTGTTACCCGTCCGAGATTTTGCCCAAAATGATAATAATAGCAAGTGTAAGTAACAGGATTACTTAGCAAGTATAGCACGGGTGTATGAAGGCTCAAAAGGCTAGACTCGGCTTGACTGCATTAGCACTTTTAGTTGGTTCGTTTCAACTTTATCCAAGTTAATACAAGTGAATGAGAACCCAGTTGTAACCCAATTAATAGTGTAAGTGACATTAAGCATGAATAAATACCATATTCTAATAAAAAAGGATCCAGGCCGCTCGTGACCCTGAGCAAGGCTATCATGATAGATCGTACACTCTGCAGAGGTTTCGCCCTTTACCCACCAGTCGCGTAAAAGTTCAAAGGAACTTTGCACCCAACCACGCACATCAACACTTCCGAGGTGTGACTGCATAGGGACGCTACGAGGCTTTCACAAGACACCCTAACAAGTCAGTAGCCGCTGGAGTACTATACGGCGGTGAAAACTTAGGCACCGAGATCGACGTACGCCCACGAAGTCACACCGTGAGGGGGTCGATGGCGTCCGGAGCGCGGGTATCGCACCCATACTGCGCAACGTGCAGAGTTCTCAATCGCTGAGACTCCTACATGGGACTAGGTCTAACGTGACCTAGCCGACGGATCTCCCGCCCTCGGTGGAATCGGAGAACACCCAGCACCGTACCTCCCACAACGCCGTTGGCCCCTCGGTAACCACTGCCAAGCTAGAGACGTACAAGCTACTTGACCAAGACCAGAGCCATTATAGTTCCAGCGGTGGCGACAGGCTCCTGGGTTGCCGCTTTAAGAACCGGTCCTTAGAGGGAGACACTAGAACAAAGCACACAGCACATGCTCTAGCTCCCTAATCCATGTTGCTAAAAATCTAGTTTTAACGTTAAAGTTGAAGTGGACCATTAATACAAGTTTAACAGTTAAATAAAGATGACAGTAGTAGCGCCTAGCAAAGTTCTACCCATATGCAATAAACCCAAGGTAAACAAGGATAGGATAATGAAAAACTAGGTACAACCTTAAAGGTACATCAATTTAGACACATGCAAGTATGAAATAAATGATTAAAAGTGGGTAGGAAGCAAGGATTGTCCGTGCTATAACTTGCCTTCCTCAGAGTACGGCTGCTGCTGCTGCGAGTCCTGCTCTGGAACGTCCTCAACGTACTCGAAGTCCAAAGCTACGGGCTCACCAACTAGACACGAAGCACCACACAAGCATCCATACCAAACATTACATGCAAAAAAGAATATTCTATTAGAACAGTACACCAAACAGTAGAAACAATACAAAAATAGGAGCTAGAAATAATCTACGCTTCGCTACGAACACGTGAGTGCAAAAATCACCCTAATCGGAGCTAAAACGAGAAAGATACGGCGTTTCTAAGGTGCAGGGACTTGCTGGTGATGTTTTAAAACTTCCAGGGGCCTAACTGCGAAAAACCAGGGACCTATTTTGAACTAAAGTGGATCGTGGGTTAATTTTAGAAAAGTACAGGGGCTCTTTAGCAAAATAACCAACGCTGACCGGTATTGACCCGGCTCGGACGCGTGGCAGCCGTCGGATCCAATCTGGGCGGCTGAGATTTAAAACGCGAAGGGGTATGGCTTGATCTAATCTCGGCCATCGATCTGAGATCGGACGGCCCAGGGCGTGGGGCTCGCCGGAGACGAAGACAGCGCGGCGGCGCCGCTCGGCCGAGGCGAGAGTTCGCCGGAGTCGGGGTTTTCTCGCGCTACAGGGATCCATTCGCGACGTGGTTTGGTCCTACGGACTCAGGAGATCACGGCGAGTTCACCTAGGGGGTTCTAGTCGGCCATTGGCCGGCGAGAGGGTCGGACGGCGGTGCGCGGCGGAGCGGAGCTCCGGTGTACCACGGGGAGTGGGTTTTGGGTGGTTTCGGGGTCGGGTTTTTGGCTCTGGAGCATCATAGAGAGGTGGCTAGTGCTTCTGTGATGTCCTAGATGTGCATTGTGCGGTGTAGCGACCGGACGACGACGGCCGGCGGTCGGCCGACGACAGTGATCGCGGGGAAACTAGCTACGGTGCTCAAGCGCCAAAATTAGATGTGAGGTCCTCCTGAACATTCAGCTCCTCAATCGGGATCTGCTCTTCTGGCACCCGCAAGCACTTCTTCAACTGGGACACATGGAACACATCGTGTACTCCGGCTAGTCTCTCAGGTAGATCTAACCGATATGCCACTTCGTCCATCCGTTCCTGTATCCTGAACGGTCCGATGTAACGAGGCGCCAGCTTGCCTTTGACATTGAACCGCTTTACACCTCTCATGGGTGACACCTTGAGGTACACAAAATCTTCAACCTTGAAGCTGAGGTCCCTCCGTCTGACATCGGCGTAACTCTTCTGTCTGGACTGGGCCACCTTCAGGTTCTCTCTGATCACCTGCACCTGCCGCTCTGCATCTCTGAGTATTTCCGGACCAAAGACCTGACTTTCTCCAGTCTGATTCCAGAACAATGGGGTCTGGCACTTCCTGCCATACAATGCCTCGAACGGTGCCATCTGCAGACTCTTCTGGTAGCTGTTATTGTAGGAGAATTCTGCATACGGCAAACTCTTATCCCAGCTGACACCATACTGCAAAGCACATGCCCTCAACATGTCCTCCAAGATTTGATTGGTTCGCTCCGTCTGTCCATCCGTCTGCGGGTGATAAGCTGAACTGAAATGCAGCTTAGTATCCATGGACTCATGTAATTTCCGCCAGAAGTGTGAGGTGAACTGAGTACCCCGATCTGACACAATCTTCTTCGGCACTCCGTGTAAGCACACAATCCGCTCCATGTACAACTCTGCCAGTCTGGCGCCTGTGTAGGTGGTCTTTACTGGAAGAAAATGTGCCACCTTGGTCAGACGATCAACAATTTCCCAGATGGAGTCAAACCCTCTCTGAGTGCGAGGCAGTCCAGTGATGAAGTCCATGCCAACTTCTTCCCATTTCCACTCCGGGATCTTCAACGGCTGAAGCAATCCAGCTGGCCTCTGATGTTCTGCCTTGACCCGCTGACATGTGTCGCACAATGCCACGTGAGTCGCCACATCACGCTTCAATCCGTACCACCAGAATCTCTCCTTGATGTCCTGATACATCTTAGTGCTGCCTGGGTGGATCGAATAAGCTGAGTCATGTGCCTCTCTCAGAATCATCTCTCTGATCTGCGCTAAGTCTGGCACACATATCCTCTTTCCATGCCATAGAGTTCCCTGATCATCAACTCGGAATCCAGGGGCCTTTCCCAGAGCAACATTCCCCACAATCTCTCTGATCTTCTCATCTTGCAGCTGACCTCTCCGGACTCCTGCTCGAGTGTGGGCTCTACTGCCATCTCTGTGACGCTGGTGACGAATCCCAGACTCAACTTCTCAAGTTCTCGGTTGAGTTCTTCAGGCAAACAGTGACCAGTGATCCTGTTCACATAACTTCTCCTGCTCAGAGCATCT
This sequence comes from Echinochloa phyllopogon, assembly GCA_033239725.1. NCBI lineage: Eukaryota > Viridiplantae > Streptophyta > Magnoliopsida > Poales > Poaceae > Echinochloa > Echinochloa phyllopogon. The sequence continues at coordinate 4,585,025 of BTCW01000009.1, read as the reverse complement.
GCCACCAAGTTGGCCTTTCCTGGGTGGTAGTGGTTCTCCAGATCATAGTCCTTGATCAACTCCAACCATCGGCATTGTCTCATATTCAGTTCTAACTGAGTGAAGACATACTTGAGGCTCTTATGATCAGTGTAGATGTCACACTTGTGACCAATCAAGTAGTGCCTCCAAATCTTCAGGGCATGTACCACAACTGCCAATTCCAAGTCGTGTGTCGGATAGTTCTGCTCATGCTTCCTCAGCTGTCTGGACGCATAAGACACGACTCTGCCCTCCTGCATAAGGACGCAACCCAGTACCAGACGAGATGCATCGCAGTAGATGGAGAAACTCTTAGCCAAATCTGGCAATACTAGCACTGGGGCTGTAGTCAACCTCTTCTTCAACTCTTCGAAGCTAACATGGCATGTTTCCGTCCATATGAACTTGGCATTCTTCTCCAGCAGAGCTGTCAGGGGTTTAGCGATCTTGGAGAATCCTTCAATGAACCGTCTGTAATACCCGGCCATCCCAAGGAAACTCCTGATCTCGCTCACATCCCGTGGCGGATTCCAGCTCAATGCATCGCTGACTTTCTTCGGGTCGACTGCCACTCCTCCATTGGACAACACGTGTCCCAGAAATGCCACTTCCTTCAGCCAGAACTCACACTTGCTCAGCTTGGCATACAACTGATGTTCCCGAAGTCGCTGTAGCACCAATCTCAGGTGTTCTTCATGTTCTTCTTCAGTCTTGGAGAAGATCAGAATGTCATCAATAAACACCACCACAAACTTGTCAAGGTAATCCATGAACACGTTGTTCATCAAGTACATGAAGTATGCAGGAGCGTTGGTCAATCCAACAGACATGACCAAGAACTCATACAACCCGTACCGAGTGGTGAAAGCGGTCTTGGGTTTGTCTGACGGGCGGATCCTCATCTGGTAGTAACCCGATCGAAGGTCTATCTTGGAGAACACACAAGCTCCTCTCAGCTGATCGAACAAATCGTCAATCCTTGGCAGCGGGTACTTGTTCTTGATGGTCACTTCATTGAGGGCTCGATAGTCCACACACAACCTCTGTGTACCATCCTTCTTGTCGACGAACAATACCGGTGCTCCCCACGGAGAAGAACTCGGACGAATGTACCCTTTGGCCAACAACTCATCCAACTCCTTCTTGAGCTTTTCCAGCTCCTTTGCCCCCATCCTATACGGCCTCTTGGCTATAGGTGCAGTGCCAGGTTTTAGTTCAATAATGAATTCAACATCTCGTTCTGGAGGCATACCTGGCAACTCGTCAGGGAACACATCCGGGAACTGGTTCACCACTCTGATGTCTTCAGGTATTGTCCCTTCAGTTTGATTGGCTTGGCCTTTCTCTGAGGAACTGGCTGCCTGATACTCCACCTTGTCACCGGACTCGGCTATCAGTCGTATGGTCCTCGTAGCACACCGGATCACTGCATCGTATCTGGTCATCCAGCTCATACCCAGGATCATATCAAATCCAAGGGTCTCCAGGACTATCGGACCTGCCTTGAATTCTACCCCCCTTATTATGATGGGAACATGGGGGCACCGTAGAGTGGCCCGCTGTTCACCCCCTGGTGAGTTTACTAGCATAGTGTTCATCATGGGTTTCAGGGCTATTAAATTCCTCTTCACAAAGGCAGCAGAAATGAAAGCGTGCGAAGCTCCAGAATCAAATAAAACGGTGGCGGGGGTCGAATTGACGAGGAACGTACCCACGATGACATCAGTAGCTGTCTCTGCTGTCTCTGCACCGGTGTGGTTGAGCTTGCCCCGGACGGGAGTCTGCGGAACACGACCTCCCTGAGCTTGCTGCTGTCCGGCCTGCTGGTTCTGTCCGGTGGCGTTCTGGGCCTTCTGGGGGCAGACGTTGGCGAAGTGCCCCTGCTCCCCACAGTGGTAGCACGCCCTCAGACCCACTGGTGTAGTGTTGACTGGGGCGGTGCGCTGAACAGGCCTGGGCTGCACCTGGCTGCGCTGAGCTGGACCCATCTGCAACTGACCCTGAGGGCGCTGCTGCTGTGGTGCCCGGGGGTACGGAGGGCGCTGCTGGTACTGTCCACGACTGAGCATGCCGGACTGGCCCTGGAAGCACTGCTGGCTTCCCACTTGCTGACTCTGTGGGGGTGCGAAACGAGGACGACTGCTACTGCCCATCTGCTGCCCTTGGAGCTTCCTCTTCTTGTCCTCCATCTCATGGCGCTTGTGCTCCAACATCAGAGCGCCGTCAACCAGCTCATGAAAGGTCGGGAACTTAGTGCACATCAGCTGGTATTGTAGAGCATCCTGCAGACCGTCACGGAACCTGGTCTGCTTCTTCTGGTCAGTGGCCACGTCTTCTGGAGCATAACGGGCCAACGCGATGAACTTGTCACGATAAGCAGTGACACTCATCCCTTCCTGCTTCAGTGCCAGGAACTCCCTCTTCTTCAAAGTCATCAAAGACTCCGGCACGTGGTGTGCACGAAAGCTGTCGCTGAACTGCTCCCAGGTGATCTGAGTACCGGCCGGGCGAGAGGACTGGTATGAATCCCACCAATCCAACGCCGACCCCTGAAGCTGCCCTCCGGCGTACAGTACCTTCTCCCTGTCGTCGCACTGGGCGATGTCCAGCTGTCTCCCCACTGCCTTGAGTCAATCGTCTGCCTCAAGGGGGTCGCTGGCCTTGCTGAAGATCGGCGGGCGTCCCTTCAGAAACTCGCCCCTCTTGTCTCTGGGCGGAGCAGCTGCCTGAGGAAGTGGATTCTGTTGGTTCTGCTGGATCAGCGTCATGGTCTGAGCCATCTGCTGCATCATCTGGACTTGAGCATACATCAGCTGTTCGATGGTGGGGATCTGCTGATTCGGGTTCAGGTTCGGATTCTGGCCCCCGGGGTTAGCCATCTATATTCACAAAGGTCAAATGCCAGTTGGTTAGTACGAGAAAATATGTAATCCCCCTGCTATCTAAATAATAAGGTCCTTAAGCCTTATTCCAACATCTAGATGGTAGCAGGCGGGTGCCTACGCCCATCACAATCATTACAAAGAACCAAATCAAACACATGCATAATAACAATAAATACAAGCACTTAAAGACATAATTCCACACAAGACTCGACTTTAGGTTTTTGAAAAATCGTAGCTAATTTAAGTCATGGGGGTCTCCTAGTAATTTGTCCACTGTACTATCTAGGCTGCATTCCTACAGTCATCACGGCTCTGATACCAATCTGTCACACCCGGATTTACACAAAAACCCGAATGTGGCCATATGTGTGCCCAGGAAGTCCACAGACACATATAGCCAACAAATATGGTAAAATCAGAGTACAATGCTTTATTAATCTCATCATAGCGTAGCGTTTACATCAGAGTGCTTCAAAAATAAATTCATGGACAGCGGAAGACTAATACATCTCTCTAGCGTAGCCGCAATCCCACAGGGACTCTGACTGGGTGAACGCAAGCTCAGAAGTACGGCAAATCCTCTGGGAACTCCACAACATAATCAGCCTGACTCCAATCTGTTACCCGTCCGGGATTTTGCCCAAAATGATAATAATAGCAAGTGTAAGTAACAGGATTACTTAGCAAGTATAGCACGGGTGTATGAAGGCTCAAAAGGCTAGACTCGGCTTGACTGCATTAACACTTTTAGTTGGTCCGTTTTAACTTTATCCAAGTTACTACAAGTGAATGAGAACCCAGTTGTAACCCAATTAATAGTGTAAGTGACATTAAGCATGAATAAATACCATATTCTAATCAAAAAGGATCCAGGCCGCTCGTGACCCTGAGCAAGGCTATCATGATAGATCGTACACTCTGCAGAGGTTTCGCCCTTTACCCACCAGTCGCGTAAAAGTTCAAAGGAACTTTGCACCCAACCACGCACATCGACAATTCCGAGGTGTGACTGCATAGGGACGCTACGTGGCTTTCACAAGACACCCTAACAAGTCAGTAGCCGCTGGAGTACTATACGGCGGTGAAAACTTAGGCACCGAGATCGACGTACGCCCACGGAGTCACACCGTGAGGGGGTCGATGGCGTCCGGAGCGCGGGTATCGCACCCATACTGCGCAACGTGCATAGTTCTCAATCGCTGAGACTCCTACATGGGACTAGGTCTAACGTGACCTAGCCGACGGATCTCCCGCCCTCGGTGGAATCGGAGAACACCCAACACCGTACCTCCCACAACGCCGTTGGCCCCTCGGTAACCACTGCCAAGCTAGAGACGTACAAGCTACTTGACCAAGACCAGAGCCATTATAGTTCCAGCGGTGGCGACAGGCTCCTGGGTTGCCGCTTTAAGAACCGGTCCTTAGAGGGAGACACTAGAACAAAGCACACAGCACATGCTCTAGCTCCCTAATCCATGTTGCTAAAAATCCAGTTTTAACGTTAAAGTTGAAGTGGACCATTAATACAAGTTTAACAGTTAAATAAAGATGACAGTAGTAGCGCCTAGCAAAGTTCTACCCATATGCAATAAACCCAAGGTAAACAAGGATAGGATAATGAAAAACTAGGTACAACCTTAAAGGTACATCAATTTAGACACATGCAAGTATGAAATAAATGATTAAAAGTGGGGAGGAAGCAAGGATTGTCCGTGCTATAACTTGCCTTCCTCGGAGTACGGCTGCTGCTGCTGCGAGTCCTGCTCTGGAACGTCCTCAACGTACTCGAAGTCCAAAGCTACGGGCTCACCGACTAGACACGAAGCACCACACAAGCATCCATACCAAACATTACATGCAAACAAGAATATTCTATTAGAACAGTACACCAAACAGTAGAAACAGTACAAAAACAGGAGCTAGAAATAATCTACGCTTCGCTACGAACACGTGAGTGCAAAAATCACCCTAATCGGAGCTAAAACGAGAAAGATACGGCGTTTCTAAGGTGCAGGGACTTGCTGGTGATGTTTTAAAACTTCCAGGGGCCTAACTGCGAAAAACCAGGGACCTATTTTGAATTAAAGTGGATCGCGGGTTAATTTCAGAAAAGTACAGGGGCTCTTTAGCAAAATAACCAACGCTGACCGGTATTGACCCGGCTCGGACGCGTGGCAGCCGTCGGATCCAATCTGGCGGCTGAGATTTAAAACGCGAAGGGGTATGGCTTGATCTAATCTCGGCCATCGATCTGAGATCGGACGGCCCAGGGCGTGGGGCTCGCCGGAGACGAAGACAGCGCGGCGGCGCCGCTCGGCCGAGGCGAGAGTTCGCCGGAGTCGGGGTTTTCTCGCGCTACAGGGATCCATTCGCGACGTGGTTTGGTCCTACGGACTCAGGAGATCACGGCGAGTTCGCCTAGGGGGTTCTAGTCGGCCATTGGCCGGCGAGAGGGTCGGACGGCGGTGCGCGGCGGAGCGGAGCTCCGGTGTGCCGCGGGGAGTGGGTTTTGGGTGGTTTCGGGGTCGGGTTTTTGGCTCTGGAGCATCATAGAGAGGTGGCTAGTGCTTCTGTGATGTCCTAGATGTGCATTGTGCGGTGTAGCGACCGGACGACGACGGCCGGCGGTCGGCCGACGACGGTGATCGCGGGGAAACTAGCTACGGTGCTCAAGCGCCAAAATTAGAGGGTTGGGCGGACTCGTTACCTCCTGAAGATGCTCCTGGTGTGAGGAATCGGCCGGAGATGGCTCGGTCGACAGGGACGACGGCGATCCCTCCGCGGCGGCGCTGTGGACGTCGGGGAGAAATAAGCCGCGATCGAGGCAGGAAAAGGGATGGGGAGTGCATGGGGAGCTTCAGTACCTTCTGGCGAACAGCTTGGCGGTGATGGCCGGCCGGGAGACACGCCGGAGCAGCCTGGCGGCGTGCGGCGGCGCTGCGCAATCTCGGCGGCGCGTGGACAGGGCGATGGAGTGGCTCGGGTGGACTTGTCGTGCGATGGCGAGGTCGGGTGAGGCTCGGGGGTGCTCAGGCGCCTTATGAAGGGGCTTGGGAAGGCTCAGGGCGACGGGAACACGCTCGCCGGCGTTTATGGAAGGTTCGCGGCGCCGACGCTTGCTTTTCCTAGGCGGTGGCAGGTTTCCTTGTGGAGAGCGAGCCGAGAAAGGAAGGTGTGGGCGCGGGAAGGTTCGGGGAAGCTTCCGAGGAGGTCCACGGGGTCGCTCGGCGTGCGGGGATGGAAACCCCGGCGGCGGCGCTTGGCCGTGATCCCCGGCCGGTCTGTCCCCGCGAAGAAGACGGGACTGACGCGGCGGGCCCACAGGGCAGTGAGAGGGAAGGAGGGGGGCGCGGGAGTGGGCCGGCGGGGTTTGTTGGGCTGGCGGACTGGGCCGGGGAGAAAGAGTTGGAGAGGCGAAGTCGAGCCGGGGAGAAAAGTTGGGGGAGCGAAAGCAGACTTCAGCTGCGCTGGGTAGTGGGCCGAGCGGGGTTGCTGGGCCGGACCAGAGAAAAAGAAGAGGGGGCAGAAATGAACCGAGAAAAAGTTCAGGGAGCAAAAGCGAACTATGTGTAACACCCAAAAATGCTCAATTTAAAATTTTTGGCATTTAATTAATTATTTAATGCTTTCACCTATTTTATAAAGGCTAAATAATAATTTTCTAAAATTTAAAATCAAATATAAGTTGTAGAAACATTTATTGTTGCATTCATGCTGCTGCATTTATTTTTGTATTGCTTGTGATTCAAACAAGGATTTAAATTGATTTAAATTCAAATTTGAATCACTTTGTTTGGAGCTCTAGAAAAGTTGTTAGGCCCATAGTTCGCTTCTGCCCCCTGCACTCTTTCTCTGGTTCGCTTCTGCCCCCTCAACTCTTCCCTCCCGAGCAGCCCAGCACCCCGGCCCATCGCGCCTCCTCTCTCCTCTTTCCTTCCCCGCCGGCCCAGCAGCCGCTCCTTCCGGCCCATCTAGGCCCAGCCTGCAGCCGCGCCCGCGCCTTCTCTCTCTCCCACTGCCGACCGGCCCCACGCGTCAACCCCTCCCCTCCACCTTCCTTTCTTCCTCCTCCGTCTTTCCTTCCCGAGCGGCCGGTAATGGCGCGCCTGCCGCGGGTGGCCCGCACGCCAAGGCCACCTTCCCCCGCGCCAACTTAATCCGGCTGCGCGACAGCCCCTGCCCATCTCTCCCTTCCACCCGAAACCCTACCGCCGCCGCTTGCCCCTCCGCCAGCGCCGCCGCTCTTCGTCGCCCGAGCACCCGCGCCGACGAACTCGCAGCCCCGGTGCATCTCCGCCCCGACCGACCCTTGGAGGAGCTTCACCGAGCCCAGTGGAGCGCGCCGAGCTACTCCAAGCCCAGCAGCAGCAGCAGCAGCTCCTCTTCCCCGAGCAGCGCCGCCGCCGAGCATCGGGCTCCGACGAACACCACCACCGGGATCCTTTCGCTCCAATTCAACACCCCCAGAAGCATCGCCAGGAGGTATCGAAGCTCCCCACCCCTTCAATTTTGTCGCGTGAGCACCGTAGCTAGGTTCCCCTCGATCGCCGCCGTCGGTCGTCCGTCGGCCGTCGTCGTCCGGTCGATTCACTGCACAAAGCTTCACTTGAGCATCACATTAGCACTAGCCATCTCCCCCTGGTGCTCCAGAGCCAAAAACCCGACCCCGATACACTCCAAAACCCACTCCCCGCGGTACACTGGAGACCAACTCCGCCGCTCGTCGTCGTCAGCACGCTACGCCGGCCGACGCTCGACTTGAACCCCCTAGATCGATTCGCCATGACTTCCTGAGCCTGTAGGACCAGATCTCGTCGAAAGCCGAGCACCCTAGCCCGAGTTAGGCTCAACTCCGGCGATCTCTCGCCTCGGCCCGAGCGGCGCCGCCGCATCCCCTTCGTCCCCGGCGAGCCAATCGCCGTGGGCCGTCCGATCTCAGATCGATGGTCCAGATTAGAACAGCCGATAACCCTTCGCGTTTTAAATCTCAGCCGTCCAGATCCGATCCAACGGGCGCGTACCGGTTCGCCGAGGCGCTTTTGTTAAAGAGCCCCTGCACTTTCCAGAAATCAACCCGCGGTCCAGGCCAGTTCAAAAATAATTACAAATAAGTCATGTTTTATTCGTTTTAGCCCCTGCACTTTTGAAAAATTGAACCCGCGGTCCAACCCTTGCATTTTTGCACGTTAGCCCTCCTGTTTTAATACGAAATTACGTATAGGTCCTCGGTTTTTCGCAGTTTAGCCCCTGGAAGTTTCAGAAACTTGCCAGCAAGTCCCTGAACCTTAGAAACGCTATAACTTTCACGTTTTAGCTCCGATTAGTGTGATTCTCGCGCTCATGTGTTCGTAGCAAAGCGTAGATTATTTCTAGCTCCTGTTTTTGTACTGTTTTCACTGTTTGGTGTACTGTTCTAATAGAATTAATTTTGTTTGCAGGTAATGATTGCTTTGGATGCTTGCGTGATGATCGTGTCCAGTCGGCGAGCCCGTACCTTTGGACTTCGAGTACGTTGAGGACGTGCCAGAGCAGGACTCGCAGCAGCAGCCGTACTCCGAGGAAGGCAAGTTATAGCACGGACAATCCTTGCTACCTACTCACTCTTTTAATACACTGTTCATTACATACGCATGTGTCTAATACTGTTTACCTTTAAGGTCGTACCTAGCATTTATTTCCCTGTCCTTGTATTTCCTATGGGTTTTTGCATATGGGTAGAACTTTGCTATGCGCAGCTACTGTCACCTTTATTTAACTGTTAAACTTGTATTAATGGTCCACTTCAACTATAATGTTAAAACATGCTTTTTAGCAACATGGATTAGGGAGTTAGAGCATGTGCTGTGTGCTTTGCTCTAATGTCTCCCTCTAAGGACCGGTTCTTAAAGCGGCAACCCAGGAGCCTGTCGCCACCGCTGGAACTATAATGGCTCTGGTCTTGGTCAAGTAGCTTGTACGTCTCTAGCTTGGCAGTGGTTACCGAGGGGCCAACGGCGTTGTGGGAGGTACGGTGCTGGGTGTTCTCCGATTCCACCGAGGGCGGGAGATCCGTCGGCTAGGTCCCGTTAGACCCAGTCCCGTGTAGGAGTCTCAGCGATTGAGAACTCTGCACATTGCGCAGTATGGGTGCGATACCCGCGCTCCGGACGCCATCGGCCCCCTCACGGTGTGACTCCGTGGGCGTACGTCGATCTCGGTGCCTAAGTTTCCACCGCCGTATAGTACTCTAGCGACTACTGACTTGTTAGGGTGTCTTGTGAAAGCCTCGTAGTTTCCCTATGCAGTCACACCTCGGAAGTGTCGATGTGCGTGGTTGGGTGCAAAGTTCCTTTGAACTTTTACGCGACTGGTGGGTAAAGGGCGAAACCTCTGCAGAGTGTACGATCTATCATGATAGCCTTGCTCAGGGTCACGAGCGGCCTGGATCCTTTATGATTAGAACTTGATGGTTATTTATGCTTAATGACACTTACACTTTATTAATTGGGTTGCAACCGGGTATTCATTCACATGTAGTAACTTGGGCAATGATAAAACGAACCAACTAAAAGTGCTAATGCAGTTAAGCCGTGCCTAGCCTTTTTGAGCCTTCATAACCCGTGCTATACTTGCTAAGTAATCCCATTACTTACACTTGTTGTTATTATTATTTTTGGGCAAAATCCCGGACGGGTAACAGATTGGAGTCAGGCTGACTATGCTGTGGAGTTTCCAGAGGACTTGCCGTACTTCTGAGCTTGCGTTCACCCAGTCAGAGTCCCTGTGGGATTGCGGCTACGCTAGAGAGATGTATTAGTCTTCCGTTGTCCATGATTTTATTTCTGAAGCACTCTGATGTAAACGCTACGATATGATGAGAATTAAGCATTGTACTCTGATTTTTACCATATTTGTTCGCTATATGTGTCTGTGGACTTCCTGGGCACACATATGGCCACATTCGGGTTTTGTGTAAATCCGGGTGTGACAGATTGGTATCAGAGCCGTGCCGACTGTAGGAACGCAGCCTAGATAGTACGGATGACAAATTACTAGGAGACCCCCACGTTTTTAATTCAAAAACCTAAAATGTCGAGTCTTGCGTGAGTTTATGCCTTTAAATGCTTGTACTTGTTGTTATTATGCATATGTTTGATTCGGTTCTTTGTAATGATTGTGATGGGCGTAGACACCTGTCTGCAACCATCTAGATGTTAGAATAAGGCTTAAGGACTTTATTGTTAGATAGCAGGGGGGATTGTATATTTTCTCGTACTAATCAACTGACCTCTGACCTTTGTGATTATAGATGGTTAACCCCGGGGGCAATGCGGGCGGCCAGCCTCCGAACCAGAACCCGCCCCCGAATCCGAATCATCAGATCCCCACCATTGAGCAGCTGATGTATGCTCAAGTCCAGATGATGCAGCAGATGGCTGAGACCATAAGGCAGATCCAGCAGAACCAACACAATCCACATCCTCAGGCAGCTGCTCCGTCCAGAGACAAGAGGGGCGAATTTCTAAAGGGACGCCCGCCGACCTTCAGCAAGGCCAGCGACACCCTTGAGGCAGATGACTGGCTCAAGGCAGTGGAGAGACAGTTGAACATCGCCCAGTGCGATGACAGAGAGAAGGTGCTGTACGCCGGAGGGCAGCTTCAGGGGCCGGCGTTGGATTGGTGGGATTCATACCAGTCCTCACGCCCGGCCGGTACTCAGATCACCTGGCAGCAGTTCTGCAGCAGCTTTCGTGCACACCACGTGCCGGAGGCTTTGATGATTTTGAATAAGAAGGAGTTCTTGGCACTGAAGCAGGAAGGGATGAGTGTCACGGCTTATCGTGACAAGTTCGTCGCGTTGGCCCGTTATGCTCCAGAAGACGTGGCCACTGACCAGAAGAAGCAGGCCAGGTTTCGTGATGGTCTGCAGGATGCTCTACAGTACCAGCTGATGTGCACCAAGTTCCCGACCTTTCACGAGCTGGTGGACGGCGCTCTGATGTTGGAGCACAAGCGCCGTGAGATGGAGGACAAGAAGAGGAAGCTCCAGGGACAGCAGGTGGGCAGTAGCAGTCGTCCACGCTTCGCACCTCCACAGAGTCAGCAGGTGGGAGGCAAGCAGCGCTTCCAGGGCCAGTCCGGCATGCTCAGTCGTGGCCAGTACCAGCAGCGTCCTCAGTTTCCACGGGCGCCACAGCAGCAGCGCCCTCAGGGTCAGCCACAGATGGGTCCAGCTCAGCGCAGCCAGGTGCAGCCAAGTCCAGTTCAGCGCATCAGCCCAGTCAACACTACACCGGTGGGTCCGAGGGTGTGCTACCACTGTGGCGAGCAGGGACACTTCGCCAATGTCTGCCCCAAGAAGACCCAGAACGCCGCCGGACAGAACCAGCAGGCCGGTCAGAGCAGCACTCAGAGAGTTGGGCAGCAGCAGGGAGGTCGTGTTCCGCAGACTCCCGTCCGGGGCAAGCTCAACCACACCAGTGCAGAGACAGCAGAGACAGCTACTGATGTCATCGTGGGTACGTTCCTCGTCAATTCGACCCCCGCCACTGTTTTATTTGATTCTGGAGCTTCGCACGCTTTCATTTCTGCTGCCTTTGTGAAGAGGAACTTAATAGCCCTGAAACCCATGATGAACACTATGCTAGTAAGCTCACCAGGGGGTGAACAGCGGGCCACTCTACGGTGCCCCCATGTTCCCATCATAATAAGGGGGGTAGAATTCAAGGCAGGTCCGATAGTCTTGGAGACCCTTGGATTTGATATGATCCTGGGTATGAGCTGGATGACCAGATATGATGCAGTGATCCGGTGTGCTACGAGGACCATACAGCTGACAGCCGAGTCCGGTGACAAGGTGGAGTATCAGGCAGCCAGTTCCTCAGAGCAAGGCCAAGCCAATCAAGCTGAAGGGACAACACCTGAAGACATCAGAGTGGTGAGCCAGTTCCCGGATGTGTTCCCTGACGAGTTGCCAGGTATGCCTCCGGAACGAGATGTTGAATTCATTATTGAACTAAGACCTGGCACTGCACCTATAGCCAAGAGGCCGTATAGGATGGGAGCGAAGGAGCTGGAAAAGCTCAAGAAGGAGTTGGACGAGTTGTTGGCCAAGGGGTACATTCGTCCGAGTGCTTCGCCGTGGGGAGCACCGGTATTGTTCGTCGACAAGAAGGATGGTACTCAGAGGTTGTGCGTGGACTATCGAGCCCTCAACGAAGTGACCATCAAGAACAAGTACCCGCTGCCAAGGATTGGTGATCTGTTCGATCAGCTGAGAGGAGCTTGTGTGTTCTCCAAGATAGATCTTCGATCGGGTTACTACCAGATGAGGATCCGCCCGTCAAACATACCCAAGACCGCTTTCACCACTCGGTACGGGTTGTATGAGTTCTTGGTCATGTATTTTGGATTGACCAACGCTCCTGCATACTTCATGTACTTGATGAACAGCGTGTTCATGGATTACCTTGACAAGTTTGTGGTGGTATTCATTGATGACATTCTGGTCTTCTCCAAGAATGAGGAAGAACATGAGGAACACTTGAGATTGGTGCTGCAGAGGCTCCGAGAACATCAGTTGTATGCCAAGCTGAGCAAGTGTGAGTTCTGGTTAAAGGAAGTGACATTCTTGGGTCATGTGTTGTCCAATGAAGGAGTGGCAGTTGATCCGAAGAAAGTCAGCGATGTATTGAGCTGGAATCCACCACGGGATGTGAGCGAGATTGTTGACACCAAAAATTGGCACCAGGAAGAGGCTGACATGTGGGCCGGATTCGTTGAAAAGATATCATTCGGCAAAGGAGTTTTTCCCCAGAGCATTCGGTAAAGACGTTCTGCGATCGGGAACGCATTGTCATTCGGCAAGAAAACTGTTCCGCAGGAGGCATTCGGGAGTGCGTGATGACGTGGATCAAGTGTAAGGAAAAGGCAAGTTTAACTTCGAATGCAAGACGGATACGGTACCCCGGCGTTTATCTTTTTTAGGAAATAAATAATGTAATCGTAATCAATTAGGAGTCGTGTCGAAACCTGGGTATAAATATAAACCCATGGTAATTGTAAAAAGGAGGTTCAATCAATCATACAACAAACCGGCCCCGTGCCAACTTCGAGTCCTTTAGTCGAGTCGTCGAGTTCTTCGAGAGGAATCATCGATCCGTCGACCTCCGTAAGTACTGGCAACCCTGCACCATGCCTAGTATCATGCGGTGGATTTAGGCTCTGGTTCAGGAAGGTTCCATTGTTAAATCATAAGCCATGCGGTGGGCTAAGTTTTAGCTTGGAACAAGTTATCGGCTCTATTGGATTTTGGCAAGATCTAATAGATCCATTAAGTTACCATGTGTTGCTCTGGATTTTACCTTTGTGTTTAATCCATTACAACACTCTTTTGCCCAGTCTAGGTTGATTAGATTCGGTTCTAGCTCGTAATGCACTGCGTTTCCATAGCCGAATTCGAAGTCAATCTAGATTGCCACGTGTTGCGGGTTCAAGCTCGTTGGTCTTGTGTAGATCTTGACAGAACCGGGTATCATGCGGTAGATGCAGGTTTTTGGGTCGTCTTAGAGCTAATCATCCGGTGGATTAGAATTCGATTCGATCTGATAGATCTATCATCATCAACGAAGCATGTTCCTTCTTCACGGAACCCGATTCGGCTATATAGCTGTATTCGGCAGTATCGCCACGAATGAAATATGTCCATGGTTTTGTTTTAAATAAAGAATGCTTTTAGCCTTCCATGTTTAGAGTATATCATGCGGTGGATTGATCTATTCTTGGTTGGTGGTGTGATTCCAAGCAAGTCGTATCATGCGGTGGATTAACTTGCTTGTTTCATGCTCGACGGGTTGAAAAGTACCTAGACATGCGGTAGACTAGTGCTTTTAGTCTATGCATTCTTGTTTATTATAAGATTATGGTCATGTTTTCGCCCTTTTACTTATTTATCATGCTCTGTTCCTCGTTAATCGGTTATGAATATACGTTACAATGTTTATTCAGGCGAATACCAATCTTTCGTCATGCTTACGTCACGCATTCGGCAGTGCGCTTCCTGCATGCTTTGCCGATTGCCGAATGATGCTTTAACTGCTGACAGATAGCTTCTCTATAGCTATATGTCGTTCGAAACTGGCTCCGTAGCCGCAAATATGGAACTGTCTGGTATCACCCGGTACGTTCCAGGTGTTATCTAAGCATCTTTTCTCCCTTTGTCAGTTTCAGGAAAATTGACTGGCACGTTTTCGGATTCAAACGCTCGGGCCACGTGTAAAGCTAGCTAATTCGGCTTGCTGTGTGCTTGGCGTGAGGTGCGGATTTTACGTCAACAGAGATCAGGAGTTTCCTTGGGATGGCCGGATACTACAAACGGTTCATTGAAGGATTCTCCAAGATTGCTAAGCCGCTGACTGCCTTGCTGGAGAAGAATGCCGCGTTTGTGTGGACATAGGCGTGCCAGGTCAGCTTCGAAGAGTTGAAGAAGAGGTTGATTACAGCCCCAGTGCTAGTATTGCCAGATTTGGCTAAGAGTTTCTCCATCTACTGCGATGCATCCCGTCTAGGACTGGGTTGCGTCCTTACGCAGGAGGGCAGAGTCGTGTCTTATGCGTCCCGGCAGTTGAGGAAGCATGAGCAGAACTATCCGACGCAGGACTTGGAGTTGGCAGCTGTGGTACATGCCTTAAAGATCTGGAGACATTACTTGATTGGGCATAGGTGTGACATCTACACTGATCATAAGAGCCTCAAGTATGTCTTCACTCAGACAGATCTGAACATGAGACAACGCAGATGGTTAGAACTGATCAAGGATTATGATCTGGAGATCCACTATCACCCAGGGAAGGCCAACTTGGTGGCAGATGCTCTGAGCAGGAGAAGTTATGTGAACAGGATCACTGGTCACTGTTTGCCTGAAGAACTCAGCCGAGAGCTTGAGAAGATGAGTCTGGGATTCGTCACCAGCATCACAGAGATGGCAGTGGAGCCCACACTCGAGCAGGAGATCCGGAGAGGTCAGCTGCAGGATGAGAAGATCCGGGAGATTGTGGGGAATGTTGCACTGGGAAAGGCCCCTGGATTCCGAGTTGATGATCAGGGAACTCTATGGCATGGAAAGAGGGTATGTGTGCCGGACATAGCGCAGATCAGAGAGATGATTCTGAGAGAGGCACATGACTCAGCTTATTCGATCCACCCAGGCAGCACTAAGATGTATCAGGACATCAAGGAGAGATTCTGGTGGTACGGATTGAAACGTGATGTGGCGACTCACGTGGCATTGTGCGACACATGTCAGCGAGTCAAGGCAGAACATCAGAGGCCAGCTGGATTGCTTCAGCCGTTGAAGATCCCGGAGTGGAAATGGGAAGAAGTTGGCATGGACTTCATCACTGGACTGCCCCGCACTCAGAGAGGATTTGACTCTATTTGGGTGATTGTTGATCGTCTGACCAAGGTGGCCCACTTTCTGCCAGTGAAGACCACCTACACAGGCGCCAAACTAGCAGAGTTGTACATGGAGCGGATTGTGTGCTTACACGGGGTGCCGAAGAAGATTGTGTCAGATCGTGGTACTCAGTTCACCTCACACTTCTGGCGGAAATTACATGAGTCTATGGACACGAAGTTGCACTTCAGCTCAGCTTATCACCCGCAGACAGATGGTCAAACAGAGCGGACCAATCAGATACTAGAGGATATGTTGAGGGCTTGTGCATTGCAGTACGGTGTCAGCTGGGATAAGAGTTTGCCGTATGCAGAGTTCTCCTACAATAACAGCTACCAGAAGAGTCTGCAGATGGCACCGTTCGAGGCATTGTATGGCAGGAAGTGCCGGACCCCATTGTTCTGGAATCAGACTGGAGAGAGTCAGGTCTTTGGTCCAGAAATACTCAGAGATGCAGAGCGGCAGGTGCAGGTGATCAGAGAGAACCTGAAGGTAGCCCAGTCCAGACAGAAGAGTTACGTCGATGTCAGACGGAGGGACCTCAGCTTCAAGGTTGAAGATTTTGTGTACCTCAAAGTGTCACCCATGAGAGGTGTAAAGCGGTTCAATGTCAAAGGCAAGTTGGCGCCTCGTTACATCGGACCGTTCAGGATACAGGAACGGATGGGCGAAGTGGCGTATCGGCTAGACCTGCCTGAGAGACTAGCCGGAGTACACGATGTGTTCCATGTGTCCCAGTTGAAGAAGTGCTTGCGGGTGCCAGAAGAGCAGATCCCGATTGATGAGTTGGATGTTCAGGAGGACCTCACATACAAGGAGTATCCGATCAGGATCCTGGAGGTGTCGGAGAGAGTGTTGAGGAACAAGACCATTCGGATGTGCAAGGTGCAGTGGAGCCGGCATTCAGCAGATGAAGCGACTTGGGAGCGGGAAGAAGATCTCAAGTCCGAGTACCCACAGCTCTTCGCTTCTACATCCGAATCTCGAGGACGAGATTCATCTTAAGGGGGTAGGTTTGTAACACCCAAAAATGCTCAATTTAAAATTTTTGGCATTTAAATAATTAATTAGAGCTTGCTCCTATTTATTATAAGTTAAATAAAAAATTTCTAAAATTTAAAATCAAATATAAGTGATAGAAACATTTATTGTTGCATTCATGCTGCTGCATTTATTTTTGTATTGCTTGTGATTCAAATAAGAATTTAAATTTATTTAAATTCAAATTTGAATCACTTTGTTTGGAGCTATAGAAAAGTTTTTAGGCCCATAGTTCGATTCTGCCCCCTGCACTCTTTCTCTGGTTCGCTTCTGCCCCCTCAACTCTTCCCTCCCGAGCAGCCCAGCACCCCGGCCCATCGCGCCTCCTCTCTCCTCTTTCCTTCCCCGCCGGCCCAGCAGCCGCTCCTTCCGGCCCATCTAGGCCCAGCCTGCAGCCGCGCCCGCGCCTTCTCTCTCTCCCACTGCCGACCGGCCCCACACGTCAACCCCTCCCCTCCACCTTCCTTTCTTCCTCCTCCGTCTTTCCTTCCCGAGCGGCCGGTAATGGCGCACCTGCCGTGGGTGGCCCGCACGCCGAGGCCACCATCCCCCGCGCCTACTTAATCCGGCTGCGCGACAGCCCCTGCCCATCTCTCCCTTCCACCCGAAACCCTACCGCCGCCGCTTGCCCCTCCGCCAGCGCCGCCGCTCTTCGTCGCCCGAGCACCCGCGCCGACGAACTCGCAGCCCCGGTGCATCTCCGCCCCGACCGACCCTTGGAGGAGCTTCACCGAGCCCCGTGGAGCGCGCCGAGCTACTCCAAGCCCAGCAGTAGCAGCAGCAGCTCCTCTTCCCCGAGCAGCGCCGCCGCCGAGCATCGGGCTCCGATGAACACCACCACCGGGATCCTTTCGCTCCAATTCAACACCCCCAGAAGCATCGCCAGGAGGTATCGAAGCTCCCCACCCCTTCAATTTTGTCGCCTGAGCACCGTAGCTAGGTTCCCCTCGATCGCCGCCGTCGGTCGTCCGCCGGCCGTCGTCGTCCGGTCGATTCACTGCACAAAGCTTCACTTGAGCATCACATTAGCACTAGCCATCTCCCCCTGGTGCTCCAGAGCCAAAAACCCGACCCCGATACACTCCAAAACCCACTCCCCGCGGTACACCGGAGACCAACTCTGCCGCTCGTCGTCGTCAGCACGCTACGCCGGCCGACGCTCGACTTGAACCCCCTAGATCGATTCGCCATGACTTCCTGAGCCTGTAGGACCAGATCTCGTCGAAAGCCGAGCACCCTAGCCCGAGTTAGGCTCAACTCCGGCGATCTCTCGCCTCGGCCCGAGCGGCGCCGCCGCATCCCCTTCGTCCCCGGCGAGCCAATCGCCGTGGGCCGTCCGATCTCAGATCGATGGTCCAGATTAGAACAGCCGATACCCCTTCGCGTTTTAAATCTCAGCCGTCCAGATCCGATCCAACGGGCGCGTACCGGTTCGCCGAGGCGCTTTTGTTAAAGAGCCCCTGCACTTTCCAGAAATCAACCCGCGGTCCAGGCCAGTTCAAAAATAATTACAAATAAGTCATGTTTTATTCGTTTTAGCCCCTGCACTTTTGAAAAATTGAACCCGCGGTCCAACCCTTGCATTTTTGCACGTTAGCCCTCCTGTTTTAATACGAAATTACGTATAGGTCCTCGGTTTTTCGCAGTTTAGCCCCTGGAAGTTTCAGAAACTTGCCAGCAAGTCCCTGAACCTTAGAAACGCTATAACTTTCACGTTTTAGCTCCGATTAGTGTGATTCTCGCGCTCATGTGTTCGTAGCAAAGCGTAGATTATTTCTAGCTCCTGTTTTTGTACTGTTTTCACTGTTTGGTGTACTGTTCTAATAGAATTAATTTTGTTTGTAGGTAATGATTGCTTTGGATGCTTGCGTGATGATCGTGTCCAGTCGGCGAGCCCGTAGCTTTGGACTTCGAGTACGTTGAGGACGTGCCGGAGCAGGACTCGCAGCAGCATCCGTACTCCGAGGAAGGCAAGTTATAGCACGGACAATCCTTGCTACCTACTCACTCTTTTAATACACTGTTCATTACATACGCATGTGTCTAATACTGTTTACCTTTAAGGTCGTACCTAGCATTTATTTCCCTGTCCTTGTATTTCCTATGGGTTTTTGCATATGGGTAGAACTTTGCTATGCGCAGCTACTGTCACCTTTATTTAACTGTTAAACTTGTATTAATGGTCCACTTCAACTATAATGTTAAAACTTGCTTTTTAGCAACATGGATTAGGGAGTTAGAGCATGTGCTGTGTGCTTTGCTCTAATGTCTCCCTCTAAGGACCGGTTCTTAAAGCGGCAACCCAGGAGCCTGTCGCCACCGCTGGAACTATAATGGCTCTGGTCTTGGTCAAGTAGCTTGTACGTCTCTAGCTTGGCAGTGGTTACCGAGGGGCCAACGGCGTTGTGGGAGGTACGGTGCTGGGTGTTCTCCGATTCCACCGAGGGCGGGAGATCCATCGGCTAGGTCTCGTTAGACCCAGTCCCGTGTAGGAGTCTCAGCGATTGAGAACTCTGCACATTGCGCAGTATGGGTGCGATACCCGCGCTCCGGACGCCATCGACCCCCTCACGGTGTGACTCCGTGGGCGTACGTCGATCTCGGTGCCTAAGTTTCCACCACCGTATAGTACTCTAGCGGCTACTGACTTGTTAGGGTGTCTTGTGAAAGCCTCGTAGCGTCCCTATGCAGTCACACCTCGGAAGTGTCGATGTGCGTGGTTGGGTGCAAAGTTCCTTTGAACTTTTACGCGACTGGTGGGTAAAGGGCGAAACCTCTGCAGAGTGTACGATCTATCATGATAGCCTTGCTCAGGGTCACGAGCGGCCTGGATCCTTTATGATTAGAACTTGATGGTTATTTATGCTTAATGACACTTACACTTTATTAATTGGGTTGCAACCGGGTATTCATTCACATGTAGTAACTTGGGCAATGATAAAACGAACCAACTAAAAGTGATAATGCAGTTAAGCCGTGTCTAGCCTTTTTGAGCCTTCATAACCCGTGCTATACTTGCTAAGTAATCCCATTACTTACACTTGTTGTTATTATTATTTTTGGGCAAAATCCCGGACGGGTAACAGATTGGAGTCAGGCTGACTATGTTGTGGAGTTTCCAGAGGACTTGCCGTACTTCTGAGCTTGCGTTCACCCAGTCAGAGTCCCTGTGGGATTGCGGCTACGCTAGAGAGATGTATTAGTCTTCCGTTGTCCATGATTTTATTTCTAAAGCACTCTGATGTAAACGCTACGATATGATGAGAATTAAGCATTGTACTCTGATTTTTACCATATTTGTTCGCTATATGTGTCTGTGGACTTCCTAGGCACACATATGGCCACATTCGGGTTTTGTGTAAATCCGGGTGTGACAACTACACAAGCATCTTTGCCTTGTCACTAGCTAGAAGATGGAGGGAATGACTGGACAGTGGACACACTCGTAACAGTACAATCACCAAATGTAGGTGCAATGTGAGACCCCGTGTGTGGCGCCGTGGTGCATATATAGAGGCTGGCAGGCAGCAGGCTACTGAAAACAACAATACGTTGTGGCCGTCGTCGGTGCGTACTTGCAGTGGGAATTAGCCAACGGAGAGGCCCTGGGCCCCTGGCATTTCGTATATGGGCGGGCCTTCGTAGCGAATTTGCAAAAGCGCGCAGATTTCAGATTTGGTGCAGAGTTGAAGCACTATTACTATTGAAACGGTCCTTGCTCTATTGGATGTTATTAATAAAATACGGATGTAACAAAGCAACCTGATCCTTCCTATGCGATCCGGAGAACCTATATATTTAGACTGATCTGAAAACCCATATAACTAAGAGCACAACATCCTTATGCATCCATTTCACATGTTACCTAGAGCTCACCGTCATGCACTGATGCTGGACGTGTGTTCACGTACATGCGATCAATAACTTCACATTTTTGTAATATGCTCATAGATGCCATCTGCCTAAGATAGTTTCTCTTGATGCCTTCCATTCCAGCTGCTCCCGCCCATATATTCTGTAGCACATTTTCTTTTCTTTCATTCAGTCAACAATAGCAGAAACTAGACCAGATGACGATGCAAACACCACGCACTACACCAGCTGGCGGCAGAGCACGCGCACCCCGGCCTTAGCAAGCCAAGCCACAGGAGGCATACATCACCGAACCGAAAAACGGCACCTTATACCGATTAGGATTAGGAGAAACGCGTCAGCTTTCATTGGCATTGCCTCAAATTCAAGCTCTGGTTGTGCTGCCGGAATCAGGAGTCTAGTTTACTATGGCCTTCAGTAATGCAGGGTAGTTGTAATCCCAACCATGTGAGCAACGAGGAGATCACCGACGACAAGAACCTCGCATAGTCTCTGAACTGCGACATGCGCTCGCAGACCTACCAGTCATCACGCTCCTGGAGTCCTGCAGGCAGTGGCGAATCCAGCGGTCGAGGCAAGGAGGGGCTGCCACTCCTTCTTCCTTCTCAAGCCCCTCCTTCTCTCTTCTTCCTCCTCCAATTTTTAGGGGGGGGGGGGGGATTGGTGGGGCTGCAACGGAGGCAGCCGGCGGTAGGAGGGGCTCTAGCCCCGGCCGCCCCACCGCTGGATTCGCCACTGCCTGCAGGGATTTGAAGATTTGGAGTGTCCTGCTTCGGAAGATCAAACCTCCCCTGCAACAGCCGAAATGGCAAGGGTATGTGACGACTTAGATTTCATCTGCATTCACGAGTTAACAAATTTTGACAATGCTCGCGAAATCATAACAGCTTAATTACTTTGATCACACGCCTCATAATTCATCCCGATGCCCTCTATTCTCAAATCGCTTCGTTCTCACTACATATTCAGACTAACACTAATTGGAGTACGTGGACTATGCAATGGTATAGTCACATAATTAGAGCTGGGACGACGAGAGGAGGTAGTATATATATGTAAACGAGAATATCGTCGATCGGGTGAGTTAAGTAGGAGCAGAGAGGCCAATAACACTCTTGGGTGGTATATGGTATAGACATGGGTAATTTAGTAATTGCGACTACCTATCGCCGGTCGTTGTATAGAGACAAGAGATATATGTCGGGAAAATTGGGAACAGAGGGAAATGAATAAGGTTGAGAGGGAAATGAAACGACAGGTCACGGTAAAATTGAATGATCGAATGAAAAAATTACTTAATTACAGTGATGCCATTTATATTTTTTCCAATAATACCCTTATACTACATATATCACTCACCATATACTACCTATACCACTGGTCCACATTATAATGGTATATAATTTTTCTCAACTAATCAAAAGTTTATATACTACTCTTTTTTAACCAGTGGTATTGGGTACCGTAAAAGACCTCTAGTTAGGAGAGAAGATTTGTTGATGTTGGTGAACAAACATGCATCGACTCTTGCATACTCCTTCTATCTTAAAATAAAAATTATTCTAAGAATTAGAAGACAGATTAACAAGAAAATAAAATAATCTTGATTGTTCCTATTTATTAGCCATATTTGGCACTAATTCATTGATGCATGTGCATGCATATACTAAATGGGATTAAGTTGACTTATCTTTTGGGATAAAATTTGAATCCTGGAAATGACTTGTTTTTAGGATGGAGGGAGCAGAGATTAAGGCACTCCGTTTTCAATCATGCACGACACGTGGGTCAACAAAGTTGTCCATGTATGCACAAAAGTGTTAACCAAATGCATTTTCCTCACTATCTCGTGAAAATTGACCAAGAGCTTTTTTTTTCTCAATATGTTAATACAGACGCAGATGCACATGCAATAATGCCTTCAATTGCCAAAAGGCATGATAAGCTCCTAATAACGGCTACATATTTGAGTGCTTTCATTCCTCAACATTGAATATTAACTTTTGACCTTATGTTAAGTTCGTTCCCTTACAATCTAGTCGATCTGTACGGTGGACACTTAGGGAGAGAATTAGTAGAGCTAGTGAGGACTAGGAGTCAACAATTTGTTATAGGAACAGAGGCTTTGTTTGACGTGGTTAGCACTTGCGCCTGATGAATAGTGAAACAAATCACCTTTCCAGCGCGTACTCTCCTGATGCCTTCCACTCTCACCAAAGGGGTTGTTCATCTTTGTTCCTTTACACACTATGTTCTCTTCGGATGTTGTGCTGGTTATAAGGCATC
The DNA here is from genome assembly GCA_033239725.1 of Echinochloa phyllopogon. Taxonomy (NCBI): domain Eukaryota; kingdom Viridiplantae; phylum Streptophyta; class Magnoliopsida; order Poales; family Poaceae; genus Echinochloa; species Echinochloa phyllopogon. The sequence continues at coordinate 4,562,486 of BTCW01000009.1, read as the reverse complement.
AGAATGATTAAAAGAAGAAGTATTTTGATGTTGTCAAGCACAAGAGGTCTGTGTGCGCATATATAAAGGTCGAGACAGACGAGATGTCACTCCAGGTAGGTGAACAATGGGTGAAGAAATGAATTTCGAATTAACCGAGCATGCGGAGGACAAGAGTACGATTACAGACCACAGTGAACTTAGAGGTTTATTTAGGGCAGATACTTATTAGCAGTAGGCCGGGCATCAGATATCACATCATCATACTTCATTTGGGTTGAAACGAGATATATATCACGTGCTCGAGAGTATTATTTGAAGAGGCTGTTTACCCATATTATTATTAGTTGACGCAACTTAGAAAGAGATCCATGTACATCTGCAATGCGTACGTACATGAGACGCGCGTGTGATCAAAACCAAACTATGACCTGTGTCGCCTAGGCCCATACACCGGAGTTTTGTCGGCGCAATCGTCCGCAAGGTACCCTTCTCCGGCGGTGGGGCCATCTGCCGCCGCCGTCTCTTCCAAGGGAACGTCAAATTCGACATCCACCAGCGTTGCAGGTGAGGAGGCCTCCTCGTCCACCGGTATGGTCACACGCTCTCGGTACTCCAGAACTTGGATGCCCTGCGCGAAGGAGATGGTCACCGAGGCCGCAACGATGAGGACGACGGTCACGAGGGTGAGGAGCTTGGCCATTTTGAGTTCCTGCTTGCAGGCCGGTGACGATGGTGTTCGCGGGTGCTGGCTTGGAATAGGCTACAAAGTGCAAAAGCGGCTTCTGTTGTTGTAACTCGAGTCACTGGTGGTCTTTATAGGTGGAAGGGGCAGCTAATCTGATTTCATATCGGTAACCGCTGTGGGACTAAACACGGTGTTTAATAGTAGAAACAGTACGTTATGGAGAGTTACCCTTTTAAAAAAAGAAGTTATATGGAGAGTTATGGTAGCTAGTTCAGAGTTCACTCTTCTATGTCTCATGAGTTGACGTTTCTTGTGGTGGAAACTGTGCACTCGGGTTCGAGTGATACGCGGCGTCCCCATCGACAGCTTGTGGTGACATAGTAGTTTTGGAGCAGCAGTTTCTTTTTGTTATTATCATGTTTTTGTTGCTTTTTGTTAGTATCAATTCTAACATGACTGGATCCTCTTTCACTCCTGGTTGTGCCCCTCCAGTGACGATTGGGTGCATATCTTCCTTGCTGCATGCTTAAGCCATGATTTTCCCTGATGCCAGCATCAATTAATCTTAATGCCTATATATACATCATGCATATGTTGTGCGCGCAATCTGTTAGTAAGGGCCATCAGCCACGACGCTGCTTCAAACGGGGCGTCGAAAGGGTTTAGACCCACAAGTTCTAGCAACGTGGATGAGAGAGGCTTCGCCACTGACGAAGCATCCACGATGATCAGGCCGGTCCCGGTCGCTGCGCGCGGATAACAGGGTCGTCACGTACGGCCACTCATGACGATGAGTAATGCCTCAAAGTCGGACGGCGAGCTTTGCCAAGTTTTGCTGGATCGTGACGGCTGGGTCTTCAAGAACGAGCTTGCTTTCACAAGCCAAGCATTTCTGTAGAACGAAATGGAATTAAAGAGCAAGCTTGTGGATTTCCCTGCACGGTGTCATGAACTAAAAAGACCCGCGTTCTCCCGATGCCTTCCATCCTCAGAGTTAAGCTGTGTTGTTTTTACGCCCTATTATATTCACTACTAGATTCCTAATCTTTCCCGACTGTACTTAAACCGTTGGGTATTAGCTAGAACACTTGGAGATTATAATGTCCGACTGTAAACCGTCGGCAACTTCCCCTCGGCGACTCTTTGTAGGGCATTGTATCAATTGCCGAGGGTTCGTCGGCCATGCAATTACCTACGGTGAATGCGTGACGGTCCACCCTCAGGCAGTTGTTGGCCACGCTAATAGAACCTCTCTGGTCGGCCATGCATTTCCCAACCGGGTGACTACACTCTTGGTCATTTTATTTTTCAATTAAACTTTTTTTATTCCATTCCATTATTATATTATTGTAAACTAAATTATTTGCATTCAGGTCTTTATGTGCTTGCATGTACAACTTCTACCAAAAATAAGAACCGAAAATCATATTGATCACACGCTAATTTCAAAACAGTCTATCAAATTAAGACATTAACCTCATATAAATTTTACATATGCCTCACGGGTAGGCTGGTACATAGCTAAACCAAAAAAAATGACAATTGTTACATATACTAAGTGAAAGGTCACGCTGTATATCCTAATCTAACACCAGAAACAAGCAATCCATCTACTAGGCTTCAGCCTTCACACTCAGCGTTGTCATCATTGCAGTTGCAGCTCCGAATACCCTTTTGCAGATTCAATCTTAATCCTATTTGACCGCAGATCTGAATCAGAAAAATACAAATAGATTAGAACAAATAAATTGGATTCAAGTGCATCACTGTGTTAAGGGGGAAAAACGACAGTATTGAATCCAAACGAAGGAAGAAGGATTAATTACCGGGGACAGGAAAGATCCTTTGCCAAACTGTACCGTGCCTGCAAACATCTAAATCGAATAGTTAAAAAGGGATTCCTATATTGAAGTAAAATTGTTCTTGTACCTAAAACAAACGGATCAGTGGGGCATGCTGGCATCTATCGCGTGATGCCATCAATCAGGATACCACACGGCGGCGCGGTTGCAATTGTTACTGACCTCTTGTGGCGGCGACAGGCAGGTTACGGGAAGGATCCAGGAAATCGGTGCCGCTCCATTCGTCGAGCAGTCGTCGAGGTACCCTCCGGATGCACCACGCTGTCGATGCGTCGACGTCAATTTCGGGCCAACACACGAATCGCACTTGAACGTGCGGCGCACGGAGGGGCTCCTTGCTGCTCCTCCAAGCAGGTCGGCAGACCGGTATTGGTAACCGGTCAGACCGGTCTGGTCGGCGGCGCCCGGCGAGAGACCAACGAACGTCCGCCCGGGAGGGACCCCGTCGGGGCAGGCGCACCTTGGTTTGCCCTAGGCTCGGCAGGCTAGCTAGGGCGTCCTCAGACATCGCGGAGATGAAAGAAGAACAGCATGGTAGGGTTGGAAGAGAAGGGTAAAGAGATAAAAGTAAAGACAAAACGATAAAAGGTAGATTTGATAGATTCGATTGGATTATTCTCAATCGGCCTTGGCTCTTTATATTTATAGGGTGGGATGGTCTTACCCCGTTGAATCGGTTACAATATGGTATAAAACTCAGAGTCCTAAACCTACTCAAATTCAGATCCAAACCGGTCAGGGAAACCGGTCTGACCGGTTTTCCTAGGTGCAGAATCTTCCCGAAGTCATAACTCTCTCATCCAGAGTTCAAAATAGGCGTTCCACATATGCATCTTGATCGTCTCGACGAGAGCTACGCAATGGTGAAGTCCAATTTGCATTTTGACAATGTTTACTAAACCGGTCTGACCGGTTTGTGCATACCGGTCAGACCGGTTTGCACAGTCGTGCCAATTTTGGTCGTCAACATATGCCCCCCTGTTTTTTGGCAAAGCTTGCGTGCCAGAAAATAATCTTCAATGGTCTGGCGCTCAACCGTAATTCCTTAGTGCATCAGAAGCATAACATTGATAATTGTATAAAGAAGACCAAGGATTATACCAAAACCATGAATTGTAATTAGGTATACTTGGATACGCATTCCATGGCACATGCATCGACGGAATAAATATTGAAGAATAATGAGATGACCATTGATGCTTCTTTTCTCTTGGTGATGATGAATACCAACTTTGATCTCCTAACCGATTGCTTTTATTTTGCTCGGCTATCTTCTGATATTTATGTAACAATTCAGCAAAGCTTGGTTTTTTCTTCACCACCTTACTCTTTGGAGTAACGCTTGCAGTTCTACCAAAATTTTTGATATGACCGGTCGGAACACCGGTTAGACCGGTTCCTTCAGAACCAGTAACTTTGAGATCATCTTGCCCCCCAGCCGAACATGATTGTTGCTCAGCTATATTATATGTGACATGCTTATTGGAGACAATTTGATCAACATAACTAGCCGATGATTTTTCAATACATGGCTTTTCTACGTCTAGTGTCAAATCTGGATTTTTATTTAATCTTCCATCTTTTTTGACACGATAGACTTGTTTAATCACCTCACGCTTATTTTTCTGTGTGGACCGATTCTTTTGATCAAAACGGTCATTATGCATAGGTGATGTCTTATTAATTACTGGCTCCCTATAAGTAATATAATCTGAACACAAATGTCTAGGAAGAGCCAGCATATATGAATTATAATACCAAGGAGAATAAGAATAAGGCATATTAAAACAAAACTCCCATGGCATCGGTGTAGGTGATCCATACGGTGGAAACGACATTGATTTGTGAGAATTATTCCATTGCCGATTCCGATTATGGAACTTCTCCCTAGGAGAAGATTTTGATTGTTTGGAATTTTTAGACCGACTAGCATCATTGACAATCTTTTGTCTTTGAGACTTAGCCGAAAGTTTCTTGTTATACTTCGGCTTTTCTCTTTGATGCTTATGACGGCCTTTGGATTCAATGGTTTTCCAAACACCAATCTCGGGTTTTTTGGGTTTAATCATCTTTGGTTTTAATTTATTTTGCGAAACCTTAGATGAAGCGGTTAGACCGGTTACAATGCAACCGGCACCGTTGCCTTTGTTTTGTTGCCCCCCGAGCGTTGAAGTACTAGATACACTTTTTATGCTCATGCTAGGGGATCTTGGATCAACAATTTCGGCTAGAGACGGCCGATTTGTTTCTTGACCAACAACATCACAATTTGGCAAGTTGCAAGGATCAATAATAGCATTAGTCGGCTTTTCAATAGCCAACTCTTGATCGACAGGAATTGAATCTACCTTATCCTCTTGAGTAATCAAAAATTTAACATAAGCAGATAGACGGGTAGATATAGTACCGGAAGATTGTATCTCCTTTAATATGGCGATGGTCGATGGTGGCTGCCACTCTTTAATCTTGATGACTCCTTGTCCTATCTTACGGTAGCAAGACAAGAATAGACTTTGAACTGCTCTGTCATATTCTTGCTGATATTCCTCAAGTAGTTCTTCAAACGATGTCATATCACTAGGGTTTGACAAATCGGCCATGATAACCAGATTTTTCGTCCCCGGCGGAGTCGCCAAAATGTGTTGACGCCAATTTTGGCCAACACACGAATCGCACTTGAACGTGCGGCGCACGGAGGGGCTCCTTGCTGCTCCAAGCAGGTCGGTCAGACCGGTATTGGTAACCGGTCAGACCGGTCTCGTCGGCGGCGCCCGGCGAGAGACCAACGAACGCCCGCCCGGGAGGGACCCCGTCGGGGCAGGCGCACCTTGGTTTGCCCTAGGCTCGGCAGGCCAGCTAGGGCGTCCTCAGACATCGCGGAGATGAAAGAAGAACAGCATGGTAGGGTTGGAAGAGAAGGGTAAAGAGATAAAAGTAAAGACAAAACGATAAAAGGTAGATTTGATAGATTCGATTGGATTATTCTCAATCGGCCTTGGCCCTTTATATTTATAGGGTGGGATGGTCTTACCCCGTTGAGTCGGTTACAATATGGTATAAAACTCAGAGTCCTAAACCTACTCAAATTCAGATCCAAACCGGTCAGACCGGTTTGGGAAACCGATCTGACCGGTTTTCCGAGGTGCAGAATCTTCCCGAAGTCATAACTCTCTCATCCGGAGTCCAAAATAGGCGTTCCACATATGCATCTTGATCGTCTCGACGAGAGCTACGCAATGGTGAAGTCCAATTTATATTTTGATAATGTTTACTAAACCGGTCTGACCGGTTTGTGCATACCGGTCAGACCGGTTTGCACAGCCGTGCCAATTTTGGTCGTCAACACGATGGATCCGACACACGGAAGCGCGGTTGCTACTCGTCTACTCATAGAGCAGCATGATCACGAATATCCATGAAGCAGAACAAGTTGCGATCTGTATATGAGATCTGTATATCTGAGGTCTGCAGAGTTTGGAATGGCTGCTAGCGACGTGCTAATATAGATGTGGCCATCATAAATTGGAGGGATGTGATACAACTACAAGATCTGACGATGTGGGTAACTAAGACGTGGGGTACCAGTATCAGGAAGTGCAGCGGCAGTTAACAAAAAAAATGTGCTTGCCTAATACGCATAATTTTTCTGAGTGTACATGAACATCGGCGACTGGGATAATCCACAACCCTCGGCAACTTCAAAAAGTTGCCAATGGTGGCAAGAAAAACAGCCGGCCACAAATATAACAGTTGGCTATTCATCAAATACCCGAAGATGTTTAGTTTTACAGTCGGACATTTCAAAACCATTGGCCATTTGTAGTTTTACCGACCGGCGGTCGGTAACTCATAAAAACACTAGGCAAAAGTTAGGATTCTAGTAGTGATTGGCAGGTGATCACTTTGCACTATAGTATCAAGCCCAGTATCATCAAGGGAAGAAGCATATATTTGGTGCTGTCTAGCTAATTGCTACAAGGGCTGGGGTATGGACTATATAAAAGAGTATCCAAACGACTAGAACGTCACTTCGGGCCATAGTTCAATTACACATTTCACACCAGAGAGCACAAGTGAACTTATTGCTAGTAGCATGCCAGTATCAAGACCCAATTTATTCGTAAAGAACGATCACGTGCTCAACATTATTTGAAGCTGTTTACATAGTTAACACAACTCAACAAAGATATAACGCGTGATTCATGTCGATCTGCTGCCGGATGCAGCGTTTGGTCAACCTACAAGAGATGTGCCACCTACCATGGCCATTTACCGGCGAATGTCGGTATGGTCACGAGCTCCACGTACTGTCTCCAGGTCCAGGTTACATTGCGTGCACCGTGCACGGAAGATCGAGATGATGATCGCCGCGGCCCGCGGCAATAGTAAGAGGAGGACAGCGGTGAGCTTGGCCATTTCTTTCCAAAGGTTGACCACTTTAGTTGCCTACAGGTCCATGACCCATAAACTCATTTCTCCAACAGAAGATCCAAAAAGAATCCTTTCAGCGAATGGGTCACGAAGAGAGATACCCAGATTTAGGTCCCTCCTGAAAACCCATTTTGAGTTTGGGTATGTGTACTCTGTTGGAGATTGAAATAGTATCATCGGAGACCCATTTTAGGTTTGGGTCTCCTTTTAGGTCCCTTGTTGAAGATAGTCTAAGAGGAGGACAGCGGTGAGCTTGGCCATTTCTTTCCAAAGGTTGATCGATTATGTTTCTGCTTGCGACTGGTGTGGCTTGCAATGGTTACACGTCTCCTAATTGTTGTGTTTAACAACAATAATAGTAACATGAGTTATAGTTCAGTTATTTATTTATAATAAATTAGATCACGAGTTTATATCTACATTCTTATGACTCAAGGATTCCCCCTCTCAGGTTACTATGTATGACCGCAATTATTTTTTTTTACCCCTCTCGGGGCCGTCCGTGTCTCCCAAAACAATCATCGCCACCTCACCCCCACTGTTTTGGCCGCTGGGCCCCTCGACCCCAACCTGTGCTCCACCTCATGGGCCTCGTGGCCCTCATCCTCCATCGGACATCAGAAAAAAAGCCCAAACAAATCATTGGTGTACTGTGTAATTTTACTTTTGCATCTGCTACCTGCATGGAAAGATGGATGCCGGCCAATAAAAATATCTACTTTGCTTCCTGTTGGTAAATGCCGTGCACCACCTATGCAAGAGCCAACGCGGCAACGCCGCACGGGTCGTCCGTGGCCTGAATAAATCTCTGGCTTCTGATTGGTTGATTTGTTTCTCCTATGACGCTAATGCCGCTTTTCCTAACTAACTATGTAGTAACTTCTTATTACCAAATTAGATGCTTTATCCATAGTTTCTCTCTATATTTATACAATTACAGCTTAGATCATTAGGGGATCGGACCAAATTATTGGTTTGGCATAATTTAAAATAAACATACCTTGGGTAGCGTACGTGATCATAATAATATGAAGCTATAGATTGTATAATCTAAATCTTATCCTGACGTATGGTAGTGCATAGCCAGAAGGATATCTTCTATTTTCCGTGCATCTTATCTTGACGTATGGTAGTGCAGAGCCAGAACGGGCGCAGCAAAGTGTGCCAAACCCTTTCTAGTAAAGGTACTTCTATAATGTAAAGGCTTTCCGGCCATTTCAAAAAGGGAGGAGTCACTTTCAGTTGAGCGAATGTGAATTTGTAGTTATCATCATGTCTATGTCATTATGTCAAGATCCATTTTATTCGTATAGACCGATCACGTTGCCGACATTATTTGAAGCCAAACGGATAGAATAATGTCACTCCTGTTATTACATACCTCTGAGAGAGAGAAAGTGAATTTATAGCTATCAGCGTGACTATGTTAAGATCTGTTTTATTCGATAGACCAATCACGTTCTCAACACTGCCAGAAATCAGGCCGCCGGCCAGTGCACACATTCTGTGCAATTTCCGGGCTTATAGCTAGAAGTATATATGCCAATGTCAGGATCCATTGTATAGAATGATCATGTTCTCGATATTTTTCAAAGATGTTTAGTTTACCTGGTCGATACAACTCAATAAAGATGTAATGCAGTGCGAGGCTAGGGCCACATTGCCACCTAACACGGACCATTTATCGGTGTCTTATCGTCGTAGCCCACGGCATCATCAGGACCTGCTGCTGCCTCTTCGAGGGGGACGTCAAAGGCGACATCTGCTGTGGGCGAGGACGCCACAAATGAAGGTATGATCACATGTTCCGCTATCTCCGGATCCATGGTGCGGGCACCGTGCGTGGAAGCGACAATGGTCGCCGTGGCCACAGCAATGAGGAGGACAACGGTGAGCTTGGCCATTCTTCCTGCGGGTTGACGATGGTTGTGCTCGCTAGTTGTGGTGACTTGGGATGGCTACACGTTTGCTGGTGTTGGAACAGGGGCCTTTGGGTTTCTTTATATGTGCAAGCGCTAGTGCTATTAATTTTCTTGAAGTAACTTTGGTGACACTTATTGTTGTGTTTAACAACAATTATTACATGAGTTAGTGTTTAGTTATTTATTTCTGATAAGTTATCCGAGGAGTTCATGAAGCACTTATGTTAATTTAAAGTACGTATTTGTGGCTTTCCCTTTTTAATATAAAAAAGAGCCACTGTCTGTTTACTTACATGTACACACAAAAGAAAGCAAAAAAAAGAGAAAAGAACAAAACCAGCAATGGGCCGTGTTTGTATCACGGCCATCCCGGCCTGTAAAGAGCCCATGAAAGTGAATGGTCCACGCGCAGCCACGTCGAGACGAGGACGCCCAACTACTCTGATCCGGTCCGGTCCATTTCTATACCGCGCGCGAACGTCCCGCCTCTGCGGCACGCCGGCACCGGGTCACTCCACCGCGCCGCACTGCCAGGTTGCAGCCGCCGGGATCCGCGACCCCGACTCCGCGAGACCGTGAGTGCTGCGCGAGGCAGCGCCTCGCCGCCGCCGCCGGCTCCCAGGCCTCAGCGTCGCCGTCCGCCCGACAAGCGTCCAGCCATGAGCTTTGCCGCCGCGAATGTCGCCGTCATCGGCGGCGGAAGTAAGCACCTCGACCGTGTAACCCCGTCTCCTCCCCAAAACCACCGCACTCCTAAACGATCCGTTCGAACTGACGCGTGCAATCTGACTTTTCCTCTCCCCCGATCGCAGTTTCGGGCGCCGTGTGCGCATCGCTCCTCGCCGCGCGCGGCGTGGCCGTGACGCTCTTCGACTCCGGGCGTGGCGCCGGCGGACGCATGTCGCGGCGGAGGTGCTCGACCAATTGACTCTCTGCCGGTGCCGCGGGAATTTCCGTGCTCTCACTGATTGGTTCCCATTTTTGTGGGCGTACTGATTACTGATGAACTCAGGGTGGGGATGGAGGACGGTACGGAGCTTCATTTCGACCATGGTGCTCCCTACTTCACCGTTACCAACGATGAGGTTGCGGGGGTCGTAAGTGGTTGGGAGGCGCGGGGGATCGTCGCCGAGTGGAAGGCCACGTTTGCATGCTTTGATCTGGCTACTGGCAAATTCACTGACTTCGAGAAGGTTTAATTTCGTGATCTAACCCTTATGTGGGGTTTCTCCATTACAAAAAACTGAACTGCCCAGATAGTTTTTCATGGATTTATCATTAACATTCCAGAGTGAAAAGAGGATAAAGGATTTAAAAGCTAGATTATTTTCGTTTTCCAAACCTGGAGATGACTGCACATAATGCACATCTGATACTTCTGTTATGTCAAATTTTACCTGTATATCCCAAATTATCCATATGGAATGTACTTTTTAAGGTAGGCTGTATCATGTGGCCTTTCATTTGTTATGATTATCAAAATATTTGGGTGTTGATTCCTTCAAAGCATTTATCTAGATTATGAGAGTATGCTGAAATTCTGCTGCACGGTTCAAGGTACCTCTCAGTAAAATAACATTAGCTCCCTTGCGACACGTTCTTACAGGAGGGAACAACTAAGAAGTATGTGGGAGTGCCTGGCATGAACTCGATATGCAAATCACTCTGTCTAGAGGATGGTTAGAGTTCAGACTTCCAACCCTTTTGAAATCCCATAAATTTTGTCTAGACCAACTGACCAAGTGGATAAATGCTTGACGTCCATGCATACTCTGATTGTGCTAGTTGTGGTGGCCAAATTTGGTGTCACTGTTGGCAAGATGGATTGGCTTCAAGATAGGAGTTCATGGTCACTAGCTAGCTTGGATGGCAAAGATCTTGGCAATTTTGATTATGTCGTAGCAACAGATAAGAATGTGGCGTCACCACGATTTTCTGGGTTGACTGGAAGGCCACCACCTCTTGGTTTGTTTTATCATCTCCATAATATGAACCACCATAGTATAAGATCCAGTATCATTCAATGTTATAGTTCTAGGCCTCTAATTCTATAATACAAACTTCTTGTTTCCTGATAAGTTATAATCAGATGGGTATCACAACAGTTGATAAAAGATGCATATCGCCATTCTGATTCAAAAGATAATTCTTATTTAGCTGAAGTAATTGCTTTTCATATCTCTGGTTCACATTTATGTTTATATTTCTGTGAAGTTATAAAATGTCAAATAGTCAAAATGTAGCAAACAATTTTTTTTTTGAAAACGTGTCCTGATTTATCTTGTGTTCATTTATTGTCTTTTTTCTGTTTGTTAAGTAGCTACCAGCTTCTGTATGGTATCTAGTTATTAGTATCTCAAAAGGGCAAAATAACAGTTGCTATCTAGACAAGCTGCACATTTGACTGTAAGAGTTCACTTAAGTGGTGATGAAGACTACTTGCACTCATGTTAGTTATTACCATTATTATTAATTACTGATGATTAGCATCTTGTATACAAGTGTGATGCATCTCTGTCCATGCTTTGATGTTTGACCAATGCTCTGTAATGTTTCTTTCAGACTTGTCATTATTTCCACAGCTGTCTGTAATGGTTCAAGATATCCCCGTCCGTCCCTGTTTTGCTCTTATGGTAGCATTCTCAGAGCCATTGGCTATGGTATGTGCAATTTTATCTATTCATACGGCTCCCACCTCCCTGACTTGTTTGGGACTAAAGATTTCGTTATTGTAGTCAGTTCATACTTATTATCATGCATATAGGCTTGCTATTTGTCATGAACTCATGATGCATAGAACCTCGTTGAACACAAAAAGTTATGCACATGGACCATTAGTTGGAGCCTCAGAGGTATTGTAATTACCAAAATACTACAGTGTTACAATCCCACATTACAGGAAACTTCCATTTTCTTAATTCTGTACAAAATATTGAAGCTGTCTATTAACTCACCATCATGATAATGATGTGTTGCGAAGCTGTTCCTTCGCTAATGATCTTATAAGCAACTCTCATTTATTCAGCTAATGACTTTATGCCCTGCCACCTCTTCAAAAGTGTTTATTTCTCTGCCTAATTGTGTTCAGGTACCTGTTCATGGTTTCTCTTTCAACAATTCTGATTATCTGAGTTGGGCCTTTTGTGATAGTAGTAAGCCAGGCCGTGCTCGTGCACCTCCTAACAGGTGGCTATTTTATGGTTTTTGTACACATGCACTATTTCGTGTCACAAAAAAAGTTTAATGCCTTCTTTTTGTTTATATTCAGACAATCTTGGGTATTGCATTCAACAACTGAATATGCTTCCAAGGTAATAAATAATATTGGTCTGCGGAAACCTTCAGCAGATGCACTTGCTAAGGTAGCAGAGGAATTGTTCAGTGAATTCCAGGCTACAGGATTGAGCATTCCACAACCAATTTTTATGAAAGCTCACAGATGGTCAGTTTTTTAAGCCATACCTTTTTTAGGTTGTCATCTTCAGTTGAATTTGAATAACTATCATGTTTTCCTCATTGGTATTTGATAATATGTAAAATTGCAGGAGTAGTGCTTTTCCAGCCATTGCTATAGGTGGAGATGATAAATGTGTTTGGAACAAAAGCATCAAATTAGCAATTTGTGGAGATTTCTGTGCAAGTCCAAGTGTCGAAGGAGCAGTCCTTAGTGCTGTGAGAGGAGCTTCGAAAATCCTGGGATGTTTAAACTATCCATCAGGGCTGTGAGTTTGTGAGTTGTATATTTAACCAACTAAAACGCCTTCCTTTCCCGTCCCCTCCCAACACCTCTCTCAAAGTAATTGATACAGAAAATAAAGAATCAATCCCAATGGGGTACCGTACTGTAGTGTTTGCTGAATGTTTTCATTCAAAATAAGAAATAAACTCAGGATGAGTTGATATTTTTTTTTTATGGATACGTGATTATTTAGCGTAACATCTGAAGGTATATCGGATTCAAAGAGGTATGCTGATCCCATAAGATGTATTTGATGTGATATGTCTATTTTGCCCTGCTAAGTACTAACATACTAACTCACAGCTTAGGTTGCTTAACGTACTGGGAGCTATAGTGTGAAATGGTATCGTAGAAGAGAAGCCTTACAACAACTCACTTATTCCCATGTGGAATATCATGGAGTGTTACCACCCACCAAGCAAAACTAAAGTAGTCTGAAGGATGAAATCTCTTGGAATATGGTATTGGATCATAGGGGCTTTGGGGAATGTAGGTAGTATAGAATAATAACTCTTGGGACACGCTTGTTGAGCATATTAGCTTATCAAGAAATAAATGATATGTGTAAATTGATCGATTTTGTACTCAATTGATCCAATCTTATTTATGATGCTTTATGTACACCGACATATTTGTCCCGGGCATGTAGAATTTTCTTATGTTTATATCGTTGTCTGTTAGAATGAGAAAGAAGTTAGAATCTTGCAACAATTGTTTGTCAGCATCAGGAAAAGGCTACTGTTTTCTGCTCCTATAGGTCCATATACTGTGTGGTTTGTGGATCATGACGTATCTTTCAACTGCCAGATTTAGGTTTTTGTTGGAGCTTATTTGTGAAATTACAATTTCTTCTACTGTAGCAATAATATCATATGCTGCCGACTAACCTACTGAACAGATGTGTGTAAATGCACATTTCAGGGAGAAAGGGTTGCAGAACCAGACTTCGTAATTGTTTTTGTTCTTAATATAATTTGTCAAACTCATCAGTGTTCAATTCTTGTAGTGTGCTGATTTTTTTCTTCTACATGTATGCTTCACTGTAAAAGATATTATAATAAATGCACTAGTTTTATGACTATTGGATGACCTTTTTTTTAGGTTTGTTCTTTAGAGGCAATGATCAATCATATTGTGATGGTTTTTTGAAGCGATTCTGTCATTCTTGCTCTTCTTTAAGAGCTTTGATTGTAGAAGAAAGCTTTGTAAGATTGTTCCTCACGAAATGATGGGAGCTATGTGTAGTGTAGCATAGCTCTTGCATTTTACATGCCTCGTTTCCCACCTTTACCTTGACTTCTTGTTGAAGGAAATAAGGCACATAGACGTAGGAAATTTCTGCTGCAAGTCTTCAGCCTTTCAATCGCATGAGCATCTACAAAAAAGGGTAATCTAACCTACTGCCTCTCTCATGTTTTTTTGAGAGGCTACTATTTGTTGAAAGGCCTTGTCTATATAGTTTTCAATATCACCAAAAGTTCTTTCCGTTGAATCAGTATGGATTTCATAAGAATCATACTTATGGATCAACGAAAATGATTGAGTAAAGATATGCATATTCATATCATGTATATTTCATATTTTACCTAAGCTATACTTTCATGATTAGATTATTTATAGCTGAGGCATGTAGTTTTTCTGGTGTATTTTTTCTATCACCCTAATCGAAATGGCACTTCCTTTTATGAAAAGCAGGGGATTGTATTTCCTCTTATCATGTATTTTTATGAAATGGCAAGTCACTTTGATCAAATCAACCTGAATTTGTGCCCTTTCTTTTTATTGCATGCTCACTGCCCACTGGTGTTTTTTACAGGTGACCAGCATATCTTCTGAAACCTTCCTGCGTCTCAACTGAAGTGAAGTCCATTACACAGCGCTGGAGCAGCCACAGCAGCTGCATGGGTCCTGGTAATTATGGCCATCTCTGATCATTCGTGTCAAGTAAGCAGTCGTTTTCTATTCAATTGATGCAGCAAATTAATACAGTAGCTTGCGTGGTTATTTTGGATGTCGCTAGCGAAGCATTGCAATTCCCTGTTTGTGTTTCTAAGGGCATACCAATTTATTTCGGGTAGTTAGATAGTATGTATCGATTTCGGTATTTCGTACTCAAGAAAAATATACTCCAACGAACCGTATTATAAAGGCAAAGATCTCCATTGATATTAAATAAATAAATGTTGACAGCTACTTTTATGCCTGGCATTATATGTAACCTTGAAAGACTACAAGAACAATATAGATGATTGAAAAAACAATAATATTTAGCAAGTCAATACAAAGTGGAGGACAACGAAAAAGCCAGAAGTAAACAGTTCTGGACGTGCTCATGAATTTTATAGCATTTTTAGAGCCACACAGAATAGGATTCCTGGACAAACACTGCAGGACTAAGTTGTCTATACATGCATATTCAAACCCCTAAGAAATACAAAGCTGCAGGAGTTAGAAAAACTACTGAGCCTACTGTAGTCAACATGTGATGAAAGATCCTAGATCTCTAAATAATTCCTGACATCCGCGGTAAACAATGCTAGCACTAGCAGAGAGGGCCAAACGGGTAACTGCTCAACCAACTCGCCGTGCGAACAACCAAACAAACTAAAGAGGCCTTTCTTACGCACGATCGGTAACCACGCCTCTTTCCGTGATGGATGCTGCTTTGCAAAGGTGATGGATTAGACTATCTTTTCTGTGCAGGAACTAGGAAGAGTGAGATCGATGAGATCGAGCAGCCTTGAGCTGAGCTGCAAGTTGCTGCCTGGCGTGGCTCCATTCCTGCTGGGTGCATGCAGAGATTCTCCCCTACTTGCATATATACAAATACAAGTTATGGCAGATCGATTCGCACAGTAAAAGTTACACGTGTGGCCTATGCACCTACCTACGCAGATTAATGGAATCCAAAGCAGCTGCGAGGAGACAAGGCAACAGCATGGGCGAGCAGTGCCGCCCAGACTCTGAACTGCAGTAAGCAGGGGTGAATGCCTGAATGGTGATGCTGAGCTCGTGCCATCTGGGGCGTGATTCCTGGTTTCTGCTTCTCGTAATCTGCTGTCCGGCTGCTGCTGTAGCATGCGAGAAGGATAATTAACTTTGGGGTAAAGGTGAGTGATGTGCTGAATTTTCTATTATACCCTGTTGCAGGAGCTGTCTACTGAAAGTGAGGACTGAGAAGTGGTGAGGACTGAAGTGGTGGTGGTGTGGTGGTTAGTGGTGGTTACTGACCGAAGGATGGCGCTGCTACCCTTGCACCAGCAGCACTGCTAGCTTGTACGTTGTAACCAACCTCATTATGCCTGCCTATTTACCTAGCTCTAGAATGGATTTTGGTTTGGTGTTGGTTTGCATATGATGAGTTTTGAGTGTCGCTGCTAGACCACCTCACCCCCACTGTGCACTTGCTTATTCTAGCCCACAATCCCTCACGTACACATGAGTAAAGATGTTTAGGATTACTGCAGGCCCCACACGACACATAAGGACCCGCCCAAAAAACGAAAATAAAATAAAGGAAAACTTTAGGCTTTGGTTATTAAAAAGAAAACTCTTTTTCAGTTTCTTTTCATGTTTGCGCCTACGGAGTACCCCGTATAGCTTGACCGATACTAAAGATATACTACGTAGCAGGTACTCGAGAGCACCATCTGGAGTACAGACACTGACATCTTGAGCCAGCCCAGGGAGCCCACAGCCGATGCCCAGCTCAGGGCTGGTTGACGCCTCCACGTAGCGGCGTCGCCGGGCTCACGTCGCATGAAGGGCGCCACTTATTCTGCTGGATCGGACTCCAGACCAGAGCACCATCACCCTCCCGTCATCACGCGCGCCTTAGGATTCTTGTTAAAGAATGCATCTCAGCTGCAGAGCTGAACCCAGCATGCCTCAGACGCTGTCTTCCTTGTCTGTGTTTGGTGCTTAATTGCCATCACGTACGTATACTCATGCATGTGATGATGGACTTTTTTGCTTCACGCTTAGTAGTTCATCTAAGTTCTAAACTGGATACAGACTTCTCTTCAGCCACGAGGTTACAATGTGAGCATAAGAACAAAATGCTGCTGTCGTTGCTGGTTGTTTCTGTTGAATTCTGCATGCTCTGAAGCAGTTGGGACTCGGAACAGGTGTGAACTCGGAGCAAAGCTGCAGCAACAGTGTATCTGAAAGCTGGCTCGTGTAAACATCACTGGTCCCGAGTTCCGAAACGGCAGGCACATTCATAAGCAACACGTCTGATGCCGGCATTGCCGCAGGCAGGGAAAATGTTCGATGGGGTAGGGCATATTCCAGGCTCCTGGGTGAACATTTTATTACTTCCATGTACTTAGCTGTATATGCTTCATGAGGACAGCCACCATACTTTGGCATCAGCTATCATTGCAGTTTTTACCTGCCTTCAAGCTAAAGACATGCCCACGCTAGAACAAAGTTACTCGTGAATCTTGATTAACAGCTGTTTTGTGATCTGTATTATTTTTCAGATCCAGGGTTTGCTGTTCATCAGTCGCAGCTCTGCTCAAACTGACAAGCTGTGCAAGCGTTCAGATTTCAGAAGATACAGACCCTGCAGATCACGCGCCATTTTTTTTTTCTTATGGTCAACTCAAACAGCATTTACAAAAATCGGCAGGCCGGAGTCTGCAGAAACAGGTCGGAAAAGGCTAGGAGACTAATACATGCAGCGACATTTCTTCACTTGGCCTCGCTGTGCTGCTGCTGGTGCCTGGTGCCCTGGTGGTGAGGTGGTCTACATGATGCTGGTGAGCATTTGGCTGACCAGGTTCGAGTATGACGCCGCCGGCGCGGGTTGGCCGCCGGCCGCCGGCGCCGCCGTGGGCTGCTGCTTGACGACGGTGGGCGAGATCGGGCTGGTCCTGCGGCGGTCTCGCTCCTTGACGAGCTCGTGCGCGAACCGCTCCAGCTTCTCGGCGTTGGTCTGCTCCGCCACCTTCTTCCCGCGGAACAGCACCGACTCCACGTTCTTCTGCGCCAGCATCTCCTCCGCCACGCGGCCGTCGCCCTTCGCCGCGCCGCCGCCCCGGCTCGCCCGCGGCGTCCCTGTCGCCTGAGCAGACATATATGAGCGGCCAAGGTTAGTGAGTGAATCGTTCGTCGCGTCGCGTGCAAGGCTCGCGGGCTCTCTCTAACGAGCACAGTAATAGCAGAGGACAGTGACACTGCACTGGCGGTGATCGAGTGGCGATGGTAACGCGAGACTGACCTGGATGCGGATGTAGTTGCTTGTCCTATTATGTCCGAACGCCATGGCCACGGCCTGATCCACCTGTCGCGCGTCAGGTAAGATGATCAGACGGAGGAAGGAAGCACAAAGAACAAGATGCAAATGCAGAGGACGATGGGCCACCAAGGGTGCGCGCTGCTGTGGGCGTGATTCACGTGTGAGTGCTTGTGTTTGGCCCGTACCATGTCGGCGACGCCCTCGGCGGCGATCCTGACGATCTCGGACGTGGAGGCGCCGCCCCGCGGCTCGGCCTCGCCGCTGCCGATGGAGACGACGAGCAGGTCCTCGACGCCCGCGGCGAGCGGGAACTCGCGCTTGTTGTTGAGCACGTGCGTGATGGCGGCGGCCGTGGGGTTCCCCAGCGCGACGCCGCCGCCGACCGCCGCGATGCGCGTGGACCCGTCGCACGACCGCGCCTCCACCGCCGCCGCCGAGCCCCCCGACCCGGCGCAGGTCGCGGCGCAGACGTCGCGGAGGCGGAAGTCGTAGGCGCGGGTCTCGACGGCGTCGGCGCGCGAGAAGAGGAACGGGCCCGCCGTGGCGAGGTCGTAGCACGGCACCAGCACCGGCCGCACCGTGTCGCGGAGGGTGAGGTCGCCGAAGAGCTTGCGGAACGCGGCGGCGCCCGGGCGGCGGAACAGCGCGCGCAGGCCTCCCCCGCCGCCGCCGCCGCCGTCGGACCAGCCGCGGCGGAGGCTGCGGAGCAGGAACGCGAGCGCGTCCTCCGCGGAGAAGAGCGGGCGCCCGGCGGGGCCCCGCGCGACGAGCATCGCCGCGAGCACGCCCCCGGCGCCGGACCCGGCCGCGACGTCGAAGAAGTCCGCGAGTCTGGCGCCGTCGTCCCCGGTGCGCCGGCGCAGCGAGGCCTCCAGCCTGACCAGCGCCGCGCCGGCGAGCAGCCCGTCGGCGGCCCTCCCGCCGCCGTCGATCGACAGGATGCACACTTTGCCCGTCGACGCCGGCGGCGCCAACGCTCGCAGCGGCGTCGCCTTCGCCGAGCCGGCGCTCCCCGGCTGCGGCGAGGCCCCGGCGGAGGAGAAGAGCTTGGGGTCGTCGTAGCCGAAGAGGAACTTGCTCTCGAGGATGGAGAAGATCTCGTAGGTGAGCTTGTCCACATCCAGGCCCGCCGCCGGGTGCGCCCTCGCCGCCGCCTCCATCTCCGGACCCACGCCTCGCACTCGCCTAGTCGCCGCCGGCCGGTCTCGCGGGTCGTCGTGCGCTGCGCGGCGCGTGCGTGCGTGCGTGGAGAGCACTCGGTACTTGAGCAGTTGCCAGCACGAGTAGACAAGGTTTTATAGGGGGCGCGAACGGGGCGTGGGTTCGTGGCGTTGACCCGGGGCGGCGTGGCGCGAGACGACGACGACCACCACGGTAATTAGCGCTGCGTGCAGCTCGGTTAGTCGGTTTGCACTGCTGTAAAATCTTTTGCTACTAATTACCGCTGCCTTGCAGTTATAGAGATGACAGTGCACAGGTGGCGAATTGATTGTTGGCCTTTTTCCCCGGGCGAGCGCAGTAACTCGTGTGCGGACGCATGGGAGTGCGGTTCGTGTCGCGTTCGCCGGCGCGGTGCTGCGCCGGCGAGACAAGCAAGGGGAGTTACGCCGGCCGCTGCTTGCGCGCGCGTGGACACGGCGTGCACGGACCCGGAGGAATGGATCGGGATTCATCAGCGCGTCAGCGCCCAGTGGTTCTGGTTCTCAAGGCTCCGCGCGCCGCCGTGCCATGGTGCTCTGGTTGAGCTAGCGAACCTTTTCTGTGGCGTGCGCGGGTACCGGAACAACCCGTGCGGAAGTGGAGTGGGGTGGGGGTCCGGCCGGCCGGGTAGCCACTAGCCAGGGCGGACGCGATCCCCCCTCGGCCGGGGCACGGGGCGCGCAGGTGCCAGGTGAGGTGCGCGTACGCGGAGGGATCGGTGGCGGAGACTCGGAGATGAGATGCGATCGCGAGGCGAGCAGGGGGGGGGGACGCTGGCGCTGGCGCTGGTGCGTACGGTGGCCGGGATGCGTGCCGGCCGCGGCGGGGACAGCGCTGCATGCCGGGGGCGTCGGCGAGCGCCGCGCCCGCTGCCATGCCACCACGTCCCTCAGCTCGCATCGTGTCGTACTAGGTGCCGGCGCGGCGGCGGGTCCGCCCGGCCACGGCAGCTAGCGCGAGCTCGGATGCCGGGCCCGGCCGCCGTACGGCCGATCTGTGCACGCACGGCGGTGGCGCCCACTGCCACCTACTGGTACAATGCAAGCTCCGATCCGTCGCGCTCCACGGTCGTGTCAACGTGACAACATGCGCCCACGCCACGCTGTGTCCGGCCGGTATCCTATGAGGGGCCGGATCCGGGTCATCCTCTCTACTTGCGTCACGGCCCTGCGCACTCACCGGAAGCCATTTCATTTCATGCACATTTTTGTTTTTGTTTTATCAACAGTGGAGAGAGGGATGAGGCATCTATCTACGTACATCTCGATCGTGGTCGATGAGACAGTACGAACGTTCCTGTCTTGTAGATTCTCCCCCAACTGGGACGTTGTGTTTGTTTATTTGGCAAGTGTTTACCTGCTATAATTTACACGTACAGTATTTATTCGTGTATATACGAAAGGCAGTGAAGTGGGGGTGAATATTCGTTCTACTAACGCTGTTTTTATTCTACTGTAAATCGCTCAATCAATTGTCATTTGCTCCTCCATCCAATGGTGATCTCGACACTCATTATCATGATGATGATGCTTACACGCCTAAGCTAGGATGCTCATCCAGCAATAATTTATCAACGTTGCTCTGTACTGGACTGGGCCCGTATGTAGGTTACCCTTCTTTGCAGTTTATTGGCCCAGAAGCCTCAGTGGCACGTACTGTATATTATATCCTGGTCCTGGAATAAAACAATATAATTTCTCTCTGGGAAAAATTGGAAAAATTTAATTTCTTTCTTCCCGGAAAGATTGCTTGTCTTCACATGCAAAGAGCGGAGAAAAAAAAAGCGAAATGAAGGTTCGTGTGTGTATTCTGTTTGATTGTTAGAGCATCAAATCCAAACCACTGTGCAAGCGTCACGACACCACACCAAGGTGTACCTACATCGTCTCTATCTCTCTCAATGCAAAGATTGTGTTTGTAGGGTGGAGTCAAGGTAACCCTAGCTAGAGAAAAGTGTCTCATCTTCATACAAGTCCTATATTAAATTTCTTGTGTGATTAAGCAAACTTTGTTTCGTTGTGTTCGACCTGATTAAGGATTTTAGAGGCATCCTCCCTAGAAAACGGTTGGTGCATGACGCTCACAACAAAACAAAAGCTCCTTGCAGCTAGCACGGATGGATTTGGGCCTTTGACCATCGCTTTGCGTGGCGTGTGCCAATATGCTTAAGCTTCCTGACAAACATGTCAACGTCAGAAATATGCCTAGCTACCGTATAAGCTAGCCTATTTGGAATTGTTCATAAATCCATTTCATGTGACACCTTTTTCACGGGATTTGTGACTTGCTACTCGTGACATCCGAATTTTTAAAATGTCGATAACCTTTCTTTGAAAATTGGATCGATGGTGTTCGATTGATTATGTACCTTATGTGTGTACAGTAGGACTACACCAACTATTTCATTTTCATGATTAGTCGAATAGCTTGATGCGCATGCATGGATAAGTCCGATCTTGACGAAGCTGCAGTGGCCCCCCAAAAGTAGGTTCCATGATGCCCCCTACAATCTACATGACTAGGACAAGGATTTTTCTGATGAGATTTTGTTTATTGTGGTGCAATCATGAACGAGGGAACTAAAAATTCTCTGATGTTAGGTTGGTGCACAGAGATTAATATGGCCGTGGATCATGTAACTTGATAGCTTGGCAAGGAGCAAATTAAGAATATATTTCGTGGTCCGACAAGGTTTTTTTTTGTTGTTCTATGGACATATAAAGTGGAAAAAATACATTGATTTAGGTCCTTGTATTCTAGAACATGTGACAGTAGATTACTTTGTTTTGCCGTGTGAAAAGTCACAATCCCTGGAGAAAGGCGCTTGAACCATGTCAAGCCCAGCAAAGTACTGTGGCACACCACTTCTTGCTGCAATATACGGTGATTGAAGGTGACACCACTACCAGGGGATAAGAAAGTTAGACAGCACGCGCAAAGTTCTCTGGGGGTAGTGTGTACAAAAAACTTTTGAGAAAGTTTTGGGCTAATCTTTTCCATGTCTCCGGTATGATTGAGCCTGACTCATGACTACTCGTTGCAACTCCTAGCTGAAGAATGCATATATCTCCAAGAATTTTTTTTGTAAAAAATATAATAGAATGTGATCGATCACTGAGCTGTAGGCTGAAAAAACTGCAGTTGATTGATGTTTTGGGAAACGGTTGGTGCTGCTAGGGTTCTCCATCTACCTGATGAAGTATACGGGTCGTTCATTCATCAGTCAGCTACGTGCTATCATTTCAGTCTGTGAGTAAACGCAACCTCTGTCCTACGGTCAGAACAAACACACGGGTCGTATTCCGACATAATAGCCGCTAATTTTCTATTGTATGTACTCCCTCCGTCCCGTAAAAAATGCAATTCTAGCTTTTCTCAGACAGATTAATAACATTGGTAAATGACCATGCTACCCTTAGTGACCTTCTCAATCCTACTAAATTTGGCATAGAGGTTGTTACTGCATGCAGATAATTATCTATTTTTAGAAATAAACAGTTGGTTACAGCTAGAATTGCATTCTTTTATGAGATTTTTTTTGAATCTCGGGATTGCACTCTTCACGGGAGGGAGGGAGTACTCCGTTTAAGAACTTTCAGACAGAATAAAAACTAATAAACCTTTTCACGTTTCCACTTTTCAAAAAGAAAACGAACATTGCCAGTTTTTACACAAGTTTGCTGATGAGCATGTTTTAGTGGAGGCCCAGAGTGGGGCACTTAAAACATATCAATTTTAGGACAATGGGAAGGAGGTAACGATAGCTATCCACAGAAACCAGTGCCGCCACGATGATGACGACGCGCAACAGCAGCAAAGCCGGCAATGATCGGGGACGCGGCCTTTTGACAGGATTAGCGCGGATTATGTCCAAAAGCGCGCGTTAATCAGCTTCATTAAGAAGCTCTGTCCCCTGCCTACCTGATCATCTTGGCCACATCATGAACGAGGAGGCCGGCGAAACAAGAAAGTGGAGCACGGCAATTAATTAAGAATGACTCGCTTGATCGTGCCAGGTGCCACTAATTAAATGGAAGCTTAATTGGATTTAGGAGGCAAAAAGTGTGGAATTTGATTTAGTAGCGCCGAGATGGAAGAGTTCGGTGGTGGCGACAGGCAAAAAACATGATGGGGTCGAAGTAAAGGAGGAGCATACTGTTAAAGTATGACTGAATTGTTTGCCTTTTCCTGTCAGTTTTAGTTAGATCCATGCGCATCCAAGGAGGGCTGGCATTAAATTGGATCCAAGGAATTGGACGAGCAATTCAGTTTCAGGTTGAATTAGAATTGAGCCATCATGGTTTCAATTCAGCTGTTTGGATAACAAGGAAATGAGCAATCTTTCTCAAGTTAGCTTAAAGTGTCCACAAATCCATATAAGATGTACTGGCATCTCCAAGAGACTTTTTATATCTTTTCTAACTTACAGAAATAGAGATTTTGGTGAAAAAAACGCCCTCCAACCTCTTCTTCAATTGGATATCCTATATTCCGAATTTCTCGCTAGCCAAAGATGAAGAGCGAGACGACTCTTGTCGTCACAAAATCATGCGTCAGTTTCACACAATAAAATGCTAACATCAGTAGGAAAGAGATGTGGCCAGGTGGGCTCAGTTCCAGTAACCCATTACCTCAACACTCCACGACAAGCAATTGCATGCTGTATGGTTCATCGCAAACACAGAGAACAGCCATTGTCGGTGCACCGCGAGGCAGGCGATATCACAAGAGTGATAGCCAGGAATTTCACAGGAAATGTTCACAGAACTGACAATGGAAACACAATGGAAATAATATATCCTTTCTTTGCTGCACAGTTTCGTCAACAGGAGATGCAGAAGATACCTAGGCTGTTAGTAAGGGAAAGGGACCAAGGACCAGCCGCACACCTCAGCAGCTACCAACAAGTAGGATGCCATATCCGTCTTTCGGGTGAGTACACATAGAAAAGATTGATCAACAACTTGTCCAGTGCTGCGCAGTGCCAAGACGCCGTGCAGTTCTAGCATGGTCCATAAGACCACAACTACTAGCAGGGAGGGGCCAACACGGTCAAAGAGTTCGTCCAGAATAATGATGAGATGAAGCCGAAGCTCATCATCGTGGTACAGTATGCCTAGATGCCGCATAGAAGCAGCAGGACGAATTGGATTATGGGTCCATCTATTGATTAGGGGCGTTCTTGAAGCTTGAGGATGATCTGGGTGACTTTACTCATGGTGTCCAAAGGATCCATCTCTCCGTCAAGTATTTTGCTGCATGCGCCAAGAGACAGACACCAAAGCAGTGGGCTTTTGGAAACTGTGAAACGACTGCAAAGAAACGGCACACATTCAGTTCTCACAACATTTAACAGGATTGCTGTTCAGCAAAGAAACAGAACTTATTCCCAAAACAGAGAAACAAAACTGTCGCAATTTCAGTAAAACAAAAACCATCAGTCGCCTAACTGCTGAAAGCTGGGAGCAAACCAACAATCCCAGTCTTTGTGCAGGTGTACAGCCAGTAAGCCAAAACGAAAAATGCAACACAGTTAACAGAGGCCCTGGGTACCACTTCAGAAAAATCTAGAAGATGTGAAGTTGTAGACCCTGAGGGTGAGGCCCAGATCTATCAATCAATTATATAGGATATAATGGGGATGCCATAGACTTGATCATTTGATGCAGAACCCATCACTAGAGATCTTGATTACAGAAAGGTCCTTTTATCCAACCATGGCATATATGTTTGTAGGGGGAAATGGCAGGATTAATAGAAAAAAAACTTGATTATGTGTCACTTGATGCTACACAGAACCCTAACATAATTATTAATTATCTAAACTATCCACCATATATATTTGCATTTAAACATTGGGCTATGCTCCATGAATGCTATTGGCATGTAAACATCCTTACACCTAGAAAATGTCTAGGGAATATTCATAGAGAATTATTCCAATTTATTTTATGGGAGAAACGTGCAGTACTTACCAACACTGTTATTGATGTGCATGCATCCTATCAACTAGAAAGCATTTGGAAATAACTTAATGATGCAATGGCCAAGGTGGCAATTATTCATGGAGAAAACGTGCAGTGTTTACCTCTCAGGGCTACAACGTTTGATGAGAGAACAAACATCTCAACAATGAGTATAACAGATGATGGAAACTCCCAAACCTGCAAATATTTACAATCAATTTAGAAAGAAAATAAATTTACAGGTAGGCCTAAGAAGAAATCCATAGTTGTTAGTACAAAAAAAATCTTTTATACCATCATCGTGAAAAGAAACAACTTGAAGTAGCTTGAAATGATCACAGCAAACAGAACCTCTCTATACCTGAGAAATGAAAATCTTTAATTGCAAATGAGTTTAAGGGCAAAGAAACAAATGAAATTAGAGATTCAGTAAAATTCAACTAGAGCAGAAACGAACAATGAGTCTATTACAGAATCTCTAACAGTTGCATAAATCTCATAACAATATTCAAGGGTCCATTCACATGGAATGCACTACCAACAAAGTATTCTTTTATTTCATTTTTCTCGAACACACAACAAAGTATTCTTTTAAGAAATAGAAAACTTGTCATGCTAATTGCACCTTGTAATGTCAAAACATAGTTTGAGAATGAACCGCAGTCCCAGGAATAACACGATCGTAAATATGATGTTCCCTAACAATGCATCACCAATAACCTGGATAGCAACAGATTGTTGACACTGATAAGACAAAAAGCAGTGAAAAACAATTGAATGTTGTCAACACTAATCACCTCAGTGCAATTGGAAATTGTAGAGAAAATGCTCCTGGAAGAAGCCCCATCAGCTCGGTTTCCTTTCGTAAAAGATATTCTGACTTGCATAGTTATGGATTGTTTAAGTTGAGAAGACATAGTTCATAACAACCAAAATCAAAGTTAAAGTTTGTGAATACTAAGGATACATGCGTCAAGAGCAATATGTATCAAAGTGGACTTGTAAAGTATTCCCTGCAAACCAGAACACAGTTAGGGAATGGAACTTTGGACATAATGACATAACCTGAAAATAAGTTCTTGAAGGGAAAGTATGAATCATAAGTAATGAAAACAGAACACTGCAAAATGAGAGCAAATTATAACAGGAGTGCCCAACTATGCAGCTAAAACTTATATAACAGAAAACAATGGTTCTTGTATGCTGTTGTCAGAAGAATCAAGAAGTCATAGAAGGTTGTAGTGCCAATGAAACAGGAATGACATCAACAGCAAAAGTAGAAAGCAATTAAGCAAAGATTCAGATTTCAAGCAAAAGTATGGGAAATATTGAGTAAAATGCAATATGGAAACAGCATTGTTTAAGTTTACTGTTACCATCATTGTTGCTTGTGTTATCTCCACGTGAAATCGGATTGGAAAAGTTAAGGAAGAAGTAAATATTCTTTTTTTTTTGCGGAAGAAGGAAGAAGTAAATATTCGCATTAGTGTAGAGATGGGAGGGCTCCTGGCTATTCAGCATGAGTAATGATTGACTAAACTATCTTTAGCCTCATCCATACATTAACTATTCTACGAGTGGACGTCTTCAGTAACTACTGTTTTAGCACAGAATTATAGAGTCAAGTGAAAGTGCAACGTACTTAGAGCTTTAGTTAATGCTATGACATCAACGAAAGAAAGGGAGTATGCAAATATTCTTTTTCTTTGCGGAGAGAGTATGCAAATATTCTTCTCTCTTTTTTCGGAGAGAGTATGCAAATATTTGTTTGAGCCAAATCCACTTTAATTCCAATAATATGAAACAGCAATCGGAGTCAGTCCAAACAGCATAAATATACCTTGTCAACAGATGATCCCATGCTCAGCTTATTAAACAGAATATGGCGGTATGCTCTTGTCTTGTGCAGGATCAGATCAATCAAGATGATCTACAAAAGGAGCAAACAATGTCAAGGCTTCAGTCAAGCATGCTAGGAGGAGTGCAGTTGACATCCCGAATTACAAAATTGCAAGATGCAAGGCATGGTTCATTGACCACCATACCATGAATTCGCACTCGATGTAGGGATCAGCAACAGCCTTGCAGTTATCCTAGGCACAAAAATGGACAGCATTCAGAATTCGACGGCTCACGCAGAAGGCAAAACGGATTACACGCATGGTGTGGAGAGTTGAGAGATCAGGGGGGCTGTGTGGCTCACGCATTTCATCAAGCGGGTGTTGCCCGGGGAATACTGCACGAAGAGCGTCTTCACGCGCCCGCCGCAGCCGACGCAGCGCGGACCCTCCCCTTCCGCCTGCGCATCGCCCATCGCTAGGACTCCGTCCGCAGAAGCCTCTGCAGGAACGGCCCGCCGCCGCCCAGCCCTCCGCTTCGCAGTCCAGGTCCAGTCTCCAACCTCAGCGCCTCCGCCCTATCGCCGCCTGGCCGCGGCTTCCCCTACCTCCCCGCGCTGGTCGCCGCCGTTGAGCTTCGGACCGGTGCGACCGAGTAGCCGAGGGTTGCGTTCTTGCTGAGATGGGCCTGGGCCCCTCCGAGACTCGGCCCAAAACTGATTCAAGGCGGCCTCTTTTTGGTTTCGTTAACTCTATGGCGCGATTGGCCGCGCTCGCGCGTCAGCGCGCGACCCACGCGGCCTGCGTGCGCCATAGACATTAGAGTGCGGGGCCTCGCACGGCCTGCGTGAATTATGGGCCGATAGCCTTCACATGCATGTGTAGTAGTTATTGTTCAGTACGTCTACGTACCCTATAGCCTGGTGGCCACATGCAACATGTTATTTATCCTCCACGTACCATACAGATGTGAGTTGATCCATTTATGTGTTTGGTCATCACGTGGGCTAAATGAAGTTGATGTATGGTGATGATTAAAGAGGCTAACAGCAAGTTAAGTTATGGTATTTATATGAAAAACTTAATTGTTATACACTTAATTAGTTTGTGTGCATTTGACTTCTTAATACTGATTATGACATAGTAAGTATTCTACACTATCGACCTTTTTACCTATCAACTTGATTATCAATCTGTATATATTGTGACTATAATACCTATTTGTATTCAGTTGCATTAGTCAGTGTATTCTAACTGTCAAGCTACGTATATTATAAAAATCAATGGACATATATTCTAAGAATCAACATGTGTATTCTAACTATCAACCTACGTATATTATCAGTATCAATCTATATGTATTATAATTTCTAAATATCAACCTGTGTATTCCTGCGTCAATTTTATATTATGATTACCAACCTACATATATTATGACTATAATCTACATATATTCTAGTAAAATACAAGTTGATAGCTTGTGTTTGCATTTAACAATCTCTATGTCCAATATATGGTATCAATTGAAGATATGTTTATGGCAACCTCTATAGTCCAATACTATCAACTTAAAATATCTTTTTTCTTGGCAACCTCTGTAGTATAATACTACCAACTTACATGTTTTATGGCATTCTCTGCAATCCATTACTATCGGCTTAAGACATTTTTTGTGCCAATATCTGGTTGCCATTCGAGTCAACACTTTAGACGTACATAGGTTGATAGTTAAAGTCTATATAAATTAATATTAGAATCTACACACAAAGTCTATATAAATTGACATTTTAATCTAGATAAATTGATAGATAGGATCTAGCACAAGTTTAATATAAAAATTATATCAATTCATAGCTATAGTTCTATGTAAGTTATAATGTATACAAATTGATATTCATTATCTATAGAAATTGATAGACATAATTTACTAAAGGTGATATACCCATAACCAACATGTGTTGATAAAGTTTATATAAGTTGATAGTGTAAATCTATACGAGTTGATACATCATCAGAATCTATATAGATTGATACAAATCATCTACATAAGTTGCTAATACTGCTATACAGAGGTTGGCAATATAAATAAAATTACTTTGAAACCTATGGAAAGTGGATCTTGTTTTGTAGAGAAAATCATAAGTAATATAATGGTGAAAACGGATTCGCAAACGGACGCTTGTTGAGAAAGTTATCATCAATAAAAAAATAGAATGGAGTAAGTCTCCCTATCGTGCTCCTCCCGCGTGGATTAGCATATGTTACGACAAAAACCTGCTCCCTCCTGTACTCTGGTTTGCACGCTATTTGCTTCGGACAGCGGGGTCGCGCGATTGACCGGTGCGCGACCCGTCGCGCGTTAACAGTCCTTTTGGTTTTTGCTCGCTCATCATGATTCTATAATTTCCAATTCCAATGTTGGGATTCTATATTTCTATTGAACATCTCTTTGGTCCACATCTCAGAGATTTCTGGTTCCATGTTATTGTTTATTACTTTGATCTTATGTGCATGTAAGCACAAAGGATAAATATGCACCATCCAAAATTTGGTGTAAAGGCACGGGAGGAAATAAAAAAACACTACAGATACAATAAGTTCTGCTCGAGTTTATTCGCAAAACAGATCAGAATGACATGAGCATTATTTGACATACTAGTTGAAACCCATCTTCCTAACACGCTTGGACCTGTTTGGAAGATTGGTCCATAGTCCAATTCCCTTAGGAATCGGGAAAAATTCCAACATACCACCTCGAGTTTGAACACAAATGGATTATAGCAGTAGCTAGACGGTCACAGTGGCCTCAATCTCTTGTAGCCTGAGTGTAACAGCTCTCTTGTGCGCCTCTAGCCCTTCCACTTCGGCCATCTTCGCCACGTACGGACCCAGCTTTCTCAGTCCTTCCTCTGTTAGCGACTGGACCGTAATGTACTTAAGGAAAGAATTCAGTGATACGCCGCTGTACATCCTCGCGTAACCATAGGTTGGAAGGACATGGTTCGTTCCACTAGCGTAATCACCCACGCTCTCTGGGGTCCATTGGCCCAAGAAAACAGAACCTGTCATATGGTAACTGAATATTTAGATTGAGATTGATGTGCACAACGGGTGGCATAAAGTATAGATAACGATCAATGTCACCAAAGTAACGGGGAAATTATGCCTACCTGCATTCTCAACTAGCTCCTCCCACTGCTCAGCATCCTTTACATTGATGATCAAATGCTCAGGGGCATACATATTTGAGAATGATATGGCCTGCAAAAGGGACAAACAAAGGTCAGAATTGACAGTGTCGAGGTCCCTGGTCACAATAGTATGGTGATGCACCTTGCAACACAGATGGGCAGCACAGATGAATCAGGTGTTAAGACATGGCAGGAAGCAGGAATGAAAAAAATACCTCAACCATATCCTTGGCAAACACAGTGAAACTGTGGCTAAGTGCTTTTGAAGCAAATTCACCTCTTGGAAGAGCGTTGCACTGCTTGCTAACTTCTGCTTCGATGGCATCCAAATCAACACCATCTCCAGCAATAACTAGAACAACCTGACTATCTGGGCCGTGCTCTGCCTACAAAAAGTTGGGCAGCTAACTGTAATGATAGCATCATGAACATGGTATGCCAATAGGAGGGTTAGCACCCTAAAATTAAATTAAGCATTTCAAAGAGCAAACATGACATCTACAGTGCGGATCAGATTAGAACAATTGAGAGAATATCAGTACCTGAGATAGCAAATCAGCAGCAACATGAACTGGGTTTGCATATTTATCAGCAATGACTAAAACTTCAGAAGGGCCAGCAGGCATGTCTATAGATACCATAGCTTCACTGTTCTGCAGTCAAACAAGAATCAGAACCAAAAAATGATTGCACATGGAAAAGATTTGCTCAAAAGGCAGATAATGTCAAGTTTTACACGATGGAAAGAACAGAACAAACCTGAAGAATCATTTTGGCAGCTGTTACATACTGGTTACCAGGCCCAAAAATCTTCTCAACCTGCAGAGGTGGTAATGAAGCTAGCAAAGATTATGCGACCCTTTGATCAGAAGTACAGTCAATATAAACATATTTTGTAGATTTTGGTGACTCAACATGCCCATATGTGAACGAGAAGAGTTTAAAGCACTATAAGAGCATGGCATGCCTCATAAAGTGATAAAGTTTACCAATTACTATTAGAGTTATTTAACAAGCAAAAGGTAACACATTCGATAGAGGCCAGAATAAGACAAAAGATAAACATGTAACCAATAAGTTTAAATACTACAAATACCTTTGGGCACGACGCAGTTCCCCATGCCATAGCTGAGATTGCCTAAAAGCAAACATCATTAAGAGCACTGAACTAAATAATGAACCACAAGATAATCTCAAGTCTCCTACTACCTGTGCTCCTCCAGCTTTCAATATATGTGTGACACCAGCTTTCTTTGCACAATAAAGAACCTCCTGCGAGAAACAAGAACAGTGTCTAGTTCCACATCAAATAAATTTTCTGAGGAAAATAGTGTAGTTTCATGTCCCGCAAGGGTACCTTGCATATGCTACCATCACGGCTAGGTGGTGTGGCAAGAACAATAGTTTTGCATCCAGCAATCTGTGCAGGCTGGCAGAAAGAGAAACTATATGAGAAGTTTCAAACAGTGAATCATGCAATTAGTTCAGTTGAGAGGATTTGAGTAGAGGCAAGCATACCACAGCAAGCATCAATGCAGTTGAAGGCAAGACAGCCGTGCCACCTGGGACATACAGGCCAACAGACCCGATGCATCTTGTCATTCTTTTACATCTTACCCCCTTCGAATATTCAAGAAAAGGGCATATATAATTAACGGAGCACATGTAGGAAAGGTCAAAAAGTGTAAATGGAAACATTGGCACATCTCTTACTTTCATATTCTCAACTGTCTTCTCGGGTAATTTTTGTGAAACATGGAAGGCATATATATTGTCATATGCAACGTCAAAGGCTTCCTTCACAGCTGGATCAAGCTACAGTACTTATATAGGTAAGATAACCAAGCACATAGTAAATAGTAGAAACAACATAAACATAAGCACCATTTGCACTAAAAAAATGCAAACTTATTAGCATCAGTGGAACATAATTCTACAGATTCGAAAGCTCTTAGTGGAAATAGCTAAATCCTAGAGTTGCACAGATAGGTAACTAACAAAATCATGCATCATGTTTTCTATAAATATATGTTTAACAGTGCACAGATAGGTGATGTTGATGTTGATGTTGATGTTGATGTTGAAGTGCACAGATAGGTATCACATTCGACCAGAAATCCAAAGAGAAGAAATAACATGATACATGGAGAATAACATCAATTTTTTTATCTAGTACATGACTTGTATTAATAAAACTGCAGGTATCAGGATAACTACCTCTGCATCTGGAAGATCGCTAACACGCACAACAACATCATCGAGCATGACCTTGTCAAACTTTTCTGTGTAACTGGACGGACCAAACACAGAAAATTAAGAAAAATCTTTCATTCATAGAAGAAAAAGCCAACCATAACAGCAGCACTTACTCCTTAACAGCACCATCACCTCTGACGCGGACATCCTCAACAATTGGATTCACCTGATTGCACAAGACAGAATCCCATGGTTCTTAGGCTATTAAACAGTACTGGACTCCAATACCATGATTAATCCCCATCTCAACTTACCGTGCCGAATATGGACGTGAAGTCAATGCGGGGACGAGCCTTGAGGCCGCTAACCTCGGCATCGCTGAGCTCGGACAGCCTATACGACTTCATCGCGCTACTGGTAGTCAACCCTGATACTCAGAAACCAACATTACGAACCAATTGCTGGCAGCAACAGTATATAAGCCAACAAGCGCGCACCTCTGAGGTTGAGGACCTTGGTGGAGGCAAAACGGACCCCAGAACCAAAGGAAACCCTAGCGCTCCCAACGAGCGGCGCCGGCGGAGCGCGCAAGCTGCCCATCAACAGAGCGCGATTCAATTCTGGAGCGTCGCTGAGTGTCAGAGGCGATGGGAGGAAGCGAGCTCATCGAGGAAACGGAAATAGAGGGAGGGACGAACCGTAAGGATACGGCGGCGGGCTTCCTCCGGCGGCGACGGTGGAGGCGATGAGAGAGGGGAGGTCTGGACTGGATTGAGTAACTTTGCTTCGTGACGGCACCACGTAACTTTTGGCATCTCATCCACCGTGCAACATGTATCTAACGGCTGGAGTTACCTATAGGCTAAAATCCAATCTCCTCTGAGATTTTTTTTCTCCACGGAAGGCACGAAGGCGGGAGCGCTGCATTCCGCGCGCCGCCGCCGCCCTTCCGCGCGACGACGCCTGCTGCCGCTCCCATCCTTCCACGCGACGCCGCCCTTGGGCGCAACGCCGCCCGGCCACCCGCTGCCGCGCGTCGCCCTCCGCACGCCGCCAAGCCCTCCCGCGCCACGCTTCCATTGCGCCTCCTCATCCTCCCGCGCGACACCTGGAGATGGTGGCGCTCACGCCGGCCAGGAGGAGGAGGCCCGCATTAAAGGGGAGGGAAGAGATTGGTCAGGACAGGAGAGGGAAGTTCGCCGCTGTGGAGGAGAAAGAGGTGGGATGCGGACGCAATTGGGGCACCGTCGTCGTCAGGACACCATAATGAGTAAGCTTGCTTCTATTTCGATGACCTTAGCATGGATGATAGCTTACAAATTAATACCAGCATCTAGCAATTTGAGATATAGTGAACTATAAAAAGTTAATTTATTCGATTTAGTGATGGGATTGTCATCTGTTCTTGATGTTGGGTAACAGAACAAGAAGGCCCAGTCGAAAAACCTAAGAATGAAAGAAAAAACTTGGTTTGATAAATTATAAAAGGGCAAGTGCAATCCACCTAAATCTGCTGGACACAAAAAGAAAGGAGAAAAAGTATCTTTTTTACGAGCAATCTAGAAATTTCTACATGCTATTGTTATTCATTCCTAAAGCTAATTAGTTGTACTTTCATTGACAGAAATGAAAGAAAGATGATTGTGTAGCCACCAAAGGAAGTGAACAATGATGGCATGAAGAAAGGAGCAATTGGGGGGGCTTGAGTTGAAGAGGACAATGTTATTAGATTTGGCTAACTAAGTATTTTGTGGGCTAACTATAGTATTTCACTATTTTGTGGTAAATGTATAAGTGAAATAGCCAAGTAAATAGTAGCATTTGTTGCACTAGAATATCCATTTGAGTGATTTAAAGTGCCATGGATTGGTGCAGTTCTATGAATGTTGCTTTGAATGACACTAAAAAATATTATGTGCATTTGTTTCATGTTACGTGTATTTCAAAATGTTGTTACAGTGTTGATTTGTCAGGCTGCAATGACCACCAAATGCTAAGTTAATCCGTTTTTGCCTTCAAAGGAATAGAGGAAGCGTCAGATTCAGAACGGATGGCTGATACATAGCCAAAAGTTACAACGTGACTTCAAGAAACAAGGCGTATCCGGGAGGTCTCGCCGCCGTCCGTGTCCACTGGTCTGTCAGTCACACGCACGCACGCACGCACTCTCTCTCTCCTCTTTTCCTGGATGGATGGGCCTTGAGATAATGGGCTAACCCGGGAATCATATAGGCCTAGAAGCCCAGTGAGCAGAGTAGAGAAATAGAGTGGATTGGACTGCGCCAGTGACCGCGGCAACTTAACTCGGAGATTGATTCGGCAAATTTGGAGGTCTTTAAATTGATATACTAATTACGAAATCTTAAGTGCTGTTTGGTTCAAGATCGTTAACGCAAATGTAAAGGGAATCAATCACAGCGGTAATGAAAATAAATCCGGTGTTTACTCCATTTGTTTGCAATTGTCAATGTAAAATAGCGCCAGTAAAGATTTGGATCGTTAACCGGCGTCTGCTCCCACTCCCG
Organism: Echinochloa phyllopogon; assembly: GCA_033239725.1. Classification (NCBI taxonomy): domain Eukaryota; kingdom Viridiplantae; phylum Streptophyta; class Magnoliopsida; order Poales; family Poaceae; genus Echinochloa; species Echinochloa phyllopogon. The sequence goes on along the minus strand of BTCW01000009.1, from coordinate 4,527,707 downwards.
CAGGCCAGGTGCGTGCCTGCGTGGACGAGCAATCTGATTTATGCGCAGGTGTGACTTGTGAGCAGTATCAGAGTTCTTCTAGTCCGTATCGCTTTACAATGTGATCCGATTACCGAGGAGCCCAAACGAACCCGATTACAGAGGAGCCAAAACGATTAGGATATAACAGTATCAGATAACCACGTTACTGTCTGTAAAAACAGTAGGAATACCGGCATACCGCAAGTTAAAAGTTAGCTCATGCAAGACATGCAAAATACTCTCGGTGTCGATTCTTGATCAACAACATCAAGAAGGAGAATGAACTGTCTACTTTACTGCTTACAATGTGGGTACATCTGATCTACCTGGTGCCCTGTTCTAACAGTGAGAGCATCCTTCAAAACGTTCTAGGACCTAGGCTGCTATAGTGCTAGCTAAACAAGTAACCCTATTATCTATACCCAGCAAGCAACTAAGCAAATGCCATCTGTACATTATCAGGCAGTCACTGTCATGAACATTTCTTCTCTACAGGATGTGGTTTCAGATTTCTGGCATCGAGCATCTGCAGATAAAAACAAGCTACCACGCTCATGATGCCTTGATGTTCCTCATGAAGCTTGCTATCTGGAGTTCTGCCAGCATGTATGTACTTGCATTGCACAAGTTCAGCAAGGTAACTGCTGGTTCAGTTGTCAGTACCATACAGCCAGATCAGGATCTGAAGCCTAAGATAAGAATTCTTCACTTGGTCTGCAACTGCAGAGGTGTCACATGGCTAATCACATGAGGAACCAGTGTGGGTGACCAGTGGTCGTCAATACATGCCAATGAGCCATAAAACAATATGTTTCCAATGGAACACGAAACATTAACCACCAAGGGAGATCTCACCAAGCTGACCTTATTTACGTTGCATCGTCTTCGTTCTGTTTACTTCTCAAATCAGCAACAAGCTTGCATGTCTTCAAGAAAGCATCTAGCAGCTGTGTACAGGGGTTCCATGTTAAATGTTTGCAATGTTCTGTATATTAAGAAGAACAATTGCTGTGGCATGGGAACATGGTACTTACACCAGGATGATGCTGCAACGTAGGAGAGTAGCGATCAAGAGTTAAATATATCTTTTGAAGAAGGCTTAAATGTGCATTAATCTTGTCGCCCAATATGACAACCTGAATCACAACAGAAATATTTCAGACTCGTTGCTCAATAAATTTTTTGTTACTATGCATCACATATTTTTCTAGTCAAACAGAAGTTTAATCTGTAAGTACCTTGGCTTCAGCCTTTTGGAGTTCAGAACGTCTAGTTTCAAGCATTTGTTTATACCAGAGCCCTATTTTTGTTAGTACCACGGCTTGTCTGACCATGTGGCTGCAATGATCACTCAAATCCTCTGACCTGAAACGTTCATTAGAATGAAATAGTTAACATTGGATTCTAGTTTTCTGTAAGAAATAGAAATGCCTTGAAAGAAAGTGTACAGGAAGATAAACAGACCCATTTCCGGTTCTTTCCACTGAAATTCTTTTCTCAATCTCTACAAATTCTTTTGATAATTTCATAATAGACACCAAAATGCACTCCAGCTGCTTTTCCTGCTCTTTCTTAGGGAGAATACTACTATGATCCACATTTTTCTTGTCAATTTCCTTGCGGGCACCCGATTCAATCTCTAAGCTTGAGTTCTGTTTAACAAGTTCATCATACTGCAGATCGTGCCCATTTCTTCTTGGTGATGTGCGAGGCTCCATCTCAATATCACGCAGAACAATTTCTGTACTCTCTTGTTTAATAACTTCTGGATCTTCCTGGTGATTCTGGATCGGAAGTCCCTTTTCTAGCTCTGCTAACTTCTCCTTTAACCTGTGATTTTCTTCATTGCATAAACATAATTCCTTATCCTTTTCAGAGATTAAGGATTCAAGTAAAGACATTTTTGCACTAAAATTCAGTGCAGCTCCATCCATGCTGTCCTTAGAGTCATCAAGCAATTGTCTTGTAACAGTTTGGTACAACCCATCTCTAACATCACCTTCAATTCGGAGGTCCTCATACTCTTCCCTAATTTTGTCAATTTGTCTCAGGAGCTCTTCTTCCGATGACAACTGAAGAGACAGTTCTGTACTGGATTCAGACAGCTGAGATGATAATGCCTTAACATCCTTCATCTTATCTGCAAGCAATCCTCGGAGATGCTGATTTTCATAGTACAAAGCATCTATTCTACTTGTCAGTCTGCATCTTTCATCGAGCTCGTCATGAGTCATGCAGATCGCAGGTACCTTTATATTCTTGGAAATGATATGGTCCACTCTCGATATGATCTCTGGAATTTTCTTTCTCAAAGGTTCAAATTCCATGTCATTCCTAAGAGAATGCGATCCCTTCTCCCGTTTAAACCTGAACAGTTCTTCTGTCTTCTCTTGCAATGATGATTCGTGCATCCTTTTCAGCTTGCTGATCTCAGAATTAAAATAGCTTATCACTTCCTCTCTGGTCAAACCATTGAGATGGCGAAAGTCGGATTTTTCTGAGATGACATCCTTTGCACCAAATGATTTTTGCTTCCTGAAACTCTTACTGTATTCAGCACGTGGAGAACGATCCTCTTTTGCTTTCTTTCCAAAGAAATTCTTCCACCTGTTACTCTTATTGCCTGAACCTTCATGCTTGCTGTTAGAAATATGAGCTTCTGGTACTGAAGGCAGTAGTAGCTTACAAAGAGCACCAAGGTCTTGACGCATAGCAGCAAATTGAGCTATTGCTTCCTTCCAGTTCCTGCTCATGGTGTTTGTGATGCTAATTTGCTCATACAGCCTCCTCTCTAGCTCCTCCTGCAGGCCACTGACACACTCCCCAATCGTGGCGCCGAAGACTTCCAGTTGCAGCTCATGATCCCACTGGAGATCAGACGCCGATTCGTTGACCGACCCAAGCATCTCTCTCGCCTGTCGGAACACGGCACCCATGAGCAGCTTCAGTGCGTTGAACCTCTCATCAATCTCAATCAGCATGACGTCAAGCGACATGCCCAGGTGCGCGCCGCCGATCACCCGGCCGTTGTCCGGCAAGGCATAGCTCTCCAGGCCGGTGACGCCTCCCTTGAGCTTGCCGAGCTGTGCGTCGACCTCCACCCTCATCAGGTCCAGGTACTCGGCGCACCGGGCCTGCGCGTTCGCGTCGAAGAGGTAGCGGTTGGACCGCGACGCCACCGCTCGGTCGGGCCATTCAGAGTAGTTGTCCGGGCTGGAGCTTTTCAAGGATAGCAGCCTGGGCGTCAGCGCCGGCGAGTCCTCGGATGTCACTGACCCGCTGCTGAATCTCGTGGCACAGGGCCTGGTGGTGTCGAGGAAGGAGTAGCCGCCGTTGTAGAAGCCGGCGCCGTTGTCGGCGTGAGGTTGGGGGTGCGTGACGCCGGATGGACTGGATGATCTGCTGAGCAGCGGGTTCGTTCTCTCGCTCAGCACCTGCAGAATTCAGAGTTTCAGTTCAGTCTAACATCTGACGGTTTCAGAATCGGACTGAGGAGTGGAAAATTTAACAAGTTTCATAAAAAAAAACTTGATCAGACAGAATGATTAGACGGTGCTGGAAATTCCATGGAATAAATATGTACATTCACAGGTTGACGCAGTGTCATGGGATCAGTGCAGGTATGAAGAATCTGATCGAAATGAAACGATGAGCTCGAAAAATCAAAACAAAACGGCATACTTAAAATTTCACCGGAAATGAAACCCAAAGGCAGACTTTCACTGTCCATTTGTGAGCGGCGAGAACTTTTTGATAAATAAATCAAAATGATACGGCAGTTCCAGTATCAACTAATTAATTCTGATGAAACGGCAAACAAGGCCGCTCTAATGAGCACCCGAATTGTCGATTGTTTGATATATTTCAGAAACGAGCAGGCAATTCTCGATGAAGTCTTTGAATTGAGGAACCAATTCGAAGCAATCAACAGCGGACTGGACAACCGAATCAGGATGACAGCCAATTCGGATGAAACCAAACAGGCAGAAACCAGAAACATGCAGTGACGATAATCACGCACGCGTGGTAGAAGCGAAGCGAAGAGAAGGGAGGCGAAATCGGATCGGACGGATCGCTCACCGGCTGGACCGCCTCCATGGCCGCTCCGTCCTCGCTCGCCGCCGTCACACCTCTGCGGGGTCTCCACTACAGCCACGGCAGCAGGTGGTAACTGCCAACGAATACGCCCGCCGCGACGGAAAAGGCCGTAGAGGATAAGAGGCGGAGAGCGCGGCACCGAGTGCTAGTGGGATACCGCGGACGGCGACGGCGACGGCGACGGGGGCGGGGGCGGAAAGGAAAGGAGTGAAGCGGAGTCAGAGCGGAGCAGTAACGCGCGCGACAGGGACGCGCCAGGAGGACAGGGGGTATACCCCGCGCGCGCGATCAGCAGTTCAGCACGATGGCGGCTGGGTGGGTCAAGGCGCAAGGGCAGGGAGAGGGGGAGAGGGAGTAGTTGGGAGGCGGCGGAGGAGGAGCCCGCGGTGACGGCGCGGGAGGGACGGGTGCCTGGCCGGCGTGGCGTGGCGGCAGGGGAGAGGGCAGTGGCCACTGGCCCCGCGGGTGGCCAGAGCGGACGTCGGCCGAGGACGCGGCTCGTGATGCGATCGTACGCACGCAGCCACTGCCGCCGTGGCGGCAGGCGGGCCGTGCGACCTGCAACTGCAACCGCTCTGGGTCCAAGGGCCAAGCAAGGGGGGTGTGGGCCACTCTTTGCTGATGTCATGCTGTATGACATGATTTTGGTTTTTGTGTAGGTGCAATGAGACAGTGTTAATTAATTTATTAGTGCAACAGGTGATGGAGTTAGGTGAGGATGTTCTCATATGGGCACAAACCAGAGAAAAATGAGAAAGGAATGTGACACAGAGGGTGGATAAAGGGTGCGAGTTCTGAAGAACTGTCGTTCGGCAGTTGACACTTGACAGTACAAAGTGGCCAGTGAATGGGTACAAGGGGCGAGCATTGAACAGTTTACAATGCAATGCTTATTTCTTGATATTTTTTTTCTTTTCGACGAACCAATCATTTTTCTTTCTCTTTCTCCTATTGGTCACAGCAGCAATGCAAAGCGTTTAAGTGACTGTCTCGAGACAAAGTGGAGGGCCAGAAGAGACATCGCTGGCTGGTCCAAGAGCCACGTTTTAAACAATTCAAGTAATCAGGGTCCATATGGAGAGTACGACCAGGACAGAGACCTCTACGAGATGGAAATGGTAGCAAAACACAGCACTGCAATTGTAAACAGACGGCTGAAAGTTACATGCTCCATCCTGTGCATCATGTGACGCCGAAGCTTATGAGTTACATGGGCGATCTTATGATTCTCGCCAAGAAATTTTTATGATTTTACACCGACGAAAGAATCATTCGTCATTCAATTTCCAATTTTCCATCATTCGTCTCTTCTTGGCATTGACTCGCAGCACAACAACCTGGAAGTATCAGACCCTAGTAAACCTCAACGTGCCATTGCTTGTTCTTCTTGAGCTGCGACAACTTCTGCTCCCAGCTCTCCCCTCTCTGCTCCGCAACCTTCTTGAGGGTGTCCTGAATCCCAGGCATCATCCCCTTCAAACCGCAGAAGTATATGTGCGCACCACCATCCAGAAGCTTGAAAATCTCGTCACTGTACTCCTCGATCTTGTCCTGGACGTACATCTTGCCACCACTCCTGTTCTTTTGCTCCCTGCTGAGGGCTTTGTCGTACCTACAGTTTTCAGCACGAGTCAGTTATATTGTACCAATATGCTTCAGATAAGTAATTCACTGATGCTGCGACCTCAAATAGTAATCAGGTTGTATGATGATGCAGACCGACAAGTTTCCAAGTCAACAACAGTGCACAAATGTGGGTAAGGATAGATCAGCACATGAAATCAGGCATTAAGATGGATGTATTCTAACCTGAAATGGTCTGGATACTGCTTAAGATAGCTTGTGAACTCTTCATCGTAGAGAAGGCTGTCTGAATTAGCAACGCCAAGGAAAAGCCAAGCCAGGCCACCAAATCTGTAGTTCGGGACATCTTCCATGAACATGCGGCGCAGGTACCCACGGAAGGGGGCAACACCGGTGCCAGTGGCAATCATTATATGGGTTGCTTTTGGATCCTCCTCAGGTAGAAGCATTATTTTGCCAGAAGGACCTGAGCTCAAGATGAAATCATATGAGATGCTTTGAGTCTACAACATCTATCATCTTCGATAAACTAATGTGAAAAGCAATTATACTAGCAAGAAAAAATAAATGTGTACACAGCTATACAAGTAGTGGCATATCTGAGAGCTAAGCATTTTTTTTTACTTTATAGGTAATCAGAATGCTTTACAAGATATCATATAAGTATAACTAAACGTGAGATAAAAAAAGACAAATATAAAGTGCAGTCACATTTTACAGAGTATCTTTGGTTGCTACAAATTATAAAATGGCATCGCTGTTATGGTGGCTAGCGTGTCAACGGCATGTTTTGCACATGGTTATACCATAATGTTGCAAATCCATGACACTGGACACAAAAAACTCCTGTTTCTTAATGCATTGGAAGCAGGGTCCTGCTGTGTCTTAATTTTTCATCTCTAGCATAATGTATATACTAATACCCTTATAAAGAATCTAAGAATTGAGAAAGATGATCTACTAGGTGAATATCAGGGAGTACGTTAACCAAAAGAACTAAAGGACCACCATTGTGGTCCTTAGGCTCTCATATAACACTTGAAACAGGAATGCCTTTACATCCATCAAGAAAGTTACCTGTCAACTGAATCTTGTCCCCAGGTTTTGCGTTGCATAGGAAGTTACTGCAAACGCCATTCTTTGAGGGATCCTCCTTGCCAGTTTCAGGATCATAATAAACTGCACGGCGGACGCACAAGCTTCCGGTCCGTCCATCAAAGTTATCTCCATACCTAGTCGACGCAATCGAATAAAGCCGGACATTATGCGGGGCTCCAGGCTTTTTGGGGTTTTCTCCCTGACAGATGGAAATGCATTCAAGGTTCAGAGAGTTATAAATGTAAAGAGAAAACATGATGGACAATAAAAGAGACTAATAAAGATTTGGTACTCTATGGTTAATCAAAAGCAATTTTGCTGCACAAGATGTCTGGTATTCATTTGTTGACTGCAATTTTTTTCCTAGCCTAGTCCTACAGTATATTAAATCGCATACTAAGAATAATCTCTACAGATTCAAAAGGAACATCAGTATGACTAAATTCTCTACATAGTATAATATACTTTACACCATCCACAAGTAAATTTGGTTGTTCGTTATCCAATAATATGAGGGGAAACCAACTATGAGGAAAACTAATGCATGTGTTCACAAAGGAAATGATTGAGAGGAGGAAAAACTTACAGGAGGAATCACACCAAAACTCTGGCCCTCCCAGTAAGGCACATTGCCACCGTGGTCAATGACAATATGGCAAGTCTCACCCGGAGCCTTGGGACCTACAAGCCTCTCCACCGAGACAATTGTGGCCGTGTAAGGCTCCTTTGGCTTGTATGTGTTGAGGGGCGGCTCCTTGGCGCTCTCCAAATTGAGCGGTGTGACGGAGACCTTGCTCTCGCTCGCCTGCTGGACCGACATGCAGAGCACCTTGTTCGCGTGCCTGGGCCGCATTGCCTTGCTCTCCCACGCCAATGCGCCACTGACCCATGATTTGTTGCCGAAGCAAACATTATTGTTACCCTACAGCACAATAAAAGACTAATTTTAGCACGCCAGTATCGGGCCATCGCCATTTGAGGAGACGCTGTGACCTGTGAGTTCAGGATCATCAGCATAAATGGCAGACATGAAAAAGCTATCTAGTTCAGCAGCAGGTGCCCCGAACTACTGAAGATGTGCGCGGATGTGCATGGCTGATAAGCGATGAGCTAATCTGCGCATAAAAAAGCAGCACCTAGCCGAGATCTTGCATCACTACCCAACATTTTCGAACTGCTCCCTTTTGGAATCAATCTACTTATTTATTTAGTCATCTACCAACCCAGAGCCCACCGAATCGCAAAGGATTCCACTACAAGCGCTGCAGATGAGCGAGTTTCAGCGCAGACGGCACTCACCTTGATGCCGGAGCTCCCAACGCCGCGATCCGAGCCGAAGACCGGCGCCGAGACAGCCACCTGCAGGTCACCGAAGAAGAAAGACCCAAACCCAATCAGCACCTGGGACGTGATCTCAACGATGGGAGATTTGGAGGGTCGCACGTACCCGAGACGCAGCAGCGGTCGCCATGATCGATCGCGGGGGATGGATGCGGGCGGGGTTTTGATCTGAGGACGGGCGGGTTTATAGAGGGGAAGGGGGAGGGCAAGAAGCCAACTTTTAGTGAGCTCTTGAGGTGACGGAAGGGGCGACTTGGCTGCTTGCGCAGCTGCTAATCGCAATTAGTAGAGCCCATTTGCTCTGCTCTTTGGGGGAAGGCTGGCAGGTCGATTAGTAATCAGCCGCTAAACTTTTTTTTATTGAATCCAGTTAGCTGGGCAACTTGTGTGCTTTTGGTAGGGGGTGGTATTGCTAATCTAATTTCTGGGGTGACCAGGGCAAATTTGAGTTGGATTTGATTAGAGTTTGGTTTAGCCGTGTGGAGGCACGGAGAGGTTGTCTTGGCTGATGATTGGCTACTGGAGTCGGCTAAGCGGCTGCTCGAGTGCTCCAGTTGGCTGCTGAAAGCCTGAAATGGCCTTGTGGGGGTGTCAAGGGACGGGACGCCTTGACTCAAGATCACACGGGTCAAAAGATGCCGTGCAGGTTGCAGCCTAGCCCGGATGCATGCAGACCTGCAGTGTACACCGTCCAGGTGCATCGCGAAAAGAAAATTTTGGAAGATTGTGCTTGGCCCATTCCGGATTTCCGATTGGCCAACCGGTTACATACGGTCAGCAGATTATCATTTACCTCTTCTTTACCTGTAATGCCTCTCAGATTATTTAAAAAGAAAAACAATAGCAGGAAGCCTGCGGCTTCTCCTGAAGCTGCACCCTGTAACTGTGAACAGCGCAATGCGCACCAGCGTTATTGCCAATTTCCAACGACCTAGATTAGAGTTCTCACCTCATGCAATACTTGCATAAGAGAAGGCCTCTCATGTTTTGACCCTTCTCCATCTTTGAGACGCTAATATGAAGCTGATGCACGCATATTTACAACACTAAACAAACTAAAATCTCTAAACCTACCAAAGTTTCTCTTTGCTCTCGAAACGGCAGACTGTTTTTCTCCAAAAGGCCAGACTATGACACCTTCCCCTTGGGGCTACTTACTACCTACAAGGCACGCTAGAGTCTTGACAGATATGAGTTGCGGCATCCCGCTTCATTCACATTCCCATGATGTGATTCAGGCCAGGATGAGGGCCGCCATTTCCAATGTTTGCCATCGCGATCTTATGCAGCAGCTGGTGGAGCCATAGCCTGGCTGTGACATCATCCTCTCTCTTTGTTTGCAATAAGGATTCAGAGTCAGTGAACGGTTGGAATTTGAAGCATAGGTATTCAATGTAAAGCTTATATGGTGCAGAACAAAGACTCATGCAGAATCACCTCAAGGAGGTCTTGGAATGTCCCGTCTCTCAACACGGTGGGGAGGCGAGTGTTTAGCGCATTGCAGGCTCTGCATAAGCATAGAAAGGTTTAGGCACATCATAAGAGCAATATTACAAAATCGAAATTTGCACGAAGCACAGCATAAACCTTGGATTGTCTGTCAGCCTTAGGTAGCAGCGGATTATGTGCTTCAGCAACCTTGGGGAAGGTTGCTCAACAGTTGCATCAAGCATCTGAGCTAGCACATTGGTTACAGCAAAGAAACGCTCAAAAGTAGTACAGATGTACTTAAGTCCTGAGTCATCAAGCAGAATCTTTTGAACAATAAAAGTGGCCACCTGCATGTGTTGCTTGATTGAGTTACGAAACTGAAGCAATAGACCCATATCTCAATCAAAGATCAAATGATCTAGTTAAATTCCTAACAGTAACTACACAAGGCAATCTATATAGTAGAAAGACTTGTATCGAAGAATAAAATCGGTCTTACACTGAAAGCAGACAAAAATGAAACTACACAAGACAAGTTCATTATGAAACTGATTTCTGCTAAAAAAAATAAAATAGGTTGCAACATACTAGTAGCTAAAGATATGAAATAGTTTGATCTCTCAAATAGTGATCTAGACAAACAGTGGGAGAGTTTTATTTATTTTATTTATGACAGAATAGTACACCAAAGGAGCATGCAAATTGTGTAGTCCACATAGAAAGAAACCTATAAGATTATTATGTTTTGGTAATATTTAAGCTAGCTAGGTAAATACCGTTTTCGAAATCTCACTGCCCATTTCCATAGTACGCAGACACAGAGGAATTATTTCAGAACTCAGCAGATACGCAATGACTTCATGATCATCAACCTGCATACATTACCAAAAAAAAACTGAGTTCTTCTTTCCCCAAATTATATTTGGCCAGAAGCAAAATGAGTGGATTTACACTTCTACAACACAGTTGAGCTCTTCATGCATTTAAGACATAGAGATCCATATGGCTTAAGATCCCAAACAGATCATTTAATCAGCAAGAAATTCTCACCACTCTAAAGTCCAAATAGAAATTCATAGCCATTGTTAGTTGTCTTCAATTTCTTACCTTCACAAGAGCACCAATCACACCCAAGCTGGTAAGCCTCAAGTACTCATACGGTTTTGTTTTGTAGGTAGTGTTCAAGAAAGGGTAAAGGTACAGTGGAATCTGTGCTGCAAGATGAAACTGTTACTGACAAGGACAGAAGCCAGATGAGAAAGTAATACTGGTACAGGGGCAAACTTTTACAGGCAAAACTACTAGATGTGCTATTTAGAATACTTAGCATGTGTTCCAAACAAGAGAGAAATTGGCATAATTGGGACAGATTCTTCCAAGATAAACAAACATAAGGATATCCATACTTTGTCATAAACATTAAGTATGGCAGCAGTCATTACCATTTATGAATGACATCCTAGTGTCAGGGTGCGATGCGACACACTGCAATGAAACAAGTAACAGAAAAAGAAAGTTCAGGGAACAGAGTGGTGTACAAAACCAACTTGAGGAGCATGAACTGATAAGAGTCTCAACTGATAAACAATACATTAAAACAGCTCCACACATAGAACTATACTATGAAGTTGGCAGATTTTTCAATTCATCATAGTTAAGGTAATGCATCCACGATATACTGATAGATTTTTATCAATTTGAAATGATATACAACACTTCAAAGCATCCCCAAGTGCCATGAGTAGCTCCTTGCTTTCTCATGTAAAAGCATACCTGAAGGAGTGCCAGTGCATTGCAGACACGGTTTGATTGGTCCTGTGATAATGTTGCGAGTGAAAGCGGTAGGTAAACTGCGACAATTTCCTGCATATGTTTCAATAAGCCATATCAACTGAATCAGAAAGATCAATGAAAGACTAAATTGATTTCTATGAAGATCGTACAACATACATGCACAACATGACTAATGTAAACAGCATGCGCTTTGAAGGTTCATAGGTACTATTCTGCATTCAGAAGCTGCAATTATTTAACCCACCTGGAGTAATGCAGTCATCGTGCCAAAAGAGTGCCATAGAAGTGGAGCAATATCTTGTTGAAACTTGTCTCGATTCTGAAAGAAATAGCAAGGATCATCATTCTGCGTGAAAACTTTAGCCCCAAGTTTCAAAATCAATACTTAAGGATGCACACTCAAATGTTTGAGAAACAGTTTAATTAAACTCGCCAAGTGAGGTATGTAATTTTGATGGAACAAATAATCATCTACCAAAAAGCAAAGCTTGAGGAATTTATTCGCCTAGTGCATTAAATTAGTAGCGTCACAAACATTAGATCACAATCACAATAAGCCTTACATGCACCGAGCACAAAGGCATAACAAGACATTGAATTGATGTATTAGAACGTCTTTGAATTCCATATGAAAGGATGCTAAACAGTGCAAAAACACTACGATGAAAATCGGGAAGCTTATATCTATGTAAAAAATGTTGATTTATTCAGGGCCTGCAAGCGCGGACAATCAGGCTCCTTGTCTGAATGTCAGTAGTTCATTCGAGCCAAATCCCACCAGAAAACTGCAGCGCTGTCTATTTAGAGAGCAAGTAGACATGAAACGAATTGAGCTATCCAGTCAAAACTATGTGTTGACTAGGTTCTAGGTACACTTATATTCTAAAATCTTTGCACAGAAGAACAAATACTAAACAAAAATGACAAGAGCTAACATTCACCAAACAAACTGCTTTCTTCGCAAAACTTTACGTTGGGACTAAAAAAAATGTAACATATGAACAAACATAACATAACCGCACTGACACAGCCGCCACTGAAGCGTCACAACAGTAATCATTTACCCTAGAGTTGCAACCTATCAACAGAACTGCATGCAACCTACGGTAGAACATCGTGCCCTAAGCAGGATTTACTCTAGGCACAGCGTTACACCACCATGGTCACAGGTCACGACTTCCAAAACACCACACGGCACCGGTGATCAGAGAGAGAACGAGAAGGGCGAGGGATTATTCCCCCGCAACGCGACGACGGAGAGAGTGCGAGGAGCCATTCACCTTTGAGAGCAGGAAGAGGGCATCCCCGCGGCGCTCCGGGTTGTAGAGGTCGAGCACGAGCTGCTCCGCGGCCGTCAAGTCCTTGTCCTTCGACTTCGCCGCCGGCGCCGGGGGAACCCCAAAGGACGGGCCGCCGGAGTGGGGCGGCGGCGGATTCGCCATTGCGACGGATGCAGCGGCGGATTCGCGCCGGGAATCGGGGAGGGATTGGCAAATTGGTTGGCGATGGAGAGATTATTATCGAGAGCGCCGTACGCGACTGCGACTGCGCTGCAGAGAGAAGTTTACGGCAAATTTAACGAGCCCGAGCCGGCTGGTCCCATAGTTTCCGGCCCAGAGCGGCAGCAGAACGGCGATGCGGCCCAGATGGGTCACCGAGGCGAAGCCTCTGTGGCCCATCAGCGACGCGTATCTCCCAGCTCCGTGGTACAGCGTTGTGGCTAGGAATTCAGCTGTATTTGTGTTTGCTTTTCAAATATCTTGAGATTGATCCTACAATACTAGTTTTCTCCTTAATTTAGAAGAACCCCAATTATCAAACGATGCTAGTGAGTAGTGACACCGACACAACGATGTGATTCAGATTAGATTGCCGTTAATTGATTTGGTTGAGTTTTTCCCTGCATACATTTTACTGGTGTATACGTGTTGAGACTTGGTAGTCTGTATCGCTGTAAATAGCGTAGCATTTGCAGTGTAGCGATGAGATTGTGCTTGCTTTTTTTCTTCTTCATTGGATAGATAGAAATGGAATCACTTGATCGTGATTACCAATTCAGCTCTTATTCACTACAGGCAAACAGGGCCGTATATTAGCAGGGGCAGGGTGGGCGACCGCACAGGGCCCCTATCCTGCAAGGGCCCTCAGCTTATAGCTAATCTGTGTGTTTGAGGTATAAGGTGCAGGACATTAGCTTTTTGTTATTCATTAGCAGCTTCTGCTGAGAAGTGGTACACATACGTCTATTGAATTCTCGTGCAAATATTAAATACAATACACTAGTACGAAGTATAGTAGACAAATATTTTGAACTGGTAATATTTTCACAATATCTTTATATTTTGACATATATTTAGTGCTTGACAAAGCAAGGATTATACATTTTTACATTTGGTGACATTCTCAATGTTTGTCTTTGTTTATAAATATTAACAACATTCAGGAGCACTTCTGTTTTGAGCGCTAAACATATAATCGTATTCAGCAAAATACGTCTACATGAGGGTGTAATTTCGATGATGCACAGGGCCCCCAAATATTGCGGTACGGCCCTGCAGGCAAATGGAGGAACAAAACTTGGAGTTCGTCGAACGCCATTGCTTCAAACATAGCGCTGGCTGGACATGCAGCAGACGAGATTGATGCTTTTGACGCCAGCCATGGCTTGAGCTCTGCTGTCGCCGTGCTAATTCCTGCCAGAGCAACAGTAGAGCAACGCATGCTTCAACTGAAACAAGAGGCTCCACGCATCACAGGAAAAGTTACAGCAATCCAAGATGCCCCAAAATAATCTCAAGTGACAATGTGCCTGCATCTGATTGTGGTTGCTCAGGCGACGCCTAACATCTGGCTCTGTTTTCCTCTAAACTAGTTCAGGAACATGTAGTCGTTCGTTAGTAGAGGCAGTTTTCAGCATCCGGAGCGTTCAAGATTCTGTTGTGTGTTTTTAATATAAAAAAACTTAAAATTGTGTTGGTCTCAGAACCTTGTTAGAATTTTGTGTTGGCCTCAGAACCTTGTTAGACTGAAAACTTCCATATGCGAGGACGAGGTTATCACGCGTGAGTTTGTTTATATGGTGCGAGATCATGTACGAATGGAAGATAACGTTTTATACATTTTTATTTTTATTATGTTCTCAGTGATGTCTGCATCGTTGCGCCTATGTCAATTTCTTTGTGATTCGTTCACGTACTGACATACAAGCTTAATGCTACAGTCATTCATTTGTGTTTCATTCATTCATATACAAGCTTAATATTGTAAATAATAATGTAATGCTAACAGACCCTTGTAAATTCGGGGAACTGCTCCGGTACTCCTCTTCTGTTTTTTTTCACAAATCCTAAAGCAATCTACTAATTAGTTAACTATTTTATTAATTGCTTTTCATCTGGTCCCAAAAAAGGTACGGTCCAGCCCATGCTCACCCACATAATCCATCCAAGATCCGCATTCTCCACTGTTTGTTCTGCGACGGCGCCACCAAGATGACCGGGGCAACGGCGCTTCACGGCGGTAACCTATTCGTGCTATCAGCTCCCACGCCATTGGCGACGCTCACCGGCGGCACTAGACGCGTGGCTCGTCGGCAGCAGCACGCCACGATAGCACCGAACACATCAAGAGCGACCTCTCTGCTCTCTCCGCTATAGCAAAGTTTTTCCTGCACAACTGCACCTCCATACATGCATGCGTCCAAGGTCCAACGGCCGATGATGCTTCCAAGTGATGACTACTAGACGAGGAAACATTTGATTGGTAGACAAGTCAAGAAAGACAGGATTGACTGCACCTCCACACATTTTAGTTCTGTAATGTTAAGCAATATTTGGGGGAATCATTTTAAAGAAACCCGAATTTCATTACTCAATTGAATCCAAATCACAAATTCCACTTTTATCTACTCAAGAACCTCACTAGTAGTATTGATAAGTTAAAAAAATAGTGTAGAATACGCTCAGACCCGCAAGGAGCTCATCAGAAGTATCTAATGTGTATGTTTCTACTTGCTAGCCAGTCAGTCCATCTAAGATATCACCACGGAACAAAGAGAAGATATATGACGTACAGTTACATGAAACAGATCAAATGAAATGCTAAGTTTTCAAAAGTCACTACAATGCCTACTGCACATGCCTCAAAACTCTCAGTCACCGAGCCAATCTGACTCACTAGCCATGTAGTGATGGCACTAGGAAGTAGTCAGTGACCAAAGAGTAAATCAGTAACCAGGAAAAGGTAAGTAGTTTCATATCACAACTATTCTGCCTTAAAGAACAAATGAAGGTATTTTCACTGATGGTCCTGGCAGCCCACCAAGTGGCTAAGTAGTATTTACAATTGCATGTTGTGCATAGGATCAGGGGCAAAAATGTTACTCCGAGTGAGATTAATAACAAGAAGATACATCTCCTAGAATCTGCACTTGCTGTCATCAGTGAGTTTAATTTGGCGTTGGCAAGTCCTCCTGTTCAATACGTTCTTCGATGGAGGTTTCATGAATCAATTGCTCTTCTCAATTCAATATAACAACCAAAAACAACTTGTTTTCAAGCAATTACTTATTCCATTAGCTCTCGACTTGTCTAGCAATCACTTGGAAGCCGCATCAGCCGTCAGACGCATGTGTGGAGGTGCAGCCATGCAGGGAAGACTCAATGTAGTGGAGCGATCCGCTCTCATCGGTTCGCTCGGTGCTGTCGTCGAGTACTGCCACCGGCGAGCGTCGCCACTAGCGGGAGCCGATGGAACGAATGGGCTTCCCGATGTGAAGCGCGCGGTTCCGGCCAGCTCGGTGGCACCGTCGCCTCCGTCTTTGAGCGATGTCGCCCTGTCCTCGGCGGACCTGCTCGCGTATCACGCTAATGGAACGGTGCCGAATAAACGGAGCGGTGAATGCGGATCTAGATGGATCATGGGGCGGGTATGAGCTAAGCACAGGTAGGGCTGGGCCCATTTAGGACCCAGATGAAAATTAATTAAGAAAATAAGTAATTAATTATTAGGCTGCTTTAGGATTTGTGCAAGAAATTAAACAGAGAGGACCGGAGCAGTTCCCGTAAATTCGATTTGAAATCAGCATTATGCTGTGAGATATCAAGACCAAAATAATCGAATTAGGAATTACTGAAATGTCACTCAGAAAATGAAGTTGTTCCAAATTGATCTGCACGGTACCCATCATTCTATGTTTCCCAAACAGATCATCTTAGGTGAGCAGACTTGAAGCCGCGTATCTATAAAATTTCCAATCAACTGGCAGATATATTTCCTCATCATCGATGGATATCATCCCATACATGAAACTTCAGTTCAAACTTGCAAATTGTGTACTCATCACAAACAACTCCAGAGCAGGATTACGAACTAGTAATAGACTAAATCCTGCCAATTTCGTTACAATTTGCAAACATCGAAACCAGGATAAAGTTTTTGAAGGCCAGCTCACAGCACGCCATCTGACTGGATTAGTACATCGAACATAGGTTTCTGTAAGTTCTCTTCACCAATCTAAGCCCAAATTCCTTGAGGTGAATAGGTCTTCGACGTAGCGGATTACTGGTGCTGATGACCTGACAAAGTTCTGCATTTGAGCCTTTGCCGACTCCTCTGCAAGCGAAAAACATTGCCACAGGTCAAAATTAAGCTATATCACTGTGACAAACCTAAGATATCTCAGTATGCTTTGGATAAATCTGTAACATGCCCTCTTCTTTTTATTTTTCATGCACTCAGACAATAGGCAGACATGAATATCAGTTAGCTCTCACAAACAAGCAACTACATTCATGCCTTGTAACTTAGACAAACTAGACATTGTGATGTGATCATTTCAGCATAAAAGTTAGTTGCTTCCTGCTTTGCCATAGGCTGAAACTAGATATTTAAAGTGCAGAACAAGTGAAAACATATCATGGTCACTCACCATCTTCATTCAATTTCTTCAACAGCTGGGACTTTGAGGGAAGCACGTACATTCCAGCAGCAACTGCTTTCCTTATGGTCCATCCATGGTGAGGAGCAAACACCTGAGCATAAGCTACTGACGCTGCATCCTTAAGCGAGTTGCCCCTGAAATCAATACCAGAAATTGACCACATTCAGTCACTAAATGTGCATGAAAGGAAAACAAACATGACAGTTTAGTAGACAAAGTTTTATGTAGCTCAGTGAAACGAAGTTGCTCTCGTGGAACTGGTACTTACTCTGTGACAAGCATTTGCTCAAACAGAACCTTAACCATATCAATACCACGCTTCACTCTGAGCAGATTCCTTGTATGGCTCCCAGCTTTCCTGACAGTGTCCTTCTGAATGTCTAACTCAACCATCGAGGGCAATGTTGAAATTGAGTTGGATGCCTCCAGCAAATCATCAACCTGTAAACAGTTCATAGGAAGTGATCAGAGAGGAACACCAAACAAAAGCTCAGAAATATCAGATAGCTAACCAGGCAACAATGGGTGCAAATTCAGAAACCAGAAGCAGCAGAGCAATTATCAACCTCCCAACCCATGTAAACTAGTTGCAAATAACATTAACTGGGAATGAGACAATGAGTGAATTATCCAAGTATAAGTGCCTTATTCTGAATGATAAATTATTGACTGAAGAGAACTACCAAATAACACTAATAGTTAAAACGAAGTGCGGCAGATCAAATTTGAGCACCTATGACCTATCCACCATAAGAAACACTAGCCTCTGATTCAGATGCAAATATTGCATCCTGTTCGCACTAGTTTGAAGTTATCGCCTCAATTGCCACATTCAAGGACAAGTAAGCAGATCACATAATTCAACAATCCAAAGGGGGGGGGGGGGGGGGTGGGGGTGGGGGGGGGCAACTAAAAAGGCACACAGCTCCTGCGCGTTCAAGGAAAAAAAAGGAGGCAACTAGCCAGAAATTCAAGTAACTTTGTACTATTACCAAGAGCCCAAAGTAGAATAGTTGCACACTTAGTCTGCCATGTCAGTGAATCATCCAACTGCCTAGTCATAAGGAAAGAGATCTGCTAAATAATACTAGTAGCCCAAGCAAAGCAGATAGGATTCTAGTACCCCAAATATCCATAAACAAACAAGCACAGCGCCTCAGAATTTGATGCTATGATTCTGGTGTAACATCTACTTCACCGGTGAGTGCATTTCGTACTAGCATCCTATCCTTACACAAATCTAGGCTCGATTGAACACCTCAGTCGCCACATACAAGTGCAACTAAGCAGCAGTCAACCTAGAACTCCATCAAACCACGCCAAACAGCTTAATCAGGACAGCGATTGCAGTCGCGCATAGCGGAAACGAGGAGAGGGGAGTAGGATGTGCCTTAGCGACGTAGTCCATCTCGGCGAACTTGAAGGCGATGCCGAGGCAGCCGAAGAGGACGGAGACGTTGGAGCAGGCGCGCGAGAACGCCCCGGCGTCCATGGCCCCCGCCGGCTGCTGCTTGGCGACGGCGGCGAGCTCCTCGAACGACGCCGCGATCCGCCGCAGCGGCTTGTCCGCCTCGCTCGACCCCATCGCCGCGCCGGCCGCTCTCGCTCGCTGACTCCGGGAGTTCGGGTGCTGGCAAGCTGGGGGAAGCGAGACGAATTTTTTTCTCCTCTTTTAGGAGAATATTTTTCTGCGCTGCCTTTCGGCATTTCTACGCTGCCCTTTTGAGGTGGCACCTTGCGAACGGGCAGCTGGCGACGACGCCGAGGTTGGCCGATGCCGTGTTGGGCTTCATGGGCCGCAATTTGGACTACACTACGGCCCATGCCCATGACAAGAGAGAACAGCTGCGACGCTACGTTACTGTGTTTGGGGAAATTTGGAGGCATTTGCAGAGTGAATTCGTTGATTCGGATCACTACGTTCTGGGCGAGTTTTAAAATTTTGAACGAATAAGTTCCGTCAAATTTTTAAATAGGTACAGTATTTGCCAGCGGGCACAATTTGAGCGACTGCGTTCATGTGAATTTGCTTCAGAAGTAATTTTCGGTTCACCGTTGAATCGTTCACAAATTAATTGTCTCCTTACAGTAAAATGCGAGTTTATAAGAAAATTGCAAACAGAAAATTCGGGTACTAAAAATAACGAGGTGCAGAACAAACCCGGGTTGATTAGAGTCAGATTCAAAAGTGTCAATCAGCAGAGGCCCGCGATTTAAGCGGATCCTAAGACTGGGGCGACAATTTCACATCATCATCCTCAACAGAGCACCGAAGAAAACACCATTCATTAAATTTTAAAGGCAAGAACCTACAGAACGGCGAAAACAAAGATGCTAGCCAAACAACAACACGGCGAACGAGCATATAGCAAAGATAGAACCAGAGACGAACGAACGAACTGTACGTGGAGTCAGATTTGATAACAAGTCAATCAGCACAGGTCCGGAGACCGGATCGTAAGACTGGGGCGACAACCATATCATCATCCTCCCAAACACCCGTCGACATCGCCAGATTGAAATCAAGAGGGGAAAACAGCAACTGCGGTTCAGCATTCACAAAAACCAAGTCAAAAGCGAAAAGAAAAATCAAACGCAGATTGAAAAAAGAGGAGAACATGGGAGCCAAGAACGCTAGACGGATGAGGAAGACTCGGCGGTTCGACGTTCCGCGTCGGCGAGGCGTTAGCAGACGTGGGAGGAGTCGAGGCGAGGCGCGGCGGCTCAATTTAACGCCGACGCAGCAGGAGGATTAGGGTTTTGGATGGGCCTTTGGATTATTATGGGCCCGTCCGCTAACATGCTTGGAAGAGAGAGATGGACCGAATTCGTTGTTACGGGCCGTATAGTTGGGCCTCCAATGACACATTTGGCCTGTGATTAATTCTAAGAGAACATATTATGGCTCTGTTGCATTTACCTCCCAACAGACTTTGTTGATTTTGTAGTTCATGAGAAGAAACTATGGTTTATTAAGCGTGGAATCAGCTTGATGGATCGTATTGCAGCAAGCATGTAGCTACACCTGAATTCATACATTTTGCTATACCGTGTGTTTTTAACCGTACCTTTCGACATCATCATTTTTTTGAAACATTTTCGTCATCATCATCAACACACGTTTTATATGCAAAACTATAGACACATTATATACACCTTATCTAATGAATTTCATCATCATACATATATGTACATGAGACACGGCTTGTTGCTCAGCCCTTACAGTTGGAGAGAATGAAACGAGCTACGACTCGTGACCACCAAATAATATAGTACAATGTCAATGCATATGTACATGCTCGTTACTCAAATCCAATGGCTACTTGTCTACCGCGATGGCCAAGAGCACAAGACACTCGCCACGGAAACGGCGGCTGAATTCCTCGGATCATGTGCAAACCGCCGGGCGTGCTCATCATATCAATCCGTCGTTGCTGCCTTCTCCTGCAGCCTCTTCTCCTTGTCGAGCATCTCCGCGAACTCCTCGTCGGTGGCCTTGAGCATGTCCGGCAGCGGCAGCGCGACGCCGGCGTCCTCCGCGGCGCGGTGGCGCGGCGCGATCCGCTTCTCGAGGCTGAAGGCGAAGTACTGCGGGAAGGCCTTGACGTCCTCGACGCCGCCCCCCATGGCGTCCACCAGGTACTCGAACTTGGGCTTGTAGTTGCGGTCGATGCTGAAGGTGAAGAGCGCCGGGCACCGGAGCACCATGGCGACGGCGTCGTCCCGGGACATGCCCAGCCCGGCCAGGAACTCCAGCTTTGGCGCCAGGGTGCGCTCCACGCTGGAGACGAGGAGGATCGGGTCCTGCAGCGCCAGCGCGCGGGTGTCCCGGAACCCGAGGCGGCGGAGGTAGATGAGCGCGGGGCGGAGCTGGTCGCGGACGCTGCAGGCGAGCACGCGCGGGCACTTGATGACGACGCGGCGGTGCGCCGACTCCGGGACGCCGAGGTCCTCGGAGAGGAAGGCGAAGACGGGGCGGAGGTGCGCGCGGACGCTGGCGGTGAGCACGGACGGGCACATGCCGAAGACGCGGCCGAGGTCCTTGAACTGGAGCCCGCGGGACTGGAGGAAGGACACCACGGCGTGGATGGACTCCGGCGCGGCGTCGCGGAGCGCCGGGTTCACCTCCAGCGCGCGCCCGTAGTCCACGCCCATCAGCTCAAGGCTCAGGATCTTGTCCTTCACCTGGGACGGCAGCTCCGGCAGGTGCAGCGACAGCGCCGCCGTCGCCGCGGACATGGTCGTCGTCGACGTCGTAGCGCTGCGCGCCGGCACAGTTGTCGCCGCCACGGAGGCCGCGGCGGCGGTGGAGGGGGGCTTGGAGGATGCGACGGACTGCTGCGGCTTGGCGACGGGGAGGGAGGTGGAGGCGTAGAAGGTGCAGAGCGGCATTGCTGGGGTGTAATTCGATGCCCCGTCTGACGGATTTGGAGAAGCTACGAACTCCGAAGTCTGTGCAGATTAGGGAATTGGGGAAGACGAGGATGCAATCGGGAGTGAGTGAATTGAAGTGGCATCTCATTCTCATCCACTTCTTTATCTCGTAGTATCTGATGACCTGGCACTCTGGGTGGTGCTGATTGGCTGCTGGGATTTGACGAGGGTGATCGCCCGTCAGATAGCACACGGCACAAACGAACAGGCCATCAGATACAAAGAAACAGAAAAGATATGAGGAAAAAATTAACATAAATAAAAGATTGGGGAAGGAGAAATAAGGACATGCTACTGAAGTTATGAATATGAAGTTCAAGTTCGCCATAAAATATATAATGGGTTACTCGAATAAATTCCTGTCATATGAATACTTTGTTGAATCAACTCTTTCGGAACAAATACACATATATTGATGTGACGGCATACGCGACTATAAGGTCACTCCCACGGGGTGACAACAATCTACAGATACTATCTTAAATGGACTATTATTTGGTTTCTCCTGTTACACCAATCCGAAAATTTTGGAATGTTATTTGTGTCTAAGAAAGACTTCAGCTACAGAAGTCCCAATCAGCATTTTCCATAGCTTCTGCTCACAGAAGATCTTCTCCCTAGCTTGCGGTTATGAGTTATCTGATCATCCTGCAACGCACCAATTAGAGTTCTATAAGATAAGAATGTACTTCCAAGGGTGCATTTCTTATAGCCATCCAAATATCACAATACAAACAGCAGATTCTTGATCAAGTTTTTTATATCACAACAAAGCATGGAAACATTTAAATAAGTTCTCAGTGAGGTTAAGTTATTGCTACCGATTTTCAGACACAATTCAAATACAATAAAAACTGACAAACAAGTTTTACCATATATAATGAAGCTGCAGAGTCAGATTGCATTATTTGATTTTGAGCTTGACCAAGTGATTGGAACGTATCAAGTGCATCTATTGTCAACTGCCAACCGGAGAGTGCTGAACTACTTGAGCTGGAACCAATGTTGTTACAGCATGCCGCTGCAACAACTCCGTTCACCCACGGACAGTAACTATTGTGATGCTTAACAGGGTCAAATTCCAGAAGACCCAATTCATAGTCATTTTCACCATTCGTAGCTCCTGAAAAGAACATAACAAAGTATTTACACGAGCAGAAGACATTTAACTGAGCATAATCAGGAATTAAAAGGTCTATTAGCAACAACAATATCGAACCATTTTTTGTCCCAAGAAAGCTGGAGTAACCTAGAGATGAAACCAAACATGACCCACTAAGGGAAAAAAAGGAACTTATATAAAAATGAAGGTCTAACGACAAAAAATCATATGGTAACTGGTGCTTATGGTATTGAATAATGTTCAATTTATTGGCAAAGCGGGCTTTTACAACAAAAAGTGCTGAAAATATATCTACGATAGAAGAATGAGTTGCTTGTCACAGGCCAGTCATTTTATGATACATGACTACATGAGGAACTTCCAACATCATTAAAGCATGGTCAGCGAATGTCCCCATCAAATACAAAATATTAACAGGCAAAACAGCAACATGGAACCATGGAAAATGATGCAAAGATACACAACAGTAATAATACTATTAAAGTTATATCTAGCAAAAGGCTTGAATGCAAGTACCTAATCCATTCCCGGGATCATAATCTAGCCCCATTAATGCATCATCAGTAGTAAATATCTTGCCAGCCTGTGTCACATCGTCTTTAGATGGATCAGACCCAGCACGCGTCCCTGCGTTGCAAGAAAGGGAAGGTCGCATGCTGCTTTCATTACCGGTAGCATGACCTATCTTTTCTCCACTTTCAACGGAATCAGCTTTGGTACAGCCATATATTTTCGAACCACTGTCAGCTTGGCCAACTGACCGAGACACCATATCTTGGCTGTCTCCATGAGGTTCATCTCGATCTACTTCTTCGGGTACAAATTCATCCATTAATCCAGGTCCTAGAGCCGATTCACCAGTCTGCCCCATTGTCTCAGTAAGCTCGGCAATAGGTTCAGCGTCACCTACAACACTCTCAGCTCTATGCAGAGACGCAGCATTTCCATGAATCTCAGCCTCATGGCTAGCCCCCATGCCAACACTTCCACCACTAATTCCTAAACTAAGTTGATCCCTTCCAAAAGCAGGAGCAGTTTCAGCATTAATGACTTCCTCCCCTTCATTTGTACTGCTCCCTCCTATTTCTCTTGCATCACTTCCAGCAGCAGCATGTGCATTAGCACTTTGCTGTGCTTGATTGCTATAGTTAAGATCCAAGGCATCATTCATGTCAATGTTCCTATGTGCACTAGAAGAAGGCATATCGATATCATTACCATCACCTGGATAATACTCAACACTCTCCATAGAATCTTCCTCGGAAGTGCGAACATCCATTGCAATAACAGAAGATGCCCTCAGAGAATCTCTAGCAGTTGGACGCTCAACAACTGTCAGGTCAATACCTCTAGAGTGATTGAACATGCCAGCATCCACCTCAGGGTCAAAGGACAAGTTTCTACTGGGACCAGCTCCAGATGATGGACGAAAGGCATCAAACAGATCAAACCCACGGGACTTCTTATTTGGGACATCTGAATCTTGTGCGGCATCATCAACTTCCTCACCATCACGACCAATGAAATTTCCTTCAATGCTGTCAGCATGCTGTAACCTGTCTTGTGGATTGTCAGCTGTGCTCCCACCTTCCTCAAGGTTACGCTTCCTTGAACTTGGACCACGGGACTCATATGAGGCCTCACAATCACCTACTTCACTGCCTGTAGGTTGTCCAATCATCAGATCCCTTCCCATTCCTCCACTATTGAACCGCTCCGACGCAGCAGGTGTGGCAGATCGAGGTGATGGTAATCCTCCAGCCATTGTTAAGTTTAGATCTACTCCAACAATTGATTTTCCCTCATTTGTTGCTGCTTCATCACGCCCTTCATCTTGACCTCTTTCCACCCCATCAGTAACCCACTCATTGATCCCACTGGCAGCACTGATCCCACGTGTCAGTGTTAGCTTTCTGCCCGTTTCAGGCACATCGATGTTATTTGGACTGAAACGAGAAGGGCGTAGCACAGGTCTAAAGTCCCACATCCTGACTGTAGCTCCACACAGACTACAATCTAACAGCGGTGACCTCATGCTGCATCCAGAATCTCTAAGGGGTAATTTGCCTTTCCCCTTATCTTTCTTGGCCGATGCAGAAAATGAATTTTTGTTATGTTCAACGAAATGGGGATAGACAAGTCCGTCCGGTCCAACTGAGGGTGCATTTTTAGCTGAATGGGTTGAATTTTCTTCACAGTCTTGAACATTTGGAAGCCACCTAGGCTCCCATCCACACAGGCCTATAAGCTTCTGCGCCTACAAATTCATTGATAAAAGCACCAAAATTAAAGGAAGATACAAATACTTGAGGCAATGCAAAACGATAGCATGGCAGTGCCACAAATAAAAATATAATGTGTGTACATGAAAAGAGAAACATACTTGCGAGTAGCTACAAGACAAATCTTGGTGGATATCAACCCCTGCTGTACTCTCTGCTTTGCAACCCAGCACACCAGATAAAAAGGTAATTGACTGGGACAATAGACGGTCAATTTGTGGGCTCCTGGCCATCCTCATGTTCTCAATTGCAGATGGTGCAATCACAGGAAGAGAGGTAAACTGTAAAAGCCCATCGCAGCGATCTTTAAAACCTCCAATAAGAGCTGATTGTGTAAGGTGGAGCTGGATCAAGCTGTCAGCACAGCTATTGCCTCTCCAGGGACAACTATTGTGGTGTGCTGCATCAAGCTGCTCGGCAAAGGCTTCTCCAGCACTTGCAACTAATAGAACATACGAGGAAAGGTTTCACAGCTGAACAAAATTCAGTTTGCAAAGAGAGATGTACCAATCTATTTTCAGCCTAGCACAACAGTAAGAAACAAGTAATAACAATCAGACCAGTGAAAGTAGTTATTAAATTGCTGACTGTTTTTCAACTTGGGAGATGTCAGATGTCAGTTTACCAATAATTCAACATGTGAGAACCTAAATATCTAGATGACTGAAATCACTGTAGCATGCCTCGTATGTAAACTCTACTCTCGCCACAGATAATTTATCTCTGTTCGTATCTCTTTTGTGCAAGTGTTTTCCTTTTCCACATTAGATCTGTATATATGATTCTTGATTACCTTTTCTCTAGCATTTTGTGCTTACAACAGTGAATATTTATATGATCTGACTCAAGTTCGCAACTATTCTAGCTGTCAAACTGAACTCATCAACGTACATTACAGGGTGAAATAACATTGGTAAATTCACCGAGAGAAAAGTTAGCTGTCAAGTAAAACAGTACATTGAATGCACAATGTCATGGTTTGAAAAAAAAGGGGTAAATATAAGTTTCTTGGATATTCAAATGAACGCCTTTTCCCCAGCCAAACATATAGTTAGCTTTTGATCGTAAGGCGAACTAAAGTTGTACTAATGGTCACTCGAAACAAAATACGTCCTGTGTGGGTCTGCTCCCTTACAGTTAGTAGCTGAGCAAAGAAACATAAAACGGCTACACATAACAACTGGCTACATCGCATGGTAGTAAGTCCATCACAAGAGTGTCCTATGAAGGAACATACCTTCAACCGGAGACCAGGACGTCAATGCGTTGAATATAAGATGCACACCACATGATTCACATTCAATTTTGTCCAGTTCAATGTTCACCCAACCTCTTTGAGCACAGGCCAATGAACTAGCCGCCTGGAGAAATCAATGTAGGATGACATTACTAATAATAATATATTCAGGAGGATACTTATAAAGGCCAAGCAACCATCCAGCAAGTGCCTGTCCAGACTAACACAGTACCAAACATCACTTCAGACTTTCAAAGAAAAACAAGGTGGATAGTCTAACTAGGACAGTCACATCGCCCCATATACAAAAACTTTTCAAGCGCAGTAAAGCATTTAAATGCTACTTGCAATGAGCAAAAGGGTGAAAAAGTAGCTTTGTTTGAATTTCAACATATACAAGCAAGAACTTTATGTTATAGCCATAGCATTGATTGGATTACAAGCATAATAAAAATCAATTTGCGTGGGTCTGCATGTGCATAAAGATCTGGATTATAGTTGTTACATTTTGGAGCTACGATATGATTTTATTTATTGTCACCAGCAAATTATAGACGTGCCAAAAGGAATGCACAACCAACACCGTCATAGTATTATGGGTTAGTTACAGGAGTAACTTGGGTGAAGAAGAGAAATCTATTTAGTTGTATACCACAGCCCAAAGGAGCAATATATGGTACGTGAGACACTACACAAGAGAAACCCTAAAGCATATGAAATGACACAAGTACTGTAGACTCTTAACAGCTCCAACAATAGAAGATACCTTTGGCTTGGAAGCCCATGTTGAAGGCTTAAATGTTGCCAGTCGACGAAGCAAGTCTCCACGTTCCCATGGTCTACATGATGGTGCAGAATCCATGGCAGTTCCAGCAGCATCAAAACTGTGGGAAGGGTGATAGGCATGTGCGGCAACTTGTGATGATGAGTCAACTCTAGAAGCTTGTCTGCCAACATTAGTTTGCATAGCAGGTGATGAGGCGCCAGCAGAACTGAAAAACAAAGGGGGCTTCAGTTCAAGAAACATTGGCATTAGCTTGTCATCCAAATCAAATTAGCATTTTCGGGTTCAGCACTCCAACATAGAAAATATATAACTGTGTTACAAATCTAGCATCAAAAAATATAGTGAGATTGAGCTGCCTAGATTTAAAGTTCATCAACAAAGCCAACATGAGCTCCAGGGAGCCACAGTGCCACACCATCAGATGCACTACAGTTCTATACTGATTTGTGAAAGCTGCAGCGCTTCTCAAATGTGATACCAAGTTACCAACATCGACACAATAATAGGATGACCTGCCCCTAATCATAATATTTAGTGGCAAACCTATACAAACTCAAATCACAGGGTTACGTGTTATCCAATACCACTGTTCATAAAATTGTTACCAATATACAACAGCAAAAACCACTCCAGAAGCTCAAAAGTGGAGTTTTGTAGCCAAAAGGAGACGTAAGCAAGCCCAACAACACTTGATTTTCACCGATCAGACACCTAAAGCTCATGTAGGCCAAAAATTCCACGATCGCATATTCGCATTTGAGCCACAGCCTCCGCAAACCCTACCTCTAATCCTACCCTAGGTCGCTGTGCCCTGTTAAATCCACCTTCCTTACGCAGAAACTACACTCTCACGACCAATCGGAGCACCGAGACCCTGATTCCCTAACGAAGTGGCAGCTCCATACGCTACGAATCTACAACCAAAAGCAGAGGTCCCGAGGCGCGACCGCCACCGTACCTGGCCACCGTGGTGTGCGGCGGCGACGAGGAGCGGGCTATGGCCATCGGCGGTTCCGCCGCCGCCCCCGACGAGCTCCTCACCTCCTCTCGCATCTCCCTCCCTCTATCCGTGGCGCCCGCGCCTCGCGCTCCTGGGCGAAACGAAATGGGGGGAAGATTCTGACGACCGCGACGCGCCGGGCGGCGAATCGATGCGGCCGTCACATCGACGCCGCCGCTTCGACCGTTAGTCCCACCTCACGCCGTCAATTCGAGCCCCTGGGAATTCGGCCCATGAGGCCCACATGAATTGTATGGGCCCACGGGCTCCTCTTTCTCGAGCAGGAGTGGACTATTCCTTCTGGCAATCCTTCTCCACTCTTCTCTGGTCGGATCCGCGGCGGGTCGGGCTGTGGAGCACGGCTCCCGGCGAGCTGCTGTCGAGGGCTTGTGCGGCGAGCGAGCTCGCGGGGAGGGGATGGATGAACCGAGCACCTCCGCGTCCGGCGGCACGACGGGGCGCGCCTTTCCGCCGGCGAGATCGGGAGGTGAGTCACGCTCTGACGACTGGGCTCGCTTGATCCGGTCGCGTCTAGGTTTCGATCCTCATGAACGGTGTGGTCTGCGGGAGGTGGTGGTCTCAGATTTTGGAGTTAGTAGCTCGCCGCGCGATCGTGAACTCGCACAAACGCTGAATTCGAGCGTGAAATTGCAGCTGCTGCCATTTATTTGGCATTACGCGTTACGGAGGTTGCTTGCTTCGTCGCTTTGATGGGTTTGCCTGTCTAGCCACAATCCATTTACCGAGTAGTATTTGAGCTGTGGCATGAATTTTAGCGAGCAACATGTACGGCATAAAGTTAATCAGCAGCTTAATAGAGCAGGATTCATGCACTGTATGTCTGTATCATTTCTTATAATCCTGTGGAACATAGCACTGATTCAACTTCAGGAATATTTGTTGTGTTAATATTCTTTTCTTTAACTGGTGACTACTGAATTTGGTGTGTGTACCTGAGTAGATTATATGGCGGTTTCCTTTTAGAAACAGTTGGAATCAGATTATATGTCTTCCATTCCTAGTGGTTTATCGCTATGTTGTTCTATTTTAGTACACTATAGAGTTGATAGTTGGTAATGTTGATTTTGCAGTGTACTATAGGTTCACCCAGCAGAATCTTCCGGCTTGGAAGCCGGCAATGACACCTGGTTGTGTAAGTTATCTTTGATCCGATTGACAGGTTTGGTACAGACAATTTCATGTTTGGTTCAGCTGATGCAATTTTACTTCACTGTTTTCAGCTGATAGCCGCGTTCTTGATTATTGGAATCATTTTCGTTCCTTTTGGGCTTTTTTGTCTCCATACTTCAAATCATGTAATTGTTCTGCAACCCCTGGTAGATGCTGGTATTTCCCTTAATGTGTATATCGCTAAGTATGAACTGATGCGCTCATTATTCTGGTTCTGCAGGTTGCAGAAATAATTCACCGCTATGATGTTGACTGTGTGCCCAACGCTTACAGAAGAAATAAGCAAGCTTATATTAAGGACAGCTCAATTTCAAAGAACTGTACTATAGAAGTGAAGGTAGTTCATTATGTGATCATAGAGCTTATCTTTGGCCTATCTATTTTCTGCAGACTGTGTTTCTTCTCCTATGTGATTTGCATAGCTAAAATTCCTGAGTTTAACCTGGCGCACTGAGACCGCATCAAGCTTGTATATTCATTGTTCTGCCTGTTTTTTTTTTTGAATTTATATTTAACTGCCTCCACATAAATGTTGAGTATGCACATTTGTAGGTGCTGGGTCATATGAGAGCACCAATCTATGTTTATTATGAACTTGAGAACTTCTACCAGAATCATCGCAGGTAGTTATAACATCATTTTTTTCTTAGTTTTTCCTTTTATCTTTGTTTTCTGGAAGAATTCTTTTTCTGCCATTGCAAATTTGTACAATCTCAAATTTATCGATGGTGAAACAGGTATGTCAAAAGTAAAAGTGATAAACAGCTGCGTTTTGGAGCAGAATACACAGCTGAATCATGCAGTCCTGTTCAATGGGATGATAATGGTTTCCCAATTGTTCCCTGCGGCTTGATTGCCTGGAGCTTATTCAATGATACTTATGGTTTTACTCATGGATCCAAGGAAATAAATGTCAACAGGAAAAATATTTCGTGGAAGAGCGATCGCGAGCATAAATTTGGCAAAAATGTATTTCCTTCCAACTTTCAGAATGGAAGCTTTATTGGAGGCGGAAAACTTGACCCTACTGTCCCAGTGAGTTACATGATAAACTAAGTATTTCCAATAGGTTGCTCAATGCTCAGTTACTCATAGGATTTCCAAATGTACAGTTTCCCTTTAGTCAATGTATTGTTGTTTAAGTTAGCTGAACATTTACATTTTTTTTGTCAGCTGAGTGAGCAGGAAGATCTTATTGTGTGGATGCGTACTGCTGCTCTTCCGAAATTTCGGAAGCTCTATGGTGTAATTGAAGAGGATCTACAAGTTGATGAGACCATAACCATACTCATAAGCAATAACTACAACGCATATACTTTTGGTGGAAAGAAAAGCGTGGTTCTTTCAACAGCAACCTGGCTAGGTGGCAAGAATGACTTCCTTGGATATGCTTATATTGTCACTGGTTCATTGAGCATCTTCATGTCAATTCTCTTTGCTCTGATCCATGTGAAGTACCCAAGGTAAACAATAAGGCTCACATTTTTTTGTTTTACCTATGTGTCTACTTGTTCTTGTTCATAACAACCTAACAAACAGGCATTGCATTAGAGCATCTAGACAAACCCTTCCTCAGGCTTTTTAATTGCTGGTGTATTCTATTTTTTCCCTTGATCATCTTTAACCTAGATAGCTTTTCTCATATTTGATGAACTTGCAGGCCCCAAGGTGACCCTAATTGCCTATCATGGAACCGGAAAAACAGCAGTAGCTAAGGAGCCTGTATCTATGCGGAAGCCTGTAGGTAGCAGCCCAGCTAACATACATTAGGTCCCTTGTTAGACAAACTCTTATCTGTAACAACTCAGACAATGCGACGGGTTAAACCCAGATGAAATTTGAAAATTGACATCATACAGTTTCAGAGAAAGTCCCGACGCATCTGTTGTGCTTCTGAACAACGCCTGCAGATTCCTTCGCGTTCCTTTTTTTCTATATGCATGCGTACAGTGCCTTTGAACTGTGAAATTCTGGTAAATTTGAAGTACCTGGTTCATCAGCACACCTGCATAATGAAATCATGGTGGCTCCTGAGGATTATCCCTCCTGGTGAAAGCAAACTGATGAAATTGCCTCCTGTGCTGGTTTACATCGAACTCAGGTTATTAGCTCCATAAAGATGGCAAATCCTCAGCATGGAGGCAATAGAAATGCAGCATCTGCCACTAATCCTGTCAGCTTTATTAACGTTTGGAAGCCTCAGCTGTCAGAAATGGAAGCTCTACACGTTTACCAGAGGAGCAAACGTTTCTCTTCTCTGAACTCTTAAGCTCGTTTCTTGTGCCACAACAACATTTCTCTTCTAGCTCCCCCAATCATCGAATACAATCCACCGCGAGCCTTCTAAAAGGGTTGCAATGATCCTCAATACCCCTGCTGAGGTTGACAGCATTACTAGCACCAGATGATGGCCCCATGAGCGAGCCGTGAAGGTTACATCTCGCAGGTGCGTGATCACCCATCGCACATATGTGAGGTTACAACCCGAGGGCTCCGTTCCGTCCTCTCCTTGGCGGATGTGACACTCGAGTCGGCTTTGGCGTGATCATGATAAGATAGAAGAAAGCTCCATGCTCTATCAGGCAGCGTTCTTTTCAGTCGCCTGATTGGGTTGCGACCTGCGACTTGCTAGGCTAGGGCAACGGCGCAACGCAAGAGATTGCGGCACAAGTAGTGCGTGGCAATCATAGCCCCGTTACGTTTCCATCCACGTCTCCCTCCGTGGCCCGTGTGGTTGATCCATATATTCTTTTTGTCCGGGTCACCTAACCTTTTTATTCTTCTTGTCCTAACAAAAACCATTTTTCTCGTTGTTGTTTCAGTAACCAGGAATGGTGGAGTGGCTATTTCGTCATGGTACATATCATTGTCTTGTTTTCTGGTTTGGGTATGGAGATCATGGTGTTGGGGGGTCATCACGGTCCAAATGATTGCATTGCCAATTCAGTTCAGACAGGTCTGAAAGTCTTAAAACAAATCGGAAGAAGTAGGAACCGCATGTCCTGGTGGTCGAAAAGAACAAACAAAAGATGTAAAATAGCCCGGCCAAAGAATCCTATCGCCTGATATAGATCAACCACACGTCCACATCACATCCCTATCACAAGATATTTTGATCAACGAAGAAGGCAGATATTTTGATCGATATCCCCATCAGCGTGCGTCCACAGACACGACAAAAAAAAAAGTTGCTGCCACTGTTGCCGTGGTGGCTACCACTTCCACCTCGTGCTCCCAACTCGGCACTGCTCAGTGCTCACTCACTACTCAATCCTCACCCCCCCCCCCCCCCCCCCCCATCACGCACGCTGCGTCGCTGCTGTCGGTTGTACACACAGTAGCGGCGCGGTGGACATCGATCTGCCTCCACTTTTTCTCGGCCAATTAAGGCTATGGCCGATGGCGATGAGGCCATGGCGCCATGATTGGGGTAAGGGCCCTGCCGGAGCGGAAACCCGCGTCGACATGCCGTGCCCAAGCCGCCAGGGCGGCGATCCCCACCGTCCGGCCGGCGGCGCTCGATCGGGCTGGAGCGCGCGCGTGGCGTGTCCCCGGCCGAAACGTGGCGCCCGGCGCGGCCAATGGCGGCTGGACAAGCGGCGGCGGCCCCCCTTTCGCGCGGTTTCACACGGGCCGTACGGCGTATCGCGGCACGGTCGATTAATATAGTCTCCGGGCATACTGAGGATGGATCGATCATGTCCTGATGCAAAGCGCGAGCGTTAACCTTCTTTTCTGGGATTTGTTTAAGCGGCGGCTAGTTGGTTGATCCTTCGTCGTTACGGCGCACAACCGGCTTGCATTGGCCTCCTTTCCTCCGGCAGGGCAGCAGGCCGCGGGGCTCTGCTTTCCATCTATGGTCGCTCCCTCCCCATAGGCTGCTTCCTCCGTTCAACAGTGTACAGTCTGTTTTGCTTTGGGTGGATCGTTCTTTTATGTTAAACACTAGTGATTTGCGCGCGCCCCTGAGGTGATTACATTTTATTGGAAACAAGTAGTTCATAGTTCTAGATGCTATAAGTACATAGTTCTAGATGCATAGAAATACGGGTTGGTTGATGGTGATGGGAGGGTTGAATCACACCTGCACCTCTTCCCCGCTCGCGCCTGCGCATCGGCCCTCCGCCGGACCGCACGTCGTGGCTAGACCCGCCAGCGGCGGCATGGATCCGCCTGTGTACCACGCAGCTGCATGAAAGGGAGGCAAGTAGGAAGATCCAAAAAGGTGAAGATTGTATTCAAGTAGGATCCAAAAAAGGGGAGAAATCCACCATCGCTACCGCCCACCACAGCCATGTGCTTTCAGAGAAAGGTGGAGATCCAAATACATTTCCAAGCAACGGACTGAGGAAGAAGAAAATGATAGGAAGATGAAAAAGAGACAAGCTCAGGACCAACGCCATCTCTGGCTCCGCGCTCTCCCGTAGAGCCGCCATTTGCTGTCCGCCTGCGCACTGCATGTCTTCTGCTGCAGCCCACCCGCATGCCGCCGCCTCACTCTGCACGGCTCCAGGCACGGCCGCCGTCACCCCGCGGCTGCAACCGCTGCGGTCGCCCCCGCGGTCTCTACTGTCGTCTCCGCTACGGCCGCGACCGCCGTTGCAGCCCGCTCACGTGGTCGCCGCCCGCTCACGTGCCGACGCGACAGCAGCCTGCACGGTCACAACCGATACGGTGGCCGAGCCATGAACGCTGTCAAGTCGGCCGTCGCCGCAGCCTTCATCGCCACGGCGGCCACGGCCACAGGCCACCGCCTCCACCATCGTCGCAGGAAGAACGGAAAAGGCGGCGGAGCAGTGGGGCGGCCTCCGGGAGGCAGCGGCTCCGTCTTCAAGGAGCTGCGGCAGCTCCGCATCGAGCTTCCCTCGGGCGCAAGGGCAGCGGACGAGGAGCGTGAGCAGCGGCAACGGGCCCCGCGCGCTGCCGCGGGCGGCATAGGATGAGCGGCGTGTGGCCAGCGCGCCGATGGCCACCACCCCCGCGGCCGCCTGCCGCTGCGCCGCTGGCCGTCGCCCCTGCGTCCGCCCGCCGCAGCCGCCGCGACGCCACCGATGGGAGATAGGGAGGGGAGGGAGCGGCACGGAGGAGAGGGGCGGCGCGGGGCGGGGGAGAGGGGCGGCGTGGGGAGGCGGGGAAACGGGATGACGGCGGGCGGCGAGGAGGCGAGAGCACCGGCGGTTCTCGATGGATCGTGGAGGAGGGCAAAAGAGATTTTTTTGCTTCGCGAGGCTTCGCACATGGGGGCTCGGGTCGCCGGCGGCCCCTCCTTTCTTGTTGCCGTCTGCCCGCCCGCACCGCCAGCCGCCCACACCGTCATCGCCCCGCCGCCCGCGCGCCGCTGCTGCTCGCGCCGCACCGCCCAGCCGCCTGCGCGTCGTCGCCAAAAAAACCGTGACTTCAAAGATCAATCTCCTCCTATATAAAAAAACAGATCGAACAACTCAAATCCGGAAAAAAAGGCAACACCATCCAAAATCCGGCTGCATAACGAAGAGAGAAAGGACATGGATAAATGCTGGCACCATCGCCGGTCATCTGTTCCACCAAAAAGAAAAGAAAGCACAAAAAACCAAGGGAGGAAGAGAAGAAAGAAGCTGCCACTGAAAAGAATGAAAAACAGGGGAGGGATCAAGGGAAGCAGGGGATCTAGAAAGGAGATGATGATTAAAAAAAATCAGAGATGAAAGAAATCGACCGAGGAGATATCAACGGAAACAGTAGAGAAAGGAAAGGGGCGGAGAGAAAGCAACGGGAGGAGCACGTGAATCCTAGGCAGAAGAAACGTGTGGTGGATAGCTTTTTTATTTTCGCCGAGACCAGCAGAGAGCCTTCGCGTGGCTTCCAGCGAACGGAACGCCGTAGTGCTTTTTTCACCGTGAGATAGAAATCGGACGAGGTAACTTTTTTTCACCGACGTGGACAGCGTGGCTTTCCACCGACGCCGCCTCCTTTCATAAATGCCCATTTTGACCATTGTGAATTTTGTAATATAAATATAAACAAGAAAAATATATATCTAATTATACAATTTTGTATACTAAAGATGCTTGTAGATGTTTTAACTAAAATTTGCTCAAATAATGTAATTTCAAAGCAACGTGCTCTGTGCGTTAGCATGCTACAGGGAGTAATAATTAGTAACAGGGGTTGGTAACTTGTATAGGGACTACGTACATTTTCGGAAGACTAGGGAGCTGCTTTTGCTTCCAGAATTCCAGTCACGCTCACGCCGGCGTTGGACTGGAGTAGATCGGTAGGGTTTGTTCCAAATGCCAATCCATTATCCATCAAAGTTTCTTGGGAGATTCGAGGCATGCCCCCTTTTAAC
Organism: Echinochloa phyllopogon; assembly: GCA_033239725.1. Lineage (NCBI taxonomy): Eukaryota > Viridiplantae > Streptophyta > Magnoliopsida > Poales > Poaceae > Echinochloa > Echinochloa phyllopogon. The sequence continues at coordinate 4,492,017 of BTCW01000009.1, read as the reverse complement.
AAGAAAAGTGGTGCCATGCATGCGCCGCGCCGCAGCTGACAACCCCACAGGCCCACAGGCCTTTTCTCCTCTCCTTTCTCATTCTGACCTCTTCTCTTTTTTCCCGTTAGCAAAAACTTTGTGTTGTTCACAATAAACAAATATTCGACCTCACCTGAAAACGAATTTCTTGTCCCGCTAGCTTGCCTCCCCCTATTTAGGGTGCGATTGGTTGCCCGCATGACCCCCATCCAGGCTCCACGCATGCAACATAGGTTAGTTTGGTTGCCTGGACTGGCTACTGGGCCTGGCCCGTGGGATGCACAAGTCAGCCTCGAGCCTGGCTCCCGGCGTGCGCCCGAAACCCTCGTATCTCTGGAGCCAGGCTCGCGCGGTGCGGCGGCGAGCGCGAGGGCGAGCGCGGAAGCGGCGAAAATGGCTGGGTGCGTGCGCGCGGGAAGGTCTAGGGTTACCGCTCCGGTTTCGCGCCATCCGCCGCTCTATATATGGTCACCACCTCGTCTTCCCTCGCGCACTCCTCCTCTCCGCCGCCGTCTTCCTCGAGCAGGTGAGAACTTCACCTCTCAGATCCATACCGCTCCCTCTCATCTTCCCGTCTCTCTTTCTCGGTGATGGACTAATTCATCTTGTGTTGCTTGTTCTTGATTTTGCAGGAGTTCTTGCCGAATCTTTGTTTCAAGGCAAGTGATTTCTCTTGTTCTTCTTCGTTTTCCTGATTTCGCTAACCCTAGAAAGTAATTGTTGCTGATTAGATTTGTTTGGGTTGTGCAGTCCGTCGCTGGATCTGAGTTCTTTGGTTGTTTTAGGTAAGGATTCAAGTTATCTCATTTCGTTCTTTGATTTGTGATGGATGTGATTTAATTTTCCGTGAGGTAGATGAGTAAATCCAGTTGTTGTTTGTGCAGATCTGCCTATTCTCCCTCTGGTCCGTGCGGATCTGCTCGCTGCCCGGCTACCGGCTGCTTCTGTGGTGGTAACAAAGCACTAGCTCCTCCTTCACCCCCCCTCAACGTATCTCTTGTTTGCGGTTAAATGATTCAGCGGTGCTGTGGTTGAAATTATTGATGATATCTGTGTTGTGGATGGATGATGGTGATCTTGTTCCTGTTGTGATTAAATGTTGATGGCAACTAATTTTCTGAGCATACATGTACATGCCAATGATCTGTTTTAATAAACTGAGCTTAGTTGCACATGTCAGTGATGCATTTGTTTTAGATCTGAGCAAACTTGTCCAATGCATTGCTGCCATGAGTTGTTCATGCCATTTTTTTTAATCTGAGCAAACTTGTCCAATGCATTGCTGCCATGAGTTGTTCATGCCATTTTTTTAATCTGAGCACACTTGTCCAATGCATTGCTGCCATGAGTTGTTCATGCCAATGTTTTTTTTTAATCTGAGCAAACTTGTCCATGGTGTTTGCTGTTGTTTGTCTTCCAATCACGCCCTACATCCAAGCATGTCTGTATTTATGTGTATACATTTAAGGACTTGTTACTTGTCATTTGTATAGATGGGTCCTGAAGACAAGAGACGCATGCTTATTGTACATGCAGCTGCTCTAGTCACTGCTATGTATGCTTTCTTCATGACTAGGATTAGAATGGGTCAACAGTCACGGCCTCGGATTACCTATGCCCCAATGAGTGCTATGGATGAGGAACGCCAAAAAAACTTGGATAAAATTTATAACTGCAATGATGTGGAGTGTGTAAACATGTTAAGAATGAGAAGAGCCCCTTTCTTTCAGCTAGTCAATTTGCTGAGGGATAGGAACTTGCTTAGAGATAGCATGCATAGCAGCGTAGAAGAGCAAGTTGCACTGTTCTTGCATGTTGTTGGGCACAACCAACGATTTAGGGTGATACACCAAAATTGGAAAAGGTCTGGGGAGACAGTGCATAGAAAATTCAAAGAGGTGTTGTATGCTATTGGTGAGCTTAGGCATGAAATGATTAGGCCTCCATCTACTGAAACACCTGTTAAGATCACAAACAGTCCAAGATGGAATCCATATTTTAAGGTAATATAACAGTCAGTCAACTACTAAAAATTTGAATATTTGGGTGCATGTCATGTAACAAAATTTATTGGGTTTCATGTAGGATTGTGTTGGTGCAATAGATGGAACTCATATACATGCTAGAGTTCCAGTTGAGATGCAATCAACATTTAGGGGTAGAAAACACTATCCCACTCAGAATGTGCTAGCTGCAGTTGACTTTGATCTGAAATTCACATATGTCTTGGCTGGCTGGGAGGGATCTGCACATGATGCCACCATTCTAGCCGATGCACTAGAGCGAGCTGATGGGTTAAGGGTTCCAGAAGGTAATGAACTTGCATGTCTACATAATTTAAATAAACAAGATAAGTAATGGTAGCACTAATGCATGTTTATACTTGTTTAGGTAAATTTTATCTAGTAGATGCTGGATATGCATGTCGCCCTGGATTTCTTCCTCCATACCGTGGGACTAGGTACCATCTAAAAGAATTTGGCAGTAGAAACTATCCAACCAATGCAAGGGAGTTGTTCAATTTGAGACATTCAAGTTTACGTGTGACTGTTGAGAGGGCATTTGGTGCTTTGAAAAATCGATTTCGTATCATTGACAACAAACCATTTCACCCATACAAGACACAAGTCAAATTGGTTCTTGCATGTTGCATTTTGCACAATTGGATACTTGAGTATGGAATAGATTAGGTTGTTCCTGTTGAGTCCACTTGGGAACCCAACAACAATGCACCCCAAGGCCATGGGGTTGCCAGTGATGACAACTCAGCATGGGCTACAATGAGAGATGAAATGGCTAATACCATGTGGGCTCATAGGGGTCATGCTCACATCTAATGTAATGTAGTCAACTTGTTGCTTCATGTATTCTGGTTATGGTTACTTGTAAGGTTCTTGTTATGCCTTGGACAAGTTTGCTGTGATGATTACTTAATTTCTCTACTTGCTTTAGACTGAGGCATTGGACAAGTTTGCTGTGATGATTACTTAATTTCTCCCTACCACTTAACTGAGGCATGTGCAACTTGCAATGATGTTTACTGCAACCTTTTCAATTTCTCTACTTGCTTTATACTGAGGCATGTACATGATGCAATGATGAATTAGTCTTTCTTTTACAATTTAATCTGAGGCAGTGGGCATGATGCAATGATGATTATTGCTTTCTTTTACAATTTATTCTGAGGCAATGGGCATGATGCAATGATGATTATTGCTTTCTTTTACAATTTAATCTGAGGCAGTGGGCTTTTGCAATGATGATGTGAAGCTGCATTCTATAATTTCGATTGTCTCCCCCTCCCCCTATTATTTCCCTTCTTTTACCTATGTTGGGTTGCACAAATGGCATTAGGTGATGGCACAACATGGGTCTGAGTTTGACTTGGTTGAGGAGCTCAATGCTGCTGAGGCTGCTGCCCTAGCTGATATCCAGGCTGCTGCTGGGGTTGGGGCTGGTGCTGCTGGTGGTGCTGCTGGTGCCGCCGCTGCTGCTGGGGCTGGTGCTGGTGCCGCTGCCGCTGCTGGTGCTAGGGCAATGAGGTGGACCAATGTCATGTCCTCCTTTGTGCTTCGTCGTATGTGTCAGTTGATCTCAACTGGAGTCAGAACTGACAAAGGGTTCAAGGAAGTACACTTGAACCAAGTTGCCAAGGCTTTGCATGAGTTTGTTGGAGTAGAGGTCACTGGCACACAGGTGTACAACCACCTGCGCAAGTGGAGGCAGAGGTGGGTTAGGGTCACCAAGCTTAGAGAACTTAGTGGAGCTTTGTGGGATGAAGATTTGTTCATGATCACTTTGGAGGAAGAGCATTACAAGGGTCACATCCAGGTGATTTCACTATTGCTGATTTGTCATATTTTCCTTACTAACATGCTGAATTGATGGTGATGATTACTAACATTTCTATACATGTTGTACAGGCACACCCTAAGGATGCTGAATTTCTGAACAAGCCCATAGAGAACTTCAAGCAGATGGAGGTCATCTTTGGCAATGGCCTGGCAATAGGCAAATTTGCCATGGGGTCTGCAGAAGCCCTTGGGCCCCCTTCTGACTTTGCTGAGAGTGCTCCTGCTGGTGGTGCTCCTGCTGCTACTGCTGGTGGTGGTGGTGGTGCTCCTGCTGCTGGAGCTACAGCTGCTGGTGCTGGTAGTCCTGGTGCTGGTTCAGTTGGAGGCACTGCTGCTAGGGCTGAGACAGGCAGGAAGAGAAAGAGGAGCATGTTCAATGATGGTGACATTGACGTCATGACTGGTATGTCAGATGCAGTCAACAATGTTGCTGATGCTATTCGTGAGACCAAGATAGAGGATGTGCACCCAGGGCTCTATGATGCAGTCATGTTCATGCCAGGATTTGAGGAGGAAGCCTTGATGGTAGCATACTCTCATCTGCTTGACCACAAGGCACATGGTACTGCATTTGTCAAGATGACTGACTCTCACCGTGTGCTTTGGCTGAGGACCTTCTTGGCCAAGCACTACTAGAGTTAGTCAACATGTCTGCCTGGTTGGTCCATCTTTTGTGCAGTGAGCCTGCTGGTCAGATGGTGGCTTCTTTTGTGCAGTGAGCCTCCTGATCAGATTGTGGCTTTCTTTGGGCAGCTCTCCTGGTGGCTTCTCTTGAGCAGTGATGAGATATGATACACACATAGTGGCCTGCCACTTGTGCATCTAATCTCCTCCTGTTTTGAGGCATTCTTTTGTGCAGCTAACCTCCTTCCTTTTGCTGACTATTTGGCACTAGCTGCTTCTATGTTAGCTATTCTAGTTGGACTTGTAACTTATATGCATGAGACACTTTCATGGATCAGCCTTGATGAATCTGAGCATATGCCTATATGCCAGAGATGAATTAGTTCAAATTATCTACATTTGTTTGCATTGATCTGAGCGTATGCCCATTGCCAGTGATGATGTCTTTGCTCTTTGCTTATGTGCTACTATTTTTGTTTCACTTGTTTTCATCTCTACTTCATTGCTGGTGCTGCTGGAATGGTTTGACTCATATTCTTGGTGCTGCTGGTATGGTTTAACTCATATCCCTAGTGCTGATGCCCATTGCCAGTGATGATATCTTTTGCTATGTGTTTATCTGCTAGTGTTTGTACTTTCACTTACTTGTTTGCATTTAACTGAGCATATGCCCATTGCTAGGGATGATATTTTTGTTATGTGTTCATCTGGTAATGCTTGTACTTTTAATTTCACTTATTTGTTTGCATTTTGTATCATTTTCTCATGTTTATCTACTCTTTTGGAAGCTATGTCATGGTATGTAGTTTAAGTCGGGCGCCAAATTGGCATCTTCTCTAACTGGGAGGAATGTCATGCTCAAGTGGTGATTCAGGAGAGCTTGTTTCAACAAATACAAATCTAGAGCAGAAGCTGAGGCAACATTCTATGGAAAATATGAAACCAAGTTGGAGCCTATTGTACCTAAAGTCAAGAAGAAGGAAGAAGGATTATCAAAAAAACATATAGTTCTCCTAGTTCAGTCTGTAATAATACTAGTTCTTCTAGTTATCATGTTTATTCTAGTCTTAATCATCAGTTCATTAGTTTACAAATTGATGTAACATTCAAATATTGCTGATAACTTCATCAGACCTGTGGTATTGCATGAGCTGCTGGTAACCTCACCACTTGAGCCAAGAGGTGACTGCACCAAGCTGCATGCAACCAACCAAACAAACATCTCTTGCATCCTTCATTTGAACTTCTCATACATGCATGCAACCAAACATTGGCTCAATCTGGCCTGGCTTACCTTATTCAGGCAACCAATCAAGCCCCTATTGCATGTGTGGAGCCTGGCTGCCGGGGGCCTGGTTCCTTAGTGCGAGCCTGGCTGGGCACATCCTGAAACCAATCACGCCCTTATACTCGGGCACGGGCATGTAGCAGAAGTTGATGTAAATCGATGGTCACATCACACGCCAGCCGAGCACTGCAATCTGCAGGCTAGGACAGTGACTGTCACATCAATGCAGGGGACAGGGCTTCTGACCGTCTGAATCGACATGTGCCCTGTGCCATCTCGTGGCTGCCGCCGTCATCCTTTCCACGGCCGGCGCAGGCGCGCGGTCAGAGAGAGAGAGAGAGATATGTCAGCAGCCTCGCCGAGTCGCCGTCGGCAGCAAGCGGCGGAGCGGCCAGCGGGGCGGCGACAATTATTGGGAGCTCGCACCGGCGCCAACCGCGCCGTTAAGGACGCAGAGCCGAAAGGGCAAAGCCGTTGCGTTCTGCAAATCTTGCAGTACCAGATGCGGAATTTATTGGGCAGCAGCAGACGGGGGAGTACCTGATCACATTTGTACCACGGTTCAAATGGACACTTGCATAGAAATGACAAATGAGGTTATGAGGTTGACAATTCTCCGGTAGCTGGTCTGCTACGGGTACGGCTACAGTAGTACTCTACGGATCATCAGGTGCAAGTTGGCTAGCCACATTGGTCTCCTCTATAATCACACGACTTTGTTTTCATGTAGGACTTCAATTTGATTTGGATGACGCTGCAGATTCTTAAGTACATTTCTTAGTACAACTTCTTAGTACATTTTTTTGCATCCTGGTCTGTATAGATCAAGGTTAGTGTTATGGGACCAGGAGGACTACATATTAGCAGAGCATATCAAGTATTTGGTTGTAAGGTGCTTGGAACATAGTAAAAACTTATTTTTGTCGGAAAAAAGTATTTTGTTCTATGTAAATTGCAAATTGTCTCCGATTGAATGTCCTAACAAATAACTTCCTAAACTTTAGGTTTCTTATTAGAACGATTGAGTTTTGGATAATCGATAATGTAGGTTTTTTCTTTTTGCGTGGAAAGAGTGCTTTCATTAAAAAAACAATGAGTTGGCTGTTGTGTAAGGGCCCCCAAAATGAAGGTGCAACTCAAATTCCTCTAGGCATCTAGGATACCTAGAGAAAATAAAACGCCTCCGCCTTTCCGCTCCCTTCTCCATGTGTTATGCAAACAAGATTACTGTTGTGCATGAAGTAATGTATAGCTGAAATGGTGTGCATAAATAAAGTAAAAATGCATGTATAATCATTGGCGCGTTACCTGTGTCCATTCATCCAACGCCAACTGTTATTTCGTGTAGCATGGATGTAGCGAAAGAAAACAAAACCGCATCTCTGTATGCATCTCCTCTTACTCCATGGGCCCACATCATGTATCGACAAAAAAATTTTTGGCACGTACTATGTAGCTTGGTAGATATCTATGCACACATATCGCACACTATTCAATAAGGCACCCAGCGAATAAAAACGTAGGTACATCTATGTAACCGTCCGTCCCTCTACACCCCATGCAATGAGCTCATGTCCAGCAATAGCTCTCACATTACAGTTTACCTCTAGGATCCATGCGGAAGATAAAAATGTTTGCCCTGTTCACACCTTTCTCCATGAGTCATGCATATTTGACAACTGTATTGTTACGCGTAAAGCAATCTCTAGCTGGTATGCTTACTCAGAAAACAAATGAAAATGGATGTATAGTCATTTTAAGTGTTAGCTGTTCTTTGTTTGTTCAACACCCAATTGTTATTTCGCATATAACTTTGTTTATCTCATGAGAGATGATGACTAGGAATTTTGAAATGGACACTAGACAACGTCGATGGTTTCAATATTTCTGGAATTATTAGTATTTTATTTTTCTTAAAAGGGTACTATTGTTCGGGAGACCTCATAGATGGTATACCCTATCTTCGTGGATCGAAACTGGTCTCCGGACCGTGGCGTGCCTTTGCCGCCCACAAGGACCACGGCTGTGGGATCATTGACCGGAGGACGGGTTCACCGGTGATCATTGCTCTCGCGAACCACTCGAGACGGCGCCATTGTTCGTACGGCAGGCCGTAGGCGCGCGGGAGGTTTTGCCGCCGCGACCGCGAGCACCGGAAGAGGCAAGGCAAGAAAAGGCAAGTGGTAAAACCACCCAACCCAACCAACCGTTGCGCACGGCACGCGACGGCACGGCACTGTGACGCCGTACGTCCGAGGCGGGGCATCGCTCCCGAGCACGGAGCACAGTGCGCGACACCCGACCCGCTCACTGACAAGTGCGCGCGGGCAGCGCAGACGCGCAGTGCCGCAGACGGCAGATCTGACACCGGGCCGGCCGGGCCCCCTAAAGCCTGCCGCCGCCGCTGTCTCCCGCTACCCTCTGCGCGCCGCGCCTGCCCGAGCAGCAAGCCGGCAGCGCCCAGCGCGTGAGGAGAGAGAGAGACTGACCTGAGCTGAGAGAGTGAGAGGTAGCTAGCGGCAGCCAGTGTGTGCGGGGGAGCCGGAGAAAACCGGCAAAAAAAAATGCACCGCGGCGGGCGAGGCAAAGGTGGCACGAGTACGGTCGATTAGGCTGGGCGTGGCAGGGCCGCGTGCGTAGGTAGGGATAAGAACGCTCGCGGCGCTCGAGCAGCAAGCCGGGCCGACGCGGCCGGCGCGCACGGAGCCCGCCGGAAACAGCTAGCCCAGCCACAGCCGTTGCCGCATTCCTTCCAGCGGCAGCACCACCAGCCGCAGCCAGAAACCGCCTCGCCAGGCGCCAGCCCACGCCCTCCTCCCCCCTGCTCCATAAAGCCGGCGCATTCGTGCCTCTCTCGCCGAGCACGAGTCGGGGCCGGGGCACCAGCGCAGCGCATGAGCAGCAGCGCCTGCGGCGGGACCGGGACGGGATGGAGGCTGTGGGTGACGGGGCAGCGGGGGAGGGGGCGCCGGGGCGGCCGCAGCAGGGCGCCAAGCGCGGCCGCGGCGGCGGGATGAGGGGGAGCGAGGCGGCGGAGGCGTCTGCCTCGGCGTGGGGCCAGCCGCCCGCGCTGCCGCCGCCGCAGGGCCCGGGGGCCGGCTCGCGGATCTACCGCGTGCGGGCCACCGGCGGCAAGGACCGCCACAGCAAGGTGTACACGGCCAAGGGCATCCGCGACCGCCGCGTGCGCCTGTCGGTGCCCACCGCCATCCAGTTCTACGACCTGCAGGACCGCCTGGGCTTCGACCAGCCCAGCAAGGCCATCGAATGGCTCATCAACGCCGCCTCCGACGCCATCGAGAAGCTCCCGGAGCTCGACCCGGCCGCCTTCGCCGCCCTCCCCGGGCCCGGCGAGGCGGATGCCGCCGGCAACGTGAAGCAGCAGGGGACGGGGAGCCGGTCCGGGGGCAGCAGCACGTCGGAGACGAGCAAGGGCTCCGAGCTCTCGCTCTCCCGCTCCGACGGCCGCGCCGGCGCCGCCGCGCGTGACAGGGAGGTCACCGTAGCCAGCACCTCGGCGCAGGCTGCCTCCTTCACCGAGCTGCTCACCGGGGTGGCGTCGGCCGGCGCCATTAGCGCCGCCGAGCACAAGCCGTCCTGGCAGCAGCAGCAGCAGCCCGACGTCTCCGCGGCGGCTGCCGACTGCGTCGGCATTGCGCAGCCGGGAAAAGGTGCGCACGGGCTGTCTGCGCACGCCTTTTCGGGACCCGGCGGCATCAAGTTCGGCAATGCGCCTCCGTTCGGCATGGCCCCGGCGCAGCCCTTCAACTTCTCCAGCTCCGTCGAGATGCCTCACTTCTCGCTCGGCCATGACGCTTTGGCGCCATCCTCAGCCGCCGCCGGAGACTACAGCCTGAATTTCTCCATGTCCTCGGGTTTCTTGGGTGCCAATAGGGGTACCCTTCAGTCCAATTCCCCGTCTAACTTTCCAGGCCATCACCACCAGCACCTCCAGAGGCTGGACGGCCCTTTCTTGTTTGGTCACTCCGCGGCGGCGGCGCATCCCCCATCTGAGAACCAGCTGACCGCGTCCGCGGCGTTACAGCTGTGGGAGAAGAGCAAGAACTGATTGCACATTCCTCGACGCCTCAACGGTAAGATGGTAATCTCTCAAAATGCGGAAGCTTTTTTGTCTTTTGCCTCTCGCAATGTGCTCAAATCGTTATTTTCGCATGATTATCTTCTTCGTAGCGCTCGAGGTAGTCTTGTGTCCATTAAATCCCGTCAAACACTAGCCTTGCTCTGTTACAGTTGACGGGTGTCAGAACTTCAGTGGGTCGGTACTCCATTTACCTCGGCTTTGCATGATCTAGCCTAACAGGTGTCATTTGCTCCGAAAGGATTGTGCATGATCACATGGCTTCTGATTGGCACGCATTGCATTTTATTGTATTAAATTGTTGTGAGCTGTAGCTACGTCGCGTTGGTAGAAAGGGATCGAACACTACCTTAGCATGTAGAGGAGAACTGAATGTGCAGCAAATCTTGACTGAAGCTCTGTTCATATCATATTTTCTTTGGCCCCAATAAATGAATGTCCTGATTTGTACTGTAGCAGTTCACCAGAACAAGAGGTTTCAGTCCTTTGGATGACTCTTGGTGTAGGTGATCTGGGGTGTTAGGTTTCTGATTGAGCGAGTATTTGGTTCTACTTGTAGTGGTAGTATAATACAGAATCTCAGTTCCTAAGGGTTACCGAAATATGATATAAAATTTTGAGTGCCCAGACAAACTTTGGCTGCAGATACCAATGAATTTGAAAACAGAAACAGTCTGCATAAACCCGAATCATAGAATTGCAAATCATAAGCTGTTTCATTTTCATGTGACACCACCTTACTCCTCCTGATCCACGAAAGTAGCTGGTGATCTGTTCATGCAAGACAATGCTTGGCTGCTGCCTAATTCGTGAAGTGCATAGTAGGGATTTCATATATTGGGTGTAGACTCAAGATTAGAGCACTGCAAGCCAAAGCTCCATCGTACTTGCTTGAGACTTGCTATATCAACTCAAATAGTTTTTAAAATTAAGCTCAAGAATATAGGGCTTGTGCTGATTAGGGCTCTCATATTGTTGACTCTCAACTGTACTGTTGTATGATCATTGACTTGTTAGTACTACTGCTGTTTGCTATTTTTGTATGATCATTCAGCAGTTTGTACTTAGTGTGTTAGCAAATCATGTCGAGAGCCTTGGTACCAAGAAAATGCTAGCGTATGTTGTTGAGATAAAAGTCTTCTTGAATATTATTTTAGCTTGGTGACTCCGGTGATTCCATTTTCAAGGCATTAACTACCCTTTGTTCCTATAGACCACACTCGGGTGGTAAGAAAGAACCCCACCCATTTCATTTCTTCATTATCCAATATCCATGCAAGACAATGTTCATCTCTATATGTTCTGTGCTGTCGAAATCTGTTAAGTTGTGCTATTGTTAGGAAATGGTTGTCAAGAATCAGTCCTTTCTGCCTGAGATTGGATATGCCACCATTTCTGGTGCTGTGCTAGTACTGAGCTATCCAGAGTTCCAAACCTCTAAAGTGAGCTAGACACGTCCAACCTCTTGATTGAATGTAGCTTTCTATCAGATGCTCTAACAGTGCTTCCTGGTTGGAGACCTAGACTGCAGAACGCAATCTTGCTGTTTGTTATGCTTCCTAACCACCTGAAGTTGCTATTTTGTTTGTTATCTAGTTTTTTCATCTGAAACTTTTCTTTTGCCACTGGATGTGTGCTGGAATAACATGGCTTTAATATGTTTTCTTGACTGATACTCCGTTTTTTTAGTAGAATTAATAGGTATCGAAATCATTTAAAGAAACATGATGGAATTGCTACAGTATTTTTAGTTGATATTTCATTAATAGATACATTCTCTTGAGCAGTGCTCTAGTCTCTGGATGCTTGTCAATATGAAAAAAAAACAGGCATGGTTCCTACTTCAACGAACTTATGAGTCCTCATTATGTAGCTATTACTGTTTGTTATGCATCCTGATTTCATACAAAATATGGTATAGTAGTGTGTAAACCAGTATGCAGTGTCAGACATATCATTATCCATCATCTTGTCTGTATGCAAGAGTTGCGTTTCTCAGCATGTGCACTACAGAATTTTTCAAAAAAAAAGCATGTGCACTACAGATTGGTCATTAACTTGTATGTCAAGTTCTAAATCCTTTTCGTTTGCCAACCTGCAGAAACTGAAGGCATCCAATTGCTGGGACCTATTCCTGCGAGAATCCATCTTTTGGAGGTGCTATGGTCATCATCAACCCTCAGCTCTGCTGCCATTGATCAAACAATCATGTGCTTCGTTTTTCTTTCTTTCTTTCTTTTCCTAGATGCTGTTGTACAAATTTTGGAGAGTTTGAACAAGAGTTGTAAGTGTGCCCCTTGGTTGCGGTTCTAGTCTTCTCCGCGTCTAACTTTTGGGGTGAACCCATGCTCCCCTCCCCTGGAGTGAGTGCTGGACAGACTATTCTGAAGTTTGGATGAACAAATTCATTGGACAAGCATTGTGGCCACAGTTTGTTAGTTAAAATCCTGATTCAGAGGTGCTGAAATGCTCTTTTTTTTCTGACGTGAAAAGTACAGGTCTGGAAGCACTGCTTCCAGATTTAAATTTGCTGTCCCTACCAACATGGTGTAGACTACTGGATCTATGACAGTAGAACGAAACTGTACTCCATCTTGGTTTGTACATCACGAACTAATAGTGAATCCTTCGCCCCGACGTTGATGTGTATTTGGGTGTCCAAAGCTAGTAAAATCAATGTATCTGCATGGCGCCGTCGTCATTTCCGAATGCAATTCAGAATGCACGCCACTTTATTCAATTTATCGATGTGACAGAAACGGGCAAACACAAATGACCATCCTGTCAGAGCACGGTCATTTCATTTCCTGCCGAGCACCCACTGCCTGTACTCCTGGGCGAGCTCGTACACCTTCTCCGGCGGGTACACGTTGGCGGCGACGCTGTCCCGGCGCGCGCACCGCGCCGCCCACGCCGCGAGCCCCGGGCACTCCTCCGCCACGCTGAGCCGGCCGTGGCGCTCGTACGTGAGGAACCACGCCGCGAACGGCGCCGCCGCCGCGTCCACGAACCCGAACGCCTCCCCGCCGAAGAACTCCTTCTCCCCGAGCTCGGCCTCCAGCGCGCGGAGCACGGCCACCATCTCCGCCCGGGCCTCCGGCTCCACCGCCGCCGCCACCTCCCCGCCGCCGCCCCGCCCCGTCAGCCACAGGCGCTTCCCGGAGAGGTGGAGCCGGTCCGCGTACTCCGCCCAGAGCCTCGCCCGCGCGCGTGCGTAGGGGTCGGACGCCGGCGGGAGGAGCGGCGGCGTGCCCGGGAAGGCCTCGTCGAGGTACTCGAGGATGGCGAGGGACTCGCAGACGGGGCGGCCGGCGTGGAGGAGCACGGGGACCTTGCCGTGCACGGGGTTGGAGCGGCGGAGGAGGTCGCTCTTGGCGGCGAGGTCCTGCTCGGCGCGCTCGTAGGCGAGGCCCTTCTCCGCCAGCGCGATGCGCACGCGCTGCGCGTACGGGCTGCCGAACACGTCCAGCAGCACCAGGTCGCTGCCGCCGCCAACGCTCGTGACGCCGGCCATGTGTATGATGAGCAGCTGACCAGCGCCGCCGGTTCGCGGTTGTGTGTCAGAGAGATCGGGGCGTGGTGTTCTCGCTCTCCTTTGTTGCGGACGGAGACGGAGAGGCCGAGAGGGTGATCGAGGGAGCTCCGCCGGCTGGCTGATGGCGAGGAGGAAAATGACACTGTGACACGAGCTGGCACTTGTTTAGTGAACTTTGGCGCGGAGAGATGCTTTGAATCGTCAGCGGTGACGTGTCAATGTTCCAAGATCGTCTGCTCCCTACAACGGCCGCACCTATTTTGGATAGCCCAAGCCAGAGGTGTTGGGCCGCATCTTGAAACAAGTTTCGGCCTTTTCACCGGGCATAATCTAATTTGGGTGTGGGCATCGTCGGCTGGCAGAGGCGCGGCACAAGTGAGAAATGCGCTCCTGGACCTGGAGAGTGGAGCGACCCCTATCAGCACATCTAGAAGAATCTAGAAGAATAATCCTATTTCCCTATGAGAACCAAGAGGTGACGAATCGAAGACGCCGCTATATATAACACCAAGAAATCCATCGAAATCATTTATTCAGCTCCGGCAACACGACGATAATAGATTGCACTCGAGATCGGGACAGACGGTGACGAACACACCAACGACACAAACAGCTCAACCAGCAACAATGACACCACGTAGGAACTGGAGCCGTCCATCAAAGACCACACCAACCAAAGTACCAAACCACGCAACCCTACAACACACACGCGTAGCAGCTGCAAACCTTTTTATTTGTTAATACTCTCATCCCACTGCCCGTGGTCGGACCATCGGCCGGTCGGCCTACTCGATGCCGAACCTCTTCTTCATGCCACCGATGAACTCGTAGACCTTCTCGGGCGGGTACAGGTTCTTGGCGACGCTGTCCCTCTCCCCGCAGCGCTTGGCCCACGCCGCCAGCTTCGGGAACTCCTCCTCCACGCTGAACTCCCCGTGCCTCTCGTAGGTGAGGAACCACGACGTGAATGGCGCGAGCGCGACGTCGAGGAACCCGAACCGGTCGCCGCCGAAGAACTCGCCGTCCCCGAGCGCGCCCTCGAGGTTCTTCAGGATCTCCAGCATCTCCTGGCGGGCCTGGTGCTGGGCCTCGCCCTTGAGCTTCCACAGCCGGGTCCCGCAGTCGTAGACCTTCTTGTCCACGTAGTCGGCCCAGAACCTGGCCTGCGCGCGCGCGTAGGGGTCGGCGGGGAGCAGAGGGTGATCGCCGGGGAAGGCCTCGTCGATGTACTGGACGATGACGAGGGACTCGCAGACGGGGCGGCCGTCGTGGAGGAGCACGGGGATCTTCTTGTGCACGGGGTTGGAGCGCACGAGGAGATCGCTCTTGTTCACCAGGTCCTGCTCCAGGTACTCGTAGGCGAGGCCCTTCTCGGCCAGCGCGATGCGGCAGCGCTGCCCGAACGGGCTCACCCAGAAGTCCAGCAGCTGCAGGCCCTGCTTCTTCTCACCGGCCATCTCTTCTTCCTCTGTGTGTGTGAGGGATAGTTGGTGCAGGAGTGGTCAATGGAGGATGCTGTGTGGAGATGTGTGGTGAGGAGGGCTCAGCTTTATAGGCGACGATCGAGAGGTCGAGGAGGAGAGGTTGAGGTGGTTCCAGAAGCGGCGGTAGTCTGTGTGTGAGCGATGATATGAGCATACACACGTTGGGAAATCTGGATCGACAGTCTTTCGTGGTAAAGCGCGCGAGGAAATGCGTCGCCAGCAACTCACCAAAAAGAAACAAATAAAAAACGTCGGCAACCGGAGCCGGAACGTACGGGAGGGTTCGGTCACACCAGACCCGCAGTGTCACGGCTTGCGTCACAGAGTTCGCCTCAGAGCTCGCCGTTGCCGTTGCCGCTGCCTGCTCGCCCGCGAGGGTTGCAGGTGGTGCACAGACCGCCAGCGGCCGCGCTGGGCATAGAAGATCTCGGATCCGATTGGGATATGAGATGACGTCATGGCGGCATGGATCATCGGTGCGTGTGTCGCTGCGGCTGCGTGGTGCGTGGTGCGTGAACCAGGTGACGGGAGTGCAGAGACCGGGCAGTGAGTCGATTAGAATTCGGGCCCACCTAATCCATTCGAACTCGTAGTGCGTTGGCGTATCTTTCGTTGTCTAGTAGTACGACAGTATTGGGCGATCTCCATGTGTAATTTTATCTGGTCCTGTAGCACTGTAATTTTATCTGGTCTAGTAGTATCTCAAGACTGTCAGATCCCGATTGTGAGTTTATTTTTATACTCTTCCAGTCCCATAGAAAATACAATTTTACACATGTATTTTATAATTTCTACCTCTTTGAGTCCCATAGAAAAATAAACTCCCATTCTACCTTTTAACTACCTCAGTAATAATCGAATCTCCATCTTAATAAAGGTGCTTATACTTTAGCTTATACTACTGCTATTTTAGTAGCAGCATGTTTGATGAGTGATGACATGCTCGACGAAAGTGACGATATCGACGTATTCCCTTCATTCTGAAAAAACTGACGTTTAGGATAGCGATACGATCTCTAAAACGCAACTTTAACCTCTTGTTATTATAAAAATATTTATCAAAAAGTGATATAGTATTTTTAAGACAAATCTATTCATATAGTTTTCACATTTACAAACTCAACAACTTAAAAGTTATGATAATTTATATTCCCAATATTTAATTTTTTCATAATGGAGGGAGTACACCTTTTGCATTCTTTATTTATGTGGAGAAATTTCAAACCATGGACAATTGCTGAGGGCCCTGGCTGCCACACTCTTCCTCGTAAGAGTGAATCCACCCCCACACAGCCCGTTTAGATGCAAAAAGCAACTCTCAAATACACTATACAAAAAGAAGATTCCCCATCACATCAAAATGTCATAACATGCATGGAGTATTAAATGTAGATGAAATCAAAAACTAATTGCACAGTTTTGTTATACTCTGCGAGACGAACATTTTGAGCCTAATTAATCAATTTTTGGACAATTTTTCACAAATACAAACGAAATGCTACAGTAGCGCAATGATTACGAAGTGACATCTTACTTCCAAATTCAATCTCCCAATCTACGCCACGCCGATACTTCGGTCGGCTGCCGTATCGCGTATCGCGGACGTTTCCGATTCGCGATACGGCACCGATACTCCATCAATACTTATTCAGTACTACTATTCTTACACTTCCTCCCTACTTTCTTAGATCGATTTTTTTTCCTTTAATTAGATGGCAACAACCGATACCAGCAGTGTATGTGCAAGTGCTAAATGCTTCCAACACCAATTCAACTATTTAAGACTTATTTTATTGATTAAATTATTCTATTTGAGACTTATTTTATATATTAAATTTAAATTCTAAATGTATTGACGTATCAGATTAATTTGAAAATGACGTATCGTATCGGCGTATCTGTATCCGATACCGATACACGTATCTGAATCGGCGTGGCCTAGCTCCCAATTCTAATATCTAAACACCACTAATAATCCTGTGCTCAGGAAGCGCGTACGTGCGACCCCCTCCGTCCGACACCCGTCCGCCCGTGCGATCCCGTCCGCCTCAGTCCGCCAATCCAGTCGCCCCCAATCTCTAAAAAAAAGGTTAATTTGATTTATGCCATTACAAATGTCACGGATCGGAAAAATGTCATTACAATTCACCTATTCGGAAGACTGCCATTACAATTCTTACTTCCTTTGAAATATGCCATTATATACGTCTATGAAGCCTCTGGGCCCAGCTGCAGCGTATCGGACGCACAAGTATTTTTGTATGGACGAGTAAGAATTGTAATGACAGTCTTTCGAATAGGTGAATTGTAATGGCATTTCTCCAATCCGTGATATTTGTAATGCCATAAATCAAATTAACTAAAAAAAAACCCGTCCGCCTCAGTCCGCCAATCAGGCCGCCTCCGCTTCCACCGCCGGGATCCCTCCACCGCCTCGGCTTCCCACCTGCTCACCCCACCTCGCCGGCGCCGCCGGGCCTCGCATCTTTGCCTCCATGAGAGCGCTCGAGGCCTCCCTCCTCGTCCACCCAATCTCCGCGGTGCTGGTCCGGGAGGGAGCAGAGGATGAAGTTGTGGGCGGCGGTGGCAATATCGGGGTCCGGGCCGGCGGCGATGAGACGCGGCGCACGGCAAGCCAGAGCAGGGTGGTGGGCGCGGACGCGTGTGGAGGAGGAGGACGAGGACGGTGCGGCGGCGGCGGTGGGCGGCACTATGGTGGTCCGCAGAAGAAGCGCGGGGACTCCCACCTCGCCGTCGATCAGCTGCTGCTCGGCCTCCTCGAGGACTCGCAGATCTCCGACTGCCTCAAGGAGGCCAGCGTGTCTGTGGCGCGGGTGCGCGCCGAGCTCGAGAAGCTCCGCGGCGGTGAGGGCCGCCGCGTCGCGTCCGCATCCGGGGACACCAGCAGCTCAAGATGTACGGCCGTGACCTCGTCGAGCATGTCGGGAGGCTGGACCCCATCATTGCCGCGACGAGGAGATCCGCCGCGTGGTGCGCATCCTCTCGCGCCGCCCCAAGAACAACCCCGTCCTCATCGGCGAGCCCGGCGTGGAGAAGACGGCCGTCGTGGAGGGCCTTGCGCAGCGTATCATCCGCGGCGACGAAGTGCCCAGCAACCTCCTCGACGTCCGCCTCATCGCGCTCGTCGCCGGTGCCATGTACCGTGGCGAGTTCGAGGAGCGGCTCAAGGCCGTGCTCAAGGAGGTTGAGGAAGCCGACGGCAAGGTTATCTAGATCAAGAGGCAAGTTTGACATCCGCCTGCTGCATCTTCTGTTGGGGCGATTGGTTGATCTGCTGCATTTTCTCCCACCCTTGCCGATCTAGGGTTCGTCGATTCCAAATACAAGCAGTTGAATCCACCCCCAATCTCCAATCCCTGTGGGCGAAATTGGTATTAGGCCGTGCCCAACAATGAACCGGCCTCCATCAAAGAAGAGCCAACCGAGATCCAATCGGGCCGCTGGTGAATCGGCCGCTGTTGCTCCGGTGGCCGGCAGTGCGCCGGTCAGCAGTGCTGCAGATGCTGGTGGTGCTGAGGAAGCGGCTCTCCAGAAGCCGGTGGTGCTCATGGAGATGACACTCTTCCAATCCCTCGTGGTCTTCCAGCAACGAGTGGTTTTCCTGCCATGGTACTGATGCAACTGGTCTATGGTGGCCAACGCCATCTCTCGGCAGTTCTGAATGGTATGTGACTTCTCCAAATTAATTAGTGTTTGATTAGTGTTCCAAATTAACCTATATATATATCTTGGTTAAAATAGGTTGAACCATCCCTGCAACTCAGTTCTTGTATGATATTTGATTTGGTGATGAGAACAAAAATTAGTTTAATTGATTTCCCAATCAATAAGTAATAACCTTGGGTTAGTATCTTGGACTGAGAAGTGTTTAACTTAATCCATACATCATATTTAAACATTCGGTGAAGAGAAAATAACTGAGTTCAGTTGGTGATATGAAATCAGGAATGATGAGGTCTGCTGCTGCTTGTTCTATTGCCATCATTTTCAGTACTGCAATTCTCCATTTTCAAGCAAATTACCATTGCAGGTATCTTAGTTTCAATAAGACAATAATATGGACCACTTATTATTGTTCTGTGACTTTCTTGCTATCAAGTTTAAATTTGTTCTGAAAATGGCAAGTAATTTGTTAAGTTGTTGTTTAGTTTTAATAATATAGACCTCTTATTGTTCTGCCACTTTCTTGCAGATGATTTTGTTAGCAGTCCTGCCATTTTGTTGTTGTTTTGCTATGGATAAACAAGCACATTGCCAATTGCTGGATCAACTACTACCCAATTTATTATCTTAAATTTATTTTGTTTTGTCATGTGAGACTACTTAAGTTACTGTGTATTCACATGGCAATGCTATCTATTACCTGTTGTAATGCATTTGAATCTATTTTCCTATGTTCCTAACGGTTGGATTATGCTACTTGCAATTCCATGTCAGTCATATGATGCGTGCACTAAGTTACTGATATGAAGTGTGTAAGGATGGCTACACAATAGTTTTGCCGTACATGATCTTTGTACATGCATGAAGACAATTAATATTTATTCTTATGGAAACTGCTATAGACACCATGGGTTGAAGGGTAGTGTCTAAATGTATATTAATTATTGTCTCTCTCCTCTAGACATCATCCATGGACATCATGGGTCGGGACTGCCCTTAGCTATCATGTCCCAAGAGAGCATACATTTAGTTGTTAATGCTTAATTCTAAAAATAGTTAACTCATTTATCATTTCCGATGTGCAGGTTCTCCATCTACCATTCAAAGGGAGAACTTTGGTGGAAATGATCCTCATTAACTCATGTTGAGGTGTGCTAATATGGAGAGATGAACTCCATAAAGTGTACTGAAATGCAAAGTCATCTGCATGTGATGGTACATTATCCGGTAAAGATGAGAAAACATGGATAAAAATTGAGAAACAGATTGCCTACTGAAAATCGATAACCTAATTTTGATTACACAGCTTCTTTACTAAATTCATTGACTTCGTTGCAACCCTACAATCGTTAAAATTGAATTTTTCGTGTGGTTTGTTTATCTTTGAACCATGTATCATGTCCGTAGCAACGCACGGGCACTTACCTAGTAAAAAAAAAGAAACATGAAGCATAGAAATTTAGGGAAGGGGGGAGAGGGAGAGGGCTACCCATTTTCCCTCATCTTCTTCGGGAACGTTTAATTTCTTCGCACGGCTGCCTTCCAGGCTGAGAACCATTGCAAGGTCCCTCATGCATGGCTTCGAGCGGAATGAAGAAGCTCGAAGTGCGTAGCATTCTAGCAGCAGCTGCCGGGCGCGGCGAGCCAAACGTGGCCGGCACGCGTACGAGCACGTACGGGCGGCTCCTCCACGGCGTGCGCCACGGGATCCCCGTTCCTTTACGACGCGGCAACCGGCGTGCCGCGGCGCGTGCGGCGAGTGACGGGAACACGCGAGACGCCCTGCCCCTGCGTGCCCCCCGCACGGGCGGCGATCGGTGGCTTGGCTGGCCCCGGCGAGTGCCGGCCGATCGACGGACGACGGGGATGTTGAGGTAGGACGGCTTGCCCCACGCGACGACGTGACGCTCAGCGATGACGATGAGATCGACGTGCCGGACGCGGACATGCGGTGCACGTACTCCTCCCGGGACCGGCCCCAAGTCCCCCCAATACCCTGCTAGGCTGCTCGTCAAATCGTCCGCCCACCGGATCCCAGGCACTCAGGCAGGCAGACTCCCGGTGCGTGGCCCGTGGGTGCGCGCGTCGCCTCTCGCAGTCTCCTCGCTCCGTGCGCTAGCGGCCGCGCGCGTGGTGGGCACAGAGGATCCGGATCGGGCCTGGGGCTCGCGAGGGTGTGCGATATTGTCCGTGCGATATGGGGTGACGACATCCAGAGCAGCAGCTACGAGCTATAAAAAAAATAGTATAGCACAAAAAAGAACATGCACTACTAGTTGTGCGAATAATCACAAGAAAAGTTTGGTCCTAAGCGTAAGTGCGTATGTCATGATACGGAGCATAGTATTTGCAGCCATTGGATTCGGATGCCAGCTTGACATCGCGTTATCTTGCACTTTACTAGGAACCAGTGAACGAAATCTTATATACTACTCCGTATTTCTTAAAGAGAAACTTGTTGCAAATCGCCGAGGTTGATACTTCAGCCACCGCAAAAGCAGAGTCTACTACGTACTAGAAATGTTAAGTTTCCAGTTCAATCTTCCGGATAGACTAGATACTACCGGCATCATATCGCTGTCCATCGCTGTCGACTCGTGCCATTCGCGTATCCGATCCAGAGATCACGTTTCGGATTTATACCGTACAGTCGTACACAACAAATGCATAGAACTGCTAATAGTATGTTTTAATTTTGGATTTTCATTTTTCCACCGCCAATGAATGGGATTTTAGTTCATAGCCTTTTTCCAGCCATCGTGCTCGTCGATCTCCTCGCATCCGAGGAACAATTACATGCGTATCCAACCATTTCTTTATGTTTTGGGGGTTTGTCAGTAGTTCAAGTGTTGGGCCTAGAGCTAGTACAAGATTGAGGAGGCCCAGCTCGCGTGTCACTGGAGGTGAGTGGGCCAACTAAGTGCTTGCATGCACTATGGGGCCGGAAGCCCATGTAATGAGTGGTGCTATTTAGAGACCGGACAGGAAGGAGAGAGGATCTATCATGTAACAAACTAATTGCATCTTCTTCTTGCCGAAGAAGCCGTCCTCTTCCTTCCCCAACTCTGTTCTTCGTGATTCCTATCCAATTCCTTCCGCTCCTCGATCCCTTCTCTCTGTGTTGTTAACAATTGGTATCAGAGACACCGATTCTCGGGTGCCCGTCGTGCTATCTCGTCTTGATTTTTTATTCCGTTGAGTCCCCTGGTGGTCTGCGTCTCGCCGACGTTCCACCGCTCCGACGAGCTTCATTCTGAGCTCGCCGTCCACGCCCCGCCCACCGACTCCCAGTCGGCGGCGGCCACGCAAATCGCCGGTTAGCCGTCCCGGCGCCGTCGACCACCAAATCCTCGCGCCGCTTAGGGAGTAGCTGGGGATATTCGCTAGATCGGGATTCTGGATTTTCAGCCTCCGCACGACCATTTTACCCGTTTCCAGCGACGACACGACGCCATGAATCCGGAGACCAAGCTCATCCTCGACGAGATGGCGAAGTTGAACAAGCGTTTCGACCTCCTGGAGGTGAAGTGGGATGAGCGCATCACCAGTCAGGAGACCAAGTGGGATGAGCGCATCGCAGAGCAGGTGACCAAGTGGGAAGAGCGGATTTCCGATCTTGATGTCAGGGCGGATCGCCGCTCTTCCGACCTCGACACCAAGTGGGAGAAGCGGATCTCTGAGTTTGAAGACAAGACGGAGCAGCGCTTCTCCGACCACGACGACAACCTCGAACGGAAGGTCGCGGATCTCACCGTCGCGCACGACGCACTGATGGCGGCTCTGGAGCGTGCCTCGTCTGCGTTCGACGCCTGGAAGCCTGATGTCGTCGGTCGAATCGACGATGTCCGTCTCGAAGTGGGGAAACTCTCGAAGCATTGGGAGCGCGCAGTGATGCAGCGTCCGCCACCACTTCTGGAGACCTCGTCGGCCGAGCGCCCTTCTGCTGCGTGTTTCGCTGATGGTCACCATGGTCATCGCATCGACAAGAACCACAGCGAGGGCAATTACGGTTCGGTCACTGCGGTGATTCATCCTCCACTCAAGGGTTCGTCTCACAATTCTCCCTCGCAATTTGATTTCCGTCCTGATGCTCGTGCTAGTAAGGTGCCCAAATTGAATTTCCCTCTCTTTAATGGTGAGAATCCAAAGTGGTGGTTGACTCAGTGTGAGAATTATTTTGATTTGTACCCTTTGGAGAAAGATAAGTGGGTGAAGGTTGCTTCTATGCATTTTTTGGATTCTGCTCGTTGGTGGTTTCAGTCAGTAGCTGCTAAGGTGATGAATAGCTCATGGTCTGAGTTCAGTGCTCTGCTCCTTGACCGCTTTGGTAGAGATCAGCACGAGTTATTGGTTCGACAGTTAATGAATATTAGGCAGCAAGGCACAGTTTCTGAGTACATTAACAAGTTTGCTTCATTAATGGATCAACTGTTAGCTTATGAGTCCACTATTGATCCCTTGCACTTTACTATGCGCTTTATTGATGGGCTCCGAGAGGATTGCAGGGCTGCTGTGCTTTTGCAACGTCCCTCTTCTCTGGATACCGCCTATGTACTTGCCCAGTTGCAGGAAGATGTACTGGATTCGTCCAAAAGGAAGGACAGCAAAAGGCCAGAGTACTCCTATTCTGCTCGGTTGCCTTACAAGAGTGCTCTACCCTTGCCTTCCCCTCCTGTCAGGCCGGCAAAAGTGTCTCCGGCTGATGATAAGCGTACTCTTGAAGCTGTTGCTCGTTCAACTGATGACAAGTGGAAGGCATTGCGTTCCTTTCGGCGTGCTAAAGGCATTTGTCAGTATTGTGCTGAAAAATGGTCTAGGGACCATAAATGTGCTGAAACAGTGCAGCTTCATGCAGTGCAAGAACTGTTAGAATTATTTGTGATGGAAGATGATGTTGAATCTCAATCTTCTGTGGTTACTCATGATTCCCATCAAGTGTTTATGACTCTATCAGTTGCTGCACTATCTGGGCTACCAGCTCCCAGAACTCTGTCGTTTCAGGGTGAGATGCAAGGCAGGGGCATACAGATATTGGTGGATTCGGGAAGTTCACATACTTTCATCAGTGAGAGTCTGGCTGCTCAGTTAGGGGGTGGGGTGGACTTGCCAGCCCCTATTTCTGTTCAGGTGGCTAATGGGCATAAACTGTCTTGTCAGTATCATATTCCCCAAGCTACTTGGTCTACTCAAGGTTGTGTGTTTATATATGATATGAAGGTATTTCCTATGTCTGCCTATGATGTGATTCTGGGTGTCGATTGGCTAGAGCAACACAGCCCCATGAAGGTCCATTGGGGCCACAAGTGGTTATCTATTCCCTACCAGTCTTCTACTATGGTGTTATCTGGTCAGAGGCCCCAAGTCCCTGAAGGTACAATCATCCAAGTGTGCTCTATTCAGGTGGACGTATCTGATGCTCAGAATGTTCACCTTTCTTTGCCTACTGAAGTTCAACAGTTGCTGGAAGAGTTTGCTATATTGTTTGAGGTGCCTGTGGACATGCCTCCTGCTCGGGCTTGTGATCATGCCATTCCATTAATTCCAGGTGCAGCTCCTGTTAGTGTTCGTCCCTACAGATATGCTCCAGCATTGAAGGATGAAATTGAAAATCAGATTAGAGACATGCTAAAGAATGGTCTGATTCAGGAAAGCAACAACCCCTTCTCTTCTTTTGTGTTGTTGGTTAAGAAGAAGGATAACACTTGGCGCTTTTGCGTTGATTACAGGCATTTGAATGCCATTACTATCAAGTGCAAGTACCCAGATCCCATCATTGATGAATTTCTGGATGAACTTGCCCATGCAAGCTGGTTCTCTTGTCTGGATTTGAGAGCAGGATTCCACCAAATACGCTTGAAGCCAGGAGAGGAGTTCAAAACAGCCTTTCAGACACATTGTGGTCAGTACGAGTTCAAGGTTATGGCTTGTGGTTTGACTGGTGCCCCTGGAACCTTTCAGGGAGCAATGAACTCTACTCTTGCACCTTATCTCCGGAAATTTGTGTTGGTCTTTTTCGATGATATACTGGTGTATAGTGCTACCTATGAGGAACATGTGCAACATCTTCGTTTGGTGTTTGAGTTACTTCAGAAGGACCAATGGAAGATCAAGTTGTCTAAGTGTGCTTTTGCTAAGAGACAGATTAATTATTTAGGCCATGTGATTAGTGAAAAAGGAGTCGGCACAGACCCTTCTAAGGTAGCAGCAGTGGCTCAGTGGCCTCCACCTATTAATGCCAAGGAACTTCATAGTTTTCTTGGGCTAGATGGTTATTATTGTAAGTTTGTCAGGCATTTTTGGGTGATTAGCAAGCCACTCACTGAATTGCTGAAAAAGAACACTGTGTTTGTTTGGACCCCTATCCACCAGCAGTCCTTTGAGGCTCTTAAGTTGGCATTGTGCCAAGCCCCTGTACTTGCCCTTCCTGATTTTTCCAAGACATTTACACTAGAAACTGATGCAAGTGGAGTAGGCATAGGAGCAGTGTTAATGCAAGATGGACATCCTTTAGCCTTCATCAGTAAAGCATTGGGTCCTAAGTCCATGGGTTTGTCTGCTTATGAAAATGAATACTTGGCTATTTTTATGGCTGTTCAACAATGGAGGCCCTATCTGCAGTATTCTGAGTTTGTTATATACTCTGACCAGAAGAGTCTTTCCCAACTCACTGAACAAAGACTTCACACCCATTGGCAACAGAAAGTTTTCTCCAAACTTATTGGCCTTCAGTATAAAGTGGTATATAAGCAGGGCTCTGAAAATAGGGTGGCTGATGCTTTGTCTAGGAAATCCTGTCATCAGGCATCTTGTGCTGCTGTATCTGCTGTAGTTCCTCAGTGGGTCCAAGAAGTGGTTTCTGGGTATCTTCAGGATGAGTATTCTAAATCCCTTCTGTCCAAGCTTTCTATTGATGCTTCAGCAATCCCTCACTTTACTTTAACAGCTGGGGTTCTCAGATTCAAAAACAGAATTTGGGTTGGTCATAATCCTGATTTACAACAGAAACTGTTAGCTGCTTGTCATGACAGTGCTGTTGGGGGCCATTCAGGAGTGCTTGTTACTTATATGCGTATGAAGAAGTTATTTGCATGGAAGGGTATGAAGAATGCTGTTCATAAATATGTGACTTCTTGTTTGGTGTGCCAACAAGCCAAACCTGACAGATCTAGACTTCCTGGGCTGTTGCAACCTCTTCCTGTTCCTGATCAGGCTTGGCAGGTAATTTCCATGGACTTTGTGGAAGGCCTTCCCACATCAGGTGTGGCCAAT
Organism: Echinochloa phyllopogon; assembly: GCA_033239725.1. NCBI lineage: Eukaryota > Viridiplantae > Streptophyta > Magnoliopsida > Poales > Poaceae > Echinochloa > Echinochloa phyllopogon. Next base: position 4,466,159 of record BTCW01000009.1, on the reverse strand, counting down.
TGTATCCTGGTGGTGGTTGATTACTTCACCAAGTATGGTCATTTCATTCCTTTGCATCATCCATATACTGCTGTGTCGGTGGCCAAGTTATTCTTAAACCATGTCTACTGTCTACATGGGCTGCCTTCTGCTATTGTGTCTGATAGGGATAAGATTTTCATTAGTAAATTTTGGCAAGAGTTATTTAGTTTGGCTGGTGTTCATCTCCACCTCAGCACTTCTTAGCACCCCCAGTCTGATGGTCAAACTGAGCGATTGAATCAGACAATGGAAACCTTTTTTCGTTGTTTTGTTAATGCTAGTCCTACTAAGTGGTTACATTGGCTTCCATTGGCTGAATACTGGTACAACAACTGTCCCCATTCTGCTACTGGATTTTCTCCATTTGAAGCTTTATATGGCTACTCCCCCAAGCACTTTGGTATTTCTGCTGCCAATGACGTGACAGTTCCTGTTTTGTTGGATTGGATTCAGCAAAGGCAAGTGATGCAGAATCTGATTAAACAACACCTGTCCCGTTCTCGCATCCGTATGAAGCACCAGGCTGATAAACATCGTTCTGAGAGGATATTCGAGGTGGGTGATTTAGTCTTCCTCAAGTTGCAGCCCTATGTGCAGTCATCTTTGGCTCCTAGGGCGAATCAGAAGTTGGCTTTTAAATTCTTCGGGCCGTTTCCAGTGGTTGCTCGAGTGGGAGCAGTAGCATACAAGTTGCAGCTACTAGATACTTCTTCTATCCATCCGGTGTTTCATGTCTCACAGTTGAAGAAGGCTGTTTCCAAAGATATTCAGGTTTCATCTTCCTTACCTGCTGATATCGACTTGCCAAGAGTTCCTGAAGTTGTGCTGCAGCGCCGCTGGGTGAATCATGGGGTTCGTCCTGTTCAGCAAGTGCTGGTCAAGTGGTCTGCATGGCCGGAATCTATGGCTATCTGGGAGGATTTGGAGACTATTCAGCAGTTGTTTCCATTTGCGCCTGCTTGGGGTCAAGCAGCCTCTGAAGAACCGGGGAATGTCAGTAGTTCAAGTGTTGGGCCTAGAGCTAGTACAAGATTGAGGAGGCCCAGCTCGCGTGTCACTGGAGGTGAGTGGGCCAACTAAGTGCTTGCATGCACTATGGGGCTGGAAGCCCATGTAATGAGTGGCGCTAATTGCATCTTCTTCCTGCCGAAGAAGCCGTCCTCTTCCTTCCCCAACTCTATTCTTCGTGATTCCTATCCAATTCCTTCCGCTCCTCGATCCCTTCTCTCTGTGTTGTTAACAGGGTTCTTCTTCATCAACTTGTGCGTGGCAGGGACCCATGTATGTATAATTATTCATCCATTTGATCGGACTGTTAATTTCTCCGTGATGTGACCGGAATCTGTGTAGATGGTAAGTTGAGTATATTTCTGCGGCCCGGAAAAAGTTCAACGTAGATGGCCAGTGGCCTTTTGAAGCCCCATATTTTGGGCCATGTCTTGAATTCTAAGAGGCCTATATCCAACCCCAGTAGTTGGCCCAAATCGAGTCCGATCTCGGGAGAGAGAAATCGAGACCAAACCGATGGAAAACGTGACCGGGTCGCGGCGACGTGAGACTGTCTCCAACGACACTACCCAAACCCATATTTGGGTCTCCAATAGTGTTTTGGGTAACCAAAACTCCCTCCAACAGAGTACCCAAAAGCAAGACCCATTTTGCGTCTTCCTCCGATGGGAACCCAAAAATGCATCACTCTCTCTCCTCGACGCAACACTATTTCCCTCCTGTGCTCGCTCGTCCGTCCGCCGGAAACGCCGTGCTCGCTTGTCCGCCGCTGCGCGCGCCCGCCGGAGCCGCCATGCCTGCTCGTCCGCCGCCGCGCACCCGCCGGAGCCGCTCTGCTCGCTCGTCCGCGCCGCCGCGTCTGCCTCGCACCGCCACCATGGGCGAGCGCCGGGCCGCCGACGCGGCCCTGCTTGCCATGCCGCCGCCTCATGGGGAGCCGTGTGCTAGAGAAGGCGGCCTCCCCGCCCTCCGCCCCGCCGCCCTCGCGCTCGTCCGGCCCCTCCGCTGTCGTCGCACTCGGCCGCCGCCGCCATGGGAGCAGGATGGAGTAGGCCGCCGGCGCCGCGCTGCCCCACCGCCGCCACCGCCACCATGGGCGAGCGCCGGGCCGCCGCCGCTAGCCTCCGCGGCCGCCCGCCGAGCAGCCGTCATGGGGAGCCGCGTGCTGGAGAAGGCGGCCGCCCCGCCCTTAGCCTCGCCACCCTCGCGCTCGTCCCGCCCCTCCGCCGCCGTCGCACTTGGCCGCCGCCTCGCCGCGCGTCTGGTAGGCGCTCCTGCAGCAACACGGGCACGGAGCCGCCCTGCTCGCTCGGGTGCCGCCCGCACGCGTTGGCGGTGAGCGCCATGGGGGGAGCAGGTGGGAGCGGAGGGGGCGTGCGGGAGCTTCGGTTCACTGTTGGAGAAGGCTAGTTTTGGGTCCGTGACCCAGTTTCTGTGTAGAACCCAAAACGAGGGATGGGTCTCTTGTTTGGGTTCCTATTGTTGGAGATAGTCTTGACTCGACTCGATTCGGCTCCGGTCTGTGTCAGCCTCGGCGAAACCCCCGACCCCGAGGACGCGGCCGAAGCCCGGATTAGTTGTCCGTCCGGTCCGCCGCGTGGGCGGCTCGCTCGGCTGGACTCGTCTCTTCCACCCGCGACCGCGCCGACGGACGGAGCAATCGAGGGACGAGAGGAAAACCGCGGCCGCGCGCCCACCTGATCGTCGTGCCGAACCAGAGCCGCGCGGCGCCCTCCATGGCAGCAGGTTCGTGTTCGTCCTCTACCCTCGTGCGCGTCCGGGCCTCGTTCCTCCTCGTTTTGTCTCTGATAGATCGGTTGCGTGGGTAGCTGGCTCGATCCGGCGGTTGGTCGTCGGGTCGGCGCGGATGGGGGTGGGGAATCGGTCGGATTCGTGCCCGATTTGGGTCTGATGGGTGCGTGTTTGGTTCGCAATTGGGTTGGGAATTCCGTGGATGTCGGTGTGTCCGGTTGGTTGGGCTGCGGCGCCGCTGGGTGGCGGTGCTTATTTGGGATCATCCTATCCCCCATCAACATTTTGGGGAACGGTTTTTGAATTTGCGGCGTGCATCTCGTGAGCTGCTCGGGCGAAGGAAAATCGATAGGATTAAGAGGCGCAAGCTCGCACAACGCGCACGCACACACAAAAAAAAACTTCAAGCTTGATGTATCCCCTATTATTTAGCTTGGGATGAATTTCCTGCCTTACTGGATGCCTTGCAGCGCTTGAGCTTCTTCAATTTGAAACACCTTGTGCTTATTGCAATCCTTTATTTTATTTCAGCTCCATGAGAAAGAGGGTGTGGTATGACCTTTAGTATTGGCTTGCTTTATTTAGTTTAGTTCCATACAAGAAACAGGAAATGATTATGACCTTTAGTATTGTGCTGCCAACATTTCCTAGATGTAGCCCATCTGAATCATTTTGAGGGAGGAAGGCTCACCTTTCCAAATACTAGCATAGAACTAATCTAAAACCTAGGGTGGGAAGTCTCGCAAGTGTGTGTTATAGTCAAAAGTAATGAATATACGGCTTTGCAGGATGACAGGCTGATGGCATTTTAGGTTTCGTGGAACTGTAATCCAGTTCATATAGGTGTGTTGTGCTAACGCTATTTCTGCTCTTGTTCATTCTGTTCATATAGCCCATAATTCCAGTTCCTGGAGAGCTACAGTTGGATGCTATCTATTATCATTCTATGTATTAGGGATGGGCGGCATCAGTTAGGTGCATTACCTACATGTTGAGGAACTGAAAGATTGAAGTCTCACCATGGCTGTTTTAATTTTAGGGCTTTACTTGTATGAAATAATGATCAGGGTTTGAATTAGTGCTCTCTGTTTTGAATTTTTGATCGCACAATCTGCAACTTTCATTGTAGCATTGTGGCATGATCTGTATTGTAATATCATATAGTCCGATGGCTACAGCTTCACAATTTTTTCAATGTGTGACTTGCGCCATCTTTGTTCGTGGTTGGAAGCTTAGTGAAAATTTGTCCACGGATGTGATTGGCAGGTAGTAATCCACCACCAAAGCCGTGGGAACGTGCGGGAGCTTCATCTGGTCCCGTACCTTTTAAGCCCCCATCTGGAGGTAGCACAAGTGATGTTGTTGAAGCTTCTGGGACAGCAAAACATGGAGAAATTGTTTCCACTACAGGGAACAATGTTGCTTCCAATGTAAACAGCAACATCTCAAGGCCTGTTCCCCCAAGGCCATGGCAGCAGCAAGGCTATGGAAGTTCTTATGGGGGTAATCAATAACTTTGTGCACATTTCATCAGATATTCTTGTGTCTGAACAACCTTTTGATTGAAACACAGGTTACAGTTCCATTATGTTATGTAATTCTTCATTCAAAATGCAGGTTATGGTTCCAGTATGTATAGCTCTTATGGTGGATTCAATGGACCCTATGGAAATAACATGTATTCTGGCTATGGCAGTATGTATGGAGGTTCTGGAATGTATGGTGGGTCAATGTATAATGGCGGAATGGGAGGTCCATATGGTGGTTATGGTATGGGTGTTGGTCCTTATAATCAGGGTCCAAATTCGTTTGGCCCTCCCGCACCACCCCCTGGATTTTGGATGTCCTTCCTACGAGTGGTAATATATGTTTACCACCATTTTAATTTGATGTAGATAATGATTAGCTTCAATTGATCGTCCACAAATTTCAGCATAATAATGATTCTCGCAATGGTTTCATGTTCTTCATCTGATGATAATCTCATCTTCAAATGTTTTTCGGAACTCTGTTTGCAGCAGTACCATGTATTCCTGGCATGCCATGATAGTTTACACATGGTGAACCCATGCAGTTTCTAATGATAGTAATTTAAAATCGAAGCCGTGACTGCGTATAATTTGTTCTGTGCATCAGTTGATTTGAAAACACTTTCAGCAGTCCTTAGCATTCGCTTAATTAATTCTCTTGTTATTTACAGATGCATGGTGTTGTAAATTTCTGTGGGCGTGTTAGCTTCCTTGTTAGCCAGAATACTCAGGCATTCCACATGTTCATTACTGCACTTCTGCAGGTATCTTTCGACTAGTACTTCAATACTTTCCCGTTGAACTTATTTTGAGTATATTCTTGCATTTTTCCTTATCCGATATTATTATCTCCATAGCTATGTGATCGTGCTGGAATGCTTTATGGTGAGCTTGCAAGATTCGTTCTACGTTTGCTGGGGATCAAAACGAAACCAAAGAAGGGTGGTGTTAAGGGCAGTGGAGCTCCACCATTGGAGGGAACAGGCCAGCAGTTTGTTGAGGCGCCGAAAGCTACCAACAACTCATGGGACAGCGTCTGGACTGAGAATGGCAAGGGGAAGTAAGGGTCTCATCTATGTGCAGCTTGACAGTTTTTTGTGAAAGGAGAATGACGACTTTGCTTGAGGGATGAGAAATCTGCCGGTATCTGTTCAGATGCATTTTGCATTTGGATTAGAAAACAAACCAAGTAATCCCTAATGCTCTTTGTATTTATCTTGTTCCCTAGTACATATATAGATCTTTATGGTGGTATAGTTAGTCTGCAATGAGAAATGTGAGCTGGTAAAATATGGCTTTCCTAAAAAAAATTGCTGTGGCAGGTACTAAGAAAAGTGGAACACAATACTTGGGTCCTTTCGCTAATAAATGAAAAGGACTTCATTTATCGAGTCTTGGCGTGTGGTGGCACACCTGTTCCTGGGATAAAAAAAATATGGAATTATTTCTCTTCTCACATTTGTTTTGCAGCAGGCCATCGAACATTCAAACTGATCAGGAAATTGTGTGATCAACAGTCTACCAGTTGAGATAGTGCTGCGACTAACTATAAGATGAAGCTGATGCTTGAACTGGCAACTGGAGCGAGTTTTCTCATCCGTACAAGTGGGAACGGAGGATGAGTGGATGACCTAACTGCTAGTGTATATATAAGATTTGAATGCGGCTAATTTAACCATATCGACCTTTCTGAGCATGGTTCACCCAGGACCTGGTAGCGTCGTGGATATGTTGCTTGTTTTTTTTAAAAAAAAAACCGGATATGTTGCTTGGCGAAACTGAAAATTGGAGACTGTTGGAAAAGCTGGATGCCTTATAAACTGTTTACCTCGTTCATCTTCCAAGCTAGATATAGTCTCTCTTTGATATTTTGGTGGTACCCTTGTGCTTTCATTTTGAACTATCATCACTCCCTGCAGTCCATTATTGGGGGCTTGCTGAAAATGAAAAGAGCCCACTTGAGCAACCAAAAACTGCCCATACAAATCGCTAGACAAGAACGACGTCTGCTTTGGCCTTATCCTCTAAGAAGTAACCCTGACTTGTGATTTTATTCAGCTGCGTCACAGCTCAATTCTAGAGAGCGAGGTGAAAAAATTGCAAAACAAATTGTGTGTGTGACGATGAGAAGAGATAAATCACTCCAATTCAACCCCGAAGGAAAAAGAGAGACGAATTTACCCTCTTTATTGTGTCGCTCCATCCGTTGGATGGATGGAGGCAGTACGTGCAAGGGAGGGAGCGAGGTACAGGTAGGTGATGTCAAGTGGATGAGGAAGCTGTGTAGGAGGAGCCATCCTTCATCACAACCTCCAATAGCTCATCCACAACCTCTCGCTCCCTTTCTTGGCCCTCTTCTCCACGTCTCCCACCGCACATTTGTCTCCATGCACAAACCTCCCTCTCACCGCTAGCCTCCAATATCACCTGCGCCCCGGCCACTCCCACTCCCTCTCGCTCTTGCTCCCTAGCTTCTCCACTACCTTCCGATCATCCCCTTCCCTATCCTTCTGTAAAGGTAAGAACAACTCTTCGTTATCGTCTGCTATACTCAACATAAATACTTCATTCCATGCAAATTATTGCTGATTGCCTGATTTCGCCTCTTGCTGCATGTTCCGACGAGTAGTTCTTGCATGTTCAAGCTGTTGCAGTCTGTATGAATATTCATCATCATTCCAGGCACCTGTTGTTGTAGAACTGTATCTCTCTCTTAGGATTTGTCTGGACTTTATCGGAAAAATAGGATTCCTGTGAACTTGATTGATCATCGTTTCTTCCGGTTTGTTTGGATGTGCTCTTGGTATGGTCAGTCCATGTTGATCCTGATAGGCTATCACCATAGACATCGGATACTACTACTGTCTTCGGTCTTCCTTGAGCTTGAGGATACTGCTATTGATCGGGCACTACAATATAAGAAAAAACCGAACTTTGATATAGGCATATTGCTGTAGTTATATATTCATCTGTAGTGCTAGGTGAGCATTTGTTTGCAGATTGTAGTTACATAATTTCTCTCACACACACAAAATAAAAACAATGTTTCTACACACTTTGCATGATCCTGTGAAAAAATATATGACATGATAATTTATTTTAAATAAAAAATTATAAAACCTGGATGCTTTGGTAGCTACCAATATGTAACACAAAACAATACTACTTTCTATATATTTTCTAATGAGAGTAACCATCCATGACCATCCAACGGTCTAGCTAGCCTTTTGTGTGAGCATCGTATGCATATATATGCATGTCGATCATCTCTAGTCAAATGCAATTTGGCTTAATTTTCTCAAGAAAATAAATTGGATCCAAATATTCGCAGAGAGTGGTGTGGGGGCTCCGGCCGGCGGCGAAGGCACCATGGGGGAGATCACGAACGTCATGGAGTACCAGGCCATCGCGAAGCAGAAGCTTCCGAAGATGGCCTACGACTACTACGCCTCCGGCGCCGAGGATGAGTGGACGCTCAAGGAGAACCGGGAGGCCTTCTCCAGGATCCTGTAAGCAGCCCTCTTCACAGGCTCGTATGGTTCCCTTGATAGGAGTGTATGGTTCGCATCTCTTGAATTTTGCAAATAAATTGATAGCCATAGTTATGTACAAAGAAATACAAAGAAATACTAATCGTGCACCGGAAAAAAAAACTGTATTGAAGGCATAAGGCAATGAGTTGCCTCTTTTGAATGTTCAGTAATCTCTGATGTTTTGGAATATAGTATTCTGTTATTTTGTGGATGTCAGAGCCTGACTGGTAACCTTGTGTTATCAGGTTCCGTCCTCGCATACTGATCGATGTCTCCAAGATTGACATGACCACTAGTGTTTTGGGGTTCAAGATCTCCATGCCCATTATGGTTGCTCCCACTGCCATGCAGAAAATGGCACACCCAGATGGTATTCACTTTAACTCCTTTTCTGTTATCCTGCAATATTTACTGCATAGTGCATATTAGATCTGGGCCTTGCTAAGGTACACTTTTTACCTCCTAGAGCCAACGCGGCATAAGCCACGCGCTCACGCTCGCGACGCACGACGCCACGTCCAGCGTATACGTCCATATTTTTTATTTTTACAAATTAATCAATATATTACCTTCTAAGAGGTAATACCTTCTCCGATCAACGATCCATATTCATTTCGGAGTACCTTAGCAAAACCCATTAGATTTTATTTACCGGTGGCATCAATATCCTGTTATATAAGTTTCATGCTATATAATTGGCCAGCATAAATCTGAGTAGCATTTGGAGATATAATTCATCATATAACTGATATCTCGTAAATCTTCAGGGGAGTATGCAACTGCACGGGCCGCATCAGCAGCAGGAACTATCATGGTATGTTTCTTGTCCTATGGCATACATTGATTGAATAATAACAAATAAACCAAACCAAACAGTACTGCAAATGCATACATGTTGGAATTTGGAAAGATCCTGAACATCCCTGCCTCCTTTTGCTGCCTTCCCTTTCAGACACTCTCATCTTGGGCCACTTCAAGCGTCGAGGAGGTCGCCTCGACCGGACCTGGAATCCGCTTCTTCCAGCTCTACGTAAGCATGTCAAACTATCAGAGTGTGTATATCTTCAGTGCCTCTTAGGGTGACAATCTTTTTGCTTGCAGGTGTACAAGGACAGGAAGGTGGTGGAGCAGCTGGTGAGAAGGGCCGAGAAGGCCGGGTTCAAGGCGATCGCGCTCACCGTGGACACCCCACGCCTCGGCCGCCGTGAAGCTGACATCAAGAACAGGTCGGTTCCTCTCCGTGTCAGATCCCAAGATGCGATTTCATACTTCCATGCCTCTTGACATGGCTTTGCTGCGTTGCAGGTTCGTCCTGCCGCCGCACCTGACACTGAAGAACTTTGAGGGCCTGGACCTTGGCAAGATGGACCAGGTTTGTGCTAGATTCAGAGAGTTCCTTGCAAACCATTTCTGTCCACATTCTCACCCACTGATGACACTGCTCTCTTTGGCATTTGCAGGCCAATGATTCTGGGCTGGCGTCCTACGTCGCTGGTCAAGTTGACCGCACCCTGAGCTGGAAGGTATGTAAGCATGATCTTGCTTTGATATGAAGAGAAGCAGATGCCAATGCATAGTGCAACAACAACTCTTGAGACTGTAACGACGGGCTTGTGAATGTGCAGGATGTCAAGTGGCTGCAGAGCATCACCTCGATGCCGATCCTGGTGAAGGGAGTCATCACTGCAGAGGACGGTGAGCTTGTTCATAGCCTTCTCTGTCTTCCTCTCCACACCATGAATATAAGATCACTCATGCGAAGCTCACTGATGTCGCCGATTCAACCGCAGCGAGGCTGGCCGTCCACTCGGGCGCGGCGGGCATCATCGTGTCCAACCACGGCGCGCGCCAGCTGGACTACGTGCCGGCCACCATCAGCGCCCTCGAGGAGGTCGTGGCGGCGGCGCAGGGCCGCATCCCGGTGTACCTCGACGGCGGCGTCCGCCGCGGCACCGACGTGTTCAAGGCGCTCGCCCTCGGCGCCGCCGGCGTCTTCGTAAGTGCTGCCCGGAACGCGACCCAGCTATCTATATATCTCCGGTGCATTCCCGTTCATGTCGTCTGAGCTCTCGTACCTTGCTTGCTGTGTTCATCAATCAGGTCGGGAGGCCGGTGGTGTTCGCGCTGGCGGCGGAGGGCGAGGCCGGCGTCCGGAAGGTGCTGCAGATGCTGCGGGATGAGTTCGAGCTGACAATGGCGCTCAGCGGCTGCACGAAGCTGGCCGACATCAACCGCAGCCACATCCTCACCGAAGGCGACCGCCTCCGCCCCACGCCCAGGTTGTGAGCGGAGAACGCCGCCGCCCCACCGCCGCCTATCAATACACCAATGATGGAGCCCCGACGGCCGGCGAGCTCGATCGCTGGAGCACCCAATAATACATACTTGCGTGGTAGAATAAGAACGTTAAAGATCAGCGCCAGCCAGAGATCTGTGCCGGCCGACGGTGCATCCATTCTTCATTTTCGGCCGTGTTTGAATCGTCCGTGGACAATACAAACAAACTTGTAATTGAATTCTATTTAATTACTCGGTATATCCGTTCTACACTAGCTAGTACACCTGAAGCGTAATTAAACTGCGCCGTTAATTTGAGTGCAAAATTTTACACTCGCATCGATCACATGCATGTGGAGGGAGGACTGAGGAGGAGAAATTTCATGCTTTAGTTCAGAGAAATTGAGATAGCGGCCACCATTTGTCGTCCCATTTGCATTTTGTCAGCAAATGTGTATCTCACATTTTAGCAGTTAGCATCAAAGCTGAATCCTTCCACTTCCAGGTTGCTGAATCCTTCTCCCCCTCCTATCACATTCTCTCACAACTTGAGACGATCTCTACTGTGTGCAAAGTACTACGCTCTGATTTCTGAGATGCATTGACGTCTGAGGACAAACCTCTTATTGATCTGCAGACGAGCAGAATGCGGCGACGGGAACGTGCATCCTGGAAAGTGGTTTTGAGTTTTGACTGGATCACCAGAAAGAATACAGATAAGAACTGCATAAAAATTCTGAAGAAACTGAATGTCGATGGTGAACGAATCTCAGCCACGACAAAATATGAATCAGCAGCGAGCGAGCGAGGGGTGGGTGGGTTGAAAGAATAAACGGGCTCGCAGTCCTATGGGCTACGTTGTATGCCTCAGCCCAAGCCCAAGCCCAAGACCAGTACAAAGCCCTCGAACTCTTGTCGGTAGGCCTAGTAAAGAGCCACGAGAACCCGAGGGCTCTTTACGGGCTCTCCAGAGAAAAAGGCCGGGTAGGATCGGGCCCCCAATTCAGCCCTCCTGTCTCCTCAATCCGCTCCCTACCTCCCTGCCTTCTCCGCCGATCAGCCGCGCCGCCGCCTCCCTCGCCGGCGTCCGCCATCTGGAACCCCCGCTCGTGGGCCCCTTCATTCCCCGCCTGCCTTGGAGCCGCCGGCCTCGGATCATCTCCCCCGCCGCGGGCGCTCCTCCGTCAAACAAATCCACCGGCGCGGCGCGCGGCGCGGGTCCCCGCTTCCACCGATCTCGGGTGAGTGTCCCGCGCCATGCCATTTGTGTAGTGCAGCCATGTTTCCGCGTACCCCTGACGGAGCGCTTGGCTCGACCGTGAGATCGTTTGTGCTCGTGAGCGGACCCTGAATTCCCCTAGTTGCGATTTGTCTGGGTTTCTTTGGCAGGAATAGGGATTGGGATGTTGTCTAGATTTGTAGGGCGATGACCTTTTCGTGGAATGCAAATATCTTGCTGCATTCGGATAGGTAACAGCTGGTCTCTCAGGCGTGAAAGACAGCATTTGCCTGCGTCCGTATTAATTAGGTTCAGAATAGGGAAGCAATCAAATATTGTTTTTATCTTGTTTATTTCGCATTTTTTTCAGGCACTGTGGTCAGGAGGATCTAAAACAAGTACCTGTTGTGTGTTTTGTCTGTAAATGAATGATGCTGACTTGAGGTGTCAGCTATAAGAAATCACTAGACTTCACTTTTCTGTTTGTTAAGATATTCACTGCAGAGTCTTTACATTTCTTGTTTAAGGAAAGGCAATCAAATAATTTAAGCCTTGGCTTAGGTATGCAGCCACTAAGAACTTGCTATTTTCGGACAAAATTTTGGAACAATTTTAGCTTCAGAATAGGGAAGCGATCATTTTTCATGTTACTTCTCTTGCTGTGTGCTGCAGGTGCTGTGGTTAGGAGGATCTAAAAGAGGTACTGTTTATTCCTGTAGTGCCAATGATGCTGGCTTGAGATGGTGATTATACTAAATTATAAGAAATCACTCAATTTCTGCGAGTGTCCTTACGGCAGAACCATTTGTTGTTCTTAGGTTAGGAGAAAATGGCGAAAGCTTAACATAGATTTTGAAATTTCTATTAGATTTTTAATGTTTGCAATATTTCATCGTTTGCATTAATGTTTTCTGTAATCTTGGACTGAGTCTTATGCCATGCACACAATTCTTTTAATGAAGAGCAATTAGGTTAGTTACATGGTGGCTAGATGGGCTTAGTTTTAAGCATCGAGTCACTAAGAACTTGCTATTTTCAGACAATTTAAAGTTTGGCTTGGGAAAAAGTATAGGTACCAGACCCCCTGTTAAATAACTTTGTGCATTATGTCAGTGTCGATTTCATTACAATAGTCGGAATATATTTTTGTGCTTGTGTTATCATTTGCATCTAATTCGTGTTTTTAATGTAGCATATACATTTAGATGGCAGCTGCTGTGTGTGGATATGGAAAGAAACATGAATGGTTTGAATAAAAAAACAGTGGGGAGTCACCACTCTTTTCTTTGTGATTTGCAGCAGAGAAAAAAAACATTTGTGCTAGCACTGAAGTTTCATTGACTTTCTTATGTTTTTGTTCTTATAAGCAAACAATGTTCATGGGGGGAGGGTGAAGATTGAATGCTAACTACTCAATTTGGCATAATTGTTGTCAGGAATTGTGCATAGTTCAAAGCTTTCTTTTTCTATATTTTGTGTATGCTAAAATTGCCAGAAACATAGTTGTTATCTGTCTGTATCAAATTAAAACTGATGCTATATGATCGAAGATCCAACACAAAGCGTTAACTAGATCATTTCTGGATAATTTTGTGCTATTTTGGAAGTTATTGTTTCAAAGGCAAGTGTAGTGGGGGTGGGGGGTGGTTCTGAATTGTTCTATTTTCATCTTCACTTTGGATGCTGTTCATTTAAATGAATTTCTCAGTAAGATGTACACTGGCATATAAAACAAAAATGTGTGGAAATGCCTTATTTCTAAATATGCCTCCATCTAAGCTATTTGGTTATAATTTAATAACATGCCTTATTATAATTTATTTATAATTTATTAACATGTACACTGTTCATTATAATTTATTTCTAAATATGCCTTATTTCTAAATATGCCTTTTTAATCTAATAATTTAATAACATGTGGAACTGAATGTTTAAGAAGTGGCCCATTTGGTTATGCCTACAGCCTTGGCATGACTCCTCAACTTGGTCATGCCAAAAGGCTTGTGTAACTCAAGGGCTGAGTCAGCCAAGCTATCCACGTGTCAGGCCATGCCTGTTGGCATGACCAAAAGGACTACTTGAAAATTTAGTTTCACATGTGCTATTATTAAAACTTTAGATTAGAAAGGCTAAAAGAAAAAATGTCTTTCTTCTACTGCCTCCTTTTGCCATTATTTCAACTCAACATTATCTTTTGTGGTCCTTGTTCGTCTTATTGATGGAAAGCATTTCGTGCATTGCAGGTTTTATTTAAATTGGGAAGCATAGTGTAGTAATGTTTTTGAGGAGCCATACCATTTAGTGACAAGCAAGTAGCATTGCCAGCCAACAAGTGAGTTGCCAAAGAAAGGTGCGAATATAGTAAATATGTCTCAAGGAACTTCTCCACTGCAAAAAGATAAAGGTCCTACAACGGAACCTGGAAAGGCTGTGAGCATCAAACGGCTGCAGACTGATACTCCCTCAAGTCCTGGATATCATAATGTTTATGTAAGAAGGAAAGTAGAATCTGAGCATAGTAAAGTTAACCCTTCTCAGGAGTTGAAAGGTAATGGAAGAGACAAAGCAAAAGAGCAGGAGGAGCACCAAGATGTTCAACATAAGGAGACCAATAGGCCCCAAGTGGCATCTCCTGTTGCTGAATCTGTAGAAATAGTGTCTTCCAAATCTCCTGAAAAACCAAGTGCTGAAATTGTGCCAGAGAAAACTGAGCCACCGGTTGCTTCTGGCACTGGCATTCAAGAGGATGTGAAACAGTTAAGCATACAATACTGGAACGAGAGATTTAATCGATTACAGACATATTTGGAGAACTGTGATCACTCAACCCAGGAGGGTTATTTGCGAAGTAAGGAGTTTGTTAGCACCTTTGTAACTTTCAGATCTTCCACTGTAGAATACTGATTCCCTCCCAATAATTTCAGAGCTTAGGTCCCTTTCGGCAGCTGGGCGAAGCATGCATGCAATTGAGCTGGAGAAAAGGGCAATACACCTCCTAGTGGAAGAAGGTGATATACTTACTGCCACTCTTACTTTCTTACCATGTTGAAGGTTATTGTCGTTTCATTTGGACTGTTCTGTTTCACAGCATATGTATGCTCTGGCACATTTCAGTAGCCGTTCTTAGTTTCTTACACTCCCCCCAGCCCCCAACAGGCATCCCTACCCTATATATACCTCATCCATTGAAGTACATACTATGCTGGCTAACTTCCCTTCAATCACTTTGTACCGACAACCGTTGCCTGAGCCTTCAGCAGCTTTGGAGCTTCAGTACAGGTTGTGTCTTGTACAAGCTGCAATGTTTTGATGCCCTGTTTTGTATCCGGTCCAGTCACCTGAACATGCCATAATGCTTTCACTATCTCTGAGTATCTTGCAACCACAAATGGTATTGGGTGATATCCGATATCCATGTTTACACTTCATCTGTCATCTAATGTGATTTTGGTTTAGCATTTGTGTGATGTAGTGATGATTGCTTTAGCCTAGTTCATGTTTTCAGTTTCAAAATCTGTATATCATTGCGTTGTGCAGTGACGCTGTGGTTTTGTAGGGAAAGAACTGCAGCGGATGAAGGCTTTGAATGTTCTTGGGAAGGTCTCCCCAAATACTTCGTCAAAGCCAACACCTTCGCAGCGGCAGTCTCAGAAATGAGATGCCCGTGTAACATTAAGAGAGCCGCAACGCTCAATACATTGCCGAAACGACATGATCTGCCTGTGTAGATCCAGTTTTTTACGACTCTTTTTCCGGCCATGTAATGCATCTCCTTTTCTTCTTGTATTCCCTTTTTAATTTGTTCCACTGTCTCCCACCCTTGTGATGTGGGTTTGTTGTAATGCTATGTAATTAGTAGTAACACGTATAGATAGGCGTGCCATGGTTAACGGCTAGATCTAATTATTTTCTGTTTCGTCCATTGTCATGTAATTGGTGATTTACGTGAATCTCAACGTGGTATAAGTTTTTTTTGTTTGTTTTTTTAGCACAAAATATGTTTTTTTTTGTTGGGAGAGGACAATGTGGTATGATGCCTTATATGAAATCCGCGCCACCTAAATTGCACATCTTTTGATTTGGACCCCCATCCAGCCCAGTAACACTAGTCGGCCCAAGCAGATTCGTATCTCGCTTTGCCGGTTCGACCAATTCTCCCCATTCCCCCGCTTTGTTCATTTTCTTTCTTGAACGGAAGCCCATTTCCACCTGCCTTATCAGCTTATCCACTGACTCCTGTCTCAGTGGCTTCGATCCAATGATCTGACTGCCGGGTACACCCTTGAGTTCCGACGGCATCAGAACAACTCGTCTGCTCCTAGCACTTGCGGCTTTTGGCTGTCACGTCTGCCGGTCTGATGGAAAAGATGAGCGACGAGGGAAAGGGGCTGCAGCTTTCACAACACTGCATCTCAACTCCAAAAAGAAAGGGCACTGGTGCTAATAGAAAAGATTGGATCCGATTCCAAATCAAAGTTAGGTGACAAGTGATCGCAGCAAATCTAGCTGGGGATCCGGGGCCCGGCCCACTTGGCAGGAGAATAGACTAGTGCTTGTCTTCGACCACGGTGCGGCGACATATGAATGTTCTCCGCTGCGCAATTGGAATATGAAATGTGATGATATTCAGACGTAGATTTATATATACTCCCTCCGTCCCAAAAAAGAAGACACCCTAGGTTTGTCTTAAGTCAAACTTTTTTAAGTTTGACCAAATTTTTAGTAAAATCTATCAATATTTATGTCATCAAATCAGTATATTATGAAAATATAGTTCAATACGAATCTATTGATACTTATTTGGTAATATAAATATTAGTAATTTTTTATATAAACTTGGTCAAACTTTAAAAAGTTTGACTTAGGAGAAACAAGTGTCTTTTTTTAGGGACGGAGGGAGTATGTATATATTCCAGGGTCAGGACCCAGACAAATGCGTGGTGAGTGGAGCCAAGCTGCGAGGCATTCGGCATCGTTTTTGTTTCCCTCCTTCCAGGCTTGCTGCGTCTTGTTCGTCGTTTCAGTTTCGCAAAGTGCGAGGCCCTTTCCCGTGATCACGGAGTTATGCACGGTTTCGTGACTATACAGTTTTACAAATGATGACCCTTGTTTACCAAACTTATACAAAGTTTTAGAAAAGACATACATCCTTAAACATATATACTCCGTACTAGTTCACTTATAAAGTCCAGATATATATAATACATATAATTAATGTACCTGTCTCTCGCTCTACGGCCTATACCCTCCATGACAGATTTGAAGGGCAGTCGTCCCAACCCAACAGAAAGAGATGAGGCAGATGTAGGATGCATGATATGTGGGGCCCTAATAGATTTTATTCATTTTATTTAATTGGTTTTTCATGTTAGAGTTAGAAGAAGGCGGCAGAAATAATAATGAGACGGCACCTAGGTGTCTCTTCCGTCGTCGCTCCGTTCGGCCACAAGAATTTTTACCATGCTCCATTAGACATTGCTTACCTCAGCTGAGAGACCGTTGGGCGTTGGCTGACTTTTCGTTCGCGTATATAAACCATTTATTTAAGTACTCCTACATCAGTATCCTGTAGGGAGGGCCACGCCAATCATGCCGTGATGCTGTTCGGTAACGACAGCAACAGTCGCGCATCGGCGCATGCAGGGATGCACGCAAATGCAACGCACGTCGCCCATCCCTTTGTCTTCTTCACGCGTACACTACACGTGGTAGTGTCAGCGATGCGTATCTGCGGTGTACGTAAAGGTTAACATAAATGTGTAATCTCTCTCTGTAGCACGCTGCACGCTACAGCACTGATGATCACTGTGATACCGGCCTGTAACCATTGGCAGTTCACCCTTGGCGTTGGCGTTTGGACCCGGCCGGAAGCACCACGTACTGGTGCAGCCCGGGGTCGTGCAGCTACTATGTGTCGGCCCCAGCCCGTGAAGGCGTGAACTCATGCTGAAGCTGAGATAGATCCAGATGAAGTTGATCGGAAGCGAACGACCGGTCGATGATAATACGTAAAAAATATTATTACCGAGAATTAGCTTCCACTCCATCTCGTGTACTACTCCAAAACGCGTCCCGTGTCACGTGTTGATGGGTACTTGTGTATGTAATTCATTCATCCTCCAGGCCGGTACCTCGGACTTAACTAAACAAGGAGATCGATCGATCGATCTCTGGAGTTAAACTGAGCTCGAATAATGCTCGTCCTCGCTGGAGCCCGGATCCATCATTGATCGCGCGAGCCTGAGCGCCATCGCAAATTCCACCGGTGGTTGGGGGAAACCGACAAGCGCGCAACTCTTGTGTCGGGGTTGGCCGTGCATGCATGCGTCGATCCACCAGCAGAGATCCGCAATAATTTGGTACACGACAAGCCCTATATAGCCTATAGCTAGTCCCGCGCCACGGTTCATTCGTTCACACGTTACTGTAGTTACTACCCCAACCCCACTGAACACATCAGAATCGATCCAAAAGATGGCCCCGCGCGTATGTAGGTATCATCGTCGATCAGGCCGCTTTCGCCCCGTCGTCGTCGTAGCCCGAACAAATCCGGCGCCTTGCATTGCATCAGCTTGATTAAAAGTTACTGCCCTTTGCCCTCCTCTCCGCGCTTCACGGTGAAAATGGGACGCGTGTCGATCCAGCAACACGTAGGAAATTTTGCAAAAACACCCTCCTACTTTACAAGAATCAATCCGCAGTCCAGATCGTCCAACATGTACAGTAACCACGTTCTAATATTTTTCATATAGACCCTTGATTTAAAATTTATTTCCACGCAAAGAACAGAAAATTTGAGAATACTACTGTTCTTACATAAACCCCCCGAGGCATTTTTTCGGAAAACCCCCTACCGCAACCCGAACCCTAACTCTCTCACTCCCCCCTCTCTCTCCTTCGCTCTCTCCTCCCCACGCGCCGCCGCCCCTCCTGCTCGCGCGTGGCCCCGCCGCCCCTCCCTTCTCGCGCCACCGCCCCTCCTGCGAGCGCGTGGCCTACCAAATTGCCGCCGCCTCGGCCTGCCGCGCCGAGGCCCCGGCCGCCGCCGCTGCCGCTGCCGCCTGGTCGCGGCCCCCAAGCCTATGGGATCCCAGCCGTCGTCGCAGCTCGGCCTGCCGCCGCGCCAAAGAGCCGTCCTGCCAAGCTGCGGCAAGGGGCCACCGCGTGCACGCGCCGAGATCCAATGGTATGCAGATCAGAAGGGCCTCCGCGGCAGCCATGGTCGGCGGTAGAGGAGGAAGCGCCCGACGCCGTCCTTGTCTTCCGTGAAGCAGCCTATGGTGAGAGGCCCTTTCCTGAAGCAGCCCAAGGTGAGAGGCTTCCCTCCCCTTCAGATCGAAGAATCACCCGTAGTCTGCTCTTGACTTTGCCCACGAACTGACTACCTTTGTGGCCATATCATCGAGGAGAGGGGGAAGGTGGCCACGACCCAGATCGATGGCTGGTCAAGCACCATCATCCATCGGAGGCAGGCCGGCAGAAGTAGCATTTGGATGTATATGCAGGCAGTACGTGACCAACCAGGCAAGGTAATTTCCATTGTAAAACTGCTAGAAAACTAAGATTATTGGTAAACCATCATTCCACTAAGTAAGTTTCACCAAGTTTTGTTGATAATAAGAGATATTCCATATTCCATTCCTTGGAAACAAATAGGAGCATATATTGCTTTCCAATCTTCTTACATTCATGTGACATAGTGACAACAGAACCATGGCACAAATTGTAGATATAAGTTGTTTTGGAACTCCTGCTCAAATGTTTTTAGTGTCGACAATCAATTCAGAGCAAACTAGCTAAATTGAGAACATAAGATTGATATTGTTAGTTTCATCATGAGAAGTGCTTCTATATGTAATCCTTTTCTTTCAAATATCATGTTTTCTTATAGATTGTTGTAGTCACAAATAACACTATACATTTATTCCTTCACCCATTGCTAGGAAGGTTGAGGAAAGTGCTGCGGTGTTCCTGGTTAAAGGTTGAAGGAATTGTTTCTTGAGTTCTGGGTGAGGTCTCTTCATGCTCTGGGGCCGTGACAAATGTAGCATTGGTATGCTTACAACTATTCCTATGTAGCTTGTCAACTTGATGGTTGTGGTACATAATTAACAAAAGAATCAGTAATCATAGTGAAGTAGAAAGGACCAATATACTATTTCTTTGTCTAATAAGGCCACTAGCTTATCATGACAAATATAGATGTGGTTGACCGTGTAGCTTTCCCTTCTCTAGTTGGTGTGTTACTTCTTAGTTTTAAGTACATGTTTGGTTCTATGAACTAAGATGCAAAATCTGTATGTCTGAATTCAAGGAAGGTGTGGGTAACACGACATCAGAAATTGTAATAAGCAATGTAGGAGTATATCAATATGACATCTCTTTCGGTGCCATCAAGATCTAAATTCTAAATGTAGTTGTATGCTTGCTTACTACTTGACTACTAATTCTGGATATATCTGCGACGAGAGATGAAAAACAGAGATAAAATTTTGTGTGTGCTAAAAATGTATTTTGAATCTGAATCTAAATATCTGAATTTCATTGCAATAGAGGTTTTCAGTAGTAGCACGATGTTTCTAATCCTAGAAAGTTATACAAGTCATTGATTGTGATCCATTATGTCTATAAGTTATTGTACAGATGACTATTCAGCGTAATTGGGTTGCCTCCTCGTTTGATGCTTGCTTTAGCATTTTCTTTCTATTTTTTTCTGATTTCCATTCTGTTTATAATAACGTTAAAGAAAGTTGCATTTGACTAAACTTACACTTTTAGTCACCTTTTCAGTTGAATGTTCGGATCAGCCGATTGTGGATACTCTTGCAGCCAGTTGGAGAGGCATGCCCTTGAACAGTAGTCTAGAACCTATTAGGAACATGGATACTGGGACTCTGTGATTTGCTTCATGATCAAAATGCGATCAAACGGTAGCCATCTTGGCTTTTCTTTTCCTCTTTTGTGGAATTGCATGTATAGCCTAATTTTCATGTCTCATTGGCTGGGTTTTGATTTCCTCCACGTAAATTTGTGCAGATCTTAGTTCAGAGATCGCTGTTGAGGTGGAGTTCCAAGTAACTCTGAAATACTATGCTTGAATTTTTTTTAGTATGCAATTCATATTCTAATGCTATTCGATGAGCTGTGGTTAGATCAAAAGTGTAATATAATATGAGATATATAGTTTAACTTTTTGGCCATGTCTATATATTGAAATGTACATCTATTTGTGTTAATGATACGGCGCGCATGTAGAGTAGCTATTTTTTACAACCTCCAAATCTGTAATATCATGGATAACCCGTTGTTATTATTACCATTTTCAACTGATGAGATCATGTGATTAAGCTGTTCCAATGCTTAAATTAAAACAGAGCTGTTCCAATAGAAATTTGTTGTTACCACCTACAGTTTCGCACATGTATCAAATATGCTTTATCGATAGGTCTATACATGAATTTAAATCTAGAGATAGATTAATTGATGTCTTAGTTGACTGTCTGTTTGAATTGGTAACCTATATTCATCTTGCACTGATACATTGACATGGTTACTTGTTATTTTTCCTTTTACCAATGATTGTGTTGAATAGATGTAAAATATGGTTCTTTCCTATGCTACTCCCTACACTATGGGACTTACATAAGTTTTTGGCCCCTTCAGGTAAGGTCAGCATGGTGAGGGTCGGTGTGCTCAACGATGCGCTGAAGTCCATGTACAATGCTGAGAAGAGGGGAAAAAGGCAAGTCATGATCAGGCCGTCATCCAAGGTTATCATCAAGTTCTTGATGGTCATGTAGTGTGATGGTTAGTGCTCAGTTGTACGCGCCATTTTACTTGCTTATTTCCGTGGATGTTCCTGATTAATGTTCCATAATGTAGGTTACATTGGTGAGTTTGAGTACGTGGATGACCACCGTGCTGGGAAGATATATGGTGGAGCTGAATGGAAGACTAAACAAATGTGGTGTGATTTTGTTATACCATTTGCTCCATATCTCTGATGAGGATTTGTATGAGGGGCACTTTTCCAACAACATTGTAGACATTTATGTTGCCGGTTGATGATGTGCTTCTACCGGATGTGATCATTCATATGTGATGGATTTGTGTTGAATCTATCTTAGATCATGCATAATATAGATTGTCGCCTTTTACTGCTTTATAATTATCTGCATTTAATTGTTTAAATGGTAGGGCGCGCATCGACGCCCCGAATGTTCTAGTTTGCTTAATTTGCATGATGCATGGCTCGCCTCCAACACGCGAGGCAAATAATGGTCGCTGTTGGCGTTGGAGCGAGTGGTGGCGACGGCCCCCGATCACTGTACTCGCATCCATATCCACTGCGGCAGTGCTCAGAAGCATGTACTCCCTGCTTTTTTTTTAGTTACAAATTCCGTTCAAAGTTATGAAATTCAATTCTTGCAGCTCACTATTTTATCCGGCTATCTCCGTTTTAAATTACTATTCGTTATTAACTTTTTCGTTTAACATTTGATCATTCGTCTTATTCAAAAAATTTATGTAATTTTTTAAATAAAACGAATGATCAAAGATAATAAAAAAGTTAACGATGAATAGTAATTTGGAACGAAGGTAGTATTTAAAAAACTAAAACGACATACGTATATTTTAGGATAAAGAGAATAGTTATGAAATTCTCGGGTCTACCAGCGCCACATCGTATCAACTACGAGGTTGATGCTCACTAAATTACCAAATCCTTCGCTTTGAATGTGCTTGCCACTCAAGTTACAAGTAAGTGAAGAATGTGCGAAAAAAAAGAGATGACTATTAATCATGAAAGGACTTAGATCACCAAATTTGTTTTGTTTCCTATGCATACTTATGCAGGTGGGAAGTGATGAACCAGAGTACCTCCCCTATAGTACGTAAATTTTCCACGATGTGGGCATGCTACCCTAAATAGTAATGAGCTTGGTACTTTTCTTGGAAAAGTATGTTGGACCGATGGGTGTGCCGCACCTATTGTCTATTGATGCATGATGGTTAGTCGCTACTCGAGGTCCAGTTCACCAGAAAAGCTTCATGGAGGCCGCAGGAATGTGTGCCTCGCAGTTCCACCTGAAAACACTTCCTGCTAGGCAAAAGATTTTTATTTGATCTTTAATAGTATTTTAAAAAATATGTATGGTACATTGATACAAAATCAGTGTGATGAAAAAACATATTCTGAACGTGGATATATGGAACAGTCTTTTTATGCGAAACCATATTGAACTTTTATACACCTACAATTGAACTAATTATTTACCAATTTTTTCACGAAAAAGAATTATAGCTTAGTTGTTTGCCTAAAAGAATACAAAGAATAATCAACTTAGGTGTTCCGTTGAATTATATGTTTACTCTAAAAAAGAATAACATTGTTCTCAAAATAACATTATAAATCACCTTACCTCCATCGGTCCCAAGACCATAAGTGATGACGTGTTTGGTTCGTATTCATATATTGTCATAACTCTCTATCAAACTTTGCCAAAGATGTGATCGTATAATCAGAGTAAGGAAAGTGTACGCGGCAAGACAATTACAGCAATGAAACAAACACTAGCCTTAAAGTAGTGTTGATGTGGCTGGATGCCAGATCTAGGAACGTGGTCTCAAAGAATACCGCAGTTAAGTTTCTTTTTTAGCGGCTGGATGCTTTTACCCGTCGAATTCTGAGGAAATCCCCACGCTCGTGCAAAAATCACAAAAACCTGCTTTGGCAGCTATACAAAACCGGCTTGTGATTGCTTGGCGCATAGCAGACCCGGCACTATCGAGTTGGGCAGGGCAACCGAACTGGCCGGTAAACTCAAGTTCTGATCCAGAATAGCTCCTCGAGTTTATCCAGAAATGGTCCTAGCCAGCCGCTGCCCGGTTCCACTCAACACAAGCGGCCAAAATACCAACAACGACACATCAACTCGAACAACTGTTTATTCCTTGCCTTCCCGAGGACAGAGAGAGAGAGAGAGAAATTAAAAAATGGCGTTTCCAAATTCCAAACACATCCCATCTTCTGTTCCGAGCACTGGTAGTCTGGTACGTACGGAGTACTCCGTAGGGTATATTAGTTCCTACTTACTCCCTCCGTCCCAAAATACAAGATCATGGGAGCGTTTAAACTCAAAAAATAACAGGGAAAAGAAATGACCTCTATACCTTTCATTTTATACTACCTACCAGCTCTCCACCTACCCACTAACCTCATTTAGTTTTGTCCTATCACTACACAATCTTATATTTTAGTACAAAATTTGAACCTCCTTATATAATGGCACCGAGGGAGTATTTTCTAAGGCAAAACCGTACGAAAAAAAGCGCGAGACCCCTCCGTGGACCGTGGCTCCGTCCACAGTCAGTCAGCCTCCCGCCAAGGCGGTCGCTACACGACACGCCGGGAAACGAGGGCAGCAAGCAAGCAAAGCGTGGCGCTCACCACCGCCTCGTGCCGCAGAGGATCACGCACGAGCACGAGTGAGCGTGGCCATGGCAACCAGACGACAGCCGCTGCCCGAACACACGCCTGCCCCTGCCCCTGCGCGCAAGGGTACAAGGGCGCTGCAGTGCCGGGACCAAGCAAGGCCCATCCGGTTCGTCACGACGCGCGCAGAGGGCAGCGCCGCACGGCAGCATCAGCAGCAACAACTCGGCCAGCGAGAGGGCGACGGCAACGGCGGCGTTGGGCCCCCCGGCCCGGCCCGACCTCCTCTCCCTGTCCGTCGCTGACGGTCACATGGCCGTGTCCGTTCCCCGTCCCCGCCCCGTACCACGCCAACTCGGCTCCCGGCCACGACGAGGCCCAGCGCCAGACGCCTCGACTCCTGTCCCAACCCCGGCGCCATCCCGGAGTACGGCGGGCGGCGACACCGCGGCCGCGGCACGAGCAGTGGCCCGTGCCGTGCGTGCCGGTAGCCCAGTACGTCGCCGTCCGTCCGTTCCGTCCGATCGGCGTGATGCACGCCCGGGGCTGGTGCGCGGCGCCGTCACCATGTCGACATGCACGGAGCCGCGACGGAGACAGACGGACTGGGCCGGCCGGTGAGGCGATCGCTCTCCGCCTCAGGCTCCGGCGGTTCGACCCTCCCAAGAGCTGCTCCAGTTGCGGGCGGCCATCGCGGGTGGATGGAATCAATGCCGGGGCACGGTACGCCGGCACGGACGGCCGTGACGTTGCCATCGGGACACTGGCCACAAAAGATCTGCCCGGCCTTGTGCCCATGCCCGCGTCGCTCGCTGCGACTCCTATGGACCATGGACCCGGGGCCCATCCCACAGTGGGCAGATGGCAACGGACACAGATTCAGTGCCTTACCTTAAGCAAGTCACAGTGAGCCTTACCTCCTTACATTCAAGTTCAAGGTTCAAATACCATTCAAAATAATTTTCAAAAAAGAAAAAACATTCAAAGACTCTAATATTTCAGTCCACTATTTCAATCAATAAGGCATTAATATAGCAACATAAAACTAGAATGCAGAACATAACAAGAACAAAATTCGAATTTGATTTTATCAATTCTCAACACAGATTTGAAATATATGTCATTTTTTCACAAGTCATCGGAATATGGTCTAATTCCAAACCACCAATACATGGCATCCATTAAATCTAGGTCTGGAGAAACAAATACTACTGAACAATCGTTATAAGAAGAATATACCATTTCACTTTTACAAAATAATATAGCTAGCATGTCTAAAATACTATGATTAGACCACAAAATACTATATATAGTTAACCCTTCTAGCCAATTTTTAGATACTAGAAGAATATCAGCATGTCTAAACGTTGAAAGAATAAGAAGATTTAAGTAGTGATGAGCCGTTGGATCATATCTGGACGTCCGAAGCAGGTAAGGCTCAGTGTGACTTGCCAGAGGCAAGGCACTGAATCCGCGTCCGATGGCAACGGGGGCACACCCACCTTCCCGGCGTCCCCCTCCGCTACGGACGGACGGACGCTGCGGCGCCATTGGACGGCACCGGGTTTTGTCCCATGGGCGCGTGACTGAACGAACCTCAACAGCCGCTGCTGCACTTGTCCTGCGGACAGCAACGCATCCTAGAACTTGCTACTTCTGCTGCCTGCCGCCTGCGCTGTCACCACACCACGGCACCACCACGGTGGATCTCATTTACCTTTTTACTGCTGCTAGTATTGTTCTTTCTTCGACACACCCACCACTCCTCGTGGTAAAACTAAAGCCGATGATACTCTATGATATTCTTTTTTTTTGCGGGTAAAAATCTATGATATCTTTGGCTAGGCAGATACGAGTACTCATCAGAACACGATGGGAAGTGCTTGGAGATCCTGCGGTACAGTACGTTGCGCATCCAGTTCCTAAACACGATCGAGCAAGATGTGACGCGGACCTAACAGACACCGCTAACACTCACCGCTCCACCCAATGTAGCATCAGTAAATTGATTGGCATGCCCCCCACCCGGCCAGCATGCAACAGCGGGTGAACAGGGAGGGAGGGAGGTCGATGCCGTCAAGCCTTCTCAGGTGATAAAAAGTACAATGTAGATGGAGTGGATCGAACGAACTGCACCGGCACAGAACGTGTTGTAAGTTGTACTCCTCCGTCCCGAAATATAAGCATTTCTCGATTTCTTTACATCATGTTTGACCGTTCGTCTTATTCAAAAAATTATGAAAATATAAAAACAATTACGATATATTTAAAATATATACGATGATAAAACATATCATAACAAAATAAATAATATTTTCACAAATTTTTCGAATAAGACGAATGGTCAAACGTGATCAGCAGAAGTCAATAAATGCTTACATTTCGAGACAGAGGCAGTAACATCGACGGGGCCATCCCAAGCAGGAGCTCAACAGACAGACACCGGGCCGGCGAGAACATTGTGCTGCCACATGCTTGGCATTGGCTACTGATGACTGACTGATTGGTGATGCTACGTCACGCCGGAACCAGCACCAGCAGCAGGCGAGTACACGCGAGGCAATGGCGAGCCCCCAGCAAACAACCGGAGGTCCCAGCGAGGATCAAACAAAGCACTGTAACAAACAAAGCCTCAAGAAAGCAAGAGAAAGAAAACAAGAAAATGAACAATTCAGGACATGGCAAAAAGGACGAGAGGATGACGAGACGTACTAACATACAAGGGAAGAGATAGAGAGGAGAGAGAGAGAATGATTAACGTGCCTAGGAGCTAATTAAGTTGACACGCGTAGCGTACGGATTGGCCAGTACAGGATTAACCTTGGGGCGCGAGAGCTTTGCTAGACTGCTAGAGGCTGAGGTTGAGGTCGAGCTCCCCGCCGTCGTCGTCGTTGTTGCTGGTGCTGCCGTCGCCGGCGCCGGTGGTGAGGGTGGTGGTGGTGCTGGCCGGGGAGGCGGTGGGGGCGGCCGCGGAGGCCGTGGGGCCGTGGGAGCCCCTCCTCCAGTTGAGCATGTCGATCAGGTCGTCGCGCCCGGCGCCGGGCGTGTCGGCCGCCGCCGCCGGGTGCGGCTGGTGCGCGGCGAAGCGCGCGCGCGGGGCCAGCACGCCTTCGCCCGCCGCCGATGACGACAACCCGGCCGTCGCCACGGCCGCAGCGGCCGCCGCCGCGCCGTCATGCGGCGCGTAGTACTGGAGCCCGCCGGAGCCGACGACGCTTGAGCCGTGCGACGCGATGGCGAACGGCGCCGGCAGGGGCGCGTACCCGTGCCCCGTCGCGTAGGCGTGCGCGGGGAGGCCGGGCGGCGCTGCGACGCCGACCCCCGCCGTCGTCGCGCCGGGCGCCGTCCCGGGCGCGCCCACGCCGGCGGTGTACCCGGCGTAGCCCGTGGGGCTCGGCGGCGCGGCATTGGGCTGCTGCGGCGCCATGTAGAAGTAGGGATTCCAGCCGATGCTGCGCTCCTTCTTGTGCGCGTTCTGGTGGCCGCCCAGCGCCTGCGACTTGAGGAACTTCTTGTTGCAGAAGAGGCAGGGGAAGAGGCGCACGTCCTTGCCGTCGACGCACGCCGTCGCTCCGCCTCCCCCTCCGCCGCCTCCTCCTCCTGCTGCTCCGCCGGCGCCCCCGCCCCCGCCGCCGCTCCCCGGCGCCGGCGCCAGCGTCAGAGACAGGTCGGCCGCCGCCTGAGAAGGGGAGTCGTCCATCCCCGCGGCCGGCCCGGATATTTGTAGCAGGAAACGCCTGGCTGGCTGGCTGGGTGTCACCAGGATATTGCGCTATGATACCAGGAGAGGCCGGTGAGCTGAAACTGGGAGAAGCGTGTGCTGGGTGGCCTAGGGAGAAAGACGAGGGGTGGTTTTGCTATATATGGAAACGCAAACTAGGTCAGGACAAGGCCAACAGCACAACTACGCATAATTTTTTGGGCTTCAGTTCAGGTACTGCCGCTGCTGGTGGCTTTTTTATTTATTTGGGAGATGAGGAAGCTAGGAGTGGACACTGTAGCAAGCTAGCAATGGAGTAGGGTGATGATGAACAAATAAAGCTGAGATTTCACACGCACACACGAGTGGAGGAGAAAATGGTCGCAGCTGCTCAAAAGGAGAAGAAAAAAAATTGGGAAATCAAAAGGGGATGAGTACAGAAAGGGGATCGACAAGCCCACTCACTCACTCGTAGAGGTACAGCCATGGTGGTGACGGGAATATGTGCTGCGTGAGTGGAGGTCTCCGTCCCGCTGCGGCGCCGCCCGCGCGGGGCTCGGCGGTCGCAGCCAGGTGGGGCTCGCGAGCGCGCGGGGCCACCAGTCAGCGAGCCGCGCGGTGTTGCGGGGGAAGGCGGGAGGCGAGGCGGGGGCGGGCGAGACGAGAGGGGAGGAGGCCAGGAGGGGGCCACAGGGCGCGCGGCTGATTGGGCGGGGGGGTGGCCGGGGGCTTGCCTGCGCTGGCCATACATCTGCTGAATCGCGTTCGAATCACAGGGAAGATAGGGAGAGAGGCGACGGCGGGGGAGAAGAGGCGTCAGGGAAGAGATGCGCGTGCGGGACAGAAGCGTCGGGGGTGGGGGAGAAAGAAAACATTCGTTTTTGTTGTGTAATCAGTGGCAGTGGTGAGTAATTACCTCTCAACTCCGTGAGGACATATAAAACGATGATTTTTGGAGTACCTCTTGAGGAGCTCCCTAGAAAACGTGGAGTTGGCCCTCAACTCCACCTTTTTCTTGGAGTGGAGTTTGTGGAGCTGGACCTGTTTGGCTGGATAGTCTAAGAGCAGAGTTGTAAAAAGGTGGAGTGGAGCAGTCCAAACAGACCCTGATACCACCGGCGGCGGACGAGAAAAGAATAAATAAAATAAACTCCACCGGTAAACGAAGCTCTTGCTTGACCTGTGGTCTGTGGAGACCTGGACTGGAACACGAGCACGAACACGAGAGGCAGGCTTTTTGCTCTCGCAGCGGGGAGATCTGGATGGATACGTCCGCGCTGTCACGTCCCTCTCGCGCCTTTGTCCAAAACGGAGACGCGCCCATCGCCCGAGTTCCCGTCCGAGGAGGAGGGACCCGCCGGGAACTCGACTCGACCGGGCGAGGAATTTTCTGCTTATCACGATTGTTTGTTTCGTTCCCCTGCTGCCCCAGGGGTCCCAACAGCAAAGCGGATGCATCACCTCACCGCCCATCTCTCCGATGGCTACCAGTGGGCCTCGCACGGCTCCGTCCATACGCGAACTGATCACATCGCCTCCTTTATTGTGTGACAGCAAAATTTTACTACTTCTATGTCTACTACAGTAACATCTACTACTCCTGTTTCATGGAAAGGTAAATTTTGTTGGGGAAACGAAATCACCGTGCTCACTCACCAATCATGTTCCGTGGGGAGTACGGGGTGGAAAGGGTAGTGATGAGGAGTTGGGGGAGGGGGGGGGGGGGGGGGGGCAGCGACGCGACCTACAGACGAATCGGCGGAAAGGGGTTGGATTTATGAGATCCCGGAGTAGTGAATTATACCTCATTTGGCGTGACAAGATCGAAAGCTGCCTCCCCCCGCGTGGCCCAGCCGTAGCCGTAGCTGAGTATAATCTAGAGTACTGTAATCATCGTCGCAACAACGCTACGTGGTACCAGTAGGGCAGTAGTATAACAGTAACAGCGCAGCTCCACTTGAGAGTAGTGTGGTGCCACAGCCACGGCCACGGCCGCACAGGGGGCCAAGCACAGTGGATGCCCGGAGCACTACGTAGGCCCAGACAGAAGAAGATGCAGCACAGCGTGCGGCACCAGGGACTCGTTCAGATCCCAAATTTGATAGGCCAAATTTAGAAGTATGATGTCTTTTTTAATCATTGCGTCACTGTAGGATTTCGTTTGTATGTGCGAAAAATTATCTAAAAAATTATTAATTAGGCTCAAATGTTCGTCTCGCAGAGTATAACAAAATTGTGCAATTAGTTTTTGATTTTATCTATATTTAGTACTCCATACATGTTATGATATTTTGATGTGACGATGAATCTTCTTTTTGCATAGTAAATTTGGGGTGGAATTTTGAAACTAAACAAGGCCTAGAAGAGGCTAGGCTGGGTGTACCGTCAAACTGCTCGTCACTGTTCATAAAAAAAACTGCTCGTCACTCGCTCACTCGTCAAGAGATCGAACTGGTCACCCACGCCCAGGCCCAGCCAAGCCGACGGGACGCGAGGGCGAGCCAGACGCGGCACTATTTGTGGGCGGTGACGTGGACGACCGGCCACCCAATGAGCGGCGGACAAGTGAGCACAGTGGGAGGCAGGGAGGGAGCAGCCAGCGCCGGGGAGAAGAGGACGGCATCGGCATCTCGGGCGGGGCTAGTTGGTGGGTGAGGCGAGTGGGACACTGGGACTGGGACGAGCAGCCGAGCACGGCAGCGGGGGCCACGGCGTCTTTATGTGAGGGGCCTACCGGCCTTGTCGTCCGCTGCGATGCATCGCCTGTTTTCTCGGGTCGAGTTCAGGTGGTCCTTGGGAGGATGCAGCCAGCCACGGCACAGACAGTGAGGGCGGAGCCGGCACCACTAGTGAGTTGTGCACGGGACGGTCAGGGTCAGCTCCTCGTGGCCGGTGGCCCTCCCCTCTTGGCGGTACGGGGTGAATACTACTCCTAGGGGAGGGGCAGGAGGGCAGGAGGCGTTTGTCACACCCGGCCCAGTTTGTATGGCCCGGTAGTGGCCCATTAGTGCGGGATGCACATGTTTAGTGCCACATTGCTAGTTGAGCAAGGGTGGAGGCAACTTATAAGCCTTTGTCTTCCAGCCATAGCACCTTCGGGTTAACCCTTTTACACGAAGCGAGGACGAAAGTGTAAGCAGGGTGCTATGTGTACGCGTGCGCGCCCCTCGGAAGGGCTGTGCGGGACGGCTCGTGAAAGGCGGGGTGTTACAATAGTGAGCAGTGACTAGGTGCGCCCGTCCTGATGAGTCCTGATCCACCGGGCTGGCGTTATCCGGGCAGGGCTCGGCCGCTGAGGCAACTTGCCGAGTTTGCCGGGGGATCTTTGCTGGCGAGAGGGGAAGATCGAGGGGGATCTTTCCTTGGTCTTCTTTTTATAATTATCAATATTATGCTTCTGATGTACCAAGGAACTACGGTTGGTTGTCATGGCCATATCAAGATTTCAATTATTAGATGACCTGATCATTGAAGATTATTTTTTGGCACGCAAGCTTTGCCAAAAAACAGGGAGGCATATGTTGACGACCAAAATTGGCACGGACCGAGGGAAACCGGTCTGACCGGTTTGCCCAACCGGTCAGACCGGTTTGGATCTGTAATTCGAGTAGGTTTAGGATTCTGAGTTTTGTCCCATATTGTAAACCGATCTAAAGGGGTGTTACAATAGTGAGCAGTGACTAGGTGCGCCCGTCCTGATGAGTCCTGATCCACCGGGCTGGCGTTATCCGGGCAGGGCTCGGCCGCTGAGGCAACTTGCCGAGTTTGCCGGGGGATCTTTGCTGGCGAGGGGAAGATCGAGGGGGATCTTTCCTTGGTCTTCTTTTTATAATTATCAATATTATGCTTCTGATGTACCAAGGAACTACGGTTGGTTGTCATGGCCATATCAAGATTTCAATTATTAGATGACCTGATCATTGAAGATTATTTTTTGGCACGCAAGCTTTGCCAAAAAACAGGGGGGCATATGTTGACGACCAAAATTGGCACGGACCGAGGGAAACCGGTCTGACCGGTTTGCCCAACCGGTCAGACCGGTTTGGATCTGTAATTCGAGTAGGTTTAGGATTCTGAGTTTTGTCCCATATTGTAAACCGATCTAAAGGGGTACGACTTCCCCACCCTATAAATATAAAGGGTTATGGCCGATTGAGAGATATCTCCAATCGAATCTATCAAATCTATCTTTTATCGTTTTGTCTTTACCTTTATCTTTCTATGTTTCGCATTACTTTTATCTCCAAACCCTAGCTCTTCCATCCCCCGTACCTTCTGTTCTTCCTTCGTCTCTATGTCGATTGAAGGCGTTCTAGGTGGCCTGCCGATCCTAGAACAACCCAAGGTGCGCCTGTCCTGACGAGGTCCCTCCCGGACGGGCGTTCGTTAGCCTCTCGCCGGGCACCGCCGGCGAAACCGGTCTGACCGGTTATCAAAACCGGTCTGACCGCTTTGCGCGGAAGGGCAGCAAGAAGCTACTCAGCTACTCCGCGTGCTTGTTGTTGGCGCGGTTCCGTGTCAACACAGTGAAAAACACACAAGAGGGGGATGCCAGTGCCACCAAGGGCAACAACCGTACTGCAGTGCAGTTGAACTGGCTCGGCACCAGCTGCCCGGCCACGGTCAGTGCCACCGCCAGGAGGACCACGCAGGACACACAGCGTTGCCCAGAGATGATTACTCCAACAATGCTTCCCAACTAATACCCGGAGATTCCTTGCCCCCGCGAGCTCTAAACCATGTGCACTTCTGGGGCCTGGAGCGGATAGCAATGGCATCCGCTGCGCTGGGGCCGTGATAGGTCAGCCTTTGTTCGTATCCTTTAAGAGTTGGGTCCTAAGAATGGCACAGTGGGTGTGCGTATTAAGTTTACCAACACAACTGAAACTAAAGGCTGTTCCATTTGAGCCTTGCCAGAGAATGGGACTCCAACAACATGGTCCAGGGTATAAGCTTTAAAGAATAATATCTCATGTCTACTTCTACTTCATGTAAATCTCCAAAGGAAATATGAGCAGAACTGCAGAAGCATGGGATTTTATTGTAGCGCAAAGGGTGATGACAAACAAAATAACAAAGTTTTTCTTATACTGATAACTTGATAAGTGGATGTTCCTAGAGTAGATAAAACAGCTAACTCGAGTTCGACACAGAAAGAAAGAACGATTAAGACAGACAAACAACCACAGTCGATCCTTACATAACACAGAACAGCAAAAGGCATCGATGTGATCACATACCTAAGCAACACGTGTCCGGGGGCATTTGTCCATGTTTTGTACAGCATGTCCATGTCAGTTCAATTGAGTTCACAGGAGCTTGCTATCAGTATCTCTGACTGTTCCTCGAGCCCAAAGCAGGAGACGACTTGGCACGGCTGGCGCCGGTACCACCACTATTAGAGGTTGGGCACTCGCGGGACCAGTGACCAGTTTTACCACACTTGAAGCACCCATCAGGCGAGCTCGCTGAAGTTACTGTTCTCGCACCCTTGTCAGGATAAGGATCCGACGATTGATTCGGGCAGTCTCTTGCCCAGTGGTTCTCCTGTCCGCACTTGAAGCAGGATGAGGAGCTCCTCATGCTGGAATTTTGGATGCTTGACATTGCATCAGTTTGGTACAGCGGTGAAGCTTGCACTGGTGCACCTACCATGGGCTGTTGATCGTCACACCACTTGAAAAAGCCACAAGAGCCACCACCCTGGGTGACTTGTCCCAATCGCACACCAGAAAGAGACATAAAATGGCCCAAGTTAGAAAAAAAGTGACTAGATTATAAAACTAGTAAAGGAAAAGATGAAAAGGAACACAAAATATCACATCAGGTTAAAATACAACTGACGGTACACTAGCATCAGTTGCTGTTCATGAGGATAAAGATATAACTAAGTGCTCCACTAAGAGAAAAGGAACAATATCCAGGGCCAGGAACTAGGAGCAACTGTTTTACCATTTTTTTCTAATGGTAAGCAGTAGCATTTAGTCAGTTCAACAACTGTCCATTTTCAGTATGCAAAGCAAGCATGCCATAGACACATGACAATAAATTAGGCTGTTAAGATCCTTAGCTCTGGTTCCACAACACGGCTGCTCTAAGCGTAACAAGCAAGAACACAATGTTATCCTTCAAAATATTACCAGTTTTTTTTTAAACACAAAGCTGAAGGATATTTCTTTTATTACCAACAGCAAGACATGAAATGCACTAGTCAACAGAAAAAACATTGCAAGGAACAAAAACATATCAGCACATATCAGGGTAATGACATGTGTAACTTTAATTATAAGCAAATCAACTCACAATCATTAGGAATAAAAATAATTGTGCAATAGTGTCTAGAGCAAAAGGTGACGAGCCAAGAACCATGAGTTAGCACTTCAAAAATTCAGATCTGTGCTACTGCTAACTATAAATTAACTAGGCAACAGTAACTACCATACTGTCTGCATCTTCTATGGTCTAGTAAAGTAACCGAAGAAAACCAACTAATGAGTCAGAATTGCAAGATAAGCAGATCAAAAGTCAACTCCCAATCTACAATCCAAACTGCTACAGCAACTTTCATCTATAGTATTGATAATAGTGATACCCTACAACAAAAATTTGGCTATTACTCATGTTCAGCAACGAGGGGCAACTGCAGATGTTTGACACTATCATTAAATGTGTTGTGTTAGATAGAAGCAAGAAACTTCTAGAGAAGCAAACCAGCATATGCCATTATGTGGTCATGGTAAAATATTAAGTATTCATGATGTGTGAGCAGATAAACAAGAGTGCTGAGTTTACCTGATTTGCTGGGCAGCGATAGAACTGCCTCCCAACATTTTTGCCGGCCTGCGTGGTCAGAATTAAGCATGCTCCAGCACCACATGGGCAAAGCATACCCGTTGCTGATGTCTCTGACTGAAAAACCGTGTTACTTCGAGTATTTGCAGGGCTTGGAGATGGAGCATCACACCACTCAAAGAAGTTGCAACCTCCATTGTCCTTAAGGTTAGAATATAAGTAAATAACATCAGTATAAATGTGTCAAAACAGGAAATCATATTGCCTCAGATTAAGCTGTCCCTTTATATTACCCATATGTAACTGCAACACATGTAATTATCATCCAATAAATAAAAGGAAAAAACTTCCGTTTTGCCAGCACATCTTTTCAGATTTTAGTAAGCAATGGAACAATACAGAGTGGAACACTGCAATCACACACACTCACAGTATGTCTAATCGACAGGCATATGTGTATGTGAATCACTGAAACTTTGTTTCTTGGTTGATTATTGATTATATCAGCAAGGATGCAAGAGACATTTTATTATGATCATTTGATCCCCATGCGAATTTGATCAAAGTAAAATGAAACAATGAACTTATGAATCTTTGTTTCTTGGTGGTTGATTATTGATTATATCAGCAAGGATTCAAGAGACATTTTACTATGATCATCTGATCCCCATGCAAGTTTGATCAAAGTAAAATGAAACAATGAACTTATGAATCTTTGTTTCTTGGTGGATGATTATGGATATATCAGCAAGAGATCTTAACTTACGGGGTGTTTGGTTTGAGGAATCACCTCATCTAGAATGGAATTGTGGAATGAATCCATGAAATTTGGTGGAATGAATCCATTCCTCATTATTAAGGTAACCATGTGCTTGTGGGGGATGAGTTGGTCATGGATCAATCATCAATCCATTCCATTCCCAAACCAAACAAAAACGGAAGGAGTGAGAAGATGGACCATCAGATTCCTCAAACCAAACACCCCCTTATGTTGTGCATTGATGCAACTTTATCTAGAGTAAAACAGTAACTCTTCCAAAAAAATTTCCTCAAGGAATAGATATAACTGGTTAAATTATTTGAAAAACTAACTGAGTTGGTACTTTTAAGATGGTAAAAATGCCAACCCCTGACAAGGTGGAGACATGAATGACAAGATAACCGACATCAGAGAACACCATTTCAACAATACAAAGATACACAATTTGTCACTAAACTTGCAAGCATGAGCCTAGTAAAAACTAAGCAACTAACAAGATGTTGTCATCTTAAGACTAACAAATTGTTTAAGCAATAAGCAATAAAACGCAATGAAAATAATAACTTTCAAGTGCTAGTACAATATAACAAAAGTGCTCTGCAGTTACAATGTGCTAATAGAGATAAGCTCCTGTATCTGGGATACAGTATCCCTGAACCTTATCCTAGTATCCTACCAAGCTACTGTGCTAGTAAAGCTTCCAATCGTGCGCACACTCCCAACCAGGGAGAAAAACAGGCAAAGAACCCTCCTGGAACAAGGAAGGACATGCGCCCAGACAAAACTGAATCAAGCATCAACAGGGCCAAAGCCAACAAGTGCGAAAACAACTTAGTGACATACTGCTGTAGCATTACTGCATTCATCTAATGATATTTGTCCAGCGCGCAGTGGAGAGGCAAAGTCACATAAAACTTTGATAGGCATTGATTGCATCGCTCCATCTAACTAATAGAGATGAGTAAAGTGCAATCCACTACGCATTACTTATTCATCCTCGATATGAATGATGAACAAATATTGTGAAATGGAGAGAGTAATGCAGCGGGTAACACATATAAACATCGTCTAGGGCATAATTGGCTGTCCTCTTCCTGGAGCAAGTAAATCAACAGGCTCAACTGCCACAGTACACGACAAATTTGACCAACCAGCATGGGTACCCTAAATCATTAGAGGTCTACAACCAAGTTATGACAACGTCCACATGCCAGACCAAACAACTTAACATTTGACAAGTATAATTGCAGGGTAAAGGCCTTGTGATCAGCTGATCCGAAACACTCACCCGCATGGGGCACTTGTAGAACTTGCGCCCTGGGTTCCTGGGCGTGTTGGAAGTAAGCACGAGGCAGCTCCCCGCGCCGCAGGGGCACGCCTTCTCCTCCACCTCACCATCCGCATTCACATACCCGCCGCCTGCACCACCGCCGGTTACACCTCCTCCCCCAATAGTCGGAACCGATTGAGGGCACTCCCGCGCCCAGTGGCCGGGGTCTCCGCACTTGAAGCACGATCCGCTCGCCACCTGGGTCCCGCCGCCGCCGGTACCCGCGGCTAGGGTTTTGGAGCCGTCGGACCGCTTGTGCGCGTAGGACAGCGTTTGCTGCTGCTGCTGCTGCCAGGCGGAGCTGTGGCTGCCCTTGAGCGCAGCCAGGTAGGACCCCTCAGAGGCGGCGGGGGGAGTGGCGGTCGTCGGTGAGGAGGTGGTGGAGAGGCGGCGGCGCTTGGAGGAGGAGTCGAGCGCGGCGGCCTCCGCCGCATCGATGGCGAGGAAGAAGGCCTCGTCGTCATCGCCGTCGGCCATCGACATGGCCGAGAAGGATGGTGGTGGGGAACGGGATGGGAAGCGGTGGCGTTTGAGTTTTAGGGAGGGTTTGGGCGCGGAAGTCGAAACAGTGCGCGCCGACGCAGCGCACGGTGAGGGTTGGGATGTGAAAAGGAAAAGAAATTAAAAAAAAAGGAATACTATCCTGGCAGTGGCACGTAGTGGGCCGTGGGCTAAGAGGGGCGTGCATCCTGGGTGATTCTTGATATTTTCAAACAAAGGCCCATATTCTTTCCCCTTTCTTTTTTTATGGCTTCTTTCTCCCTTTACTGAGGGATATCCCTTAAAAAAAAGATTGAACAACCAATCTTAGAGACAAATTAGAAACTGAAGAGGTGGGGTTGGATAGTTTAAGTTGAACTATTTACAAGGTTTCCAAGTGCAAATCTAAATTTGCAGTTTGTATGTACATATGCAGTTTCTGAATTATTACAAGGTGTTAAAAGGATCCAGTCTATTTTGTGAACACCAGAGACACCCAGGCTACCTGAAAATGTGGGTGCATCACTCTTCGAAAGAGAACTGGACGTTACTGGTCTGTGGCTGTGATTTTCTCCAAGAGAGCACCCCCACATTTTACTCCAATTCCCTGCGAAGTATAAAAACAAGCAAGTTTTGTTAAAATTTATGTTCCGAGAGGGCCTGTGAAAATAAATAAAAAACAAAATAGTACCAGCGCATCTGAATACTGTAATTTAGATGACAAGAGCACGCTAGTTGGAATTAAAAACATGTGCAAAATTAGATCAATAAAGAGTAACCAAAGACCATAGCATATGACGATGACAAATATCTCGTTCTTTATATAATTAAATAAAGTTGCCAATATAGTTGTGCCAAGATCACTGGAGACACAAACTACTAGGATTATGCTGCACTGCAACAGAGCCAACCAATGATCATGGGTGTGAATGAAGATGGAGATAAAAATATGAGTTTGATAGATATTCAAGTGCAACCATCCAATACTACATGATAAGCAAAGCTGAATAGCTCACCACTGCCAACAAATAAAGAGGTACACTCACAGTCTGCAGTATATTAGTCAAAATAAGAGATTTCCGAGCTGTTCAGCAAGTTTTTCTATTCCACAATCCAATGACATGTAAACTGAAGAGAGATATCTTTTCTTAAGGCAGGGATTCCATAAATTTTCTTCAAGCTTGAGCAGGTAAAAAAAATCAAGTGTTATCTTGAGAAATCAATAAC
Organism: Echinochloa phyllopogon; assembly: GCA_033239725.1. Lineage (NCBI taxonomy): Eukaryota > Viridiplantae > Streptophyta > Magnoliopsida > Poales > Poaceae > Echinochloa > Echinochloa phyllopogon. The sequence continues at coordinate 4,428,095 of BTCW01000009.1, read as the reverse complement.
AGTATTTCTTAGCAAGTTATCAGGCCAAAGATAACTTGCATAAAGGGCATACCCAGTGCCGTAGGCCAAAGATAACTTGCATATGGACCTAAAATTGCTTAGAGTTGTGGTGAGCGTCAGAAAAGTTTGGTTCAATAAACAATTTCCAGATACTTGGCTGTACTAGAAACACAACAGTTTTGTTAGACATCACAAATAGACTCAGTTATTGCTGACCTGGATCACATCATAGAACCACACTACCAACTTTGAAGCATCATCTATTCCACTTGCACTTATGTAATGTGAGAAAGCAAATATGGCTTCTTTTAACCCTTGTAACCTAAACATTTGTAGAAACAAAAGCAAAGCCGTAAGGAGAAGAAATCTCATACATGTGCTTTCATATGTTAAAAAGGTTGGCATCTACCAACTTGCATTCAGTCATTCTCCAATGCACGCATCTATAATAGACCAACACATCTATAGTCATATTGCTCCTCTTCTCAGCACGCCACATCCACATTCAATAATGACACTTAGCTATTTAAGTTAACAAAGTTTTCAGAGACTGCTTGTTTTATCTTAGAAGCAATCACTTTAATGTGGAAAAAGAGAGTGACATCCAAGAAATATATTGGAAACTTGGCAAGGGATTATTTATTGACATCCACAAAATAATTTAAAGTAATTTGTAAAACATATTCCTGCAGTCTCCAGCTGCTACATCTCCAGGACAGACCTGAACATACAGTTAAATTCAAAGTGCATTGCTCATTAACTTCCATCGCCGGCAATTGAATCCAGATCGAAACACTAAATCAGAAATCTCCTGACACTAGTATGATTTTTGTGTAGTTGAGACATATCAAGAATATAACAAATAAGTTAAGTAACGAAGAGCTGGAAAAAAAATAATGATGCAGCTTCAAATTTCCCAAAATCACCAACCTGTTTCTACACTTGATGAATTTCTCTGCAAATAGTCACCAACATATCTCTACACTTGATGAATTCTCTGCAGATAATGAGCAATAAAGTGGCCACTATCGAGAGAGGAGCTCCTCCATCTTGCTTTAGAATTCACATTTGCAAATGATTCCCATCCTTCTCAGCTAAAAACATAGCTTTTTATGAAAACACTTCAACGGAATCCTCAATAACCCCAGGACCAGATACCTTGGACTCCAATTCAGTAGGCTTCCTGCCCCGTCGGCACCTTATGATCTCCCGCGACTCCTCCATCAGCTCAACATATTTCTTGCGCACTTCCAGCATTGGATGCTCCCTAATTGCAGTGTCTCCACCAGACATGTACGCCTCTTTGAGGACAACAAAGCATGTCTTCTCCTTTAACAACAAGTAAAACACATGCGGGTGCCGCTCAAATACGAGATGAAACTTCTGTGGCAGACCCAGGTGCTGCCTAAGGCAGAGCAACCGCCGCCTCTCAGCAGAGCATGTCACAAACAGACTAAGCAGCTCATGGAGCACACCTACCGCCCGCTTGTCTGAAACATCACTGCCCCGACGGATGTGGCTGAAATCCTCGTATGGAGACACATAATGCAGCCTCTGGAACCCTTCCAGCCAGTCCTTAATCTTCTGCTTCAACCGAAGACCCTTCGACTGGAATAGTGGGATAGGCACCTCTGCCACTGATCCGGACTTCCTCATTGCATTCATCTGGAGAACCGAAAGAGGCATTTCTTGAACCTTGCCATCGTCAATTAGCCCCAATTCCCTCCCATCGTCATCATCATCGATTACTCCACCTCCTGAAGTTAAAATCCGGAATCCATCCTGTGCAATGCCATGATCGGGGCTCTTAAAGTAGTCTTCCGGTATGCCCAGATGCCAGAGCATGCCCTGCGCAACGCGGAGCGGGAGGCGACGTCGCGGGCACATCAGAATGAGGCGGCGCAGGTAGCCAGTGATATCGGCGCGGCGGGCGGCGAAGACGTCCCGCTCCTCCCGCAGGAGGTGGGCGGCGGCGTCGGAGAGTCGGAACCAGGGGAGGTTGTGCTGCGGCCCCACGGATTCGACGAAGGCAGCGGGGAAGCGGCGGAGGAAGGAGGTGACCCGGCGGTCGGGGATCTCTAGCGAGCGGCCGAGCTTGGAGACCGCCGATACGGGGGTGGGCGACGGGGAGAGGAGGCGCGCCAGGGAGGCGAGCGGGCGGAGGTCGCGCGAGTGGGAGAGCACGGGGACGGCGTCGAACGACGCGTCCTTCTTCCACCGCATCTTCACGTCCACGTACGACCTGGACTGGAGGTGGACGGCGAGGGGAGGGAGAGGCTCGAGCGCCCGGAGTCTCGCGAGGGACTGCATGGTGCGGGTTTCTGAAGGGTTTAGGTGGGGGTTTCCGAGATCTTGGACGGAGGCAGTGGCCACTGGTCACCGACCAGCGATGACGGAGGAAGAAGAAGCTTAAGAATCGTTTGGATATCAATTCGAGAATTCCATCGAGACGAAGCAACAAGCAACTCCTATCAACCGAACAGAAAAGGCGCTTTGCCCTCGAAGTTACTGGACGACCTGCGGTTGCCGGGCCGGCCGGGCACCCGCGCCGACGTCTCGGGCTCGTCGAGACACGACGGCTGCGAGGTAGCGCACCTGCCGGAGGAGCTCCTCTCCGACCTCCCCCCCAGGCGGTTACTGGTGCCGGAGCAGCAGCGAGCAGGAGCCCAGCGCCCGCGCGGAGGCGGACTCGAGCGGCGGGAGGAGGCGGCGCCGGCGGGACAGCGGGAGAGGAGGCGGCTGAGCGGTGAGCGGCCAATGGAGGCCGATCGAAGTAAATGGGCCGTGTCGTTGATACGCGTCTTTCTTCTCTCATCCAACGTCGAACTTCCGGCCCAGTGGCCCACATTTGCACACCAACTACAGTCTCAGTCGCTCACTCTGTCACTCACGGTGAACTCCGAAGTCCCACCTCAAAAATCAAAAGAGGAAAATAAAAAAAGAGAAAAAAAGGAGGCGAAACCCTCCTCCCCCCAACCCGATCTCTCTCGCTCCCTCCGGTCCCCTCTCCACCACCTCACCGCCGGCTTCGGCCCCCAAAACCCTCGCGCCGGCAGCCGCCGCCCCGCCGCCCGCCGCGCCATGCCCGTCGGCGCCTGATTCATGTCTCAGCCCCACGCCGCCCCTGCCGCCTCGAAGCGCCCCTTCTCGTCCACCACCACATCCCCTTCCCCGACCTCATCCCCCGCGCCGCCGCTCATGAAGAAGGCCAAGCACCCCGCCGCCTCCTCCTCTTCCGCGGGGACCACCGAGAAGAACGGCATCCACCTTGATGCCGCCGTCGCCGCCGCCGCGAGCGGGGGACGAATGAACGGCGAGGAGGACGCGGAGATGGTACTCGCGGACCAGGACGAGCTCCCTGCGCCCAGCGCGCCGGCCTCCGCCGGCGTCGCGGCTAACCTCTTCCGAAAGAAGGCCACGCTCCCGCAGCCGTCGACTTCCGCTCGCAAGCCGCTCCGCATCAAAATAGGTGCGCACCCACTCTCTCTCTTTATGCGGAATTGCTTACTGCGCGTGTGATTCATTGCAAACTGATGGCCATATGGCCGCAATTGATGCCAATTCTATTGTTTCGGATCATTTATTAGTCAGCTGGCGGGCTAGCTCAAGGTTTTTTGGGTTGTCAGGTGTTAGGGTTAAAATCCACTAGCAGCAACTCTCAGTTCACAGATCACTTGCTTGCTCCTCACTCCCAACTGCACACAGACCCTCCTAAAATTAGCTCTGATGGTCGCAATATGGAAATTGGCTAGATCTCTACACTGTTACTGTAAAAGTGGTGTTTGGTAGCCTACTACGGTATATTATGTTCTTTTTACTGGGAAATTGACTGTTGTTTGGTGCTTTTCATATTTTGTACTTTCATACCATCACACTGATTAGCAGAGGAATTTGTCGTAGGAAACATCAAACTTCTGTTGAGTAACTTGTCTTTCTTTGCTTCTTGTATATTTCTGGTACTGACTTCGTTGTGTCATACTACAGTATTATTGGCTTTCTAACTAGACACTTTCATGCATTTTTTTAATATAAGAAGGGATCTGTTTTTCATTAAGAAGAAATAGGCATCAAATTTGAGTCGTGGACTTGAACCTTGGTGGTCAGGTAGGGTGTACACTGACACCTCACCCCAACTGACCGAGCTAGGCTGAGCTCTTATTTGATTAATATACCTACACCTCTAAGTACCATGACTCAGCATTTGTTGGAACCTATGCTTGGCTACCGCCACCTCCAATTTTTGGAAGTGAGAACTTTACTCTTTTGAAACTATATCGAGAGTCATTATGATGTACTGTTCCTTCAGCACACAGTATTTGCTGATTTCCTTTCACTTGCTACCACACCAGTTGCTAGCAAGTTCACACTGACTGAACACATATATACAAATCTTGGAAATCAACAAAATACACGCTGATTGTGTATATTTGAATTTGAATTTCAGAAATCATTTGGTGTTATTTCTTCAATCTTTGCCTAAGTGCCATCATCACTCTGTCTCATCTGACCATTTTGCATGCATTAGGTCAACCAAAACTGCCAAAAAACTTCGAGGAGGATACATGGGCGATTTTGAAGGATGCTATTACTGCTATTTTTCTCAAGCAGAAACTTTCATGTGATGTTGAGAAACTCTATCAGGTTATATTTCTGTTGCTTGCTCTCTAATGTTTCATGTTCCCCTCATTAGCATTTGAAAACATAATGGTTGTTTTTCTACTGTAGGCTGCCGGTGATCTTTGTCTACACAAGCTAGGTGCAAACCTATATGAACGAATCAAGAAAGAATGTGAAATACACATAGCAGAAAAAATATCAGCATTAGTGGGTCAAAGCCCAGATTTGGTTGTATTTTTGTGTCTGGTCCAAAGAACATGGCAAGATTTTTGTGATCAGATGTTGATTATTCGTGGTATTGCTTTACTTCTTGATGTAAAATATGTCAAGAATGTTGCAAATATTTGTTCAGTGTGGGATATGGGGTTGCAGCTGTTCCGCAAGCATCTATCACTATCTCCGGAGATTGAACACAAAACTGTAACTGGTCTTCTCAGATTGATTGAGAGTGAGAGGTATGCTTCTTCTTCTGTGACAAGTTCTGTTAATGATATATGTGCACGCTGCTCTAATCTAGTAATTTATTACTGTCTGTGATTAATTGATGATACAAGGCAAGATTTACTTCGCATTTGATTGCATCAGAATATAGGGTCATGATTCTTTCAAATTTCGTATGTTGAAAATAGATTGAGGTGGCTTGCCTTTAATACAAACTCTTTAGCCTTCAGTCCAACACTAAAACATATATGTTTTTGTGTATTGTTTACATCAATTCAATAATAACCAGTTATAAAAGTCCAATAGGGATGGGATATTGTTTATTTAAAGTCGTACAACATGCTAATCGATGGGGATAGAACAGAACAAATGATGTCAATAATAATTGAATTTGCATGCACATGTACTTGTATATTTTTACTGTATATAGATTAGGATAATTTTTCTGACAAATCTGAAGGGTGACCCTATTACACAATGCCAAATCTGAGCCATATGAGATTATGAGCGGTATGGGACTACATGACCCATATCATGATCCTGGCAAGTTATGATTGGAGGTGTAAAACCTGGGCCATGCCTGCTGCAGTCCCAACTCCCAACTTTACTTTGGCTTGTCTCAGGGTTAGGGCTAGCATAACATTAAGTCTGAAAAACATTAATACTCTGTCCCTACTTCAAAGTTATATTTCAGTGAGGAAACAAATAAATCTAATAGGGCGCTTTTGGGTTTGGGCTAGGGCAAGGTCATGCCTTGGCCTTAAAGTTAATGCCTGGTCGCATGAAAAGGCCCAGCGCCAGCGGCAACTATAGTGAGTCCTTTGCTTTGGCCCACATGCTATCTTCAATGCGTTTTAACTCTGTTAATTGGAATGTTACATATTTGTCGATCCACAGGCCACTCATTCTCAACTCACTTGAGGAAAATTAGTGTGCAGCCTATTTGCTTCAAGTTACTTTGATTATGTTCCAAATTTGTGTGAATATATGTTTCTGGCATAGTGAATAGGCTCAAAACACACCACTTGTTGTATTATGCCTTCACTACTTGTGCTAGCATGAAAATTCTGATGCCATCTATGATGTTTTGAACCATTTATTTTCCTCCCAAGGTCATGCTTGTACGGTAGTGTTATTTGGTACCTTCTATGTTGAATGGGGAACTGGAACAGTGTGCTCAGAATTTTAAGACATGTTGCATTTAGCAAATAAGTAAAAAATGGTGGTTCACTTGTGCAAGCCGTGGTAATTGCACATGTGTGGAACACATTTCATAAAACTGGACTTATGAACTGAAATAGTATGACTCATTATTATTCATTGTAAATATGGTTATTCAATATTTTCTTTATTTTTCTGATCAGGCTTGGCGAAGCAATAGATAGGACATTGCTTAGCCATCTTCTGAAGATGTTTACTGCTCTTGGAATGTATTCTGAGAGTTTCGAAAAGCCCTTCCTTGAATGCACTTCTGAATTTTATGCTACGGAAGGTGTTAAATACATGCAACAATCTGATATTCCAGACTACCTGAAGCATGTGGAGGTAAGGATAGATTTCCTTTTGTTCTTCATTTTATTTACCAGGCAGAACCAGTCAGGCACAGCATTTAACTGATAATATGCACCTGAGTTGTGCAGTCGAGGTTGCAAGAAGAACACGAAAGGTGTATTTTATATTTGGAGGCTAACACGAGGAAGCCACTGATCGCAACTACTGAAAAACAATTGCTGGAACAACATACGTCTGCAATTATTGAGAAGGTGAGCATCTGCTTTTATAATGTGCATTGATTTTATGCGGCCCGAGCAAGCATTATTTTATATGTATCTTGTTGGCTGCAAGATCATTACACAGTAATTCTGCAATAGTGCTTTACTCATCTGCTTTTTTTTTTGTGTATGTGTGTTTTTGTTTCTGGTGTTTTTCAGGGGTTCACAATGCTTATGGATTCAAATCGTATAAATGACCTCTCGAGGATGTACAACCTTTTCCAGAGGGTTAATGCTGTCGAGCTGCTAAAAGTAGCTCTTAGTTCGTATATTCGGGCTACAGGCCAGGGCATTATTATGGATGAAGAAAAGGATAAAGAACTGGTTCCATTTCTTCTGGAATTTAAGGCATCCCTCGATAAAATATTGGAAGAAAGTTTTGCCAAGAATGAGGCTTTCTCCAATACCATAAAAGATTCATTTGAGCACCTTATCAATCTACGACAGGTGTGTGATCTTTTATCATCTACTTGAAAAATCCATCTTAAAGTTTGACAAACAATTAATCAAATTATTCACATGTTTAGTATACAAGGGATGCATCACTAGTTCTTATTTTAGTTATCTTTGAATAAGATTTAGTTAATTGATAATATATTACAAGATAAATTAATGGCCAAAGTATAATTAGGAAGACTATCATATGTCCTCATACGCCTCGTAAAAATAAATGGTGGGAGAAGAAAAGTATACAATCCAGTGGGGGCTTCCCCTGCTGTATAGCTTTCAGTAAAAAGAAAAGTATACAATCAGAGAAAGATACTGTGATAATAGCATTGAATTTGACTTAGAAATACTGTGATAAACAGTTCTGTCTGTAATTTTCTTTACTTCTAGTCTGCTGTAGCTAAGCTTTCCTTTCCTGTTAGAAGAGTAATTTGGATTTTTGTTTTCTTCTACGTGCTCTTGTCAAATAACGAGGCCCGTGCTCATTTTCATGATAATAGAATCGACCTGCTGAATTGATTGCGAAGTTTCTCGATGAGAAACTTCGAGCCGGGAATAAAGGGACCTCAGAAGAAGAGCTTGAGGGTATACTTGATAAAGTTTTGGTCATGTTTCGGTTTATTCAGGTAAGTTACTGAGCTATTTTAGTTGAAAACTAAATTCCATTCCTTCTTGGTCAGCAATATAATTTCTACTTCTCTTTGCCAGTTGCACGTTAGATGCATTACAGATATGGCCCCTTTTGCTAAAATATATGCATTTTTTGTACTTGGAAGTATTTTGTCTTTTGGTCTGTGTGTGGGGCGGGGTTCACAAAGAGTCTGTTGAAGGTTGTAGGCTTAATCCCATAGATGCTTTAAGTTGGGGTCTTCCCAAACTGGGCAGTATTGACTTGAATTTTTAGGCTGCCTCAGGAGCTTGCCTGCTAGGCTTCTTGGAAAAGCTAAACCTCTTGAAAATACTGGTATAATGTATATGATGTAATAGATTTGTTGAATGATGGAAATAACAAAATTGTTTAGATAACCGAAGTGCTAACTCTAAAAGGGAATAGTTAATTGATATAGTACTGTATTTCAAGCTTTATATTTTATCATGCACAGGGCAAAGATGTATTTGAGGCATTCTACAAGAAGGATCTAGCCAAGAGGTTGCTGCTTGGGAAGAGTGCATCAATAGATGCTGAAAAATCAATGATCACAAAAGTAACGATGTCTTTCCTAGTGTTGGAACCGTGTGTGTATATATTTTTCATATGTTCCGACATATGTGGACAACTTAACCAACATGCTTCTGTTTGTAGCTCAAAACTGAGTGTGGAAGCCAGTTTACCAACAAGCTGGAGGGAATGTTCAAGGTAGTGTTAGCTGTTATCACTATGATCTTTCTAGTTTGTCTTATTTTGCAAACAATACTTGCATCATTAGGTGCGCCTAATTTGTCAATATTTTCTCCATATAAACTCGGTACCCTTATAACATTTGATGTACTTGCTGGTTTTGTAGGACATTGAATTATCCAAAGAAATAAATGATTCGTTCAGGCAATCATCTCAAGCTAGGACAAAGCTTCCCTCTGGCATTGAAATGAGTGTCCATGTCCTCACAACAGGGTAAGCATTTTTTGCCCTGTTGCTTTGCTACGTACACTCTGAACAGCATGTTTCATTTCATTATCTAGATTCTAGATAGCTGTGTGAAGTATAAACCTGATACTCATGCATGTGCTACTTAGTCCATAGCAGGTTATGGTAGTGGATTATATCTTCAGTTGCCAAGCATGCCTAACTGCAACTCTTGATATTGTTGGTCATGTTTATTTAGCTCTGATAAATCTGTCATTTACAGTTATTGGCCGACATATCCACCAATGGACGTGAAACTCCCACACGAACTCAATGTGTATCAGGTTAATATATATGCCATTGGTGGTGGTGCTAAATGTTTGAATGAGTGAGTCTGTATATATTTTACTTATTAATCCTCCCTCTCTTTTGGCAGGATATTTTTAAAGAGTTCTATTTGAGCAAGTACAGTGGAAGGCGCTTAATGTGGCAAAATTCTCTGGGACATTGTGTTTTGAAAGCAGACTTTCCCAAAGGCAAAAAGGAACTTGCGGTGTCATTATTTCAGGTGCATTTTAATCTCATTTTCTGTGCCTATTAGTATTAACCACCTGAGATTAGCAATTTATATATATTTTTCCAACTTATTCCTGTCGTCAGAGTGTGGTTTTGATGTTGTTCAATGACGCACAAAAGCTAAGCTTCCTTGACATCAAAGATTCCACTAGTATCGAGGATAAAGAATTGAGAAGAACACTGCAATCACTTGCGTGTGGTAAAGTTCGTGTTCTCCAAAAGGTGTGATCCTTTATTCTTTGTACAATCATCATTTTGCATTTTCAGTATGCAGCTTCTTTAGTTGTAACTTTTGTTCACAGATACCGAAAGGGAGAGATGTAGAGGATAAGGATGAGTTTGTATTTAATGATGAATTTAGTGCCCCCCTCTACCGCATAAAGGTAATATTGGTTTTGTTCATTTTGGCTGTGGTATGGTGTCATTTGGTCAGGTCATTAAGTTTGAACTGTTGTTGTGTTCTTCCAGGTAAATGCCATTCAGATGAAGGAGACAGTGGAAGAAAACACGAGCACCACTGAGAGAGTGTTTCAGGATCGGCAGTATCAGGTGCCTTAACTCTCAATGCCTGCAAACTGACAAATCTGGCAGTTTAGCTGCAGAAAAGGCAGCTAACTTTTTTTCTATCTATTTGCAATCAGTTACCCTTGGAAGTTGTAGTACATGGCTTGAACAACATGTGTCCTTTTGCTTGCTCAGTTGATATGTGCTGGATGCTTTAATGATACTCTCTCCGTTTCTAATTATAGGTCGTTTTGGCTGTTCTTGGTATATACATTTTGTTATGCAACTATATATACGCTATATCTAGATACATACTAAAAACATTGTATTAGAAAAGCCAAACGGCCTATATTGAAATCAACATCATACTTTTTTTCTTTATTTTTTTTATCTGGTTATGGAACCTCACTGTTCCTGCTATCCTATCATAATCATTCTGAAAATATATACATAATGTCTTTGTAAATCTATAGTGCATCAATTTGACAAGATTCTTTTGGTTCTATGCAGGTTGATGCTGCCATCGTTCGAATAATGAAGACTAGGAAGGTCCTCAGCCACACCCTTCTAATAGCTGAACTTTACCAGCAGGTGACATTTAAGAATATAATTTTGGCTGTGTAAATTGTTCACCTCGGATTAACTTGGACACCTTTTGACACGTGGGCTTCTTCCCTCATTTCAGCTGAAGTTCCCGGTGAAGCCCGCTGCTATCAAGAAAAGAATAGAGAGCTTGATCGATCGGGAGTACCTGGAGCGGGACAGGAGTAACCCCCAGATCTACAACTATCTGGCTTGACAACGCTTTGGCGTACATCAAAGAGACCGTGCTCACTTTATTGTCAGAAAGACACTGTAAATTATTTTATTATCCAGTTCCTTGTTCTTTCCTGTTTTTGTTCTCTGGGAGGGAGTTGTAGCAGTTGCAACATGTGTCTGTATACGAGAACGATTTTTCAGTATAAAAAGTAAGCATAATGCATGTATCCGTTGACATGTCACCCTGATTATTCCGCCGTGTCTCCTCGTGTTCCCTGGGCGTTTTGTTTCACTGGAAAGTGAAACTAAGGCAGACTCACGCACCATGTAATGTGCGTTGGCAGCGCTAAAATTTTTTCACTGGTGTTGTGAGTCTTGTTTGGAGAGTATTTCTAGTGTTTTGTGTATGAAATGAAATTTGTAGAAAACAATCTTTTAAGGTTAACGCGGATGTACGGTTGAAATGTTGAAAAATGAAAGGTTAGGGCCGGAGGTTCATTTGATTCTGATTTTTTATAAGAGCTGATTCGTGATTCTCTAATATAAACTCTCAAAATCAGGATGGAGAATCACTTCATATAATGAGGAGAGAAGCTATTTTTTCAGCTCCGACCCTCTTCACAGAATCAGTAGAGAATCACTCACTCTGAAAAATCGTTTGATAGAGCTTCTTTTGAATTCACCATAATTTCTCTCTAAAAAACCGTTTAGCAGAGCTCTCGAGCTGATTCTCGGGGCCTTAATGTGAGCTGCCTGGACTATAGAAAACTTAAATCTTGCAGTAGAAATGTGAGCTGCCTGGACTGTAGAAAACTTAAAATCTTGCAGTAGAAAAAGGAGGAAGCAGGAGTATTTTTTTGCCAATTTAACCTTTTTTGCAAACTAATTACAAGATTAGACCGGGTTGAAAACTATTTTCAAATCTAACCCATAGCCTCCGCGCTACTGTCGTTGGCGCTGAGGTAACGCTGTGCCGCGCCAAGGCCGATGGCGCGGACACCTGACGTTTGACTTGACGACCAAACGAGCTGGAAGTGACGTGGCAGGCGTGGACCTCGCTGACCCCGTTCAGCCGTCCCGTTTTACGCTGCGTCTCCGCGCCAGCACCTCTGGCGCGGTGCTATGTGAACTCCGCGCCAACGGCATTGGCGTGGAGCCCTTGGCTCTCGGCGCCAGAGCCATTGGCGTGGAGATAACCAAATATAACTTTCCGCTCGCCGTAGCGCCGGTTGGGTTTGACGTGTTCGAGCATAAGGAGATGGAGAGCTAGGGTTTGCCGGCGATCTGGCAAGGGAGGGCCCGTTGGTGGCTAATGGCGGCAGTGGTCAGGCAAGTATATCCTCCCCTCTCAGATCCATTATTAAAGAATGTTGATACTAGTGATACTAGGGTTTTTATTTTGGATCAACGTGAGAATGTTAACCGGCATAGAAATTTAAGGAATGTAGGCAGATGGTTAATTTTTGATCCCCTTAAATTTAATAGGGAACTTTAATGCTGGTAATAGTAATGTTATGGTTTAGGGCGATGTTGTATGTAACCGTAATTGTTGGATATATGGAATCAGAAATGGATGCACTTTGGCGTGAAAAGAAGTGGAAGCACAAACCAAAAGAGTTATATCCGGATGTGTCGTGCAAGGATGCCCCTGTTCCTGCTGCACTCCCAGTACCAAATTGTGACTGTGGGAAGCCAGCAGAGGTCACACAATCAATGCATCCAGACACGGCTGCTCGTGCTCACTACATGTGTGGGGATTACCGTGTAAGTGTACAAGTTGTTTGTTTACTACTAACTATGTGTGGTGTGCTGGCATAGGAGCAATGTGGCCGGATTTGATTTCATTTATGTTTGTAGGCAGAGGAGATGTGCAACTTCTTTCAATGGATTGATGGTCCTGAAATGGTTGATACGAGGATACTTCATTTCAAGCGATGGGGTACTAAACCATACGAGAGGTTCAAGCGTTGGGTGCCTCCCCCGCCAAACCCACCACCTATGACAGCTGAAGAGAAGAAAGAAGCAATTGCTAGGCGGAGGGCAAATCCACCTCTATGTAAGTGCGGTGTTCCAGTTGAGATTCATCGCGCGACTGAAGGGTCACCCTACACACCCACGTTTTCGTGTCGCAACCGTAGCAAGGTAAGTAATCAAATAATTCCTGTATTATGTGAATCGTTGCATCGATGTTGAAAAATAATTAGATATGTTTACTACAGAATGGTTACCCACTATGTGATTTCTCCGAGTACGATTATGGCCCCAAATCCTATTGGCCTGATGTCACAAAGAAGGAAAAGGAGAAGGTGAGGTATATTGCTCCTGATACAATGTGTCATTGCGGTGTGAAAGCCAACTATGGGCTAGTTCCATCAGAGCTGGGTGTTGGTTATTACTGTGGCCACATGGTTGGTGATGATTTGGTGAGTTACAGTAATATGGGAAATCTTCCTAAATTTCCCATATTTAGTAGCTGTTTAATATTCCAAAATATTAAAATGTGTTAATAACTAGTACATTTGTTTGAACAGACCACTCGGAAATGTGAATTTGAGTTTTATTGGGAAAAGAAAGAGGTGGACCGTGAGATAGAGAAGAGAAGGAGATTTGGAATCCACCCAGAGGTGTTAAATAGTTATGTGAGGAATCGTAAGAAGGCGCAACGGAAATTAGCCCGCGAAATGGGCACGTGGCCTCGATCCGGTGTGGACCGAAACAAAACCTCGGTGAGCACGTTATTTCAGAGGTGGCAGAAGAGCAGGAAGAGGAGAGCAGAAAAAGGTTAAATTGGCAAAAAAATGAAGAGCAGGCTATATAGATAGATGGGCCGTACAAGGCCCACACAGCATTCCTTGAAGCCCAGGTATGAAGCCCGTGCGGGCTGCGCCTAACCCAGTACGGCCAGTCGTCGTCTTCTACCTGGCGCTCTCCCAGATCAGATCACCACCACCGTCCACCACCGTCACCGCTCGCCCGGTCGCCGGAGATCACCCTCTTCTCCGGCGACCCTGCCACGTCGATCCCAGCGAAGTTTGTCTGCCCGCCTCGAAGCCTCAGCTCGCGTCTCCCACCCCTGTGTCAGCCACCCCTCTAAATTGGTCTCGTCCGCCGCTTGGAACAGCCCGCTAGGGTTTTTGGCCCGATGGATCCGCTTCGGAGCTACTTGGGCCGGCTCCTCCTCGAGGAGATCACCCCGGTGGTGATGGTTCTGACAACACCACTCGCCGAGGCCGCCTGTCGAAAGAGCGGCCTCAGCTTCGTCGACATGCTCTCCCCGTTCTCGCTCTTCAAAAAAATCGACGGTGATGCGCCTACCAATGCTTGGGTTCAGATGATCCTGTGCTGTATATGGTTTGTTTTGGTCTTGTGTTCTCATGGAGGGTTCTCTCTGTCTCTGCGCGCATTTGAGCAGTGCCCGTGCGGACGGCTAGCGAGGTGCCGTACAGACTGCAGATGTTTAAGATTCGGATGGTTTACGCGTCCGATGTGCGGAAGGAGGACTACGAGGTGATCCTTGAACATTCTGGGATTACTATTGCAGGTAGCTGTAGTTGCTTCAGTGTTTGATGACCTCATTGTTTGGGAACAGGTGTCAGACGAAAGGATTAAGCCGGTGGTTTCTGAGGCCAATGAGAAGGCTCTTCCAGATTTGCTTTCAGACCCGCCGCAGCTTGAAGATGTACTTGGAAGTGAGTTTCCCTACTCTGCTGCTATATGAATTCCCTTCTCTACAACCTCTCCAATGAAGTTTGCATTGGACAAATTAATTGCTGTAGATCGAATGCTACATTTATATGTTAATTGGGTCAGTGGCGAACTAACCAAATCAACATGTAGAAAACTAGTCAAGTAGCTACAAAACTAGGTAACATTATATACTGTAAAATTTGTAAGCAAGGATCAAACCATGTCCATATAAAGTTCTAAAAGGAAATTAGGAAATGATCTCAATTAACTACATATTGCCATTCCACCTGCCACTTCAAGCATGCCCAACAGCCCAAGCAGTTATTGGAGAACTGCAAGCAATAAAGGAAAGAGAGTAAAAGGATAGACTCCAGTAGAAAGGTGTAGGATCTAGGATTACCGACTAGAGGGGGGGTGAATAGGCGGTTTTAAAAACTTCAACCACAACACTAGAGAAATTTAATTAGAACCACAAGGTGAATAAATTCTCTAGCTAAACTACGCCTATGTTGATGGTTTTGCAACCTAGGGTGACAAGATAAAGATCAATCTCTATGAATTTTAACTTGCTTCAAATAAATAAATCAAGATATAAGCACGTAACAAAAGCAAAGAGACACAAAAACTTATCCCGTGGTGTCGATGACTTGCCGGTCACCCCTAATCCACGTTGAGATGGATTCAATGTTCAACCGCTCCTCTATCAAGTCTCCACTTGATGTATGAGCCGGCTAGAACCAATGAACTGCTCCAAATCTCGATTCCACTAAAGTTGCTCTTCACCGCTCCGGCAAGGTGAGCACAAGAACCTCTCACAATCAATTTCCACGGCAACTTCACAATCTTCTTGAAGTGCTCGGTGGAATCACGAGCTCCGAGCCGGCTAGGAGGCGGCAACCTCCAAGAGTAACAAGTCAACCACGAGCTCGATGCAATCCTAGTGCCACAATGATCAAATCCTTGATGCAATGCACTAGAGTTTCTCAATCTCACAAAGAAATGCAATCCCAAAGCAAGTGAGTGAGAGAGGGGAGAAACAAGGGCTCTAGAATGAGTGTTCAGCTTTTCAAAGTGCCAAGAGACCCCCATGCCCGTGAGGGGTGAGTATATATAGCCCTCTCCCCAAAACTAGCCGTTGGGGAAAAACCCGTTCTGGATCGTGCACGGCGGACCGTCCGCATGGTCCACGCGGACCGTCCGCGTTTGAATTACAACGGCTATGAAGCGCTGTCAGAGTGTGTCAGAGTCGACCGTTGGGGCTTGGCGGACCGTCCGCCAAGCACCTGCGGACCGTCCGCCATCCCACGGACAGTCCGCCAGAGAAGGCCGAACTGTCTACTCGAAACAGCTCTAGCTCCTGGAGAATTTGAGCGAAATTACGGACCGTCCGTGACGCATCACGGACCGTCCGCGCGATCACACCAAGTCAACGCGCGTGGGCCCTGGTACAGCAAGCACAGTGGACAGTCCGCCAGGACCACGGACCGTCCGTAACCGCTCTGCGGACCGTCCGCCAGAACCAGGCGGACCGTCCGCCAGCCACGACAGGGCTGGATTTTCAACAGAATTTCAGAGTGCACCCTTCCAAGTTAGTCACCACAAATTCTAAATGCACTACATGCACATCAAAGACCATTGTGGCACTAATATTTCATCAAACCAACGACGTTGATCCCTCTTGATAGAACGGCTATGTAACCTATCAATCCGGTCATTTTTCACCCACTAATCGCCTCATGACCGGTCAAATTTAAAAGCCCTATCATATACCTTTGCCTTGAGCTTCCATAATCCCATAGCACACATGCTATCCACACATTGTCTTTTGAAGCTCATTCCAACTCTCGGGACTAACCTAATCTCATTATCTCAAATAAAATTGTTAGTCCACAAGGGTTGTCATTAATTACTAAAACACAATTAGGGGCCTAGATGCTTTCAAAAGGACTCAAGGAGAAGTGGAATAGCGACCGGCGAGGTATGCACGGACTGATGATGTGCCCAGATGCTGCTGAGGCGAGCTTGTGTGGTCATTTTTTATGCAAAGGAGAACTGGAATACCGATCTGTGATGGCTACCTGTTGGGGACCATTGCAGTGGTTCAGAGCAATGCGTCGGTAGTTAGTAACCTGGTTGACGCTACTCTGCTGTTGCTACTGTGCATTGACTTGGGCTCCTTGTAGGGCTCCAATCGGGTAGTCCAGGTTGATCCACATCAAAGACTGTTAACTTTTTTATTGTGAGGAATAGTGTAATGTGTGAAAGGATAAGCATGACTTAATTTCAGGTGATTGGTTGTAGTAATGAAGTAGCTTTGCATGCATTCTATAATATGGCCAGCCCAAAATTACCTGTAAATGGTGCCTCAGTAGAATGTGATGTTTGGTGCTCCGTGTGCCTTTGTTACTAAATTGGGTAAATGAGTTATTTTGGGAAGTTGGCTGAGAAGATGTCGTCAACATTACTTGTTACTGAATGTCTACATCTCTCTTTGGCTGATACTCTGATGCACCTATGTGTACGAATGTAAGATGCCATGAGTGGCTCTTGTTAGTGTTTCTTTGAGGAACTGGGCCTAGCTCAGTTGAGGGTGTGCCGGTGTGGTTGTACACCCAGATCACCAACCGTTGCCGAGGTGAATTTGGGTTCCTAATTTGTTCTTAACATAAAGCTGCCTAGTTTTTCCTAGATTGGTCTAGTTTTTGTCATTAGTGTTTCTTTAGTCGTGCCATGTCTTATTTAAGTCAATTGCAATATCTATGATGCTTAATCCTGTGAAAATTTTTGGTACTTTTTAATTGCATTTTACATAGATTTCTTGACTATATAATTCCAGAGCCTGAAGCTGAGCTGTGCCCATTGTGGATTAAGAAGTTCAATAGAGAGCTAATGCGAACACTATCGTTTTCAGAGCATGAGACGTTTGACCATCCCGTGGCATGTGAGATTTGACACTTTTATGTTCTTAATTGATTGATCTGTTTGCGTAATGTTTTCTTGCTTATGCTTTAATCTTTTATTAACAGGTCTTCTAGTAGTATCGTCAATGGACAAAGAGCCCATCAGCAAATTTGTTGATCTCTTCAACACAAATCAGTTGCCTTCTCTTTTAAATGAAGGCATAATGGATCCACAAATTTTGAAGCATTATCTCGTACTTCATGACCAACAAGAGGGGGCACAAGACATGTATTATTCCTAACCTTTTTTTATGCTAAACGAAGACACCCTTTTACGTAAGGCATTCTTGATAAATTATTTTAAAACAATCTAGCCGGTGTTTGTTCTTCATACCTGACCAATCTCTTTAGATTTGACAAAACATAATTGCTTGAGTTTGTACCGGTGAAATGGTTAAAAACCTCAACTGCATACATATTGAATAGTTCGCCACTTTTAGGATTCCCTGTCTCCACCAAGGCTAGACAGGCTTCCTTATGGTGTTTAATTTCTCGTGTCCTATTGCCTTTATTATTCATGCCTCGTTACTTCCCAAATTCTACATTTTGAGGGTTTGATTTTCCTAACCTAATGCTTTTGTAAACTAGATTATGTGTCTTCTTGCCTGGAAGCACAAGTTTAATCCTTGGTGAAATTTAGTTTATGAGATTTTTTTTTGGAAAAAGTCCAAATTAGTACCCTCAAGTAACCCCCTAAAGTATGTTTTGGTCTGTTTTACACCCTCAACTATTCCAATTGGTCCAATCTACCCCTTTATAAGATTTGTCTTTATTATTTCTCCATACACAAGTGGTGTTTTAAGTTAAAATTTTGTGGGATGATACTGACCCACATATAGTATTTTTTTTTAAAATATAATATGACTTTTTCGTCATCATTTTTCATAAAATTTAGTTTGATATAATTAATTTATTATTATATATCATAGCCTTCCAAAATAATAATGAAAAAATCATAATACATTTTCTAAATATAATTTATGATTCACTCTATTATACCACAAAATTTCAACTCAAAATAACATGTGTACATGGAGAAACAAAAAAGAGAAATATTACAAAGGGGTAAACTGGACCGATTGAGATATTTAGAGGTGTAAAATGGACCAAAACATACTTTAGGGGGTTATCCAGACTTTGTCCATACTTGAGGGTAGTAATTTGAACTTTTTCCTTCTTCTTTTTTTAATTGAGGCCGTGCTACCATATCAACCTGGGCCGTCAGCATCCACATATATGCTCTACTGAAATAGATTTTGCTGATTTAGTGGTAGCCGCATTGCTACGTGATTCCACTTTTCTTATGTGTATCTGCTGCTTGTGTTGATCATATTTGTAGTGGTTTAGCAACACTACAACGTGTCGCATATTTCATCCTGTTATTCGATGCTTGTGTATCAGTATTGTTGACTTTTATTGCAAAGCTCTCTTTTGTTGGTCACTGATGTTGCTTTAGCATTTCCCTGTCCAATTATTCATTCATCTGTTTTTGTTTAATAGTCAAATTGACCAATCCAAGACTGCATATGAATTGAGCACTTTATGGTCAAGTGACTGTTTCTTAAAAGTTTACTATTTCACACCTCCTTTAAAACCAAAGGACCTATAAGCTGAAAAAAAGCCCCTAAGAGTCCTAGGTAACATGAGCTCTATCCGGAAGCCAAATCCAGCTTAATCTTTCTGGAGTTATAGGTTTCTCCAGCTTTTAGGGAAGTTTGAGGTTCTCTTTTCCTTTGCATACCAAGAACTGGAGAGTGCTCAAAGTAGCAGCTTCTCATAGAAGCGAACTTGTGGAGGAAGCAAATTCCCATTAAAAAGGCATTTGGTCTCTCATATAAATGTAATTGAATCTAAATACTACTTTTTGCTAATTCTTATATGAGTAAAGAACTTTGGATCATACTAAAACTAAATACAGCTGCCATTGGTCAAGCAAAGAGCAGAGAACTTGGTGTGACATTAAGATTATCTGAAATTCTTGCTTGTAGCTTCTATTTTAGTCTATTTTTCTTCGATGGATGATTTGCCAAGCGTTTATGTTTTGAGTATACTACATGAAACCTGTCTTTATTGTCATAATTGCAAAAAAATCCTTGTATATTGTCTGATGTGTGAAATTGAAATTGTGCACACAATATTTTCTTTTTGCTGACCCATATTACTTTGTATATGAAGAGCTGTCAATGTCTTAGCTGAAATGCGGAGTACCCTTGGTTTGAACGACTGTAAATTATTATGTATAAATTCGTCTACAGAAGCAGATGGTAGTAATGCTGACAATTCATGGCTACCTTATGTGAGCATACTTAATTACTTCATATTGAATTACAGTAAAGTGTTCAATTTGTAGCAAATATGCAATCTACTTATAGTCTTTTCACAACTAAATGCAGAAAGCTCTTGGTTTGAACAATCATGAAGGAACCTGTTTCCTTAGCACGGATGATTTGAATGAGGTATTACAACGTTTTGGTCCTATGCCATGCACATGCTTTTCCTTTGTGCTTTGTTGGGCAAA
Source organism: Echinochloa phyllopogon (assembly GCA_033239725.1). NCBI lineage: Eukaryota > Viridiplantae > Streptophyta > Magnoliopsida > Poales > Poaceae > Echinochloa > Echinochloa phyllopogon. The sequence continues at coordinate 4,408,250 of BTCW01000009.1, read as the reverse complement.
GAAAATTTTGTGGCACTTAGTTATTCAAGGTTTTTTATGTGCACCGATGGAAAGGAGGGCACCTCAAATTGTTACTCATCTATTTGGTGATGGGTATTGTTGGGTTGATTGATTGAAGGAATGTTGAGCTTTACCGTTAGTATTGAAGTGACAGTCTTGGAACCAGTTTATCAAGATTTTTTTATGGGCACTAATGCCAAGGAGGCACATCATATTGTTCTGTTGTTCTTGCACTAGATCAGTATTCTTCAGTTCTTCAATTGTTGGCGTGGTGTCACATGCCAGCTTTAATTGCCGAGTTTGCTTATTTCAGATAAAGGACTTCATGCAAGATTTTGCTTCTAATCATATCATCCCCTACATGGAGCAAAAGATACGTGTCCTCAATCAGCAGGTATGCAGTTGAATGTTTGCTATATCATTATATTCATCTTATCTTTTCCCAACACGATTCCATACTGTTTTAGGTAGCCACAACAAGAAAGGGTTTTAGAAACCAGATCAAGAACTTGTGGTGGAGAAAGAGAGATGATGTACCAGAAGCTGCAAATGGACCAATGCAAGTGATTGTTCTGGATCTTGCTACTTTTCACTGTACCTGTAAGAATTTTGTTAATATGCAGTAACACTATTATCTCATTACCTTGAACAGGTATACGTTCACCTCCATAGAATCACAGATCAGAGTTCTGGGTGATTTCGCCTTCATGCTACGAGACTACGAGCTTGCTTTGTCAAATTACAGATTACTCGCTACAGATTATAAGCTTGACAAGGCTTGGAAGCGATTTGCTGGTGTACAGGTGAATGGTTCTTTTTACTCGATTTGCTAGTGTACATGTGAATGATTCTTTTTACTCGGTTTGCTGGTGTACAGGTGCCTAGTCTCTGAGCTTGTAGAGGCAAAACTAGGATTAGATTCGGAAGAAATATCAGAACCAAGTGTAGGCCATCCTGGGCTCCACCCCAACCAACCCACCCCCCAAATGCTCGTTGCATATTTCTTAGGTTCCTAGGTATATGAGCCCAAGCCCATGACATATTGCAAAGTTGCTGCAGGTAGTGAGTCAGCCAATAGCCATTTAACTCCTGCAAATCCATGTCAGGCATTAACTCCTATGGATCCTCTATTCCTCTGCAATTCCCTTCTGCAAAAGCGAAACGATTCAGTGGCTCGCCTTGCCAATATCTGCACTCATTTGCTGCTTCACGGGCTTGCCTTGCTGTTCAATCTCCATGATCACCTCTTGTTATTTTGAACTTTAGTGTTCATCTTGCTGTATTCTCCGGCAGCCAAGCTTCCTGAGCACCACCAAAACCAGCCAGCAAGTTTGCCTTTTCTCTGCTGCTTGCCATTTCATTTACCATTATTTGCTTTATTGCCTGCCATTATAAAAAAAACTCGACCTGCGGGGGTAAGATGCCCCCCGGGCATTTTTGCTAAGAGAAGATCTTCTCACGCAGGTCGAGAAAACCCCCGAACTTGCCCCACCCGTACACGGAGGCACCGTTGCCTGTGTGAGACGACCAACAACCTAGGCTGAGCCTTAGAGCTGTGCTTTGGCGTGGTGGCAGACGAGGGGATTTTTGTAACCCTAGCCTGAAATTCGCTCCCACGGGAAGTCGAACCTAGGACTTGAGGAGTGCTACTGAGACCATCTAATCAGTCCAACTAGAGGCCCTTTCGCGCCTGCCATTGTCAAGAACCTGCAAGTTTATGCACGAGGGATGTGAGTGTAATCACCTACCCACATTGTATGTTCCCCTGTTCGCCGGTACTGTTGCATGCAAGCCTTACACGAGGCTGACAATAGGGCATTGCAGATCATATGATACAGATACACTTCCAAAATGTTGCAGGGTTGCTGGATTGCTTTTCCATGAGTTGTGGAATAACCTTAACATGCGTTATGTGCTTATATCCCAGTGTCCAACACTGCAACTAGCTATTCACTGATTATTTATATAACCTTTTTCAGGAGATGAGTGGACTATGCTATTTCATGTTGGATCAGTCCAGGAAGGATGCCGAGTATTGCATGGAAAATGCATTCACTACATATCTGGTATTTGTTACAGATTAATAAACTTCTAGGTTTCCTGATATAGGCAAAAAATTATATCCTTTTTGTGGTTCGTTATTTTTATTTTTTAAATGTGTTCTATTGTGATGCACTATTGCCCCGTGCTTCATACACAGTACAAGCAGAGGAGACCAGACCCTGTATTGCACTATTTCCTGTTTATCTAGTGTTTATTGAATAATCAATGCAAGCCTAATTTGAACAATGACTGTACGATGTACACTTAGCTTACTCTGCAGATAGTCTGTCATTTGACTTTTCTGTTCATATGATATCATCTTAATCTTGCGTTGATATTAAGTTGTCATGCTGGTGATACCTGGCTCCAGACCCCCTATATGTCTTGTACCAAAATTCAGTTTGGAACTTGGGATAATGGCTGTTTCAGGGCCACATGGCCACATATTCGTTCTAGTTTCTCACTTCTTTCAGTAACATCTACTGTATCAGAATGTGTGGGTTCCTCGGTTTAAAACTACCCTTGTCAATATTAAATTGCTAGACTGTTTGAATTTGAAGAACCTGAGGTGTGTTTTAGAAGAAATATTTGGGATACAAAGAAATGGAATGCGATGCCCATGGCAAGATGTCGCACGCTTATGACACTTAGATAACATTGTGCACTCTTCAATTTCCCTGTTTGATCTTGCTCTCGTTCATTCAGAGAGTAATTCACCATTTCATATTTGCAGAGAATTGGATCTTCCGGGCAGAGAAATGCTACTAGATGTGGCCTTTGGTGGGCAGAGATGCTTAAAACAAGAGGACAGTACAGAGAGGCATCAAGTGTATATTTCCGTGTTTCTAATGAGGTAGATTTTCTTTTTGTTATGGGAAGCTTTTTTGTAGATTAGATCTGTTGATTGACATTTTTAATACCCAGGAACCTTCATTGCATTCTGCTGTACTGCTTGAGCAAGCTGCTTCTTGCTATTTATTATCCAGTCCACCTATGCTTCGGAAGTATGGATTTCACCTAATCTTAGCTGGGAATAGCTACTACATGTCTGATCAGGTTCCAAATAATACTTTTGCGCAGTTATAATCGCTTTAGAAGTTGATCGAATCTTTGTTTAATCCTATCTGTTCTTTCTTTAAATGCAGAAACAACATGCTGTTCGGGCATACCGAAATGCTCTGTTTGTTTACAAACAGAACCCTTGGGGTTACATCAGCGATCACGTACATTTTAATGTTGGAAGGTAGTTGGTTGTTTTTGGCTTCTATCCAATTTATCTGTGTCTTCACCTTGTATATACTTGACTCTTGGTGTACAAATAGGTGGTATGGAGTTCTTGGGATACTTGATGTAGCAATCAAGCACTTGCTGGAGGTCATTGCTTGTAGCCATCAGTCGCTGATTACACAAAACATGTTCCTAAATGATTTTTTCCATTATGTTCAGGTTCTTGATCTCCATTTCTTTGCACCTTGTTGAACCTAACTTTTAGTGTATTTCTAATTTTGTGATTTTGTTTTGTGTATAGAGCATGGGGAAGAAATTTGACGTACACAAGCTTCAACTTCCTGTTTTTAACATGTCATCTCTCAGAGTTATACATGAAGATCATCGCACTTATGCATCGGAGGCAGATGTAAGATCTAAACAACTATAGCAGTTCTGGTGCAATCCTCCCTCTCCCCAGTCTTTCTAGTTGCACACCTTTCTGATAACAAAAGATTATGCTACGACTTTAACCTTGTCTCTTTTGCAACGAGCTATTATACTTGTTTAACATGTGTTGGTTGCCTTCTGTAACAGGTTGACGTTAGTGAAAGCACTTGGCAGGCGCTGGAGGAAGAATTGATCCCATCATCATCAGTTGTCAGAACTAACTGGCTGGATACTCAGCCAAAATCTTCTTTGAGAAAATACAAGGATTCCTGTGTTTGTGTGGCTGGAGGTAACATGTTTTAGATACTCATGGCTATACTACTACCCGATTATTCATAAGCCTGAGAACCCCCATAACGTGTTCATATTTTATGCGCAAACAGCTCCTGGATAGTGTCATCCAGTGAAGCTTTGAAGCACCAAGTGTTATGTGAAGCTTCATGTTAATTTCTTGATGAATTGTAAAGGCACAAAGTAGACTAAAATTGAGTTCAGATGATCTGATACCATCTCCCTTAGACCCTTTCAAGCATCGTTTTTACTATGTATATAGCGTTCTGATTTCCTATTTTTGTTGGTTGCAGAAGCTGTAAAAGTGAACGTTGAGGTTAAGAATCCTCTGCGAATTCCTGTTGATGTTTCTGGAATTTCTCTTATATGCCAACTTTCCACCAATTTGGATGCTTTAAGCTCTGGTATTAGAGTTTCCTCCTGAGACTTCTTTTTTCCCATAAAAAATCACCATATATAGAGGAATTATGTTTATTGTTGATGCATTACATCCCTCACCCAGACGTAGGTGGTTTGACTTTGGATGGTGGTGAAGATAAGGTCAACACAGAGCCATCTGTTTCAATGTAAATATATCTTTTTCTAAATTATTGAGGAGAGTTTATGTAGATGTTTTTTGGTTCCACCCAAGTTTTGAATGGCTTATTGCTGTTTTTGGTTGACCACTACAGATTTGAGACTGATGAAGATAATTTCGTATTGTCAAAGCTTGACATCATATTAGGAGGTGGTGAAAGCAAAAGAGTATGATTCCATTTCTTGCCTTTTACTGCTGTGTATGCTTGAAAATCTTGTCAGGATGCCTTCAGTGCCTAATTTGCCACAGCAGATCTAATTTTTCCTTGGTAAAAAACTAGGTGAACTGTTAATGCTTAAGGCTCATGTTAATGCGTAATAGTTCCGTTCAATATTCTTGTTCCATGGTATACATTATATATATTTTTAGGGGCTGAATGGGAAACAAATACTTGAGGTGCTATTTGCTATTGCTGTGCTGTGCTGCTGGATCTAATTATTACTGGAATTCGTTACAGTAAGATTTTGCTGTTTTGGCACAAAGAAGGATGCATACATGCTAAAGCCAATAATAGTTCAATTCGATGCAACATGTCCATCATTTTTTTTGTCTCCTTATGTTATTACTGACTTATATTCATTAACTTCAATTTCTTAATTTTTATTTAACAAGAGATGTGCAGTGAAATCGCAGGGATCTTTTTTTAAAAAAATGGATATAACGAGGATCAAACACTACACGATTACTACCGTGTTATTTACTGTTTAACCAAATACATCAATTTGTAAAGTAGATGCAGTAGTGACTTCGTTCTGTTCTTGACCGAGAAGTGCCTTTCCAATTTTCAGCCCTTTGTTTTTGCAGATTTGATGTGTTTGGCTATTATTGTTTCATATAGGTGTTTTGATTCGATTCCGTTAGTAGTCTTTCACGATATTGCTCATTTCATTTCCATCTCCATTAGGTGCAACTTGATGTTACTCCAAAAGTTGAAGGTGTTCTGAAGTTAGTTGGGATAAGGTGGACACTTTCAAATTCAGTGGTAGGATATCAATACTTTGAATTTGATGCTGAAAAGAGAAACAAGAAAGGCAAAAGAGGCAGTCGTCGTTCTTTGAACAACAGCCTTGTTGTAATCAAGGTTATAATCTATCCTGATTTCTCTAAGATCTTAGTTTCTGATGATATGTGTGAAATTTTAAATTCTTTGCCTACAGGGTTTACCAAAACTTACAGGATCTGTTGATTGCATGCCGACAAAAGCATTTGCTGGTGATTTACAGCTGCTCAAGCTAAATCTGAGAAACCATTCAGAATATGCTGTAAAGGTAAGACTCTTACCATTTATCTTCCTCTTGTTTCTTATGCTGGTAGCTCTTGAAGATTTGCTGAATTTTCTACATATGACCAAATAGCAAGCACCATTTTATTTGTTACTTCGTTCCAATCCTGTAACACAGGGCATAAAAATGAAGATCAGCAACCCGAGATTTGTAATTCCTGGTGATTCATTGGACAATGGCCTTGAGTTCCCAAACTGCTTAAAAAAGCACACACAATCAGAAATTAATCCGGTACCATACAGAAGCACAAAGGAAAAATTCAAGGGGTTGTTGTTTGCATTTCCTCAGGTAAAGGTGGTTTACAGCCTGTCTTTTTTTTTGTACTTAAACAGTCCAGTTAACGTTTGTATTTTTGCTTGGCAGTTTTTTTATGCAGTTTCTTTTACAAATATTGACCCTCCTTTTTTCCCAGGATATTGAAATTCAAGCAGGAGCAACAATCTCTTGGCCTATTTGGTTTCATGCTGCAACCCCCGGAGATGTTTCTCTTTATATATCTCTATATTATGAAATGGAGAGTTCCTGCGATATAAAATACCGTACTCTGCGCATGCATTACAATCTTGAGGTAATGGATATTGCCCCATATTTAAATTGTTTTGGGATCCTATGCTTGTTATTACTCCCTCCATTTCCAAATACAAGTCACTTCAAAAATTGTGTTGCTCAAACAGTCAAACTTCTAGCTTTGACCACCAATATATAAATAATTGTAGATTGGAAGCCTGAGATTAATGCTATTAGGTTGATCATGATATATATCTTGTATAACTATTTTACTTAAATAACATGCTTTTACAGAAATTGCTGGTCAGAGTGTCATGTTGGAAATTTCGATGTCCTAAATGGATTGTATTTGGTATTAGGAGCACTTGGATTGTTAGCACATGCATAAAACATATCTGTGTTCCATAAACTGCTACAGACTTTTTGGTTGGGGATCGAGGTTCTCTGAAAAGGTCTTTTTGTCATAGTTTCGTTGCACTCTAGATTCTTGAAGCGTTGAGTGTGCTCCCAACAAAATTAATTTACCAGGGTAAAATTGTAATTGCAAGCGCCAAGATCGAGGTGGTTTCTAGATGCTGTCCAGCATACTTCTAGTCTCTGTATTATTAATCCTTGGAACGAAGGAGGAATGGGCTGTGGTTTTTTTGTGCATGCTATTATTTAATTATTTTATTGTCCTTTTGGTTTATCATTAGCTGCCAGAATTTTCTAAATAAATCAGATTTTTTTAAGCTCTAAAGAATTCTTCTTTACAGGTTTTGCCATCACTTGACATATCCTTTGCTATAAGTATGTCCTCATCAAGATTGCAAGAGTATATCGTTCGTATGGATGTAATGAACAAGACCCCGTCGGAGTCATTTGTACTTCATCAGTTGTCGTGTGTTGGCAGTAAATGGGCTGTTTCAGCGTTGCCTTCGTGTAGTTCAATCAGCTCTGTTGAAACAGTGTCAGCAAATCAGGCTATATCATGCTTCTTCAAGATTAAGGTTGAAGACACATTCTTTACTAGGCTGTTGAGACACTTTTATATCCATGTTTTGCATTGCTTTGTATGCTCTTGTTCATTATGTCTTGCAAATTCAAGGTTGTGATATATTTTCCCAATGCACTCTTCTTTTTAAAGGATTTTGAGGCTGATTCATGCAAAGAGGCGGAGGCAGAAAGTTGTTCCTACAGAAGTGATATGGCTTTATATGCAGGGAGCAACGGAGATGTGTTTGACATTGCTCGATCTCCTTTAGCTGATTTTCACTCTCAAGAAAGATACAGGCAAGGAAAGTTAGCAAAGGTCAGTCCTAACTTAGGCTATGACTTATGATACCACTCTGGCATCACTTGACAGTGTTGTTTTCATGTTGGTTCCTAGAGTTACCTGGGTAGGGACGTAGGGTCTTGACCCTAACCTTCATGACTCAACACAAACTTGACTGGCAAACTGGCCATTTAAGCGTGGGCACGTGCACATTTATTTTGTCATTTTTTGCCGATGATTATCTGACCTGTACTTGATAACTTTTCAGGGGCCGTGCAGCCTTCTTGATTTTGTTCTGATCTCGATGGCAGCTGGTAACTCTGCGAAGCCTTCTCCAGACTTGCAACTACTTTCTCATCACACATGTCATTGCAGGCAAGTGATAGAACCTGTACACAGCTGGACATAATTGCTGTAACCCTTTTAGTGGCTTAGAATACATGCTGATCCTATCTTCTGTTTTCTTAGTGCTCTTAGCCAGAGCCCTATATGGTGGCAGATGGAAGGACCTCGAACAGTTACTCATGATTTTTCAAAGTCTTACTGTGAGGTTAGCCTCCAGTTGGTGATTCACAATTCAGGAGCACATAAGAGTTCAGTGAGAGTGGCTACTTCTAATGTCATGCCAGAGAAAAGCCAAGCTGTCCATCCGCATGATTCTACTAGTGTTCAGGGTGGATGGTACGATGTATCCCTGGAAAGTGACATAAAGACAATCTCTAGTGCCAAGGTTACACGTCATGAGAAGCAATCGTCGAAGAGCATCTCACCGTATGTCTGGTGTTCATTGACTTCTGCTCAAATTGAGCTCCAACCAGACAGTCGTGCTAGAGTTCCTCTAAAAGTATGCATATTTGCACCGGGTACGTACAATTTTTCCAATTATGAGCTACAATGGAAAGTACATCCATCTGAGGGAGCCCAAGTGAATGAAAATGAAAGTGGATCATCCGGCAGTGATCAAGGACATCCTTTCTATGCTACTGTTCTTCAAAGTGTCTAGGGAGTCACAAGGATGCAGGAAATACACCTTGGAACTCAGGAATTACATCCAATGGCAATGGAGCAAAGAGACTCCACTGACCTGGTTCTCTGCTGTGTATGATGCTCTCAGTTAGTTCCCCGACTGCATGCATATACGTGGATATGCTCATGATTGGCTGGTTCAGTGCTACATAGATCCTGTCTGAAGATAAATTCTGGTGGATATATGTATACAATTGTTGGTGGTGAATTTTTGAAGGAAAAGTATTGGTGAAAAATTTGTCACAACGGAAGATAGAGACTTAACAATAGAGTTTGGTTCATTTGTTGACGTGGCTGGTAGACAGTAGGATCATATACTATTGTACATCCTATCTAATCTTGTCACACTGCTAAACGTTTTCCCAGATGCAGTATGTAGTGATAGTTCGATTAAATGAATTTTCTGTGTTTTTTACGAGGTAATCAGGCAATCTTCTTGATACCATTGTTGTATGTACGACGATAAATTTTGTTTGTCCAAGCCTTTTGAGGTCATGGTTTGACCTAGCTGAGGCCATATGGTATATTGATTCCCCCTCTGTTTGTTTTATTTCATAATAGTGGAATGAGCGTGCCCATATATCTCTATGTTTTTGTCCGCATTATTTTCCGGTGTTGCTGTGCTTGAGCGGTGCCATTCTTTTGGAAGCTCGTAATCACTATGTTTACTTGGTATAGCTATGTCGCTATGATACTTGTGGTGACTCGTGATTTTGAAAAGCATACAGTGTTTTTTCGGACATGCTTAGCAAATTATTATCACGGACCGTCTCTACGCCTGGCCCGTCTACTAACCATCACAGCGCATGGGCCGGCCAACGAAGCAACCCGGAAACGGCCCATTTCTTCCTTTGTTGTTTTCTATCTTCCTTTACCTTTTTTTTTTACTTCACTCCCACTACACTACATGCGCAATTGAATTGCACGTATCACCCGGTTGGTGATGATGGCTTTGCGTTCCACATTTGCAGCATTGGTTCAGCTGACCTGATTCTAATAAGCTCGAAAATTAATCCTAATCGCTCCCCGCCTGACGTTAACCATCTAGAACGCAGCCACATCACATGTCGCCGGACGCCAGCCGCCGTGCTTTCAGCTGGAGCACCGGATGAATATTCTCTCATCGAGTCATCTCACATGGGGGCCATGGGAAATTGGGAACCCAGCCCTTCCCTTGGCCTTGCGTACGTGTCGCCGACTTCGCCGTCGTTGCTGGCTTTTCCATCATGTTCGTTCTCCCAAATCTGGCGTGGAGTCAATGGGGCGTCATCTGCTTGATCTATGGCGCGTTTGGTTGGCTGGCTGAGGCAGAACTAGGCTCGCCAGTGCACGCGCCCTCCCCGGGCCGGGCAGCGTGGCAGCAAGTGGTACTAGAATAGTGTACTAGCGTGACGCAGTGCCTGGATGGAGCAGGGAAATGAATGTGTGACGCAAATCAACGTGATTTTTTTAAAAGTATGTTGCATTGCCAAGTTTTTTTTTCTTTTGCGAGGCACTTGGGTAGCTAGAAAATTGATGGCGATTGCATCACTTTGCTAGCTCTAATTGATATGAGAGTGAGACCGCCATGCCAAACAACGACGCATATCTACTCTAAATCAAACCACTTGAAGAGCTGCAGGGTACGAGCAGGTACCATGTTATCACCCTTTTTTTTCTTTCTCTCATCTCCTTGTTTTTTTAAAAAAAAAAGAAACATGTACGGGTCAGACTGGACCCTACTTGGTACTTGCGCTTGCGCCGTTGTGCACTCGCGCTTACGTTGATCAGGTCAAGATTGACCAGCTGAACGATGAGTTCGTTACCTTCTCCACGTGATTACTGCCTAAAACGCATTACTATAACCTTTTTATAAAAGGAAAAAAAACAAACTATAAGCAAGAGTGCTTAATCGCAGTCGTCAGCGAAAACGAAAGCTGCCCTCGTGTGCGGCGGCTGGTCAGGTCAGATCACATCGGCGGTGGTTGGTTTCGGCTCCGGACGGTTGGATTTCCAGCGACGCCACCGCGTGATCCGGCGAGAGCCCGACCAGTGACTCGGCGGAGCCCTCCCTCGTCGTCTCCAAGACTCCAACTCCTGTACGTGTCCGCCTTCCTCCCACCTTCCTCCCGCCCCGTTCAGAGCACGGCGGGCGGCGCGGTCACACGGTCTCCTCTAGGAGTCCTCTCCCTCGAGCGCACCCCGTCACATCACATCGATCCCCCTCCCTCCCCGTTCGTTCCCCATCCAGACGCCCGACTCCTTCAACTCCGCGTCTTACCTTTCGCATGATTAATTGAATCTCCTCTCTCCCCCCGGCCAAGTGTTTCTATTTCTTCTCCCGATCCAAGAAACCTGTCGCCGGCCGGAGCCAAGAAACGATCTTGATCTTGATCCGGTAGAGAAAGAAGCTAGCCGGTCAGCCAGAGCAGCAGCTTGATCCAGGAGCTAGCCAGCCGCCATGAACAGCTTGTTCTCGAGCTCGTGGAAGCGCGGCGGCGGGGACCTGGAGTCCGGCGGCGTGGAGATGTCGGCGCCGCCGGGCGCCGCGGCGGGCGCGAGCCTGGACAAGTTCTTCGAGGACGTGGAGTCGATCAAGGACGAGCTCCGCGACCTGGAGCGCATCCAGCGCTCCCTCCACGAAGCCAACGAGGGGGGCAAGTCCCTCCACGACGCGGCGGCGGTGCGCGACCTCCGCGCCCGCATGGACGCCGACGTCGCCTCGGCGATCAAGAAGGCCAAGGTCGTCAAGCTCCGCCTCGAGTCCCTCGACCGCGCCAACGCCGCCAACCGCTCCGTCCCCGGCTGCGGCCCGGGCTCCTCCACCGACCGCACCCGCACCTCCGTCGTGGCCGGCCTCCGCAAGAAGCTCCGCGACGCCATGGAGGCCTTCTCCTCCCTCCGCACCCGCATCGCCGCCGAGTACCGCGACACGGTGGCGCGCCGCTACTTCACCGTGACGGGGGCGCAGCCCGACGAGGCGACGCTGGACGCGCTGGCGGAGTCCGGCGAGGGCGAGCGGTTCCTGCAGCGGGCGATCGCGGAGCAGGGGCGCGGGCAGGTGCTGGGCGTGGTGGCGGAGATCCAGGAGCGGCACGGCGCCATGGCGGAGCTGGAGCGGAGCCTGCGGGAGCTGCAGCAGGTGTTCAACGACATGGCGGTGCTGGTGGCGGCGCAGGGGGAGCAGCTGGACGACATCGAGGGGAACGTCGGGAGGGCGAGGTCGTTCGTCGACCGCGGGAGGGAGGAGCTGCAGGTGGCGAGGAAGCACCAGAAGAGCTCGAGGAAGTGGACGTGCATCGGCATTCTCATCCTCCTCGCCATCATCCTCATCGTCGTCCTCTCCATCGTGCTCAGCAACAAGAAGAGCAACTAGCTAGCTTTCTGGCCGACATGGCGATTCTGCCGTCTTGTTGATACTACAGGCAGCAGGAGAAACTATTTTTGGATTCCAATTCGTTCTAGCTCTTAATTTGTTCGTGGCGTTTGTATCATATGCGATTGATGCTTTACATATAATCGGTGGTGGTTTTGTTGATGTCGTTTGGATTGGGTATTTGGGTTGGATTCTGGAACCCTTAATTTGCCGTCTTCCGTGGTTGGGGCAGATGAACGAACTTGGATCGAGCAGACACCAGACAGAACTCGCGAGTCAAACCTGTTTTTGCAGTCGTTGTTGAGAACGCAGCACGCACGCTTGAGGCTTGACGCGGTCTGCCAGCCTCTTCGCCCAGCCGGGGCTGCCCGGCCAGGGCAAGCAGTCGGAAGGGTCCCCGCGCCGAGCTGCCTGACACCAGTAGCAAGCCCGTCCCGCCGCCGTCGCGCCCCCGCACCCCGCGGCGCCACGCCTTCGACCACCTCTGCCAAGGAAAGGCCAGGCAAGGTGAAAGCACGTGCCGCGGCACGTGTGGTACGGTGTACCCGCCGCATGCGCAGATCCGTTTTCTCCGAAGCAAAGCGACCTGACACGTCGGAGTCAAAGGCTCAGGAGCGCACGGCCCGGATGCCGCCGGCCAAAAGCTCACGAGTTCAAGATCGAACACACAGCACCACAGGTGCCATCTCCTCCAGAACACAGACAGGCATGAAAGTGTCTCATCACACAAGGGACAAACTTTTTTTTAAAAAAAGAACACAAGGGACAAAGTAAATGGAGCCAAAAATGTGAAGAACAACAAAAACAAAATGAAGAGCGGCACACGTAACTTACACCGTCTCGTATACATTACCAACTACATATAGGACCGACAGGCGATGTACAAACATCATTCACTAAGTACATACTACTAAGTTACTAACGTAGTACGGTAGACCACATCAACAAAACATACAGAACGACGATGTCTCTGCGCAGGAAGGAGGGAGACGGGCGGGGACTCTAGCCCATCTCATGAGGGCATCGAGCTCTAGAAGAAGCTGCTGAACTGGCTGGTGAGCGAGTCCTTGAGGTTGGAGAAGAGCCCGAACAGGGAGTACTGCCGGAGCTTGGACACCTCGTACCACGAGTTGAGCACGTCCTCGTGGTTGTCCGTGCCGGAGAATGCCAGCTGGATCCCCGGGCTGCAGTCCACCTGCCCGCCCTTGCCCTTGCAGCTCGTCGTCTTGATCGCGCAGGTCTGGTCCACGCACGCGAAGTCGGAGCGCCCGGAGCACGACGAGCACCCGCCGCCCTTCCAGAACAGGTTCTGGAGCCTGCCCTTCTGGAACTCCAGCACCTGAAAACAGAGGACTTATTGGTTCGGCAATTGTAGCCGGGGAACATAGCTGGATCATGTAACAAGTTGCCAGTTTGTGGGCGCACCAGGGTGAAGCTGGTGACGGTGTAGGTGTTGTTGCCGACGAACACCGGAGGCGACCTCGCCGCGTATTTCCTCCCGGCGAAAGCTACCATGTTCCCACCATTAGATGACTGCAACAGGGTGAAACGGTTGTCCATTAGTCACTAGATGTGATTCAGTTGCTACTATTCATCATCTAATAAGACGAGTAATCAACCGCATTCATAACTCCACTCACGTACCACAAAGCAACAAGCATGTCATGATGGGAATAATCATACAGAGGATGTGCGGTTTGCTGGTGATCGTCACAGAAAATATATAGATGGTAGATGCAGCTATCGTTTTTCCATTCTCATTGTCTTGGCCGTTGATCAGGGTGCACTCAGACTTTGTGTATCAACGCTATTCGATAGTCATGAAATGACAAATCACTAAAGAAAATTTCCATGGCTATTCTTGACAGTATATATGTGTTGCCAGACATCCCAGTAGACGCAGACAAAGGAGTCTTTGTCATTTTTTTTCAGTGCAGGAGCTTTGACGTTCACTCAAGAGACAGAAGTTCAGTGGTAGTACAAGGTGGAAGCTAAGCAGGGACATCATCAGTCCCTCAACATGAAGATCAGCAAGTTTGTTAATGATCAGGATTTGAGCTATTATAGATGAAAAACTACAGGAACAGTCAGCTCCAAACAATTCCTTGACACAATCAGTTAGGACCTTTGTTGGTTTTGTTCTCCTCTAGTTGTGTTTAGGGCCGGGTGATGACGTTTGTTGTTTTTTCTTTTTCCTTTTGTGTTTCTTTTATCGTCTAATAAAAATTACGGCAAAGCTTTTGCCGTTCCTTTCAAAAAAAACAATCAGTTAGGACAGAACATTCTGAATTTGGAGACAACACATTCATAAAACTTCCGAATAAAATGCATCGCGAGAACCAACAACCCAACACTTGGACCACAGAAATACAACGAGGCGTGTCTCAACCTCACAGGACAGTCAGCCCTACCCCTCCTTCAGCAATCCAAATGCGGCCAAAAATGGCACTGTCTCAACGTGTCGATAAGTCGATGGGACAACGACGTCCAGCTCTTGGCTTAACTGATCCAAGCTGGCCAAGAACACCGACGTCTTTTTGACCAGTTCTTCTCACTAGCAAGCAGGTTTTTCTTCGCAGTAACTATTTTATCGATAGCCTAAGATTTTTTTTTTCCTAGCAGGAAGGAAGGCATTTGTGATTTGTTTTCCTTTTCTTCTTGAAGGACGAATGGCACTAACAAAATTATTTTTATTTTCTGTACAAGAAAAAGAAACTAAATAATGATAAAAATGCGCACTTAACTAGGGTTCCTCATGCGTCTATATTCCGTAATTCATACAGTACGGCACAAGAATTTTCGCAATCGAACGCGAAATCCAGAAGAATTTAGCGGTTAGCACTCGGCGCGGCATGGAAGTAAAGGAAGGAGGAACTCACCGGGTCGAAGGAAGAGGAGTTGACGGTGAGGAGCGAAATCTCGTCGACCTGGGGGCGGAAGAGCGCGACCTGCACCTGCGCGCGGTTGGCGAGCCCTAGGCGGCCGTCGCAGGGGGAGAGCTGCACGCCGCCGGAGAAGAAGGCGTCGTGGGCCGCGAAGGCCACGCCGAAGGTGAACCCGTCGCCGCGCCGCACCGTCGTGTCCGCGCACGGGTCGTACACGCTGTTGTGGTCGCCGCCCGCGGCCACGGACGCGAGGAGGAGGAGCACGGCGATGGCCACGGCGGCCGGCGCCGACACGCGCCTCGGCGACGTCGCCGCCATAGCGTGGAACTGGGGGCGGGTGGTTTCCTCGGGCGCGACGGGCGAGACGTTGACGAGAGGAGGAGGTTTCCGCTAATCAAGTTCGTTACAACTCACGAAGACGTGTCATGGGGGCAAGGAATAAAGGCTACACGGCTTCCTTGTTGGGCCTTGGCGGCCCAGTTCTTATCGGCCCTGCATACAGAGTACATACTTTTTTTCTGCTTGTTCTAAAAAAAACATACTTTTTTTCCTAACGTAACTATTTTGTCTAAAAAAACATAGTAACATGTTTCTGATTTTGGGCTAAATATCGGTTCACCCCCACATGTTTCTAAATTTTACCTCATACATCACCAAGGAACACACTTTTTCTTTTTACGAATTGATTTTCAAGGTTCGGGCCGATGCCTTCATCAAATTTTACTTCAAACAAATAAGAAACGTGGAAAATCAGGATAGCATTTGTTATTTGTTGTCGCTAATGCAACTATGCGTGATGCGTCTATACTAGTAACATGGACCACGAAAGAGTTCAATAGATTTACCTCACTTGACAACTATGCCAAATGCCATAGACCAACAATACACAAACACTCAAGTAAACAAAAAAAGATTACATCTCTTAGCTATACAGCTTACAAATACAACAAATAGTAACCTCCACAAATATGGCGAAGCATCTGATCCATACTCTAGTACTCATGAGTTGAGGCCACATCTATAATCGCAACGAAATGCTGGATCTTCGCTGTGAAAGACCGCCTATACGCAATGCTGACACGAAGGCAATCCATGGTGAGGCTCAGGCTTCACATGGCTTTTCAAGCCTCCAGCTGAACTCTGTTGGGCAAAGGATCAATGGAAGTGGCAAGGTGATGCCTTGACTGCAACATTTGGTGATCTTTTGTAGCCTTTAGGGATCGGTTAACGGTGGATTTCTTCGTCAGACGTTTGCCAGCTTCTGCACCTGGTGATTTGCCAATAGCAAGTGAATCAATTTGAATTATTTATTTAAGCTACCGTGTAATATTGACATATCCTATGTCTGAAAGCTAAATTCTACTACAAGTTACTAGCGTGTGTCTAATGAAACAACTCAGATGACATACGCATAAAAAGAAACAACATGTAAATCTTCAGATAAAAGAAGCTCATGCTAGATGAAGGAGGTGTGGACCTACCACTGCCAGGCAAGGAGAATCTTTTATGAACTTGACAATTCGAATGCCCAGTACTATCCTTTTGATTACCATAGGAAGTCCTCTCCTTTGGATTACCAGTGGACCGCACACCAAGTCCTGAAGGACGAGAGGAAGCTTCATTAGAAGCTTCTTTGGGTAATACCTTCAGTCTTGATTTAGCAGATATGGAACCACTGGATCGGTTTGCCGAGGAGCCACCACCCTCTGAATTCGACGGGAAGACCTTCTGGTTCATTATGTTTGATTGGACGGGTGAATCATGCCTTTTAACAGGTTTTCTGTAGAGAGTATTGGTTGCACTTCTGTCAGGTTGCCTGAATTCGTTAACCATGGCAACCCCATCTGCTGTGTAGGCGCCAAGGAACCGACTCTCCCAGGGACGAACAGCCATCCATCTCTCCAGCCAATTCCAGCCCCAGCTGTTCTTGTCAGGTTCAAATGCTGTAGCTTGTCTTGAATTTGCTTGCCACTGAAACAGGGGGCAAACAAGTTAAGAATTTCAGATGCCAGGATTATCAACTGAAGGTAATTTCAACTATCATGATTGGATGCTCTTTCCCTCCCATGGAGGGCCTAAGCACAGATCTTTCTTTTTTTTCCTTTTGAGTACTGGTCTGATGGTTGCTACAGAATGCAATTAGTACTCAGAACTAAGAGCTGTCCAAGCAAAAAAGTATGGAAAACATTAACATCTTAATTCTCAGGCTAGCATACAGGGAAAGGCAGTTTCAACTGTTCCCAATGAAAGGAATGCTTAGTATCCAACAACACCAAGCATCATTGCTGTATGTAAGCAAATGTAGAATGCGTATGACCGTGGTCGATTGGTTGTATTGCAATGAGCCCCTAGGGCGGTGTATATGAGAGTACAAGGCACCTCCCGTGAGTGCACAAGCAATACGGGATTATCCTAACCATCTATACTCTAACATCCCCCCGCGGTCGTAGCGGTAGCAAAACGAACGGTCAGACTGAAGAACAATGGAGACGTATCCCCCCGCAGTCGGAACGCCGGTGCGAATGCTTTGACTGGAGACTCATGCAGATGATAGCCCCTTAGTGCCGAGGTAGCCGAAGTCGAGGTGGTCATGGTCGAAGCCTGAAGTGGAGGGCGCAGCTTCTTGCCAGGTAGGTTCAGCAGGACGTTGCGGCAGGATGGCGGTGACGATGGCGCAGCTTAAGAGCGCGGCTTACTGTCGTCGGTCAGCACATCGGCGGCGGTGTCTGCGAGTTTTGGCGTGAAGTGTGTGGCCCTAGGATGGTCGACTGAAGACGCGGGGTTGAGGCGCTGAGTCGCCGACGGGCGGCGCCGGGGGGCGCCGATTGGCCGGTCGGAGGCGTCGAGTGGCGCTGAGTCGCCGACGGGCGGCGCCGGGGGGCGCCGAGTGGCCGGTCGGAGGTGCCGCGTCCGCTAGTGGCGCTGAGTCGTCGACAGGCGGCGCCGGAGAGGCGCCGAGTGGCCGGTCGGAGGTGCCGGTGCGGTCAACCGGGGCGTCGAGTGGTCTTCCGGGCGATGCCGGCACCGCCACCGCGAAGGCGGCGGCACTGGCGGTAGAGGCTCGATCACGAGCGTCATCGCTGCAGCCTGAGAAGGCGCAGCAACGACCTCGTCCTTCGGGAGTGTCGGCGATGAACGGCGACGAACGGCAGGGCGACACAAACCCGATAGCAAATCGGGAAAAACCTAAGAAAAACACAGCAGCAGATGGGGAGACCTCCGGGTACAAGCTCGGGTGCGCGTAGCGGACTCCGAGGGTGGCGGCGAATCCTTGGCGAAGGAGAGCCGACGAGGGAGGGCGACGGGGGCCGGAGCCCACGACGCGGCGGCCCGGCGGCGACGACGACCGGCGGTGCTCAGCCCGTCCGCCCGACGGCGAGTCCGACGCTTCCCCTCCAGCCGCGTACGCCAGATGTGGTGGCTGTGGGAGGGGCCCCTCCCCCCGCGGCGGCGGCGCATGCGCGCGGCGGCGGCGTGGATGGGGGGAGGCTGGCCGGAGGCACAGGAGGGGCGGGGAAGCCGAGCGGTGCCGGGGACGACGGCGCGGGGGCGGCGGCGGCCCAAGGCGGGGCCATGGCGACGTCGACGAACTACGCAGCCATGGCGACGAGAGGAGGTGCGCCCTTCTGCTCCTGGTTGACGACGACGGCGGCGCGGATCAGATGGATCCGCGGCGCATCCTAGAAGGGCGCTGCCCCCGGCGGAGATCGATCTCCCCGGGGGCGGCGCGACGGCGGCGGAAGCCTTGAGCCTAGGCCGAAACCCTAACTCGTGATACCATGTAAGCAAATGTAGAATGCGTATGACCGTGGTCGATTGGTTGTATTGCAATGAGCCCCTAGGGCGGTATATATGAGAGTACAAGGCACCTCCCGTGAGTGCATAAGCAGTACGGGATTATCCTAACCATCTATACTCTAACACTGTAGATGCTACTGAAGCGGTGAAGCCCATTACAGAAGATCCGCAGGCTAGTAGGGTCAAACCAGATCTCTCCATAGATGTCCATCATATATTTAGACTAGAGCAAGTTTCACCCATTACAACATTCACTCTAATCCATGGTTCAGCACCCCAGTAATCATCTTATTACTAGAATAACAGTTTCTGCAATATGTCGTTGTAAAAGTTGGATAAACTACCTGATGAGTAAGAGCATAGGCCATGGCTCGCTCACGTTTAGCTGCAGCTTCCTGCCTCTTTAAAAGTTTTGCTTGGATATCTTCCACAGAACCGATAATATCACACCAGCCATCCTGTAATTTAAGACAATGATAAAAAGTTAACAGTAAAAAAAATCAAATCACTGTACTGCCATGCCAGTTATTTCATAATGAAAAGAGCAGGATACGTTTCTAAAGGAGGGAAATATGGTAATTTGTAATCAAATCATGTCGTAGCCTTTTGGAAACAACTTTTGATATGCTTTGCTTTTGTAACTTGTGAATCTCACCTCAATTTCTCTAACGTGTGCCTCGTTCGATTGCTTTGGTGAACTATTTTGCTGATCAGTCTGGTTTTCCAAAGCCATGCGAACTCGCCTTGCTCTAACACGGGCCTGAACCCTGACCAAAGCTTGCATACAGCGGAGTGTTGTAGCAGCCTGCTTTCTCACAATATGACCTCTTACAAGGGCTTGAAGCCTAACCAACCCTTTTAAAGCTCGACGGGCTCTCCTAGCCTGAAAAAAGGAGCCCAAGTGGGAACTATAATAAAATAACACGTTTAGCGAGAATGATGATGAATTGTTCAGTTTATTTCCAGAATCAATATGTTTCTGAGGCAAACTTCTTTTGACAACTTTACAGATGCAAATGGCAATACACATTTAGCTTGTGAGCATAATGATTTCTGTTGATTTCAAGCATCACTACGGAATACAGATATAAAACTGTACTTATAACATAAGATTAACTGGCTTAAGTTTGTACCGTGAAATCCGAATCGCATTGGCATTAGCTACAACCAGAACTGAGATTACAAAACGACTGTAAACCTGACAAGATACCAGGAAGATCTAGCTGTACAATTTTATTTTTGCTAAAACTCAGCATCTTATATCAATATTAAGACTTCAATTAGTTAGATGATTCATTGTGTCTGATTTATTCAGAATCAAAACCGTATACAACTGCTATGGTAAAAGAGGTGGTGAAAAAACAAACAATATTGAGGTTTTCAATATAAGAGTGCCCATTCAGGTTTGCTGAGATATTGGAGCTATAAACATTTTCAGGAGTCCGCACTTGCGTGAATTGGATCAATTAACAGAATCCACATGACAATGTGAATGCGTACCAGGAAAGCTCTAAATGCTGTCTGAATAATTGTAGCAGCCCAGATCTCATTGAGTTCGCCTTCAGTTTGAGGCAGTGGAACATGAGGCGAACCACAAGTGGGTTCCAAGCATGAAGGTGCATCCAAATCGCCTTTCGGTGAACCATTTACATTAGCAACGTTTGGAAATTCTTCTTGTGCAGCAAGGTTGCTGTCATCTTGGAAATGCTGATTCTGGCAGTGAAATTGGTCTGTGGCGTCATTTTTCTGCAGTTTACCCAATTGGCAGCTTGTAAGCAAAATTATACAATGCTCATAACAGGGTCATATAGAAAGTGGAAAGTGGTATAACAATATGGTCACCATGTATGTATCAATACTTCAGTAGACCAGGTATGGGGTTACTAATTTATATATCCATGGGTCTATTAGTTTACAGCTCTTGTGATTGAACGGACCGAACATTTTAAGTGCTCGAAAGGTGCCAATGAATGATCCAGATATTGCCATTACTTTTCCATGCAGTTGCCAGCAACATGCTTTCTGCAGTAAAATTGAGAAGTAACATGCACGATGCATGAGGAATTACCAAGTACAATTACAATTCAGTCAAGGATGGATCATCTGCATTGTTCATTACAAACCTAGGATTTCTCAAATGTCGTGACATGATCAAGAATCCCAATTTTCTAAGTTCTCCCTATTTTCTGAATAAGGTCAATCCACGTCAGGTCTAAGCAATAATCAACATCAATGCACCAACGACCAATTTAAGAGCCAAAGATACACCACGGCTGCATAATGATTGGAAGAAGCCGTACCATTCGTCCAACATCTTCATCCTCCCTCCGATGCTGCTGCCGCTCCACCTTCCTCAGACCAACCAGCGACTTCAGCCACCTCGCCGAGATGCCCATCGCACCGCCCTCCTCAATCACAACAATCTAAAACGCAAAACTTTCCAGCTTCCATCAGCACCGGCACGAATGTATCGCGCCCAAACCGCACAATCTCACAGGAAGGCAAAAGTAGAGTAAAAGGCAACAACAAAAGGCGCATCACCAGATCAACGCCGGCCGAAGCAGACCGAGAACCGGGGTCGCCTCGCCAGTCGCCACCCAAAGAACGGCGCCGCGCGGCAAAGATTCCGAGTGCGTTTGGGGGCCAGGCGCGGCGCGGTGCCCTGGGCGATCCGGAGCGGGGTGGTGAAGGAGTCAATGAAGGGGTGGGCTCGGAGTATCGCTAGGAGACGCCGTGGTGGAACCAGCCGGCCATTACTGCCGCAGCAGTGGTGCCGCTGTGCTCCTCTGCGTCCGCATTATTGCCCCCGCTGCCGCTGCTGTGTGCTGCGGTGTGGCAACAGTGGCAACGGCACGGAGGGGAGAGAGGAGGGGGGAGAAAGAAACAAGAAAAGGACGGCGCTTTTCTCGCGTTTTCACTTTCTGCACCGCATGTCGGGAAGCCCCCTTCTTGTTGGTGTTTTTTTACTCATCTACGAGTAGTCATCTTGCATTCTGCCAATTTCCTTGCGCCTTTTTGCTGAGCTCCAAGAACCAGGACAAGATCAAGCTGGGTTCAGCAAATCGTGCAGATCGTCACCTGAAACCTGAAAGGCGTGGGTCTTGTCACCTTGCTATGTAGTTTTGCGTGTGGTTTCTTCTGAAACCATGGGAGGATCACATGTTTTTAGGCGGGTTTTAGCCTTGTTTTTTTCCTGCGAATGGTGTATCAGTCCTAAAATTTATGAAGCATAAAAAATGAAGAAGTTTCTTTTTTGCGAAATTGAAGACTTCCTCTTGGTTTGTTTGTTTATCCTACTTGATTCATTGCCATTGATAATAGGGCGCACTCATGGACTCGATGACCCTATGGCTATGGAACATCTTTTTTCTTTGATACTACTATGGAACATTTTTGACATTTAGCTTAAAGTCCTGTTTAGTTCCTTTCAAAACACGAAAATTCTCTCTCTAAACTTCACTATTCACCTATCACATCAAATCTCTCTCCTCATGCATGGAACACTAAACGTGGGTAAATAAAAAAACTAAGTACATGTTTTTGATGTACACGACGAGACGAATATTTTGAGCCTAGTTAGGTCACGGTAGGACAACGATTACCACAAACAAACGAAAAGTGCTACAGTGCGCTACAGTGTTCGATGTGACATTTTCACCAAACTTTACCTTCACTTTTCGGGAACTAAACACCCCCAAGAGATCATGTGATTAACGTGCTATCAGCCTATCAGTGTCAGTGCTCTGCCGTAGCTACCAGCCACTAACAAGAAAAGGACAGATGCTCTTTCTCCTTGGGAACAGGCGGTTGATTGAGCGCCATGCCGCCATGTTACCCGTCCTTCTAGTCCATGACACGTACGCACCTCATCCATGAGATCATGACCTATCAAACATTCAAACCTGAGTGAAAAGACAATAATTTGGATTTGTGAGGTTGCTGGATTCAAATTCCTGGCATGACGAATTGTGCCGCCATTTTGAAGTAAGACAATATTTTGAAGTCCAGTAGGATTTTCCGGGACTACCTCGACCCTAGGATTTGTAACTCTCGAGAATTTTTCCTCGTTATGGGGATGATCATTTTGTACTCAGTCGTTGCGTTTGATTTTGTTGTTTGACAAGTCCAGCCGTATATGCACACATATGTAGAGAATCTGATCTTGTTTAATTCCATTACCTAGAAAAAAGGTTCCTTGCAACTGCTTGAAACGGCAAGTTGGTTTGAGCATTTCATGACAAACAACGTGTCTAATGCCATTTTGTCATGTATATGGTAGACTTCCGTCCATGCGTGATGAAGATTTCTATGGCATGGGCAACACATGAATTCCTTGCCCTCCTCCTACCGTATGTACATACAAGAAATCATCTTTTTCATTACCAGAGACAACATTGTTTCGACTGAGTCAAATTACCCAGCAAAGAGCACACGTCCTTGCAAAAAAGGAATTGTCTTTTGGTTTTCTTACGAGTTTCGGCTCAACCATGCTCCGAAACATAGGTTGCACACTACTAGGTGGATTTAAAGCCAAATGTGATATGGAGAATTCTCCAAAGATAGTCATACGATAATCCAAAGCTCGCCCGTCAAAGCGAGGCGAGGCGAGGGTTGATCGGCAATCAAACGCTACCTAAGCTTCTGCAACCACATGTAGTACAAGAAAGGAACTTGCCATTCTTTTTATACACTTTTTCTTGAAAAAAATCTTTTAGACACTTACACATTGGCGGAGTTAGAAGCATAGGTTGAGAAAACACATGGGACAATGTAGTTAAAATGGATCCGGAGAAGTGACGTGGATATAGTATGCGCCGCAAACAATTAGATTGATCATCTGGTTAACTTATCTGTCTTATGGCAAATTCGTTTAAACTGCATCTTTTGGAGCTTTTTGGAAAGATAGTAGATGGCATTTTGTTTTTGAAAAGCTAATTATGGCTTTTAGACGATGTTTAGAATAGAATTACGAAAAAACTAAAACTTAGTTTTCTATGTTATTCAATTTTGCTGAACTTCCGGCTTTCCAAAGGCTTTGTTTGTTGTTTGTTTGAACTTGTAGCATTTTACATTAAGAAATTGTCCATAAGTTCAAATGAAACATGCGCTTAAATGCACTCTCGGCGAAGGAAGTTCTAAGTGTGATCTCAACTTGGGTGGTGATCTTACCTAATATGTGAGCCGAAGGTCATCTCAAATTTCAATATTTCATTAGTGTTTTTGTTTTTCATTTTCCAATATAAAGAATGCTCATGTGAAGCGAAACCATGCTCGTACAAGATGATGCATGCTGAAAAGTCTCCTATCATGTTTTTTTTTCCTTTTGCGTTCAGTTATCATGGTTTTGGTTGACCACGGTCCAATGACACCTTAATTGACGTATAAAAATGACGCCGCCGAACTTTGCTGCTTCCACTAATAAGATTGGAAAGACGCAGCATATTTGCCATGATTTTGCAATAAAAGAAGACAGGGAAGCACACGAGTATCTTCCCAAACCGTGCGGATCGACGCGTCTCGCTTCGTTTCCCTCCGGCACGGACCCGCACCCGACGACGCACGAATCGAGTCGCGTCAACACGCGCTCCCCGTAGCCCGCCCCGCCCTTTCGCAGGAAGACCCCGGAAGCCTCTGGAAGCTCCGTCCCCGGCCGCCCGATCCGCATCCGACGGCCAGCGCCCCACCCGCCCCCGCCTCCTGCAGCTTCCAGAGCTTTCACTCCCTCCCCACCACCCGTTCCCTCGCTATAACTACCCCCGCCTCCTCTCTCTCCTCCTCACAAACCGCTCCTGGCCCGCGGCATCGCTTCCCGTCGGATCAAACAGCTAGGGTTTCGGAGTAATTTTTTGCTCTCCTCCAAGGGGACGAGAAGATGTTCGGGCGCGCGCCGAAGAAGAGCGACAACACGCGGTACTACGAGATCCTCGGCGTGCCCAAGGACGCGTCGCAGGATGACCTCAAGAAGGCCTACCGCAAGGCCGCCATCAAGAACCACCCCGACAAGGGCGGTGACCCCGAGAAGGTGAGCGCGTGAACCATCGTTTGGGTTCGATCTGTCCGCGGAGGGGAGTAGGTGGTGGCTTGTGAGGTTTGCGGCGGCGCTGAGACGATTTGGGTAGGTCGACGGGCCGGTGGATCTGAGGCGGCGGAGAATTCGATGGGTTGAAGGGTTGGATTAGTGGGTGCGTTTAAGGGGTGAAGGAATTCGGATGGGGAAGTAGATGTGGCTCAGGATTGTTATTATTACTAGAATCTGCCTAGACGCATATACAACTGTTGATGCTCCTGAATTAGTTGCTCTGCTCATGTTCCTGAATTAGTTGCTCTGCTCATGTTCCTGAATTAGTTGCTCTACCCATGTTCCTGAATTAGCTGCTGTGCTCATGTTCCTGAATTAGTTGACGCGTGTGGTTTTGAACAGATTAATCCTTTAGAAGCTTCTAATTATGCTGCACGCCTTCCTTGCTGCGCTAGGATTGCAGAATGATACAGCTATAGCTTTATTTATGGTGCATGATTAGTTGTTAGTGCTTTTAGACCTGATTGTTTCTGGTGATGTTATTGACAGTTGTTTTGTAGTATCTTGGAGTGACACATCTTCAGCTTGTTTATGAACTGTGAAATGTGAAATTGGTTGCACCTCTTAACAGATGAACAAAGGGTTTAATGACCGGCTGAATGCTGTTGTTACTCCTGATTCATACTGTGAATTATTAGACATCTAATTCTTAAATAAATGTGAATGTCCACATTCTGTCGTTGATGTGAATGCTGCATGATTGTCTGCTCTGTTGATATTTTATTTTAGCTTGATTCATACTATATGTATGTTACTATTAGGCTTGAGGCACCATGTTAGTTCAATTAGGGTTTACATACTGAGGTGCTGCTCTTGACTTGGGTTGGTTCAGTGTGGTTTAGGCCTCGTTTGGCAGGGATTCTGTTCTTAAAGAAACTGTTTCTAGTTTCTGAAAAACAGGGACTTCTGGCTTGGGGGTAGAATCTGAGAATATGCTGATGCTTGTATCAGTGGAGCTGTTGATTTTTTATTGAAATGGCTTGCTAAGATTGGCTCTTTTCCTTTCAGTTCAAGGAGCTAGCTCAGGCATATGAGGTCCTCAGTGATCCTGAAAAGCGAGAGATTTATGATCAGTATGGTGAGGATGCCCTGAAGGAGGGGATGGGAGGTGGAGGAGGGATGCATGACCCCTTCGACATCTTCCAGTCGTTCTTTGGAGGTGGAAGCCCTTTTGGAGGTATGTTCTACACCAAACAACTTATTGCATTTTCTTTATGTTAAGAGTCGTCTATGTACTGACTCACCTTATACGCACTGGTGCTGTGAAGGTGGCGGCAGCAGTAGGGGCAGGAGGCAGCGTAGGGGAGAGGATGTAGTTCATCCTCTGAAGGTTTCTCTTGACGAATTGTACAATGGCACATCAAAGAAGCTCTCTCTGTCCCGGAATGTGCTCTGCTCCAAGTGCAATGGGTAGGTCACCAATATCCTTGAATATACTGCATGTTATAAATTTTTAGATTCCCAGGTTCTCATGTGCTGTGTTCATTGTGAACAGCAAGGGTTCGAAGTCTGGAGCTTCGTCAAGGTGTGCTGGTTGCCAAGGCTCTGGCTATAAGGTCCAAATCCGGCAGCTGGGACCAGGAATGATTCAGCAAATGCAGCATCCTTGCAATGAGTGCAAGGGCACTGGAGAGACCATTAACGATAAGGATAGATGCCCACAATGCAAGGGTGATAAAGTGGTGCAGGAGAAAAAGGTCCTTGAGGTGGTGGTCGAGAAGGGTATGCAGAATGGGCAGAAGATCACATTCCCTGGTGAAGCTGATGAAGCGGTATGTCTTCTCACTTTCCTTCCTCAGTTCTGAAGCTGTGCCTCTGCCCCATACTAAGTTGGTTCTAACTATTTCATGCTCATTTTGTGCAGCCTGACACTGTCACTGGAGATATTATCTTTGTCCTCCAGCAGAAGGAGCATCCAAAGTTCAAGAGAAAGGGTGATGACCTCTTCTATGAGCACACCCTGACCCTAACTGAATCTCTTTGCGGCTTCCAGTTTGTTTTGACTCACTTGGACAACAGGCAGCTGCTCATCAAGTCAAATCCTGGTGAAGTTGTCAAGCCTGGTAGGTGATCTGAACTTGGAAGATACTAGTATCAGTTAGCATTCAGCAAATCATTCCGCTTCGTGTGTTCTTGTTGATGCCCATAGCTTATAAAATCGTGCAGATTCTTTCAAGGCAATCAACGACGAGGGCATGCCTATGTACCAGAGGCCCTTCATGAAGGGCAAGCTATACATCCACTTCTCTGTGGAGTTCCCGGACTCTTTGAACCCAGAGCAGTGCAAGGCCCTGGAGGCCGTCCTCCCGCCCAAGCCGGCGTCACAGTACACTGACATGGAGCTGGACGAGTGCGAGGAGACGATGCCATACGACGTTAACATTGAGGAGGAGATGCGGAGGAGACAGCAGCAGCACCAGGAGGCCTACGACGAGGACGAGGACATGCCAGGCGGTGCACAGAGGGTGCAGTGCGCCCAGCAGTAGGCGCTTTAGCAAGATTTGTTTGACAGTGGCGGCAAATTTGTTGTTTCGCTATGTGCGATGTTGGGTCTTAGTTGCGAAAAAAAAGTACTGTTGGGTCCCAAAGTTTTCCCGCGTAATGTCACGATACTCTCGGTTATAAAATAGAACAATATTTGATCCTTGGAGCGGGAGTTTTGCGTTTATGTTTTCAGTTACTTCCTCTGTTGCAGCTGACGTTTCCCTTTACTGGCTTACGGAGTACTGCATAATGGCTGATACGGGTTTTATTGATGGAAGTGACGTCGAGATCGAAGTGACGGCGAGTAACAGAAAAGCGGGAGTTATGGTCTTGTTCTTGGGCTGGGCTGCAAATTAACAGGCTGGTTAAGGCTTCGGTTTAGCCATGGCGCCATGCCATTATCGAATTTACATTAACTTCTTTGATTAGTTGCAGCTAAAACCAAATTAAGAATTGCGAATTGTTTGTAGTACAATGGTGGAACGGTCCCACTCCAGTGGTAGAACGGTCCGGTGGGACGTTACCCACCAGGGTTTAAATCCTGGTGCTCGCACTTTTTTCTGAGATTTTTTCAAGGATTTACCGGCGCTATACGTTAAGTGGCAAGCGGCGTTTCCGTCAATAACTAGGTGCCAATGGTGACTTCGGGAATCTCCATATATCTGCCGGGTGCTCAGTTCATCGGAGGTGCTCATAGGGTAGGGTTTGTGTACGTGTATTCTTAGGGGTCTTATAAGGGTAGGGTTTGCGTACGTGTATTCTTAGGGGTCTCATATGGGTAGGGTTTGCATGCGTGTATTCTTAGGGGTGAGTATGCGTGCATGTGTGAGCGTATGTGTTGTATCGTGTAATTTAAAAAAAATAAATTAAGAATTGGAAGGGCCGGTCTTGATTATTTCGGAATTTTTGGGTAATTTTGCCCACCCTTGCTTAAAGGATTGAAGCTTGTTTTATTATTATTAACGAACAGACACAAGATTGTTTGTTCTCTATTTCATTTAGTTAAGGAGTTTACAAGTTCACTTCAAAAAAAAGGAACAAAAATAGTAATGATGCACTAAGCAAAATTATGCGCCATCGACAATCAGATCAGATGTAACTTTGGCCCGGAGCCAACAAGCACGGGCCTCCTTGATTGGGGTTTGTAGCTTCTTCTTGAGCCATTGGTATCTTGGCGACACCCCTAGCCGCGTGCATCGTTTCTCTCTGATCCTCAGTCAAGGCGAGCGAAGACCGGAGGCGGCAGCACGAAAAGCCAAAGCTAGACGCTCGTGACGTGACGCCGTGGTCTGCCACTGCCACAATGGGATCATTGCCTGTGTGTATTAACCCGCTGAGACCAAACCGTGAAACAACGGAGACCTTCTGGTTGAATTGGCCAAAACAGAGGCCACTATTGAGAAGCGTTACGGCAAAATCTGTGGAAAACCTGTGGGGTTTCCGTGAAATGCCGTCACGTCAGTACGTGAGCAGCATATATAGCAGCCCACGGAACATGTCTTGACAATCGACGCCTGACTCCCCTCATTTCCTCGATCCTGATCGTACGACGCCCCAAATTCGCTGAGCAATAAGTTCATGAACTTGCGATAAGTTCGATCCTGGTCGTGCGATAGAGCTGTACCTGAATCTCATAACCCGTGCGGTTCGTATCCATGAACTTCTGCATTACTTTACTTGCAAACAGATTGTTCGATTCCGTGTTGTCTCTCTCTCGCTGACGAATTCAAGATACCAAACCGGAGACTCCAAATCAGCCTGTGATGCAGAGCGTGTCGTACTTGTTTGAGCTGTGCGAGTTCAAGCTGGATTCCTGCGACGCACTCATCAGTCTCGTGCCTTTGATCCAGTCATCAGAGAAAAGAGAAAAGCAGCAACCTGGAGCGGTCTGCCGCCAAGCAAACTGGAGCAGCAAAGGTTAGTTTCCAAGGGGAAGATAGGAGAGGCAGAGAGGAGGAATTCTTATTCTCCTGATTGAATATGTACCTTGCTTGATCCAACTGGAACGGGTACGGGATGATGGAGGAGGAAGCATCAGGGGAAGGCATCCCTGGAGGAGGTAGTGCTAGGCTTGCTCAACTAGTGCATGTACAACTGCATTATTCTACACAATTCAACTCAGATACAATAAACAGAATAGTTTTGTGTGGTTTTTCTGGTGGTTGACCTTCCAAACTGACCACACCTGTTCTTCAACCCACCTTCTCTGACGTTGCAACGAAAAGTTCAGAAGTCAGAGCAGAGATGCAATGGGGCTAGTACTATTTTTCTGAACAACAGAAACCAAGATTCGGGAGTCCAGAGTACCAGTCGGTTGCATCCTTGAAAGAAATTGTAATTTAGATCGATTAGCACTCGACAAGATGAGGGGAGGTTTGGTAGGTGTCGATTCTGCTAGATCCTTTGACGTCCCTCTCGGGTGAAGCGTGAAGCAAAGCCTTTTGCCATCTTTACCTGTCGCTTTGCATGGCTGCAGTTGTCATGTAACTTCGGCCGGGGCTCTTTTATGATAGGTTCTTAAACTGCGCTTAACTTGGTCACTTGGTTTTATTATCATGTTAATGGTTACGAACTTGGTCATTTGGTTTTATTATCTTGTCAATGGTTACTTAATGTTGTAGAGAAGCTTATCAGAAAAATGTTGTAGAGAAATAGTCACTTCAGAAGAGTAACAATAACAGCCCTGACTTGTTCCAAAAAGAAGGAAAAACTCTGACGTGAAGCATGACAACGATTGACTTCTGATGCTCGGGATAAGGACAAATCAGTTTCTTTTTTTAGAATAAGAATGAGTAAGAAAAAACAAGCATGCCATCCAAAAGTCTGAAAGTCACATGACTTGAAGTGCACTTCACATGTCACCCTGAGGAATACGATTGGACAATTAGGATCACCTTGCCTTCTAAGTCAGTAAGGCATAGATCATGTTTTTATAAATCAATCATATACATTGGATTAGCCCTTTTATTTTCATGACTTGAAGCTCAGGACAAGTATAGGCCATGTTTTTTTTTTATAAATCAATCATATACATTGGATTGGTCCTTTATTTTCATGGCTTGATCCATTTCACCCACAGGGATGACATTTAGTAAAGATTTTAAGGGGAAAAAACTACTGCACCCATCTAATGACACTGTAAAAAGGTTTTCTATTCATGCTTCTTTTGCCAAAATGGCAACCCGTCAGATCATTTTGCTTTTTTTTTTCTAAGCATGGACACAGATTGTGGAATCTGGCCATCAAATACCATGTTTGCATTGGGATGTATGTTAGTGTTACACATTTTGTAATTCAATTAATTCATCCCGATGCACTTCGGATGAAGGAAGGTAGGGGAGTATATATATATATATATATATATATTATAATCATGTGCAGGTAGATGCTCATCTTGGTACCATATGAATAAGAATAACCGTAGAAAGACTCAAACTACATGCATGCTTCTCACAACTTTAAAACCCAAAGAAAGTCAGAACTTGCGCACATGATTGCATTGACCTTTGACAAAAGAAACCAAACGACTCAACAATTGTGCAACAACGAACACAACCTAGCGAGACAGCTCGTTCAAACAAACTCAAGCAAAACCAGCAGCAAATCAGCAGGAAACAGGGCACATAAAAAACACCAAACCGACGCATTGACCTCGAGATCATTGCCTCCCTCTTCCTCTCTCTCCCTTGCCTATATAGAACTCCATTCCCTGCTCTGCCCTTCTCTCTCTCTCTCTCTCTCTCTCTCTCTCTCTCTCCCTACTGTTCCGCGCTCTGCAACATGCAAAGCGTTGACGTCGCATCACTCGTAATCGCAACCTCCCAAATCAGCTCCGGATCCAAGCAAGCTCCCTTCAAACCCAAACAAAACCGCACCGCACCAAACGATCGAAAGCTGAGGCAGGCAAGGATCGCTGTCTGCACCAACACCAACGCCGACGCCTCACCTCGCCGCGTCTTCTGAGAGCTAGCAGGGCACCTGGGCTCGCCGGCCGGCCAAGAAACCGAGAAGGAGCTAGCCAGCTGTTACTATTTGGCGCGCCGCGATGAGCACCGGCGGCGGCACGCCGCCCGTGGGGCTGACGCCGGGCGACGGCAACTCCGTGGGCATGTTCAGCTCCGACCGCATCGGCGGCTTCGGCTACGGCGTCGGCGTCTCCGTCGGCATCCTCCTCCTCATCACCACCATCACGCTCGCCTCCTACTTCTGCACCCGCGCGCCCGTCACGGCCGCCGACGCGGCGGGCGAGACCCCGCCCCGGCGCCGCGGCGGCCGGGGCGGCGGCGATGGCGGCGAAGGGGTGCACGACGTCGAGCTCGGCATCGACGAGGCCACGCTGAAGGGTTACCCGGAGGTGGTGTACGGCGAGGCCAGGAGGGAGGCCAAGGCCAAGAACGGCACCACGTGCACGTGCTGCTCCATATGCCTCGACAACTACGGCGACGGCGACGTGCTCCGGATGCTGCCGGAGTGCGGCCACCTGTTCCACCGGCAGTGCGTGGACCCGTGGCTCCGGCAGCACCCGACGTGCCCCGTGTGCCGGACTTCGCCGTTGCCGAGCCCCATGCCGACGCCGCTCGCCGAGGTCACGCCGTTGGCAATGGCGAGGATGTCGTCATGACAATAGGCATGGACCAGGTTCTTCTTTTTTTTTCTTGCCCTTAGTGCTATACCACCAAAATATATGAGGTGACATTGCCAGATTGGGGCACACGATCTTTGAAAAAAAAGGAATGATGAAAATGTCCAGGATAGGAATTAGAAAAATATGTTTCTTGGGTGTAACTGTAAATTTGGGTTCAGAGTAGTTTTGTTTTCTCCTTGATGGAAAAGAATAGTTTGAATTAGGAGATTCTGTATGGATCACAATTCACAGATATTTGACGAATCTTCAAAATGTATGCTTATTGATCTCAAAAATTAGGCACGGACCAGCTTCTTCTTCTTGTAAATATTCTTTTGTTTTCTTCACCTTACTGCTGTACCACCAAAATGTGAGGTGGGTTTGCCAGGTTGGGGCCATATATTTGAAGAAAAAGAATGGATGAAAATGTTCAGGATAGGAATAATTAGAATAATATTTTCTTGGTTTGTAATTGTAAATTTTGGTTCAGGGTAGTTTTATTTTTTTTCTACTTGATGAAAAAGCGTAGTCTGAATTAGGATTCTGTACAGATCACAGATGATTGACGAATCTTCAAAATATATGCTTCTTGATCTCAGTGAGAAATATGGAACTGCAATTTCTGTTTTGTGTCATCAGCAAGAAACTCACTCCGAAGATGTGAAATTCTGTTGAGAAATGGCTCTACAGTAATCGGGAATGAGCCTGGGAAATGGTTTTTGTAGGCTAGTATATAATTCATGGGTATGTAGACTCAAATAAAGTAGAATGATTCCGTCCCTACACTCTGATCCATAACTGATTGTTCTATACAAAAATTTTACTGCTCCCAATTTACTGCTCACAAAGAATTAGACTAGGGACTTCAGACTCCTGCAACTTGATTAATTTAAGTTCTACTAGACAAGTACTTAATTAATATACAATATGAACCTATGGTGTCTAGATGGTAGATGCCCCTAATCATATAATGGTGTCCATACAGCCCCCCTTTTATACCCAGGATTGCTGGGTCAATTGTGCAACTTTCATTGTTTGTGCTTCGAAGTTACGAGTGTGAATAACGATACATGCTGTACAAGACAAGGGAGCCAAAAGGGTGTTTCATTTTTGCCTACAGATATTCAGCGTTCACAGGAATACAACTTCTGAACCAACCTGTTTTTCTAATTGAGACGAAACTATTTCATGAGAAATAGCTAATGGGGTGTAAGGAGAAAATACTGTCGGCAAATGCTGTACTGAAACTTTTCCACCACTGAAGATCCTGAGTCCAGTGCAAGCCTTAAGTCTCCAGATACAATTTCTTGCTTTAGTACCTGAAGGTAGAGATCTCGGAGCAATTTGCAATTTTTGTACACGATCTTGCTATTACTAGTAGACTTTATAGCCTTTGAATCACAGCACTGTATTCACTAGTGCTTTACAAGAGGGCAAACTAACCAATAACGTTGGCATTTGATTACTGAAAAGGACATGTAGTCAGTCGATTTGTTATGCTTTACCACTGTAATTCTGACATAAGCTTCACCAGTTTACCTTTGGTGCATGTTATTTGCTTCGACAGACACATGAAACTTTGAAGAATTCATGCGAATAGTCCTGTAACACAGTTCGAATATGCCTCTGAATTCGAACTAGTACAATGTATATAACCCAAACTGGACGGTATTGTTTAAATGGCGAAGACTTTCTGCTCTATCAGTATTTCAATAGTACCATGGTACTGTTATCTATCAATCCACTGACAACATCTATGGAAACCTGCAATCTTGTTCTCTGATCTAATGTGGTCCTGATACGGTCTAATGTGGTCCTGATACGGTCCCCAGAGAAAAAACAGCAGTACAAATTTAAGAGCAGATTTGAAAAGATTTTGTCCAGGATATATGTATCATTAAGACATTCCTGCACGATATTAATCTCCATGTGATCAAGGACATAAAATTGAATGATACAAACATTTCATCGTCAATACAAAAAAGGAGCAAGACCATCGGCAAAATGGTCTTCGTAATTTTAAAGCAGGTTCGTTCCAAACAAAAGTTACACGAATAAAAGTGATGGCCATACACTTGTTTGCAAGAAATCTCTAGCATTACAACAGTAGAGAAGGTGAGTGACCCAAAATGAATGCAGCAAATCTCAGTCCCCAAATGCCCCTGATGGTTGAACTGAGATTTTCTAGCCCAGCACAACCCAACCCGATGCCAAATAACCACCTCACGGCCCGACAAGGCCCACGTATCAAGACTGTCGCTATCATCCCACCAGAATGCCCCTGAATTGCCCAGGCCCACTTCCTATGAACCAAGTCCCCACCGACATGCGTCAAGCCGCATCAGCATCGAGTCCACTGCGGTGGATTCGTGGCGTCACCTGCTAATCCATCTGCTCGACACGACTCCCCTGCAGAGAGCAGAGAGCGAGAGCCCGCCTGCAGCGATGGCGACCAAGCACCACCACCACCTCCTCTTCGCCGCGGCGGCGATGCTCCTCCTCCTCCCCTCGGGCTCCACCGCCACCGCCGTCGAGTACTGCAGTAAG
Organism: Echinochloa phyllopogon; assembly: GCA_033239725.1. Classification (NCBI taxonomy): domain Eukaryota; kingdom Viridiplantae; phylum Streptophyta; class Magnoliopsida; order Poales; family Poaceae; genus Echinochloa; species Echinochloa phyllopogon. Next base: position 4,373,840 of record BTCW01000009.1, on the reverse strand, counting down.
CGGTGGTCCGGGGTGTCCTCCATATCACGAGTTTGTTTATGCGGGATTGCGCTTGCGAGCTTTTTTCTGACGACGATTTCGTGCGGGTTTTGCAGATAAGGGGCGAGACTACCCAGTGAAGGTGAGCGGCGTGGAGGTCGTCCCCGATCCCGTCGTTAGGGGGGAGCCAGCCACCTTCAAGATCTCCGCCTCCACAGGTAACCAATCTATCCGTTGCGACGGGGTTCAACAGAGTAACCTCTATGTTTCGGATTAGGGCGTCGTACGATTCATAGCAGATAAGCCACGTTAAAGCAAACGTTTAGTAGTTCCATTGCGCTTTTCCATACTAGAGGGGAAATTCCAGTGTAGTCCTTGTCTCGGATTGAGTTATGTAGCATGCCATAACTTAAAACTTAGTGTTGTGGACTTTTGATGAACATTTCTATGACATTATCCCTGTTTGGTAATAAGAATTTGTGAGGATTATTCTGGTGTACCAAACACAAAAAAGTGCTTTCTAATGAAGAAAACTTCTAGTTACTATATTGGACTGTTCTTGACAATAGTTGCTCCTCACATGAAAGTACAAAACAACATACGGAGTATATTGCAAATTGAATGCACCCATCTATGTAAAAACGCTCCAGGCAAACGTATAATCACTCCTACAAAGCGGGGTGAAATCGACTGTTGTGACTCAGCCTACAAAGCAACTATTGTGCTGTATAACTACTATTCCTTCTGCAAGATTGATTAAAATTCGGATAATTAAATTGTGCATTGGCACCTGTTTTAGATCTGCATATTATCTGGTGGATTTTATCCACCTATCTTTAACATTTAAGCCATCCTGTTATAGCTTTCTGAACCTTTATTCACAAATCATGATGTTATTATAACCCTTGGCCATCCATTTTATATGACAGTATTGTTTGGAAGTTAGATACCTACCTTTTTTTACAACAGAATGAGTCACTACTCTGTTACCTGGGAAGCATATGTGTGATCCATCATCTATTATGCCACAGTCTCTGTTGTTTATGTTGAAAACCATCATCTATTATGTGGCTAGCCCACAGCCTCTGCTGTATAGCAATAATTTTGCTTTGAGGTTATTGTTCTCTTGCTCATATTGACACAGTGCAAGCTTTTGCATAAAAACTCAGTTCAATTTTGCTGACATATTTTCATGCATGACAACACTAGTGTCTTCAGTCTATTTTTAGGCATGTAACACTCGTATTTTGGAGTGATTCAAACTATACAGAGTAGAGATACCAAATTGTCTCAACTTGTCAAACACCCATGGCTTAAGTCAGATGGTAAGCCTAAACCTTGAATCTATGATAGTCTGGCAGACTTTTTTTTTAATATTCCTGATATCATGATATTTTACTTTATAGGCATGTAGGTATAATTATTTTACCATTTGAAATAGGCCCGTATGGCTATTGGAGCACTGGGGGTGAATCTGAAGTCGAAAAAAATATGTAGATGATCTGTTTTATACTGTTATGATTTGCTTATCAGGAGTATTCACCTAGTCAGTTTATCTGGTTCCTTCGTGCCATACCCAAATAGGGTATTTACTGGATGTTTTTTTTTGTTTATGGATACAGATAAAAAGATCACTAAAGGGAAACTAGTTATAGATGTTGCGTACTTCATTTTCCACGTGCATTCAGAGACTCACAACTTCTGTGATGAGGCTTCTTGCCCAGCAACTGGTGAATTCGTGCTGGCTAGCAAACAGACATTGCCGTCATTCACCCCGCCAGTAAGCATAACTAGCCCCGCAAATGTTGTTCTATTAGCAAACTAGACTTGTTGTATTTCCTTGGTGCTGAATTTCTATAACTTGTCCTCTCTTTTGTTCTGTTGCAGGGTTCATACACCCTCACCATGAAGCTGCTGGGAGAACGCAATGAGGAACTGACGTGCATCTCGTTTGGGTTCAGCATAGGTTTTGTTACACCTAATGCCATTATCTAAGCCCAAACACGACTAGAGTTTACTCAACACTCTTACTCAACCTTACTTTTGTATGACTTGGAACTTGTTTTGTTCAACTGCCCTCTTTTATTCGGAGTTGGACATCTAACTACATATGGTACTATCATGGAACCTCAGTTCACTGCTGCACATCAGCATGTTTTTTTACATGTATAATATAATTGAACATTCCCTTTCGGTAACTGCTGTTATGGTCTTGTACTCTTGTCCTCAATGTGTCTTTCATGATTCTATTCTGCGCTGCCCCGGCGATAGCGTGGATGGAGTGCCGTGGCCTGTTGGGTTGCTGTCCGTCCAGCTGGCCGTGTGCAATGCTGACGCTAACCGAGTGGTAGACGGCAAAATCCTAGGTGTGGCAGGACCGCATGAGAATTGAGAGCAGCAGCAAATGGCCCGGCTTGGCGGCAATGGAATGCCGTTGCCGTAGTGGGCTTGCCACCCCCACGTGGCACGCATAAAACTGCCGGGCAATTTGTTCGTGAGACCGCACCATGTGCGCCGAAATGTTTCTTTTTGTTTGTGATAACACTGCAGTGGTTCCTTTCAGAAAACAAGAAACAAAACTGCATTGGTGGGACCAATTAGCACTGACATGGAGGAGTACTTTGTTCTCTTTCTCTTTTTCTGAATTTGGCGTCTGAACTTTGAACATTTATTTTCTAAAATTTGATCGCTGTTGAACATTGTTGTTCCCCCCTACACGTGTGTTTGTTAACGATATATCATGTGGAGCCGGGGTATTTATAGTCACCATAACCAGGAAAGAAGGCATCCAGTATTTTATATCGTGCGTGATATACTATAAAAAAGGAAGTTCAAAATTCCAAATCCACCTGTGGCGCATTAACGGCTCTAATCGCTTTCAAAGTTCAAACGATCAAATCCGAACGTTAATGAGCAGCCCGGTAAGCGGCCGGCGCGGCGGCGCCCGTACAGGGAATTACGTATCCGCTGCGAGCCCACGCCCTGGGCACGCCTACGCCGAGCCCAGAAACAGAAAGAAACAGGAAGCTGCGAACCACACGGGGGCCTAGCGACTCGCGGGACGGGAAGCCCTAGCCTTCGGCTTGCGCTGCCTTGCCTTTCCCTTCCCCCTTTTTTCCTCCCTTCCCCGCGCCTCCGCCTCCACCTCCACCCCGCGCCTCCGCCACCGCCACCGCCGACGCCATGTACCCGAGCCCGTACGCCGGCTCCGGCACCGGCGCTGGAGGGAAGATCCGGCGACGCCCGCCGACCCGCGCCGCCTCCACGCCCTACGAGCGGCCCCCGGCCGCCGCCGCTGCGCACCGCCTCGCGGCCGCCGCGGCAGCGGCTTCCGCGTCCTCGGGGGCGGGTGGGGACGGCGGCGCCGGGAGCGGAGGGTGGGTTTCCCGGCTCGTGGACCCGGCCTCCCGCCTCATCGCGGGCGGCGCCGCGCGGCTCTTCGGCTCGGTGTTCCGCAAGCGCCTCGCCCCGGCGCCGGCCCCGGCGCCGCAGCCGTCGTCGCCTCCCGGTGAGCCTTTGATTCCTCCGCGTTCCTCCCTGCTTACTAAGACTGGTGTCTGCTCCAACCGCCCGTGATTTTGGCTTCGGCTAGGGTTTCGGGCTTTCTGGGCGTGCTAGGGTTTACCTCACATTAGCAAGGACCTGCTTTAGTTTTGGGAAATTGTAGCCGTGGCAGATGTATTGTTGATATGTATAGTTGCGCTCGTGATGAAAGTGAGTTGTTTTGCTGCCCGAACTTACAGGAGCTTTCCCGCGGAAACGGAAAGCTTTGAAAGTTGAAACCGTGGTTTATATATTTATATACACTTCTAAATGATAACAGTGATTCATATCCGTAAGATACAAATAGCCTAACTTTTAGTATCTGGGATCTAACCTATTGAAACCTCATGTTTTTGTTGGTAAATGCGAAGCAAGAAATCTTCTTGTCCCCATTCTGTTGTACCGTTGACTTTTAATTCTTATCTGGGCGTGTGTGTAATAATTGCCTTTAAATTGTACTTTTTCTGATCTGATGGCTGCTTGATGCTTGCAGGAAGAAATAATGAGCCAAAGCAAGACTTGCCTGATTCAACATATGTTGTAAGTAGCAACCTAAACACACTGCATTATATATTGTGTTTGATTGGCATGTACTATTGTGCTGTACTTGATATACCATTGCCTCAGACCAGAACTTTGGAAATTTCAATGTAGGATTCTCCTTCAATCCCAGAGGGTGGAACGGGGAAAGGGATAGCTGGCACATCAGATGACAAAGCACTGTCTGAAGTAGAGCACTTGTTAATGAAGAAAACATTCACTAGGTATGCATCTGCATAATTATTCTTCTTCCAAGTCTGGTGTTTAAATAGCTGTATTTTTATTAAGATGTGAAACTGTCGATTCTCAGTTCATGACTAGCATTCAACGTCATCCCTAGTATAATTGCTATTATCGTGTTCTATGGCGTTCCACCTCTTTAAGAGCATACTTATTTTCTCAAATGAGTCTCTTTTGTTCTATTGCTGCTTCCTGTTGTGCTCTTCACCTTTCCTTTGTTTGTGCTTGTGTGTTCCTTTCACAACGTATTATTTGTTCGGTGCTTATAAAGCTGTTCATGACTAGGGAGTTCTTCTGTGCAGGGTTGAGTTTGATCGTCTTACAGACTTATTGCGTGCAAGAACCGTTGAGTCTGACCCACCTACATCTATTGTTTCCCATGAGGAAAATAATGAAAACAGTGTCAGAACTGATGGAATAGGAGGACTCAGATCACATCAGATGGCTGTGAATGATTCGCCAACTGTTAAAGTATGGACTCAACCTGCTCATACAAACATTTATGCTACTCTTAAATATACAATAACAGAAAAATACTATTGATTCAATGCTTGATAAAATCATGTTCTGTCAGTCGAGCCAAATTAGATGAGGGCTTTTACCATTTACGGAATAATATTACAATTCCTTTTCCAGTATTCCTTCTTCAATTTGTGGCAAATGTTTTTCTTCATATTTAGATTGGATAGCATGTCCCAGGAATTTTATGTGTATCATCGAGGCACTTAAGGCAGTAAGGACTAAGATGACATACCATTTTTTTCAGAGATTGTCAATTCTACATTTATTTCAGATAAAAATCATGTGACAAACAACAGCCTAAATTGAATTTAGTTCCCACATAATCTGCAATAACCAGGTCTGGTCCTCTATTATATCGACTCGCATATAGTTTTGGGGCCAAAATATCATTGTTAGTATTGACTAGCTAGGCTATTCAGAATGCAAATTGCATACCTGTGCGAGTTTAGCTAAGATTTGGAGCCTATTGTTCACTTCACTCCAAAATATGTTCTGAATAAAGCTGTAGCTAGCAACTTTGTCTTGTTATGTGCTTGCTGGCTTGCAGCTTCAACCATTCAGTGAGGATCTAGGAAGAAGCTAGCAAATGTAGCTTAGCTTTTTAGGTATTCTTTCCCTTTCCAATTTAATCCATATATAATATATAATTTGCACTTCGGCAGGTACACAGTCATGGTGCTAGTTCTCCTGCAGAACTCGCAAAACAATATATGAGCTCCCGGAGGGAACCCCAATCAAGTGGTCTGCGGAGCCGATTGTTTCTTGAGAACAAAGGCGAAGCAAGCAGTATTGCCTATGAAAGGAGATCTGGACCACCAATTGTTCAGCCACCAGTTGAATTTGGGAACAATAATAACCCTGGGCTCCCTGTAAATGGCTATATGACTTCAGGATTACGTGGGCGGACAGCAATATATAGAATGTCCCGCTCTCCATATTTTAAGGTTGGCATCTACTGCACATTATGTCAGATCTTTGTAATTCATAATTTCCCTATAGGAGTTGTTCTGCATCGCAATGATCGTGAAAATAGAATAGTGACTATGAGACCTATCTTGATATATTTGTAAATCTACTAAAATTGTAGTATTATGGTTATTTGTCGTGACAAGTCTACTTGTATCATTATCTTGCCTAATAAATGTGGATGGCCAATGTTGTTCAAAATAGTCCAACTTAGTTTCTTCTAGACTATCTCATTTTCTTCACCAGAGATATATTTATTCTCGTGTGTTCCATGCCGCATACTTTTGGTTCACAGTTCTAGAGATCCTTATTGAATCTAATGAGTTCAGAAGAGCTTCAAAGTTGTTGGAAGTAAATTTTTGTTGATGCATCTTGTAGGGTCCAACCAGCGATGTTAATACGTCCTCATTGTCTCACCGAGCACAAAGTTTGCATGTTGGTGGCAGGCAGGTAATTAAATTATATTCGGAGTATTGAATAGCCTTTTTGTACTGAAGTTTGCAGTTCTTGTGTTATATATACATTGGAAAGCAATGTGGATATGTTTCAGAATTATGGTCGTGAATGTGTAAAATCTAGGATCAACCCACACCACCACCACCACCACCACCAAGACTCTGGCAGATGCAGGCATTTGTGATAGAAAGCAACATGTCATTTAGTTTTATTGATGCTAGTATAGTATCATATTAAGAGCTTTGTTTGTGATGTATATTATGTAAATTCTGCATGGCCTGAACTTTATCCACCAGAGCTTTTCTCACTATACTCCCGCCTTCAACAGGTCATGAAACGAAGAGGGGCTGACTTAGAGAATGAAAATGAATCTATAGGCCCCATCCGTAGAATTCGGCAGAAGACAAATATGATGTCTCCTTTTAGAGATGCCCGTGCAAATCCTCAAGGAAACCTTCTTACTAGCCATACAAGTGGTTCTGATTTCACCAAAGAGAAAGCATCCATCCAGGAATCTCCGAGCTCAAAAAGACTATTGCTTGGGACTAGTCAATCTGTGAGGCCCCTAGAATCCCATAAGAATGGGGGAGATGGTAAATCTAGTGATAACATTCCAGCCGTACCAGCTCAATCAAACAAGATGGCTGAGAAGATATTTGAACAGCTCAATATAATAGCTCCATCACCAAAAGAGAAGCAATCTATCACTAGTAATTCAATGTCGAAGAAACCCATTTTACAAGATATTGGGTCAAGCAGTATGTATGGCCCATCTACTTCCCTGAAATTTCAAGATTTGGATGGTGTAAATGGACCTCTTGATCCAGACTTGAATGATTCCCTGTTGAAGAAAGACAAGCTGAATATAATAAAAGATGGACCGTCGAAAGTTGCCTCGCCTGATAAGCCTACCGTTTTGGCCAACTCAGTTTCTGCTTCTACATCGCGGAAACCAGGCTTCAAAATGGCTGTGTTTGAGGTATCGAAAAGGTTTATTCTTGTTTCATTGTGTAATCCAGTCTTATGTCCAATGCTTTTGTCCTGACACATTTTTTTTACCTTTTATGTTTTTAAGGACTTACCAGAGTTGGATGATGACCTGGAGGTCCCTATTCCAACCAGGAACCCATCAAGTAAAATTGAGGTTGAAACAACTGAGAGGAAATTTGATTCAAACAGAAAAGAGCAGAAAGTTGAACAAAATATATTAGAGCGAAAGGCTGAATCAGACTTAATGAAGAAGAAGAAAATTGTTGGTTCTCCGGTTAGTGAACAGCCTGGAGCATCACTGTCTAAAACTGTCTCTTCATCGAGTGGTCTGCTTTCATCTAATGATCCTGGAAAGGCAGTTCCCAATGCTACTGTGGATAGCAGTGCTGGTTTTGCATTCACAAATGCGCCTCCTGGCACCCGTCCCTCAACTAATGTGTCAACACCGCCTCTTGTTTCAGTTAATGATGATAGACAGGCGGGTGCTTCAAATTCCATTTTTGGCCTCAAGCAGTCTAGTACATCAGATTTGGAAACATCAGCTGTAAAAAATAAATCCACACTTGGGCAAAGGTGATTCTCTTGGCTCCTTGTCATTCTTATTAGTAGTAAGTATGTTTACCATGACAGTATCACACTGTTTTATGCTAACATATTAATGAAAACGTGATGAACACTCAATAACATTAAACTCAAATATTAACATGGGTTCGATTTGCTGCGATCTGTTGTTTATTGAGCCATTGAACTGAATGGACTTTTGCGACTATATTTTTTATCTTATCATGAATCGGTAGGACTGGTTAGTAGTTGGAAAGAGAAGTGTATTAGTCCTATGTGTTTGATGTGAATCGTTTAATGCACAGTGGAGGTAGAGCCTATCAGAAGCTCTGATTTCTGTGTCATGTTTTTAGTTTTTACTTGGTCACGCATTAATAAATTAATTAATTTTAGTCTTGAACTGCTCCCTGGAATGTTAATTGTTTTCGATCTATTCAAGTCTGCTAATCTATCCTGCCTTTTTATATTTCCAGCGTCGCAAAGCCAACAATATTAGACAGCACAAGTTCAGAGAGAGGTGATAGGACAGAAAAAACAGAAGATGCCATTAAATCCGACAAGGTGTTGCCCTCAGCTGCATCAACAACACCGAGTGCACCTCTCCAGTTTCCTTCTGCTGCAGCAACTAGCCTGAGCAATGGCTTCTCGTACTCTTCATCACCAAAGCTCGCAACTATCCCACCTACTGATAAACCTGCTGTCAGCTCAGCTGCTTCCACCATGTTTGCTGGGTCCAGTAGCAGTCCAGCAATTTCATCATCATCTCCTACATTTACAGGAAATATTTTCTCTTCCTGCACTTCTGTTGGTTTCTCAATGGTAGCATCAGCTAAATCAGATGGCACGACTGCAGAGGTAAAACCAGCTAGCACCTTATCATCTGGGATAGGGGTTGCTACAGATGAAGCGAAGACTACAGCCCCGGATTCAGCCAGCAAGCCATCATCTACCTTTTTGAGTTCTCCCATCACATCTGCGCCTACTTTCTCTCCGGTTGCAGCTTCAAGTGCTGCTGTAACTCCTGCACCATCTGCATCTGGTGTTCAGTCTGCTTCGAACACATCATTTGCATTTCCAAGCTCTGGAAACAGCCTTTTTGGCTTCAGCTCTCCAGCCCAATCTACTGCCCTCAGCACATCATCAGTTGCTGGGAGTACCTCTCAACCATCTGTGAGCACGCTCTTTGAAAGTAAGCCAACACAGTCAGAGGACACAATGCCACAACCATCCCCGAGTCCAAAACCACAATTTGGCTCACCATTCCCGGCCGGGACTCCTGGAGTTGGAGCCTCTTCATCTGGTTCTGGGACCGTATCTTTTGGAATTGGAACTTCCTCCACAGGTTCAGCGACCATGTCTTTTGGTGTCGGAGCTTCATCATCCGCACCTGGAACTTCATCAGCTTTGGGGGCAGCAGCTCCCTCATCAGGACCTGGGATTTTCTCTTTTGGGGCAGGAACTTCCTCATCAGCATCTGTGACTGTTCCCTTTGGGGTTGGAGCTGGAGCAGGAGGTGCCTCATCTGTACCTGGGACCATGTCTTTCGGAGCAGGAGCTGCCTCATCTGGACCTGGGACCGTGCCTTTTGGAGCAGGAGCTGCCTCATCTGGATCTGGGACCGTGTCCTTTGGAGCTGGAGCTGCCTCATCTGGACCTGGGACTGTGTCTTTTGGAGCAGGAGCTACCTCATCTGGACCCGGGACTGTTTTATTTGGAGCAGGAACCTCCTCATCGGGACTTGCCACTGTCTCTTTTGGGGCAACAACTTCCACATCGGGGCCTGGATTTGGTAACTCAACATTTGGAGCTGGAGCTACATTTGCAAACCCATTCAGCTCTAGCTCAAGTACTGGGTTCACATTTTCTTCGCCCAGCTCTTCTGCTGGTGCGGCAACAGTGGCCAGTACAAGTGTATTTGCCAGCACCTCCACAGCTTCATCAGCCTCCACTTTCAGCAACCCTTTTGGTTCAAGTTCATCTTCATCCCCTCCCAGCACGTTTACATTTGGGCAATCAGCTTCTTCGAGCAGTGGTTTTGCATTTGGAGCACAGCCAACTACAAATTTCTCGTCTCAACCTTCTGTTTTCTCATTTACCTCAGCAAACACAAGCATGAACTCGCCAACTCCGCAGCCTGCATTTGGAATGACAAATACCAACACGGCCTTTGGCATGGGCTCCCCTGCAAATGATCAGATGAATGAAGACAGCATGGCGGATGACACTAACCAAGGAGCACCTGCGCCAGCACCAATATTTGGTTCTTCACCATTTGGACAACAAATTAGTACACCCGCTGCTCCGGTATTTGGCGCTCCTTCAGCCCAACCAGGTGGAGTTTTCCAGTTTGGGGGCCAACAACAAGCAGCACAGCAGAACCCGTCCTTCCCAGCAGCCGGCAGTCTGGAGTTTCAGGGTGGAAATTTCTCATTGGGCAGCGGGGGTGGTGGCGGTGACAAGTCGAACAGAAGAGTGATCAAGGTCAAAAGGGTACCAAAGAAGAGATAATCCCCTCTACCGGAATCTGCATTACATGGTGCCGTTTTCAATCATGCTGCACTGCTCGGTGACGTGCCTTTCCTCGGTTTATCAACAAGGGACAGAAAAACAGCGCTGTGATTTGGTTCTTATGGCCATACAGATTTTCCTGCAGCAGGATGATACCACTACATGACATGGCTGGGCTTGTCCCCAAGGTCAGTGTAGGGTCACTCCCCACCCAATTCATTTCCTCGTCCGAGCCAGCCGGCCTGCATGTCTGCATGTTGTGTAGTACGCTTGTACTCTTTTTTTTTGAGAAATAGTACGCTTGTACTCTTGGGGTGTAAAATATAACAAAAAAGACGTGTCTCCAGGTGTAATTTTTGCCGTCTGCATTTTTCTCTTGTGGTTTGCCTCCGGTATATTTGGCTCGGAGTGTAATGCACTGTTGTATTTTTGTTTACCATTCAACAAGCTCAGAACTCTAGCGTAGAATATCTAAAACCCCATCTCGCTTTCTGCACTTCCCGTACGCGGTTGTTTGCTTGCTTATTCTCTGCCGCGCTGTTGCGTGCCATATATCGACATGCTGTCGTGCGTGTCCTCGCCGCGAAAATATTTTCGTTCCCGTGTGCTTGACCAGTTCTTCAGAAAGCTACCAGTGGACACCTAGGCTTAATTTATACTCGGGTGCAACCGACGGGCACCTACCAAATTTTGAATCTGTAAATCCGGCAGGATGCTACCGGCCACCTGACGCGTTGGGGAGGCGGAGATGCTGGTGCCCATTGGCTCCCGGACCCGTGCCGATGGCGACGCGCTTTGGACTTTGGACAAGCGGCGCCGCGACCCGGTCGGCCACGCCCACTCGTGCTATGCTATGCTTTGCTTTGCATTGCTTCCTCTTCCTGGTCATTTCTTTCCTCCGCGATCGGCGAGAGGAAAGGGTGGAAGAAACGGGGCAGGGCCGCAGGGCAGGGGGCAGCCGGGCAGCAGCGGCTGGGTCTGGGCAGCAAAAAAGGACAAAAGAATGACACGGCCGTCGTGCCCCCTCGCCGCCCCCCACTTCGCGCCCTCTTCCTCCTCCAGTCCCCGTGCCATGTCAAACTCACAGCTAGGCACGCGCAGCCTCTCTCCCTCTCCCCAATCATTGCCCCTTGAGCTGTGAGCCGCCTCTGCCCCAGCCCGGCTCCTCTCCTCTCCCGCAACTGTTAGCTGAAGTGCTCGTGGATCTCTCTTTTTGTTCGCTTCTTCGTTCGTTCCGTTCATACTTCCCCTCACGTACTCCTTGTTTACACCCTTTCTTTCCGAGTCATCTTCGTCTATCTATCCGAGGGATCACGCGTTTCCACCTGCAACCCCTGGCCCTTTTGTTGGCCTTGGCCCCCTTCCCTTATCCTTGTGCCCTCACTTCTTCCCTCGAGCCACCTCTGACGATCTACCTCTCATTCCGTGCCGTCCGCCCGTCCCATGCTCCGAAGCTTGGTTGGTTAGTCAGTCTGGCCCCGATCCCTCTCGCTCTTGGAGTCTTGGCAATTTGGGTTCTTGCACTTGCCTTTCCTTGCCTCTGACTGTTTCATCCACCTGCCGCGCCGCGCCGGCTGGACAAGCCCCTTCGCTTGCTGTTCATCCTCTTGAACAATTCTTCTTCTTCTTTGCCGATTCGCCTCGTCTCAATCTTGACGCGTAGCTGCTGTCCGCATTGCAGAAGTTTGAGTTCGGGGAGGACAGGGACGGGCTCCATTGCTGTTGCCTCGCGTTGACCTCGACGCGCCACCGTTTGTAACTGGGATTCGATCTTCGCTTTCCTTACTTTCTCGCGGCGGTTCAGCTGATCTCCTACCCCAAAAAAGGGAAATTCCCGGATGCCGGAGGAAGCGCCGTACATATCCGACGTGATCTGAGCCGGCGGCGCGGACGTCGAGGAGGGAGTTGCGAGCTGCTCCTCGGATCCGATCGCGGCGAGGCGCCGCGCCGGATAAGGATTCCGGGCCCGCCGCGATGGGGAACACGTGCGTCGGCCCCAGCATCACCAAGAACGGCTTCTTCCAGTCCGTCTCCACCGTGCTCTGGAAGACGCCGCAGGACGGCGAAGCGCTGCCCGCCGCCGCCGCCAATGGCCCCGCCGGCGGCAGCCCGGCCCGATCGCCGCCGCCGGCGCTGCCGAAGCCGGCGTCCGACGTGCAGAGCAAGGCGCCCGAGCCCGTCAAGATCGCAACCTCCCAGTCGGAGCCGGCGCCCAAGCCCGCCGCCCAGCAGAGCGCCAAGCCGGTAGCAGCCGTCGCCGTCGCCGCCGCCGCCGCCGCCGCCGCCGCCAGCCCAAACTCCAGCCCGTCCGGCGAGCCCCCCCGGCCGCGTCCCAAGGTGCCGCAGGTGAAGCGCGTGTCCAGCGCCGGCCTGCTCGTCGGCTCCGTGCTCAAGCGCAAGACGGAGAACCTCAAGGACAAGTACAGCCTGGGGCGGCGACTCGGGCAGGGCCAGTTCGGCACGACGTACCTGTGCGTGGAGCGGAGCTCCGGCAAGGAGTTCGCGTGCAAGTCCATCCTCAAGAGGAAGCTCGTGACCGACGACGACGTCGAGGACGTGCGCCGGGAGATCCAGATAATGTACCACCTGGCGGGGCACCCCAACGTGATCTCCATCCGCGGCGCGTACGAGGACGCCGTGGCCGTGCACCTCGTCATGGAGCTCTGCGCCGGCGGCGAGCTGTTCGACAGGATCGTGCAGAGGGGGCACTACACGGAGAGGAAGGCCGCCGAGCTCGCCAGGGTCATCGTCGGCGTCGTCGAGGTGTGCCACTCCATGGGGGTCATGCATCGGGATCTCAAGCCCGAGAATTTCCTCTTCGTTGACCAGAAGGAGGAGGCCGCGCTCAAGACTATTGACTTTGGTCTCTCCATTTTCTTTCGCCCGGGTGAGTTTCTGCGGTCACATTTCGCCAAGTGCTCAGAATGTTTTATTCGTCATTTAAACATTTCACCAAAGAGCATGCACTGCATTTTTGTTACTATATGAACATGGTTACATGAACTGGCATTGCTGTGTACCTTGTTCTTTTTCTTTGACTTGATCCATATTTCAGTTATGTGCTCCCATCCCATCAACATTTGATCAGCATTATGTGATGCAATGCTACTTAACAAAACCTACCATGACACGATAATTTTTAATACATATTTAAATTGCTCGGGCTGTTTGTTGACCCTATCTATCTCAGTCAGCTACAGAGAGAATGGTACCTGATTTTCAATTTACTGATTTGATTTCCAGCAAAATTAGAACTCCGAATTTCCGCATTCATTAGCTGCTATATTTGGTTAGTGGTACTGCATTATGTTCTTGTTGCTTGAAATAGTGGGGAAAATCTGTTCCTTGCCATCAAATTTATTTGGAAGAATTTATTGTTTGTCACCAACAGTTGAGACACTGAGCTGCATATCTTTATCATTCTGCAGTCCGCATTCCATCGATACCAATCATTCTCCATTTTAATCAAATTTATATGTGGATCTTATTTCAGGTCAAATATTCACTGATGTTGTCGGTAGCCCTTACTACGTGGCACCAGAGGTTCTCAAGAAGAAATATGGTCCCGAGGCAGATGTTTGGAGTGCTGGTGTAATTATTTACATCTTGCTTTGTGGTGTGCCACCATTCTGGGCAGGTGTGATATCCGTTCATCTTTAGTTCCACTAATCAGCATTGCAAAAATTTTATGAATTCTCTATTTTTTTTTCTTCTCAATATCTTGGACTGATTAAGCCTTATATTAATTTTCAATCAGAGAACGAGCAAGGTATATTTGAAGAGGTTTTACATGGGAAACTTGATTTTGAGTCAGAGCCGTGGCCTAGCATCTCTGAAGGCGCCAAAGACCTTGTGAGACGAATGCTCATTAGGGACCCAAAGAAGAGATTGACTGCTCATGAAGTTCTACGTGAGTTTCTAACTTTGCATCATCTGTTTATGCATGCATTCCAGTTTTTTCTTCGAGAAGTACAGGCCATCAACAATAAATCTATCGCTTTAACATTGTTGTTGTTATCTTTTAGGGCATCCATGGGTCCAGGTTGGTGGTCTGGCTCCTGATAAGCCGTTGGATTCTGCTGTTCTGTCTCGTATGAAACAATTCTCAGCTATGAATAAGCTGAAAAAGATGGCTCTTAGGGTAAGCACCATGTCATGAAAGAATTGGTTTATACTTATGTTCTGTGTGTTGATTTTAAACCTTAGCTATCATCATCTAGCATTTGTACTCCTGTACCCAGTAAATAGCTGCTGGCCATTTGGCTGATGCATTTATGCATTACAAAATCGTGCGAAAGAAGAAGAGGAAAAAGACATGGAATGCTATCCAAATGTTCCTGACAAAGAATTCAGCCAAAATGCTTGTCCTGATATGCTTGTTCTGTCCAGGTCATTGCCGAGAACCTATCCGAGGACGAGATCGCCGGCCTGAAAGAGATGTTCAAGATGATCGACACAGACAACAGTGGGCACATCACCTTCGAAGAGCTGAAGGTCGGCTTGAAAAAGGTTGGCGCCAACCTCCAGGAGTCCGAGATCCACGCGCTCATGCAAGCAGTAAGCACATCTTCAGTTTTCATCTGTGGATCATAATTTTACAAGTGAATTTTGCTGTATCTGACGGGCCTGTACTGCTAAATTTTATTTTGGTTTCCGACAGGCGGATGTGGATAACAGCGGGACGATCGACTACGGCGAGTTCATCGCGGCGACGCTGCACCTGAACAAGGTGGAGAAGGAGGACCACCTGTTCGCGGCGTTCCAGTACTTCGACAAGGACGGCAGCGGCTACATCACCGCCGACGAGCTCCAGCTCGCGTGCGAGGAGTTCGGCCTGGAAAACGTCAAGCTCGACGACATGATCGGGGAGGTCGACCAGGACAACGTCAGTGTCGTGTCTCCCCGATTTATACTCTGAATGGCATGTGATTATTATAGCATCGATCTGCTCTGAAACCGTGACTGATTTGTTTGGCTTTTTGCAGGACGGGCGCATCGATTACAACGAGTTCGTTGCGATGATGCAGAAGCCCACGCTTGGGCTGCCCAACAAGAAGGCCGGCGGAGGCCTGCAGAACAGCTTCAGCATCGGCTTCAGGGAGGCGTTGAGGATGAACTGATCGAGCTAGATATACTTATAGCGCCTGTTTGTAGTCCCACAAGCTTTGTAGATGGGAGTTTCGGTTGACTCGAGTGGTGAGTGAGTACAGTCGCTGTGTCTGTGTAGAGATCGACACTGTGATAACAACGGGTGATCGAGGCGATTGGCTTCGTAGGAATGGAACGGCTCGAGATGCGTGTGTGTGTACGTAGAGGCAGGCAGCAGGCAGCGGCAGGTGACTCCTGAATCGGGTTGGATTGTTTTGGTTACGTGTGAAGTACAGACGGTTTTGTTTGATGCGGTGTGCACATGCGACGTCTGTCTGATCCCGCCACGTTGGTGCCATGCCCTTGCTCGTGTTGAGCTCTGACGGATTCTGTCGCGTTTCTCCGGCCACCAACCGCACTGCAGGTCTGCTCACTGCAACGCACCGCCCACCGAGCGGCCGTGGCCGGCATCGGTTGCTTCCGCGCGTGGCGGTTCCGCTGGGCCAAGTTCCCACGCGGCAGCGAACTCGGCCCGCCCTCCTCCATGCGGCGCCGCGGCCCATCCCGACTGAACTCCCCACGTGACGAGAAGAAAGAAGGCCCGCCGAGCGGAGGACCGGAGGTCGTGGGCCCACGCGCGCGGCAGCTTCACTCCGCCGCGCGTCAGACGCCGGGTTCACTCCGGCAAACAAAGGGTAGTGGTTGCATTCGCCCACCTCGCTCTCACCGTCACCACAACGCATTAGCTGCACTTTTTTCGTCGCTCTCATCTTCAGCCCACACCTCAGCCAACGTGTACTACTGGCAACTAGCACCAAGCTTTCGCCAGTCGCCACTGCAGATGGCCTCGCACGCACGGAAGGACTGATCGTTGACTCGTTTTGTCATTGGTGAACCAGATGTGCGCGTGAAAACGTTTTCACTCTCTGAATCTGATGAGGTCTGAACCCACAACAGCAAAATGCAACACCCACTTGCACGATGGGCTCACAGCTCAGGCGCCGTTCCGGGCTCTGTCGCTGCGATCCTGTCCCGGACACCAATCTGTGGCCCGTCCGTTAAATCCGGAAGCTACCGTTACCCATAGGCAGTCGGGACCACCCGACTCTGACTCCAAGAATGGCTACATGCTCAGAGTCCTGAAGTGAAGAAATACTCCATTGTGCGGGGTGCAGTAGATTCATCCACAGCAAGATCGGGAGTACAATGCCTGAAGCTCCTGAAGCGAGATTACCACTGCGCTGCAGCCACAGAAGCTGCTTCACTACGCTGCAGCCACAGAAGCTAGAGGAGCCGTTTCGGCTAGAGCTGAAGCCCTGCCAAACACCCTTATCTGCCTGTAGTTTTGGAGTAATTTTTTCTCATACTTAACCATTAGGATTAGAAGCTAGCGGGGAGCACCCTTTGAATTAGTTGTGTGCCACTAACCAAGGCATTGATCATAGACGGAATCAAGTCAATTGGCATTAGCTGTCACTTGTTTGATGTCCACAGCAGCTGCTTGCTTGATTGCTTCTGAGCTGGAGCATCTCTACTTTATTGTTCACCACATCCTCCATGTTCTCCAGAAGATTCCTCCCACTGTCACGACTCTTCGAAGAGCCAATGCAGGTACACCGAGAGATGGATCACACAGCCTTGCAAATCTTACCAAAGATTTATAATGACAGGACAATACATTGGGAGAGAAAAATACTGTAAAGAAAAGGAATAATAAGAATGCTGTGCGTTTACCCGATATTCTCATTGTCAAAACGGGAACAGATCAACAGAAGCAAAGAATGACAGAAACAGAAAACAAAACGTTTGATTTCCTATACACAGCCGACGATCCTGGTCTTCTTCATGTATGGACATTTTTTTTTCTGCCTTTTTTTTTCTTTCTCTGAACACACCAACAACCACCGAGTTTACATCCCCACCTGATTCATTATTATTATCAATAAACAAAAAAGAAAACAAATAATAATGTGGACGGACGGCTCGCTCGCTCCAGCGCGGCCCGTCGCTTCGTTTCAGTTCGTTCATCTTTCGGTATCATGGAGATCAATCCTGGCAGCTTGTGAATCGCGATCGCTGACCAAAGAGGCCAGCCATTTGGCACGATGCTTCTAACAACTTGCCTGCAGTGTTTTGGTAGGGAACAAAGCGTAAGACTAACTGCATGGTTAACAATAGTGACACCGACATGGTGCCGAACAGGAGGAGAAAAGAATTGGTAGAAAGTATAATAAGAATAAACTCTAGATTATGATAGGCTGTCAAATCAGCAGGACGGCACCCAATGCCTAATAAATTATTATCGGAATGAAAAATATTTTTCACAATCGCCAATGCCCAATGAACATGACAATGGCCGCCGATTACTTGGCTTCAAATGGGTACAAGGAGGAGCGAATAAACACCGTGGCAGGTGGAATTGATCTGAAATCCCATAATCATTGAGACAGAATCTCCCAGATCATGATGCACGGACTATTGGAAGCGAGTCTACCCAATTTCAATGGCCAGTTATAAATCGAGTGACGGGAAACTAGGATGCATTCCTAGAAGGCTTTGGTATACTATACTCGTGGCCCCAATCTTGAGTAGCCATATGGTTTCACAGAAAATGCTAACAAAGGCCTACAAGGGTTTAGTGGTTTAGCTGTCTAATTCAGATATCATATATTCATATGCAAGGTTTGAGGCTGTGTCTAATTTTTCCTCTGTAACATAAAGGCACCTCTGGCCAGATTTTGATTCAGTGCATTTGTCGGTGTCTACAGTTTTAACATTGCCAACTCTTGCTATTTTCCCATACACGTACACAACTAGGCTTGCTTTCCCTTAAGGGTTAACAATCAGGTACTATTTCACTAAAACTATGACAACAGGGACGTGACCAAGGCTTCTACATGAGCCTCCCATGCTTTCGGGAAAGGCAAAATTGTTGCTCATGCGTCATGGTTAAAGAATAGTGTTGCTTGCAGTCCCAGGAACGGTATCAACCATCAAAGAGATGCTGAGGGCAACCTCCCAACAGCATATGCTCAACTATCCCTATTATTTCAGTCCATATATGTTTTCACATGTTGGCCAGTACAGATGTTGAGCATTTGTGACAGCGGGGGTGTTTAGTTCCCTGAAAAGGGGTGAAAAGGGAAGGTAAAAATGGCACATCGGACACTGTAGCGCACTGTAGCACTTTTCGTTTGTTTGTGGTAAACATTGTCCTATCATAATATAACTAGGCTCAAAAGATTCGTCTCGTGGTGTACATCAAAATCATGCAACTAGTTTTTTTATTTACCCATGATCCATGCATGGGGAGAGAT
Source organism: Echinochloa phyllopogon (assembly GCA_033239725.1). NCBI lineage: Eukaryota > Viridiplantae > Streptophyta > Magnoliopsida > Poales > Poaceae > Echinochloa > Echinochloa phyllopogon. The sequence continues at coordinate 4,355,130 of BTCW01000009.1, read as the reverse complement.
GTTTGGTGTGATTTGGTGAGATAGGTGAATAGTGAAATTTGGAGAGAGAAATTTTCCCTTTTCAAAGGAACTAAACAGGGCCAGCATAAAAAACCAAAGGAAACTACAGTAATATTGGTCCACGGTACAAAGAGACCAAACGGCCACCGACAGACCCATATTCCCTCCAATACGGCCATGGCAGCATGACAGAAGGAACCCTAATTGCTGCTTCTATTTTATGCCAACGCCTTCGTCTTTATTCTACAATCAGTACTCATCACCCACCAACTAATAAATTATTAATCGCCACCGCTACGATCAGAACACTCACCGGTACCCTCACCGGCAACATTCTCACCATCAACTGATCAACCCACATTGATCTTAACCAATTGCAAAATTAATCTATCAGCCTCCCCAATCTAGACTGTTAGCTGTAAATTTCATCACTATATTGAACTACGGACAATGTGTTGGGTTACTTTCGAGCAATCTGTAATGATACGAGTAGAACAGAAAGGACCAAGTCCAGATCTGAAGGTACTGACCTCGCCGGAGCTTGATCTTCTTTTTGGTGGTGATGGCCGGAGGCTTCCTGTGAGGGTCGGCGGTCTGCGTGGCGTTCTTGTCGCCCGGTGGGAAGAGCACGGCGTCAATGCCCTGCACCGAGATCCTACCGTCGGTGTAGATGTCCGGGTCGAAGAGGTAGGCGGAGCCCTCGCCCTGGCCGAACTTGACGGAGCCGTCGGCCTCCCGCGCCACCACCTTGTGCGGCAGCCGCAGGGTGTCGTAGCGCACCTTGCCGAAGCGGCGCACGGCGTTGTACATGGACTCCTCGGTCTGGTACTCCGGGACCATGTGGTAGTAGAGGATGTTCTCCGGCGAGCCGGGCTCGCTGAGCTGGTCCGTGGTGAGGCGCGCCATGGCCTCGTCGTTGGGGGCGAGCACGGTGAGCACGTACCCCTCGGAGACGAGGCGGCCCATCTCGGTGGCGAGGGAGGTGAGGTTGACGAGGATGTCGGCGAGCTCGTTGTAGCCGCCGTAGAGGAGCAGGGTCTGGATGAAGTCTTTGACCTGGCTGTGGCCGTCGAAGTGGTGCTTCCCGTTGCTGGGCCCAGGCGCCGGCGCGGGGGCGATGGCCGGGCCGGGCGCCATGGCGTCCCAGATCGGGAGCACGGGGGGCGCGCCGGGGAGCACCGGCGGCGCGGGCTTCTTAAGGCGGTGCGTCCTCGGGTCGACCTCGGGCGCGCCCGTGGGCAGCACGGCCGAGATCGCGGCGAGGCTGCGGCGGCGGTTGAAGTCCTCCTGCACGGAGCGGGGCACGAGGAGGCGCTCGATGCCGTGGATGACCCCGTCGGGGCGGAGCACGGCGTCCGGGCGCGTGACGGCGGCGTGGCCGACGCGCATCCCCATCCCCTCGGCGGCGGCGGCGAGCTCGACCTCCTCGCCGGAGAGCGTGGGGTGCGGCGCGGCGGGCCAGGACTCGGCGGGGAGGCGCGCGGGGAGGACGTGGTAGAGGAGCAGCGCCTGGAGGGACTTGAGGTTGCGGGGCTCGAGGAGGAAGCGCTTGAACTCCGGGTCGAGGTCCCGCTCCAGCGCCTCGTTCCGCGGCGCGAAGATGGTGACGTTGTGCTTGCCGACGGCGTCCTCCAGCGTCTGCAGGAGCAGGGCCTTCTCCACCAGCTCCGCCAGCTCCGTGTAGTGCGAGTCCAGCAGCGCCACCAGCACCGAGTTGGAGTTGACCCCCACCGCGGCCCCGGCGCCGGCAGCTCCTCCGCCGGCGCCGGCGCCGTTGGCGGCGGCGGGCAATGTGGGTTCCTGCGGCGCCGCGTCTTCGGCCGCCGCCCCCGCCAGAAGCAGGAGGAAGAAGAGAAGGGCGCCGTGCACCGGCGCGCCCATCGCTGCGCGCGCCCGGCCTCTGCTCCGCTCCCGCTGTAGATTACTGCTCTAGCTGCCGCCCCCGCCGCCGATGTGGTGCTGGGCTCTCCTTGGATTGTGCTTCTCTAGGGACCTCTGGTCCTCTGCTTGGTTGGGTGGGGATGGAGGAGAGCGAGAGGAGAGAGAAGTAAGCTAGATGGAGGTGGGTGGTGTGAGCCTTTCTTTCCGGGTGTTTTTTTTTCTACTTTGTAGAGAGAGAGAAAGTGTAGTGAGGTGTGAGAGAGCATGCTTATAAGTGAAGAGAGAGAGGAGAAGCCAACCGAGCCGACGGAAGGAGGGAGAGAGACGTGAGACGCGGTGCGGTGGGTGGGGGCAGAGCCAGCGCGAGCGAGGGGAGGGAGGCGCACAGGCTGGCAGGCGGGCCCGAGACGGAGGCCGGAGGGGAAGTGTCGGTGTGCGGCAGGCGGGCGGCAGCGGCAGCGCACACAAGGTTCGCGTGTGCGTGAGCAGGAAAAAGGCAGGACGCAATGGGCGACGAGGTGAGGGGGTCGGGTGCCAGGGCCGGGCCACCCCCGCCTCTGCCGCTGCGTGCGCGCACCCGTGTCGCGCTGCGGGCGACGAGGCAGCCCGCAGCCCAGGTGCCATCCAGTGAGTGTGCCAGAGCCCAGAGGAGGGCCCCCGGGCCGAGCCGAGCGGCGGGCGAGCGCGGCAACGAGGATTTCCGCGGTTTTTTTGCCCCCGCGCGCGGGGATTTCCGCTGGTTTCGGCCACTTTTTTTTTTGAGGGAATTTCGGCCACTTTTTCACGGTGCCCGCCACCGCGCTTTTCGAGCCCTGGCGTCGGCGGGGATTTTTACCGGTGTCACGGATTCCTGCGTGAGCCAATGGGCGATACTGTATGGCCGTATGATTGACTACGGACGGGCATACCCGGTCGTCTGGATCGCGATCGGCCTATGGGATTTTGGGCTAAAAGCTGCTGTCAAGTTTGCCTGCAGCGTGAGCCTGTAGGCTGTCCGTATTTAACCGCCAAATTCCGTGAGGGAATGATTCCCGTACATGCTGAGTTCATTCTGCAGGGCTGGGATGGACTCGGATTGGTAGCCACTCCGTCGGTGCTGGTCGCGGGGCCAAAAGAAAATGATCAGGTGCTCAAGTAGTTAGTCAAGTGCGCTTCGCTTCCTCTGAAGAGGAAAAGAAAAAAAAAAGCGTTTCGGTAGGTGTAGTTGCCACCAGACCCGGATCAAGAAGCGACGAGGTCTTTTATCATGCTGCTCAGATCGTAAATTAATATCTTCCTTTTTTTCTTATCGCTGAGGTCAAACAAGACTACAAGAGAGCTAGCTGCGGGCATGTGCTTTCGCACTGTAATTAAGACGCACCAACTACTGATCTCCAAGTGCACTCGTTTACCTGCTACTACTTGCGATACCACCAGGTCAATGAGGAGTGAGTAGCAAGGCCAAAGCAGCAGTGTGCTGAACTTACTGTGCACGGGATCAATGGTCTCCTTTCTCCTGTGTCAGACAGATGTGGCGAGGAATAGAAGATTAGATAGATTATCATGTATGAGTATGAGTAGTTAAATGTCCCTCCGAGAAAGACAACTCACCCACAAGGCCACCACCAATACCTGACCAATGATCAGTGATCAGTGATCCAGCCATGATCCATGGTCTACCACTCCACCATAATATAAACTCGGTTGTGATTTTCAAATGTTATCGTTGCCTGGCAAACATTGTCTTGTGGTCTAGACGGAATTAACAAGGATCGAGCGTACGGTCAGCCCTGAGCAGCCGATCGCCACGTTTTTTGGGCGTTGCACGGCATGTACAACTGACGCGGAATCATTACATTTAGCTCTCGCGATACTCAACGAACATATGGCTGCTTGATTGATGAGGTTTCGCTGGACGGTCGCCATCGCCGGTGCCGCGACCCCAAACGGCGATCAATTCGTTCGGTGCGGCACCCAAAAGAAACACGCAGGACAGCGCCGTACCATCTCTTCTTATCTTTCACACATTCGCGCGCGAGGAGAAAATACGTGGAAGTGTGGAACAAAATCATTGCTTAGCCCTGTTTTTTTCTGCTGTAAATTAACGAGGTGTTACATCGACCAATTATATTATTAGTGGCAGCTTCTTCTTCCCTTTTCCTTTTGGGTTGTTCAATTATTGACCTTTTGTTATAGGGAGATGAGGAGGGAGGGGTAAAGTGAGCTGTCTCTTTTCCGATGGTTTGGCCTGAGGCGTCGTCGCCGATCGATTGACGTGGGTTAGTCTCCACGCTAAGCGACCGGGACGGCTTCGATCCAAATATCAGTACTACGTGCCAGAATTTGTTTTTTTTTCTGTTCTTTTTTTACGGATCGGAAGTGCGGGCTGGAGTTCCCGCTACGACTAGCTCCATCCTCCGTCCATTCGGAGTTACGTAAGACTTACCACTTTACTAGCGGCAGCTTTTCGACTGGTGCGTACGTAGTTACGCTGCCTCCTTTGAAGCCAAGCCAAGTCTTTGCGCTGCCTACGTGCCAGCGTACACAAGCAACCGACGGCCTGGTCACCACTCACCACCAATCGAATGGCAAAAACCTCCGTCCTCCCGCTGATCCGAGAGAAAAGCGAACGGGCGGTACGGTGCAACCCCGGGTCGGTCTCCAACAGTTTCAGATGCGAGCAAGGCAAGCGAACGGGAGGGGGAGGGAAGGCGCCGGGTCGTTTCGTTACGGGCAGGATAGGAGTTGGCAAGCGGCGGGGTACGGGGTCGCGTCGGGGATAGCGGGAGGAGAAGCGTCGGTGCCGGTGGGTTTGGGTTCAACGTCTGGGGGGTTTCGGGGACTCCCGCGATGGGAAGGAATGGCAACCGCGCACCTTCGGCCTCGCTCGTGGCCGTCGAGCTGCACGCGCGCGTGCTGATGCCTCTTCCTTGCCGCACATTGATCTTTTGTTTTCTTTTTCTTATATTTCTTTGATTTGGGAGCGCTAGAGCGACTTGCTTTTGCTCTCTCTTTGTCCATCTTGACCGACCGCTCGGCTTGTTCGTTCAGAGATCATCACCTGTTGCTGGCTCCGTACGACACGATCAGAAGAAGCCGTCGCTTGTCGGGCTTGCACGTGCAATACTTCAATTCCTGCTCGTCTGCTTGGAGGAATTGGGATGGGCTGGCCATGTGATGGCCGCCGCATTGATCTGATGCTGTTAAACCATGATCCAGGGGGGTTACATTTTTTTTCTAACTCCTCGATGGTGACAAAACTTCATTCCTCCAGCATTGACCGATCGACCGAACTGAAAATTTCAGGCAGCGAGTTTACCATGAGTAAACGATCCTTGGTGTACAGTAATATTTGTGTGGGTATAAACAGGAACTGTACCACCAACGCTCGTACTGTTACAGTTAGAGTTACAGCCATCTCATTAGTTATATATCCTTGCAGATGATACACGGGGGAAAACGCATAAAAGACGCGAGTCGAAGCACATGTGTTGTTCCTCCCCGTGACTTGGTCGCAAGAGCTTCAGCGAACTTCTGAAGCATGGACCTAACTGAGATCATGAAGTATCGCTGGATCCCAGGAGCTCTGAACATGTTGTTTTCCTTTGGACCTGAAGCAAGCCAAATCTACAAGCAGTCAGTCTACATTACTGAACACCACACCATTATAGTAGCAGTGCTATTGCCTCATTATTTGGAGGATAATAGCTCAGTTTCATAACGGACTTCTGGCTGCTGATTTTTCACATCGTGGACATACCTGTCTTTTCGATTGTGTCAGTTCTTCCAACGACATTCACATTCCCTCAATGAGAACCAGATCCTGATGCAGAGGTAGCAGAAGGCCCTGTCCCATCCCTTGTATTGAGCCGTTCCATCATGCGAGATACTGCGGCAATCCCAGCGTTGACCTCCCTCCTTACTTCAGAACCGATATCTGATATGGTGTTGCTCCGAGTAAACCACCTTTCCCTCCATCCACTTGCACTCTTGGTTATAGAATCCTTGTACCTGCCATTGTCAAGAATGCCCACAGGTAAGATGCAAATGCCTCGGTTCCATTTGTCAGGAGTTTTAATGGGTTTCGAGAGTACTTCATTGAAGCTGACTGCAGACGAGATCTCAGCGTGTCAGAAAATGATGATAAATCGGATGGTCCTGCTCTATCTTCATCAACAGGTGTAGATTGCATCCCGGAAATTCTGATCGATCATAACAAACAATTAGAACGAGCAAAGGCTCAATGATATTGAGGAAAAGCGCACAAGCATAGTATCATAGGATGTAGAAAGCACCTATTGTTTGATCTACCACTACTATCAGCAGGAGTAGAATAATAGAGAGGTGAATTGATAGCACCCTCTAGACCTCGAGTTGCCCGTTCTTGTTCAACAAGAGTAGCTAAAGGGCGACCGGAAACTACAGCAGGGGTTTGTTCATGATGCCCTTGTTGGCCTGAGGTCATTTGCTCGTCTGTTGAAAGCACAAGAAGTTGTGGGTGGTTATTTGCTCCAGATCTGCTATGGTGCCCATCTCTTCTATGATGCCGGTGTGACCTACGCACAGCAGCTGCAGCAGCCAAGTGCTGAATAATGCGTTCTTCAAGTTCTGCATCATCTGCACCTACAGGAATCTAAAAGTTGAAATGATGATGTTAGAAGAAGTACATGTGACAATTGGTGCATTCATAGCAAAACACTAGGAAATACTGTAAAGATCCTCAAATGTGAACGAAGAAGCATGACACACCTCAAAATCTCCCAGCATTGGATGCCGAAAAAGAGCAGTACTGTGTGCACGATTAGCTCGCATGTTCCTCTCTTGTTCAACAGCCTCCAGTAGCTCTTGACTGCAGTGCTTCAAAAGAGTGGGTGAGAAATAGCACAAGATCAATCAATCAGAAAACAGACATTATAGAGGACATGATTTTCACCTCATAGGATCTTTCATGCTAATAGGCTGCCAACACATTGGACATTGGGAGCTTCTCTGGCACCTAGATTGTTACATGAATCAGAATACATTGAAAAACACATGAAATGGAAACTGTAAACGCAGTGAACAACAAATGGTAGTTTCGATATACATTGATTGGAGATTGACTATTATCAATTCAATCAACCCTATTCAGACAAAAGGAAGCATCTATTATCATTTCTTGGACTCTAAATCGACCATATGATGCTATTTTCTGAATTACTCCAATATCAGAAACCACAAACTGACTTCAGTTCCAGTTTTATTTTCAAGGAAACTACAGCACAAACACCACGAACAGGTGACCATAACAGGCCGTTAAAAAGTTCAAGTGGCCAGGCAGTAGCTTCATGGTAAGAACTACTCCAACAAAACTAAGATTCTGCCTTAGATGACTCGAACTCAATAAGCAAATCTTGAACCATCAGGACGGCTCAGTAACTAATCATCCATTGAGGTATAAGTTAGTAATGAAAATCACTGCAACAATCCACCATCCAGAAGAACAAAAAGGGCTGAAAAATTGCATGGGCGTGAATAATATGTTCAGCAATGTGTTATCATAACTAAATGCAAAAGCGAAAGACGCGAGTTCAGCAGAATTATTCAGTCTTCACAACTTGTGTAGGAAAGTTGAACACAATTATAAAAATGAGAACCTACAGAACAAATTTAATTGCATCCCATCGGGTTGACCAGTAAATCCCTTCTCATCTAGCAGATCAACTGAGGGGCAAGCAACATCTCAGATGTGATTAGCTTATCACCATGTGACAGGACAAATCTGCAACTCTTTTAAACTAAACTTCTTAAGCCATCACCAGACCATTACAGTCAAGTTGCATAAAAGAAAGCATTAGTGGGATTATTAGGCAAGCACCACTTTACTTTATAAACTTGCATATAAGTAAACGTTGTTTAGTTTGGTCTTTGGTATTAACTAAGGCCATATGGATAAAGCACATAACACGGAGAGTGATGTAATTATTTATACCATAGAAGGCAGCATGTCGTGGTGCAAACTGATCAAGAGAATACAGAAAATGCTATTGTAACTTGTAAGCTAGACCAGTCTCACCCTGGCCACACAAGGGTCAACAAGCATAGCCACATAAGGTTCATGACTTGCGGGGAAAAGGGACAAAGACGTCGTGGGAACTTTAGCATAGGATCATAACTTGCAGGAGGAAGAAAAGAACAACACATCAGAAAACATTACCATTCAAGAATGCACTGGAGATGGTAGTCATGCTTGCAATTCGTCACCTGGAAGAGAAAAACAGCATCGCCAAGAAACAGAAACAATAAGCACATCGATCGCAGCACATACTGAACCAACTGAAAGATTTTTTGGCTGCGGCAGGTGCGGACCGTGGAGGGGTTGCTCTCGCAGAAGGGGTCGAGGCAGATGCTGCAGGCGTCGTCGCAGGAGTCCTGCACGCCGCCCTCCACGAACGCCGCCGCCGAGGACAGCTTGCTCTCCATCTTCGCCTTCTCATCCATCTCCGCCGCGAACGGACTTGATTACCTCTTGCCAGAAAACTTCCTGCACCCGCGCGTTATTGGTGAAATTCCTATGGCCAAGGTAAACCAAGAGCTATTGATCGAAAAGAATACATCATTCAGAAATCAGAATCACCCGTTTCACGCAATAAATTTGGTTGGCCAAAAACAATCCAAGAAAACCGGGGGGGAACGGAAGGAATGGGGGGATTCGGGAGAGTACCTGGCCCCCTCTCGCTCGCAGGAACGGCACCGAACGCCACGAAAACGATAGAATCCTTGGTGGAGTCGTTCCACTCCGTCGACGAAGACAAAAGCCGGCGACGTCGCCCTCGCGCCTGCGCCGGGGGAGGTGGGGGGTGCGATGGCGAGGGGAGACGAGACGGAGACCGGGGGGGATTAAAGTTAAACAATTTTTCTTCCGCCCCAGCTCCCTCTCTCCTCCCCTCGCGCCAATGACAGGTGGGGCCGAGAAACGATGGGCCCGCCTTATCTAGTGAGGTTATTGCTGGGGTTTGCTAAAATTGAGAGGCGGGCGCACGGGTTTCCCACCGAAGTGCGGGCCCGCGTTTATGTTGGCGAGTGGGCCACCACCTGTAAGGCACGTCCCCAGTGATTGGTGGAGCACTACCTCTGGCAAATTGTTGTGAGATATAAAGCACGGCCACCATCCAACATCCACACCCCTCTTGCCGGGCAGCGCGACCGTCTGATGCGGGATGCCAGATTCGTTGATCTCTCCATTAGCTCTTCTTAGTGTCTTTTCTGTTATATATGATGTCCTTTCCTAGTCAACAACAAAGGGTCCATAGCTCAGTGGTAGAGCAATTGACTGCAGATCAATAGGGTAGAATTTTTATATTTTTCTTGCTAAATTAACCCGGTTGGGCCCTTGGTGTAGAATTTTTATATTTTTCTTGCTAAATTACTTCCAGTGCAAAGCTTGTTTTCTATATTTTTTTTTCAGTGTAAAGCTTGTGATAACTTGCTTTCAGTTTTTTTTCTTATATGAATGTCATCTTTTGCAAAGCTTGTGATAACTTGTTTCACTCTTTTTTATTCTTATATGAATGTCAAGTTTTCTCGACTGTACATCAAGTGCCCAAGGTAAAAGTAAGATAATGAAACGACCTAAACTGTGCGCAGGCAATGCGGTGAGACTGGATGGAAGGGTGCTGGGCCGGTGGCAAACTGGCACATGCACAAAACGAAACGGGTAAAATATAAATAGTACGAGTAGGAAACAAATTTGGCTTCAGTAACCATCCATCAAGTTATGGTAACAAAAGAGAGAATCAAACACAGTAGAATTGTTTCATTGGTCAGACTCCTACAGTACAATCTTATATTCTTTTTTTGAGAGTACAATCTTATATTCTTACAGGCGCTAAGAACTACACAACAACTATCCAACACGGATGACCAAAATTGAAACATTAGTCTCGAATGCAGATGCAGGAATGGTTGACACTCTTCCTGCCGCTGATCAGAATTCAGAATAGAAAGATAAAGGAGGCAGAACAAAGGACCTCACCTACTCCCATGCTTACTTACAACGCAGATACATGGTGGAATGAAGAAGGTTCGGTTGCCACTACATGTGAACTAGAAAGGAGGGAAATAAAAATATGCCATTTTGAGCATCAGGACCGTATTGTTAATTCCGTGAGGTTGATGCTTTGCGGCATAAGTCTATGCTCCTAGGTTGCTTGAGCGACCCCAAAACCTTGATTGTGGCACCATGGAACCTGGAGACCAGAATGCCTGCATGCGACAAGCCTTTGTAGCTATTCTGTTTCTGGGTCAATTTTCGAGTCACCGAATGAGAAACATCTGCTGTTAAATGGAAATACAAACAGTAAGCAGAACAAACTAACTTAAGAACAACAATCCATTAGCTTAGATCAAAATACTCTAGTGAAGCAATGGTATCCATATAGAAAAATAACTACCATGGTCCCAGTCAAGGAAACTGAAGATTGTACTCTTTTGACTTGAAGGCATGTCTATTTTTATCAATTAGTAGAAAGGAAAACCCATGGCAAACAAGGACCTATTACCTCCTTTACCGAAGCTTCAATGCCTCCCCAAGACCAAAATTCGCATTACTTTGATGTCCCTTTCTCCCAAGTGGATTGTCTCCCTTTTGCATCATCGCAACAAACTCATTGTAGTCAATCCTTCCATCCTGCGAAACATGGTGGATAAATAAGGTAAATTGTTATTTCAAATTTGAACAGGAACAATGAATATACTCTGCTTACATTGTCCTGATCAATGTCCCCAATAATATCCTCAAGCCGTGTATCCCCAATACCAAACTCCTCGCATGCTTTTTGCAGCTCATCTTGAGTTATGTAACCACTGCCGTCTTTGTCAAAGTATGAGAAAGCCGCAAAGAGCTTATCCTCCTTTTCAACTTTGTTTATATGCAAAGTTGCAGCAATAAACTCTCCATAGTCAATTGTGCCACTATTGTCGATGTCTGCCTGATATTTTTATGAAACGTGCTCCAACTGAGTTATAGTCCATAAATTGTAATGATGTTCAGAAAATAAAGGTATCCTATTGTTTTAGTAAACTTCCAAAAATAAAGAGATCTCATACTTGGTAACAGCTTATAACCATGCAAGGTCAGAAAAAATAATTGATTTATTCATAACATTCTTTCACGGTTAACATTTAGCAAATGAGATTTAATGACATCAAAGTGGTCTGCAGACTAAATTCTATTCAAAAAATTGTATATACATGTAGTAGATGGGTGTCTCTTGGAATACTTACTGCTTCCATTAGAGCATTAATCTCTGAGTCCATCAAAGTAGCACCAACTCTCTGCAAGCCAGTTTTTAGTTCCTCCAATGTGATATGACCACTGTTGTCAGTATCAAGCATTTTGAACATTTCTTTTAATCCTGCAATTTCTTCTTCAGATAAACTCTCAGCAATAACCTACAAACATGCAGCAAAGAAAACAATGCATAAATAGCCTTGATATAATGCACAACTAGACCATTTGTATCAATACTCACCCTAAGAGCCATTTTCTTAAGTTTGTTCATTGCAGAAAATTGTTTCAACCGACTTAGAACAGCAGAATCAAGAGGTTTGTCTGGAGCAACTCCATCAACACAAACCCAAGGGTGACCTAAGGAAATCCAGGTCAGTCATCATAGCTGATTTGGTTGACAACAAAAAAAAAGGCTAAAGAAACTAGAAAAATATTGTCTACTAAGTTGGTAGTTATGCGTCCATACTACTCACATAGGGCTTCATGGGCCGTCAATCTCTTCTTTGGATCACGAATAAGCATTTTCCTGACCAAATCCTTTGCACTCTCTGAGATGCTAGGCCAGGGCTCTGATGAGAAGTCTAGGTCACCTTTCAAAACTTGTTCAAATATCCCTTGTTCACTTTCTGCCCCAGAAATAAATAGAAAAATCAAATTAATGCCAACTGTCAGTGTCACACAAAATTGCAACGGAATATTTTACAAGAAAGGTACATATAACCTCACCATCCCAGAATGGAGGGATTCCACTCAAAAGGATATAGATTATAACACCAGCACTCCATACATCAACCTCACGGCCATAGTGTTTTAGCAGAACCTCAGGTGCAACATAGTATGGGCTTCCAACAACATCCATAAACATTTCACCTTCATAAAAATATTATATTAGTCCAAATGGCAGAAGAATGCTGCTTTGTATTAGATGGTAAAGATATCTACCATTTCTTGATAAAATCACCTTTCCTTAAGGAAAGATCTAATATCTACCACATATTTCTATATGTGTAGATTTTGTGTTACAGTAGAATAAACCTGGTGTTAGAACTCCTGGTTTAGATCAATGAAACGGATTTCTAGCCATGAATATGACTGACTGGTTATTGAAGATGAGAACACAAGCAAACCTCAGGACCTTCATAAGTTTTGTGGTGATGCTCATTTACAAAATCATACAGTTTCGACTACTTGTTGAATATAGTTCAGCATGAAGCATAAGTGATCTCAGTTCTTTATTGGTAGAACCAAGGCAAACGTGCTCTTTCGTTAGTAAATATACACACCACGTCACCACCAACATATATGTAGCAATCAATCTGCATTTTGTTGTCACTAAATAAATGGTGTTGTTTGCATGCAGCTTATGGCACCAGTGCAATCGCCACATACAAATTCCCCATCCTGCAACAACTGCATGGCACATTGGCACCTCATTTGCTAACTCAACATTAATCCCACTGACAATGGCTCACATACTATAGCTTCATCACGATTAGATAAACCGGCATTGGTAGAGTGCAGGAATGCCATTTGTACCTGGCTTGAAGAAGATGGAGAGACCAAAATCGATGGTCTTGAGGGGCGAGTCCTCCTTCTGGTTGACAAACAAGAAATTCTCCGGCTTAAGATCCCTATGCATTACGCCGAGCGAGTGGCACGCCTCGACGACGCCGACGATCACCCTGGCCAGCTGCGCCGCGGCCTTCTCAGAATAGTGCCCCCTTTGGATGATCCTGTCGAAGAGTTCCCCACCGGCGCAGAGCTCCATGACGAGCTGCACGGCGACGGCATCCTCGTAGGCGCCGACGATGGAGACGACGTTGGCGTGGCCCGCGAGGTGGTGCATGATCTGGATCTCGCGGCGCACGTCCTCGACATCCTCCTCCGTGAGGAGCTTCCGCTTGGCGATGGACTTGCAGGCGAATTCCTTTCCGGTGGCCTTCTCGACGCAGAGGTAGGTGGTGCCGAACTGCCCCTGCCCTAGCTTCTTCCCGATGGTGTATAGGTCCTTGAGGCGGGCCGTGTTGACGTCGCGCTTGAGGACGGAGTCCGCGAGGAGGCCCGCGCTCTGGACGCGCTTGACCTTGGGCACGGGTTTCTTCGCCGGAGGGTTGTCCTGCGGCGGCGGCTGCGTCTGGGGCTGGGCGGGGGCGGGCGGAGGTAGGTCGGAGGATCGGGATGAGTGGTGGGAGGAGTGCTCGGAATCCGGGATGGTGACGGGCTCGGGCGCCTTGTCGGAGGCGGGGGAGGAGGGCGGCGGTAGGGCTGGGGCAGGCGCGGCATCGCCGCGGGGCCGCCACAGGGTGACGTTGGCCAGGAAGCCGTTGCGGCCGGCGGCGCTGGGGCCGACGCAGGTGTTGCCCATCGCCGCGGGGACGCTACGCGGACGGCGTCGGCGGCGACGGCGGCGGTGGCGGTGGCATTGGACGCGGGGGCGGTTGCCGGTTGGGTGGTTCAGGTTGGATCGGCGATCGGAGGAAACGAGGCGGAAGGGGAGGAATGAAACGGATCCGAAGTGGGTCCCGGGCAGCGGATCCGTGTGGATGACGTGTGGGTCCGACGCGTATGGGACCGGTTGTCAGTGGGGGAGTTCGGCGTTGGGAGGACAGTGACACCGCGGGACGCGGATCGGGATCTTCGCGCCAAATCGGATGGCTAATCGCCGTTTTCTCCCATCAATTCAAGACCGTTTACATTCTTTGTCTGCCATGCTGGAACTGATTAACTTGAATGTGGTTTGATCCTCTAGAATTCAATCCTGTAAAAAGATACGGAGGATGTGCAAGCAAAAAAGAGTATCCCAATTTTTTCCAGGCCATTTTTATTTGTTTTTATTTAAAGAATATTCTCTGTTAAGTAACTTCATCTTAACTTGGGAGTTTATGAATCATGATAGTGAAGATGACTTACTGCATACTACTCCATAGGTTTGCTTTGAGAATTCAATGCCAACCATTTTACCCACTCAGTGAGGAAGGGCTTAATTGGTACGCAGTGGGAATTACATTAACATAATTTCTAGAAAAACAAATGACATGTTATACTTCAGGTGTATGAAATTTAGCACTTTTTAACCGTATCAACTGTTGGATTGCAATCGTGCCCATCATTCATTCCGGTCTTGATACTATTATTTTCTAAATTTCAGTGAGGAAGGGCTTTCTTTTTTCTTTTTCGACTTGTGTGAGAGATTTAGTTTGGCAAGAAAACCAAAATAGACACTATGTTTGACTTATGACCTGAATGGTATGCTTATGTTTTAGTAAATTGAATTATACCACAATGATAATAAATCTGAACTTCGGTATTCCTGAATTTATCAAGTCTATCGAGACAATTAAATAGCTCACGAACTGGCTGGGAACAAGCTGAAATTAGAGGCTCACGTTAATTTATTGAGAGACCCAGCGGAAGCGGGGGACCTATAAATGAGACAAGCGAACTCACAAACCTTGATCTTATTTGCTAGTCCTGCCAATTACTGTATTTTTGTGTCACTCGATCATTGACCCAACCACTGACAACACCAAATCCTCTACTGCCCCGACCGACCGCGTCGTCGTCCCGTCCAGGTGAGGCCACGTGATTCCGAACCCTGACCACTCTGTCGGCAATGTTGTAGCAACCCTGACCTGGAAGCGCGATTTCCATAGTCATCTGGAGTTTGAGTCGGTGGATGTTGGAGGTGTGAAAAGATAATGGTAGTCAATACCTTCATGCTTCATATGAATGTTTTAAAATTGAGCAGTAAACTTCAAACATCCATGAAAGCTTCTAGTGCACAAGTTATTTAATGCCGATACAAATTTCAACAGCTTTGAACAGGCAATCACATCCCGGGTACTATGCCCTGGGTTAGCCGGCCGTCTTTGCTGCTTAATCAATGCAGCCGCAACTCTGATCAGCCAATGTGTTGATGCCAAAAAGATACTGCGAGCTGAATTGGAACTGAAATTTATTTCGATCGGTTGACTTCTTCCTTCAAACCGTCTTAGTACATGGTCGTCCAAGTTTACACTCTCATTCTCTCTCTCACACTACTTTTCTTCTTTCAAGTTACCTGGAACTTCTGTCGTCCCAAATCCGTTTATTTGACCAGCACTCGGGCAGTCTGGTCCTTACCTGCTGCTTCAACAGTACTAACCACTTCTTCAAAAGACTAGTACCAAAGCCGACCATCTTCTGCTAGTCACGAAAGGTAAGCCTTGTCAATTGTCATTTGGCAAAAGGGATCAGGACATCTCAACTATTCTCAACTTTCGTTTCTGATGCAATGCCCAAGTTGAATTCTAGATGCGAGTTTCGTAAAAGTCACCCAAAAGAACTATTGATGATCAGCCGTTGTCGTTGCCTTTTCGTTCCCAAAACACGTACGAAAACTATGTATCATCATGCATGGAACATGACATCGCGACGCTAATTAAACAGGAACTCGCGATCGGTCACAATTAGGACTTCAAACTTCAAATGGCTGGCCGAGCAAGATCATCCAGGAAAGACCGCCGTAAAAGTCCATGACATGATGCCAGATCGAGTACCATACGTAGTCAAAGACCAGCTACAGTGAACACACTCCACAAAGGATTTGAACAACCTCGAGCGAACTGTGGACGCGCCACGCATTATTGTTCAATCGTTCGACATGATACAAATGTTCTGGGTCAGCGTCAGCCGCTAGCCGAACAGGGAAAAACGAGGCAACCTCTCTCTAACCACTCGCAACATGCTACCTCCATGATCGATGTATCAACCGGTTCCCATATGGAACTTCTGACTTCTTCACGGGAGCTGACGCGAAAAGATGTCAACGGTCACCCGCCGTACTTGACCGGCGACTTTTCGGTATCGTACTCACACTGTCACACACACACATCCTACAGCCACTTGCATGCAAGCCACTCGCTCCCTGCATCTCTCTCTCTCTATAAAGCCCTGCTCGGCTGCTCGTTCGCTGCCACGCTCCGTACTCTGCAGGACACATTGCGATTGAACAAGCAAAGCAACCGGCAGCGTCAGGGAGTTGCAAGTAGAGAAGCTTTGGGTGCAGGTCGTAGCTGCCATGACGATGACCGTGGCCGTGCCGTCCTCGGAGGCGTCGTCGTCCCCATCCAAGAGAGGGCTCCGGGGGCCACGGCCGCTGCCGCTGAAGGTGTCGGCGTCGTCGTCGAGGGGCTCGTCGCCGGCGACGGCGTCGACCAAGCCGGCGTCGTCCGGCTCCAAGAAGCCTCCGGTGATCGTGTACGAGCACACGCCCAGGGTCGTGCACGCCAGGCCGCAGGAGTTCATGACCGTCGTGCAGCGGCTGACCGGCAAGCACGCGGCGTCCTCCTCGTCCTTGCCGCCGTGCGTTCCGGGCTTCTCGCCGCCGGCGGCGGCGGCCGAGGAGGGCGGAGACCCTCTCCTGCTCACGCTCGGGCAGCGCCAGGCCGCGCCGGCGGCAGCGACGTTGCCGTCGCCCATGGCGGCCGGGCTGCTGCTGTCCCCGGGCTTCATCTTCTCCCCCAACACCATGCAAGCCATCCAGGAGCTCAGCCCCTTGCTCTAAAATTTCTGATCATCACAAGTTATATATATTGCATAGAGTGTACGATATTTTTTTTCAGTTTTTTCGCGCTGTTCGTGCTAAATTTTCACACGTTGGGAAAATTTCACACGCACAGCGTGGTTTGGTTGCTTCGTGCTGCTTGACATGATGTTACGCGGCAGCACTTGTAAATTTCTTCTCTCCATGGGAGCTTCAGCTTCCTGATATGAGCATCCTGACTAGTGACTAGTTCAAATGTGAGACGAGTAGTAGATACTAGGAGCATATATATAGTACAGAAGTTGTTGTGTTCTTCATGTTCTGATCCTGAATTCATTTATGTTTGATTTCCCCCCAAATGCTACTGCTTTGGCATGACAGGCGAAAAATGACTTGCCCTCTCGTAAAGTCTTCACTATAAACATCAGCGTCACCGTATCAATGTCAGACAGGCAAACGACATTTTGTTCAAACGTTTATCCATCCGTCTACATTTATATACGTTTGACTTCTTGAAGTGGATTTCATTAAGAATTGGAGCCGTCAATATCTCTAGAACCATTCAACCACATCACTTAAAAATTCTGACGGTCGAAATGGTTCCCTAAAATCGAATTCGAATTGGCTACGAAATTCAGTTAGAATAAGGGACACAGTCCATTGCCGTGCAAATATCACATTGAAGAAGCAAACAATTAAACAGAAGAGAAGACAACTTGGTCAACACTGACATCATTTAGTAGTAGCTGGTTCAAATAGAAAGGTAGAAGATGACCAAGACCAACCAACCAAATGATTCGAGGGCGAGAATAACACACTATACACTAGCATCAAAGAAAGAACTCAAAACATCATCAGGTTCCACGAATTACTATGATGTACACTCTATACAGAGCATGTCAGTTAGCCCCAGATCACAAGCTAATCCTAGTAGTCTGAATAACACACTATACGGCAAGCCCAAAGCTTCAGAACCAAAACGTACAGCTCCAATACTGGTACGTGGCAAAAGGAAAAAGAAACAACAAAGAATCAATACACATGCACAATAAAGCCAATTGTTCAAATCTCTGAATTTACGATCATTTGGCTGTTGGATGAAGAAGGTCGTATTCATCGCTGTAGCCTTGGCAAACGTCGCCAGGGACTCAACATCGTGGATCTGTCGAGAAGCAGCAGGAGGCCAAGGAACGTAGTCGACAAACCAAATGTATACCTAAGAAATATCCACAGCAGCAGTTCAGTTGCACCTCAGAGTGGAAAGGGACATCATAGGCGCTGCACAATAAAACTGCCATATATAACCTACTTGGCTGTAGAACTTCTGTTTCTCCAAAACAGTATTGAGAGCACCCACTGCAGAAAAGAGATTAAAAATAGTTAGTTTTCTCAAGGATGAACCATGGCAATGTCAGGTGTGGAAAATTTGGAGTAGAAGATGATCAATTACAGCTTCACGTTTTTGGTAAAACTGGAACTGTGATAGCACACGACACAAAAAATTATTTTACTATATTTGTAGTGTCATCATATC
Organism: Echinochloa phyllopogon; assembly: GCA_033239725.1. Taxonomy (NCBI): domain Eukaryota; kingdom Viridiplantae; phylum Streptophyta; class Magnoliopsida; order Poales; family Poaceae; genus Echinochloa; species Echinochloa phyllopogon. The sequence goes on along the minus strand of BTCW01000009.1, from coordinate 4,336,941 downwards.
AATTTTACTATGATCAATTTTCAGTACTTGTTGCCTCGATGTGTTGATAAGAATCTAACAAGAACATAGGGTTGAGTAAAAATTAGCTCAAATGGCTGCAAGGGTTTATCTGAACATATTTCAGAAGAATGATAATGAGCTCCTCTCAATTCACAAAATTTGTACCAAAAGCTGCATTGGCCATTGAAAACGTTTTTTTTAGTCAAAGGCCATTGAAAACGTTTTGGAAGAACAATTTCGTCTAATAATTCAATTACAGTCTGCATGGATGGTTATTTACTGAACAACACATTATGCATATGAAAGAAAAGAAGATAAATACTTGTTCATGTCATCCACACAACTCGAGCGGCATTTTGTAAGCATCAACATGGGCATCTATTAATTTGACTAAAAAGGTATAAATGTTATGATGTGCAAAGCACCAGCTGTTACTCACATTCTGTAAATGAACATGGATACTTACAAGGTGCATAACAAATATAGCTCACAAGCAACATGGTGTCTAATAACTCTAAGATCGATTGCAGCAATGGATCTTAATTGAATTGCTCGACATGCATGATGCATATGGGACTGGCGTAAAATAATATGATTACTTCCTTATGCCACAAACAACTAAGAAAAATTTGTAAATATTAATGTCGATGCTTTATTGGATCTGACCAGAAAACGTACAAATGGAGATGATGAGCAAAATGCCAACCGTTCAAAGATAATATCACATCCTCACCAGTGTGCACATATAAGGAACTCAAAATAGCAACATATTTCTACCATGAAAAGTTGAAAACTGCTCTTATACTTTTTGAAGAACCAAAATCATGTGCATATAAAATTGCCTCTCAATACTTTGAAGCACTTTGAATTTTACAGAAACACTTCTGCATGCATCTTCAGCCTAAAAGTTCAATCACGAACGAAAAATCGCTCAAATCAAATCAAAAGATGTACCATGGAGTCCCTCACCAGCGACCTTATGAAAAAACACTGATACCTATTGTGTCAGTTGCTATCTAGCTGCTTTATAATATAGATTATTTCATCTAAGCCACCACAAGAAATCATCCAATTATGTATCTCCTTCACAACATTGGAATGTCAAGAATCTAATTACTTCTCCCATCCAGCAAAAACCAGTAGACATTCCATTTCATCAAAAACAAAGTGGGAAAATCTTCCTACTGCATCAATCCCTGCAAGGCTCTGCAATGTGACAGTTCTCCAAATTTGCAAAACTTAGCACCTTCAACTCACAAGCCCCGTGTCACTTGGACAGAAAACAGGTCGATAACAATGAATGATCAATATGGTTAGCAAATGTATACCTTGCAAACCCTGAGCACTGAGAAACTGCTCGCTGGGACTGGTGCTTTCTTCACAATGGCTCTCTGCTCAGCAACCATCTCCCAGCACAGCCGCCGCGCCATCTCCCTGGCCATCACCACCTGCGCTCTCTCCGCCCGCAGCGCCGCAATCTCCCTCCGCAGTAGCACCCTGTCAGCCTCCAGCGCCTCGACCCTCGCATACAATCCCCCCAGGTTCCCGTCCCCCACATACTCCGCCACCATCGACCCAGCCGCCTTCGTCGTGCTCGCGCAGGTAACATCCACCGTGTACTCGAATTCCTTCTCCACGGGGGACGACGGATCCTCCACCTCCTCGCCGCCGCCGTCAACGACCATGGCTTTCAGCTCCATGCCGCTGCTCAAGTCGCCGCCGTCCCGCTCCACCTCAAGCGCGGCCATGTCGATCTGCTCGAACTCTTCGTCCTCCTCGTCCGGCTCCTCCTCCTCATCCTCGTCGGTGAACGAGTCCGGGTCGATGCCGTGGGACTGGAGGCGGGAGTGGTAGGAGGCGGCGAGGTCGGAGAGCGAGGCGAGCTCCTCCTGCACCTCGCGCTCCCGGTCGGCGCGGCCCTCGGCGTAGCGCTTGAACTGGCGGGCCTCCATCTGCGCGGAGGCCTTCTCCCGCTGCAGGCGTTCGATCATGAGCATGGCCTCGCTGGCCGCCGTCTCCGCGGAGGCCCGCTCCGCGTCGAGCTCCTGCCGCAGCCCCCGCGCCGCATCCTCCGCGGCCTCCTTCTCCCCCCGCAGCCGCATCGCCGCCGCCTCCAGCTCTTCCACCCGCCGGATCAGCTCCTCCGCCGCTGCCGCCGCCCCCGCTGGCTCCCCTCCGCCCGCCTTCGGCGACAGCTCCGGCGACCGCGCGGGCGGGCGCCGCTTCAGCGACCGCCGCGACGGCGAGGGGTCCGCGACCGGATCCATGGAGGCATGTATGTACCAGCTGGGGTGGCACGAATCCCCAGTCCGGGACTCGGATCCCGCCGCCGTCGGGAGCTAACGGCTGGCGCGGCCCCACCCACGGCACGGCACGGCGGCGAGGCAACGGAACGGCGCGCCTTTCTGCTGTGTCCCTGTGAGAGAGGAGGGTGGCGTCTGTTGGAAGCGACGTGAGCTAGGCTGGCTGGAGCAGCTGGGATTAGGAGGCGGCCCGAGCAGCACTGGAATTGAATAATCCAATCCGATCGAAATGTGATTGGGGGAGATGGGCCATTACTGCATTACAATAGCATTATACTGGTGAGCTTTCCACGTCGCGGTACGCCGCCCAGCAAACCGTCTCCTTCCCTTGCCTTCCTTTCCTTCCTCGGGGAAGCGAGGCGAGGCGAGGGGCAAAGCGGGAGGACATCAAATCATCAATTCCAACCAAAGGTGAAATGGAACGCAAAGAAAGGCGCTGCACTGCACGGGCCGGTGGGGGTTAAATTGGGTGCGAATTCCACGTCGCCGGCGGCAGGAAACAGTAGCTACTAGCTGGCCACCGGAGTCTCGTTTGATTTCTCGCGGCCGCCGGCCAATCGGATACTCGGATTCGTCGCGAGTATTCTCCGTCGGGAAAAGAAGCTGGAAACCAGGCGTTGGTGTTGGTTTTGCGGTTCGGCGGCTCGCGGAAACTGCTGTGTTCGAGTCATCTTTGGGGTCGGCGTGCCGGATGATTCGCTGGTTCTTCTTCCTTCCGGGTCAATTATTCATCAGGGAGTCAGGGGCAGCGGTCCAGGGCCATGTGGGACGAGGCAAGCACGAGGCTACGGGAGTGAGCGTCGATCGCGTTGACGACGGCTGCGAGAGCGAGATCATCGACCGGTTTGGTTGTATCTGAAATTCTGAGCTGATAAAAGTTTAATTAAAGCTTGCCCTAGGGCCCAGAAGATCGAAGCATATAGTGTCGCTGATCGTGGCGCCGTACCTAACATGGCTTGTCCAGCTTTTTCTTTCCTTCGAGTCCGAAAGCAGCTGAAATTTCTTGCAAGTTACCGGTAGATGCTTCCGATTTTCTCTTTCATTATTATCAGTCAGGCCTAATACGTAGTTACTAAGCGCGTCCGGTTGGCACTAATAGTTGATTATAAAAGTGGATTGCACCATCAATCTTTCAATCTTTTGTTTTCTCACCAAATTTATTAAAGTTCATGTTGCAGCCCGTTCAGAGTGATTTGTAAACTTGTATCCCGCTTTTCTTTTCTCTCCTCATCTCTAATCCAATTCAGCACAAATCTTACGTGGAGTTTATGGGTAAAAAGGTGATTTATGGGCTTCACCAAATTAGAGTCACCAAGCTTGCTCATATAAAGACTCATATGGGTGACTCGATTTTTTTCTTCCAAATTACTCCATCCGTCCCAAAATAAGTGCACTCTTACTTCTTGAGGAGTCAAACATTTTTAGATTTAATTACGAATATAGAAAATAATATCGACGTTTGTATCTCCAAATAAATTTAGTAGGAAAGTATACTCAATGCTGAATCTAATGATACTTATTATACATCATAAATATAAGTATATTTTCTTATAAAATTGATCAAAATTTAAAAAGTTTGACTATTCAAAAAATGTGATGTGCACTTATTTTGGAACGGAGGGAGTAGAAAATAAATTGTGAACTGAAGTTAACTCGGTTGGCAAAGGTTCATTTCGTGAAACTTACCATTTGGATTTGAGTCATCGACTTAAAATAAGTGTTTTTATTTTTCTAAATGTATTTTATGATTTGGACGGCACTATTATTTTAGTGGTAGACGAGTTCTAATCTCTCCCAGTACATGCGGAAGGGGATTATTATATTAGCGTTGGATTTTTTTATTTTTACTACTCCCGGGAGCATTTTGTTCAGTGGCCACAAAAGGTTCAACCGGGCCTATGATCCAAGTACGCCGGCCCAACAACAAAGCCTCGTTCGTTTGACTTATGCTGATGGCTTATGCTGATTTATTGTGAGAGAAAAATACTGTTGATTGATTACTTATGCTGATTTATTGTGAGAGAAAAATATTGTTGGCTGATAAGTATAAATCAAACGAACAGGGCCAAAAGGATTCTTAACAGCAGGAACACTGAACAATGAACGGTGTTGCTTCTGTCACATGAGCATGGCCGCATGATATTCAGGGGTGGAGATATGTTTTCTTCTATCTTGAGCTTCCTTCGTCCCGTCCCGTCTCGTCTCCTAGTGTGTTCATGACTTGGACGGCGGTGGACTCACCACCGGCGGCACCCCGCCGTCGCGCGCTTGCCACGAACCCGCGACGCCGGCCGGAGCTCTGCGACTGTGGAGAAATTGCAAGCCTCATTTGTTCATGGGCCTCGGCACTAAAACTGGGCCGAGCAGATTTAACCGCAACCCAGCCCACGCAACGCTCCCTGGCGCCTCCGCCGGCTCCGATCCCGCCGCATGTTCACCATCCGACGGTCGATATGACCCTAGGGGTGGACGGTAAATGAAATACCGACCACCCTGGTTCCCGTCGCAGCGGCCGCTTGTGCTTTCCTGCCGCCGTCCGCCGGGCGCCGGCTGTTGAGTGGTGCCAGCAGTGACAGATCACCGCCATCCTGCCGCGCGGAACGCAGCGCCTCCGACCGATGCAGCTTGACTGCCCCTGCCTAGGATTCTACGCCTCCGACACTTACACAGCAGTGCAGCACACTGCTCGTAAAAGCCGAGGGCCTCGCCACGCCGGCCGGCGCGGCGCGTTCTCGCCCACCGCGGCACCACTAGCACCTGCCACCGCTGCCTTAATTTGCTGGCGCATCAGGGAAGAAGATGCATGCCTGGCATAGTGGCATATCCACATGTTCAACTCTCTCGTTGCAGAGTCGCCGGCTCCATCGGCGAGCCTGCGTGCACAGCGCGGTGCGGAGCGGCAGATACGGTACGTGGCTCAAGATGGCCGTGAAAAAAGAACGGCCCGGCATACGCCAGCGCGGCAATTAATCTCCCGGTCGGTTGAAGAAGGCTGAGTGTACTAATCAAAGCTGTAACTACTTCATATTTGTGTTCTCTGATCTTTGTTATTGCCTGCGTTTGGATATGGTAAAGTTCAGTTGACGATCTGAAGAGGACAACACTTCCAGCTGCCGTCAGAAAAGACCGTTGTTCGGTGTTCCAAAAGAGTAGTCGGGCAGCCGGTTTGGTTTAGTTGTGCCGGTGGCAATCGACAGCCAATGGTGCTGCGCGATGGTTGCAAATGGTGTAGTGCTCGCCGTCACCGTCCCGTCGGAGCCTCCTGGGTTGTCGTGGTCACACACCTCGGGCATGGCCTTCGTGTCCTATTCCTCCCTCTGCTGCAGCGCCTCACTCACCTCCATGCCGCCGCAATTGGGTGGTCGGCGACGCGGTGGGCTCACCACCCACCGGCACCGCGCCGCCGCGCGCCTGCTGCTCGCGTCCAGCTCGCCGCGCGACGAGAGAGAAAAAAAGGCTTCATTTTCTGGGCCTCAGTTTGATCTGGGCCAAGCTGATTTATCTGCAAACCGGCCCACGCAACGCTCCGTCTCGCCTCCGCCGGTTCGGATCCCGCCGCAGGTTCCCGATCCAACGGTTCACCTGACCCCAGGGGTGGACGGTAAATGAAATACCGACCACTCCCGGTCGGTGCACAAGATACCGACCACGCCGATGTGCCCCCCTCGCCATGGCGGCAAGGCCACCGCCCTTCCCGCCGGCTTGTGATCAGAGCTAGGGGACGAGGACGGTGCGTTCCTCCGGCTGGGCCTTGCCATACGCCGCAGTTAACCAACGGTGGCGATCCTGCATATGTAGAAGCCGAGGACCTCGCCGCGCCAGCGCGTTCCCGTCGCCGTCGCCGTCCGCCGGCTTCTGATCAGAGCTGGGGAATGAGAACGCCGTCGTACCACTGCTCTGACGATGCGTTCCTCCGGCTGGGCCTTTGCCGTAGGCAGAACACCAACGGTGGCGTGCCTGCATATGTAAATGCCGAGGGCCTCGCCGCACCGGCGCGTTCTGGATCTCCCGCCGCAAAACACTGCTGACACTGCCGCCGCTGTTGTCGAGGGTAAGATTCGAGGCGGCGCCTGCCGTGTGGCATTGCCACGCTGTGTTTAGCACAGGTTCATTTCGTCTCAGACTTGCCGCCTGAATCGCCGTCCAAGTCTGCAGGCGCCCTGGAGAAGTTGTGTTCAGCTGGTGAACAAGACAGGGGAGATAAGGATTTCTATTTTTGTCGGGCGTCGATCCATGATGTTCCTCGATTCCGCTATTACAGACATGGTCCCTACAATTTTTCTGATAAAAATTGCTCTCATTCTTTCCACACGCACGTACAATTCTTTCTCCACACCGTACCGTCTGATCGTTTCAACACGCACGGGCACAGTAAATTAACGCACATCACGGCTGCCCTTCACGACACACTACCAACACAGTGCTTCGTAGAAAGAAAGAAAGAAAGAAAGGAAGAAGCAAAGAAACGATATGAAATATGCAGAATGGTATGTCCAGTTTTTTTTTTTTGAAAAGGGATACTTTATTAATTTTTCAGTTAGATACATCGAGGTGATACATCCGCCTGAAAAGATCCCGGCCTCTGCCAAGTGACACACAGCCAAATAATGTTCCACAAACTCCGGGCCTAATTAGCTGCCAATCCTAAGACTAGACCGCCACCCATATGCCCGGCCAAAAATAACCGTGGCCGCTTGGACCAAACGCTGCAACGCCCCCACAAGACTGTCCCGCGATGATGGCCGTTGAAGGATAGACCAACTGCGGAGCAAGTGCGCCGTTGTGAAGATAACCTGCAAAAAATTTGGAGACTTGTTATCGAAAACCACTGCATTTCTGCAGCACCAAACCGCCCAACATAAGGCTGCCGCGCCTACAAATATCAGAGGTTTAAAACTTGGTGGTACAAAATTCAGCCAACTATTAAACATGTTAGTCACACTAGATGGTTTAGGTAAACCCCAAGCCGCGTAGACCGAAGCCCATACCATACGTGTGAATCGACACTCCAGAAAAAGGTGCTGAATGGTTTCATCTTCATGACAGAAAACACATTGCTTACTGCCATTCCAATTTCGTTTCGCCAGATTATCTTTAGTAAGAATAACACCTCGCTTTAAAAACCATAGGAAAATTTTAACCTTAAGGGGAAGTTTTGATTTCCATAATCTCTTATTTGTATTTGGTACATTTTGGTAAATCAGCGCCAGATAATGTGTTTTCACAGTGAAAACACCTGTCGGGCTCAGACTCCATTTAAATTCATCTTCTTCGTCAGTAAGGTTTATATTTGCCAGCCTTGCAGTTAAATTATTCCACATTATCAGTTTAGGTCCAATAAGATCTCTACGCCAGGATATATTGGGAATCTCCGTACTAAGTACTTCAGCCACCGTATCCTGCTTTTTCCTCGCTATATTATATAGTTGGGGATACTGCTCCATAAGAGTCCTATTACCCAACCATATATCTTCCCAGAATCTTATCTGGGACCCATCTCTGATAGTGAACGTGCCAAATTTGAGGAAGTCATTCTTAACCTTCATAAGCCCAGCCCAAAAGTGTGAATCCCCGCTTTTCCATTGGACCTGAACCAAAGGCTTGGTCCCTAGATATTTGTTCCGTAGAATTTGTTGCCAAGTACCATCCGTTGTAAGCAGACGGTATAACCACTTGCTGAGTAAGGCTATGTTCTTAAGTTCTAGATTGTGTATCCCTAGTCCTCCTTGATCCCGTGGGAGGCATAAGGTACTCCACCTAGCTAATCGATATTTTCTCTTATGCTCATCACTCTGCCAGAAAAATCTAGACCGGTAGTAATCCAGCTTCTTACGAACTCCACTTGGAATTTGGAAGAAGGACATCATATACATCGGGAGACTACTAAGAACTGAATTGATTAAGGTTAGCCGGCCTCCGTATGAAAGGTTCTTCCCTTTCCAACTGCTTAGGCGGCTTTCAAATCGCCCCTGGATCCTCAACCAGTCATTATTAACCAGTCTCCTAAAATGTATAGGAATGCCTAGATATTTGACAGGAAAGGTTCCAGGGTTACAACCAAATAGTTCTTTGTACTGATCTTCGTTGTTCTTAGCCTCACCAAAACAATAGATTTCACTTTTGTGAAAGTTTATTTTGAGACCCGATAACTGCTCGAATGCACAAAGAATATTCTTCATGTTCTGAGCTTGTTCCAGGTTGTGATCTAAGAACAAAATTGTATCATCAGCGTACTGGAGTATGGAAAGGCCGCCATCAACTAGATGGGGCACCACACCCTGTATCTGATTATTCGTTTTAGCTCTACTGATTAGAAGTGTGAGCATATCAGCCACTATGTTGAAAAGGATAGGTGATAGCGGATCACCTTGTCTGAGACCTTTTTTTGTCTGGAAGAAAGGACCTATTTCGTCATTGACATTGATCGCGACACTGCCACCCGAAATAAAAGATTTAGTCCACTCAATCCACTTGGATGAGAAACCTTTTAATCTGAGTGTCTGTGTCAGGAAATCCCATTTGACTTTGTCATATGCCTTCTCAAAATCAATTTTGAATATAACTCCATTCTGGTTTCTTCTGTGCAGTTCGTGTACTGTTTCATGTAGAATTACTACTCCTTCCAAAATATTCCTACCTCTCATGAAGGCTGTTTGTGTAGGGCTGATAATGTTTTCTACTACTGAATTAATTCTGAGTGTTGCCACTTTTGTAAAAATTTTGAAACTGACATTCAGTAAGCAGATGGGTCTATATTGCTGTATTTTATTAGCCTCTTTACCTTTGGGTATCAAAGTAATGACTCCAAAATTGAGACTGAACAGCGGTAAATCACCGGTGTGTAACTCATGAAACATAGTCATCAGGTCACCCTTAATAGTCTCCCAAAAATGCTGATAAAACTCAGCCGGGAATCCATCCGGCCCTGGTGCTTTGTTATGTTCCATGGTAAAGATGGCTTCTCGAACCTCTTTTTCAGTAAAAGGGGCCGTGAGAAAATCGTTTTCAGCCTGACTTACTTGCGTAATATCATTTGTTCGCTCGTCCAGGCTAAAGTGACTCTCCTCCGGAGGACCGAATAGACCCTTGTAAAATTGGGTAATGTATTCTTTGAGGTGTTGTTGTCCTTCTATTCTATTGCCTTCATGATCTAGGGAGAATATTCTTTTTTCCTATGTTTACCATTTGCCACCATCTGGAAGTACTTGGTGTTATTATCTCCCAACAGGACATCATTCACTTTGGCTCGTTGATAAAACCTCAATTCCTCCTCTCTTAGGAGTTTTGCGAGATCATCCCGAGCGTTTTCCAGTTGTTCTCTCTCTACCTCTGTTAGGATTCGTTGTTCGGCTTGTATATCAAGTGTTGTCACAATGCGTTGGAACTGATCTTTTTGGGTTTTGTACAACCCATGGCGATGTCGAGCCCATCCCCGGATATGCGTTCTTAATGCTCCCATTTTCCTATTCCAACGTTGGACTGAGTTTTGCCCTTGTACCCGACGATTCCAAATCTCTCTGACCTTCTCTTTAAATTCCTCTTGAGTCAGCCAACTAAGTTCCATCTTGAACTGTTTAGGCTGACCAGAAAAGGCTGGGTCACCCGTTTCTAGTAGCAAAGGAGTATGATCTGAAATCCCTCGATCTAACGCCCGAACAGTTACCAAGGGGTATTTGAATTCCCATTCCGTGCTCATCAAGACTCTATCTAGTTTTTCATAAGTCGGGTCCGGAAGAGAGTTAGCCCAGGTGAATTGTCTACCTGACAACTCAATCTCCCTAAGATCGAAGCTATCTATGACTGCATTGAAAAGGAAAGGCCACCTAGGATTAAAACTATTTTTATTCTTGTCCCTACTATGCCTCATGATATTGAAATCTCCTCCTATCAAAGCTGGCAGAGGGTTCTGTTGGCAGGTCCGTACTAATTCCGACAGAAAGGCAGTCTTAAACTCCTCCTGAGCCGGACCGTACACCGCCATCAGAATCCATTTGAAATCATCTTGTTTATTTCGCAGATGGAATTTAACAAAAAATTCCCCTTCAACGATAATAGATAAATCAAACACTAGGGAATTAATGCCCAAGAGAATTCCTCCCGACCTACCCCTAGGTGGCAAGCAGTGCCAAACAAAATCCGCACCCCCTGAGAGACGATTGATATTTGCACGAGACATATCTTGCTTGCCAGTCTCCATAATTGCAACAAAGTCTAGACCATGTTCTCGTATTGCCTCCGATATATACCGGTATTTAGCCAAGTCTGATAGACCTCTGCTATTCCAGTAAATGCCTTTCATTGAGTAACCATGTTATGTTTGTTTTGCTGCCTATGGCGTCCTTTATTTTTCTTAGACGCAGACTTAGTTCTTCGACCCGATACTTGGAGATCACATATTTTAGTGTCCAAGTCCAAGTCATCTAAATCCACATCTGTTAAATCCTTTACTAAGTGCGATAGAAGATCATTATTAATCTCATGCTCCTCCCCATCACTATAGTCAAAAGGATTATCCACCGGATTAATTTTTTCAGCACTGTGGGATTTGGTTTGTACCACAGTTTTGTCAACGTGGATCCGCTTAAGTGCACTGTAGGATAGATTAATTGTATCTATACTATTGCCTAACGAGACTCCTATGGAATTTAGATTCGCAATGCACAAGCTTTTAGATAACTTACCTCCACTGGAGGGCGTCATAGTGATCGAGTGCGGCGATGCCAGGTTACCATCTAGGTTCCGAGCCGCTGCGCGTTTCATAGCCCTTTCCATAATCAGCTCGTCTGCAATCGGAAGTCCAACGTCAGACAGCTTATTATTAGTTCTCGCACTACGACGTTTACCATCCATGAGTAATGAACCAGTACCTGATTTATCAGGTCCCAAACCTGTGCTAGTCGATCCCGAAGGTGTTGAAGTTATCATCACCGGGCCATCTGAAAACACAGTAGGATATGATGAGGTATCCGGATGGATAGGGCTTAAAACATCATTCAATGGTGATTCATTAACCTCACCTATGCCAGACACCGATTTACCCGTAGCAGGTGTAGCCACATCCTGGCCGAGCCCACCCGGTTTGGCTGCCTTGCCGGCCACCGCCGCTTGATCACTGGCCGCGGACTGCTGGTGGCTGGCCACATCCTGGGTGCTGGGTGGCCGCTGGTCGCCAGCCACCACCTGGTCGCTAGCTGGCCCCTGGCCGCCGGCCAGCCGCAGGATGGCAGCCGTTGGTCCGTTGGCCAGCTGCTGCCCGCTAGCAGCCGCTGGGCCGCTGGCCGCCTGCTGGCCCCCGAGAGCCGCTGGTCCGCTGGTCTGCTGCTGGCCGCTGGCTGGCTGGCCACTGGCCACCGCATGGCCGCCGGCCGGCTGCTGGCTGGCCTCCTGACAGCCACTGGCTGGCTGGCCGCTGGCCACCTCATGGCCACCGGCAGGCTGCTGGCTGGCCGCCTCACAGCCGCTGGCTAGCTGGCCGCTGGCCACCACATGGCCGTCGGCAGGCTGATGGCTGGCCGCCACACCGCCGCTGGTTGGCTGGCCGCTGGCCACCGCCTGGCCGCCTCACAGCCGCTGGCTGGCTGGCCGCTGGCCACCACTTGGCCGCTAGGTGCCGCCAGGTCGCTGAGTTGTCCCTGGTTAGTAGCCGCCTTACTCATCTCCACTGCTGCAATATTCAAAGATTTACATGAGATTCCAATTTCATAACGTGTAACTCTATTATATAAATTGGAACGACAAGGAGGTGATGCATTAACAGGAAGCTTACGTATAATATTACCATCGTTGCGAAACCATCCCTTCGCGCGGGGTCACAGCTATCGGTGGTAATGTGTCTCCTGTTTTCATCATAACCAATGGTTGCCAAGGTGGACAGGGTCTGTTTTTACCAAGAGGCGTGAGTGTCAATTGCATTGGCTCCGGACCGTTTCCTGTCTGTTTTCCTTGCTCAGTGCCGGTTGAATTATTCGGTGCATCATCCCCTCTTCTTTTCTTTGCAGCAGAGGACTCGCCCTCCTCTTTGCCATTACCCTTATCTGACTCCGGGTCATCCTGATCCATAAAGTCAGCAGCATCTGGTGGAGAGGCAGCTGGCACAAAGTCTTTCTCTTCCAACGTGTATGTGATATTATAGCCAACATTGCCGAAAACCAAGTCAGTAGTGATGGGAAAGAAACTCTTCTTCACTACTGCAACCCTTACTCTGATAATACCCAGCTTCCTATATGTCAACATGTCCACTTCCCTGGTACTCCCAATCTCTTGGCCCAAAGCCCAGAAAACCAAAAAGTGCCGGTACTTATGGGGGACATTGGTGATGTGCACCCAGACTTCCTCTAGCTCATAAGCTGGGACAATATCCTGATCACTCTGCCATTCCGACACAGTAATAGTGACACCATGGTTTTTCAGTTGATAACCCGTGTCCACCATACTGCGCAAAGTCTCTACATTAGGAAAAGCCACCAGAAAAGACTTCTCACCATGTGGCAATGCTTCCCAACGCCAATCTAATCTGGTTAATCTTGCAATTTCGCTTTGCACTGCCTCCGCAGAAATTGGCGGCCCATCCACTGACACAAGCCCCGTAGGGGCTGGATCCGGTGCCTCTAGTTTGTAGTCCACATCATTCACTTGAACGAATGCCAGCTCCTTTTTGACTGATCCATGCAACGATGTGATGTTCCTTGGCCATGTCAGGATGGGGCACTTGACCGATATATGAGAATTCTTCTTGTTGCAAATTATGCAGTCGAGATTCGCCCGGCATTCAGTGTTAACATGTCCGTTACACTTACAGCGGAAACAGAAGGCACGCTTCTTCTTGAGGGTATGTTCAGCACCTTGTGATTGGCCCTGCTGCTGTCTTGCCTCTCCTTGAGCACTAGACTCGGCTTGAGGTGCAGGATCATTGTATTGCATAGGTTGCCACACACGCCGGACCTCTCCCCGACCTGCAGGTCCTCTTTGGCCACCGTCCACTCCAGCTCGGTCACCAGGTAAGCCCCCATTGCCATGGCCAGCAGGCCCATCCCGGCCGGCCAGCCCTCGGCCGGGGTCGTCTCCTCGTCCAGCCGCTGCTAGGCCAGGGCCATCACGCCCGGCCGAGCCACGACCAGCCTCACCTCTGCCAGCCGGGCCACGGCCAGCCCCTCCACTGCCAGCATCACCGCGGCCGTCCAGGCCACGGCCAGCCCCATCGCCGCGGCCGGCCGGACCCCGGCCACGTCCATCTCCGCGACCTTGCACATCACGCCTGCGCCCCGGCCAACGACCATCATCACGTAGTGGACGCCGACCGTATGTCCAGTTATGTCGTTATTCTTTTTGGTTGCATACTTACAAGTTACAACAAGCAAGAGAGATGGGGTGTTCTTGTCTGAAAAAAAAGGCGACAAATTGACCAGCGCATGATGGATCTGAAAGCTGAAAGCCGGGATGGTGGTGGAGGACACAGCCACACAGGGTTGGCAAAGCAAGGTCCGTTCATGCCTTGCACCTCAGTCCACGTGTGCCCAAGAATGTCTAAACACTCTTCTACTCTTCTCATGTTCAGCATCTCCCCCATCCGGGGCCGATATACGGGGCCCAAATGCCCAATCCATAATCCATCGACCTAGGAATGCACACAGGGGCAAACAAGCGTACTACTGCTAATTTTTGGTTTGGGTTTCCACTCAAAAGCTAAAGAGCTGCAGAATTTTTGTTGGACGGTTCAGTTACAGTTTCCCGTCGTCCCGATCGCTGTCATGGGCTCATGGCTCGGGCATACTGCAGTTCAGTTGATCTGCGAAGGAGAGCGTTTCTAGCTGCAGTCAGAAAAGTCAGATGGGGTAACAGCAGTCGGCAGTCGGAGTTTAGGTGCCGGTGGCCTCCACAGCAGCCTGACCACCGGCACCGCGCGTCGCGCTCGGCCGCTCGCACCGCTGGCGTGGCCGGGACGATGGAACTGCCTGCCGAGCCAACGAGAAATGACTCTGCTTCTAGGCCTCGGCTGTAATCTGGGCCGAGTCGATTTAGCCGCACACCGGCCCAACTTGGATTTTCCAAGGGTGCCTGCCCGGGCAGGTAAGTTCTGTACCGTTCATCTGCTTTAATAATCGTGCACCCAGATCCGCCCACGCCTCCGTCGGGCCCATCTCGTGCCTGGTGCAGCGCCCCTCGCGAGGAGCCCCAGGCAGTTTTCCAGGCAGATTTTCTTGGATTCCTTCGCACGGGGCTTGTTTGGTTCTAGCCTGGGAGGAGCTGCCTGGGCCAGCCAACGTGCTTAGGCCGTCGATTTCGGTGGCCTGGGGTCACGATTGCTGCCTGGGAGATGCTGCCTGGCTCTGCTGCCGTCTCGCACGTCTCGCACGTCTCAGATTCCACTTGCCCCCTGTCTCGCACGTCTTCCGGCCATGGCAGCAACATCGGCGACGCTGCCGCGCCGCCGCTGACCTCCACGCCGACGCAGCAGCTGCCGCTGCCGCTCAACATCCTGCTGCGCCGCGCCGCCGCTGACCTCCACGCCGACGCAGCTGCTGCCGTGCTTGTGCTCCCCTCATTCGCGTTCCCATTCCATTCTCCGAGCAGCTCCTCTCGTAGCCATCTTGTTCGCCGCGTACGGAGTTCATCTTCTTCTCCAATCAGCTCTCTCCTCCATGGGTCCTTCGGTCTTTGGAGCCGCTGATTCCGGCTCCTACTCAGGTCTTCTTTGGAGACTCTTGTTCTTCTCCGGCTAGCTAGCTCTGGGTCTGCTTCCCCTTGTTCTTCTCCGGCGGCGGCGGGCAGAGGAGCAAGGCCTCGTACGCGTCGGTGTTCACGCCCACCAGGCTGCGGGTGTTCGACCTCGAGGAGCTCCGCAGCGCCACCAACGGCTTGCCGCGCGCTCGAGGTCGGCGAAGGCGGCTTCGGCTCCGTCTACCGCGCCTTTTTCCCCTCCGCCGGTGGCAGCCGTGTCGTCCTCGCCGTCAAGCGCCTCCACCAGCGCAGCCTGCAGGTCGGTCAGTCTCCTTCCTCGCATCTCCTCTCTCTCCATTTGGGCCATGCTACATTTGGGCTTAGAACAGAATTTAAGCAACAATGGTTCGATACGGTGCTTCTTGTTTCAACTTCTCCAGTTGCTGCTACAGACCTACAGTCTACAGACCAGACGAGATCTGAAGGCACAGAAAAATGAGATACGGTGCTTCTTGTTTCAACTTCTCCGGTTGCTGCTACAGACCTACAGTCTACAGAGCAGACGAGATCTGCTACTCACCAAGCTCCCTACGCTGATTTCAAACAAGGTACAGATTATTAGATATATTGTCAGTAACTTCTTACATTACCAGGGTTTTGAAGTGAATAGGTGACTTATTTAAGATCAATGGAAAAATGGTAGCTAGGTTATTTAAATCTGCAATTTGACGGCAAAAACATGTACGTTGTAACTCTGTATGCAGCATTCTGGTTTACCTGAATGACCATAGTTATACTAAAATGCAGCATTCTCTTTGCATTTTCTATATATATTTAATATTGTTTATACCTATAACTAGTATACATTTTAGTATAGCAATATTGGTTGATGAGTTCATTTCGCTCCATTCAAAAAACTACAACCTAATGCTGGGATTCTATTTTTGAGAAGTATCACAGAACAAAGCATTATGCTATCAAAACGTGATGTGAGGTGTATATAATAATTTGACTTGTCTAAACTAGATTGAAACTAAATCCTCTATTTCCCTGTACTGAGTATTCTTGTCATCTTCATATTGACAGGCATGTTCATGTCAAACTTGCTTAAAGCTTTCATTGTCAGTATGTAATTTCTCATGAATTTCATCATTGTACAGTCTATTCACATTTTTTAAAGGCTTATGCAGATCTCCTCGTGACATTTGGAAGGTCAATTTGCTTTTGAACCCTTTCAAAGCCTTTACTGCATTTAAGAGAGTATAATGTGAAATATACTTCATAATGGTAATGTGAAATATCATAGTCAGCATTATGTGTTCAACATTGCCGTCAGCAGGAAGCACTAATGAGGATTTTGTATTTATGATACACTCCACTACGATTGAAATGCTAGAGCAGAAGATGGCATCACACATGAACAGTGTTTGGAAGTTGTTACCTTCACCTCATCAAATTTGGAATGTGTGATTAGCTTCTTTTTATTTTTCCTGGTTTGATTTTCAGAAAAAGAAGATGAATCATTTGTTAAAAAATCTGTATGTAAATGTTGGCATTTGGTATTCATATTATCGGTTACCCATTTTTGTCAAGATATATGTAAATGTCCAGGTTCATCTCATATTTATTATTTTCTGCGTCTAGAACAGTAGACAAGTGTAGGCATGCAGGAGGGCACAAGCAGGTATTTGGCACCGGGATCCGTTGGCATCATGGTTTTGCACGGCGTCAGCATTTTCTCTAATTGCTTTCCTAGTTTTGGTCTACTGCTATCTCATTTTTCAAGGATTTTGGTCTACTGCTAAATTTCACATCTTGTTGGCATCATGGTTTTGGTCAGTGTTTTGAAACAGTTTTGCTATTTGTGCTTGTGACAGCATTTTATTTTTTAAAATTATGTATGTCAACCTATATTGACTCTGAGCAATAGCACATTTATATATGACTGGGAATGGAAACTGAGCACCAATTTTTTTTTGCCGATGGTGTATTGGTGTCACGGAAGTCCAGTACATAGATATGGTCTCTATTCTCTCCAGTGCATCATTGAGATTAATGGGCAACAAACTCCACATCTGGAAACTTTTATACAGGTGGTGAAGTTGCCAATATATAAGTACGTACTGTGCCAATATATAGTTTCTGATTTTTCCTTTTCTGATATATTTTATGTAATACAATTTTTATTGCAAAAGTGTGTGCCCGCATCTATATGCTACTTTTTTTTAGTACCTTGCATGTACCGGTGAACTGTGTGTTTGGGTGTCCACGAATACATAGGGATATTGTTATGTAAACAAAACTACTAATTCTTTCTTAGATCAGCTCATATTTTAAAAACACATTTCTCTCTTATGATCATCTGACGTGGGTGCTGAGCCTGTTAACCACGTTTCCACAAGTCGATAAAATATGATTCCGTTTCTTCCAGGCTCCAGCTATGTGGAAAGCATCGCGAGCTTCACAACAGGATATCAGGGGGCGCGCGATGTCCAAGACAAACCTGGAAAGTGGACCACTACCTGATCGACAGCGCAACATGGTGACACCACGTTTCCAGGAAGACCTGGAAAAAAGAAAAAAGACCTGGAAAGCTGCGCCAGGGCATTGCCGGGCGCCTGGCCATGGACCTGGTGATATGTGGACATGTGGTGCCTGGACAAAAGGATGGACTAGATGACCTGGGGAATCGGACCAGGAGTAAAAGCACTTCACCATGGGTCACCATCTGGACTGCGGTCATGCTGCACACATTCATCTACTACCTCCTGGTCAGAGAGGATCATGGGCACATGGCTCCCCAGCAGATATGCAAATGTTCTGATCTTGTAAATCACTCATCTATCTAAGAAACAAAAGGAAAGTTAACTTGGCCAGCTTCACTCTTTATGCATTCTCACTTTGATGCATATCAGTCAAATTTATGATGCATACATACCAGATATTTGAAGCATGCCATTCAATCAGTTATGCATCACATGTTTAGAGAATAAAATTTGCCAAATATATCAAGTAAATGTGAGTTTCACAACAAATTAACCTCTGCAATGAAGTAGAAAATACTCAAACTAGTGAAAATAATTCTCATCCTATCTGGTACCAAAAATGCTTGAACTCTTCCTTGCTCATCAGTCAATATGCCCAAAAATGTGCTACCAAAATCTAAAAAAGAATTGCAATATAGTCAACCTGGAAAATAAAAAACGTGATCCAATGCAACTTGAGCTTAAACAGTACAACTGTAATATACTCGTACATGGCTAAGCAAAAATTATCATATGTAAGAAGAAATTATTCAATCAGCAGACAGTTTAGTACATAACAAGTGGGGGATCATCATACCATCCTACAGCATGGCCTAAATAGTTTTTAGTACTAAAAAAGTACAATAGTGTGGCAACACAATACATTAATACGCAGTCTTGAGAGCAATCTTAGGCAGAGATAAATCAAAGGCAACAAATGGCGTCAAAAGGAGTCAACAGTGTAGCCAGAAACACTTGCTTGATTAACTTCAGCAGATCCCACAACAGCTCAAGTACTTTCTAGGTTGACCTCAGCAGTGTAGCAGTCTGTTTTGGCTAAGCACTTACATCACATGACAACCATTTTCGCAAATGGTTCTGGGTTGTGTGTGCTGTGCGGGAAGAGAGAGTTCATCCGCACAAACAAACAACTTCAGGAAGCTTTGTTGGGTCTCGCATGCATGGCTGTGGCGACCACTCCATAACTAGACAGCTAGTAACCTGTACACAAGAACACAAGAACAGATAAGAATTCATAGTACAAATAAATCATTTTCACCTGAAGCATGGGAAATAGCCAATTTATTGATCACGCAAGGAGCAAAGGCTGTTCCTTTCCATCCCTTCTGGGCAATGAGACATAATGCTTTGAGCCCAAGAACAGACTTATTCTTTTTTCTTATCAGGAACGATGCAGGTTAGGCCATTTGGGTACAGTACATGCCAGTTAATAGAATTATATTGAGTATAACATGAATATAGGAAATTTAATTTCAGAGACAATCAAATAAAAATTGCAAGACATAAGGACAAAACGAAATGACTAATAAATATTAGCAAACTCCACAGGCGAATGACTAATAAATCAAACGAACACAAAATCATGCGCCAGGAAGATACAATGATTGTAGATAATTTAAGGATACAAACCTCTAAAGAGGGAGTAGCAACATGACAAGTATCTACATTTATGAGCACTTTGGCAAGTACATTCATTATCAGCTCCTCCTTGAATTTGTTAGGTACCAAAATACACTAAATTGTTACTAATTAAGACTACAGCCCTCCACCAAACCCTGGATTGTTAGATAAAGAAATTAATGTTATTGCTAGCTACATATGTAGAAGTAGAGCCAACCTGAAATATTTCTACAGTCTAGTACTTATCAGAACATAACTTCAAGGGATTATCAACAATTCAACACTGAAAGGTTCAAATAAACAAAGCGTGGAACCATCAGTTAAAAAGGAGACGAACCAAGTAATCTGTAAAGCGGATGTGACTATCAAGCGGATTAACCAACGTCTACTCCCTAGAAAACCTGCCAAAAAACATACAGAAAAAAGATACTTTAGGGTACAGGTAAAATGACTTTTGAACACTTGAAGTGATTGATCAAGGACACTTTAGGGTATCAGGACAAATGATTGATCAAGGTCTGCTCGGTACAAAACCAGAGAACAGGAAAGTTCAACATGAATGATTTATCTAAGAGAAGCATAAAACAATTTATCTATGAGCAACTGATGCAATGTAACATACTGCTATGCAGAGGTTCCTTGCCTTGTTATGACTACACTTTCCTTTGAGATGGTTCGGACATGTCCAACGGAGGCCTCCTGAGGCGCCGGTGCGTAGTGGGGTTCTACAGCGGGCCAATAATGTTAAGAGAGGTAGAGGTCGACCCAAACTAACTTGGGACGAGTCGGTTATTAGAGACCTTAAAGAGTGGAATATCTCTAAGGATTTAGCTATGGATAGGAGCGCTTGGAGACTAGCAATTAATGTGCCTGAGCCGTGATCTTTGCTTTCTTTTCTGCTTTCCTCTAACTCTTTTTCTGTTTTTTTTGACTTTTTGGGTTTCACCTCTAGCCTACCCAACTAGCTTGGGACAAAAGGCTATGTTGTTGTTGTTGTTGTTGTTGTTTGATTATTTCCATTGAGCAAAATAAGGTGACCAATCCAGATATATAAAAAACATCTCAAGCTTGCCAATAAGTAGGGATCTCTGCAATCAAGTGGCATCTAACGAAAGCATGATATCTCCAAAAGAAAATTAATATGGACTATGGAGTGGCAGTGCAAACTTGCTCTCCAATATTACTTTTGTACAACAACAATGTAATAGAGCTAGTTAATGCATTAACTTTGATGCACTATAATTTAAGAAACAAGAGGGAACTTTAATGCATTCTCAATTTGATGCAAACTTAACTAAATTGTGATGCATGCGTACTTGATATTGGAAAGATGAAACATGACAATCAAACAGCATCTCCCTACTTATCCAGCGTGAACAAGTGTGGTGGGCCACGGCATTCTTCGTACGAATCCAAAATGAAACGAGGCATATCTCCTTGTGTGATCATATTCTGTTTAAGTTGAATATTAGCATGCCAGTCGACACCTACAAGAGAACACACGGAATTTTTTTTGAAATAAGAGCCACGCCAAAAGAAATTGTACGAGGTATGCACAACTTTTTTTGGCTAACCATCATCATGTGGATAATTTGAGTGGTCAGTCTGGGATATTATTGCCTTCTCAACTGCCGGAAATTCCGCCTCTAGCTGCTGCAACCGGAGCATTAAACCATGTCCTCTAGAAGCAGTGGCCATCACATCTTCGTGAAGGTCATGAAAAATTTCAACCGCAAACCTATTGCACATGGAGGGAAACAAAACACTTGATGCAAAGATAAAGCCAATTGAAAAATTGCATGCCGACTATTATGATGGCATTAGGACAGGAATACTGAGACTTGGAAGTACTATCAATCAACAACTGAACTCCTACATGTAAACAAGTTGGCTACTTGGCTTTATCCAATACTTATCTTGAGATGTAAACTTATCTAAGGAGAATAGTTGGATGTTCATGCACAGCAGCCCTAACTGAGAACACGATAACATGCAAAATTATGAAAAAAGAAATAATTACTGTAATTTCTCAACAACATTGAATTTGGCTAATTAACCAAAATTAATTTGAGAATACCAAAATGTATGGGAACAACAACTAATGTAAAGATGTTCTGACACACAAAACAGTAGTAAAACCAACTCAACAAAGACCAAACATTATCAATTTTTCATGCTCAAGTTGAGCCCAAAATAGAAACATATGCGTCTGTAAAATTTTAACAAAGCCCGTAGTTTGAATGATAAAGCTAGTTAGTCACAAAAAAGGATATGCCAATCACCCCCAGTCCTTTTTAAAGAAAAAAACATTTAAGCACTGGAAATTTGTTCCACATAAAAAGCGAGTTGTCACATTGCGATTCCGAAGTGTTTCATTGCAATTATGATATCCGCAACAGACCCAGATAAGGTCAAATACTCTAATGAAGGCTTGTTTATCAACCGCAGAAAGTTGTGACCAAGCAAGGTCAAATACTTCAACCCATGTCCACAAGTCACGTGATATTATCTAAAAATACCCCAGATTTAACAGAAATCGTCTAATCTCATAACTCGTGTTATAACTAACTACTAGGTGAGCTCCCATGCGTGTAACAAAGACGTCAGACAATGCAATTCCCACATTCACCCATCTCAACACCCCTGAAATGATGTGAATTCGAACCCTCAAGCCCAATTTGTACCGAAATTCAAAAAACACTAACCGGAACTCATGTCCAAAGAAGCAACACGAATGATGTGCCTAAATTGGACGAGAAGCTGCAAAAATCACTGATACACACATACCATTCGCAGCATAATCCAACCTGTACAGAAAAGCTAAAGAGCGAATTCCCCACTTGACTGATGCCCTCAGGTCGAGCAAATGAGCTGATGAATTTGCCCACTATTCTACACACAAGCACTCCCGGAACAAAGAAGGAGGGGTATCGCAATCGGCCACGAGCGACAGAATAAGCCTCAGAAAAAGTTTCCAAAATCACACGCCATCAGAACCTAGCGCTTTCACACAGAAGCGAAGCAGTCAAGCAGGTAGCAGCACTCACTCGGCGAGATCCCCCAGCTGCCGGAGCACGCCGACGAGGCCGGCCATGGCGACGCCCTCGAGGAGCGCCTCCGGGTCATCCTCCTCCCCCGGCGCCGCGTAGAGCTCCGGATCCGACAGCCCGTACTCGTTTCCGGCGGAGTCCAGCGAGCTCCGCGGCGAAGGGGACGGCGGCGGAGGGGACGATGGGGAATCACGGATTGGGATGGGGCGCAGCGTGGACGGGAGTCGGGAGGGAAGAGGTGACGACGGGAGATTTTTGCCTGGTGAGTGAGGCAGAAACCAGACAGACGGGGTGCGACGCGGGGCAACAGAACAAGGCCAGGCATGCGCACGCATCTCGAAGCAATGAAATCCGGCGGTAGAAAATGTGCCTGCCCGGGCAGGTACCGGTGGGATAACAATTCCCCACACCGGCCCACGCGGCTCTCCCTCTGTCTTCCGCCTGCTCGAATCCCGCCGCTAGTTGCCGATCCAACGGTTCAAATGACCCCGGGGTGGACGGTAAATGAAATACCGACCACCCCGGTTTCCCCTCGCCGCGGCGTCGCGCTTGTCCTGCCGCCGTCCGCCGGCTGCTGAGTGGCGCCGGGAGTGACGGATCACCGTCGTCCTGCCGCGCGGAGCGCAGGCACCTCCGGCCGATGCAGCTCGGCTGTCTCCGGATGAGATTTTCCGCCTCCATCGCACAGCATGCACCTGGGTCGTAAATGGCGAGGGCCTCGCCGCGCCGGCGCGTTCTCGCGCACCGCCACCGCGGCACCGCTAACAACGCTACTGCTGCCTTTTGCTGCCGCTGTAGGGAAGAAGATGCCTGGAATATCCGAACTCGGCACCCGATTTTACGATGCCAAAAGAAGCGAACAGGTTCAGCTCGCTCGTTGCGGAGTCGCCGCCTCCATTGGCGAGCCTGCGTGCACGCGGCGGTGCGCGGAGCGGCAACGTATGGCAGCTCTCAAGATGGGCGTGGAAAACGACGACCTGGGAACCGGCACCCGCCGGCGCGACGACGAATTGTTGAAGGCTGAGTGCCTGAGTGCACCAGTCAAAGCTGTAAACGCTTCCGGATTGAGTTGCGGAGCTTCTCCTTCGCGGCGTTCTGATCACTGTTACCATGTTATGGGCTTATGGCTTAGTCGCTTGGATTGGATGTGGTCAAGTTTGACGTCCCTGTGGTCGTTTGTTAATCAGAATTGTCAGTTTGGGATATTATCTCTGTGATCAAAAAAGAGAGAGAGAAACATAGTCCGTGCTCCCTGACTCCGCGAGAAGAAACAGAGTTCCCTCAATCAAAAGAGAGAGATAGAGAAGAAACAGAGTACACGGAATTCTCACGAGACAAGGACAAACAAGACAATTGGCGAAAAAGTCTTCACGATCTAATTGTACAACGTGCCGCCGTAGACAAACCGCCTCACCACTCGGACCAGCTCGTCCCCGGCGTCGCCCCAGGGCTCCACGATGAAGAACCCGTGATGCTGCCCATGGAACTCGACGAGCTCCACCGGCTTGCCCATCGCCTTCAACCTCGCGACATAGTCCGCGATGCGGTCGCGCAGCAGATCACGCTCCCCGCCCACCACCAGCACCGGCGGGAACTCCACGGCGTCGAGCGCGGCGCTGCGCGGGCCGAACGGGTTCACCATGGGGTGGTCTCGCGTGGCCCCGGCCGGCAGGGCCAGGCGGAAGAACTGGTCCGACACCGGCAGCGTCAGGAACGGGCCCGGCGGGAACGCCGCCTCGGACGCCGTCCTCTCGGCGCCGGCGAAGAAGGGCCAGAGCAGCACGTACCCCGCGACGCGCGCCGGGGCCACGCCGAGCGCGCCGGACCCGACGGCGACGGCGACGTGGTGCGCGATGCTCCCGCCCGCCGAGTCGCCGGTGACGAACACCCTGCCGAAGTCGGCCGACGCGGCGAGCCAGGGGTCGGCGTCCGCTGCGGCGGCAGCCTGAGCGCGGACCCAGGAGATCAGGGTCCGCGCGTCGTCGTGGGCTGCCGGGAGGGGGTGCTCGGGCGCGAGGCGGTAGTCGGCGGAGAGGACGATGGCCGGGAGCTCGCCGGCGAGGCGGAGGCACGACACGTGGGTGTTGGGCATGCTGAAGCTGCCGACGCAGAACCCGCCGCCGTGGAAGAACACGAGCACCGGGAGCTTCTCGGAGGCGGCCTCGCCGGCGTTAGCACCGGCGGCCGGCTTGTACATGCGGAGCCTGAGGTCGTGGGTTGGGTCGTACACGACGTCCTTCCACTCGGCGGGCGATGTGGACGGGGAGGACGCCGGAGGGAGGCCGTTGGCGTCGGCGTGACGGAGGAACGTGCCGTCGCTGAGGAGCTGGGCCACGCCGGCGAAGTCCGCGACAACGTGCGGTGCAGCGTCGCCGGAGACGGTGGCGGCCTTAGCTGAGGTGGAGGACGTCATGGACAGTTGGTGGCTGTGGCCTGTGGCTGCTACGGGGATTATCAGTAGTCTGATGCCGGTGGTGCCGTGGTGGTTCTCTGCACTTATATAGGCGTAGGTCCGTTGCTTGACGCCTACGAAGTTTGCTTCCTGGTCGCATTTGTTATCTTCCTGGTCGCATTTGTTATGCGGCAAATCGTTGTACGTGGACTGTGGTAGTGCAGCACCTTTAGCTTATCGTCAGAACTTTCCAGTACTCAGGTGATTTGCGGGGCTCATGGTTCTTGTGCCTTTACTTCCTGGTGGCTTCGCTTCGCAGGAGAAACCACCGTGATGGCAAGAAAATCCTATAAAATATATTGGTCTTGATGCAATCGGCAGGCAAAGTTTTTCCAACGGGAGGAAAGGAGATTGATGAGAAAATCCTATAAAAGTCTGGCACCTACGACCTACCACAGCAACAAGCAAGTGCAACTTTGACGTTTATGATGTGCCACGGAAATGGCGAATCAGAATCCTTACTTCACCCAAAAGAATCACGGGTTCAGTGCCGGACTGCCGGGTGGACTCTCCGACAGAACTACTCGTGCACCGGCAACGTCACGAACGGCCCAGGCGGGAGCACTGCATCGGACGCCGACGAAGAAGGAACGGCCAGAACAGCACGTACCCCGCGATCGACGCGCGCCGGCGGCATTGGTGGTTGGTGCTTCGCGTGAGGCGCTGGCGGACGTGAGCAGGAGCCGACGAACGACGAGATGGGTGCTATGCTAGTCCGCAACACGATCACTCGTTGCTTGGTGGGATGGCGCCTACGGATTTGCTTGCTGATCGATCTGCATTATTCTTTGGGTGCTAGCAGCTCCATTCCAAGTCCCATCCAGTGACTTTGTAGCTCCATCTCGCGGCAATGACGTAGCTAGCTAGGATGGATATCAGGATATGTTGCCGTGATACACTGATACCGTGCGACCAGCCGACCAAACCAAGGTAACAAAAAAGGGACCCTTCTTTTGGCACGCGGGCCATCAGGTGCACCGCACCACACATCCGATCGATCTCCACTTGGGCCAGAAACGACGAGAACTCCGCGATATCCTCCCCAAAAAATAAAAAATCCCGCGTCCCCCTCCCCTTTGCGCCACTTGCCGCTGCCGGCCCGACCCAGCCAATCCCGCGCGCGCACCTGAACGGGCCGGAGTACCGGAGCCACAGCCACACCCCTCCGTGAAAAAGCAAGCGTTCGCATCGCCCGGATGAACGCGAACCGGCGTCTCCGACGAAGTGCGGTGGCAACGGAAAGGCTCCCCACGACCGGGCCGTAAAGCCGCGTACGGCGGCAGCGGCGGGCGGACGGACACCCACCGAAGCTGCGAAGCAATTGCCGCCCCCCATTCACCATTGACGGGGCTACCACTCCACAAGCTCGCTCGCTTGGCGTCGCCGCCGCCGCCGCCAGCGCCTGGCCTGCGGAATGCCGCAGTCCGTCCTGGCCCGCTTGCCCCCGGGCTCCGTCCGGCTCGTCGTCGCCTTCGGGCTGCTGCTCCTCGTCTCGCTGCTCGTCCTCCTCCGCCGCTCCGGGGCACCGGTGGCGAGGGCCGCCGTCGGCGGCGATGGCGGCCGCCGCGTCCCCGACCCCGCCGCGCTCTTCCTCTCGCTGTCCGCGGGGGCCAACGCGAGCATCAAGGCCGACCTCCGCGCGCTCACCGCGGGGCCGCACCTCGCGGGGACGCCCGCGGCGGCGGGGCCCGCCGCGCACGTGCTCGGCCGGCTCCGCGCCGCGGGGCTCCAAACCCTAACGCGGGAGTACGCGCCGCTGCTCTCGTACCCGGGGAACGCCTCCCTCGCGCTGCTCCGCGCCGACGGGTCCCTGCTCGCGCGCCTGTCGCTGGAGGAGCCCGCGGACGAGGGGCGCCGCCTCGTGCGGCCCTACCACGCGTACGCGCCGTCCGGCGGGGCCGTCGCGGAGGCGGTGTTCGTGAACCTCGGCCGCGAGGAGGACTACGCCGCGCTCGAGAGGCTCGGGGTGGGCGTGCGCGGCCGCGTCGCCGTGGCGCGCCGAGGGGGCGGGTACCGCGGCGGGGTGGTGGCGCGCGCGGCGGCGAAGGGCGCCGTCGCCGTGCTCATTGCGGGCCGCGAGGACGGGGGCGTCGAGAGAGGCGTCGTTCTGCTCGGCGGCCCCGGTGACCCTCTCACTCCCGGGTGGGCCGCCACCGGCGGAGCCGAGCGTTTGGGGTTCGACAATGAGGCAGTCAAGCGGCGGTTCCAGACGATCCCCTCCATGCCGGTGTCGGCCAAAACGGCAGCAGCGATCATTCGAAGCCTGGGTGGCCCGACCATACCGCCGGAATGGCAGGCTGGGCTTGGGGTGGATGCCGGTGGTGTTGGGCCGGGCCCCACGTGGGTCAACTTCACATATCAGGTATGCGTTGCCTGGTGTTAGTTTCTGTATGATTGAAGACAACAAAACGACATGTATGCGGACTAACTGGATGGACAGCTAGATCCAAAAACATATGTAGTTTGCTGTTATCATACTCCACACTCGTCCAATGTTGTTATGAAGTCATATGGCATGTTTGATTTGTCTGGATTGGGAATAGGCCCCTCTGTAGGAAGTGAATTGACGTTAGCTATTATGGATAGCTTGTTTCTTCTGTTGTAGCGTACTGGATTGTCTGTCTATATTTGTGTGCTTCCATCTCTGGAATTATTGAAAGGGTGATTATTGCCTAAATTGTTTCAGATGCTAAAATTAGGTGAGAAATTTGTGATTTGATGGGTAACTTCATTATCCTATTTTTGAGACAATTTTGGAGGTACATCAGTTGTACTTGTACCCTTAGTGTACCAAACAGTGGTTGTATTCTGGTTTGGTTTATCTCTATATGGAGTTGTACCCAAGAGTCCTGTACACTATATGCAATGGGCAGTGAGCCTGGTTCAGTGCCACCGTAATAATTGGTCTATTTGTAGTCAAGGCAGCAATTGAAGATCAATAAACAATAAAGTAAAGTTGATGCTCGCTTGTTGCCATGGTTGTGGTGGAGCTTCAAGAGGAATGCAGGGGGGAGGGTGATGGTGAAGCTATTGAGAAAACAGTTGGGATTGATATTTTTAGTGTGCAAATGGTAAAACTAGACTCAATGAAGTTCCACCACTGGCACCATGGTCTCATGGATTTACGATTTCTATCTATTAGTAGATAACAAACTAATGAAGTGTTTGATCTGAAGAAATGGACTGGTTATAGAGTCATCAGATCATTAGTCTCTAACCCCTGAATTAATCTTCTTATTTAGTTTGTGGAAATGCATGGATTGCTTAAGCACCATGCCAATACACATGACCAGAATGCCAGAAGAAGACAAGGAATAATTTGTGCTATATAAATTTTCATAGTTATGAACAAGTATTTAAGTGCCATAGGTTTTGCAAGTAGTACGTCTTTTGACCTCTGTTCTGCTTTCTTGACATTTCTGCCTCTGTGCTTATTCTATACCATGCCCTTTTCACAATGCAATTGAACTGATGACCTTTTAACTGCACGATTGTCCACAAATCATATGTCTTAGAGGTTTTTGCTCTTGTGTAGTACAGTTTGTTCATTCGAATATTTGGAATGCAAGTTTTCATCATTGTTACCTATGATATGTCGTGCATGAATATGTACTGTATTTGTTTCATATTGTTGAAAGTTCTGTGCAAGTATTACTGTACTTGTATTTTCTAGATAGATGAGACCATGATTGCTCTTATTTCTTTGTTTAAGGAGGACAGGAAGTTTGAAATAATTCAAGACATTTTTGGTGTTGTAAAAGGGTCCGAAGAACCTGACCGTTATGTGATACTTGGTAACCACAGAGATGCATGGACCTATGGAGCAGTTGACCCTAACAGTGGGACTGCTGCACTTCTTGACATTGCTCGGCGTCTTGGAATAATGCTGCAGTCAGGATGGAAACCACAGAGATCCATCATTCTTTGTAGTTGGGACGCTGAAGAGTTCGGGATGGTAAGTAGACATTGAAGAAAGATGATAATAATATGTTAATGTATAAATGTTAGGTATATAAAGCAGACCCAGCTGTGCTCTTACATTACACATGTTGGTTATGTTTATTTTTTAAATCACATATGATACAACTACCTGAATATTTTGGACAGGATTGACTTAAAAGACTCTTTACAATGCATATCCGATGCCGAATAACAGCATTGTAGTTTAATTTTCAATTCTATATATCTGAATATTAATATCTGGATAATTTTTCTGCCTTTGCTTCATATATGAAATGCTTTTTTTTTTCTGCCGTTAGTTCAGGTTAGGTCTGTATGCTATCTAGCTGTTAGCATTACTTCTTGTTGCTCTTATTTGTCTATATTTTGAAGGTTATTTTTTCCAGATTGGATCAACTGAATGGGTTGAAGAGAACCTCGAAGATCTGCATTCTAAAGCTGTAGCTTACTTGAATGTTGATTGTGCTGTGCAAGGTGTGGGGTTTTTTGCTGGCTCTACTCCTCAATTGGACAAACTCTTGGTTGATGTTACAAGACAGGTAGAATGATCTTTTTTGTTGCACCCTTGTATGTCTCTGTTTTTTAACTAGAAACTGTATTCACTTTCACCTAACTAGGTAAGGTCTGAAATCATGGTGTAGTAAAATTATTTATTATTCGACAACATGGTTTTTTTTTGAATCTAGCATCATCTAGCCTCTTGCATATGTTCGGAAGTCGTAACAGCTTAGCTTGAGACATTAAGCAATACTGGTACTCAAAATCATATAATTGCTATGCAACTTTCTGTAGTGCAGCTAAGCTAGACTGCAGAATGAATACACAAGACTATATTTGAAACTTCTGTTTTCCAGGTAAAGGATCCTGATGTCATGGGAAAGATGGTTCATGATACATGGAATGAAATGAAGGGCGGCATCAGTGTAAGAATTAAGAAGTTTTAAATTTGTTCTGAGAGATGTTCAGTTACATCACAGTTGAGCAAACATACAATATAATTGTTAATTGCACTTTTTGTACTGATTTGACCAACCTTGTGTATTGTAATGTTAAGAAGTATGGCATAGCATATTTGGTTGGTTCTGCTCGCACTTTAAATCTGACTTTCCCTATAACTCCCTTTTGCTTTCTCCCAGTTTTCTCACTACTTCCTTACCTGCTTGGCTTAATGTTGATTCTTTACAGCAAAAAGCTAGCTCATTTTGAATGACCCATCACTGCTGTACTTGCCTATTCTATTTCTAAAGAATATCAAATCTGCAGATAGAAAGACTCGCCAGAACTGATTCCGACTTTTCTCCATTTCTACATCATGCTGGAATTCCCTCTGTAGACTTGTACTATGGAGAAGGTATGTCAAAACAGAACAGACCCTTTCCACAAAGGAAAATGACATGCTGGAGATTAAACATGTCTAAATCTGCAGTTGCTAATGTATACTTGTTTTGCTGGAAGCCTGGAACTTTGCTTGAGGATCATATGATTGAACGATTTTCTAAGTTTTTTTTTTGCCTGAACTGTATGCAACTTTGACTTTTGAGGCTATGTGTGCCTATCATTTATTTGTTAATATTTTTTCATCGATTGACCTTAAAGTTGGCACACACAATTTCTCCTTGCTCTATTTTCTCCTATCTTGCGTCATATTCATCTTACATGGTTTGTGAGTGTCATTACGAACCAATATAGTGCTAATGCAGAATTTCCTGGTTACCATACTGCTCTCGACTCCTATAATTGGATGGAAAAGCATGGCGATCCATTGTTTCTTCGTCATTTGGCTAGTAAGTAACAACATAGTTTGTGAAAACACCTTTTTTTTAAAAGCAGAAGGTTGCAGCGCTTCTGATATTGCTGCTCAAAATTATGATTGAGAGCTCCTGCATCATTCGAGAAAAAAATGATTGAGTGTACTGAAACGAAAGGGGTCAGCAAGAAGAATGAACTGTTGCCCATAAAGCTAGCTACATACTCTACAATTTTCGAAGTTTTGGTGCGTCAAAATGATGTATTGATAGCATTTATTTTAGTAATCCTTGGAGTGCTCATGTAGTTTTCCTGCTTCTCCAGTCACAGAGATTTGGGGACTATTAGCTCTTCGCTTGGCAGATGATCCCGTGCTACCATTTGATTATCAGGTTTACGCTTCACAGTTACAGGTACATTGACTCTTCTCAGAATTGTACTGGAAATCTTCATGTCATTTAGCTATTCACTCCCTTTTGTGAGGGGGCTATTTATGCACACTTGATTTCTACAATTGCAAAGATGTATGAACTGGAGAATACCACCTAACGTGTCTGACATGAGCGCCATCGTGGATGGTGTTTCCAACTTAGTGGTTGAATCTGTAACTTCTCAGTGAATTTTTCATTTTAGAACATGGTTATTTCCATTCAAGTGAACTTTATCTCTGAGAACTGACATATTACATAAAACCACCATCAATTTGCTTTCAGTTAGCAGTATAGCATATATTATGATATATATTTAAATATAATATTGAAATTTACAATGTCACAGGAGCATAAAGATGCACTTTCTGCCCTGATCAGTAATAGTCAAGCAGTCAATTTGATGAACAGATTCATCAATGATCTTTCTGGTGCAGCTGCTGAAGTTCTGAAGGAGGCAAAGGTACTGATTTACTGTGCCTTTTGTTTTCATGTGTTCGGGCAGTCCAATCCTTCAACAAATTTTGCATCATTGCTTGATTTGGACAATAGACATTTAAGTTACCAGAATTTATCATCTGAGTAGCGTTTTTCAATATTTTCACAACATGGTGATTGATGGCACAGTTTGTTTTCCATTTTGCAAAGGATGTTTGAACCTCCTTGTGCTAATTCATCATGTGCTCCTTTGTTGGTTTGGATCCAAAATCCAGAAACTGCAGCAGCTGGATTTATATGACGAGCATGCTAGGATGAGAAGGCGATTGCTGAACGATCGCCTCCTACTTGCCGAAAGAAGCTTCCTGCAAGCGGAAGGACTTCAAGGAAGAGGATGGTTCAAGCATCTGGTGAGCAAAGCTGCAACTTGTTCAAAATTGAAAAAAAGAAAATTCAACTCTCCTGCACTATTTGTCATCGGTGAAAATTAAGTTTAGCGGAGGACTACGCATCTCAAGTATACCTTCTGTTTTCCCAGTTGTACTCGCCTCTGGAGGACTACGAAAGCAAGCTATCGTTCTTCCCAGGAATCACCGACGCCATGTCACGGTCGGGCAATCTGACTGCCGAAGAACGGGAGGTGACAATTCAGCATGAAGTGTGGAAAGTCTGCCGGGCAATTCAAAGGGCAGCGAGTGTTCTTAGAGGTGAATTCAGTCAGCAAAATAAACCGTCAAATTTTAGTTCCTTGGTGACTCCATGAGGCGTGTTTGTAAATAAAACAGTTGGTGTTCACCAGGAAATGATAAGAGTGATAAAATATATACCGCGTTTTGGTGGAGCAGCAACAATTTTTCTTTCACTGGCGTATACACCACGCATCCTACACAAATTGCTCTACCATCTTTTTTAGTACCCATTCAATCCTCTGCCCGGCTCTTTCCTACTCCAAAAAGAAAAAAAAACACGAATCGTAACTTCTACATGGGCTGCTTTTGGCCCCGCGCAACACTAAGGCCAGGCCCAGGCCTGACATGCGCGGCGGTGGAACAACAAAATTTCTTCTTTCCCGGCATGGAAGATAGCCGTTGAACCCTTCCAAGTACGCTCGCCCCATCCCATACATAAACACAACATCATTCTCAACGCTCAGCATCTTTGCTAGATCCTCAAAATCTCTCAACAAATCTTCTCTCCCTCTCTGCAAAATCTCCCGCTAGATCATGTCGACGAGCACGAACACGGAAGCTGCTGCTGCTGCCAGCCCGGGCAGGCGGTGCGCCGCGTGCAAGAACCAGCGCAGGAAGTGCTCCGAGGATTGCATCCTCGCCCCCTACTTCCCGGCATCGGATCCACAGAGATACGCTTGCGTCCAGAGGGTCTTTGGCGCCAGCAACGTTGCAAGAATGCTCCAGGTAAATCGATCACTTGCTCCCAGCAGGCTGTAACTATAAGCTAGCTAGCTATACTCAATTACACGAGAGCGGATGCACTTTTTCCTTAGCACTAGTGTGGTTTAGTATCGATCATTAGCACGTATATATAGATTTGACGTATAAATAGGCATTGTGTGTAGAATGATTCTTTTGCATTGAACGAAACGCATGATCTTACTTTTTTTTCGAATTTAAGAACGTTTTTGTTTACATTAGCTACGTGGAAGTAACTGGCGTGCCATTTCTCTTCTGGCTCAGAATCTCCCTATCCATGAACGCGGCAAGGCGGCGGACACGATGGCGTTGGAGGCGCACCGGCGGGTGCAGGACCCGGTGTACGGCTGCGCGGGGATCGTCGGCCGCCTCCAGGGAGAGATCAGAGCCGCGCAGTGCGAGCTGGCCAGGACCCAGGCCCAGATCGCCGTGCACGCCGCGGCGGCTCGAGCTCTGCCGGCGGTGAACTCCCAGCGGAACGCGCCGGCGCAGGGCGCTCGCCCGCCTCCGCCGCAGCAAGACGACGCGCAGGGCATGCAGGACCCGTTCCAAGGGTTGGAGGCCCTGCTCGTTGACGATTACCGCGTGGATGTTAATTTGGTGGATCATGATGACATGAATACTGACTAGCCATTGAAATAATCCAGTCCTCCAGGTGAAAAGAACGGGAAGTAGCATCGAGTCTTCATCAAGTTCAAGTTATTTTTAGTTTTAGCTTTATACGCGCGGCAGTACTCATCTCTATATGAATTACGTACCCGTGACTGAATTTAAATACAAGCTTTCTCGACGAACCAATATGGGTAGGTGTACGTGGTATATTGTGTTGCTAGCAGCTCTGACTCTACTATCGAAATGGTTTTAAGGCTCTCCCAGTTATAAATTATAGAGGTCGTTTTAGCTTTTTTTTTCTAAGTATAATATATTGTCCTACAATTTGTGAATTTGGAATGGAGAGAGTCGGAAGCTGCATTCCGGACCGGCTTACGTTGTCGCTGGCTCGGCGTCCCTTCCTGAAGGCGTTGTTGTGGAGCTCCCCCTCGGACCGTGACGTCGTTGCCTTGGACTCCGCTGATGGTCCGATCTTGCAGGTCTTCGATGGAATCTAGGCTAGTTGGTATTCCGTCTAGAGTAGCTCCGAGCTGTCTTGGTCGTTGTGCCGATTGAGTCCCGTTCGCACGTGCACGCCTTCCGTTCGATCAAAACTCAACGCTCCTGATTTACCCTGTTGAGAAAGCGGAGAGACGGAAGCGGGAACCGCCGACCGCGCCGGCAACGCAAAGCTGGCTGGCGGCGGCGGCGGCGCCAATCCCCGGTCGACGGCAGCGGCAAATCCTACACCGCTTGAGAGCCCTCGCGGCACGAGCAGGCAGGTTAGCTCCCGCGAATCGAAGCATAGATAGATGATCCTTCTCCTCCCGCCGCCCCGCCGCGCCCGCCAGTTCGATCGGTCTCGCGGTTGCCGGCTTGCCGCACTCGTCCATCGGCACGAGACCGAGCAATAGCGCGCGGGAGGGGGCGGCCGGCATTGGTGGCTAGCGGCGACTCGGCGAGGCCCGACACGATGCAGGCGGCCGGCTAGGCCGAATTGATTCGATCGAAGCCCCCCTCCCCCATCTACCCAGCCAGGTACTGCAAAATTCTTCCGTAGCAAAATCATTCCAAAATCCAGTCAAAATAGCATGATTTCCTCCATACTTCGGTCCTGTCCGGCAATATTTTTTTTGCAATTGTTCATCACTCCTTAAGTTCTGATTTACAAGATAATAGCTTCGCTGTTCGCCATTGCTGTATCACCTGTACACTAGGACCACACATCTCACGCCCAAACTAAACATGCCATTATTTTTTATTTTGCAGTGGTGTATATATCAACCTCCTGCACAGGCAAGGCGATTGCAGCCTGCTGGATCTATGCTTTTGCGGTGGTTGTGCCGGCGTTCAGGCTCTCAAGGTACCGTTCGACGATGTCAAGGCCACAGAGCTCCTTGACGAGGGGCATAGTTGCTGGAACGTCCATCTGGAACGTGACGGTAGAGTTCTCAGGGCCCGTGCAGACCGAGAATTCCTTCCTAGCAGCCCTGATGGCCTCCCTCATCGCGCAGTGCACCGAGGATGCAATCAGTAGCGGAGGCTCACCCGATGCTGCGAAGAAAAGATCCGGTCCAAAGTATGTCAGTCGGCATTGCTGGTGAGCTCAAGTTGCAATATTGTCAGTTGTGGATAGGTGTACAAGGTCTGCAAGAATGTTTGTGGGGTCGGAAAAATGCGAGAAGAGCGCACCTTTCGAAGAGAGAACACGCTTCTTGTCGCGGGCGCTGTTGATCAGCTCGACATTGAACTGCTTCGGGATGGTGTCGACTGTGGGAATCTTGTAAGTCCATGTGCCGTTGTGGATGACCAGGCCATCAGAGTTCGTCGCATACTCCTCATTTATGAAGAAGCCCACTCCTTGAATGAATGCACCTTCGACCTTAGTGAATCAAGATAAGTGTTCAGAGCAGCACATTTCCACTGGCAATGATCTGCATGAGCACTTGAGCAGTTTAATTTGGCGCTAACCTGGCCCAGGTCTACTGCAGGGTTCAGGCTCTGCCCGCAGTCATACACGAGGTCACTGCGTAGGATTGTGGTTGCTCCTGTCAGGACATCAACTTCCACCTGTGACGAAATTTACAATCAAGTGTCAGAATTGAGCAGGACTGAAGCTGCAGCTTCCAATGCATAGGCTTGGTAATTGCATTTGTAGTGTTGTTATTGCAATTTGGATCAGGGATACCTCACTAATGCCAGCTCCATAGTTCAAGTAACTCCTGAAAGTTGGATCAGGGGTCCAGTATGATTGTGCCGATAAGTTCACACCCGCCATACTTGCCTGCAAATGACAATGAATGAACAGTGGGAACGGTTAGATATTGATGACGGAAAGTAGGGAGGTAGAAGATTCAAATAGATGTAATTCTTGGCATATCTTTCGATCAGGTTAAATGGCATGTTACTGACAAAGTTTGTTTTCATAAGGTTTATTCTCACCTGAGCAATCAAGGCACTCCATTCCACTGTGCCGGACTTACCCTCCAGACTCTCCTTTACAGGCTTCAGCCTCTCAACAAGTTCGGTGCAAGACTGCCGAACCGCTTCACAGCAATTTTCAGAAGTGCTGCTCCCACCGGTGAACCCTCCTTGGATCATGCTCAATGAGTCAGCCTGGATAACCCGCACCTTGTCAAGGAGGCATTCACCGCCATCAGGACACAGCTGCCCCAACCCAAATGATGTCATCTGCTTCACTTTAGTCCACAAGCCTTGGCCTATCTCAATTCCTCCAATCTCGACAGCAATGGAACCATCATTCATGACGGATACCTTGCCTGGAGTCGGACGGAGACGTACCTCATACGTGATTGGGACACAAGAAATGCCACGCTTCTTCCACTTGCTGCTGCTATTGAAGTGTTCTACTATTGTAGCTCTGCGCTGGTAGTCAGGAGATGACGCTAGCTTATCGAAAATGGAGACTAGGCTGTAGGTAGAAGCTTCACCTGCACTTTCTCCATAGAACACCGCAAGGCTGTCGAAGTCATGAAGGTTCTTCCTCCTGATGGTGTTAGTGTCGACTGAGAGTGTTGAGGCAACGTGCTCAATGATGGCTTCTGCAATGAAAGAGCCCTGCACATATCCAGGAGCCCGCATCATTGACTTGGATGAGACATTTGTCTTGCAGACCTTGATGTCAAAAGCAAGAGCGCCCCAGTTATACTTTTTGAAGCCGCCCATGATAGCAGATGGCAACAATGGACTCAGATCTGGTGTTATTCCAGCATTGAGACCAAGATCTAGGTGTACGGCCGTGATTTTGCCATCTGAATTGAACCCAACAGAGTACTTCGCCTTCATAGGATGTCGCCCGCCTGCTATTATCATGTCTGTCTTGCGATCAAGGTACATCTTAACAGGTCGCCGCAACTTGAATGCGGCAACGGCACATGCACATGCAACCTGACAAAGAGGAAATTCTTGATCATCTCTAAGACTATTGCACATTTGCATTTGAAACAGTCTTCTGTTGATATCATGAACTTAAGCTCGCTGTACATTTGTAATTGAAGACAGAAGATGTTTAGCAAAGCAAAGCTCTGGTTAGTCAGGACTTACATGCATTGCTTTCATTGCCTTTCCACCAAAGCCTCCTCCAACTCTTCTGGTTATCACACGGACATTGTGAAATGGAATGCCAAGGCAGCTTGCAACCACACTTTGTGTGATCTCAAGCAATTGTGTTGAGGAATAGATGGTTATGCAGTTGTCTTCATCCGGAATAGCTAGCGCGACTTGTGTCTCCATGTAGAAATAGTATTGGGATTCAAGTTTTACCTGTGCAAACAAAAAACAGTTGGTGTGCATATGTGACCTCAGTGGAAACTCAAGAGTATTTACCCCTTGAACGAAGATGTATGTACCTCTGCTGATACAATTTTGTGGTCAGCTTCAGACATTCCTTGTTTGTAATTACCAACTGGCTTGGGGGCTAAAAATGGGGGGATTTGTATGTAGCTGTTTCGTTGGATGGCATCTTCTATTGTCAGAATTGGTGGCTGCAGATTTTCTGTGCTATACACTACAACAGCTTGTTTTGCTGCCATATAAGTATACCTCTGTGTTTCAGCAATCTGAGATTGAAGAGCAATGACAAGGTAAGCTTGCCGGATTTTACACATAAATATATTACTGTTTTGTTCATTGTTAAAGAATAGTTAAGAAATCTTACCACGACTCCAATATTTTGACCAGCAAATTCAGTAAGTTGGTCTGCAAAAAGTGCTTCATCTCCAAACATCGGGAAGCTGGATCCAATATTTTGTCCGCCGCTTGGAATATCCTTTGCGGTGATGACTGTGATGATCTTTTGTGAGGCCAAAGACGATTTGAAGTTGATGCCCTTCACATAAGCATGAGGGTGTGTGCTATAGATGAATGCTCCATAGAGGCAATCCTTAGGTGTAGGGATGTCGTCAACGTACAAAGCCTCCCCTGTGTGGTAAAAATGGATATGGAAAATATGCTGAAGAAAGAGGTTGCAAACTGAAGTTCAAGCTATGGAAATCAAATGTATGGTAAATTAGTTTCTACATTGGAAAAATAATATGTACCAGAAGCTTGGAGTTCTGCCCCTGCTTTCTTGATTGGCTTGCCGACTGGCTTGTATTCATTACTGAAAACCATTTCTTGTCTTGAGCATATTGGAAAATCATTGCTGTCAACCGTAAGATACTCCTCCGCTGAGTACCCAGTGCTACCATTTGTAGCTCCAATAGTATATGACCCATTGGTTACATTAACCTTTGCTGGTTTGTTGAAGCTGCTGGCAACGGAAGATAAAAAGGTAAACAAGAAACTGACAGCCAAGCTGATTCTATACTCAGGATGGGTTATGTCTTCTGATGGTGTAACTGTCTCTTTAAGCAATTGAATTGCTTCTAGTATAACAGACGAGCTCAATGATTTTCCCTTCAGGAAATCCTCTACCTTCCTAGCTCTGATGGCATGATCAACTCCATAAGCCCCGAACGCCAAGCTTATATCCTTAATGAGATTATCACCTGAGGCTGCATCCACTGAAGTCCTTGCCAAGAAACCAGAATTGACATATGAGACAGCATTGCCAAATGGACGTGGGGCTGCTCGGAAAGTCTCAAAGGTGATGCCATCTGAACCCCATTCTGGAATAAATATGCTCAGCAACAGGGTCCTAGAATCACATGGAGGCTGTTGCAAGAACTCCTCCAAAGTGAGGCAGAACCTTTCGGAAACTACCCGGATAGTAACTTTAGTACCCACAGCTAGCAGTATGGTGGCAATGTCCGATGCGAACTGCAACCTCTGGGCCATGATTATGTTTCCCCCTATGGTTGCAGTGTTCCGAACAAATGGTGAAGCCACTTTGTTTAGGTGATCAGCGATCTTTTTGAAGACCATATTCTCATCTGACAACACCTCAATGGTTTTAGAGATGGATACAACTGATCCAAGCTCAATCCCCTTGCTGCTTTTGTTGACAACTGAAAGCTCTGGGATTCCCTTGATGTCAATGTATTTGTCATATAGGTCATGATCCTTGTACACTCCAGACCCAGTGTTTGAAGCCACAATCTTCACAGAATTTTCATCAAACCAATTGGAACTGAACACCCTGTAAAGCTCTTCGATGCTATTAGGATGATACCAGCCATCATTGGAGACTGCCACTGGAGAACTATTCGTTTTCTCCATTGAGCAGTTGATCTCGGATTTGAGGAATTCTGGGAAGGTGCAGATGGCCCCACTGTTGTAGCCCGGTAGTTTGCTGATATCTGCAGGTTCTGCACCCTTTTTCCAGAAGCAGTTGAGACCTAGGTCCTCAAGGTCAACATCTGTCGCGAAGCTCTTGCAGGCGTCGACTATGGGCCTGTACCCAGTGCAGCGGCACAGGTTGCCGGACACGGCCTTTTCTGCCTCCGAAGTGGTGAGCTTGGAAAAGCCCGTGGGTGGGGCAGGACGGCTGGCCACCTTGTCAGCGTTGATGAGGGCAGAGAAGATGGACATGCACATGCCTGGTGTGCAGAAGCCACACTGGGAGGCATGGAAGCCCGAGAGGCGCTGCTGCACGGAGTGGTAGCCATCCTTGGTGTTGCCGATGCCCTCAGTGGTAGTCACTGAGCAGTGGTCCACGCTGCGGAGCAACGTCAGGCAGGAGCTGGCTGAGAACTCAGTCAGCTCACCGGTGGTCGGGTTGTACTTGGAGATGAGGACCACGCATGCACCACAACCGCCTGCCGCATTGGGAAATCATAGAAGCACAGCAGGTTAGCTCAATTCTTTTTCTCTGGACATACAGGACTAGTACTAGAGAGGTGTGCCTTGTATCATTACATTTAGATAAATATACCATTTTTCTAGAAAACAAGTGCAAGGGGTTAGCATAATTCCGTTGTGGGAAGTGCACACGTCTTTCCAAATTAAAAGAACCCGAAACAAAGGAAGGCTTTCCAAGACCATGACTACTCTAACTACTTATAGTATTAGCTTCATGTGTATGTTCCAGACGCTATTTTCTTATAAAAATATATTATTGAAATGTAAATGATTTCTTCGAGTCTTTTTCTAAAAAAAATAGTGCCAGCTGTGCTATAAATTTTCCGTAATATCTATACCATGAGCCAGTTGCTCAAGAAGAATTTTCTTTTCTTTGTTCTTTTAAAATAATTTTCTTCTGATTTATCAATGTGGACAGGTTCTTCATTATTTTCTGAATTCTGTGCTGTTGGGCGGTAATCGAGGCACACTGGTTAGATGAGAACGAAACAGGTAGCAGGCTAGCAGCTGAGGTTGAAGAATTTGTACTGGGATCTCCTTTGCATTTCACCATCAACCTGGTTGTTCAGGTTTGTTTAGGAAGAGGGCCTTGGGACTATGATCCCACTGGATTTTAAGATGAATGCCCCTGGACGGGCATGCCAATGCCTTTTGATGAATTTCCAGGGCTTTCTTTGTGGTACCTAGTGTATACAGGTTAACCTGTTTCAAGAACAGGATCATGTCCAAAGAATTACAAGTTTACAACTAGTGGTTGAAGTGTGCAGGTCAGGATTGTCAATGTGGCCAAAATCTTAATTTATGGTCAAAATTAAGGATGTCACTCTGCAGATGGACCTGCTGATATGGTGGTGGATGGTGAACTTGGCTACAGAGGCGGCTTTGTACTCAGACAATATGATGCACTTTTGTGAGGCAAGTATTGAATCATATAAAGGCCTAGATGAACTAGGTAGTCGTAGAAGCTTAGCTACACTGAACTCTCATGATGGTCAAAGATCTTAGGATTTTTTGGATGCCAAGTTCTGAAGTTAACATTGGCAAAGTGCGGCAAAGGAGCACATGAGACGGCGTGCAAAAGTTGTTGACCGACAAACTGGGAATATTTCAAAGTTGACAGTATGTACCAGTTTAGCTGCAGGTGGCCTAGGATTATCTCACGGAAACGGGTTCCGGGTGTTTCTTTCTACTGCAATCAAATTATTTTTCCAGACGTTGATGGCTGGTGATGGCTGACGCGAACCACCTATCGTATATATCCATATATCGCCGTTTAGCCGCTGGCTTGTACGCACCAGGCTTTGAAGTTTAAACAATGTTTTGCTCATTGAATAAACCTGAAAGCCTTTAATTTTGCTTAAGAAAGAAAGCTTGATGGGAGCCAGACTATTTGTATCTGTGCGCTAAACTCACTTTCTCAATGAAAAGGCAGCGCTTCTGCCGAATTTGTATTTTTTAAAAAAAAAAACAAACTATCCACCTCTCTACGGTTTGTTTCGGTTTAGGATCTTGACATGCCCCGGCCGGATCGTGACATGCATGCGCCAAACTGGGAGAGGAAAACAGGAATATCGTGGCTAAAACTGATGGGAACTACGCATCATGAACCGAGCAAACGACATATATATATACACGGCAAAGCCTGACATCCACACGCATATGCAAAGCTAGCCTTCGTGCACGTTCGTTCACGAAGCGAGGTAAAGCCGTGATGCTGTTACCTATATGCTCCCATGAACGTGATGTGCTTTATGTTTCTGCTTTGTTCAGACATGAGATGCGTAATTACACAAGGAAATTAACTGGAGCAAAGCCACTCCCCTGCTCGTGTATGTACATTCGTACCTTCGCCGCAGCCGAGCTTGGGTCCCCTGACGGGCGTCTGCGTGCGGAGGAATTCGAGCAGCGTCGTCGAAGGGTCCACGCCCGCCGCTTCGTATCGCTCCCCGTTCACGGCCAGCACCACCGCCTTTCCCATCTGCTCTGCTCTCCTCTGCAGCCTCAGCTTAGTGACCACCTCTTGTCCACTACTGCACCGACCTATAAATATATATACGAGATCGATCGAGCTTCCGGTCGAGCGGCAGCTGGTGATGCACGCGCTGACGACACGCCGGCCTGGGTGCGGAAGCGACGATGCACTTCCGCGACCAATAATGCCACATCTTGATCTTGTTAACTTAAGTCTTGGTCTGATTCCATCACAAAAAAAAGAAGTCTTGGCCTGATTCCATCACACACAAAAAAAGAAGTCCTGGTCTGATCTAAGACGATAGATTTGTTCGTTTGGCTTGTCAGCAGCCAGCCAGCAATATTTTTCTCTCAGCATAAATCAGTCATAAGACATCAGCCATCCAACAGTATTTTTCTCTCAGCACAAATCAACACCAGCGACCAGTCACCAGCCAGGCGAACAGGTCGTGACAGCGTATTGCTTGCTCGTCTAGCTAGTATGGGTCAACAGTCAACACAAGACATGCGTATATTCATTTTTCAGCTGGGTACAAGTGCACAGTTCGAGCAGCGTTCGAGCAACAAGTCCTTCACGGGCCCACGGACACGAAGGCGGCGGAAGGAGCGAAACACGCGCGAGTGAGAAGGGCGGCACTAAATATCACTGTCATTTTCAATCAAGAGTAAGTTTACGGGTTTTCAAGAGTGC
Source organism: Echinochloa phyllopogon (assembly GCA_033239725.1). Lineage (NCBI taxonomy): Eukaryota > Viridiplantae > Streptophyta > Magnoliopsida > Poales > Poaceae > Echinochloa > Echinochloa phyllopogon. The sequence goes on along the minus strand of BTCW01000009.1, from coordinate 4,294,797 downwards.
CACGTCGGAAGCTTGTATTGATGAATAAAAAATAGAATCTTCCTATACACTGTTTTATTTTACTGCTTCGTATGTTAGCTGTAGTATATAATGACAAGACATGGAATTTAATCTATACAAATGAAATAAAACTCTAATACCTGGTAGAGTAATAGAAGTTTCAACAAGTATTATAGTTTTGAAAACTATACACACCGAGTCTCATTCTAACGAATTTTCTTTCATCTCTATAGTTATAATCTTGTTATGCCAACAAATATAATGATGTCTCACATCATTTAGTGCAAATAAAATTCATATAAAACCCTCAATGAGAATAGCATGACATATGCATCACCACATTAAAAGAATGTTCCTCGCGAAATAGAAAATCTAAAATTAATCCAGCAACTGCAACATCAAGTACTCTACTAGCTGCTTCCTTCGATCTTATAAGGTGTAATTTGTTTGATCTTCTTATAAATCAATATTTTTAACCATCAAAGTTCAAAAATTATATGGATATACAAGATTAATGTTACTTGATTCGTCCAGAACATATACTTTTATAATATTCAAATCTTTTTTGCTTAAAATACAAACATTGTTGTAAAATATTTATTTTATTTACAACGTCTAATCATTCATTTATTTTGTTATGACTTATCATCAAAGGTATTTTAAATATAACTTATTATTTCATATATTTATAGAAAAAAATTAAATAAGATGAATGGTTAAATATTGTGAGAAAAAACAATAATAAGTACTACCTTTATTTGCTAATAGATGAAGTTTAGGACAGTAAAAATAGTCTAAAAAGGATTGGACCTAACGACAAATAAAAAAGATGGAGGTAGTAATAATTTAGAAGTATTAAGAGCATCTCCAAAAGACTCTATATCGTGTTAGCTAAATATGGAGATTATAACCCTTTTATAAAAATAGAAAGCCATCTAATTCAACGAGGGTAATCCAACAGATTCTATAAAGATGGCTAGTGAGGTAGGCTAACAAAAAATAGTTAGCGAATAAGGTGGGATGGAGAGCCACTAAATTTGAAGAGTCATTTACAGAGTCTGTTGGAAACGTTTTTTCTCTAACAATAGTTAAATTTTAACTTTAAAAAATAATTTAGTTACTCTCTCGTAGATGCTCTAAGGACAGTCGTAGATGCCCTCACGGGTTTATATTTGGCAATCAAGGAAGTAGTAGGTAGTAACATTCGTACAGATGAGTCCCGCTAATACGAACTGAATTTTCTTTTTTATCACTAGCAAGAACGCACGTGCGACACGTACGTTTAATATAAACACACGATTAGTTAAAAATAAGATTATATAACGATAATTGGCCAGAGACCGTATTGATTACGAACTCGACGATTCCATGTAGGCACGTGTTTTTTTACCATGACGAGGCGTAACGTGTTATGATTTCTTCAAAAGTGTGACTAAAGAGTCCGACCAAAATCGTTGGCTGATTTGTGTGTCCGTCGGCCTCGAAAGTTTTGGATCGTTATCTTTCTTCTTCTTATTATTATTACTTATTATTATTATTATTATAAAAAAGACACTAACTGAACGTGTATCCGTAGATCTAAAGCCAACGCTTCTGATTAACCTGTTGAGAAAACAGGATTGACCCCGGCCGAGTCGGCAAACTGAAATTCCCTGGGCGGCGGCGGCGGCGGGCATATGGCAACCGCCACCACCTCGTCGGGCAAAACCCACACAGCATCAGGATCTCCCATGTGTGAGTCACGGCCACGGGCACACGGCCAAGAGGGCTAGCGACCTCAACCACCGCCGCGCCGCCTGTTTGATTAGGCGATGGGCGCGCTGTCGCGGCGGGCGGCACCACCAGCCAACGGCGCGCGGGGAGGGGCCGCCGTTGCTGACGGCGACGTCGCGGGGGCGAGCGCATGGGCATATGAGGAGGCGAGGCACGGCCGTTCCAATCCAATCCCCATCTACCTACAAGGCAGGTACGCCCCTACAAACAAGTGAATATTCGTTGCAAAATTTCTTCAGAAACCAGCCAAAATCACATGATTTTCTCCGTACATTCGTCGTGCTCGGCACTGGTTTAGCTTAATTTTTCCTCTATCCTGTTCGTCACTCCTGATTCACAAGGCCGCAGCTCGCTCCACGCCTTTGCTGTATCTTTACGTACATCAGAGCATGTCCATTTCGAAAAAAAAACACCAGAGCATGCCAAATGCGGCGATGCCATTATTTCACACTGATAAACCACAATTCATCTCTGCACTACTGCGCCAGCTGCTGCATCTATGGCTCTATGCTTTCGCGGTGGTTGCGCTGCCAACGGACACGCTCTCGAGGTACCGCTCGACGACGTCGAGGCCGCAGAGCTCCTTGACGACGGGCATCGTCGCCGGGACGTCCATCTGGAAGGTGGCGGTGGAGTTTGCGGGACCAGTGCAGACCGAGAACTCCTTCCTGGCGGCCCTGATGGCCTCCCTCATCGCACAGTGCACCGAGGCTGCGAGAAGAAGCGGTGGCTCGCCTGACGCTGAAAAGGTTCCAATATGCAGTATGTCAGGGTTGCAGGCATCAGTTGTTGGTGAGCCTTAAGCCCTTAAGTTACATCAAGAAGTGCAAGAATGTTGGGAGGGGAAAGGAACATTGGGGGGAAGAAGCTCACCTTTGGATGACAGGATGCGCTTCTTGTCGGGAGCGCTGTTAAACATCTCAACATTGAACTGCTTCGGGATGGTGTCGACTGTGGGGATCTTGTAGGTCCATGTTCCATCATGGATGACCATGCCGTCAGAGTTAGTCGCGTACTCCTCGTTTGTGAAGAAGCCCACTCCTTGGATGAATGCACCTTCGACCTGAATGAATCGACAGAAGTGTTCAGAGGTTAGGGCAGCACATTTCCTCTTGCAATGATATGCAACTGCAGTTCTTATTTGGCGCTAACCTGGCCCAGGTCTACTGCAGGGTTCAGGCTCTGCCCGCAGTCATACACGAGATCGCTCCGTAGGATTGTGGTTGCTCCTGTCAGGACATCAACTTCCACCTGTGACGAAATTTCCAATCACGTGTCAGCATTGAGCAGGACTGAAGCTGCAGTTTCCAATGCATAGGCTTGGTAATTGCATTTGCAGTGTTGTTATTGCAATTTGGATCAGGGATACCTCACTAATGCCAGCTCCATAGTTCAAGTAACTCCTGAAAGTTGGATCAGGGGTCCAGTATGATTGTGCCGATAAGTTCACGCTCGCCATACTTGCCTGCAAATGACGAACAAATGCCATAACAATTGGAACAGTTAGATATACAGAAACGCATGACCGCACGTATAAGCGACCGCAGAGCTTATACGTTCGGCCTTGCATGTCGCACTTACAAGTTTTAAATTTTGTTGAAACTTTGCACACATAATAGTATCAAGTAGATGTAAATTATATCAAAAGTTGAGATTCAAACAAATTTTGTAAAAATTCACACGAAAAAAACAAATTTCAGCCGCTAGAGGACAAAATCCAGGATGGCTGAAATTTGTTTATTTTTCATATAAATTTTTACAAAAGTTTTTTGAATCTCAACTTTTGGTATAATTCACATCTACTTGATACTATTATATGTGCAAAGTTTCAAAAAATTTTAAAACCTCTAACTACAACATGCATAAGCCCCGCGGTCGCTTATACGCTCGGTTTTTTCGCTCCGGTTAGATATATAGTGAGTTCCTCCTCTACTGCTACTGATTCTGATTGCTGTATATTGATGGTCGAAAGGAGGGAGAGGGAAGCAGAAGATTCAAATAACTGGCATATCTTTCAGTCAGGTTATTTGTCATGTTACCAATAAAGTTTGTTTTCTTATGGTTTATTCTCACCTGAGCAATCAACGCACTCCATTCCACTGTGCCGGTCTTAGCCTCAAGACTTTCCTTTATGGGTATCAGCCTCTCAACAAGTTCAGTGCATGACTGTCGAACTGCTGCACAGCTATTTTCTGAAGTGGTGCTCCCACCGGTGAACCCTCCCTGGATCATGCTCAATGAGTCGGCCTGGATAACCCGCACCTTGTCAAGGAGGCATTCACCGCCATCAGGACACAGCTGCCCCAACCCAAAAGCTGTCATCTGCTTCACTTTAGTCCACAAGCCTTGGCCTATCTCAATTCCTCCAACCTCGACAGCAATAGAACCATCATTCATGATGGACACCTTGCCTGGAGTCGGAAGGAGATGTACCTCATACGTGATTGGCACACAAGAAATGCCTCGCTTCTTCCACTTGTTGCTGCTATTGAAGTGTTCTACTATTGTAGCTCTACGCTGGTAGTCTGGAGATGACGCTAGCTTATCAAACATGGAGACCAGGCTGTAGGTAGAAGGTTCACCTGCACTTTCTCCATAGAACACTGCAAGACTTTTGATATCATGAAGGTTCTTCCTCCTGACGGTGTTAGTGTCTACGGAGAGTGTTGAGGCAACATGCTCAATGATAGCTTCAGCAATGAAAGAGCCCTGCACTTCTCCAGGACCCCGCATTGCCGACTTTGAGGAGACATTTGTCTTGCAGACTTTGGTATCAAATTCCAAAGAGCCCCAGTTGTACTTTTTGAGAGCACCTATGATATTTAGTGGCAGCAGTGGACCCATATCTGGTGATATTCCAGTATTGATCCCAAGATCAAGGTGCAATGCTGTGATCTTGCCGTCTGACTTGAACCCAACAGAGTATTTCGCCTTCATAGGATGTCGGCCTCCTGCCATTATCATGTCCGTCTTGCGATCGAGGTACATCCTAACCGGACGTTGCAGCTTGAATGCGGCTACTGCGCATGCACATGCGACCTGACAAAGAGGAAATTCTTCGTCATCACTATTATACTTGCATCTCTTCTGTGAGATAGCGAACTTCAATTGACAATACATTGGTAATTCAAAGTTGAAACTATATAGCAAAGAGAAGCTCTAGTTAGTCTGTACTTACATGTGTTGATTTCGTTGCCTTTCCACCAAAGCCTCCCCCGACTCTTCTGGTGATCACACGGACATTATGAAAAGGAATGCCAAGGCACCTTGCAACCACATCTTGTATGAGTTCAGGAGATTGTGCCGAGGAATAGATGGTTATGCTGTTATCTTCATCAGGAATAGCTAGTGCCACTTGTGTCTCCATGTAGAAATAGTATTGGGATTCAAGTTTTACCTGTGGAAATCAAAATACTAGGCGTGAGTGTTTGGCATGTCAGAAATCAGAGTATACATCACTGAACATAAAGAGGTATTATGTACCTCTGCTGATAAAATCTTGTGTTCAGCTTCTGACATTCCTAGGTTGTAATCACCAACAGGCTTGGGAGCAAAAAATGGAGGGATTTGGAAGTAGCTGTTATGTTGGATGGCATCTTCTACTGTCAGGATTGGTGTCTGAAGATTTTCTGTGCTATACTCAATAACCGCTTGCTTTGCTGCCATATAAGCATACTTCTGTGTTTCAGCAATCTGAGTAGTAGAAAAGCAACACGGGGTTGTGAGGTTTTTTGATTTTTCAAAAAAATGCATAACTGGTTTTGTGTAATCTGAAAGAACACTTGAGCAACATTACCACGACACCAATATTTTGACCAGCAAATTCAGCAATTGGATCAGCAAAAAGTGCTTCTTCTCCTAGCATCAAGCAGCTGCTTCCAACATTTTTTCCACCTCTTGGAATATCCTTTGCGGTGATAACTGTAACCACTTTCTGTGAAGCCAATGACGATTTGAAGTTGACACTCTTTACATGAGCATGAGGGTGTGTGCTGTAGATAAATGCTCCATAGAGGCAATCCTTGGGAGCAGGGATATCATCAACATACAAAGCCTCCCCTGTTCATGAATATGGTTTAGTACATTTTTGAAGAGAGGAAATATAGTCACTAAAGCATGCATGGACGAAGGCTTATTAGATGGTTTTGTACTGATGAAACTATTCTACATGTTTAGACGTTCAAAATATTGAAGGCCATGGAAGTTAACCATTATAGGATCTGTTTGGAAGTTCAAACTAAATCATTTTTATGCATTGGAATGAGAGTTAATACCAGAGGCTTGGAGCTCTGCCCCAGCTTTCTTGATCGGCTTGCCAACAGGCTTGTATTCATCACTGAAAACCATTTCTTGTCTTGAGCGAATTGGCAAATTATTGCTGTCTATCTTAAGATGCTCAGCCGGTGAGTACCCAGTGCTACCTTCTGTAGTTCCATTAGTATATGATCCGTTGAGAGTATCTGCTTTTGCTGGTGCACTGGAGCTGTTGGCAAGGGAAGACAGGAAGCTGAATAGAAAACTGACAACCAAGCTGGTCCTGTATTCGGGATGTGTTGTGCCTTCTGATGGTGAAATGTTCTCTTTAAGCAACTGAACTGCTTCAAGTATAACAGATGTACTCACCGATTTTCCCTTAAGGAAATCCTCAACCTTCCTAGCTCTGGTGGCATGATCGACTCCGTAAGCACCAAAAGCCAAGCATATATCCTCAATGAGATGTTCTCTTGATATCCTTGCCAAGAAAGCAGAGTTTACATATGAGACAGCATTGCCAAAAGGACGAGGGGCTGCTCGAAAAGTCTCAAAGTTGATATCATCTGAACCCCAATCTGGGACAAATATGCTCAACAGCAGGGTCCTGGGATCACAAGGAGGCTGCTGCAAGAACTCCTCCAGAGTAAGCCATAGTCTTTTGGAAGCCACCTGGATGGTGACCGTCGAACCTGCAGCTAGTAGCACGGTTGCAATGTCCGATGCGAATGGCAACCTTTGTGCCATGATTATGTTTCCACCTATGGTGGCAGTGTTCCGGACAAATGGAGCAGCCACTTTGTTCAGATGATCAGCAATCTTTCCGAAGACTATATTTCCATCCGAGAAGACCTCGATTGCTTTAGAGATGGAGACAACTGATCCAAGCTCGACTCCCTTGCTGGTTTTGTTGATCACTGAAAGTTCTGGGATCCCCTTGATATTGATATACTTGTCATAGAGGTCCTGATCCTTGTACACTCCAGAACCAGTGTTTGAAGCCACAATCTTCACAGAATTTTCATCAAACCAGTTGGAATCAAACAGCCTGTGAAGCTCTTCGATGCTGTTAGGATGGTACCAGCCATCGTCAGAGACCGTCACAGGAGCACCATTTGCCTGATCCACTGAAGACTTGATCTCGGATTTGAGGAACTCCGGAAAGGTGCAGACGGCGCCACTATTGTAGCCTGGTAGCTTGCTGACATCTGCAGGTTCATTACCTTTCTTCCAGAAGCAGTTGAGCCCCAAGTCTTCGATGTCGACATCGGCCGTGAAGCTCTTGCAGGCGTCGACGATGGGCCTGTACCCGGTGCAACGGCAAAGGTTACCGGAGACAGCCCTCTCGGCCTCCGCTGTGGTGAGCTTGGAGAAGCCATCGAGTGGCGTAGGGCGGTCGGCCGCCTTGTCGGCGTTGACGAGGGCGGAGAAGATGGACATGCACATGCCGGGCGTGCAGAAGCCGCACTGCGAGGCGTGGAAGCCAGCGAGGCGCTGCTGCACGGGGTGGTAGCCATCCTTGGTGTTGCCGATGCCCTCGCTGGTGGTCACCGAGCAATGGTTGAGACTGTGGAGCAGGGTCAGGCAGGAGCTCGCGGAGAACTCGGTCACTTCGTCAGTATCCGGGTCGTACTTGGAGATGAGGACCACGCATGCACCACAGCCACCTGCAGCATTGTTGAGAATTTGTAAAATTCAGTCAGAGTGTAAAATTAAGTGAAGTAATTTAGCTCTCTTTTGTTTCCTTCAGTCCACACGCAGAAGAGCTGCGTTTTGCATATACTATTACATTCAGAGATAAGAGGAAAAGGAAGCATGCATGGTGCTATTTCTTTAGAACACAAGTGCAGGAGCCCGGCTAGCATGCATACTCGTCTCATGCAAAGTGCAGACTGTAATAGTTCAAAAAAGAGAGAGAAAATAGTTGAAAAAAGTAATACAATCCGGCTTATAGTAGAATTATTAGCCTCCTTCAACTGTCCCAAATGTGTTATATCTGTTTTTTTAGGAAAAACACAATGATCTTGTGTTTAAAGGAAAACGCTTTTCTTTGGTCTTCCCTAGCTGATATCGAGAACGGAGAATAATACTCACACTATGTGTAATTTGTTTTCAGTTTCTGCTCAGATCCATGCTGCCAAATCACCAGATGCCAATCAAGGCCGTGTTTAGTTTCCAAATAGGGGGTGGAGAATTTGGGAGTTGTGGGTCTCTTCGTAATCATTGCGTCACTGTAGCATTTCGTTTGTATGTGCGAAAAATTATCCAAAAATTGATTAATTAGGCTCAAAATGTTCGTCTCGTAGAGTACAACAAAACTGTGTAATTAGTTTTTGATTTCATCTATATTTAGTACTCCATACATGTTATGACATTTTGATATGATGTGAAATCTTCTTTTTACATAGTAAATTTAAGAGTTGCTTTTTGAAACTAAACAGCGCTATGAAAGCTACAGCTTGCGTATCCGGCAATCAATGGCGCTCTGACGTAGTACCTTCGCCGCAGCCGAGCTTGGGTCCCCTGACAGGCGTCTGCGTGCGGAGGAACTCCAGCAGCGTCGTCGACGGGTCCACGCCGGCGGCCTCGTACCGCTTGCCGTTCACGGCCAGCACCGCCGCCGCCGCCGCCTTCCCCATCTTCTCCACCGCCTCGATGACCAGAACGGCAGCACCTGTACTTACGTCCTCTCCCCCGCTGTACACTATATTTATATATGTAGTAAGTTCTAGCTCCCGATCGAGCTGCAGCCGGTGAGGTTGTTGATGTGTCGTGTGTGCGAGTTCCTCCCAGCTGCCGAGCGTGCGCGATCAATGACGTCTTATTACGTGCCCTGATAGGAAACATTATAAAAGTCCAAACCGAACATTATAAAAGTCCAGTCCAGCCAGCATCTTGGACTTGCACGTACCGGCGGACCGGGGGGTCACTGGCCGGCCGGCGGTCAGCGTCAGCGTGCTGTTTCGTTACGGCTGTGACTGTCGGCCGTGTTTTTTCTGACTTGACCAATAATTAAATAATTAAGGATATTAAATAAACTCAGTTACAAAACTACTTGGACTATTTCACGAGATATATCTAATGAGTCTTTTAACCGCATGATTAGAGAATGGTTAATGTAGTATTATTGTAGCAAAACATAGATTAAGTAGGTTTATTAGATTCGTCGCGTAAAGTTGTACTCATCCCAAAAAAGATTTTGCAAATAGACTTCATTTAGTACTCCATGCATGCAAGATTCACTTTAGAAATTTTTTTCCGCTCCGTTGTGAAACACGAGCTAGCTCAAAAAAACTCTTTTAGCTGCTAACAAACACTACACATTCAAAAGTTTGAGAAGACTGCTGACGCTCTCAATCAAAGACAGATATGTTTCTCGTGCGTGGCTCCGCGACTGATGTACGTACGGTACGTACTTCAATAAATCAGTAGTATTGTTATGCACAACGTCTCGCTTGTTTAGTTTTCAAAAAACAACCCCAAAGTTCGCTATGTAAAAAGAAAATTTCTATCACATCAAAATGTCATAGCATGCATGAAGTACTAAAGCTAGATGAAATCAAAAACTAAGTGTACTTCTACGAGACGAACATTTTAAGCCTAATTAATCAATTTTTGGACAATTTTTCATATAAACAAACGAATTGCTACAATGACGTAATGATTACGACGTGACCTCAAACCTCCAATTCTCACCCCCTATTCACCATCTAAACAAAGCCTTAACGTTCTTTGAGCTCATCCCATCTCTAAAATACTTAAGTCTCTCGCCAGTCGCCCCGTTACATCTCTTGGTGCTTCGGATTTGCAGGAAATATTATATGCCGCCTATATAGGCGGTGACTAGAAGTCGTCATGTCGCACACCTCCCAGAACATTACCCTTTCACTTTTATAAGATTTTTTTATTCACGCCTGCCGTCTGGTTTTGAACTCTTGATACTCAATCCCGGGATAGGACATAGGTAGAGCAAAGAGTTTCGAATGCATTATGTTCACATTTCAACTATCCTCTCTTTAGAAAACAGTCTACAAGGCAAACGTGATTCTGATTCACAGAGAAACTAAAAGCCAAAACGTTTCTAGTATAATCCAAAACCATATCCAACGGTAATAAGTGATAGAGATCAGGGTTTAAAATATAGTAAGCGAGAGCTTTCCAATTAAAAAAACGCGACAGTATCCGCGAGGCTGGTTGGCGTCTGCGGCCCAACTGCAGTGGCAAAATCCACACAGCATCAGCCATCAGCCCATCAGGTTCCCCTCAAAAATAAAATCAGCCCATCAGGTCCCGCGAAATCAAGCGGGCCGAGATGTCCCCTGCCGCGCCGCCGCCTGTTGTACTGGGGACGCGCGGCCGCCGCGCCCACGCTCCATCGCCCGCCGGAGCCGGCACAGGAGTATGAGGGGCCGCCGTCGCGGTCCGGCGAGGGCACGGGGCCGAACACATGGCAGCCTGTGCAGCGGCGAGGCCTGAAACCTAGCTGTTCCAATCCCATCCCCACCTATCCCGACGGCAGGGCAGGTACGCCCCCACGGATGATTCATTGCAAGTGTTCTTCAAAATTCAGTCCAAACCACACGATTTCCTCCACACATTCGCTCTACCCAACACATATTTAGTTTATCTTTCTCTCTATACACTGTTCATCACTCGCGGTTCACAATTCTATACCTCGCCAGCCAATGTCATGGCGTCATGCCATTACTTCACACCTATTAACCTCATTCATATCTGGCAGGGGTGAGGCTTGCTGGATCTATGCTTTCGCAGTGTTTGGGCCGGCAGCAGATACGCTCTCGAGGTACCTTTCCACGACGTCCAGGCCGCAGAGCTCCTTGACGACGGGCATCGTCGCCGGGACGTCCATTTGGAATGTGGTGGCGGAGTTTACGGGACCAGTGCAGACCGAGAACTCCTTCCTGGCGGCCCTGATGGCCTCCCTCATCGCGCAGTGCACTGAGGCCGCGAGAACCAGCGGTGGCTCGCCCGATGCTACAGAGATCCAATCCGCAGTATGTCAGGGTTGCAGGAGTTAAGTTACAGTGCTTGATTTTTAGTCATCAAGAACAAGTTCAGAAATCTGCAAGAATGTGGGAGGGGATGGAACTCTGTGGGAAGAAGATCACCTTTCGATGACAGGACGCGCTTCTTGTCGGGAGCGCTGTTAAACATCTCAACATTGAACTGCTTCGGGATGGTGTCCACTGTGGGGATCTTGTAGGTCCATGTGCCATCGTGGATGACCAAACCATCGGAGTTTGTCGCATACTCCTCGTTTGTGAAGAAGCCTACTCCTTGGATAAATGAGCCTTCGATCTGAGTGAATCAAGAACATGGTTAAGAGAAGTATACAATCAGTGATCTGCACAGATGGTTTTTCTTATGGAGCTAACCTGACCCAAGTCCACGGCAGGGTTCAGGCTCTGCCCGCAGTCGTAGATGAGGTCACTCCGTATGATTGTGGTTGCTCCTGTCAGGACATCAACTTCTACCTGCAGTGTTCATTTGCAAATTTCCAATCACATGTCAGCATCAAGAAGAAGTGAAGCTGCAGTCTCCAACAATTTGGTTTGGTAATTATATTTGCAGTGTTGTTATTGCACTCTGCATCATGGATACCTCACTGATGGCAGCTCCATAGTTCAAGTAGCCAGTGAAAGTTGCATCAGGAGTCCAATATGCCTGCGCTGATAAGTTCACATTTGCCACACTTGCCTAGAAAAGAGGAAAAAATGCCATGAACATTGCGAACTGTTAAATGCTTGTGTTCCTCACACACATTTGCTACTTCTACTCATTGGGAACTGTGGGAGGTGAAAGACTTCACGTTAGTTCTTGGTATATGTTTCAATCAGGTTAAGAGGCATGTTACCAACAAAGTCAGACATACTAGGCTTATCCTCACCTGAGCAATCATGGCACTCCATTCCATGGTGCCAGCCTTAGCCTCCAGACTCTCCTTGATAGGTTTCAGCCTCTCGACAAGCATAGCACACGACTGTCGAACTGCTTCACAGCTAGTTTCAGAAGTAGTGCTGCCACCGGTGAACCCTCCCTGGATCATGCTCAATGTGTCGGCCTGGATGACCCGCACCTTGTCCAATAAGCATTCACCACCATCAGCACAAAGCTTTCCTAATCCAAATGCTGTCATCTGCTTCACCTTGGTCCACAATCCTTGACCTATCTCAGTCCCTCCAACCTCAACTGCGATGGAACCATCGTTCATGATGGACACCTTGCCTGGAGTCGGGCGAAGACTCACCTCATATGTGATTGGCACACAGGAAATCCCGCGTTTCTTCCACCTTTTGCTGCTGTTGAACTCCTTAATCATTGTAGCTCTGAGATGGTAGTCTGGAGACAATGCTAGCTTATCAAACATGGACACGAGGCTATATGTAGATGCTTCACCTGCGCTTTTTCCATAAAACAGTGCAAGACTTTTGTAGTCATGAAGGTTCTTCTTCCTGATGGTGTTAGTATCTATCGAGAGTGACGAGGCAACATGCTCAATGATAGCTTCAGCAATGAAAGAACCCTGCACATCTCCAGGACCCCGCATTGCTGATTTTGATGAGACGTTTGTCTTGCAGAGCTTGGTGTCAAATTCAAGAGCGCCCCAGTTGTACTTTTTGAGAGCCCCTATGATAGCCCATGGCAAAAACGGACTCAAATCTGGTGATATTCCAGCATTGATCCTAAGATCAAGGTGCAAGGCTGTGATCTTGCCATCTGACTTGAACCCAACAGAGTACTTTGCCTTCATAGGATGTCGCCCACCTGCCATTATCATGTCTGTCTTGCGATCGAGGTACATCCTAACAGGACGCCCCAGCTTGAATGCGGCAACTGCACATGCACATGCAACCTGACAAAGAGGAAATTTTTTGTCATTACTAACACATTTGCACTTCATATGGTGAGATCACGGAAATCAATGGACAATGCATTGGTAACTGAAAATGTTTAGGTAATTGAAAATGTTTAGCAAAGAAAAGCTCTAGTTAGTTTGTACTTACATGTGTTGCTTTCATTCCCTTTCCACCAAAGCCACCTCCGACTCTTCTGGTGATCACACGGACATTGTGAAAAGGAATGCCAAGGCACCTCGCAACCACACTTTGTGTGAGCTCAGGAGATTGTGTTGAGGAATAGATAGTTATGCAGTTATCTTCATCAGGAACCGCTAGTGCCACCTGTGTTTCCAAGTAAAAATAGTATTGGGATTCAAGTTTTACCTGTGGAAATCAAAATACTAGGAGTGAGTGTTTGGCCTCCTGGAAATCAGAGTATACATCATATTGAACATAAAGAAGTATTATGTACCTCTGCTGATAAAATCTTGTGTTCAGCTTCTGACATTCCTTGGTTGTAATCACCAACAGGCTTAGGAGCATAAAATGGATGAGTTTGGAAGTAGCTGTTATGTTGGATGGCATCTTCTATTGTCAGAATTGGTGGCGGAAGATTTTCTGTGCTATACTCAATTACTGCTTGCTTTGCTGCCATATAAGCGTACCGTTGTGTTTCAGCAATCTGAGTAATAAAAATAGCACAACATTGTGAGGATGCCTGCTGTATAATATATGAAAGAAGGCCTAAGAAACCCTACCACGACACCAATATTTTGCCCAGCGAATTCAGCAACTGAATCTGCAAAAAGTGCTTCGTCTGCTAGCATCATGAAGCTGCTTCCAACATTTTTGCCACCATTTGGAATATCCTTTGCGGTGATAACTGTGATGACCTTCTGTGAAGCCAACGATGATTTGAAGTTTATGCTCTTTACATGAGCATTAGGATGTGTGCTATAGATAAATGCTCCGTATAGGCAATCCTTGGGAGCAGGGATATCATCAACATAGACAGCCTCCCCTGTTTTTCAAGACAAGGACTAAAGTCATTTAAATGTTACAAAAAAATTCGCAGGATGAACAAAGTAGCATTCTTTTCAGAAGGTCAAGCCACGGAAACCAAATGTAATAACTGTCTATACCAGAAGCTTGGAGCTTTACCCCGTCTTTCTTGATCGGCTTGCCAACGGGTTTGTATTCATCAGTGAAAGCCATATCTTGTCTTGAACGTATTTGCAAATCATTAATATCAACTTTAGTGTGATCCTCCAGTGGGTTCTTAGAGCTGTCATTAGTATATAACCTACTGGGAGTATCAACCTTCACCATGTGAGACAGGAAGCTGAACAAGAAACCGACAGCCAAAGTGATCCTGTATTCAGGATGTGTTGTCCCTTCTGATGGTGAAATGGATTCTTTAAGCAGTCGAACAGCCTCAAGTATAACAGACCAAGTCACTACTTTGCCCTCCAGAAAATCCTCAACCTTCCTAGCTCTGATGGCTTGTTCAACTCCATAAGCGCCGAACGCCAAGCATATGTGCTCAATGAGATGCTTTCCTGATGCTGCATCCTCTGAAGTCTTTGCCAAGAAAGCGGAATTGGCATATGACACTGCATTGCCAAATGGGCGAGGTGCTACTCGGAACGTCTCGAAGGTGATGGCATCTGAACCCCAATCCGGGATGAATATGCTCAGCAGCAGGGTCCTAGAATCACATGGAGGCTGCAGCAAGAACTCCTCCAAAGTGAGGCACATCCTTTTGGAAGCCACCTGGATTGTGACCATAGAACCAGCTGCTAGTAGTACCGTTGCAATGTCTGACGCGAATGGCAACCTCTGTGACATGATTATATTTCCACCTATGGTTGCAGTGTTCCGAACAAATGGCGAAGCCACTTTGTTCAAGTGATCAGCAATCTTTCGAAACACCAGATTTCCATCTAACAACACCTCTATGGCTTTAGAGATGGAGACAACTGACCCAAGCTCAATTCCATTGCTGCTTGTGTTCACGATTGAAAGCTCTGGGATTCCTTTGATGTCAATGTACTTGTCATAGAGGTCCTGATCCTTATACACTCCAGACCCGGTGTTTGAAGCCACAATCTTCACAGGTTTTTCATCAAACCAATTGGAATCAAACAGCCTTTGAAGCTCTTCGATGCTCTTTGGATGGTACCAACCGTCATCAGAGACTGCAACCGTAGCACCACTCGCCTGCTCCAAGTATGACTTGATCTCATATTTAAGGAAATCCGGAAAGGTGTTGACAGCTCCTCTATTGTAGGCCGGTAATTTGCTAACATCTGCAGCTTCACTGCCTTTCTTCCAGAAGCAGTTAAGGCCTAGGTCCTCGAGATCGACGTCCGCCGCAAAACTCTTGCAGGCGTCGACGATGGGCCTATACCCAGTGCAGCGGCACAGGTTGCCTGAGACAGCCTTCTCAGCCTCTGATGTGGTGAGCTTGGAGAAACCTGCAGGTGGTTCAGGGCGACCAGCAGCCTTGTCGGCTTTGACGAGCGCGGAGAAGATGGACATGCACATGCCGGGCGTGCAGAAGCCGCACTGCGAGGCGTGGAAGCCGGCGAGGCGCTGCTGCACAGGGTGGTAGCCATCCTTGGTGTTGCCGATGCCCTCGCTAGTGGTCACCGAGCAATGGTTCACGCTGTGGAGCAGCGTCAGGCAGGAGCTCGCGGAGAACTCGGTTACCTCGTCGGTGACCGGGTCATATTTGGAGATGAGGACCAGGCATGCACCGCAGCCACCTGCCATAGTATAAAACTATAACAGTCCAATAGCAAGACATGTGTAACATTAAGAGTCACGAAGTTAGCAAGAGTTATGCATAAAAGATTTCGACTAAATTAGGAGAAACTATGTAACATGTAAAGGGAAAGAAATAGAGGTTTAAATTTAAGTCAAGATGGTCTTAAATCTTGATGGTGAATTTGTAGAATCACACCTCCCACCAATTGAGTTTTTAGTTTGTTGATGAAAATTACAAAATCGCTTATATTCTATCAGAGAAGTCAAATATATGTTAGCATATTTTTGTCGACCAATGTGGATTATTATATGCATGTGAAGCTGACCACCAAAGATCGGCTCTCTTTAGTTACAAAAAAATATATGTCATTTTAGATTGTAATAATGCAATTAACGTGTTTAGACATTGAACATCAATGCATTTGAACTTCCGATCATTTTTTTTTCAAACGTACTGAATTTTTGAATACTGTATAGCTCGCTCGTCTTGAGAAGTACTGCATATCAATCTTAAAATTAGTGATTAAATCAATACATTATAGCCATGACAGAACATCGTACTTCCTGTTCCATGACAAGTGTAATTATATTTTTTAAAACATATATTAGTACTAATGTTACTTGTCACTGACCATTGACACCTTATTAATTAATGGAAAAAGTCTAAATTACTCCCCTTAAGTATAACGAAAGTCCAGATAACCCCCTAAACTATGTTTTGGTTTAATTTACCCCCTAAACCATGTTATTTGGTCCAACTTACCCCTTAACACAATTTGTCTTTTTTGTTTCTCCATGCACAAGATGAATTTTAATTTGAGACTTTGCAGGGAGGTAGTGAACATCATAATCGATATTAGAAAATATTTTACGAATTTTTCATCACTACTTTCTATATAATATTGTATTTTAAGGATAACTTTATTATTAAATATATTACCCTATCAAAACAGTGACAAAAAAATTGTGATATATTTTTTTAACATGTGTTATATTGTCTTCTATAATTTTGCAAATTTTAAAGTTTAAATTCCACTTGTGCATGGAGAAACAAAAAAGATAAATTGTGTTAAGGGGTAAATTGAACCAAATGACATAGTTTAGGGGGTAAAGTGAACCAAGAATTACTTTAGGGGGTTATCCAAACTTTGGTTATACTTGAGGGGAGTAATTTGGACTTTTTCCTTAATTAATTAGCCGAATCCACCTATCATTTACTAGGATACTTGTTTACACAAACTTTGATCAAATATAAATGGTTTAACTTAATACTAAGAAGTGTGTTTTATTTTGCTTAATTTTTTTGGGGACGGATCAAGTATATTATATATGTAGGGTCAAGACACAAGCCTTCGTCTATGGTAATTTGAGCTACTATGCAACTTGCTGAAGTTAGGGGAGATCCATGGTAAAATTTGGGTCGTGACAAGCGCCCAGCATCTAAAAATAAAAAAATGCCGATCATTCAGCCGCCAGAGCATAACCTTCTTTCTTGGAGTTTACTACCGCCTGCGTACAACCACTACCACTCAGCACAACGATCTTCTTCCGCTTTTTCATTCTTTGGTGCTAAGCAGGGTATGTACCACGACACTAGTTAATACAGTATGTATATATATATATATATAGTACTACATTCGTTCCAAATTATTGTTTGTTATTGACTTTTTCGTTTAACGTTTGACCATTCGTCTTATTAAAAAATCACAAGTATCATTTATTTTATACGTGACTTGCTTTATCATTATATATATTTCAAATATAACTTATTGATTTGTATATTTAAATAATTTTTTTAAACAACACGAATGGTCAAAAATCATAAAAAAAGTCAACAACGAATATAGTACATTATTAGTTTAAAGGCCTACGAAACTACTGCGTGTCGAACAACTAGAGACGCCAATACAAGAAGGAAATGAAGCACGCGTACGGCGTACATACGAATAATCCGGTCCGACAATGAAGAAGAGCCACTGCACTGCGTACCTTCACCGCAGCCGAGCTTGGGTCCCCTGACGGGCGTCCGCGTTCGGAGGAACTCGAGCAGCGTCGTCGACGGGTCCACGCCGGCCGCCGCCTCGTACCTCTGGCCGTTCACGGCGAGCACCACTGCCGCCGCCTTCCCCATCGATCTCCTTCGTTCACAGCCTCACGGTCAAACGGCCACCACCTGACCTACGAGGCTCCCGATCCCCACCAGTACGTGCACTGACTTGGAGGTGTGGTCGTAGATCGCGCGCGGCCTTGGCCTGTTCTATATACGAGAGTTTTAACCACGCGAGTTACCGAGCGTCCGCCGGCAGCTGGTGATGCACGCGCTGACGACGACGGCGTGGCTGCGAATGGCGAAAGCGATGATGCACGTACGTTCTAGATTGTTAATTTTTCTCGATAGTTTATTTTATTTAGAAAATTAATCTAAATATATAAAAAATTAAGGAACATTTAAAATATATGTGATGATAAAGTAAATTACAAACAAGATAAGTGATACTTACATAATTTTTAAATAGAATAAACTGTCAAACGTTACGAGAAAAGATCATTAATGAATAGTATTTTTTTATAAATACGATGAAAATTAGTTTCGAACTATAATTTAAATTAAAACGAATGAAGTATTATTTAACAGTATAACACCTGAATGGAACCAAATATTGGACTTTATTATTGGAAAAACAAACTAAAAATAACTGTAGGACTGGTCGTGCCTATGAAAATGGCCCTTAATGGACTTGAGAAATATTGGACTCGGTAAGTCGATATTCGCCATGTTCATTTGGCTGGTGGATGGTGGCTGGCGTTGGTTTTTGCTGAGAGAAAAACACAGTTGGTTGGTTGGTGGTTGGTGTTGGTTTCTGCTGAGAGAAAAACACGTTCGCTGGCTGAAAACCATCCAGCCGAACAGGACGATTGTTGTAGGATTTAAGTACTCCGTATTTCTGAAATCCTGTTTCTTTTTTATTTTTCTGCACGAGCTTAAAATCCGTCGAGCAAAGTCAAAAGTTAACACCTCCTGGTTAGTCGTCTTGAGTGAGACTTCGTACACTAATAAACGGATTGATATGTCAAAAAAAAAAACGGACGGGGAGAATACGCCAACCACCGAGACCAACGGCAGTGGCAAAAATACACCAACCATCAGTTCCCGTGCGTTGCGGTTGCGGCCTTGCGGGGCTGAGGTCGCGCGAATTCAAGCGAAGTACTCCCTCCGTCCTTAACTAACGGTAGTGTCCGTATTATAAAGTAGATTCGATTTGTAGAAAATATACGTAATATTTTAATCTTTAAATAAATTTATTAAAAACTAAATTTAAATGTCTATCTAATGATATCTAATGGCTATCTAATGATATTAATATATATTTTTACATATTTGTTTAAAGTTGTTTCTCATGTAACATAAATATTAATATATATTTTTACATATTTGTTCAAGGTCGTTTCTCGAGAAGCGGAAACTAGGTGATTTAGGGACGGGAGTATTTCGCTACCGCCGCCGCTTCGATTAGGCGCGCGGTCGCCGCACTCCCGGGCCACCCGGAGTCCAGGACGGGACGGAACCAACCAATGGCGCGCGGGGAGGAGCGGCCACCGTTGCGGGCGGCGACGGTGTGAGGCCGAACGGCACGGCAGCCTGCGCGGCGGCGAGGTCTAAGCCTAAGTGCCTAACCCAGCCGGTTCAATCCGATCCCCATCTACCCAGAAGGCAGGTATGCACACACGGATCGTTCATTGCAAAATTTCTCCAAAGTTCTGTAGAAATCGCATGATTTCCTCCTCGCATTCACCCTGTCCGACAAACTGTTCTATTCTATTCTTTCTCTACATTGTTCAGTGTTCACCACTGCTCGATTAACCTTCTTCTCTGACAGTGCGCCTGCTGGATCTATGTTTTCGCAGTGTTTGGGCCGGCAGCAGATACGCTCTCGAGGTACCTCTCCACGACGTCGAGGCCGCAGAGCTCCTTGACGACGGGCATCGTCGCCGGCACGTCCATCTGGAAGGTGGCGGAGTTCGCGGGGCCGGTGCAGACGGAGAACTCCTTCCTGGCGGCCCTGATGGCCTCTCTCATGGCGCAGTGCACCGAGGCCGCGAGAACCAGCGGTGGCTCGCCCGACGCTGCAAAGAAATCCACAGTATGTCAGGGTTGTAGGCAGCCATTGTTGGTGAGCTCGAGTTACAGTAATTTCAGTTGTCAAGAGGCTGAGAAGGTCTGCAATGTTGGGAGGTCATGGAACATTGTGCTCACCTTTCGATGACAGGATGCGCTTCTGGTCGTGGGCGCTGTTGAACATCTCAACGTTAAACTGCTTTGGAATGGTGTCCACCGTGGGGATCTTGTATGTCCATGTGCCGTCATGGATGACCAGCCCATCAGAGTTCGTCGCGTAGTCTTCGTTCGTGAAGAAGCCCACTCCTTGAACAAATGAGCCTTCGATCTGAGTGAATCAAGAACAGCGTTCAGAGGAGCACATTTTCACTGATGCAATGTTCTGCACGAGCAGTTTTGCTTTGGTGCTAACCTGGCCCAAGTCGACAGCGGGGTTCAGGCTCTGCCCGCAGTCATACACAATGTCACTCCGTAGGATTGTGGTTGCTCCCGTCAGGACATCAACTTCCACCTGCCATTTTCAATTGCAAATTCACAATCACAAGTCAGCGTTGAGTAGAATTGAATCTGCAGTGTCCAACAATTTAGCTTGTAATTGCATTTGCAAGTCTGTTATTGCAATATGGATCAGGAATACCTCACTGATGGCAGCTCCATAGTTCAAGTAGCTTGTGAAAGATGGATCAGGAGTCCAGTATGCATGCGCCGATAAGTTCACACTCGCCATGCTTGCCTGCATATGAGCAGCAAATGCCATGAACAATTGAAACTGCAAGATGCTGACTTCCTTACATTTATCTGCTACTGCTACTTCTACTGACTGCTGACAGAATAGATGGAGGCAAAACATTTGAGTAACTGTAATTCTTGGTATCTTTTTCACTCAGGTTAAGTGGCATGTTAGCAACAAATTTAGAATGGGTAAGTGTTATCCTCACCTGAGCAATCAAGGTACTCCATTCCACTGGGTTGCAATTAGCTGCCAGACTCTCCTTGATTGGCTTCAGCCTCTCGACGAGTACAGCACATGATTGTCGAACCGCTTCGCAGCTAGTTTCAGAAGTGGTGCTCCCAGCAGTGAAACCTCCCTGGATCATGCTTAATGTGTCTGCCTGGATTACCCGCACCTTGTCCAGGAGGCATTCACCACCGTCAGGGCACAACTGTCCCAATCCGAATGCCGTCATCTGCTTCACTTTAGTCCACAACCCTTGACCTATCTCAATTCCCCCAACCTCAACCGCGATGGAACCATCATTCATGATGGACACCTTGCCTGGAGTTGGTCGAAGGTTCACCTCATATGTGATTGGCACACAAGAAATGCCACGTTTCTTCCACATGTTACTGCTATTGTAGTGCTCAATCATCGCAGCTCTGCACTGGTAGTCTGGAGACAAGGCCAGCTTATCAAACATGGAAACCAGGCTGTATGTGGAAGCTTCACCTGCAGTTTCTCCATAGAACACCACAAGGCTTTCAAAATCATGAAGATTCTTCCTCCTGATTGTGTTAGTGTCCAGTGAGAGTGTGGAGGCAACATGCTCAATGATGGCTTCAGCGATGAAAGAGCCCTGCACATCTCCAGGAGCTCGCATTGCTGATTTTGATGAGACGTTTGTCTTGCAGAGCTTGGTGTCAAATTCAAGAGCGCCCCAGTTGTACTTTTTGAGAGCCGCTATGATAATACGTGGCATCAATGGACTCACATCTGGTGATATTCCAGCATTGATCCCAAGATCAAGGTGCAAGGCTGTGATCTTGCCATCTGACTTGAACCCAACAGAGTACTTCACTTTCATAGGATGTCGTCCTCCTGCCATTATCATGTCTGTCTTGCGATCGAGGTACATCCTAACAGGACGCCGTAGCTTGAATGCAGCAACAGCACATGCACATGCAATCTGACAAAGAGGAAATTCTTGGTCATCTCTCACACTTTTACATCTCAAACCATTTTTGGTCAGATCACGGACTAAAGTTGACAATACATCGGTGATTGGAAATAAAAAATATATATCTATTGAATCAAAACACTAGTTAGTCATGACTTACATGGGTTGCTTTCATTGCCTTTCCACCGAAGCCTCCTCCAACTCTTCTGCTGATAACACGGACATTGTTAAATGGGATGCCAAGGCACCTTGCTACCAAATTCTGTGTGAGCTCAGGCATTTGTGTCGAGGAATAGATGGTTATGCAATTATCTTCATCAGGAATAGCTAGCGCCACTTGAGTCTCAAGGTAGAAATAATATTGAGATTCAAGCGTTACCTGCAGATACGAAAATATTAGGTTTGGGTGTTTGGCCTTGCTGGAAGCTCAGAATTTAGATCCTTTTGGACATAAAGGAATACTATGTACCTCTGCTGATAAAATCTTGTGGTCAGCTTCAGACATTCCTTGCTTGTAATTACCAACTGGCTTGGGGGCTAAAAATGGGGGAATTTGGATGTAGCTGTTTCGTTGGATGGCATCTTCTATTGTCAGAATTGGTGGCTGCAGATTTTCTGTGCTATATTCAACAACAGCTTGCTTTGCAGCCATATAAGCGTGCCTCTGTGTTTCAGCAATCTAAATAAATTGAAAAGCAACACGGCACAGTAAGCTTGCCTGATTTTCAAGATCACAGCTATATTAAACATGTTACTGTTTTTATGCATTCTGAAAGAAGACTTAAGAAACATTACCACAACGCCAATATTTTGACCAGCAAATTCAGCAACTGGGTCAGCAAAAAGTGCTTCATCTCCTAGCATTGGGAAGCTGGATCCAAGATTTTGTCCACCGCTGGGAATATCCTTTGCTGTGATAACTGTGATGACCTTCTGTGAAGCCAAAGATGGTTTAAAGTTGATACCCTTAACATGAGCATATGGGTGTGTGCTATAGATAAATGCTCCATAGAGGCAATCCTTGGGAGCAGGGATGTCATCAACGTACACAGCCTCCCCTGTTGTCAGAAAAATGAATATGGTTTAGTGCATTTTTGGAGAGAGTTCACTCAAGAATGCAGGGACGAAATGGTTCTACACTGACCAAACTATTGTACTAAAAATGAGAAAAGAGGCCATCAGATGACCTTTTTGTGTAGTATATAGAAGAATGGGTTGAATTGAACGTGTTTAAAAGTTCAAGCTATTGAAGGCCATGGAGGTTTACCACTATAGGACATGTTTTGAAGTTCAAGCTAAATCAGTTTATGCATTGGAATTAGAATAAATACCAGAGGCTTGGAGCTCTGCACCAGCTTTCTTGATCGGCTTGCCAACAGGCTTGTATTCGTCACTGAAAATCATTTCTTGTCTTGAGCGTATTGGCAAATCATTGCTGTCAACCTTAAGATGCTCGGCCGGTGAGTACCCAGTGTTACCATTTGTAGTTCCATTAGTATATAATCCATCTTTTGCTGGTGCACTGGAGCTGTTGGCAAGGGAAGACAGGAAGCTGAACAGAAAGCCTACAACCAAGCTGATCCTGTATTCTGGGTGTGTCGTGCCATCTGATGGTGAAACATTTTCTTTAAGCAACTTAACTGCTTCAAGTATAACAGATGGGCTCACCGATTTACCCTTCAGGAAATCCTCAACCTTCCTAGCTCTGATGGCATGATCGACTCCGTAAGCACCAAATGCCAAGCATATATCCTCAATGAGATGGTCGCTTGATGTCCTTGCCAAGAAAGCAGAGTTTACATATGAGACAGCATTGCCAAATGGACGAGGGGCTGCTCGAAAAGTCTCAAAGGTGATATCATCTGAACCCCAATCTGGGACAAATATACTCAACAGCAGGGTTCTAGGATCACAAGGAGGTTGCTGCAAGAACTCCTCCAGAGTAAGGCAGAATCTTTTCGAAGCCACCTGGATGGTGACCATCGAACCTGCAGCTAGTAGTACGGTTGCAATATCCGATGCGAATGGCAACCTCTGTGCCATGATTATGTTTCCACCTAGGGTTGCAGTGTTCCGGACGAATGGCGAAGCCACTTTGTTTAGATGATCAGCAATCTTTCTGTAGACTACATTTCTATCGGACAATACTTCAATTGCTTTAGAGATAGACACCACTGATCCAAGCTCAATTCCCTTGCTGCTTTTGTTGATGACTGAAAGCTCTGGTATCCCCTTGATGTCGATATACTTGTCATAGAGGTCCTGATCTTTGTACACTCCAGACCCAGTGTTTGAAGCCACAATCTTCACAGAATTTTCATCGAACCAGTTTGAATCAAACAGCCTGTGAAGCTCTTCGATGCTCTTAGGATGGTACCAGCCGTCGTCAGATACCATCACAATAGCACCATTTACCTGATCCACTGAAGACTTGATCTCGGATTTGAGGAACTCCGGAAAGGTGCAGACGGCGCCACTGTTGTAGCTTGGTAGCTTACTGACATCTGCAGGTTCTGAACCCTTCTTCCAGAAGCAGTTGAGGCCCAGGTCCTCGAGGTCCACATCAGCAGCGAAACTCTTGCAGGTGTCGACGATGGGCCTGTACCCCGTGCAGCGGCAAAGGTTGCCCGAGACAGCCCTCTCGGCCTCCGAAGCAGTGATCTTGGAGAACCCGGCGGGAGGAGCTGGGCGGCCGGACTTCTTGTCGGCCTTTGAGAGGGCGGAGAAGATGGACATACACATGCCGGGCGTGCAGAAGCCGCACTGCGAGGCGTGGAAACCGGCGAGGCGCTGCTGCACGGGGTGGTAGCCATCCTTGGTGTTGCCGATGCCCTCGCTGGTGATCACCGAGCAATGGTTCACGCTGTGGAGCAGCGTCAGGCAGGAACTCGCGGAGAACTCGGTCACCTCGTCGGTGGCCGGGTCATATTTGGAGATGAGGACCACGCATGCACCGCAGCCACCTGCAGCATTGGGAAATTGTAAGATTAGAGAAGTACGTAGTAGCTCTTTTTTTTCCCTTCACTGTACATGTGGAAGAACTGTGCTTTACATTCAGATAAAAAAAGAAGAAGCATGGTGCTATTTTTTTTTTCTTGTAACAGAATTGCAAGAGGCTAGCATACTTGTGTTGTGTCATCAAAGTATGGACACTGTAGCTTCTCTCTTGAAAAAAAAGGATAGTTAATAAAAACTAACCCTTCTTCTTATTGTTAACTTCCTGTGTACTATGAGTTAGTCAAACTTTGTACAGTTGCATGATTACTTAGTCAAATCACAAACATAAGTATTATTTTATAAAATTTAGAGTTTTAATGCTTTCATACTGACTTTGTACCTATAATAACTAATATATTTTTCAAGGAAAAAAAATGGTTGAAGCCCAATTCTGAGACTAGTTCCAAATCGTACAAAATAAGGGGATATTTAACATTTTACCATTATACCGGATGACCACTCTTCAAATACCATCATTACGAACGTCAATACGATTTTAGCACCGTGTGGTCAAAAAAGATACAATTTTACCACATTTCGTCACGTGGCCCTCTAAATCAGCTGGACAGTGTGGCAAGCGAAGGAAAAAAGGCGACCCTGCCCTGACACCCTATCCTTACCCCTCGCGTCTCGGCTGGCTCGCCGCTTTCCGTCCGACGCTCGCATTGGGATTCCTCCGCGCCGCGGTGGAGGAACCAGCAGTGGCGCCGCCCCCACCCCGTCGGTCCGCACTGCCCCTTCGACGCCACCTTCGAGGCGCTCGTCGACGGACCACTGCGCCTTCGACGCCACCTTCAAGGCGCTCGCCGCCTTCTCCGTCGTCGGGTCTGTTGACGACGGCCAGGACCCGACCCCGCCCCGCCTTCGCCCGACGAGCCGGCCTCCCCTAACTCCGACGACGACACCCTGGCCCCGTCCGGCCCGGTCGACCCGTTCAAGTACTCGGCCGCGGGTCCCGGCATCGCTGGAGGCTCCACCGGAGGCTCACCGCCGGCGGCGCGTGCGTGTCTCCCCTGCCGCCGGAGTCGGCGGGGATGACCTCGATGATGCCGTAAAGGACAACGGGGACGGATCCTACACGGTGCTCTACGCCGTCCCCAAGCGCGGCAACTACATGGTCCACGTCGAGCTCGACGGCTCCCCTGTCATGCCGCGGCGCGGAGGAATCGCGACGACAGTCGGAAAAGAGAGCGAGGGAGCGAGACGGGACGTGAGCGCCAGGGGCAGGCAGTCATTTTTCCTTCGCTTGCCACGCTGGCGACTGATCTGGAGTGCCGGCGAAACGTGGTAAAATTGTATCATTTTTTACCATTCAGTGCTAAAATTATATTGTTGTCGGTAAGTATGGTATTTGGAGAGTGGTTATCCGGTATGATGGTAAAAAGTTTAATATACCAAAATAAACCCTATAGTTGAGTACGGGTACTATTCAATAGCGGCTGTCGTCTTTTTTAGGTCCCGTGCTTTTAAAATGCAAATCTAGCTTTCTATACTCGCCATGTGTGTTACCCGGGCCCCCTACAATCACCGTATTAACTATTAATTGTGTTGATTAAACAAGTATTTTCTCGTCTTTTGCTTTCTCTTTTATTCAATATTGGTTGAAGACTTGAAGTTACATTTCTGAATTTGATGCGTTAGTTACTCCCTGCCGTATCCTGTACATACAATCCACATGTTCGCTCATCAGGAGAATATTTCTCTCTCAGCATCAGTCAATAACATTTTTCTCTCAGTATAAATCAGCACCAGCCAGGTTGAATATTAGTCTCTATATGGCAAGTAAGTGTGACCCTCGCCAGTAGCCCATGTTTGCATTATTTTTATTTCTCCTCCCAAAGCTACCGGCCAGCATCGCTAATCTATTCACTGTAGACATCCGATCCGTGTTATCCTTATCGTATCCTAGGCGGCGGCGACGAGCAGCGCGCAGGCGGCGGCATGCCCTGACGGCCGGCCACGGCGTGAGCACGTTGGCACAGCCAAGCGCATGGTTCTTGGCCGCCCGTGATCGAGCCTGCTCGATCGCTTGCTTGCCAATTCCTAAAGTCTTTTGACGTTAAGCTTGCCCGCTTGTGCCATGCCTTTATTCTCCATTATTGTCCTTTTTATTCTTATTAATCCTAAATTTGATGTCTAAAGTTTTTTTTATTCTTCATGCCTTTTCGCTATGTTTATTTGGCTTATCAGCCACCAGCCAGCAGTGTTTTTCTCTCAGAAAAAACCAGCACCAGTCATCAGCCACCAACCAGCCAGCCGTATTTTTCTCTCAGCAAAAACCAGCACCAGCCAACCAGCCAACCGAACAGTTACATTATTGTCCCATGAGGCGGCGTCGAATCGCGAGAAAAGGACGTAAAGGGTTTACTGGATCCCTCCGTCCCAGATTTGATTTGGAGGGTTTTTTGAAAAATTGTGATTAACAATGCTAATAAAGTTTCTCACCTCTCTTTCTCTGGCCTTCGGATGGAGATCCAGTGGTTGTGATGGAAGTTTTCATAGTTTGCACACGAAATTGGTTTTTATATGATACGTTGCCAATTTGTGATCCTGGTGCTCGCATCTTTTCCTGGGATTTTCCCAAGGAATTTCCGGCGCTATGCGTTAAGTGGTAAGCGGCGTTCCCGTCGACAACGAGGTGCCAATGGTGACTTCGGGAATCTCCAGATCTGCCGGGTGCTCAGTCCATCGGAGGTGCTCATAGGGGTAGGGTTTGCGTACGTGTATTCTTAGGGGTGAGTGTGCGTGCGTGTATGAACGTCTGCGTTGTACTGTGTAATTCTCAAAAAAAAATTGTTACTTGTGGTTTTAGCCAACAACTATCTTGGATTGGATTGTCGTCAACACTTCATTTGTGCGGCTTTCTGTTTTTAGCCAACAAACTTGGGTTTTGTCAGGTTGCCAAAACAAACACCCAACCTTTAACTTTGCGCACCGAACGGAAACGCCCAACTTTTACAGTAACTCGTAACAATCCAAAAGACCAAAACACACACCGAACGCCCAGGCCACACGCCAAGTCACTCACATGTAACAAAACTGAATGAAGAAAGAGCACGTCGTACGTACCTTCGCCGCAGCCAAGCTTTGGGCCTCTGACGGGCGTCTGGGTGCGCAGGAACTCCAGCAGCGTCGTCGACGGGTCGACGCCGGCGGCCTCGTACCTCTGCCCGTTCACGGCCAGCACCAGCGTCGCCGCCGCCTTCGTCCTCCCCATCTCCGATCCTCTCCTCCGCAGCCTCGCTCGATTTACCAGCCCAGACGGCCGGCACCCTCTCCTCCGATCCTGCACGTACTGGCGCACTTCACGGCACAGCGGAGCGGCTGTGTGCCCCCTCTTGTCTGTTTATTTATATATATATAAGTATATATATATACTACGAGTCCGGCCCCGAGAGCGTCGCGGTCTCGCAGACGGTGAGGCTGAGGTACGCGCTGACGTCGCCGGCGGCTTGGATGCGAAAGCGTCCACAACACCTGCCTGGCCGGGTGAAGAAGGCCGGCCGGTCGAGCAGTTACGTAAAGATATGCATTCTTTTTTCCAGCAGGGTCGGAATTAGCTACTCCACCAGCGAGATCGAGGTGGGATGCACGCACAGCACGTCACGTACGGCGCGAGACGCGAGCGACCCGGCAAAAGA
Source organism: Echinochloa phyllopogon (assembly GCA_033239725.1). Lineage (NCBI taxonomy): Eukaryota > Viridiplantae > Streptophyta > Magnoliopsida > Poales > Poaceae > Echinochloa > Echinochloa phyllopogon. The sequence goes on along the minus strand of BTCW01000009.1, from coordinate 4,266,494 downwards.
AATGTCAGCCATTTTTGGTTTGCTCGGTCTGCCGGCGCGGCGGCACCGAGGGGAAATTGCATGGCTGCATGCGTCTGCGTCTGCGTTCATGGCCACTCGCGAGTAGCGGCGAAGCCAGCAAGGTCGTGGGTCCGCCACGCGCGTTGGCTGCTACTACGTGTGTTTGAACAAATTAAATTTCGATCAAGTTGAGGTCTGTCGGAAAGGACGTACTACAATCCCCGATTTCCAACCATGCGGCGACGACATCCTAAATCTACAATAGAAAATCAAGATTCGAAACGTAACGGACAGTGTAAGTAGGTACTCCGTAGACTAAGTCTTGTGGAATTTGTACTCTGCTCTAGGTACAACGGTGGACTAGATTTCCCCGGGTACCTATTCCATGGTGGTGTTCACTTTCCTGAAGGGAATGTAAATTTGGGTGAAAATATCACATCGAACACTGTAGCGCACTGTAGCACTTTTCGTTTGTTTGTGGTAATCATTGTCCTATCATGACCTAACTAGGCTCAAAAGATTCGTCTCGTCGTGTACATCAAAACCATGTATTTAGTTTTTTATTTACCTACATTTAATGTTCCATGCACGAGGAAAGAGATTTGATGTGACAGTGAATAGTGAAGTTTAGAGAGAGAATGTTTGGAGGAAGTTTTGGATTTGAAGGGAAGTGAACACCGCCCATGTAAGCAATGAGATAAGTCCAAAATGCAAAAGCAAAAAAAGAGTACGTACACAATAGCATAGCTTTCAGTTACAAGTTGCTTGCACCTCTTTACCGCGAGGCAAGAAACTGACTGTTCTTTTGTGAATGGGTCATGGGAGAGGATGGCTGATGTGGAGAGGTAAGAGGACTGTTGTTGTTGGGTGTAAGGCCTTGTTTAGATCCTAAATTCCACTCTAAATTTCACAAAAAGAAGATTCTCATCACATCAAAATGTCATAACATGCATGAAGTACTAAATGTAGTTGAAATCAAAAACTAATTGCACGGTTTTGTTGTACTTTGTGAGACGAACATTTTGAGCCTAATTAATCAATGTTTGGACAATTTTTTACAAATACAAACGAAATGATATATTGCGAATTGACACCATACTCCCAATTTTAAAATCTAAACAAGGCGATTGCTAACCGAGAAGTTGGATTCAAGCAGGGATGGGTCGAGACGAGTTGTGGCGAATTGTTGATTGGACCGGTATGCTTGACATGGTATGGATGGAGACATGGAGCAATTTTTTAGCAAGACAATGCACGTGTATTAATTCATATGTTATATAAACTTATTTTTCTGTAAAAGAAAATATTGGTATTCATGTCAATCATGGTAGGTCCACTCCCTCCAATTGGAAAAAAGTATTTGTTGTTTTTTTCCGAATGAACGGTATCCAATGAATGCGTTTGAGCACTAGAATTTCCTACCAGAATATGTTTACAAAATCTCATAATTCATGTGATTGTGAAAGATATTTTTTTAAAACAAATCTACTGTACACTTAGGTATATTTCTGTGTTTGGAAACTTTTTTAAAAACATTTTTCTGTCCAGCAGTGTAGTGTCATTATGATTGGAATGGCTTCAACTGCGGAACTCGGTTTAGCACAGAGCTGAAAAATCAATCAGGCAATAATTCTAGTTGCTATCACCTCTCACTCTCAGCCGTGGAAGACGAACTGCACGTCTGCACGTGCTTGGCATCCGTTAGATTTTCAACGCTTCGGATCGAACGGGTGAGAACTGAGAAGCACCGAGAAGACCAAATCGTGGGAAGCAACGGCCGGCCGCGCCTGCCACCCGCCGAGGCTGTGGGTGGCGGCGGCGGCGGCCGGGGCGCCACGCCGCCGCCCACCGCGCCAGACGACCGCGGAAAAATCCACACAGCCATCAAGTTCCGTGCATTAGAGCAAGCAGGCTGTCGCGAAATCAAGCGGAGGTGAACTCGCTCCCCCGCCGCGCCGCCTGTTCGATTGGGCGCGCGGCCGCCACACTCCGTCGCCAGCCGGCACGGGGCGAACCAACGGCGCGGGGGGTCGGAGGGGCGGCCATTGCGGCCGGCGGCGAGGGTGCGAGGGCGAAAGCGTGGCAGCCTGTGCCGCGGCAATGGCGAGGCCTAACCTAGCTGGTCCAATCCGATCCCCATCTACCCAGAAGTCAGGTACGTTGTACGCACCTCTGAAGTCTGAACGAAGACGCACTGCAGATTTGCTTTGCTTCAAAATCCAATCGAAACACATGATTTCAACCGCGCATTCGCCATGCCCAATTATTTAGTTTAATTTTCCCACTATATGGTTCGTCACTCCTGATTCACAAAACCACAGATTGTAGCTCGCTATCACTACCTTTTCTGTACATCAGAGAGCAACTCATTTTACATGTCTCGCCCTTTACTATTTTATACACTCACTGATTAACCTTATTCACCATGGGCAGTGTGTCTGCTGGATCTATGCTTCCGCGGTGGTTGGGCCGGCAGTGGACATGCTCTTGAGGTACCTCTCCACGACGTCCAGGCCGCAGAGCTCCTTGACGACGGGCATCGTCGCCGGGACGTCCATCTGGAAGGTGGTGGCGGAGTTCGCTGGGCCGGTGCAGACGGAGAACTCCTTCCTGGCGGCCCTGATCGCCTCCCTCATTGCGCAGTGCACAGAGCATGCTAGAAGCAGTGGTGGCTCGCCGGATGCTGCAAACAAAGAATCAAGGGATGTCAGGGGTGCAGGCAACCATTCATGAGCTCAAAGTAAAGAGTGCGTTCACTTATCAGGGTGTTGACACGGTCTGCAAGAATGTAGGGAGGGGATGAAGAATGTCAGAAAAAGCTTACCCTTCGAAGAGAGGACGCGCTTCTGATCACGGGCACTGTTGATCAGCTCGACGTTTAACTGCTTCGGGATGGTATCAACCGTGGGGATCTTGTATGTCCATGTGCCGTCATGGATGACCATGCCATCAGAGTTCGTTGTGTACTCCTCATTCGTGAAGAAACCCACTCCTTGGACGAATGCACCTTCCACCTGGGTGAATCAAGATTCAAAAGCAGTTTTCAGAGAAGCAGTAAATTTCCATTGATGCAGTGATGTGCACAAGCAGTTTTCATTTCGGCGCTAACCTGGCCCAAGTCCACAGCTGGGTTCAGGCTTTGCCCACAATCGTACACGAGATCACTCCTTAGAATTGTGGTTGCTCCTGTCAAGACATCAACTTCCACCTGTGATGAAATTTCGAATCATTTGTCAGCATTGAGGAGCACTGAAGCTGCAGCCACCGAAAATTTAGCTTGGTAACTGCATTTGCATTGTACTTATTGCAATTTGGATCAGGGATACCTCACTAATGGCAGCTCCATAGTTCAAGTAGCTCGTGAATGATGGATCCGGGGTCCAGTATGCATGAGCCGATAAGTTCACACTTGCCATAGATGCCTGCATGAGAGGAACAAATGACATGACCAATTGAATACCAACGGATATTGTTTTCCTCAAAAAGGAAGCAAACAAAGATTATAGCAATTGTTATTCTTGGCTTGTTTCTGGGAAAACTAGAATTTACAAAGCTCATCCTCACCTGAGCAATCAAGGCACTCCATTCCACTGTGCCAGCCTTAGCCTCCAGACTCTCCTTTATAGGCTTAAGCCTCTCAACAAGTGCAGCGCACGACAGCCGAACTGCTTCACAGCTAGTTTCTGAAGTGGTGCTCCCACCGGTGAACCCTCCCTGGATCATGCTCAATGTGTCGGCCTGGATAACCCGCACCTTGTCAAGGAGGCATTCGCCACCGTCTGAACACAACTGTCCCAACCCAAACGCTGTCATCTGCTTGACTTTGGTCCACAGCCCTTGCCCTATCTCAACTCCTCCAACCTCAACCGCAATGGAACCATCATTCAGGATGGACACCTTGCCTGGAGTTGGGCGAAGTCGCACCTCGTATGTGATTGGCACACAAGAAATGCCACGTTTCTTCCACTTGTTGCTTCTGTTGAATTGCTCAACCATAGCAGCTCTGCGCTGGTATTCTGGAGACGAGGCCAGCTTATCAAACATTGTGACCAGACTGTATGTAGAAGCTTCACCTGCACTCCCTCCATAGAACACTGCAAGGCTGTCATGGTCATGCAGATTCTTCTTTCTGATCGTGTTAGTGTCGACTGAGAGTGCTGATGCAACATGCTCAATGATAGCTTCAGCAATGAAAGAGCCCTGCACATCTCCAGGACCCCTCATTGCTGATTTCGATGAGACATTTGTCTTGCAGACCTTGGTGTCCAATGCAAGATTGCCCCAGTTGTATTTTTTGAGAGCGCCTATGATAGCCGATGGCAACAATGGACTCACATCCGGTGATATTCCAGCATTGATACCAAGGTCAAGGTGCAAGGCCGTGATCTTGCCATCTGACTTGAACCCAACGGAGTACTTCACCTTCATAGGATGCCGCCCACCTGCTATTATCATGTCTGTTTTGCGATCGAGATACATCCGAACAGGACGCCGTAGCTTGAAAGCGGCAACAGCACATGCACATGCAACCTGACAGAGGAAATTTATGGTCATCTCTTGCACACATTGTCTCCTACTATTATCTGGTCAGATTATGAATATCCATTGGCAGTATATTTGTAACTAACTAAAAATAGAAACGTCCAGGAAAGCAAAGCTCTAGGTGCTTAGGACTTACATGTATTCCTTTCATTGCCTTTCCACCAAAGCCTCCTCCGACTCTTCTGGTGATTAGACGGACATTGTGAAATGGAATGCCAAGGCACCTTGCAACCACATTTTGTGTGACCTCAGGTATTTGTGTCGATGAATAGATGGTTATGCAGTTATCTTCATCAGGGATAGCTAGCGCCACTTGTGTCTCCATGTAGAAATAGTACTGGGATTCAAGTTTGACCTGCAGAACAAAAATACCAGGTGGGAGTGTGATTGGCATTGTTGGAAACTCAAGCATGCATCCTCTTGAAACATAATGAGGTTTGTACCTCTGCTGATATAATCTTGTGATCAGCTTCAGACATCCCTTGGTTGTAGTCACCAACTGGTTTGGGGGCTAAAAATGGGGGGACTTGGAAGTAGCTGTTTCGTTGGACGGCATCTTCTATTGTCAGAATTGGTGGCTGCAGATTTTCAGTGCTATACTCAATAACAGCTTGCTTTGCTGCCATATAGGCATACCTCTGTGTTTCAGCAATCTGAGTGATAGAAAAGCAACACACCACAGTAAGGTTGGGTACACAAAACATATAGCCGGTTTTGTGAAATCTGAAAGAACACTAAAGAAACACTACCACGACGCCAATATTTTGACCAGCAAATTCAGCAATGGGATCGGCAAAAAGTGGTTCATCTCCTAGCATTGGGAAGCTGGATCCAAGATTTTGTCCACCGCTGGGAATATCCTTTGCTGTGATAACTGTGATGACCTTCTTTGAAGCCAAAGATGGTCTAAAGTTGATACCCTTAACATGAGCATATGGGTGTGTGCTATAGATAAATGCTCCATAGAGGCAATCCTTGGGAGCAGGGATGTCATCAACGTACACAGCCTCCCCTGTGTATAAAAGGAACATGGTTATTGTGCAATTTTTGGGAGAAATAGGCACTAAACATGCAAGGAAAAATATGCTTGGATGGGATGGACTTTTTGGAATGGTTATTTTGTCCTGAATAAACTAGTTAAGTAATGGTGAACAAAAGAACAGTAGATGGTTAGCGTTGTTAAGGCTTACATTTTCTGAATCTATGCACATTTTTTTTGGACCTAGCGTGTGGTATACCTTTTTTCTAATAGCTGCAGTGATGAATTGCTATTAAGTTCCCAAAATTTTAGCCGTGTTTTAACCTTTGATGTAACACATTCTTCTGTTACATCTGGTTCAACAGGAGCCATCATCTTTCCTTACAGCAGCATCTATGGAAAAGCTTGTGAGCCATCAGCCTATTGATACTACTGAACTTAGTGAAGATAGGCATGACTCTTAATTTATTATGACTTCATCGTGTTTGAAGTTTGATTATATGATACTATTTTTTATTGCAGGAAATGTCAAAAGGTATTCCAATGCATGTCTTATGGACATGGGATGAAACAGTCATTGAAGACCAAACCGTCCTATCACATGCTAAAGATCACGACGGAGATTAGAGGATGCCTTTATTCCTTGCTTATTTGTTAGCTTGGGTTTCCATATTTATGGTTTGACTTCTGATTAGTATGTTGCACGGTTCTACATTGTTGGGTTATGTCGTCTTTCCCTGTCTAGTGTCTACTCTGCTTGTAGAAACCAGAAATTCTTTGTAGTGTCTAGTATTGTATTTGGACAAATAACCCTTTGAAATACTTTTTTTTTCTAGTCCATTTAACCCCTAGGTTTTGAATTGGAGTGTTCAGGCAGATAACCCCTAGATTGCTTTTTTAGTCAATTTAACCCCCTCAGGTTCTAAACTGGGGTCACTTTGCCCCTCGAGTGGGTTTTGCTAGGTGCTCTTGTCATTGTGGGTGCCATGTGATATAATTTGAATATGTCGATGCCTCATCGCCACTGGATGCTGGCATGGTTTCCTACAGCATATTTTGTAAAGCATGCAAAAGAAAAGGTACACAATAAATATGTTCAGGAGCTATGGCTATGGAGATCGATCTAATCTAAATCAGTATATACATTGGAATAAGAGTAATACCAGATGCTTGGAGCTCTGCCCCAGCTTTCTTGATCGGCTTGCCAACTGGCTTGTATTCATCAGTGAAAATCATTTCTTGTCTTGAGCGTATTGGCAAATCATTGCTGTCAACTTTAAGATGCTCCTCTGGTGAGTGCTCAATACTACCATTTGTGACTCCATTTGTATATGACCCATTGGGAACACTAATCTTTGTTGCTTCATTCAACTTATTGGCAAGGGAAGATAGGAAGGTGAACAAGAAGCTGACAGCCAAGCTGATTCTATACTCAGGATGTGTTGTGCCGTCGGATGGTGAAATGGTCTCTTTAAGCAATCGAACTGCTTCAAATATAACAGAAGAGGTCACTGATTTGCCCTTCACGAAATCCTCAACCTTTCTAGCTCTAATGGCATGATCGGCCCCGTAAGCACCGAACGCCAAGCATATGTCCTCAATGAGATCACTGCCTGATGACCTTGCCAAGAAAGCAGAATTAACATATGAGACAGCATTGCCAAATGGACGAGGGGCAGCTCGGAAAGTCTCAAAGGTGATGCCATCTGAATCCCAATCTGGGATGAATATGCTCAGCAACAGGGTCCTAGAATCACATGGAGGCTGCTGCAAGAACTCCTCCAAAGTGACGCACAGCCTTTTGGAAGCCACCTGGATAGTGACGGTTGAACCTGCAGCTAGCAGTACAGTTGCAATGTCCGACGCGAACTGCAACCTCTGTGCCATGATTATGTTTCCACCTAAGGTTGCAGTGTTTCGAACAAACGGTGAAGCCACTTTGTTCAGGTGATCAGCAACCTTTTTGAAGACCAGATTTCCATCTGACAACACATCGATAGCTTTAGAGATGGACACAACAGATCCAAGCTCAATTCCCTTGCTGCTTTTGTTGATGACTGAAAGTTCTGGGATCCCTTTGATGTCAATGTACTTGTCATGAAGATCTTGATCCTTATACACTCCAGACCCAGTGTTTGAAGCCACTATCTTTACAGAATTCTCGTCAAAGGAATTGGACTCCAACAGCCTGTGAAGCTCGTCAATGCTCTTGGGACGGTACCAGCCGTCATCAGAAACCGGAATCGGAGCACTGTTCACCTGCTGAACTGAGGCCTTGATCTCGGATTTGAGGAACTCCGGGAAAGTGCAGACGGCACCACTGTTGTAGCCGGGCAACTTGCTGACTTCTGCAGGCTCGCTACCCTTCTTCCAGAAGCAGTTGAGACCCAGGTCCTCGAGATCAACATCAGCCGCGAAACTCTTGCAGGCGTCGACGATGGGCCTGTAGCCTGTGCACCGGCACAGGTTGCCTGAGACAGCCTTCTCAGCCTCCGATGTGGTGAGCTTGGAGAAACCGGAGGGCGGGGCTGGGCGGTCGGCAGCCTTATCAGCCTTGACGAGGGCGGAGAAGATGGACATGCACATGCCGGGCGTGCAGAAGCCGCACTGCGAGGCGTGGAAGCCGGCGAGGCGCTGCTGCACGGGGTGGTAGCCATCCTTGGTGTTGCCGATGCCCTCGCTGGTGGTCACCGAGCAATGGTTCACGCTGTGGAGCAGCGTCAGGCAGGAGCTCGCCGAGAACTCCGTCACCTCGTCGGAGGCCGGGTCGTACTTGGAGACGAGGACGACGCATGCACCGCAGCCACCTGCAATAGCGTGAAGTTGTTAAAAGGTCAGGTTGGCTTCCTTTGTTTTGTTTTTTTTTTCTGAACAAGCAAAAGATTCGTGCGTCATTATGTTGACTTTAAAAAGAATGCAAGGTGCTTATTTTTTAACCAAAAAAGTACACGAGGTTAGCGTAATCGTTACATACATGGGACCCGACCACCTCATGACCTAACATGTAGCGTCCCAATAGTGTTGAGGTTGAGGCTGACGTTTCGAGATCCGGTGCACTTTGTCCACAGTGAAGGTTTAGCCCTATTGCGTGGAAAGCTCTCGTCTTCAACTTTTTCCTGCTTAGTTGCTGTTCTCTATGATGAAGAAGACGACCTATTGGCTGCTGAAAACAGAATAGTCTTCATTCAACAGTTCAACCCGGGTGCTCCTCCGTGGGCACTGGATGTTCAGATTGCTTGGCTAGCGCTCTGTTCTTGGCGGCCTTTGGTGTCTCCGTATGAGAGTAGTAGGCTAGATGCCCACGGGAGCACTTGACACTTCATTTCCTGTAATAACCTAGGACACATATTCATTTTCCCTACAGGTCTTTCTGCTAAACAGACTGTAATAATTTGATAATTCCGCTGTTGCTGGTAAATGGAAGGGGATATTATTGCGTCTGAACTTTGTTCAGAGACAGTACCCTGGGAGAATTTGTACTGTACGTGGATGGTTGGATGTGCTGTGCCTTTCCACAGCTTCAGTTTCTTGGAAGCGTCCGTGAGACGGCGACATCCCCAAGAAGATGTGGGGAGGAAAACAAGAAAACCGAAGCTATGGTCGATGAAACACCGGCCTGGTGCACGAACGGTGAAGCCTACGTGCACGTGTGCGCGAGAGCTCCCTCGCCACTTATTCCTTCGCCGCCGCAATATCCTCGTATACGAAGCTAGAGATCGAACGCATGCTCGTGTGTATGGACAGCAGTTATTGCAGCTTCGTTCACCAGCTGAAATCACGAGAGGAAATTAACCGGCCGATAGAAACTTTCTACCATGGGCTGGTGGTCTTCTCTTGTGTTCAGAATTTAGATCAAGGTTCTACCAAGGCTATCTAGGGGCCGGGGTCTTCAAATGAAGTGGAGCATTACTTGAGAATTATAGGATTCACTACAGGAAACCCGACGTATGCCGAGTGCTTCCCTCTTTGCCGAGTGCCGTTGTCTGGACACTCGGCACAGCCAGTCTTTGCCGAGTGCCCGATAGAAAGCAGCTTTGCCGAGTGTCTCTTTGCTGACACTCGGCAAAGATCCTGTGTGCTGAGTGTCTCTTTTCTGACACTCGGCAAAGATCCTGTTTGTCGAGTGTCGCCTCTTTGCCGAGTGCCGTTGTCTGGACACTCGGCACAGCCAGTCTTTGCCGAGTGCCCGATAGAAAGCACTCGGTAAAGACTGGCTGTGCCGAGTGTCCAGACAACGGCACTCGGCAAAGAGGGAAGCACTCGGCATACGTCGGGTTTCCTGTAGTGAATCCTATAATTCTCAAGTAATGCTCCACTTCATTTGAAGACCCCGGCCGCGCGTGCCACGCCACGAACGGCCGTTTGGGCTCCAGTAGCTTTGCCGAGTGTCACACAGCAGACACTCGGCAAAGCCGTGGCACGTGTCCAGCACGTGCCACGCGCGCCAACGGCCGTAAACGGCCGTTTGGCCTGTCAGTTCTTTGCCGAGTGTCACAGTCCAGACACTCGGCAAAGATGGACGTGTTGGCCCTTTGCCGAGTGTCTGGGTCAGATACTCGGCAAAGAGTTTGAAAATTTGAAAAATATTTTTAAAAAACTTGAAATTCAAACTCAACAAATTTGAACATTTTAAATATAAGAGTTTTTGGCCGGCTGGATTGGTAGTTTTGCCGAGTGCTTCGGCGGGGCACTCGGCAAACCACCTCTTTGCCGAGTGTTTCCTAGGAGACACTCGGCAAAGCTTATGTTTGCCGAGTGTTTTCTAAAAAACACTCGGCAAAGTTTATCCCTGTTTATTTAAACTTTTGTTTTTGGGATCCAAAGTTTATTTTTTCTAACAATACTTGTCAAAGGCTCTTTATATCTTATGTGGAGCCTGTGGCAAAAAAGTTGGGATGATTTCAAAAAGTTTATATATACGGCCTTTCCAATCGGAGCATATCCCCATAGAAGATTCGGAGAGTTGAGAAGGAGACAGCTGGATTTCGAAACGAAGTGAAGTTGAATTAGAGTTTGAGTTCATAACTTTTTGTATAGGCAATAGATGACGTAGATTGCTTCATTTGAAGTTATCATATTTTTCCGGACCCATTTGATATTTTTTAAATTATTTTTACAACAATCTCCACATAAAATAATGAAATATATGAAGGAATTATTAGATATATATGCTTCAAATAATGAAAACATTTCATCTAAGCATAAAATGTGCATTGTTGAATGTATTTGACAAGATATTTTGATGTGTATTTGATCGAATTTGAAAAATTTGGTATGCAAGAATTGTTCTGGGAAATGTTTGCCGAGTGCTACACTCGGCAAACAAGACTTTGCCGAGTGTCAGGAAAGAGACACTCGGCAAAGATGCCACGTGGGCTGGCCGCCCCTCGGCCGCGCGGGCCACGTCATTGGCTGACGTGGCAACTTTGCCGAGTGCCTACGCTCGGCAAAGGGCAGGTTTGCCGAGTGCCCTGGGCAGACACTCGGCAAACAGGCCACGTGGCCGTCCCCTTCGGCCGCGCGCGGCCACGTCAGCGGCCAGCGCGCGGCCACGTGGTAGATCTGTTTGCTGAATGCCTGGATCTGGGACACTCGGCAAACAGGGTACACTCGGCAAACAGGCGGTGCCCGGGGGGATTTAACCGCCCACGCGGCCTCCAGCCCTACACGCGCCTCTCCCCACACGCCGCCGCCGCCGCCTCCTCTCCCCACCCGTCGCCGCCTCCGCCCAGCCCGGCCGCCGCGCAGCGCCACCGCTTCCCGCCGCCGCCACCGCTCCCCGCCGCCGCCACCGCTCCCCGCACACGACGCCGGCCGCCGCCTCCGCCCGGCCCGGCCGCCGCACCGGCCGCCGCCTCCGCCCGTGCCCACGCCGGCCCCGGCCGTCCCCGCCCCGGCCCCGGCCGGCCGTCCCCGCCCGCGCCCCGGCCGGCTGTCCCCGCCCCGGCCCCGGCCCCCGCCCCCGCCCCGGCCCCGACCCCGGCCGGCCGTCCCCGGCCCGCGCCCCGGCCGGCCGTCCCCGGCCCGGCCCCGGCCGTCCCCGCTCCGGCCCCGGCCGTCCCCGCTCCTTCCCCGGCCGCCGGCTCGTCCTCCTGTCCCCGCGCCCGCCCATCTCGTGTAGGTACCCCGCCCGTCCTCTTGTTACCTTTGTTATTTTGTTCATTTTGCTGCAAAACTAGGATGTGGTAGTTGCTATTTTTGTGGTAGGAAGTAGTAATATGAATTTCTTTGTGAAATTATGAAATTGATGTGAAATTGTAGTTGTTAGATTTAGAATTGGTATACTTTGAATTGGTTGATTTTTGGTAGAATTGAGTAATGAACGTGGTTGTCGGCCTTTGTTTTGCTATCAAATGGATTAGGCCATGTCAAACAAGTGCCATGAATATTGTGTATGTGGTTGTCGGCCTTCGTGCCGTGTTTTTCTCAGGATGTGTGGTTTCAGAAACCTCCCCGTGTAGGGGAGGTGCTGCCGAATTTTTTATTTGACAAAAATTTGTTTTTATTTCAGTGAGGCTGTTGCACCATCTTCTACTTGGACCCCGACGCCGCACGTTGTTCCCCGCCGTCTGCACCGACACGAGCGTCACCGACTCGCCCGCCGTCGAGCGCGTAGGTGAGCACATGCAAAACCATACGCGCTCAGTTTTTTAGTTGTGTACCTTCTTCGTCTCTTGTATTTATCTTTACCGTGTGGCTTCTTTGCCATGTTCTTGCGTTTCCTACAGTAAATAAGATGAAGGGTCATCTTCCTCTTGCGTCTTGAGAAAGATGATATGACATCTTATTTACTGTACGATACGCAAAAACATGACAAAGAATTCATACCGTGCAGTTAAATACAACAGGCCAAGATTGTGCACAACTGTGTCACGTAACCTACTTAGGCGTCTCCCGTTCGAAAGAGATACGGTTGTGAATATGTGAATCTTTGCATATGTCTAACCGTATCTGTTTCGAATTGTCCACGTTTTTGGACAGCTCGAGGATGTGTAGATGGGTAGTTTCCATGCTCTACTCGTACCGAGGCTGAGTTTCGGCATCATCTCCCTGTTGTTCTCCGAATACACAATCTCCGTAATTGGACGTGTATTTGGAGAACAGCGGGGAGGTGCTGCCGAAATTCCGTCTTGGATACGAGTAGAGCATGGAAACTACCCGTCTACACATCCTCGGGTGGGATTATGACCTATCTTTACCTATTAGACATAAAGCTAGCATCCGGTAGATGCATTTATTATTATAAATTTGGTATGGAAGAAATTTATTGCTCAGTGATATGTAAAGGGATGGATGACCGTGAGTGGATGTACACTGGCCGCTCAAGTAAAGGTGAATGTACAGATGAATGGATTGCCAAGACTGATGCGTTCTTGAAGCAAGCTTTTGCCAATGCGAAAGGGGTGCCAACTACTTTCTGTCCATGCGCGGTTTGCGACAATCGTAAACGCCAAACAGAAGTTGTCATGGGTAAACATCTCGTCAGGAATGGATTTACGGAGAACTATACTCGGTGGACACGCCATGGTGAAGCCGTTGATCGTGTGAGAGACGAGGCCGTGAGGCAGCGCATCGAGGAGTTTGATGATGAGGCAGGGGTAGGGGACATGTTGCATGACTACGACGAAGCACACTTCAATGATGGACCTAGGGAGGAGGAGCCGGAGGCCACTGCAAAGGCTTATTATGACATGTTGTCAGCGGCACAACAACCACTTCACTCGCACACTAAGGTTTCTCAATTGGATGCCGTTGCACGTCTGTTGGCCGTCAAGTCCCAGTTTAGCTTGGGTCGAGACGCCTTTGACCACATCCTGACAGTTTTGGGTGGCCTCCTTCCGGAAGGTCACGGCTTGCCAAAGAACATGTACGCAGCACAGAAACTTCTAAATGCACTTAAGATGCCGTATCAGAAGATACATGCTTGTCCGAATGGATGCATCTTATTTAGGAAAGAATTTGCGGACGCAAAGCAATGTCCGAAGTGCAAGGCTTCTAGATTCGTGGAGATAGTCGGCGCTGATGGTAAGAAGAAGCAAAGCAAAATACCCGTGAATATCCTACGGTACCTTCCACCTATACCGAGGATCCAACGGCTTTACATGACCGAGGACTCCGCGAAACAGATGACATGGCACAAAAGTGGAGTGCGATACAATCCTGATAAGCTCGTACATCCATCCGATGGTGAAGCATGGAAGCACTTTGATGGGATTCATCGTGACAAGGCTAGAAAGGCTCGGAATGTGCGTGTTGCGTTGGCAACAGATGGGTTCAACCCGTATGGAATGACGGCTGCCCCATACTCTTGTTGGCCAATGTTTGTGATCCCACTCAATCTCCCCCCCCCCGGTGTCCTATTTCAACGGCAGAACATCTTATTATGACATCTTTTTGGGTCATATTTCTTATATATTACATGTTTTTCTAATTATTTATGTTTATATGTGAAATCTAATAATTGTATGTTTTTGTTGATCGCAGGTGATTGGACCAATATGGTGGGTCGTGGCGGTGCGATGAGGAACGTCATGTCGTTGTACCGGAAGTTTAAAGATGGGGGGTCCGAGGCAGCTGGGTCGTCTGGTGCCAAGGGGCGAAAGAAGAAGGCCACAGGCGGGGGGCGAGGCAGGGGCAAGAGGCGAGAGCGGACCCCCGTACCTTCGTCGTCTTCGTCCGACGAGGACTTTGTTCCTTCGGCGGTGGACACTCGGGCCGGGGAGCACGAGTACCGCGAGGACGAGGAGCACGAGGCAGCGGAGCACGTGGCCGAGGAGCACGGGGCCGAGGACCCCGAGGGCGAGGACGTAGAGGGGTCCACCTCCTCTGAGAACTCGGCCCTTTGGCAGCGAGGCCCCTCGCAACTCCCGAAGCGCCTGATACCCATGGAGCGTCGCCCCGTGATCGCACCCAGCCCTCCAAGGTAAGTAATTTTAGATGTTACACAGACCTTCTCGTTTCATATTCATATGTTGGAAATCACAATATGGACTAACAATTTATCTTAATCACTTGGGCAGGAATTGGGTGATGATCACCCCAGGCGCTGGTCACGCCCGCAAAGTCAACGGCATCCTGGGTCTTCTTTGCAGGGAGCTGTTTCCGGGTCTGGTGACCATTGGCGGCAGGGAGGAGCCGGCCTACACCTTTGACCACTACGTCGCCGCTGGCGATCAGGAGGACCGGGAGCGCAGGATCTTCAACAACAAGGCCGAGCGGGTAAAGGGAGAGCTTTGGGTAAGTATTCGTTGCACTACACTACTCAACACAACACTTTCATTGAACAATCTACAAATAATGCAACATTCATCGTGTATATGTGCGCAGGACTTTTACAGATGCGCCCCGGGACAGGAGGCTTCGGCGAATGCTGTGGCACATGTAGCCTGCTGGAAGCTTGTCAAGGACCTGCACTACGAGGCGCGCGTGCATGCCGTAATTGATTATTTCGCGGCACTCAAGATCTCCGTGAAGAAAACGGAGGCAAGAAACATGAAGTTGACCAAGGAGCAGTATCTGGCGGTATGTAAATCGATACTGTTTTATTCTAAGATTAAGTACTCTAAATTCGATCTTGTTATATGTCGTACACTTGGTGTCTTGTAGGCGATTCCGTGGTGGTGCGCCCCGCATCCCACGTGCTGGGAGGTGATAGTCGACAAGTGGTGCAGCGCCGAGTGGGCCGCTCAGCACGACCTTTGCCGGGAGCGGCGTTTGCTGATGCCCGGTGTCTCACACCATCAGGGCAGCCTTAGCCTCGAGGAGTACAGGGCCAAATGGGTACGCCGAGTCATTTCTATATTCGCTCACTCTATTCTGTGTAATTACTAATTCATATTGTTTGTTTTTTCAGTCGGCGTCACATGGTGGTGCGCCTTGCTCACAGCTCGAGGCTTTTGCTATGGCCCACAAGGGCAAGGCGACCTCCGACGTCCGGTACAACCCGGAGGACGGGCCCGCGGCATACAGCAACGCCAGCGTCCACAGTCGCCTCACAGCATATCAAGAGGTCGCGAAGGAGGTCCACGGGCCAGACTGGGATCCGACCGCCCACGACATTGATGGAGAAGTGGTCATGAGGGCGGGAGGAGGCAAGAAGCACGGGCGGTACTTGATCGCCAACAACACCATCGACACGGCCTCTACCCCCACACTCTCCCAGATTCGAGCCAGGAGCACGAGCTCTTCAGCGGCTATCCGCCAGCCTCTTCCCGGTTCACACTTCGGGATGCAGGCACTCCAGGTTATTTCTATTTCTATCTTTGTACGTGAAGTTTGCTTACGTTTATAATGTATTATAACAATGTGATTGAATATTGCAGGCCCGGTTGGATGAAGAGACGCAGAGGCGGGAGTTCCTGGAGGCGGAGGTGCAGCGGATGAAGGACGCGGAGTCCGAGAAAGACAGGCAGAAGGAGGAGGCCGAGCGGACGAACCGAGCGTGGCAGGAGCAGGTATTTGCCTACCTGCAGAGCATTGGCCAGCGCGTGGGTGAAGGTCCGCCGCCGCCGATGCCACCACCGCCTCCACCACCACGTGTTCCTATTTCTCCCGTGAGTCACTTGAGAACCCTATGATTTCATTTCACAACTCATTTCTGTCGAAAATCTTGTAACACACACCACTAATCTCTTTTGGGCAGGCTCCTGGCTCGGCCGCGTCGAATGACGGCCCTCAAGACGAAGACCTTGCGGCGCGGGCGGTTAGATCGTTGTTTGGACCCCCTCTTCCGTGAGTGATGGATGTTGGACTTTGTAAACATATGAATGATGGATGTTGGATGTTTGGATATTGAATTTGTGACATTTCTGTGATGTTGGATGGTTTAGTGACTTATATGTGTTTGTTTATGGTTGTTTGATGGTTTAGTGGCTATATATATATATATGAATTGCCTGTGATGCCTATTATAAACTGCCTGTAATGCCTATTAGAAACTGCATGTGATGTTTTTGTTGAGGGGTCCTTTTAACGCAAAAAATTAATAAAAACAGGAAAAAATTTGAGCCTTTGCCGAGTGTATTGGCTTTAACACTCGGCAAAGAGGCTGTTTCTGTCATTTCTGGAACAGCCTTTGCCGAGTGTTAAAGCCCTTACACTCGGCAAAGGGTTGTCCAGGGCCTGCACCCTAACCAGGCTTTGCCGAGTGTCGGGGTCCAACACTCGGCAAAGGCTGATGTCTTTGCCGAGTGTGACACTCGGCAAATGCTCCGTTAGCCCTAACAGCCGTCCGTGGACGGCGCCGGGCCGTCTGTTAGTGCTTTATTTTGCCGAGTGCTGGCTTTGCACTCGGCAAAGCCTTTGTCGAGTGCCCGACAGAAGACACTCGGCAAAGGGCGTGTTTGCCGACACGAGCTATGCCGTAACCCCTTTGCCGAGTGAAGCCTTTGCCGAGTGTATTTCGGGGTTTGCCGAGTGAGGCACTCGGCAAACTCCGGGTTTTCCGTAGTGATTGCTGTAGACTTGGTGAAGATCGAGTTGCACAAGGGTGCTCGATCTTGGATCTAGCTTCGCCGGCGCTAGGTGCTGCGAATCATACGAGGAAATGGAGCCAGAAGCAAGCTAAGGGCATGGTTCTGATGATGCGCAAGCTGGGCATGTGCACGCACGTACCTTCGCCGCAGCCGAGCTTTGGGCCTCTGACGGGCGTCTGCGTGCGGAGGAACTCCAGCAGCGTCGTCGACGGGTCGACGCCGGCGGCCTCGTACCGCTCCCCGTTCACGGCCAGCACCACCGTCGCCGCCGCCGCCGCCGCCATCCCCATCTCCAACCTCCAAAACTTCTTGAGCCACCAGCTAGGAGACCTGGTCGGGATGCGAGGCACACACCACAGGCACTCGCGGCCTCCGGCTATTGTTTATTATACCGCGCGCGAGTGGTGGCGGTGATCGATCTGGTATGATGCACGCGCTGACGACGCCGGCGGAAAGCGACGAGGAGCTAGCCGAGTCGCGTGCTGGGATCGCTAAGCTGCAGGTCAAGGCCGGGGAGTGTGTGTGTGTGTCACTGTGCATGATGCACGGTGCATGCATGCGCGCCGTGCCACCGTGTCTACCGGCCTGCGTTACACATGCTGCACGGATCGGATGCCCTTCCTGCTCAAGAGTCAAGGGCCGGGCCGGGCGGCAGATCGATCAGATCAGCCTTGTACACAAGCGCGCGGAGATCCGGCCTGGCGCAGAGCGAGCGGTGGCCTGTCGCGGTCGAGAGGAAGTAGCCGAATAGACGAGACGGGCACAGGTCAGTCAGGTGGACGCGCGCGCTGCGCGCACGAGAGATGGAGCCGGCAGCGGCAGACAAAGCGCTGTGGCGGAGGGCTTGTTCGCCACTGTTTCGGCAAAGCTGCTAGCTGCTGGTGATGGTGGTGGGTGGCAGCAGCACCGAGAGCGGATGGTAGGCATCGTGCGCGCGTGAATCGCGAGATCCGGGGGTGCTCCTGAGCCGGGGCTGCTGGCGCTTTTTGGTGGATTTGATGGTCCCGGCCGGGCCGGCTTATGTTAACAGGGGTGCGGTGCGGATGTGTTCCATGTGGTGGACTGGTGGTATACCTACTACTGGCTGTAGAACGGTGAGTTCGTCCGTCCCCGAGGTTGCTCGCGTCGCGTGATGCACTGATGCGCCGGTGTGGGGAGCACGTGCCGGGCATAGAGCTACTTTCGTCTCAATCGACCCAGCCATGAGCAAACGATCAATATGGAACCAATGATCGATCGATCCTCGTGGTAACCGGCCGGGAGCCATGGCTTCTTCGAGGGGAAGATATTCTTGTTTTATTTTGAGTATGTGTGTGTGTGTGTTTTACTATAGGTAGTGGGAGCACCTTTGCGTGACAAACAAACAAAACAAAAATGTAGATTAAGTAGCCGCAAGATGACAAGCAAGATGCTCAATCAAGGCAGTAGCACATATATACAATATATAGGAGTATATATATGTACAGTGCTAGCTCGGTGGCAACAGGCACACCATCGTGATATTCTATCTCCACTCACTCCCACGTACACCATCGCAATCCACCGTGCGCGCGCCGGCCGGTCAGATAGATCACCACGCACTCCACCGTACCCGACACCTCCCTGCGTGCGCCTGCATATGCCTCGCTCCACCGCTCGCGCCGGCGTCCTGGACGGAACGGATCGATGGAGGCATATGCGGCAGGGATCGACCAGGACCCGGCCGGACGGGGACAAAGCGGATCGAGCCGGCCGGCGCTCTTGACTGGTTGCTTGGTTGGTATGTATTCGTTCGTACATACTAGGCTAGGCGCCTAGGCTATCCATTCTTGGCGTCGCCTAGCTATACGCGCTAGCTACACGATGGTGTGGTGTACGTGGATGGGAGCGATGGGTTTATCGGTTCACGTACGTACGACGTTCCGGCCCGGAGCAAGAATAATAATCCCGTCCGAGAGTGACGTGAGATCGTGAGGTGAACGCGCGCTTTTTCTCCAACCGCACTTGCTTCAGGGTGCCACGTCGCCGTCCCAGCGAGCGAGAGCTAGGAGGCCACACGCACACTGCTCCTGTTCCACTGTTACCGGCTTAAGCTTAACGGCACGAGCTAGCGGTCGCGACAACTCTATACTACTACTTCCTGCTACTAGTAGTAGTACATCTCTCACTTCTCAGCGTCGTGATGTCCTGGCTGACGCAGTGACGCCACGCCGGCGTCACGGCTAATAACCCGGCCCGGCGCGCTCTAGATGCAGCTTCTCGTCATTTATAAAATAATCGTGTCGCTCCAGTGGCACCTTTTGATTATTAATTGTTGCTTGCTTGCTGCTAGCTTTTGTACGTGGCGATGGAACGGATAGGATGGATATGCATATGCTTTGTTTCGTCGGAGCAAGAGTGAGTGTACCTGTCATTTTCAGTTTTCTAACGATCAAATTCCAGACGGCTCGTCGATCATCAGTGTGCTGCTACTTTTCCTCCTCTCGTGTCTCGACCGGCCGATAGCTCAGCTCCTGAAGTGAATGTCAGGTGTTTTTAAAGCCGGATTTGCCAGGAGACCCAGCCTAGCACACTACGATCACTGCTTAGATTATTATATTTTTTTAAAAAAAAGGTTTGTGTTAATAATAGTTTTTTTTTGAAAAATGGAAGCTTTATTGATCTTAGACAATTACATCAAGATGATACAATTATATAAGATCCAACCCGGCCTCTGCATAACTAGGATGCACACAGCCAATGAAAAAGAAAAAAAAAAGAGAGCACCATGACCTAGCAAACTACCACAAGCGCCTTCATCTTCATCCGCTTCACAAATCAAAGCAACTCTTGGACTATGAAGTAGGCTCCCGGGATAACGCCTCCAACGAGGAAACGGCACGCGCACGTGCCGACATTGTAATGACCCAACCAATTAAGACCAGATCAAATGTTTTCACGAGGGAGTAATTCATTTTAATCCAAACAATGCCTTCAACAAGGTCACTGCCAGGTTCAACAAATTAAGATCAGACCTAGGAATTTCTTCCTGGAACCGGTGAATTAGTAGCAATTACCACCACGACCAAGTCACACCGTGTTGCTTCCCCCTTCTTACCAGGCCAATGCTTCCATATAGACCAGTCCTGACCCACTTTAAACGGCCACAAACTCCAAATCCGGCAGATCATCTGAATTCATAACCTGAGATACCATGCTGCAAAGTAGCCGCTGGGTACCCCTGCATAATCCACCAGGAATAAATTGCAGATGAAATCCGTCTTCGAGTAAGAGAATCCGCGAACGAAGCCAATGTGACTCATGTCTCTTGGTCTATATGAAAAGGAAAGGCGAGATTGAAAATGTCATCGTCAGATGTAGTTGCAAAGTCCGGAGCTAGTCCTTCCAACACCAAGGCCGAAGGCGCATATGCCGGAGAGGAATCACCACTGGAGGCCAAGCTGACGTCAGATCCAGGAAACCCGTCGTTGTCACTGGCCGCCGCCGTCACCGCCGCAACCCCCACCCAGAGTCAGCCCTTGCTGGCCGCCCATGCGCCGCCGGATCCGGCCTCGCCGGTGCCGGATCCGCGCCCTCCATGGATCCCGACGAGCAGCAGCGATCCTCCATGAATCCCGGCGAGAAGGATGAAGGCCTCGCCGCCGCCTTCCTCGCGGCCGCGTGGGCTTCCGGCGGCAGCGAGACGGAGGAGAGAGCGCCGGAGGTAGGGGGTCGGCGGCGGCGGGGTTCCGCCGGGGGGGGGGACTCCGATCCTTTTTTTTTTCTAGTATAGCAATTTTAATGTAGAGACGGCACCGTTAATAATAGTAAGGTGTAAATAGAACGTCAAGAATCTTTGTTTTGGGGAGCGAGATCAAGAACCTAATAATTTACTGCTTAGTGGATGATAGTATATTACCAGTAATTGCATATGTTATTATATGTTCCATCATGGTCTGTGACGTTGTCCGATTGATGAGATAGTACGTACAGTGTATATAGGCATATGGCGGCATTCGATCAGAGGCAGCTATGAGCTCGATAACGCTGTCCGGTGATGAAACGAGCCTCTATTTAATTAGTTGAAGGTAAGTGGGTACTCGCTCCACGACTCCACGACAAACTGATTGCTTAGCATCTGACTGGGACGTGAATTATATGTTAATTCATCTGAAACCTAGCATTGCCGTATGAATCCTAGCTACCTCAATAGAACACACATGTCAGCTTGGACTTTTCTGATGAGGAATTGATTCTCCTTTATTTTTTGAAAAAAAGAAATTTTTAAATCCGTTTTCAATAGTGCATATCCTGATCCACGATAAGATGTAAAGCAGCTAGATTACAAATCTAACAGAGTGGACAAGCTCTCTTTTCCTATAGTGAATAACAGGAACTCCTTGACCTTTTCTAAAATTCTTCGAAAAATATTAGGAATATAATCTAACCTCCTACCACTTTGCAGTAACAGATATGCCTTGTAGAATCAACTGTGGATTTATAAATGGACGCGTCACCTTTTTTCTAAAAAAATAAAGCTGGCAGAAGATTTGCCAGACAGATTTATATATTTACTGAAGAAACGGGCTACAAAGGCCTAGGCCAACATAAAAAAATCTTTACAGTTTTGGACGACCCAAATTATAGGATGCGTCAGCCGTGACATCTTACAGAAAATGGATGGCCGGATTGAAATCAGATATCTCTTTGGGGATTCGATTACACTCATCGGGTGGCCTGGGAGGGCCTCTCATGCGTTCAAAAGTCTCACCATGTGACGTGGACGCGACGACCTTTAGGGCCACCATCACCTGTTGTTTTCTCCCCGCATGTGTTGGAAATTTTGATTTTTTTTTACCTAGTTTTCAGCTGGACTGTTGCGTTATTTGTTGTCGATTCTTGACTTCTGCTTGATTAAAGTGACAGAATGGACTCCTTGTCCTTCCTCGGTCAGTGGATCAATGTATTCATGTGCATGTAGGATGACTTCTGCATGAATTAATCCAACTAGCCCTAGATTCTTATGCATGTTCGTGTAGGATGACTTTTCTTTATAGCGTGGGAGAATAGCCAGCCTCGAAACTAGTCTGCTACTGCAGACTCCAACAAGGATATGCAAACCCATTTATGCATCTCCAAGTACAGTGTGCATCACCGAATTTTTCTCCAACAGATCATGCATACGAAGCAGGCATTTTGCCTCGGAGGAGAGAGGAGAGCTAGAAATGCATTCCCTCTCTCCTCTGATGCATCTCGTGCTGCCCTCCCAGCCCCCTCCTCTGTCTCTTCCCGGTCGGACTCCGCCGCCGTCCGAGGAAGGCCGCCTTCGTGCTGCTTGGCGTCGCTCGGAGTTGCCGCGGCGCGCTCGGAGCCGCCCCCCCCCCCCCCCCCCCCCCCCGTCCGGCCGCGCGAAGGACGCCGAGCAGCACGAGTGAGCAGCACGAGGGAAGAGAGGGGCCGCCGGTGGAGGAGGGCCCGCCACGCTCGGACCCCACCAACAAGCCCGCTCCGAGCTCGGCCACCGCCCGCCGTCCGCGCACCTGCGCCGCCCGCACCGCCGTTGACGATGGCGAGGCCCTCCTTCGCTGCAGCCCGGCGCCGCCGCCTCGCACTCCGCCCGGCCGCACACGCCCGCCGCCGCCGCCTGATCAAATGAAACGCCCGCCGCCACGGCGGCCCGCGCGTGCGCGCGCCTGGGCGACGTCGGCGAGGGACGCACGGCTCGAGGACGTGGAGCCGCCCCACCGCCGAGCAGCAGCTCCCTCTCGTCGCGCCACCGCCGAGCAGCCCCACTGCCGCCGCCCCGCCGCCGAGCAGCCGCGCCCTCCCGCCGCGCCCGCCTCTGGATCTCACCGGCGAGAAGAGGGAGTTGGAGGCGGCCACGGCTGGATCTCGCCGGCGAGAAGGGGAGGAGTTGATGCGCGCCCGACGACCAGCGACGGCGACGGCCGCTCCGAGCCGCGCCTCCACTCCCCTCCGCCGGTGGGACGAGGAGCAGGGAGGGGCAGGGATGCCGGATGTGTTTGCCTTTGCACTTCATGGTTGGAGATGTGATTTTTTGCCTTCCAGCTGCGGTCCCTGTACGCGAGGCAAAGTTGCCAATGTCTCTCCAGTTTTGCTTTCTATCGTTGGAGTCAGCCTTAGATCGAGCTTAGTCAACACTGAATAGCATCAATCATTTTTTTTAAACGTAATAGCATCAATCATTCGTTCGTCTTGACTGATCTCTTGAGCTTAGTCAACACTTAACAGATTTTCTTTAGTGAAGCAATATCTCCATCTGTCCCGACTCCCGAGTAGGTGGGTTACAATACCAAATATCAAACACCCACACAAGCATGGGAACTAGAAAAACGAGCACAAAAACTCGTCTCGCGTTAATCTAGCCATCAATATCAAACACAAAACACATCTCTCTTAAATTTTGCGCAAGCAATTACATGCATCAGCAGATGCTAACAGGTTCGTTCTTGGCACACTGGATTTCAGAAACACAAAGACCTTTTTTTGCAGGACGGACGAACTGGGCCGAAATTAAGAGTAACTCAGGACGAGCATAGCAAAAGGAGCTAACATAAGGGCAAGTACAACGGTGGAGACAGCTGCTGTCTTTTTGATATAAAAAGACAGCTGAATAGACAGCTTATACAATAAACTGTCGGTTTGGCTGTCTGTATGGTAATTAATTCATCATTTAACATACAAATTCATGATGATCTATTGCACAATTGATCTTTGTAGCCATTTTAGTGACCCTGCCCATACCGAGCTCTGTTCCTCACACTGACACCGGCCATACCGCCCAGGCCACATGCAAACCGTGCAGGTGAGGACACATGCAGAGTTGCAGACCGTGCAGGCTTTCCCTCGTCCTTATCTCCACTCCACGACCCTCTGCTACTGCTCCGCGAAGGCACAGCACCGTCCACCCCCCTGGGGAGCTCCAATCCAAGCACAAGCAGCTCTTCCTTGCTAGCTCCGCTCTCCGTCTCGCATGGCTGAGAGCCGCCGGTCAAAATCCGCCGTCTGTGCACCACCATTTCCAAATCGACGCTGCCCACAGCTCCTCCATCCTCTTCTCTACCCACCCCGCCCTCCATTGCTGCAGCCGAGCTCCCTGGCGACGAGATTTTAGCAGCAAAGCTCCAGCTGAACCACCAAGCACCACGGACCACCATGACTACGGTGGCACCTCTACAACGCTGTCGCCGCGGCGGTGCTGCTTCGGCGTTGCTCCGCTCTTGGGCCGCCGGCGGGAGGCGCAACTTCGGCAGGCGGAGACGGGAGCAGCGACGCCGGGAGGAGCAGGGGCGCCGGCGGGATACACAGGAGCGGAGGCCCGCGACGGGAGGCGCGTGTGAGGCGGCCGCCGGCGGGATGTGCAACTGCGGCGGCGACGACGGCGGGAGAGGGGGAAGCTGCGGCGGCACTCCGACACTGCTGCCGTGCTGCCTGAACTCCTCTGCTCGCGCGCTGCGTTGCCGCGAAATCCCCACGCGCGCGTGCGGCCCCCACGCACTGGATCCGTGCTGCCGTCGACGAGTTGCATCAGCTGGTACAGCGCGCGTCGGGAGTCGGCGACTCGCGTTGGAGCACGTGCCCGTGCCGTCGACGAACGAGACGACGGCTCTCCGGTCGGCGGGGGCTTTTCGCAAAAAAAACACTGCATGGCGACGGCTGGAGACGCCCGTTGTACGTGCCCTGATAGCCCATACTTCGTATTCGGCTTTAACGACCCGCGAATACCAATGCAGCCCACCTATACGTGGCTGGCTGGGCAAAGATGTGTGCTTCAACCAGCCTATCCTCCATCCAATTCCCCATCCCTTTCAACGGGTACGGTCCAATGGACAGTCTGATCCAGATCGACGCTGGCACCTCGGAGTGGGGGAAACCATGGATACTTTAATTTGAGCCATCATGGCAGTACGGACTACGGAGCAGGCGATGAGCGGCTTGAGCGCTGCTAAAGTGATATTTGCCCGGCTTGTCCAGCCACCGGTCAGCAGAGAATCTGTCGTTACTTCAAATTACGGCAAGCGTACGATGGTCAGTATAAGTATTTTGATTTACCATGTAACCATCTGTCGGTATTCTTAGTATTTACTTCAAACTATCTGTCGGCATAACATTGATCAGTATAACGCCACGTGACGGTCCCTCCTTGCCGCAGGATGTTCATCTTTCTTTTTTTTGATTCGGAATTAAATTTTTTAGTTGGTATTTCTTCCTCATATGAACTCTAAATTTGATGATTCTTTTTTCTAAATTTCTCTAAAATCATGATCTTTCAATTAACGTCATTTTTTGTATGATAATTGCTATTGTTTTGGATATTTTTAAATAATTTGTTTTCTTCCACTTTAGTAGAGAAATAAAAAACATGTTTTGCATAACAATTGCTAATGTAACTTCGTATTTTATAGTATTATGGTCAACATAAGGCTGTGTCTAAATTTGAGGTATACACAAGTTCAAAAAGGTTATGAGGTTTTCAAATCTCTAAGTATGACTTGAGTTGTAAGAAATTATGTGAGAGATGTATCATTTTGTGAATAATATAGTCCTACTTTATCAAAATTACTTGAAATTTTTATGGTATGCTCATGGACTTGAGATATATTGTCACATCAGTTTGTAGCATTTTAACCAAAATTAGATATTATTACATTATTTTATGGTAATTTCGAGATGGAAGGTTGAATTATCACTAGCAAACAATTTAATTCTTTGTTTATCTCTGACATGACCATTAGTAGGAAAGTGATTAATTGTTCTTTGATACTAGTTGTATATTAAATAAGAAAGTTTTTATGCTAAATGAACTGAGTATATATAAAGTGATTAGTTGCTCTAAGTATATAGTTACACATAAAAACAGAGTGATGAAATAATAAAAAGAAATCAGAAAAAATCAACCGGGCCACCTAATGCTAGCCCATCCAGCCCAATAGGCAGATAAGCCCAATAGGCAGATGAACTGTGCATCGTCGGATCTTCCATCAACGCACCAGATTGGTCAGCACAGGTCGCCGGCTCCACACTGCACAGGCCGCCGCCGCCTCACCCAAATGCCGCTGTCGTCGGGCTCACCGGTGAATATGCCGGAGTGGTGCCTCCCCATGCTCGTCTCCCACCTAAGCTCGGAGTAGTTCGGTGACGCAGAGCGCAATGGCGGAGGGGAATGTCCCGCTGCTACCCTCTTGCATCTCTTGCTCCCAAACCAGGGAGGAGGGGCACGCATCTGCCTTCACGACGGCGAGCCCGCGTCGGCGGATGCCGCCTCCACGCCTTCGAGCGCCCACGCAGATGCAGCTAGGGTTTCCCGAAGCCGACGCCTCCGAATCCCTCGGAATCCCGACGCCCCAAGCTCTCCTCCACCTCCCCACGTACGCAGCACAACAAGAGGCCACCAAATCCAAGGTCTTGAAGGTGAGGCACTGCTCTCCCTCCTCTTTCCCTCGGATCTGGATGCTGCTTCCCCTCTTCTCTTTCCCTCGGTTCTGGATGCATAGCGCAGGCAAAATATGTGTATAGTGTTGGTTTGATTTGATGATTCCAAAATTTGACTCGTGTAGATGTATGATATTGTTTCCTTCCCAGATCTGGCTAGCCTGTGCGAAGCTGTAAAGCCAGCAAAAGAGAGGTGATTCTGTAGTATTGTGGATTATTTTCTAGTATTTTCTGTGTAATCCCCTTTATTTTACTGCAGCAAAGTTCCTGAACTCTTTCTTCCCCTCTGTTTAAGTTGCAGTTGTGAACGTGTGACAAATGGGGCAGCTACCGGGCAAGGATGGGGAATCTGATTCAAAAAGAGGTTACAGTTCATGAAGGGTATGCAAGTCCTTCCATTTGTATTGTTGCTACTTTTCAAATCTTTGAAAATTCCAGGGATGTAGCATGAAACCACACTTTCTTTGATGTACTTCAATGCTCTGTCTGACTAGTAACTAAGTGATCTTGTTTTGGCATTGGTTAACATATTTATGCTTTACTTCTCACATTGCTTCATTGGGCTTAGAGTGCAGACATTTTAATCTGCAATTCTGCACATACACTGGAACTGCACTTTAACTTAGATAGTGTTAAGCTGCAGTTTTGTATGCATTAGTTTTGAAGGGACCTGTATGTATGTCAGGTTCTTTACCACGGTTTGTGGCACACAGGGAAAAAGTGGTTTCCAGTAGTGAGATGCCATACACGAGATTTGTTTTTCTCCTTTTACCACTGAATTGATCTCTAAAGTATGTCAGTTGGGTATGGTAATGTCCCCTATCTTTGGTGCATGCCACGTGTATATCATTGAATTTGCATTTACAATCTCTACATTCTAATGCTGAATAGAAGCACATTTTTTTACAATCACAAGTCATGCTTTCAGACATGCTGCTACCATGTGTTTATGATTGTTCACAAATTGATGGTGATCGAATTGCAGTTAATTATGTGAATTTTTTCTTAGTTTAAGTGCAAGGGACGAGAGAGAGATTAACAACAAACAGCCAATTAAAGTAGTTTATGTATGTTTTCTTCTACCTTGATGTTAGCTCATTCACAGAGTTTTCTCACAAAGCAAGGAACAAAGAACTCTTTACTGCTTTACCTTTTCTATTAACCCTTATTATTTTCATCCCCTGCAGGTTCATAGTTAGGCGACCCACTTAATCCTTTTGCAGTGAGACAAGATGGGTTTGCATATAACATTAGAAATTGTAGTTGAGATCATAATGGTTGATACCAGATGTTTTTTTTTATACTTGAAACCATATGGTTTTCCATTAGTTGCTTTAGTACATTAGAGATACTGTAATAGTTGATACTATGACTCTAATGTTTGTATGGCAAATGAGACAACTTGTATATTACTGAGGAATGGTGGGACTTGATCATGAATGAATGTGGTTTGTGTGGCTAATGTGCTTGTTCTAGAGAACTTTTGAACTGAATTGTCATCAAATGATTTTTTTTATCTGTACAAATGATAGCGTTTGATCATCAGTTGGTAAAAACAGATGTTACCATCAATCTATCTGTGGGGAAAAGTTGTTAGGCACTGGTCTGTTGGTATACATAGGTCTGTCGGTATATCTTCACGTTGCATGAGACTGTCTGTCGTTATAAGTGTAGTCTGTCGGTATAACTTTTTACCGACAGCACTTGCACCGACAGCAAGTATCTGTCGGTGTAACATTATACCGACAGATCCTCAATTGCTAAAACGGCTTATACCAACAGATCAGCTATCGCTGTTCTGGGGCTGTGGTGTAGTGATCAGCCATCAACCAGTCAACAGTATTTTTCTCTCAACAAAAACCAGCACCAGCCAGTTGAACAGGGCAATTGCGGCTGCCCCAAGTGGTGCACAGCTTGTAGAAGCCACCGAGGGGGACGAAGCAGCCGGGGAGCAAGAGCCCCGGCGAAAGATTGAGCATGCGCCGTACTGCCGTTACTCCGACGCGGTTTCGCTTTCGCCGCGACCAACACGAGAGGTACAGATTAAAGAGAGGATGTTATGTTTGTAAAGGTCTGACAGGCAGAGCCAAGAGATTGCGGTTCGGATTCACGAATGCATCTAATCTAATCCGAACGGGAGAATTACTCGTATTTGGGGAAAGCTCACGTACACTCCGAACCAGTAACGCCTCCGTCGGCGGCGCCGTGTCGCCCTCGCCAACCGCCATGCTTTGCCCGTATAAAACCGGGCGCAGCCAACCCAAAACCCCAGACTTTTCCTGCACTCAATCGATCGACGCCAACAAGCTCGTCGTCTAGCTCGCACGCACCGACGAACAACGTCCATGGCGCAGAAGCGGAAGAGCGTCGACGTTGACGTCGACGAGATCAGCGTCGCCGCCGCCGCCGCGTGCACGAACGGGTGCGGATTCTTCGGCAGCGCCGCGACCGGCGGCATGTGCTCCAAGTGCTACCGCGAGCACGCCGGCGCCGCCGGCTCAGGCGGCACAACGGCGCCCACCGACGAGAAGAAGATGCAGTCTGTTTTAAAGGCGAGCGTCGGCTTCGCGCCCGCACCTCGCGGCGGCACTCCGCCGGCGAAGAAGGCCCGGGTCACGTTCGCGCCGTCACCTGACGGTGGTGTCGGCGCCGGTGGTGCAGCCACTGCCGAGCCAGCGACGACGGCGGCCGCGGAGGAGCAGCCCGCGAAGCCGGCGGCGGCGCCGGCGAGCCGGTGCACGGCGTGCCGCAAGAAGGTGGGCCTGCTGGGGTTCCGGTGCTGCTGCGGGGAGACCTTCTGCGGCGCGCACCGCTACGCGGAGGCGCACGGCTGCGGCTTCGACTACAAGAGCGCCGCCCGCGTGCGGATCGCCAAGAACAACCCGGTCGTGGTCGCCGACAAGATCACCAAGATCTGAAGCAGAGACAGACAACCAGTGCGTCAACGACTGTACACGTGTGCTAGTAGTAGTAGCCTAGTAGGAGTAGTTTGGAGGCAGCATAGTAGTAGTACTGTAGTAGCCTAGTAGGAGTAGTTTGGAGGCAGCAGTGGCCTCTGGTGTGTGGTGTCTAATTTTGTGGACGATGACTTCCAAGCTCATCGATCGGGCAGAGAGACAACCAGTGCGTCAACGACAGTGTACGTGCTAGTAGCAAGAGTAGTTTGCAGGCAGAATTGTCTACGGAGTAGTTTACACGTTCATCGATCGGTTTCGTTTTGTACACTGCTTGTTAGGTCGACCGCCGTGCACAGGCACTCTAGTTTCCACGTCTAGTTTTTTTTTTTCTATCTCTGATTTCCATGTCTCCGTATCGTACGCTAGCAGGCAGGCACATCGAGGCTCTGTATATATATAGTTCTCGATCGCGTCCAGCTCAGCAAACAACGGCCCCAACTTTTCTGTGTTGAGTGTTGAATCGATCAACTCCACCACCAGCAAACTAAACAAACCCGGCCAGGCGCCCTGCCAACGACCAGGCAACGAGACGGCCCATGTCGTGTCGTCGTGTGCGCGCCTTGCAACTCGACGCATCGGATACACCGCTACAAACAATACACGTATCGTCGCCAAGCAGCCAACGCTACCGGCGGTCACACCAACCATGAACACGGGTAGGGTGCTGTCTGTAGATGTGCTCCCAACTCTGATGCCAAGCAAAGCGCAGCTAGCAGCACATCAGAGCCACACGCGCCCCCCGGCAACCTTCCCTTGGCAACTGATGATGGCTCCGCCTAAGACACTGGCCGTAGCTGCAGCCCTGGCGGCCGTGGTCGGCGTGGCCGTCCTGCTCCCGGCGACGTACAAGGTCGGAGACGACGCCGGCTGGGACGTCGGTGTCGACTACGACGCCTGGGCCAGGGGCAAGAAGTTCAAGGTCGGCGACACGCTCGGTACGCTACGCCTACGCTGGGCTTGGCGCACTTTGGGTTGTGCCGGCGTCGCTGTGGAGTGGCTTATTTTTTTGTGTGGTAATTAACTGGTTGGTTGGTTATTGCATTGGCTGGCACGCAGTGTTCCGGTACTCGCATGGCGAGAAGGACGTGGTGCCGGTGGACGCGCGGGGCTACGCCGAGTGCG
The DNA here is from genome assembly GCA_033239725.1 of Echinochloa phyllopogon. Lineage (NCBI taxonomy): Eukaryota > Viridiplantae > Streptophyta > Magnoliopsida > Poales > Poaceae > Echinochloa > Echinochloa phyllopogon. The sequence goes on along the minus strand of BTCW01000009.1, from coordinate 4,236,009 downwards.
CGGCGACGGGCGACGCGAGGGCGCTGACCTCCGGCAACGACCACGTGGCGCTGGGCAAGGCCGGCCACTTCTTCTTCATCTGCGACGCCGAGGGGGAATGCGACTCCGGCATGAAGCTCGCCGTCACCGTCCAATGATCGGCTAATATAGCTAATTACCTTGCGGCGTTAGGTTGCTTGCTCTCTGCCGTCGTCGATCTGGAATGCATTGTTTCACGCGCAGAGCGCCAGTGCCTCGATGTTGCGGACTTCTTTAGTTCAGAGCATCATTTCAGTACGAATAAACAGGGCGATGTATGTCCTGGCAGTCTAGTCCGTCCGTGTTTTCAGTCAAGTTTGCTCCAATCAACACAGCATTCGCATTGGGTGTAAGCAGTATAGCCTTGAAGGTCTTTAAGCTTGTCATACATTCTCATATCTCTTGTTAACATGCCTTGAATCAGCCCCCAAAGTTTTAGAATGCATATATATGTCTTGGTAATTATAACACTCAAGATTTAGTGATGAATTGCTAATATGGCACGTGTATTGGATTAATTGGGCTTGACATATATATTTCGATTAATCAAATTATTTTTTGAGAATGGATTAATCAAATTAAATTAAAAGGTCGAGCTTCGGGGTGTGCCTGCCGGCCTGCCAAGACTACAACACGGCCCATGATGGGAGACACGCGCATCGGGCGGATGCAGGATGGACGGCCCAACCCGTCAGGCGGGGCACGCTCGTCTCGCTCCCATTCGGTTGCGTTCCGTACGGCAGATGGACCCCACCCAATCCCACCTGGACTTCCTCCGAGCTGTCGCTGTGCGAGCGCCGGAGCAGAGACCACGCCGGCCGCTACCAACTTGCTTCTCAAGCCTGCCTATAAATCCCTCGCCGTCTCCTTCCTCTAGCAGCCATCAACACGCCGTGGCCGGATCAATTCAAATCGAACCAAACCACCCAACCGACTCGCCACCCTCCCAGCCCAGCCGCAACCCCCAACCAGGCCCGGCCATGTCGGCGCTGCCCGACGCGCCGGAGTCGTCGCGCGCCCGCGACCGCGCGGCGGCGCACCCCCAGCGCCGGTGGGTGGTCCTCTCCTCCATTCCAGTCGGAGGGCCTGGGAGCCGCAGCATGGACGAGCGGGTCCGGCACGTCGCCCGCGGCGCCGACTTCCTCATCGACCTCGACGACCCGCCGCGGCCCTCCACCCTGGTGCTGCGGGCCAACCTGACCCAGCTCTACCCCGTCATCTACATCGCCGACTCCTCCGCCGCGCTCCTCCTCCTCAGGGCCTCCATGGGCAGCAGCCCCATCCCGCGCCCCGAGTTCTTCCTCTGCGACGCCCGCACGCGCACCGCCACCCGCCTCCCCGCCGTGCCCTCCGCCGACCTCGGCGGCCTCGACCTCCGCCTGCGCCGCAACATCGGCCTCCTCGACCGCCGCGGCCACCTCATCGTCGCCCAGCTCCACCCCTTCGGCGCCACCCGTTTCGAGTCCCTCCTCTGCTACTCCACCGCCACCGGCCAGTGGTCCGTCAAGACGCTCGCCTCCGCCCCGGAACACAAGCCCTGGGGCGTGCACGGCGTCTTCGCCCACGACGACCTCCTCTGGTGGGTCGACATCGCCTACGGCATGCTCTACTGCGACCCCTTCAGCGAGACCCCGCGCCTGCGCTTCGTCCCGCTCCCGGATGGCTGCGGCCTGCAAGGCCTGGACCAGGACAACTTCACCGCCAACACCCGCCACTTCTTCGACGAGCGCCGCTGCATCAGGCTCAGCGAGGGCAAGCTGCGCTACGTCGAGATCCGCGGCTTCTGCTACGACACGGACACGGCCGCCGCCGAGCCCCCCAACAACCCCTCCGTCTGGATGTGGACGCTCGTCGACCCGGACGCCGCCGATCCCTGGAGGTTGGAGTACGAGGTGCCCTTCGCCGACATCTGGGCAGACGAGACCTACATCACCGCCTGGCTGCCGCCGGGCAAGGTGCCCCACGTCGCCCTCATCGACCCCAACGACCATGGCGTCGTCTACTTCTTCCAGGAATCGTTGCTCTTCGGCTTGGACGTGCGCGCGAAGCGGGTCGTGGCCTGCGATCAATGCCTGATAGACAATGATGCGAAACAGAGGTTCCAATCCTCCCGCTTCGTCGACGCCTGGGAGCCGCCGCAGCGCAAACGTCCTCGCCCCGGCGACGCTCCTTCATCTGGTGGTAACGGTACGTGCGCATACGACAAGTCTGCATTCATTGGTCATCTGCAGAAATCTTAATTACTCGCACTGTTCATCGAGCGTGATTGTGTAGGGTTCTTGCTGAATTGGTCGATATGATCGCGTAGGGTTCGCATCGCTTGCATGTTCCAAGTTTCCAGTGTTTGTAATTTGATATGCTCATGGTCTGTCTGACCCAATTACAAAAACTGTGTGCTGCTTGGATTCATTGCATTTTATCTTACCATTGATGAATATTGTTAGTAATATGTGTAGGTGTTTAGTAATATTAGAGTAGGTGTTATCTGAAGTTTTGCAGGCACAAATCGTGAGCTAGACCATCATTCCAATATTCTGCTAAGTTATTTTCACTCGAACTGTATCTGCACAGGGGGTGCATAGAACTGAATTGGTCTGAAGACAACAGTCATTCAGTGAACAGCTACTGCTACTACTTACCAAATCATGCATGTGCTCTGAAGTTGCATTTCTGTTTGGCATCAGTGTTTAATTTGTTACTCTCTAGCCCAGATCAATCTCATTCATGTCTCTAGTTTGCTAACATTTGGATTGCTGATTGCTTGCTGCTGTTAACCCAGTCCAGGAATTTGATATAATTCGCACCCTTAATTACTGCTCTTTTGCATGGCAGAAGGGAGACCGACGGTTCTGACTTATGATGAGGAAAAGGACCGTGAGGTGATTGAGTATGTTCAAAATTGGCTAAGCGAGATGGACTTGACGAGCCAGCAGATGAGTGACGAGGACATGGCACCGCCATCTGAACCATCATCTCCTGACGCGGGTCAGCAAGCTGATGATGAACCGTAGATATAGATTCCCTTTCCTCGGTTGGGAGGCCACTTCTTCGTCTCAACATGCAGAGGGCTTTTCGATCTTTGCATGTTTCAGGTAGATACATAGAGCGTGCAGCTTTCTGTCAGCGACATCTCATCTGAGTGGAGTACCAGATCGATGCTATGAACAAGCTTGTGTAGTTCCAGTACTGACTGCAACGTGGTTGTCTGAGAGAACAATGGTTGGTTCTCAATTCGATCAGCTAATACAAATGGAATTCAGTTTTGGTTCTCCCTTCGTCCTGTACTATATATCCTATTTGGTCGTTTGAATGCTTTTCTATTACATTTCTCAATTTCCCGAAATGCTAGCAGAGATTGATCCAAGTAGTCCTGTTGTCATGCATTTACATTTACTTACTTGCCTGATAATCTGAATGAAAACATGGTTACAACTTACAAGTTTACACCACAGAATGGTTCTCTAGAGCGCAATGCTCTGGAATAGCTGGGTGGAGACAAAACTTATTTGAAGAACTACATTGCTAAGATCATAACCACCAGAATTCTTCGCCGCTACTGGATTCTCATAGAGAGCCGTACTGCACCAGTGACTTATCCTTCATGTCAACTGTAACCATCCAAGCCTTGTCAAGAAATCCAGACCCATTCAGTACGAAGTGGAGAATGTTGTCATTCTGCTGCATGTCGACGATAGGGAATATTGGCACGGCTCGTGGCAGAGGCGAATCCTGGTAGCTCGGAAGAGACGAGAGGTCTCGGAGCAGGAGAGCAGCGTCTTGAGATTGGCCACGACGAACTCCTCCTCGCCCCTGCGGGCGATGCCGGTGTCTCCAGGATTTTTGAATTTTTGGTGAAGGTTCCCTCGACGGCGATCGACGACCATGTGGATGAGGAGGAGGTCGCCGTCGGCGGCCACGACGCAACGGGAGGAGACCAGGGCGGACCATCGCGTTGTCGTCGGAGAGGACACCAGCGGCCATGTCGGCGGGACGACTCGAGGAAGATCGGCGTAGGGTGATAAATCTAGCATCCACAGTTGCAGAAGTCTAGCCGGGAGTCCCAGGACTGCATGAAAGTCAGTGCCGACTTGGCTGCATGCATTTCTGCACAAGCTTTGACGAGAGTTGCAGCGCACGAGAAAGACAGTAAGTCACGATTGCGCACAATGCCATGCAATCACAAAGGCACACAACAGAGTAGTAGCTGTAGCAGATCAGCATTCAGCAATGAAGGAGTAGCGTAATCGCGTTACTTAACACGATATGTACATATGGTTTTTTCGCTTACTTGCAGGATCGTTTTGCGTAGCCTACTACTTGTTCAGTTAAGCCTAGAGATCAGAGAACAATGTATACTGACGCGTATTAACAAGATGGATCAGGAGATCCTAGCACCAGCGTTGTTCTCTAACGGTTTTGCCTTAACAGAACTCACATCCGCACAGATTAATTCCCTTCAGAAGAACTGCTGAAGCCAAGGATTGTCGACTGCATCTCTCTGCAAGTCGGCTTTCAGTTTGGTGGCAATCTCCATTACCTTGCTCCCATCCATCTCATCTACAGGCAATGCCGCCAATTCGTCCAGGTAAAGCCGAGCCCGAGCAGCCCCTCTGGTCACGTCATCTGGGTTAAATTCCCTCTTCCTCTTGGACTTTGATCCAACCTGCACAGGACAACACTCAATAGTTTACGAAGAGGTTCGAGTTTTCGGCACAGTATGGGTAGGATACCACTAGGGCCGTGCCAATATTCCCCATGCCACCAGTCACCACCGAAGCTCCCATGAATTGCGGAGGGGATGAAAGTTTTTTTTAACCGTAAACCTCAAAAATCTACCACTGAAATTCTGTGCCCAATATTTGTTTTCTTCATGCTAAGGCCACTCGCATTGGAAGAAGCATGCTCATTTTAATTGATATATATTGGATCTATAGCATTTATATTTTTGGGTTGTAGATACCTCATCTTTCGAATCATCAGAAAAGCTGGGTGCAGTAGTGAAGTCTTCTAACTCTGCTGCTTTGCTTTTTGCAAGAGCAACTACAGCTTCTGGAAAATTAGCAAATTCTGCAACATGAATACCAAAACTTTGGTCACATGCACCGGGTTCAACCTACAACACCAAAAGAAAAATATTGTAAATAGAATGCGAATTTTGGTCACAGTATAGCTTCATTTCACACACCACTAATGCCAACTTACTTCTGTAAGCTACATAAAAGGGAATTTTAAGTTTAGTTAAGAATTTCACACCATGACATACCTTGTAAAGCATAGTTAACTTCCGACTTGATGGGTCTATGTGAGCACCCACGTGATAATTTGAAATTCCAATATCAGAGACATTCCGGTGCTCATCATCATTTCTATGTGCTAATGCAGTTAATTCATGGAAATGGGTTGCAAACAAGGTAGGCGCTCGAGTCACTTCAACTAGATGCTCACAGATAGCCCATGCAAGGCCTGGTAAAAATTAATATATCAATCCCAAATAAGAATTAGAAGTTCCAGTTTTCTGGAAATCTGAGCATATTGCAGAGCATGAAAAGGGGAATTGTTGTAAAAATGGGTACTTAATTTAGAAATAGTAATTGGTAGTTTTCATCCAGTAGATCTTGCATATTGACAATGACAGACAAAAATGAATGCAATAAACTTCACCTATTTTTGGTTGATTGAAGCACTTACCACTCATATTGCATGCGGCAATGCCACACGAGGCCCTTATGATGTTTCTTGCTGTGTAAGTTTATGTATATAGCTAACTTGGCTAATATGATCTACGATTATCTAAGCTATCCTGAGTGGTCCAATACTCCTGTATATATACCTAAGTCAAACTGGAATAAAGGTTGTGGTTGTATACTACTTTCCTCTTCTAAATTCGACACACATAATCAGGTCATCCAAAAATGTCCAGAGGTTTGTTATGACACACGGGCAACTTGTTTTTGCCTATGAAGGCCATCATAAGACACCATTTTAGTATTAGTAACAACAAAACATTAGACAGCTGTGTTACAAGTAACAGGAGATTTAGGACACCAATGGTACAAAGCATGCCATGCATGCAGGTAGTTACCGGCAAATGAATATACCAAGAATTGTGGGCATGGATGCATGCAGCTCAGGTTGTTAACTCCATCCAAAACCAACCATATGCATGAGCATTGAGGGGAGCAAGCAAAGTAACAAAATATGATTTTGCCAAAAAACAATTATTTACATTTATGATTTATCTGCAGCGGAGCTTCATTCCATTCAATGCTCCATTGGTTGATGATTTTTTTATTTATTTTTGCACTGGTTGATGACTAACTTCTAGGTTTTAATCCAAACCCACAAAAAAGCACCAACGACATAAACACTCTAATCTAGATTTTAATTCAAAAGAATTTAAAAGGAATACAGAAGTTTTATTTTCCCAAATCAGACTGGTGGGACAGATTAACCCATACCTCTGATAAAATGGAAAATTAACGGCACAAGGGTACAAGGAATTATTGTCCAAGAAATTCTGTAACCAAGTAAAAAGTCTTGCCCTGGGTCTGCCCCTGACTAACATACTTTTAAAAGTTGATATAGCTTAGTAGTAACGCAGATGAAGTTTGCACATGCAAAAAGGAAAGAAAGCCAAAGATGATTATCAAACTTGAAACCCAAGAAAGGTTTACAACACTGACCAAATCCATCATATGTGGAAGTTCCACGTCCCAGCTCGTCAATGATTATAAGAGACTTATCAGAGGCGCCTTTCAGGATGGATGCCGTTTCAAGCATTTCTTGCATAAAGGTTGATACACCACGAAGCTGCCATAAAAAATATTAAAATAACAGTTTGCAACATAATATTTTGCAGAAGTATATAAATTTAATGCTTGCTCGAAAGTAAGGGCGACTTTCCATTTTTCCTATAAGAAAAGACCCTGCCATCATTATCCATTCAGTTTTTTTTAATACTCAGATGCCAATAAGGATTTGTATGATCTAATGCGCCAAGTGAATATTCGCATTTTATGTAGGATCAAGATCAAGGGCTTTAGAGGAAGAAACAATTGAGAATTGTTCAATTTGTATTCTCCAGAAAAAAAAAACTAGATTGATATAGCCAGGTGCTACTCATCTAATTTATATTATTCTTTTTTCCTGCTGGTGTGCATCTTTGATTTGCTACATTTGTATGATACTATGATTATGTACTAAAGCTAGAGAATATATTGCACTGTATAAGTAACTGCAACAGAAGTTTAAATAAGAACAAAAGGCATTTCCAACACAAAACTTAAATAGCAAAATACTTTGATAATGGAACCAACTTACTTGGCAATCACCAGCACCAACACGAGCAAAAATACAATCTCTCACACTAACACGTGCTTGATCACAAGGAACAAAGGAACCAACTTGGGCCATCAAGACGTTTACACCAACCTGGTTCCCATATGAAAAGGAACGAAACAGTGACAGGTATTATGAGCTGCTTTAAATAGTATTTTTGAAACAATATAAACTAATTCCAGTAGCCAACATCCAGAATGAAATGATGGAGGAGCTATGAGAGCATGGAGGAACGTTAAATGATATGTTTAAACATGTCCAAATGTATTCCTGAAACAAACTGGTTTGTGTTCCATTAACCAAAATGCACTGATCAAGGAGTGACAGAATAATGCTCTCACTCTTTATTGGATTATTGGGACAACAATATGGTTTATCGTCAATTCTTCAAAAAAAAAAACTAATCAAGAGGAGTCACAGACACATGCTCACACAAAACATTTTGTACCAACAGCATTTTAAATAGCTGAGCAAGAATCTAATTTCTGGCCAATCCATCTGCTACAAGAAGTTGTGTAAAGTTCTTGGATCAAATATGTATGAATAGAACTACTCAATAAGTCACCCCCATACAGCTATAACAGGCAAATGGATGACATAAAGCATGCACACCGACTCATTATTATAGTATTGCATTCTAATGCATTTTTCATGCACATAGGGTGCAAGTGGTGAAATAATCGTCACAGACAATTGGTAGTTCAATTATATTGTTATCGAATGGAACAGCACATCAAGATGTGGATGCAGTAGCAATAATTACATATGTATAAATTTAAGTGCACAGATATCTTGTGTGTTTTGTTTTAGTGCAAATACAAATAAAGAGCTCTACTAACATTAGTAAGTAATTATATGCGAAATTTTGCACAACCGAAAAGGAACACTAAATTATTCACTCTTATGCATGCATATTGATCATAGTAACCCTTCTTGATTACTAGACTTTAAAATAAACATGGATAAATTGGCTTATCATCTCACAAGATCCCCATTCTCTGCCAATATAATGTAATGCATATTCATAGAACTGAAGGTTTTCTTTCAAATAAAGGATTACTGTAATCAGATTATTATTACAGTAGAAACCATCCAAGAACTTATTGGTCTGATTTTTTCCCTTCCTGAAGAATGTTGGTCTGCTATTTAAGTTATAGACATAGATTGAATAATAAATTAAATAGAATTTTAGAGTATTCTGGGGCTGACAATTCCTATGAAGCAGTATGCATAATACAACAAGTACCGTCCTTGTCATATTAGCATCCACGATAAAAGATAGTTCCCCAATATTTCCTCCGTTCATAAATTTATGATGTTTTTGGACATTGACAGTCACCAATGTGTAACTTACACCACAACCTTTTCACACAAATATGATGATAAAAATGTATAGATTACTATATTGGTGAAAGTATTTTACACAACAGATTCAATGACACTATTTCCAGATGGTCAATACAAATATCTTTACTCAAAATCAATGGGTCAAAGCTAGAGAAGTTTGATTGCGCATTCTAAAACATCATACATAGAATAGAGGTAGTGTGCATGAATCCATAACATTTACAAATTAATTCATTGAATGGGTCGTCATAAATTTAATCATGAAAGTACAAATCCAACCTGTCTTATAAACGTGGATTTTCCTCCCATGTTTGGCCCAGTGATGATCTGAAACCAACTTTTCCCTCTTACCTGTTTAAAGCCAGTGAAGCATTACTAATTTCACTAAGTGCTGCAATAGTATATGTTCACAGGATACTTACCAGAGTGCAATCGTTGGGTATAAAGTTAACACCATCTTGTGCCTCCAGACAAGGATGTCTGCTACCTTGTAGAATAATATCTCCTTCATCCTGTATTATGTTCTCAAGATTAGATCTGCATTTGAAATTTCTCCCTTTCATAGAGTTTTAGCAAGTGTTTCTTACCGAGGCTGTAATGTCTGGCCTTACATAAGGAACTGGGCAACTAGTTGCCAGATCAGCAAAACTTTGTAAAACATCCAACTCTGACAGAACCGCTGCAAAATTTTCAAATACCTGCACCAAGAATTGACGAATTATCACAATCATGTGCAAAGAAAAAAAAATAAACCCTGAATGTAAAAGAATTATTAGTGTACCTCTGAGAAGGTGCCTGAAACCGTTACTACCTGGCCAACAACCTTTTTCTGACAACTTGTGTACTCACTAAGCAGTTCCTGGTATTGATCACCTAGCTTTTTCAACTTCAGACTAGTGAACTTCACACCATCTTTACGAGTTTCTATGATTATGTAGTTGCCAGTGAGTTTCTTCCTCACTTTCTGCTCCTCTTTCTTTGAGATTCTGAACACATGTCCAAATGGTCCTTTTTCTAGCTTCAGATGCTTATCAACAGAGAGATCCAGATCACTAGCTGCATCCACGTGCAAATTATTTATGTGATCTTCAACAACAGAAAGCTCATCCTTCAACACAGCTAAGTCCGAAGAATATCGGGGAGATATTCTGTACTCTCCATTGTCCAGCTGATCAAGGTCAATAGCTGTCTCAACAAGAGAAGCAAACCTACCAAATCGATTCTCTGTCATCCATTCTTCTAATGGGTCAAGAAATTCCGTCCTTACCAATGTGGAAAATGGGCCATTGTATTGCTGAAGAACACCCATGATGTATGAGATTTTCGTACAGGACTGCAAAACCAATAGTGAATGGTTTAAAACAATTGTGGTAAAAGGCATGCATCTTAGGAGGTGTTGCCCTTGCATAAGGAACCTAGTTTTACTCTGTTTCCTGCAAGGCCATGCATAAATACAGAGTAACACAAGTATACAAACGTTTAGTGCGCTCCTTTCATTTCATGTTACTAACCTTATACTACCAGCTCATAAACCAACATTACTCAATATTACTGTATTAAATCTATATCCATACATTTTTAGGCAAACAATAATCTTTGCACGCCATAACAGAAAATAACAGTAGGTTGCAGCAGTAACCTGGTAAAGCTTAACAACAGGCTGCAGATTAGCTGATTTCTTTCGGAGAGAATTTGTCAGACGATCAATATCTGATATCCTTTTAAGTTGATGCCTGAGTCCCTGACGAAGCTCTGGGTCTTCTACGATAGCCTGAACCATATCTAATCTGTTATTAATTTCATTTACATCTAATAGAGGTTGTTTCAGCCATCTGTTAAGCAATCTCTTTCCCATCCCAACAGTACAGGTTCTGTTCATCAAACCAGCCAAACTGAAGTTCTTGTTCACATCAGTTTTCCCTTCTGCGATGTTTAATGCTCGCACTGCAGCAGAATCAAGTCTCATGTAGCAGTTCAAATTGTACTTCTCAATTGTGTAATTTCCATAGTTAGTATCATCTGCTAGCAACTCAGCATAAGATAACAGAGCTCCAAGGGCACCAAGAGCATAGTCAAACTGAGATAGCAGATCACGAACAGGCTCAATAGAACCCCTGATTATTCTACCAAGATCTTGCGCAAGATCCCTGGACTTGAAGTCAGCCTTCTTTTTTTCAGTCAATAGAACATTACAATTGCTAATGGCATCTTGAAGGGGCTTCAAATCAATGGATTTCTCACAGTCCGCTGGAAGAAGACACTCCTTGCAACCTAATGCAACAAGTGCTGATTCAACATTTGTGAATCGGTTATCTTCGGGGAACTCAGCTAACCCAAGCTTCCTGTTGGTCATATCCAAAAAACTAAGCCCTACATACAGCTGAGTTTCCCGGAACACTGGAAACAAAGCAACAATGACTGGTGAATCTTGCATGTCGTTGTTTGCAAACAGAATGTCTTCAAAACTACCAATATTTCCGGGTGTTCCAGACTTTGTTAACCTCCAGCTGGACCCGCTTCCCTCATAGAGCTCCAATGTATGGTCAGTCCTCTCTAACAAAATGTTGCGAGCAATGGTCTCAAACATAGCCTTGCTCACACTGGCACTTGAGATTCCATCAGAGCCGCTACTCAATTGACGCAAGGCAGACATTGTGTGGTAGTATGTCTTTGCAATAAACGTGGCATTCTCACCGTGAGCAGTGTAATAATCCTGAACCACATTTAAGCACTAGTTATAGAATGTCATTTTACAGTGAAAGATTAATGCATATAGGGGTCAAATTCCCAAAGGGAAAAAAAAGCTAAATTTAACTCTGCCCAGCACGGTTTGTGATTTGCTATAGTATGAATATAGCTTTGGCATGCAAAAACAATGCAGGAAAGAGTGCCAATAGTAGAAACAAGTCTGGGAGAAAATGCTGATTTATATTTGCATGATTTCACCGAACTTCATTTCACTAACATTTGTGCCCCCTTGCAAGGAAATATTTCCGAGTTATCGACCATTTCTTTAAATGCACTTTCAAACCATAAATAAATCATGTTGGACACAAAAACATATCCATAGAATATGTATCCCAAAGGATGTGACATTGCTCTCAAATATCAAATACTTCCCTAGTTTGCTAACTCATCATTACCGGCTTTAATATATTGACAACTTTGAAACATACAGTCATGAAACTGATACTAGGAAATCCCTATATTCTGGCTAAGACCAATTCATAAAATCTACGTGTTCACTTATCAGGTGAATAAAAAAGCACAATAGCCCATCGTATTTCCTAATAGTAACGGCACTACCAGAGCGATTTCCCCCATTTCTCTAGTCCTGCCGATCCTATTGCCCATGGAAGAAACAAGGGTTCACCGTTCACATCTAAATGTATTGGAATATCATGGAACCAACAACACGAAGCACTTACCCTGCGATCAAAGAGGCGAACGGCCCGTGGATCCTGCCAGACCAAAGAAAAAAAATGGGGAAAGAAATCAGCCAACGAAAAATATCCCCCAAAATAAGCCCGAAACTAGGACGAAGGAAAAATCGAGGGAGGCGCACCTGCGGCAGCTTCTTGAAGAATGATATGAAACCGTGCGCTTGCCTGGGATCTATGCAATCATAGGAAAACGTAAGCCAAAAGCGGAACCCGACGATTCGAAAGAAACCAAGAATCGCGCGGGGACGGACTGACCTAGCTTGAGCTCGGGGAGCTTGCCGCCCTCCGGCGTGAAGTCGTCGCCCTCCATTGACAAGCTGCCTCGCGCCGGCACGCAGTGGCGGCGGCGGCGCGGGTTGCGGAACCGCAGACGACCTGCTCGATGAAATGCGCGCGCGGGCGGCGGGAATAAAGGTGGTGTTTCCGCGGGAGACGAAGGGGATGCGGCGCGACCAATAAAATAACTACCGAGATGCCTCTTTCACAGGCCGCCTGGCCCGCCCAGTAGCCGCCTTGCGGCCCAATCCTTCCACGGGCCTCCACGACGAAGTAGCCCAAGTAATTGGGCCTTCCACTTTGTCCACATCGAAGCCGAATCCGGTGTGTGGTGACGCACGGTGTCTCTGGCACCAAGAACGTTCGTGGTAATTCTCAAAAAAAAACAAGAACGTTCGTGGTAAAACATCAGCGCCGCATACGCTGCTTCGTGCTTCACGCATCAGCTCCAAGTGCTGCCGCGACCTGACCTCTTGGCGTTGGAAAACAGCAGCTTGTTTTCTATCGATAGTCAGTTCTGCGTGGCGCTGGCACGGAGTCAGTCAGTACTGCCCTGCCCGTGCCGCAAGGCTAGAGGGACACCAGACGTGAGACGCGATCAGATGGTGTGCCTACCTTTGCCGGGGATTTACCGTGCTGCCCCCGCCGTGGCCGGAGATGCTCCTCCGGCCATCGCCGCCTCCCCACACTGCCGCATCCGCCTCTACCGCCAGGCCGACCGATCATTCAAAAGATGTACTATTCTTAACATTCTAAGTTTGTGTTCGTTTTGCCTCCCCAATTTGTAGCAGGTACACTTAATGTCCTTGTAACAGTTTTTTCTCTATTTTTTCAATGATTCATACAGGATGAAAATAGCCGCCCCATACATATTCTGATCCTTATAAATATGGGTTAAAGAAATCAATTGAACCTTTTCAAATATATGATCTCAGTTTTTGTTTAAATACTATGGCTAGCACACTTGAATTATAGATCATTCTAACCATTTGTGACTCTTTTTCACCTTTGAGTGCAAAAGAAAGGATATGTAGATAGGTGGATAACTAGATTGGCAAGTACTTAAAAAATAAAGTAAATACTTTATTTTAGGATTCTACAACGAAATCCTTTATTTTCCAGCAATTCTCTACTACTACGAAACAAAAAAGAAACCTCAAATTCTTTTTGAAAATAAAACTAAGCGTCTTTTTCTAGAAATATGGACGAATGGAAGTTTAACTCCTAAATAAGCGCTTTATGAAGCTTCTCGTAATTTGATTGATTTATTTCTTCCTTTTCTACACGCAGAGGAAAAGGGCACTAGTTTCGAAGAAAAAAAAACAGGTTTACTCCATCCCTTTTAACCTTTCAAAAAAGAATCACTAATCTAAAGAAAAACAAAAAAGGAATTCCATTGAATTGTATTTTTATTGATCAATTAGAATTGCCTTCTAGAACGTATAATTGTCTCAAAAGGGCCAATATGCATACACTATTGGACCTTTTGAGTAAAACTGAAGAAGATCTTATGCGAATTGACAGTTTTCGTATAGAAGATGGCATTTTGTCAATATATGGTCATGAGTCAGGACAGTGACCGAAGAAATAAATGGTGGTCTAGTGAGCTGCCAGGGCCATGGATCTTAGTCACTTTGTCATAGGGCTAATCTAGGTCACCCTCCCTGGGGTTTAGCACCATATTGTGGTCATCCACTTGCTGCCATGGCGTGTTTGTGCTTATTAACAAGTGTGGTGGGCGTGCAACATGTTTGGGTGTTTTTTTTTCTCTGCAAATATTTTTCTCTTTTATGAAACAACACATAGCTCTCCTGCATCTCTGAGAAAAAATATACTGAATTGGTTGAAACAATCTATCTCAAAACAAACACAATGCAGAACGTAATAAACACAATTAGTATACTGATCACATAATCAAAATATGGATCAAAATACATGTCTACAGCTGACAAAAATTCACCAACAAATAAACCAATTTAGGCAAAGTTGTAGACAAGCTCATTGACCATTGTATCAACAAAGGGTGTGATCAACTCTCCATTCGCAAAGTAAACTAACTATGAAATGAAACCACACCAAGAAAGCTAGAAATCCATGTAACAAGACAGATGAGCTGTGAACCACCTAAGCCTCGCATGCACGAGTGCAAGAAGAAACTTGGCATTCATCCCATTTAGCTCGAATAGCAAGAGGTCAGCATGCCCGGTATTAAGTACAACTTCAACTGATCGTTGACCACAAAAGTTATAATGGAGAGCATCACATGAAGATGACACGGGAGAACGGGGCAATATAGCCACTCCAATTGCGATAAATGAATACGGGTAAAAAATACAGATGTTTAATCAGCTTCTGGAATGCTCGTTCAATAGTATAGCTGGGTGGAGAGCAAGGGTATTTCAAGAAATACATTGGTAAGATCATACTGACCAGAGTCCTTCGCCTCGATCGGAATCAGATTCTCATAGAGTGTGTGCTGGCCCAATGACTTATTCTTCATGTCAATTGTAACCATCCAAGCCTTGTCAAGAAATCCAGGCCCGTTTACTATGAAGTGGAGAATGTTGTCCTCCTGCATATCAACAATAGGGGATATTGGCACAGCCCGTGGCAGAGGTGAATCTTGGTAGCTCTGAAGAGAGGAGAGGTCTAGCAGCCGGAGAGAAGCATCCTCCTTCCACTCAAACTCTGGCATCCTCAGAATCCAGGAAGTGATGGTGCACCCATCAAAGTTATCATCGAAGGAACGCCCCTCGTCGTCGCTCCCATAGCCAAAATCATTGTCGCCGTCCCTTCCTCCAGTGGAGCGGAATCGGCCATTGTCGATGTCGACAAACTTTACATGGTCTCTACAGACGGACACGGTCCTGTACATGTTTGGAAAGTCCCTCTCGCCTCTCCAAATTTCAATGCCAGGAAGGCGAATGAAGCTAAGCACAGGGTCTGGTGAGAACACGTCGCTGTAGATGATACCACGGTGGAAATCAACACAACAGATGAATCCACGGAAGGAGAAGACGGTGTCGGTGGTAAAGAAGAACTCCACAATCCCCTCTCTCGGCTCGTACGGCATGTCGAACTGCTTGGTCTCCCACTGGCCACTGCTCGGTGGCAGATCTGTAAAGCCACACAAAGGCCACCTCCTTCATCGTGATGGCATCGGTGTAGCGTGTCTTGAGATTGGCCACGACGAACTCATCGCCTCTGCGGGCGATTCCGGTATCTCTAGCCCAGGCCTTCCAATCGCTGGGCGGAGGAGGGAGAGATCGCATGGATGGGGACTCGGGATCGGCCTTATAGACGAAGAAATTGTGCGGGAACTTCGTGGTATAAACTCCCTCGACGGCGACGACCATGTGGATGAGGAGGAGGTCGCCGTCGGCGGACACTACGGTGGGCTGCCGGGACACCTTGTCGTCGGTACAGAGCTGGAGGCAGGAACAAGCCGGCGGCGCGGCGAGGCGGCGGAGGGAGACGCGGACGTCTCGGCCGTTGCTCGTCTTGGAGACGGCGCCCGCGGCGGTGTTGGCGAGGTGCCCCAGGGCCACACGCGTCTCGAACAACGCCCACCCAGCGCGGACGGCCGGAGGGGCGGGATCGCCGCGTGGACGATCGCGGGACAGATCTGCGGTGCCGGCGGCGGCCGCGATCGCCATGTCGGGGGGGAGTCGAGCTAGGAAGATGGGGAATTTTTAGGGATTGGGAATATACAGGTGGTGTTTTCGCGGGAGATAGAGGGAGATGCGGCGCGACCAATAACTCTATGTTTCACAGGCCGGCCTGGCCCGCGCAGTAGCCGCCTTGCGGCCCAATCCTTGAACGGGCCTCCACGACGAAGTCGCTCGCTCAAGTAATTAGGCCTTCAGTTGACTTGCGTGCAGTGCAGTGCAGCGCAGCAGGCTCCTCCATCCATCGGTTACACCGCTGGAACAGCCGTCTTCTCGCCACGCAGCCAAGGCACCCGGTGGTCGCACCAATGCTGCAAGCTATGGTGATTCCGCGATTGCTGAATGCTGATACCCAGTAGAAGCATACTACGTAGCCACTACAGCATCCGGTGAACCATCAACTGACCACTCGCTCGGCATCCGCTCCTCATGGCTTCGCGCGCGGCATTGCCCATGGCCGCTGTCGTCTCCATCGTCGCCGTGGCCGCTCTGCTCCAGGCGGCGGCGGCCGCGGCGGCGTCGTACACGGTCGGCGACGGCTCCGGCTGGGACAACGGGGTGGACTACGACGCCTGGGCCCGCGGCAAGAAGTTCAAAGTCGGCGACACGCTCGGTACGTAGCGTGAACGTGTTATTAGTTAGCGGTTAATTACACGACGCATGGAATGCACGGTCGGCACCTAATCTCAATTACGAGGCTGTCTGTCACACGATCAGACTCTGACTGGTTGATGACGCCGTGGCAGAATTTTTGTACTCGGAGGGTTCGCACAACGTGGTGGTGGTGGATGCGCAGAGCTATGCGGCGTGCGCCGTGCCGGGCAACGCGCCGACGCTGACGTCGGGGGACGACCGGGTGGCCCTGCGGCAGGCCGGGCGGTGGTTCTTCATCTGCGGCGTCGAGGGCCACTGCCAGTCGGGGATGAAGCTCGCCGTCAACGTACACTGATGTACTCCGTATAGACATCCAGTTTTGGTTTCAGACTAGTTTCATCGGTAACGAAAAAAAAGACTACGGTACGAATAAGCAGAGCGACGAATGCACGTGCACGCTCTGGTTCATGTTGTTTAGTTCAAGAAATTCGGGCGTTTTATGTAGAATCTAGTAGTATAAATACAGGCATTGATCCTGGATTGGTGATGGCAAAGGCAACCACCTTATAGAGAGCTTTGGCCACAGAACCCCCCCTCCCGCTCGACTCGCCCCCGCGCGGGCGACGGGCGGGCGCCAACCCTAGCGCCGCCGCGCCCCTCTCCCCGTCCTCTCCAGCCGCGCCGCCGCCCGAGCGGTCCGCCGGCGTCCCGCGCGGCCGCGGTGAAGGCGGTGGCGGGCACCTCTCCCCTTCCTCCGGCGGCATGGGGCGGGTGCGTCCGTCCGGCTGCCCAGGGCGCCTCTCGCCGGTGTCCTGGCGGCGGCGGAGGCCTGGGCCCCCAGATCCGGTGCCGCCCTGGCTGGATCTGGAGGTCGCGCGGCGGGGGGCGCACGCTAGTGGGTGGACGGGGTGGCGGCCGGCGTTCTGGTGGGAGCGGCGGCTGTCGCCGGCGCGGGCCTCTGGCGGCGGCGGTGGCCGGCGTGTTTGCGGTGGCGGCGGTCGGCGCGGGAGGGCGCAGGGTGGCGGCGGCCGGCGGCGGTTTTGCTCGGTGATGGCGCCGGCGACTGCAGCCGGGACCCCTTGGGCCTGCCTGTCCTGTGCCTGATGGCCAGGTGCTGGAGGTGTCCTGCGGGCGGGCAATGGGCGTCTTCGGTTTGCTGGAGGTGCTCCTCTCCTCCTCCTCAACGGTGATGCTGGTCCGGTGCCGCCTTGGTGGTGGGATTGGGGGCCGGCAGGTGCTTGTTGGTGGTGTCATGGTGGCGCCTCGAGCGGTGCCGGGCTTCTCCCGGTTGAGACGTCGTGGTTGCGGTGGGGTGCAGACTTCTGTCTTTGGTCGAGGGTGTGCGGCAGGATGATGTCCGGGCGAAAGCCTCCACTGTCGGTGGCAATGGTGGCGGCGGCCTCGGGGCGTCGCATTCCCTGTTGAGGGCACTATTGAGGACTACCATATCCTTGCAACGCGGGGTTCTCAGGGGGTAAACTCAGTCCTATGTGGACGTGTGGCGACGGCGTCATTGGCGTCGTGCCCTTCTTGGAGGCGCCGCATTGGAGACCCGCCTCGACCGATGACAGTGGTGGTGGTTGGCTAGTGGTGTTGCCTTGTACGTTGCGGCTTTGGTGGTGCGTTTAACCCGTGGTGGCAGGGAGATGCAGAGGGTCCATGGGGTGTAGCCTCGGGTCGGCGCGCTTGGTGCAGTGGTGATTCCGGTAACGGCTGGGCGGAGGTGTTGCTCTCAAAGCAGGTTCAAGTATCTGAGTCCTTGGCAGAGGAGTGAGGTGTTGGATGAGGCGAGGCCCCCACGCAGAGTGGTCAGGATCGGTGGTTTCATTGGTGCTGTGATGAGGTGCTTGTTGGTGGTGTCATGGTGGCGCCTCGAGCGGTGCCGGGCTTCTCCCGGTTGAGACGTCGTGGTTGCGGTGGGGTGCAGACTTCTGTCTTTGGTCGAGGGTGTGCGGCAGGATGATGTCCGGGCGAAAGCCTCCACTGTCGGTGGCAATGGTGGCGGCGGCCTCGGGGCGTCGCATTCCCTGTTGAGGGCACTATTGAGGACTACCATATCCTTGCAACACGGGGTTCTCAGGGGGTAAACTCAGTCCTATGTGGACGTGTGGCGACGGCGTCATTGGCGTCGTGCCCTTCTTGGAGGCGCCGCATTGGAGACCCGCCTCGACCGATGACAGTGGTGGTGGTTGGCTAGTGGTGTTGCCTTGTACGTTGCGGCTTTGGTGGTGGGTTTAACCCGTGGTGGCAGGGAGATGCAGAGGGTCCATGGGGTGTGAAAGGACCGACACTAGGCCTAGAGGGGGGGTGAATAGGCCTGTTTAAAAAATTCCTGCAAAATCCTCCGAAAACTGTCAGTAAGTCGGATGATCCGACACAGTCTCGGATCTTCCGGCCAGGAAGATCCGACACTGTACAGGATCTTCCGACTGGAACAGAATACCGGAAGATCCGATGAAGAGCCGGATCTTCCGACAGGCAATTCAAGTGTACTTCGAGATTTGAAATCTAATGACCTTTTGACAATTCCACTTGAATACAAAGCTCACAAGTGAAGCAGGGAACCTTCTATATATGATCAATAACAGAGTATAGCCACAAATAAGTAGATCGGGACAAATCAAGTTATGGAAACAATAAGATCAAGTGCAAATGTGGAGACAAAGGATTTTCTACCGAAGTTCACTCCACAAAGGAGCTACGTCTCCGTTGAGATGCTCACAAAGAGCCGGGCTATCACACTAACCCCAAGTCTCTCCCAATCAACCACAAAGGAGGATTGAGTTACTTACTATGTGCTCCCACGATGAGAGAGGGTAATACGAACTTCCGGGACTCAAACCACAGGAGAATGGGAGTTCACCGACACCTCTAACCGTCTAGGAGCAAGCTCCAAGAGTAACAAACGTGAATCAATGAACTCAAGTTGCTCGAAGTGCTTCACGAGATGAACAAGGGGAGTTCTCACTTCTAGTCTTCTCTCTCACTCAAACCCTAGGTGAATCTTGGCAAGAATCAAGCTTGGGAGGGGATTTGAGGAGGAGAGTGAATGCTCTTGTCTTGTGTTAGGTCGTGTGTGCAGCACCCACGAATGAGGGGGGTGTGGGGTATTTATACCAACCCCCCAAAATATGACCGTTAGGTGCTCTGCGAAGAGGTACCGGATCTTCCGACACTTAGTCGGATCTTCCGACAAACAACAGATACGTGTTAGGAAAACTCCAGAAAAGTTCCAGGGGCCGGATCTTCCGACTGTATGTCGGATCTTCCGGGGGACCCCGGAACTTCCGGCCCGGAGAAAACCAAGACAGAGTCGGCCGGAACTTCCGGTCGGATCTTCCGGCCTAGGGTCGGAACTTGCAACAGGACACTCGTGAGCTCGAAAAACGGCTAAGTCATGCATCTTCCGAAGCCACGGCCGGATCTTCCGGCCAGGGAAAATTCAAGACCGAGCCGCCCGGAACTTCCGGTCGGATCTTCCGGCCCAAGTTCCGGCCGAGCAGAAAAAGGTATTTGTAAAGATTTTAGTGTCTCTTAAGAGTTTGTCATCTCGAGCAAAGCACTTTTAGCATCTAGAATTTATCAACTACGTCCCCCTTGATAGTACGGTGGTCCTATACTCAATTTCAAACGGAAAATTAAATTTAAATCCACCAATTGAGTCCTCCACCATATGAATGAGCGTTGGGGTCCTTCCTTTAGCATTTTCTCCTTTTTATTTCATTTTATTCCTGCACAACTCATGCAAAGCATCATATCCAAATTTCTATTGCCATTAATCACCAAAATAGATTAAATGCCTAGATGCACTTTCAGGGTGTAGCCTCGGGTCGGCGCGCTTGGTGCAGTGGTGATTCCGGTAACGACTGGGCGGAGGTGTTGCTCTCAAAGCAGGTTCAAGTATCTGAGTCCTTGGCAGAGGAGTGAGGCGTTGGATGAGGCGAGGCCCCCACGCAGAGTGGTCAGGATCGGTGGTTTCATTGGTGCTGTGATGAGAGTGTTATGTCGATGCTACACCGGAGCAGGAGATCGGCGGCCGAGTGTGCGTGGCTTGATTGTGATAGCTCATGGTGGAGGAGTTCAAGTGGCCACTTGTTCTTGCAGCGGGTTACGGCTTCGAACATGGCACATCGTTTGTGACGACGGCGCGGGTTGCGGTGGCTTTTTTGGCTCCTCTCCCATATTGTGGTGGTGTAGTGTGTTGTTGTGTGCGTTTGTTCGCGTGCGTTGTTTGTGTGTGGTGGTGTTCGCTTCGGCGCGTGATGTACAATTGCTTCTTCTTCTTAAATGAATTGACAGTGCTCTTGTCTTACTTTCAAAAATAAAATAAAATAAATACAGGCATTGGGAGCAGGCGTGCAGCCAGTGACACGGACACAGTCAATACCTCGTCCAAAAGTTTACCAAAGTTATTAGTACATCCAGACGAGCAAGCTCCCTCCCCGGATTTTCAGAACCGGGGGTTGGACTGGCATTGTTCTTTTTTTTTTGTAATAATTGGACTGGCATTGTTCTTTTTTTTGTAATAATTGGACTGGCATTATTCCGGCAATAAAGGATAGTGCACCTGCCGAGCACCGACCCCTGCACGAACGCGCATCACACGCATCCAGCACCATGCAGTGCACGCCTCACGCCGAAGTTTCCTGTGCACTCCGCCACCGCCACCGCCACCGCCACCGCCCATGTCGATCTCGGCGCCAGACAAGAAGCGCCGCGTCTCGGATCACGGCGGGAGAGACGGGCCGACGACGCTAGGCCGTTTCTGTTTCCCACGCGAGCCGTCCGCTGGCTCGGCGAGCCGGTCGAGGGGCGCTCACATGCCGTGCCCCTTGCTCGTTTCGCTTCCTGCTGCTGCTGCTGCTTTACTCTTCAGCAGCTCAGCTCTGCTTCGGCAAACCAACAAACGCCTTGCACGAACACTGACATGGGCAATGACTGTCACTGCCCCGGCCCAATGGGCTGCGCCATCGCTGCAGTGGCTCGCTGGCTATTCTGCTGAGGAATTCCTTCTGCTGGTTGTTCTGGTGTGCTTCGTGTGACAAGATTAGCTAGATGCCTAGGTTTACTAGATTTCTGAAACTAGCCGCTTACACAATCAGCTAGAAACTCAACAGCACTCAAGGGATGTGCCAAACCACTCCACATATTGTAGTTGGAGGACTCTGCTTCCATCTGTGAGATGATAGGCTCCTATTTGTTCATGGCCAGTTCTCTCATCCAACTTGAGGCCCGGGTACAACCGAGGGGGCACAGAAAGCGCACGGTAACGACCAATGAAAACAGCCTGCCCACTAAGGCCATGGGCAGGGGTCGTCTTCCCTGCATCCAAATCCACCCGGTACACCTCTTGAAACAGTCTTCTGCATCACGGATTTCACGAATCTTACGATGCACCAGCATGAGCTCCCCACCATTGTCCACTAGGTGCACTGTATCCACCATCCTGCCAAAAGGCTTAGCCAGTTTAGCTGCCACCACCAGCCGTGGAGGTTGGCCTTCTCTAGTATCCACCGCCATGACAGCATCCGTGGTGACGCCGTAGAAGCGGCCTCCAAATGGCATTGTGGGCATGAGCAATTTACCAGATTTGACAAACACCCAGTGCTCATCGCCCGGCTTGGCAAAGGCCAATGTCCCAATCCTGCAGAAATAGAGCAGGACCGTGTGGTCATCGGCAAGGCCAACGCTGTCGGGTGAATCGCCTCTGAACTGAGAGGCCACACTGGTGGAGATCTGCGGGAGCTCGGTGACCTGCTGCGTGAGCGGGTTCAACAAGCGGATGACGTTGGTAGTCCTGCAGCGCAGGACGAGGAGGCCCTCGATGGTGGACTGAAGCAGCTGGTGGTCGAGGAGCTCTGCAAGGTCCACATGGACGCACCGCCCGGTGCGGACATTGAGGAAGCGAAGGCTTTGCGGGTTGGCGCGTTTCTCCCGGAGCATGATCCATGCCCGAGGGTGGAACCGGCGGTCCAGAACGCCGCACGCGCGCGGGTCCGGGGAGCACCGCCTCCACGGACGGCACACGGCTCGGAAGCGAATGTAGTCGGCCATGTCGTTGGCGAGGACGAGCTCGGCGACGAAACCCGCCGGCCCATCCTCGAGATTCGCCCAGTCCCTACTGCTGCGTTGGCGGCAACACAAATCAGATTCGAAATCATCCTCAGATACAGAGAAACTAAACTAGCAGTGCACAGGCCACATGTAAAAAAAAATGTTCCGCGAGCAGCGTACCAGTCATTAAAGCGGAGGGCGGTGCGTGCGCGCTTCGCGCCCCAGGAGCGGAGGAAGTGGATCTGCGCGGTGGAGCGCAGGTCGTAGCTCTTTCGCTTCGGCGCCCGAGAAGAAGGGATCTCGGCATGGGAGGAGCACGAGCACGAGCCTGGCGGCGCGTCATCGAGTGATCTTGCTCGCTTCAAGCGCGGGGAGGAGGAGGGGCGGATCGCCGGCGGCGAATCGTCGAGTGATCTTGCTCGCTTCCGAGCGTTGGGAGGAGGGGCCGATCTGGGCTCGACTGGCTGCTGGAGTTTTTCTCGGTCGCTTCGGGGGCTGGGAGGAGGGGATCGGAAGGATCGGGGCTTGGCTGCCTGCCCGCCTCCCCATGCGACCGCCGGCGGCGGCGCTCGAGGATGCGGGGAAGGGGAAATGGTTGGATATGCCTCCCCGCTCGCTCTCGCTCTCTCTGGATCGAAAGGGATTAGCGAGGTTGTTTTTTTTTCTCTATAGAAAAATAAACAGATGCAACACAAGTACGTGACGTGACTACATATATAGACCACCCCCAAGCCGTCCGTTGGGCAGCTTTGCGAGGGTTGGAGTCCGAGTCCGAGTCCGAGTCCGTCGCCGGTGCGGTGTTCTTCCAGATATACGTGCCATCCTAATCGGATACCAACTTCCTTTCACTTCTCTACAGCTCTATTTACTTTCCTAAAAAAAAGATCAAGGGGCTCATCGTGCTGTGCTGGCTGTGCGCTCACCGGTGTTCATCAGTATGTTCTCGCATAACCTCGAGGAGAAGGAGCAATCCACGATGGACATCGCCGACATGTCCCTTGACGCGTGCTGCGCCGAATGTCCTGGCGAGGCTGCAGGTGGTTCACCTGCACGGGCTGCGAGGCACCCCTGAACGAACGCGCATCCAGCACCATGCAGTGCACGCCTCACCCCGAAGTTTCCGTGCCCTCCGCCACCGCCACCGCCACCGCCACCGCCCATGTCGATCTCGCGCCAGACAAGGAGCGCCGCGTCTCGGATCGCGGCGGGAGAGACGCGCCGACGACGCTAGGCCGTTTCTGTTTCCCGCGCGCGAGTCGGTCGGGGGGCGTTCACATGTCGTGCCGCCGTGCCCTTTGCTCGTTAGCTCCCATCCCTGCTGGCTGCTGCTGCTGCTTGATTCTTCAGCGGCTCAGCTCTGCTTTCGAGAGCTACGCCATCGCTTGGGCAAACGAACGAACGCCTTGCACGAACACTGACATGAGCGATGACTGACACTGATCCGGCCCAATGGGCTGCGCCATCGCTGCAGTGGCTCGCTGGCTATTCTGTTGAGGAATTCCTTGTGCTGGTTGTTCTGGTGTGCTTTGTGTAACAAGATTCACCTGGAGGAAAAGCTCGCTGTTGCTGCAGGGTATGAGGTGGTTCTGTTAACAACACTCGGGCTCGCTCAACTGTCGCGGATTAAAAATCGAAGCAAAACCGGTAGAAATTGGGGTCTCCATGTGCACTGCTGAACCCCCGATTGAGGTTCTTGTACTCGTTTATTGGTCACTTCAGGAACAAGTTTATAGTCTTGTTTATTTCCAAAAAGCAAATCCCGGATTCACTATATAAAAAGAAGATTTTCTGTCACATTAAAATGTCATAACATGCATGAAGTAATAAATGTAGATGAAATCAAAACTAATTATTGCACAGTTTTGTTGTACTCGGCGAGACGAACATTTTAAGCCTAATTAATCGATTTTTGGATAGTTTTTCGTACGTACAAACGAACGTTACTCCAAACTCCCAAATTTGCTTTATCCCAACTTTCCGCGAGAGAGCGAAAAATAATGCATCCAGACCATGTTATGTTACGCTAGATCATGGGGCCGTGTGCATCTCCACCGCATCTCGGATTTCGATTCAGGATCACATGTGGGTGGCACTTGCAATAGGCCAAACAAATCTGGATCACCTACACGCTACAAACTCCAAGTTCCATCTCCGCACTGCGTCCTAAATGTGCCCATGGTGTGGACACATGGTACCCACTGATGAAACTGAACCAACCGTACCCGTCAGTCATCTACCTCCAATGATCTGGATCGTCAGCTCAGCTCAGCTCAGTGTTGTTGATGTCAAACCATCTCAACATCAGTATATATCCTGAACCTGAAGAAGTATACATGTATATATATCTCCAGTACAACAATTCCCACCAGTAATTATAATTATTCCACCAAGAATAATAACCCAACAAACGGAACCCTGCCGCCAAAATCCCCAAAACCAACCTACCAAAGAACAATAGTAAAACCTGCCTATCTAAAAACCACCCACAATGCCGCCCTGATCGATCAATGCAGCAGGATGAGCTGCGCCAAGAAGACGAGCACCATCGCCGCGGCGGCGACCACGCCGCCGACCGGCCGCCGCCGGCGCCCAGCGGAGGTGTCGTAGTTGGCGATCTGTATGGTGAAGTTGCAGGCCTGCGTGGACGGGTCCGTCTGCGTGGGCACGGCGAGCCCCTGGAAGTCGCACGACTCGTCCGCCTGGTCCTTCATCTGGAAGAAGGCGTTGAACGCGTACGACGCGTTGCCGTTGCTGTCCATGCCGCCGCACGTCGAGCCGAACCCCAGCGCCGTGCAGTCGGCGTAGGTGCAGGCGAAGTTGATGTTCTCGGCGAGCTTGTCCATGTTGGGCGAGTTGGTGTTGATCACGCACCACGTCCTGGCCATGTACTCCACGCCCTGCGCCGGCACCAGCATCGTGTTCTGGCCTTGCCCGGTAAGATCCATGGCGAACTTGGGTTGGCCGTCGTAGCGGAAGATGCCCCAATGGCGCTCGAAGTTGCCGGGCGCCACGCTCTTGATGTCCTCGTCGAGGAGGCCGAAGAGGTAGACCTCGATGTACTGGTTGGGGCGGACGGGGGTGCCGGCGTTTGCGGCGAGGCGCTTGAGCAGGCCGGCGTAGAAGCGCTGGGCGTAGGCGTTGGTGGCGTGCTTGTCGCCGTCGGTGGGCCAGCCGACCTCGCCGACGACGATGGGGAGGTCGCCGTGGCCGGCGGCCTTGAGCGCGGCCACCAGGGTGTCGAAGTTGGCGTCGAACACGTTGGTGTAGGTGACGCCGTTGTCGACCACGGGCGCTGCGCCGCCGTCGAAGAAGGCGAAGTCGAGCGGGAAGCTGTCGCTGAGGTAGAGGCTGATGAAGGGGTAGATGTTGACGGTGAAGGGCGCGCTGTGGTTGCCCAGAAACGACACCATCTGCGTCATGAGGTCGGCGATGTCGGGCCGCCACCGCCCCGCCGACGGCACCGGGTTGTCCGTCGGGGACTGGTACACGTCGGCGTTGAGGGGGACGGTGGCCTTGATGGTGTCGCCGAGCCCGGCCTCGTCCAGCGCGTTCTGGATGTTCTGCAGCGCCGGGAACGTCACCTTGTCGAACGTGCCGTTGTACGACGACAGGAACGGCTCGTTGCCCACGGCCACGTACCTGCAATGCCGATGACGAAACAAAACAAGCTAGCTTTAGCGTTTGTTTAGCCACACACACGGAACGGAAGGCAGACACATCAAGTGCACGCCGCCGCGGCGGCGCCATGGATGGATGAGCAGCAGAAGGAAGAGCTCACGTACTTGATGGTGACGCCGCCGTCGAAGTTGTAGCGGGAGACGTTGTGGCGGACCCACTCCTTGGCGGTGTCGTAGTCGGTCATCCGGTCGAGCAGGACATTGGGAATGGCGACCATGACCTCGATGCCGCTGCCGGCGAGCGCGCTGAGCGTGTCCTGGTCGGCGTCGAACAGCTTCACCTTCTTGATCCCGTTGTCTTTGAGCATCTGCACCACGATCTTGGGCGGCAAGCGGTGCGTCGCCTGCGTGCCCCAGTTCATCCCGAGCGCCTCCACCGTCGCGACGCCGGACCACGACGCCGCCGCCGCCATTGCCGCCAGCAAGCAGAGCCACGGGCGCAGCGCGGCTAGATTCGCCATCCCCCCTCCTCCGGCCCGCTGATCCGAGCCTTGTAAAGATGTCGACCGCGAACTCCCACCAACCAATCGATCGGAGCAGCGAGCAGCAGAGCCAACCAAGGCCGGCGCTCCTGGATGCAATGGGTTGGGGCTGGAACCAGACTAAGGAAGCTTCAGGATTTATTATTGCTCGTAAGCCCAAACAAAGAAAGCTTTAAATTCCCGGCGCATAGAGACACAACGCGAGATCGATGCGAATCGATGAAGAAAGGCTTCTATAAACAGGACGGCGAGACGACGCGGCTCCGAGGAGACGGAGGAGCGAAGGCTACACACGAAACACGGTTTCCGACCTCCAACTGTACCACCCGATCCTTTGTGTGACAGAAACACGGGAAAAGAAGAAGAGGGATTTGGATTTCGCATGCGAGTGCCGAAAAATCCCAAGAACCAAATAAGGAAGAGGGAAGAGGCAGTTGGACGGCGACCGCAATTAAGAAAAGGAAGCGTCGGAGGAGGAAAACCGAAGGGGGCGGTGACAGGGACGGCGGATCGGAAAAGCGAGGAAACTTTTGAATCGAGGCAGGGGAGAGGACAGCAGGGATACACGGGACCGAAATGATCCGGATTCCAGAGCAGATATCAGAATCCCGGGACCGCCAGCCACCGCCGATCCCTGGGAGTCTATCCCTCCTCCTCGTCCTCCTCGCCTATGTGCAGTGACACCAGGACCGGCGCCGTATCGCGAGGCAGAGGCGCGGAGGAGGTGAGGTTGGGGGAGGCTGGAGACTGGGAGGAGTGGGAGACTGCGAGGCGAGGGCGGTTTGGTCATCTCGGCGCGCGAGCGTTTCGGTGCGCGGGGGAGGAGGGCGACGTGGCACGCGGTTGACTCGTGGAGCCCACGTGGGGCGGGGCCGCGCATCCGCTGCCGTGCCTGCGCGCGTCCCCCCGTCAGACACACTGTCTGGAGTATACCAACAGAAGATGGCGTGCAAATCGCATGGAGAAAAAGGGCGTACACTAACGTACAGGCTAAAAAGTTTTTTCAATTTTTTTCTTTTGAGATGAGATTCATGCTAAAAAACTACGCACCTTTTGTTGTAATCTGCCTGACTTGTAATTCAATTTCGCGAAGGAAATGGTGCCAAGCGCAACGGTCTCGCGTCATGAGAGAAATAGTCCAGCTTCGTGTTCGTGCTGGTCTGTCATGAATTGGCCGTTTCAAAAAGAGAGTTGTCAAAATTGAATTGAATTGAAATAGGGGACAGCCGTATCAGGGAACAGCCCAAGGCCCCAAATGGCCGGCGACGTGCTGCCCAGTGCCCAGGCGCCGGCGGATTCGCCCGTTGCATTAGCCTAATTACCGAAACACCCTCCGATTCAAATCGCCGGGCACGCCCGGACAAAAGGGCCACTGCCTTGGGCAGTTGGGCTTGAGCGGATGCGTGGTGCACATGCCCGCCACGCTGCCGCATCGTGTCATGCTCATGCCCCAACTGGTAGTAGCACTCTAGCAGACGCTACAAACCAAGCGGCAAGCGCCCCCGTCGCCATTTCAAGAATCACCGTATCACCTCCAGCGAGTAGTAAGCTGATGCGTGTTGTCTTCCGGTCATACGGTTTGTATTAGCTACGACTAATAAAAAGTTGGGTAATAAAAAGCTAGAGCTGTTTACACCACTTGATCTTGTTGGATTTGTTAATTGCTCGTGTACAATCTAGCTGAAAACAGGTGAATCAGGGGTAATTTATGAGATTGTAGAGAGCTGGATGATAAAAGGTAACAAAATGCTGGCCTATGGTTGCTTTGCTCTGGCGGAGTAGCCGGGGAATGGGACTTTTGCACTTCATCGCCGTTGCAGGTTACCAGGTGGCGGCAGCAGGAGGGTCAATCAAGTAATCAGCCCATCACCCGCTCCTGGATTGGAAAATGATGTCTCTGTTTGTTCATTTTCACATTGAGGCCGTGTTTAGTTGCCGAAAGGCAACTCCCGAATTGGGACTGTGCCGGCTGACGCGCGTCAGTGGGCGCACTGTAGCATTTCGTTTGTATGTGCGAAAAATTGTCTAAAAAATATTAATTAGGCTCAAAATATTCGTCTCGCAGAGTACAACAAAACTATGTAATTAGTTTTTGATTTCATCTATATTTAGTGCTCCATACATGTTATGACATTTTGATGTGACGGAGAATCTTCTTTTACATAGTAAATTTGGGAGTAACTTTTTGGAACTAAACAAGCCCTGATTGATTGCTTTGGCCTGTCCACGCTCCTCGCCTCCTTTTTTTTTTTTTGCTTCGGGACGTAATCTATCTTTTAGAGAAGAATAGAAGCGGCAAAGCTTTGTCGTTGTGCACTTGGTCCCAATGGTCCCATGCTCCGTCATGTGATGGGAACTCGAAAAAAGCCGCACGATCTGATTTCGAAACCATCGTATATTTTCGTTTGTGCGGTGTGCCTTCAGCATTTAGTAAAAACTTCAAAAATTTCGAAACCATCGTATATTTTCGTTTGTGTGGTGTGCCTTCAGCATTTAGTAAAAACTTCAAAAAAAGGAAAAAAAGTGAAAATGCACCAGCCGGGAATCGAACCCGGGTCTGTACCGTGGCAGGGTACTATTCTACCACTAGACCACTGGTGCGTTGTTGAGTGCTACCTTTGTTCTTATTTAAATATTGACATTTATCTACAGTCGACACCATACACCAGCCTGTGTATGTGTTCTTGGCGTAGCACTATTTTGTCAGGGTCACTCGTCACTGATTACATCTTCTTGGATCTGTCTTTAATATTGCTGCTACGTTTGCTACAGGCAAGGACATAAAAGCTTCTACGCCTAACAGCGGGGCACCGTTGGTTGCACTACTAACTGCACTCGCAAAAGTAGAGGCTGTCTAGTGCACTCGCAAAAGATTAAGCAGGTGGGCATTTATAGATTGACGTGCAAGTATCTGAGTACGGTCTAAAAAGGTTAGTATACACCACCAGAGTATTCTCGCATTGTTCATGCGTTTGTTTGATGAAGTCTTTGTTATGCTTATGCACAACTGGATACTCTCAGGTAAGCGTATCAACCACAACCAGATATCTGGATGCAAATTCAAATTCAAACCATCCGACTCGATTTATATAATCATCATCAATACCCGGACTGTATTCGAATTAGAATATGGAAATTAGTGCCATCCGAATTTGTATCCTCCACACCCACAGTCCACAATGATACGCTTGCACCACACGCCTACGCCTGGTAACTCCTAATGACTCTATTCAACTTCAATAATACTGCTCGTTCCAGGACTAACAACCTGAAATTAACCAAAACGTACACGATTTATTTTCTCTCGCGAAACGTACACGAAGTTTTTGACAAGAACAAAAAGCTAAATTTGTGGCAAACAAATTACAAACCAGTGAATTAAGAAAAGGTCCTCGAGCATCTCCACCAAACCAAGTCCCCGGCGGCCCGGCCCACCCCAATTCGATCGCCCAGGCCCGGCACATTAACTCACTGACATGTCGACCACACCTGCCAGAAAAGATAGTCGAGGAGCCCGGCAAAAACCCTCGTCTCCCAGCGGCGAAGTCCCGCCCCCATCAGTCCCGACTCCGAGTTCCCGCCACTCTCCTCCATTCCCCTCCCAATCCAATCCCCAAATCCCCCTCTTCTCTCCAGCGGCGAGGCGAGGCGGGGGAAAAGGAGGGAGCGGCGAAGATGCTGTGGGTGGACAAGTACCGGCCCAAGACCCTTGACAAGGTCACCGTCCATGACCAGGTCGCGCAGAACCTCAGGAAGCTCGTAAGTGCCCGCGATCTGCGCGTATTGGGGTTAATCTAGGGTTTTGTCCATGTATTTGCGGTTCTAACTAACCATGCGTGGTCTGGTTTTGTTTAGGTGTCGGAGCAGGACTGCCCGCACCTGCTGTTCTATGGGCCGTCGGGGTCCGGGAAGAAAACCCTAATCCTCGCGCTCATCAAGCAGATGTTCGGCGCCGGCACGGAGAAGGTGCGTTATTTGTTTGGGGCTTAGATGTTTCTATGTTGAGGTCGTGCTCTGGTGTTGACATTTTTGTGTGTTCTGATTGCTCGGTTGCAGGTTAAGATGGAGAACAAGACATGGAAGATTGATGTGAGTCCTGTCTTTTGATGGCCTAATCTTTGTTCGTATTTATTAGTATCACTTTAACAAGTTCTGTTGATGCGTTGAGGACTTCACGAAATGCTAGTGTACCGATAATACTATAATAGTAATACTTCTTAGGGTGAAGGCAGTAGTGTCATGCTGTATATGAGGAGTCCCCTCTTGTGTGATCTTGATGGTCACAACACCGTGATAGAAAAGTACTGCAATTCATATGAATTTTTTTTTGGGCGTACGAGTCCTATGCGTATATTCAATTGCCCATACCTCCTGGTTTCAATGTGTGGTGCTTTATTGACAAGTTGGATTATCTTTGAATTTGTCTGAGTTACTACTTCCTCTTCAGACTGGAACACGAACACTTGAGATAGAGTTGGCGATGTTGTCGAGTGCTCACCATGTCGAGATGAACCCCAGTGACGCAGGCTTTCAGGACAGGTATGTTGTCCAGGAGGTCATCAAAGAGATGGCGAAGAATAGGCCAATTGATGCCAAAGGCAAGAGAGCATTTAAAGGTCGGTGTTTTATCATTCAGAACATGTCTATTATCGTACTAGTTCTTTGTTGGTTATTGAAGGAGGTGCTGCAATTTTTTCTTCTTCTGGATATTCAGGGTTATACATGATTTGACAGAGAACAGTCTGCATATAGTATGCAGTTGTCTCACATGATGCTACTAGGCTTGCTTATTAGTATTAAACTAATGATTTTAATCAATATTATAAATCTTAATAGCATAATTTTGACGAGCACGCATCTTGTTGAGGTTTAATGTATAGCCCCTGTTAACACAAACTTAACAATATTCATCTGAACTTGCAGTCCTCGTGTTAAATGAAGTTGACAAGCTCTCACGAGAAGCACAACATTCCCTACGTAGGACCATGGAGAAGTATAGCGCATCATGTAGACTGATCCTGTGCTGTAACAGCTCCTCAAAAGTGACAGAGGCAGTAAGGTCCCGTTGCTTAAATGTGCGAGTAAATGCGCCTAGTGAAGATCAGGTACAAACTCTCAGCTATCATTTTATCTTACTTCATGTATGTATTGCCTTGGTGTCTTGGCTGTTGATTGACACTACATGGCATATGGGTGTTCAGAAGCACTATTGATATTCCCTAGTGCAATGCTCCCTCAAGCCCAAAATGTACTATGAAAATACTAAAGTATGAACACTTTCTTCATTTCATAGATCATCCAAGTTCTAGAGTTCATTGGGAAGAAAGAAAACCTGCAACTTCCAGCTGGATTTGCTGCTCGTATTGCAGCACAATCAAACCGTAATCTGAGGCGGGCAATACTGTTTTTTGAGACTTGCAAAGTGCAACAGTAAGCTCCTGTGCTTATTTGTTATCCAGTTCCTTTACTGATCTGCCTCAACTCTGCTTTTATACTTATACCAATCTCTACCTCCTGCCAGCACTGACTATCGTCATATTCTTTTTTGCTTTCAGATACCCATTTACATCAAATCAAGTGGCGCCTCCTCTTGACTGGGAGAAATATGTGTCTGAAATAGCAACTGATATCCTGACAGAACAAAGCCCTAAAAGGTTCCAACTTCTGTTGAAAGCATACTTTTATCCTTTGTCTTAAATCAAATGAGATTTAGAAAAGGGTTCTGCTGAATTATTGCTCTAGTCTTACACTTGTAATAGGATTTTATGCCTATGTTTGCTGAAAATACAAGACATCAATGATAGGAATGCAGTGAGAGCATGGCTAGACCCGGTGTACGTTTCTCAGATGGACATAGAAAATCTCTAGTTTGTATTATCTTTGGTAATTTCTGTTTGGTGTTTGCAAAGGATAGATTCATATCATTCAGTAGCAGTGTTGAAAACAGTGAGGGATGCCAGTTGGATGCTATTATAGCTTGATATCAGTCTGCTTTTGGGTACTGATATAGTGATACTATTTTCTGGACATGCAGTTATATCTGTACATTTTCTGGCCTATAGTTTCCTTTCAAGTTCCTTCATTACTTTACACACTTTGCCTCAGTGCACATTTTTCTTGCAGCCTGCAACTACATGTGAAGATGTTAAAAATCTAATAATAATAAGATCTTAACAGCCTGATTACAAGCAGCTAAATATGATGTGTTTACTGTCTTTTTTTCCCAATAACAATTACCTGTTGTGAAAACTAACATAGATTTGAGAAAGTTACCCTTTCCAATGAATGCAGTTCTATCCTACCCAATATTTGTTTAATTTTTTTATCACTCTGAAATAACAATGTACTCAGGTGCCTTATATGGATTTTCTTTGATTTGACTGAACATTTCAGGCTATATGCTGTACGCCAGAAATTCTATGAATTACTTGTCAACTGTATCCCACCTGAAAGTATTTTGAAGGTGATTTAATGCTTCTGTCACTGCTCTATTCATTCTTCTTCCATGCTCTTTCATGTGATGCATGTTGAACTTCTCTTTTTACTACTGCAGAAGTTGTTGACGGAATTAATGAAGAAGTTAGACGCTGATCTAAAACATGAAATATGTCACTGGGCTGCACACTATGTGAGTAAAAATTTTTGAACCCCCCCCCCACCCCCCTATTAATTTAGTTCCAATTACGTCCCTATCTAGTTTGTCAAATAGACAGAAATTAGAGGGTGCATAACCTATTGATGGTGTTTCTATGTGGTGCGAGTCTTGCTATCTCATAGATCTAACTTGTAAGGCCTTATATTTGTAGGAGCACAAGATGCGCCTTGGGTCAAAGGCCATTTTTCATCTAGAAGGTACTTGTTTAGTGCTTATATTAAAGTATTATGTTTATTGGCTTGCATGTATTTTGTTCCATCTGTTCAAACTTTATATCAACTATCATTGTTTTGAACACTATCATTTGATACCTTTATATGAATGTCCCATGAACCATGATCGAAGCACGGCTAAGTCATGCTTTTTCGTGCATAAATTGGCTTTCACTTAGATTGCTCTCTTTTCTTGTTTCCTTTCTGTTTCATTATGCACACATATCTTAGATTTGTCAATATGGACTTTTGTGTGATGATTAACAGTATAGAGGTCATACTTTTAACTAATTTGCCCCCTCTCCTTTTAAAACTATTGCAGCTTTCGTGGCAAAGTTCATGAGCATTTACAAGGAGTTCCTGGTGGCTTCATTTGGTTGAGCAAAATCCGAAGCGTTAGGTTGTTTCCTGCAGAGAGAGGATGCCATCATCATTTGGTTGAGCAAAATCCGAAGCGGTTGTTTCTTGCAAAGCGAGGATGCCATCGTCTGTTGCATATTTGCATTGTATGGGGCCTTGCCGGTGTAGTTGTTCTTACAAGCTTAGGTGGACGATTAGCTACATCCAGTCTGTTTAAACCACTGTCAATGTCATTCAGGTTATGTGGATACATCTCTTCTGCCATTACTTGGACTTTGAGGTTGCCATGATCTGTAGTCGGTTCGCTTAGTTGACACATGTTATCCTAACGCCTGTACGCAAATCTCTACATGTGCCATGTGTAACACTCAGAAGCTAACAGCTTAAAACTGAACCAATGAATGATTATAAAAAAACACAACCGTACAAAGGCGGCGACAATCAGATGATAAACATATTATTTCAAGCGTTGTCACGAATCAAATAGCTGTACGGTTCCCTGTCCCCATTTACACTACAGCTTGGATTACACAGGTCAGTAATCACGGATTCTCGGCGGTGAGCCAAAAACGCCTCAGACCCTCGGCCTCACCCTGCGCCCGCTGGTATCGCCACCGTCCGAGAGCTGCGCCCATACGCTCTGGCTTTTCCCGCCGCTGCTGCATTGCTCCTCGCACCCGGCAACCGTTCGCAGTATCTCTGACTGCAGAGATGGTGAGTGGTCTTTAAGGTAATCGAACCCCTCGGTCCGGATCACAGCTGCAGATACATAAGGGCATCTGGAATGTTATACAGTTCAAATTTATTTGGGTACCACCGAGCAGCAAACAAGTAAACTGGATAATAAGGCACACAATTTACTGAACAGTAATGCAGAGCCCAAAATGATACTAATAAGATGCACTAAAGTTTAGGGTGGAACAATTATGATGATTACTACGATAATGGTCCAAATAGAAGTAAGAAATGGCTGAAATTCAGATGCTATCATGACTCGATCTATTTTAGCACATTACACCATCACAATTCACAGCTATTCTGGAATTGCTGATAACAAGGCATCATATCGAGACCATATATGCCCATTTTCAACGCAATGGGAACACACTGCAGCCATTTGACGATCATACCACGCCTGGATAAACCACTCAACAAACTGGAAATTGCCTAACATCTCAACAAGAAAAAAACCTAAAACATGCTCATTTGATTTATTTATAGAATCAAAACCTAAGCATTGCAGACGTCCATTTGTGATTATGTATAAATCTACAAATCACAGATCAAAATTTTACCCAAGATGTCGATCAAGAGGATATCTACGTATGATGTGTGAAGGTTGAACAGATTTTTATGTAACTCTTATTACCTGAAAGGTTTTCAGCAGCAAATTTCAGGCAAACAGATTTAAGCTCCATAGCATGGTGCCGATCAGCCAATGCTAGAGTAGTTGCCACAGAGTTTACAGAAATATGCTTGCACAAGTAAGATTCACACAACAATCTTAGCCTTGGCAACTCATATTTGTCCGCTGCAGCCATTAACTTCCCAGCTAAAGAATCAAATATTGAGCAGTCGGAGCTTGATGCGGACAACTCATCATCATTGACAAGGTTGTCCCTGTAGATAAAATGAAGCACAGCCTGCAACAGAGAATAAGACAAAATCCCAAAGTTTGTTCGACAATGAAATGGGAGACGAGACTGGCACAAAAACAGAAACATACCTTAAACACTGAAGGTTCCATGTCATCAATGACGATCTCTTTGATTTCATTCGCTGTATCAGCTTCATTCTTTTCTTCATCTGATTCATTATCGAAAAATTCAGATCTAAAAAAGGAAGATCGGGCAGCCAATACCAACTTGTGGGCATGAAACTTCTCTCCTGCTACACTAAAAACAACATCTACACCTTCCTGAGTGTCCAAAAGCGTTCCAAAATGATAACCTATGTCAGACTCTGGAACCTCTATTGAATGGGGCCTAGAATAATCCATAGTTGATACTACAACACCCACAGTACAGTTTATCTTCAAGCAATCATCTTTAAGAAAATCTGATGTCTCAAGAGCAGTACGCCGAAAGAACCTTTTATAGCCCCTGAAAATTGATATCAGGATAAAGAAATAAGGGTATTTTTCAGAAGCAAACGTGGGCAAATAAAACCAAACAACCAGACACATTTCATCAACTAAACAATCTGAAAGAGATATATGTGTGCACGCTATTCATGAATTAGCTGGGTACACATGAGTGGCCCAAAAGGGATGATTTAATATACTTGCATGGTTGCACCATATTTTGTGAGAGCCAATTGGTTATCATAGTCACCCTTAAGGCTCATTAACTGTGATAGATCACAAGATGAAAATCCATAAAACCAACACAAGTTATTCCAGCAGACAATGTGCAGGAAGTCCCTCCTTAATTGATTGTTGAGCTCACATGTATGCATATCGGTTACAGATGCTCTAGTCTCTACCACCTTAACCATATCAGAGAAGACAAGCCTTCCCATCAATTTGTTGGCTCTTAGATATTACTGTACATTAACTGGTACAAACTGAAGCTGATCAACTATAGAAATCCTAACAAATGTGGAAAGCAAAACCAATGCACATGTTTGGAACATTAATCAACAACCTAAAGCATAGAGAAACAGCTAGATATCTCCAAGATTTTGGTAATTACCATAATTAGAAAGCTGAACCAACTTTAAGTACTCCATCATAACAAATAGAAAGCTGAACTAAATATCCATACTGAACAATATGTTCCATATTTCCATAACTGGCTTCCTGACAGTTAGATATGCAAGCACAAATGCATACATACCACTAGCATGGAGCAGAAATAATGATACAATTGGAATCACGGTACAGTTTCTTCATGGGATTTTTTTATATTTTTATTATTAAGACAAGAATTCAAAGAAATGCCACTACAATTGGAATTGGCTTGATACCACATGACTAATTTTGGGATAAGCAGATTAAGCAGTTACTCCTACAGTTCCTACGGATTGGACACTAGTGAGCATTTCTGTCAACACAAATAGGGAAACAATAGAATCAGACTGTAATTAGCACATCATCGGCGGTATCTGCATGGTCACAATCATAGCACAATGGTGCCAAAGACCCACAGCGCATCTGAACCACGACTAGGCACTATAGAATCACCAATTTGTTTCACAGTGTTGATTGCCAAACTCACAGGCAGCATGGGTAATACAAGTATACAACACATCATGGAGACTAATTACACAAAATAACTCCCCACATCCAACAGCTGCTTTCAAATCAAACTAACTAAGAAAGTAATGGCAAATGGGAGTACCAGACCCTGTAACCAATCTAGCCACTCAGTCTAAACCTCAGACGAGCTGATTACTCAACACATGGAGCCGGCAAGAGATAGAGAGACAAATTTCCTAGATCATTACCACATGGATCCGCGGTACTTGAGGGTGTACGGCCCAGACTCGAGGGAGCGGTCGAAGTGGGAGTGCACCTTGTGCTTGCCCTTCCCGCTCTGGTCGAGGAGCGTGAGCTCGAAGAGCGCGCGCACGTCGGTGCCCTCGGACGCGAGCGCGATGAAGACGGAGACGTAGGCGGAGTTGTCCTCGGGGTTCTTCCCGTCGGGGTAGAAGTAGATCGCCCACTGGTACCCGCCCACCGTGAAGGTCTCGCTGGCGATGTGCTTCCCCACGCCCATGCCCTTGGCGAGCGAGTAGCCCTGGATCACGAACCGGTGCGACCCGTTCACCGTCTGCGTCACGGAGCGCGAGCTCGTCGGGGACGCCGCCATGTCCCGCGCCCGGTCGCCCGACGCCGCGGCGTGGTGCGGAGGGGAGGCCTCGCCACCTCCGCCGGGGCCGGCGTCTTCGTCCTCCATGCTGGGGGTGGGGGAGCAAGAGGCTAGGGTTTGGCGTGGGAAGGCTCCTCGGCGAGGTCGGGAACGGACGGGGTGGTGGTGTTCGGGATTGGGGGATTTGGTTGGGAGTTGGGTACGCGACGCTGTATGGTATGGCACAGGCAGCACGGGGAGAGATGAGAGGGGGGTGGAAGAGAGGGAAGTGGAACGGGAGAGTTGGCAGGTTGGAGGCCTGCGCTTGCAGGTGATCAATACAAGTTTGGAATGGTCTACCTGTCGTGTGGCCCCGCTGATGTTTCGAATTATTAAACGCCAGCATAAGACTAGGTCAAAAACTGTTCAAATTCATGTTGGTCCCGCATCAATTGTTTGTGACAAAGTTTGAGTGCTACCCTTCGTATTTAACAGGGTAATTGTAGCATATCTTACAATCCGGC
The DNA here is from genome assembly GCA_033239725.1 of Echinochloa phyllopogon. NCBI lineage: Eukaryota > Viridiplantae > Streptophyta > Magnoliopsida > Poales > Poaceae > Echinochloa > Echinochloa phyllopogon. The sequence continues at coordinate 4,197,570 of BTCW01000009.1, read as the reverse complement.
AAAAATCTCGGTGCAATTTCGTCACACTTGCATAAGCTTTACGTACTTCACCAAATCAGGGAGTCACGTGCCTTTACAACACTTCTACTACTGACGCTACATTTCAATACAAAATTGCGCGACGCCATGGCCTATTCTATCAGTAAGCACTGTGTCTCAGAACGAAGTAACGAGCCCTACACCTAGGTCCTCCGCAAGTTCATCCCACAATGGAATGAGAGTCAATACGACAAGAAACACCGAAGCTATCAGGGCTGCCCTCCTCCAGGTTCCGACATCGCTCACGTCGTTCAAGCATGGTTTCTCAGGTGTTCTCTGAGACAAATCAGAAGATCCAGATAAGTTAGTGGGTTCCCCTATACATCAATTTTGTCTTTTTGTACATATCTGAAACATCAATTTGTCCCCTCCTTACCTGACATATTAGCACGTATAGACCCCAAGGAAGAGATAATGGTCCTCCAAGCTGAATGAAACAAAAAAAAATGGAGAAGAAACATTAATACTACCACCCAGGTACACACAAAAGTGAACTATGTTCAATGGTAAAAAAGGTACTACACATGAAGAGTCAAGACAGAAGAACAATATACCATCTTGCAAACTGTAAAGTTCAGATGTACTAAGGTTACTTAAACAATACCACTAGGCAGCAGTCTTTCAAATAAGACTTCCTATACTACGCACAATATTTGAAAAACAAACAAACAGTACAGATTCAGCAAACATACATATAATCTACTTATGTGGCAGATGGATGAAAGAACTTTCAAGAGGTCAGAAACCAATCTGTCTATGACTGTAATAGAAATAGTGACGCACAAGATGGAGTGACTTACCACTCCTAGTCCAAGCAATGAGTATGTTGTGAGGCCAAATCCAAACAAGGCCTCCTTGCCAAAAGCCCCCTGTTGAATATATCAGTGGACTTAAAAACACCGTTTGATCAAGCAGCTCAATATTCATGGAGCTCTGTACATGCCACGGTTAGGGACAAAGGGTTTAATGGAGGCTGCCTACAGGGCTTCACAAAAGATGTACTGCGAAAAATTCATCCTCAGATCAAATATATTTTTGAAGAAACAATGGCATGAGATTATTGCTGTACAGTTGTTTTTGTGACACTGTGGAGTTGCAAAGGAAAAACTTCTGTATTACCCTAACATAACTGCACTAACAAGCTCTTGAATACACAAGCAACTAAGAGGTACAGACTATTTTTGACAGCATACAAGTACAATTAGACATTAGTTTACAGTTGTTTTTCTGTTTCCTTATGGGATTGCAAGCCACATCATTTAGAGACTTATCATCACAGGTCGACGAAAAGCAAGTCCAGAAAACAGTTCTATAGAAGGGCATCTGACTAGCTGAGGAGTGAGGACCATCTCAACATCTGGTACAGTGTGGAAGTCGGACTTCCTTTAATCAAAATTTACAGGAATGTTACCTGTAATGCTCTTCCGCCATCAAGACATCCGACAGGAAGCATATTAAATGCAGTAGTAGTTAAGCCACACCTAAAAATTTGCAACACGAATAAGAAAAGTAACACTTCTTTGGTTGCAAGGGTTCAAGAGTTTAGTGTAGGATACTTTACCAGCCTGCAATCACAAGAGGGTGGATTGCAACCGTAGCAGCATGCATAGCTCTGTAAGAAATATAAGTTCATTAGAAACAATAATTCATGTCCAACTTTTGTAGGCATAGAATCAATCAAGAGATAATTTCAAATTACACCACAGGTCATGGTCTACTCAGACTAATGTGCTCAGAAATTATACTATCAGGAATTGTGCTATAACTATTAGATATAAATAATAGTGCTTCCTTTGAAACTGCAGCCTATTCGGCTCCCCTTGTAACTGCAGCCTATTCGGCTCTTATTGTAACTGCAGGCTACTCGGCTCCCCTTGTACAACTATATATATGAAAGGCACCCCTCCCTTCAAGGGTGTGGTGCATTGCCTAAACATCCAATATGGTATCACGAGTCCAGGCACCTCTAATCTGGCCGTGTACCCCCTCCCCTTCTCCGCTGCCTAGGCGCCCTCCTCTCTTCCCACAGGGCGCCTCCTTCACCCCTCAACTGCTCCTGGTTATTTATGTCCTCCATTACCAGCGACTCTTCTGAAGAATCTGCTGCTGCCATTTTTTCTGGAGACTCTGCTGCTACCATGGCTGATGCAGTGAGCCCCTATGCCACCATCAATGTCAAGTCCCATGTCCCCGTGACGTTGGAACTCCGCCCCCCCCAACTACAGCAAATGGAGTTCTTTCTTCCAGGCCTTGTGCGGCAAGTTTGGCCTCATGGGGCACATCGACGAGACTCCTCCCGATCCCATCGATGCTACCTGGGGCCAAGCGGACTGCTGCGTTCGCAGCTGGCTGTATGGCTCTGTCTCCGACTCCGTCTTGGATTTCACCATGGAAAATGAACAGACGGCGCGCCAGCTTTGGGTCGCCATCGAAACTCACTTTCAGGCCAACCAAGCTCCCCGCGCCATCTTCCTGAGTCATGAGTTCCACTCCATGACTCAGTTCCTGAGTCATGAGTTCCACTCCATGACTCAGGGAGACCTCTCTGTTGAAGAATATGGAAAGAAGATGAAGAAAGCTGCCGATGCCCTTCGTGCCGTCGGGCAGCCGGTTGCTGAATCCACACTCGTCCTCAACCTCCTCCGCGGCGTCGATCCCCGCTACAGCACCACTGGGGACCTCATCGCCGCCACGCCAAACATCACCTTTGCTGCAGCACTTGATCAACTCGCCCTCAAGGAATTGCGTCTGGCGAACGAAGCTAAGGTTGCGGCTTCCACTGCTCTTGTTGCCTCCACACCATCCGGCTGTGGCTCCAACTGCCGCCCTCCATCTGCCCCATCTGGTTCCCAGCAGCAGCAGCAGGGCAGGCGCAAGAAAGGCAACGGCAAGCGGAACGCCGGCAGTGGCTGGGGCGGCAGTGGTGGCCAGCAGCAGGGCTGGGGCGGTGGTGGCAGCCAGCAGCAGCCGCGTGGCCCATGGATTTGCTTCAATCCATGGACTATGCAGCAAGGCGGCCAGATCAGCGGCTCCTCTGGTGGCCAAAACTGGCGTGGTGGCCAGGGCCTCCTTGGTCCAGCACCGCAGGCCCATGCCGCCTTTGGAACCCAGCCGCCCCTCCCGGCGTCGCAGCCGGCCCAATCTTGGGATCAGGCAGGGCTGATCGCTGCCCTGCAGGAGATGTCGATCCAGGGCTCCAACCCATGGGTTATGGACACCGGTGCTTCCACCCACATGCACAACTCGGATGGTATACTCCTCTCTCGCTCCCCTGCCTATCATTCCTCAATTATAGTAGGTAATGGTATGCATATTCCTGTCACATCTAGAGGACACTCCACCTTGCAAACCACTACCTCCACATTTCAGCTCAACAACGTTCTTGTTGTTCCCTCGCTGATCCGCAACTTGCTTTCTGTTCGTCAGTTCACGCGAGATAATAAGTGTTCCATTGAGTTTGATGCCTTTGGTTTTTCTGTGAAGGATCTTAGGACAGGACGCGTGATTCTTCGTTGCAATAGTGACGGTGATCTCTACACCATTTCTGCTGTCACCCCCAACGCTGCACACGCCCTCGTCGCTGCATCATCCTCCCTATGGCACCAACGTCTTGGTCATCCTAGTCCGGCTGCTTTAGCCCATCTCAAGAATAATCAGTCCATTTCTTGTAATAAAGTAGCTCGCTCGCTTTGCCATTCTTGCCGGCTAGGCAAACACACACGGCTGACATTTAGTCCTTCTTCCTCCAAAACAGTTTCTCCCTTTGAAATTGTTCATTGTGATGTTTGGACGTCACCTGTGACTAGTATTTCGGGCTACTGTTATTATTTGGTCATGATCGGTGATTACTCACATTATTGCTGGACTTTTCCCCTTAAGCGCAAATTTGATGTTCATGAGCACTTGGTTAATTTTGTTGCCTACACTAATACACAGTTTGGTTTTCCCACCAAGTGTTTTCAAACTGATAATGGTAGAGAATTTGTTAATAATGCCACAATCACTTGGTTGGCCTCTCGTGGCATTATTTTTCGCCTTTCTTGTCCTTATACATCCCCTCAAAATGGCAAGACAGAGCGTATGCTTCGCACCATTAATAACTCAGTGCGCACACTGCTTATTCATGCTTCCATGCAGCCGCCCTATTGGGCTGAAGCCCTTTCAGTAGCCACGTACTTAATCAACCGCCGTCCTTCTTCCTCCATTGGCCATGAAGTACCCTACACACGCCTGTACCGAACTCCACCTACCTATGAGCACCTTCGAGTTTTTGGGTGTCTTTGCTACCCAAATCTGCAGGCCACTTCTCCTCATAAGTTGGCTCCTCGGTCCACGGCTTGTGTGTTTTTGGGGTATCCGTCTTCTCATAAAGGCTATCGTTGTCTTGATCTCACTACTCGCCGCATTATCATATCTCGTCATGTCATTTTTGATGAGTTCTCCTTCCCCTTCGCTCGCGAGTCCCCTGTCCCTGAGGATAGCTCCTTTGATTTCCTCTTAGATGATGATTCGGAATTTTGCTACTGTCCTACTAACCCTGCAGCGCCGCCACCAGCGCCGGCTGCTCCGTCGTCCCCTACTGACGACGAGCACGTGCTGCCATCAGCCTCTTCCAGTCCGGGCGGGTGTGGTCTCATGCCCCCGCCAGGATCCCCCGGCACTCAGCCGCCGACAGGTGGTGCTTCGGCTGCTGCTGTTCCGCCGGCAGCAGCATCTTCAGCTGCTACTGTTCAGCCACCAGCAGGTGGTGCTACAGCTGCTGCTGCATCTTCGGCTGGTGCTGTTCAGCCTCCAGCAGCACCTCTTCCAAGCCGATTCAGTGGCCAGTTCTACAGCCGGCGTCCCCGTGCACCACCGTCTCCAGCAGCAGCTCCTTTGCCTGAGCTACAGCTGACTCCGCCCCCGTCTCGCCCGGCAACAAGGCTGCACACTGGCACTATCCAGCCCGTCAACTACAAGAACTTGTCAGCTAAGCATTTGGTTGCCTCTACGGTCCCGTCCAACTATCGCAATGCGCTTGCCGATCCCAATTGGCGAGCTGCTATGGCTGATGAGTTCAAGGCTCTTGTCGACAATGGCACTTGGCGCCTTGTCCCTCGGCCCCCTCATGCGAATGTGGTGACCGGGAAGTGGATTTACAAGCATAAATTCCACTCAGATGGTTCTCTTGCTCGTCATAAGGCCCGTTGGGTTGTTCGGGGTTTTTCACAGCAGCATGGCATTGACTACGATGAGACCTTCAGCCCGGTGGTGAAACCTGGAACCATCCGAACTGTTCTGAGTATTGCAGCCTCTCGTAATTGGCCAATTCATCAGCTGGATGTGAAAAATGCTTTCCTTCATGGTCATCTTGACGAGACAGTGTACTGCCAGCAGCCTCCTGGTTTTGTGGATCCGGCTCATCCCGATCATGTTTGTCTCCTGCAGAAGTCGCTTTATGGACTGAAGCAGGCTCCACGTGCTTGGTACCAGCGATTTGCCACTTATATACGACAGTTGGGCTTTGTTCCTTCAGCTTCCGACACCTCCTTGTTCATCTACAAGGATGGCGCCAGCATTGCCTACCTCTTGTTGTATGTCGATGACATTGTTCTCACTGCTTCGACACCAGCCTTACTTCAGGATATCATTCGTCGACTTCACACAGAGTTTGCTATGACAGATCTTGGGGTACTTCATCACTTCTTAGGGATTTCGGTCACACGATCTTCTGATGGACTGTTTCTGTCCCAGCGACAGTATGCTTTGGATCTTCTCCAACGTGCTGGTATGAGTGCCACTCTACGTTGACACCAGTGGATAGTAAGTCCAAGCTTTCTGCTACAGACGGGCCTCCTGTTACAGATCCATCCGAGTACCGAAGTCTTGTTGGTGCTCTGCAGTATCTTACTCTGACTCGGCCTGATCTCGCCTATGTTGTTCAGCAAGTGTGCCTGTTTATGCATGATCCTCGCGAGCCTCGTCTTGCGCTTGTCAAGCGCATCCTCCGCTATGTCAAGGGCACGCTGTCTTCTGGTCTTCACATTGGCACCGGCCCGGTGGATACTCTCACAGCATATTCTGATGCAGATTGAGCTGGTTGTCCTGATTCACGGCGTTCTACTTCTGGCTATTGTGTATATCTTGGTGACACTCTAGTCTCCTGGTCTTCAAAACGGCAGACTACGGTGTCGCGTTCTAGTGCCGAAGCTGAGTACAGGGCTGTGGCCCATGCTGTGGCAGAATGTTGTTGGATGCGACAGCTTCTGCACGAGCTTCATGTTCCTATCTCCAAGGCTACGCTCGTTTATTGTGACAATGTTAGTGATGTCTATATGACAGCCAACCCTATTCATCATCGACGAACGAAGCATATTGAGATTGATATCCACTTCGTCCGCGAGAAGGTCGCCTTGGGAGAAGTCTGTGTTCTTCATGTTCCTTCCTCGCATCAGTATGCTGACATCATGACTAAGGGGCTTCCAGTACAGTTGTTTACCGAGTTTAGGTCCAGTCTTGGTGTCCGCCAAGCTCCCCTATGATTGCGGGCGGGTATTAGATATAAATAATAGTGCTTCCTTTGAAACTGCAGCCTATTCGGCTCTCCTTGTAACTGCAGCCTATTCGGCTCTTATTGTAACTGCAGCCTACTCGGCTCCCATTGTACAACTATATATATGAAAGGCACCCCTCCCTTCAAGGGTGTGGTGCATTGCCTAAACATCCAATAATAACAAGTGCCACTTGTATTTGAGTTGGTGGGCATATACATATAATCCACAATGGTGGTCCATAAGGACCTCAGCACATATAATTATTCATAAGCTATGTATAAGTTGGTGTCTGTTTGGTTTCCTCGTGAACTGATCTTGTGAAAGAGAGGGAAGGGAAGTTGCGAGACTTCCATGTGGTCTGAAATAGCACCTATAGGTGCACAATAAAAGCAATTCAAGGAAAAGGTGCAGGAATGACAAGCAGAATTGGGAAAAAAAATAGAACCTAATGACTAGCTTAGATTGAAAATGAATGAATTGCCAAGTAAAAGATACCTGTATCCAAGTGTTGCTCTGCTAATAAGCCCAAGCAACAAGGAACCCTGGAATAGCTGGCTAGGTACTTCAACTAAATCACTTGCCCCAACAGGATTTGAAGAGAGTAACAAGCCTACAGAGAACATTGAAAAGGAAAGGGCAGCTCCAGCTACAGGACCAGCCATTGATATGTCAAACATTGTCTTCTTATCTGGCAGGATGGACTTGAACTACAAGAGTAACAACAAAAATAAGAAAATATCCAGGAAAAAAGTATGCACCATGTAACCGTCTTCTAATCAGTGGACACACTAAATATACATAAACCGGAACTCATAGTGCCAAAAAAGATTGATTGCTATCTTGGCAATGGAATTAAAATGTGTACCTCTGGCAGATGATGACAGCAGGCATCATTTAGATCAATTTAAAGAGATATTTTGGAAAAAAGAGTATACAATGGTATTATGTTTGTAGCCTGTAGGTTCATACTGTTTAATCAGTTAACACAGAAGAAAGCATTAAAGTACACTGCCTTATCAAGGTATTGACTATCATGGCATGCTACCGATCAATATCTATACATAAGAAGACAGCAGCAGGAATATTCAGGCCCTAGAAACTCTCTTGGATTTTACATCCTTTCAGAAATACTAACCTGCGTAATTGCACCAAAAGTTCCGAGGGTGAAGTTAGGAATGAAGAAAGGAATGCTCAGTTTCACATTTTTTGGAAATGCTGCCAAAAAGTGTCCAATTTCCTATGTACAGAACGGCAAAATATTAGGGAGTTAAAACAATCACTAAAATAAGAGGTTACACGAAAATTCAGTTCTAACACCAAGTACATTTTCATTTTCATAAGATTAAAAAATCCACAGGTCAAAGTCCAATCTGTTTACAAATAGGTTTTGCTTCACATTATCATCAGTAAGACCAAGCAACACAACATTAAATCACTTTTGAGCTTTATATAAATACTTCTATTAGCAAAAATGCTTGGGGCTGTCTTAACTCCCGTAGGTCGAGTTTATAAATACTTCTATGCAAGAATGCATCTGACATTGGAACTAGTTCAACTATAGTTCTGAATAAAGGCAAATCACTAATCTAAGACAAATAAAATTTGTAAAGTCATTTTTTCACTCCAACAACACTTTTAAGGGTAAATTGGGGCACACAAGGTACACTTAACTGAGCTAAAAACGTAATGTACTGTTCTTATAACTTCTTTGCATATTAGAAAGAAATAAGCAAATAGGAACTAATGGACAAAGAGATATCAACATATTTAGTGCATAAATTACATGAAATAGTTGGATAGCCAAGACGCCATAAGCAACTGGCAAAGCTGATTCCACAAATGGGAGTAGAAGCTGCATATCGGGAGGGGGTCCAGTAGCATTTGGATCGGTGAAATATGAAACAATTTCTGGTGGAAGACTGCTAATCTGCACAAAGCTTAAAGTGCATAAGCAACTTCAGATTGATGGTTATTAAGATATAGTAACATATAACAGATGAAGAGTAAGATAAACATACTTTTGATGCGATTCCTAGCTCAACGCAGGAGAACATAGTGAGAAGGAGAAGTAACAGTGAAATGACATATTGCCATAGGGTAGTTGGTCCAGGCTCAGAAACTTCCTTCCTAAGCAAACCAAAACTAACACGCGGTCCCCCACGTGGGTCGTCCCCTTCTGAACTGGGTTCCTCCACCATAAAAAGATTGTATTTGTCACCAGTAAGTTCACGCAGTTGTCGTTGAAGTTTAGCAAAGATGTCCTCCCTCTTCCCACGGAGATTCCCAATGAAAAGAACTCCTTCACCAAGATCACCAAAAGGTTCTTCTCTGGTCAACCAGAATGTTGTGTAGCCAAAGAGCTTTTCCTTAATTGCCTTCACATCAGCTGGGTCAACCTTTTCTGGGCCTAGAAGTTCCAACAGTTTAACTGTGTCGATATTATCAACACTGAAACTCAACAGTGGTGGCTCACTTGATATACCAGGAGTCTGATCAAAGCAAAACGTAGCCAGAACATGTTTGAGAAGAAGAAGTATCCATGTGAATAATATTAATATCTACAAACTATAAAGAATGTAATTTAAGACAAAACCAAAGAGCCAAAGAATTGGCCCCATCATGTTTTTCATAAAGCAAAAGGAAGGCAATTTTCATGTCAATGAAACAAGTTAAAGATTGGTGACAACATGAAACGTCTGAGCTACAACAGGTTTAACTCCACACAATCACACTGATACTCAACGGATGTTGCAGCAAACAATGCAAAAAACACAGGTACAATCTTACGATATAGTCAATGTCAGATAAAAGAGGCAGACATCAAGATTCAAGGGTACAATTTCATCCAACAACTTGCGATGAAGTGCCAGAATAGTTCACTATGTCCTGTGACTATCCAACACCAAAACCAGCAAATTGTGGTTCCTTCCCACTCAGCATCCGTTTTCACAACTAAATGCCAAATATTCCATATCAAACGAAGACACTATCTCACTCCACATCAAGGATTCATAAATCTGTCAAGACCAACCCTCTGCAGGATGCACCTAGCGACTAGTTTGGGCAACCATACAATAACCCGGAGTTACTATTTCTGGAACGCCATGTATTATATATGCTAGTACTAACATTCTCTTTAAGTTTCTATAAATAAACAACTATCAGCCACTAGTACACAAAGTATATATCAGAATTCCATTTGAAAATCAACAATGAGCAGATGAGAAATACAGTAATAATTAGCTTCCCCTCTCAAATTGTATAGAATCATTCTATTCCACAAAAGCTTAGGCCAGTAAATCAGCGAGACATACCCCTGAGTTCAATACAATGCCAAACCCACACCAAACTCGGCACCAATTAGAATGCATCCGATCGATAGGATGGCCAGCTAACCCAACGCCCACAGCTACTCCTCGGCCTCTACCCATTACCTCATCGAAATGCTCCTAGGTGTTCCTTCATTGCGTTCCAAAACGTTGATAGTGCGTGCATTTGAGAAAAGTATAACGAAATACTTACCCCAGACGACGAGGATGACGAAGAAAAGCTCCCCGACCGGGTCCGCTCAGACCCCAGCTCCTCCGCTGGGGCCGCCGCTGCCGAGGTCTCCTCCTCGCTCCGCTTCTCCCCATCCTCCTCGCCGCCCCCGTCGTTGGAGAAGCACCGGAGCCGGTCGCACCGCCTCGCGGCCCTCCACCCCACCGCCAGCCTCCATCCCAGGCACACGCCCCTCGAGCAGGCCGGAGAGGAACTGGAAACGGAGGCCCGGGGCCTGGGGAGGCGGAGGCGGGATGTGGCTAGGTGAAAGAGCGGCGAGCTCGCGAGCGCGCCGGCCATCCCCAGCTTGGCGTGCAGCGCCGAGCGGCCCGCCGATTTCGCCGGTGCGGTGGTCGGAGGCGGGAGCGGGGGAAGGGGAGAGCGTGGTGGTGGGGACTGGGAAGGGGAGGGGAGGATAGGGTGCGATGCGGAGGAGAGCCGGGGAGTGTGCTGGATTTGGATTGGGCCGACGTGGCAGCGAGTTTGGCTGCGACAGGCGAGGTGGCGGCGACTTTCCGGGAAGTCCAATGCAGAAATATCCTTGAAAAAAAAAATCCTTTCAGTTCCAGTCTTCTCCTCTTCTTTCTCGTGTGGGACATGGCAAGCTGTGTTCCGGCCTGGCCCAAGGTCCCATTTGGGCTTGGGTTCATGTTCGGACTGACCCGCCCATACAATCCAAGAAATATTCAGAGGAAATTGACCTCAGATAAAAGAAAGAAACGTTCACGAACACGGATAAATTCACAGAAAAAGGGAATCAGATCAAAGCTTGCCGCTTTTTTATTTTGAACATGTCAAGAGAAGCTGGCACCAATGACGAATCTGGAAAGAACGACGGGTGAGCCATTCGTGAGTCAAGAGGCTGGGCCAGCTGCGGGCCCCCACCACGTATTTCGCACCGGTCCGCGCTCCAAATCGCGGAACCGTAGCCCACCACGCGCCGGCCCACCGGCACCGTGCCGACTTGTGGGCCCAGGGAACCTACCTTTCCTGCGTGGTCCCCACTGGCACCGTCAGCACGCCTCGCGTACGAATAAAGCGGCATTTTGCGCGGAGGCATATCCTGCTACGTGTCTTTCCTCACAGACATACCGGTCCCACTTATATCGGGGCCTCTGGTCAGAGAGAGCGGGGACGCCCGGGCAGGCACGAGGCCCGTGAGCGCCGCGCAGGGCCGACATGGCTAGCGGATAGGAACCTCTCTTCCCCTCGCACTCGTGTTCCTCTATTTCCTTTCCCCAAACAAACAGAATATTTCATCCTGGTCAACGAGATTCTTTCCTCTACCCCAAATTCCTCGGCACCCATCTCCCCTGCACTCTTCCTCCATCCCAACTACCCTGCTGCGGGCCCACACGTCAGATTTTTTTAATCCTTCCCCCTCTTCTTTCTCTCTCTCATCCCCACGCCGCTGCCCCCACTCCATCCTCCCCTCTCTCCTCCGCGCCTCCCTTTCTCGGATCCCCCTTTCTCCTCCCCCGACTCCTCCCTCCGCCGCCGGCCCACCGCCGCCCGCCGACTCCCCCTCCCGCAAGCGCCGGCCCCTCCCGCTGCCCGCCCCCACTCTCTCCGGCGCCGCCCTCTCCCTCCGGTGGCCGGCGTGAGGGGACCAGCACGGCGCGCGACGCACGGCTCGGCGGGCGGCACGCGGACGGCCACCGCGGGGCTCCGCGTGGGCGGCGAACGGCGGGCGCGCGGGCGGAGGCGACGAGCGGCGACGGCGAGGCTCCTCGCGGCGGACGCTCCTCGGCTGCCGGGCCAGCGCCGGCGCCGCCCCGCTCCCCGCTCCGCGCTCCCCCTCGCACTCGTCGTCTCGCGGCGGACCCGCCGCCCCTCTCCTCTCCCCTCCTCGGCGTTGGGCTGCCGGCGAGGCGCGAGGGCGGTCGGCCCCGAGTGGCGACGACGGCGGTGAATGGGTGGTGGAGGTGGGGCCGTGGCTGATGCCGGAGCCGGCGGAGGAGGAGCCCGCCCGGCCCGGCGCCGCGGCGGCGGACGACGGCGGCAAGCGGATGTCGAGAGGGCCGTGGCGGAGAGCACGGGGCTGAAGGTGGGGCGGCGCGGGTGCTGCAGGTGCTCGTGGAGGTCGCCGTCGCCGTGCTCGTGGACGACTTGCTCTTGCTGCTGCTCGTCTTCTGCCGCTGGGGCTGGCGAAGCGCGGCGGCCGAGCGGGGCGGAAGAGCACAGCGGATGGCGGCCTCCCTCCAGCGCCGCGGCGGCTGGGCAGGCCCAGGCGCGGCGCGGGGCGACGGCGGCGCGGCGGAGCGCGGCGGTGGGGCGGCGGCCGAGCGGGCCTAGGCGGTGGGGCGGATTCGGCGCGGGGGCCGGCGGTGGAGGCGGCGCACCGGGCGAGCGGCCACCAGCGCGCGGTCGATTGCGGACCTCGTGCTCGACCTCTCCGGCGAGGGAGACGGCGGCGGACGGCAGCCTTCGCGCGGGGAGGCAGCGTGGTGGTTGGGCCGCGCGGGCCCCACGGCCACGGTGGCAGTGTAGGGGGCTCCGCGGCCTCCTCTGGATTTTGGGGAGACAGGCCCCTCCGCTTCCGTAGGGGAAGCGGTCCAGGAGCCCGCTGCAGCTCGTTTTCCCCTAAAGGCTTCCTGCAGAAGCCGGTGCAGGAAGCCAGTGCGTACAGCCACGCGAGCTCCTGGGGAAGGGGGAGGTCACGTCACCCGTGTAGTTATAGCGACTCCTTTTCGCACCCGTCTCCTCCCCCACCCCCCTGCCCGCCTCTCGCGTCTGGTACCCCGTACCAGGAGGAGGAGCCCGGCGAGCGGAGGCGTGCGCAGCTCGTGCCGCGGGGCTGGGGGGACGAGGGATCGGGGCCTGACTGAGCTAGGGGTTTGGGAGAAGCGGAGATGTCGACGCCGGCGAGGAAGCGGCTGATGCGGGACTTCAAGCGGCTGCAGCAGGACCCGCCCGCCGGCATCAGCGGCGCGCCGCACGACAACAACATCATGCTCTGGAACGCCGTCATCTTCGGGTAACCGAGCCGTCTTTTCCCGCGATTTTCGGTTAGCTAGCTTAGGATCTAAATTGCTTAGGATTAGGAGTAGTCGTTTGGTGGGTTTTGGTGCTAAATTGCTAACTGTGCCTGCTCTTGGTGTTTGTGCGATTCTGCAGCCCGGATGACACGCCGTGGGACGGAGGTGAGCATATCTGATTTTGCTTGTTTGTTCTTGAGATTGGTTAACTGAAATTCTACTGGTAATTGTGCGCTGTCAGTGCCATATTTCTCGTTTGATTTGGCATCTCGAATTGTAGAAGCAAAGAAATGTAAACGAAACACGAATATTTACCCCCTGAGCTTAAGAGCGAGCTGCCTACTTAGGCCCCCTGTTTCATTTGCATGCTTTCCTGGTGTAGGCAGCTTACAGTTGTGTCATTCATCTCTTATGTGCTATTTACCAAAAAAAGGTAAAGAGCTTGTTCTGTTACCCGTCTGTATTGTTCTTTAATGCTAAGGGCTGTCACAAGTTGGCGAAAGGGAAGGTGTGTCTGATTGGCATGAAGATTATTTAGTCAACTCTGCTTATGTGCATTTTGGTACATCTGTCCACTAGACAGCCAATAAAAAAACAAGCTTCACATCGATTGAGATTGTAACTTGAGGAACTGAACTATTGACTAAAGAGAGCAATTTTAGCCTGCACTCCTGCACCTGTTGCAAATCATTAACAGCGTAGTCAATAACCATGGATTAAGTTATTCAGTACCAGGAGGATGTTGCGTATAGATATTGTATGAGCATGAAAGGGTTAAGACTATTTTGTTGCTGCCAATATATCTATTGAATCTTGATGTTGGACTAGAAAATGGTTAGTTTAGCTCGTGAGAGTTATTTGATAGCATTTCACAAACAACATCAAATATAGAAGTAAGAGAACATTTTTGCTTGATAAATGCATGGCAAGCTTTTGTCAGGAATAATTTTGTGTTGCAACATGAGATGTCCATACATGAGAGCAGGGTACCCCTCTCGAGTGGAAGTGTCTATGTTGCTAAAAAAGCCATTGGCCGCATAATTTCTTAATATTTCTACGAGTGTGTACAAGTGTGGTCATGTTAAATAATGAACTTGATCACTCATCTGTAACTGTAAGTTGTGTATGTTTCCTGAAAGACTAATTCTGTTTCTGACATCGGGCAAACATTAAGCTTCTGACATCCACTTTATTTTCTGAGACTAAAACTCTGTTTTTCGTCCTATGTGATTAGGATCATCAATTACAACTTTCAATGTGTTCAGTCTTCATATACTGATATACCTTGATTTTAGTTTGTTAAGAGTCTGTTGACTTAAATCACTTTCTCAGGGCCTTTTTCCATGAGAACATGGTTCATGTTATGTCCTTTTTGCGAAGCAGAACAGGCTGTGTTATGATTTTAGTTGTAGCTTCACTGAACATCTGGTTATTTTACACTTAGGTACGTTCAAGCTGACTCTGCAATTTACCGAAGATTATCCCAACAAGCCACCAACTGTTCGGTTTGTTTCGAGGATGTTTCACCCAAACAGTATGTCCTCTTTATATTGTTTTTTTCATCCATATTTGTTATCTTGAGAAATAGCTAAATTATCCCCAAATATTAAAGCCTTAACACATACACAACAAGTGGTTTAATGCCATCATTTATTTTGCAGTCTATGCTGATGGAAGCATCTGTTTGGACATCCTACAAAACCAGTGGAGCCCTATATATGATGTTGCAGCAATATTGACCTCTATTCAGGTATCTTTTATTTTCTCTTTCAAGTCTCAACCTATCAGAGTTGAAATCTCTCATTTTGCTCTACCTCAGCCCTGTAAAGTTGTGTTCCTGTAGTTGGTTACAGTACTTGCATTTGCCAGTAGAATGCTCACACAATATGTACTTCCTAATTCCTATTGTTATCATTTTGATACATCGATATTGTTTTGGAGCAAATCCTACTCCAGTTCCATACTAAGAGTGAAAGAAAGAAAATAGTTTCCCCCAGTACCTGATGTCAGTAGAAAAGGATAGACACAAGTCATCCATATTTTGTTGGAAGATGATACTGTTGACCAAACCACCTGTCTGTTTCCACATGGGCAACATATCACCAATAGGTAGTTAGCAATTGAAATGTTTTCAAATGTTTGATCGTATCTTGGAGGTAGAGTCCTATCTGTTCCATGGCTGTTATCTGAATTTATATTGGTCTCACAGCCCAATTGCTTCCAAAAAGTGGTTTTGGGCCACAGGTGATAACCGTACTGAACATATCGAAACCCATACTTATTTCCTAATGTTGTTCTTTCCTTTGCAGTCCCTGCTGTGTGACCCGAACCCAAATTCTCCTGCTAACTCTGAAGCGGCCAGAATGTTCAGCGAGAACAAGCGTGAGTACAACCGCAAAGTTTGTGAGGTTGTGGAACAGAGCTGGACAGCCGACTAAACTTTTTATCCACTTCGCCAGACGGTGCAATAAGCATCTGCATTTCATACTTCGCTGGTCTGTATTATCCGCTTAACCGTTTAAATCCTCAGGATTGTTGTGTTCTTGTGGTTCAATCCCTTGTACTGCTGCATGCTGGTTTTCCTGATGTAGCGGTGAACGGTTTCATGAACTCGTTACTTATGCATATGCAAAAGCTATAGCTAAGCCAAGTTGTTGCTAGGTTTGCAGAAGCCTCGTGCGTCTTTGTCGCTGCTCGAACATCCTCTCCGCTCCTGAGAATGATGTTCATACTGTTCTTGTGATAAATCATAAATGGTATCTCTAGCAGCAGTTAGACAATGGTCATTGAAAATCGGAAGGACCAAGGGCCAAGGCATGAAGGCAATGCCTGTTACATCATTATTGTACCCCATAGAGAACCCTCAACAAAAGGCACATCGTTATTTTTCTACTAGGTAGCAAAACAACAAAGAAAAGGAACCAAAAAAATATCTCTACATTGACACAACAAAAACAATGCACACTGGTCTTTTGTGCACCATGGGTAGTTTTGACTTTTGAGGTGAGCACATTCAGGTGGGCGTTCCAGCATTTCATCAGGCAGGCTCAACGTTTCCATCCTCAGATCAAAGCCTTCAGAAGTCTCATGTGGCTTCGCTTCACAACTAGAGCCAGGATGATCATGAGAAGTCTACTGAAGAAGCACCCTGATCATCTGCTCAAGTGCAGCCGAGACGACCTGGCAACCCTGGACGACGACGACACCGGGCTCCCGCAGCTGCTGCTCCAGGCTTCCACCTCCCAGTCGTCCTGCACCTGGGCAGCAAACTGCAGGTTCCAGAGCACGTCCTCCACCGACGGCCGCTGCGCCGCCTCCTTGGCCAGGCACCTCTGGCAGATCTCCATGACCGTCCTCAGTGACTCATCTGAGCACCCCTTGTTCACCGCCGGGTCCGCGAAGCTCCTCCTCCTGACCCGGTCCTCGTCGGCGATCGCCCAGGCAAGCTGCAGTGCATTGAGGTTTCATTCAGGTGATCACAAGTTGGCATTGTCAGAAAGGGGCAGTGATGATGCATACCAGTTCTTTCAGTATATCCACCTCATACATGGATGTGATGGTCTTCCCGGACACAACCTCAAGCAGGATCACCCCGAAATCGAAGATGTCGGTCTTATCGCTGTATATCGGACTGCAAAAAGAAGATTATGTTGTGATTAGCTTAGCCACATTGGTTGAAATTGCTGGGTGATAGTGTAAGATGCCATTATTCTGCTGAAGTACCTATCACTCTGGAACTTGTTGCCAGCTCCTCCCTGATTGGATTGGCAAACAACAAAGAAATGGTACTTGTTAGTCAGCATCAGACTCCCCATAAAGTTACCAGATGTCGCTTGATGTCAAAGCGTTAAGTTATTTATTGCCCTACTACCTCAGATCTCATGGCCTCTGCTAGGATTGGTATATTGTAGTTGCCGATTTTGGCAACATGATTCTGATCTAGAAGAATATTGGTGATCCTCAGATCATTTCCAAATAGACCAGGTATGATCCCTCCATGCAAGAACTGGATACCCTTGGCGACACCAATGGCAGCTGATATCCTTTGTGACCAGGTAAGCTTGCATCCTTCAGTACCTTCTGGTGAAATTCAGTTTAGAAAGCAACAAAACATTCAGTGGCTGCACTGTCAGAGTAAGTGAAACCAATGCAAGAAGAAAAGAACTTACGCGAAATCCTGCTTCTAAGGTTCCCATTTTGCACGTACTCGAACACGATGTACAACTGGGTCACAGTGGAATCGTCAAGATCATACTCAAAGCAGTGTCCTAGAGCGCTGACCAAGTTTTGATGCCTGAGCCTAGAGATGGTCTCAATGTGACGGTTGAAGCTTTGGGTAGTCTGGCTTCTCTTGATCTTCAGAGTCCTGATTGTCACTGGGGTACCATTGCCTAACCTTCCTCGGTACATCTGACAGTATAAACCAAGAAACATGTATATAAATGTGCTCCCATGGTATTCCAAAGGGAAACAAGATGATCATGTATTCAGGTGAGCTGATAAAACATAATGGAACAGCTGAACAGGTGGCAGTAAACTGCATACATCAGATGTCCCAATTCTGAACTGATAGTGAATTGAGCCAGCAAGAAGACGACATCATACCTCGCCATGAGAGTCTTGTCCAAGTAGGTAAGAGTTTTCAAAGTTGTTAGTTGCAGCTTCAAGCTCCACCAAAGAAAACGATCTGTATGATGGGATCCCCAGAGCTCCCAGCTTCACTGTCTGTGATATGTATCCTTTATTTTTTGTTTCAAGTTCCCAGAGAAAAACTGAAGTTAGAGACTGCGACATCAGAATGAATTGGTAAAGAAGCAGTTTTATGCATAAGAGCTTGAGATCATACGTGCATCAGCCAGCAACTTGGAAGGATAGCCAGTCGAAGAACTTTCTTCCTCTGAAGTTGCCAGAGCCCTTGCCTTTGAACCTTTCGTAGCTGCCTTCCTGACGGCGAAGACGACGATGAAACCGAGAACAGAAACGGCAACAAGGATCGCCGTCACAATGCCGGCGACGAAGCCTGCCTGGCTTGCAATGTTCTTCTTCCTCTCCTTCCCTGGCACTATCCCCACGGCCAAGGCTTGGTTCTGACAGAACGGTGACGGGTGCTGTGAGCCATCATCGCTGTCGTCCAAGCAGTTGGTCGAGACGAGCACCACCGGCGCCGGCTTCCTGTCCGGTGATCTCAAGCAGGCCGGCACGCTTCCCATGAGGAGATTCAGCGACAGGTCCACGAACTCAAGGTTCTCCCCGCATGGCGCCTTGTCGGACAGCGTGCCGGTGAACCTGTTCCCGGCGATGCTCAGGTACCTGATCGACGGCAGGGACAGCAGCGCCGGCGTGAACGGCCCGACGAACCTGTTCCACGACACGTCCAGCGTCTCTAGCAGGTAGAGCGAGCCCAGAGCCGCCGGCAAGCCGCCGCCGAACCTGTTCCGGCGGAGCACCACGGTGACCACCTTCCTCCCGAGCCTGGGGAACGCCGGCCCGAGCGAGTTGCCGCCGGCGTCGAGCACCTGGAGGTTGCTCAGCCGGCTCATGTCCGGCAGGTTCCCGGAGAGGTTGTTCGACGCGAACACGAGCGACCTCAGCGACGGCATGCTCCCGACGGACTCCGGCACGGCGCCCTGGAACGTGTTGTTCCGGAGGCTCAGCACGGCCAGCGACGGCAGCGCGCCGAGCCACGCCGGCAGCGCGCCGCCGAGCATGTTGCCGTCGAGGACCAGCGTCTGGAGGCCGGCGAGCCGCGACATGCCCCTGGGGATTTCGCCGGAGAGGTAGTTGCCGCTGACGTTGACGATCTCCAGCGCGGCGAGGCGGCCGAGCTTCCCAGGCAGGGGGCCCCAGAGGCCGATGCTGGAGAGCGTGAGCACCTTGAGGTCGGGGAGCCTGGACAGCGTGGTGACCAATGCGCCGACGGAGAAGTTCCTGGGGAGGGGAGGTGAGCCAGCGGCGCCGGCGATGTGGAGCTGCGTCACGGTGTCACCGTAGCACAGGACGGCGGCGGAGCCCGTGGGGCCCATGAAGCCGCCGGCGCCGCCGCAGAAGTCGGTGCTGCGGCGCCAGTGGCTGAACATTGGAGGGCCGTTCAGGAGCTGCTGGATCTTGATCAGAGTCCATACCTGCGAGGGCTGCAGCTGCGTGGTCTCCGGGATCAATGCAAGAAAGACCGAGAAGAAGATGGGCAGGAGATGGCTCGGCCTCGCCATTGGAGAGGATACTTTTTCTCGATCAAGAAACACTGTGTGGTCACTGCCTCACTCTGCTCTTTATTATCAAATAACTCGAACGAGATGAGCACTCTGTTCTTTATTATCAAATAACTCGAACGAGATGAGCACAGAGCACAATGCACAAAAGCTTTTCAACGAAGCTGGGCCTGTCTTTGCCTGATCTTGGATCGGTTTCTCCTTCTGACCAAGAACAGTAACAAGTATCAGTAGAATGAAATAGCCAAACGTGGGTAAATACCAGGACAAAACATCATCAGGTTTCAGGAAGCAAAACTAACGAGCTCATGTCCCCCTTGATCAGCAGCTGTAAAGAACTAGAGGTGTGGCACTAAAGTTCAGAGGTTTAAAGGTATAAGGGGGCAAAGAAAAACAAAGGTTGAGCAAAGCTGCTTGGAAGTCTGAGACAGCTATCGGACACCATAAAACAGTGAGCAGAATGGACTCCAAATTCCTAAGGATCTGGGCACCTGGCTACAACTAAACTAGCATTTCTCCCATGCCTGGCCAACAAAGCACTGAAAGAGAAACCGATGAACCCTGCTACTACCCGTCGCAAGAATCTCAGAGAACACTCGCCACCACTTGGCTCCAAAATCACTAGCACTTCTCAAGAAAACCGTGAAGGAACTGAATGTCACCTTGCAGCCGCCGAAGCAGCAATGAAGGGGCCAGGAAAACCTTCTTCAGAGCTCAGACCAATGGCGAAGGCCACGAAGAACCATGTTTCTTGTGGTCTATGGCCGCTTGCCGGTGTTGTGTGGTATTGTGCCGCTTAGAGCTCACTCAGCGTCACTACAAGTAGTGCAGCAGCGCGGCGCATCACGGGGGTGGCAGAGGAAGAGGCGACTGGAGCAACGGACAGGTGGTGTCTCCAAAGGTTGAGCTGGACATGGGGAGGGAGCAGGCAACGGACAAGGAGTGGCAGACCAGTAGTGCAAATGCTTTCTCTCTCAGACTAACAGTCTAACACACTGACAAACAGGGATACGGTGCCACTCTCTTTATATTGGCAAATAAAATAAAATAAAAACAAAGTGCATGGTGTGATGCTTCTCTGCTTTCTTGGGATTAGATTAGATTCGTCTTTTTCTTAACTTGTGCTTGCTCAATTATAGGTAGCAGGATACTGTGCTGCTTATGGTTCCAAGTTTTTTTTCCCCTACTTAACTTTTTTTGTTTTTTTGAAGACTGAAGAATATAGAGTTAGTCTGGCAGGCATTTTACTTTGACAGGTGATGTCTCGCTTTGCCATGGCCATGATCATCTATCCGTTAAAACAAAGATTTATATAGATTCCGTGCAATGATCAACCTACACAACGTCTTCCTTTTCACTTACTGTTATTACTGATATAAGCCAGCTAGTCCTGAAGAACAGTACTGGCACCAGACGTTAGGACCGGCATGATGCTATTATTATTGCACGGTAAGCCATCATGCGTTCATGCTTTCCTCAGCTATATGATGAACACGCCCTTTATTTTCCTCGTGCCTTTTCCTCGTTTCCTCGCTGCTTTTACTCCAGGGGCATCCAAGAGGAGGCGGCTGCCGACCTCACCGCTTTGCCTAAAGCGAAAGCGTCTCCAGCATTCATGCCTTGCGACTTGCTAGGATGCAGGGGAGAAGGGTTCCCTTGAAGTCTTGAACACAGAATGCAAAGAGAACACTGCACCCTGACGGTAAGCTGCAGCTGCACTGAAACATTTGAGCCTTGCAAACTTCAGTGTATCATGAATCGTGATGCTCGAGAGATTTTTGTGAAGGTGACTCGTCTGAAACTCTGAATCCCTTGCGAAATGAACGCTTGCCATGGCATCATCCAACTAACTTGGGCCCTAGAGGTAGAAGATGTCCTGCTTGGACCTGAGCAATTGTTCTTGGAACTGAGCATAACGTTATGTGCCCGGCAGTTCCGTCGGCTTCATCACGGAGCTGTGGTCCTTCCGTGGATTCATGGAGCAACGTGGTGATGTGCACGTGCCTGTGTTAATCTGTACACGACAAATCCTAGTGAAAATAGTAGTAGCATTTACCAACACTTTTTCGACCGAGAAGGACGCTGTGTTATCGTACTAGAACCATGTTGTACTGTTTGCATCCGTTAAAATTATTGTACTATTTTTTACTATATATGTTAATAATTCTCAAAGAACAAAGAAAAGGAGTTGGCAGCCGAATTTGACTAATATCTTTGTCGCGTAGAAACCAGACTCCTACATGCCTGCCTTTCGCCCCATTTTAGGAGCATCAAAAGCATGTCTCATGGCCTACAGCTACAAGAAAAAGAAGAGACAGCATCACGATGTATAGCCACAAGGTTCACAGCTCAGTAATCCAAAGCATTATTCTTGTTACCTTCTCATAAACCAAACAAATTTTCCCGTGTTGAAACAGGTATACCACTGCTATATCTACACCAAATCAAGGAAAATTCAACCCGGAGAAATACAAAAGGCAATAGCATGCACCATCAAAGTTTGCGATCAACGCAAGCCGCGAGCAAACTGAGCCTGTTCATCCATGTGTGAGTGAGTGTGACTGTGAGTGAGTGAAGACAGACGACTGGAGAGTGAGTGCCGGCTTGTCGAGAGGTACATGATCGACCGAGTCCATCGCCATCCATGGATCGGGCACACGTACGCGCACGTACCACGAGCGCCATTACTGGCGCCGGTGTCAGGTCCGGTTGGTGGCGATCCGCCTGGCGCCTTTACTCCCCCAGCCGGTGATGGGAGCCCCGGAGCCCAGCCAGCGCCAGCGGCCGTGAACTTTCGTAGCATCCAAGGATCAAATGGATCACCACGCGATGCCACGGCCATGGCCAGGGGCCAGCCGTGAACGCCATGGCACGGCGTTCCCGGGAGCTAGCCTAGCACGGAGTAAATTCCGCCGTGGCCGCCGCCCCGACACGGCCATCAAGGGCGCCACGGCCGGGCCGGCCTGCAGAATTCCGGATCCGACTCCGATGAGATGGCCGGCGGGCACGGCCGTCGCTCAATGGACGGTGGCCGCGTGTCTCACAACCCCAGATGGGGGCTTTGGACGATCACATGACGTGATTGAAGGCTAAGGACCAGGGTTGGGCGACTGATTGCCTTGGGTTTTTACTGCCGTCGTACTGAGGCGTTGGCGAATTCAGAGCTCCAGGACAGGTTCCAGTACTCCAGGGTACGGGGCAGTTGGGTTGTGCCTGTGCAACAGGGTTTCAGTAGCAGCTATACACGCATCAAACGTGGAGTGTAGAAGAAGGTACCGTACTGACGGAAACGATGCAAAGGTTACTTCTTCTGAAAATCAAGGGGGAAAGCCAGGGATGAGGATGACGCCTGGACGACATGGCAAATTTGGTATCTGTTGCATCAGTGTTGGGTCTTCTGGTACCATGCAGACACTTGAACAGCTTGTGGTCCATATGGAAATTCCATATGACGATGGCCCAGATGAAAGGAGGAATGGATCAGTTGAAAGCACCAAAGATTGTAGTTTTCCTTTATCATGATGTCCTCATGAACTTTGGATCAAAAGTTCAAAACTAAGGGCCACTTCTCTTTTCTGCCGGCATACAAAACCTTTGTACAATTACCTACATAGTATTGTGGAGACGAATGTAGTTAGGACCAAGTAGTAGTGCGAAACTGACCTTAAAAGGAGGAAAACACATTTTCTTCATGCATAATAACAGAAGCCCAGGAACAGGCTCAAAGAAAGCAACATCAAAGCAGCTGCATGCTATTTGACAGGAGCTGCAACTAAACCATAACCAGGGTGCCCAAGGTTCAGCATTACAGCCTTCAAGCGCATGATGATGGAAAAGAGGCAATTCAATTCAGACATACCCCTAGACAAAACACTCCAATAAGGGTCAAGCATCTAGTTGATCAGTTCAGCTGGGAATGATGATGCATAGGCGCAAAAGCAGGCACTGCTTTAAGCTTATAAGCAGATCCGTTCACCAACAAAATGATCTAGATAGCATAAGTAGAAGGTAAGATATCAGGTGGCGACGGGGGCGGAGCCGGGAATTGAGCATAGGAGGGGCAATGGACAAATAAAAGTAGAACCGATAGCCACGTGACCTTGTTTTTAGTCACATAAATAACAGTAGCATGTTTCACATGACTCAACTAAAGAGAAAATTACATGTCTATCATTTTAAATTTAGCTCTACGGCTACCAGCAAGATCGTAGGCTGTAATAATATTATCGGTACTAATTGATGCAGCCAATTCCTTCTCAATATAAATTACCAAACAATCTCGCAGAAATCCATCTCCCATTGTACATCGAAGGCGTGTCTTCACAAGTTTCATAGCCGAGAAGCATCTCTCGGTGGTTGCAGTTGATACCGGAAGAGTTAAGACTAATCTTAACAACCTGTCCACCATAGGATAAGATGACCATTTACCTGTTTTAAATAGTCCTCTTGTTAGATCAACAAGCGTTTGCAATTCCTTTAGTTCTGGATGATTGCATACATCAATCTTAAAATGTGGCAACTGAGACTCCAATTGAGCCCTTTCTTGACTTGAGAAATCAGCAGGATAATATTTTTCCACCAAAGTGCATATATTGGCTATGTCAAATGTGCTCCGTCGAGGATCCAAAGAACCACAAAGGGACAAAAGTTCTGTCGCTTGAGAACTGAATCGATCTTCTAAGTCAGCTAGTTGTTGATCAATTGCAACATTAAACACATCTACTTTGTAATGGTGGAAGGCTGTAGTATTGTCATGCTTGTTTCGAGATTTAGTCACATCAACATACCTAGATTAGCAGATGGGAAGACATGAATTGACTGATAAATCAGCATAATTTATACATAAGAATAAATATGATGTATTCGTATCCAAATAATTTGAACAAAACACTTACTTCTTACTCAAATCTGGAATATCAATATCGTGCTTTGCACAGAACAATTTCACCTCGTCAAGAAGAGGTTCCCATCCATTATTTCGCAACTCAGCAAGCAACACTTTTGTAGTAGAAACTGAATCCACTGCATTTAAGATATCAATGTTCTTCTTTTGAAGTGTTTGACACAACACATCAGTTATCTTCATAATCTTTTCCATTAGGAGAAGAATAAACACAAAATCAAATGTGACAATAATTCGCAAGGCACCACTAGCATCTCCCCGAGAATACTTTGAAACTGAACGGTCATTAGCAATGTTGCGTAATACTGAAATTGTGGCACCAAACATCTTCTTTAAGCTCAGTATTGACTTGTAGCGGGAACTCCATCTCGTGTCACCTGGTCTTTGTAGAGAGGATACTTGATTTCAACGTGATGCTCAGGCTCGGGCTGCTCGGCAACCTCGGCAACAAATGGTTCAGCAGTAGCACCGCTCTGATTAATATTATTTTCTACGCGATCATTTGGAGTTTCTCTTTCCATATTAGAAGCTTCCACTTCTTGTTCCATATTTGCTCCTCGGTTTCTAATTTGTTCAATGCAATTAGCAGCTGAACCAACCGGCTTAAAAAAACTATCAATAGTCTTTCTCTTCTTCATATTATCTAAAATAAAAAAGAGAATTTTAGATGATGATTACTGATTTGATTGGATAAGAGTATAAACAAATTTACCTGATTTACGAAACGCAGCAGGTGGCAATGCAATCGTTAGGCCGCAGATGGCCGCGGCGCTGGGCGGGCAATCGGCAATCGGCAGCGCCGGCAGACAGCCGCGGCGGCGGGCAGTCTGCGGCAAGACGGCGTGCCCCGGCGGCCGGCGCGGCGTGGCGTGGCGGCGTCGTGTTCGTGTCTCTATCTCCTGCGATTGTGTTGCGAGGCTGCGGGCGCAAAAACCGAGCAGGCGGAAGCGGAACAGATAGATACGACAGATACCGATACGCAAAAACCGAGCAGGATCGATTCACATTCTTTTTTCATCCACCGCAAAGAGCCACGGCCAAAGGTTTAATGGGCTATTATTTATATACTGTACCGTGAGATTAGCCACTGGGTGGCGAACTGAGAATTTGGCATCTACGCCACTACGCCTCAGACCATACTCAGACGGCTTGAATAGTTCCCTTGCTGTGTAGTAACATGATTGTTCACAAACAAAATGCGCAGATCCACTTACCATTTGAAACACACTTTAAATACTCCAATCCTTATAACATAAGTCATCAGAACATGTTTCATTTATGTTCACCTATAAAATGAATTTGTCCACATGATTGTCTGTTGTAGGCAAACAAGACTAATAGGTACGTAACAGATAAGAAATTTAAGTTACAAAAATTAATGTTTGTGATAACTTACAAGTCATAAGCTAACACTAAGCTCAAAGTTACTGAAGCGTCCTCTTGAGAGAGAACTTAACGTGATACAAATACCAGTCCCATGATGCTAGTTCACATTATTACAACAGATAGTTCAGTTCATAAACAACATTACGGAAAATGGTGGCATTGCAGGGCCACGACAAACAGAACTAACACTACACTCCAGATAAAAAGGTTGATAACATAGAGGTCTTCATCAGAGTGGCAACGCATGTAGCTTCCAGCGGGTGACCCTAACACACAGGCAAAGGTTGGGTGCAGAACGAACCCCTCTAAACAACGTCCTCAGGCACAAAGTCCGGGTCTGCCTCTGTAACAAGATTTAAGCAAGGGTGAGTACACACGTACTCAACAAGCACAACCTCAACCACGGAGGGATACAACAGAAGTATGCACGGTTTATAGTCAAGGACAGGTTCATGGTATGTTTTGCAGCAAAGCTAAATTTTACACATGCAAGAGTTTATTATTCAAAAGGTTTTCACAAACATGTCTTTCTACTGCAAGGAGAGAACATGATTATTTTACTCACGCGGTATCAAAGCTACCAGATTTCCCATCTGTCGTAGCCCATATCAAAACTTTTCTAAGCTCAAAATTACACCACACACTTTCTTACACCAAAACAGGGGACTAGTGAAGTGACCAAGCCGTAACTCGCCCAATGCCGTGGACACGGCTATCCGGATAGGTTTTAACTCTGCAGAGGTGTACACACCCACAAGTAGGCTACCACAACATGAACACCTTAGTGCCAGTGCAGCTCCTATCAAAGCCATTACCCACCATAGCTAAACTGACAAGTTATCACAGACGCGACCAGGGGTTAGCAACCTACCAACGAGGTTCTAACCAGGGGCATACCTCACATAGATCGTATCCCCGGCTCCATGGCCCTCTGTTGCTCACCAGCACACCACATAACCAACAACTTAACTAGTGGGATTTATGCTAGGCCGTTGCCACATACAACGGTCGAGTGGTGGTACGATAAAATGGGTTAGGCTAGATGACACATCAACATCATCCAAAAGTTGTGTTAGGATAGACAACTCCGACCATGCTCAACCACACCGGTTCGAGCTCACCTCGGCATTTCGTACAGAAATACCGTTTGTCTCATCCCACACGGATACTCATTTTATTCACAAAATCCATCTCTTTTATTTTAAAGCACGCACACGGTTGCTTTTGTAAACACCAAGCGATTGTAATGGGGTGTATAACGGTGAAAATATTCCTAAGCATTTCTAGCAGTGACTAACATTCAAACAAAGCATTGTCATATTCAAACATTAATCTAGGTTGTCAAGGAAACAGTCATAGTAATCAAGGAATGGCTATCCAACCGGGTTTAGCAGTAAAAACATGCAAGTTTTATAAAACAGGCCATGGGTTGTGTTTATAAAACTAGGACAAAAGTATGCATCAACGGGTGGGATTGCACTTGCCGTTCTCCCAACCCTCGGGGGATTCCTGCCCGGGGTGTTGGTCTCCAAGCTCCTGCTCGTAAACCTGCTCCTCCTCGAGTCCTTCCTCGTTCACGGCGGAGTCTACGGCACACACAAACAAACACCCAATAAATAAAAGAAAAAGCTTTTATTGAGCTCCGAAAGAAGGAACGGAAAAAGAGAGCGGATGATGATGACATGATTATTTTTGAGTATGGACCGGTTGGATTTGTCGACAATATACTGGTAATTATTGTGGTGGAGTTTGGGGTCAAACGGGATTAAATTGTCGCATGAAATGACGAGTTTGGTGGAGTTTTAGGGGCTGTTTAAAAAGAAAAGGACCTTTCTGTAATTATGGAAAAGTTCAAGGGCCTCTGGCGAATCCCTCAGAGAGAGAGGGAATAGCGGTCGTGGAGTGCGGGTTAATTTGGTGAAAGCTCAGGGGGTTATGTGCAAAGTGCCAGAGAGAGAGGGGGGCTTTAGTTATTTGGACTGCGGGTTCGAATCGGGAAAAGGGCAGGGGGTTATGGGCAAAATGCCCCTTTCTTCTTTCCCCCGACAGAGAGAAACAAGGGAGGGGGGATCGGCGGCGACGGCCGCGGGCTCGCCGGCGATTTGGTGGATGGCGGCGGTCGGGAACAGGGGGAAAAGGGAGCGCATGGCATGACAAGTTCACCCATGGTCCTACCGTGGACGGAGGTGGCCTGTGCGGTGCTAACCACGGAAGCGGCGGCGGCGGCGGCACTGGAGGTGGTGGCGGTGGTGTGATTGCCGGCGATGGCGGCGGTGACGGGTCAAATCGACCAGGGGGAAGGGGAGAGGGCGGTATGGCGAGTTCACCCGTGTGCTTACCACGGCCAGAGACGGAGTGGGGAGGCCGGTCCACGAGAGCGGGCGGCGGCGGCGGTAATGGCGGTTGGGGGCGGTGTGCTGCGGTGGCGGAGGGCGAATTGGGTGGCGCGTGAGCTGGTGGAGGTGGAGAGGAGGCTCGCTGGTCCTTTTATAGGCGCGGCGGAGTGCTGGAGATGCGGGCCGACGAGAGGGCGGGGTAGGCGGTGGCCTTGGCGGCCGGCGGGTGGAATTAAAGATGGCCGGCGGAATTCGCGTGGGGATTGGTACGACGGCGCTGTGGAGGTGCTGCTGCTGTACCGCGGTGGGGTCGTGGTCGGCACGGTGAGAAGAGGGTGGCCCGGCAGCGTGTCCGCGGCGTGATTGGGCAGCGACGGCGAGCACGGCCACGACACGGCAGCGGTCGGCGCGGTGGTGCAGGGGTGACGTGCACGCTGGGGTGGAGGGCGGCACGGCAGTGTGTCGGCACGGCGGTGGGCACAAGGACGACGAGTACGGGGTCGGGGTTGCTGCGTGCGGCGTTGGGGAGGGGGACGAGTGGTCGGCGGCGAGCGGAGGGTGGACGGCGCAGGTAGCTCAGCGGCGGTGGCGTAGCCGCGGTGCGGCGACGGGACGGCAGCGGCTGGTGGTGGCGTGCACGCGCGTGGCGAACGTGCAACGGATGGTGATGGTGGCAGTGCTGCGGCGGGGACGGCGACGACGAGCTCGGGCCGGGGTGGCGAGTAGAGCAGCAGCGGCGGTGTCGGCCAGAGGAAGTAGAGGAGGGGAAAAGAGAAAAGAAGAGAAAAGGGGAAAAAGAAAAGAAAGAAAGAAAAAGGAAAAGGAAAAAGAGAAAGAGAGAGAGGAAAAGGGGAGAGAAACGGCGGGATTCGCGGCGGAAAGCTGATGGGCGGTCGACGACGGTCGGCCAGCGACGGTCGGCCCGGCGGTCGACCCGAGAGCGGGCGACGCGGGATGGGACGGAAAGAGGGTGGCGACGACGAAGCGAACAGGAAAAAGAGGGAGGGGGAAACAAGACGAACAGGTTTTGGCGGGAACGGGAGCTCGGGCGGTCAAACATTTTGAAAGGGTTTTCACCGGGTGATTTCTTTAGGTGCTTTTCCAGAGATTAGAAACGCGGGCGTTACAGTTACTCACAATTGTTTTCGGTTGCATGCTGGAAAATGTGCAATTTTCTACGCACAATTTCGAAAGGGCAACCGATGAAGAACAGCCCTGAATCTAATAAGTGTATGGGCCTATGGGACCAACCACTCTAAAATTTATGGCAATCAACCAGAACAGGCAAAAGATGAGCATAACAGATAACAGAATGGAAAGAACTTGTATCAAAAAGTATGGGACTGTTGCTTAGGCTTCTACATAAACAAGCACAAACAGAAAAAATAAGACCAACAATTGCATGAACAGACCTAAAATACAAACTGAATGGGAAAAAAACTTTTTAAGTAAGAATTAAAAACAATTCCTTTGAATGCTTCTGCTTGGGGAAAAAACATTACCATAATGAAGAAGCAATATAAACTATAGAGGGGGTTTGACACCATCAATGACAACATGAAAGTGCTGGCCTTCCCTCAACTATATTACTTTAGAACCTGCAATAAACACAATCTACAAAATTGTTTATAACTGCTGATGCAACTCGTTTAAACAATCAAAGTTCAAACTATGGTACTAACTCCCATCTAATAATAGTTGCAGAGTAAAGCAAGATAGGTGCCCTTCCTTCTCATACCTACACTAATCTTGACAGCTCAGAACAAGCATAGCGGTTGCAAGCACACAGGGTACAACAAACAATGTGAGTGATTGAATGTGCCTTAGGGTGTCTAGTTTAATTTTATGAACAGTATGCTACAGCATATGAGCAATTCACAGACAAAGATTTTAAAGGCACGCAAGAGGACAGACAAACTTGACAGCAGAAAACCTCACTAGGTGGTATAAAACATTTGATTCCCCGAGACAATTTTCTTGTATCCGAGGCATATTAATTGCTGTGGAGGATGTATCTGCCGTGTGAGCTAGCTAGCGACAGAGAAATAGGCAAATCATATTTCAGTCATTCGGTAAAAAAGGTAGGGATGTTGTATTTCAAATCAGATGACATACGTTCAGAGTTTCAGAATACATTAAGTGCAGAATTTCAGGTATACATTTTTTTTGTTCTGTTTTGTTTTTTAAGCTCAGAACCGCACCTTTTCAGATATAAGTGCAGAATCCATGAACTAAATGAAAAGAATCAAGTAGCGCGTCATCAATATCACAAGGACAGCCATAATATTCAACTTAAATTTGTGGTCGATTTTCAATAGAATTACTCACTGAACTCTACTAAACGAGACTAACGGTTTATAAATTTGCAGGGAAATTACTGTTTGGTTCCATTAATAAAATGTACTGGCTGTTGCTAACTAGACGGCATCTGTTGGCAGTTGCATATACTATTGACCATCCAACACCTCCAGCAGAAACAGAGCTCCTGAAACCTCACCCGATTACTGAAGCGGGTTCTACAGGTTGCTGTGGGCCGAGCGGGAGCGGCCGTGGCGACGTGGCGGCATCCCCAGTCAAGGTGACGGCGGCGCAACTGGCTTCGGAGAGTCCGTCGCCAGTGGCCGGATGGCGGCGCCCTCTTGAGCTGCGCCGTAAGTGCCTAGGCGGCGGTTGCCAGCCGGGGAACTCTGCAGGCTGAGGTCCCGTCCCGTCAGACGCATTCTGACCTGCATCGGCATCGGCGCTGTACTTGTACGGTGAAGACTGAAGCGCCTGGAAGTTCATCACCTGCAGCACAATCAAGCCGTCGGCGTCGACATCACCGCCGACAAGCTCGCGCCGGCGGCGAGAGTGCGAGACAACTCCACAACGGTTGGGTGAGCACTGAGCCGTGAGCTCCTCCTAGGCCGTGTCGGAGTAGGGTTGAGGAGAGAGCCCAGTGGAATCACAATCACCTCGCGACTGGGCTTCTTAGCGTAGTGGGCCCAATTGGAGAACACCTTGGGGATGGGCCGTATATTGTGGTGCGTCCACTTATAGCTGCGGCCTTGTTGATCAGACGCGCGTTCACAGCCTTGGAAAAACGGAAAAAAGTACAGTGCGCGCCGTGCGCACGGGACGCTGCATGCGCGGACGCTGCATGCGCGCCCTCCGCCGATTCGCTCCGTGTGCTATCCGACGTGCAGGGAAGGTCAGGAGAGGCGGGCGGTCAGGGGTCAGGGGGGTCAGGTTCAGGGGAGGCAGGCGTTGGTCCACGGGACAGTGGCAGCAGGCAGGGGTGTGCACGCTGCGCCTCGTGCGCACTGCGCCCATCCTATTTTTTCCGCACAAAGGAAAAAAAGTACAGTGTGCGCCATGCGCACGGGACGCTGCATGCGCGCCCTCCGCCGATGCGTTCCGTGTCAAGATGGGAATGGGTACCCGAAACCCGCGTACCCGATGGGTTTTACCCGATAAGAAGGCGGGTATGGAAAGATATCTTCACCCGCGGGTGTGATAATGGGCATAAATCTCTACCCATCGGGTAAGCGGGTGCGGGTGTGGGTGCAAACCACCCATACCCGCCTACCCGTGGGTAAAATATACCCGCTTATAATATGTAATTAGGTCATAAACTTGTACTTTGATAGCAAATAGTGACTTGATATCAATAATAAACTCATAATCTAGTGATTTATTAGACTACTAATTAGTGAATGTTTGTCACCCGTACGCTTATTTACTCATATTTGTTAATATGTGCTTTTTATCATCATTATATTCATAATTTCTATACTTCTTAGTGAATGTACAATCGGGTACGGGTTACCCGACGGGTAGAAAAAACCCGGCGGGTACGGGTATGGGTAAATTGTTGTACCCGCATACGGGTGCGGGTATTAAAACGGGTAAACTTGTATTTGACGGGTACGAGTATGGAATGGGAGTACCCAGCGGGTACGTACCCGTTGCCATCTTGAGTTCCGTGCGCTATCCAACGTGCAGGGGAGGTCAGGGGAGGCGGGCGGTCAGGGGAGTCAGGGGGGTCAGGTTCAGGGGGAGGCAGGCGTTGGAATACTAGAATACTATGAATACTAGAATACTAGTAGAGCTTGAAGTTTCAGAATATTTCCGATTCGTGAACTCTTAGTTTCTATGAATTGTAAAATCGAGTGGTTCATCATTTTCTTTCTTTTTGAATGTTTTTAAAGAACCCAATGAATAAACAGATAACAGGCAAAAGATGAGCATAAGAGATAACAGAATGCAGTGGTGGAGCTAGGGGATAAATCAAGGAGGGGGGGGGGGGGGGGGGATTCGTGCTAATGGCTAATGAACAGACATATCTTTTTTACGGTTAATAGGTACACCATTGCGTCATTTTTAGGCTTAAATGATATTAAATCTCTTAAATGTTACTAAAATTTTATTTCACTTTGTTGTAATGAGGTATTTGGGTTACCCGAACCCGAAATTATTAAAAACCCGAAAAATCCGACCTGAACTTTTCCGGTAACCTGAATGCCCACCCCTAGTCATGGTGATTCCTTACGACGAAAAAGGCATCTGGCAGGACAGGGCCATCGCAAGTTGAAGAATGTGCTGATGAGTGGGTTTGGTTCTGCAAAAGGATTGGTTGATCGAACAAATCACATCCTTGAGACGGTAGCATCCTTGAAGCACCTCATACTAGACACTGCTATGGCTGCAATAGGAGGGATTACATGTGCGCACCTTCAACTAGGAAGGCCCTCGTGGAGGCACAGAAAGTTGTAGATGTCATCAAGAGATACATCGAGGGTAAAGTCCCCTCAAGAGTTAAATTTGAGGTTATCGAGCCATGTATCAAATGCCACACCACATGTAGTAGATAAACATTTTGTACATATTAATAACTTCTTTAGGAACTTTTTACATTATAATATCTAACAAAGAATCAAGTCAAAATATCCTAGCAATATTTTTGTAGTTACCTCTAGCTAGACTTTTTTAAATTAAAGAAAATCTGGCCTCAGCCACTCAAGTAAATGTTTATAGCCAATGATGAAACAAAATGTCGTATTTAGACCACTTACAATATCAAACACATTAAAGAATTACGCTCAGCTATACTGAACCACCATAAGATAAACTAAGCCCAAGCTCTAGGTTATCTCTTCTTTCTTCGCGATGGTCCTCATAAGATCATCATCACCAATTATGTAGCATAAGCTCTAGGTTATCAATTATTCATTTACAATCACTCACACAAATACAACACCATCAAGGAATCAACACACTTCACGCGAGACTAATTTCTAAGAACCATACTCAATATCAAGAACAGACAGAGCAAATAACACCTTTAAGGATAGCAATATCTCGAATAGTGTGAAACTAATGGATCATTATTAATTCATCGTCTATTTTGCCAAATTAAAGATTGATGTGGGAAAAATATTCTTCAAAGAGTCTCTAGAGAGGGGGGAAGGGAGGGAGAAACACATGTGGTTCAAATCTAATGTTGTTTTATGAAATTAAAATGGTATAGCTATTGTTGTAAATACAGATAATCATTTGATGGTGTTAAGATTAGATACTATGGTAATGTTACCATGAGAAACATTGTGAATGCTTAAGCAAACATAAGTGAGAGACATGTAACCACACTAAGAACAACTCATATAACCAATCATTTCATCTCTACTGCAATAAAAAACACTTTGACCTCACAGATACTTGTAAATTCTAACCCAATCATCCACACTTAAATAAAATCACCTACTCAATGATGTCATGTTGAATAGAACTAGCAAGTAGTTAGAGATTACATATTTCTAAGATCATCGAGCAAGTTACAAGTCAACAGTCAAAAAGACATAGATAAAAGGATACACCCAAGCTACAAATTATGAACAAAAGCTTGCTGACGAAAGTAATAAAAAGATATAAAAGTCTAATAAGATGTTGAGTTATAGTGGTATTAGTTAGAGAAAAGCAAGAAGTGTGTGACCAAATCATTAAAGCACAACAAACTCATCCAATTCACTAGTTAGGTCATATACCCACCAAAAGCAATTAGCAGAAGAAACAAATAATAAATCCAGCAACATATCCTGAAGAACATCTAAGTTACCGAAAGGATGTACATCCAATAATCTCGAACATCTGAGTTACCAAAAAAATGTACACGCATTAATGTCAGCAGCAGAATTAAAAGAAATTAGGCATAATTCTTTTCATGAGGGAATAAAAAAATAGAAAGCGCACCATTAAAATAGCATGTATAGTTTGAGTTTAAAAAAACTAGAAAACAGTGAAACACACCAAGTTGGACACCCTCATCAATTCATTCAGAACCATCTGACCTGATATTCATTTTGTCATGACCAGATAAAGTTAGACATACACATATAAGATAGTTATAAGATTAGGCGATGCGTAAGCTCAGGTGATGCGTAGGAGTCGGAACTGGCGTGCCTGCTACACGGTCACTGCGGGTGGCATCAAAATTCACAGGCGCATCTAGGATTTTATTGAGTTTTTGCTTGGAACCGCTATAGGCATGACACATGTGCATCAATCTCATCTATGTCCAGCACTAGTAGAAGCGAGGGGATGCTGCCTGTGGACATCACAACGATCGCCTTAGTAAATTTGGTGAAACACATTGTTATGTCTCTGCAAACAGTGTGGTAAGCGTCGTGGCAATTATAGTTCAGCGTCCTCCGCATATCACTCAATATTTGTAACAGTGCTTCAATGTGCTCGACTCCATTCACCATCCTATGGAGAGCATAGAGAAATGCACCCGCGGCCGTGGACGCTTCGGTAGGGTCGTCATCGACGCCCTCGAGAACGGCGACAAGGGCCGCCGCCGCCGAAGTTTGACTGGGTGACATCCAGTATGGGGAAGAGCCTCTCCATCACGAACCGGCGCAAGGATTCACCTCTCCTACGGCCTCTCCCGTTGTAGATCCAGATAGTAGACAATGCCTCACTGAATATCTCAAGCAGGGGTCTGAGTTACTTGTCGTCTAAGTCGATCAAGGAATGGTTGCCAGCATAAGCAGGGGTCTGAGTTACTTGTCGTCTAAGTCGATCAAGGAATGGTTGCCAGCATAATTGAGTATGTAAGCAGAGTCCACGATCCAGCCCCGTTCGCTGACCATTTTTTTTTTACCAAAGTTAGCAGGGAAGTTTCCTAACCATTTCGAAGTTAGCAGGGGAAGTCTCTACCTATTTTTTATATATATTTTATTTCAAACCTAGTTTTTTATATATTTTTTATTTCAAACCCAGTTAATTCGCTCTCACAGGGAGTCGATGTTACTCAAGTGCTCTAACCACTAGGCTAGAGGCTCTTTCACACGTTCCCTGACTATTGCCTTGTGCAATATACGAAGGAAGTGCCTATTTGACTCGAGAAGAACAAATGAAAATCAGGTTGGTCGATTCCAGACCAAGAGACGCTTTTGGTGACTTGTATCACGTATCTGCCCATTCAAACGAGCACTTCTGCTACCTTTTGCTCCTCTCTAAGACTCTGACGAGCCATTCAAGACAAAATTAGTGCATCGTGTAATTGGTAAATACAAAGAGCTTCGTAGAGTTGTAATTTATCCAGCGGAACTTAACGCAAGGATTCTTCAGGCTGATGAACTACTCCCGCCCACTTAGCTACCTAATATGCAATGATTTACAAAATTTTAATCTGGTTATCTATTATTATCTTATTACAATAGAAGCAAAAGGAGCCACCAGGTTCACCGAGAGGGCCTAGAAAATCCCACGTTAATCTAAAAAAGAGAAGGACATGTGCCGTCGGATTTTATGAAGATCTAACGATCCAAATTATTTTGTTAATTCTCACGTTAATCTAAAAAAGAGAAGGACATGTGCCATCGGATTTTATGAAGATCTAACGATCCAAATTATTTTGTTAATCCAAATAAAAGAAAAGAATATATACCGCCGGATTTTATGAAGATCTAACGGTCTATGTTATTTTGTTCGCCACCGCACCTCCGCGGTCGCCTCGCAGCCGTTCGCGACAGGCGCGCGAGCCGTCCAATGCCGCAGCCGCGCAACCGTCTTTGGCCAACGTAGCAGGCCTCCATCGTCGTGGCGAGGCCGTCCGCGGCCGCCGCGCAAGCCGTTTATGGCCGCCGTAGGAGGCCTCCATCATCGCCGCGCGAGCCTCCAATACCGCCTCTACACAACCATCTGTGGCCATCGTAGGACGCCTCCACCGTTGCCGCGTGGCCGTCCGTGGCCGCCGCGGGAATCCATCGCCGTCGCGTCTGCAGGAGCCATTCGGAGTTCGGGGTCCGGCCGCTCCGCGCGCCGCTGGAGGCCGAGGCTGAAGGTTGCCGACCGGGGAGACCGACACTCCTCGCCGCTGCTGCCGTCCAATGTTACCGCCGCGCAACCGTCTGTTGCCGCCGTAGGAGGCCTCCATCGTCGTCGCGAGGCCGTGCGCGGCCGCCGCGCAAGCCGTCCAATGCCGCCGCCGCACAACCGTCTATGGCCGTTGTAGGAGGCCTCCATCATCGCCGCGAGGTCGTCGAATGCCGTCGCCGCCGCTCTGCGGTCGCCTCACGGTCGGCCGCTGCGCGAGCTGTCCAATGCCACCGCTACGCAACCGTTTGTGGCCCCCGTAGGAGGCCTCCACCGTCGCCACGTGGCCGTCCGTGGCGTCGTGGGAATCCATCGCCATCACTGCCGTGGGAGCCGCCCGAGCGTCTTCGGTGTTGAAAGGACCTAAGATGGACTAGAGGGGGTGAATAGTCCAACCTGCAACTTTTTCAACACTTAAAACAAGTTATCAGTGAAATGTCCGGAAACTCCGCAGATTTGTCCGGAAACTCCGCACTTGTGCGGAGATTCCGCAAAAATCTCCGGATACTCCGGACTTTTTGCTGAGAATGAACTTCGCCAAAACAAACTTGCTTCAAATTTGAATCTTTCGAAATAGGTTACTCCTTAGATGCTGATCTACAAGAATAACCACTCAAACCTAGCTCAAACTTTTGTGGGAAGTAGATCGGTAACAAACTCTAAGATATAAGAGCACAAACCCTAAATAGCATGCAAGAACTCAAACCAAGTGCAAAGAAAGTAAATCAAAGACAAGGACACAAGGATTTAGTTCCCGAAGTTCAACTCTCACAAAGAAAGTCTACGTCTCCGTTGAGGTGCCTACAAAGGGCGGGTTTGTCCACTAAACCACTTCCTCTCCCTAGGATTCGAAAAACCTAGAGCTTATACTTACTTCACGGGGTAATACAAACTTCTTGGGGCTGCCACAACGAGGTTGGAGCTCCCAAGCAACGCCTAGCCGTCTAGGAGCAATGCTCTAAGAGTAATGAACCCAAAATCCAAGGCTTGATGAAGAACGAAGTGCTCAAAGGATGGGAAATCAACTTGCTTGCACTCAACCTTGCTCTCTCTTCAATCTCACTTCAATCCCCTCACCAAATCTCACTTGGGAAGTCAAGAGGGGAGCAAAGTGGAGCTTTGAATGCTAGAGAGGTGTTTTATTCTGAGTTAGGTCGAGAGAGAAGTGAATGAGAGGGGGTGAGGGGGTATAAATACCCCTTCACCACAAACTAGCCGTTGTGCTTTTAAAGTGCGGAGTTTCCGCAGAATTGTCCGGAGTTTCCGGACATGCGGTAACTCCGGAACAATCTCCGTTAACTCCGCACATTTGCTGGTTTTGGGTTTTGAGGCATATGTGTGTGGTTTTCTTTCATTTAACCTATGGTTTGTGAGCACTTCATCTTCAACCAAGCCAATAAACTTCGAATCCCCTTAATAGTACGGCTTTTCCTATTTACTCAAGGATAATGACATTAAAATAGAATAAAATGTTTTGAGTCCTCGAGTTTCCCTTCATTTCCTCTTTTAGTGTGCTTCTTCACATTTACATTGTATTACCAGCTACACACAATTCTTCATAGCACATTAGTTTTCCAAGTGACTTGTCATTAATCAACCAAAACTAAGGAGGTCAAATGTACTTTCAATCTCCCCCTTTTTGGTGATTGATGACAACACACTTGGAACTTACATGAGAGCATAACCAATATCTCAATGAATGAATTGTTTAGATATGACTTGCCTTCTTTACCTTTGAAGATTTGTGCTTTTGAGCTTTGGAGTCCCATTTTCATCACATGGTCTTTTGCAAATAATGTTAATCAAGCAAACAGAGCCATAGGATGCACATGACATGATCAGCACTAAACAAATAAC
Organism: Echinochloa phyllopogon; assembly: GCA_033239725.1. Taxonomy (NCBI): domain Eukaryota; kingdom Viridiplantae; phylum Streptophyta; class Magnoliopsida; order Poales; family Poaceae; genus Echinochloa; species Echinochloa phyllopogon. The sequence continues at coordinate 4,159,431 of BTCW01000009.1, read as the reverse complement.
AACAGGGAAAGGTTCAGTCAGAATGTTCGGAGTTTCCGCACAAATGTGCGGAGTTACCGCACAAGTACGGAGTTTCCGCATAATTTTGCGGAGTGTCTGCACAGGTGCGGAGTTTCCGCTCAATTTTGCGGAGTGTCCGCACATTCTGACTAAGAAACGCACAATCATCACAGAAACAGTTTAAGCACACTAACATCATGTCCTTGACTAAAATTAAATAGTTCACCACACAGGCATTCAAACCAAATTGTTTTCAAGCCACACTAAGTCTCCAAGCTCACAAAGTGCTAATTAAGTCCTACTACAAACCAAGTTCGATACATAAATAGTAGCATAAACTGTCACTCCCCCTTTGGCATCAAGCACCAAAAAAAAGGAAATGAGATAGCCATGAGAAGCATCTACTCATCATCTTCACCGTCGTCGTCCTCCGCGGTGGTGCCTTCGTCTTCATCGTCGTCATTGTACTCGCGATAGGCAAGCGGCTCCTCTTCCTCGGTCTCATCTTCCTCATCAAAATCATCACGGCGGCGAGAGCGGCGAGAAGGACGAGTGGAACTGCCGGGCATGGAAGGATCAAGAGTAGTAGCACGAGAAGCTCTAGCTTCTTCCTCGTCATCAGCTGCATCCCACTCCGCAAAGGGGTTTGGGAAGTCGGGAAGCTCACGGTAGGGATCCGTCGGTAAGCCCAAGGAGCTCTTAATCTCAATGATATCACGCCGGTTTTCATTCACTTCAGCTGCCGTGTTCTTGCACAAGCACCAAATGGCCTGGAGGGCCTTCTTGATCATGGATGGCTTGGAACGCTCTCTAGAAAGAGAACCGGAAGGCTGAAGAGGATGATGACTAGTGGGAGCATGGGTGCGAGGCTGCCTTGAAGGAGGAGGTGGAAGCCTATTATTTGACCTTGATCTCTTGTGCAAAGGCTCATGAGAAACATCCTTTTGAAACGTTTTCTTTGTGACCTTCTCAATCATGTACATGATGTATGGGGCATAGGGCAAATGCTTCCTTGAATCGTCTATAGCCCGCCTTAGCTCATTCCAAATGTAGTCAAAGATGCAAAAAGGTTGACCTCCAGGAGCAAGGCGGTTGAGAAGGTTGAGAGCATAGAAGTGCAAAGAGTTTGCATCACCTCCTTTTGGATCAATTGTCTCCCTAAAGATAGCATTGAGATGATAGTAGTAGGGAACCAAATTTGATGCTTTGCCTTCATAGCATATTAGTTTTCCAAGTGACTTGTCATTAATCAACCAAAACTAAGGAGGTCAAATGTACTTTCAGGTGTTCGGGGTCAGACCGCTCCGCGAGCCGCTGGAGGCCGAGGCTGAAGGTTGCCGACCGGGGAGACCGACACTCCTCGCCACTGGTGTTGTCCAATGTCGCCGCAGCGCAACCATCTGTGGCCGCCGTAGAAAACCTCCATCGTCGTCGCGAGGCAGTGCGCGGCCACCGCGCGAGCCGTCCAATGCCGCCGCCGCGCAACCGACTCTGGCCGCTGTAGGAGGCCTCCATCATCGCCGCGAGGCCGTCCAATACCGCCGCCGCCCCTCCGCGGTCGCCCCGCGGCCATCGGCGGCTGCCGCGCGAGCCATCCAATGCCGCCTCTACACAACCATCTATGGCCGTCGTAGGACGCCTCCACCGTCGTCGCGTGGCCGTCTGTGGCCGCTACGGGGATCCATCGCCGTCGCGGCCGCAGGAGCCATTCGCGGCCGCCGCGGGAGCCGTCCGCACGTTTTCGGAGTTCGAGGTCCGGCCGCTACGCGCGCCGCTGGAGGCCGGGGCTGAAGGTTGCCGAACTGAGAGACCGACACTCCTCGCCGCCGCTGCCGTCCAATGTTGCCGCCGCGCAACCGTCTGTGGCCGCCGTAGAAGGCCTCCATCATCGTCGCGAGGCCGTGCGCGGCTGCCACGCGAGCCGTTCAATGCCGCTGCCATGCAACCGTCTATGGCCGTTGTAGGAGGCCTCCATCATCGCCGCGAGGTCGTCCAATGCCGTCGCCGCCCCTCTGCGGTCGCCTCGCAGGCGGCTGCTGCGCGAGCGATCCAATGCCACCGCTACGCAACCGTCTATGGCCCCCGTAGGAGGCCTCCACCGTAGTTGCATGGCCGTCTGTGGCGCCGTGGGAATCCATCGCCGTCACCGCCGTGGGAGCCGCCCGAGCGTGTTCAGTGTTCGGGGTCAGACCACTCCGCGCGCCGATGGAGGCCGAGGCTGAAGGCTGCCGATCGGGGAGACCGACACTCCTCGCCACTGGTGTTGTCCAATGTCGCCGCCGCGCAACCGTCTGTGGCCGCCGTAGAAGGCCTCCATCGTCGTCGCGAGGCCGTGCACGGCCACCGTGCGAGCCGTCCAATGCCGCCGCCGCGCAACCGTCTCTGGTCGCTGTAGGAGGCCTCCATCATCACCGCGAGGCCGTCCAATGCCGCCGCCGTCCCTCTGCGATCGCCTCGCGGCCGTCCGCGGCCGCCGCACGAGCCGTCCAATGCCGCCGCTACGCAACTGTCTGTGGCCGTCGTAGGAGTCCTCCACCATCGTCGCGTGGCCGTCCGTGGCGCCGCAGGAATCCATCGTTGTCGCCTCCGCAGGAGCCGCTGGAGGCCGGGGCTGAAGGGTTCCAGCCGGGGAGACTGACACTCCTCGCCACTGTTGCCGCCACTAGAGAGAGGGGGGAAACAGAGGGAGAGAGATAGAGTGGGGGAGTGGTGGCATCTGTGAACGAAAACAGAAAAAGGATATGTGTGGGCTCACGTGTTGGTAGTTAGTATAGAATATAAGATATAGAGGATAACAAATGCAGATGAAATTGATACAGAGGAGATAATCTCACTGATTAGGCAATAATATTCTTTTTAGAGGATGAGAATAGAATACGACAAGTGCGAACAGCCTGAAACCTCATGTGCCCTACCACGTTCCTCTATATAGGAGGCAACGTTCAACAATGAGTGGAGGAAAACACATCGATATGCACGTGTACCTGATGAGAGGTGCTCAAATTTATAGCGTTCAACAAGGTTGTGAGCACAGCGGGAGAGAACAACTCTCCCTGTCTAAAGGGGACGAATCGCTACCGGGATTGAACACCATGACCGCACTCAACACTCAGTGTCTTTGCCAATGCAAGTGGAAGATCATCAAATGGGTTACTAGCGCTCAAACCCACTTGATGATCTTTGTTAATGAGTTGGTGCAAGGAGCAGAGAGAGGAAAAACAAAGCAGAGAAATTTAGGTGGTGTAGCGTTCAACAATGTGTTTAGATTTAGGGCGTTCACCGAGGTTGTGAACACAATGAGAGAAAAATTCTCCATATCTGAAAGGAGTGAATCGTTGTAGGGATTGATCATCACCATGGCCACGCTCAGCACTCATGAAAGATCATCAAATGGTTTGTCCACACTCAAACCAGTTAAATACAATTAGTAGATATAAGATTACATCATTAAGTCATACATACAGTGTGCCACATACATGATGATAAAAAATGATAATTGGACATATTTAGACAAATCGTATTGACAATAGAACAACAGATATTAAAAAAATATTTAAGTTAAAGAAATATAAATATCAGTATAAAAAACTAGCTACCCGCGCAAATTTACGCGGACCATGGCCATCTTACCAGTTACATCGTACGAGAGCTACGTAAGTTGCTGAAGACGTGTACCTGTACGATTTAAGCAACACAGCTCCAGCATCTGTGTCATGTTGTTGGCATGCCATGATGTTTCTTTATTAGGGGATGAAATTTGTGGGTGAAAGACTGAGGAGGGCAGACAACTGACGGTGATCATTGAGTCTCAATTCTGAACGATTAGGGTTCGGCAGATTCTTTCCATCATCATGCGTTTGAGCATGAAATGAACAACTTAATGCCATTCCGTGCAAAGGCTGGACGACGCATGTGCTTCACCTTTCCCTCTGTTCTATACGCAACCCTTTTTCCGTACAGGGATTGCTCAGGCTGGGAAGATTAAACTATAGGATCATCTATTGACAAGAGCAATCACCATTCACCAGCAAGCCAGCAATGGGAAATCCTTCACAGGAAACCCCATCACAACAGGAACTAAGCGATAGGTTAGGGAAAAAAAACAAAAGAGAGGGGAACTGAGCTTTTGCAGTGAGATGGTCAACTGAAAATGTTTCTAGCACTAACTCCCAATCCAATCCAGTCACGGAGCAAGTTTCTGATGCTCTACAGATCACTGACACTAGTATATTACATACACAGCCTAACTAGCTAGTTGCAGTTCCCAATGCGAAATGGAGAAGAAAAGCGGCAGCGGCAGGAATCATCGGCAGCACCATGCCCTGCAGACGAAGATCGAAAGGGGGAATTTTTGTTAGGTTACTGTTCGATCGAAGGCACAGAACAATCGATAAAAGAATTCGGTAGCTTCTGCTCGATCGGAGACGGGACACGATCGATAATTACTGGCAGCAATCGACAGCGTCCGATCAGCAAAGCAGGATCGAGAAGCTGGATGGTGGAATTGATGATCCGCGAGCGGGAAGGGTGACGAGACGCACCTAGGAAGACGAGGGGGAGGTGGCGCCGGAGCGATCGGGCTCGGGTTCGGGCCCCGCGGGGGCCGGCGGCGGCGGCGGCGGCTGGTGGTCGCCCTCGTGGAGGCGCGCGCGGATCTCGTGGATCCGGCCGCGCGCCTCCTCGACGAGGCGGCGGCGCTTGCCGTAGGTCTGCTCGAGGCGGCGCTGCAGCTCGGCGGCGCGCGCCCGCGCCCGCTCCAGCTCCGCCAGCGCCTCCGCGAGGCGCGCCCGCGCCGCCGCCAGCTGCGCGTCGGCCGCCGCCTCCCTCCGCCGCAGCTCCGCCGCCGACCACGCCGGCCGGACCAGGTCCGCCGGCCGCCTCCCCTCGCACATCCCCTCCCCCCTCCGCCGCCGGGTCGGGTCGCGTCGCGTCGCGTCGCCGCTCCGTGCGGGACGTGGGCTTTTGCCTTTTGGTTTGGAGTGGGTGGGTTGGGTTGGTGGATGGATGAATCCGGCCCTTTATCTTATGGATGGACGGACGGACGGCGTCGCTGGCTCGCTGCTTGCCGCTTCTCATTCCTTCTGCTGGTGTTGTTCGCCTGCGTGGGCTTTGCTTGCCGCTCTCTGCTCTCTGCTTTTTTCCTTCCTTTTCTTGATCGCGACGAGTCGCCACTCATGCCATACGGAGAAAGAATCGGACTGTGCAGATCATGATGGTTGGTTGGATCGGCAATGCAGCGTATTGAGATTAGCGTTGGTTGGCGAAGTATCCGGTTCTTGTTGCGCGTAATTATTGGTTGCTTCTCCTCTACCACTATCACCCAATTTTCCTTAGATAGCGCGTGTGCGCCGCCGGCCGAAAGCAGGGCTCGTGTTGGCGTAACGCTTGCGCTGCTTGGAGGCAAAGTGGAACAACATGGGGGTTGGAGGGTTAGGGTTATCGGGGTTGTGGGTTGCCGAGGTTGATGGTAACCGGTGAGGTTTGAGGGGGTGTCGATGCTGTTGTGTGCCAGGGCAGTGTAGCACAATCAGTAGGCCATGTCGGTACGAGGGAGTGGAGTGACAAGCTATGTGTGGCTCAGCCGGCTGAAGGTCCAGCCATCAGTAATGGAAGCGATGGTGGTTAAGGCTGTCGTGCCAGTGGAGATGTCGGTTGCAAGGGGAGGTGGGTTGTGAGGTGGGAGAGAGGCTTTGGTGTGGAGACCTGGTAAGTGATAAGAAAGAATGTTGGAGGAAAATGGATCTGGTTGGATGGAGTGAACCATGGAGCATGGACCACCAGTGGGAAGACCAACATGCGCACTTTGGCCCTGGCTAATGCCAACGATTGGGCGGCTCTCAATCTCATGGGATCTTTTCCCCTGACGCCAGTGATGAGTTTCTCAGAGAATCTCTGTGGTGAAGTCGAAGGACGGGTACAACATTGCTATCTCGCCACGCGGAGGGCAGTGCTCACACTGACCACTGGACCCAGCCGGCCAACTTACCCAGGCCAGGTCAGCAACGGACAATTAAGTGTCAAATCAGGACCAGGTCTTGGTGCGAGCAGAGGAGAGACGCTACAACGATCCGGCGATGAAACTGAGGCAATTGTTCATGTTCGTCGTCCCTCTTCGCACATGTTTAAGAATTAGACAGACAGTAGCATCGCTTCTCGTTTCGTTGCATTTGGTCATTTGGCGCCGCGTGGGCAAATCCAGGGGTGCCGCCATTGGCCTGCATGCGACGCAGAACAAGTCCTCTGCTCCACTGACAGAGTAACACTGTGACAGTGACGCCTTGCCTGTCTGCCTGACAAAGTGTCCAGTTCGTATTAAGCCCTGCTCTCCGTCTATATATACACTTGCAGATGCATCTTCGCTTCTCCGGCCAGAACAGAGAGCCCGCGCACAAGCAAGACAAGAGCTACTAGCTTAGCTGCATTCTGAAACTGAAAGTTCAGGCACTTGCTGAACTAGAAGAGTGCGCTAAGCTAGCTCTGACGACACACCCGATGGCTTCCAAGCAGATGCTCGTGCTCGTCGCGGCCGCTCTCGCCGTTGCCTTCCTCCCGGAGCTCGCCGCCGCCACCGAGCACTGGGTGGGCGATGACCAGGGCTGGACCCTCGGCTTCAACTACACCGCCTGGGCCGAGACCAAGCAGTTCAAGGTCGGCGACACGCTAGGTAAGCACGCAATGCAACAGCCTCGTCATATACTCATATATACTACTCCCCGTTGCAAATTACACACGGTATATGTGATGATAAAATAAATTACAAATAAAATAAATAATATTTATGTAAGTTGTCAAATAAAATGAATGATCAAATGTTATGAAAAAAATAAACAATGAATGATAATTTGGATCGAGGACTAGTACTGCACACAGGCAAATTCTCCTGTATACAGGAGACACCGACCCGGATTGACTGATCTGTGCATTGCAGTGTTCAAGTACAACGAGCCGAGCCACACGGTGGTGGAGGTCAACGGCGCGGACTTCGCGGCGTGCAACAAGCCGGAGAGCTCCAAGGCGCTGACCACCGGCCAGGACCAGGTCACGCTCAGCGACGCCGGCCGCCGGTGGTTCGTCTGCGGCGTCGGCGAGCACTGCCAGAAGGGCATGAAAGTCAGGATCGAAGTCCTTGCCGCCGACGAGGCCGCCGGGGGTCCGTCAGCGACGCCTCCGCCGCCGTCCAGCCCCGCGGCCAAGGTCCAGGCGCGCCTCGCGGGGGGCGTGCTCGCGGTGACCGCCGTGATCGCGGCCGTGCTCGTGTTCTAGGCTTTGTAGCCTTCTGTGTCGGATCAGTGTGGACGAACACTCGATGTGAGAGTGGTGTTTGTGGTGTCTCTCTTGTACGAGCATCTGTATGTTATTTTATTGTGTTGGAGAATGTTACCTTGTAGTATCTGTTATGTCAAATATTTTTTATAATTATGGAAATGATTTTATTGAATCCGTTTGGTCAGTCAAGTTATTTTGCTCTACTCCGATGCTGATGACGAAGTGATCACCCATTCGATCTCCTCGAAATCGCCTATGCAAAAAATTGTACTAAAGCTTGAGCGCTCGATCATGACCAGAAATCTAGTTCACTCCATCTGACCAGATATAAGGTCCTCCTCCACTTTGTGAACTCCCAATACCATCATACAAGAATCAATCCCTGACCGTTATAATGAACATGAGTCCATTTATCACTTCATAGAAGGTGGGATCCTTTAGAAATGGTAGCCTCAATCCAACCACAACAAACTAAAGAAAATGGCGTCTCACTGATAACATGTATCTAATCAAGATACAAAAAAAAACATCACCCGCAAATTCTGCTTGGGGGTACTCGATCGTGCATTCAGCAAAATATACCCCCCCCCCCCCCTCCCCTTTGTTTGTACTCTGAGCTGAAAATTTTGGCCCTAGCTCGGAGCTCGTAAGTGAACAGGTAGCAAGACCATGTCAAACAAGTCGTTTCTCTGATGATGCATGAATTATATGCTCGTTCATTGGTTACTCAGAAGCAAAGCTTTCACGGCTGTCATGTTATGCTTCCACTCCTTTTCTCCATTTGTTGCGAAATGAGAACCGTAGATGACGTAGACGTGCATTTTGGTGTATCTTTTTTGGAACACGCCTAAAGTTAGTATACACTGCGAGGCATATACTAACTTTATGCGAGTTTGAGTGAATATATATACCTTCACCTTCAATAAAGGCCTTGTACGCACACCATAATATGAGGTTAAAAAAATCCAAATTACAATAGTATGAGTACGTTCATGGCATTTACACATTACTAGTCCAGCCAACGTTGATTTGGCGCGTGTGTGATGATGACCCTGCCGCCCTGAGCCTGCTTGGAGCCCGTCGCAACTGACCCAGTCTCCAACCTTCCAGGAACCAACAAGATCTTTAATTTGTTACCTATATATAAGAATGCAGCTGCGTTTGCCCTCCTGAACTCACAGCATATACAACCAAGAAAATTGGAAGTAGAGCTAGTGGAAAGGAATTGAAGCCATCCATGGCTGCTTCCAAGCAAATGCTGGCCGCGGTGGCGTCCGCGATCGCGGTCGTCTTCTTCCTCCCCGCGCTCGCCTCCGCCACGAATCACGTCGTGGGCGATGGCCATGGCTGGACGCTCGGTTTCGACTACGCTGCCTGGGCCGAGAGCAAGCAGTTCACAGTCGGCGACACGCTAGGTAGTAATCGCACGAGTCCAGGACACAAGAATTCGTGCTGCGCCATTTTATTTTATTTTTTTGACCTGAAGGTATCTGATTTTTGTGAACTCCGTCTTGTACGCAGCGTTCAAGTACAGCAGCAGCTTCCACGACGTGGCGGAGGTGAGCGGGCCGGACTTCAAGGCGTGCAACAAGGCCGCGGCCACCTCCGTCTGGAGCTCCGGCGAGGACCGCGTCGCCCTCGACGAGCCCGGCCGGAGGTGGTTCATCTGCGCGTTGGGCGAGCACTGCCGGCTTGGCATGAAGCTCAACGTCACCGTTCTCCCGGCGCCGGCTGGCACGCCTGCGCCGCTGCTGCCGGCACCGGCGCCGGCGCCGGCACCGGGGCCGTCTCGTGCTCTGTCCCGGCGTTTCCTCTCCAAGTGGTTATGATGATCAAAGTGAATATGCAATGATCGAACAGTACAGGAGCTTCCGCTACGCCTTACTACTGAATGTACTGATCGAGTGACATGGTGTGTAATAACTGTTGGACATGTCCGTCCAACACATGGATGAATTCGCTATCCACTTGGCTTCAGATCGAATCATGCGAACGAGATCATGTTGTCCCCTGAACGGTGCGACGCGGCCCTTCGCCGCGAACGGCAGGGCCATGCCGCTCACCGTGGCCATGGGCGCGCTCTGCCGCTGCCCAGGAAGAAGAAGAACGCGCCCAGGATGATGTGTCGCGTCAGTGACTGCATATATGTTTCTGCATCGTGAGTGTGTGAGTGTATAACTGCCATGCTCCATAGCGCTGAGAAAAATATATGCACGGGCACGGCAAGGTCGCCCAAGGTCCGTCCCGCCGCGCGCAGCACCGGAACGCCGTCAGGCTCACCTTGTTCCGGCACGACAAGTCGACAAGGTTTCGCCGGCTGCGGCTTTGCGGGAGCACCGGCGGCAGGCTGCGCTGCTGCGACGACTTCGCCGGAAAGGTGCACGCCTGGTAGTTCTCCAGGTCTCCAAAACACTGCAAGCCTGCTAGTTCTCCAGGTCTCCACACCAAACACAGCGTCGTGGATCCCCGGCTGATACACGAACTCTGCAACATCGATGAGTCCATAAGGGAGAAACAGAGATGGGATACCGATGCCACCATTACCGTCGCACAAGCATACATCGACAACCATAGCAGAAAACGAAAAGAAAAGGACTGAGTTGTCAGGTTCAGATCTTTATGTACTTTCCAGTCCTTCATCAGAAATAAGAGGGAGTTGGAGTTCCAAGTTGGACTGTTGGAGAGGAACAGGGCGAAAGAAATGATCCATCCCAAAACCACTATCATTCACTTCCAAAAACATTACAGATCTCACCACACCTAGGTACAACTCCAAATGACGAGACAAAAAGACAACGCACCTTGCCGGAACAGGAACAGCTGGCCTCTATCTCACGCTAACCAAACTCAACTCACAGACGACCCAACCAATCACAGGGAATCACAGGGAAAATGGTACAGACGAAACACCGGACAAGAGGAACCTAGCAAGATACAGAATCGCCTTTAGACTGCACCCTTCTGCAACCTAGCAGCATTGCCAAAGGAAACCCAAAGGGAAAAGGGGGGGAAAACACAGCAGGATCTTGAATGGTTTCAACAGCAGTAGCTTCCTGTGGCACATGAGCTGTCTCCTTGCACAGAATTGCTGCTGGCCTGCAGCAAAAATTAACAGCCATTTGCAAGGGCTTCGGTTGCTGGGTTAGCATCTTTCGGGCCAACACCATTAGCAGCTACTGCCACCACACCATTTTCCACCACAGCAGGGGCTTCGGTTGCTGGGTTAGCATCTTTCGGGCCAACACCATTAGCAGCTACTGCCACCACACCATTTTCCACCACAGCAGTTTGCTCCCTTGGGGCGACACCATTAGCAGCTACTGCTACTGCACCATCCTGCACAACAGCATTTTGTTCCCGGACAACCTCAGGTTTCTGCAGACTCTGATTCCCATCAGTAGCTTCATTTTCAGCCTTGTTGGTAGGCAACTTTCTATTCAGGACCTGAAGGGCAAAAAAATGGAAGTTCATATAAGTTTCTTTACACCCAAATAAGGGTAAACACTAATCTGACAAATGGATGCCATGAAACTGAGGTTGAATATCCAGAATGAAAACAATGCCAGTCCTTATGGGCTTAATAGGAAAAATGCTAGAAACAATTCTACCCTCACCAACAAGATGGACTCGTGCATGCTCAAAAGAATTGAAAGGACACAGAAGCTAAGTTCCCATGTTTCTCAGGTTTACAAGTGAAATGGCAAGTGCTAAGATTCGTGCAGGTGCATATAGAAGAGGGCTCATTACATAAAGTAGATTCGTTGTCACACTCACACACCTTCTCCACTGGATACTGACGCCTTGATTTCTTCTCTTGCATTATCTTTTCACGGTTATTGTAAAAGCCAAAATCATCCAAGATGGATGTCTTGCAGACATGATCCTTGAAAATCTTTAACACCTGGAGGCCTTGGTCAAGCTTAACCTGCAGACAGCGAAAAGGTATGAGAAAACTTAGGTACTGCAACGTCAAAAGAGTCCAAGACATGAAAATCCACAGGACAATATTCCATTTCTCTCAAGATAGTACTGTTCAGGTATATTATCAAGGATTTCTGATTCAAGCATATCAAGAATTTCTCTACAATGTGTGACCTGATAGAAACAGTGGAAGAAATTGGCAAAACAAGAGAAGTATTGAAAGCAACTTATTTCACCTCCTGTGTATCTCTGCTGTTTGTCACTGGTTTGTTTTCATTATACTCAAGAATGATGTGCTTCAACAAGCTGTTAGGAATGTCCTTCACAATGTGCCACTTGACAGGAAAACAACCAGTCCACTTGTCTTGCTGCCAGTATTCCACTGTCTTGCTAAAATCAACCCGACCCACCATCTCAGCCAGACCAACAAACTGTCCGCTGGTGTTAACCTGGAAAAATCAAGGAAGACCAGTAACATCAAACACCCAACCTTACCCATTCTTCACAGAAGGGGGGAAAAGCCTATTAACAGAGGGCAACGATAAAAACTTACAGAGAACAACAGGAACACAGGAGAGCTGCTCGATTTTTCCTTAGCCTCTAGATATGCAGCATCCAGCTTTTTATTTCCACTAGGGGTGCTTGCCCAAACATTGTACTTGATGCTCTTGTGAACATCATCCTCACTGTATGATTTAATAATAAAGAATCTGGCATCAGAGTAGGTCTCAACCAAATTAGCACTATTGTACTCATCCTGCTTAACAGCATTAGCACTATCACTGGTGGGAAGCTCCTGTCCTTTTGCATCAACAGCTGCTCCAGGCCCCTGTTGGTTTTTAAAGAGGCCACTTCTTGGCCCACGCTTCAACTCATTCAAGCCATCCAAGTTTTCATTGCCAAAACCATAAAATCCATAAGTTTTTCCTCTGGGCCTGTACTTTCCATTCGACAACCCATTCCACCCACCATACAGGCCAGGACCATAGACATGAGATCCATACCAAAAGCTAGGTGTGTAAGCGTTTGTGTTGTACATTCCACTACCAGAGTATATTGGACTCATGAATCCAGAAGATGGTGGCCCCATCGGAGAGTTCGGCCCATTGAAGCCCTGCAAGAAATGTGCCCATGTTCAGAAGTAGTTTGTGCCTATACAGCAAACTATGAAAGTATGCAGGGTATGTAAATTTCACTTGAAAAAGCAACTGGACCTATCATTATCCCCAAATAAACAAAACCAATCGAAGGATATGGAGAATGCCAAAAAAATGTAATTTTGGTTCAGCTGTCTTTTTCCCCTTGCATTCATCATTAGAGGCCTAGCCGCCTAGCTAGGAAAAAAGATTGATAAAGAACAATATTTTGACAGGTCACAACAAACAATACAGTTATGTGGCACGTGAATTATTACCAATGAACAGATTTAACCATTCAGTATAAGTCATAAAAATTGTGGAGTAAGCTCAAAAGTAGATGACAAAGTGGTTGCACATTCAGAGTCTTTGGCTATACCTTGTTACTACGATTAGAGGCTGTTGATGTAGGACTGCCACCAGAGAGCTTCGGATGCTTTTCTGACGAAGTACGGCCACCAGACCATGGATAAGCTGCTTTGCTACCTTGATTCTGGTAGTTACCGAAACGCTCATTTGGTTTGAGAGGAAAAATCTCCTTCTTAAGACCTTTTACACCATCAGTGCTCTTCGAAGTGATTTTGGAGGCATCCAACGAGACAGGCTGCTGATCAGCAGCACTTGCAGTAGAAACATCTTCTTGTGTTGAAGGAGCTGATTTGCCAGTTTTAGCCTTGTATACTGGCTTGCTGGCAGTAGTCTTTGGCTGGTGGTATGTGGATGGGTACTGGTAATGCTGAGATCCATAAATCTGACCATCAGCGATACCATATTGAGGATAGCAGTACATGTCCCCATAAACACCCTGAGTTGAAACAAGCAAGACCAATTAATCCAGGTGCACTTTGTACTGATTAAAATAGTGCATGTGATTTGCATTTGCTATCCAACTTTAAGGGGGTTGGACAATAGATTGAACTACGGAACCAAAGTGTCTACAAGTTTAGTAAGATGTGAAGGGGATGAAACTCACAGAGGAAAGTCCATCCACTCCATCCTGACTCACGTAGACGGAATAATCACCCCAACCTGCAAAGCCAGAGTTCAGGGTAAATGCTCTAAATTTGGCATCACCATATCACCACGCAGTTGCAGTGCTACTGCCAGTTCACTACAAACAGCCATAATTTCTCAAATATGCAGGAGAACTATGTATTGTTGGTATTAAGAAAGAAGAAACATGCATAACAGACTTGCTGATTCACCTCCACAGTAGTAAGCTCCAGGGTAGGCAATGTAGTACATCGCAGCATCTTGGTAATCCTGCTGCGTCCATGGCTCTGCTGATAACGCTGTAGGGCTCGGGGACACCACCACACCCTTCGACACACCATTCTGCCCTCCCGACGCCTGCAAGGGGATCCAAAACTCAGACTCTGAAGTGCTACCGTAGCACCACGCAGTGATTCGCTGGAATTACATGGAGAGGCAAGCTGACCATACCTTATCCTTCGTCTCTGCGCCCTTGCCGCCTTCGCTCTTGGGATCCAGGGACAGCTTCTGCAGCAAATCCGAAGCATCTGGAACAAAATGTCAAGGAATTCTGATCCACACGCTTCCAATACACATACTAGAAGATCACAGATTCAGCATCCAATTCAAAGACTCGGGGGCTAAAACTAGGATCGAGGGACAGCCGAAACAAAATTCAGAGCAAAAACTGGACCCGCAAACTACAAGTCCGCGCTGGCAACCCACACGAAATCACCCAAAAAACTTATAATCCTCCGCTTTGCCAACAAATCTCATGCTGCTAAGAAACAAGCTTCTCACTGATCCAAAACCCACCCCAAAAATCTCAAAAGAAAAAAACAAATCCGGTAAAGAGTAGAGCTGCGAGGGGTTGTAAAGGATACGTCCGGCGGCGGGGGCGACGGCGGCCATGTTGGCGATCCGGCGGCCGCGGAGAGCGTGGCGGCGCGGTCCAAAAACCCAGAGAAACCCTAGCGAGGCGGAGCGGGGGGTGGGCAGGTGGTAAGTGTGAGAGAGGGGAGGTGGCGCTCAACGTGCGAAAAAAGAAAGAAAGAAAAGGGAAGCGAGGGAAACGAGTGGAGAGAGAGCGGGCGCGTTAAGTAGCAGTGATTCGCGGCGAGGGGTTGGGTTGGGTGTTTTAATTCTTGCCTTGTACCGTTTGGAATTTTCTATCTCAACGAATGTTGTGGGCCTCGGCCGTTTTGGGCTGGCTTAGTGGGCTTTGGAGGTGGGGGAAAGCACGATTCGTGTGGATTGAGAAGATGGGGGCCCAGTACACGCGGCACCTGTCGAACTGTAGGCAACTCGGCACTTTGAATTTTTCTTGTAGTGACACATAAAGCTCCACTTTGAATTTGAGTTTCCCTCCATGTGTTGAAGCATATTAAAACAAGGTAGATGGCTCGTTTCAGATCACTAATTTTTGCAATAAATTATAATTATGCGTATATTTAGTGGGTCGCAATTCGCTAGCGACATATATAAAAATAGACTTATTCCTTACTCTTGTATTTTTCTATTTCCCTTTTTTCTTCAACCCCTTCCATCTCATGTGTTGTTTTCTCCAACCCCACCTCACCCCTAAGAAAAGCTTGACAGTGCATAGCATGGGAGGGGGGTAGCGGCGCGGGAAAGAAAGAAAAAGTGAGTGAGGGAAACAATGGAAAGAGTGGATGCATTCAATACTAGTGGTTCATGTCAATGCATTTGGTGTTTAAATGGTTGAGATTTTTTTATTTCATCAACATTGTGGGCCAAGGTCATTTGGGCCGGCTCGAGGAAACTAAGACTTCTCTTAGACAAGAATAGAGCCCACTACATTAGGGCACACGCGTCGAGACTCGAGAGGCTACTACACGTGGCACCTACTATATTTCTTATATAAGGTCCACTCCAACCTTCCTCTTTCTCCCCTCTCCGCCGCCGCCGCTAATCCCTAGAGTCATCTCTCATTGTAGTTGAGACCAAGTGCTCCATCTTCAGATCTGGCGACTTGCCGCCGTCCTACATCACCGCCGCTGCAGATCTCGTAAAAGCTCGACACTCCCGCCACTATTCTTGTTCGTCGCTATCCCCCGTCAGCCTGTCTCCACCATCAGTTCGAGCAACCTCCCGGTGGCCTTCTTTGGAGCCAATAGACCCCATAATCCCCCCTCCTCGATGACATGACAGAGAGGAAGCTTGGCGAAAAGAAGCACGCGAAGGGAGATTTGCTACGCGGCGAAGCATAGTCATGACTAAGGGCGTGTTTGATTTCCAAGCGAGCCCTCGCCTGCTTAGCTAGAAATCGAGGTGGAGCCATGAGCAAAATGGTGAGTTCCACTCAACTTTCTTCTCTTTTTTTGAGAAAACTTTCTTCTTTTAGTGGTGAAGGAATAAAAGTGCAATTGAATTTGAGTTTCTTTTGTTGCTTTTCAGCCTCGTTAAAACAAAAGGGGAATAGTGGAACAAACAATACTTTCCAAACATGTTGTTCCGCGATGCACTTGTGCACAAAAACTCCAAAATTTACTATAGTTTGCCCATAATGTGAATTTTCACATGTACCTCTAGTCCTCTACTAAAGTGGAAGGGAAATCGGATAGAAACGATCGTAGATTGGTAGACATCAGAGTAGGTGGAAGCGGAAAAATATGGGATTGACCGATTGATGTATTGATCTGAAATTTTGTGGTCTTCATAAAGGCGTGTGCTTAACCAAGCTGCATGATTCGTTAGTATCTCTGTTTGTTGTTAAAATTTGTCAGATCTTAAACCCTTGGCCCTTGTGCATGCGCGTGCCCCTGTTTGCCAGAGTATTGTAGATGACGAATACAGTAAAATATGGGATTGAGATGTTAACCTGTCATTTTTTTATCTTGATACAGGCATGTGCTTTAACTTTTCAATGCTTGTACATATTTGACATTAACTGACTGTAATTCAATTTTGTTTCTTATCAAAACAAAACTTTAGGTGCGCGGGCGCAAGAGACGCACCGGTGATGAGGACAGGATCAGTAACTTACCTGATGACCCATTGATCATGATTATCAACAAGCTAGACACCCGCACAACAGTAACAACTAAGATCCTTTCAAGGCGATGGCGTGACCTTCCTCGACGTTTCACGACGTCCTACAACCTCGCCGTCGATGACATGCTCCCACCACACTATCACCACCTGAAAAGCCTTAGCATGGAGGCTAAGGCTGAATATGAGGCAGACAAGAACTTGCATAAGCTGACCAACAAATCTGCCATCAAGGCCAGGCATGAGCGATGGATGGCCAAGATCAGGCCGCTGACGGCCGACATGGATCGCTACGAGCGCCTGGCCATGCGGCGCTATGTCAAGCAAGTGGATGCATTCCTTCTGGCTCCAGAGGATGTGCGTCAACGCCGGCCTGTCCAGAAGCTGAGGCTCCAACTGCCGGGGCGTTGGCATGTGAACATCGATACATGGGTCACCGCAGCCATTGACAAGTGGTGTGTTGAGGATTTTGAGCTTATTGTTGATGGGTATTGCCTGAGCTATGACCTGGAGCAGCTGAATCCATACCGGAACTTGCGGCTGGAGCGGTTTGCGCTATTCAAGTGCGATGTTCCTAGTGACTGGAAGTGCCTGAAACCAAATAGGCTCACCAAACTCTCATTGGGAGGTTTAGATTGTGCATATATCAATGAGATTCTTACAAACTGCGTGGAGCTAACGCATTTCAGGGTCACCGATTCAAGTGGTAACCGAGAAGGTTTTCCTATCAATTTCCGGTCATCGAAATTAAGAAATCTGCAAGTGGACAGGTGCAACTTTGGGATAATCCTTCTGCTCTCGTTACCTTGTCTTGAAACTTTTGTTTGCCGTGGTCGCCCAACCGAGGTATACTACCGCGATGTGCCTCGTCTCGGGCATGTGAGCTTGGATTTCTCAGAAGACAATAGAGACTATGCTTCTGGTACCCGCAGGAAATATCCGCCGAGCAAGTTCCTCGAAGGGGTTCCAGATCTAGATTACCTTGTTATGCAGTTCAGAGGATCCCATGTGAGTAATCATATCTGAAATAAACTAATTGTCTACTAAAATCACATTGCCACTTGAATGACGATTGTATCATCATATATGTATGTAGATGTGGATTGAACAACTTGCCTTTCCTACCACATTCAACCAGCTCAATAAGCTGTTCATTGCAAATCTACCAATGAATTGGGATATATTATGGATTCTCCTACTTCTTGACGCAGCACCAGCTTTGGAGTCATTCCATGTTCATGTATGTCGTGCCTTGACCACTTTCCTAAATTACCTTTGTTTGTGCATTTAGATTGAAATACAGTAGTTAATTTTAAACGAATTGATATGAAATCTAAATGCAGATTGACAAAAGCTCAGGAGAGCGAAGTGTAGGTGATTTCTGCGCCAGTCTGGATGCCAATGCGCAGCAGCATGAGTACCGTCGCCTCGAGGAGCTTGTCGTGGCCGGCTTTGACGGATTGGTCTGGCAGACTGTCTTTGTCAGGATGATAATGAAGAGCTCGCCGGAGCTGAGGCGCGTTCACCTGCTTGACGGCGAGGTCAGGGAGGAAGTGCAGGATCTGGGGCATCCGCAGATCGTCCCGTGCCGCCGGGAGTGGCGTGAGTGTGAGCGAGCCGAGGTGCTCGATAACCTCACCATCACCACCGGGTTTCGCTGGACTCCTGAAATAATTCTGGAATGAGCTGCAGGCCTTTCCTGTTCCAATAAAATGGCAGCATGCCTTGTTAAACTCGTTTAAATTGCGAAAAACATGTAATGCATGTGTGATTCGTGACTCTGCTTGACGATGCAGAGGCTGCATCTAAACAGCTCCGACTTTCCATGTCTGTTCATGAAACTGTGTGGCTTTAGACGTTATGGAAGAACCAGTGCAGTTTGCTGTATCAGTTTGTTTGTTTTAATGGTATAACAGTATTTTGATTTATCGCATCATATATTCCGATCTGATGTAACTTGGTCTTGATTAGTCTCGGTTTGTACTTTGATTTCGGGGTGAATAGGCAGTGTTGTGCTCGGGAAAAAAAAAGATAGAGGAGGCGGTGTTGGGGTAGGAGATCTCGAAGAACAGAAGAATCGACTCGTGCTTTGAGGGCTTGGGGCTCCCACTCCCCCAACCGGAGTCCGGAGGGTCCAAATCGTCGCCCTCGACCCCTTCCCGCCGGGCGGTCGGCGACCACGAGTTCGATGGCCTCGCCCTCAGGGACGCCTCCTAGACGCCATCGCCGGCTCCGGAAGGCCTCTGATCTCCCCATCGCCGCCTCCTCCTCACCCTCCAAACGGGTACTCCCCCCTCGCCCCCTCTTCCTGCCCTCGAGATTCTGCGTGTATTCAAGGATCTGTTCGCGGCAAAAATCTTTGAGATGAGAACCCCATCGTCCATCGAGATGCAAATATCACACTGCAGGCACGGGCGCACGGCACTTTTTCCTTTCACTATCTTGGTTTGCTTATGGGATAATACTAATTCAAGCAGTGTAGTTCATGCTTATTTTCAGTTTAACTGCAGGATGGCTGGATTTATAATTGATAGTATATCTATTTGTTGCTAAAATTGGTCGGTTAGGACACCTCTTATTCACATCATGCGTTCGTTTAGAATTGTAGCTGGAAACAGAAAAATACGAGATTGAGGTATTAATCTGAATTTTCGTGGTCTTGATAAAGGCATGTACTTAACCCAAACTGTAGGATTGTTAGTTAAATATCTCTATTTGCCTGTTAAAATTGGTCAATTAGTAGACCTCTTACGCATGATCGTCTAGAATGGTAGGTGGATACAGTAAAATGAGATTGATGTATCAATATGAAATTTTCTGATCTTAACCTGCCAACGCTTCTAGCTATTTGACATTCACTGTCACCGACTAGAATTCCACGTTATTTCTTATCAAATAAAAATTTCAGATGTGTGTGGGCAAGAAATGCACCGTTTATGATGACAGGATCAGCAGCTTACCCGACGAGATTCTGATTATGATTCTTGACAAGTTAGACACACGCACAACAATAACAACTACCATCCTTTCTAAGCGATGGCGTGATCTTCCTCGACGTTTGCCCACATCCTATAACCTCGCTGTCGATGGCCTCCTCCCACCTCGCTATCACCGCCTGAAACGCCTTAACATGGAGGCTAAAATGGCATACGAGGCAGAGAAGAATCTGCACAAGCTGACTGTCATATATGTCATCAAGGCTCGACATGAGCGTTGGATGACCACGATCAGGCCACTCACGGCCATCCTTGAACGCTATGAGCGCCGAGCTATGCGTCGCTATGTCAAACAGGTGAATGCGTTTCTTCTGGTTCCAAAGAGCGTGTGTCAACGCCGGCATGTCCAGAAGTTGAGGCTCCAAATGCTGGGGCCTTGGCATGTAAACATTGATGAATGGGTCACTGCAGCCATTGCCAAGTGGGGCGTTGAGGATTTTGAGCTTGTCGTTGATGGCCGTTGCCAGATGTACGACCTCAGGCAAGCTGGATGGATACAAGAACTCGCGGTTTAACATACTAGTGTTTTTGTTGCCGACAACTACAACTTTGCTCCGAGAATGACTGTGGGTAAAATAGTAATTTCGACATCCAATAGCTCTTGGAAGCAACCCTGCACCGGCTTCTAGGATTGGTTTAACATACCAATGCGGTTTGTTGTACCAATTTGTTTTGTTTCAATGGTTATATTTTGGTTTGTCGCGTTATGGATTTTGATTCGTTGTGATGCGACATGCTCTTGATTGTCGCAATTTGTACTTTGATTTTGGGGGTGAATAAGGCCCCTTTGGATGCGATTGTGGATTTTGAAAAGCTAGATTTTAGATAGATTTTAAAAATCAGGAAAATGAATAAAATCTAAAGGGTCCTGTTTGGATATTGGATTCCAGTATCTGATTTTTGTATATGTTTGATGCATCCTCCTATTTATGTCCTTTACTAGTGTTTTTGTTGCCGGCAACTACAACGTTGCTCCTAGAATGATTGTGGGTAAAACAGTAATTTCGACATCCAATAGCCTTTGGAAGCAACCCTGTACCGGCTTTTAGGAATGGTTTAACATACCAGTACGGTTTGTTGTACCAATGTCTTTTGTTTCAATGGTTATATTTTGGTTTGTCGCGTTATGGATTTCGATTCTATGTGATGTGACGTGCTCTTGACTGTCGCAGTTTGTACTTTGATTGTGGATTTAGAAAAGGTAGATTTTAGATAGATTTTAAAAATTAGTAATCTGAACAAAATCTAAAGGGTCCTGTTTGGATCTTGGATTCCATGTATCCAATTTTTTTTATATGTTTGATGCATCCTTCTATTTATGCCTTTTGCTAATGTTTTTGTTGCCGGCAACTACAACGTTGCTCTGAATGACTGTGGATAAAACCGTAATTCGGCACCCAATAACCGTTGGAAGCAAACCCGGTGTCGGCTTCTAAGATTTGGGAAAGTTGGCCAGGGGACACCGTTCAATTGTGGTTTTTGCCACAAGCCACTGAAAAATGAACTGTGGTAATTTGGCCTGGGACACTATATATTATTATATTCGATTTAAGTGGAAAGCTATACAGATTGACTGTCCTACCCCTTGCCTACACCGGACCATCTTCTCCGATTGATTCGTGCGGCAGAAAAAGGCAAACAGATTTATCGACGCCGTCTCTCCGGCACACGAAGTCCCGGCGCGGCGGCGTTCAGCGCATGCGCGTCGTGGCCATGGTGCCCTTCTCTGTTGATAGCGCCGGCTGATGCAGATGGACCTCCATGTTTGCCGACCTGACCGGCCCCGACAAGTCGCTAGATTCAGCGACAGGCAGTGTCGCAGTGACGGCCAAAGCTCCATGGTCTCACCGTCGAGCACAAGTTGCAACTCTATTTAGCCGTGAGCTAATTGCCTAATTAGTTGGCACGCAGAGTGCTGCATTCGTGATCTGCAGCCTCCGCCGGGAGTGGGCACCGTCGCCGGAATCGAGCGCCACGGCCGCCCGGAGACGTCACCTGCTCCATCTTCTCCATCGCTCTCACGTCGCGGCGGTGTGCCCTTGCGGCCCTTGGCCATGCTTGAGGCGGCGGGGCTCTCGCACCTGGCCGGGGCACCTTGCTGGTGCACTGCTGGAGTGGGGCTCTGTCCCCTGGACCTGGGTACCGCCCGGAGCCCCAGAGGGCCTCCAGAGCAGCCGCCGACGCCTCTTGAGGGGGCCGCCGAGAGCCATTCAACGGTAGAACTGTAGAAGAAAGGGTAAAGTTGTCCATATTTTAGCTTCCTATTAAAATCGAATACTCCCTCCGTATCGAAATATTTGTCGTCATTGACTTTTTTCTACAACTTTGACCATTCGTCTTATTCAAAATATTCTGTAAGTACCATCCATTTTGTTTGTCACATGCTTTACTATTGTAGGTATTTTAAGCTTTACTTACCCTTTTGCATATTTGCTCCCCCACCTCACCGTCGCCGGAGGGCTTCGCCGGAAGCCCGGCGGACCCGGGGATGGCGGCGGCGGGGCGGCTCTCCGGCGGCCGTGCTCAGATCTGGCGGCGCCGTTCCATGGCGCGCGGTGGCGGCCGGATCCGCGGGCGGGCGCGCCGGCAACCGCACCGGCGGGGAACTGCAGCTGGCGGAGCTTGCGCGGCCGGCGTGCCGCGCGGTCGTCCCCTAGCCGGAGCTGCTGCTGTGGCCGCCCAGCGCGGGGCGCGGTCGGCCGGCGGCCCGACGGCTGCCGGGGCTAGAGCGCGGGTCCCAGTCCGCCGGGACGTGCGACGGCGCCGGCGTGGCCGCCTAGCTCGCGGTCACGTCCTGCCCCGGGGCGGCGTCTCCGGGGAGGCCCGATCTGAGGGTTCGTGCCCTAGATCGGCGCCCCGGGCCCCGCCGGTGCTGAACGGAGTAGCGGCCCTCTTGGCGAGGTGGCGGCAGCGGATACCGCCGTGGTGGCGGCCTGGTGCTCGGCTTCGTGGTCCGCGGCTCTGGTCGGGGTTAGGGCGGGCGATGGCGTTCTCCGGCGGTGGCGGCGTCTGGGGTGGCTCCGTCCCCCGTCCTGGCTCCTGCCTACAGCTTCATCTTGGCCGGGGGTGCCGCCTCTGCTCTCGGGTCGCCAACGAAGCCGTTCCCGTAGCGCTGTCAAGTCCCCTCCATTGGGTTCATGGTTTCGATCTCACTTTGTGAAGCACAGTGTCGTCTCATTGAGGGGACGGCAGGAGATTTGGGGCCAGTAGAGGGCCCCAAACCTTCCCGAGGTGTCGGGTGTTGCCAGCGAGTGCATATGGAGCCCAGTGGCGAGCTTCGGCGGTGGCGATGGTGGCCGGTGGATGGAAGCGAGTGGGATCGGTTCAGGCGCTCTCGACTCGTTGGGCGGAGGCCCTCAAGCATAAGCTTCGATCCGGTGTCGGGTCAGGCAACGGCGTTAGCTCTTCCCTCTTGAGGGCGTTGTCTGCAGGGTCTCGTTCGATGGCGGTTCGTGGAAGATCTCCGTGGTGAAAACCAAACGTTGGCGCTGTTGCGCCTTTGCCTTCCTGAAGGCGTTGTTTGGAGTCTTCCTGTAGCCGTTGATGTGGAGTCGTAGGCGCCGCGGAAGGTCGGGTCAAGTTGATTTGTAACGGTCACACGACCCTTTAGTTTGTTCGTCGCGAGTAGTGCCTTGCTATCTCTGGCGCACGGACTAGAGAGTCCCGTTACGGGTTTGTTGGACGCTGTTCTTCGAGCGGTATGTGCTGTATTGTAAACTGGTAATCCCAGTATCCTTTGGAGGATGCTTTATATATAAAGCTGGCTACAGCCTTTCCTGGTATATTTGTTTGTCACGTGCTTTACTATTGTAGGTATTTTAAGCTTCACTTACCCTTTTGTATATTTACGATAATTTTTTGTATAAGACGAATGGTCAAACTTGTAAGAAAAAGTCAACGGTGATAAATATTTTGATACGGAAGGAGTACAGTAGTAGCCATAGTGTCCATAAACAAATTACCATCGATGTGCAATGTCTTTTGGCAAAGACTTTTTTTTGGTGGCTCCTAGCAAAAGCCACAATTGAACGGTGTCCACGGGCCAATTTTCCCCTAAGATTTTGAGAATCCAACGTGATCCAAACGGGCCTGCTGAAAAAAAAAGTGAGGCGGACCAGGCGGTGTTGGGGTGGATCTCGAAGGAATTGACTGGTTCTTTCAGGACTCTCGTCCCAACCTGAACGGCAAGCTGGAGGGTCGAATCGTCCATGACTCCATGTAAAGCCCCTACTCCCTCTCACCCAATCCATAGACCATAGCCTGCTCCCCTTCCCGCACCGCAGGTCCGCAGCCCGGCCGGCGAGGCGGCGACCACTGCCCTTCCGAAATCGATGGCGTCCGACAGGCCTCCTAGCCGCTATCGCCGGCTTCGGAAGGCCTCTGATCTCCCTACCATCACCACCGCCTCCCCGGTCTCCAAACGGGTAACCCCCTCCGTCACTCTCCACTCCAGTTCTTCGAATTATTTATCCTTTTCAGGATCTATTCGTAGTTTTTTTTCCAGGATTTATAAGATAACATCCATTGAAGCGATTTTATATCCACCAAAAGCATGGATTAGTTATGTCAGTTTCCCCTTCTTTTAATTTGGATTGCCCGCCCCACCAAACTGTGATTTATAAAGTGGCTCACTTTAGCTGTGCAAGGCTTTTTTTTACATTCACTAACTGCAATTCCATGTTTCTTGACATATCTAGATGCGTACGGGTAAGGAATACGCCAGTTGTGAGGACAGAATCAGCTCCTTACCTGAGGAGATACTACTCATCATCATTGGGAAGCTAGACACGCGCACGACAATAGCAACCATCATCCTTTCGAAGCGATGGCGTGATCTTCCTCGACGTTCGCCCACATCGTATAACCTCGCTGTCGATGACCTTCTCCCACCTCGTTATCACCGCTTGAGACGGCTTAACATGGAGGCTAAGGCGGCATACGAGGCAGAGAAGAATTTGCAAAAGCTGACCGACATCTATGCCATCAAGGCTCGGTATGAGCGTTGGATGACCACGATCAGGCCGCTCACGGCCATCCTGGAACGCTACGAGCGACGGGCCATGCGGCGCTATGTCAAGCAGGTGAATGCATTTCTTCTGGCTCCAAAGGATGTGCGTCAACGCCGGCCTGTCCAGAAGCTGAGACTCCAAATGCTGGGGCGTTGGCACGATAACGTTGATGAATGGATCACTGCTGCCATTGCCAGCTGGGGTGTTGAGGATTTTGAGCTTGTTGTTGATGGCCGTTGCCTGAGCTATAACCTCAAGCAGCTGGATGCATACCAGAACTTGCGGCTCAAGCAGCTTGTGCTATCCAACTGCCAACCTGTTTGTGCATGGAACTGCCTTACAGTACAGAGGCTCACCAAACTCTCATTGAGTGAAGGTTCGGATATGGGAATGGTCAATGATATTCTTACAAACTGCGTGCAGCTATCAGATTTCAGGTTAACATCTTCAAGGTATTACCGAGCCAAGTTTTGTATCAGTGTCCCGTCATCGAAATTAAAGAATCTGCAACTGGACAGATGCAACTTTGGGAAAATATATCTGATGTGTCTGCCTTGTATTGAAATTTTTGTTTGCCGCGGTCGCCCGACCAAGTTATCGTATGGTGACGTGCCTCAGCTCAGGCATGTGAGCTTGGACTACTTGCAAACTGAAGATAACGACATAGATGATGAATCTGGTACCAAGAGGACATACCCACTGAGCAAATTCTTCAAAAGGATCCCACAACTAGATTGTCTTGTTCCGCAGTTCAAAGGGCCCCAGGTGAGTAATAATCTCTTACAGTACAAACTATTGTGTATCAACATTGCGTTGCCAAGTAAAAACCGCCGTATATTTCTGTATGCAGATGTGGATCGAACCATTTGTTGTTCTCAGCGAGTTCAGTCAGCTCAAGAAGTTATTCATCGCAAATGTCTCAGTGAACTGGGATATACTATGGATTCTCCTACTGCTTGATGCAACACCAGCCTTGGAGTCATTCCATGTTCATGTATGATCTGTCTTGACCACTGAACTTACTGAAAACGTGTGGTCGTGGATGTTGGGAAACAATTCTAAACCCAATTGTTCCAAAATCTCTGAATGCAGATTGACAACAGCTTAGAAGAGAGAAGCACAGGTGATCTCTGTGCCAGTCTCGACGCTGGTGTGCAGCAGAATCAATACCGTCGCCTGAAGGAGTTAGTCGTGGCCGGCTTCGAAGGGTTGGGATGGCAGACCGGCTTTGTCAGGCTGATCATGAAGAGGTCGCCACTGCTGCGGCGCGTTCACCTGCTCGACGGGCTGGTCAGGGACGACGAGCAGGAGCTGGGAGCTCTGCAGATCGTGCCACGCCGCCGGGAGTGGCACGAGTGCGAGCGAGCTGAGGTGCTCGATGACCTCACCGCTGGGTTTCGCTGGCCGCCTCAAATAATTCTGGAATGATGAGTCGCACTTCGCAGAGCTTCTTTTCTGTTCAACATTTCAAATAATATCGCATCGAGACTTGTTAAATTTGTTTAAACTAAGAAGAATGTATGATTATTAAATGTGTGTCGTGTGCTTTACTATGCTTGACGATGCAAAGGATGCTGCTAGCTGCCTCAGATTCCATGGTTGTTCACGGAACCGTGTGGCTTAGACTTTCTGAAGCGCCTTGTCTTGACTTGTGTGATTTGCACCGTCCAGCAAAAAGATCTCGAGAAATGGATGCATTGTGGTTGTGGTCGATTAGCTGAACGGTAAGACACGCAATTCCTTTTTGAACAATCAGAGTCCAGAAGTTAAACATGTCACGAACACGTGCAATACATGTTTAGTAATGACACCACCGTCTAGCTGATGCTTTTCAGAACGAAGTTACGAATTTTCATGTACTGCTACGCGTATGAAGTTTAGTTTTCCAGGTGCTGCTGCGCGTACTTGATCTCTGATGTAAACACAGGGACTTTCGCGGGTTTATAAACTCTTTAAATTCCAGTTCCAAATAGAGCCTCCGAACTGCAGAAAATCAACCCGGTCAAAGCGCGGCACAAGACATGGCCCACATGTCAAGGACAGCCAGCGCCCCATCCGTCAATTTAAAATATGACGAGAAATTCCATAACTGCCTCGTTGGGCCCACCGGTCGGCGGCACCAGGACACCCGGCCCCACGCCCAGGCCCGTGCCACCTCCACCTGCATGAGTTCCTGCGGCGCACACACACACCCAGACAGAGAGGGAGAGAGGGGAGAGGGAGCCCTCCGCTCCGCAGTTTCTGCCCCCGGTCGCCACGGACGCCCACTTCCCCGCTGCACGGCACCCGAGGCGCCGCGACACGGCCGCCCACCGCCGTCGACGCCGAGCCGCGGAGACGCCGCCGATGTAAGTGTCTCTTCGCCCGCTGCTCCAACGCCGCGCGCTCTCCGTTTCCCCCGCGACCCCGCCCCATTGTTTCTCCGGCTTTTTTTTTGATCCGCACGCGTGGCGGGGGATACCGGTTTGCGGCACGATCGGATCGTTCGTCGGGCGTCGGATGGTACGTTGGCGCGATCCGATGGGGGTTTGCCGGCCTGATTCGGTCACCGGCGGCGGATTCAGGCCGGGAAATGCTTCGGCTCTGATGATAAGATGCTTGTGGCGCGGTGCGGCAATGCGGATTCGGCAGGAATGCGCGGTTTGGGTGGGGTTGGCGCCTTGAGACGGGTTGTGATTAGTCTAGAAGTGATTTAGCTCCCGATTGGCAGTTATCTGAGGGGGTAAAAAGCGGAATTTTCCTAGGTGGAGTCCCCTGGGAGGCATCGGGTGATGGAGATGCCGCCCTCTTCCTTTTGTGCCGATGGCGGCATTCGATTCCACTTAAAGGACCTTGGTCTTTAAGGTGGTTCGCGATGGCAATGAAGGCCCCAGTTTGATTCCTCCCCCCACTTTTGTCCACCTGAACTGTTCATTTTTTGGTTGCCACAGCGTAGTGAAGGAACAAGTCTTGAGCAGTTGAGCTGAAATTTCATGTTTACTGATTTGGTTTCGCTCATGGTTTTCCTTTGATCGGTGAATTTATTCTTCTCTGTTGGGTACTTTTTGCATGTGGAGATTCGAAGGAATGCCGAGGGATGTAACGCCAGCCTGAGTTGCATGGGGGGATAATGCCAGAGTTGCGAAGTGGTGCCCGGAGAGGCCTCAGGTCAAACAAGGTTGACAACATTCAGGCGGCAGACCCAGTTGGGAGTCCGGCGGTGCCAACTCCACGAGGGAGGGCTGGAAGGCGTGGAGGTGCTGCGGCTGGTAGAGTTAACAAGGCAGCTGCTAAGGCAAGAGGGAGGTCAGCTCCGAAACATAAAGGAAAGGGGCTCAAGGCTATCGATTTGCAGATTGATCTGCCTTGCAAGAACCTCCCTGAAGCTGTTGCGGGTGAGGCAGTTATCGGCACAGCCCAGGAGGACCTTTGTTTGAAGGCAGCTGACCGGGCTGCCAGTTTAAGAATGGATGGTGATAGTGCAGACAAATTTGCAGTGGCTGAGGATGACGCCACAGGAACCCCAGTGCCTGAGAGGGTATGATTTCTCTTTTCCTGATATGTTTCTTTACATGGTGTATCATTTGGTCGATTGATCGATTAAGTGTTGTCCATATATCCCTTCACAAAGCCTTTTACTGGTTTTGTTGGTTCGATAGTTCCATCATTTTGAGATTGTATTATTTGTTGAATTCCACATGTCCTGCTGTATCAGATACACTTATTTTCACTGCCAACATGCTTCTTTTGTGCCATATCTGTTAATCTTCCATAGAATGTAGCATGAAGTCTTAGGTACCCATTGCTATATGTTGGATACAATACACGTTTGTTTCGTATAAATGCAAATAACAAACCTAAGTGAGAACTTACCACGATTTTAGTCCATCCGAATGGTGAAAAGGAACAAAATTGTTGGCTTTGGTGTGCTTGAAAGGTTGCATTTTTTTATTTGCATGAGAGAAATCAAGTTCTCAACAGTTGGATTGTACCATCGCAAGACTTTTTGTTTTTTAGTAGGAAGTAATGATAGTAAAGAATTATCACAGGACCTGCAAAAAATGGAAATAATACACATAAATTTTCCTGGATTAGTCGTTTTGTTGCTGTTGTATTTCAGTGATTACTAAATCAATTCATTACATCACTCTTCAACTACTCTTTCCCGTGCAGTCTCTTAGGAAACATAATATAATATGTGTTAATCTTTCAGCGACTATGTATAGCAGAGAGATTTTATTCCCCGTGTGGAACAAATTGTGAAGACTTGGCTGGCATATTCAGTTCACTGCATTTATATTTCTATAAATGGGCACTAAATATGCATTCACTTGGCGAAATAAAGTCTTTAGAAATAGATTTCAAATTTTCTATTGTTACCTCAGTTTGCCATTTTTTTACTGATTCATATTGTTACTTACCTGTAAAACCATGTTATGATGTAGATTTCTACTGCTGTGTATTAAGCAACTATACGATTGTTGCAGGTTCAAGTAGGTAATTCCCCAGAATATTTAACTGATAGAAAGTTAGGCAAAGGTGGCTTTGGCCAGGTCTATGTTGGAAAAAGACTATCTGGTGGATCATCTCGTATGGGTCCTGATGCACATGAGGTTCCTTCCTTTATCTCTTTCAGTTGAACAGTGAAGTTCTATTTGGTACACTATTCAAATATCTGGATGAATATCCTGTAGGTTGCACTAAAATTTGAGCATCGAAACAGTAAGGGGTGCAACTACGGCCCCCCATTTGAGTGGCAGGTTTATCAGTAAGAACCTACACAATCCTCCTCCCATATTTTACATTATTCTCTGTGGACAATGATCCATTATCTTATCTTACCAGAACTCTCAACGGTTGTTATGGCATTCCATCAGTCCACTACAAGGGTCGCCAGGGAGAGTACTACATTCTTGTGAGTTTAAAGTTATTAACTGCAAAATGCATCCAAACTGAATTGGACATTTGTTGAGCCAAGATTCCAAAATTTCAGGTAATGGATATGCTTGGTTCTAGCCTCTGGGATGTTTGGAATTCTGTAGGACAGGCGTAAGTATCTTGTCAATTTGTTTACCTTGTTCATATGCTTTCTTACTCCCAACTGATATTAACATATCGTACAGGATGTCTCCTCATATGGTTGCTTGTATTGCTGTTGAGGCTATATCAATTCTTGAGAAACTTCACTCAAAAGGGTAACCTAAATGCATTCGATATTTATCCTAAGATACATGAATTTTACAATGCTTTTGATGCTAATAGTCACATGATCTCCTATCATTGTCAGCTTTGTACATGGTGATGTGAAACCAGAGAACTTTTTGCTTGGTCAGCCTGGATCACCTGATGAAAAGAAGCTTTTCCTGATAGATCTTGGTTTAGGTATCCTCCTTTTCAAATATTTCATTTTTGTGTGACGATAATCAGTCTCACATTCTTGAGCCACTGTGGCCTTCACTAGCTGGCATTGACTACTTAACATAATCACATGTGTTTTATGTCCACTTACCTTTTCCACCCTGTTATGTTAATGTTAAAATTATGCAGCGTCCAAGTGGAGAGAACCAGCATCTAGCAAGCATGTTCAATATGATCAGAGGCCAGATATCTTTAGGTTAGCTAGATCTTGTATCCATGCTACTGTACTACCTTCTCTGTATTAAAGTGTGTTACCTCCTAATATAGCTATCTCTTCTTTACATTTTGCAGGGGAACAATTAGATATGCTAGTGTCCATGCCCATTTAGGTCGTATTGGTAGCAGGAGGGATGATCTGGAGTCACTGGCATACACCCTTATTTTTTTGATAAGAGGAAGATTGCCTTGGCAAGGCTACCAGGTAACCTTTAACATGGGCAGCAGTGTCAGCATCTTCTGTTCTGTCTTTAAACCTATTTTTGCTAATGACTTGATATGCAGGGAGATAACAAGAGTTTTCTTGTTTGTAAGAAGAAAATGGCCACTTCTCCAGAGATACTGTGTTGCTTCTGTCCAGCTCCATTCAAACATTTTCTTGAGATGGTCACTAATATGAAATTTGATGAAGAGCCAAATTATGCAAAGCTTATTTCGCTTTTTGATGGTTTGATTGAAGGGCCTGCTTCAAGACCCATCAGAATAGATGGAGCTCTAAAGGTCTGCACTGCTATGGCCATAACGTAAATCCTTGTTTATTTTGATTGTATTAATTTTTGGTCATGGATCTGTTGTGCAAACTATAGGTTGGACAGAAACGTGGAAGAACACTTGCAAATCTTGAGGACGACGAACAACCTAAGAAGAAAGTTAGATTGGGGAGCCCGGCAACTCAATGGATTTCAGTTTATAATGCTAGGCGGCCCATGAAGCAGAGGTAATTGCACTTGAATATGCACGTGCTACAATTTTCTTATCTTTTATGATGGGTTATCCAAACACAGTATCTTCTATAGGCTGTAGTGTCGTATTTCCTTTGCCCTTTAAGATGGTCTGTTCTAGACTAAGCGCTTCCAATGCTGACAGCATGGTGTCACTGTAGGACTCTGGATGATGGTTTGTTTGTTTCTTTTATCATAACTAGCAAGAACGCACGTGCGACACGCACGTTTAATAGAAACACACGATTAGTAGAAAATAAGATTATATAACGATAGTTGGTCAGAGGCCGTATTGGTTACGAACTCGACGATTCCACGTAGGCACGTGTTTTTTTATCATGACGAGACGTAACATTTTATGATTTCCTCAAAAGTTTTGGATCTTTATAGTATAGATGTGATGGTTTGAAATTTAGCTTGAGTTATCTCCTGTACTGTACAGATTATCCACCGAGTGTAACATTGCTATGACCATGCTTTACTTTCTCTGAGAGTCTTTGGTAATTGCCTGCTTTTAGCTTTATCAAAATTATGACCAACATGCATTCAAAACAAAACATAAACACAGGAAAAAAATAGAGTGAAACTTAGCGGTGTCAACGTTTTCACTGCTGATACCAAGAACTTTTTAGATGATAAGCATATGATGGGATTCATGAGACTACATTCTTAACTCTTAAGCAGTTTTTTTATAATTTACATTTTTAGATAACTCTAGCTGCATTAAGAAGCATATCTTTTTGGTCATGTTTGCGATAGCTATATGTCGGTGCTGAGATTGGCCGCCCAACCTCAGCGCCACACAGAATGCGCTGTGTCCCATCCCCTGACGGTTGATGCAAGAGCTAGCACGATGACACAAGAGTTTATCCTGGTTCCGGCCGCGGGGCCGTACGTCCAGCAGACTGTGCTCGCGGCATTATACTATCTTGCACCGAGGTGCCTGCAGTGGGGGGCTACAAGCACGGCGGGAGAGGAGAGAAAGTCTCCAAGTCCCTGAAAATGGGTGTGGAAGTGATTGAGGAGAGTGCCAATATCGTGGAAGGCGGTGATCGTGTGCGTGTTCGTTCCCCCTTTCTCTCTCGCCCCCTTCCTCCTTTTATAGGCCAAGGAGAGGGGGGGCCTACAAGTACAAGTACAGTGTGTGCTACAGGGGCGCGCACTGGAGAGCATGGCGCCGGGCGTGCGGTCGTCCTTGACCCTGGCAGGGGATCTATGGCGAGCTCCGGCTTCTACGGGTGTCACGGCCGTCCCTGTGCTTGTCCTGGAGTGGTTTCGAGGGGTGGTGCCGCCGTAATCCGCGCCCAGCCGTCCGCCGCTGGTTGGTTCGAGGGCGTGGCAGGTGGGGAAGGACGAGAGTTGGCGGCACAGGGGTCGGCATGGTGGTTGCTGTTGACCACAGTGCGCGGCGCGCCCGGTTTACCGGGGAATGGCCGAGAGTTGGTGGATTTAACCCGGCGTTCGTCATCACCGGGCCGCGCCTGACCGGAGTCCGTGCTCGGTCGCTGCTCATATATTCGTTCGAGGGTTCTTCACGCCCATTCGAGGGCTGCACCGGGGGGAAGGATGGGAGTAGGTAGAATAGTGGTGCGGAATGACGCCTGCAAGTCTGCACAGGGCCTTGCGCAACGCCGCATGCGTCCGCACAGTAGCGGTGAGGACGCATAGTGACCGGAGCAGGTAGAACAGCGAGCTCTGCGGTGTCAGCGGCGCGGCGTGGGGAGAGATCGCCCTTTGACTTCGGCGCCTGCCCGATGGGGCGGGCATTAAATGCCGTTGTCGGGCGGGGCGCCGGGGCGCGCCGCGTCGAGTAGGGGGGTGGCCTCGAGCGAGGCGGAGTTGGCTCGCCTGTTTGAGGGGGTGCGCGGCCCTCGAGCGAGGCGGAGTTTGCGTTGCGCCTGTCCCGGGGGGTCCGGGTCCCTCGAGCGAGGCGGAGACGGGGGTCGCCACTTGGGTCCCCTCGACAGGCGAGCTCGGACGGCTGTTTTGGGCCGTGATAAGCTGTGACGGGCCGCGCTGCCTTGGTGGCCCTTTCGGGCTGCTGGTGATTCGGCCCTCTGTGGTTAACGTTTTTTTAGGGTGGTTACCCCGATGGTTAGGGGACCCCCTGGGTCTGTCCCCGACACTATACATCTTGCATGACCTTGATTGTGCACAATGTCCTGGCAAAAGCAGAAATCAACAGTGTTGTACGATTTGAAGTTAAAGTGCCATATGCTAGATTGCTTGTTCAACTGATGCGCAATCTAAGCTTGCGCAACTCCTATTTCTCTGTGTATGCATGTGTTCTTGCTCTTTGGTCTGAATATATGAAGTCCCCCAGTTACTCAGCTGTTGATTCATAACTTTACCGCTTTTGCCTAATTAAATATTGTTATTTAAATTTGATTGTAAAATGCATTGCTTCTTTCATCTTTAGATATCATTATAATGTGGCTGA
This sequence comes from Echinochloa phyllopogon, assembly GCA_033239725.1. Taxonomy (NCBI): domain Eukaryota; kingdom Viridiplantae; phylum Streptophyta; class Magnoliopsida; order Poales; family Poaceae; genus Echinochloa; species Echinochloa phyllopogon. Next base: position 4,126,344 of record BTCW01000009.1, on the reverse strand, counting down.
TTCAAGGCTGCACCAGCATATAGAAAAAGGTAATCAAGATGGCCTGTATATCAGTTCAGTGGCTTCTTCAGCAAATTTTTGGGCTCTCATCATGGATGCTGGAACTGGATTTTGTTCTCAAGTTTATGAGCTCTCACAAGTGTTTCTGCACAAGGTGCACTATGATCTCTTTCTTTCCCTCTGTCACTACCTCCCTCCCTCCCTCTCCTTTTTTTTTGAAAGAAATACCCCAAGGGAGACCCCTGAAGTTTAATGTGCCTCACCCAGGATTTGAACCCTGGGTGGGAGCCTTCTAGTTAGTGGCCTTTGCCACTACACCATGAGCTCCTTGGCTCCCTCCCTCCCTTTCCTGATTCCAGCTTGTGTATGTTTGCAGGAGTGGATTACGGAGCAGTGGGAGAAGAATTATTACATAACAGCAATAGCTGGAGCAACCAATGGAAGTTCCTTGGTTGTGATGTCCAAAGGTTTGTTGATTATCTTTTCTGTACTAAACACTACTCTAATTAGGTCCGCATTAAGTATAAAAAAAAATTAGGTCCGCATTCTTCTGTGGACGAGCAGTTACAGTGAAACAAGAGTTGGGCATCACCTTTTGGGCACCAAAGCTATGTGCTTGCATACTTGACTCAGTGATATAACAAAGATGCATCAGTTGTAACAATTTAAGGGATGTTTAGATAAGGGGTGTTGTTGTGGAACTTCTAGAATGTGGTTGAACTTGAATTACATCCAGAGGATTTGATATCTAAGTCTTCCTTATATAAGCATGGTCTTGTAGGTGATAAGGACCCTGTGAACATGACGCCCCTTTATTATTTTTGGGATAGTCATGGATGTTTCCTGCTCATATGCCTGTTTTTGTTTTGTTGTAAGCGTTATACTGAATGGCATAGAAATTTTAAAGCCATAGCTGTTTGGGAAGTACTACTTCCATTTGTTTTTAGTTGGCGTATTAGGATTTTAGAAAGTCTTTAACGTTATACTTTGACCATCGATTTATCTTACAATAATATTGTATCATCAATTGCTACAAAATCAATGTTACATTAAAATATATCTGAAATATGAGCATTTATACACTAAGAATGAATATAATTTGACTAATTGTTGGTCAATATTTATGAAGCTTATCCTAATACACCTACTAAAATGAACTGAGGGAGTAATATGGACATTCTCATTTTATTGCGTGGAATGCAGATAATCAGATAATCTTTCCTGTTTTACCATGATGTTTAGGCCTAGGCTTCTAAATATGCAGTTTTGAGATACACAGAACTGGAGCATGGACTCCATATTTCTAGGGCATATTAAGTGTCATCAGCCAATGGTTGTGTCCGGAATGATGTTCGAGGTTGCCACAGCATTGCGGGATACATATGATGCCCCCACGTCATTTATTATCTACTGGTATTGCTAATATTAGTTTGCCGTTGGCCATAATTCTGATAAGCAACGTACTAGTACTTGCTAATGTTAGTTTACTTTTGGTCAAACTTCCGATATACTATAGTCTATAAATAAGGTGATGGCATGAGCAGTTTGCTATTCCTAGCATTGTCAGGATGTCTTTGCTGAATTGTGTTCCTTGTGAACTGTTGGGTGTTTTTTCTTCCACATGGTATTGTTTTGACATGGTATGCCCATCATTACAGGAACTCCTTACACACAGCAGTCATACAAAGTCAGTGAATCATTTCCTTACAAGTGGATTAATAAAAAATGGAAAGAAGGTTTTCATGTAACATCGATGGCTACTGCTGGGAATCGTTGGGGAGTGGTCATGTCCAGGAATTCGGGCTATGCTACTCAGGTAACATATCTACCTGCATTTATGTTTTTTTTAAATACAAGCTGTATTTATTAGTTTGTTTTTTATAAGACATCATATAGAACGATTATAGTGTTTTCATGAATTTTGTGTCTCCTTACGTGTCAAGTAGCTTCATGTGTGCTGTAACTTCCATCATAAAAATAATTCTCTGTGTTTAGAGTTGACTGAGCATCAATTCCCCTCATCAGAACTGTTTTCCTCTATGGAAATTAATCTGATGAATCTTTTGCCAGTAATAATGATTTTGCCAGCAGTATCTTTGAAGAAATTCTTGAAATAAGTTGAACTAGAAACTCAGCATTTTAGGGCTAATTCTTCTTAAGTTATTTCTGCGCATTCCTTTTTTAAAGCTGCCTGCAATTCATTAGTGGTGGCCCTACATGCCTATAGAAATCTATCACTCAGAAAGTCAGAAGAATTAGTCCTCCCCTAAGAAAGGATTGATAGCACCTTCGACTTGTAAAAATGATCCAAGACACATTACTGCATATGAATATGCATTTGAAAATTCTATAATCCAGATGATTGCAAGCTTCTCTTCCACTTTTAGCATTGCATGTAAAATACCCAATCTGTAAACATATGTCTCCCCACAAAACTGAATCTGTCACCAAATACAGGTTGTGGAGTTGGACTTTCTGTATCCTAGTGAAGGTATCCATCAGCGATGGGAGACTGGTTACAGAATAACTTCGACTGCAGCTACACCCGACCAAGCTGCTTTTATCTTGAGCATACCGAAGAGGAAACCAATGGACGAGACGCAAGAAACTCTTCGAACTTCTGCCTTCCCCAGCAACCATGTAAAGGTATAAATTTGCATCCATGATTATGCATTTAGCGAACCAAATTTTCTAGTCCTCTTCCTCTTCGCCAATCTAACATTGAGAATATTTTTTCCAGGAAAAATGGGTGAAGAACCTGTACATTTCCTCAATGTGCTATGGCCGAACTGTGTGCTGACGTCTATGTGGAAGCTCCAAGGTGAAGGCGCTAGGAGGCTGAAGACCTGCGGCATGGAACAATCTTCTACATATATTCACCGGCGTGAAAATTTCTGAAGACCTGTGGCATTGTATAGGATCATATGCCAAATAGGATCAGATGTGAACCCTGTCCGTGGTCATATTTGTTACATGTGATATCTTGATTTGCCAGTGGCACATCTATGCTTTGGCAGTTGCTTTGGCTATATATGATTCAGCTTGTACGTGCCCTTCTTCTCAATGGTTGCTTCCACTGCTCCACACACCTGATGGGCACTCGGCCGAGACGTACCGCTGAGGCGGCGCGCGCGTCGTCGTAGACGGCCGCGCCATTGATCGATGTGAATTGCATGCATGCGTTGCTCAATCGAGCCCATGGAGATCGGGTGCGCGAGCGACCGACCGACCGAGTTGTTGTGTGATTTTTCAGAAGAGAAACACGCAATTCCGACGGTCCAACTGAGCAGCCGCCGCTTTTCTTTTTATTTATTTCCATGGTTGGATCATGTAAACCCTGATCTCGAAGTCCCCTCCTCTCTGATGGTCCTCGAATCCGGCGAGGCGATCCTTCTTCACTCACGTCTCACGGTCGGCGTTGTCTGACAGTGAGTGGCGCCTCCCTGGGCAACAATATGTTGGGTTTATTGCTGAGCATGATCAGGTTCAGACGACTTGCATTACTGATATGTTGGGTTCAGGATCAGGTTCAGGTATTCAGGAGACGTACATGCTGCTACAAAAGTTGGCATGCAGCTTCGAGACTCTCGCCGGGGGATGTTTTGTGAAGAAATTCATGCACCACGGCAGGTGCCTGGACGGCGGCGGGCGGAGCCTTCCTCTGATCTTCTCATCTCGATCATGTCCGCCTGACGGCGTGGGGCGGCGGTCGTGCTCGGGCCGGGCCGGGACGGCGGGCGCACTGCACGGTCCGCGAGGCTGCCACACTGCCGAGGCGAGAGAGAGAAAAGCTAGCGAATCCAGGACGCTCGGCCTGCTGCCTTTTCCAAAAGCCGCGATGATGATTGGGACGTGCCACTGCTCACTGCTTAGTTAACAGGAAGGATCGTGGTTACCCACCATCAGCTTCCATTCTCCTCTCCACCTTTTCCGAGCACATCATGTGGAAGTGCTCCTTCAAAAGAGGGTTATAAGGACATCCCCGTGCAGGAACATTTTTGCGAGACTAATAATAAGGACGTACTCCTCACGTCCCTGCTCGCGCTCTTTTAATTTATTTTTGTTCTTGAAACAATTATGGTTCTTACCGGTAAAAATTAAAGAGTAACGAGTCATTCGCGTGGCATGGTCTAATTGGACGGATTCTCGCACGGCTTCTGATGCCACATGGACCACTAGGCGTCGATCCTCCCATCTGCTGCACGGGTTATTAAAAAAAAACAGAGCACCAGCATGCCATTTGGTTATTGCTCCCCAGAACGCCTCAAAGCAAGATCCCAGAGAGCTAGATCATGGGTGTTGGCGAGTAGCCGGGGTGCAAAGCATGGATTAGGGCAGTTAAACAACTCGCAACGAGTCGGCTTTGGGAAGCAGGCAGATAGGGTCAGGAAGGAAGCAAACAAAATTATCCACCGGATCGGAGCCCACACGAAGGGCATGGCCGCGGCAGCCGCCTGGGTCGCGACGACGCGGGCGCCGCGCCGTGGATGTCGCGGAGACATCCCTCCGGCCACCGCCTAGTAGGACGCCTCCAAGCATTCATGTGTCCACGCACGCACGCAGCATGCTACGTCGTCTAGTATATTGCCATTGCCAATCCTAATCATTGATCCGATTACAGGCAGTCTCCATACATCTTGTTGCCGAAATAGCCGGCTTATAAGATAATACCTCTAGTTTTTTTTTTGCGAGGAGTTAATATATATACCTCTAGTTGATTCACAAAGAAAGAAAACTGCCTCGTTTTTGCTGTTTTTAACATGGGTATATAGTATATACTGTATACCATCTATCACGTCGTCGCCGATCTCAAAACGTTCCCTTCTTTGAAGAAACATGTGTGCCTCAGTTATTGCTTGAGAAGTGCAATACTTTCCCCATTTTTGAACATGCATTTTGCTTCCTTATGATAATTCAATATAAAAATTACATAATCTATGAATATTTTGTTATGTAATTTTAAAAGTATACTTACTCATAAGAAAATATCTTTTATTACGAGCCTAATGAATTAATGAAAATTATGTACTATACACAATAATTATTGGTCAAAGCTGATGGTAAGGAAATGAAAAAAACTTGTAAGTTCAAATTGAGAGGAATAAATCCAAACTGAAAGAAAAAAAACGAGACAGCGTCATCTCAACGATGTAGCAGATCCGATGGAACACATCATGCACGTGTGCCGAAGCTGATCGTGGAAATTAATGGAGGGATCGAAAAAACGGACAAAAAGCTACAGTATCCGCTGCAAAAGCGCCAGCGCGGAGAAGACAATGCATGCCGATGCTAGCCCCGATCCGATCGATCCGGCCGGCCCCGAACATCTCACTCAAAAACAAAACACATTCAGATTCAGTTCAGTCCACGCCATGTTGTTGCTGCTTCATCATCTCTCTCTCTCCTCTCCTCTCTCCCATCCCATGCCATGCTAGCTATAGCTATAGCCACAGCCATATCTATAGCCATGTATAGCCAGGGGACACCAAGATTTACACCGCTCGGGATGTGAACAGTGCACACCCGCGCATGCACATCCACGCACGCATGCACCGGGCTCGTGCGTACGTGTGGCGTTTTGCTGGTGCGCGTGTGTGAGGACAAACGTGAAAAGACCAAGCAGCCCGGCCTCTCTCTCGGTCCATGCGAACGAACCCGAGGAAGAAGAAAGAGAAACCGTGCATGCCTGCCATGCCATGCCATGCATCGGTCACGCACACCCATGCGAGAGAGCTCTCGCATGCATGCATGGCATGCAAAGCAGCGACGACGACGCCCATTGCCCGACGGGGAAATGGAAAGGAACGTCGCCGTGGCCGGTGGCCCCCCGGTTCGTCGGCGGCGTCTCCGGCCGACACGGAAATGGACGCACATAAAGCGCGCGCTGGCCACTGCCCGCGTCGATCTTTTTCAATTTTCGTGTAACCATGTCACGTCGATCTGGCCGTGCTCAGCTCGATCGATCAGTCCCAGGAGAGCAGAGCAGAGCATCCAAGACGTAGTACGATTTTATTTGGCCACGTCATCATTGTCACTACTGGCTCACCCTGGCTATCGACCTACAGGGATGGTGGTGGCTACACGTGCACCAGTTACATTCAGCACAGCACATTCTACGTGCATGGCTGTGCCGTGTGGGAGAGAAAAAGAACAGGACAACCGTAGAAACTAGAAATGCCTCTCTACGAATCTATATTCTAGCTAGGTTGGGCCATTTTGTTTCTGATGATTTTTAACTTGTTAGGCCGTATGTAGCTGTTTTATTATACTCCAAACTTTACATCAAAAAATACATCAAAAAAATTATACTCCAAACCAAAAAAATCACGAGCTCGACCTTCAACTGCTTCAGCGACACCAAAATGCCAAAGCCAAACGACAAGAGGGCTGTATCGTGAAGCGGGACCTGTTAGTGATGACTTGTTTGTTGGGTCGTCGTTGCTTAGTTCGTTGTCTTTCTGTTTTAAGAAACTCGAAGACATCTTTGGTGATTTGGTTTGAGACCTTGGACAGCTATATGTATCAATCGATACAGAGGCTGGAATATTAATAGATATTCCATTTTCTTAAAAAAAATCGTGAAGCGGGACCCACAGGCAGTGCCGTAGCCTCGGCCCTGCTAGGGTTGTAGCGAGTGAGTGGCTCGGCGGTAAAAACGAATGGAAGAAGCGGGTCCGAGCCCACGCACCCCGGAAACGCGGCAAACTGACAGTAGGCTGGAGGTGGGCCCGGAGAGGGGAAAAGGCCCAACAGCCGGTCGCACCTGGCCACTGCACGCGGGGCCCGCTTCCCAGAGACCTTGTTCCTTTCCTTGGAGCCATCTCTACGGCTACTGTATTTTGGTTCAGTTTCTTTCCATAGCCAACCGTTTCTTCTCGCCCGTCTGTGTTTTTGCAGATTACTTACAGCCAGGGACAGATCATGGGATAAATAAAATAAAATACGTGCAGATATAATCTACCATGTATACAACTCGCACCAAAGATACAATCTCACGAATTCGTTTTGGAAATCCTGCTGCAAATGGCATGTAATTCGCGCTTTCCTTTCAGCAGAAAACATAAGCCTATTATTTCTTCTCTTCTCTGCATTGCCGTTTTGCTGTCGCTGCTGCTTCACTCCCAGGTTAGCACGCGCCCGTTTCTTCCCCCACGATCCCAGCTCTCGCCAGCTTAATAAACTACTAATTAAGCTTAAGCAGCTTGGATTAGAGCGAGCAGGCCGAGAACAGGGGCGATTAGATAGAGAACCCAAGGCTCGGAGACTGAGATGGGCACGCAGTGAGGGGGATAAAAGAGGCAGCGGCCGGAACCAGAGGAAAGAGCGCAGATCCGGGAGGAGCGGGGCCATAGCCATACGCCATTGCAGTTCGCTTTCGCATTGCACGCACCACCATACGCCCGCACTGCTGAGCTCTACGCCTACTTACTCCTGTTCCTGCTGCCTGTAGTGTACCGCGCGCTAGTCTTGTTAACCCCTACTGGAGCGCGAGCGCGAGGGAGAGAGACGCCTACGGAGAAGGGAGAGAGCATTCAGGATTTCAGGAGCAAAAGCGGTGGCAGGTGGCGCCTTGCCATACCGCGAGGAAGGTCGGCTGCTGCTGCTGCTGCAGAGGAGAGACACGCCAGGCATTCGCTCCTCCTCCATTACGAGGAGAGGAAGAAGATTTGCTGGGTTTTCTTTTTTTTTTCGTTTTCTACTGGAAGGGAAAAGCTGGATTCTTGATCCCGGCGGCCGGCGCGGTTGGTTAGTTGCGGCAAGCTCAAGCATTTTGGCCCCCTCTGTACTCGGCAGCCAGTCGATTCGGCCCAGGATTTGCGGCTTCCCGGATCAGAATCTTTGCTGAGCTTAAATTTGTGCGGGATTTGAGGTTTCCTTCCGCGGTGAGCGCCCCCCGCGCTGTTTCGGGGGGGGGGGGCGGGGGGCAGATTGGAGACTCCGAAGAGGGATAGACAGGGGAAGGAGGGGGCGTGCGGTTTCTTCCATTGCTGTGGGCGGGGAGTTATCAGACAATGATGGAAGAGAGCAACAAGAAGAGCAAGGTATGTGCTTGGTTTCAGTTCAATCTGGGTTTGTTCTTCCGTTAGTCCGTTTGCTGCGTTTTTTATCTGCTTGCTGTGTCTTGCTTGCCCATGCGCAGCTCTCCTGGTCGAAATCTCTTGTGAGGAAGTGGTTCAACATCAAGTCTAAGGCGCAGGATTTCCATGCGGATTACGACGCGGGCAAAGGTAACGCCACTGCTGCATTTCGGTGAAGTCGTTTTGATTCAGCGATGAGCATTCTGCGCCCCTAATTTGTCATTCATCGGCAAATCGCTGTAGTTGACGAAGGTCCAAGTCTCAACCCCCATGCTTTTACTTTTGCTGCTTTTGTGAGGATGGCTCTCCTAAACAAGGAATGCTTGTTGTGGAATTTTCACCATCTTGTGCTTGAAGTTTCTTGCATTACCAGCTTTTTCAGTCTAAGTTCCTATATTTGATTCAAAGATGGATACATTACCAGAATACCGGCAACTATATCACAATCAGATACGGCTACCTTAAAGTCTTTGTTCTTGGTATTGGTCCTTAGAATGTCCCAATCAGACACCTTTTCCCAACTGATGCAGATGTTTGTCTGTTGCTGCTTGGAATTTTTGTATCTTTCTCATCTCATCGCATGCTTACCTGTCTCAGTTTCCACTTTCATTTCCGAGACGACAGCTCTGGCTGCTCTGCTCAAACGGACTCGAACAAATGGCTTCTTCTTTGCATATGCTGCATTTTTTGGTTTGGGCTAAATTTGCTTAATGGTTCAGGGAGGGACGGGCATGGTGATGAATGGAGGACCAGCTGCTCAGAGAGGGATGCAGGCACAGCCAAGGAAAGCAGAACTGGTCAGTTAAAGCATTTGGACCACCCTTCTCTCTCTCTCTTTCATTTTGCCAGAGATCCCCTTTTTGCTAAACTGACCTCATTGGTCCTCCAAATAAAGGTTTTTCTCTATGTGTTATTTACCAGTTCATTCATCTGATTAATATTTGTTTTTGTTCTTCCTTAATGATTTACAGAACGATTGTCCAAGCGGAGTATGGACCGAATCTGTGGAGGAAGGAATGACCTTGATGCGGCTCGCCTGACAGAAGTTCGAAGTTACAGGTAGTCTTTTTTTCACTGCATGTGTTTCTTTGCCCTGCAAGCTTAGAAATCGAATGGAATGCACGGACCAACTGATGTGTACAACTCAGATTTGAAAATGTGTCAGTTGTCATCAACAATATTGCTTGTATGAAGTTCTTGCAGTTTGACTTTGCTGCAATAATCTGACGAAGCTCTCTTTTTTCTCTTGCTTTTGTAGAATCTTTGCCTCCACATGGAATGTCGGTGGTAAATCGCCACCAAGAGGATTAAATCTTGATGACTGGCTCCATTCTTCACCTCCAGCAGATATCTATGTCTTAGGGTGTGTACTGCCCAAGGGCTTCCTGATTTTTTACAATGGAATTTGACTTAACTATACACACTCATTCCCTGAAACCTCTTTTTCTTGTCTTCAGATTTCAAGAAATTGTTCCTTTGAATGCCGGAAATGTTCTGGGCACTGAAGATAATCTCCCAGCGAAAAAGTGGGTATCCCTTGTTAGGAGGACATTGAATAAGAACCCTGGGTCGTGCTGTTATGGTGGCTATCGCACACCATCTCCTGTCCCTGATCCAGTTGTGGAGCTGGATGCTGATTTTGAGGGATCATCGAGAAGGCAGGATAGTCTCTCATTTTTGCATCGTCGATCATTCAACCTTAGCCGGAGTTTAAGAGTTGAAGGGAACCATATGTTATCACACCCAAGGTTGGATCGTAGGTTCAGTGTGTGCGATCCAGTTAGCTTGGGAGGCAGGCCAAGTGATTTTGATGGAAATTTCCCATTCATTGGATCGCCAGATGATAATTGTATTGAGGAGGATACAAGTAGTGGAAGATATATTTCACCCTTCCCATATGGCTACGGTGCCTCAGTGCCTATGGAAGAAAATGATGATCAACCAAATACACCAAGGTATCATTATGATATTTTCTGTAAAAGTTTGCACATGCTTGTTCTTATATACAATTTTTATCCTTTTGTCTTATTTTATCTTAGTAGTGCTATGATACATTGTTTCTATGTTCCTGAAAATAACTACAGAAATGTTGTGTTTACACCAGGTATTGTTTGGTTGCCAGCAAGCAGATGGTTGGTATATTTCTCACTATTTGGGTACGGAGTGAAATAAGAAATGATGTGAGAAACCTGAAAGTTTCTTGTGTGGGTAGAGGACTAATGGGTTATCTTGGAAATAAGGTAAATGGTTTAGATTCTGGACGATTTTCATTTTTGACCTGCTATCATTTTTGCTTAGAAATTTACTAGAAAGTAGTTCAATGTGCTAGATTGATCACCTTGGTTGTGAATGGTTATCCATTGTTACTACAATATAGACTATTGAACATGCTTTTATTTTGCTGCAGGGGTCTATATCCATAAGCATGTCTTTGCACCACACAACCTTTTGTTTTATCTGTTGTCATTTAACCTCTGGAGAAAAGGAGGGAGATGAATTGCGGAGGAATTCTGATGTAATGGAAATTCTAAGGAAGACTAGATTTCCTCAGGTCCGCAGTGCTGGTGATGTCAAGTCACCAGAAACAATTCTTGAGCATGAGTACGTATCTGTGCTCCTTTTTTCAGTGCTCGTTATATGTATAGTGATGTTGTAGCAGAGAACTGACTGAATGGATAATACTTCTTTTTTTTTGCGTGTAACAATTCTTTTGTTCCTAATTGCAGTCGAATCATTTGGCTTGGGGATTTGAATTACCGGATTGCTCTTTCATACTGCTCAGCTAAAGCTCTTGTTGAAATGCATAATTGGAAGCAACTATTGGAGAAAGATCAGGTAATTTTCTAATGTTCTGTTACAGTGCATCATTTTCTAGTTAGCGCAAGGACCATGTCTGAATTACTTCTTTTTTACAGCTTCGAATAGAACGGAGATCTGGGCGTGTTTTCCAGGGATGGAAAGAAGGCAGGATTTATTTTCCTCCAACATATAAGTACTCATTCAACTCAGATCGTTATTCTGGTGTGCGTCCCAAAGAAAAGCGGAGAACACCAGCTTGGTAATTTCTTGTGCTAATATCGACCAGAATTGCATCCTGCTCTTAGTTACTCCGAAGGAACTCACTGATGTATCTTTTCTTTTAACTGATTGAAGGTGTGACCGCATTTTGTGGTATGGTAATGGCCTCATGCAATTGTCCTATGTCCGTGGAGAGTCTCGTTTCTCTGATCACAGACCCGTGTACAGTATTTTCACGGCTGAGGTTGAAATTGCCCGCCCTAGAAGAAGGAACACGGGCTATTTCAGCTCTAGAATTGAGGTGGAAGAGCTTTTGCCATATTCTTACAGCTCTGGAGAAACGAGGTTCTACTAATTTGGCTCACATTGGCATATGGATGGAGCGTTTTTCTACTTTTGACTTAGGTAAGCTTGGTCGATTCTTGATAAAACTGCTTTTTTTTTGCTTGTATGCCTTCTGTTCACACAACTGCCTTGATGACACAGGGTACCGGGTCCCTAATGGTCAATAACTGGGGTCAAAGATTTGTTGGATGATCAGGTGTAAACTTGACTGTTTTGAAATCTGGTTTTCATTGCAAGCTTTCCGTCAGGTGCTTGAGAGGCACATTGCACCAAAACTAACATAAAGGTAACCAGTTTGTTAGCTGTTGATTTGTTGCAAAAATCATGGACCCCTCAATGTTTTGCCTAACATGTTCTCTGCTGCTGTTGCAGGACAGTTGGGCAATTTTGCAACTAACCATGTGGACAGCCCACATCTGTACGTCATTAACTACACAGCTCGACAAACCCTTGTCCTCCATTTTGGTTCTCTCCTTTTAGGGATGTAAATAAACTTACATTATTTTTCTTCTCCATTTGGCTTTGGGAAATCTGTTAAGTATGAAGTTTCGAGTGCATCAATATGAGCATGAGGTGTAAAATCATTGCAAATCGGAAAAAAGGTGAAATTATGCTTGAATTGACCTGATCCTGGATCATGATCTCCAGCGCTGAGGGAACAGTGATAGATTGATGTGACTTCAGAGGTTTGCAAAGGTGTAATTATGTGTATAACTTTTGTCGCTATGGTGCAGTACCTGAGAAGCAAAATGATGCCTGCATTTGCTGTGTTCATTGCTGTGGCACCAAAAAATAATCTTCAGTTAATTTTTTTCTAGTTCTTGGTCAGAGTCTTGTTTCCTCCCTAGCGGCATACTCTATCAGATTGCTTGTCCTCTACATCAGACATGGTGTCTGGCTTGGAAGCATTCATTTTGGCAAGTTGATTACTTTTGTAGTCTTGCTTAGTACTGAATTCTTCGGGACAACTTGCTTTCTTGCTCTTGTGCTGTAATCACTCATGTTGCCTTGTTGAGAGAGGAAGGTTTGACCACCTTTTGGGCCCAGGTAAAGGAAATCACGTGCCGTGATCTCACCCTTCCACCTACCAGCTACCTTCACTTGAATAGGAATAGGAATGGCTCGTGAGATGTGATTGGGAATCTAAGGGCATGATTGGTTACTTGCACCACCTAGCCTGGCTGTATATGGGATCCAGGCTCCCGGGGGACGGGCTGTGTGCCTGCAACAATGTCATGTTTGGTTGATGTATACATTGAGCCCGGCTGAGAAGAGACGGTGTTTGGTTGCCCGCATATGTATGAGACAAAAGTGGATAAACACATGTTATTTAGATATTTATTGTGGACAAATATATTTTTATGACTCTTACTGTATTGATTAAATCTTAATATTCATTGAAATATGTTAATACCTCTTAATTTATACTAATCATATGCTAATCGCGTCATTAGTTGGTGCATGTTCTGCACCCCGCGGGCCTGGCTGGCCAGGAACGGAGAGAAATTTCGTCTCTCGGGGTGCAGGCTACAAGCTACCTTTTGCACCAGCATGGATAAGCTCTGACCTCTGTGCAGGCATCCAAACATGGGAGACTGCACGCCACGGGCCTGGTTCAACCTCCATGCAGGCAACCAATCGGCCCCTAAGATTGGTGGATTTGACTTCTGACCGGGTTGTTACCTGCTGATGTTTCTCCACTATTCCCCTGGAATCCTAGGTGAAGAATCGCGCTTTGTCGGTCAAAATGTCAAAGGTGATAAGTGAAATCCAGCAAGAAATCAGTTAAGCCGGTGAGCTGTGAATTATTGTCTAGATTTACCATGTCCATCTAAATTTGAGCTACAATTGGGTTGGTAACTCCGTAGCTGCTCCTGAGAAATCCGAGATTATAACAGAAAAAGCAAAAGGATGTGATCGAATCGATAGATGCTGCTGTGATGGAAGCAGAGACAGTAAAAGATAAAGCGGCAGTCCGGTAAAAGGGAAAAGGGAGTTGTAACTCGGTGCATCCAATGCAAAAGGACGAGCACGCAACGCATCTGCCTCGCCTGTTCATCCTTTTGACCGTTAGTCGTGAACAATGCCAGTCTCTCCTGCCGCATGGATAAGTACGGGATTGGCATCGAGATGACACTGGGATTTCCACCGACCGTATTTTCTTCTCATCAAATACAGTATCCGTCTTGTATAGTACAACCACTGTTTCCCTTATTAATTTACGCCACCGATTTCTAACGGCGTCTACTTCTTGCCGGCGCCGAGTTGTGGCTTGCGTATTGATAGTCTGACAGACCTCGATGGTCGCAAGAAAGGCGAGGTGGCCTGCTGCTATTGGCGCTGTTCATCTTGCAGCTTTAGCTATCTACTACCCCTGTTAACCAACACAATACCCAGACTTTGTTGCCTCGTGCTCCGTGCATACAGCAGTGTTTTCGCAGTGCTGGTTGGGCCATTAGTGCCTGTGATTCGATAATAATTTTGTAAAGTATGGTCGCCGCAGTGCGTATCAAGCTGTCCGTAAATAAACACATAAAGTACAAAGCATATTTTCGTTGCACGAAATATGTAATTCATGATACTTTTTGTAGCATGAACACGAGATGAAAATGAAACCCGTGCCAGGTCACCAATAATATGGATGGGGACGAGGGAGAATGTGGCAAAGCAGGAAAGGTGACAGATGGTGACGACACGGGCACGGCCGGCACGTGCCACGGTCCGCTAGCTGCTGCCCTGATGCATGCCCTCCCCTCTTCCTATGGCTGTGTTTAGTTCACATCACATCATCAAAATTCTCAAAATTCTCTCTCCAAACTTCACTATTTACCTATCACATCAAATCTCTCTCCTCGTGCATGGAACACTGAACGTGGTTAAATAAAAAAACTAATTACATGGTTTTGATGTACACGACGAGACGAATCTTTTGAGCCTAGTTAAGTCATGGTAGGACAATATTTACTACAAACAAACGAAAAGTGCTACAATGTCTGATGTGACATTTTCACCAAACTTCCATCCCTCTTCTTTCCGCCGTCCATCGTATCATCTCAAACTAACGTTAACGTACGCCTCTCGAGGAGTGGAAAACATAGCGCTCTGAACCCTGCAGTCTGGACGGCACGGCAGGGAGTACGAATCTTGAGGCAGCCCAAGAGGGAAGCGTGCTCACTCATCACCGTCCTTTTCTCAACCACGACGGCAGCATGGCCGTGGCCGCGGCTGTTTTTGTTGCTGGCCGTACGTACGCTTGCAGCGCAGAGGAGTTAGTTGCTTTGCTGTTTGCTCGACCATACTGAACGTTTGGTGAGGTCATGAATTGTGTGTTCTGATCGAGTCAAAGCTTGCATGCATGCATAGGCATACGCACAGCCGTGCACAGGGCGATCGAGAGCAAACTACCGGCATTCATACAGTAGTTGAAACCGTGTCGGGAATTCCTTGCCGATGGCGCGCGTCATCATCATTGCACGAGGACCCCAAAAGCAGTACTACTACTGTAGCCCGTTATGGGCAACTGAAATGAAATAAAAGGAAATTCAGGCGGGGCCGTAGGGGACGACGATCGAGCTGAACTGGCAGTACCCCGTGGACACACAGCAGTTGGTGCTTACGTACGTACGCCACACACTGGCTGATCGACACGCATAAACCGCGGCGCGCCGTGCGTGTTGCGTCGTCACGCACGGTCACGGCGATAGATGCTATGGCAATCCGTGCCAGAGCCACCGGAGCACGGCGAGCTCGGGCCGTCGTGTTCGGGTCGGGTGGGTAGTAAATTCCGGTGCAGGTGCATGGCCGCGCGCGCGGCTGCCTCTGCGGCTCTGCCTGCTGGCTGCCCCCTGCCACAGTCCGGCCATATACTCCCCATTGCAGCAGTTACTCCTACTGTCCTACGGTAGGACTCGGTACCCCACGGGGCACGGGCCACGGCCAAGTATTGTAGTTGTCCCTGTTGCGTGGACCGAGGGGCGAGACCTCTAGCCGTCTAGCGTACGTTGGTAGTATATACGTACTGCAGGGCTAGCGTGCACGCACACGTACGCCCATGACGCTTTTGTGGCAGCGTACGGGGCCCCGGGGGCTTTGCACGGCACGGTTAGGAGGAAGCGAGAGTCCCGGCTGCCAGTGCGTACAGCTACGGCCATGCACGCCCACAGGCCGCCACAGTACGCTCGTGTCACGCATGCAGCCTACTACTACAGTGCCCGGCCGTTGCTTGCTACTGTATCTACTACGTACTCGTCCTGTACCACTACCCCGGCCAGCCGGCGACGGCGACCGTGTTGCGTGTGTGCCATTCGCCGGACGCACGCGTCTGCCCAATCTCGGAGCGTCAACCAGGCTGTGCGCGCTGCACAGCGCCGCCTAGCTCTAGCGTATCGATCGTATATATACTGACGCGCGCTATTACAGTGATACTTCTCCCGGCGCCGTCGGCGTGCGTGCGCGAGCGGCGGCGAGTCATCGACTACTCTGTTTCCTGAGGGGCTACATGCGTGCAGTGGATTCTGCTGATTAAACTCGCGCGATGCATCAGTTTGTTCTCTTCTAGTAAATCGTTTGGCGACGTCTTTTCCTGGGTGGATTCCAAGACACATGCGCCAACATGTGTGTAAATACCTAGTACACACACAGAGAGAGCCCGTTATTGCTTGTGCCTACTATATTATAGTCATGTATTGTTTTTTGGAACTAAATATATTGCAATGTATAAAAGAAAAAAACGGGAACCACTTGGATAAACCACGGACCACATTGTGAGTTTATCCAAGTGGACCACTAGGCTACAATCACGACGTACAGCCCAAAACCGAAGCCCATCTAGACCAAATCTTGGGCCATCCACTTTCCCCTGGATGGGCTGGGCATACCTACAGTCCGCAGGTGGAAATGGTGGCAGAGGGGCAGGCAGGGTCGCAGGGAACGGAAGAAGTGTGCGACCGACCGTGCACGCGTACGTGGGCTTGTTGCACGGCACCTTTAGTCCGGCTAAGCGTAGTCAAGGTCAACATACACGTACACGTACTGCACTGTACACTAGATGGAATCCTGGGGCGGAGCAGGCCTAATCCATTTTCGCCTACATCGAACCAATGTAGTATTTCTCAAATATTTTTAATTAGTAGTACAAATTAGGCTCTCATTTGCAAATTTCAGACAAGTAGGCACTTGTGTCATTGACACAGTGAAGAGACAAAACTCTTCCTTTGATTGGTTGATTCAAAAAACAATCAGGAAAAAAATTGTGTTAGGAACTCGAAGGAGATATCCTCTTCATCACTAAACTTCTTTTTGGGAATTTTGATAGCTGAGATCAAAGGATTGCACCGATTTTTGGGATTTTCAAATGTGGACTAACAACTGCCCATTTTCTTTGAGGAAGAAGAGTACAAAATCTGCTACTGTTCAGGATGAGCCTAAAATTTTACAATTTAAATAAAAATTATACGGAGTATTTCATAAAAAATCCTTTTTGAATAAACATAAAAAAATCCTGAAGCATGCATATCTCCTTCCGTGGATGGCAGGATGCAATGGATGCCAGCCGAAATGCTGTATAGCATGACAGTAGTCCCAATTCCCCATCACGCAGCTCCATCTGCTCCCTCTTGTCCCCACCTCAGTCACCGCTGCCGCTTCGCCGCAGGCAGCCCACCACCAAGCTGGCAACCTAGCATGCACGCACCCACGCAAGCACCCAGCGGCCAGCGCGGCAGCCCGGCAGCGCTCAGCGCGCTCCACACCGCCTCCCCCTCGCCACGTATGCGCCCCGGCCTCCACCTGGCCGCGGCCTCCTCTTCAAATGCGCCACCGCTCGCCTCCGATCCCTCGCATCGAACGCCCGGCCAGTCGAAGTGTCGAACACCTTGTCCACAGAGATGGCCACCGCCATGAGATCACCGCTGGTCCTGGTGCTCCTGCTCTCCTTGAGCTTCTCGCTGGCGCTCGCGTCGTACTGGGAGATGGACGCGGAGGCCGGCGAGGGGCGCTCCGGCTCCGGCCGGCCGTACCACTACGGCGAGGAGAGCTTCCGGCACTGGACGCGGTCCCGGCAGGGCCGGTTCCGCGTGCTGGGGCGGTTCACCCGCGAGCTCCTCGAGGACGCCGTCGGCAACTACCGCGTGGCGGAGCTGGAGGCGGCGCCGCGCGCGTTCCTGCAGCCCAGCCACTACGACGCCGACGAGGTCATGTTCGTGAGGGAGGGCGAGGGCGTCGTCGCGCTGCTCTTCAAGGGGAGGAGGGAGTCCTTCTGCGTCAGGGAGGGCGACGTCCTCGTCATCCCCGCCGGCGCCGCCGTCTACTCCGCCAACACCCACGACTCCCGGTGGTTCCGCGTCGTCATGCTCCTCAACCCCGTCTCCACCGCCGGACGCTTCGAGGAATTCTTCCCGATCGGAGGCGACAGGCCGGAGTCCTTCTTCAGCGTCTTCAGCGACGAAGTTCTCCAGGCCGCGTTCAACGTCAGTAATTCAGTATATGCATGCGCTTGCTTGATCGTCATCACGTATTTCTTTGTTCATTCATAATTTTTTTCTTTATTAGCAGCTGACCTGATGAACCTTAATTAATGTTGTGGACTACTCGTTTAATTTCTTGTGTGAATTAAGACTCGCCGGGAAGAGTGGGAGCAAGTGTTCGAGAAGCAGAGCAAGGGCGAGATCACGACGGCGTCCGAGGAGCAGATACGTGAGCTGAGCAAGTCCTGCTCGCGGAGCGGCGCGGCCGCGCCACGGCGGCGGCGACTCGGCCAAGCTGTGGGACATCAAGCCGTCCAGCCTCACGGGCAAGAAGCCCAGCCACTCCAACAACCACGGAAAGCACTACGAGATCACCGGCAACGACTGCCCGCAGCTCCGGGCGCTCAACATCGAAGTCGGCCTGGCAAACATCACCCGCGTAAGCATTCACGCATATCGATATATATATACATATTTCCCCAGAAATCAGCTCAGATAGTTGGATGTTTTCTGATGTGATTCATATATTCGATTGGATCGCATGCGCGTGCAGGGCTCCATGATGGCGCCGAGCTACAGCACCCAGTCACACACAAGGGTAAAAGGAAGGGTTGCCAGCGACACGCCAGGCGAGCGAGCACGGCGGCGCCGCCTCTAGCACGAAGGAAGAAGGAGAAGGATAGTTTTAGGTTTGTTCATTATCGATGATTGTCCTCCCAACCTCCCACGCATCTGTCTCTAGGTCTTACAGTAACGGGCCAAGCCCGGTACAAGCCCGCGACACATGTCGTCTTATGGCTGAATCGTAAATGCCCAATGGGCCTTGCATTGTAGTAGTCTTGGGCCGTAACATCCCCTCCCGCTTAAGAAGCAGCTCGTCCTCGAGGTGCCGAAGAAGAAGAAGACTGTCTTGGTGGTTGTAGAGCATTCTGATTCTCCCAAGTTGTCCAGGTAGTTGGCCAAGCATCCCATTGCACAAGCACAAAAGGAGTTACAGAATTTCCCACTTTACGAAGGCAAGTGTCGATTACCTGGAAGGAAGTAGAAGCATCCAATGCCAGATTCTCCATGTGTTCATCTTGAGTTGCTTCTGTGTTTGGTGGCAGCGCTGTCTTCAATTGAGAAACATGAAAAACAGGATGTACCTTGCTTCCTGCCGGCAATTGCAGCTTATATGCCACGGCTCCAATGCGCTGAACCACCAGAAACGGGCCGAAATACTTGTAACTCAGCTTGTTGTTTACACGCCGTTGAACAGAATGTTGAACATAGGGTTGGAGCTTGACATATACCCAATCACCTACTGCAAATTCACGCTCTTGGCGGTGTTGATCTTGTTGTAATTTCATCTTGTGTTGAGCCCGATGCAAATTTGATTTGATCAAGTCCATCATCAAAGATCTTTCACTTAACCACTGTTTCAAGTCTGTCTCAAGTCCATCATCAAAGATCTTTCACTTAACCACTGTTTCAAGTCTGTCACCTGACAAGCATCACTAGGCAGAATACCAAAGTGACCAGGAGGATACTCATACAATACTTCAAATGGTGATCTTTCCAATGCTGAATGATAATTGGTGTTGTACCAATATTCGGCCAATGATAGCCAATGGGCCCACTTTGTTGGACAAGAGTTAACCAAGCATCTCAAATATGTTTCAAGTCATTGATTAAGCCGTTCGGTTTGGCCATCCGTTTGCGGATGATATGCTGAACTCATATTCAATATTGTGTCAGACAGCCTGAATAATTCTTTCCATAGGGCACTAGTAAAAAATTTGTCCCTGTCAGACACCAACACCTTAGGCAAACCATGGAGCATGTACACATGAGACATATAAGTTTGAGCCACTGTCAATGCTGTATATGGATGAGCTAATGATATAAAGTGTCCATACTTG
The DNA here is from genome assembly GCA_033239725.1 of Echinochloa phyllopogon. Taxonomy (NCBI): domain Eukaryota; kingdom Viridiplantae; phylum Streptophyta; class Magnoliopsida; order Poales; family Poaceae; genus Echinochloa; species Echinochloa phyllopogon. The sequence goes on along the minus strand of BTCW01000009.1, from coordinate 4,106,538 downwards.
GTCAGCTTATCAATTACTACTAATATTGTATCATAGTTCTTGGATTTGGGCAAGCCTTCAATGAAGTCGAGGTTAACAGTATGCCAAGCTTGAGGTGGGACCTCCAATGGTTGTAGAAGTCCTGGCAACCTTGAATGTTCAGGTTTAGACTGGGAGCAGATTTGATACTTGGTCACATATTGCTTAATATCTTCTTTCATATTGGGCCAAGCCAAGAGAGCTCTGATCTTCTGATAGGTGACATTGATACCTGAATGTCCACCCAGACCACTGGAGTGTAGAGCAGCCATGATGGCTTGATGTGCTGCAGTGAAGTTGTCCAACCAAATGCGGCCTTTATACTTGATTACTCCATCAACTAGTGTATAACCTTTATCATTTTGGCCTTTGATGCTAAGCTCCACTAACAACTCCTTTGCAGCCGGGTCTTGGTGATAATGGTCAACCACCTCTTCTAACCACTTGGGAACATTGACAGACATTGCCAAGCAGTCTGCTGAAGTAGATTGTCTGGACAAGGCGTCAGCCGCCTTATTGTTCAGCCCCTTCTTGTACACAAGTTTGTACTGTAAGCCCAATAGCTTCACAAACGCCTTTTGCTGCAGCCCTTCATGAATTTTTTGTTCCCCAAATGAATCAGACTCTTGTGGTCTGATAAAATTGTGAATTCCCGGTGTTGCAAGTAGGATTTCCATTTTGTTACTGCCATGATCAATGCCAGGCACTCCTTCTCGTAAGTGGACATGGCCTGAGCTTTTGGTCCCAATGATTTGCTCAAGTATGCAATTGGGTGACTGTTCTGCATTAAAACTGCTCCAATTCCGGTTCCAGAGGCATCTGTCTCCACAGTGAAGGACTTGGAGAAGTCTGGTAGTGCTAAGACCGGAGCCGATATCAACATTTGTTTCAAATGATCAAAGCATTGTTGGTGTGATGGAGTCCATACGAATTGAGAGTTCTTCTTGAGAAGGTCTGTGAGAGGTCTGCTAATAAGCCCATAGTTGCGGATGAACTTTCTGTAGTAGCCGGAAAGACCCAAGAATCCCCTAAGCTATCGCACATCTTGTGGAATAGGCCAATCTGCCACTACTTGTATATTTGCCGGATCAGTAGCGACACCCTGGGCACTAATGATATGGCCTAAGTACTCCAAGGTAGGCTGGGCGAATGAACACTTGGACTGCTTAAGATACAATTGATGCTTCTGCAATATGGTGAACACCTGCTGTAAGTGCTGAATATGATCCTCCAAGGTCTTGCTATAAATGAGGATGTCATCAACAAAGACCAGAACTGACTTGCGCAGAAATGGAGCAAATATGGTGTTCATTACAGATTGGAATGTGGCCGGCGCATTTGTTAGTCCAAATGGCATCACCTTGAATTCCCAATGTCCATTGTGTGTCTTGAAGGCAGTCTTGTGTTCATCTTGAGGAACCAACCTGATCTGATGATAGCCAGACCTCATGTCCAATTTGGTAAACCACTGGGCCCCATTCAATTCATCTAGCAGTTCATCAACAACTGGCAAGTAATATTTGTTTTTAACTGTCACTGCATTGAGTTGGCGATAATCCACACAAAACCTCCATGTGCCATCCTTTTTCTTGACCAACAAGACCGGGGAAGCAAAGGGGCTAGTGCTGGGTTGAATTATGCCATTGAGCAACATCTCTTTGACTTGCCTTTCAATTTCATCTTTTTGGCTAGGTGAGTACCTATAGGGCTTAACATTCACTGGTTTGACTCCAGGAATGAGAGGAATTTGGTGGTCAGATTCTCTTGGTGGTGGTAGTTCTTTTGGTGTCTGAAAGAGATCTGAGTATTGATGTAGCAATTGTTGAACAGCTTCTGGTATTGCTTGCTGGTCAGAATTTGATTGCATAACCTGCAATTGCACCATCTGGGCGACACCTCCTTTTCTCACCAAGCCTTTCAATTTCCTTATGTTTAACTTCATGCACTTATCTGTACAATCTTTGATACCTACTAATTTGATTCTGTTCCCCTGGTGAGCGAATCTCATCTTTTTTCTCTTCCAATCAATCCACATTGGGCTGAATTTCTCTAACCAGTCCATGCCAAGGATCATGTCATAGTGGTTTAGGTTTAGCACTCTTTCTTGTGTGGAGAATGTGTGGCCTTGAGTCCACCAGGTAATTTGTGAAACTTGAGTTGCACTTGTGAGCTTAGTGCCATCAGCTAGAGTCACTTGCACACTCGGTGCTGGTTCCAGTTTGCAATTCAGTCTTGCTGCAGTAGTAGTGCTCAAAAATGTGCTGGAGCTACCAGAATCGACCAGAATCAGTATGTCTTGGTTCTTGATAAGACCATGCAATCTCAGTGTTTTTCTCCCCTGTATCCCTTCTGTGGCTGCTAAGGAAAGTGACAATAGCTCTTCATCAGTGGAATCCCCTTCTCCTATTTCTTCAGAATCTTCTTCCAGCTGCAAGACTTCTAACAATTCCTCTAATACATGAAGAGGAATGTGCTTTGGGCATCTGTGAGCTTTGTTCCACTTTTCTCACTTTTCTCCACACTTCATACACAGCCCCGCTGCTTTCCTTTGGCTCTGCAGTGCTGTCAGTTTACTTTCCCATCTTGCTTTACTATCTTGAGCTGATGGTAACTTGCTGTCCACTGGTGATGTTCCCAGCACACTTGGTGAGCTTTCTTGGGTTGTTCTGCTAACAGATCTTGTACTGTCTCTTGGTGGTCTTGTATGATACCTCTTAGCTGAGGTTTCCAACATCTCCTCCTGCATAAGAGCCAGAGACAAGACGGCATCAACCGTCCTTGGGCGATGTAAAGTAATTGCATTGCTTATACTGTATTTCAGACCACCCAAAAATTTTTGGACAAGAAAAACCTCATCCAAATCTCTATTATACATAAATACCCGGTGTTTGGCTTGCTCGAAACGACCAGCATACTCAAGGACATCAGAGGTTTGTCTAATGGCAAGAAGTTCTCTCATGTGGTTTTGGTATAAATCTCTCCCAAATTTTTGTTCCACGGCTATACAAAGTTCAGGCCAACTTTCTAAGGTGTGTTGGGCTTCATAGGTTTGGAGCCATAGGGATGCATTTCCTTTGAAGTTAATTGTGGCCATGTCTGCCCAAAGGTGAACTGGGACTTTATACATGGTGAAGTATTTCTCACATTTGTCTCTCCAAATCTTTGGATGGTCACCCTCAAAAATAGGACAGTCAATTTTGGGTAGTTTGTACTCATAGGATTCATGATAATGGGTGTGACACCTAGTGCTGGTCTCAGGTAATTCCCCAGAAACAGAGGTAGATTTGTTGCGGGGGTTCTCACCTTTGACCAGGGTGTGATCGAGGTTGTTCAACCTCAAATCCTCACCCTGGTGACTCTTGTCCTTGCCGTGGCCGCTGGCCGTGCCCGCGTCGTCAGTCGACGGGCTTTTAGACGAGGATAAGACTTCCATCGCTTTCATGCGTGTGGTCAAATCCTGGATCTCTTGGCGCATCGTCGACGCCGTCTTGTCTGCATCGAGGCTTCGCTTGTTGAGGTCGTCGACCGAGGTAGAGATCTTGAGTTGCCCCAACTGCAAGGCCTTCACTTCCTTGATGAGGAAGTCGAGCTTCTCCTCCGCTGTCAACATCCTTGAAGTCAAGGTCGGAGTAGGCGTCTTCTTCCCGCGATGTTTCGGCTTTGGTGGTGGTGGTGGAGGTGGTGGGCTGGGGGTTGGGGATGGCGGATTTGGTGGAGTGGTCTGGGGTAGAGTGGTGGAATTGGATGTAGAAGCCAGGATCAACTCTTGAGGTAGCCGGGTTTGCCCCAGTTCCAGATCGGATCACCGGTGAATGGAAGAAAATTTTTTCCTCGATTCACCCCTGAATTCGAACCGAAACTTGTTGACAACGCTGACTTTACTCGCGAGAGAACGGCTCTGATACCAATTGTCACACACAAGGGTAAAAGGAAGGGTTGCCGGCGACACGCCAGTCGAGCGAGCACGGCGGCGCCGCCTCTAGCACGAAGGAAGAAGGAGAAGGATAGTTTTAGGTTTGTTCATTATCGATGATTGTCCTCCCAACCTCCCACACATCTGTCTTTAGGTCTTACAGTAATGGGCCAAGCCCGGTACAAGCCCGCGACACATGTCGTCTTATGGCTGAATCGTAAATGCCCAATGGGCCTTGCATTGTAGTAGTCTTGGGCCGTAACACACCCACGCGACCAAGATAGCCGTCGTCGTGGAGGGCAGCGGCTACTTCGAGATGGCGTGCCCGCACCTGTCCGGCGGCCGGTCGCCGTCGCCGTCGCGCCGGGAGCGCGAGCGCGAGCACGGCAGGAGGGAGTGGGGCCGAGAGGAGGAGGAGGAAGAAGAGGAGCAGCGCCACGAAGGCGGCAGGCAGAAGTCGAGGAGCTACAGGCAGGTGAGGTCCCAGATCAGGGAGGGCTCCGTGACCGTGATCCCGGCGGGGCACCCGACGACGCTGGTCGCCGGCGGCGACAAGAACCTCGCCGTCGTCTGCTTCGGCGTCAACGCCGAGCACGACGATAAGGTGTTCCTGGCGGGCAAGAACAGCATGCTGCAGCAGATGGATGATCCGGCCAAGGCGCTGGTGTTCGGGGCTGAGAAGGAGAAGGTGGACCGCGTCATCGGGGCGCAGACCGACGCCGTGTTCCTGCGCGGTTCCAACAGCCGCAGGGTCTCGTCCGAGTAAGCTAGGCGGGTGGGCCGCCGCTTCGCCGGCGCCGGCGATCTTGGTGTGCTGCCATGGCGATCGAGGGTAGGGGAGTGGTGGAATAATAAAGGCAGTTGCCGGCGCGTGGCGTCGTGTAGGTATCGTACGTGTAGCGGAGGCTAGCTGCTGTGCGCCTGTGTTTGTACGGGGATGTGCGTGTAAATCGAATGTACCTACGCTTGTACGTGAAATAATGTTGCTGAGAGGCGCCTGAGATTGTGCATTTGTGCTATATCTATATCTGATCTTAAAAAAAAAAACACCGCTACGGCGGCCCAGAAGAGCGTGCTTTTGAACGAGAGGCCCTTTACCGCGAGGGCCTCCTTGCCAGACAACTCGATGCTTGCCCAATCTTTCTCTGGCCGCAACTCGACCCTGGGCCTCGAGAATCTAGGCCCAGGCCAATATGACGATGCTCTATTCCTCCCTCCGGATTCCGTCCGGGATTATCTCTGACAGACAAGTTCACAAGTGATATGGTAGCTACTATTATGCTAAGTCTACTTCAAGTAAGGTTACAACTTTCGATCGAATGAACTGGGAAAATAAGCAAGCGGAGATTTTAGTTCGATGCCGGCGCGGTGAGGTAGTGCACAGGCGAAACAGAACATGTGGAACAATATTCTTTATTGCGATAACCAAATACAAGCAATATGTAGCAAGTACAAATGCGAAGCCCAAAACCCCAATACTCAGTTGAATACAATGCTCAAGCAATTCACGGCAGGCAGAGTGACACAACACATCCCGAACGGCTGCGAGCCTCCAAACGTCAAGGACAACAGATCGACAACAGAGCTAGCTGAGCCGAGAGAGATGCACGCTCAGACGGCCGAGACGGCATAGGCGGCGACAGCCGCGAACGCGAGCACCAGGCTCACCGCCCCCCGGATCGACGCGCCGCCGGATGTTAGGTACGGCGAACTCGGCGTCGCCTTCGATCCAGTGCTGGTTCCTGCATCAAGTTCCCGTGATTTGTAAGAACGAAGCCGTGTGGCAGCTCAATTAATGACTATGGACAACTGTTGTCGTCGTCTTACCTGCGGTCGCTGGCACGCCGGCGGACGACGGCGCGGCCGGCGTCGCGGCGGCCGGAGCGTTGCTACCGCCGGCGGCAGCTGCAAAAGGCAACGAATCGATCAGTTTCAGCTTTGCTTCAGGGACACAAGAACCCACAGCTCACATCACTCGGCACTGCCGCCGGTGCCGGTGGGAGGGAATTTCGTCGAGCACTTACAGTTGCACTTGCTCGCCGGCGGGGTCTTGACGTTGCAGGCCTGGGGGAGCTGGAGCGCGCGGGTCTTGTCGATGGTGACGCCGCCGAGGGAAGAGGAGTCGCCGCTGAGCGCGGCGCAGAGGCACTGCGGGTTGGACTGCACGACGCTGGCGAGCTGCGAGCAGCACGACGACGGCGGCGTCGTCACGTTGCCGCTGATGTAGTTGAGGCACGGGTACAGGCTGATCAGCGTCGTCGTGCACCCGGACTGCGCCGACGCCGAGGAGGCCAGCGCCGCCGCCGCCACCGCGGCCACGAGGAACGCCATGGGAAACAATGCTCCGGCTCTTGCCGCCATTTCTCTTTCTGGCTTTGCTGACGCGAGAGCGGAGAGAAGCCTCCTGAGTTCTTGGATTTGGAGGTGAGCTGCTGCTGGTTGCTTGGCTTATCTCTGTGTGTGCTTGTGTTCTTTTGGATTTGTCTCGGTCAGGTTTTTATAGGACTGCTGCGTTTGGGAGGTTGGATGGGTTGGTTATCTTGGTGAGCTGCTGCTTCCTAATCTGCAGAAGTGGTTACTGAATTCGGGGTATCTGCTGAAAAGTTGGTGCTCAGAATTTCAACAGGTGCCGGTCCTTCTTGCCGTGTTAGGTGCTGCTAACAACGGTACGAGTTTGATATTGTCTTGCTGGCTATGCCTGCTCGATGTCACCCTGAATCCTTGACCACTGAAGGGCGAGCAACAACTTGTAAAAGGAATCGGTTATAATTATGTATATATCCTCGGATGTTACTTCCTCTAAAGATGAAAAATTACTCCCTCCAGTTTTAATATAGTGTTTAGGACAATTTAATTAGTTCGGAAATGAACAAATAAATTTTCCTATATGGTATATACATTTAAAATAGTAGCGATTAATAGTCAGAGTTTACTGTAAATTTGGGGCTAGCAGAAAGTTAAATTGTGCCTGTATTTTTATATTTTAAAAATAAAGGGGATCAATTCACTGTAAACACGTAACTTTTGCGATAAAGAAGAAAGGAAAGGTTTACAGCTGTATGTTTGTGCCTGTACAAATGGACATTGTCAATGAATAACTTTCCACCCTGTTGGATTCATTTAGAGCACGTCCAACGATTGTAGTAAGATAGCTAATTACCTGTCCAATAGTCTTGCGCTTCAACAAGGTGAACTACGTCCATGACCATAGCCGTTGCCGGGCGTCGGCAGAAGCCGAGCAAAGCTTTCGCTCAAGGAGGCCTGAACCCGGATATTGCACAACAAACATGGCTCGTGACAACAACGACAGAACGACAACGCACTGGCAGGAAACCAGGGGAGAGGTGACGTCCTACTTGATGCCAGCCTAGGCCCCAGGGGCTTCTAAGCTGCCAACCAGTCGACATCTATGAATCATTTGCTGTTGTTCAACTACCCTAACGAGTGTTGACATTACCAGATCCTTGCTGCCCTCTTCATGTTTCCTCTTCGCTGACTGCATGCTTTTGATTTTGATAATGTTAAGCGTCTGATATCGACCTGTGACCTGTCTATGATAAACGTTTGCTGCATTTTCCAGATAGTAAAATGAGCCAAGTTGTTTTTTATTGGAAAAATTGTATAGGTACTCACCGCTAATCATAAATGTAAGTAGTTTTGAGTTTGCCCCGAGAAAAATTTATTTAGTTTTGAAATTTAAATAATTCTGCAACATATGGTTGATGACAATAGATTTATCATAAAAATAATTTAGTAACATAAATAGATGAGAGTAATAAAATGAAATTTTCCTTTAAAGTAATATATTTTTTTATAAATCAACAATCAAAGTTACACCTTGTAAACCCATACCCTAAACTACTTGTATTTATGATTGGAGGGAGTAGTAAAATAGAACATTTTTAAAAACTTATGTAAATTCAGATTTTCTAATCCACGTAGTTTAAATAGCATTTTCTCACCTAAATACGTTCAGGCACGGTTGAATAACCTTATACTCCCTCCATCTAAAAATAAGTGTCCATTTATTAATTTAAAACACTCTTTATAGAACAAAATTTAAATATTATATGGATAATTATTTTGGAACAGAGAGAGTAAGTATGAGCCTTTTAAATTAAATTCACCGCTATCACATCCGGGCACACTTGTTTGTAATATTTAGCAAAATCATTCATAAAATTAGGCTTATTAGTTGTAGTGGTCATGTTATTGTCTGCATAGTTAGGTCCTGTACGGATTGGAATGGAAGGAGTGCACAATTTTCGTTTTTTTTTGTTACAAAAATGAGCGCGCAAGATTCTGGAGATATCGTGCTGATTGTTTGGATGCATCTTTCGACTATATGCCCCGTAGGCTACCTGCGTGTGCCACTGCATAACCTACGTATGCGTATCGGCTGCATCGAGATTGTGTTTGCCCGATGCATTTCTGTGAAGTGTGAATTAGTCTCGAAAAGCTTCATGTGATGCTAATCGTTTCCAAAATAAAAAGGTTTTGTTCCATAAGGGCACAACACAGCCTCAGCTGTTGTCAGAATCGAAAATATAAATTAAATAAGAAGTGGTTAAGATTGGAATAATAGGACCTTAACTACAAAAAACATTTTCTTTCTCAATAACTGCGTATGATTGTATTAGTAGTTAGAAAAAACGGTCCGGTTACATGCCAATTCCATGGCATGCATGGGTTTAATAGTCTCTAACTACAAAAATCATATAACCGCAAATTTCATTGACTAAAACGTAGAATCAGCTCCATTACCCAGATTGTAAAATGTAAGATCACACGATATAATTGAGATTTGGAACTAATATCTTACACAGCAAATAAATTAGGTGTGAATTGAATATAGCAAATAGCTACCACGCCTGATTGAAACGAGTTTGGATACCGCAGACAAGAACATATTCATCAATTTGCAGACTTCAGTATGCAAAGTACGCAACAGGATGTCTCTAATCTCATAGGCAAACCCTGATATACAAGAGTGAGGAAGAAAGATCCGTTTAAAAGGATCAGGGTTCAGAAACAACCTCCTCTGTACACAATCAGAGTATTCATGAGAGCGGTGCAACATGGTTAGGGCGACAAGACTGTTATCCATGTGCAGGGATTGTTTATCTCAGTATAACCGCTGCATTTCTCAAGGCCAGATACCTTTGGACGTATTCATCTGGAAGCATCCTGATCTGCTTGAACACCTCTGGATTGGCGTAGCGCAACTTTGTCCTCGGATCCACATATGGTGCCTGCAATGAGAATTTTAGTTTACTTACCACTTGGCAGCCAAAGAGTAGACAGAGAATGCAGCAGTAGGGGATGTATAATTAAAAAGAAAATAGCAACGCAAATAAGTTTGTCCAGTCTTCACAGATACTACAACTGAGCAAAAGCCAGATCCAGTTTAAGGATTTTTCGCCTACAGCTCTACCATAACAGAGGCTAGGCCATTGCTCATTGGCTAGGATAGGACTGCTCAGCTGCAGCCAAATTATTAACATAGATATCAGCTGAGGATGTACAATGCACAAACTATTAATAGAAAGGAACCACAATGAAATTTCTAAATGATGTCATCTGAGGATGTCCATTACACAGGTCGTCACAGGAGGTGAAGTTCATACATTATGTCACTCTACCAGTACTGAGTTGTTGCCAAAAAAGAGTTAATAATTTTTTTATAAAATGGACAAAAACCTTGCCATTAACCAAAGAGCACTCAGAAATTATGTAGAATAAATTCAACATCTAACTGCAAAATACCAAAATTCAGATATTATCCAAGCCAAATCAGCAATCTGTCACTTTCAATTTGAAGACATATACAATATGCACAAAATCTTCTTCGTAAGGGTTCCATCACTGACTAGCCACTTATTGATATAGGCGACTCACTTGTACGAAGTGACTGCAGTCTAGCGCTACCAACCACCTAACAGTTTCTAGTCTAGCACTACCATGTACCAAGGTTTTCTTTCTCACATGGTTCCACACACACACAAAAAGGAAGAGAAAAATGATACTATTTGAAATGGTTCTAATCAGAAGTTTCAGGAGGGTGAACACACAAACTCAAAAGAATATCATGACAGCCACATTCTCAAAACACCATCTTTATCTTTACAGCTCCAAAAGAAGAATAAAATACACATTTCCTAAAAAAAATAAAAGAAATGCAAGGCTTCTTGAACATAATAGTCCATTGTTCAAAAGGCACCAGTATTGACAAGCATACTACTGACAATCTTCTTTTTCTTAGCTCTAGCTTCTTATAAGCTAACTGTTGGCCTTTCTACTAACCCAGCTGCCAGCTAATAGTACATACTGTAAAGAAAGATAAGCTTTTATGTCCTACGGACAGTGGCGGACCCAGGTTTTATCAGGATTCAGGAGCCTGGGCGAACATAGTGACCGATGCCCCAGCATAGGACACCAGAGCAAGGAGTAGAAAACATCCCGCAGCAAATACGTTGTTCCCTGGTCTCCGGTACACGAGTCTATGATTAGGCTAATGATTGTTTGAGTTGGGCTGCTCGGCAGAACAGCTCAAGGCATTTCCTCATTTGGCGCTCGGGCAAAGAACCCGGGCAGTCACCCAGGCTCGCTGGGCCTTGGGTCCGCCCCTGCCTACAGATAAGTATTAAACAGGTCCTATACAGATAATACTATTACATATCAAGTCCCAAGTTAACATTGCAACAACATATAGTAGTAATAAGGAAATACAACATGACCAGTAAAGTAGGAAACACAGTGTGAGCATTTTTTTCATCTTCTTATCTGACCTGACACTGAATATAACCATTCAATGATCTTCTCAGATACATAAGCAAAAGAAGGAACTAACATTGAGTTGAACCATTGAAGTAAACTTACCTCAAAACCTGTTATGTCACAGTATCTCTTTGGTGGGTAAATGGATGGGGGCGATTGAATATTCAGATCTGCATAAAACCAAATACAGGCAACATATGATATTTGTCTCAAACTAAAAAACCCACAAATGCAGCATATTGAAGATAACATGTCAACAATGTTACACTCTTAATTTCAAGTCATTTCTTAACCTTACCACTAATCCAGCATGAATTCTTTTGACTGATAAAAATCTAATACAGATCATATTCTTCTGATCGTTTTCCAGTACACGATAATATCTAGAAGTATGCACAAATGGCAAGAATAAAAACCTGTGGATTTTTCTAGTGGCATACCCTTTTATCCAACATAATCAAATTACGACACAAGGATTACTACACAAAATTCTGTTCAAACCTAATGAAGTATTGGCTGCCCCAAGGTCAACTGAACTCTACATACAAGGAGCGGCGACGGTCTCTCAACTTATGCTTATTCAAGGACAGTTTGCAGTTGATTTTACATGTCACGAGCTTTCTTCTAAAATAAAATGGTTAGATGACAATTTATATTTGTTCCCAGCATCATTAGGTGACAATTTATTACAAACATCAAGGTTCCCTCTGCAATGGTTTGCAATAACCTAAAAGTAATATATCAGTTCATATCAAAATCTCCACAATATATTGACATTCATCTGTGTATACATTCTTCTCAAAAGAATTGTATAATGATAACATTAACTGATTAACCTAATGCTTTCTGTGTGAACAGTCAAGCAGCTACTCTCTAAAAACAAATTTCAACATGACAATAAAATGATTTTGTTTGCTGTCAAAAAAATGTATTGAGTCCAGTTCTGAAGCTCTTTTTCTTTACCAAAGTACATGATGCCAAGTGTCAACAGTCTTCCAGAATGTGCACTCAACTCCAATCAATTGCTAATGTAGATCAGAATGCTAATCCTAAACAACCTAAAACCCAACAGGAGCAACCGAAGTCACCTTTATTTATCAACACCCGAATAACAGCAATCAGTCAATAACGTGCATCCACCAGCCTTGAAGCGTAAAAGAGGATGATTTAAACCTCACACTTTTTACATAAGGTAAAGTGACCTACATAAACATGTAGAACTAGGAGCACCGACACCGAAACAGAAACAGGTGGTTTCCAAGACAAAAGGAGGAAGCAAAACCTAATCGCGGCCACAACGCACAACAATTGAGCAATAATCATCTGCCAGAACTCAGATAGAGTATCCAATCTGAGAATAAGTGTGGGAACCAGACGGTGCTCACAGTTGGGGCGGTCGGGGGGCATGGAGGAGGCATCTGCGGCCTGAAGGAGGTGGCGAAGATGCTTCCACTGGCGCCCCCGGGACTGACCCTTGGGGTACTTGTCCGCCGTCTGCACCTTCTTGAACGGCAGCATCGGCGCCAGCACCATCTCCGTCCTCACGACCTCCGCCTCCATCCTTTTATACTCTCCCGCGCGGGCGACTCCGGTGGCTCCTCCGCTTCGAGGGCTCGAGGCGACGCGTGTTGCCGGAGAGGGAGGAGGGTTCGCCGCCGAGGGCCAATGGAAAGCTAGAGAGAGAAACCGCCTTCCTCCTGCAGGCCGCGACGCGGGGCGGCGGCGGCGGTGGAAGAGAGCCAACGGGAGGGGGAGCGGAGGCACACGGAGAGGGCGGGGCGGGGCGGCGCTTCGGGGAAAACAGAGGGAGCGGAAGCGGAGGAACGGGGGCTGGGTTTCCTTCGCTTTGCAGGGGCGGAGGCAGGGAGGGGGTGGATTTTGGGGCGTCGGATTGTAGGATTTAGGACGTATCGCACGGGGAGGGAGACGGAGGTCAGGTTAGAATTCAGCGGTTGAATTTTAGAACCGAGAGGTTGAATCCGAGAGGATGTCACTTTCTGATCATTACGTAGGATTTTATTTGTATTTGTAAAAAATTATCTAAAAATTGATTAATTAGGTTTAAAATATTCATCTCGCAGAGTACAACAAAACTGTGTAATTAGTTTTTAATTTCATCTACATTTAGTACTTTAAGTATGTTATGACATTTTAATGTGATGGTGAATCTTTTTTTACATAGTGTATTTAAGAGTTGCTTTTTGAAACTAAACTAGACCGGAAGCAGTGAGCGGACGCAATTTACCCACGCAGCCTTATTAAGGCCCCCGGTAACATGAGAAACGGCTCTACACACGGAGCGGCAAGGGAGTGCGGCTCCTCTCGTCGTTTTGCCATCCATGTCCTCGAGCGGCGGCCGACAGCGCGGCGTGGATCTCGCCCGCGGCGAGGAGGTGCGGGCCGGCGGAGCGGCACAGAGCTCACCCGCAGCCAGCAAGTGCGGGCCGACGGCGCGGCACAGAGCTCGCGGCGCGGAGCTCGCGCGCGGCCAACAGGTGCGGGCCGGCGACGCGGCGGCCGGGGCGCGTGAGCTCGCGCGACACAGGGCGGCCGGCGGCCTGGAGGTGCAGGGCGGCGGCATGGGGCGGCCGGCGGCAGCCAGCAGGAGGCCACGAGCGAGAGGAGTGGAGGCAGGAGCGTTTGGAGTCAAGAAGGGATAAGGAGAGAGAAAATGGAAAGGAAAGAGAGCGAAAGGAGAAAGGAAAAAAAGATAGGGGTATTATGGGTATTTTATCTACTTTGTATATGGGGAGGACCTACTTTACCAAACGTTTTCTCAACTAGGTGAGATGGAGAAAAAAGAGCTGCTTCACCAAAGGAGCTACAGCTGAAGCTATTTTAGGAGGAGTTGGAGCCCTGCCAAAGGAGCCCTAAGTATAATAAGAGATATATAAGAAGAGAAGAGATCATTCTCAAGATATTAAAAAATACAACCTATCACACAAAAAAACATTTTCATTCTGACTTCTAAGTATACGGTTACACAGCCAACCTCAATTCCTCAAGTAATCTACGTGCAGCAGTTCCATCTCCAACCACACGAACACAACAGGTGCATCCTACTTCCTACAATATATGCCACATCCCAATCAAACGAAAATGGATGCAGCTATCGACAGCGCAAAGGCGACGGCCGCCACGGACACACGAGACGTCCTCCATGCGGAGCTGGGCATCACCACTGGCCTCTGGCTGAACGGCGGCGAGTCCACCGCTGGAGACGTCGCCGTGGGATCCACCGGAGAGTCGGGCTGGCTTGAAGACTCCGGTGGAATCGGTGCTGCAAAGATGTGTCGATCAGATCTGTCAGTGAAAATTCAGACAAGGGAATTTGCATCTTTGACAAGAACAAGATGTAAGCAGAGGAGGCAAAGATCCTTACGCAGAGGGGGCAGCGCCGGAGCAAATGCAACAGGGCCTGCAAGAAACAGAAGGTTCAGTTAACTGTTCACTAGCCTGTTAGTTATCTTCAGAAGTTTATAGTGTTTGGGGTTCAAATTAATTCGCCTGTCCAAATAAGAAGATGCAATTACCTGGAGCTGGGATTTGCGTTGCCGTGTCTGCAACCACCGAAATCAAACAGACAATTTTCAGTGACTAAATCGATCTTGTTCGTAAAACAAAAGATAAGCAGCATGTGTTTTATGCACGAACCAACCTCTGCACTGCAGCGGGACGGACGTGGAGCTGCAGAGCTTGGGGAGGGAGATGGCGAGGGCGCGGTTGATGGGGAGGCTGAAGGGCACATTGCCGGTGAGGATGAGGCAGGCGCAGTCGGCGCTCGTGCGCACCATCTCCGCCAGCGAGCCGCAGCACTGCTGCGTCGGCGACCCGCCGCCGTTGGTGCTCCCCGTCACGAAGTTGAGGCACGGCGTGAACGTCGTGATCAGCGACGCCGTGCACGACGCCGCGATCTGCCCCGACGCCGGCGCCGCCGCCAGCGCCGCCACCAGCAGCGCCACCGCCGCCGCCGCCCGCGACTCCATCCTCCTGCCGCCACGTCCCATGGCGTGCGCTCGCTCTGGTGGTGCGTAACAAGTTTGGCACGTACGGGGTTTTGGAAGGACTGGATTTTTGGAAGCAGCAGCCTGTGATGTTGATGCATTATATCGGAGAATGCTTGGGAGTGGTAGATGAAGATCTGTTCAAGTTGGTTGCACGAACCGAGCTAACTGTTGACGCAAGCCAGTTCATGATCCAGGTTACTCCATACTTGGGGAGTGATCAAATCAAATGCAGCTTCCCGTCTTAGGTCGGGTAGAAATGGTTCGCGACCAAACGGATAAAAAAAGGGCAGCAATTCAAGATCATATTTTCTAGACGTGTGCCATGCTAACAATACGAACCAAGTTCAAGCATGGAAATATTTGGCGAGAAGTTGACCAACCACGGCACGCCCAGGTCTAACAGGTTTGCCTGACCTGCCACGAGCCCATGACACGAGTTAATGGGGGCAGTTCATGACGTCACCATGCGCGGCCTCGGCCTGGCCGTGGCGGCCGGTGCGCGGCGCGGTCGTTGGGCACCGGCCGCATGCGGGCACGCCGCGGCCGGTCGGTGCCTATCGCCGTGCATGGACTAATTTGCAAATAATTAGATCCAAATTAGGGGCCATTTCGCAAAACTATGATCGCCACCGAATCCATCTGCCGGCCTCGCCTTGGTCCGCCGTGGGCTCGCGCCGCCTCGTCGTCTCCGTCTCCGTCTCCGCCCACCTCCCCTCGAGAGCCGACCCCACGCTAGGGCTTCGCGCTCGCAATCCGCCGCTAATGCTGAGGCTAGGGCATTCCGCCGCCGCGCTGTTTGCGGCGGCCGGAGGCGAGCAATGGTGGGTGTGGATTTGCCGCGCGCAGGTCGGGCGGCGCAGGGCGGGCGCTCCTCACCTTCGCGTGCCGTCATTTTGGTCTTGAGGGGGCGGCGGTGTAATGTCGGACATCCGTGATAGTGGGCATGCCGTTTGTTTGGGGGGCCGTAAAGGGATGGCCTTGGAACGGGGATCGGATTTGCTGGGCACATGGGCGGTGGATGAGGAGGAGGCAGGCAGACGCTGGTGCCTGCGGGTCGAGCACAGCGCGGCATACAGGTAGTGACTAGTGGTGACCAGTTCACTCGATCAATTGTCATCGTTCCTTTCGCATTGTGAATCGTTTCGCATTGTTGGATGATAGACTTTTGGGGGTTGTTTCTTGCAGGCTGTCTGCCATGGAATGCCTGGAGGATCTCGGAGGAGATGGGCACCACCAAATGGCGATACTGCCTCGATTGATCGAGGAACTTTACAAGGTTAGCGGAAAACTGAGAGTTTACTGCAATTATAAATTCTTTCATTACTTGGGCATTTGCATGGTATTGGTTTCTTTGTAACTCTTGATAGCTGAAAACGGATGTGCAACATAGAGCCTCTGCATTGTATAGTCACTGGTCGGTAGTTCTGGAACAGCGAACCAGAGTAATTTTCCCAGTTGTCAATGAAGAGGCGAAATGTTCTGTTTTCATTTACAACTAGAGAGTGCTGTATTGTGATAGCCAACATGGTTCAAGTTTAAGAAAACTTCACGAACAGAGAGGAGATTGGGGGCGGAATGAACGGTTCTGCAAAGAAAATACATAATATCAACCTTTTCATAAGAAAAAAAGGCAATGTAGAAACAATATTGTACCTTGGTATTTAAGACCTCCTGATGACTCAGTTTTACATGGGAGGTTATAGGCTCGATTGTAGTCGTAGAACCAGAATTTTGGGCAGTTTGTTACAGCTGAAATGCCCTGAACAGAGAGGGGATTGGGGGCGGAGGTATAGGGGTAAAATAGCCAGTTTGAGGAACATTGCGGTTTGGTAGTGATTGCAGACTAGCAAAGTGTCACGACATTTGTTAATGGTGATTTAAAGGAGGAAGGGTGTCATTGTTGTGGTAGAGTAATATTGAGGCTGTTTCCATTGTTCAGATGAACGTGGTAAATATCCATGGGTGGGGGTTGGTGCTTCCATACAGCTTTGAAGAAGTCGGTTGCAGTTAATTGTCAACAAGAGTTTTCTTCATGGCAAAGGAGGATTACGGTAGTCCGTAACAGATCATTGATTGAGGTGCATCCTATAGTATCACTTGTAGGAGTTGCAGGTGAGGCAGAGGAGGGTGATAATAAGAGGTTTAGAGAGGCTGAAATCAACAAAAGTGTCTCTCTGACTTAATGAGGACAAGTTCATAGGTGAAGAAGGAAGCGTATCACATGTCATGATGAACTAGCAAAAGTTCAGTCTATTAAGGATTGGTGAAAGATTGGTTGCTTGGAGAGTAAAGAGGACTTCAATTGTATGTTGAATCCCACTTGCTATGTTTTACTTGAATGTAAAAAAAAGGCGGGATTTGAACATTTTGAAAGGTTTATGGGATTTAGTAAACGGATTTCTTAAATGAATAAAATATGCCAGGGGTCCTTAAACTTGTTCTGCAGACATCGAGGCCCCTAAGCTCTTAAAATGCATATCTGGGTCCTTAAAATGCAAATCTTGTCCTTGAATAAAAAGGATTAGCTTTCGGTGGTTTGTAAAATAATAGAGATTCATGTGTTTTGAGTTGCAAAAAAATTGACTTCAAGTTGAATGATTAAGCGGAAATAGATAATTCGTTACCAAAGGTTTCTTACAAGTACAAATAAGTCAGAAGTTTGTCCTTTCACTGAACTTAAACACACAAATGTTCTAATAATTGGTTAGATGTGTCTTAGGTGGGTTCGGTCATGTGGATGATCTTCCAAGTTTGAAAAATAGACTTTCATTTGCTTTACCTTGGCTTGTAATTAGTGATTGTACAATCAACCTCACAATTGATGATATGATGTCTTGTTCGCACAGCATGCACATCTGAGTTTCTTGACCGTTGTCGAATTCATTAGATATTGCATATCTTTATTTCTAGCATTTAATCAATCGTACAGTGATTTCTCTTGCCAGCTTCATTCTACCCGTTGCATTTATATACTGATGACATGACGGTGTTGTACACATACCATTTATATACTGATGATATCATCTATATCTACCCATACCATTTATATCCTGATGATATCATAGTGTTCTTGAAGGAACAAATCTGCCTTAAATTATTGTTGGTTTTATTTGAGAAGATGACCGTTGCTACTCCTAGGCCATCGCCGGCTATATATGCGCATCACACCAGTGTATTATTTGTCTCCTTCGCCCTCATAATCTCCGTGTTGCCTCTTTACGAGTAGCGGTATTTGATTTCTTAACCTTCTTTTGCATGTCTTGGTTATCTTCCGTTTCGATGTCTGGCTATTGTTGCATATATCGGGCATGTTTGCTCGGAGCCCTGGAGCCGACTGCCTGGCTCAAGCAACAACACCATCCACAGGCCACCGAAATCCAAAGTCCGGATTTGCTGCCTGGGTCAGGCAACGTGGCCGGAGCTGTAACTAAACATGCATCAAGCATAGCTTGGCCGCGTTTTTGATTATTGTTTCCAGACTCAATCTGATCCTTTTTATGATATTGACAACTCCCGTAGTCCAACATCCCATGCAGTATTTAGAGTTTTTAGATACCTCTTTTTCATACCATTTCTTTCTCCATATACGTTTTTATTACTATTTGATTTTTCCTTCTGTTTTCTTTTTTGCATGCCCGTGATCTTCATAGGCCGGATTTGAAGCTGTTACCCTATCGTTGTCTCAAGGTGAGTTTGCTCTAACTCTAATCTCTATCTGTTAGACATATTTGTACTTTATACATAAACCATGGGGTGATGATGGATTGATGGGTGAAAATAGGAACAGTGGTTTATGTCTGACACTCTGGCCCAATAGTAGATATGAGAAAAATCCGCATGGGATGCTTTTTCTGAACAAAAATTAGTGCATAGTATGTCGTGTATTCATATTTCATAGTAGGGAATTTTATGGATATAAGTCAGGGTACGGGGTGAGCAATATCTACTCCATTTGTATCCAGTAGCCAATAATTAAAAAGTTGGATTGGATGTTGTATAAAACGTGTAGTAGCTGTGAAATGTTAATATCCTTTACTATGGACTTTGATTTCCCAATCATCGACTCCTTGTAATGTGAATTTGTGAAGTACATGCACTTTACCTTTTCTGTTAATTATCATTAATCTAACACGTTATAAGATCTGTGCCCGCTATGAATCCAACCTATATACATTCCGAGTTCATGTCCCTAGTAACCTGTAGTCACATTCTTGGTAGCAATTGAAGTGTCGAACTGTTTGTCAAGAACTTTGTGCACTAAAAATAGTCCCTGATCTGATATAGATCTTATATCAGCATGTGATTTAACCAGTGTTTTAGAATTTCCTCATGATGGTGACTTTTGTACAAGAAAAGAAGAGAAATTCCAGGACCTTATCCAAGTGTCCTTATCGTGCATCATGAATAGGTTTGTCTGGCAAGACCGCAAGACTATAATGGATCTAGGTGCATGCACAAGGTCATCTACATACTGCTTACTGCAACCATGAATTCTGTAAATTGTCTCAGTAGGTTTTGTAGGAAACTTAAGTAGAGGTTTAGTGGAAACAATCTCTACAGAAAGCATCAAACAGATTTATATATCTGACTTGATCATAATTTTTGGAAAGCTTTGTTTTTCGTGGTTTCTATTGAGATTTTTGTTATGCATGGAAGGATTTGGTCTATGGATACCCGGCCATTCATTGATGTCTTAGTTCACCTCTTTTTCAATAAGGACCCTTGATGTATTTTATTGATATTGAAAAGTAACAATAGCTTCTCTGTGGCATTTAGATCCAGGGAATAAAGGCGTTTGAGTGTTCTGCTCCTGCAATACTAAATATGTCTGCGGATTATAATGGTTCGTCTGAGAAGGGTGCTGGCCAGCCAATGGTAAGTTATTCCATCAACTTGTTTTCTTGATAAGGATGAAATCAACTACATTTGGACCACATGCATAATGCAACACTTTTCTGAATGTCCATTTTTTTTACTGAGTTAATGCCATGTTTCTTTCAATTACCCAATCCTAATAAGCAATATGTCCTATTTCCTCATTGAATAAGATAATTATTAAGTTATTTTCATGAATGTTTAGTTCTAAGTACAGTTGTGATAGAAGGACGTATATAAGCTTACTTTAGCACAAACTCGAATTTGAAATTGCAGAAATCTCATACTGATTGATACAAATTATTTGAAACTTGGAGTCTTGTTAAGTGTTGGCAAATGTCTCCATATGACATTAACTGTTTTATAAAATGTACTGTTAGGTTGATTTATTGTTTTGTACTCTTTCTTTGCTTCGCCCTTTTCTTTTAGCTTTGCCAATAACATAAGATAAAGGGATGACCTCCAGCTGCTTCGGTAATATCCTGCCAGGAGTACTTTCAAAAGTTAATATCGTGAGAGTAGAGTCAGAGTATCTATTGGAGGTTCTATCTGTCAAAGCAATGAAAATTATCCTTCAATGTGTTGATTTTCTGTTTTCTTTCTGAAATGTAGGCTGTTGGTGGGAAGCAGTTTCCACGAGGTCTTAAGGGGCACTTTGTCACGACCACAGGTAACCAGGAAGGGACCAATGAAGGTGGGGGAAACATCAGCGAAGCTGCCTATGGCAGCAAGGTGGCAATCCACAACCCCACAGAAGACTTCTGTTGGCCCGTTGTAGTGATCAGTGGCGAGGAGGAAAACATCGGCAAGATCGCCTATGACAGCATCCTCAACCTGGAATCGCCCGATCCCACCACGCTCCTGAGGATCATGATGGGGGACAAGTACAGCACCGACAAAGTCTCAGAGCAGTTCCAGAACGTGGCTCGCCTCCAGGCTCCTGACTTCGCCACCCTCCTGACTGTCATGAACAACGCTGGATATGGTGAGGCCACAGACGACGGCCACTATGATGTGAACAAAGTAATGACGAAATTAGAAGGGTGGTAACCACTAGCCAGCGACAAGTCATGCTTAAGCCTGCGACTGCCCTGCCATGATGCCCCATCGTTCTGCAGCTTTATATGTAGGCTTGCTTAGTTCGTTGATTGATGGCTATCTGTTCTCTTTTTGCCTGTGTTCTGACTCCAGATTATTAGATTGTCTGGTGGTCAGCTCAGAATGTTCCTGATCCTGAAGTTGTCTGGTTAATAAAGCTATATGCACTGTGCTCAACTCCCCAGTTCGATCTCGTGTACTGGACTTGGGTATCTATTTCTTCTTATCTACAACTACAACAATGCTACATGATTGCTTGCAGTTTGCTCGAGTTTTCTTAGTAACACCGTATACCAAACTGGGGCAAATGGTTGTATGGACCTGGTTTATTTATGGAATTAAATCTTGGATTTTATCAATTTGGTATGCTTGCGGGTTTGTGGTTTATTATACGTGAAAAGTATTGCCTGCAAGGAAGTGCGAATGTGTCCAATAATAATTTGCCGAATGACAGTGAGCATTGGAGCACAGACCCGCATATCCTTGTTAGATTTCCTGATCCAGTCATGCTGGTGTGAGAACTCACGCGAATTAGAATCCATTATTTATTTAGCTGAATTCGAATGGATTCTAACCATGTTGAATAGTGTATTTGGAAGATTTGTCCTGTCATTAGCTGTGTGCCTGTGTAATGGAAATGGTAACAGGCTAGTCTAGTTTGGAACATGAACCCAACTAGTAAAGCAACCAGCGAACAAAACAAAAGGTCCGGATGGAGCAGCAGATGTGGTCATGTTGTCTTGATGCCTTTCATCATGCTCCTGACCTATCGATCCATTGCTGCAGAACAAAATGATCCACAGGATTCAAGTGACAGTGCTACAGCGCTATGGATATGCCATGCTATGTACTAGCAAAGACATAAGGACAAAGCAGTCCACAAATTCAGCAAGCCTGAATCTCACTGTGAAACAGAGTTGGTAGTAGGTCGATAACTTTGCTCAAACTGCCAGTGGAGCCAGTGAATCATGCTTCCTTTGGAAGAAATTGGAAGGGAAGATAAAAATGGCTCAATGAAAGGGTAGTAGTTGTGAACAAGCCCATGCCATATGATCGATCCTCTTGTTAAGCACGTCGACGCTGCAGATGTGGCCCACCAAAAGACGATCACCAAAGGATCCGCACTGGCCTTGGTCAGTCAGCACGACGAAGAGGGCCGTGATGACAGGGAACTCCGGCGGCGCCTCCGGCAAGGCAACCCCGCCTCCCTGAAGCCGTCGAACCCCCAGAGCTCTCTGGCAGAAACCTCCCACTCTTTCTTCCACCGCGCGCCCCGGCGGCATCTCCAGCGCCCACGTCACCAGCACGTCGTCGGCTACTGCTTGGCCGGGGAACCATCGCCATCCCCGGCGGAGCAGCAGCCCATGGCCCGGGTCAGGTTGTTCGCCTGGTCCCTGACCTTGAGCGCCTGCGCGGCGTCGAGCTGGCACTCGCCCGGCACGCAGCTCGATGAAGCCGAAGCCGCCGGAGGCCGGCGGCCGGCCGCGGTGATGAACAAGGCCGGCCACGGCGGCCAGCATCGCCACCACGACGGCGGTGCATGGGGTACGCGGCCTTCGGGAACGCCGCACCGGAGAGCCTCCTCACGGGCTTCGGCTTCGACGAGCCCGGCCTGACTCCTGAGTTGGGCGCCGGCGCCGCAGTGGCCGGCAGGACCCTGAGCTGAGGGTGGACGGTATCTCAGATAGCGACCGGGTGGTCGGTATTTCAGATACCGTCCACCCCTGGATGCATATGGACCGTCCGATCCCACCTGTGCGGTGCAGATATCGCGAGCATCTCGATCAATCAAAAGCGTCTTGCTGCGCCAGGCGCGCGCGGCAGCCGGCGGCTCATCTGGAGAAGCAGCGAGTCGCTGACTTCGTTCACCTCGCCGGCGACGGTGGACAGGGGTGGCGCGAGCGTGACCGCATGTGTTCGTCCATGCCATGTGGCCGGTGAGCTGGGGCTTCCGGCGAGGCTCGTCGATGGCTCCAGGTGCTCCGAGCCTCCGACGCACCGGACGCGACGCCAGGATCCCAGCACGTAGATGGGAGCGGAACGCCGGGCCGCCGCCGCGGCCATGGCTGACGGCGCCGTGCTGGTGGAGGAAAGAAGGAAGGGAAAGGGCTGGATCGGTATCATATCGTTAGTTGATGTTATGAAACAAGAATATTGGCAGGATTTGGAATTTTGGATCCCCCTAACTGCCATCCTGGCGAACGCCGTGGCGTGGTGCCTGAAGACCCGGACAGAAGCAGTTGCAGAGAACTTGTGACGGAGATGCTGTGTGTGACGAGAGATGAGAATCCAACCACCAACGATGTGTATGTGTTTCACAAGTGACAACATGTTATCATTATTGGCAAGCTCTACGTCGAAACCGTGGCTCACTCTCACATCTGCGCGCACGCTGACGTTCTCGACGACGATGGCTATACGACAACTTCAAAAACCTCAACGTCGCCAGCGAAGTTGTGCACCGACTTGCCATTAAGCAAATAGATCTTTGTTTGACCAACATCATAAGATGATCATGAAGATGAATATCCAACATCGGCACAAGTTGGTTGCAGGGACCGCGAACCAAGCCAATCTTGGCGCATTCTGGTTAGCTGCCTGCAGTTTGTCAGAATGCTTTCGACCTGTTTTAGGTCAGGTAGGAATGGTTCGTGGCCAAACTAATCAATGACGTTAGAACAGTACGCATTGCGACTTGGAAGAGTTTCTAGGCGCTTACCAACTAACTCTACGAACAAAAGTCCAAACCTGTAGAAACTGAAAAGTCCCAACTGGCTGGCTGGTCCTGCCGACTCGACCGTCCCCGCGTCGCCCTCAAGGCGACTCGGGTGGAACCGCCGCCGCCGCCGCTGCTTGCGCCGCCGTCACCGTTTATCTCTGGCCTCCGTTCTTCCTCGCCCCCGGCCTCCTAGGCGGGGCAAGGGGAGCGGGGGTCCGTCCTCTAATAGATCGAGTCCTTAATCGAGTCTTTAGGTCTAGGGTTTGTTCGCCGTCAATGCTTGGCGGTGGAATTAGGGTTTGCCGGAGGAGCATCGCTCCTTTGCGGCTTGTTTTTTCCTGGTGGCATTGGCGATGCGGAAGCGACGGCGTTGCAGGGGAATAACTTCTCCCGGCTTCTTCCGTTCTCCGGTGGCGTTCTTCTCCGACGTCAACGGAGAGGCTGGGGAGACCCGTTCATGAGTCTGGGACCGGCGCATCTTCGTCTTCTTCAGGCGATGATGTTGCTGACCCTTTTAATCTCAAGGAAGATGGTCTCTAGTGGAAATCCGAGTTATGCTCGGGTTGCCGGCAGTGGAATCGAAGGATGCGTCGTGGGTGCCGGAGTTGGCCGATGCGCCTGGGAGGCAGCGTACTCGGCTGATTTGCCTAGCAGTAAGCCCTCCTCTGCGGCCTCCATTTTGTGGAGATTGGCTCTGGCGTCCGGCGATGATTGGGAAACGGATTCAGCGGCGGTGACGAACGGATCCCTGAGGGTTTCGAGGAAGATGACTAGGAGTTTTCAACTTCTCCGTAATTTTTCTTTTCTTTGGGTTCCTGTTTGTAAAAGGACCGGTGTACTGTGCTAAGATGAATACATTCCTTCTAAAAAAAACTAACTCTACGAACAAAGTTCAAACGTAAAAAGATTTAGTTGGTGAGAAGTTGACCAAACACAACACACACAAGTCCAAGCTCACTGGTGCTTCATTTCCTAACCGGCTAACGTAGCCAGGCCAGCCACGAGCCCACGACAGGTCATCCAAATCATCAAATTTTGACCTGTCACCAACAAAATCATCGCATTGCTATAAATCACAAAACCTTTGATTGATGCCCAGAAGCACGCTCTCATCTGTGAATCGAAGCCAAAATGGGGTCAGCTCATTACGCCGCCGCCGTGCGCGGCGGCCTCGGCTTAGCCGTGGCGGCCGCGCTCCTGGCGTGCCGGTGCGGCGCGGCGCAGCCGTCGTCGGGCTCCGGCTGCATGCCGGAGCTTGTCAGCCTGTCGCCGTGCATGGACTACCTGTCGGGCAACGCGACGACACCCGACGGGCCGTGCTGCACGGCGGTGTCGGCCATGCTGGGGTCCAGCCCGGGCTGCCTTTGCATGGTGGTCAGCGGCACGGCCGCGTCGCTCGGCGTCGCCGTCGACGGCGCCCGCGCGGCGCAGCTGCCCGCGGCGTGCAATGTCCAGGCCCCACCTGCCAGCCAGTGCAACGGTAAGAGGAATTGGCAAACAGATGGTTGAGATCATCAGCGCAGGTTAATTTAAACATCTCGCGCGTTTGTGCAGCGGCGGCGCCGGGCACAGTGACACCGGGGGCTCCGGCCGCGGCGGCGCCGTCAGACGCCAGCGCGACCCCAGCAGGTGCAATACCCAGCTGTACATTGTTCAGGCTCAAAAACTGCTAGACTAGTAGCATTTGCTGATCCCAGCATCATTTTGTATCTCTGAATGTCGCTGATCGACGCTGCAGGATCTGGATCCAAGACTACACCGGAATCCACACTTCCCTACTCTGACGGAAGCACAGGCGGCAAGCCTGGAGTGGTCTTCGTCTTCGCCGCCGCAGCACTGGCGTGTCTCCATCGCTTCTGAGATGATGCGAGAGCTTCCCGTGTTCGTCAGTCACGGACGAACGATTGTTTCGCAGGAGCAGCCTGTACAGTTGGGGGAATTTGTCGCTTCAGGATTCTTACACTGACGTCACGTGAGCATTTTCGCCGTTACCGGTTAGGTTGCGTCTGTCAGCATGTTGAATTGTTGATGGCCTCTCAGGGTTGATGTCATATTTTTTCATGTGCCGTATTCCCCCCTGAAATCTCGGGAACATGTGACGGGAACTGCTCGAGTACTCCTCTTTTTTTAAATTATACGAATCTTAAAGCAAATAAATAATTAATAAACTACTCTTATTTATTATTTTCTTCTGGGTCCCGTTTGGGCCTGGCCCTGCCCGTGCCCATCCCCATCCCATCCCTTCTTTCGGATCCGCTTTCAGCGCTCAGCAGCTTCTTTTCCGCGAACCACCACCGAGCGGCGGCGCCGGCGCGCACTCCGAATTTTCAGCGTTCAACCGCCTCCATGAGGGCGAGGCCTCCCTGCGCCTGTGCCAACAATTAAGCTCTGCTCCTATCCATCAAATACCAAGTTAATTAGAGCGGCGGCGACGATCCACGGCAGCAGCCAGCAAGCCCACCTTGCATTAATTTGCGAGGATTGAGTCCCAACCCTACCAAATCGCTGCTACATTGGTTTACGCTGATATGTGATCTTATTCGCTGGCGTAGTTGAGACCTGAGAGTAGTATATGAGGTCAAGTTTACCAACCATGTAACGATCCACAACTCTTTTACTGATACTAGGTAAGTGCCCGTTCGTTGCTACGGGTATGATACATAGAGCAAAGATAATTGTCGGGGACAAAGCCAGGGGTCCCCTAACCATCGGGGTAATCACCCTGTAAAAACATAAAAACGCACTAACCGCGAAAGAACCGCGTCATCACCCAAACTCCGCCTCGCTCGAGGGAAGCGAGCCCCCTCGAGCGGGCGAAAACAAACTCCGCCTCGCTCGAGGGTCGCGAGCCCCCTCGAGCGGGCGAAACAAGCTCCGCCTCGCTCGGGGGTAGCGAACCCCCTCGAGCGGGCAAGGCAGCCTCCGCCCGATACACTCCGGCGCGCCACCCGACGAAGGCGATTGATGCCCGCCCCATCAGCCAAGCGCCGAAGTCAAAAGGCAGTCTTCCCCCATACCGCGCCGGACATCAACAGTGCCCACTGTTCCACCTGCTCCGGTCGCCATCCGCCCTCACCGCCACTGTGAAAGCGCACGCGGCGGTACAGAGCACCGTGCGGACTCTCAGGGGTCAATCCGCGCCCCTGTTCCACCAACTCCCGGTCAGGTGATGGCAAGCGACAGGTCGAGTCCGCCAACTCTCGGCCATCCCCTGACGAACGAAGCACGCCTCGCGCTGTGGCCGACGACGACGACCAAGCCGGGCCCTGTGCTGCCGACTCTCGTCCTTCCTCCACCTACCCTACCCTCGAGGTCAATCAGCGATGGGCAGCTGGACATGGACTACGACGGCAACACCCCTCGAAGCCGCTCCAGGACAAGCACAGGGACAGCCACGACGCCCGCAGAGGCCAGGGATCGCCATGAATCTCCTGCCAGGGTCAAGGACGATGACAGGCCCGACGCCATACTCTCCAGTACACCCCCCTGTGGCACACCTCACGCATGTACTTGTAAACGCCTCCCCCTCCTTTCTCTCCTTGGTTTATAAGAGGAGGAGGGGACCGACCAGAAAAGAGGGAGATCACGACACACGGGACAAACATCCGACTACATCCCAACACTCGCTCTCAGGGACTTGGAGAAATCTCCTCTCCCGCATTGCTTGTAGCCCCCCTTCTGCAAGCACTCCGGTGTAAGATAGTACAGCGCCCTTGAGCGCCCTTGCTGGACGTACGACCCCCACGGTCGGAACCAGGATAAACACCGCCTCATTGTACTAAGTTCTTGCATCAACCGTCAAGGGACGGGACACAGCGCATTCTGTTTAGGCGCCGGGGATTGACCGACCAATTCCGGCACCGACAGTGGCGCGCCAGGTAGGGGAGCGCGCTGTGATCGATCACACCCGACAAGTTCCCTTGACGGCAAGTCGCGACGAGACCATGCCACCTCGATCCGCCACGGGGTCCCCCGGTCCGCTTCCGCGCGGATACCGGATCACGTTTGGGAGCCTGGAGTTCGAAGCGACCGGTGAGGGCCTCCTCATGCGGCTCGCCTCCAGGCCACCCAGCGTGACGCCCGACACCCCGACATCACCGACGCCAGTCCAGCTCAGGCGACGGCGGAGACTTCGCGAGCTTCAGTTTAATACGGAGCAGCGCGTCGCTCCGCGCGTCGTCCTCCCCGATTGGGACGCCCACCTGCTGCTTCAGCCCGCGGCCACATTAAGGGGGGTGGACTCCCACCGGCAGTTCCCGCGGAGGGAACGCACCGGGAAAATGTGGCCAGGCTAGCGCGCCTCCCGTTCGGGATGAGCAACGCGGCCGCAAGCCGCTCCACGGCGATTAGCGCCATCCTGGGCGCGAGTGGAAACTCGCCAAGACATCGGCAGGCCCCAATCCGCGACCTCGGCACTTCTTCGCCCGGTGGGCTCCACTCCGAGTCAGCGGACGAAGAAGATGTGTGCGGCCAGGAACACCCGGACCTGGATTACACCGAGTTGCGCAACCACGAAAGCCTCATCGCCTTCCAGGCCGTCGCGGACTTTTGCCTCACCTGCTCCGACGACTCCAGCGAGGGGGAATATGACCCCACGCGGGAATGCTTCGTCCTCGACGGCGAAGTAGAGTCCGTGGGAGAGGATGAAGAGACGCGCGACGGGGCCGGACACGCCGAACCACCACCGGCGCCCGCCGAGCCAGCGAGCGATGCCGCACTCGCGCAGGCACAGCTTGCGTAGGTGCAAATGCTGGAAGCCAAGCTCCAACAGGAGCGCCAACAGGTACAGGAGCTGCGCGCAGCCCTGGAAGCCCAGCAGCCCAAACGCGGCGAACGCGCGCGAGCTGCCGGGCGTATTGCTCAAGCGCGCATCATGGGCGACGGCGACGACGCCGGTCCTGCCATGCCGCCACGAGCAAGCCAGAAGCTCGTCGCCGCAGCAACCTTGATTCGGGCCATGCCCGAACCATCGACACCGGAAGCGCGCAGCATGCGGCGCCAGGTGCAGGCCCTTGTCGAAGAAGCGGCCGTGCAACAAGCGGAAAGTTCCGCCTCCCTCTTGCGCCACCAAAACAGTTCAAGAGCTGGAGGCGACAAGTGGGATAAGGAGCAATCCGTCCACACCCCGCCCGGGGGCGCGTGGACGCCTCACCGTCCAACGAACGACGGAAGGGCGCTCGTGGCCGGCGATGGCGAAACAAGGAGGTCCGCGAAGGACCGACTTGTGGACACGCGGGGCGCCGTCGACGATGGCGACGCGCGCAACGTCCTGAACAGGAAGAGGCAGGACGCGGCGCCTCCCCGCAGCAGGCACCCCCGACGGGGAGGCCGCTATGACAGCGAGGAGGACAGAAGCCCGACGCCGGAACCCCCGGGAACCCCGGTGTTCAGCCGAAAGATCCGTTCGGCCGCCATCCCGCCGCGTTTTCGCCAGCCAACCACGATCACCAAGTATTCGGGTGAGACGAAACCCGAGACGTGGCTCAACGACTATCGCCTAGCCTGCCAGCTGGGCGGGGCCACCGACGATGCCATGATCATCCGCAACCTTCCGCTTCATCTCGCGGACTCGGCGCGGACGTGGCTCGAACACCTACCCGCAAACCAAATCCACGACTGGGACGACCTGGTCAAGATGTTCGTGGGTAACTTTCAGGGCACATACGTGCGCCCCGGAAACTCCTGGGACCTGCGCGGGTGCCGGCAGGCGGCCGGCGAGCCGCTGAGGGACTTCATCCGCCGTTTCTCCAAGTGCTGCACCGAGCTCCCGAGCGTGGGTGACTCCGAAATCATCCACGCCTTCCTCGAAGGCACGACCTGTCGAGAGCTGGTGCGCGAGCTGGGGCGAAACCATCCCACCAGTGTCAACGCTCTGTTCGACATCGCCACCAACTTTGCCTCTGGAGAGGAGGCTGTCGGGGCGATCTTCGACGGCAAGACCAAGGGGAAGCGCGCGGAGGAGCTGCCCGCGGAGGGCAGCAAACCCAAGGCCAAGACGAAGAAGCAGAAACGGGGCAGTAAAGGCAAGGGGCCCCGGCAAGCCGCGCAGTAGCAGCGGCAGGGCGAAGACTCTGACGACGCCCTCGTGGTCGAGCGAGGCCGCAAAGGCCCTCGGGGCCCCCCTCAGGGGGGAGGCCTGTTCGACGAGATGCTGAAGAAGCCGTGCCCGTACCACAAGGGCCCTGTCACCCACACCCTCGAACAGTGTGGGATGATCAAGGGCTACTTCAGGCGCACCTCCGTGAAGGAGGATGGCCCGAAGAAGGATACGGGCGATGGCGGCAACGACGAGTTCCCTCATGTGGAGAATGTATTCTTCATCGTGGGGGGGCCCACCGTGAACGCGACGTCCCGGGAACAGAGACGTGAACGCCGAGAGGTCTTCTCCGTTCACCCCGCGACGCCAACTTACCTCGCCTGGTCGGACGAGACCATCTAGTTCGGCCGCGAGGACCATCCGGACTATGTCCCGAATCCAGGGCGCTATCCGCTTGTCGTCGACCCCGTCATCGGCAACACGCGATTCTCCAAGGTGCTGATGGACGGGGGCAACAACCTCAACATCCTCTACGTCCACACCCTAGAGCTCATGGGCATCGGCACGAACCAGCTGAGGCCAAGCAAGGCGCCGTTCCACGGCATCGCGCCGGGAAAACGGGTCCAACCCCTCGGGCAGATCGACCTGCCCGTTTGCTTCGGTACTCCCGAGAACTTCCGGAGGGAGACCCTCACCTTCGAGGTGGTGGGATTCCCAGGAGCGTACCATGCTATTTTCGGGTGACCGTGCTATGCCAAGTTCATGGCGGTCCCCAACTACGCCTACCTCAAGATGAAGATGCCAGGGCCAAAGGGCGTCATCACCGTGGGATCGTCGTACGAGCACGCCTATACGTGCGACGTCGAGTGCGTCGAGTGCGCGGAAGCGCTCGCCTACAGCGAGACCCTAGTGGCGGATTTGGAGAAGATGGCGAACGAGGCCATCGACTCCACCAAAAGGCACACGGGCACCTTCGAGGCTGCGGAACACACCAAAGCGGTGCCCCTCGACCCCGCCGCCCCCGAGGGCAAGGCATTGAGGGTCAGCACCACCCTCGACCCCAAATAGGAAGCAGTGCTCGTCGACTTTCTCCGCGCCAACGCCGACATTTTCGTGTGGAGACCCTCGGACATGCCGGGGATCCCGAGGGAGGTCGCCGAGCACAGCCTCGACATCAAGCCACACTCCAAGCCGGTGGTACAGCGACTGCGGCGGTTCGACGAGGAAAGACGCCGCGCCATCGGGGAGGAGGTGCACAAACTCCTGCAAGCCGGATTCATCAAAGAGGTATTTCACCCAACCTGGCTTGCTAATCCTGTTCTAGTTAAGAAGAAAAACGGAAAATGGCGCATGTGTGTAGATTACACCGGTTTAAACAAGGCATGCCCTAAGGTTCCATTTCCTCTGCCTAGAATAGATCAGATAATAGACTCCACCGCTGGATGTGAATTGCTATGCTTTCTTGATGCTTATTCCGGTTATCATCAAATCAAGATGAAAGAGTCCGACCAGCTCGCGACTTCTTTCATCACCCCGTTTGGCATGTTTTGCTACGTCACTATGCCGTTCGGCCTCCGAAACGCTGGAGCTACATACCAGCGATGTATGCAACACGTTTTCGGAAGCCACATCGGGCGGACCGTTGAGGCATATGTCGACGATATCGTTGTGAAAACCAGAGAGGCGAACGATCTGGTCAACGATTTGCAAATCACGTTCGGTTGCCTCCGGGCGAACGGGGTAAAATTGAATCCGGAAAAATGCGTATTCGGGGTGCCGCGAGGCATGCTATTGGGTTTCATCGTCTCCCAGCGAGGCATCGAACCCAACCCCGAAAAAGTCTCGGCCCTGGAACGAATGGGGCCAATTCGGGACCTCAAGGGGGTGCAAAGGGTACTGGGCTGCCTTGCAGCTCTCAGCCGCTTCATCTCTCGACTTGGTGAAAAGGGCTTACCTTTGTACCGGCTCCTAAAAAAGCACGAACGCTTTTCATGGACCCCCGAAGCCCAAAAAGCCCTCGACGGGCTAAAAGCGTCGCTCGCACACGCACCCATCCTCACGCCGCCGCGGAACGGTGAGCCTCTCTACCTATATGTGGCTGCGACAACGCAAGTTGTCAGCGCCGTCGTCATTGTGGAAAGGATAGAGGAGGGCCACGCTCTGCCGGTCCAGAGGCCGGTGTACTATGTCAGCGAGGTGCTGACCGAAACCAAGATGCGGTATCCACAGATCCAGAAGCTAATCTACGCTGTAGTGCTCGCGCGTCGAAAGCTGCGACACTACTTCGAGGCCCACCCGGTCACCGTGGTCTCATCTTTCCCTTTGGGGGAGATAATCCGCAACCCGGACGTCTCGGGTAGAATAGCGAAGTGGTCTATGGAGCTCGTAGGGGAGACTCTCTCCTACGCACCGCGAAAGGCGATAAAATTGCAAACCTTAGCGGATTTCGTCGCTGAGTGGACCGACGTCCAACTTCCACCGCCGCAGATCCAAGCCGAATGCTGGACCATGTACTTCGACGGGTCGGTGATGAAAACCGGGGAAGGCACGGGCCTCCTCTTCGTCTCACCCCTCGGAGAACATATCCGGTACGCGGTTCGCTTGCACTTCCCAGCGTCGAACAACATGGCGGAGTACGAAGCCCTCCTTGCTGGGCTCCGCATCGCCATCGACCTCGGCGTCAAACGCCTCGATGTCCGGGGAGATTCTCAGTTGGTCATCGACCAAGTGATGAAGAACGCAAGCTGCCGCGACGAAAAGATGGAGGCGTATTGCAACGAGGTTCGTCGTCTCGAGGACAAATTCTGTGGCCTCGAGCTGAACCATATCGTGCGCAAATACAACGAGGAAGCGGATCAGCTGGCCAAGATCGCGTCAGAGCGAATCACCGTTCCTCCGAACGTCTTCGCCCGCGACCTCGACCGCCCCTCCGTCAGCTTCGAATCAAAGGCCGGAGCCCACGGGATACCCTCGGGGGCTGCGGGAGTCGAGCCCATGGAAGAGGACCCCCTCGAAAGAGGGGCTCGAAGCCCTCGACGCTGAAATCTCTTCGGCCGAGGCCATGGAAATCGACGAAGACACGCGACCGCGAGACTGGCGTGATCCGTACCTCGCGTGGATCGACCGCGGGGAGCTGCCCTCGGACCGAACCGAGGGGCGCCGCATCTCCAGAAGGGCCAAGACCTTCGTCTCGGTCGGCGGCGAGCTGTACAGGCGCAGCGTCTCAGGGATCTTGCAGCGATGCATCCCCATCCCCGAGGGAAGGCAGTTGATCCGCGACATCCACGCCGGGGCGTGCGGACACCACGCAGCGCCGCGCACCCTCGTGGGTAACGCATTCCGGCAAGGCTTTTACTGGCCCACCGCCGTGTCCGACGCGAACGAGGTCGTGCGCACCTGCGAAGGGTGCCAGTTCTACGCACGAAAGACGCATCTCCCGGCGCACGCCCTGCAGACCATCCCTGTAACATGGCCTTTCGCGGTCTGGGGGTTGGATCTCGTGGGGCCCTTCCGCCCAGCGCCCGGGGGATTCACCCACTTGTTGGTAGCCATCGACAAGTTCTCGAAGTGGATCGAGGTCCGGGCCATCACCAGCATCAGATCCGAGCAGGCCGTGATGTTCTTCACCGACATCATCCACCGATTCGGGATACCCAACTCAATCATCACGGACAACGGCACCCAATTCACCGGCAAGAAGTTCTTGGAGTTCTGCGACGACCATCACATTCGCGTTGATTGGTCGGCCGTGGCACATCCGCAAACGAACGACCAAGTAGAACGTGCCAACGGCATGATACTACAAGGCCTGAAGCCAAGAATCTTCAACAAGCTGAACAAGTTTGGCCGGAAGTGGGTTGCTGAGCTGCCATCAGTGATCTGGAGTCTCAGGACAACCCCAAGCAGGGCTACGGGCTTCAGCCCGTTCTTCCTCGTCTATGGCGCCGAAGCCGTCCTCCCAACAGACTTGGAGTACGGGTCTCCGAGGCTTAAGGCCTACCAGGAAGACCGAAACCAGCGGGACCGCGAGAACTCGCTGGACCAGGTGGACGAGGCTCGCGACGTAGCGTTGCTTCACTCAGCACGCTACCAACAATCGCTTCGGCGATGCCAAGCTCGGAAGGTACGGCGTCGGGACCTCCACGAAGGGGACCTGGTGCTAAGACTACGCCAGGACAACCGAGAGCGCCACAAGCTCACTCCGCCATGGGAAGGACCGTTCATCATCGCCAAGGTCCTCAAACCCGGCACTTACAAGCTGGCGAACGAGAAGGGCGAAGTCTTCACCAACGCCTGGAACATTCAACAGCTACGTCGCTTCTACCCTTAAAACTCTCGATATTTCTTGCAAATAATTCATGTTCTTAGTCAACAATAATGAAAAGTCCAAAAAATTCGGAAACATTATTGCTAAAAACATGATCAGGGGTATTTGAAGCCAAACACCCCTCAGGGGGACACTCGGGGGCTTACCCCCACTCCCCAATCATCCTGTTTTCGCTTCCGTTGCACTGAAACTCGAGGCACCCAAGAAAAATACGGGGCGCAAGCCAATTAAGGCTGGAGCCGGTTGAGTCGTGGGACCGCCTACGCCCGCGAAGGGATACGGCATCTCCCTCTCCACTCCACGCGTTAGTTGCTCGCGAACTCGAAATACCCGGCCAGAATCTCTCTAAAGCCAAGAGCAGCACAAACGGAGTGGAAACAGGGTGCCAAGCTTTCCCTCCTTAAATCAAGAAAGGTGAAAGCAGGGCACAAGTCTACTGCGGCCAAGAGGCGGCAGAATCGTGGGACCGCCCACGCCCGCGAAGGGCTATGGTATCCCCCTCACCACTCGGCGCCAAAGTTACTAGTGTCCATCTGCCGAAACCAATCTCGAGTTAAGGGGAAAGCGCGGCACGCCGAACAAACGAAACCTCCCCTTGGCCCGACCAATTCGTGTTAGTGGTCACCCTGCAGCCCAGGTACAGACGCCCCGTGGACCGGACCGGCGCGAAACGTCCGCACCGCCACGAGAAGAGCAGTTCATCATCGCCAAGGACCCCGAGCTCGGTGCCTGCGAGCGGGCGAGCGAAAGGGGCGAGGCCTTCGCTAGCAGCCGAAACGGCAAACAGCTACGTTATTCCTATCCCTAAATCCCTTAGCGTTTTTTCTCGTAGATAATTCATGTTCTTAGTCAACAATAATGAAAAGTCCAAAAAATTCGGAAACATTGTTGCTAACAACATAACTAAGGGGACCTTGGTTTTATTTTTAATAAAGCCAAGCCCCCTCGGGGGCTGCAGGGGGGTTAACCCACCCCCCTAATCGTCCCGGCTAATCGTCCCGGTTTTTTCGAAAGTTGTGCTAAAACTCGAAACGCTTAGAGAGAGGCAGGGCGTGAGCTAGTCAAAGCTGGAGCCGGTCGAGTCGTGAGACTGCTTATGCCCGCGAAAGGCTACAGCGCCTCCCTCACCACCCCACGCTTTAATTACTCACGAATCCGAAGTTCCCGGCCACAATCTTTCGAAGAGCTAAGAGTGGCACATCAGAACAACCAAACAAGTGCGAAACAGGCAATCGACTTTTAAATTTAGTTTTTATATATGTATATAAGATACATTTGAAGCCCGAATTCTTCAGGCTCCATCCCCCTGCGAGGGCTCGATGGACTCGGCAGCAAGGGTCGAGGGGACAGACGAAAGCGCCCCGGGACCACTCTCCTCGCCGCTCACCGAAGCAATGTCGTTCTCGAGGGCCGCCACGGCATCGGCCTCCGGGTCGGCCTCGACTTCAGCAGCGGTCGCGGTCCCTGGCTCAGCGTCGGCAGGCGCATCTTCCTCCTCCTCGGGGAAAAGGTCGTACCGGAACTTGAGGGTCAAGGCCGTCGCGGCGCTCTCGGCACCGTCATCAGCCTCCTCGAGGGCGGCGAGGGCGGCGTCATCATCCAGGTCGGCGTCGATGAAGTACCCGCGCCCCACCGCCGCGAGGTCGATGTCGTAGTGCGTCGACACCACCCCAAGTGCCTTCTTCACCCCGAGGTGAAGCGCGTGTTCGAGACGCTCCGCCACGCAGCCCTTCAGGGAGCTCAGGCGGCTGGACAGCGACGACCCCGACTGCGTGTCGACGCATTGGACGTCTCGGCACGCCATGTCGGCCGCAGCCTTCAGCGCCTCGAGCTCCCCCTGGGCCGCGGAGTAGGCAGCCTGGAGGGCCGTCACCTCGTCCGCCTTCTGGGCCTCGGCCCTCCGCAACCCTGACAAAAAGCTCGGGCATATCAGAGAGCAGTTTTCGACACAAGGAAAAGCCGAAGGAAACATGAAGTCTTACCGTCCACCAGGGCTCTCGCCTCGTTGAGCAGGCCGTCCGCGGTCGCCAGCGCAGCCTCCTTCCCGCGGAGTGCGCAGCTCAGCTGCTCGGCCTCCCGGGCCTTCTGCTCCGCCTGAGCCGACGCCTCCGCGAGCTGGGACTGCGCGGCCTCACGAGCCTGGCGCTCGAGCTCAAACCGCTCTAACGCCACGGACGAGGTCCGGGCCTCCCGCTCCGTCGCGGCATCGCGCTCCTTCTCCGCGCGTGCCTTGGCCTCCTCGTGCGCTCGGGCCGCCGCCTCCGCCTCCCTGGCTCGGACGGTGAGCCGGGTCACGTCCGTGCCCAAGTCGGCGTTCGCCTGACGGAGCCGGCGGAGGTCGGTGTGCAAGCCCGCAATGCATGCGGTCTTGTCCGCCGCCTCTCGCCGAAGGACCTACCCGAAAGGTCACCAAGATCAAGCCATGAAACCGAAAACGTCTCGAAATACTAAAGATGAAAGCGAGAATACCTCGAAAACCTCCAGCGCTTGCCTGGAGTGGAGGTCGGCGGCGGCCGAGATGGCCCGCTCTAGATCCGTCCCGATCCGCTCGGCCTAGGCCCATATCTCGTTTTCCTCGGCCGCGCTTCGCCAGACCTGAGCGGGGACGCCGGGCCCCTTCGGCCACTCGCTCGGCATGCGCCGATCCTGGAGCTGCGCCGCCTCGGCAGCATCCCACTCGGGCGTCCCTCGGACCGCGGGCATCTGCGGCGGCCCCTGAGACAGGAACCGCGCCGCCGACACCTCGGCAGCAGAGGCCCCGATGAGGGAAGCGCGCCGGCTACCGCCTGGAGTTGGCGGGGCGACCGCCTCCTGCCCTCGACCGGCAGGAACCGAAGCGGTGGCACGGCTCCCACGATCGCCTGCCTCCGCCGCCAGGGCGCCATGCCTCGGCCCCGCCTCGACAACCGGGGCACCTTGCTCCGGCTCCGTCGTTGGCGGCGTCCTCTCCCCCCCCCCCCCCGCCGGTCCGGAGCCTCGCGCCCCCGGCGCCGGTTCCGCCGGCGTCGCCTCGAGCGCCGCTGCGGGATGCGGAGCCCCGCGCGAACGCGCCTCCCCGGCGTGAGGGGAATCTGACCCCCCAACCTTCAGCGCCTTCTTAGGCGCAAGATTAGGGGGAGCCTTGGTAACGCCCCAAGTGCTGGACCAAGAAAGGGGAAACATGGGTCAAAAAAGAAATCGTATGGAAAAACGAAATCGAAAGAGATTCGAGGAAGAGCTCACCGGATGCAATCTCGCAGCTTCCGCTTCGAGCCACTCGAAGAAGGGGCCCTCCTCGAACTCGAGGCCCCCCTCGGGTCGCTCGGGGGCTGCGAACCCCCCGAGCCCTCGACGCTCGGGCGCAGCGCCGCGCGCTGAGCCGACGCGGCCATCGCCCGCACCGCCGCTGAGGCGACGTTGCCGGGCACGGCCACGGCCGCATCAGGCAGCGGCGCGGCCACCTCTATTGCCTCGACGACGGGTCCCCCCCCCGCCGCCGGCAATCTCCTCCTCGCTTTCCTCCTCACCCTCCTCCCCGCTCGGAGAGTCCTCGGGGGTCGACGGCGTCTCCCCGCCGTCCCTCCTCCACCGGCGAAGCGCCGCTTGGTGCGCGTCCCGTCGTGCCTGCCTCCTACGACTGCTGGCCCTTTTCGCCTCCCTCTCGCGGTCGCGGCGGGCGCGATTCGCGGCCCGCACCTCCGGAGTTGGCGCTACGGAGCGGTAGAGGCCGCAGTCCACCCCCTGAAATCACGACGAAATCAAAAAGAAGTTCCAAAAAAGACGACAAAGAGGAGAAAGGAGGACCCACCGACAGGATATGGCCCTCATCGGGGCGTAGCCGGAACGACCGGAGGTCGCTCGGCATGGTATCAGGGTGGACCGCCGTCCGCACCCGCGTGACGACGTACTCCTCGAGGAGCGGCTCCGCCAGCATGCGCGACGCCGCTAGCGCCGCCGGGTCCGCTCCCTCCGTCATCCTGAACAGAGGGAGTGGCCTCTCCATGAGAGGGACCACACGGCGGCGGTGACAGTGCGCAAGCACGTGCGCCACGGTCAATCCTGACCCCTCCAGGGAGCGGAGGACGTCGACGACCGGGCGGAGCCTCTGCCGCTGGGCATCGCCGGAGACGCCGTAGCCCCAGGAGTCGGCCTTCTCCGTCAGGACCTTGCCGGTGTACTCCGGCAGCCCCAGGCCGTCATTGCGCAGGTAGAACCACCCTTTGGCCCACCCGCTGTTGTTGGTTGTCATCTTGCAGCCCGGGTAAATGCGCTTCCTGGACTCCACCGGCGCAAGCGTGAGGCCGCCCGCGCACGAAGAACGGCGCACCCCCCTCCCCGCGCCGGATGTGCTGAGCTCGGCGCGGAAGAGATGGACCCATAGGTCCCAATGCGCCTCGACCCCCAGAACGGCCTCGCAGACGCCGACGAACGCCGCCGCTTGCGAGATTGCGTTGGGGGAGAAGTTGTGGAGCTCCACGCCGTAGTAATGGCAGAGCCCCCGCATGAACTGGCTTGCGGGCGCGTTGAAGCCCCGCTCGTGGAAGCGAATAAAGCTCACCACGTAGCCCGCCAGCGGATTCGGCACCCTGGCCGCCAGCGCCGGAATAATCCACGCCGGCCGCGCTGAATCGCCCCGGGGCGACAGTTGCCCACCATTCACCAAGCCCTCCAGGAGGTGCTCGGTGGCGGTTGATGGAGTCCACTCCGTGGCACCCTCAAGGACAACCATGGCAAGAAGAGGAGCTTAGGCGCGGGGCGAAAACGGCGAGACGCGAGCGGAGCACAACTCGCAGGCTTGGAGACAGGCACTAGGCACGGGCGAAAGCTGGAGCGAGAGATGGCAAAGGTAAAAAGTCCTCTTCCACTGCTCCCCTTTTATAAGGGACAGGCTCTCCCCGGCCGCACCACGCCAGCCCGAGCGTGCCGCCACCGAGCCCGCGCGCTAAGCGCGGCGGCATGTGGAGTCACTGACACCCGGGCCAGGCGCACGACGAGGATCACCAACAACCGGCGCGCGTGGGCGGCAGCATTTATTACGGCACGGTAAGCGGAAACGGCGCGCCTGCGATGCATTAACTACACGTCGCCTCGCCTCTCCCGCGCGTGCGCCGAGTCCGCCTAAAAAGGCGCGCCCACTACGCCCATCTCGCCCACTCCGCGCCACGTCAGCCACGACCACGCCCGCCAGCGGTCGTGCGCGGGCCCGAACGACTTAACCGTTGGATTCCTTCCCAGGAAAGACAACGACCCCCCTCCACCTCGAGGTGCAGGGTGCTACTGATCAGGGACTCGAAACCCGGGCCTCGAAAAGGTTTGACGGGCGCCCCAGATTAAGCGATGCGAAGGCCGCCGGTCACGCTCGACCAACCCTCGAGCCCGCTGCTCGAGGGTGACCTGCACCTTTCGCAAGGCCCTACTGATCAGGAGTACGAAGCTTGGCCCTCGAAAGGGTTCGACAGACGCTCCAGATCAACAGAGTCAGGGACGATTCGGGCGTGTCCAACGGACTTTACCCCGAACGCGAAGTTTGGGGACGCCCCTGTTGTGTTCAAGGCCGGACAGAGGCAGCTAGCGTTGGGATCCCAACGAGGGAGAGCTTTCGCGCCCTCGGTCCCTGGGAAAAGGACCGAGCCCCACCTAGCAAACCTTTGCAAGCGCTACATGGACGTGTCTCCGGACCACGAGCCGACCCCCAGCGAACGGGGCACGGACGTCCACTTGAACTACCCGCTAACAGCTCACCGAGGCATCCGTGTACGCTGCCCGACTCGAGGGTTGCACGGATGACCTCACCCCTCTCCCCCGCAAAGGGGAAGCGAGGGTCGCAACTCAAAGACAAGAAGCCCCTCCGACCGCCTCCGCGTGGGCCAGGAGCTCGGGGGCTCCTTGCAGAGCAACCCGCATCTTACGCGAGGCCCTACTGATCAGGAGTACGAAGCCTGGCCCTCGAAAGGGTTCGACAGGCGCTCCAGATCAACAGAGTCAGGGACGATTCGGGCGTGTCGAACGGACTTTACCCCGAACGCGAAGTTTGGGGACGCTCCTGTCGTGTTCAAGGCCAGACAAAGGCAGCTAGTCGGGGGGATCCCAACGAGGGAGAGCTTTCGCGCCCTTGGTCCCTACGAAAGGGACCGAGCCCCGCCTAGCAAACCTTTGCAAGCGCTACATGGACGTGTCTCCGGACCACGAGCCGACCCCTAGCGAACGGGGCACGGACGTCCACTTGAACTACCCGCTAACAGCTCACTGAGGTATCCGCGTACGTTGCCCAATTCGAGGGTTGCACGTATGACCTCACCCCTCTCCCCCGCGAAAGGGGTAGCGAGGGTCGAAAATCAAAGACAGGAAGCCCCTTTGATCGCCTCCACACGGGCCAGGAGCTCGGGGGCTCCCTGCAACATATCCTCCTATGCGCAAAACGCTTCGAAACCGTACAGGGTCCGCCCCTCGAATTCGGCATAGCTCGGTCTCATCCCCACCACGTTGGAAGTAGAGCGACCGACACAAAGTAAAGCTGAAAGTGCATCTAGGCACTTATATGTTTTGGTGATTTTGGATGACAACATGATTAGTCATTTAACTTGTTTGCTTAAGTATATGAGCAGGAAATAATGAAGAAAGCAAACAAGTGTTAATCATCCCATGTAAGCAATACAAATGACAAATGTGTGATAGTGACAAATGAGACATGGACATAAGTAAATTGGTTGGTCTCATAAATAAGATACTTATCAAAGGTTTTGGGATAGAACATGTGAAGAAATTTGAAGTTTCTTTGGGCTTGTTCCATAGCAATGGATACATTCAAAATGAGACATGATTCTATGGATAGTATACGGTCTCAAGTGCATTGATGTTTCTGGACAAGTTATCTACCAAAGAACAACATTCAAGACATGGATTTCAATGTGGATCTCATGATGATGCAATGCAAAGCAAAGCTTAAATTGGCAAGAGAGGATGGAAGGGATCAAGCTAGATGCGAGTGACGTTCCTAGCAAGGTGAAGGGCAAATTGGTTTTGTAGCCGAGGTACTTTGTTGGTGGAAAGGTCTAGCATTATAGTTTGGGCTTCTATACATCAATCAAGTCATATCAAGTGAAGCAATGCGAAGCATCTTATCTTTGTTTGATCATATATATTGAAATGGCTTATGAATTGATCCATGCAATGGAAATTCTAAGTCATTAGCTCAACATTGGATTTGCTCATCAAGACATGAAGTGTTGAAGCCCTCAAGTTGAAGAATGATCAAGTATGGCATCAATGAAGATATACAAGCTCAAGTGGTAGACTCTATTTATTGTTTTAATCTTGAGTTTAGGAATGCCGTACTATCAAGAGGGATGCAACATTAGTTGTCTTGGCATACATCAAAAAGTGCTCATTAGATCAACCCATGTGAGATAGCCTTGAGAGAAATACACTTGGGAATTTAGTGTGCTGAAAGACCCCAAACCGGTCTGACCGGTTTGGGAAAGCGGTCTGACCGCTTTTGGGTTTGTGGGGCTGAGTGGACCCAAACCGGTCTGACCGGTTTGGGAAACCGGTCTGACCGGTTTGGGCTCTGACAGGTGTAACGGCTAGTATAGTTCGTAAACCGGTCTGACCGGTTTGGGAATCCGGTCTGACCGGTTTCCAACGGCTATAACGGCTAGTTTTGGTTGTGTGGGGTATTTATACCCCATACCCCTCTCCTTTGAGGGGTGCTGGTTGCCATTCCATTCTAACACGCCTAGGGCTGTTCCAAGCACCAGCAAGCTCTCCCCAAACCTCTCTTTGTGAGAGTTGATTGATTTTGATCATATCTTTGGATTTGGGTTGAGGGATGTATGGGTTGTGAGCAATAGATAGCAATTGATAGTTCATATCAGCTATAGTGAGCAAAACCTAGTGATTGAGCACTCCCGGTGAAGCCAAGCATCAATTGGAGCATTTGTTACTCTTGGAGGTGATCCTCCTAGACGGCTAGGCGTCGCCGGTGAGCTACCTTGGTTGTGGTAAGCCACGGATTGTTTGTAAGGGCTGGTCTTGCCTCCTTCGTGGAAAAGGACCAAAAGCTAGTGATACCGAGGAAAGTGGCTTGGAGTGGATAAGCCCGCCTTTCGTAGGCCCTCAACGGAGACTAGGACTCATCGTGTCTTTGTGACAGCCTTAGTGGCAGCGGTGAAGTCCGAACTTCGGGAAAACATATCTTTGTCTCCTTGTTTACCTTCACAAGTTCAATTCTAGCATTTGAATTCGCTTCCGCTTCGATCTACTTGGGTGTGCTCTAATTGTGTGCAGGGACTTAGTGAACCTGCTTGATATCATCTACAAGAGCTCATCATCAAGTTTGGTTTGTGCTAGAACTCGTAGAGGGGGTTAATTTCACATAGTCGGTTTTCTCTGTTGAAAACCGGTCTGACCGCTTTGGCAAAGCGGTCTGACCGCTTTCTCCCAGGCAAAGCGGTCTGACCGGTTTTGGAAACCGGTCTGACCGGTTTTAGTACTGATTGTGTGAAAAAGTTTGTAAATTGCAGGATTCACCTATTCACCCCCCCTCTAGGTGACATCAAGGTCCTTTCAATTGGTATCAGAGCTTGGCCTCACATCCAAGCTTAACCGCCGTGAGGAAAGATGTCGACCACTTGTGAGGTAACATATGAGCCGCTAGCTAGTGACGGCTCAAATTATTCAATTTGGTCTTGTAATGTGCTTAATGATCTTAGGACTATGAGTCCTATTCTTGAGAGGATTGTAGTTGAAGGCATTGATCGTCCGAATGTTGATTGGAGCGTTTCCAATCCAACCGAGGACGAAATGAATTGCTTTCAACTCAATTCTCATGTCGCTAACTTCTTATTTGATGTTGTGAGTGATGAAGTTAGAGAATCAATTGTAGAAGATGAAGCAACTCTCTTCGATGCTCATCTCATTTGGGCTCGAATTGAGAAGCTATACAACATCAAAAGCGACACACAAGACCAAACAAGAGCCAAGACACATGAGAAGTGCACTACAACAACAAACACATGCACCAAGCCTCATGTGACAACCACCATGGAGCCACAAGAGCAAGATGGCTCAATTGGCGCCTCCCTGCAGAAACCGGTCCGACCGGTTTCCCAAACCGGTCTGACCGGTTTGGGCAGGAAGGGCACAATTGGCCACAAGAAGGGAGGCTGACGCCGCGCAAGCAAAGTTTCAAGCTCACAAGCTATATCATCTTCCAATGATGAGACACTCATGCTTAACAAGTCCAAAGAAGAAGAGAAGGCGGAAAATTCGAAGGATGAGACTATTCTAGCTCTCATCAAGGAGCTTGAAGAAGTCAAATTCTCCAACACCGCTTTGGTTTGTAAGTATGAAGCAATTGTTGATGATTATGCTTGTGATGCACTTCATTTGGCTTCCATTGAAAAAGAAAACAAAGTGCTTAAGGATAAATTGGAATTAATTGCTAGCAAGCATGAGATGCTACAAGTGAAGCATGATGAACTTTTGTGTTCTCATGAAGAACTTGTAGAATCATATGCTTCATTAGATATTGCTCATGAGATTATGATTACTTCGTTAAAATCTATTGAATCTCAAACCCCCGTATGCACATGTCTTCCAATTCAATATAACCTATCATGTGCTAACCCTTGTTGCTCTCAAGCAAAAAATCTTGGTATGATAAAGTGTGTGTAGAGTCATGTGAAGACCTCATTGCTCAAGAAAATGAAAAACTCAAGCAAGAGGTAGAAAGACTCACCAAGAACTTGACAACTCTTGAAAGTGAGAGCAATGCACAACCTTCTCAAGATAACCGTGGATCCATGGTGAAGAAGCTTGAGAAGGGATCAACCGTGCAAAGCTCTTGCAATCATCAAGTCAAGTACAACACAAGTCAAGAGCAAGCCAAGAAGAAAGAAGACAAGCCAATCCACTCTAAAAGAAAAAGAAATTTGGAGAAAAGAAGATGCTTTGGATGCTTTGAGAAAGGGCATCAAGTTGCTTCTTGTCCA
Source organism: Echinochloa phyllopogon (assembly GCA_033239725.1). Classification (NCBI taxonomy): domain Eukaryota; kingdom Viridiplantae; phylum Streptophyta; class Magnoliopsida; order Poales; family Poaceae; genus Echinochloa; species Echinochloa phyllopogon. The sequence continues at coordinate 4,062,796 of BTCW01000009.1, read as the reverse complement.
AACAAGGACCAAATAAATCAAGAGGAGCAATTTATCAAGCTTAACAAAGGCATTCTCAAGGCCCAAGCAAAATTCAATGAAGAATTGGCTAAAGAGCAACAAAAGAAGAAATCCTCCAACATCAAGCATAAGACATGCTACACATGTCGGGAAAAGGGACATTTTGGTAATGATTGTCCAAATGGTAAAACTATTAATCCCGACATTGTCCATTCTATACATGTGAAGCTTGGGGATCCCCCAAATAACTCTTATGCCTCCAAGGTGATTTGTTCTCCAAGGAGTAGCACAAGAGCTATTTGGGTTCCTAAGCATATTTGGACTAACAACAATGGACCCAACATTAGTTGGGGACCAAAATATGCTTGATGAGATTGTAGGGACAATGAGATGCATTGGTGGCTTGGCTTGAATGACAATCTTCAATGATCAACTAACAAGCCAAGAAAAATTGCTCCCGCTTCGTACTCTATCCCCAATGACATCTCGGTAACTTTGTGCTTAAATTGATAAAGTTTAAGTCACTAGGACCTTTTGTAGGATCAAGTGTTTCTAAGTGTTTAACTTGTGACACTTGATAGTGACTTAGACTAAATTTCTTGAATTCAATTCATATATGCCATGTGATGTTTTTAATGGCTCTCTAGTAGAGCAATATTGTGTTTAGTTGCAGTGGATCAAGTTCCGACGAAATTTGAATCAACATCGGAAATTCACGCTAATTGGTACAAGCCTGGCAAAACCGGTCTGACCGGTTTGCCAAACCGGTCTGACCGGTTTGGCCCAGGCAGTTGCAACTCTTGCACATTCTTGTTAAATGAAGTATTTAATTAATATCTTAAGCATTTGAAATGTGGTATGTTTAATCGGTCTTCTGTGGTGCAAAGTTTGATCATTTTTCAGGGCATACCACACAAGATCCGACATTGAGGCCGGAAGATCCGACCAGATGATCCGGGTGGCTCTGTGATGAACTTTTCACGGCCGGATGATCCATCGGAAGATCCGAGGCAAAACCGGTCTGACCGGTTTCCCAAACCGGTCTGACCGGTTTGGCTCAGGTTGTTGGAACTTGGCCATTTGAGTGAGGAATGAAGATTCAAGTGTTTCATTTCATGAATTTCTCATTCTTGGCATATGCCATCTATATTGATACTTCATTTTGGTACGATTACTTGGCATATTTCATTTTGAGTAATTATTGTGAAAATTGACCGAATATTGAATTAATCCCCTTCCTTGTCATTCACAAGACAAAGTGCATGTCTCATATTGTATACATATGATGCACATATCTAGGGGGAGGTTATTTCAATATTTGTGTCCTTGAGACTAACACTTTCTTTTAGTAAACTTGTAGTCTCAATGGTGAGAGAATATTTCTCTCAATTGGAGTTGTCAACTTATCGTGTGATTCATGACGGTAACACTATAGTCATTCTCTTCATGAATCTTGATCTTAATTTATAGTTTGTCAACTCAACACAATATAGCATTGAATCCCTTAAAATGATTTAATCTTTCAAAACTAGTGCATATGAATCCTTGCTAATCTCAAAAGCACTAAAATAAGGAATTTGATCTATATTGTGTAACTTCATGATTAATGACCTATGACTTTCATGTTTTATTTCAAAGTCATTGATTATGAAATCATGTGTTGTGCACATTAACGTTTTCTCTCTATGTTGATCAATTGGTTTATATCATGAGAGAATTCATATGAAAAATTGATAATATTGCACAACACATTCTACTAGAGGCCAAGGTATGTTTTCTATGAACTAGTTTTTACCTTGTGCATCTAGGCCCTTGTCATGCTAGTGTGTGCATGTACATGCAAATATATTAAGCTCTCATGCGTCCATTATATATTTAGTTAACAACTTCTTGGTGAATGATGTAAGCTAAATATGTTAATGTCGTTGTGTGCTTAATATACGTGCATGTGCTTATGTGACATAGGATAGTTTTTGAAAAATCCTACTAGCTTGATAGGTGGTGTAATTTTGAAAATCTTTGTGTCTTTGGTCTTTTGACCTTTGTCGATCTATTTGTGACTATTGTTAAACTTGCTTGATTGATGACTAGTCACAAATAGTGAGATTTCTCTCAAGTCCATAAAATCCTTTATCTATCTTTTGTCTCCCATTTCTTTCGGAAGAAACGAAAGAAATTTGATTTATTGGAAAACTTATTATTTCTATGGACAATCTTGAGAAGTTGAAGAACATTCTTATCGCAAACACTCTCAGATCAAGTAAACAAGTTTTGGATCTCATTTCCACCATTTTGGACTAGGCTTAGCTGCCTGGGGCAAACCGGTCTGACCGGTTCCCCAAACCGGTCTGACCGGTTTGGGCCCAAGCAGCTGAGTGAAGCTTTCTGTGGAAATTTTTGGATTTTTGAAGGCCAAATTTCATCATAATGGTTTCTAAGTTCAAAGGAGCTTGTCTTGGAACAGTTTTAAAGCAAGATCCGACTTTGTGACGGATGATCCGACAGGAAGTTCCGAGTAGCTCTGTCTCGATTTGGTTCTGGCCCAGAAGATCCGAAGTTCATCAGAAGATCCGACATATTCCCGGAAGATCCGAAAATCATCAGAAGATCCGACAAATTCCCGGAAGATCCGATGTTTCTGGCAGTACCCAACTCCCTGGGAGAAACCGGTCTGACCGGTTTCCCAAACCGGTCTGACCGGTTTGGCCCAGGAAGATGGGCCACTCGTTTTTACTGCCTACCCGTGATTCCCTCTCTCCTACCATACCCATTCATCTCATATCCTCTCTCTCTCCTGTTCTTCCCCGTGAGAAGGCGCCCCCTTGGCGATTTGGAGTTTCAACCAAGGAAAAGTCGATTTCTTCTTGGATTTGGAGTGCCCCAAGGCTGTTGATTGGATTCCCCATCAAGTTGTGCACTCAAATCATCTTCTCTCTCGAGTTCTTGGTTCTCAAGGTATTCAAATCTTCCCATCGCCCGATCTATGAGCTCAATGCATATCTGTCAAAACCCTTCGGTAGAACATCTTCTGGCATGTCTAGGAACCTATCCCTAAGAGATGAATCAATTTGGTTGGCTGCATTTTGCTCAACAAGGATTTGCACCCTCACTGCGCAAAGCGGTCGGACCGGTTTGGCAAACCGGTCTGACCGGTTTGGGCAGTGAGGGCCCAAGTCCCTGTTCTGCACCGTGTTGGCTCACATATGGACTAGGGATAGCTTGAATTGCAATATTTGTTCAAATTCCTGATCATAAGCTGTCCAGATTGATCCCAAACTTGTTTTGGTTCAGCCCAGGCAAAAGCGGTCTGACCGGTTCCCAAACCGGTCTGACCGGTTTGGCCCAGGGCTGACCCAAAACTTGTTTGGTGCTCTCTATCAATTCCATACTTTATCTAATCTATTTCTGGGCAATTGTATCATATTTATCTGTCCAAATTGATCTTCTACTCGAGTTGGCTCAGCTCAGACCAAAAGCGGTCTGACCGGTTCCTAGAACCGGTCTGACCGGTTTTGTCCTGAGTTGAATCAAATCTTGTTGGATGCACTCTATCTAGTCAAATCTTTTGATCAATTATCTCCTGGGTATTGATACTTTGTGTGTCACTTTGTGGACCTAGGAAGGACAGTACAAGATGCCGAAAGGATCACATGCCGAGAGGATCAAGAAGAGCAAGTTTGATGAACCCGGAGGCAGTAGCTCGGGAAGAGATTTGAGACCTAGGAGGCCAAAGAGGGCAGCAGCAGCAGATCAGGAGATAGAGGAGGTGGATGTTGTGGGAAATTCCACTGATGATGAAGTTGAGGATGAGAGTTTCAGGGTTGAGTACCGCCATGGTCAGCCGGCAGATGATGATGCTGATGAGGAGATGGCAGCAGATGATTATGAGGATGAGGTGGCTGATGATGATATTGATGAGAATGCCCCGCTTGTGCTTGAGATTTGCCGACCCACTGGCCCAGCTAGCAGGAGAGTTACTGATTATCTTGCCAGTGGGATGACTGATGTGGTTAGGAGGTTGAGGAGGACTAGTCCACTTGGTGTGGATAGGACAGCGACCGACTACCGGTTTTGGACTCTTTTTCAGCAGGATTTCTATGCCACAGCTATCATGAAGAAGACCAAAATCACATCAGATGCACAGTACGTGGATTGGGATTATATGAGAAAGCATGACAACCCAGTCTTTAATGAGATCATCAGAGTATGTTCAGAAAAGAGGATAAAGCATCTCATGGGCTTCAAGCATAGTTGGAACAAGGAAGTCATTGCTCAGTTCTATGCTACTGTGTTTTTCGGTTACTTTGAGCAAGAGGATGGCACACAAGAAAGAGCCATACATTGGATGACAGAAGGTCAGCGATATCATGTCACATTTTCTGATTTTGCTTCCATTCTTCGAGTTGGACATGAGAGTGATGACACTGTCAGGATACATGACCGTGGAGTTATGGAACCATCTGAGATTAAGTTCATGTATCCCCATGATCAGCGTGGCAGTTGGGGAAAGGTGAGTGGTCTTTACACTTATTATGGGACACTTTATAGATTGCTAAGAAAGACACTCACACCTAGAGATGGCAACACTTCAGATATTTCACTTTACATGAGAAATTTGATGTACTATCTGAGGATTGGAAAGGAGACACCTCCATTCAGTGTTGCTGACTTCATTTGGCATGAGATCAAGTCTATTTCTGAGAGTCCTCAGAAAATTTGTGCCTATAGCCCGTTCATCATGTTTATTATTGAGAGGGTTACAAGTTTGAAGATTCAAAAGGATACCCAACACAAGCCAATACATCCTCCTGTGCCACACAAGTTCAGAATGCCTTCTCCTCAACCAGCAGATGCAGATGCGGCAGCCGGCGGTGATCAAGAGCAGCAGCCACAGCAGCAGACTCCGCTGCAGGCCAGAACCGGTCTGACCGGTTCTGCAAACCGGTCTGACCGGTTTGGGTCTGGCAGCGGGACTCGGTCAGCAGGACAGACTTCTCCCATAAAGAAATTCATTTCTATGCTTACTGGCATTTGCAAAGGCCAAAGGGATGTCCGAGTTGATATACGGCAGCAGAGGATTGAAAATAAGAAGACTCGTGATGAGTTCAAGAAACTGCGTGCCGCCTTAAGTCCGAATGATCCTCCATCTCCTATTTCACCACCACTTGAGTTGCCTGAGATTCCCCCACTTCGAGACATCATGACCGATCACATGAGTGCGGGATATTTTGAGGAGTACGGTGATATTTTTGGATATGGACATGTTGGATCGAGCTCGCAGCCTCCGCCACCCCCTTCACAGTCAGTTGGTGCTCCAAGAACCATGCCTTACATGCCCACTTCAGAGGGTGATTTGTTTGGTTCTTCTTTTGGATTTGCACCGCCTGGTCCATCATATGCAGCAGCTACACTTCCATCTTCGTCATATGCATACGGTGGCACCGGTTCTTCTATGGCGGGAGTACAGTTTTCTAGTGCACCATCTCCATCTCCTGGAGATTTTGCATCACAGGCAGCGGCTTCTCTTTTTGGACCTTCTTCCGCTCCTAGTCATGGTGAGTTTTAGCACATCTTTATCTTAGTTCCATGGCTAGCACATCCAAATCACTCCAATTTTATCACACATACACATTCTATTGAGTGAAGGTTTTCATTGGACTACCACTTCTTCGTCAGATGATCATAGCCCAACCTTCTAGCGGCAAAGGAGATTGGATGCATGATGGGAGCGTGACTACAAGCTTCTCCAGGCCCTTTATGGATGATTGATGACAAAGGGGGAGAAAAATGGATTAAAGTTTATCTAGTTGATCTTGTAGTCATTTGAATTGTAATAAATCTTGCACTTTATCTCTTTGTGGACTTGAGAACTTGTAATGTGTGCTACTGTGTGTTGAACCTTGTTTTATTTTCTAAGTGACCATTTGCTAGTGTGATATTCATGTATTATTTGATGCAATGTTGTTTCACATATGTTTGCTGTCTGGGGTGAAACCGGTCTGACCGGTTTCCCAAAGCGGTCTGACCGGTTTCTGGCCCATGGCAGCGGGGTGAAACCGGTCTGACCGGTTTCCCAAACCGGTCTGACCGGTTTGGCCCGTGACAGCAAGTATGTAATTCTCTTGTTTTATTGAATGCTACATGTCATATGCATCACATATTGTTTTATTATGTCACACACACTTGTTGCACATGATGGATGCTAAGATATAGGGGGAGCTCTCAATATTGTTGATTATGTGTGAATTTGGCATTTAAGGCCGAATTTTTGAAATTCTATTCTATGCACATATTGAGGGGGAGCTCATCATATATCTTAGTCATCTAGAGCTTAAATTTCATATCTTTTTGTAAGCTTTAATCATGTTGTCATCAATCACCAAAAAGGGGGAGATTGAAAGTGCATCTAGGCACTTATATGTTTTGGTGATTTTGGATGACAACATGATTAGTCATTTAACTTGTTTGCTTAAGTATATGAGCAGGAAATAATGAAGAAAGCAAACAAGTGTTAATCATCCCATGTAAGCAATACAAATGACAAATGTGTGATAGTGACAAATGAGACATGGACATAAGTAAATTGGTTGGTCTCATAAATAAGATACTTATCAAAGGTTTTGGGATAGAACATGTGAAGAAATTTGAAGTTTCTTTGGGCTTGTTCCATAGCAATGGATACATTCAAAATGAGACATGATTCTATGGATAGTATACGGTCTCAAGTGCATTGATGTTTCTGGACAAGTTATCTACCAAAGAACAACATTCAAGACATGGATTTCAATGTGGATCTCATGATGATGCAATGCAAAGCAAAGCTTAAATTGGCAAGAGAGGATGGAAGGGATCAAGCTAGATGCGAGTGACGTTCCTAGCAAGGTGAAGGGCAAATTGGTTTTGTAGCCGAGGTACTTTGTTGGTGGAAAGGTCTAGCATTATAGTTTGGGCTTCTATACATCAATCAAGTCATATCAAGTGAAGCAATGCGAAGTATCTTATCTTTGTTTGATCATATATATTGGAATGGCTTATGAATTGATCCATGCAATGGAAATTCTAAGTCATTAGCTCAACATTGGATTTGCTCATCAAGACATGAAGTGTTGAAGCCCTCAAGTTGAAGAATGATCAAGTATGGCATCAATGAAGATATACAAGCTCAAGTGGTAGACTCTATTTATTGTTTTAATCTTGAGTTTAGGAATGCCGTACTATCAAGAGGGATGCAACATTAGTTGTCTTGGCATACATCAAAAAGTGCTCATTAGATCAACCCATGTGAGATAGCCTTGAGAGAAATACACTTGGGAATTTAGTGTGCTGAAAGACCCCAAACCGGTCTGACCGGTTTGGGAAAGCGGTCTGACCGCTTTTGGGTTTGTGGGGCTGAGTGGACCCAAACCGGTCTGACCGGTTTGGGAAACCGGTCTGACCGGTTTGGGCTCTGACAGGTGTAACGGCTAGTATAGTTCGTAAACCGGTCTGACCGGTTTGGGAATCCGGTCTGACCGGTTTCCAACGGCTATAACGGCTAGTTTTGGTTGTGTGGGGTATTTATACCCCATACCCCTCTCCTTTGAGGGGTGCTGGTTGCCATTCCATTCTAACACGCCTAGGGCTGTTCCAAGCACCAGCAAGCTCTCCCCAAACCTCTCTTTGTGAGAGTTGATTGATTTTGATCATATCTTTGGATTTGGGTTGAGGGATGTATGGGTTGTGAGCAATAGATAGCAATTGATAGTTCATATCAGCTATAGTGAGCAAAACCTAGTGATTGAGCACTCCCGGTGAAGCCAAGCATCAATTGGAGCATTTGTTACTCTTGGAGGTGATCCTCCTAGACGGCTAGGCGTCGCCGGTGAGCTACCTTGGTTGTGGTAAGCCACGGATTGTTTGTAAGGGCTGGTCTTGCCTCCTTCGTGGAAAAGGACCAAAAGCTAGTGATACCGAGGAAAGTGGCTTGGAGTGGATAAGCCCGCCTTTCGTAGGCCCTCAACGGAGACTAGGACTCATCGTGTCTTTGTGACAGCCTTAGTGGCAGCGGTGAAGTCCGAACTTCGGGAAAACATATCTTTGTCTCCTTGTTTACCTTCACAAGTTCAATTCTAGCATTTGAATTCGCTTCCGCTTCGATCTACTTGGGTGTGCTCTAATTGTGTGCAGGGACTTAGTGAACCTGCTTGATATCATCTACAAGAGCTCATCATCAAGTTTGGTTTGTGCTAGAACTCGTAGAGGGGGTTAATTTCACATAGTCGGTTTTCTCTGTTGAAAACCGGTCTGACCGCTTTGGCAAAGCGGTCTGACCGCTTTCTCCCAGGCAAAGCGGTCTGACCGGTTTTGGAAACCGGTCTGACCGGTTTTAGTACTGATTGTGTGAAAAAGTTTGTAAATTGCAGGATTCACCTATTCACCCCCCTCTAGGTGACATCAAGGTCCTTTCAAAAGCCCTTGCACGAGTGAATCCACTCCTCCAAGGGCTCGGGGGCTACACCCGCAGGTGCGCTCGCGCGCCCCCACAGAAGAACGTGCATAATCAGAAAGGAATAAAACCCCACATAAGGCCCGGGAACGACCCTGCGAAACCATCAGCCTCTGCCCGACTGAACCTCAGTCCGCCAGAGGCTCGGGGGCTACTGTCGGGGACAAACCCAGGGGGTCCCCTAACCATCGGGGTAATCACCCTGTAAAAACATAAAAACGCACTAACCGCGAAAGAACCGCGTCATCACCCAAACTCCGCCTCGCTCGAGGGAAGCGAGCCCCCTCGAGCGGGTGAAAAAAAACTCCGCCTCGCTCGAGGGTCGCGAGCCCCCTCGAGCGGGCGAAACAAGCTCCGCCTCGCTCGAGGGTCGCGAGCCCCCTCGAGCGGGCGAAACAAGCTCTGCCTCGCTCGGGGGTAGCGAACCCCCTCGAGCGGGCAAGGCAGCCTCCGCCCGATACACTCCGGCGCGCCACCCGACGAAGGCGATTGATGCCCGCCCCATCAGCCAAGCGCCGAAGTCAAAAGGCAATCTTCCCCCATACCGCGCCGGACATCAACAGTGCCCACTGTTCCACCTGCTCCAGTCGCCATCCGCCCTCACCGCCACTGTGAAAGCGCACGCGGCGGTACAAAGCACCGTGCGGACTCTCAGGGGTCAATCCGCGCCCCTGTTCCACCAACTCCCGGTCAGGTGATGGCAAGCGACAGGTCGAGTCCGCCAACTCTCGGCCATCCCCTGACGAACGAAGCACGCCGCGCGCTGTGGCCGACGACGACGACCAAGCCGGGCCCTGTGCTGCCGACTCTCGTCCTTCCTCCACCTACCCTACCCTCGAGGTCAATCAGCGATGGGCAGCTGGATATGGACTACGACGGCAACACCCCTCGAAGCCGCTCCAGGACAAGCACAGGGACAGCCACGACGCCCGCAGAGGCCAGGGATCGCCATGAATCTCCTGCCAGGGTCAAGGACGATGACAGGCCCGACACCATACTCTCCAGTACACCCCCATGTGGCACACCTCACGCATGTACTTGTAAACGCCTCCCCCTCCTTTCTCTCCTTGGTTTATAAGAGGAGGAGGGGACCGACCAGAAAAGAGGGAGATCACGACACACGGGACAGACATCCGACTACATCCCAACACTCGCTCTCAGGGACTTGGAGAAATCTCCTCTCCCGCATTGCTTGTAGCCCCCCTTCTGCAAGCACTCCGGTGCAAGATAGTACAGCGCCCTTGAGCGCCCTTGCTGGACGTACGACCCCCACGGTCGGAACCAGGATAAACACCGCCTCATTGTACTAAGTTCTTGCATCAACCGTCAAGGGACGGGACACAACGCATTCTGTTTAGGCGCCGGGGATTGACCGACCAATTCCAGCACCGACAATAATAAACCACACGAAAAATTCAAATTTGACGGTTGTAAGATCCCACCAAAGTTCACGAAAGTTAGTAATCTTGTTTTTTTCAAAGGCATAGATGGTGGACAACCGTGGTCGAGTGTTCGTATATTACTGCAGACAAAATAATTCTTCGTAAGTATCATTTTCATCATGCGGCATCTTTACCATAACATATATAATAATAGAGATGTACACTACCTTAAACATTATTCAAATTCTATATATAATTCCAAAGTACCAAATGAATTGTTCGACATGTGAACACAACAGAACAGATCCGTACAACTTCATCACCTTCGTTTCCCTCTACTTTCCGCACCACCCATATTTATCGATCAGCTTCTGTCATCCAATCGTTGGCAAGGTAGGGCCTCACCGGAGCTCCGCAACTCCTCATCGCCACCTCCATCATCAACCCCTCTTAAGGAATTTTCATATCATTAAGTTCCATAATGGTTCCACATATTCACTCAAAACAAATCTCTATTAAACTAATTTATAATGGCAACAGATAACTGAGGTAGTCTATTCTAACCAGTTTCACATGGAGCAAAAATTCTAAAACAGAGTAGTGCATCAGGCTTCTCATCACCTTTTCTGCAATCAGTAATCCAGTCAGCAAAAAAAAATCACTTAAAAGCTGATTCTTTCATCAGACATCATTGTAAAAAAAAAGTGGTAAAATGCCAATGATAAATACAATTAGGAAACTGGATAGTGTTGAAGTATCACTTGAGCAAGAATAAAGATAACCAACTCTCTATGACAATTACACTATCAAGCAAAAAAATGAATCAGAGTAGATAATTACTGTATGATTCCAGCTTCCCTAAATGATAATTAGGGAATGATTCCAGCACCCCCTAAGACCAATAGAGCAGGACTACGCTACTGCTATCAGACTGCTTGTTCTCTTCAGGTACAAGTATCTACCCTATGACAGAAAAAGGACAATAAACCTATACAGATTTGCTAAAAGGCCAAAACATATCACCACATTCCAGATAAACAGAAGTAATCAAACATGTTTTATTTTTACGAATGGTGATAAATAATTTCTATGCTCAATGCACCACGGTCACCACAAGAATTGCACAAATGGAAGCAGGAAACATGAACTAATAGATTTACACATGCTTGATAGATGTACCCAGCTTCATATCCAAAAAGTAATTATCTAATTAATTAGCTGACTGAAATGAGTGGCAGCAAAAATAAAAACAAGTCAGAGCAGGGAGCAATCATATATAGGGACCGGTGTATAACTGGACCGATGTTCTGCTTCATTGCAAAATATAAGAGTTAATATTTCCATGGCCTTAATGAAAAGAATTATATGATGATCATTGTTGGATGGAAGGAGTACTAAACATAAAATTCAGTTTGGATGGTTACCTTTAGGCAAGCAAAGTACCTTGGATTTATGTCCTCTTTTTCCTCATTCATCAAGTAGGATTTATGTACAAAATCATTTGAGCTGTACAAATTAAAGGCGAAGCAATATAGCATTACCATAAGCAGTAGTAATGAGGGTTACAACTTATCTCTACAATCCATTTTTCTTCCTCTTAAGCATCTCAAAGGCAACTTGCAAACAATGGTAAAATATGAGCACCTGCTGGTGCAACCATGTATTAGAGGCCTTTCTTTGACAGGATTACGCAGCCACTAATTAAACTTTGTCCACGGTTTCTCCATTGCACTGGCACATCTGGTCAATAATTCTGGAGCAACCAGCGCATACATTGTCCCAGCGAACAGAGTCTTCTTCACCTTTGCATTCGCCTCATCCATTGAACTGAAACACCCATTGGCACACACAATCATCAGCCTCTCCAGCACATTCGCACTCTCGACGAAGAACTTGAGGAAAGCAAGTGCACCATTCTCCCCTCGGAAATCATGGAACACCAGCTGACTCGACACACTTGATGGCGCACCGGCCTCCTGCCAGAACTTGAAGTTAAGCTTGCCAGTGGGTTCGTTAATCTTCTCAGACTGCAAATTAACCGAGATCAAATCATCAGCTAGAGCTCAATAGGTCGAGCATGCAGCAAATCAGTCTCAGGCAGTCATGATATATGCATAGTCTATGTATGCTAATAATCACTGCAATACTCAAAGGCTAAGCTAAATGAAATGTTCAGAGTCAGTCTCACATGAATGTACAACTTCTCAACGTTGGGAAAGCATCTGAGGAAGCTGGGCAGCATCTTGGCATCATTGCGGACTCGGAAATGGAATTCCAAGGCCAGGATCTTGACAGATGGGACCATGGCCCTTGCATTCACCAATGTCCCGGCCTACAAATATAGCAACTCCAATCCAGTGAAACCAAAGTAAAAGGTCAGACAAGCAACGAACTAACGTCCATCAATAATTGTACATTATATGCAAGAGCTAGCTAGCAAAGCAAGCAACTAACCTTGATGCTGTTGTTGCCGACCTGAAAGAAGTGCATCACCGGATCGAAGTATCCAAACAATTGCAGGGACGGCGTCTTGCAGATCCTGATCCTGCAGCGTCCCTCGCTTCTGAGCGGCGTGTTCATCATGATGAGCCGCAGCAGCCGCGGTGCGTCCACCATGTTGACGCTCCTCATCTTGGAGTTGTGGATCTACACGCACAGGGCCACAGGAGGCTGCCCCTGGCGAGGCAGAGGTGCAGCGGCGGGAAGATGAGCCCCTCGAAGGCGAGGCTCCAGCGCGGGTCTGCTGGCGAGGATGAACTCCATATCGCCGTGGCCTTCCATGGCGATGCTGCAGAGCCCGAGCTCGCGGAGGCGGGGGAAAGCAGCGCCGCGCGGGAGGCCTGCCTTGTTGGGGTTCACGGTGGTGAAGAGCAGCGTGATGTTGAGGGAGAGGTAGGCGGCGCCGGGCACGCCGGCGGGGGACAACGCGGTGGACGGCGGCGGACGGCTCCCGCGGGGGCCGCGCGGCGGCGCCGTACAGCCCACGGCCTCGCGGCGGTGGTGGCGGCATCGGACGACTCCCGCAGCGGACGACTCTTCTCCCGAGCGGATCAGGTGCAGGGGGGCGGAGGAGGGCTTGGACTCGTCGTCGTCGGATTCCGCGCCGGCCGGCGCGGGTGGACGGGGACGCGCGGGCAGCGGCGGGCGGCACGAGCAGGTCTCGGTCCCGGTCCCAGTCCCAGTCGCGGCCGGGGGTGGTGGTGCTCGTGCGATGGGGGAGAGGAGAGGCGACGGGAGGGAGGGGCGGCGCAGATTGGGGAGAGACGGGCGATGCGGATTGGGGTGGGCCGACGCGGTTTGGTGCGGGGTTTGAGTGAGGGTGACGTGGCGACGTTGGAGTGGGAGTTGATGGCAGCCGTAGGATGAGATTTTGATGGATACGAGGATCGCAGCTGGGATTAGATGGCAGACGGAAGGAGGGGTGCGGTCACCGTTCCCAGCGCAGTCTTATTAGGAGTAGAGATATTGCTCCATGTTACATTGCATTATATCCAGCTTAAATACTGAAACTTGGGTGCTTCCCATGCGTATATATATCCAGCCATATTTCTGTATATGTAGTGGAATTGCGATGGGAGTACATAGTTCAAATCACGCAATTGACGTGGGTTTGGAATTATGTCCACTGACTTACAGGCATGAACACGTGCTCACGCAGGGCACTACAGCGCGCGCGCACACACTCTAACGCACTCTAATACAGATAGCGAGAGCGGACTAGACAGCGGAACACTTGCATGCATGCATTAGGTATCTAACTTTGGGCACCTCTCAGTGAGACACTTCCCTTTCTTATTATGCAAAAGCACATATTTAGGATTGCAATTAACTACCTGCTTGCCATTCTTTACTATATGTTCATACATAGGAGTCCCTAGCTTGTGCACACCTAGTGCGCGTTGATCATGCATGATACATGCAGCACAATTTCTTACTGCACACTAGCCCTTCGTTCCCACACTGCACAGGTACATGTGAATGAACACTAGTTCAGTCCGATTTGACATTCGTACGTGTTGCTCAAGAATATAAATTAATCTCCAACATCAGTTATTCTAGACGCATCACGAATCACAAATAAACTTGCACTACAAGAACAGCAGTGCGATGCCCATATGCACACATTTAACACACCAACTGCAGGATTAAAAATCTCGCACTTTAGATCAAAGTGTGATCATTCCTTTCATGAACAAAGTCAGGTCTGCTCTTGCATCTTGACGCCAAATGCTGGCGCCGCGGTGAGGCTGCAGATCACACAGAGGATGAGGATTACGCAGGCTGTAAACCGCAGCAGACCGCGCGCGTGGTGGTGGGCTCCCTGAGGACCGCGGCGAGCTAGCGAGCATTTCCGGTGCCGCGAATTCGAAGAACAGAATGGGACGAGAAAACATGTCCATCGTTGCTCCTCATCGCCGGTGCAGCTGCCGCCAGTGCATCGCTCGCGAAAAGGAAAAGAAAACGCGAAAAGTGGAAGGATGGAATGGATCGGGAGAGTTGTTGAGTTGGGTATGAGCTAGACACGGGCTGCATGAGGGCAGGGCCGGGCCCAGACAAAACCCAGATAAAAAATAGTTAATTAATTATGGAGGCGACTACATGGATAGCCCTCTCCATATAGGCTATCCGGAGAGCCCCCATATATGGCCATATAAATAAGCAGAAGCCAAAAAGGAAGGTTCGCCAACCGGCTGTCCACGAGAAGCGTGCCTATTACGCGGGCGCGGCCACCTCCGAACGTGGAGCAATTGGGAATTAGGCGCGCCAAAAAAGTTCAGGGCCGTTAGAAAATATACAAAGCCTGAAAAAAAACATTGGCCAGACAATGGCCCGTTTAAATACTAGACAAACAAACCAGAAGCCATCATCACCACATGTTGCTGTACCGACGCCATTCCCAAGGGGCAAGCATTGTAGGGCCAACGGCACATCAATGTATGACAAAAACACATACAAGTCAAGTGCCAATACAATGGAGATCAATATGGAAATACAATAATAAGGTTCAGATAAGGATGCTTTTGAAATAATACAAAAGTTTCAACACAAAGTAAGAAGTAAAAAATGGTCCAACAGGAAGCCGTGTCCGTCTTTCTTAGATGTCTTGTTTCAAGCACTAGGAATATATCTGCATGTGAATGCCATACATAAAGGGGAAAAGAATCAGAACAAAAATAAAAATTAAATACATAAAGGAAGAAGTAAAAAATGACAAGAATAAAAAATCTTGAAATACATACATATGTATATAGTCACGAAAAATTAAAAAACTTATATTGCTCTTCACTTCAGCCCTACCAAGTTCTCCACTTAGGATATGTTTCTAAGTTACTTTATTTGCTTTTCAAATCAGGGTTAAGTTACTTTCTTTTACCATACAAACCATGTAAAAGTTACTTACTAAAATTATTTGCATATCACTTCCTATGTTTGGAGAGGTAGCTAGGAAGAAGTTACTTACTATAAAATGCAAAATATGCCCAAGCTACTTCTTATATGATGTAAATTAATCTTAGTTACTTTCTATGTTTTTAAAATAATTTACAAGTTACTTTTTATGGTATCCATAACTAAAAAGAATAGGAAAGGTGTGCACAGTAGGATCATCAGTTCAAGTACATGGTTAGATCAACAAAAGAGAAAAAGTATATGAGCTCAATTTCAAGTTGAAGATGGCTGCCATGTCTAGCATTCAAACCAGTCAACTATTAGTTCAAGTTATATGATCTCTGTATTCAACACTTGTCTCTACAAGTTTCCAGGTAGTTCAGATAGCGGAATTTAGCCATACACATACAATTTTTACTGACAAAGTCACAAAAAGGTAACAAGAATTACTGATAAAGCAACCAACACCAAAGCAGTACGTTATGGAGGCAATACATAGAGAACGTAGCAGGAAATGTTACACCATGACCAACACAGTAATATGTATGAAAGCTAAACAACTCATGAAAAACAATGATAATCAGCCAAGAAAATAATCTCAACAAGTAATTGGCTTGGCTGAGCACAATATATTCTGGTGCTCAAACTCCAACATTTTTTATGGACACTACAGAATATAGTACTATGTTTGTGGAAAACTATAAGTATTTAGGTAACATTGATAACTAATAAAACCATCATCAATGCAACAGCTCAAAGATTAGTTATCTACTCATATAGAACAGTGAGCAAACACTTGAAGATAAGAGGAAATATTTAGGTAGACTCAAAATCTTACCCACTAGAAATAACAAGAGGAAAGGAAAATGTGATGGTCACATCCTTCCCTAGTTTATGTTCCATCATCAGGAAACAAAAATTAACAAAGCACGTCAGATCATATAGTCATATGCTCAAAACAAAGTGCACTAGCCATACGGATTGTGAATAAAAACCAATTGGAAGTAAAGAAAAAAATCACATGTCCATTGCAAAAAGGTTTCATAAAAAATAAAAATTCTAGTTGATCAAACAACATAACATCAAATCAGAAGTTAGATGTGCCTAGTGAGAATTCTTAAACCATGCTAGTTCTCAAACACAATAACAACTCAATCAATAGCAATTCTCATCAGGCACACAAGCAAGCACTCACCATCGCCTCAATCATACAAACAGAACAACAAAATCACGTTATTTTTCTCTAAAAGACCACATTTCTCAATATCAACTACACAAGCACACTACTGCATGATGAAAGCCGAATCCATCAGATAAGACGTATCATTGAAAAAAATCATGATTAAAGTTGGTTCATTAGCAAATTACTTCGTGTATAATGTAAATTTATTCATAAGTTACATCCCATGTGAAGTAAATTAGTGAAAAACTACTTATCTGGTCCTATAAAATGGTAGCAAGTTACTTTCTCTGCCATGTTAACTTTGGATAGTTCCAGCCATATGTTCACTAAAGTATGGATATGAAGCGTCCCCTCGAAAGAGAGAACTTAATGTGATACAAATACCAGTCCCAGGATGCTGGTTCACATTATTACAACAGATAGTTCAGTACAAAAACAACATTACGGGAGACGGTGGCACTGCAGGGCCACGACGAACAGAACTAACACTAAGCTCCAGATAAAAAGGTTGATAACATAGAGATCTTCATCAGAGTGGCAACGCATGCGGCTTCCAGCGGGTGACCCTAACACACAGGCAGAGGTTGGGTGTAGAACGAACCCCTCTAAACGACGTCCTCAGGTACAAAGTCCGGGTATGGGTAAAACCACCCTTTCTTCTTTCTCGAGCAGAACAGAGGCAGAGAGGGAGGGGCGGCGGTGTCGGTCGGCCGGCCTGCCGGCGATTGGGGCGGCGGTCGCGGAAATTGGACAGGGGGAAAGGGAGCGCGGGGTATGGCAAGTTCACCAAGGCTACTACCTCGGGCGGAGGTGGCCGGTGCAGTGCTGCCCACGGGAGCGGCGGCGGCGGCAATGGAGATGAAGGTGGCGGCGTTGCAGCGGCGGAGAGGGCAAGTTGGGTGGCTCATGAGCGGGAGATGGTGGTGGAGGAGCTCCGAGGCTTATTTATAGGCGGGGGGAGGCGGCGGGGGGGTGGGTCGACGAGAGGCCGCTTGGCGGGCCGGTGGCGAGGAAGTTAATGGCGTTCGGCGTGAATCACGGCCGGCGACGGGACGACTCGTCGTCGTGGTGCCCTCCGGGGTGTACGGTGGTGTCGCTGTGTTTGTCGCGCGCGAGCGTCGGGACGTGGCGTGCGCATCCGAGCGGATGGGGCCCGGGCAGCGTCGCGGTGGCGGGGCTGCCGCGGAGCTGGCGGCGCTGGTGGCGTGCGGGGCAGAGTAGCGGTCGGTGCGAGGCTTGGACGACACGACAGCGAGGCGGTGGTGGTACAAGCGATGCGGCAGCGGCCACGTGGGGCGGTATGACGGTGCTCGGGCGGCACGGCAGGGCCGGGGTGCTGTGTGGGGGACGAGCACGGCAATGTCGGGGTACAGTAGCGGGACGGCCGGTGGCGTCGCGGGGTCGGTGGTCGGCGCGAGCGCGGCCGAGAGCGCGGCGGCGTGCACGACGGGCGAAGCAGGACGGTGGCTCTGCTGCGGCGGTGCAGGCGGTCGGGGCCCGACGGCCGAGGCGGCACGGCACAAGCAGAGCAGGGTGCTCGGGGGTGGCTGGAGCAGAGCAGAGAGTGAGGAGAGGGGTGAGCGGGAGGTGGGCCGGCGGTGAGCAGGGCTGGGGTGCTCGGCGTCGGGCGGAAGCAGAGGGAACAGAGGAGGAAAAGGAAGGAAAAGAAAAGAAGGAAAGGAAAGAAAGGTAGAAAAAGGGAGAGGGGAAAAAAGGAAAAAGGGGAAAAGGGGAAAAAGGGGAGGGAAACGGCGGGATTCGCGGCGGAAGGACGACGGGCGTCGGAGTTGGTCGGCCAGCGAGAGACGGACCCGGCGGTCGACCCGAGAGCGGGCGACGCGGGATGGGACGGGAAAAGGGTGGTGATTGAGATGCGAACAGGAAGAGAGAGGGGGGGGGGAAGACAAGGCGGACAAGTTGGCGGAAACGGGAGCTCGGGCGGTAAAGATTTTGAAAACTTTTTCATCGGGTGATTTCTTTAGCGATTTTCCAGAGATTAGAAACGCGGGCGTTACAAACCTACCCCACTTAAAAGGAATCTCGTCCTCGAGATTCGGCTGGCTCCTAAAAAGGTGGGGGAACTCTTTCTTCAAGGCATCTTCTCTTTCCCACGTAGCTTCCTTTACACTGTGTCTGCTCCACTGTACTCTGCATATCCGCACTTCGGAGTTTCTGGTCCTTTTGGTGACGGTGTCCAAAATTTTGATCGGTATTTCTTGATACCGTAGATCTGTCTGCAGATCTATTTCTTTTTCTGGTATGTGTTCTTCCTCAGGTACTCTCAGGCATTTTCTTAATTGTGAGACATGGAATACCGGGTGTATATCTGACATTGCTTCGGGTAACTCCAATCGGTAGGCTACCTTTCCAACTTTCTTTTGCACCGGATATGGTCCGATGTACCGAGGGGCCAACTTTCCATGAACTTGAAATCTGCGGGTTCCCCGGATGGGTGAAACCTTAAGATAGACAAAATCCCCTGGGTTAAATTCCAATTCGCGTCTCTTTTTGTCTGCATAACTCTTCTGTCTGGATTGAGCTGCTTTCAACTTCTCTCTGATTTCAGCTACTTTCTCTTCGGCTTCCTTTATGAGTGCGGGTCCCACTAGTGTACGCTCTCCTACTTCTGACCACATCAGAGGAGTTCTGCATTTTCTCCCGTAGAGGGCTTCAAACGGTGACATACCTAAACTTGCCTGGTACCCATTGTTGTAGGAGAACTCTGCATAGGGTAAACTCTGTTCCCAGTCTTTACCGTAGGTGAGGACACATGCTCTCAGCATGTCTTCCATAATCTGATTTACTCTTTCTGTCTGGCCATCGGTCTGTGGGTGATATGTGGAGCTAAAGTCCAACTTGGTGCCCATAGCTTTATGCAAACTTTTCCAAAATCTCGAGGTGAACTGGGTCCCTCGGTCCGAGACAATTCTACTGGGCACTCCATGTAACTTTACTATATTCTCCACATAAAGCTTGGCTAGTTTCTCTCCATCATAACTTGTTCGTACAGGTAAAAAGTGTGCGACCTTAGTGAGTCGGTCCACTATTACCCATATGGAATCATGTCCTTTCTGTGTTCTGGGTAGACCTACTACGAAGTCCATTCCTATCTCATCCCATTTCCAAACTGGGATAGGCAGGGGTTGTAATAATCCTGCCGGCTTCTGGTGTTCTGCCTTAATCCTTTGGCAGGTATCACACTGAGCGACAAACTGGGCTATGTCAGCTTTCATTCATTTCCACCAATAGTTCTGCTTTAAGTCCAAATACATTTTGGTGGATCCTGGGTGAATGGAATATTGCGAGTTGTGAGCCTCGTCCATGATTAACTGTCTAAATCCTCCTTCCTTAGGCACACAAATCCTATCTTTGTACCACAACGTTCCTTTGCTGTCGACTCTAAAGTCTGGTGCCTTATTTTCTCCGGTATGCTTGCAGATCTGCACTAAATCCTTGTCCGATCCTTGGGCATTTCTGATCCAATCCTCCAGAGTGGGCTGGATCGTCAGTTGGTGGCTATTATTTCGAGGGACGATGTGCACGTTTAATCGCGCCAATTCTTCTTGTAGGTGGGCATTCCTGGATCTGTAGGATCTCCGGCTCAGGGCATCTGCTACTACATTAGCCTTGCCCGGGTGATAATGGATTTCCATGTTGTAATCCTTAACCAATTCTAACCATCTTCTCTGTCTGAGGTTCAGATCTGGTTGGGTGAAAATATACTTTAAGCTCTTATGATCCGTGTATATTTCACACTTGTTCCCAATTAGGTAGTGTCTCCAGATTTTGAGTGCGTGTACTACGGCTGCAAACTCCAAGTCATGCGTTGGGTAATTCTGCTCATGAGGTCTAAGTTGTCGGGAGGCATATGCCACAACCTTCCCATCTTGCATGAGAACACACCCTAATCCCTGGCGGGACGCGTCGCAGTAAACGACAAAATCCTTGTGAATATCCGGTAGGGTTAGAACTGGGGCAGCGGTCAATCTTTTCTTCAATTCTTGAAAACTCTTTTCGCATAACTCTGTCCAATTAAATTTCTTCTCTTTCTTGAGTAATTCTGTCATGGGTTTAGCTATCTTAGAAAATCCTTCAATAAACCTCCGGTAGTATCCAGCTAAACCAAGAAAACTTCTGATCTCACTCACATTGGTTGGTTGTTGCCAGTTTGAGACTGCTTCTACCTTCTCAGGGTCTACTGCTACCCCTTCTGCGGTCAAAATATGGCCAAGGAAGGCTACTTTTTCTAGCCAGAATTCACACTTGCTGAATTTGGCATAGAGCTGGTGTGCTCTCAACTTTTCCAACACTACCCGCAAGTGTTGTTCATGCTCTTCGGCACTCTTGGAGTAGATGAGTATGTCGTCAATAAAGACTACGACAAACTTGTCTAACTCATCCATAAACACTTTGTTCATGAGGTTCATGAAGTAGGCTGGTGCATTGGTGAGCCCAAATGGCATCACTGTGAACTCATACTGTCCGTAACGGGTGACGAAAGCGGTCTTTGAGGTGTCACTCCCCTTAATCTTCAGTTGGTGATACCCAGTTCTTAAGTCAATCTTGGAAAAGTACTTGGCTCCCTTCAACTGATCAAAGAGATCGTCAATTCTAGGGAGTGGGTATTTATTCTTGATAGTGACATCGTTGAGCGCACGATAGTTGATGCACAACCTCATGCTCCCATCTTTCTTCCTCACAAAGAGTACTGGGGCTCCCCAAGGGGATGTGCTGGGTCTGATAAATCTCATCTGCTGCAATTCTTCTAGTTGTTTTTTTAATTCTGCTAATTCTGAGGCTGCCATCCTATAGGGTCTCTTGGCTATAGGGGAGGTTCCAGGGACAAGTTCAATGGCAAACTCTATATCCCTATCCGGTGGCATTCCAGGTAGAACTTCAGGGAAAACATCAGGATATTCTCGGACTACCGGGACTTCTTCTATGGTTCTTGTTTCCATACTGAAGATCATAGGGTCTGGTCCACTTCCTTTGGTGTGACAGATCACTTGCATTCCATCTGGGTAGGTTAGGTGCACTATCTTGTCAGCACAACCTATAAGACCATTGTGTTTGCCTAACCAGTCCATTCCAAGGATCACATCTATTCCTTTGGATTCTAGTACCACTAGGTCTGCTAGGAACTCTACCCCACTTAAAAGAATCCGTACCCGCGAACAACCTAATTGGCACTTAATATCACCTCCAGGTGTTCGAGTTAGTAGGGGTGTCTTTAGTAGTACTGTAGGTATTTTGTGCTTTTCCACAAAACTTGATGATATGAAAGAATGCGATGCTCCAGAATCAAATAATACTGTTGCCAAAACCGAGCTGACCAGAAACTCACCGAGTACTACTCCTTGTGCTCCTTGAGCCTCCTGTGCGTCGATGTGGTTTACGCGGGGCTCGTCCATACGACTGCTGGGTGTTGTTGTTGTTGTTGCTGCCGGTGTTGGTGCTGCGGACGGGTACACGGTTGGCTCCAGACACTGGTGGCTTGGGTCCATTTACCGAGTTGGAGTAGACCGATATCGCAGGCTTGCTCCTAGGGTATGGGCAATCCGCGATATAATGTCCGGTCTCACGGCAGTTGAAGCAGGCTCTCGCGTTGTTGTTGCTGGCTGTGACCTGACTGACTTTGCTCTGCGGGGGCTTCGAGGTGTTCTGGCTCTTGTACTGATTGTTGGGAGCCTGGGAGCTGGTAGCCTGAAATTGGGTTCTATACTGCATGGGGGCCTGGGGCCAAGGTGCAGTATAACCGGAGCTTCTGGGCTTCTGCGAGCGGTCCATCTGGCGGCTCTTGCTTTCCAGGAACTTACGTTTGTTCTCTTGCCTTGCATCCATCCTGGCTTTTTCTGTAACTATGGCCTTGTTCATCAGTGTATTGAAGTCAGGGAAACTGTGGGAGACTAGCAGGGCTCGAAGGTCTGGATGTAGCCCTTTGATGAAAGCGTCCTGTCTCTTTGCATCTGTCTTCACTTCATCTGGTGCGTAACGGGCTAGCTCAGTGAACTCGTGGGTGTACTCTTCCACGGTCTTGTTCCCTTGCTTTAGTGCACGAAACTCATCTGCCTTGCGCCTCATGGTGGCGTCGGGGATGCGGTAGCGACGGAACTCTTCTTCAAACTCCTTCCAGGTGATTGCAGACTCGTTCAGGGAAGCTGCACAGTAAGCATCTCACCATGCCAAGGCAGTTCTAGTGAGTTGGTGGGAAGTCAGGAGGACTTTGTCACGGTCTCCACATCCAAACGGTTCCAGTTTCCTCTTGATAGTTCTCAGCCAGTCATCTGCTTCCAAGGGGTTGCTAGACCCTCCAAAGGTGGGTGGTCTGGTTCTCAGGAAGTTAGTCAACTTGTCACCCGCATTGGGTCTACGGGCTGTCTCTTGGCGGCGGCTGGCATTCCACACGTTTTGCATGAACAGGGTGTGATGGTACAAAGCTTGTGCCAGGTTGAAATCTGGTGGAAGCGGGGGCACAATAAACGAGCCCTCATTCTGACTTCCTGGATGACTTGCTTCTGGTCTGCCTCCTACAGGTGCTTGCCCTTCAGGTTGGTTTTCTCCCATGGGATCCTGCTGATCCACTTCCTGGTTCTCGGGGTTCTCTCTCCTCCCTTCTGGGGGCTCTCCCCCAGCCGGGGGGCGCGTCTCTGAGAGGCGCTGGCACGCGTGTCCACCATCTGCAGGTTGAGCAAAGCCTTCGTGAGATTGGGTCAAGATGATGTTTAAGTTGGTTAGTTTGCATTTTTGAAAAGGTAGAAACACTTCTGCCGAGGCACACACAGCACAACTAACAAACAAACACACGAGGCTTCATTCCAACAGCTGGGGCTTACAACACTCGGGGGTCCAACAAGATTTTCGCTACAAGGCGGGGTACAGGACATGGTAAGGAAACTACTGCTAGGGATACAAGAGTTCATCCAACTTCGGACCAGGCTGGCTTCATTCCCATCTGAGCGCTTGACTCTGGGCCTACTCGCGGGGCGAGCTCTCCTCTGGGTTGGTGCGCTCTTCTGGCGGTGCAAGTCGTGCCTGCTCAGCCTCGGTCAAGGTCCCATTCTCCCGAGGCGGCTCAGACGGTCCTTCTTCAGCGGGCGGTGATCCTGCCGGAGTTCCTGACAGTGCCTGTGGGTTCCCCACAATTTCGCCCCATGCCATGATTGGCGTCCCCAGCAAGACATGGGGTTCTCCAATTGCCGGAACAGGCATTCCACTTCTGGTCCAATCCTGGATACGCAGGTCCCGAGCCTGTCTGAGGCTTTCTTGGGCCACCGCCTCATTGCTAATGGCGGCAGCAGCTCTTGCTTCAGCTTGGGCCACCTGGACTTGGTGCATGCGAACGGAGAATTCTGCTTGTTCGGCCCGGGAGGTTTGTTCCCGCAGGCGCTCAGCTTGCTCGTCAAAGAGTTGGTCCAAGGAATTGAGGTAGGTGACCACTTGGTACAGGATGGGTTCCTCTTGACGGCGCTGCTCCAAGTTCCTTATGCGGGCCCGCCAGACTGCACTTCTGACGACCGGGGGAAAATATCTCATCGGGGTGGGGACCAAGTGTCTTTCAAAGATTCCGCACATGAAGCGGAGGGCTTTCCTGAGAGCTAAGGGGTAGGTGTCCTGGTGCCTGAATCCTGTGGCGGTCGTACGCCATGCTTCGATGGGGTGGAGGTCACTCTTGGCGACAACTATGACCACTCTGCAGCGCTGTGTCCCGTGGTGTTCATACTCCCTACTGTAGTACCTCGGGCATTCAGGTACACCGAGGCGTTCCAGCACGGGGGTCAACAGGCTAGCGAAGCCTGGTGTGACTGGGCAGACTCCCTGGGTCCATCCTTCTTCCGCCATATGAAATCAGGGGGAAACAAGACTAAACAGATGCAGGATAAAAGACGATCTTTATTGCATAACATGGGGGGGTACAAAGATCATGGGTACATAGATGCTAAGCTGGTAGCGCTAACTAGGTACATCAGACTCTACTCAAGGAGGAGCTAGACTAAGTGCTAGTCTAAACTAGGACTCTACTCCAGGCAGACTCGACGTTTCTTCAGGGGGAGCTGATACTCCGGCACTTCTTCTTCGGTCTGTGTGCCTGCATCCATGTGGGTCATCTCGGGCTCTCCTTCCAACAACCCATTCTCCCTTCTGTAGACTTCGAGCCTATCCACGTACTCAGAGTAGGCCTGGCATCTGGCGTGTTGAGCAGCTAGGGAGCTGACAGCCTGAGTAGCTGTCACCTTCTGTATCTCTAGCTCTCTCTTCACTTCTTCCAACTCCTTTTCCGCCTTCTCGGCCCTGCGGATCTGGTGCCTCAGCTGTCCCGATGTCTCTCGGTACAGCCTGTCCAAGCCCGTGAGGTAAATGGACAAGTGTGACACAGTGTCCTCTATATCTTCATCTCTCCCAAGGTTCCTCATCTGGGCAATCCACTCGCGTCCTCCACTCTCCAGGGGTGGGGCAAATCCTAGTGCTGTTCCCACGAGGTACTGCTTGTAGAGTACGCGGAGGCACATCAGGGCTCTTCTTGCGGCTTTGCGGTAGGCGTTGGGGCGGTCGTAGCCGGTGGCGTGGACAAACCAAGGTGCCACCTCCTTGTAAAGTGAGCTCTTCCCCACAAAGATGAACATCCGGCACCGACGGGTACCATTGGTGGTGAACTCCCGGCAAAAGTACTCGGGGGTCTCTGTGACTCCAACGTGCTCCAGGCTGAGCAGCAGTAACTTGGGGAGGCCAGGTTCTGCGGGGCAGACTCCTTCACCCCAACCCTCGTCAACCAGCTGGGCCATCTGGAACAAGTCAAAAGCCGTCGGTGAGTACTGGTGTGGGGAAAAGGATTAGGCAAGAACAAACTAGTGAGAGGAGACTAGGTAGGGTCAAGATCCTAGGGGTACGTCCTACAGCCAACCTATCGGCTCTGATACCACCTGAAGCGTCCCCTCGAAAGAGAGAACTTAATGTGATACAAATACCAGTCCCAGGATGCTGGTTCACATTATTACAACAGATAGTTCAGTACAAAAGCAACATTACGGGAGACGGTGGCACTGCAGGGCCACGACGAACAGAACTAACACTAAGCTCCAGATAAAAAGGTTGATAACATAGAGATCTTCATCAGAGTGGCAACGCATGCGGCTTCCAGCGGGTGACCCTAACACACAGGCAAAGGTTGGGTGTAGAACGAACCCCTCTAAACGACGTCCTCAGGTACAAAGTCCGGGTCTGCCTCTGAAACAAAGTAAGCAAGGGTGAGTACATACGTACTCAGCAAGCACAATCACAACCACGGACGAGATATCACAGAAATATGCAAAGGATAATAGCAAGGACAGGCTTATGGCGGATTTTTGCAATAAAGCGAGTTTTTACGCATGCAAGGGTTTATTTTAAAAAGGGGGTTTTCATAAGCGTTTCTTTTAATTGTATTAACCGGGCATGAATATTTAACTTTACAAGATTTTAAAGCTATCAGATTCCCCATCTGTCGTAGCTCAATGCCAACCCTTTTCTTAGCTCAACAAACACCAACCACTTTCTTACACCAAAACAGGGGACTAGTGAAGTGACCAAGCCGTAACTCGCCCAATACCGTGAACACGGCTATCCAGATAGGTTTTAACTCTGCAGAGGTGTACACAACCACAAGTAGGCTACCACAACATGAACACCTTAGTGCCAGTGCAGCTCCTATCAAAGCCATTACCCACCATAGCTAAACTGACAAGTTATCCCAGACGCGACCAGGGGGTTTAACAACCTACCAGCGAGGTTTCACCCAGGGGTATACCTCACAAAGGTCGTATCCCCGGCTCCATGGCCCTCTGCTGCTCACCAGCACACCACATAACCAACAGCTTAACTAGTGGGATTTATGCTAGGCCGTTGCCACATACAACGGTCGAGTGGTGATACAATAAAATGGGTTAAGCTAGATGACACATCAACATCATCCCAAAAATTGTGATAGGATAGACAACTCCCACCATGCTCAACCACACAGGTTCGAGCTCACCTCGGCATTTCACACAGAAATTACCGTTTGTCTCATCCCACACGGATACTCATTTTATTCACACAAATCATCTCTTTTTATTTTAAAATACGCACACAGTTGCTTTTGTAAACACCAAGTGATTGTCATGGGGGTGTAATGGTAAAATATCCCTAAGCATTTCTAGCAGTGACCAATATTCGAACAGAGCATTGTCATATTTGAACATTAATCTAGGTCGTCAAGGAAACAGTCATAGTAATCAAGGAATGGCTATCCAACCGGGTTTAGCAGTAAAATCATGCAAGTTTTATAAATCAGGCCATAGGTTGTGTTTATAAAAACTAGGACAACAGTATGCATCAAAGGGTGGGATTGCACTTGCCGTTCTCCCAACCCTCGGGGGATTCCTGCCCGGGGTCTTGGTCTCCAAGCTCCTGCTCGTAGCACCGCTCTTCCTCGAGTCCTTCCTCGTTCACGGCAGAGTCTACGGCACACACGAACAAACACACAATAAATAAAAGAAAAAGCTTTTATTGAGCTCCGAAAGAAGGAACGGAAAATGAGAGCGAAAGATGATGACATGATTATTTTTGAATGTGGACTGGGTGGATTGGCGGAATTATACTGGTAATTATTGCGGTGGAGCTTGGGGTCAAACGGGATTAATTTGGCGCATGAAATGACGAGTTTGGTGGAGGTTTAGGGGCTGTTTGTAAAGAAAAGGACCTTTTTGAAATTACCGAAAAGTCCAGGGGCCTCGGGCGAAAATAACAGAGAGAGGTGGAATAGTGCTGGTGGACTGCGGGTTAATTTAGCCGAAGCTCAGGGGGTTATGAGAAAAAGCACCAGAGAGAGAGTTTAAGTTTTTGGACCGCGGGTTGGAATTGAGGAATGGGCGGGGGGTATGGGTAAAACCACCCTTTCTTCTTTCTCGAGCAGAACAGAGGCAGAGAGGGAGGGGCGGCGGTGTCGGTCGGCCGGCCTGCCGGCGATTGGGGCGGCGGTCGCGGAAATTGGACAGGGGGAAAGGGAGCGCAAGGTATGGCAAGTTCTCCAAGGCTACTACCTCGGGTGGAGGTGGCCGGTGCAGTGCTGCCCACGGGAGCGGCGGCGGCAATGGAGATGAAGGTGGCGGCGTTGCAGCGGCGGAGAGGGCAAGTTGGGTGGCTCGTGAGCGGGAGATGGTGGTGGAGGAGCTCCGAGGCTTATTTATAGGCGGGGGGAGGCGGCGAGGGGGTGGGTCGACGAGAGGCCGCTTGGCGGGCCGGTGGCGAGGAAGTTAATGGCGTTCGGCGTGAATCACGGCCGGCGACGGGACGACTCGTCGTCGTGGTGCCCTCCGGGGTGTACGGTGGTGTCGCTGTGTTTGTCGCGCGCGAGCGTCGGGACGTCGTGTGCGCATCCGAGCGGATGGGGCCCGGGCGGCGTCGCGGTGGCGGGGCTGCCGCGGAGCTGGCGGCGCTGGTGGCGTGCGGGGCAGAGTAGCGGTCGGTGCGAGGCTTGGACGACACGACAGCGAGGCGGTGGTGGTACAAGCGATGCGGCAGCGGCCGCGTGGGGCGGTATGACGGTGCTCGGGCGGCACGGCAGGGCCGGGGTGGTGTGTGGGGGACGAGCACGGCAATGTCGGGGTACGGTAGCGGGACGGCCGGTGGCGTCGCGGGGTCGGTGGTCGGCGCGAGCGCGGCCGAGAGCGCGGCGGCGTGCACGACGGGCGAAGCGGGACGGTGGCTCTGCTGCGGCGGTGCAGGCGGTCGGGGCCCGACGGCCGGGGCGGCACGGCACAAGCAGAGCAGGGTGCTCGGGGGTGGCGGGAGCAGAGCAGAGGAGTGAGGAGAGGGGTGAGCGGGAGGTGGGCCGGCGGTGAGCAGGGCCGGGGTGCTCGGCGTCGGGCGGAAGCAGAGGGAACAGAGGAGGAAAAGGAAGGAAAAGAAAAGAAGGAAAGGAAAGAAAGGAAGAAAAAGGGAGAGGGGAAAAAAGGAAAAAGGGGAAAAGGGGAAAAAGGGGAGGGAAACGGCGGGATTCGCGGCGGAAGGACGACGGGCGTCGGAGTTGGTCGGCCAGCGAGAGACGGACCCGGCAGTCGACCCGAGAGCGGGCGACGCGGGATGGGACGGGAAAAGGGTGGTGATTGAGATGCGAACAGGAAGAGAGAGGGGGGGAAGACAAGGCGGACAAGTTGGCGGAAACGGGAGCTCGGGCGGTAAAGATTTTGAAAACTTTTTCATCGGGTGATTTCTTTAGCGATTTTCCAGAGATTAGAAACGCGGGCGTTACAGGATAAGTTACTTTTCTTTTATATGCAAAACAGTGACAAGTTACTTTCTTTGCAATGTAGATTGTTGACAAGTTACTTCCTAAAATCACTTGAATTATGACAAGTTACTTCTTGTGTAATTATAGGGATAAGCTTATTTGACCTGCATGTTGCTGCACCAGAAATTGGTTCTGAAACCTAGGAAATTAAATAATGTTCAAGTTAGCTATAGCATCAAGATGAGACATATTTAGTTCATACAACTACAATATGCCAGAAGGGTTGGATTCTCTATTAATATTGGAGGGTCAAAAAAAGAAAGACAGATGGTGAAACAGACAAGATTATGTTTGTATGCATAAAAACGGAGAGCAGTGACAAAAAAGTTATTGTACCATATACATTAATCATAATTTACTTCCTATGTCATAAAAAATTGGTGAAGAGTTACTTCCTATAATATAAAATCAGCACATGTTCATATTTCACAACTCAACAATCATATTCACCACAAAACCCTAGAATACCCATCCAGCAAACCAAAAAGAACAAACTAAATGCATAAAAATTGCTCCTGGTTCAAATACACAAACAGTGAAAGGGGCACAGATAATTTTTTTGTCTATTTGGTTCAAATACACAGATAGTGACAATGCATGAAAGAAGAAATCACCATCAATGTCAAGCTGACAATTGTCCTATACAACATGCGCAGAACACAGAAACGTACATGAGTTTAAACTGATAGCAATAAGACTGGGTGGAGGCATTCGCAAAATATAGCTCAAGAAACAGTTGCGGGCATACGTGCTACCACGAAGCGAACAACCGCACACATGGAAAACCTACATAGCTACATACATAAAGCGAATCTTAGACCAAACACCCCAACAAACAGCTAGAACTAACCTTACATTACACAGTACAACCCAGAGCTCACAACACAGTTAGAACTATAAAAGTCCATGCTAAGTACAAAGATAGTGCAATCAGTATTCTTTTACCGTGTGAAAAAAATCTTCTGCAATTCAAACAAACTGCAAGTTATTTTGTCTGCCATGTCAACTTTGCATTATTTACTGCAATATGATCCCTAAGTACTGATAATTTTATTTGGTGGGGTGGGGGGCTGGGGGCTAGTTACTTTCATCACATGTCTACAAAATGACAACTTACTTCCTATGTGTTTCAGTGTAAGTGGCAAGTTACTTTGTGTCACATATGAATAAATGATAAGTTACTTCATCCTATGTGTTTCAGATTCAAATCATTGGGTCAACTTGAACTGTCACAATCAGTGGTGGTATAGTTAGAGGCTTATTGCTCAAATTGAAACATCAAATATCCAAGCATCACACCATGGTACAGGTTACAAGTTCATGCTTAATTCACAATAAACACACATGCAGGACACAGGAGTAGTTACATGTTCATGTTTAATTCAGCACATTGACAAAAGTAATCACACATCAGCCGAATGCAAATCCACATATCCTAGTACAACAAATTGAGCCTAAGATCTACACATAAATAATTCCATTAGAGATATGACGACGGGGACAGGATTTTACACAAAAGACACCGACATAGAGATATTGATACTGCTTGATATGCTTCGTGTGAATTTACCTTATGATGGTGCTGCAAAATAGGACATCTATTTACAAGCAGCAAGGCAGGGGTAGAGAATACAAAGGAATATGTGATAAATTGCCTCCCTCGATTCATCCTACCAAAATGCGATTTCCACACGGTTGGGGGGTAGGCTCAAACAAGCAACATTAATGCTGCATAATTGCACGATAGAGAAATGCAAACAACGGAGAGGAAAGAGGGGCACCTAAGCAGTGTCGGTCACAGGAATATATTGAGTACGAAGAGAAGGAGCGCAACGATGAATGAGTACCTGACCACTATGGAGAAGATTGCCGTGGAGATGAGTTGGAGGTGCTACAGCAGCGAGGCGCCGGCTCCGGCGAGCACGCCAGTTAGCACCACCACCGCGTCATTGGCTGACTCCGGGGACAGCATCTCCCACCACCGGATCTCTGAAAGCGGCAAGAGGGATGGCCTCGCCGCTCCTTGTCCCCCTCCGCATCCTCCTCCGCAGCAGGGGACCGTCGTCGCTGTTGCCGCTGCCGCCGGACGCCGTGCGGGCGACCGCGAGGAGTGGGGCACGCTGGCGGAGGGAGAAGGAGGTGGTTGGGATGGGGAATCTGGGGTGGGGTAGCGGGCGATGCGGGAGGCGGAGGAGCGGCGGGGCTAGGGTTCCGGCGTGTGCCGCCATGGAAGGCAGGAGGGGATCGAGGAGAACAAGCGGGCAGAAGTGAGCGGCGGTGGTGGATGCATATCCAGTTGCGTTTCCCCTCCCTGACAGGTTGGCCACGTGATAAAACAAAAGGCTGGTGCAGGAGACGTTGGATGGAAGACCAGCGGTGATGGGGGGCTCTCGCGATAGTTGTAAACGGAGAGCCCTCTCCCGGTAGAATTTGGGATTAATTATTTATTTACATTAAGATTCGTGCAACTTTTTGAAATAGGAGCACCAGAGCAGTTTCCACATGTGACATGTCTATTTTTCAAAAAAAATGTCACTGTCAGGTTAACCTTTGGACTTGTTGATAGCCGCCCACGCATGACACTGACACAGTGACACCTCCTTCCTCCCCGCCTTCCTTGTTCCTTCCACATGAAAGCGATAGATTCATGTTGCATATGCACCACCAATTTGCAGCAAACTTGGCAATCAAGATTCTCCTTCTCTCTGGTCAAAGTCAAACCAAGTTGGCTCTTGCTCTAATGCTCTGCCTCATCCACTGGAAGTATAAGAACAGACAGGCCACTGCTGGTCTGCTGCATCGAGACGAGACATCAGAGTTCAGAGCCCAAGATAACAGCATCAGCAGCAATGGAGGACGCCATGAGCACCACCACCACGACGCCCGAGCCCAAGGCGGCCGTGGAGGTGACGCTCCGCAAGTTCGAGCTGTCCGACGTGGACGCCATGATGGTGTGGGCGTCGGACCCGCAGGTGGCCGCCCGCTGCCGGTGGGACCCCTACGAGTCCACGCCGCCGCTCCTCGCCTTCCTCCGCGACGTCGTGCTCCCGCACCCGTGGTTCCGCGCCATCTGCCTCGCCGGCCGCCCCGTCGGCGCGGTGTCCGTGTCGCCGACGGCGGACCCGTGCCGCGGCGAGCTCGGCTACGTGCTGGCGCGCGCGCACTGGGGCCGCGGCGTCGCGACGGCCGCCGTCAAGCGCGCGGTGGCAGCGGCCTTCGCCGAGGTGGAGGGCCTGGAGCGCGTGGAGGCGCTCGTGGACGTGGCCAACCCGGCGTCGCAGCGCGTGCTGGAGAAGGCCGGGTTCACGCGCGAGGCCGTCCTCCGCAAGTACGGCGTCTTCAAGGGCGTCGTACGCGACACGGTCATGTTCAGCTTCATCGACACCGACACAGTGCCTGCGTGATTTTGGATTGTTCATTGTTGCAAATCTGTTGTCAAATACGGAGTATTACAATTTGTAGAATACATTGTGTCTGTGTTGTGTGAACTAGAAGTTCCAGCAGATTTGTTGCCGGGCTTACGTGTCCAAATTATGTGACTTTTAATGTTTTTTTATCGCTGTGGTGTGGAGATTTCGCCATGGGCAGTGAACGCGCTGTTTTTTTTCTGCCCGCTTTATAAGTGCAGCGGTGACCGCTCCCTGGCTCCAGAGGCCTCAGGCCAAGAAACGCGGCGCGCGTCCGGTGACCGTGATCATCCCACCGGCGCTGTCGCCGATGGCGGAGGTGACGCTCCGCCGCTTCGAGCTCACCGACGTGGACGCCATGATGGCGTGGGCGTCGGACCCGCAGGTGGCGGCCTTCTGCCGGTGGGAGCCCTACGAGTCCCGGGACTCCCTCCTGGCGTACCTGCGCGACACCGTGCTCCCGCACCCGTGGTTCCGCGCCGTCTGCGTCCCCGGCTCCGGCTCCGGCGAGGTGGTGGTGGGCGCGGTGGCCGTGGCGCCGGCGGCGGCGGAGCGGTGCCGCGGCGAGCTCGGCTACGTGCTGGCCCGCGCGCACTGGGGCAAGGGCGTGGCGACGGCGGCCGTGCGGCGCGCGCTGGGCGCCGTGTTCGCGGAGGTGGAAGGTCTGGTGCGCGTGGAGGCGCTGGTGGACGTGGACAACCCGGCGTCGCAGCGCGTCGCGGAGAAGGCCGGGCTCCGCCGCGAGGGCGTGCTCCGGCGCCACTACTGGCACAAGGGCCGCGCCAGGGACATGGTCATGTACAGCTTCCTCGCATCCGACCCCCTCCTCCCCGAATGATCCCCGATTCCCCATGGCTGTTCTGTTCCATGCATCTCAGCTCATCAGCGGCAAAAGCATTTCTGTCTTTCTATGAAACCCTTTGGTGTTCTTGTACTAAGTACGTGGTACAGAAGAATTAGCATCGATGCAAATGAAAACTTCGTGTCGTGTGCCTGAATGAAGAACTGTTAATTTGCTGCGTGAATCGGCGTTGTTGCGTGCTCCATTGGTAATGGGGTTTGGTGGATGAAGATGACACTGGAGCCGGGCCGTTTGTGGACCCAGCACAGCAATCAGGTGGGTGGACCGTGCCGTGATGTTCTTGACCGGTGTCTTTGGACGATGGATGCAGTGGCTTGCATCTCACTTGTCAGCTCAATGGATTTCACTGGTGTCCGGTTGCCAGGGATGATTGAACTTGGTTGGCTGGTACCGCACGTGGTGCTCAAGGACACCTGCTTCGCCGCTTTGGCGCCGCGAATAAGCTTTGTTCATCTTGCTGGCCATTTTGTTCATTTTTCTATTCTCAAACTTCACACTACCAATCGAAGTATTGAACACGTCACCCTGTTGCTAATCCAGATTAAAGTAAAGCCGGATCCTCATGAGTGCTGGCGTGGATGGGGCCTCCAGGCTCTCTAATTGCGTGCCCCACTTTGATTAGTGTTGCTGAAACCATCCATAAAGCAGAGGCAAAGCCTCCACTACCCGCTAGTGACTGAGGTGAGCATCGGAGGCTCAGGGATGGACCACGAAGAGGCGCCTGCCCAGCCGGTCACGCTCCGGCCGTTACACGTCGCCGACGTCGACGCCATGATGGCGTGGGCGTCGGACCCCGTCGCCACGGCGTTCATGACGTGGGAACCCTACACCTCCCGCGACGCCCTCCTCGCGTTCCTGCGCGACGCCGTGCTGCCGCACCCCTGGTTCCGCGCCGTCTGCCTCGGCGCCGGCGGCGACCCCGTGGGCGCGGTGTCCGTGACGCCGACGGACGACCGGTGCCGCGCCGAGCTCGGCGTCGTGCTGGCGCGCGCGCACTGGGGCAAGGGCGTGGCCACGGCGGCGCTGAAGCGCGCGGTCGCCGCGGTGTTCGGCGACCTCGACGGCGTGGAGCGCGTCGAGGCGCTCGTCGACGTCGACAACGCGGCGTCGCGGCGGGTGCTCGAGAAGGCCGGGTTCCAGCAGGAGGCCGTGCTGCGGAGCTACTGCGTGGTCAAGGGAAGGCTCAGGGACATGGTCATCTACAGCTTCATCTCCACTGACCCTCTAGTAGACTGATCTATAGAAAGATAAAGCTGCACATGTATGTAAAGATTTCACAACACGAACATGGTTGGATGATCCAAGATCTTGCAAGAAATCAAATGCCATTGATAGCTGCTTGCAAAGCAACAAGCATCTCAGCTACGAATTACATATTTATTACAACTGTTGTTTTTTTTCTTTTCCTCAATTGATCTCCAAGAAGACACACACTTCATGGGATTATTAGCTGAAACCGGGTTTTCTCAAACCTCCGTTGATCCGATCCAAAAAGAAGGAAAAATCAGGCTCATGAAAAACGCTCGAGAGGACCACACAGACACAGGGCATGGTTCCATCAGAGATGGGATCAGGATCAGGCTTCCCATCCCCTGAGGACGGTGGCGCGCGCGACGCGGTTGACGCCGAGGGTGAAGGCGCCCATGCGGAGGTCGCAGTTGTGGTTCTGGCACATCTTCTTCACGTCCCCGAAGGCGCGCGTCATGTACGTCCGGAGCTCCGCGTTCACCTTCTCCTCGTCCCACATGAACCCCTGGATGTTCTGAAATCGAAGCACATGTCCACTGTTAAATGTACATCGCTTTGAAGGAAGCACAGGGGAACAATGTGCGGTGACAGATGCGCTGATAGGCAGCTCAAAGGACAATAACTAGAGTACTGACCTGAACCCACTCGAAGTAGCTCACAGTGACACCGCCAGAGTTCGCCAGGATGTCCGGCAGGATGAGGACGCCTTTCTTTGACAGGATCTGGGGATGGAATACAGGGAGAAATCAGAAAACATTATAGAAAGGACACGATTTCTTCGCAGCCTAATCTCTGAAACAGTGGTATGAGCTTGCCTCGTCGGCTTCTGGGTCAGTGGGGTGATTGGCAGCCTCAATGATGTATTTTGCTTTAATGTCGTTAGCATTGTCCCTGTAAAACAATGGTGAAAAAACAACAATTTATTCAGTTTGAAGTTACAGCAACATCTAGGATATAACTGAAAAAACATTACGGTACTGAAAGAGAAGCAGACTTTTCAGTAGGGTGAAATGGACAGCAATGAGGAGAATTTTACTTGTTTATGACTCCCCCAAGTGCTGCCGGGATGAGGACGTCGCACTCTTCCGTGAGCAGTGAGTTCGGATCAATCGTGTCTCCTCCACTGAAGCCCTTGATCCCTCTGTTCTCCGCCGAGTGCTTCATTAGCTGGGCGATGTCAAGGCCATTGACGTTCTTGATAGCGCCTGTGACATCACTGATAGCAATCACCTTGCCACCAGCTTCACTGATCAGTTGGGCTGCCCAGGAACCAACATTACCGAATCCCTGAAAAAGGCAAGCCGGGGCACCTATTACTCAAGAGAGAACCATTGCAGATGAAATGTTTAGCTGTGACTTCTTTCCGATGAAAACAGAGATAAAGAGCTGATAGTGTAACTTTAATCATGAATTTGTACTCGTAATCAGAGCTGAAAGGCACATATAATGCTATTCACTTACTCCAAAAGTTCTCTAGTGTGAATCGCTTAAACCATAAGGCTTAACAAAAACATCATTTACCTGTATAACGAAACGCTGGCCTGCAATGCCTTTGCCATGCTCTGCAAGCAAAGCTTCAGTAGCAAACAGAACTCCCCTTCCAGTAGCTGCATCTCTTCCCAATGATCCTCCAAGGTCCTGTATTGAACAGAATATTCACGTTATATGCAAGACGATGAGAAGATAATAGCTTGCCCTGTGCTTGACAAAAACTTAGTTGACCACCTTTCCAGAAATTCCATACTATCTTAAAAATGTCATCCGAAAACATCATTTCCAGTACACAAACGTGTTGAGAATTGCAGGATAGACAGATACTTACAACAGGCTTCCCTGTCACCACAGCAGGTGAGTAACCATGGAACTTTGAATACTCATCAAGTATCCATGCCATTGTCTACATCCATAAAACAAACAAAATAGTTCATATTAAAATAAACATATACATATGATTGGTTCTCATCAAAATATGTTGTGGACTAATATACACGAAGGAAAATAACCTGTGAGTTGGTGCCCATGTCTGGAGCTGGAACATCAGTATGGATGCCAATTAAATCATGGATTTTCTGAGTAAAAACTCTCGTAAGCCGCTCAAGCTCAGAGACGCTCAGTTCTCCAGGACTGCAGCCTATTCCACCTTTAGCTCCTCCATATGGTATGTTGGCCACGGCGGTTTTCCATGTCATTAGTTGAGCCAAGGCGTTGACCTCATCAGGATCAACCTGAGTTACAAAAGGGCATTTGAATGTCAGTACATGACATGGTCATACATGATCAGGTTTTACCAATGTCTTTCAAAGAGAAAACAGATTTTTAAGGAAAGGAATAGAATCAGAATGTGTCTCCTCACCCCCATAAGATATTGTAAGATGTACTAGTTTCTAACATATATTTTTTTTCATCACTTCAGGAACATACTGCGAATCTAACATGAATAACACAGCACTACTCTGTGAACAGTGGATTCCTAAAAAACATAGAATTTATGCTTAAGGACCATTTCAACTCTTTATGCTTAAGGAAATAGAGCCAGAATGTGGCCCCGTAAAGCTCAGGTATTATTAGTTGTGCTTATTTTTCAATATACTTAGTCACAACAAAGAAACTCCAATGTACTTTGTTTTTCCATTTCTTCAGGTACATATTGGAAAACTAATGTGATCACCTGAGAACTATGCTACATATGGTGGATTCCTGAAAAAAGGAACTACAATTTATACTTAGGGGTTGTTTCAAGCCTTTATGCTTAAGGAACATTTCAAGTCGGCTAAAGTGTTGCAAGAATCAAATGCTGGCTAGTGTTATGGAGAACAAGAGAACCGAGCAACATATTTTTTCTTACCTCATGGTGGTACCTGATTCCACCCTTCATAGGTCCCCTAGCGTTGTCATGTTGAACCCTAAAACCAACATAGGACGCTAAAGTCCCATCATCTTTTGGGATTGTGCATTCAACCTGCAACCACAAATTCCTTGTTACTCAAAAGTTGAACATACTGTTTCAGATGGGGGAAAATGCTCAGAAGAACCTTGTACAATACTGAACCTATTCAGGTAAAAAAAATATTTTTTTCCATATTCATCAAGAATACAGGAACCACCACGAGCAAGTGAAACAGCGGGAAACAGATTACCAGATCTAAAAAACTGTAGTGGTTTCATCACCTTGATCTCCCTGAAAGGGATGAGCAAGCTCTTCTCCAGCTTGGAGTCGAGGCCCAGCAGCTTAGCTGCCTGCTTGAAGTTCCTGCTGGTTGCTGCCAATGCATTCATCCTGCTCGACGAAATATCCCTTCAGAATCGTACCTGAAAACAAATCAAGAAGCCCAGTGGGATGAGCAAGAATCAAGAAAACCTAACCACAAGAGCCAGAAGAAGCCTAAACAAATCAAACCTGTTCAAGAAACCAAGGATATATTTTTTCTTTTATCTTCCAAAGGCACAACAAAATAGAGCTACTCAGGAGAGGCGACCCAAGCTCTGGAGGAGTTTCAATGTTAGCAGGTGTACTATATATAGCTGCTTGGTAAAGTTCATTTTGGTCCAGAAAGTCTAGGCAGCCTGTTGTGAGATGCTAATAGCGACAAAGCCCTGTTACAGCCCTCTCAAGCTAATCATACATCTGACCTCTAGTTGTAGTTAGATATATTTACTGCTCACGTTCTTTTCTTTTGGAATTATCTGCTGTCAATCAATGTGAAGGTACCAATCTTTCACCCTTGCGTGGGGCTAACCAGCTGAGAGAAAAGGTGTTAAAGACTTCGAGGGATCTGGTCATGAATTCATGATTCACACAGCCGCATGGAGGTCAAACACTCGGCTGCTTCTTTTTGCGGGAAACTATCCAACATTTCAGCCACAAAACCAGTAAAAAAGAGTGCTCAAGAAAGCCTCTCTCCAGCAATAGAAATATGCCCACTCGGTAAGATGTACAATATAATTGTACTTGACTGGGTGACCTTGTCTGTACTGGTTGTACAGCCACAGTGTCCCATACTCACATGCTGAGTATTCAATTGCTGATTTTGGGAAGGTGAAGAGAGCACATGATGAAATTTTATTTTGATGTAATAAAGCACATAATACAAAGGTACGCAGATCTTCTAAATGTTCACTAATATACTTCTAAATGTTCATTAATATACTGTTTCGCATGGCTGCCATTTAGTTAGATGCAATTATGACTTATGCAGCAAAAAAATCATTACTAACGTTACTGACAGAAACCATTATCTGTTTAAGATTCAGAAATATCACCAAGGATAGGCAATTTTGAAAAGCACATGGCTGACTCAGCAATGACACGCTATAGAATTATTTAGGCCCTACTGCCCTAGGTGTTGCATTTGTTAGCATAATATTAACTAAAATCACCAGTTTGTCATGGATCACAAGGTTGCTTTCGCCCTCAAATAAAGCCTTATATTCAGACAATGCATTATACATTGCAGTCTGCAGTGCAGCATGTGGAGCATATGCCCATATAGACAAAATAATGTGGTGACAATATCACATGCCATGGGTTAAGAAGTGTAGGCTCATTTCATGAATAGACTTATTTGCCCAAACAATGAAATAGACCTATTAGGATAGCATATGTGAGCTTTGCCACTTTAGTTATAGGATAAGATCATAATATAGCATTAATGATTAGCTCCACTAACCCGAGAGCATATTCTGAAAAGTGATTACATTAGAGGAAAAAAGAAGTTATGCTCTGTCCTAAGCTTTGCATTAAAGAGTACGACAAAAATGCATTGCTTTTGGCTAGACAGCCAAAATTCAGCAACCTAAAGTCTCCTTAAATTTAGGGTGGCTGTACTATAGTAGCCATTTTATTTGGCCTTGTAAAATTGTATTTTTTTAGGTCAGGTGAATTGTAAGATAATGTTATAATAAACCCCCTAAAAGGCATACTGGAGAATCTTCTAATTCTTACTGGAACGACGGCGTACTCTCTTATGGGGACGCAAATCAAACGCAAGCATAATCTCGAAGGTGGCTGAAGAATAAGAGAGTTGTTCCAAAATTATTATAATTTTGATTTTGATTGATACTCTGCAGTGGACTGTGGGATATTTTCCGTGACCTAAATGGCCACAGACCAGTTCAGCCAACCACCATATATTCTAGAATCAGCAACGCAATCATCCAACACGAGGGGAAGGAGCAATACACGTCGATCAGAAATATGTGTAAAACCAGATTCGCATTATCGAAAAATTAAAAAAAAACGAAGCTTTCAATCGGAAGCAGTTGGAGAACAGGGTGTCTTACAGGCAGGCAGGCTTAATTAGCAGGAGAGCGGCGAAACGGATTGACTTGGCCGAGGAATTCTCCACCGTGAGTGCGCCGGTGCCATCAAGGCGGGGGATTAGCCGGGGTTTTATAGGCTAGACGCCTGCGGTGCATGGGATGTCTTCAGCTGGGGGCGATGGAGATATGGGGGAATTTCGGAATCGGTGCTAAAGCCTAAAGGGCTCCGGCGGAGGGCGGAGAATTGGGTGATGACGCCACCGCGGCGGCGACGGTGGTGGTGGGCAATTGGAAGAATTGGATCCACCTGTGATTCCAATTGCGTTGCAGCGCTGGTGTTTGGGTGTGCGTGTATCTCATTCCATTCTCTGACGAGGAGAACAGAGGGGGAGAGGGCCCACCGTCCTCTTTTGTGTTGTTAGCCGTTCGTTCATGATCGGACGGATGGATTTGGCCCTGTTTGTCCGGCTTTTTCGGCGCATAAAAGCGTGTGTGCTTTGGTCTATGCCATATAGGAGGTTAAATATCTCTCTCCCTCTTCTCATGATGACGCGGCATTCCAATGCTTATCTGTCGGTGGTTCCTTCTGCGAAATTCCATTTCACA
Organism: Echinochloa phyllopogon; assembly: GCA_033239725.1. NCBI lineage: Eukaryota > Viridiplantae > Streptophyta > Magnoliopsida > Poales > Poaceae > Echinochloa > Echinochloa phyllopogon. Next base: position 4,022,672 of record BTCW01000009.1, on the reverse strand, counting down.
TGAAACACGATTCAGTCCCCGTATAAACCGGCATATATAATCCTAAGGGCAAAGTACAACGGTGGAAACAGCTGCTGTCATTTTGATACAAATAGACAGCTGAACAGACAGCTTGTACAATGGGCTGTCTGTTTGGCTGTCTGCATGGTAATTAATTCATCATGTGACACATAAACTCATGTTGATCTAGTGCTCAATTGATCTTTGTAGCCATGGTTGTCTTCACTTTTACCAAACTTCTCAAAATACTCTCTCCAAACTTCAGTATTCACCTATCACATTTAATCTCTCTCCTCATGCATGAAACGCTAAACGTGAGTAAATAAAAAAACTAAGTACATAGTTTTGATGTACACGACGAGACGAATCTTTTGAGCCTAGTTTGATCCTGGTAGGACAACGATTACCACAAACAAACAAAAAATGTTACAGTGTGCTGCAATGTCCAATGGGATATTTTTGCTAAATTTTGTCAACTTTTTTTTGGAACAACACATCCCATGAGAGAAAAAAGCACATGCAAAAGCTACTGCTGCTTGCAGGCGCGCTGCTGCTGCAAAAGGAAGCTGGGCCTGCGCGGCTACAAGGCACATGCAAGCTGCTGCCGCCGAAAGAATCTGCACCTGCGCGGCTGCGTGTGCGCAAGGGATCCTGCTGCCATCGACCGGAATCGTACAACGCGTGCCTGACGTCGGCGATTTGCATTGGAGCACGCAGCCATGCCGTAGACGAACGAGGCGACGACCCTTGCCCGCTGAAGCTCTCGGAGGGGCTTTTTGCAAAAAAATTACTGCATGGCGACGGCTCGCAGCGGGCGTTGTACGTGCCCTAATCCCCGCATTGCAAATAGCGTGTTCATCCAGGAACTGGCTGCCTGATGTGATCGACATGCTCGGCATGAGTCAGTGCATATCCCCAAGCAAAAAAGGAAGAATTATACGGCATTCAAATTCCCCAACCAAATGCGTGAACAATCACGACGTGACGTGTCCTGCTTCCATCATCCACGATTACCGGGAGAGAGCTTCTCCAGAATAACGGAAACAAGCACACAACAAGTTGCATGATGTGTCTGTGCAAATTGGCGCAATTGGGTTCCAGCAGCATCACCACCCCGCACATACTGCTGATTTAGAATTTACAAGATACTGTACCACATTTACATAGATTATTACTGACCCTACGGTCTTGTGTCATGAACTCATGGATGCAGCGTCATGCTGCATTAGAGCCCTCCCCAAAAAAAAGGGAGTAGGTTCTTTGAGCATAAAGCTCAATTGTGTACAGGGCTCGAACATTGCTGCATTTACAAATTGCATTGGAGTCGTGTATGTCACTGTTCACAAGATAGCAATGTGTAATGTACATCTGGATGACCTTAGTTCAAAGACTTGGGTATCTTTAGTGCGTTGACCCCATTGTTTACCATGACTCGCTTTGCTAATCACAACTAAATATTTGGCAAACAAACTGGATGTCGATTAGGACTACACTTAAGTGCAAAAGAAAGCTCTCAGCACTCCTTTCGGTTATGCTCGATTAGTATTTTACAGATAAACAAAAAGGATCCTGGACGCGGCGACCGTGAACTGAACTGGGGAAGGGAGGAACTGCTACAAGAAGAATGACCTTTCGAGAATCCAAGTTCCAAATCTTCATAGCACAGAGAAGGATGGAGCATGCAAGGAAGAAAAAAGATCACATTATTATTAACCTGCAACTAAAGCTTCTCCTGTTGAGGCCGGACCGTTTATCCTTAATCTAAAAAAAAACTTAAGCTTCTCCATCATCACAGAAGAGTGGAAACCAGAGGCTGCGTGATTGATGGCCACAATGTTCACACACTTTGCCAGTTTGCCATGCCACGCCTAAAGTTAGGGATGAAAGGATTTCTAGTGGTTAAGGAATTCAATTACAGGTCCTGCACATGCTGTCACATTTGCCTAAACTTAGCCGTGCTTGCTTAAAAGGATTTCAATTGCAAAACCTAACGGCTACAGACAGTGCAAATTCAGATGCTCCTGATAGTGCTCACAAGCAAGTGAAGCAAGCAGCATCTCCAATGGCATCCTCCCGGTGTTACAATTCATGGCGTCCTCCCTTTTTCATCACGTCATATCGGGCATGCCACCAAATGCCATGTAGATCCTTCCCACCTTTTTGGGCCATCTTCACGTTTTAACAATGTCTTCTCCCCGAGTGGCGCCAGTCACAACAGCAAAGTATGCGATTGGACAGGTCTACCGAACAATGTTAATCCAACCAATGCGCTCAGATATGTTTACGTTGCCATTAAAATTCCATAAAAAACAAAAACAGCGAAGTGGCAATATAAATCTGGCCCACAAAACACGTTGGTAAGATCATATTACCAACGTTAAGATCTGCCCTCTCTGACTCACAGGTCACAAACTCACAACGGTCACAACATACTAGCATAAAGTTCAATTTAAAGATTACATACTCTCCCACAACATGCAAAACATCAGCAACTTTTAACAGCCGATTAACTTTTGAACAAAACAAACCGCCCAACTCAGAATATAGCTGACATAACACAGTACAGCCTTCACTTGCAAACAACAAAGATGGAAGTAACTGATCCAGGTATCAAAGGACAAGGTAAGGAGTCAATCTGCAACAGTCTCATCAAAATCAAATTACTCTTAGAAGTTGCAAAAACACATTGCAGGATACAATATATTAAGGTTCCATAACTGAGATTATCCTAGGGCAAAACATCGTTTCAGGAAACTGTCTAAACAGAAACTCTTCATCAAGACTGTTTGGACATGAACCAACACAGTAGTACCGACAAGATTTGTAGGGTAGATAGCTTATCGCTTCTTGGAGACACCAACGGTCTTTCCACGCCTGCCAGTAGTCTTGGTATGCTGGCCACGGACACGGAGGCCCCAGTAGTGACGCAGACCACGGTGGTTCCTGCAAAACAAATAGATGTGAGAATGCAAAGTGATGAATAATATTTAGGAAGTAATTGGTGACAACCAAAATTCTAAGTATAGCGGCATCAGGTTACATCTATAAATTCAGGAAGAAGCATATACTAATAATAACAATAAAATGACAAAGCAGCCTGAATGACTGAAACAACATGAATAGTCTGAATGACTAAAAGAACATGAATATTGGCATTGGAGATCTTTGGTTCTATGAGATAACAGTATACCCTCCAATGTGAGGACTGACAAGATGGATCACCATTTCTAGTACTACCCATGGCTTGGCATAATAAACACGTAACAGAAAGCTACTGCAATCAAATTGTAACTAGTTCAACCGCAAACATTAAAATGCCATGATGGAGGTATGCCCGACCAACAACATTGATCAGTTCTCCCATCCCATTTCACCAAAACACAGAATGAAAGAGATTGTCTCACATGTGTGGAACCAACCAAAAAATTTAGCATGTCCGGAGATTAATAGTGACCCAAGCAACATTGAGGTTTTTAGCATGAAGCAAAACATTTTCACTATCCTGACTAGACTAAATTAAATGTCACTAGGTAGACATACACAGCTTCATAACCTCAGACGATTGAATGTAAGTGTACCATAAAAGTCCAACCGAAAAACAGACGACTAACACAGATACTGGGCACATTCGCAATTAATTGCATACTCGCGAATGTCACATATGCACGTACACAGAACATCATTTCCCAGCAGGTATTAGATTAATGGCAGCAGTGACAACTAGCAAGCAGGGTCCAAATAGGTAGTGGAGTTAGGTTAAGACCTGATCTTCTTGAGCCTCTCGAGGTCGTCCCTGAGCTTCATGTCGAGGGCGTTGGAGACGACCTGCGAGAACCTGCCGTCCTTGTAGTCCTTCTTCCTGTTGAGGAACCAGTCCGGCACCTTGAACTGCCTGGGGTTCGCCACCACCGTCATCAGCCTCTCCAGCTCCTCAGGCGTCAGCTCGCCGGCCCTGCACACCCACCAACGCACCACAAAAGCTCAGCCCCATCATCACTAGCGAGATCTGATAAGATCCTATGAGTGAAAAAGGACGGCGCGCTTGCCTCTTGTTCATGTCGATGTCGGCCTTCTTGCAGGCGATGTTGGAGAAGCGGCGGCCGACACCCTTGATGGAGGTCAGCGCGAACATGATCTTCTGCTTCCCATCCACGTTGGTGTTCAGCAGACGCAGGATGTGCTGGAAGTCCTCACCGGCGATCAGCGACTGCAACCACAGGATCAACACTAAGTCAGAGCACGATACGGAAACCCTGCACGCCGACAAGGAGTGGGAAGGTGAGGGGAGGAGGCTACCATGGCGGCGGCGGCGGCAGATCGGTCGCGCGGAGCGAGGCGGCGACGGCGAGGGGGCGCAGGTGGTGATGGGCGTCCGCGCGGCTAAGGTTTTGGAGGCGTGGTTGAGGGGAGGCTTATATACGGGAGGGTGAAACCCTAGAGCGTCATCGGACGGCTGGGATTCGATGGGGAGCGGAATGGTCTCTGTGGGCTACGTGTGCGAAGGCTTTCTGGGCCTTGTGGTCGGCTATTCTAAGTTGTTTTGGGCCTATGTCCTATATGGAGATGTTCGTTTTTCAGCGCGCAGATTTTTTAGTTAGTAGCCAGAAAAAAAAAGGTTCTGCAATGCGCGTAGGATAGAACTAAAGCTCAAACAATTTTTTTTGTGTTCGGTGTAAAATGTTATGTATATGTTATTTATGCATGTATCCATCTCATGCACATGGTGTACATTAGATGAGACTATGGGAACATGTTGGAATTTGGAAATCGTCTAAATGAAACGGTGAAGCAGTGAGGGGTTTGAATTTACATTGATCCGATATTGAAGTATTTCTAAGAGAAAGCTGAATATGGTATAAGTAGTTATTTCATTTTACCAGCAACAGTAACAACAGTAAACAATATCCTATATAAGAGTCATTTATTGTGAAATCTGTATAACATAAATGTGAAAGCTATTGCAAAAAAAAAAGAACAGGGGCTAATGTTTCCATGGGCGCGTGACCTGCGTCACATCCAAAGCATCAAGGTTTGGCGACTTGGCCGCGTTTTCTTGATTCTAGGGTCAACAAATAAAACTTTTATCAGATTTATCATGTGTTGTAATGAGTTGGGTATCTATCTGCCATGTCCTTTACCCACATGGATTTGTTGTCATTTCCTCTTTGTTGCCCACTAAGTCCTTAGAAGAAAACGTGAAGAACTCATGTGCTAAGAAATTCAAAATGAAACCATGGAGAAGTGTGTTGCCGAGGAACCTCATGTTACATGGACTTGTCAAGGAAACAATCCCACTATGAAGGAGTTATACTAGAGAGGTCGCCGCCGCACAACACCTCCTACGTTCGACCTCTTACCTCGCATTGCTCCACACTAAGAAACCACCACTATCGGACCTTGACATGGGGCGGCCATAGGTGGCCTGTATGGACAACAAAACAATGTGATTAAACAGGGTTGCAAAAGTCCATTTTAGACCGGCTAAGTCTCACTTGAACTTTGACAACGGTGAAGGAGAAAAGGGGATAGGAAAAGGCACTTGGAGCAAGAGAAGATGTGGGGGATAGGAAAAAGCATCGAGGAAAAAGTTACGATCAAAGGTCTTGTATATTAACCAGATCATTTGAATCTATAGATGATTAGTAGTTAGCATTACCTTAAACGATAAAAAAGAAACAAAACTAACACAATTGCTATATGATTTGATAATAACATGAGCCACTTTATGCATGTAATCCACATGTTCTCGTCCACTATATAAGATATACAAACTTATCCATATTACTTTCAATACAATTTCTCAAGAAGAGGGAACACATGTCTAGTAGAATGGAGAATAGAGTATTCGATTTTTTTCAGTTTTTATTCACACGTTGATTGAAGCAACAATGTAAAGGGAAGATTTTTTTCGCCTAACTCAACGATAAAAATAGAAATGACAGGTGATGCAAGAAGTTTTGCATCCGTTGACACTTTTTTTGTTTACAGATTACAGATGATCTGTGATATGAATGCGTTCGCGAAATTTCCATATTTTGTTGCCTTGGTTTGGTAGGCCAAAACTTCTACTACCACTCTTTCTGAGCCGCAGTTACAAGCGCCACGTTGCGATCCTGACCGTGGAAGATACGCATCGTACGGCCTCCAGTCATCTCTGCAGATTCGCGGGTCGTAGTTACTGCAGCCCATCATGGTTCATCCCCGGTTTCAGGCTAGAAGCCGCACAAAAACAACCAAGCCGCAGTGGCCGAGACGGAAGCCCAACCCGCAAGCGCGAGGCCATCGCCCTCCTCCCCGCAGCCTCGCCTCGCCCTTCCTCCCCCGTCCCCCAGATCGAACCGAAGAGGAAGTCGAGGGCGTGAGGCAGCAGCACCACCGCACACCACTGCCGAGCTAGGAGCTTCCGGAAGCGCCGCCCCGCGAGAGGGAGGCCGTAGCAAGGGGGGAGATCCGGCGGCAGGGCAGGTCGGTCGGAGATGGGAGTCCCGGCGTTCTACCGGTGGCTGGCGGACCGCTACCCGCTGACGGTGTCGGACGCGGAGGAGGAGGAGCCCATGGAGCTCGAGCCCGGCGCCTTCGTCCCCGTCGACCTCCGCCGCCCCAACCCCAACGGCCTCGAGTTCGACAACCTCTACCTCGACATGAATGGCATCATTCACCCCTGCTTCCACCCCGAAGGCCGGGTACGCCGTTCGATCCTGCTCGATTCCGGTTCTCCGAACCCGAGCCAGTGTTTGCTCAGCTCTCGATCTCACGGCTTCGGCTTTTTCCTCCCTGCAGCCGGCGCCCACCACCTACGACGAGGTGTTCAAGTCGATTTTTGATTACATCGACCACCTCTTCAGCCTCGTCCGCCCCAGGAAGCTCCTCTACATGGCCATTGGTGAGCCGCTGCCGCAGTTCTGCTACTTATAATGTACCCAGCTCGGGCTCTGAGTAACAAGCTGAGTCAATTTTGTCGCTTAGATGGTGTTGCTCCAAGGGCAAAGATGAATCAGCAGAGGTCCAGGCGATTCCGGGCAGCAAAGGATGCGGCTGATGCGGTAATGTAACAGCTGTTGTGGTCGTTTGTCTCATGCAGGTTGGTAGCTGGTTTCTCATATTGTCTTTGCTTTGTTCAGGTAGCCGAGGAGGAGAGGCTGAGGAAGGAATTTGAGGCAGAGGGTAGGACTCTAGCCCAGAAGGAGAAATCGGAGGCAATCGACTCGAACGTTATTACTCCCGGGACGCAGTTCATGTTTGTACTATCTACGGCACTTCAATACTACATACAACTGAGATTGAATCATACACTTGGATGGCAGTCTGTCAAGGTGTTTATTATATTGGCTTAGAATTGTAAAGTTAGTCTCAATCCTATTTAGGTTGTAGCATATTAACTGAGATATGCGATTTTCAAGGTAATTTTGTCTGATTCCAATGTCCCTGGAGAGGGAGAGCACAAAATTATGTCATACATCCGTCTGCAGCGCAATCTTCCTGGCTTTGATCCCAATACACGCCATTCCTTATATGGCCTGGTAAGTCTACAACTCCTAAACTAGTAGTGTCTGTTTATAAACTAAATATGTGTTACACATTAGCCCCTCTATTCTCCAGGATGCTGATTTGATTATGCTTGCTCTGGCAACTCACGAGGTCCACTTCTCAATTTTAAGAGAGGTAAAACTTCCGATAGTTCTTTATCGGGATGTATATTTATACATATCTAGCTATGGCCATTTCTGGATGTTCGATTTTGCCATCTTTGTGTAAACTAGGGGTATTTCCATAACTACAGAATTCAACTGACTTTACAGGTGATCTCCATGCCAGGGCAACAAGAAAAATGTTTTCTGTGCGGTCAAGTTGGGCATTTGGCTGCTGAATGCAGAGGCCCTAGCCAGGCTGATAATTCTGTGGAGCTACCTCCTATTCATAAAAAGAAATACCAGGTACTGTGAACTATATCACCGTTTGATATAGTATATTTTTCAATGTTTGAAAAAATGTAAGTAAATGCACAGTTAGGCACACTTAAGTGATGCAGATGCCTGGTGTGTCGTATAAGCACTACTTGGGCAATAAAACGTGCGAGCATGGGCGGGCGGGAGCATGGAAAAAAGAGCCCGAGGGAGTGAGGACGGGAGGATAGAAAAGGAAGGGAAGGTGGTAGAGGGGTGGGGGAGATGGCTGACGTTGGAGATGGAGATGGCCATCGCACCGGCCATGCAATTCGAGCGACAGCTGTATCAATAGAGGTGGTTTTTGGTGAAATCGAGGATACCATAGTGAAGAGGAGGACGTTGACTGTTGATTTTGCTAATCTCTGATGTGAGATGGTGGTTGGTGGCGAGCAATTGGTGGCAGCTGCGGTGCTCTTCGGAAAGGATAGTGGAACACCGAAGGAGGGGGTGGTGGTTTTGGTATGTACGGGAGTAATTGAGTTGGGATCGAAGGTAAAAGGGCAGTGGGCTGACTGTGGTTTTGGTATGTACGGGAGTAATCGAGTTGGGATCGAAGGTAAAAGGGCAGTGGGCTGACTGGGCCAGAACACAGCAGGCCGATGGCCTGTCTCTTCCTAGTTTCCTTCCTTCTTCTTTTATCTTTATTAAACCAGTGAATATGTGTTGCATCTGTTTGGGATTGACCACATATATCAATTTGGATGGTTATACAACTTAAATGATTGCGCATTAGAATATCCTATATACATTTCTATTTTGTTCATTTCATATAAATCGAAAAATCAATATATATTATGTCAATTTTGTGAATATGATACAAACTAGAATATCTTATCTGAATTTGTATGCTCTGCCTTGCATTCTGGACGAGTGTCAGATTGTGTGCCGCCTGATTACATGGTTCTAGAACCCATCATTTTGTCCTTCATATGTGCTGGTACCTCCTGATCTTGCATCCAGCAGCAAAAAACATAAACATTTAATTGCGTTTAATCTACGTTTTGTCACTGCCTAGTGCCTTTCATAACATTGACATTTTTTTTGGTTCACGATGTATTTATTTCTAGTATAGTATATACATAAGATATGTTACAATTCATCCTTTACTCCTGTTGGTTCACTATGTAACTGTTGTTCTGTTAACAGTTTCTTAACATATGGGTGTTGCGTGAATACTTGGCAAAGGATTTGGAAATTATAGATGCCCCCTTCAAGATAAACTTTGAACGCCTTATCGATGACTTTGTGTTTATGTGTTTCTTTGTTGGCAATGACTTTCTGCCTCACATGCCGACTTTGGAAATTCGCGAGGTTTGTTGATCTGAAAAATATCCATTATATTCTTATATGCTTTCTTTTACTTATTGGAAGATTGTGCATAACTATGATTAATTACCATCTATATTCTGCAGGGTGCCATTACTCTTCTCATGAGTATCTACAGGGTGGAATTCACATCAATGGGTGGTTACCTCACTGATGGGGGCGAGGTAATGTTTCACGGATGCAAATTCTTGAATTTGGAAGCCATAAGGTTGCAATGTTCTTCTTGGTAGCAAATACTTATAGAGTGTGGGAACAAGCAGTCTTTGTCATACTTACAGAGATCTCATCTTATCCCTAACCTAATCCTAACGGGCCTGGCCCAATAGAACCAGTCGGGCTAGCCGACTGCCTATGACAGTCTTTTGATTAACTTTGTAGTGTACTGTTTAGGGAATCGATTTAGAAAGGAAAATTCTCTCTTCATGGCTGTGCTGTCCTCTTGTATCATTATGTGTTCTGTCAGAATGTTAGCTCGATATCACCATTTTGCAAGTTCCGTATTATGCACACATTGGTTTGAAATGCAATGCATGTAATATAACTGGTAGGATCCAGGGAACTGCAGAAACTGCAGTAAAATTACTTAAGTTGATTGCAGACCAATTTTAACTTCATACCATTATTTGTGCCGGATGAGTTATGGAAGCCATGGGAATCCTTTTCTAGCATCGCATATGAAAAAAGAGCTATTTTAATATAGGAAGACAGCCAATATTTTAACTAAAGTAACCAATGGTATTACTGTGTTTGGCAAGTATGCTTTGTTACAGCTCAGTAGCACATAACTTTAGTCATCATCTCTGGTTGATTTTTTCCTGTTTAATGTGGCCCTTTTGCTAATTTGCACATATTAGTTTCACTTTGAGACACATGTGTGCTTATTTGTAATATGTAGCTCTTGATGCAACAGTAGCATATTCTGGACTTCATGCTGCTTGGCATATATGCATAAGTTAGTTCTATATGCCACCACAGTTGACAATTCAAGTCATTTTGGAGTCCCTTAGTTTTCCTCCTGTCCTGCTGTGATGTAATTGTCAGATCAAGTGTCCACAAGGATCGAAGGATGTTATATGACAAATCATATAAATCATTAGAATAATTAAAACCTTTGGTCTCATGATTCACCAATAGTTGATGCTCTGCTGAATGCCCAGATTTTCCTTTTTTCTTTTAAATGGGTCAATGCCTGAAATCTTTACATTTTCTCCATTCCAACAAAAGGTCGTATTGGACCGAGTGGAACATTTCATTCAGTCTGTTGCTGTCAATGAAGAACAAATTTTCCAGAAACGCGCGCGCATTCAGCAGGTAATTTCGAGCTGATCTTCAGCTGACACCCTTCTTGATTTCTCTATTTCTTTATATTCTTTATGTGAGCTTGACCTTTTTAAACACTATTATGTGGTGAAATTATATGATTGTCTTGAAGATTATGTTGTCATGTTATAGTGAGATCAAGCTATTTCAATGCTTCTAGGCCAGTCATAGTATGCTAGAGTTATATGTTTATACCACAATGTAATTTTTTTAACATCATATCATCGTGTTAAGAATTTAAGATACTATACTCTGATGCCATTTTTTAAATGATTAATCATATTGCCTTTAAATGAACTTCAAGTCTCAACATGGAATGTTGTTCAACTTCCATATGAGCATATATTTCCAAATAATTTGAATGTTTCACAATTCTTGCAAATCTTATGTTTAATTCTTCAATATACAAAAGCTTCTTTGTTAAACCTTTACACTGGCAATTTGGCATTGCTATCTTAGAAGACTTATAATCATGATTGCTAAATTGCAGGCACGCGATGCACGTGAGGCACGCGAGGCACGTGAGAACAATGAAGAGAAGCACAAAATACAGAGAGAAAACTCTGAGGAGAATCAATATGAGGACAAGGTCTGTTGCCCCCCGTGAAATGACTGAAAAAGTTTGTTAGTAATGTCTTTGATGATTGTATGTATGAAAATTGTTTGGTATTCCTCATTCTATTTCTGATTTTGTTCCTTCAGGTCAAGTTAGGAGAGCCAGGATACAGGGAGCGGTACTATGCTGAGAAGTTTAGAGAAGAGGCAGAATCAAAACCCATAGATCATGTTCGGACAGATGTTGTGAGTTTTCTTTCTAGGCACTGTTGATTTATTTATAAGTTTGGTTTTGTGAGTTGGTCTCAACCTACTATAAACTATTCATGTCTGAAATGATTTTGATACCTTTTGATCATTTTAGTTCTGCCTATTTTGTTTAAACATTATTGGTCCCAAGGCATGGTAAAAGAGGAGGGCTGTTAGGCTGGAGCTGGATGAACAATAGTAAAAACCCAACCATCAGATGAAACCCTAAATAAAAGAAGTAGCAACGTTTGAGTTCAGCAATCCACATGTACGCTATTTTTCTTGTATAAAATAGTAAAATCACTTTTCTTTTGTTATTGTGGCTCTTGTTGGGTTATATCTCTGGCCTCCCCAACTTTTTTTTGGGATAAAATATTAAAATGATTTACTGTTGTTTTTCCTATCCTTATTAAATTCATATATTATATCAAATACTCAGTTATGGTGTAGTAGGGATGTAAGACGAGCAGGTTTCTGTGGTAGGAATATGTGGTATACTTGTACTGACTACTGAATGGTCACCATTTTGCCCTTAACATTGGTGTTGGATTGTTGTCTTTAATTGTCTAATCTATGCATATTTCAGGTCCAGAAATATGTGGAAGGTCTTTGTTGGGTTATGAAATACTACTATCAAGGTGTTTGTTCATGGCAGTGGTAGGTAAATATTGATCATCTACTGTGAGATTATGTTCCTTCTGTTTGTTTGGTAGATAAAACCTAACATATAGAGCATCAAAGTACCGTTCTTCACTATTTCTGAACTGAAAGTTATGGCCACTTTAAAGAGCCCCAGTTTTGAACTACAAGAACATGCACAAGAAACCTATACATCCAGAATTCTCAATTATCTGATCAGCTGTGGTGACCAGATGACCAAAATTTGGTAGCACCAAAATCAAATCAATCCATTGATATGGTGTTATATATGCTGTAATGTGCAGATGAGTTGGTTCTTGACTTCTGTTCCATGACTAATCATTACGTTCAAGTGATAGACTATTGTATCATTGTATGATTATTTCAAGAACCTATGCTATTTGTCTGCTGTGCAACACACTATGCTGCAGTTGTAGAATCTCTAATAGGCAATACAGATAGCTCCTGGCAATTTATAGCGAGTTAGTGACCTTTCTCCCTTTAGCTGTCTCCTGATGCTTGTGGTATTGATGGCTACTTACTGATAAGAATTGTTTTAAATCAATCAAACACATGAGATCACTTTTACCTGTCATAACCAATATACGTACCAACTTACCTAGCAATTAGATTGACATGCTCTTCTTGGTAGCACTTTTCTTGAATTTAGTATGAAATGTTAATTCCAGATTTTTCATCAACGTCAGGTTCTATCCGTATCATTATGCGCCTTTTGCATCTGACCTAAAAGGCTTGGCTGAATTGGAGATAACGTTTTTCTTGGGTCAACCTTTCAAACCATTTGACCAACTCATGGGAACACTACCAGCCGCAAGGTTTGCTATCCCCTAATGCAGATGAATATGTTCCATGTTTGCATGGATAGAGTGTCAACTATAATGAGTTCTGAGATGGTTATTCTTCTGTAGCTCCAATGCACTGCCAAAGTACTATGGGGATTTAATGACTGATCCAAATTCACCTTTGAAGTCTTTCTATCCCAAAGGTAATCGTCCTAACTCTGTCCCAAAATAAATGTGCAAACAACAACAAAAAAAAAGGCCTTTAAGTCCCAAACAAGTTGAGGTAGGTTAGAGTTGAAACCCAACAGGAACCAATAATCAAGGTTCAGGCACATGGATAGCTGTTTTCCAAGCATTCCTATCGAAGGCTAATTCCTTGGGTATATTCCAACCTCTCAAGTCTCCGTCTGTGTGCAAAGTCAAACCATTTTAAGTTGACTACTTCTGTTTATAAATTTGGTCAAACTTAAGATAGTTTGACTTAGGACGAACCTAAAAGGACACTCTTTTTGAGACGCATAGGATGATAGTATGATACTGTGTATGTTTAAAATCGTACTAGTGAATGATGCCTAACACCTAGTAATGCACCTGCAGATTTTGAGATAGACATGAATGGGAAGCGTTTTGCATGGCAGGTAATGCATATAGATAAACCATTCCTTTTCAGGCTACTGATTTTGTTATGGAGGTATATTTATGTTGAATTCTTTTGTCCAGGGTGTTGCAAAATTGCCTTTTATTGATGAAATGCGTCTGCTTGCTGAGACAAGAAAGCTAGAAGATACATTGACAGTATGTTATATGCTACGATCCTTCTTTATGAACCCTCTTGGCTTGTTATTTTCATTCTGCTTGTACTTAAGTATTTCTCTGCAGCATTCTGGGATTTTTATTTCAACTGTTCAGGGTGTTTATGTTTTTGCTATGTTTTTGCAGGAAGAAGAGAAATTCAGGAACAGGACAATGTTTGACATAATATATGTTCGGGAAACTCATCCATTGACTGCTCAGATTGCGTTCCTGTATCAGATGTATAACCATCTACCAAGAACAGATCCTTATGTTATTCCCATTGACCCTGCTGCTAGGTCGGTAGAAACTCTAGATACTTTTATTTGGATATTTCGTTTCTCTCAGCATTTATTTACCGTGCTGTGATATGGTAATACTATTTGCAGTGGTGGAATGAATGGGTTCCTTTGTTTATCTGAACGGAACTGGTATAACATCACTGTAACATCTCCAATTAAGGGGTTCAATGGCATTGCCCAAAACAGAGTTTTGTAAGTATCTTATCATCAAAAAGCATGTTGTAAACTAAATGCTACCCTTTAAATGTTCTAGAGCTCTAACTTCTTTTTTCTATATTTTTCAGCAATGCTACCTATATTAATCCTCAGTATCACAAACATATCCCGGAGCCGCCAGTGGGGGTCATTGTACCTGCGAAGGTAAATGCTAACCCACATCCTGTGTGCAATTTGGTGCATATAATTTTTGGAGACATGAAAGTGTGACAGCATATATTTTTCTTCAGGGGAAAAACAATGCATAGTTAGCATTTTTTGCATCAGCATTACAAAAATGATCTATTCATAAGCAACTGAATTTGCTGACTCATAAGCAAAAGTATTAGGTGATTTGTTAGCATTTTTTATGTTTACTCATCTGTTTGTTTTTGTATGGCATTTTTAATCATCTCACACTTTGCAAGATGCAAAATGATCACTGCTTGTTGTATTACACTATCATCCAATATATCATAAAGCTGGCAAACCTAAGTTCTTTTCAGCTTTTGTGTAAGTTGGTGATTTTTGAAAAATCAGACTGCAAGCTAAGCGCATTGCAGCACAATGATTTGTAGTGTGAAACACGAGCATATATATTCTCTTGTGTGAATGATACTGTCTTTCAATTATTTGGCTCAATTAGTTTTTCATGTCTGTACTGTTATGGTGCTACCTTCATAGAAGTATGCTATTCGAAATGTATGGTTACTTTTCTCAAGTCGACCAATTTTGATGTTGGTTTGCTAATCTGCTTATAAGATGAAGTCATAGTCCAACAAATGTACCTTGTTGTAGATATTGAAGCCTAGTGATTTCAAACCCTTTCCTGTCTTGTGGCATGAAGATAATAATCGTCGGCAAGCAAGACAAAGGTACGATTGATACTTCTTATGCTTTTAGCAGAATATTTTCACTTGCACTATAGAGTACTAATAAAATCTGAGCATATCTTATAAATGCGATATCTACAAGTTATACTCTGGTAAAGATAGATGAATACACATTTGCTTCATTCTGCATAGCCTTTGTTAACTATAGCTTTACCAATATGGTAATCTGTTAGCTCTTTTCATGATTTCTTTCCAATTACAGGCCCCAGGTTTCTGGTGCTCTGTCAGGTTCTCTCTTAGGAGAAGCTGCACACCGTCTGGTGAAAAACTCCCTCCAAATCAAATCTGGCAGCGCTGCTGGGCTACTTGATATGCCATGCAGGGGTGCACCCTATGGCCCTGGAAACAGACCAAGGCCTGCTGGACCATTGGGATATGAGAGGGGTTTTGCCAACCCATACCATTCACACATGTCCAGAAGTGTCCCGAACTCTCATCCTCAGTTCTTTGGTGATGCTCAAGCTAACAGACAGCCTATGCAGATAATGGGGCGTCCAAACTCCAGAAGCCATGATGCTGGCATCCATGCATCCATGTCAAAACTGACAATCCACGAAGGCCCAAGGCCTCATCAAAATAACAGGATGCAGAATTCCGGGTACTGGGCCAATCAACCACATCCTAATCACTATGCTGATCACTATGCTGGACCCCCACCCCAGCGGCCTATGCAGAATATCAGTTTTACACCTCAGCGACCTTTCCAAACTGGAGGATTCCCGCAGCAGCGGCCAGTAAATGGGGTTCCACCACCACTACCTCCCAGTAACTGGATTGGCAAGCAACCAAGTGGAGGCCCCACGGGTGTACCTGCAAAGCATGATCCAAGGGCAGCTCCAGATAGACAGGCTAAGGGGCAGGATAACCCGAGATCACTACAGGATAAGAAACAGCTGGCTACCAAGGTATACCGTGTCAAAACTCAAGCAACGAATGGCGATGGTTTGTCAGAGTCAGGTAAACAGGAAGAACCCACTGCATAATTGGGCTTCCAAGTTGCTGGAAATCTGCACACCCTGTTTGATGTGTGTGAGCATCCTGTTGCTAGGATATAAACAAGCTCTTGGTGTAAGGCGGACATATTGTTTCTTTGTACCCCCCCCCCCCCCCCCCCCCGGATTTTACATTTCATTGTCGAATTGTTTTGTTGTATTACTTGGAAAGGAGTTGGTTTACATTTAGCCATCTAGGACAAGGGATTTAGACATAGCCTTGTTAGTTGTTAGGACAGGGATTGACGATTGAGCATCAACTGCTGTTGTAAAGCTGTTAGTTGGATAGCTAAAATTGTTTTGTGCTGACTTTTTCTGAATAATCTCCTTCGCCCCGCGCGAAACACGAATCACCTGCACTGATGTATCTTGTGAAAGAGTCGGGGGCAGGAATTCTTTGCCTTCCGCGGAGCAAAGGCAAATAAAACCTTGACGAAGTTTCTGTCATGTGGCAACGAGCTGAGTAAGCATTCTGATTTTCATGCAGTATTCCTCCGGTTTGGATCTTCCTTGAACCAGGACGCTTGGTCGGTATTCCATTTACCTCCGTGAGATGCGATGGGAGGCCACTCGACGAGCACATCGCGTGGAGCCCTGGACTTAAGGATTACAAATAGGAGGTTCTCGGATTAAACAAAAAAGATGCCATCTTCACTAACGGTGAAACCAGTCTGCAGTTTCCATCATACACTACAGTAGATACTCGTACTCCTGTACACACGAAAATGAATCCTGATGCTGGCATATGAGCTCACGTACATTTTGGCGAGGGAAGCCGTGGGCAACATCTCAATATGATTGTCTCAAAAAAAAAAAACCCAGCTCAATATGATTGCTTCCCCCATGTACATTTTGTCAACGCCCCGATGTTTCTATACAGTGATCTGAACTGCACTGCTCATGACAAAATCAGTCTTGTATCCGTTTCTGCCGAAAGAGTGTACACATCTCGACTTGTAAGATCCACAGAAGAGAACGTCTATCATTTTTCGTTTGTGCACTATCTGTTGGGAATTCATCTGGCAGGAGAAGGTAGCAGGGAAGTGAGATTGCAGACCGCAATCAGCACACTAACACAGCAGAGCCAGATTTTCAAAATTGTCCCTAGTGACTCCCAAGAACTGAGTTTAGACCCGCGCCCACCAGACCGCCAGCAACACCGCCCGCGTTAGAAATGCACATTGAAGTGGCAAACAAAGTTGCTTCCATTCCTGGAGGGCAAAACTTCGCAGCCAACGCCAAGACAGGCATGAAGGAAGCCTACATCATAAGTTTTTATATTAATTGAATGTAATTATAGGTAGAAAAATAAATGTTAAAAGCATGTTTTAGATACAGATGTATTGATATTTAAAACGTTTTCAAATAAGAAAGTTTATTACGCTAGAGTTGTACGTACGATAAAGAACCGTTATGACGAACCTCCTACAAATCTAGACGACCCTCCTCCTAAAATATTTATTAAATAGATAGAAAAGTTTATTCAGCACTCAAATTAAATGATATTTTTCTCTCACGCCGTCTTGAATGTTGTGTATAAATCATAGATTCATATCTCATGCAAGATATGGTTCTGGTTTTTTTTCTCTTTCTTTATTAATTTATTTGTCACTTTATCTTTTATCCTGTATGTGATACTTTATTTAATGCTATAGACATTATCCTAATCAATAGGTTAGGGCTGCCCTTACACTATTTTCGGTTTTCTCTCTCCAGATAATTACATCTGTGTCAATCCTGGAGTAAGTAGTATAGGCATATAAATATGCGATTTGAATAAACATAAAAAATCACTCCCGGCCAGTCCTTCTCTTGAAAAGGGCATAAAAGATCCGCTCGGCCGCTCCTCCCGCGCCCTCCTAACCGATCCCCAATTCTCCCCAGGCCGAGGCCGAAAACTGCAAACCCTAAGAAATCCTCCACCGCAACGATCGAGCTCTGCCCCGATCGCCGCCACACCCGAACGAGACCCAAGCCCCCTCCCGTCCGGTTGGGCGCCCGCTTTATCATGGATTTGGATGCGGTTGGAGGGGTCGTCGCCGGGAGAGGTTCTTCTGACTCTGCCGTGCGCCAT
This sequence comes from Echinochloa phyllopogon, assembly GCA_033239725.1. NCBI lineage: Eukaryota > Viridiplantae > Streptophyta > Magnoliopsida > Poales > Poaceae > Echinochloa > Echinochloa phyllopogon. The sequence goes on along the minus strand of BTCW01000009.1, from coordinate 4,004,586 downwards.
CAGATGGCGTTCGCGTGGGCGAGCGAGCAAGCACCGTGCCGTGCCGGTTCCTCTACCTTCCGACGGCCAGTTGTCGCCGCCGCCGGGGTCCCTCATCGTCTCGGGAAGAGAACTCGCACCCCGAGAGGCTCTCATCTGGAGTGGGTGTTGCTCGATAGCTTCATCCGCCACTTGAGCGTCGAGGATTCCAGCTGCACCGCCTTGACCTATGGGTCCACCTCCGCCGGCGACCTACTCGGCGTCGGCTTCAGGGCGGCGGCCCCCCCTGAGACGTCCCGTCTCGTCTTCGACTGGTTTCCTGTTGGGAAGAAGAAGAAGGGATATCGGTTCGGATTCCGACGAGACGGGCGGAAGGATTCTTCGTTGTGGTCTCCGGATGCTGCCAAAGCTGTCGCAGCCCACAGAGACTCCATACTACTTCGTTTTCTTCTACCTGGTAAAGGTGGTATCAGCGAGGAGCTCTTCGTCTACAAGTCTGGTCCTATGGCTCTTATAAGTCTTGGCTGTTGCGGACACGCCTTCATCAACTGTAATGCAGAGAACAACGCTGGAATTCTTCGTCGTGTGGAGGATGATGAGTTTGCAGTGGCGCACCTTACTGTGACCCCAATACAAGGTGGTGGCAAATCCGTCCTGTGGAGCTCTTGCCCGGTGACAGCTGATCTTTGCTACATGCTCAGCAAGGACGGATCATGGCACACAAAGTGCCTGCAGATCCACCACGGTGAGGGCAGAGGAGAAGACTTGGTCTGGTGGGAAACGGATGCGGTTATTGCTTTCGGTGACTTTATCTGCTGGGTGGACTATCTGAGGGGGGTGCTGCTTTGTGATGTTTTTAGCCCGAACCCGGAGCTTAGATATGTCCCGTTGCCTGTGACTCCTTATGAGGGCGCTAGACATCCAGAGCTGGGTGATAGAGGCGGTGTTTTTGTATATCGAAGTGTTTGCGTCACACAGAATGGTGTCAGGTTCATTGATGCTGCGGCTGGCAACCTTTGGTTCTCCTCTGCTCCATCCGACATCACATCCTGGACATTGAGCAGCGATAATCTCACATGGGTGGAAGATGGCAGAATTGCACTTCATAGGTTCTATGTCCTCACCAGGTACCTAGGTCTTCCACAGATGCAGCCAAGGTTCCCTATTGTGGACATCAATTGCCCCCAGATTGTTTACTTTGCATTGAGAGGGGAAACATGTCCTGGGACGTTGCTTGTTCCAGTTGACATGGTAAGCAACATGATAGGTAGGCCTACTGCCTATGCATTAAGAAGCTCCCTATCAAGTGATGAAGACGACAACTTCAGGACGTCTTGCAATATGTTCTACAATGAACCTTTCTTAGCTTGCGAATTTTCCAATTTCATGGGTCCAGATGTGCTGCCACACGACAGAAACTTGATGATCTAAATTAAGTTTCCCCATAAACTTTGTCAAGGTTTTATTTGCCTTTGCTCCGCGGGAGGCAAAGAATTCCTGCCCCCAACTCTTTCACAAGATACAACAGGGCAGGTGATTCATGTTTCGCGCGGAGCGAAGGAGATTATTCAGAAAAAAGTCAGCACAAAACAGTTTTATCTATCCAACTAACAGCTTTACAACAGCAGTTGATGCTCGATCCCTGTCCTAACAACTAACAAGGCCATGTCTAAATCCTTTGTCCTAAATGTAAACCAACTCCTTTCCAAGTAATACAACAAAACAATTCGACAATGAAATGTAAATTACGCTTGGTTGCTACTCGATTTACCGGCCGGCCGAGTGGTCGGTATACGATTTACCGGCGATTGGCATCTACCTCCGTGAGATGCGATGGTGGGAGGCCACTCGACGAGCAGTCGAGCACATCGCCTGAAGCCATGGACTAAGGAGAATTGGTGTAAACGAATTGGATATGGACGGATACCAATACGGATAGTCAGCCAGCTGTACACAATCGATACCCGAATGCGAGGTTCTCCGATTATACAAAAGAAATGCCATCTTCACTATTCAGTAATCAGAACTCGTTCTCTCTCATTTAGACCGGGCTACCGGGTTACATATAGTAGCTGCTCAGGTGCAGACAAGGTGAAACCAGTCTGCAGTTTTACATCATACACTACAATAGATACTCCTGTACAACCTCCAAATTCATTTCACATGAAAATGAATCCTGATGCTAGCATATGAGCTCACGACCACAGCCGGATTACATCCCCCTCGTACATTTTGGCCTGAGAAGCCGTGGACAATAGCTCAATGGAATTACTTCCCCCATGTACATTTTGGCAACGCACCAATGTTTCTATACAGTGACCAGCACTGCAGTGCTCATGACAAGCAATCTGGTATCCGTTTCTGCCGAAAGAGTGTACACATCTTGACTTGTAAGATCCATCAGAAGAGAACGTCAATCATTTTTCGTTTGTGCACTATCTGTTGGGGATTCATCTGGCAGGAGACCGAGAAGAGGAAGAGGTAGCAGGGAACTGAGATTGCAGACGGCAATCAGCAGAGCCAGATTTTCAAAATTGTCTCTAGTGACTCCCAAGAATTGAGTTAGACCAGCACCCACCAGACCGCCAGCAACGCCGCCCGCGTTAGAAATGGACATTAAAGTGGCAAACAAAGTTGCTTCCACTCCTGGAGGGCACAATTTCGCAGCCAACACCAAGACAGGCATGAAGGAAGCCTACATCATAAGTTTTTATATTAATTGAATGTAATTATAGGTAGGAAAATAAATGTTAAAAGCATGTTTCAGATGCAGATGTATTGATATTTAAAACAAATAAGAAAGTTTATTACGCCGGAATTGTACGATAAAGAACCATTATGACGAATGCATGCATTTCACATTCAAGTCTGGATGTTTGACTTTTGCACGAAATGAGTCACTTTGGCAGTATATTACTATCTCACCTAGATTAGTCATGATATTACACAAGTACAACTTTGATGTTTTGTTTATATAGTTACACATTTGCCCCCTTTTTCAATAATTACACTTTCGTGTGCCAATGCCGGTGTGAGTAGTAGGTACTTAAAAATGAACTAGGTTGATATGTCTTCTTTAATTTTTACAAACTGATATGTCTATTTTCGTGAGCAGGAACAAAAACAGCTCTGTTGCAGCATATCACCTTACATAATTCCTTTGCGGAGTTGGAGTACAAGGGAAAATAAAAATGCCGAATGAACAAGATTATGTGAATTACCATATTATAATTTCAATACCCCAAGCATGCAATGGTTATTCCTTAAATCATCTAGTTGCAGCAAAAGTTTTTCATACCTGACCAAGGACCGTGATTATCAAGGAATCCCCAATGGAGAACCATTCATCGCTTATGCCAAGTTTCCGGTTGAGCCCAGTGACAAGAAGAACCTGAAAAATACATAAGTAAACTTGGTTTGACAACAAAGATTATAGCAACAACACTGTGACAAGTAAGTACAGAAGAGGACCTGTGTCATTCCGAGAGCAGAACCTAAAGTTGTTGTCACAAGAAATATTTTCCTCAATGGAACTTCCTTCAAAAACGAATTGTACACTCCGATACCCACTAAGGATGCAACAGATGTAACGAGCGTGACACGCCCTAGAAATTCTGGAGAAAATCCAAGCTTGTTTGTGCTGAAATGGATCAAAAGGTAGCATATGAAGATTCAGCCATTTCATTGTGATGTCAATCACAGATACTTCTAATATACATATCAGAGCAATATACCAATTTATGGCCAAATATCTACTCTATGTACCTTGGGTATTTAAGCTTCTGAGTAGATGTTACTACATAGTGAAATGTGATGAATATAATACTCTGTTCACATTACAGAAAATCACGAAACAAATCTACTCCCTCCGTTTTGAAATATATGAAGTTTAGGACATGATAATGAACTAATTATCATGTCCTAAACATATCTTCAGATTTTGGTGTGAAGTAAACCATAATGTATATAGCCCATACCTCATGGGATTTCAATTGATTGCTAATAGTGGTAGTGTGGTAACAGGAAATCAGCTTAGAAACCCATCACTAGAGAGTAAGGAACTTTAGCATTGAAGGAAATCGTTTCGATTAAAATTGCAGCTATCCAAGAACAACACGAGCTAGATGCAGCACCCAGCAGTGCTTAGCAAGATTTTGAACTTTCTCCTGGTACTTCCAGAACTGCACTTATTATTTTGAAAACTCCAAAACTGTGATTAGACTTTGCAGAGTTCAGAAATAAATCTAACAGAAAAGTCGTGAGCTAAGCTGATAAAATGAGTCTGCAGAACGTACATAAAGAAAAACATGGCAGAGTCTGATTGTGGTGTTGCTTGCCAAAGGAATATGAACAAGGTGGGTAGGAATATGCTGGGTTGCTTTACTGAATTCCAAATCTGCATGATACGCTGCTTAGAGCTCTCAATTAATTGTGAACCTGAAACTGAAAGTGAGACTGAACGTTCCTCCAAAGGCAAGCGTTCTTCATTTACAAGAACTGCAACAGTAGATGTCATCAGTGGCAAAAGTGCCGTAACACCAAATACAAATCTGCACTGATGGGAGCACCTGATCAGTGAACTGTAAACACACTGAGGCTTTCATCAGCTGTTAACAGGTTTCTTAGCTATACAACAAACCTTACGCCATAAGTATCGACAAAAGAACCACTGAAGTATGCACTCATAACTCCTCCAAGGGCTGAGGATCCCCAACATAGTGACTGGAGAGATCCAGATGTACTCTGTGATTCACCTCGAGCTCTCTCAACCACCATAGAATCAACCACCTGTATGAAAACAAGCCAAAATTTCTAACATTTCTGTCCTGGAATGTGTTGAACACATAATGAGTTTAGAAGATGCAGATGCATATCTTTTGATGTTTTAGATATTAATCCTTACACATGAAGCTTCTACAGAGTTGAATTGTTTTAACCAGATATGATGGCGTGGGTAATGCATCTTATGGTAAGAACATCTTTAGTTCCTTTATGTTTATAAAATATTTGAAGACATAACTAGAGCATCATGGATTGCACAATGGAACGAACAAAGCATAAAGAAAATGTTATGGAGACACAATCCAAAGTTGAACTGATATATTGTAAGCAGGCATTTTCTGACTTACAACATCAGAGACGGCAACTGCAAGAGATCCAAGAACAATAGAGAGTGCTGCGCTGTATTTATCATCCACAATAGTCGCCATTAAACTCCATGAAAGTGCTCCAAGGAGGCCTGATAGAAATAGGTATGATCTTCTTCGATATCCAAAGAGAGGGATGGAATCACTGCATAGGAACGGTACAGTATTGTGATTAAGTGCATATATATATATAAATAGAAAGGAATGCCGGATGGAGATTTTGTATTTTTATGAAACCTGATAAAGCCGTAGAGGGGCTTGACCAACCATGGCAAGGCTGAGAAACCAGATATAACTGCAGTCTATAAAATAGAATCCATGTTAATCTCTGTATCCAGACATATTACCAAGCACACAAAAGGGTTCCAAGAGAATAAACTTGATTTCTCATACTGCTTATGCCCCAAGGAAACAAAGGCACACATGCCCCGAGATTGAAAGCTGAAATGGACTAGCAGCCGGATGAAGCAAATATGGACTGTCAGCACCATACCTCTGCTGGATCAAGATGAAGATCATCTTTTAAGTAGAAGATGACAGCAAGCCTGGAAAGACCTAAAACTCCTTGCACAAAATAAACGATAGCAACAGCCACATTATCAGGGGTCAAATCAACCCCGAATGCTCTGAAGTAGCTTGACTTGGACCTGCTCTTTGAAAACCCGTCTGTACTATATTGCCTCTTTTGCCACCCCTCATGGTCTTGGAGATGTCTTGGTGATCCACTCCCTAAAATATGAAAATTAAAGCGCAGCACACGATAAGCTTAGCATCCAAACATTACAGGTGGCTTCCTTTAAGTAGAAGAACAGAAACTAGGCAAGCCCAGTGTTTAAGTGCCACTAATTTCTACTCTTACAATAATTATGCTAGGAATTGTGTTTTGCACAAGGAACATACCAACTATTCTGATGAGAAAAGGTTTATGGAAATCTTAATTGATATAAGGTCTGTGCTATCACTACAAAAATCATTAACCAGCCAACGTGCAGCAATCATCATTGCAACAATCTCTCACCCGGACACAGAGTCCTACATATTTTCTGGATGATCCTATCCACTTTAAGGCATCCCACAACGGTTTCCCCGGGCTCATTTATCAATATTCTAGAAATTTAGCTACGGAAAACTCAGTCATGGGCTCATGGCGCTCCGATAGAACTTGCTTTCACAGACAATCGCACGTTTCGCTGTATCTCCGATCGCACTGCAAACCCCCACCTGCAAAATTTCCTTAGCCCACGGGCCGCGGTTACCCGCACGCACGAATTGCTTTACACTACGGTAACTAAATTTGCGCAGCTCACCCGTTGGACAGTCCGAGGATGATGCGCTGCTGCCGTAGAGTCCGGGGGGTTGGGGAGCGGCCTCGTCGTCGTCGAACGAGTCGCGGCCGCCGGCGCTGCCGCTGAGCGCCGTCTCCGGCGGGCGACCGCAGCGGCAGCCATGTTCCAGAGGGCGGCGGCGGCGGCCGCCGTGGCCGGCGGAGATTAGGTACGAGGCGGCCGTGGCCGTGGATGTGGCGGTGGGGCTCGGGAGCGGAAATACCGGCGGGGAGAGCAGGAAGCTGAAGGCCATCTCCGTCGTGGTTGCGAGCTTTCGTTTTGCTTCTCTCTTCTCCTCCCGTTTCCTCGGGCTCGGAATCTCGCCGCGCCAACGTCTCTCCCTATCCCCTTCAGAAAAAGGCCCGGTCACACGTTGGGCCTGATTTCCTTTTTTCTGAGACTTGGGCCTGACTTCCTTGGGGCCTAGGCCCGAGGTAACTCTAAGCCCGTTCTGTCCAAAATGCATCCAGACAACACGTCTGGACCGCTTGGTGACAGATCAGAAAGTTGGATATTACCCCACAGTGTGTCACCCTGTCACTGGCATATATGGCCCCTGGATCCTTATTCCAACTTTTTTCTTTAATTTATACCTTTTCACTAACACTTACCTTGATGCGATTATAGTACTAAGCTAATTTTCTCTTAGTATAAAAACTTTACAAAAGGTAACATTCTGTCTAGATAACCAATGTACCACTCTGAAATCCCAGCTGCACAGACCCAACACACAGACCTGATAAACTGACACCAACCTAGGCTAGGCTACGCAGCATCTATTATGGCACGTACTGGTTTACACACAGCAACTGGTTGGTCATCTTCGATGGAGCTCACGGAGGAAGCAACAAAACACCCTGGCCCTCCACTGGAAAGACCACATCATGGCTGATGCGAACCACCCATTTTTTTTCTCTCGCAGAATTTACAGGATTCTTCTTGACTCATTGGATAACGCAAACACATGTCGAGATGCCGTCTCCGTCGTCAAGGAAGTCTCCGCATTCGCTGTATGGAATCACAAGAGGCACCATGTGAGATTAACAAACCAACAAGACTCCAGCAGGAAAGGTTCTGCAGTCAAGGAAGTCAGGCAAAAAAAAAAACATTCGAATGATATCCCCATGAACAGATGCATCTCTAGAAGATGGAAAAGTTGATCAGAATTATGCTCATATGATATCCACATCACAGAAAAAGAACGACAATAACACGCCTCCGTTGTTTTTTTATAACAACGCCTCAGTTGTTTGAATGCTGATAAAACTGTTGAATAGGAAACGACATCCATTAGTGTATCCTAGTACAGTTCTGTGGAGCTTTGAAAACTTTTACAGAGAAGTCGGTTCTATAAGGTGAAGTCAAGTGACATGGCGATCGGTGAACAGGAATTTTCTCACTGGAAAGCGATGATGATCAATAATTTCATTGTTTGATTGGAATGTCTTTATCTGTCTGTCTGTATTTATAAAACTGCATTTTATATATGACAACACTTAGACCTAACTAGGTACACATGTCATTATGTCAAAAGGCCCATACATACACCGATCACTGCTTATGCAACTGACCTGCAAGTTATTTCAATGTTCTCAAAAAGGAATATGAAGAACAGATATGGAAACAAGGATGCTATAAAAATAAACATTGACTAACTGCAGTACCAAATTATGTGAACACATTTCAGAGAGTGATTAAACTCAGTTTAAACCGTGTACTCAGACTGCTTCCATGTAATTTAGCTTGTATATCAAATTAAGAAGTTGATAGAATATCATAGCTGAGAGCACAAGATATATAATTTTTCATCCACTTTTCTAAGAAAGCAAAGCAAATATTTTTTAACAAACACTCTTAAACAATAAAGGCCCACATTTATGATTTATGAGCGAAATTAGCGATATAGGGGCTAGAGGCTAGGATAGCCCCCGCGTTAAATTAGCATGATCGTCTAAACAATAAACAAGAACTTGATCCCTGCTAAAATTGTACAGTCATGCACAAACAATTGCAGTATAGAACAAAAGTATCTCCCTAGTTACTGGATTTGTAAGACCTACAAATGGCTACAACTACAAGCTGACGTAAACATTGTGACCAAGTTCCTCAAGTTGTATAATACAAGATGACTTGTTCTATCATAAGGGTTGATTTCTTGGAATGACAAAACAATGCCAGCCATCATCGGACCTAAACAAATGGGAAGTATCTGTGATCCATCTGGCATCAAAGCATGGTTTCACACTTTCACGCAAGTCAACACCATATAAACTGATTTAGTAAGAACCACTTCTAGCAGAAAATTAGCTCCTACAATCCAAACATGTAGAACATTCACCTAGTTGATCTAAATGCAAGAGCAACTGATGGACACTCGCAATTGAGAATTCAGCCATCAACTGGATACAGCACATGATGGCAATTCACCCATCAACTGGACATTACACTAATCCAAGATTCCAAACTCATGGACAGTTGTAGGCTTGCAGCAAGTTCAGCGAGGAAGATGAGACATACCTTGGCTCATATTCCCTAACCTCCGTCAGATCCTCCCCGAGCAAATCCAGCCACTGCACATTGTTTTTGACGGCACACTTGTCATCGCCGCCGCTGGCCTTCTTCAGGCAACTCTTCGTCGGCACGGCCACCGTTGCCACCGCCGCCGCGGCCTTCTCACCATCCTCTTGCTTCTCAGCCTCGTCGTCGTCCCCCTCCTTTCCGGCTACCAGCACCTCTATCTTTTGAACCGGAGGCGCCTCCTCCTCGGAGACGGCGGCAAGGCGCGGCGCCGGCGCGGAGGCAGCGTCGCGGCTCGCATCTTTGGATTTGGGGAGGCAGGGGATGAAGCGGAAGGGGCCGGCGCAGTGGCTCTCACAATGCGAGAGCCTCATCAAAGTCGGGGAACGGAGCACGGGGAGGGAGCGACTGCCGAAATAGAGCCCCTGGCTCCAAGAACACACCGCATCAATCGAATCTGACGGGGGAGCAGATCAAGGTGCCGCCGCGGAATGCAACCAAAGAATCGAGCCTGCCGACAAGAGGAGCAAACCTCTGTGCGGGAGCGCTGCGGCAGCAAGAAGAACTGCAGCAAGTTGAATCTTTGCAGTGAGAGAGAGGTCAGGGAGCAGGGGAGGAGAGAGGAGGGGAAGGTGAGGTGGGTCTCCAAGGAACCAAAAGGAGGTGTGCGTGACAGGGAAAGGGAGGAACCGAGCCCAACAGATAAAAGGTGGCCGCTTTGGCCGCCTCCTGCCGCTTGCTTGCAGGCCACCCCCTTTCAGTTTCACTCGCATTGCATGGCAGATGAAGTGATCGATCCTCCGTCAATTTCATTGCACAAGGAAATTTCGACAGTTCATTGCACAAGAAAATTTTGGAGAGAACCGCACTAAGAAAACGAGGGATGTTTGTTCTGAATCAATACTTTTAACTTCAGTCATGTTTTAATTGGTGGTTTTATGATCCATTGGACCAATATGTTGTAAGATGGCTAAATTCATGTATATATGATTGTGGACTTATAGATATGTGTTGTATTTGTACAAGAAAGTAAATCTAAATATTTGCCACACAATCATATGATTGCATTATTTTGAATCTATAGGCTAACTTGATTTAGCCACAATTCATTGGTTACCTATAAACCTGCCACTCGCGCATATGTGTGTAACTACGAAGAGAAACGACGTGCATGGCGATACGAGGCTGGGCTGCCGATGATTGGCGCCCACCCAACCAATCCGATGGCTCCCATAGAGACGGCAATTTTCCTTTTCTAGCCGAGCGAGCTGATCAAACATATTCCACACGTTTTCCGTAACGCCATGCTTCGCTCATTGCATGTTGTCACTTGCTGGCTATATGTAGCTATAAGTTTGATACGTTAATTGTGATGTCTTATGGTCACGTATAGCATAATAGTATCGCCGTTTATTAAAATAGTAACTACATAAGTGTAGAGTGGCTGGCACGAGTTTGGGAGATGGCAATACGCTGCAGTGCAAATTATCGATCTCCCGGGGAAGAACTCGAGTTAAACAGACAGCCACGAGTTCATCTCGTCGAGTCTCTTCACGTCCGCGTCGCGCCCGGCTGGCAATGCTCCACAGGCAGCAGCAGTCGGAACAGACCAAACTGGTCGCGCGCTTCCTCGCCGCTTCCCATCCATACCACACTGTCCGATATAGCATCCTAGTTCTGACGTCAGAGTTGGCTATTGGCTTTGGCTCGTGCGTAAGCTTACTCGTGCGTGGACGAAGCGCCACCGAGCGTGCGGCGCGCCTGCCCAGGTCAAACGAGGAACAGGTGCGCGCTTGCCTCACACGGCTTTGTCGGCTCCGTGGAGCCGTGTCACCGTGACATGGATGCGTATGCGTCCCGTACACGTATGGCTGCAGTGTAGGTGTGAGCTTTTTTTTGTTCTGTCTGCGGCGGCGATGGGCTGCTCGGCGCCTCGCAGCGCCCACCAACTCGGTTTACACAGGTCAGGTACTCAGGTAGAGTATGCCACGCCGAGTCGCGGACCAGGGAGGACATGTGTTTGCTGCAGGCGGGCCCGCGGGGGGTGCGTGTGCGTAGTCGGGTGGTGGGGTTGCTATATATACATATCTCGAGGATATTATACTTATATGTATATAAGCTTGTATGTATGTACTCCATCGGTGTACGTACGCGCGTATATAGGACAAACAAGGGGTGCTAGGAGTAAAATACATGAGCGGTCTCTAAACTTGTCTCATGATGTCATCTAGGTCCACGAATTCTCAAAATGCATATTTGAGTCCTTAAACTTGCTAAACTGTGTCATCTAGGTCTAAAGTTTCAAAAATACCCCTATACATGATGATATGACTGTCAATTGAGTATGAAATTTTATACTATTTTTTAAATCAAATCGGTTGTTTCCATCACAATAATTAGACAACTTTATTTGATTGTATCATAGTGATAATTATAGATCAAGAGATGGACAAACATCAGCAACATAGTAATATTTTTAGAATTTTGGACTAAATGGCATACTTTAGCGAGTTTAGGAAAGTTAATGTGCATTTTGAGAGTTTGAAGACTTAGATGACATCCCGGAACAAGTTTGAGGACCGCTAGTGTATTTCACTCCGGTGTTAAGTGTTAATAACACCTATTTCTTTCTTCCGTTTTGTTGAAATTTCATTTTTAGACAATATAATTTCCTTCTATTTACATTTCAGGACGCAAGGAACTGGTGTCTTGTTTTAAATGAAACTTTTCAGACCTCGTGTCTTGACTTGTGCTCACGCTTTCCTTCGGCATCTGTATATTTTGTTCCCAACTCCTGAACAATTTGTTCCTCCATCCTATGTTAATCTTCCCCATCTGTCCGGATCTCCACCCCTGGCACACTCTCCTGTCTCCCACACCATGGGGAGGAGTTCAAGATAAGACGACAGAATTTCAACGTTAGTTTTGGTTTTGAGTATCTTTTTCATTTTGGCTTGAAACTTTCTATGTATATAAATTTCATGGTTTGGTTTGTTGTGTTATTTTCTTATTTCAAAAAGCTTGGATCATGGGTTCCAAAAAAAAAAACTTGGACAATGGCTTTGGAATTTGAATTTGTTTTTGAGACCAAAGATCGTGGATACCAGCATGATCCGGCCCAAGTTAGTCAGTTCTGGGCCCAGCCTGGTCCGCCCCAAAGGCCCATCTGCAATTCCAAACTCCCCAAAGCCATGGCTAATCTCTTCCCCGGATTAGACGATCCCCACTTGGCTAATCTCGTCCTCCACGGCAACGGGACGGCCATGTCGTCTGCGCCCCTGACATCCACGCCTCCCCCTCTCCTTCCCGCCAAATCCAAGAGCCCACCGCCGCCCCACCCGCTCCTCTCCCACCTCCCGCACTGCACCACCCTCCGGTCTCTCTCCCAGCTCCACGCCGCCGCCGTCAAGGCCGGCCTCGCCGCGCACCCGGCCTTCGTCACCAGGGTCCTCACGCTATGCACCGCCCCGGGCGCGCACCCCGGCCACCTCGCCTACGCCCGCCAGGTGTTCGACCGGGTGCCCCACCCGGCGGACGCCGTCTGGTACAACACCCTCCTCCGCGGCTACGCGCGCTCCTCGTCCTCCGCGGCCGCCGCGGGGGCGGCGCTGCGGGTGTTCGTGCGGATGCTGGAGGAGGGCGTCGCGCCGGACACGTACACGTTCGTGTCGCTCCTCAAGTCGTGCTCCGCGGCGCGCGCGGGGGAGGAAGGGCGGCAGGCGCACGCCGTGGCGGTCAAGGTCGGCGCCGCGGGGCACGAGTACGTCCGCCCCACGATCATCAACATGTACGCCGAGTGCGGGGACGCGCGCGCCGCGCGCGCTATGTTTGACAGGATGGACGGGGACTGCGTGGTCTCGTACAACGCGATGATCGCCGCTGCCGTGAGGAGCAGCCGGCCCGGGGAGGCGCTGGTGCTGTTCCGGGAGATGCAGGCCAAGGGGCTCAAGCCGACGTCTGTGACGGTGATAAGTGTGCTCTCAGCGTGTGCATTGCTTGGGGCACTGGAACTGGGGAGGTGGATCCATGACTATGTACGGAAGATAGGGCTTGATTCCGTCGTCAAAGTCAGCACTGCGTTGATTGACATGTATGCAAAGTGTGGGAGCTTGGAGGATGCCATTGCTGTGTTCCAGGGGATGGAATCAAGAGATAAGCAAGCTTGGTCAGTGATGATCGTGGCCTATGCTAACCATGGCTATGGCAGGGAAGCCATTTCGCTGTTTGAAGAGATGAAGAACCAAGGGATAAAGCCTGATGATATTACATTCCTTGGTGTGCTCTATGCCTGTAGCCACTCTGGTCTGGTGAGTGAAGGGCTTCAGTATTTCGATGATGTGCAAGATCATGGTATCATTCCAGGGATCAAGCACTATGGCTGTGTGACAGATTTGCTAGCTCGATCAGGGCAGCTGGAGAGAGCTTACAAGTTCATTGATGAACTGCCAATAAAGCCCACCCCCATCTTATGGAGGACGTTGCTTTCTGCTTGTGGAGGCCATGGAGATGTCGAACTTGGCAAACGTGTCTTCGAGAGGATTCTTGAGCTGGACGATTCTCATGGTGGTGACTATGTAATATTCTCAAATTTGTGTGCAAACACTGGAAAGTGGGAAGAGATGAATAGGGTAAGGAAACTGATGAATGAGAAAGGTGTGGTAAAGGTGCCAGGCTGTAGTTCAATCGAGATAGACAACACAGTTCACGAGTTCTTCGCAGGAGATGGAAGGCACCCCAAATCAAAAGAAGCACGGAAAATGGTTGATGAAGTGATTGACCAACTAAAACTGGTTGGTTATGTGCCTGATACTTCACATGTGTTTCATGTTGAAATGGGTGAGGAGGAGAAGGCAACAAGCCTAAGGTACCATAGTGAGAAGCTGGCAATTGCTTTTGGCCTTCTAAATACAACTCCAGGAGCTACACTACGTGTTGTGAAGAATCTCCGTGTATGCCCGGATTGTCATTTGATGGCAAAGCTTGTCTCAATGGTCTTTAATAGGCGAATTATACTCAGAGATCTGAACCGCTTCCATCACTTTGAAGATGGAGTCTGTTCTTGTGGCGACTACTGGTAGATTTTAGGAACCAAATTCTTGTACCACAGTATATTATTGTGTACTACAACGTTTTCCACTCCAGGTATGATGAATCTGTACATCCATGGAAAGCCTACTAATGATTAAAAATTCTTTTTATTAACACCACTAAAACAATAATTATATCAATTAGTGAATATCTAGCATTCAATCACTCCCTATGCCCATTGACTTTCTGATTTTCTATGTTGAATGGATATCATGATCAGCATTACCCACTGAGATCTGCAGACTGCTAGGATTTTGATTTTTCTCCCATATCGCTACAATATTACTATGCATTTGTGGTTTACATTCTTGTAATAAGATTCTAATTTTTTTTACCAGTTAATTGAGAACTGAAGTTTTTTGATAAAAAAAAATTGTGGCTTTGTTTTGAAGTTCATCGATACCCTTGAATCTCCCTTTAATTGAATGAAATGGGCACACCATCAAGGACTGTTCCTTATGGCCTTGTTACTATGTTAGAATCAGTTATGTCCAAAAATAGTAATAATTTTTGTTCAGAAGTTACATGACATAACTGACACAAGCACACAGTATAGTGCACCATTTTGCCATTTTGGTTATATCGTAATTGTGTCATTTCACAAATAAAACAAGAAACCTCACTACTCTTAATAAAATCACACAACTAGGCCTGAACTAGCAGAGCAACTGCAAAGTTACGGCATGAGTCTCAAAAGAATAGCCCAAGCAGAAGCATCCACCAACCACCATGCCCACATATTGTAGTGTATGAGATATGCTGAAATTTCAAGTAATCCATGTAAGTTGGTTAAAAGAAATTTTCTTTGCATCTTCTTTGCAATATAACAATGGATCAGGTTACCTGCTATGTAGCCTATGTTACCAGACTTGATTATCTGATAAGCTGGCCCCTAGCTCTCTGTCTTGCTGTCATGTTTTAGGGCGAGTGGCCACATTACACCTGGTCGGTCTAATGCTGGTTTAATCACCCCCATTACCACCACTCGTAGTTCTTCTTCCACTGTGTATAAATCTGCCTAACTTTTCTGCAGTTATTAATATCTGTCAGTCTGTCACTCAATTGACCGACTGGTAACGAATAGGTCAGCCATCCCATGCAGCATGGCCACTCTGTTTCACTATTGAGATCTCATTTTTCAATCATACTTGCGTATATCATGTTACCATCAGAATCATGTTTATATCTCCTGAAAATTGTTGGCATGCTTTACGCTACTGGATATGCTTAAAAGTTAGTACATCATATGATTTTCGGTTAATCTTTTAGTAGGTCTATCTGTGCGACAAGGACATGTAGTAGAAGTTATTTGGATAAGGTAAAAACGCATGTTGAGCGCATGAAGAAACCCCAGCCTGCCTGGAGCCAGCCAAGATGAGAGGTAGGGGAAGCTTCTTTCCCTTTGAGTTGATCAACCATAGAGTAAAAGAAAACACTCTTTGCAGCTGGAATCCATGAGCAGCACTTTTTTAATTCCCCTTTGACCAGTCCTTATCAAATGCATTGTTCCATCACTGTTCATCATTTGGTGTACCTGAACTAGATTCTT
This sequence comes from Echinochloa phyllopogon, assembly GCA_033239725.1. Lineage (NCBI taxonomy): Eukaryota > Viridiplantae > Streptophyta > Magnoliopsida > Poales > Poaceae > Echinochloa > Echinochloa phyllopogon. The sequence continues at coordinate 3,988,981 of BTCW01000009.1, read as the reverse complement.
TTTAATTTACTATCCTCTGTTTCCTTAGCTTCATTTCTTGACTTGGTCATTTATTATTTTAAACATAATATAACCATTTGACAATGGTTGGTATCCATATTGCCGAAGCGGCACACGGTAACATACCAACTCTTATAAAGCCCCAAAGTTTGCATGGTTAACTGAAGAGATTTTATTAATAGTTAGTATCCTTGTCTCTTTTTTTCTTTGATAGTTTTCCCACTTTAGCAGTGGTCCTAATTCTGTCTAAAACTGGTCCCCGTCTAAACTAGCTATGAATGGTTCAACTATTTACTGTCTGATAAGAAATAAGTATTTGCAGGAGACATACTGCTAAGAACACATTATTTTTAAATGATTTAGCTATGACTTTGAGTACTAGAACATTAAAAAACCAGTACAAGAAACAATAAAGGAATACATTGACAAGTCTCTTTCACCAAACTTTCTGTTAAGTTCTGCTTCTGCAATTCAAACACCTTTTCTTTCTCCGAGAATGCACGTAGCATTCTGTAACGCAATCTATGAATCCGTTATTACTCTTTTGTTGAAAAATAAATATTACAGTATATACCATGTGTATGCATTTACCCTTTTGATTCTCACACCACAGAGGCAGCAAGCAATTACATGTTACAGTCACAGTATCACCACGGATTAGTATACCGGCGGTGGAGGAGCATACATGGGAGGGGGCGGCGGTGGCGGAGACAGTGGGGCGATGCATCCGTGCGCGTCGCAGTGCACCTTCGGCCGGTGCAGGAACGAGATGCACTCCTCGCCGGGCCGCTGGTCGGGGCGCCCGGCGATGCAGTTCTGCCTGTCGTCGATGCGCGGCACCTCGAGGCACCGGTGTGGCTCACCGCAGAAGAAGTTGTAGGAGTAGGTGAAGTTCTTGAGGTGCGGCAGCTCGCAGATGGTCTCGGGTATCTCGCCGGCGAGCTGGTTGTGCGCGACGTCGAGCTGCTCCAGCGCGCGCATGTTGCCGATGGTCTCCGGCAGCGTGCCGGCGATGCTGTTGAAGCTGAGGTCGAGCACGGTGAGCTTGTCCAGCTTGCCGATCTCAGGCGGGATGCAGGAGGAGATGCCGCTGTTGAGAAGAATCAGCTCGTTGAGCGTCCCGGCCATGTCGCCGATGCTGCTCGGCAGGCAGCCGCCCACCCGCGGCAGGTTCGCCAGCACGATCACCGACGCCGTCGACTTGGTGAAGCTATCCGGCAGCGAGAACTCGAAGTGGTTGTTGTTGATGAAGAGCGCGTCGATCTTCTTGTCGAAGATCGCCGCCGGCACCTCGCCGCAGAAGTTGTTGAACCTTCACACATCACATACATGAAACACATAATTAAGGTGCGCGCTCATGAAAAGCTTTGCAGGTTCAGTCAGGTTTACTTTGCCTTTGCGTATGAGGAATTGAGGATGCTTACCTGATGTCGACGTACTGGACGTTGGGAAGGCAGAGGAGCTGCTCCGGGAAGGGGCCGGAGAGCTGGTTGTTGCTGACGTCGATCTCGTGGAGGAGGTGGAGGGAGCGGAGGGACTGGGGGAGGGAGCCGGAGAAGCGGTTGGAGTTGAGGTGGAAGACGGCGAGGTCGGACAGGAGGCCCAGCTCCTCGGGGAGCGTGCCGGCGAGGTCGCCGTGGTTGAGGTCCACGCCGGCCACCGTGCGCTGGCACGAGTCGTCGGGCGCCTGCGCGCAGTACACGCCGAAGTAGCTGCACACGTCGGGCCCGCACCAGTTCTTGGTCAGCTTCTTGGGGTCGTCGGTGATGGCGTGCTTCAGCGCCTGCAGCGCGACGTACGCCTTCTGCAGCCGGGAGTTGTTGGTGGCCGCCGCAGACGGGGACGGCGGAGGCATGCTCGGCGCCGGCTGAGCCGAGGCCAGCAGCGGCCAGGCGACCGCGATGACCAAGAACACCGCCACAGCCGCCGTGGAGCTCATCATCGACATGGCCGGGGCGCGCATTCCGGGCATGCAACGGTAAGGATAAAGGAATGTTGGTTTCTTGCTTGCTATGTCTGCTACTGATTTGTGTTTAGTGTGTGCTGTTGCCGTGTGTTCAATTTGGTATATATAGGCGCTTCCTTTGGGGCTTCTCTCTGACTTGTTTTTTTAGGCTCTGTGCGTGCACATCATTTGCTCTTGGCTTCTATCTTTGTTTAATGTGATATTGTGCTGCTTGGATCATTGGCACGGTTGACCACTTCGTTTGCGACGATTTTTGTTCTTGTTGAGTGGCATGATAAAAGGGGTGCGGTGACTCGTTTTTTCCTACCTAATTGAATTGGCTGCTGCTGAATTCGTGATCCTTTCGCTTTCTTGCTGTTGTGTCGATTTTTTTGGCCCTTTTCGTGGGTGTGGACATAGTAAAAAAAAAAACCAGGACCAGTGTTTGTTGTCAGTGACAGACATTGTTGTCTCGTGCTACTCACTTGGCTCAGGATTTGTACCAGTACGGAGCATAGAAACATTTCCCATTTATTGTTGATGAATGGGCAGCTGAGTTCCTCCAATTCTCGTCTTGAACAGTGGGGTTTGTTTATGTAACTACACATCTCATCCAGTCATCCTTTAAATAAGATGATCACGAAATCTCACCCACTCATAAGATGCTATTACTGTTGGTGCCTTTTACACTGAGCTTGATCGGTTATGCTCTTCTTTCTCTGATTTTCAAATCATGTACACTAAAAGATGGTTTGTAGTGCTCAATCAAATGATGACATGACAAAGCCAAGTATCAGTACCTTTAAAATCGTATCAGTACTAGTACTTTTCCTTGCACTAAAGTAAAAGAGAGAGAGAAATGCCTTTGGGTCTAGTTATTCCCCGTGTTTGTTGGCCGCTTGTGCTGTTCCTTTAACTTTGTTTATGATCTTCTTTAGTCTCTATGCTTATGCTTGCATGACCTAATCAACAGAAACAACCAAAATTATGCGGCCTGCACGATTTTTTTGACGATCTGGCTGCTTCAAGGATGTTTCCTGTTTGAAATAATAGTAGAGGGGTGCAGCCTTTTTTTGTATTCACTATTCAGTGTCTCGGTCGGAGTGGTCATCGATTTCAGCTAGCGTTATAGTCTACTTTTGTGAGGATTTAAGGCGATCAGCCATATCTCTTTGCGCCTAATTTCTTCTAAAGTAAATTAAGCCTATGTCCTAGGTCATTTTCTCTACTCTAGAAAGATTCTTTTTAACTCTATTAGTGACACACATGAGCCCCTAATTCCTATCTATACAAATCTTGGCCAAATACTGGCATTTGCTTTTTGGGTGTGAACAGCAATCGACTGCAATTTTAGGAGCAGGTGAAACAAGACATATAGTTGTCGTACTTTTTTTAGATGAATATAGTTGGTGTACTTGAAACCAAGAAATAGTGGACTAAGTAATGAATGATACCGCGATGGATCGCGTCAGGCTCCTCTGTAATTTTCCAATGGGATAAACTGAAACCGGCAGGTTTATCAATTTGCCAGTTGTCTGTCATGTCTGGTAAAAATCTAAACAAAGAATATTTTATAAGCTGTTTTTAAGAAAAGAATACAAACATAGAAAAATATTGAGATATAAATACTACTTGTCTGCTGGTGCAGGAGTATGCTAATGATAGGCCTGCATCTTTCGTTTCAGACCTCTTTTGAAATATATCTTTGTTTCGGATGGTGGTCAATTCATCGCATTATATTGCTAGATGTAAGGTGGTGGGTCAACCATCCTCTATAATCCCTATCTTAATTCATCTGTTTCTCTTGACCAGTGAGATTTTCTCATCATAATCTCACATGATTTGCACTTCCCAAGCTGCAGTTAGAGACCTTCACATCACACCCCGGCACAGAACCGTTTGCATCAGATTCTGACGTGACCTGCGGCTTGCTGCTGTTCATCTCAGCAGCACGATCTGGTGGCACGTCAGGTTCGTTGAATCGCCCATTGGCCGTTGGTGAGATATTGCTCTCGTTTTCGTCCGTGATGTGCGATCCTTTTATGCTGCTCGGAATATGTAATTTTCAGTTACTTGAATAATCTGTTCTTGGCGCACCTGTGTCATCGTACAGTGCCCATTTAAGCACCATCCGTTAAAACATCGGTATCTCCGGTTGTGCAGGCACTAATTGGAAAGCAACAATGCTGCTGCAACATCAAATGCAGTGGTACCATGTCCTATGAATTTCTCTCTTCAGAAATAATTTCTCAAAATTCTCTGTGTTTCGGACACGGCCCTTTTATATATATATTTATATTTATATATATATATATATATATATATATATATATATACTTCTGGCAATTTGTTATCATTTATTTCTTCGTCAAGGACCTGCATCATTTGTGTTTGCTAGTTGTACGTTGCCGCTGATGGAGATGGTTGTTCAAATTTCCATGTAGCTATAGTTCCTGGTATGCATCAATGCACGCATGCATGCTCGCTAAAGAGTATTTGACACGATCACTTCATCTAATTGCCCCATTTCTTATTGCTTATGACGTCTTATCCGCTCTCCCTGTGTCGGCTGCATATGTTGACCAAATAATATGGCATTATATGCATTCAAATTATGCAAGGGGATCTATACCACTATAATTGGAGACAATTTCAACCCAAATTTTGGGTATTGATCTGGTTTTGGTTTACTGAACATTTAATATGAGCCCACCGACGGCATGCGTTTTTCGTAGACGAGAAGGAAGAACATTCAGGTTGAAAGTTTCAGTCCGACATACTTAAACGCCACTAGCTCGATAGAGTTAGTCACATAGTCCATTCAAATTAACACGTATTTTCATGTATGTTTTCTTTCCTGCACAATTAGAGATGATCAGAAACACACCTTTTTTTTTGTGAAAATCGGTCACAGATATACCAGTACCATTGATGGAAATATTTGTGCGCATGGTGGGACGAAGACGAAGACCTACAATCAGAGGAGTCGACTTTTCGTCCGGCAGTTTGTTCATATCATGAAATGTGTAATAGTAGGACATGCTGAAACAACCTAATGCAAATAGACAGTGAGGCGACATCTGCTCTGCTCTTACGTCACAACGAAGACTAACGCATGCAACTTGCCCAGAGAGACAGAGAGACGCGATCCTCTTCACGATAAGCTACACACGTCAATGCAAGAATATTTGGGAGAACATTGGAAGCTTCTCTGTCTCGTCTGGGCGTCGTTAGGAACGCCGAGGGCTAAGCTAGCTCGATGCGACCATTTCCCCATCATATCATGGGGATGGAGAGATTTTGCTTGACGCGTGCCTGCCTGCCCAACCACTGCGTGCATGCTCGTTCGCTCACCAACTGCAGGATAGGAGGATAGGAAGATTCAGCAGCTACGTCTGGTCACGCACGCGTACCGTGTCAATCACGCGTCTACGCCTAGTGCCTGCATTTGTCTAAAATCTCTATTTTGTTTCTTACCGACGCCGTCACCGTAAACTTTTACTGAATCTCGCGTGGTCTGTCTTATCGTCTGCAAAACTTGACCATCGCACAATTTCTTTACATCTTTGGCGGTGTTCATTTTCTTAAAAAGGGAACATGAATTTGGGTGAAAATGTCACATCGAACACCGTAGCGTACTGTAACACTTTTCGTTTGTTTGTGGTAATCATTGTCCTATCATGATCTAACTAGGCTTAAAAGATTCGTCTCGTCGTGTACATCAAATCATGTACTTAGTTTTTTTATTTACCTACATTTAATGCTCCATGCATGAGGGGAGAGATTTGATGTGACAGTGAATAGTGAAGTTTAGAGAGAGAAAGTTTGGGAGAAGTTTTGGATTCGAAGGGAAGTGAACACCGCCTTGTATTTGCGTCAGCTCGAGAACGAAGCGATCCGATCTCGATCTGTCTGAACTCGGAAGACGCGCACATACTCCGTATGGTCCCGGTCGAAGGAAGCAATTGTAGTAAATCCGTAATTAAATACGCGCGGCCTTCCCTTCCTTCACGATCTGACAGTGTACGGGACCAGCATTAAGTAGGGGGCGTAGAGTATTAAAACCGGTGGCGCGCTACAACAGTGTACAACAGGCAGCAGCGCGTACCCGCGGAACAGTGGAGATCATATGCCACTTTGTCCCTCTCATCGTGTCGCTGCTGTGCTGCCCGCGACGCTACCATTAATTAAAACGTGATGCTGCTAGCCTGCTACGCTTCCTTCCGGGCCGGTGGCCCACGGGCCTCGCGCGCGCGCTTGCTTTCCGCTTCGCTGCTCCCGCCTGGGCTGGGCCTCGCCCGCCACTCCGCTCGACCTGCTGTGCGGCGTTGCCCTCCCCGAGAGGCCGAGACGCCCCTGCCGACGACGACCGGCGGCGCGGCGCGGAGACGCCGGGCGGGCAATCGACGCCTCCACCCAGGCGGCCAGCGCCCGCCGTCTCCCTTCCGCCGGAGAGCCACGCGGTGCTACCTCCCCTCCTCGTCTCGTCGGTAAGGAACCCTCCACGGCTTGACCGGATGGACTGCTCGTTTAATTTTTGTTCCGTACCATCTTCCCTTCGCTGCGAGCTCTCGAATCCGACTTTTTCCGTTGGGGATGGGCGCTCTGCTCTAGCCCGTCCAGCTCGTCGCTGATCTTCTTCGCTGCGCGGCCGGATTACCGATAGCAGTTAGTTTATATCTTAGATAAAAGTATAAAACCGTCGGAGGCTCAGCCGAACCACCCAATGCCGCCATCGAGTTAGCCCTGCAGCAGTGCCGTTGCTTCGGTTTTACTGGGCCCAGACTTCTCTGACTTCCGATCATACCTGCTTTCTGATTACGTTTTCGTTTTCATTTTCATTTCAGGGAAATCACGCACTTGTGGGAGGATAATACAGACACCAAAATTCAGTGCAAAGTGCAAACCTAGAAGCTGTGCATTTCCAGCTTTGCATTATGCTGTGACCATGTGTCTGCTTCGATGGCAGTGGCACTGAAGGTTGTGTCTCGCATACGGTCTGCGAGATGGCGCTTGCTATCAGCAAAAGTCATGTACCGCTCTTGCTCAGATATGCCCGCTGTGCCTGCTTCTGCTGATACAGGAAGTTCCTTTGAGTTTGATTCTGCAGTCCGGTCACTCAAGAACAATCTGCAGCCAGAGAGGCTAACCCGGGTTATTGATTCTACTCCCGATTCGAGCTTGGCTCTCAGGATCTTCAGATGGGCTTTGCGTCAGAGATATTATGTTTGCACGGTTGACACCTACAGCTGTATCATCTCCAAGCTTACCGCTGTTGAGAATCGTGAGGATATGGACAACCTCCTCGGTGAGATGGTCAGATTGAGGGTCCCTGCATTGGAACAAGCCCTGAATAAATTGGTTCAGTCCCTGAGCAGTAAGAACCGATTTGATGAAGCTTTGCTGGTACTCCAGCATGCCACCTCTGCCAAGCTCAAGTTATCACTCTCGGCTTGCAATGGTGTGCTGCATGGTCTGGTCAAGCAAAGGAGTGGCCTGCGGTTTTTCATGCTTGCTTACATGGAGATTGTGAAGTCTGGAGTGCTTCCTGATGTGGAAACATTGAATTGGTTAATTCAGGCCTTGTGTGAATCTGGCCGTGTGGACCTGGCACTGATTCAGTTTGACAGGATGAGCAAGAAGAGGTGTTCTCCTAACAGTCACACTTTTGAGATACTCATCATGGCTCTTTGTTCGCACAATAGAGCAGATGAAGCGGTGGAGCTCTTTTATAAGATGCTGCAATTGAGATGCACCCCTGACAGTAGTTTTTATGCTCAAGTGATGCCCCTATTTTCCAAGTTCAGTAAAGTGAAGGAGGCGATTACGTTACATCAAATGATGAAAGAAGACAGCCTTCAGTTGGATATGCATTCGTACAGTGCCCTCATTAGATGTTTATGTGAGAATCAACTATTGGATGACGCGATAACGATGCTTAACAAAATGATAGCATCAGGTCATGCTCCAATGGCAAGTGCATATGTAGATATCGTGGATTCCTACTGCAGATCAGCCAAGTTCCACAAGGCTTTGAGCTTTCTAGAGGAAAATTATGTCACAGAATCAGAACCATATAATGTGCTGCTGAAATGGTTGTGCATAAATGGCAGACTGCAGGATTCAGTAAGCTATCTTGAGAAATTGCATAACAGAGGTTTGGTGAATTCTGAATCATGGAACATTGTTATAACTCACTTCTGCAGTGAAGGAAACATTAGAAGAGCATCTGAGCTCATTGGTAGAATGGTTGTTTCTTCATTTGCACCAGATGAGTGTACCTATTCTGCTATTATATCTTGTTACTGTCGATTAGGCTTGTATATGGATGCCTTAGGTATGTTCAGAAGGGTAAGAGTTAGCAACTTGTCCTTGAATTCGAAATCTTTCTCACAACTAGTTGAGGTTTTGTGTCACACGAAGAGGATCCAAGAAGCTGTTGAGGTTTTTAAATATCACTGTAAAAAAGGTTGCAGTCTGACCAACAAGTCACTTGATATGCTAATTCAGGGGAGTTGTTTGTCTGGAAGGACTCGTGAAGCGGCCCAATTGCGTTCAATAGCTGTTTGCACTGGGACCTCTTGTACATTTTTCACTTATGACATAATTATTCAAGCACTACTCCATTTGAAGAAGGAGAAGGATGTATTGGTTCTCTTTGCACAAATGCTGATGGAAGGCTGTCCATTGGATGGGTACGCATACAATAGTCTCTTGCGCTCTTTCCTCACCAAGGAAACAATTTTTGAGGCTGCTATCTTGTTCAACAGAATGGTGAATCAAGCCTTTGTTCCTGACCAAGAGACGTTTGAACTGTTAGTCAATGATATGGCCTTGTTTTCTTTTCTTAACATGGTTGCACAAAGTTTACTGAAAGTGGTAAATACAAGTGGAACGGTGAGCCCCAGAATCTATAACATTATTATTTATGGCCTTATTAAAGAAGGCTGCAAGAATGAGGCATGTAAGTTTCTCGATCAAATGCTAGAAAAGGGGTGGGTACCTGATTCAAGGACACATCAGGTCTTGGTTGGCAACAGTGGTGGAGAGGAGGCTAGAGAAGTTGGTCAAGTTTACCAGGCAGTGCATGATGACAATGTGAGCAACATATTGTTGGAGGGGCTAAATTGAAGGTCTGAGACAGGCTTTTAGATTTGAGTTGTTGTACTATGACAAGCAGAGGAATGCCATCGATGTTTCGAACTCCATATTTGGTACAATGTTTGAACTTCAAGGATGCATTGTTTTCAGGTGAAGTTCTCAAGAAATACTATCTCATTACTCCCATAAAAAATACCACCAATGATACCTGTAGAATAGTAGAAAGATCTGCAGAAAAGATTATGTGGATTGTAGAAATTTGAGAGACCTCCAGCAGCAAATTTGATGAGTGACTAATTGCTTTCTGCGTAACATCATGTACTTTTCAGACGTTAACATGTCCATTTTGTGACAAGCACACACTATCCATGTCATTACTTAAATTGTACTTGGGTGCTTTGCCTGAACTTGTGTTACTATATCTGTAACCACAAAAGCAGGCTGGGTTACTTTCTTATTTGTAGCCTATAACTTTGTATATATATCACCTTTAACATTAGTTTTCTGTTTTCGCTTACTTGCGTGGCTTGGTCCCTATTTGCTAGTGCATTCTCACTCTTAAACTTTCCATGTGGAAGTACACCAACATCACACACTACATGGACCACTGGGGCCTCTACTAACAGACCGGGGTGTTACAATAAGATAAAAGTGTATCATGACAAATTGCTCCTGTAATGAACACTGCACCATGTCTTCTTATGGACTTACAATATGAGTGCAGACGACAATATCTTCTTGGCAGGGACCATATCAGTTGAGAGTTGAGACCAAGCAGAAAGAAAGGAGAAGAATTAAAACATAAGATTCAGCTAGGAGGAACAGGAAACTGAAGAGCAACATTATTTATTTGTCCCATAAGTTGAAACCTCTAGTTCTGACTTCAGCCTCCAGGTTTGCACTCTAAAGTTATATCATTACCTTTGCCTCGACTCCTATAGCTTACAAACAGTTATGTTGGGCAAAGTTGTGTGCCATTCCATGTATCAACAATATGCAATTGTCCTAGATACTTGTTTGTATGTATAACTTATATATCTTCAATGGTATACTCTTCTGGCAATTATTAAGTTGCTTATGCCCATGAAGTACTATACTGGATCTGACATTGGATACTGAAACTGCAGCCACATAGAAAAACATTAGAGTGTACTAATGGCTGCACAAAGATTCAGATGATGAAGTCCCACTGGAGGCTTGTGAATTCTGGTACGTCTTCTGTAACCGAGTGTACTAATGGCTGCACAAAGAATGTGCCTAGGAATCCTTACAAAAATAAAGAGCACACGTAGGATTTAACATTGACTATATGTGAATCTGAATTGTATTAGTAGTACTAATGGGTGTGTACTGTGATGGGCTTATGGCCATGCCCCTTATCACAATTTAATCAACTATCGTTTCTAACTCTTGAAGTTCCCAATTTTTTCTGCTTACATTTTGGTAGTGACATGCTCAGATTCAAACTAATTCTGAATAACTAATTATATGGTTTAGGAATTAGAAGCCTTTTGATATTTTCAGAATTCTCTATTAGTGTTCTTACTGTTAAACCATTCATGATTTGAGGTGCTCAGATTCATGATTTGATTTCATGATTCAAAATTCTCTACGGCAAGGGGTTCTCCGGCGCTCCAGTCGGGCACAGGTAGGGGTGGTAACGGATCATGGCCCGTTTATTCCTTCACAATCTAACTTGGCCCTAACAAAATTTAGCTCAAAAACTAGTATTATTTTGGCCCGGCCCTAATCCGACCCGATCCTTAAAATTTCTAGTACAAAGGTGAGGGCCCTTTACCACCGCACAGGTGGATCGGGCACGTCGGGTACAGCGTGGACGCCGAGGAGAGCACGCTGTACTGTACGGCAAGGACAACCCCGTGATCAAGGACCCGGACATGTTCTACAGGAATTGCAGCAACGCCAAGCTATACTGGCAGGAGCAGAACATCCGGCTCAACACCACAAGGTTCGCGATGGTGAAGCGGCTGCTGCGAGAATGAACTGCTCGTCTGTTCCGACCTTTATGATGTAGCATTGTCTTTTTTTTTCTTTTTCTTTTGATGAAATAGAGGGTTTAAACCTTTACAATTAGCAGGCACGGATAAATAACTATTTGGTTACATTTTTACTCAAATGATTTTAGTATCTCGGAAAAATGTATCGACAATTCAACATTCTCCAGTTTCCACCGTCCTGATAAATTTTAGATACTTAAAGTTTGTAGCTGATGTCAGCCCAACCTCCAGGTAATCCCCTCCAATTCACTCACACACACCATGAGTCCATGAGCATTGAGCAGGGTAGAAGGGAGAACAGAGAGCAAAAACTTGGTGCTGCAACAGCTCCAACTTTTTGCATATATGTACATTACGCCTACAGGTCAAGTATGTACAAGGTGATGTAGCTCACCAGCTACTCTAGTGGACAGGCCATACTACTACCGTTGCCATGCTCCACGCTATGCTACCACTACATGCTACTGCTACTGCCTTGCTGCTGACCAGCAGTGCATGCCAAAAGAACATGGAGCACTTCCTGCTCTTGGTTAGAAATTAGGCAGTGAGATTGGCTATACGGCATGAAAGCGCCAAACAGTGGAAAATCCTTGAGTTTGAGGAGATTAAGAGTTCTCAAACACCGGCCTCCACCCCCTGGACTCCTCATTTTCGTTTCTCTCGCCACGGATCACGTTAGGATCTGAAACTTTGCACGGTGCTGTTGCAGTCCATCGCGCATCTGTGTGAATTCTTGCTGGATTTTCGGGCACCCCTGCCCTGGGGAAATTGGCCAATCGGTGGACCTGGGGTGGACGGTATTTCAAATACCGACCACCCCTGATTTTTTTTTCTCGTTTTCGTTTCTCTCACCACGGATCACGATTGGGTCTGAAACTTTGCACAGTGATGTTCCAATCCATTCCACATCTGCGCGATTTATCGCAGGATTTTTGAACCCTTGCGCGCTGGGGAAATCAGTGCATCGTTGCGAGCAAGCAGCAATGGCTGGCAGCAGGCGAAGACGCCGCGACGCGGCCGGCAGGCTGTTCCGCAGGGTCTCCGTCCGGGGAGGATGCGTCCATGCAAAGAGGAGTCCCCCGCTACGACGACGTCGAGGCGAACGCCGCCTGGATGCTCCGGTTCTCCGGCCAGACGCGGCGCCGTCCTACGACCAGGGTGGACGGTGAATGAAATACCGACCACCCTGGGTCGTTACCGTCCGTTGAATCGGATCTGTGCGGCCACAATCGCAAATCTTCTTTGCCCCAACTCCGCCTCTGAAGTCTGAATCCGAAGAGCGCTTGCCCACGAGCCACGACCCGTGCCGGCCTGCCGCGCGCGCGTCTCGCCGGCGGTCGCCGGCGCGGCGCTGCACCAACGCTTGCCCGTAGCGGCTGAACAGAAGGGCCTGAATGAAGCATCCATGCCACGGATCATGTCGTTCGCCGTTCTGGGTGCGACGCCACTGTTTGTGAAGCTGTTGTACGCCTCTAGATTCCAGGCTACTCGAGCGCCGGACGCGGTCACCACGGCGCGGCCTCGCCACGACGCCGCCACGCTCCGCGCGTCTCGGCCGCGCCGGCACCAACCGCCAAATCGTTTATGAGGCAGCGCAGGCTCCGGTCCTTGTTAAATCCTCTGCATGTTCTTTCAAATTCTAATTCTATTTGATTTTGTTGCGATCAAGATAATTGTTGGATCTCTTCTTTCTCTTCCTGTTATATTCTATTTGACCTTGTTATTATCAACTCCGGCTTTGTTTCCTATCCCAATTGAGGTTCGCCGATATGCACTTTTTTTTAGGTTTTCCGTGCTTTTGGATTTCGATTCAGTCTCTCACATGCATAGCTAGCAGGAGGAGGACAGTATTTGTTTAGGCTTAAGAAGGGACGACGTTTGGGCCTAGGAAGAGAAGAGAGACTGACGGACGAAAATCTTAGAGAGGCAGAAACATGAGGGTGGCGGATTATTCGTCGGAGGATTCAGAAGATGAAGGAGGTGATTCCTACTACGAAGAACAAGCTAGCAGTTTCAGGGATACCTGGAACTCGTGGTATTCCGGCTACTTCGGTAGCTTCGAAGACACCAGTGAGTTGTTTACTCTCCGATCCAAATCCATGGAAGGGACTTGTCTTTGGTTGAATTGGCGCCTCGATCTATGCACGTACTGCTCGCACGCGCCTCACACACTAGTTCAAAATTATGCTATATAATCTCAGCTGGTGACTGATGGTTAATTTTGGCCCTTTGCCTAGCTTCGCAAGAATATATATGGACCATCCCTATTTGGCAATGATTTCGTCGCTTCTTTATAGGTTTCAAATTTGTACAGAGGATCTGGTCCCTCTCCCTTCATATGTATGTAGGTCATATTCATTAATTAGGATCAGAACGCGATTGATAAAAGAAGATGCCACTTTTTTTTTACTTTATTGTCGCTGATAAGGTCCTTCTTAACGTACTATAAATCAGGTTAACCTAGTATAAATCTACTTTATTTTTGAACCGTTAGTATAAATCTACTTCAGCTTAACTTGATTTAAATCTACCTGCAGCAAAGATCCCTAACAAGCGTTTCACGTACAAGAAGCCTGAGCCGCATCAGTTTGCTAGCCCACACACCACCCTGCAGATCTTTTCACTCAAAGTCGCAAGGATAAGGGGGGCTTTACAGTGGCCGCTCCACGTGTTTGGCAAGGTTGCCGTACGCGATGCAGTTGATCGCAATCGCAATATGATCTTTTCCCGCCCGAGAGAAAGCTGCCAAATCCTTACCCGAGAGGTTTGTGTTATTTTTTACTAGTATACTCATTCACTGCCTTGATCGTTGCTTTGCACCAACTTTCGTGTTGACACGAAACCGCGCCAACAACAAGCACGCGGAGTAGCTCCTTGCTGCCCTTCCGCGCAAAGCGGTCAGACCGGTTTTGATAACCGGTCAGACCGGTTTCGCCGGCGGTGCCCGGCGAGAGACCAACGAACGCCCGTCCGGGAGGGACCCCGTCAGGACAGGCGCACATTGGGTTGTTCTAGGATCGGCAGGCCACCTAGAACGCCTTCAATCGACATAGAGACGAAGGAAGAACAGCATGGTAGGGTTGGAAGAGAAGGGTAAAGAGATAAAAGTAAAGACAAAACGATAAAAGGTAGATTTGATAGATTCGATTGGATGATCATTCTCAATAGGCCATGACCCTTTATATTTATAGGGTGGGGAAGTCGTACCCCTTTAGGTCGGTTTACAATATGGGATAAAACTCTAAAGTCCTAAACCTACTCCAACACGGGAGAAACCGGTCAGATCGGATAGGGAAACCGGTCAGGCCGGTTTGGCCGTTGCCAGATCGGCTACAGTAAAACCGGTCTGACCGCTTCCTAGAACCGGTCTGACCGGTTGCCCTCGGCCTGATAGGCAACTGCCAATTTTGGGTGTGAACATATGCCCCCCTGTTTTCTGGCAAAGCTTGCGTGCCAGAAAATAATCTTCAATGATCAGGTCATCTAATAATTGAAATCTTGATATGGCCATGACAACCAATCGCAGTTCCTTGGTACATCAGAAGCATAATATTGATAATTGTAAAAAGAAGACCAAGGATTATACCAAAACCATGAATTGTAATTAGGTATACTTGGATACGCATTCCATGGCACATGCATCGACGGAATAAATGTTGAAGAATAATGAGATGACCGTTGATGCTTCTTTGCTTTTGGTGATGAAAAATTCCAACTTTGATCTTCTAACCGATTACTTTGCTTTTGCTTGGCTATCTTCTGATATTTATGTAACAATTCAGCAAAGCTTGGCTTCTTCTTTATCACCTTGCTCTTTGAAGTGACACTTGCAGATTTATCAATTTTTTGTCAAACCGGTCAGACCGGTTTTTAGAACCGGCTAGACCGGTTCCTTCAGAACCAGTCACACTGAGATCATATTGCCCCCCAGCCGAACATGATTGTTGCTCAGCTATAATATTTGTGATATGCTTATTATTGGGGACAATTTGATCAACAGAACTAGCCGATGAATTTTCAATTATCGGCTTTTCTATGTCTAGTGTCAAATCTGGATTTTTATTTAATCTTCCATCTTTTTTGACACGATAGACTTGTTTAATCACCTTACGCTTATTTTTCTGTGTGGACCGATTCTTTTGATCAAAACGGTCATTATGCATAGGTGATGGCTCATTAATTACCGGCTCCCTATAGGTAATATAATCTGAACACAAATATCTAGGAGGAGACGGCATATATGAATTATAATACCAAGGAGAATAAGAATAAGGCATATTAAAACAAAACTCCCATGGCATCGGTGTAGGTGATCCATACGGTGGAAACGACATTGATTTGTGAGAATTATTCCATTGCCGATTCCGATTATGGAACTTCTCCCTAGGAGAAGATTTTGATTGTTTGGAATTTTTAGACCGACTAGCATCATTGACATTATTTTGTCTTTGAGACTTAGCCGGAAGTTTCTTGTTATACTTCGGCTTTTCTCTTTGATGCTTATGACGGCCTTTGGATTCAATGGTTTTCCAAACACCAATCTCGGACTTCTTTGACTTAACCATCTTTGGTTTATTTTTTGAAGCCCTAGGTGAAGCGGTCAGACCGGTTTTAGAACGGGTCAGACCGGTCTGGGCACCGGCCAGACCGGTCTGGGCACCGGCCAGACTGGTTGTGTTGCAACCATCACCTTTGCCTTTGTTCTATTGCCCCCCGAGCGTTGAAGTACTAGATACACTTTTTATGCTCATACTAGGGGATTTTGGATCAACAATTTCGGCTAGAGACGGCCGATTTGTTTCTTGACCAACAACATCACAAATTGGCAAGTTGCAAGGATCAATAATAGCATTAGTCGGCTTTTCAATAGCCAACTCTTGATCGACAGGAATTGAATCTACCTTATCCTCTTGAGTAATAAAAAATTTAACATAGGCAGATAGACGGGTAGATATAGTACCGGAAGATTGTATCTCCTTTAATATGGCGGTGGTCGATGGTGGCTGTCACTCTTTAATCTTGATAACACATTGCTCGGTCTTTATGTAACAGGACAAAAACGATTCCTTGCAGATCCGTTTCGCTTCCTGCGCATATTCTTCATGTGCTTTCTCATAATCATCTTCATGTACCACCATATTGCTAGGATTTGATAAATCGGTGGAGATAACCTGATTTTCGTTCCCCAGCGGAGTCGCCAAAATATGTTGACACGAAACCGCGCCAACAACAAGCACGCGGAGTAGCTCCTTGCTGCCCTTCCGCGCAAAGCGGTCAGACCGGTTTTGATAACCGGTCAGTCCGGTTTCGCCGGCGGTGCCCGGCGAGAGACCAACGAACGCCCGTCCGGGAGGGACCCCGTCAGGACAGGCGCACATTGGGTTGTTCTAGGATCGGCAGGCCACCTAGAACGCCTTCAATCGACATAGAGACGAAGGAAGAACATCATGGTAGGGTTGGAAGAGAAGGGTAAAGAGATAAAAGTAAAGACAAAACGATAAAAGGTAGATTTGATAGATTCGATTGGATAATCATTCTCAATCGGCCATGACCCTTTATATTTATAGGGTGGGGAAGTCGTACCCCTTTAGGTCGGTTTACAATATGGGATAAAACTCTAAAGTCCTAAACCTACTCCAACACGGGAGAAACCGGTCAGACCGGATAGGGAAACCGGTCAGACCGGATAGGGAAACCGGTCAGACCGGTTTGGCCGTTGCCAGATCGGCTACAGTAAAACCGGTCTGACCGCTTCCTAGAACCGGTCTGACCGGTTACCCTCAGCCTGATAGGCAACTGACAATTTTGGGTGTGAACATTTCGTGTCCGCCCTAACTCCTCCTAAGTATTGTCATTACCACGTCGGCATGCTTAAAGTTCATCACCATGCCGTCTCTACACTCCTCTGCACTAAACTATCTTATTTCCGTTTAATTCCGTCAGGGCCAGCTTTGACAAGAAGAGGAGAGAGCGTGTTATACATGGCAACCATTCTTTAGTTCGTTTTTAGAATTTACACGCTGTACTTCAACTATATATCAATTTTGAGAGTAACTATATATCAATTTGCTATCAAACTTTTACGATAATAAGATTTGGTCATATGTTTGTGGGTTTGATAATAAAGAGAAGCAAATAACTATACTAATATAACTGTACGTAGTCCATTCTTAGTAGATTGAAGTAATTACTTTCTCAACACACTGGGAGTTCCATAATAATATATATAGATCACACGCACGTTGTGTTAGCCATATAGGAAGGGCTCTAGCTAGGAAGTTTTCCTGCAAACTTCTACATGGCTCTGGCTTACTCCCCTCCCTCCAATAATCTCTGTTGAGTCTGACAGTTTCTAGCCTTAATGTCTGAGTTTTGTCTTGAAAATGTTCAACCTTGATGCATAATTATATGCCCACAAAAAAATTATGCACAATTATATGCACATGGTAAATCTGCTGTTTTTTTTGTTTGTCAGTAATGTGTCAAACCAATAAATTTATTTTTGGCGTCTTTTCTGTTGCGCACTTCGTGTTTACAATGTTGATTTGTAATGTTATATATGTATCTTTTGTTATGTTGGTAATCTCATGATTCACTTCAAATCTTGGAATTTATTTAATGGTGCTGCATGTAGGCTCCATATTTGAAGCTGACAGGTCCTACACGTGCTGTTGTGCCGGTGGACCCTGTTACCTTTGAGGTTGATCTGAAAGTTAAGGGCACTACTCAATCTGAGGACCAATGTTTGAGCTCTCTAGCAGTAACTTACATCAACTTTGATTCACTTTGGTCACGACTCCATAAAAGGGGTTATGCTAGCAAGCTTAGCACGCTGGAGTTTGAACTTGGCTCTGTTGTTTATTCGGTGGAGGCAACTATTGATGTGCGAGTCAACAGAGGATCATGGCAAAATGGTTTCCGCGCCCAATTTGCTGCTCGCACAGCCAGCATAGGTGGCGCAGAAGCCATCCTACTTGATTCTGGTGATCAGAGGGTCCCTGTTGCTCTTGATGGCAGTGTTGTGCTGTCGCGATGTGTCGCATCGGTTGAAATTTCTGGAGAGCTGGAGGTTTGTGTGAAGGCATGGCGAGGTGATGGAATTGTCGTGGACGAAAAGATGATTTTCAAGGCTAAAGAGGATGGTGAAAGCCCTGACATTCTTGACGTTGGCTTCTGCACAATGGATGTTATCGTCGCTTGGTCGCTTATTTCGCTAAGCGCGTGAACTCATACTTACTAATGTATTTTGTTGCTTGCCGAGTGATAAGCTCTGTGTTGTCGATTTATTTCGCTTTTGGTCATGCACACATTGCCGGCCATGCTGAATTTACACCCACACATTAACATTACATTGCCATGCTTTCGGTCATGAAGTTTCCTGTGTCATATGCATTATATTATCATCAACAGAGTTTTCGTCCTCTTTTACATCTAGATAGACTGGGTAGAATCTGTGACGTGCCTCTGGTGACTCGTAAGTAAGGGGTAAATAAAATAAAAGAGAGAAAAAACATGAAAAATAAAGGCCTCTCAACTCAAAGCCAAACAACAGAGATAGTGTAGGATTTCGATTACTCGACTCAAGCCGCAGCTCAACTCGGGCCGACCGCACCGCGTCACGGAGGATCTCAGCATCCCAGCAGCCGCAACTCAACTACTCAAGTCGCAAGTCCCCCCCCCTCTCTCTCTCACGGCTCCGACTCGTCCGTGTCCACCTTTCCTTCCCGCACGCGCGCACGCAAGGCACCTTCTCCCTCCCTCCCTCTCCGCCGCGCGCCCGCCCGCCCGTCCAGAAGCTTCGGGAAGCCAAACCAACCCCATCCATGGCCGCCGCCAACACCGCCGCCGGGGCGGCCACCGCAACCCCCGCCCCCGCCGCCCCGGCCGCGCCCGTGCAGGTGCCGCGCGGGCAGGTGGATCTGGTCGACTTCATCGACTGGACCGGCGTCGAGTGCCTCAACCAGGACTCGTCCCACAGCATCAACAACGCGCTCAAGCAGGTATACAGCGCCTTTCCTCGGTTAAACCCTAGCTCGATTGCCCCCTTCGGCGATCGATTCCAGCGGATTCTAAGATTCTGTTCTTCCCACAATTGTTGGTGGAGCGTTTGGTTTTTAACTTTTCCCTAGGGTTTTGTGAATTTGTCGATGGTGCCGTCGTGCCCGATCGCTCGTCGCCAGCGAGGTCGTGGTGTATTTCGTGACCGCTCTGCTGAGTTCTAATGGCGATTGCCTTTGTGGTTGCAGATTTTCAGGGACGACGAGGGTCTTTACCTCGCCAGCGATTCGGATGAGCAGCTGCTGATCTACATCCCCTTCATGCAGGTGGTCAAACTGCATTCCGCGCTCTTCAAAGGCCCCGAGGAAGAAGGTGAGATTTGCACCTCCCTGTTAGGGTCTGTGCTTAGAGCCTAGATTTGTGCCCAATTGGCAGTTTAAGGGCAGTTTAAGTTCAGTGGCTATGTGTAGTACTTTCCTAAGTTAGATGCAATAGTGATAGCAAGACTGCAAGAGCACATGAATCATGTTAGGTACTTAGGTCTGCGAGGATCCTTTTTTATTTCATTTAACATCTAATAACATGTGCTGTGATTTCATGATTAATGTTTGCTCCTGATTTGGCGACCTCTTATGACACATCGCTAGTTCTACTTCTGATGCTGCTTAAAACTATGATTTTTCTTGTTCTTTTGTTTTCCGACTTGCATGGAGGTGCTTGCTTGTTTAAATTTTCGATACTTGCGTCCTTGTCAACTTGCATTAGTACCACAATGTTTCTGTGCGTATAAGTCACCATTTTATCACTGTCCTGTGCTTTTCAAACAAATGTGTAGATTGCAGTTGGGCCTAATTGAAAACATGTTCCCATTAATGCATTACCAATTTAACGCTCAGCTTTTTTTGTATGTGTGAATTTCCTTAAAGCATAAGGTTGATTTCTTTGTTGATGCAACAGCATGTTGCTCTGTCGCCGCAGTTTTCTGATTGTGATTGCTTTTCACACTATAATGTTTCTTTTCTCATCACAGGCCCCAAAACAGTAAAGCTCTTCTCCAACAAAGAGCATATGGGTTTCAGGTATACTGCCTCTTGACCGGAGTAGTTTGAACTTTCCAAAATGCATTATCTTTTCTATTTAGGCTGATGTGAGTTTATATAATAAATGACAGCAATGTAAATGACTATCCACCAAGTGACACTCTTGATCTATCCACTGATCATTTGGCAGAGGTATATTCT
The DNA here is from genome assembly GCA_033239725.1 of Echinochloa phyllopogon. Lineage (NCBI taxonomy): Eukaryota > Viridiplantae > Streptophyta > Magnoliopsida > Poales > Poaceae > Echinochloa > Echinochloa phyllopogon. The sequence continues at coordinate 3,968,678 of BTCW01000009.1, read as the reverse complement.
CTTCCTGAACTTATTACTCTACTTGTAAATAGGTTAGATCATATCCCTTGCTTCACACAATCACACTCATGAATCTTGGCCTTTCCTCTCTGCAGAATAAACCCGCGACGCTAAAATATGTCAAGTTCCAAAATGTTCGCAGGTATATAGATATGCATGGTCGGTGTGCTTTCGCTCCCTCATTTCTGTGTGTTGTCACTGTTTTTGATGGTCTATTGTTATATCATTTCAGCCTGACTATATTTATTGAGGACAATCAAAGTGGAAGTGATGTCACAAAAATTCACAAGATCGCGCTTTATGGAACAACGTAAGTTTTTCTTTTTCACTTGGTTATTAACAGAGTCACAGCACTTGCTACACACTATTTTGTTTCCGTTGGCACTGCATTTTTTTTTGGTTGGCAAGGGCTTTATGATTGTTAAGCTTTGTTAGTATGTATAAAATAGGAAAATGATGACAATTGTCTAAAGTAAAGGTGACTGAAGGAGATCCAGGCTGGAATGTTACGAACTTATTTAGCGAAGGAGAAATTGCATTTCTGGAATAAGAACATTAATGGGAGGTTAATTAGATTTGCGATTATTAGTTTTAGGCCATATACATAGACATTCAGACTGATTGGCTGCTAAGTGATTGGTACTACCCATGTGATGGTGCAAGTACATCCTTTGGGTATTTATCCAGCTATATATTTTGCTGTTTCTCCCATCGTGGACTTTAACTTCGCAAGGGATGTAGGGGTTAAAAAGAGGCCTTTTTGTGCTTGCACATTTGTACGGGCTATAAATGTAGCTATAGCTATTGCTAGATTTAGTAACTGGCCAATTTTAGTCAAAATCTAATGGTGAAAAGCAATCATTTTACTCAGATCAGAATGTGCTGGTCCATCTTTAGGCATTGGGAACTGAGTTCTTAACGTCCTCTCATATATGATGGTTAAAATTGTTTGGTTCTTATGCAGCGTGGACACAACAAATATGAAGGACCTGAAGAAGATAGAAGAGCACTAAGGCCATACAAAGTTTGAGCATGTTCCAGGCAGTGTATGGCATATTAGAAAACAAGTTGACTGTTGATTTGAGCAATTTCTAGTTGGTACTGGGCAACTTTTCGCCCTATTTTTATACATGCAGAATTCAAAGAGTGAGTCTGGTGATGCCGAAGCTATCGCCTCTTGGTATCTCGTAGTCTGCAATGTATGGCTTTGGTGATGACAGCCAGATGAAACGATATTTTTCCCCTGCCAGAAATCTGAATTCATTTCACGAATGAACCAAAATTACTCCGTGCATGCAATGTTTGTTCGTTGGTCTCGCTAAATTTGCAAGCAGTGTTTACTTCGTTCATGCGAAGTTTGGTCTGTGGTAAGCATTTCTGATGTAACGAAATGGATTGGCAATATTTCCTTGGTAATATCCAATCACGGTGGCACTGTTCGAACCTATCTCTGGAGTACATTGCCTTACCTTCCTACTAAATTACTATTCGTTGTTGACTTTTTTTCCACGATCTTTGACCATTCGTTTTATTCAAAAATTTTATCTAAATATAGAGATTTTGAAGTATATATGATGATAAAGTAAGTTACAGACAAAATAAATGATACTTGTGAAATTTTTTGAATAAGACGAATAGTCAAACGATAAATGAAAAAATCAATAATAAATAGTAATTTGGAACGGAGGAAGTAGTAGATTTGCAACCCATCCTCGTAGCTTACGTTACATTACATATATGATCTAGTGTGCTCACGATTGACAGACAGCCGGCAGAGCTGGCTCATCCGTCGATGATTTCAAGAATGTAGAGGAAGAGGTTGATGATGTCGAGGTATAGCTCGATGGCTGCGATTACGTACTCGTCGTAGGAGAATCGCTTGATGAGGTTGTCGGTGTCGTAGATGATGAAAGCGGAGAAGACGAGCGCGCCGATGCAGCCGTAGACCATGCTCCCCGTCCTGCCCATCGGGAACAGGACCCGCACGAGGCCGAAGAGCATGAGGATGAGGAGGGCGGCCACCAGGAATGGGCCGAGGAACTCGAAGTCGTGGCCTCTCTTGGCGGCCCAGAAGGTGTAGGCGGTCAGCCCGGCCACCACCACCATCGTGATCGCCGCCGCCTCCAGCACGACGACCCCTTTCGCCGACAGGCAGCACAGCCCCACGGCGAGGCTCACGCACACGGTGAAGAGCGCCAGGAGCACCAGGTTGATCGGGTGCCGCTTCCGTAGAAAGATCATCGGAATCATCACTGAAAAAAAAAGGTGAGCCACCGATCATATATTTACATCATATATATATATACAAATATTTGCATCGTTCGTCGGCGGTTGCCAGCACGTGACGCACCGATGATAGGGGAGACGACGATGGCGATGTAGGCGCCGAGCACGGCCAGGGTGCGGGAGCGGAAGAAGGCGCCGATGGAGCCAACGAGGCTCATCGTGGCGGCGACGGCCACCGTCAGCAGCAGCTGGAGCGTGACGAGCACGTACACCTTGCGGATGAAGGCCCACCGTATCTGGGGGCTCTCCATCATGTAGGGGTACATGCTGCCGCCGGCGCCCGCGCCCGGCGGGTAGCACGCCTCGGCGTCGTGGCTGCACTTGCCGTGCTTGCCCATGGCGCGCGCTAGCTGCCGGCCGGTCTCGCTCCCGCGTGCCCGAGGAGGGAGGGAGGGAGGGAGGAGAGGGAGGGGATGGGAGGGACGGCGAGCCCCGGTGCTCGGTTCTGGCGGCTCGTCGATTATTGATGGGATGGGTTGCGGTGCGCTTAGGAGGATGGGATGTTTAGGCGAAGCGGAAGCTTTGGGTGGTGGAGAAACATGGCGGGAACTGGTTTCTATTCTTGGTTTTCCGGGTTGCACATTTGATGAATTAATCATGTGGTGTAATAACAGTCGTTTTCTATCTGTTTTTCTGTGGCAAAGAAACCAAACTTTTCTTTTTTTTCTAGTTGCACCAAAAACATAAATCCGGGAAGGTGGGAGCAAGCTCATGCATGCTCTAGGGAGAGAAAAATCAAGGCTGAAGTGTGTTGCATTTGTTTTCCTCTAGGGTCATGCATAGGCCAACGAACACCAAAATCAAGCCTGAAGAGTGCTGCAATGTGGCTCAAGAAAGTGTAAGGGAATCTATACAAAATCCGGAAAACTATGCGGCATGATTTTCTACGATTTCGGACGGGTAATGTAACCACCTGACCTCTGAATAAACAAACATTCAGTGGCACTTTGAGGATCATATACAGGCGTACAGCAACTGCAGTCGATGAGTGGCTCTTTATGATTCAGCAATCAGCATACAAGGTATCTTCATCAGACAAGTAATTCACAAATAGAACAGAACAAAAACATAAGATGCAGTAAACAAATGAATTTCTTAGTTTGGCAAGCAATTGTATATTTGTATCCAGTTATTTACTACTAGCATTTTTCAAAAGAGGATAGCATTTGTCTATGGAGATTCGGAAAAAAAAATCTTGGGTAGTAAATGATTAAATACTGTGCATACATGCAAACCAGAGCGTTCTCGATCAGAAACGTGTTCAGATATTCACCCTAGAAGAAAAATAAAATAAACAAAAAAAACTGGTCGCCTTACACAGTGCAATTCATTGGCAATCATAGTTTGATCGTGCATAGAAATTAAGTTGCATTTCATCTTTTCAGAAGCTGGTAAACAGTTTTGGAAGCACCATACAGAAAATGATCCTTATCCATCCACTGTGTGCGATATAACATATGAACTACTTATAAATGGGAGTATCCATGAGCATTCATGGAATTTGTGATATGCACAAATGTACGTGAGAACAAGATCGACGTGAAAGCTTTGGCGACCTCAACTATCCGCTGCCCTCAGCAATTGCAGCAGAGACAGGAACAGGTTGATGACGTCGAGGTAGAGTGAAACTGCAGCCCATATGTACTCATCGTATGTGTAGCGCTTGATGATATTGTCAGTGTCAAAGATGATGTAGCCACAGAAGATAAGCGACGCCAGTCCACCATATATCATCACAGAGATCTTGCCCAGTGGGAAAAAGATCTGCGCAGCAAAAGCTCTATTAGTATCATGTAAAACTCAGCATAAGCAAATAAGTAATTAGACAATTCATTCAAAGTCTCCCACAGGGGGAAAAAGAAGGCATAATAAAGATAAAGTACTTTATGGGAGTCAAGGTACAGCCATCCAACCTGGATTAGTGAAAACACCATGAGCACCATGAGAGCAGCGAACAGGAAGGGACCAAGGAAGTTGAAGTCATGGCCCCGCTTTGCAGCCCAGAAAGTATAAGCAGTTAAGCTGATCACCACCACTGCTGTAAGAATTGCAGCCTCCAAAATGACTTTTCCTGTACACATAACATAAAGAATAAATTTTGAGTTGATACAAACACCTAAACATGCTCAAAATGAGGACATCAGCAAAGCACATAGCAACCACATTAAGTAACTTCACACAAAAGGAATTGATTCCATTGCATAGCTCTGCAATATGTCAAGTACTGTTCATGCCTAGTATGACAGTCCCATGTCATTCATCTAGGCTATTTTTAGAAATATTTTTTTACTGTCAAAAAGTTCATAATAATGGCCACAATGAGCTCCGCTGTTATGCCCATAAAAAACTCTAAAGGTATAAAAACAAACACATGATATGTATCTCTAATAGAAAGACCTAGCAAAATGCCAAATTCTATCGGAGCATTTGAGTTGGAAAATATAAACCTGCAAACAGGAGAAAGTTGATGAATTCACTCATTGGTTTCCTCGTCACAAAAGGAGAACAGAATAAAGGTTTCCACTACTTGACAACCTTTCAACAAAGCCTAAACAAGAAGAATTGGTAATGATCGAACCCACAGACAGGGCAACATGCCAAATGCCTTTATGTTGGATAGCACATCACAGAGGTGCTTACACCTGAAGTTTATAATGGAAAAGGGGCAACTAGCATCACGTTTATTCATAATTTGTGCGGGGCTGATATACTAAACTTGCTGCGAAGCTGCCAACATCACAGAGATGCTTACACCTTAAGTTTATAATGGACAAGGGCAACTAGTGCCATGGTGGTTCACAATCTGTGTGGGCTGATCTAAAGCATATCCTAAGTTGCTGTGGAACTGCCAATACACAAAGACACATAATCCTGTAATATGGATCTATTGAACGTGAAGACTTCAGATGAATTCTAGTTTTGCAGGTTCTGTGGTATGCGGTATCAAATTCTTTTAGCCAAAATCTTCATCCACAAAGGTTCAACTTATATGAACTTCAGCATTCCAACTATATGATTATGGTGGTGACGCTAGAACAGATCTTGAATGTTAAAATTGGATTCCATTGCAACATTCATTGGCTTGCTGAAATTTTCTGAGTGATCAAGTAATACCAAACAGAATAAATCCATAATTCGGTTAAAGGGTCATGAAAGAAGGGCAATCCTAATGCAAACAGAAACTCCCATTAGCTAGAAGAACCACCAATCGCCTCAAAAATCAGTTCGCGATGCTCAACTAGACCAACTGTATAAATCCATTCGTGCTGTCACACTTAACGATGATTTAGAACAAGTAATAAGTGAACAAGTTACCGCTGGTGAAAGCGCAAGTCATGCCGACGGCAAAGCTGATGCAGACGGTGAAGAGGCCGAGCAGCAGCAAATTGACCGGATGCTTCTGGTGGTAGGCGTGCAGAGGGCACAGCACTGCACGCAAACGAAGCAGACCCAAACACATCAAGGTTTCGCACCAATTTCAGTCCACTAAAAAACCCCCATAAAACGAGAGGAGCGGGGCTTACAGATGAAGGGCAGGATGATGAGGAAGATGTAGAGCGCGATCCCGGTGTTGGAGGAGACGAAGAACTCGGAGACGGCGGGCACCTTGACGACGAAGCCGGAGACGACGGCCGTCATGGCGAGCTGCACGGCGAGGATGACGTAGATCTTCCGGACGAACGCCCACCGCAGGTCGGGGCTCTCCGTCATCCCCGGGTAGAGCAGCTCCGACCCGCCGGCCTCGAGGTCCGGCGCCTTCCCGTACCCCCACATCGCCGCTGCTCTCTCTCGCTCGCTCGCCTCGCTAGGGTTTCGCACGCCGACGGAGACGACGAGGCGGGCGGCGACTGGCAACTGGCGAAGAGAGGAGGACGAAGACGAAAGAGTCCCCAAGCCAATTAATACCCGTACTCGTTCGTATTATACGTGGATGGGAAGGAGACCAACGACCTTCTCGATGGAGGAGGATGCCTTCGAAGGTAAGGAATTGTTGCGTGGGCCGAATGCAGAGCGGGCCGGAGTCGTCGGGGCCGTTTCTGGCCCATCGTGCACGCATGCGGGCCGTAAGTAAGCCCGTAACGAAGAGAGTGGGCTGAGGCCGTCGCTGTCTGCCCCCATTTGAGCCTGACGCGTGTCGACGCGTCGTCGTCTTCGTTCTCAGCTTTCTCTTCTCTCCCCAAATCTCTTCTTCCCCAGGTGCTGAAGAAAGAATTCCATCCCCAAGCCCCAATTGCGTTTCCTTTCCTCTTCCACCACCGCTTCTCGGATCCCTAGTGCTCCAAGCCTCCCAGGCTCGCACCACGCAGCGCCTTCTAGAACCTTCCTTGTCTTCCTCCCTCCAAGCTGCTGCTGCTGCTGCCGCTGCCGCCGCTTCCCGCCACTGGGGCGCGCGCCCTCGTGATCCCAAGCGGGCGGGTGAGCGAGAGAGGGAGCGAGAGCTCGCCGTCTCGGTCTCGGGTGCGGCCGTGCGGCGTGCGCCCGTGCTGCTGGTTTCTCTCTCTAGGGGCGAGGGTAGAGAGAGAGAGTGAGGGCTGGGTCTTTGCGCTTTCTCGCGGGGCTGTGGGTCAAAAGGGCAGCGCTTTCCGCTCCACCTCCCCAAGCCGGAATCAAATCTCTCAACTCCCCTGATGCCCCCTGATATGGTTCGTGGTATCGGCGCATGAACTTGCTCCAGGAGATCTCCCTTTCGGTTCGGCGTCAGGGGCTCTGGGTGGTCACGCGGCACAGGCTTCTTGGTGCGTTTCACATGTCCGAGGGCTTTGGTTTCTGTCCACTGGGCGAGTGATTCTGCTGCTGCTGTTTGGTGTGCGTGGGTGGTGATGGGGTGAACTGAAGTGTTCGTCAGTTATTACGCCTGTCTGCTTCCCTGCACCTTGTTCTTGTGCCCATACTTCTTGCTTTGTCACGCCTGAACCGTGTCCTCTTGTAGTATCTGAGGCTTGGCAGTTGGCTAGCAGCAACCTGTGCTTACATTAGATAAAACCATTTCTGGTGCCAAAGCTCAAAGGTGTACCAATATTTGATAAATAGTCCTGCTTCTTGCTGAGGTTAGATTTTTGGTTTGCTCTGTTGATGGGGTTTGCCATGAACCACGGGAACGGGATGATGAATTCTGTCAAGGTGGAGAGCGGACCATCGGTGGTCGCTTCCAATGGCCAGCCTAGGCCGATGGATGGAATCCACGATGGTGGCCCGCCGCCGTTCCTCACCAAGACATATGACATGGTCGATGACCCAACCACGGATGCCGTTGTGTCCTGGAGCGCCACCAACAATAGCTTCATAGTTTGGGATTCTCATATCTTTGGGACGGTGCTGCTGCCAAGGTACTTCAAGCACAACAACTTCTCGAGCTTCGTTCGGCAGCTGAACACTTATGTGAGTTATTAACTTCTTTGATGCTTAGTCCTATGTACTATTATGCGGTGCGCTGAAATCCTATTTCCTTATCGGTGTGAATTACGGTTAGGATTTGAGAATTGCCAGCGTTTTCATTAATTGTAATTTTGGAATAATAGGGGAAATTGGCTGCTAACTCTGTTGCACCGAAAATCATGTAGCTCGTATGAAGAAACCCAATCTATATCATGATAATATATGTGTTGCCTTTTTCTTTATATATGCACATAAGATCTGGAAAACCAAAGTTGCAAGTATGTTTGGAATTAATCAGAGCAAGGTAATCAGCAGTTGAATATTGATTAAAGACTTATTACGGTTAATGTTGTCTCAACATAGCAGGTCCCAAGCCCTGGTAAAGGAGGAGGGTTGTGATAGGCTCGGCGAGCCAATGTAAAACCTAGCCACTCATATGGAGATGAAACCCAAGAGAATCCCGTTGGGGCGTAACCCTCTTAGCGACGCGCCATATCGGAACCCGGGTATGGTGTTAAATGAGCAAGGGCCGGGCCGTCTCCCCCGAGACGCGTCGTGTCGTGGTCTGGGCACGGTGTCAAGTGAGCAAGGACCGGGTCGTCATTTCCTTAGTGGCGCGCTACATCGGCGCCCGGGTGTAGTGAAAAATGAGCAAGGGTCTTTGCACTTCCCTCGACGGGTGCGAAGGGCAAGGAAGCTAGCCGAGCCAACTAGGTTTCGGGTGGGTAGTTGGAACGTAGGGTCTCTAACGGGTAAGTTACGAGAGATAGCCGAGGTAGCAATTAGGAGGCGTGTAAATATTCTATGCGTTCAGGAGACTAAATGGAAGGGCCAGAAGGCGAGGGAAGTAGAGGGTACTGGCTCCAAGCTTTGGTATACGGGGGCAACTTCGGGAAGGAATGGTGTAGGCATCTTGATCGATAAGAGCCTTAAGAATGGAGTTGTTGATGTTAGGAGGCAAGGCGATCGAATTATCCTAGTTCGGTTGGTAGTTGGAGATTTGGCTTTGAATGTGATCAGTGCCTATGCCCCTCAGGTAGGCCTTAGTGAGAGCACCAAGATGCAGTTTTGGGAGGATTTGGATAGCATGGTTAGTACCGTGCCTATCAGCGAGAAACTCTTCATAGGAGGAGATCTCAACGGCCATGTAGGTGCGTCTAATGTAGGTTTCGAGCGAGTGCACGGGGGGTTCGGGTATGGAAATAGGAATCAAGAGGGGGAGGATGTTTTGAGCTTCGCGTTGGCCTACGACTTGTTGTTAGCAAATACCCTATTTAGGAAGAGGGAATCTCATCTGGTGACCTTTCAGAGTGGACAACACTCGAGCCAGATTGACTTTATCCTTGCAAGGCGGGAGGATAGACGTGCGTGCTTAGATTGTAAGGTGATATCTGGGGAGTGTGTTGTCCCTCAACACAAGTTGATGGTGGCGGACTTCAGATTTCGGGTACGTGTCCAGCGGGACAAACGTGCCAAGATAGCGAGAACGAAGTGGTGGAAGCTTAGAGGGGAAGCAGCGCAAACTTTTAAGGACATGATGTTAAGCGAGGGGCCTTGGGAGGACGGAGAAGATGCAGACGACATGTGGCTAAAGATGGCAACATGTGTTCGGAAGGTGGCTTCAGAAGTGTTTGGCGTGAGTAGGGGAGGAAAACAAGAAGCGAAAGACACTTGGTGGTGGAATGACGAGGTGCAAATGGCTATTAAGGAGAAAAAGGAATGTTTCAAGCGCCTTCACCTTGATCGGAGTGCAGCCAATATCGAGGGCTATAAATTAGCAAAGAGGGCTGCAAAGAGAGCTGTGAGTGTAGCAAAGGGTCGTGCATATGATAACCTTTATCAGCGGCTAAGCACGAAGGAAGGGGAGAAGGATATTTATAGGATGGCGAGGATCCGCGAGAGGAAGACAAGGGACATCAACCAAATCAAATGCATCAAGGATGGGACGGATCGACTTCTGGTGAAGGATGAGGAGATCAAGAACAGATGGCGAGAGTACTTCGATAAGTTATTTAATGAGGAGAATGGTTCGACGCTTGAGCTGGATGACTCATTTGACGACGCCAACAGACGTTTTGTGAGGAGAATTCATGAGGCAGAGATTGCGGAGGCTTTGAAGAGGATGAAGGGAGGTAAAGCGATGGGGCCTGATAGGCCCCATTGAGGTGTGGAGATGCCTGGGTGACAGAGCAATAGTATGGTTGACTAAGCTTTTTAACCTCATTTTTAGGTCAAACAAGATGCCTGAAGAATGGAGAAGAAGTATATTAGTACCGATCTTCAAGAACAAGGGAGATGTTCAAAGTTGTACTAACTACCGTGGGATTAAGCTGATGAGCCATACGATGAAGCTTTGGGAGAGGGTTATCGAGCATCGCCTTAGGAGAGTGACAAGTGTGACCCAAAACCAGTTTGGGTTCATGCCTGGAAGGTCGACCATGGAGGCGATTTTTATAATACGACAACTCATGGAGAGACATAGGGAGCAAAAGAAGGACTTGCACATGGTCTTTATTGACCTCGAGAAGGCATATGATAAAGTACCAAGAAATGTCATGTGGTGGGCTTTGGAGAAGCACAAAGTCCCAACTAAGTACACTACCCTTATCAAGGATATGTACAAGGATGCGATGACGGTTGTCCGCACTTATGGTGGAGACAGTAGTGATTTTCCAAATAAAATAGGTCTGCATCAGGGGTCAGCATTGAGTCCTTATTTATTTGCTCTGGTGATGGATGAGGTCACAAGGGATATACAAAGTGATATCCCTTGGTGTATGCTCTTTGCTGATGATGTGGTGCTAGTTGATGAGAGTAGAGCAGGTGTTAATAGGAAGTTAGAGTTGTGGAGGCATACGTTAGAGTCCAAAGGTTTCAGACTTAGCAGGACTAAGACCGAGTACATGATGTGCGATTTCAGTGGGACTAGATATGAAGATGGAGATGTCAGGCTTGATGGGCAAGTGGTGGCCGAGAAAGATACCTTTAGGTATTTAGGATCGATGCTGCAAAAGGATGGTGACATTGATGAAGATGTTAGGCATAGAATTTCAGCCGGTTGGTTGAAATGGCGTCAAGCTTCTGGTGTCCTCTGTGACAAGAGGGTACCACAAAAGCTAAAAGGTAAGTTCTATAGGACGGCGATTCGCCCGGCGATGCTATACGGTGCTGAATGTTGGCCTACTAAAAGGCGACATATACAACAACTGAGTGTAGCAGAGATGCGTATGTTGCGTTGGTTTTGTGGTCACACAAGAAGGGATAGGATACGAAATGAAGATATTCGAGATAGAGTCGGAGTGGCACCAATTGAGGAGAAATTGACGCAACATCGGTTGAGATGGTTCGGACATGTCCAACGGAGGCCTCCTGAGGCGCCGGTGCGTAGTGGGGTTCTACAGCGGGCCAATAATGTTAAGAGAGGTAGAGGGCGACCCAAACTAACTTGGGACGAGTCGGTTATTAGAGACCTTAAAGAGTGGAATATCTCTAAGGATTTAGCTATGGATAGGAGCGCTTGGAGACTAGCAATTAATGTGCCTGAGCCGTGATTTTTGCTTTCTTTTCTGCTTTCCTCTAACTCTTTTTTTTTTTGACTTTTTGGGTTTCACCTCTAGCCTACCCCAACTAGCTTGGGACAAAAGGCTATGTTGTTGTTGTTGTTGTTGTACGGTTAATATTAGGGTAGTACCAGCTAAAATTTAGTGAAAAACTATGAAGCAACAAATTTATTCTAATAACCAAATAATTGTTAGTTGGAAAGATCTGTAAAGAAAAGAGTATGTTAGAGTTACTTTGTTACCACCATTGGAGCAAACCACAGATACTGTGAATGCTTAAGATCATTAACAATACCGAAAGCAGGGGCGAAGCTACGTGGAGCTTCCCTGGTGCCAATGAACCACGGTAAACACATTTTGTCCATTAAATAGACTCAAAATGACCATATATTTCAGCAAAATAAATCAAGTCTCTAGAGTAGTGCACCAGGGTCAATTTGGTCCTAGCTTCGCCTCTGACTGAAAGTCCGAAACTACTGATTCTGTAAGATCTTTCACGGATGGCATATAGAAATAATGTAGAATTGTCCTTCATGTGAGGTAGTTTATCTTGGGCTTGTTGCTCCTCATTGGCTTAATGCAGGGTTGTTGGATATGTGTCTGTAAAAATCTAAATAGTGACTTGATTTTTCTGGAGCAGTGGTTTGGTTTGAACATTTAAACTTTTATGGTCTGAAATTTTATTTTTCTGATCTTGTAAAACGTGTAAGCTGGCACCTGGTATTCCCATACCGCAGCCATCTTCATTATTGCAGTCGTTGTTGAGATCATATATGAACTGAACACATGATATTGATGGTCCTACAACATCCATCAACTTTGTTAAAAAAAATGGTGCAATGTACAATTTTTACATTCAGGCAGGCCATCACCTACAATTTGCAATTGAACTCTTTTTCTCCCAAAATATCTGAAGATACTTCATGTGGTTCGCCTTGTAGTAGTATTTTGATGAGGGACTCGTTTTCTATTCTTTGTGTCATAATAGTATAAAAGGGCGAACGGTGAAGAAGAATGTCAGCAGATAGATTACGAACTGAACCATGCAATCTGAATCGTGTAGCAACTGTAGCCGGTGAAAAATAAATAGTCGATGTTCTTCATAGAATCCAACCTTTTTGGCATTCTATCTGGTCTGTTTGGCATTCTATCTGACCAGAAATGATTTGATTTGGGTGGTTAATTCTCTTGTAAATACAACTTTTTTGTTCCATTGAATCAGTAGTGATTGATAATTGTGATGACTGGATTATTGGTTTGACAGGGCTTCAGAAAGGTGGATCCTGACAGATGGGAATTTGCTAATGAGGGGTTTCTGAGAGGCCAGAGGCACCTCCTCAAAAGCATTAGGCGTCGGAAACCTCCACACGCATCTCCAAATCAGCAATCTCTTGGCTCTTACCTTGAGGTAGGGCACTTTGGGTATGATGAAGAAATTGATCAGCTGAAGAGGGACAAGCAGCTTTTGATGGCTGAAGTAGTGAAGCTGAGACAGGAGCAGCAAAATACAAAGTCAGATCTACAGGCTATGGAAGAGAAACTGCAAGATACTGAGCAGAAGCAACAGCAGATGATGGCATTCATGGCACGAGTCATGCAGAACCCTGAGTTCATGCGTCAACTGATCTCCCAGCGCGAGATGAGGAAGGGGCTTGAGGATGCCATCTCAAAGAAAAGAAGGCGCCGCATTGATCAGGGACCTGAAGCTGATAGCATGGGCAATGGTTCTAGCCTGGAGCAAGGGTCTCAGGCAATGTTTGGACCACAGGAGCCGGTGGAATCACTTGCCAATGGTGTTCCATCTGATCTGGAAAGTTCATCTGTTGAGGCCAAGGGATTTGAGGTTCAACAAGGTGTTTCTTCTGGTGGCTCTGAGCGTCTGAAGGGCAGGCCAAGTGGAGAGTTAAATGATGATTTCTGGGAGGACCTCTTGCATGAGGGGGGACTTGGTGCAGCGTCTGGTAATGCAGTTGGTCAGGATGATATGAACATGTAGTCTCAGAAGGTAGCCTACCTTAACGGAAACAACATAAACACAGACATTAGCAGCTCTTGGTTTATTACAATGGGCTCCAAGTATCTTTACCCTTATGCTTGTCGTATCACTGTTTTAGACCTGATCGGATCGCCTTTGATCTCGCAGTTGTTAATACAGTCTGTTCGGCATGTGGAATCGACGTTTTTGGTTTAAGATGTTTCTATGGTACCCAGGGATATCATAGTTTGTTTTCTCATGGTCAGCCTGTTGCCGACACTGTTTACCCAAGGACCATGGTTATGTTGCAGTATATCTGTTCTAACTAGTGGGAGGGTGCAACCGAGTGACCTGCCACACCACAAATGAGATTAGGGAAGACCTATATAGGTTGTATGTGTAAAGTGATCCTCTATCTCTGCTGATGTATAGTAACCTGTTGTGTGAGAAACTATGGCACCTCGGAATTTGGCATTTCACTGTACATATATCATATTATCACCGTATCTGTGCATCACTGTGTTGGTTTACACACTTATCTTCCGTTGTTTCTGCCATTTCGTTTTCTCATTGTGTGGAAAACTGTGATCATGTGCTGATCTGTGCTCTGCTTTGCAACTAACCTGAAGTGAGTGATTGTGCTGCTGAAATTTGCTTCTCCGCCTGTGGTGATTGGAGACGTTTTGAACTTCATCTAAACAGGTACAAGGTTGGTCAGTACCGGATATCTTAACACTATCAAATTTCAGGAACTCTTTGCATACGAAAGTTGTGTTCTACTTCTGAACTGTAGAGTATTTATTATCTGCCAAGACAGTTACACTTGCCACCGTAGTTTTTTTCTCATCACTCCAGGCGAGAGTAGCAACAAAAGGAAATCGAAGCATGGCCTCTTGGGCCCATTCCCGAAATGGGCCTCCATAACTGATAATGTCGCCACCTATTATTTTTCTGGAAAAGGAATCGCTAATTCCTTTCCTTTTGGAAAGGGAAAGGTCCGTTTGTCCTTATCCTCTCCGCGCCCGACGAGTGCGCGGCGGCCGGAGACTGGCCGCGACAGGTGTGCCGCGGGTCCCGCCCCGCCGCCGCGTGTGGATCAGTCCCGATCCTTCTCCCGTCTTCCCCGCGCCGCGCGGGCGCCGGCCACCGACGGCCACGTACCACCGCAATATAACCCCGCCACCGATCCCACTCCCCGCCATCCCGAAATCCTTCTGGCGATCTGGCAAAGCTCGCGGCGCGTTGGCAGCGGAAGCGTACGAGGTGAGGAGAGCGACGCGCGGATCAGAGTTTGGTGGGGGCGGAAGAGGCTTTTGCGCGCGGAGATGCTGGCGGTGTTCGATCGGTCGGTGGCGCCGAGCCCGGACGGGCTGCGGCAGCCGGACGCCGCGGTGGACGGCAGCGCGGCGGGGCTCGCGGACCGGTTCAGGGAGGCGCGCCCCGATGCGGTCACCGTCAACCTCGGCGGGAACGGCGCCATGGCATACTCATCCCACGGCCAGAGCCCCCTCCTCCCCAGGTAAGCCAGTCGAGCTTGCAGGATCGCCCCCTTCGTCATTTACCCATCATCTTACATTCTCACCTGTGACAATCCCTGCATGATTACCAACCGGCTTGTCTAAGTATGCTATTGTCTGCTCCAACTTTGCAGTTAGCAACCGTGTGTTAGGCTGTTAGTTCTAAGATATTTGGTGAGGTATTTAGTTCTAAGATATGATCACTGTAGCACGGATTCAGGAACGAGTCAGAAGAAGCAAACAACCATGCCCAGGGCAACCACACGTTGGCATCTAGAACCAGATTAAACTCATTTCCTATTAGGTTACTGAAGAATCAGGAACTCTGCTCGCGTGACCGTTGTCAGAAGTTTTGCTTGATCCTTTTATCAGGAAATTCTCATTGGATAAAGTGCTACCATGATGCGGGCAGTGTTTCTCTTTTTCAAGGGTTATATTGTATCTTTCCTTGAAGATTTGAACAGAGATGTAGCTTATCTAACCCGAACCGTTCGCATTGGCAGGTTGTTTGGCGCGGTGGATGACATATTCTGCATGTTCCAGGGCACAATTGAGAATGTTGCTATCCTCAAGGAGCAATACGGATTAAGTAAAGGGGCTAATGAGGTCAACATCATCATTGAGGCTTACAGGACGTTGAGGGACAAATGTAGGTCTTTGAGCCATTGAAATCCTTAGCAATCAGCATCACCAGGAACCACCACTTAACTCTGTTTCGCTAAAATGAATGTTCTTGATGCTTCTGTCTAGCATACCATATGTCACCATCCAACACCGACTGAACGGATATAACTGCATATTGTTCATTTAATCATGGTCGTTGCGATCATTGGTATCAATGCTGCGATTGATGGGTCTTGTTGATGACCTTACAGGATGCCGATGGGAACGTTCCTTTCTACTGGGGTGTCGACTCTGATGGCCGTCTTGTGGTCTCTGACGACACCGACATGGTGAAGAAGGCCTGTGGAAAATCTTCTGCCTCATTCCCTAAAGGTAAGGGAATAGTCAAGAAAGCAACCACCACGTAGTGCTTTTATGTATCGCTGCGTTCATTCCTGATCCCTGACGCTCGATGGCTTCATTAGGCTTCTTCTTCACGACGTCCGGAGGGCTGCAGAGCTACGAGCACCCCATGAACGAGGTGAAGCCGGTGCCGAGGGTGGACAGCAAGGGCGAGGTGTGCGGCATGACGTACACGGTGGACGCCAAGGCCAAGAAGGACGCCAGCATCCCCAGGGTCGGCAGCGCTGCAGATTGGTCTTCACAATACTGAATCTTTCGTCATCTGTGTGTGCAGCGGCTTAGGTAGCAGCCGTGGAGTTTGTTATTATAGACAGATGTCCATATGGAAAGCCAGTCTTGTTCTAGAGGTTAATCTTACCTGAATAAACTGTTCTCTACTGCTGTTTAGAAATGAGGTTCAGTTACTGATATGGTGTAAGAACTTGAATGGGGATGAGTAGCTGATCAGTAAATCGGTTGCTGAATGCTGATTGCGATGTGGTCCGCTCGCTGGGCTGCTAAATCCACCGGCTCAAAGAAACCTGAAAGAAGGTACAACACATTTGCGCTGCCAGTGAGCATGCTCGCAGGAAAACTGAAAACTGAAGAGGACCGCGAGGAGGCGAGGAGCAAGTGGGTTTCAGACACGGGCGTAACTGTGCGCAATAGTGCGGGACGGACGCAACCGCCTGTCAGGCTGCATTCGCTGTGCATGCACATTCCTCTTGATTGTCACCAATAATTTGAGGGTATGGGTCTCTGCTGCTGCTCCCATGGACCGTGTGTGTGTGGAGCGTCGATGAAGATGAGAGGAGGCGGTTCAATGCCATGTCGCTTGCGGCAGCCGGCAGGCCAGGCCAGGGCAGGCAGATTGCGTTGCATCCCCCTTCCATCCTTTCCTTCACACAACCCTGTGGTTTCTTTCACTATTCATCACCGTCCCTGCATCCCTGGGCTCGGCCGTTTTTTCTTCTCACGCGCTTGGCCCTGCCGGCACGTGTCGTTGGATCCAAGATGGACGCTCCTGATCTGTCGGGTCCAGCTCCAACTCCAGAAAATCTCTATAATTTTTAGAACTGAGTATTAGGAGCTTCAAAAAATTCTAGAGTTAGAGTTGGAGACATATAAAAAATATTTAGATGATTCATTTTATCTATAGTTTATACTAAATATTAATATTTAAATTACTTTAATTTAACATAAAATATAAATTTAATCTGGAGTTCGGAGCCAGAGCCGTGGGAAAGGATAATATCATTATACTCGTGGCTGGAGTGGAGCTAGAGGTGTGTCGATCGTATGCTGTGTGCGATCCGTTGCGGGTAGCCAGCCAAGAGACGAGAGAGTCGTCGGGGACGCCGGACACCTCTGGTCGGCGCGTGCGCGGCGCGGCAGCTTTAGCATGCACGCATGCATGGCAGCGCACGCGGGAAGCACGGGAGGAGGGAGAGGGGTGCATGCTGCATGCAGATGCAGATGCAGGCGCGCGTACCCATGGCCGGGCACGAGGAACCCGGAAGGAGATCATAAGATTATCATATTCTATACAGTACACAGCTGAATATATATACTCTCAAGCTGTACTGCGTAGTACTCGTAGCTCTAGTATGGTACAGCACTAGCTACGCGTACTAGCTGTTGCTCGCAACTGTTTTTTTATAGGTTTTCCTCTCTTCTCCCGTGACTTACGCATGGTCTTGTATTTGCACAGCACAAAAACGCAGTGATGACTTTTGTTCTTAGCGAGAGCTGCTCAAATTTTGCACAGCACAAAAACGCAGTGATGACTTTTGTTCTTTGCGAGAGCGGCGCAAAACGCAACGACGACGGCAATTCAAGAAGTCTGAACAAGTCAGGTCAGAGAGTGAGGTCGGCTGGTTAGCAAATATAGAGAGATCTAAGCCTGTGTTTGGATCCTAGGGACTAAAGTTTAGTCCCTCAAATAAGTGATAATTAATAGCATTAAATATAAACTAATTATAAAACTAATTACATAAGTCATATCTACTCCGCAAGACGAACCTAACAAGACTAATTAACATATAATTAGTACATAATTATCAAATTATTATTGTAGCATTATATTGTCTAATCATGGACTAATTAGGCTTAATAGATTCGTATCGTAAATTAGTCATGACTTATGTAATGCATTTTATAATTAATCTATATTTAATACTTCTAATTAGCATTCTTACATTCGATGTGACGGGACTAAAAATTTTAGTCCGGAACCGAACACCCCCTAACTAAAACGATGGCCGGCCGGCAGGTTAGCAAAGGGACAAACGCTATGCAACAATATAGTACGGCCCCTGAACAAACTACAGTGTGTAAAATCTGAAGGGCCAGGAGGAAGGAGATGTTCTTTTCCAAAAAAAAAAAGGAGGAAGGAGATCGAGCACCACGGCCGCCGCCACCACCACAAACCACAGCGCCATACATACACTACCATCACCGTACCAGGAGCTAGGACCAGGGCTGCGGCTTTGCTGATCCATGCATCGCTGACACACACACACGAGAGCCATATAGCTACCAGCGATCGAGCCAGGCGTGTTAATGCTGGCCGTAGCATACAGCTGTATGCATGCTTACCTTTAATTCTTGTCTTGCTCGTCTCGACAGATCGTTCGTACACATACCACGCTGACATCCGCCAGGCCCGCCGGCGAGCTCGCCTCCCTCCTCCGCTCCATCACCATCACGGGTATCCAACGGCGTGCGGCGGGTGATGCAGCGCGCCGCCGGCGAATTGATCGTTGATCTCCTCGCTGTTTTGATGCATCGCTGACAGGGCACTTGTGACATTTATTAGATCGATCAGATCACCTGCCCGATCAAAGAGGCAGGCACTCCCTTTGGCTTTTACTTTTAATTGCAAGTTTATCAAGACAAAATGTTGTGTTGCCTAAGGGCTAGATGGCTAGATAACGGTGGTGCTAACCAAGCAATAGCCGGTATTTTATATATTACTATAAACACAAATTGTTTTAACATAGAGTACTAAAATTATGTAGAACGCAAAATGTACTAAAATTATATAGAACGCAAATTGTTTTAATGTAACATACTAAAATTCTGTAGTACCAAGCGCATCTTCACGTCCACATGTATGTCACAGGTACACCTTGACTAGTCTATAATTAAATAAAGACTGGATATAAATAGGACCGACATTTTCAGCGTTTGTCAAGTCATGTATGATTTTAGTCTGCATCTGAAAATATAGGTTTATAGCAAGAATTTCAAAGGGAGGACATCAATTTTTTATTTCATCACTAAACAAAATACAAAGGAACCTTAGACTCTATTTGGCATATCGAGTTCGAGCTACAAGAAATTTTGAAGCTGGATGATATGTCTAGCTGCTGAAATTAGTGGACCTGGATTTGTATGTGCACCCAAGTAGTTTGTTCAGTTATTTTCTTTCCAATTCAGACAACAGGTACAGTCACAATCTCTTGATTTTAATGTATAAACGCTGGGAGATGTGCCAATCCCGTTTCCTCTTTCAAATTTGACAAAGGATAGATAGGAGTGTCGTATACACCCAAGATCGAACAGTACGCGGAGAGATTCAATGTAATCACAGCAGACGAAGAGTATGTACTGTTACCCCAGTTATCCTCTAAGGCGAGTCTCAGTGAAGGTCTTATGGGAGTTTCATGACATCAAATGGGCTGATGTAACATAGAAGAGAATGGAGAGTCATGGTATGTGAGAGGAGTTTTATCACCATGAAACTCCTTTGTCATAGTTAACTAGTTTCTGGCCTAGGTAACTGTTTAGTGAATCTGTGCACTAACACTCACCTAAACAACAGGTTACCATTTTATATAGGCCAGGCCCTAAAAACAAGCACAAGAGCATTTTTGTATCCGTGAAAGGTCTCAAATGTAGTGGCAGCAAAGTCCGTGCGCTGGTACACCAGAAGCGTCCGTATCCTGCCGAAAAAATTGAAGGCCCTGACTACGACTTAATCAGTGCATGCATTCAGACTTTCGGGTCACATCAGCAGCAGCGATATTGTATACTCCGTATTCGTGGGCTACTATGCTCCACCAAATTTCACAGTTTATCTCATCAGCATCTGGATTTTGGCGTCATTTATTCTAAAAATTCACAGCATATCCAAAATTGTACATTGTATGGTATATTTTTAGTTCCAGCTGAACAAATAATCAGTAATACTTACATTGCTGCAAGACATTGATAAAACATAAAAATTAGAGTTTGGGATATATAAATAAAGCTTCAAAGACGAATTGAAGAACGAAGATCACTCAAGATCTTCACCATGCGATCATGACAGCCACGCTCAACATTGAGGACCGCTCAAGGCCAAAGAGGGAATTACTCGAACAGATAAATTGCAGGCATCAGAAGATTTGAGTATTTCTGCCCGCGACTAGCTGCAAGCAAGCAAGCTAGAGTAATAAACAACATAATCTGAACTCTACTTAGATTTTTCTTGGCACTCTCTAAAATGGATATACTATTAATTTTCGCAGCGCAGATCTTCTTTCGAAGAACCAGAACAAGTTATTAAGAGGGTAATCCTACCCCAGATACCATAGCTGATTAGGTTTGTTAGGTACAATAATTTTTTTATGAATTTGATTTTGCAGTATTTACTAGACAAAAATAAAGAATTCTTGCGTGGGCGCAACTAATCAAGATCATGTGCATTTGCATGATATGGATCACAATATGCAGCTACATGCCAAAGTTGGGAGCACATCTGATTGGAAACAGTCGATCGGGAATCATGCCATGACTGGACGCAAACCAAACAAGCAATTGATTGATCTTATCAGTGATCCATACTAAATGAAGCTGGATATAGGACCACAAGCACAGACAGCTCTTGCTCAGAAACAAGCACTTAGAACAAGACAGAAGCAGAAAAATGGAAGCAAGGAACATTCAGCATTTCTGGATGTTGCCATCGCTACGCTAGAGAGATTCTACCCGTGTCCTATTCTACCACGAGTCAGAGTTAATAAGACAAATGAAGCCAACGAATGCACCAAGGAACCAGCGATCTAAATCATTAAGCAATGAATCTACCATTTCAGACCCAACGCTAACAGCAGTGAATCTATCAATCAGAATCAACACGAAGAGCAAGTGGACCAAAACAATATAACAGATCACCGTGAGCAAGTAGCGAAACTAGGAGAGAATTAAACGTTGGAAAATAGAAATTTTTTGGTACTACCTGCTTTGCCCAGCAAACAATCACCGTGAGCTGTGTCCAAAGACAGGAAGAAGTGAGGCTGCCGCAGCATGACCTAGCAAGGCATGACCACCAGAAGAGCTCGAACTTTTGTTCCTCTCAGTGATCACTCAGAGCTAGATCATGCTGGCAGCTTCACTTGTTCCCTTGGGCAGTTCTAGGATAGACATATTGCATAAAATACCATATGACCGGGTAGATGGTGCTTCAAGCTTAGATCCAAAGCACAGGAGATGGAACGATATCTAAGGAAAAAGAAGAAATCAAGGGAACGATGGCTAGTGAAACGAAAGCTACTAAATCGATTCCTGAGGATAAGCAGGATACATCTATCCCTCGGAAAATTGCTCTTGATCCGATCTGGCCTGGGATAGATCAAGAATCCTGATGAACTACAAGATTATGTAGCATCTCAAAAAACAAAGTTTGTGCGCAGAAGAAAGGAGGCGAGTAGACAAGAACATGGCAATTTCCAAGACCTACAGAGAGAGACCGCCGGGTAGATGGGCAAGGAAGAGATAGAGATGGTGTACAACAAGAAGCAAGGCAAAACACAAGATTTATAGAGGGCGCGGTGGTGGGGAGATGTAACAATATTGCAACTTATGCAACTCTCAGCTGCTCAGAATAGTGGTTGAGTGAGAGTAAAGTGGAGTGAGAAAGATATTAGAGACAGAGAGAGGGTGGTGCATTGCAGAAGAGGCCAAGGTGCCTAGCTAGGAGCTAGGGGTAGGTCCTAGGGTTCTAGAGGCCTAGGGGACCTAGACAGCCACCGCTGCAGGGGTGGAGGCGTGAGTAGGGGTGTCAGGGCAGGGTGCAGCCGCAGTGCAGGCTGCAGGAGGAGCGAGGAAAAAAGAGATGGGAAAAAAAGATTTGTTGGTTGCATTGCGTCGGTTTGTCACAACTCCAACAAAAAAAATTTGGAATCTTACATGCATGGAGTATCAAATGAAGTTTATTTGTAAAACCTTTTCAGAGATGGGTGTAACTTTACGCGACAAATCTAATGAGTCTAATTAATCCATGATTTGCTGCAGTAATGCTACAGTAATCATCCTCTAATCGTACGGTCAAAGGCCTCGTTAGATAGATCTCGTGAAATAGTCTAATGTTGTGAAGATAGTTTTATAAACTGATTTATTTAATACCTGTAATTATTGGTCAAAGGGCTTATAAAATTTTTTACGCTTAACTAAACACGACCATGGATCGGGAGATGGGGAATCAAGACAAACCCAGCCGTACCCCATGCGGGCTCGGCCGTTTTAATGGGCGCCACCTTTATGATTCAGCTTTGCTTTTGTGATGCAGCTTTTCTTACTGTAGCAGTGCTTAAGGACGTGTTCAACGTACTCCCTGCCATCCATCTTTCAATCCATGAACGAAAATGCTACTGCAAATTTTCGCGCGCCTCTATGAAATTCTACCACTCATGAAGTCATGAGCCAAACAAATGTCATAGAGCTCGTTGTTGAGAAAATGCGTTGATAAGCAACAAAGGCTTTCACACAAGGCAACAATGAAGAGTCCACAATTATCAAACACAGAAACACTCAACTCCCTAAGCATCAAAGACAAACAATCAAGCTTTAAAAATAAGCCTGAAACTTTCTACTTCAAAAATCAGATTTTGTGAACTCCAAAATAAGACACAAATCACTTTGGGATTTCACCTCCCAAAGCTTGAAAAACACAGAAACAAAAGCAGTGGCAAATTGTGACAAAAAAACTAGAGAAGTCAACATATATACGATAGGCATGAAAAGTAATACGACTAATTGCTGGGTTTGGGAGACGGAGATGAAAAACGTAAACATATATATACAAAAGCAACTCGATGATGACACTAGCCGCTAGGAAGGAAGGACCGGTGCAAAGATTCAAAGAACATATTGTGCATGGGGTTTATGATTCAAAATATTGGATCAATGATCCTTATCAACATAGCTATATTGTGAGATGATCATCGCTATTAATTATCACTAGCAATGCTGAAAGAAATGCTTTGGAAGGAAGCACATACTCATGCCTTGGAAGTAATCACCAGTAGAGGCAGTGATGTCATCAAACTAGACCGCACAGCAACATCCACGACACACATACATCACCAGCTGCAGCAGATTCTGAATTCACGGCTTTGTTTGAGAATAACTTCTTCGCACTTTGCAGTCACTTGCACATCCAGGTTCGTGTACAGTGCTGAGACTGCTGAGTGAGCCAGGGCACTGCGTGCCAAGACCTCAAACGCCCAGCTTAAACCAAAAGAGTGTTGACGCCGATTGTTGCAAATAAATGGCATTCATTTTTACAAGGACCATACAAAAGACAGTTCAGTATTTGTATGAATTCACTTGCAAATTCAAGAATTACAAACAATCCCTTCCCCAACCAAACATTTCCAACTGTTTTGAAGAGTTGTTAGCAAGTCCAGCATCATCAGACTATTGCATGTAACTTTCATGTCAGAATAGTAGTTGCGCGGTAATAGCTGAGAAAGAGACCCGAGAGCTGAAGACGTATAGCCGGTAGCAGCAGGATAGCTAGCAGCCTGATAGGACAAGCTAAGCCTCGTCTAGGCCTAGGCACCTAGAACCATAGAGGAGACAACAGCGGCAGCAAAAGTGTTGTAGGCGCATGGGCACCCCTGGGAAGACGACTACAGTGCAGGTATCCGAGTCCCGTACGTGTACTTCAGTAAAGAAAGAGTGTTACAGTATCATGGTGAGTGTTTTTTTATTTCTTTCTTCATAGGATGTATCAGTATTATATTCCGTTAAAACCTGTAATTTACAAACTGTGCTAGTTTTTGCCGGTACTATACTATGATTTCATTTGCTAAAGAAATACTATAATAGTCACATATTGCATCGTATTGCATTGAGTTGTTCCGAACACAAGAATCTATAGAAGTGGTGCAAGACTCGGCATAACTCCAATAGATGGATGTCCTCGTATTCAAGATATGACGACTTCAAATTTCCCTCTGCATATAAACAAACTCAACTCTTTTAGAACTATTCCAAACTACACGATGCGAAAACTGCAAAATCACCAGCCACGTACACGTACCCATGCAATTTTACTCCTGGTTACTGTACTTTCAACAGTTATACTTCTATTCATCTGTTGAGGATGTGACGATACTTGGCAAGCTATATAGCTAGGAGGAGCTAGCCTGTTAGGACAGCCACCAGATCCTCCTCCAATCCATTCCTCCCGTGAAATCAAAATATCAATAGAGTCGGCGACGCCTTTCTTCTCCAAGGGCGGCAAAGCTGCAGGCAGGAAAAGAAGCCCAGCCGCTAGGCCGCTACTGCCTTTTGCATGAGGCGTGCATGCATGCGTGTAGAGCGAGGGAGACTAGTCATTGCTCATTAGTCAAGTCCTTGTTGACTGTACCTCGGCTTAGCAAAAGAGAGCAATGCAAAAAATAAAAGCCAACGATGATATGCATGGCTGTGCTGTGTGCGCGCTAGTTTATTTATGCCTTTTGATGTGGGTGTCTGTTAGTTTGGTGAACTGGCTTAAGGCCCTTTCAAGATCTATAAAGATCTTATTGTCTTTTCTGTGGCGTGGCTAATGGAGGATGCACGTCCCTTGCAGAGCATCAGGGTCCAGGGAAAAGATATTCTTGCCGTGTTTTTGTACAAATATGTATGACCAAACATTACAAAAGAGATTTTGCATGAAAGTTATGAAAGCTGATGTTTAAATTTGATACCGATGACTAGATAACTTACCTTGCTGCCGGACTAGAGGGCGGCCGGCCGGGCCCTGCAGCTGCCTCGTATCTGCTTTACGTCTGTTTAGCGTTGAAGCATGATTCTAGTTTGAGGATATGAAAGCTGCCAAATAGGTCCATATCAGATACATTATAATGTACGAACAACTTACAAGTGCAACATCTCCATGCAGTAAAAAAATAAACTAGAACCCAAGTTAGCTCCAAAACTGAAACTATCATAACAAGCTGGCAATGGCGAATTCACAAAAAAAGAATGGCGAATTCACATGAAAAAAAAATAACATGTCGCCTTTGCCCATGCTCGATAGTTCTTTTTTCACTCAATGTTCATCCAACGAGAAAGCGCAGCATTTTGACGGTTGAAAAATACACTACAACATATACTATCTTTCCGGACAATTTAGTACAAATGGCTAACGGTTTTATTACTTTGTATTGTTTTTTATGAGTGGCGGACAATTTTTCTAGTATAATTATATATTTTCTAACAGTTTTTATCAAATCACTCACAACATAATCTCCGATAACCCCATCCTCTGTAACTATGGTATTAACTATGATATGTAGTTGTCTAAATATATTAAAAATTGTTGGACATTTATACCAAAATAATGTTGGTAAACGGTAGAAATCTTGAAGTGATAGCATGTGTGTTTACACCTACAGAAAAGCAGCATAATTCGTTGTCCATGTGAATCTTGCTACTACAGCCAAGCCGCATGCGTCGTGTCCAGCATGCATTGAGGGAGTCACAGCCAAGCTGCATGCGCGCACGTCTCTCATATGTAAATGCAGACATTTGTGTATTTGTCAAAACTGTTTCCAGTGTACAGTCACACTGTAAACAAAGTACTGTAAGAGAAGCAGACACTTAGTTGCTCATGTACCTAACAGAATGCCCCCAAAAAAACTGAGTGTACAGTTAGATCGTAAACATTAAATTGCTTATAAACGGATACTTCCAGGTTATAGCAAGCATATATAGCACTGAAACAAATGCAAAACTTTGCCAATGATCTGAGCAACTAAGATCCACATGGAACAGTCAAGGTAAGGGCAAAGACAGGTGCAAAAGGACTTGCAGAGGGGGTATCTTTATGGTTATTTTTTCCCGAGATGTTCAATCTATATGGTTAATACTACATTTCTATAATTTATACTAACACGGGAAATGCTAGGTATGCTGCAAAGTTCGTGGCATAATTCAAAACTAAGAAACTGAGATGCGGAAAACAGAATACACAGTTTCTCAGAAAAGATCGATTAACAATACTATATGGTTAATACTATATCATCTCTAGCATATATGGTTAATACTATATATTCATCTTTATGGCTATTTTTTCTCGGAGAAATTCAAATTATATGGTTAATACTATATATCTATAACTCCATGCTAACACAGGGAATACCAGGTATGCTGCAACTTACTCCGTAGAAAAGGAGAAGCAGGAACAGACTAAGCAGTCTCTCATAAGACATCAATTAACAATACGCAGGCGTGCTTCTTGATTAGACATATCCTATGCACTTTGAATCTAGCTACAATCGTTGATCTAAATTTAATACGCGCATGCCTACCTTGTGGTCCACGTACCACTGCCCACGGCCAGTACTATACTGGAGTAACACATTTCACAAAATACTATATAGTAGCAATATAAAATTCCAGCGAAAGCACTATATGCAGTTGCAGTTGCAGTGCCTGTAGATCTCTTAGCAGATGCAGAGCTTAGGTGGTCCTCTTAGGCATGTATGCAGGCCTTGTTAAACAAGATCCAAAAATTTACTCCCAAATTTATTATGAAAAAAAGATTCCTCGTCACATCAAAATGTCATAACATGTATGGAATCAAAATGTCATAACATGTATGGAGTACTAAATGTAGATGAAATCAAAAACTAATTGCACAGTTTTGTTGTACTATACGAGACGAACATTTTTAGCCTAATTAATCAATTTTTGGACAATTTTTCACGCATACAAACGAAATGCTACAGTGGCGCAATGATTACGAAGTGACCTTTCTCTCCCAAATTTGGGTGGTGTTTAGATGTTAGAATTTGGAGGTTGAATTTAGGAGTAAGATGTCACTTCGTAATCATTGCGCTACTGTATTATCCAAAATTGATTAATTAGGCTCAAAATGTTCGTCTCGCAGGGTACAACAAAACTATGCAATTAGTTTTTGATTTCATCTACATTTAGTACACCATGCATGTTATGATACTTTAATGTGATAGAGAATCTTCTTTTTGCATAGTGTATTTGGGAGTTGCTTTTTAGAACTAAATAGCCCCTTCGCCTCCAAATTTTGGAACTAAACAAGCCCGTACTTGTGCAGTTGTGCTCCCTCACCTCTCACATCCAAAGCCGAGGGGGTGTACTGTCTCCACTCTGGACTCGCCCAGATGAGCTGGGTTCTGTCCTTTGCCTTGGGAGAGGGCTGGAGGGGACGAGGGGTGGTGCCGTGGTGGTATATGTGAGAGCAGTGACAGCGGCTTGAGCAAGGCTGTCACTGTTTCCTCTGTACTTGGACAGAGCCAAAGAATGCAACGAAAGTTTGGATCGCCGCAAAATGGCGGTACTGTTTGCGAGAGAATGCATTGTTTTGTCAAATGCAACCAGCTCTACGTTTCTCTACTGTACTTGAGTTTTTTTTGTACAGGCCCAGGTGTGTACGTACACCCGAAGGCTTTTACACTGCACACATATGGGAACAGTGCTGGATCTGAATACTTTTCACAGTTTCACTTTACCAGTTACCACAGTTTTGTTCTTACTTTCACATGGAGACATATATTTTGTCCGAACCAAAAAATAACATACAAGAATGCCAACAAATGGATTCATGAATATGAATTATGCCACATTGGCATGTGTCAAAGGTCAAAATGAATGCACTGACCCATTTTATCCTTAACTAGTTACCTCAATTTGACATTCAGATGGATTATGGTCATCTAATTGAGAAAAACTAACTTCAGAAAGTAGTACACTGTGTGGTGTGGCCAAAGTAATACGTAGCATTTTTGCTTAATTTAAATTGCAAATGGAAATGACAGTAGAATCTATTCCTGCCATTGATCTGGAGACATGGGAGTCACCAGCCAGTATGTTGTTTCCACTTTCACTCACATAAAAACCGAAAACGCAGTATGCTGTTTCAACTTTCACTCACATAACAACCGAAAACGCAGTCCATGAAAATAATGCTACCAGTCTGCCGCCGCACTGTCAAAGCAAAGCAGAAAGCTCAAAAATATCTCCAGCATCAGACAGATTAGCCAAGCCATAGGTCAGAATCCTCAAGAATCAAACTGCAGCTTTGCTAGATAGTATTAGGGCCCTGTTTAGTTCCAAAATTCCACTCACAAATTTACTATACAAAAAAGATTCTCCATCATATCAAAATATCATAACATGCATGGAGTAATAAATGTAGATGAAATCAAAAACTAATTGCACAGTTTTGTTGTACTCCGCGAGACGAACATTTTGAGACTAATTAATCAATTTTTGGACAATTTTTCACAAATACAAACGAAATGCTACAGTGACGCAATGATTACGAAGTGACATCGTACTCTCAAATTTACCCTCTCAAATTCAACGTCGAGACACCACTGGCAGCGCACACGGTGGCAGGCGGCAAACATGGCAGCATGGCAGCGTATGCGTGTGCGCGTTCCCTGCCGGCAGCGCCGTCTCGCGATTCCCTCTCCGCGCTGCGCGGCGCTGCCAATGGCGTGCGCGCGCGCGTGCTGTGCGTGTGTGCTGGTGGTGGTGGCGGTGGTCCTGCGCCTACGATCGCCTGCATCGGCCATCAAGGAGGAGGCGCAGCGCAGCCGGCAGCGCCCTGTGCGGCGCCGCGCAGGTACGCGACGCGTCCCCCCGTCCGTCCCATCAATGCGCGGCGCGTCTCGTGTACCACCGGCCACGCGAGCTCCAGACATTGCGCGACGATTCAAACCCTAGCACGCAAAGGTCTACGGTGGAATCGTCCGGTGATTACATGACCTAGATAGAACTTGGAGGGAGAGCACCCAGCATGCCGAGGTTGAAGCTAAAGACGGAGGGTTCAGTTCAGGAAGCGCACGCACCTGTATGAACTGGCAGTCGCCTCCACCGGCGAGATCGCCGCCGCCTCCATCCCGATCGGCGGCGGCAGAAAGGGCTCGCCAAAAAATTGGAACCGTGCGGGCGGCCGCCGCTCCGTCCCCGCGTGCCGCCAACGGAAGCCGGCAGCTCGGGGGGTCCCTAAAGCTTCCGTGCATTTTTTAGCACAGTTGGCTTAGAAGCCCATCTAGCCCACCAAAGCGCGCGGGGAGGAACGGACGGCCCAGGAAATCGACTAGCAAGTTTTTCCGTCAGCGCGCCGTTATCGCGTAAGGCAAACAGAAATTTTCCACACGCGGAACTTTTTGCCCTGCTTTGAATTTTTGGCGCCAGGCGAATCGAGAAATTTTCCACGCCCGAAAATTTTTCCCCGGCTTTGAATTTTTGGCACGAGCCGAATCGAATTTTTTTTCCTCGCGCTTTTACTTTTTTGCGGGGCAAGTGGTTATAAGGGGGAAAGTAACGGGTGGGAACTCTACACTACAAACTTGAAGTTCAAATTTGAAAGTGCATATCAACTAAATTTCATATAAATCTAAAATTTACATATTTATATTTTTAAATCTGACTTTTAGGCAACTTTTTAAACGAGAAATCATCACGATATCTCCTCTGAAGTGTTGACGTACTGAACCTGTAAATAATGTTGAACACACTTCAGTAATTTGTTGAATTAGATATACACAAATTGTTAAATATAATAATATAAATAGTTGAATGCCATATAATAAAGTATTTATTAAAAGGCACACATTGATTAAATTGTTGAATTACATATACACAATTTGTTTAATAGAGCAATATAAATAGTTGAATGGCCGTCTAATAAAGTTTTTATCGAAATGTTGAACTATATTGATTAAATTGTTGAGTTAGATATACACAAATTGTTTAATACAACTATATAAATAGTTGAATGGGCATCTAATAAAGTCTTTATCGAAATGTTGAACTATATTGATTAAATTGTTGAATTTGTATATTCAGAGTGTTAAAAATGAAATAAAAAATTGTTGAATTTGTATATTCGGGGTGTTAAAAATGAAATAACAAATTATTGAATTGATAAACATGTGAGTAGTGTGCGGTGCTAGATTTTTTTTCCGTTATCGCTCCGTGCCTTTTTTCCTGCGCCTATTTTTCTCGGGTGGTGGAAAGTACCCTTGCGTATTCTTCAATTATCACTATTAAGTATGTAATTATAGGAGGTACGATGTTGCAGTCGACATTCCAAAAATAACGGTTCGACATTCTGATTATACCATTTTAACATTTTCACATAAAAGTTAAACTAACATGCTCAAAGTATTAAACTAATATTTCCACGTACTAGGTTCAATATTTTTATTAAACTAATTCAACAATTTGGATAAACTAGATCAACATTTTGTGTGGAAATGTTGAAGCAGCAAGTCCAAAATGTTGAAATATCATATTGAAAGTGTTGATTCTAAAAGATACATATATAAAATAAAAATATATTCATATTGGATCTTATTCTGTCGCATTAATTACAAATAACATGGTAGTTCAAACGGATTTGAAAAATAATTAACGATTTAAGAGAAAATCGCATTTTAAGGTTGAAACTCAAACTAGATTCCCGTCCGTGGCTGGCTGACGTCGGACGCCTTTGGCTCACCCGCCCGCTGCTGCGAAGCCGCTTCAGATCCAAATAAATATGCGATCCTAACCGTTGCACGGATCTCAAACAGTGGAAGCGATAATGCTAAAAAAAAGGAAGAAGCTGTATAGGAATCTCGGGCAGCTCGGCCGCGCTTCAATCCTACGCGCTGGCCTTTTTCCCACGGACCCAGCCCTCTGGGCCGTACGATCGCGGGCCTATCCCTTCAAAGAGGCTTGGCCCACCAGGAATTCAGACAAGGAAACTACGCGTATGTAGCCCACCAGTGGTGGTACAAGCCTGGGCGTATGCAGGCCGGGCCCATTCAGGCAGGATGGCCACCGCAACGAGCTCGGAAATGGCAGGCCAAGGCAGATCATGGAGGAGGAAGGCAAACGCAAACCTCGGGACGAAATGGCAAATTCCACGCGAATTCACCCGTTCGTAGTTTCCTGGCTCGCTCAACGGATCATCACGAATTCACGATAATATCCCAAGCTAATTAAGCTGCTCCTTGTTCAAACTGAAAGCAAAACATGTAGCACAGCACTGAAAACTCTGTACACTCCAACATGGCGCCGCTCTAGCGCCGATCGATCGTCGACGGGGGAGCTAGCTACACTAACGCTAACGGAGGCGGCACCGTAGAGGCGCCCGGCGGCTGCGGCGGGACGACCTCGGGCGGCGGCCTGGGCGGGTCCACCTCCGGCGCCAGCGGCGGCGGGACGTCGGGGCTGGGCGGCACGGTCGGGACCTCCGGCGCCGGCGGGGACGGCATCGCCGGGCCCGGCAGCTCCGGCCCCGGCACCGGCGCGCCGGGCATCGGCACGTCCACGCCCGGCGGCGCGTCGAACTCCGGCGGCGTGTCGATGCTCGGCACCTCCTGCGGCGGGCGGGCCGTCCCGGGCACCTCGGCCGGCGGGCGGTCCGTCCCCGGCACCTCGGCCGGCGACTGGCCCGGGAGCTCCGGCGGCGGGGGCGTGGCGGCGTGGCAGCGCACGCCGACGCGCCCGGCGGAGGCCGGCGACGGCCGGTGCGTGAAGGAACGCAGGGCGCGCGCCGACGACGCCGCGGCGCGGCACCAAGGCATCAGCGACGTCGCCGCGAGGCTGGCCGGCATCTTTGCGCTCTGCTCTTCTTGGGCGTGCACGAGGACGAGAAGCTAAACAAGGCGAAGCAAAGTAGCAAACCATGGGAGATCCGGTGGAGTGGAACATCTCGGCGATGTCCTTATACGGCTGTCAGCTTGACACGTTTGGCAACGAGGCGGAGCACGTGTCACGCGTGCCGCTGGAGCTGGAGGGGGCGTCTCGCGACACGTTCGTACGTGTCTGTCACCAGGGTGTTCACTGTTTACACTTTGCGGTCAAACGGAGACACTACTGTCAGTAGCCTTCCAACTTAGCGCATTTTCAAGTAGCCTTTAAACCTTATAATCTTTGATTGAAAATTAACTGAACTCTGTACAAATTCTGTTTTTATGAAATTTTGGAGTGATAGGATTGGCATTTGAAAGTTGGCCTCTAAATATTTTCTTTTGGAAAATTAAAGTTGCCCCAAAAGGTTGAGATGTTTGTTTGTTCTTTAATCGGATGTGGCATTTAATCAAAGAAAATATAATCAAGGAAACTGGATATGCAGTAACCTTTTTAGTGCCACGTTTCGGAGTTGATATGGAGGTTGATCCAAGTTGCTTTTTGGTCTACGACCACCACGAAAAGCGTAGCCGATATGTGTGGGAATTAGTTCTGTATCTAAAAGAACCAAAATTACGTGTTTGCGTGGGAGACCGCAATATGTAGGAGTATGTTGGTCTATGGGCTCCGTAGAAACTTTTAGTCTGGTTACAAAAGGTGATCGCTCGGCCAAACAATAGTGGACATCTAGAAACAAAACAGTATCGTTCTAATAGGCTTAGCGCTTAGTTCTTGTTGGTCTAGTTGTGCTCGTCGTTTGCATATTAGTGTTGCTATGCTTTTGATTTATTATAACCGGAGGCAAGAACTTGTAATAATAGAGGTTTGAACACAGCTCGTGCAAAAGGCCGAAACAAAGGTAATTTTTCCCTAGACTAGAAACAGCATTTCTCTGTGATTATGATTTTGCTGATATAAATATTGCATTATGAGACATAGGAAAATCAGAAGTCCAATAATAGTTTTGAAGATTTAAGCCAGACTTTTCGTTTTAGGCCAGAGTGAGAGGTACCCTCTATCGAGCAAAAAGAATATTTCTCGCTATGCAGTTGGATCGCCATAAATACACTTATTTCGGATTGAGGACTAACTATTGGAGTACTCCGTAGACCGGTAGATATAAAATGTTGTTTCACTAGTATAGATGGCAAAGAAAAGAAAAACAGAGTTATGTACAAGTGAAGACCTTGTAAATATAGTTCCTCCAAAGTAAAACTTGTAAACATGTTTGCATTTACAAGCAAGATAGATATCCAAGGATACACAAGGCAAGAGCAAGATGCAGACCTCTCTCTCTCTCTGAGTCTCTGTATATATCCATATCTCAACACTGGTAAAAACAGGATTCTACTTGGAACCATGCAAGAACAGTAAGTAAAAACCAGAGCTCGGCCGAAATGGGCGCCGTTCGGCGAGCCCGGCATCTATGGCTGACGCTGCAAACGGAGAAGAAGGGTGTGCCTGTGGCTGTGGCTGCCAACGATCACGACGCAGACAAGAGGCGCCGGAGCTGGAGCAGGTGCTCCTCGTTGGAGATGTTGAGTGACAGGCGCAGGTTCGTCAGCAGCGCCTCCTGCTCCCACGTCAGGGGCCCCGACGCGTACAGCGCCCGCATCGTCGACCTGTAGGCCTCCAGCTCCAGCCCGTGCACGTCCACCGCGCCCTCTTCCTCCTCCTCCTGAGCTCCGGACGTGCACGGGCAAGCGGACATGGCGTCGTCAGGGACGGGGAGGCACCCTGCGCCGGGGCGGCGCTTGCCGCTGCCGCTGCCGCTGCCGCCATTGTCCAAGTGGCACGGATCGTTCACGCTGCAGCTGGCCACCGAGCACTCGGCGTCCTCTATGGCCTGTGAAGAGCTGTGCAGGTAGCTGTCGGCCATGGAAGCCGCGGCGATCTTCCGAGGGTGTGCTCTTTTGCTCGGATGGAGAGGCGCCTCTGCGGCTGCTTTCCTCTTCTTGGCACTGCTCCCCGGTTCGTAGCCTCGATGACTCATTTGCTGCGCAGCTCTTGAGCGAGGCAAGGCACGATTGCCGCGTCCGGTGGCCTGAAAAGGAGATGGCAACTTGTCAAATTGATTGCTTGGAGAAAACTCAGACAGGTATAGATGCAAAAGATGGAAAAGTTGGTCTAATGCTTCAAGCTTCACTCATTTTGCTCAAAAATCATTGCTACTGACTGTTGAAAAAGTTACAAGATTGATGGTACTATGGTGGTAAACAATTGTACATCTGTGAGTGAAGTATCACATTTGACAATAAACATTCAGAATGTGCAGCTCAAGTCAGTAATATGCTGCTGTAATAACCATCAGTGTTTCTATTCTATTGCTCTCGAAAGTCAGAATTTAGGAGGCTCAATGATGCAATGAGGTGTGAGGTGAAATGCCTCAACTGAATTGCAGACAAATTTACATCGTAAAATCCATGTTAACATCTAAATGTAGCACTATTTCCATTTCTGAAAATAGATGGAGAGAGCAAAATAACAACTATAACTTAAAAGGAGAGCTTGTCATGACATTTCTGATGTTGGACAAACTGTGGTAGATTTGACAGTTACGTCCACTACATTATACCAAAGAAAAACAGGGTATGGGCCACCCTGTCAATTATGTGGTCCCAAAGGAGAATAAAAGATCATAAACCATGTAGACAATAAATATTTTTCCTGGAAACAACTGAAGTCTGTGGAGTGTTTCCCTTCAACATCATCAAGAAATCATCAAAAAAATAGACTCCGGAATATGACTGATAGTCCAGCACTAATGAAACTAAGAGGACACCAAAATAACAAAAAGCAGATGCTGTAAGCCAAGCAAGATAAAGCTATGTAAACAATGACCACCAATTTTGCAAGAACCATTAGCTATTAATCATGTAAGAGAAATGAGCAGGTAAATTGCACTCCAGGATGTGACTAACCTTATCTGCTGCAGGAAAGGGCTTGCTCTGCGGAGCTTCCAGAGCATGTGGAATCCTCAAGCTAGATATGTGGAACTCTTTCAGTTGGATGCAATCAGCAAGCCTGATAACAAAGTAATTGTTCTTGAGCATCTTTAAGATCTTCCCAAGCTTCCATGTGTTGCGATCAAAGACCTCAGTTACATCTCCAATAATCCATTTGCATCTTGTCTGAACAACAGCTGGTTGATTTGGCCTAGCACCATAATTGTCTTGCACTTCTTTAGCGTGGAAATTTCCTTCAGAACGGAAAATCGCATTGTTCTCCTTGAAAGTCTCAGCTGTGCTATTTTTCAGCTTCATGATTCTACCTAGGAGACTGGTCCAAGATAAATGGAAGAGGTCAGATGTCAGAATATGCAGTAGCAGAAGAGTAAGGAAAGAAACCAAATCCATATCACCAAATCCAGATCACAAAGGTCATAAAACTATCAGTTTCTCGAAATTGGATTCAAATAGAGCAGAATGCCTGCAAATGTTAACCAAACTATTTTCTAATAAAAATAGCATAATGACATCAATATTAAGCTGATTAAAAACTAGTCAAGTACCATTCAGTGGGATGCAAATACCAAGTAGCAAACAACATGATATTGT
Source organism: Echinochloa phyllopogon (assembly GCA_033239725.1). Taxonomy (NCBI): domain Eukaryota; kingdom Viridiplantae; phylum Streptophyta; class Magnoliopsida; order Poales; family Poaceae; genus Echinochloa; species Echinochloa phyllopogon. The sequence continues at coordinate 3,933,475 of BTCW01000009.1, read as the reverse complement.
GGAAATATCTAAATCAAGGCATGGAATAGAAGGCAGAATCCAGCAATCTTCACATGTTAAGTTTAAAAATGAGAACGCCAATAGATCACACCAACTTCAATTGTTTCTCTGTCAGAATTATTGCAAAAAAACAAGATTTTCAACGTGGTCAAATATCCAGTGCTCTTGACTAAAGAAGATTCAAGATCAAATAGGAGTCAATAAGCCATTCCTGATGGAGTGATTCATGGAGTAAGTGGATAAGTAAACCAAATCCAAAAACATGTGTTTCCCCCGTTCCTCTGTGACCTAACACATTCCTAACTTTGGTCCTAGGTCAAAAATCACCTTTAGATTGTGACCAACTGAAATTTTGATGTAGCAGATAAATCCCACAAGATACAAAAAAAATTAGGGACAAATTCAAGCTGGAAAGGATCATATGTCATATGTGAATATGTGATCTAAACAAGGGAAAGCTCCATCAGTTGTATCCATATACAGTAAAAAAGGACTCAAGAGACAAGTCAACCCCAATTCAGAGAGAACATCCATGTTCAATTTCAAAGCCAATAGCACAGATTCAGAATACTGGAAATTTTAACGCAGGAACTACCAGATTGGACAACTTTAAAACAAGTCAAAAAGAAATTCCAACTCATAGGGACAGGATGAACCAATGAATTCATGTATGATCCAAGGAAATATATCACTAATGGAACCATAAAGGGGATCCGGCTTGGACCATGGTATATCACAGAGGATTTTCTTCCATCGCTAGATAACAACACCGATAAACTAAGTTTCCAGGAAAGAGGATTAGTTTTGATGAACAAAGAACATCTAACAGCTACCTACTAGACTCTTCAGTCCTAATAACCGGATTCCTCGATCGGGATTTCCAGCTAGAAAACCAAACTAAAATGCGACGGTACGAATCAATCAAACTATCAACACTTCCAACCCGTCACAAGTCGAACATTGGGCGTCAGAGATCGAACAGCATGGAAGAAACGCCTACCAAGACATCACAGCACAGAAAATCTGGTTGAGATTTCGAACTGGAAAAAACTAAGAGCAGAAGCTCGAATTGGTTTCAGGAACAGGAAGTCCAGAAGATCCATTTCATTACAGCGCAATCTAGAAACGACGGCGGAATTGAACGCGCAAGGAATCAACCCAATCCATTCTAATCGAATAGCTGCAAGTAGTCGTCAGTTCTCACCTGCAAGAAAACCAGCCGATTCGCGTCGCCCAATCCAAGAACACGAGGAACGGACAGCCCCGGAGTAGCAATCCCAATTAACCCCCAATTGGGTTGCGCTCCAACCCAATTGGGATTAAAGCCGCGAGGTGAAAGCCTGGCTGGGACAGCAGTTCAGGTCAGAGAAAAAAAGGAAAACAAAAGGAGCTGAAAATTTTTACCACCACCGGACTCCAAGAATAGCAAAGAGAAATTGCATGTGGAGATTAAAGAAAAATGGAGAGATATTTGGAGACCAATCGGAGACCACCTTGGAGGAAGGATTGATGAATCAGGCGGTTACGAAGCGATCGGGGCGCCTGAGTTGGAAGGACCTGGCCTTGCAAATGTTTCGGGTGCAGGGGATGTTCTTTACTTCAGTTCTTGCCTCCTGCTTCTTTTTTCTTCTTTACATTTATTTTTGAAATTGCTACCTTAAAATTAGTATAGTTTATGACTCGATGGCATTGTTTGCCTCATGGATTCATCCGGTGTCACCATCCTACAGATAGTTTTCAGTTTGACGAGCCCAGATTCCAAATTCTGGCGACTCCTCTGCGTTCATCTACACCGTCCAAATGACAGGAAGTTTGCCAAAAGGAACATTTGCTTGCAAAATGTGCAGAAGTAAATAGTAAATGCTGCTCGTATAATTTATTTTAGTTGCTCGCGAAATGGAATATATCCAAGCACACTAAAAGTTTCTAGTCTACATATGTTTATGCCCATTTCAACTCTACTCTTGCTTAAGAGGCGACAGCTACTGGATCTGAGTTGTGCATGCAGGCTCCTGCGCGAGGCAGATCAACAATATTGCAATGGAACGTTGACCTGAAGAATTGCCAAATTATTTCTTATCTTTGCTGCGAATTCGCTAAAGTTTACGTTTCTAAAACAGTTTGCTGCGAATTGCCAGTTAAGCTAGAGGGCAAGAGGCAAGTTTATGGGTACAAAGAGAAAAGATAATGTGGACAGGCAACTTGCAGGGGTGGAAGTGGATACGAGAGGGAGACTGCGGGATATGCGTCCCCGGTGTTATTAATTCCTTTACATCCATTACAAGTGCTATTATTTGCTTTGCAAGCATTACAAATGCTATCATTTACTTTTTTATGATCGGATACTACTAATCCTATATATTTAAATTGCAGGGTTCACGGCTGGGTACTCATATCAGTGAGACTTGGCACCACTTCACCTCTTCATTATGCTGCGGAGCCGATCGAGTACTTATACTAGTCGGTGCTCACATGCTGAGTACTTTAACTAGTCGCATGAAGCTCGGGGGCTACACATCGCAAGCTAAGACATGGAGACAAGTACTGGCACCAGTCAGTACTCAAACGGCGAGACGCTACAGTGCTAGCCGAGTACTTTAAACAAGTCGGTACTTTTGAAGATTATGTTCTTGACCCTCGGACCGAATGCAAAGCATTCGCTTCGAGGCTCGGGGGCTACACTCAAGGGGTACACATTTTCTGTGCCTATTGTTGATCAATTCAAGACCTTCGACTAGTTTTCATGAAACAACTCGAAGCTCGGGGGCTACACCTAATGGGTGCACCTACTAGGTGCACGCCATTGAACTATTCAAGATAAAGACAGAAGACTGCTTTTGAACCTCCGACTACTTCAAAAGTACTCGGAGGCTCGGGGGCTACACCCATTGGGTGCATCATCAGATGCACACCAATAAAACTACTCGTCAGAGAAGATCATAGCGTCTTGGACTTAGCTCCAAGTACTCGAAGATGTTAAAGCAGATTCAAGACTTAAAGTGAAGGTGCAAGATGCTCGGGGGCTTGTGGGATATGCATCCCCGGGTACCCTCAAGATAGAAGACCGAGTCCTGGTAGAACTACTCGGACAACTACTCGTGTACTCCTACTAGGACTAGGACTCCCAATTGTAAACCGACTAGGATACTTGCCATGTAAACCTGCCCCCTGGATATATAAAGGAGGGCATGGGTCCTAGTTTGATAGATCAGATGAGGACACAACTCATACGACAAGTAACACCACACGTGCAATACATTCAAGCACACAGGACGTAGGGTATTACGCTATTCGCGGCCCGAACTTGTCTAAATTCTGTTGTTCGTGTACTTTCGTTTCTAGAACTCGGCGAGACCCACACAAATCTACTCCGACCCACACAAATCTACTCCCTGGGTATCCCCAGTTAGACGTGCTCGACATAATTCATCGACAGAGACATCCACATCAGAGAACCACAAAAGCTACCCGCTTTTTCAGAAAAAAAGAATATGCAGAAAGTATAGCTTGATTGCGTTGCAAAGCAGCGAAATAAATTCGATAAGAGGGATCAATGGCTCTGCAACTAAATACACAAGCAGCTTCCACAAGCTATACTGTGAAGGAAGGTTGATAACATGATACGCCAGGTTTATAACTAGATACGGACTTTCCAAGCCACCTACACCCAATTTAGCAATCACTACTGCGGATGTTGGTCCAAAGGAGGTAAAGACTCAAAACACACGGTATTAGCCAAAACGGAAACCTGTATCATTCGGCAAAATTTTACTAAGATCTGAAGAAAGATAAACATGTCCACATATCGTACGATGCTTCAAATAGTGAAGCCAATATACAAGTACAATACCATGCTTCAAAGAGGGAAGACAAACCGGTCTTCCATCTGCCCAAACAAGCCCAGCAGAAAAAAAAAAACAAGATGACATATCAACATATGATGTGATGCTTCAAAGAAGGAAGAGCAAGAAACATAGCCAATATCGTTGCAACCACGAAAACATACAACAAATAATGGAACCACAAACAAAGGCACGAAATGATTGTTGAAATTCGCATATACTGTGTTCTCATAATAGGTGTCTCCAAGTAAAGGTCCAACGGCAAACAACTACCACAGCCAAAACGAAAACAAGATACCATGTCTGACGATACCGATAACAAGTGACATAAGATAATAGCAACCAAAATCATAATTTCTGAACTGATTTGTGATAAACTACTATGGCTTGGACCAGAAGATCACTGAGTAACACCGAGCCACTTGGTGAAGTTCTCAAACTCAGTGTAGTCGCTGTCCGAGACCATGGTCTTGTACCATGCCTTTCCAGCAGCCTTGACCTTAGCAGCCTCCTCCTGCAAGAAAATTACAAACATAGAATCAGTACATCAGTTCAGAATTATCAACAGAATACAGAACTACTGGACACAGAATAACAATATCTCCATATTAATCGGGGAGAGGATATAGAGAATGGAAAACATAAATACAAGAAAAAGATGAATAGTGGCAAAATGGCCAGTTCATTTAAACCATCAACCTATCATGCGGGCAGCAATACATATGCAAAACAACTGACAACAGAAAATATTTGAAGCCTGGAAAAGAAATTTATCTCTATAGTTGCATGAACAAAAGCAACAGAAAAGCTGAACAATTGCATGTGCCATTCAGTTCACATCTTCAGATGAATCTTCAGATTATACATGTTTGAAATAATTAAACTACCATGACACACCCAACTAATGAGGATTACCTGGCAGTCAAAGTTCAGGAGTCTCAACACAAATCCTACTGAGATGAGAAAAGAGGAAAAATAAAGACCTACTGCTTGATTACAACGCCCTGTTTATTTAGCTTGTAGATTGTGTAGGGCAACTTGCAGAATTTTGTTAATCTGCAAGCCTGGCAGGTGCAGGATTGTAACAATTTGGCTGAAACAAACAGAGCCTAAAGATCTGCTGCATATCCTAACTACAGAACAAACCTTCAGGAGAATTGGCAAACAAAACAGATCAAGTTACACAACAAATTTAAAACACCAAATTACGTTGCAACATATAAGATGTTAGTTGCTATATTAGGAGGACAATACTACTTAGCAGCACAATCAATAGACTTTGTAAGACACATATAACACTGTATGGTACCAGATCACACATTCACCGTACAACAAAATACATGATGCTCAATGATTGAATGGAAGTGATGAATTGCCAGATATGGATGGCATAGAACAGCATTTCCTAAAGGGTTAAGCTAGTTAAATAAACAAAGGCAATGAGAAACAATATTGCTGTCATCCAAGTTAATAGAGTTGAGCTGTATCAAGAAGTATGAAAAGTCAATCCTTGCTTTAGCCAATCCTATTGCATTAGGATGCATGAAATTGGAAAACATACAATACATCTACAATGGCAAAGAAATGATACAGTGACTAAAGCAAGGCATCGCTATATAACAAACAATAAATGTGGAATGGTATGAAAAGCTAAGAAACTACAGAGATACAGTGCAAAATAAAGGGAGGAGAGGATTATCATACCGGGCTGAGCTTAGTCCTCTTGGAGTCAAGCTTCTCGTTCCTGGCCTTGACACGCGCTGCCTCAGCGAGAGCTGCCATCTTGCGTGCAGTTCCAAAGTAAGGGTTCAGCTTGAGCACAGCAGCCATATTCTTCAGCGGGTTCTTCCTTGGCTCCCTGCGCTTCACAACCTTGTTGATGGGCTTCACCACCGACTGAACCTCATCAGAGTTGATGAGCCTGGACAGGTCAGCATTGGCCATCTTGGGCCTTGGGAGCACGAAACCCTTCTTCTTGGCTGAAGGCGTCTCGAAGGTGCCGTAAACCTCATCCAGCTTCTTGAACGCACATTCGGTCCAGATCACGAACCGGCCAAGGTGGCCACCAGGGGCGAGGTCGAGCAGGTTGAGGCGCTCGACATTGGCAACATCAACGCCTGGGAGGTTGCGGAAAGCCTTCACGATCTTGGAGCCCTCAGTGCCGTAGACAATGAGGGGTCCCTTGCGGTTGATGTAGCGGCGGTTGCGCATCTTACCCTTGCCGGGGCGGATGCCAACGGAGTCCTTGGCCTTCTCAGCATCAGCGTAGGCACCGAGCTGCTTGAGGATATTGATGGCCTGGGCGGTCTTCTCAATGGACTCGGCGGAGTCGGAGACGACGAGCGGGAGCTCGGGGACGGACTCCACGCGGTGTCCGCGGGCGAGGACGAGGGACGGGACGGCGGTGGCGGCGAGGGCGGAGGCGATGGCGACGCGGCGGAGGTGGATGTTGACGCGACGGTGCCAGCGGCGCCAGATCTTCGTGGGCGCGAACATGCGTCCGCCACGGCACATGTTGCCGAAGGCTCCCTGGCCGGCGCGGTGGGTACCGCCGCCGGGAACACGGGGGATACGGGACACCGCACGCCCCGTTCCCCAGGACTCCGCGGAGGTCTGGTGGCCGGCGCGGCGCGACACAGCGTAGGGCTGGCGGCTGTTGCAGGACAGGAGCTTGTGGACGAAGCGGACGATGTCGGGGCGGATCGGCGCGCGGAGGACGTCCGGCAGGGGGGCGCCGGCGGAGTCCGTGGCCATGTCGCCCTCAAGGGCCTTCACGGAGACCAGGGGGCGCGCGGCGGCGGCCATTTGCGGCGGCGGCGAGGGGTAGCGGCGCGGTGGCTTCGGCGGCGGGGTGGAAAGGGTGGAGGCGGGGAGGTAGTGAGAGAGGTTATATGAGGGGGTGGGGTGTGAGGGCTAGGGTTTGGGAGGTGAGATCTGGGCCGTTGATTTTGACCTTTGAATGGGTGGTGTGATCTGGACATTTGGTGGTGGTGAGTAGTTGGGCTGATGGTTTGGGCTTTTGATGATGGGCTGGGCCTTTACCTTTTCTTATGGTTATTCTTTTTTTTCTTTTTCAACAATTCACAATCCAGAGTTCGTGCTAATAATAACTTGTATAAGCTCGGCTGCAGTCGCCAGGAAATGACGACGACGACGATGATGATGATTAAGTTTAAATTCATCTAGGTGCTTATATCGCTTCGATATTAATAAAAAAATTACAATCACACCTGCTACCTGCCTATGCACAAATAAATCCAGTTTGACGTGATTTTGTAGTGAAAAGGAATGAACGTTCTTGTCTATGTTGTTTATTTCGCTTCCACTACCAAGTGTGCAGATACAATATCAAAGACAGTAACATGGTCGTGTGAAAATCAACCACAGAAAACAAACGCGGCCGAGGAGTGAGGATGTGTAATGCCGAGGGCCACACACAAAACTTATGCGTCATTAGGTAGTGTCTTTTTTTTAAAAAAAATGTTATTCTAGTCTTGTTCAGTCAAATTATCTAAAATTTGACAAAACTGATTCAAATTGTGCCATTTTTATATTATATTAAATAAGAGTTGTTAGAATTTATGAAATATATTTTTTATAATATGCTTGTTTGGTGTTATAAATATCGGTACTTTTATATATTTTGTCTATGAAAGAATTAAATTGGCATTTCTTTTAAGGTAACTAGTAAGAACGCACGTGCGATACGCATGTTTAATAGAAACACACGATTAGTAGAAAATAAGATTATATAACGATAGTTTGTCAGATGCCGTATTAGTTACGAACTTGATGATTTTACGTAGGCATGTATTTTTTTTACCGAGGCGTAACGTTTTATAATTTCTTCAAAAGTGTGACTAAATAGTCCGACGAAAATCATGGGTTCGAAAAAATTTACTGTGGCTAATTTGTGGGCCTGCCGGCCTCTAAAGTTTTGGATCTTTATAGTATAATATAGATAGATAGAGGGATAGTATGTCTTTCGTGTGCGCGTGAATGTTGCAAAATGGAGCATGGAAGGAGACGATTATGAATAATAGGCCGCAGCGGACTTGCCGTGTCCTAGTGACAACAATGATTAATGTCATGCGTGATGTATGGAACAATGTGATTCAATCTCCCTCCGAACCAACCCTGATTCGACGTGGTAAAAAGATCCTTCGGTTTTAGGCTTGGTTTGGAGGGGTGTTCTTAGAAAAATTGTGATTAGCAAAGTTAATAGTGTGAGGGTTTAAGTGATAAAGTTTTCCACCTTTCTCTTTGTTCTTCGGATGGAGATCCAGCAGTTATGATGAGAGTTTTTATAATTTACATACGAACTTGGTTTTCATAGGATACGTTGTATCGCAAGTATATAAGAGTACATATACTCTTTTTTACTGTAGTAATATGACAAGAGTAACAGTCAACAAGTCTCCTGTTTCTTCCAAGAAACTGACCATGCAAATTGTCAAAAAACTTTTTTTTGCTGATAATTGGACTATTCGATCTTTACGGTACTGTTGTACAAAGGTCTACCGGCGATGCATTGACAGTTGAGACCACGGCCAGATCCGAATCTGACGAAGCGCCGTTGGCATCTGACGCGCCCAGCTCAGCTCCCCGTCCGCGCGGCTACACATCCGCAGGGCCAGAGCGACCGAGCCATACCCGCCATAGCAGGCGACACTCCCAAAGCCAAAGCCAGAGACACGCCGCCGCCGTGACTCACCACGCCGTTGCTTCCTTGACTACTCTCGCCGCTGCAGCCGCTGCCATGGCCACCGCCGCCCGCTCCCTCCACCTCCTAGCACCTCCTAAACCTTCCAGCCCCTCCTCCCACCATCACCGCCACCTCCCTGTCCCCTCCCACTTCCGCCCCTGCCCCCAACGCCGCGGCCGCGGCCGCCGCCTCGCCGCCTCGTCCTCCGACCCCAGCTCCTTCCCCGACCCGACCCCCGTCCCGAACGGCGTCCACGTGCCGTGGGCGTCGGCCTCCTCCGTGGCGGCCGCCGCGGCCATCGACGTGGACGCCGCCACGGAGGCGGAGCTGCGGGAGAACGGGTTCCGGAGCACGCGCCGCACCAAGCTGGTCTGCACCGTGGGGCCAGCCACCTGCGGCGCCGCCGAGCTCGAGGCGCTCGCCGTCGGCGGCATGAACGTCGCGCGGGTCAACATGTGCCACGGCGACCGCGAGTGGCACCGCGGGGTCATCCGCGCCGTGCGGAGGCTCAACGACGAGAAGGGGTTCGCCGTCGCGGTCATGATGGACACCGAGGGGAGCGAGATCCACATGGGCGACCTCGGCGGCGCGCCCTCCTTAAAGGCTGAGGTGAGCACGGTCGCCCCTGCCTCGACTTCGTCTGATTGCTTCACTTCCATAGGTTAATTCTGTGCTTAAACACTAGAGACCTTGGTTAATATACTGATTCATAGAATCATAGTTCAGTTGATGACATCTTGTGAGGACGACGAGGGTGGTGCTATTTAGGATTGAGATCTAGTATGTAATTTGCGGAGAATTCGTCTTAAGGAACTTTCAATCTCGAGTTTTGTTTATGTAAGATGTGATATGGAATTATGCTTCTCTTCTTAAATGTGTTGCCAAATACCAAAAAACTTCATGGTAGAATTCTAGTCATCCATGATCCAAAAAGAATACTCAGCTGAATGGGTTACACTTGCTAAGGTCATATGTTACCCAGAGCAGGAGAGACAATAGAAGTAATTTTGCTTGTTGATGCTATTCAGGATGAGATTTAGTATGTAAATTTGTGGAGAAATTTTCCGGGGGATTTCCAATCTTGAGGTTCGTTTATGTTAGATGTGTGATGACATTATGCTTCTCTTCTTAAATGTCTTGCAAAATACCAATACTTCTTGGCAGAACTCTATTACCCATGATTGAAAAAGAATACTCAGCTTCATGGTCTTGATAGTCATATGTTATTCAGAGAATGAGAGTCAATTGTAATAGGAGTAATCTGGTTTTCTCACCGTATCTTCCACAAATCCGGCGACAAGCAGACATAGCTTCCGTTTAGGGACAATGAGAGGGCTGAACAGCCGAATGTTCGCCTGATTTGAAACAATGGTAGAACCTAACCATCAAATCCTTCTGAGGGAAGGCAAAGGTGGCATGACCTAACTAAGATCTTTGAGTTCAGATCATGCACGCTATGTGATTACTTAAAAAGGAAACCATCAAATCCATTCACTTTAATCTTAACTCTCGTGTACGGAAGTTTTAGTGTGGAGCCTTTTAGTGATCGCTCATCAGAATTTACCCTCTTTTTGCAGGATGGAGAAGTTTGGACATTCAGCGTTAGATCTTCTGACACATCACTGCCAGATCGAATCATTCATGTGAATTATGATGGCTTTGCTGAAGGTTATCCATAAGCCCTGATCTTCTTTGTTTAGTCTATTTTTTTTAAAAGGATATTTGTAGCAAAATTACTCTCATCCATTGCTGTGGTTGTAATATTTCCTTCTTTGGTAATTTGTGAAAACCCTACCCAGATGTTAAAGCTGGCGATGAACTATTTGTGGACGGTGGAATGGCCAGGTTTGAGGTGATTGAAAAATTGGGGCCAGATGTGAAGTGCCGTTGCACTGATCCTGGTTTGTTGTTGCCACGGGCTAATCTTACTATATGGCGTGATGGCAGTGTAGTGCGCGAGAGGAATGCTATGCTTCCTACAATTTCATCAAAGGTAATTTCTATAGCGAAATAGCTCTTTCTTTGGTTAGAAATATGCTGATCATACTTTGTGCTCAACAATATAGAAATTCAATACAGCCCATATTCTAAATTATGGCATTCCATATTGACCTCTTGCTGATTATTTTTTCCTGGGTGCTAAAATTATCTCCCAAGAATGTAAATGTTTGGCTGTGGTTCACTCCAGAACTCTATATCATAATGCTAAATGCCTGTAAAATTGAGTGAAAATCCTTATATTATAGGCTGCACTCAATTAATATCTAGTAAAGGTTTGGGCGCAACTTGCAGATAATAATTTTACTTATGACCTCAACTTTGCAGGATTGGATTGACATAGATTTTGGAATTGCTGAAGGTGTAGATTTCATTGCTGTATCATTTGTGCAGTCTGCAGAAGTAATTAATCATTTAAAGAGCTACATTAGTGCACGGAGCCGTGGAAGGTAAGAAAGTTCAAATTTGTTTTGAAATTTTTTTAAGTTTAAGTTATGGAAATCATTAGCTCAACACATTTAAACTTTACATGTAGGGTGTAGCTGGGCTTAATAGCACTATATTAACTATCTGTATGTCTAAAACAGAAAGGTAGTGTGTTCACAAGTCATGAGTTTTTGCACAATCTCATACGGCTTCCAGATGAAAACTTGATAAGTCTCAGAGCATGCATTGAACAATTCTTGAGGTTTTACCGGAGTCTCAGAGCTTTTGCACACTAGCAGTTTGGTTCTACACATTTAAGTCTGTAACAACATATGCCCTAGTTTCAATGTGAAGAGACTGCCACACTTAATGGTTTAGACACCATAATATGAAGTTTTCATTTCATTTGCATGCCGCTGCTTGGTCATCTAAATTGTTATTGTTTCATTGTTTGCCTCAGTGACATAGGGGTCATTGCAAAGATTGAGAGTATTGATGCTTTGAAGAACTTGGAGGAGATTATCCGAGCATCGGATGGAATAATGGTAGCCAGAGGGGACTTGGGGGCACAGATCCCCCTGGAACAGGTCCCTTCCATACAGCAGAAAATAGTTAGAATGTGCAGGCAGCTCAACAAGCCAGTTATTGTTGCTTCTCAGCTTCTGGAATCAATGATTGAGTATCCTACACCCACTAGAGCTGAGGTTGCTGATGTTTCTGAAGCAGTCCGCCAGCGTGCAGATGCTCTCATGCTTTCTGGTGAGTCGGCCATGGGGAGGTATCCAGAGAAGGCTCTCAGTGTCCTTAGGAGTGTTAGCCTGAGGATTGAAAAGTGGTGGAGAGAGGAGAAACGCCATGAGGCGCTGGAGCTTCAAGATGTCTCATCGTCCTTCTCTGATAAGATATCAGAGGAAATATGCAATTCAGCAGCGAAGATGGGTAAGTCCTGCAATTGCTATGTCAATAGCCGATGTAACTTCATTCAGAAGCATATAATAAAACTGACGCCCGGACGCACTTTGATTCATCCTCGTTTGCCTTTGAGATTAACCTTGAAGTTAGTTTGTGGGCGAATTATGAACTAGTTTGGATGCTTTACATCCTGTTTTCTGCATTGCGATATCTACATAATTATTTGAATCCAACTTTTAATCTTACTTGCAGCCAACAACTTGGGAGTTGATGCTGTTTTCGTCTACACTAAGGATGGCCACATGGCCTCCCTGCTCTCACGATGCCGCCCCGACTGCCCAATCTTCGCGTTCACGTCCTCGACGTCTGTCAGGAGACGGCTGAACCTCCAGTGGGGCCTCATCCCATTCCGGCTCAGTGATTCAGACGACATGGAGAGCAACCTCAACCGCACCTTCTCCCTGCTCAAGGCCAGGGGTATGGTGCAGTCAGGTGACCTGGTGATCGCACTCTCTGACATGCTGCAGTCTGTCCAAGTGATGAATGTACCCTAGGAATAGAATACCCCGTGTCCTGTTATTTCCTGTGCAATCATTATCCCGACCAATTTTGAAACTGAGTATTAGCATGTAAGGACAATTTTCTTTTGTGAGTTGTGAGACTTGAGCTCTTGTTATTGTATCGATGTTCACAGATGCACACTTTAATAGACTGCATTCGTATGCAGTCGATAACATATGTCAGTGTTTGTGTTTCTACATGACACAACATCGGCACATTACTGAATAAAAAGCAAGTTAGAAATGCAATGGTATGACCGGAATTCGCTTGTTGTTGGGTCTCCCATAGTCCCATGGGGCGGCTCCAATCGAGCAACACGGTCGAGAGCTTTTCACGTACTTTGTTTGAGTCGCTGATATAAGCCAACGTGGCCAGATTAATGTTCATTGTTTCTGTTTTAATATCCAGCTTCGAGACATTTTTTGAATTCTTGCCAACCTGTTAATTGAGATATTGCCATTTGCTCGTGTTAGTCGTAAAAGCAACCAGATTCAGGTATCAGTTATGCAACCAGGCAAACAATCACTAGATTTCCAAACTACAAAATGCACAAATATATGGTTGCGTGCTTGTTTGGGCGGGTGTCTCAGCTGAAGTCGGCCCCCCTTTTTGCGTCAGTGCGGGCTCCGCACTGGTCCAGTTAGATTCTCTCTACTGGGTTGGGCTGCGCTAGTGTGCTATGGAGTGGTTCATTCGTCCCTGAGCTTTTAGGACCTACGGGTAAACGTCTCGTACTTTTTTTTTTGTTTCAGTGACATATGCTAGTCATCGTCCATAAGTACAAAAGCACCTATGGTTATGGATGCGGGGGGAACAAGATTTGACAAATTTAAACATAGTTTTTCATTTTGACATGATAATTTTTCACTGACTGCTTTTTTTTACAAAAGGTACCCTACAACATCTTGTACGAAAACGAGACCAGATTAAAAGAAAACTGTTGACCAATTGGTAAAAAACGAGTCTTTTACCCGTATGCCATTAAGAAAGTTGCCCGTTACCTGTATGCCACTAAAAAGTTCGTACACACCTGTATGCCATCGACCGAACTTTCTTTTACCCGTGTGCCATTCCGTCCACTTTGTGAGCTAACGGTGTCAAACCGATGGGTGAAATGACCATTTTACCCCTTGTGGGCCCCACCAATCTTCTTCCTCCTCCTTTCTCCTTTCTTCCTCCAGCCCGGCGCGCTCCTCTCTCCTCGCGCCACCACCACCGGGAGGCAGCCAACCAATGCTCGAACGGAAGGGGCGCCGCCGCCGCCGCCGGCGCGTGAGGCGGAACTCCGGCCGCGGCGGAGCTCGCCCGCGGCGGCGCGCGAGGGGGAGCTTCACGCCGGCGAGTTCCTCCCGTGGGCGGCGAGCTTCAGTGGTCGAACGGCGGCGAGAAGGGGCGGAGGGGATGCGGCTCGTCATGAGGATGCTCGTGGCGGCGTCTACTTTCTCCGGCGTTGACCGACGACGCCGGATTTCGAGGAGGACGGCGGCGACTCGGAGCTTCACGCGCGGCGACGATGCTCCGGTGACGTGATGGCGACGAGGACCGGCGGCGGAGCTACCATCGCCCGCGGCCGCGCGAGGCAGAGCTCGCCCGCGCCCATGGCGGCGGAGCTCACCCGCGCCCGCGCCTGCGGCAGCGAAGCTAGCTGGCCGCGCGAGGCGGAGCTCGCCCGCGCCCGTGCCTGCGGCGGCAGAGCTCGCCCGCGCCCGCGCGAGGCGGAGCTGGCCGGAGCGGCGCGCCGGCGGCGTGGCTGCTCCTTCGCCGTTGCAATGGAGGAGGAAATGAGAGGGATGGGAGGAGGAAGAAGGAGATGACGAGTGGGTCCCACATGGCAGTCATGGAGAGATAAATGCTTCATGGGTAAAATGGACATTGCCCTGTGTGGGTCCCACATGTCAGGTATGCGAATCCTCACGGAAGTGGACGGAATGGCACACGGGTAAAAGAAAGTTCGGTCGATGGCATACAGGTGTCTACGAACTTTTTAGTGGCACACAGGTAACCGACAACTTTCTTAATAGCATACAGGTAACCGACAACTTTCTTAATGGCATACAGGTAAAAGACTCTAAAGTTTTTTATGGTCCAATCTGTCCACCCAACACGATGTCGTATCTTTTTAATTTAGTTTAGGATTTGACCAATGCTATTTTTTAGTGGTATACTAAAACAAGACATCTACGATGACTTAAAAAATCTTAAGACAATTGCAAAAGGGGCACAAATAATGGCTTTTTTCACACCATTTCCCGTAACCAAATCCTCTCATGAACACGAACACATAATCATTACCTCTACTCGAATCCATCACTAAGCAGGGCTGTTAGATTAGATGTAACACCAGTTGCTTTGCTTGTCGCGGACAAAGGCTCCAAAAGCATCCCTTCCTTCATTCAGGGACCCACCTTGAAAGTGGTTAGGAACACCTTTTTTTTGTTCTTATATTTGTGTAGTACTCTTAATTTTGATTGTGCACCTATTTAACCGAGGGAAACAAAAGCAAGGTGATGAATCCAAGAACAAATCAAGAAAAATCAGGTAGGTCATCAAAAGCCTGGAGGACTTGACAAGCCTGAGTGTGACCGAATGGCGATAATGCCCCTGCTTGTTGCGTGTGGGCCAGGCCTGAATGGATATCAGAGGTCCACATCTCAGTGTAACACCATGATATTAGTCCGTATCATCTATCTGCTTTCTATTCCAACCTTTTCCGTTGGGAAAAAATATGGTTTGCCTAAGAAGCTTCATCTCTGTCATAAATAAACAGGTAAATTACAAATCACCGTCAATTTTACTACAGTCCTCCGTTTGATGCGACCTCTCACTCTCAAAAGTTAAAATAAACCGGGTAATAAAATGGATGTGCAACAAGACGCCGATGTAACCAGGCCCGCGTGGAGAGGGAACACCGGAACAGTCGCCCGTGTCTCGCTTTTGCGTGGAAGCAACAGGTGATGTGAGCTCTCGAGATGAATGGTGATGATGCCTGCCTGCCCGACCCCATCCACGGGGACGGGCCGGGCGGGCCCTCGTATCATCATCGATTGACCTTGGCTACACTGCCCACCGCCACCGGGCCGGCGCACGGACGCTGCCTCGCTCGACGCCAAACCCCCCTGCTAGCTGCCGTGCCAGTGCGTCCGCCCGTCCGGCACGGTGAACTGCCGGCCACGCGCCGTGTCCCGCCCCGCCGCTTCGTTCGTTCGCCGGGCACCACTTCGTTAACGCGGCGTGGGCGCGGCCATGCGGCTCGTACCGTGTCGTGTACCCGCTCTCGTCGCGTACGGGTTCATTGTATGGTTGGTAGGTACTCGGCGGACGATGCGTATGGATCCAGCCATCCCAAGGCTGTATGTTGTATGTATCTACAGTAGCAGCAGCAGGCATACACGGCAGCAACAGGGGATGCGAATAATCGTGCTGGCCGTTGCATGAGTCCGTGATCCGTGACGCAGCAGCGTGTGCTACACTGTGCTCGCGGTCCGTCTCAGCTAGAGGAAGGAGAGGGCCGGACCGCACGGCCCACCTCGTTGCGTCACCGTCGGGGGCCCGCCGGTGCCGTTCGATCCAGGGCGTGTACGGTCGGAATCACGGCGGCGGCAGCAGCAGGCGGGCCCGGGCCCACGCCCCGCTGGGCCCCCGCGCGTGCGACGCGCATAGCCCTCTGGCCCGGAAGCTGCACCCCGTTCGTTTGGATTATCAGCCTAGGGTACGTCTTGTTTGCGCGCGTGTGGTCCTCCAATAGCGTGGAATCTGATCTGAGGCGGCACTCGCATGCATCGCATAATGTTGGCTTGCCGTACGTTTATGCCGTTGCACGGCGCAAAACAAACGCCCGCCCGCGTGCTGACCTGACCCACAGCGCGAGCAACTGTTGTTGCCTCGCCTCGACAGCAGCAGGCGAGGCGAGTACTAGTGCCAGTGCGCTCGCAGTCGCTCCAGGTCCAGCACCTCGCAGACCGGCTTGCAGGTGCAGATGGGAGATGGCCACGTCGGCCAGGGTCCAGGAGAGGAGGCAGAGTAGGAGACCACCTCGCCGTCGTAGCAGCACGAGGCTCCTCGCTTAAAAGAAAAAAAAGGAAGATCGAAATTTCGAATCGAGCCTTTCTCGCGTTATCACAAGGAGAAATGGGAGAATGCTCTGGAAATCTGGATCACGGTTATTAAGCTCGAGCTTGTAAAATCTCGACGGGCTGCGGTTAATTCGTGGCGCAGCACTGCAGCAGGTAAGATCGGGCCTCGAATTCACTCTCGGCTGAGTAGACCACAGCCTCCTCAAATTAATCAATCTGTGCGTAATCTGCAGCGTCACCGAGGGAGTAATTAAATATGGGTGTACAGAGTCAGGGCTTTAGGCCCTGTTTAGTTCCAAAATTCCACTCCCAAATTTACTATGCAAAAAGAAGATTCCCCATCACATCAAAATGTGATAACATGCATGTAGTATTAAATGTGGATGAAATAAAAACTAATTGCACAGTTTTGTTGTGCGCTGCGAGACGAACATTTTGAGCCTAATTAATCAATTTTTGGACAATTTTTCACAAATACAAACGAAATGCTACAGTGACGCAATGATTACGAAGTGACATCATACTCCCAAATTCACCCTCCCAAATTCAACATCTAAACACCACCTTACTCAAATCGCGCAGCTTACTACTGCTTACGACTGCAGCGCTCGTGCACACGCTCGTACACGTACGGCTGATGTGCTTTTTTATGTGTTACTTGACACATCAAATGACCTCACATGATGATGACGATGATCCCATAGTTAAAAAACAACCGGCCATGAGCCCATGACGGTCTTGATTGCAAATAAGTCCGGGTCCACGTCCTGTCCTGGAGAGGCTTTACCTAGCCCGACTAGGCAAACGTCGGAGTGAGATGAGAGGCAATCTTTATTTATTTCTTCTTCTTAATCTCAAAAAACAAATTATTTCTTCTTCTTCTTCTTCTTGGTGAAACCTAGAACATTTTGTCTGTGCTGTCAACTGCAACCTACACCAGTAGCATAAGTTTAGTTTTGCATACATTCGCATGATATAGAAAGAAAACGACAGGCAACACTACCCACAGATGACTCATGTATTTACAAATTCGAATAAAAAAATTGCCGCACTATAGAGATAGCGGCACTAGGTTCTTTTGTTCCCACCGATGGACCTTTAATTTTTAGCTTGGTTTTTTAGTTGTTTTTTTACTTTTTTACATGTAATAATTATGGTATAATCCTTCTATTTATGGAGGGTAAAGCCGAAATACTTTCTATTGTTAAAAACAAATTCTTAAAAATATTATGTTATGGCGCCTAGAGATGGAGATCTTTTGCTTGCGTAGTACTACCTCCGTTCCAAATTACTATTCATTGTTGACTTTTTCGTTTAACGTTTGACCATTCGTCTTATTCAAAAAATTTCACAAGTATCATTTATTTTATATGTGACTTGCTCTATCATCGTATATACTTCAACTATAACTTATTGGTTTGTATATTTGGACAAATTTTTTGAATAAGACGGATGGTCAAAGATCATAAAAAAAGTCAACAACGAATAGTAATTTGGAACGGAGGTAGTACTTTGATTGACATAGGAGCAAGAAAAAAAAGAGAAATTGGATTCCCCGCATAATCCGTGAAGAAGCAACCGGCTTAAATATAGGGCGCGTCGTGGGTTAAGCGAGAGAGACTGCTGTAGGATGATGAATGGCCATTTGATGCTTGGCTTCTTTTGCTGCTTCTAGAACGTTGTCAATTTTCCATTTCAAAAATAAAAGCAGTACACATACGTACATCGGTTTTCTAGAATTACTCGCTCTGCTAAAACACACACATCATTTTATTTTTTTGTAAATCAATTTTCTCTATAGTTAACCTATTTCATGTGAAAAAAAATCAATATCAACAACACAAAATTAGTTCCGCTAATCCACCATGAAATTCCTTGTTAATTAATTTATTTGGCATAGTAGATGTTAGAATATTTTTCGATAAATTTGTTCGGAATTAAAGAGTTCAGCTTAAAAATAGTAAAACTAACTACGTGAAATGGAGTGAGGAAAAACAGAGCGAGAGTTAACCATCATGACGTTTGGATGTGACTATTTTGTTGAGGGGAAGGGAGGAGCGAGAGAGATTTCTTAAATGCTTTCCGTGGTTAATCTCCATTACCCTATCTTTTTCTAGTTTTCCTGTTCAAAAAAAAACTCGGCTGGCCAGAATGATTGACGGATTAACAATTCATCACGGCAGCAACAAAAGTCGTCAGCGTCACTCAACCAAACTACGCGGCTACCTTCTCTCGCAAGGTCGCCGCGCGTCGCCGTCGCTTAATTAAGCTTACCCCATAGGGTTTATCTTAATTAATGTGCAAGGCACACATCATCTTCACAAGCTACCGGCGCTAAAATATTGCGCCTTATCCAGTTCCACCGACGAAAACAACGCTCTGCCTTTGTCCTGTACAATGTATAGTGCAGTATGAAGTGATACAATATTCCAAAGGAGCATGTTGTCATGGAGACACTCGGTTTCATTTGTGTTATGAAATGCCTAAGTGTTGCTTCAAGAGTTGCTGGATTAGTTGGCCTCCATGCTCGTTTGCGGCTAATAATCCATCCATTCCACACTACACACTAGCTAGTAGCGACCTCTGCCTCCAATGGGGGGCAATGGAGGCCAAATTGCCCTTGGAGTAACCCTGTCTCCGCCGCTGATGGAGTCCAAATTACCTTTGGATTACACCTCTAATATACAAGCTTCCAGCCGAAGTATAGCTAAGCTCCCCTTCTCAGTTTCCAAAGACAGGGCTTGGTGCCCTAATTAACCCACTCATCATCAGGGCAGGGGGGCAGCAGCTTCTGTTTGGAAGGACATGTCGTGCAGCGACAGAATTAAGAAGTAATCAAACGGTGGCAGCTGCCGGTACAGACAGGCGATGACGACGGGCAGCAGTACGTCCAAGCAGCAACCACCGTTAGGTGATCCGGCCAGGGACCCCTGATTACACCACTGCCGCCACCATTACCCGCGCTCATATATGCCAACGAGCGAGAGGAGTAACAGGAAAGAAGAGAGCAAAAGGCAGCGACAAAATCAATGCGTGGTTAATTTTTTTGAGCAAATACAGCAGGTGCTCTGCGTTTTCATTTATAGAAGAATGGAGAGATATTCACAAGATTTGGATTAGTGTCTACTTCTAAGCGATTTACATTGTTTTGGTTACGAATGCCACTATGCCAGGTTAATCTGATCTGATTTCGGTTGCCCTGCCGGAGTTTGGGCCCCCCACCCAGTTATTCAAATGACATTTACTATGGGTCAGCTCCCTGCATCAGCCGTCCGTTCACGCTCGATCGGTGCAAGATCAAGTACTCTTCGTACTTCCATTTCCAAGTCCTAGAGCAATCATGAGGAAAGGAGCCGTATGCTGAAAACAACAGAAGAGATAAGAGAAGGTGAAACCCTAGCACGGTCGCATGAACATGAGCAGCTCGAGATTACCAGTAATTGTACGGGTATTTTTTGCCGTGCTTGCATTTAGGTGGGCACTGGCAGCAGAGACGAGGAGAGAGCTCCTTTTCCTTTGCGTAGAGTATCCTGGGTGGGAGAGGTCGCTGCCACTCTTTCCGTGCCCAGCTCTCTTTTCAGGCTTGAGCGCCATACACGCATGATTGCCTGGGCGCCGTGCGGCCGCGCCGTGTGTGGCCGCCGCTGCTGCCGCAGCTAGCCGTTCGGGGGGTTGGACGCCTACTTCACGGTACAAGAGCGATGACCTAGTAATGTATTTCCACGTCTCTTTGTTTGACAATACTACCACATTCTATCCCGGATTTGAACAATTATTAATGTGCGTATACGCCACTCGAATCCAAAGTCTTCCATAGTTTCTGGCTATTGTCATGTATTCTTAGTCAAACTAATAGATTAAATGGTATCGTTACATGTTTACAGGCACAAAAAATTAGTCCCTTCATTGTATCATTTTTCTCTATTGCACGCTCTTAACCATTAAAAATTACTCATATATTGTTTTTTTACTGTGTTGAGTTTCGTTGGTTGAAAAATAATGCATGTAAATGTAGCTTTATTCTACCCTGTCACGGTAAATTAATAGTCACATCTGTGTTAACCCTGTTTTAGGCGGTATGATGTTTAAATAAACAATAATTTAGGGCAAAGGGAGC
Source organism: Echinochloa phyllopogon (assembly GCA_033239725.1). NCBI lineage: Eukaryota > Viridiplantae > Streptophyta > Magnoliopsida > Poales > Poaceae > Echinochloa > Echinochloa phyllopogon. Next base: position 3,912,841 of record BTCW01000009.1, on the reverse strand, counting down.
ACATTGTCAAGTGAAATAAAATTGGATCATCATATATAGATAACAAGAATTTTTTTTGTGCACTAACATTTAAAAAGAAAGGATACCTCGAAATTGAATTTTCAAAAGGAAAGTTTTACATATGGTTTTCCTCTTCTTAAGCAATGCAATAATAGCTTCCGATAAATGCGGGTGTTGTCTGGGGTAGGGTGAGCTGGGCGCCCATAGCCCTTGTTTCCACATATGTCCGCTTATATGTATTTAATGAGTATATTGATTATAAAGTTTGCACTTTTTCTTGAGATGAAACTCTAATACGCTTGTAGTATTGACGTCTCTTTCGTAAATAACCGATTCATGTATTCTTCCTCCGTTCTAGAAAAAACCCAATTCTAGGTATGTATCTAGACGAGTGTTTGTCCAAATACATATCCAGAATTGCATTCTACCTGGATCAGGCGGAGGGGGGCACATATTTGTCTTCAGGTGCTGTAATGGCCATGCAGCTGATGTTATATACGTTCTTATTTGATTTTGCATTTTCCTCTATGCCTACTTTAGTGGTGTGTGTCAATGTATCAAAGAGTTATTACAAGGCTTATTGAAGTTTAGGAACATTTAAAGTTTTGGTAGACTTTTTTTTTACATTGATTATATTTTTTTACCGTGTTGAGTTTCGCTATCTGCAAAATGCTATGGTTAAATATACTTTTTATTGTACCCAATCACAATAAAAAGTAGTTAAGGTTGTACAATGTTCATGTCCACACTTATATATGACCGAAGGCACCCCATACATGCATGGGGTGCAAAGTAGTTAAGTAGTTTGCATAGGAACTGGGTTTGCACCCCATACGTTGCCATATATGATTGAGTGAAATAAAATTATATCATCATGTATAAAATAAAAATGTATCATATATTAATATTTAAACAAAAACAATATCTCACAATTGATTTCGTCATTGTAAAGTTTTACATATGGTTTTCTTCATTCTTAAGCAATGCAATTATGGCTTCCGATAAACGCAGGCGCGCCCTGGGGCAAGGTGAGTTGGGTGCCCAAAGCCCTCGGTTATGGATGGCCCTGCGTATATGTATTTAATGAGTATATTGATTATAAATTCTCTATACCTTTGAAAATGTATATAGATTAATATTCGCACCGTATTCACATCATTTTACATAAATAGCTACTCTATGTATACATGCTTGTTCTTTAGGTGCTGTGATGGCCATCCAACTGATGTCGATACCATTTTGGTTATTTTCTATTTTACTCTACGCTTACTTGGACCGTGCCTATGAATATCTCAAATAGTTATTCAAAGGCTTATTGAAATTTATGAACACATAGATTTAGCACAAATCAAGTGTCAAATCACTTTTGTGGCAGACTCTCTTGCATAATCTAACTATTTATTCCAATAGCAAACATGCAATTGTAAAAGGGAATTAGTGCCAAAAGAGCATTTTTCATTCCATGCAACACTAGAACACATTTTTTTTCTATTTGTAAGACAATTGGTACTTTTTATGAAAAAATCTATAAAAATAACTTGCATGTCCTCCAAAACATGAAAAAAAAATAAAACTCCACTGTTTCAATGTCGTCCAGGCCCATGAAAGGAAATTCCAGCGACCGGTACTGCATAATTACCACCACTTTTTATTTTTTGCGAAAATAATACTACTACTGACATTAGGAGATTGGATTGGACTGAAGAACTCGGAAAAGAATCGAAGCAGCCTGCACAAAAAAGTCTCTAGGATTTAAGTATTCCGTTGGCCCCACGGTTCTCTATTAAAAAAACAACCCTATCCAGAAAATAAAATCTAGAACGGGCCGAGCCGGTAGTCGGTACACTACCGAGTCCACTCCACCCACTGTCCGCTCCTGCCGTTCCCCACGTCCGCTCCATCTCGCCCGCGAAATACCAATCCTACCCCCGGCTCACCCGGACAAGGCGAGGAATCCACCACCCGTCCGCGGGGTGATCCCGTCATTTCGCGTTCCCCATCACGACCGGCAAACGCCGTGATCCCACCGTGCGGGACGCGTGCCGGCGTCCCCTGCAACCCACGGCGCGACCGGCTCCGCCACGTACCTCTGCGAGCCCGGGCCCACCCACGGCGACGTCATGGTGGGCTCCGCCTGAGCCATCACCTCCTTTAAAACCACCCAGGGGTCCTCCCGTTTGAACCCTCTCTCTCTCGCTCGCTCGGTGGTTTTCCCCTTGCTTTGCGTGTAAACTGTGAAAAAATGTGAGGGGAAGAGGGGGGAAAAAAGGAGAGAGAGTGAGCGTCGCCGGGAATGGCCGTCGCGTCCGGCGAACCGCCGGTGAACGGGCAGTAGAACGCTGTGGTTGTTTGAGACCGGTGGCGTGTTGGTGCGGTTGGTTCTGGGTTGGTTGTTTGGGAGAGATGATGTGGTTGTAGTGGCCGCGCTTCATGCGATCGATGCCGTTCCAGCTGAAGAGCGGTCACCACCACCAGCACCACGGCGCCGCCATGGAAGCGAAGCCGCCGCCGCCGGCGCCGGCGACGAGGGTGTCGATGTTCCGGAGGCTGCTGGTGAGGGTGTCTGCGTCGGAGAAGTTTGTCGCGGATGGCAAGGAGAGGGACAAGGACGAGAAGCCGCAGCCGCCCGCCGCCGGCGAGGCGGACGCCGCGGGGTCCGTCGGGCTGGACCGCATGGTGCTCAGCTTCATGGAGGAGGCCGCCGCCGTCGAGCGGCCGCCGCGGGGGCGCTGCAACTGCTTCAACGGCAGCAACCACGAGGGGAGCGACGACGAGGACTTCGACTTCCTCCCCTCCGAGCACGCCTCCAAGCCGGCCACCGCCGGCGCAGCCGACGCCTTGGAGGCTCTCAAGGTACGAAATTTCTAGCGCGGCGTTGTCGAAACCCCCCTCGAATTACGGGGAAAAGCTTCGATTTTTCCCCTTCCTCCAAACCCATATGGATCGAAATGATGAAAGGGGGCTTTGTCTTCTTGGCAGGGCCTGGTGCAGAGCGCGAGCGTCGCGGAGCGGAACCTTCTCGCCGACGCGTCTAGGATCGCCGACAAGTGCGGCAAAAGCTGCAAGGTCAAGGCGGAGTGCCGCCGCGCGGTGGCCGACGGCCTCAGGGCCCTCGGCTACGACGCCGCCGTGTGCAAGTCGCGGTGGGAGAAGGCCCCCTCCTACCCCGCAGGTATTCGACGCGGTTCAATTCAGTTGTATTGAAGCCATTACGCCGGCCGGCGCTGACCGCGGCGGCGGAATCTGTCCTGAGCAGGGGAGCACGAGTACATCGACGCCGTGGTGGTGGTGGGGAAGGACGAGGTGAGGCTGATCGTGGAGCTGGACTTCCGGTCCCAGTTCGAGCTGGCGCGGTCGACCAAGGCGTACCGCGCGGCGCTGCAGGCGCTGCCGCCGCTGTTCGTGGGGACGCCGGACCGGCTCGGCCAGATCGTGGCGGTCGTGGCGGAGGCGGCGCGGCAGAGCCTGAAGAAGAAGGGCCTGCACTTCCCGCCGTGGCGCAAGCCGGAGTACATGCGCGCCAAGTGGCTCGCCCCGCACGTCCGCGCCGGCGGCGACAAGGTCGCCGTCCCGGCCGCGGCGGCGGCGACGCCGGTCAAAGCGGCGAGCTTTTCCGGCGAGTTCGAGCTGGTGTTCGACAGGAAGGTGAATAATGATGCCGCCGCCACGGAGGGCGGCGGCGTCGGTGAGAAGATCACGGTGGTGGTGTCGCCGTGGCGCCCGACGGAGGAGGCGAGCAAGAAGCAGCAGCTGCCCAAGGCGAAGGTCGTCACGGGGCTCGCCGCCGTCCTCTGAGCGTGGCGTGGCGAACAGGGAATAACGACCGCTAGATAGTAGCCGCTCATCTACTACTACTCCTATCTCCCGTCCCGATTTTTTTCTTCCTCCTTTCCGTTTCTTTTTCGCCGCGCCTCTCGATCCATTTGGGGTCTAGTTTTTGGTGTTTTGGTGTTTTCCGGGGTTTTTTTCGGAAAAGAGAAAAAACACTTGCGTTCCTTTTTGCCATCGTCGTTTCCAGTAGAATCTCCTTGTTTCCTTTCCTTTTTGACCCTTGTAATTTTGGTCTTGGGCATCTTGAGGAGGAGGGGCTTGTGATCCCTTCTGCCAATAGTAGTAGTTTCAGTTGCAAGGAAAGTGGTCCGGTCATATTGGGGGTTGCTTGCTTGTGGCATCCCTCATGATCACCAGCTTGCCTACTTGTAGTAGTAATCACACCTCTCCTAGCACTAGTGCTACTTGTTACTGGTATGGAAGAGATGAACAATGAGTACCTCTTGTTATTGCTATGGAAGAGAACCAGTATAATGAGTATTGCCAACATTTGTCATTTTCCTGAATGTTCATTCGGTCAGTTCATTGAGATCACATTTACCAGCAGCGCATCATGACGAACAACTTGAGAATACTTGCGGTTGTGACCTGTGATGGTTCTAACCTCTAAGTTCAGGTTGTCAGATCCGGACGAATCGATAGAGATACGATCTTGATCATTTCTGCCTGATCAAGCAAAGAAGCAAGGAAGAAGATCATTTTCCCGAATGTTTGTTGGCTCCAGTTCCCGGATCTCATTTACCAGCAGCACGGCATGATGAACAACCTGAACGCGGTTGTGATCTGCAATTGTTCTCGATTCAGGTTGTCAGATTCGGATGAATACATACGGATACGATTTCGATCATCAACCTGATGACGATGATCAGGCAAAGAAGCAAGGTACACGATGCTTTTATTCAAAAAAAAAGAAGTCTACGTAACCCCAAACTACTGGACCTGGAATAATTCACCCACAAACTACAAAACCGGGTAACCAGCCCCCTCAAGTTTAGAAACCGGTGCACATAACCCCCTCGGGTGGTTTTCGTGGGCGGTTTTGCAAACAATTTCACAGAAAACCCCCTGAAATGAAAACAATCTCACAAACTGATCCTTCTGCGACGTCCTCATCTCCATGCTTATATCTTTCGCTCCCGGTTCACCACCCGCTCGCCGTTCGCTCGAGGAGGCCGGAGCCGAGGATGACGCAGGCGGAGAAGAGCTCTAGCGCGGCACGGAGGACATAGATGACGACGACGTCGGCGCGGTCGTACTCGTGGGGCGGCGCACCTGATCCTCCACCGGCGCCGCTCGCCGTTCGCTCGAGGAGGCCGGAGCCGAGGATGACGCAGGCGGAGAAGAGCTCTAGCGCGGCACGGAGGACGTAGATGACGACGACGTCGGCGCGGTCGTACTCGTGGGGCGGCGCACCTGATCCTCCACCGGCGCCGCTCGCCGTTCGCTCGAGGAGGCCGGAGCCGAGGATGACGCAGGCGGAGAAGAGCTCTAGCGCGGCACGGAGGACGTAGATGACGACGACGTCGGCGCGGTCGTACTCGTGGGGCGGCGCACCTGATCCTCCACCGGCGCCGCTCGCCCGCCCGCGCGCCGGTCGGCTCGCGCCAGCACGCACGCATGCACGCGCCCGCCTGCCTGCGGCAGCCGCGCCATCGTCCGTAGCCTCCTTCTCCCGGTGCATCGCCGCCCGCACGCACCCGCCCGTGCCGCCGCTCGCCCGCCCGCGCACCGGCCGCCGCGCGCCACCACGGCCGCACGCGGCCGCCCGCCTGCACGCGCCCGCCTGCGGCTGCCGCGCCACCGTCCGCGGCCTCCTCCTCCCGGCGCATCGCCGCCCGCCGCCGCCACTGGATGAAGGAGGCGTCGCGCTCGGCCGTCGTCGTCGCCCTCGCCCTCGCTCTCGGCCGCCCTCGCGCTCGGGCGCCGGAGCTGCTCCCGCTCATCCCCTCCGCTGGCCACCCGACCGCCGCCGCGCGCCGCCCGCCACGGCCACCACGCCGCCCGCGAGGAGGATGTGGTGGAGAGCGAGCTCGGCCTACTTGCGCGCGGCGCACGGAGGAGAGGGAGAGCGGCGCACAGAGGAGAGGGAGAGGGGCGCACGGAGGAGATCCCGGCGCACGAGCTCTAGCGGCGGCACGGAGGAGAGGAAGAGGGGCAGGTGGAGGGGAGGAAATGTTTAGGGGTCAGTTTGCGAGACTGTATTCGTTCTAGGGGGTTTTCTGTGAAATTTTTTGCAAAACCGCCCACCAAAACCACCAGAGGGGGTTATGTGCACCGATTTCTAAACTTGAGGGGGCTGGTTACCCGGTTTTGTAGTTGGGGGGTGAAGCGTTCCGGGTCTAATAGTTTGGGGTTATGCAGACTTCTTTAAAAAAAGGTACACGATGCTCCGTCCGTCGTACACTTGCGCGAGAACAGAGGAAAAAAATATTAAAGAAATCTTATAAAAATGGGCGGAATGCGGAGAACTGCACTCGATCGGCGGCAGGGTGTGACTCCGCTCGTGCAGTCTCGAGAGGCGTGCCGCTGCCGGCCCACCCTCACCCACCCCACGCCACGCCCCTGCTGCATCGGCGCCAGCAACCCAGCACTGAACCGAACCGCGAGTGCCCTGCCCATGGGAACGCCGTGACTCTGCTGATCGCGCACCCTCTAGCTATCGCTCGATCGCCTTTACCCCACTCGCACTTCACCTCTTTCACCGCAGTAAAAAAACAAAAACAAATCGTCTTGTGTGTGTAGGGCTATCTTTCTTTAATAGAAAAGAAAAATTGGGCGTGTAGGGGTGGTTAAGCATGTCAAAGAGACGAGTGCACCACTTGTTGGAGCTCGAAAGCACGGTCGTTGAAACACGAGGAGAAAGAGCTGGCCTTCTTTTTTTTTGCCCGGTGGATGAAACGAAAGAAAGAAAAAGGACACGAGTTTGGCCGTTGCCACCACCACCAGCTCGCGCGTCCAGGATCCTCGTGACACGCACCCACTACTGTTTGGAGGCGGTTAAAGCAAAAGGCACACTCGGTGAAACTGATGAAACCGAAACCAAGGGGCAAGGGCCCTGGGCCTCGGCACGGGCGAGGAGCCGCGTCGTGCTCGGCGTCCATCCATGGATCCATCCACAGCCCACAGCCCCGCGCGCCGTCTCGGGCGACGGAAGCCAACGTGACCTCACGCCCTTTTCGCCCCCGTCTGCCGTGCCCCTGAGCCCGGTTTCTCCTCCCGTCTGCCTGCGCGCGATCTCGCCGGCTGGCGTGTGCGTGTCTGGGCCTCGCCTCGCGTCACGGCGGGCAGGGGGAGCTGAGGCGAGCACGAGCCCGAGCACGCAGCAGGCCAGGGCCTCGGCCTCCGCGGAAGCGGCGGAACGTGACGGCGGGGTGGCGCCGCGTCCCGGCAAGTGGAGGGCCTCGCGCCGGCCGCGCGGCGCCTCCCGATGCGTCGTCGTCGTCGTGTCAAGGGCAGGCGCCGTTTGCAGAGGGGAAACTCCCCTCCCCTCCGTGTCCACCGCGCTCGGGCGAAACGCCTCGGCCTTCGGTAACTTCGCCGGTTTTATTTACCGTCTGATCTCACCGTTCGCGGACGGGTAACCGACACCACGAGGCAGGGTAACGTACGATTCCCCTCTGCGACGGGACGGGGTGGGGGTCCCCGTTAACCGTTGGGTGGGACCCACCTGTCTGTAACCGTGCCTCTATTATTCCTCCTCCTGCTGCTGCTCCCCGGGTGGTGGGGTGGGCGGGGCCTCCTGCGGTAGATACTCCGGCAGCGGTGTACTATGGTGGTGAGGTGAGGGCAGGAGGATGGATGGATGGATTATTGCTGCACCGTGCAGGTGAACAGACGATGCCACACTGCGGTGGTGTTTAGATGTTAGAATTGGGAGGTTGAATTTGGGAGTAAGATGTCACTTCGTAATCATTGCGTTACTGTAATATTTCGTTTGTATTTGTAAAAAATTATCCAAAAATTGATTAATTAGACTCAAAATGTTCGTAGTACAACAAAACTGTGTAATTAGTTTTTGATTTCATCTATATTTAATACTCCATGCATGCTATGACATTTTGATGTGATGAAAAATCTTCTTTTTGCATAGTGTATTTGGGAGTTGGATTTTGGAACGCCCGGCGTGCCAGGAACAGTTTGCACGTCTTGCTTTCAGGAAAGCTACGCGCCACCGGCTGCACCTCCTCTCCTCTCCTCTTCCTGCAGCGGCAGCTGATGGCCATGTTTCTTTGGGGTGAAAAAAAACCCTTTGACCAATAATTAAGGGTATTAAATAAAGCTAGTTTACAAAACTAGCTTCACAACATTAGACTATTTCGCGAGATCTATCTAATGAGGCCTTTGACCGCACGATTAGAGAACGTTTACTGTAGCATTACTGTAGCAAAACATGGATTAATTAGGCTCATTAGATTCGCACCCATCCATAGAAGAGTTTTGCAAATAGACTTCATTTAGTACTTCATACATGCAAGATTCCCTTTGAAAATTTTTGTCCGTGCCAAAGAAACACGGCCATAAATCTCTCTCTCTCTGAATCATTGCAATGTCTTCAGTCTTCACACACACAGAGAGAGGGTAGTAGAGCGCGACAGGGTCAGCAGCAGAACCCATACCAAACTTCAGAGGCAAGGAACAGGCTGAATGAAAGGAGGAGGGAGGAAAAAAGAGGGAGAAAGAACGAGAAATCCACCACCACAGTGCGTGAAAAGGAGAGGAGAACAACGGCCTGCCCGGGCGCGAGCGAGGCCAGGTCCCGGAAAAAGGAAAGGTTCCCCGGGGTGAAAAAGAGAAATGGAAGGCAAAACAAAGGGGTTAGGTCTTTCCCATCATCATCATCTCTCATCAGAGGGGGAGGGAGGGGGTGCAGCTGCCTGATTGGGGAGGGCAAAACTAAAACTATCTGCTTCTCCTTCCTGCCAAAAAGAGGTGAAATGCTTGTGGCATGTGACTGTGAGTGAACGAGCTTTGCTTGGGACGCTTGTGCGGTGCGGTGAGCAATGTGTAGAGTGTGCAAAGGGCCAAAGCTGCGGCAAGTGTGTTTCTTTAACGTCTTGCTTGTTTTTATAAACTCCGGTTATGATCCGTGCTTAACCGTTTGTGAATTGTCTTTGTATTGATGACGTGATTTCATCCATATTAAGACGATGTTCTAACTTTCCATATCTAGAGAACCATTGATGTGTAGAATACAGACATGTATGGCTTTGAAAAGAAGGTGTAGTCAAAATTCTAGTCTACATATGTGCAATTGGTGTCGATTCAGAGGTTCTTTTTATAGATAGGATTATTTTTTTATAGATAGGATTATTAAGAACCAACATGTAGACGCCAGTAATGCAGGATCAATCACCACGTCTTGCTCTTTACAGTACTGACACTAGATCGATACTTTGAAAGAGAAGGCCAAGGAAAATAGAGAACGACAATCACCTGTATACTTTTTCATGAAGCTGACTCATTATAATTTGCCCCCCTTTTCACTACAGCTGTGTTTGACAAGCCAGGAGGCAAAAAATATCCATACAGCTATCAATCCAAGACGAGTTTGCATCACTATATAATGTGGAATTGACTGATTATTTCTTCTAATCTTCACTCCACACCCAAAGACTTGACAACTTTAATTACAGAATAAAAGATAAAGGAGAAAATGACTTGGGCAAAGAAAAGGAAAAAATCGCTCGAGTAAAAGCAAAGAGGACCAGGCGTTGCCTCATCTTTCTCTCCAGTCTTCACGGGACAGGCTTGAGCTTGTGAGAATATAAAGGCAAAGAAGGCAACATGCACGGAGATGAAAACTTTTCAGAGAAACGGAATCGAACGGGGGAAACGGCCGGGGAAAAGAATCCAGCACGCGAATGATGAAAAAACCGGTAGGAAATACCAAGAAAGAAACGAAAAAACCAAAGGCATTTGCACGCTTTCCTTTTCACGAGAGGCACCCGCTTTGATATCTTCTTCCCCAGGCCCAGCAGGCATCCATCTCTTTCGGTAGAAAAGAAAAATAATGCACCCAGCCTAAACCAACCAAAAAGAAAAATGAGGCAAAGGTTTGTTCGGCACAGCTCTGAGCTCTGACTGACTCCAACAGCAGCATCGAAGCTCCAAAAATTCTGGAAGCTAGATTTTTTGTGAGCCAATCAAAGGCATTTGGTTGAGCAAGTTGATCAATAATTTCGATCAAATACATATATTCAGATTACTTTATTTTATCATCATGATACAAAAGCACAAATCCTGCGTCGCATCAGGAGTTGTTGTCAGCTCTCGTCTGTTGGTCATCGCAATAACACGGGGAGAGGAGTATCGCAATGCGTACATATATGCATCGATATCTTGTACGCGACGTGCAGCTGTGCGCCTCTCGAGTCGTTTTCCTGCAAAAGCATTTTTGGCGCCCTGGGCACACCGGGACGGAGGGAGGGAACTGTCGTGTAAAAGAAGCGAAAACGAAACCTGTCGTGTTTGTATGTAGCATATATGTGTACCAGTACATACGTGGTAGCGAAGTGCGTGGGGTCCATTCTTGCTACCGTTTTGTTTTGTGTGGCGTCGTTGTAGACAACTACTTGTGGAGCACTCATTTGTGTGCTTGTGATTGCGATGGATCATTCTGCACGTACATGTATTCGTTTGTTTGTTTTCATTGATTTTTTGAGGAAATTGTTTGCTTTCAAATGGCTCTGGATGCTGCAGGGCTGCTTCACAGCGCACGAGAATTTCCCTGGTCATTTATATGCTGGGCCACAATGACCCCGGTGGAGGTGGAGTGGGCGTCTGGGCCTCCACAGGGTGTGGTCCGCGGCCTAGTTGCTTGCTGATGCTGCCTAGAATTCCTCCTGCAGCGCCGGAACCAACGGGGCTGTTCCCTGCTGGCCGATAATCCTATTTTGACCGCAGATCATGCAAGAATGCAACCTGGACAGTAGCACGAACAGATGGGCATGGTGACCATTCATCTGGTCAAGCAAGAAGCGGAGAAGGAGAACTGCAGTTGATCAGTGGCATGGTATGGGAATGTTCGCTGTCTCCAGAGTCTTGCTGGTGCCTGCTGATCTTCGTCAGGAATATGTACTAGAAACTACATAGAAGGTGTCCAGCAAGACAGTATCATCCACTGCACAGGAATACGATATACCGGTAGTTAAACTAGTTTATTTGACAATAGGAGGAATACAGGAGTAGCATTTGAACTACAGAAGCATAGCACTGCCTTCCAGCCTCCAGGGATCAGGAAACATTGTAGAGCGTGGAGGATTCAGGCAGCTTTTTTGAGTCCCCTCTCCTGGTCTTCTTGTCCAACCTTGGGGTAATTTTCAGACTGTCTATTTTCATATTGGATCTCCACATCAGCGGCCTTCCTGTATTCTTGTCCCTTGTTCTTAGTCCTCCCAGCTCCCATGGTGTTTTTGTCCCTGACATATATTGATAACATAACAGTAAGGGCACCTAGAAGGTGAATCGCAAGAAGGATACTCTGCTAAAATATTTATGAGCTATGTATTGGCCATGTTGAGAATGGAAGTGTGATCTTTTTCTGGAGTTTCCAACACTTGTACTGATGGCAAAAAGAAAAAAAAAATCATACTGCAAAACCAACCAATCACTGTATAAACCAAAAAGGGAGAGAAAACATGAATGCTTCTAGTTTGCTGAGAAGTTGTGGAAGGAATCGATCCCAAATCTATATGCATGCTGTCTGGATTCTTCACATTTATACAACTGTTTGTTGCTTCATTAAACAATAACAGCAATGAGTTATATCATGTAAGTAATAAACCATATCTAATAACTCACATCAGGAACTCTGGACAGTGACAAACATGTTACGAGCAGCTTCAACATTGTTCTGGAGCTCCAATCCCACGATCTCATTCTCTGCCTGCATGCATATTTCAAATCTATACACAATTTAAAATAGGAGTTAGATGGATACTCATTCTTTAAAAATCAGTGCCTGATAAATTAATCTGATTGTCTCATATCTCTACATGTAGCTCTTGGATTATTTTCAACTGATCCTCTTCTGATGATAGCGGCAATGCCGCAACAAGTGCATCAAACTGCATAGGAGGCCATAAACATTCCCCTGTATAATGTTTTTGGGTATATAAACATTCCCCTGTAAGGAAAAATAAGTTGAAAGCAAATAAGCAACTGCTAACCGTTTTTTTTAAGAAGCAATCGCTACAAGCATATTTCAATATTTTCTAGATGATGGAATAGTCTTTATTCCAGCACATTTCAACTATGATTAGCACATGGAAAGTACTGGTATTTTCTTGGAAACAGGACTATCGTCCTGTCAATCACTCAACTGCCTGTGAAAATTATAACAATGACGCTCTTATGCGTTACTCTACTGTCTTTGGAAATCGTTGTAATAAAAAACTTATGGAATGGATGTCACCAACGTAAAATAGACGAACTACATGGAGCTGAAAATTGGTCACTCGAGACAAACAGTGCATATAAGCAATAGATCAAGGCTATTAAGTGGCAACACAGTAGAGCATTGAGTCTTTAAGACTAGCCAAAAAGCCAGTAATAACTCCAAAAACGCCACAGTCAAAAAAAAAATCCTTCCTCCATACAAGAAAGGCAATGCTATCAGCTCCCATGAATCTGTTCTTAAGCTATGGCAACAATCTCACAGAGTCACAGACTCACAGTGACATTTCTAGGCACCTGACTAAAAGTCAACTTAATAAGTAGGATTGGTAAGTCAGCGAGATTATATGAGAAACAACTTTTCGCAAGATTTACATTATACACAACAACAATTTGATCAATGTTGACCAGAAGGAGCTACATATATACTCGTACTTTTCACTGCAAACCTTGTCCCTACTGCCCAGGAATTAGGAAACCAGAAGCAGGCAGAAAGGATTTTCAACTGTTGGTCAACGAGTCTCTGGTCCCAGTTGCAATGCAAATTTCTTCAAATCCAGTAGCAACTGAACCGTACATTTCCACTATATAAACTCTCCAAGATACAGTATTTCGAGGACATTTTTACTCCATAACAGTCCCTAAAATTGGAGGTCGCCAAGGTGACAGCTGACAACCTCTCAGACGAAGCGAACGAGGAAGAAAAATGCGCCGCGACTAGCTGTCGCTCGCGCGATTTATTCGCGCTTGTCGCTCACGCGTGTCCGTGCCTTCCACTTAAGTGCCGGTGGGTTTATTTTGGATCGTTACTTACTACAGCCCAGTAATAAATGCAGCCCAATAACCGAATGCTACTGCTTCCGCTTCATCGCATGCTGTAACCTGTCCACACTTGCTACTTGCATACATACACAACGGTTCTTTTGCTTATTTTATTGCTTTGCTTCCTTATAACATGCAATATTTTTTATACATAATACTAGTAATGAAAGTTGTTGTTTATTTATATATTTTATATTATTTTGATAGAGAAACTATATGGACTTGTTTGGTCATGTTGTAAACTTGTGTGTTCACTTTGCAAACTAATATGTTCGTGATATAGACTTATTTGATCACTATATTAAATAATTTGTTCGCGATGTAGACTCGTTTGTTCGCTATGTTAAATAATTTGTTCGCTATGTGGAATACATTTTTCTCTAAATAAAATTATTTGTTCACATGTGTAACCATTTTATTCATTTGGTAGACTAATTTATTCATAATGTTAAAGTGTTGTTCATGATGTAGACTTATTTGTTTTCTATATTAAATGATTTGTTCGTGACGTTGATTTATTTGTTCGCTATGTAAAATAATTTATTCGTAATATGTAATACATTTGTTCGCACTATATTATAATTTGTTCGTGATAATACATTTGTTCGCACTATACTATAGTTTGTTCGTGATATGGAATACATTTGTTCGCACTATACTATAATTTGTTCGTCATATTTAGATTTTTGTTTGCAGAAAACAACTATTTATTCGCGGTAGTCAAAAATGTTCTAGCTTAATAAAATAATGTTCGTAAAAAATATCATCTAAATATAGTCAAGTGACATCTTGTTTTGAAGATCTTATCGCAATAAGTATTATGGTGCGATTGAAATTTTATTTGGATGCTTGGTTCAAGAGTAATGCCTTTTTTTAATCAAACTTCCTTTACATGCAAGTGACGTCATCTACGTGGACCAATGCATCCGCTTTTTCGGGTTGGTCTCGTGCTGCGTAGTATGAATGTATGGTCCTTCTTGGTCAGTCCAATAGCTCAACGATAAAATATTGAGCCCAACAGCAGCCCAATAGAAAAATTAAAGGCACGTTCGCTTCTTCGGGCAACAGGTGTCCCTGCATCGTTAGAGTGATGACAAGACGCGCCCCGCGTAGGCCAAGCTCCAAGAAGACTCCAAGTACTCGTGGGCCGGGTTCGAGTTACGGCCAGATCCGGTTGCGACGCGTCGTGGTGTAGGTAGGAGAGCAGGCTACGGCCCACGTAAAATGGGCCACCAAGGTCCCGTCCCTTGGACCCTGTTGCCTCTCTGACAGGGTCAGTCAAATACTCAAATCTAGATTAGTTTAAGAGCTCCTTCCCAAGCAGCCCAGCGACACGAAAAACTCCTAATCCCACGCGAACCGTCCCCCGTGTCGCCCTCGAGGCGACTCGGGCGGAACCGCCGCCGCCGCTGCTTGCACCGCCGTCGTCCGTCTCTGGCCCACTTTCTCCCTCGCCCCGGCCTCCTAGGCGGGGGGCAAGGGGAGCGGGGTCCATCCTCTAGTAGATCGAGTCCTCAATCGAGTCTTTAGGTCTAGAGTTTGTTCGCCGTCAATGCTTGGCGGTGGAATTAGGGTTTGCTGGAGGAGCATCGTTCCTTTGCGGCTTGTTTTTCCCGGTGGCGTCGGCGATGCGGAAGCGACGGCGTTGCAGGGGAATAACTTCTCCCGGCTTCTTCTGTTCTCCGGTGGCGTTCTTCTCCGACGTCAACGGAAAGGCTGGGGAGACCTGTTCAGGAGTCTGGGACCGGCGCATCTTCGTCTTCTTCAGGTGATGATGTTCCTGACCCTTTTAATCTCAAGGAAGATGGTCTCTCGTGGAAATCCGAGTTATGCTCGGGTTGCCGTAAGTGGAATCGAAGGATGCGTCGTGGGTGCCGGAGTTGGCCGATGCGCCTGGGAGGTAGCGTACTCGGCTGATTTGCCTAGCAGTAAGCCCTCCTCTGCGGCCTCCATTTTGTGGAGATTGGCTCTGGCGTCCGACGACGATTGGGAAGCGGATTCGGCGACGGTGACGAACGGATCCCTGAGGGTTTCGAGAAAGATGAATAGGAGTTTTGAACTTCTCTGTAATTTTCCTTTTCTGTGGGTTCCTGTTTGTAAAAGGACCGGTGTACTGTGCTAAGATCAATACATTTTCCTTCTAAAAAATCAAATACTCAAATCTCGTTCTGCTAAAAAAAACTAAAATCTCGTTGCATTTCTTGCTCAAAAAAAATCTCGCTACATTTCCCACCCTTTTTACTTGCAAGAAATAAAAATTATGCCCATCTGCAACTGTACCAAACGTGTTCCACGATTACGAAATGGAATACACCAACAACGCTTGCAGCTCCGTAGGCCGGTAGTTGAGCATCAGACAGCGGCGCACGGGCGACCGACGCACGAAGCCGCTACCAGATCTTCGGTTTCCATCAGTCCCCACCCGTCACCGCCATGTGGGCCCCGCTCTCCCATCCCCAGGGAGCTCGCCGTCCTCAGCTCCAAGTCGTGGCTCCCACCACGACGCAAAAGCACTCTGCCCCCACGGCCAAAACACCAGCTTCCGCGCACCAAACCCGCATCCCAGTCCCACTGCCATGTGGGCCCGGGAAAGCCTTAATCGACGCGATTAACGACATTAATCGACGATATAAAGCGCTAAACAATTGCCCGCTTAAATACGGAAGCGGGGGATTCTCGCCGCTTGCATCACCCCCTTCCGTCCTCCGCTCTTCCTTCCCTCGAAATTTTTCCTCTCCCCTTCCGACCTCGTCGCCCCGGCTCCGGTTCTTCCCATTCATTCCCTCGCGCCGAAGCAACCCCGAATCCGCCTGCCCGCCAAAACCCTAGCCCCAGATCCCGCGCGCGACCGCTCCTTGCTGGATCCTGCTCGTCGCCGCCCGGCGCCCAGGCGACGGCGCCCGCGCCGGCCATTGCCCGCTTGCCCGCATTGGGGAGCTAACGGCGTCGCCTTCGCTCGCGGGGCAGAGATCTGGGCCGAGGAGGTGATTGGCCGTGGGCATAGGGGATGGGGCGGGGGCGGTGGGCTCCGGGGATCCGCGACGTGGCGCTGGTTCTGCTCGCGGTTGCGGCAGCCGCGGGAGTCGCCGCTGGGGATCCCGATCCCGACGAGTTCGAGCGCGCGTAAGTGTTTTTTGGTTCTGCTCCCGCGTATATGCTCTGTCGGTGCTGCCACCATTCTCGTTGCTTGTGCCGGGGCGTCGAACCGAATTTCGCATTGGATTGCGCAAGTGTCGCGTTGCGTCTGTGGCGAGCATTGCTCGTGCGTTGACTGGTGGAAGCATGTGCCGTCGGGGCCGTGCATGCCACGCGATGATGAGGTGTTGTAGAGTAAGGAACCAAAGCTAACTAAAGCGCGCTGCTCACCATACGTTGTATGGAATTTGGGACAGTTCTGCTTTTCTTGTTCACCTCCCAATCTCGCCCGTCTTGTGTGTTGTGACATGAGTTTCTCATGTCACACTGGAGGGAAGCTAATGGAAGAACACGTTAGGTGAGATGTCGAGGAATAATTTGGTGGTTGGTACTTCATGCCTTGTAAATGGAGAAGACCAAGAGGATAGAGGAATGCTGTTTTTTTTTTGGCTATTTCACCATTTGGTAGTAAAACTTAACATGATGGGCGCAATTGTTAAAGCTCGCAAGCAGTATCGAAATTTGAACTAATTTGACTGGACTAGTGCAGAGGAATAATTTGGTGGTTGGTACTTCATGCCTTGTAAATGGAGAAGACCAAGAGGATAGAGGAATGCTGTTTTTTTTGGCTATTTCACCATTTGGTAGTAAAACTTAACATGATGGGCGCAATTGTTAAAGCTCGCAAGCAGTATCGAAATTTGAACTAATTTGACTGGACTAGTGCAGAGGAATAATTTGGTGGTTGGTACTTCATGCCTTGTAAATGGAGAATACCAAGAGGATAGAGGAATGCTGTTTTTTTTGGCTATTTCACCATTTGGTAGTAAAACTTAACATGATGGGCGCAATTGTTAAAGCTCGCAAGCAGTATCGAAATTTGAACTAATTTGACTGGACTAGTGCAGAGGAATAATTTGGTGGTTGGTACTTCATGCCTTGTAAATGGAGAATACCAAGAGGATAGAGGAATGCTGTTTTTTTTGGCTATTTCACCATTTGGTAGTAAAACTTAACATGATGGGCGCAATTGTTAAAGCTCGCAAGCAGTATCGAAATTTGAACTAATTTGACTGGACTAGTGCAGATTGTTTTTGGAAATATTGCCGTTTTGAGTATTTTTGGGTGTTTTGTCATAAGCTGGTAGCTTGAATAGCTTTAGACATACTTGGGTGCCTAATCTTTCAATATGAATGTCCATTTGTCATGTAGTATGAGTCATGAGTACACTCTGTCCAAAGTATATTCTTGTTTTGTAGCTTTAGTAAAAGTTGCTGCTCTTTTCTTCCTTTCTTACTTTTGCAAACTGTAGAGTTTGTCTAACCTTCTGGTTCCTACTGATATTACAAAAGCTGGTTAATGTTTCTTTTTCTTCAAGATTTCTAGATGTCAATAACTCAGTACCTTTCTCTATTGAGTCTATATGGACACTGAACATATAAGATCTCACCGCATTCTTATGTATGTGGTTTTGAATCATTGAGTGCGAGACTACTTGCTTCTGCCCTCTTTATGGTTATGGAACCTTGCCACCAAAAAGAAAAAAAGAACACAGTTATCTGTTACTATTCTCTTAACCTTTTGATTTGAAATATACAACATAAATATTTGTTATTCATGCTTCTCAAGGAAGCATTTATGGAGTATATGATGGAGGATTATCAGTCAGCCTACCTATCAAATATTGAATGCATGTACTTACAGGTTTCCAATTGTGGAGCCAGACCATGGACACACTAAACTTCGTCTCTCAGAACAAGGTCTAGAGGCAATTCGAAGGATTGAAACTCCTATCGCCATTGTTGGTGTAAGTTAAGCCTTGTAATTCGTAGAGTGGCAAACTATCGATCTGGAAAATCTTTTCTCCTCAACCAGACCAATCATGATCTTAATGGTTTTTCTTTGCAACATTGACACCTAAATGATCAACTGCCTGTGAACCCAGGTCATTGGTCCCTATCGATCTGGAAAATCTTTTCTCCTCAACCAGCTTCTCTCCTTATCATGTGATAAAGGTAGTTAGGTGCTGCTTCTATTATTACAAATGCAGGTTCACTAAAATTTATAAACGTAACAAGGATGTGACAAACTTAATTATGCAGGTTTTGGAGTTGGTCATATGCGAGATACTAAAACCAAAGGTGATGTGATTCTCTATTTTCCTGGACTTTTGCCTTTGTTATTATCTTGTCTATTTGCATATTAAAGCTTATGAAGCAATCATTGTACGTTTTCCTATTGTTGCAGGTATATGGATTTGGGGTACTCCTGTTGAGATGGATGTTGATGGTTCCAAAGTTTCTGTCCTTTATCTAGACACTGAAGGATTTGAAAGTGTTGGGAAATCAAATGTGTATGATGATAGGTTTGTGCTAGAAATGACCTCTTTCTGATTTCCTTGTCCTTTGATGGAAAATTCACTACTGTAACCTTTTCGTTTTTCATTGTAGAATATTTGCTTTGGCAACTGTCTTAAGTTCAGTACTTATCTACAACCTTCCTGAGACGGTGCTCCCTCCTTCCCTCCCTCTGCAGGTGTGTGTTTGTGTGTGTGTTGGTTGGTTGATTATATTGTCATGGCATTGCAGGTGCGTGAAGCTGATATATCTAGGTTATCATTTGCTGTCGAAATTGCCGAAGAATTCTATGGAAGGTTGTCATCTCTTTTTTGTGCCTTCTGTTTTCGTTTCAATCTGCAACACTAACATTTCTCTTCTCCATTTGTTTGGGTCTGTGCTGCATGGTGTTTTGCAGAGTGAAGGTAACACCCCATTTTCATGAATTTGAACCTGCAAAATACGAATATGGACAGCTTTTTTATTGAATGTGCTTGTTTCTTCAGGGGCAGGATGTCGCTTTTGAGCCGGCAAAGCTTCTCTGGCTTATCCAGAGAGATTTCCTCCGTAAGTCTCTTCTGGAATGGCTCTCTCTATTAAGATGATTTGTGAACAGTTCCATTTTGTTTGGGAATGCAAAAGCTTGACCTTCAGGCTGGCATCCTTGATATCAATTGTGGAAATAGTTCAGCAGTCTGCTTTGCATGTAATCAATCACATAAGAATATCATGTGACTATTCTGTTTCGGTCTTAGTTTGTGAGTCATTGTGCTACAGAAATAGAGAAATGGTACAATGAATTATTTGTGATACTGGTAATTATTGCCGCCTCAGTTTTTGTGTGATCACCTGTCACTAGCATGTTTTTATTCTTTTATGAACTGAAAACTCAATTTGTAAGTTAAATAGATCCAACTCCTAAATGTGCTTATTTGACCTCGCTAATGGGAAAAGTGTGTGAATGATCGTTAATACATTACTTGTAATACCTGTTAATCTTGTTGATGGGGACAGGTGCCCTGTACCGAAACCTTTTGACATTCTGGCTTGCTAAATGAATGGGCTTAGCCAATAGTGGCTACTGTAATACCATGTCAATATTTGTTACTTTATAATTTTTTTACTGTTTTATGATACCTATTATGGAAGTAGAATATAAAATTTTGTAGATTAAATATGTCATAACATGATATTTTGGTTCTAAATAATAAACTCTTCCTTCATTTCAGTTGTGTCGTCTTTCCATTTATTTGTCTTGTATTTTGCCAATCACTTTTATTATTAGCAAACCAAATTTACTTGTGCTAAATATGTGAATTTTTTCTGAGTTGGATTCTTTGACATTGTATACAGAAGGAAAATCTGTACAACAAATGGTTAATGAAGCTCTCCAACGGGTGCCTAATGATAATGGTTAGTCCGAGTAACCATACTGACTCTCTCATGTCTAGTGCTCTCTCATGTCTAGTTGAATTGATGTATATTTTTTTTTGTAAATATGTCTGCAGGGGACAAATATATTGATGAGGTATAGTTTGTTTATGAAATCTACACCTTTGGGCCAAAAGATGTTAGATCCGAACTCTTCTACAATATTTGTTTTATATGTGCTTTTAGGTCAATCAAATAAGAGATTCTTTGGCAGTTATGGGTGACAACAGCACTGCTTTTAGCTTGCCACAGGTGCATTTCTTATGACTTCCTCCCAGTATCTGATTTGAATTGTCTTGATTGCTCTGCCATTTTTTCTCTATGATGCCAATAGATGTTGATGCTTTCCATTTTTACTGTATATATACCCATAAATCATACGGACACTGATTTTGTTTATGCAGCCTCATCTGCAAAGAACAAAATTATGTGAAATGGAGGACAAAGAGCTCGAACCCTTGTATGTAAAAAGGCGGGAACAACTAAAGCAGCTTGTTTCATCCATCATAAAACCAAAAATCGTGCAGGGGAAAACTCTGAACGGGAAGGATTTTGTGTCTTTCCTGCAGCAGGTAAAATACTTTCAGATGTGATCATTGCTGATTTGTATCTAATCCATTAAGGCTGTGTTTAGTTCCCGAAAAGAGAATGTGAAGTTTGGTGAAAATATCGCATCGGACACTGTTGCACACTGTAGCACTTTTCGTTTGTTTGTGGTAATCGTTGTCCTACCATGACCTAACTAGGCTCAAAAGATTCGTCTCGTCGTGTACATCAAAACCATGTACTTAGTTTTTTTATTTACCCACGTTTAGTGTTCCATGCATAAGGAGAGAGATTTGATGTGATTTGACGTGATAGGTGAAAAGTGAAGTTTGGAGAGAGAATTTTTGGCTTTTCAAGGGAACTAAACAGGGCCTAAAACTGTTGGTAACTTTCCTTTTGTGTTTCCAGATTCTTGAGGCTTTGAATAAAGGTGAAATTCCATCAACGGGATCCCTCGTTGAAATTTTTAATAAAGCCATCCTTGAGCGCTGTCTGAAGGTGTATAGGGATAAAATGGATGGCTTAGGCCTACCTGTACCATTAGATAAACTGCAGCAAGTTCATGAGATGGCAAATGATGAAGCTAAAATAATCTTTGACAAGCAGCACTTTGGTAAACACCATGCTGCTCAGTCAGTCCTCAAGCTTGAAGATGAGATTAAAAAGGTTGGTTAATATTAATTACTTTTTTTGGATACGTTTGGGTTACATTCACATTGAAAAAGGAAATCCGTCTTGAAATGTTATTTTTTGCATGATAACTGACAATGGTATTGTAATATTCATACGGTACATTATTGTTTCTTTTGTTGTTCTTGACCTTGTTATGAAAATATAGTTCCACTTGTACAGTTTGAATTTTTTTATGGCATGCTATGAATGAAGTTTTGCTTTTCTATTTCCTTGCTGTGGACTGTGGTACATCTCTTTCTTTCATGAGAGATTCATGCCTTGAAATTAACTTTCACCTTTTGTCACATTTATAAGATAATATGTTTTACATACTTACAGGTATGTACTTTGTAGGTGTACAGAAATTTCCTTCTAGCCAATGAGTATCAATCATCAAAGCTTTGTGAAGCTCGCTTTTCTGAGTGCGAAGATAAGATGGATCACCTTCAAGTCTTGAAACTTCCTTCAATGGCAAAATTCAATGCAGGATTTACTCACTGCAACCAAAGTTTTGTAAGGGAATGCGTTGGACCTGCAAAAGACAGCTATGAACGTAGAATGTCAAAGGTTTGCCTCCTAATTTTGAATATAGTTTTCATGTTAGTCTTCAAGTAGAATAAGTGTGAAATCACAAGTTTGATTGTTGTACCTTTGCCATATGTGTTTGTATGCATATATTTTACAGCCTAGTTAGCCAATACAAACAAAACCTCTTCCTCTTCTACCTATTTTTAGTCATTTCAATTCATCTGGCATCCTGAAGAAATTTGGTTACTTTCTTATTTTTAGCGAGTTTGCTCCTGTAGAATGGCTAGCCTTGGTTGTGAATGTCGGGATGTAAGCTCATAAAAAGATAAAATGTTGTATCATTGAGTGACTTGAGTCTTTAAGATGCTTCATACTTTTTAATATTTGTTATGGTTTGCATGGACTGAACTCCAATTTGGTATTGCATTCAGATGCTTGTCAAGTCTCGTGCTCTTTTCATCAAAGAGTACAATAACAAGCTTTTCAATTGGTTGGTGACCTTCTCTTTGGTCATGGTGGTCATCGGGCGCTTTGTCATCAAGTTCTTCTTACTTGAAATTGTTGCCTGGGTGATGTTTATCTTCCTGGAGACCTATACGAGAATGTTCTGGTCTGCAGAGTCCTTGTACTACAATCCAGCCTGGCACATCATTGTTTCTTCGTGGGAAACTATTGTGTACAGCCCTATTCTTGATCTGGACAGGTAGTCTCTTTACTCCATAAAGTTTAGTATTATCATACTACGCTGGTTTTGTCCCTGACATGCAATTCCTTGTACAGATGGGCCATCCCCATTGTCATAATGCTGTCATTTGGGATTCTTTACTGGAGATGCTTTGGTGGTAGAAGGAAACGGGGCAGGGGCTCCCTCCTGCCATTGCACAAGAACTCATACAAGAACTCAAGTCGCCCAAGATCAGACTAGTGATCCAAAGATTATGTTTTTCTTTTTTTGATGATTGGTACAAAATATCAACTTATAGAAGAGAAATCGAACTGCCTGTTGTGGATCATCTGTCCGTGCTGTTGGATGGGCTTGTTTTGACGGGTGCCCCGGCAATGCATCTCGGATTCTTTTTGATCGATGGAGAGGCAGTGGAACTACTGGCTTGGGACACTTGTGCAAGCCTCTGTTGTAATTCGTACCAAGATGTCCATCTTTTGTAGCTAGGCTGTTCTTACAAGTTACGACCTCAATTCATTGATTATTGTTTACATGCACCGCAATTTTTACATGAATTTTGTTCCTAACAAATCATATACAATATTGTAAGGGTGTATTGTGATAGTCGTAATGAGTTGAAATTATTGATCCGTGGGACTGGAAATTCGTAGTATTATTATTTATCTATATACAGCTGGTGTCATCCCACCTGTCCTTCTGGCTTATCAGCCACCAATACTTTCTCAGACCAAATCAGCCATCAGTTAACGGTACTTTTCAGCACCAGCCACCCGTCAGATGAAAAGGTTACCCATCTGCATATTATAATCCTTTTGGTTAGAGCTCTGGGCTTTGATTTGTCAGTGTAAAATTTGAACCTTGGTGGTGGGCGGCCGCAACATGCCTACCGGGCACTGACACTTAAATGCCGATCATGCGCTTTCGATCAAAACTGAACTTGTGAAGCCAACCACCGCCGATCATGGCAACATTACATTGCGGTGTGGTGGCCTATTGCGTTTCACGAACAGAACGAGTACTAGAGATCCATTGAAGCATGCACAATAAGTCAATGACCAGTTGACCATGTCTGTCCACAATGAACAAATCCGCATCGCAGGATTAGCGATGTCCACTACAATGTACGGCGAAATTGTCAATTTATCATTCTTGCCGTCAGGGCCTTCAAAAGGGTCGGATGGAGCAGAAGAACACCTAGGAGGTTGACCCGGATGAAGCTGGTCCTCCGCACATCCTCTTCTGGAGATGCTCCAGGCTCGCCACCCGGTGCAGCGATTCTGTTCTGCCCATCTTGCCAGCCGCCAGGGCCGCGTTGACGAAATCATCGTCCTCTTGAGCCGAGGAAGCTATCTCTGGCATGTAACCATTGTTACCTCCAATTTCGCTCGGGCTGGCAAAATAACTGTTCGGGTCATCTTGGATGGGGACAGCAGCATCGGAGGTGGAGTCAGATGGGGAACCGTTGAATGGCATGCTGAGGGACGACATATCAGATACAGCAGGGAACAACGCATTCATGCCTGTCACTCGCTTCACTGAGTCCTCAGCCATCTTCACCTGCAAACATGATGCATTCCCAGATTCAATCAGAATGACCCAAAACAAGCAGTTACTTTTGGAAAGTCTGTAGAATACAACAGCCATTGATTCCCTATAACAACTTGGGTGCGCGATTCACCAAGTGCTAACATTTGAAACAACCCAAGTTCCCCAATTCAATAGATGCAGGGCTCAAACAGCACAAACAAAGCAGCATACCTTTGCTCGTAAGGTTTCAACATCTGCCTTAAGCACCCTATTGTCAACAGCAGCCTCATTGAACTTCTGATTAACATCCGCAAGGCGCCTTAACAGCGAAGAGTTTTCAACTCTTAACTGTGCTACCTGTAACAGGGCATCCACAACCCAGCATGTTAGACAAGAGGCCAATTCAGCAAGTAAAAACAAAAGCATAAGCCATCAGACCTGTGCCTCCAGTTCATTCAAGTGAGCTGCCTTTCTGCTTCTCGAACGCCTGGCTGATTCTCGGTTGGATTGCTTCCTGGAAACAGTAAAAGAAACTGGCATCACCTCCAAGAATAGCATGCACAACAAATTTACTATCTAAAACTACTAGTAAAGCACAAGATGCAATCCAGCATATCCATATGTGAAAACTGAATCTTCTGACATCATTGACAGAGACGTGGATGTCAACTCTATTTAGTTCACCATAGCTTTATAGGCCATGTACAAATGTGTACGGCTGTGGAACTAAGCCAACACAACTTTAACAGGGAGGCTAAAATTATTGCCAACTTAAAAGTAAGTACACCGATCTACTTGAGAATTGGTCCACTAAATAATACTAGAGCATATAAGAAAAGAATGGTAATACAAATTATAAGTGTCGGCATACAAATATATAAATGTTTGATTCCATAAAGTAAACTAACGATGCGCATACATTTCATAAAAAAAAAGATCACCTTCTCTGCAGTCTCTGTTGAACAGGGTTTGCATTTCCAGTAGTCTCAGCTTCTCCTTCCATGTCATCATCATCTGATTGCTCTCGTGAGGAAGAGCTAGTAGTTTGCTTAACAAGGATATCGGCATTTTGTACCACCTGTGGACCTGATCCCCCACCTGGAGCACCAGCTAGTTTGTTTTGAACTGGAATCACATTACCTGATATGTGCCCATGATCCAATCCAGATCATAGTACAGCCATTCAGTCAGATGTCATATAAGAAGTTATAGCTACCAGCTCAAAGAAAAGATATTAACCAGGGGAAAGCTTGGTGATTCATTTATTTCAACTAGAAGGATCGATCTGTCCCAATAATGTATGAATGGGTTGTTTAGTCTGACTTCTTGTGCTAGCCCGACATCATTCTGTCTCCCACATTCTCTCCTTTCATCGGTTTGTTTTTTTACTTCACGAATAGAGTTAAAAAAAAACTAGCATTTACAGTTCGTGCATGTTTTGCCACGTAAAATAGCATGATGTCCATGAAATCATGATTCCAGCTACTTGGTCCAATTCTGAAGCAAACTGCCTACCGCCCTACCCTCGTATTACTGGACGGACATGCCCTAAGGACAGAGCCATACATGAATTACCAATCATAAGAGGGTGCCACAATCACCACGAACATGTATGCTCAAGCTAACAGTAATAAATTGAAATAGAAACATCCTAATAAAAATAATCTTAATCCTTTCCTTTCAGAAAAGGAAAGAAAATTTGGTGCTTAGAAGGTTAAAGAGAAACTGAAGGTCTAAAAAGCTATTATGTGAGAGTGGAGCATGAAGACTTAAACTCGTTAGAGTGGACTTTAATAATTAGTTTGAAGACGTGGGAAGAGGATGAGTACCTCCGATGGGATTAACGGGGCCTGCATGCGAAACATCCACGTTTGGCAAGGAGGAACCTGCTGCGGAGCGTTCTGGAGGTGTTGCACCAGAGGCCTGCGGATAAAAAAGGTATGGAATATTGAAAAGTAACATACATACAAAAAGAGAGACAGGGAAAATGCATGCTGTGCTCCCATTCAATTTACTGTAGCACTTAGTACTAGGTGTCAGGCTTTACAGATGTTGAGGAAAGATAATTCGATGCACAAAGTTCTGATCAACATAATCTAACAAACTAGGCTCATATAATTCTGAAATATATATATATATATATATATATATATAGGAAAATTCCTTTCTACCATCGCTAGTAGCTACCATCACCTGTGTATCTCATGTTAGAAGACGTGTATGACCCAACAAAGAGTATGTACATGTAATATATGATGATACTAGACTATGTAGATGGTATGTAGGTTGAGTATGTAAGGGTACTTTGAGTATGTGGACATACTAATTTCTATATATTAGTATAGTGGTATTATCATAATAAATTTTAAAAATAGGGTTGCTTCTGAATTTTTTCGTGCAACTAGCTTTGGAGTATCTTAGAATTAGTATACGGACATACTCAAACTGATAAATGAGTATGTGAACATACACACAATGGTATATTGATGGTGATGGTAGCTACAAGCGTTGGTAGATAAAACTCGTCCTATATATATATATATATATATATATATATATATATATGAAATAAGCTAATTCACTTATCAAGGAATCGACAAAAACGTATAGGAGACAAATCAAGCTGATACTACTTTACTTATCAAGGAAACAACAATAATGCAAAGGAGACAAATCAAGCTGATACTACTCA
This sequence comes from Echinochloa phyllopogon, assembly GCA_033239725.1. NCBI lineage: Eukaryota > Viridiplantae > Streptophyta > Magnoliopsida > Poales > Poaceae > Echinochloa > Echinochloa phyllopogon. The sequence continues at coordinate 3,886,242 of BTCW01000009.1, read as the reverse complement.
CGCACTCAACTATTGCAAAGTCACCAACGAACCACAACACCACAGCATAGTTGGATTTAACAACCGAGTGCAAAGTCACCAACGAACCACAACACGACAGCATAGTCGGATTTAACAACCACCCACATATGAATTGAAAGGAACCGCCAATTTACAAAAAATATATATCTAAGTAACAACTTAATGCCATAAACGCATTGATTCTTCACAAATTCACATTTCCCACATGAACAATTACGCAGTTACACACCATCTCATTGCAACCACAAAGGTCTAGGACTAAAAGAACACACATCAGTTGTTTCATACATCTACGAATCACTAAGAGAACTACGCGGAGCAACGTAGCACTATGCATGCATACCATAGACTGATCATATAAGAACACAAAACAAGTTACCATGCGCCCTAACCATTCGAATCAAACAGCATTGCAGGTGAGCTTAAGCTATAGGGAAGTGCTCATACCCTCCACATGGCGACGGCAGCGAGGTCCTTCTCCAGCTTCTGCTTCAGCATCGCGTTGTACTCCACCGGGTCAACAGCCGAACTCGATCCCGCCGCTGCCACCGGCGCGACCCCCAGTGGCTTGCTCTCCGCCGCCTCAACTCCAACTCCAACTCTACCGCCACCCCTCCCCACGCCCGCAACGCGCCCCGGGCTGTCGAGCACGGCCTCCTCCAGGAACTTCTGGAAGTACCACTCCGACGAGCACCGGTTCATCGCGCCCGCCTCGTCCTCCGCTCCCACTCCTCCTCCTCCTCCTCCTCCGCCACCGCCTCCTGGTGCAGCAACAGCGCCGGTGGCCGCCGCTTGAGGATGCGGCGGGACCCAGTAGGGATTGGGGATCTCCTCCACGGAGAAGACACGCTCCATGAGGGATCGAGCCGGATCGCGGAGCAGGGGAGGGAAATTTGGGGCGGATTCGCGAGGTTTCGGAGGATTGGAGGGTTTGATCTGGAAATTTTGGAGAATTTCTTCTCTGGTTGGGTTTGGTGGAAGCGAAGAGAAATGGAAGGGAAGAGCCGAAGAGGGGAAGATGGGTTGGACGGTGGCTGTAAATGAGTCAGCACACACGGCTTCACGCCTCTACGCGCACGCCGGTGTTGCTTCCAAAACGTGCATTTTGTTTCTAGCTTTGGACATCAATCTTTTTCCTTGCACATAGTATATCTATCTATCCTTTTTATTAAATATATTCTTATGTGGAAATGAAAATTTTATTTTAAATTGTCCTATCTATATTTTTATTTTTGTGCGGGAAAAAAATTATAACTTGAGCCGAGTTATTGTAGGAGCAACAAAGGACTGCTATGACTCGCAAAGTAAACAAAAAAATGTTATTGTACTAACAAGAAATCGATCGGTTGCGTGGGGTTCTACGGATTATGATGATTAATTTCTTTACGATGATTCGTAAAGCCTATGAAAGCATCATGCTTTCTTAAGAACTTAGCTCAAACATAAACAAAACCCAAGCACTGAAAGAATACCACTCTTCTTTTGAACATATCTCAAGTGGTTGTGTTAAAATATCTTAGCGTGGCATTCTTTATATGTTCCAACACGCAGTGAACGTAACATCTACATGATCAATAGAATTAAAAGGACTAGAATGCACCTCTAAATTTCAGCTCGACGTATATTGTGATGGTGACATGGCGTCGATATAGACGAATCACGATCAATCATAGGGTGACATGGACGTGACGTGGACACGCTCGATTTTACAACGTGATCCAAGCTTATCCCCTATTCTGCTGCACTAATGACATGACCAAAGGTCCAAAGTGCATACACAGATTCTGGGATAGCCCCTTTCCCGTTTCCGGATGGAGGGATATCCTTGTTATTGCCTGATTGAGGTTTCGGTCTCATCCAAAAAGCGAGGCCACTGAATTCTTTCCATGGATAAAGACTCCCCATTTATATCCCCATTTGCACGCTGCCGGGTCCTCTTTTTTTTCTCATTGGTTAGAGCCTCGACATCAGATCAACACAGAAAATTAAATGCATATTGATGCATTTTACCATTTAATCTAGATATATGTTTCCTTTTTTTAGGGCGATATATGTTCCTTTTCGAAAGAGAACTTTGCACCCAAATTGACTTCTTACTACCTTTAAAAAGATGTGAGACTCTACTAGATTCTTCAGTTTTTCTAAAAACAAGTGCTCAATATTTTCCTGTTCTTTACTCGCAAAAAAAATATTTTCCTGTTCTTGCGTGTAAACGCTTCTTGAGTGCCTGCCCAAACATGTGCCACCTTTGAAGCTGTATGTTTTGATACCAATTCTAAGGAAACTTGTACTAAGTTTCTCTTTACATGATTTTATTAAAAAAAAACAACAAAACGCCGGAGTCAAAACTCACATGATATCCTACCTGTTCATCTTTTTCTCTCCTTTTCTAGGCGGAGTTTTGGGATCCACTTGAAAGCAAAGAAGATGGCAGCGCGTCGCTTCCCGGATGCATCTTGGCGCACGCAATTGACTTTTCATGGACCCTGTGCCCTTGCCCTGGACAGGAGAGCACATCCTGATTTAGCTGTTTAGCTCGTCAAATGCACATCTGCACGAATGCTACGAAGGGAGCACAAGTCATACGCAGCTACCTGTACATGGACAGTTCAATATCAACACTGCTTCTTCAGGTCCAGTCCAGATATGCTTCATCTCCTCTTTCATGCCATCAGGGCTGACTTAAATACAGAATTGAGTACCAGAAAAGTTTCAGTAAATAAAGATTAAAATCTTAAAATCGTGACAGCATCGGGCGCTGAATTTGGAACTCATCATCTGGGATTGAACTGACCATAAATAGAGATTAAATAAAAGGCATCAACATAAATAGAGGCTGGAATTGAGTCTCCATTATCCAGAAACCCAACATCTGGGACCACTGGGATCATTCTGTCCCAGCCTGATGGACATTGATATTCTTCCACAAGATAGCAAGAGGCACAGCTTGAAGGCAATGTCACTTTCAGCGCAGCCATTATGCTGCCTCATCCATGGACACCAACTGTTAGGTTCAAATGACAAGCCAGCCATATAAGCATGACCTTATCCTCTCCTACTCCTATCCGCTCAGGAGTCAGGGGAGCCTTATTCCAATATTCCATATTTCAGACAAAAGAGCTCAGCATATGGAATTTTACAATCCTTTTCCTTAAAACCATAATAAAATAACTCAATCTCATACTTCAGACAATTAGCGACCTACCGCCTTTATTCATTTTTACATTCCATGCAGGGATAGAGTTCTCAGAACTGCAGAAGCACCAAACAGCACTAGCTGAACTATTGATGCTAAACCCTTGACCAGACTACCACAAAAACTGGTGTTCTATTGTGTTCTAATCAGCTTGCTCATGATGGAAGTGATCACATCAGTGGCATAGCAGCCTTTATATTCCTGGTATACTCCTCTAGCCTTTTCAGTCCTTCTTCAGGAGTAGCAGCTTCACATAACTGTCTAACAATTGCACTGCCAATAATCACACCATCTGCTCCCCAGCCTGCAATCTGTTTAATTATGAAGGTATCAAAAAGCTGTAACATCGATAATAGTAGGCCTCATGCTCAGCGAGAAAGTTCAGAGAAGTCCAATTCACCTGTTTCACATGCTCTGGAGTCGATACACCAAAGCCAACAGCTACAGGTTTGTCTGTAACCTGTAAAGTCAGGAAGATAAACATTCTTGAACACAAATTTGCACAGAGATGTTATTGTACTAAAACAAATTCACAGTTTACTGATGATTAACAGATTATAGTTCCCTAACCTTCTTGATCTCCCTAAGAAGATGTTCTACACGTAAATTTACATTTGAACGTGCACCTGTAACTCCGACTGCACTCACCTGCATAACATACAGGTCAGTAATGCCACTGATCACTAAATCAAACTCAAGTGCAGTCTGCAGAGGCCAAATATGATGGTGAAATAGAATGGCCAGGCATGTGTTCAACGTGCCATAATGCTTATATCTTTCTGTATAAGCATGTCAGGTGAAATGAACTTCATTGTTAATTCACAGACGTGATATACTAGTTCACAGTTATTCCCTATGTTGTATGCCCTAATTCAGGATGAAAACTTTTACCTTGGGCAGACATAAAACATATCCAGAATATATAAAGATGTCCAGGACTTTTAACTAGGAAAAATAGCTGGGATCTTCTAGGCACTCACAAGATAAAGAAATCCTTCCGAAGCTTTTGCAATTTCTATCATCCTCTCTGTTGGTGTGGTTGGTGTTGTAAGCAGCACCTGTGGGCAATCATGCAAAATATAAATGATAAATGGCTGGTATTCAAGCAAGTCAGGCTATCTCCTCTGTTGAGTAGTCCGCCGTCATGACTAATACGCACAGATATTCTGCTGTGACACCAGCCCGAGTTATCCAAAATATAATTTAAAATGGCCTTAGCCTAGCCTATTCTGGATTTCTGAAAAGCTTGACATCTGAGAGCCCAATAGACAATATCTTGCTTCTAGGGCCAGGCTGATCCAATGTCTACAAGATCTTTTGCAACTGTGTATTTTTGGGGGCCTGGACTGGACCTAGCCCAAACTGAAGATAAGTAGGTGCAGGTGTCACCCTGAGCGAGAATTTAGTTAGGAACCAGATAGCAACACAAATATGCAAAATACAACAAATTTTGTGTGAACAGTATGACAAGATGAGAATGGGTATGAACCAGCTCTATGTTGTGCATAATGGCCTCACTCCTCAGCAACACCGCCTCCTCCAAAGGAAGATCAGGTACTACAAGTCCTACAACATATAGTGTAAAATATCGATCTGATTGACAGAACAACAGAATGTCTGGATCAAGTGTAAATCATGTTCACCATAAACAGAAGATACAAGAACGAGAAACATCTTATAGTAACAAAATACAATAGAATAACCAAAATTTGCATGACTCGCTAATTCACTATGTGAGGAAATTTACCATGTACGCCAGCTTGTCTGATAGTGGCCATGAAGCTTCCCACTCCACGCTTCAGAATTGGGTTGTAGTATGTGAAGAGAACTATAGGGCAAGACAGCTCAGGTATAACCCCCTTTAGCATCTCTATGACAGAATTGAGTGTAGTGCCTTTCTTAAGTGCCCGTGTTGCTGATGCCTGAAAACGACATGAGGTTATTAAAGCTGTAAACGCTATATGAAACCACATATGCTGCAGCTGGTGAAAGAAGATACCATCGCAAATGCTACCTGAATAACTGGCCCATCAGCCAGTGGATCCGAGTATGGTACACCAATCTCAATCACATCTGAACCGCAGGAATCGAGGATCTTCAATGCTTTCGATGTGGTTGCCAAGTCAGGATCACCCGCAGTGATGAACGGGATGAATGCAGTCTGAAAATCTGCAAGGTTAGATATGCCTCTTATACTCAATTCCTACTCCAAAAACAATATTTCTCACAGTAAGACGCAACATAAGGCAAGATCACTGCAACTAAAGGTGTGACTCCACCAAGTTCCAAATGCAGATAACTTGCTGAAAACGAATAGACTACGGCACTACGCAAAAAGACACACTTGTTTTGCAGATAAAATTAGTTCAGTGCACATCCAGCCAATATTGCGCAAAGCAAGACCAGGACTTTGACTGAAGATTAAGACCATAAATTCTGTAGAATCACTGGACCTGAACATATACACAAGATTATCAATTTTTCCCTGCAGCTTTTGATGAGTAGTACAGTTTGTATGGTCTTTAGTAATACTATAATCGAGTGTGGCCTACAGTTTTCAAATACAAATTAGCATATTTCCAAACAGCAACAAAATAATTCCTGACGAACTCATCATCCACAGCTATATAATACGGAGTAGTTCATTAACCAAATATATTACGGAGTATAAACCGTCGGAAACGAAACAATTGCAAGAAAGCTAAGGAAATGTTGTTGGTTTTGTAGTGGAATGCACAGGATAGTTCCAAACCACTGGCAGCGGCCACCATTTCAACTCTGCAACTCAATCAGGAACAGCAAGAGATGCAGAGGGTTGGGCGAATTGGCCCCAGGGTTGCGACGAAACGAAGGGCGAGGGCTGAAACGCACGCACCTTGCCCTGCTCCCTGAGCCTGGAGAAGGTCTCCGCGACGCTGCGCTTGCCGGTGACCTCGCCGTGGTCGTCCATGGGCGCTGCGCTGGCCGAGAACTCCTCCGCGTGCCAACCCCGCTGGGGCAACGGCGAAGCGGCCGGCGACGAGGAGGCGACGGCGGTAGTGGATGCGATTGCAAAGGTCAAACGTGACGTGTACCAATCACCGGTGGGCCGTGGGCCGTGGCCTATCTGCGGGCGAGTGTGACTTTTGTGACGTGGCCAGTGCCCAGTGGCCTTAACCTTGAGCCCGGCTCGGCTCGGCTATGATTTTCGCTTTGGGCTCGTCTCGATTGATGTTGCGGCTGCGGGTTGAGTTTGTGTAAATTTTTGCAGTTGGCTCTTAACCCTGAACTAGTTTTAGAATTTCTATAATCATAGTAATTTCAAATTTATACTGTCATGGCAGGCTAAGCCACAGTCCTAACTCCTGAGCCACCCACTGATCGTGGATTCGTGGTACTCGCAGTAGCTAAAGCTGGCTATACATATACGGATTAATATAATGATATTGTTTGGAAGTCGGACTTCGGACGAAAGGAACGGTGCCCTGGCCCCTGCCACTCCGGGGCACGAAAGGGCAGCAGGGTCACGTACTTCCACCGGTCGCCGTGGCCCGGTAGCGGCCGTCTCGTCGTTCTCCAAGCACAGCATTTCGCGTGAAACATGTGCATGCTGATGTTTACATCTGTTTCTTTGCCCGGCGCATAGATACACACATAGCGCGTGCATCCATCTGGTGTATCTTTCAGCTCTAATTGGCCAAGGAGGTCTGCTGGTCCTTTATGCTCCACTCGATGAGAGCACAAAGGAGAGGTGGAGCTTAAGACCAGTGTCCATGGAAAAAGATGGGAGATATCAAGTGTTGAAGCTAGTATGAGTGGTTTATTTTGTCTTTTCCCAATCCTTATCAATTTATATTTTTTTATGGCAGTGGCCCATATACTAAACTAGATATGGTAGCAAGACCAGAAGCCTCAAATTTAAATGCTAACAGACTCATATATTAGTTTTTCAGTTTTTGCAAACGGCTGGTGCATGAAACTCAATAAGAAGAAATAGAAAGGATGCGTGTTTTTGATGTTGGCTATCCTCAGTCATTGTCATATATTTTTGGAGCACAAGAATTACACGGAGTAGCTGACAACCGAACGTAACGAAGCTTGGCCACAAAATTCCAGCATATATAATTGAATAATCCTGCAAATCTTTTTCTCTTTATGAAACAATGATGAATCATAAAGATTTCATATTGACGTGTTATTGTTACAGAGCAATCGAATTAACTGCATCACATCAGATCATCCTCCGAATGAATGCCATTGAGATGAAAACTTCTGTCTCATATCATAAAATCCTCTCTTCTCTTATTATAATGGCCCTACCACGTTAGCAAATTTACTGATATGTTATAAAATTTAATGCCCATAAAACTGTTTATGAACTACATACTGATAATAGATCAGTTTGTAAAAGTTTCTTGTGGTAGAACCTGTCCATCTAGGTTCGAATCCTCGATCGGATGTCGCATTTTTCTGAATTTATTCCAAAATTTAACTGGTGTTATTTTTTCAATGGCAGTTGATGTGTCCATCAACAACGAAGCGCATGTGGTGACTTCATCAATCTTGACATTTGCCGGACCAGTCTCTTGGAGATGCTCATAGGGTAGAGTTTTCATGCGTGCGTGTATTCATAAGGTTGAGTATACTTACGTGGTGGGTGTCTATGTCTATACATAACATATACAAGATTTAGACCAACGAATGGCTGTAGTTTTATTCCAAGCACCATATATAAAGATTTCTCTTATAACTAAGAAGAAGGTACCTACCAATTTCGTGTTATAATTTTAGTGCCTCTGTTATCTTTCAGTAGGATGAGAAAAAAAGGTTTTCTAATGTCCATGTTATAGTATGCTAACAATATATTACATCTTCCATTATAAAGATCTAACGCTACTGTACAAACGAGGATATATATATTCTGACTAGAAGTATACATGTTTCTGCCAACACTACAAGAATAACTCACATCGGCACCCCTCATATGCCTCGGTGCACTTAAGATCCGGTGCTAATGTAACGTTAGCACCGGGTGCGAAATTGGGGCGCCCTCGGGAACCCTTTAGCACCGGGTTGTAACATCAACCGGTGCTAAAAGTCCCCTTTAGCACCGGTTGGTGTTACAACCCGGTGCTAAAGAGTCCCCCTCCTTTAGCACCGGGTGGTATTACGACCCGGTGCTAAAGGCCCTTTAGCACCGGTTCGTAAATACGATCCGGTGCTAATGTAGGTGTCACATGCTACTTCAAAAGGAGCGCATCTTTAATCCTATCACATGCGCTGTGTAGGTGAGATGGTTAGGTGGGTGCACACGCGTGAGCCAAGAGGTCTTGAGTTCGAATCCCGCAACACGCAAATATGCAAATATTTTTGGCTAGTGCCTCCACCTTTAGCACCGGTAGCCTCCACCAACACGCAAACACGCACCCTTTAGCACCGGAAGATTGGCACCGGGTGGGAAACCCGGTGCTAAAGGTGCTAAAGGGCTTTCCCACCCGGTGCCAATGTGCATGATTCTGGTAGTGCAAGCTAAAAGAAAAGGCAGCTTCAGTGCTTCTCTTCACTGATGACCATCAAGCTCTAGTTACGAGGGATATCAATGTCCTAATGTGCATATCATGGTAGTGCATTCTTCATGCTCCTGGCATATCTCTCTAGCCTCTTCAGCCCTTCTTTGGGAGAAGCTGCTTCACCTAGCTGCCTCACCATTGCACTGCCAATTATCACACACCGTCTGCACCCCACTCTGCAATCTGTGTCCATCCACAGGATGAAGGGGAAAACTATGAGTGAATAGTGCAATAAAAAGAATGCATGAGAGTATAGGCATAGTTCAATATATAAGAAACGAGAAACTTTTTTCTTTACCTGCTTTACATGCTCGGGTGTCGATATACCAAATCCAACAGCCACAGGTTTGTCAGTGACCTGTTTGACCTCCTGAATGAGAGACTCGACACGTGTGTTCACGTTTGCGCGGGGACCTGTAACTCCATTAACGCTTACCTGCGTGATATGATTGTTTGGGAGAAGGAAGGTGTTATCAGGCTGGTTAATCAGGCGCAAGCTAAATATTTGTAACAGGCGTTAGGGCCGGTTTAGTCCTGGAACGTACCAGATAAACAAATCCATTTGAAGCTTCTGTGATCTCCCTCATCCTGTCTTCCGGTGTAGTTGGAGTTGTAAGCAGCACCTGCATGATGCGTTCATGTCAGAGAGAGCTTTCTCAAAACTTACAGAAAATGAAATGCTTCATGGTGTATCAGCTAATTTGGTAAATGTTGTGAATGCACGACCTACCAGCTCGAGGTTGTTCTTCATGGCTTCACTCCTCAGAGCACTAGTGGCCACGTGAGGGAGATCAGACACTAGAAGGCCGTGAGCACCGGCTTCTTTGACGGCGGCGGCGAAGTCGGCAAGCCCTCGCTGCATGATGGGTTTGAAGTAGGAGAAGAGCACCACCGGGCAGGAGAGCTCCGGCGTCACCTCCCTGAGCATCGCCAGCACGCCGTCCAGGGTCACGCCGCCCGCCAGCGCCCGTGCCGTCGAAGCCTGGATCACCGGCCCGTCGGCGTAGGGGTCGGAGCACGGCACGCCGAGCTCGATGACGTCGGCGCCGCAGGCGTCCAGGAGCCGCAGCGCCTCCGCCGTCGTTGCCAGGTCGGGGTCGCCGGCGGTGATGTACGGGATGAACGCCGTCTGCGATCATGGCGGCACACCAAAGTTCCAGGTCAGAATCCGTACACGCGAACTAATAACTAAGCCTATATGCACAACACAAGCAAATAGTCTACTGACCTTGCCCTTGGCCATGAGCCTGGACATGGTCTGCGACACCGGCAGGCAACGCTTGACGGCGGGCTTGGGCACCGAGGCCGGCGGGGCGGTCGTCGGAGCCACCGCGGCGGCCGCCCTGATGGCCGGCAACGCGTTCCTCCGCCCCGGCAACGTCACGATCGCCGCCGCCCGCCTCGGGAGTGGCGACGACCGAACCGCCGGGGAAGAAGTAGACGCCTGGGAGGTCGATGCAACATTGAGCGCGAGAGCCATGCCGCGATCGGTAGGCAGGTGGTGGCGCAACGGTGGATTGATGGATCAACCGGTTGAAGTTTATCCGCTGGGTCGCGGGGACGGAGCAGCTCACTGTGGTCTGTAGCTCTGTCTGTGTTGTACTCCTACTGAGCTTCAATTGTGGGTCTTCTCGAACCCTGGAATGCTTTGGGTTTTCTGTTGCAAGGATGCTTGAGCTCCATGGTGCTTTCTGCCTATGTTTATATAGCCACAGCCGCAGCGGCAGCTGCAAGTCAAGCGACACGGGAAGAATCTTCCGGGATAGAAGTGATGGAGGTATGGCCGGGGCGCGCGCGTGGATTGAGATGTACTATGCAACGATCGATTCACGTGGAGGAAAACGTGTTTGATATTTAACTACTATGATCACGAGGTGCTTTCATGGTACAGGATTTCTCAGCTGACCTCCCACCATCCTAAGCCGATAAAGTTAGGTTTTATACTTCTATGTGGTTTAGATAAAATAAAATTCTATTTCATGGACATCGAGTAAATAAGAAAACATCTTTGTTTTTCCTTATCTTTGGTAAGTTCAACCGATTAATTATTACACAAATCTATAATAAGGTGAAACAATTCTCTCATTACACAAAACGAGTTTTACTACTTCGCAGACTTTGTAGGATTCGAACCATCATACCAACTAAAATGTTAGGAAAAAAAAGTAAAGTTCTAAACCTGATTTATTACTAAATCTCAATTTGTTCTTAACAAAGATCATAGTTGAAGTTTATGTATCGCTATTAACCCTATTAAGATACAATCAACAAGTAGTCATTGTGAGAGTATAACCAATGTCTCGCCCTCGACATCATGTTGCTTTGTCCGGCCCTGTGTCTGTCTCGTCCGTCAGATAGGCGCACCCTTGCCTACATTAAACCCGGGACGAAGCTAGTAGGGGACCATGTATGTACATCTCTGTCGGTCTAAATATATCAACTATGTACATATATCTTTTCTTATGCCCAAATAATTATATGATAGATACACAGTGACATCAGCATGCACCACACATACATGCACTCAGTTGCGTGCTGTCGATCTTTTATTTGCATAAAGTAATATCTTTTTTCAGCCAGAAAAAACTATAGTTCACCAAACAAGTAGCATTAAGCTTATGCCAATGAGAAGAGATCATTAAAAATTCCCAGCCGTGTTTTCTTTTCTTTGGTTCAGACACGTCAAAATCGTTATAATTTAAGTACACCACCTATATATGGCTATATATATTGTCGCAGTCAGCCAGATCACGGGTAGCCCCAATAGCCGCGTTTGAGTTTATAAACTTTGCGTTGACATTCAAAAGTTTATTACTCCGTATATGTAGTTTCTAGCTGTTATGAGTTTGGTGCCAGATACTCGGATCTAATTAAATTTGAAAGAATGGCACGTGGAGTGAACGGTACCAATCCCACCGTAGCCATCGCGGCTTCCTTTGTTGGGTTAAAAGTCAACAAAAAGAGTATAGTGCTGATGCTATACTGTGCACGCGCATATGTTTTTGCTCCGCTAACAAACTAATGTGTGTTTTCAACGAGTTTCATGTTTTTCCAATCCATGATAATTTATATAGACGGCTAAATCTCAAATTCTCAATCTTGGGACAATAACACTATCATACACGGCTTGGGTTTTTACCAGGAAGTAAGTAGTACACTGCTGGTTGCATGCCGTGTTGCATCTCAGGCGGAGGTGCCGGTTGCATACTCTTCTCTGTTCTCTCCCTCTCCGACGACTATTCAAAGATTGATTGATGATGATTTGTCACCCGTGCAACGCTAAAGATGGGTGCATTTGCTTGACGCGTTCCTACAAATGTCCCATTCGCAGATTTGTTTTAGAGAAGGATACGGAGCAATGGAGCCACTGCGGTTTTGAGCAGCAGTACGTATGTAGAGACTTGCCCATCCGCTTCTGTGTCCTAACTACCCTGCAGCATGCTGCCTAGCTTATCTTTGAATTGAATCTAGCCACACGTACTAGCTATTTTATTTTATTTTGAACGAACATATATAATCTAGCCACACTAATTTTATTTGCCAATAAGCTCGAGGTCCATTTGACAAAAGGATAAAAGCAGGGAGGTCGAGCTTATTGGCAGATAAAGACCGGCACTGTACACTGAAGCATTTGGAAGGACATCGTGGTGAGGAGCATGCATAAAACATGCGCGACACGTGCGTGCTGATGTTGACATATGATAGCTGTTATCTGTTCCTATAGACCACAAACAGTCAAGCACAACCACTAATAATTCCTGGATCATGAAATAATCTTGCAAAAAAATTGCTTTCAAAACAAAAGGCATCGTCATACGGTTTTTGTGTAATGGTAATCTAATTGTTGCTACCATTATTTGTGCAAAGCAATCTTGCTGCACCGGACTGCATGTCCTTTGTTTTTATTTTTTTAAACGAATTCGTCCTTGGTTTCTAATGTACATCCTAACAACCTATTATAGTGGTCTAATAACCACTGGTGCTAAGATAGCAAAGCATCATCGTTCATAGATGATGCGTACTACTAGTGTACATCTTTCTCTGTCAGAAACCCAAATTAACGAAGACCGAGGCAGCTTTCATCCAAGCTTCATTATGCCATCGAGCAGATTTATTGGTACTGTATCTATCTACACATCATGGTAGCGCATTCTTCATGCTCCGGGCATATTTCTCTAGCCTTTTCAACCCTTCTTTGGGAGAAGCCGCTTCGCCTAGCTGCCTCACCATCGCGCTGCCAATGATCACACCATCTGCACCCCACTCTGCAATCTGCCCACGAACAATTTGTGTGGAGAAAAAAACCAGTCAAACTTATGCGATAAAATACGTGAAAATATGTTTGTCAGACATTAAGAAATAATTTAATTTGGTAAGTTTCTTTACCTGCTTTACATGCTCAGGTTTCGAGATGCCAAAGCCAACAGCCACAGGTTTGTCAGTGACCTGCAAGCAAAACCAGAAGCTTAGTAATTGGCAGAACTCAATCTTAACAGTGGAATCAAGCTGTGTTGTCAGCTGGTAATAATAAATAAATAAAATTCCAATTTATTTATTTTTTTAAAAGATGTATACCTGTTTAACCTCCTGAATGAGAGACTTGACTTGTGTGTTCACGTTTGCGCGTGGGCCTGTAACTCCATTGACACTGACCTGTAATCATGTAGGATGAGGAGGTGTTATCAGCAAGTTCAGGCGCAAGCTAACCTTTCAAGACAGCTTGGATTCTATTGCACCAGCACTTACCAGATAAACAAACCCTTCTGAAGCTTCTGTGATCTCCTTCATCCTATCTGCTGGCGTAGTTGGTGTTGTCAGCAGGACCTGCATGCACGCAGCCATTCTCCATGTCAGACAAAAGCTTTCTTACAATATGACATATGATTCTTTTTTTTCTAGACGATGGTGAATGTTCTACCAGCTCGAGGTTGCTCTTCATGGCTTCACTCCTGAGACCACACGTGGCCGCGTACGGGAGATCAGGTACCAGAAGACCGTGCACGCCGGCTTCTCTGACGGCGGCGGCGAAGTCGGCGATCCCCCACCGGACGATGGGGTTGAAGTAGGAGAAGAGCACCACCGGGCACGACAGCTCCGGCGTCACCTCCTTGAGCATCGCCAGCACGCCGGCCGTCGTCGTGCCGCTCGCCAGCGCCCGCGCCGCCGACGCCTGGATGACGGGCCCGTCGGCGTAGGGGTCGGAGAAGGGCACGCCGAGCTCGATGACGTCGGCGCCGCACGCGTCCAGGAGCCGCAGCGCCTCCGCCGTCGTCGCCAGGTCGGGGTCGCCGGCGGTGATGTACGGGATGAACGCCGTCTGCGATCATGGCGGCACAGCAAAGCTCCAGGTCAGAGTCCGTACGTCTCCGTATGTACAAGCAGGAATCCAACAAGGCTACATATATATACGGCAAGAGTTACACACAAATCCGCACCTTGCCCTGCGCCCTGAGCCTGGACATGGTCTGCGACACCGGCAGGCATCGCCGCCCGCCGGCTCCGGCGACCTTGGACGGCGTGGCGGCAGGCTGCTGGACCGGCGCCACCGCGGTGACCGCCCTTACAGTCGCCAAAGACCTCCTCCGCCCCGGCATCATCAGCACCGCCGCCGCTCGCCTGGGGAGCGCCGACGACGATGATTTAACCGCCGGGGACGAAGCAGACGACCGGGAAGTCGATGCAGCATGGAGCGCGAAAGCCATGTTGCTACTTGCTAACAGCTGCTCTACCTTCCTGTAGGCGTAGGGGACTCGAGGGCGAGGCTTGTTGCTTGATTGATCGCTGGGCTCGGTTCAAGGCTTCAAATTAGTTTGTCCGCTCGTGTAGTTACTGAGCTCCTTGCTCGAACTTACTCTGGAATGCTTGGCTTGGCAGGATGAGATGCTTCTGGCTTCTGCCCAGTTATATAGCCGCAGACAGCGCCAGGGGCCTTCAGCTGCAGCCAGCGACATGGCAACAAGTTGCCGGGTTGGACGATGTCACTGTGCTTGCGTCAATTTTCCTTCGAGTGCAAAAAACGTGTGTGGTATGCTCACTGGTCCCATGTGTGTTGGGGGCCGATGCTATTCTAGTTACATGGCACACATCTCCCTTGGCCTTCAGTGAAAATCAATGGTGAAGCTATTGCATATAGTATCCTATTTTGCAAAAAGAAAAGAAAAGAAAAGCTATTAATGTCCTAGTTTCTCTTTTCCTTTTTTTTAAAGTGTGTCCCCTCAGTGAATAGTTTCCTGTATGTAACATGCACGGAGAGCTTTTAATTTGCGTGTTCTTTAGGGCAACAAAAGGCTGGGAGTGCGAATTGATACGTGAGGCCCTAATAAAGATCCTGTCAATAAAAATGAGTGTGCTTTCGGTTTTTTTAAGTATCTTATGGAGTAAATGGGTGGATATCCTGCCCCTTTTATCCAAATGATATCTTGGTTGGTCATAAATCGTCGTAGGATGGGAGTCTGCACATCGCCATATCTGTTTGGCACTACTGAAAAATTCAAGTCTTTCTGTGCATGAACTGAGAGGTGCAGCTTCTATATACTGGTGAGCAGTGGCGGAGCCAGGAAAAAATATTAGCTGGGGCGACTCTAACGGCGTACCAAACCAAAATGAAACACACACAAGTTCACACATCTATATACTGCAATTACACAAATTTTATGTGAAGTTTAAAGATGTATCCTCAAATTTAAAGAATAAAGACACAAATTAACAAGTAATAAGAACCTGCTAGCCATGACGCCATCTAAAAATGCTGACGAAACTTAAAAATATCGTCGGATAAGAAGGAATGTATTCGAACTGACACATATTTAGCTGGGGCAGCTGCCCCAGCTTGCCCCAACGTGGCTACGCCACTGCTGGTGAGCGCCATCAGCATTTCCTCAAGATAGCTAACTATTCATTCTCCACAGACAAGAGCATGAAGCATGCAGCTTCTCATTATATGCTATATGGATAGGTTAGTTGTAGTAACCAGCAATCCAGCATGCTCAAGTTGCGCCCGAGCCCAGCAATCCAACGTTTGTCAAATCGTAGGAAAAGTGTACCCCCAACCATTTATTTGTTAACCACGCCTTATGCAAGATGTAGCAAAAGGTCGTTACACGTACACTTCCACTACAGATGAGATAAAAGCATAAATTTCGACGATTAATATGATAGAGAGAACCAAGTATATACAAAAGAATTAAATTATGGAATGACTAATAGCGTCGCATGATGTTTATTCTTGCAGATCAGAGTGTGAACGGGTTTTCAGTTTTCACATGTTGATTTTAGAAACATTGTATCTTAGATCAACCGAAATGTTCTGACGATAGAGACTCGGTGACATCATATGTGCAAATCTACAATATAATTAAATTCGCTCCAGTTGCTTAATGCGAATCTTTTGCGTGTGTTTTATTTATTCCAGCACAAACTGGCTAGCTCATCCAAAAGTAGGTTCAGCCTATCCGAAATGAGGAATGTGGTATTGTATATATACTGACATTTGAACGCCCAACTTTTTTTGAGAGTGATAGACACTACTATTATATTTAAATATACTTAATTAGGCATGTATAGGCTAGAATCTAGAAGAGCTCGATACAAGTTTTCATTATTCTTCTCTTTGGCCAACACATGTAAAACGTTTATAATTTAGTACTAGCTAAATCGTCAGTATGTCATCCAGATGGCCAGCCGCGTTCAAAATTTGCCAATATACTTGAGTGGCTAATTAAAATTTTATAAAATTCCAGGCGTACCTTAATTATCAAGGGGTCTATTCATGTCGGCTTCCTTAATTATTTCGTTTTTCTGGAAACATGCTGAAAGTCGGCATAAGTTATTTTATTTGATATGCCAGGTGTACGTGTAGCAATGGCGGCTTCTTTTTAGCACTAATTTTATTATTCGCGGCGCGTAAACAAATCTTCATCCATGTTTTTAGCAAAAGTTTCCTGTTTGTATCAATGCAACCTCCGGTGTCACCTTACTCACCTAGTCACCTACGTCAACGCCGGTCGCCCGGTCCACGTACGTGCGCGTTGGGCCGTAGGGAGTTGCCGGCTGCCTTCGCGTACGTGCACCATATGCCCAAACAGCTATGTTCCTATTTGTATCAATGCAACCTCTCTCTCTATTGTGCCCGTCATTTTTGTGCGACGTTTGGTCAGGACAAAAGCAAGAAGAAGATGAGAAGAACGTAAATAAAGTTGGAGTAACCGATCGAGAGACGCTGTTGTATGTACGTTTGATTGCGATTTGACATTGAAATTGAAGGATGTAGACATTATTGGAAGCAATCGCGAGCAGGAAAACAAAAGCATGCGCGATGCATGCTTGCGTGCATGTGCGCGTGTCGATCGGAGCATCCGTCGACTTTTCAGCGGAAGCATCGCCACAATTTGCAGCAACAGGAATCCCATCGGATGTTGATAGTGTTGTACTCCGTATTTTTTTTCACCCTTTTTCTATCTGGCAAATCTGTTGCTGGAATGCAGACTGACTGGGTGAGCCTTTCTGTCAGATCAATATATGCAGGTTTTCACAGCTGCTCCCCAAAATTCAGTTTACTGCATCAAGTATTAATATACCATATGACTATCAACATATCATGATTAGAAGGCATTTTCTTCAAAAAAGAGAGAGACGCAAGCGGCAGACCGTCTCTGCGCTTTACAATTAAGAAGAAGCAGATCTTGAACCCTGATCAGCGGAAAAAACATCGCCTGAAGTTAGGTGAATGATCATTCAGCTAACGTTGCCCAACTAAATCATCATCGCCGAACAGATTGTATTCCTGACCTCAATCCGTGCATGGTATGAGTTTGATCGTCAACATTCCAGATATACGCATCCTTGCTGCGCTATCGACCTATCTCTATCAGTATCTGCATTGCATGTTATCAATTTCAGGGGTGGCAGGCGGTGGAGCTCCAGGAAACGGCGGCGGAATCCGGCGCCCATGACGAGGGCGCGCCATCGACTGCAGGCGAGCGCGCCGCGAGCGAGGGAGAAGCGCACGGAGGACGTCCTCCATCCATCGGCGCGCTCCCAGGCGGCGGCGATGGCCACGGATCGGCTGCCATGGCGGCTGGCCTTGGTCCGGTGGGTCACCGGCGGGATGGGGATAGGCGCTAGGCGGCAAGTCCATGGACGGGATGGATCTGCCAGGTGGGGTCACTGGAGCAGAGAGGTTGTCTCGTCGCTTAGTCTTGAGATCCTGGCCGCAGGAATTGCATCCAACGGTCCGGATGGTCTAGAGCCCGGACGGTAAATGAAATACCGACCAGGGTGGACGGTAGATGAAATACCGACCGCCCCTAGTGTCCAGCGCTCGCCGCCGCCACCGCGCCCGGCGTCGCCGGAGACCACAGATTCGAGTGCATGCGCCGCGCCTCCGCCGGAGTTCGTCTTCTCCGCTTCCTCGGCGACGCCGCCGGTGCCGGAGTGGCTCTGGCTCCTTTCCCCGCGCGGTGCCCTCGCTCGCCGTAGAGTGCCACCGCGCACGCGCAAAGACCGTGGTGCGCGCGTGTCGCAGACGCCTGCCTCGCCGGAGACCACAGCTTCGTGTGCATGCTCTGCGCTTCAGCCGGAGGCCGCCGTCTCCGCTTCCTCGGCGACGCCGGCCGTGCCCGAGTCGCCGTGGAATGCCCTGCGGCGGCGGCACCGTGTGAAGCGCAGCTCGCCGTCTCCACTTCAATTCATCCTGTTCTCACCATGTCGCCGCCGCTCGTCGTCTCCACTTCAATTCATCCTGTTCTCCTCCGAGCTGAGTTAACCGCCCCAGCTTTGAGGGCCTCGCCGACGGTGACCTCGGCCTCGGCCCATGCCTCTGTCTAGAAGACTGGAGAACTTCGTGTGAGCTCTGGTTGAGCATTCGGCTCGAGCTTGACGACTGACACCGTGGGCACGCGGTGCGCCTGTCTGTCTTCGATGGCATCTCTGCAGAATACATGGTTGCAAGGCCTCCACTGCAATGTTCAACGGCAAAGTGATGGTCTCTTCTCTTCCGCAGGTTATCGATCACATCATAATAATCAGCAACACGCATGGACGTACTAGACGTGCTGTCAATCTATGTGCATGCACAACTGGGGAATAATGGGGAAATAAAATGTGTCCAATTGTCCATTGAGCAGCTGTGACACACTTCTGTTACTGATTGCTTCTAGAAGTACTTCTGTGTCAGGTACCGCCTACACCTTCCCCGGCCTTCCCGCGACGCGGATGGGGCCTTCGGCCGCTGCAAGGCACCAAGGGCCAGGGTCATGTCCGCCAGCCGATCCCGTGTGTGCCCGTCCTTCTCCAAACAGTATGGAGTTGCAGACTCGCTACCTCGCATGCACGTGCAACTATGGATGTCAATTTTCCCCGCGGGGCTCCGACCCGAAGGGTTACTTTGGGACCATTTATCCCGGGATCAGGCTCCACGGGGAAGCGTGCCCGACCTACCTAGGTCGGGCGGATATCTCCGGGAAGGAGGGGGATCCCGCCGGGGAAGGAAGCTCCCAAACCAGCCCGAATGGGGCAGGGACGGGGACAGAATTCTCCCCGTGGGGACACCGGGTCGGGGCCCCGAATTGTGCACGGGGCGGGGGCGGGGATGAGTTTCCCCCCGCGGGGCACCACGGAGGCCCGAAAGTGGACGCAAAATAGTTGTGGCCCATCAAAAACAATGCAGCCCAATGGCCCAATATCGTGTGTCCATATATAAACTCAGCTCTCCGAGCAACCCTAGTTCCCAGCCTCCCCGGTTCCTTTCTTCCTGCACGCCGCCGCCACCTCCAATCCGGCAGCTAGCGCCGCCCTCCGCGCCTTGAGCTAGCAGTCTAGCTACATCGACGGCCTTGCTCCGCCCTCAGACTACGCTACGCTGTTGGCCGTCGTCATTTCTGGCGCCACCAGCTCAACGTCCGCCGTCCATGCCTCTGCAAGCACATCATTGTGGACTCGCCGCTTAGATTTGGGGCAGGGAAGCAATGGAGCGTACTTTATTCTTCATCTACATTTAGTGTCCGTGAATCATTGTACCTGGGTTCCATTTTTTGTATTAATTCTCTTGTTCTAATTACCGTGAGTGAATTTTCTGCTCTGCTCTGTATCGATGCATGCCTTGTTGGCTTGCTTCTGTAACCTTGCTGCAGCTTTGGTTAATTGGAAGTTGGGAGTACGATTTGGAGTTTGTTCCCTCTAATGTGGCCGTTAATTCATACGCTTTCTGTACAGATGCTTACTGTTGGCTTGGTTTTTGGAATACGATTCGATTCCGTTGCCATTTCTTTGTGCGTTTAAAGTATAATCTAACGACCCGACGGGGCTCGGGGATCCGACGGATTCGAGGACGGGGGCAATTTTTGCCCCGTTTTAGCATTCGGGGCCGGGGCGGGGATCACACGTCGGGGATCGGGGCGGGGACGGCATTGCCGTGCACTATTGACTTTGCCACACGACCGCTCCTCTCTCGTCTGTTTCGTCAGTCGAGACGCGACACCGGATGATGGAGCCATTCTATTTTGAGCGACAGACTTGCCCATCAGCTAGTTCATGTCCCGCAAGCAACGCGGCCATGTGTGGATTGCGACTAGTCCCAAACTAATGAGGTGCAGGGCACGTACGTACTGGTGCTGTGCCGGGTAACTATCCGAAAGCAGCCGCCGGGTTGAAGTCGATCTTGAAGATGACCGGCCCGAGGCTCAGGCCACCGTTTGGAACGTGTGGGGATGGGGAGTGTTATCCGTCGTTCCCCGTGTTCCGTCTTTTAAGCCTGTGGCACAGCGAGACCAGCCATCCACACTTAAGGGAAAGCAAAAAATAGAAAAAGAAAAAAAAGAAAGAGGTAGGTCGAGCTTAATTGACGAGGACTAATTTGCGCTGTGAAAAAGATGAAGAAATTGGGAATTGTCGAGAGGAGGATCATATATCTCACGCGGTACGTTTTTTTTAGAAAAAGGAAGTCTCTTCCCGCCTCTGCGTTACCGCACACAGCGTTTAAAATTATTACATAGTTTTGGACATATTGTCAATTAAGGGGAGAACACAGAAAAATTATAAAGTATGACAAAGTCTATTATTATGTTTCCATCCATGAGAAGCGAACAGCTCCATCGCCGTAGTCTCTAATGCTCTGCTCACTTTCTTGAATGTCTCCTTTGTCTCTTCGTCATGCTGCAGCAGTGACCAAAATCGCAGCCAATATGCTCCCCTGAATATAGCCTGCATAAAAGATGTATTTTTGCAATTTTTGAATGTTAGATCATTTCGACATCTCCAAATTGCCCAACATAATGCAGACGCCCCAACCAGAATACGATTTCTCTCCTGTAAATTATAATTAGAGAGCCACCCCCCCTAACATATGGGCTACTGATCTTGGTGAGGTTAGCCCAGTAGCTATATAGACAGTTCTCCAAATTGTCCTAGCATGATGACATTCATAGAGAAGATGTTTGATAGTTTCGTTACAATTACAGAAACAACACTTCTGACTGCCTTTCCAATTTCTCTTTGCCAAGTTATCCTTTGTCAAAATGACACCCCTTTGGAGGTACCAAAGGAATATCTTGATCTTAAGAGGAATCTTTAATTTCCATATCACTTTATGAGAGAAAGGAGCATTCTGGTTAATCACATATAGATACATAGACCGGACCGAAAATTGTCCTGTCTTATGCAGTCCCCATATGAAACTATCTCTTTCATTATTTAGAGTGATATGGGTGATCTTAGCTACCATGTCTTCCCATTCATCCAACTTATCTCCCACTAGTGCTCTCCTAAAAGAGATATTTAGTGGCGTTGAGGACATAATCTTCGCTACTGTATCATGCCGATTATTCGCAATGTTATAGATTGTGGGGTATAAGTCTTTGAAACGTCTATTGCCAACCCATGTGTCTTCCCAAAACCTTGTTTCTGTTCCATCATTTATTTTGAAGGAACCACAATTTAGAACCATATCCTTTATATTCATCAGGCCCTTTCAGAAATGAGAGTCATTAGGTTTGATGCTCACTTGTGATAAGGTTTTAGAGCTTAAATATTTATTCCTAATCAGAGTTTGCCAATTCCCATCTTCGTTGAGTAGTTTTATAATCCATTTGCTCAACAAACATTGGTTCTGAACTTGGAGGTCAATTACTCACGCGGTACGTGCAATGGTCTAGTTCATATATAGACCACATGAAATTTGTAACTTCGTGGAATCCTTTAGATTTCAGTACACTAGCATTTATTTTTACAGTGCGCTACATAGATCATGGTTCTAAAGACGCAAACGATTATTATTGCCCTAATTTACAAACAAACGAATTCAACTATATGTCGTATGTTTGTCTAACGACCAGGACAAAAGGCAGCTTCAGCGCTTCCCTTCATTTACCGGCCTTCTGACCAATTTAGTGGTCCATACTACTGTATATATTTGCATATCATGGCAGTGCATTCTTCATGCTCTTTGCATATTCCTCTAGCCGTTTTAGCCCTTCTTTGGGAGATGTTGCTTCACCTAACTGTCTCACCATTGCACTGCCAATGATCACTCCATCTGCACCCCACCCTGCAATCTGTCCAGACACATTTTTCGAAAGGGGGGGGGATATAAACAAATAGTCCAGACACAAATAGTCAGCCCTTGGGATATAAATAAATCAGATGCGATGGTAATATATGTTTACCTGCTTTACATGCTCAGGTTTCGATATGCCAAAGCCAACAGCCACAGGTTTGTCAGTGACCTGCAAGGAATAAAGCAAGTTCAGTTATTAGTAGTGTTGGCTAATAAAAGAAGGAAAGACTTTATATTTACTTTTGCAAAATACTACCTGTTTAACCTCTTGAATGAGAGATTCCACACGTGTGCTCACGCTTGCGCGGGGACCTGTAACGCCAGTGACGCTCACCTGTGACGATCAAGTAGGACAAAAAGGAAATGTCAGTGAGCAAATTCAGGCACAAGATCAGGTAAACTTTCAAGAAACAATTGTGGTCTTAAACGGGGCACTTACAAGGTAAACAAAACCTTCTGAAGCTTTTGTGATCTCCTTCATCCTCTCTTCCGGTGTAGCTGGTGTTGTGAGCAGCACCTGCAAGCAGCCATTGTTCAGGTCAGAACTCAGAAGGAATAAGAATAAATCATCGATGTATGATGCAATGATGGAGAATATATGGACCTACCAGCTCGAGGTTGTTTTTCATGGCTTCAGTCCTGAGTGAGCAGGTGGCCACGTAAGGGAGGTCCGGGACTATGAGGCCATGCACGCCGGCTTCTCTGACGGCGGCGGCGAAGTCGGCGGGCCCCCACCGGACGATGGGGTTGAAGTAGGAGAAGAGCACCACCGGGCACGACAGCTCCGGCGTCACCTCCTTGAGCATCGCCAGCACGCCGTCCGGCGTCGTGCCGCTCGCCAGCGCCCGCGCCGCCGACGCCTGGATGACGGGCCCGTCGGCGTAGGGGTCGGAGAAGGGCACGCCGAGCTCGATGACGTCGGCGCCGCACGCGTCCAGGAGCCGCAGCGCCTCCGCCGTCGTTGCCAGGTCCGGGTCGCCGGCGGTGATGTACGGGATGAACGCCGTCTGCGATCATGGAGAAGCGGCACACCAAAGCTCATCAGTAAGAATTAATCCGTAGGCTAGCCAAAGCCAAAGGCTACACTCTACATTAGCACACACCTTGCCCTGCGCCTTGAGCCTGGACATGGTCTGCGACACCGACAGGCATCGCTTGCCGGCGGGCTTGGCCGACGCCGCCGGAGCAGGCCGAGCCGCCGCGGCGACCGACCTGACGACCTTTACAGCCTTCCTTCGCCCCGGCACCATGGCCGCCGCCGCCGCAGCGCGCCTCGAGAGCGACGGCGACGACGACGACGACTGAACGACCGCCGGGGAAAATGTCGTCTGTGAGATCGTCGATGCAGCCTTGATCGTAAAAGCCATGTCTTTAGCTACCACCTACCGTAACAGTACGTGTCTGGGGACTGCTGCTTAAGGCCTTGATCGATCGATGGATCGATCTGTCGAAGCTTATCCGCTCGTACTTGTGTGGGGAGCTAGTCACTGTGGCTAGCTTGCTGGTGGCTATTAGCGGCGGCTGTACTTCTCGTGCTGAGCTTGTTTCTTCAACGCTGAAGGCTCGGGGCGATTTTGTTGGGAGGATGGGATGTGTTCGCACCCAAGCTGCCCATCAAGCCGAGTACAACCGATCAGACCGGTTCTAGGAAGCGGTCAGACCGGTTTCCCTGTAGCCGATCTGGCAACAGCCAAACCGGTCTGACCGGTTTGCCAAAGCGGTCTGACCGGTTTACTCCGAGTTGGAATAGAATTAGGAGTCCTAGTCGGTTCCAAATTGTAAAAGGATTCCTTGCGGGACAAGACCTCCCCACCCTATAGATATAAAGGGCCGTGGCCGGTTGAGAATCATCATCCAATCGATCAAACATTATCTTTCTACTTTTTATCTTCAAACCCTAGCTTTTCCAACCCCTTTGCTTTCCTTGTTTGTCTCGACGGCGTTCAAGGAGGTTCTGAGTGGCCTGACCGATCTCGGAGCAACCCTAGGCGCGCCATCTCCGACGGGGTCCCTCCCGAGGTGGTGATTCTAGGTTCATCCCGAAGCTCCCGACAGAAACCGGTCTGACCGGATCCCTAAACCGGTCTGACCGGTTTGGGCGGGGCTACGGCGAGTTCATCGTTTCGTTCGTTACGCGATTCGGCGCTCGTGTGTGTTGACCAGAAAAGGCGTCAACATACTTTTGGCGACTCCGCTGGGGAATATAGAAGATCTGGTTTTCAAAGACCGTTCAATCTAAGCTCCAGGCAAGATGGGATCTCGATGTGATCTTGATATGGATAACATCATCGCGGCTTCATTGGAAGATCTTACTCCAGAGGAGCAGAAAAAATTTGAGGCGCTACAAGAATTCATGAAGACACAATTTTTGGCTGGCGTCAAGAAAGATCGTCATGGCAAGGTGGCGAGATTGAAAGAATTTGAGCTACCGGCGAAAAAGTTAAACGACGATCAAGTTGAGGTAATACCCACTGTAAGTAAATCACAGAAAACTCCTTCTACTACTGTTCCTAAAAATAGTGTAGAAAGTGATGAATTGCTTGCCTCATATATTGCTCGTTTAGAACGCTTAGAGGATCTTGAGAAAGATAGGATTACTACTTGCTTTAACAATAATGAAACTAGTAGTAGCGTTCCTAAAACTAATACTAGTGGGGGAGTTTTTCCTAGCTTGTCACCCATACCTAATGTTAATACTGAAAAATACATGTATGGTATGCCACCTGAATTTGCCATTGGTCAATCCCTGCCGTTCCAACCGACTGGGCCAAACATGGCCAAACCGGTCAGACCGGATCAGGAAACCGGTCAGACCGGTCTGACCAATGCGCTTGAATTAGTGCACGAGCAACCTATGCCGCTCTCTGTTTTGCCTGATCCAATGGTTTATGCTCACACTAATACTTTAGGTACTGCTAAGCCTCAATTTAGTACAACAATTAACACATCTGCTCAAAGAAATGTTATACCTGATGATGTGTTTGAAAGTTATAGGCTAGCTCAAGCTAAGATTGCTCCCTACTTAAATAAGATGAATTTGGAGAGTGTGCAAACACAACAGCCAAATAATCCTAACTGGGCTGAATTTAATAAATTTAGAGAAGATTTGGCTAATGTGGTAAAAACTAA
Organism: Echinochloa phyllopogon; assembly: GCA_033239725.1. Taxonomy (NCBI): domain Eukaryota; kingdom Viridiplantae; phylum Streptophyta; class Magnoliopsida; order Poales; family Poaceae; genus Echinochloa; species Echinochloa phyllopogon. Next base: position 3,860,798 of record BTCW01000009.1, on the reverse strand, counting down.
ACTTGGTGTTGATATTGGTAACACAAATTTATATCAAAAACCATATGATGCTGAGTTTGATAATTTTCCTTTTCCACGTGGTTGGCGTATGCCTGATTTGATTAAATTTAGTGGAGATGATGACCGGACCACGTGGGAACATATTAGTCAATACATAGCTCAACTGGGAGAAGCGGTTGCTTATAATGCTCTTAAAGTGCGTTTATTTTCTTTATCATTGACTGACACCGCTTTTGCTTGGTTTTCTTCACTTGCTCCTGGTTCTATTATATCTTGGGATATGTTAGAACGTAAATTTCATGATCAATTTTATAACGGGAGCTTGCAATTGAAATTGACAGATTTGACATCGGTTAGACAAAGTAGAGATAAAACTGTTTCTGCTTACATTAAAAGATTTAAAGAAACTAAAAACCGTTGTTTCAATTTGTCAATAACTGATATGGACCTTGCTGATATTTGCTTAAAGGGTTTAAGGTCGTCCATAAGAGATAGAATAGAGGGTTCTGATTTTCTTTTGGTTGCACAAGTTCAAATTAGAGCTTTAGTTGTTGAAAACCGAATGAATAAGGAAAAAGAAAGAGATACTTCTAGATCACGTCGTTCCAATGTTCATATGATTGATTATGAGTCTGATGATTCAAGTGATAGTGATAAAGAAGTACTTGCTGCTGAATTTGTGTGGTCCTCTAAAGAAAAAACTTACTCTTGTACATCACTTAAACCGGTTAGCAAAGGTCGGCAAGAAGAAGTTAAGTTTACATTTGATGTTTCCAAGTGTGATCGTATTTTTGATGAATTGATTAAGTCTGGAAATATTAAATTATCTCATAAATTACCTCCACTTGAGGAATTGAAAAGGCGTGCGTATTGCAAGTTTCATAATACTTATTCTCATGCCACTAATGATTGCAATGTGTTTCGTCGACAGGTTCAATCGGCCATAAATGAAGGTCGTTTGACATTTCATGAGATGCAAGTGGACAAAACTCCTTTCCCTGTCAATACTATGGATTTACAGCAGCCTAAGGTCTTGGTTCGGCCGCATCAAGCCGAAGCAACCAAAGGAAAGAATGTTGTGATTGGTGAAGCAAAAACTGATTTGAGGGGAAAAGAGTTGATTCGAGAAGTTGCATGTGAGATAGCTCCAGATGGCAGGGAAACATTCAAAGTTACTGTGAGAGCCTCTGGACATGGGGGGCAAGGGTCGACCGTTCCCGCCGAGCAAAGACCGTTTGAGCCTGTACAGGACAAACCGGTCAGACCGGTTAGGGAAAGCGGTCAGACCGGTTTTCCCCAGGGCCGTCCAAAGATGATTAAACCAAGCCGTCCGGAGATTGGAAACTGGAAGCTCAATGTTGCAAAGAATCAGGGGAGTACTCTTAGGCCAAAGGTTACCTTTGATATGCTATTTGACAAGTACTCCAAGCAAAAGGCCGTTACAAGCGATCGACCAGTAAAAAAGAGAATGAGAGTGCCTCCACATCAAGAAGAATGTTCTCAGCCAAAGAGAAATTCTGCTCCGCAATGGGAGGCATCAAGTTCGTATCCACCTAGTCCAATTTATGATAATGGAGTGATGTGGGTGCCATATCATCAGACCTTTCCAACATGGATGGGGAAGACCACGAAGGCCAGCATTAAACAGAATATCAAGGCCTGGACAGGACCGTTTGGTACTTTGCCAATCCGGTCAGGGTCGCCAGACCCAACCGGTCAGACCGGTTTCACAAACCGGTCAGACCGGTTTCCCTGGGAAATCGGCAACACCTCCTATGAAGCAAGTTTACAAGCCAAAACAGTGTGAGGAGGTGCATAAGATGGATATTGACCCAGAGAGGACTACAAATCAAGATGTTATTCAGATTGGGTTGATGAACGTTCCCCTTGGAGACGGTGGCAAAGGACCGATTGTCATAGACAATAAGGTTGAGACACCTATTCAAAAGGGATCTGTTTCTGATAATGATCATGAGGCTAGTGGAAGTAGTTCTAACTCCAAATACTTTTTGCCAAGATGGTGTCCTCCCGGTTTATCTCGTACTCAAAGGAGGAAGCTTCAGCGCTTGAGGTTTCAGGAGATGAAGGAGAAAGAGCTAGAGAAGCAGAGAGACGAAGCATTCAACAAGTACAGGCCCATGATTCCACAGGGGAAAGAGTGGAGAGCCAAGACCAGCTCCCAGACAGAACCGGTCAGACCGGTTCAGGAGTCGGTCAGACCGGTTGAACCGGTCAGACCGGTTGACGAAAGCGGTCAGACCGCTTTGCTCGATGTGCCGCCCGGTTTTTCTTCTCCTACTTCTTTGGTTTGTGATGACAAGTTATCATCGGTATCTACTTCAGAGGACGATGAAGAACTTGTTGATTATGGTTCTTCTCCTGAGCGCATGAATTTTGAGCTTAATGTAATTCATATGTCTATGGATGGTTATGTATTATCAGAGGAAAGCATCGCTCATCTTGATTTCGGGCCAAAGGAAGCTATTTTCCAGAAGCCTAAAGCTACTGAAAGTCATCTGAAGGCTTTGTACATGAAGGGTCATATCAATGGGAAGCCTATCTCTCGCATGCTAGTGGATGGAGGGGCGATTGTTAACTTGATGCCGTATTCTCTGTTCAAGAAGCTGGGAGGTTCAGATGAGGAGTTGATCAAGACCAATATGACCATCAGCGACGTTGGAGGAGGTGAACCTATGGGCGCCAAGGGAGTTGCTTCTATGGAGCTCACTATTGGAAGCAAGACTTTGGCTACTGCGTTCTTCGTCGCTGAGACACAAGGTAACTACAGTTTAATCCTTGGTCGTGATTGGATTCATGCAAACCAATGTGTGCCTTCTACTTTGCATCAATTTTTAATTCAATGGATAGATGATGAAGTAGAGATTATTCATGGAGATACGTCGGCTTGTGTTGCAGTGGCCGATAGTTCTACTATGGATGATCATGAGAATCTTAAGTGTTTATCTGGTTTAGATTTATCTGATTGTGAGATCATTGGTTGCACTAAGGATGACTTTGCTACTGCTGTTATGAGGCCGATCGGAGATCTGGCTATACCATCTCTTATGATTTGATGGATCCGAATCTAGAGTGGTTACAGCAGAGGCGTGAGCACTATCGGGCGCATAAGAACGATATGTGTGAGGCCATTGAAGATTTTGATGATTTGAGCAAGTTAGGACAAGGGTTTACGTCGGCTGATCCTCTAGAGGAGGTATATATTGGTGATGGTACTATACCTAGGCCGACGTTTGTAAACAAGAATCTTGATCCTTTGTTTAAATCTGAGTTAATAAAGTTATTAAAGGAGTATGTTGATTGTTTTGCATGGAGTTACAATGAAATGCCTGGTTTAAGTCGTGATTTAGTTGAGCATCGTTTACCCATTAAACCTGGTTTTAGGCCTTTTAAACAATCTCGCAGAAACTTTAATCCTGATATTTATGACCGAGTGAAAGAAGAAATCAATCGGTTACTAGATGCTAAATTTATTAGGCCTTGTCGATATGCTAATTGGATCTCTAATATTGTGCCTGTTGAAAAGAAAGGAACAAAAAAGCTTCGTGTTTGCATTGATTTTAGAGATCTTAATAGAGCTACTCCTAAAGATGAATATTCTATGCCTATAGCCGATTTTCTTGTTAATGCTGCATGTGGACATAGGATTCTTAGCTTTCTTGATGGTAATGCTGGTTATAATCAAATATTTATGGCCGAAGAGGATATAGCCAAAACGGCCTTTCTATGTACGGGTTTTGTTGGTCTATTTGAGTGGGTAGTGATGACTTTTGGTTTAAAGAATGCTGGCGCCACATATCAAAGGGCTATGAATTTGATTTTTCATGACTTGCTTGGCATTATAGTAGAAGTTTATATTGATGATATTGTTGTCAAATCGGCTGGAGTAGATTCTCATTTGGCTGATTTAAGGCTTGCATTTGAAAGAATGCGTCGGTATAAATTGAAGATGAATCCACTCAAATGTGCTTTTGGTGTATCGCTGGAAAGTTCTTGGGATTTGTTGTGCATGAAAAGGGCATAGAAATATATCCTAAAAAGATTGAAGCTATTAACAATGTAAAGGCTCCTACTTGCAAGAAAGATTTGCAAAGGTTTTTGGGCAAAGTAAATTACTTGAGGAGATTTATTTGTAATTTGTCCGGGAAGGTGAATACCTTTACTTCTTTACTTCGGTTGAAGAATGACATTGGTTTCACTTGGGGGGCAAAACAACAAGAGGCATTTGATGAGATCAAGCAATATTTATCTTCGCCACCCGTCCTTCAAGTGCCTAAGAGTGGAGTTCCATTCAAGTTGTATGTGGCGGCGGAAGAAAATGTCATTGGAGGTGTTTTGACTCAAGAAACCGAAGGAAAGGAACATGTGGTTGCATATGAGAGTAGAAGATTATTGGATGTCGAAACAAGGTACACCTTTATTGAAAAGTTATGTTTATCATTATATCATACTTGCACCAAGTTGAGGCATTATCTTTTACCAATTACTTGTATAGTAGCATGTCAAACCGACATAATTAAATACATGTTGCACAAACCAATTTTGAGTAGTAGAGTCGGCAAATGGGCTTATGCTTTGGTTGAATATGATTTGCGTTGTGAGCCATTAACTTCAATGAAAGGTCAAATAGTGGCCGACTTTATTGTTGGACATAGAGTAGATAAGCAACTTGATTTAAATGTCGGTTATGTTACTTTTACTCCATGGAAATTACATTTTGATGGATCGGTTTGCAAAAGTGGTTGTGGTATTGGAATTGTTATTACTTCTCCACATGGGGCTGTTTTTGAAGCACTTAACCGATTAGATCATAAATGTACTAATAACCAAGTCAAGTATGATGCTCTTCTATTCGGATTGGAGATTTTACATGACATGGGAGTGAAGCATGTGGAAGTTTATGGTGATTCTTTACTGGTGGTACAGCAAGTTTCTAAGGTATGTCAATGCTTAGATGGATCTTTGAATGCTTATCTTGATAAATGCTTCGATATCATATCTTGCTTAAATGAGTTTGTAATTCGTCATGTACCACGAGAAAGAAATCCAAGGGCAAATGCTCTGGCTCAGCAAGCATCTGGTTATAACGTTCAGAAAAGAAATTTGCAAGAACAAAGACCGATGTTTTTAGAAGCCGAGTGTTCTGTTCTGGGGGAACCGGTCGCACCGCTTCCTCAAACCGGTCTGACCGGTTCAACCGGTCGGTTCAACCGGTCTGACCGCTTTAGAGAACCGGTCTGACCGGTTTCCTGGTGAGAGTGCTGCTTCGGTTGTTGTTTGCAATCAAGACAAAGTGGACGATTGGAGAAGGCCTTTGATTAATTACTTGCAAAATCCTAGCAGTACAGTTGACAGAAAAATCCGACGATGGGCTCTCAAATTCGTTTTGGATGATGATGAGTTATATCGTCGGACTATTGATGGTTTGCTTCTAAAATGTTTGGGTCCTGACCAAGCTAGGTTGGCTATGGCAGAAGTTCATGAAGGAATTTGTGGTACTCATCAATCGGCTCCCAAGATGAAGTGGCTCCTTAGGCGAGCTTGTTTCTATTGGCCCAATATGATAGCCGATTGTTTTAGATACTACAAAGGATGTGAAGAGTGTCAGAAGCATGGAGATATTCAGTTGGTACCTGCGGCATTGATGCATCCAATTATTAAGCCTTGGCCTTTCCGAGGATGGGGTTTAGATTTTGTTGGCAAGATTCATCCTCCTTCGACGAAGGGTCATTGTTTTGTGATTGTGACAACTGATTATTTTACCAAATGGACGGAAGCAGTTCCTTTGAAGAATATGACACATTGAGAGGTGATTGAGTTTATTAGAGAAAATATTATACATAGTTTTGGTATTCCACAAACTTTGACTACGGATCAAGGGACTTCATTCATATCCAAAGAGGTGCGTGAATTTGTTAATTTCTATGGTATTAAGCTTCTCAATTCATCTCCATATTATGCTCAAGCCAATGGTCAAGCTGAATCTAGCAGTAAGACCTTGATAAAGCTCATCAAGAAGAAGGTAGAAGATCATCCTAAAAGATGGCATGAGGTATTATCTGAAGCTTTATGGGCTCATCGTATTTCTAAACATGGTGCTACTAAAGTTACTCCGTTTGAGCTTGTGTATGGTCAAGAGGCCGTTTTGCCTGTAGAGGTGAATCTTGGCGCATATAGACTTGCAAAGCAAAATAATCTTGATGTTGATACATATTATGCTTTGATGATGGATAATATTGATGAAGTGACCGACAAGCGTTTGGAAGCTTTAGAAGAAATTGAAAAAGATAAGAGACGAATGGCGAGAGCATACAACAAGAAAGTGAAATTCAAATCTTTTCAAGTAGGTGATTTGGTTTGGAAAACAATTTTGCGCATTGGATTGAAAAGCAACAAGTTTGGCAAGTGGTCTCCAAGTTGGGAGGGTCCTTTCATGATTGTGAAGGTTTGTTCAGGAAATTCCTACATGGTAGAGACCTTGCAAGGACAGCAGTTGCCTAGAGCTCTCAATGGGAGATACTTGAAGAAATTTTATCCAAGTATTTGGCAAAGTGCTTGATAAGATATGGCCGATTTATGGTTGAAAATCGCCCTTAGGATAAAATGGCCGGTGAATTCTGTGACATCGACCTTAGCATATTTTCTAGTGCATAAAAATTTACTAGAAAACAGGGGGGCATATGTTCGCACCCAAAATTGGCAGCTGCCCATCAAGCCGAGTACAACCGGTCAGACCGGTTCTAGGAAGCGGTCAGACCGGTTTATTCCGAGTTGGAATAGAATTAGGAGTCCTAGTCGGTTCCAAATTGTAAAAGGATTCCTTGCGGGGCAAGACCTCCCCACCCTATAAATATAAAGGGCCGTGGCCGGTTGAGAATCATCATCCAATCGATTAAACATTATCTTTCTACTTTTTATCTTCAAACCCTAGCTTTTCCAACCCCTTTGCTTTCCTTGTTTGTCTCGACGGCGTTCAAGGAGGTTCTGAGTGGCCTGACCGATCTCAGAGCAACCCTAGGCGCGCCATCTCCGACGGGGTCCCTCCCGAGGTGGCGATTCTAGGTTCATCCCGAAGCTCCCGACAGAAACCGGTCTGACCGGATCCCTAAACCGGTCTGACCGGTTTGGGCGGGACTACGGCGAGTTTATCGTTTCGTTCGTTGCGCGATTCGGCGCTTGTGTGTGTTGACCAGAAAAAGCGTCAACAGGATGCTTCTGCCAACGTTTATATAGCCACAGCCACCGCAGTGGCAGTGCAAGAAACAGGGTGCGCGTCGATTGAGATGTATGCATGGCATGCATCGGTCGATTTATATTGTATTATATTCGCGTACTAAAAACGTGTGTGTTTACTGGTCTCAGGTTTCTGTCCTCCGGTGCTCTCTCATTGTACACATTGTTGGAGTGTTGGTGGCAATAGAATCCTTGATCGCAATATCGCAACAGACACGGGAGGCACACGCCGCTTGTGCACGTTTCTAGAGGAAAAGGTTAGGGCTAGAATGGAAGAAAAATGTGTATTATTCGTTTCGGGGTTGCTCTGATTATACACCAATCTCTTGTTTATATTCAAAATTAGATAATTCTGAATAAAAGTCAAATTTACTTGCCATGTCTTGGCTCATTGGTGTCAGTAATAAATTAGGTCTCCAGTGGTAGAGAATACTAGTTAGATAATTTTTAACAAAGCTCCCATTTTATATTCAGACAAGAGCTGGGAGAATAGGAAAAACGGCGCATGAATGTCCTCGTAGACTAAACACCATATCTTCCCTTTACGAAAGTACGAGGACGGGGCATGCTATTTCTCTAGCAATGAAACATATATTTTCCCATGACCATTTGTTTTTCATCCACAATGATGAGTCAATGACTATTGACTGCGAAGCAATCTACAGCACTTATATTCACTTTGGCACTTCCAAATGGACCGGTTAAAAATTAATCTTCTTTTCCCATTCGGCAGAGATGTGCAAAACGTCTTGACAGTATATATGTATGAGCTATAATACGCGGATCTATTGACTACTCACCCGATGAGTTGAAAAGTCGTCAAGCATGAGATTGATAAACCCCTTACTGGGCACCATCAAATTGCATATAGAGTAAAATGCACAAGCGGTACACGAACTTGGCACGAAGTGTCATCCAGGTCCCTAAACTCTAAAAATGCATATCCAAGTCCCTAAACTTGCTAATCGGTTCACATGAGGTCCAAATCTCTATAATCAGTAGTAAACCGCATACGTGGCATGCTGACTGGGCGCCGACCTGTTATGTGGGCCCCACATGTCAGGTCAACCTTCTCCTTCCTCTGGTCCTCTTTCTCTCTCCCCCCTCGAATCTCCAACCGAGCTGAGTACATGTGGCGGCGTGTGGAGGCGAAGGAAACTCAAGGAAGAGTTGCTTGAGCTTCGGGAAGGCGCCGCCGCCGCCGCCGTCGGGCAGGCAGCCGAGCGGGCACCCGTCCGCCGTGCGGAGCACGAGCCTCACGACGGTGGGCGTGCGGCGGTAGCTGATGCCAACTCTGTGGCCTTTGTACACGAACTCGAGCAGGGTGCTCGATTCGACGGCGATGCTCTTCAAGCTGCCGCAACCGTGGACACCGAGCACGCGGAGGCGGTCATGGGGCACCGTCGTGTGGACGAGCTGCCGGCAATCCTTGAGCTCGAGGATGGTGAGGGCGGCGCAGGCCTTCTCCGCCATCGCCAGTCGTAGCTGCTCCTGGGCCTCCTCCTTGAGCCTCGCCGCCGCCGCCATTGACGACATCTCGCCGCCGTCAAGGCCGCGCGTGCCGCCACCGGATCCGATCGATACTGCAGTCGCATCGGGTCGGCGCCCAGATGGGGGCTAGCGGCAGGCGACCCGACGGCAACAGGAGCGCCGCCGCAGCTCCTACCCGCGGCCGCCGCGCGCGCCAGTCCCCTGCCGTCGTCGCCGCTGGAGTGAGTGAGGGGGGAGAGAGAAAGAGGACCAAGGAAGGAGAAGGAGAAGGTTGACCTGACATGTGGGGCCCACATACTATGTCAGCGCCCAGTCATCATGCCACGTATGCGGTTTACTACTGATTATATAGATTTGGACCTCATGTGAACCGATTAGCAAGTTTAGGGACTTGGATGTGCATTTTCAGAGTTTAGGGACCTGGATGACACTTCGTGCCAAGTTCGTGTACCGCTGGTGCATTTTACTCTTGCATATACATACAACTGAGTCGTTTAATGGCTGTTGTAAACTTGAACTATCTGAAATCAACCATTTCAAAAATAGTTGAGCGATGATGAAATCGGCTCATCCTCATCCATTTTACAGAGGAACCATTCAAGATTCAAGGGAGAGATTGATCAGAACTCGTACGTGTTAACAGGAAGAACCAGTAGTGATAATGTTTTGTTGACCATACAAAATAATGTTGCTGATGCTATCGCTCATTATATCATCTATGTTTTTGCTTAGCCGCCACCGAGAGTTACAGCTGGCGCGCTGCCAGTTCGATTGCATGCTCCTCACGGCTTGAACTTTGAAGGTTTCATACTTTCATATGAGAACGTTTCAGGATTATTAAAGAGGGTGAAAAACTACCGATTTTATTTTGCCAAGTAAAAGCTGGCGTTTGTAGTCGGCCGTTCAAACTTCACAGTCGTTCATTTTAAAACCGCCGAGTACAATTCATGCTGCCGATGGGGCTGATGGGCAAATTGTGCTTCAGTTGGTCACATGAGTGACGTTGTCATCTACTCCCTCCGTCCTAAAATATAACGTCTTGAAGCATTCAAACTCAAAAAATAACAGGGTGGAGAAATGACCTCTATACCCCTCATTTTACACTACCCACAGACTCTCCACCTACTCACCAACCCCAAATAGTTTTGTCTTATCTCTCTAGGACCTTATATTTTGGTACAAAATTTAAACCCTCCAAGTCCTTATATTATGGGACGGAGGGAGTACGTGTACTCTCCATTTGGTACTCAGTGTCGTCATCACGACATCACGTGCGTATATATACCCTCGAATTGTCGATCCATTTTTTTCTTTTTTCCTTTCCTCTTGCATTTGGAAGTATTGTTGTACTACACAAACAATTCCCTAGCGGGAAAGAACGCTTATAAATGCTTACTATTTTTTTACCAGTAATGTCGACTGCACGAGGGAGGGTAGAGTGTCGCCGTCACGGGATCGCGGTTAATCGCGAGGACCGTGACATTTGACATTTCTAACCCGTTGAAACCCTGGGCCTTGGGCCCTTTATCTTGGACCACAGATGTTCTCACATTAAAATAGCCCATTAGGCCCGTAGAGATTACCATCATGGCAGGAAGGCGCTGCACGGCTGCAGCCGGGCCCGGAGGACGATTTATTCGACTAGTTCTTCGCCATGGCCTGCTTGTTCTACGCCTAGGGGTGGCAACGGATCATGGCCCACTTGTTCCTTCACAATCTAACTTGGCCCTAACAAAATTTAGCTCAAAAACTAATATTATTTTAGCCCGGCCTTAATCCGGCTCGATCCTTAAAATTTCTAGTACAAAAGTGAGGGCCCTTTACCACCCATATCTACGCCATGGCCGCGGCTAGGGTTGAAAACGAAAATGATAATTCTTGGTTACTGGGAATCGTTTTCGAAATTTTACCGGTTGTGAGGGCAAATCAAAAACGATATCGGTAACCGAAAAAATGATAACAAAAGTGGTAAAAAAATTCAATAATGAAAACGAAAACGATTTTGATCTCTTTCGATCATTTTCGAGAAATACCGTATTTACCCGATATTTTACCGCCAGTAATATCGGATTATGGGCTTGAGGTTTGTTCTTCTTTTACCTTATTGGCTTCTCAACTGAAACATACAATGCCATACTTATTGCCATAAAATAACACAGCTTAGTTTTGTACAAGTACTGAAACATTCGTCCATAAAAAATTGTAGGATGAATTTTCAAAAGTGAGACATGGCGATGACGTGGCAGGTCGTGCAACAAACAAAAAAAGATTTGGTTCTGAAATTGCAGAGACCGGAGCGCTTCCTATCGACCTTTTTTTTTAAGGAACTCCTATCGATCTTCTGCTCCTTCGAAGCTGGTCTGAATAGAATTCTATCGCGCCTCCATTCCTACGCTTTTTGCTAACTGGATCAGTTTCAGGTACACGAAGCTCATCAGGCCCATATAACAAGATATTAATTAGCCTACCGGCCCATCGGCTCACACTTGGGCACACATGTGGTTCCGGCCCACCTCGCTTTGAGCCTGTGACACGATCGGGGAGGGAGCGCGTGAATAAAAAGGCGAGGGAGCGAGCCGACCCACCCACCACCACTTCTCCTTCGATCCCCACTTCACTTGCCGACGAGCAAACGGCCTCCGTTCCGGGCCGTCGGCGGCAGCCGGAGAGCGAGGGACGAGCAACCAATTAAACCGTCGCCGCCAGCGGGCGCAGTGGGCCCGCCGTCGGGACATGGCCGGGCAGCCGCCGCAGGGCCCGGAGGACGACTTCCTCGACCAGTTCTTCTCCATGGCCGGCGGCTCCTACTCCGCCGCGGCAGCGGGGGCCGGCCGCGCCACGGGGGACCAGCCCTTCTCCCTTGCGCTCAGCCTTGACGCCGCGGCCGCCGAGGCTTCCGGGAGCGGGAAGCACGCCGAGGGCGGCAAGGCGGTAAGGGCCCCCTCCTTCCCTCCTCTCTGCTTTTCCCCTTTGCGCGCGCGTGCGCTGTGTGCTAAGCTTCTCGGTCGCCTCTGCAGGATCGGGAGGCCGTGCAGCTCCCCGGGCTCTTCGCGCCGGTGTTCGGCACTGGAGTGCAGCCGCCCCACCTCCGCCCCAGCCCGCCTACCCAGGTACTATGCACGCTGCAGCGGAGGGATGAAAATCATGCGTGTTTCATGGCTAATTTGCAGATTTTTACCGCCTAACCGTGCCATTTTTTTTTGTTTTCTGGTGGGGTTTAGGTGTTCCACGCGCAGCAGCCTAAGCAAGGTGGGGCGGGTGTCGGGCCACAGCCGCCGGCACCGAGGCCGAAGGTGCGGGCGCGACGTGGGCAGGCGACTGACCCACACAGCATCGCAGAGAGGGTAAGGAAATGATCTCTGTATCTGCAGATGAATCGTGTGGCCGGGTCTTCGGTTTCAGAATTATTTTGGCGTGATCTGTATAACCTGACACTTTTAAGGGGGGTCAAGGATTATATTTCTTTCTTCCTTTTTTGAGGGTAAGGATCAAGGATTGGATTTCGGTTTAGTGTTTCTCATGGTTTAGAAATGGGTTGCTGAGTGCTTACTCCTATGCAGCGTTTGTTCTACATGCTCAGGCAATCATTTGTCCCATGTGCCACTTTGCACTTTGTGATTGAGTAATCAGCTTCAAATCGTCCCATGTCCTTTTTCGAATGCTCTGCATTTTCTTTCCTTGCAAGCAATCAGTAATCATAGTTTAAAGAGGGATGTTGTGTTAGCTGGATTATGGGCGGCGATTTGGCAGGGGCATTTTTTTTTCCTGAATTGCAGCTGTATTGTGTTATGAGTTGGATGGTTCATATGTTATAGTGCAGTTGTGTAGCATATGCTTTTTCTTGAAGGTAGCATGCTTGCTTTGAACTTCAGTAACGTGCTTCTAGTAGGAGGAGAATTATGCCTGCTGCTCTTATGGATGTCCACCTACTTTGAGCTCTGCGATTTTTTAATGTTTCATTTGTTTTCATTTTACAGTCTGCTATCTGCTCATTCATCAGTATTTTGAACCATGTTTGTTCTACTGCAGCTAAGAAGAGAGAGAATAGCAGAAAGGATGAGGGCCCTACAGGAACTGGTGCCCAATACAAACAAGGTAATAATGTTATGAGACTTGTAGGTGTTATTATAAAGGTGAAGACCCTACGGTGCTATACTGATACGGTTCACATGGCTGCCATTGACAGAATTTCAGCAAGTGGTCTAGGTTCATGATGTGCTCACAATATTATATTATAATTGTGCTTCTTGTCGCTTTGACAATTAAGTCTAGCACATTTGAAGAACTTACTGTTATCTCACTCAGAATTATGCTAGATGAGCGTAGTATGCCTTTGGTTGAGACAAGCAAGCATGTATGATGCATCCTCAGGATTATGTACATTTGGAACAACACTTGATTTTGAATTCCCAGATCTAGAGTGTCTTTCACCTTGTAACACGAAAAAGATGAGAGAGAAAGTTGAATCTGATATTAAGTTTGTGTTTAAACTATGCAGACAGATAGGGCAGCTATGCTAGATGAGATCCTCGATTATGTGAAGTTTCTGAGGCTTCAAGTCAAGGTTCAGCTCATTATGCTAATATATTTGAAGCACTGACCACCAGTTGTGTTACTTGTTTGATGGGACCTTGATTTTGTGATGTTAGGTGCTAAGCATGAGTAGGCTGGGCGGTGCTGGTGCTGTTGCACAACTTGTTGCTGATATTCCACTTTCAGTTAAGGTAAACTTTGATTTGTGACTAACTAGGATTACGGAATATTGCCTTCCAATAACTTCATTTTACTTAACTTCATTTTACTTCCATATATAGATTAATTCGGGATTATCAGCACAAGTTGCTTTTGATTTTTTTTTTTTGGTTCTGCTGTATGGAAATCAGGGCGTCTATCTGCAATCAGTTGCTCTTGTAAATTTAATTATAACTCTCTGAAAGTTTTAAGTCCTTAATCATTGTGGCTTGCTTGTCTATTTTATCGTTTTGTGAATTGCTGATTGTTCAGTTGATGGAAATACATAGCCTTGCACTGCAGCTCGGTGTTCAAACTCAACATTTATGATCTTGAATTTTTGTTTTTCATAATTATTAGAATTGCAACTAAAAACAAGTTGTTCAAATATGTTAGGTATGTTGTTATCAGGATGTTTTTTTTTCTTGAAATAGTAATTCCAGCTTCAATTTCTAGGAAAAAGTCTACTTCACCCCCCAACCTATGGGGGGTGGAACACATCACCTCCCAACCTATGAAAATGGATTTTTTACCCCCTAAACTTTCTAAAACCGGACAAATCATCCCCTGAAGCAGTTTTAAAAAATCATAATAAATCACAGAAAAATCGTAAAATGGAATCAAATTGTGTTGGACTTCAAATTAGTAGTTCTATGCAGTGATTATATAATACGGAATGCTTTAGTACATTTTTTTCCTGTAACTTTAGATCTATGCTTTTCTTCATAGCTGTAAAAAAATGTACTAAAGCATTCCATATTATATGTTCACTGCGTAGATCTACTCATTTGGAGTCCAACACAATTTTATTTTCCATTTTATGATTTTTCTGCGATTTATTATGATTTTTCAAAACTGCTTCAGGGGGTGATTTGTCCGGTTTTAGAAAGTTCAGGGGGTAAAAAATCCATTTTCATAGGTTGGGGGGTGATGTGTTCCACCCCTCATAGGTTGGGGGGTGAAGTAGACTTTTTCCCAATTTCTAAATGCCATCAGTAAATTTGTCATTGACATATATAAGTCTCTTGTTGAAGTTTTTCTCTTGCTCTCTTCTTGGCAATGTTGTTGAAGACGAAGTACATTCATCATCTTGTTGCGATCATGACTTTTTATTCATTTCATGATATGTTTTTCGATGCCACTACAAACTATTTCTACTCCTTTGCTTTCAGTGACAGACTGACAGCCACTATTAGCCTGCAGTTCAAACCAACGAATCATTCCATCTTTACTGTATACAGCAGCTAGATGAAGTATGGCAGCCGTACTTTCTTGATTTGCCATCACTATCTCCCTCTAGATTTTTTTAATCCGTATGCTTCATTATAGGCATATGCCTTCGAAGCCCCATTTCCGATGCATTGCATATCTACAATACAATGAGATTTCTTTCTTTCTCGAATGATCGCGTCATTGAATTGAAAAATAAATTTGAGTGTCGTTTTCCATCTCTACATGTTCGTATCTGTTGGTTGTTGAATTGGATCTTGCTTTGATTTCGTTAGGGGGAAGGAAGTGATAGTGGGAGCAAACAGCAGATTTGGGAAAAGTGGTCAACGGATGGCACAGAAAGACAGGTTGTAAAGCTGATGGAAGAAGACATTGGGGCAGCGATGCAATTTCTCCAGTCCAAAGCACTCTGCATGATGCCAATCTCGCTCGCCATGGCAATCTATGACACACAACATTCACAGGATGGCCAACCAGTGAAGCCAGAACCCAACACTCCTTCCTAGTACAATAGCAGCACCCATAGCATGCATCCTTACAACTACTAGCAGGCATCAACCTATCAAATTGTAAGATAAACTGCTGGTTTCAATTCACTAGCAGGGAGGCAGGAAAAGACCTAAAAGATCCTCTCCACTTGAAGTTGTACCAATGGTATATGATATCACCTTCCCTTTCCAATCTTTTGTTCAAAGGTGCTTTAATTGCAAGGATATGGTAAGCAATAACCTGCTCATGCTCCTACATCTTTCAATGCCCCCTATGAGTGTGAGTGATGGAGAGAGCTACTAAAGAGTCTGGCATGCTCTCATAATGTTTCTTTCTGGGTCTGTAGTGCACTAGCCATACACTTTGTGGTGGGGACTGCTTTTTCGGTAGTGGGTGTATGGACTAATCAAAAGGGATTGATGTATGAGTGTGTCTGTGGCCTGCACAAATGGTTGACAAAATTTGAATACAAGATGAAATGGAAGATGATGTTGATAGCGATGTTCATTCTTCTCCATTTTTCCAAAGTGGAGGGCCGAGGCTTTGGTCAATGGAGGCTGAGTATGTGTTTCAGTGTGCTAGTGGATCTGCTATCTACGTGCGATACTTTATTTGTATTGATCCACACTCTTGATAAGAACATTCGTATAAAGTTGGGATGAGATTAATCCTTAAAAGTACCAGCATTCTCTGTAACGAGTTATCTTCTGCACCATTATTAAATTGCATACTAATTTTGTGGACAGCAGCTGTTTTTGTTCTGTCCACTGGCCCACTGCCAGTAACGGCATGTTATTGTGGACTACTACTGATAATCTACTGTCTGAGAAAAATGAGGGGTTGCATGAGTTTGATGGTCTGTTTCATGATACTTAAATAGTCCACTGATTTGTGTGTTTGCTTCTTGTCTAGTTCATGAGCTTTATTAATGACTACATGCCCATCAGATTTCCATAAAGCACTTCATCCTTAGTTTGATTTTTTTTCTTTGAAACTTAGGTTGTTTGCTGGAATCACCTCTGCTCTCTGGTAGCGTTTTTGCTAAAGAATGTGCTGTCCAACTTTAATTTTTACTGTTTTGAAGTGAGTTCTCAAGAAAGAGCGTTGCTCTCATGTGAGTCATGTTTGCTTGGGGTGTTGTACATCTGTTGCCATATGGTTTATGTTTGATTTGTGCTGTGAAACCTGTTTATTATGGTAGAATCCTTTCCCCCAACTTGTTTTATGTCTATATTTGTGCCAATATCAAAGGTTCATAACTTGGGTGCCTAAGATAGTGTGGGACTTATTTCGAACAGCTTCGTACTCCCATTTTTTAGATAAAAGATAAAATCTGGCCTACTACATCCACTGGTGGATATATACAATCATAGCTTCATCCACACATGGAAATACATTTTTATGATGGTTTGCAACAGTTGCACATCTCTCTGGTGCCTTTGTGTGTGAATCCTGTCTGCCATCATTCTGCAGCACCTGATGTTACTCCATGCTCGACAGTCAACAAAGCTTAATGTGTCCTCTGGTGCTGATGTTGCCTTTGTAATATCCTGTTCTTTCAGCGGTAGCGATCCGACTGTTCTGCTTAACGCCGTCTGATTGTGTCACGCCTCTCTTTCCTTGCATCATGTGGCCGAGTATGTTTCCATGTTGGGGTCTGAAACTGCTGAGCCCGTAGCAACATGCTGTTAAAAAGAAAAATCGAGATGGATCAGTGCAAAATTACGAGTAATTCTGTTACATGTGGAATCCTCTCTCCACCGGATAGCCCACAGCTTTTTTTTAGCACAAGCCCACAGCTAACTGGCCCCTTCCTTCTGGGTTTCCAAAGGGCCCAGTTCGGCCCAACAGCACCTCATCGCCGGAGCACGGTTGTCCGGCTTTCCGCGTCATTCTTCCGCCGCCCACCCCCACCTCCGCTCCTCCCGCCTTCCCGACAGGCTACACGAAGACCACCCAGCCCTCGCGCTCACCGCAGAGATCGGCCTGCGGCCCACGCGACGCCGGGCCGACCAGCTCGTGGTCCGCCGACCTCGTAGGTGGAACACTCGAACCTCGCGCACACCACGGTGGTCGGCGGGTGGGAGAGGCGCCCGTCGTGCTGCTCCGAGCGAAGGAGCTACGATCTCTAGCGCTCCGGCGGCCGCCGTGCTGCTTCGAGGGAAGGCGCTCCGGCGGCACCTCAGGTGAATTTATTGCTGCTAGATGCGGTGGGTTTCTTAGAATTTCTCCCACACGTTTGACTGTCTGGATACATCTGAATTCAATTGATCCTGTCCGACCTAGCTGCATTCGATCTATATCAATTATATTGTTTTAAGTACTGAAACTGTTTTTAATGCGATAGGAAATTGCGTTAACATATACTATTTGCTTTAGTTGCATTTGATCTAGTTCAATTCTGTGGCTCTCTGATTGTGTCGTGATGTAATATTCCAGCGTCCACAAACCGTGAGGATTCACCTAATCGCTCGCCACTTAAGTGGTAGGTGGGTGCTCCGTGCTCATGCTGTCATGAGTGTTGTTCACAAATTCGTTGTTGGCAAGGAAGTACACTAGGACTGATTACTTTGTCTCTGAGATGGCTGATGGGGATTCATCTGACTTCACCTTCTGCAAGGTACGTGTGGTTAGTGATTACTGATCATATCCCTTGCACCGTGTTCTTCTTTATGTTGTGCTGCTTTATATGTTTTTTATGATTCATATCGTTCCTTATCATTGGTTTTCCTGATCCCAAGATCATCATGCTCAATTAACCATGTTTGGTGCTGATAAGAGTTTTGTGAACATATGAGCACCACTTAGTTATTGTTGGATCAACATATGAACTCTGATTGGATAGTTTATGGGCCTTACACTTTACCATAACCTATTTAATCATCTGTTTGCTATTTGCTCCCACACAAAAAATGATCACCGGAAATCTTGAGCACACATATGTAGTACGCTTAAAGAATTTGCAATAAGCTTGGAATCAATTATATGGTGTCAGTGATATATGTTCATTTCCAAAACCAATACAGGTGCAAAGGCTATTTTTCAAACACTACCAGAATATGCCAAGAGGAGGAAATATATTCCTACAGAATGAAAGAGGGGTCTGATTGCTTTTCGCTTCTGATTGATCTATGGAGATGTCTGTCTTGATGTTGTTCTCTCAATACAGGCATCAAAACAGTTGCTCCTATTTTATTGTATTTGAGTGCGTCTTTCTTGGTAGTCATTTCATTACCCTTATCTTTAGGTTGTTTATTTGAAGTATTGGATATCTCTGAAATATTAATTGATATTGTAGTTGTCTTTCTTGACGTACAAGATTGGACGTGGTGTTTTTTTTTTGCTTGCTTTTGGTTTTATTTCTGCTATAGCTTAACTTTTGTGTTATACTTGTTCTCTAGGTTAGTTCTGCAGAAAATAACGGACAATTAGGATATCCTAAAGCCATTCCTGTGCCAATTATAACCCTCAAAGATGTTTGTGTTGATAGTAAGCATTGAAAAGAAGAATGGCGTGAAAACTAATGATTCAGATAAAGATCGAAGGTCTGATAGCAGCAGTGCATCAACGCAAGACTACACCATGAAAGAACCAGTTACACAAACAAGTAGTGGAGCAGAATCAAATGTGCCATCTCAGGGAGAAACTTCATTGAAGAAACCTGTAGTGCGAGCAAAAGTTCTTTTCGAGAAGGGCTATAGCCAAATGGATTGGCTAAAGCTGACACGTACACATCCTGATCTAGCAGGTAAGTTGTACAGAGTTCGGTCGGTACTGTTTGATACTTCGATCATCTTTGGTAGTTTGGCATTTCCCATTAGTTTTATGGCTTGATACTGTTGCATAATTAATGCCTCCCCGAGGCCTGTTGTGGGGTCTGGGAATGACAGTAACTGACATATCTAAACTGATGTTTTTTTATAGCAATTCAAGTTGATGTGCCATATTTTTCTGGCATGTATTGCCTATGAGAGGTCCTATATTTTCTGCTGGCTTGTTTGGTTTTTTGAGGTTCCATCAGAGTAGGAGATACCATTTCCGGCTTTAGAGAATTAATATTTACCATGTTGGTTAGGATCTATTCATTTTTTAATTATTTATTCTTCCTGGTATGTTTTTTTTAATAGTTACCTTGTTGCATCAGTTAGACTCTTCTGAACTTGAATTGGATGTCTGTTTGCTCTACTGGAATACTAGCTCAGCATTTATGCTTTCACTCATATGTTTTAAGTTACTAGCTCAGCTATGCCCAAAACGGTCTGAGGCTATCATTGTGTACAAAGGCACAGTGATATATCTCCAAGTTTTTTTCTTCGAGAATACGCGGGAGAGCTACATATCTTTGCCATCTTTGCATTAAGAATAAAGACATGTCTCCTAGTGATAGTGTGTTTTGATGAAAAATCCTGTGAGAGACAAGTTGGTGAAAAAAAATATTAAAGGGCATAATAATCTTGACATGTGTATTATCTTTGAGTAATTTTCTGGGATAAGTAGGTTGTTCAATATCTTCTTTGTGTAAACAATAAAATGTTTACTCCCGGATGAACTTATAAACAGGATAATGTTAGTGGCAGAAATTGCTTCTTCTATACGCAGGTAAACAAAGGTTACCTCCATAATGTAAAAGCTTTTAAAGGTTAGGTCATAAATTTTAATCATGTGGACCTCTGAGCATCACTGAGGTTGACCAGAACTATATGCTCACATTGTACCTGATTTTTTTTCTTGTTTTTCCTTCGCTTCTTACCAGTGATAATTGATGAAATAACGTTGTTTTCCTTTTATAGCGCTTAAGGGGCAGTCAAACCGAAGGTTACTTTCTTTGGAAGAAGTTAAGCAGCATAAAACGGGAGACTGCATTTGGACAGTTCTTAAAGGTCGGGTGTATAATATTGCTCCATACATGAAATTTCATCCTGGAGGTAATCATAAGTCTTGATCTCGTACGGAGTTATTCTATGACAGTTTCAGAATGACCACCCTCCATTTGTATACTCCCATGTTGGTTCTTCGAAGTACTACATCATGATGTATATTTTCTAACCTGCGCCATATTTGGATCATGTTTGCAGGAGTTGATATGCTTATGAAAGCTGCTGGAAAAGACTGCACTGCTTTGTTCAGTATCCTTTTATTCTTATTTTTCGTACTGTCACTAAAAACATCCTGCTGCTTGTTGCTTGTTCTTGACTCAAGTTGGTGAAACCTCAAGGCATAGTCGTATGATCACTAACGAGTTTTTGCTCAGTCATATCTTAGTGATTGTCCTGTTGGTGATTCTGATTATAATTGTGACTGTTGATTGCGCATGTGCACATAATTCTTTATGACTCCTTGACTTCGTTATAGATAAATACCATGCTTGGGTAAATGCAGAGTTCCTCTTGGAGAAGTGCCTTGTAGGATTCCTTGATCCCAATGAGTAGACCTCTGCACAGTTCGGACCTGAATGGCATTCTAGCAGTGTCATTTATGTATGTACTCTTGAACTTCTGGTGCTTATGCGCATTGGCTGATGAATTAAAGTATGTAAATGTCTTTTGTATCACGACGGCAATAATGTCTAAAAAAAGGCAGAAATGAATTTTGTAACCATTCGATGAATTAGTCCTGGAGGTGAGAGAAAATCCAGCCCTATACTGGTATGCCCATAATAATGTACTACAACGCCTGATGAAATATACATGTCACAGCAACAACGTTGCCAAATTGAGGGACAACCTTCATCCTTGTTGAGTTCTAGGCTATGGCTGTATGCATATGTTCATTAAAAAACAAATGATTTCTATATGCCTGAGTTATTTCTGAGCATTACAATATGCATACGATTATGCAATGCTATTACAAAGGTGAACTACTATTCCTTTTTTGCACTTGGAAGCACTTCATCCAGTTCAAGTGTTAAAGCTGCAAAAGAAAATAACTTTTCTTAAAAAAGAAGCGACCATAGTTTTCTGGTAATTTTTATTATTCTTTATTATTTCCTTTTACTTTAATTGTTTAAACTCCGTTTTTCTTAAAGGTCAAACGACATTGGCAATTTACGCGTTCTGTTCCCCAGCAAGGAAGCCACTCTTTCTTTTATCTATGCTCCGATGATCTGCTCCAAACAAAAATCTATGTTCCGATGAACACGAGAGTATGCAACAGAGGCATGTGGAAAAGAAATGTTTAAAAGTTCCTTTTTGCGAAAAGTTAGATGGCTAAGAGCATCTCCAAAAGACTCTCTATGATTCTAGCTAAATTTAAAGAACAAGAGGTTAGCTAAAAGATAAAAAGCTTCTAAAAAGAGATGTAAACCAACAGCCTCTCTAAACTGACTCTCTATATATTAAATTTTAGTGGGCCCCACTATCTTCTTCTCCCCCAAATCCCCACTGCGCCTCCGCCAAACAGAAACGGCGCCGGAGCTGTGCCTCCCCGCGACGCCGAGCTGCCACCCCCGCCGAGCTTCCTCGCCGCCACACCTCCCCGCCGCAGCGAGAACAACGCGCGTCCGCGTCCGCCGACGAGGTGCGGCGCCGAGCCGGCGTGCCAAAGCCGCAGCCCGCGGTCGTGCTAGGGAGAGGGCGCCCGCGGAGTAGTAGCTAGCTTTGTGGGCCATCCATCTTCTCCTCCTCAACAATGTAGATGATGGTGCGGTATACCGCATGGCCGGTGAGGTCGATGTCGGTGACCTAGGCAAAAGCACGGCAAACTGAGAGGAGCACCATGATTAGTGAACCGAGGCGAACCCATTTTGCTAGTTTACTTTGCCCGGAAAGGAAGTTTGATTGGGACTCACCAATCACCATCGAGGTCACAGTACGGAGGTGAAGCGGCCATGGCGCGCAGCTCGGCTTTTCTAACGAAGAGCTCGACCGATCGGTGTGGGTAACTCAAAGAGGAGGTCATGGGGTTGCTGCTTGCTGAAGGAATTAGAAAAGGATAGAACGATTGGTACCAATTTTGGAAGGGGGCGGATCGGATGTCAGCCACGGTTGGCCATGGCGGCGCGGCAGCTCAACGTGAGGGCTACAGGGCGTGCGAGAGTGCGGGAACGGCGTGAGATGTGGGCTAGAGGGCTTCTGGAAGGGCGGGAGCGACCAGACGAGTGAGATGGCGAGTCAGACTCGCTCGCGATCTTTCCCGAGCGAAGGGGAGCGAATGCCGAGCGGGATAGCGAAGGGAGGAAGAAGGCTAGGCCGTTGGATCTGAATTTTACCGATGTTTTTGTTTTTTTAGCGAACTGAGCCGTGACAGCGAGGCTGTTGGAGTTGCTCTAAGCTACTATTTCTGTTATTATTATTATTACCAAAAATCTACTTGGAGAGGGCTCTCCGGTTAGAAGTATCGCGAGAGCCCTCTCAATCTCCGTCCGTTTTTTATTTCGACGCCCGCGAGCCCACGGAAACCAGCGGCCACGCGTGACTCTTTGTTACAGATCATGGGTCCCACATGTCGGCGACGGACTGCTATCTTTTACTGGATTGAGCGGACGCAAGCGCCGGATCTAAATCCTTTCGAAATTTCGGGAGACACACTCGTCTCTTCATTCCCCATCTCCCCCTTCCTCTGTTCATTCTCGGCATTCTTCTCGATCCGGCGGAGATGACGCGAGCGGAGGCAGCACGCGCAGGGAGTGGGTACGGGATCGACAAGCGGCGGCGCACGACGGCGACGCGCGCCATGCCGCCGAGGCCAGGCGTCGTGCCGCTCCGTCCCGGCGAGTTGAGGTGCCACTGCGAGCGCAGGCGGTGCACGTGCACCACGGCGAGAGGAGGACAACTGCTTCTCGACAGCGAGTGAAGGAGGCAAGCCGAGGCCACGCGCTTCTCGCGTTGAGGGAAGGCGCTACACCCAGCGGAGCCAGAACGGATCTGGATCAGTGCGACCTCCAGTAACTCAACTCGAGGTGTCAGCTTGACGTCTTCTTCAATGACTCGACACCGGCGAGAGCTCCTTCGACGGCTTTCCGGTGATTTCAACGAGGATCCATGCGATGGGTCGCAGATCGAGATAGATGAAACACTCTCTGATGTCTCCGTTCATGTTGGTATTCATATAGATCTAGTTGTGGCCATTGATTTTTCATCTACTATTGGGATCATCTTGGACAAGTTAGAATAGGGCTCAATTTTTTTTTTGTTTGGAGTACTTGTTCCATTAGATTCGTTATCCAACTAGTCTAGGATTTGCAGTAAGTTGTGTAGGGTTTGTTGTTCCTCTTAGATGTTTAAGACTAATTTAGTAGTTCAACAACTACGCTATTCACTCAACCAGTAAACCAGGCAATTGTTCATGGTATTTTTTTTGCAAAATGTTATGTCATGTATCAGTAACTGTATATTTGAGGTCACATTTTATTTGCATGCATATAAACAACTTGGGAACTTTCTCGTGGATGTGGCCATTAGAGTAGTTTGGTGGCTATTGCTGTAGTACACAGGCATCAAGCATCTAACTGTTGAGCTTGTTATTATTTCTTATACAGGTTTACCGGTCTAAGAAAATTACTTATTATTTTGGTCTTCATAATAATGTTGTTGATAAACTAACTTTTTTTATCTTACCCTTAATTTTGATAGACACGTGATGTAAATTGTAGAACATTTATGTGGTATATAGAGTAAATTTTTCAGTGATATACTTCATAGTTGACCTTTATTTATAAATGATAGTTGAACAATGTCTTTTTATGTGTTTTATTTTCTACTTGTGTTGTACTTACATACTTTATCTTCTTTACAAGGTGGAAGGTATTTCATTGTGTGTTCTGAAACTGGAAATTATGGGCGTATAGGCAATGCTCCAGTCACTAGAGAGGTGAGCTGGTCATCTTCTTATGTATTTTTTCGAACATCTTACCTGTGTCGTTGCTGTGTAGAGGTTCTTACTTAATCCTTTTATCTTCTCTAATTGACGTCTATTTAGATAAATATATCTTCTGTAGTTAATTTGTTGTTCTTTTTTAATGGGCTTAGCCTTTTTGCGGTTTATAAGGTGAGACAATGTTTATTTTCTGGGTGATAATTATGTAGTGTCTTTCTAGTCAAATTTGGTTGTTATGAAATGTATAGTTCTTTGATTAAGAACAATATGCTTAGTTATGCTACTACCCTGAATATCCTTTTTGCTGTAGTTTCAGACCATCTTTAAATTATTGTTGTTTGATCTATATCGGTATTGTCTCATTACTGTATAGTTGGCCAGTTCTTGAATGTGTAACAAAATCTGAAAAATAGAACTGTATTGGTTTTTTACCGAATAAACAAGCAAAATCTGATAAGTAGTGCTTGTTACTATAGGTCAGTACCCCCCAACCCCCGATATTTTTTATGTGAACTACAAAGTAACTAGTCACCACTAGGCGTCTTTTTGAAGTAACTTGTTAGTTTTTTACATGATTTAAAAAGTAACCTGTGACTGAGTTAAAACACAAATTAAAGTAATATGTTCATTTTTTTGGCTCCTATGTCAGCTTAGGTAGTAACTTGTAACTGAGTTGAAATACAAGTGGTATGTGGGTTGAAGTTGTCAGGGTCATCCCTCTTTTTTGCCAACCTGATGATAGATTTCAGTCAGCATAACTCTGTAATCTCCCGGTTTGACTAGTATGTGCAGTTGGACCAGATAATAACTAGTGAGACTAGTCCTTCATGTGCTACCATGTGATTTCCTGTGCAACTACAACATCTATTGATGGTCATTTGTATGTGCAGGGCAAGGACAACAACAACAACTTTTATAACTCTACAAGCAGATGGCATCATTCTATACATCGATCAGATTCTCGACTAATATCAGGTCTGGTCAATTTCGTTTTAAATTTATGTAGTCTGTCTTTCCACACTATACCTAACCATTACTCTGGAAGCTTGCTATATTAGTGATTAGTAGGTCTGACTAGCAAAATAGAACCTAATAATCACGCAAATCATATACTCTTGGCTGATAAAAAATTCACCGATGAATTGGTATATGGTCATGGGTGAAATTCATCGCAGCTTTTACCGTGCCTACTATTATTGACGTATGATTATATGCTAAAAATAAAAAATATATATTTAAATAGTGTTGTTAGTAGCTTTGTTATGTTTTTGTTGAATTATGATGTAAACTTGTCAGTATTTTTTTGATTTAGAAAGTAACCTATCTTTGATACATGTGCTACAAAGTAACATTCCATTTAATATTATACATAGGAAGTAACTTATCTTTCGTTCATATGTGATACAAAGTAACTTGCCACTAAATTTGAAACACATAGGATGTAAATAATGCAAAGTTGACATGGCATACAAAATAACTTAAATTATATAAAATTCTAAATTGCAGAAGAGTTTTTCACAAAGCTATAAAAGAATACATTAATTCCACTATATTTGTACTTAGCTTGGACTTTTTATAGTTGCAACTTTGTCGTGACCTCTGGGTTGTACTGTATAATCTAAGGTTAGTTCCAGCTGTGGGTTGGCGTGTGTGCTGTAGCTATATGGGTTTGCCACTATTCACTGCGCGTGAGCACATATGCCCACAACTATTTTTTAATCTATATTTTGCGAATGCCTCCACCTAGCCTTATTGCTACCTGTTTAGCTCAAGTATGTTTTGGTGTTGTGGGCATGTTGTATAGGACACAATTGTCAGCTTGAATTGATGGTGATTTCTTCTTCATCCACTATTCTTTTATGAATAAATAACTTTTTAATCAAAATGAGGATATTTGTCACATTAATGAAAATTGTATCTCTTTCACTGTTTGTGTATTTGAACCAAATAGAAAAAAAAGAAGTATCTGTGTCTCTTTCACTGTTTGTGTATTTGAACCAGGAGCAATTTCTATGCATTTAGCCTGTTCTTTTTGGTTTGCTTGATTAGTATTCTACGGTTTTTGTGGTGAATATGGTTGTTGAGTTGTGAAATCTTGGGTGACTTGACGGACTACAAACATGTGCTGATTTTATATTACAGGAAGTAAGTCTTTATCACTTTTATATGACATAGGAAGTAACTTAGGATTAATATATATGATACAGTAAGTTACTTTTCTTCTTGTTTTGCATTTCAGAATATGTAACTATTCTTTTCAGTTTTTATTCGTTTTTCTTCTTTACAACAGCTCCTATTTGTCTTAGGAATCAATAGATGCGACTTGTCAATGTGGTTTTGAATTTCTGTATAAGTGTTGCACTATTTACGTACATTGTTTGGTCATTTGTTTTTATTTTATTTTTTTGTTCATGCAATATCCGTTTTTGTCATTCGTGCCTCTCACAATAGATGTTTGATCTGCCTCTGTTTAAAGGTACCATGTTTCACATTCCCTTCACATTTCACTGTGCTGAATGTAGTCATGCTATTGCCCTGAAAGTCCCTTTTGCTGTAGATTCAGAGCATCTTTAATTGTTATTGTTTGATCTTTGCGATCAGTTGCCCCTGAGGCCTTGTGATTGATCAATACTGTGTGACAAAATCTGAGAAATATAACTATACTGATTTTACTGAAGGAACACACAAAATCCGAGAAGTAACACTTGTGCTCTGTAGGTTAGTATTTCTAAACCCAGTGACAAGTTAGCTCATCCCTTTCTTATATCAATCAGGAAGCAACTTGTCACTACTTTTATGTCTTTAGAAAGTAACTTATCATTGTTTTACAAGAGATAGAAAGTAGCTTGTCACTGATTTGAACTGTAAAGAATAATTTTACTATTGTTGTGCTAGCAGTTTATGTCATATTACTATATAGCTCTTGTTCGTCTTTAAAAATTAATATATGTGACTTGTCACTATGATTTTGATTTTATGTATGAGTCTTGTACTATGTACCTGCATTATTTGGTCATTTGTTTTTACTTAATTATTTTGTTCATATAGTATCTGTTTTGGTCATTAGCGCCTCTCACAATAGTTGTTTGATCTGTTCCTGCTTGAAGTTACCATGTTTTGCATTCGCTTTACATTTCGTTGTGCTGAATGTAGTCATGCTACCGCCATCAATGCCCCTTTTGTTGTAGATTTAGAGCAACTTAAATTGATGTTGTTTGATCTATACAATTAGCTGCCCCTATGGCCTTGTGAGTGTAGTCAATACTTGGTAGAGTCTCTCCAGTAGCATTTGCACACAATATTGTACTACCTGTGTTTTGTGAAGCTATCAACCAAAGCTACACTTTCTTGTTCAAATAACAATTGGCTTGTACTTTTCTTTATTTTCTTGCTGTTCCAAATCACTCTTTGTTGCTGGGCGTTTAGGTCAAAGAACCCCATCAATGAACCTGTACAGCAAATAACTTTTTTGTCATAATAGAAGTATGTGTATAGAGTAATTTATTCATTGAGAAAGTAACTTATGCATATAGGAGGTCAATATTCTAGGAAATGTAGTTGAACAGAATGTAACTTAGGCACAAATGACACTGAGTTAAGTTATAAATGCAGGAAGTAACTTATGTATATAAGAAGTAATTATCCAAAAAAAGACAGTTTATAGAATGTAACTTTCGTCATTTTGTAACTTTTTTTGCACTATATTCAAATATTCTATTCTCTATTTTGAAAAATGAATGTAACATTTAGATATGCTTCTAGTTTTTTGTGCAGGCATCTGTCCTCACCATCTGTCCTATGTTTGTTTTTGCAGTCACATATCTAAACTTGAAGGCCAATACTGACACAAGGAAGTACAAATCCCTCTAAATTTCTGTTTCTGGTGAAGTTGCAAGCATGTGAAAGCGGATCTTTGTCTAGTTCTAAGATATTTTCTGTCAAACTGTCGTTGAAATTTGCAAGAAAAACATATCACGAGTGGGGGAAGTAACATTACATGTACCTCCTTGTTCACCATGGTGTTTTTTACTCCTATTTGATCTTCTGTTGATTTTTTTTGTCTGTATCAACTGATATCTGGGGCGTCATCGCCTCTGCTCTACGCTGATCTTTGAACATTGTAAAGGTTTTCTTTATGTTTAGTTTTCTTTTTCTACGTTTTTTGGGTTGGGGATGGATGGCCTTGGGCCTTCTCGTTTTTTTTTCCGCGCTAATTTCCCGCGTCGGTCTCTCGCGTGCAGGCTGGTGGTAATTTTTCCCGCCCTTGATTGGCGTCGTCGGGTGGTGGGCCAGTGCCAGACCGTGGGTGGTGGCCATACTTTCCTCAAATAGAATCTCCACACGTGTGATGGCCATATTTAGGGGGCTCTCCAGATAAGACTATCCGGAGAGGGCTCTCCATGTAGTCGCCCCCTTATTATTATTATTATACAAAACGTCACTATAATGAGTCCCTTGCACCGTTACTTCGATTGGCTGTTGGGAGCAGCCGGAGGATCCCGACCTTCAACGTAACTTGGTTGGGTGCCTTAAATATGCAGGCAGGCCCAAACATTTCTGAGGTGGGCACTTTGCAGCGAAACGCGCGAAACCGCATGACCCACCCGGCCCAATCCAAACCCCACCTCGCGCACGCCACGCGAGCGAAACGCTCCTGACCTCCTCCCTCAGTCTCCGCCTAGGGTTCCGGCGATGGCGCACGGCGGCTACCCTCGCCGCGGCGCCGCCGTCCGCCGGCCCAAGTCCTCGTCCTCCGCCGCCGTAGCCGACCGCAAGCGGAAGCGGACCGCCGCCGTCAAGACCGCCACCCTCAAGAACCAGATCCGCTCCACCGAGCGCTTCCTCCGCAAGGTACTTACCGAGCCCCGGTGTCTCCTAGGTTGAGGTCGGGATCCTCTGGCTGCTCGTTGTTCCGCGCCATGGATAAGGTTTAGCTGTTGCGTTTGGACTGTGGAGCGTTGGGTGTTGTATGAGACATTTCGCCAATCGTAGCTTTAAGCATGGTAGTTTGGCTGCAATGATGAATTGCTCGATTGCGAGTTCATTTTTCGTTGATTGCCAGGGTAGAGGCTTATTGATGTTTCAACCTAGGCCCAACTTTATTCCATTCGGCTCAGTAAACTAGTTCATGATGTAGCTGGATTACTGCTTGTTCATGCAGCTTGCAAAGGTGCCATTCATTATCAAAATTGATTGAAAGAAACAGCATAGAAATATTAAGTATGCTGCTCAAACTGATTAAGCAGAAAAACCTGTGAAAGGTCTGGATTTGTTCTTGTCAAAGGAGAATTGAGGAAGAGTAATTGAACTTGATTTAGAACAGTGTACTCTCATTCCTCTTTCTATGCATCGACTACATATAATTGTAGGCCAACAAAATCTTCAGTTATATTGGAAACAAGTTGGAATAAGATGACATTTGATTTTATAATTAACTTCTATAGAAGGAAGCATAAGCTTAGTTATGCCTGCACTGTTTCTGTATCAAGTCCATTTTCCGTGAGTTACCTGAGGAGGTAGCTTTGGCTGTTTCCGTTTTTATGAATCCAGATTATTTTTCTGTTCTTCCAATTACGGCAATGAGCCGTAGCCCCCCAGTTCGTTTAGCTGATGGTATGCTAATTCTATATGCTTAACCTTCAGGACCTTCCTGATGACATTCGTATTGCTCAAGAGAAGAAACTGGAAGAACTGAAGAGGCAGCAAGAGCTTCAGAATCAACTGGCTGTTCAGAAAACAGTACAGTTGAGAGATAGGAAGATAAAATTCTTTGGTCTGTTGTTACTCAGCTGTTTTGTTCCTACCATTCTCTGGTGCATTTTCTCTACCCGTCTGTACTCACAATTTTCTTGATGTTGGTGTTCAAACTACAAAGAGAGGCGAAAGATTGAGAGGATGATACGGCGTCTTGAGAAGCAGCAACGTTCAAATGGTGATGATTTCAGCAATAAGCTGTCAAAATTGCGAGAAGATCTTGAATATGTTAGAGTAAGCTTCCTACCATACTGCACTGATGATATAAGTATCAAACTGTTACAACTTTCTTTTGCTTGCTGAATTGTTCTCCCGGCATTAGATTGGAGCATCTAAGCAACCATTGTTTATCTGAACCTGCTTGAATTCTCAGCTAAAGCTAAATATCCTTACTCTTGTAGTTTTTCCCAAAGAATGAGAAATATGTCTCGCTGTTCGCTGGAGGGAACCCAGAAGTTGCTGGAGAGAGGAATAAGTGGCGTAAACAGATCAAAGAGAATCTCATGGCTGCTGCGGCTAATGGAAAAGATTTAGAAGGTTCGTGTTTACTATTTCGCTGGATGACCTTTGAAAATTGTGCTGCCCTTTTGATTGGATATCTTGTTTGTTTGTTAAGTACTAAATTTTGTTATCGACTGTTCAACAGAGACAGCAAGTGATGATGATACCTTGGATGTGAGTGATGATGACTTCTTTATGTCCGGAAGTTCAAGTGATGAAGAGGCTGATGATGAGTGGACTGACAAAAGTGCTAAGTATGATTCACAAACCATAGCTTTTGGACATCAGTCCCCCCTGATATATCGGGCAACATGCTACTATGCTATAATGCTAAAACTTATTTATGTGAAGTTCTATTAAATCTAATAAATTTGAATGAACTGGTTTTGCTAGAGCATTGCTACTGCTGTGGTGATGTGTTCTTTTTTTTTTCCTTGCTGTGCTAATGTTACTAATACTAACCTTCTACAGGGAACCAGCTTCCAGTGCTTCGGGTAGGGCAGCATCTGGGATGTCAAGCGATGAAAAGAATCAGGTACTTTTACAAGGGGTGTATTAGTTTTCTTCTGACAAGATGCTGCGATTTGCATTTCCTATTATTTAACTCCACCTGTTCTGTTTTGCAGCGTCAGAGAGATGCTCGAGTTCTTATGCCACCACCTCGCTCATTAGCTCCAAATAGAACCAGATCTGCAGATAAGCGTGTGATGTCCAGCTCAAGCAATACTTCAAACAGCACAAGCGGCGAATCATTTAAAAATAGAAGAGTACCAAATCGTCCTGGAGACAATAACAGTAATCTGAGTTCAAATTCTGATGCCCATAAACCTCGTCGCAAAAGGAGGCCTAAGAAGAAAAAGAAGCTGGTATAACATCGCATCCACCTGTAGATCATTTGTATACATCTTTTCAGTGAAGTCATATTTTGCAAAACAGAAGATAATTGTTTCAAAAACCTTGCATCCATCTTGTTTTTTTCAAACCTTAGTATGAGGTTCAAGCTCATTTGTCACCATCACCAGAGTATCTACTTCTGCATAAATTATAAATTATAGATCCTCATGTGGTCCCTTGGATGGTACTTGTATGTATTTTGTTATCCTCATAAGACATGGAAATCATAACGAATATGCATGTATCACACAATTCACAAGTGGGGATCTACGCAAACAGTAATTTTAATCTTGGACAATTTTTTCAAGACCATAGGAAGGGAAATCTCGCCACATGGTGTTTGTGTTGCTGGAAGTTAGTTGTGCTTACCTATGTTTGGACAAGTTGGTGATGGTATCTGCCTAGTTGGTTTTGCCTTGTACTGTTTGTCTACCATAGAAGAACAGTTTAGCTGTTTAAAAGTCTCCTGTACTTGATGTTATTAATCGTTATATGCAGTCTCATGATGCTACTTCTGTATCTCAACAGGCATGAATGTTCCCAAAGCGCGTGAATGGTGGGGAACGGATACTGAGATTCCCAGCAACGTTTGACTTTCAGCCTGGTCAATTTGGAAAAACACAGTATGTGTGGTGTAGCCTGAGCAAGTTGGGGATTTTGTATGCTCTCTCCTGATGTAAAACGACTCTGCATCCATTTGTTCACGGATATCACTTACAGTGCCTAGATCTTGCCAGTCTACCAAATGTGTTTTTTTTCTGTTTTCTCACGAAATTACGGTTTTCATGATCTACCATCAGTTCATGGTACTCTGAATGGTGGGATAGTGACAGCTCCATGGAACACCCTGTATCTAGGTCTGAAGCTGGTGCTTTTATCCTTGCTAGGCTGTGAATTGGTTGCCTGCTGGCTGCTCCCAGCTCTCTGAGATCTCATGACCTGTATGCATGATACGAATGTTGCATTGTCTCCCAGCTGTCTGATTCGCATCTACTGTGTGCCTGTCTGGTGCGCCTTGTCCGTTGCTGGAGCGTTTTCACCGTTAGTGGCAAGGGGGCTTTTCCTATTGCTCTATAGTGCTCGGATTTTCCTCTTTACCGAGTGATGTTACAGTGTCAGTAGCATTTCGTTGTCACCTGCCTCGCTGCCTGAATTTCTCGTGCAGCCATGCATGGCATGGCCCCTGGAGGTCCCGGCTGTGCTGGCCGCTCCGCTGCAGTGCCATTCTGGCTGCGGGTCTCCTCCTGCTGCCGTCGTCCTCTGCGTCTTGCCGTCTTCTGCTGTGCGCTATGCTACGTGTCGTCACTCTCCAATGTTCATGTGGTACGATATAACCATGTATGTATCTGTGTGTTACTGTTTGGATGCTTCTGTTGTTATTTGCGTGTCCTCCATCATTATGCGTAACAGAACAAAGGACGATAGGGGATCGGGGAATGCGTGGGTGTTTCTTTCCGGAGATTTGAATGCGTGTTCGCCGATTTTTGGCACGAATCTTTTGATATTGTAAGTACAGACTACAGAGGTGGTTGCAGCAATGCACGGTTGTTGTCGTGTGCCTGGTCATCTATGGCAGTCTTAACGGCAATCTCCTTGCAATGCAAACGATGTTCATTGATGGCTATCGGTTACCGGAAACGTGTACACGATGCACCTAGGCATGCACGTATGGGCTCACCGCCCTCCCCGGTCCCCATGCAGGTATATCCATCGTCTTCTTCATTCAACTCCATATGTCTGTAGATCGAGCACCGTGCCGCATCCATCGAAGGCTCAGTAGAGATCGATCTCTCTTGTGTCTGACCAGATGACCTCTACACGCATCTGATCCACGCGTCCGATCCAACAAATTCTTGCATGCTTGAGATGGACGTCGACACTCCGATCATCTTGCCTCAGAGCCCCTCATGATCCTCAGCTTCTTGCAAGAACAGATGAACATACTGCAAGAGATCCACCAGAAATTAGCAACTCTCGTCAGATCAGCTGATTATTCCTCACGCCAATATCCATTAAGGGGACATATCCAGATATTGGTAGTAGTACTTACTCCCATGGCACGTCACCGGCGAGCATGAGGTCGCCGTCCTTGTCCTCGTAAGCGATGGCGAACTGGCAGCCGCCGCCGTCGGCCGAGGCGGCGGAGGAGGAGAAGCAGCCGAAGAGCGCGTCGAGCGCGTCCCTGAGCTCCCTGTACCCGCCGTACGTCCTCAGGTCCACCTTCCGGAGGTATGGCGCCCCCTCCATGCTCACCTTCACGTACAGCCCAGCTCCGGCGACCTGCTGCTCCCCCTTGCTGCTACCCCTCGCCGCCGCCTCCGCCGCCGCCGCCTGGAACGCGTTCTTCCGGTACGCCCTCACCGGCGGCCACCCCACCACCTGCACCCTGCGCGCGCGTTCAAAATCGATAGTCAGCTCAAGTTCAACCGCCCCGCCGCGCGCTGAGGAAATTCATCGATTCAGATTGAAGAAGCACTTACTTGGAGGCCGGTGCGGCGTCGTCATGGTCACCGGTCCCGGAGGCCTCGCTCTTCACCGCCGACGACGACCGTTTCGCCGCCGCCGGCTTCCTCGCCGGCTGCACCACGGTGACATCGCTGCCGGGCGGGCCGAGACGCAGCTCCGCGTCGATCACCATCTCCATGGATCCGACGAACTCGCCGAGGAAGAGAGAGATGCAAATTATGCGAAGAAGAGTTATTGGCGTGAGAGAATGAATGCTTGGCTTGCACTGCTCGTCGTCGATCTCGTCCGGTTGCGTGGGTTGGAGGCTCGCATATATAGAGGCGGTTGGTTAGCAGCTAACAGTTGCGTGCACTGGTGCAAGCCCACTTCAAGCAGGGGCAGCTAGCACTAGCAGCGAGCTCGTGCCGGGGACAGACACGTCGCTAGCCATGGCAGGTGGGGCCAGGGGGACACGGGAGGGCGGGCCGTGGGGCCGGGGGTTGTATGCCAGGGGCCCGGCCGACAGGTGGGGCTTTGGAGACGGGCCCAGGTCGGGGGTAGATTCCTTGCGACGCCCGGCCGTTGCCTTGGGCCGGCAGCGCATGTGGGTGCGGCGGGGGCCCGGGAGGTCGGTGGGCCAGACGCTGCCACCGTGCGGGGCTCACACGTGTCGCGGCGCGGCCAGTCTGGTCTCGCTTGGATGGATCATGCATGGACGGGCCGTGGCCCGTGGGCGCATGCTGGCGCCAGCTCATGGGCCACGTCGGCGCGTCGTCCGACCCTGGTTGTACGCGTAGAGCGAGCTAGTGATGAGACACGGTACAGTAGATTCCTGGCACTCACCGCAGGAGAGTTCTTCAGAGCCAGCCTGGAGATTTCTTCAATCCTTGAAAGCTGCAACCTTGTATCTGAAATGCGTGGTATCAACTGTAGTAACGATTAGTTCCTTGGAACAAATTAAATTGGTTACCTTCACGGATTGGTTGTCTGCATACCATGCTCGTGTGGATTGTTTTAGGAAGATAGTGACTCAACACCTTGTAAACCATCGTTTGAACTTGTTGACCCATCGGGCAGGGATAATCATTCCGGTCCTGGGAGAGGTGGCGACACCAGTCTGAGCTGAGGGAAGCCAGCCAATTGAGTCACTGAAACCACCGCTGGAGGCGCACCCTAAGCCCAGCTTCTCGGAGCTGCTATTGCGAAATACGGCTTCCTTAATATCCAAATTTCGCTTCGAATAAAACTTTTAACTAAAAAGGGATCGATTTTGCGTTTCGTAGGTAGTAGAGAATTGCTGGAAAATAAAGGATTGGCGAAAACGCCGCAGGCGCGAAGCGTGGTGGGCCTGCGCCGGGGGAGCGTAGGGAGGAAAGGGAGCCCGGACGGTGGAAGAGCCAGGGGAAGCCGGGTCATTTGACGGAAATGGAAGGTCCGAGCAGCTGGCTCTCGCAGGGTGAGTGTGCGTGCATGTGTGAGCGTCTGCATTGTACGTAGTACTGTGTAATTCTAAAAAAACAGGCTCTCGCAAAAAAAAGAATAAAAGAAAAAATAACGAAGATGACCGAGGAAGACGGCGAGTAAATTAAGTGAATTGTGTTCATAATAACAATAGTAAAACGTAATATTTAAGTTAATTTTGGTAAGATTTATTCCAACTTGATTCTTGGATCCCAAATGCTGCCATTTGTTTAACAAGCTCGAGTTTGCTCCGGCATAATCGATGATATATACTAGTCCGGCATGCATGCAGCATATGATTTACCATAAAGCTGTGTGATTGTTTTGGGAAGAATAAAATCCTGAGAACCCAAAAGTGCCAATTTTGCTCGTCTGACTGTGCCAATTTGATTTTGCCCGACCTAAAAATGATATTATGCAGTAATGATTGGAGGATGCTGCTGCATAATCGATCAGACTGATACTAGCCCGTCATGCAGGATGCAAATCGGCTGCCGCCCGGCCAGCTGACTGTACGTGCTGGGAACAAGAACAAAATCATCGGATATCCCAAACACTGCCAATTTGGTTTTCGTTCGAGCTGAGCTTCCTCATCTGATTGTGTACGTTGGTAAGAAGAACAAAATCATGCATGCAGAATGCATATATCCCCGGCCGGGTACCAAGCAGGCAGATCGTCAATGATAAACCGTGCAGGCCGGCCGGCAACCAACCATACGATACTATATGCAGAACAGATGCAGCGCAGCGCTCCTCGTATCTCGCCCCCATACCAACCAGGCAAGCAAACGCACGCAAAGAGAAATATCAAATCATGCATGCAGCGCACACACACCACGCATATCCATGCACGCCGGGATCGATGATATTGATGAGCGCACCAAGCGCACCGGCACCCGGACCAGACATGCTTTTCGCCTGCCCTCGCGTCCCCCCGGCCGGCGCGCGGCTGTCCTCTCGATCATGAATTCACGATCGAACTCGCTGTCATTGCCCGCACGGCTCGCTCTGTTGCCGGCGACGTTGATTGTTCGTTCGGCCGGTACGGGACCGGTGGGTCACGGCATGCATGTGCAGTAGCTAGCTAGCTGCTGTATCAGTGGATGCGATGCGAGAGGGAGAGGTGACGAGGGATGCGTGCGATCTGTCTATCACGCACGGTCGATCGCGAGGGGCGGAGGGGTTATTCCTCCTAGTTCCCTGCCGGCACGGAGTTGTGGAGAGATTATTGTGCCGAGTTGCCCCGCGCCGCCCGGAACAATAATGCGGCGTGCCGCCGGGGCAACTTGCGATGCGGTAGTTCAGTTCGTCGTGCAACTTGGAGAGAGAGAGAGAGATAGAGGGTTCGTTCGATCATGGCGTCGTCGTCGTAGTATCCGGAGGTGGCATCGCCGGCCAGATGATCGATGTTAAGTTATTGCTGAATAGTGCCGACGATTCTCCAACTTGCGAAAGAAGCTTCGATCTGATTTCTCCAGCAAAAAAATAATAACGAATAATCGAAGAAGCCTCGACCTAGCTAGCTAACTGAGAATTGCATTGGATTGAAATAATGTAACGTCCAGAGCGATACGGCATGGAGCGCGAGGCACAGCGCGGATCGGCAGACATGTCCGGGCCCGAGGGCAGGCAAGCGCACCTGATCGAGCGCTGGTCGTCACGTATCGCCAGCAAATCCCCCCACCACACCACAGTCCACGCACCCGTTGCAGAACGGCCGCGGAGAGACGCAAAATTGCAAGCCGCCACCACCGCCAGGTTGGGAGCGCTCGCGCGCGCGCGTCACGCAGCTGGGGGGCCGTGTGCCCGTGTCGTGTACGTACGTGCATTTGCCTACGCCGCACCTGCCCCTCTTTACTCCCCCTGCCGGCTTGCCCCCGATCGAGCAATCACGTACGCGCACCCACACCCACCACACCACCACCGGGCCGGCCACGGGACGAGGGCGTAGTAGTACTGGTACACGCGTGGCGCGCGTCGGCCACCAGCGCACCACCGCGGCCGGCGGAGCGGATGGGCTCCGATCCGATCCGCTCCCACGCCCCCACCGGCCGGCGTGGGCGTGCGTGCGTGCCGTGCCCCGCTTCCGAGCGCAAGCGTCCTGCCGAGCTAGCTACGAGTACGAGGTGCGCGTGGTACGTCGCCTTCGGGTCCGCAGGCTGGTTCATTCCGCGAGCTCGGCGCGTTGCTACGGGCCTCTGGCGGCTGGCTGGCCTCTCTGCTCCGGCGGATTTTCTTTCTCGTTTGATTAGCCGTGCACCTGACGGACGGGCCTGGGCTGCTCCGGCGGATTGCTTTCTCTTCATCGGCCAGCGTGCCAAGCCAAGGTTGCCGATTTTTTCTCTCTCGCTGAAAACTTGCATCGGCGATCTCGTACTCTCGTGCGTCGTCCTTCAGGCAATGCCATATATAAGCAGACGCGACGATAAAACTTCGTGTCTAGTGCTCGGATCACAGTGGCAGGACCGACCGATACTACATGGGTAAAACATCGATGAACGTGTGGTTGTGAAAGTGAAACAGCTAGACAGATGTTCGTTAAAAAAAAGAAACGGCTAGACAGATGCAGCTGAATCTTCACCTTTGGTCCCGATCAAAGAACAGCAAAGGTAGCCAAACAAAAATACAGTAAGAGCAGCAGGAAAACAAGAATACACGGTAAGAGCAGCAAGAAAAGAAGAATACAATTAAGCAACGTTAAACTGCGACATATAACATCAAACAGCGAACCAAGTGCTTCACTTCACTTGAAGCTTTATTTACTGATTGTATGTAGGGATCCCCACCAGGACGGCCGTATATATCCAAATCCAAATAAAAGCTCGTGCAGTTTCTATAAAAAAACCGTATAGTATATAGTTACATCTTTACGGTCGTGCAGTTATCTATAAGTTCGTAGCATATATGTAGTTACTTATCTAGTTATCTTCATCCCCTGCGCGATTCTGTGTGGCCGCCATCATCTCAACCAGGTCCATTTCCTGCTTCACATGCACTGTTTCGAATTGAGCCGGTCCATCAGCTGGCTCGACACATCCGAGGGCGTCGTCGTCCCACATCATCTCCATATCAATCTCAGGATCAACCTTGATCATCGCATGATCCAGATGGTTGAAGATGTAGTTCATGTCGATGTCGTTGTCCGCCGAGTAAACTTGGAAGGCGTCCTCCTTCATGTCGAATAGGCCGTCGCACATGTCAACTGAAAAGTCATCGCAGATAGGAGCTAGGAGCTCTTCACAAGACTGAGTTTTGCTGCAATTGTACTCGTGCATGCTCAGAATCCCTTGGGAATTCAGTATGTCAGACGGGCTGTGTTGTTCTAGCCTCTCATCAACCATGTTTGCTGAGTCTGCTCTAGGAGTTGTTGCAGATGAAGACGGCGGCAATTTAGGCTGAGCGACAGGTGCAACGCCCTTGCTTGGGCCAATTCCAAGGCCTTTGATGTAGTTTTGCAGAAGGGTACCTGTCTTGGGTCCCTTGGAGCTAGTACGGCTACGCCTCCGGGCAAACTGCCTTCTTTTTGTTGCATTCCAGTGATTCTTTATGGAGTTCTCTGTTCTACCAGGTAGGCGCTTAGCTATCTCCGCCCATTTGTTGCCCACTTCCTTGTGTGCTTCAATCAGTACTATGTCTTCCTCATCACTCCAAATGTCTTTCTGCATTTGAGGTTTCATAAATAGGAGGTTAATCCTTGCATGAATGGTATTATTGAGATAATATCATGGCACCATGAACTTATTTTATATATCATAAAATACCTCAAACTGTAAAAACCTGAATGGACATTTTTGGCACTTAGTTTCTTGTGTTATTCACTATTCTCTTTTTAAATTATACAAATTTCTAATGGTGATTAACTAACTCCAATAGTTTTTTTTGTTTTCCTCATTGTTGTGACTATCTTTCACTCAGTTTCAAACTTCTTACGTATTTGGATTCCCCATGTGAAGCTAAAAGGAATTTTCCTTCTGCTTTTACTATTTTACTAATAAAAATATATACAACCAATGCTCCCGAATTAAATAACAATTTAGTTTAAGTTGAATTATAGGCTATGAGACAGTTAACTGCTGATTTGAATGTGTATGACCAAAAATCCAAAAACATGTCTCTTCTGTCCCTACCACTCTAGCCTTTATCTCTCTCCCCTCAGGCACTCAATTATCTAATAAGCAACCAAAAATTACTAAGGTTGACTAGTAACTCCTAGCATTTAATGCACCCCTAATGCATTGCATGTTTGACCTATGACCTTTGCCAAATATTACTGAATGTGCTGAGGTCAAAATTTCATAGAAGTAGGCCAGAGTAAATAAATAAATGTCAAGCACTGAAAAATACTAGTAAAACTGATAAGAACACTGAGAATATAAAAAAACTTTAAACTGAAGGAAGAGGTGTACCTTGATGTTTGGCCTCAAATGGTTGTGCCATCTTTCTCTGCATTGTTTTCCCACTCTTCCTGGCAGCATCTGTGCTATGTAAGACCACTTCCTCAGCCCAAATTGTTCCACTAATTTTACCAACTTCCTGTTAAAATTTACAAGAATGAATTGATTGATACATGAGAGAGAACAACTCATGACATACAGTAGACACCTTTCATTTTAGGAAGATGAAAATGCAAGTGTCGTATATTTTACCTATCCTCCTCTGGTGTCCATTGCCCTTTGACAACATTGGCTTTCTTCAGCGAACTACTAGAGGCCTTCTTTCTTGGCGCAAACCTGCCATTCATCTCATAAGCCTTGTACGATCCAAGGCCACTTTCTATAAGATGAGAAACCTCAGTTTTGGGAGTCAGTAGAGGTAGATGAGATCCAACTCTATGACCGATCGATGAAGCATGGCCGAAGATGGACTTCTTGATTTCTCTTTCTGCAAAGTACTGGTGCCCAAGGTCGTTGAAGGTTGCAGATGGTACCATAGAGCTAGCGGATATATAGTCCCCAATAGCTTCAAATGGATGATCAACAGGATGGAGCTCATAGTGACCATTCTGCTGCATGTAAGAATCAAATGGCAAGTAATTACAAATCCCTGTGTCAGGCTGAAAGCACCCGAAATCCATGGGGATTTCAGAAACTATGTAAGGTGGGGAGAGAGAGGTCGAGTAGCAATATAGTTATCTGCATGCATCTCTCAGAAAGGAGAATGGTAGAGGATGCCGTAATATATAGAGTCCTAGACAAGACTTGTTCCCTTCAACACAACAAATTAAAGAAGCTTAATGTTTTAGTACTTATTGCTAGTTAATGACCTTATTTAATATCACTAATACTAAACGACTTCTTGTATTCCATGGAAGAGGTAATAAAGTGCAATTAATCTCTAGCGTGGCAGACACACATCGGCAAAGGGCCGGGCGAGGAAGGCCGCTGCTGGCAAAGGGCCTGGGCGAAGAACGTTTCGTAGCCCCTGATGAACTCCGGAGCTAAACGAGTCTCCGCACCGCATACACGACGAAGCCGATCACACACACACACACAATGACAGAAACGAGCAAACCTGGTTTCAAGTCGTTGCCTCCGCCGTTCGACCTGCGAGAGGGCGGCTGCTTAGTACGGCGAGCATCATGCGGACGGAGCAGAGGATCTGGAAGGCCCTTGACCATGGAGAGCGCCGCGCCGGCGTGGTCGTAGACAGGTAGTAGGCGAGATCGCGCGCGGCGGACGTCGCGGGAGAAGACCAGGGCGATGACGGTGAGGCAGGCCCTGCTCGATCGCTGGCCGTCATCTTGTGGTGGACGAATGAGCGTGTCCTTCTTGCGGGGACAGCCGAGCTCGAGCTCCGTGTCGAACCGCCGGATCGGGGAGCCTCGTCGCTGAGGGGAGGGCAAGGTAGGAGTTGAGGAGCGGGGCGCGCGTCGCCGATGCACGCGTAGAGCGTGAGGCCGACCGACCAAATCATGGCCGTGCTCACCGCATCCGTAGGCCTTCTTGCTTGCGCAGTCGATCCGAATCCACCCTTGCCCTGGATCGCCAGTGAGTGTTCGTCGCTCAGGCGCTCAGCACGTAGATGGAGCGGAACGCCGGTGGGAGGGCGAAAGCCAAGGGCTAGAACGAAAGGTGTTGCTGCCTCCGCCTTGCTGGTTTTGAGATCAGAGGGAACTTGTGGACAAGATGGGAATTAGGAACGAGTCAGGAATGGAGCTCGACTTCGATTCGACGGGAAACTGCCCCAAAAAAAAGGTTTGGATCGCCCTAAAAAAAATGTTTGATTTGTGTTACTAAAAAAACAAAGCAATCCTCGGCGGCAGTGGTCAGTGGGCCGATTTCTACCCCGCTCACACGATCGGCGGGCTCTGTTATGGGCCGTAAACAAAAGGGCCGACAACACCGAACAGGTTTCGCCCGAGATAGATAGCACGAATCACGAAGAGATCTGGGCCATTTAATTATTTTCCTACTGAACGCTGAGATAAAAAAAATAGCCGCCTAATTTAATTAGAAAATACTAATCCGTTTGGCAAAATCACATCAAATTTACATAAACTTCCCCCGAAGAAGATTTGACCTGGGAAACAGCGAGACGATGAACCGGTCGGCGTGGGCGTGAGTGCGTGACGCTG
This sequence comes from Echinochloa phyllopogon, assembly GCA_033239725.1. Classification (NCBI taxonomy): domain Eukaryota; kingdom Viridiplantae; phylum Streptophyta; class Magnoliopsida; order Poales; family Poaceae; genus Echinochloa; species Echinochloa phyllopogon. The sequence goes on along the minus strand of BTCW01000009.1, from coordinate 3,819,163 downwards.
GCTGGTGGTTCCAGAAAACCAAGCCCAGTTAACCGCTACGCGGCGTCTGTCACTCTCGCATCGGCTCTGCTCTGCCCGTCCCCACCCAAACCCCCCCAAAGCGCACGGCGCCCTGTCGCTGTCGCGGCCGAGGAAATCGGAGCTGCGACTGCGAGCGCGACGCGAGGAAGAGCCGGGAGGGAGGGAGGGGAAGCCCCGAAGCCGTCGCTGCGTCGCCTCGTGCTCGGCCTCTCTCTCTGGCCGGCGGCATGGAGAGCGCCGTGCTCGCCTGCGAGGCGCCGGCGCCAGCGGACGCCGCCGCGGCGCCTGGTGCGGGAGGAGCCAGGGACGTGGTGAGGCTGAAGCGGTCGGTGCTCGCGGCGTGCCTCACGTGCCCGCTCTGCGGCCGCCTCCTCCGCGACGCCGCCACCATCACCGAGTGCCTCCACACCTGTGAGTACTCGCCGCTCCGCCAACCTTTTCAGTAACTTCCGTGCGTACGTCTGCTTGGGTTGGGTTGGGTTGGTTCTGTGGCTCAAAACCCCCTTTTGCGGGGGGTTGCGCCGTGAAACGTGGGAGCTGGCAGCGTCGATCGTCCCGCGCGTCAGATTTGAATTTTTTTCCCCCGGTGATTCGAGTGGGGTTTTGCGGTGATGCGCGAAAGGTCGTAGCTTGGGGCGTTCCAAGCGTTGAAAATTGCATGTGCCATTTTTTATGTGGGTTGTGCGCTTTTGGTGTGTGAAATTCAAGCACTGTGTAACAGTTCGTCCTGGAGAGGCTACGCTCAGATAGTCAGATGTTCTGGGAAAAAGAGGCAGGGTTGGCTCTTTTGCTCTGTTTTTACTAGGGATTTGAGGTTATATGAGCGATCGATTGCATGATCAGTGCCAGGTTGGGCCTATGTGCGCCGTGATTCATGAGAAATCACATGGCCTCTGCTTTTACCGGGAGGATGTGTTAACTTTAATGTTCAATTAAATGTTTCTTATTCATGATGACAAAGGAATTACTTGAAGTTGTTTGTCGGGGCTCTGTGGTGATGGGAGGCTTGCATTAACTTGGTGAAGGGGCGTTTCGACTTTGCAGGCCATATGTTCCTTCAAAAAAAAAAAGATTGGTCCTTAATATGGCAAGATTTGTTGGAAGCCTTAATATAACAAATAATAGTACTTCGCCAGTGTGCCTCTGCAATTAATTTTACTAGTGTTTCTCCATAACCATAATTGTGTTTGAGCCTCTGACATTAATTTTATAAATACTTTTAATCAGTTTGCAGGAAGTGCATAATGCAAGAGTTCATAAATAAGGAGGTCTGCTACTGCCCTATTTGTGGCATTGATTTGGGCTGTGCTCCATTGGAGAAACTCAGGTTTGTTTCTATTTTTTTCAAATATTCGCATTCATTTCATTCTATAATATACTGTTGCATTATCTTTAGCTTTTCAACAAACTTAAGACATTATTCATTTTCTATCACTGCAAATTTATTCCTTTGAGTTATGGCATCAGTGTTGATGCATGTAAGCTAGTGCGAACGTGCAACATTGGGAACACATATGCACCAGATATGGGAGAATATCTTTTCCAACACATCCCATGTTTGGTATTCAGAAGTGAGGTAGACTTTAGGGATCTACCGTGGCATGTGGCTTTTGACATTTTCTTGCATGCAACACCATGCCATGTTGGGTCATCATTTGGTTGTATTTTTATTGCATCATTTCATTATTTATTAAATTGCTACAATTCCTTGTAACCTCCTTTTGTACAACCTTGGCTACTGGATAGCCATAACATGCTATATGTATGTTTTGTGTCTTACTTGATTATCTTAGTTTCGTAGTTCCTCCGACCGCAATATTGTGGATATGCTTTTTTTTATTATAATATCTGGAGTGGCTAGATTGGCCAATTAATTTTAACTCCAATAATTCATCCCCTTTTTAGTTTAAAAGCTAGTTTTACTTTTCTTATGATATTTTTTCTTGAAGGTTACTTGTTTGATTTTATAGCTTATGGCTCATGTTAACTAATTTTCTGTACAGAATTGATCATAGCCTACAATATGTAAGGTCAAAGGTATTTCCTAAAAAGCAAAAGGTTGAGGCCGCAGAAATCACATCACCTATCAAGAGGAAAGAACGATCTTTATCTTCGTTGACAACTCATGCTCCTCAAGTGTCTATGCAAAAGTGTTTGACAAAAAGGAGAACAAAAGCTTCATGCTTGCGCAACCTCTCTTTGGTATGTAGCTTTACTTTTATGGGATATCCTTAATAAATGATTGTACCAAGAAATTGTGATGGTTTTAGTTTTCTAAATCCCACAGTTGAAAAAGCCGCTAGTGCACCGATATGTGTATTTGTAGTTTGTCACATAACTCACTCTTCTCCTATTTTTCCGTGGTTTTGTTTGCGCATGCATGGAGTAGCATGTGACTACAATAAGCTAATACATATCAATTGATCCAACGTTTTGAACCGATCTTGGTGGGGCTAAGAGTTCCTGTATGTGTTATGCGTTAGGACTTTAAGGAAGGCACATGTTCATTCTTTTTCTTTTTTTTATCTCAAACATTGATAATTTCCCGTGTATCTTGTTATATGTGATGAGGTTGAATGTGATCATGCATTATATGTGACTGCACTATTTGGTATAGAGAAGTCTTGTCCATGTCTTAACCGTGTGTTGTCTTATGTTTCATATATTTGATTTAAATTCATAATTTTTTGTGATTAATTCTTATTTACTGCTCCTTATGCCATTTATGTAGAACTCAAAAATGCGGAGCAGTAATATCACAAAGAAAGTTGGGGGGTGGAGACCTTTAGGTCCTCAATTTAAAGCTGCAAAAAATAAAAGGTCTCTTAGATCTAAATCTGAAGATGTAAAGACAACTGAAAATAAATCCGATGACCCAGTTGATGGAACTTCTACCAGTCAAGCAAAGACTAAGAAACAGATTACTAGACGTGGAAAACTGGAGAAGAGAACTGGAAGCAAGAAACTGTTGATTTTAAAGGGAAAACAGAAAAAGATCAAGCCAAAGCTGCCTAACAAGAAGAGGAAGTTGCGAGCATTATGGTTCTACCTTGTTGCTGCTTTTGACCAGTAAGAAACTAGACTTGGTCTTAAGAAGTTTCATTTATCTCTTTTTAAAAGGAATATCAGAAATCATGCTGCTGGGCTTACAAAGTTACAATCATTTCAGGAAAGGTCAGCCTCCTCTGCCGCAGATACCATCAAAATTTTTGAGGATCAAGTGAGTTTTCCCCTAGTTCTTTATTGCTCAAAACACTACTATATGCCTTTCTGCACTAACTCGAGATGTTATTATTACTCTGGCCTAGGGATGTAGATTTGCCTGCTTCCTTCATACAGAAGTACCTCGTGCAGAAACTTAATCTTTCAAGTGAAGCTGAGGTTTGTCTTTACCTCTCCTAGTGATAATTAATGCAATTAGTTACGCCTAGTAAGATCCATTTTTTTTCTTAAAACAGCAATGCATGTTGTTTTATCTTTCATGATGATGTCTGAATGGTTCTGGAAAAACTCAACCTATCTTATTTCAAATATTGTTTCCTTGACGCTGGTTTAAGTTTGGTGAGTTTCTTGTCATTCTGTTGCAATGCGAAACATCTACAAAAGTCTAATAAAGGTAAAAAATTAATGTTGCCCAGGGCTGCCCGGTGCCATGTTTTTCTCAATAAAAGATGTGTCCATCCAATTGTCTTCTGTTCCCTGTTCAGTAGGGGCATACGGCAAAAACCTCTGATTACTACCCAACTGATAACAAGATAGCAAAGCTGTGAGCAGTATTTAGCTTTCATAAGTGCAATATCCCCAAACTTTGCATAACTGAATGCATTAGAGCATGCTTTGACAAACATATTTACTCGCCCTGTTCGTTTGGATTTACTCTCAGCAAAACCAGCGCCAGCCACCAGCCAAACAAACAGGGCGACTGTTGGCGTTGGTTGATTATATAGTTGTGGGCACTTTGTGACAGTTAGCATTTTGTTCCACATTCATCTGGGGCCAACAGAGGGATTTATTCTTGCAGGTGGATATACTGTGCGGCGGCAAACCAGTGAGCCCAGGAATGACACTGCACGATCTAGCAGATTGCTGGCTCGACAAAGGACAAAAGGGCCGAGTACGGTCATCAGTGGGCACACCTGCTGCTGGATTCATTGCGAAGGTATTCTATGGAAGGTCAGGGTCGTCCGTACCTGAAACTGAGAATAACCAAAGCTAATCGAGAGCTTTTAGAAGCAACGTATCGTTTCATTCATTCATAGGAGCCCTTGATTGATCTGGGCATCTTAAACATGTATATAGATGTTACTATGTTAGTGTTACAACTTAGAGGCCGTGTTGGGCTTATTTTATCCTCTGGTTTAAGGCATTGTCCTACGTCCTATCTAGTTTACCTTTTCTTTTTCACTGACGAAGTATACACATACACCTAGACTGTGACTATAATTGTGTAAGATGTTAATGCCGTGTTTCTTTAGGTTTTGGAAATTTATTTCCAAAAGGAATCTTCTCTGCATGTAGCACTAAATGAAGTCCATTTGCAAAACCCTTTTAAGGATGAGTGCAACTTTGCGCGATGAATCTAATGAGCCTAATTAGTCCATGTTTTGCTACAGTAGTGCTACAGTAACCATCTTCGAATCGTACGGTCAAAGGCCTCATTAGATAGGTCTCGCGAAATGGTACAATGTTGTGAAGATAGTTTTGTAAACTGACTTTATTTAATACTTTTAATTGTTGGTCAAAGGGACTGACAATTCTTTGACAGGCCAAAGAAACACGGCCTAAGAATCGTTGAGTGCGCTAGCGCTGTGAGGGGCATGTCGCCACTCGCCATTTAGCTCATAGTTGTCCACTTGTCCTCTATGTGAGTGAATGTTGATGTATAGCAAAATACTGGTGTATTGTTCGGTTACATATATGATGGAACTCGAATCTCTCACCGAATGGAGATGTGGTCTGACGTGAACACATTGTGTATTGAATCAGGACGTGTTTGATATGGTTGGTTGTTTGATGTTTCTAAAAAAGACATTCAACAGATGTAAGCTAAACCTACGAAACATACCTATAGAAATAAATTATTTTAAATAGGATAGGAGGAGCTACATATTACCATGTTTTTTTTTCGAACGTCCTCATAGCGTGGCCGGAGTTCGACTCCTGGCCGGTTGGCCCGCACGGCGCTTTTGTTGCGTTTGCGTACATGTGGTGTGACGTGTGAGATGTTTCATTTGCAACACAATTCTTATAGCCAAAAGTGATTGTTTTTTCGCAACCGTGTCTCTGAGCACATTTTTCATTAAGATAGAAGAAGAAAATGTTACAACACTCACCCCTTTAGGGCCTCAATAAACCAAAGTTTGAAGAGGCAGAAAGGGGCGGGCGAGAAAACAACGGCCATGTTTAGTTTCAGAATATGGGCTCCCGATTTGGGACTGGCCGGACTGACGCGCGTCAGTCCGGCCACTGTAGCATTTCGTTTGTATGTGCGAAAAAATTGTTCAAAAATTGATCAATTAGGCTCAAAATGTTCGTCTCTCAGAGTACAACAAAACTGTGCAATTAGTTTTTAATTTCATCTACATTTAGTATTCCATGCATGTATGACATTTTGATGTGATGGGGAATCTTCTTTTTACATAGTAAATTTGGGAGTAACTTTTTGAAAACAGGGCTGACACCGGGCTTACATCTCATGTTATTTCTTCGCTACCAATGCTACCTATTGCACATACAAAGGCCGGACCTAGCGCCGACATATCCGCACAACCTGATCGCGCCCAGTTACGAGCCTCCTCAAGAACTAGGCACGCTAGCCTCGAAACAACAGCGCAGAATAGCCAAAAGTGATTATTTATTTTTGAAACTTTAATTGCTACAATTTGCAATTATGTCGTGTGGAAAAGACTAGTTTTACACCATTTACATGGATGTTGTGTCTACATGACACCTAGTGTTTGAGTTAGTACATAGCATGTGGCCACAAATAACATACTAGTATTTTTTTATAATATTAGTATTTCTATCTTCGTTTCAAATTATTATTTGATCACTGTTGACTTTTTCTTACAAAGTTTGACTATTTATCTTATTTAAAAATTATATAAGTATCATTTATTTTGTTTATGACTACAAATACTTTTAAGCATGACTTATTGTTTCATATATTCGGACTAAATTTTTGAATAAGACAAACGATCAAATGTTAGAAAAAAATTAATAGTGAATATAGTAATTTGAAAAGGAAGTATTTTTCATTTTCCAACATCATATGTTAAGCATGTTTCTATTCTTGGAACTGAGATAAAATCTTACAATACAATGCATTTCACTGTGCTCTTCCTAATAATCGGAACTGAGATAAAATCTTACAGTAAACTGACACCGTGACCGATCCCAACCTTATGCCAACGTTTAATTCACAAAAATAATATGCATGTCTGTTATTTACGTAAAAGAGAAAGTCCGATACGCTCTTAAAAAGGAAAGAAAGTCCGATTTCCATCCTCCGATTTCCAAAGCCCAGTTCCCGAAATGGCGAAATCGACGCCGAAAAATTGGGGTCCCCCGCGCACGGGCGCCAAAATGGTCCACCACCACCTCCACTCAAAACTCAAACCCCCCGCGTCGCCTCGTTTCCTTCCTCTTCACACTCCATTATTACCCCCTCCACTCCCCTCTTTCCTCTTCCCCTCGCTCCGGCTCTCCAGTCCACGCTGCATTCGCCTCCGCCGCCCCCGCAGAACCACGCCTCCGACGCGCGCTGGCCCTCTCGTTGCCGGGGAGCTGATCCTCGTCGCTTCTCTGGGTGAGCACGTTGGCGTCGCTCGCTCGCTCGCTTCGTCTTCCGTACTGCTCCGGAGAGGGTTTTGGGCGCGGGGGTGGTTTTCCTTCCGTGGTGTCGGCGGGTGCGCCGTTTCGCTGATCGTGCTGGGGGTTGTCGCCGCGCTCGCCGGGAGGGGATTTTCCGGCATCGGGCTGCGTTTTGCTGCGCCCAGCAGTTGTCCTGTCGGTCTGTGTAGCGAGCCGAGCTCTTGTTTGTGGTCTCCATTGGGGTTTTACTTTTCCCCTCCGCGTGCTTATGCCTTCCGACGCAGTGTGATTTTTCACATTTTCAATTCGGGGGATACTGGGATCTCGATTGATGGGTGAGCGAGCGGGACGGAATTGGGGCTTCGTTCCGCTGCTGGCTGCTGCTGGCTGCGGAGCCGCGTGTGTAGGCTGCCTTGGTTGTGTCTAACGGTTTCATCCTCTTCTCGTTTTTATAGTCCTGTTCGTTTGTGCTCCTTTTAGGTAATAGATATTTGAGGATCTCGTGCGGAATATTTCCTTGTTCTTTTAGCTTCCATCTTGAAGGTCTATTTGGGTGTTTTTGGGATCGCGAATTTCGGCGATGGAACGGTGATCTGCACTGGGGACTCTGCTGATCGTGCTGGTAGCACAGTCTCTACATTTTCTGTGCTGGCGTATCTCATTTCTCAAACAAGTATGGCCACATTTCAGTTAGCTTTGTGCTCTTCAAGAAGTCGTACTTACTTAACTTTGTTAAAAATTATGAAGTAGCCACCGAATTACTTTTAGTAGCTATGAAATGTCGTGAAGTCAGTGACTCAGTGGAGATTACATTTGCATGCTTCTTTTGGTCTGGTGGAGTTGCTAATTTAAACTTGGTTTGGCAATTGAACCTCTCAGGTAGTGTAATTTGCAAGAAGTACATGACTGTTGCTGCGCTTCATTGTTCCTTGGTGCTTTTCTCTGATCTAGTCAGCTATGGTCCTGCTGTATCTTGTGAACTAACCCTCAAATTTTCTCGTTTTATAGTACCACATCTAATGAACAAATGTGTGCACAATTCATTGTAATTAGTTGTTATTTGGTGATATTGCTCTTTCTTATTCGAACATTCTAACATGATTGAGTTGAACTGTGTGCTTACCAATAATTCACATTTCATTACAGCACAGAGAGCACGAGTATTCCTGTGTTGAAGATTATGTGACACTTTTAGACATTTCTCTTATTTTCACAACAAATCTAACTAGTAACATATATATTAATAGTCAAAGATGAGGAAGTTTGAGCCATCAGATTTTAAATCATCATATATCCCCAAATGGAGCACATGGTTTGTTGCATGTACAATGCATTTTCTTTTGCTCTTAAATATTTCATTGATATGCTTTAGTTTGCCCAGGGTAGTAGTTCTAGTGGGGTTCTCAAACAACAAAATATTCACCTAATTAGCATTGTCCTGACTAATTGCTAAAATTATTTTAGCTTGCAATCTAATGTTCGATTTTTACAGTTGTTTTGGAAATGTTACTTGACATATTTGCTTGATTCTAAACTTTACAGAGGTGTTATGGCGAAGCATCCACATCCTGCTGTTGCTACAGCTACAGGTCTTGTTTTCAAATGCCTTGTAACTATAATATAACACCTTTCCTTAGTCTGGGCAAGATGCCGTAGTCTGAAGAAGTGTTGCGGTGCATGTCCTTGTGCCTTGCTCGGTAGTCTATAGCCATGCTAAAGCTTGTTTTTCTGCCAAGCTTAACAGCGCATCAGTGCATGCAATGCACTTCCCACTCTCTGTGGAGCCCGGGCAATTGCCTAGGGTCGCCGGGCCCTGGGTCCGCCCCTGCATGAGACCTCATGGGTACCAGCTTGTTTAAGGATTGCATTTGGAGTTTAGAACCATACTTATTTCAGGAAATGCTATCATGCTAGGGGCCAGGACATCCTAGTATGCTATGAGCAACCTTGTGGCACTTATGTATCCATTTGAGCTTATAGCCTTACACCATTCTTATTGTATCAGTAGTTATGTTGTAATTTGCTGTTATGATTCACAAAAGAAACAGTTAGTCACTGGCTCACTGGACCCATACAGGGTCTTGATATGAATGGTTAAAAGGCTAACTGAAGAACTTGAGCTATGTAAACATTGAATGTGCAGTATCTACACTACAGTTTCACAAGTGGCAAACAAGAAAAAACATTTAAACCATTTCTTCTCATATTCATACACTATTGTGTCCAACTTTTGTCTTATTAGTGTAGTTAGGGTTTTACCAGCTACCAGCAACCAAATTGGTATAGTATATAAAACGCCTCAATTTCTGTTTTTTCTATTTTTGTCCACTTATAATCATCTATCCTTTTTTTCTCGAACATGCAGGATAGCTGCGTATATTAAATGTAAGAAGATGAAAAGAAAAGGCTATAGAAACCCCCTACAGAACCACTTCAAGCACCCATATGCATATGCACACTACCTTGCTAAACTGCCTGGGGCTTAACCTACTTAGAATCATCTTGCCTGAAACCTGCACTTCTAATTATCTGGGATAGGCTGCATATGCACTCATGTTCATTAGTCAGGCATGCCTAGATTTGATTATACGTAACAAATGAATTCAGCATGTTGCATGTTTTGGTGTGATCCGGAATCAAGTTTAGTATTAAATACAATTCTGTTTGTGGAACTCCTTTTTTTGTTTAAATGAATGCATGTGCTTCAGATCATCCCTGCCGTTGCATCCAGTTATTTTAGCGTGTTTTCTGCCATTCTGGTTTTCAGGAACAAAGAAGCGGAAAGCAAAGATGCATAACGGGGAAGATGGTTCCACAGAGAACAGAAAAATAGTGATTGAACATGAGGCTAAAATAGAGAGCAATGACACTACTGATGAGCCTGTTGTGCGCAAGAGACCAAAGAGGGAAACTGCCTGCTCTAATTTCAAAGAGAAGGAAGTGGACTTATCTGAAAAAGATTCAGTTATACCAGTCAAGGAAATTAGGGTGGAAGGGGAAGAAATAGATGCTGTCAGATTGACACAAACAGAATCTGAAGACCGTCGTCCTTCCAGAAAACTCATTGACTTCATCTTGCATGATGCAGATGGTAATCTGCAACCCTTTGAAATGTCTGAAGTTGATGGTATTTTCATAACAGCTCTTGTGATGCCCTTGGACGATGGTCTGGAAAAGGATAGGGAAAAGGGCATACGCTGTTTAGGATTTGGGGGGATTAAGGAGTGGGCAATTTCTGGCCACAATGAAGGCACTGCAGTAATTTGGATTTCTACAGAAATAGCTGATTACAAATGTGTGAAGCCAGCAAGCAGTTACAGATCTTATTTTGATCACTTCAGTGAGAAGGCTCGAGTCTGCGTTGAAGTTTACAGGAAGTTAACAAAATCAGCTGGTGGAAATCCTCAGTTAGGCCTTGAAGAGTTGCTTGCTAGTGTTGTCCGTTCCATTAATTCAAACAGAAAATCTGGGGGGACAATGAGCAAGGACTTTGTGATCTCCATTGGTGAGTTCGTATACAACCAACTTGCCGGGTTAGATAATACAGCAGCCAGCAACGATGAGGTATGGACCACACTTCCAGTTCTTGTTGCACTAAGAGATGAAAGTAAGTCTAGAGTAGAATTCAACAAGTTCTCAGCCATGCCTTTAAGTGGAACCCTGAAGATAAATGATGATCAGTGTAATGCAGTAGGTGAGGATGATGATGAGAAATTAGCAAGACTGTTGCAGGAAGAGGAAGACTGGAAAATCATGAAGCAGAGAGGGAAACACAGAACCTCACAGAAAAATGTCTACATCAAAATTAGTGAAACTGAAATTGCCAATGACTATCCGCTGCCAGCTTACTATAAATCATACAGTCAAGAAATGGATGAGTACATATTTGATAGTGACATTGGCATGTTTTCTGATGATATGCCAGTGAGAATCCTTAACAACTGGGCTCTATACAATTCAGATTCCAGACTCATTCCTTTGGAACTCATCCCTATGAAATCAGGTGCTGAAAATGATACAGTGATCTTTGGATCAGGTTTTATGAGAGAAGATGATGGTAGTTGCTGTTCAACTGCCGAGTCTGTGCAGTTATCTTCTTCAAGTAAATTGTGCCAAGATGATCTTGGAATTCCAATTTATCTCAGTCCAATAAAGGAGTGGGTGATTGAATTTGGTGGTTCAATGATCTGCATAACCATCCGAACTGATGTGGCTTGGTAAATACCCTGAGTCCTTGATAGCTCCATTACATTGTATACTATTAACTGTCTGAAATTAGATGCTAGCTCTTTGTTTGAGCGACTTCACATTCATTACAGCTCTGCTGGTCCGCCCTTAAATTTGACACTTTATTTTAAGCATGATATCTTACAGTTAGTTGCTTTCTATTTAGCCTTCCTCCAACTAATGTATGTTATTAATCTCATTTTTTAGGTACAAATTACGCCAGCCAACAAAGCAATATGCTCCATGGTGTGAGCCTGTGCTGAAAACAGCAAGGTTGGCGGTTAGCATCATCACTCTTTTAAAAGAACAAAGTCGTGCTTCAAAGCTTTCTTTCACGGAAGTGATTAAAAAAGTAGCAGGATTTGACAGTGGGCACCCTGCATTTATATCATCAAACACAGCCCTTGTTGAAAGATATGTTGTGGTACATGGACAAATCATACTTCAGCAGTTTGCAGACTTTCCAGATGAGTCTATCCGACGTAGTGCCTTTGTCACAGGCCTTGTGCTGAAGATGGAAGAAAGAAGACACACGAAGTTGGTAATGAAGAAAAATTCTCAAGCAATGAGAGGAGAGAATCTGAATCCAAGTGCAAAAATGGGCCCAATATTAAGACGGAAGCTTATGCGTGCAACAACTACAAGATTCATCAGCAAGATATGGGGTGATTATTATAGCACACACTTCCCAGAGGATACAAAGGAAGATGGAAATGAACAAAAGGAAATTGATGATGAGCATGAAGATGATGATACTGAAGAGGAGGTTAATGTTGAAATGGAACAGAGTGTGATGACCCCACCATCAACACGGTCTAGAAAGTCACCAGCAAAGGGTTTCAAGGAAGTTAACTGGAAAGGGCAAACAGCAGGAAAAACAGTGTCTGGAGAAGTTCTGTACAAATGTGTTACAGTTCGAGGTCTTACTATTGGTGTTGGTCAAGCAGTCACATTGGAAGATGATTCAGGAGAAGCCATCTTGTGCTTTACTGAGTATATGTATGAGAAACATGATGGTACAAAAATGTTACATGGAAGAATTCTGCAAAAAGGTTTTCAGACTGTTCTTGGCAATGCTGCAAATGAAAAGGAGGTTTTCTTGACTAATGATTGCCTAGAATTTGAATTAGGTGATATCAAAGAATTGGTGACTGTTAATGTCCAACTGATGCCATGGGGCCACAAATACAGAAAAGAGAATTCAGAAGTTAATAGGATTGAGAGGGTGAAGGCAGAGGAGAGGAAGGGTCTACCCATGGAATACTTTTGCAAAAGCTTATACTGGCCAGAGAAGGGTGGTTTCTTCTCCATCCCTCAGGATAAACTTGGCATTGGAACTGGTGCCTGTAGCTCCTGTGAGGAAAGAAAACAAGTTGGTGATGAATTCAAGATACTTTCAGAGACTAGTTTTATCTTCAGGAATATTAGATACAATGTTCATGATTTTCTGTATATTAGACCTGAATTTTTCTCCCAAGGGGAGGGCCACGAGACCTACAAGGCTGGAAGAAACGTGGGCCTAAAGCCTTATGCTGTATGCCAGGTATTAAGTATCCTTGCTCCTGCTGGATCTAAGAAAGTGCATCCAGAATCGACAAAAGTCAATGTAAGAAGGTTTTACAGGCCTGATGATATATCATCAACAAAAGCCTATACGTCAGATATCAGAGAGGTTCGCTTGTCTAATCACCACATCATTCTCTAAATTCGGTCGATGAACTTGTAACTTCATGCATGCTTTTGTTGTCTCTTGATCTAATATTTTAGTTCTGTCATTTGATCCAGGTGTACTACAGTGAAGATATCATGACTGTGCCAGTGGCCATGATAGAGGGGAAATGTGAAGTTAGGATGAAGGACGACCTTCCAAATTCAGATCTTCCAGTGGTGGTTGAGCACGTATTTTACTGTGAACATTTGTTTGATCCTGTTACCGGGGCCCTGAAACAGGTCAGATATTCTGAATATCACCTTTTTATTTCCCAGTTGCTTAGGCTTCTTTTCACGAGAAATTTCTCAGGTGTTAATTGACATTATCTTGCTTGATCTTGAACCAGCTTCCACCTAATGCTAAACTCATGTCACTGATAAGGAGGGCACCTTCCGCTTCAAAGAAGAATAAAGGAAAACAAATTTGTGATGATGAACTAGCTGGTTCAGACAAAAAGAAGGATTTGCCATCAGAGAACACTCTTGCAACCCTTGATATTTTCGCTGGCTGTGGAGGTTTATCTGAAGGATTGCAGCTAGCTGGTATGCATTTTTCATGCAGATTTCGATGTGTGTTGATGAGAACACTTGGCTACCATAGTCTACTTTCTGATCAACAATTCTGTAGGAGCTTCACAAACAAAATGGGCAATTGAATACGATGAGCCTGCCGGGGAGGCATTTGGTGAAAATCATCCAGAAGCAACAGTATTTGTGGAGAACTGCAATGTGATTTTGAAGTATGCATAATTATTTCTTATGGATATGATTATTCATGCATCTTGTATCTTCAACTCATTTCTGAGTATTGCTGTGTAGGGCAATAATGGACAAGTGTGGCGATGCTGATGATTGCATCTCTACTTCTGAGGCAGCTGAACGAGCATCAAAACTTTCTGATGAGAAGATTAAGAATCTGCCTGTGCCTGGCGAAGTAGACTTCATCAATGGTGGACCTCCATGTCAGGTCTGTTGGTTTTCCTCTAACTAGGAAACAATTTATGCTTGTTTAATCTTCTAAGACAATTGCATGGATTTCTCTGCACATTGTTTTTGCAGGGGTTTTCTGGGATGAACAGATTCAATCAAAGTCCCTGGAGCAAAGTTCAGTGTGAGATGATCCTAGCATTCCTCTCTTTTGCAGAATATTTCCGTCCTAGATTCTTTCTCCTAGAAAATGTCAGGAACTTTGTTTCGTTCAACAAAGGCCAGACCTTCAGACTAACACTGGCATCACTCCTGGAGATGGGATACCAGGTGCTTGCTGTTCTTACTTCTCTACTAGTACTTCTTGCATTATAGCGTATCATTCAACACTGAATGCTGTAGCCTTTTCCTTTACATGTTTTCAGGTTCGATTTGGAATTCTAGAGGCAGGTGCTTATGGTGTCGCACAGTCCAGGAAAAGGGCATTCATCTGGGCCGCTGCACCTGGAGAGAATCTACCGGAGTGGCCCGAACCGATGCATGTCTTTGCTAGCCCTGAGCTGAAGATAAACCTCCCTGGCGGCAAATACTACGCGTCTGTCAAGAGCACTGCTGCAGGGGCACCTTTCCGGTCAATAACAGTTAGAGATACAGTTGGGGATCTCCCACCCGTGGAAAATGGCACCAGCAAGCCAACAATACAGGTATGCGTCAGTGTCACTTAACTTCACTCTCTGGTTGCTTTCTTCTTTTGGTGCCCTTGATCTTGTACTTGTATCAGCTGGATTTACTCTTTTCTGTGGTGCAGTATGGGAGCGAGCCAGTTTCATGGTTCCAGAAGAAGATCAGGGGCAGCGCGATGTCGTTGAATGACCACATCTCCAAGGAGATGAACGAGCTGAATCTCATCAGGTGCAAGCACATTCCAAAGAGACCTGGCTGTGACTGGCATGACCTGCCAGATGAGAAGGTAACCACATCTGCTCCTTTGCACCCCCGGTGGTTGTTTTTTTATTACCTTTGTTCTAGGTAACCATGCTCGATAGTTAAGAAAGTTCTCATGGATGCAAGCAAGCAGGTGAAGCTGTCAACCGGGCAAGTGGTGGACCTGATACCCTGGTGCCTGCCCAACACAGCCAAAAGGCACAATCAGTGGAAGGGCCTGTACGGGAGGCTGGATTGGGAGGGCAACTTCCCCACCTCTGTGACCGATCCGCAGCCTATGGGCAAGGTCGGCATGTGCTTCCACCCTGAGCAGGACAGGATCATCACCGTTCGTGAGTGTGCCCGATCTCAGGTAATTAGCCTTCGAATTTCTTATATAACTATAACTATAGATCATTGGTCTTGCAACAAGAAATCCTACTTCAGTAGCCTAAATTATTAATTCTTAGTAGTTTTTGCCCTCAATGCACTTCTTTTTATGAACTTTAGAGCATTTCTGCTCATTCTTTTTCTGAATCTCCTAATCCTATTCGCATGGTTTATGTACACAGGGCTTCCCCGACAGCTACCGCTTCGCGGGCAACATCCAGTGCAAGCACAGGCAGATCGGGAATGCCGTGCCGCCACCGCTTGCCTACGCGCTCGGGAGGAAGCTCAAGGAAGCCATCGATGCCAAGCGTTGAGACGAGACGATTGCCTGCGTCGCCCGTCATATTTTGGGTTGATCCTGGTGCATGTGATCAGCACTGGACTCGCAGCATTTTGTGAGCAGACAGAAACTCCTTAAATCGGTTCCGGGGTGGTTACACGGATGGCCTTTTGTAGTTGTGTAGATCTAACGGAAGGAGGATGGTTAAGTGGCTAACACCAAGAGGATCATAGCGTTGGTGGTATAGATTTTGTGGACAGTGATTTATGTCAACGGGGGTATAATCTTTTGTGGGGTCAAAGTCCTTGGCGGTATAAACTTGTGGGGTCAAAGTCCTTGGCGGTATAAACTTTTGTGGGTAGTAATTTAAGTAATAGTAACATGATAGCAACATGGCTATTTGATGGCATGAATCAAGTGCAACTTTCTGGGCATCTTGTCAAGCAGACATAAACATCATCAGGTTTAGTTGCTGCCTCTTCTCAAAACGAAGGAAAAATGAGCCATGTCTGCGCTCAACTTGCCACTTGACCGTAGTTGTTCGTCTCCATTGCATTTGGTGGTCATAACTCAGAAGCTTTGTATCCCCAACCAGTTGAATTGGTGATTGAAGTTCAAAGAATCAGCAGATATGTTTTACACTTTGCCTTTCTTCAAACCAGATTTGAATCAAAATCCCCAATCACCTCAAAATTGCACTCAAATTACACGATATACTACAGTGAAATCAAAGGGAACACGAAAATGGCTATACACAGCATGCAAACTGCAAAGGAAGTTAAAGAACAGGCTGTAAAAATGGTGAGGACATTACAGCTTCCATGAACACCTTGCAAAATCCCACGGTCGGATGAGAACCACAAAGAATCCCCTGCCCCAAGAACACGATCAGCAATCTCATAAGCTGAATTGCCCGCCTCATCATCTCGGGAGCGTGTAGCCGTATCCGGTATCCGTGAAGGAGGCGCCGGCGACGTCGAATGCGTCCCTCTCGTCGAGGTAGTAGTTCACCCTGAACGCGGCGTGCACGCCGATGACGGCGGCGGCGACGACGAGCGAGACGAGGAGGTTGAGCCCCGCGCGGGTGAGCGCGAGGGCGAGCACCGTGGCGGCCGAGAGCACGGCGAGCACGGCGCGGTCGTCGACCTCGCGGCGGAGGCAGACGAGCGGCTCCCCCTCGCCGCGGCCGAAGTAGAGGCCCAGCCAGGCGACGAAGAGCGCCAGGAACACCAGCATGGACACCGGGCGGTAGAGGAGGCCGAGGAAGACGAGCACGAGCGCCGCCAGCGCGTAGTTGGCGCGGAAGTAGGCGAGGTTCCGGCGCGCCCGGACCCGGGCCTCCCCGCAGGTGTCGGGGCGCGAGAACGCCGTCGGGTCGAGCACCTCCCGCCACGCGCGCGGGCGCCCCGCCGCGGCGCCCGCGAACGCCCGCGCGCGGGAGAAGAAGGCGACCCCGGCCTCCGCCGCCGTCGCGGACGACGACGAGGGCGCCGCCGCGTCCCCGTCCGCCACCGCCACCGCGACATCCTCCGGCGGAGGCGGGGGAGAGGTGGGGACGGCGCCGTAGCGCGACCACGACGCGGTGGAGGAGGACATGGCGGGCGGCGAGGGCGAGCCCTAGCCGGCGGGGGTGGCGCTGGATCGGGCCTCGGGCGGTGGGATTGCTGCGGTGGCTCGCGTAGCTGTGTTCGGGTTGGCTGCTTGGCTTCTTCGATCGGGGCGGGGGGCGCTGTGTGAAACGGATCTGAATGGAAGGGAGAGAAGGGGAAAGGCTTGGGGGATTGATTTTTAAGTGCCCAATTGGCCAACTTCGTGGCTTATTTTATTGTCAATTTTTCGCGATATAAAGCGACTTGCTGCAGCGTCGGCAGATCAAATCTGCTGAAATTATACGCAGATTTACTGAAGCGAAAATGGATTTTGCACGAACCAACATGAGTGCCACGAGTTACAAGAGCATGAGATTTTCCCCTCTCTCTTTTTTTTTCTGTAAAAAACGAAGACATCGTCCCTTTTTTTTTAATAAAAGTATGACATTGTCCTTTGCTGAACGCTGCTGGGCTTGCTTTAATTTGCAACAAAGAAACATGCCTTTTTATGTAAATGAACCGCTCAAGAAATCTATATACAAAACAAAAATAAATATCACAACATTTCTTCATAAAATAACTCTGTCTGTTCCGAATAAATCCAATCCCTTCACATCGATCCATAACGCAAAAGGAGCATATGCCTATCGCCACATCTTCCTGAACAGTAGCCATCAGTGTCGTGTCATGCAACGACCACCACCACCGTACCGCCCGGGCGCGCCCACGTTGAACCCCGTCTCCCCGGCTGACGCGCCCTTCTCTCTGCCCGCGGATCGGACGGTGGCAAAATGGGCAGGAAGGACGCAAGGACATGGCACGTGCGTGGCCACCCAACCCAAACAGCGTGGAAAGGTCGGGGCCGCGACGGGGAAGCTAGATGAGAAAAGGTTGCCGTTGCCGGTCACGTTCGTCCAAATTAAACGCGCCGACAAAACGCACATCATCGTCATCCAGGGATCATTTCATTTCGACACGTACGTACGCGGAAGCCGAACGATTGATTTATCACAGTAGTTATTATTAATCACGTACACGGCCACGGCGACCTCAGCCCGTCGCTCGTGGCTCTCCGACGAGATATCTAGCCTTCTTGGCGATAACGCGAGACATGCGTACTACTCAAAGTTGTAGCGTTTGATTAGTGCGAAAGCTGTTGACCAGGTGCGCGGAAATGGTTAAACAAAGCATAGCTGACCGGGCAGTTCAGACAAGGCATCAGACAGAGCTTTGGCTCTTCACCTGGCAAGATGGACAAGGCATCAGACAATGTTTCTTTTGATAAGCAAGATGGGCTCAAAGCTATTCCCCAAAGATATGGGCTCGGCTCGGCTGATGCGGCCCTCTCTTGAAAAGTACTACTCCGCTTCACTGAACCAGAAAAAAATGTGGTGCACGAATGAAGATAACTGACGAGCCACAAGTCAACTCAGCGACTCTCTTTTATTCTCTGTTTCACCGATCAAGACGCTACGTGCTCCTTTACTGAAACTTATTTTAACGTGACTGGTCAGCTCACGATGAGATGCTTGAAATTGGGCCACAGCCGGGTTGATGTTGACCTGGCTTTTCCACCAGGCCGAAATTGGGCCCTCCATAATTTGCTCTAGTGCACTATTCAGAAATTTTCATTAGAATAAAAAAAAATAAGGTTCTTGCTCTCATCTAAAAAATTAAAAAAAAATGCGGGTCTCTAAAATTATACCCATCCAATGTATCTTTAAAGCACTAGTCAATTAGCACAGGACACTAATCTTTTGTTTGCATTTCATAAAAGAGGATGTAAACGTATCATATATCTGTTACAGGAGGTTAGGTTTGATTAAACTATCAGCCAATTCTATATCAAAATTGTGTGTTACGACGTCAAGCTGGAGTACTTGAACAGCTAGCTTTGTGGGGGCATACACTCACAATGACCAAAAACAATTGAAATTTCCAGCAAACCACACAATGTCGAACTGTTGATCCATTCAGACAATGAGCTGGCGAATAAATAAATTCAACATGCGTTGAGTCTTCACTGAGTAAGTTGCTATATTTTTTAACATCTTGTCAGCTTTAATTTACACTCGTAATTGACTGGCTTAAAAAATAAAAGAAAAAGACAAGAAGATATAGTTGATAACTCAGAATGGATGTTTTGACAACTAAAAAATATTTGAAATAATCACAAGGCATCTGTGCCGTCCATTGTACCGACGGCCATGATCATTTGATCATCACCCTAGTTGACTTCCCTAAATTTTATTCCGATCGTGCTCCACCTCTCAGTTCCAATTGGAAATATCATACTCACCAGAATTACTTCCTGCACAAGTGAAGGACCCAAAGAGGCTGCCTCACATATACTCTCCCTGCCTCACATATGTTCACACGAAGATACTGCAAAGACTCATTCCGACGCCACCATTGCTGCAATTTTTTCTACGTTTCTTCTTTCCACTCAATTCATCTCCTCTGCAACCAATTCATATTCAATCCAGCTTGCATCGTTGCATCTTTTAGTGCACGGTCAAAATCTGATCTCTCATCGATTTTGTTCACCTTGATATTCAATTCCATTGCACCACATCAAGATTAGCAGTGTTCTACTGTCACTTGGATTCTTGGTAGGTGTGCAAGTTTGTTGATCGCCATGGAGGCGGTGGAGGAAGCCAACCTGGCTGCCGTGGAGAGCTGCAAGAAGCTCGTCGCTTTCCTCTCTCTCTCCGGCGGCGATCCGTTCCGGCCCATGCCCGTGGCGGCGGAGACCGACGAGGCTGTCGCTCGGTTCGGCAAGGTGGTCACCGTCCTGAGCGATAGGCTCGGCCATGCCAGAGCAAGGCTCGGGAAGAGGAGCCCGCCGCCGGCGCCTCCGGTAGATGCGAGCTGCCTCTTGGATCACCCGGCGTTGGCACCGCGCCACACTCCCAACGGCGGCCACCTTGTCAGTAGTACTCCGGCGGCGCCGCTGATGCCGACGACGACGGCCGCGGCGGCGGCCTTGCGTTGCGTTGCGCCGGTGAGAAGCCTAGAAAAGGAGGCGGCGCCGGTTATGGTGGTGTCGCCGTGTGCCAACGTGACATTGACGCCGGCCAAGAAGCTTGACAGGAACATATTCCTCGAGACGCCGCTGCTGGAGTTGAACTCCTCCGGCGTGCTTCCATCCACGGCCATGGCGGCGGTGCAGATGAACGCCTCAAAAGTTGCAGCAGCTGTCCCCGCGCCCAATCCTTGCGCCGCCGCCGCCGTCACCACCACCCACATCCAGTTCCAGCCGCAGCAGGCGAAGAAGCAGAAGAGCTTCCAGTTCGACCAGACGCCGCCGAGCGGCGATCAGTTCCACATCGAGGTGCCGGTGCCGCTTCCCCGCGGCGGCGGCGCCAAGGAGGTGATCAGCTTCAGCTTCGACAACAACTCGGTGTGCACCTCATCGGCGGCGACGTCCTTCTTCACCAACATCAGCAGCCAGCTGATCACCATGTCCGACGCCGCGACGAGCTCCGCCGCCACGGCGAAGAAGGCGTGCGCCAAGAGAGGGGAGGACGGCAGCGTCAAGTGCCATTGCCCAAAGAAAAAGTATGTGCCATTTGCATCCTTGGATTGGACCTTGATTGGAGATTCTTCTAGCAAATGCAAGGTGTTGTGATTCTGACATGATGCTTCTTGTTGCTGATGAAATTAAATCAAATTTGCGCAGGAAGCCGAGGGAGAAGAGGGTGGTGAGGGTGCCGGCCATCAGCGACAAGAACGCCGATATACCGGCGGATAACTACTCGTGGAGGAAGTATGGGCAGAAACCCATCAAAGGCTCTCCTCACCCAAGGTATCTTGTGCATTTCTCTTCACGCCATTGTTTTGTTTGTACTCAATAAGTTTATCCTTGTGTCAATTAAGCTGCCATGCCATCTTGTTTGTGCTACACTTCTACTATCTTTTTTTTCATTGTCGGATCAATTGCATTTTGCATCGTGCTTGGCTGCCTCCAGAATCGCCTTGGAATACAATTGCTGCATTGGTTAGTCTGAATGTCTGTGGTTGGCCGGGGATCATTACTCTGACAAACTCTGTGTTTTCTCAACTAAATTTCAGAAACAAAGAAAAGAACAAGAGACTTACTAGCACATATTTTGTAGTCCTATTTAGTAGTATGCAGTTCTGAACGAGAGGAGTGATGAACATGTTATGATCTCAATTGTGCATCCAGGGGGTACTACCGGTGCAGCAGCAAGAAGGATTGCCCGGCGAGGAAGCACGTGGAGCGGTGCCGCAGCGACGCCACCATGCTCATCGTCACCTACGAGAACGAGCACAACCACGCGCAGCCGCTCGATCCCTCGGTGCTCACCGCCAACGCGGCAGAAGCCTGAGATTGAGAGCATCGGAGAGTCCTGCGATCCACGGGCAAATCTCTGAACCAAGGATTTCCTTGCCTTTGGATTGTTCAGACTGCTGGTACAAACGAACCAAGAGCAAGCAGAGCTGTAACTGGAATTAAAGTAGCCTGGATTTTTCTTTAAAGAAGTAGCATGAATTCTTTCCAAGATGTACAGTCAGAACTCGATCGCGCTATCACAACAGTTGTTCCCTGTGTTTGTGTTTGTGTTTGTGTAGCTACATTTTATATTCTTTGCGATGGGCCTCTAGTTTGTGCTTTTGCATGTCAAAACCCAAAACTAACTACTACTTTCCCTCTTAAATTTGAATATTTGTCTTATTTTAAATATACATACAAGTATCATTTATTTATTTTATCATAAATATACTTTAAGTGCAAGCATTTAAACTATTTTTTAAAATAAGAAGAATAGTTAAATATTGTGAGAAAAAATCAATAACGTTGTAACGGGAGGTAGGAGATGATTTCATTGGTGTACACTTGTTAGTCCTGCTGATCACGGCAAAGTACTGTAGCTGCATGAAGAATTCACGTGTGACCAGTATTGTTTCCTCATACCTAACTGATCTTTCTGGCTATCTACTGCGGATGCGAGGCACACGAGTGGCTCAAGAACATGAACACACCGCCTGCTGAATTATTACAGATTCTTCTACCAGCAAGCTAGCACGGGTGGTTTGGTGGGCGCGGCGCCTCTTTCCCGAATTCCGAGCCGCCATGAACATGCGGTTAAGCGGATTCCGTGGAGCCCTAATCGCCATTGGCATCACAGCGCGCGCACCATAATTTTATTAATTCCTAATAATCGCCTATTCCCCCGCCCTCATGATGTTCATCGTTGCAGAGCGAAGCATGCGATGCAGTTGCCCTTAAAAAAGGAAAAAAAAGGGCACGCGATGCAGTTAAGCCGCAACTGTCAGCTGCTAATCTGGCTGGATCGACTGTGGCCTGAAGAGATATCCACATGCGCGATCGATCGGAAGGATCGTTAGGGCATTAAATGCGCCCCCACGATGAGCGCCGATGATTAGTGGCGCTAAGCATGTGCGCGCGCCCCGTGCCGTGGATCTTACTGACACTCTAATCCTGATTATGTTCAGGAGAGACGCAGCTGGCGCTCAATTATTTCGACATTGCTTGATGATGAGATTATTGATGGTTATGTTCAGGGCTTATGGACTAGTATATACTACTTTTTATCATATCTTGGCAGATTTGATCTATATATAATTATATAATTAATGGAAATAATAAACCAGAGCTGTAAGGCTGTATCTGATGTGTACAGTCTGTTTTCCGGTTTCAGTTGCAACTTGTTCTTCAGTTACAGACTAACAGCTTAGTTGCTCTGTGTACTGCGGTAGAGGATTTTCTTAGCTAAGTTTATGGAGCGATGGGTCGCGCGGACGCGCTTGCACGCGACCCACTTGCGCCGCCGCGCGGCGCTGCCGGAGGCGGAGAAGAAGGCTAGGGCGGTGTCGGGGTTAGGGTTCCGGGGTTACCTGGAGGGGCTCCAGTCGCCGGCGGACATAGAAAGGGTGGCTAGGGCGGCGGCCGGCCTGGCGGGGGCGACGGGCGACGGGCGGAGGGCCGGGCGGCGATGGTGCCGCCGGCCGGGTTGTGGGGGACCCCCGGTGGGCGGTGCGGGCGGCGGGGGCAGAGAAGGCGGAGGAGAAACGGCGCCGACGAGGTTAGCGCGGGGCCGCGGCAGTGGGCGGCGGCGAAGGCGGCGGAGGCCGCCGGAGCCGGGGGAGGAGATGGCGGCGGGGGCGAAGGAGGCGGCGGCGAACGCGGCCGACGGGTTAGCGTCGACCGCGGTGGTGGGCGGCGGCGGAGGCGGCGGATGCCGCCGGAGCCGGGGGAGGAGACGGCGGCGGGGGCGAAGGGGCCGGCGGCGGCGGCGGGTTGCGCGGTGCGCTAACGCGCGACCCGTCGCGCATTAGCGCGGTCCATTTTCTTATGAAAAAATATGCAGTAGGGTATTGGACTACTGGCTGTATACCTTGTCTTTTTTAGTGCAATAAGAAGATGGTGTTTTGCTCACAATTCGGTTGCTCCATACCAAATTATTCAGTTAGTGGGAGCAAGCGTTGTTGATTTGTTTTAACTTCCATTCATGGTTTCAGGACTTCTTCGGTCTGACGAACGATGCCAGCTGCAAGGCCAAAAGGCAGGATTGGAATGAAAGGAGGTGCCTTGAGCCTTCAGGGGGGGAAGAACTAATTGCATCCAATCTGTAGATTAGTCTTGTCTTGAATTAAAAAAAGCAGCAGTCCACGCGGCTAGCAAGCTATGGATATGATATAAGTTTTCATTAGCACCGGGACCTAGTAGAGGTTGACAAACAAGGCAACGAATAGGAATTTGACTGCTGATTTGTCCTTGTCAATGTACAAAAACTAAGGAACGGCCGCTAGCAGCGGCTCTAGCCTGTAGGACAGTCACTGGTCAACACAATCAGCCGCCGTTCGGGCAGTAGCAAAGAGAACGATCAAGTTCTTTGCTAATGAGTTCTCAAAGGCTGCAGCTGTAGAAACTCCAAACATATCTCAACATCCTCAAACTGCGGTATATTTGATCCACCAAACTTGTGACTGGTAATACATTTTGGAAGATTTTCCATATAAATGTCTCATCACTTAAACATAACCATACTAAGGAGCTACCGTATTTTTTTTAACTAACCATAAGCAGGAGCGCTACTCCTCCATTCAAGGAAAATAAGGATGCACCGTGATGTAATAAAGGACTGAGCGGAGACTGGAGAGATTGAACAGAAGAAAATATTCTGGGCAGCGGAGCACACACTTATTGCCTCGGAGCAAATTACTTTCACAAGCTGTGAAACCCTTTTGAGCTGCTCTGTTCAGCAGCAACCAATATAGGAAACGTAAACCCTGCAGATGCACGCAGCATGAATGAGGTAACGTAACGCGTTCAGCATAAAGGATGTTTTATCCTGCGAGGCTGCCTGAACTGAACACAGTTGGTTGGGGAAGAAGCAAGAACAAAGTTACATAGGGGCTGTTTGGATGGCTACATAAGGCCTAGCCAGGTTTCAACAATGCAGATTCATTTCGTTTGGTTGCCGCAACAAGGAGGTGATAGCATCAAGATAAACAAGCAACCAAACAAAAACCAATACAATACAGGCTTAGCTAGTGCGTGCAACCAAATATGACTCTATTGCCAGGGCTAGCCTGGCTTGGGTAGAATGAGAAGCATACACACACTTGAATGCCCGAGGTCACGGGTATGGACATTCAGCTAAACAAGACATGCACAGCATTAGAACAGTTGGGTGGATTCCGTTTATTCATTCTGTTTCAACTTAAGGAACTTATTTTTTAGTTTGTCTATCTCCAATTAAGTTGAACAAGTGGATCCATGGACCCCGATTACAAATACCAGTGTGAAGTAGGCACAGATTACGTGCATTTGTCCACATGAAACGAGCAAATTAAACCCATATGGCATATTCAGAAACAGACCAGAAAGTCATCTTGTCATTCCGACTACCCATCGGCAGCCAAATATCACTAGTCAGGGCGAGCATGCTAATCCAAATATACAGCACTGCAAATCTGATCTCATTGCAGAAAGGACCCAGTAGACACTGAAATGAGCAGCAAGCAGGATAGCAACAGCAATTATAGTGCAATAATAGATAACATAATGCTTTTTCCATGCAACAAAGCAAAAATGGTGATCTGGATAATATGTCAAAATAACATAACAGTTAATAAAGGTTCGGAATGAGACCGCTCAGTACATAGTAGGTATAAGGGGTTCAACTTGACAGCTCAAACTACATAGAGAACCAAACTCTGGAAGAGAACAAAACTCCATATCCAGCCTCACTTGAGGGGAATGAACCGCGAGGAGTGGGTGGCACCGATACCGGGCCTACCGTGCTTGACAGGCTTGTACGAGATGGAGAACTCTGCAAGGTAGTGGCCAATCATCTCAGGCTTGATCTCAACCTGGTTGAAGGTCTTCCCATTGTAGACACCAACGATGCTACCAATCATCTCAGGCACAATGATCATGTTGCGGAGGTGGGTCCTCACAGGCTCTGGCTTCTCACCGGCAGGAGCATCCTTTTTCTGTTTACATAAATTTGCAGGGCCAAATGATCTATATTAGAATAGATATTGAGATGTCCAGTACAAAACATTACTAAAAGAGAAGCATAAAAGATTAATTGTCTGGCAGTTCAACTTGAAATCAGTATGAAACAGAAAATGTTGACAAAATGGTAAGATGATTCACCGGACTAGTAGACCTCTATTAAACAACGAACAATTGCAGTCCTTGGTAGAACTGAAAGAAGCTAAGATGCAACTAACAGACTAGGAACTTCCAGGTGCCCATGTATGGCATTTTGGTACCAAAATACTTATTAAGTATCCACCAAAAAGGTTTTACTACTATTTCTTTGATTAAAAGAACATAAATTCCAGGCTCCAAAATGCATGCCAAGGTACAAGGTTATACTAACATAACATACTTTATTGTACTAAAAAAGAACAGAGCAGGTGAGGACAGATGTACAAATATAACAATCATAATTCATAAACCAAGGTTCAAATGAGGCAACAAAATAACAGATGTACATGCTATATAATTTATTGTTGTGATGTTCGAGGGAAAAAAATAATATTGTGAGATAAAAAAAAATGAACAAACAAGCACATGAAGCGCTGTGGCTTTTACTTGATACAAATAAACCAACAAACTCAAGTAAATAGCAACACCTAGCAAGATAAATAAGCATGATGACCTTCTATAAAAATAATAACAGTGAAAACAATAACAATGCTGTAGTAAATCTATCAGTCAGGCCACAATAAGTTTTAAGAAAGGTATTAGCTTTTCTAAAAGAAAATTAATCCATAAATGAAGCATGTAAACATTTGATCAAGAGAAGTAAACATGTAAACATTGGTACCAGACAGACAATGGTGGGAGCAGGATATTAACCGACATGCTCCAGGTTGATGGCAAACTTCAGCCACACAAATCAAACTAAATAGATA
This sequence comes from Echinochloa phyllopogon, assembly GCA_033239725.1. Taxonomy (NCBI): domain Eukaryota; kingdom Viridiplantae; phylum Streptophyta; class Magnoliopsida; order Poales; family Poaceae; genus Echinochloa; species Echinochloa phyllopogon. Next base: position 3,792,862 of record BTCW01000009.1, on the reverse strand, counting down.
TCAATAGTCCAATGCCAGGCTTCCAAAAAAACATTATGGCAGTGGCAGGTGACAAAAATTACTGGAGAACTAATCATCCTATAGCTATCCTATCCAATGACCTATCATTGACATCAATTGGACACAAAGCTATGCCTGTATCCTGCTTGAAATGTCAAAACCAAGCAAAGTTGCATTAATGTTAGATCAGCATTACATATCTGAACTATGCATTGGCCCATGTAATTACAAAGTCATCTATCCTGGTAAAACCTAAAATGCTTAAACTGGCAGACAGCTACTAAAGCAGAAATGCTACCGCCTAGCAGAAAATGATGTTAGCAATCCCATTCAGTGCTCAGTAAAAGCACAGGCAAATGCAGATCTACACAAGCCTAGCAACAAACAATTCAGTATTAAACTCGGAGCAAAAGGAAATCGTCTACCCACCGCCTTGCGCAGCTTCTTGATGAGCGCCATGGGCTTCCTCTTCAGACCCCTCTGGAACCTGCACCAACCAAAAAACATCAGATCAAACCAATCCCAAACAGACCGCTAGAGACACACCACTGGAGGAAGGTAGCTACCTCCGGCGCGCGCGCGCGGGGAAGAGCTGGACGAGGTCGTCGGTGGACATGTCGAGGAGGGCGTCGAGATCCACGCCGCGGTAGCTGTACTTGCGGAACGTCCTCTTCTTCGGCTGCCCCGCGGCCGCCACCTCCGGATCCACATCCGCCTGCCACAAAGCTCACCACGGTCAAGGAAGAGGACGAGGAATCGGATAGGATTTCAGGGGAGATTCTGCTCACCATGGTCGAAGTGGAGACGGGGAGCTCGAGGAGGCGGAGATGGGAGCGAAGGCGCTGGTTGGAGGAAGAGGAGGCGGCGGCGGGTAGGGTTTGGGCAGAGCGTTCGTGAGGGGATTATATAGTGGCCAGGAGTGCCACGTGGCGCGCGCATGGGCTGTTTGGGTGGTATACGGTTGCTGGGCTGGGTCCTGGGCCTAAGTGAGCTGGTCCGGCCCGTGTAGGCATTTCGGGGAGGCCTCTTTGCGGAGATGAGATGGTTGCGCCATGGGCCGGTACGGAGTTGCGTACTCTTGCGTATTATTTTCTCCATGTTCAACTTGCTACCTTTGGACAGTTGGACTTTTCCTCCTCCAAAAAGAGATTTACTTTAAGAGTTCCTTACACTCTTTGGCTAGCTTATTTATGCGAAGATAAACAATGTACTTTTATATTTGTTGAACACAGCTACATAGAGTTTATCGAGAACAATACGAATTCTTCTTGTAATCCATGGTATAGGAGTCAAGGAGAGGATTTTGTATTAGTTACCGGCATAAACTAGAGACATCAGCTGCAACAAACAAGGATAAAGCTACATGCCGCTAAATTTATTTGAAGACGTCTGTCACTCGATTTTTGGGCGACACTACAGTCTGCATATAGGAGCTTTTTTTCCGGCTCAGCAGGCATGGTCTCTGATGAGTGATGAGATTATATCATTTAGAATTTGAGACTTATGGTGGAGCAACGCCGGTTGCTGGGAGAGTGGGAGGGACGACGATGGTGGAAGAAGAGACGGTGCGAGGTAAAGGTATGGCCACATGTGCATGCAGCGATGGATGGTTGGACACTGGACAGTTAAGGGAAAAAAAACTTTTCGAGAAGAAGGAAGGAAGGAAGGGAAAACACGCAAGAGTAGATAACATGAAGGGTTAGTTGTTGGATGTTAATCCCTCGACTAATCAATAGACTGACCCTTAAGTAAACTATTGTTCGATATTTATACTCGAGGTCACACGGTTATTTAGTCCCTTGCTGTAGACTTTAGCGTTCTTCGCATGTACGGAATGCTTCGCCGACCGGCAGATGGATTGGACTAGTAGAAGCGAGTTGAAAGAATTCGCGGCGCTTTTTTGTCAGCAAAAGATAAAGGATTTATGGTACGGTCCGCGTCGAAGTTTAAGCGCGCGCGCGTTAGCTAGCAAGAAATCAAGCTCCTGTCAACAACCTTTTTGATGAACGATAATGTTGATGACGCCAGCACTACTAATGACCCCCGGCCCGTCTAAGGCAGGTAAGCATGTCGGAAGAACCAACAAATCGGCGAGCAAGAAGTGTTGGCTTGATGAACTACCAAATCGCGCAAAAAATGAAGGCCATCGTCCAAACATGTGAGGCTCGAAGCGTTGAGCTCTATCACTGACAAGGTGATGCCTGCCGGAGGAACGTAACATACCGGCAGTCACCCAGCCACACACATAAAGGTGCTTGCACATAAATGATTCTCCCCGAACAACCCCCCTGCCAAAACTTGCACGATCTTAAACTAAGCAAGTTATTATTTTAGATTAAGGAAAAAGTTCCGGCCTTAGCATTCAGCAGGTGAATGCCTACATCCCTCGATTACACCAGCAGCCTTAAGACTGAACCCAACAAAGATCAAATGATCTGATAAATAAAGATCGCATACAAGCGATCGACAAAGCAAGTTTTTGAAAACTACAAGTTCTTGTTCAGATAGAGAAAGACCCAACTAAGCCTCAATCCTACTCCAAACACTCCGGCCAAACTTGTTGAAAACTTCGAATGCTGCCCCCTCCAAGTTTCTGCAGCCATTCATCAAAGTCACAGTCTCTTCCTTTTTCGATAACTGAGACCACATCCTACTCCAGTGAGTTGCCCTGAAGACTACCTGCAAAGTAGAATTAGTGTTTGTTCTTTGAAAGACAACATCATTTCGGTTCAGCCACAATGCCTGCAGCATGGCTGAAGCACCGATCATTATTTGATATCTAAACTTGCGATGGAAACCACTAAGCAAGTACCAAAAAGGTCGGCAACATCCAAAGGTGGCCGCAAACCAAAACAAATTAAGCAAGTTATTATTAGCAAAAAGTTTTCCTTATTGCTTAAAAAATACAAGTTTTTTATAAAAAAAAAAACACTGGATGAAGTCCCTATTGAGCACTCGCTAGTCGCCACACACGAAATGTACGTGTACAGTGGCAACGTGTATGTTGACATATGTCACTCCACTAGCTAGATACCTAGATGAGGTATTGAAGATTAACGGTAGCACTTCGTTGGAGTGCTTTAGATAGTATTGCAAAAAGGAGTGGTCGAAAATTTTTCCAGGATATCCGTGAGACCGTGACGCGTTATGCGACGAGGCAGGGGCCATTTTAGCTTTGTGTTCTCAAACGGTGGTATAGTATTTGCAGGACGAGGCCGGCGTCTTCGGTGAATGGAGAGGAAGAGGACTAGTGCTGTAGTGTGCATGCCACTGGGAGTAGTTTGTAATTTGGACAGGGCAGGGCACTAGGGCAGCATGCATCTGGCCATGAAGCGAGGCACACGCACGCATCATATCATATCCGCACGGCCCGTTCGTTGGTCACGACAAGTTCGGAGCAGCTACGGATGGAGGAGATACTAGCTTTATTCAGCCAAAAATTTAATTAGTTGCCGTCTGGGTTAATTAGACACACGACCGCTTGCTCGATCAGTCGATCTGACGATCTGTTGCTTCAGAAAGCCGCCGAGTCGAGCACTACGTCCGGGCTCTGGAGAAGACGGTGAAATTCTCTGCTCGGATTGGTGAGTCGTCGTCGATCGATCCATTCCTCAGCCCGCCGGCTTCGTAGATACGACGAACATTGACCGGAGAGCTGAGGCGATCAGGCCAAGGCAGCAACAGGGGTGTGACATCGAGTCAGCTGCCGGGTCAATTCATCTGCCTCAGCCCTTAGCTGCTGCCTGCGTGCATGTGTGTCTGGTGGAGCACGCACAGCCGTCTCCACTCCCGGAAACATGAGCAACGGGCTCGTGTCGTGTCTGTACATGTCATGTCAAGTGGCAGGGCGGCTTGGGTCCCCTGAGCTGTATGTATACTCTAGTTTTATTCATGATGTGTGCATGAAAGCCAGTAAGAAATGAGAGCGTAGCATGTTGCCGCAAGTTGAGTTGCAAATAGGCCGGTATAGAGAACAACTCGGGTAGTAGAATAGATGCTACTTGCAGCAACATGCTTTTTCAATACAAATCTAGCACTTGTAACATCAGGATCCAAGTACTCAGCTATATATTCAGGGCTCATCGTCCTCGGTGAACCGTGAGCGGAGGAGATTAGCCTCGTTTTTTGTTCCGGTCAAACACTTGTTATGTCCTTCCACTCTTCTAACAACGCATTTATCATTTCCTTGTAACATGTTTAGTTCCTCTTCTAACACTTGTTAGTTCCTCTTTCCTTGCCCTCCTTTTCACGTCTCTGATAGTCTGATGGTGCTCTTGCATTGCTGCCTCGTCAGCGATAGTGTCGGGTTGATCATCCACTTCCCCTGTGTCGCTAACATATATAACATCTTTAGCTCCAAACACCATCCCTCGTGACGCGTCGTCGGAAGGACTGAACAAAGAAGCAGGGTAGGTACTGGTACTACTACTACTACTTCTTTCTTCTTCTTCTTCTTCTTCTTCTTTGCCCCCAGCCACCCACCCAACATAAAGCTGCGAGGTTCTAGTCTACGCTTTTGAGCTCTTGTAACCCGGAACTGGCTGCTAAATTTTTCACGAGATTTACACTGCTCGCTACTTCGCTAGTTGTAGGCTGCAGGTTACCACTAGCACCGGTTAACTCACTTGAACTGCTGGAACTGGACCATTATCAGCAGCAACAGGTGCTTACATACCGATCGCTAGGCGTGAGCCAATTAATTCGTCATTCTTTTGCACTGACGCCAAGAGAGATAAGCAGCTGTTTCGTGCAGGTTTTTCTATGCAAAGATTTGGAAAGTAGTGACGATGCCGGGATGCTCTCTGGAGAGAACAATCAGTCGCAGGCCAATAAGGCAACCTTTGTGCCGCTGTGCCATGCTGACAACACTCACAGCAGTAGCCTGGTCGTCGCATCATCCATCTCTGCGTCCTGATCTGATGGTAACCGCAGTTTAAGGGCGTGTTATATCAACTTATTATCAATCTGAAGTTTGCCTTATCGTAGTCAATTCGATCAGGTCAGGGTGACAGCAGGTGAACCAGCTAGGGCCACACGCGTGCGTCTCATGGAATTGCTTCGTAGATCATGGGACGAACACGAGTACACGACCGACAGCCCAGGAGGCCGCGATCAACTGCTTGTTTATCCGTAACCGTGCTAGGCCGAACGTCTCGATCCAAGCAGGACCCAGCAGCCAGGAACGGAGCGGTACGGTGCTGCTGCTTTCATTCTCCTCGTCTGCCACAAAACTCAACTGGATGCCGATCGAGCCGAATAACACGAGATTTTCAGTCCTCGCAGCGCAGGTGTTTTCTGCACAAAAGAGAAAAATACTCCTGTTAGCGCAAGAAGAAGGGAGCCATAGCACGAGAGGTTATTGCAAGAAGATAACGCCGCCGCCTACATGCTTAGACACGCGACGGCGCGCGCGGGCTAGCTCTGGAGATAGACAACCCCTGCAACACCAAACCCGGCTAGCCTCGCAGCACAACCCTCCCCATGTCTCCAGTCTCCACCCCCTCCCGCGACGACGTCCTTGTCACCGCCGAACAAGCGCGTGCCAACGCAGGGCGGCAGGCACGCACGTACCAGCACACCCATATAATCCCGTGTAAAAAAACAAACCTGCTGGCTCCTCGGGTCACAAATCCATCGAGTGACCGTCCGCCGCTGATAGCTGATACCCGTCTCACCCCTGCTTCACGTTGAGACGTGGGTGTGGGACTGCAGATTATTGGTGCGTTCAAGTGGTTTTCTACGGCGAGATGCATCGGAATTCTGGAGCCCCGGCGACGGAGCGGCTTGCTTTTGTCGACCCCAGCCACTGCAACTCACACATCTCCGCCAAGGAGCTCATGGTGTAGTGGCAAATGCCACTAACTAGAAGGCTCCCACCCAAAGTTCAAATTCTGGGTGAGGCACATTAAACTTCAGGGGTCTCCCTTGGGGTATTTTTTTCAAAAAAACTCACACATCTCCATCGACCATTCTAGGTGTTGTTCCATCAGAGAGCTGGGTTCTGAATAGCTATGCTGTGTGGTGGACGGCCGTAGAGTGACGTCCACTACTGAACGTGGTTAAGGCCGGGATTTTATTCCTTGACTTTGGAATAAGCTGCCCTATGCCACAATTAGCTACCTAGCGTGTGAATGTGATGGAGGGTTGCTTGTTCGGTGAGGCAAAAGCTTGCTGGCCTCTACATCTAGCTACCTCATCAAACGCTCAGATCAAATAATTTCCGGGAAAAATACGTGAAACAGAGACGTACAGGATGCTGGTTGTCCGAGCGGAATTTGATCTGTAACAATTCGATTCGTGACGGGCTGATGATGAATATACAGGCGATGCTGCTCTTTGCAGATCGATCGAGCGTAGCTAGTGTGGCATGGAATGGTCAATAACCGGTGTGGAGCTCTCAGCGCCAGCAGCCAGTGTATGAACTAGTTCCCGTCCTGCCTGGCAAAACCTGACGAATCAAACCATGGCGCCAGCTGATGGATCATTTCATCACGGCTACAATTAGCGACCGGAACAGATGTGGGTGAGACGATACACTGTACAGCACTAGCCCCCAGCTAGCTGCCAAGAACAGATCACTAGGAGCTAGCTTTATTAGTCCCCAAACTCCATTGATGTGTTCATCTGCCGTCCACCGTTCTAGCCCCAAATGCAAACTGAAACCGACTGCGATTTTGTAATGCATGCGTCGCGTGATGTTTGGGCTATATATGCAACAAGTGAGTTCTTTCTCGTCTTAGGATGACCGGCGGATGCCCTCTGTCGATTCCCCTTGGTTGCGCCCTCACGCACGGCGGATTGAGAGCATCTAGGGGGTGCAGCAACGCTAATGCATGTGATGTGTGTGCTCTACTGCTCTGTGATGCAACGAAAAACGGACAGCTAGTGCCCTGCACTGATGCAGGCCGGCGAATCTTTTGCCGGTTCCTTTCAAAACAACACAGGCAGAAAAAAAGAGGAGCTGCAACAGCTTCTGTTGGCTCACCGCTGGTCAATAATCTTACAAGTTTTAGCAAAAAAAAAAAAAACTCTGCGACTGGCTCTGCGAGTCCGGAGCCATCACTGCGGACCCCGGCCGGTGCCTGCGCCTCTCGCTAATCGCTATACGTGTATCACACCAAAAAATGTTCCACTGCTAGCTGTTTGGCTTTGCCTGTCACGTCTGCGCACACCCATAGTACGTACGAGAGGCTAGCCGCAAGATGACGTAGCAGCCTTCATGTCCAGGCTGTGCCATGGGCTAGCTGTTTTTCTTTAAAAAAAAGTTTTGAAATAAAACCATGGGCTAGCTAGCTGTGGATAGAGAAGCCCTGGAACACCAACCCGGTTGGCCTCGCGACGTCCTTGTCACCGCCGAACGCGACGCAGGGCCGGTAAAAACATATATGTACTCGCACAATCTTAAATCCCCATCTAGTGCCGCCAGAAAACTGGATTCTGGATGAATTGCACGAGATTTAATTTCACCGCTGCCGAGTTCCACAAGTCGCGGGTTTATTTCTCCATGCTCCGAGGAATTCCCCAGTTCCATCAATCACTGAGTACTCATACGAATCTTGGCTTAGGCTGTCACGTATCCAAACCCTTAACATGAAGAAATAAACTCACGATGAATGATGCTGCAGCCGATGCAAAGTTGTGGCCAGAGCACCTGGAACAGTAGGAACGAACCACGCCGCGCCGGCCGGCCCGGTCTCGCAGCGTCTCCTCATCACCAATTCGATCATCATTTCTTCCTCCGCGACGCGTCCTTGTCAGTCACAGAATCCACAGACCTGCCCAGTTCCTTCCTGCAGTCCTATACATCGCCGCTGATGATCCGGCTTCGGCGGCGAATTGGGGATGGGATCGAAGATTATTGGTCTGGTTTCGTGGCTTTCTCTTGCACCTACGACGTCGAAATTCTGGCCTGGATGCAAGAACGGACGGAGACGGAGGCGCCTCGCTTTTGGCGACCCCCAGCCAAGGTCCCCAGCGCGCCACCCACACACATCTCCATTTCATTTCATCCCACGCAGGGTAGCAATCAGCCATCTGATCACGCGGAGCTCGAGCCCCTAAACGCCATGGATGCCAGGCCAGCAAGCAGGCTTCTGCCGCCGGTCCCTTGCAGCGCAGCAAGGTGAATCCAAGAAGCCAATGCCACCGGATCACCCGTTCATCTGAAGCCGGCTGCGGTTTTGCGATGCGTTTGCGTGATGTTTGAGCTATCGGAGCATGCAACAAGCTACTTCTTTCTCGTGTGCCTGTCCGTTATCCCCCAGTGTTCAAGGCGCTTCAGGTTCATGGTGAACCGAGACCATACGGCAAATGGCACTGGTAGACATTCGGTGCACCGGGCCGTCTCATGCTCGGTTCGGTTAACACACATGATGATAATTGGAACATAAAATTTCCTCTGCCAATTGGAACATAAAATTGTACGCATAGAATAGCAGGTGATTTTGAAGTTTCAGGCATATAAAAATCGTGCGCATGTAATTAATGCCAGTTCGACCGAAGATCAATCTCCTGCGTCCGTGTTGCCTCTGGATGATCACGGAACAAGTTTTGTCATTCACATGGTTCTCTGCTGCGTACGGTGCAACCCCGGCCCGGAGGTGACTGCAATGAGCAATGGATTAGCATGTCACGTATGCACTTCCATAGCATGAAGTAAAGATCTTTGGGATGATGCTGCAGCCAATACAAAGTTGTGGCCACAGAGCACCTGGAATAGTAGGAACCACTGCACCGGCCGCCCGGTCTCGCAGCGTCGTCTCTTAATCATCATCTCCTCCCGGGACGTCCTTGTCACTCCAACACAAACTCGCAGATCTGCCCAGCTCCTGCAGTCGTTTACCTCGTCTCTGATCTGCACGCTTCGATAGGCTACAGATCGGAGATTTTGGGATGACTGGGGATTATTACGGTGAGATGTGGTCGAAATCAAGGGCCACATATCCAAGAACCCTGGAAATTAAAGGCAGGCTGCAAAATCACAGGCCACGCCCAACTAGTACTAGTAGCATTAGCATCGCCCATTTCTTCACCTCGACACCGTAATCGGCGGCGTGTGGTGGTGTGGAGATGGAGATGATTGCTCGGCTCCGGTGATCCAAATGCTACTAGCAACTTGCTAGTTCCTTGACTGTGATGACTCCATCAAATTCTGGATAATTATGAAGACGGTGACTTTATAGTTGTTTGAGCAAAGCTTTATTTACCTTCAACAACGACGATTCGAGCTAAGATGCCAAAAATGAACAGAAAAAGCTAAGATGAAGCGATGCTGTTTGTAGATTGAAGCCTAGAGTGGCATAGAATGGTCAACCGAATGCCATCTCTGATCTCTCCACCAGCAGCGACCAATTCCCGTCCTGTGCACGGTGCACCCCAAAATTGATGATGGACCTGCAGGCAAAGGCCATTAGCATTTCACCACGGTAATTACCGATCAGTGAAAGTTAATTAGCATGCGACCCCGAGACCCTAAACTCCATGGCCACGAAGCAAAGGTTCCATTCCATGGTGCGCAGCAGGGTGCAGCCGAATTGAAGGTGACGATACACCTGTACAGCCCTAGCCGCCAATGATCCATCCCTGATGAGTTCCAATATAATCCTTGTGTTCATCTGCCAAGATCAGGTGCCGGCTCACGATTAGTATGCAGTAGGCGTTTGCGTGACGTGCTTAGCTGCGAGTTCTCGTGTCCGTGTCCGTTCCAAGGATGCCCAGGTTCATGGTGAACCGAGACCACACACGCATACACCCAGCTCCAAACACCCGTTTGGTGAAACATGATTAGCCTCAGGTTTAAAACTTTTTCGCGTAATCCTTGACCATCTGGGACGTGAGATTGTACTACGCATCCAAGTGCAGAGAATTAGTATAAAAGTTTCCGCACATACCATGTATTGCAATTTCGATTTGACCACCAGCCCGTCACGAGTACTACGCCCTGGCTACTTTGACCTCTTCCTGGACGAATTCTTCCGTCACATCGATCGGTAACAAAAGAAACTCCCAAAACTTCATCCGAATTCATCCTGGATCACGAAATCGACGCAAAATCATGTTTGATCCGAGCAGAAAGATGAATTCGACGAACAGAATTGGCCTCACGAGTAGACCGAGGTGACTTGTGTCACCCGGCATGCATGCTTGCTTTCCCCAACGGCGGCAACCCAGCTTTAATCCATCCCGATCAAACTGACACGAATCCTGACGTGGCAACGCAAATGCAGCTGCGAGGGCACCTCGCGCATGGACCGGCGCGGCGGAGGGCGGCGGTGCTCCGGCGAGCCGGCCGGCGGCGGCGCCGGCGGAGGGCGCAGACGTGGCCGGAACTCGCACACGGCCCGGCCATGGTGTCCCGAGGTGTGTCAGTTGCGTCGCGTTCCGGCCGGCCGTAGACCACCCAAACGGCGTCGGTTTCGCCAGATTCCGAGCTCGCCGGACTCCCCTGCTAGCCTGCTACGCTCCCATGCCGGAGGCCCGGATTGTTCGCCGGAGCACCCCGTGTCGCCGGCCGGAAATCCCGACCAAACTCACACAAAGGCGCCGACCGGACCAGTTCGGATTCCCGAGCCAATATCTCCCGGGATACGCAACCAAATCAAGCGAGTTTACACTCGTTCGAAAGCTATGCTCCGTAACTACGATTTTGCAAAATTTCATGCGAATTCGTTTATCAGGCGAGGAGATATTCGGTTGCAAATCGAGAGGAGAAGCACACTCTGAGGCGAGTTCTGGAGCCCGGCGGCCGGCTGCGGGGCAGCAATCCGCGGCACCGAGGGGGGCGCGCGGGCGGCCGTTGGATGTGGCTGGATCGGACGGCCCAGGTTCAATGTGGGGCGCTGAGGGGGGCGATCCGAGGCGAGGCCCTCCCGACCAATCAGCGCGCGGCGTTGGGCTCTCCTCGTCTTCTCGTCGTCTCCACTATTTAAGCACCGCTTCCTCCGCCCCGACCTCCTCACCTCACCCACCACCATCACCGAGCTCGCTCTCTCTCTCTCTCTCCTCGGCACGCACGCACGCCCGCGCGCGAGCTCTTCTTCTTCCTCGTCGAGGCGCATTGATGGCGACCGAAGTGGCTGATGCTCCGGTGCCGCTGGAGGAGGCGGCCCCCGACGCCGCCGCGGAGGCCACGGAGACTGCCGCCGGCGACGCCAAGCCGGCCAAGTCCAAGAAGGCCGCCGCGCCGCGGAAGCGCACCAACCCCAACCACCCGCCGTACGCCGAGGTAATTGGCTCACTCCCCCGAGCTCTCTCCTCAACCTTTTCCTGTGCTGCTTTTCGTGTTCATCGCGTCGCGCCTGGATCTGACTGACTGATTTCTTGCGGTGGTCTGTGCGCAGATGATCTCGGAGGCGATCGCGTCGCTCAAGGAGAGGACGGGGTCGAGCCAGTACGCGATCGCCAAGTTCGTCGAGGACAAGCACAAGGACAAGCTGCCGCCGCACTTCCGCAAGCTGCTGCTCGTGCAGCTGAAGAAGCTCGTCGCCGCCGGCAAGCTCACCAAGGTCAAGAACTCCTTCAAGCTGCCGTCGGCGCGCGCCCCGGCCGCCGACAAGCCCAAGCCGAAGCCCAAGGCGAAGCCGGCCGCTGCCAAGCCCAAGTCGAAGCCCAAGGCTGCCGCCGCCGCGAAGAAGCCCAAGGCCGCCGCCGCCAAGCCCAAGGCCAAGGCCCCCGCCAAGGCGAAGCCCGCCGCGAAGCCCAAGGCAGCCGCCAAGCCAGCGGCCAAGCCGAAAGCAGCCGCTGCGAAGCCGAAGCCTGCCGCCAAGCCGGCTGCCAAGCCGAAGGCTGCCGCCAAGCCGAAGGCCAAGCCGGCTGCGAAGCCGAAGCCCGCGGCCAAGACGAAGGCTGCCGCTGCTCCGGCCAAGACCCGGCCGGCCAAGGCCGCCAAGACGTCGGCCAAGGACACCCCCGGGAAGAAGGCGGCGGCGGCCAAGAAGCCCGCTGCGGCGGCGAAGAAGTCCCCTGCCAAGAAGGCCGCTCCGGCGAAGAAGGCCGCGGCCCCGGCGAGGAAGGTGCCGGCACGGAAGGCGAAGAAGTAGAGCGATCCGAGTCAGAGGAATCTAGGGTTTCATTCTCGTTTGGTTCTTCTAGCTGTCTCTCTTCCTCTTCCTTTTCTTGCTTAGTTGGAGGGGTGTCAGGGGTACTAGCTTGTAAGTTTGATATGGGAGGCGGGGATGGCGGAGTTGTTGAGAGGTTGGAAATGTGTTGTTAAAGTTATTATGTGATGATGATGATAGTATTTGTCGAAAGATTACCTTTGCTAATTTACCTTGTGGGTGCAAACTGTTGTTTGGCCGTGATCTGATCTGAATGAATTTCCAGATCTGAAATAGAATGATTTGGTGTGCATTTCGTGACCAACTTGTACAGCATCGTTCCCTTCAATTTTTGGATGTTGCTTTCGCTCGACGTCTCCTAGTACCTACTTTACGTGGCTTTATGAGCTGTAAAATGGTCTTAAATTATACCCGTTGATTTTCGTAACCGTTCTGGATAAGATTTGTTTTGAATGGGCTTTAAAAGCACTCGAGATTAGTGGCGAGCTGCTGACTGCTGTACGCTCTGCATTGGGCTGGAAGAGTTCGAATCATTGCGGGCCGCAATCTCCTCTTGTGAGGCCCTGGCCCAAATCGGCCGGGGCGCAACCGTCGGACACGTGTACCTGGAGTGTGACGGCGCAGGCAGACGCCACTTGTTGTGGTTTGTGTGAGGAATCGGACCGGAAACCCAGGCAGTAGGGTACTAGGGTGTCGAGAGCAAAGATTCGCAGTAACTGCCGAGCGCCCTAGCAATGCCAGCAGCGTAGGCGCCTTTTTTTTTGCCGTGGAACTTTGGGCCTGTTTAGATGTAAAAAGCGACTCACAAATGCACTATACAAAAAGAAGATTCTTCATCATATCAAAATGTCATAACATGCATGGAGTATTAAATGTAGATGAAATCAAAAACTAATTGCACAGTTTTGTTGTACTTAACGAGACGAACATTTGAAGCTTAATTAATCAATTTTTAGATATTTTTTCACAAATACAAACGAAATGCTACAGTAGCGCAATGATTACGGAGTGACATCCTACTCCCAAATTCACCCTCCCAATTCTAACATCTAAACACCACCTTTCATCTTTTGACCCTGGCACCTTTTTCCCTTTTTTGTTCGCATCGTCTATCGTTCCGTTCCGTTCCGTTCCGTGCGGCTCATTGTTCTCAGTGCTGCCCTGAATTTTCCGTTTCCGGGCTCGAACGTGTCCAGTGGCGAGCCAGGATTCGGGGTTGACAGAGCAGCTGCCTAGGAGGAGTCGAGTCGACGCGGATCACTTTCACTAGCGCGTGATACACTGGTAACGGGACTCGTCTAAACTGTACTGGCACGAGGCATGTAATAAGTAGGCGACGGTTTTAGCTCACCGTCGTCCTGTCTCGCTCCAATGGACAGAACAGGGATGAGTTTCTCCTGCAGTTCAACCCCTGCAGTTTGACGCTATGTATTGAAGTCACGGTATCGGCTACGTAGAAATAAGTGCAGGCGTGGTACAACGAGCGTGCCATCCACGAGTGAAAAATCGTGCACTGCACCTTTGTTTGGCTCCACGCTTCGGACGGGGTGAGCCCAGCCACACTTTCCGACTTTCCGGTTCGAGAGTTGCACGATTTTTTGTGCCGGTCGTTGAGTCACGCGCTGACGTGGCCACCCGGGGCTGATCTCCAAGACCTGGCGCGGCCGGTGCCGTGCCGGCACGGCATGGTAAATTGGAGGACTCGGCTCGGTGGGCCTTTAGCCCGACTGAAGCATACTACCTTGCTGGAGGACCGAGCCCACGAGTGAGTTCTCCGTCTGCTCGCTTGGCATCTTGCCCGGCCCAGCGGGAGAGCTAGCCCATTCTGGTGGAGTGCAGCACGCGGCTAGCTATTTGGCCCGACCAGACCAACGTGACTCCTATCTGCCTGTGCCTGGCGCGCAAGATGAGCGACCGACAACGACATGCTCACATGCACGAGCCGTTGCCCGTTGCTGCTGCAGAGCTTGCCATGGATACGTATGGATGTTCATGCTCCCATTCAGAAACCGCAAACCCCGGCAGCAAGTCAGTGAATGATTATCAGTGAGTGCCATCTACAAATTTACAATTGCTTTTGTAGACTCGTCCGGTTGAAAAGTTTGCAGGCTCACGCTAGTTGCCCGGAGACAAATCTTTCGGCGTATTCCACGGAAAGAGCTCAGCTCCCACATGACATCGGAGGGGGAAATGCCATTTGAAAGAAGATTAACTTCTTAAGGCAGTTCAGGCTTCACCATCAAGCTCCTTTTTTTTCCGCGATATATTGGCCTGCCACAAAACGGTCTGCTTTAAAGAAGCTAAAGTTAGCAATAGACTGTACCATAAGGTAGCATCAATGGAGTGGAAACATGAGCTTTGCTTTTGTGTAAAGAGTCGCCTTTTATGTAATAATCCGAGTAGATAAGCCGTCATCAAAGGCTAATTGCCACTACTCACCTGTATTGATCTGTGATAAAGCGTCGCGGGTTTCCTTGCGACTGACTCGACCCGTAGAGGAAAATATAACGCCTGAAAGATGTACAAGCAACGTCTTCACGCTACACTGTCATCTCTCCATCAGACCACATTTCTCCTCCTCCTTTTGAGAAAACACGTACTACATCTTCTTTTATTGAGGATCTCACCCAAGATTCCATGGAAACATCTCGAGTCCTATTATGTTTTTTTTTGATAATTCCACCTCGATCGGGTCGTTTGTTCTGTCATTGCAAACGGAGAGCGTCTACCGAACACGTCGTGGGCCAAACAAACCAGGCACGAGCAATTAAATACGTACGGGGGAGCACGTCCGGAGCCGATCAATGGGGTGCTGTGTGGTGAGGCTTACGGTTGACCGGCTTAACTGTCAGATACAAGCATCCGATGTTAATCAGCAGCAACGAACCGGGACAGGACCGGAATTGAAGCTCTCCTCCGCTCCGTCTCCGTGTGTCACCGACCGGCCGCTCGCTCGCCATCGTCTTCCCCAGCTCGACGGGCTCCGGATCTTCTGCGGCATCGATCACTGCTCCCTGCACTGGGCTCCAGCAAATCCACGCCGTTGAGACGAGATCACAAGACGTAATCCCCCTGCCTGCACAGTGAAACCCAATAGTTTACGCCGTTGGATTTTACTGTTACCGTCGGTTGGAGCGTCGACGTTTTCAAGTTCGAGTCACTTACACGTGGGCCCAAAATGTCACCGCGGCTCACTCCTCGCCTCGGTCCTCCCGCTGAGCTAGTGAATGAACCCCTCGTGCACGGGGGAGCCACACCACACCCACACACACAGCGAGCGAGCGAGCCCTCCCCCAAAAAAACGCATTTCGCACACGCTGGCTGCGCGGCGAGGTGGGGGTTGGAGGCGACGGCGCCGCCAGCCGGGGAGGAGGCGGGCACGGAGGGCGTCGAGGTCCGGACTCCGGAGAGGGGGCGGGGGATAGCTGGTGGAAGAAGCGGCGGGCGGGCGGGCTCGCGCGGTTCTGTCTGTCCCTCGATGGCGGCCAGCGGCGAGAGCGGCGGGGATCCGGCGGCGGCGCGCCGGCGGTGGGATCTCTCCAACAAGGGGCCCGAGAGCACGTAATGCCACTGCCTGTAGCTGCATTCCGCTCGTTTCCCTCTGTTTCGGAGGATTTGGTGTGGGTGTCCTCCGACAGCAGTGCTGGCGCTGGAGCTCATCGTCTGTAGCTGATTGCTAGATCTGGTTGAGGCATCCGTGATTTACACGATGTTTGGTGATTTTCGTATGATTTTTTACTTGGTCTAGTCTTTTGAGTTAGGGTTTGGTTGTTCTAGACGTAGCTTGACCCTTGCAGATGTGTAGCCTGCGGGTACATAGAAGGGTAAGTATTTGGCATGTCAGTCGCTATAAATTGTCGGTTTTGCATTGCATCCCTCGTGTCTTTGAGTGTTTGTACCATGTTTAGTACCAAGATTATTACGGACAGTAGCTTCCACCAAGCAATGCACTCCTCAAGAGGCCCAGTGGGTGCTTCTTCAATAATTTATTTATGTCAATGTGCCGAACTGCGGGGGGATTACCAAGTAGGAAATTTTTGGTCTGGGCTGTTTCTTTTTGAAGAGGCAAATTTGCACATTCTTTTGTCCCATCCTGCTGAACACGCTGAAATCATTCTATGGTGCTTTGAAATTTCTTATGGGCGTGTTTCTAAACCTGCAGGAACAAAATTTAATATTTCTTAAACATCTGATTTGACATTTCTTAAACATCTGATTTGATGTTTCAGGCAATATATATATTGTATATGTGGATTCCTGTACGGATTTTCTGAGTCAGCTTATTTGTTTCCTTTGTTGCATATCCTATGATCTCTTACTGTTTATACAGTGTTGACATCTTGGTCACAAACATCAGAAGATATCAACTCGGTACGAACATTAAGAAATCATAGGATGTGTAATAAAGAAAACAAATAAGCCAACTCAGAAACTCCTAACAGGAAGCCACATATAACTAATTTTGTTGCCGGGTATACCTATGTAGTCACATACCTCAAAGAAAGCCAAATAAAATGCCATTTTGTTTATAGCCGAGTATATGTGTGTGTAGGTAACCTTCTGCCAGAATGCTCTAAGAGGACATGCTAATTCAGTAACCTGATAACATGATTGCAGTATTTCTAATGTAGGGGACATGATATTTGTGGTGAATAATTTATAACATGTTCGTTTTGTCCATGATGGTGGCGCGAGCGAGCTACATCAATTATACTATGAACTGTATAATTATTCTTCTCTTCTATTTGAATTCACATGTGACTCCAGCTCCCCACCTAATATGTCTATTTGTTCTATATTAATTTCTCCTCTGCAGTCCGATTGTGAAAGAGGCTGTGGAAATTTCTACAGACGAAGAATCAGAAGGTGTAGTTATATGCCATCCAAATGGTAACAATAACACTGATGCACGCGATGAAGCCACTAGTGCCAATCATGAAGATGATAGCCCGGAAGGCCAAGAAGCTAGTCCTGTCAAGGACCTAGATGTGGAAGGTGACACACAGGAAGACAAGTGTGTAAATCAAGATTCACTGAAGTTGATTGATCAAGAGAAGTCTGCTCCCCCCAAGTCCCCGGCGAAGTCTGCAAGTTCTGGATCGGAGAGGCCTAAACATGTTGTTCAGCAACCATTCTCCCTTTCTGCTCAAAGAAGATCTTCTGGAGGAAATGGTGGCGTGACTAGTCCATCTATCAATAAGGAAAAATCTGGTGATAAAAGTAGCATCTCTCCAGCAAGCATGACAAAGAAGGTACTCTATGGTCCTGGCCATCTGCACGTTTATCATTAGATGTTGACACTACCTACATTATTTAGTTTACCTCCTGTTTTGGGTCTGTTATTGCCCAGCAAGTTTTGTTTTTGCCCTATTATCTGTTGTGCAATCGTTAGACATTGCTAATTCTTACTAGCTAATATCATATGTATTCCATATCTTATGTATTGAAGCTATCTGATCAGACTAGGGCCCTTCAATCTCTATGTTGTGGTTTTCTCCCACATGTGAGTATCTTAAAATTTGTTGAACAAAACTGAATCTGTATCATATCTAAATTAACTGGGGACATACCTCTTTTCTTCTCTTTGTCTGAAAATATTCTTCGGTAAACTTTTAGGAAATATGAGGCTATACTAACAGAATTTCTCTGTCTATTTATTTCAGAGTACGCCAATTGCACCTAGGAAGACTTTGCAGCCTGAGCAGACATTTCACCCTCAGGAAGAGGACTCTTGCTCTGTGACTTCCTCGTATCCTTTTCTGTCTACTTAGATTTGTTGAGCTTCTTTTCCGTTTTCTTGTAATGTTCCATAGCTATGCATCTAATACTTCTAATTTTTCACATCTATATTTGCACAAGGATGGGATAATAATATATTTGAATCTTCATGCTGAAAGGTAACCAGAAAATTACATTCTGAGTTTAATTAATTAAGCACTGAATTCTTTGATGTTTCACATTGAATACGTAATAATGAACAGTTACACATTTAATTTCTGTGAACTTGAATACATCCTGGGTCATGATGGTCCTTTTCTGTGTCTTCTAAATTGACAATATTTTATTATGCACGTGGCAAGCATTGCTACGATGATGCATATGTTCTCAGTTTATTGTTCAAATTTGGAAACAAATTATTTTACAAGCACACCGAGTTGCATGTGATGCTTTTCCTGAGCTGCATAAAGAACTACAACGTCAACAAGAGCTGGTAGAACTAAGACAACTGTTCCCGTTCCTCCTTCATTTGTGTGTGCTAACCGTGCTGACAAGAGGAGGGAGGTGTGTATATAATTGCTTGCATTATTTCCAGATGATTGGTTAATTTATATCTTTTATTCATGCTCACAGTGTTAATTTATCCAGTTCTACACAAAACTAGAAGAGAAACATAAGGCTTTGGAAGCAGAGAAGGATGAGGCTGATGCCAGGAAAAAGGTAAGAACTTAATTCTGATCTGTCTCTTGGGAATTGTAAGCAATCAATAGTAGGTCAGGTCACTTGCCTTTATGTTGATTGTTCATATTATCTAAATAGTAGTGTTGTTTTTATAATAACAACTATAAGGGCCATATTCAAATTGCGTTATTTCTGAGTACACTCAAGGGAGCTGTATGTTACCTTTTCCTTATAACAAAATTACAAAATTCATGGAAGATTCTCAGTGACCACACATAGTCCTGCCTTCTGTTTTACTTACACGCTAGTATGATCTCTTCCTACCCCTTGTTCTTTTTCATTTCTTCCGTATGCAACTGAGGTTCGAGGTGTGAGGTTTTCGCACATATAAGTAATGGTAACTTGATATATATTAAATTTACATATATGATTAATAGTTTCATCATATGTAAACATTTATAATTCCTGTTCACTGTCGTAAATGTCTTCCGTTCTTTCAATCTAACATCTCATTGTTTTTTTAAAAATATATCTAAGTTGTATACAAATAAGGTAAGCACATGCTATATATAAAGAATAAGACTGGGTTGTTGTGGTCATATAATCAATGGTGTTCTGCTTTCATTTAAATATGGTTGGTTGAATACCATCTACTATCATAGGCATCTACTTAATGTTGCGCTAAGTTAGATACTGTTGTTCGATGCCATCGACCATCATATACTGTTCATTCAATTAATCGACAAGTCATATTGACAGTATATGGAAATATTCAATTAATACGCGCTAGATTTTCTTTTAATAGTGTCCAGTCTTGCATATGTGGCAGGTACTATTACTGCATTATATCTATCCTTAACTAATCTTATTATGTTCATTTTTTGGTAGGAAGAGCAAGAAGCTGCTTTAAAACAACTAAGGAAGTCATTGGTCATTAGAGCAAAACCCATGCCAAGCTTCTATCAAGAAGGCCCCCCACCGAAGGCTGAACTCAAGAAGGTAAATCCAATATGCCATATTTCTAAGTCTCAATTAAAACCCTTAGCTGTGAGTCTGACTGATCATTTTTCGTATTTCACATATTAATTAGGGTATAGTAACATACCAAGAGGAAAGCGTGCATATACTGCTAAATGAAATGGACTTTGTGCCCTTTTTTCGTTCCCCCTAACATCAAACTAACTGTAGAGTAATGACATCGGTATAATTAGCTTGAGCAAGCAGTGTTTCAGAGTGATTTTTGAGTGAAAAATAGAAATGCATGATTATTGCTTGTAGCATGAATATATTGTGTGAAGTATTAGTATACCTGGCTACTGTTTTCCATTATTTGATGGTTCTGGCAGAAATTGAGTTTTGCCTTATGATCTTTGAAGGTGCCTCCTACTCGTGCCAAATCGCCAAAGTTTACAAGTTCAAGGAGAAAGAGTTGCAGTGATACAACACAGACACCAAAGGGGAAAAACACTAGTTCATCATCTGCCCGGTCACATCGTCACAGCATCGGAAGTTCTAAAGATGCTAACAGGGTACAATGCTCGCCGAAGAATGGTGTGGCGACTAAATCCAGAGCAGTCAAGCCTGAGCTGAAGGCCCTTTAAAGAACATGAAGCAATGCTGCGATTTTCGCTGTACAAACCTAATTATCTAACTCTTAGCCATTTCCATTTCCATTTCCATGGCATTTTGCACTTAATTTACATCCCACATCTCCCCCCAAAAAAGAAGGCTGTAGGGCCAAGGACGGTGCGCGCTGCTGGACCTTATCCAGTTTCTTTCATTCGCCTTGTACTCGTAAGAACTCTGTTGATGGGACCATGTGATGCTCCATATTGTATATTACTCGAGATTCTTTATAAGGAGTTGGTCAGTCGGCGTCTTGGTCCTTTTGAAGCCCTTGAACTAATCTGTGAGCTGAAAAGCTGTTGGAATGGCATCGTTCTGCTTGATGTATCCCCAGGTTTGGAAACCCTGTGGGCTTTTGTGCTGCCTGCAGATCCTGAAGTTCCATACTTCCATTCCTCCATCGTGTGGTGTTCCTTCAGTTGTACTGCAGTTTGACGCCATAATTGTCCAGTGCCTCCTGGTTCGTGGCATCGACTGATGACCAGTTTTACCTTGAAATCCAGGGAGCAAAATGAATTCCAGACTGGTATCAGAAAGGTGCAGCCAAAATCAGGCTGGATTGTGCCTGCAATTTACGCCTCATATCAAAACAAACAAATGTTGGTAATTTTTGCAAATATTCTTGAATCCGTAGTGTTTAATGACATGGGCCCACGTTTCAGCGTCAGATCCAAGGTTGATATGGGAATGGAGTGAACGCAAGATATCAATTTGCTATCGACTTTTAACTGTGACCCGAGCTTGAAAATCTCTACCTAATTATAAAGCAAAGATTGTGTAACGCCCGCGTTTTAAATCTCTGGAAAAACACCTAAATAAATCGCCGCTAAAAATCTTTCAAAATCTTTACCGCCCGAGCTCCCGTTTCCGCCAACCCTCTCCGCCTGTCGTTTCCCCCTCACTTCCTGTCCGCATCGCTTCACCGCCTCCCTCCCGTCCCATCCCGCGTCGCCCGCCCTTGGGTCGACCGCCGGGTCCGACCAACCCCGACGCCGTCGGCTTTCCGCCGCGAATCCCGCCGTCCCCTCCCTTTTCCCCCCCTCTCCCTCTTCCTTTTTCCCTTCTTTTCTTTTTCCCTTTTCTTCTTTTTCTCCTTTTTCCCTTCTCTCCTTTCTTTCCCTCCCTCCTCTGTTTCCTCTGCTTCTCCTCCCCGACACCGGCGCTGCCGCTCTGCTCTGCCCCGCTCCGCCCGTCGCCGACCACCAGTACCTGGCCGGCCCCACCACCCCTCCGCTCTGCTCGCCGCCGGCCAATCCGCTGCGTGCTGCGCTCGCCATCACCGCCGGTGTTGCCCGCACGCCACGACCCGCTCTGCGCGTCGCGCACGCCAACACCACCGCGCCAACACACCGCCGTGCCGCCCCTCGCAGTGGCCCCACCGCCGTCGGCAGCCCTGCGCCGTCCACCCAGGCCCGCAGCCGCTAAGCCTCCCCAGCTCCACCACACGCCGCCCCACGGGCTCACCCGAGCCCCTCGACCATCGCGCCGCCGCTGCCGTGCTGCACACCGCCGACCACCGTGCGGCGACCGCACGCCACCGCCCGTCCTCGCCGCGGCCCCATCCACTCGAGCGCGCACGCCACGTCGCGACGAACGCAAACGCCAAGCACAGGGCCGCCCGTACCACCAACCGCCTTCAATTCGCACCACCCACCCGCCATTGCCGCCGCCGAGCGTCTCCCCTCCGCCCTCTCGTCGGCCCACCTCCTCAGGCCCTCTCCGCTCCTATAAAAGGGCCCGACGACCTCTCCTCCACCACCTCCCGCTCGCACACCCCTCCAATCTCCATCCCCGCCGCCGCAACGCCACCACCCACTCGCCAGTACCGCCGCCGCCGCCGCTCTCGTGGACCGGCCGCCACACTTCACCTCCGTCCGAGGTGAGGTCACCAGTGAACTAGCCATACTTTGCACCCCATTTTTCCCGGTCAATTTGACCCTACACCACCACCATCGCCGGCGATTTCGCCGCCGACGACCGCCGCCCCTCCCTCTCTGCCTCGGCTCTGTTCGGGAAAGAAGAAAGGGCATATTTGCCCATAACCCCCTGCCCTGGTCGCTATTCCAACCCGCAGTCCAAGCTACAGGACCCCCTCTCTCATACACGCTTTCACATAGCCCCCCGAACTTTTACCAAATCAACCCGCAGTCCAACGACCACTATTCCCCCTCTCTCTGTTGATTTTGCCTGAGGCCCTTGAGCTTTTCCATAATTACAGAAAGGTCCTCTTTCTTTATAAACAGCCCCTAAACCTCCACCAAATTCGTCATTTCATGCGCCAAATTAATCCCGTTTGACCCCAAACTCCACCACAATATTCACCAATATATTTTCGCCAAATCCAACCAGTCCATACTCAAAAATAATCATGTCATCATCATTCGCTCTCGTTTTCCGTCCTTTCTTTCTGAGCTCAATAAAAGCTTTTTCTTTTATTTATTGGGTGTTTGTTGTATGTGCCGTAGACTCCGCTGTGAACGAGGAAGGACTCGAGGAGGAGCAGTGCTACGAGCAGGAGCTTGGAGACCAAGACCCCGGGCAGGAATCCCCCGAGGGTTGGGAGAACGGCAAGTGCAATCCCACCCTTTGATGCATACTGTTGTCCCAGTTTTTATAGACACACCCCATGGCCTGACTTATAAAACTTGCATAATTTTACTGCTAAACCCGGTTGGATAGCCATACCTTGATTGCTATGACTGATTCCTTGACAACCTAGATTAATATTTAAATATGACAATGTTCTATTTGAATATTAGTCACTGCTAGAAATGCTTAGGAACATTCTACCATTATACCCTCATGACAAATACTTGGTGTTTACAAAAGCAACCGTGTGCGTACTTTAAAATAAAAGAGATGATTTGTGTAAATAAAATGAGCACCCGTGTGGGATGAGACAGACGGTATTTCCGTGTGAAATACCGAGGTGAGCTCGAACCGGTGTGGTTGAGCATGGTGGGAGTTGTCTATCCTATCACAAGTTTTGGGATGATGTTGATGTGTCATCTAGCCTAACCCATTATTCTGTACCACCACTCGACCGTTGTATGTGGCAACGGCCTAGCATAAACCCCACTAGTTGAGCTGCTGGTTATGTGGTGTGCTGGTGAGCAACAGAGGGCCATGGAGCCGGGGATACGATCTATGTGAGGTATGCCCCTGGTTAAGACCTCGTCGGTAGGTGGCTAACCCCTGGTCGCGTCTGTGATAACTTGTCAGTCTAGCTATGGTGGGTAATGGCTTTGTTAGGAGCTGCACTGACACTAAGGTGTTCATGTTGTGGTAGCCTACTTGTGGTTGTGTATACCTCTGCAGAGTTAAAACCTATCCGGATAGCCGTGTCCACGGAATTGGGCGAGTTACGGCTTGGTCACTTCACTAGTCCCCTGTTTTGGTGTAAGAAAGTGTTGGTGTTTGGTTGAGCTGAGAAACGTGTTGACATGGGCTACGACAGATGGGAAATCTGGTAGCAACAAAATCTTGTACGAAAAAGTATTACATTTACTGTTCCTTTTAAAAGTAATTTTTGTGAAAACCCATTGCGAAAAACCAACCCCCTTGCATGTGTAGTAAAATTTGCTTTGCTGCTAAATAAACCCTGAGCCACCCTTGCTATAACACTTGCATACTCCTGTCGTACCCCTCCGTGGTTGTGGTTGCGCTTGCTGAGTACGTACGTACTCACCCTTGCTTAATCTGTTGCAGAGGCAGACCCGGACTTTGTGCCTGAAGATATCGTCTAGTGGGGTTCGTTCTGCACCCAACCTTTGCCTGTGTGTTAGGGTCACCCGCTGGAAGCTGCATGCGTTGCCACTCTGATGAAGACCTCTATGTTATCAACCTCTGTATCTGGAGCTTAGTGTTAGTTCTGTTTGTCGTGGCCCTGCAATGCCACCTGTCGGGGACAAACCCAGGGGGTCCCCTAATCATCGGGGTAATCACCCTCTGGAAACAATATGCCACGAAAGGCCGAATCACCGACAGCCCGGAAGGGCCGCCAAGGCAGCTCGGCCCGTCACAGCCTGTCGCGGCCCAAGAACGGCCGTCCGAGCTCGCCTGTCGGGAGGACCCAAGTCGCTACCCCCGTCTCCGCCCGCTCGAGGGCCGCGCACCCTCGAGCAGGCGCAACGCAAACCCCGCCTCGCTCGAGGGTCGCGCACTCCCTCGAGCAGGCGAGCCGACTCCGCCTCGCTCGAGGCCAACTCTCTACTCAACACGGCGCACTCTGGCGCCCCGCCCGACAACGGCATTTAATGCCCGCCCCATCAGGCGGGCGCCGAAGTCAAAAGGCAATCTTTTCCCCACGCCGCGCCGCTGACACCGCAGAGCTCGCTGTTCCACCTGCTCCAGTCACTGTGCGTCCTCACTGACGCCGTGCGGACGCACGCGGCACTGCGCAAGACCCTATGCGGACTGGCAGGCACCATTCTGCGCCACTGTTCTACCTGCTACCGTCTTTTCCCCCCGGGACGCCCCTCGAATAAGCATGGGGAACCCTCGAAAGAGTATCTAAACAGCAACCGAGTACAGATTCCAGTCAGGCGTAGCCTGGTGATGACGAACGCCGGGTCAAATCCACCAACCCTCGACCATCTCCTGATGAACCAGGCACGCCGCGCACTGTGGTTGACGGCAACCACCATACCGCCAACTCCGGTCCTTCCTCACCTGCCCCGCCCTTGAAGTCAACCAGCGAACGGGCGGCTGGACGCGGACTGCGGCAACGACACCCCTCGAAGCCGCTCCAGGACAAGCACAGGGACGGCCCCGACGCTCGCAGAAGCCGAGGCTCGCCATAAATCCCCCGCCAGGGCCAAGGACGATGCACGCCCGACGCCATGCTCTCCGGTACATGTCCCTGTAGCACGTCACGCTTGTACTTGTAAACCCTACTCCCACCTATCTCTCCTTGACCTATAAAAGGAGGTAAGAGGGGAAGAAGGGAAGGGGGAGACCGCCACGCACGATACTGGCACTCGCCTCAATCACACTCGCTTTCAGGGACTTGGAGACTCCTCCTCCTCTCCCGCCTTGCTTGTAGCCCCCCTCTGCAAGCACTCCAGTGCAAGATAGTACAGCGCTCCGAGCGCACCCTGCTGGACGTACGACCTCACGGTCGGAACCAGGATAATTGCTCGTCTCATCGTGCTAGCTCTTGCATCAACCGTCAAGGGACGGGACACAGCGCATTCTGTTCGGCGCTGGGGATTGGTCGACCGATCCCAGCACCGACAGTGGCGCACCAGGTAGGGGACTGCGCTGTGATCAACCTCGCCCGATCAGTTCCCTTGACGGCAGGCCACGCCAAGGCCATGTCGCCACGATCCGCCACGGGGTCCCCCGGCCCACTTCCGCGCGGGTACCGGATCACGTTTGGGAGCCTGGAGTTCGAAGCGACCGGTGAGGGCCTCCTCATGCGACTCGCCCCCAGGCCGCCCAACATGATGCCCGCTACCCCGACGCCGCCAACGCCAGCCCAGCTCAGGAGACGACGAGGACTGCGCGAGCTGCAGATCCGCGCGGAGCGGCGCGTTGCTCCACGTATCGTCCTCCCTGACTGGGACGCACACCTGCTGCTCCAGCCCGCCGCCACATTACAGGGGGGCGGACCCCCGCCGGCGGCTCCCGCGGAGGGAGCGCGCTGGGAAAATGTGGTCGGGCCGGCGCAGCTCCCCCACGGGATGAACAACGCGGCCGCAACCTACTCCGCGGCAATCAGCGCCAACCCGAACGCGCACGAGGATTCGCCGAGTCACCAGCTGGGTTCAATCGGCGGCCTCAACATTTCCTCACCCGGCGGACCCCAATCCGAGTCGGATGACGGAGAGAGTGCGCGCGGGCAGGAGCACCCGAACTTGGACTACTCCGGGTTGCGAGACCGCGAAGGCCTCATCTCCTTCCAGGCCGTCGCGGACTTCTGCCTCACCTGCTCCGACGACTCCAGCGAGGGGGAATACGACCCCACGCGGGAGTGCTTCGTCCTCGATGGCGAAGTAGAGTCCGTGGGAGATGATGGAGAGACGCGCGACGGGGCCGGACACGACGAACCGCCACCGGCGCCCGCCGAGCCAGCGAGTGAAGCCGCACTCGCACAGGCACAGCTTGCGCAGGTGCAAGAGCTGGAAGCCAAGCTCCAACAGGAGCGCCAACAGGTACGGGAGCTACGCGCAGCCCTGGCAGCCCAAACGCGGCGAACGCGCACGAGCTTCCGGGCGCGTTGCTCGAGCGCACATCATGAGTGACGGCGACGACGCCGGTCCTGCCATGCCGCCAAGAGCAAGCCAGAAGCTCGTCGCCGCAGCAACCCTGATTCGGGCCATGCCCGAACCATCGACACCAGAAGCACGCAGCATGCGGCGTCAGGTGCAGGCCCTTGTCGAAGAAGCGGCCGTTCAACAAGCGGAAAGTTCCGCCTCCCGCATGCGCCACCTGGACACTTCGAGAGCCGGAGGCGGCAAGTGGGATAAGGAGCAATCCATCTACACCCCACCCAGGGGCGCGTGGACGCCTCACCGCCCGACGAACGACGGAAGGGCGCTCGTGACCGGCGACCGCGAGACGAGGAGGTCCGCGAAGGACCGACTCGTGGACACGCGGGGCGCCGTCGACGATGGCGATGCGCGCAACGTCCTCAACAAGAAGAGGCAGGACGCGGCGCCTCCCCGCAGCAGGCACCCCCGACGGGGAGGTCGCTATGACAGCGAGGAGGACAGAAGCCCGACGTTCAGCCGGAAGATCCGTTCGGCCGCCATCCCGCCGCATTTTCGCCAGCCGACCACCATCACCAAGTATTCGGGCGAGACGAAACCCGAGACGTGGCTCAACGACTATCGCCTGGCCTGCCAGTTGGGCGGGGCCACCGACGATGCCATGATCATCCGCAACCTTCCGCTTCATCTCGCGGACTCGGCACGGACATGGCTCGAACACCTACCCACGAACCAAATCCACGACTGGGACGACCTGGTCAAGATGTTCGTGGGTAACTTTCAGGGCACATACATGCGCCCCGGAAACTCCTGGGACCTGCGCGGGTGCCGGCAGGCGGCCGACGAGCCGCTGAGGGACTTCATCCTCCGTTTCTCCAAGCGCTGCACCGAGCTCCCGAGCGTGGGTGACTCCGAAATCATCCACGCCTTCCTCGAAGGCACGACCTGTCGAGAGCTGGTGCGCGAGCTTGGACGAAACCATCCCACCAGCGTCAACGCTCTGTTCGACATCGCCACCAACTTCGCCTCTGGAGAGGAGGCTGTCGGGGCAATCTTCGACGGCAAGACCAAGGGGAAGCGCGCGGAGGAGCTGCCCGCGGAGGGCAGCAAACCCAAGGCCAAGACAAAAAAGCAGAAACGGGGCAGTAAAGGCAAGAGGCCTCGGCAAGCCGCGCAGCAGCAGCAGCAGGGCGAAGACTCTGACGACGCCCTCGTGGTCGAGCGAGGCCGCAAAGGCCCTCGGCCCCCCCCCCCCCAGGGGGAGGCCTGTTCGACGAGATGCTGAAGAAGCCATGCCCGTACCACAAGGGCCCTGTCACCCACACCCTCGAACAATGTGGGATGATCAAGGGTTACTTCAGGTGCACCTCCGCGAAGGAGGATGGCCCGAAGAAGGATACGGGCGATGGCGGCAACGACGAGTTCCCCCATGTGGAGAATGTATTCTTCATCGTGGGGGGGCCCACCATGAACGCGACATCCCGGGAGCAGAGGCGTGAACGCCGAGAGGTCTTCTCCGTTCACCCCGCGACGCCAACTTACCTCGCCTGGTCGGACGAGACCATCTCCTTCGGCCGCGAGGACCATCCGGACTATGTCCCGAATCCGGGGCGCTATCCGCTTGTCGTCGACCCCGTCATCGGCAACACGCGATTCTCCAAG
Organism: Echinochloa phyllopogon; assembly: GCA_033239725.1. NCBI lineage: Eukaryota > Viridiplantae > Streptophyta > Magnoliopsida > Poales > Poaceae > Echinochloa > Echinochloa phyllopogon. Next base: position 3,764,907 of record BTCW01000009.1, on the reverse strand, counting down.
GTGCTGATGGACGGGGGCAGCAGCCTCAACATCCTCTACGTCCACACCTTAGAGCTCATGGGCATCGGCACGAACCAGCTGAGGCCAAGCAAGGCGCCGTTCCACGGCATCGCGCTGGGAAAACGGGTCCAACCCCTCGGGCAGATCGACCTGCCCGTCTGCTTCGGTACTCCCGAGAACTTTCGGAGGGAGACCCTCACCTTCGAGGTGGTGGGATTCCCAGGAGCGTACCACGCTATTTTCGGGCGACCATGCTATGCCAAGTTCATGGCGGTCCCCAACTACGCCTACCTCAAGATGAAGATGCCAGGGCCAAAGGGCGTCATCACCGTGGGATCGTCGTACGAGCACGCCTATGCGTGCGACGTCGAGTGCGTCGAGGGCGCGGAAGCGCTCGCCTACAGCAAAACCCTGGTGGCGGATTTGGAGAAGATGGCGAACGAGGCCGTCGACTCCACCAAAAGGCACGCGGGCACCTTCGAGGCTGCTGAACACACCAAAGCGGTGCCCCTCGACCCCACTGCCCCCGAGGGCAAGGCGTTGAGGGTCAGCACCACCCTCGACCCCAAATAGGAAGCAGTGCTCGTCGACTTCTCCGCGCCAACGCCGACATCTTCGCGTGGAGACCCTCGGACATGCCGGGGATCTCGAGGGAGGTCGCCGAGCACAGCCTCGACATCAAGCCACACTCCAAGCCGGTGGTACAGCGACTGCGGCGGTTCGACGAGGAAAGGCGCCGCGCCATCGGGGAGGAGGTGCACAAACTCCTACAAGCCGGATTCATCAAAGAGGTATTTCACCCGACCTGGCTTGCTAATCCTGTTCTAGTTAAGAAGAAAAACGGAAAATGGCGCATGTGCGTAGATTATACCGGTTTAAACAAAGCATGCCCTAAGGTTCCATTTCCTCTGCCTAGAATAGATCAGATAATAGAATCCACCGCTGGATGTGAGTTGCTATGCTTTCTTGATGCTTATTCCGGTTATCATCAAATCAAGATGAAAGAGTCCGACCAGCTCGCGACTTCTTTCATCACCCCGTTTGGCATGTTTTGCTACGTCACCATGCCGTTCGGCCTCCGAAACGCTGGAGCTACATACCAGCGATGTATGCAACACGTTTTCGGAAGCCACATCGGGCGGACCGTTGAGGCGTATGTTGACGATATCGTTGTGAAAACCAGAAAGGCGAACGATCTGGTCAACGATCTGCAAATCACATTCGGTTGCCTCTGGGCGAACGGAGTAAAGTTGAATCCGGAAAAATGCGTATTCGGGGTGCCGCGAGGCATGCTATTGGGTTTCATCGTCTCCCAACGAGGCATCGAACCCAACCCCGAAAAAGTCTCGGCCCTGGAACGAATGGGGCCAATTCGGGACCTCAAGGGGGTGCAAAGAGTATTGGGCTGCCTCGCAGCTCTCAGCCGCTTCATCTCTCGACTTGGCGAGAAGGGCTTACCTTTGTACCGGCTCCTAAAAAAGCACGAACGCTTTTCATGGACCCCCGAAACCCAAAAAGCCCTCGACGGGCTAAAAGCATCGCTCGCACGCGCACCCATCCTCACGCCGCTGCGGAACGGTGAGCCTCTCTACCTATATGTGGCTGCGACAACGCAAGTTGTCAGCGCCGTCATCATTGTGGAAAGGATAGAGGAGGGCCACGCTCTGCCGGTCCAGAGGCCGGTGTACTATGTGAGCGAGGTGCTGACCGAAACCAAGATGCGGTATCCACAGATCCAGAAGCTAATCTACGCCGTAGTGCTCGCGCGTCGAAAGCTGCGACACTACTTCGAGGCCCACCCGGTCACCGTGGTCTCATCTTTCCCTTTGGGGGAGATAGTCCGCAACCCGGACGTCTCGGGTAGAATAGCGAAATGGTCTATGGAACTCGTGGGGGAAACTCTCTCCTACGCACCGCGTAAGGCGATAAAATCGCAAACCTTAGCGGATTTCGTTGCTGAGTGGACCGACGTCCAACTTCCGCCGCCACAGATCCAGGCCGAATGCTGGACCATGTACTTCGACGGGTCGGTAATGAAAACCGGGGCAGGTGCGGGCCTCCTTTTCGTCTCGCCCCTCGGAGAACATATCCGATACGTGGTTCGCTTGCACTTCCCAGCGTCGAACAACATGACGGAGTACGAAGCCCTCCTCGCTGGGCTCCGCATCGCCATCGACCTCGACATCAAACGTCTCGACGTCCGGGGGGATTCTCAGTTGGTCATCGACCAAGTGATGAAGAACGCAAGCTGCCGCGACGAAAAGATGGAGGCGTATTGCAACGAGGTTCGTCGTCTCGAGGACAAATTCCATGGCCTCGAGCTGAACTACATCGTACGCAAATACAACGAGGAAGCGGATCAGCTGGCTAAGATCGCGTCAGAGCGAATCACCGTTCCTCCGAACGTCTTCGCCCGCGACCACGATCGACCCTCCGTCAACTTCGAGCGAAGGGCCGTAACCCTCAGGACAACCCCAAGCAGGGCCACAGGCTTCAGCCCGTTCTTCCTCGTCTATGGCGCCGAAGCCGTCCTCCCAACAGACTTGGAGTACGGGTCTCCGAGGCTTAAGGCCTACCAGGAAGACCGAAACCAGCGGGACCGCGAGAATTCGCTGGACCAGGTGGACGAGGCTCGCGACGTAGCGTTGCTTCACTCAGCGCGCTACCAACAATCACTTCGGCGATACTAAGCTCAGAAGGTACGGCGTCGAGACCTCCACGAAGGGGACCTGGTGCTAAGACTACGCCAGGACAATCGAGAGCGCCACAAGCTCACTCCGCCATGGGAAGGACCGTTCATCATCGCCAAGGTCCTCAAACCCGGCACTTACAAGCTGGCGAACGAGAAGGGTGAGGTCTTCACCAACGCCTGGAACATCCAACAGCTACGTCGCTTCTATCCTTAAAACTCTCAGTATTTCTTGTAAATACTTTGTGTTCTTAGTTAACAATATTAAAGAGTTTGCGAAAAACATGAAAACATTGTTGCTAACAACACAAACAAGGGGGACTTGGTTCTATTTTCAAATAAAGCCAAGCCCCCCTCGGGGGCTGCAGGGGGGTTTACCCTCCCTAATCGTCCCAATTTTCGAAAATTGTGTTAAAACTCGAGGCGCTTAGAGAGGATGCGGGGCGCGAGCTAGCTAAAGCTGGAGCTGGTTGAGCCGTGAGACCGCCTATGCCCGCGAAGGGATACGACATCTCCCTCTCCACTCCATGCTTTAATCGCTTGCGGATTCGAAATACCCGGCTAAAATCTCTCCAAGCCAAGAGTAACACAATAGAACAATCGAACAAGTTTGAAACGCGCGATCGACTTTCAATCTTAGGTTATTTACAGAGCTAGTCTCCTAAAAACTAAGATACATCTAGATACTAAGCCTGAACCCTTCAGGCTCCACCTTCCTGCGGGGGCGCGGTGGCCTCGGCGGCAACGGCCGAGGGAACCGATGCAAGCGCCCCAGGACCATCGTCATCGCGGCACACCGAGGCGATGTCCTCCTCAAGGGACGCAACGGCGTCGGCCTCGGGATCAACCTCGGCTTCAGTGGCGGTCGCAGCCTCAGGCCCAACGTCGGCGCGCGCATCTTCATCCTCCTCGGGGAAAAGATCGCGCCCGAACTTGGCGGCAAGTGCCGTGGCGGCATCCTCGGCGCCGTCATCAGCCTCGTCGAGGGCAGCAAGGGCGGCGTCGTCGTCCAGGTCTGCGTCGATGAAGTAACCGCGTGCCACCGCCGCGAGGTCAATGTCGTAATGCGTCGACACCACGCCGAGTGCCTTCTTCACTCCAAGGTGAAGCGCGTGCTCGAGGCGCTCCGCCACACAGCTCTTCAGAGACCTCAGGCGGCTGGGCAACGACGACCCCGACTGCATGTCAACGCACTGGACGTCCCGGCACGCCACATCGGCGGCGACCTTCAGCGCCTCGAGCTCCCCTTGGGCCTCGGAGTAGGCGGCCTGAACAGCCATCACCTCATCCGCCTTCTCCGTCTCGGCCCTCCGCAGCCCTGACAAAGCTCAAGCACGTCAAAATGAACTCCAACACAAAAATCCAGGAAAGCGTAAGGACATACCGTCCACCAAGGCCCTGGCCTCGGTAAGCGCTGTGCGCTCTTGCTGGAGCAGGCCCTCCGCGGTCGCCAGCGCACCCTCTTTCTCTCGAAGCGCGCGGCCGAGCTGCTCGGCCTCCTGGGCCTTTTGCCCCGCCTGGGCCACCGCCTCCGCGAGCTGGGACTGCGCGGCCTCGCGCGCCTTGCGCTCAAGCTCGAGCCGCTCCAACGCTGCGGCCGAGGCTCGGGCCTCCCGCTCCGCCGCGCCTCTCTCAGCGTCGCGCTCCCGCTCCGCGCGAGCCTTGACTTCTTCATGTGCGCGGCCGGCCGCCTCTGCTTCCCTCACCCGGACGGTGAGCTGGGTCACTTCCGTGCCCAGGTCCGCGTTCGCCTGGCGGAACCGGCGAAGATCGGCGTACAAGCCCGCGATGCACGCGGTCTTGTCTACCGCCTCTTGCCGCAGAAGCTGCACGAAGAACCATCAGGGATAAGACACAGACTAAAAATAATCTCGAAGTGCTGGGACGAGCGCGGGGATACCTCGAAAAGCTCCAGCGCCTGCCTGGAATGGAGATCGGCGGCATCTGAGATGGCCCGCTCCAGGTCCGTCCCGACCCGTTCGGCCTGAGCCCACAGCTCGTTCTCCTCCGCCATGCTCTGCCAGACCCGGGCAGAGACGCCAGGCTCCTCCGGCCACGCGCTCGGGCCACGACGACCCTGGAGCAGCGCCACTTCGGCCGCATCCCACTCGGCCGCTCCCCCGGCCACGGGCATCTGCGGCGGCCCCTAAGACAAGAAGCGCGCCGCCGACACCTCGGCCGCAGACACCCCAGCAGGGGGAACGCGCCCGCCATCGCCACCCTGGGCCACGCCTTGTGCGCGGCCCAAAGCTGGCAGGATGACCGTGCCACCGACCGGCACGACCGCCTCCTGCCTCCTTCCAGTAGGGGCCGCGGCAGTGGCATGGCCCTCCTGCTCGCCCACTTCCGTCACCGGGGCGCCGTGCCCCGGCTCCACCTCAACCACCGGGGCGTCCTGCCTCGGCTCCGCCACCAGGGGCGTCCTCTCCCGCTCTTCCTCCGCCGACCCGGGGTCTCGCACCCCCGGCACCGGATCCATCGGCGTCGCTGCGGACATCGCTGCGGGACGCGGAGTCCCGCACGAACGCGATCCTTCGGCGTGAGGGGAATCCGACCCCCCAACCTTCAACGCCTTCTTGGGCGCGAGGTTAGGGGCGGCCTTGGCGGCACCCCACGTGCTAAAACAAAAAGAAAGAACGGAAATCACGAAACAAAGAACCAAACAAGGATGGAAAACTACGAAAAAGTTCATGGCAAAACCTACCGGATGCAATCCTGCTGCGCCTGCAGCTTCCGCTTCGAGCCGCCCGTTGAGGGAGCCCTCCTCGAACTCGAGGACCCCCTCAAATCGCTCGGGGGCTGCGAACCCCTCGAGCCCTCGATACTCGCTCCGCTGCGGCGCGGCGCGCCCGCAGCGGAGGAGAAAATTGCTCGAGCCCGCGGCGCCGCGGGTCGAGCAGGAGTGACCACCGTCCGCGCCGCCACCGGCGCAACATCGCCCGGGGCCACCACGCCCGCCTCGGGCAGCGGCGCGGCCATCTCCTCCTCCTGACCGGCGGGCGGAACCCCGCCGCCATCGATCTCCTCCTCGTCCTCCCCCTCGCTGGGAGGGTCCGGGGAGTCCTCGGGGGACGACGGCTGCGCCCCGCCGTCCCTCCTCCACCGGCGAAGCGCCGCCTGGTGCGCGTCCCGCCGGGCTTGCCTCCTCCGGCTGCTGGCTCTCTTCACATCCTTCGCGTCCCTCTCGCGGTCACGGCGAGCGCAGTTCGAAGCGCGCACCTCCGGAGTCGGCGCGAGGGAGCGGTAGAGGCCGCAGTTCACATCCTGAAATCACGATGAAGTAAGGAAGGAAATTCTAAATTAATCAATCCAACAGCCCAGAGAGGGAGAATGACGACTCACCGACAAAACATGGCCCTCGTCGGGGCGCAGCCGGAACGATCGGAGGTCGCTCGGCATGGTGTCAGGATGCACCGCCGTTCGCACCCTCGTAACGACGTACTCTTCAAGCAGCGGCTCCGGCAACATGCGCGAAGCCGCCAGTGCCGCCGGGTCAGCACCCTCCGTCATCCGGAACAGAGGGAGCTGCCTCTCCATAAGGGGAACCACCCGGCGGCGATGACAGTGCGCGAGCACGTGCGCCACGGTCAGGCCCGACCCCTCCAAGGCACGAAGGGCGTCGACGACGGGGCGGAGCCTCTTCCGCTGATTTTCGCCGGAGACGCCGTAGCTCCAGGAGTCGGCCTTCTCCGTCAAGACCTTGCCGGTGTACTCCGGCAACCCCAGGCCGTCGTTGCGCAGGTAAAACCACCCCTTGGCCCAGCCGCTGTTGTTGGTGGTCATCCTGCAGGCCGGGTACAAGTGCTTCCTGGACTCGACCGGCGCGAGCGTGAGACCGCCGGCGCACGAAGCATGGCGCACCCCTTCCCCGCGCCGGACGTGCTAAGCTCGGCGCGGAAGAGGTGGACCCACAGGTCCCATTGTGCCTCGATCCCCAGCACAGCCTCGCAGACGTCGACAAAGGCCGCCGCCTGTGAGATGGCGTTGGGGGAGAAGTTGTGGAGCTCCACGCCGTAGTAGTGGCAGAGGCCCGGCATGAACTGGCTGGCGGGCGCGTTGAAGCCCCGCTCGTGAAAGCGGATGAAGCTCACCACGTACCCCGCCGGTGGGTTCGGGGCCCTGGCCGCCAGCGCCGGGACAATCCACGCCGGCCGCGCCGAATCGCCCCTGGGCGAAAGCTGTCCGCCGTTTACCAAGCCCTCCAGGAGGTGCTCGGTAGCGGTGGACGGAGTCCACTCCGTGACGCCTTCGATGATCACCATGGCGGACGGCGGAGCAGGGGGCGCAGAGCAAAGGCGACGAAGGCGTGAAGGACGAACAGAGTGCGACCAGCGGGCTCGCGAGCAAGCGAAAAGCAGAGGCGAGAGCTGGTGCGAGGAATGGCGAAGGTAAGAAATCCCCTTCCTCCCCTGCTTTCCTTTTATAAGGGAGCGGGCTCGTCCCTGCCGCGACACGCCAACACGCTAGCAATGGGCCAAACCCACGCGTGGCCCGTCGCTGACAACCGGGGACCCCCCTCTCCTTTTTTCCCGCGGAACGGCACGCGTGGGTGGCGGCATTTACTGCGGCACGGCAAAACGAAACGACGCAACAGCGGCGCCTGACCGCCCGTCGCCTCGCCTCTCCCCGGCGCACGCCAACTCCGCCTAAAAAGGCGCGCCCACTACGTCCATCTCGCCCACTCCGCGCCACGTCAACCACGACCACGCCCGCCAGCAGTCGTGCGCGGGCTCGAACGACCTAACCGTTGGATTCCTTCCCAGGAAAGACAACGACCCCCCTCCGCCTCGAGACGCAGGGCGCTACTGATCAGGGACTCGAAACCCGGGCCTCGAAAAGGTTCGACGGGCGCCCCAGATTAAGCGATGCGAAGGCAGCCGGTCACGCTCGACCAACCCTCGAGCCCGCTGCTCGAGGGCGACCTGCACCTTTCGCAAGGCCCTACTGATCAGGAGTACGAAGCTTGGCCCTCGAAAGGGTTCGACATGCGCTCGAGATCGACAGAGTCAGGGACGATTCGGGCGTGTCCAACGGACTTTACCCCGAACGCGAAGTTTGGGGACGCCCCTGTTGTGTTCAAGGCCGGACAGAGGCAGCTAGTAGGGGGATCCCAACGAGGGAGAGCTTTCGCGCCCTCGGTCCCTGCGAAAGGGACCGAGCCCCACCTAGCAAACCTTTGCAAGTGCTACATGGACGTGTCTCCGGACCACGAGCCGACCCCCAACGAACGGGGCACGGACGTCCACTTGGACTACCCGCTAACAGCTCACCGAGGCATCCGTGTACGCTGCCCAATTCGAGGGTTGCACGAATGACCTCACCCCTCTCCCCCGCGAAGGGGAGGCGAGGGTTGCAACTCAAAGACAAGAAGCCCCACCGATCGCCTTCGCGCGGGCCAGGAGCTCGGGGGCTCCTTGCGGCATCTCCTCCTCTTATGCGCAAAATACATCAAAGCCGTGCAGGGTCTGCCCCCCGAACTCCGTATAACTCGGTCTCACCCCCGCCACATCGAAAGGGGAACGACTGACACAACCCTCGAAAGCCAAAGCCCTTGCACGAGTGAACTCACTCCTCCAAGGGCTCGGGGGCTAACCGAGAAGAACGAGCATAACCGAGAAGGAGTAATCCCCGCAGAATGCCCGGGAACGGTCCCACGAACCATCAGCCTCTGCCCGACTAAATCCTTAATCCGGTAGAGGCTCGGGGGCTACTGTCGGGGACAAACCCAGGGGGTCCCCTAATCATCGGGGTAATCACCCTCTGGAGACAATATGCCATGAAAGGCCGAATCACCGACAGCCCGGAAGGGCCGCCAAGGCAGCTCGGCCCGTCACAGCCTGTCGCGGCCCAAGAACGGCCGTCCGAGCTCGCCTGTCGGGAGGACCCAAGTCGCTACCCCCGTCTCCGCCCGCTCGAGGGCCGCGCACCCTCGAGCAGGCGCAACGCAAACCCCGCCTCGCTCGAGGGTCGCGCACTCCCTCGAGCAGGCGAGCCGACTCCGCCTCGCTCGAGGCCAACTCTCTACTCAACACGGCGCACTCCGGCGCCCCGCCCGACAACGGCATTTAATGCCCGCCCCATCAGGCGGGCGCCGAAGTCAAAAGGCAATCTTTTCCCCACGCCGCGCCGCTGACACCGCAGAGCTCGCTGTTCCACCTGCTCCAGTCACTGTGCGTCCTCACTGACGCCGTGCGGACGCACGCGGCACTGCGCAAGACCCTATGCGGACTGGCAGGCACCATTCTGCGCCACTGTTCTACCTGCTACCGTCTTTTCCCCCCGGGACGCCCCTCGAATAAGCATGGGGAACCCTCGAAAGAGTATCTAAACAGCAACCGAGTACAGATTCCAGTCAGGCGTAGCCTGGTGATGACGAACGCCGGGTCAAATCCACCAACCCTCGACCATCTCCTGATGAACCAGGCACGCCGCGCACTGTGGTTGACGGCAACCACCATACCGCCCCCTGTACCGCCAACTCCGGTCCTTCCTCACCTGCCCCGCCCTTGAAGTCAACCAGCGAACGGGCGGCTGGACGCGGACTGCGGCAACGACACCCCTCGAAGCCGCTCCAGGACAAGCACAGGGACGGCCCCGACGCTCGCAGAAGACGGGGCTCGCCATAAATCCCCCGCCAGGGCCAAGGACGATGCACGCCCGACGCCATGCTCTCCGGTACATGTCCCTGTAGCACGTCACGCTTGTACTTGTAAACCCTACCCCCACCTATCTCTCCTTGACCTATAAAAGGAGGTAAGAGGGGAAGAAGGGAAGGGGGAGACCGCCACGCACGATACTGGCACTCGCCTCAATCACACTCGCTTTCAGGGACTTGGAGACTCCTCCTCTCCCGCCTTGCTTGTAGCCCCCCTCTGCAAGCACTCCAGTGCAAGATAGTACAGCGCTCCGAGCGCACCCTGCTGGACGTACGACCTCACGGTCGGAACCAGGATAATTGCTCGTCTCATCATGCTAGCTCTTGCATCAACCGTCAAGGGACGGGACACAGCGCATTCTGTTCGGCGCTGGGGATTGGTCGACCGATCCCAGCACCGACACCACCGTCTCCCGTAATGTCGTTTTTGTACTGAACTATCTGTTGCAATAATGTGAGCCAGCATCCTGGGACTGGTATTTGTATCACATTAAGTTCTCTCTTTCGAGGGGACGCTTCAGGTGGTATCAGAGCCGATAGGTTGGCCGTAGGACGTACCCCTAGGATCTTGACCCTAGTTTGTTCTTGCCTAATCCTTTTCCCCACACAAGTACTCACCGACGGCTTTTTGACTTGTTCCAGATGGCCCAGCTGGTTGACGAGGGTTGGGGTGAAGGAGTCTGCCCCGCAGAACCTGGCCTCCCCAAGTTGCTGCTGCTCAGCCTGGAGCACGTTGGAGTCACAGAGACCCCCGAGTACTTTTGCCGGGAGTTCACCACCAATGGTACCCGTCGGTGCCGGATGTTCATTTTCGTGGGAAAGAGCTCCCTTTACAATGAAGTGGCACCTTGGTTTGTCCACGCCACCGGCTATGACCGCCCCAATGCCTACCGCAAAGCCGCAAGAAGAGCCCTGATGTGCCTCCGCACACTCTACAGGCAGTACCTCATGGGAACAGCACTAGGTTTTACCCCACCTCTGGTGAGTGGAGGACGCAAGTGGATTGCCCAGATGAGGAACCTTGGGAGAGATGAAGATATGGAGGATACTGTATCCCACTTGCCATTTACCTCATTGGCTTGGACAGGCTGTATCGAGAGACATCGGGACAGCTGAGGCACCAGATCCGCAGAGCCGAGAAGGCAGAGAAGGAGTTGGAAGAAGTAAAGAGAGAGCTGGAGATACAAAAGGTGACAGCTACTCAGGCTGTCAGTTCCCTAGCTGCTCAACACGCTAGATGCCAGGCTTACTCTGAGTACATAGATAGGCTTGAAGCCTACAGAAGGGAGAATGGGCTGTTGGAAGGAGAGCCCGAGATGACCCACATGGATGCAAGCACGCAGACTGAGGATGAAGTGCCAGAGTATCAGTTCCCTCTGAAGAAACGCCGAGTCTGCCTGGAGTAGAGTCCTAGTTTAGATTAGCACTTAGTCTAACTCCTCCTTGATGTAGAGTCTGTTATACCTAGATAGCGCTTCCAGCTTAGCCTCGATGTATCCATGATCCTTGTACCCCGCCATGTTATGCAATAAAGATCGTCTTTCATCCTGCATCTGTTCAAGTTTTGTTTTCCCCTGATTTCAGATGGCGAAAGAAGGATGGACCCAGGGAGTCTGCCCAGTCACACCGGGCTTCGCTAGCCTGTTGATCCCCGTGCTGGAACGCCTCGGTGTACCTGAACGCCCGAGGTACTACAGCAGGGAGTATGAGCACCATGGGACCCAACGCTGCAGAGTGGTCATAGTTGTCGCCAAGAGTGACCTCCACCCTGTCGAAGCATGGCGTACGACCGCCACAGGATTCAGGCACCATGACACCTACCCCTTGGCTCTCAGGAAAGCCCTCCGCTTCATGTGCGGAATCTTTGAAAGGCACCTGGTCCCCACCCCAATGAGGTACTTCCCGCCGGTCGTCAGAAGTGCAGTCTGGCGAGCCCGCATAAGGAACTTGGAGCAGCGCCGTCAGGAGGAACCCATTTTGTACCAAGTGGTCACCTACCTCAATTCCTTGGACCAACTCTTTGACGAGCAGGCTGAACGCCTGAGGGAACAAACCTCCCGGGCAGAACAAGCAGAATTCTCGGTCCGCATGCACCAAGTCCAGGTGGCCCAAGCTGAAGCAAGAGCTGCTACTGCCATCAGCAATGAGGCAGTCGCCCAAGAAAGCCTCCGACAGGCTCGGGACCTGCGTATCCAGGACTGGACTAGAAGTGGAACGCCTGTTCCGGCAATTGGAGAACCCCATGTCCTACTTGGGACGCCGATCATGGCATGGGGAGAAATTGTGGGAAACCCTCAGGCACTATCGGGAACCCCAGCAGGATCACCGCCCGCTGAAGAAGGACCGTCCGAGCCGCCTCGGGAGAATGGGACCTTGACCGAGGCTGAGCAGGCACGACTTGCACCGCCAGAGGAGCGCACCAACCCAGAGGAGAGCTCGCCTCGCGAGTAGGCCCAGAGTCAAGCACTCAGATGGGAATGAAGCCAGCTTGGTCCGAAGAACTCTTGTATCCCTAGCAGTAGCTTTCCCTACCATGTCCTGTACCCCGCCCTGCAGTGCGAGTCTTGTTGTAACCCTCAGCTGTTGAAATGAAACCTTGTGTGTTTGTTTGTTAGCTTGTGTGCTGTTTCTGCCTTTTCAAAATGCGAACTAATCAACTTAAACATCATTTAACCCAATCTCACAAAGGCCTTGCTCCAACTGCAGATGGTGAACACTCGTGCTAGCGCCTCGCAGAGACGCGCCCCTCCTGCTGGAGGAGAGCAACCAGAAGGAAGAAGAGAGAATCCTGAGAATCAGGAAGTGGATCAGCAGGATCCTATGGGAGAGAACCAGCCTGAAGGACAAGCGCCTGTAAGAGGCGGACCAGAAGCAAGCCATCCAAGAAGTCAGAACGAGGGATCTTTTGTTGTGCCCCCACTCCCACCAGATTTCAACCTGGCGCAAGCTTTGTACCACCACACCCTGTTCATGCAAAATGTGTGGAATGCCAGCCGCCGTCAGGAGACAGCCCGTAGACCCAATGCGGGTGATAAGTTGACCAACTTTCTGAGAACCAGGCCACCCACCTTTGGAGGGTCTAGCAACCCCTTGGAAGCAGATGACTGGCTGAGAACTATCAAGAGAAAGCTGGAACCATTTGGATGCGAAGACCGTGACAAAATTCTCCTGACTACCCATCAACTTACTGGGACTGCTTCAGCTTGGTGGGATGCTTATTGTGCAGCTTCCCCGAATGAGTCTGCAATCACCTGGAAAGAGTTTGAAGAAGAGTTCCGTCGCTACCACATCCCCGACGCCACCATGAGGCGCAAGGCGGATGAGTTCCGAGCACTGAAGCAAGGAAACAAGACTGTGGAAGAGTACACCCACGAGTTCACTGAGCTAGCACGTTACGCACCGGATGAAGTGAAGACAGATGCAAAGAGACAGGACGCTTTCATCCGAGGGTTGCACCCAGATCTACGAGCCCTGCTAGTCTCCCACAGTTTCTCCGATTTCAATACACTGATGAACAAGGCCATTGTCACAGAAAAGGCCAGAATGGACGCAAGACAAGAGAACAAGCGCTAGTTCCTGGAGAGCAAGAACCGTCAGCTGGATCGCTCGCAGAAACCCAGGAGCTCCGGTTATGCTGCACCTAGACCCCAGGCTCCCGTACAGTACAGGACTAAATTTCAGGCTAGAAGCTCCCAGGCTCCCAACAACCAGTTCAAGAGCCAGACCACCTCGACGCCACCACAGAGCAAAGTCAGTCAGGCCACAGCCAGCAACAGCAATGCAAGAGCCTGTTTCAACTGCCGTGAGACCGGACATTACATCGCGGATTGCCCATACCCTAGGAGCAAGCCTGCGATATCAGTCTACTCCAACTCGGTGAATGGACCCAAACCACCAGTGTCTGGAGCCAACCGTGTACCCGTCCGCAGCACCAACACCGGCAGCAACAACAACAACATCCAGCAGTCGTATGGACGAGCCCGCGTCAACCACATCGACGCGCAGGAAGCTCAAGGAGCACAAGGAGTAGTACTCGGTGAGTACCTAGTCAGTTCAGTTTTGGCAACAATATTATTTGATTCTGGGGCATCGCATTCTTTCATATCATCAAGTTTTGTGGAAAAGCACAAAATACATACAGTACTACTAAAGACACCCCTACTAACCCGAACACCTGGAGGTGATATTAAGTGCCAATTAGGGATTTCGTCGTTTACTGTGACGCGTCCCGCCAAGGATTAGGGTGTGTCCTCATGCAAGATGGGAAGGTTGTGGCATATGCCTCCCGACAACTTAGACCTCATGAGCAGAATTACCCAACGCATGACTTAGAATTTGCAGCCGTGGTGCACGCACTCAAAATCTGGAGACACTATCTAATTGGGAATAAGTGTGAAATATACACGGACCATAAGAGTTTAAAGTATATTTTCACCCAACCAGATCTGAACCTCAGACAGAGAAGGTGGTTAGAATTGGTTAAAGATTATAATGTGGAAATTCATTACCACCCTGGCAAGGCTAATGTGGTGGCAGATGCCCTGAGCCGGAAATTTTACAAACCCAGGAGTGCCCACCTGCAAGAAGAAATGGCACGATTAAATGTGCACATCGTCCCTCAGAATAATAACCACCAACTGACAATACAGCCCACTCTGGAGGATCGGATCAGAGAAGCCCAGGGAACAGACAAGGATTTAGTGCAGATCTGCAAGCATACCGGAGAAAATAAGGCACCAGACTTTAGAGTCGACAGTAAAGGAACGCTGTGGTATAAAGATAGGATTTGTGTGCCTAAGGAAGGAGACTTTAGACAGATAATCATGGACGAGGCTCACAACTCGCGATACTCCATTCACCCAGGATCCACCAAAATGTATTTGGACTTGAGGCAGAACTATTGGTGGAAAGGAATGAAAGCTGACATAGCTCAATTTGTCGCTCATTGTGACACCTGCCAAGGATTAAGGCAGAACATCAGAAGCCGGCAGGAGTATTACAACCCTTGCCTATCCCAGTATGGAAGTGGGATGAGATAGGAATGGATTTTGTGGTAGGTCTACCCAGAACACAGAAGGGACGTGACTCCATATGGGTAATAGTGGACCGACTCACCAAAGTCGCTCACTTTCTACCTGTACGGACGAATTATGGCGGAGAGAAACTAGCCAAGCTTTATGTGGAGAATATAGTAAAGTTACATGGAGTGCCCAGTAGAATTGTTTCGGACCGAGGGACCCAGTTCACCTCGAGATTTTGGAAAAGTTTGCATAAAGCTATGGGCACCAAGTTGGACTTTAGCTCCGCGTATCACCCTCAGACCGATGGCCAGACGGAACGAGTAAATCAAATTATGGAAGATATGCTGAGAGCGTGTGTCCTTACCCATGGTAAAGATTGGGAACAGAGTTTACCCTATGCAGAATTCTCTTACAACAATGGTCATCAGGCAAGTTTAGGTATGTCACCGTTTGAAGCCCTCTACGGGAGAAAATGCAGAACTCCTCTAATGTGGTCAGAAGTAGGAGAGCGTACACTAGTGGGACCCGCGCTCATAAAGGAAGCCGAAGAAAAGTAGCTGAAATCAGGGAGAAGTTGAGAGCAGCTCAGTCCAGACAGAAAAGCTACGCAGGCAAGAAGAGACGAGAACTGGAGTTTAATCCAGGAGATTTTGTTTATCTCAAAGTTTCACCCATCCGGGGAACTCGTAGATTTCAAGTCCATGGAAAATTAGCCCCTCGGTATATCGGACCATACCCTGTGCAAAAGAAAGTTGGAAAGGTAGCCTACCGATTGGAGTTACCCGAAGCAATGTCAGATATACACCCAGTATTCCATGTCTCACAATTGAGAAAATGCCTGAGAGTGCCTGAGGAAGAACATATACCGGAGGGAGAAATAGACCTACAGACGGATCTACGGTATCAGGAAGTACCAGTCAAAATTTTGGACACCGTCACCAAGAGAACCAGAAACTCCGAAGTATGGATATGCAGAGTACAGTGGAGCAGACACAGCGTAAAGGAAGCTACGTGGGAAAGGGAAGATGCCTTGAAGAAAGAGTTCCCCCGCCTTTTTAGGAGCCAACCGAATCTCGAGGACGAGATTCCTTTTAAGTGGGGTAGGTTTGTAACGCCCGCGTTTTAAATCGCCGCTAAAAATCTTTCAAAATCTTTACCGCCCGAGCTCCCGTTTCCGCCAACCCTCTCCGCCTGTCGTTTCCCCCTCACTTCCTGTCCGCATCGCTTCACCGCCTCCCTCCCGTCCCATCCCGCGTCGCCCGCCCTTGGGTCGACCGCCGGGTCCGACCAACCCCGACGCCGTCGGCTTTCCGCCGCGAATCCCGCCGTCCCCTCCTCTTTTTTTCCCGCCTCTCCCTCTTCCTTTTTCCCTTCTTTTCTTTTTCCCTTTTCTTCTTTTTCTCCTTTTTCCCTTCTCTCCTTTCTTTCCCTCCCTCCTCTGTTTCCTCTGCTTCTCCTCCCCGACACCGGCGCTGCCGCTCTGCTCTGCCCCGCTCCACCCGTCACCGACCACCAGTACCCGGCCGGCCCCACCACCCCTCCGCTCTGCTCGCCGCCGGCCAATCCGCTGCGTGCTGCGCTCGCCATCACCGCCGGTGTTGCCCGCACGCCACGACCCGCTCTGCGCGTCGCGCACGCCAACACACCGCCGTGCCGCCCCTCGCAGTGGCCCCACCGCCGTCGGCAGCCCTGCGCCGTCCACCCAGGCCCGCAGCCGCTAAGCCTCCCCAGCTCCACCACACGCCGCCCCACGGGCTCACCCGAGCCCCTCGACCATCGCGCCGCCGCTGCCGTGCTGCGCACCGCCGACCACCGCGCGGCGACCGCACGCCACCGCCCGTCCTCGCCGCGGCCCCATCCACTCGAGCGCGCACGCCACGTCGCGACGAACGCAAACGCCAAGCACAGGGCCGCCCGTACCACCAACCGCCTTCAATTCGCACCACCCACCCACCATTGCCGCCGCCGAGCGTCTCCCCTCCGCCCTCTCGTCGGCCCACCTCCTCAGGCCCTCTCCGCTCCTATAAAAGGGCCCGACGACCTCTCCTCCACCACCTCCCGCTCGCACACCCCTCCAATCTCCATCCCCGCCGCCGCAACGCCACCACCCACTCGCCAGTACCGCCGCCGCCGCCGCTCTCGTGGACCGGCCGCCACACTTCACCTCCGTCCGAGGTGAGGTCACCAGTGAACTAGCCATACTTTGCACCCCATTTTTCCCCGGTCAATTTGACCCTACACCACCACCATCGCCGGCGATTTCGCCGCCGACGACCGCCGCCCCTCCCTCTCTGCCTCGGCTCTGTTCGGGAAAGAAGAAAGGGCATATTTGCCCATAACCCCCTGCCCTGGTCGCTATTCCAACCCGCAGTCCAAGCTACAGGACCCCCTCTCTCATACACGCTTTCACATAGCCCCCCGAACTTTTACCAAATCAACCCGCAGTCCAACGACCACTATTCCCCCTCTCTCTGTTGATTTTGCCTGAGGCCCTTGAGCTTTTCCATAATTACAGAAAGGTCCTCTTTCTTTATAAACAGCCCCTAAACCTCCACCAAATTCGTCATTTCATGCGCCAAATTAATCCCGTTTGACCCCAAACTCCACCACAATATTCACCAATATATTTTCGCCAAATCCAACCAGTCCATACTCAAAAATAATCATGTCATCATCATTCGCTCTCGTTTTCCGTCCTTTCTTTCTGAGCTCAATAAAAGCTTTTTCTTTTATTTATTGGGTGTTTGTTGTATGTGCCGTAGACTCCGCTGTGAACGAGGAAGGACTCGAGGAGGAGCAGTGCTACGAGCAGGAGCTTGGAGACCAAGACCCCGGGCAGGAATCCCCCGAGGGTTGGGAGAACGGCAAGTGCAATCCCACCCTTTGATGCATACTGTTGTCCCAGTTTTTATAGACACACCCCATGGCCTGACTTATAAAACTTGCATAATTTTACTGCTAAACCCGGTTGGATAGCCATACCTTGATTGCTATGACTGATTCCTTGACAACCTAGATTAATATTTAAATATGACAATGTTCTATTTGAATATTAGTCACTGCTAGAAATGCTTAGGAACATTCTACCATTATACCCTCATGACAAATACTTGGTGTTTACAAAAGCAACCGTGTGCGTACTTTAAAATAAAAGAGATGATTTGTGTAAATAAAATGAGCACCCGTGTGGGATGAGACAGACGGTATTTCCGTGTGAAATACCGAGGTGAGCTCGAACCGGTGTGGTTGAGCATGGTGGGAGTTGTCTATCCTATCACAAGTTTTGGGATGATGTTGATGTGTCATCTAGCCTAACCCATTATTCTGTACCACCACTCGACCGTTGTATGTGGCAACGGCCTAGCATAAACCCCACTAGTTGAGCTGCTGGTTATGTGGTGTGCTGGTGAGCAACAGAGGGCCATGGAGCCGGGGATACGATCTATGTGAGGTATGCCCCTGGTTAAGACCTCGTCGGTAGGTGGCTAACCCCTGGTCGCGTCTGTGATAACTTGTCAGTCTAGCTATGGTGGGTAATGGCTTTGTTAGGAGCTGCACTGACACTAAGGTGTTCATATTGTGGTAGCCTACTTGTGGTTGTGTATACCTCTGCAGAGTTAAAACCTATCCGGATAGCCGTGTCCACGGAATTGGGCGAGTTACGGCTTGGTCACTTCACTAGTCCCCTGTTTTGGTGTAAGAAAGTGTTGGTGTTTGGTTGAGCTGAGAAACGTGTTGACATGGGCTACGACAGATGGGAAATCTGGTAGCAACAAAATCTTGTACAAAAAAGTATTACATTTATTGTTCATTTTAAAAGTAATTTTTGTGAAAACCCATTGCGAAAAACCAACCCCCTTGCATGTGTAGTAAAATTTGCTTTGCTGCTAAATAAACCCTGAGCCACCCTTGCTATAACACTTGCATACTCCTGTCGTACCCCTCCGTGGTTGTGGTTGCGCTTGCTGAGTACGTACGTACTCACCCTTGCTTAATCTGTTGCAGAGGCAGACCCGGACTTTGTGCCTGAAGATATCGTCTAGTGGGGTTCGTTCTGCACCCAACCTTTGCCTGTGTGTTAGGATCACCTGCTGGAAGCCGCATGCGTTGCCACTCTGATGAAGACCTCTATGTTATCAACCTCTGTATCTGGAGCTTAGTGTTAGTTCTGTTTGTCGTGGCCCTGCAATGCCACCGTCTCCCGTAATGTCATTTTTGTACTGAACTATCTGTTGTAATAATGTGAGCCAGCATCCTGGGACTGGTATTTGTATCACATTAAGTTCTCTCTTTCGAGGGGACGCTTCAGATTGTTTCCGCGGTACGTCATAATTTTACAAAAGCCTCCCTAATATTTATAGAAATCAACCCACCATCCTTTAATATGTTGTATTTTTTAATAAAAAATCATAATGTATCTTTACCTAATATATATATATATATATATATAATTATAAAGCAAGGATTGTTTCCGCGGTACATCATAATATTACAAAAGCCTCCCTAATATTTATAGAAATCAACCCACCATCCTTTAATATGTTGTATTTTTTAATAAAAAAATCATAATGTATCTTTACCTAATCTATATATCTATATATAATTATAAAGCAAGGATTGTTTCCGCGGTACGTCATAATTTTACAAAAACCTCCGTAATATTTATAGAAATCAACCCACCATCCTTTAATATGTTGTATTTTATAATAAAAAAATCATAATGTATCTTTACCTAATCTATTCTATTTCCTAATTCTAAAGCACGTAGTATTGCTTTTGCCCGTCAATTCAATTTAGTCCTTCGTTTCCTAATTCGAGCCGAACTCAAAATCCCGAAAAAAAATCCGTCAAAACTGGAGAGCCCCGTCGTTACGTGAAACATAGAAAAAACGCATGGCTTTACCACAATCACGGCAAAACCAAAAGAAAAACACCCCCGAGGATTTTACTGCTTGGGCTGATTGCCTTGCATGCATTCTGGCTAGCTGGCCGCCCGCATAGGCACTCGTTTCCTTGGTTCCACACGCTACAGTATGGTTCTTCAACACGGGCATCACTTATATGAGGCACAATAATCAATAAGTTTTACCTGATTTTAGTTAAAGAAACAAGGTATTTCGTTCGCTTATAGAATTTTATTTGTCCATAAATGACATACATGAAAAACCAATACATAATTATACAACGTCGATGTCTATTACTATATGGATGTGTATAAAACATGGTAAGCTTACACCATACTTGTTGCAAAATAAAACAAATGCTTTAGAAGATGAGGTAGATTCTTCATAGGTAGATTTTGATTCTAGCGCCACCACTAGCTATGGGGTCTTAGAACATGATTATTATGCTGACACGTGAATATAGTTTTCTTCCCGTTGCAACGTACGGGCATATTTGCTAGTAAAATAGATAAAAAAAAGGGTTGACAGGGTTTGATGCTATATTTGCATGGAAAATCGAGAAAGCCACGTATGCAGCGTTTAGTTTGAAAAATAAAAAAAAGAAGAAGAAAAGATCAGCATTCGCTTGCCTCTTCTTTTCTTTCTTTCTTTATTCTCTGTCTAATCTTCTGTACTATCACAGCCTGTTATGACGAATTCCCGAGCGGTACTGTCTTTAAATTTCTCCATTTGATACCTTCTTCCATGTCCTTTAATTTAATTATTGATGCACTTAAAATCTTTGTTTTTCGGTTTTATTTATTGGTCCATGGTAGTTGGCGAGTTGTGCTCCGGGGACACGGAGTGGGGGAGATCTGAGCAAGCTGTTCCTTTCCTCATTTCCGTCTCCCATCCTAAGAAGCAGAACACCCATGATCACCTCAGAAATGTAATGAAGGTATGTCAGATGCGCCGTTTGATCTTCCGTTTCTTTAATTGCCGGTGTGAATCTGGAATTCTTGAATTAGTTTGGTTTGCTCTGATCTGTGTACTGGGATAGTGGGAGTGGAAGTTGTGTGAATTGGCTGTTCTTTGAGTTCTTGCTGCTGATTGTTGTGGTCGATCCAGTACAAGATGAATTTCTTGTTGGTCATAATTTGAATCTCATTTCTTTTGACGCTGTAAGCTGCGGAAGTTTTGTTTCTTGGTTTGTTTTTATCTTATTGATGATCGTTGACATAATATGGGTAATCGCGATGAAGATTCTGCTTTGGAACCCCCCTAGTATGGATGGAATCACAAGTTCCATCCTTAACAGCCTCAATCCTTCATTCCTTCTCCCCTAAAAATGGAAATTTGAGTAGGGTATTCTGGTATTGAATCTGACTAGAAGACTATTGATAGTGCTGTAGTGGTTACTTCGTCTAAATTTCAGAGTTTTGGCTATCCCTTTCACCTGTAAGCTGACAGAATTCTGTTTGCAGCTCTTTCGCAAAATCTTGTCGTCTCAAGAAAGACGATTATTTATCCAGTGACAGATTTCCAGCTTATCTTTAACAACAATGGCTTCGAGAACAAGTAATGGTAAACCACCAAGATATCAGCAGCTCTCTGCTCTGTTATCTTCAATAGTCCTAGAATGGGTTTTGATGCTTCTGTTGCTGCTTGAGGGGTTACTCTCCTATTTGGTGACGACATTTGCACACCTTTGCAAGCTGCAACCGCCATGCCCAATGTGCACAAGGTTGGATCATATCTCGGGCAAGGCGCAGAAGGGATTTTACCGCGACCTCATGTGCAGTTCTCATAAGGCTGAAGCATCATCATGGGCATTTTGCCACATCCACCAAAAGCTTGTTGACGTCCACAGTATGTGTGAGGCATGTCTTCTTTCATTTGCTACTGACAAGAAGTCGAACCTTGAGACATACCGATCCTTGGTGGGGAAACTCGGTGTTGGCAATGACAATGCTGGCTGCAGAAACAACATCACTTTGAGGAATGAGGCATCTGAAACGACCGCCATGAAGGACACTCTATGCTCTTGCTGCTCGAGGCCAATGGAAGTGAAGTCACATCCTTTTGTCGTTCTTCAGAGCAAAGGTAGTGGCATTGGCATCGAGGGGATCTGTAGAGTTGTTTCCAGAGATCATCAGAGTATCCATGAGATCAATTATGTCGCGTACAGTGAGCTGAAGACCTCTGACACTGAATCAGAGTCCTGGCAGACTGGTGGTAATGTTGGAAGTTCGCGAAAGGATGACAATGATAATTTGAAGGAAGGTTCTGCATTGAGACATCCACTAACAAAGATTGCAGATGACATGCCTCCATATGTCTACTCACAGGAGAAAATGTCTGAGCTGTCTGAAAATTCAGAAGAGTTGGGCAACATCCAAGATGATAGAAAGGCAAAACTCCAGTCAATTGATCTTTCCATCAAAGATGGGCAGCAAATTACTGAAGATTGTGACACAAGAGGTCTGGATTAACCATTTATCCTTAACATATGTTGAAGTAGCTTTCCGTCTTTACAATTATTTCTTTTCGTATGCTGACAATGCTATACCTTTTTCATTAGATAAGTCAGAAGATGATATTTGGCACAATGCTCTTAGCTCTACCGAGGAATTATCAGTGGCCGCTAAATCAGCTGAAACAGACATCATAGCCGATGAAAATAAAGCTGAATTTACTCATATAACAAGAAGGAATGATTCTTTTAAAGTTCATGAAGATTTGAAGTCACTGTTGTCACAGCTTTCTACTGCTTCACAGGCACCTGACAGTGATAGCTCTACTGTCCAGAACCAACATGAACAAGCCATACTAAACAATATCACTAGAGCACTCTCCCTTGATAGGAATTATTCAGGTATCTCTGAGAGCACGGTGCATGAAGCAGAAGGAGAGTGCACACTTGATCAACTGAAGCAACAAATCCAATTGGACCGCAAATCGATAAGCCGTCTTTGGAAGGAGCTGGAGGAAGAAAGGAATGCTTCAGCTGTCGCGGCGAACCAAACGATGGCCATGATCACTAGACTGCAGGAAGAGAAGGCGGCAATGCAGATGGAAGCCTTGCAGTACCAGAGGATGATGGAAGAGCAAAGCGAGTACGACCGCGAGGACCTTCATAAGATGACTGAAACGGTTCAAAATCTCCAAACTAAGATTGAAGGTTACAAGATGAAACTTAAGGATCAGTTGGTTGTTGACGAAATACGTGACCACATGCGCCTTTCAAGTCCGAAAGAGCATGGTTCTAGCATCTCCAGAATCAAATCACTCTCGGGTTTTGAGGACGAGAAGATGCACATCTCGAAACGCTTGAGGAAACTGAGACAGAAGCTTCATGAATTCTCAAACAATAGCAAGCATGTTCCATTGCCCAACCTCAGTGATACCAATGAAAGAGAAGATTCAGTTGATGACAGAAACAGCGAGGGTGCATATGAAGATGCCGACGAGGACGACAGAGCAGATGCTTTGGTATTCAACAAGCATCTAGGGAGAAATGGCAACAGCTTCAGGAACCTGAAACACGGCAAAGTACATGATCCAAAGGGGCAGTACCATGCCATGGTTAGTGAGAATGACCTGGCTGCTTTTGAAGACGAGATCTCTGCAGTCAGTGGGAGACTGATGGCACTGGAAGCGGACCGGAGCTTCCTGGAGCACAGCGTGAACTCGCTGAGAAACGACAATGCAGGCGAGGAGCTGATACGCGACATCGCTGGCAGCCTCAGGGAGCTCCGGAAGATGGGGATCGCTTGGAAGGAGTACGATTAACTGAAGATGGTGGTTACTGCCGACTGCTGTAGCAGTCTAGCAGAGGTAATTCCTTGTTTCAGTCAATCAGTCACTTGAAGCTCCCATCGACTGAGCTGAAAACTTTTGAATTCTACTGAAAACTCTGATCAAACGAATATTGTTTTTTTGGTTATCATGAATTATTATCCTCCTTCTGAGTTAACCGACAGTTATCAATTTGCTAGTTGTGGGTATGCAAGTGCGCCGAGCATTTCGCGTGAAGTCATGTGCATTTAGCTGCAGAGTCTTAGTGCTTCCGAGTTACCAGTGTATATCTGCACCTTTGAGTTTTTGCTTTCTTTTTTTTTTGAGATGGCACTGCTTTGTTTCCCTTTATTTTCTAAAGAAAGAAGTTAATTTTTGACCATCGAACTGTATCATCGGTTTGGTTTTGACCATCAAACTCGAAAACAACGAATCCTGAACTCTCAAAACCGTTCCTATTTGGCCATCGGCTGTTTTCATGGGTGGTTTTGCTGACGTGGACGCCACGTGGAGGTGTGACCCGCATGTCCGCGTGAAGTTTATTTTCGTCAAACTTTTGACAGTTGACGGACTCACCAGCCATTGAAACACTATCTCTTCTATCAACCTCACATGTCACGTCTTTTTTCGTCAAGCCCTCTGCTGTAGCATAGAATCTCGTGTTCGTAACCAATACGGTCTCCGGTCAATTATTTGTTATATAATCTTGTTTTCTATTAAGCGTACGTGTCGTAAAGGGCTGTGGTTAGTTCCCAAAAAGGGAATGTGAAGTTTAGGACATCGGACACTTTAGCGCATTGTAGCGCTTTTCGTTTGTTTGTGATAATCGTTGTCCTACCATGATCTAACTAGGCTCAAAAGATTCGTCTCGTCGTGTACATCAAAACCATGCACTTAATTTTTTTTATTTATCCAAGTTTAGTGTTCCATGTATGAAGATAAAGATTTAATATGATTTGATGTGATAGGTGAATAGTAAAGTTTGAAGAGAGTGGCTTTTCAAGGAACTAAATAGGGCAAAGATAAAGAAAGACGGTTAGACTCTATGTGTATGTTTTTTTATTATTAAATAATAAAATAAACTCCATATAAACGGCACGGAGTGATCCTATCAGGGAAGACCTTTCTAGAAGAAGCCTTGCCCTCTTTTCTTTCCCCACCACGAGAGAGTTGGGGCGTTCTGGAAAGCCGACTTTGGCAACATGCGGGGCTCAGGCAAGAACAGCAAGCCAGCAAGGTCTTTCAGAATCCAACCACGAGCAGGGCGCAAGAAACTGCTGGGCAACGAGCAGGCCCTGCTCCTCGCTCATGAACTGATTTGTATCACCACGGGGGCATTTGGTGATTTCTCGTTCAAGGAGAATGATCTCAGGGACGATGCCGGTCTGAAACAAATATTCTCTGTCCAACCGCGGGACGACACGGGATGGGAGAATATGCGCAAGGTGGTGGAGATGGAGCTCTCCCTCATGTACGGCATCCTCTACACCAAGACGAGATGAATCTTAATGTAAATAAAAAAACTAATTATATAGTTTTAATGTACATGACGAGATGAATCTTTTAAGCCTAGTTAGGTCATGGCAGGACAACAATTATCACAAACAAACGAAAATAGTTACAGTACGCTACAGTGTCCGATTTGACCCGATGTGACTTTTAAACCACACTTTTCGCGGGAACGAAACACATCCACATAGAGTTCCATTTTAGAGAGTAGGTTGGTTTCTCCACCTTTTAAAGACTCTCTATTTTATTTACAGAGTTATAAAAAAGTCTAAATTTAGTTAAGAGGGTGATCCTATCCGGAAAGATCCTTCTCGAAGAAGCCTTCCCCTCCTCTCTTTTTTTTTAAAATACTTGCCTTCCCCTCTTTCCTTTTCCCACCTGACCACACCGCCTCCTATCCTATCTCCACTCGATCCCCCGTTCCCCGGTTGCACCCGCAAACCCTAGATCTCTTCCGCCGCCGACCCCGCCACCTCCGCCGACCCGCACCGAAACTCAATCGCCTCTCTTCCGGTAGCCATCGCCTTGCCTCTCCTCGTCATGGATTCGGATGCGGCGGCCGGATCTCGGTCTCCCGATGCGGCCGGATCTCGTCGTCCTACCAAGCGGCAAGCTCGCAGCCTCCCGGATCGGGCGATGCTTGATTGCTATCTCCGGCCGTTACGCCACCACGACAACAGCACCCTCGTGTACGTCTCCACGGCCACCGGCGGCAAAATCGGCGTCGGTTTGGTGGCGGCGACGCCCCCGAAGGTCTCCTACCTCCTCTACCACTGGATTGCCGACGAGGGCAGACGCGGCTCATCCCACAAGGCACCCGAGATCCCCGGCTACGGGGACGCTAAAGCCATGGCGGCGCACCGCAACTCCATCCTGCTGAGCTTTCTCTTCCCCATGAACAAGGGTGGTACGTTCCCTGACATGAGTGAGGAGTTCTTCGTCTACCAGGCTACCGTTGTACCGACTCTCAAGAAGCTCCCCGCTTGTCATCACACCTTCATGAATTGCGACACAACAAAGAACTCTGGTATTCTTTGCCGTGAGAGCGGAGGGTTGTTCGTGGTGGCACACCTTAACGTCCATTCAGAAAGACGCGGACGCGGTGATTACCGGGTGACAGCCGAGCTCTGCCGCATCTTTGGTGAGGAAGAAGCAGGCCCATGGCACACGACCAAGTGCGTGCCCATCTGCCTTGATGAGTCTCAGCGGAAAGACTTGATTTGGTGGGAGACTGACGCAGTGATTCCTTTTGGTGATTTCATTTGCTGGGTGGATTACTTGAGGGGTATTTTGTTCTGTAATGTTTTTAGCCAGGATCATCCAGAGGTCAAGTTTGTCCCATTGCCCATCAGTCCTTACCCGGGTAGGTGCCACCCCGATCTGGGTGGCAGAGGCGCCCTGTCTGCTTGTCGAAGTGTGTGTGTGACCAAGGATGGAGAATCCATGAAGTTCATTGATGTTGGACATCTTGACTGCTGGTTTCATGGCAGACAGCGGGGTGTTCCAAGGCCTCCCATCAAGTCATGGACACTGACCAGTGAGAGGCTTTGGCGGGAGGATGTTATGATGGAAGAGGCTGATTTCTTTGCCCTCATCATGGACAACAGGCTGCTTACTCACTCTCAAATGAAAGATATCGGACTGGTATCCCCTTTCGTGCACATGAGAGACCCTGAGATCATCTACCTTGTATTGGAGGGTGGACCTCAGCCATGCCTCCTCGAAGTCAACATGAAAAGCAGGACCATGAATACAGTTCCTTCATGCAAGATCGCGAGCTTTGGATCAAGTTACATGCACAGCAACAGCACATCTTTTGGCCTAAGCCATTATGAGCAGCCACTGCCTTTGAGTCTGGCTGCCCCTAACATCACTACGTAAGTTCTTGTTGTATCTTGTCTGTTTCCTATCCCAGTTTGCTGAGTTGAAGCTTTATTAATTAAAGTAATGCATACTTGGAAGCATGCGAAAACAAGTTCTTTGATACGGTTTTAACTGCAGGCTAGAGTAGTGGGCTGGGTATCGCATAGCTATGTTGAGGAATTGATATGTAGGTTGGTTCATCAAGTAAACACATACTGTTCTCTGCAATCTGTTATCTACATTCCCGTTGGCATGAATAACCAAGGATATTGTTGTCAGCTCTAAGCACATATCTCTATCTATTTGGATTTCATGATTATCCTTTTTTATTTGTTTTGGCCAGTGTTACTGTTCTTTGTGGTTTGCCGAGAAGGATTAGGCAAGATCAGCACTGTGTTGGTCCATTGCCCTTGGTGCAATACAGTCTCGTGTGCTCTAGTTCTCGCCGTGCGACAGCACGGCACCGCCGCCGCGCGTTCAAGCCGCGGCCCCCGATTCGTCATCCATACAATCTCCGAAGTCTCTCATGCTCGCTAGGTTCTATCAATCTGGTATCAGATATGTCAGGATCCGATACGGACGAGAACGCTTCCTCCGCTGCCGTGGAATTGAACCTCAAGACATGGCGGTCATCACCAAGTCCCTGGGCGACTTGCAGCAGCAGCTCGCCGTGATCACCACCCAGTTGGCCACCATGTCGTCCAGGATCACCGTCCTCGAGAAGGGACCGCTCCAGCCGCCGATGACCCTACCGGCGGCGGTTTCCGGGGTTTGGCGGTATCCCGGCGACGTCGGACTCCTCGACGTCCTCATCATCACAGCCGATCACCACCGTGACGCCGGCGCAACCGGTCACCTCCACACCGACCCTCAGCGGTCCGCTCGCCGCGACGACGGCCCAGGTGCCCGCCATCAGATCCAGTTTCCACCCTCGCCGTCACCAATCCCGGCGTATGTCCTGCCGACACCGCCTGGCGGGCACCCTGTTCCACCAGTGCACGCTGCCGCGGGTGTTGGTGTGCCGCGTTTCTACGGGAGTGATTGGTAGCCTGCACTACCCTCTATCCATGCTTCCATAGTGCAGCGTGTCCATGATTGGATGGATGCACAAGCCGTTAGCCAGGCTTAAGCTGTGCAAAAGTGGCGTACGGCCTGCATACCGTGGGAACCCATTTTATTTGCATCTCCGGCTTATGCAGGTTGGCTAGTTGGTCCCTACCACGTGCAAGCCTTGGTCTCCCATCCCGTCACCGCTTCAACTAGTTCACCGCAAGACCTGCTCCCCACTGCCGCGCGGAGGAACTGGCCCTGCCTGTGCGCCGTGCCTCACCGCGTCGCTTCCCACAGCCACCATCGAGCTGCGGCGCCGCCCGCATGCCGCCCCGGACCGCGCCTCGCAGCGTCGCTCGCACGCCGCCACGGACCACGCCTCGCCGCGCCGCCAGCACGCCGCCGTGGATCCCACCGCGATGCGCCGCCTCCACGTCGTACCTTACCGCGCCGACGCCCGCCCGAGGCCGCCTCGTCGCACTGCCGCCAGAGGGGGAATCGCAGAGGTGGCCCAACTTGATGGGACTAGCGCGGACAGCGGGGATGAAGCGGCGGGGCCGGCGCAGGCGGCGCCATGGAGGAGGGAGCTGTGAGCGGGGCCCGGGCCGCTGAGGAGTGCGGCGGTGGCGCAGCCGGGCCGATGCGGGCAGCTCCGTGGAGGAGCTCGTGGGCCAAGGAGCAGAGGCGTTGCTGCGGGGGCTGCCTGGGCATGGCGCAGTGGAGTTTGGGGGGGGCGCGACCGCACCGCCGAGGAGCAGGGGCAGCAGGTATGGGCATGGCGCCGGCGAGGATGGTGGAAGAAGGATGAAGACACAACTCATTGACTTGGCCGAAGTAGAGAAAGGAGGGGTAACTTCACCCAACACATACGAGGTTATCCTATCACATTGTGCAGCCAACCAATCACGATACGAGGTTATCCTATCGCATTGTGCAGCCAACCAATCACGATCATAGTAATCCAGGCTATCTCAAAGCCACTCAACCCCTGTTGGCTAACGTTAGCCTGGCAAATTCTAGCCATGCATAAATTCTAGCCAGGCTTGAGCTAGGCCAGGCAACCAATCACACCCGTGGCCCTGTTTGGAACAGCTTATCTTCAGCTTATGGTCAAAATAAGCTGAAACTAGAAGCCAAACGGTAAGCTTTTTTACAGCTTTTTTTCACCACGCTTCTCCCCACCACCCCATTTGTACTAAAACGCAGAAGCTGTTTCAAACCCTCTTCTCAAATAAGCACTACTTTCATATTTATACAGCTTATCTGAGAAGCGATTCTCACCACCACGGTTCCAAACAGGGCCTCGAAGAGCTGTGCAACCAGCGCTTCGGGCCGCCCCTCCGCTCCAACTATCTGGAAGAATACCAGGAGCGTTTCTTGGCCCTGCTCTGCCACGCTGATCCATTGGCACCAGCACAGCAGGTGCAGCTCTTCACAGCCGGCCTTCCAGATCGCATTCGCATCGACGTGGAGCTGCGCGGTCCGGCCGATCTTCAGGAGTCGCTCACGTGGGCTCGTGCGTATGAGCGCCGCTCGGCGGCAACGGATGCCGCGCCGCCGGCGCGACCGGCGCGTTTCCCGCCTCGACCCAACCTGACGACCGCGCCGCCGACCGCGCTGTTGCCACGGCCGCCTACGCCCCAACCGTCCGGGAACGCCCCACCAGCCGCGCCAGCTCCACCGCGCCCGTTCCGTCGCTTGTCGCCTGCAGAGCTCAACGAACGCCGGCGCCAAGGGTTGTGCTACAGCTGCGATGAGCAATATGTTCTCGGTCACCGTTGTCAGCGCCTCTTCTACATCGAGGTGACCGATTTTGAGGACGACCAGCCGCAGGACGATCTGCACGAAGCTTCAGATGACGCACCAGTCGTGTCTGCTCTCAGGGGCATCCGCATGGAGGATACGATGCAGCTCCTGGTCGTCGTCAATGGTCACACTTTCATCACGCTCCTCCACTCGGGCTCAACACACAATTTCATCGACCGTTCGGCAGCAGCGCGGATGCATCTGGCGGTCGGCCCCAGCCCAGGCCTTCACGTGTCCGTGGCTAATGGCGATAAAGTGGCTTGCCAGGTGTTGGCACAAAAAATTGTGGTGAACCAACGCACAGATATATTGCACAAGAGCTTCAAAGAAAATTTGTTCTTTGACTTAATATCCAAGCAGTAATGTAATCTAATAATTTAATACACAATGACGACACAACTAATAATTAAGATGAACAAGTCTCTTCGATGTCTTGCAGGCAAACAACGGCAACCAGCTTGGTACTTGTCGATCTTGCCACACACTTGACCAGATAAATTGATGCCTCCTGGTGCGGCTAGCAGATGCGAAGATCCTCGGCGATAGGAGCCGCCGATGACAATATGGCTTCGATTACGGTGACAATATGGCTTCGATTACGTCGAAGCGACGACGGGTGGTTTTCAAGCAAACCAACAAAGATTAATCCGTTTACGTAGAAACAAACGACTGATTTACAAGCTAATCGGCAAAGAGTAGAAAACCCTAGAAAAAGTAAGAACAGAAAATAATAGATGTGTTTTTCGATTGTGGGGCTCTTTTCCAATCGGCCATGGCCTCTTTTTATATACCGAGGCAGCTGGACTTAGGTTTTGACAATTTAGGAATGAACCCTTAATAATATTTCAAAACCGAATAAAACATCCTTTATTTATTCAGCTATACAGTCACGCACGTGTATATCTCAATCTCCATGTATTGTCTCTTCTCTTTGATTACACGTGAAATCTACCCGGCAATTTACACGTTCAATCTCTTGTTGAAAATCGCCTCCACATGTAACAAGCTGCCAATGACCTTGGCAATCGTCGTCACATCTTGCCGAAGTGCCTATGCAAATATACCATTAGCTAATTTAATTAATCGGCCATATATACTAATCCCTTGGCAGGCGAATTAACCACATCAACTGACTAATCATTTAGCAAAACAAAGCCTCGATACTATAACCATGTCATATCATTATTTACCAATTTCGCTATGAACACCAGGGTCGCGCGCATGACGTCGCCACCCGCATCGGCTGGAAGAATTCACCATCAGCAGCTACATCATTCCCTTAGGCGGGTACGACATCATCCTTGGCGTGACAGTCTAAGCACTAGCGCAGCCCACCCACTCAGTGGCCCCCGCCCAGGCGACGCGAGCGGCCACGCAGCTCCGCCGCCGAGCAACCCCCCTACCTCCCCTCCCCCCTGCCGCCGCCGTAGAGGCCAGCCGGAAGTCCGTGCGGACCTCCGGGACGGCGGCGGCGGGGCATCTCAGCCGGCGGCGACCTCTCCGGGGCGGCGGAGCAGCGAGCGGCGTCCTCACCGGCCATGGCTGCGGCGGCGGCGCAGGGCCCCTGGGCCGGATCTGCGGCGAGCCGGAGCGGAGCGGCGTCACGGTGAGCGTGCCATCGCGCGGAGGAGGCGTCGTCGTCATGTGGGCCCGGGAGCGTGGAGGTGATGCCGCAGGACGGAGGCGCGCGGGATGGCCGGAGTGCTGGTCCGCTTGGGAGGAGGAAGGGTGGCGCAGCGGCGCGAGCGCGGTGGTCCTACTGTGCTGCTGGACGCGCGCGAGGGGGAGGTGCGGCGCGGCGACGAGACCGGCAGCCATGGGCAGGCCGGCGGCGGTGTGAGCCGGCTGCGGGGCCTATTGCGGCGGGCAGATAGCCGTGCAGGAGGAGGCTGCGCACGGGGAAGGTGCAGCAACGGCGGTGGCCCGCGTAGCGCGGCGTGGGCGTGCGGATGCACTGGGGCCGGTGAGGTCTACAGCGCGCGGCGCGCACGGACGGCGGAGCAGAGGAGATGCGGCACGACATGCGGGATTACGGCGGAAGCGTCACTCGGGTGGGATGGTCGCGGCGGTGATGCCGATCTTGCCGCACCGCGTACGTGCAGGGCGGGTTGGATGCTCTGGGCGAAAGCCCTAGCTAGCTTCATGCTGGCGGATGGAGGCAGCGTCCTTGGACGTCGCTTTCCCTCTTGGGGGCGTCATTGTGGAGCCACAACCCCGCTGCACGAGATCTCTGGGTGAAAACCCTGTTCAGCTCCTAGACGAGCGACGGTGGCGCCATTGGCGTCATGCCCTCTTGGAGGCGTCGTCTCTAGAGATCCCGCGTGGTTTGTAGCATGAACGGTCCACTGTCGGTGGCAACCCCGACCGGTGTTGACAATCCCGTCGTGGGGCATGCAGAAGGGTGTTCGCCCCTCCCGCCGAGGCGTCTATCTTCTTGTTGGTGGCCATGGGTCGTCTTTTGGTTGCCGTTCAACTGCTCGCAGCGGACCACGGCGGCGGACATTGCCTAGCAAGCGTCAGTGCAGTGTGGGGCTACGTCGGATGACGGCGCTTGCGGCAACGGCGAGGCGAGGACGCGAACCACCACTCCACCACGTCGCTGCGTGCGTGCAGAGCCCGGCCGCCAACGCACTCGTCTCGTCGGCTCGCAGGCACGACCGTCTCGCCCTCGCCTCTCGCGCGTGCGGACAGCAGGATGCGACACGCACGAGATCATCGACGCGCCGGAACCACCGGAGCCGGACGGGATGCAAAGGTTCCTTTCCGGAATTGAAGCTGCAGACGCGGTGGTGTACTGCCACTGGTGGCCGCTTCCTGGCTAGGCTAGAGAGCTCCAATGCAAACTGCAGCATTGACAGGCAAAGGCAAGTGCATAGTGAACTGGACTGTAAATCTTTTTCAAAACCGTAAGGAAACACTACAAAGGCTAGTGGCCATTGTTTCTGGCAGTTTCACGGCACGGCTACAGCCTGATACGAAAAAGGATTAAAAAATACACACCCAACTCGTTCACTCAATGCACAATGTACATTGCACAAGCACAACAAAAGGTGCATATGCAATTGTGCATGCACGTATTTAAATAAAAATAAAAACCTAACACGTGCACATCTCTCTCATCTCCTACAAAAATTACCGTCTCATTTTCTTTTCATCAGTCATTTTTTGGGAAAGCTTCCTTGAGAGGATCCAGATGAGGAGGAGGAGGAGGAGGATGTGTCGTCGTAGGCTTCTTGTGCCAGAAGTGATTCGATGATGTGCTTATTATGTGGTTTGTAGCTAGGTAGATCATTCTTGAATTGGAAAGTGAACCTTGAAGGTTGAATTTATTCTTACCTCAAAGTTTCTGATTTGAATGAGATCATAGGTCGAATCTAAAGATGTAGAAGCTGAAGGTCTGGATTTAGCTTAATTCTGGGGGACCTCATGGCTTGACATGGGTTTCTCCTACAGGGGTTCAGATTTAGCGATGAAGGAAGTGTTTTCTAGGACGAGATCTAAGATTTCCTTTCTTTCGGTGAGGGTCTTGTGCATAAAGAAACCTCTAGCGCCGATGTGTTAATATAATGGGCAGATTTCATATCGGGCTGTGTTTAGTTCCAGAAAGTGTGGGATATGGGTACTCCTGGGCCCACTGTCAGACCAGACTACAACGGTCAGGGCCCACATCTGACAGGCTCGTGGGCCAACCCCTAGGCGGCCCACACGGGCTCCCCGACTTGGTGGACCAGTTTGATGAAGACCCGGCGGGCGGCTCATCCGGATATCCAGGGATATTCTGTTGTAATCGACTCGGACTAGAGTTCCAGCCGATGTCAAGTAGATTTAGATGGAAACCGACTTGTAAACCCTAGCCCGTCACCCTATATAAGGCGGCCTAGGGCACCCCCACGAGGGACACGACATTACACCCCGCATTATAACCCATACACTCGTCCTAGCTTCCTGAAGCTCGGCCGAGTACCAGCAATATAAGCAACACCACTGACACATGACGTAGGGTATTATACCTCCGGGTAGCCCGAATCTGTCTAAACCAGTGCCTCATGTGTACCATCAAGCTGCTAACTCATCAATTGCCCCGCCTACAAATCAACCACTCGGGTACCCCCAGGTGGATTGCCGGTCCTAAGGTCCGACAGAAAGACGGAGTGAAAGTTTGGTGAAAAAGTCGCATCAGCGTACTGTAGCACTTTTCGTTTGTTTGTGGTAAACATTGTCCTACCATGACCTAACTAGGCTCAAAAGATTCGTCTCGTCGTGTACATCAAAACTATACAATTAGTTTTTTATTTATCCACGTTTAGTGTTTCATGCATGCGCCGTTTGCTATATTTAATGTTTCAATGTGACGGCGATATGATGTGGATGTGATGGAAAGTTTGGATTTTTGAGGGACTAAACAGGGTCCGAAGACCCAAACAAAAGTGTTGTAGCAACACATGGTTAGGTATGAACAAGACTGGGTCGGAGTTCACTAAAAATGAGAACATAGCCCAAGCCGCACCGATGGATTCCTTCTCGCTCTGCTCCCTTCAATTCGTAGAGAAATGATACGGGATTCATGGAAAAATACATAACAAAATTTGTCTCTTAGCTAATCCCAATCTTCATATTCCTACATCGCACAATATAAGTGTACCATTGCCACACCCTCCGGAGAGAGCAGGAACAACTTTCGCTATAGTGTTTCCTACGTACTTCATGCCTGGGAGGCTGGGATCATGAGACATGAACACAATTATATTGCTTGAACTCTCGCTGATGGTGGTAGGGGGGTTTTATTGTCGTGCCCAGAAAAGGATTGCTATGGAACCATGGCCATAAAGATAGGGCTGAGTTCATAGCCAGATGCGAGAGTTGGTTTTGAAGAAGGTGGTGGCTAGAGTATTGATCCATGGTACGAGGCGGAACTAAACTTAGAAGGCGATACAACAACCGTCTGCAGCAAAGACACCGAAAAGTTGATGGTATAAATATCCCAAGTAAATCCACAAGTGTGCGGATGGTATATGTTGCTAACTTTCACTATACAAGCTCAGGATATGGAGGCGGTCTGTACAGTATTTGATCATGAAAGCACGTAACGTATGTATCCAGTATAATTAAAAAGTTTCTCACACAAAAATTTACTACCCATCCCTCACGGAGGACCCACATATCGGGTCCAACATTAAAAACGATGTGAAAAGTTTCTCAAAAACGATGTTCCTCAAAAAGCCAGCCTTAAATTTTCGTCCTTGCCTCCACAGAGACAAAACGGCTTCATATTGGATAATCACGCAAAAAAAAAAACTAGACCGGTGGGGTTAGACCGCCCCACGGTTTTTCATTAAGAAGAAGGAACCTTCTCCCGGTCTAGAAAAACTACCCGAACCCCGACAAACCGGCGAGGGGAATTTTTTTTAAAACGACCTGAAAATTTGCTCCAACGAGAAGTCGAACCCGCGACCTAAGGGTGCTACTAAAGCATTATAACCACTAGGGCGGTGTTTAGTTCCCGAAAAGGGATTGTGAAGTTTGGTGAAAATATCACATCGGACACTGTAGCGTACTGTAGCACTTTTCGTTTGTTTGTGGTAATCGTTGTCCTACCATGACCTAACTAGGCTCAAAAGATTCGTCTCGTCGTGTACATCAAAACCATGTACTTAGTTTTTTTATTTATCCATGTTTAGTGTTCTATGCATGAGGAGAGAGATTTGATGTGATTTAATGTGATAGGTGAATAGTGAAGTTTGTGGAGAGAATTTTTCACTTTTGAAGGGAACAAGCTCTTTCACAATCACGCACAAACAAGAAAGCATGTCCGTTTCTTTTAGTTTACGTATCACGAAACTGCACACACAGCCATTATAATGTTTTCAAATAAAAAAAACATCACGTCCAGGACTCCACAAGACATCACGTTATATATAGCAGTGCTGTCACACTTTTTTTTCTTCTCTTGTAGCAGTGCTGCTTTTGCCTTCTTCTTACCAATTGGCCTTGTCAATACATTAGTCTCTAGGCCTTCAACCTCATGTTGTCCTATTTCACTTGGGAAAGTTGCACTGGGATCAGCAGCAGATATTGTCTTCTGCTTCTTGTTAGATGTTTTAGCAGCAGCCAATTCATCAAGTTTAGCAAGCCATTTTGGTTGCGTTCTCAGTTTATTCCATCAATGCATGAACTGAAATGCTTTTTCATTTTCGTCTTCGGACTTGTACAAAGCAAGTGCCTCTGCAACCTGCATACACCAACACCCAAGAAATATTCATTTATGAGATATAAAAATAAAATAGCTGAAATAAATCATGGTACTGCAAAGTGAGAATGTACCTCGTCTGTGACTGTAGTACCACTCTGACGTCTTAACTCAATCTGTGACAGACACCCACAAAACTTGTTCACACATTTTTGTATGATCTCCCACCGGTGCATGAGAGAATTTACGGTACGCTTTGATTGGCACTTGTTCCCTTTAAAACACAAAAATTCTCTCCAAACTTCACTATTCACCTATCACATCAAATCACATCAAATCTCTCTCCTCATGCATGTAACACTAAACGTGGGTAAATAAAAAAAAACTAAGTACATGGTTTTGATGTACACGACGAGACGAATCTTTTGAGCCTAGTTAGGTCATGGTAGGACAACGATTACCACAAACAAACAAAAAATGCTACAGTGCGCTACAGTGTCCGATGTGACATTTTCACCAAACTTCATGTTCACTTTTCGGGAACTAAACACCCCCTTCTTGTGTTCATGGAAGTACTCACAGATACGAGACCAATACCTGCCACCTTTATGATCTTTGCCTACGATCGGATCCAGCAAGCTTATATTCAGCCACCCTGAAACCAAAACCTCATCTTCGTGGTCACTGAAATTCTTTGATCTCTTATGGTTCGGCCTTACAGAGGGAGCTGCTCGATTGACTTGCACTGCTTGTGACTGTTGGTCAGCACATGTGTTGCTATCATTATCAAAATGACAAAATCCCCTAGATTGGTTTCATCCATCATCATGTTGGAAAAATATCCATTTTCCGCAAGCATTTAACCAGATAAGTTTTCAATCAAAGCCTAAAGACAGAATGAACAGATATGCATTGTAAAACTCAGCCGGTGGGGGTAAGACCGCCCCCACGGTATTGAATTAAGAAGAAACTTTCAATTTCTCCGACTGAGAAAACCTCCGGACCCTAACCCTGCCCTGACACTGGGGACAGACACCATAGGGATCCGTTGTCTGGGCCGGTCTGCAGGCCGGGACACCGTTACCTAGGCTGAGCCACGAGCCGGGTCGCCGTTGCCTGAGTTACCCAAACCACGGGCCGGGAATGGGATGTACCACACAACAGTGCTTTGGCAGGGCAGCGAGGGGATTTTTTTTAACCCACATGCTAGAAATTCGTCCCCAACAGGAATCAAACCTTGGCCTGCAGGGTGCCGCCGGCACGCCAAGACCACTCGGTCTAGCATCCTTATGCATTGTCACAAGGTACCATGAAGAAAGCACTGTCAGATACTTTTTGTTAGGGAAAAATAATGCTATGACCATTCCAAACTAGTTGCAGATCAATTATTGAAGTGATACAACTAAAGAAAAAAACATTAGCAACACTAGACGGGGTCCAATTCAACTATGGCTACATGTTCAGGATGTGTGCAACACTAGCAACACTTGATCAGGACTTAGCAGCACTTCACCTATGGGCTATGGCCACATTTCCAATCAAACCACATCTGAATGCCATTGGTTCTTCAAAAATTCAGAGCAGCACTTGATTCCGACTTATCAGCACGTCACCTATGGGCTATGGCCACATTTTCAATCAAACCACATCTGAATGCTACTGGTTCTTCAAAAATTCAGAGCAGCACTTGATCACGACTTCTGTTTTTTTAACAGATTAACAACACATTACCAAAGATTTGCATTTACAAATAACTAAACATTAGCAAGCTATCTCAAATTTGTACGGAAACCAAGGATACAAGGACAAAACATGAATTTGATTGACGAATTAGTGTTGCAGCCTTGCAGGTTATGAGATTCATACCATTCAGAAAAGTGTTGCCGTTGGCCATGTCCTCAAAGGATGCAGAGGGGACGTTGCTGCGGGGGTACTGCTCTGCCAGGGGATCATCAGTGTCGCCGGCAAGGCCTGCCATCGGAGGACATGGTAGTCGTCGACCCTGCCCCTCACTTCGCATCTCAACTCCACCGGTCCGGCCAAGGTACTCACCGCCGGCTAACTGGAAATTTTGGACGCCTCCGTTCCATTGGGCGTTGGGGCCGGCGGCGGCCATGACCCGGCGCATTTGCTGGTTGCCGCGTCGCTGTTGCCCTTGCCGAATGGTATCACTTGACATCGGCGGCTACATCTGCAACCCTTCTGCGCCGCCGCCGCTGCTCAGCTTTCCCCCTCCCTCGAAATGGCGCACGGGGGCTGCTAAATATTACGGGAATGAATCACAGAGCGCGGGAAAGGAAGCAGGGGGGGCGATTGGGGAAGGATCGACACCACGCAAATATCCACAGCGACGAGCTCGCGATTGGGGAGGGTGAAAAAATAGGGAAGGTTTACGGGATGTGTTGGAGCGCTTTTTTTTCGTTTTGTCCCTAATAACAGATTAGGGGTAATTTACAGAAATTTTTGGAGTAGTTCTTAATCTATAGCTAAAATTTAGCTGAGTTTTAGCTGTCTCCATTTGGATCTCTAGTAGCTAAACTTTAGCAGCTAAAGGCCCCGTTTGTTTGAGCTTATAGACGATTTTTAAGGCTCGGTTTTGAGAAATTCAAAAGTCAGATGACTCCCATAATCGATAATTTAGAATCCAGCTGGATTTTCAATTATGGATTCTAAGAGTTATTTGACTTTTTGATTCTTCAAACGCATTTAAAAATTAGACAGAAGCCGAAACAAAGAAGCCGAAACAAACGGGGCCAAAGTTTACCCGATGTATCCAAACAAGGCCTAGCCTAAGTCGGCTGCCTAGCTAGCCTAAATGCTTTCACTGCGTCTGAGGAACATGGGCTGAGGGCTTGCATGCTGCCGCAGCGGAGTCATCGTCGATCTTCTCCCTCTCCCTCCACCAACGCGAAGTCGACGCGGCTCGTTGGTGCTGAACTGCTGATGAGGTGGTCGATAAGGCCTTTCAGCGCACGTAGTGGGATGAGGACGGCGTCGGCGAGGCGCTGTGCGCGGCGCAGGCGATCGAGCAGGCGCGGGGTCGAGTGGATAGCTACGGCTTCAGCGGCAGGCACTACGACGTGTTCCGGCCAGCACTCTCGGTCCAGGTCCTCGGCGGGAGCCGCCAGCCGCCGCGCCCTCTCAGAGGCCTCGGCGATGAGTCCGCGGAGGCGCGCCACCTCCTCCCACGGAACCTGCACGAACCGCCGCCTGCGCCTTGTGGGCGCGCTGCACCGACGCCGCCGCCACCAGGCGGCGCTCTCAGGGCGAGGGCGCCGCGCGGGGTCCACGGCCTCGTCCAGGTGGTCCTCGATGATGCGCAGCGTGGTGGAGAAGGTGGTCTCGGACGAGAACATGTGGGCGCAGAGGCCGCACGCCAGCGCCAGCTGCCGCTCGCCGGCGGCGTCCGCGCCATCGCCGGGCTCTTGATCCGCCGCCGCCGTTGCTTCCCACTC
Source organism: Echinochloa phyllopogon (assembly GCA_033239725.1). Taxonomy (NCBI): domain Eukaryota; kingdom Viridiplantae; phylum Streptophyta; class Magnoliopsida; order Poales; family Poaceae; genus Echinochloa; species Echinochloa phyllopogon. The sequence continues at coordinate 3,725,991 of BTCW01000009.1, read as the reverse complement.
GTGCTCTTGCTCCCGATATATCCAGCTCAACTCGAGCAACGTGTCCACATTATACGACAAGTGCGCTAACATCTCGGCACGCACCGGCACACAAGTATACCGTCGATCAGCCATGGATTCTCGTCTCGCCGTATATCTACGATCAGATCGCAATACAGGCTTTATTACACGATTGCATGTATATATATGCACGCTTTACATGGCTAGCTTGGCTTGGCTTAGCTAAACGGGACCGGATCGGGCTCTCTCCTAATATGAGACACCGATCCGGATATCTAATCCGTACGTCAGCACCGGCCCGCACACATCGATTCTCGATCGTCCCCTTCCCTGTACCACCGACGATCCACGCCAGCACCGCGCGTCGATCAGCCATGGATGCTGCGGCGGCGGCTCCCTTCGTGGTTCTGAAGAGCAGCATGGCTGTCGACGGGCTCGACGTCAGACCGCCAGGGAAAGAGCGGGTAACCGTCACTCCGGCGAAAGATTGGCCAAGCATCGCGATCTCTCGCAAGAAGGCCTACGGCTGCGGCGAGCACGGCCAGAACCTGGTGCAAGGCCTCACGCTCTACCTGCAGCACAGCGGCGACGCCGACGCCTACCCGGCCGGCGATCTCACCTCCTCCCTATCCATCGGCCTGAGCGACGAAGCGCGCCGGAGCATCGAAGCCGAGCTCGGCGTCGCCACCCCCGGCTCCCTCCCCCCCGGCGTCGTGCGCGCCGAGGCCTCCGTGAAGACCGTGACCGAGCAGCTCCTCGTCATCCTCCTGAGCTTCGAGATCTGGGAGCACAGCGACCGCGTCTACGACTCCACCGACGCCTCGCTCTACATGATCCCCACCCTACCGCTCGCGCTCAAGCCCTCCTACTGGCTGGCGCCGGTCCCCAGGTTCACCGGCGGCGGCGCCGGCCGGGACCATGAGCTCGTCCTCCTCGCGCGCAAGCGCCGGCTCCAACCCGACAACAACACCCATGTCTGCGTGTGCACTCCGGAGACGAGGACGAACGCGAACGCGGCGGAGCCCGCCGGCGTATGGCGCGTACGGACGCGGCGCATGCCGGAGCTCCCTTACGCCTTCGCCGTGGACGAGGCCTTCGCGTTCCAAGGCAGGCTCTTCTGGGCCGACCTCGCGCAGGGCCTCGTGCACTGCAACGCCCTGCGCGTTGGGGACGCCGCCGCCGCTGCCGCCGTGGAATTCGGCTTCATCAGCTTGCCCCGCGGGTACCTTGTAGCCGATAAGGAGACGGTGCAGGAGACGCTGGAGAGGGAACGGACCATTAGCTGCGTTGGGGGTGCCATCCAGTTCGTCTGCATCGACCGTCACACGCCAAACCCCGGCGGCCACACGGTGAACGTGTGGACTCTGGACATGGATCGCCGGCGATGGGAGGAGCACGAGGGGTTCCCATGCCTTTGGAAAGAGATGTGGAGGAGGCAGCAGGCCGCCGGCTTCATGGATGCTGAGGCGGCGAGGGACGTGGTGCCCCGGTACCCTGTCCTGATGCCGGGTGGCGCCCTCTGCCTCCTGCTGTCTAACATGCCACGAAAACGAAAGGATGGTTACATCTGCAGCTTTGACATGCGCAACAAGAGGCTCCTGTGGTCCGGAACTGTTCGTGATTATGGCGGTAACTTTAAGTCTTTCATCCTGCCTCGCAGTTTCTTCACAAAGTGCTATGGTCCTTCAAGAGAGGAAGTGCTGACAACACGCAATAGGAAGCGGCCGAGGGAAGCCAGATGCAGCGATCGGTCTTGCCGTCGTTCAGGTTGTTCCACAGTTGCACTACTACACTGCTTCATATGAACTGTGCACGCTATTCATATTTACTGAATCTGTGCACTATAACTATATACATTGTCTTGAATCTTGATTACCTTTTGTGTTAACCATTTTATCATCGATTGTTTTGTTTGGCAGGAAGGGATTGGAACTAAACTCAGAGAGCATCTGTTGAGCATGCTGAAAGGCGTCTAGACTCAAGAGGACAGTTGCCTATCTCTTGTTACATCTGGACTCAAGAGGACATCTGGACTCTGCCAGATTTTTGCTTCTGGGCTTTTGATTTTTCCACAGCTGCCATCGATGTTATGACGCTGTCCCTTAAATTACTGCAGCCTATTTGTGCTTGTATCTCTTAATCTTGATGCACCAAACATGCATAGTTGCAAAGATTTATCTGATTGCTTCTTGTTCCATGTATGTCCAAATCTTTGCTCTGTTGTTAAGAACAATATATATTTTGGGGAGGTACCTGTGAATCTTCAGTATGGGCCTTGCCTGATCATGATATGCTGATTCCTTATATTTACTGGGATGTTTAGGGTATACGTTTTTTCGTGGTTTTGCTTCATCCTTTTCTTTTAAAAAGTTGGGTATGCGTGGTCAGTCGGTTCAATTGAATTTGGATCAGGGGTCGTGGTCTATACAGAATTACAGATAGAGCAGCCGGGCCGGGCAAAAAATGCTCAGATAGGAGCGACAGCAGCCAGCAGAGAGCCAGAGAGTAGACTCAGGGAACAATGTGTTTAGTTTCTGTCAGTCAGATTGGTTTGCATGCTTTCGTCCTAGTTGTTGAAATGATTGGGACTGTTACTGGTGCTATTCAGCTAGGGTGCAATGTCATGTGAGAATGTACTAGCTTCTGAAAATGGTATTGCAGCGGAAACCATATATTTGTAACTCACAGTGCTAAAAAATGTTATATATTTGAATGTTAATCGTTTTCTTTGGGCATGAATTTCCCTTGTCCAGCACAAGCCTGCTGGGTAGAAAGATAAACCAGCACTGAAACAGATCCGACGGAGGATCCCCGTTCTATCTCTAAACGAGTTCATTGCCCTGGGTCGCATCTATCTCCTTTCCGTCTTCGTCTCCCCCTCGGCCCTCGCCTCCCCCTCTCCGTGTTCGAGTCTCCCCCTCCCCCTCTCCTTTCCGGGCGCGTCTTCCACAACTCTCCCCATTATATCTGGATCGCATCTATCTCCTTCGATTCAACCAACAGCACCGCGCCGCGCCGCCGATTCGAGCCTCCTAATCCCTAGCACCCAGAGAGACAAGCCGATTCGATCCTCCCCGTCCCTTTCCCTACTCTACCCATGGCATCGGCACTGCGCCGCCGATCCAAGCCTCCCCCGCCGGACATTCTATTTTCCATGAAAGCAATCGATGCTCCGCGCTTTATGTTGCTGAGGCACCGCTTGATTGTCCACGGCACATTGCCCGCTTACCCCAGGGCGGAGAGAGAGAGAGAGAGAGATTGGGTACCCTTGGAGTGCTTGAGCAAGAGGGCCTACGGATGCGGGGAGCACGGCCAGAAGCTGGTGGAAGGCCTCAGCCTCGGCATGTACAACGGCCACCGGTTTGACAGGCCTCCCTCCAGTTACCGGTCCTCTTCCCTGTCCATCCGCCTGAGCCAAGATGCGATCCGGAGCATCGAAGCGGAGCTCGGCGTCCCCGGCGGGCTGGAGGTCGAGGGGAACGTATTGATTTCGCATCAGGGAGTCATCGTCCTCCACGCCGGCCACCTTCCTCCATCGGCACCATAGCAAGCGCGCCTACTACCTCGTCTACGACTCCACCGACGCGTCGCTCTACATGATGCCCAGCATCCCAGGTGACCTCGAGTGCATGTACGCCCTGGCGCCCGTCCCCGCGCGCGCCTCCAACGGCGGAGGTCACGTGTTGGCCCTGCTTGCGCGTAAGCGCTGGCCTCATCGCCTCAACCGGGATCGGCTCTGCCTCTGCACTCCGGCGTCGAGGGCCGACCACCATGCACCTGACAAGGGCCCATGGGAGATCAAGCTGCAGCGCTTCCCAGAGTTTCCGGACAATTTCTCTGCGGACGTGATGTTCTCGATGGAAGGAAAGTTCTTTTGGGCTGATCTCTCGCAAGGCATCGCGTACAGTGACCTCACGGAGGGCTTTGCGGTGAAGAGTGACTCCATTCTATTGCCGAAAGAGTTCCACATCGGCTACTCAGACTCATTGGACTCGTATCAGGAGGTGGTGCCAACGAAGGTGGTCGAGGCAAGCCGGACCATGGGCTCTGTTGAGGGCTCCATCAAGTTCGTCTGCATCGATGGCTGCCTTGGCAATTGGGTTGTGAAAGCACTAACCCTGAACCTGCATAGCCAGCAGTGGGAGGAAGAAGAGGGTTTCCCCTGCCCTTGGATTGTGTTCTGGAAGCAAGTTGGCCTGGTCCTGTGCGAAGTGGAGCCGCTGGAGCCCCAGTATCCTGTTCTGATGCCGGATGGTGCCCTCTGCGTCAAACTGCAAAAGCAGGGTCTCGAAGGGTTGGAGTACATCTGCAGCTTTGACATGCGCACCAAGAAGCTCAAGTCCTTGGGGTTTGTTGACCTTGAAGCCACTGGGCCTATGATCCTGCCTTCAGATTCCGTCGAGAAGAAGCTACAGGGCCTTGTTTAGATCCCAAATTCCATCCCTAAATTCTACTGTACTATACAAAAACTAATTGTTACTTACAAGACGAACATTTTGAGCCTAATTAATCAATATTTGGACAATTATTTATAAATACAAACAAAATACTACAATGACGTATTATTGTCGAATTCCAAAATTTGGCATGCCCAAATCGGTAACTAAACAAGGGCCTCGTTGAAATGATTGAGAATGTACTAGCTTCTGAAAATGGTATTGCAGCTGAAACCATATACACCCTGTTCAGCAGCCAGCCGAACAGGGTGATATTTGTAACTCACAGTGCTAAAAAAATGTTATATATTTGAATGTTAATTTTTTTCTTTGGGCATGAATTTCCTTTGTCGAGCACAAGCCTGCTGGTCAGAAAGATAAACCAGCACTACTGTTTGGAGCGTGTTCGAGAATGCAATACCCATGTGAGGATAATTTATTAGAATACTAAGCTAAGCATCGTCAGTCGCTACAGATTAAGTTGGCTGCCATGCCAAAATTTCCAATTTTTTGTCAGTGGCTTCTGTCGACAGTTCTTGTTGACTTGTTCAGACATCATCAAAACATCCAAGAATTAGAGAACCTTTAGCACAGATAGTCAGCATCATAGGTTCATCCAGAAATTAAACAAGGAACCAAACGTCAATGATCATAACACCGACAGTTTTACACACGCCCAACATATTCTGAAATTCAAGTAGTACTGTAGTACTGTATCTAGGCGAAGCAAATAGAATTATCGAGATGATCATGGATAACTACGTTCTCGTCAGATTAGTTTCAGATGTTCAGTTGGATCAATCAAGAACATTAGTGCAGCCTCAACTCTAAACTCCCTCGATCGGGAGCAGGAAAAACTTCTCGTCTCGCCCAATCAAAGGGCAAAAGAAAGAAAGAATCAAAGACAAGAACTACAAAACCCACTCTTCATCTCGAACAAAGAATGTCTCGATCGATCGGTTCTTCCTTGCCGCCGGCGTGGACGCGTGCTGGTCAATCCTTCCCGCTGCCGTACAAGATGAACTCCGAGCCCTTGAACTCCACCTTGGCCGCCGCCGCCGCCTGCTGCCTCCTCGCGGTCGCCACAGCCGCCGCCGCCGCCGCACCCGCCCCGGACGCGGCCTTCTCCCCGTTCCCGGCGCCGTCGGCGGTGGCCGGAGTCGAGGGGGGCTTGTAGTACATGCGCCCCGTCTGGGGGCAGTGCGAGTAGGACCGCACGGCGACCCGGGCGCCCATGTCCAGCAGCTCCCCGCACACGCGGCCGTACCGGCTGCCGATCGGCGCCGACTTCCTCCCCATCTCTCTGCTTCCCGCCCGGCAAGAACTCCTCCCAAGAACGGCGCGCCGGCGACGGGACGAGCGCGGCGAGACCGGGCCGGGCCGGAACTGATGATCGAGCAACGTCGCCGAGCGCGGCGCGAGCTCTAGGTTTCTTTCCTCGCGGTGGATTGATCGATGGCTGGAGCGCCGAGCGAGTTCTTGGTTTGTTTTCTCGCGGCGAGTTCTTGGGGTTTCTTTTCTGGTTTCTATCGGTGGATTGATGGCTGGAGCCTGGAGCGCGCGACTGGGAAGAGATGCCTTGGAAAGAGGGATGCGTGGGTATTTGTAGCCGGGGAGGAGAGGAGAGGAGAGGAGAGGAGGAAGTCGGCGCGGCGAGCCGAGTCCGACGACGGCGGGGGGCTGCGGCTTGCGGTTGGAACTCCGAGTCGGTCGGGGCGGCGCGCGTGGACGCCAAGGAAACTCCAATTCTCTTTAAAAAAGAAAAAAAAAACCCTCCAATTGGAAACGAGCCGAGACATCATCGCGATTCAGGGGCCCAGAGCCCAGGCCTGAAACTTGGCCCATATACAGATCATAGGGCCCAGCCCAGTTTCCATCTTCTAGCCTAGCCCTCCAATCCCCCCAATTCCCCATCGCGAGCTCGCCACCGGGAGCCGCCGGCGAAGGGAGGGGACGGTGAGGTGCTGCGAGCGGCGAGTTAGCCGCCGTTGCCTCGGCGGGGGGCTTACAGATCCGGCGGTTCCCGCTGTCGTACGACGGCGTCCTCAGCGCCGGCGACGATCGGCCGACGACTACTGGTGGTGAGGTCCAAGGTCCTCTTTCTCCGCTTCACCTGCTCGCCCGGCGTCGCGCGGCGCCGGGCTCCTTTGGATATTTCGTTCAAGTTGAACCTGTGGTCGATTAGAGTTCTAGCGGGTATGCTGAATTGATTAGTTAGATGATGTCTGCATCACCTTCTAGATTGGGTCGCATTTTGCCTATCCATGGGTTCGACGATGCTATCTGTAATCAGTTGGATGGCTCGTTTGGGACAACACCTTGTTCCTCGAGAGGTAGAGCATCACCCTGGTCAGTTTATCTGCGAGCCTCATTCTGCAAGGGATTTAACTTGTTCGGTACTTTTAAAAACATGTTTAGTGTAAAATATTTCAGTGTCATGTTTTCAACCGTTCAGATATTGAGATACAGCTATCTACCTAATTTCGGTCATGCATTTGTGTACATTCTTTGTGTTATCTGACCACATGGATGCCCATTTGTTTCCCTGGAGTGCTTAATATTTTTGTCTTCGGCATTCTGTTGCAGAAAATTGCCTTGTCCTATCGACCCACTGCTTGAACTTGCTGATCTGATGGAAAATGACAGAATCCAGCTCGGTCAGATTGACCCAAGAAGAGATCGCTTTCCTTGTTGTATCGTATGGACTCCAATACCTTTCATCACATGGTTGGTGCCATTTATCGGCCACATTGGTATCTGCAGAGAAGATGGTGTGATTCTGGACTTCGCTGGCCCAAATTTTATATCAGTTGACAACTTTGCATTTGGAGCTGTTGCGCGCTACATTCAAGTAAATTGTGACGAGGTTTGTACCCTGCTGTTTGTGCTTCTCTCTATGACTTCTCAATGTGTGTAACATTGAAAAGCGCTGAATGCTTGAATCATGCTAGTGCTTACCAAACATCCATCATTTGGAATCTGCAGTGCTATAAGCTTCTTGAACCTGAAGGAGATGCCACATGGGACGGCGCGCTGAAGAAAGGCACGCAGGAGTTCCAGAACAGGAACTACAACCTATTCACATGTAATTGTCACTCCTTTGTCGTGAACAATCTCAACCGGTTATTTTACACTGGCCACGACAAATGGAATGTGGTCAGCCTGGCTGCTGTGATGTTCTTACAAGGCCGCTGGGTGAGCACAACGTCTGTGGTGAAGACCTTCGTGCCGTTCGTGGTGGTGCTCTGCATCGGTACCCTCCTTGGTGGCACAACGTTCCTGATTGGCCTTGTTGCTTTTGCCGCAGTGATGACTGGCTGGTTCCTTGTTGGCACCTACTGCATCAAAGGCCTCATAGAGTTGTGATTAGAGTAGATAAGACGTGTTCGGGGTTAAGAATGTGCCATTCGTAACTGTTAGTACCTTCCTGTGTGTTCCTGATAGTATTCATCAATGGAGCCGAACTATGAAGCTTGATGCACTGTTTCAGCTGTCACTTTTAATCTGTGTTGTTGAAGGAAACATTCCACAGCTTCAAGTCCATACTACATGGTCCATGATTTGAATGAAAAAATAAAGAAAATATTGTTTACCATACAGAACTTAAGTTGCCATTGGCCAATGAGCTGGTTACTGGCTGTCTGTAAAGGCTCACTCACTTGTCCATTGTCATGTTTAGTTGTTTATGGCCCCGCGATGTTTACGCCGGCGGCACGCTGAGCTCGCGGATGCACAGCGGGTTCGCCGGGGAGACGCTCAGAATACCCGTGCCTGTAGGTTCGTGGATCCTGTGCTGTGAATTCCGATAATTTTTGGTATGTGAGGATAGGTCCAATGTCTTTTTTTTTGACACGGAAGATTCTTCCATTAACTCTCATCTCCAGGCAAATCGTCGGAGACCAGATCAGTTACAAATGCCGGGGCTTGACTCCAGAACTTAGCTGAGCCAGCGGCCACGGTCGACACACCATAGGAGGCTAAACAATCTGCCACCCTATTACATGATCTAGGACACACCATTACACTTGCAGATACAAAACTTTCACGCAAAATGGTCCTAATCTTTTTTACCAGAGCACCGTCTGGGCATCTATCAAACTCTGTCGTCTTCAGTGCTTTACCCAGATTTGCTGCGTCAGTCTCCAGTACAATCCTCGTCATCCCCAATTGTGCTGCTCTCTCAAGACCACTGAGCGCTGCCCTCGCTTCCGCTTGAAAAGCATTTGCCACATTTTGCAATTTTCCAGCCCCTCCTTCCAAAAACATGCCTGTACTATCCCGGGCAACAAAGCCCCAACCACCAATTCCCTGCTTCGAAAAGAAAGCAGCATCGGTGTTAATCTTGTACACCTCTTCTTCAGGCGGTTTCCATTTCGTCAGTGCTGCATGTGCTCATGGTGTGGCTCCTTTCTTGGCTATCTTCTCCTGCTCTGTTAGATGGAACATGACGGCACTAGTCACTTCTTGAGCCGATGCCCTCCTTCCTCCGGCATTCACCTTGTTTCTTGCTGACCACCAACGCCACATCAAAGTGAACACCTTTAGCTGTGTGCCTTCATCAAGGGACCATATCATTTGGATTAGCTCCTTCCCTGACGCGCACTGCCCCAACCTGAGCCTCTCCTGCTCCAAGTTCAGCATTCTCCAGCACTCCTTCACACCCTTGCACTTAAAAAACAAATGCCCTGCATCCTCATCCAATCTTCTGCATACCGGGCATACAGTACCTAGTTTTACACCCCTCCTTGCTAGATTTCGACGCAAAGCCAGACTGTTGTGTGCCAATCTCCAGATAAACATCTTGACCTTGTTTGCCATATTACACTGCCAAATTTTCTGCCAGTCAAAATTTCCAATTTCTAATAATAAACTACATTTTTAGTGTTTTGTGTACCTATAGAGTAATCCGCATATAAGAATTTATACGCGTGTTCTATCTACAAGAAAGATTTTATATTTGTACTCTTACTCGTGGGTGAAATTTTGTGTCCATCTTACCCATGAGATACCAAACATGTGGATATCCATATGCACGGATAGGATTGCCATCGTCTAAAAAAAATTATATAGAAAAACAATACGGACACAGACGTTCACACGCACGTAGGACGCTATCTCTACGAGCACATCCGAGAGACAGGACCGGCAGATCCAATCTTGAAAAATACATGAAATCACCTCCTCTTATACCAATGAAAGAATAACGCCGGTTAATTCTGTTCTATTCTATACTATAAAGATTCAAAACTTTCACGGGTCAACGGGTCTACAAATCATTGAAACATTACCCCTGTCAAAAGAGTTTGAAGAAACAATCCGTGAAAAAAAAGAACACGCGCTTGCATAGAATAGTTGAGTTCGTAACTTTGCGGCCAATTATCTGTTTTTAAAATAAAATAAATTAAAAAACGAGATACGTGTATTGAGTTGAGGATTAGAACCGGAGTAGATAGATTCCGTCTCAATTAACCTTACCGACTGATATCAATTTTCTAAAAAAAAAAAGGGCATCCCGGAGGGGAGAGACCAGTAGCCACTCCGGTGGGCCAAAAGAAGGTAGAAAAAGGAGCCCGTTGGTCCAACAAGAGGATAGACACGGGCTCTACCGTCCCCTATCCCCACGATCCGCGTGAACCCGCATCGAACGAATATCTGTTCGCCCTGGATTCCTTCAAGGGTTCCATTGCCTGCCGTGGCCTTCTGGCTCTCTCCTTTCCTTCCTGTCCACAAGTTCCACCTGTGACCTAGCACCAGATCTATTCCGCCGCCGCCGCCGCTCCCCCCACCCCCGCGCCGCTCCGCCCCACCCCCGCGCCTCCAACACGGAGCGTCAGGCAGCCATGGCTACGGATCCGCCTCCTATCATCGTGCTGGCCCACCGAGTGGATATGTGTGATCTCACCGGCGAGCCAGAAGGCGATGGGTGGAAGATCATCAAGTGCGCAAGCAAGAAGGCTTACGGATGCGGGGAGCACGGCCAGGAGGCGGTGGAAGGCCTAACCCTCTACGTGCGCCTCGCCGACGACCAGGTTGTCACCGACCTCGCACTCCGCATGAGCGACGAGGCGATTCGAAGGTTCGACTCGGAGCTTGAAATTTGCTGCCCCCGCAAAAAGAGTACGCTTGTCCGCCACAAGATGAGAGCCACAAGCCATGTACTGATGGCTGAGGAGCAGGGCTTCACCGTCATCGACCTCGTCTTCTCGCGCAACTTCCGTCGCGATCTCGCCTACTACCTCATCTACGACCACATCTACGCGTCGCTCTCCATGGTCAAGCGCCTACCAGATCTATGGAACGGCGCGATAAAGCCCGTCCCCAAGCGCCACGATCGCGGTTTCGATCTGTTCCTCATGGCTTATCAGTTGTATCCGGGGCCACGCGACATCCTGTGCGTGTGCACTCCGGAGACGAGGGCAAACCCAACGCCTGATGGTCCGTGGCTGATCAAGGGGCTTGACTTTCCACATGAGGAGGAAATCCAGAAACCATTCAACACTGACGTGGCCTTCTCTTTGCAAGGCAAAGGTTTCTGGGCTGATCTCTCGCAAGGCCTCATGTACTGTGACCTGCACACCAGCGACGTCAACAACGTGGATTTCGGCTTCATCAGTCTGCCTCACGAGTGCAAGCTTGACTTGGCGCAGATGGAGAAGGATGAGGTGGTGATGGATGAGATGATGATGATCAATGTGCCGAGGAAGCTAACCCGGACCATTGGCTGCGTCAGGGGCACCATCTGGTTCGTCTGCATCGATCAAGCCAAGGATTATGCAGATGACTTGGTGAAGATATGGACTCTGAAAGTGACCGAGGGGAAGTTGCAGAGAGGGCAGTGGGAGATATTGGAAGAGTTTACTGCCCGTTCGCTCTGGGATTTGGACAGCTTCAAGGTGACGAAATTGCCGAAGGTTCAGCTCCATTACCCTGTTCTCACAGCGGATGGTGCCCTCTGCCTCGTGCTGGCCAAACAGGCACAGGTGGAGGACTACATCTGTATGTTCCGTATGCGTGACAAGAGGGGCAAGAGGAGGAGCGAGAGGGGCAAGAAGCTGGGCAACAGGAGGAGCAAGAGGGGCAAGAAGCTCCTATGGCATGGACATGTTCACGACTACCCTTTCACTGATCCTTTTATCTTACCTTCCGATTTCCCACAAAGGGAGCATGGTTTTCACCATCCTGCACCAGGGTTCGTGGCACTGGCACGGAGTAAGGTTGTTACACTACCACACTGCTTCATTTGATAATTGCAACTGCAACTCATGCTTGCTGAAATTGTGAACAGTGTCTCCTCATTTCTTACCTACATAACATGGCATAGCTTATCATCTGTCGAAAATCCTGGATTATTGTGTTTTGCAGGTTCATTAAGAGTCACGGAGCATGCTGAAAGGCATAAAGATAACAGTAGCACATCTGCTGTTGGTTCTGGTCTTGTTGCTGCCAGGTCGAACTTACTAGTTAGGTTCATGTTCAAAGCTAGCAAGCTGTCTCTGTTTTGGTTCTGGCATGGATGTTTAAGACCCCCGTTACTGTCAATCTGTCTCATATGCTTATCTTTGTTTTGATCGAGACACATTTGTTTGCTTATTTGTTCATCCTACATGTTGGACCTGTTGTTCTGTTATTATTGAAAACCATATTCGTGAATGGATGCCAATCTGCTTTGTGCCTTTGTCTGATGGTGATCGTCTTCTGCTGGGCAGAAAGTTGATTTTATCATGATGATCGTCCTGTCCTGTGGGGTTGGGTCTTCGGACTGTGTTTTGGTATGCTGGTAGAGCCAGGCACGAATTAGATTGACTTCTTGTCTGTTTTTTTTCTGCCCTGAGGTTTGTGTATTTTAGTCCTGGTTATTGAAATGTTTGGGCTTTTAGGTGATGTGTGTTGTGTCGCAATTGAAATTTCTAGGTGGTCCTGTATGTATAGATTGGTGTTTGGGGTCCATACACTGAAAGTTCTCAAATGATTTGTAGATATAGTTGGAGCAATTTCAGCAACTGATTCAATCCCACAAGCAAGACAAATTGCTTGTTTAACCTCAAATACAGTTTCTAGTGAGTTGCTAGACTTGCACTTAATTGCCTCTACCTACAAAGCTATTTCAGAATCTCAACTTATCTGTGGGTTTCCCTGTTTCTTAAACAGTTGGGTGTTGGCGTCTGACGCTTGGCCTACAACATCCAACTTAGTCGTGAAACAAATACTTTGTTCTGTCGATTACAGAGTATTGTTGGAATTTTAAAGATTTGGGTAGAACAACTATGACCAAAGTAACACATTGCTATCGGATGAAAATGTGGGTACGTTAGCGAATGAGTATTTTAGGGTTTCCCAACCGTAGCACCTTTCTCCGGCGGTGTAAAGGCACAGTTGATATGCTGCTAGGGTAGAGACGACTGGTATCTGTGTTATTCGTCAGTCACCTATTCTATCCGGGATCACCATCCAATGGGTAAAACTGTGTCTGTTTTCCTGCATGTAACTTTGTTACCGGCTCCGCTTTTCTGTGTTTTGCGCCTGCGCTAGTGTGCACCCGATAACACACAGACGCTTTGATGGGCCTTTGTGTGTTTTTTAGCCATTAAAGAAATGAAGGAATGTCCTTAAAAAATAAATGAAAGGAACACAAACATAATTGGTCCATTTTTCGGACCCATTTTGCTAGCGTATGCCACAAATAAGAAAACAGAAGCTTTTTTTTTTGACACGGAAGATTCTTCCATCAACTCTCATCTCCAGGCAAATCGCCGGAGACCAGATCGTTTACAAAAGCCGGGGCTTGACTCCAGAACTTATCTGAGCCAGCGGCCACGGTAGACGCACCATAGGAGGCTAGACAATCTGCCACCCTATTACATGATCTAGGACACACCATTACACTTGCAGATACAAAACTTTCACTCAAGATGGTCCTAATCTTTTTTACCAGAGCACCGCCTGGGCATCTATCAAAATCGGTCGTCCTCAGTGCTTTGCCCAGATTTGCTGCGTCAGTCTCTAGCACAATCCTCGTCATCCCCAATTGTGCTGCTCTCTCAAGACCTCTAAGCGCTGCCCTCGCTTCCGCTTGAAAAGCATTTGCCACATTTTGCAATTTTCCAGCCCCTCCTTCCAAGAACACACCTGTACTATCCCTGGCAACAAAGCCCCAACCACCAATTCCCTGCTTCGTAAAGAAAGCAGCATCGGTGTTAATCTTGTACACATCCTCTTCAGGCGGTTGCCATTTCGCCAGTGCTGCATGTTCTTGTGGTGTGGCTCCTTTCTTGGCTATCTTCTCCTGCTCTGTTAGGTGGAACATGACAGCACTAGTCACTTCTTGAGCCGATGTCCTCCTTCCTCCGGCATTCACCTTGTTTCTTGCTGACCACCAGCGCCACATCAAAGTGAACACCTTTAGCTGTGTGCCTTCATCAAGGGACCATATCATTTGGATTAGCTCCTTCCCTGACGCGCACTGCCCCAACCTGAGCCTCTCCTGCTCCAAGTTCAGCATTCTCCAGCACTCCTTCACACCCTTGCACTTAAAAAACAAATGCCCTGCATCCTCATCCAATCTTCTGCATACCGGGCATACAGTACCTAGTTTTACACCCCTCCTTGCTAGATTTCGACGCAAAGCCAGACTGTTGTGTGCCAATCTCCAGATAAACATCTTGACCTTGTTTGCCATATTACACTGCCAAATTTTCTGCCAGTCAAAATTTCCATCATTTATTGCTGTTGAGACCATCGCATCTCGACCAATTTCCCTGTCCCGATTCTGCACAGCAAGTTTGTAAGCTGACTTCACAGAAAAAAGACCTTTTGAATCATAGTGCCATGCCGGCCAATCTGTATCACCAATTCACCATCATTAACTGGGATTGACAAGATAGTTTCAGCATCCACTAGCCCAAAATTATCACGCACTAAAGCCTCATCCCACTCACCAGTGCCTGGATCGATTAATTCAGAGACCCTCGTAAGCAGAGAACTCCCCCGATGTGATATTGGCCTTCTAGTCGAGCCTCTCGGTAGCCATGGATCAGTCCACATATTTATGCTCTCTCCAGTTCCCACCCTCTAGACCACCCCATCTCTTAAGAGCTCCACCCCTTTCAAAATGCTTCTCCATGAGTACGACATTCCGTCTTTTGGTGTACAATGCAAAATGTCATTATTAGAATAGTACTTGGCCTTTAGAACTTTGGCACACAAAGAATCTGGGTTGGTTAAAAGTCTCCATGCTTGTCTGGCCAGCATGGCCAAGTTGAACAGGTTTAGGTCTCGAAATCCTAGGTCCAATGTCTTGGCATCGAATTGCAGGAACTGTTGTCAACCGCAAGAAGGGACTGTTCTTGCTGATTTGTCTCATCCCGGTGATGAAGTGCTCGTTGCTAGAGGTGGACTGTCCACCGTGGACAGGGCGGGGTGAGTTGTTACTTATTTAAATTTTATCACTGTTGCAAAAGAAAATTTTATTTAAATTTTAAAATTTGAAGTTGTTGAATTTAATTTGTCTATTTATTGTTGCCCGTCTTCATATTAATCGTTTCTTATACTCTAGCTATTAATATGAAGTGTTTGATACCTGCTTAACTGAATTTATTTGTTTATAGTCTTTCTCTTGGTATTTTTGTTAGGCCCGGTCTCGTCCCATAAAAAAACTAGCAGTAGACACTGCTTTTTCAATACAAACACTACTCTTCCACATTTAAATTTAATACTACTAATCTCGCATTTTATTTTGTGGGTGTTATATAAAAACCATGTCTCATGCCGATCTAATTTTCTTCTCTTGTCACTTGCCACGTCCCATCGCCATATCCAACGATCAAAACAAATGGTTTGCCAGAGCCGAAAGGCGAAAGGGCTCGCGTGTTACTGTGTTAGGCCCGTCTGCCAAGGCGACGAGCTGAGCACCACACCCTGAGCTCCGGTGGTGAGCTTCCCCGAGTTTTTTTTTCCTGCAGCGAGTGCTCCCTGCATGCGCACAGCGATGCGTGTATTATTCATCAAAATGATCAAAGCGAACCGATGCAACACTATCACACTAGAAAGCATGAAATGCATGTAACAGACATCCCAGTACAAACAACGAACAGAAGTATCCGATAGCAATGTGTAACTTTGGTCATAGTTGTTCTACCCAAATCTTTAAAATAAAATTCCCCAATAATACTCTGTAATCGACAGAACAAACTATTTGTTTCACGACTAAGTTAGATGTTGTAGGCCAAGCCTACCAACCAAAAAGCGTCAGACGCCAACACCTAACTGTTTAAGAAACAGGGAAAGTCACATATAAGTTGAGATTCTGAAATAGCTTTGTAAATAGAGGTAATTAAGTGCAAGTCTAGCAACTCATTAGAAACTTTGTTCGCAGTTAATCAAGCAATTTGTCCTGCTTGTGGGATTGAATCAGTTGCTGAAATTGCTCCAACTATATATACAAATCATTTGAGAACTTTCAGTATATGGACCCCAAACACCAATCTATACATACAGGACCACCTAGAAATTTCAATTGCCACACAAAATGCATCACCTACAAGCCCAAACATTTCAATAACCTATTCGTGCCTGGCTCTTTCGGCGTAGCAAAAGAAAGTTTGAAGACCCAACCCCACAGGACAGGACGATCATGATAAATTCAACTTTCTGCCCAGCAAAAGACAATAATCATCAGACAAAGGCACATAGCAGATTGGCATACGTTCATGAATATTTTTTTCTCGAATACGCAGGAGCTCTGTATATCTTTGAATTAAAAGAGGAGAGAAATATAATACAGAAGGCTGAACGAGGCAGCGAGTTTAGAAGGCGCACAATGCGCAGAAAAAAGGAAAACAACCGTCCCGGGTCGCAGCCACGGGTTCCCGACGGGACTACTCACAGAACAGACAACCGAAATCCTTTGCGCCTGCGAGGATCCAAAGATGAGCTTGCTCCTTGATGCCGTCGATCACCACTGCCGGGCTGCTGGTGTCATTGCGAAACACTCGGCCATTTCTTTCTTTCCATACTTGCCAAGTAGTCAAGGCGAAGAGGGAGTCGAAGCCCTTTCTCTTGCAAGCCGGTAGCAGCACGCGCAATGCGTTCCACCAACCAAGAAGGGGTAGATCATTGGGCGGCAATTGCATGGCACCAAGGCGCTGCATGATAGGCCACCAAATCTGCCTGGTGAAGGAGCATTGCGCAAAGAGGTGGTCTGCAGTCTCTGGCTCTTGGTCACACAGGGCGCAGGTGTTGCTCGCTTGCAAGCCATGCCTCTGTCTCCTGTCCGCTGTCCAATGTCTGTTGCGGACGCCCAGCCAGAGAAAGATCTTGACCCTGAGAGGTGCACAAGTCTTCCAGATCAGCTTCGCTCCCTCGAACGGCAGCTTCCCATGGAGCATCATCTTGTAGGCCGACCTTGCCGAGTATTGGCCGGACGCGGTCCATCGCCAGGTGAACTGATCGTCCACCCCATTCACAAGCTGATCCGTTCATGAATATGGTTTTCAATAATAAGAGAACATCGGGTGCAACATATAGGCTGAACAAATAAGCAAACAAATGTGTCTCGATCAAAAGATACGCATATGAGACAGCTAAGAAATGAGGAGACACTGTCCACAATTTCAGCAAGCATTTTTAGATTAAGGAACAAGAGTTCCGGCCTCAACATTCAGGTGAATGTCTACAGCCCACGTTTACATCATCAGCCATTAAGCTGCACCCAGCACTACCATCAGGTTTGCACTAGAACACTAACAGACTGCTGACCCGACTTGCAGTGACCAAACAGGAATTGTTCAGAAAGACAAACACCCAAAAACCCAAAGCCTACTGTAAAAACTACAGCCGATCTTCAGGAGACCACAACTCAATTCGTGATCCTCTTTCTGACGTTCCATCCACTCTTGCTGAAAAACTCCAATGCCCTGGTTTCGAGCCCACGGCAGCCGTCCTTCAAAATATTCCTCTCCTCCTCCTTGGATAGGATGGACCAGCTCCTAATCCAAAAGGATCCTCTAAACATCACCTGCAAAATTGATTTAAAGTTTGATCTTTGGAACACAACCTCATTCCTACTGAGCCATAAAGCCCAACAAAATGCAGCTATCCCGATCATCACATGATTCCTTTGCTTTCTTGAAAAACTTCCAAGCCAAGGACCAAGGAGATCAGTAACATTTTCAGGTGACCTAATACCAAAGTTGACACTAATTATCATCCACATCAATCTAGCCAAAGGACATTCGAAAAAGAGATGTTGGACTGTTTCTTGCCTACTACAAAAACAGCAACTAGTACACCCCTTCCATTGTCTCCTAGCTAAGTTATCTTTAGTCAAAATTACACCTTTTCTAATATACCATAGAAAAATTTTTATCTTCAGGGGGATTTTGGCCTTCCATGTGCAGCAATCAAAGGGTACCCCTGTCTGCATCATCAAGTCATTATACATGTTTTTTACAGAAAAGTTCTTGTTTGCTGTCCAAATGTAGGAGTCTTTGTGATCGTTAAGACGAACTGTAAGAATACTTCCCACTAGACATAACCAATCCGCCCAATTTTTCCCTACTAACGCTCTCCTGAAAGAGACATTCAGTGGAATCGTACTTAATACTTGAGCCACCGTAGCGTTTTTTCTTCTCACTATGTTGTACAGAGATGGGTATTTCTTCATTAGAGGTTCATTACCCATCCACCAATCCTCCCAAAATCTAGTTTGGGCACCACTTTGTATTTTATATCTGCCCCTCTCCATTACCAACTTTTTGACTTCCATCAAAGCCGACCAAAAATGTGAATCCCCTTGCTTTCTCTCCACCTGAGAAAGAGTTTTACCCTGAAGATATTTTTTCTTAAGCATTTCTTGCCACACCCCCTCTTCATTTGCTAATTTAAGTAACCACTTACTTAATAAGCACTTATTTTGTATATCTAAATCTACAATACCCAATCCCCCAATACTTTTTGGCTTGTGAAGGATACTCCATTTAGCCAATCTATACTTCTTTTTGTGTTCATCACTTTGCCAATAGAATCTTGATCTGTAATAGTCTAGCCTCTCAAGAACACCTTTAGGTATTCGGAAGAAAGACATCATAAACATTGGCAAACTTGAGAGCACCGAGTTAATTAGGACTAGTCTCCCTCCTGACGAGAGCAACTTGCCTTTCTAACTACTAAGCTTTTTCTGAAATCTTTCCTCAACCCCCCTCCAGTCTTTATTTGAGAGTCTACGTGGACTCATTGGGATACCCAGATACCTAAAAGGTAGATTACCTTCTTTACAGCCAAAGAGTTCCATGTACTCCGATGTCCTTTCCTTTGTTTCTCCAAAACTAAACAACTCACTCTTATGGAAATTGATTTTTAGGCCTGATAACTTTTCTAAAGCACATAGTACTAGTTTCAAGTTCTTGGCCCTTTCTAAATCATCCTCCAGAAAGAGAATTGTATCGTCAGCGTATTGTAAGATGGACAGGCCGCCCTCCACTAAGTGAGGAACTAAACCATCGAAATAGTCCAAATTCTTTGACCGTTCAATCAATACTGCCAGCACGTCTGCTATCAAATTAAAAAGGATAGGCGACAAAGGATCGCCTTGTCTCAATCCTTTCTTGGTTTGGAAGTAGTGTCCCATCTCATCATTCACCTTCACACATACGCTACCCCCGTGACAATATTCTCTATCCACTGGCACCACCTCCTTGAAAAACCTTTCATCCTAAGGACTTGTTGCAGAAAAACCCAATTGACTTTGTCGTACGCCTTCTCAAAATCTAGTTTGAGAATAAGGCCCTTGTGCTTTTTCCTTTGTATCTCATGCACTGCCTCATGCAAAATGACCACTCCTTCTAAAATATATCTTCCAGGTAGGAAGGCAGTTTGAGAAGGCCGGACTATCTTATTTGCTAATGATGACAACCTGTTAGCCAATACCTTAGTAAAGATTTTGAAACTAACATTGAGCACGCAAATTGGTCGATATTGTTGAATTCTCCTGACTTCCTGTTCTTTTGGGAGCAGAGTTATAATACCAAAGTTTAAACAGAAAAGAGGAAGGCTACCATCATGGAAATCTCTGAACATGGCCATTAGGTCATTTTTAATGAGACTCCAAAAGACTTGATAAAACTCTGCCGGGAAACCATCAGGTCCGGGAGCTTTGTTGTGCTTCATCTGAAAGATAGCCTCTCGAATTTCTTTCTCTGAAAATTCTGCCTCTAGGAGTTCATTTTCCATAGGTGTGATTTGAGGAATATCCTCCACCATGGATTCATTCATCGACATAGTATTTCCTTCCGATATACCAAAGAGGCCTTTGTAATAATTTGTGATGTATTTATTCAATTGCTCCTTTCCTTCAACTATTTCATCTTCTTGTTCTAGCCGGACAATTCTAGTTTTCCGCCTCTTTCCATTTGCAACCATCTGGAAATATTTAGTATTATTGTCCCCTTTTAGGATTTTAGTAGTTTTGGCCCTTTGAAACCACCTTATCTCCTCTTCTCTTAACAGTTGAGTGATCCTACTATTAATACTTTGCTTGAGATCCCATTCTTGCTGACTTAGCAGCTGGGACTCCGCCTTCTTTTCAAGCTCCTCTGCTTTCCTCATTAATTCCTGCTTTTCCTTCTTATAAATACCATTCATATTTTTTGCCCATCCCCTTAAAAATTGCCTCAATCTTCTGATCTTATTCTGCCACCTTTGCATAGGAGTCCCCCCTCTAACTTCCTTATTCCATTCTTCTGTGACCACCTCAAAGAAGCCTTCCTTCAGAAGCCAACCAAGCTCAAACTTAAAAGGTGTCTGTGACTTGCCTTTACTCTTTTCCCCCACCCTAAGTAAGAGAGGGGTATGATCGGAGATTTCCCTATTAAGCGCTTCAACTGTTGCTAGCGGGAAGTTTTGCTCCCACTCTGTGCTTACTAACACCCTATCCAGTTTCTCATATGTAGGTACGCTACGAGAGTTTGCCCAGGTAAACTTACGACCTGACATTTCGATCTCCCGCAAGTCCAGGCTATCGATGACTGCATTAAAGAGGAATGGCCACCTTTCATCAAATCTATCATTGTTTTTCTCTGTGCTGCTCCGAATGATATTGAAATCTCCACTTAAGCATAGGGGAAGTTTCTCATTTCGGCACGACTGCACCAATTCTGTAAGAAAAGATTCTTTGAATTCAGGTTGTGCTGCCCCATAAACAGCCACCAAAACCCATTTAAAATCGCTCTTTCTATCCCTTAGTTTAAATTTCACAAAGAAATCTCCGTCATCAATACTCCCGATATCCGTACTATCTACATCCACACCTAACAAAATGCCCCCAGACCTCCCATGTGGTGTTGTCCAATGCCATATAAAATTTCTCCCCGCACTAAAATTATTTAGTGTTTCTTGGGAGAAATCCTTCTTACTCGTTTCCAGAAGAGCGATAAAGTCTAAGCTTTGCTCCCGGACTGTCTCTCTTAGGAACCTTGTTTTAGCCAAGTCACCAAGACCTCTGCTATTCCAGAAAATTCCTCTCATTTAGAAAACTTCTTCGAAACTTTGCCCCCCTTATCTTGCAAGTCTTTTTCAAGCACGACTTAGCGTGTGACTTGCCCTTATGACTCAACCCATCAAGTTCACTATTTAAAGGAAAACTTGACTCATCAAATACTTCATCCATTATTTCACCACACAGGCTCTTTAGAGCATTATTTTCTAAAGACTCAAAATCTTCCTCCTCACTATCACTACCCCACCATTCTTGTATGAACCCCCACCTTCTATCGCATCCCTATTTAAATCTCTATCCATCAAAAACTGCACATTATTATCTTTCTCTACGCTAGTTGCACCCAAGCTGATCCCTAATTGTTGCAAAAAATCTATAATATTGTCTTTGTTAACAAAAGGTAAAGAGCTAGTTTGCGGGTTACCTTCTTTGAACTCCAAGTTTTTCCTAGCAGCCCTCCCCTCAGCCTTAGCCAGGATGTGCTCATCCTTAGACCCTTGAAGCCTCGGACTTGCTCAGACATGCAACTTGTTAGCCTCCGGAATGGCCGCTGCCCTCTTCATCTTGCTTTCTAAAACCTCCTCATTGCCCTTCTCGGACAGCACTCCTTCTTCTCCCACAACTTTGTCCACTAACTCATCAAGCACAGTATCTGTAGCTTTGTTCACAATTTCCTCCGCTTTCTTCCTCAAAAACACCTCAAACTCCCCCTCTGACATGTGCAACACTTGTTCTTTCCATGATGTGCCATCAGCCGGTTTGTTTGTGGTGACATTAGTCACCTCATCCTCCCCCCTGCTGTCCACATCCATCTTTTGTTTCTTTGCCGTTCTTTCCTTCTCCCCTTCTTCTCCATGCAGCCCCTCTTCCTCCATATCTTCTCCACCTCTCTCACTACCCCCACCATTCCATTCAAAGGTTGCCTCCTTTCCATGCTCATCAGTCCCCCACTTCTCCACTTCAAACTCTAGCTCGAAGTAATGATCACTAATCACCACATCAAGCTGTTTTGGAATCAAACTTGGATTTAGGACAGCCACCGAGATACGCCCGTAATTATTTTTCCTAGTGGTTTCCATATCCACTACTTGGGTCGATCCAAGCATAGACCCAACCGCCCAAAGTTCAGGGAACTCTCGCAGCTCTTTCCTCAACCCAAAAACCTTGATCCACACCTTTGGCAACAAGTAACCCGCCTCCTTTTCCTGCCACACCTCAAACTTAATTCTTGCACCCGCCTGTACATTTGTCCCTTTAATGTCTGCCCCACCAAAAGCAACAGCACGCTGCAGCTCTACCTTCGATGGAAACTTAGCAAGGAAAGTGCCCTCCTCGTGAGCATTAAGCTCCCATAACCACTTCCCTGGAAATAATCTCTCCATTTGCTGCTTTATCTCTTCCTTCGATAGCTGCCCTCCTTCCACCGAGATTACTGCCGTTCTTGAATCTTTCCTTGCCTTAGAAAGAGGGGGTCTGGGAATGTGATAGAAACCCAAACCATGCACTGCATACCCAACCGCATGAGCTACCGGTCTTGGCATCTTCAAGATAGGGCACTTGTGATTTACGTGGTCATGTTTATCACAAATGACACAGTAAAGGTCTACTATGCAGCTAGCAGCAGCATGTCCCCTCTTAGTGCATCAGCCACATTTCAACCCCATCTTCCCCTCTTCTGTCCCCAGATCATCACCATCTCCAATTTCCTCCATTACCACATCCTCCCCCTCCACTCTGATCTGCTGTGATTTCACCATGTCTTCATGTTTTTGAGTGTCAGGAGCATGTGTACCTTTGTTATCTTCCCTCTGTGACTTGGCCACTGCAGCTCCACGGTCTCCATTGAGGCGCTCAGGCCCGCCAGACTGCCGGCCATAGCTTCCTTGGCCCCAGCTCCCTCCCCTGCCACCACGGCCGTGGAAAGGACCCCGGCCGCGAGCCCCTGAACCACCAGCACCTCTGCCCTCAAAACCTCGGTGACCATGAAAGCCAAATCCTGCTGTCGCCTCCCCTTCCATCCGGTGTCCTCGTTGGCTCTGGGGCCCGACCTCCCATTGCCCCGGCCACTCTCTTCTCTCCTGGTGGAATGTTCGCTCCATCTGGTCACCACCGTTCCTGCCCGGCCTCTCTTTGCGCTGCCACGCCGCCATCGCCGTCGTGCCGCAAGCAGCGACTGGGAGGCCAAGCGGTGGTCGTGCAGATGGGAAACGAAAAGGTAGCCGAATCGATTGGCCTCCCCCCCCCCCCGCCCAGAGAGACGGCATAACCCTTCAGTGAACCGAAATGAAACATGGGCTCTGTTCTGGCCCACTTCATCCCGCGAATATGGCCCAATAAGCCTAGCAGTCACCGGTACCCGGGATTTGAAATTTGAATCTGGATCTCGATTTTGTTGACTCCGCTCCTTCTTCCCCACCTCCGGCGATCCTACGGCCAGCGTCGATGAGCTTTGTTCGGCCATGATGTCTGCTAACTTAGTAACAGAACCACATCTCCCTGACCGACAATCTTTAGCCCAGAGATCCCCTAGGGACCTAGTCTGGATGCTCCTCGCCGGCGGCAATGGCCCCCTCCAAGGTTTGCTCGCGTCCAGTCGCTGCCGCATCGACTTAGGATGCCCTCGCACTGATTTCTTGGCCCTATCCGAGCTCACTGATGAGGACACAGACTGCAATGATCCTCCTGTTGTTGCAACTTTACTGACCTGGGGTTCGTCCGACAGTGGCTTTCCCTGGCCGAGTTTAATCGACCCTGGTACAGCAACTCCGACCTCCCCGCCGTTAGTGTCCTCGTCGGAGCTCTCATCATCAGCTAGCGCCCAGAAACGGGAGCCATTACCCAATCGCTTGAACCCCATCACGATATCTGACGACGAGCCTACACTCGAACGTGACCAGTCATCCTCTATCTCCGACTCTGCCGCCTTGTTCGTCGCCGTCGATGTCGAGACATCACTCCTGTCCGAATCTACATAAACAGCTGAACTCACCTTCGCCTCTTGTTCGATACGCGTCGCTGCCGCCTAGGGCCGCGGAGCCAGAGTCAGGCGCCGTCGCCTCCTCCCGGTTGCCTGCTCCCCCTCTTCGCTTTCCTCTTTCTCACTCATCCCCGGTCCCTCCTTCGCTATGACACCTCTGCCGTCCTCGAATCCGCCATAGCTTCTTTCTCACGAATCTATCACTTTGAAGATCGAACTAATCAGATATTTATATCTATCTATGAAGTGTACCGAGTCACAATTTCAGCAAGCATGAGTTGCAATTATCAAATGAAGCAGTGTGGTAGTAGAACATCCTTAGGCCATATTTGGGAACGCTTCTCTCAGCCACGATTAGATTATAAGTTAAGCGAAGATTTTCCACTTATCAATTTTCGCTTATTTTAGTACAAATCTCTGAAGCATCTTACCAAGAAAGCAAGAATAAGCGAAAATAAGCAGGGCGTCTGGTGGGATTCTCGCTTATTTTCATAAATAAGTGGATTATAATTGTTCCCAAATAGGGCCTTACTGCATGCCAGTGCCGCTAACCCTAGTGCAGGGCTGTGTTCGTCGACCTTCATCGTGTGCCAACCATGCTCCCTTTGGGGGAAATATGAAGGTAAGATAACAGGATCAGTGTAAGGGTAGTCGTGAACATGCCCATGCCATAGGAGCTTCTTGCCACGCATACGGAACATGCAGATGTAGGTCATGTAGTCCTCCACCTGCGCCTGTTTGGCCAGCACGAGGCAGAGGGCACCATCCACTGTGAGAACAGGGTAATGGAGCGGAACCTTCGGCAATTTCGTCACCTTGAAGCTGTCCAAATCCCAGAGCGAACGGGCAGTAAACTCTTCCAATATCTCCCACTGCCCTCCCTGCAACTTCCCCTCGGTCACTTTCAGAGTCCATATCTTCACCAAGTCATCTGCATAATCCTTGGCTCGATCGATGCAGACGAACCAGATGGTGCCCCTGACGCAGCCAATGGTCCGGGTTAGCTTCCTCGGCACATTGATCATCATCATCTCATCCATCAACACCTCATCCATCTCCATCTGCGCCAAGTCAAGCTGGCACCCGTGAGGCAGACTGATGAAGCCCAAATCCACGTTGTTGACGTCGCTGGTGTGCAGGTCACAGTACATGAGGCCTTGCGAGAGATCAGCCCAGAAACCTTTGCCTTGCAAAGAGAAGACCACATCAGCGTTGAATGGTTTCTCGATTTCATCATCTGGAAAGTCAAGCCCCTTGATCAGCCACGGTCCATCATCAGGCGGCGATGGGTTCGCCCTCGTCTCCGGAGTGCACACGCACATGATGTCGCGTGGCCCCGGATCCAACTGATAAGCCATGAGGAACAGATCGAAACCGCGATCGTGGCGCTTGGGGACGGGCTTTATCGCACCGTTCCATAGATCTGGTAGGCGCTTGATCATGGAGAGCGACGCGTGGATGTGGTCGTAGACGAGGTAGAACTCGAGATCGCGGCGGAAGTTGCGGGAGAAGACGAGGTCGATGACGGTGAAGCCCTGCTCCTCAGCCATCAGTACATCGCCTGTGGCTCTCATCTGGTGGCGGACAAGCGTACTCTTTTTGTAGGGGCAGCAAATTTCAAGCTCCGAGTCGAACCTTCGAATCGCCTCGTCGGTCATGCGGAGTGCGAGGTTGGTGACAACCTGGTCGTCGCCGAGGCGCACGTAGAGGGTTAGGCCTTCCACCGCCTCCTGGCCGTGCTCCCCGCATCCGTAAGCCTTCTTGCTTGCGCACTTGATCTTCTTCCACCCATCGCCTTCTGGCTCGCCGGTGAGATCACACATCTCCACTCGTTGGGCCAGCACGATGATAGGAGGCGGAGGGGCCGTAGCCATGGCTGGCTGAAGCTTCATGTTGCCGGCGCAGGGTAGGTCACAGGCCGGTGGAACCTGTCGACAGGAAGGGAAGCAGAAGGCCACGGCAGGCAATGGATTGAACTGTTGAAGGAATCCAGGGCGAACGGAGATTCGCTCGATGTATATACTCCGTAGTTCGATGCGGGCTCACGCGCGCGGATCGTGGGGAAAGTGGACGGTAGTAGATACCATATCTATACTCTTGTTGGACCAATGGGCTTCTTTTTCTACCTTCTTTTGGTCCACCGGAGTAGCAAATAGTCTCTCTCCTTCAAGATGAGTTTTTCTTTTCAAATTGATCATAGATCAGTCGATAAGATTTGTTTTTTGTGGAACCTACACGCTTAGGTCTGAGGTCTTCAACTCTACACATGTGTCACATTTTTCTAAATTTATTCAAATAATTAACTGTTTAGGTCAGAGGTCTTCAACTCGAAACATGTGTCACATTTTTCTAAATTTATTCTAATAATTAACTGGCGTTATTTTTCAGTGATAAGTAATAGATTTATCGGTTCAGTCTCTCGGGGTAACTATCACTCTTTGTTGTGAACAATCTCAATCGGTTGTTTTACTCTGGCCACGACAAATGAAACGGGGTAAGCTTGGCTGCTGTGATGTTCTTACAAGGCCGATGGGTGAGCACGTCGCCTGTGGTGAAGACCTTTTGTTCGTGATGTGCTCTGAATCGGTATCCTTCTTGGTGACACGGCATTTCTGATTGACCTTGTTGCTTTTACCACGGCAATTGCTGGTTGGTTCGTTAGTCAGCTAGTTTCTATAGAATTAACGGGCCTATCAAATAAGCAAAAAATTGATGTGGCAGGAGAGTTAAGGAGGGGAGAGAATAAAAAACATGAAAAATGGGTCATATGTAGGAAACCAGCTCTTCACATGTTACAGGACGATGGAAGCCAATAAAAACATTTAGACACATGTTCCAAAAAGCTAGAAGAGAATGAATGGACTAGAAAATCAATCAAGGGCACACACGAAGAAACTATGGCCGTTAGGTACTATAGTTTCTAAATCTGATTTCTTGATGATATGGTAATGTAGACACCACTTATGGATATTTTGGAATTGGTCTCATAGAGTTGTAATTAGAGTAGATGAGACTTGTGTTCGGGGGTTGAGACTTGAGCCCCTCATAATTGTTAGTACCTTCCTGTATGATTGGTTCCTGAGAGTATTCATCTATGGACCCGAAGTGTGAAGCTTGATGTACTGTTTAGGTTAGTTGTCACTTTTAATTTGTGTTGTTGAAAGGAAACATTGCACAGCTAGAATCCATATACTACATGGCACATGATTTTGAGTAAATAAAGAAAAGATTGTTTACCAATTACCATACAGAACTTAAGTTGCCATTGCCCATTGAGACGGTGGTTACTGAATGGCTGCTGTCCAACGGTCACGATGTAATTCTGGCAGCAGTCCAACGGCGGATGCTGCGCCGCCGCACCTTGTCATTCAGTTATCTCCATCCACCCCGTGCACGCGCCACTGCAGCCACGCTGCGGCAACACCACCCATGGCGCTTCTCCATCCCCGCCTCCCCTCCCACCCTCTCGGCGCTGCCATCCCCGATGGCACGTGCCTAGTTCCCATCCCCGTCCTTGCGAGGAGGCGCACACCGCCGTTCGCGGTCACGTGCCGGGCGGCAAGGGTCAAGGAGGCCGCTCCGACCACGCGCGCCGCTCCGCCTCCGCCGGCGTCGCTGTCGAAGGAGGCGCACAAGTACTTCGACCACGCGGTGGTCGCGGTCCGCGCGGGCGACGGCGGGCACGGCGCCGTGCTCGCCATGCCGCCGGCGCCATCCGCCGACGCCGCCAAGCCCCGCGGCAGGTTCAACAGGGGCGAGAAGAAGAGCAAGAAGGTGTCGTACAAGCGGAACTACGACGGGTCGGTGGCTCTGCCGACTGGCGGGCACGGCGGCGACATCGTGGTGTACGCCGACGAGGCGGAGGAGACGCTGCTGCGGTTCCACGAGAAGGCGCGGTACTGCGCCAAGAGAGGCGGGAACGTGGGCGCCGCCGGCGGCACGCTCAGCTCGCGGATGCACAGCGGGTTCGCCGGAGAAACGCTCAGGATACCCGTGCCTGTAGGTTTGTGGATCCTGTGCTGTGAATTCCGAGCATTTTTGTCTGTGTAAGATAGGTCCATAATCAATGGCTTGGCACCGAATTGCAGGAACTGTTGTGAAGCGCAAGAAGGGGAATGTTCTTGCTGATTTATCCCATCCCGGTGATGAAGTTCTCGTTGCTAGAGGTGGACAAGGCGGGGTGAGTTGTTAGCTATTGGATTTTTGTCAGGCTGATGCAAAAGGAAATGTGGATTTCTAGTCCCAAACGCATACTCTTCAGACTTCTTGAAACGTTCCTTTTCGAGGGCCCCAATGCTATTTGCTATGGATACCTAGTGTGATAGACAACATGCCCAGCTACTTGTTGATTCTGAGTGCTCTAGCAAAGATCTGTAACTTGGTCATTCACAGGTGCTGGTGTGTTAAAATGGGTGTCAGTCACTCAGTCACTGACTTATATATGACTTCAGGTGTTGGGGATTATTTTTGCAGACTATTTAAGAAATGCCTACAATATCAATTCCGTTACCTACTTGTTCATAATGTAAATGTCCTGACTCTTTCTAACTGCCTAGCTTTGTAAATTTGCTTCTTTCATGTATCTCTGTGTCCTATCTCTGTGCTGCAGATTTCTTTTACCATTCACTGTGTTTATTCCCTCTTATTTCTCATATTATTATGAACTGCCAGCCTTACAAGTCTAGTTTATTTTTGCAGATCAGCTTGATAGATGTGCCTGAGTACAGGAGGAGGAAAGCCATGGCTTTATCACCAAACATCATGCGTGATGCTAGTGACAAGGTAAGTTGTCAATATGACTTTTCATAAGGATTTGATGGTAGCTTGAAAGACCTTTTTACAACACTTTGCCTTTGTTTTATCTTCTACACTGGGGAGGGATTTGTTGGGGATAAAATAGTGACATGTTTCTAATAATCGATTGCTTATTTAGTGCTTAGGTTTGTACAATCGGACCATCAGAAAAGTTAGTGCAATCCAGTTGACTGCCTCCTCTCACGCGCTTTGCAAATGTCAAGCTGCTTGCATGTCTGCAGTGCCATAATGCCATATTAAGAACAAATTTACCTAAATTTGCAAAGGTTATGGTCAATGAGACCATGAGAAGAATATGCAAAGATGTTCACGTGGTAATCCCAGTTGCCAACTATAAATTTTTAAACATATGGAACACTGAATTGCTGGTATTCATTGTTGTTAGTGTGATGGAATTTGGTAGCCTAAATATTCAAGAGACATTGTCATTTGTCAAGTTGATTTTGCTGGCTAATCAATGTACATAATAGGTTTAGTGATTTTATTACCTCTCTTGTTTTTGTTTGCAGATATTAATTCATGGCCAGCCTGGTGAGGAAGTAAGCTTGGAGTTAATCTTAAGGGTAGTTGCTGATGTTGGCCTTGTGGTATGGTGTTTCACTAATCCAAGCATCTCGAGTTTTCAGGAAAACATTTAGTTTTTCATCTCGAGTCTGTCCTGTTTCATTTTTAGGTTGCAGATGTTTGATAATCCAATCAATGCTATTTTTTCCGCGTGTTGCCATGCTGGTATAAACTGTCTTAATTGCATCTTCAGGGACTTCCAAATGCTGGAAAGTCAACACTTCTATCGGCTATAACTCTTGCAAGACCAGACATTGCTGATTATCCGTTCACTACATTAATGCCAAATCTTGGCCGGCTTGGTGGAGATCCTGCTTTGGGGGCGCTGCAGTTTTCCTCGGAAGCAACATTAGCAGACTTGCCAGGTCTAATTGAGGGTGCTCATCTGGGAAAGGTAATGCTTTTGCTTCTATGTTCTTGTTGGTTCCTACACAAAATTTCTTCAGAAGTTTCATGCTGCTTTCCCTTGCTATTTTTCTTTGTACTCATATGGTTTAATTGAACTTCCAGGGTCTTGGTCGCAATTTCTTGAGACATTTAAGGAGAACTAGAGTAATTGTCCATGTTGTCGATGCTGCTGCAGATGACCCTGTTAGCGATTATAAGATTGTCAGAGAAGTAATTTCTAATTTCTTTCATCATTCCCACGTGCCGTTTGGTTTTCACTGTTTACTTCTCAATATTATCCATAGTTGTAACCATAATTTTGTTAGACTAGCATCAGCAGTGTGGTGAGACAGTTTGATAAAATTCTATATGTTGATAGGAGCAGAAATGCTGAGTCATATTGCTAGTTTGTATACAGAAAGCTTAATGAATCAAGTCAAAGGGAAGTGAAAAGTGGTATGCTGTAACTAATGTGCTCCCAATGTTTTTAGGCTGCTACAGTAAAGAAAGAGCAGACCAGTTAAGATTATAATGGTACTAGGCTTCTAGAGAGTGAGGAAACATATAGGATTTTAGAATATAGGATATCAGGCTTGGAATATGTAAAAGTGAAAACTGAATCTTTTGTCTATATTTTGTTTCTCAAGTCAAGATGCAGTGTTTTTTTTTTTGACATGAAGATGCAGTGTTGAACTGTGACTTGGCATGCATATCTTTGCAGGAATTAAGGATGTATAACCCCCAATACCTGGAGCGACCTTACATTGTTGTCCTGAATAAGATTGATCTTCCTAAGGTGCACTTCAATTCCTTTTTTTTTCTCGAACACACATTTTAATTCCTTAATTTTGAGTTAAGCTATTGTCTTCCTAATTGGTGGATGCAATTTCTGCTTCAATTAATCTCATGAAGATTTGACCTCGTGTTAGCGGTAGGTGTTTTAACTATTGTAGCTTTGATCCCACCTCTCCTTGTAGGCCCATGATAGAGTATCATCACTGGCTTTAGAAATATCTTCAATTGGATGTGAAGTAGCCCATGACAAAAATGCCTGCGAAGATAACCTTGGAAGCATAAGCGAACATCCATTGGAGGCTAAAGTTGAAGGCAGTGAAAAGGAACTTGAGGACTATCCAAGACCTCAAGCTGTTGTTGCTGCAAGTGTATTGTAAGTCTCATCACCTTACCAAACTAAATTGCATGTTTATGATGCCTTCAGTTTCAAGCTGTTCATATTCCTGAAGAAAGGATCATAAATTTGATGTTCTGTTTATAATGCAAATGTACAGTTTTGCTATTGCCAGTAAATTTCCTCTGGGCAGCCTAACCCTCGAAGTAATATCGTACTAGTTTAATGTCTGCTTATTTCCTGTCTTATTTTAACACCACCTCACTCGGTTTAACCCCATGGCCTTGGTTCTGCAGGAGGCATATTGGGATCGATGAGATGCTGAAGGAGATAAGGGCAGCACTTAGAAAATGCTTTGATCACAAATTACCAGAGCCATGAACAGGAAGTCAGCATGTCATAGGATTAATACCATAGTCCAGTACTCCGGTAGCAGAAGGGGAGTGAAGTGGATGCCCCCGTGGCACATGCTGACGAGTTTTCAGCTGCAGTAAAACCTATGGTTTGCACTTTCAGCAACAGCGACACCAAATTCTGAAGGATGAAGCCACCCATCTTGAAGTCTGCTATGGTTGGAGACTCGGAGCGTATCTGTTTCCATGATCCTTTTAGAGAACGAGTTTTGCAACGAAACCGCTACAAAACCGTGATGATGCTCCATCCACAACAGATATGATGTCTGTAGACAGCGATATACCATATGTGTCTATGATATGTGACATAGACTAGTTAATCTGAGAAGGTGAGGGTTATTCGATGAATCGGTGCGTCATTAGGCGACTGTACGTGATGTTTTGAGTCACTTGGAATCTTGGATGGAACCACTGCATGTAAAAAACAGCTGACTGGATCTGTGTAGCCCTTTCGGAAAAAAAAAAATCTGTGTACGCGTGATATACCAGCGCTATCTATTGCGGTTTTCACTGCTTGTCACGGCCGTCAGGTCATGGCCTCATTGGAAGACGCCTCAAGAGCGCTTCCTTCATCAGAATTTGTGGGAACTAAACAACGATTCCGATCAGATCGTGAATTCAAGTAATATACGCAAACCCTTCCTTGTTTGGTTCAATTCCAGAATAGCAACGAAATCCATAAAACCAAACATAAACATTGAGATTCAAGCAAAGCGATCGGAGCAGCCATGGCGTCCATGGAGACCATGCACGAGGAGGAGACTACTCCCGTCGTCGGAGTTGGGCCAGCGCCGGGTGCCCAGGGGAACCAGCCAACGGTGGTTGTTCCGCCGTGCCGACACGACAACCCTAACCCTAACCAGGTGAGTGAGGCCGCCGCCGCCGCGGCGGCGATCCGTGCCGCAGCAATGGAGAGGATCGTCCTTGGACTCGGAAGATCCACACCGATCACAAGGAACCCGCGGGGATGGCGGCGGCTGGCCTACATGGTCTTCCCCCCACGCCCCATCTACATCGGTCAGCCGCTGGATGCCCAGCAACTCCAGATGCTTCAGGACGAAAGGTAACCACTCACTCCATCCCCGTCCATCCAATTCGATCCATCGGCACCTGAATCTCCACTGCATCTATACTTTCCTTCTTGTTTCACTGATATGGGTGTATGTTTTCTATTAAGGGAAAGTTCCACGATGCCAGGGTACTTTGAGCGCTTAGCTAGGGATCGAAAGCTTGTGACAGAATGCCTGCACCATTACAACTCTAAGAATCCGGTTCGTGATCTATCCTATCCCCCTCGTTCCATGTGTTCCTCTCTTCCTATCGCTCACATTCCTGCATCCTATCAATTATCTTACCTACCTATATGCATTGCACACACAGATTAAATGGACAACGAACTGCCCTGCTGGATTGTCACCCCTTTGAATTGGGTTTACCATAGCAAAAAAAAAACACTAATACATGCAAAATTGTTTATGTTTGTCGCATGAAGATGATGTTAGTGGATTTGTGGGCAAGTTAATCTCTAATTATAGTTTTGGCAAACTTTGCTGACAATAATTACACAAAAAAAATTGTTCAAATTTGTGTTGGAAACAAGTATTAAATATTAAAGAACCGATTCAGTAAGTAAATGAAGTAGTGAACTCAAATCATCCATACTTCTTTCTTTCTTTCTTTATTTTTATCAATTTCTTTTTCCGTTACAAATTTCCTTTCCCCTTGAATGATTGGTTGAGTCAGGGAAATGAGTATGAGCCTGCTCCTGGGGTGGTGATCCAACATTTCCATTTTCACAATGGCATTTGCTGGACGCATGGCAACTTTGTGGCTCGTCAGAAGCGCTCTGGTTGCTTCTCCTTCCTGCCTGCTCCACGGACTCTCTTCTTTTTCGAGCTCGCTTATAGAGATGGTTTTGATGGAGTCGTCACATGCACCCCCTTAGGTATGAGACCTACTTCTTACTAGCTTAATGTATAATTATCTGTGGAGTCTCTTATGGCATATATATCATATGTGTTCACTGGTAGATCATTCCCTTTCGTTAGTGCCAAATGTAGGGAAAAAAAGGCAAAACTATAGGGTTTTCACTAGAAGGAATGCCACCATACTGAAAAGGCCACCACTGAATGCACAAGATTCACCTTAGTATATATTATACTATTTTATTTATCAAGTAGTGCTATTGACACCAATTGTTAAAAACTACTTGACCATGAAACTAAGGGATTCATGATCCAGTTACTAACGAGACAAGAATCAGACACCTATGCCCTTACAAGCGTGCAAACTTACTGTTAAAACTTTTCTTTTGCCCATGTTCATTCTGTGGCAGTCAACTATTTGCATTATGTTCATGTGTTGTTCATACTTCAATCCCCACATAACAGGATGCCACAGCCTCACATATTTCTTCCCACCCTGTCACTGCCTGCACTTCTGCAGGGCTGCCGCCAATCCCCACCTCTAAATTAAGGTAAATGTCATCTGACCATCCTGGCGGAGGAGGCAGGAAATGCTTGTGAGGGAATAAGGGAAAAGCAGGGCGGGAAGGTAGTGGATGTGTATGCAGCTCGAAGTTACGCCTTTTCTCTCTATCTTGCATTGCTTGTTTAGCAGTTCCACAGCCGGTCAAACTTTTAAACCATGGGTTGCCCCTCTTCAACAATTGCATTTAATCAGAGTCTAGATAACCCATTCCTGATCATGCATCTCCAATGAACCTTGTGTGGAAATTTGGACAGACTGCATATGGCAGTTGACCTGTTTCTCCTGTTGTTGGCAATTGGCATATAGAGTTTATATTATATTATCCTATTAGGGTGGCTGGGGCTGGTGACATGATGAACTTGTTTTCTAGGATATGGTCAGCTTAGAGTACTCTGTACTTCCCTATTCTTTTTTTCTGGGTCACCAAAGAGATCAACTATTTGCAATTGTGGTGTCGTGGCCAGACTTCCTAGTTTCTACAGTGTCTTTTCTATTACAATTGTTGCTACAACTGCAATCTATTTGCACTTCTTTATTATATATTAACAATCCTGATTAGTGCCAGAGCTATCACATTCTCATGCTTTCTTCTGTTTCTTCTGCTTTCAGATGAACCTGTTACCGAAGCCTACAGTGTCTTGGGTTTCCCTCTTTGGTGGTCTACTCGTCGTAGTGGCAAATGTATGACCCCCTCCCTCCCTCTCACTCTTTATGTAGCACAGCACGATTGTCTTTATATTTTGTGTGGCTTCCTGTGTTTTTACAGTGGATTCCATTTGCAAGACATGCTGCCGTCGCTTTGATGTTCCGCATCCTGGCATACGGAAGATATTTGCATGTGGACATAGCAAAGTGGAGAAAGTCTGTCAAATGTGCTATCTTGGCTCCAATGTGCTGCATCCATACCCAGGAGAATTCGCGTTTGGCTATCACGAGCAGCTACTGAGCACTGCTGCTATCAATCACGGTGGATAAGAATCTAGCTTCTTAGTTTACTGCTACTACTACTAATATGATGCTTAAGATGGACCTGCCTGCAGTATCGCTATATTGGGCTTGTTTAGTGGTCACTCTGCTTGTACAGTGTACTAGGAACTTGAACGTATAAATAACATGTTTGAGATTCGGATAACTGTTGCTATGTTTTCGTTGTGAAAAAAAACGTAGTAGAAACCAGGCCCGCGCCATCGTTGAATTCGTTCGGAATCGCATGCTCTGTGATGTTACATTTGGATTTTTGGAATCAGCAGCGGCATCTCTTGCGGTTTCCACTGCATTTCCCGACCACCTGCAGGCCCTTCTCTTCTGACTCCGGAACGAGCGCGGCACTGCCTGCCTGTTGTGCGGGGAAGACAGCGACGCGTCATGCTCATGCCAATTGCCAATGCCAGCCTGAACTGTCAGCTTGCGCCAGAGCGCGGGCGCGCAGCCGGCTCGACCCGAGCATATCCAGTGGATGCGGGCGGCGATTCCATGGCGCACTCTGCCCGGCCCTGCCTCCTCCGTCCAACGCCTCCGCGCCGCGGCGGCCGGCCGTTTCCCTCGTCTGAGTCGTCTCCGCCCCTCCCTAAAAGGCCCAAGCGCCAACAAAAGCGGAGCTGCAGAACCTCATCCAGGCCACCAACGCAACGCTACTGCTCTATACATGGCGTGGGACGGCGGCGAGGGTGCGGTCGGCAAGGTGACCTGCGCGGCGTGGATACGGCGGCGGGACGACGACGGGCCGCCCGGCATCGGCCGCCTCCTCGTCGCGTTCGGCCGCGGCGCCACGGCCTCGTCCCCGCCGCTCGTCGACCTCCTCGAGTTCGACGCCAGGGCCTCCGCGCTCGCCGCCGAGCCCCTGGTGAGTGGTGACTGCTTCTCCCGTGCGCGCTCTGGCGTCTGGCCGCGGTCTGATCGCGAGCTGAACTCATGTGCTTCGCGATTGCTTGTGGCTTCGCAGGTGAGGGTCGTCGTGGGCGAGGAGGCAGCCGACACGCCGCGGGCGATCGCCGTGCACCCCGGCGGCCGGGAGTTCGTCTGCGCCACCGCCAAAGGGTGCAGGTGAATCTCTTACAAATTAACACATTTGCTTGACGTGCTGCTTGAATTGTCAGAAAAAAAATTCCTTTTAGAAAAATTGACATTAGTTGTACAAGTAAATTGAATAGTTTAGAGGGCCGGACTTTTGGCCATACTTGAATATGTAATTTGGATTTCAATTTTTATGTGCCTTAGATAGACATTGTTAGGTCCATTTGATTTGTATATGTGCAGGACTGAAGTTCCATCTCTTGCCTACCTGCCTTATCTCAGTCCACTTCACTGTTATCTGATCTGAATTTGTTTTCTCTACACCAATTGATTTTTTTTTCGGAACAACTAATAGGCAACCATTGCCATTCTTCAGGTTTGTAATGAATGTTTCGACTAAGCGTGTGTGTAATTGCACCCCTTGTAATATCATATATGAAGCCCTTTGTTTCCTATACAAGGATCACTTACATTTTTCATCGGTGTTTACTCCTTTTAAACTATTATATGCTTTGAAACTCTTGTAGGGTGTTCAAACTGGTTTATAGAGATTTTGGTATCCACCTTATTTCAAGCGATACTTCACCTGTCCAATCTGTTGGGCCTCAAAATTGTTTGACATTCAGCACCGATGGTACTAAGTTTGCTATTGGTGGTGAGGTATGAGCTCATCCTGTCTTGATATTTCAAATTTCTACTGTTATTGTATTAATGATATGGTATGATTTGTATTTTTCTCTCGAAGTCTTGATCATTCTTCTAGTGATAACTTTCAAAATAATTTTGTTTTTTACTATTTTTTTTGTTTTATACTAAATCCGGTGTATTTCACTACGACAGGATGGACATCTCAGAATATTTCATTGGCCAAGTCTCCAAGTAATTTTGGACGAACCTAAAGCTCACAAGTCCTTCCATGACATGGACATTAGGTGAACAATGTGGAAGCTGCTTTTATTTGTCATTGTTTCCTGCATGAATCTAAGCTTGCATTTATTATTACTTGATGAATCTAAATGACTAAATTGTCTTCTGATGTGGTGCTTCTAACCTTCTCATGTAGCTTAGATTCAGAATTTTTAGTTTCGACATCGAGTGATGGTTCTGCGAGAATATGGAACATTTATGAGGGGTCTCCACTGATCAACTTGACGAGATCTGAGGTATGGTATGACAACTTATTGTATTTCCCGGTCATGATAGTTGAAACTGAATTGTTTGTCTGATCTTCTTCTCTATGTTTGTTTACAGGATGAGAAGATTGAGTGTTGCCGCTTTTCTAGGGATGGAACTAAACCTTTCCTGTTTTGCACACTTGTAAAAGGTAATCCTTTGAATGAAGTTAAATAACTGCAGCAGCAGCCACCAGCAATCTATAATCAAATCTTTCTCTGAAATAGGGCATAACGTGTTGACTATGGCTGTGGACATAAGTAACTGGAAGAGAATTGGATACAAAAAACTTTCTGCAAAGCCCATTTCGACACTCTCAATTAGCTTGGATGGGAAGTATCTTGCACTGTAAGTGAAGGAGATCCTGACTATTGAATTGACTCTGACAACACATTTCTATCTAGCATTTTATTTTTAGAACACCTGCCATTATATTCCCAAAGCTTGAAACTGCTCCTAATATTTATTTTTCCGACATTATAGGAAATCCAATCTTTCTTTTGCATTTTCCATTGGTTGTCCATCTTCCTGTGCACTTTGGTGAGCTGAAACCATTATTTTTATTCAAAGTTATGTAGATTGTGGTAAACTGTACCTGAAGGAATATGTGTAGTTTCTTATTTCTAAAAAAAATTGCAAAAAATGCAGCTGTTGCAGATTAATAGTGACAGCATAACCTGAAGTTTATCCAGTTGAGTCAAGAACATAGTAGCTGATGCTGTTACCATGCTCTCAACCAATTGATTATATTGGAACCAATATAACTGCTCTTTTCCTTCTTTTTTTAGAAAAGGAGCATATCCAGTTACACTTGCCATAACCCAGTTACACTTTTTTGAAACTATAATTTTCTATCTGTCAATATTTGACCCAACACGTGATTTTCCTTTGGCTGTGAGGTTTCATTAATATGGATCACTTTTCACCTTTATTTAGAGGAAACCGTGATGGCGACTTTTGTGTCGTAGAAGTAAAGAAGATGGAAGTTGCTCACTGGAGCAAGAAGGTCCATCTTGGCTCGCCAATTTCTTCCATTGAATTTTGCCCTACCGAAAGGTAATCTTTCGTCTTTTCTGCAAGAAGAGAGACAAGCCGAACATCACTAGAGTGACAGGTTACTAGGTTAGCATTACTAATACTAAGCACTCCATTACTTAGCAACGATCCCAGGTTATAACCAGAACAAAAGACTGTGGAAACGAATTGTCTTTCTGTAGCACTGGGAACTTGATATGTTTCACAATTTCAGCACAGGTGCACATCATTGGTTATGAATTTGCGCATGCATGACTAGGATACATATGCTAGCTCGGGTTCTCAGTGGAACGAGCAAAATGTTTTCTCCACAAGCATCCACACCGTACTCAACATGCCTTACCCAGGTGGCAAGTTCAGGTCATGGTATGCACTGTGTCACTGTGATACTAGTCTCTTTGGATATTGCAGGGTTGTAATCTCCACCTCACATCAATGGGGAGCCGAGGTAACGAAACTTGACGTCCCTCCTGAATGGAAAGGTACGCGTCTGTGTCTATGCAAACGGGTCTTGCTCTACCAGCAATTTGCCAAAATGCATCCTCACTTTTCCCTCCTGGCCACTGCAGTGTGGCAAATCTGGCTGGTGCTTCTAGCGCTCTTCGTCTCATCAGCCGTACTATTCTACATGTTCTTCAAGCACGCAAGGCTCAACTTGTGAAGCCATGGAGTACACTACAATATACATACACCTCAAAATTCTGATGATTGGTCATACTGAACTTCAGCATGGCCATCTGCCGACAGCGCTAATAGCTCGGTTGCCCTGACGATCTTTCCGCACGCTGTCCATCACCATTCATTCTTAATGCTGTTCCAAGCTCCAGCCCTGATGCTATAGAGTTTTGTACCTGAACTATTCCACATCGTGCCTTACATTTCTGTTGACCTCTCAATAAGTGAAGGAAGCACAAGCACAGCCCGTTGTGTCCATCCAAAATGTGTTGCTAACCGAGGGTGATCAATCTCGAGCCTGTTGCAGTGTTTGCTAGCTGCTTCTGGGCGTATCGTTCAATCTGAATCCGATTGGTGACATGCTGACGCTGTCGGCTCATCACCTTCAGGCCACCATCGGATACTGTGTCAAGTCGAGTGTGAACGTTTTGTAGAAGGTCACAGACTCACAGCAGCCAGAGCGCCGTCGCTGGTCAGCAGTTGCCATACAGGGATGACGCTCGGACAGGGACTTGCTTTGACTTGCAGTGTTGTGATTCTGGTCACCGGTTATAGTATGTAGACCCATCACCTGTCTCAAATTGTTTTTTTTTTTTGAAAAATTCGTGTCTCACAAATCCATGGGCTTGTTCTGTGGACTGAGGTGAAGAGCATCAACACTGCATTTTTCTGAGCTCTGAAACTGACCGCATTATTTTTCAAAAAAAAAGAAACTGACCGCATTGCGTGGCGTCTGGACGGAAAACTGAGCAAGTTTGTGTCGATGTGCTGTGTATGCTTGCTTTCACCGACTATTCAACTCATGAGCAGAGTTCTTTTTTTTAAAAAAAAAGCAGAGACTTGGCTCCTTCGCTGTCACCTTTGATTCAATGATTCCCGCTTGTTGGATCTCAATCAGGGCCTATATGCATTGGATTGGACATGAGATCCTACCGCCAGTACATCACTTTTCGGCTGCTCATGAGCCTATAATGCCTTTAGTTACAGTAGCCTATCTTGTCAATGCTAGATGCAAAGTACGGAGTATGCCCGTAGAACAAGAGGCTCGGAGCAACAATGCTTCAAGCCTCGAAAAGACACGTTGAAAGATGCAGCCAGAAAGGAGTATCCTTGGGGAGATCCTCCTACTGATCTCTTTGCCAAGGGTACATGGTTTCAGCCGAGGTGACCGGTCTGGTGATCTTTTCGGTTTGCAAATCGAAATTAGGCATCACTATTCTCCTAGATTGTGGCAATGATCACTTCTAAAGTGGAAGGTGGAAAGGGCTATTTCAAAGGAGGTTTTGTTGGTGCTTTTGGCGCACAAATGTGGGGAGAAGAGAATCTCCTTTCCTTTGCTCCGGTCGTGCTCATGCGTCGCCGATCCCTTGGCAGCTAGCTGTTGTCACGCTTGGGGCAGCTGTGTTCTGTTCATCTTTGCTCTCGTTTGGCTGGTGTGCCGACTCGTGCCCTCCCCTCAAAGTTTCAGCTCAAGTGCGTGGCAGCTGGCTAATAATAAGGAACTCTTCTACTAGGGATGAAGTGCATCTATTTTTAGGTCATTGGGTCGACCCAAAACTTAGAAAAAATGAACTAGAATGACATGTCATCTAAATAATTTAGAAGGTAGAATAAACTAGAGTGGCTGACAAAAAAACACCATTGGGTATCCACTTGCATCCCTACTTCTACCTCATCTTGAAAATTACGTTTTCCTATTATTGTTATTTTTGGGTTATTGGGTCGACCCAAAACTTAGAAAAAATGAACTAGAATGACATGCCATGTAAATAATTTAGAAGGTGGAATGAACTAGAGTGACTGGCCCAGAAAACACCATTGAGTACCCACTTACATCCCTACTTCTACCTCATCCTGAAAATTACGTTTTCCTATTATTGTTATCTTCGCAGCCTTACGGCTGATTCCCCATTACATACTACTATCACCAAATAACTAGTACGGTATTGTATTTTTTTTCTTGTTCACAAACATATGGTAAAAATAAAATCAAATAAAATATAAATGGCGGTCTATAACAGGTGGGGTTAATGTGGGAGCAAAAGAACTAAGAGGACCATGGCATGTGTTGCATGTGCTTTGTATATCAAACAAATTAAAAAAGACCAAGAAGAGAAAAGCAACTCCATGACCATGATGCTGCCAGTAGT
This sequence comes from Echinochloa phyllopogon, assembly GCA_033239725.1. Classification (NCBI taxonomy): domain Eukaryota; kingdom Viridiplantae; phylum Streptophyta; class Magnoliopsida; order Poales; family Poaceae; genus Echinochloa; species Echinochloa phyllopogon. The sequence goes on along the minus strand of BTCW01000009.1, from coordinate 3,685,245 downwards.
GAACCAAAGGTTTGGCAAAAGGTTTGCAGCTCCCATTTTACTTTCAGATGAAAGTGGGGTTTATGGGCCTCTGAAGTCTGAAAGATATAGTGAGCGTGGGTCCACCACGTTTTGGTGAAACGGACATGCATCTCCGTCAGTTCTAGGAGTCATGAGTTCATGACCCAAAGAAAGAACAAATCTATCCACTTTTGAATATGCCGAATTATAGGTGTATATATGTATACATACACTACTTGGTGGCGGTCACTTTCTACGCTGTGTCGTTCTGCGCATTGGTGCGTCTGAAATCTGAAGCCGCCCTCGTCCCTGCAAATCCACTCCAGTATCTCACAAAAAAGAGATGCAAAAAAGAGAACTCTTTTGAGACTGCTGAAGAAAATTGAACCTAAAAATAAAGAATCTGGCATGGTTTTGCCTGTGGGAACGACGTCGCCGGAGAAAAGATGGGCATCGCCCAACTTCTCGGCGCGCCATGAAAAACCAACAGCTGATCACCAAAACTTTGCTTTCCGGCCTCTCTCATCACTCGGATTATTCAGCAAAAAAACAGTGTTCTGGATGATGAGGACAAATACACAGGACAAAGGAATGAAGACACGTTCACTTGAGATTTGAGAGTTGGAAACTTGAGGTTAAGTCTATTTTCCTTCTCTGTTTTTCCACTTCAGCAACTATTCTATACTGTACTATTTTGAGCAACTATACCATACTGTACTATTTTGAGACCGGCTTGTCACTATAAGGTGAAGTTCCTAAATTCTTTATTTAAATAAGTGGGCCTAGCTCAACTTGTTAGTATATGGAAGATGTTGTGCATCTTAACCACCCAGGTTTGAGTCCCCTCTAGCTTGAATTTGAGTGCCTGCTTTCTAATTTCTCCTAGTTTGGCTCACATTTTTTTAGAAAAAATATTATATTTAAAGAATACCTCCCCAGCCGCAGGAAGGCAATGCATTTCCCAGAAAAAAATTGGTCATGTGGATAAAGATCAGAGCAGAGATGTGTGCGGGCATTGTATGGTACAGTAGCCGCCTACCGGGCTCCCAACTTGGCAGGACAAATAAACCTATGACTCCATCTCTCGAAAGAAAGATAAACATATGACTTGCACTCAAGCACGCACACGATCTACGCATGCACGCGTGGCCGGCCTTTTGACTTTATTCCATCACTTTTGACGAAATTCTTGGAGAGTTTGGCCACAGCTGATCAAGGAGATCTCTCTTGGCATTGACATGCACAAACACGCATCACTCCTTGCACGAGATCTCTCGCTCGTGGCGTTGACGATGACGTGCACGATCCGTGAGTGGTGGTACACGTACGCAGCTAGTTCTCTGTCAGGGTTACATGCAGTAGTGGTAGACGAAGAGTCAATGTACGCAAAAACGAAGCGTGAAAGCAAGTCGAGCACGCGCAATGGATTGGTGCTTATCCGGAGCCGGGTCCAATATACCCGGCCGGGAGCTAGTGCTGGCTGGGGACTTGGGGTAAAGCTAGAGGTAACACGAGGTGAACGTGCCATGCGTAAACACGTTTAGTGTGCTGATCCATTATATTAGCAGGCCGTAACGATGATGCCAACTTTATTCCATACACTCCCGCTTCCCGGTGCCAACTTATTATGTTTCCGTGATGTTAAAATTAGGTATTGGAGCCTGATATTTTCAGGAGTTTGTAGTTTGAGCAACAATAATTTCTGTATTTTGAAAAAAAATCTGTATTTTGAATAAAAAATGCGTAGATGGAAGATTTTAGATTTGAGTCATGGCCGGATATACCGAGTGAAAGTTAAAAAGGATATACCGAGTAGTTTTTTTTTGAAACATTATACCGAGTAGTTAAAAAGTGAAGTATATACTCATGGGTCCTTTAGTGAAAGTTAAAAAGTGAAGTATATACCGAGTAGCCAGGCCCAACGGCGCAAAAGAATGTGCTTTTGTTTATATACAGTTCTTTCAGCACTTTGTTGTGTGGGTTGGTTGTGTCCAGTTCGGTGTGCAATCGTTGCCCTTAATAATTACTACCTCCATTTCCTAATATATGACGTTTAGGACACAGTACTACTATTAGAAATAGGCTAAATTGATTGGTCCTAACGTCATATAAAAAAGGATAGAGGTAGTAATTAGCTCCTTACCATGCACGCTTTGCATATACTACTGTATAAGCCAGCTTGTCAAGATCAGATAATGTTTATTACTACTTGTAATAAAGATTAGTGTCTCGTGACACCATTAGCTAAGCTAGCTTGTGCCGCGGTTAGTTTACTAACATACTTGACCTAGGATGTAGAGACCTTGACTTGGTTACTGGTGAGCCACACATGCGTGTTCGCGTGAAGCGTGCAGTAGTCAGAGTCAGACAACTCTAAAATAAATAACCAACCGGCCGCTAATGCTTGATAAGTTGATATATAACACAAATACAACTTGCAGCATAGATTATTATAAGAACTGATCTCAGCATTTTCTAGAGCATGAGTTACTTACAGATGCAACGTTAACGATGGTGCACACAGTTAGTCTCGGTTTCGTGCATGTGAAGGCCTAGCAATATACAGGCAGCTAGACATAATCACATAAGGATATATCTTGCTGCTGCGTTGCACTCTAGGCTTCGATTTTGGCTGTTGCCCGTGTAACGAGGGCACACAGCAGTAAGCTCCAGGATCAGGCACACCATAATCCCGACGTACACCCGTCAACCAAGAAAGAAACGCTTCGAGGCTCCTATGAATTTCGCAGATACTATTTGTTATCATTCAGATCTATTACACCCTCCACCTTTCCTTCAATTGGATCTGGAAAGCTAAAGTGATTAAAAAATTAAAAATATTTATGTGGCTAATCTTCAAAGACGGACTAAACTCCAGAAATTTGCTAAGAAGAAGAAACTACGAGATTGATGGAGACAATTATAATTGTGTGTTATGCAACCTAAATCTACAGGAGACCACATATCCCCTTTTTTTTGCGAAAGAATATCCCCTATTTTTTTAGTGTCCTTTTAGCAGCAGATGTTGGAACTTTGTTGGTATATCATGGGATCAAACTAGGAGATTCTTCTATACAATCCAGAAAGCTAAAATGGAATGTCAGCATGATTTTTTAATGAAAATTTTCAATTCCAGCTTTCAGCTTGAAAAATATGGAAACAGAGAAACACACAAATCTTTACAATAACTCGGGCTTCGTCGGATCTTGGAAAACTTGCTTTGTGAATACTGTAAAGCTTCACCTACACAGATTTAGGCCTACTCTTAGCCATAGTGTTTCTATCTAGCTGAATAGCATTCTCCCACTGTAAAGCCTTCTCGTGGCCTCGCCTTTCTTCTTTTGTTGGCTGCCGTTTTGTTTTAATTTTAACTCTCCTAGATGTTTCTTCTTTTTAATATTTAGCAATAAAATACCGGGAAAAAAATGCAGATACTGCATCTTCTCGCCTTGACAAAATGCATTTGAGGAGTAAAGACATTGTCCGCTGTCATGACCCAGTAAATGTCGTTAGCCGTTGTCACGGCCATGGAGTTCTTCGCCCAGATGCTCATTCGACAACGAGATTTTCTACACCTACTTGTTACCATCTTCCTATTGTTTAACATCAATTTGTCGCTTATCATCCGGTTCTTGTCAAGGAAGTGGTTGCCAGTGGCCTCCGCATCTAGTTTTTCTCGATAGGGTAACAGAAAACTCGGAAACAGATGGCCATGGCAGTTTCGTAAGCACGAGAGGACACACAGAGACACACTAGTTTAAAACGTAATCTGTAGTTATTCACCTCGATGTTTTCACAGGAAGGATGTATAATCACACTGCAGACATGGCCGCTTCTGGTTTCTTATTCCTTTCCCACGTGGCACAGTTGCATCGCTTAAAAGTTAAAATCGAAGCACACAAGATGGCAAGCCGGTCCTACTACCTCTTGGGATAAGCAGGGCCAGACCAGCATAACACTAACGCTTCAGTCACGCTCTGTTTAGTCAACAGAGATCGCTCTCATTAGTCCATCCAAATCCTCCCAGTAAACCCTCAAGTCAAGGTCGTCGATCTGATGAATCATGCAGCCGTTTGTGATTAATCTATGACAATTGCATCAGAGACCCTGAAGTTTCTGTGAAAGCACATGCGGCCTCTCCAGTCTCCAAGAATGGTGGATGCCGCCTAATGTGTTCTGCAGGTAAGCTGTCTGTTCCTGTGTTCCATTCCCTGAATACCAGGGCGAAATGGTGAACAGGAAGTCTATTCCTTGAAGAGTTGAAGACCATGGCATGTCTTGGTCCACAGCTCAAGACTGCAGGATGGTTGAGCTGCCAAATAGTTCCGCTGCATTGATCATCTACTAGCCTGTGATAAAACAACACTGCAGCTATAAACTTGCTTAGACGAACTTGATTCAACACGTGTGGACTCTAACTAGCCACCTAAAGCTTGTCTGAATTGGCCAAAAACTTTCTAAAATTTAGTCAAAATTTTTGTGGTCACTGTTGCTGTACTCAACACTCGGCAAGCGACCTTTTTTTTTTGAGAGAGAGGATGCAAGTGGCATGCTAGTGACGCTCACTCTCTGCAGTCTCCACAGGGCACAGAGTTCAGCAACACAAACCTTGGCCTTCTCCTACCATCCACTCGCTTGCTCAGCTCAGATTAGCCTCACGATTCTCCCTTGTTCTTAAGGATTCCGCTTTCTTCTATCTATATATACAGTCACACAGGCACGCGCTCTGCCACTCACCGGCTCGCAGTCGCCACCGTCAGACCAGACAGCCGGCGCGGCAGAGCACAGCGCTGCCGAGCTAGAAATTAAAAGGAGGATCGAGGCGGTTTGGCGCGATGGCGTTCGCGTCCGGCGCCGGCGCCGGCGCCGCCGGCGGCCCGCAGATGCTGACGGCGCGGTTCGTCCGGCAGGTGGTGCTCGGCCGTTGGTTCATGGTGTTCGCGTGCCTGCTCATCCTGTCGGCGTCGGGGGCGACGTACATCTTCAGCATCTACTCCAAGGTGCTCAAGTCCTCGCTCGGGTACGACCAGCGCACGCTCAACACGCTCTCCTTCTTCAAGGACCTCGGCGCCAACGTCGGCGTCCTCTCCGGCCTCATCAACGAGGTGACGCCGCCGTGGGTCGTGCTCGCCATGGGCGCCGCCATGAACCTGGCCGGGTACCTCATGATCTACCTCGCCATCGACGGGCGCACGGCGCGGCCGCCCGTGTGGCTCATGTGCATCTACATCTGCGTGGGCGCCAACTCGCAGTCCTTCGCCAACACGGGCGCGCTCGTCACCTGCGTCAAGAACTTCCCGGAGAGCCGGGGCATCGTGCTCGGCCTGCTCAAAGGCTTCGTCGGCCTCAGCGGCGCCATCTTCACGCAGCTCTACCTCGCCATCTACGGCGACGACGCCAAGTCCCTGGTGCTGCTCATCGCCTGGCTCCCCGCCGCCATCTCCATCCTCTTCGTCCACACCGTCCGCATCATGCCGTACAACCCGACGCGCGGCGGCCGGCGATCGTCGGCCGGCGGCAGCAGCAACGGCCCCTTCTTCTGCTTCCTCTACATCTCCATCGCGCTCGCGACCTACCTCCTCGTCATGATCGTCGTGCAGAAGCAGGTCAGCTTCTCCCACGCCGCCTACGGCGTGTCCGCCGCCGCGCTGCTCCTCGTCCTCTTCCTCCCCCTCGCCGTCGTCGTCAAGCAGGAGTACATGATCCAGAAGGAGCTCGAGGAGTCCCTCCGCGAGCCCCCCACGGTCACCGTCGAGAAACCAAAACCACCACCAGCCGCCGCCGCCACCGAGCCGCCGCCGCCGCCCAAGATGATCCAGAGCACCACCACGCCGCCGTCGCCGGCGCCGCCCGAGAGCCAGAAAAGATGCTCGTGGCTGCACCACATGTTCAACCCGCCGGCGCAGGGGGAGGACTACACGATCCTGCAGGCGCTGGTGAGCGTGGACATGCTGGTGCTGTTCCTGGCCACCATCTGCGGCGTCGGCGGCACGCTGACGGCGATCGACAACATGGGGCAGATCGGCCAGTCGCTGGGCTACCCGGCCAAGAGCATCAACACCTTCGTCTCCCTCATCAGCATCTGGAACTACGCCGGCCGCGTCACCGCCGGCTTCGCGTCGGAGATCTTCCTCGCACGCTACAAGTTCCCCCGGCCGCTCATGCTCACGCTGGTGCTCCTGCTCTCCTGCGTCGGCCACCTGCTCATCGCCTTCGGCGTGCCGCAGTCGCTGTACGCCGCGTCGGTGGTGATCGGCTTCTGCTTCGGCGCGCAGTGGCCGCTGCTGTTCGCCATCATCTCCGAGGTGTTCGGGCTCAAGTACTACTCCACGCTCTACAACTTCGGCTCCGTGGCGAGCCCCATCGGCGCGTACGTGCTCAACGTCCGCGTCGCCGGCGCGCTCTACGACGTCGAGGCGGCGAGGCAGCACGGCGGGACGCTGGCCGGCGCCGGCGACAAGACCTGCATCGGCGTGCAGTGCTTCCAGAAGGCGTTCCTCATCATCACCGCCGCCACCGTCGCTGGCGTGCTCGTGTCGCTCGTGCTCGTCTGGCGGACCAGGAACTTCTACAAGGGAGACATCTACGCCAAGTTCAGGGACAACGACGCCGCCGCCGCCGCCGAGGAGGAGGATCTGAAGCGGCCGCCCAAGGAGGTGGAGTCAACGCCGGTCAACGGGAGCAAGGGGTAGTGAGTGTCCATGGCGGCCAGGCGCTGGCAACGCTTGCGTTGACTTGGTCGACGAAGAACACACAGTCACACAATGAGCTAGCTAAGGCTCGGTTTTGACTTGATATACGTGTCATCTCCCAGACCATGCTGTTCTCAAGCTCAAACAGAGCTCAACCGAGAGGCAATGGATGGCTCAGTCACAGCTTATCATTGCAGGTGATTACTGATTAGGTGCACGATTAGCGTGGAGTAATCTTTTTAGTAGCGGTGAATCCGGTGATGATAGTATAGAACGAGTGCTTTCCTTTTTGCTGTTGTATGGATGTATACTTGTTACTGCCAGTCTTAAGCTAATAATCCTCTATTGCTCGTTTGGTTGGAGGTAATTAGAAGAAGGGAATGGGTGTTGACAATTGATAGATTAAAATTCTATAGTTTGTTTCATGGCCATGGGAGTTTTAGTGGGATGGGGAAGAGGAATTTAGAGGAGCAATTCCCACTCATCTCTTCCCAGGGGGAGGGGTGGTAATTGGGAGGGAATTTGTTTTGATTGCAAGATGGATACATCTACACCGTTAATCATGACTTAAAATACAATTCCCACTCTCTAGACCCCATAGCAAACAAAGGATATCAAGTCTCACTTAAACTCCCCCTCCTAATTCTCTCCGCAAGCCAAATAAAGGAATGAGACTAAAAATCAATTTTTCAAGTAAATTCCCTCTATCAACTCCCACCACTAATTCCCATGTCCCTTCCCCATCAGTTGCCAAGCACTAATCTGACAGAAAAAAAAGGGCCAAGTTCCATGATAAAAATGTTCCTGATTGATAGGTTTTCAAAAAAAAGAAGTTCTGATAAACTGCATGAGAACACCGAACGGCATTGCTACGTGGGGGTGTTTAGTTCCCTGAAAATGGGTGATAAGGGAAGGTAAAAATGTCACATCGGACACTGTAGCGTACTGTAGCACTTTTCGTTTGTTTGTTGTAAACATTATCCTATCATAACCTAACTAGGCTCAAAAGATTCGTATCGTCGTGTACATCAAAATCATGCAACTAGTTTTTTTATTTACCCACGTTTAGTGTTCTATACATGAAGAGAGATGTTTGATGTAATTTGATGGGATAGGTGAGTAGTGAAGTTTAGAGAGAGAATTTTTCTCTTTTCAAGGGAACTAAACTGGGCCATGATTGCAGGTGATTGACTCCATGCTCTGTCCCACCGACAGTACTACGAGTAAGCAGACTGACTGGCGAGTAGCGATCGCGATGACGACTTGACGAGAAAAGTTGAGAGATGAGAGTAGATGGCAACGGGTACGTACCGCTGGGCAGTGCTGTTTCATACCCGCACCCGCGAATTCGACTCCTACCCGCGAAAAAACCCATACCCACATGCGGATATAAGTTCTTTCCCATACCCGCACCCGATTGCATACCCTGTATAAAATACTAGAATTGTAAATGTGACATATGAAAAAGTTCATACACCAATAAATTTGAGTAAATAAAAATGATAATTGATAATCCTTAACCCACCAATATTATAACAAATCATAAAATTATTAGTTAGTTACCAATATTAAGTCACCATTTACTAACAATATGTAAGTTTATGAGTTTATCACACATTATAGTCGGGTTTATTTTACCCACGGGTATGCGGGTATGGATAGTATGTACCCGCACCCGCACCCGCTTACCCGATGGGTAGATGATGTTGCCCGTTAGTATACCCACGGGTAAAGATATGTTTCCATACCCGCACTCTAATCGGGTAAAACCCATCGGGTACGCGGGTTTCGGGTATCCATTGCCATCTTGAGATGAGACGGCTGCTTTGGAAGCAGATGATTTAATGGCCGGTTGCCGCCGAACGCCGATGTATGGTGGACGGACGGACACGGCCGGACCCCAATCCATCCAAGGCGTACGGAGACTGAAATGAACGCCATCCCCAGCCTGTCTTTTCTTGGAGGTCCATGGCTAGCTCCTCTCCTGCAGGCTGCAGCAATGGCGACACTGATGTCTGAACCATGGGACATCTCACTTGGGTGATCCATGCTTGGCCATCGCTTCGCTGCTGCACCCCCTAACCTGAATTCAATGATCGTGTCTGGAGGATGGAGCACGCCATGGGCCATCAGCTGTGGTCAGGAGAGGGGGATTCAGGTTAGCCACAGGGATTATCTGCATTGCCAGTTTTCAGCCAGGCTTCAGAGCTTCGGGTCGTCGCTTTCACTGATTTTGGTTTGTTTCCAACGTTTCGATGCGCCTGTCTGTCGTGTGACGGCTACTGGTTGAGATCCGGTGGCTCACAACATCAGCCTGAATGTGTTCAGTGTGGATTAGTACCACATGTCTTTAAGGCCCAAATTAATCCACCGTTGGGGGCACTAATGGTGATGGCACCACCCAATCACAGTCCTTTGCATCCAAGGACACCTTTTTCCTTTCCTTTCCATTTTATTTTGTTTTAAATCATGGGCTCCATGGAGGTATATGGCGGACTAAAGAAAATAAAATTAACATTTTGGGCCTGAGGTGTCTTTCACAATCTGGGCCTTATTCTGGGCTCCTTCCGGCTCAGCCCAACGAACAGAATAACCGACCTCTCTCAATTAGGACACGCTATACAATTTACCAGCCCACGACTGTGCCCCTGCTTTCCCTCTCATCGCCGACATGCCGAAGCGGGACCGCGACCGCGAGGGCCGGCGGCGCTCGTCGTCGTCGCGGCGGCGGCGGCGCAGCCCGTCCCCGTCCGAATCGGACGCCGCATCGGACTCCAGCGGCTCGCCCCGCCGGAGCCGGAGCAGCCACCGCCGCAGGAGCCGCCGCCGGAGGGACACACCGTCCTCCTCCAGCGACGCGAGCGGCAGCGGGAGCGAGGATTCCGGGTCGGGCTCCGGAGGCGGCCGCGGACGCAGGGGGAGGAGCGGCGGCAGCAGGCACCGGGACGTCACCGAGGAGCAGATCGTGGAGTACATTGCGAAGAAGGCGCAGAAGAAGGTATTGAGATTGAGCGGTGGGGGTGGGGTTCCGTTTGGTTGGGCTGGAACTAGGGTTGTGGTCGGGGCTTTAAAATTGCTGACTCATTGTTGCCGGTGGTGGTTGTGCAGGCTGAGAAGGTGGCCAAGAAGCTGAAGACGAATGCTGTTTCAGGGTACAACAATGATTCCAACCCCTTTGGCGATCCCAACCTGACAGAGAAGTATGTCAATTTTTTACCCTCATGCAAAAATTTGCAACACTTAAGTAATTGTTCTTATCTCTGGAAGAAATTTGGGACAAAACTACAGCACCTATATCAACATAGCAAACATCTTATTGCTTGTACTTACCCATCTTGTATCCAAATAAATACTGTCCAAATGACACTCATAATAAGACTGTAGCAATAGAACTAACATCTTGTGGCAACCAACTTGGGCAGATATTGGAGTGGCTTTACTATAAATTTCTTTGCCATAATCAACAGCAAAGCTGATTAGGTTGCTGGGCACAGCTAATAGCTCAAGGAGGTGGATTTGGCTTCCTGAATAATTAGGCTATTATGGAACAATACATTATCAATTGAACAGCTTATTATGCTATAGTAGAACATAAAAATGTAAGTGCAGCTTGGTAATGCACTGGCTACAATACATTATCAGTTGAACAGCTTGTTATGCTGTAGTAGAACATAAAAATGAAAGTGGAGCTTAGTAATGCATTGGCTGGTAAGTATGTTACTATTATTAATTTATTATTATCGCTGACATGCTATTTTCTCTTAAACGGCCAGTTTGACCAAGTTATGTTTACATGTGAATTTTCTGACATAACTATGGGGATTCTGTTTGTTTTCATGGCATATGTGGTTGTTTTAAGACAGCTATGCTAAATTTAAATAAATTTTGGATTAGCAGTGTTGTTCATTCAAATTTACCTAATTATTGGTGCTTGTGTCCATTACCTTATAGTTTGGCATATTACCGCACTTTATGTTCACATTCTGATAGGAAGTTTACCTCGGGATAAGTTTTATAATGTTTATGGATATTGTCAAGTAAAATAAAATGTTGGTGGCTTCCTTGAAGACCCGATTATTTGTTACCCTATTTTTGCATTACCACTACAAGATTCCTTGAACAGCTGCTTCCATGTGTGACGAAACAATATTCAAAGAAGGATGCCCTCTATCTTGTCTCTTTACAGGTTTGTTTGGCGAAAGAAGATAGAGCGTGATGTATCTCAGGGACAAAAGGTGGATATTTCTGTCAAATCTGAGAAGAAGAGACAGCAAGAAAGAATGGTACTATGAACCATGAATTATACATCTGTTCCGATGGTTAATTATTAAAATTTTATAGTATAATGTAGTCTATGTACCCCTTAACTTGAAGATGTACTTTCATTGAATTAAAAGGTTCATAACTTCATATATATTATTTTTATTTTAATCAATCTTTGTCATGGAGTTGTGTACTGTACACTGGCAGTTTTCTAGTCAGCAATTTTGTTGTTCGGTTTTTCTTCCAAAAGAAAGGTGAAGATTGTGTTTTTCTGCAGTTTATAATCCTAATATCCACTCTGTCAAATATATAGGCTGAAATAGAAAAGGTCAAGAAAAGAAGGGAAGAAAGGGCAATTGAAAAGGCACAGCATGAAGAGGAAATGGTTTGTATTTGTAGATACTCTCTTTTACAGTAGTCTGTAATATCTTATGATCAAGTAGTTTTTCATTTGGAACTAAATACATGTATTTGCCATTTTTCAGCAACTGCTAGCTAGAGAAAGAGCACGTGCCGAGTTCCAAGACTGGGAGAAGAAAGAGGAAGAGGTTACTATTTAGAACCTGACAGACACCATACAATTCTTGTTGGAGTCAATATGGACTTGTTATTTATCTAACATTTCTCATTTTGAAATGCAGTTTCATTTTGATCAAAGCAAAGTCAGGTCTGAGATCAGGTTGCGGGAGGGACGTACAAAGCCTATTGATGTCCTCCTGAAGAATCTTAATTTCTCAGATGAATTTGATGTTGAGTTAAATGAGCCTTATCTGGTGTTCAAGGTAAGCATAATTTCTTCACCCTCTTCTGCTTGCAATTTTCAACTGAGAAGAAAAAACATTGCTGATCCGTAATTCCGTATCTTAATCATTTCTAAATGCCCCTCCCTCAATTAAGGTAGAGGAAATGTCTTGCGTAATGTTCTGTATGGGTTTTAAAACCAGACATCCAATATATATTCTCACCACACATCGTACAAAACATTTAAAAGAGTTGTTTTTTTATAACCTAGCACTTCCTGAAATATATGTATTTTTGCAATATCAGGGATTAACAGTTAAAGAAATGGAAGAGCTACGTGATGATATTAAGATGCATCTTGATCTGGACAGGGAAAGTCAAACAAATGTGAAGTACTGGGAGGTACATGACTTTTTCTTTCACCCTTGTCCTGAATAACTTTGTTGGCATTAAGATGCATCACTAATAACCTGCTTCCTGAATAACTGTGAGCGGAGATGCATAAAATGACTAGTTTTTTATGTTGAAATGCTTAATATGGAACAGTGTAGTCCTAAATGGGAATTGGTGGGATACAAAACTGACAGGAGCCTCCATTTTCCTATGATATATTTTATTTGGCTAGGAAAAAACTGATTTAGTCTGTCTGGATATAATCTCTATCTCCTTATATGATTTCCATTTAGTTCCTTACAGAATGTGTGATGGTAAAATCCTTGTACGTTCAGGTTATTTGATTTTGTGTTGCTCTGTTCATATGATTAGCAAGAGTGCTAATACATAATGTACATGTTCATCTGAATTCATCAGGCACTCATGGTGGTATGTGACCGGGAGCTAGGTGAGGCTCGGAAAAGAGATGCCCTAGATCGGGCTAGGGTTCGTGGTGAGGAACCACCGCCTGAGGTTCTTGCAGAAGAGAGGGGTTTGCATGCAAGTATTGAGGGGGATGTAAAAAGTCTCCTGGATGGTAAAACTTCTACAGAGCTTGAAGATATGCAAAGTCAAATTGAGTCCCAAATGCGCTCTGGAACTGCAAAAGTTGTTGAATACTGGGAGGCTATTCTGAAACGGCTTCATATTTACAAAGCAAAGGTATGCCAGTGGGTCTGGCGGTCTGCAAATGCCATTCCATTCGTACCATTATACATCCTCTCATTTCTATTAAGCAAGGCGATACTTTGCCACCACTGGTTGGTAACCTGTAGACCTGAACTTCTTAACGGGCTTATAGTCTCAAGCTGCACTATTGAACTTAAGAATATTGATTTTCTAATTTGTACTCACAAAAATCGATCATCTGCATTCAGGCTTGCCTGAGGGAGATCCATGCTTCTATCCTAAGGAAGCATCTACATCGTTTGGAGCATCCTGGTACTGTTGAACAGGAAGTGGAATCTGAGAAAGAAGTTGACGATAAAGTGGAGGATGAGATGCATGACGATGAAGGTATGTCTTCATTTCTGATTACTCAACCAACTCTGTTTTCAAGATACTTGAGTGATTTCTGATGTGTGATCTATTTTTAGATGATAGACGATATTCGCCTGAACCTATACCTCAGCAGACAGATAATCATGTGGAAGAAGAAGAAGAAGATGGATCATTTTCTCCACAGCTAATGCATGGCAATGAAGATGAGGATGCAATTGATCCTGAAGAGGACAAGGCTGAACTGGTAGGAGTCCTGTGTTTCTATCTATTGATATTATTAATAGAGATGTGATCAGAATTGTAGTAGTTATTTGCTGCAGGGCAGTTAGCTGCGTAGTTTAATTGTCATATATGGATTGTTACTAACTGTACTCCAAATTATGTAACAGAAAGATAACAAAAAAATATTAGAACAAAATTATCCGCGAAAAACAAATATTTAGGACAAAAAGGTCTACTGAGTCTTTAATTTTCCCCTAGGACCACCTTTCAAGCTTCTGCAGGCCTTCATGCGCATGTCTTACCTTGGGAGGTCATTGTCATTGGTTCATTTAGATCGTACTTTTGATTGTCACACTCCTTATTGCGACTTCCATTTGAGGGCTCCCTTTGAGTTATTATGCAAAACAAAATGGGAGAAGATTGTGTTCTTAATATCATTATTATGTTCCTAGGGTTCATTTTATGAGTTGATTCGACATTTGGAATGAGGTTGGCAGCTCAGACTTATGCTTTGTGCTTTTCATTATCTCCAGGACCGAAAACGTGAAGCTGTAGTTTTGGAGCATCAAAGAAAAGTTCAGGAAGCCATCAAAGCAAAGGCAAGAGTACCTGATGAGATGGAGGTGAAGGCCATAAAAACAATGGGAGCTATGGAGGAAGGGGATGCGGTATTTGGTGCGGGTGCTGAAGTGAACCTTGATTCACAGGTTTGCATCATTTGCCTTCTGGCTATACTTTGGATCCCATCGCGTTTCTGGCGTTGTGACATACTAACACGACAGTAGCGTGTATCCACATATTCTGTTTCTGTACTAGATTGGCAAGAGAGTTCTCAGAATCCATCTGGGATCTAACATAACTGTTGATATATTTTTATGGGCATCTTGTTATATTCTTAACTGTATAGGACACACACTAAGCTATATCACAATTCTCAAATAATCTCATAACGATCATCTGTTGGAACTCCAAATTGATTTAATTTTGTAGCTTGGTATATTTTGACAGTTAAATATAGGGCTAGTGCTTCATTTGTGTTTGATACCATGGGTGGTAACAAGCTTTACATACTAGAATCGCGATTTAGTAATTTTGGTGCAACGACCTGCTGCATGTGAACGTTTACTCAGCTGGTTGCTGATGGCATATGCTTGTTCCTACTTGCAGGTGTACTGGTGGCATGACAAGTATCGACCAAGAAAGCCCAAGTACTTCAATCGGGTGCATACTGGATATGAATGGAATAAATACAACCAAACTCATTATGACCATGACAACCCACCACCTAAAATTGTTCAAGGCTACAAATTCAATATATTTTACCCTGATCTTGTGGATAAATCAAAGGCACCAACATACACTATAGAGAAAGATGGAAGCACTGGTGAAACTTGCCTCATAAGATTTCATGCCGGCCCTCCATATGAGGATATTGTAAGCATTGTGCCTCTTGTTTATATTTTCTTAGTTTTTTCCATGGGCTTATTCACTTTGTTTTCCTCCACAGGCTTTCCGTATTGTGAACAAGGAATGGGAGTACTCACACAAGAAGGGGTTCAAGTGTACATTTGAGCGTGGGATTCTCCATCTCTATTTCAACTTCAAGCGTTACCGCTACAGACGTTGAAGTACTGTGGTTCTGCTGTCTGCTAGCATAGATTCCTGCCAGTTCTGCATGCTCAATATAGGTCCTACGCCTTGTACTGATTCCCCCCCCCCCCCCCCCCCCCCCCCTGGGGCCAAATGAGATTGTACTGATTTTCCCCCCTTCTGG
Organism: Echinochloa phyllopogon; assembly: GCA_033239725.1. Classification (NCBI taxonomy): domain Eukaryota; kingdom Viridiplantae; phylum Streptophyta; class Magnoliopsida; order Poales; family Poaceae; genus Echinochloa; species Echinochloa phyllopogon. The sequence goes on along the minus strand of BTCW01000009.1, from coordinate 3,670,119 downwards.
GGAGTTGTGCGATATTAAACATAGCAAGCTTAGTTTTGTAGCAGAATTTTTATGCTTGCTAGCTACTTTCAGTAGAATGGTGATCTGTCCTGGTTTGTGTAAACAATAGATCTGTACATGTGTGCTACTGCTATACACCGGATGTCCTTTTAATTCTATGGAATTTTCTGTTGTAACGAAAGAAACGAGGCTGCTTTGATTATGTTCCAGGTCTAGTCGCAATGACTGCAGTTGCTCCTGGCCTCCTGTGTACCCAAACCAGCCTGTAGCCTATCCCATTTTAATCACTATTTATGTTCATGCAATCATGCACAATTCAGTCACTATACTAGTCCTACTATTAGATGGAATAGTCCTACTATTAAATGTGTAGAGTAATATATCGCTAAAACTCGTAGCCAGAGGTTTAAAACACTGATGACGGGAACACTGCCGAGTCGGCAATGTCGTAGTGCAAGTCTGCAGACTAGCTATTGTCTGCAGACTATCTAGTCAAATGCAAAGGCAATGCTTGGCTGAAATCAAGCATTCAGGCGATACGAGCAACCAACCAATGATACGCATTCCCCAGTTACCCAACCCACTATAGTCCCAGTGGTTGGTCTCCATCCGCCAAAGGGCGACACGAGCAACCCAACTAATGATACGCCTGCTGTTGCAGACGCCAAGAAGCTGGAGTTTCCAGGTCCCGCCAAGGTGGCGACAGACCTTCGCGACTGTGTCCTGATGGCCAGCAGACCAAAACCCATCAAAGGCGACAAAAACAATGAAAGCTTATGCTGCCACAGAAAAAGACACAGAAAACGCATTTTCATGCAGCAATCTTTTTTAAAAATAAATAATCATGACCAAAAATCAAAGGGTAAAACTCCACTTCATCTTTTATACAGCAGATAGACCACAAACAAAAATGGCGAAAAATTGGCAACACCAGTTCAAACTTTAAAGGCTCACAGTTGCTATCAGCAGAGACATCCATTTCGTTCTTAGACCACAATGGACATCAAGCTCGGAGCCACTAACTTGATGAAGTTTGTAGCTTCTAGAAGGGACTTGACCAGCCAAAGTCCAGAATCAAATAGGTATCAAAAATATTTCTCCATAAAAAAATGATGAAGTTTGTCCAAAACCAGCTTAAATGATGCTGGAAAACATCATCACAGTTTCTCCATAAAAAAATATATCAAACAGACTTAGCAGCAAGGCAGATATATAAATAACTAAAGAGCAAGCAGCAAGCCACCCAGACCATAAGACTTAAAAAAGTACCTGCAATGGTTCCATCCAAACAGAGTTTCAGGCCTAGAAGAACAACAAGCTCAGTCATAACCTAGCTACTTCGAATACCAAGACAATACAAGCAACAAGCTCCAAATTCAGGACAAGTCCGTAAGAAGAAAACTACCAGAACCATCAACCACCTCTCACCAACATGGCATCCCGATCAAAAAAGAGATCATCCAGCAACAAGAAAGACAGTATGCCGAACTTGGAGCAGCTCAGCAGTAGAACATAACGTCCTTGACGTTGTCCTTAATCTTCGGAAGCTGGCGCACTTCCACAGGCCCCTCACGAGCTACTGCCTGTCCACTGCTGCCAGGGGTTGAGCCACCGTCTGAGCTTTCTCCTTCAACATAGTAGCGAGCACGGAATGCGGCCAGGTGGGCATAGTAGGCAGGCGGGACTACGAAACAATGAGCACCACATTAGTGATGACTGGTTAACTGTTAAGCAAGTACAACATAAAAGAGTATGAGTAAATGATGCACGACTCAAGAGAAAAGTTTATCATATCACATACCAGCCTTACAGGGTATCAGTAAGATTGATTATAACGAACGATAATAATCATGAATCCCGCAGATAAAGATGATGTTTAGGGCTGACAACAATATCCTTGATTATTTGTTTCAATGACAACAATGAGCACCCTATTAGTGATGACTGGTTAACTAACTGTTTAGCAACTACAACATAAAAGAGTAGGAGAGGAGTAAATGATGCACAATTCAAGAGAATAGTTGTTCATATGACACCTTAAAGCCAGGGTAACAGTAACATTGACCATAACAAAGAAATGATAAACATGAATCCAGCAGATAAAGATGATGTTTAGGGCTGACAGCAATATCCTGGCCTATTTGTTTCAATGAAAACAGATGACACATTGCAGAGAGGTTACGAATACTACTACGTATTTGTGTTCAATCAGTACTCGATACACCCAGGATGCACTAAGATGTACCAGGATCTGAAGGATAAGTTCTGGTGGAAGAAAATGAGAGAGGACATAGCAGAGTATGTAGCCAAGTGCGACTCTTGTCGAAGAATCAAAGCAGAACATCAAAGACCAGCAGGACTACTGAAACCACTGGAAATTCCAATGTGGAAGTGGGAAGATATCAGCATGGACTTCGTAGTTGGCCTACCCCGCACTCAGAAAGGGAATGATGCCATTTGGGTCATAGTTGATCGACTCACAAAAGTAGCTCACTTTATACCAGTCAAAAGCACACACTCAGTAAGCAAACTAGCAGAGCTATACATAGACAACATTCTCAAGCTGCATGGGGCACCAAAAAGCATTGTGTCAGACAGAGGACCCCAATTCACAGCTCAATTCTGGCAAAGCCTACATCAAGCCATCGGGACAACCTTAGAGTATAGCACAGCTTACCACCCTCAGACAGATGGGCAGACCGAAAGAGTGAACCAAGTTCTCGAAGATTTGTTAAGAGCATGTGTTCTAGCATACAGTACAGACTGGGAGAAGAGTTTATCTTACGCAGAATTCTCCTACAACAACAGTTACCAGGCCAGCCTACAGATGTCACCCTTTGAGGCACTTTATGGCAGAAAATGCAGAACACCTCTAATGTGGTCAGAGGTGGGAGAACGAACATTCTTTGGACCTGACATGATTGTAGAGGCAGAAGAAAATGTGGCCAAGATCCGAGAGCACCTGAAGGCAGCTCAGAGCCGACAAAAGAGCTATGCAGATAAAAGAAGAAGAGATCTGGAGTTCGAAGTAGGAGACTTCGTCTACCTGAAAGTGTCACCCCTCAGAGGGCATAAGAGATTCCAAGTGAAAGGAAAGCTAGCACCCCGTTTTGTTGGACCATACCAGATACTGGAGAGAGTAGGAAAGCTAGCCTACAAGCTAGACCTACCAGAGGAACTAGCGGGAGTACACCCAGTGTTCCATGTATCTCAGCTGAGAAAGTGTTTGAGAGTACCAGAACATGAGATCAAGACAGAGGCATTAGACCTACAAGACACTTTGGAGTACCTGGAGTACCCAGAGAGGATACTAGACAGAGCAGTCAAAGAGACCAGAAGCACAGCTATTCCGTTTTGCAAAGTACAGTGGAGCAATCACTCAGAAAGGGAAGCCACTTGGGAAAAGGAGTCAGTGCTGAAGGAGAAATACCCCCACTTGTTTAAACCATAGGTAATCACAAATCTTGAGGACGAGATTCTTGTGAGGGGGGGAGACTGTAACAACCCTAATATTCCTATAGGTTTTTGTTGAGTGCAAAAAAATTTGAATTTAAAAATTTTTGGTGGAATTGTGTGCATGCAAACAAACATATAAGAGTGTCTTCTATTTGCTCCCTAAATTCTTAGGCAATTTAAATTCAAATTTAAAATCAAATTGAAGTGCCAAGGAGGAAATAGTGTGATTTGGATTTATTTGGAATTATTTGGATTTTTGGTTGGTTTAAATTCAAATTCTAGATTTGAATTCAAACTCTAATTGACTAAACTAATTCAAATCTCTTCTAACTGTTCGTGGGCCGAATTCCCGAAGCTAAAGTCCATTTTTCACCCTTGAACTTCTTTTCCGATCCAACCAACCAGCCGGCCTGCTCGGCCATTCGGCCCAGCAGCGGCCCACCCTTTCTCCCCGCCGCGTCGGTTCCGCGTCGCTCTCCTCTTCCACTGACAGGCGGGCCCCGCCTGTCAGCTTTACCTCTCTCCTCGCGTCGTCTTCCTCCCCGCGCCGCGCCTCTCTCTCTCGCGCGAACGCCCGTGACTCCAACCACCCGAGCCGTTGCGGCCCGTCGCGATCGCGACGCGTGGCCCTGGCACGGACGCCAAGCCACCCTAGCCGTCCAAGCCCGAACCCTAGATCAGCCGCCGCCCTATAAATCACCTCCGCCGGCCTTCTCCCTGTTCAAGCCGCCGCCGCCCCTTTGGGGTTCCTAGTTCACTAATTCAAGAAGGGGAGAGGGAAGGGAAGGACCAGAGGAGGAGTGGTGAAGAAGAAGAGGAAGGGAAGAGGAGCAGGAGCACCTCCACGACGCCGCCGCCAAGGCCCGGAGCACCGCCGTCCGTGGACTCGCCGACGAGGAGCCGGACCAGGGACGGGAGGAGGAGCACAAGGACCGCCGGACCGCGTCGAGCCTTCCCCGAGCTGCAGCGTACCTCGTCGTGACCCCTAGGTGAGCCACCGCGTTTCGCCCCCTTTCTCCTCTGTCTCCGGCGATTTCCGCCGCCGCCGCCGCTGCTAGCCCCTGGGACCCGACCATCGAGTCGTGGCCGTCATCTTCTGCAGGACCCCGTCGCCGCTGTCGCACCCGCAACCCGCCGTCGTCTTTTACCCGCAGCCGAGGCCCGCCGCGGCCGAGCTCTGCTCGCCGTGCGCGCGAACGCCGAGGCCACGCGCGGCCGTGGGCGACCACGAGCCCGCGCGTGTGCACCCAGGTGCGTCCCAGCAGCTGCTGGAACCGCACGCGCACACGCATAACCCTTTCCGAGCACTTTTGCACCAAAATCCCGTGTCGCCGTCGTGCTCGCCGGCGTCCATGGCCGAGCCGCCGCTGTTCGCGTCGGTAAGCCCAAGCCAAACCCTAGCATAGCCCCTTTTCACCTTGTCCATGACCACCGAGCCCTAGCGAAGCTAACCCGGCCAATCTAGCCCCGAGCCGAGCCGTCTCCGACCAGTTCCGCCGCGGACCGTCGCCGCCGGCGTGCTCCAGAGCGCGCCGCGCGCGCGTCGCGTTGCGCCGTGGCGAAGCCACACCGTGGACCACACTAGCATCACACACGCGCACCCACAGAAGATCCTGAGTCGGCCACAGATCGATCTCGTGCACCCGGTTCACGTGGACCCCTCTCACGGTGCACCGTGGACTCAGTCCACCAGGCCAGATCCAACAGCCACCCCTTCGTGGGCCGAATGTTCGCGTTTAAGTCTGTTTAACCACCCTAAACTCTTCCGGTCCAATCGCTTTCGGCCCAATTCCAGCCCAGCCATCGTTTATTCTTTTTCTTTTTCTTTTAATTGCGCTGACATATGGGACCCACCTGTCATACTCTGCGAGTCACTGACACATGGGGCCCACTGACCTGAGTTGACCCGCTGACCGTTGACCCCCGTTGACCGTTGACCAGTCAACGCTGATGTCAGCAGGGCCCACTGCTGACGTCATCCTAGGCGGACCCCACTGCTAACGTCAGCATGGCGTCATGCTGACGTCAGCAGGCTAATTATTTGTCTGTTTTCTTTTTCGGAAATTATTTAATATTTTTAGAAAATGATTTAAACTTTGAAAATTAATAATAAATCAACCGTAGCTCAGAAAAATATGAAACCAGTTTCTATATTTTTCTAAAATCATGAACTACGCGTTAGTGTAGAGTTTGGTGTTATTTGGGTCTTCTTTCGTCACTGTCTTAGTGTTTCTTTGCTAGTAGCCGCGTCTTATTTTATTTTCACGCAACCCTAGGAGCTCCGGAGAGTCAGGAGGAGCCGGACTACTACAACAACTGCTTTGACGAGGACGAAGACCTTTGCCCAGGTTCACGCCCGACCATCTCTGAAATACCTATTAGACATGCAAACTAGTATGCTAGCGCTTTACTTTACTCGCATGATAAACTTGCACTGCCCTTGTTATTATCCTGTTACCTTGCTACCTACTACTCACTTTATAAATATGATATGCTATGCTATGCATGTGTGGGGATGGTTGTGATTGATCCTCTTGGCGTGAGTTGTGGGTGGTTTGGGAGGAGTAGTGCAGCTAGGCGGTGTAAGCGAGTAATAACAACTCGATCGTTGATCGAGGTGCTGAGGGACTGCACTCGGGCAGTCCCTATGGGGTACCTGTTGCGGGTACATGGTTACTGGTTACTTGGGGATTGGTACTCGGTGAGTACCTGAGGAGTTTGGGCGGCAATACCTGTTATGGGTGCCGATTGCGGACTGTTGCGGCGGATCGCTTGTGATGCAGATACTCGCTTTACCGAACAATTAAGGACCGAGTCGTGCCCCCACTTTGGACTTGGGAATTACCGTGCTCACCATCTAACCAGTATGGGGAGGGTTCTAGCAAGCCTACTCTAGCGCGGCGCCGAGACTGTAGGAGAATCGAGCATGATATGTGTAGGGGGATTCGTTGCGGCGTAATCTCCCTGATTTACCACGGTCCCCGACTGGCCCCGGTGGGAAGGTTTCACGACTCTGGGGCAGATGTTAGATCGGATGTTTCCCAAGCCCAGGGAGACAGGATTGGCGCCGTTACTGTTTAGGGTCTTTGCTGTGGGCTGTGTCTCAGGTTGGTTGCGGACTAGCCTTGCAGCCCGGATGGATTCTTGGAGTGCCACCTCTGCAGAGTGTAAACTATACGTATAGCCGTGTCCACGGTTATGGACGACCCATTTCTGAGAAGCCCCGGCTAGCATGGGAAACTGCTTTCTTACCTCATCCTTGAATCGGGTTATGAGAGATTGGTCCAGCTGAGGCTGTTGAGACGAGGTGGGGAGGGAGCTCACCGAGTCGACTAGTGAGAGAAAGGTGTTGGTGGATAATGATTTACGGGAACCTGCCGTGGCAGGACGGGCCCGATGGGAAAATGTGAGGCTGATGGTTGGATTGGGGAGTGGATGCGTGTATGTGTGAGCAGGAGTTGGTGATGAGATGAAATTGGGTTATTGCTGCTGCTTGCATAAGAAACCCTGGCTCAAACCTTGATTATTTCTATATCCTTAGAATAGGCCACTTTAAAGCTTGCATCATATTATGGTTGGTGACGTGGACCTGTCCCATTTCCTTGGGGACAGACTTTGGGTTCTCAGGTGAAGACCCCGACCACGAGTTCAACCAGGACGGGTGGTACGACTGAAGGGTGTGCGCTACGCTCAAGGATGCCTGTGGAGGAGTGGACCCTGTTGTTCTAGCTATCGCTGCGCAGATGTTTCTTATTGTCGATTTAGCCCAGAGGGCTTGTATCAGACGCTTTGTTTCTATATATGTCATGTAATGAATCTTTTATCGTTGTATGGATGTGATATTCGACTGAGATGAGTTCTGTACGAGATAGCTGCTATTCCTGGGACTATCTCAAGGGTACAGGGAGTCGGGTTCTCGTCGGTGAGAATCCGGTTCGTCACAGTGACAGTGGAACTTCTTGCAGGTACGAGGCAGTAACATCACCAGAGGGAACGTGAAGCTAATTTTTCCTCACCTGTGTTGTGCACGCAGATCCACTATTGTTGTGATGGATGAAGCCACAAAACTAGGCAGGTTCCTTTTTTAAAAAAAAATGGCCTCTGTGTTTAGTGTCCTGGGAGCTTTGTAGCAATAGGTTGCATGTACGTGTTGCACTTTTGTTGTTGTTAGTCACATGTGTAGGCACTTGTTTTTATTATAGCTAGACTTTATTTTTCAATTATGTGCATATCATTTGTGGTAACCATACCTTTCCATTCTGAGATTAGGACCTTCCGATAATTGATTTACAATGTTCACATCCCCACCATGGTTTGCCATCACTAATCCTTTGGGCATGTCACTGATCCGTTCTACCATCAGTAATCCTCTAACCCACAGATCATATATTTCGATGATAAAATATTGTATATAAATTTTTGTTTAGTTAATATTTAAATAATAAAACAGTATATGTTTTATATAAAACACTATACGAATATTTTGGTCCAAATAATTTGAAAAACACGTCGAAGGGGTACATAATGGTAGATATCGGGCTTTGAGTGAATTGTAATGGTATGTTTCCAAATAGACGAATTATAATGGCATTTCTCCGAACTCGAATAGTTGCAATGGCATATATCAAATTAACCCATATTTTTATATAATTTATTTTTAGATGCTAAACTGTATACAATGTAGCTGAGGCCAACTGCAGATGTTTGCTACAAATGGGCTAGTAGTACATGGTGGCGAAGATTTCATTGCCTAGTGCACAAGTGTGATCTACCGGAACCGTTGCTATGCACCAGATGTATGTAGAAATGGTGATTTGATCTCCTTGTTTCTCTTTCTTTTGTGGGTGGCCATCTGATCAATTAGTGCTTAGCTTGTGTTTGATAGTCAATTGTCATACTACATTTTTAATGTGTCTTTTAAGGTCTTCACTTCACTGCTTGTCCATTTCCTTGTCATGTTCGCTAGTCATGAAAAGATGCTAAGCTTCAGGACTTGGAGGTCAAGCATAAAAATTGGACCTTAAAAAATTGGTAACTGTTCCGTTTTGATTGTCCCCTTGTCTGTGTTGGTCCTCCACTTGTTTCCTCAGTTTGTCTTCTATTTCGTATGCTCAATCTTTAGACCTGTTCATATTTTACATTTGTTTTTTTTGTTTACCTTAGTGAAAAAAATGCCTTTTGGTCCAGCTAGTCCCATTATTGATCTTTGACCAAGTTCAATCATGATAGATTCATTTTGTTTGACTAATCTGTAGGGTTTTTTTGTTTGGGTGGATTCGAACTGGACAAAGTCACTCCATTATGCAATTGTGTAATTTTTAGAAATTGTGTTTTGTAACATAACTTTTGTCTTATCTTTCAGTTTGCCTGGTGGGAATTGCAAAATATAAGAGGCTCATGAACTATGTACAAGATAGAGATGTGGTATCTGAAGTGCAAAAAACTAGTGTTAGTTCTGTGTGTTTTGTTGTGCAAGTGGTCTGCGGTCAGTTTTTTTGTTTATACTACTAGTACTACGTCTACCACTAAATGCATATAGCATGAGTACATGTATGGTCCAAGTAATGTGTCCATTTATATCAAATCAATATTCTAGTATGCTTCAACGAAATTGCATGCTATCTTGTATCAGTATGTGCGATGTTATATGTTGGTAACTTCCTACAACATTATAGTGTACTTCAAAACTTCCTTATGATACCGCTGACTCTGAAGTTTTTTATTTTGAAAAGGAGAATATGAGAGTTTCAATTCTAGAAGTGTAACATATTCACCCTGTTAAATTTGTCATAACTAAAATACATAGATGTACCTCTTGCTACATGAATTGGAACAAAGCAAAATTATGCCAGTGTTGTTTCGATCCAGATTACCGCCTCTTCTAAGTTTTGTTAAGCTTCTGTTTTCTTATTTGTGGCATATGCTAGCAAAATGGGTCCGAAAAATGGACCAATTATGTTTGTGTTCCTTTCATTCATTTTTTAAGGACATTCATTCATTTCTTTAATGGCTAAAAAACACACAAAGGCCCATCAAAGTGTCTGTGTGTTATCGGGTGCACACTAGCGCAGGCGCAAAACACAGAAAAGCGGAGCCGGTAACAAAGTTACATGCAGGAAAACAGACACAGTTTTACCCATTGGATGGTGATCCCGGATAGAATAGGTGACTGACGAATAAGTGAATAACACCGATACCAGTCGTCTCTACCCTAGCATATCAACTGTGCCTTTACACCGCCGGAGAAAGGTGCTACGGTTTGGGAAACCCTAAAATACTCATTCGCTAACGTACCCACATTTTCATCCGATAGCAACGTGTTACTTTGGTCATAGTTGTTCTACCCAAATCTTTAAAATTCCACAACAATACTCTGTAATCGACAGAACAAAGTATTTGTTTCACGACTAAGTTGGATGTTGTAGGCCAAGCGTCAGACGCCAACACCCAACTGTTTAAGAAACAGGGAAACCCACAGATAAGTTGAGATTCTGAAATAGCTTTGTAGGTAGAGGCAATTAAGTGCAAGTATAGCGACTCATTAGAAACTGTATTTGAGGTTAAACAAGCAATTTGTCTTGCTTGTGGGATTGAATCAGTTGCTGAAATTGCTCCAACTATATCTACAAATCATTTGAGAACTTTCAGTGTATGGACCCCAAACACCAATCTATACATACAGGACCACCTAGAAATTTCAATTGCGACACAACACACATCACCTAAAAGCCCAAACATTTCAATAACCAGGACTAAAATACACAAACCTCAGGGCAGAAAAAAAACAGACAAGAAGTCAATCTAATTCGTGCCTGGCTCTACCAGCATACCAAAACACAGTCCGAAGACCCAACCCCACAGGACAGGACGATCATCATGATAAAATCAACTTTCTGCCCAGCAGAAGACGATCACCATCAGACAAAGGCACAAAGCAGATTGGCATCCATTCACGAATATGGTTTTCAATAATAACAGAACAACAGGTCCAACATGTAGGATGAACAAATAAGCAAACAAATGTGTCTCGATCAAAAGATAAGCATATGAGACAGATTGACAGTAACGGGGGTCTTAAACATCCATGCCAGAACCAAAACAGAGACAGCTTGCTAGCTTTGAACATGAACCTAACTAGTAAGTTCGACCTGGCAGCAACAAGACCAGAACCAACAGCAGATGTGCTACTGTTATCTTTATGCCTTTCAGCATGCTCCGTGACTCTTAATGAACCTGCAAAACACAATAATCCAGGATTTTAGACAGATGATAAGCTATGCCAGGTAAGAAATGAGGAGACACTGTTCACAATTTCAGCAAGCATGAGTTGCAGTTGCAATTATCAAATGAAGCAGTGTGGTAGTATAACAACCTTACTCCGTGCCAGTGCCACGAACCCTGGTGCAGGATGGTGAAAACCATGCTCCCTTTGGGGGAAATCGGAAGGTAAGATAACAGGATCAATGTAAGGGTAGTCGTGAACATGTCTATGCCATAGGAGCTTCTTGCCCCTCTTGCTCCTCCTGTTGCCCAGCTTCTTGCCCCTCTTGCTCCTCCTCTTGCCCCTCTCGTCACGCATACGGAACATACAGATGTAGTCCACCTGCGCCTGTTTGGCCAGCAGGAGGCAGAGGGCACCATCCGCTGTGAGAACAGGGTAATGGAGCGGAACCTTCGGCAATTTCGTCACCTTGAAGCTGTCCAAATCCCAGAGCGAACGGGCAGTAAACTCTTCCAATATCTCCCACTGCCCTCCCTGCAACTTCCCCTCGGTCACTTTCAGAGTCCATATCTTCACCAAGTCATCTGCATAATCCTTGGCTCGATCGATGCAGACGAACCAGATGGTGCCCCTGACGCAGCCAATGGTCCGGGTTAGCTTCCTCGGCACATTGATCATCATCATCTTCTCATCCATCACCTCATCCATCTCCATCTGCGCCAAGTCAAGCTGGCACCCGTGAGGCAGACTGATGAAGCCGACATCCACGTTGTTGACGTCGCTGGTGTGCAGGTCACAGTACATGAGGCCTTGCGAGAGATCAGCCCAGAAACCTTTGCCTTGCAAAGAGAAGACCACATCAGCGTTGAATGGTTTCTCGATTTCATCATCTGGAAAGTCAAGCCCCTTGATCAGCCACGGTCCATCATCAGGCGGCGATGGGTTCGCCCTCGTCTCCGGAGTGCACACGCACATGATGTCGCGTGGCCCCGGATCCAACTGATAAGCCATGAGGAACAGATCGAAACCGCGATCGTGGCGCTTGGGGACGGGCTTTATCGCACCGTTCCATAGATCTGGTAGGCGCTTGATCATGGAGAGCGACGCGTGGATGTGGTCGTAGACGAGGTAGAACTCGAGATCGCGGCGGAAGTTGCGGGAGAAGACGAGGTCGATGACGGTGAAGCCCTGCTCCTCAGCCATCAGTACATCGCCTGTGGCTCTCATCTGGTGGTGGACAAGCGTACTCTTTTTGTAGGGGCAGCAAATTTCAAGCTCCGAGTCGAACCTTCGAATCGCCTCGTCGGTCATGCGGAGTGCGAGGTCGGTGACAACCTGGTCGTCGCCGAGGCGCACGTAGAGGGTTAGGCCTTCCACCGCCTCCTGGCCGTGCTCCCCGCATCCGTAAGCCTTCTTGCTTGCGCACTTGATCTTCTTCCACCCATCGCCTTCTGGCTCGCCGGTGAGATCAGACATCTCCACTCGTTGGGCCAGCACGATGATAGGAGGCAGGTCCGTAGCCATGGCTGCCTGACGCTCCGTGTTGGAGGCGCGGGGGTGGGGCGGAGCGGCGCGGGGGTGGGGGGAGCGGCGGCGGCGGCGGAATAGATCTGGTGCTAGGTCACAGGTGGAACTTGTGGACAGGAAGGAAAGGAGAGAGCCAGAAGGCCACGGCAGGCAATGGAACCCTTGAAGGAATCCAGGGCGAACAGATATTCGTTCGATGCGGGTTCACGCGGATCGTGGGGATAGGGGACGGTAGAGCCCGTGTCTATACTCTTGTTGGACCAATGGGCTCCTTTTTCTACCTTCTTTTGGCCCACCGGAGTGACTACTGGTCTCTCCCCTCCGGGATGCCCTTTTTTTTTAATTAGAAAATTGATATCAGTCGGTAAGGTTAATTGAGACGGAATCTATCTACTCCGGTTCTAATCCTCAACTCAATACACGTATCTCGTTTTTTAATTTATTTTAAAAATAGATAATTGGCCGGAAACCGTATTGCTTACGAACTCGACTATTCTATGCAAGCGCGTTCTTTTTTTTTCACGAATTGTTTCTTCAAACTCTTTTGACAGGGGTAACGTTTCAATGATTTGTAGACCCGTCGACCCGTGAAAGTTTTGAATCTTTATAATATAGAATAGAACAGAATTAACCGATGTTATTCTTTCATTGGTAAGGGGAGGTGATTTCATGTATTTTTCAAGATTGGATCTGCCCGTCCTGTCTCTCGGATGTGCTCGTAGAGATAGCGTCCTACGTGCGTGTGAACGTCTGTGTCCGTATTGTTTTTCTATATAATTTTTTTTAGATGATGGCAATCCTATCCGTGCATATGGATATCCACATGTTTGGTATCTCATGGGTAAGATGGACACAAAATTTCACCCACGAATAAGAGTACAAATATAAAATCTTTCTTCTAGGTAGAACACGCGTATAAATTCTTATATGCAGATTACTCTATAGGTACCCAAAACACTAAAAATGTAGTTTATTATTAGAAATTGGCTACATACATTCACAGGTGACTGGCCTGTTTTATGTTTTAGAATCCATATGGGCCCTGTTCGTTTGGCTGGTGGCTGGTGGCTGGCGCTGGTTTTTGCTGAGAGAAAAACACTGCTGGCTGGCGCTGGTTTTTGCTGAGAGAAAAACACTGCTGGCTGGTGGCTGGCGCTGGTTTTCACTGAGAGAAAAACACTGTTGGCTCGCTGGAAACAATCCAAACGAACAGCTTAATGTTTGCTAGCTTTTTTAGATTTTGCTTAATTATTTACTACTTGTTCATTGATTGTTATTTACTCCCTCGGTTCCAAATATGGGGTGTTTAAAGGTTTATAAATTTTGTATTCAAATACAACGTATCCTCATCTAATTGATTGGAGGAATATTCAAATATATTTAAGCCATTGTACATCTAATTTTCTTCGGAAATAGCATGATTTGTTTAGTTGATTGGAGGATCTCCTTGTTAGGTGCTATGTATCGTCTTCGTGCTGGTCGTCGTTGTCGCGCAGCCTCAGCCACATCATCCTCCTCATCTCTGACCCATCCAGACCCTGACCTGAAAGCCCCTTCAACGAGTCGACAAGCCTGCATGGCCTAGCGGAAGTAGCGTCACCGCGTGCTCCATCGGCGGCCGCGAGAGGCAGCACTGCACCCCTCGTTTGATGCCCGCAACAAAGCCATTGCCCTCTCTTGCTTGTTCGGTGTTGATTTATGCTGAGAGAAAAATCCTTACAGGTTGAATGGTGCTGATTCATTGTGAGAGAAGATTTGTTGTGAGAGAAAAACACTACTGACCGATGGCTTCAACCAGCAGCCAGCCAACAGCCAAGGGATGAAACACGCAATGGATGAAACACTGCAAAAATATCCTAAAAATGAACCACGTAAGGGATGAAACACTGCAATAATTTTGTGAAAAATTAATCATCCAATCCATCACATTTACAAAGAACTTCCAGGGATTTATCGAGGTTCTGGAGCACAATCTCATTCAAGTATGTCTCTGTCCTAAAAATGAGGTTCTCATGTTGATACTCCTCTGTCATTTCCAAGTACTCTGCAACGCACCAGAGATGGGCCACATTTGCCGTAGTTATTTTTTTTAGGCAAGCATAGAGCTTTCATTCATTAGACAAGTGATTACAATCCCGAAGAATAATCTCCTGCAACCAAAGCGGAGTATACCCTAGCTAGGAGTGAGACGGGGAGGAAGCTGAGGGCACTCTTGCACATGCGTGAGCCGCCTCATTTCCTTCTCGCCTAATTACAGAGATACAAAATCCTCCTAACGAAGACGAAAGCTCTTTAACTTCATGCCAAATGCCTGCTATTGGACTACGGAAGCCATCCACCGACTGAAGGAAATTCGCGACCGTAGAATTGTCTAACTCCAAGCAGACCTTCCTCGCGCCATTCTGAACTGCCAGCTTCAATCCATCTCTAGCCGCTAAGGCTTCAGCTGTAACAGCATCTGGAAGTCGCGTGTATGCAAGTGCATCGGCTGCCACACACCACGATCATTCCGTAATACTGCACCACTCGCCCCTTGGCCAGATTCAGCCACAAAGGCCGCATCTGTGTTGACCTTAACCCATCCTGCATCAGGTTTTTGCCGTAGTTATTTCAAAATTGCTACCATAACAGAACTTGGCAGCAACTGCAAAGGTAAAAGCTCCCCCTGGAACGTTTACAAGCTCCAGCTTAATAGATCTTGATTCTTGGAATCCACTACCATTTTTCGCACGCGTCCACACCGAGATACTAAAGGAAACTGCAAAACAAGTACAGGGGTAGAATATGATGAAAAGCATATAGCTTTGCTTCAGTTATGTAGTCTACATGGACTTTGCAGAGAGATTAGTTAACAAAAAAACTTTTGTAGCTTCTGAAAAAGCTCAATAAGCATAAGCATAATCGAAAGAAATATAAAAAGTAGATTAGTTGATGTTTATTATTTACGTTTCAGCTATTAGAGAGAAGCTCATACTTCAAACACATTCATTTTGTAAGTTATATGAACCACTAATAGCAGAACACAAAGAAACATGCTCATATCAAAACCAAATTTGCAAGGAAAGCCCTTTTCTGATGTACTCAATTGTAACCACCATTCATTCCAAAACACATAGCGGTTCTTTTGTCAATTTATTTATTGAGATGTGGCATGCCCGTGCAATATGAAATTAAATTTGTCACACATTCTCCTAAAATGTAGCTTCGGATTCAATTGCTAGGGAAGACAAATACAACCACCCAACTGAACAATCCAAACAATGACCTAAACAGGCTGACACTTTAGGGGAGTAAATTCACAAGAAAAACAGACTAAATAAAATCTGTATTGAAAGGAAACATTGAAACAGAAAATAATGACAGGTAAAGCTATTAAAATGGAACCTTGTGCAGGAGAAAAGATTGTCCATCCACAGATACCTTTACATCCTCTGCAACTTCTGAAAATATCCTGCCAACAGACAATGCTCCAAAAGTTTTAGACACCGAGATTTGTATTTGAATTGACATTTTGGCAATGTGTAAACATCCAGTACATTGTCTCTCTAGACAATGCACTGGATGTTTAGTGATAAATTGAATGAAGAGAAAGAAGGGTATGAGTGCTCTATGACAGCAAAGAAGAGATCTCTAGACGAGATGCAAGACAAACCCATCTGAAACAACAAGGGTTCCTTACCAACGATTCTTCAGAGACTAAACTAATACATCAAAAGCTTAAAAAAATACCAGATTTGCATTAACGATATATGCTATTTGAGATCACATCACACATGCTGATCATCAGAAGCTAAACTAATCTTGTGCAGAGCAAGATTGAACCTCCAAGGAACATACATACATGCATACATCAGATGCACTAAGGCACATATCAAGATTATGTATTTAGCAAGTAATATATACTGCATAATGAAAATTCTTTAATCGGGTAATTGATGATCGGACACGCTTCACTTTTCTATACTAGTTTATACCATGTGAAGGAATAAGCTAACAAGACATGCCTTACTTTTCTACACTGAAAGAATTTTGCGAAATGAAATACAAATATGTTCCTTCGGATTATCTGATGAACGTGAACCACATACATACACACAAGCTTCCCTGATTTCATATTACAGTTTTCGACATTTAAGTTGAGCAGAATCTAGTGAAGATTTCCAACTAGTCTTAAATCTGCGGGAGCAACAGCTCGCAATTAGATAGTAGCACAAGTCGTGCAATGTCTATCTGAAGTTCTGAACTATCACGTTCTGTATATTACTAACCCATCACGGACACAAATGATGCTAAACTATCTTTGTCTTTGTCTACCACCTCTTGACTCTTCCTTTTTTTGTCCATGAAACCACCAGCTGCGTGCTACTTTGCAAAAGCAACGACGACGCCAGCATCTGTTTCCTTCGCAGACATTCCAGCGGACGTACCACAACGTACCACAACCTCCGCAAGACAGCAAGCACGTCTGGGCATCAGGGATCAGACTAGCCGACACCGCCCCGGCATCATGGCTAGCGTCGGAGCCATCCTAGAGGTCTCCCTCGCTCGATCCAAGAAACTCCAGAAACCCTAGGACACTAGTGGAGGGGAAAGAAGGCAAGAAAGCTTACTGGAGGGGACGGCCGCCGGGGGAGAATGTGGAGCGCCGACTCGCCGACGCCGGACGGACGGGAATTGGTAACGGCCGCGGCGGGAAGTAGCGACCCGACGGCGCTGCAGCAGCCGGCGGCGACGGTGGATGTCTTCGCCGTAGCCGGCCGGAACGGCGGCGGCGGGGAGCGCAGAGCGTCGAACCCTATCCGCTTCTTCTTTTTTTTTTGAGGGATGGCCTTTTCATCTGGCGGCCGAACGGCTGGGCTTAACAGCCCAGCTGAAATCAGCCCAGTTGGCTGATGTATGTTCAGCAAAGAAAAGAGAGTTTTACCCATGTATCGGTACTGCCATTGTGATCTGAGCACTAACACGAAGTTTTAGCGTCGCGTCTGACGCACGAGAGTGACCAATGCAAGTTTCAAAGAGAGAGAAAAAAATCTAAGAGGTAGAGTACTTGCGATGATTCCATCCAGAGTTTCAGGCCTTGACTTCGAATACCAAGATAACAATTGGCAACCAGTTTCAGGCCTTGAAGAACATCAAACAAGCTCAGTCATAACCTAACTACTTCGATAACAATGAGCAACCGGCTCCAAAATTCAGGAAATGGCAGCCAAGAAGAAAGCTGAACCATCAACTATCTCTTGCCAACATCTTGGCATCCGCTCAAATTGGCGCAGTCGTGTTTGACGCCATCCTTTCTTCAAAGGTTGAGGGGCCCTCACGAGCTGCTGCTGGGGGGCATCCTGCTGCTGGAGGGGCATCCTGGTGCTGGAGGGGCATCCTGCTGCTGGGGGGCATCCTGGTGCCAATTCAATAGCCATGACACCAACATAAATATTAGTGCATTACAAAAAATGCTTGAAGCCATTCTGCTGATGCTTACCTCAAAACGTGGTGTAGACCGAACATTAAAGATCTGGTGTAAGGTAATGTTATTGCTAACTCTAATGTCGGCGAACCTGACAACAGTTGGAGCACCACCTTGAAATTCATGCTGTGCTTGAGATTGTATCTTATTCTGTGCTGCCCGTGTGACTCTAGCCAGTTCCCTTGGGTACTCCACTAGGAGATTGTACTGTAGATTCATTAACTGAGTATCAGAAAGAATATAGACAGCCACATCGGCTTGTTTCTCACTCCCCTGCGACAAAAAAAAAGGAAATGATCCAAAATGAACTTTAGTCAGCTCATCAGCCAGAAATGTAAGGCTCATTAGACAGTAGCAGATTGAGAAATTATTTACCGCAGTTTGTTTGACATGTGTAATTAGGCACCTGGAGAAATCAAGGAGGCCAAAACCATTATCAGGGTACGGCTTCAGATTGAAATGGTACACCCTTTTCATTTCTGGTGGTCCATGCTCACTACCAACCAAAGTCAGCCATTTTACTTTTCTTTTGCTGGCAATACCCACAACAGCCCTCCAGAAAGCCTTTTTAGCAAACCACGGTAACTTATGGTAGTGAAGCATCACTGAATCAAATACCTTTATTCTATCAGACGCGTACCATGCCCCAGGGTGGTTAAAGATCACAGATCTTTTCTCTTTAGATCTGTATTCATCCCCAGTAGGCTGAAGCACCACTATTCTATTAAATAATCCTTCAATGAATATTGGAAACTTAATAGAACCATCAGATGCTCGGTAAACAAAGAATGTTTGCAGTATGACATTAAGAGCATCCTCATCTAAAAGATAGTTATCTTGTGTCAAACCAACAGTTGGAACATTCAGTATCAGTCTTCTGGAGTTTGTATCATACCATATGTCACTAAATTCAAAGTTTCCTTGGTATGAAAGTCCACACTCATGGGCAAACTCTAATAAAGCACCGAGCATTTGCAGAACCCATTGCCCCCCTTCACCAAGACATACGACAAAACTGATACCATTTATCTGTAAATCTTGGGGAATTGTAACAGTCTCCAACCAGCGATTTTCATCCATTAGTCTACCAATGAGACGTCTCAAGTTCACAACCCTTGTAGTTGGTGCACCCCCTCTTAACCTATGTTTTGTGACAAGATAGCAGGACTTGATAAAAAGAGTGCCTTCTGGGACAGTCCTACCATTCTCTAGGAAATATACATCATTTATGTTGACCCTGACTGTTTTCATTGCTTCAAAGGCAACATATTCAAGGCTAGAGTACCTTTTGACGGTGATGGGTACTTCTTTGCCAAGCATTTGAACTTTGACTGTTATGTATTCTTCAGATCTATCATCAATTGCATTGTGCCCTCTCTGCATATCTGCTGCCATCTCTGGCTTTTTTACAGCTTGACCAATAACCAGGCAGGTTGAGCCACCAGCACGGTTGGCATAGTAAGCTGATGGCACTAGAAAATAATAAGAACCCATTAATTATGACTGGTTAACCAACTGTGACACCAGAGACACTAAATATTCAGATTACAGACACATAAGAATGCTAGTTGTGTGCATTAATGGATCAATCAGCATTGCAATGAATCGACTGTTTTAAAACATCTTTTTACCACGATTTCGTAATATATCTAAAAACTTGACACTTTGTAATTTTACATATTTATATAGTGAGCTTAATGAATGATTCAAGGTTGATCTGTGAAGATTAAGAAAGAAGCGAGAAGAGATATAATAAAAAGAACTCACCATCTGATGTTGACAGCAGGTTTGTAATCTTCGGAAGTTGACGCACTTCCGCAGGCCCCTCACGAGCTACTGCCTGTCCACTGCTGCCAGGGGTTGAGCCACCGTCTGAGCTTTCTCCTTCAACATAGTAGCGAGCACGGAATGCGGCCAGGTGGGCATAGTAGGCAGGCGGGACTAGGAAACAATGAGCGCACCATTAGTGATGACTGGCTAACTGTTAAGTAAGCACAATATAAAAGAGTACAAGTAAATGATGCACGGCAAGAGAATAGTTTTTCATATCATATGACAGCCTTACAGGGTAACAGTAAGATTGATTATATCAAAAAATAATAATCATGAATCCTATATAAAGATTATGTTTAGGGCTGACAACAACATCCTTGATTATTTGTTTCAATGAAAACAATGAGCACCCCATTAGACATGACTGATTACCTAACTGTTTAGCAACTACAACATAAAAGAGTAGGAGTAGGAGTAAATGATGCAAGGCTCAATGAGAATAGTTTTTCATATCACATGACAGCCTTACAGGGTATCAGTAAGATTGATTATAACAAATAATAATAATCATGAATCCCGCATATAAAGATGATGTTTAGGGCTGACAACAATATCCTTGATTATTTGTTTCAATGACAACAGTGAGCACCCCTTTAGTGTTGACTGGTTAACTAACTGTTTAGCAACTACAACATAAAAGAGTAGGAGAGGAGTAAATGATGCACAATTCAAGAGAATAGTTGTTCATACGACACCTTAAAGCCAGGGTAACAGTAACATTGACCATAACAAAGAAATGATAAACATGAATCCAGCAGATAAAGATGATGTTTAGGGCTGACCGCGATATCCTGGCCTATTTGTTTCAATGAAAACAGATGACACATTGCAGATAGGTTACGAATACTACTACGTATTTGTGTTCAATCAGTGAACCCCAATCTACATAGCAATACCACCAGCAATTTTAAAAACATGTTGCCACAAAGGTTGTGTGACCCTACTCCAGTTTGCAGTGATTATTATACATCAAAAATTTTGAAATTTTCTAACATTTAATGTTCACAGACAAAGGGTTTATATATATGAATCAAGCTTCAAAGCAAATTACAGTAGGAAGCAGAAAAGGAGATACAGTAAGAACTTACCCACTGAAACAGCACGGGTGCAACGAGCATAGCTGCATCCCGCAAAAAAAGATAGATGTTAGGTAAACAAAAGAGGCAGTTAAATGATTCTCATGAAGGAAGAGAGCTTTACTTACGTATAGCAAAGATTGTTGGTCAGGGACTGCAGCCCATCAGCAGTAAAATAGTTCTCGTCATAAAGGACATGGTAATGGGTAGGGCGACTTGTTCCCTGACAATAAATATTTTGAAACCCAATATCTATCGACCTGTACTGGAAAAGAATGTGCACCAAAGTACCAGCATATAGTTACCTGAATACCAGCATGACTACACAAGTAGAAATAAAACTCAGTAGGATGGCAGATCTGTTGGTCAACCACAGTTCCTGAAGCAAAAGGAAAGGACAAAATAATTGCAGATTAGCAAATGCTTACAGAAGCACCAGACATTATATGTATAATTCGTAAAGTGACACCAAAAACACTAACCTGGAAGAATGTTTCCACTTTTGTCAGTCATATCACGCCTTCCATGAACCTCAGGGAAAAGCCTTGTGTGATGCCTTTTCTGGACAACCACAAATGTGACTGGAGGTAGGTATCCTTCCTCCAAAGAAGCACGAGCCTTGAAAAGGAGAGGGACAAAAGTCACAAAACCATCAACACAGGCAGGCTTATGGCACAGCAAACCATATTTGAATTTGACAGACATTTTGATGCAGGAAACCATTACCTTTCTGATGGCATCCATTTCATGAAGCAGTACATGGCTGAATTGACCTTCACTTACACCATCCCTTTACAAGTGTGATCAGTCAATATAATTCACTCAACATATTACAAAGACGAACCACAAGAAAGAAATCTGAAACGCATACCTATAGAAAATTATCCTCTCAGGCCTTCTGTTTGTCTTCCTGCGGAAAGCAATCAGTAGCTCCCTGCAAACAAGACTATGTCAGCTACCCAGATAAACCATGTGATAACTAACAGTGAGTTGACTCAGGTCAATGACAAACTAACCTGATCATACCACCATTAATATTGTGCCCCTTCTGTGGATCTTTACTGACAGTAAATAGATCTTCTATTATCTCTTGTCGGTGTGGTTGAGCAGAAACCAGACCTCTGTACTTGGTGATTTCAGGCCAGTCCATTGATGCCACCACCTACACATCAGGATTCACCATGATAATTTATTTAAGATAACTCCACAGATTGCACTAAATTGTTAGCAGGAATATCACATTGTAAGATCGCATCATACAGCTGAATAATGATCGAGAATCTGACAGTTATAAGAAGAAACTAACAGCAGCAATGGATGATGCAGAGTCCTCTCCTGGTGGGGGGTGTGTGACATCAGCACCAAATATGATTGTTGGGACTTCGGACACAAAGGGTAAGCCATTGCGTACAAAGGCTCGCTCAAGAACAGTGTTGCGCCCTCCAACCTGCACAAGGAAAAGAATAATAAGATTCCTGCAAAAAAAAAGAACTAAAACAAAAACTTAATGCAAAGAACATGGATATTGAGAAGAACAAAAACAAAAACTTAATGCAAAGAACATGGATATTGAGACCTTGACGTTGATTTTGAGTGCAACATTTTCCAGATATTGCTTGTTTGGCCTGCTAGCATGCTTTGGCAAGCAACATTGAGATACAATTCCAATGTCAGTCTCACAGATTCTTTTGATTTTTCCTGCATAAGTAGGAGAGACATATATATAAAAAAATACCCAATAAATAGCAAAGGTGAGTATGATCCAGAGAGCAGTATGCGTACCATAAGAACCACTAACTTCAGGCAGGATTACGATAAGAAGCTGTAGCTGATTTCCTGTGCCCTGTTGGGCAAGCATTTGTGTGGCCCTCCTTTGTACATCTCTCAGAGCATTCTCTATATGGTTTGGAGCAGCTGACTTGACTTCAACAAATGGACGTGGATTGACATTCTGCAGGGTTTATAAGAAGTCAGCTGTATGCATACCAAACAGCATGGAATGACTTGAGAACAGTTCATAAAACATGCAAGTAGTGAACAACTAACCATTCCAGTGGCATTGCACATATGAATC
Source organism: Echinochloa phyllopogon (assembly GCA_033239725.1). NCBI lineage: Eukaryota > Viridiplantae > Streptophyta > Magnoliopsida > Poales > Poaceae > Echinochloa > Echinochloa phyllopogon. The sequence continues at coordinate 3,647,467 of BTCW01000009.1, read as the reverse complement.
AGATCCATACAGAACCTCTGCACCTCCTCAGGACGCATGCGCGAAAAGTTCAAACAAGTCCAGTTATCGATAGTTCCTCCATTTATCATTTTCTAGAAAAGGGTACCAAGATACACAGTAGTAAGAAAGCTTTCTTACATCTATAAAACTGAGCTAGAAAAATTGGTACTGATAGTTTCAACATGAAAAGAAGACAAATACTCCTAATTCCAACATGAAAAGATGATACACAAGTTCACAATAATTTTATTGACAGCTAAGGCACTGCTCAGCAAATTTCAGAGTGAAATTGCTAGCTAAGAACATGGTATCACCTTATTAATCATGTTCCATTGTCCAATACTTGGCGCACAAGTTTTCTCCCTACCAGAGTCATGATATTTCAACTGAAATACAGCAAAGAAACTGATTATTCCACTAAAAAACAACAGGACAACGTGATTCATTGACAACTTCTATCAAACAAAAAAAAAAGAATTTAGCGAAGTTACCAAGGGTGGAGGCAGCACACGGGCTGGAACAGATATTAGGTCACTGCTGACTTTGATGCCGAACTCCTGAGCAAACTTATCCTCTGCATATTTGTTATGCAGAACCATCTAGGTAGAACATTAGAAAAGATGCCATCAGAAAGATATCCAATAGAGAAAATATTTTTTTCAATAAATGGAGGTGAAGCAAAGGTCACAAGACATACATCACGGATGCTCTGCTCCCTCTCCTGTGGACGTTTACAGGTTGCTCTTAGTATGTTGGTCACTTGTCTGTCATTAAGCTTCTTAGAGTATCTCTGCCCTTCGACAATCTTGCAAACCTACAACCATTTTTGGAAAAAAAGGTCATAAAACACTAAATACAACATCAATAATTCAAGCACTACTGAATGGCAATGGATACAGTACCTCCATAGGCAAATATACAGGTCGTGAATCACTGCCTGCCTGAAGACAGGGCCAAGAGCCATATTTCAATCTGTAGTTATATTTGTCCCAAAAGTACTGCACAACAGTCTTTCTTGTACCCATCTCATCAACAGGAAATCTAAAATGGCAAAAACATATTGTAAGTTGATAACACAATGTTAACATAAGTCAGAACACTCGAATTGCAATAATGTAACACCACAAATATTTAGAAGATAATAACTGATGTACAGGGATGGAACCATGATGAAATAATTGGGAGGGGGCATTAGCACCACTCTTAAGCATAATCTTTAGTTTATGTGTGATAACCAGGCTATTGCATGCATGTTACTAAGCATAATCAAGTATAATGGAGCGATCAAGTCTCTGTCCATGCTAACGTACAATCAATTCAGAATTAATCTTCACTAAGGAACACACATCTTAGATAATGTTACTCAACGTAATATTTCCTACTCTCAAACTGTCTTGTTCCTAAGTCCATATACACACATATAAAGACATGCACAATATTAAATAAGTTCCCAGGGCGGCCTTTACAGATAGTTACTTACATCAGCTGGCTCATAGGGATGGGAGTAATTCCTGTTATCTTGTATCTTCTAATCTGGTCCGGTTGGTGACTTGTTTCAATGTGAACTCCACGTAAAGTTTTCTTTATCTGAACACAGTTAAAGTCAAACAAAATTAGTTAACAAACAGAAGCCAATAGCATGATGTAATGTAGAAGGGGTTTTGTAGATTCTCAGGGTGGAAATTTCTAACCTTCACACGATCTCTGTCAGACAAAGGCCGCGAGGTATCACGTATGCTCAGGAACTCCTCCACAAATTTGATCACTGTCACGGGCTTAAAAAAGGATGTTGCTGATATATCTGGATAAAAAACAATGTTAACAGATCAAATAGAAGGAATGGGGTCAATGCACAACAAAAACATAAGGGGGGAGGGGAGGGGGAGGGGGTCAGTGTTACCTATATTCAGTGAAAGCCCCATTTGTGTTGGGCGCAGGCTTTGGTAGTAACCCCTCCAACACTCAAGCCCTTCGCCAATGTCTCCTCTGTGACCAAAAGTAGTAGAGAAAAAGGATCTGGACACTGTGACATAACTGCAATGAAAAGATTATTACAAAGAATTAATCAGTAGCGATCAAGGAAATAGATCAAACGAGCCCTGGACAGAAGATTATTCATGCAAAATTCAAGTGAAGTAGGGTATAGCTAATATACTTCCAAGATGGCAACTCTCTGAGGACAACATCAAGTACTTGTATGGTCTCCTGAGGCATGTCCCTCTGTCTTCCGCGCAGAAACTGATGAAGGTGGTACATGTCTGTTCTCCCAGCAATCCGAATTGTGATCTTGTATTCTCTCTCCGCCCTACAAGTTGAACAGGATTAAATAGCTCTAGAGGAGAAAATTTTCATAGTACTGAAAGATGGACTATGATAAGATCTGGGAAAACCTTTCTTTCTCCTTTTCCGGATCAACCAGTGTAACTGCAAACTCTTCTGATTCAAAAGGAAGTGGACCAGCAGTGTAAAGACTCTTCCTTCCATCATAGGCAGGCAATTTGCCGCCTAGAGCTGTCTTCCCATGCAACTTGATAAGTTCATTAAGCACTTCCCTGTTTGTTTGCCTTGACTTCGACTTAGGATTAATGGCAACCTAAAGGCAATTGAACACAAGACAAAGTAAATTCATAACAACTCATTGTGATAAATTAAACTGTAGTTTCACAATCAAATCATACAAAGAAAGAATAGCTAGTCCCATTGAAAGCATAACTAGAACTCAGCATCATAGATCCACCAAAAGTACAGCAAAATTCTCATCCTACAGTAAGTTAACAAGACAGTACTGCTAGTTCCTTATCCTGGTCCTGGCGTTAGGCAACAATAGGGAAGTCAATGTGCTAATATCCACATTCGTGCAATCAGACACCAATAGTAGAGAAAATTTAAGTGACTTACAGCAAATGTATGACGAAAAAAACTCCAATTCTGGGTGGAACACAAGACAATTAAACTACAGCGGGGCTGAAGGGCAAAGCATTTGGGGGGTGACCATTTTGATGGTTGCCTAGTACATTGGAGCGTGGGAACTGGGAGGCGCGCTTGAATGGAGACGCGGCCATGGTAGATCCAGCAACTAGGAATGCTGGCGAGCAAAGGGACCCAATCCGGCAGCCCAAGCAAGCGGATCGAGTCGGGAGACGGGGGATTAGGGATTTGCGTGGCTTGGGGTTGGGGATGAAAGGTGGTGACATTGATTCCCTAAAATCCTGTCCGTTGGTGTGCAATCCCAAGGATTCCTGTTTTGTGCAGTATCAGAACGGTTCATAACACACTACCACGTTTAACGGAATTGAATCAAGCATCTGAAGGGTTCTTCAAAGTGACACATGTAACAAGACAAAACAATTAACCACAAAACCTCTTCCATGCGATAATTTACTGCTTCCCAATCATGAAGCATGCCAAATAACAAATTACCACAGAAGTTACTGCACTTGGCAATGTAAAATAATGTAGTCGATCAAAACTCCAAAAAAAAGTACCAAAAGGGAACAGCACAACGAATCTCCATCGTACAAAAGCATGGTGGGGTCGTATCTGCGCAACCATCAGATTTTTGGAACTATTTGCTGCAAAACATGCTTAGAACGCACAAACTTAGAAAGGTATCTCACCTTACCAAAAGCAAAAATTCAGTAAAAATCAAAGAGACCGAAATAAAGAATATAAAGATTTATAAAAGGATAAAGCAAAAAGTAACGAAGATGCCAAATATGTACCAAGCAGCACAGCATCAAAAGGTTTTGCTCCAATAGCATCCAACAAAAGAAAGAACACATCACCACAGGACACAGGGATGATGATGCTTCTGCATGATTGTTTTTCCAGTTTCGCGTTCATGGATCGCCAACATTCACACAAGAAGCAAGAAATCAAATTTCAATGTATAAATCTCTCAAGTCAAATGAAACATCCTCTAAAAAACAAAAAAAATGAAGCAAGGCCACACATATACCCTTGAAACAGGCAGACCGCAGATGAACGGGAATAAAGCAGTTGGAGAACATAGCATGAAACGGGAACATGATCTTGGCGCACTATCTCAAAGAAGCGTCCAAAAAACGTGCACACAAGATTCAGAGAAGCACCAAAATAAACGAGTCGTCGCTCATCGGAAGCACAGCACGGATTTGCATATCATTTGCAACCAAGGGCAAACGGAGCAAGGGGGCCATGGTACCCGAAAGGCGAAAGGCGCCACAAGCGGATGAAAATGCTCCGGCCAACGTCCATGGGCAGGACGAGAACGGATGAACAACTGTATTAGGTGTGTTGTTATCAATGTCCCCTCAAAATCATACGCACACGACGTGCACGAGAAACACCAAAAGATTACGAGCTGCATGATACCTACTGGAGGAAACCTTTCGTTTCGCTTCAAAGGTGTGCGCGCCGCGGACCGAACTCTCGAAAGATTAGAGATGCAGTCAATTTTCAGCACTCTCGCATCACCGATCCAGTAGAGCAGCACTGCAGATATCCAAAACAACCGACCAGAGCTGAGGGTGACGCGCAGGGTAGGGAACTCTCGCACATCTCGCTCCGATCAATACCCATGAGCAGGATAAGATCGGAAGCTCAGTTCATGTACGGCTATCGTCTTCGCCAAAGCAAATAACGTAAAAAAGAAAAAAAAACAAAACAGCAAAACCGCATTTTTTGTCAAAACAGAAAAAGAAAGATCAAGACGGCACACGGCTGGGGCTCTGCGCAGCAATCAATCGTTTTGGAACTATGTGTAGCGCAATCGACGTAAGGCTGACCCCGTGTAAGCCGAGCAACCGATTTGACAGTTCATAAAGGGAAAAGTTCAAGAGTACGTAGTACTTCGCAACAGATGAAAAAAGGTCACAAGAAAGAAAGCCAAAGATTCAAAAGAAAAACAAAAGCAGCAGAAGGATGGATGAAAGAGCTTGTGCTGAAACGACAACCAACGAAAGAACGCGCACCGCATGGATGCAAACCGGTCGAATATCTGCATGATGCGATTTGCAAAGCATCTGCCGCGATTAATTTCCGATTTGATGTTCTGGCTTGCCATCTTTCACACAAGAACAGCTTTTTCACGAAACAGGAAACTGGTCTGCGGGACCTCTCCCTCAAGAAACCGTCCAAACATAGGAGCGAAATTGTTGCAGAGAAAGAACATGCCTCTGCATGAACACAGACAGATGGAGCAGAGACATAACGATGAGGAACAGCAAAAACGTTGCATGCTACTGGAGGAAACCTTCCGTTTCACTTCAAAGGCGTGGGTGCTGTATCCAAACTCTCATGGATCAGAGAGGTGGCAAGATCATGAGCACTCCCATCACCGGCCCAGCAGCTCAAGCAAGAACAAAGAGAAGCGACCGAGAGGCAAGGGGAAACGCAGGAATGGGAGCTATGTTGCACGGTGGCACAAGAGAAAGCCCCTTATGAACGTGGGATCCAACCAAACATCCATCGACAGGATGGGATCGGAAGCCCAAGTTGTTCATGTACAGCTGCAACGTTCCCCAGACAGACAAGAACCAACAAGAAAGCACAAGAACAGCAGACGAAATATCTCACAAGGCCACAAGATTTAAACAGACAAGCATGAATACAAGCAGGCATGAGGCATGATGAACACATACACTACACGAACATCCATATATCTCACACAGGCCACAAGATCTAAGCAGTCATGCATGTACACGAGAGCAGAAACAAGTAGATGGGGGAGATGGAGGAAGAAGAGGCTGGGCTAGCTCACATCGTAGTGGAAGAGGTTGTTGTCGGCGACGTCAACCAGGAAGTGGTTCGCGCGGATCATCACCTTCTTGCCGACGGTCCCGGCGCCCGGCCGAGCAGGGTGCGCGAGCCCCTTCTTGGAGACCGGCGCCAGATCCACGTCCTGCGCGTCCTCCACGTCAGAAGCAGCCGCCCCCTGTGCGGCCGCCACGGCCGCCGCCTCAGCCGCGGCCGGCGGCGCCAGAGCGGTCTCGGAGACGAAGAGCTTCTTCTCCACCTCCTTCGCCAGCGCCGCCGCCGACGGCGCGGAGGAGGCCGAGGCCGGGGCCGGCGCGGACGCCCGCGCGGGGGCGCCCTGCACCAGCTGTCGCGGAGCCGGAACCGGGGTCGAAGACGACGGAGGAGCGGGCGTCGCCGCCGAGGAAGGAGGCGCGCGGATGGTGACCGGCACCGCAGGAGGCGCTGGCGAGAAGGTGACCTGAGGCGCCGCGGGCGCGGGCGCCGGAGCGGACGGCCGGTACACGACCGCCGGCGGCCCGTACGCGGCCTGATGCGGCAGCACCATGGGCGCGCGGTAGCCCATCGGCAACTGGTACTGCGCCGGCACCTGACTAGGAGTGGTTGAGGAGGGGAGAGGGAGGAGGGGCCTTTATATAGGCGGAGGGAGCGAGGAAACCCTAGACCTGTGAGGTGGGCGGCGAGCTCGGGAATGAAGGTGGAGGACGCCGCTGCTGGCTGCTGCCCATCAGCGCAGCGGTAAGGTTACCGCCGTCTGTTTGTGTGTCCGTACGAGGCCCTAATCATGCTTTGTCTCTGCCTTGATGATCAAGAAAGGATCTGCACCAGAGGAGCCCTTGGTTGTTTAGGTCTTAATTAATCTTTTAGGGCCCAGGTCTTTGTTAATTAGACCAGATGGATGGAGCAGATATGAGTTTTTGGTCTTTGTTAATCATCACTATGAAACTCATCTGGCACAGTTACTGAGTTTTTGGTCTAGGTAACTCATCTGCTGCCTATCAGCGCAACGGTAAGGTTACCGCCGTCTGTTTGTGTGTCCGTACGAGGCCCTAATCATGCTTTGTCTCTGCCTTGATGATCAAGAAAGGCTGAGGAGCCCTTGGTTGTTTAGGTCTTATAATTAATCTTTTAGGGCCCAGGTCTTTGTTAATTAGACCGGGTGGATGTAACTGGTGTGGGTGTATGGACATGGTGCACAAGATCGAGCCGGTGTGGGCATGTGGGCACCTTTTTCCAAGTGTGAAAATATAACAGTTTGGCCCCTGGTTTTTCCTGGAAGTTAGCTTTGGTCCTTCTCAAGTTACCAACCCAGTCCTCAAAGTTTTGGGATTTTAGCTTTTAGGTCAAAGACAAGTTAAAATCCCAGAGTTGGCTTGCCACGTGTCCCCATGCTGGGTCACCATCCAGCCATATAGGGTGGTTAATTGCCGGATCAAAGGTGAAATGATGCGGATCCTTGCAGCTAAGTCTTATAATAATACTCCACAATGAACTAGTTTACTAATTAAGCATTATCTCGTTTCCATTCCAAGTACTAGTTTGTTACTTTGTAGATGGCTCCGCCCTGTTCGGCTGGATGGTTTTCAACCAGCCAGCAGTGTTTTTCTTTCAGTAGAAACCAGCACCAGCCACCAGCCAGCAGTGTTTTTCTCTCAGCAAAAACCAGCACCAGCCACCAGCCAAACGAACATGACGCTCAATTTAGCTACTTCAACTTTTATTGTAATTTATTTATCCATTTCAACGTCAATCTCCGCGGCACATAAAAAGACAAGTTTCTCACATATATATGTGTGCGCCCAAAAGAAATTATAGACCATCATCCACCATCAGCCTCGTATGGGCACGTTACCCTCCCGGCCGGCCGGCCAGCCCACTGACGACGTCGGTGCCGGCGGCCATCTGCTCTGCGGTAGATAGATGCGTGGCAGTGCGGCTCGCAACATGCGCGTCTCGTTCCCGTACATGAAGCCGGCCGCATAATTTGATTTTGAATGGAGTATATTTTCTTTTAATTCACTACTGACCTGAGAATAATTTGAAACATGTGGATTGGAATCCTTTCGCAGCAGCAGCAAGTGTTCCAGTGTGCCCGATCGCGAGTTGCCAGATCTACAAATCAAACAAGCCCTATTTTTGCCTCATATGGTTCATGTTTGACAGTGTACAAATGGTGTTCAGTAATAATATGCATAGTGGAAAAAGGTAGTACACACACATACAAAAGAACTAATCAAATAACTCTTCTGTCGAATTAGAAAATCTTTTCAGTAGAACACAATGATGCAACCTAAAACTACTGAAACGGTTGTGTACAGCATCAATCTCGTCGTACATGTTTTTCCCAGTACCGTTCGTAGTGTAACACTTGCAGATTCAGCAGTAGTGTTGTTGTTACTGACTTTTGCATCACGAGCATTGTAGGAAGCTAAAATCTCTTTCCTCTTCATGATGTCTAGCCTGACTCTTTTCAACGCTTCCTTTAAGGGCATGCGGAAGAGATGACTGTCCACCTTAACCTCATAAACGTCTGCAGACGGCGTCAAATAGAACAATCCTGCTTACAGACGTCGTTGTTTGTACAGGGCACATAACCGGTTAACAGACCTTATCAAACGATTAATGTTGGCCCTCTCCTCCTTATATACCGCCCATCGTAGCATCCCCGTAGATTTGAGTTCATCGATTTCGTCTCTCAGCATTCTCACCTCAATTTGCGGTGCTATTTCTCGAGACAATGGCGGGCTTTTGATCATTTCATCTTCTTGAAGGTATTCCCGTGTGCCATACATATCTTTAACATAGAGACCAGCGTTTTTCCCACTAAGCTTCAACACAATCTTCTGGAGTTGTCGCCTGCAAGTCAAACATAAACCACCTAGTAATGTGTATGGTCTAAAATTCGTTTTAAAAATATATATACCGCCTAAAATTTGTTTTAGAAAAAATGTATATTGCCTAAAATTGAAGTTTTTATATTACTAGAAAGCATGTCTACATAGAGAAGATTATGAGGCACATTACTTCCTCAAAACGACGTTTGTATTTGCAATAGTTGATTTTGTCAATATTTCATGAGGTTAATCGCTGTATATATTGGATACATGAGTAAAATTCACTGTCGGCCTCTGAACTTGCACGACAGTGTCATCTAGGTTCCAAACTCAGGATTTTTGATATTTGGGTCCCTAAACTTACACGACGGTGTCATATAGGTCCTAAACTTACGATTTTTGATAATTTTACTCCTAAATTTCCACAACGGTGTCATCTAGGTCCCAAACATATTCGGCCGCGGCGATTTGGAGATTGAGAAGAAGTTGGTACTTAATTGAAACAGGAAGGGTTAGGAATTGACACTACGAACAAGGGTTAGCTACACTTTTTTTTTAATCAACGGGATAAATTATTGGATCTAAATATTAAAAATTACTCTAGATATATCATGCATGCGGAATAGTGCTATAGCAAATTGCAAAATAATACCTGAATAATGAGGAATTCTACATGTCAACCAAGATTGATGAATAAAAAGAACAGCACTACTAGATGAGGAAAAGGAACGAAAACAAAAAAAAGAGTGCACATACACTCATCGGCCGGAAGACATTAAAAGTTTCATACCTGTATCTCAAGACGTCACTTTGGTTGATTTGACCCATCCGTTATTTGTTGTGAGATTGGACGAGAAGCCAAACTATTGGATCGATTTCTGACACGCTATGTACAAACCTTCCTTAATTCATAAGCCTTCCTCGGTTATAATAACGAGGCCGGCGTGCCAAAATGAGTTACCCTACAACACGTATTGGTTATGTCTTAGTAGTTTACTATTCCGTACAACTCCTTGGCAATTGAGAGAAAGTTTGAACTAGCGTGGCGTATACAAAAATATTTCTACGGCCAAGATCGATCCCTTCCGTGCTAGGCTAGCTTGGGATGGGCCAGACCGCCAGACGCTGCATAGCAATGTTGGATGGAGATCGAGAGCTGCTCGGTGGAGTCGCGCGCCAAAAGAGAGAGAAAGAGCGAGCTCGGAGAAGGCGCGGGCGAGACAAACACAACCGCGGTGACTGGCTGGTAAGGTGAGGTTACCCCTCCACTCCAGCTCTACCAACCCGTTGTCCCACAATCCCAGCGGCCCAGCCCCAGGCCGCCAGGCGCTTCTTGTTCCAGGGGTGGTTGTAGAAGTCCAAAGACCAAAAGGTAATCCCCGAGCAATTAATGCAAGATTCTTTTCAAGCACGGAGCAGCTGCCGGGGGTGGCAGAGAGCAGCTCTGCAGCTGGTCGGGGGACGTACTAGCTACTAGTCACGCTGGCCGCTGCATGCAGTGGCTGCAGGTGCGAGTCCTGCCAAGAGCGATCGGCCGGGAAGGCTCTTTTTTCCGGCGACCGAGGGCGAGAAAAGAGCGTCCAGGCCGTTCCCGTGAAAGCACTAGCACGCACCGTCGTCTCACGTTTTCAAACTTGCACCAATCCTCCTCCACGATGAGTTGTCTATCTTGTGCCTCTCAGATCTCCTTGCATATATTGGTGCCACATGAATCTTGCTTGCTACTTTGAACTCAGATGGTGATGCATATATGGAGACCCCGACCTCACACCATTGATTGAACATACCAGAAGAACAGCATCCCATGCATGCCCTTCTGCGATCGAGCCGTTTGAACAACACCGAAAATATCAGCCCTTGCTGCTAGCTACACGCGCTGCTTGTTGGGGAGGTGGAAGATGGCGTAAGCGGCGAGGCCGGGCAGGCGCGGCAAAGCACAGGCCGGGGACAGGACCAGACTGGCCGGTGACGCTCGCTGGCTGCAGGCCCGCGCGTCCCGCCAAGGGCGAGCTGCCGCGAATCCTCTTTTTGGCCGGGGCGAGGCGAGGCTGTTGGATACTCCTACCTGCTATAGATAGGGCAGCATGTTTTCGTTCACTCGATTATGCATGCGCACAGACACTAACTTGTGGTGATCGTGCGCCAGGTTTAGGAGTAGTTAGACATGCAGCCATGGCCGGACGCCGTGCGTGCGTGGGGACGGACGCGCACCTCTCTCGCGTCGTGCGCGCCATGGGCGGCATGATCAGTTTGTATTCCTTTATATATCAAATATATGCATCAGAAAACGTTGCGCTTTGCAACACAAAATTCCCTGTGTCCAGTTCATTTTCTTCTTGTTCATCCACCTCGCCACACAGCAGCTCGCCGCCGGCGTAAACCGCCATCTGGTGACCAACAAGTGGCATCAGAGCCTGAAGATTGTGAGGACCCGCAGCGCCGACATGGGTTCGCCGCCGCGCCGTGGCAGCACCCCGGAGAAGAAGGAGAAGCCGGAGGGCTCCGGCAGCAAGTCGCCGCACCGCTCTCCGTCACGCTCACCACCGCGTCGCTCACCGCGCCGCTCCCCACGTCGCTCCCGGGCACCACGCCGGTCGCGCGGCCGACAGCCTCGCGAGATCGTCGTCGAGTGCATCGTCCGTGAAGGTGGCGGTTCCGGGACCTGGCCGCAGCTGACGCGCAGCAACTACCACCAATGGTCGCTGCGCATGAAGATGAAGCTGTAGGCCCGTCACCTCTGGGAAGCCGTCAAGTACCCCGACATCGTGGAGTACGACGAAGACCGGAGTGCCCTCGACGCCATCTGCAGCGCGGTGCCGGAGGACATGGTGCCCGTGCTCGCCACCAAGGACACCGCCCACGACGCCTGGGAGGCCATCAAGACACTCCGCATCAGCGACGACCGTGTGCGGAGGTCCACCGCCCAAACCCTTCGGGCGGAGTACGAGGGCATCACACTCCGCGCCGGCGAGGCCATCGAAGAGTTCGCCCTCCGCCTCACCAACATCACGCAGAGGCTGGCGGCCCTCGGCGATCCGGAGCCAGAGCCTCGTGTGGTGGCCAAGTACCTGCACGTCGCACGCTCGCGGTACAAGCAACTGGTAATATCAATCGAGACTCTTCTTGATTTTTCCAAGTTGTCGATTAAAGAGATCACCGGCCGGCTCAAGGCGGCTGACGACGTCGAACCGACGCTGCCGCGGAACGCAAGCGATCAGCTGCTCCTAACGGAGGAGCAGTGGATCGAGAAGTACAAGAACAAGAAGGAGTCCTCCCGCGGCGGCTCCAGCTCTGGCGGTCGCGGCAGAGGCCGGGGTAGAGGACGGGGGCGCGGCTCCGGCGAGTCACGTCCGCCGCCGGACTCTCCCTGCCCACGCTGCGGCAAGAAAGGCCACTGGGCTAGCGACTGCCGCAACAAGAAGAAGGAGGAGCCGGCCCACCAGGCCCATGTGGCCCAAGTAGAAGAGCAGGGCTAGCTCATGATGGCCATCGGCTCGGTCCAGGAGGAGCAGAAGCAGTCACCTCCGCCTCCGGTCTTCTCCGACCAGACGTCGCCGCCGTCACCTTCATCATCATCGACCGTCGAGATCCACTTCACCGAGCGCAAGGTCTTCGCCGCGCTCGACGGGGAGCCCGATCCGGACCCGAAGCGATGGATCATGGACACCGGCGCCTCCAACCACATGTCCGGGTCCAGAGTCGCCTTCGCCTACCTCGACACCACCGTCCACGGCTCCGTCAGGTTCGGCGACGGCTCCATCGCACAGATCGAGGGAAGCGGCACCGTCCTCTTCACCTGCAAGAACGGGGAGCATCACTCGCTCCCCAACGTCTACTACCTGCCGCGCCTCACCGCCAACATCGTCTCCGTCGGCCAACTTGACGAAGGAGGATACCAGGTGCTCATCAAAGACGGCGTGATGCGAGTGCGTGACGAGGAATGTCGCCTACTCGCGAGGATTCCTCGGAGCCCCGGGCGCCTGTACGTGCTGGAGGTCACCATCGCGCGTCCAGTGTGCCTGGCGGCGCGCGCCGACAAGGAAGCGTGGACCTGGCACACCCGATTCGGCCACATCAACTTCACCGCGCTCCGGAAGATGGGGCGCAACGGGCTGGTGCGCGGCCTTCCTCTGCTCAAGCAGGTGGAGCAGGTCTGCGAGGCCTGCCTCGCCGGCAAGCAGCGCCGGGCGCCCTTCCCACAGAAGGCGCTCCGGCGCTCCACCGAGGCCCTGCAGATTCTTCACGGCGATCTCTGCGGCCCCATCACACCTCCAACGCCGAGTGGCAACCGGTACTTTCTACTGCTAGTTGATGATTACTCACGTTATATGTGGATCGCCCTGTTGCCAAGCAAGGACACTGCTGCCACCGCCATCAAGAACATTCAGGCCGCGGCGGAACGCAAGTCCGGCAAGAAGCTGCTCGCCCTGCGTACCGATCACGGGGGCGAATTCGTGGCAACGGACTTCACCAACTACTGCGCTCAACTGGGGGTCTGCCGCGAGCTCACGGCGCCGTTCACTCCCCAACAGAACGACGTTGTGGAGCGGCGCAACCAGTCCGTCGTGGGCATGGCGCGCAGCATCATGAAGGCCAAGGCGCTCCCGGGCGTGTTCTGGGGGGAGGCCGTGGTGACAGCCGTCTACCTCCAGAACCGGTCCTCATGCAAGGGGATTGATGGAAAGACGCCGTACGAGCTCTGGACGGGGAGTACGCCGGCGGTGCACCATCTCCGCACGTTCGGGTGCATCGCCCACGTCAAGGTGACTGCGCCCAACCAGAAGAAGCTGGCCGACCGGAGCCGGCGCATGATCTTCGTCGGATACGAGCCTGGCTCCAAGGCGTACCGTGCGTACGATCCTCTGACACGGCGCGTCCACATCAGCCGCGACATCATCTTCGACGAGGCGGCGCAGTGGACATGGACTCCTGACCACGACGTCGACCCCGGCGACTTCATCATCGAAGAGTCCATGGCGGAGGAGCCAGCCGTGATCACCACCAGCAGCACGAGAGAGCTCGGCGCCACCCCTGCTCCCGCTACGTCGCGCTCCGCCTCACCAGCCTCACCGGGCGCACCCACATCGCCGTTCACGCCTGTGCACACACCTACACCAGGCTCAGCACCAGGATCGGCGAGTGCTCATCCACCTCCTGGCGTCGAGTACGCCACACCGCCTGGGTCTGGCCTCAGCGAGCAGCTGGACGCAGACCACGACGACGAGGTGCCACTCCGGTTCCGGCGCGTCGACAACATCCTCGGCCAGTTCACTCCACCCGGCTTCGTCGACCGGAACCTGGAGGAGCACCTCTTACTGGCAAGCGACGCCGAGCCGACGACGCTTGGAGAAGCACTCAAGCACGACCACTGGCGCCACGCTATGCTGGACGAGATGACATCCATCGAGGCGAGTGGCACGTGGGAGCTCGTCGACCCTCCCCCACGCGTCAAGCCGATCGGCCTGAAGTGGGTCTACAAGACCAAGAAGGACGCCACGGGCGTGATCACGAAGCACAAGGCTCGACTCGTCGCCAAAGGCTACGTGCAGCAGCAGGGCATCGACTTCGACGAAGTGTTCGCGCCGGTGGCGCGGCTTGAGTCCGTGCGGTTGCTGCTGGCCCATGCCGCATCACAAGGCTGGGCAGTGCACCACATGGACGTCAAGTCCGCGTTCCTGAACGGCATGCTCCAGGAACAGGTCTACGTCGAGCAACCTTCTGGGTTCGTGCTGCGCGGCCATGAGAACAAGGTGCTGCATCTGGTGAAGGCACTCTACGGACCGCGTCAAGCCCCCCGTGCCTGGTATGCCAAGCTTGATTCCTCTCTGATCGAGCTGGGCTTCCAGAGGAGCACCTCCGAGCACGCCGTGTACCTGCGCAGCTCCGGGAATCGTCGCCTGGTCGTGGGGGTCTATGTCGATGACCTGGTGATCACGGGCGGCAACAACAACGACATCAATGCGTTCAAGGAGGAGATGAAGTCCAAGTTTCAGATGAGTGATCTTGGTCTCCTCCATTACTATCTGGGGCTGGAGGTCACTCAGAGCGAGGCCGGCATCACAGTGTGCCAAAGTGCATACGCGGCGAAGATCCTGGAGTCTGCAGGCCTAGCTAGATGCAACCCCAGCCACACGCCCATGGAGCCTCGCCTGAAGCTCAGCAAACAGAGTGCGGCTCCACGGGTCGATCCAACCATGTACCGCAGCATCGTGGGCTCACTCCGCTATCTGGTGAACTCCAGGCCTGACCTTGCGTACTCGGTAGGGTACGTCAGTCGATTCATGGAGGCACCCACCGCCGAGCATCCGGTCGCCGTCAAAAGGGTGCTCAGGTATGTGGCCGGCACATTGCAGTTTGGTTGCTGCTACAGGAGGAAGCAAGAGGCTCAGCTCGTCGGCTACAGCGACAGCGACTTGGCCGGTGACATCGACACCCGCAAGAGCACCACCGGAGTCGTTTTCTTCCTCGGCGGGAACGTGATCACCTGGCAGTCACAGAAGCAGCGCGTCGTGGCCTTGTCATCCTGCGAGGCAGAGTACATTGCCGGGGCCACGGCTGTGTGCCAAGGTGTCTGGCTCACCCGTCTTCTGGCCGAGCTCAAGGGAGAAGAAGCGGGCACCTTCTCACTGAAGATCGACAACCAGTCCGCCGTCGCGCTCAGCAAGAATCCCGTGTTCCACGACCGAAGTAAGCATACTGATGTAAAATATCATTACATTCGTGAGTGTGTCGAGGAGAACAAGGTTCAAATTCAGTCCATTGGGACGGTGGAGCAGTTGGCGGACATCTGCACCAAGGCACTGGGGCGTGAACGCTTCTGTGAACTGCGCTCCAAACTTGGTGTTCTTCATGTAAAGCAGGCACACTAGGAGTAGGAGGAGAATTGTTGGATACTCCTATGTGCTATAGATAGGGCAGCATGTTTTCGTTCACTCGATTATGCATGCGCACAGACACTAACTTGTGGTGATCGTGCGCCAGGTTTAGGAGTAGTTAGACATGCAGCCATGGCCGGACGTCGTGCGTGCGTGGGGATGGACGCGCACCTCTCTCGCGTCGTGCGCGCCATGGGCGGCATGATCAGTTTGTATTCCTTTATATATCAAATATATGCATCAGAAAACGTTGCGCTTTGCAACACAAAATTCCCTGTGTCCAGTTCATTTTCTTCTTGTTCATCCACCTCGCCATACAGCAGCTCGCCGCCGGCGTAAACCGCCGTCTGGTGACCAACAGAGGCGACCGAGGAGAAAAGCTAGCGCGCGCCCGGCCGGCGTCGCGTGCGGGCCAGCGCGCCGTGTACCCGCTTGCCGTTCCCGTGAGAGCGCGGTTCGTGGTGACCAAAAGCAAGCAGGGCGCCGGGGCATCCGTGCTGCACCGGGACGGGACGGGCCGACCGGCACGGCACCGCGCGCAGGCGGCGATGGCAGGAGAGCCAGTCTGCTACTGCCCCCTGCCCTGCTAGCTGCAGCCTGCAGGCGAGGCGAGGACGCGAACCGCCAGTCCACCACGTCGCTGCGTGCGTGTAGAGCCCGGCGGCCAAAGCGATCGTCTCGTTGGCACGACCCGCCTCGCCCTCGCTCTCGTTGGCAAGTACCCATCCCGGTAAACTATCCATCTCCCTTGCCATGGCTGGCCCATCCATCAGCTGAGCTGATGTTTCGCCTCATCGGCCGTCATCCGTTGGCTGGTTCCCTCTTGGCACCCGGCGCTGGTCCAACTCCGACGAGGGGAGTAGTCTCCTCCTCCTCGTGCGTGGTCTCCATGGACGAGGCCATGGCTGCTTCGATCCGATCGGCTGTGGTTGGGGCTCGTCGGTTGCGGCCGCGACGCAAATGCAGCGAGCAAAACAAGCGCCGCCGCGCGGGTACGTGCTCAAAAGCGGCGAACGCGAAGTGCGGCACCGCACGTCGCAAGTCGCGGCACGAAGCAAACAGCAGCAGCTACCGTTCGGTTCGGCGAGCTTTGGCGACCGAAGTCCATTTCGGGAGGGAGACAAAACGACGGCCCATACAGCGCGTGCCGCGGAGAGAGAGAAAGACATGCACAAGACGGCCCACGAAAGCAAGCAGACAAGAATGGCCGAGCTGCTGGCCCCAAGTCATATACCCCTTCCTCAAGCCATACGAGAGACGAGAACGACAGCAGGCGTGTTCGCAAGTATTTTCGAAAAAAAAGAAATCCTTCTTTCGCAAGTCTTCGCCTGCAAACCCCATCAGCAGAATTGATAATAATAAATAAATATGTAAGCTTGATTGAAATTTGTGTAGCACGCCTACAACTCTACCATTTTGGTACTAATATCACTGGGTGACAGCTGCAGAGACGAGAACATATAGCTCGCGAGTTTGCTCTGCATATACAAGCAAAAAAGAGAGAATTTTACACAACCGCAGTTCCCACACAAGGTTGAACTGAACTCTGAAGGCATCAGAAACAACTTTGTGGAGGCTAATTAGATCATTTGGCAGTGACTGACTTCTTGAGGGATCGAAGTACACTCCACATGACAGTTGATACAACGAACAAAACTAGTCCAGTAATAATAGCATATTTCAGACCTAGATTCATGAGCAAGTTCACCAGCAGGGCTGCTACGATGACTCCCACTAAATTTGCGGAGAAACCTGACCAGAACGACATGCCTAGGACAGATGCGATGATAGCCCCTGTCCATGCTCCTGTTCCTGGAAACGGAACGGCCACAAACAGCATCAATCCAAGCCATTGGAATTCCTCAACAGGAGCGGCCTTCCGTCGAGCCCGCTCAAAGAGGAGGTCCATAAGTCGGGTTGCAGAAGCGCTTCTCTGGGAGAGAAAAGTCGCAAGTTTTTTCAGGTAGAGGATGATCAATGGCACAGGCACCATGTTCCTGGAGAAAGACACAACAGAAATCAGAATCAGTTTTATCTATAATTACGACTAACATTTTTATGTAGAGAATCAACAATATGTTTTTTTAATGTTGACAACAGGCTTTTTTTTCTCTTGGATGTGTTACTAAAAGGGCGTAAACATCATTGCAATTTTAGCAGTTGTCACTTACAAGCATGAAGGACTCGTCGGTCCAATGCTGAATAAACTAAAGAGTAATTATCTTTAGCTTGCTACCAGTCACTATCTTGTTTCCAGTCTCTTACTTATTCATCATGTGTTTCCTTTTTCAGGTAGTGCAAGTTTAAGGTAATCAAGTGTTGTCATTTTCTGATTTCAATGATATGTTCACTGATAGATAACTTATAGTCCAGAGCATATACTAGGGGTACATGAAGATAGTAGGTAAGCTGTTCTGGGGACGAACTTTGGTTATCCAAAATATTCAGTTAAAACACTGAATAAAATGAGTGAGTATATCTTCACTTAATTCACATGTCTTAGTTATCTGGCAGCATGTCCTTCATGATCCAAATATTCTAGAACTTGTTTGACTATGCATAGTTCAATCGTCCAGCCAGGTAAATTGAGCTACCACTCCAATTTACCATGTGAATGTGAATGTCATTGCCTTTGCCGGCTGCTGAACGAAAGATTCACTACTTCTATTCTAGACATTAGTTTCAGAACAAATAGCATATATCCAACAATTTGAATTGGTATTAGGAACTAATCTGCCCCTCTGTACTACTTGGCATCGGCAATTTATCGAACACCTAGTGGTAAAGGACCAGTAGAGCCAAAAGAGACAGTAACACCGGAGATGAAGGGGATACAAAGTTACAAACCCAAGAACGGAAAGGACGGTGAGGTGGACAGGGTGGAGCCGCATACAGTACCCGACCGGGATCGCCCCCCGCAGCTCGATCACCGGCAGCGTCGCGAGCGCGAACACGACGGCGTCGTCAGGCCACCCGCCTCCGCAGCGACTCCGCCACCCGCAGCCCGAATCCAGACGCCTTGATCGAGTCCTCCGCCGCCCGCGCCGCGCCGCAGCCGAGAACGGCGGCTGCAGCAGCACAGCAGCCAAGCGCGACCAGCGCCACCCGCTTCAGCTCATCCCGATCGGGCGCCTCCCGCTCCATGACCCCCGCCTCCATGCCACCTGATACCGCCGCTGCACGCGGCGTCCTCGCGGCGGCGGCGGCCCCGGCGCAAGGGTTGCGGGGAATGGAGGTCCGGAGAGGAGAAGCGCGCGACCGCAGGCGCAGGGCGGGAGGAGAATTCGCCCGTGGATGCGCCGCGAGGAGATCAATGCTCTTTTTTTCTTTGTTATTGTTAAAGCGATGGTTGACAAGGTTTTTGGGGTAGTTGCCGTGTCCCTGGTGGTATTAGAAATATTGTGAATCATATTGGATTAGTTGATACCTGTAGTCAAATTCATTTTCCTTCATCAAGTACAGGTTAGAGCAGGATTTGTAAGAGTGGGAGTTTCTCTGTAGAATTTGTCGTCCGTGGGAGTTGAAGTCTGTAAATGAGGGCAAAATGTAGTACCCAGACAATTGTATTGTTCTTGAAATGAAGAATATGTGCCATGTTCTTTTGGTCAATTTTGGGTGAACAACTGTATTAGGGCCTTGTTTAGATCTCAAATTGGAAGCTCTCAACCTGGGAGTTTGTAATCATTGGCACACCGTACCATTTCGTTTATTTGTGTGAAAAATTATCCAAAAACTAGTAGAGTGCGCGTGTATTAAAAAATATAGTAAATATAAGAATATTATCTTTTTAAATTAAATTAAATTTCACGTTCTTACGTTAGAATATTTTCAAAACAGAGTATACTAAATTTGTATTAGTTTTATTGTGGTACGCACGTGTTTTCTTAGGTAAACATAGTAAACAAGCAATAATTTAAATTTATTAACCAATAATTTGCACCATAGATTAAAATTATGCAAAAGAAGATAACACGTGCTAGAAATTAATGTGCTTACCTTAATCACATAGAAGGCCCAGCATGTAGAACACATTAGCTCACTGGTATTCTCTTCTGGATGAGAACACATCAAACTTGCTCCCTACAATCTAAATAGTTCATATCAAACAACTAATGAGATATTATATAATATCAACATGGAATAGATGTTCCTTCGATATTTTTTAATGATAAATATTGCCAACAGGCATAGAGCATATTAGCAAATTGTTTAAAAAACATTTGCATGGAAAGATAATGAAAAAGAACTCACTAGCCACCATAATGAGTTTGCTGCAATAGACCGTAACTCTGATTTACCGAGAAGGTCAGTCATGCCACATACTTCAACAAATGTCATTTACGCGCCAATACCAATGTAAAGTATCTGAAATTTAATATACGTTATTTTATCCAATATTTAGAAATACATCGAGTATTTAATACTAAAGAAAGGGGAAGGATCTCGCGTTTTCTAATAAAAAGCACCATCCATATAGTATATCTTTTTCTTGAAGTAAACCATCTAGCATACGTATCTTGATATGAAATCTTCAATTATGCCTGCTAATCATTTTTTTTTGCGTTTCTCAGCACCAAAATCATGCTTCCTATATCTTGTATATATAGTCATCGAGAAAACAATGTGTACAGGAATTTGAACGATTGTCATGAGGACTAGGGATGGCCAAAATCCAGTAAAGAAAAAACTGCTTAAGGATAAACAATTAGGAGAATTAGGGGAATCATATTAACGAACTCAGCTCACGTTGGAAGTGGATCTTGGCGTCTTCGTGATTGGCCTTGGGCCTCTTTGGCGTCCTGCTCGAGTCATGATGTTGGGTCCTGCCATCCGCCCGTCTTTGAATCCTCGGGAACGCCCACAGATTCATGTTGCCGAAGAAGTCCATGGGCACCAGTTCGCACCCAAAATTAGCAGTTGCCTATCAGGCCGAGGGCAACCGGTCAGACCGGTCCTAGGAAGCGGTCAGACCGGTTTTACCGTAGCCGATCTGGCAACGGCCAAACCGGTCTGACCGGTTTCCCTATTCGGTCTGACCGGTTTCTCCTGTGTTGGAGTAGGTTTAGGACTTTAGAGTTTTATCCCATATTGTAAACCGACCTAAAGGGGTACGACTTTCCCACCCTATAAATATAAAGGGTCATGGCCGATTGAGAATCATCATCCAATCGAACAAATACATCTATCTTTTATCTTTTTACTTTTTCTCTTTTCCCTACTTTTCCAATCTACTATTTGCTGTTCCTCCTTCGTCTCTACGTCGATTGAGGGCGTCCTAGGTGGCCTGCCGACTCTAGGACAACCCTACGTGCGTTGCCCCGACGGGATCCTGCCCGGACGACGCTCGAAGGTCTACCGCCAGCCCTGTCTGGCAAACCGGTCTGACCGGTTACAGAAACCGGTCTGACCGGTTACAGAAACCGGTCTGACCGGTTCCTGCGTTTGCGTTCTGTTGGCCGCGAATTCGTGCCAACAGATTTGGCGACTCCGCTGGGGAACGGAAATCTGGTTGCTCAAACCTTTTTATCGATCCTTAGGTAAATCAATCGGCTGCCATGGCCGGTAAATTACCTAAACCTGCTGATGTCGATGCTGCAAACATTCAAAGGCCGAACGTTGATCAAACGGCGGCTGAGGAGCAGAAAGCGCTTGCGGAAATCCGAAGAAAGATCCGTGAGCATAAAGAGCGGGAGATCCAGGAGTTGGAAGAAGAAGCCGTGAAGCAATACATATCGCACTTCTCCATGGATCGACAAGGGAACGTCAAGAAAGACAAGGATGTCGTCATTGATATTCCCGCGCTAAAGGTACAATCCAATGCTTCTCCTAAAATTAATTCAGAAATTGCAAATTTTATTGATGGAGCTATTAGTGCAAGCTTTAATAATAAATTTGATGCTATGAACGGAAAGTTTGAATCAATGATTAATTCTCGTTTTGAAAACATAGAATCTAAAATTAATAAACAATTTTCTGGTAAGGATGTTAATGGTTCTACTTCTAATACCGAAAATTGTATAGATAGTGCACTAGAAGATTTATCAAATTTGCATATTCCAAAGGCTCCCATTGGTTCACCACCAATCAACCACATACATAGCCGAACTACCATTGATACTTCGGCTGCTGGAGGGAGTACAATGATTGCTACTAATACTATGACACCACATGCAGCCGTGTATTATGAACCATCTATAGGTGCATATGTTTCTAATAGTTCGGTGCATCCTGTTCCTAACGCATTGCCGAATCAAACAGCAACATATAGCACACCACAGCCCACTATAAATCGAGTACCACATTCTGGATCTGCTAGACCTAGAACCGTTCCGGGGATGGAGGGATTTAGAGAGGAGATGCTCGAAATGTTTAGACAAACTTTTGGTATAGAGCCTAAAACTAAGAATCGGTCGTATCAAAGATCGTATCCTGAGAATTATGAATGTGTCGCATACCCACCAGGCTTTAAAATACCAGAGTTTACTAAATTCAGTGGGGATGATGGTAGAAGTACTTTAGAGCACATAGGCCAATTTACTATACAATGTGGTGAAGCTGCTTCTAAAGATATTTGTAAAATGAGATTATTTCCTTTATCTCTATCGGGTGCTGCATTTAATTGGTTTATTTCTTTGCCACCCAACTCAGTTTATTCTTTCGCTAACATAGAAGAAAAATTTCATGATTATTTCTTTAATGGTGAAACTGAGTTAAAATTGTCAAATCTTGTATCGTTAAGCAAAAATCTAATGAATCTGTTTCTGAATATATTAGAAGATTTAGAGACACTAGAAACCGATGCTATAGTTTAACAATTTCGGATAGAGATCTAGCTGATCTTGCTTATGCCGGTTTGCTTGATATTCATAGAGATAAGCTAGATGGTCAAGAATTTCTAGATGTAAGTCGGTTGTTGCAAAAAGCTCTAGCTAATGAAAACCGACTTAAAGAATCTAAGAGTTCACAAAAAACTAATGATAAAAGTAATCGTCTTGTATATTATGCATCTGATAATTCAGACGATGAGAGCAATAATGTTTATAGTACTGAATTTGTATGGTCAGCCAAAGACAAACCTAGCACTTGTGAGTCTCTAAAGCCGGTCCGCAAGAATCGGCAAGAAGAAGTTAAATATACTTTTGATGTGGCTAAGTGTGATAGAATTTTCGATGAATTGCTAAAAGCTGGAAAAATTAGAATAACTCATACTATGCCGCCATTAGAAGAGTTGAAAAAACGTGCTTATTGTAAATTTCATAATTCTTATTCTCATGCAACGAATGATTGCAATGTATTTCGGCGGCAAGTGCAATCGGCCATTAATGAAGGTCGTTTGACATTTCATCCTATGCAAGTTGACACTAATCCTTTTCCTATGAATACCATTGAATTACGAAATCCTAAAGTGCTAATTCGGCCACATCAAGCCGAAAAAGCCGTTGGAAAAAATGTAATCATTGGAGATGACAAGCGTGCTGATCCAGAAGTGATAAAGGTGCAGAAGGAGGTCCCTCAAGTGCTTGGGGGGCAGCAAGAGACAAAGAAGACTGACAACGCGCAAACCGGTCTGACCGGTTCTTCAAACCGGTCTGACCGGTTTTCCAGGAAAACTGGGAGTGTCCCAAAATCAAGAAAAATGTGAAGCTGACCTTCGAGGAGCTTTTGGCCAAGTACAAGAAGAAGAGATCAAGCCAAAAGCAAGGGAATCGGCCAGGTAAAAAATCAAAACATCAAAATGAATCTTGTTCTTGCAAATCTCAAGTAAATTACGCTGCTGCACCTTGTTCATATGTTGGACCGACCTCACCATGATCCTGGTTTTATCCTTATTATTATTCACCTTTAGATTATAGCAATTTACATATGCGTTCATATATGATTCAATATGCTCCTACATATGAAAGTTATGGTTCAATGCAAAGACCGTTTGTTGTTAACAATAATCTGGTCAGAAGTACACCTATTTCTAAAGGAGATGAGAAGGACATCAAGAGAGATTCAAAATACTCACAGCCGAGGTGGTGTCCCTCAGGCTTATCTCATACTCAAAAAAAGAAGATTGCAGCGGATACGTAAGCAAGAATCAATGAAGCAACAAGCAAAGGTCATACCAGCAAGATCAGCAATTGTTAAGCAGGTATGGAGGCCAAAGCAAGTCGTTCCTTGAAGTAAAGTGCAAGTTTATGGCCGATAAAACAATTATCGCCCTTAGAGCAATATATGGGCGATGTACTGCTAATCATCGTCTTTAACCAATTTTGATCATTATAGACGTTTTCTGACATGCAAGCTTTGCCAGAAAACAAGGGGGCATATGTTCGCACCCAAAATTGGCAGTTGCCTATCAGGCCGAGGGGAACCGGTCAGACCGGTCCTAGGAAGCAGTCAGACCGGTTTTACTGTAGCCGATCTGGCAACGGCCAAACCGGTCTGACCGGTTTCCCTATCCGGTCTGACCGGTTTCTCCCATGTTGGAGTAGGTTTAGGACTTTAGAGTTTTATCCCATATTGTAAACCAACCTAAAGGGGTACGACTTCCCCACCCTATAAATATAAAGGGTCATGGCCGATTGAGAATCATCATCCAATCGAACAAATACATCTATCTTTTATCTTTTTACTTTTTCTCTTTTCCCTACTTTTCCAATCTACTATTTGCTGTTCCTCCTTCGTCTCTACGTCGATTGAGGGCGTCCTAGGTGGCCTGCCGACTCTAGGACAACCCTACGTGCGTTGCCCCGACGGGATCCTACCAGGACGACGCTCGAAGGTCTACCGCCAGCCCTGTCTGGCAAACCGGTCTGACCGGTTACAGAAACCGGTTTGACCGGTTCCTGCGTTTGCGTTCTGTTGGCCGCGAATTCGTGCCAACAGCACCTTATTAGGGCTCGCCCTGCCCCTGCTGTTCACCGCCACCCTCACCATGGTGAACTCCTCCGGCTTCAGGTCCTGCGCCGCCGTGATTTTCTTCCACACATAGGCGAGGAGGCACTTGAACGTGCTGCACCGGACGCCGCCGAGGCGTGCCTTGAGCCCGGCGATGAACTCATCCGTGAAGTGCAAGGTAGGTTTCTTGATCTTGCCCAATCCGATGCCCAAAATAAACAACCCAATCGAACAGTAAAATATACGCCTTCCTCCTCCGCGCCAACGTCCCCCTCGTCATCTCCCAGATCCTGTACATAAGCATCCCTATGCCTCGTGATCGAGCTTCTTCCTACGTTGGGTGCATGCGTGCGTCAATGTCGTGTCACGATCCATTGGTTGGAGCATTTGAATCGATTAGCTAATTGCACAGATGTGTCTAATCTTTTCCGGACTCCGGTCTATCTTTTTAAACGTATCAATATATTTTTAGGGTATATATTTATTTTTAATATCTTTCTAGCTTATATTATTAATATTTTTTCTTGTTAATTTATTTATGCTACATCTTCAATCTAAAGTCCGATGTACGAGAATATAATCTTTTCCATCCTATCTTTTAATGTGCTGATATATTTCTATGGTATATTATTAATAAAATTACTAACAATATCTTTCTGGTTATTGTTGACGGTCAAATTGGGCCTTGGGCCAAATCGGTCTGACCGGTTTGCCAAACCGGTCAGACCGGTTTGCTTCTGTAATTCGAGTAGGATTAGGATTCCGAGTTTAATCCCATATTGTAACCTATTCGAAAGGGGTAAGACTTCCCCGGCCTATAAATATAAAGGCTAAGGCCGATTGAGAGGTATTCCAATCGAATCAAACACATTTATCCTTTACTTTTTATCTCTTAAACCCTAGTCTTTTCCAACCCCCATATTCTGTTCTTTGCTCGTCTCTACGGCGTTCAAGGGCGTTCTAGGTGGCATGCCGACCCTAGAACAACCCTAGATTAGCTCGAGCTCCGACGGGGTCCCTCCCGAGCTTGAGTTTCTAGGTCTTCACGACCTCCCGACCAGAAGCGGTCTGACCGGTTCTGTAAACCGGTTTGACCGGTTTGCCCCGGGAAGTTAGGAGTTGGCCATTGTGACGGCCGTGCTGCGCGTTTGATCGATCTTCGAGTGTGTTGGCGCGCTTTCGTGTCAACATACTTTTTGGCGACTCCGCTGGGGAAGATTAATCTGGTGCCAAAACCGATTCAATCAACTCCGGATATGTCTGGATCAAAGTGCGACCTTGACAAAGACAACATCATCACCGCGACGATGGAAGAGCTCACGGACGAGGAGCGAAAGCGATATTTGATTGCTGAGGAGCACTTCAGGGCGCAATTCTTGAAGGGCTTCAAGAAAGATCGCGGTGGTCTTGTCAAGAGAGTAGAGGAATTCGTCATGCCGGCTTTCAAGTTGGCAGATGATCACGTCGAAGAGATTCCAAAGGTAACGGGCGAATCCTCTGATTTAATGCAGCAAATTACTCGCATGATGGATGATAGATTACTTGCTGCACAAACTGCTACTAGTGAATTAATTGATAGTATGACTGGTAATTCTGATAAAAATAAAATTAATTTAGAATCTAATGAATTACCTAGCTCATCAGGCATGCCAGAACATGTTTTAGATTCTAATTTGGGCATGCCGGTGAATTTTTATGCGGGACAAACACCTCACCCTGGTTCGGTCCACGAACCGGTCAGACCGGTTTGTACAACCGGTCCGACCGGTTTGACCCCCTCTGGTGGTCAGACCGGTTCTTTGGGTGCAGGAGCATCTGGTGCGATGGTTTTGCCTAATACATCTACTTCTGGTCCTGTTTACACTATTCCACGCACCACGGGAAGTATACCCCACGGATCTGGCACGTTTCACGCGCCGATTCCGAGTACTTGTCAGAATACGATGTATGGTGTTCCCCGTATTCCACATAACAGAGGTGATGAGAAATATCAAGCCGAGTTAGCTAAGTTTAAAGAATACATAGCTAATACACTTAGAGCAAAACTCGGGCTTGAATTGGGTAGTGCACGCTTATATCAGAAACCGTATCCGCCTGAATTTGATTTGGTTCCTTATCCTAATGGTTGGCGTGTTCCTGATTTTATTAAATTCAGTGGTGAAGATAATAGAACTCCTTGGGAACACATTAGTCAATATATTTTGCAATTAGGAGAGGCATCATTTTATGAGGCATTGCGTATACGGTTGTTCTCATTATCTTTAACTGGAACTGCCTTTTCATGGTTTTCTTCGCTTGCTCCAAATTCTATTCATAATTGGACTCAATTGGAGCGAAAATTTCATGATCACTTCTTTAGCGGAGAAAACGAGGCAAAATTATCTGATTTAACATCGGTTAAACAAAGCCGCGAGGAATCGGTTCTTGAATACTTTAAAAGATTTAAGGATGTTAAGAACCGATGCTTTAATATCACTGTTTCTGAAAAGGATTTAGCAGATTTAGCTTTTGCAGGCTTACGGTCTAATTACAAGGAAAAATTAGAAGGTTCTAATTTCCTTACTATTAATCACTTGCAAATGAAGGCTATGAGTCTAGAGCTTAAGTTTAAAAATTCGAAAGAATCTGCTAAACCCCATCGTTCGAACGTGCATATTGTTGATAATAATTCTGATAGTTCGGACGATGATAAAGAAATTTATGCCGCTGAATTTGTTTGGTCATCAAAAAGTAAGCCTAGTTCTTGTCCTTCATTAAAGCCGATTCAGAAAAATCGGCAAGAAGAAAAATTTACTTTTGATGTAGCCAAATGTGATCGTGTTTTTGATGAATTGCTTAAGAATGGCTTTATTAAACTTTCTCATGCAATTCCACCAGCCGATCAGTTGAAAAATCGTGCATATTGCAAGTGGCATAACTCTTTTTCTCATGCAACCAACGATTGCAATGTTTTTCGACGACAGGTACAATCGGCCCTTAATGAAGGTCGATTGATGCTCGCCGAAATGCAAGTTGACAAGACTCCTTTCCCTGTTCATACCTTGGATGTGAACACCAAGATGCTGATTCGGCCGGAACAAGCCGATGGAGCTAAGGGTAAGAATGTGGTGATTGGAGATCCAAGACCGGAAAAAGTTGATGACAAAGTTCCGATCAGAATAGTGATGATTGGGAGGACTCTTGATGGAAAAGAGTCTCTGAAAATTACAATTAATACATCAAGACCCGGGGGGCAAGAAAGTTCCTTGGAAAAGAATCGGTTTGCCAGTCAGGCGAAACCGGTCAGACCGGTTTCCCAAACCGGTCAGACCGGTTTGTCTCCAGACCGTCCAAGAACTTTCAAGCCTAAACGCCCGGAAGTGGGTACTTGGAAATTCAATGAGCCAAAGATTCAAGGAAGGGTTCTGAAGCAAGGACCTACATTCTCTCAGCTCATGAACAAGTACACAAAGGCCGTTCAAGTTGATCGGCCAACAAAAAAGAGACAGAGGTCACCACAGCATTGGATTGATCCTACAAGTTACAAGCGCCGTGGTGGTTCTGTACATGACCGATTGGGCTCATACCAATCAGGTTTTTCGACTGCTCATCAAAGCGGTCAGACCGGTTTTATGAACCGGTCAGACCGGTTTCGGTCTGAGCAAAGAATTCATGTTCCTCCTAAGCAAGAATACTGTATCAAGGAGAAGAAGGAGGATGTGCAAGCCAAAGCCAATAATTTTATAAAAATTGGCGATATTCCAGTGGCTATGCAAGACTTGGGTAGAAAGCCGATAGTCATTGGAGATTCGGCTCCTGTTCCAGTCAAGAGGCCGATCGTGGTTAATGATCATGAGGCTAGCAGCAGCAAGGGCATAAAGAAGGTCTTCCAACCAAGGTGGTGTCCTTCTGGTCTGACCCATACACAAAAGCGGAAATTACAGCGCTTGCGGAACAAAGAAAAAAGGGAACAGGAAGCTGAGAAGATGAGGGATGACTACTTCAACAACTACAGGCCTATGATCCCTCAGACCAAGATTTGGCAAGCTAAACCCGTTGTGCAATCAGCAGCACAACCGGTCAGACCGGTTTCTGAATCCGGTCAGACCGGTTTGGGTCAGCCGACCGCTGCAGAAGCGGTCAGACCGGTTTCTGAAACCGGTCAGACCAGTTTGATGACAGAAGCGGGGGCTGGTGCTTCTTCAACCATCGAAACTACTCCACCGATTCCTCCAGTAGTTGAAGATGAAGAGTTAGTTGATTTTGAGCCTTCTCCAGAGCGTGACAACATGGAAATTAATGTTGTCTATTTATCTTCTGATTATTGTGTGGTGCCGGAGGAGGAAATTTCTCATCTTCAACTTGGGCCGCGAGATGCTGTTTTTCAGAAGCCTAGTGAATCAGAGAATCATCTCAAGGCTTTATATATGAGAGGGCACATCAACGGGAAGCCAATTTCTCGTATGTTGGTTGATGGTGGAGCTATTGTAAATCTTATGCCATACTCTCTCTACAAGAAGATTGGCGGAAAAGACGAAGAATTGATCAAGACGAACATGACGGTCAGTGGAGTCGGCGGAGGTGATCCCATTGGTGCCAAGGGGGTGGCTTCTATGGAGTTGACTATTGGGAGCAAGACTATTGCTACGGCCTTCTTCGTCTCCGAGGTGCAAGATAACTTCAGTTTAATTCTTGGTCGAGATTGGATTCATGCAAATAAGTGTATTCCATCTACCTTGCATCAATATCTTATTCAGTGGATCGACGATGAAGTTGAAGTTGTCCATGGTGACACTTCTTCCTTTGTTGCAATGGCCGATTCCGATTCCCTTAGTGCAAATGAAAAGGTTCAATGTTTGTCGGGCATGGATTTGACCGATTATGAGTTGATCAGTTGTACCAAGGATGGTTTTGTTCCTGCTACATTAAAGCCGATGGAAAATCGGTTGAATTACTTGCTGTGATTAATGGAGCAGACAAATCAACAGAGACAAACCGGTCAGACCGCTTCTGGAAACCGGTCGGACCGGTTTAGACCTGAACAGCGCCGATCGAGCCAAACCGGTCCGACCGCTTCTGGAAACCGGTCAGACCGGTTTGTGTCTGGACAGTGGCTTCAAGACCGAATTGATCATCATCGAGCTCATTCGGCCGGTATGTTCGAAGCTATTGAAGATCATGGTGATATTGATAAGCTGGGTCAAGGTTTTACATCAGCTGATCCTTTAGAAAAAATAGATATTGGTGATGGTACTATTCCTAGGCCTACTTTTGTAAACAAAAATTTATAGGTTGAGTTTAAAGCCGAATTAATAAATTTGTTGAAAGAGTATGTCAATTGTTTTGCTTGGGAGTACCGTGAGATGCCTGGTTTAAGTCGTGACTTAGTTGAGCATCGTTTACCAATAAAAGCCGGTTTTAGACCTTTTAAACAATCAGCTAGACGTTTTAATCCCGCTATTTATGACCGAATAAAAGAAGAGATTAATCGTTTATTAGATGCTGGTTTTATTCGGACTTGTCGTTATGCGGAGTGGATTTCTAATATTGTTCCCGTTGAAAAGAAAGATTCGGGAAAACTTAGAGTTTGTATTGATTTTAGAGATCTTAATAAAGTCACTCCAAAAGATTCATATCCCATGCCTATAGCCGATGTCTTAATTAATGAAGCTTCTGGACATCGTGTTGTTAGTTTTCTTGATGGTAATGCCGGATATAATCAAATCTTCATGGCCGAAGAGGATATGCACAAAACGGCCTTTCAATGTCCGGGATTTATTGGTTTATTTGAGTGGGTAGTTATGACCTTTGGATTAAAGAATGCCGGTGCAACTTATCAAAGAGCTATGAATTTAATCTTTCATGATTTACTTGGTGTTATTGTGGAAGTGTATATTGATGATATTGTAGTTGAATCGGATGGCTTGGATTCTCATTTAGCCGATTTAAAACTTGCTCTTGAGAGGATGCGACGGTATGGCTTGAAGATGAATCCACTCAAATGTGCTTTTGGTGTTTCGCCTGGGAAGTTTCTTGGGTTTATTATTCATGAGAATGGCATAAAAGTTGATCCCAAGAGAATTGAAGCTATGAAGAAAGTCGAAGCTCCTACTTGCAAGAAGGATTTACAAAAGTTTCTAGGCAAGGTAAATTTCTTGAGAAGATTTATAATTGTTGACACCAAAAATTGGCACCAGGAAGAGGCTGACATGTGGGCCGGATTCGTTGAAAAGATATCATTCGGCAAAGGAGTTTTTCCCCAGAGCATTCGGTAAAGACGTTCTGCGGTCGGGAACGCATTGTCATTCGGCAAGAAAAAACTGTTCCGCAGGAGGCATTCGGGAGTGCGTGATGACGTGGATCAAGTGTAAGGAAAAGGCTGGTTTAACTTCGAGTGCAAGACGGATACGGTGCCCGGCGTTTATCTTTTTTAGGAAATAAATAATGTAATCGTAATCAATTAGGAGTCGTGTCGAAACCTGGGTATAAATATAAACCCATGGTAATTGTAAAAGCATCGTTCAAATCAATCATACAACAAACCGGCCCCGTGCCAATTTCGAGTCCTTTAGTCGAGTCGTCGAGTTCTTCGAGAGGAATCATCGATCCGTCGACCTCCGTAAGTACCGGCAACCCTGCACCATGCCTAGTATCATGCGGTGGATTTAGGCTTTGGTTTAGGAAGGTTCCATTGTTAGATCATGAGCCATGCGGTGGGCTAAGTTTTAGCTTGGAATGAGTTATCGACTCTATTGGATTTTGGCAAGATCTAATAGATTCATTAAGTTACCATGTGTTGCTCTGGATTTTACCTTTGTGTTTAATTTATTGCAACACTCTTTTGCCCAGTCTAGGTTGATTAGATTCGGTTCTAGCTCGTAATGCACAGTGTTTATATAGCCGAATTCGACCTCGATCTAGATTGCCACGTGTCGCGGGTTCAAGCTCGTTGGTCTTGTGTAGATCTTGACAGAACCGGGTATCATGCGGTAGATGCAGGTTTTTGGGTCGTCTTAGAGCTAATCATCTGGTGGATTAGAGTTCGATTCGATCTGATAGATCTATCATCATCAACGAAGCATGTTCCTTCTTCACGGAACCCGATTCGGCTGTATAGCTGTATTCGGCAGTATCGTCACGAGTGAAACATGTCCATGGTTTTTGTTTTAAATAAAGAATGCTTTTAGCCTTCCATGTTTAGAATATATCATGCGGTGGATTGATCTATTCTTGGTTGGTGGTGTGATTCCAAGCAAGTCGTATCATGCGGTGGATTAACTTGCTTGTTTCATGCTCGACGGGTTGAAAAGTACCTAGACATGCGGTAGACTGGTGCTTTTAGTCTATGCATTCTTGTTTATTATGAGATTATGATCACGTTTTCGCCCTTTTATTTATTTATCATACTCTGTTCCTCGTTAATCGGTTATGAATATGTGTTACAATGTTTATTCAGTCGAATACCGATCTTTCGTCATGCTTACGTCACGCATTCGGCAGTGCGCTTTGCCGATTGCCGATTGATGCTTTAACTACTGACAAATAGCTTCTCTATAGCTATATGTCGTTCGAAACTGGCTCCGTAGCCGCAAATGCGGAACTGTCTGGTATCACTCGGCATGTTCCAGGTGTTATCTAAACATCTTTTCTCCCTTTGTCAGTTTCAGGAAAATTGACTGGCACGTTTTCGGATTCAAACGCTCGGGCCACGTGTAAAGCCAGCTAATTCGGCTTGCTGTGTGCTTGGCGTGAGGTGCGGATTTTACGTCAACACACTTTTTGGCACGCCTGGTGGGACACACAAGCTTCGAAGATGCCTGAATTAAGGGACATTCTGGATGTCACTTTTGAAGAATTGTCTGATGAACATCAACAAATGGTGAAGACTGCTGCAGATCAGTTCATCAAGAAGTGCTTGCTGTCTTTTGCTAAGAACAGAAGTGGTGCACCGTTTCTCAAGTCGGATCTGCCAAGAGTTCTTTTGCCTGGACAATCTGATCTTACTGAAGATGAAGAAAGGGAGAAGTTCTCTGGCTTGTTGTACAAGGCTTTAGGAGAAACAATGACCAATCATAATGCTGCATTCCTGAACAGTTTTCGGCTCATACTGGTCAACATCTTTGGTCAACACGTGGATAAGCCTTTTGAGCAAGCGCATGGGCAACTTGGTGGCCCAACATATTTTAATGTTCAAGCATCGGTCCCAAAACGTCATGGTAAAGGTACTGAAGAAACTGAAGCTTCTGGAACCAAAGACGCGAGTGGACAGCCGATTCAGCAAGAGCTTCAGCATGCATTGCCGAAATCTCGTACATATGGTGATATGGCATTCGGCACCACGGGAGATCTACCTGCTTCTGCTTACAAGATATCCCCTCTGAACAACAGGCTGCAAAGGAATGTGTATGGGAACGGGTATTCAGAGTTCATGGATTACAATGCTATCGATGCTCTCCCGAATCCCGGGTATGTTGGTACTACAGGGATGCCTGCTGGGAGACCAGGGAATCAAGATACCAATATTGACCTCATGGTGCAAAGGATGACCGATGTATTGCAAAATCAATTCGGTCTGAAGCCTAAAAATCAGGGATACATGTACTCGTCTCCTTTCTCAGAATGGTACCAAAGGGTATCATTGCCGAATAGAGTCAAGGTGCCTACAGAGTTCACTAAGTTCTCAGGACAAGATGATACTAGCACTGTGGAACATATAGCTCGATATCTGATGCATCTTGGAGAAGCTTCAGCAGATGAGGCTTTCAGAATCAGATACTTTCCTTTGTCACTGATGGGTCCAGCTTTTACATGGTTTGCTTCTTTGCCTGCTCAGTCAATTTGTACTTGGAAAGACCTGGAGCAGAAATTCCATGCTCATTACTACATTGGCAGTGCCGAGAAAAAGTTGGTTGATTTGACCAGCTTGAGGCAGAGGAATAATGAGACACCTACGGAGTTCCTCAGGAGATTTAGGGAAACAAAGAGCATGTGCTTTTCTTTGAACATACCTGATGACCAGCTAACTGGTATGGCTGTAGCTGGCATGCTGCCTGCCATTCGAGAAAATCTATTCGGAATGGAGTTCGATGATCTGGGCCAGTTGTCACACAGATTGGCCTTAATGAGCAACCAGACATATGGTTTCAAGAAAGATGCCAGATTTGCTAAACACAATGATGTAGCTGACATCTATAACCAATTCCTTGAAAGAGCAGATCAAGAAGATGAGTATGAAAATAGTGAGGAGATAGCTGCAGCAGAGATAGTGTGGGGCAAAGAACCAGTCATGGTGAATCAGAGGTGGATTAAACAGAATAAAGGCACCTATGATTTTGATGTGACTAAGGCAGATAAATTGTTTGATTATCTTGTAAAAGAAGGCCGGATCAAGCTATCAGAGGGGCATTCTATGCTTCGGCCTGATGGAGTGAAAGATAAAAGGTACTGTGGATTCCATGATAGAAATTCTCATTCCATCAATGAATGCAGGGTTTTTAGAGTGAGGATTCAGAAAGCTATCCAAGAAGGGCATCTGAAATTCGACAATAAGATGAAGTTGGACAGTAACCCGTTTCCTCAGAACATGATTGGGTTCTCGATCAATATGGTGAGTGTTGCCGAATCTGGAGAAAAGGGAAAGATGAAAGTCCTGACGTCGAAGGAAGCAAAGCAGAATGGCTCAGTCAATCCTAATCAGCAAATCACGATCGAGCAGATTCGCAAGGAAAAGCCTCGTTTCCCGAATAGCCGATTTGAAATTGGGGAATCTTCTAAACCCAGAGTCACATCGCGCATTCTCCTCAATAAGTGACAGCGTCAGCAAGAAAAAGAGCGCTACCAGAGACGTAAGTACGAGGAGGAGAAGAGGAGGTACGAAGAAAAAAGGTATGAGGAAGAACAAGAGGAATATGTCCGAGAACAAGAACGTGCACATTGGGATTGTGTCTTCTTCAGACACTGTTGGAACGAGGGTTTAAAGCTGCCCACATGGAATAACTGTCCTGAATGCAATAATGGATATGTCGAACATAGGCAAAATGTTGCCAGTCGCCGATCCATCCACGAAAGAATTGGAAGGGTACATCCTAGTGATGGTCGGCGCCTAAAAATATATAAGAATGATGATCAACCGAGGAAAAGACATGCTGATCATAGGTGGATTGATCATGAAGAAGAAGATCGTGAGTACGTCTGGCAGAAAGGACAGTGGTGTCCACCTGGTTTAAGAAAGAGCCAGAAGAGAAGAGTCCAACGCCTGAGGAATCAAGAGTTGAAGCGGGCAGGAACCAGGATGAAATCGATATGGCGTCCAAAAGACAAACTTGACGAATCGGGTCATTCGGCTCCTACATGCATGGTATGTTTCTTGCCGAATGAATTCATGGCTCCAGCTAATCAAATTGTACAGGAAGAGATATTGCCAGAAGTGGATGAAGCCGAGCAATGTGGGTTAATGGCACAATTGGTATTGACTAAGCAAGCTGTTTTCGAGAAGCCAGTCCAGAATCGGCACATGAAGCCACTGTACTTAAGAGGATATGTCAATGGAAAGCCACTGACGAAGATGTTTGTTGATGGTGGAGCTGCTGTTAATGTGATGCCATACAATACATTCAGAAAACTTGGCATGAGCCCTGGAGATTTAACGCCAACAAGCATAGTTTTGAATGACTTTGCTGGAAATCCTTCGGACACCAAAGGATGTGTGCATGTAGATCTGATGATTGGGTCTAAGATTCTGCTTACAACCTTCTTTGTTATTGAAGGCAAAGGGGCATACAGCTTGCTACTTGGAAGGGATTGGATCCATGCGAATTGCTGTATTCCATCTACTATGCATCAACAGCTTATTCAGTGGATAGATGATGAAGTGGAAATTGTCCCAGCGGATGATTCAATTAGCGTGGCTAATGTGGAACCAGCCTTCTGGGAATATCAAGGCATAGATTGTTTCTCAGGTAAGGACTGGGGAGAAGGTCCTGTTGAGCCAGTCAGCAGTAATCAACAGCCGATCGAAGCAGTCGGCTCTTTTAGTAATTTTTAATGGATAATCCAATCGATGGGACTGATGGGAAGCTAGGACGTGGATTTGTGTCGGCTGATAAATTAGAAGAAGTAGACATTGGAGATGGTGACAAACCAAGGCCGATATTCATCAGTGCTAGCTTGGATTCAGCTTTCAGAGAAAAGCTGATTGAGTTGTTAAAAGAATACAAAGATTGCTTTGCTTGGGATTATTCGGAGATGCCTGGTTTAGATCGTTCCATTGTTGAGCATCGATTGCCGATCAAGCCTGGTTATAAACCTTACAAGCAACCACCCCGGAAAATCTACAAAGATGAAGTGTTGACCGATGTGAAGAAAGAAGTGGAAAGATTAATAGCAGCAAATTTTATTCGGCCATGCAGATATGCGGAATGGATCTCTAATATTGTTCCTGTGTACAAGAAAAATGGGAAGATGAGAGTTTGCATAGACTTTAGAGATCTGAACAGAGCTACATCCATGGATGGATATCCAATGACTGACTCGTTGGTTGATGCTGCTGCTGGATATAAAGTGATTAGTTTCATGGATGGTAATGCAGGGTACAATCAAATTTTTATGGCATTGGAAGATATAGCGAAAACAGCTTTCAGATGTCCAGGACATATAGGGTTGTTTGAGTGGATTGTCATGACGTTTGGTTTGAAGAATGCTGGTGCAACTTATCAGAGAGCCATGAATTATATTTTTCATGAGTTGATCGGCAAGATTGTGGAGATATATATTGATGATGTTGTGATTAAGTCGTTGGATCATGAATCACATTTGGCCGACATAAGGAAAACTCTAGAGTGCACTAGGAAACATGGGCTCAAGATGAACCCGAATAAATGTGCTTTTGGAGTTTCGGCAGGAGAATTTCTGGGATTTCTGGTGCATGAAGGAGGAATAGGAGTTGGCAAGAGAAGTATGAAAACCATTGATGAAGTTGTTCCTCCAACTAATCTTAAGGAATTACAGTCATTTCTTGGCAAAATCAATTTCGTGAGAAGATTCATATCAAACTTATCACAAAAGGTGTTGCCTTTCTCTTCACTGCTAAAAGTCAAGAAGGATCAGAAGTTTGTATGGGGTGACGAACAACAAAAGGCTTTCGATGAGATCAAGGAATACATGAAAGAACCACCAGTATTGGTACCTCCACAGCTAAACAAGTCTTTTAAGTTGTACGTGGCGGCCGATACCCAAACTATTGGATCGGCCCTCATACAAGAATTTGAGGGGAAGGAAAGGGTAGTTGCATACTTTAGCCGGAAATTGCTTGATCCCGAAACGAGGTATTCGGCTACCGAGAAACTTTGTTTATGTGTTTACTACTCCTGTACAAAATTTCGGCACTACTTGCTACATGCCGAATGCATTGTGTATTCAAAATTTGATGTGATAAAGCACATGTTGTCTATGCCAATTTTGAACGGAAGGATTGGCAAATGGATTTTAGCTTTGTCTGAGTTTGAGTTAAGGTTTGAATCGGCAAAAGCTGTTAAAGGACAGATTATTGCTGACTTCATTACTGAACATCGTGATTCATCGACTAATTTGCTTGAAATTACTCCTTGGGTATTATTCTTCGATGGATCTTCATGTGACAAAGGTGGTGGAGTAGGTATTTTGTTAATTTCGCCAAGAGGAGAGGTATTTGAATTTGCTATTCCTATTCAACCTACTGTCACTAATAATCAAGCCGAGTATGAGGCGTTGCACAGAGGACTTCAATACTTGAGAGAAGCAAAGGCCATTGCAGTTGAAATTTTCGGAGATTCAGAATTAGTCATAAGGCAACTAAATGGCGAATATGAGTGCAGAAACGATATCTTAAGGAATTACTATGAAGAATGCAAGCAAATCTTAAAGGAGTTTCAGTCAGTAATTCTACAGCATATTCCTAGGAAAGACAATGGAGAGGCGAACAGATTAGCTCAAAGTGCTTCGGGTTATAGAGAACTTCAAGAAGTTTTTGCCAATGATGTATATGCTTTCGGGAGCAATCTGGCAGAAGATGATTGGAGAAAAGAAATTGTTGATTATCTGGAGAATCCATCCCGAAAGGTTTCTAGAAAGCTCAGGTATAAAGCTTTAAAGTTTGTTCTTCTTGATGATAATTTATATCATAAGTCCTTGGATGGGGTGCTGTTACATTGCTTGAGTCAAGAAGAAGCAAAAAGGCTGATAAGTGAAGTGCATGATGGGCTGTGTGGAGCGCATCAATCGGCTTACCGAATGAAATGGGTCATTAGGAGAACTGGGTACTATTGGCCCACAATGCTAGAAGACTGCTTTGAATATTACAAGGGATGCCAAGATTGTCAGAGATTTGGAAACATTCAGAGAGTTCCAGCATCAGTCCTAAATCCTATTATCAAGCCATGGTCATTCAGAGGATGGGGAATAGATTTGATTGGCCAGATAAATCCTTCATCCAGCAAGGGGCATAAGTTTGTGCTTTTAGCAACCGATTATTTTACTAAGTGGGTTGAGGCGATTCCATTAAAGAAGGTGACATCAGAGAATATGGTTGAATTTGTTAAAGAACATATCATTTACAGATTTGGAATTCCTCAAACAATCACCACAGATCAAGGGACTCAATTTACATCTTCAGAGTTCAGAGATTTTGCTGAAAGTATGGGCATCAAATTGTTGAATTCTTCTCCTTATTATGCCCAAGCTAATGGTCAGGCAGAGGCTTCTAACAAGATTATGATTAAAATTATACAGAAGAAGATTGATCAGAAGCCAAGAAAGTGGCATTCGGTATTAAATGAGGCTTTATGGGCTTACCGAATGGCTCCACATGGGGCTACACAGACGTCTCCTTATGAATTGGTATATGGACATCATGCTATCTTGCCATGGGAGATGCAATCAGACTCAAGGAGGATAAAGTTGCAGAAAGATTTAAGTTCTAAAGATTATAATGATTTAATGATGGACGAATTAGAAGATTTGCATATGATTCGTCTCAGGGCCTTGGAAAATGTTGAGAAAAATAAAATGCGAGTTGCTAAATATTACAACAAGAAGGTGAAAGTCAAGCAATTTGCAGAAGGAGATTTGGTTTGGAAAGCAATATTGCCGATTGGAACCAAATACAGTGCATTCGGTAAGTGGTCTCCAAACTGGGAAGGTCCTTTCAGAGTGGTCAGATGCGTGCCTGGAAATGCATATATCCTGAAAACTTTACTAGGAGAAAAGTTTACTGCTGCTATCAATGGGAGATACTTGAAGAAATATTATCCTAGTGTTGAGATTGATCGCTGATTGAAATATTCAATGTCAGAATGACTGAAACAGCCGGCATTCGGGAAGGAGCCGTCTTCAGAACAAAAATATTGACAGAAGAAGAAATGGCCAATACCAGAGTGTATTGCTCTTAGTGCAAATATATTACAAAAAATGAGTTTAACAGAGTCATCACATAAGGATTGCAAAAGATAATGCTTTATTGCCGAAATTCCATAATCCCTAGTACAAACTAATAAAAGAGCTTGTTCAGAACAGACTGAGGATGGATGGAATCGGCAATGGCGTCGCCATGAGCATCAAGACGATCTATGGAGGCGTCGATATCGTCGATCTCCTCTGGATCGCCGTTGGCGAAGCCAGGCGGTAGCCCGGAGCGAATCACAGAAGTTACCGTCGATGGTCTCGAGCAGCGGCTTGCGCTGGTGTTGCCACTCTAGGTCTGCGATCCCGGCCTGTTTGGAGATAATCTCCAGTTCGTTCGTTGGCGGTTGGGCGTCTTCCGCTGTTGGCCATCAGGGTTTCTTGGAGGTTACTATGCTGGAAGAGGAAGAGACTCAGGCTAGCAGAGAGCTCGAGTTAAAAGATTCGGTGAAAGATTAGGAACGCTCAAGGTTCTTATTTATGGAACTAACGAAGAAGTCGTGGCCGGAGATTGTGGTGCATATCCCAAGGAGTTCGGAAGGTGGAAAGGATTCTCCAACCGATCGATTTCCATGTCGTTTGGGATTCTTGCCGAAGTCGTATTCGATTTTGACTGAATGAGATTCGGCTGTGTCGTGTTTGAGGCGTTTTCGGGTCTGACACTGTTACAATCAGCTTTACCGAATGAGTTACCCACAATGGAGAAAAACAGAGTTAAGAAATGACAAAGTTACAGGATTGATAGAGCATTCGGTTATTAACAATTACAAGCCCAAGTACTTTGAAATTACATTTTTAGCATCTGATATCATATTGCTAATACTCTCTAATAAGTTTTTGTCAGCTTCTTGGGTTCTAGCCAGAGCAGCAAGCTTTGCCTTGAGTTGTTTTTCTTCGTTCAGAGCTGCTGAAGCTTCCTTTCGTATCTTCTCTGTTAATTTGGGAAGCTCAAATATCTTCTTCTCATCAGCTTCAATTTCGGCCGATAGATCTCTCAATTCGGCTTCAAGTGCAGCTTTTCTGACCTTCTTCTTTTCGAGTTCAGATTCCAATTGGGTCAGTAATTCTTTGCTGTTCTGAGCTTGAGTATACAGGTCTTTCACAGATTGTTTGGCTGTGGATCTCATCTGTTCTAGAGTTGGTTGAGAAGATTGGTTTTTCAGAGCCTGCTTTACTGCAGCGTATTGTTGATCCAAATGAGAAACTGGTTCCAAAGAAGTTTTGATATCATCAGGGAGTTCTTGGTCAATGGATTCCAGTACATCCCTTAAGAGATCAGCATCTTTGACTTGATCTTGGATACTCTTGCGCAGCAAAGCAAGGATATCTCTCAGCTTTGTTTGATTTTCTTCTGACAGAGTTTGGCCAGAAGATGTTTCCTCCTCTTGTTCGGCAACCAAGTCGTCCACAGCAAAAGAATAGCTGGATGATGAAATGGATTTCTCCTGAAAGATGGTTCTTGCCGAATTAGTAATAATCTGCTGAATAAAAGAGTAGAGAAAGTTGAATGATTATGTTTACCTCGTTCCTGACTTCCTGAATGGGAGAAGGAAGCCTCTCAGGCTCAATGGAAAGATTCTGTGTATCTTGCTGAGGAGAAGCTGGAAGATTTCTTGGTGAAGATAATGCTTCTGATTGAGGAAAAAGTTGCAAAGCTAAAGATGAATCGTGATGAGAAGAAGAGCTCTCCAAGATTGGATCCATTGAGGATTGTTCTGCAGTTAACAAGGGATGAGTGCCGATGAAAAAAAAGTTAAGAGGATAAAGTGGTAGAATTTTACCAGTCAATGAAGCATCGGCAAGATCTGCACTGATTGCTAGTTGCTGTGCTCTGGCCTGAAACCAAGAAGAGATAAAGCTAAGCAAAATACCGATGGCATTATGGTCAAAGAGAGAAGGCTCTGACTTTGATAACCTTTTTGCTGCTTGTTCTTTTCTTCTTTACAACTAAGGGAGCAGCTAAAGAAAGGGTTTTTCTCTTGACAGATGATGGTCTAGTAAGTATTGGATCTAAAGAAGCCTGTCTAGCCATCAGTTGAGCCAAGGTAGGAGATTGGTGCCCCAAAGCAGATATTGGGCCTGCAGCTTTGTATAAGATCTCCCTGGCAAGAGGGGCAGGTGTTATATCCTGCAAAATGACAGAATCGGAATCAGTTGGGGTTAATATTATTGAGACAGATGAGGGATGGGCGTATTACCTCTGAAGTTGGCTGATAATCAGGCATTAACTCGAGGCAGAAGGGATGGATTGGCATGTTGAAGATATGGTCATGGAGTTCTTGCCACCAGAGAGTGAAAGAAGGATGGGCAGATGTTATTGGCACAAAAGGCTCAGGTGCATAGATAGTTTTGCAGCATTTATAAGTAAAAATCCTTCTTGTCTCTGTGGAATCCTTGACAATCTCCCTAGGCATGAGAAACTCGTGAAGAAATAGCCTTGGGGGCACTTGGCCACATCCCAATTGTCTAGC
This sequence comes from Echinochloa phyllopogon, assembly GCA_033239725.1. NCBI lineage: Eukaryota > Viridiplantae > Streptophyta > Magnoliopsida > Poales > Poaceae > Echinochloa > Echinochloa phyllopogon. Next base: position 3,606,253 of record BTCW01000009.1, on the reverse strand, counting down.
CATCATGTTTGGCTGATAATATTCGTAAGTGCTTTGAACCAGCCTTCCTCCACAGAATTCGGCTGGCAGGATGCAGGGCTGGATGAAGGCATTGAAGATCGCTATAGATTGTACATCAGTACATCCAGTTTCAAAGCTGAATTCACAAGTGAGAGTGAGATTGTCATTGTCTAGATATGGGAACCAAAGAGGATGAGCAAAGCCTTTGAAGAAGAGCTCAAACAGTTCACCGATGTTCTTGTTGATAGATACAGTGGAGGCAGCTTCTCCATAGGTTTGACAACCTTTGGTTCTCCGGGTTTCTCCTTCTTTGTATGTCACACCCGGATTTACGCAGAAACCCGAATGCTTCTATATGTGTGCCCAGGAAGTCCACAGAACACATATAGATAACAAATATGATAAACAGAGTACATATGCTCGAATAAAATGGTTTTACATCAGAGTTTGACTAAAATATCTAAATAACACAGCGGAAGACTATTTATTAACTCTCTCTAAACGAAGACGAAGACGAAGCCGAAATCCATAATCCACAGGGACTCTGACTGGTTGAGCACAGCTAGTAGAATGGCAGATCTTCAGGAAACTCAATAGCAGCAGTACCATCTAATCCATCTGTTACCCATCCGGGATTTTGTTGAATGGCAAGTGTAAGTAAATGTCTTACTTAGCAAATACAACACGGGTAATGAAGGCTTAAAAGAAAGGCTTGACACGGCTGTACTGCATTAGCAAATTTTAGTTGATTCATTTTATCATAAACCAAGATTACTACATATAAGTGAATCCCAGTTGCAATTCCCAATTAATGAGGTAGAAGTAATCATTAAACCATAATGAACATCAACTTCTAATCAAAAAGGATCCAGGCCGCTCTTGACCCTGAGCAAGGCTATCATGATAGATTATACACTTTGCAGAGGTTTCGCCCTTTACCCACCAGTCGCGTAAAAGTTCAAAGGAACTTTGCACCCAACCACGCACATCAACACTTCCGAGGTGTGACTGCATAGGGACGCTACGAGGCTTTTCACAAGACACCCTAACAAAACAGTAGCCGTTATGGTACAACCTAGGCAGCATGACCCGAGGCACCGAGACTGACTTACGCCCGTGCCGCAGCACGAGGGGGTCAATGGCGTCCAATCGCAGAAAAGTAATGCAGAAACAGAATTAAATAGCGCAACGTGCAGAACCCCCGCCAAACGGAAGCTCCTACACGGGACTGTGCCTCACGAGGGCAAAGCCAACGGAAACTCCGTCCTCGGTGGATCAAACCATACTCTCACCCATGCTTCCCATAACGCCGGTGGCCCACCGGTAACCACTGCTGAATTAGAGCCGTACAAGTTACTTGTCCAAGACCAGAGCCATTATAGTTCCGGCGGTGGCGACAGGTTCCTGGGTTGCCGCTTTAAGAACCAGTCCTTACGGAGAGACACTAGGGCCAAGCATGAAGCATACACCCTAGCTCCCTGATCCATGTTGCTAAAAAGCAAGTTTTACCATTAACATTGAAGTGAACCTTTAAGTCAAGATTAACAGTTAAACATTGGTGACAGTAGCGGCGCTTAGCAAAGATCTACCCAAATGCAATAACCCAGGGTAATCAAGGTATAGGATAATCAAAGCTAGGAATAACCTTAATAGGACAACAATTTAGACACATGCATATGCAGCAATTAATGTAAAGGTGTGTTTAGGTAGCAAGGATTGTCCGTGCTGTACTTGCCTTCGTCCAACTGCTGTTGTTGCTCTTGCTGCTGCTGTTGGTCTTGCTCCTCGTAACCCTCGAATTCAAACGTATACGGCTCACCGACTGGACTCATACATCAACACACAAGCATCCATACAAGCCAGTACATGCAAACAATATTAATCTATTAGAACAGTACATCAAACAATAAAAACAGATCAAAAGAAGGCTGAAAAACTAATCTACGCTTCGCTACGAACACGTGAGCGCGAAAATCACTCAAATCGGAGCTAAAACGAAGAAGTTATGGCTTTTCTAAGGTTCAGGGACTTGCTGGCAAAGTTTTAAAAGTTCCAGGGGCTTATTTGCAAAAACTCAGGGGCTAAAACATAATTTTATATAAAAACAGGAGGGTTTATTTGCAATTTAACCAAAACAGGACCTCGGGTACTATTTTTAAATAAGGCAGGGGGTTTTCTGTAAAAATCAGGACTTAATTGTAATTATTTTTGAATAGATCAGGACTGCGGGTTAATTTTGAAAAAGTACAGGGGCTCTTTTGAAAAACGGCTCGGCTGACTGGGGTTGACCGGTACGGTCAACTTTGACTGGCTTTGCTGACTCGATCCGGGCCGTCGAATTCGGATTGGATGGCGGGGATTAGATCGGGGAGAGGGGGGGGGGGTCGCCGGCGAGCAGAGCTGCGGCGGCGCCGCCTGCGCGCGCGGCGGAGAGTCGCCGGCGAAACGCGCGAGCGCGCTACGGGGCACGGGAGGCTATGCGGTTTGGTGCTAGAGAACCGGGGCGACACGGCGAACTCGGCTGGGTAGGTCTCGTCGGCGGCGGAGCAACGACGGTGGCGTGCGACGACCTATGGCGGCGGCGGCGCTCGGGCAACGGCGGGGAGCTCGCAGCAGGGGGAGGGAGAGAGCAAGGAGGGGCGTGGAAGCACGCTTACCACCACGCGAAGCTGCTCCGGCTGCCAATTTGGTCGGAGCGACGGGGAATCGACGGGTCCACGGCGGTGCAAAACTCGGCGGCGGCGGTTAGGGCGGCGGCCGAGCGGAACTCGTACGGGGCGGCTTGGGCGTGGATTTGTTGGGGCAGGGAGGTCGGGAGACGGCGGTGGGGCTTATTTGAAGGCGGCCGAGGAAGAGTCCGGGTCCTCGACGACGACGACGACGACGTGGCCGGGACGAACTCCAGCGTCGGGGCGGGGTCGGACTCGGGCGGAGCTCAGGGACGATCCTGACGGGTGGCCCCGCCTGGTCAGCGGCAGAGGGGAGAGAGGGGGAGACGCTGCGGGCTGCGGGGCAGGCCGGCGCGTTGGGCCGCCAGGTGGGCCGAGCGGAGCGGGGGAAGGCGGGCGCAGCGCTGGGCCGGAAACGGAGCGCGGGGCGGCGAGCAGGCCGGCTGCGGGCCAAAAGGGAATGGGCCGGGGGCGTAGCAGGCCGCCAGGCTGGGCCAGAAACAGAGAGAGGAGGGGGATGGGCCGCTGCGAAAGAGAAAAGGAGAAGGGCCAATATTGGACGGGGAAAAGAGTTAAGGGAGGAAAAACGGACTCGGGCCACAGAAACTTTTCTAGAGCTCCAAACGCAGCGATTCAAATTCGAATTTAAACAGAATTTAAATTCCAATTGAACCACACACAAACAAAACACAATGCAGCCAGCATGAATGCAACAAAAATGTTTCTAACCTTATATTTAATTTTATTTCTCATAAATAATTTATTTTCCTTAGATAAATATGAGCATAAAATTAAATAAAAACAATTTAATTACTAATTTTTTTTAAAATAGGCATTTTTAGGGTGTTACAAACCTACCCCCCTTAAGATGAATCTCGTCCTCGAGATTCGGACGTGGATGGGAATAACTGTGGATACTCTGCTCTGAGATCTTCTTCTCTTTCCCAAGTCGCTTCATCCACTGAATGACGACTCCACTGGACTTTGCACATCCGGATCACCTTATTTCTGGTGACTCTTTCTGACTCTTCCAAAACTCTGACAGGGTGCTCCGCATAGGTAAGATCTTCCTCCACATTTAGCTCCTCAATCGGAATCTGTTCCTCAGGTACTCGCAAGCACTTTTTCAACTGAGACACATGGAACACATCATGTACTCCTGCTAACTTCTCCGGTAGCTCTAACTGATATGCCACCTCACCTTTCCGACCAAGTACCTTGAACGGTCCAATGTATCGAGGTGCTAACTTGCCCTTAACGTTGAACCTCTTCACGCCTCTCATGGGTGACACCTTGAGATACACGAAGTCTCCAACTTCAAAGCTGAGATCCCTCCGTCGGTTATCTGCATAGCTCTTCTGTCTGGATTGGGCTACCTTCAGATTCTGTCTGATTATCTGTACTTGTCGCTCTGCCTCTCTTAGTATTTCAGGTCCGAATACCTGACTTTCTCCCGTCTGATTCCAGAATAGTGGTGTCCTACACTTTCTGCCATACAGAGCCTCAAAGGGTGCCATCTGCAAACTCTTCTGATAGCTGTTGTTGTACGAGAATTCCGCGTACGGTAAACTCTTGTCCCAACTGGCACCATACTGTAGAGCACACGCTCTCAGCATATCCTCCAATATCTGATTCGTCCGTTCTGTCTGGCCATCTGTCTGCGGATGGTAAGCTGAACTGAACTGGAGCTTAGTGTCCATAGACTCATGCAATTGTCGCCAAAAGTGCGATGTGAATTGGGTACCTCGATCTGACACTATTCTTTTTGGTACCCCATGCAAACACACAATCCTCTCCATATACAACTCTGCTAGTCTGGCTCCCGAGTAGGTGGTCTTCACTGGTAGGAAATGCGCCACCTTGGTTAGACGATCCACTATTACCCAGATTGAGTCAAATCCTCTCTGAGTGCGAGGTAAGCCAGTGATGAAATCCATACCGACTTCTTCCCACTTCCATTCAGGTACCTTCAGGGGCTGGAGTAAACCTGCTGGCCTCTGATGTTCAGCCTTGACTCTCTGACATGTGTCACATAGAGCTACGTATGTGGCCACATCTCTCTTCAATCCGTACCACCAAAATCTCTCCTTGATATCTTGGTACATCTTGGTACTACCTGGGTGTATCGAATACGCCGATTCATGGGCTTCCCTGAGAATTGCATCCCTGATCTGCACTATATCTGGTACACAGATCCGCTTCTCATACCACAATGTTCCTTGGTCATCCACCCGAAAACCAGGGGCTTTTCCTAATGCCACTAGTTCTACGATCTCCTTGATCTTATCATCTGTGAGTTGTCCTTTTCGGATCTCTTGTTCCAAGGTCGGTTCTACTGCCATCTCGGTGACGCTGGTCACAAATCCCAAACTCATCCTTTCAAACTCTAATCTGAGTTCCTCCGGTAAGCAATGTCCCGTGATCTTATGCACGTAACTCCTTCTACTCAGAGCATCTGCCACCAGATTGGCCTTCCCTGGATGATAATGAATCTCCAGATCGTAGTCCTTGATCAACTCTAACCAACGACGTTGTCTCATATTCAGATCTGACTGTGTGAACACATACTTGAGACTCTTGTGGTCAGTGTAAATATCACACTTATGTCCAATCAAGTAATGCCTCCAAATTTTCAAAGCATGTATTACAGCTGCTAACTCCAGATCGTGTGTCGGGTAGTTCTGCTCATGTTTCCTCAACTGCCTCGATGCATATGCTACTACTCTGCCTTCTTGCATGAGCACACATCCCAATCCTAGACGAGATGCATCGCAGTAGATAGAGAAGCTCTTGGTTATATCCGGCAACACTAGCACAGGTGCCGTTGTCAACCTCTTCTTCAATTCCTCAAAGCTGACTTGACATTCTTCAGTCCAGACAAACTTAGCATTTTTCTCCAATAACGCCGTCAAGGGCTTAGCAATCTTGGAGAATCCTTCTATGAACCTCCGATAGTATCCAGCCATTCCAAGGAAACTTCTGATTTCACTTACATCCTTAGGCGGATTCCAACTCAACACATCACTAACCTTCTTCGGATCGACTGCCACTCCACCATTGGACAGTACGTGTCCCAAGAATGCTACTTCCTTCAACCAAAACTCACACTTGCTCAGCTTGGCATACAACTGATGCTCACGAAGTCTCTGCATCACCAACCTCAGATGTTCTTCATGCTCTTCCTCATTCTTGGAGAAAACTAGAATATCGTCAATGAACACCACTACGAATTTGTCAAGATAGTCCATGAACACACTGTTCATCAGATACATGAAGTATGCCGGTGCATTTGTCAAACCAAAAGACATGACAGTGAACTCATATAAACCATATCGGGTTGTGAAGGCTGTTTTAGGGATGTCAGTCACTCGTATCCTCATCTGATGGTAACCGGATCGGAGATCGATCTTAGAGAACACACACGCTCCTTTCAACTGATCGAAGAGATCATCAATCCTTGGCAGCGGGTACTTGTTCTTGATGGTCACTTCATTCAAAGCTCGATAATCCACACACAATCTCTGGGTTCCATCTTTCTTATCCACAAACAAAACTGGTGCTCCCCAAGGAGACGAACTAGGACGAATATACCCTTTTGCTAGCAATGCCTTTAATTCCTCCTTAAGTTTTTCAAGTTCTTTTACTCCCATTCTATATGGCCTCTTAGCTATAGGTGCAGTACCAGGCTTAAGATCAATAACAAATTCAACTTCGCGGTCTGGGGGCATACCTGGTAACTCATCTGGAAACACGTCTGGGAATTCGCACACCACTCTGATGTCTTCCAGTGCTACACCTTCTGCTTGGTAGATCTGATTGTGTCCCACGGGGCTAGCTGCTTGGTACTCCACTTTCTCACCAGTCTTTGCTGTCAGCTGCACTGTTCTTTTGGAGCATTGAATCACCCCATCATATCTGGCTAACCAGCTCATACCCAGAATCAAGTCAAACCCAAGGGTTTCTAGAACTATTGGGTTCACCACAAAGTCTACCCCCCTTATGGTGATGGTGATACAGGGGCAACGTAAAGTAGCACGCTGTTCTCCCCCGGGTGAACTAACTACCATGGGGTTCCCCATAGGTTGCAAGATCATCATGTTCTTTTTCACGAAAGCAGCAGATATGAAAGCATGCGAAGCTCCAGTATCAAACAAAACAGTTGCGAGAGACGAGTTGACAGGGAACGTACCCACAACGACATCTGTTGCTCCTTCTGTGGTTTCCGCACCCATGTGGTTGACCTTTCCTCTCGCTGGGTTCTGCTGCTGATTCCCGTTCTGGTGCTGCGGTTGTCCAATCCTCGGATTGTTGTTCTGACCAACGGTGTTCTGAGCCTTGCGAGGACAAGCGCTGGCATAGTGTCCCAGCTCACCACAACCAAAACACCTCGGAGCCGTAGGTGCGTTGTTGGTCGGATTGGGGCGTTGGACAGGACCACTCTGTGGCTGGTTCTGAGGACGCTGCTGAGGTAGTGCTGAGGGGTACTGGGGACGTGGCTGGTACTGGGGTCGTTGCTGATACTGGTTGCGGTTCATCAAACCGGACTGTCCCTGGAAACGCTGTGGAGTCACCATCTGCTGGTTTCCTTGCTGAGGATTGAAGCGAGGGCGAACATTGCTTCCTGACGGTGTGCCTTGAAGCTTCCTCTTCTTTTCTTCCATCTCACGGCGCTTGTGCTCCAGCAGTAGTGCGCTATCCACCAGTTCTTGAAAAGTGGCGAACCTAGAGCACAGGAGCTGGTACTGGAGTGTGTCATGCAAGCCATCACGGAATCGGGTCTGCTTCTTCCTATCCGTATTCACGTCCTCTGGAGCATAACGGGCCAACTCAATGAACTTGTCACGATAAGCGGTGACACTCATACCTTCTTGCTTCAATGCCAGGAACTCCTTCTTCTTCAAGGTCATCAGCGCTTCCGGCACGTGGTGAGAACGGAAGCTGTCGCGGAACTCCTGCCAAGTGATCTGATCAGGATTGGGGTGAGCATATTGGTACGCATCCCACCAATCCAAAGCTGCTCCCTGGAGCTGTCCGCTTCCATACAACACCTTCTCCCGGTCGTTGCACTGTGCGATGTCCAGCTGTCGTTCCACTGCCTTGAGCCAGTCCTCTGCTTGCATTGGGTCGCTAGACTTGTTGAAGGTAGGAGGGCGTCCCTTCATAAACTCGCCCCTTTTATCTCGGGGTTGCACGTAGTGCTGTTGGGGCGGGTTCTGCTGATTCTGCTGCATCAGTGCTATGGTTTGCGCCATCTGTTGCGTCAGCTGGAGTTGCATCTGCATCATCTGCTCCATAGTGAGTGGCGGTGGTGGAGGTGGTGGATTCTGATTCTGATTCTGGTTGCTTCCACTGCCTCCGGGGTTGCTTCTGGTGTTAACCATCTACCATGTCAAGAAATCTTCCATCAGTATTCCCGCCATCTGATATTAGATAACCCATGCTTGCAGATGGTGCATAAGGAGATAGCAGTACTTGGAAAGATATGATTCGGAGGTATAGAGAGTAGGACAGAGGAAGTGCAAAGGAGATAGCTAACCCAACTATTTATTCACTAATATTCCTTAAACTTTAGTCCTATAACTAGATGGAGATAGACTTGCGTCTATGACCATCACAATCATTACAAAGATCCAAATCAAACATAAGCATAATAACAGTAAAATCAAGCACCCAAAGACATGATTCACACAAGACTCGACAGCACTGGTTTTTGAAAAACGTATCTAAATGATCCGAAACAAAAATCATGGTGGTCTCCTAGTGATTTTTCAACCGTTCTAACTAGGCTGCGTTCCTACAGTCAGCACGGCTCTGATACCAATCTGTCACACCCGGATTTACGCAGAAACCCGAATGCTTCTATATGTGTGCCCAGGAAGTCCACAGAACACATATAGATAACAAATATGATAAACAGAGTACATATGCTCGAATAAAATGGTTTTACATCAGAGTTTGACTAAAATATCTAAATAACACAGCGGAAGACTATTTATTAACTCTCTCTAAACGAAGACGAAGACGAAGCCGAAATCCATAATCCACAGGGACTCTGACTGGTTGAGCACAGCTAGTAGAATGGCAGATCTTCAGGAAACTCAATAGCAGCAGTACCATCTAATCCATCTGTTACCCATCCGGGATTTTGTTGAATGGCAAGTGTAAGTAAATGTCTTACTTAGCAAATACAACACGGGTAATGAAGGCTTAAAAGAAAGGCTTGACACGGCTGTACTGCATTAGCAAATTTTAGTTGATTCATTTTATCATAAACCAAGATTACTACATATAAGTGAATCCCAGTTGCAATTCCCAATTAATGAGGTAGAAGTAATCATTAAACCATAATGAACATCAACTTCTAATCAAAAAGGATCCAGGCCGCTCTTGACCCTGAGCAAGGCTATCATGATAGATTATACACTCCGCAGAGGTTTCGCCCTTTACCCACCAGTCGCGTAAAAGTTCAAAGGAACTTTGCACCCAACCACGCACATCAACACTTCCGAGGTGTGACTGCATAGGGACGCTACGAGGCTTTTCACAAGACACCCTAACAAAACAGTAGCCGTTATGGTACAACCTAGGCAGCATGACCCGAGGCACCGAGACTGACTTACGCCCGTGCCGCAGCACGAGGGGGTCAATGGCGTCCAATCGCAGAAAAAGTAATGCAGAAACAGAATTAAATAGCGCAACGTGCAGAACCCCCGCCAAACGGAAGCTCCTACACGGGACTGTGCCTCACGAGGGCAAAGCCAACGGAAACTCCGTCCTCGGTGGATCAAACCATACTCTCACCCATGCTTCCCATAACGCCGGTGGCCCACCGGTAACCACTGCTGAATTAGAGCCGTACAAGTTACTTGTCCAAGACCAGAGCCATTATAGTTCCGGCGGTGGCGACAGGTTCCTGGGTTGCCGCTTTAAGAACCAGTCCTTACGGAGAGACACTAGGGCCAAGCATGAAGCATACACCCTAGCTCCCTGATCCATGTTGCTAAAAAGCAAGTTTTACCATTAACATTGAAGTGAACCTTTAAGTCAAGATTAACAGTTAAACATTGGTGACAGTAGCGGCGCTTAGCAAAGATCTACCCAAATGCAATAACCCAGGGTAATCAAGGTATAGGATAATCAAAGCTAGGAATAACCTTAATAGGACAACAATTTAGACACATGCATATGCAGCAATTAATGTAAAGGTGTGTTTAGGTAGCAAGGATTGTCCGTGCTGTACTTGCCTTCGTCCAACTGCTGTTGTTGCTCTTGCTGCTGCTGTTGGTCTTGCTCCTCGTAACCCTCGAATTCAAACGTATACGGCTCACCGACTGGACTCATACATCAACACACAAGCATCCATACAAGCCAGTACATGCAAACAATATTAATCTATTAGAACAGTACATCAAACAATAAAAACAGATCAAAAGAAGGCTGAAAAACTAATCTACGCTTCGCTACGAACACGTGAGCGCGAAAATCACTCAAATCGGAGCTAAAACGAAGAAGTTATGGCTTTTCTAAGGTTCAGGGACTTGCTGGCAAAGTTTTAAAAGTTCCAGGGGCTTATTTGCAAAAACTCAGGGGCTAAAACATAATTTTATATAAAAACAGGAGGGTTTATTTGCAATTTAACCAAAACAGGACCTCGGGTACTATTTTTAAATAAGGCAGGGGGTTTTCTGTAAAAATCAGGACTTAATTGTAATTATTTTTGAATAGATCAGGACTGCGGGTTAATTTTGAAAAAGTACAGGGGCTCTTTTGAAAAACGGCTCGGCTGACTGGGGTTGACCGGTACGGTCAACTTTGACTGGCTTTGCTGACTCGATCCGGGCCGTCGAATTCGGATTGGATGGCGGGGATTAGATCGGGGAGAGGGGGGGGGTCGCCGGCGAGCAGAGCTGCGGCGGCGCCGCCTGCGCGCGCGGCGGAGAGTCGCCGGTGAAACGCGCGAGCGCGCTACGGGGCACGGGAGGCTATGCGGTTTGGTGCTAGAGAACCGGGGCGACACGGCGAACTCGGCTGGGTAGGTCTCGTCGGCGGCGGAGCAACGACGGTGGCGCGCGACGACCTATGGCGGCGGCGGCGCTCGGGCAACGGCGGGGAGCTCGCAGCAGGGGGAGGGAGAGAGCAAGGAGGGGCGTGGAAGCACGCTTACCACCACGCGAAGCTGCTCCGGCTGCCAATTTGGTCGGAGCGACGGGGAATCGACGGGTCCACGGCGGTGCAAAACTCGGCGGCGGCGGTTAGGGCGGCGGCCGAGCGGAACTCGTACGGGGCGGCTTGGGCGTGGATTTGTTGGGGCAGGGAGGTCGGGAGACGGCGGCGGGGCTTATTTGAAGGCGGCCGAGGAAGAGTCCGGGTCCTCGACGACGACGACGACGACGTGGCCGGGACGAACTCCAGCGTCGGGGCGGGGTCGGACTCGGGCGGAGCTCAGGGACGATCCTGACGGGTGGCCCCGCTTGGTCAGCGGCAGAGGGGAGAGAGGGGGAGACGCTGCGGGCTGCGGGGCAGGCCGGCGCGTTGGGCCGCCAGGTGGGCCGAGCGGAGCGGGGGAAGGCGGGCGCAGCGCTGGGCCGGAAACGGAGCGCGGGGCGGCGAGCAGGCCGGCTGCGGGCCAAAAGGGAATGGGCCGGGGGCGTAGCAGGCCGCCAGGCTGGGCCAGAAACAGAGAGAGGAGGGGGATGGGCCGCTGCGAAAGAGAAAAGGAGAAGGGCCAATATTGGACGGGGAAAAGAGTTAAGGGAGGAAAAACGGACTCGGGCCACAGAAACTTTTCTAGAGCTCCAAACGCAGCGATTCAAATTCGAATTTAAACAGAATTTAAATTCCAATTGAACCACACACAAACAAAACACAATGCAGCCAGCATGAATGCAACAAAAATGTTTCTAACCTTATATTTAATTTTATTTCTCATAAATAATTTATTTTCCTTAGATAAATATGAGCATAAAATTAAATAAAAACAATTTAATTACTAATTTTTTTTAAAATAGGCATTTTTAGGGTGTTACATTGTAATTGATTGAAGGAAAGTCTCGGCTGTTGAGATCAATGGCGATGATTTGATGCATGTACAATTGCAGCCACATTTGGACAAACCACCAAGGACCATTGACACAGGGGATTTTCTTGCTGGTATGCATCAGGTGGGTGGTTTGATTGAGCATATGGTAGACACTTCCCAGGAAGTATTTCCCTAGTGGAATAAGTTTTCCGGCAGCCAGCTCTTCAGCCATCACGATGTGATTCAGGGTTGGCTCATTGGCTTTGCCACAGAAGACTGATCTGCATAGCCACATGTTCAGGAAGGCTCTATATTCAACATCGGTCAGAGGGCCATCAGACATATGGTTCTGGATATATCTCTTGTATCCAACCCCTGTTTTTACTCCTGTCTGCTTGGAGGAACCTTTGTGGTCATATGGATGTACAGTTCCTGTAACGTCCAGGCCGGTCATCATGTAGACATCGGCCAAAGTGGGAGACATTGGGCCATGGCCGAAGAGAAAAGCATTTGCACCGTTGGACCAAAAGTGGCAAGCTGCAATCAGAAGGTTCTCGTTCTTTGGTGTTTCGGCTAGTGATAGCTCCAGGCAATGAGAAATACGCAGATGGTCCCAGTTCTGTGTTTGGGGGCTTTTGTCATCAGATATCCTTTTGTACCAATTTCTCCAGCCGGCAATTGGGGGCAAAGGCCAGTTCTTGAAGGCGTCTTGCCACTCATGAGGTTTTGTCAATGAAATCTTGAAAGGAACCCTCTGAGATTCGGCCGCGATGAGTTCGGAAGGATCTGAATTCCCTACAGGGCCGAGGAAGTAGGATGGAGCTTTTTCCTCAACGGGGATAAGGATTTCGGCAGCTAGGGCCTATCAAGAATGGAAAAGAGATGAGAAGAAATTTAAGATGCAAATCGAAAGAGGAATACCGAATGTGCTTGAGGGGATTGAAGTTTACCTGGAGGGCAAGATCTTGGTTCGCCATTTGAAGATTGAATCTTGAAAGTCGATAACCCAGGGTTCGGATCTGGGCGAGAGCTCCGAAGATTCAAAAGGAGAAGCGGGTGTCGAGTAGAACTAACTTGGGAATGTTGAGTGCTTCTGGTCAATTCTGAGATAAAATTATCTTTTATCCCGAAATTGAAGGGGCATGTGTTGACACCAAAAATTGGCACCAGGAAGAGGCTGACATGTGGGCCGGATTCGTTGAAAAGATATCATTCGGCAAAGGAGTTTTTCCCCAGAGCATTCGGTAAAGACGTTCTGCGGTCGGGAACGCATTGTCATTCGGCAAGAAAAAACTGTTCCGCAGGAGGCATTCGGGAGTGCGTGATGACGTGGATCAAGTGTAAGGAAAAGGCTGGTTTAACTTCGAGTGCAAGACGGATACGGTGCCCCGGCGTTTATCTTTTTTAGGAAATAAATAATGTAATCGTAATCAATTAGGAGTCATGTCGAAACCTGGGTATAAATATAAACCCATGGTAATTGTAAAAGCATCGTTCAAATCAATCATACAACAAACCGGCCCGTGCCAATTTCGAGTCCTTTAGTCGAGTCGTCGAGTTCTTCGAGAGGAATCATCGATCCGTCGACCTCCGTAAGTACCGGCAACCCTGCACCATGCCTAGTATCATGCGGTGGATTTAGGCTTTGGTTTAGGAAGGTTCCATTGTTAGATCATGAGCCATGCGGTGGGCTAAGTTTTAGCTTGGAACGAGTTATCGGCTCTATTGGATTTTGGCAAGATCTAATAGATTCATTAAGTTACCATGTGTTGCTCTGGATTTTACCTTTGTGTTTAATTTATTGCAACACTCTTTTGCCCAGTCTAGGTTGATTAGATTCGGTTCTAGCTCGTAATGCACAGTGTTTATATAGCCGAATTCGACCTCGATCTAGATTGCCACGTGTCGCGGGTTCAAGCTCGTTGGTCTTGTGTAGATCTTGACAGAACCGGGTATCATGCGGTAGATGCAGGTTTTTGGGTCGTCTTAGAGCTAATCATCTGGTGGATTAGAGTTCGATTCGATCTGATAGATCTATCATCATCAACGAAGCATGTTCCTTCTTCACGGAACCCGATTCGGCTGTATAGCTGTATTCGGCAGTATCGTCACGAGTGAAACATGTCCATGGTTTTTGTTTTAAATAAAGAATGCTTTTAGCCTTCCATGTTTAGAATATATCATGCGGTGGATTGATCTATTCTTGGTTGGTGGTGTGATTCCAAGCAAGTCGTATCATGCGGTGGATTAACTTGCTTGTTTCATGCTCGACGGGTTGAAAAGTACCTAGACATGCGGTAGACTGGTGCTTTTAGTCTATGCATTCTTGTTTATTATGAGATTATGATCACGTTTTCGCCCTTTTATTTATTTATCATACTCTGTTCCTCGTTAATCGGTTATGAATATGTGTTACAATGTTTATTCAGTCGAATACCGATCTTTCGTCATGCTTACGTCACGCATTCGGCAGTGCGCTTTGCCGATTGCCGAATGATGCTTTAACTACTGACAAATAGCTTCTCTATAGCTATATGTCGTTCGAAACTGGCTCCGTAGCCGCAAATGCGGAACTGTCTGGTATCACCGGGCATGTTCCAGGTGTTATCTAAACATCTTTTCTCCCTTTGTCAGTTTCAGGAAAATTGACTGGCACGTTTTCGGATTCAAACGCTCGGGCCACGTGTAAAGCCAGCTAATTCGGCTTGCTGTGTGCTTGGCGTGAGGTGCAGATTTTACGTCAACAATAATTAGCTTGTCTGGAAAGGTTGATGCTTTTACTCCTTTACTTCGGCTAAAGAATGAAGCCGATTTTACTTGGGGGGCAAAACAGCAAGAAGCTTTTGAGAAGATCAAAGAGTACTTGTCTTCACCACCGGTGCTTAGGGCGCCTAAGCAGGGAGTTCCATTCAGACTTTATGTGGCCGCTGAAGATAGAACTATTGAAGCTGTTTTGACTCAAGAAATCGACAACAAAGAGTATGTGATTGCTTATGTAAGCCGACGTCTTATTTATGCGGAAACAAGGTATACTTTCATTGAGAAGTTGTGTTTATCCTTGTATCATGCTTGTACTCAATTGAGGCATTATTTACTATCTAGCACTTGCATCGTGTTGTGTCAAACCGATGTAATTAAATATATGTTGCAAAGACCGATTTCTAGCGGAAGAGTCGGTAAGTGGGCTTATGCTTTAGTTGAGTATGATTTGGCTTGTGAACCTTTAAAATCAATGAAAAGCCAAATTGTAGCTGATTTTATTGTTGAACATCGGATAAATGATACTTGCGAATTCGACGTCGGCTATGTTGCTTGTACACCATGGAGGTTATACTTTGATGGATCGGTTTGCAATGATGGACAAGGAATTGGTACTGTTTTGATTTCTCCAAGTGGTGCCGTCTTTGAGTTTTCAAACCGATTGGAAGAAAAGCGAACCAATAATCAAGTTGAATATGAAGCTCTTCTATTTGGCTTGGAATTTTTGCAAGACATGGGAGTAAAGCATGTTGGGGCTTTTGGTGATTCGCTCCTGGTGGTACAACAAGTATCAAAGGTATGCCAATGCTATAATGGTTCATTAAATGCATATCTTGATAGATGTCTCGATATCATTGCTTCTTTTGATGAATTTACTATCAAACATATTCCAAGAAAAGAGAATGATAAGGCAAATACTCTGGCCCAGAAAGCATCTGGTTATATGGTTGCAAAGAAATATTTCTATCTTCAAAAACCGATGCAAACAAAGGCCGAGATTCTGGTTCTGGACGAACCGGTCACACCGGTTTTAGAAACCGGTCAGACCGGTTTGAATGACAGAACCGGTCTGACCGGTTCTGAAAGCGGTCTGACCGCTTTGTCCCCTGACAGAAGCGAAAATCTTTTGGATGATGCTAATCAATCCAAGGTTGAAGATCAGGATTGGAGAGTGCCTATTATCACTTATTTGAAAGATCCTGGTCGTGGTGCAGATAGAAATATTCGGCGAACGTCATTTAAATATGTTTTGCTTGACGATGAACTTTATCGTCGAAACGCCGAAGATTTGTTGTTGAAATGTCTTGATTCGGACCAGGCCAAAGTTGCCATGGGTGAGGTCCATGAAGGTATTTGTGGTACACATCAATCGACTCCAAAGATGAAGTGGTTGCTTAGACGAGCCGGTTTCTATTGGCCTACTATGATGGCGGATTGTTTCAAGTATTACAAGGGATGTGAAGAATGTCAGAAGTTTGGAAATTTACAACTTGTTCCTGCTGCATTGATGCATCCTATTATTAAGCCATGGCCGTTCTGAGGTTGGGGATTGGATTTTATTGGACAAATTAATCCTTCATCATCAAAAGGACATCGTTTCGTGTTGGTTGCAACTGATTATTTCACTAAGTGGACCGAAGCGATTCCTTTGAAGAATATGACGCACCGAGAGGTAATTGAGTTTGTTACACAAAATATTATTCATAGATTCGGTATTCCTCAAACTTTGACAACAGATCAAGGTACTTCTTTTATGTCTAAAGAAGTACGTGAATTTGCCGAATCCTATAGAATTAAATTGCTCAATTCATCTCCATATTACGCTCAGGCTAATGGACAAGCCGAGTCAAGTAACAAAACTTTGATCAAATTAATCAAGAAAAAGATAGAAGCAAGTCCTAAGAGATGGCATAAAGTTTTATCCGAAGCATTATGGGCTCATCGTATATCTAGACATGGTGCTACTAAAGTCACTCCTTTTGAGCTTGTGTATGGTCAAGAGGCCGTTTTACCCGTCGAGGTAAATCTGGACGCTTATAGATTGGCTAAACAAAATGACCTTGATGCCGTTGATTACCACAATTTGATGTTGGACAATATTGATGAGGTAACCGACAAGCGATTGAGAGCTTTGAAGGAAATTGAGAAAGATAAGCTTCGAGTTGCTAAAGCTTATAACAAGAAGGTGCGAGGAAAGTATTTTCAAATTGGTGAACTTGTTTGGAAGACGATCTTGCCTATTGGGACCAAAAGCAATAAGTTTGGTAAATGGTCACCAAGTTGGGAAGGGCCTTATAGAGTTGTCAAAGTCATCTTTGGGAATTCTTACATGCTAGAGACACTGAAGGGAGATCATTTGTCTAAAGCTATCAATGGAAGATACTTGAAGAAATTCTATCCGAGTGTTTGGCAAGATGCATGAAGACCAATGGCCGATATATTGTTTATATCGCCCTTAGTATAATTTTTGGCTCCTGAGTTATGAAATACTTGCTTTTAAGTTCTCAAGTTCACTAAAAACGCAGGGGGGCATGTGTTGACGGTCAAATTGGGCCTTGGGCCAAACCGGTCTGACTGGTTTGCCAAACCGGTCAGACCGGTTTGCTTCTGTAATTCGAGTAGGATTAGGATTCCGAGTTTTAGTCCCATATTGTAACCTATTCGAAAGGGGTAAGACTTCCCCGGCCTATAAATATAAAGGCTAAGGCCGATTGAGAGGTATTCCAATCGAATCAAACACATTTATCCTTTACTTTTTATCTCTCAAACCCTAGTCTTTTCCAACCCCCATATTCTGTTCTTTGCTCGTCTCTACGGCGTTCAAGGGCGTTCTAGGTGGCCTGCCGACCCTAGAACAACCCTAGATTAGCTCGAGCTCCGACGGGGTCCCTCCCGAGCTTGAGTTTCTAGGTCTTCACGACCTCCCGACCAGAAGCGGTCTGACCGGTTCTGTAAACCGGTCTGACCGGTTTGCCCCGGGAAGTCAGGAGTTGGCCGTTGTGACGGCCGTGCTGCGCGTTTGATCGATCTTCGAGTGTGTTGGCGCGCTTTCGTGTCAACAGTTATATTATTAAAATTAATATTTATTTTTGCTATTTTCTAGCGAAAACAAATCTGCTGTCGGGTTCTGCTGGGATTTGATTATTTGATACTACCCAACACTTCCCATCAGAGCCGAACACAATGTTGGGCGTAGGCCGAGGTGAGGGCCTGCTGGATTACGTGAATAGATTTATTCTGTCAATCCGGCTCATAGTGGGTACGTGGGTTGGTAATTTTAGCCGCGGTGATAAAATAAAATTAGATGGAGGTTGACTCACCTCTTCTCAATATAACTTTTTTTCTTCTGCTTTTGTTCTGCTATTTTTGAGTCCATGAAAAGGCCTGATAGGTGGGGCCTCTGTGAGGGGTGGGGGAGTTTTTCCAGATAATAAAAGTTTCAATTCTACTGTATCCTTATAGTATAGATTGATTAATTAGGCTCAAAATGTTCGTCTCGCAGAGTACAATAAAACTGTTCAATTAGTTTTTGATTTTATCTATATTTAGTACTCCATGCATTATATGATATTTTGATGTGATGGGAATCTTCTTTTTACATAGTGAATTTTGGGGTGCAAATTTGGGAACTAAACAAGGCCTAGATCATTGTATTTGGTAGCTAATAGACATGACATCTCAACCATGCGGAAGATTTAGAAAAATGTACTGAATGATAACATGGTGAAGAACTGGCAGAAACTTATGTAGTAGTTATGGAACCTTAAAACCTCTGATGATTTGCACTACTAGTCTACTACAAAGCACCTAGTTCTAGGTTTGCCAAGTTTTAAAAGTATTCAAGTTCATTCACATGAATATGATCACGATCATGGTTAGTGTTTGTTCGCACCCAAAATTGGCAGTTGCCTATCAGGCCGAGGGCAACCGGTCAGACCGGTTCAGGAAAGCGGTCAGACCGGTTTCCTTGTAGCCGATCTGGCAACGGCCGAAACTGATCTGACCGGTTTGCCTATCCGGTCTGACCGGTTTACTCCGAGTTGGAGTAGAATTAGGAGTCCTGATTGTTTCCAAGTTGTAAAAGGATTCTTTGCGGGGCAAGACCTCCCCCACACTATAAATATAAAGGGCCGTGGCCGATTGAGACCTATCATCATCCAATCGATCAACTATTATTTTTCTACTTTTATCTCCAAACCCTAGCTTTTCCAACCCCTTTGCTTTCCTTGTCTGTCTCGACGACGTTTAAGGAGGTTCTGAGTGGCCTGACCGATCTCAGAGCAAACCTAGGCGCGCCATCTCTGACGGGGTCCCTCCCAAGGTGGTGATTCTAGGCTTTTCCCGAAGCCCTAGCGAATCCGGTCTGACCGGATCTTCAAACCGGTCTGACCGGTTTGGATGGAGGCTGCGTCGAGTGCAAGTTTCTGGTGCTGCGCGATCCAGCGCTCGTGTGTGTTGGCCGGAAAAAGCGTCAACGCACTTTTGACGACTCTGCTGGGGAACATAGAAGATCTGGTTTTCAAACCGTTCAATCTAACCCCGGTCAAGATGGGATCTTGGTGTGATCTCGATATGGATAATATCATCACGACTTCCTTGGAAGATCTCACTCCGGAGGAGCAGAAGAAGTTCGAGGCGCTGCAAGATTACATGAGAGTATAATTTTTGTCTGGCGTCAAGAAGGATCGTCATGGCAAGGTAGCAAGATTGAAAGAATTTGAGCTGCCGGCGATCAAGCTAAACGACAATCGAGTTGAGGTAATACCCACTGTAAGTAAAGTCCCAAAAGCTCCTTCTACTACAGTTCCTCAAAATAGTATAGAAGGTGATGAATTGCTTGCCTCATATATTGCTCGTTTAGAAAGGTTAGAGGACCTTGAGAAAGATAGGACTGTTGCTTGCTTTAATAATAATAAAACTAGTAGTAGCGCTCCTAAAAATAATGTTAGTGGGGTAGCTTTTCCTAGCTTGTCACGCATGCCTAATGCTAATACTGAAAATTTTATGTATGGTATGCCACCTGAGTTTGCCGTTGGTCAACCCCTGCCGTTCCAGCCGACCGGGCCAAACATGGCCAAACCGGTCAGACCGAATCAGGGAACCGGTCAGACCGGTTTGACCAACGCGCTGGAATTAGTGCATAAGCAACCTTCGCCGCTTTTCTGTTGTGCCTAATTTGATGATGTATGCTCACACTAATACTTTGGGTACTGCTAAGCCTCAATATAGTACAACAGTTAACACATCTGCTCAAAGAAATATTATACCTGATGATGTGTTTGAAAGTTATAGGCTAGCTCAAGCTAAGATTGCTCCCTACTTAAATAAGATGAATTTGGAGAGTGTGCAACCACGACAGCCAAATAATCCTAACTGGGCCGAGTTTAACAAATTTAGAGAAGATTTAGCTAATGTGGTAAAAACTAAACTTGGTGTTGATATTGGTAACACAAATTTGTATCAAAAACCATATGATGCTGAGTTTGATAATTTTCCTCTTCCACGTGGTTGGCGTATGTCTGATTTGATTAAATTTAGTGGAGATGATGACCGAACCACGTTGGAACATATTAGTCAATATGTAGCTTAACTAGGTGAAGCGGGTGCTTATAATGCTCTTAAAGTGCGTTTCTTTTCTTTATCTTTGACTGGCACCGCTTTTGCTTGGTTTTCATCACTTGCTCCTGGTTCTATTATATCTTGGGATATGTTAGAGCGTAAATTTCATGATCACATTTATAGTGGGAGCTTGCAATTGAAATTGACAGATTTGACATCGGTTAGGCAAAGTAAAGATGAAACTATTTCTGCTTATATTAAAAGATTTAAAGAAACTAAGAACCATTGTTTCAATTTGTCAATCACTGATATGGATCTTGCTGATATTTGCTTAAAAGGCTTGAGGTCATCCATAAGAGATAGAATAGAGGGTTCTGACTTTCTTTCGGTTGCACAAGTTCAAATTAGAGCTTTAGTTGTTGAAAACCGAATGAATAAAGAAAAAGATAGAGATTCTTCTAGATCACGTCGTTCTAATGTTCATATGATTGACTATGAATCTGATAGTTCGAGCGATAGTGATAAAGAGGTTCTTGCTGCTGAATTTGTATGGCCCTCTAAAGACAAAACTTACTCTTGTACATCACTTAAGCCGACTAGCAAAAGTCGGCAAGAAGAAGTTAAGTTTACTTTTAATGTTTCCAAGTGTGACCGCATTTTTGATGAATTGCTTAAATTTGGAAACATTAAATTGTCTCATAAATTGCCTCCACTTGATGAATTGAAAAGGCGTGCATATTGCAAGTTTCATAATACTTTCTCTCATGCTACTAATGATTGCAATGTGTTTCGTCGACAGGTTCAATCGGCCATAAATGAAGGTCGTTTGATGTTTCATGAGATGCAAGTGGACAAAACTCCTTTCCCTGTCAATACCATGGATTTACAGCATCCCAAAGTCTTGGTTCGACCGCATCAAGCCAAAGCAACCAAAGGGAAGAATGTTGTGATTGGTGAAGACAAGCCCGATATGAGGGGAAAAGAGTTGACTCGAGAAGTTGCATATGAGAAAACTCCAGATGGTAAGGAGACATTTAAAGTTACTATGAGAGCCTCTGGACATGGGGGGCAAATGTCGTCCGCACCTACCGAGAAAAGACTGTTTGAGCCGGTTCCGGCCAAACCGGTCAGACCGGTTGGGGAAAGCGGTCAGACCGGTTTACCCCAGGGACATCCGAGGATGATTAAACCAAGCCGTCTGGAGATTGGAAACTGGAAACTCAATATTGCAAAGAATCAGGGGAGTGCTCATAAGCCAAAGGTCACTTTTGATATACTATTTGACAAGTACTCCAAGCAAAAGGTCGTTACAAGCGATCGGCCGGTAAAAAAGAGAATGAGATCGCCTCCACACCAAGAAGAATATTCTCAACCAAAGAGGAATATTACTCCACGATGGGAGGCATTAAGTTCATATCCACCTCGTCCAATTTATGACAATAATGGAGTGATGTGGGTGCCGTATTAGCAGCCTTTCCAGCCTGGATAGGGAGGACCACGAAGGCCAATATTGGACAGAATATCAAGGCCTGGACAAGACCGTTTGGCACCTCGCCAATCTGGTCAGGGTCACCAGACCCAACCGGACCGGTTTCCCTGGGAAATCGGCAAAACCTTTTATGAAGCAAGTATACAGGCCAAAAAAAAGAGAGGAGGTGCATAAAATTGATATTGACCAGAGAGGACTACAAATCAAGATGTTATTCAAATTGGGTTGATGAACGTTCCCCTTGGAGACGGTGGCAAAGGACCGATTGTTATAGATAATAAGGTTGAGACACCTATTCAGAAGGGATCTGTTTCTGTTAATGATCATGAGGCCAGTGGAAGTGTTTCTAACTCAAAGTACTTCTTGCCAAGATGGTGTCCTCCTGGCTTATCTCGTACTCAAAGGAGGAAGCTTCAACGTTTGAGGTTTCAGGAGATGAAGGAGAAGGAGTTAGAAAAGCAGAGAGACGAAGGTTTTAATAAGTACAGACCCATGATTCCACAAGGGAAAAAATAGAGAATCAAGACCAGTTCCCAGACAGAACTGGTCAGACCGGTTGCTGAAAGCGGTCAGACCGCTTTGCCCGATGCGCCGCCCGATTTTCCGTCTCCTATTCCTATGGTTTTTGATGACAAGCTATCATCGGTTTCTGCTCCAGAGGACGATGAAGAGCTTGCTGATTATGGTTCTTCTCCTGAACACATGGATCTTGAAGTTAATGTAATTCATATGTCTATGGATGGTTACATGTTATCGGAGGAGGACATTGCTCATCTTCATTTCGGGCCAAAGGAAGCTATTTTCTAGAAGCCTAAAGCTATTGAAAATCATCTAAAAGCTTTGTACATGAAGGGACACATCAATAGGAAGCCTATCTCTCGCATGCTAGTGGATGGAGGGGTGATAGTCAACTTGATGCCGTATTCTCTATTCAAGAAGTTGAGAGGTTCAGATGAGGAGCTGATCAAGACCAACATGACCGTCAGAGGCATTGGGGTAGGTGAACCTATGAGCGCCAAGGGAGTTGCTTCTATGGAGCTTACTATTGGAAGCAAGACATTGGCTACTGCGTTCTTCATCGCTGAGACACAAGGTAACTACAGTTTAATCTTTGGTCGTGATTGGATTCAAGCAAATCAGTGTGTGCCTTCTACTTTGCATCAATTTTTAATTCAGTGGATAGATGATGAAGTAGAGGTCGTTCATGGAGATACATCGGCTTGTGTTGCAGTGGCCGATAGTTCTACTATGGATAGTCATGAGAATCTTAAGTGTTTATCTGGTTTAGATTTATCTGATTGTGAGATCATTGGTTGCACTAAAGATGGCTTTGCTACTGCTGTTATGAAGCCGATCGGAGATCTGGCTATACCATCTCTTATGATTTGATGGATCCGAATCTAGAGTGGTTACAACAGAGGCGTTAGCACTATCGGGCGCATAAGAACGATATGTGCGAGGCTATTGAAGATTTTGATGATTTGAGCAAGTTAGGACAAGGGTTTACGTCGGCTGATCCTTTAGACGAGGTAGATATTGGTGATGGCACTGTACCTAGGCCGACATTTGTAAACAAGAATCTTGATCCTTTGTTTAAATCTGAGTTAATAGAATTATTGAAGGAGTATGTTGATTGTTTTGCATGGAGTTACAATGAGATGCCTGGTTTAAGTCGTGATCTAGTTGAACACTGTTTACCTATTAAACCTGGTTTAGGCCTTTTAAATAATCTCACAGAAACTTTAATCCTGATATTTATGACCGAGTGAAAGAAGAAATCAATCGGTTGCTAGATGCTAAATTTATTAGGCCTTGTCGATATGCTGATTGGATCTCTAATATTGTGCCTGTTGAGAAGAAAGGAACAAAAAAGCTTCGTGTTTGCATTGATTTTAGAGATCTTAATAGAGCTACTCCTAAAGATGAATATCCTATGCCTATAGCCGATTTTCTTGTTAATGCTGCATCCGGACATAAAATTCTTAGTTTTCTTGATGGTAATGCTGGTTATAATCAAATTTTCATGGCCGAAGAGGATATAGCCAAAACGGCCTTTGTATGTTCGGGTTTTGTTGGATTATTTGAGTGGGTAGTCATGACTTTTGGATTGAAGAACGCTGGTGCTACCTATCAAAGGGCCATGAATTTAATTTTTCATGATTTACTTGGCATCATAGTAGAAGTTTATATCGATGATATTGTTGTTAAATCGGCTGGAGTAGATTCTCATTTAGTTGATTTCAGACTTGCATTTGAAAGAATACGTCGATATAAATTGAAGATGAATCCACTCAAATGTGCTTTTGGTGTATCGGCTGGGAAGTTCTTAGGATTTATTATACATGAAAAAGGCATAGAGATAGATCCTAAAAAGATTGAAGCTATTAAGAATGTAGAGGCTCCTACTTGCAAGAAAGATTTGCAAAATTTTTTGGGCAAAGTGAATTACTTGAGGAGATTCATTTGTAATTTGTCCGGAAAGGTGAATGCCTTTACTCCTTTACTTCGGTTGAAGAATAACATTGATTTTACTTGGGGGGCAAAACAACAAGAGGCCTTTGATGAGATCAAGCAATATTTATCTTCGCCACCCATTCTTCAAGCGCCCAAGAGTGGAGTTCCATTCAAGTTGTATGTGGCAGCCGAGAAAGATGTCATTGGAGGTGTTTTGATTCAAGAAACCGAAGGGAAGGAATATGTTGTTGCATATGAGAGTAGAAGATTATTGGATGCCGAAACAAGGTACACTTTTATTGAAAAGTTATGCTTATCATTATATCATACTTGTACCAAGTTAAGGCATTATCTTTTACCAAGTACTTGTGTAGTAGCATGTCAAACCGACATAATTAAATACATGTTGCCTAAACCAATTTTGAATGGTAAAGTTGGCAAATGGGCTTATGCTTTAGTTGAATATGATTTGCATTGTGAGCCATTAACTTCTGAAAGGACAAATAGTTGCCGACTTTATTGTTGAACATAGAGTGGATAAGCAACTTGATTTGAGTGTCGGTTATGCTACTTTTACTCCATGGAAATTGCACTTTGATGGATCGGTTTGCAAAAGTGGTTGTGGTATTGGAATTGTTATTACTTCTCCACATGGGACTTTTTTTGAAGCACTTAACCGATTAGATCATGAATGCACTAATAACCAAGTCGAGTATGAGGCCCTTCTATTCGGATTGGGAATATTGCATGACATGGGGGTGAAGCATGTAGAAGTTTATGGTGATTCTTTACTGGTGGTACAGCAAATTTCTAAGGTATGTCAATGCTTAGATGGATTTTTGAATGCCTATCTTGATATATGCTTCGATATTATCTCTTGCTTAGATGAATTTGTAATTCGTCATGTACCACGAGAAAGAAATCCAAAGGCAAATGCTCTAGCTCAACAAGCATCTGGTTATAATGTTCAGAAGAGAAATTTTCAAGAATGAAAACCAATGTTTTTAAAGGCCGAGTGCACTGTCCTGGAGGAACCGGTCACACCGCTTCCTCAAACCGGTCTGACCGCTTCAGAAAACCGATCTGACCGGTTGCCTGAGGCTGAGTCTACTTCGGCTATTGTTTCCAATAAAGACAAAGTGGGTGATTGGAGAAAGCCTCTGGTGGATTATTTGCAAAATCCTAGCAGTACAGTTGACACGAAAATACGACGATGGGATCTTAAATTTGTTTTAGATTGTGATGAATTATATCGTCGGACTATAGATGATTTGCTTCTTAAATGTTTGGGTCCTGACAAAGCTAGATTGGCTATGGCAGAGGTTCATGAAGGTATTTGTGGAACTCATCAATCGGCTCCCAAGATGAAGTGGCTTCTTAAGCGAGCTTGTTTCTTTTGGCCCAATATGATAGCCGATTGTTTTAAATATTATAAAGGATGTGAGGAGTGTCAGAAACATGGGGATATTCAGTTGGTACCTGTGGCATTGATGCATCCAACTGGTAAGATCCTCTTTCTCATGAAAATATCTTTCTAATATCATGGCCAGGATCTCATTGTTCCATAGTGCTAATCCTAAATTTTTTGTGTCTAGGTACATGACATACAATAAATTGAAAAGATCCTTTAGACATCTATCAATAAAACATCCAGTGACTCATATAAGCATAAATACTCGCTGCACCTCTAGCAACGAATCACCAGATATCTCAACCATGATTTATAACCATGGAGCATAAAACTCCTAGCCTGAATAGAAAATTTTCATATCTGGCTTGCTCTTTGAGGCTAAATACTCCAACCGGCTAAATGTCTCAAAACAATGTCATTTGATAAACTAAGACGACACCAACATTTTGAAACACTTTGCAAGCCTGATTTAGTAAATAAAAACCCCATGGTGACAAATTACTCATTTTTTCTAATATCTTGCCCCCGAGCATTTAAGGTACCAAAAATCCATAAGGAACCTCTCATGGGAAAGCTACCACTTTAGGATGATGATTAGAGAGATTCATTGGCCATATATGTTGCTAAGGACGATAATTCAATATCATCCATAATGAATCTATCCACAAGAGCATGCACCACCGAAATCACTTGGACTCGGGATAAACCGGTCAGACCGGTTTGACACACCGGTGTGGCCGTTGCCAGATCGGCTACAGGACAACCGGTCTGACCGACCTAGTAAACCGGTCTGACCGGTTTTTCCAGCCTGATCAACTATTGCCAATTTCGAATGAGAACATATGTATACGCCAAGAACGATAACAAATTATCATCCATGATGAATCCATCCACAAAATCATGCACAACCGAAATAAAAGTTTGGAGATATATTAATTTCAGAAATTAAAACTATCTCTAAGAACTAGATATTTCGGCTATTGCAACTAATTAATATGTATAACAATTTGGTGATAACACTCCATGATATAAAGACCCGTGTGGAACCCAAGGATCAAAATAAATGTGTAAGGGATAACCAAACATATCTACGGACGAATTCCATGACATAGGCATATGTGGCATTTGTAAAGTAAATGATTTAGGTAACAACCAATAATTCTGATGATTTGGTGCAAACCTTAGTTTTGGAGACCGTCTCTCATATCTTTTATCTTCCTTCAACCGCGTTGCACCTTTTGCTTGATCATCACTCGTGTCTTGAAAGCTTCCTTTAGGAACCCATGCCATGCCTCTCTTTTTCAACTCTTGAGCACTAAACCTTTGTAACTCATTTTTCTGCCAATTTGATAAACCAAGTGTAGGACTTGACTTCGGTTTGGTTTTGGATAGAGGTGCTCTTTTCTTCTTTTTTGATCTCTTTAGCTTCTTATGTTTAGATCTGGCACTTGGAAGATCAATGGTCGATTTTGACTCTCCTCTGCCTTCAGTAGCCGAAGTGATATCCACATGAATCAGCTTTTCAATAGTTGAATTCAGATCTGAACTTTTATCTTTGCGGCCATCCTTTTTTATTCTATAAACTTGCTTGAAAACATTTTTCTTGTTTTGAACTCCATACCGATCTTTGTTCTCAAAACGGTCATTCGTAACATAAGGTTGTCTTGCACATGATGATTCTTTAGGCGCTGCATACTCTACATGATATGGACTAAAATATGATGAAGTATGTGCCCATGAATTATTCCACCCCCATGATGAGTAAGGATAAAAATTAGCGGGGTGTGGAACATATGGAACTGACATTGATGGTTCAAAATGAGAACATGGTGCTGCTGAATTACAACTCTTCCTTTGCCAATTCCAACTCCCAGAATTATGTTTAGGAGGCGATCTTGATGATTTAACATCATTCGACCGATTAGCACGCTTGGCCTCATTTTCTTTTTGATACTTAGCCAGAAGTTCATCAAAAGTGAGCTTCGGCCTTTTACCATTGTGCTTAACACGGCCTTTACCTCCATTCACCACAGGATGCTTAGATATCACCTTTTTTCAACCTTTCAGACCTAAACCGGTCTGACCGCTGTTGGGACCGGTCTGACCGTCCAAACCGGTCTGACCGCTTTGACGAACCGGTCTGACCGCTTCGCCCAGCATAATAGAGGCAACAAGTTCTTGGTTTGATGGAGAAACATCTACTTGCCCTCCAGTAACTTCTGGAATTTTGATAGGCTCATCGTCCTTGATAGTTGCTTGAATTTGCAAGTCATGGACGATGTCCTCATCACTTGGGAGCTTTGAATCTTCCTTTTTAGCAATTAAATTTGGATTTTTGGGTAAATCGGCTAATGCTAACCGATTTAATGATCCATTACCATCAAAAACAAATGTCGCCAACTGGTCATCCTCTTGTGTTGAAGAAAATCTCAATCGTCCGGTATTAATGGCCGATTGTATGCATTGACGAAATATATTGCAATCACTAATATTATGACCAAATGAATTATGCCACTTGCAATATTTTCGATTCTCTAACTCATAAGATGATGGACTAACTTTGTGATCAGAGAGCTTAATAAAATTATTCTCTAGCAAGATATTAAAAAAATTGTCACACAAAGTTAGATCAAAAGTGTACTTTATTTTCTCCAACCGATGCTTTTGTGGAGAAGGCTTTAAGGCCAAGCAAGCGAATGGTTCCAATTTCTCATCAACCCATTCGGCCATACCTTTCTTCGCACTTCTCATACCCGATGCTTTAGAGTTGATCACTTCATCGTCATCGGATTTCACAATGACTCTTGATTTTGATCTTTTGCTTTTAAGTCCAGAATAAGCATAAGCACACCATGAAGAGAAAAATTTTGACAATGATGATGTAGAAAATTTAAATGTCAAAGTGTTTTTATGATCAGCCTTTTTAATTTTTACAATGCATTGACTGTGAGGGGTGGGAGAGTTTTTTCCAGGTAACAAAAGTTTCAATTCTACTGTATCCTTATAGTATATATTGATTAATTAGGCTCAAAATGTTCATCTCGCAGAGTACACCAAAACTGTTCAATTAGTTTTTGATTTTATCTATATTTAGTACTCCATGCATTATATGATATTTTGATGTGATGGGAATCTTCTTTTTACATAGTGAATTTTGGGGTGCAAATTTGGAAACTAAACAAGGCCTAGATCATTGTATTTGGTAGCTAATAGACATGACATCTCAACCCTGCCGAAGATTTAGAAAAATGTACTGAATGAAAACGTGGTGAACAGCTGGCAGAAACTTATGTAGTAGTTATGGAACCTTAAAACCTCTGATGATTTGCACTACTAGTCTACTACAAAGCACCTAGTTCTAGGTTTGCCAAGTTTTAAAAGTATTCAAGTTCATTCACACGAATATGATCACGATCATGGTTAGTGTTCTGTACTTTTCTCCTCCCCTTCTGCAGACACTATCATGGTTATCACTTACCAACTTCGCTGAATTGAAAGGTGCTTCTTGCTGCCGCAAAACTGGTTACCAATTCGCCACGTCAATCGCGCCAACTACCACTATCGATGCCCTCGGAAGCACCAATTTATTGCAAAGTTGCCACGATGAGATCATACTAGAAAATTTAGTAAATTTTCCTTATAAAAAAAGAAAAAAAATGTACGAGGTCATTTACCCTGTTCAGGCTATGTAAAGGAGGAAGAATATGTGCCATGTTCTTGAGTCTTGAAAGGAAGTACATACCTTTGTTACGTAAGTGGAGAAAAAATGTACGATGCCACCGCCGCCGAGTTCGCTGGGCAAGGAGCTTGGGCGCGGGGAGTTCGGTGTGACGTGCCGGTGGTTTGTCGGTAGGTTCAGACCCGTCCTGGCGGCGGCGGTCATGGGGCCGGGTTCGAGCTGGTGACGGTGGAGCCGTGACCCGGCGGCGGCGCGGGGAGCTTGCGGCGTGGAGGAGGTGCGGGCGGAGGGGGCGGGCGCGGCGGAAGGTGTAGGCGAGACAAGGCTGGAGCGGCGCGCGAGGTTTGGAGGAGGGGGTGGCCACCGGGAAATTTGGGGGATGGAGCGGCAGCCCTGGACAGTACATGACCGCATTCAGGACACCGTTGCAGATTAATTTGTGGGAAAAATCCTGTAATGTAGCGGTCCAGGACCATGTACAGGGTGCCGCTGCACATAGCCTAAGGATGATGCCTCATGCATCAAAGCATGCGATTGACCTTCAAGTGGTGAAACGTCGAAGGCTACAATTTTACTTTCGTTGGAAATAGGATAGGATGGCACGCCTGCAATTTGGCAACAACATCTTGTGGCGTCTTGTATCCACTATGGAAAAAGTTCCATCACATCATATCAAATCTTTCTCCTCGTGCATGGAACATTAAATATAGTGTCGGGGACGAACCCAGGGGGTCCCCTAACCATCGGGGTAATCACCCTCCAAAAAACATTAACCACGAAAGGCCGAATCACCGGCATCCCGGAAAGGCCACCAGGGCAGCGCGGCCCGACATGACTCACGGCCCAAAACAGCCGTCTGAACCCGCCTAACAAAGGGACCGAGCCGCGCGCCCTCGTCTCCACCTCGCTCGAGGGCCGCGCACCCCCTCGAGCGGGCGAGCCAACTCCGCCTCGCTCGAAGCCACTCCTCTACGTTACGCAGCGCGCCCCGGCGCCCCGCCCGACAACGGCATTTAATGCCCGCCCCATCAGGCGGGCGCCAAAGTCAAAAGGCAATCCTTCCCCCGCACCGTGCCGCTGACACCACAGAAGCTCGCTGTTTCACCTGCTCCGGTCACTATACATCCTTGTCACCGCTGTGCAGACGTACGTAGCACTGCGCAAGGCCCCTGTGCGGACTGGCAGGCGTCATTCCGCGCCACTGTTCCACCCGCTCCCGTCCTTTTTCCCCAGGACGCCCCTCGAATGGGCATGGGGAACCCTCGAATGAATATGTGAACAACAATCGAGTACAGGCTCCGATCAGGCGCGGCCTGGTGATGACGAACGCCGGGTCAAATCCACCAACTCTCGGCCATCCCCTGATGAGTCGGGCACGCCGCGCACTGTGGTCGATGGCGACCACCACGCCGACCCCTGTGCTGCCAACTCCCATCCTTCTTCACCTGCCCCGCCCCCGAAGCAACCGGCAACGGGCAGTTGGATACGGATTGCGGCAACGGCACCCTCGAAATCGCTCCAGGACAAGCACAGGGACAGCCACGACACTCGCAGAGGCCGGAGCTCGCCATAAATCCCCTGCCAGGGTCAAGGACGACCGCACGCCCGGCGCCATGCTCTCCAGTGAGCACCTCTGTAGCACACACTGTACCTGTACTTGTAAGCCCCTCCCCCCTTCTCTCCTCTGCCTATAAAAGGAGGAGACAGGGGGACACGACAGGGGGGCGGGCTCGCACGATATTGGCACTCGCCTCAATCACCTTCACACTCATTTTTCAGGGACTTGGAGACTCTTTCTCCTCTCCCACCTCGCTTGTAGCCCCCCACTGCAAGCACTCCAGTGCAAGATAGTACAACGCCCCGAGTGCACTCTGCTGGACGTACGATGTTGGCACTTCTTACGATCCAATATCAGAATTGAGAATCCTGGTACTGGGGTAAGGAGTGTTTCAGTGGTTTTCCTTATGGCTTAGTAAAATATAGAAATATTTTGGAAGCGCACAGAATCACCGCTGTAGCACTTCACCTGGGAGTATCCCGAGGTATCGTAATTTATATTTCTGCAGGGAAGCTTTGGCAAGATTACTAGTGAACAGATATTCGAGACTATCAGAGAAGGGTACACGACTAGACAAGATAGGGGATAACAGTATTGGATAGGAGTGGATATACCGGACACACAGCTCAAGGGATACTCAGGTAAGAGAGAGAAGAGATAGATAGCTGGGAGGACAACGAGAAGAGATAGAGGACTCCTGGATACTTTATCTACCTATGTCACTCTAGCTTAGAGATACAGCGGCTACAGAGCCAGCACTAGGAGATCTGGGATAACTCTAATGTCTTGGCATCGGGACAAGGGAACCGGCGGACACGCAGAAAGGGATGAGAAGGGGTGCCGCTATTTCCCCACTGGGGGATCCTACGGGCCGGAACTAACGTGATGGACTACGAAGACCGAAAGGGCTGTCACCACCTCCCGGCTACCACCTCCGTTGCGACGGGAGCAAACTAAGGCCACCGACTAGTCTAGGAACCACTCCTACACTAGGCAACGACTACTTACTCTACTAGCAAGAGCAAGCAACCTTGTCAATACTCTTGGTGACAATTCACCTCCAGTATCAAGCAAGAACGAAGAACCAACCAAGACAAAGACTTAAACAAGACTACTAGCACTAGAACTATAACTGACTATAGTATAAACAAGATATATGCTGCAACTAGGATAAAGTAGAAGCAAGATATAAATGACAAAGGCAAAGAGATAAAGATAACTATATTGATAACTCAAAGTCTTGCAAAAGGGAAAAGGTAAAAGATACAAGAGCTTATACCAGAGCTTCTGAAGGCGACTCCGGAACCTCCGAGGCACAGCTCGACTCAACTCTAACTCCCAACTAAACTATCCTAACTCTACTAGAATGAAAGTGGAAATGAGCTCCTTGGCTTGGTGTGTGTTTACAAGTGAAAGTGACCCTCTATTTATAGGAGTCCAAGGCGGTTGAGGTAGGGTAGCGGCCAAGGGAGCCAGGGAGCATCTCCGGCTGATTCGGCCGAATATCCTGGTTCGGCCGAACCCTAGACTTCGGCCGAACCGTGGATCTCCACCGCCTTTGCTCCCACGGCCTGGATTGCTCCTGTGAGGCGGTTTGGCAACTGGGGGCGGTTCGGGCGAACCCCCCAGTTTGGCCGAACTGGGCTGGGAGCCCAGGCCCACCCCCCAGCACCGCCTCTGCTGTGTGGTGCTCCTGGACCGGCCTCTGATGCGTGGGATTGAGTTGTGTGGGCCCACGATGACTTGGCATGGGTCCGGGTTGAGTTGGCAGTCGCCCACGTGTCATGTGATGTGTTCGCTTGGTCATTATTGACGTGGACGACTCCCGGTGGTCTGCTCGGCTAAGGGGGGTAACCGGCTGAACGGAGTCGTTCGGCCGATTTGGTCATTTCCGGCCCCAATAGCGCATATTTGTCGTAGTTGTACGTGCACAAGTGACACTCACCAAAACTCGTGGAACTTTATTAGAAATAAAACCTAAGTGCATAGAATGTTGCATATAACCTCATTTATTCCCGAGTATTGGTGGTCGAATTTGGGCTGTAACGACCGCCAACAAGCTCCCCCAAGCTTAGCTCTTTGCTCGTCCTCGAGCAAAGATATAAACTGAGGCTCGATGGATCAGGAGTTGCTACAATGTCATTTCTTTTGCAGGTAACTTTATAAACAATTAGTCTTCAAAAATACTTAAATCATAGGCAAAGTTTCAAATCACCATTTTACCTATGGGGCTTATAGCAATCTCCTTATCTTGGGCGGTTGAAAGGATGAATAGTTTAAATTCAGTTTTATTCCACTCTACTCTTTTCAGGATCCTATCTCGGAGTTTTTCATAAGTTTTGAAAACTATAAATTGTTCCTCATTGGCACACTCAATCACTCAAGTGTATTTGAATCCTCACCAAAGGCTTGTGCCTTCTTTTTCATCCTAACATCTAATATGGCTTTTTGTGTGGCTTAGGGACAAAGGATGAAAGCATGCATGCATCTTATATTTTGCTAAGTCAAAGACCGGATCTCTGAGGAGACAAATCACATCTTAAGATCGAGACGTGCAAGTGTGTGGATAGGAATGGAGTGGAGTATGGTGGAGTGGTGGAATAGAATATGGTGGAATGGTGGAATGGAATATGGTGGAACTCCTTGGATGAATTTCCCTCTCCTTGATTTATTTTCGAGAACATGGGCTATCTTTTTCTCTCATATTTTTGCCATGCCACTTGGCATGCTTTTCTTTTTCTCTTTCTTTTTGCCATGCTCTTTGACATGCTTTTCTTTTTCTCTTATTTTTGCCATGCTTCTTTGGCATGCTTTTCTTTTTGTATAGCCCATGTCTCTATCAAGAATATTGGTAGAGGGAAATTATAGAACATGGAGCATTTATTTTTGTGGATGGATGATGGAAAATGTTTGCTAACTCCCAGTGTAGGAATTGCAAGTGAGAGGTGGTGTGTGTGTACGTGGGTCTCGATCTTTAAGAATATGAAAGCTTCACTCAAAGGTCACAACAATTTGACAGAGCTCACTAAGATAACAAGCAGCATATGAGTAGAAATTTTTCAACTAAGCTTATCATATGGCTCTGGTAGGTATTTTGACCAATGAGGAACTTGTTTTATTTTGAAAGCATAAATCTCCGAGATTTTCCCCGTACTAAGAGCAGAATAGGACTTTAACCAAATTCTCACTATCCAATTCCCACAACAACTTAGACTTGGAATAAAGCATGTGCTCCCACAAGGTTTTCAGGATCATTTTTACTCATGCCATATAACTCAAGCACAATCTAGCAACTAGTTGAAACAAGGTACTTGCAAAATTAATGACAGAGCAACTATTCATCATTTCCAAGGTGAGAGGCATATGATTCATTCCATGCATAGTTGGGAGTTATTTAATTCAAAGGAAATATTGTTTAAGGGAAATATTTTTGGTATTTTCATTTTAAATGCAAACTATCATGAAGGGAAATGAAAGGGAAATTAAATGATCAAAGTGCTGGATAAATCGGGACATACCTGATGGGGGTCCTCCCCCAAGCTTGGACTTTTACTGGTAGGGGTTGAGCCTTGAGAGGTACTGGCTCAGCAGTTCCGCTTGTTCGTGGACATCGTGCTGGATAGATGACACCATCCCGCTATTCTCTTGATGGTACTGAGAATGGCGGGCTAGTGTGTCCAGAATCTCTCGGGTACGGTCGTCGATGAGCTCGACTCGGTCGGAGATGTAAGACAACTCCCGGCCATAGTCGAAGCGTGCGGACTGTGAGTATCCGGGGTAGTATGGCTGGGAGGCACTGTCGTATCCCCCTCCATACCGACTCCCGGACCACTCAGAGTCCGTGTCCTGGCCGTAGTCCCAGCGTCCTGAGGTGAAGTAGTTCGGCTCCTGGTGTTGCCCGGAGCCTCCTGCTCCGGACGTCCCAACGCCGGTGTACATGTCGTAGGTGGCCTCAAAAGCGGAAGTGTGTCGATGCGGCATTTGTGGTGCATCTTCCGGCTCCTGTGAGGTGGCGAGCCCAGCATCACGCCTGGCTCGTCCCCTTGTGACGGGTCCGTCACCTGCAACGCTGTGCCGAGCAGGCTCTCTCCAAGGTGGAGAGTCGTCTGACTCGGTCCTCAACTGAAGAGTTAGTTTCGGCGTGGTATACAACCTTAATGCTACACAAGGCAAAGGCACTTCAGTTGTATATCCACGGTAAATCATTGCCAGCGTTGCGTCAGGCGTCCGCCGTATCATGTGGGCTTGCACAAAGTGCTCGGCATCCACGACGGAACGTGCTGTCTCGATGTACGTAAGCCGGGCGCCTTGGAGGACGCCCAGGTGGTTAGCGAGGCGAGTGACTAGAGAAGTCATCGCCATGCCACCCGTACGAGAAATATGAGACAGCCAGTGACCACCATGTCTTTCACAGGTGAATAGGAAATC
Organism: Echinochloa phyllopogon; assembly: GCA_033239725.1. Taxonomy (NCBI): domain Eukaryota; kingdom Viridiplantae; phylum Streptophyta; class Magnoliopsida; order Poales; family Poaceae; genus Echinochloa; species Echinochloa phyllopogon. The sequence continues at coordinate 3,571,227 of BTCW01000009.1, read as the reverse complement.
TTCTTGACCATGGCAAAAAGAACCCGCAACTCGATGGTGTTGACAGGGCGCAAATCTGCCCGGGGGAATACCGTCATAGACACCCAACGATGCATGAAACGCAAAGTGGGGTTATGAATGCTGTTCGTGCGTGGCGCATGACAGTTGGTATTCCCCGAAATCTTTTTCCAAAATGCCACTCGGTCAAATCTTTTAAGAGCTTTGTTCGGGTCTAAAGAACAACGACTCGAAAATCCGAGACCCGAACTAAAATCCCTCCAAGAGCAGAAGAACTCTTGGTTGAAGAACCGAAAACGAATCCCCCCAGTTTTAGAAACCAAAGTCGAGAGAAATTCAAGGGTGAGCAGGTACGAACCTTCTTCGTTGATGTGCCAGAAATTCTCCCAGCCAATGGCCTGGAAAATTTCCGTGAACTCTACGTCCATCCCCATGTCCCTGAGCAAATCTTGCTCAAACACACGGGTATGCTCGAACTCCTTCAGTCGAAGTTCGTTGAAGGTGTTCCGCTCCCTTTCTGTTCTAAGGTTGATGTCACTCTCGCTCAGGAGCTGCCTGGCTGGGGGCGTGGCATGGCCCCATCCTGAGCCGACTGCTCCGTGCTCGTCTGTGTCCATCCGGCTCGAGCCTCGGGACGGAGCTGGGGAACTCCCAGCATCGTCCGATCGTCGGCCTAGCCGGGCGGAACGACGGAGCGAAGTGAAGAACTTCGACATGATTCCTGCAAAAGGTTAGCGCAACGACAACTACCCGAAGGACTGAATATATATGGTTATCACAAGAAAATCAAGTCAGTCGTTCGAGATAGTTAGTCGTTCTTGCGGGGATGAAAACCACCACAAAAGGTTAGTCGTTCTTGTGGGTGTCGGTGACCACCACAAAATCGTCCAGAAATTCAGCACAAGGATCACAATGAGAGCAAAATATTTTTGGGATTTTCTAGTGATGCAAGTGAACCAAAACTTGAGCAAGAACTTGGGGAGAACTTGAGCAAGCACTAGAGCAAAGAATTTGAGAGAGAGAGAGAGCTTCCTAGCAGAATTTTCAGAATGTATGAGTGTGTGAGGAGCTCTCAAGCTTGCACCAGCATTTATAGGCCGAGGGGAGGCAGGTCCCTGGTTCGGCCGAACTGGGTGGTTCGGGCGAACCAGGCCCTGGTGGCCAAGCCACTCTTCCCTGAGTGGAGCACCTCCCCTTGCTTTGATTCCACGAAATTTTGTGTGGCCAACAATTTCCAATGTCATGTGAGTGGTTTTTAGTGGTAGGTAAGATGCAAACTTGACATGACCAAAGTTGGTTTTAGTGGAGTCACCCCATGCTGCCATGTTTGTGATAATTGGTGAGTGTGCAGCCATTTTTAGTGGGGTAGACATATTTGTTGCTGGTTGGTGGTGATGGTAAATAATTGGAGGAGTTCTAGAAGGGATGAAAATGATAAAAATTACCAATTACATCCACCCTAGTTAAAATTTCAGCATGTGTCCAATTATTTAAACCAAACTTGCAAAATTTTCTACTCTTTCTAAAATTAATTACTCAAGTGGTTCAGTATTTGAAAAGGGAAACATGCAAATGCAATTGGAAATTTAAAAATTGGAAGGGAAATATGTGATACATACCGGTTTTCCTCGCGGCGAGAGCTCAGCTTTTAAGTCCGCGAGCGGGACTTCTCCTGTCTTCAGTTATTCTTGTCATCGTCCGGTCCCGGAGTGGATGACTCGGATGATGCAACCTTCTTCCGCCACATTTTCTTGTTCTTCTTCTTCAGTGTTGGTGGCGGTGGGATCGGCGTCTCTGGAGAATTCCAGAGGGCTTGCTCTTCCTCGTATTTCTTTACGAGGAAATCCATTTCTTCTGCACTTGTCGGTTTTGTCGGCTCGTTCCACTTGAGCTGCTCGCCACCGAGTATTTCCAGCTCTCCATTAATGAGAGCCTTAAGGAAACACTCGGCGCTTCTCTGCTCTGGTGTGAGTGGCTCTGCCTTCTTCTCTTCCCGGGGTTGAAACTTGAAGTAAGTCAACCTTCCGTCGTACGGAACGAGATTTCTCTCGCATCCATATCAATCCTAGCCCGGGTGGTGTTCAAGAATGGTCGGCCCAACACAAGGGGAAACGAATGCTCGTTCCCCGTGTCGAGGACAACAAAGTCCACAGGGACATATCGTCCCCAGATCCAGACTAGTACATTCTCGATCACCCCCTCGGGGTAGCGGATGGTTGAGTCTACAAGCTGTAGCTGGGCAGTAGTAGGTGACAAAGTAGGGTAGCGTAATTCCTTAAATAATACCTTAGACATGATGTTGACGCTTGCCCCCAGATCACAGAGTGCATCATCAATGCGATGATTCCAGATCATGCACTGAATGATGGGCACTCCGGGATCTTCCTTCCTGTCCGGAGAGGTCTTGATGATTGCCCTTTTTGCAGCTCTCGGCAGGTAGGTCCATCTTGGTGTCAGCACTTGGATGCATGCGACCTTCCCTGCGTGGTTAGTGCGGAATACACTACGAGACATCTTACCCTGCCTGGTAGTGATGGAATTCACTGTCTCGATGGAAGGTTCGGGTTGCCCCGGAATCTTCCCCGATTCAGTGACAGGAACAGCAACAGCTAACTGAGCGACTTGAGTTTCTATCATTTTATTAAAGCTCAGTTGACTTTTTATAGCAGAAGAAAATGATTCCATTCTAGAGTCTATGCTTTCCAGAGTTTTATCATTAGTAGCAAGCTTTTTATTGATGTTTTCAGTTATTTTCATCTGGCCAAACACAAGATCTCTAAGAGACGGCTGATTATTGAAATTGCTGGAATTGAAATTGTTACCTTGTTGAGGCCTCTCAAAAGGAAGGTTTGGGCGTGGATTCCAGCCTTGGTTGCCATAGTTGTTCGGTCGGTACCCGTTGTTGTTGGAGTTGTTGACGTAGTGGGCATCTTCTCGCGTTTCGGGGCAGTCATTCCCCGAATGGCCAGTGTTGCCACAGACTTCGCAGGTCATGCGAGCGTCCATGGCTTGCACCGTTTCTGTTGACGTAAAATCCGCACCTCACGCCAAGCACACAGCAAGCCGAATTAGCTGGCTTCACACGTGGCCCGGGCTTTTGAATCCGGAAGCGTGCCAGTCAGTTTGCCTGAAAACTAACAAAGGGACAAAAATGTTTAGATCAAAACCTGGAACGTGCCGGGTGAGACCAGACAGTTCCATATTTGCGGCATTGAAGCCAATCTCGAGAGACATATAGCTATGGACAAGCTATCTGTCGTTACTCAGAATATCATTCGGCAATCGGTAAAAGCATGTAAGAATCACACTGCCGAATGCGTAACATCAGCATGACGTAAGATCAGTAGAAGCATGTAAGCTATCTGTCGGCAGTTAAAGCCTCATTCGGCAATCGGTAAGGCACGCAGAGAGCGCACTGCCGAATGCGTGACGTAAGCATGACGAAAGATCGGCTTTCAACCGAATGAACATCGTAACGCATACTCATAGCCGATCAACGAGAAACAAAGCATGATAGATAAATAAAAGGGCGAAAGCATGACCATAAATCCGCATTAAACAAGAATGCATAGGCCGAAAGCAGCACCCGTCAAGCATGATAACGAACAAGTTAATCCACCGCATGATACGACTTGTTCAAGACCACACCACCAATCAGATTAGATTAATCCACCGCATGATACAACCCAATCGTGAGAGGCTAAAAGCATTCATTGTCCACTGCAAACCCATGAACACGTTCACTCGTGAGAGCGCTGCCGAATGCGGCTGCTTAGCCGAATCGGGGTCCGCGGCGAAGGAACAAACTTAATCGATAAAGATAAATCTATCAGATCGAATCGAATTCTAATCCACCGGATGATTAGCTCTAAGACGACCCAAAAACCTGCATCTACCGCATGATACCCGGTTCTGTCAAGATCTACACAATACCAACAAGTTCGAACCCGCGACACGTGGCAACCTAGATCGGTTTCGAATTCGGCTATGAGGGGATAAGTCATCGCATCATGAAGTAGAGCCGATTCTAGCCGACCTAGATTGGGCAAAGGAGTGTTGCATGAATTAAGCACGGAGTAAAAACAAAGCAACACGGGGTAACTTAATGAATCTGTTAAATCTTGCCGAAATCTAACAGAGCCGATAACTTGGTCCGTACTAGATCTTAGCCCACCGCATGGCTCATGACCTAACAGAGGAACCTTCTTGAGACCACAACTTAAATCCACCGGATGATACTAAGCATGGTAACAAGACTACCTGCATCAAAGCTTAAATCCACCGCATGATACTAAGCATGATACAGGGTTGCCGGTACTTACGGAGGTCGACGGATCGATGACTCCTCTCGAAGAACTCGACGACTCGACTAAAGGACTTGATGTTGGCACGGGGCCGGTTTGTATGATTGATTGGATTGGATCCCTTTCTACAGATGCCATGGGTTTATATTTATACCCAGGTCCTGATACAACTCCTAGTCGGACACGACTACAATACTTGTTTCTAAAAATAAATGACGGATCTTCGTGCCCATATTGCGTTCCTTGTTCGAACCGGCCTTTTCCTTATGTCTTTCCACGTCATCACGCCTTCCCGAATGCTACCGCTTTTACCTGCGGAACTATGCCTCTGCCGAATGACGACGCGTTCCCGACCGCAGAACGTCTTTGCCGAATGCCTCTGGGAGAAAACTCCTTTGCCGAATGATATCTCTTCGACGATTTCGGCCCACATGTCAGCCTCTTCCTGGTGCCAATTTTTGGTGTCAACACATGCCCCTTCAATTTCGGGATAAAAGGTAACTTTATCTCGGAATTGACCAGAAGCACTTAACATTCCAAGTTAGTTCTGCTCGGCACCCGCTTCTCTCTTTGAATCTTCAGAGCTCTCATTCGGATCCGAACCCTAAGTCATCGACTTCCAGGATTCAATCTTCAAATGGCGAATCAAGATTTTGCCCTCCAGGTAAGCTTCAATCCCCTCAAGCACATTCGGCATTCTCCTTTCGATTTGCATCTTAAATTTCTTCTCACCTCTTTCCATTCTTGATAGGCCCTAGCTGCCGAAATCCTCATCCCTGTTGAGGAAAAATCTCCATCCTACTTCCTCGGTCCCGTAGGAGATTCAGATCCTTCTGAAATCATTGCGGCCGAATCTCAGCGGATTCCTTTTAAGATTTCACTGACAAAACCTCATGAGTGGCAAGACGCCTTCAAGAACTGGCCTTTGCCCCCAATTGCCGGATGGAGAAATTGGTACAAAAGGATTTCTGACGATAAAAGCCCCCAGACGCAGAATTGGGACAGTCTTCGTATTTCTCATTGCTTGGAGCTATCTCTAGCCGAAACACCAAAGAATGAGAACCTTCTGATCGCAGCTTGCCATTTTTGGTCCAATGGTGCAAATGCTTTTCTTTTCGGCCATGGCCCAATGTCCCCTACTTTAGCCGATGTCTACATGATGACCGGCCTGAATGTTACAGGAACTGTGTACCCATATGACCATAAAGGTTCCTCCAAGCAGACAGGAGTAAGAACAGGGGTTGGATACAAGAGATATATCCAGAATCATATGTCTGACGGTCCTCTGACTGATGTCGAATACAGAGCTTTCCTGAATATGTGGCTATGCAGATCAGTCTTTTGTGGCAAAGCCAATGAGCCAACCTTGAATCATATCGTGATGGCCGAAGAGCTGGCTGCTGGAAAAGTCATCCCACTTGGGAAATACCTCCTGGGAAGTGTTTACCATATGCTCAACCAAACCACCCACCTGATGCACACTAGCAAGAAAATCCCCTGTGTCAATGGTCCCTGGTGGTTTATCCAAATGTGGCTGCAATTGTACATGCACCAAATCGTTGCTATTGATCTCAACAGCCGAGACTTCCCTTCAATCAATTATAAAGAAGGAGAAACCCGGAGAACCAAAGGTTGTCAAACCTATGGAGAAGCTGCCTCCACTGTACCTATCAACAAGAACATTGGTGAACTGTTTGAGCTCTTCTTCAGAGGTTTTGCCAATCCTCTTTGGTTTCCATATTTGGACAACGACAATCTTACTCTCCCTTGCGAATTCAGCTTTGAGACTGGATGCACTGATGTACAATCTGTAGCAATTTTCAATGCCTTCATCCAGCCTTGCATCCTGCCAGCCGAATTCTGTGGAGGGAGGTTAGTTCAGAGCACTTATGAATATTATCAGCCAAACATGATGGCCAGACAGTTGGGATGTGGCCAAGTGCCCCCTAGGCTATTCCTCCATGAATTCCTCAGGCCTAGGGAGATAGTCAAGGATTCCACAGAAACAAGAAGGATTTTTACTTATAAATGCTGTGGAACTATTTATGCACCTGATCCTTTTGTGCCAATAATATCTGTCCATCCTTCCTTCACTCTCTGGTGGCAAGAATTCCATGATCATATCTTCAATATGCCAATCTATCCCTTCTGCCTTGAGTTAATGCCTGATTATCAGCCAACTGCAGAGGTAATATGCTTATTCCTTTATCTGTCTTAATAACATTAACCCTCAATCGACTCTGACTCTATTATTTTGCAGGACATAACACCTGCCCCCCTTGCCAGAGCAATTTTATACAAAACTGCATGCCCAACATCTGCTTTGGGGCACCAATCTCCTACCTTGGCTCAGCTGATGGCTAGACAAGCTTCTTCAGATCCAATACTCACTAGACCATCATCTGTCAAGAGGAAAACCCTCCTTATAGCTGCTCCCTCAGTTGTAAAGAAGAAAAGAACAAGTAGCAAAATCAAGGTCAGAACCCTCTCTCTTTGACTATAATGCTTTTGGTGTTTTGCTCAGCTTTATCCCTTCTTGATTTCAGACCAGAGAACAGCAGCTAGCAATCAGTACAGATCTTGTCGATGCTTCATTGATTGGTAAAATTTCTTACTATTTTGTCTTTAAAGTTCCTCTCCATCTGCATTGATTCTTTTTTAGTTTCAGAGCAAATCTCAATGGACCCAATCTTGGAGAGCTCTTCTTCTCATCAAGAACTAGCTTCAGCTTTACCTGATGTTCCTCAACCAGAAGCCTCTTCTCCACCAAAAGATCTTCCAAGCCCTCCTCAGCATGTCACACAAGAATCTTTGCTTGAGCTTGAGCTGCCTTCTCTCTCCATTCAAGAAATCAGGAATGAGGTAAAGATAATTACCCAGTCCTCCCAGTTCTTTATTCAATGGATCATCAATAATTCGGCAGAATCTTTTTTCAGGAGAAAACCACTTCTTCACCCAGCTATTCATTTGCTGTGGATGATCTAGTTGCCGAACAAGGAGAAGAAACTTCTTCTGGTCAAGCTTTATCAGAGGAGAACCAAGCAAAACTGAAGGAAATCCTCTCTTTTCTGCATAAGGACACTCGAGAACAAGTTACCAATGCTGATCTTTTAAGAGACTTGCTTGAATCATTTGACCAAGATCTTCTTGCCGATATCAAGACTTCTTTAGATCCAATTTCTAGATTGGATGATCATTTTATCGCAGTGAAGCAAGCTCTGAAGAATCAATCTGCTCAACCAGCCTTGGAGCAAAGGAGAACTTTGGTCAAGCAATCTGTAAAAGACCTGCATACTCAAGTCCAGAATGACAAGGAATTATTGACCAAATTGGAATCTGAACTTGAAATGAAGGAGATCAGAAAAGCTGCACTTGAAGCCGAATTGAGAGATCTATCGGCCGAAATTGAAGCTGACAAGAAGAAGATAGTCGAGCTTCCCAAGTTAACAGAGAGGAGGCGAAAGGAAGCCTTAGCAGCTCTAAACGAAGACAAACAACTCAAGGCGAAGCTTGCTGCCCTGGCTAGAACCCAAGAAGCTGACAAAAACTTATTAGAGAACATTAGCAACATGATATCAAATGCCAAAAATGTAATCTCAAAGTTCTTGGGTGTGTGAATTGTGTCAAATAGTTTGATAGCCGAATGTTTTATCAACCCTGTAATCTTGTCATCTCTTAACTCTGCTTTTTCTCCATTGTGGATAACTCATTCGGCAAAGTTGGCCATAACAGCATTAGACCCGAAAACACTTCAACTACGACATAGCCGAATCTTATCCAGTCAAAGCCGAATACGACTCGATAAGAATCCCAAACGACATGGGAACCGATCGGCTGGAAAATCCTTTCCACCTTCCGAACTCTTCGGAATACGTGCCACGACCTTTGGCCACGATTTCCTCTGCGGGTTCTATAAATAAACATACCGAGTATCCCACAGTTTTCACCAAGTTCTTCGTCTTCCAAGTTCTTGCCGGCCCAGATCATTCTTTTCCCCATCTACAGTAACTCCGAGGAACTTCCAATGGCCGACAACAACAGGAGACGCCCGGCCGCCGATGAGGCCGAAGGAAGCCGCGCCGGCGCTCGCCGCAGGTGATTGGCTGCTCACTTCTCTCTGTTCTTCTCGAGATTTCCTTTCTCTTTCTTGACGAATCTCTTTGTTCTCTCAGGGTAATCCAATGGATTGCCGGCGCTGGTGCGCCAGTTGCAGCTCCAGCCGCTGCTCCTGCGGCATCTTCGAGTTCGTCCAATCGATCTCTCGAATCGGACGACTACCGCTACACGGACGGCGATGCCCGCCGATTCAAAGCGGAGCGTGACGATACTCGCCGCGAGTTGGAGGCTATCTCCAAGCAAGCCGGGATTGCTGACCTTGAATGGCAGCACGAGCGCAAGCAGCTGCTCGAAGTCATTGATGGTGAGTCCTGCAATCTGCTCAATCTCAATCTTGTCCTCCAAATGTCATTAATCTGTTACCCCTTTGTAACCTTGCAGCGCGTGATGCTGAACTTGATCGACTGAAGGCGCTGGTGGAGGAGCTGGCGAACAAGGTGAATGCTCCTGGGGACACACCAGAAGTTCGTCTCGGTGCAGTGGTGGGCCGCATCGATGAGGTAGCCTCGCACGGCATCCGTCTGGGCACTGCCGCAGGCCTAGTCGCTATGTCGACGCACACCAATACCGACTACTCCAGGCTACCGACCGGCTTCGCTAATGGTAACCCGGAGGAGATTGACGACATCGAGGCCTCCATAGATCGCCTTGATGCTCATGGCGCCGCCATTGCCGATTCCATTCATCCCCAGTCCGTTTTGAACAAACTGTTCCATTAGTTTGTACTAGGGACCATGGAATTTCGGCAATAAAACATATCTTTTGTAGTCCCTTTTGTGATATCCTGATCAAATTCATGATGCAAAATATTTGTACTAAGGGCAATACACTCTGGTACTGGCCATTTTTCTTCTGTCGGAAATTTTTGTCCTGAAGGCGGCTTCTTCCCGAATGCCGGCTATTTCCATTGTGTCTTAATCAACGATCAATCTCAACGCTAGGATAGTATTTCTTCAAATATCTTCCGTTTATAGCAGCAGTGAATTCTTCTCCCAGTAAAGTTTTCAAAATATATGCATTTCCAGGCACGCATCTAACCACTCTGAAAGGGCCTTCCCAATTTGGTGACCACTTACCGAATGTACTGTATTTAGTACCAATCGGCAATATTGCTTTCCAAACTAAATCACCTTCCGCAAATTGCCTGACTTTTACCTTCTTGTTGTAATATTTGGCAACTCGCATCTTGTTCTTATCAATATTCTCCAAGGCCCTGAGACGAATCATATGCAAATCTTCTAATTCGTCCATCATTAAATCATTGTAATCTTTAGAACTTAAATCTTCTTGCAACTTTATTCTCCTTGAGTCCAATTGTATCTCCCATGGCAAGATAGCATGATGCCCATACACCAACTCATAAGGAGACGTTTGTGTAGCCCCATGTGGAGCCATTCGGTAAGCCCATAAAGCCTCATTGAGCACCGAATGCCACCTTTTCGGCTTCTGATCAATCTTCTTTTGTATAATTTTAATCATAATCTTGTTAGAAGCCTCTGCCTGACCATTAGCTTGGGCATAATAAGGAGAAGAATTTAGTAATTTTATCCCCATACTTTCAGCAAAATCTCTGAACTCTGAAGATGTAAATTGAGACCCTTGATCTGTGGTAATTGTCTGAGGAATTCCAAACCTGTAAATGATATGTTCTTTAACAAATTCAACCATATTCTCCGATGTCACCTTCTTTAATGGAATTGCCTCAACCCACTTGGTAAAATAATCGGTTGCCAAAAGCACAAACTTATGCCCCTTGCTAGATGGAGGATTTATTTGGCCAATCAAATCTATTCCCCACCCTCTGAATGGCCATGGCTTGATAATAGGATTCAGAACTGATGCTGGAACTCTCTGAATGTTTCCAAATCTCTGGCAATCTTGGCATCCCTTATAATATTCAAAGCAGTCTTCCAGCATTGTAGGCCAATAGTACCCAGATCTCCTAATAACCCATTTCATTCGGTAGGCCGATTGATGTGCTCCACACAACCCATCATGTACTTCACTCATCAGCCTTTTTGCTTCTTCATGATTTAAGCAATGTAACAGCACCCCATCCAAGGATTTATAATATAAATTATCATCAAGAAGAACAAACTTTAAAGCCTTATACCTGAGCTTTCTAGAAACCTTTCGGGATGGATTCTCCAGATAATCGGCAATCTCTTTTCTCCAATCATCTTCTGCCAGATCACTCCCGAAAGCATATACATTATTAGCAAAAACTTCTTGAAGCTCTTTATAACCCGAAGCACTTTGAGCTAATCTGTTTGCCTCTTCATTGTCTCTCCTAGGAATATGCTGCAGAATTACTGACTGAAATTCCCTTAAGATTTGCTTGCATTCCTCATAGTAATTCCTCAAGACATCATTTCTGCACTCATACTCGCCATTCAGTTGCCTTATGACTAATTCTGAATCTCCAAAAATTTCAACTGCAATGGCCTTTGCTTCTCTTAGGTATTGAAGTCCTCTGAGCAACGCTTCATACTCAGCTTGATTATTAGTGACAGTAGGTTGAATAGGAATAGCAAATTCAAATACCTCTCCTCTTGGCGAAATTAATAAAATACCTACTCCACCGCCTTTGTCACATGAAGATCCATCGAAGAATAATACCCAAGGAGTAATTTCAAGCAAATTAGTTGATGAATCGCGATGTTCAGTAATGAAGTCAGCAATAATTTGTCCTTTAACAGCCTTTGCCGATTCAAACCTTAACTCAAATTCGGACAAAGCTAAAATCCATTTGCCAATCCTTCCGTTCAAAATTGGCATAGACAACATGTGTTTTATTACATCAAACCTTGAATACACAATGCATTCGGCATGTAGTAAGTAGTGCCGAAATTTTGCACAGGAGTAGTAAACACATAAACAAAGCTTCTCAGTAGCCGAATACCTCGTTTCGGGATCAAGCAACTTTCGGCTAAGATATGCAACTACCCTTTCCTTTCCCTCGAATTCTTGTATGAGGGCCGATCCAATAGTTTGGGCATCGGCCGCCACGTACAACTTAAAAGGCTTGTTTAGCTGTGGAGGTACCAATACTGGTGGTCCTCTCATGTATTCCTTGATCTCATCGAAAGCCTTTTGTTGTTCGTCGCCCCATACAAACTTCTGATCTTTCTTGACCTTTAACAGTGAAGAAAAAGGCAACATCTTTTGTGATAAGTTTGATATGAATCTTCTTACGAAATTGATCTTACCAAGCAGTGACTGCAATTCCTTAAGATTAGTTGGAGGAACAACTTCATCAATGGCTTTCATACTTTTCCTGCCAACTCCTATTCCTCCTTCATGCACCAGAAATCCCAGAAATTCTCCTGCCGAAACTCCAAAAGCACATTTATTTGGGTTCATTTTGAGCCCATGTTTCCTAGTGCATTCTAGAGTTTTCCTTATGTCGGCCAAATGTGCTTCATGATCCAATGACTTAATCACGATATCATCGATATATATCTCCACAATCTTGCCGATCAACTCATGAAAAATATAATTCATAGCTCTCTGATAAGTTGCACCAGCATTCTTCAAACCAAACGTCATGACAACCCATTCAAACAACCCTATATGTCCTGGACATCTGAAAGCCGTTTTCGCTATATCTTCCAATGCCATAAAAATTTGATTGTACCCTGCATTACCATCCATGAAACTAATCACTTTATATCCAGCAGCAGCATCAACCAACGAGTCAGCAACAGGCATTGGATATCCATCCATAGGTGTAGCCCTGTTCAGATCTCTAAAATCTATGCAAACTCTCATCTTCCCATTTTTCTTGTACACAGGAACAATATTAGAGATCCATTCTGCATATCTGCATGGCCGAATGAAATTTGCCGCTATTAATCTTTCCACTTCCCTCTTCACATCGGCCAACACTTCATCTTTGTAGATTTTCCGGGGTGGTTGCTTGTAAGGTTTATAACCAGGCTTAATCGGCAATTGATGCTCAACAATGGAACGATCTAAACCAGGCATCTCCGAATAATCCCAAGCAAAGCAATCTTTGTATTCTTTTAACAACTCAATCAACTTCTCCCTGAAAACCGAATCCAAGCTAGCACTGATGAATACCGGCCTTGGTTTGTCACCGTCTCCAATGTCTACTTCTTCTAATTTATCAGCCGACACAAATCCACGTCCTAGCTTCCCGTCAGTCCCATCGATCGGATTATCCATTAAAAATTACTAAAAGAGCCGACTGCTTTGATCGGCTGTCGATCACTGCTGACTGGCTCAACAGGACCTTCACCCCAGTCCTTGCCTGAGAAGCAATCTATGCCTTGATATTCCCAGAAGGTCGGTTCCACATTAGCCACGCTAATTGAATCATCTGCTGGGACAATTTCCACTTCATCATCTATCCACTGAATAAGTTGTTGATGCATAGTAGACGGAATACAGCAATTCGCATGAATCCAATCCCTTCCAAGCAGCAAGCTGTATGCCCCTTTGCCTTCAATAACAAAGAAGGTTGTAAGCAGAATCTTGGACCCAATCATCAGATCTACATGTACACATCCTTTGGTGTCCGAAGGATTTCCAGCAAAATCATTCAACACTATGCTTGTTGGCGTTAAATCTCCAGGGCTCATGCCAAGTTTCCTGAATGTATTGTATGGCATCACATTAACAGCAGCTCCACCATCAACAAACATTTTCGTTAGTGGCTTCCCGTTGACATATCCTCTTAAGTACAGTGGCTTCATGTGCCGATTCTGGACTGGCTTCTCGAAAATAGCTTGTTTATTTAATACCAATTGTGCCATTAACCCATATCGTTCGGCTTCATCCACTTCTGACAATATCTCTTCCTGTACAATTTGATTAGCTGGAGCCATGAATTCATTCGGCAAGAAACATACCATGCATGTAGGAGCCGAATGACCCGATTCGTCAGGCCTGTCTTTTGGACGCCATATCGATTTCATCCTGGTTCCTGCTTGCTTCAATTCTTGATTCCTCAGGCGTTGGACTCTTCTCTTCTGGCTCCTTCTTAAACCAGGTGGACACCACTGTCCTTTCTGCCAAACATACTCACGATCTTCTTCCTCATGATCAACCCATCTATAATCAGCATGTCTTTTCATTGGTTGATCATCATTCTTATATATTTTTAGACGCCGATCATCACTAGGATGTACCCTTCCAATTCTTTCGTGGACGGATCGGCGAATGGCAACATTTTGCCTATGCTCGACATACCCATCATTGCACTCAGGACAGTTATTCCACGTAGGCAGCTTTAAACCCTCGTTCCAACAGTGTCTAAAGAAAACACAATCCCAATGTGCACGTTCTTGTTCTCGGACATATTCTTCTTGTTCTTCCTCAAACCTTTCTCCTTCGCGCCTTCTTCTCTCTTCCTCGTATTCACGTCTCTGGCAGTACTCTTTTTCTTGCTGACGCTGCCACTTATTGAGGAGAATACGCGATGTGACTCTGGGTTTAGAAGAATTCCCAATTCCAAATTGGCTATTCGGGAAGCGAGGTCTTTCTTTGCGAATCTGTTCGATCGTGATTTGCCGATTAGGATCTACTGAGCCACTCTGCTTCGCTTTCTTTGACGTCAGGACTCTCATTTTTTCTTTTTCTCCAGATTCGGCAGTACTCACCATATTGATTGAGAACCCAACCATGTTCTGAGGAAATGGGTTACTGTCCAACTTCATCTTATTGTCGAATTTCAAATGCCCTTCTTGGATAGCTTTCTGAATCCTCACTCTAAAAACCCTGCATTCATTGATGGAATGAGAATTTCTATCATGGAATCCACAGTACCTCTTATCTTTCACTCCATCAGGCCGAAGCATAGAATGCCCCTCTGGTAGCTTGATTCGGCCTTCCTTTACAAGATAATCAAATAATTTATCTGCCTTAGTTACATCAAAATCATAGGTGCCCTTATTCTGTTTAATCCACCTCTGATTCACCATGACTGGCTCTTTACTCCACACTATCTCTGCTGCAGCTATCTCCTCACTATCTTCATACTCATCTTCTTGATCTGCTCTTTCAAGGAATTGGTTATAGATGTCAGCTACATCATTATTTTTAGCAAATCTGGCATCTTTCTTGAAACCATATGCCTGGTTACTCATCAAGGCCAATCTGTGTGACAACTGGCCCAGATCATCAAACTCCATCCCGAATAGCTTCTCCCGAATGGCAGGCAGCATGCCAGCTACAGCCATACCAGCCAGCTGGTCATCAGGTATGTTCAGAGAAAAACACATGCTCTTTGTTTCCCTAAATCTCCTGAGGAACTCCGTAGGTGTCTCATTATTCCTCTGCCTTAAGCTGGTCAAATCAACCAACTTTTTCTCGGTACTGCCAATGTAGTAATGAGCATGAAATTTCTGCTCCAGGTCTTTCCAAGTACAAATCGACTGAGCAGGCAAAGAAGCAAACCATGTAAAAGCTGGACCCGTCAGTGACAAAGGAAAGTATCTGATTCTGAAAGCCTCATCTGCCGAAGCTTCTCCAAGCTGCATCAGATATCGAGCTATATGCTCCACAGTGCTAGTATCATCTTGTCCTGAGAATTTGGTAAACTCTGTAGGCACCATGACTCTATTCGGCAATGATACCCTTTGGTACCATTCCGGGAAAGGAGACGAGTACATGTACCCCTGATTCTTAGGCTTCAGACCGAATTGATTTTGCAACACATCGGTCATTTTTTGCACCATGAGGTCAATACTGGTATCTTGATTCCCTGGTCTCCCAGCAAGCATGCCTGCAGTACCAACATACCCAGGATTCGGGAGAGCGTCGATAGCATTGTAATCCATAAACTCTGAATATCCGTTTCCATACATGTCCCTTTGCAGCCTATTGTTCAAGGGAGATATCTTGTAAGCAGAAGCAGGCGGATTCCCTGTGGTGCCGAATGCCATATCACCGTATGTGCGAGTTTTCGGCAGTGCAGGCTGAGGATCTTGCCGAATCGGTTGTCCATTTGTATCTTTAGTACCAGAACCTCCAGTTTCATTAGCATTCCCTTTACCATGTGGCCTCTGAGCTTGTGCTTGAACATTGAAGTATGTCGGGCCGCCCAATTGCCCATGTATCTGCTCGAAGGGTTTATCCACATGCTGACCAAAAATGCTTACCATTATATGTCGAAAACTGTTCAAGAATGCAGCATTGTGATTGGTCATTGCTTCCCCCAAAGCTTTGTATAACAAGCCCGAGAATCTCTCCCTCTCTTCTTCTTTAGTAAAATCAGACTGCCCAGGAAGGAGAACTCTTGGCAAATCGGACTTGAGAAACGGTGCACCACTCCTGTTCTTGGCGAAAGATAGTAAACATTTGTTAATGAATTGGTCAGCAGCAGCCTTTACCATCTGTTGATGCTCTTCAGACAATTCTTCCAAAGTAACGTCCATGATGTCGCTCAACTCAGGCATCTTGTAAACTTGTGTGTGTCCCACCGGGCGTGCCAAAAAGTGTGTTGACGTAAAATCCGCACCTCACGCCAAGCACACAGCAAGCCGAATTAGCTGGCTTCACACGTGGCCCGGGCTTTTGAATCCGGAAGCGTGCCAGTCAGTTTGCCTGAAAACTAACAAAGGGACAAAAATGTTTAGATCAAAACCTGGAACGTGCCGGGTGAGACCAGACAGTTCCATATTTGCGGCATTGAAGCCAATCTCGAGAGACATATAGCTACGGACAAGCTATCTGTCGTTACTCAGAATATCATTCGGCAATCGGTAAAAGCATGTAAGAATCACACTGCCGAATGCGTAACATCAGCATGACGTAAGATCAGTAGAAGCATGTAAGCTATCTGTCGGCAGTTAAAGCCTCATTCGGCAATCGGTAAGGCACGCAGAGAGCGCACTGCCGAATGCGTGACGTAAGCATGACGAAAGATCGGCTTTCAACCGAATGAACATCGTAACGCATACTCATAGCCGATCAACGAGAAACAAAGCATGATAGATAAATAAAAGGGCGAAAGCATGACCATAAATCCGCATTAAACAAGAATGCATAGGCCGAAAGCAGCACCCGTCAAGCATGATAACGAACAAGTTAATCCACCGCATGATACGACTTGTTCAAGACCACACCACCAATCAGATTAGATTAATCCACCGCATGATACAACCTAATCGTGAGAGGCTAAAAGCATTCATTGTCCACTGCAAACCCATGAACACGTTCACTCGTGAGAGCGCTGCCGAATGCGGCTGCTTAGCCGAATCGGGGTCCGCGGCGAAGGAACAAACTTAATCGATAAAGATAAATCTATCAGATCGAATCGAATTCTAATCCACCGGATGATTAGCTCTAAGACGACCCAAAAACCTGCATCTACCGCATGATACCCGGTTCTGTCAAGATCTACACAATACCAACAAGTTCGAACCCGCGACACGTGGCAACCTAGATCGGTTTCGAATTCGGCTATGAGGGGATAAGTCATCGCATTATGAAGTAGAGCCGATTCTAGCCGACCTAGATTGGGCAAAGGAGTGTTGCATGAATTAAGCACAGAGTAAAAACAAAGCAACACGGGGTAACTTAATGAATCTGTTAAATCTTGCCGAAATCTAACAGAGCCGATAACTTGGTCCGTACTAGATCTTAGCCCACCGCATGGCTCATGACCTAACAGAGGAACCTTCTTGAGACCACAACTTAAATCCACCGGATGATACTAAGCATGGTAACAAGACTACCTGCATCAAAGCTTAAATCCACCGCATGATACTAAGCATGATACAGGGTTGCCGGTACTTACGGAGGTCGACGGATCGATGACTCCTCTCGAAGAACTCGACGACTCGACTAAAGGACTCGATGTTGGCACGGGGCCGGTTTGTATGATTGATTGGATTGGATCCCTTTCTACAGATGCCATGGGTTTATATTTATACCTAGGTCCTGATACAACTCCTAGTCGGACACGACTACAATACTTGTTTCTAAAAATAAATGACGGATCTTCGTGCCCATATTGCGTTCCTTGTTCGAACCGGCCTTTTCCTTATGTCTTTCCACGTCATCACGCCTTCCCGAATGCTACCGCTTTTACCTGCGGAACTATGCCTCTGCCGAATGACGACGCGTTCCCGACCGCAGAACGTCTTTGCCGAATGCCTCTGGGAGAAAACTCCTTTGCCGAATGATATCTCTTCGACGATTCCGGCCCACATGTCAGCCTCTTCCTGGTGCCAATTTTTGGTGTCAACAGTTTCTTGAGCAGGGGCCTCCAGTTTCTTCATCAGGAGGTCCATCTTGGCAGCGAGCATGTCCAGAGCTTCAACTTGGTGAACTCCTCGGGTCTTTGGTTGAGTCCGGTCGTCGGACCAACCTTGGTTCTCGACCATCTTCTCTATGAGGGCCTTCGCACGACTCTCCTCAAGAGAGAAGAACGAGCCTCCAGCAGCAGCATCCAGGTACTCACGGGCAGAATTTCTCAGCCCGTGATAGAAAGTTTGGATTATGAACCAGCTCTGCATACCATGGTGAGGACAAGCAGAAATATAGTCCTGGAGGCGATCCCATGCCTCCGGGACTGTTTCATCTTTTAGCTGCTGGAAACTAGCTATTTTATTCCGGAGGGTGTTGGTTTTCCCAACCGGAAAGAACTTTAGCAAGAAAGCGCTAGTGCATTTATCCCAGGTTTCTATTGCTTCGCGGTTAGCATAGAACCATTGTTTCGCCTTGCCTAATAATGAGAATGGAAATAAACGAAGGCGAATGGCATCGATACTTACTCCGCGGATGGTGAAGGTGTTGCAAATCTCCAGGAAATGCTGGAGATGAGCATTGGCATCTTCGTGTGGCTTGCCGCAGAATGGGCTAGCCTGTACCATGTTGATGAGGGCTGGCTTCAGCTCGAAGCTACCATCTCCGACTGGCGGAGCTGGTCCGATACGTACGTTCTCGCTCGATGGAGCGGAGAACTCACGGATCGTCTTGGTTGCCATCCTCAATGTAGCCTGGTCAACGACGGGAAGGACTGGGTTCGTCGGAAAGAGTTGCTTCTGAGGAGGTACAACACGGGGTCGTACTTTCCTCACAAGTGACTCTGGATTTTCTTGGAAGTTTGACGGTAGTTGGAAACCAGTCATGCACTGCTCTGTTCCACAAGGACCAACGAACAGAGCAAGGATAAACCCGCTTGAGCAGCGGTACTCAACTAAGATAGCTCAAGATAAAAGTTCAAAAATAATCTAGCAAAAGACTTCCCCGGCAACGGCGCCAGAAATGCTTGTTGGCACTTCTTACGATCCAATATCAGAATTGAGAATCCTGGTACTGGGGTAAGGAGTGTTTCAGTGGTTTTCCTTATGGCTTAGTAAAATATAGAAATATTCTGCAAGCGCACAGAATCACCGCTGTAGCACTTCACCTGGGAGTATCCCGAGGTATCGTAATTTATATTTCCGCAGGGGAGCTTTGGCAAGATTACTAGTGAACAGATATTCAAGACTATCAGAGAAGGGTACACGACTAGACAAGACAGGGGATAACGGTATTGGATAGGAGTGGATATACCGGACACACATCTCAAGGGATACTCAGGTAAGGGAGAGAAGAGATAGATAGCTGGGAGGACAACGAGAAGAGATAGAGGACTCCTGGATACTTTATCTACCTATGTCACTCTAGCTTAGAGATACAGCGGCTACAGAGCCAGCACTAGGAGATCTGGGATAACTCTAATGTCTTGGCATCGGGACAAGGGAACCGGCGGACAGGCAGAAAGGGATGAGAAGGGGTGCCGCTATTTCCCCACTGGGGGATCCTACGGGCCGGAACTAACGTGATGGACTACGAAGACCGAAAGGGCTGTCACCACCTCCCGGCTACCACCTCCGTTGCGACGGGAGCAAACTAAGGCCACCGACTAGTCTAGGAACCACTCCTACACTAGACAACGACTACTTACTCTACTAGCAAGAGCAAGCAACCTTGCCAATACTCTTGGTGACAATTCACCTCCAGTATCAAGCAAGATCGAAGAACCAACCAAGACAAAGACTTAAACAAGACTACTAGCACTAGAACTATAACTGACTATAGTCTAAACAAGATATATGCTGCAACTAGGATAAAGTAGAAGCAAGATATAAATGACAAAGGCAAAGAGATAAAGATAACTATATTGATAACTCAAAGTCTTGCAAACGGGAAAAGGTAAAAGATACAAGAGCTTATACCAGAGCTTCTGAAGACGACTCCGGAACCTCCGAGGCACAGCTCGACTCAACTCTAACTCCCAACTAAACTATCCTAACTCTACTAGAATGAAAGTGGAAATGAGCTCCTTGGCCTGGTGTGTGTTTACAA
Source organism: Echinochloa phyllopogon (assembly GCA_033239725.1). Lineage (NCBI taxonomy): Eukaryota > Viridiplantae > Streptophyta > Magnoliopsida > Poales > Poaceae > Echinochloa > Echinochloa phyllopogon. The sequence goes on along the minus strand of BTCW01000009.1, from coordinate 3,551,488 downwards.
GTGAAAGTGACCCTCTATTTATAGGAGTCCAAGGCGGTTGAGGTAGGGTAGCGGCCGAGGGAGCCAGGGAGCATCTCCGGCTGATTTAGCCGAATATCCTGGTTTGGCCGAACCCTAGACTTCGGCCGAACCGTGGATCTCCACCGCCTTTGCTCCCACGGCCTGGATTGCTCCTATGAGGCGGTTTGGCAACTGGGGGCGGTTCGGGCGAACCCCCCAGTTCGGCCGAACTGGGCTGGGAGCCCAGGCCCACCCCCAGCACCGCCTCTGCTATGTGGTGCTCCTGGACCGGCCTCTGATGCGTGGGATTGAGTTGTGTGGGCCCACGATGACTTGGCATGGGTCCGGGTTGAGTTGGCGGTCGCCCACGTGTCATGTGATGTGTTCGCTTGGTCATTGTTGACGTGGACGACTCCCGGTGGTCTGCTCGGCTAAGGGGGGTAACCGGCCGAACGTAGTCGTTCGGCCGATTTGGTCATTTCCGGCCCCAATAGCGCATATTTGTCGTAGTTGTACATGCACAAGTGACACTCACCAAAACTCGTGGAACTTTATTAGAAATAAAACCTAAGTGCATGGAATGTTGCATATAACCTCATTTATTCCCGAGTATTGGTGGTCGAATTTGGGCTATAACGACCGCCAACATACGACCTCGCGGTCGGAACCAGGATAAACCCTTGTCTCACCGTGCTAGCTCTTGCATCAACCGTCAGGGGACGGGACACAGCGCATTCTGTGTGGCGCTGGGGATTAGCCGCCCAATCCCAGCACCGACAGTGGCGCGCCAGGTAGGGAGACGCGCTGTGATTAACATCGCCCGATCAGTTCCCTTGACGGCAGGCCACGCCAAGGCCATGTCGCCACAATCCGCCCCGGGGTCTCCCGGCCCGCTTCCGCGCAGGTACTGGATCGTGTTCGGGAGTCTGGAGTTCGAAGCGACCGGTGAGGGCTTCCTCATGCGGCTCGCGTCCAGGGCACCCGGCATGATAGCTATTACCCTGGCGCCGCCAACACCACCCAACCTCAGGAGACGTCGAATGCTGCACGAACTGCAGATTCGCACGGAACGGCGCGTTGCCCCGCGCGTCGTCCTCCCTGATTGGGACTCGCACCTGTGGCTCCGACCCGACTCCACATTACAGGGGGACGCACCCCCACCAGCGGCTCCCGCGGAGGGAGCATGCCGGGAAGATGTGGCCGGGCCAGCGCCGTTCCCGCTCGGAATGAGCAACGCTGCCGCAAGATACTCCGCGGCAATCAGCACCAGACTGAGCGCGCAAGAGGATTCACCGGGTCAACAGCTGGGTTCGATCCGCGGCCTTGGCACTTCCTCGCCCGGCGGGTCCCAGCCTGAGTCGGACGATGGGGAAAGTGTGCACGGTCAGGAGCACCCAGACCTGGACTACTCCGGGCTACGCGACCGCGAAGGCCTTGTCGCCTTCCAGGCCATTGCGGACTTCTGCCTCACCTGTTTTGACGATTCCAGCGAAGGGGAATACGACCCCACGCGGGAATGCTTCGTCCTCAACCGCGAAGTAGAGTCCGCAGGAGAGGACGAAGAAACGCGCGACGGGGCCGGAGACGATGAACCACCACCAGCGCCCGCCGAGCCAGCGGGCGAAGCCGCACTCGCGCAGGCACAGCCCGCGCAGGTGCAAGAGCTGGAAGCCAGGCTCAAACAGGAGCGCCAACAAGTACAGGAGCTGCGCGCAGCTCTGGAAGCCTGGCAGCCCAAGCGCGGCGAACACGCGCGAGCTGCCGGGCGTATCGCTCAAGCGCGCATCATGGGTGATGGCGACGACGCCAGCCCTGCCATGCCACCACGAGCAAGCCAGAAGCTCGTCGCTGTAGCAACCCTGATTCGGGCCATGCCCGAACCATCAACACCAGAAGCGCACAACATGCGGCGCCAGGTGCGGGCCCTTGTCGAAGAAGCGGCCGTTCAACAAGCGGAAAGTTCCGCTTCCCGCATGCGCCACCAGGCCAGTTCGAGGGCCGGGGGAAGCAAGTGGGATAAGGAACAATCCGTCCATACCCCACCTAGGGATGCATGGACGCCTCACCATCCAACGAACGACGGAAGGGCGCTCGTGGCCGGCGACCGCGAAACGAGGAGGTCCGCGAAGGACCGGCTCGTGGACACGCGAGACGCCATCGACGACGGCGACGCGTGCAACATCCTGAACAAGAAGAGGCAGGACGTGGCGCCTCCCCGTAGTAGGCACCCCCGACGAGGGGGTCGCTATGACAGCGAGGAGGACAAAAGCCCGACAGCGGAACCTCCGGGAACCCCCGTGTTCAGCCGGTGAATCCGCTCGGCCGCCATCCCGCCGCGCTTTCGTCAGCCGACCACCATCACCAAGTATTCGGGCGAGACGAAACCCGAGACGTGGCTCAACGACTACCGCCTGGCTTGCCAGCTGGGCGGGGCCACCGATGACGCCATGATCATCCGCAACCTTCCGCTTCATCTCGCGGACTCGGCGCGGACATGGCTCGAGCACCTACCCGCGAACCAGATCCACGACTGGGACGACCTGGTCAGGATGTTCGTAGGTAACTTCCAGGGCACGTACGTTCGCCCCGGAAACTCCTGGGACCTGCGCGGGTGTCGGCAAGCAGCCGATGAACCGCTGAGAGACTTCATCCGTCGCTTCTCCAAGCGCTGCACCGAGCTGCCGAGCGTAGGTGACTCCGAAATCATCCACGCCTTCCTCGAAGGCACGACTTGTCGGGAGCTGGTGCGCGAGCTTGGGCGAAACCATCCCACCAGCGTCAACGCGCTGTTCGACATCGCTACCAACTTTGCCTCTGGGGAAGAGGCTGTCGAGGCGATTTTCGACGGCAAGACCAAGGGGAAGCGCGTGGAGGAGCCGCCCGCGGAGGGCAACAAGCCCCAGGGAAAGGCAAAGAAGCAGAAACGGGGCGGCAAGGGCAGGAAGCCTCGGCAGGCTGCGTAGCAACAGCAGCAGGGCGAGGACTCCGACGACGCCCTCGTGGTCGAGCGAGGCCGCAAAGGCCCTCGAGGCCCCCTCAGGGGGGAGGCCTGTTCGACGAAATGCTAAAGAAACCATGCCCGTACCATAAGGGCCCTGTCACCCAGACCCTCGAACAGTGTGGGATGATCAAGGGTTACTTCAGGCACACCTCCGCGAAGGAGGATGGCCCGAAGAAGGATACGGGTGATGGCGGCAACGACGAGTTCCCCTACGTGGAGAATGTCTTTTTCATCGTGGGGGGGGGGGGGGCCACGGCGAACGCAACGTCCCGAGAGCAGCGGCGTGAACGTCGAGAGGTCTTCTCCGTTCACCCCGCAACGCCGACCTACCTCGCCTGGTCGGACGATCCCATCTCCTTCAGCCGCGAGGACCACCCGGACTATGTCCCGAATCCGGGGCGATATCCGCTTGTCGTCGACCCCATCATCGGCAACACGCGATTCTCCAAGGTGCTGATGGACGGGGGCAGCAGCCTCAACATCCTATACGTCCACACCTTGGAGCTCATGGGCATCGGCACGAACCAGCTGAGGCCAAGCAGGGCGCCATTCCACGGCATCGCGCCGGGAAAACGCGTCCAACCCCTCGGGCAGATCGACCTACCCGTTTGCTTCGGCACTCCCGACAACTTTCGAAGGGAGACCCTCACCTTCGAGGTGGTGGGGTTCCCAGGTGTCACACCCCAAATTTTCTAAATTTGGGATGTGAATAAATAATATAAATAAATACAATGATTTTCTCTAATTTATAAAATTTTCCAAGGTTCAAATAATTAACAGGGAATGTAATATATATATATATATAATATATATATATATAATATATATAAAATATATATATATATGTATTCTAATTTCAAAACAACATATGTTTATAACTCTCTAAAATTTTGTTACAAAGAGTATCTAATAGCTCCCTAATTTTTTCCAGAAATCTTGAAAAAAAGAAAGCCTGTATAATTTTTTTTTCTAGAATTTAATTGAAATTCTATCCTTTTAATCAAATTAAAACATCCTAATTAAATAATTTATCCAAAATAAGTTTTTGTTGTATTCATGCTGTTGCATTGATTTTTGGTTGCTAGTAAATTAAATTAGAATTTAAATTCTGTTTAAATTCGAATTTAAATTGCTTTTGTTTGAAGTTTAGAAAAGTTTTTTAGTCTGAGTTCAGTTTCAGCCCCTGAACTTTCGTCTAGGTTCGGATTTGCTCCTTGAACTTTGGCCCAGTCTGCTTTCTCTCCCCGTCTCTCTTTCATCGCTTCTGGCCCAATGTGCAGCGCTGGCCCGTCTTCTCTCGTTTTCCCGGCCCAGCTCGTCCCGCGGCCCAGCAGGCTCCAGCTCGTCCCGCGGCCTAGCGCGCCTCGAGCCAGCCCACGAGCGCCCGGCGCAGCTGCTCTTCTCCACCGGCCTGCTCCCACCTTCTGGCCCAGCAGAGTCCACCTCGCAAGCCCAGCCTCCCCCGCCAGCTTTCCTCGCGATGCACGGCAGCGCCGCCGCCCCGGCAATCCTTGGCGTGCGCGCCAAGGAAACCTCGGTCTCCGCGCCTATAAAACGAGTACGACCCGAGGCCACACATGCTCCAGCCGTAGCCCTAGCCCTAGCTCTCGCCTCACCCATCTCGCCTGCACAATGCCGCCGCCGCCATTGACGCCGACTCGCCGCGTCCGCCGCCCGTCGGCGCAAACAGAGGCCGCCTTGAGTATCCTCTCGCCGAGCCGCAGCTCCTCCGCTACCTCATGGCGCCATACCATCGCCGGGGAAGCCGCTCCACGAGAAGGCCATGCCGCCGGCCATCTTCTGCGCCTCCGGCCAAAATCCGGCCGCCCCGGTCACCGTTGGCGAAGTTTGGCGCTACCCCGAGGTTCCCTGCGCTGAGCCTCACACCTGCCGCCATTCGCCGACCCCATGTCATTGCCGGAGAAGCATCCCCACGTGAGGGCACCGCCGCCGGCCGTCTCGTCCGCCGTGATTCAAATTCCGGCCAGCGCCGTCCAGCTCCGCCACTGGTGAGCAACTCCACGTGACCCTCTCTCTCCTCTCTTGTTTGCGCTAGCTCTCCGCCACCCTAAGTCGCCGGAGCGCCGGCACCGCCATCGGCCGAGCCGCCGGCGAGCTCCCCTGCCTCTTCACGGAAGAAGATGGCGTTTTTGCGATTAGGTCCCCAAAGAAACGCGAAACTAATAGGTCCAATCTTGTGTCTTGTTCATCTTTCGGAAAACCCCCTGCAAATATTTCCTTTCAGCACATAAACCCAGCCGATACCCCTTCGTGTTTTTAATCCGAGCCGTCCAGATCTGATCCGAGGGCCGGCACTGGCACTTTTGCAAAAGATACCCTGATCTTTCGAGAAATTAACCGGCGGTCCACTCTAGTTCAAAAGTATTTCAATCTAGGTCTTGTTTCTTTCACTTTAGCCCCTGCAAGTTTTAAAATTGTGCCCGAGGTCTTGTTTTGGCCTTTTTACTCGTTAGCCCTCGTGTTTTTATAAGAAATTATGTTTAGGTCCCTGATTTCTCGCAGTTTAGCCCCTAGAACTTTTAAAACTTTGCCAGCAAGTCCCTAGACCTTAGAAAAATCATATCTTTCACGTTTTAACTCCGTTTTAATCTGTTCTTGTTGTGTTAGCTTCGTATCAACTTAAACTACGCGTTAGTACTGTTATTTACACCATACTTTATTTCTGAAATGTATTTATTATTAATTTGATTAAAGGCTAATTACATGTGCTTTCTTAAATAAAATCTAATTAAGTTTGACACATCAGTTTTTCTTGTTAAATATTAAATTGATTAATATTCATTCCATGTGTTTTGTAAATAAAAGTTGACTAAGGTTATATCTCGATTTTCATAAATAATATTAAATGATTAATATTTATTTTGTATTTTTTTCTAACTAAAATTTAATTAGGCTCTATCTTGTTTCTTCATAAAATTATGTTAACTTGATTGATGTTTATGATCACTAGTTCTCTAATTAAAAGCTAATTAGAGTTAAACTTCGAGTTTTCATAAATAATTATCAATCTTTATTAATGTTAACACAAATCTGTTTTAATGACAATATGACTAGTTTAACTAGAGATATAAAGTTATTTGATTAGATAAACATGTTCCTTTAATTAAAAGCCAATTAAGAATTATATTTTGGTTTTCTTATTAATGTTAATATGGTTAATATATTATAAGTTTTAAAAGTGATAGTTGAACAAGTTATAATATTGGAAACCTAGGTATAACTTTGATGTAACTTGGATTAAGGTTATATTTAGATTTCATATGTTTTCATAGATCACTGTTACTTGGTTTAAATGGTTATTAACTAGTGTTTCTAATTAAAGCCAACTTAGAAGTTTCACTTCCAAGTAATTTGATTAATAAACCTTCAATGTGACTTTGTTCTAGTGTTCTCGTTTTGCTTATTAATTATCTATCTATTAAGTTTTCTCTATAAAATATGATTAAGTTATATTTCGGATTTTAATAAGCTTATGTAAAATTGATTAATGAGTATTAAACTAGATTTCAAACTAAAAGGTGATTAGCGTCAAACTTAATTTTTTCTTAAATGAGTATTAATTTGTGTGAATGTCAACATAAATGTGTTTTATCAATAATATTGATTAGTTCAACATGGTCAATAAAAGTTAATCAATTAGATGCTCGCATCTGTTTTTATTACTAAAGTTATGTGTTTAATTACGTAATGTCTACAAAAAAATAGTTATAAATAAAATACATTCTTGGTTTTACATATTTTAATATAATTAAATCAATTTCCAGGAAATAGTCTCTTATATATGATTTTATCAAATTAAAATTTATAAAGTGTATAGTGTTTCCTTTTATAATCTAAAGTCTTCCGCTAGTTTTAAGTTTTCAATTGTAGTTCTGTTCTCAGCTTTTCCTATGCCTCTAAACCCAATCCTGCTAGTGCACCCTACGTTTCTCACTTAGTCCCTATTCTGTATTGCCAATCAACTGTCTCCAACATCTATCGCATCCTATAAATTCATCGTCCAGTGTTCCAATGTCCGCAGCACTCTTTTCTGCAATCCTGACGCTAGTCCATCTTTTCTGAGCCATATCACTAAGTTTGAGTATAGATCTTTTCTTATGTTGTGGTTTCTCTGCAAATCAATATTATTTTAATTTTTAACTTTATATTGCTTCAATGATATGGTGTGAGTTGCTATGTCATTGTATTGTAATATAAAATTAAATTATTAAAGTAATATATTATTGTTTGAGATCCTCGTATTCATAAATCCTCAGTACGTGTGATATTCCTTGTGCCAATTAAAGCTCTGCCTTGGAACCTTCGTATCTTTCTTTCTCTCTCTAATCTTCGTGGTCCTTAGGTTCTCGTAACCATAGTAACGAGCCCTATCCGTTAGTACACTATTTTAAAGCTTTTCTTTTGATTGGTGTATTGTTCTTAGTTGTACTTGTTTGTTTGCTTGTATAGTTTTACGCTTGCATGCTTGTGTTCGATGATTGCTACGAGTAGACGGAACGTTGTTCAAATGAAGAAGACTTTCGAAGATATTTTGAGCAGCTATACTTTGGAGAAAGGCAAGTGTCCCTAACCATCCTTCTACCTATGCTTTATTTATAATATCAAGATGTTTTAATCGGAACATGGAGAACCACCCGGGAAAACAGTACAACCATGAGTATCATATGGCTCTGGTCTTGGCTAATTAATTAGGGACTTTAGTGGATGGTAACCTTACCCGAAAGGGGCAAGAGGTGCGGCGGTTGACGGGGTATAGCTCGGTCCTCTTGAGCTGTGGGCTTTTGTAAGAGACAGAACTCATTTGGGAGGGCTATGCTTTGCTTCTGAACCGGAAACCTTAGCAGGTTACTATTTACTAAGGAATCTTTGTAAAGGCCTCGTAGCGTCCCTATGCGGTCACACCTCGGTAGTGTGATTTAAGAGGTTTGGCCACCTCGGCATGGTTGGGTTTAAAGTTCTTTTGAACTTTTACGCGGCTTGTGGTGAAAGTGTACAACCTCTGCAGAGTGTAAAACTGATATATCAGCCGTGCTCACGGTCAAGAGCGGCCTGGACCCTCACATGAGTAATATACTTAAACATGATATTAATTTGATCTCTGGTTATTTCTTGTGGCCTTGCTGAGTACCAACCATAAGTGTACTCACCCTTGCTAACCGCTGCTCAGAAGAAGAACTTGTATGAAGCTGTTTGAAGATGGTGCTCAGTTCTAGGCGTACGCAACCCCCAGTCGACTGCCTGTGAAGTTTGGAGCCTTCGTTTCCAGGATACGCTGTATACTCTAATAGACTCGTAAGTCATTTATATAGTTTATTATACGTTATACTGCATCTTTTATTCACTACTTGCTTACTGTATGTATGAAACTTGATCCTGGCATACATACAGTGTACACTTGGTTCATTTTCTAAAACCGGGTGTGACACCAGGAGCGTACGACGCCATCCTCGGGCGTCCGTGCTACGCCAAGTTCATGGCGGTCCCCAACTACGCGTACCTCAAGATGAAGATGCCAGGGTCAAAGGGCGTCATCACCGTGGGATCGTCGTACGAGCATGCTTACGCGTGTGACGTCGAATGCGTCGAGGGCGCGGAAGCACTCGCCTACAGCAAAACCCTGGTGGCGGACCTGGAGAAGATGGCGAACGAGACCGTCGACTCCGCCAAAAGGCACACAGGCACCTTCGAGGCTGCCGAACACACTAAGGCGGTGCCCCTCGACCCCAATGCCCCCGAAGGCAAGGCGTTGAGGGTCAGCACCACCCTCGACCCCAAATAGGAAGCAGTGCTCGTCGACTTTCTCCGCGCCAACGCCGACATCTTCGCGTGGAGACCCTCGGACATGCCGGGGATTCCGAGGGAGGTCGCCGAGCACAGCCTCGACATCCAGCCTCATTCCAAGCCGGTGGTACAGCGACTGCGGCGGTTCGACGAGGAAAAGCAACGCGCCATCGGGGAGAAGGTGCACAAGCTCCTGCAAGACGGATTCGTCAAAGAGGTATTTCACCAAACCTGGCTTGCTAATCCTGTTCTAGTTAAAAAGAAAAACGGAAAATGGCGCATGTGTGTAGATTATACCGGTTTAAACAAAGCATGCCCTAAGGTTCCGTTTCCCTTGCCTAGAATAAATCAGATAGTAGACTCCACCGCTGGGTGTGAATTGCTATGCTTTCTCGATGCTTATTCCGGTTATCATCAGATTAAGATGAAAGAGTCCGACCAGCTCGCGACTTCTTTCATCACCCCATTTGGCATGTTTTGCTACGTCACTATGCCGTTCGGCCTCCGAAACGCTGGAGCTACATACCAGCGATGTATGCAACACATTTTTGGGAGCCACATCGGGCGGACCGTTGAGGCATATGTAGACGATATCGTTGTAAAAACCAGAAAGGCGGACGATCTGGTAAACGATTTGCAAATCGCGTTCGATTGCCTCCGGGCAAACGGGGTAAAATCAAATCCGGAAAAATGCGTGTTCGGGGTGCCACGAGGCATGCTATTGGGTTTCATCGTCTCCCAACGAGGCATCGAACCCAACCCCGAAAAAGTCTCGGCCCTGGAACGAATGGGGCTGATTCGGGACATCAAGGGGGTGCAGAGGGTACTGGGCTGCCTCGCAGCTCCCAGCCGTTTCATCTCTCGACTTGGTGAAAAGGGCTTACCTTTGTACCGGCTCCTAAAAAAGCACGAACGCTTTTCATGGACCCCCGAAGCCCAAAAGGCCCTCGACGGGCTAAAAGCATCGCTCACGCGCGCGCCGATCCTCATGCCGCCGCAGAACGGCGAGCCCCTCTACCTATACGTGGCTGCGACAACGCAAGGTTTCAGCGCCGTCATCGTTGTGGAAAGGACAGAGGAGGGCCATGCTCTGCCGGTCCAGAGGCCGGTGTACTACGTCAGCGAAGTGCTGACCGAAACCAAGATGCGATATCCGCAGATCCAGAAGCTAATCTACGCTGTAGTGCTCGCGCGTCGAAAGCTGCGACACTACTTCGAGGCCCACCCGGTCACCGTGGTCTCATCCTTCCCCTTGGGGGAGATAGTCCGCAACCCGGACGTCTCGGGTAGAATAGCGAAGTGGTCGATGGAGCTCGTGGGAGAAACTCTCTCCTACGCGCCGCGAAAGGCGATAAAATCACAAACCTTGGCGGATTTTGTCGCTAAGCGGACCGACGTCCAACTTCCCCCGCCCCAGATCCAAGCCGAATGCTGGACCATGTACTTCAACGGGTCGGTGATGAAAACCGGGGCAGGCGCGGGCCTCCTCTTCGTCTCACCCCTCGGAGAACACATCTGGCACGTGGTTCGCTTGCGCTTCCCGGCGTCGAACAACATGGCGGAGTATGAAGTCCTCCTCCCCGGGCTCCGCATCGCCATCGACCTCGGCGTCAAACGCCTCGACGTCCGGGGAGATTCTCAGTTGGTCATTGACCAAGTGATGAAGAACGCGAGCTACCGCGTGTCACACCCGGTTTTAAAGGCAAAACCAGGTGCATCTCATATGTGCGCCAGGATCATCTCAGAGTTGACTCAAATGTCATAGCGGAAGACTTAAATAAACGTTCATCTAACGAAGCAAAAGTGACTCCAACTCCACAGGCAATTGACTGGGTAGACTCGCCTAGAACTCCTCAAAATCCTCAAAATTCTCCCAATCTGAGCAGCATTCTGGGTGTAGTAGATGCAATAAAAGAAAGAAAGAAAAACAACAAGTATGAGCACATAACATACTCAGCAAATGTAATATGACATACAAGGCTGAGGCAAAAAGGTTGGCTGACCATACCGCAGTAAGCACTTTTAGTTGGTCAAGTTTTATTAAGCAACTATTTACTAGCAAATGAAAGTATATACCACCCACAAATTAATGAATGTCATATTCCCAACATATTCATATAACCACGATTTAGATCATGTTCAAGTATGATTATCATGTAAGGGTCCAGGCCGCTCTTGATCGTGAGCACGGCTGTTATAACAGTTTTACACTCTGCAGAGGTTGTACACTTTCACCATAAGCCGTGATTCCCATTGCCGAAGCATTGTACCCTTCCGACACCACGTGGACCGAATACTGGGTTTCACTATGAGACCTTTACAAAAGCACCCTAATAAATGATAGCCCGCTAAGGTTTCCGGTTCAGAAGCAAAGCATAACCCTCCCTAATGAGGTCTGTCTCTTACCAAAGCCCACAGCTCAAGAGGACCGAGCTATACCCCGTCAACCGCCGCCCCCATGCCCCTTTCGAGTAAAGCTACCATAAACCAGAGCACATAATTAGTCAGTCAAAGCCAGAGCCACATGGCACTCATGGTTGTACTGTTTTCCTGGGTGGTTCTCCATGTTCCAATTAAAAAAAAGATATGATCTTGCCAATTAATTATTTAAAAGAGTATATGGAACATAGAGTAGGGGTTCATTTAACCAATCCCAGTTGAGCAAGCTAAGCATCATCTACCATCAAAGTTAATTAAATAACCCAGTTTCAGGGACAGGAAAAATATAGTGGCTAGGCAAATCCTTAAATAGGAACCCATCAAATTAAGACACATGCATGGGTGGTGAAATTAATAATTATTAGGACATTTGCATGACATAATACACTTGCCTTCTTCCCAGCTCTATTGCTGCTCAAATCCTTCCCCAACAGTTGGTTCTTCAGAGAAATCCTCGAACTGGTCGTTTCCTAATCGCATCACACATTCACATGCAAGGGAACAATACAACAAATAAGAAACAATACACCAAACAATTCCAACAGGAGAAAACAACAGCACAAAACTAATCTATGTGTTACAACGAACGCGTGAGCGCGAGAATCACTAAAATCGGAGTTAAAACGCAAAAGATATGGCTTTTCTAAGGTTCAGGGACTTGCTGACAAAGTTTTAAAACTTCCAGGGACTTAACTGCGAAAAACCAGGGGCTAAAACATAATTTTGTAAAAAACTCGAGGGTTTTCATGTAAAAAGACAAAGCTTGGACCTCGGGCATAATTTTAAATCTTGCAGGGGCTAAAACAGAAGAAAACAGGACCTATTTGGAATTATTTTTGAACTAAACTGGACCGCGGGTTGATTTTGAAAAACTTGGAGGGCTCTTTAGCAAATTTGCCACTGTTGACCGGTATCTGGTCTAATTGACTCGGGCTGGATCTAATCTAGGCCGTTGGATCGCGATCGAAGGGTCGGGAACGGCTCGGGCGGAGGGGAGACGCCGGCGGCGACCGGGACGGCGGCGCTGCGCGTTCCCGCGGCGGAGCATCGCCGGAGTGCGATCGATACGGCGCTACGGTTCACTAAACTCGACGAAACTTGGTCGAGGGAAGAGAGGATGGAACGGCGAACTCACCCCGGGGGTTCTTGACGAAGGGAGAGCAACGACGGCGGCTGGCGACGAGTTATGGCGGCGGCGGAGCTCTGCAAGATCGGCGACGAGCGATTTAGCGCGAAGCACGGCCAAATTTGAGATGGGAACGCGAAGGAGAGGTGCGTGATGTCGAGGCGAACCTCCTGGGGTGCTTCACGGCGAAGGAGTGGCGGCGACGACGCGAATTGACGACGACGACTTGAGCTCGGCGGCGACGCTAGGGTTGCTCGGGTTTTGCGGCTTGACTCGATGGGAGAGACAGCGGCAAGGCGGCCGGGTTAAATAGGCCGGAGCAGGGGCTCGGCCAAGCCTAGGTGTTCGTGTCCCAGCCGGACACGGCGGCGGCGGCGGATCGGACTCGACGAGGAGTCCGGGTCGGCGACGGGAGGAAGAAGGGAGAGCTGACAGGTGGACCCCACCTGTCGGCGAGAGGGAGAGAGAGAGCGGCGGGGGAAAGAAGAGTGGGCCGAAGATGGGCCTAAAGCGAAACGGGCCGAGCGGGGAGAAAGGATTCGGCCCGGGAAAATGGAAAGAAGCGCGGGGAGGAAAAGCGAGCGGGAGAAAAAGTAGAGGGGGCACAACCGGACTGGGCCAAGAGTTGAAGGGGCGAAACCGAACTCGGCTATTTAAACTTTTCTAAAACTCGAACAAAAGCAAATCAAATTCGAATTTAAACAGAATTTAAATTCCAACTTGATTTACTAGCAACCAAAAATATATGCAACAGCATGAATGCAACAAAAACTTATTTTGACTAAAATAACTATTTAATGTGATATTTAATTTGATAAAAGGCTAGAAATTCCAATTAAATCCTAGAAAATTTATTTAAGCCTTAATAAATCCTAGAAAAATTTAGAGGGTTGCTACAATTTAATTGTGATGAATTTTAGGGTGTTACAAACCTACCCCCCTTAAAGAGAATCTCGTCCTCGAGATTCGGACGGATTAGAGAAAATCTGAGGAAACTCTGCCATCAACTCATCCTCTCTTTCCCAAGTTGCCTCGCTTTCCGCGTGGTGACTCCACTGAACTTTACACATCTTAATCACTTTACTCCTAGTAACTCTTTCAGCAGTTTCCAAAATCTTAGCTGGGTATTCCTTATAAGTCAAATCATCTTGCACATCCAACTCATCCAAAGGTAATTCTTCCTCAGGAACTCGAAGACACTTCTTCAACTGAGAGATATGAAACACATCATGCACATCTGACAGTCTGGCTGGCAACTCCAGTTGATAAGCAACCTCACCTTTTCTATCAACAATCTTGAAAGGTCCAATGAAACGAGGAGATAATTTTCCTTTCACCTTAAACCTTCTCAAGCCTCGAATAGGAGATACTTTCAGATACACATAATCACCTACTTCGAAAGTTAATTCTCGTCTTCTTGTGTCGGCATAACTCTTCTGCCTGGACTGAGCCATTCTCAAATTCTCTCTGATAATCTGAACCTGTCTTTCTGCTTCCTGCAGTATCTCTGGACCAAACAACTGACTCTCACCAGTTTCACTCCAATACAACGGTGTTCTGCACTTTCTACCATAAAGTGCTTCAAAGGGGGCCATCTTTAGACTTGCCTGATAACTGTTGTTGTATGAAAACTCTGCATATGGAAGACTCTTGTCCCAACTGCCTCCATGCTTCAGAGCACAAGCTCTCAGCATATCCTCCAAAATCTGATTGGTCCTCTCTGTCTGACCATCTGTCTAAGGATGATATGCAGAACTGATATTCAACTTCGTATCCATAGACTCATGCAACTTCTGCCAGAATCTAGATGTAAACTGTGTACCTCTATCAGACACTATCTTTTTAGGTACACCATGGAGACAAACAATTCTGGACATGTATAACTTTGCTAACTTAGCGCTGGTATAAGTAGTATTAACGGGTATAAAGTGAGCTACCTTAGTTAATCTGTCCACAATAACCCATATGGAGTCATATCCTCCTCGAGTGCGGGGTAACCCAACAATGAAATCCATACTGATTTCTTCCCACTTCCATTCAGGTACTTTGAGTGGCTGAAGCAAACCGGCTGGTCTCTGGTGTTCAGCTTTGACTCTCTGACAAACATCGCACAATGCCACATAGGCAGCCACATCCATTTTTAATCCATACCACCAATACCTTTGCTTCAGATCCTGGTACATCTTGGTGCTTCCAGGATGAATAGAATATGCGGAATCATGAGCTTCCCTCAATATCTGCTCTCTGAGAGACTCGATATCCGGTACACATATCCTCTTTCTAAACCAAATTGTACCTTGATCATCTTCGGTGAAGTCGGGAGCTTTCCCTGCTAACATAGTTTCCTTGATTTCCTTTATCTTCTCATCAGTAAGCTGACCCTTCCTAATTTCCTGCTCCAGTGTAGACTCAACTTCCATTGTCACACCTTCTGTCTGATCCAGGAATCCCAAGTTCAGCTTTTCCATCTCTGCAAGCAACTCAGCTGGTAACTGGCGACCAAACATTGCATTTACTTGTGACTTCCTACTCAACGCATCAGCAACCAAATTAGCCTTGCCAGGATGATAGTTGATCCCTAGATCATAATCCTTGATCAACTCCAACCATCTTCTCTGCCTCAAATTCAGATCCTTCTGAGTAAATATGTACTTCAGGCTTTTGTGATCAGTATACAGCTCACATCTGTTACCTAGAATATAGTGCCTCCAGATCTTCAAGGCATGGACAACGGCTGCAAGCTCCAGATCATGAGTAGGATAGTTCAACTCGTGCTTCCTCAACTGCCTGGATGCATAAGCTATAACTCTGCCTTCTTGCATGAGCACACACCCAAGACCTCTACGAGAAGCATCACAATATATTTCAAAGTTCTTGTGAATATCTGGCATAGCAAGCACTGGGGCTGTAGTCAATTTCCTTCTCAACTCTTCAAAACTGGTCTGACATGCTTCTGACCAATCAAACTCCTTGCCCTTCTCTAATAGCGAAGTAAGAGGTTTTGCTATTTTAGAAAAGCCTTCAATGAATCTCCTGTAATATCCAGCCAATCCCAGAAAGCTTCTGATCTCAGAGACTGTAGTAGGAGGTTCCCATTCCAACACATCCTTGACTTTACTTGGATCCACTGCAATACCTCCATCAGTAACAATATGACCAAGAAAAGACACTTGATTCAACCAAAACTCACATTTACTAAACTTGGCATACAACTGGTTCTCTCTAAGAGTCTGCAACACCAACCTCAAATGTTCCTCATGCTCTTCCTCATTCTTCGAGTAAACCAGAATATCATCAATAAACACCACCACAAACTTATCCATGTACTCCATGAACACCTTATTCATCAGGTACATAAAGTAGGCGGGTGCATTTGTCAATCCAAACGACATCACAGTATACTCATACAATCCATATCTGGTGGTGAATGCTGTTTTAGGAATGTCTGAACGCCTGATCCTCAACTGATGGTAGCCAGATCTCAAGTCAATCTTTGTAACACCCTAAAAATGCCCATTTTGAAATTTAGTAATTAAATCACTTTTATTTAATTTATGCTCATATTTATCTAGTGAAAACAATTATTTATGAGAAATAAAATCAAAGATAAGGCTAGAAACACTTTTGATGCATTCATGCTGGCTGCATTGAGTTTTGTTTGTTTGAAGTTCAAATCGGATTTTAAAATCCAATTTCAAGTTTTGCTTTTAGGCTTGCCCTCTAATTTCCTTTTCTGGCGCTGGGCCGTTTCCCTTTCGGGACCGTCGACTTCGACTAGGACTCTGTCTCGAGACCGACTCCGACGCTACTGCCGTCGCCGAATCCTTCCTTGACGCGCACGCCAAGACTTGGACTCGAGATCGGACTTTGCTCTATTTATAGTCGCCGTCTTGATCTTCCTTTCAATCTTTCCAATCGAGCCACAACCCTAGCTGCCGTTCTCGCCGAGAAGTTCCGCCTCGCTCGAGACCGTTCTCGTCGAAAGAAGTTCCGTCTCGCTCGAGACCCACCCTCGATCTTCGCCGTCGGAGCTTCGCACTCGTCGGAAAGCACTCCAGGAGGTTCGCCTTGAAAACCCGAAGCTCTCCATAGCGTTCTTGCTCCGATTCTTGCCGTGCTCTGCGCTAATTTTGGTCCCCTGTATCTGTCACACCCGGATTTACGCAGAAACCCGAATGCTTCTATATGTGTGCCCAGGAAGTCCACAGAACACATATAGATAACAAATATGATAAACAGAGTACATATGCTCGAATAAAATGGTTTTACATCAGAGTTTGACTAAAATATCTAAATAACACAGCGGAAGACTATTTATTAACTCTCTCTAAACGAAGACGAAGACGAAGCCGAAATCCATAATCCACAGGGACTCTGACTGGTTGAGCACAGCTAGTAGAATGGCAGATCTTCAGGAAACTCAATAGCAGCAGTACCATCTAATCCATCTGTTACCCATCCGGGATTTTGTTGAATGGCAAGTGTAAGTAAATGTCTTACTTAGCAAATACAACACGGGTAATGAAGGCTTAAAAGAAAGGCTTGACACGGCTGTACTGCATTAGCAAATTTTAGTTGATTCATTTTATCATAAACCAAGATTACTACATATAAGTGAATCCCAGTTGCAATTCCCAATTAATGAGGTAGAAGTAATCATTAAACCATAATGAACATCAACTTCTAATCAAAAAGGATCCAGGCCGCTCTTGACCCTGAGCAAGGCTATCATGATAGATTATACACTCTGCAGAGGTTTCGCCCTTTACCCACCAGTCGCGTAAAAGTTCAAAGGAACTTTGCACCCAACCACGCACATCAACACTTCCGAGGTGTGACTGCATAGGGACGCTACGAGGCTTTTCACAAGACACCCTAACAAAACAGTAGCCGTTATGGTACAACCTAGGCAGCATGACCCGAGGCACCGAGACTGACTTACGCCCGTGCCACAGCACGAGGGGGTCAATGGCGTCCAATCGCAGAAAAGTAATGCAGAAACAGAATTAAATAGCGCAACGTGCAGAACCCCCGCCAAACGGAAGCTCCTACACGGGACTGTGCCTCACGAGGGCAAAGCCAACGGAAACCCGTCCTCGGTGGATCAAACCATACTCTCACCCATGCTTCCCATAACGCCGGTGGCCCACCGGTAACCACTGCTGAATTAGAGCCGTACAAGTTACTTGTCCAAGACCAGAGCCATTATAGTTCCGGCGGTGGCGACAGGTTCCTGGGTTGCCGCTTTAAGAACCAGTCCTTACGGAGAGACACTAGGGCCAAGCATGAAGCATACACCCTAGCTCCCTGTTCCATGTTGCTAAAAAGCAAATTTTAACATTAACATTGAAGTGAACCTTTGAGTCAAGATTAACAGTTATTCATTGGTGACAGTAGCGGCGCTTAGCAAAGATCTACCCAAATGCAATAACCCAGGGTAATCAAGGTATAGGGTAAACAAAGCTAGGAATAACCTTAATAGGAACAATTTAGACACATGCATATGCAGTAAATAGTGTAAAGGTGTGTTTAGGTAGCAAGGATTGTCCGTGCTGTACTTGCCTTCGTCCAACTGCTGCTGTTGCTCTTGCTGCTGCTGTTGGTCTTGCTCCTCGTAACCCTCGAATTCAAACGTATACGGCTCACCGACTGGACTCATACATCAACACACAAGCATCCATACAAGCCAGTACATGCAAACAATATTAATCTATTAGAACAGTACACCAAACAATAAAAACAGAACAAAAGAAGGCTTAGAAACTAATCTACGCTTCGCTACGAACACGTGAGCGCGAAAATCACTCAAATCGGAGCTAAAACGAAGAAGTTATGGCTTTTCTAAGGTTCAGGGACTTGCTGGCAAAGTTTTAAAAGTTCCAGGGGCTTATTTGCAAAAACTCAGGGGCTAAAACATAATTTTATATAAAAACAGGAGGGTTTATTTGCAACTTGACCAAAGCAGGACCTCGGGTACTATTTTTAAATAAGTCAGGGGGTTTTCTGTAAAAATCAGGACTTAATTGTAATTATTTTTGAATAAAACAGGACTGCGGGTTAATTTTTGAAAAAGGGGAGGGGTTCTTTTGAAAAACTGGCACGGCTGACCCAGTTGACCGGTACGGTCAACTTTGACTGGGCTTCCCTGACTCGATCCGGGCCGTCGAATTCGGATTGAATGGCGGGGATTAGATCGGGGAGAGGGGGGGGGTCGCCGGCGAGCAGAGCTGCGGCGGCGCCGCCTGCGCGCGCGGCGGAGAGTCGCCGGCGAAACGCGCGAGCGCGCTACGGGGCACGGGAGGCTATGCGGTTTGGTGCTAGAGAACCGGGGCGACACGGCGAACTCGGCTGGGTAGGTCTCGTCGGCGGCGGAGCAACGACGGTGGCGCGCGACGACCTATGGCGGCGGCGGCGCTCGGGCAACGGCGGGGAGCTCGCAGCAGGGGGAGGGAGAGAGCAAGGAGGGGCGTGGAAGCACGCTTACCACCACGCGAAGCTGCTCCGGCTGCCAATTTGGTCGGAGCGACGGGGAATCGACGGGTCCACGGCGGTGCAAAACTCGGCGGCGGCGGTTAGGGCGGCGGCCGAGCGGAACTCGTACGGGGCGGCTTGGGCGTGGATTTGTTGGGGCAGGGAGGTCGGGAGACGGCGGCGGGGCTTATTTGAAGGCGGCCGAGGAAGAGTCCGGGTCCTCGACGACGACGACGACGACGTGGCCGGGACGAACTCCAGCGTCGGGGCGGGGTCGGACTCGGGCGGAGCTCAGGGACGATCCTGACGGGTGGCCCCGCCTGGTCAGCGGCAGAGGGGAGAGAGGGGGAGACGCTGCGGGCTGCGGGGCAGGCCGGCGCGTTGGGCCGCCAGGTGGGCCGAGCGGAGCGGGGGAAGGCGGGCGCAGCGCTGGGCCGGAAACGGAGCGCGGGGCGGCGAGCGGGCCGGCTGCGGGCCAAAAGGGAATGGGCCGGGGGCGTAGCAGGCCGCCAGGCTGGGCCAGAAACAGAGAGAGGAGGGGGATGGGCCGCTGCGAAAGAGAAAAGGAGAAGGGCCAATATTGGACGGGGAAAAGAGTTAAGGGAGGAAAAACGGACTCGGGCCACAGAAACTTTTCTAGAGCTCCAAACGCAGCGATTCAAATTCGAATTTAAACAGAATTTAAATTCCAATTGAACCACACACAAACAAAACACAATGCAGCCAGCATGAATGCAACAAAAATGTTTCTAACCTTATATTTAATTTTATTTCTCATAAATAATTTATTTACCTTAGATAAATATGAGCATAAAATTAAATAAAAACAATTTAATTACTAATTTTTTTTAAAATAGGCATTTTTAGGGTGTTACAAACCTACCCCCCTTAAGATGAATCTCGTCCTCGAGATTCGGACGTGGATGGGAATAACTGTGGATACTCTGCTCTGAGATCTTCTTCTCTTTCCCAAGTCGCTTCATCCACTGAATGACGACTCCACTGGACTTTGCACATCCGGATCACCTTATTTCTGGTGACTCTTTCTGACTCTTCCAAAACTCTGACACGGTGCTCCGCATAGGTAAGATCTTCCTCCACATTTAGCTCCTCAATCGGAATCTGTTCCTCAGGTACTCGCAAGCACTTTTTCAACTGAGACACATGGAACACATCATGTACTCCTGCTAACTTCTCCGGTAGCTCTAACTGATATGCCACCTCACCTTTCCGACCAAGTACCTTGAACGGTCCAATGTATCGAGGTGCTAACTTGCCCTTAACGTTGAACCTCTTCACGCCTCTCATGGGTGACACCTTGAGATACACGAAGTCTCCAACTTCAAAGCTGAGATCCCTCCGTCGGTTATCTGCATAGCTCTTCTGTCTGGATTGGGCTACCTTCAGATTCTGTCTGATTATCTGTACTTGTCGCTCTGCCTCTCTTAGTATTTCAGGTCCGAATACCTGACTTTCTCCCGTCTGATTCCAGAATAGTGGTGTCCTACACTTTCTGCCATACAGAGCCTCAAAGGGTGCCATCTGCAAACTCTTCTGATAGCTGTTGTTGTACGAGAATTCCGCGTACGGTAAACTCTTGTCCCAACTGGCACCATATTGTAGAGCACAAGCTCTCAACATATCCTCCAATATCTGGTTCGTCCGTTCTGTCTGGCCATCTGTCTGCGGATGGTAAGCTGAACTGAACTGGAGCTTAGTGTCCATAGACTCATGCAATTGTCGCCAAAAGTGCGATGTGAATTGGGTACCTCGATCTGACACTATTCTTTTTGGTACCCCATGCAAACACACAATCCTCTCCATATACAACTCTGCTAGTCTGGCTCCCGAGTAGGTGGTCTTCACTGGTAGGAAATGCGCCACCTTGGTTAGACGATCCACTATTACCCAGATTGAGTCAAATCCTCTCTGAGTGCGAGGTAAGCCAGTGATGAAATCCATACCGACTTCTTCCCACTTCCATTCAGGTACCTTCAGGGGCTGGAGTAAACCCGCTGGCCTCTGATGTTCAGCCTTGACTCTCTGACATGTGTCACATAGAGCTACGTATGTGGCCACATCTCTCTTCAATCCGTACCACCAAAATCTCTCCTTGATATCTTGGTACATCTTGGTACTACCTGGGTGTATCGAATACGCCGATTCATGGGCTTCCCTGAGAATTGCATCCCTGATCTGCACTATATCTGGTACACAGATCCGCTTCTCATACCACAATGTTCCTTGGTCATCCACCCGAAAACCAGGGGCTTTTCCTAATGCCACTAGTTCTACGATCTCCTTGATCTTCTCATCTGTGAGTTGTCCTTTTCGGATCTCTTGTTCCAAGGTCGGTTCTACTGCCATCTCGGTGACGCTGGTCACAAATCCCAAACTCATCCTTTCAAACTCTAATCTGAGTTCCTCCGGTAAGCAATGTCCCGTGATCTTATGCACGTAACTCCTTCTACTCAGAGCATCTGCCACCAGATTGGCCTTCCCTGGATGATAATGAATCTCCAGATCGTAGTCCTTGATCAACTCTAACCAACGACGTTGTCTCATATTCAGATCTGACTGTGTGAACACATACTTGAGACTCTTGTGGTCAGTGTAAATATCACACTTATGTCCAATCAAGTAATGCCTCCAAATTTTCAAAGCATGTATTACAGCTGCTAACTCCAGATCATGTGTCAGGTAGTTCTGCTCATGTTTCCTCAACTGTCTCGATGCATAAGCTACTACTCTGCCTTCCTGCATGAGCACACATCCCAAACCTAGACGAGATGCATCGCAGTAGATAGAGAAGCTCTTGGTTATATCCGGCAACACTAGCACAGGTGCCGTTGTCAATCTCTTCTTCAATTCCTCAAAGCTGACTTGACACTCTTCAGTCCAGACAAACTTAGCATTTTTCTCCAATAACGCCGTCAGGGGTTTAGCAATCTTGGAGAATCCTTCAATAAACCTCCGATAGTATCCAGCCATTCCAAGGAAACTTCTGATTTCACTCACATCCTTAGGCGGATTCCAACTCAACACATCACTAACCTTCTTCGGATCAACTGCCACTCCTCCATTGGACAGTACGTGTCCCAAGAATGCTACTTCCTTCAACCAAAACTCACACTTGCTCAACTTGGCATACAACTGATGCTCACAAAGTCTCTGCATCACCAACCTCAGATGTTCTTCGTGCTCTCCCTCGTTCTTGGAGAAAACCAGAATGTCATCAATGAACACCACTACGAACTTGTCAAGATAATCCATGAACACACTGTTCATCAGATACATGAAGTATGCCGGTGCATTTGTCAAACCGAAAGACATGACTGTGAACTCATATAGACCATATCGGGTTGTGAAGGCTGTTTTGGGGATGTCAGTCACTCGTATCCTCATCTGATGGTAACCGGATCGGAGATCGATCTTAGAGAACACACACGCTCCTTTCAACTGGTCGAAGAGATCATCAATCCTTGGCAACGGGTACTTGTTTTTGATGGTCACTTCATTCAAAGCTCGATAATCCACACACAATCTCTGGGTTCCATCTTTCTTATCCACAAACAAAACTGGTGCTCCCCAAGGAGACGAACTAGGACGAATATACCCTTTTGCTAACAATGCCCTTAATTCCTCCTTAAGTTTCTCTAGTTCTTTTACTCCCATTCTATATGGCCTCTTAGCTATAGGTGCAGTACCAGGCTTAAGATCAATAACAAATTCAACTTCGCGGTCTGGGGGCATACCTGGTAACTCATCTGGAAACACATCTGGGAATTCGCACACCACTCTGATGTCTTCCAGTGCTACACCTTCGGCTTGGTAGATCTGATTGTATCCCACGGGGCTAGCTGCTTGGTATTCCACTTTCTCACCAGTCTTTGCTGTCAGCTGCACTGTCCTTTTGGAGCATTGAATCACTCCATCATATCTGGCTAACCAGCTCATACCTAGAATCAAGTCAAACCCAAGAGTTTCTAGGACTATCGGGTTCACCACAAAGTCTACCCCCCTTATTGTGATGGTGATACAGGGGCAACGTAAAGTGGCACGCTGTTCTCCCCCAGGTGAACTAACTACCATGGGGTTCCCCATAGGTTGCAAGATCATCATGTTCTTTTTCACGAAAGCAGCAGATATGAAAGCATGCGAAGCTCCAGTATCAAACAAAACAGTTGCGAGAGACGAGTTGACAGGGAACGTACCCACAACGACATCTGTTGCTCCTTCTGTGGTTTCCGCACCCATGTGGTTGACCTTTCCTCTCGCTGGGTTCTGCTGCTGATTCCCGTTCTGGTGCTGCGGTTGTCCAATCCTCGGATTGTTGTTCTGACCAACGGTGTTCTGAGCCTTGCGAGGACAAGCGCTGGCATAGTGTCCCAGCTCACCACAACCAAAACACCTCGGAGCCGTAGGTGCGTTGTTGGTCGGATTGGGGCGTTGGACAGGACCACTCTGTGGCTGGTTCTGAGGACGCTGCTGAGGTAGTGCTGAGGGGTACTGGGGACGTGGCTGGTACTGGGGTCGTTGCTGATACTGGTTGCGGTTCATCAAACCGGACTGTCCCTGGAAACGCGGCGGAGTCACCATCTGCTGGTTTCCTTGCTGAGGATTGAAGCGAGGGCGAACGTTGCTTCCTGACGGTATGCCTTGAAGCTTCCTCTTCTTTTCTTCCATCTCACGGCGCTTGTGCTCTAGCAGTAGTGCGCTATCCACCAGTTCTTGAAATGTGGCGAACCTAGAGCACAGGAGTTGGTACTGGAGTGTATCATGCAGGCCATCACGGAATCGGGTCTGCTTCTTCTTATCCGTATTCACGTCCTCCGGAGCATAACGGGCCAACTCAATGAACTTGTCACGATAAGCGGTGACACTCATACCTTCCTGCTTCAATGCCAGGAACTCCTTCTTTTTCAAGGTCATCAACGCTTCCGGCACGTGGTGAGAACGGAAGCTGTCTCGGAACTCCTGCCAAGTGATCTGATCACGATTGGGGTGAGCATATTGGTACGCATCCCACCAATCCAAAGCTGCTCCCTGGAGCTGTCCACTTCCATACAACACCTTCTCCCGGTCGTTGCACTGTGCGATGTCCAGCTGTCGTTCCACTGCCTTGAGCCAGTCCTCTGCTTGCATCGGGTCGCTAGACTTGTTGAAGGTAGGAGGGCGTCCCTTCATAAACTCGCCCCTTTTATCTCGGGGTTGCACGAAGTGCTGTTGGGGCGGGTTCTGCTGATTCTGCTGCATCAATGCTATGGTTTGCGCCATCTGTTGCGTCAGCTGGAGTTGCATCTGCATCATCTGCTCCATAGTGAGTGGCGGTGGTGAAGGTGGTGGATTCTGATTCTGATTCTGATTGCTCCCACTGCCTCCGGGGTTGCTTCTGGTGTTAACCATCTACCATATCAAGAAATCTCCCATCAGTATTCCCGCCAACTGGTATTAGATAACTCATGCTTGCAGATGGTGCATAAGAAGATAGCAGTACTTGGAAAGATATGATTCAGAGGTATAGAGAGTAAGACAGAGGAAGTGCAAAGGAGATAGCTAACCCAACTATTTATTCACTAATATTCCTTAAACCTTAGTCCTATAACTAGATGGAGATAGACTTGCGTCTATGACCATCACAATCATTACAAAGATCCAAATCAAACATAAGCATAATAACAGTAAAATCAAGCACCCAAAGACATGATTCACACAAGACTCGACAGCACTGGTTTTTGAAAAACGTATCTAAATGATCCGAAACAAAAATCATGGTGGTCTCCTAGTGATTTTTCAACCGTTCTAACTAGGCTGCGTTCCTACAGTCAGCATTGCTCTGATACCAATCTGTCACACCCGGATTTACGCAGAAACCCGAATGCTTCTATATGTGTGCCCAGGAAGTCCACAGAACACATATAGATAACAAATATGATAAACAGAGTACATATGCTCGAATAAAATGGTTTTACATCAGAGTTTGACTAAAATATCTAAATAACACAGCGGAAGACTATTTATTAACTCTCTCTAAACGAAGACGAAGACGAAGCCGAAATCCATAATCCACAGGGACTCTGACTGGTTGAGCACAGCTAGTAGAATGGCAGATCTTCAGGAAACTCAATAGCAGCAGTACCATCTAATCCATCTGTTACCCATCCGGGATTTTGTTGAATGGCAAGTGTAAGTAAATGTCTTACTTAGCAAATACAACACGGGTAATGAAGGCTTAAAAGAAAGGCTTGACACGGCTGTACTGCATTAGCAAATTTTAGTTGATTCATTTTATCATAAACCAAGATTACTACATATAAGTGAATCCCAGTTGCAATTCCCAATTAATGAGGTAGAAGTAATCATTAAACCATAATGAACATCAACTTCTAATCAAAAAGGATCCAGGCCGCTCTTGACCCTGAGCAAGGCTATCATGATAGATTATACACTCTGCAGAGGTTTCGCCCTTTACCCACCAGTCGCGTAAAAGTTCAAAGGAACTTTGCACCCAACCACGCACATCAACACTTCCGAGGTGTGACTGCATAGGGATGCTACGAGGCTTTTCACAAGACACCCTAACAAAACAGTAGCCGTTATGGTACAACCTAGGCAGCATGACCCGAGGCACCGAGACTGACTTACGCCCGTGCCGCAGCACGAGGGGGTCAATGGCGTCCAATCGCAGAAAAGTAATGCAGAAACAGAATTAAATAGCGCAACGTGCAGAACCCCCGCCAAACGGAAGCTCCTACACGGGACTGTGCCTCACGAGGGCAAAGCCAACGGAAACCCGTCCTCGGTGGATCAAACCATACTCTCACCCATGCTTCCCATAACGCCGGTGGCCCACCGGTAACCACTGCTGAATTAGAGCCGTACAAGTTACTTGTCCAAGACCAGAGCCATTATAGTTCCGGCGGTGGCGACAGGTTCCTGGGTTGCCGCTTTAAGAACCAGTCCTTACGGAGAGACACTAGGGCCAAGCATGAAGCATACACCCTAGCTCCCTGTTCCATGTTGCTAAAAAGCAAATTTTAACATTAACATTGAAGTGAACCTTTGAGTCAAGATTAACAGTTATTCATTGGTGACAGTAGCGGCGCTTAGCAAAGATCTACCCAAATGCAATAACCCAGGGTAATCAAGGTATAGGGTAAACAAAGCTAGGAATAACCTTAATAGGAACAATTTAGACACATGCATATGCAGTAAATAGTGTAAAGGTGTGTTTAGGTAGCAAGGATTGTCCGTGCTGTACTTGCCTTCGTCCAACTGCTGCTGTTGCTCTTGCTGCTGCTGTTGGTCTTGCTCCTCGTAACCCTCGAATTCAAACGTATACGGCTCACCGACTGGACTCATACATCAACACACAAGCATCCATACAAGCCAGTACATGCAAACAATATTAATCTATTAGAACAGTACACCAAACAATAAAAACAGAACAAAAGAAGGCTTAGAAACTAATCTACGCTTCGCTACGAACACGTGAGCGCGAAAATCACTCAAATCGGAGCTAAAACGAAGAAGTTATGGCTTTTCTAAGGTTCAGGGACTTGCTGGCAAAGTTTTAAAAGTTCCAGGGGCTTATTTGCAAAAACTCAGGGGCTAAAACATAATTTTATATAAAAACAGGAGGGTTTATTTGCAACTTGACCAAAGCAGGACCTCGGGTACTATTTTTAAATAAGTCAGGGGGTTTTCTGTAAAAATCAGGACTTAATTGTAATTATTTTTGAATAAAACAGGACTGCGGGTTAATTTTTGAAAAAGGGGAGGGGTTCTTTTGAAAAACTGGCACGGCTGACCCAGTTGACCGGTACGGTCAACTTTGACTAGGCTTCGCTGACTCGATCCGGGCCGTCGAATTCGGATTGAATGGCGGGGATTAGATCGGGGAGAGGGGGGGGGGGGGTCGCCGGCGAGCAGAGCTGCGGCGGCGCCGCCTGCGCGCGCGGCGGAGAGTCGCCGGCGAAACGCGCGAGCGCGCTACGGGGCACGGGAGGCTATGCGGTTTGGTGCTAGAGAACCGGGGCGACACGGCGAACTCGGCTGGGTAGGTCTCGTCGGCGGCGGAGCAACGACGGTGGCGCGCGACGACCTATGGCGGCGGCGGCGCTCGGGCAACGGCGGGGAGCTCGCAGCAGGGGGAGGGAGAGAGCAAGGAGGGGCGTGGAAGCACGCTTACCACCACGCGAAGCTGCTCCGGCTGCCAATTTGGTCGGAGCGACGGGGAATCGACGGGTCCACGGCGGTGCAAAACTCGGCGGCGGCGGTTAGGGCGGCGGCCGAGCGGAACTCGTACGGGGCGGCTTGGGCGTGGATTTGTTGGGGGCAGGGAGGTCGGGAGACGGCGGCGGGGCTTATTTGAAGGCGGCCGAGGAAGAGTCCGGGTCCTCGACGACGACGACGACGACGTGGCCGGGACGAACTCCAGCGTCGGGGCGGGGTCGGACTCGGGCGGAGCTCAGGGACGATCCTGACGGGTGGCCCCGCCTGGTCAGCGGCAGAGGGGAGAGAGGGGGAGACGCTGCGGGCTGCGGGGCAGGCCGGCGCGTTGGGCCGCCAGGTGGGCCGAGCGGAGCGGGGGAAGGCGGGCGCAGCGCTGGGCCGGAAACGGAGCGCGGGGCGGCGAGCGGGCCGGCTGCGGGCCAAAAGGGAATGGGCCGGGGGCGTAGCAGGCCGCCAGGCTGGGCCAGAAATAGAGAGAGGAGGGGGATGGGCCGCTGCGAAAGAGAAAAGGAGAAGGGCCAATATTGGACGGGGAAAAGAGTTAAGGGAGGAAAAACGGACTCGGGCCACAGAAACTTTTCTAGAGCTCCAAACGCAGCGATTCAAATTCGAATTTAAACAGAATTTAAATTCCAATTGAACCACACACAAACAAAACACAATGCAGCCAGCATGAATGCAACAAAAATGTTTCTAACCTTATATTTAATTTTATTTCTCATAAATAATTTATTTACCTTAGATAAATATGAGCATAAAATTAAATAAAAACAATTTAATTACTAATTTTTTTTAAAATAGGCATTTTTAGGGTGTTACAAACCTACCCCCCTTAAGATGAATCTCGTCCTCGAGATTCGGACGTGGATGGGAATAACTGTGGATACTCTGCTCTGAGATCTTCTTCTCTTTCCCAAGTCGCTTCATCCACTGAATGACGACTCCACTGGACTTTGCACATCCGGATCACCTTATTTCTGGTGACTCTTTCTGACTCTTCCAAAACTCTGACACGGTGCTCCGCATAGGTAAGATCTTCCTCCACATTTAGCTCCTCAATCGGAATCTGTTCCTCAGGTACTCGCAAGCACTTTTTCAACTGAGACACATGGAACACATCATGTACTCCTGCTAACTTCTCCGGTAGCTCTAACTGATATGCCACCTCACCTTTCCGACCAAGTACCTTGAACGGTCCAATGTATCGAGGTGCTAACTTGCCCTTAACGTTGAACCTCTTCACGCCTCTCATGGGTGACACCTTGAGATACACGAAGTCTCCAACTTCAAAGCTGAGATCCCTCCGTCGGTTATCTGCATAGCTCTTCTGTCTGGATTGGGCTACCTTCAGATTCTGTCTGATTATCTGTACTTGTCGCTCTGCCTCTCTTAGTATTTCAGGTCCGAATACCTGACTTTCTCCCGTCTGATTCCAGAATAGTGGTGTCCTACACTTTCTGCCATACAGAGCCTCAAAGGGTGCCATCTGCAAACTCTTCTGATAGCTGTTGTTGTACGAGAATTCCGCGTACGGTAAACTCTTGTCCCAACTGGCACCATATTGTAGAGCACAAGCTCTCAACATATCCTCCAATATCTGGTTCGTCCGTTCTGTCTGGCCATCTGTCTGCGGATGGTAAGCTGAACTGAACTGGAGCTTAGTGTCCATAGACTCATGCAATTGTCGCCAAAAGTGCGATGTGAATTGGGTACCTCGATCTGACACTATTCTTTTTGGTACCCCATGCAAACACACAATCCTCTCCATATACAACTCTGCTAGTCTGGCTCCCGAGTAGGTGGTCTTCACTGGTAGGAAATGCGCCACCTTGGTTAGACGATCCACTATTACCCAGATTGAGTCAAATCCTCTCTGAGTGCGAGGTAAGCCAGTGATGAAATCCATACCGACTTCTTCCCACTTCCATTCAGGTACCTTCAGGGGCTGGAGTAAACCCGCTGGCCTCTGATGTTCAGCCTTGACTCTCTGACATGTGTCACATAGAGCTACGTATGTGGCCACATCTCTCTTCAATCCGTACCACCAAAATCTCTCCTTGATATCTTGGTACATCTTGGTACTACCTGGGTGTATCGAATACGCCGATTCATGGGCTTCCCTGAGAATTGCATCCCTGATCTGCACTATATCTGGTACACAGATCCGCTTCTCATACCACAATGTTCCTTGGTCATCCACCCGAAAACCAGGGGCTTTTCCTAATGCCACTAGTTCTACGATCTCCTTGATCTTCTCATCTGTGAGTTGTCCTTTTCGGATCTCTTGTTCCAAGGTCGGTTCTACTGCCATCTCGGTGACGCTGGTCACAAATCCCAAACTCATCCTTTCAAACTCTAATCTGAGTTCCTCCGGTAAGCAATGTCCCGTGATCTTATGCACGTAACTCCTTCTACTCAGAGCATCTGCCACCAGATTGGCCTTCCCTGGATGATAATGAATCTCCAGATCGTAGTCCTTGATCAACTCTAACCAACGACGTTGTCTCATATTCAGATCTGACTGTGTGAACACATACTTGAGACTCTTGTGGTCAGTGTAAATATCACACTTATGTCCAATCAAGTAATGCCTCCAAATTTTCAAAGCATGTATTACAGCTGCTAACTCCAGATCATGTGTCAGGTAGTTCTGCTCATGTTTCCTCAACTGTCTCGATGCATAAGCTACTACTCTGCCTTCCTGCATGAGCACACATCCCAAACCTAGACGAGATGCATCGCAGTAGATAGAGAAGCTCTTGGTTATATCCGGCAACACTAGCACAGGTGCCGTTGTCAATCTCTTCTTCAATTCCTCAAAGCTGACTTGACACTCTTCAGTCCAGACAAACTTAGCATTTTTCTCCAATAACGCCGTCAGGGGTTTAGCAATCTTGGAGAATCCTTCAATAAACCTCCGATAGTATCCAGCCATTCCAAGGAAACTTCTGATTTCACTCACATCCTTAGGCGGATTCCAACTCAACACATCACTAACCTTCTTCGGATCAACTGCCACTCCTCCATTGGACAGTACGTGTCCCAAGAATGCTACTTCCTTCAACCAAAACTCACACTTGCTCAACTTGGCATACAACTGATGCTCACAAAGTCTCTGCATCACCAACCTCAGATGTTCTTCGTGCTCTCCCTCGTTCTTGGAGAAAACCAGAATGTCATCAATGAACACCACTACGAACTTGTCAAGATAATCCATGAACACACTGTTCATCAGATACATGAAGTATGCCGGTGCATTTGTCAAACCGAAAGACATGACTGTGAACTCATATAGACCATATCGGGTTGTGAAGGCTGTTTTGGGGATGTCAGTCACTCGTATCCTCATCTGATGGTAACCGGATCGGAGATCGATCTTAGAGAACACACACGCTCCTTTCAACTGGTCGAAGAGATCATCAATCCTTGGCAACGGGTACTTGTTTTTGATGGTCACTTCATTCAAAGCTCGATAATCCACACACAATCTCTGGGTTCCATCTTTCTTATCCACAAACAAAACTGGTGCTCCCCAAGGAGACGAACTAGGACGAATATACCCTTTTGCTAACAATGCCCTTAATTCCTCCTTAAGTTTCTCTAGTTCTTTTACTCCCATTCTATATGGCCTCTTAGCTATAGGTGCAGTACCAGGCTTAAGATCAATAACAAATTCAACTTCGCGGTCTGGGGGCATACCTGGTAACTCATCTGGAAACACATCTGGGAATTCGCACACCACTCTGATGTCTTCCAGTGCTACACCTTCGGCTTGGTAGATCTGATTGTATCCCACGGGGCTAGCTGCTTGGTATTCCACTTTCTCACCAGTCTTTGCTGTCAGCTGCACTGTCCTTTTGGAGCATTGAATCACTCCATCATATCTGGCTAACCAGCTCATACCTAGAATCAAGTCAAACCCAAGAGTTTCTAGGACTATCGGGTTCACCACAAAGTCTACCCCCCTTATTGTGATGGTGATACAGGGGCAACGTAAAGTGGCACGCTGTTCTCCCCCAGGTGAACTAACTACCATGGGGTTCCCCATAGGTTGCAAGATCATCATGTTCTTTT
Organism: Echinochloa phyllopogon; assembly: GCA_033239725.1. Lineage (NCBI taxonomy): Eukaryota > Viridiplantae > Streptophyta > Magnoliopsida > Poales > Poaceae > Echinochloa > Echinochloa phyllopogon. The sequence continues at coordinate 3,520,340 of BTCW01000009.1, read as the reverse complement.
TCACGAAAGCAGCAGATATGAAAGCATGCGAAGCTCCAGTATCAAACAAAACAGTTGCGAGAGACGAGTTGACAGGGAACGTACCCACAACGACATCTGTTGCTCCTTCTGTGGTTTCCGCACCCATGTGGTTGACCTTTCCTCTCGCTGGGTTCTGCTGCTGATTCCCGTTCTGGTGCTGCGGTTGTCCAATCCTCGGATTGTTGTTCTGACCAACGGTGTTCTGAGCCTTGCGAGGACAAGCGCTGGCATAGTGTCCCAGCTCACCACAACCAAAACACCTCGGAGCCGTAGGTGCGTTGTTGGTCGGATTGGGGCGTTGGACAGGACCACTCTGTGGCTGGTTCTGAGGACGCTGCTGAGGTAGTGCTGAGGGGTACTGGGGACGTGGCTGGTACTGGGGTCGTTGCTGATACTGGTTGCGGTTCATCAAACCGGACTGTCCCTGGAAACGCGGCGGAGTCACCATCTGCTGGTTTCCTTGCTGAGGATTGAAGCGAGGGCGAACGTTGCTTCCTGACGGTATGCCTTGAAGCTTCCTCTTCTTTTCTTCCATCTCACGGCGCTTGTGCTCTAGCAGTAGTGCGCTATCCACCAGTTCTTGAAATGTGGCGAACCTAGAGCACAGGAGTTGGTACTGGAGTGTATCATGCAGGCCATCACGGAATCGGGTCTGCTTCTTCTTATCCGTATTCACGTCCTCCGGAGCATAACGGGCCAACTCAATGAACTTGTCACGATAAGCGGTGACACTCATACCTTCCTGCTTCAATGCCAGGAACTCCTTCTTTTTCAAGGTCATCAACGCTTCCGGCACGTGGTGAGAACGGAAGCTGTCTCGGAACTCCTGCCAAGTGATCTGATCACGATTGGGGTGAGCATATTGGTACGCATCCCACCAATCCAAAGCTGCTCCCTGGAGCTGTCCACTTCCATACAACACCTTCTCCCGGTCGTTGCACTGTGCGATGTCCAGCTGTCGTTCCACTGCCTTGAGCCAGTCCTCTGCTTGCATCGGGTCGCTAGACTTGTTGAAGGTAGGAGGGCGTCCCTTCATAAACTCGCCCCTTTTATCTCGGGGTTGCACGAAGTGCTGTTGGGGCGGGTTCTGCTGATTCTGCTGCATCAATGCTATGGTTTGCGCCATCTGTTGCGTCAGCTGGAGTTGCATCTGCATCATCTGCTCCATAGTGAGTGGCGGTGGTGAAGGTGGTGGATTCTGATTCTGATTCTGATTGCTCCCACTGCCTCCGGGGTTGCTTCTGGTGTTAACCATCTACCATATCAAGAAATCTCCCATCAGTATTCCCGCCAACTGGTATTAGATAACTCATGCTTGCAGATGGTGCATAAGAAGATAGCAGTACTTGGAAAGATATGATTCAGAGGTATAGAGAGTAAGACAGAGGAAGTGCAAAGGAGATAGCTAACCCAACTATTTATTCACTAATATTCCTTAAACCTTAGTCCTATAACTAGATGGAGATAGACTTGCGTCTATGACCATCACAATCATTACAAAGATCCAAATCAAACATAAGCATAATAACAGTAAAATCAAGCACCCAAAGACATGATTCACACAAGACTCGACAGCACTGGTTTTTGAAAAACGTATCTAAATGATCCGAAACAAAAATCATGGTGGTCTCCTAGTGATTTTTCAACCGTTCTAACTAGGCTGCGTTCCTACAGTCAGCATTGCTCTGATACCAATCTGTCACACCCGGATTTACGCAGAAACCCGAATGCTTCTATATGTGTGCCCAGGAAGTCCACAGAACACATATAGATAACAAATATGATAAACAGAGTACATATGCTCGAATAAAATGGTTTTACATCAGAGTTTGACTAAAATATCTAAATAACACAGCGGAAGACTATTTATTAACTCTCTCTAAACGAAGACGAAGACGAAGCCGAAATCCATAATCCACAGGGACTCTGACTGGTTGAGCACAGCTAGTAGAATGGCAGATCTTCAGGAAACTCAATAGCAGCAGTACCATCTAATCCATCTGTTACCCATCCGGGATTTTGTTGAATGGCAAGTGTAAGTAAATGTCTTACTTAGCAAATACAACACGGGTAATGAAGGCTTAAAAGAAAGGCTTGACACGGCTGTACTGCATTAGCAAATTTTAGTTGATTCATTTTATCATAAACCAAGATTACTACATATAAGTGAATCCCAGTTGCAATTCCCAATTAATGAGGTAGAAGTAATCATTAAACCATAATGAACATCAACTTCTAATCAAAAAGGATCCAGGCCGCTCTTGACCCTGAGCAAGGCTATCATGATAGATTATACACTCTGCAGAGGTTTCGCCCTTTACCCACCAGTCGCGTAAAAGTTCAAAGGAACTTTGCACCCAACCACGCACATCAACACTTCCGAGGTGTGACTGCATAGGGACGCTACGAGGCTTTTCACAAGACACCCTAACAAAACAGTAGCCGTTATGGTACAACCTAGGCAGCATGACCCGAGGCACCGAGACTGACTTACGCCCGTGCCGCAGCACGAGGGGGTCAATGGCGTCCAATCGCAGAAAAGTAATGCAGAAACAGAATTAAATAGCGCAACGTGCAGAACCCCCGCCAAACGGAAGCTCCTACACGGGACTGTGCCTCACGAGGGCAAAGCCAACGGAAACCCGTCCTCGGTGGATCAAACCATACTCTCACCCATGCTTCCCATAACGCCGGTGGCCCACCGGTAACCACTGCTGAATTAGAGCCGTACAAGTTACTTGTCCAAGACCAGAGCCATTATAGTTCCGGCGGTGGCGACAGGTTCCTGGGTTGCCGCTTTAAGAACCAGTCCTTACGGAGAGACACTAGGGCCAAGCATGAAGCATACACCCTAGCTCCCTGTTCCATGTTGCTAAAAAGCAAATTTTAACATTAACATTGAAGTGAACCTTTGAGTCAAGATTAACAGTTATTCATTGGTGACAGTAGCGGCGCTTAGCAAAGATCTACCCAAATGCAATAACCCAGGGTAATCAAGGTATAGGGTAAACAAAGCTAGGAATAACCTTAATAGGAACAATTTAGACACATGCATATGCAGTAAATAGTGTAAAGGTGTGTTTAGGTAGCAAGGATTGTCCGTGCTGTACTTGCCTTCGTCCAACTGCTGCTGTTGCTCTTGCTGCTGCTGTTGGTCTTGCTCCTCGTAACCCTCGAATTCAAACGTATACGGCTCACCGACTGGACTCATACATCAACACACAAGCATCCATACAAGCCAGTACATGCAAACAATATTAATCTATTAGAACAGTACACCAAACAATAAAAACAGAACAAAAGAAGGCTTAGAAACTAATCTACGCTTCGCTACGAACACGTGAGCGCGAAAATCACTCAAATCGGAGCTAAAACGAAGAAGTTATGGCTTTTCTAAGGTTCAGGGACTTGCTGGCAAAGTTTTAAAAGTTCCAGGGGCTTATTTGCAAAAACTCAGGGGCTAAAACATAATTTTATATAAAAACAGGAGGGTTTATTTGCAACTTGACCAAAGCAGGACCCCGGGTACTATTTTTAAATAAGTCAGGGGGTTTTCTATAAAAATTAGGACTTAATTGTAATTATTTTTGAATAAAACAGGACTGCGGGTTAATTTTTGAAAAAGGGGAGGGGTTCTTTTGAAAAACTGGCACGGCTGACCCAGTTGACCGGTACGGTCAACTTTGACTGGGCTTCGCTGACTCGATCCGGGCCGTCGAATTCGGATTGAATGGCGGGGATTAGATCGGGGAGAGGGGGGGGTCGCCGGCGAGCAGAGCTGCGGCGGCGCCGCCTGCGCGCGCGGCGGAGAGTCGCCGGCGAAACGCGCGAGCGCGCTACGGGGCACGGGAGGCTATGCGGTTTGGTGCTAGAGAACCGGGGCGACACGGCGAACTCGGCTGGGTAGGTCTCGTCGGCGGCGGAGCAACGACGGTGGCGCGCGACGACCTATGGCGGCGGCGGCGCTCGGGCAACGGCGGGGAGCTCGCAGCAGGGGGAGGGAGAGAGCAAGGAGGGGCGTGGAAGCACGCTTACCACCACGCGAAGCTGCTCCGGCTGCCAATTTGGTCGGAGCGACGGGGAATCGACGGGTCCACGGCGGTGCAAAACTCGGCGGCGGCGGTTAGGGCGGCGGCCGAGCGGAACTCGTACGGGGCGGCTTGGGCGTGGATTTGTTGGGGCAGGGAGGTCGGGAGACGGCGGCGGGGCTTATTTGAAGGCGGCCGAGGAAGAGTCCGGGTCCTCGACGACGACGACGACGACGTGGCCGGGACGAACTCCAGCGTCGGGGCGGGGTCGGACTCGGGCGGAGCTCAGGGACGATCCTGACGGGTGGCCCCGCCTGGTCAGCGGCAGAGGGGAGAGAGGGGGAGACGCTGCGGGCTGCGGGGCAGGCCGGCGCGTTGGGCCGCCAGGTGGGCCGAGCGGAGCGGGGGAAGGCGGGCGCAGCGCTGGGCCGGAAACGGAGCGCGGGGCGGCGAGCGGGCCGGCTGCGGGCCAAAAGGGAATGGGCCGGGGGCGTAGCAGGCCGCCAGGCTGGGCCAGAAACAGAGAGAGGAGGGGGATGGGCCGCTGCGAAAGAGAAAAGGAGAAGGGCCAATATTGGACGGGGAAAAGAGTTAAGGGAGGAAAAACGGACTCGGGCCACAGAAACTTTTCTAGAGCTCCAAACGCAGCGATTCAAATTCGAATTTAAACAGAATTTAAATTCCAATTGAACCACACACAAACAAAACACAATGCAGCCAGCATGAATGCAACAAAAATGTTTCTAACCTTATATTTAATTTTATTTCTCATAAATAATTTATTTACCTTAGATAAATATGAGCATAAAATTAAATAAAAACAATTTAATTACTAATTTTTTTTAAAATAGGCATTTTTAGGGTGTTACACCTGTCGACCCAGTAGTTTCTCCGCCGCTGTGTTCGAGCGTCGCTAGCGTCAAGCCTCGAAGCCAGCATACCCCTCGAAAAGCCGTTTTGTTTTGAGCCATTAGATCTAGATCCAACGCCGCCGCGTCAGTTCGAGGCCCTGCTCGAACCGGAGGGTGCCTTCGAAGCTTACTGTTTTGCAAAAGAAGCCTTCACGTTTTCGAAATCAAACCGCAGTCCAACTTGGTTCAAAAGTATTTTCAAATGAGTCCTTTTTCTTTTGTTTTAACCCCTGCAAGTTTTTAAAGTTGCGCCCGAGGCCCAGTTTTGTCTTTTAACAGAAAAACCCTCGAATCTTCAAATAAAATTTTGTTTTGACCCTCGAAACTTTCGCAGTTTAGTCTCGAACCGTAGAGACGCCTTAGCTTCTCTGTTTTAGCTCCGATTTGAGTGATTTTCGCGTTCTTATGTTCGTAGCGAAGCGTAGATTAGTTTCGAAGCTTTCTTTCTTCTGTTCCTTATTGTTTGGTGTACTGTTCTAATAGATTAATATTGTTTGCATGTAATGGCTTGTTTGGATGCTTGTGTGTTCCTTCGAAAGTCCAGTTGGTGAGCCGTTCACGCTCGAGTTCGAGGGGTACGGGTACCAGCAGCATCAGGAACAGCAGCAGCAGTTTGTAGAAGGCAAGTACAACACAGATAATCCTTGCTACCTAAACACACCTTTACATTATTTATTGCATATGCATGTGTCTAAATTGTTATCCTATTAAGGTTGTTCCTAGTTTTGTTTACCCTATACCTTGATTACCTTGGGTTATTGCATTTGGGTAGAACTCTGCTAGGCGCAGCTACTGTCACAATTATTTTACCATTAATCATGACTTAATGGTTCACTTCAATGTTAATGGTAAAATTTGCTTTTTAGCAACTTGGATCAGGGAACTAGGGCGTATGCTTTGAGCCTGGCCCTAGTGTCTCTCCGTAAGGACTGGTTCATAAAGCGGCAACCCAGGAGCCTGTCGTCACCGCCGGAACTATAATGGCTCTGGTCTTGGACAAGTAACTTGTACGGCTTTAATTTAATAGTGGTTACCGAGGGGCCACCGGCGTTATGGGAAGCATGGGTGAGAGTATGGTTTGATCCACCGAGGACGGAGTATCCGTTGGCTATGTCCCCGTGAGGCACAGTCCCGTGTGGGAACTTCCGTATGGCGGGGGTTCTACACGTTGCGCTATTTAATTCTGCTTTTGCATTACTTTTCTGCGATTGGACGCCATTGACCCCCTCGTGCTGCGGCACGGGCGTAAGTCAGTCTCGGTGCCTTGAGTCATGCTGCCTAGGTTGTACCATAACGGCTGCTGTTTTGTTAAAGTGTCTTGTGAAAAGCCTCGTAGCGTCCCTATGCAGTCACACCTCGGAAGTGTTGATGTGCGTGGTTGGGTGCAAAGTTCTTTTGAACTTTTACGCGACTGGTGGGAAAAGGGCGAAACCTCTGCAGAGTGTATAATCTATCATGATAGCCTTGCTCAGGGTCACGAGCGGCCTGGATCCTTTTTGATTAGAAGATGTTGTTTATTATTTCTGTTTAAATGTCTACTTCTACTTCGTTAATTGGGAAAACTCAACCGGGATTCACTTAAATGTTATACCCTCGAGTTATCTCCGACTACCTTCCAGACTCCCTCGAATACTCTCGCAGAGACCCTCGGAATCACTTCCGATGCTACCCTCGATGTCACACTTCGATGGTACCCTCGAAACAGTCTAAAATCAGCCAACTAAAATTTGCTAATACAGTTCAGCCGTGTCAAACCATACTTTTTAGCCTTCATTAACTGTGCTGTATTTGCTAAGTAACTCTGTTACTTACACTTGTTGTTGTTATTATTGTTGGGCAAAATCCCGGATGGGTAACAGATGGATTAGAAGGTACTGCTGCCGTCGAATTTCCTGAAGATCTGCCTTTCTACTAGCTGTGCTCAACCAGTCAGAGTCCCTGTGGTTTATGGACTTCGGCTTCATTTAGATTAGAGAGAGATTAGTCTTTGAGTCTTCCGCTGTAAATTTTCATTAAGTTTGAGTCAATCTCTGATGTAAAACCTTTTATATTATTCGAGCATTGTGTTCTATTATCATATTTGTTTGCTATATGTGTAATGACTTCCTGGGAACACATATGGCCGCATCTCGGGTTTCTGTGTAAATCCGGGTGTGACAAGATTGGTATCAAAGCCGTGCTGACTGTAGGATCACAGCCTAGTTAGAACGGTTGACAAATCATTAGGAGACCACCATGAACTTAGTTTCCGGTCATTTAGTTACGTTTTTCAAAACCAGTGCTGTCGAGTCTTGTGTGAATCATGTCTCTAGGTGCTTGATTTTACTGTTATTATGCTTATGTTTGATTTGGATTTTTGTAATGATTGTGATTGTAACAACCCTAATTTTCCTATAGGATTTGTTGAGTGCAAAAATGCGAATTTAAAAATTTTTGGTGGAATTGTGTGCATGCAAACAAACATATAAGAGTGTCTTCTATTTTGCTCCCTAAATTCCTAGGCAATTTAAATTCAATTTAAAATCAATTTGAAGTGTTAAGGATGAATTAGTGTGATTTGGATTTATTTGGATTTATTTGGATTTTTGGTTGGTTTGAATTCAAATTCTAGATTTGAATTCAAACTCTAATTGACTAAACTAATTTCCAAATCCTATTCCTGTTCGTGGGCCGAATTCCCGCAGCTCAAGTCCATCTTTCCACCTTCAACTCTTTTTCCCGAGCCAGCAACCCAGCCGGCCTGCCCGGCCTTTCGGCCCAGCAGCGGCCCATTCCTTTTCCCCACCGCGTTGACTCCGCGTCGCCGCCTTCTCTCACTGACGCCGGGACCCCACCTGTCAGCCTTTTCGTCTCCCCGCGTCATCTCCTTCCTCGCGACGCCGCCGCTCTCTCTCTTCCGCGCGCCGCCCGTGACCCAACTGCCCGAGCTCCGTGCGGCCCGACGCGATTGCGCCGCGTGTCCGCAGCTGCTCGAGCTCTCCATCTCGCCGTCCGTGCCCGCCAAACCCTAGCCCTAGCGCCTATAAAACCCGCCGCCGGCCATCTTCTTCCCCAAGCCGCGCCGCCCTTCGGGGTTCCATCCAGATCCAGTTCGTGGGAGGGGAGGAGTAGGAGAGGGGTGGGGAAGGTCCTGGAGCAGTCGAAGCAAGAGGAGGAGAGCCGGAGCGCCTTCCCCGCATCGCCGCCGCCGAAGCCATCGCCGCCGCTCGTGGAGCCGTTGAAGGGGAGCCGAACCAGGGACGAGAGGAAGCGCACGAGCATCGCCGAGCCTCGACGAGTCTTCCCCGAGCTGCAGCGTACGACGACGAGACCCTGGGTGAGCTGCCCGCGTTCGCCCCCCTTCTTCTCTGTTTCCGGCGGAGCGCCGCCGCTCGTGCTCGTCGTGCCAAGCCAAGCCCTCTGTGAGCCAGCCTTCGAGCTGTGCACCTTCTTCTGCAGGAACCCAACGCCGCTAAACCCTTTGCAACCCGCCGTCGCTTGACCCCCGCAGCCGAGGCCGCCGCGGCCGAGCTCTGCTCGCCCCGCGCGCGAACGCCGAGGCCACGCGCGGCCGTGGGTGACCACGTGCCCGCGCGTGTGCACCCAGGTGCGTCCCAGCCGCTGCTGGAGCCGCACGCGCACTCGCTTAGCCCCTTTCCGAGCGCTTTTGAACCAAAACCCGAGCCGCCGTCGTGCTCGCCGGCGTTCATGGCCGAGCCGCCGCCGTTCGCGTCGGGAGCACCCCTAGCCACCCAATCGTTCGCCTTTAACCTACCAAATCGAACCCCCGAAACCTAGCCGAGCTTTCCCAGCCGATCTTGAGCCCAGCCGAACCTTTTCCGGCCAGATTCGCCGTCGACCATCGCCGCCGGCGCGTTCCAGTGCGCGCCGCGTGCACGCCGCGTCGCGTCGTGGCCATGCCACACGCAAGACCACACCAGCATCACACACAGCCATGCACAGACGATCCCAGTCGGCCACAGATCGATCCCGTGCACCCGGCTCACGTAGACCCATCTCTCGGTGCACCGTGGACCCAGTCCACCAGAGCGAATCCAACAGCCACCCCTTCGTGGGCCGAATGTTCGCCTTTAAGTCCGTTTAACACCCTTGAACTCTTTTGGCCCAGTCGCTTTCGGCCCAGTTCCAGCCCAGCCATCGTTTATTCTTTTTCTTTTTCTTTTAACAGCGCTGACGTATGGGACCCACCTGTCATACTCTGCGAGTCACTGACACATGGGGCCCACTGACCAGAGTTGACCCGCTGACCGTTGACCGTTGACCCCGTTGACCGTTGACCGGTCAACGCTGACGTCAGCAGGGCCCACTGCTGACGTCATCCTAGGCGGACCCCACTGCTGACGTCAGCATGACGTCATGCTGACGTCAGCAGGCTAATTATTTGTCTGTTTTCTTTTTCGGAAATTATTTATTATTTTCAGAAAATGATTTAAACTTCGAAAATTAATAATAAATCAACCGTAGCTCAGAAAAATATGAAACCAGTTTCTATATTTTTCTAAAATCATGACCTACGCGTTAGTATAGAGTTTGGTGTTATTTGGGTCTTCTTTCGTCGCTGTCTTAGTGTTTCTTTGCTAGTAGTTGCGTCTTATTTTATTTTACCGCTCAACCCTAGGAGCTCCGGAGAGTCAGGAGGAGCCGGACTACTACAACAACTGCTTTGACGAGGACGAAGACCTTTGCCCAGGTTCACGCCCGACCATCTCTGAAATACCTATTAGACATGCAAACTAGTATGCTAGCGCTTTACTTTACTCGCATGATGAACCTGCACTGCCTTTGTTATCATCCTGTTACCTTGCTACCTACTACTCACTTTATAAATATGCTATGCTATGCATGTGTTGGGATGGTTGTGATTGATCCTCTTGGCGTGAGTTGTGGGTGGTTTGGGAGGAGTAGTGCAGCTAGGCGGTGTAAGCGAGTAATAACAACTCGATCGTTGATCGAGGTGCTGAGGGGCTGCACTCGGGCAGTCCCTATGGGGTACCTGTTGCGGGTACATGGTTACTGGTTACTTGGGGTTGGTACTCGGTGAGTACCTGAGGAGTTTGGGCGGCAATACCTGTTATGGGTGCCGATTGCGGACCGTTGCGGCGGATCGCTTGTGATGCAGATACTCGCTTTACCGAACAATTAAGGACCGAGTCGTGCCCCCACTTCGGACTTGGGAATTACCGTGCTCACCATCTACCCAGTATGGGGAGGGTTCCAGCAAGCCTACTCTAGTGCGGCGCCGAGACTGTAGGAGAATCGAGTTTGATATGTGTAGGGGGGATTCGTTGCGGCGTAATCTCCCTGATTTACCACGGCCCCCGACTGGCCCCGGTGGGAAGGTTTCACGACCCTGGGGCAGATGTTAGATCGGATGTTTCCCGAGCCCAGGGAGACAGGATTGGCGCCGTTACTGTTTAGGGTCTTTGCTGTGGGCTGCGTCTCAGGTTGGTTGCGGACTAGCCTTGCAGCCCGGATGGATTCCTGGAGTGCCACCTCTGCAGAGTGTAAACTATACGTATAGCCGTGTCCACGGTTACGGACGACCCATTTCTGAGAAGCCCCGGCTAGCATGGGAAACTGCTTTCTTACCTCATCCTTGATTTGGGTTATGAGAGATTGGTCCAGCTGAGGCTGTTGAGACGAGGTGGGGAGGGAGCTCACCGAGTCGATTAGTGAGTGAAAGGTGATTGGTGGATGATGATTTGCGGGAACCTGCCGTGGCAGGACGAGCCCGATGGTAATATGTGAGGATGATGGTTGGTTTTGGGGAGTGAATGATGTATGAGTGTGAGCAGGAGTTGGTGATGAGATGAAATTGGGTTATTGCTGCTGCTTGCATAAGAAACCCTGGCTTAAACCTTGATTATTTCTATATCCTTAGAATAGGCCACCTTTAAAGCTTGCATCATATTATGGTTGGTGACGTGGACCTGTCCCATTTCCTTGGGGACAGACTTTGGGTTCTCAGGTGAAGACCCCGACCGCGAGTTCAACCAGGATGGGTGGTATGACTGAAGGGTGTGCGCTACGCTCAAGGATGCCTGTGGAGGAGTGGTCCCTGTTGTTCTAGCTACCGCTGCGCAGATGTTTCTTATTGTCGTTTTAGCCCAGAGGGCTTGTACCAGACGCTTTGTCTTTATATGAGTCATGTAATGAATCTTTTATCGTTGTATGGATGTGATATTCGACTGAGATGAGTTCTGTACGAGATAGCTGCTATTCCTGGGACTATCTCAATGGTACAGGGAGTCAGGTTCTCGTCGGTGAGAATCCGGTTCGTCACAGTTGGTATCAGAGCCATACTTGACCGTAGCGCGTAACCCTTAGAATGGAAACTTAGGACAGAAGCTCTAACTGAGTCCTCTATTTTATATGAAACCCCTTGGACTATTTGAAAACTATATAAGTACATCTCATCTATTTGCAAAACTTTTTACCCTTACCTTACCTTACTAACTTGCTAACTTACTAACAACCCACTAACTGTCTGGCAGATGGAAGGAGGATCAGCAGATGAACGACGAGAGATCAGGACCACAGGAGCAGACTGTGGAGGTTTGGCAGTGCTACTGAGGGAGGTGTTGCGTACAGTGGGAATAGATGTGGACAACGTCTTCTACGAGGGATGGACCTACGGACCTGGAGAGGGAGTACACACCCGGTTGCAGATGGTTGTACCCAATATCCCTGGACGACCAAGGTCACTGATGCTACGAGCAGCCACCAGCGAGAGCACTTTCAGTCGGGCAGTGCAGACTATAGCTATGAGGATACTCCGACTTGCCACACTTGTGTACCAGAGTCAGCTCAGCCACACTCGTTTCCGGTACCTACCGCGAGCTCTTGAAGATCCGACAGACAGAGACGCAGTCAGCTTGCAGGCTCACGCAGCAGACCGAGAGCGGAACGTGACTCTGCGGACCTCAGTTCAATGCATGATTGAGCAGGAATACTTGAACATTGGCCTAGAAGAGAAAGTTGCCAAGCTGAAAGAGAGGGTATGGAAGCAGGATATCCAGCTAATGGAGAAGGACAACAGGATCGCCTTACTTGAGGAGCGACTCAGAGCTAAAACAAGGGAAGTCAGGAACTTGGAGTACGAAGCTCGCAACAACAGGCAGTTGGCAGGACTGATCCGAGCAACACACCATGCTCGAGATGTTCGCCTGGAAGATCAACTCACAAAAAAAGACAAGGAACTGGCAGCCAAGGAAGAAGAGATAGAAGGTCTGAAGGAAGAGGTATACTGGTTGGACAACCTCAACTCAGAACTCCAAGAAGAAGTGGATAGCTACAAGGAGAAGAGTGGACGAAACTACCAGTTGATGAAGTACCTGAGTCTTCAACAGATTATGGCAAAGGATGAAGCTCGAAGGACCCTTAGTAGTTGGGTAAGATCAGACAGGAAGAGGGTGGCAGAAATGATAACAGTGAACCAAGGACTACCAGAAGAACGCAGAGTTGAACCCAGGACGGAGAACTACAGAGTTTCACCAAGCCGAGTTGAGCCGATACCACCACCTGAGGCTCGAACCTTTACTCCCGAGATGACAAGACTGAGACAAGAACTAGCACACTTAGAGAAGCAGTTGACAGAACCTGAGATGGACATAGTGAGGTTGGCAGCGCGCCTCACGGACACCCACCAAGACAACAGGCAGTGATCAAGCAACAGGCAGAGACTGAGGCTGTGAGGTTGGCAGCGCGCCTCACAGGCACTTTCAGCAGTATGAGACAGATGCAGTAGACAGTATCAGCAGATGATGAGAGTTGTATCTATCTTCATGAGTATATGTTTAGACTTAGTAGATCATGACCACCTTTTGGCTCAGCCACGATGTAGCATTCGCTTAGATGTACTAATCCTCAAGGTTCCAGGAGCTGACCTCAGGATAGTACTCGTGTCTAGGGTGTAATGCTGTAATGATTGATCGATCTTTTTGGCTGTTCTTGCAGTTTTATTGTTGTTCATCTTGAGTGTACTTTAGTGTTGAGTCTATTTCTTGTGTGCAGCTCCTACTCTAGTTGCGCTAACCTAACCCGTATCGACCGCCACTAAATCTGCCCTATGAAAAATACAGCAAGATGTCGATCCGAAGATCCAACCGACTGCTTGCACGTTTTGAGGAAGCTGAGCAAGAAGAGGCAGCAATGGCAGTTAGAGGCAGAGGACGTGTCAGAGGTCGTGGTCGTGGAAGAGCAGCAGTTGCAGTTAGAGGCAGAGGTCGTGGACGCGCAGCAGGCGTGCTCCAGCCCGAGAACAACGCACCAGGAGAAGAACAGGAAGTGGAAATGGAAGAACCAGCAGTGGAACCTCAGCAGAACCAGCAGAACAACCAGCAACCACCGCCGCCGCCTAACTTGGCAGAAGTGATGACTACTCAGACACAGCTGATGCAACAGATGGCACAGGCCAATACACAGATGATGCAAGCTATGCAACAGATGCAGGGAAATCAAAACCAGAACCGACAGGGACACCGTGAGGAAGACCTACAAAGGAAGATTGAAAGGTTCATCAGGCTGAAAGCACCCACATTCGACTACTCGGACGAACCACTCGATGCACACGACTGGTTGCGTACCATCGAGACAAAGCTGGACCTGACAGACTACACTGAAGAGGAATGTGTTGCCCTTGCGGCGCACCAACTTGAAGGAGCAGCAAAAGCGTGGTGGGAGAGCTACTGTGACTCTCACGCAAACCCAGCTCAGATCACCTGGCTAGAGTTTTGTGAAGCCTTCAAGGAGTACCACATACCAGAACAAGTCATGGTGCATAAAGCAATGGAATTCAGGACAATGGCCCAAGGAAGTTTGTCAGTAGCTGAGTACGCTCGACATTTTGCTAAGATGTCAAGGTACGCTCCTGAAGACGTCAACACTGAGAAAAAGAAACAGTTTTGGTTCCAGCGTGGTTTACACAGAGGTCTGAGGACAGCACTCGCAGCGAGTTCACACAGGTCACTTAGAGAGCTGATTGACAGGGCTATCGCAGTTGAGAAGGAAAGAGTGGGACTTGAAGATACATGGCGAGAGAAGAAAAGGAAGGCTGAACAATTGCACAACCACAGACTAAGTCAGAGGCCGAGGAGTGGCCAAAGCAACATGCTCAGGAGAAGTTTTCAGCAGAGCAACAGCCAAGGAAGCTCAGGGTTCAACAGAAACAGCTACCAGGGTAACCGAGGCAGTAACAGCAATAGTTTTGGCAGCAGAGGTAACAACTACAACAACTTTGGTAACAGAAACAACAGCTACTCAAGTCAGGGAAATCCCAACTGGAAGCCGAACAACACACCCAGAATTGGTGGAGGGACCACAGTGGTCTGTTTTGCTTGTGGGAAGCCCGGTCACAAGTCCTTTGACTGTCCGGAGAAGAAGAACAAACAAACCCCAGCCAAAGCACCGGCACCTGGAGGACAGGACAGACAGCCAGCAACAGCGCAGAGAGGACGCCTCAACCACTTGACAGAGGAAGAAGCCGAGGACGCTCCCGACGTTGTGCTCGGTGAGTTTTTAGTAAATGGCATTCCAGCTTTGACATTGTTTGACTCTGGAGCAACTGGATCTTATATCTCGACAAAGTTTGTGAGAGAGCAGTCACCTCCGACAATACCTAAAGCTAGACCTATAGTCACTACTTCTCCCTTAGGAGAGCTTTGGTGCACTTTAGAGTGCCCCGCAGTTAGACTGATGATAGGAGGCCAGGAGTTCGAAGGAAACTTAACAGTCCTGAAATCGGATGGAATTGACGTGATACTAGGAATGGATTGGCTTACAGAGCACAAAGGAATAATCAGTTGCTCACCCAGAATAGTTGAGTTGACACACCCTAGCGGAGTCAAGGTAACAGCAGAGCCGCAAAGAAGAATAAGGAAGAGATCCAGAACATGTATTCTAAGGCAGTTGGTATACTCTATCGAGAAAATGACGATCGAAGAAGTACCTGTTGTGTGTGAATATCCTGATGTGTTTCCCGAAGAACTACCAGGACTACCACCAGACCGAGACGTAGAGTTCATAATCGAACTGCAACCAGGCACAGGGCCTATTGCCAAGAGGCCGTACAGAATGTCAGTGGAGGAACTGGAGGAACTCAAGAAGCAGCTGAAAGAGATGCTTGAAAGTGGTGTGATTCGACCAAGTGCATCCCCCTGGGGATCGCCAGTATTGTTTGTGAAGAAGAAAGATGGATCAATGCGCATGTGCGTAGACTATCGATCCCTGAACGCAGTGACGATCAAGAACAAGTACCCATTACCTCGAATTGATGATTTGCTAGATCAGTTGAAGAAAGCCAAATACTTCAGTAAGATTGATCTGAGATCGGGATACCACCAAATGAAGATTAGAGAAGGTGACATTCCCAAGACAGCTTTTGTAACTCGGTACGGACAGTACGAGTTCACCGTTGTGTCCTTTGGATTGACCAACGCACCTGCATACTTCATGAACATGATGAACAAGGTATTCATGGAGGAACTAGACAAGTTCGTAGTGGTGTTCATTGATGACATACTAGTTTACTCAGAAACAGCCGAAGAACATGAGAAGCATCTGAGGATTGTACTAGAGAGGCTGAGGCAGCATCAACTCTACGGAAAGTTCAGCAAATGTGAATTTTGGCTGGAGAAAGTAGCCTTTTTGGGTCACGTGTTGACAGCCGAGGGCGTAGTAGTCGACCCAGAAAAGATTGAGGCAGTAGCAGAATGGAAGCAGCCGAAGAGTGTCACGGAGATCAGGAGCTTTCTGGGATTGGCAGGATACTATAGAAGATTCATTGAGAACTTTTCCAAGATTGCCAAGCCAATGACCGAACTACTCAAGAACAATGTCCCATTCGAGTGGACGGACACATGTGAAAGAAGTTTCCAAGAACTCAAGCACAAACTCACTACAACTCCAGTATTGACCCTGCCAGATATTCACAAAGATTTCGTAGTCTACTGCGATGCTTCAAGACAAGGGTTGGGATGTGTTCTGATGCAAGAGGGCAAGGTTGTTGCCTATGCATCGAGGCAGCTGAGGAAACATGAGGAAAACTATCCCACGCACGACTTGGAACTGGCAGCAGTGGTACATGCATTGAAGATCTGGAGGCACTACCTGATTGGCAACAAGTGCGATATCTACACAGATCACAAAAGTTTGAAGTATTTCTTCACCCAATCTGAACTGAACATGAGACAAAGAAGATGGTTAGAACTGATCAAAGATTACGATTTGGAGATACACTACCATCCTGGCAAAGCTAATGTCGTGGCAGATGCCTTAAGTCGAAAGAGTTATTGCAACAACATGATGATAGAAGAAAGTCAGCCAGAACTAGCAAAGGAATTGTACATGTTGAAACTCGAGCTAGTAGAAGAAGGAAAACCCCAGGAAATGAGAGTGAAGTATAACCTAGAAGACCGAATCAAAGAAGCTCAGGGGAAGTGTCCAGAGATCCAAGAAGTAAAAGAGGATATTCAACGAGGAGCAGCACCTGACTTCCGGATTGACGAAACAGGGACAGTATGGCTGAAAGACCGTATCTGTGTACCACAGGACGAGGAAATCAGGAGAACAATTCTCTCAGAAGCTCACGAGTCCAAGTACTCAATACACCCAGGATGCACTAAGATGTACCAGGATCTGAAGGATAAGTTCTGGTGGAAGAAAATGAGAGAGGACATAGCAGAGTATGTAGCCAAGTGCGACTCTTGTCGAAGAATCAAAGCAGAACATCAAAGACCAGCAGGGCTGCTGAAACCACTAGAAATTCCAATATGGAAGTGGGAAGATATCAGCATGGACTTCGTAGTTGGCCTACCTCGCACTCAAAAAGGGAATGATGCCATTTGGGTCATAGTTGATCGGTTGACAAAAGTAGCTCACTTCATACCTGTCAAAAGCACACACTCAGTAAGCAAACTAGCAGAGCTATACATAGACAACATTCTCAAGCTGCATGGGGCACCAAAAAGTATTGTGTCAGACAGAGGACCCCAATTCACAGCTCAATTCTGGCACTGGCAAAGCCTACATCAAGCCATCGGGACAACCTTGGAGTATAGCACAGCTTACCACCCTCAGACAGATGGGCAGACCGAAAGAGTGAACCGGGTTCTTGAAGATTTGTTGAGGGCATGTGTTCTAGCATACAGCACAGACTGGGAGAAGAGTCTATCCTATGCAGAATTCTCCTATAACAACAGTTACCAGGCCAACCTACAGATGTCACCCTTTGAGGCACTCTATGGCAGAAAATGCAGAACACCTCTAATGTGGTCAGAGGTGGGAGAACGAACATTCTTTGGACCTGATATGATTGTAGAGGCAGAAGAAAATGTGGCCAAGATCCGAGAGCACCTGAAGGCAGCTCAGAGCAGACAAAAGAGCTATGCAGATAAAAGGAGACGAGATCTGGAGTTCGAAGTAGGAGACTTCGTCTACCTGAAAGTGTCACCCCTCAGAGGGCATAAGAGATTCCAAGTGAAAGGAAAGCTAGCACCCCGTTTTGTTGGACCATACCAGATACTGGAGAGAGTAGGAAAGCTAGCCTACAAGCTAGACCTACCAGAGGAACTAGCGGGAGTACACCCAGTGTTCCATGTATCTCAGCTGAGAAAGTGTCTGAGAGTACCAGAACATGAGATCAAGACAGAGGCATTAGACCTGCAAGACACCTTGGAGTACCTGGAGTACCCAGAGAGGATACTAGACAGAGCAGTCAAAGAGACCAGAAGCACAGCTATCCCGTTTTGCAAAGTGCAGTGGAGCAATCACTCAGAAAGGGAAGCCACTTGGGAAAAAGAGTCAGTGCTGAAGGAGAAATACCCCCACTTGTTTAAACCATAGGTAATCACAAATCTCGAGGACGAGATTCTTGTGAGGGGGGGAGACTGTAACAACCCTAATTTTCCTATAGGATTTGTTGAGTGCAAAAATGCGAATTTAAAAATTTTTGGTGGAATTGTGTGCATGCAAACAAACATATAAGAGTGTCTTCTATTTTGCTCCCTAAATTCCTAGGCAATTTAAATTCAATTTAAAATCAATTTGAAGTGTTAAGGATGAATTAGTGTGATTTGGATTTATTTGGATTTATTTGGATTTTTGGTTGGTTTGAATTCAAATTCTAGATTTGAATTCAAACTCTAATTGACTAAACTAATTTCCAAATCCTATTCCTGTTCGTGGGCCGAATTCCCGCAGCTCAAGTCCATCTTTCCACCTTCAACTCTTTTTCCCGAGCCAGCAACCCAGCCGGCCTGCCCGGCCTTTCGGCCCAGCAGCGGCCCATTCCGTTTCCCCGCCGCGTCGACTCCGCGTCGCCGCCTTCTCTCACTGACGCCGGGACCCCACCTGTCAGCCTTTTCGTCTCCCCGCGTCATCTCCTTCCTCGCGACGCCGCCGCTCTCTCTCTTCCGCGCGCCGCCCATGACCCAACTGCCCGAGCTCCGTGCGGCCCGACGCGATTGCGCCGCGTGTCCGCAGCTGCTCGAGCTCTCCATCTCGCCGTCCGTGCCCGCCAAACCCTAGCCCTAGCGCCTATAAAACCCGCCGCCGGCCATCTTCTTCCCCAAGCCGCGCCGCCCTTCGGGGTTCCATCCAGATCCAGTTCGTGGGAGGGGAGGAGTAGGAGAGGGGTGGGGAAGGTCCTGGAGCAGTCGAAGCAAGAGGAGGAGAGCCGGAGCGCCTTCCCCGCATCGCCGCCGCCGAAGCCATCGCCGCCGCTCGTGGAGCCGTTGAAGGGGAGCCGGACCAGGGACGAGAGGAAGCGCACGAGCATCGCCGAGCCTCGACGAGTCTTCCCCGAGCTGCAGCGTACGACGACGAGACCCTGGGTGAGCTGCCCGCGTTCGCCCCCCTTCTTCTCTGTTTCCGGCGGAGCGCCGCCGCTCGTGCTCGCCGTGCCAAGCCAAGCCCTCTGTGAGCCAGCCTTCGAGCTGTGCACCTTCTTTTGCAGGAACCCAACGCCGCTAAACCCTTTGCAACCCGCCGTCGCTTGACCCCCGCAGCCGAGGCCGCCGTGGCCGAGCTCTGCTCGCCCCGCGCGCGAACGCCGAGGCCACGCGCGGCCGTGGGTGACCACGTGCCCGCGCGTGTGCACCCAGGTGCGTCCCACCCGCTGCTGGAGCCGCACGCGCACTCGCTTAGCCCCTTTCCGAGCGCTTTGGAACCAAAACCCGAGCCGCCGTCGTGCTCGCCGGCGTTCATGGCCGAGCCGCCGCCGTTCGCGTCGGGAGCACCCCTAGCCACCCAATCGTTCGCCTTTAACCTACCAAATCGAACCCCCGAAACCTAGCCGAGCTTTCCCAGCCGATCTTGAGCCCAGCCGAACCTTTTCCGGCCAGATTCGCCGTCGACCATCGCCGCCGGCGCGTTCCAGTGCACGCCGCGCGCGCGCCGCGTCGCGTCGTGGCCATGCCACACGCAAGACCACACCAGCATCACACACAGCCATGCACAGACGATCCCAGTCGGCCACAGATCGATCCCGTGCACCCGGCTCACGTAGACCCATCTCTCGGTGCACCGTGGACCCAGTCCACCAGAGCGAATCCAACAGCCACCCCTTCGTGGGCCGAATGTTCGCCTTTAAGTCCGTTTAACACCCTTGAACTCTTTTGGCCCAGTCGCTTTCGGCCCAGTTCCAGCCCAGCCATCGTTTATTCTTTTTCTTTTTCTTTTAACAGCGCTGACGTATGGGACCCACCTGTCATACTCTGCGAGTCACTGACACATGGGGCCCACTGACCAGAGTTGACCCGCTGACCGTTGACCGTTGACCCCGTTGACCGTTGACCGGTCAACGCTGACGTCAGCAGGGCCCACTGCTGACGTCATCCTAGGCGGACCCCACTGCTGACGTCAGCATGACGTCATGCTGACGTCAGCAGGCTAATTATTTGTCTGTTTTCTTTTTCGGAAATTATTTATTATTTTCAGAAAATGATTTAAACTTCGAAAATTAATAATAAATCAACCGTAGCTCAGAAAAATATGAAACCAGTTTCTATATTTTTCTAAAATCATGACCTACGCGTTAGTATAGAGTTTGGTGTTATTTGGGTCTTCTTTCGTTGCTGTCTTAGTGTTTCTTTGCTAGTAGTTGCGTCTTATTTTATTTTACCGCTCAACCCTAGGAGCTCCGGAGAGTCAGGAGGAGCCGGACTACTACAACAACTGCTTTGACGAGGACGAAGACCTTTGCCCAGGTTCACGCCCGACCATCTCTGAAATACCTATTAGACATGCAAACTAGTATGCTAGCGCTTTACTTTACTCGCATGATGAACCTGCACTGCCTTTGTTATCATCCTGTTACCTTGCTACCTACTACTCACTTTATAAATATGCTATGCTATGCATGTGTTGGGATGGTTGTGATTGATCCTCTTGGCGTGAGTTGTGGGTGGTTTGGGAGGAGTAGTGCAGCTAGGCGGTGTAAGCGAGTAATAACAACTCGATCGTTGATCGAGGTGCTGAGGGGCTGCACTCGGGCAGTCCCTATGGGGTACCTGTTGCGGGTACATGGTTACTGGTTACTTGGGGTTGGTACTCGGTGAGTACCTGAGGAGTTTGGGCGGCAATACCTGTTATGGGTGCCGATTGCGGACCGTTGCGGCGGATCGCTTGTGATGCAGATACTCGCTTTACCGAACAATTAAGGACCGAGTCGTGCCCCCACTTCGGACTTGGGAATTACCGTGCTCACCATCTACCCAGTATGGGGAGGGTTCCAGCAAGCCTACTCTAGTGCGGCGCCGAGACTGTAGGAGAATCGAGTTTGATATGTGTAGGGGGGATTCGTTGCGGCGTAATCTCCCTGATTTACCACGGCCCCCGACTGGCCCCGGTGGGAAGGTTTCACGACCCTGGGGCAGATGTTAGATCGGATGTTTCCCGAGCCCAGGGAGACAGGATTGGCGCCGTTACTGTTTAGGGTCTTTGCTGTGGGCTGCGTCTCAGGTTGGTTGCGGACTAGCCTTGCAGCCCGGATGGATTCCTGGAGTGCCACCTCTGCAGAGTGTAAACTATACGTATAGCCGTGTCCACGGTTACGGACGACCCATTTCTGAGAAGCCCCGGCTAGCATGGGAAACTGCTTTCTTACCTCATCCTTGATTTGGGTTATGAGAGATTGGTCCAGCTGAGGCTGTTGAGACGAGGTGGGGAGGGAGCTCACCGAGTCGATTAGTGAGTGAAAGGTGATTGGTGGATGATGATTTGCGGGAACCTGCCGTGGCAGGACGAGCCCGATGGGAATATGTGAGGATGATGGTTGGTTTTGGGGAGTGAATGATGTATGAGTGTGAGCAGGAGTTGGTGATGAGATGAAATTGGGTTATTGCTGCTGCTTGCATAAGAAACCCTGGCTTAAACCTTGATTATTTCTATATCCTTAGAATAGGCCACCTTTAAAGCTTGCATCATATTATGGTTGGTGACGTGGACCTGTCCCATTTCCTTGGGGACAGACTTTGGGTTCTCAGGTGAAGACCCCGACCGCGAGTTCAACCAGGACGGGTGGTATGACTGAAGGGTGTGCGCTACGCTCAAGGATGCCTGTGGAGGAGTGGTCCCTGTTGTTCTAGCTACCGCTGCGCAGATGTTTCTTATTGTCGTTTTAGCCCAGAGGGCTTGTACCAGACGCTTTGTCTTTATATGAGTCATGTAATGAATCTTTTATCGTTGTATGGATGTGATATTCGACTGAGATGAGTTCTGTACGAGATAGCTGCTATTCCTGGGACTATCTCAATGGTACAGGGAGTCGGGTTCTCGTCGGTGAGAATCCGGTTCGTCACAGTGATGGTCATAGACGCGAGTCTATCTCCATCTAGATATAGGACTAAGGTTTAAGGAATATTAGTGAATAAATAGCTTGGGTTATCTATTCCCTTTGCACTTCCTCTGTCTTACTCTCTATCATATCTTTCCAAGTACTGCTATCTTGTCATACTCCATCTGCAAGCATGGGTTATCTAATACCAGTTGGCGGGAATACTGATGGGAGATCTCTTGCTATGGTAGATGGTTAACACCAGAGGCAACCCCGGAGGCAGTGGAAGCAACCAGAAACCGAACCCACCACCTCCACCACCGCCACTCACAATAGAGCAGATGATGCAGATGCAACTCCAGCTCACACAACAGATGGCACAAACCATAGCACTGATGCAGCAGAATCAGCAGAACCCGCTTCAACAGCACCACGTGCAGCCCAGAGATAAAAGGGGCGAGTTTATGAAGGGACGCCCTCCTACTTTCAGCAAGTCTAGCGACCCAATGCAAGCAGAGGACTGGCTCAAGGCAGTGGAACGACAGCTGGACATCGCACAGTGCAACGACCGGGAGAAGGTGTTGTATGGAAGTGGACAGCTCCAGGGAGCAGCCTTGGATTGGTGGGATGCGTACCAATATGCTCACCCCAATCGTGATCAGATCACTTGGCAGGAGTTCAGCGACAGTTTCCGTTCTCACCACGTGCCGGAAGCGCTGATGACCCTGAAGAAGAAGGAGTTCCTGGCATTGAAGCAGGAAGGTATGAGTGTCACCGCTTATCGTGACAAGTTCATTGAGTTGGCTCGTTATGCTCTAGAGGACGTGAATACGGATAGGAAGAAGCAGACCCGATTCCGAGATGGCCTGCACGATACACTACAGTACCAGCTCCTGTGTTCCAAGTTCGCCACTTTTCAAGAACTGGTGGATAGCGCACTACTGTTGGAGCACAAGCGCCGCGAGATGGAGGAAAAGAAGAGAAAGCTGCAAGGCACACCGTCAGGAAGCTATGTTCGACCCCGCTTCAATCCTCAGCAAGGAAACCAGCAGATGGTAACCCCGCAGCGTTTCCAAGGACAGTCCGGTTTGATGAACCGCAACCAGTATCAGCTACGACCCCAGTATCAGCAGCGTCCCTCGTACCTACCAGCACCACCTCAGCAGCGACCCTCGAACCAGCCACAGAATGGTCCTGTTCAACGCCCCAATCCGGCCGGCAATACACCTACAGCACCAAGGTGTTTCAAATGTGGTGATCTGGGGCATTACGCCAGCGCCTGCCCTCGACAGGTCCAGAACACCGTCGATCAGAACAGTAATTCGAGGGTTGGACAACCACAGAACCAGAATGGGAATCAGCGGCAGAACCCAGCGAGAGGCAAGGTCAACCACATGGGTGCGGAAACCGCAGAAGGAGCAACGGATGTCGTTGTGGGTACGTTCCCTGTCAACTCGACTCTCGCAACTGTTTTGTTTGATACTGGAGCTTCGCATGCTTTCATATCTGCTGCTTTCGTGAAAAAGAACATGATGATCTTGCAACCTATGGGAAACCCCATGGTAGTTAGTTCACCTGGGGGAGAACAGCGTGCCACTTTACGTTGCCCCTGTATCACCATCACCATAAGGGGGGTAGACTTTGTGGTGAACCCAATAGTCCTAGAAACCCTTGGGTTTGACTTGATTCTGGGTATGAGCTGGTTAGCCAGATATGATGGGGTGATTCAATGCTCCAAAAGAACAGTGCAGCTGACAGCAAAGACTGGTGAGAAAGTGGAGTACCAAGCAGCTAGTCCCTTGGGACACAATCAGATCTACCAAGCCGAAGGTGTAGCACCGGAAGACATCAGAGTGGTGTGCGAATTCCCAGACGTGTTTCCAGATGAGTTACCAGGTATGTCCCCAGACCGCGAGGTTGAATTTGTTATTGATCTTAAACCTGGTACTGCACCTATAGCTAAGAGGCCATATAGAATGGGAGTGAAAGAATTAGAAAAACTTAAGGAGGAATTAAAGGCATTGTTAGCAAAAGGGTATATTCGTCCTAGTTCATCCCCTTGGGGAGCACCAGTTCTGTTTGTGGATAAGAAAGATGGGACTCAGAGATTGTGTGTGGATTATCGAGCTTTGAATGAAGTGACCATCAAGAACAAGTACCCGTTGCCAAGGATTGATGACATCTTCGACCAGTTGAAAGGAGCATGTGTGTTCTCTAAGATCGATCTCCGATCCGGTTACTATCAGATGAGGATACGAGTGTCTGACATCCCCAAGACAGCTTTCACAACCCGATATGGTCTATATGAGTTCACTGTCATGTCTTTTGGTCTGACAAATGCACCGGCATACTTCATGTATCTGATGAACAGTGTGTTCATGGACTATCTTGACAAGTTCGTGGTAGTGTTCATTGATGACATTCTGGTTTTCTCCAAGAATGAGGAAGAGCATGAAGAACATCTGAGGTTGGTGATGCAGAGACTCCGTGAGCATCATTTGTATGCCAAGCTGAGCAAGTGTGAGTTTTGGTTGAAGGAAGTAGCATTCTTGGGACACGTACTGTCCAATGGAGGAGTGGTAGTTGATCCGAAGAAGGTCAGTGATGTGTTGAGTTGGAATCCGCCTAAGGATGTGAGTGAAATCAGAAGTTTCCTGGGAATGGCCGGATACTATCGACGGTTCATTGAAGGATTCTCCAAGATTGCTAAACCTCTGACGGCGTTACTAGAGAAAAACACCAAGTTTATCTGGACCGAGGCATGTCAAGCCAGCTTCGAGGGTCTGAAGACGAGGCTGACAATAGCACCTGTGCTTGTGTTGCCAGATATTACCAAGAGCTTCTCTATCTACTGCGATGCATCTCGTCTAGGATTGGGATGTGTACTCACGCAAGAAGGCAGGGTAGTGGCCTATGCTTCGAGGCAGTTGAGGAAGCATGAGCAGAACTACCCGACACACGATCTGGAGTTAGCAGCTGTAGTACATGCTTTGAAGATTTGGAGGCATTACTTGATTGGTCATAAGTGTGATATTTACACTGACCATAAGAGTCTCGAGTATGTATTCACACAGTCAGATCTGAATATGAGGCAACGTCGTTGGTTAGAGTTGATCAAGGACTACGACCTGGAGATTCATTACCACCCAGGGAAGGCCAATTTGGTGGCAGATGCTCTGAGTAGGAGTTACGTGAATAATATCACGGGACATTGCTTACCGGAGGAACTCAGTTCAAAGTTTGAAAGGATGAGTCTGGGATTTGTGACCAGCATCACCGAGTTGGCAGTAGAACCGACCTTGGAACAGGAGATCAGAAAAGGACAGCTCTCAGATGAAAAGATCAAGGGGATTGTGGAACTGGTGGCATTACGAAAAGCCCCTGGTATTCGGGTGGATGAGCAAGGAACATTGTGGTATGAGAAAAGGATCTGTGTACCAGATGTAGTGCAGATTAGAGATGCAATTCTCAGGGAAGCCCACGAATCGGCTTATTCGATACACCCAGGTAGTACCAAGATGTACCAAGATATCAAAGAGAGATTTTGGTGGTATGGATTGAAGAGAGATGTGGCCACATACGTAGCCCTATGTGACACGTGCCAGAGAGTCAAGGCCGAACATCAGAGGCCAGCCGGTTTACTCCAACCCCTGAAGGTACCTGAATGGAAGTGGGAAGAAGTCGGTATGGATTTCATCACTGGCTTACCTCGCACTCAGAGGGGATTTGACTCAATTTGGGTAATCGTGGATCGTCTGACCAAGGTGGCACATTTTCTTCCAGTAAAGACCACCTACACAGGAGCCAGACTAGTAGAGTTGTATATGGAGAGGATTGTGTGTTTGCACGGGGTACCGAAAAGAATAGTGTCAGATCGAGGTACCCAATTCACATCACATTTTTGGCGACAATTGCATGAGTCTATGGACACTAAGCTACAGTTCAGTTCAGCTTACCATCCGCAGACAGATGGGCAGACAGAACGTACGAATCAGATATTGGAGGATATGTTGAGGGCATGTGCTCTACAATATGGTGTCAGTTGGGACAAGAGTTTACCATACGCAGAGTTTTCATACAACAACAGTTATCAGAAGAGTTTGCAGATGGCGCCATTCGAGGCCCTGTATGGCAGAAAGTGTAGGACACCACTGTTCTGGAATCAGACTGGAGAAAGTCAGGTGTTTGGACCTGAGGTACTAAGAGAGGCCGAACGGCAAGTGCAGATAATCAGACAGAATTTGAAAGTGGCACAATCCAGACAGAAGAGTTATGCAGATAACCGACGAAGGGACCTCAATTTCGAGGTGGGAGACTTCGTGTATCTCAAGGTGTCACCAATGAGAGGCGTGAGGAGGTTCAACATGAAGGGCAAGTTAGCACCTCGATATATTGGACCGTTCGAGGTACTTGGCCAGAAAGGAGAGGTGGCATATCAGTTAGAGCTACCAGAGAAGTTAGCAGGAGTACACGATGTGTTCCATGTATCTCAATTGAAAAAGTGCTTGCGAGTACCTGAGGAACAAATTCCGATTGATGAGCTGAATGTAGAAGAAGATCTTACCTATACTGAGCATCCTGTCAGAATTTTGGAAGAATCAGAGAGAGTCACCAGAAACAAGGTGATCAAGATGTGCAAGGTTCAGTGGAGTCGTCATTCAGTGGATGAAGCAACCTGGGAAAGAGAAGAAGACCTCAGAACTGAATATCCACAGTTATTCCCGTCCGCTTCCGAATCTCGAGGGCGAGATTCATCTTAAGGGGGGTAGGTTTGTAACACCCTAAAAATGCCCATTTTGAAATTTAGTAATTAAATCACTTTTATTTAATTTATGCTCATATTTATCTAGTGAAAACAATTATTTATGAGAAATAAAATCAAAGATAAGGCTAGAAACACTTTTGATGCATTCATGCTGGCTGCATTGAGTTTTGTTTGTTTGAAGTTCAAATCGGATTTTAAAATCCAATTTCAAGTTTTGCTTTTAGGCTTGCCCTCTAATTTCCTTTTCTGGCGCTGGGCCGTTTCCCTTTCGGGACCGTCGACTTCGACTAGGACTCTGTCTCGAGACCGACTCTGACGCTACTGCCGTCGCCGAATCCTTCCTTGACGCGCACGCCAAGACTTGGACTCGAGATCGGACTTTGCTCTATTTATAGTCGCCGTCTTGATCTTCCTTTCAATCTTTCCAATCGAGCCACAACCCTAGCTGCCGTTCTCGCCGAGAAGTTCCGCCTCGCTCGAGACCGTTCTCGTCGGAAGAAGTTCCGCCTCGCTCGAGACCCACCCTCGATCTTCGCCGTCGGAGCTTCGCACTCGTCGGAAAGCACTCCAGGAGGTTCGCCTTGAAAACCCGAAGCTCTCCATAGCGTTCTTGCTCCGATTCTTGCCGTGCTCTGCGCTAATTTTGGTCCCCTGTCGACCCAGTAGTTTCTCCGCCGCTGTGTTCGAGCGTCGCTAGCGTCAAGCCTCGAAGCCAGCATACCCCTCGAAAAGCCGTTTTGTTTTGAGCCATTAGATCTAGATCCAACGCCGCCGCGTCAGTTCGAGGCCCTGCTCGAACCGGAGGGTGCCTTCGAAGCTGACTGTTTTGCAAAAGAAGCCTTCACGTTTTCGAAATCAAACCGCAGTCCAACTTGGTTCAAAAGTATTTTCAAATGAGTCCTTTTTCTTTTGTTTTAACCCCTGCAAGTTTTTAAAGTTGCGCCCGAAGCCCAGTTTTGTCTTTTAACAGAAAAACCCTCGAATCTTCAAATAAAATTTTGTTTTGACCCTCGAAACTTTCGCAGTTTAGTCTCGAACCGTAGAGACGCCTTAGCTTCTCTGTTTTAGCTCCGATTTGAGTGATTTTCGCGTTCTTGTGTTCGTAGCGAAGCGTAGATTAGTTTCGAAGCTTTCTTTCTTCTGTTCCTTATTGTTTGGTGTACTGTTCTAATAGATTAATATTGTTTGCATGTAATGGCTTGTTTGGATGCTTGTGTGTTCCTTCGAAAGTCCAGTTGGTGAGCCGTTCACGCTCGAGTTCGAGGGGTACGGGTACCAGCAGCATCAGGAACAGCAGCAGCAGTTTGTAGAAGGCAAGTACAACACAGATAATCCTTGCTACCTAAACACACCTTTACATTATTTATTGCATATGCATGTGTCTAAATTGTTATCCTATTAAGGTTGTTCCTAGTTTTGTTTACCCTATACCTTGATTACCTTGGGTTATTGCATTTGGGTAGAACTCTGCTAGGCGCAGCTACTGTCACAATTATTTTACCATTAATCATGACTTAATGGTTCACTTCAATGTTAATGGTAAAATTTGCTTTTTAGCAACTTGGATCAGGGAACTAGGGCGTATGCTTTGAGCCTGGCCCTAATGTCTCTCCGTAAGGACTGGTTCATAAAGCGGCAACCCAGGAGCCTGTCGTCACCGCCGGAACTATAATGGCTCTGGTCTTGGACAAGTAACTTGTACGGCTTTAATTTAACAGTGGTTACCGAGGGGCCACCGGCGTTATGGGAAGCATGGGTGAGAGTATGGTTTGATCCACCGAGGACGGAGTATCCGTTGGCTATGTCCCCGTGAGGCACAGTCCCGTGTGGGAACTTCCGTATGGCGGGGGTTCTACACGTTGCGCTATTTAATTCTGCTTTTGCATTACTTTTCTGCGATTGGACGCCATTGACCCCCTCGTGCTGCGGCACGGGCGTAAGTCAGTCTCGGTGCCTTGGGTCATGCTGCCTAGGTTGTACCATAACGGCTGCTGTTTTGTTAAAGTGTCTTGTGAAAAGCCTCGTAGCGTCCCTATGCAGTCACACCTCGGAAGTGTTGATGTGCGTGGTTGGGTGCAAAGTTCTTTTGAACTTTTACGCGACTGGTGGGAAAAGGGCGAAACCTCTGCAGAGTGTATAATCTATCATGATAGCCTTGCTCAGGGTCACGAGCGGCCTGGATCCTTTTTGATTAGAAGATGCTGTTTATTATTTCTGTTTAAATGTCTACTTCTACTTCGTTAATTGGGAAAACTCAACCGGGATTCACTTAAATGTTATACCCTCGAGTTATCTCCGACTACCTTCGAGACTCCCTCGAATACTCTCGCAGAGACCCTCGGAATCACTTCCGATGCTACCCTCGATGTCACACTTCGATGGTACCCTTGAAACAGTCTAAAATCAGCCAACTAAAATTTGCTAATGCAGTTCAGCCGTGTCAAACCATACTTTTTAGCCTTCATTAACCGTGCTATATTTGCTAAGTAACTCTGTTACTTACACTTGCTGTTGTTATTATTTTGGGGCAAAATCCCGGATGGGTAACAGATGGATTAGAAGGTACTGCTGCCGTCGAATTTCCTGAAGATCTGCCTTTCTACTAGCTGTGCTCAACCAGTCAGAGTCCCTGTGGTTTATGGACTTCGGCTTCATTTAGATTAGAGAGAGATTAGTCTTTGAGTCTTCCGCTGTAAATTTTCATTAAGTTTGAGTCAATCTCTGATGTAAAACCTTTTATATTATTCGAGCATTGTGTTCTATTATCATATTTGTTTGCTATATGTGTAATGACTTCCTGGGAACACATATGGCCGCATCTCGGGTTTCTGTGTAAATCCGGGTGTGACAATCTTGGAGAAAATCTTAGCTCCTCTCAACTGATCAAATAAGTCTTCAATTCTAGGCAATGGATACTTATTCTTGATGGTTACCTCATTCAATGAACGATAATCCACACACATCCTCAGAGTACCATCCTTTTTACCCACAAAAATTACAGGTGCTCCCCAAGGTGACGAACTAGGACGAATGTAACCTTTATCCAACAATTCCTTAAGTTGTTTCTTAAGTTCTTCTAGTTCATTAACGGCCATTCTATAGGGTCTTTTAGAAATAGGAGCAGTACCAGGTAAAAGCTCAATAATAAACTCAATGTCTCGTTCAGATGGCATACCTAGTAAATCATCTGGGAAGACATCTGAAAACTCACAAACAACTCTGATATCCTCCAAAGGAACACCGCTGGCCTGATTCACTGAGTAAGTTGAAGTTGAGGGTTGGGTGGCTCCGAGTTCAATCTTCTCTCCCTGAGGGCTAGTCAACAACACGGACCTCTTGGCACACTGAATCACCGCATTAAATGCAGCTAACCATCACATTCCAAGTATGACATCAATTTCCTCAGAGTTCAGGACTATCAAATCAGCAGGAAAGTCTACCCCAACTATTTTCAGATTAACTCGGGGGCAGATAAAAGTTGATGTAGAACGAGTTGCCAATGACGGGCAAACCAAATTCTGAAACAGATTCTGTTCGTCCTAATTAAACAGTTGTAACTCTCATTCTGTGTATCCAAAAATCATGATCTTTTGTCTGAACGTAGACTATCAAATTCTGAATCTAACCCAACTTGAATCACCTCAATTGGAATTTTGTGGCTCGAGGTATAAAATAAACAAGATAGCTGTGTCAGGACCACGGGACAGATTCGGGTTGCTCCAATAAAACCATTATATCTCTCTGCAAGAACCTCCAAAAATCACTAAAAATTTCCAGAATCTAGGTTATCAAGTCCTTAATCCAACCCAACTGGATTTACGTCAAACGGAGTTCTGAAGCTCCAGAAACAATTCGAACAGTACCAGGATATCATGCAGCAGCGAGAACAGATTGTCGCATAGCATGATTTATATGAGGGGTACGATTATATGGATTAAGTGATAGTTAAGGGCTAAGATCAGAGACCAAGATAACCCAAAACTAACTAAATTTATTTATTTAATAATTACTCAATTGTGGTCATCACTCCACAATTAAGTTCAATCATTACAAAGATCCAAATCACACAATTTAGCACGAAAACAAACATCTCTACCACACTTTTAAACCAAACTAAATCACAAGCTACCCACGAGTCTCAACGATTCTAAACGTACTGAACTAACAAAAGAGAGGGTATCCTATCTTAATAGGTATGGGTGAAGCAACTAGACGATCCACCAAGCACTGTCTAGCGGGGCGGTGAATGACCCATCAACCCTTCTATATCATCATCCAAGGGCGGAATTGCTTCTCCTTTGAGTTCAGCTATCAGCCTCTTGTTCTTCCTTCGTTTAGCAGCGAGTTCTTCACGCACTTTTTGTAGCTCCCTT
Source organism: Echinochloa phyllopogon (assembly GCA_033239725.1). Lineage (NCBI taxonomy): Eukaryota > Viridiplantae > Streptophyta > Magnoliopsida > Poales > Poaceae > Echinochloa > Echinochloa phyllopogon. The sequence goes on along the minus strand of BTCW01000009.1, from coordinate 3,489,471 downwards.
GTGGTGTCATCGACGTGCACGTTGAGCATCTGGGTGAACGCCACCTGGACGTTGAGTGTAGAGTTTACACCTGGCGGTTGTGGCACAACCCCAGTTGGAGTGCCTTGCTGCCTTCGAGGAAGATATGCCCAAGCAGTGTGACGTACTTCAGCAGCCTCCTCATGACAAAGCACAGAAAGTGCCCGTCTTGCTGCATCCTGTATTCCAGCTTCAAAGGTTGATCTCATGGCGATGGCATGGTGCACTGCAGCCTCTTTGGTTCCTCCAAACTCTTAATCAGGCTCCCTGATGTATACAGCGACTTCCCAGTCCTCTGAGTGATCTGGATGTGTCCTCCTTCTTCCACAATATTCTATCTCCACTGGGTAGTTCAGACGCTCGAAGAGCATTCGAAGCATCATAGGAAACCCATTGTTGCCTCCGTCGTGGTGGTGAATAGTCACTACCCACATGTCAGGCGGCGGAGAGGGTCCTTCACTTCCTTCAGATCCAGCTGGAGCATTCCCTACTGAGTTGACTTCTTCATTCATTACTTCCATCTCTTCAGGTTTCGGTTCCACTTCTTGCACCGCATGCGACGAAAAAGAGGAAAGAGTGCTTGCCAATCTACGAGCACCTTGTCTTGTCAACACCATCTATGGTTTAAGCAAGAAAGGGGTGAGAACAGTTCTAGAGACATCAGAACCAGGTGAGATAGAGAAAAGATAGAACATAAAAGCAAAATCAAGGAGGAGACAATTATCAATGACCAGGAATAATAGTAAACTAAACCAAGAATAGCTAGAACAAGAGTACTTAAGCAAAATAATCCTTAGAGAATGACCATTGCTATCGAGGCTTGCGTCCTACAGTCAACATAGCTCTGATACCACCTCTGTCACACCCAGTTTTAAAGGCAAAACTAGGTGCATCTCATATGTGCGCCAGGATCAGTTTACACACATATGGTAGACGTCACAAGAGAATATCCATAACCATGCATAACGAAAGAGTATTATAGTGTATTTATTACAATCTCAGAGTTGACTCAAATGTCATAGCGGAAGACTTAAATAAACGTTCATCTAACGAAGCAAAAGTGACTCCAACTCCACAGGCAATTGACTGGGGGAGACTCGCCTAGAACTCCTCAAAATCCTCAAAATTCTCCCAATCTGAGCAGCATTCCGGGTGTAGTAGATGCAATAAAAGAAAGAAAGAAAAACAACAAGTATGAGCAGATAACGTACTCAGCAAATGTAATATGACATACAAGGCTGAGGCAAAAAGGTTGGCTGACCATACCGCAGTAAGCACTTTTAGTTGGTCAAGTTTTATTAAGCAACTATTTACTAGCAAATGAAAGTATATACCACCCACAAATTAATGAATGTCATATTCCCAACATATTCATATAACCACGATTTAGATCATGTTCAAGTATGATTATCATGTAAGGGTCCAGGCCGCTCTTGACCGTGAGCACGGCTGTTATAACAGTTTTACACTCTGCAGAGGTTGTACACTTTCACCATAAGCCGTGATTCCCATTGCCGAAGCAATGTACCCTTCCCACACCACGTGGACCGAATACTGGGTTTCACTATGAGACCTTTACAAAAGCACCCTAATAAATGATAGCCCGCTAAGGTTTCCGGTTCAGAAGCAAAGCATAACCCTCCCTAATGAGGTCTGTCTCTTACCAAAGCCCACAGCTCAAGAGGACCGAGCTATACCCCGTCAACCGCCGCCCCCCATGCCCCTTTCGAGTAAAGCTACCATAAACCAGAGCACATAATTAGTCAGTCAAAGCTAGAGCCACATGGCACTCATGGTTGTACTGTTTTCCTGGGTGGTTCTCCATGTTCCAATTAAAAAAAAGATATAATCTTGCCAATTAATTATTTAAAAGAGTATATGGAACATAGAGTAGGGGTTCATTTAACCAATCCCAGTTGAGCAAGCTAAGCATCATCTACCATCAAAGTTAATTAAATAACCCAATTTCAGGGATAGGAAAAATATAGTGGCTAGGCAAATCCTTAAATAGGAACCCATCAAATTAATACACATGCATGGGTGGTGAAATTAATAATTATTAGGACATTTGCATGACATAATACACTTGCCTTCTTCCCAACTCTGTTGCTGCTCAAATCCTTCCCCAACAGTTGGTTCTTCAGAGAAATCCTCGAACTGGTCGTTTCCTAATCGCATCACAGATTCACATGCAAGGGAACAATACAACAAATAAGAAACAATACACCAAACAATTCCAACAGGAGAAAACAACAGCACAAAACTAATCTACGTGTTACAACGAACGCGTGAGCGCGAGAATCACTAAAATCGGAATTAAAACGCAAAAGATATGGCTTTTCTAAGGTTCAGAGACTTGCTGGCAAAGTTTTAAAACTTCCAGGGACTTAACTGCGAAAAACCAGGGGCTAAAACATAATTTTGTATAAAAACTCGAGGGTTTTCATGTAAAAAGACAAAGCTTGGACCTCGGGCATAATTTTAAATCTTGCAGGGGCTAAAACAGAAGAAAACAGGACCTATTTGGAATTATTTTTGAACTAAACTGGACCGCGGGTTGATTTTGAAAAACTTGGAGGGCTCTTTAGCAAATTTGCCACTGTTGACCGGTATCTGGTCTAATTGACTCGGGCTGGATCTAATCTAGGCCGTTGGATCGCGATCGAAGGGTCGGGAACGGCTCGGGCGGAGGGGAGACGGCGGCGGCTGGCGACGAGTTATGGCGGCGGCGGAGCTCTGCAAGATCGGCGACGAGCGATTTAGCGCGAAGCACGGCCAAATTTGAGATGGGAACGCGAAGGAGAGGTGCGTGATGTCGAGGCGAACCTCCTAGGGTGCTTCACGACGAAGGAGCGGCGGCGACGACGCGAATCGACGACGGCGACTTGAGCTCGGCGGTGACACTAGGGTTGCTCGGGTTTTGCGGCTTGACTCGATGGGAGAGACAGCGGCAAGGCGGCCGGGTTAAATAGGCCAGAGCAGGGGCTCGGCCAAGCCTAGGTGTTCGTGTCCCAGCCGGACACGGCGGCGGCGGCGGATCGGACTCGACGAGGAGTCCGGGTCGGCGACGGGAGGAAGAAGGGAGAGCTGACAGGTGGACCCCACCTATCGGCGAGAGGGAGAGAGAGCAGCGGGGGAAAGAAGAGTGGGCCGAAGATGGGCCTAAAGCGAAACGGGCCGAGCGGGGAGAAAGGATTCGGCCCGGGAAAATGGAAAGAAGCGCGGGGAGGAAAAGCGAGCGGGAGAAAAAGTAGAGGGGGCACAACCGGACTGGGCCAAGAGTTGAAGGGGCGAAACCGAACTCGGCTATTTAAACTTTTCTAAAACTCAAACAAAAGCAAATCAAATTCGAATTTAAACAGAATTTAAATTCCAACTTGATTTACTAGCAACCAAAAATATATGCAACAGCATGAATGCAACAAAAACTTATTTTGAATAAAATAATTATTTAATGTGATATTTAATTTGATAAAAAGGCTAGAAATTCCAATTAAATCCTAGAAAATTTATTTAAGCCTTAATAAATCCTAGAAAAATTTAGAGGGTTGCTACAATTTAATTGTGATGAATTTTAGGGTGTTACACCGCGACGAAAAGATGGAGGCGTATTGCAACGAGGTTCGCCGTCTCGAGGACAAATTCTATGGCCTCGAGCTGAACCATATCGTGCGCAAATACAACGAGGAAGCGGATCAGATGACCAAGATCGCGTCAGAGCGAATCACCGTTCCTCCGAACGTCTTCGCCCGCGACCTCGACCGACCCTCCGTCAACCTCGAACCAAAAGCCGCAGCCCTCGGGACGCCCTCGGAGGCTGCGGAGGTCGAACCCATGGAAGAGGACCCCTCGAAAGAGGGGCTCGAAGCCCTCGACGCTGAAATTTCTTCGGCCGAGGCCATGGAAATCGACGTGGACACGCGACCGCAAGACTGGCGCAGCCCATACCTCGCGTGGATCGATCGCGGGGAGCTGCCCTCGGACCGAACCGAGGGGCGCCGCATCGCCAGAAGGGCCAAGACCTTTGTCTCGGTCGGCGGCGAGCTGTACAAGCGCAATGCCTCAGGGATTCTGCAGCGCTGCATCCCCATCCCCGAGGTAAGGCAGTTGATCCGTGACATCCACGCCGGAGCATGCGGGCACCACGCGGCGCCACGTACCCTCGTGGGTAACGCGTTCCGGCAAGGCTTTTACTGGCCTACCGCCGTTTCCGACGCGAACGAAGTCGTGCGCACCTGCGAAGGGTGCCAATTTTACGCACGGAAGACGCATCTCCCGGCGTACGCCCTGCAGACCATCCCTGTAACATGGCCTTTCGCGGTCTGGGGGTTGGATCTCGTGGGGCCTTTCCGCCCAGCGCCCGGGGGCTTCACCCACTTGTTGGTGGCCATCGACAAGTTCTCGAAGTGGATCGAAGTCCGGGCAATCACCAGCATCAAATCCGAGCAGGCCGTGTTGTTCTTCACCGACATCATCCACCGATTCGGGGTACCCAACTCGATCATCACCGACAATGGCACCCAATTCACCGGCAAGAAGTTCTTGGAGTTCTGCGACGACCATCACATTCGCGTCGATTGGTCGGCTGTGGCGCATCCACAAACGAACGGCCAAGTAGAACGTGCCAACGGCATGATACTACAAGGCCTGAAGCAAAGAATCTTCAACAAGCTAAACAAGTTTGGCCGGAAAATGGGTTGCTGAGCTGCCATCAGTGATCTGGAGTCTCAGGACAACCCCAAGCAGGGCCACGGGTTTCAGCCCGTTCTTCCTCGTCTACGGCGCCGAAGCCGTCCTCCCAACGGACTTGGAATACGGGTCTCCGAGGCTCAAGGCCTACCAAGAGGAGCAAAACCAGCGAAACCGTGAGAATTCACTGGACCAGGTGGATGAGGCGCGAGATGTAGCGTTGCTCCACTCAGCGCGCTACCAGCAATCGCTCCGGCGGTATCAGGCTCGGAAGGTGCGGCGTCGAGACCTCCAAGAAGGGGACCTGGTGCTGAGACTGCGCCAGGACAATCGAGAGCGCCACAAGCTCACTCCGCCATGGGAAGGACCATTCATCGTCGCCAAAGTCCTCAAGCCTGGCACTTACAAGCTGGCGAACGAGAAGGGCGAGGTCTTCACCAACGCCTGGAACATCCAACAGCTACGTCGCTTCTATCCTTAAAACTCTTAGTATTTCTTGTAAATACTTCATGTTCTTAGTTAACAACGATGAAAAGTTTGCGAAAAACATGGAAACATTGTTACTAACGGCATGAATAAGGGGGACTTGGTTCTATTCTCGACCTAGTCTTGATAAAGCCAAGCCCCCCTCGGGGGCTACAGGGGGGTTTACCCCCCTAATCGTCCCAATTTTCGAAAATTGTGCTAAAACTCAAGAGCGCTTAGAGAAATGCGGGGCGCGAGCTAACTAAAGCTGGAGCCGGCTGAGCCGTGAGACCGCCTACGCCCTCGAAGGGATACGGCATCTCCCTCTCCACTCCATGCCTCGATTACTCGCGGATTCGAAATACCCGGCCAAAATCTCTCCAAGCCAAGAGCAGCACAACGGAACGATTAAACTGGTTACCAGGCCTTTTCTCCTTAAATCTAGAAAGGTGAAAGCAAGGCACGAGTCTACCGCGGCTGAGAGTCGGTAGAGTCGTGGGACCGCTTACGCCCTCGAAAGGCTATGGCATCCCCCTCACCACTCGACGCCAAAGTTACTCCTCTGCCGAAACCGATCTAGAGTTAGGAGGAAGGCACGGCACGCCAAACAAACGAAACTTCGATTGCTGTCGGGGACGAACCCAGGGGGTCCCCTCACCATCAGGGTAATCACCCTCCAAAAAAACATTAACCACGAAAGGCCGAATCACCGGCATCCCGGAAAGGCCACCAGGGCAGCGCGGTCCGACACGACTCACGGCCCAAAACAGCCGTCCGAACCCGCCTAACAAAGGGACCGAGCCACGCGCCCTCGTCTCCACCTCGCTCAAGGGCCGCGCACCCCCTTGAGCAGGCACAACGCAAACTCCGCCTCGCTCGAGGGCCGCGGACCCCCTCGAGCGGGCGAGCCAACTCCGCCTCGCTTAAGGCCAACCCTCTACTCAACGCGGCGCACTCCGGCGCCCCGCCCGACAACGGCATTCAATGCCCGCCCCATCAGGCGGGCGCCAAAGTCAAAAGGCAATCTTTCCCCACGCCGCGCCGCTGACACCAACAGAGCTCGCTGTTCCACCTGCTCCGGTCACTGTGCGTCCTCACCGGCGCTGTGCGGACGCACGCGGTACTGCGCAAGACCCTGTGCGGACTGGCAGGCGTCATTCCGCACCACTTTTCCACCCGCTCCCGTCCATTTTCCCCAGGACGCCCCTCGAATGGGCATGGGGAACCCTCGAACGAATATGTGAACAACAATCGAGTACAGGCTCCGATCAGGCGCGGCCTGGTGATGACGAACGCCGGGTCAAATCCACCAACTCTCGGCCATCCCCTGATGAGCCAGGCACGCCGCGCACTGTGGTCGATGGCGACCACCACGCCGACCCCTGTGCTGCCAACTCCCGTCCTTCTTCACCTGCCCCGCCCTCGAAGCAACCGGCAACGGCACCCTCGAAATCGCTCCAGGACAAGCACAGGGACAGCCACGACACTCGCAGAGGCCGGAGCTCGCCATAAATCCCCTGCCAGGGTCAAGGACGACCGCACGACCGGCGCCATGCTCTCCAGTGAGCACCTCTGTAGCACACACTGTACCTGTACTTGTAAGCCCCTCCCCCCTTTTCCCCTTGGCCTATAAGAGGAGGAGACGGGGGGACACGACAGGGGGCCGGGCTCGCACGATATTGGCACTCGCCTCAATCACCTTCACACTCATCTTTCAGGGACTTGGAGACTCTTTCTCCTCTCCCACCTCGCTTGTAGCCCCCCCCCCCCCACCGCAAGCACTCCGGTGCAAGATAGTACAGCGCCCCGAGTGCACTCTGCTGGACGTACGACCTCGTGGTCGGAACCAGGATAAACCCTTGTCTCCCTCCAGCACAACCGCCTCCTGCCTCCCTCCAGTAGGGGCCGTAGCGGTAGCACAGCCCCCCTGCTCGCCCGTTTCCGTCGCCGGGGGGCCGTGCCCCGGCTCCACCTCCGCCACCAGGGGCGTCCCCTCCCGCCCCGCCTCCGCCGACCGGGAATCTCGCGCCCCCGGTGCCGGCTCCACCGGCGTCACTGCGGACATCGCTGCGGGACACGGAGTCCCGCGCGAACGCAATCCCCCGGCGTGAGGGGAATCCGACGCCCCAACCTTCAACGCCTTCTTAGGCGCAAGGCTGGGGTCGGCCTTGGCGGCACCCCGCGTGCTGAATCAAAAAGGAAAGAGTGGAAATCACGAAACAAAAAACCAAACAAGGATGGAAAGCTACGAAAAAGTTCGAGGCAGAACTTACCGGACGCAACCCTGCAGCACCTGCAGCTTCCGCTTCGAGCCGCCCATTGAGGGAGCCCTCCTCGAACTCGAGGACCCCCTCAAACCGCTCGGGGGCTGCAAACCCCCCGAGCCCTCGGCACTCAATCCGCTGCGGCGCGGCGCAGAGGAGGAAGTCGCTCGCGCCCACGACGCCGCGGGTCGAGCAGGCGCGACCACCGTCCGCGCCGCCCCCAGCGCAATATCGCCTTGGCTCACCGCGCTCGCCCCGGGCAGCAGCGCGGCCATCTCCTCCTCCTCACCGGCGGGCGGAAACCCGCCGGCATCGATCTCCTCCTCCTCATCCTCCTCCTCGCTGGGAGGGTCCGGGGAGTCCTCGGGGCACGACGGCGGCTCCCCGCCGTCCTTCCTCCACCGGCGAAGCGCCGACTGGTGCGCGTTCCGCCTGGCTTGCCTCCTCCGGCTGCTGGCTCTCTTCGCCTCCTTTGCATCCCTCTCGCGGTCACGACGGGCGCGGTTCGAAGCGCGCACCTCCGGAGTCGGCGCGAGGGAGCGGTAAAGGCCGCAGTTCACCTCCTGAAATCACGATGAATTGAGGAAGGGGATTCTAAATTAATCAATCCAACAGCTCGAAGAGGGAGAATGGCGACTCACCGACAAAACGTGGTCCTCGTCGGGGCACAGCCGGAATGACCAGAGGTCGCTCGGCATGGTGTCGGGATGCACCGCCGTTCGCACCCTCGTAACGACGTACTCTTCAAGCAGCGGCTCCGACAACATGCGCGAAGCCACCAGTGCCGCCGGGTCGGCGCCCTCCGTCATCCGGAACAGAGGAAGCTGCCTCTCCATATGGGGAACCACCCGGCGGCGATGACAGTGCGCGAGCACATGCGCCACGGTTAGGCCCGACCCCTCCAGGGTACGAAGGGCGTCGACGACAGGGCGGAGCCTCTTCCGCTGACCTTCGCCGGAAACGCCATAGCTCCAGGAGTCGGCCTTCTCCGTCAAGACCTTGCCGGTGTACTCCGGCAACCCCAGGCCGTCGTTGCGCAGGTAAAACCATCCCTTGGCCCAGCCGCTGTTGTTGGTGGTCATCCTGCAGGCCGGGTACAGGTACTTCCTAGACTCAACCGGCGTGAGCATAAGACCGCCGGCACACGAAGAACGGCGCACCCCCTCCCCGCGTCGGACGTGCTGAGCTCGGTGCGGAAGAGGTGGACCCACAGGTCCCAGTGCGCCTCGATCCCCAACACAGCCTCGCAGACGCCGACAAAGGCCGCCGCCTGCGAGATAGCGTTGGGAGAAAAGTTGTGGAGCTCCACGCCATAGTAATGGCAGAGGCCCCGCATGAACTGGCTGGCGGGCGCGTTGAAGCCCCGCTCGTGGAAGCGGATGAAGCTCACCACGTACCCCGCCGGCGGATTCGGCACCCTGGCCGCCAGCGCCGGGACAATCCACGCCGGCCGCGCCGAATCGCCCCGGGGCGAAAGCTGCCCGCCGTTCACCAGGCCCTCCAGGAGGTGCTCGGTAGCAGTGGACGGAGTCCACTCGGTGACACCTTCAACGATCACCATGGCGGACGGCGGAACAGGGAGCGCGGAGCAAAGGCGACGAAGGCAAGAAGGACGAACGGAGTGCGACTAGCGGGCTCGGAAGCAAACGAAAGGCAGAGGCAAGAGCTGGTGCGAGGAATGGCGAAGGTAAGAAATCCCCTTCCTCCCCCGCTTTCCTTTTGTAAGGGAGCAGGCTCGTCCCTGCCGCGACACGCCAACCCACTAGCAACGGGCCGAACGCACGCATAACGCGTCACTGACAACCGGGGACCCACCTCCCCTTTTTTTCCCGCGGAACGGCACGCGTGAGCGGCGGCATTTACTGCGGCACGGTAAAACAAAACGACGCGGCAGCAGCGCCCGACCGCCCGTCGCCTCGCCTCTCCCCGACGCACACCAACTCCGCCTAAAAAGGCACGCCCACTACGCCCATCTCGCCCACTCCGCGCCACGTCACCCACGACCGCGCCCGCCAGCGGTCATGAGCAGACCCGCAAACCGAAACGTGAAACCGCCCTACCGTTGGGTTCCTTCCAAGGTAAAGCAACGACGTCCCTCCGTCCCGAGGCGCAGGGTGCTACTAATCAGGGACTCGAAGCCCGGGCCTCGAAAAGGTTCGACGGGCGCCCCAGATTAAGCGATGCAAAGGCTGCCGGTCACGCTCGACCAACCCTCGAGCCCGCCGCTCGAGGGCGACCTGCACCTTCCGCAAGGCCCTACTGATCAGGAGTACGAAGCTTGGCTCACGAAAGAGTTCGACAGGCGCTCCAGATCAACAGAGTCCGGGACAATTCGGGCGTGTTCAACGGACTTTACCCCGAACGCGAAGTTTGGGGATGCCCCTATTGTGTTCGAGGCCGGACAAAGGCAGCTATTGGGGGGATCCCAACGAGGGAGAGCTTTCGCGCCCTCGGTCCCTGCGAAAGGGACCGAGCCCCACCTAGCAAACCTTTGCAAGCGCTACATGGACGTGTCTCCGGACCACGAGCCGACCCCTAGCGAATGGGGCACGGACGTCCACTTGAACTACCCGCTAACAGCTCACCGAGGCATCCGTGTACGCTGCCCGATTCGAGGGTTGCACGAATGACCTTACCCCTCTCCCCCGCGAAGGGGAAGCGAGGGTCGCAACTCAAAGACAAGAAGCCCCTCCGATCGCCTCCGCTCGGGCCAGGAGCTCGGGGGCTCCTTGCAGCATGTCCTCCTCCTCTTATGCGCGAAACACGTCGAAGCCGTGTAGGGTCCGCCCCCCGAATTCCATATAACTCGGTCTCACCCCCACCACGTCAAAAGGGGAGCGACTGACACAACCCTCGAAAGTCAAAGCCCTTGCACGAGTGAATCCACTCCTCCAAGGGCTCGGGGGCTACACCCGCGGGTGCGCTCGCGTGCCCCCACGGAAGAACGTGCATAATCAAGAAGGAGTAATCCCCGCAGAATGCCCGGGAACGATCCCGCGAACCATCAGCCTCTGCCCGACTGATTCTTAGTCCGACAGAGACTCGAGGGCTACTGTCGGGGACAGACCCAGGGGGTCCCCTAATCATCGGGATAATCACCCTCAAAAAACAATATACCACGAAAGGCCGAATCACCGGCAGCCCGGAAGGGCCACCAAGGCAGCTCGGCCCGTCACAGCCTATCGCGGCCCAAGAAAGGCCGTCCGAGCTCGTGTGTCGAGGGGACCCGAGTCGCTACCCCCATCTCTGCCTCGCTCGAGGGCCGCACACCCTCGAGCAGGCACAACACAAACCCCGCCTCGCTCGAGGGCCGCGCACCCCCTCGAGCGGGCGAGCCGACTCCACTCAACGCGGCGCACTCCGATGCCCCGCCCGACAACGGCATTCAATGCCCGCCCCATCAGGCGGGCGCCAAAGTCAAAAGGCAATCTTTCCCCACGCCGCGCCGCTGACACCAACAGAGCTCGCTGTTCCACCTGCTCCGGTCACTGTGTGTCCTCACCGGCACTGTGCGGACGCACGCGGTACTGCGCAAGACCCTGTGCGGACTGGCAGGCGTCATTCCGCACCACTGTTCCACCTGCTATCGTCCTTTCCCTCTGGGACGCCCCTCGAATGGGCATGAGGAACCCTCGAACGAATATGTGTACAGCAACCGAGTACAGGCTCCGATCAGGCGCGGCCTGGTGATGACGAACGCCAGGTCGCGTCCACCAACTCTCGGCCATTCCCTGGTAAGCCGGGCACGCCGCGCACTGTGGTCGACAGCAGGCGCCATGCCGACCCCTGTGCTGCCAACTCCCGTCCTTCTTCACCTGCCCCGCCCTCGAACCAACCAGCGACGGGCAGCTGGACACGGATTACGGCAACGACACCCCTCGAAACCGCTTCAGGACAAGCACAGGCACGACCGCGACACTCGCAGAAGCCGGGACTCGCCATAAATCCCCCGCTAGGGTCAAGGACGACCGGACGCCCGGCGCCATGCTCTCTAGTGCACTCCTCTGTAGCACACACTGTACCTGTACTTGTAAGCCCCTCCCCCTCCCTTCTCTCCTTGGCCTATAAAAGGAGGGAGCGAGAGAAACAGAGGGAGGAGGGAAAGGGAAGGGAAACAGAGGGAACGAAACAGAGAGGACGAACGAACAACCACACGCATCACCTCACTCGATATCGGCACTCGCCTAAATGACACCCATTTTCAGGGACTTGGAGACTCTTTCTCCTCTACCGCCTCGCTTGTAGCCCCCAGTGCAAGCACTCCGGTGCAAGATAGTACAACGCCCTGAGCGCACTCTGCTGGACGTACGACCTCGCAGTCGGAACCAGGATAAATCCTCGCCTCATTGTGCTAGCTCTTGCATCAACCGTCAGGGGACGGGACACAGCGCATTCTGTGTGGCGCTGGGGATTAGCCGACTAATCCCAGCACCGACAGAAATCTTTCAACACAGATACGAGATCGTGCTAACCCACGAAAAGGTTAGACACAAACAGGATTCATTCCTCACACACCACGAATGGCGAGATCACGATAAGAAATTACACTCGGCCATAGGCCGTTTTAAAGATACAAAGACCGGAGCCACCCTGGCGGGGCTCTTGTTTTACTTCAGTTAGCCGGCCGGCACACTATCGCGAGAAACAGTTTCCACAGCTTTCTCATTGATTTTCCTCTGGCATCCAGCTAACCGAAGAACTTGGTGGTCAGGCGGCCGCGGAGCGGAGGTCGTTGGACCACTTGACCGCCCAACAGGGCCTAGCTTTCACGCCCTACCGTCGATGAGTGCCCTCGCGAGGATGATAGCCGGCGAACATCATCCGCTAGTCTCCTAGCGAACGACGCGCCCGCCGCAACGTCCTTGCGGCGCCTCGGCTCCGGCAAGGTCACCACCTCCCCGATGAGGAGTGCGATGCCCTGCTCCTTTCCCACAGCATGCCCACCACCTCTCGTCGACTTTCTTCTGGCATCAATGGCGCACGCCAAGGACGAAACCCCAGGCCACTCTACTCCCGCTCTCAAACCCATCGGGAGGATGAAGCTCATGACTCTGCATACCTGACAAGCTACACAAGAACCCGGTGATGATCTTCTCCCCCGCCTGGACGCCTGCTTTTATAGACGCCCAGGGGTCGCGACTGTTACTCCCGTGGGTGAAGGATCGCGAGATTCTCGTGCGGGTGCGAACTGCCAGCCGTACCAAGCGGGCAGCCTCGATCGCCTCTTTAACTCGGCCTGACAGCGATGCGGTTCCCGCGCCCAACGACCCACGGGCGAATCAGCCGCGGACCAGGTGGACGAACCAGGAAAAAGGAAGTCACCCGAATGCACCCGAACAGGGAGCCAGCTCAAGTCACTAATGATTGGGCCCAGCCGCGTGGAAAACCGTCCCAAGGCGGGCAACCGCGTTTATCCAGTGTGCGGCAAGGTGAGTCGGCACGCAAGACGTCCAGATCGTCGTGTCGCCTCAGGCATTGCCGGAAAGTGACGCTTCGCCATAAAAGGCGCGCTCGTTCAAGCCGCGCCATCACCAGCAGCCTGACCGCCGGTCCGGGGAGCGCACGCGTTATAGTGCGGCCGCTGACACCTGGGCCAGGCGCGCGTACCACGCTGATGATGAACCCGGGGACCCCCTTCCCCTTTTTTCCCGCGAAACAGTTCGCGTGAGCGGCGGCATTTACTGCGGCGTGGTAAAACGAAACGACGCGGCAGCGGCGCCTGACCGCCCGTCGCCTCACCTCTCCCCGGCGCACGCCAACTCCGCCTAAAAAGGCGCGCCCACTACGCCCACCTCGCCCACTCCGCGCTACGTCAGCCACGACCGCGCCCGCCAGCGATCGTGCGCAGACGTGCAAACCGAAACGTCAAACCACCCTACCGTTGGGTTCCTTCCAAGGTAAGGCAACGACGTCCCTCCAGCCCGAGTCGCAGGGTGCTACTAATCAGGGGCTCGAAGCCCGGGCCTCGAAAAGGTTCGACAGGCGCCCTAGATTAAGTGATGCGAAGGCTGCCGGTCACGCTCAACCAACCCTCGAGCCCGCTGCTCGAGGGCGACCTGCACCTTTCGCAAGGCCCTACTGATCAGGAGTACGAAGCTTGGCCCGCGAAAGGGTTCGACAGGTGCTCCAGATCAACAGAGTCAGGGACAATTTGGGCGTGTTCAACGGACTTTACCCCGAACGCGAAGTTTGGGGACGCCCCTGTTGTGTTCGAGGCCGGACAAAGGCAGCTAGTACGGGGGATCCCAACGAGGGAGAGCTTTCGCGCCCTCGGTCCCTGCAAAAGGGACCAAGCCCCACCTAGCAAACCTTTGCAAGCGCTACATGGACGTGTCTCCGGACCACGAGCCGACCCCTAGCGAACGGGGCACGGACGTCCACTTGAACTACCCGCTAACAGCTCACCGAGGCATCCGTGTACGTTGCCCGATTCGAGGGTTGCACGAATGACCTCACCCTTTCCCCCGCGAAGGGGAAGCGAGGGTCGCAACTCAAAGACAAGAAGCCCCTCCGATCGCCTCCGCTCGGGCCAGGAGCTCGGGGGCTCCTTGCAGCATGTCCTTCTCCTCTTATGCACGAAACACGTCGAAGCCGTGCAGGGTCCGCCCCCCGAATTCCGTATAACTCGGTCTCACCCCCACCACATCGAAAGGGGAGCTACTGACACAACCCTCGAAAGTCAAAGCCCTTGCACGAGTGAATTCACTCCTCCAAGGGCTCGGGGGCTACACCCGCGGGTGCGCTCGCACGCCCCCACGGAAGAATGTGCATACTCAAGAAGGAGTAATCCCCGCAGAATGACCGGGAACGATCCCGCAAACCATCAGCCTCTGCCCGACTGATCCTTAGTCCGGCAGAGACTCGGGGGCTACTGTCGGGGACGAACCCAGGGGGTCCCCTAACCATCGGGGTAATCACCCTCCAAAAAAACATTAACCATGAAAGGCCGAATCACCGGCATCCCGGAAAAGCCACCAGGGCAGCGCGGCCCGACACGACTCACGGCCCAAAACAACCGTCCAAACCCGCCTAACAAAGGGACCGAGCCACGCGCCCTCGTCTCCACCTCGCTCGAGGGCCGCGCACCCCCTCGAGCAGGCACAACGCAAACTCCGCCTCGCTCGAGGGCCGCGCACCCCCTCGAGCGGGCGAGCCAACTCCGCCTCGCTCAAGACCAACCCTCTACTCAACGAGGCGCACTCCGGCGCCCCGCCCGACAACGGCATTCAATGCCCGCCCCATCAGGCGGGCGCCAAAGTCATAAGGCAATCTTTCCCCACGCCGCGCCGCTGACACCAACAGAGCTCGCTGTTCCACCTGCTCCTGTCACTGTGCGTCCTCACCGGCGCTGTGCGGACGCACGCGGTACTACGCAAGACCCTGTGCGGACCGGCAGGCGTCATTCCGCACCACTGTTCCACCCGCTCCCGTCCTTTTTCCCCAGGACGCCCCTCGAATGGGCATGGGGAACCCTCGAACGAATAAGTGAACAGCAATCGAGTACAGGCTCCGATTAGGCGCAGCCTGGTGATGACGAACGCCGGGTCAAATCCACCAACTCTCGGCCATCCCCTGATGAGCCAGGCACGCCGCGCACTGTGGTCGATGGCGACCACCACGCCGACCCCTGTGCTGCCAACTCCCGTCCTTCTTCACCTGCCCCGCCCTCGAAGCAACCGGCAACGGACAGCTGGATACGGATTGCGGCAACGGCACCCTCGAAATCGCTCCAGGACAAGCACAGGGACAGCCACGACACTCGCAGAGGCCGGAGCTCGCCATAAATCCCCTGCCAGGGTCAAGGACGACCGCACGACCGGCGCCATGCTCTCCAGTGAGCACCTCTATAGCACACACTGTACCTGTACTTGTAAGCCCCTCCCCCCCTTTTCCCCTTGGCCTATAAAAGGAGGAGACGGGGGGACACGACAGGGGGCCGGGCTCGCACGATATTGGCACTCGCCTCAATCACCTTCACACTCATCTTTCAGGGACTTGGAGACTCTTTCTCCTCTCCCACCTCGCTTGTAGCCCCCCCCCCCCCACCGCAAGCACTCCGGTGCAAGATAGTACAGCACCCCGAGCGCACTCTGCTGGACGTACGACCTCGCGGTCGGAACCAGGATAAACCCTTGTCTCACCGTGTTAGGTCTTGCATCAACCGTCAGGGGACGGGACACAGCGCATTCTGTGTGGCGCTGGGGATTAGCCGCCCAATCCCAGCACCGACAATTGCAAAACCCTAACTAAATCCGAACGTCCTTATTTACCATACTGCTAACTGCGAAAATACGGGACCAAACTCCCGGAATCATTGCAGGAACTCACGGAGACGGACTCGGCATCCCAGAGATCGCAAGAAAGGTCTGATCTTCCTTCGGTCGAAACCTAGAAAACGTTATTAGCCCTTTCCCCTCAAAGATCAAGGAAGAGTAAAAGCAAGGCGTGAGCTACTATAGAGGATAGTTGACCGGGTCATGGGACCGCTTACCCTTTCGAAAGGCTACGGCATCCCCCCTGTCGCACAACGCTCAAGTCGCTCACGAAATCGAAATCCTTTGCTAAAGTCGTTCCTAAATCATGAGCAAAGGTGCAATATCGCACCGAAATCTTTCATTACGGATACGAGATCGTGCTAACCCACGAAAAGGTTGGACACAAACAGGATTCATTCCTTACACGCCACGAACGGCGAGATCACGATAAGAAATTACACTCGGCCATAGGCCGTTTTAAAGATACAAAGACTGGAGCCACCCTGGCGGGGCTCTTGCACTACTTCAGTTAGCCGGCCAGAACGCTATCGCGAGAAACAGTTTCCACAGCTTTCTCGTCGATTTTCCTCTGGCATCCAGCTAACTGAAGAACTTGGTGGCCGGGCGGCTGCAGAACGGAGGACGTTGGGCCACTTGACCGCCCAACAGGGCCTGGCTTTCGCGCCCTGCCGTCGATGAGTGCCCTCGCGAGGATGACGGCCGGCGAACGTCATCCGCTAGTCTCCTGGCGAACGACGCGCCCGCCGCAACGTCCTTGCAGCGCCTCGGCTCCGGCAAGAGCACAGCCTCCCCGATGAGGAGCGCGATGCCCTGCTCCTTTCCCGCAGCATGCCCACCACCTCTCGTCGACTTTCTTCTGGCATCAATGGCGCACGCCAGGGATGAAACCCCGGACCACTCTACTCCCGCTCTCAAACCCATAGGGAGGATGAGGCTCATGACTCCGCATACCTGACAAGCTACACAAGAACCCGGTGATGATCTTCTCCCCCGCCTGGACGCCTGCTTTTATAGGCGCCCAGGGGTCACGACTGTTACTCCCGTGGGTAGAGGATCGCGAGATTCTCGTGCGGGTGCGAACTGCCAGCCGTACCAAGCGGGCGACCTTGATCGCCTCTTTGACTCGGCTTGACCACGATACGGTTCCCGCGCCCAATGACCCACGGGCAAATCAGCCGCGGACCAGGTGGACAAACCGGGACAAAGGGAGGCACCCGAACGGGGAGCCGGCTCAGGTCACTGATGATCGGGCCCGACCGCGTGGAAAACCGTCCAAGGCGGCCAACCACGTTTACCTAGTGTGTAGCGAGGTGAGTCAGCGCGCCAGACGTCCAGATCGTCGCATCGCCTCAAGCCTTGCCCGAACGTGACGCTTCGCCATAAAAGGCGCGCCCGTTCAGGCCACGCCATCACCAGCAGCCTGACCGCCCGGTCCGGGGAGCGCGCGCATGTTGGCACTTCTTACGATCCAATATCAGAATTGAGAATCCTGGTACTGGGGTAAGGAGTGTTTCAGTGGTTTTCCTTATGGCTTAGTAAAATATATAGATATTCTGCAAGCGCACAGAATCACCGTTGTAGCACTTCACCTGAGAGTATCCCGAGGTATCGTAATTTATATTTCCGCAGGGAAGCTTTGGCAAGATTACTAGTGAACAGATATTCGAGACTATCAGAGAAGGGTACACGACTAGACAAGACAGGGGATAGCGGTATTGGATAGGAGTGGATATACCAGACACACAGCTCAAGGGATACTCAGGTAAGGGAGAGAAGAGATAGATAGCTGGGAGGACAACGAGAAGAGATAGAGGACTCCTGGATACTTTATCTACCAATGTCACTCTAGCTTAGAGATACAGCGGCTACAGAGCCAGCACTAGGAGATCTGGGATAACTCTAATGTCTTAGCATCGGGACAAGGGAACCGGTGGACACGCAGAAAGGGATGAGAAGGGGTGCCGCTATTTCCCCACTGGGGGATCCTACGGGCCGGAACTAACGTGATGGACTACGAAGACCGCTAGGGCTGTCACCACCTCCAGGCTACCACCTCCATTGCGACGGGAGCAAACTAAGGCCACCGACTAGTCTAGGAACCACTCCTACACTAGGCAACGACTACTTACTCTACTAGCAAGAGCAAGCAACCTTGTCAATACTCTTGTTGACAATTCACCTCCAGTATCAAGCAAGATCGAAGAACCAACCAAGACAAAGACTTAAACAAGATTACTAGCACGAGAACTATAACTGACTATAGTCTAAACAAGATATATGCTGCAACTAGGATAAAGTAGAAGCAAGATATAAATGACAAAGGCAAAGTGATAAAGATAACTATATTAATAACTCAAAGTCTTGCAAAAGAGAAAAGGTAAAAGATACAAGAGCTTATACCAGAGCTTCTGAAGACGACTCCGGAACCTCCGAGGCACAGCTCGACTCAACTCTAACTCCCAACTAAACTATCCTAACTCTACTAGAATGAAAGTGGAAATGAGCTCCTTGGCTTGGTGTGTGTTACAAGAGGGGTATGGGGTCCTATTTATAGTGCTCCAGGGTCGGTTGAGGTAGGGTAGCGGCCAAGGGAGCCAGGGGGGTACCCCCTGGGATTTCGGCCGGGGACGTCGGTTCGGCCGAACCCTGGCGTTCGGCCGAACGCAGGATCCACCGCCATGTGCACCAAGGGCTGAGATGCAGCCTGGGGAGGTGGTTTGGCAACTGGGGGCGGTTCGGGCAAACCCCCCAGTTCGTCCGAACTGGGCTGGGAGCCCAGGCCCACCCCCCAGCACCGCCTCTGCTGTGTGGTGCTCCTGGACCGGCCTCTGATGCATGGGATTGAGTTGTGTGGGCCCAGGATGACTTGGCATGGGTCCGGGTTGAGTTGGCGGTCGCCCACATGTCATGTGATGTGTTCGCTTGGTCATTGTTGACGTGGACGACTCCCGGTGGTCTGCTCGGCTAAGGGGGGTAAGCGGCCGAACGGACTCGTTCGGCCGATTTGGTCATTTCCGGCCCCAATAGCGCATATTTGTCGTAGTTGTACCTGCACAAGTGACACTCACCAAAACTCGTGGAACTTTATTAGAAATAAAACCTAAGTGCATGGAATGTTGCATATAACCTCATTTATTCCCGAGTATTGGTGGTCGAATTTGGGCTGTAACGACCGCCAACAAGCTCCCCCAAGCTTAGCTCTTTGCTCGTCCTCGAGCAAAGATATAAACTGAGGCTCGGTGGATCAGGAGTTGCTACAATGTCATTTCTTTTACAGGTAACTTTATAAACAACTAGTCTTCAAAAATACTTGAATCATAGGCAAAGTTTCAAATCACCATTTTACCTATAGGGCTTATAGCAATCTCCTTATCTTGTGCGGTTGAAAGGATGAATAATTTAAATTCAGTTTTATTCCACTCTACTCTTTTCAGGATCCTATCTCGGAGTTTTTCATAAGTTTTGAAAACTATAAATTGTTCTTCATTGGCACGCTCAATCACTCAAGTGTAATTGAATCCTCACCAAAGGCTTATGCCTTCTTTTCATCCTAACATCTAATATGTCTTTTTGTGTGGCTCAGGGACAAAGGATGAAGGCATGCATGCATCTTATATTTTGCTAAGTCAAAGACCGGATCTCTGAGGAGACAAATCACATCTTAAGATCGAGACGTGCAAGTGTGTGGATAGGAATGGAGTGGAGTATGGTGGAGTGGTGGAATGGAATATGGTGGAATGGTGGAATGGAATATGGTGGAATGGAATATGGTGGAACTCCTTGGATGAATTTCCCTCTCCTTGATTTATTTTTGAGAACATGGGCTATCTTTTTCTCTCATATTTTTGCCATGCCACTTGGCATGCTTTTCTTTTTCTCTTTCTTTTTGCCATGCTCTTTGGCATGCTTTTCTTTTTCTCTTATTTTTGCCATGCTTCTTTGGCATGCTTTTCTTTTTGTATAGCCCATGTCTCTATCAAGAATATTGGTAGAGGGAAATCATAGATCATGGAACATTTATTTTTGTGGATGGATGATGGAAAATGTTTGCTAACTCCCAGTGTAGGAATTACAAGTGAGAGATGGTGTGTGTGTACGTGGGTCTCGATCTTTAAGAATATGAAAGCTTCACTCAAAGGTCACAACAATTTGACAAAGCTCACTAAGATAACAAGCAGCATATGAGTAGAAATTTTTCAACTAAGCTTATCATATAAATTTTTCAACTAAGCTTATCATATGGCTCTGGTAGGTATTTCGACCAATGAGGAACTTGTTTTATTTTGAAAGCATAAATCTCCGAGATCTTCCCCGTACTAAGAGCAGAATAGAACTTAACCAAATTCTCACTATCCAATCCCCACAACAACTTAGACTTGGAATAAAGCATGTGCTCCCACAAGGTTTTCAGGATCATTTTTACTCATGCCACATAACTCAAGCACAATCTAGCAACTAGTTGAGACAAAGTACTTGCAAAATTAATGACAGAGCAACTATTCATCATTTCCAAGGTGAGAGGCATATGATTCATTCCATGCATAGTTGGGAGTTATTTAATTCAAAGGAAATATTGTTTAAGGGAAATATTTTTGGTATTTTCATTTTAAATGCAAACTATCATGAAGGGAAATGAAAGGGAAATTAAATGATCAAAGTGCTGGATAAATCGGGACATACCTGATGGGGGTCCTCCCCCAAGCTTGGACTTTTACTGGTAGGGGTTGAGCCTTGAGAGGTACTGGCTCAGCAGTTCCGCTTGTTCGTGGACGTCGTGCTGAATAGACGACACCATCCCGCTATTCTCTTGATGGTACTGAGAATGGCGGGCTAGTGTGTCCTGAATCTCTCGGGTACGGTCGTCGATGAGCTCGACTCGGTCGGAGATGTAAGACAACTCCCGGCCATAGTCGAAGCGTGCGGACTGTGAGTATCCGGGGTAGTATGGCTGGGAGGCACTGTCGTATCCCCCTCCATACCGACTCCCGGACCACTCAGAGTCCGTGTCCTGGCCGAAGTCCCAGCATCCTGAGGTGAAGTAGTTAGGCTCCTGGTGTTGCCCGGAGCCTCCTGCTCCGGACGTCCCAGCGCCGGTGTACATGTCGTAGGTGGCCTCAAAAGCGGAAGTATGTCGATGCGGCATTTGTGGTGCATCTTCCGGCTCCTGTGAGGTGGCGAGCCCAGCATCACGCCTGGCTCGTCCCCTCGTGACAGGTCCGTCACCTGCAACGCTGTGCCGAGCGGGCTCTCTCCAAGGTGGAGAGTCGTCCGACTCGGTCCTCAATTGAAGAGTTAGTTTCGGCGTGGTATACAACCTTAGTGCTGCACAAGGCAAAGGCACCTCAGTTGTATAGCCACGGTAAATCATTGCCAACGTTGCATCAGGCGTCCGCCGTATCATGTGGGCTTGCACAAAGTTCTCGGCATCCACGACGGAACGCGCTGTCTCGATGTACGTGAACCGGGCGCCTTGAAGGACGCCCAGGTGGTTAGCGAGGTGAGTGACTAGAGAAGTCATCGCCATGCCACCCGCACGAGAAATATGAGACAGCCAGTGACCAACCATGTCTTTCACAGGCGAATAGGGAATCTGCTTGACCATGGCAAAAAGAACCCGCAACTCGATGGTGTTGACAGGGCGCAAATCTGCCCGGGGGAATACCGTCATAGACACCCAACGATGCATGAAACGCACAGTAGGGTTATGAATGATGTTCGTGCATGGCGCATGACAGTTGGTATTCCCCGAAATCTTTTTCCAAAATGCCACTCGGTCAAATCTTTTAAGAGCTTTGTTCGGGTCTAAAGAACAACGACTCGAAAATCCGAGACCCGAACTAAAATCCCTCCAAGAGCAGAAGAACTCTTGGTTGAAGAACCGAAAACGAATCCCCCCAGTTTCAGAAACCAAAGTCGAGAGAAATTCAAGGGTGAGCAGGTACAAACCTTCTTCGTTGATGTGCCAGAAATTCTCCCAGCCAATGGCCTGGAAAATTTCCGTGAACTCTACGTCCATCCCCGTGTCCCTGAGCAAATCTTGCTCAAACACACGGGTATGCTCGAACTCCTTTAGTCGAAGTTCGTTGAAGGTGTTCCGCTCCCTTTCTGTTCAAAGGTTGATGTCACTCTCGCTCAGGAGCTGCCTGGCTGGGGGCGTGGCATGGCCCCATCCCGAGCCGGCTGCTCCGTGCTCGTCTATGTCCATCCGGCTCGAGCCTCGGGACGGAGCTGGGGAACTCCCAGCATCGTCCGATCGCCGGCCTAGCCGGGCGGAACGACGGAGCGAAGTGAAGAACTTCGACATGATTCTTGCAAAAGGTTAGCGCAACGACAACTACCCGAAGGACTGAATATAAATATAGTTAGCACAAGAAAATCAAGTCAGTCGTTCGAGATAGTTAGTCGTTCTTGCGGGGATGAAAACCACCGCAAAAGGTTAGTCGTTCTTGTCGGTGTCGGTGACCACCACAAAATCGTCCAGAAATTCAGCACAAGGATCACAACAGAAGCAAAATATTTTTGGGGTTTTCTAGTGATGCAAGTGAACCAAAACTTGAGCATGAACTTGGGGAGAACTTGAGCAAGCACTAGAGCAAAGAATTTGAGAGAGAGAGAGAGAGCTTCCTAGCAGAATTTTCAGAATGTATGAGTGTGTGAGGAGCTCTCAAGCTTGCACCAGCATTTATAGGCCGAGGGGAGGCAGGTCCCTGGTTCGGCCGAACTGGGTGGTTCGGGCGAACCAGGCCCTGGTGGCCAGGCCACTCTTCCCTGAGTGGAGCACCTCCCCTTGCTTTGATTCCACGAAATTTTGTGTGGCCAACAATTTCCAAGGTCATGTGAGTGGTTTTTAGTGGTAGGTGAAATGCAAACTTGACATGACCAAAGTTGGTTTTAGTGGAGTCACCCCATGCTGCCATGTTTGTGATAATTGGTGAGTGTGCAGCCATTTTTAGTGGGGTAGACATATTTGTTGCTGGTTGGTGGTGATGGTAAATAATTAGAGATGTTCTAGAAGGGATGAAAATGATAAAAATTACCAATTACATCCACCCTAGTTAAAATTTCAGCATGTGACCAATTATTTAAACCAAGCTTGCAAAATTTTCTACTCTTTCTCAAATTAATTACTCAAGTGGTTCAGCATTTTGAAAAGGGAAACATGCAAATGCAATTGGAAATTTAAAAATTGGAAGGGAAATATGGGATACATACCGGTTTTCCTCACGGCGAGAGCTCAGCTTTTAAGTCCGCGAGCGGGACTTCTCCTGTCTTCAGTTGTTCTTGTCATCGTCCGGTCCCGGAGTGGATGACTCGGACGATGCAACCTTCTTCCGCCACATTTTCTTGTTCTTCTCCTTCGGTGTTGGTGGCGGTGGGATCGGCGTCTCTGGAGAATTCCAGAGGGCTTGTTCTTCCTCGTATTTCTTTACGAGGAAATCCATTTCTTCTGCACTTGTCGGTTTTGTTGGCTCGTTCCACTTGAGCTGCTCACCACCGAGTATTTCCAGCTCTCCATTAATGAGAGCCTCAAGGAAACACTCGGCGCTCCTCTGCTCCGGTGTGAGTGGCTCTGCCTTCTTCTCTTCCCGGGGTTGAAACTTGAAGTGAGTCAACCTTCCATCGATACGGAACGAGATTTCTCTCGTATCCATATCGATCCTAGCCCGGGTGGTGTTCAAGAATGGCCGGCCCAACACAAGGGGAAACGAATGCTCGTTCCCCGTGTCGAGGACAACAAAGTCCACAGGGACATATCGTCCCCAGATCCGGACCGATCCATTCTCGATCACCCCCTCGGGGTAGCGGATGGTTGAGTCCGCAAGCTGTACCTGGGCAGTAGTAGGTGACAAAGTAGGGTAGCGTAATTCCTTAAATAATACCTTAGACATGATGTTGACGCTTGCCCCCAGATCACAGAGTGCATCATCAATGCGACGATTCCAGATCGTGCACTGAATGATGGGCACTCCGGGATCTTCCTTCCTGTCCGGAGAGGTCTTGATGATCGCCCTTTTTGCAGCTCTCGGCAGGTAGGTCCATCTTGGTGTCGGCACTTGGATGCGTGCGACCTTCCCTGCGTGGTTAGTGCGGAATACACTACGAGACATCTTACCCTGCCTGGTAGTGATGGAATTCACTGTCTCGATGGAAGGTTCGGGTTGCCCCGGAATCTTCCCCGATTCAGTGACAGGAACAACAGCAGCTAACTGAGCGACTTGAGTTTCTATCATTTTATTAAATCTCAGTTGACTTTTCATAGCAGAAGAAAATGATTCCATCCTAGAGTCTATGCTTTCCATTGTTTTATCATTAACAGTAAGCTTTTTATTGATGTTTTCAGTTATTTTCATCTGGCCAAACACAAGATCTCTAAGAGACGGCTGATTATTGAAATTGCTGGAATTGAAATTGTTACCTTGTTGAGGCCTCTCATAAGGGAGGTTTGGGCGCGGATTCCAGCCTTGGTTGCCGTAGTTGTTCGGTCGGTACCCGTTGTTGTTGGAGTTGTTGACGTAGTGGGCATCTTCTCGCGTTTCGGGGCAGTCATTCCCCGAATGGCCAGTGTTGCCACAGACTTCGCAGGTGTTGACGTAAAATCCGCACCTCACGCCAAGCACACAGCAAGCCGAATTAGCTGGCTTTACACGTGGCCCGAGCGTTTGAATCCGAAAACGTGCCAGTCAATTTTCCTGAAACTGACAAAGGGAGAAAAGATGTTTAGATAACACCTGGAACGTGCCGGGTGATACCAGACAGTTCCATATTTGCGGCTACGGAGCCAATTTCGAACGACATACAGCTATAGAGAAGCTGTCTGTCAGCAATTAAAGCATCATTCGGCAATCGGCAAAGCATGCAGGAAGCGCATTGCCGAATGCGTGACGTAAGCATGACGAAAGATCGGTATTCGACTGAATAAACATTGTAACGTATATTCATAACCGATTAACGAGGAACAGAGCATGATAAATAAATAAAAAGGGCGAAAACATGACCATAATCTTATAATAAACAAGAATGCATAGGCTAAAAGCACTAGTCTACCGCATGTCTAGGTAGTTTTCAACCCGTCGAGCATGAAACAAGCAAGTTAATCCACCGCATGATACGACTTGCTTGGAATCACACCACCAACCAAGAATAGATCAATCCACCGCATGATATACTCTAAACATGGAAGGCTAAAAGCATTCTTTATTTAAAACAAAACCATTGACATGTTTCACTCGTGGCGATACTGCCGAATACAGCTATATAGCCGAATCGGGTTCCGTGAAGAAGGAACATGCTTCGCCGATGATGATAGATCTATCAGATCGAATCGAATTCTAATCCACCGGATGATTAGCTCTAAGACGACCCAAAAACCTGCATCTACCGCATGATACCCGGTTCTGTCAAGATCTACACAAGACCAACGAGCTTGAACCCGCAACCCGTGGCAATCTAGATCGACTTCGAATTCGGCTATGGAAACGCAGTGCATTGCGAGCTAGAACCAAATCTAATCAACCTAGACTGGGCAAAAGAGTATTGTAATGAATTAAACACAAAGGTAAAATCCAAAGCAACACATGGTAACTTAATGAATCTATTAGATCTTGCCAAAATCCAATAGAGCCGATAACTTGTTCCAAGCTAAAACTTAGCCCACCGCATGGCTCATGATCTAACAATGGAACCTTCCTGAACCAAAGCCTAAATCCACCGCATGATACTAGGCATGGTACAGGGTTGCCAGTACTTACGGAGGTCGACGGATCGATGATTCCTCTCGAAGAACTCGACGACTCGACTAAAGGACTCGAAGTTGGCACGGGGCCGGTTTGTTGTATGATTGATTGAACTCCCTTTTACAATCACCATGGGTTTATATTTATACCCAGGTTTCGACACGATTCCTAATTGATTACGATTACATTATTTATTTCCTAAAAAAGATAAACGCCGGGGCACCGTATCCGTCTTGCATTCGAAGTTAAACCAGCCTTTTCCTTACACTTGATCCACGTCATCACGCACTCCCGAATGCCTCCTGCGGAACAGTTTTCTTGCCGAATGACAATGCGTTCCCGACCGCAGAACGTCTTTACCGAATGCTCTGGGGAAAAACTTCTTTGCCGAATGATATCTTTTCAACGAATCCGGCCCACATGTCAGCCTCTTCCTGGTGCCAATTTTTGGTGTCAACACATGCCCCTTCAATTTCGGGATAAAAGATAATTTTATCTCGGAATTGACCAGAAGCACTCAACATTCCCAAGTTACTTCTGCTCGACACCCGCTTCTCCTTTTGAATCTTCAGAGCTCTCGCCCAGATCCGAACCCTGGGTTATCGACTTTCAAGATTCAATCTTCAAATGGCGAACCAAGATTTTGCCCTCCAGGTAAACTTCAATCCCCTCAAGCACATTCGGTATTCCTCTTTCGATTTGCATCTTAAATTTCTTCTCATCTCTTTCCATTCTTGATAGGCCCTAGCTGCCGAAATCCTTATCCCCGTTGAGGAAAAAGCTCCATCCTACTTCCTCGGCCCTGTAGGGAATTCAGATCCTTCCGAACTCATTGCGGCCGAATCTCAGAGGGTTCCTTTCAAGATTTCATTGACAAAACCTCATGAGTGGCAAGACGCCTTCAAGAACTGGCCTTTGCCCCCAATTGCCGGCTGGAGAAATTGGTACAAAAGGATATCTGACGACAAAAGCCCCCAAACACAGAACTGGGACCATTTGCGCATTTCTCACTGCCTGGAGCTGTCACTAGCCGAAACACCAAAGAACGAGAACCTTCTGATTGCAGCTTGCCACTTTTGGTCCAATGGTGCAAATGCTTTTCTCTTCGGTCATGGCCCAATGTCTCCCACTTTGGCTGATGTCTACATGATGACCGGCCTGAACGTTACAGGAACTGTATATCCATATGACCACAAAGGTTCCTCCAAGCAGACAGGAGTAAAAACGGGGGTTGGATACAAGAGATACATCCAGAACCATATGTCTGATGGCCCTCTGACCGATGTCAAATATAGAGCCTTCCTGAACATGTGGCTATGCAGATCAGTCTTCTGTGGCAAAGCCAATGAGCCAACCCTGAATCATATCGTGATGGCTGAAGAGCTGGCTGCCGGAAAACTCATTCCACTTGGGAAATACTTCCTGGGAAGTGTCTACCATATGCTCAATCAAACCACCCATCTGATGCATACCAGCAAGAAAATCCCCTGTGTCAATGGTCCTTGGTGGTTTGTCCAAATGTGGCTGCAGTTGTACATGCATCAAATCATCGCCATTGATCTCAACAGCCGAGACTTTCCTTCAATCAATTACAAAGAAGGAGAAACCCGGAGAACCAAAGGTTGTCAAACCTATGGAGAAGCTGCCTCCACTGTATCTATCAACAAGAACATCGGTGAACTGTTTGAGCTCTTCTCTAAAGGCTTTGCTCATCCTCTTTGGTTCCCATATCTGGACAATGACAATCTCACTCTCCCTTGCGAATTCAGCTTTGAAACTGGATGCACTGATGTACAATCTATAGCGATCTTCAATGCCTTCATCCAGCCCTGCATCCTGCCAGCCGAATTCTGTGGAGGAAGGCTGGTTCAAAGCACTTACGAATATTATCAGCCAAACATGATGGCTAGACAGTTGGGATGTGGCCAAGTGCCCCCAAGGCTATTTCTTCACGAATTTCTCAAGCCTAGGGAGATTGTCAAGGATTCCACAGAGACAAGAAGGATTTTTACTTATAAATGCTGCGAAACTATCTATGCCCCTGAGCCTTTTGTGCCAATAATATCTGCCCATCCTTCTTTCACTCTCTGGTGGCAAGAACTCCATGATCATATCTTCAACATGCCAATCCATCCCTTCTGCCTCGAGTTAATGCCTGATTATCAGCCAACTTCAGAGGTAATACGCTCATCCCTCATCTGTCTCAATAATATTAACCCCAATTGACTTTGATTCTGTCATCTTGCAGGATATAACACCTGCCCCTCTTGCCAGGGCGATCTTGTACAAAGCTGCAGGCCCAATATCTGCTTTGGGGCACCAATCTCCTATCTTGGCTCAATTGATGGCTAGACAGGCTTCTCTAGATCCAATACTTACTAGACCATCATCTGTCAAGAGAAAAACCCTTTCTTTAGCTGCTCCCTTAGTTGTAAAGAAGAAAAGAACAATCAGCAAAAAAGTTATTAAGGTCAGAGCCTTCTTTCTTTGACCATAATGCCATTGGTATTTTGCTCAGCTTTATCTCTTCTTGGTTTCAGGCCAGAGCACAGCAACTAACAATCAGTGCAGATCTTGCCGATGCCTCATTGACTGGTAAAATTCTACCACTTTATCCTCTTAACTTCTTTTTCATCGGCACTCATCCCTTGTTAACTGCAGAACAATCCTCAATGGATCCAATCTTGGAAAGCTCTTCTCCTCATCACGATTCATCTTTAGCTTTGCAACTTCTTCCTCAATCAGAAGCATTATCTTCACCAAGAAATCTTCCAGCTTCTCCTCAGCAAGATACACAGAATCTTTCCATTGAGCCTGAGAGGCTTTCTTCTCCCATTCAGGAAGTCAGGAACGAGGTAAACATAATCATTCAACTTTCTCTACTCTTTTATTCAGCATATTATTACTAATTCGGCAAGAACTATCTTTCAGGAGAAATCCATTTCATCATCCAGCTATTCTTTTGCTGTGGACGACTTGGTTGCCGAACAAGAGGAGGAAACATCTTCTGGCCAAACTCTGTCAGAAGAAAATCAAACAAAGCTGAAAGATATCCTTGCTTTGCTGTGCAAGAGTATCCAAGATCAAGTCAAAGATGCTGATCTCTTAAGGGATGTACTGGAATCCATTGACCAAGAACTCCCTGATGATATCAAAACTTCTTTGGAACCAGTTTCTCATTTGGATCAACAATACGCTGCAGTAAAGCAGGCTCTGAAAAACCAATCTTCTCAACCAACTCTAGAACAGAGGAAATCCACAGCCAAACAATCTGTGAAAGACCTGCATACTCAAGCTCAGAACAACAAAGAATTACTGACCAAATTGGAATCTGAACTTGAAAAGAAGAAGGTCAGAAAAGCTGCACTTGAAGCCGAATTGAGAGATCTATCGGCCGAAATTGAAGTTGATGAGAAGAAGATAGTTGAGCTTCCCAAATTAACAGAGAAGATACGAAAGGAAGCTTCAGCAGCTCTGAACGAAGAAAAACAACTCAAGGCAAAGCTTGCTGCTCTGGCTAGAACCCAAGAAGCTGACAAAAACTTATTAGAGAGCATTAGCAATATGATATCAGATGCTAAAAATGTAATCTCACAGTTCTTGGGCTCATAATTGTAACAAATAGTTAATAACCGAATGCTCTATCAATCCTGTAACTTTGTCATTTCTTAACTCTGTTTTTCTCCATTGTGGATAACTCATTCGGCAAAGCTGATTGTAACAGTGTCAGACCCGAAAACGCCTCAAACATGACACAGCCGAATCTCATTCAGTCAAAACTGAATACGACTCGGTAAGAATCCCAAACGACATGGAAATCGATCGGTTGGAAAATCCTTTCCACCTTCCGAACTCCTTGGGATATGCACCACAATCTTCGGCCACGATCTCTTCGTTAGTTCCATAAATAAGAACCTTGAGCGCTCCTAATCTTTTATCAAATCCTCCGTCTTCCAAGCTTTCTGCTAGCCTGAACCCCCTCTTCTTCGAGCACAGTAATCTCCAGAAAACCCCAATGACCAACAACAGCGGAAGACGCCCGGCCGTCGACGAAGCTGAAGGGAGCCGCGCCAGTGCTCGTCGGAGGTGATGACTGTCTGCCTCTCCTTATCCTTTCCTCCAGATTTTGCCTTATTCTCAACTTTCTTTGTGTTTTCAGGCTCATCCAATGGAACCCCGTTACTGCCTTGACTGCGGCTCCGGCTGCAGCGGGTGATTCTTCGGAGTCATCTAGCCGATCCCCCAGGCCCAACTGGGATCTGCGCTACTCAGATAGCGATGCCCGCCGATTCAAGCAGGAACGTGACGACACTCGGCATGAGCTGGAGGTCATCTCCAAACAAGCCGGGATCGCAGACCTAGAGTGGCAACACCAGCGCAAGCAGCTGCTCGAGACCATCGACGGTAATTTCTGCGGTTCGCTTAACTTCAATCTAACATTGGACTAACCCGCCGTTGCTTCGTAATCCTACAGATCGCGACGCCGAACTCGATCAGCTGAAGACATTGATTGAGTCTTTGGCAAACAAGGTGAATGCTCCTGGGGACATGCCAGAAGCTCGCCTCGGTGCAGTGGCAGGCCGTATCGATGAGGTGGCCTTACACGGCATCCGTCTAGGCACTGCCGCAGGCCTAGTTGCCATGTCGACGCACACTGGCACTGACTATTCCAGGCTACCGCCCGGCTTTGCCAACGGCAATCCGGAGGAGATCGACGATATTGACGCCTCCATAGATCGTCTTGATGCTCATGGCGCCGCCATTGCCGATTCCATCCATCCTCAGTCTGTTCTGAACAAGCTCTTTTATTAGTTTGTACTAGGGACTATGGAATTTCGGCAATGAAGCATTATCTTTTGCAATCCGTATGGGATGACTCTGTTAAACTCATTTTTTGTAATATATTTGCACTAAGGGCAATACACTCTGGTATTGGCCATTTCTTCTTCTGTCAATATTTTGTTCTGAAGACGGCTCCTTCCCGAATGCCGGCTGTTTCAGTCGTTCTGACATTGAATATTTCAATCAGCGATCAATCTCAACACTAGGATAATATTTCTTCAAGTATCTCCCATTGATAGCAGCAGTAAACTTTTCTCCTAGTAAAGTTTTCAGGATATATGCATTTCCAGGCACGCATCTGACCACTCTGAAAGGACCTTCCCAGTTTGGAGACCACTTACCGAATGCACTGTATTTAGTTCCAATCGGCAATATTGCTTTCCAAACCAAATCTCCTTCTGCAAATTGCTTGACTTTCACCTTCTTGTTGTAATATTTAGCAACTCGCATTTTATTTTTCTCAACATTTTCCAAGGCCCTAAGACGAATCATATGCAAATCTTCTAATTCGTCCATCATTAAATCATTATAATCTTTAGAACTTAAATCTTTTTGCAACTTTATCCTCCTTGAGTCTGACTGCATCTCCCATGGCAAGATAGCATGATGTCCATATACCAATTCATAAGGAGACGTCTGTGTAGCCCCATGTGGAGCCATTCGGTAAGCCCATAAAGCCCCATTTAATACCGAATGCCACTTTCTTGGCTTCTGATCAATCTTCTTCTGTATAATTTTAATCATAATCTTGTTAGAAGCCTCTGCCTGACCATTAGCTTGGGCATAATAAGGAGAAGAATTCAACAATTTGATGCCCATACTTTCAGCAAAATCTCTGAACTCTGAAGATGTAAATTGAGTCCCCTGATCTGTGGTGATTGTTTGAGGAATTCCAAATCTGTAAATGATATGTTCTTTAACAAATTCAACCATATTCTCTGATGTCACCTTCTTTAATGGAATTGCCTCAACCCACTTAGTAAAATAATCGGTTGCTAAAAGCACAAACTTATGCCCCTTGCTAGATGGAGGATTTATCTGGCCAATCAAATCTATTCCCCATCCTCTGAATGGCCATGGCTTGATAATAGGATTTAGGACTGATGCTGGAACTCTCTGAATGTTTCCAAATCTCTGGCAATCTTGGCATCCCTTGTAATATTCAAAGCAGTCTTCTAGCATTGTGGGCCAATAGTACCCAGTTCTCCTAATAACCCACTTCATTCGGTAAGTCGATTGATGCGCTCCGCACAGCCCATCATGCACTTCACTTATCAGCCTTTTTGCTTCTTCTTGACTCAAGCAATGTAACAGCACCCCATCCAAGGATTTATGATATAAATTATCATCAAGAAGAACAAACTTTAAAGCTTTACCTGAGCTTTCTAGAAACCTTTCGGGATGGATTCTCCAGATAATCAACAATTTCTTTTCTCCAATCACCTTCTGCCAGATTACTCCCGAAAACATATACATCATTGGCAAAAACTTCTTGAAGCTCTCTATAACCCGAAGCACTTTGAGCTAATCTGTTCGCCTCTCCATTGTCTTTCCTAGGAATATGCCGTAGAATTACTGACTGAAACTCCTCCAGGATTTGCTTGCATTCTTCATAGTAATTCCTTAAGATATCGTTTTTGCACTCATATTCGCCATTTAGTTGCCTTATGACTAATTCTGAATCTCCAAAAATTTCAACTGCAATGGCCTTTGCTTCTCTCAAGTATTGAAGTCCTCTGAGCAACGCCTCATACTCGGCTTGATTATTAGTGACAGTAGGTTGAATAGGAATAGCAAATTCAAACACCTCTCCTCTTGGCGAAATTAACAAAATACCTATTCCACCACCTTTATCACATGAAGATCCATCGAAGAATAATACCCAAGGAGTAATTTCAAGCAGATTAGTTGATGAATCACGATGTTCAGTAATGAAGTCAGCAATAATCTGTCCTTTAACAGCTTTTGCCAATTCAAACCTTAACTCGAATTCAGACAAAGCTAAAATCCATTTGCCAATCCTTCCGTTCAAAATTGGCATAGACAACATGTGCTTTATCACATCAAATTTCGAATACACAATGCATTCGGCATGTAGCAAGTAGTGCCGAAATTTTGTACAGGAGTAGTAAACACATCGGTCAAAACTTCATCTTTGTAAATTTTCCGGGGTGGTTGCTTGTAAGGTTTATAACTAGGCTTGATCGGCAATCGATGCTCAACAATGGAACGATCTAAACCAGGCATCTCCGAATAATCCCAAGCAAAGCAATCTTTGTATTCTTTTAACAACTCAATCAACTTTTCTCTGAAAACTGAATCCAAGCTAGCACTGATGAATATCGGCCTTGGTTTGTCACCATCTCCAATGTCTACTTCTTCTAATTTATCAGCCGACACAAATCCACGTCCTAGCTTCCCATCAGTCCCATCGATTGGATTATCCATTAAAAATTACTAAAGGAGCCGACTGCTTCGATCGGCTGTTGATTACTGCTGATTGGCTCAACAGGACCTTCTCCCCAGTCCTTACCTGAGAAACAATCTATGCCTTGATATTCCCAGAAGGCTGGTTCCACATTAGCCACGCTAATTGAATCATCTGCTGGGACAATTTCTACTTCATCATCTATCCACTGAATAAGCTGTTGATGCATAGTAGATGGAATACAGCAATTCGCATGGATCCAATCCCTTCCAAGTAGCAAGCTGTATGCCCCTTTGCCTTCAATAACAAAGAAGGTTGTAAGCAGAATCTTAGACCCAATCATCAGATCTACATGTACACATCCTTTGGTGTCCGAAGGATTTCCAGCAAAGTCATTCAAAACTATGTTTGTTGGCGTTAAATCTCCAGGGCTCATGCCAAGTTTTCTGAATGTATTGTATGGCATCACATTAACAGAAGCTCCACCATCAACAAACATCTTTGTCAATGGCTTTCCATTGACATATCCTCTTAAGTACAGTGGCTTCATGTGCCGATTCTGGACTGGCTTCTCGAAAATAGCTTGCTTAGTCAATACCAATTGTGCCATTAACCCACATTGCTCGGCTTCATCCACTTCTGGCAATATCTCTTCCTGTACAATTTGATTAGCTGGAGCCATGAATTCATTCGGCAAGAAACATACCATGCATGTAGGAGCCGAATGACCCGATTCGTCAGGTTTGTCTTTCGGACGCCATATCGATTTCATCCTGGTTCCTGCCCGCTTCAACTCTTGATTCCTCAGGCGTTGGACTCTACTCTTCTGGCTCTTTCTTAAACCAGGTGGACACCACTGTCCTTTCTGCCAGACGTACTCACGATCTTCTTCTTCATGATCAATCCACCTATGATCAGCATGTCTTTTCCTTGGTTGATCATCATTCTTATATATTTTTAGGCGCCGACCATCACTAGGAAGTACCCTTCCAATTCTTTCGTGGACGGATCGGCGACTGGCAACATTTTGCCTATGTTCGACATATCCATTATTGCATTCAGGACAGTTATTCCATGTGGGCAGCTTTAAACCTTCGTTCCAACAGTGTCTGAAGAAGACACAATCCCAATGTGCACGTTCTTGTTCTCGGACATATTCCTCTTGTTCTTCCCCATACCTTTTTTCTTCGTATCTCCTCTTCTCCTCCTCGTACTTACGTCTCTGGTAGCGCTCTTTTTCTTGCTGACGCTGCCACTTATTGAGGAGAATACGCGATGTGACTCTGGGTTTAGAAGATCCCCCAATTTCAAATCGGCTATTTGGGAAGCGAGGCTTTTCCTTGCGAATTTGTTCAATCGTGATTTGCCGATTAGGATCAACTGAGCCATTCTGCTTCGCTTCCTTCGACGTCAGGACTTTCATCTTTCCCTTTTCTCCAGATTCGGCAACATTCACCATATTGATCGAGAACCCAATCATGTTCTGAGGAAACGGGTTACTGTCCAACTTCATCTTATTGTCAAATTTCAGATGCCCTTCTTGGATAGCTTTCTGAATCCTCACTCTAAAAACACTGCATTCATTGATGGAATGAGAGTTTCTATCATGGAATCCACAGTACCTTTTATCTTTCACCCCATCAGGCCAAGTGCCCCCAAGATTATTTCTCCATGAATTCCTCAAGCCTAGGCAGATCATCAAAGACTCCACAGAAACAAGAAGGGTCTTTGATTATAAGTGCTATTCCGCTATTTATCAAATCGAACCTTTCACACCAACAGCACTTGCTCATCCCCTCTTCATTCTTTGGTGGCAAGAACTCCATGATCATATCTTCAATGTGCCGGTTCATCCTCTCTGCCTTGAGTTAATGCCTGATTATCAGCCAAATTCAGAGGTAAATATGCTTATAATCCATCTGTTTTTCCAATAACACCCTCTTTCATCGACTTTTGATTCTGTTATTCTGCAGGACACAGTCCCTGCCCCTCTGGCTAGAGCAATTGTATATAACATCGCTGGCCCAATATCTATTCTGGGGCATCTCTCTCCTTCTTTAG
Source organism: Echinochloa phyllopogon (assembly GCA_033239725.1). Classification (NCBI taxonomy): domain Eukaryota; kingdom Viridiplantae; phylum Streptophyta; class Magnoliopsida; order Poales; family Poaceae; genus Echinochloa; species Echinochloa phyllopogon. Next base: position 3,454,694 of record BTCW01000009.1, on the reverse strand, counting down.
CTCAAATAATGTCCAGGCCTGCCGGTCTGGATCCAATTCTTGCGGCACCACCTTCTGCCAAGAGGAAGATTGCTTCTCTAACTGCCCCTTCGGCTATAAAGAAGAAAAGAACAAGTAGCAAAATAATTGCTCAGGTTAGATCCTCCTTCTGCCAAATAAAATGTCATTTCCATTCCGTTCATCTTCTACTCCTTTATGATTTCAGGCCAAGTCACAACAATTGGCCATTAGCACAGAACCTGCCGATGCTTCAGTGATTGGTAAAATTTCTCACTATTTTGTCTTTAAAGTTCCTCTCCATCGGCATTGATTCTTTTTCAGTTTCAGAGCAAATCTCAATGGACCCAATCTTGGAGAGCTCTTCTTCTCATCAAGAACCAGCTTCAGCTTCACCTGATGTTCCTCAGCCAGAAGCCTCTTCCCCATCAAAAGATCTTCTAAGCTCTCCTCAGCATGATATACAAGAATCTTTGCCTGAGCTTGAGCTGCCCTCTCTCTCCATTCAAGAGATCAGGAATGAGGTAGAGATAATTACCCAGCCTTCCTAGTTCTTTATTCAATGGATAATCATTAATTCGGCAATATCTTTTTCCAGGAGAAAATAACTTCATCACCCAGCTACTCATTTCCTTTGGATGATCTTGTTGCCGAACAAGTAGAGGAAATTTCTTCTAATCAGGCTTTATCAGAAGAAACCCAGGCAAAACTAAAGGAAATCTTCTCCTTTCTGCACAAAGACATCCAGGATCAAGTCAAGGATGCTGATCTTCTGAGAGATATGCTCGAGCCCATTGAACACAACCTTCCTATTGACATTCAAGCTTCTTTGGAACCAATCTCTCAATTGGATCAACAATTTGCTGCAGTCAGACAGGTTCTGAAAAGTCAATCTTTACAACCAGCTTTAGAACAAAGAAGAGCCATAGCTAAGCAATCCTTGAAAGATCTGTATACTCAAGCTCAGAGTAATAAAGAATTGTCAGCCAGACTGCAGCCAGCACTTGATCTGAAGAAGACCAGAAAAGCTGAACTAGAAGCCGAATTGAGGACCCTGTCAACCGAAATCGAAGCTGACGAGAAGAAGTTAGCCGAACTCCCTGATCTGACAGAGAGGATACGAAAGGAAGCATCGGCAATTCTAACTGAAGATAAACAGCTCAAAACGAAGCTCTCTGCTCTGATAAAAACCCAAGAAGCAGGCAAAAATCTTTTGGAGACCATTAATAGAATGATATCTGATGCTAAAGATGTAATCTCCAAGTACTTGGGTGTGTAGTTGTATCGAATATTTAATTAGCCGAATGTCTTACCAACTTTGTAGTCTCACCAATCTTTGCTTTCTTCCTCGCTTTATTGTGAACAACACATTCGGCAAAGCTTAGTCGTAACAGCGTTAGACCCGAAAACGCTTCAACTACGACATAGCCGAATCTCATCCAGTCAAAGCCGAATACGACTCGATAAGAATCCCAAACGACATGGGAACCGATCGGCTGGAAAATCCTTTCCACCTTCCGAACTCTTCGGAATACGCGCCACAATACTCGGCCACGATCTCTTCATTAGTTCCATAAATAAGAACCTTGAGCGCCCCTAATCTTCCATCAAATCTTTCAACTCGAGCTCTCCGCTAACCTGAGTCTCTTCCTCTTCCAGCACAGTAACTTCCAAGAAACCCTGATGTCCAACAACAGAAGACGCCCGGCCGTCGACGAAGCCGAAGGGAGCCGTGCCGGCGCTCGTCGGAGGTGATGACCGTCTGTCACTTCTTATCCTTTCCTCCAGATTTCGCATTATTCTCAACCTCCCTTGTGCTTTCAGGCTCATTCAATGGAACCCTGTCACTGCCCCGCCTGCGGCTCCGGCTGCAGCAGATGATTCTTCGGAGTCATCTAGCCGATCCTCCAGGCCCGACTGGGATCTGCGCTACTCAGATAGCGATGCCCGCCGCTTCAAGCAGGAACGCGATGATACTCGGCATGAGCTGGAGGTCGTCTCCAAACAGGCCGGGATCGCAGATCTAGAATGGCAACACCAGCGCAAGCAGCTGCTCGAGGCCATCGATGGTAGTTTCTGCGTTTCGCTCATCTTCAATTCGACCTTGAACTAATCCGCCGTTACTTCGTAATCTTACAGATCGCGACGCCGAACTCGATCGGCTGAAGACATTGGTCGAGTCCTTGGCAAACAAGGTGAATGCTCCTGGGGACACGCCAGAAGCTCGCCTCGGTGCAGTGGCAGGCCGTATTGATGAAGTAGCCTCACACGGCATCCGCCTGGGCACTGCCGCAGGCCTAGTCGCCATGTCGACGCACACCGGCACCGACTACTCCAGGCTACCGACCGGCTTCGCCAATGGCAATCCGGAGGAGATCGACGACATTGAGGCCTCCATAGATAGCCTTGATGCTCATGGCGCTGCCATTGCCGATTCCATTCATCCTCAGTCTGTTCTGAACAAACTGTTCCATTAGTTTGTACTAGGGATCATGGAATTTCGGCAACAAAATTCATCTTTTGCAATCCTTTTTGTGATAACTTGGTCAAACTCATGATGCAAAATATTTGTACTAAGGGCAATACACTCTGGTATTGGCCATTTCTTCTTCTGTCAACATTTGTTCTGAAGACGGCTCCTTCCCGAATGCCGGCTGTCTCAGTCATTCTGACATTGAACATTTCAATCAGCGATCAATCTCAATACTAGGATAATATTTCTTCAAGTATTTCCCATTGATAGCAGCAGTAAATTCCTCTCCTAGTAAAGTTTTTAGGATATATGCATTCCCAGGCGCGCATCTGGCCACTCTGAAAGGACCTTCCCAGTTTGGAGACCACTTACCGAATGCACTGTATTTAGTCCCAATCGGCAATATTGCTTTCCAAACCAAATCTCCTTCTGCAAATTGCTTGACTTTCACCTTCTTGTTGTAATATTTAGCAACTCGCATTTTATTTTTTTTCAACATTTTCCAAGGCCCTGAGACGAATCATATGTAAATCTTCTAATTCGTCCATCATTAAATCATTATAATCTTTAGAACTTAAATCCTTTTGCAACTTTATTCTCCTTGAGTCTAATTGTATTTCCCATGGCAAGATAGCATGATGCCCATACACCAACTCATAAGGAGACGTCTGTGTAGCCCCATGTGGAGCCATTCGGTAAGCCCATAAAGCCTCATTGAGTACCGAATGCCACTTTTTCGGCTTCTGATCAATCTTCTTCTGTATAATTTTAATCATAATCTTGTTAGAAGCCTCTGCCTGACCATTAGCTTGGGCATAATAAGGAGAAGAATTCAACAATTTGATGCCCATACTTTCAGCAAAATCTCTGAACTCTGAAGATGTAAATTGAGTCCCTTGATCTGTGGTGATTGTTTGAGGAATTCCAAATCTGTAAATGATATGTTCTTTAACAAATTCAACCATATTCTCCGATGTCACCTTCTTTAATGGAATTGCCTCAACCCATTTGGTAAAATAATCGGTTGTCAAAAGCACAAACTTATGCCCCTTGCTAGATGGAGGATTTATTTGGCCAATCAAATCTATTCCCCATCCTCTGAATGGCCATGGCTTGATAATAGGATTCAGAACTGATGCTGGAACTCTCTGAATGTTTCCAAATCTCTGGCAATCTTGGCATCCCTTATAATATCCAAAGCAGTCTTCTAGCATTGTAGGCCAATAGTACCCAGATCTCCTAATAACCCATTTCATTCGGTAGGCCGATTGATGTGCTCCACACAATCCATCATGTACTTCACTCATCAGCCTTTTTGCTTCTTCATGACTTAAGCAATGTAACAGCACCCCATCCAAGGATTTATAATATAAATTATCATCAAGAAGAACAAACTTTAAAGCTTTATACCTGAGCTTTCTAGAAACCTTTCGGGATGGATTCTCCAGATAATCGGCAATTTCTTTTCTCCAATCATCTTCTGCCAGATTACTCCCGAAAGCATGTACATTATTAGCAAAAACTTCTTGAAGCTCTTTATAACCCGAAGCACTTTGAGCCAATCTGTTTGCCTCTTCATTGTCTCTCCTAGGAATATTTTTTTTCAACATTTTCCAAGGCCCTGAGACGAATCATATGTAAATCTTCTAATTCGTCCATCATTAAATCATTATAATCTTTAGAACTTAAATCCTTTTGCAACTTTATTCTCCTTGAGTCTAATTGTATTTCCCATGGCAAGATAGCATGATGCCCATACACCAACTCATAAGGAGACGTCTGTGTAGCCCCATGTGGAGCCATTCGGTAAGCCCATAAAGCCTCATTGAGTACCGAATGCCACTTTTTCGGCTTCTGATCAATCTTCTTCTGTATAATTTTAATCATAATCTTGTTAGAAGCCTCTGCCTGACCATTAGCTTGGGCATAATAAGGAGAAGAATTCAACAATTTGATGCCCATACTTTCAGCAAAATCTCTGAACTCTGAAGATGTAAATTGAGTCCCTTGATCTGTGGTGATTGTTTGAGGAATTCCAAATCTGTAAATGATATGTTCTTTAACAAATTCAACCATATTCTCCGATGTCACCTTCTTTAATGGAATTTCCTCAACCCATTTGGTAAAATAATCGGTTGCCAAAAGCACAAACTTATGCCCCTTGCTAGATGGAGGATTTATTTGGCCAATCAAATCTATTCCCCATCCTCTGAATGGCCATGGCTTGATAATAGGATTCAGAACTGATGCTGGAACTCTCTGAATGTTTCCAAATCTCTGGCAATCTTGGCATCCCTTATAATATCCAAAGCAGTCTTCTAGCATTGTAGGCCAATAGTACCCAGATCTCCTAATAACCCATTTCATTCGGTAGGCCGATTGATGTGCTCCACACAATCCATCATGTACTTCACTCATCAGCCTTTTTGCTTCTTCATGACTTAAGCAATGTAACAGCACCCCATCCAAGGATTTATAATATAAATTATCATCAAGAAGAACAAACTTTAAAGCTTTATACCTGAGCTTTCTAGAAACCTTTCGGGATGGATTCTCCAGATAATCGGCAATTTCTTTTCTCCAATCATCTTCTGCCAGATTACTCCCGAAAGCATGTACATTATTAGCAAAAACTTCTTGAAGCTCTTTATAACCCGAAGCACTTTGAGCCAATCTGTTTGCCTCTTCATTGTCTCTCCTAGGAATATGCTGCAGAATTACTGACTGAAATTCCTTTAAGATTTGCTTGCATTCCTCATAGTAATTCCTCAAGACATCATTTCTGCACTCATACTCGCCATTCAGTTGCCTTATGACTAATTCTGAATCTCCAAAAATTTCAACTGCAATGGCCTTTGCTTCTCTCAAGTATTGAAGTCCTCTGAGCAACGCTTCATACTCAGCTTGATTATTAGTGACAGTAGGTTGAATAGGAATAGCAAATTCAAATACCTCTCCTCTTGGTGAAATTAACAAAATACCTACTCCACCACCTTTGTCACATGAAGAGCCATCGAAGAATAATACCCAAGGAACAATTTCAAGCGAATTAACTGATAAATCGCGATGCTCAGTAATGAAATCAGCAATAATCTGTCCTTTAACAGCCTTTGCCGATTCAAACCTTAACTCAAATTCAGACAAAGCTAAAATCCATTTGCCAATCCTTCCGTTCAAAATCGGCATCGACAACATGTGTTTTATCACATCAAACTTTGAATACACAATGCATTCGGCATGTAGTAAGTAGTGCCGAAATTTTGTACAAGAGTAGTAAACACATAAACAAAGCTTCTCAGTAGCCGAATACCTCGTTTCGGGATCAAGCAACTTTCGGCTAAGGTATGCAACTACCCTTTCCTTTCCCTCGAATTTTTGTATGAGGGCCGATCCAATAGTTTGGGCATCGGCCGCCACGTACAACTTAAAAGGCTTGTTTAGCTGTGGAGGTACCAATACTGGTGGTTTTTTCATGTATTCCTTGATCTCATCGAAAGCCTTCTGTTGTTCGTCGCCCCATACAAATTTCTGATCCTTCTTGACTTTTAGCAGTGAAGAGAAGGGTAACACCTTTTGTGATAAATTTGATATGAATCTTCTTACGAAATTGATCTTACCAAGTAATGACTGTAATTCCTTAAGATTAGTTGGAGGAACAACTTCATCAATGGCTTTCATACTTTTCCTGCCAACTCCTATTCCTCCTTCATGCACCAGAAATCCCAGAAATTCTCCTGCCGAAACTCCAAAAGCACATTTATTTGGGTTCATTTTGAGCCCATGTTTCCTAGTGCATTCTAGAGTTTTCCTTATGTCGGCCAAATGTGCTTCATGATCCAATGACTTAATCACGATATCATCGATATATATCTCCACAATCTTGCCGATCAACTCATGAAAAATATAATTCATAGCTCTCTGATAAGTTGCACCAGCATTCTTCAAACCAAATGTCATGACAACCCATTCAAACAACCCTATATGTCCTGGACATCTGAAAGCCGTTTTCGCTATATCTTCCAATGCCATAAAAATTTGATTGTACCCCGCATTACCATCCATGAAACTAATCACTTTATATCTAGCAGCAGCATCAACCAACGAGTCAGCAACAGGCATTGGATATCCATCCATGGGTGTAGCTCTATTCAGATCTCTAAAATCTATGCAAACTCTCATCTTCCCATTTTTCTTGTACACAGGAACAATATTAGAGATCCATTCTGCATATCTGCATGGCCGAATAAAATTTGCTGCTATTAATCTTTCCACTTCCTTCTTCACATCGGCCAACACTTCATCTTTGTAGATTTTCCGGGGTGGTTGCTTGTAAGGTTTATAACCAGGCTTAATCGGCAATCGATGCTCAACAATGGAACGATCTAAACCAGGCATCTCCGAATAATCCCAAGCAAAGCAATCTTTGTATTCTTTTAACAACTCAATCAACTTCTCCCTGAAAACCGAATCCAAGCTAGCACTGATGAATATCGACCTTGGTTTGTCACCGTCTCCAATGTCTACTTCTTCTAATTTATCAGCCGACACAAATCCATGTCCTAGCTTCCCGTCAGTCCCATCGATTGGATTATCCATTAAAAATTACTAAAAGAGCCGACTGCTTTGATCGGCTGTTGATCACTGCTGACTGGTTCAACAGGACCTTCACCCCAGTCCTTACCTGAGAAGCAATCTATGCCTTGATATTCCCAGAAGGCCGGTTCCACATTAGCCACGCTAATTGAATCATCTGCTGGGACAATTTCCACTTCATCATCTATCCACTGAATAAGCTGTTGATGCATAGTAGATGGAATACAGCAATTCGCATGAATCCAATCCCTTCCAAGTAGCAAGCTGTATGCCCCTTTGCCTTCAATAACAAAGAAGGTTGTAAGCAGAATCTTGGACCCAATCATCAGATCTACATGTACACATCCTTTGGTGTCCGAAGGATTTCCAGCAAAATCATTCAACACTATGCTTGTTGGCGTTAAATCTCCAGGGCTCATGCCAAGTTTCCTGAATGTATTGTATGGCATCACATTAACAGCAGCTCCACCATCAACAAACATCTTCGTTAGTGGCTTCCCGTTGACATATCCTCTTAAGTACAGTGGCTTCATGTGCCGATTCTGGACTGGCTTCTCGAAAATAGCTTGTTTATTCAATACCAATTGTGCCATTAACCCATATCGTTCGGCTTCATCCACTTCTGACAATATCTCTTCCTGTACAATTTGATTAGCTGGAGCCATGAATTCATTCGGCAAGAAACATACCATGCATGTAGGAGCCGAATGACCCGATTCGTCAAGCCTGTCTTTTGGGCGCCATATTGATTTCATCTTAGGCCTTGCTTGCTTTAATTCTTGATTCCTCAAACGTTGTACTCTTCTCTTTTGGCTTTTCCTCAAGCCAGGTGGACACCATTGTCCTTCTTGCCAGACATAAGCATGATCCTCTTCCTCATGATCAATCCATCTATAATCAGCACGTCTTTTCATTGGTTGATCATCATTCGTATATATTTTAAGACGCCGATCATCACTAGGATGTACCCTTCCAATTCTTTCGTGGACGGATCGGCGAATGGCAACATTTTGCCTATGTTCGACATATCCATTATTGCATTCAGGACAGTTATTCCACGTAGGCAGTTTTAAACCCTCGTTCCAACAGTGTCTGAAGAAAACACAACCCCAATGTGCACGTTCTTGTTCTCGGACATATTCTTCTTGTTCTTCCTCAAACCTTTCTTCTTCGCGCCTTCTTTTCTCCTCCTCGTATTCACGTCTCTGGTAGTGCTCTTTTTCTTGCTGACGCTGCCACTTATTGAGGAGAATACGCGATGTGACTCTGGGTTTAGACGAATTCCCAATTCCAAATTGGCTATTCGGGAAGCGAGGTCTCTCCTCGCGAATCTGTTCGATCGTGATTTGCCGATTAGGATCTACTGAGCCACTCTGCTTCGCTTTCTTTGACGTCAGGACTCTCATTTTTTCCTTTTCTCCAGATTCGGCAGTACTCACCATATTGATTGAGAACCCAACCATGTTCTGAGCAAACGGGTTACTGTCCAACTTCATCTTATTGTCGAATTTCAGGTGCCCTTCTTGGATAGCTTTCTGAATCCTCACTCTAAAAACCCTGCATTCATTGATGGAATGAGAATTTCTATCATGGAATCCACAGTACCTCTTATCTTTCACTCCATCAGGCCGAAGCATAGAATGCCCCTCTGGTAGCTTGATTCGGCCTTCCTTTACAAGATAATCAAATAATTTATCTGCCTTAGTTACATCAAAATCATAGGTGCCCTTATTCTGTTTAATCCACCTCTGATTCACCATGACTGGTTCTTTACTCCACACTATCTCTGCTGCAGCTATCTCCTCGCTATCTTCATACTCATCTTCTTGATCTGCTCTTTCAAGGAATTGGTTATAGATGTCGGCTACATCATTATTTTTAGCAAATCTGGCATCTTTCTTGAAACCATATGTCTGGTTACTCATCAAGGCCAATCTGTGTGACAACTGGCCCAGATCATCAAACTCCATCCCGAATAGCTTTTCCCGAATGGCAGGCAGCATGCCAGCTACAGCCATACCAGCTAGCTGGTCATCAGGTATGTTTAGAGAAAAGCACATGCTCTTTGTTTCCCTAAATCTTCTGAGGAACTCCGTAGGTGTTTCATTATTCCTCTGCCTTAAGCTGGTCAAATCAACCAACTTTTTCTCGGTACTGCCAATGTAGTAATGAGCATGGAATTTCTGCTCCAGGTCTTTCCAAGTACAAATCGACTGAGCAGGCAAAGAAGCAAACCATGTAAAAGCTGGACCCGTCAGTGACAAAGGAAAGTATCTGATTCTGAAAGCCTCATCTGCCGAAGCTTCTCCAAGCTGCATCAGATATCGAGCTATATGCTCCACAGTGCTAGTATCATCTTGTCCTGAGAATTTAGTAAACTCTGTAGGCACCTTGACTCTATTCGGCAATGATACCCTTTGGTACCATTCTGGGAAAGGAGACGAGTACATGTATCCCTGATTCTTAGGCTTCAGACCGAATTGATTTTGCAATACATCGGTCATTTTTTGCACCATGAGGTCAATACTGGTATCTTGATTCCCTGGTCTTCCAGCAGGCATGCCTGCAGTACCAACATACCCAGGATTCGGGAGAGCGTCGATAGCATTGTAATCCATAAACTCTGAATATCCGTTTCCATACATGTCCCTTTGCAGCCTGTTGTTCAGAGGGGATATCTTATAAGCAGAAGCAGGTGGATTTCCCGTGGTGCCGAATGCCATATCACCATATGTACGAGGTTTCGGCAATGCATGCTGAGGCTCTTGCAGAATCGGCTGTCCATTCGCGTCTTTGGTTCCAGAAGCTTCGGTTTCTTCAGTATCTTTACCATGACGTTTCGGAACCGATGCTTGAACATTGAAATATGTTGGTCCACCAAGTTGCCCATGCACTTGCTCAAAAGGCTTATCCACGTGCTGACCAAAGATGTTGACTAGTATGAGCCGAAAACTGTTCAGGAATGCAGCATTATGATTGGTCATTGTTTCTCCCAAAGCCTTGTACAACAAGCTAGAAAGCTTCTCCCTTTCTTCATCTTCAGAAAGATCAGATTGTCCCGGCAGAAGAACTCTTGGCAGATCCGACTTAAGAAACGGCGCACCACTCCTGTTCTTAGCAAAAGACAGCAAGCACTTCTTGATGAACTGATCTGCAGCAATCTTCACCATCTGTTGATGTTCATCAGATAATTCTTCGAAAGTGACATCCAGAATGTCTTTTAATTCAAGCATCTTCGAAACTTGTCGGGTCCCACCGGGCGTGCCAAAAAGTGTGTTGACGTAAAATCCGCACCTCACGCCAAGCACACAGCAAGCCGAATTAGCTGGCTTCACACGTGGCCCGGGCTTTTGAATCCGGAAGCGTGCCAGTCAATTTTCCTGAAACTGACAAAGGGAGAAAAGATTTTTAGATAACACCTGGAACATACCGGGCAATACCAGTCAGTTCCATATTTGCGGCTACGGAGCCAGTTTCGAATGACACATAGCTACAGAGAAGCTATCTGTCGGCAGTTAAAGCCTCATTCGGCAATCGGCAAGGCACGCAGGGAGCGCACTGCCGAATGCGTGACGTAAGCATGACGAAAGATCGGCTTTCAGCCGAATGAACATTGTAACGCATACTCATAGCCGATTAATGAGAAACAAAGCATGATAGATAAATAAAAGGGCGAAAGCATGACCATAAATCCACATTAAACAAGAATGCATAGGCCGAAAGCAGCACCCGTCAAGCATGATAACGAACAAGTTAATCCACCGCATGATACGACTTATTCGAGACCACACCACCAATCAGATCAGATTAATCCACCGCATGATACAATCTAATCGTGAAAGGCTAAAAGCATTCAGTGTCCAATGCAAACCCATGAACACGTTCACTCGTGAGAGCACTGCCGAATGCGGCTGCTTAGCCGAATCGGGGTCCGCGGCGAAGGAACAAACTTAATCGATAAAGATAAATCTATCAGATCGAATCGAATTCTAATCCACCGGATGATTAGCTCTAAGACGACCCAAAAACCTGCATCTACCGCATGATACCCGGTTCTGTCAAGATCTACACGATACCAACAAGTTCGAACCCGCGACACGTGGCAACCTAGATCGGTTTCGGATTCGGCTATGAGGGGATAAGTCATCGCATCGTGAAGTAGAGCCGATTCTAGCCGACCTAGATTGGGCAAAGGAGTGTTGCATGAATTAAGCACGGAGTAAAAACAAAGCAACACGGGGTAACTTAATGAATCTATTAGATCTTGCCGAAATCTAACAGAGCCGATAACTTGGTCCATACTAGATCTTAGCCCACCGCATGGCTCATGACCTAACAGAGGAACCTTCTTGAGACCACAACTTAAATCCACCGGATGATACTAAGCATGGTAACAAGACTACCTGCATCAAAGCTTAAATCCACCGCATGATACTAAGCATGATACAGGGTTGCCGGTACTTACGGAGGTCGACGGATCGGTGACTCCTCTCGAAGAACTCGACGACTCGACTAAAGGACTCGATGTTGGCACGGGGCCGGTTTGTTGTATGATTGATTCGATTGTTTATTTTTCTACAGATGCCATGGGTTTATATTTATACCCAGGTCTTGATACAACTCCTAGTCGGACACGACTACAATACTTGTTTCTAAAAATAAATGACGAATCTTCGTGCCCATATTGCGTTCCTTGTTCGAACCGGCCTTTTCCTTATGTTTTTCCACGTCATCACGCCTTCCCGAATGCTACCGCTTTTACCTGAGGAACTATGCCTCTGCCGAATGACGACGCGTTCCCGACCGCAGAACGTCCTTGCCGAATGCTTCTGGAAAAAACTCCTTTGCCGAATGATATCTCTTCGACGATTCCGGCCCACATGTCAGCCTCTTCCTGGTGCCAATTTTTGGTGTCAACAGCCTGGCCCGCGAAAGGGTTCGACAGGCGCTCCAGATCGACAGAGTCAGGGACAATTCGGGCGTGTTCAACGAACTTTACCCCGAACGCGAAGTTTGGGGACGCCCCTGTTATGTTCAAGGCCGGACAAAGGCAGCTAGTAGGGGGATCCCAACGAGGGGGAGCTTTCGCGCCCTCGGACCCTGTCGAAAGGGACCGAGCCCCACCTAGCAAACCTTTGCAAGCACTACATGGACGCGTCTCCGGACCACGAGCCGACCCCTAGCGAATGGGGCATAGGCGTCCACTTGAACTACCCGCTAACAGCTCACCGAGGCATCCGTGTACGGTGCCCGATTCGAGGGTTGCACGAATGACCTCACCCCTCTCCCCCGCGAAGGGGAAGCGAGGGTCGTAACTCAAAGACAAGAAGCCCCTCCGATCGCCTCCGCTCGGGCCAGGAGCTCGGGGGCTCCTTGCAGCACGCCCTCCTCCTCTTATGTACGAAACACGTCGAAGCCGTGCAGGGTCTACCCCCCGAATTCCGAAAAAAACTCGAGATCGTCCCCGCAATCTGCCACGACATGTGGGGAGCGACTAACACAAACTTCGGGAATCAAAGCCCTTGCACGAGTGAGCTCACTCCTCCAAGGGCTCGGGGGCTACACCCGCGGGTGCGCTCGCGCGCCCCCACGGAAGAACGTGCATAATCAGGAAGGAGTAATCCTCGCAGAAGGCCTGGAAACGATCCTACGAAACCGTCAGCCTCTGCTCGACTAACCTTCAGTCTGCCAGAGGCTCGGGGGCTACTGTCGGGGACGAACCCAGGGGGTCCCCTAACCATCGGGGTAATCACCCTCCAAAAAACATTAACCACGAAAGGCCGAATCACCGGCATCCCGGAAAGGCCACCAGGGCAGCGCGGCCCGACACGACTCACGGCCCAAAACACCCGTCCGAACCCGCCTAACAAAGGGACCGAGCCGCGCGCCCTCGTCTCCACCTCGCTCGAGGGCCGCGCACCCCCTCGAGCGGGCGAGCCAACTCCGCCTCGCTCGAAGCCACTCCTCTACGTAACGCAGCGCGCCCTGGCGCCCCGCCCGACAACGGCATTTAATGCCCGCGCCATCAGGCGGGCGCCAAAGTCAAAAGGCAATCCTTCCCCTGCACCGCGCCGCTGACACCACAGAAGCTCGCTGTTTCACCTGCTCCGGTCACTATACGTCCTTGTCACCGCTGTGCAGACGTACGCCGCACTGTGCAAGGCCCCTGTGCGGACTGGCAGGCGTCATTCCGCGCCACTGTTCCACCCGCTCCCGTCCTTTTTCCCCAGGACGCCCCTCGAATGGGCATGGGGAACCCTCGAACGAATATGTGAACAACAATCGAGTACAGGCTCCGATCAGGCGCAGCCTGGTGATGACGAACGCCAGGTCAAATCCACCAACTCTCGGCCATCCCCTGATGAGTCGGGCACGCCACGCACTGTGGTCGATGGCGACCACCACGCCGACCCCTGTGCTGCAAACTCCCGTCCTTCTTCACCTGCCCCGCCCCCGAAGCAACCGGCAACGGGCAGCTGGATACGGATTGCGGCAACGGCACCCCCGAAATCGCTCCAGGACAAGCACAGGGACAACCACGACACTCGCAGAGGCCGGAGCTCGCCATAAATCCCCTGTCAGGGTCAAGGACGACCGCACGCCCGACGCCATGCTCTCCAGTGAGCACCTCTGTAGCACACACTGTACCTGTACTTGTAAGCCCCTCCCCCCTTCTCTCCTTGGCCTATAAAAGGAGGAGACGGGGGACACGACAGGGGGGCGGGCTCGCACGATATTGGCACTCGCCTCAATCACCTTCACACTCATTTTTCAGGGACTTGGAGACTCTTTCTCCTCTCCCACCTCGCTTGTAGCCCCCCACTGCAAGCACTCCGGTGCAAGATAGTACAGCGCCCCGAGCGCACTCTGCTGGACGTACGACCTCGCGGTCGGAACCAGGATAAACCCTTGTCTCACCGTGCTAGCTCTTGCATCAACCGTCAGGGGACGGGACACAGCGCATTCTGTGTGGCGCTGGGGATTAGCCGCCCAATCCCAGCACCGACATATAGGTAAATAAAAAAACTAATTACATAGTTTTAATGTACATGACGAGATGAATCTTTTAAGCCTAGTTAGGTCATGGCAGGACAACAATTACCACAAACAAACGAAAAGTGTTACAGTACGCTACAGTGTCCGATTTGACCCGATGTAACTTTTAAACCACACTTTTCGCGGGAACGAAACACATCCACGTAGAGTTCCATTTTAGAGAGTAGGTTGGTTTCTCCACCTTTTGAAGACTCTCTATTTTATTTACAGAGTTATAAAAAAGTCTAAATTTAGTTAAGAGGGTGATTCTATCCGGAAAGATCGTTCTCGAAGAAGCCTTCCCCTCCTCTCGTTTTTTTTTAAAATACTTGCCTTCCCCTCTTTCCTTTCCCCACCTGACCACACCGCCTCCTATCCTATCTCCACTCGATCCCCCGTTCCCCGGTTGCACCCGCAAACCCTAGATCTCTTCCGCCGCCGCCACAGCCACCTCCGCCGACCCCGCCACCTCCGCCGACCCGCACCGAAACTCAATCGCCTCTCTTCCGGTAGCCATCGCCTTGCCTCTCCTCGTCATGGATTCGGATGCGGCGGCCGGATCTCGTTCTCCCGATGCGGCCGGATCTCGTCGTCCTACCAAGCGGCAAGCTCGCAGCCTCCCGGATCAGGCGATGCTTGATTGCTATCTCCGGCCGTTACGCCACCACGACAACAGCACCCTCGTGTACGTCTCCACGGCCACCGGCGGCAAAATCGGCGTCGGTTTGGTGGCGGCGACGCCCCCGAAGGTCTCCTACCTCCTCTACCACTGGATTGCCGACGAGGGCAGACGCGGCTCATCCCACAAGGCACCCGAGATCACCAACTACTGGAACGCTAAAGCCATGGCGGTGCACCGCAACTCCATCCTGCTGAGCTTTCTCTTCCCCATGAACAAGGTTGGTACGTTCCCTGACATGAGTGAGGAGTTCTTCGTCTACCAGGCTACCGTTGTACCGACTCTCAAGAAGCTCCCCGCTTGTCATCACACCTTCATGAATTGCGACACAACAAAGAACTCTGGTATTCTTTGCCGTGAGAGCGGAGGGTTGTTCGTGGTGGCACACCTTAACGTCCATTCAGAAAGACGCGGACGCGGTGATTACCGGGTGACAGCCGAGCTCTGCCGCATCTTTGGTGAGGAAGAAGCAGGCCCATGGCACACGACCAAGTGCGTGCCCATCTGCCTTGATGAGTCTCAGCGGAAAGACTTGATTTGGTGGGAGACTGACGCAGTGATTCCTTTTGGTGATTTCATTTGCTGGGTGGATTACTTGAGGGGTATTTTGTTCTGTAATGTTTTTAGCCAGGATCATCCAGAGGTCAAGTTTGTCCCATTGCCCATCAGTCCTTACCCGGGTAGGTGCCACCCCGATCTGGGTGGCAGAGGCGCCCTGTCTGCTTATCGAAGTGTGTGTGTGACCAAGGATGGAGAATCCATGAAGTTCATTGATGTTGGACATCTTGACTGCTGGTTTCATGGCAGACAGCGGGGTGTTCCAAGGCCTCCCATCAAGTCATGGACACTGACCAGTGAGAGGCTTTGGCGGGAGGATGTTATGATGGAAGAGGCTGATTTCTTTGCCCTCATCATGGACAACAGGCTGCTTACTCACTCCCAAATGAAAGATATCGGACTGGTAACCCCTTTCGTGCACATGAGAGACCCTGAGATCATCTACCTTGTATTGGAGGGTGGACCTCAGCCATGCCTCCTCGAAGTCAACATGAAAAGCAGGACCATGAATACAGTTCCTTCATGCAAGATCGCGAGCTTTGGATCAAGTTAAATGCACAGCAACAGCACATCTTTTGGCCTATGCAATTATGAGCAGCCACTGCCTTTGAGTCTGGCTGCCCCTAACATCACTACGTAAGTTCTTGTTGTATCTTGTCTGTTTCCTATGCCAGTTTGCTGAGTTGAAGCTTTATTAATTAAAGTAATGCATACTTGGAAGCATGCGAAAACAAGTTCTTTGATACGGTTTTAACTGCAGGCTAGAGTAGTGGGCTGGGTATCGCATAGCTATGTTGAGGAATTGATATGTAGGTTGGTTCATCAAGTAAACACATACTGTTCTCTGCAATCTGTTATCTACATTCCCGTTGGCATGAATAACCAAGGATATTGTTGTCAGCTCTAAGCACATATCTCTATCTATTTGGATTTCATGATTATCCTTTTTTATTTGTTTTGGCCAGTGTTACTGTTCTTTGTGGTTTGCCGAGAAGGATGGCAATTTTCCCCGTGGGGGCGGATCCCCGCGGGGACCTGACCCGAACGGGGCAGGGATGGGCTCATATTTTCCCCACGGGGCCGTCGGGGCGGGGCCCTGAAATCATACCGGGTCGGGGGCGGTGATATGTTTTTCCCCGTGGGGCTCCGACGGGGACCCGAGTTAAGCAGCCATGGGCTATTTTTCTCCGCCGGCGGCAAGGCCCATGAGGCCCAGTTACTCAGCGCCCATCTCCTGCCTGTATATAAAGGAAGGAACCCTCCCAAACCCTAAACCTATACCACTCCTTCACCTCTGGTCCTCACACCAGCAAGCGGCGGCGGCCGCCACTCCCATCCAAAACTCCCAGCCAGGCAGCCTCCCCCAACCCCACTCGCCGTCTCCACTCTCCACCACTCTTCGTCCTCGCCAATTTGCCGTCGACGCCACCACCGGAGCGACCGACGGGCGCGCGGCTGATTGGCAGCCGACGGGGCACGCGGGGGCGCCAAGCAGCAGCGCAGCATGGCCGGTTCTTCTGCTTTGGTTCCTCTGCAGTTACTGCACCTGCAGTTGAGTCACTGACAGCTGCAGGTGCAGTAACTGCAGGCGAGATTCATCCCTTCTACCTAGCTTGCTAGCAAGTAGCACCTGCGACTCTAGTAGTACTCAAGTACTTGAAGCTCTTTATTCGTTACTGCTTGTTCTTTAAATAGTGCATCTCGTTCTTAGATCTTGTGATTTGTTTTTTGCATGAAGTGAACATGTTCAGATCTATAAGT
Source organism: Echinochloa phyllopogon (assembly GCA_033239725.1). Classification (NCBI taxonomy): domain Eukaryota; kingdom Viridiplantae; phylum Streptophyta; class Magnoliopsida; order Poales; family Poaceae; genus Echinochloa; species Echinochloa phyllopogon. Next base: position 3,437,598 of record BTCW01000009.1, on the reverse strand, counting down.
AATTCCTACGGATGTTTGTGCTTCGGTAGTTGAGGCTTTGAGCCATTTGTGGTAGTATTACCTGCTCATGTTCTTATTCTTCTTATTTCCAGGGTGATTGCTGACTGCGCATTGGGTGGTGACATGGGGATGGAAGCATGATGTCCGAGAAGGCCAGGAGCCGATGAGCCTCCTTATGCTCCTTAATTATCTTTATCTATCTATCTAGCAGTTGATTTTGAACAATATTATCGAGGACCGGAGCGCCCCGCCCTGTTGCCATCCATATTTGCCGACTTTTCCTGCACCCTGCATAGTTTCCTCTTGCTCTTCTATGTGCTAAATGCCGATATAATTGGTTAATCAGTCGTCACTAACGACACAGAGCGGGCAGGCACTAGGCCGGTAGGGACTTGGAGGCGTGTCCACTTCTAAGATCAAGAATGCCAAGGACGTGACTTGGACGTGACTTCTGAATGATTTGTTGCTCGTATTTTCTTAGCCCTGCCATCCATATTTGCTCGTTTGTTCGTGCAAAAACTTGTCCAAAAATTAATTAATTAGGCTCAAAATGTTCTGCGAGACGACTCGCAGAGTACAACAAAATTGTGCACTTAGTTTTTTTATTTCATCTAGGTTTAGTATTTCATGCATGTTATGACATTTTGATGTGATGGAGAATCTTCTTTTTACATAGTGAACTTTGGAGTTGCTTTTCAGGAACTAAACAAGGCCTTAGTTCCAAAATTCCACCCCAAATTTACTATGCAAAAAGAAGATTCCCCATCACATCAAAATGTCATAACATGTATGGAGTACTAAATATAGATAAAATCAAAAACTAATTGCGCAGTTTTGTTGTACTCTGCGAGACAAACATTTTAAGCCTAATTAATCATTTTTGGACAATTTTTCGCATATAAAAATAAAATGCTACAGTGACGTAATGATTACGAATAGACATCATACACCCAAATTTGACCTACTAAATTTGGGATCTAAACAAGGCCTTAGTATTTGGGCCGTGTTTCTTTCATTCCCCGAAATTTTTTCCAAAAGAAATCTTGCATGCATGAAGTATTAAATAAAGTCTAATTATAAAACCCATTTATGGACGAGTAAAAGACGTACTCCTATTAGGCCAGTAGTTTCTGAGAGCTGCTTGTCTTGTCAGTAGCAAAGCCAATGATCTCACCCGTCAGGAGTGAGTATACTCCCTCCGTCGACCAAACGGAGCGCTTGGCGCGCCGTCGGCTGCCACCTGCCGGTGGATTGAGCAAATCCGGCGGAGTGGCGGCCACAGGGACAACGCTTTCGAGTCTTCTGGTAGCAAAGATTCTCCCGTCATCCAACAGTCAAAGCGTGCACGAGTTTTTCTTCAGGCTCTAAATCATCCGGGACAAGCTTGCCCTGCCCGGCCCGGCTGCCATGAAGGCTCGCTCAAGACTCAAGAGGATAACCCATCCCTCTCCGATCACGGGGTGCGCCAGTAATTCGGACTCTCTTTCCGCCGGGGCAACCGGTTGTTGCTTGCTACTGAAATGTTAAGAGGCATCCGGGGTTTTCTTGCCCGGATCATCTGATTTATCACCTTTGCTTCCTCGGTGCAAGATTCTCTATGCACCCAGTATACTTTACCTTTTCGGAAAGAAGCTCTACCCACCCAAATTATTACAATGGCAAAGCGAGAATCGATTTGCACTGATGCACTTGATTCGGTAAATTATATATAGGTAAATAAAGCAATCTCATTCGGGAACAAGACATCAGATCACACACGCAGGCAGAGACGAGAAGAAAATTTACACACACTTTGGTGATGATGTGTCCTAAGTACTTGATCTGCTGTTGGGCAAACGCACATTTGGACAATTTGGCTTTAAATTGATGTTGCCTCAACGAGTTAAGAACAGCCTTGACATGCTCCACATGTTCCTCCCATGTCTTAGTGTAAATTAAAATATCATCTATGAAGACCACAACACATTTCCTTAGCAATGGTGCCAAAACCAAATTCATCACATGTTGGAATGTAGCAGGCCCTCCAGTAACCCCATAAGGCATCACCTTATATTCATAGTGTCCATTGTGAGTGAAAAATGCTGTCTTGTATTGGTCTGCTGGTTCCACCAATATCTGATGGTAGCCAGATCTGAGGTCTAGAGAGGTGAACCAAATGGCACCGGATAATTCGTCTAAGAATTCCTCCATAATTGGCATGGGGTAGCTATTCTTGATTGTTAGAGAGTTCAATCTTCTGTAATCTACACGCAGGCGCCACTCTCCTGTCTTCTTCTTGACCAAAAGTACAGGTGAAGCAAATGGACTAGAGCTTTCCTGGATCATTCCATTCTGCAACAGTTTTAATATTTGCTTCTCAATTTCATCTTTCTGAGCTGGGTTGTACCTGTAAGGCCTTAATCTGAATGGTTGTGCCCCAACAAGAAGAGGAATAGAATGGGTATGAGATCTTCTTGGTGGCAGTCCTTGTGGTTTATCAAAAACATCCTCAAACTCATGAATTAACTGCTGAATGTTAATAGGCCATTCTTGATTGATCTCTTCTGGTTTAACTGCAAACAGTTCCACAATGCACCACACACCATCATCTTGTTCCAGTTGTTCTATCTAATGAGCAGAGATTTTTGGCAAGTTGGTCAATTTGGGGTTGAGTCCTTGCAGGGTGATCTGATGACCCTTGTAGTTAAATGACAACCACTTGTCTGCCCAATGCACCTTCATAGGGCTATATGTCTCCAGCCATTCCATACCCAGAATAATATCATAGCATTTCATAGGTAGTATCTTCAGATCTACCTCAAAGCAGTACTCTTGGATATACAGTTTGCATTTCTTAAGTTCATGAGTACACCAAATGAGTGCTCCACTGGCCACTCTAACTTGAACAGGTTTGATCAAAGATGTCCATCCAGTGATAAAACTTGCCAATTGTTCAGAGATGAAATTAGTAGAACTGCCAGAATCAATCAACATTAATGGTTTCTTACATCAATATCGCCGATGGCCAGGAATCATCATCGTAAGTGCCGATTGCCAAGCAGATACAAACAGTCGATCGGCAGACTAGTAGGAACAAATAGATCGAATAAAAACAAATTTTTATTTTGGCCCACCACCTCCTACAAATAAACCGATTCATCCCACTATGGCAAAATACGTTGTATGGTATACATGTGGCCGTACATGCACATATTTGACAAGTTCATGCCTTTATATATGTTGCAACTTGTTGGATCAAACTGATACAACCATACAAGTTGTTGTATGATGGGTACAATTTACTCATAAAAAAGTGAAATTAGATTATGAAAACTATATTGTACATGCACACAAATAATATCTTACTGTCCTTGTATAAACATATAAATCACAGCAAAATTGGGGAACGTGGATCAATTACAGTATAGATTCCAGTATAGACAACAAAAGTTTAATTAACCTTACCTTGAAGCAGTAATAGTGACTCAGTAGATTATTAGGCAACATTAGTCCTGATCAATTTGTCACAGTTAGACAAACATAGTAGATACGAGGGGCCAAAACAAATGTTGTGGGCTTTTTACTTAGCTGCAATTTTACTTGGACTGGTGGGCTGCTGTTGGGCTACCGTGAGTCTTCAGGGGGCCATAAAGAATTCTAGGGATTGGCAGATATTGTTAGAGGGTCTCTTGTTGTGATACGGGAGCATTAGGGGGGAGGGGAACGTGGGATGGCCGCTTCCGGCCTGTGGGTGTGGGGTGGGGGGATTCGACGGCGCCCAGGTAAGGGAAGCCGTGTGGGGTGGAGCCTGGAGGCGCCGGGCGCGGGAGCGGAAACGCCCGGGGCGAGCAAGTGGAATTCAACCGCTGCTGCCATGGAGGTTTCTGTGGGCGCGGCCCAGCCCTGCCCTGCCCTGGCCTGGCTGGCGTCGAGTCGTAACGCGTGGGAAGGGGAAGCGGGGTAGGTGCTGCGGCCTGCGAGAAGCCGGGAACGGACCGGGACGGGGGTGGGCGGTGGTTACGGTCGGTCCCGTTCGGCTGGGTCACGACTCACGAGGGCGGCGCCCCCGAGCCGATATGCGTGCGTGCAGGCGCGAGGCATGTGTAAATGTGGCCAACGTTGGCGAAACGTGGGCTCTATTTACTCTGAAAAATACCAACGTTGGCGAAATGTAAATGTTTTCAATTCACAGGGACGACGAAGTGCGCGAGAATAAGATCGGCAAGGGTATTAGAGGAATCACGCACGACAGAGATGGGATTGTAAGGATGAAATTCGTCATAAATACCTAAATGGCCGTTCCTCACGCATGCACCGTGTATTCAAGAATAAAATTATATACAGCCCAATGGCAAAGTCGTTCAATTCACTTTGTACTACATTAATGGATGTTTACCAAATAGATACAATAAAATATATACCAAAATGGCAAACAGCAAGACAACCATAATATGTCTTAAAACATTAATTGCAACGATTCCATTCAAACAAAGTTTCAGGGAAACAATTTTCAAAGAAGGATGCCCTCTATCTTGTCTCTTTAAAGGTTTGTTTGGTGAAAGAAGATAGAGCGTGATGTATCTCAGGGACAAAGGGTGGATATTTCTGTCAAATCTGAGAAGAAGAGACAGCAAGAAAGAATGGTACTCCCTCCGTCCCAATATATAAGATTATGGAGGGTTTAAATTTTGTACCAAAATATGAGGACCTGGAAGAATAAGACAAAACTAAATGGGTTGGTGAGTGGTTGGTGAGTTGGTGGGTAGTGTAAACTGAGGGGTATAGAGGTCATTTCATCTCATTGTTGTTTTTTGAGTTTGAATGCATCAGGTCCTTATATTGTGGGACAGAGGGAGTACTATGAAGCATGAATTATACATCTGTTCTGATGGTTAATTATTAAAATTTTATAGTATAATGTAGTCTCTGTACCCCTTAACTTGAAGATGTGCTTTCATTGAATTAAAAGGTTCATAACTTCATATATGTTATTTTATTTTTAATCAATCTTTGTCAAGGAGTTGTTTACTGTACACTGGCAGTTTTCTAGTCAGCAATTTTGTTGTTCGGTTTTTCTTCCAAAAGAAAGGTGAAGATAGTGTTTTTCTGCAGTGCATAATCCTAATATCCACTATGTCAAATATATAGGCTGAAATAGAAAAGGTCAAGAAAAGAAGGGAAGAAAGGGCAATTGAAAAGGCACAGCATGAAGAGGAATTGATTTGTGTTTGATGATACTCTCTTTTACAGTAGTCTGTCATATCTTATGATCAAGTACTTTTTCATTTGGAACTAAATACATGTATTTGCCATTTTGCAGCAACTGCTAGCTAGAGAAAGAGCACGTGCCGAGTTCCAAGACTGGGAGAAGAAAGAGGAAGAGGTTGCTATTTAGAACCTGACAGACGCCATACAATTCTTGTTGGAGTCAATATGGACTTGTTATTTATCTAACATTTCTCATTTTGAAATGCAGTTTCATTTTGATCAAAGCAAAGTCAGGTCTGAGATCAGGTTGCGGGAGGGACGTACAAAGCCTATCGATGTTCTCCTGAAGAATCTTAATTTCTCAGATGAATTTGATGTTGAGTTAAATGAGCCTTATCTGGTGTTCAAGGTAAGCATAATTTCTTCATCTTCTTCTGCTTGCAATTTTCAACTGAGAAGAAAAAACATTGCTGATCCAAAATTATGTATCTTAAATCATTTCTAAATGCCCCTCCCTCAATTAAGGTAGAGGAAAAGTCATGTGTAATGTTCTGTACGGGTTTTAAAACCAGACATCCAATATATATTCTCACCACACATCGTACAATACATTTAAAAAGAGTTGTTTTTTTATAACCTAGCACTTCCTGAAATATATGTATTTTTGCAAAAATATCAGGGATTAACAGTGAAAGAAATGGAAGAGCTAGGTGATGATATTAAGATGCATCTTGATCTGGACAGGGAAAGTCAAACAAATGTGAAGTACTGGGAGGTACATGACTTTTTCTTTCACCCTTGTCCTGAGTAACTTTGTTGGCATTAAGATGTATCACTAATAACCTACTTCCTAAATAACTGTGAGCGGAGATGTATAAAATGACTAGTTTTTTTATGTTGAAATGCTTAATATGGAACAGTGTAGTCCTAAATGGGAATTGGTGGGATACAAAACTGAAAGGAGCCTCCATTTTCCTATGATATATTTTATTTGACTAGGAAAAAACTGATTTAGTCTGTCTGGATATAATCTCTATCTCCTTATATGATTTCCATTTAGTTCCTTACATAAGCTATATCAAGTTTGATATGTAGTCCATGTGTGATGGTAAAATCCTTGTACGTTCAGGTTATTTGGTTTTGTGTTGCTCTGTTCATATGATTGACAAGAGTGCTAATACATAATGCACATGTTCATCTGAATTCATCAGGCACTCATGGTGGTATGTGTGGGACCAGGATCCCTAGGGCCATTCATACAGAGAATTAAACTACCCGACAGTGAAGGTTTTGTCCGACTACTTCAAGCTAGTCGGCTATGGTGCAAGACGGCGTAGTCGACTAGGATTAAACTAGTCGTATACTGATAGGAGACTCCCCAAAGTATTCTGTTGTAGTACTCCGGGTTGTATACGACTAGGATAGCAAACCGACTTGTAACTCTGCCCCCTGATCAATATAAGGTGGGGCAGAGACCCCTCCAAAACGATCAATCTATGTACAATCAGACACACGAGTTGTACAACAAAGTACAACCGCGCGGATAATACAATCAGCCATACAGGACGTAGGGTATTACGCGATTCGCGGCCCGAACCTGTCTAAATTGTCTTGTGCACCATCGTTCTTAGAACTCGGCGAGACCCACTCAAATCTACTCGCTGGGGTATCCCCGGTTAGATGTGCTCGACATAATTCGTCGACAGTATGTGACTGGGAGCTAGGTGAGGCTCGGAAAAGAGATGCCCTCGGGCTAGGGTTCGTGGTGAGGAACCACCGCCTGAGGTTCTTGCAGAAGAGAGAGGTTTGCATGCAAGTATTGAGGGGGATGTAAAAAGTCTCCTGGATGGTAAAACTTCTACATAGCTTGAAGATATGCAAAGTCAAATTGAGTCCCAAATGCGCTCTGGAACTGCGAAAGTTGTTGAATACTAGGAGCCTATTCTGAAACGGCTTCATATTTACAAAGCAAAGGTATGCCAGTGGGCCTAGCGATCTGCAAATACCATTCCATTCATACTGTTATAATCCTCTCATTTCTATTAAGCAAGGCGATACTTTGCCACCACCGGTTGGTAACATGTAGACCTCAACTTCTTAACGGGCTTATAGTCTCAAGCTGCACTATTGAACTTAAAGAGTACTGATTTTGTAATTTGTACTCACAAAAATTGATCGTTTGCATTCAGGCTTGCCTGAGGGAGATCCATGCTTCTATCCTAAGGAAGCATCTACATCGTTTGGAGCATCCTGGTACTGTTGAACAGGAAGTGGAATCTGAGAAAGAAGTTGACGATAAAGTGGAGGATGAGATGCATGACGATGAAGTTATGTCATCATTTCTGATTACTCAACCAACTCTGTTTTCAAGATACTTGAGTGATTTCTGATGTGTGATCTATTTGTAGATGATAGACGATATTCGCCTGAACCTATACCTCAGCAGACAGATAATCATTTGGAAGAAGAAGAAGATGGATCCTTTTCTCCACAGCTAATGCATGGCAATGAAGATGAGGATGCAATTGATCCTGAAGAGGACAAGGCTGAACTGGTAGAGTCCTGTGTTTCTATCTATTGATATTGTTAATAGAGATGTGATCGGAATTGTAGTAGTTATTTGCTGCAAGGCAGTTAGCTGCATAGTTTAATTGTCATATATGGATAGTTACTAACTGTACTCCAAATTATGTAACAGAAAGCTAACCAACAATATTAGAACAAAATTATCCGCGAAAAACAAATATTTAGGACAGAAAGGTCTAGTGAGTCTTTCTTTTTCCCCTAAGGACCACCTTTCACGCTTCTGTAGGCCTTCATGCGCATGTCTTACCCTGGGAGGGTCATTGTCATTGGTTCATTTAGATCGTATTTTTTATTGTCACTCCTTATTGCAACTTCCACTTGAGGGCTCCCTTTGAGTTCTTATGCAAAACAAAATGATAGAAGATTGTGTTCTTAATAACATTATTATGTTGTCAGGGTTCATTTTATGAGTTTATTCGACATTTGGAACGAGGTTGGCAACTCAGACTTATGCTTTGTGCTTTTCATTATGTCCAGGACCGAAAACGTGAGCTGTAGTTTTGGAGCATCAAAGAAAAGTTCAGGAAGCCATCAAAGCTAAGGCAAGAGTACATGATGAGATGGAGGTGAACGCCATAAAAACAATGGGAGCTATGGAGGAAGGGGCTGCAGTATTTCGTGCGGGTGCTGAAGTGAACCTTTATTCACAGGTTTGCATCATTTGCCTTCTGGCTATACTTTGGATCCCATTGTGTTTCTGGCGGTGTGACATACTAACATGACAGTAGTGTGTATCCGCATATTCTGTTTCTGTACTAGATTGGCAAGAGAGTTCTCAGAATCCATCTGGTATCTAACATAACTGTTGACATATTATTATGGTCACCTTGTTATATTCTTAACTGTATAGGACACACTAAGCTATATCAAAATTCTCAAATAATCTTATAATGATTATCTGTTGAACTCTAAATTGATTTAATTTGTAGTTTGATATATTTTGACAGTTGAATATAGGGCAAGTGTCCAATAGTCGGCAATGTCGTAGTGCAAGTGCCTGCTATTGTTTGCAGAATATTAGTCAAATGCAAATGCAATGCTTGGCTGAAATCAAGTATTTAGGCGATACGAGCAACCAACCAATGATACGCATTCCCCAGTGGCTGGTCTCCATCCGCCATAGGGCGACACGAGCAACCAATGATACGAGCTGGACTTTCCAAGTCCAGCCAAGGTGACGACAGACCTTTGCGACTGTGTCCCGATGGCAAGCAAACCAAAACCCATCAAAGGCGACATCAACAATGAAAGCTTATGCTGCCACATAAAAAGACCCAGAAAACTCCACTTCATCTTTTATACAGTAAATACAGACCACAAATAAAAATGGCGAAAAAATGGCAAAATCCCCTGCCAGAGATTTAAAACACTGACGGGAACACTGCCGAGTCGGCAATGTCGTAGTGCAAGTGCCTGCCATTGTCTGCAGACTATATAGTCAAATGCAAAGGCAATGCTTCGCTCAAATCAAGCATTCAGGCGATACGAGCAACCAACCAATGGCTGGTCACATTGCTGCTCCCAGTTACCCACTATAGTCCCAGTTACCCAACCCACTATAGTCCCAGTGGCTGGTCTTCATCCGCCAAAGGGCGACACAAGCAACCCAACCAACAACCAACGATACGCCTGCTCATCCGTTGCAGAGGCCAAGAAGCTGGAGTTTCCATGTACCGACAAGGTGACGACAGACCTTTGCGACTGTGTCCCGATGGCAAGCAAACCAAAACCCATCAAAGGCGACATCAACATGAAAGCTTATGCTGCCACAGAAAAAGACCCAGAAAACACATTTTCATGCAGCAATCTTTTTTAAAAATCATGACCAAAAATCAAAGGGTAAAACTCCACTTCATCTTTTATACAGCAGATACAGACCACAAACAAAAATGGCGAAAAATTGGCAACACCATTTCAAACTTTAAAGGCTCACAGTTGCTATCAGCAGAGACATCCATTTCATTCTGAGACCACGATGGAAGTCAAGCTCCAAGCCACTAACTTGATGAAGTTTGTAACTTCACCAGCCAAAGTCCAGAACCAAATAGATATCAAAACTGATGCAATAAGTTGTTTGTCCACAACCAGCTTAAATGATGCTGGAAAACATAATCTCCATAAAAAAATATCAAACAGACTTAGCAGCAAGGCAGATATATGTATATAACTAAAGAGCAATCAGCAAGCCACCCAGAACATAAGACTTAAAAAAATACTTGCAATGGTTCCATCCAAACATTGTTTCAGGCCTAGAAGACCAACAAGCTCAGTCATATCCTAGCTACTTCGAACACCAAGATGGCAATACCAGGAAACAACTTCAAAGACTACAAGAAACCTTGCACCTCCTCTCAAGAGGAACACACAACTCCCTCCGAGCTACTGACTGCCACACGCCAGGGGATTGAGCTGCCTCCATTTCAATAGTGAGCAAGAGCAGCAGCCCGTAGCCTATAAAAATTTGGATAAAGCAGACATAAGAAGGGAAATATAAAGAAATAGACTATGCACAGATGAGAGCAACTTACAAAGTGCGCACATGATCCTTGAATTGATTCGTTCCGCAATACAATTTGTACATGACCTTGGCAATGAATGTTCCAATCAAATGAGGGATTAAAACTTCCAGATTACGGCCGTATTTATAACTACGAAAGCTCCGTTTTTTATCCTACATGATTCAAACAAAAACAATTTAAATAGTTTGAAAACATGAATTAATTGAACAATAACAGAAGAATCTGGAATTTATAATTAAAAAGGAACAGAGCAAATACCACGCTATTGCCGGGGCCATGAGTCATGAAATTTCTGATGAACCGAAAAGCTTCCTTACTGCTAGAGCCATAACGATGACCGTTCTTTTTCATATACTTATGGATACGTTTCGTGACTGGATCATGTTTTGTGGCATTCAACCAATCATGGCTAATGACACAAACACGAAGAACCGCATGAAAACGGTCACAGTCCGAAGTGGGGCTAGTAGTGTCATCAAGGAGACTGTCATAAAAGTTATATAAGAGAAGGATAAGTGTCTCTCTCATCTTGGAGGGTAGGAAGGAAATATGGTTTTCAAGAATAAACCTCAAATCTGGATCTAATGTGTCACCACGAACTTCTTTTCTCAACAGGTGTATCAGGTGACGCAGATATACATACAACTTCCCATTATGTTCAAATTTCCTTTCCAGAATGTTGGCAAAGGTTTTGCAGGTACTCTGTGATTCTCATCAACTTCAAAACATCGCAAACTAAAATTATCCCAGGTGTTACCGGTGCTAAGTCCAGAGTTAAACTGACGCATCAAATCACTAAAGAGCAGGCATGCATGATCAGTCAGGTCGCTTTCAACACTGTTATTATCCAATTTGATAACATTAAAGAACAGACCACCATTGTTTGAAACATACTGATTCAAACAAGTTCTGCAATTCGAAAAAGATAAACGTCAGACATGACGTGACTACTATTGGTGAATTCAAGTTCAAGTGCTAAATAGTATTCAATCAATCATAAGTCTACACAAATAGACACTTCAATATTTGCAGAACTATTCATACAAACAAATTTTACAGTTAGAAACAACATCAGACATGAATACATAACAATCATTGGTAAATTCAAGCATTACAGCTAGTGTTCAAACATTAATTATAGATAGAATATACTATTGGATAAAAAGACACACTCAAATAGTTGCAATTAAAAAAAGATCAATATCAGACAAATAAATAACTACCATTAGTGCCAGCTAGTAAACAGTTTTGTTTCGTAAATAAGAATTGTTATATGTGCAGGGGGAAATGGTGAATATTTTCTATAGGGGAATCGAAACAACAACAATGAACTTCTACATCAATTTGAATCTCACTCCAGCTGTTTTAGCTGAACAAATCCAAAAAAGAACTGGCACGACCATGATAAATCAAGATCTCTTACATGTTGGTAAAAAATTACATTTTGATCTAAGCCTGGGATGTCAGGGTGTGAGGAACTTATCAAGTATATGTCTTCAACATCGATTACGAGGTGGAAGGTTAGTATGTCTTCTATGTCTTCAACACGCCCTAGTGCCAGCTAGTAAACAAGAAGACATACTAACCTTCCACCTCGTAATCGAGGTTGAAGACATATACTTGATAAGTTCCTCACACCCTGACATCCCAGGCTTAGATCAAAATGTAATTTTTTACCAACATGTAAGAGATCTTGATTTATCATGGTCATGCCAGTTCTTTTTTGGATTTGTTCAGCTAAAGCAGCTGGAGTGAGATTCAAATTGATGTAGAAGTTCATTGTTGTTGTTTCGATTCCCCTATAGAAAATATTCACCATTTCCCCCTGCACATATAACAATTCTTATTTATGAAACAAAACTGTTTACTAGCTGGCACTAATGGTAGTTATTTATTTGTCTGATATTGATCTTTTTTTAATTGCAACTATTTGAGTGTGTCTTTTTATCCAATAGTATATTCTATCTATAATTAATGTTTGAACACTAGCTGTAATGCTTGAATTTACCAATGATTGTTATGTATTCATGTCTGATGTTGTTTCTAACTGTAAAATTTGTTTGTATGAATAGTTCTGCGAATATTGGAGTGTCTATTTGTGTAGACTTATGATTGATTCAATACTATTTAGCACTTGAACTTGAATTCACCAATAGTAGTCACGTCATGTCTGACGTTTATCTTTTTCGAATTGCAGAACCTTTTTGAATCAGTATGTTTCAAACAATGGTGGTCTGTTCTTTAATGTTATCAAATTGGATAATAACAGTGTTGAAAGCGACCTGACTGATCATGCATGCCTGCTCTTTAGTGATTTGATGCGTCAGTTTAACTCTGGACTTAGCACCGGTAACACCTGGGATAATTTTAGTTTGCGATGTTTTGAAGTTGATGAGAATCACAGAGTACCTGCAAAACCTTTGCCAACATTCTGGAAAGGAAATTTGAACATAATGGGAAGTTGTATGTATATCTGCGTCACCTGATACACCTGTTGAGAAAAGAAGTTCGTGGTGACACATTAGATCCAGATTTGAGGTTTATTCTTGAAAACCATATTTCCTTCCTACCCTCCAAGATGAGAGAGACAGTTATCCTTCTCTTATATAACTTTTACGACAGTCTCCTTGATGACACTACTAGCCCCACTTCGGACCGTGACCGTTTTCATGCGGTTCTTCGTGTTTGTGTCATTAGCCATGATTGGTTGAATGCCACAAAACACGATCCAGTCACGAAACGTATCCATAAGTATATGAAAAAGAACGGTCATCGTTATGGCTCTAGCAGTAAGGAAGCTTTTCGGTTCATCAGAAATTTCATGACTCATGGCCCCGGCAATAGCGTGGTATTTGCTCTGTTCCTTTTTAATTATAAATTCCAGATTCTTATGTTATTGTTCAATTAATTCATGTTTTCAAACTATTTAAATTGTTTTTGTTTGAATCATGTAGGATAAAAAACAGAGCTTTCGTCATTATAAATACGGCCGTAATCTGGAAGTTTTAATCCCTCATTTGATTGGAACATTCATTGCCAAGGTCATGTACAAATTGTATTGCGGGACGAATCAATTCAAGGATCATGTGCGCACTTTGTAAGTTGCTCTCATCTGTGCATAGTCTGTTTCTTTATATTTCCCTTCTTATGTCTGCTTTATCCAAATTTTTATAGGCTATGGGCTGCTGCTCTTGCTCACTAGTGAAATGGAGGCAGCTCAATCCCCTGGCGTGTGGCAGTCAGTAGCTCGGAGGGAGTTGTGTGTTCCTCTTGAGAGGAGGTGCAAGGTTTCTTGTAGTCTTTGAAGTTGTTTCCTGGTATTGCCATCTTGGTGTTCGAAGTAGCTAGGATATGACTGAGCTTGTTGGTCTTCTAGGCCTGAAACAATGTTTGGATGGAACCATTGCAAGTATTTTTTAAGTCTTATGTTCTCGGTGGCTTGCTGATTGCTCTTTAGTTATATACATATATCTGCCTTGCTGCTAAGTCTGTTTGATATTTTTTTATGGAGATTATGTTTTCCAGCATCATTTAAGCTGGTTCTGGACAAACAACTTATTGCATCAGTTTTGATATCTATTTGGTTCTGGACTTTGGCTGGTGAAGTTACAAACTTCATCAAGTTAGTGGCTTGGAGCTTGACTTCCATCGTGGTCTCAGAACGAAATGGATGTCTCTGCTGATAGCAACTGTGAGCCTTTAAAGTTTGAAATGGTGTTGCCAATTTTTCGCCATTTTTGTTTGTGGTCTGTATCTGCTGTATAAAAGATGAAGTGGAGTTTTACCCTTTGATTTTTGGTCATGATTTTTAAAAAAGATTGCTGCATGAAAATGTGTTTTCTGGGTCTTTTTCTGTGGCAGCATAAGCTTTCATGTTGATGTCGCCTTTGATGGGTTTTGGTTTGCTTGCCATCGGGACACAGTCGCAAAGGTCTGTCGTCACCTTGTCGGTACATGGAAACTCCAGCTTCTTGGCCTCTGCAACGGATGAGCAGGCGTATCGTTGGTTGTTGGTTGGGTTGCTTGTGTCGCCCTTTGGCGGATGAAGACCAACCACTGGGACTATAGTGGGTTGGGTAACTGGGACTATAGTGGGTAACTGGGAGCAGCAATGTGACCAGCCATTGGTTGGTTGCTCGTATCGCCTGAATGCTTGATTTGAGCGAAGCATTGCCTTTGCATTTGACTATATAGTCTGCAGACAATGGCAGGCACTTGCACTACGACATTGCCGACTCGGCAGTGTTCCCGTCAGTGTTTTAAATCTCTGGCAGGGGATTTTGCCATTTTTTCGCCATTTTTATTTGTGGTCTGTATTTACTGTATAAAAGATGAAGTGGAGTTTTCTGGGTCTTTTTATGTGGCAGCATAAGCTTTCATTGTTGATGTCGCCTTTGATGGGTTTTGGTTTGCTTGCCATCGGGACACAGTCGCAAAGGTCTGTCGTCACCTTGGCTGGACTTGGAAAGTCCAGCTCGTATCATTGGTTGCTCGTGTCGCCCTATGGCGGATGGAGACCAGCCACTGGGGAATGCGTATCATTGGTTGGTTGCTCGTATCGCCTAAATACTTGATTTCAGCCAAGCATTGCATTTGCATTTGACTAATATTCTGCAAACAATAGCAGGCACTTGCACTACGACATTGCCGACTATTGGACACTTGCCCTATATTCAACTGTCAAAATATATCAAACTACAAATTAAATCAATTTAGAGTTCAACAGATAATCATTATAAGATTATTTGAGAATTTTGATATAGCTTAGTGTGTCCTATACAGTTAAGAATATAACAAGGTGACCATAATAATATGTCAACAGTTATATTAGATACCAGATGGATTCTGAGAACTCTCTTGCCAATCTAGTACAGAAACAGAATATGCGGATACACACTACTGTCATGTTAGTATGTCACACCGCCAGAAACACAATGGGATCCAAAGTATAGCCAGAAGGCAAATGATGCAAACCTGTGAATAAAGGTTCACTTCAGCACCCGCACGATATACTGCAGCCCCTTCCTCCATAGCTCCCATTGTTTTTATGGCGTTCACCTCCATCTCATCAGGTACTCTTGCCTTAGCTTTGATGGCTTCCTGAACTTTTCTTTGATGCTCCAAAACTACAACTCACGTTTTCGGTCCTGGACATAATGAAAAGCACAAAGCATAAGTCTGAGTTGCCAACCTCGTTCCAAATGTCGAATAAACTCATAAAATGAACCCTGACAACATAATAATGTTATTAAGAACACAATCTTCTATCATTTTGTTTTGCATAAGAACTCAAAGGGAGCCCTCAAGTGGAAGTTGCAATAAGGAGTGACAATCAAAAATACGATCTAAATGAACCAATGACAATGACCCTCCCAGGGTAAGACATGCGCATGAAGGCCTGCAGAAGCTTGAAAGGTGGTCCTTAGGGGAAAAAGAAAGACTCACTAGACCTTTCTGTCCTAAATATTTGTGGTACGACCTAGTGCCAGCTAGTAAACAAGAAGACATACTAACCTTCCACCTCGTAATCGAGGTTGAAGACATATACTTGATAAGTTCCTCACACCCTGAGATCCCAGGCTTAGATCAAAATGTAATTTTTTACCAACATGTAAGAGATTTTGATTTATCATGGTCATGCCAGTTCTTTTTTGGATTTGTTCAGCTAAAGCAGCTGGAGTGAGATTCAAATTGATGTAGAAGTTCATTGTTGTTGTTTCAATTCCCCTATAGAGAATATTCACCATTTCCCCCTGCACATATAACAATTCTTATTTACGAAACAAAACTGCTTATTCAATGAATGAACATAACAATACACCATACTCACTTCAATGGCTGGTTCATCGAACCCATCGATTACTGCCTTACAGCCACTGATTGAGCCTTCTTCCGAATCCTTGATAGTATGGTCAAGAGTACCTAGAAAACAAAACAATGAGCACATCTTTAGCAGCTACACATAAGAGTACGGGAAAATTAAGCAGTTCAAGAAAATAGTTGTTCATATTGCCTTAACAGTAAAGTCAATCATAATGAAGAAATAATGGTCATAAAACCAGAAGATTCTATGACTGATAACAATAACCATGGTTATCTGTTTGAAGAATATTATGTGGTGTCATTCAGTAAACCAATCAACATAGCAATACACCAACAACATAACAATATGCTGCTACCTAGCACACCAGTTTACAGTTTCTATTATATATCAAAGATTCATGTTTCATGTTCACAGAGAAAAGTTGTTCATTAAAGGGCAACAGTAACATTGATCATATAACAAAGAAGTGATAATAAAAAAACTCTACCAGGAGAGAAATCCCTCTGATTGTCTTAAAGAAGTTGGTCCCTCTCATTGTCTACCAGAATTCAACGATCTAACGCCGCGAGAATCACAAAGAAATGATAATCATGTGTGGAGCAGGTAAAAATGGTGTTCAGGGCTGACAACAATACCCTTGGCAGATAACACATGGCAGACACGTTATGAACATTGTTTGTGTTCACTCAGTGAACCCCAATCTACATAGCAATAGACCATCAGGTTTAAAAATTACATGCTGCTACACATGTTGGGTCACCTACTACTCCAGCTTGCAGCTTGATTCTAATATGTATTTAAAATTGGAACGAAAAAATTGGAACGAAGGGAATATCAAAGAATTTAAAATTTTATCTCAATTTCTGGTTAACTGTTTAGCAACCACAACATAAAAGAAATGATAAACATGAATCCAGCAGATAAAGATGATGTTTAGGGCTGACAGAAATATCTTGGGCTATTTGTTTCAATGAAAACAGATGACACATTGCAGAGACGTTAAGAATACTACTACGTATTTGCGTTCAATCAGTGAACCCCAATCTACATAGCAATACACCAGCAATATAAAAAACATGTTGCCACAAAGGTTGTGTGACCCTACTCCAGTTTGCAGTGATTATTATACATCAAAAAATTTGAAATTTTCTCACATTTAATGTTCACAGAGAAAGAGTTTATATATATGAATCAAGCTTCAAAGCAAATTACAGTAGGAAGCAGAAAAGGAGATACAGTAAGAACTTACCCACTGAAACAGCGCGGGTGCAACGAGCATAGCTGCATCACACAAAAAAAAGTAGATGTTAGGTCAACAAAAAAGGCAGTAAAATGATTCTCATAAAGGAAGAGAGCTGGACTTACGTATAGCAAAGATTGTTGGTCAGGGACTGCAGCCCATCAGCAGTAAAATAGTTCTCGTCATAACGGACATGGTAATGGGCAGGGCGACTTGTTCCCTGACAAGAAATATTTTGAAACCCCATATCGGCCTGTTCTGGATGGCAGATCTGTTGGTCAACCACAGTTCCTGAAACAAAAGCGAAGGACAAAATAATTGCAGATCAGCAAATGCTTACAGAAGCAGCAGCCATTATATGTATAATTCGTAAAGTGACACCAAAAACACTAACCTGGAAGAATGTTTCCACTTTGGTCAGTCATATCACGCCTTCCATGAACCTCAGGGAAAAGCCTTGTGTGATGCCTTTTCTGGACAACAACAAATGTGACCGGAGGTAGGTATCCTTCCCCCAAAGAAGCACAAGCCTTGAAAAGGAGAGGGACAAACGTCACAAAACCATCAACACAGGCAGGCATATGGCACAGCAAACCATATTTAAATTTGACAGACATTTTGATGAAGGAAACCATTACCTTTCTGATGGCATCCATTTCATGAAGCAGTACATGGCTGAATTGACCTTCACTTACACCATCCCTTTACAAGTGTGACAGTCAGTATAATTCACTCAACATTACAAAGACGAACCACAAGCAAGAAATCTGAAACGCATACCTATAGAAAATTATCCTCTCAGGCCTTCTGTTTGTCTTCCTGCGGAAAGCAATCGGTAGCTCCCTGCAAACAAGACCATGTCATCTACCCAGATAATCCATGTGATAACTAACAGTAAGTTGACTCAGGTCAATGACAAACTAACCTGATCATACCACCATTAATAGTGTGCCCCTTCTGTGGATCTTTACTGACAGTAAATAGATCTTCTATTATCTCTTGTCGGTGTGGTTGAGCAGAAACCAGACCTCTGTACTTGGTGATTTCTGGCCAGTCCATTGATGCCACCACCTACACATGAGGATTCACCATGATAACTTAGTTAAGATAACTCCACAGATTGCACTAAATTGTTAGCAGGAATATCACATTGTAAGATCGCATCATACAACTGAATAATGATCGAGAATCTGACAGTTATAAGAAGAAACTAACAGCAGCAATGGATGATGCAGAGTCCTCTCCTGGTGGGGGGTGTGTGACATCAGCACCAAATATGATTGTTGAGACTTCAGACACAAAGGGTATGCCATTGCGTACAAAGGCTCGCTCAAGAACAGTGTTGCGCCCTCCAACCTGCACAAGGAAAAGAATAATAAGATTCCTGCAAAAAAAAGAACTAAAACAAAAACTTAATGCAAAGAACATGGATATTGAGAAGAACTAAAACAAAAACTTAATGCAAAGAACATGGATATTGAGAAGAACTAAAACAAAAACTTAATGCAAAGAACATGGATATTGAGACCTTGACATTGATTTTTAGTGCAACATTTTCCAGATATTGCTTGTTTGGCCTGCTAGCATGCTTTGGCAAGCAACATTGAGATACAATTCCGATGTCAGTCTCACAGATTCTTTTGATTTTTCCTGCATAAGTAGGAGAGATATATATAAAAAATACCCAATAAATCGCAAAGGTGAGTATGATCCAGATAGCAGTATGCGTACCATAAGAACCACTAACTTCAGGCAGGATCACAATTAGAAGCTGTAGCTGATTTCCTGTGCCCTGTTGGACAAGCATTTGTGTGGCCCTCCTTTGTACATCTCTCAGAGCATTCTCTATATGGTTTGGAGCAGCTGACTTGACTTCAACAAATGGACGTGGATTGACACTCTGAAGGGTTTATAAGAAGTCAGCTGTATGCAAACCAAACAGCATGGAATGACTTGAGAACAGTTCATAACACATGCAAGTAGTCAACAACTAACCATTCCAGTGGCATTGCACATATGAGTCAGATCCATGCAGAACCTCTGCACCTCCTCAGGAGGTATGCGCGAAAAGTTCAAACAAGTCCAGTTATCAATAGTTCCTCCATTTATCATTTTCTGGAAAAGGGTGCCAAGATACACGGTAGTAAGAAAGCTTTGTTACATCTATAAAACTGAGCTAGAAAAATTGGTACTGATAGTTTCAACATGAAAAGAAGACAAATACTCCTAAGGCACTGCTCAGCAAATTTCAGAGTGAAATTTCTAGCTAAGAACATGGTATCACCTTATTAATCATGTTCCATTGTCCAATACTTGGCGCACAAGTTTTCTCCCTACCAGAGTCATGATATTTCAACTGAAATACAGCAAAGAAACTGATTATTCCACTAAAAAACAAGAGGACAACGTGATTCATCATTGGCAAAACTTCTAGCAAACAAAAAAAAAGAATTTAGCGAAGTTACCAAGGGTGGAGGCAGCACACGGGCTGGAACAGATATTAGGTCACTGCTGACTTTGATGCCGAACTCCTGAGCAAACTTATCCTCTGCATATCTGTTATGCAGAACCATCTAGGTAGAACATTAGAAAAGATGCCATCAGAAAGATATCCAAAAAAGATAATAATTATTCCAATAAACGGAGGAGTAGCAAAGGTCACAAGACATACATCACGGATGCTCTGCTCCCTCTCCTGTGGACGTTTACAGGTTGCTCTTAGTATGTTGGTCACTTGTCTGTCACTATGCTTCTTAGAGTATCTCTGCCCTTCGACAATCTTGCAAACCTACAACCATTTTTGGAAAAAAAAAGGTCATAAAACACTAAATACAACATCAATAATTCAAGCACTACTGAATGGCAATGGATACAGTACCTCCATAGGCAAATATACAGGTCGTGAATCACTGCCTGCCTGAAGACAGGGCCAAGAGCCATACTTCAATCTGTAGTTATATTTGTCCCAAAAGTACTGCACAACAGTCTTTCTTGTACCCATCTCATCAACAGGAAATTTAAAATGGCAAAAACATATTGTAAGTTGATAACACAATGTTAACATAAGTCAGAACACTCGAATTGCAATAATGTAACACCACAAATATTTAGGAGTTAATAATTGATGTACAGGGACGGAACCAGGATGAAATAATTGGGAGGGGGGCATTAGCATCACTATTAAGCATAATCTTTAGTTTATGTGTGATAACCAGGCTATTGCATGCATGATACTAATGGAGTTTATGTATAATGGAGCCATCGAGTCTCTGTCCATGCTAATGTACAATCAATTCAGAATTAATCTTCACTAAGGAACACACATCTTATATGTTTCTCAACGTAATATCTAATAAATAAGTTTCCCAATGCTGTAGGGAAAAGCAGGGCAGCCTTTACAGATAGTTACTTACATCAGCTGGCTCATAGGGATGGGAGTAATCCCTGTTATCTTGTATCTTCTAATCTGGTCCGGTTGGTGACTTGTTTCAATGCGAACTCCGCGTAAAGCTTTCTTTATCTGAACACAGTTAAAGTCAAACAAAATTAGTTAACAAACAGAAGCCAGTAGCATGATGTAATGTAGAAGGGGTTTTGTAGATTCTCAGGGTGGAAATTTCTAACCTTCACACGATCTCTGTCAGACAAAGGCCGCGAGGTATCACGTATGCTCAGGAACTCCTCCACAAATTTGATCACTGTCACGGGCTTAAAAAAAGGATGTTGCTGATATATCTGAATAAAAAACAACGTAAAAAACAATGTTAATTATCAAAATAGATCAAATAGAAGGAATGGGGTCAATGCACAACAAAAACTTAAGGGGGGGGGGGGGGGGGGGGGGGCAGTGTTACCTATATTCTGTGAAAGCCCCATTTGTGTTGGGCGCAGCCTTTGGTAGTAACCCCTCCAACACTCTAGCCCTTCGCCAATGTCTCCTCTGTGACCAAATGTAGTAGAGAAAAAGGATCTGGACACTGTGACATAATTGCAATGAAAAGATTATTACAAAGAATTTCTCAGTGCCCTGGACAGAAGCTTATTCATGCAAAATTCAAGTGAAGTCGGGTATAGCTAATATACTTCCAAGATGGCGACTCTCTGAGGACAACATCAAGTACTTGTATGGTCTCCTGAGGCATGTCCCTCTGTCTTCCGCGCAGAAACTGATGAAGGTGGTACATGTCTGTTCTCCCAGCAATTCGAATTGTGATCTTGTATTCTCTCTCCGCCCTACAAGTTGAAAAGGGTCAAATAGCTCTAGAGGAGAAAGTTTTCATACTACTGAAAGATGGACTAAGATAAGATCTGGGAAAACCTTTCTTTCTCCTTCTTTTCCGGATCAACCAGTGTAACTGCAAACTCTTCTGATTCAAAAGGAAGTGGACCAGCAGTGTAAAGACTCTTCCTTCCATCATAGGCAGGCAATTTGCCGCCTAGAGCTGTCTTCCCATGCAACTTGATAAGTTCATTAAGCACTTCCCTATTCGTTTGCCTTGACTTCGACTCAGGATTAATGGCAACCTAAAGTCAATTAAGCACAAGACGGAGAAAATTCATAACTCATTATGATATTTTTTTCTCGAACACGCAGGAGAGCTGTGTATCTATATATTAAGAAGGAAAAAGAGAGGGTGAAAGAACCCCATGACCATTTACAAGGGTTGTTCTCATAGTCAGAAAAAACCTAGAGACAACAATCCAAAAACTCACACCGACTACTACAACCTCAAAACAGGACCCGCATAGAAGCAAGACAGCTACTAGACCACACGGGACAAAAGAGACAGAAATCAAACAGCTGGCATTTGGGCGAGGATATGGGCCAAACCTCGAGCCCCGGCCAGATCCCACAGATGCACTTCAACTCATTATGATGAATTATACTGTAGTTTCACAAAATCAAATCATACAAATAAAGAATAGCTAGTCCCATTGAAAGCATGACCAGAACTCAGCATCATAGATCCACCAAAAGCACAGCAAAATTCTCATCCTACAGTAAGTTAACAAGACAGTACTGCTAGTTCCTTAACCTGGTCCTGGGTTTAGGCAACAATAGGGAAGTCAATGCGCTAATATCCACATTCGTGCAATCAGACACCAATATTAGAGAAAATTTAATTGACTTACAGCAAATGTATGAAGAAAAAACTCCAATTCTGGGTGGAACACAAGCCAATTAAACTACAGCAGGGCTGAAGGGCAAAGCATTTGGGGGTGACCGATCCAGTAGAGCAGCACTGCAGTGATCCAAAACAACCGACCAGAGCTGAGGGTGACGCGCAGGTTGGGAACTCTCGCACATCTCGCTCCGATCAATATCCACGAGCAGGATAAGATCGGAAGCTCAGTTCATGTTCTGCTTTTGTCGTCGCAAAAGCAAAAAAAAAAGGCAGCAGAAACTGCATCTGTCAAACAAGAAAAAGAAAGATCAAGACGGCACACGGCTGGGGCCTCTGCGCAGCAATCAATCGTTTTGGAACTATGTGCAGCGCAATCGACGTGAGGCTGACCGCGGGTAAGCCGAGCAACCGATTTGACAGTTCAAAAGGAAAAGGTTCAACGAGCTGATGAAAAAAGGTCAGAAGAAAGCCGAAGATTCAAAAGAAAAGCAAGCAGCAGAAGGATGAAAAAGCTTGTGCTGAAACGACAGCCAACGAAAGAACGCGCACCACTGGATGCAAACCGGTCGAATATCTGCAAGATGCGATTTGCAAAGCAACTGCCGCGATTAATTTCCGATTTGATGTTCTGGCTTGCCATCTTTCACACAAGAACAGCTTTTTCACGAAACAGGAAACTGATCTGCGGGACCACTTCCTCAAGAAACCGTGCAAACATAGGAGCGAAATTGTTGCAGAGAAAGAACAGGCCTCTGCATGAACACGGACAGATGGAGCAGACTGCAGACATCACGATGAGGAACGGCAAAACCGTTGCATACTTGCATGCTACTGGAGGAAACCTTTCGTTTCACTTCAAAGGCGTGGGTGCTGTATCCAAACTCTCATGGATCAGAGAGGTGGCAAGATCATGAGCACTCCCATCACCGGCCCAGCAGCTCAAGCAAGAACAAAGAGAAGCGACCGAGAGGCAAGGGGAAACGCAGGAATGGGAGCTATGTTGCACGGTGGCACAAGAGAAAGCCCCTTATGAACGTGGGATCCAACCAAACATCCATCGACAGGATGGGATCGGAAGCCCAGGTTGTTCATGTACAGCTGCAACGTTCCCCAGACAGACAAGAACCAACAAGAAAGCACAAGAACAGCAGACGAAATATCTCACAAGGCCACAAGATTTAAACAGACAAGCATGAATACAAGCAGGCATGAGGCATGATGAACACATACACTACACGAACATCCATATATCTCACACAGGCCACAAGATCTAAGCAGTCATGCATGTACACGAGAGCAGAAACAAGTAGATGGGGGAGATGGAGGAAGAAGAGGCTGGGCTAGCTCACATCGTAGTGGAAGAGGTTGTTGTCGGCGACGTCAACCAGGAAGTGGTTCGCGCGGATCATCACCTTCTTGCCGACGATCCCGGCGCCCGGCCGAGCAGGGTGCGCGAGCCCCTTCTTGGAGACCGGCGCCAGATCCACGTCCTGCGCGTCATCCACGTCAGAAGCAGCCGCCCCCTGTGCGGCCGCCACGGCCGCCGCCGCAGCCGCGGCCGGCGGCGCCAGAGCGGTCTCGGAGACGAAGAGCTTCTTCTCCACCTCCTTCGCCAGCGCCGCCGCCGACGGCGCGGAGGAGGCCGAGGCCGGGGCCGGCGCGGACGCCCGCGTGGGGGCGCCCTGCACCAGCTGTCGCGGAGCCGGAACCGGGGTCGAAGACGACGGAGGAGCGGGCGTCGTCGCCGAGGAAGGAGGCGCGCGGATGGTGACCGGCACCGCAGGAGGCGCTGGCGAGAAGGAGACCTGAGGCGCCGAGGGCGCGGGCGCCGGCGCGGGAGCGGACGGCCGGTACACGACCGCCGGCGGCCCGTACGCGGCCTGATGCGGCAGCACCATGGGCGCGCGGTAGCCCATCGGCAACTGGTACTGCGCCGGCACCTGACTAGGCCATGGGACGAGGGATGGAAGGAGAGGCTCTAGGCTGCTGTTGGTGGTTTCCCTAGCAGTGGATAGGAACGAGAGAAAGCAAGGGGAGAGGAGAGGGAGTGGAGGAGTGGTTGAGGAGGGGCCTTTATATAGTCGGAGGGAGCGAGGAAACCCTAGACCTGTGAGGTGGGCGGCGAGCTCGGGAATGGAGGTGGAGGACGCCGCTGCTGTCTGCTGCCTATCAGCGCAACGGTAAGGTTACCGCCGTCTGTTTGTGTGTCCGTACGAGGCCCTAATCATGCTTTGTCTCTGCCTTGATGATCAAGAAGGCTGAGGAGCCCTTGGTTGTTTAGGTCTTAATTAATCTTTTAGGGCCCAGGTCTTTGTTAATTAGACCGGGTGGATGTAACTGGTGTGGGTGTATGGACATGGTGCACAAGATCGAGCCGGTGTGGGCATGTGGGCACCTTTTTCCAAGTGTGAAAATATAACAGTTTGGCCCCTGGTTTTT
Source organism: Echinochloa phyllopogon (assembly GCA_033239725.1). NCBI lineage: Eukaryota > Viridiplantae > Streptophyta > Magnoliopsida > Poales > Poaceae > Echinochloa > Echinochloa phyllopogon. The sequence continues at coordinate 3,412,677 of BTCW01000009.1, read as the reverse complement.
CCTGGAAGTTAGCTTTGGTCCTTCTCAAGTTACCAACCCAGTCCTCAAAGTTTTGGGATTTTAGCTTTTAGGTCAAAGACAAGTTAAAATCCCAGAGTTGGCTTGCCACGTGTCCCCATGCTGGGTCACCATCCAGCCATATAGGGTGGTTAATTGCCGGATCAAAGGTGAAATGATGCGGATGCTTGCAGCTAAGTCTTATAATAATACTCCACAATGAACTAGTTTACTAATTAAGCATTATCTCGTTTCCATTCCAAGTACTAGTTTGTTATTTTGTAGATGACTCCGCCCTGTTCGGCTGTATGGTTTCCAGCCAGCCAGCAGTGTTTTTCTCTCAGCAGAAACCAGCACCAGCCACCAGTCAGCAGGGTTTTTCTCTCAGCAAAAACCAACACTAGCCACCAGCCAAACGAACATGGCGCTCAGTTTAGCTACTTCGACGTTTATTGTAATTTATTTATCCATTTCAACGTCAATCTCCGCAGCACATAAAAAGACAAGTTTCTCACATATATATGTGTGCGCCCAAAAGAAATTATAGACCATCATCCACCATCAGCCTCGTATGGGCACGTTACCCTCCCGGCCGGCCGGCCAGTCCACTGACGACGTCGGTGCCGGCGGCCATCATGCTCTGCGGTAGATAGATGCGTGGCAGTGCGGCTCGCAACATGCGCGTCTCGTTCCCTTACACGAAGCCGCCCGCATAATTTGATTTTGAATGGAGTGTGTTTTCTTTTAATTCACTACTGACCTGAGAATAATTTGAAACATGTGGATTGGAATCCTTTCGCAGCAGCAACAAGTGTTCCGGTGTGCCCGATCGCGAGTTGCCAGATCTACAAATCAAACAAGCCCTATTTTTGCCTCATATGGTTCATGTTTGACAGTGTACAAATGGTGTTCAGTAATAATATGCATAGTGGAAAAAAGGTAGTACACACACATACAAAAGAACTAATCAAATAACTCTTCTGTCGAATTAGAAAATCTTTTCAGTAGAACACAATGATGCAACCTAAAACTACTGAAACGGTTGTGTACAGCATCAATCTCGTCATGACGTTTTTTCCAGTAACGTTTGTAGTGTAACACACTTGCAGATTCAGCAGTAGTGTTGTTGTTACTGACTTTTGTATCACGATCGAGCATCGTAGGAAGCTAGAATCTCTTTCCTCTTCATGATATCTAGCCGGACTCTTTTCAACGCTTCCTTTAAGGGCATGCGGAAGAGATGACTGTCGACCTTAACCTCATAAACATCTGCAGACGGCGTCAAATAGAACAATCCTGCTTCCAGACGTCGTTGTTTGTACAGGGTGATGGGAATATGCCCAAGAGACAACTGGATTCGATCCACTAGGCTTAATGGGCCACAAATGTTGTGAAGCCCATTAACAGGGGAAGGGGTACAATATTTATTAGTCCCATATTGCTAATGGAATATGGTGTGGAGAATTTCATCCAAATAAATAGAGACCAAACCCCTCCTGAGAAAGACATGACTTCCAAGCAATAGTTGCTTTTCTCCCCATCGTGCTCGTGGACCTAGCAGTCTGGTGCGCGACGTTTCAATCCTCGTACGTGTGAATACCTCGGAGGTGTTGCGCTTGGAGCACAAGGACGAACCGCACGTGCAGGACCAGACGGACGTAAGCAACTGCACTGCACTGCCACTTCGACGCGTTCGTCTACATCGAGACGGCTTCCGCTGCAACTGCGCGTCTAGTGGTAACAATCTGTGATCTATAACTGCTGTTGTTCCTATTTTGGGTGAACGAGTTTTGTGTGTCCTAGCGTAGCCCTCCTCGTTACCCAACAGTGGTATCAGAGTCGTAGCTGTTTCGTTATAGATTCGGTTGTATGCATATGGAGATATGTTTGGATGTAGATTAGTCTCTGATCGGTTCGTGATCTCCACTATGATGGTAGTGTAACGAATTACTCCTACCGGTCGGAATTCCGCCATCGGAGTTAAGTGATACACGTAAACCCAGGCATGGTGAGATATACATCAATTGGATTGATCGAATCGAACTTAGATCAATGATCACGTCGCATGTCGATATACGACGATGTTGACTGGATCCACTATGATGGTAGTGTAACGAATTACTCCTACCGGTCGGAATTCCGCCATCGGAGTTAAGTGATACACGTAAACCCAGGCATGGTGAAGACCAATGTGATTGGTCGGATCGAATTTAGGTAAATTGCCGGTAGCTAGAACAGCGGACGGTCCGCGCAAGAACGGCGGACGGTCCGTGAGAGAACGGCAGACGGTCCGTAAATTCGGTCAAGAATCTTACAGAGACGTTATCTAGCGTTCCAGAGGGTCGGACGGTCCGCAAGAGCCGGTCGGACAGTCCGGGAGAAACGGCGGACGGTCCGCGCAAGAACGGCGGACGGTCCGCAAGAGAGCGGCGGACGGTCCGTAAATTCAGTCGGAATTTTGACAGAAGCGTTTTTCCAGCGTTCCAGAGGGTCGGGCGGTCCGCCAGAGCAGGTCGGACAGTCCGCAAGGAAACGGCGGACGGTCCGCAAAGAACGTCGGACAGTCCGGTGAAATTAAAATTTTGAAAACGATCCCTCAGAAATGTTTAAGTTTTGAATGTCCTCCCAACTAAATCTTGCACCATCACATGTCTTGTACAATTTGTGGTGGGTCTATGAAATTATGGTGCCACTAGTTTTCCTTGACTAGATGGGTTTGTATCGGATACTTACTCGCATAAGGAGTTGGTTAACTTAAAAAAGGTCATCTTAACGGTTAAGGACCTTGGGACATAAAGGTTGGACGCCGAGACATAGAGATGTCAACCAACAACAGGAGTCATATATGATATGATTAGCAAAAGTTGCTTACCGATCTACCATGTCTTCTAGCGGTGATGCTAAAGCTCACTAGTCGACCTGTTAGTTGTGGATCCTGAATCACTAAGTATCAATGGAGGGATATTGATTTTAGTGGGAGTAAATTCCGTTAAATTGTTTAATGTATTTTACTCTGTCATAGATATGTTGTCTTAGTATTTTGCATTATTTTCTGTTGTAGATCAATGGCACCTAGCACACCGTTTTCTTTGCGTTCGATCCTTGAGAAGGATAAGTTGAATGGAACAAATTATGCGGATTGGATCCGAAACCTGAGAATTGTTCTCAGGGCTGAGAAAAAGGAAAATATTCTAGACACCCAATTACCAGATGAGCCTGATGATAACGCAACTGTTGCTGAGAAACTTGCTTACAAGAAGGCATGTGATGGTAATCTTGAAGTAAGTTGCCTTATGCTTGCTTGCATGGAACCCGAGCTGCAGATGCAGTTTGAGTCAAACCATGAGGCGCATGATATGATCGAGGCGCTCAAGGATATGTTCCAAACTCAGGCCAGGACTGAAAGGTTCAATGTCTCAAAGGCCTTTGTGGAAACAAAGCTAGCAGAAAGCGCAGCTGTAGGGCCGCATGTGATCAAGATGGTTGGTTACTCCCAAAGGTTGGAGAAGCTAGGCTTCCCACTTGACCCAGAGTTAGCCACCGATTTTATTTTAGCATCACTTCCGCCTAGCTTTGGGAACTTCATTTCGAACTACCATATGCATGGGGCGGAGAAAGGATTGAATGAGTTGTGTGGTATGCTCAAGACAGCAGAGGCTGACATCAAGAAAAGCGCCAGCAGCAGCCATGTGATGGCCATCCAAAACAGGCCTAACTTCAAGAAGAAGGGCAAATCTTGGAAGAAGAAGGGCAAGACTAAAGATATGATCTCTTAGCCAAGCTCAACGCCCCAGACTGAGTCTGGACCAGCTGTAGAAAAGGAGGAGTGCTTTTATTATAAGGAACTTGGTCACTGGAAAAGGAATTGCAAGAAGTACCTGGCTTCTCTGAAGAAAGGCGGTAGTAAGAGTACTTCCGCATCAGGTACACTTGACATTAATATTACAAATATTTTTCTCGTTGAATCTTCTATTAATTCCTGGGTATTTGATACCGGATCGGTTGCTCATATTTGCAATTCGATGCAGGGATTAGTAAGAAGTAGAAGCGTGGGAAGAGGCGAAGTTGATTTCCGAGTGGGCAATAATGCAAGAGTTGCTGCTTTGACCGTCGGGACGATGCAACTCCACCTTCCGTCAGGATTTATCATGGAATTGAATAATTGTTATTTTGTTCCTAGTTTGAGTCGAAACATTGTATCTCCCTCATGTTTGATGAAGGATGGTTATACATTCGTGAGTAAAGACAATGGTTGTGTGATCTCAAAGAATGACATGTTTGTGGATCTTGCATCCATTGTGAATGGGTTGTTCATTTTAAATCTTGATGATTCACCTATATGTAATATAATTGCTAAAAGGCCTCAGCTAGATGATTTGAATCCTACCTATATTTGGCATTGTCGTTTGGGTCATATAAGTGAGAAGCGCATGAAGAAGCTCCATTCTGATGGAATTTTAACTTCGTTTGATTTTGAATCATACGAGACGTGCGAAGCTTGTTTGCTAGGCAAGATGACCAAGGTACCTTTCACGGGTTTTCCTGAGAGGGCGCAAGACTTGTTGGAACTCGTACATACTGATGTATGTGGACCAATGAGCACGACAGCTCGAGGTGGATTTCAGTACTTCATAACTTTCATTGATGATTTTAGTAGATATGGTTATGTCTACTTAATGAAGCACAAGTCAGAGACTTTTGAAAAGTTCAAAGAGTTTCAGAATGAAGTTGAAAATCAGTGTGGTAAGAAAATTAAAGCCTTGCGATCAGATCGTGGAGGCGAGTATTTGAGCCACGAGTTTAGCACTCATCTAAAGAGTTGCGGAATTGTTCCACAGCTAACGCCACCTGGAACACCTCAGAGGAACGGTGTGTCCGAGCGACGTAATCGAACCTTGTTAGACATGGTGCGATCAATGATGAGTGAGTCAGACCCACCGTTATCATTTTGGGGTTACGCTCTAGAAACAGCAGCTTTCACACTAAATAGGGTACCATCTAAGTCCGTGGAGAAGACACCATATGAGATATGGACCGGCAAGACTCCCAGTTTGTCTTTTCTGAAAATTTGGGGTTGTGAGGCATATGTCAAGCGACTTAGTCGGACAAGCTTACACCAAAATCGGACAAGTGCATATTCGTGGGATATCCAAAGGAAACAATTGGATATTATTTCTACAACCGATCAGAGGGCAAAGTGTTTGTCGCTAGGAACGGTGTTTTCTTGGAGAAAGAGTTTCTCAAAAGCGAGAAAAGTAGACAGAAGGTGTATCTTGAAGAAATTCAAGATGAGCCTATGAAGCAAGACTTTACGAGTGATGCTAATGCAGCAGAACGAGTTGAGGCACCTGTGGTAAGAGAAGAACCGCCACAACCACGAAGGTCGGAAAGGCCACGTCGTGCTACACATAAAATGAATCTCCTAGTTACGGGAGAGCGCGACATATTGTTGATGGACAATGATGAGCCTAGGACCTATGCGGAAGCTATGATGGACCCAGATTCCGAGAAATGGCAAAGTGCCATGAGATCCGAGATAGATTCCATGGAGAAAAATCAAGTTTGGAACTTAGTTGACGCGCCTGATGGTGTGAGACCCATCGAGTGCAAATGGATCTTTAAGAGAAAGAGAGATGTAGACGGAAATGTTAACGTCTACAAAGCACGACTTGTTGCAAAAGGTTTTCGACAAGTTCAAGGAGTTGACTACGACGAGACATTCTCTCCAGTAGCGATGCTTAAATCTATCCGGATCATTCTAGCAATAGCTGCGTATTTCAATTATGAGATATGGCAAATGGATGTCAAAACAGCTTTCCTCAATGGGAACCTAGAGGAGGATGTATACATGATACAACCCGAAGGTTTTGTCGATCCAACTAATGCTAGAAAAATATGCAAGCTTCAGAAATCAATCTATGGATTAAAGCAAGCATCTCGGAGTTGGAACCTTCGTTTTGATGAGGTAGTCAAAGGGTTTGACTTCCGGCAGAATGAAGAAGAAGCTTGTGTTTTGTAACGCCCGCGTTTTAATCTCTGGGAAAATCACTAAATAGTTCACCCGATAAAAATCTCTTTCAAAATCTTTTACCGCCCGAGCTCCCGTTCCCGCCAAAACCACCCGCCTGGTTATCACCGCCCCCTCTTTTTCCGTCCCATATCGTGTCGAACACTCTCGGGTCGCCCGCCGGGCCCGACCACCCTGGCCGACCACCGTCAACTGCCCGTCGGCCTTCCGCTGCGAATCCCGCCGGCTTTCCCCCTCTCTTTTCCCCTCCCTTCTTTCCCCTTTTCTCTTTTCTTTTTTTCCCTCTTCCTTTTTCTTTCTCTCCTTCCTTTCTTTCATTCTTTCCCCTCCTTCCCCTTCCCCTGCTTCCCCTGCCCGAGCACTGCCGGCCGCCAAGACCGCCGCCTACCCCCACCCTCTCGTCGGCCCGCCTCTCCAACCCTCCTCCGCGCCTATAAAAGGGCCCTCGGGCACCATCTCCACCTCCACCAGCTCGAGCGCCCCTCAATTCATCTCCCCCGCCGTCGCAACGCCGCCACCCCACCTCCATTGACGCCGCCGTCTCTGGCCCTCGTGGGCAGCTCACCACGGGCCACTCCAAGCCAAGCCATCAGCACCCGGAGCTTCCCCTCCACTCCCTGCAGCTCGACCACCCACCAATTGGCCCTTCCCGCCACCATAGCACCGCCGCCCAGCTCGCCGTCGCCGTCGTTCCACCCCCTTCTGCAGCGACGCCGCTACGAGCCACCACCGCACGTGGTAAGCACCTCGGCGAGCTCGCCACGATCTCCTCTCTCTGTCCCGCTAGCTCTAGTCCACCACCGTCGCCCTTTGCGCCGGCGCCGCCGCCGCCAACGGCCGCCGCCCCCTTCCTCTGCTCTGTCGCGAGGGAGAAGAAAGGACTTTTGTCCATAACCCCCTGGCTTTTCTAAATATTCAACCCACCGTCCTATGCACTATTCACTCTCTCTCTGGTTGTTCACCCGGAGCCCCCTGAGCTTTATAGGATTTACAGATAGGTCCTTATTCTTTAAAAAAACAGCCCTAAACCCCACTAAACTTGTTATTTCATGCGCCAAATTAATCCCATTCGACCCCAAACTCCACCATAATGTTCACCAATATATTTCCGACAAACCCACCCAGTCCATATTCAAAAATGACCATGTCATCATCCATTCTCATTTTCCGTTCTTTCTTTCGGAGCTCTATAAAAACTTTTTCTTTTATTTATTGAGTGCTTGTTTATGTGTACCGTAGACTCCGCGGTGAACGAGGAAGGACTCGAGGAGGAGCAGGGTTTCGAGCAAGAGCTTGGAGACCAAGACCCCGGGCAGGAATCCCCCGAGGGTTGGGAGAACGGCAAGTACAATCCCACCCCTTTGATGCATACTTTTGTCCTAGATTTTATAAACACAACCTATGGCCTGTTTTATAAAACTTGCATGATTTTACTGCTAAACCTGGTTGGATAGCCATACCTAGGTTAATGTTTAAATATGACAATGCTCTATTTAGATATTAATCACTGCTAGAAATGCTTAGGAATATTGTACTTTTTTTCACCCCAGTTTGATCAACCGGTGTTTACAAAAGCAATCGTGTGCGTGCTTTAAAATTAAAGAGATGTATTTTGTGAATAAAATGTGTATCCGTGTGGGATGAGACAAACGGTATTTCTTGTGCGAAATGCCGAGGTGAGCTCGAACCGGTATGGTTGGGCATGGTGGGAGTTGTCTATCCTGTCACAATTCTTGGGATGATGTTGATGTGTCATCTAGCCTAACCCATTTATTGTACCTCCACTCGACTGTTGTATGTGGCAACGGCCTAGCATAAATCCCACTAGTTAAGATGTTGGTTATGTGGTGTGCTGGTGAGCAACAGAGGGCCATGGAGCGGGGGATGCGATCTATGTGAGGTATGCCCCTGGGTAGAACCTCGTTGGTAGGTTGCTAACCCCCTGGTCGCGTCTGGAATAACTTGTCGGCTTAGCTATGGTGGGTAAAGGCTTGGTTAGGAGCTGCACTGGCACTACGGTGTTCATGTTGTGGTAGCCTACTTGTGGTTGTGTACACCTCTGCAGAGTTAAAACCTATCCGGATAGCCGTGTCCACGGTATTGGGCGAGTTACGGCTTGGTCACTTCACTAGTCCCCTGTTTTGGTGTAAGAAAGTGGTTGGTGTTTGTTGAGCTAAGAAAAGGGTGGGTTTGGGCTACGACAGATAGGGAATCTGGTAGCTTTTAAATCTTCTGAGTAAAATATTAACGCTCTCTTAAAACAATCAAACGAGACGCTTGTGAAAACCTCTTTATAAAATAAACCCTTGCATGTGTAAAAATTCGCTTTATTGCACAAATCAGCCATAAGCTTATCCTTGTCATTACCCTTTGCATACTTCTGTCGTGCCCCTCCGTGGTTGTGGTTGTGCTTGCTGAGTACGTTGTACTCACCCTTGCTTATTACGTTTCAGAGGCAGACCCGGACTTTGTACCTGAGGACATCTTTTGAGAAGGGTTCGTTCTGCACCCAACCTTGCCTGTGTGTTAGGGCCACCCGCTTGAGGCTTCATGCGTTGCCACTCTGATGAAGATCTCTATGTTATCAACCTCTTTATCTGGAGTCTAGTTTTAGTCCTGTTTGTTGTGGCCCTGCAATGCCACCGCCTTCCGTAGTGTTTATGCACTGAACTATCTGTTGTAATAATGTGAACCAGCATCCTGGGACTGGTATTTGTATCACATTAAGTTCTCTCTTTCGAGGGGACGCTTCATGTTTACAAGAAAGAAAGTGGGAGCTCTGTTGTATTTCTAATCTTGTATGTGGATGACATATTGTTGATTGGGAATGATATTCCTATGCTAGAATCCATTAAGACTTCGCTAAAAAATAGTTTTTCTATGAAGGACTTAGGGGAAGCTGCATACATTCTGGGCATAAGGATCTATAGGGATAGATCAAGGAGGCTTATAGGATTAAGTCAAGATACTTATATTGACAAGGTGCTGAATCGGTTCAGCATGGAACAGTCCAAGAAAGGGTTCTTGCCTATGTCACATGGCGTACACCTCAGCAAGACTCAGTGTCCTACGACGACTGATGAGCGAGAGCGCATGAGTAAGGTCACTTATGCTTCAGCAATTGGATCCATCATGTACGCCATGATAAGTACTCGTCCAGATGTCTCATATGCTCTAAGTGTTACGAGCAGACACCAGTCTAATCTAGGTGAAAGTCACTGGACAGCGGTGAAAAACATTCTTAAGTACTTTAGAAGGACTAAAGATGTGTTCCTAGTCTTTGGAGGTGAGGAAGAGCTCATTGTAAAGGGTTACACTGATGCTAGTTTCCAAACTGATCCAGACGATTCAAAGTCACAATCAGGATTCGTGTTCACAATAAACGGTGGTGCTGTAAGCTGGAAAAGTTCTAAGCAAGATATTGTGGCTGATTCTACAACGGAAGCAGAGTACATCGCAGCTTCGGAAGCGGCAAAGGAAGGTGTTTGGATGAGAAAGTTTCTCATTGAGCTTGGTGTGTTTCCCAATGCATCTAGCCCATTGGAACTCTACTGTGACAACAATGGGGCAATTGCACAGGCTAAGGAGCCAAGGAATCACCAGAAAAACAAACATGTACTGCGGAAGTTTCACCTCATTCGAGAGTTCGTTAGACGTGGTGAGATAAAGATATGCAAAATACATACGGATTTGAATATTGCTGATCCTTTGACAAAGGCTCTTCCACGGCCTAAACATGAATCACACACGAGAGCTATGTGTATTAGATATCATTTAGATTAGCTCTAGTGTGAGTGGAGAATGTTTTGTATCTATGACATATTGTTTATTTATTGAATATCCATGAAAGGCAACTTGTATATGATTAGCAATTATGTGAATTGTTTGTGAAACTCAATACTTGTATGGTTATTCAAAAGTTGTCCCTAATTTGATTAGCACATGTATTAGTTGATGACTATGTTTCACAAGTCATGGACATGGAGATGTCAAACTAATAATGTGGGCACATGTATGACATGGGGCTGGACTGACCCAGTTTGAGACTTGTTTATCTCTTCTTCACAACGTGTATGCTTTGTCCTTAGACCTGAGATTGTCGTATGTACTCCAGATGTGAATTGACCTACTTAGGGACTACCAAACGCTGCTCCGTAACTGGGCAGCTATAAAGGTGGTTTTCGGGTTTGTCAGGAAGCATGCTGTGAGGCATGGTCAATCAAGATGGGATTTGCCCCTCTCTATACGAGAGAGATATCTCTGGGCCCTCGAGTGATCGGATCAAGAAATGCATGGCCGTGCTAGGTTAAGTGTTAGCCTCTTGAAGGATCCGACTCACAGATTCGAGAAAGGGAGGTCTTACTTGGAGTTAGACCAAATATCGTGAGGCAAAGGGAATAGCTTGTACGTGATGTTGTGGTGGTTCGTCTGATATGATCTTTACGTATTCATGGGAGTTGACACGTCTTGCTAGAGGCCGCTATCAACTATTGGAACGAGTAGGAGTACTCGAACCATGTCTATGTGTACGTGAACCCATAGGGTCACACACTTAAGAGGTTTGGAACACTGAAAACTTGCTTATGAGATTGTCTCTAGTGCAAGTGGGAGATTGTTGGGAATATGCCCAAGAGACAACTGGATTCGATCCACTAGTCTTAATGGGCCACAAATGTTGTGAAGCCCATTACCAGGGGAAGGGGTACAATATTTATTAGTCTCATATTGCTAATGGAATATGGTGTGGAGAATTTCATCCAAATAAATAGAGACCAAACCCCTCCTGAGAAAGACATGACTTTCAAGCAATAGTTGCTTTTCTCCCCATCGTGCTCGTGGACCTAGCAGTCTGGTGCGCGACGTTTCAATCCTCGTACGTGTGGATACCTCGGAGGTGCTGCGCTTGGAGCACAAGGACGAACCGCACGTGCAGGACCAGACGGACGTAAGCAACTGCACTGCACTGCCACTTCGACGCGTTCGTCTACATCGAGACGGCTTCCGCTGCAACTGCGCGTCTAGTGGTAACAATCTGTGATCCTATTTTGGGTGAACGAGTTTTGTGTGTGCTAGCGTAGCCCTCCTCGTTACCCAACACAGGGCACATAACCGGTTAACAGACTTTATCAAACGATTAATGTTGGCCCTTTCCTCCTTATATACTGCCCATCGTTGCATCCCCATAGATTTGAGTTCATCGGTTTCGTCTCTCAGCATTCTCACCTCAATTTGCAGCGCTATTTCTCGAGACAATGGTGTGCTTTTGATTATTTCATCTTCTTGAAGGTATTTCCGTGTGCCATACATATCTTTAACATAGAGACCAGCCTTTTTCCCTCTAAGCTTCAACACAATCTTCTGGAGTTGTCGCCTGCAAATCAAACATAAACCTCCTAGTAATGTGTACCGTCTAAAATTCGTTTTAAAAATGTATATACCGCCTAAAACTTGTTTTAGAAAATATGTATATTGCCTAAAATTGAAGTTTTGGTATTCCTAGAAAGCATGCATGTCTACATAGAGAAGATTATGAGGCACATTACTTCCTCAAACGACGTTTGTATTTGCAGTAGTTGATTTTTTTTCAATATTTCATGAGGTTAATTGCTGTATATATCGGATACATGCATGCGGAATAGTGCTGTAGCAAATTGCAAAATAACGAGAGGAATTCTACCAGTCAATCAAGATTGATGAATAAAAACAACCACTAGCCACATACACTCATGGTTGGAAGACATTAAAAGTTAATACATGTATCTCAAGACGTCACTTTGGTTGATTTGACCCATCCGTATTTGCTGTGAGATTGGACGAGAAGCAAATTATCGGAGCGATTTCTCACGCTATGTACGAACCTTCCTCAATTCATAAGTCTTCCTCAATTTATTAATATATATAATAATGAGGCCGGCATGGCAAAACGAGTTACCCTACAACACGTATTGGTTATGTCTTGGTAGTTTACTACAACACCTTGGCAATTGAGAGAAAGTTTGAACTAGCGTGGCGTATACAAAAATATTTCTACAGCCACGATCGATCCCTTCCGTGCTAGGCTAGCTTTTCGTGAACAAAAGCTAGGCTAGCTTGGGATGGGCCGGACGCTGCATAGCGATGTTGGATACTTGGATGGAGATCGAGACCTGCTCGGTGGAGTCGCGCGCCAAAAGAGAGAGAAGGCGCGGGCGAGACAAAAATCAGGGGGTAACACGTGCAGAGCCGCGGTGACTGGATGGAAAGGTGAGGTTACCCCTCCACTCCAGCTCTACCAACCCCCCATGTCCCACAACCCGGCGGCCCGGCGCCGGGCCGCCGGGCGCTTCTTGTTCCTGTCGTTCCAGGTCAAGGTGGAAATGGTTTGGGTTAAAACCGGTTTGAGTGGTTTGGTTTTTTAATTGGATCAACTGGTTTGGTGTATAATGGGTCGAGATATGTAATGGTTTGGTTTGGTTTGGTTTAACAGTTATAATGGTTCGAAGCAGTTTGGATTGGTTCGTAATTAGTTTGCCTAATTCAAAATATCAAAAGTCAGATCCTAAAATTAAAACCTCGCGTTCACACTATGAAATGTTAGCAAATTTGATTGAAATTTGTTGCAATGACTCAAAATGACGGTCGGCTACTTTGTGCAAAATTATGTGATGAGATCCACGTGTGGGTCCCACGTCAAAAGCCGGACCCTAAAACTAAAACCTCGCGTTCACACTATAAAATTTTAGCGGATTTGGCTGAAATTTGTTGCAAATGACTCAAAACGACGGTAGGCTACTTTGTGCAAAATTATATGATGAGATCCGCACGTGGGTCCCACGTCAAAAGTCGGACCGTAAAACTTAAACCTCGTATTCACACTATAAATTTTAGCGGATTTGGCTGAAATTTGTTGTAGATGACTAAAAACGACGGTCGGCTACTTTGTGCAAAATTATGTGACGAGTTTCACATGTGGGCCCCACGTCAAAAGTCGGACCCTAAAACTAAAACCTCGCGTTCACACTTTAAAATTTTAGCGAATTTGGCTAAAATTTGTTGGATGTGTTTCATAATAAGATTTAGCTACTCCATGTAAATCGGTTGAGTTATATCAATATGTGGGCCCCACATCATAAGATATATTCTTGTTATGAGTGGTATTGAGTAAAAACCGGTTTCAATATTTGGGTTGAAACCGATTAATTTGGTTTGGTTAGGAGAGAAAAGCTAAATGGTTTGGATTGGTTTGGCTCGAATACTAAGTGGGTGGGATTGGATTGGTTTATAAATATGCTAGAATTAGTATGGATTGATGTGGATTTGGTTTGGTTCCTGGACCATTTCCACCTTGAGTTCCAGGGGTGGTTGTACAAGTCCAAAGATCATATCTCAAAAAAAAAACAAAGACCAAAAGTAATCCCCGGGCAATTAATGCAAGATTCTTTCAAGAACGGAGCAGCTGCCGGGGGACGTACTGGGTGAGTACTAGCTACTGGTCACGCTGGCCGCTGCATGCAGTGGCTTTTTGCCGGCGACCGAGGGCGAGAAAGAGCGTGCAGGCCGTTCCCGTGAAAGCACTACTAGCACGCACCGTCGTCTCACATTTTCAAACTTGCACCACTCCAATTCTTCAAAAAAAACTTGCACCAATCCTCCCCATGATGAGTTGTCTTGTCTCTCAGATCTCCTTGACCTTGCATTGGTGCCGCATGAATTGCTACTTTGAACTCAGATGATGCATGCATGGAGGAGACCCCGGCCTCACACCATTGAACATACCAGAAGAACAGCATCCCATTCCCATGCATGCCCTGCTGCGATAGATCGAGCCGTTTGAATGAACAACGCCGAAAATATCAGCCCTTGCTGCTAGCTACTCGTACACGCTAGCTGCTAGCTACTCGTACACGCTAGCTGCTTGTTGGGGAGGTGGGAGAATAAGCAGCGCAGGCCGGGGACAGGGATCGGGCTGGCAGACGCTGGCTGCGCAGGCCCGCGCGTCCCGCCAAGCGCGAGCTGCCGCGAATCCTCTTTTTGGCTGGGGCGAGGCGAGGCGACCGAGGAGAAAAGCTAGCGCGGGCGGGCCAGCGCACGGTGTACTACCCGCTTGCCGTTGCCGTGAGAGCGCGGTTGGTGGCCGAAAGCACCGGGGCGTCCGTGACGGCCCGACCGGCACGGCACCGCGCGCAGGCGGCGATGGCAGGAGCCAGCCTGCTGCTGCCCCCCTGCCCTGCTAGCTGCAGCCTGCAGGCGAGGCGACGACGGGAACCACCAGTCCACCACGTCGCTGCGTGCGTGCAGAGCCCGGCCAAAGCGCTCCTCTGGTTGCCTCGCAGGCACGACCGCCTCGCCCTCGGCTCTCGCGCGTGTGTGCACGGCCACAGAGGATGCGACACGTACGAGATCGACGCGCCGGACCCGGACAGCCGGATGCAAGGTTTCTTTCCGGAAGCGGTGGTGTACTGCCGTACTGGTGGCCGCTTCATGGCTAGGCTAGCGAGCTCCAATGCAAACTGCATGCAGCATTATTGACCAGCGTCTGCAGTGGATGTGTGCTGCTGGCCGGGTTGCGTGGACCCGAGGGAGCGGATCACTTGAGCAAGCGGTGGACCCCACTGCGCGCTCGTATGCCGGTAAACTAGTATCTCCCTGGCCATGGCCCATGGGCCAGATCCAACTCCGACGAGGCCATGGGTGGTCTGCATGGGCGAGGCCATGGCTGCTTCGATCCGATCGGCTGTGGTTCGGGCTCGTCGGTTGCGGCCGCGACGCAAGTGCGGCGAGCCGCCGCGCGGGTACGTGCTCAAAAGCAGCGAACGCGGCACCGCACGCCGCAAGTCACGGCACGAAGCAAACGTCGACTAATCACGGAACAACCAGAGAAATCCCGGGCCAGGCCGGGCTGCTGGCGGACAGTTTTTTTCTCTCCAATACGCAGGAGAGATGCATATCTATGTATTAAAAGTGAACAAAGTTGTCCAATTATATATTCTGGTGTGATCAAGGCACACCCACATCTGCCCATGCAGAAACAACCGGTGGCTACAGCCCTGAAGTACTGCTACTACTCGCTAACAAAACTACCTAGGGTGTGTTTTAGTTCCGAAAAGTGAAAGAGAAAGTTTGGTGAAAATGGACTTTTCATAGCACTTTTCGTTTGTTTGTGGTAAACATTGTCCTATCATGACCTGACTAGGCTCAAAAGATTCGTCTCGCCGTGTACATCAAAACTATGTACTCAGTTTTTTTATTTACTCATGTTTAGTGTTTTATGTATGGAGAGATAGATTTGATGTGATAGGTGGATAGTGAAGTTTGAAGAGAGAATTTTTGGGTTTTTAGTGGAACTAAACACAGCGCTAAGCGACCAGACAGGTGCGCATCGCCTAGTCCTGTAAGCCCAGGGCCGGACAAGAGCATCGCGCGCAGTGAAGGCATCAGATCCTTGACCGCGGTGTAGTGTTCGCCTCGCATGTTCTCCACGTAGTCGAGCGTCTTCACCTGTCGGCAGTTCAGCCATCCTGCCCATTTTCTGCATCAGAAGCACCTCAGCTCTCCTGGCGGTCGGCACTTTAGCCATGGGCTGGCTCGCAATTCTCTCGCTGCGCTTGGGCAGCTGAGCCAGGTCGCCTCGCCCGTGCAGTGACCGCTTAGCTTTTGCAGGCTTGGCCAGAAGCGGTGTTGCAATTTTCTTCTGCACGATCTTGGAAAACGCCGATAGCTTGGCGCTGTCATCCTTACTTCCCGTGGCACCATGCTGCCGCGCCGGCGTCATTTGGTCCTCCGTGTTCTGTGGGCCGGCTGGCTGAACGACTAGGCTCGTGTCCGTTGCCGTTTCATGGGCTGGCCCAACCTCCACGCCTCCTTTGCAGCCCAATTGCTGCTGCGTGATCTGAGGGTCACTAGGCGGTAGGTCCGTCGTGGTTGTTCCCGCCGGACCCGGCTCTCGGCACACCTCGGGATCAGTTGCCGCTGGGCCATCCTGCATCTTGTCTTCTTCTTTTTTCCGAAAATGAGCATCTTGTCTTCTTGGAGCTGGCGGACAGTTGAGATTGGCCGCAGCTCGCTCGTCGCTGCGCCGCCACGTGCCCACGTCCCGTCGGGGACGGAGATGGTTGTGGCCGTCGGGGACTACTGCGCAAGGAGGCCCTTGTGGTTCGGAACCATCGGCTCTCAACAAAAGCTAGCAACCACCACAGCAAACTAAACAACCAGCTAGCGCTAGGGTGAAGAGGCGGCCCATGCATCATAAACAGAAAGAACCACATTCGCACCGCAACCAGAGCGCACCAGGAGGCACCGCTAGCCTCAATAATCAGTCAATCAGCCTTGGAACATCGACTTCAAAATAAACAGTATTCAATCAAGTGTACGGTGTACCCTCAATCACTCAACCAGCTTAGAGCATCGATTTCTAAACAGCAGGTAAACCTCCAAATCCGAACATATTCAAAATAAAACGATATTAAGCTTCACCATTCGTAATTCCTAACAGGTCAATCAGTCATGAGAATAGCAATGGGACAAAAAGAATAAAAGAGCAGTCATGTCATCAGGCAAGACATGTTCAGAGATCATGAATTAATAAGCAAAACACCTCATATCATTGGGCAAGGGATGTCCATAGATAGACTTAGCACATTAGGAATTCATAAACAAGTTTCACAAGTACTTAGCACAGATAGCTAGGAATTCAAACAAATTTCACTAGTACTTAGCACAGACAGGATGCCATCAGGTTACAGTTGAGGCAAATCTCAGGACTGCAGTTCTAGCGGCAGATAGATAGCTTTACATGAAGATGCCACCCTTTGTCGGATCTGGAGAATCGAGATTTGTGAAGAAATTTGATGGCAACAACAAAGGAGGATTGTAATGAAAGCCAGAGACGCGTCCGCGCCACCCAAGAACAAGAGGAATGCTGTGTGGGTCAAGGCTGCAGATGTAATCGTCCGCGGAATCTAACAGCGTCTTGCTATTGTTCGGCAGTAGGAGACAGAGGGTACCATCACGCATAAGGACTGGGCACTTGGGCTCCATGGACGGCAAACTGAGACTCCGATGGGTGAAGTTGTGAAGCCTCCAGATGTCACACACCGGGAATGCCGTGTTTTTGTGCCAATACTTCTTGGAGAGATCCGGGTCCAGCGTCCACATAGTCATCTCCGCGTCGCCGTATCGCCTTGAATGAGTGCGGTCGATGCAGACGAGCTTGATGGATCTCCCAACGCAGCCCACGGTCCTGTGTGGGTACAAAGCTCCCTGGTCCTCGGTCATGATCTTGTCCCACTTCAGGTCGACCGGGATGCCCTTGGGCAATGGGATGAAGTGGAAGTGTAGGACAGAGCCTCCAATGGAGGAGTCGGGCAGATCGCAGTACAGGACGCCTAGCGAGAGGTCGACGAAGAAAGCCTTACCTTGGAAGGCGAAGGTCACCTCCGCTGAGAAGGGGTGCTGGACCTCGGCCGGGTAGCTCCACCTATGCACGCACCACGGTTCCTCTTCTTCTTTGACCGCCGGCGTCCAGACGCAGAGAACTTCCTCGAGCGTGCTGCTGAAGACTTCTTCCACCGTCGGGGGCACCCGCCTCTGCGACCAGACGACGAGCTCGTAGTCGCCGCAGTCGCGGCGCACAGAGAGAGGGCTCCGCGTCATCGTAGTCGTGCACGGGTTTCCGTCTGGCGCGCAGGGGACCATGGCGAGGGACCTGTCGGCGGCGTTGTAGATGAGGTAGTAGCAGATGCGTCGCCCCTCATAGTGGCGGAAGACCACCGTGAGGACGACGTGGTCCTCGTCGGCGACCTCGACGAAGGCCTGGGCGTACAAGTTGTTGTCGTCGATGCGGATGGGGGGGCCCCCTCGCCCTCGCCGAACTCCGCTCCGAGGGCTTGACGCGCGTGGTCGTTCGCTTGGATCCACAAGGCGGTGGAGAGATTAGGGATCGGGCAGCCGATGAGGCGGACGTCGATGATTAGACCGTCGAGCACCTTCTGGCCGTGCTCCCCGCAGCCGTAGGCCTTCCTGCTCGATCGCGCACTCGACCATCGCCCACGACTCCCTGACGGCAAGGGGCGGGCTGATGGGAGGCGTGTTCTCCAGAACCACGTCGGGATCCAGCACGACCCATGGCGGCGGCAAAGGCTGAGGACGAGGATGCTGGAACCGACGGCGAAACTGGGACGCGGTCGCCTTCGCCTTCGAGAGTAGGTTTTGGCGGACAGTGGCCATGGCTGGCGCGCGGTGATGGTCCGGTGGTGGACGGCAACGAGAAGGCAGTCGATTCGGCGGCGGGGGAGCCGATTGATGGCACAAGACGGCCCACGAAAGCAAGCAACCAAGAATGGCCGAGCTGCTAGCCCCAAGTCCTATACGAGAGACAAGAACGGCAGCAGGCGTGTTCACCCGATCAAAGGCAGACCCCATCAGCAGAACTGATAATAAGAAATAAATATGTAAGCTTGATTGAAAATTGTGTAGCGCCTACAATTACTCGACTATTTTGGTACTAACATCACTGGGTGACGCGGCTGCAGAGATGAGAACAAGCTCGCTAGTTTGCTCTGCATATACAAGCAAAAAAGAAAGAATTTTACACAACTGCAGTTCCCACACAAGGGTGAACTGAATTCTGAAGGCACCAGAAACAACTTTGTGGAGACTAATTAGATCATTTGGCAGTGACTGACTTCTTGAGGGATCGAAGTACACTCCACATGACAGTTGATACAAAGAACAGGACTACTCCGGTAATAATAGCATATTTCAGACCTAGATTCATGAGCAAGTTCACTAGCAGGGCTGCTACGGTGACTCCCACGAAATTTGCAGAGAAACCAGACCAGAACGGCATCCCTAGGACAGATGCGATGATAGCCCCTGTCCATGCCCCTGTTCCTGGAAACGGAACGGCCACAAACAGCATCAATCCAAGCCATTGGAATTCCTCAACAGGAGCGGCCTTCCGTCGAGCCCGCTCAAAGAGGAGGTCCATAAGTCGGGTTGCAGAAGCGCTTCTCTGGGAGAGAAAAGTCGCAAGTTTTTTCAGGTAGAGGATGATCAATGGCACAGGAACCATGTTCCTGAAGACACAACAGAAATCAGAATCAGTGTATCTATAATTACAACTAACATTTTTATGTAGAGAATCAACGGTATGTTTTGTTTTAATGTTAACAGGCTTTTTTTTCTCTTGGATGTGTTACTAAAAGGGCGTAAACATCACTGCAATATTAGCAGTTGTCACTTACAAGCATGGACTAGTCAGTCCAATGCTGAATAAACTAAAGAGTACTTATCTTTAGCTTGCTACCAGTCACTATCTTGTTTTCAGTCCCTTACTTATTCATCCTGTGTTTCCTTTTTTAGGTAGTGCAAGTTTAAGGTAATCAAGTGTTGTCATTTGCTGATTTCAACGATATATTCACCGATAGATAACTTATAGTCCAGAGCATATACTAGGGATACATGAAGATAATAGGTAAGCTGTTCTGGGGATGAACTTTGGTTATCCAAAATATTCAGTTAAAACACTGAATAAAATGAGCGAGCATATCTTCACTTAATTCACATGTCTTAGTTATCTGGCAGCATATCCTACACAATCCAAATATTCCAGAACTTGTTTGACTGCGCATAGTTCAATTGTCCAGCCAGTTAAATTGAGCTGCTACTCCAATTTACCATGTGAATGCCATTACCTTAGCCGGCTGCTAAACGAAACGTTCACTACTTCTATTCTAGACATTAGTTTCAGAACAAAGAGCATATATCCAACAATTTGGATTGGTATTAGGATTTAGGAACTAATCGGCGGGTATCCCTGCCCTTCTGTACTACTTGGCATCGGCAATTTATCGAACACCTAGTGGTAAAGTACCAGTAGAGCCAAAACAGACGGTAACATCAGAGATGAAGGGGATACAAAGTTACAAACCCAAGAACGGATAGGACGGTGAGGCGGACAGGGTGGAGCCGCATCCAGTACCCGACCGGGATCGCCCCCCGCAGCTCGATCACCGGCAGCGTCGCGAGCGCGAACACGACGGCGTCGTCGGGCCACCCGAGCCTCCGCAGCGACTCCGCCACCCGCAGCCCGAATCCGGACGCCTTGATCGAGTCCTCCGCCGCCACCCGCGCCGCGCCGCAGCCGAGCACGGCGGCTGCAGCAGCACAGCAGCCAAGCGCCACCCGCTTCAGAGCATCCCAATCGGGCGCCTCCCGCTCCGTGACCTCCGCCTCCACGCCACCTGATACCGCCGCCGCACGCGGCGTCCTCACGGCGGTGGCGGCCCCGGCGCAAGGGTTGCGGGGAATGGAGGTCCGGAGAGGAGAAGCGGGAGCCCGCAGGCGCAGGGCGGGAGGAGAATTCGCCCGTGGATGCGCCGCGAGGAGATGCTTCCATCTCCACGATGTCAGCGGGGGCGAGGCCGCCGAAGCAGCGAGGACCGAGGCCGCCATGACCATTGGGATTAGGGTTCCCTCGTGGATAGAGCTCGGAGCTTTGGATCGGATTGGATAGAGCTCGGAGCTTTGGATCGGATGATTCCGGCGGCGGTTACGAGGTAACGAGGCATTGGAGGAGGAGAGACCGAGGCTGCTCGCGCCATGGGAAGGACCCCCGAAGGACACTCTTGACAAATCTGCGTGAGCGGAAACCGGGGGGCTCTGGCTTGTGACGCTAGATGGTGGGGTCACATTGGGACAACCTGTCAGTGAGGCTAGGGATTTCTGGGCTGTGCCAATTGGGGAAGACTCTCATCTCATGGAACATTCCAAGCTCACTTGTAATAACAGTTATTAAACTCACGTGATGTGCGACCCTGACACTGACACCGAAACCGAATCTTTGTGGGGGCGTCCACAATGCTAGAAATAGATCAACGAAACCTAACGTGTTCGAATCATGTCAAAAAGCACAAACCATGTTCTGTTCTAATTCTGAAAGAAGAAAGCATAACATCATCACCTCCAGCTCTGTTCCAATTCTTAAACCCATGCAGCAAACTCCTGTAATTCATTTGATCATTTCGAGTAAACCGAACACATTCACATCCAAGGTTCAGAAACTTTATTAACCCAGGCACGTTTATACCACCACTACACATAAATTTTGCACCATTCAGAGAAGAGAACGACATTTCATTTCAACATGGGCGAACCACAGGAGCCCCTACCATTCGGGAGAAACCAGAAACCGGTACTATGATGGGATTGCATTTGCACTGTTAGTATGAGGAAGACGATCTGAACGTGCTGATCTTCCTCTCAAGCTCGTCCTTCTTCGCCCCAACCACACGGCTCACCTCCTTTCCACCCTTGGCTAGCACGAATGTAGGCATCGCCTCAACCTTCCATGTCCTTGCGACATCCTGCAAAATTCGAATATGTCATCAACTAGAAACATTCAGTGCTGAATACGTAAACTGCCATCACAACCTTGTGAAGGAAATTTTAAAGTTCCGATGGATACAATTGATCCATCCAAGTACATGCAACGAGACCTCCATTCTATATTTGTTTAGCACCATTAGCATCAACAGTCTTTCACATAAAAAGAAATCCATCAAATTCAGGTGGGCACAACTGCAATTTATCTGAGCTGTGAACATGATGAGACGGTTACCATTTGAGCCTGAACCTGACCAAATTACTAGTATAGTGCTAATCAGGACCCTGAAAATTGCATTAGATTCAGATGGCTATATCTCTGCTTTCAGAGTTTCAGGGTCACAAGGACAAAATGATATGCACAGCGTGTTCTAATAATTCTGTAAAGAACAGAACTGCTTGATCCCTCTCTTGTCGATTTGGTCCTACTGGAGTAAGCTCTAAAAAATCCAGAAAAAAAATAGAGTAATAGCTTTAGCACATAGTTGGAGTACAAAGTGAACTCTGAATTTA
Source organism: Echinochloa phyllopogon (assembly GCA_033239725.1). Taxonomy (NCBI): domain Eukaryota; kingdom Viridiplantae; phylum Streptophyta; class Magnoliopsida; order Poales; family Poaceae; genus Echinochloa; species Echinochloa phyllopogon. The sequence continues at coordinate 3,390,776 of BTCW01000009.1, read as the reverse complement.
GTTCCGCTGCACAAGCAGCTACCTTTGATTTCTACCCTCTAACAGAAAGTTTAGTACAACCAAACACAAGGATGTGTCCAGATTCCCAGTCCAGCAGAACTGAGCCCGATTTTCCCACAGCTATACTGGAACATCTACATGATGACTGGGGAAAACTATAATGAATTCCTCACTCTTCCAGTCTCCAAACTGTTAAGGTAAGACTCTGTGAATGCTACTTACTACAAGATCATACCAAGACTAAATCACAATCTTTTCCCCAGTCACAACACAAGCGCCAATTTAGTAAGCTCTTGCTGGTTTCTCACATATCAGCTGCTGAATTGCCCCCAAGGCCGCAAATTTTAATTTTGTATCTCCTTGTGACTTGTTAATTTGGATGGATACAGTTGATCCATCCAAGCAAGCAACACGAAACCTCCATTTATGAACCCAAATTTCTGTAGCACCATTAGCATCACTATTTTCACATAAAAAAATAACCTGTCACGTTCAGGTGACAAATGCAATTTATCTGAACTATGAACATGATGAAACAGTTATTATTTGAGGCTGAACCTGACCAAATTACTAGTTTCAGTGCTAATCAGGCCCCTGAAAACTGCATCAGATTCATATGGCTTATATCTTCACTTTCAAACTCACAAGGATAAAAGATATGCCTGTATTCTAATTCTATAAAGAATACATACCTCTATTCCCTACCTGACTACTTTTTTATAGTGGAACAGAGGGGGAGAAGACCCCACCTAATTCATTGCACTGAGGGGCATACAGATTGTCTCCTAAAAGGATGAGCTTACAGCAGTGGAGTAGGGATTAGGTTGCATTGGAGTGGACTCTTAAAAAAATGCATCAATAAAGAACTACTAGTTTTAGCACATAGGGTGAGTAACAGTAAACGTATATAATTGAGCTACCTTCCTTGATGCATCTAATTCAGCTACCTACCTTGATGCATCTAGATTCGCAGCCTAGCAGAACCGAGGTCGAATTTTCCACTGCTACATTGGAACAACCCGATGATTGAGGAAAATTGTAACGAATTACTCACTCTCCGGGTCCCCAAACTGTTAGGCAAGACTCTGTGAATGCTACCTACTACAGGATCATACCAAGACTAATCCCAACCTTTTCCCCACCCACAACCACAAGTCCACAACACAAGCGCCAATTTAATTTAGTGAGCTCTTGGTGGTTTCTCACATCGCAGGTGCCGAATTGCCTCCGAGGCCGGCGCTACCAAGCACACGGAAAGAAGAAACGGAAACCGGATCAGGGTCCGCAAGCAGGAAGGCGTACCGCGAGCTCGTCGACGTCGATCTTGACGAAGATGACGTCGGTGTAGCGGGAGGCCATCTCCTTGAAGGCCGGCTCGATGAAGCGGCAGGGCCCGCACCACGACGCCGAGAAGTCGATCACCAGCTGCAGCGCAACGCAATCAAGCAAGACAACCAAAACCTGGTCAGATCCAGAACACCCGGGACGGGGCTAACCAGAAGAGAAACCAGAGGAGAGGGGCGGGGGATAGCTGACCAGCTTGCCGGCGCTCTTGTGGGCCTCCCACTGCTGGTCGTAGGTGGCCTTGGAGTGGGCGGCGACGACGGCGGAGTTGGGGTCGTCGGCCATGGGGGGCGGCGTGAACATGGTCGAGAAGAAGGAACCCATCGCCCGGCCTCCGCTCTCGCTTGCTGGTGCTCGGTTGCTCTCCGCTTCTCTGTCGGGTAGCTGTCTTGCTTGCTGAGGTTGGCTTGCCCGGCGGCTACCGGCGCTCGTGAGGGGAAGAAATAAGCGCGGCCACGGCGGTGGAGCAAGGGAATCGCGCTAGTTTATGACTGGAATCGTGCGGGTCTCGGGGCTTTTGACTTTGGGTTGGGGGCACGGGGATTGGGGTTGGGGGAACCTACCTGCTCTGCTCTCTCCGTTAATCACCGAAAGGGACGTCATCATAAACTTCAAACCCTGTCAATTTTTATGTGGGATCCGTCGGCATCAAAAGTTCAGAATAAGTGTATTCCAAAAAAAAAATCAGAATACGTGGTTACTTATAGTTGAATTAGATTTTTCGGATAAAAAAAAGAGAAGAAAAGGAATTTAGAATAGGAGTACAAACTACAAAGATGCCTTTGGCTGCCGAGCTGTAACAAACCTTGATGATCAACAAAATCTAACAAGCAAGCGCATAAACGGATATGTTCGTACCCGCAAAAAAAAATATGTTCATGACATTTCTATCTCCCTGCTCTCTCCGTTTCGCACCGAAGGGACGTCATCATATACTTCAAACCCTGTCAATTTTTGTTGGGATCCGTCGGCATCACAAGTTCAGAATACGTGTATTCCGAAAAGAAAGTTCAGAATGCGTGGTGACTTACAGTTGAATTACAGATTTCCGATAAAAAAAGGAGAAGAAAGAAATTCAGAAATAGCAGTACAAACTACAAAGATGCCTTGTTCGCTGCCGAGCTGTAACAAACCTTGACGATCAACAAAAACTAACAAGCAAGCTGCAAGCGCATAAACGAATAAGTTCATACCCGAAAAAAAAAGTGTATGTTCATGACATTTCTATCTCGCATCAGGTACCGACCGCGACGGGCATCGATCGCATCTCAAGGCCTCTTTCGGCTGCGTCACGCCGAGCGTGCGTGTGTACGCACATAGGAACGTGCATATACGCATATGCCGAAGCACAGCTGCCAGCACGATGCAAATTAGGTACTTTTTAGGTAAAAATGCCACTACCGCACGCTGTTTTCCAGCATCTGCCAATGTGTAAAACCACCGCCAAGAGCTGATTCAGAGTTCGTGCTTCAAGATCGTCACAGACTCAGGTATAAGTAAATAAATAATCAAACAAAGTATGGTGTCAGAATCCAATGGTTTCTCGCACAAGTGCATCATCTTTTTCTACGCTAGAATCTTCCGCTGTTTTTTTTTTCACGCTTGCAGTGGTTGGCTCTCGGCACTCACCACATCAAAGGGTGCCAGTTTTCAGGTTAAATTATGCCTGGGAGTGTCAGTACAAACTGAAAGAAACCGTACGGGAGGGACATGAAGGATTTATGATCATCAAACAGCACAGAACGACAGAAAACACTTGACATTATTTACAGGCCATAGACACCGGCTGCACCAAGTGACCCTAACTTGCATGATCACATCAGAAGAATATCCTAAATCAACAGTGCTTACTCAACACTTACTGCTGCTATCATCGTTAATTAGATGAGGCGATCATTCACAGCGTGCCAAACGACTCGAAACAAGCGTTCTGGCTGCAGGTCACGGTCGATTTACGGTACGTCTCTCAGGCACCTGATTTGTATGAAAAATAAACCTCATATCCTTTATCTGCAAGAAAAATCAGATGCTAAATAAGTACATGCAGCATGGGGACCTCTTCCATTTGCTTAATGAAATAGACTATCCTTTTATCAAAAAAACGTACAGCATGGGGACATTTATTGAAATACATTTGTAATTGTCTCGGTGAAATAAAATCTATACTATAAAGATCCAAAAACTTTCGAGGGTTGATGGGCCTACAAATCATTGAAATATTACTCCTTGTATCTTGAAGAGTTTGACTAAACAGTCCGTGAAAAAAAAAACACGCGCTTACGTGGAATCGTCGTTCGTAACCAATAAGGTCTTTGACCAACTATCCGTTATATAATCTTATTTTTTATTAAACGTGATCTTTATAGTATAGATTTTCTATTAAACGTGCGTGTCGCACGTGCGGTCTTGCTAGTAATGAAAAAGACTTTTTTCCTCCAAAATGAAGGCAGCAAACTAGCACATCAGTGAACTTAAAGAAAAATAACTGTTACTTGTCTGCTTACAAATCACCAACATGTTGATTCATTCTATTTTCAAATGCTACGTAAAGTCCAAAATAATAGAACGGCAAGAAGTAAAGTTCGAGTAGTACTCCTATCAGATAACCCATAATAAACTATAAAGTATAATCAACAGAAACAGCTTTAAGATATCGATTACTATTTACTAATTACTATATAGATGTTATATATAGTAGTTTCACAAGAGGATATCGCAGGATCACAGGAATAGTTACAAAACAAAGGTGCGTTGATCAACTACCAAGTCACAACTGTATTCGAAAGTGAAGGCTTCAAATTTTTTTTCTTTAGGAACAGGGCAGCTGTTCTTCCTTTCATTATAGTAGGAGGCAAGTATACGTTAGCACAAACCAACGCTAACCAGCCAGAACATTGAAGAAACAAGCACTGGCTGAAAAGATCAGGCCGATCAGTCAAAGAGAAGAAGGGAAAAGGAGCATAAGAAGGTTTCAATTATGAATCAAAGAAAGGGGAAGTATCCCTACCTCAATTAATGAGTCAGATCTTAAGTTGATGCATTTGCAGCTTGGTATTTCCTTGCTATATTGGAGATTTCCCAATGTTCTTTAATATGAAAAGACCCAGCTTCATCCATCTCGATAACAGCCTGATAGTCAGAATAATACATGGATTAAATACGATGGTAGAAAAAGTGTACCACAGTAGAAAACAAACTGACATAGCAAACCAAGGAATCATCATCTTTTAGGGTAGTGTACATAGTAAACGGGAACAGTATATGATGTGGCCAGTAGATTTAAACCGAGAGCCACAATATCGACGAGATAGTTTATTTGCTCTCCCATCTTTTCCCAAATCAGTGTCAGCTTTAACATCTTCTGTCTCACTCCCAAGAGTAACCTGCTCAAGCAAACAAAAAATTCAGAAGATGGTAGCAACAAATACACAAATATTCATTCCATACTCCATACATGTACCAAACTAAGATGGTTGAATCTCAGGGCTCCTAATCAGGATCTCTCTCAGATCAGAACACAAAAGTCCAAGATGGAAATAAATTGACAGATATATCTTAAGTTCTAGAAAACAAAAAATGTATTTGTCTGTATCACTAGGTGATTGGATGCTAATGCAATATCCTGCAACTGTCCGCCGCAAGATATTGATATGAAAATTGTGCACCTAGTTGTCCCCCATCTCACTTACATACTAGAACCAATTTAGCTAAAATAGACTGACGATCTTAAGATCCTTTATGTAATATTTCAAGTGCAATCCATAGATAACTGCAAAGGCACCACGTGACATGAATCATGATAGCTCTGTTCAGAAGGCCGAGCATCCTGCTCCAATCTTACCAATGCCTTCCTGCTTTCCAGGTGATGAAATCTGGTACCTGTTTTTTGTATTTTTTAAAAAAGAATACATTCTGTTCTATTGTACATAGTTTTTATGATGCACCACATCCACATCAATGTTTGTTTAAAATTGTGATTAAGAGGAAATGGTCACATGTATGCTGTATAGTCAGTCCACACATAACTACACTCACTCTTACACTATATAGGAACATTTCAGTATATGAATATATACTTCTTAAACCCTCAACCAACCAATGCCCTGCAAATGGTGGATTTCTGTATGGTTTTTTATTAATTTCCCATACATATCTTTAACAGCAAGCAAATTTTGTAGTACATCTACATTTACCTCTTGGATGCATCAAATCAGAGTCTTGATCCCACGGGATGAGATCCTGGTCAAGAATCTGCAATGGACATTGTATGTGACTAGTCAGAAACATCATGGTAAAGAGCTCCTAGTAACTGAACTAAAAGATATTTACCAAAGCCTCTAGATCATAGTAGTTTGGAACACTGTTCTCATTGTAAGGGCATTCTTCTGCAGTTCTGCGTGAGTTGGTGTTGACAAAGTAGCAACAATGTCTTGAATACCCATATCTGGCAGTGCATTTGGTGGCATACAGTTCTTAGAGCAGCCTCATCACCTAATTCTCGTTGACCATCAAGCGAGTTATGTTGTATCTGATCAGGAGTTTGAAGCCTTGAACTGAATTTTGTAAAGTCAAACCATGAGAGTTATCAAAACAATCCCTCTGTCCTAAACGACTAGGTGACCTTCACGAAATCCAGCAGCTATGAGAGAAGGAAAAGCTAGCATGTTTGTATTTGCATCATTTGTGTGTGAGGCGATCTGGATTTTTTCCAGGATCGTTGTACTGTTTCTCTCTTCTTTCTTAATCACACAGCTCTCCTACGTTATTCGAGAAAAAAAATGTGTCAATGTTCCTAGTCAAAAGGCCTATAGTTGTTGAAGGATCTTCTGACAGCTTAGCTCCTAGGACACCACCTTTATCATGTGATTCTGAATCTTCGCGCTGTTCTGAAGTGGATGGCCATGACCTAATCTTCATTGTTTGCAATGAAGGTTGGACATTTGCCATATCTTCTGCCTTTATCAGGGCCAAGTCATTTGCTTTGGAATGTTCAGCATTTGACACAGGGCTCGATGCAGGGGAGGCTGAATAGATAGTGTTCTCGGATTTCTGGCCAGGACAATGCACTTATAATGAACTAGTGAGAATCAAAATTATACTGGGAACATCTACATTATTTTCACATAGCCAGGATCAACTTGATCATAGGACATATTGGCTTCATTGGGATGCGCCGGATTTTGAACAGTGGACCTAACCCCGGTAACAATTTTGAAGGCAAGACCATCTAAATCCTCCTGGTTTCCCTCCCTTGGAGAATTCAAAAAAAAAAAATCACCATTCAGGATATCAAATTCTTTACTACTACTAAAAAAGGTAGAAAGTCCATGAGATCTGCTGCGTGTTCTGAAACAGACGTGCAAATCCCACCATCCAAATTTGCTTCCAATATGAGAGGGTCCTGTTTTCTGACTATACATTCTTATCATCAGCAAGAGCGAGGATGTCTCTTCGCCGAATAAAGTAGGTGGCCTCTTACCACTAACACTCTGAGTAAATCCACAAAACTACAGCTCAATAATGGTGAACTACATGTGGCAATTCCTTGACGTAGGTAAACTTAATTTTGGATCAAATCGGTCTATGGATGGTTAAACACATTGTTTACACAATTCAAAGGTCCCTTGATTTTTATCTGTTCATTGAGTAGCACAGTAAGCTATTAAATTGTCAGAGGCAGCTAAAGGAAACATACAAGTTTGAAGCACCATTCCGGTCAGACCCAATGCCAATGGCAGCAAACAACTTGTTTGTTGCGGCTAAGGAAATCATTGCATACAAGTTGAAGCAACGTTCCAGTCAAACCCAATGCCAATGGCAACAGACAACAGCGTACCCATTTGTCATTGTTTATCAAGCAGAACATTTACATTTTGATCACGCCCACCCGAAGATATCACGCCATTTCAAATACTTTTTTTCCAGACACAATGCACCCTAAATTAGTTTCCTGATCTGATTGATCTGACTTTTTCAATGAAGGAATGAAAAGATGTATCTTACATATAAGCATTCTCCGCCAATGTCATCCAAGATCAGCATTTACCATAACATCAAAAATTTAAATAATGGTCCTCACAATCCGTGTTGATCTGGGCAATTTGGAAGGATTCAGCTGCTACATGGATGGTACACCAGTACATGGTTAGAGTGAGATAGTCTATGTGTCTTTCTTTGCTTTTGGCATAGCTTGCTTCCGTTCCCTGAAGAGCTCCTTCCAGAGGTTCCAAATCCACAGGTTGCTCACCGCAATGGCGGTGCCGACAACAACAATCCAAGAGATCCGCACCCACCACGGGATGACGTCGACCGCCTGGCCGGACAGGTAGAAGGCGGTCATCTTGAGAAGGAAGAGCGGGCCGGCGACGCCCCTGACGAGCGTGTAGAGCACGTAGAAAGGCGGGGAGAGGGCGCCGTAGACGCGCGCGGCGGCGGGGGACTGGTCCCGCCAGATCCCGGCGAGCGTCCAGACGTTCTGCATCAGGCTGGTGACCTCCGCAAGGACGAGGAGGACGAGGAGCGCGTACGCGCCGTGGCGGACGAGGTAGCGGCAGGTGAGGAAGACGAAGAGCGTGGCGAGGTGGTGCGCGATGAAGAGGACGTCCCCGGGCAGGAAGGCGAGGTAGTGGAGCAGGTCCATGGTGAAGTAGGCGACGCTGTAGTCGAGGACGTGGTCCTGGAGACGGGCGTTGGGCGCGGCGAAGGAGCGGGACCCCGCGGGCAGCGCGAGGATGGCACCCGCCGCGGCGAGCGCGGCGGGGGTCCCGTGGAAGAGGGAGATGAGGCAGCTGGCGCCGTCCAGCCGCTGCCGCGGCGCCCACCGCCGGAACACGACGAGCTGGCCGACGCAGTAGATGGCGGCGTACATGGCGAAGAACACCGGGAACAGCCACCGCTCCTCTTCGACCAAAGACGCCAGCAACTCCATGGCCGGGGGCTGCGCCGCGAGACTACCGCCGCCGGGAAGGCAGGAACCCGCCGGATCGATGCGAATCGAACGCGGCGGGGCGGGGGCGATTGGATGGAGGAGTAGGGTTAGGGGCGGCGGCGGAGGCGTGGAGACAGGGGGCTCTGCGGCTGCGGCTGGGTTTGGTTTGTTGCGGTTGGGAAAGGGAGAAGGCGAGAGGAGGTAGGATTGTTAGAGAAATTAACAAGGGAGTGGGAGATTTAAACGAAAAAAGTGTTTGTTTGTTTCGTGTGATTTGGGAATCGATTTTTTAACAAACTACTGGTAGAGAATTTTAAATTCCTACACGAAAAGACTTGGTCTTCCCCCAAAACGAGGATAACAAAGATGTTTCCTGAGATTGAATTCTAGAAGACTAAATATACATATCACCAACATTTTAAGATGTAAGTATCTATACTAAATTGTAGGCTCGAACTTGAGTAAATAGGTTCCGGTCTGTCGGTAACAAAATGAGTATCTAGCATAGAGAGCATAGAGAAAAATAAATGATTTTCCTGCTATATACAGCCAATAAAAATAAGTTTATTTGAAGTGGACATTTGAGGATGAGGTTTTGTCTAGCCTTCGAAATAAGCCCACGTAGTCGTCCGCCCCTATTGGCCGAACCATCATCTATACACCCACCATCACACATAATATGCTTGAAGTTTTTGTCATGACTAAAAAAAGCTAGTGGACGGTTCACCATTCACTTTGTATAGATTACTAAAAACCAACATGTTCCTATAAAAATACAATAAATTAGCCAGCGGACCATCTTTTCTCCACGGCTGGAATACCGACATATGAATATGGCTAAGTCAAAGAAACGACCTTATACAGAAGAGACAGTCCACAATTCGCGTCTAGCTAGCCATTTTCAAAACTTGTTTTGAACATTTTTTTGCGTTTTCGAATGATACTACCCGTGCAACGCAATTGTTTGATCATAGCACTATAGATAGAACTGTAAAGTAAATGAACACTAACCATTTCTCCATATTTAGCTATCTAGCCACTAGCTCCTTAATCCGGATTTTCATCCTCTATTTATCTTTTGACCGGTAAATAAAAAATCCTACCGTGTACATTTATCTTTAGCTTACTTTTACAATTTGATCCACGCTATTTTCATATATCAAATAAAGTTGTTATTAAACATCAAAAGTACAAATTTATATGCTTTCACAAATAAGAGATAATTTTTTTTCCAAATATATAATAAATGAGACATACCGGACCTACATTGTATGCTTATTCACGTATATTTGAAGTGAAATACTAAAATTTTAACAAGGTATTCCGATATCCTTTTGAATTTGAAGTCGCTTCAAGAGTTAACTCCTAGCAGTACGGAATAACATGGTGCTCCGTAACTTTGATGTAAGTATGTAACTAACCAACTGGCTCAAATACTAATAAGTATAAAAAAAAACTGGCTCAAATACTGAGCCGGACTGTCAGTCAGCCGTCGCCACACCGGCGGTCAACTCATCCGATCCCGATCGAACCATAAAAAGAATTTGGAAAAAGAAGAAAATAAATAAAAATACGCGCGACGAACAGAGCAGAACACAAACACCCGCACCGATCCAAGCCAAGGCCAGCCCCTCGGGGACAGCCCACGCGAGATCCAACCCGAGTCCCGACGCCGCGGTCGAGGCCGACCAGATCCACCTCATCAGGCGGCGCGGATGGCGGGGGCATCGGCGGCGGTGAGGATGCTCCCCGACGGCGGCGCCGACGATGAGGAGCGGTGGCTCGCCGAGGGCATCGCCGGCGTCCAACAGAACGCCTTCTACATGCACCGCGCCCTCGTAAGCCCCCTGCGGAACCCTAACCCCCCACCTCCACCTCCCAACTGGCTGCTTCCTTCCTCAGTGTGTGCTCCAATTTTGCAATTTGGGCGCAGGATTCGAACAACCTCAAGGACGCACTCAAGTACTCAGCGCAGATGCTCTCCGAGCTGCGCACCTCGCGGCTCTCGCCGCACAAGTACTACGAGCTCTGTGAGTGATTGTGGACTCGGGACTAGTGGGCGTGTCGAATTCTGGGATTGGGGTCGGTTGGGGTTTGATGGGATTCACTTGTTTGGGCTGCAGACATGAGGGCGTTTGATGAGATGCGGAAGCTGGAGATGTTCTTCAGGGAGGAGACCCGGCGGGGCAGCTGCTCCGTCGTTAATCTGTACGAGCTTGTTCAACATGCTGGCAACGTCTTACCGAGACTGTGAGGCTCCTCTCCTGCCCCCATTTTGCACGCATATTCTCAGTTCTCATTGCCAGCAGGAAATGCTTGTGAGGAAACTAAAGCACGTGTGCCTTTTTAGAATGACAAGATAGTTTACTATCTTGAGAGCGCAACTCATGAGTCACTCTTTGCTGTTCTGAAAATACTACTCTGAATAAAGTGAATATGTGCTGAAATGCTGATGCATCATGAGTGAAGTAGAGTTTATGTTCATGTTTCCAGTATCCACTCTTGAACTAAGCAAATCATCATCATGTCAGTTTGTCACTAGTTGGTTCTCTTTCTGTTGTAGTTACATGCTCAAGCAAAAAAATGTTTCTTCACAAGGAGTGCTAATATTGCAGCGTCTTAGGATAGCTCCCATAACTGATAACTGCGTGCTTGAGAAAAAAAAAAGCTCCCAAAACTGCATGTTAACAAAATCATCATTGCACAAAGCTCATAGTTGATGTCCTTTACTTCTCTAGAATATCATCATCCAGTATAAAGAACTTCGTCATACAAGGCTCTCATTCAGATTGTATTGGAATTAACTCATGAGCATATGAATCAAGCTGATGTGCCACCTTTTAAGTTATCTTTCACTCTTTCAGTTAAGGCCCACATCATTGGTGATGTGATTGCAATCACAAATATACTATTTGAATGGAGTTTTTACTTGTTTAAGCTAAAACAAGACCGCAAAACATGGGATTTCTTTAACGCTGACATGCAAGCCTTTACTAATGCTTGATTGGTGGAGCACACATTCCAATTTCCCTGTATATCTTATCAAGTTAAATCCACTGCAATGGAACTTTTAGCCTTACAGAGTAGGTTAGTTCTTTAGCCTCACCATGCGCTTATCTGGAGATGATAGTACTGCATTTAATCTGCAGAGATATTACATTCTTGGTAGGCTTCTTCATAAATCATGACTTCAAGCGTTATTGGGGTTTACCTCATTACCTGTTTATTACTGCAGTGAACTTTATAAAAAACATTATATCTGAATATAAAATCAACTGCTATTCATGTTCACTAGTATACTTTTGCTATGGTTTTTTTAAACACCACTATTAAGATTTTGAACATTTGGGAAAGTTGTGAAGATATTTCTTTCTAGGAGTTTACCATAATTCATGAAAACATACATCTGATTTGGTGTTTTTACATGCCAGCTATCTCCTGTGCACAGTGGGATCTGTGTACATTAGGTCGAAAGAGGCTCCTGCTAAAGATGTTCTTAAAGATCTGGTTGAAATGTGTCGAGGTATTCAACATCCTCTTCGTGGCCTTTTCCTGAGAAGCTACCTTTCTCAGATAAGCAGAGACAAATTGCCTGATATTGGTTCTGAGTACGAAGGGTACGACACCTTTAACTTGTGCCATGCTATTTCCTAGTCCAGTTAATTTTGATTTGAGTTTCAGTAATATCTTGCTAATTCTAGGACACTCTGCTGGCAATGCACAACTACACAAGCTTGTAACATTAATATGGTTTCTTTTTTCTTTTATTTCTTAATGAATGTGCTCTGGTAAATAATAGATATAATTAGATAGTGTTGAGTGACACAAAAATAGTATAACAACTATAGATTTAAGATTAAAGATGAGCCTGGTGTTGTTACATTTGGCTATACATGTCAATGAAGCCTTTTAGTCCGAAGCAGTTGAGGTAGGCTGTTTGACCATTTGGTTATGTGAATATTATACTGTACCATCCTGTAGCATTTACTTTTTACAAACCTATTAGTCCCCCCCCCCCCCCCCCCCCGGGGTCCTCCTCATTTCTGTACAGTCTTGTATTTGTTTTGGTGCTGAACATCCTGCGGATTCAGGATCATCACTTTGTTGTGAACCGTTCTCCATCATCAATCAGCTATGAGAGTTTTATCGACCATGTTTAGTGCATTTGCATGTTCTCCTTCTGGCACAGGCAGTTGCCCTATTTGGGATAACCACAAAGAAGGAAAATCTGTAGTTAGTTCTATTCATTTTTTTCTATGCGAATGTAGCAATTTGTCCTGATAGTATAATTCCTCTTCAAATCTGAAGTTCTTCTATTATGTAATGATCTCTATATGTCGCATCATGCTTTGGAATTTTAATTATGCAGGGATGCTGAAAGCATTAATGACGCAGTTGAATTTGTTCTTCAGAATTTCATAGAAATGAACAAACTCTGGGTTCGGATGCAGCACCAGGTATGTCACAGGCTTGTAATCTATGGCATAACCTGCCTTTGCTTCTTAAATTTTGATAATGCACTTTTTATCATACCATACAAATAACACAAGTAAGCCATTTATTTGTTTAGACCATCATAGCTGAAATCAGAAAATAATTTCTCTGGTCTGCAGGGGCCTGTTCGGGAAAAGGAAAAGCGGGGGAAGGAAAGAAATGAATTGCGTGATCTGGTAACTCAGTGACATTTCTACATATTCTACCCGACTATACTTTCTGAGTCATGTCACTTACATTAATCTTTTAATTTTGTCTAGGTAGGCAAAAACCTTCATGTTCTAAGCCAGATTGAGGGTGTTGACCTTGATATGTACAAGGAAACTGTGCTTCCAAGGATATTAGAACAGGTTTGCAATCAGAAGATTGATGTAAAATTTATCATGATGCTTTGATTTTATTGGAAAAACTAAATTTATCATGATGCTTTGATTTTATTGGCAGGTTGTTAATTGTAAGGATGATCTTGCACAGTTCTACCTGATGGACTGCATAATCCAAGTCTTTCCAGACGAATATCATTTACAGACATTGGAAACATTATTGAGCGCATTTCCCCAGCTACAGGTTGGCAACTTTACCTTTTTTTTTGGCTTGATCCCCTGCTGCATTTGCCAATGTGAATTTGACATTGTAATGCATCATGCGTCCTTTAGTTGATTCGATGCACCAAGGACTCGACTGCTTTGCTTTGCCTGTCCTTTTGTTATCTACAGATCAAATGGGATGATAGATTTTCTTTTTTATCCTTGGGAATGATAAAAACATGATGGTTTTGTAAATTGTATGACTGGCAAGGAATTATATATGATTCCTACTCGAGCTCATGTACAATAGGCCTACATGTGCACATGAATCCTGTAGTGATGCTAATTTCAGGTCCAATTCAACTGATTCATTAAGTCTCTGGGATTTGTGTAAAATCAGCGCCTTGTAAGAGCAAAAACTAAGTTTTGACTATATTAGAACACTGTGTTACTAGTAGCATAGTTAGATGATGAAAATATGATTTACAGTCCTCTGACATAGCTATAAGTTGCATTTATTGTTAATGTGCAACCTTGTAGGATAGATAGATTCAACCAAGCTCAAACACTGAATACTGTGAAGTTTGATTTATTTTGGGTGTTTGCATACAATTTCTATTTATTTCACCAATAACTGAACTCATTTTTAAATATATCTTGCAGCCAAGTGTTGATACCAAAACAGTACTTTCCCAACTTATGGACAGACTGTCTAACTATGCTGCCTCAAGTCCTGAAGTAAGCATCCCTAGATCACTTGATCAAGGCAATTTTTGTATATTCTTGACATAAATGAATTATGCAGGTATTGCCGGAGTTCTTGCAAGTTGAAGCTTTTGCGAAGTTCAGTAATGCTATTGGAAAGGTAAAACTCTAGCTGTTGCTTAGTAGTGATCGGTCATATGATGGTTTAATGTTAAAATTTCACAAATAACATAACTGCACCCTCATTTATTATTCACTGTTCAAATTACATAGCTGTTTTGGCTGTGGCTATGGGAAAATCTAAATGGCTGAGTTATGATTTTTGGCAGGTGATAGAAGCCCAACCTGACATGCCGGTTGTTGGGGCAGTAACTCTATATGTATCACTTCTGACATTTACTCTCCGCGTACATCCTGATCGGCTTGATTATGTTGACCAAGTGCTGGTAAGTCTTCTTTGGACAGTCATATGCTTTATGCCACTTCTCTCATAATCTGTTTGCTAACTCTGTGTAGACGTCGTACTATAATTGATAGTGTGCCAATGATACAAATTCATTAATGATCTCATGTCAATTGAACTTTCCAGCTCATATTATATTTGTTATCGGACAGGGTGCATGTGTCAAGAAACTTTCAGGCAAGGCAAAACTTGAAGATAGCAGGGCAACAAAGCAAATTGTTGCACTTCTTAGTGCTCCCCTGGAAAAATATAGCAATATTGTTACTGCATTAGAACTTACGAACTATCCTCGGGTTATGGATTATCTGGATAATGCTACAACCAAAGTGATGGCTGTGGTAATAATTCAAAGCATAATGAAGAACACAACTTGCATATCTACTTCTGACAAGGTAATATCTCATGTTATGATATTGCTCTTGATATTACTAAGCAACTAATCTTGTGGCTCTGTGTTGTTTTGTCTTGCAGATTGAGGCATTATTCGATTTAATCAAGGGTCTTATAAAAGATATGGATGGGGCTCAAGATGATGAGGTGAGACCATACATTTGACATTTTGTTCCACTTGCTATCTTCTTTCCGCTACTTAGTGCTGCCAATCTTGTTCAGCTACATCAGCATGGATCATTTTAATCTCGTTTTCTAACCAAGTTTGCTCTAACTGTAACCATGTCTTGTTTTAGCTTGATGAAGAGGACTTCAAGGAGGAACAGAATTCTGTAGCACGCCTTATTCACATGTTGCACAATGATGATCATGAGGAGATGCTGAAGGTACATTTGTTATTACTACTGATGAAAGCATACAAAATTACACTGGTCCCCATCACTGATTCCATTTTGTGGTCACATTCATTTACTATGGTGTTGCATAAACCTTTTTTTTTGTACCAGTTTGCATAAACTAAAAATTTTCCTCTTATTTTGTCATATCACTGGACCATGTTCATTCTCCCAAAGTAAGGGAAAAAAACCAGTTAATGTTAGTTGCTGATCATGAATCTCTGTTGCTAGGCAGCACTTATTTGTATTAGCATGCATGTGTTCAACTCTTGGTTTCAAGTTCTAATTGCAATATGCTTCTTGATCTTTCAGATCTTATGTACTGTTCAGAAGCATATACTTCTGGGAGGACCCAAGCGGCTAACTTTCACTGTGCCTTCATTAGTATTCTCCGCTCTTAAGGTTTGTTCTACCACTCTTTGAGAATGTTAAGATGTAAGGAATATTTTTAATTTCAAAATATTTTCATGGTCAGTGCTCATGCTCCTCAAAACCTGAAATTTATATGACTGACTGTTGTTTCTTTAGTAAGCAACAGATTTTTTTACTCTCAATAAGACCATGGGTCCCTGCTCACTTTTGCCTTTAGATTTCCTTTTTTCAAGGCTATGTTAGTGAATAGATGCATTCGTGTACAGTTTGCTCCTAAATTGAAGAAACACATTCATGATACTGGCAAAACATCAGCAGATATTACTTTGTTGTACATTGATCTATGCAACTATTATCATTTGAAGCATCTAATCTGCAGATGACTTGTCTTATTTGCAGTTGGTCAGGCGATTACAAGGTCAAGATGGAGATGTAACTGGGGAGGATGTTCCTGCAACTCCAAAAAAAATATTCCAGATCTTGCATCAGGTCTTTCCATAGATTTATTTTGCATGCATATAACTTTTAGTTCCACTCCCAGAACAGACGCAAATACTGTAATATGCTCCCTCCATCCCCGAAAAATTGCCATTCTAGCTTTGTCCTAAACCAAACCATCTTAGGTTTGACCAATTTTGTGCAAAACCCCCCCCAATATTTATGACACCAAATAAGTATCATTATATTCATCATGAAAATCTTAAAAAAAGTTTTATCATGAAATATATTTTCATAGTATACCTATTTGGTGTGACAAATGTTGATACTCTTCTCAATAAACTTGGTCAGACTTAAGACAGTTTGGTTTAGGATGAAGCTAGAATGACACCCTTTTGGGCTGGAGGGAGTATGTTTGTCAATTATATATATAGTTGCTTTTCGTGCTTATTCCTAATAGTTAATAGGAGCAAAGGAACAGTGCATATTTCTCTGAATTAATTAAGTGGAAGTTGGCAAATTATTAATTAGTCGTAACCTGGCACTCCCCAATCTTAGGTGAATATTTGCCAAATATTTCCTGCAATCTCTCCATATTCTTCTGCACACTCATTGTTTTCATTTGTCCAGACTATTGAAGCTCTTTCATGCGTTCCTTCTCCAGAGTTAGCTCTGAGATTGTATTTGCAATGTGCAGAGGTATGTTTATAACAATCTATTCTTTTCCGAGAACTACAATTTATTGTTAATTTTCATAGTTCTTCCTATTTCCTGATTATGATCCTTAATTTAGGCCGCCAATGACTGTGATTTGGAACCAGTTGCTTATGAGTTCTTTACCCAAGCATTCATCTTATATGAAGAAGAAATCGCGGTATGAGCCCTTCTCACCTTGTTCCATCTGTATACGACTACTACCCGAGTTGTTTGATGCAACTCTGTATCTATCATAAATGCCATTTGATGTGCCATTGTAATGTTTATATGACAAGCAGGATTCAAAGGCTCAAATCACTGCAATTCACCTAATAATTGGAACCCTTCAGCGGATGAATATATTCGGGGTGGAAAACAGGGACACCCTCACTCATAAGACAACAGGGGTATGATTCTTGCTTTAATGTAGCCTTCTCAAACCCTGTAGCATGGAATCGATTTTCTTTGGACCAACTGCAAAACCTCTTGAATAAATCATTGCTACTGTTTTGTGCAGTACTCGGCAAAACTTCTCAAGAAGCCCGATCAATGCCGAGCAGTCTATGCGTGTTCACATCTTTTCTGGACTGATGACCAAGATGGAATAATGGATGGTGAAAGGTAAAATGATCGGTCTACTTGGTGTAAACGCACTGCTTAATTGGTGGATTGCCCATCTTTTGATTAGTATTACAAATAAATCGTTAGTACTTCAGTATTGTAATGGTACTGAGACAAGTGCCTACATGGGCCCAGTCAAACTAATTGCTTGATGTCATGGTCCCATGTCTCATGGCCATACAGACTAATGGTAACTGAAGGTTTTATATAGCCATTAGAACTGCTGTTAAATCTTATCAGAGATATTACCGACATCCTAATTGAAACTTTGTTCCAGGGTTCTCCTTTGTTTAAAGCGTGCTTTGAGAATCGCAAATGCTGCTCAACAGATGGCTAATGCGACAAGGGGAATCAGTGGATCTGTTACTCTATTTATCGAAATTTTGAACAAGTAAACTCGAGAACTATATATGATTTATTTTCAGCTGTAGAATGTATTTCTGCTGGTGCAAATCTCATACTTTCACTCTTTTCAGGTACTTGTACTTCTTTGAGAAAGGAATCCCACAGATCACAAATGCTGTGATTCAAGATTTGATAGAATTGATTAGGACTGAGAAGCAAAGTGACAACACTGCAGCTGATCCATCTACAGAGGCCTTCTTCTCTAGCACTTTGCGGTACATTGAATTTCAGAAGCAGAAAGGTGGAAGCATAGGTGAAAAATATGAACAAATAAAGACAAGTTCATGAGTCACAACAATCACGGTGCCATGACAGGTTTCGATTTTGTTGAGAGAATTGAGTTTTTTTGGGCATGGTTCAGTGAATTAGAAACCATCAGTTTCAGCTGCCTCCGACCAAAAGATGTTTATATGAGCTGTTATTTGCAAGTCTCACGGTCCGAGCGGGTCTGCTCGTTCATTGGCAACACTTCTGCGTTTTAGTCAGGTGGCAATAAGCTCGAGCTTTGGGGAGCATAGGTCTGTACAGGATAACTTGTGTTCGTGGACCAGATCAACTTCGACCTGAGTGTCATTGTTGTATATTTTCCCCTCTTATGCAAAGCGTATTGATTTTAGGTGTCTGTAACATTCGGAGTACATAACTCTTTTCAGGCTGAATATTAATGATTGGTTCATAGTGATCAGTGGTGAATAACTTAACATGTTGGATACTCGTTTGTGAGTCCTGGCATGCTACTCATTACTCGGCTATGTGCGTCGGACATCTGGAGAACAAATGCATCCTGCTTGAACTAGTGATATAGATTAGCACACTAATGCAGAGAAAACCTGTACTTGCCCCACTTTTTTTTAAAAAAAAGCAGGATTCCATGGTTGCTTGTGGCCGCAAGAACGATTGGAAAGGTTTTACGATAAACCTAGTTAGTAGATTGGTGCCGCAGAAGCTTCGGTATCTTCAAATGCGCACCATAAAACGAAAAAAAAACTATCCCTTCAATCTCAAGGCGTTAAGCAGGTCTAACAAATAGTGCATGCAGATGTTGGCAGCAGGTAGGACAGCTGATAATTTTGTAAAAAATCAATCTTGAGGGATCTCAAATGGTATCATCAGAATCAAGTTCTAACTGTAACAGCTAAACACTCAAGTAATAACAGATACTACAATGTTGACAAATCACCAACCATGCTCCCTATCAATGTACGGACTACACAACTACAGTGTATAAGCTGCAGAATGTGAAGTTGGAAGATAAGACCCTTCCCTGCGTTTGTTTCGATAAATGCAGCTTGTCTGGTAAAAAAAAAAAATGGCGGCTTGACTCCATCTTCCTCCTTGTATGGTAACTTTGGACTATTCTCTACTTTTCTGTAATAAAGCATTCTTGTGAGACTATAAGATGCTCCTGAGCTCAATCATCATGAGGCATACTGCATACTTGAACAGTCCTTTGACTTCTCTTGCAGTATTTCCACCAAAGTCTTCTCCTTTTGGCAATAATCTTCAAAGGATGGCACATGCAAAAAAAGTGGGCTCCCCGCTAACAGAGCACACTTTTACATAATTTTATCCAAACTCAATGCCTAATTGCCGAACTTCTTGAATAGAACTTGGAGACAACCTGTTCTCATCTTTCATCTCAATGACAACATTGTCAGAGTTGATGATCACTCTACATGGTCCAGGATACCCACCTGTAACAAGGTCACAGTTTTCATACAGACCTTCAGCTGGTGGCATGTTCAACATGCACGAAACAGGGAGTATAATCTTTCTCCTTTCATGAAGGCAGTTTTGGTTAACCACTAGCACAAGACGGTGTTTCCTCCCTAGTAATTCAGAGACGTATTCCATGTCACCCATAGCCAATGCATGGCGGACACGGCTGGAAGAAACCTGCCCTTTATCACTTGAATTTATTGCGGCTACAACTCCATTATGAGATCTTTTTGCAGTGTCCATGACAGAGCGTACAATGAATGCACTTAAACCAAATTCCTCACATAGTTTCACTAACTCAGCTGCATCACCGGACGCTTTATAACCAAATCTGTAGTTTTCTCCTGTCATTGTACAAGAAGAAATATTATTATTGAAAGGGGTATGGTGGTGAAGCACAATACTGAACCAGCAGGAGAAAAATAACATGTCTGTACCTGCCACGACTCCTTTTATTCTAAGATCCTTTGATAACCTTTCGACAAATTGTCGTGGAGACAGGGACCTGACCTTTGAAAACTCAACTTGGTATTCAAGAGGTACCACATTCCTACAATACGGAGCCCAAGATGAAAGGACTCGCTTGCGATCACACTGAGCAACTATTGGAGGCCTGTACAAAAGGAAATAGACATGTAAAGCCCTCCCTGACTTGGGGTTAATGATTGCCAGAGAGAAGTCCTTAAAGGAAGCTATGGAAGTTTTCATGTAGGCTCACCTATACGTCCAGCCAAGTACTTCGGCCATTCCCATGAAAGAAAGAAGAAAAGGAGTCCCTGCTTTAGAAGCATGCATTGCCAATTCCCGATGGCCAATGTGAAGGGCATCAAACTTTCCCAGGGCAACCATGCCACCTAAAACATGTATGGAATATGAGAGAAACTTATACGTTACTCCGCAGAGCAGAAAGGCAATAGCAACAGAAGTGTGTAACAAATTCTCATAAATACAAGAACAATAGAACATGTGATCTAGTTGTCAAGAAAAGAACATGTGATCTAGCTAGATAACAACAGAGGGCATAGAGACAACATAAGTTCAACTGCAAGGAGGAACAAGTGTAACATCCAAAGCAGTAAACAAAAATCAAAACTTTCACTACAGAAACTGAAACTTCGACCAAGTGGTTGCCTTCTCCTTCAGTATTTCTTTCATATTTAATTTGTTCCATATGCATTGTATCCCATGCCATTCTAATGTATAAATACGCTATTCCACTATACTAGTATAGTTTCTATATCTGTGTTCCCAATATATATCAAGGGAATGTAAAATTTCCAAGTTGATACTTTTGCACAACATATGGCCTAAAATATGCACAATTCACCATGCAGCTGCTCGAAACTAAAACTGGCAGGCTCCAAACATTCAATTAAAAGGTCAACAAAGTACCATATGCTAATCCATAGACCATGACTGATGAATACATGCCTCAATTGTTGTCTAGTGCTTTAGTGGGGTTTTACTGAGAATTTTCTATCTTTAGTTCAAATAATATGTTTGTACTTACTTTTAGGTCTAATTTTGTGATTTTGTTCTACGCTGATGTGCTGAAATAGTAGAACTGGGTAGGTAAGTGTGGGTTCTATGGGCTGGGAACAATATAACACAAAATCACAAATTCAATCCTGGCTCAAGCCCAAACTCAAGTCACTGGAAGTGGGAACTAACACCTGGAAGGCTTCATTTATTTTTCTGCATGCTGAAGCAGAGATGCTTCTTCATGCATCTTCCATCAGTTTCTTATCCAGGTGTCTCCAATGCAGCAACAAATACCCCTAAAAGCCAACACAAACCAAAGTCCCAAATCCAAACTCAAGTGTGCTTCAGTCAGCATTGGTAGGTTAGTATGCTGCACTAAGCAATGGTTTACTACACAAAAGAGGTTGAGTGATATGAAATGCGCTTCACACAATACTGTGGGACTTTTCAAGGAGGGGATTAGACAAAGAAATGTTGGTGATTGGTCAATATAGCATGGGAATGAGAGAGATATAATAGTCGTGAAGACATCTGCGCAATGAGTTTTGTGTGGATGGCATGAAAACTTTCTGAAGTATACAGAACTCTAAATTGGCCTTTATATAAAGTAGGAGAGCTATGACTTCGATACTGGCCTCATACAAAGTCTAAGTATGTTTAGCATTTTTATAGCAAAGCATATGTATATTATTATCTTTAATTGTCAGTGTGCAGTTATTGGAACATGACCTGAAATAAGCCAACACCCACCTTCTAGAGGTGCATGATTTCAATTCTGTTTGCAAATCAAAGTAACAATTTGGAACTTGGATGCTACAATAAACTTTCCATATAGAACTTACCGAGCACACAATCCTGATCTTCTCCACAATCTATTAGGAGCTTGTCATTGACTAAGTCGTCATTGTTCTGTCTGATCCCCGAGTGACTAGATGAGCTGAAGGTCTTCAATGAATTCCTACTCTGCCCCCTTGTCATGTCTAAAGACCTGTTTCGACTGTAGCATCATAAGTATGTTACCAGAATCTCATAATAAACACTTAAGAATAAAAACAGATAGTTTTAATAACCAAATTCAGGTTACGTAGTAATGTATACCAAAATGTTACTCTCATTTTGATAAGAAAGTAGGAATCATAGTGTTGGATAAGTGTAGTCTTTACATGGCTACAGATTTTTGGGTCTTAAGTTAACTACCCTTTAGGCTACCAAGTTCAAATTAGGGAACAGTAAAACCTTACATGGTGCATACACCAGATATGATGGCTCTACATTTTTGAAACCCCTTGCCATGGACGGGAGCACACCAGATATGGTGGATGTACCTTTTCAAGCCCCTTTGCCCACAGTCACACCTCCCTTTGGTTGACCCTCACATGCAAAACAGCCTAGCTTAGCAGACAAGTCCTAGGTGATAGAACTTAGGCCAGCATGGTTCGGTAGCAACACGACACACGGCTTTACCAAATTGCACAAACATAATGTAATGATTACTACCACACCACTAGACTCCAACCTCCCATCACAGAATCCTGTACATGAAACAAACTAACTTCGACTCCTTACATTAAATCCAAATTTGTAATTTGCCACCTACTAGAAAGTCAAAGAACAGAAACTCCTTGCTTTGAAAAAAGTTACTATGGCACATAAACCCTGGTAACAAGCCACGTAGAACTATCAAATTTCGATGGCATTCTGATCCCAGGCTCCAATAATGTGCCAGTATATATAGAAATGCTCTAGCACGATTGCAAATAAGAAGGTGCCATCGACCGTCCCAAACACTCAATGGAACAGTCGTTTCGTCGAACAGCTAGCAAGCGCGGGCGCCATTTCAATGCTTCGCGCTAGCAGCAACAGAGAGGAGGCAGCGACAAAAGAACAGGAGGCAGGCAGCTCACCACCTGAAGCGGCGCGTGGGCGGCAGGAGGGAGCGGGGAGGCCCGGGCGGGCGGCGGCGGGGGCAGCGGAGGAGCGGCGGCCACTGGGGCGCCGGGGACGGGGAGGGAGAAGGGGAGCGGAGGGCGCAGCCGAGCGCCGCGGCGGCGCCCCTCTCCATCCCACTCCCACCACGCGCGGAGGACGCGGCCCTCCCGCTTCCTTTTGCCGGGGCGAGCTTGGCGCTGGCGGCCGCGTCGTCGTCTTCTTCGCCGCTTTGCTGGCTGTGGCGGGGGGCGGGTGGCGCGGCAGCCTGTCCGGCCGGTGCCCGTTAGATGAGGTGCGATCCGCACATCCCGTGTCGCCGTCTCGGCCGCGGGTCGGGACGGGGACGGGCGGTGCTGCGAGCAGGTTCCAACGCACCAGCCAGTCAGGGACGGGGCACGTCCGTGCTTGGCAACGAGACTAGCGAGTTCGTAGGTTATTCATGTGTAAACTGTGCCATGTTTGCTTTAGAATTTTCATCAAGAAAACTTGGATTATCTAACATTCGTTCTACACTCCAGATCTCCAATTTGCGTTTGAAAATAGCAAATGATTTTCATTCGACCAAATGTGAACAGATATTAAGAGACAAGGTTAGGATTTTAAGCTTCTAGTTTTGTGTCCAGCGGCTTTGGAGGTCTCCTACTCTCCTTGTTCCAATGCAAACCAGTAAGACACAGGCGTTAGGATGAGAACGCTACTAGAGTAGCTGAGTAAGTGAGTAGGACAGTGGTGGGTGGGAAGGCCGGAAGGCGGAACAAACTACTTCAGCAAAGAAGAAAGACATACAAAAAAAGAGTGAGGTAGAAGATGAAAAGATATCGTTCGACGGTAAAGAAAAGGAAAAAAAGACAACCGTACTATATCATATTCTTTATATATGTAATAATAGTTCGGTTGAGTATGACTAAAAAATAATTTACTTCCTTGGATGCAATTATCAGCTTTTGTTTCACGAAAAAATATATTAGCAAATAAATTTCCTCAGATGACACTCATGCACCCAGCAGGCCGTAATTTCGCCCTGTCACCCGAAGCCCCCCAAGTTTCAAAATGGCCGAATCCACCACCAAACATCTGTGTGAAGCCCATACGAGCCCACGTCATAACAGCCCTCCATTCTCAATCATAAACCCTAGCCCAACAGAGCCTCCCGTCTCACGCAACCGCGAAGCCCCCCAGTACCCACGGTCCCCTCCACGACGCCGGCGATGGGTAAGCGGAAGCAGCACGGCGGCGGCGGCGGCGGCGGCGGAGAACTCGCCGCGGAAGGCGACGCGGCCACCGGAGGCACTGGAGGACACAGCCCGTCCACCGTGTTTGTCTCCAACCTACCCTACACCTTCAAGTCCTCCGATGTAAGCGCAATCTGCCGAGTGTTCAACGGCTACCATTATTATTTACGGTCGTAGCTCAGAATTGAGCGTTTCGCTGTTGTGCAGCTCGAGTCCGCGTTTAGCGAGGTCGGTCCGGTGCGTCGCTGTTTCATGGTTGCGGAGAAAGGTGAGCTGGAGAACTTTCATCGCTGTTTAGTCGGGAGTGATATCGTGCTGACTGGCATGAGCTGATTTTGCTTATCGATTTTGATTGCTTTACGGCAGGATCGGAGACGAGTCGAGGCTTTGGGTTCGTGCAATTGTAAGTTCATTCAGGATATCGCCTATGTTCTTATTACCTTTTGCTTTTATCCAAGTGTGGTTTTTGAGCGAATGATGTGACGCTCAACTGGCCAATTGTTTCTGAATGTTAAATGTAAGTTATGTCAGAGTCTCACGTGTTTCAAGCACCTGCAAATCCCTTTGGGTGCCGCAACACTTTTATCAGATTTTAGAAATGTTTTATTGTTAGCAAAGTTGCTGAAGGTTAAGCACAATTTAACACTCACTAGGCCAAAATGATCAAATGATAAGCTCAATGCCTGTCACAGTACTTGTTCACGTTTAATTGTGTGGATGCTAATGACATTTTTACACTGTTAAGCACTGTTTTGGTTAATGTAATGTGTTCCTGCTGGTACCAGCGCAACTGTTCAAGATGCTGAGCGAGCTATTCAACAAAAGAATGGATTTCCTGTTGCTGGTAGGAAAATCAGAGTTAAGCTAGCAATAAGTCGTGCCCCACGGAAGGAACGCAATCAGAAAAAGAATAGTAATGCCCTATTCCTCACATTTTGCTGCCGCTGAAATTGAATAGAATGTGGATCTGATGTTCTTGTGTTTTTCTGTTGTGAGCAGTGCAAGCGAAGGACTCTGATGCAAAAGATGAAGCAGATGATACTCCTACTGCAGATGATACTTCTACTGCAGATGATACTTCTACTGCTGCAAAACTTAAGGAAAACTCCATTAAAGCAGATCCAGGTTTTAATGGAAAATTATTATTATTTGTTGCATATTTATTTCATTTGCCAATACTCCTCAATACTAATGCAAGATGTTGTGTTGGACCAGAGAAACCACAGTTGTCGGCAAAGAATGCTATGGTATCAAACAAAACTTCCACTAGTGACACTGATAAAGTGAAAAGTTCTGAAAAGCAAAGGTGTGTGCTGGGATATTTTACTTTGAGAAGTTATCACCTAAATCTAATTTATCACATTTTATGCCAAATTTGCCTCCATCATTACTACTAGATTTGTTTTGTTGCCATCAAACTACTTTACTATCTGTACCTTTTCTAACTATAGATGGATGATTCCGTAGTATATGACGGCATAATTATAATTTTGTAAGGACATTCTGTTATGTTTTTCTTTTTTCTTTTCCTTGGATTGATTGGTGAAATCTTTGTTGTTATGAAGGGTTGCAAAAACGGTGATTTTTGGTGGCTTGCCAGACTTTGGCATGGCCAGCGAGGTTTTCCGTCAAGCTGGAGAGATTGGCCCGGTTGTATCTGTAAAATATCCACTTCCCAAAGAGGAAATTGAACTCCATGGTATGTTATTTTCATGTTCACATTCTGAGTTTTAATTTAATAATGTAAAGTGTATTTTATCCTGCTGTGATTTCTGGTGGAAGTTGTTAGAGTAGATATACGTATCATAGACTGCCATATGTATCTGGAGATGTCTTGCCCCCCAAGTCTCTGTACCCTATATATACCGGCCGAGAGCCTCAATGCAATACAATCCACATTAACCAGTTCTATTCTCCTACAGAAGTACTTTAAGTTAATTCTGTTATTGAGAGCTGTGATAGTTACCATTATTGGTTTCTTGTTGGCTTGAGTGATGATACTGATCTAACCTGGCAGCATCAAATGATCCATTTCTTATGTTTGTACATTGCTTACAGCCATATATGTCAGTACCGATGGCACTGTTTTTCTTTTGAGTTAGTTTTCAGCATGTACGAATTTGCCATTTTCCAGATGCTCTTTTGACCCACTAATGGTTATAAAATGTTCATGTTATCATGTCTATTTTCACCCATGACCTTTATGCACTGTTTTATGTATGTGATTATGGTTTATATTTGGTCTCCGTACATGCTACATAGTTTTGAGGGCTTTTGGAGGACGCAAAACATCTGGCTTCAATGGTGTCAGTTTGAAATCATGAGATTCCCGTTGCTGGTCTCATACTGGTTCTCTGTATAAAAAGTATAATTTGCTCATTTATTGCTTGCCATAGTTCTCATTCAGTCATTTATTTTCTGGGGGACAGATATTTTGAAGTATACTAAGGGTTTCCTTGTTTCAAAGTTTGTCTTTGCATGTTGCTTTAATAATGTTTCAATAGGGAAAAAGAAAACTCTTGCACTATACATGGCATGTTTCAGTCCTACTTTTCTTCTTGCTACTTGACCAAACATGTACTGTTATTCACTTTTTCTTCCTTACTGCACATAGCATGTTTAGTAACATGCTTAACCATAAAATATGATTGCAATTCCCTACAGGACTTGCTCGAGATGGATGCACATCAGATGCAGCCGCTGTGCTCTTTGCAAGTGTCAAATCAGCTTGGGATTCTGTTGGCCGCCTGCATCGTAAGGAAGTCAAGGGAGCAATTGTTTGGGCTCGTCAACTTGGTGGAGAGGTGACCTAATAGCTACCTGTCTCCATTATGTTTGCCTGCATATGCTGGTTTTCCTTAACTAATTTGATGATTCTATCACCTTCTTCCTGCTACCTAGTTTGGTTGTCTTATTCCTATTCTGCAACTAATATGTTTTGTTTCCTACAATCATTTAAATGCACATATTTCTGCATTTGTTTGTATTTAAATGCCATAAGTATGCATACACTAGTACCTTAGTACTAGATTGTGTATTGCAGCATATTAAAGAATCTTTCTAAGTGCTGTAATGAGAAATGGGTGTATACCAAATTTTGTGTATTCCTCAAGAAATCTTGTTAACACCTCAGAATCTATTCAAATAAATTAGTCTGCTACAGTTATACAGAAGTCTTATTCACTTATGTAATCCTTTATGTTGCTTTGTTGAATATGATAGGTTAGTGAATTAAGAGGTAGCTGTTGTATTATTTTACGCAGTATAACTTAGGAGGTTCAATAATGGGACTTGACCTTGAATAACCAATGACGATACCGAAACTTCCAAGTGTTAATGGATAAAAGGATAAACTATGCTCTCTTTTTCTTCCCTCAAATAAGGAAGATGCTTGAAACTTGCTTTCTTTCAATTTTTTAGGGTTCAAAGATCAGGAAATGGCGAGTGATTGTCAGGAACCTGCCATTCAAGGTACTTGATTAAGTGGTCACTCTTCCATTCTGTTTTCTCTCTCTTTCTCTAGAGTAGATAAGCTAAATATCTGTATACTAATGTTGCAGATTACAGAAAAGGAGATCATGGATATGTTTTGTTCAGCAGGGTTTGTTTGGGATGTGTCTATTCCGCATAAGTCCGATGAGGGGTATGCTAATTTTCCATTGAATCCTTTGTTCCTTAGGTGGATTAATAAAACTTGCATGATATGACAGCTTGATTACATTTACTTTTTAATAGGTTATCGAAAGGCTTTGCTTTTGTATCTTTCACACGGAAGAAGGATGCAGAAAATGTATGGTCAGTGCCCAATTCAGTAGGAGTACAAAAATCCATTCAAATTTCTAATGCCATGATTTTTTTTTCTGAATTAGGCTATAAAAAATGTTAATGGAAAAGTTGTTGCAAAGAGACCCGTGGCTGTTGATTGGGCTGTTCCCAAAAAAGTATACACTAGTGCTGCAAAATCCGATGCTGATGATACTGGTAAATACAAAATTCCCTTTATCTTTCACCCTCCATTTTTATTCCTTGAGACCGTGTTTATCAAGTAAGCAAAATTAAGAGCTTTCTCATAGCTATGCAGGATTTATGTTACCTGAGTGGTATTATAAATGGCTTCCCTTAATCATGTTCCTTTGGCATTCCTTTCAAAATAAATTAGGCTGGTTCCTTGTTTTGTAACCCAATATTCGATATAACGCTCTTTATGTCATCTCAATGTTTATATTTTCTCTATATTTTTCTTAGTTTTCTATTTGTCAGCCGCATCTTATGCATGTGTTGCATTTCCAGAGCCTGCAAATGTACCTGACAAAGACAGTGATGATGACACCTCTGAAGAGAACCTTGTTGGAGAAGATGATAGCTCTGAAGTTGATCAGGAGATTTCTAATCGTCCATCTGAGGATGATTTCAAAACTGAAGTAGATATTTCTAGAAGAGTTCTTGAAAATTTGATCAAGTCATCAGACAAGTCTAAACCATCTAGCATTGACGGTTCAGATATTGATACTGACACTGAATCAGAAAATGACACATCAGAAAAGAAGAAACCTGATTCACCTGTAGCTGGCAAGTCGGCTAAGTCAAAACATGTAACAGACGAAAAAATCACTGATCCTGCTTCCAAGCCTGAGAAAAAAGATACGGGCCTGGATAGGACTATATTCATAAGCAATCTTCCTTTTGATATAAGTAATGAGGAGGTAACTGTGGGCTTCTCAGTTTTTGGGAAGGTTGAATCCTTCTTCCCGGTTCTTCATAAGCTCACAAAGTATGTTTGACCATCTCGTTTCATCCATCTTTATCTTAAGATGTATTAACCAGTGAACATTCACTTGGCATTCTTGTTGACGCTAACAGTTTAGTGCTGTCTATGCAGGAGGCCTAGGGGCACTGGTTTTCTGAAGTTTTCTACAGCAGAGGCAGCTGATGCTGCAGTTTTGGCTGCTAATGCTGCTCCTGGCTTAGGAATATTTATGAAGAGCAGGGCACTTAATGTCATGAAAGCAATGGACAAGGAGTCGGCTCACAAAAAGGCACTTGAGAAGGCAAAGACTGAGGTTGAGGATAGACGGAATCTATACTTGGCAAAGGCAAGTTCTTCAGCACTTCATTTTACACGTGAACTGTAGTGAGTCTCTTCCATTATTATGTTCCTGAAAGTTTGGTCCTCAAACAGGAGGGTGAAATACTTGCTGGAACACCAGCTGCTGAAGGTGTGTCAGACGCTGACATGAATAAACGTAACTGGTAAGAGTTTATCCTTATTCTTCAGCATTTCATATTTAGATAGTATCAGTACTTTTATTGTGTTTTCTTTATGTTAATAATGTGTTCGATACCTGTTGTTTTCATTTACCTTGAGAACAAAAGAATCTGTGATTTGGTGGAAGTTGTCAGAATAAGGTTACCAGGCCAATACGCTTTTATCCCTTCTTGCTAATGATTATTCATGCTTGGAAAGGAGCCACACTTCAATTTGTTACGTACATTAAAACCGTTATATTTGGAACTGTAGCTGCTAACATCATTTGGGTTACATATTATGGTCATGAAAAGATTTCCCCCTCGATATACTTGATACCCTAGCTCATGGCAAACATCTGGTCATATACTGCATGTATGATCTGACAGTATCATTTTTATCTGTTTTAGGTTGGCTAGAAGGAAAACTGAGATGCTTCAGTCTCCAAAATTTCACGTGTCCAGAACAAGGCTTATTATCTACAATTTGCCTAAGACTATGACCATTAACGATGTAAAGAAGCTTTGCAGAGAAGCAGTCATTTCTCGTGCTACCAAACAAAATCCTGTCATCCGGAAGGTTTCATGGACTTCCTTTTGTTTAGTTTCTACTCTTTTTGCTATGTATGTTTTGTGATTCATATGCCGATGCGCTTGTTGAACAGGTGAACATCCTGAAGAATGAAAAGAAAGGCATACAGAAGCATTCCCGTGGTGTAGCCTTTGTTGATTTTCAAGAACATGAGCACGCTCTTGTCGCTCTAAGAGTTCTAAACAACAACCCTGGTACTATCCTCTCTTGACTAGTCACTGCAGCCATGTACTCACGCTGTGTCAATTGTTCTGTCTCTGCAAATTTATTGTCTCGGTGAATTGATTTTGCCTATTGAGTAATCCTTATATTGCAATGGTTCTTAAGTTTTGTATCGGGTACACCAGGGTTGCTGTCAATACAAACACTGGAGGAATGATGATGACATCATGTTGTGTTTTCTTATCATACTGTTACCACATATGGTCTTTCTATGAACAAAAATATTGGCTGTTCACTTTTTCTTGAGGCAATTGTGGAGGAATGGTAGTGAACTTGGTTCCAGTTGTGATTTGTCATTGTTTCGTTCTTTGTAGAAACTTTTGGTGCAGAACGGCGTCCCATTGTGGAGTTTGCACTTGAGGATGTCGAAAAGGTGAGGCTTCAGAAGATTAGGAGGGAACGTCATCACAAGTCAGTAGCAGAAGCTGCTGATCATCAGAGTCCTTCGGGGGATCAACCTGCAAGTCATGCAGATAGCAGCAAACCATTCAGAAAAGGAAACAAATGGAAATCACGTGATAGACCATCAAAACCATCTGATTCTGGTGAAGGGCCTGCCAAGGATCCTTCGGTTGCTGGAGATCAAAGTGCTGTGGAAGTTGTAAGGAAGGGAAGACCTGCAAAGAGAGCAAGGAAGTCAAATGAGGGGACCGTTTTGCCGGATCGAGATCAACAAGATGCAAACCAAAATGCTGCTAGGAGTGTAAGTTTTTTTTAATTCTTTCCAGCAAAATAATCCTCAGTAAGTTCTCCAGTTTTACTGCAGTGAGCAGGTGTTAAATTGTTACCTACTTCATTTGATGCAGCAAGCTGTGCCACGTGAGCGTGATCAATCAGTTGCTCCAAACAAAAGGAAAAACAGAAAAGATGTCCAGACAGAGCAAAAGAGAGGAAAGGCTTCAAAAAGGACTAGGAAAGAACCTGCAGGGGAAGGAGGCGTGGATAAGTCGCTGGTGGAGCAGTATCGTTCCAAGTTCTTGCAACACGGTGTGAGCAAGACCAAAGGATAGTTCAATGGGATTGTTGTTGGAGAGCAGCGCGGTAATTTTCAGCACGTCTCCACAAACCTTTTCAGCCCCCTTGGGGATATGCCAAAATTTTGATTGTAATGTTTGTTCGTCTCGTTGATCTGTACCCTGTATGATAGTGACTGTTATTCATTGAGGAATCTATTGACAGCCGTACGAGTTATCTTCTCGCTTAATTGTGCGGGACAGCAGCTGCGTTTTCCTTGTGGGCATGGTGCTTACCGCATCAGATCACTCTTTTGCCTAACCTCTAGCTCATTGTGACCTACTTAAAGGGTGACCCGTAGGGACAGAAAGGGAAATCTAATAATTGTGGTCGCTGTTGGATAGCAACAATTTTCTAACACCGTGTTTGCCTTTGCAACTTTTTTTTCTTCAAGAAACTTTGTTTTTAGTCAAACTCCTTTGAATTTTGTGCACCATTTTTTTTATTTTTTTGCCGTGGACCGCTTTCCACGCTGGTTGATGTGTTAGGGAAACTAGGAAATAAATCATTTTGCTAAGCATTTGCATTTGGTACATCGACTATCAGGGACGGTGTTAAAGTCACTCGTCATTTGTAACATCATAGCTAAGGGAACTTCACATGGGAGAGCATTGCGTGCGCGCAACTGCCCGATCTAATCTGCAAGAAAACGATTTATCAGAGCCCAACTGCACACCAGCGCCCTGTCTATCCTACTCGTATGTTTCTGTTTTGTTTTCTTAAAGACCGTGAGGTAGCACTGATCAATCAAAACTCATCGGCGTATGGTACTCAGTTCACGGTCACATCAAACGCGTGCTGAAACATAAACAAGACTATTTTCAACAAAAAAAAAAGAAAGAAAACGCAAACACGTCGGCCTGACCCGAGTACATGACCCCTCTCACTCTCGTCGCCAGCGTGCCACCGCGTAACTGTTGAGTGCACGGCTGCCTGCCGTCCCCGCACGCTGAATATCCGAGGCTCCGAGCAGGATGCGGGCCATGTTCCCGTCAGGTCCACCGCCCACCAGTGCGCTGGTAGATCTCGGCATCTCGCTCGCAAACCAAACTTTGCCAGGCGCCGCATCAAAGGATTGTCACGGCTCACGTGCCGCCGTGTCCCCGCCCCGTGATCCCGCTCCCATCCCTCTCCACGACGACCCAAACGACAACGACAGCTACCGCGTGGAACTGAACAAACGCAAACGCGCCGAAGAAACCAACACGAAACCGAAAGAGAAGAAAAAAACTTCCGAGCTTAGCAAACACACACGGGTCGTCGGGTGGGCAACCGCGCGGTAAACGAAATCGCGCGCGCCCCATTTCCGCGAACCGCCAGCTCGGCACCCGACGTGCCCCCGCCGCCGCCCTACCCAACAGGTCAAAACCCCCGCCCCCCGCACCGTGCCGGGCCCACACGCAGCGACACCTCCTCTCCCGCGTGCGTCTTCTTCGACATTTAACGCCGCCGGCCCAAATCACCAAGCAAGCAATCCACCCACCCGTCCTCCCTCCTCCTCATCCTCTTCCTCCTCCCTCCTCGCCGGCCGCCGCGACTCCGTCCTCCGCCTGCCCGTCCGACGAGGGGGTGCGTCTCGATGGAGCTCTTCTCGCGGGCCAAGGTGGTGCGCCTCAAGAGCCACCACGACAAGTTCCTGTACGCGGACGAGGACGAGGTGCACGTCACGCAGGACCGCAACGGCGCGTCCCCGAACGCGCGCTGGACCGTCGAGGCCGTCCCGCAGGTCCCCGGCGTCGTCCGCCTCCGCAGCCGCTACGGCCGCTACCTCACCGCCTCCAACGAGCCGTTCCTGCTCGGCATGACGGGCCGCAAGGTGCTGCAGACGGCGCCGGCCCGCCCGGACTCGTCGGTGGAGTGGGAGCCCGCGCGGGACGGCTTCCAGACGCGCCTCAAGACCCGCTACGGCCACTTCCTCCGCGCCAACGGCGGGCTCCCGCCGTGGAGGAACTCCGTCACGCACGACGTGCCCCACCGCACCGCCACGCAGGACTGGGTGCTCTGGGACGTCGAGGTCGTGCAGGTCCTCACGCCGGCGCCCGAGCGCGTGGACTCCGCGCCCATCAGGATGCCGGACTCGCCGCCCGCGCCGGAGCTCAGGGACCCGCCGCCGCCGCACAAGGCGCACCACCGGCCCTCCAAATCGTACGCCGCGCCACCGCCGCCGCCCACGATGGAGCCCGAAGCGCGGCCGGGGCCCAGGCTCGCCAAGCTCGAGGTCAGTGCCCAGATTGCTCTCTTTTCCGTTGATTAAATCGCCATGTGCTGTCCCTTGCGGCGTGTACCTACCATTGGTTGTGATGCCGTCTCGACAAAGCAATTGACTCAGCACCGTTCCGCTGTGCTTATCGGTTTGCTTGGCAGACTGAAATGCATTTGGGGATTTTTCGAGAACTTTTTAATTGTGGTGATTGATGCGCTTCTCACAAGCCACCGCAACGATAGCTGTGGATCTATGGATGCCACACTGCTGATTTCGATCTGTTTTGTTTGTCCAAGTGCCAATGCTGTCATTCTGTAAAAATTCAGCTCTTATTTGAGAATTTTCACTTTCGACTTTGTAGGCTCAATATCTTCCATAGGCTAGATTCTTAAATTCCTCTGTAACAGTCGAAACTATAAGCAATGTGCATTATGTATTTCTTGTTTTTTTTTGGTGAATCTTGAATCATTTATCATACCTGTTTTTAAACCGCAATAACAAAAGTACTCGCATCATATAATACATGGTGATGCTTAGATGCTTATTGAATTAGTACTGTTAGTTTCCTGATGTTGTCAAACCATCATATGCACTTCAGTTAGCCCATAGTCTTGTGCAATAGGCTTGAATAGCATTAAAATTGATCTTTAATTTTTCAGAATTTTTACAATTGATCTTTAATTTTTCAGAATTTCTTTCTTCTATGCCATGTTACTTCTAAGCTTTTAGTTTGTTCAGAATAAGAGTTGACATTGAATTTTTATTATATTTCCAGTCCTCGGATTCTTTCTCCGCCCCCTTGCACAAGGTGGAAGGACGTGCCATTCATTACCACATTGCAGATGATCTGGGCAACGTGGATGATGGCACAGAGGGACACTCGTTTACATTTAATGGCAGCAACTTGGAGGAGCTCGCCCACAAGTTGCAGGAGGAGACGGGTCTGGATGACATCATTATATGCACACGCAGCCCTATCAATGGAAAGCTCACTCCTCTCCGTCTGCAACTCCCACCAAACAATGCAGCTATGCATATTGTGCTCGTCCAGGAGTCCTCAAAAGGTGAGTTCACCGTTCCTTATTTTCACCATTTCTAACTGTATGTTTCGTTTACAACTAGATTGATTGCTTTGTTAGTGAAAATTAAAGATAGTTGCTATCATTTTGGTCTTATGGAGCCTGACTTGGTTAATTGTTGAAGCATGATCATCCTGTTGTGAGTTTTAGATGGAATTTGCAGCCAGGGGGCAATGGCCCCCCTGTTCTCTGTTTTTTTAACCTACAGCCACCCCCTGTTCCCATATTATTAATGCATTCCTAACTGCTAAGAAATTTAGCAATTGAATACTTTCAAGTTGTGCAGGCCTTAAAAACAATTACTAAATTTAGCAAGCAACCACCCGGGTCATGATATCTGTGCTATCTTTATTTGGCCTATGCTTTCATGATACCAATCACCACTTTAAAGACTTTGGTTCTGACTTTCTGAGAGTGAATATCCTCACAACTAAATTTACAATGTTGTGGCATCTTCTTTGATGAATTTGTATGAATGGTCCCTGTGCCAAAAATCGTTGATTCTTTCTTCCGTAAGCAAGAGATTATTTAGGTCTAGTTTCCCTAAACATCCATTATGGCTCAACCTACTTAATTATCATCACATTTTTCTAAAGCTGTTCTGGAATCCTTCCATCCATCTGGTGGTATGCTTGACGCCAGCCTTATTTCTTGATAATGGAAAGAGCAAGAAAGAAACCAGTGCATGTCTGAGATTTTGCATATCAAGGATTGCATGCCCTGACTTAGCATGACCAGAAACTATTCATGTTAATGGTGTTGAGTCCAACAGATATTTTCCCTCCAACTAGTGTATGGAAAAGGAAAGATGGTTTGTCTTCGTTTAAATAATGTGTTATTATTCTGTCAATTAGAAACAGAATATACAGTGTCTAAGATAATGCATTGTTGGTTCCATCATGATATGCTCATGTCGGGTTTGTGATGCATCATGATCAGTAAGTAGTAACTATCCTGTGTTCTGCACTCCTGCATGGTAGATCATGTGCTGAATCTTCGTTCAATCAAAACAATCTGATTCATACAGATATCTAGTTGGAATATTGTAGCCATAGATGTGATTTTTAACCGCTTGTAATCTGATTTGGCCATCCGAAGGAATCTTTATATAGAAACCATCT
Source organism: Echinochloa phyllopogon (assembly GCA_033239725.1). NCBI lineage: Eukaryota > Viridiplantae > Streptophyta > Magnoliopsida > Poales > Poaceae > Echinochloa > Echinochloa phyllopogon. The sequence goes on along the minus strand of BTCW01000009.1, from coordinate 3,355,161 downwards.
CTTAACGGATTTCTCTTTGGTTCAGTGCGCAGTTGCTTGTTAATTAGAATCATCGACCCCATTGTGATTTATTACTGATCTTGTTCTTGGTACAACTTGCCAACTGACCATTCTTCTTTTGTGTTGTAAATTTCAGTGGTGAAAACATTTCCATGGCCATATGGTTCATAGATCATTATCTTCTGGTGAAGATGGTGCCTTGAGTTTTGATGGATTGTGCTGTGCATACCGACGCCTGTACATCAGACGATCAACTCATGCTAGCTCTGCAATTACACTCGGTACCACGAGTAACCATTGCTAACCTTGTGCCTCCATCAGGGGTCTCGTTGTTGTACATGTACAAAGCGCTATAGTAGCTTAAGCCAGCGGAGATTGATCGTGTGAAATGTGGAGAGATGTTTAATTAATTTTTAGATGAGAGTTTGACCCTGATTCGTGTATTTATATTGGTTCTTGGAGAGAATATCTAATCTATGCAGACTCAGCATCATGCGGCTCATTCCTTCACCAGTTGGATCCTGCCAATATATATATTCGAATCAATATATTTTGAACCTTATGACTTTGGCCTTTGGGCGAGTATATCATCATACAGTGTCGATAGCATGGATAGATATATATGGATAAAGTTATACTGTAAAGGAATGCTGCAAGCCTGCAGCCATGAGCCCATGAGCCGCTGAAAATGAAATACGTCACGTTGGGAGGACGAGTATTTTGGATCATTCTTTCGGCATGCTGTCATCGGATCGGATGCATCATACTCCCTCCGTATCGAAATATTTGTCGCCATTGACTTTTTTCTACAACTTTGACCATTCGTCTTATTCAAAATATTATGCAAGTACCATCCATTTTGTTTGCCACATGCTTTACTATTGTAGCTATTTTAAGCTTGACTTACCCTTTTACATATTTGTGATAATTTTTTGAATAAGACGAATGGTCAAAGTTGTAAGAAAAAGTCAACGGCGACAAATATTTCGATACGGAGGTAGTACATCCGTTTGATGAGGAATGGAATGAAGCAGCTTTTCTGAAGATGGATATGCAGACTGTTCTGCTTCAGCACCAATTCTAGGCATTGGCCAAGAACCTACCTAATTTCTGACAACAAATGGGTCCTGAACTGAACTCCTGACTCCTGAATGCGAAACTTGTGTAGCCCGTAACCTACACGAATCTCCCACACAAAAATCGCACACGTCACACAGGATCCGTATGCATGGGATCTCTATGCCCGAACTTCTTGATGGAATTAATCGTCATCGGTTCCGCAAAGTGTGTTTGATGTTTGTTTAGGCACCACATCTACCGTCCACTAGCCCCACGATCCGCGGAACCCGCATCTAACAAATCTCGTCGCTCCGTTCACCTTTGCTCCGCGATCGGTGAGTGTTCCCCGTCTTCCCATCCCGTCCACAAGAAGTTTGATTTGCACCTGATGATCTACTCAAACCAACAGCGTCAGCCATGGCGGCGGCCCGGCGTTCCGCTCCTATCCACGTTCTGAAAGGCAGCGTGGATCTGCATCCACTCACCGGCGAGCCAGCAGGGCAGGGGTGGACTGGGATCGAGTGCGCCAGCAAGAAGGCCTACGGATGCGGGCAGCACGGCGACGGCGACGGCGACGGCTCGCTTGTCATGTCCTCCCTCGCCATCCGCATGAGCCACGAGTCGCTCCGAGCATTCAACCTGGAGGATCGCGGCCCCGGCAAGATGTATGCCCTGGGCAGCGTCCTGATGGCTGAGCAGGACCTCATCGTCATCTTGCTCATCTTCCACTGCAGTCGCGGCGACGATGATCTCTTCTACTTCCTCGTCTACGACAACGTCGACGCGTCACTCTCCATGGTCAGCTACCTGCCGGATCTCTACCATGCCGCTTCTGCGACCCTGCCCGTCCCCAAGCGCACCGTCCGTGGCGGTTGCGAGCTGCTCCTCATGGCTCGTCACCGTCAGTTGCCTCCTCCTCCCGAGCGCTTCGACCTGCCGCCCGTTCTCTGCGTCTTCTCTCCGGCGAACCCAGCGTGTCGTCCATGGGAGGTAAAAGGGTGGCGCTTTCCTCCCGGGAAGATCCGAGAACCATTCATCACGGACGCGGCCTTTCCTTTCCAAGGCAAGGGTTACTGGGCGGATCTCGCGCAAGGCCTCGTGTGCTGCGACTTGTACAGCACCAGAAAATCTGTCGTGGATTTCGGCTTCATCGATTTGCCTCGCGGGTGCCAGCTTGACCCTGGAGCAGACGCTGGAGTTGAGGGATAACCCCAAGAATCTAACCCGGACCATGAGCTGCGTGAAAGACTCTATCTGGCTTGTCTGCATCGATTGCAGCGTGGAATTTGCACATGATTTGGTGACCATGTGGACTCTCCTCCTGCCTGAGGGGCAGTGGAAGAAAGAGGGGGAGATTTCTGCCACAGAGATCTGGGGCATCGAAGGCTTCAAGGAGGCGGGGTTGCCACAGGCGCCGCCGGAGTTCCCTATCCTCACAGCTGATGGTTCCCTCTGCATTGTGCTAACTGAGCAAAGGCAAACCTCTGCAGATGGTCCGTTGGTGGGTCACATCTGCAGCATTGACGTGGTTAACAAGAGGCTCCTATGGCATGGGCTTGTTCACAACTATCCTTTCATTAAGCCAGTTATCTTACATTCCAATTTCTTCCAAGGAAGCATGTATGGTCAACACAAAGAGGAAGTCCGGTCATCAACGTCCTGCAGCAGGGATAGCATCACTGGCTAAGTAAGTTTGTTTCACTACCAACGTACTCTGATTTATTTGATCGATCTGTGCTATTCTGGCTTTGCTGAATTCGGTGAACTGCTTGTCCTCGCATCTTAGCTACCTAACATGCCATCGCTACCACGTACTGTCAGCTATCTAAATCCTGCACTGTTTTGGTTTGCAGCAATGGATCGACTGAGAGTTAGGAAGCATCACGGAAGGCAAGCACATCTTCTGCTGGATCCTGATCTCTTACTAGTTGAGTTCATGTTCCAAAGTAGACTCAGCTTGCTTCTGAGCTTTGTTTCGATTCTGGCATGGATGTTTAAAGACTCACCTCCACTTCAATTTATGGCAGCCTTTATGTGCTTATCTTTTGATTGTGCCGCATTTTTGAAACATGACTTTGTGCGCTTGCTTATATCATTCTATTTGTCGAGCCTCTAGTTTTGTTATGAAAAGACAAATTGGTGGATGGATGTCAATCTGTTGTCTGTGCCTTGTCTGATGAGCTGGTACTTTCTTAAACCCATGTTCTATTGTTTAGGATAAGAGAGCCTTGATGATTTTATTTTATGGGCCAGAACGCTTGATGTGCGTGGTTGGGTCTCTTGGAATACATATAGAGTTGAAAACGATTTTTTTTCTTCTGTTCTTTCTCCTTTGGGGTGATTTGTTTTTTAGTCCTGGTTGTTGAAATATTTTGGCTTGTTAAATTTACAATGCTGTGGGCCTGTGGCATCTTGTTTAATGAATTTGTATGAAAGGTCCCTGTGCCAAAAAACATTGATTCTTTCTTCCATAAGTCAACCCTGCATAGAAAGCAAGTGCTAAGCAAGAGATATATTAGGTCTAATTTCCCTGGGCATCCTCTATGACTCAACCTACTTAATTATCAGCACATTTTACTATAGCTGTTCTGGAATCCTTCCATCCATCTGAAAATTGAAAGAGCAAGAAACAAACCAGTGCATGTCTGAGATTTTGCATATCAAGGATTGCATGCCCTGACTTAGCATGACCAGAAACTATTCATGTTTCATGGTGTTGACTACAGCAGACATTTTCCCTCCAATTAGTGTACGGAGAAGCAAAGATGGTTTGTCTTCGTTTAAATAAAGATGGTCTGTTTTGTCTAAGATAATGCATTATTGGCTCCATCATGATATGCTCATGTCGGGTTTGTGATGCATCATGATCAGTTAGTAGTAACTATCCTGTGTTCTGCACTCCTGCATGGTAGATCATGTGCTGAATCTTCGTTCGATCAAAACAATCTGATTCATACAGATATCTAGTTGTAATATTGTAGCCATAGATGTGATTTTTAACCGCTTGTAATCTGATTTGGCTATCCCAAGAAATCTTTATATAGAAATCATCTCTTAACAGGATTCTCTTTGGCTTAGTATACAGTTGCTTGTTAATTAGAATCGTCGACCATATTGTGATCTACTACTGAACTTGTTCTTGCTACAACTCGCCAACTGACAGTTCTTCTTTTTTGCCGTAAATTTCAGAGATGATCGGAAACATTACCATGGCCATATGGTTCATAGATTATAATATTCTGGCGCGAAGACAGTGTGCCTTGAGTTTTGATTGATTGTGCTGTGCATACCGACGCCCATACATCAGACGGTCAACTCATGCTAGCTCGAGTTACACCGAGTACCACGGGTAACCACTGCTAACCTTGTGCCTCTCCATCAGGGGTCTCGTTGTTGCACATGTACAAAGCGCTATAGTAGCTTAAGCCAGCGGAGACTGATCGTGTGAAATGTGGAGAGATGTTTAATTAACTTGTAGTGGAGAGTATGACCCTGATTCATGTATATATTGGTTCTTGGAGAGGATATCTAATCTATGCAGACTCAGCATCATGCGGCTCAGTCCTTCGCCAGTTGAATCTGCCCGCAAGTATATATATATTCGAATCGATATATTTTGAACCTTCTGACTTTGACCTTTGGGCGAGGAATGTGTATTTTTTTCGTGACTTCTATATCATCATACAGTGTCGATAGCATGGATAGATATATATGGATAAAGTCATTAAGGAATGCTGCAAGCCTGCAGCCATGAGCTGCTGAAAATGAAATACGTCACGTTGGGAGGACGAGTATTTTGGATCATTCTTTTGGCATGCTGTGTCATCGGATCAGAAGCATCATGCATCCGTTTGATGAGGAATGGAACGAAGCAGCTTTCTGAAGATGGATATGCAGACGGTTCTGCTTCAGCCCCAATTCTAGGCATTGGCCAAGAACCTACCTAATTTCTGACAGCAAATGGGTCCTGAACTGAACTCCTGAATGCGAAACTTGTGTAGCCCGTAATCTAGACGAATCTCCCACACAGGATCCGTATGCACGGGACGTCTGTGCTTCCAACTTCTAGATGCAACCAATCGTCATCGTTGTTCCTACGCTGCAGGTCCTTGCTCTTTTGCTTTGCGACCGAGATGGAACGATCCGAATCCGCGTCGTCGCAAAGTGTGTGCCTGGTCGCCGTTGCCTTCCATTCTCCTCCCTTCTCTTTCGTTTTCCCTTTCCCTTTCGCTGTGCTGTGCGTCAAAAGAATAGCACGCCAAACGACTCCCTTTCCCGACTGGATCCGATCAGCAGCATTTGCAAATCTGCAGAAACAGTTGGGATTAACAGCGGCTGTTGCTGCAACTTTGGTAGACCAGACCAGGCCAGACGTCTCGGTCTCTCGCCTTTGCCAGATCGCCAGTAGTTGGACTCGGAATGGAAATATTCTCTTGCTGTAAAAGAAATAAAATGGATGCAAACGGACATTATTATATTAACATAGGAAAGAGAAAAAGTGAAAAACTATAGCCTACGCTGGACCTGGACCGGACCTGAACCTGAACCTAGAGCCGGTCAACGCAACATGCCGGCCGACTACCCGAGCACCAGTCCCGGTCAAAGAAAGCTTTGGCACGGAACGCCATAAATTATCCATCCACAGAGCTGGCCTTGTCCGGTGCGTGCCATCTACTCTTCACTCTTCCATCCAATCTTTTATAGAAGCTGCACTCTCCTATTCTGCCTGTACCGCTAGTACTACTATTATTACGTGACTTGACCATCATAAACAGCTAATCACCCCCTAATCTGCGCCTAACAATTTAATAATTACAAAATTAATCCAGCAGCTCACGTCCTTCGCGATGCAATGCATTTTGCATCTCGAGTCAGCTGTTGATGGGGAATCATGATGGCGAACATGCGGAGGCGCTTAAAGCGGCAGCGGCGGCAAAGCCAATCACGTCACGCCCGCCCGCCTCGCCGCCCTTGGCTGTGCTGCAAGCCATATTGCGCTGCCCACTACGGCGACGGGTGCCGCCTGCGTCGCCGAGTTAGAGCTAAAGAGTTGACCCTAAGTACTTACTACTATACATTACTAATCTATATATCTCGCTTTTCTGTTAAACGTCCACATCAATGGCCCCTCTCACCCAACCAGTGGCATAGCGGGGAGTAAATTCACCGCCGGAAGTGGAAAAACAAACGGACTACTAGAGCTAGTAGTAGAATTTGAAAGGTTTTGGAGAAATTCGAGAACCCGGACTACATCCTTCCGGCAGAACCCAGACTACTAGAGTAAGAATGTAGAGCTTATTTTAACTTTTCGCACTAGAATTTTAAAGGTTTTAGGAGGAATTCGAACCTTCTTGCAAAAAATTACAAAAGTAACTCGAAATATCAACTTCTATATAAATATATATTTTTAAAAAAGATTAAATAAAAAAAGAATGGTTTAATCAAAGAACCACCGATAATATATATCGGTGGTTCTAGAGCAGTAGGTACTGGTGGCACAATTACAGTTGTGATTGTTAGTATATTAAAGTCAACCTTACATATCATGTCATGTCAAAATAGTTTGGTTTTGTGTTGTGTTGGGGTGGCAGAAGATGGTCAGCCTCGCATATGATGTCATATTAACATAGTTTGGTTTTTGTGTTCTGCCGTGGGGGTGGAAGGTGGTCGGCGCTTCATGGGATGGTATGTCGAGGTGGTTGGTTTTATGCCTGCATAGTGAGTGTCGGTGGAAGGTGGTCAACGCTGCATGGGATGGCGTGTCAAAGTGGTTGGTTTTATGCCTGCACGGTGGTTGCATAGGATGACATGGTGACGTTTCGACGCAACATTGTGCCTGTGCGGTGCAATGGCGGTGGAAGGTGGTCAGCGTTGCATGGGATGGCGTGTCAAGTGGTTGGTTTTGTGCCTGCATGGTGTATTGGCGTTGGAAGGTGGTCAGCGCCGCATGAGATGGCGTGTCAAGGTGGTTGGCTTTGTGCCTGCGCGGTGCAGTGGCGGTGGAAGGTGGTCAGCGCTGCATGGGATGACGCATCGAGGTGGTTGGTTTTGTGCCTGCGCGATGTATTGATGGTGGGAGGTGGTCAGCGCTGCATGGGATGACGTGTCGAGGTGGTTGGTTTTATGACTGCGTGGTAGTTAGCATAAGATGACATATTGATGTGTTTCAATTCACCGTTGTGCGGTGTTGTGGTATTGGAGTGTCGCGATGGCAGTGGATTGTAGTTAGCGATGACGTGCTAATGTTATATCATTTGGCCTTGTATTGAACAACGGTGTCACGATGACGAGAAATGACGATGATCAAAGATGTGCATATAACAAACATTTACTTAAATGTTTCAACGAAATATAAGCTGCACTTATTTTGTATAAAACTTTTATTGTAACCGAAGAATCAAACACTACTTCGTTAAATACATGCTTTGTTTATTTCAGAGTTGCCAATGTGTATATATTTGAAATCATTCTAACCTCCAATATACCGGCTCATGACGCCGTAACTTAAATCTAGTCTCAAAAGTCAAAACACGTTTGCCGTAACTCACGATCTCCATTTCATACCATGATACACAAAATTGTTTGAAAAGTAGTACTTTCTCTGTCTGTTGTTATTTGATATTTTAGACAGATCAAGATATCTAATTTTAATTCATTCAGCCGTGTGAGACAAGTACTACCCAATTTCATGTATTACCCAATTTGGTAACAATTTCAGCTGTGCGAGTAATAAAAAACGAAGGTAGTAGCAAATATGCCGAGAGTTTTATAGAAAAAAACCCATCGGATTTCAAGCGATTTATGTCGTGGCGACGCAGCATCCCAATTTCCAAACAAGGATAGCCTGAAGGCGAAGCCCTGAACGGAAAGCAGCTGAGGGTCCCGGTCGCACTCGCCTGGCCCGCCGGCCATGTGATGGTGTGAAAGCGAGAGGTGTTTCACACGCTGCGGCTGCGCTGTGTAGTGGAGTGGTGGTAGCCTAGCCTTGCGCGGCCGCGTCTCGGCATCTCTCTTTTGGGTTCTCCTTTCCTCCTCGGCTCCTCCTCGCGCATCTCGCTTCGCCCGTGCGGGCCTGGATCGCTCGCGGCGCCCAAATGCGGCCGCATCTCCTCCGCCTCCTGCTCCTCCTCGCCGCCGCCGCCGCCGTCTGGCTCCTACCGCCAGCCGCGTGCCGCCACCACCACGCGCCCCCTCCGCCGCCGCTGCCGCCGCCGCAGCAGCAGCACCACGGCAAGAGCAGCGGCGGCGGCATCAGCGCGCTCACCGTCGCGCTCGCCGTCGCCGCGTCGCTCGTCGCGTTGGTCCTGCTCTACCTCTGCGCCGCCATCGCCGTCCGCCGATTCCGCTCCCGCGGCGCGGTGGGGCGGGAGCCGGCGGCGGCGGCGGGGTCGTCGTCGTCCTCCTCCTCCTCGGCGGCGTCCCGCGCCGCGGCGTTCCTTCGCCGGCACGGGCTCCAGCACCACCGCCCGGCCTTCACCTACGAGCAGCTCCGCGCCGCCACCGCTGGCTTCGACGCGGGCCGCAAGCTCGGCGACGGCGGGTTCGGGACCGTGTACCTCGCGTACCTCCCGCCCGCCGGCCGCCCCGCCGCCGTCAAGCGCCTCCACGTCCCGCCGTCCCCGTCCCCGTCGTTCCCCTCCGCCTCCGCCACCATCACCAAGTCCTTCTGCAACGAGGTGCTCATCCTCTCCGCGCTCCGCCACCCGCACCTCGTCCGCCTCCACGGCTTCTGCGCCGACCCCCGCGCGCTCCTCCTCGTCTACGACTTCGTCCCCAACGGCACCCTCTCGTACCACCTCCACTGCCGGGCCGCCGCCGCGGGCGCGCCCCCGCCGATCCCCTGGCGGACCCGCCTCGCCATGGCCGCCCAGATCGCGTCGGCGCTCGAGTACCTCCACTTCGGCGTCAAGCCCGCCGTCGTGCACCGCGACGTCACCTCGTCCAACATCTTCGTGGAAGCCGACATGCGCGCCCGCCTCGGCGACTTCGGCCTCTCCCGGCTCCTCGCGCCGCCGGACGCGTGCTCGACGGGGGCGGCCCGCGAGCTCGTGTGCTGCACCGCGCCGCAGGGCACGCCGGGGTACCTGGACCCGGACTACCACCGCTCGTTCCAGCTCACCGAGAAGAGCGACGTGTACAGCCTGGGCGTGGTGGTGCTGGAGCTCGTCACGGGGCTGAGGCCCGTGGACGTGGGCAGGGAGCGGCGGGACGTGACGCTGGCGGACTGGGTGGTGGCCAAGATCCAGGTCGGCGAGCTCAGGGAGGTCGTCGACCCGCCGGTGCTCGGGGAGGGACCCGGCGTGGTGGCGAGCGTCGAGGCCGTGGCGGAGCTGGCGTTCCGGTGCGTGGCGCCGGACAAGGACGACAGGCCCGACGCACGGGAGGTGCTGGCCGAGCTCAGGAGGATCGAAACGATGCTCCCCGAGCTCCGCAAGGTCTCCTGAATCGGATCGCGCAGAACTAAATCTGCATCAGAATTGAGCTGACATCTTGACTGAGAAATAGCATCACATCCTGAATGTCTGTTGCTTGTACTGGCATCTGTCAAAGACAATTGCCTCATGGTTGACTACAACAACTCACCAAGAACATAGGTCGATTAAACCGGGACGAATGTTGGAACTTGCAATCACATGGTGCTTGTAGTTGTATCAGTACATGGTGCTTGTAGTTGTATCAGTGCTGAGCTCAATTACAGGAGTAGGATATCTGCTCGTGCTGGATCTGTGAGCTAAATTCGTATGAGCTGTGGCAGTGCTGTACTAGAAGTCATCACTCATCAGGTTGTGTGTAGTCTAGTTGTGTTGGGATAATGGTATGTACAACTTCTACAAATAGTCACAGCCCCAAAAGCATTTCTCCATACCTCAATCTCCTCGGTTTCTTCTCGGCAAATTTTGCATTCAGCTGCAAAACAAGGGCTAAGATGTAAACAGCCCCGAAACGAGTCGTCACCGAAGCATCCACCGCTGACCCCTGTCCCCCTAGGATACTCCGTAGTAGGATTTGATGGTTGCTGCGGTCACGGTCACCAGACTCGTGGGCCGACGGCGCCCTGTCGTGCCCGCAACTGATGAGGGAGGGAACAGCAGCACACGACCAAGCCGGAGGCCCACCTGTCATCAGCTGAATCTATCGGCCCGCGGCCCGTCTTGTCAGAATGAAAGAATGAGACCTTCCAAGAGCCACCACCGCAAGTCCGGAACCGCATCGGCCTCCGCCCGAGACAGACAGCGGCCACCAGCGGCGTCAGCCGACTGGGATGGTGCCGCGGCGGTGACCTGTCTACCACGAAGTCCGTCAATTAGGATATGAACATCCGCAGATGGCTTTTTTTTTCGGGCAAAAGCAAAACAAAGAGTTTTATTAACTAGAACAGGATTTATAATAGTCGTGAATCAGATCGCAGATGCACGCACGCGCTCACCAAACCAAACTGCCGTATTTGTAGACATTGTAGCTATTGCTCTAGCTAGGGTCGAATCTAGACATAAAATTTAATGAGGGTCTTACATCTAACGAGTCCTCAAAACTTTAGCAAAATAGGCTAAAATTCACAAAAAGTTAGAAGTTTAATGGGGGCATATGCTCTCGTTGGGTTCTTCTTGGGTCCTATCCTAGGTCTAGCTTTACAGTGATTCAATTTATTTACAACTATGTTACGCTCTTTGTTTACCTAAATAACTATACCTTGTTCTAAGACCTAAGTATATGCTATCGCCTCCAGAAATGACAGTTTCGACCTGTTAGATCTTCTCCCTAGATAGTCTATCTAAACAGTAGGAATAACGAGAGCCTATTTGCCCATCGATCCATAATCCATCCGAAAATACATGATAAGAGAACCCTCTCTCCCAAGCATAAGTCCTCGTTGATAACCAATTCAATAGATCCTAGATGAAATAGGAAAAGACAATAATCACACATACATACATACAGTGAGTCAGAGGTGTCGACAAGACCATGCGTATGGGCCGATGCGGGCTGAGTCCTAGTCGTACATTCTCCTCCTCGAGGAACCTGGGTGGAACACATTCCATCAATGAGTATGAGAAAATGCAGATCACCATTGTTCAATGACCAGCAAATAGAGAGTTGGACAACCAAAGAAACCATTGCCCTTGTCGTGACACCCGGGACGTTGCAGAAAGTGTCGCTGACGGGTGGGCCATCGAGCCGACCGACAGCGAGAGCACGGTGAAGCCCGAGAGGCCCACCTGAAATGCCATCGTAGTAGCAATGTAGCATTGGTGGCCCAGCTGCAAGCGTTCGTTTGTGGCCTTGTGGGGGAAGTCTGAATCCATCCGCCTGTCTATCTGAATGAACTTCTGAAGAATTTCTTCAGGTTTTCTGGGGCAGCCGCCGGCAGCAGCGCCCATGCACCCGCTCGCGCTCTCCTCCGCCGCGCTGCTCCGCCTCATCAAGTCTCTCACGCCGGCGGCGGGGCCGAGGGCCCACCTCACGGCCTCGGCGATCCACTGCCTCCTCTTCAAGGAAGGGCTCCTCCACGCCGGCGCGCACCTCCCCACGGCGCTGCTCTCCACGTACGCCGCGCTCGGCATGCCGCGGCACGCGCGGGACCTGTTCGACGAAATGCCCGGGCCGAGCCTCGTCGCGCGCACCGCCATGGCGCGGGCGCACGCGGCGTCCGGGCAGGCGGCCCGGGCGGTCGCCGTGTTCGGGGACATGCTCGCGGACGGCGTCTTCCCGGACAACGTGGCCCTGGCGGTCGCGCTCGCCGCGTGCCACGGGGTGGGCTCGTCCTCCGCGGCGGCCAGGAAGCCTGGGAAGATGGTTCATGCTCTCATCGTCACAAGCGGCATTGTGCCGGATGTGTTCGTATCCACCGAACTGATCAGGGTCTACGGGGAGTGCGGCGAGCTCTCTGTTTCCCGGAGGGTGTTCGATGAGATGCCAGTGAGGAGTACTGTTTCATGGAACGCCATGGTGCATCAGTATGTCAGGCATAGTAACCTTGGAGCTGCATATGAGCTGTTTCTCGCAATGCCAAGGAGGGACGTGGTGTCATGGAACACAATGATTGCCGGGTATTGCCTTGTTGGCCGATGTAGGGAGGCACTAGGATTGTTTCGGCAGATGGTATCGCCATCTTCATGTCCAGTGCGTCCGAATGGACCTACAATGAGCACTGTCCTTGCTGCTTGTGCGGGCGCAGGTTGTTTGGAGACTGGGATTTGGGTCCATGCCTACATTGACAGGAACCAAATGAATGATGACGGCTCATTGGACAGGTCCTTGATAGACATGTACGCCAAATGTGGAAGCATTGAGAAGGCCCTTCAGGTGTTTGAGAAGGCACTTGAGAAGAGGGACCTGTACTCGTGGACAACGGTGATTTGTGGACTGGCAATGCACGGTAGGGCTGCTGATGCGCTACAGATGTTTGACATGATGCAAGATAATGGTTTTCGCCCTGATGATGTTACTCTTGTTGGGGTCCTAAATGCTTGTGCGCATGGCGGGCTTGTAGATGAAGGCCTTCGCCACTTCTACTCCATGGAGGAGAAATATGCAATTGTACCGAAAATTGAACACTATGGGTGTATCATTGATCTTCTTGGCCGAGTCGGGAGATTGCAAGAAGCTTACAGCATGATCAGGACCATGCCGATGAAGCCTAATGCAGTAATCTGGGGTGCATTCTTGAATGCATGCAAAGTTCACAGCAATGTGGAGCTTGGCGAGATTGCAGCAGCTGAAGTCAGCAGGTTGGATCCAGATGACCCCTGGGCTAGGGTGATGCTGTCCAGCATGTATGCAAAAGCGCAGGACTGGGGCAGTCTAGCCAGGGAGAGGAAGGAGATGAACAGCCTGCAGATGAAGAAAACACCAGGGTGCAGCTCAATTGAGCTTGATGGGGAGGTGCATGAGTTTGTCGCTGGTGGTTTTCAGCATCCTCAGCTTGGTGAAATTTGCACCACACTAGAGAATATTGAAGCACAAACACATGCAGGCTAAAGAGACGTGGATGCCTCATCTGCTGAGGTTATTTGTTCTACCATACCAATGAAGCTAGTATGCATTTGCAAGTTTCTTGGCCACCACAAGTAGGTTCACTGACCTGGGTGTTTACCATTAGCATGTGAAGGTCCTGACTCCTGAGGAAAGATCTTTGAGCTTGGTCATAGTGCAATGAACTGAAGGAGGTTAACCTTAGGCCTAGAGTAAACAACTATGTGCTGGAAAAAAAAATCTGTTCTGCTTGATCATGCTAGAAGTTTTGCTACCCAGTGAAGGTCATGGAGGCATAGCAGTATTTCACCGACCAGTGGACAGGAGGTATATGAAAAAAAAATCACTGCATCACTACTTCGTTTTGCACATTTTCACCTTCTCTTTGCTCTGGACAATGGCTACCAAAGCTTTTCAATTTATTCTGGTATCCTATATTGATTGTTCATTACAGGATTTCTAAGTTACAAAAACTAGATTATATTTGATATTTTCATATTTATAAACGAGCTAATATTTGATTATATTTGAGAGGCTTTCAAACTTCTGACAGTGTAAAAAGATACTTCCTCCGTTCCAAATTATAAGTCGTTTTGGCAAATCTAGATTCATAGTTAGTAGTATGTATCTACATATATACTTATGTCTAGATACATACTACTAACTATGAATCTAGATTTGCCAAAACGACCAATAATTTGGAACGGAGGGAGTACTATGCAATTCTGGGATATCTTGCTGTGACACACTTTATACAAATCCATTGGTAAATTTGAATATTTGATATCACATTGTTTTATTAAAACTTTATGACTACTATGTTTTTAATGTTGCTTGGTGGAAAGCATAGTTGTAACACTAACTATTGTATAGATATTTCTATGAATAAAATTTCCTTAGGTTTTTAGTTAGATCACGTGTTATTTTCTCTCTATTTTAAGTTGTTTCTGCCCAATGTATGATATGCCGTTGTGTTTCAATTGTTTTATTATATGATATAATGATGATCCTTATGATAGCTATCGTTGTTCCTTTTTAAGCTCATTATGACCGTTTCCCTTTTTTGTGCATGCAGGATGCTGAACATTGCACATCCTTTTCAACCGTTTATGTACCAAAGTGACGATTTTAGTTAGCGCATTTCAGATTCAAACTACATGGATCTGGCAATTCTTTCACCTAATTGAATGATAGTGTATTCTTGTCGCCCTTGGCAAAATTCAATAGATTTTGACGCGTATAACTGAATAATACAGCATCAGCAATTAATTAACGTGTGTGTCCTTAACAGGTTCGTTGGTCTGGTCGGGAGCTCAACAATGGGCGGTGCTGGATCAGAACCATATCTAGCTTTTCCAATCTGTGCCAACTCTGAATGCGGGAACAGCTCGCCGTGCATATATATCCTTTTGTACTGATCAATGAATTATTGATCCGATCAGCTAAACCGACCGACATGTAGGTTCATGCACGAGAGATTACTACAATAATCAGACGTGGACATGACGACAGCTTACATATGATTGTTCAATTTCTAAAAAATAAGGATCTGGAGTGAGTGCCTCCTCTGAGGACTGGGGTTCATAGGACAACCATAATTTTTGCCAGCATTTGCTACGCTCGCTGAACACACAAGTTTATCTATCATTCTGGTGTGCCCAATGAAGCATAGTACCACCGGATTATAAAGTACCTAGTTTATCAGCCCATGTTTCTACAGTGATCAATGTGACTTTTTCACCTCCTTTTTACCTTCCTTTTCATGAACTAAACGCCCCCATCGTCCATCGCGTGGTTTTGATGCGAAAATGCCGGCGTGCTCTGATAGGATCCACAGCCACGCCCGAGCTGCTTGGCATGCGAGTCTCTGCCGCACCGGATTGATACATAGATGAGCATACGGACCCAAGACCTGAGGATGAGCTCCAGCAGGCCCATCATAGAGAACAGCTTAGGCCATTCTTCCTCCATCTCCGGGATCAAGAACATAAATCTTTTCCAGGAATTGGAGCCCTCCTGAAGAACACTGTGCAGAGTTGCTTTCCTATCCTGAGATGTTAGCACCTGAGGTAGCAGCTCTGCGAATCTGATTCCCTCGGACAGAACAATACTGAATTCATAAAGAGCACTTCTGTTTGAATTTCCATTGGGCATCTCGTGCTCCATGTTTTTCAGGAACTCAACAAGCTGTTCCTTGTCTCCTGTTGTGGTACTACTGGGACCTGTGTACGCCGACGAGCTTCTTCTATACTCTTCCCACAAACTGTCCAGAGCTTGACGGGTTGCCTGGTGTAGGCTGCGGAGTTTAAGGCCTGGCAGCATGTTAGGGCGTACCGCAGCTAGGAATGCCATGTAGTCAGACACGGCCTGGATCGCCTCTACGTATTTCGTGTGATCCGGGATGAGTTGTTGTTGGCTGGCCAAGATGAAAACGTCTGTGGTGACGTGCCATATAAGGATGAGCTCCTGGAATTCAGGGAGGAAGCCCAATTCCTCGTCCAAATGGCGACGTCTCTTTTTAGATTAAGGATTAAAATCCAGCCTCTATATCCATAAGTGGATATATACGGCCAAAGGTTACACGAAACAGAGTTCTTAGACTCTAAACCTCACACCGAGAAAAACAAAAAAAACAAGAAAAGAGCACTAAAACAGATAAAAGAAAAAAGAAGACTTAAGCTTCAATCTTCTTCTCCATCCATGCTTCAAAACTTCAATCACTCGCCTAGTCGTTCCTTCATATGTGAAGCAGGTCAACATGATTTGTAAGGCGACGCCTTCAAGAAGGATACGACGTCGAAGCCGCCGTCGTCGCCCCTCCGATGAGCCGAAGAAGGTTTCCACCTGGAAAATCAAAGCATCCCAACCAACGCCTCCAATGAGGTTCACGACATCCGAAGACGCCGTTGTTGGTGACACCGACACCATTGTCGGGTTAGTCTTTCGCCCGAAGCTTCGCCCAATGCCAGGCCGACGACGAAGAGATGAACCGCAATGCTAGCCGCGGGCGACGGTAGTGTGAGGGGCGAGCACTTAGGCTCCCCTCAACCTGACCGTCGACCCACAACACGAGAGTCGCGACATCCAACTCAGCTCGCCGGCGGACCGACATAGGCAGGTAGGGCTCAAATCTTCACAAGGGGGCGTCGAAGGATGAAAGCAACCCGTAGCAGGCGCCAGCCGCCACCGTCACCGCGCTGCATGCCGGGGAACCTCCGCTGCACTTAGGCCGCAAGATAGGTCCGCACGCGAGCGCGAAGCCGGTTGAGGCCGTCGTCTGCCACAAACCACCGCCAAACTCACCTCGGGAGTGGCCACGGGAGACCAAACCCTTCCCCGGAACTTAGTCCAGACAAGGTAGTCTCCGAGGACCACCACCCAATAGCGAGCCACCGCCGCCCGCCTTGGCACAAGCCATGATGCCGTAGATCTGAGCAACCCAACCGTCGCCCGCTCTTTATATTGAACAACTCGGAGAGGCCGGCCCTGGCAACGCCGGAGAACAACAGACCCTGTCGACCGTCGCCGGCCACCACCACCGCCGCACCAGGAAGCGGAGGGGGAACGGGTGGGCGAGCGCCGCAATCGCCGACCTTGTTCTGGAACTGAGCCAGCTCCGGCCGGCCACCCATCGCCGCTGTCGTCGGCCTCCGCAAGCCGGCGCCGCCCCCCAAATGCCGCGAAGGCAGAGAGGTAGAACACCCGGGTGGGAGGGGCGGCGACACCCCCACCATGGATCTGCATCGCAAGCCGCAGACCGCCGGCCGCCCTCGCCTCGAGGAGGCGCGCCGCAGGCCACCGGCCGTCGTGCCCCCGCCACCAGAAGCTGAACCGCAGGCCATCAGGTCCCCACCACGGGAAGCCAGGCCGCAGGCTGCCGACCTCCACCGTGGGAAGCCACCAGGAGCCTCGGTCGTCGCCGGTGCTCCCTCGCCGCAGCCCACAGAAGCTCGATCTAGATCTAGAGGAAGAGGAAACAAGAAGGACGGCATGGAGCTCCTCGCCGCCGCCGTCCTTGCGGCCGTCTCTGAAGTGCTTGTGCAGCAACAGGCGGTTTTATTTCCTCTGGTTTCTTTAATTCTGGTTTCGTTTCTTCTGGTTTCTTTTCTTCTAGTTTCTCCATCTTGAACGCCTTCTGTATCTGTTTGAACAGCAATTCCTCGACATTTTTGGAGTGATCAAGCTTAAGGCGGCTGGAGCATTTGTATTCCATCCAAGCGTCCTCCAGTGCAAGCGTATTGATCAAGCAGCTGATGAATCGACTAGTCCCGCCATGAGTAACTTCTTGCAACAGGTTGTACTGCCCCATGGTGCCTGACCAGAGTCTGTAACCACCACCATGCTGCCACAGATCCAGAGACACCACGAAAGAACGGAGTCGGTGCCACCTTCCGGAGCAGCAAACTTGATGGTGCAGCCAAGACGCCGGCCTGGCGTTGAAGAACGCGTATGCCCAGGTCGAGGCGGCTGCTCCGAAAAGCCATCTCACATCTAGGAGGAAGGTCACGGCGAGCAAGACGTAGATGATAACGACATCTGCTCTCCTCTGGCCATCTTCGCTGTGGAGCCAAAACAGCACGGCCACCGTGGCTGTGACGACCGGAGAGACAACACGGACGGCATAGCCGCTCCAGACGTGGATCACGGCTGCCTTGGTGTAGAGGATGTCGTACATGAGGGAGAGCTCCATCTCCACCACCTTGCGCATATTCTCCCATCCCGTGTCGTCCCGCGGTTGGACAGAGAATATTTGTTTCAGACCGGCATCGTCCCTGAGATCATTCTCCTTGAACGAGAAATCACCAAATGCCCCCGTGGTGATACAAATCAGTTCATGAGCGAGGAGCAGGGCCTGCTCGTTGCCCAGCAGTTTCTTGCGCCCTGCTCGTGGTTGGATTCTGAAAGACCTTGCTGGCTTGCTGTTCTTCCCTGAGCCCCGCATGTTGCCAAAGTCGGCTTTCCAGAACGCCCCAACTCTCTCGAGATACTTGAAGGCACCAACGCCAACCATCACGACAGACGCCCAGAACAGGGCTCCTTGGCTGCCGGTGGCGATCTTTACCTGCTTATACAAGAGGAAGGCGATGCTCATAACCTGCAAGAGGGCGCTCAGATACAGGCGCAGGGAGAGCTTGTTGTCCTCCAGGGAGTAGGCGGTGATGTTGTCGGCGCCGCCCAGGTGCGCCACGACGCACGGCAGCCAGAGCACGACGAGCTGCCGCTCGTGCGGCGTGCTGCCGAGGAACAGGTTGCTGAGGACGTACGGCGCCGCCCAGCCGGCGCCCTGGTACGCCAGCCAGAGGATGGAGATCCGGCAGCCGTACGCGTGACGCCGGCGAGGAGGGCGAGGGCGACATGCGCGCTCACGCTCAGGACGACCGCGACCCGGATCACCCATTCAATCACAAGGCTCACAACCCCGGTCACCACTAGTCCTGCACACGTCCGTATTATGTATATTGACGAACATATAAATTTTAAGATTCATTAGGAGGAGGAGGAGGATGCATAGACGAGTTTCTTTGCATCGATCAAGAACACAAAGCGCCGTAATTAAGACAAAGGCCGGATAGGTCTGATTTTGATCGAGGAAAGGGCATACATACCTGTAACCATGGATGGAGTTTCAGTTTCAGTTTCAGTTTCAGCTACATGCCTTTGATGCAGCACATGTACCATCTCAGCCACCATTTCGCCCTCTCCTCCACTGGAAGCCGCTTGGCTCCATTATTGCCTTCGACGACTGCGGTAGAGACGAGACAGTGACCGTGGTTGGGCTTTTGGCGCGTGCAGCACTGTTGCTCTCAGCGACTGCAACGGGGACGAGCCAACCAGGATGAGAAGGATATGCAAGAAAACGTTGCTCTCAAGCGCGCGCGTTAGCCTACAAAAAGCACTTGGGTGCTGGCTATTTATGCAACCAATCAGAATCTCTTGTTAGCCTGGGTCCATAGAAACGACAGCCAAACAATCTCTGGTGCGAGCCAGGCTACATCGATATAGAATTCCATATAGAAACCAATCAGAGGCCGATTGATTGCCTAAATCTAGCGCAACCAGGCCGTGTTTGCCTCAATTAGTCTTTAGGCCTGGCCCATTCGATGCAAAAGGACTCTTACGGCCCGGCTCTGGAGACGCGGAAAAGTTTTGCGTTTCCACGGGATCAGGCTCGCGCGGACGCTGCGAGCGCCCTCACACGACGTGTCAATGAGACAGGCATGTGCTCAGACGCTTTGTATACGGCTAACCAAACGAGCTCTCTGTGCAGCCGGGTCCTATGCATGCAGAAAACAGAGTCCCATGCATGCACTTGGCTGGCTACTGTTACCAGCCTGGCCCACCTAAGAGCATCTCCAACAGAGTACCTAAACTGAGTTGCTATACCTAAAAACTGCTTCGAGACCTAAAAACAGCCAAAAATCTTGCTCCAGCAGAGGATCTATATGAGTTGCTATTTTAGGTCCAGACCTAAAACCCACCCTCCGGGACCCAAAAATACCAACCGAGCACAGGGGACCTAAAACTTGGACGCTGGCGCGGGAGTGCCAACCGCCAGCTCTGGGACATCTCCGCCCGTGCCTGCAGCCGTAGCCCGCCGCGCCGCGGCAGCAGCCCGCGCTGCCGCACCCCGCAGCGCGCCGCCGCGTAGGAGAGGATGAGAGGGAAGACGAGCAGAGGAGAGGAGAGGATGAGAGGAGAGAAGAGAATGAGAGGGAAGACGGGGGGAGAGGATAAGGTTGTACATTTTGCGCCTCGTAGATTAGTCCTAGAGTGAAATATAGGTATCCAGTTTTACCAACATTGATGGAGAGAGCCTCTTTGTGGTACCTAAATTTTTCGTTTTGCAGGACCTAAAATTATTTTTAGGTCTCCAAATTTAGCAACACGGCTGGAGATGCTTCTTGTAGCCAGCACCCAAGTGCTTTTTAGAAGAGAACCAATGAGACCTCATCTTCTCAAAATCCAATATTCGTAGAGGAATACAATTATGATATGGCATTAACTAACTCTGTATGGATTGAACGACCTTTAAACCTAAATCAATGGTTATATGCCAATAGCAGTAGGATTATGAGACGCAGGGAGTAGTAATGATGATCATCATTGAAACAAGGCGCACACAAATTTCGTCCTGTCCCCTACTCGCATTCGTACAACGGCGCCACGCTGACCAGTGAATGAACAAGAGCTAGCACGTACGGAGTACTAGCATGCATTCCATTGAATTGGACGGTACGTTCCGTTTTCTAGAAGCCGCCATGCCGCCGGCTGCCGCCAAAGGAAAGGAAGAGAACACGGAGAAGGAACGGAAAAGCCAGCCGTATTTTGTCAACAGAGAAAGGAAAGGAAGGGATCGATGCGATGCGACCTCGCATCGAAGCAACGGGCCACAACCAAACCCAACCGGAAGCCGTTGCTTTTGCAGTTTTGCCCGGCCCGGCTCGACCTCGCCCGCGGCCATTCCAGATGCTTCCTTTCCTTTCCCACACGTCCGAATCCTTCCATTCCACCACCCGTCCAACCCCCTCGCGCCACCCGCCGCCACGTCTCTCGCTGCGGCACAGCTCACGCGGTCACGCCGTCGGCGGCTACCTCGCCTCGCGGTCGCGGCCGCGGCCTATAAGGTGATGATGGCCGCCAGCCGTAAGCGCCACCTGCTCCATCAATCTCCCGTTGCTCTTGTCACCTTTTGCTTCCAGCAGCTGCTCGGCTTCTTTTGGCTTTCCAGAGCTAGCGAGCGAGCTATAAGCCTCCCCGGAAGAGGAACAGACGAGCGCGAGCAGGGGAAGAAGATGAGTGATCCCAAGTACGCCTACCCCTACCCGGCGCAAGGTACTGTTATCTGGTTGATTTGCATGAGCTTGTAGCTTGTTTGTGTGGGGAATAGCTGGGCGTGGTGCTGACAGAGAGTGTTTAATTTCTTTCTTGGTTTTGTGGCTGCAATAGGTTACTACCAGGGGCCGTACCAAGCGCCGCCGCAGTACGCCGCGCCGCCGCCGAGGAGGGAGCCCAGCTTCCTTGAAGGATGGTATGCACACCCCCAAATCCTTCCTGTGCTGTGTATTAGGCAGGAGTTGCAAGTTGAGCTCATTTCTAATCTGTGCCCTTGTTTGTTCTGCAGCCTGGCCGCGCTTTGCTGCTGCTGCTTGATCGACGAGTGCTGCTGCGACCCCTCCATCATCTTCGTCAGCTAGAGGAGGATCCTACAGCTCTTGATCTAGCGTGTACATGAACGGCTTCAGCTCCGGATCGAGGAAGAACTAATTTGCCACGCTATATACCTGTAGTAATTTTATTTTATTCGTGCCAGCCGCAGCTGGTTTCCCATATGTATACCTTGATGGAGTTGAAACCAAGTGCGTGTAAATTTTCTTCTCTCGTCTCTGCCTGCGTGTGTGATCTGATGTCTTTTCCCGAATGAGATTGCTTAATAATTTGCCTATATAATAATTTACCGAATCAAGTGCATCAGTGACAATCGATTCTTGCTTCGCCATTGTAATTTGGGTGGGTAGAGCTTCTTTCCGAAAAGGTAAAGTTATACTGGGTGGATAGAGAACCTTGCACCGAAAAAGCAAAGGTGATAAATCAGATGATCCGGGCAAGAAAACCCCGGATGCCTCTTAACCTTTCAGTCGCAAGCAACAACCGGTTGCTCCGGCGGATTACGGGAGTCCCCCTCTGGAAAGTGAGTCCGAATGACGGCGCACCCCGTGATCGGAGAGGGATGGGTTATCCTCTTGAGCGAGCCTTCATGGCAGCCGGGCCGGGCAGGGCAAGCTTGTCCCGGATGATTTAGAGCCTGAAGAAAAACTCGTGCACGCTTTGACTGTTGGATGACGGGAGAATCTTTGCTACCAGAAGACTCGAAAGCGTTGTCCCTGTGGCCGCCACTCCGCCGGATTTGCTCAATCCACCGGCAGGTGGCAGCCGACGGCGCGCCAAGCGCTCCGTTTGGTCGACGGAGGGAGTATAGTCACTGACGTGTGGGGTCGGGCCCACGCGTCAGCGACTCAACTGCAGGGGCAGTACTGCAGAGGATCCTGGGGTGCTCACTGGGAAATGCATGTCGGCGTGGTTAAGTTGGCGGCGCCCAGTGGCCGGCATTATTGATACGGCATGTGCGTTTCTCTGTTTTTTTTAGAAAGAGCATGTGCGTTTGTCGCGGCCGAGGGGAGTAGTGAATACATGTTTAGAGTAAAACTTCTTTATAATGGAAGCTTACTAATCTCAGATAATTACCTTAAGTATGATACAATCATAGTTAGACTACATTCTGGTCTCCGCATAGCTACCAAGTCTATAAAAATAAATTCAGAGTAAAGAAAGACGAATCATATGATCTTTATTCAGCGTAGTAGGAGAGCCATGTACGACGATGTGAAACTAGTAAGAGTTTGGCACTATATCAAGTTTTGAGCTGTATAAGAACAATAAATTAGACAAATACCTTACATCTACAATACACGGCTCGTCTTGTTGCTGTATGCAATCAGGCAGGCTAAACAGATTGAGGTTCGTGCGGGGGAAAATTGGAAAGCAACAACAGATCACAAACGCTATCCTCTGTACACCACACAGGCCACGGGTTCCTCACATGTAGGGAGATCTATTACTTAGGAGAAGTGAGTTTGTTAGGGTCGTTATCCTGCTTCAGCGAAGAGTCTCCACTCACCAGTTCATGGAAGGCTTCTACTTTCACAGGTGGCATTCGCATGCCGTATGCACTCCTGAAACCGAAAATCATGGGTTAGATCGAATGGCAATACAAGAGCAGTCAAACCAACGGCTTGAAGATTGATGCTTACATTGACGGGACTTGTTTGAACTGCTGTGCTAGTTGCGCATTCTGATTTGCTGACATGGCCATCTGCTGATGTTGTTGCTGCTGATTAAGCTGCTGCTGGTTAAGCTGCTGCTGCTGCTGGCTCAGGTGCTGCTGCTGGTTCAGATGATGCTGCTGCTGCTGCTTGAGCTGCTGCTGCTGCTGTAGTTGCTGTTGGTGGTTAAGCTGCTGCTGCTGCTGGTTCAGGTGCTGCTGCTGCTGTTGCAGTTGCTGCTGCTGTTGATTAAGCTGTTGCTGCTGCTGATTAAGCTGTTGCTGCTGAAGTTGCTGCTGCTGATGATGGTGCAATAACTGCTGCTGCTGCTGCTGCCTTAGATTAAATTGCTGTTGTCTGCTAAGAGATCCATATGGGCCATCGATTTGAGAATCCATAGTGTTCTCGATCTTTACATTCACCATAGGCTGGTTCTTGTCTGCCATTGTAAGAGGAGCGCGGGGGCTGTTCAATTGGCCGCTGCGCCTCAGCCAATGCTGCTGCTGCAGAATCTGCTGTTGCTGTGGTGTCAAATTCTGAAACTGCTGCTGTTGTTGTGGTGTCAAACTTTGAAGCAGTTGCGGAGGAATTTGCCTTGGAAGCTGACAATTATGGATATATATACAATGTTAAAATGAATGGGAGAAGCATAAAACAACATTATCATACTCTCAAAGATATTCCGGCAACTGATTAGTCTCAAACACAGATAGATATATTACTATATATATGCAGAAAATAGTTATATAATTATCATGCCTGACAACAGAAATTTCTGGAATCATTTGTTTCAAACAGCCTAGTAGTTGGGAGAACAAATATTCTAGAAAAGTTTCTCATCGTGGTGGCGACTGACAAATTGCTGCTGTTAACAAGATATTCAAGACCAGGCTGGTGTCATAAACACTCTGATTCAGCAGGTAAATACTAGGGCATAAATGTTACCGCTGGGCTGCTAATCACATTTGCTGTCTCAATTCAAAATATCAAAATATGTATTAACTGAGAAAGAGTCCACAAAAGGCAGTCATTCTTAGTAGCTACCAATGTTGTTATGCACCATGTAGCAAAGTTTCATATGGTCCGCACCCACCTAAATGGATCCATCTCAGAACTCAAGAGTATTCTTTGAAGGGCGGATCTTAAAATATGGAAGATATCTGAACATGGTTATGGATAGATGCAGGATGGGCAATTTTTCTAATCAAATAAAACTATTTTTTCTCAAGAAGAAATTTATATGCAATAGAAAATAAATTTACTGAACATAAATCGAGTCAACAGTATGGAAGGGAATTTACTGAATCAAGTTACAGTATAGAAGGGAATTTTCTCAAGAAGAAATTCTATACATAAATCAAGTCAACAGTATAGAAAATAAATTTACTGAACATAAATTAGCAGTAACTATGTACCTGCTGTGCATGAAGAAGGGAATTTGGATGTTGCGACTGAAGAACTTGTGCGTCTTGATGAATGGGGTAGCTGGCCACTCTATTTCCCATCTTTGTGATCTCCATCAAGGGTCCAATGTTACTACATGTCACATAAAAATCTCAATCAAGACTTTAGCGGTTGTTTTCTAAATAGTGTATCTATGCAATCATGACAAGTATAGAGTGAACCTATATCAAGTCCAGATATGTTATGACTGGTTATTTTAGCCATTTGGAATTAAGTAAGGTGTGTGGACAGGGTAGCATGTTAGGGGCCCCAACCATGATCCGGCAGATTGGCAGTGAAGAGCAAGAAGCTAATGCTAGGAATGACAGCACACAGTCAAAAATACAAATCTCAAACTTGACAGTACAGGTCCATGTATCAGTGCCAGTTGTTTGAAATGTGACTGCATGAGTCTCAGCTCTCTGCTCTGAAAGCTTACTGAAGAGGTGTTAAAGATACAATGGAAATTTGGTCATGTGGACCCCTAAAGTCAGTTTGTGCAGGCCTGTGTCTAATTTGTACTTGGACCTGGTCAAAAAGAGATGAACAAAGACTACAGCTCATTCTCGTGGTATGTTTGTCCATTCACCCTCTTGGTTTTCCTTTCCTTTCCTGATCTCCAAGTTCAACCTTAATCGAATTTATGGATAGAACATAGCAGTACAGATGCAAGGATGAAATTCATGACTACAGGGATAACTTTTGGTGTAGTAGTGCATCCGATTTCTCCGATTCAACTTCAGCTTTTAGTTATAAATACATGCTTACAAAGTGTTACGTTAAATAAAAGACTTTCTTCAGATAAGTGGAAGTTGACAGACGTTACAGTGGACTGATAAATCTACCAAGATGGTTGTAATAGCAGTCATATGAATCAAGGTATAAACTCTCTGACATGGATTCTCAAGCCAGTATACACTGAGTCCTAACCAGAAACATCAAATAGGGCAAAAGGAATTCAGACAAAATAGACAGATACACACTTGTATATAAAAGGATTGACACACCTGTATCCAGTATTCTGTAGGAACATCTTAAGGAGTTCTATCGATGAAAATTGCTTCCTGTAGCTATCAGTTAGAAGCTTCAAGTTGCGCCCCAGTTTACATATGTGCTTAATTATAATTTCTGAAAGAACATCAATAGAGACTGCAGTTCCACTCTCAAAGTTTGAATTTGCTAGGTAGCGAGCAACCAACTTCCTTGTCATGAGCAATGCTTGCTCTTGGCTTAAAGATCTCCCTTCTACTCTAGATCCATCTTTTCCTCTATATTTGTTTCCTGTCTTGTAATATTCAGGAACCATGCCGAACCTTTCAAGCATTGCAGTGTTGCGGCTAACTGGTGCTGGTAAATTATCAAGAACCCCATGAACCTCTATTTTGTTGGGAATAGATATTCCACTTGTTCTAGGAATTGCAGTTTCTGGAACACAATCAGATGGAAATCTAATTTCTGGAATTAAAGTTTCGTCAGTTGAATTGCTGTGCTCCCCAACATTCTTTGAGTGCAGGGAAGGGCCATTTTCCACTATGGGAGCAGATATGCTGGGATCATCCATAAACACGGCCCTCTTCCTTTTATGTACACTGCAAACCTTAAGATAGTCAGACATACCCTCAGGTGTTCTCTTTGGTATTTCTTTGTCACCTGAGCGAAGCGTGCTGTGCCATGTCCGGAATTTGTTAGCATATTGTTTGTACCATGTATCAGGTAATTCATCGTATCGATTATGCCTTTGAGACAACATTGAACCGTCCCTGCTTGGACTAAACGCGGTTCTAGAATGCACCTGCAGAGCATGGGGAGTCTTGAAGCATCAGAATATAGCAGATGAATTGATGCCATCTTTGGATAGCATGCCAGGACTGCAAGTATGAAAGCGGAAAGGTCTAACATACTTGATGTTGAGTGCATAATAAACAGTAAAGGACAACACTCAAGTACTTGACAGTCAGGATTAGATTCACTTGACTTAAGGAGCAAGCATTAAATTATAATTGACATAGTGACTGCAATTGACCGACCCAGCAGGCTGCAGGCTCAAGACAAGTGCCAACATTTTATTTTTCCAATAAAGAACCTAACTTGCAGATTTTTTTTCTTTTTTTTTTGCAATTTTCCCTTTTTCGTTACAAAATAATTAACGGCCCAGAAGCAATATGTCCAGAGAAGTTTTTCAGTTAATGGCTGGATTTAGAATCTAGATGCAATTAATGAACATAACATCTCTAGGAGAAAAGCTGCTTCATATAACAATGAATGTACCATAATGAACATTCGACAGATGTTAACTACGACAGTAATGTAAGACATCTGGAATCAAATAAGGCTACAAAGTACAACATGAACTGCATGCCATATGGGGAGTGGCTTGCACTGTTGCATAGAAAAAGCACACTACTCAAGAAATCAGGGACGGAAACATGGGTTATAAAGAAAGTTGTTTCATGTACAGCAGCCAGTAATAACAAAAACAAGCATGAAAGCGGAAAGGTCTAACATACTTGATGTTGAGTGCTATCTTCCTGCTCATCTTCCAAAGAGAAATAAATATCATCTCCATGAAGCTGAAGATCTGGAAATAACAAACCGCAAAATATGAATCAGTCATTTTGGATTTAAGGCGATCCATTACTGCTTTCTTCTTTAAAATTAATCACTTATTTTTCAAAATGACTTCATGTACAGATGTTTATTTATGATCAGACTAGTAAGGATACAGCTTCCTGAGAGGACATAGATATGTTTATTGATTATTGCACATGCAAGTTTTTAGCTCCTAAAAATAGTACATGGATATTTGGTACATATGTGTATTTCAAATTAACATACTGCATATTACAATGTAAATCCAGACAGAAGTTTCAGAAGTAACTAAATTACCCAGTGGGAAAGTTTAACATTGCATAGAGATTATATTTTAAATAATAATTCTCTTAAAAAATATTTTTAAATAATAAGTGCATCATTTTTTTTACAGAAAGAACCTTGTACAGGAAGCTATGTATAGTAATCAATTATCTAACTACCATGCAAATCACACTAGTTATTAATGTGGTGCAGCTTTCAGATTATGACAATGGATTCTTAAAAGACTTGCCACTTGCTGCCGGATTGAATCTAACATCCAATTACTGTTATCTAGAATGGGTGCAAAAAATAATAATAATAATTGCAATATACAACAAAACATAACACCTTACAGTCTATGCAGGCTGACATTTGTGAGATGCCAGTGGAACGTTCCATAGTGTGCATAAATTAACTTGCACACTCAAACTGTATTTAATCCAACAACAATTTGCATGAATAGTAACATGAAAGGTAATTAAGGCAGCAACTCCTGAGCAGAATGATGTGTGATTTCAGGAAGGAGGAATAACCATCTTAAGTGAAGAGAACAGTCTGTTCCAAGAGGCAATGAGGTATCCCAGAAACCTTGCTTGGTTCAAGCTACCTAGTAGTGGAAACGATTACAGATGCTTATGCCAGGTAACAGAATTGAAGCCTACCTAGTTGTCACAAAACCTTTTCGTTGAAGGAAGGAGAGGAGAGAAACAGAGCCAGTAGAACATTTTGGAGGGCAACAAGAGGAGATAATTGTTTGCCATAGTTTCTTATCAGGCTTTGAATCATGAATTACCACAACTCTATCAAATTCCAATTCTAGAAGTTACCATGTCTTGCCAACCACTAGTACTTCCTTAATTAGGGATAGTTGTAAAGCTACTATTTTAAAGCTAATCCCGAAATTCTTTGTTTTCTAGAAGAATTCACAACACCATTTTCAAGCCACATTGACCACAACACTAACATTTTCACCCACAGATTCCAACCGGAGAAGCTTACTTCACGGCACTAAACAAGTAGGCAGCCATTCCCGGATGACACCAATTGAAGCTAGAAACAAAAGTAGCTAACCCCTGCAGTTTGCACCGATCTGTTTCACGATGTTCAAGCGCGAAATTCCGGGAGACCCAGAGATTCGAGCATATAAAATCCCTAAATCCCAGCAACCGAATGGCGCACAGAGCGTGTGGAATGCACTCACAGTTGGCGTTGATGGAGTGGAGGCCGGCAGGGCCCGCGGCGCGGGGGGCAAGCTGGAGCGCAGCGGAGGCCTTGTCGAATAGGAGCGCGCGGACGCGGAGCTGGAGGAGGAGGAGCGGGCGCGGGGGCGGCGACGGGGAGGACGCGGGGGAGAGGAAGGCGTCCCAGGTGGCCGGGGACGTGAGGTGCTGCGTGAGCGCGGCGTGTGCGGCGTCGTCGCCCAGCCACGCGCGCCACGCGCCGCACGCCTCCAGCCGCCGGGCGAGCTCGTAGCCGCGCCCGTCCTCGCCCAGCAGCTGCGCCGCGGCCGCCGCCATCCGCGTGGCGATTGGGTCGCCTGCTCGGGCCGGTGGTCCGCGCGCTGGGATCTCACTCGTCGGCGGTGGGAATTCGGGGTCCGCGGACTCGAGTGCTCGGAGCTGGACGCCGGCCAACCGGAGAAGGAAGGCGCACGAGGGCGTTGTCGCCTTCTCCAACCGGATTAGCGTATGAAATTTTCAGCCCACCAAGCCTAACTAAGGCCCAACCATTCTATGGTCTTATCTTTTTCTTCCCCTTATATATAGTGATTAGTCTATCTCAAAAAAAATACATATATAGTGATTAGTACCTGTGTGTTCTTATCTGGACACTGACTCACTGAGTTCGTCCTCAAAATAATATATGAACATGAAGTTCCTCCAAGGCTCCAATATATTCAAAGTATTAACATATCATATAAACTTTGCGATAAGTTTGTACAATAAAAATGTACACTAATTATGAACAAACATTTTTTTTTCAAAAGTCCACACACGTGACTAGAAGAACCCACAAAAAAACTATTTTATGGTGCATGCAGTTATTCACAGCGTGGAGCCTAGAGAGCTGCTAAGGTCATCCTCAACCCTCCATGTCATCTAGCGTCCATAGAATTTATTAGGGTACCATGTAGACAAAAATCTGAAGTGGCAGCCAAATTAATATGGAGAGAGAAGATCTAAAGACTAAATTATAAATAAAAAAATTAAAATCACCGATCAAAACCGTCCCGATGGTCAAATATTAAAAGGTTTCGATAGTTGGATGTCCAAAGATTTCTGGTTTTAGAGTTCGATGACCAAAACTAAACTGAGGCAAGAATTGGATGGTCAAAAATGAACTTTTTCTTGTTAATATATAATAAAAAAGTGCAAATAGATTGCAGTTGTAGCAACAATTGTAATCGAAAAGACACTGTAGAAACTAGGAAGTCTGACCACGACACAACAATTGTACCACTTTCTCTAGTTCTCAAAAAAATTGTCGGGACCATCTTGATCTCTTTGGCGACCCCAGAAAAAGAATAGGAAAGTACAGAGTACACTAAGCTGACCATATCCTAGAAAAACAAGTTCATCATGTCACCAACCCCATCCACCCTAATAGGATAATCTCTACCTAATTATAAAACAAGGATTGCTTCCGCGGTACCTAGAGAACGATTGATTCTGCGGTACGTCATATATTTGCATAAAACCCCCTAATATTTATAAAAATCAACCATATATATTTATTCTCCTCCCCAATATAAAAAGTAAAGTTTCTGTTTTTTCTTCATACGTCGTTGGGCACCGTTCCTTCCTTCCACCCCGTGTTCACTTCGTCCTCTTTCCCCGAGAGCTGATCGATTTAGCCTTGCATTGGGAGTTTGAAGCAGACATGGCCGAAAGAGTTTGTAATCATGGCCTCCGCTTCCCCGCTCGATCCAATATATATCCATCTGCTGCGCCCGGCCACAGCCAAAGCGAAACACCATACATCGGTAACCCTAGATCACGGCCACAGAGGCTAATTAAAATGATGGATGTAATCGCTAAGGCCGCCGTCCGTCGCTGCCCTCAGCATACCACGGTGCATCGACATCGATCAATACCTCCTTAATTTACTTGCTAGCTCTGTCCAGGGTCAATGCGGTGAATCTATTATCCCATGGTACATCGACGTGGATCTACCTCTACTTCTCATGCAACACGCCCTAGCCCTGCAGGAACGCAATCCATCAGTTAGTAGGCGTTGTCGGCGAGGAGTCTGTCCTCGATGGCCAGCACGGGCGCGGGACGGTACACGTAGAGGGCATCGGCGCGACACACCACAACACCCACGCGAAGTCCAGCGTCACCCTGCCCCGCTAGGCGCCAGCTTGCCGTTCCTGGCCGGCCAGGACTCTTCGTTGATCCCACAGCACAAGTCACGGCCTCCACCACCCACAACAGGACCATGCAGAAGCATGGCGCAAGCTGGCAGCCCTGCAGCGCATACCCGCTGCACTTGTGCAGCTGAAAAGAATTTGGCCATGGTCGGGGACAGGTGAAAGGACCGTGATGTCACCTAGAGGGGGGTGAATAGGTGATTCTGCAAATTTTCAACACTTAAAAATAAATTGTCAGTTCAACTCTGGATACTCCGAGGGTATGCCGGATACTCCGGGGTTAAGACCGGAGACTCCGCAACACCTCCGGATACTCCAGATACAACTTTGCTGGAAATATAACTAAGTCAGAACAAAACCGGTCAGACCGGTTTGGGAAACCGGTCAGACCGGTTTCTGACTGAGAAACACAAGAAAGTAAATTAACCCCCTTTTCGACCTCTAGCACAGTAGCAACTTGATGTAGTGCTTGTTTAGATGATTTCTAGCAGGTCCAACTAGTCCCTGCACACAAGATACGCACAACCAAGTAGATCGAGGCGGAAGCAAATATATGTGCTAGAAAGGAAATTGTGAGGCAAACCAAATTGGAGACCCAGCGAATTGTTTCCCGAAGTTCGGATTCGCTGTTTGCCCAAAGGCTGCCCAAAAGCACAGCGAACCCTACGTCTCCGTTGAGGAAGCCCCTAGTGACCCAAAGGTCGAGCTATCTCCTCGGTTTCACTAACTTGATCTTTTCCCCGAAGGAGGCAAGACCACACCTGCACAAACAATCTGTGGCACACCACAACCTTGGTGGCTCACCGGCGACGCCTAGCCGTCTAGGAGGCTTCACCTCCAAGAGTAACAAATGCTTCAAATAGATGCTAGACCTCAACCGCGAGTGCTCAAGCTAAGGATTCACTCCTCACTGGTTTAGCTAGCTCACACTAGCTCTCTATTGCTCACACACAATCCCTCTCTCAACCCAATCCAAAGATATGAACAAATTCAACCAACTCTCACAAAGAGAGGCTTGGGGAGAGCTTGCTGGTGCTTGAATTGCTTCTGGTCGCCCAAGAGACCCAAATGAACCAGCAGCCCTCAAAGGTGAGGGCTAGGGGGTATAAATACCCCACACACAAAAACTAGCCATTATGTCCGTAAAAAAACGGTCAGACCGGTTTCCCAAACCGGTCAGACCGGTTTTCAAACGAAACTAGCCGTTACACTCTTGAGCTCCCAAACCGGTCAGACCGGTTTCTCAAACCGGTCAGACCGGTTTGGGTCCTTCCAGCACACTAAG
Source organism: Echinochloa phyllopogon (assembly GCA_033239725.1). NCBI lineage: Eukaryota > Viridiplantae > Streptophyta > Magnoliopsida > Poales > Poaceae > Echinochloa > Echinochloa phyllopogon. Next base: position 3,323,357 of record BTCW01000009.1, on the reverse strand, counting down.
TCCAAAAACGCTCCTCTCAAAGCCTATCTCACATGGGTTGACCTATGAGCACTTTTTGGTGTGTAGTCAAACAACTAAATGTTGCATCCCTCTTGATAGTACGGCATTCCTATACTCAAGATTGCGAATAATAAACTCCCCACTTGAGCTTTTATGTCTTCATTAATGCCTTACTTGATCAATATCAACTTGAGGGCTTCAACATTCCATTCTTGCTGAGCGAATCCAACTTGAGCTAGTGACTTAGAATTTCCAAGTGTATGATCACGAATCCATACCAATTCATAAGTCACTTCTTCATATATTTCTACAATGATTGAACTCATTGCATTGCTTTACTCGTTATGGCTTGATTAATGCCTAGGGATCAATCCACAATACTAGTTCCTTCACCCTAGCAAAGTTCCTCGGCCACAAGACGACTCTTGTCCTTCACTTCGCTTAGTACCTCGTCACTAGACATCTCGTTTGATCCCTTCCATCCTATCTTGCCACCTTAAGTTTGGCTTTGCTTTGCATCCACATGAAATCCACATTGAAATCCATGTCTTCAACTATCCTAGATATATCCAATATCTTCAATTTAATTGTCCCAATATTATTTAACAAGCTTCTTCTAAATGAGACCTATCCATAAGCATCACTTCTTGTCTCATTTGCCATTCCTTTTTACTTGTCATTGTCTATATTAATCACATGGGATCACATCCACTTGTTTGCTTTCACAATATTAAATCAATAGAGCGCATATTCTTATTAATAATTACATCACATGAATATCCATAAGAATAATCCCCTGCTCATATACTTAAGCAAACAAGTTAGATTACAAATCATGTTGTCATACAAATCACCAAAACACTTAAGTGCTTAGATGCACTTTCAACAGGACAACGCCTTAGAACTCTTAGAAATATAACTTAACCGGTAGCTTCTAGATCCCTGATATGATACCGTATTTTTTTAGTTGTACGACATATACTTATGGAAATACCGGCTCTTCATGGAAGAGTGCATCTGAGATTTAATCATTTTAGTTATGTACTTGTACTTGCATCGTGAATTTGTATGTTTTCTTATATTTTTTATTATAGAAAAATCCATGATTTGTTTGTAGTCTTTCTCCGTAGCAACGCACGGGCATATTTGCTAGTATAATATAAACTCTATATGCCCGTACATTGAAAAATCCTTGCGGCCACACAAGCCCAGTTACAACCCCCCCCCCCCCCCCCCCCCCCCGCTCTATCTTCTCCCTCCCTCTCCAACTCCAGTCTCCATTCTGCACCAAAGAACAAGCCACTACCACCGCACCGGCGAACCGAACGGAGGTGAAAAATCAAGAGACGTCTGCGCACACATCCGTCCTCCACTCTACCTCCGATAAGCCCTCGCGTCTGTCACTATCATCAGCTCTTCCTCCAATGATGTTGTTTGGTTCTCTTGCTACAATCACATCGACTTGCAAAGCCGAGACTTTCAACGCAGGCAAGTCGAATCGGCTTGCAAGGCAAAACCTTTGCTTTCGTAGAGAACGACGCGAGGGAACCAAACACATTTGTTTGATTTTCTTGCCCGACGACAACCCTAATCGCCATCTTGTACAAATTCCATAGTACCAACCGTTCTTCGCATGTAGATGACAATGAAAATTACGTGCCACCCCCGTCTCCTCAACTTCTTCATCATCTTCCAAAAGGATGAGGTGAGTAAATTTGCGAGCTTTATTTCATGGGTTGCCGTGAGTAAGATAAGAGGGAAGCTCGGAATGGCGATGGGAGGCGGGGAAAGGGCGGGGGCGCGAAGCCGTCGGGAAGCGAGCAGGAAAGCTATGCGAGCTACGGCTGTTAACATATCTTTCATTCGTAATTCAATTTCGTGTTTTCAAGCTTCTTAATCATCATTGAAAATAAATAAATTGATGACTGAATTTGATCTAATGCTTAATTATCAGGTGGCACGTGTGCGGTCCATTCCTACTCGGTCCCTGACCGCCAACAATGCTAAAAAAATGGATTATAGTGAGCATATCTATGGTTGTTTGGACATAAGCAGTGGTGGAATTAGAATTTGTAAACTGGGTGTACATTAGTTATAAAACATTTTTTATAATTTATCATATTCTAAATATAAATCATTATGATATTCTTAGACAACTAATTATTTCACAAACTAAGTTATTGTGTTCTTTATGATTTTTGTAAATTGTTATTTTATTTACATGGTTATATAATCATTTAAAATTAGAAGTGGAGGATTTTAATACAAAACTACAAGTCAATATGTATGTTTGTATATATTGTGTAATATACTCTTGAATATTTCTTGTCCATATTTCTATAGTATTTCTAGATTGTTGTTCTTGTGTTTATCATTTCTAAAAAAAACTCGGTATGATTTACTATATTTCGGTACTATTTAGGTGATAACTTGGCAAGGTCAAATGATAAAGATTCCACATGCCTTATGTATGGGTATAATCTTATATTTATAGCAACAATGAAATGTATGCTACAAAATATCTATCAACGAGATTTTTTTGCTTCATTATATGATTTGAAATGTTTCATGCCATGTTTTATAATACTATAGTAATATAAGACTATATTTTTAATTGATATAATTTGTTTCAAAATATTATTTGAAATATTAGGGACAATTTAGTAAATAAAATTATATTTTAAATGTTAATAGAATATAACTTTATCTGCTTCATTTATAAGAAACACGTTAATTTTGTTGCAATTTTGATTTCTAAATATTGTAAATACGGATAAAATATTCATATGTAGGATTTTCTAGACCAAGGTCGCTCGATGGAATTGACTCAAATACGTTGATTCAAATATTAGCTCTTAGTTTTTTATAGATTTTAATTTGTTTTCATACCATGGCTTAAAAAATTATGCTAATTAAAATGTGAGCTTTCAATTTTTTATATACATAATTGTATTTTCTTTTTGCCGTATTGTGTTTTATGATTTATGAAGTCATTTTTTCTAAGATCAAACCTTTCATAAGACATTTGTAGTATAATAATGATTCTATTTCGTATAACTCTATCCCAATGTAATATGTCCATGTGCATAACTCAAGATGTAGATTTGATCATATGCGCGGCGTCAAAAAATAGATCATTTTCATTCTGAAGAGGAGGGGTCAATCAATTCTTTGTTTCCTTAGCCGGTGCAATCGCCTGTCGTCAGTGGCAGCGTGGACGCGGACGCGGCATCAGGCGGCGGGGCGTCGACACAATGCTGATTGACCTCGGGAGAAAAGGATCGCAAGCTGACGTGGATGTAGTTTGAATTATGGACATCACGATTTGGAGAGCTTCCGTACGTTTTAAGGCAATTTTCTATATAATACAAAGGAGGTAAAACTATATGTTTAGCTAATATTATACCTAATCTTTTGGTGACATTTACCCCGTCAAACGGTTAAAAAATCCATAATTAAGGGATAATTATGGGCTCATACCAAATATACCCCTAAATGGTTTCCCCACATCTATATAATCAATAATCTTGTATTCATCTATGACTAATGAGAAAGAGACCTGAAGCTCCACCTATATCTGTGTTCATGTGTTTCTTTGTATGAGATGGGAAGGGAAACGTGATCTAATCTACATCTTCTCACGCCTTGTTCTCGGATTGGATTGAGAAAACAGGATCAGAGATCCGATTCTTAACACGTTAGAGCATCTCCAAGAGCCTATATAAAATAAAGTCCCTAAATCATCATTTTGAGAGTCACTTGTGTAAAAATTATTTTCTATATCTTTATATTTTCTAACAACTATTCTATATCTTGTGCATAGTCTAGAGAGTCATCTCGTTCTCCATCTTTTGCTAGCGAGAAATCCGGTATAGAGGATATATATATATATATTTGGATATCCAATTGAAGAGGTTGTTGGAGGGTGTTTTTTCACCAAAACCTCTATTTCTGTAAGCTAGAGAAGATATAGAGAGTTTTTGGAGATTCTAACCCCGCAGTCGCTAAACCCATTCTTGGTGTGCTTCCACACCGTCTCCTTCCCTTCAGCCGTCGCTGCTGCTCCGCTAGTCCGTCTCGCTCGCTGCTTCCTCTCGCTGACATCCTACCTCCGACCGTGTCTTCCACCGCCTCATCGACCCCAAGCCTCTCCGCCCCCGACGACTAGGTGAGCGGCGGCGCCCTTTGTCGCGTCTTCGCCCCTCCTTTGCCGGTGACGAGAACCCACAAGGTATTCCTGCCCCTTGTGTTCACTTCCTGCTGTGCGAAATGGAGCACCTGATACCCCCCTGTGTTCACTTCCTGTCGTGCGAAATGGAGTACCCGATACCCTAACATATGCTAAATGTATTTGGATCTGACCCAGTTATTATTAACTTCGATTTTGTTTGCAAAATTATCGGGTGTACATGTGTACACCCATGTCCTATGCTAGGTCCCATGTTATTAACTTCAATTGTTGCTACATAGGGCCCGTCGTGCTCTGCTATAACTTCCAGACGCACTATGAGAGGGCTCACGCAGGCGACGAACCCTATCGTCCACAACCTGGGGAGAATTTTTTTTAACAATACCTGGGGAAGATTATGTCATCCATGATCGGCGACCGCCGTGGTTCACCGAGGTGAGGATTGGCCAGTGCATTACTGCATACGCCTACAACTGTCCGAGTGGAGATGTCCGGAGTCTGAAGCTTCGTTATCAGGAGAACATGATCTGAGCTCCTGATCCTCAACCTGGCCGACATATGATCCACCTGGATGTCGTCTATCACTACCACATGATTGACATCGGGCATCTACATTTTTAGTAACTCTCCCAGTGATGGTTATCGTCTTGTAGAGGCGCCAAGTATTCCTCTAGAGCCAACATTGTGGGATCGGTTACTTGGTGAGATCCTATGAGAACCACCTTGCTGAAGAGTATGAGAGTCACCTTGCTGAAGAGTACCTTGCCCATTGTTGAAGAGTAGCTCTATAGCACTTTTTTTCTCGAGCAAACATGGATTCAATTTCAAGAGATTTTGTCTGTTCTATGTTACTTTAGATCCCTCCTTAGTGGCTCTTGATAATGTGATGCATGTAGGCACTAGAGATAGGTTTCTCTTGCGGACACCCACACTAAATATGATGTCTAGAGGTGGTTTCTTGTAGGCACTAAATATTCTATTAGCCTAGCAGTGAAGAATATGCACGCTGCGATGATATGCTATGAAGTACTTTTGCTAGCTTACCTTTGCTTGAATTTCATTGTTTATATTTGGTTTTATGGATTTTGTGTTTATTACTTCAATTCATGCTCTGAACGGAATCGTTGTTTAGTTCTGTGCTATGATCGTAATCGTTGTTTAGTTCTGTGCTCGGATCGAACTATTACAAGCCTGATCGGAATGCTCTGCTTGGATCGTTGATACGGGATTCACTGCATCTTGACTTGAGAAACAAAATATAGACAAAAGATTCAGTTTTCACTTTCACATATTACAAGCCTGATATCCTATATTCTAAAATCCTATATCTTTCCTCACTGTCTAGAAGCCTAGTACCATTATAATCTTAACTGGTCTGCTCTTTCTTTACTGTAACAGCCTAAAAACATTGGGAGCACATTAGTTACAGCATAACACTTTTTACTTCCCTTTGACTCGATTCATTAAGCTTTCTGTATACAAACTAGCAATATGACTCTGCATTTCTGCTCCTATCAACATATAGAATTTTATCAGACTGTCTCACCAAACCACCGATGCTAGTCTAACAAAACTAGGGCTACAACTATGGATAATATTGAGAAGTAAACAGTAAAAACCAAACAGCACACGGGAATGATGAAAGAAATTAGAAATGGGTTTTGCTAAGGTACTCCCAAGTGAACATATTACCTCCTATAAGGTAATAGATTTAATATTTATTATATATTTTTTAAATCTGAAAATCAGGAAAATATCTTCTAATAGATCTAACTTCCACGCAATCAGATCTAATGTTTCTTTTCCCCCTTTCCACTACGCTAGTTGTTTCGTTTTTCCCTCACGCACGTGATTATGTCGAGCTGTTCCGTTTCTCAAAGAAAAAAAAAGAGAAGAACGTGACATGGACATGGATCTTGTAAAAAAAATGAATGTGACATCTGTTCTATTAAATGTGTTGCACGGGAAAATATTTTGCCATGTCTAAGCAATTTCTTTGGAATGTATGGAATCATGTCTATGATTATTTTTTAGACACCGCAAGATAATTGGCTAGACATACCATGTGTGAGTTAAGAAATAGCTTAGACATGGCATAAAATTAATTAACTCTTAGAAACATTCAAAGCTACATGCCTGCGTATATGTTCTGTGTGCATGCTCGCGTGCGGAGGATAGGATTGGAACCGTCGACCATTCTTCCATGAGAGAAACCAAAACGGTCGTCGTGGACCATTCTCCCGGGAGGATAGGAGATTGCCATGACTTTTTTTTGTTTTTCTAAATATTTCAATTATTAAGGGGTTTTACTTTTTCTAACAATCAATGGACCTGAGGAGTAATGGGAGTACGGATAACCAGCAATGTCTGGTCTTGCAAGAGTTATAGCCGATAGAAGTGTTGACTTCCCAGCATTTGGAGTCCCTAAAGATGCAATTAAGACAGTTTATACCAGCATGGCAACACACGGAAAAAATAGCATTGAACCGAGCCTCAAAATTTGGATTATCAAACATCTGCAACCTTTGAGTAGCTTTTTCTGATGCAAAAAAGTATGGCATGTAAATAAATTTGAAAAGTATTATCTGACGCTATTGGAGGATGACTCGCCGAGCCAGCCTTTGAGTTTTGACACGCACCGTCTCTTGCCTTTCTTCGGTTGCATTGCAACCCAACACGACGTCCACTCGTCCAGGAAAACGCTCCAATCCGGCCAAACAAACCGACCGGAAAAATGTCGTCGCGTTTAGAATCGTCGTACGTCTTCGTCTTCGTCCGTCCAACCGCTTCGTCTCCAAGCAAACGTACGTGGCCACGGCGGCGCGATACCGACATGTCCGGTCGTCACAGCTCAGCTCCAGCGCCACCCCAACTCAACTCTCCCCCAAGACAAACAACAGGACGACACTGAATGAAGCTAGTGTCGTAGTACAGTTGCATCTTCTTCCCCGAATCCCCGTCGGTCGGGTCCTTCACGGGCAAGAGTCCTCCACGTACAGGACGCAACGAAATTGACGCGCCGCGGGCCGCCATGTCGCCGTCGATGATGATCGCCGCCGTGACGCACCACCACCACCCCATGGCCCCGAGAAGATTCTATAAGTACAGGAGGGTGTCAGGCAGTGGGAGCTAAGCTAGCAACTAGCTCAGGACCAGCCAGCTGCGTGTTGCTCTCCTAGCTAGCACTCTAGCAGTGTCATAGATAGTGTGTGTCAGTGTGTGGTTGTGAGGTTGCAAGGCAGGCATGGAGGGGTCGTCGGTGCTGAGCGGGCTCAACTCCGGCGTGGTGCTGAGCCTGATGGCGGTGCTGTGGACGGTGGTGTGGCAGAACCTGCAGCACCTCCAGCTGCACAGCTTCTTCGGGCGCCACCTGAGCCGCCACGCGCGGCGGCTGGCGGCGATCGTGGACCCCTACCTGTCGGTCACCATCGCCGAGTACGACGGCGGCCGGATGAAGCGCAGCGACGCCTTCGAGGAGGTCAAGGCGTACCTGAGCGCCGCCTGCTCCCGCGGCGTGCGCCACCTCCGCGCCGAGGGCGCTAAGGACGCCGACAAGCTCGTGCTCAGCATGGTGGACGGCGAGGAGGTGCCCGACGAGTTCGCCGGCGCCACCGTCTGGTGGTCCGCCTACTCCAAGCCGCCGGCGCGCTCCGACGCCGCCTCCGCCGCCGCGTTGTGGGGCGGCGGCGGCGCGCAGGAGGAGCGCCGGTTCTACAGGCTCTTCTTCCTCGAGCGCCACCGCGAGCTCGTCCTCGACACCTACCTCCCCGGCGTCCGGCGGCAGGGCCGCGCCGTGATGGTGAAGAACCGGCAGCGGAAGCTCTTCACCAACATCTCCACGCACCAGTGGAGCGACGGCGGGTACACGAGGTCGGCGTGGAGCCACGTGGTGTTCGAGCACCCCAAGACGTTCGCGACGCTCGCCATGGACCAGGCGGCGAAGAAGGAGGTCACCGACGACCTCGACATGTTCAGGAACGGCAGGGAGTACTACGCGCGCGTCGGCAGGGCGTGGAAGCGCGGCTACCTCCTGCACGGCCCGCCGGGGACGGGCAAGTCCGCCATGATCGCCGCCATGGCCAACTACCTCGACTACGACATCTACGACATCGAGCTCACCTCCGTGCACTCCAACACCGACCTCCGCAGGCTCTTCATCGAGACCACCAGCAAGTCCATCATCGTCATCGAGGACATCGACTGCTCCCTCGACCTCACTGGCGCGCGCGACAAGAAGAAGAAGAACCCCGCGGCGGAGGACGACAAGGACAAGAAGAACGCCGCCGCCGCCGCCGCCGCCGCTGGCGCCGGCGAGAGGAAGGACACGAGCAGCAAGGTGACGCTGTCGGGGCTGCTCAACTTCATCGACGGGCTGTGGTCGGCGTGCGGCGGCGAGCGGATCATCGTGTTCACCACCAACCACGTCGGCGAGCTGGACCCGGCGCTCATCAGGAGGGGGCGCATGGACAAGCACATTGAGATGTCCTACTGCGGCTTCGAGGCCTTCAAGTTCCTGGCCAAGACGTACCTGAACGTCGACGCGCACGAGCTGTTCGACGCCGTCGGGGAGCTGCTGCCGGAGGTGGAGATGACGCCGGCCGACGTCGCCGAGAACCTGACGCCCAAGAGCGTGGAGGACAACCCGGACACGTGCCTCGCAGCCTTGGTGAAGGCGTTGGAGGAGGCCAAGGAGAAGAAAGCGACGGCTGGAGGAAGGAATGATCAGGACGAGCAAGATGAGGAGGGACAGTAGTTTCAGTTGACGAGTGGCCAAATTTGTCGTCGGTAACTCTGCTGATCATCGGGGTTCTGGTAGCTCCTGATATATAACACGTAGAATTGAATAATTGGTGGTTTGTGTTAGAGAACTCTAGTCGCGTTAAGTTACGGAAACTCATGTAGACAGTAGTAGACTCGATCGAGATCTCCATTTTATCCACCTGGTACCACCACTGTCTGGAATACTATGCTTTCATGACCAGAGGAAGTGATATTACGGAAGAAATAATTCTGTCGACTCAAGGTTAACAAGACATGAACTTTTTCTCGAAGAAAAAAAACGTGACGTGATGCTTTTGCGAAACGAAAATATCGGATGGATGTTGAACGCCTAGCTTCCGCTCCTGTCAGTAGTGGAGAAAAGATAGCGGCAGTCGCGACACGGGCAAAGAAACAGATTATGTATGATCTGAAGTCTGAACCGTTCGCTTGCGCAGTAATCCAAGCACTATGAAATACTAATCCACTGGATGGGGAATTGCATTACACCATAATGACACGAAACAACAAGCGATCATCCATTAACATGGGTCATAATATCCCGTCCACTCTAGCATCATGTGATCTGTCAAAATTTTCCAAAGCCAGGTTAACTTTGAAGCTCTGGTATATCGATACACAACCCCGTGAAAGGCTCCCCTTTTCTAAAACCTCGCGAACTGTCCGCCTTTGTCCTTCCTTCCATAAGGATTCGAAGGGCTGATCCCATGCCTCTTCCCACCATCTACTCTCCTCATCTTCTTCCTATGTTTGGATGCACTGCTCTCCAGGCCCAGATTCACCTTTGGAGGGTTTTTGAAACAGAACGATGCAGCTACTTTCTGCAAGACGGCAAGTAACCCGACATAAGCTTGTTAGTTTTCTGTACAGTACCAAAACCCTGCAGCCCATATACAATTAGCTCATGCTCATTTAAATTACGTTGATGAGAGAGTATATGAAATGGCAGCATCTATCTTACACCAACAGGACAAGAGTGACATAACATTCTCTCCAGCTTGATAGTTTCAAGGGATAAATTAAACTTTAGGAAACATACTCTGCAATAGTTTACAGCTTTACTGAATATTTACCTGCAGATCAAGTTGATGGACATTAAAAATGTCTTTCATAGCATGAGAGTCGTAAGCCAAAACGTAGGATCTGTAGGCTTCTTTTGCAGATTGGTTCAGGAAGTAATTCTCGCTAACAATATTCTCCTGCTCAACAATTCAAGTTATAACGACTACATGGCAAAAGAAGGGTAATTGAAATAATTCGGTTATCCTGAAAGGAGATACTTACAAGGTGCGATTGCAAATTTGGCACATTCTTTTGATTGAACTCATATTCTGTCAGGTTAACCCTAGCTGCCTGCCGACAACCAATAAATGTGTGATTTCTCTTAATTCAGGGGAGAAGACACAAATACAATGTTGTTCACATACCTTCAGGTAAATGAGAAATTTTAATTCTTCTGGTAGTAAGAACAGCAATGCACTTCCTTTTCCTTTGTCACCACGTGCAGTACGACCAACTCTGTGAATGTAATCCTGAAAGTAAAATTCCAAACTGCAGTTAGAGGAAGTGAGTACTGAGTAGTAAATTTAAATAGATCTTTTACAACCACCAACCTTTGGTTCATCTGGAGGATCATACTGCACGATATAATCCTAAAGAAGGGACGAGATGGTTTGTTAGCAGGGAACAAAATAGATCTAATGTTCAAAAATAACAGGTCAAAACCTCACCACGTCAGGGATATCAAGTCCACGTGCAGCCACATTAGTGCACAATAAGATGCCCTTTTCTGCCTTGCAAAAGTTAAAGAATGTTGTAGTTCGTTTCTGCTGCTTCTGTTTCCCATGGATATCAGAACACTCTATCCCAATGAAATTCAGAAGTTCTGAGTGGAACTTGACTGAATTACATGATGAAAAGAACACCATGACCTTCTTATTCTGTTTCTTTTTTAGGAAAGCATACAGAACCAGGAGCCTCTTCTCACTAGAAATGACACAATATCCCTGCTGTAAGCCTTCAACAGTAGCCTGCCAAAGAATCAAGGTTATTTTTCCAACAAAATACTGTTGAAAGCATATAGTTGGATAGCCAGCTAAATTAGTTCCTTACCTTTGACTTGTCATCATCAACTCCAACGTAAACAGGTTTTTCTTTACTTTCTTCATTTTTCTCAAATGACAATTTAGCAAATTTTTCAACCTGTGAGATACAACAAAGTATAAGAAGAGCAATCTATAGAAATCAATGAATGAGAAATATGAATAAACTGGATAACAGATCTACCAACCTCTGGAGTCTGTGTAGCAGAAAAAAGAACAGTCTGCCTATTCTGCACATCATCCATAATGCAAAGGAAGAAATAAAACATTAGTTCAGTGCAAAGTTAAAGGCTACGTTGAGCATATAAAATGAGAATTACATAAGATCGTATACCTGAGGTAGGCGTTTAAATATTTGTTTCATATCTTCCTCAAAGTTTTGCTCAAGTATGCGATCAGCTTCATCAATTACAAGGCACTACAAAATTAATAAAATTGTTGTTGTCAGAGATATGCAAAGTGGGACAGGGATCAGAAACGGCATATTGGCATTCCAAGGCATGAATAATGTATTGAGTTTCCATGAAACAAAAACAGATGGCGCATGAAAAGCCAGGAAGCAATGCTAGAGGAAAGCCCAGCCCAACCCAGTTCATCAAATCTCCCATGCTCTATACCAGGCTTAAGGCTGATCAAGGGCAAAACATTGAGCCCATCCCACCCAAACAGTATGATTAGAACACAGTTTCCCATTAGACAATAGAATAATTGATTTTGGGGGGCTGCAGTTACACTGCAATACAATACATACAAGTTTTAGCAACCTAAAAAATTAATCAGCTACCTCCTCCAACATTGTTCGCACTTCGGACAAACTAAATCTATAATTTTTTTTAGATCAACTACAAATCTATAAACTTGGTGGAACTAATAACAAACCCAGCAGAACCATGTAACAGAGATGAAAAATGGCCTGATAAAGATAGAAACCAATATTATAGGCAAGGACCTGCTAGAACGAACGATAAAAAGAAGAAAGTCAAGAAACATGAAACAGAGATAAAATATTTATTTAAAGAAGAAGCCACTATGCTTTACTATTTTACATAACCTCATACAACCAGCAATAATTTTATCTATACTCTCATTTAGTTTTCACATTCAAGCATGCAGTCAAGGAAAATTGCAGTAGATGGCAGAAGGCAAAGAATGCATTCGTAATGTTGTGGATAAGCAGGACTGAAGCAAAAAGTAGGTGTATAGCACACTAGAGATATGCAACTGCATGTTTGCGTTTGTTGCTTAATGCAGCAACTTTAAAATGTAATGGTACTCCAACAGAGAGTGCTAGAATTTAGTCGTGTTACCTTTAGCCTTTTGTATATGAAACTCTTGGTATTTGTTAGATGGTCCAAAAGCCTGCCTGGGGTAGCAACCAATAAATTGACCCCCTTCGCAAGCTGATCAGCCTCACTTCTCCGATTATTACCACCAATGATATATCCAAGAGTTTGCGAGTGATACTTCATTAACTCCTTGGCAACATTGTGTGTCTAGAGAGAATGAATCAGCGATGATTCAGAATTGCAAAATACATAGGTCAATTTGTTAACAATAGATTGTTTTTAGGATATCAGAACTACAACTATACAAAATTTAGATACTGCCACATTTACATCTTTTTCAAGTTTCAGAATTTGCCAATTTTTGGTAATTGCAATGTGAATAACCATTTTATGTAACTCATCTTAGAAACACCATAACATGAATAACATTGTCCATCATTTTTACAAGCCATTATCTTAACAAAGTGTAATTATTATCTCAGTTGGCACATCTGATTTCAAATGTTTCTCTCACAGAAAGCTCTTGTACAGCCTTTAAACATGTGGGTTCAATTGAAAGGGATACTGTTGCATCATGATTTGAAAAGGAAATCAACAACGACAAACCACATACCTGGATAGCAAGCTCCCTTGTCGGGCAAACCACAATAACTCCAGTACCATTCCTCGGTGAGAAGCGCAGGTGATAGAGTAGCTCAATCGCTGGTATAAGGAAGGCAAGAGTCTTCCCTGATCCAGTTTTGGCTGCGCCCATCACATCCTTTCCTTCTAACAGATGTGGTATTGATCGAGCTTGAATCTGCAAGCATGAAAGCAACCGCAACCCATTTCACTATATCAATAATAAAATCAAAAAGAGCAGTTTAATTACAGAGCTGTGCTGGGAACACAAGCAATTCGCGAGAAGAGCACTCTTTGGACCAATGCAATGGCGAATTTTAAACGGTGGTGGGCAGTACCTGGGTGAGGTGGGTGTAGTTCATCTCGCTGATAGCCTTTGCAGTGAGCTCAGAGATGGGGAGCTCCGAGAAGAGCTTGTTCGAGAGAATCCCGCTACCATCCCCGTTCTTCTTCTTCGCCTTCTTTTCCTCTTTCTCCTCCTCCTTTTCCTTCTTCTTTGCATTTTTCTCCTCCTTCTTTCCCTTCTTTTTTTCCTTGTTCTCCTCCTCCACCGTCTCCTTCACCTCCTCCTCGCTCTCATCCTCATCATCCTCACTCCCCTCCTCCACCTCCTCGTCTTCGTCCTCGCTATCTAACTGCTGCTGCATCTCCTCTTCCTCCTCGTCGCCGTCGGAGGCGGTGTCGTGCACCGTTTCCTCCTCCTCGGAGTCCGACTCCGGCGGGGCAACGACGGGCTGCTTTCGCTTCTTCGACGGTTTGGCCGACCTCATGGTCGCCGCTGCGGGGCTCATGGCGGCGGCGGCGGGCGAGAAGGGGAGGGACGCGGCACACCTTCGCTAGGGTTTTAGGTGCGTAACGGCGACGGGGTGGTATTAACGGCCGTCGGCAGGGGTCTCGGTCCACTTTGCGCGCGGCGTGGTCCCACCTGCAGCGCCTCCTGTCCGTCCGTCTAAACGCGGCCCGCCCAACAATGGTTGTGGACCTGTGTCTGTGTGGTCTATGGGCCACTTCCTGCCTGAAAGTTTCTGGAGACTTCATTTTGATTTCATGCTTCTCAAGGATGGTACATCACTGTTTTGTTTCAGAGCACAAGCACAGACGGTTTCACTCAGGTATCAGGCAATTAAGGAAGACCAATTTATCCATATTATTTGCATGATAAAAACCAATGATTAGCTAGTCGCGCTACTCATGGCTTTCCATTCACAAGCCGTATGCGATTTCAGACGGTACTGCTGTAATAGTGGAGAGCCCTGGCATGAATGTCCAACTTCCAAGCAACAACCACATAGCTACTGACGAGATCGAGCACTAATAAATTACCGCATACAGAACCAGATGCTACAGTGGAATTAAGTCTAATGCACAGATGCTCAGAAGGGGGGAAAGAAAAAGACAGAACTCATGGCTTTAGGCAGTGTAGGCATCCCGAAACCAGACGATATTGCTCCCGAACACTGTTTATACATGGAGATACACATACAGATGTGAATTGTACAGCGCCAATCGATGCGTGCGGTGTGCCTAGTGTACATCTCAACATGACCTCCAAGTAGCAGATAAGGGCTTGGCTTATGGGCTGTGAATTCAGCCACTGTGTTAATGGACCATCTCATCTCCTCGTTGGCTCAGACATTGGTGGTAGTAAGAGTAGCAGCAATCTGCCCTAACGACACCAATGATGTATCACCATCTCATTGGATTCTTGTCTATCCATGCTAAAGCAAGCAATTTCACCAAGTATTTCATACCCAGGTGACAAAAAAAGGGCTCTCCCGGCACCCCTAATGTGCCGCGGAACATTTTTCTTGACCATTATTTGTGTGCTCGTCTTTCACCAAGACTGGCGCATCATCAAAACCACCTACTGGCACCAGGTCATTTAGGTCAAGGAATTTTCTCCGGACACTTCTATCCTCCCTGCCAGGAACAAGTGCCTTCTCTATGCGCCGCTGCTGCGCTTTATTTACTTCATCATCTTCTTCATCTTGGTCTTGGCTTGTTGTTGAGAGTTCCATATCATTTTTTGCATCAGAGCCAGCATCTGGATCTGATGCATTGCATTTCTCTTGCTTTCCAAATTCTGTATCTCTGCCAGAAATATCATACTGCTGATAGTTAATACGTGGACGAGTGGAACGCTTACTGCGTCTGATGCCAATTTGGATTTCATCAACAGATCTCGACTTGGCCCCTTGAGGGTTGTCAAGTGAAAATCTAGTGTACCATTGGAGCTCATCTGCGTCTTCACTAGCACTCAGAGAATGATGGTCCACTTCATTGTCACCATCACTGGCAACATGTTCCAAGCGAAACTCTTCATCATTTTCAGAAAGACTTGCCTTTTGCCGTTTTCTACTTCTAAGGTATTCCTCATCATACACTGCTTCACCAATGATATCATCATCACTGTCAAAGTTCGGATCAATGTCTGATACAGCCTCCACAAAGTCTTTTGTGTACTTTTGAGATCTTTTTCTCTGCCTGTAGCTACAACAGACCAACACATTTCAATAGGCTAATAAGTTCTATAAGCAAAACAAATAAGCACCAAGAGTTAAAGACCTTACCTACGATGAAGGGTTGCAACCTTCGCTTCACGGTTGTTTGCTTGGTAGAATCCTTCACATAATGGTGAGGGGCCGATCTCAACATTCTCACTTTTCCTGTCAATAATATAGCACAGAAAGTTGTCTCATGATTTATGTTGCCGCTGTAAATCCATTAATAGATGAAAATATCATGAACAGAAAAATCCACCTACTTTATTTTTTTAATGGCTTCATTTATTGAACGGTCATAATCATCTGCACGATAAATTAAGAAAAAAAATCAGGATAACAATTAAACAGTATAGACACTGCTCTTGTTTCAACAGACACTGCTCTTGTTTCAATAAACACCATGTGATACATCAAATGAAGACATAGATACTATGACTTTAGAATGAAGTTTTGCAGTATTGCACATTAAAAACATGGCATGTACATGTATCATTTGACTTAAGCGAGGACCTTTCATGAGTAACTGCAATACATTCATGACTCATGTACAAGGTTAACAGATTACTTGGAAATGGGAAATACTTGCTGACATTTATCAAATGATGAGATAAGTAGATTATAAGTAGCTTTATTAACATACCAGTAAGACCAACTACATATGACAAACACAACAATTAGCAAATATTCAGGTGAAACCAGCAATGACAATAAGGCCACAGATTTACAGCTGCACAACTACACTTAGATTGGCGAGTTCAAATCACAGGATGATTAGGAGACGTAATGATATGGCAATATTAATGACAGACATGATAGTCAAACATCTAATACCAAAGTGACTACATGAACAGAAAGCAGTAGCAACTAATCCACATAAAACAGAGAAACGCCAATTTAGCCATTTGAATGACTCCTCTACAACCAGAAGATCAAGAGGCTCAAATCATTTGAGTGGTTATTTGGTTATGAACCAAATGGCTATCAGCATCTCATCGTAGTGGAATAGTACAAATGGATTGTATGAAAGTACATGCAATGAACTAATAAGGAACAATGTTAACTTCAGCCTTGGAATTACCAAAAGTATAAGTGACACGTTTCCTTTCACGACGAGAGCGGCCAGATGTGAATCCATTCACCGTCAAGTAGCTGTCAAGGAGAAGGGCTTCTCTTTGCTGCTTTTTCAGCAGCTTCTCTTTCTTCTGCCAGAGAAAACAATGGTAACTTATAATACAAAATGAGAATAGCAAGGCACCTTATCCTTTGCAAACAATTTAACTCTATGAGAGCTGCAGTGAAATACCTTATGAATCTTTTCTATCTCTGGAAGATAATTGAACTTCAGCTTCTTGCCAAGTGAGACTTCTGTCCTGTTCCTACTTGAAAAGAGTTTTTCCTGAATAAGATCAGCATAAAAGAAATTATGTCATTAAAATTTAGAGGTTTGACTAGGAGGAGAAAGTATATACATCATTTTTTGTCAAATTCTTAATTGATTCATTGCCACTACACGTTTGCATTTTGATTTTCATAAGCTCTTCCGGTGTCTTTCAAATTTCCAGTGTAAAACGAGACAGGGGTGCTCGGAAGTATATTGGACCTTGTTTGGAAATGGAAAGCTAAAAACAAATTAAGTTGAAAGTTACCCCCAAAGTATGGTATCTTATCGGCTAATACAATGCTGCATGTAGAGACCTATTCAGAAAGATCAACCAGGAATTCAGAAAAACATAATCTCTATTCTCTACAGAGATCCAAGCATGAATTGCTATACTCAATGACTAATTAGTCATCATACAATGCAATGGAAGTTCAGTAATTCATAATGTTCAAGCAATGGCCACCATGTTTTACAAGATGGCCATGCCTGCCGCAATATTTTGTAACAACAACGGCCATTGACTTGTATTATCATAACATAATCATAATCATGAGTGCTTAGGTATAGCCTGTATAGGCAAAAGATGAGCTAATCAATGGTTCCGTTTATTAATAGAGAGCCTAAAGAAATGTATATGGAGAACTTGAAACTCACCGCGGCTGTATTGAACTCATCAAAGTTGGATGCCACAGCCTCCCATTGATAGGTTATAACAGGAACACTTGAGACTCCCTTTCCTTTAGATCTTTTTGTTGGCTCCATATACTCCACTCGTCTAATTTCACGATACAACCGATGCCCAAGGATTGGGTCATCTTCATACCTGTAGCGCAACAGATGAGTAGAGATGCTCTAAAGTATGTTTCATAATTTCTGTTGAAAGTTATTGTTTGCCCACCAGTATGAAATTCCATGTGAATCTCCGCCAATTCGTTCTTTACGAAAGATGGGAAGATGATAACCATGCTTCAAAGAACTATCGATGAAATTCCGAATATCCTCTTGCTGCAAAATAGGTACTAGCAGATTCAGCACATGTTTCAACTTTCAAATTGAAGCGCCTAATATAAAAAATGTTCACAGCCACACGACTCCATCATTAAGTTTGCAGCAAAGCGCATATCAACAGTCGACAATGTGCAGATATTAAGAGCATTTACCAGCTCGTAATGGGTGTTGCATGAATTTTAATTAAAGTCGGGAAGATCACACAAACACTTCTTTGCACCTCTTGCTATCAACCACACAATTCATTCACACGGGAATACACGACAAGAGGTGCTTATGTGCTCTCACAAAAAACGTAGAAGGCAGTTTTAAAGTAAACTGAGGTTCAGATTTGCAAACATGCTCTACTTAACCCCTACAGCCTCCCGCATCAACATATGTTCTGAACTTCTTATATAAGTTTTCCTTCATTCTTTTTCTTTTTTCTTTTTCTTTATCATTCCACCTCAAGGGCTGATTTGTCCCTTCTCGATCGTGATTTGTATCAAGAAAACTCCATTATAAATGTCTGTCTAGTCTAGCATATAAAGTAACCTTGGATCAATTATTAGGTCTAACATGTTTTAGCACCACAATTGTTTTCAGATATTAACTAATATAAGTAAAAGAACATCTTCAATAAACTTAGCCAATAGTAGGATGCTATACAAAAAGAAAAAGAAAAGTTCTTGCTTGCTGGAGACAGAGCATACACATTATACTAATTACTCAACGGCCCAATAGAATATTTAGCAGAATCCGCAAAGATGTTGAATGTGACAAGGGATTTAAGGATACTAAACTCTGATCACCTAGGACAGTTAGTATAATTCAAAAAGGCAGCAATTGTATTATCTAAACATTTTGCAGAATAATCAGTGCACACACCTCACAACGTATATCACATATAGCTTTCAGGATCACTAATCGAGTCGCTGGATCAAGTGCCCTGTACAGTTCAATTTCCGCTCTGAACAAGACAAAACAATCAAGTTAAAGTTATCAAAAATACTATTAGAGCTAGATACCCAATTAAGGAACAACCAGGATAAGAACTAACCCATGTGAGGCGATAATTGGTAGATCGCCTTCTGCAACCTGCAGTTCTAACCATTATTAGCTCATCAACCAAATGCAGTTTCATCCGTTATGTAAAATTGATCTTGGCGAGGAACATCATATACCCAGTGCCACCAGTGCTTCAATTTTTTACATAACACTGTTACCCATGTTCCACGTCCCATGGCAATTCGAGCAACTGGAGGAATTGACTGCAAAGATGCATACAAAATTGTGTAAGGTACTTGAAAGATGGTTACTATGATTTGTAATCTAATTAGGGTCAATGGACAAGCCAGACAGACTTGTTAAACATGGTATTTCATGACTGAACTTGTTACTTCTTCTGTTCCATTCCACATATATAGATCTTTAGAAAAATTACCTGAACATAGTCATTAGCAGTACACAGTAGGGTCAATGGAGTAGTGAAATGTATTACTAGATACACATGGTTGACTGCTACAGTAACACACTAACACTAGCTCTCATTTGAAATAGCCAGAATTTCTAGGTTCACATGATTCATAACACACTAGCACATACCAACACGAATAACCAAAATTACTGGAAGGATGCTCCAAAGAAGAAGATCATCCTGTAGCAGTAGAATCATAATCCTTATTTCATATATTTGGCAAATTTACTCCCCCAACATATTAAGCATCACTTCAGAACAAGGTGCGCCAAGCGAACTTGGTATTTAACACCATTGAATCTCACAAAGCATTGCCTGATGGACTTCTAGATGTTGTATACACTCCTATAACAGTGACGACCATTATTTGCCAAAAATCAGAATGCACAACCCATGGCACCTAGAGGCATGCAACCAGCAGTTGACCCCCATCTAACACCACACAGCTTTCAATTCCGCAAGCAATTAGCGGCAGCAAGGCAGCAGCATAGTTAAAGTTCATGATGAATGCCAAATAACCGAAACAGGCGCCAACTCACCTTTAACAGAGGCATATGCACGTCGTCTAGTATGCCATTGGGCGTTATGATCGCGTCCTCCAGCTCCTCTGCGGTGAACTCCACGGCAATGTTCAGCAATGCCCGGAACACCTACAGCTCCGAAGCAGATCAGTCATGTTCCCGAACAATCAACTTCGAAAGCAAACCACTGTACAAGCCCCTATGGCCCTATGTGGGTCAGAAGCAGTGGGAGGTTTAAGGGTACGGCAGGAGAGCGCTTACGTTGAGGAAGTTGAGGACGGAGGCGAGCTCCCACATGCCGCGCAGCCTCCACCGCGGCAGCTCGGCGGGCGACTCCGGCTCCACCACGAGCGGCGTCACCACGCGATACTCCGGCGTCTCGTCCCCCGCATTCCCGCTCCGTCTCGGCCGCGGCGGAGGCGCGGGCGCGGGCACGGGCGGCGGCGCGTTCGGACGGTGGTGGCACGCGCGTGGAAACCGCGCCCTCCTCGGGGTCAGCGCCGCGGGATCCTCCCGCGCGACCTCCCCCTCACCCGCCGGCTGCTGCTGATCCTGCGGCGGGGAGGCGGCCGCCATCGCCGGGGACCCCCGTTTGGAAGGGCCGGATCGGGGGTCTAGATCAGGGAAGGATTCGGGCTCGTGGGGGAAGAGGTCTCCGACTCACTGGGAGCGGGCAGACTGAGCAGGTGGCGCCATGGGAGGGGACGCCATGGGAGGATCGAGCGGGGAGGGGAAAGGAGTGAGGACTGAGGGACGGGGAAGAAGACGGGGGCGAAAGCGGAATTTCGTGTGCGAGATCAGAAGAGGTGTTCGGGAACAAATCAACAGAACCGTTACCGCGTCTATAGGGCAGGGGTAAAAAGGAGATTTCGCTAGCTGTGCTGGGTTTTCGGGAGGTTTTGCTTGGGCATGGTCATCAGAGATTCAGAGTGCACCGGAAGTCCGGATCCGGAAGGATAGATAGATACACAATATCATAGCGTCAACACATGGAACTGAAGAGGAGAAAGAACTGGTTTATTCATCATTCTTACAAACGGACGCCATCTACAGAAATTCCAAGGAACACATGAATAGGAGAAACGCAGTCTTGGGATTCAGATGGGATGAAGAAAATTGTACTCGCCTCAAAGTACATGTTCCTACTGGCATTACAGCTCCAAGCATGAATAAAACTGCGTTCGGAACATGACAGTTTCAAAAAAAGAATCTAGAACCATGGGCTTGACTGATCATGGTTCACTTTATTAGAATACTACTCTGGATTCGTCTTGTTCATGACACCCGTTCATAGGCTCCGCCAATCTGCATGTGAAGCCATTCTGAAGCCGATGCGCCCTGGGCGTATTCTCTTGGGGTTTGGGTATCAAATGTCAGTCCAGGAGCTGTGCTGTATGTCTGCGCAACAAACTGCAAACAGGAAGGCCTTAAGTAAACATAGCAAAAATTTACACAACACTGAAAAATAAGGAAGGGTGAATCGTTCGGAAGACAATGATAAAAATCCGATATGTCCGTGGTGTATTCTCTGAAAATGTGAACTGAAGCCCTATAACAGTGCATAATTATTCAATTCAGAAGTGTAGCTTTGTCAAGTTCAGCAATGTTCGCAGTGGGTCACATATGGTCTGAAAGCAGAAAAGAAAAGCACACAAAGAATCGACACAAAAAAAGCAGATCATTGTACTTCACTACAAATTTAAAAAATTGACTTACATCTTTGGATGGAAATGCTTCAACTCCATTGTTTGCATGGGCATTAACTGCCTCCAGCTTC
Source organism: Echinochloa phyllopogon (assembly GCA_033239725.1). NCBI lineage: Eukaryota > Viridiplantae > Streptophyta > Magnoliopsida > Poales > Poaceae > Echinochloa > Echinochloa phyllopogon. The sequence continues at coordinate 3,301,733 of BTCW01000009.1, read as the reverse complement.
ATTGACAGGAACTGCAAACACAGATTATAACTTTAGCTTGAATGCCAATGGTAATGCAATTCCATAGGAGCAATATCTGCGCAAAACTGGCATACCTCAACTTGGCATTGCAAAGACTGGATATAATTAATTATCTCGTCAAGTACTGATGCTTTCCCAATAACCTGACCAAGCAAGCAAAAAAAATCATTATGACATTACTGTAAGTGAAACTCAGGAAGGATTGTAGCTTATTCATATAGCAAAAGAACTATGTATGTTTAATTTATGGCACATGAGGAGACACAAACAATGCTGAATGTCTATTGAGATTGAAGTGCACCTTGTTGCATCCAGGGACGAGATCTTGTAGAACTTTCATCCGTTCACTTATTTTCTCACGCCGTGCCTGTAAAAAGGGCATAACTTTTGGTGGTCAAGTTGGTGATGTATGCATGCAAATACCTATAGCAGCAATATCTCTAAGCACTTCAATTCGCAACCGCATTTCAACACTGCAGCACATGGTTTGAATTCATACTATGCATTTTTACAAACAGGCGTCAAGGTCAAAACAGAAAATGTTACAACAACTTACCCTTTCTGCAAGACTATGACTGTCAGTTGCTTGGCCCCTTCTTGCCCTGACATGGATGTAATCTTGTTTCGCTGGCTCTGGTGCTGGAGGGTTTTTACTAGCAGCCTTGCCAGCACTTCTTGAGTCATTTTCAACCTCCGTTCTTAGGCCCCCATTATTGTCATTGGATTTATTTGCTTTAAAACGTTTTGGTCCTGAATCTGTCTGCTCATAAAAAAGATCAGGGTAAGCAAGGGAAGGAACAGTTACATCTTCAATCTCTGCAAAAGCCATATGTATTGGATAATTTTCTTTTAGAATGTAACTGAAATCTTATCATCTCAAAACTCAGAAACAGTTATCTAAACTGTCATCATTCAAGACAGAACATGATTTGTGAACATAAGGAGCAACTGGCATTGCAACATGCCAATAAAATCACAACAATGCTAACAGACCAATAATGATTCACCCACCAATATGATTAAATATGTCTTCCAACAATGCTAGCACGGGACGCTACTAAATGCAAGCATAATTGCATAAATACTGATACGAACGTCTATTTACGTTCATTGTAATTCCAAGCACTTATAGATCTTATACTGAATTACTGATGCTGGATGCTGAAATTCTACGGGACTGGTGGGGACCATGTTACCTAGCATTGTTGAGAATGTGAATTCTAACCAAAACACTTGTGGACCAACAGTAGTTGGGTAAGTACTGGAAGAAGTTGATTGTACTTAATTGTTTGTCTAGCTTAGCAGCAACTTTAATTTATTAGAGCATCATGGAATGCACAGATCCAACAACGATGGCATTGAAAGTGGAGTTACCAAGCACATATGCGGCCATTTAAGTAGTTGCCTCCCGAAGGCCTCATGCCATCATGTTAAATTGACAGGAGAAAACTGGCAGTCTTAAACATTGTGAGGAGACAATAAAAATGGAACATATGTACAGACTACAGAGTAATTGGCCTTCCAATTTAACCGTAGTATCTGAATACGGAATTATATAACAAGAGTATGACTATGGATGTACAGAGTTCAAACCCATCAGGTACTTTTGCTAGTAGTATGAAGTATGGAATAGCCTTTAATTTACATAATTTTGCTGAATTCTCGAGTATCTGCATGTTCTTGGATATCACAAAAGTTTTTTAACACCGACACATCAGGTGTAAAGGTATTGATCATAGCCTCCAAGCTATTTTATATAGTGTTAACATTCGCATACTTTTACAGGACTTTCTAAGCATTTCTTGGCACTTCTGAAATCAAACTATTCTTATGCGTGCAAAATTAGTTCAAATACATACTGTCTACAGTTCTACGCCACGAGCTCTGGCTGCAATTTGCTCACTCAGCTGCACAAATTACTGAATCAAACTACACAAAGTTAATCAAAACAGCAATCCAGAGTTATACTGCCAAGATTAGCACAACGAACACCGAACTCGGCAGTGATCAGTTAAGCACTAAATTATGATGCTACTGTTTTCCTTGGAAACCTCCCAATTCCCAGCCGTGAAGCTCCATTGGCCCCAAAACCCCCAATGCCACACGGATCACGACCAATGCGGGAGAGAACCTACCAAATCCTGGCCGCCGCCGCCCGAAGTGGAGACGATCCGGGACGAGTCGTCCTCGGACGCCGGTGCCTCCCGCTGCTTCCTCCGTCCGGCGCTGCCTCCTCCGCGGCCACCACTGCTCTTCTCCGTGACGGCTGAGGTTGCCTCCACCGCGCGGCCGCCGCCCGCGGCGAGGTGAGGTGGGCGCCAGAGCTCCGCAGCGACCGCCGGGGCCGGGTCCATGGCCGCTGGTGGTGAAGCAACTCGCGAGGTGGGTCTAGGGTTTGGGAGGCGCGTGCGATGGGACGAGCTGGTGGGGAGACTGATGCGACCAGATCGGGGAGGTGGAGGGAGAGCTCGCAGTGGCACTGTACAGTGTGGAGGGAGGGAAGGAGGGGGCAGCGCTCAGAGAAGACTGGAAAGGGTAGCGTGGGGGAGTAAAGAAATGGGGCCTCGGGATTTTGCCACGCGGTGATTGGGGGACTAGGGCTGACCCTGACACGATTGGGGTAAAGTAAACGCGCTTTCACCGCTAAGTATGAATACTTTACTAGGGGTACTGGTTACTTTACACAATTTACACTCTGATATACGGTAAAACTGATCAAATGCACATATTAAAAGGAAAAAGTCTAAATTACTATTGTGGTTATATTAGTTGATATCTAATGTTATATTGGTTATTTTTTTATGTTGCGACTGAGGTTGCGATGAGAAATCTCTCATTAGACGTTTCAGCGTTAGCAGCTCCCAAAACTTATAAAAACAGAGAGACCTCGCTTGCAATGGACGAACAACATTCATTGTACAGCATCATTCAATTACTATAGTCTGATTTCCTTTTCCCCTCTTTATGTGGGTTCTGTTCAGGCTTATTTTTTGTGCGATGGAAGTTGGTAGATGATAGTCCCATCGTTTCAAATTGTTAGTAAATTTATGTTTGCTTAATTAAACATCTTTGATTCTAGTAATTAAGTTTATAAAAATATAATAATTTATACAATACCAAGTAGGTACACAATCAATATATATTTTGTGATGGATATAATGAAGTTAATTTTACGTTATAGATGGTGATGTCGTCTTTCTATTAACCCAGTCAAAATTGAACAAATTTGATTTATGATAGAACTAAAATGATTAGTAAATTGAGAAGGAGGGAGTAGCATGTGTTATCCACCCACTATTATATGAAAGTTTTATGCGTTTTCATGGTATGAATAGTTAATCGGTACTTGGTAAAACTATATACGCTCTTCATATATGATGACAAATTAACAATCCATCATTTGCCGTTTACATTTGAAAAAATTTAAGTTCCAGTGGGGTCGTGTTTTGGTCGTGGTGCTTAAGATATTTCCACGCAAACTATAAAAAGACATGCACGAGTTCAAAAGTTAAAAATTACACTTTCAAAGATTTTCTACACATTCCATAGTGGACTTTAATCCTTGATTTTCTTTATTATAAGGGTTATCTAGAATATACTCCATTTGTTTTAAAATATATGATATCAAAATAATAATTGATTTGTTAAACTTATATGATTAGCATTATACTTTTTTTCTCAGTTCAATTACATGAAATGAAAATAACTTCAAATCTCAAATTTTGAAAAGTCCAATGTAGTATTTCTCTGTCTCATCATTCACCTGAAAACATGTGTTCAACTATAGAGATGACACGCTTCACTAATCTCTGCACGATTGCTCCCTTATAATCAATGATTTTTTAAACGGTAAACGGAGGCTAGTCGGTCGACCATCGTTTAGGGTTTAATGGGGTTTAAACGGCTATTGAAACGGGTTTAAACGGGTTTAAACGGGTTTAAACGGCCTAAACGGCCGCCTACCGTCTAGCGTTTAAACCCGTCTAAACGGCCGTTTAGGAAAACACTGCTTATAATAAAACAACTGGCACCAAGTTGTTTTAAATTCACGATAATTTTAAAAGGAGAAAAAGGAAACCAAAAGCTCGATAGCTCCTCAGTCCATTGAAAGCCTCGAAGACTCAAGTCCAACAAGCAAACGCATTCCATTAAAAAAACAATATTCTCAAAAAAAACAAAGGCACGACTTCGCTGATAATAAAAATTATTGTATGGGCTGATACGCAAAACTCCACCAACGGAATTTGATTTCCTTTCCCTTTCGACTCCACCATTTGTCCATTTCCTCTCCTTCCACTCCACGAAGCGAAACCGACCTTTCCCCCCTCCCCCGCATCCCACCTCGCCAAGATCAGGGTTTCGCCAGCCGCGAGGCCTAAATCAATCACCGGAGGCGAGCTAAGCTCCACGAGCGGGGGAAGAGGGGGGATACAGAGGAAGGGGCGGCCATGGGGCAGCAGTCGCTGATCTACGCGTTCGTTGCCCGTGGCACGGTCATACTGGCCGAGTACACGGATTTCACCGGCAACTTCACCACCATCGCCTCCCAGTGCCTCATGAAGCTTCCGGCGAGCAACAACAAGTTCACCTACAACTGCGACGGTCACACCTTTAACTACCTCGTGGAAGACGGATTCAGTGAGTTCTCCTGAGTCCTGACATCCCGACTGATTTACCCGGTGCGATTCGTTGCGGGTTTTATCCGATCTGTTTGGATCAGTGATGGTGCAGGCTGATTTGGGCTACATGGGAATAGATCTTGTGGATTTGCTGGACATGTGATTAGGTCGTTTTGATTGTAGTTGGTGATCGGTTTGGTTGGTGACGTGGTGCATTGTGCAGTTTGTGTCGTGTGAGAAGAAAAATGCTCCTAGTTGTTTATTACTTAATTACATGGTGAAGCACTAGCTGTTAAGCATTCTTTGAGACTCGAGTTTGATAGTACGTCTCGAGATGTGGGAGTATTGTGGTATTTTTGCTGAATAATACTTGCTGCTTAGTTAAGGTCAGGGCATTCGCAATAGCTGCAGCAGTAAAACAGTAAGTCAACCACTGCTGCCTATAGATGTTTGTGCTATTTTTAGTCAATGTATTTGGTGGTTACTGTTGTGTGCTTGGCTCCTTGCTGGACATGCCCCCCGTGTACATTTTTGACACAGAAATGTAGTCTGAAAGTTTCTGTGTAAGTAATTCCTCTTGATTTAAGAAGCAACATAATTGCCTTCTGTATTTCCTAATGAATGATGATTTGAAATGATTGTCACCTTTTTGTCATGATATGATGGCATGTTAAGTTTCCATGGACCATAAGCTTTATTTTGATGTTGTTTAGAGATGTTGTCGTCAGTGATGACTTCATCAATAATAACTGATATGACACAGTTGTGGTAGGTAATCTGTCTTTGCATTATCATAATCATACTAAGGTTTATTTATTTGTTTGAATAGGGGGTACATGGATCCAAACGCATAGGATTCAGTTCAAATTTGATCTAATAAGTTCTAAAAGTTTCTGAAGCAACCCTCAACAAAACATGCTATAAACAATTCCCTTATGATGCTAACTATTGATTCATCATGTTAGAAGAGCTCCTCTTAAGAATATTTTTATATTGTAATGAAATCAAGTGTTCATTGTGTGGGCACCTTGGGTTTTGTTTTCTTGACATTTACCTTGTTTCAATCTACCTCTGGGCCTTTACGCTGACTACCCCTATTTTATCCATGTAGCCTTCCGCATGCATACTCTACAATTTCAATGTGACATCAAATCAGATTGATGATTCTCGTTGAGTGCATGTACTGAAGTTGTTATGAGTTATAATATCTGTAACACCTTCATCTTTTTCCGATTGCATGGTACTATTCTCGGTAGCAATTTATATGCCGTTGTTATAACTGAATGTATGATAAGGTGATTTGGAGGAAATAATATTGGGCTATCGAATGTTAATGTTTGTATTTGTTGCCTGAGTATTGTTGCTTCACATGCTAATAAGGTATGTGTTTTCATGACTTGAAAACCATCCATTAAGGGTTGATGCCAAAAGTTTCATGTTGCAAGCATGGTTTCATCATTGTTTTCTTTTGTAAATATTCAGAACGTGCTTGTCTAATGCTCTGTCATAAACTACGGTCTTCCTCAGTAAAATTTTTGTGTTGCAATTTGTGCCCATTCTAAATTTGGGAGCTATAGGTCTAATGCCGTACTTTGCTTTGCAGCATATTGTGTGGTTGCTGCTGAATCAGTGGGGCGACAAGTTCCCATTGCTTTCTTGGATAGGGTTAAGGAGGATTTCACGAAAAGATATGCTGGTGGGAAAGCTGCTACTGCTGCAGCTAACAGCCTCAACCGAGAGTTCGGGTATGTATCACCAAGTTGTAAAACTCAGTGAAGATATAATGCCTCGTTGGACTAACTGTTTTTTTTTTCAAAATATGAATGTTTTGTAGATCAAAACTTAAAGAACACATGCAGTATTGTGTGGACCACCCTGAAGAGATTAGCAAGCTTGCAAAAGTGAAGGCACAGGTTTCAGAAGTCAAGGGTGTTATGATGGAAAACATCGAAAAGGTACACCTTTCTTGTTTTGGGGAAGATTGCTCTTGCTTTATAATCAGCACTGCCAATATTGAGGGCCATCATAGAAGTCTTAGGGCCTGTTTTAGCTTCCGGAAAGCCAAAAGCTAGTATTGGCTTTTCAAAACCAAAAGCCTACACAGCTTCTTTGAAAAGCTCCAAAAACTGCGGCTCAAACAAACAGGCCCTTAATAATGTTCTCATTGCTCTTTTTTTCCTTCTTCCATGCAGGTTCTAGATCGTGGAGAGAAGATTGACCTGCTCGTCGACAAAACTGAGAATCTGCACTCACAGGTCTTCATTCGTTCCTTTCTCCTGTCCTGTATTGATCTTCTGGGTATTGTATTTTGTCTTTTTTTAGCGTAAGAATAGCTCTAAGCAGCATGTGAGATGATAAGTCACTGCTGCCGCAATTGAGCCTGGGTCCAGAAATATGCTACATTGATATCATGCTATGTTTCTCATCGTAGCTCTACTGCCAGCCCTCTGAATATGTTTACCAGTGTAGCATAGGTGCTCTTAATAATACATTAAAGCATCAAAACCATTAGTTGTGGTGTTAGGAATGGCTGTGTTGGCTTAAATCAGTTCGTCATCTATTATCAATTATTATAGGCTGCTGACTGTTGATTACTAGAAACTTTTAAGACTGACAAACACTGAGGACACCATCTTTTACTTGTTAAGGTGATACACGAGTGTAAATACAAAGTGCTGAAATGAATTTGTAATCTTTCTTAACGGTTAGGATGTATTTTTGTTGATATGCTCTTTTGTTTTGAACAGTGAATGATTTTAAAATTGATGGTAATTTTGTGATATTGGCATGACCAATTTTTTGGGGTAGCAGAAACAATAGCCGGTATCTGATAGCTTCAGTCGTTTGTGCATGCAGGCACAAGATTTCAGGCAGCAAGGAACAAATGTGAGGAGAAAGATGTGGTTACAGAACATGAAAATCAAGCTCATCGTCCTGGGAATCATCATCGCTCTTATTCTGATTATTATCCTCTCTGTCTGCCACGGTTTCAAATGCCATTAATCACAGAGCAGATAGTCCAGACTGATACATTCAACTGCACATATTATACTGCTGCTTCCAGCAAAAAAGCGTATGATCTTTGATCTTCAGTTCTTTCTCTAGTGTGTTCTGGCCCAGTCATTGTGCATAGGTCTTTTACGTTGTCTCAATATTTGCTAAATGTTGGATGGTGACTGGGTTAAGTGTGTCAAACTGTCGTGTATTTTTGGAGGCTATGTATGTATAGCCTGGATATGAGTAGATTTACTGAACTGCCCCGCAATGCTGTGCTTTGCCTTCTGCTTCTCTGATAATAATGTGCGCGTTTGGGGTGTGCTATTGCATTAACCTCACCTTATTTAGCAAAGAAAATGCAGCTTGGAAATATGAACGTGGAATCCTTTTCCTGTGTCTTGGCATTACTGTAGGAGTTTTGTTTTTCAAACGAACATGTCATTCCATTGAACTTATGCTCGGACAAATCATGGGCAACCACCAACGACATAGGCAGACACCGAACAGAAGTTGGGAATAACTCGTCTTAACTCGACAAAACATACTTGCTAACAAAATGAAAGGAAGAACTGATTGTTTGGCTTCTCTGTTGATGCACCAGACGTTCAGACTCCAGACCTCGTAAACGTTACGTCGCTGGCTGGCTTCAGGCCCGGCGAAACATGAATCGGAGTCCGCTGCGTCAACTCGATCAGACTCGCTGGCGCAGTTCGGCTCAGCACTTGGTTGCCAGCTTCGCGGAACAGCGCGCAAGAGGCTTGAAAGCAAAAGCCAAGCCAAGCCAAAATGCCTTCATCAATAGGTGCCGTGCCTCCTGCCGCTTGCGCGCCTCGGCATCCTCTGATTCGGCTGAGACCCGATGTACCCAGCGAACGAGCTGCGTTCCCATCATTCCTCATCACAAGAGGTGCACTCGATCCGCCGCGGCAGGCACGATGCTGCCACGCGTGACCTCGCGGTGGGCACGCCATTCGCAGCTCTGTCCTTGCCAGCGGCCAGCGGCGTTCGTCCGCCGTGGCGACCCGCTACGACATTCTAGGTGCGGCCCCGGGGCGGATCGAGCCGTACCGTACGTCCGCCGCTGCCGGAGCACGGCCCGTGCTGCACGCGCTCCGGCAGGTGGCGCGGCTCCAGTAGCGCAGTGGCCACCGCGAACGCCGGTGCCGGTCGGTTCGTCATGACTCATGAGCATTTGCAGCCGCATTTACCATCCTTCTCGCAGTCTCTCCCTGGTTTGTTCTGCTGCGGCAAATTTATGGCGATCTCTGGGAGCAGCAGCTGAGCTCAAAATGCTCCGCTCAGTTCATAGCCTCGCTGCACCGGCGCATGAGTGTATCGTAGTAGTACAATAGTGGCGCAGCCGCGCAGTGATGATACTGCTCGTGGTACGGACGCCGGATATGCTCCTCCTCCTCGCTCGCTCCCTCATGCCGTGTCAGTCTTCGGGGAGGTAAGCCAAGCCAAAGCCACTGCAAAGGCCTCCACGCGCGCGGAAGGCCCTGCCGATCCGCTTCCATGTTGAGGGAATTTTTTTTTAATTAATATTATCTTAATTCAAAATTACAAATTAATTCCTCTGATTTGCGGAATTACATAAATGTGGTACTATCGTCTGCAGGGTAGACGAAAATAGAGATTTCGTCTACCCAGTAGACGAAATTACTAATTTCATCTATCCATCAGAAGAAAATACGTTTTTCATCTATTCAGCAGACGAAATCTCCCAAATTTCTAATTAAAAATAGATTTCGTCTACCCGGTAGACGAAATCTCCCAAATTTTCAATTAAAAATAGATTTCGTCTATTCGCTGGACGAAAATAGAAAACCGCAATTTCAGCTAAACATTTTCCCATCGCGCTAAAAATTATCTTTCCATTCAGAGAAACCATTCGCTCGAACGAAGGCCGTTACATATTTTATCAGGACGATGGATGGATTAATCGTGGGCGCGCACCCGATACAGCATCATAGGGCGCAGCGCGTGTGCTTGAACCGGAGCAACCGGTCCCTGAGGTCGAACTCCCAGAGGTGCTCTTGCTGCAGGATGTTGCCGATGACCGACACCCCGGGCCACGCACCCTCCTGCACGCGGAATATTAGTTATTCGGAAATATTATGATTTGCGGGTTATATAATAATAATGTATAACATGTTTTGAAGTGTATAAAAATATTATAAGGAATTTAAGAGCAAATTATGTATAATAAGTTGTAAAACTTACAAATGGATGCATTAGGGTGGTGAGTACAAATATGCCAATTCATCACTATACAGTACTTCAATGTTTGTTGCACACTTTGTATTTTTTTAACCTAGGGACCTAAATTTCGTCTACCCAGGAGACAAAATTTATTTTGCAGACGAAATCTATTTTTAATTGAAAATTTGGGAGATTTCGTCTACTGAATAGACGATAAACATATTTTCGTCCAATGGATAGACGAAATTAGTAATTTCGTCTTCTAGGTAGACGAAATCTCTATTTTCGTCTACCCAGCAGACGATAGTACCATATTTCTGTAATTTCGTAAATCAGAGTAATTAATTTGTAATTTCGAATTAAAATAATATTAATTTAAAAAAATTCCATGTTGAGGTGCATGGCACAGCTCTCCTGTGCGTGGCCGCGTGCATAGTGCACGCGCCAGATTGGCCCACAGAATCCTGTGCATTGTGCGTGCATTGCACTAGCTGGTCTCTGATCAGGTGATCGAGGCCCGGAATCAGATGGCCCATGCCCATCCATGCGCATTCCACAACCCAAGCAAGTGCCGAAGCGACCATGTCCACTAGTGACCGGCCGTGACCCGTGAGCTCTCGACGCCGATGCCCCGCCGGCCACGGCCACCCATCAATGCCGAATCGGCGAGCGCTGATGAACCCCTGCCCGGCGGCGTAGCGTGGTGGGCGCGCGACGCGAAAGATCTCCCGGCCGCTAGCTCCCGGGAAGTACGCGCCTGCGGATAGGGATGGATATGTCTAGGGCCGTGGCGTGGCGTGGCGCGGGGGCGCAGCGAAGGAGCCAGGAGGGGAGTAACTGCGACCTGAGCCCTGATCGATCGAGAGCGGCAGGGCGGTGCCGTGCCCCCGATTCGTGCGACTGCCGCGTCGGCGTGCGTGCTCTGTAGCTGGCTGCGCGAGACAGGCGATGCGATTATTATTCGGGTTGAATTCAATCCATGCTTCTCGTCCTTGGGTCCCTTGATGGAACGGGCAGGCTCTCAGCTCTCTGCCTCTCTCTCTCTCTCTCTCTCTGGCCGTCGGTGTGCAATTTACTCGCGGCGGGACTGAAGTCGTCCCTGGATGCGATGCACGAATAGTTTGGGGTGGATTTAAGGCGTCTTTCGGAATGCACTTTGAGCACAGGGGTGCGATATGTGATGGCCATTGGCCTGATGGGACTGGGTCGGAGTTGGATCCAATTCACCGGAGCAGAATGTACTCGCTCGAAAGAAAATTTCCCAAATGGTGCTGGCCAAAACTCAGGCCTTTGTTTAGTTCCCAAATTCCACTATATAAAAAGAAAAATTTCCATTACATCAAATGGTCGACACATACATGGAGTACTAAATGTAGATGAAATTAAAAACTAACTGCACACTTTTGTTGTACTATACGAGACGAATATTTTGAGCCTAATTAATTAATATTTGGACAATTATTCACAAATACAAATGAAATGTTACAGTGTTGCAATGATTGCAAAGTCTAAACTTTGGAGCTCCCAATTTAAGATCTAAACAAGGGCTCAGTGACCTCCATATATAATACTACACCCATTCCAAATCACTGTTGGTTTTAGTTTTCTCTCTTAACGTGTCAGTAGGGCTTCCCCTCCTGTTTCCTCAAAAAAAAGATTTATGAAAAAAATCATCAATAATTTGGAATGAATGAAGCGCGTAAGTAGTGTTTGGTGATTGGACCATGAGTACAAACAAGCTCTCAGAGAGAAGAAAACCATATAGGGGCATGGCCATCAAGCCCTTGGATTGGATGTTGGGTTCTTCGTGATAACGAATCACACACGCCCGTACCATGACATCCGACCCGTTACATGTCGCTCTGCAACTACTCAAACTGTCGAACATCTCATTTGATGGAATAAAACAAAAGTGATGGAGGCTGAGAGTGTGACTACTACAGTAGTTAATTACTTCCTGAACCGAACAACACCAAACAGTGTAAACCGAATGATTCTCGAGGAATAAAAAAAGGCTAAATATTAGTGCGAGAGCAGTGCTAGGGATCACAGAGCTGTTGACCTGTTGGTGCAGGCTACATGCGGGAACGCCAGCGAAGCAAGTCAGCAACGCACTTCGCACCACCTCGAGCACAGCAGTTGCACAAATGCAAGTAACATTGAACTAGCCAGCATGCAGTTACATGAGTAGAGTACACATAACAGTATAACACATCATAACAACTACCCGGATCGACACACTAAGCACACGGCTAAAAGCACACGAGAGCCTACAAACACGTGAAACACCGCGCCCGACCTTTTACAGACTCCAACCAACAACCTTCCTGCACGCCCTGCGGGCACACACACACGCCCCGACATGCTGCACAGTGCACAGTGCACGCACAGCAGCTACACTACACACACACGTACTAGAAACGAAAGGAACTCGACACGCTACATGCCCGCATGCCCACGGTCACGTACCAAACCACAGCGCATGTTGCATCTAGACAAGCCAGATCGTCGCGCGCACGACCCAACGCAACCATGACTCATGCATGCATGCAGCTCTCTCATAGTCTCATGGCGTCACGTCACCAGCACCCCGGCCGTAGCCGCCGAACGGAGCGCCACCGCCGCCGAAGCCGCCGAACGCGATGCCGCCGCCACCGCCGCCGAGGGGCCCGAACCCGCCGACGACCGGGCCGACGCTTCCGACGCCGCCGCCGAGCGGGCCCGTGACGCCGCTGAAGACGCCCCCGCCGTTGTTGCCGAAGCCGCCGCCGTACCCGGCGCCGACGGCCGGGAAGCCCGGGAGGTCGCCCACGCCGCCCACGCCCACGAACACGTTCTTCTTGTCCGCCACGCCGGCGCCAGCGCCCGCGTTCTTGGCGGCCGCGGCAGCCGGGAGCGAGGCCGTGGCGGTGGCGGTGGACGCGCTGCCGCCGGGGCCGCCGCCCCCAGGCAGGGTACGGGCCGCGGCGGCTGCGTGCAGCGCCAGCGCGACGCAGAGCACCGAGAGGGCGATGCGGCGCTCGGTGGCCATGGCTCGCCGACTGATCTCTGTGGGCAGTAGTGGGCGTGTGTTCAGCTGCGTTCTTGTGGAGGCAGTGGAGTGTGTGGTGCTGTGGAATGGAGCGGGATCATGGCGTGCGCGTTTAAATAGAGGCGGAGGAGGAGTCGCCCGGGTCACCCAGTCACCACGTTGGAAGGTGGCAGGTGCGGGTGGTAAATGAGAGTAACTGCGTGGTATAGGGTGAAGTGACGTGTTCGTTTCGTCCTTGCTCGGTTGGTTTCGAGCGATGGGCCTGGCGTAGAGCCCATGTTTTTCCCTCTGCTGGGCTGCATTTGGACGTTGTTGATGCGGTGATTTGTATGGGCTATATTAGGCTTGTTTCGTGGTGAAGCTGGAGCCCACGTTGGTTTGTTTTCTGGCCTGCTCTGTTGGGGGCCTCTTCTTCCATCTCGTCCTGCTGTGTTGGGGGCCTCTTCTTCCATCTCGTCTCCGTCTCTCTGTCTGCCTTTTTACAACGTATTTCTGAAACTGGAAGTCTTGCAGCCTTGCAGTTGCAGGGCGTCTCTCTCTCTATAAAAACAAAAAGAGTCTTGCAGGGAGCTGACAACTTCAACAGGATAAGGATTTGATGATAATATAGACATATGGTAGATAACGAGACGCGGCTAAGAAGCTAAATTAGCTACTAAGGTCTTGTTTAGTTACCAAATTTGGGCAATTTGGGACTACGGAATTCTATACGCACTGTAGCATTTCGTTTATACGTGCGAAAAATTGTCTAAAAATTGATTAATTAGACTCAAAATGTTCGTCTCGCAGAGTACAACAAAACTGTACAATTAGTTTTTGATTTTATCTACATTTAGTACTTCATGCATGTTATGATATTTTGACGTGATGGAAAATCTTCAAGCCACAGAAATTAGAATTGTGGCATCTTCTTTCAACTAGATCCCCTGCCGGAATGACTACCAGAATCATGCACATTGGCACCAGGTGGGAAAGCCCTTTAGCACATCGGTGCTAAAGGTGGGGGCACTAGCCAAAAATATTTGCATATTTGCGTGTTGCGGGATTCAAACTCAAGACCTCTTGGCTCGCGCGCGTGTACCCACCTAACCATCTCACCTACACAGCGCATGTGATAGAATTAAAGATGTGCTCCTTTTGAAGTAGCATGTGACACCTACATTAGCACCGGATCGTATTTACGAACCGGTGCTAAAGGGCCTTTAGCACCGGGTCGTAACACCACCCGGTGCTAGAGGGTAACCCTTTAGCACCGGGTCGTAATACCACCCGGTGCTAAAGAAGGGGGACCCTTTAGCACCGGGTTGTGTTACAACCCGGTGCTAAAGGGGACTTTTAGCACCGGTTGGTGTTACAATTCGGTGCTAAAGGGTTCCCGAGGGCGCCCCAATTTCGTACCCGGTGCTAACGTTACATTAGCACCGGATCTTAAGTGCACTGCGGATGTGAGTTATTGTTGTAGTGATCTTTGCGCGATTCCGTTGCTCGTGCTTTCGAACACGAGGTACGGCTCGGCAGAGCTTTGGCGCAGACGCCATAGATGGCAGAGACTTGCAAGAATCTGTCTCGAGGGGTACATGTGCCGCTCCTGGCAAAGTTGCATCCAGTCAGAGGTAGACGAGCACACTACTCAACGTTCCACTCTTGGACACCCCGTATCTCAATCTCCATGCTTTCAAGGGGATTGCTTCGAATGATGCCACCTAATCGCATCTACAGGAGAAATTTGTTCCAAATCAAAGGTCCACAAGAGATGCATACTTTCATGTTTCAACCGACCTAGAGTTTTGGCATTGAGAGTAAGCTTTCAGTTGATTCCAAGCAAGTGGACTGTACATTGGCAGCTGGGATGTATGCACTGCTCTACCGATCAGAAAAGAGTACGAGCAACGGGTCTGTGCTTACAGTGCTTGGACCCAGGGGCCTCTGGATGCATGCAATGCAGGAATAGGATACGTCTCTTTGCTCTGCATCTGGGCGGTGTTTAGTTCATCAAAAACGGATGAAAAGGGGAGTAAAAAAGTCACATCAAACGCTGTAGCGTACTGTAGCACTTTTGTTTGTTTATGGTAAACATTGTCCTATCATGACCTAACTAGGCTCAAAAGATTCGTCTCGTCGTGTACATCAAAACCATGTAACTAGTTTTTTTATTTACCCATGTTTAGTACTCTATGTATGAGGAGAGAAATTTGATGTGATTTGATGTGATAGGTGAATAGTGAAGTTTGGAGAGAGAAAGTTTGAGATTTCAAGGGAACTAAACACACCGCCCTGATAGAGGCCGTGTTTCTTTGCCCCCAGGCAAAGAATTGCCAAAAAGAATCTACCATGCATGGAGTACTAAATGAGGTCTATTTGCAAATCCCATTTAGAGATGAGTGCAACTTTACGCGACGAATCTAATGAGCCTAATTAATCCATGTTTTGCTACAGTAGTGCTACAGTAACCATTCTCAAATCGTGCGGTCAAAGACCTTATTAGATAGGTCTCGCGAAATAGTCCAATGTTGTGAAGGTAGTTTTGTAAACTGACTTTATTTAATACCCTTAATTATTAGTCAAAGGAACTGGCCATTCTTTGCGTGGGGCAAAGAAACACGGCCAAAGTTGCGGTGAACAAAGCAATCCACACGATGCAGTACATCTTCAATTTTTTTTTGTTGAGCTGTGCATCTTCAGTTCTAGGACAAGATGACTGGTCAATAGGTTAGCCCCCAGGACCGGGAGCATTCATCTTTTGGACAGAGAAACAGCAGCTCTTATCAGTTATCACAGTCACAGAGCCTCTCTCTCCCTCTCCCCCTCCCTATAGCATCTTTGTCTACTTTAGAACTCAAGCGGGGCCACTTTGGCTGCTCAAAGCTCACAAGTAAAGAAGTTAAAGAGATGACGGACAATGGAGTGAGGGAGGAAACAGGAAGAGAAAAAGCGTGCTTGCTGCTTGGGCAGGCTTGCCGGTGCAGTGCTTCTCCTCTTTCTCTTTTTTTTTTACCCCTTCCCTCCCTTTGCTTTCGTGCTCCTTAGTTTGTTTGTGGCACGTTTGATGCAAAAGATTCATTGTTTTGAGACAAAACTAAAGTCAGGCACAAATGCAGCAGGTTTTTTCTTCAAAAAAAAATGCAGCAGGTTTGAATTTTTTTGGCCAAATAAACAGGGACTTTAACTTTTCAAATAAAATGAAGTTAAGTAAAAAAAATTGGTTCTGCTTGTGCTTCTTTCTAGATCCATGATTCCTTGCGATGTGCTGCTGTAATGCTACAGTAGCCATGCAAAAGAATGAACACCTCAAAGAAAACAGAGTACTGCTACGGAGATGTATAAAGCAGCTGCTGCCAAAAAAAGAGAGGGAGGGAGGAGCCCTTGCCCAGTTGCCCACATCCCTTTGCCAAGAATCTTTGACGCTTGCTTGTTTCCATGTGAGAGGGAAGCTTGATACTTACTGCTCTCTTTACAAAAGAACGTTAGAATAGAATAGCCTTTGTTTCCCAACAAAAAGCTAAAGTTTTCATCATGCTTAAAACTGTCTTAAATAGCAGTGCTTAGAAGAAGATAGGCCACCTCCCCCTAGTTACACCCCACATTCCAGCCAGACCCACCACAATGCACCTCTTGTCTGTTCCTCTTCCTCCTTGCACTGCAATGCACCATCTGTTTGCTGCTCCACACACACATGTTTGCCTCTTCAGAAGCTTCTGAGCCTCGACATGCGTGCCATCGCCGACTCGCCCTCATGCTCGGCCCGGCGATCGTCCGGACTTGCCGGTTCCCCTAGAGAACGCAGAAGGAAAAAAAATAATCAGACTAGAAGGGGAAGAAGCTTGAAGCAAGAATCGAGACGGTGCAGCAAGTTTGTGTTCAGCAGGTGATGCACTGAAACTGTCAAGACTTTCTGTTGTTTATCATGATGAACAGTGGTGATGCGCTTTGTTTGACTGCTTTCATGCATGTAGAGTAATCATTTCAGGAATGATATGTGCATCTATGTTACTCATTAGGGGAATAGGACTTATCTACCTGCTTTTGCTGAAAGAGTAGCATATCATCATAGGGGAATGTGGGAGTGATGAGGAAAAGGAGTGCATGGCATCTTTTGCTCATATGCAGAATTGCACCTCTTTGTTTTCCCACTAGGGTAGGACTAATGCATTTTTTTATGTGAAGCAGTGGCTTTGTCTGTCTTTCTTGGCCTATTTTGCATAAAAATCTTGAATAAAACATGGTAAATGGTATCATACACTGAGGCAAATGGACTACATGTCTGCAAAAAATGACATTTTGTGGCTACCACACGACACATTGAACACACTGCAGAACATACACCTTGAAGTATAAGTAGCAGAAGCTGGTCAAACAAGAACATCTCCTTCCCAATATGTAGCCTAGAGAAACAAATTCTTTTAAAGTATCACGAGGGCTGGATTTCTACTACTTCAAGTTGGATGAAGGGATGCAGTATATGTTGCTCCTCTATATGTTAAAGAAGCCCTGGAATAACCAATGTCCAGTTTCAAGAAACACGTGCATTGCTACAAAGATAGCAACTGCTTTTCTTTGATGTGGTAAATGCTTAGACCAGGGAAAATGCCAACTCAAACACCAAAACCAAACTTAAAGTGCACTAATATGTAAATCAAAGTACCTGTTGTGGATAGGATCAGGACCATTAGGCACCCTCCTCTTGCTGTCCTGGAAGGGATCATAAGCCTTGAAATCCTCCAGAGTCCTCTGCTCTCCATCTGCTCCGGACATCATCCTCCTCCCGCCGATCGCCGGCAGTGCCGCTTTCTCGCCGTCGTCCGTGACCAACGCCATCAACACAAGCACTCCAAACAAGATGGCCAATGCTGCCGCCCGCCTCATGAACCCTGCCGGCCTTCTCATGGCAACCGCTGGTCGCCGCCGCGCAGCGTCGTCTTCTTCCGTGGCCTCCTCCTTCCACTCTCTTGCGCCTCATGCACAACACTACCTCTGCTGCTGCTCTTCTAAGAGCTTCCTCTCATGGGGATGGGGTGGCGCAAATGCGATGCAACGCTGCGGCAACGTGACTGCATATTATAGTGTGGGGGGAGTAGCAGCAGGATTTGTGTCAGTCCCTGTTGCGGTATTCTTGCTTCTTGTTCTGTTCTGGGGCTTCTTTTGCTTTGGTTGATTCTGCTGTGCTTTTGAAGGACCTAATGGAGGGGGGAGAGTAGAATCAAAGCAAGCTGAGCCATGCTTGCTTTTGCACTTTGCTTTTTGAGTTATGTTGTTTTCCTACCTTTCCCTTTTAATCCCTTGTTCGTTTGTTCTTGTGAAGAGAGGGGTAAAAGACAGTGAAAAAAAAGAAAAGTTTTGAGAGGCATTGCTATCTGATCCTTAAGGCTGCCCCTGTTCTCCCTCAAGTACATTCCTATTGGAAGATAATTCATATATGTGCAAAAGAAAGGGAAAGAATTCATCTTTGAGTGATTCTAGGACAGAACAGCATGACACATGAGAGATTGCCCTGGCAAAGTGAGGTTCAAAAGCAACAGCTCCAAAGTGAGCAGCACCCTGAAGAAATAAACTTCACTTTCATGTGATCTGTCACAATCCTTTTGCTGGTCCTTTTGATTTGGTGAGTTGATGTAAATATTGCATACAAATGCTCCTTCCTAAACCAAAACTATTATTCTGATTCTTTGCTCAATTCCCTTTGAAATCGTATTCTGCGCAAACTCACTGAAGCCCCTTCATTTGGAATATTATCTGTATCAGTGTAACCAGATTTTGTTGGATTGTTGCTTCATGCCGCCGCCCCTACCATATGGAATCGAGTGACTTGCCAAATAGTTGTATATATTTATTTCTCTCTCTACTTTCTCTTCTGCAGGAGGCAGGGTTTCTTTGGCAGAGCAAGCTTGTGGCCGGAGACTGAGACCAAAGAGCTTCTATATTGTAGAAAGGGCCAAAGAAGTTGGTTATTTTTGAGACAGGCTGACACAGCTGCTGTCCTTAAATCCACTGTGAAGCTAGACAACAAAATAGCAAAGCAGGAACAGAGAGTTGCATGCCACAATGTCACTTGAGCTTATTGTAGCAGTAAATCACAAATTACAGCATTCCCAATTGTCGTAAAGTCAAGTAACCACCTAGATGCCACACAGACACAGAAAAACATGAAGATAGTCCAAACTGTCTGAACATTATGGATATCACTTAATTCCATCCCACATTAATCAAATATGTATATACAGCCAAAGGTCAGTGTCAGTTTCAAGAAGGTGAAATTGCACTTCTAACATCTATCAGACTGTTTCCAAAAAAACAAACATCCATCAGACTGGAATGTGTTAGAATAAACACGCCATGGGTGTGTTCCTGGCGTGCGTACGTGTGTGTTACGTGTGTGCATGTCCAGCTCGTTCGGCGAGCTCGGGTGTAGAAGTTGGCAAGATCGTTGCCATCCGGGTCTAGGGGCAGATCGTGCGGAAGTGCGCCGGCTGCTGTGTTGATCGAGTCTTGGGGTTGTTAGGAGTAGTGGCTGTAGGCCCGGTCCGTGCGGAGAAAGCCGCCACGTCCGGAGCGAGCGAGTGGCTCCCTGGACATGGCTGAGCGGGTCCTGCGGGAGTGGAGGAGATGAGTCTCCGGCCTACAAAAACCCATGTACTCTGTGTACTCCAGACTGCCGAGTCCGATGTAATCAATAGAGAGGCCAAGATACAGGCCGGTGTGTCCGGCCGCGGCGTTCGCCGCCGACAAAACCAGTGTGCACTACCGTTCATCTTCAACCTCGGGGTGCTGGCGTGTGTGAGCGCCTGAGCGAGCAAGGCGAGGGGGGAGCTGCGGGAACGCGCGTTCCTGGGCATTTCCAACAGAATGATCTACGAATTGGCCAACCGTATAGACCGCGCTATTCTAGCATAAGCCTGATGCAGGCCATGACACGCATATCTCGCTGAACATCCTTTCCTTTGCATCGTGCTTGATGCATTGCCAGTTTGCCACCATGAATCCACTTGGGTGCAGACCATTTTTCACGCCCTGTAAGACTGCAACCCTACACTGCTTTCACTGCAAGCAAGCGACATGGATTCCATAGTCCAGTTGGCGTTTGAACATTCAGAAAAAAAGAATGGTCCTTGTCTCCAGACACCGCTCTGTCTAGCATCAAATTCGGATTGCAAGTTAGCCTGAGAATTCGATATCCTTGTCCCGGGTGGAGAACACCCGGGACGGCAGTCGGCAGTGGTGGGGGAGACGATAGGAAAAGGCAAGCAGGATACGCATCTCCATTGCTCTATTGCTGCGAACTCGTCGTGAGGGAATCCACAAGATAATGCTTTTCATCTTGATTCCACAGCCATCTGTGATCTGTGCATCGTTTATTCACGATTACAAAAAAAAGGTTGAAATGATGAGTGGTTCGCCTTCGACCGCCCAGGGCGTCACCGGAGGAGCGCACCGGCGGCGTCTAGATTGGAATGGCGTAGCCGCCGACGCGGCGCCTTCGCGAGAAAGCCCCGGCGGACGGCGGCGGCGGCGGTGAGGCGGAGGGGCAC
This sequence comes from Echinochloa phyllopogon, assembly GCA_033239725.1. Taxonomy (NCBI): domain Eukaryota; kingdom Viridiplantae; phylum Streptophyta; class Magnoliopsida; order Poales; family Poaceae; genus Echinochloa; species Echinochloa phyllopogon. The sequence goes on along the minus strand of BTCW01000009.1, from coordinate 3,281,340 downwards.
AGGACTACAGGAGCCGTTTCCTGCGGTCTTTTTGCTGGCAGCCTGGCACGCCCGACATGTGGGCCCACGTATCGAGGGCTGAGGGCTGGGCTGGCCATCAGCAGCGCTGTACGGTCCAGATTAGGCGGCCCAGATTGATGTGGCCCAGAAGCCCAAAGAATGTTTGCACTGGGATCCCGCGAATCAGTGGGCTGTGGCTCGGTTTCGGCGACGGCCCGTGGCCGAGGATGCGGCTCGGCCAACGCCGGCGAGCTCCGCGGCGCCGGCAAAATGCGACGAAACATTGACGGATTATCGAATGATCTGACATAGGGATAGTACATATGTTTTTTTTGGGTCATTGGGTCGACTCAAAACTTAGGAAAATGAACTAGAGTGACATGCCATGTAAATAATTTAGAAGATGAAATGAACTAGAGTGGCTGACCTGAAAAACACCATTAGTTACCCACTTGCATTTCTAATCTGACATGAATCCATTTCGTGGCAGACCATTTTTCACCCTCAATTACTGGGCCTGTAGATCCCTGCAGCTTGGCATCCGTGTTTCGCGAGAATTTTTGTTCGAACTTCCAAGGCTCGTGGCCAGCAAGCTGGAGCCGTTCGTTTCCTGCTGCAGTCAGTATGGGTGTGAAAACTTTGTGTTGCTTGCTAAAGAATCATCTCTCTCTGCTCATAAAAAATAAGAATAATTTCTCTCAGAAAATTAGCTTCTATAAATAACTAAAATTAGATAGATCTCTGCCAAACAATCCTATGAGACCGTCTCCATTTGCTGCCTGAATTTTGGAGACGTAAAAGTTCAGATTTTGACGACGCCGCTGAAGTCACATTTAGATGATCCACCAGGCATCAGGCTATATGGCCAGCGACACAGTAGCACATCAACATCTACACAACAAAAGCCTGTACAGTAGCACAACGAGACCATGCAGCCCTAATCCTGAAATTCCATTACTTTTATAAAGTGTTGTAACTTGTAAGGTCAATTGCATGTAGTAAGCAAAGGAATATAAGAATTAGTCCGATACTACTCACTGATCTGCTCCACCTGTTATTTACAAGTCAGTAACAGAAAACCAAATAGGGATGCAAGCAATAGCGGCCAAACACCCCACAGCACAGCATATTAAGATTGGTGGGTGGTTCAGGCATCACAGAGCCCGCAGCTTTTGCGGCAAAATCCTAGAGTATCCTTGGTGCCCACCATGTATATCGGGTTCTTGTAACACTCCCCAATAGCAGCCCATTTAGGGCAGAGCTCGTTGTCATCAGAACATGGCGCGTCCGTCCTTACAGTTGGCGGATTATCGAATGATCTGACATGAATCCATTTCGTGGCAGACCATTTTTCACCCTCAATCACTGGGCAGCTCCCATGAAGACTACTTGTATCAGTTGTTGCATTGATATGGAGACTGAAGAACAGTAGTGCGTCTCCCTTTTTTGGTTTCACTGCAGGAGATGAGCACACCTTTGTTTTAGGACAATGCAGATGCAAAAATGGGTTTGCAGCCAATGAAGTAAATCGCGATTTGCCAATGCCAATAAAGGTAGGCCAGCTAGGAAGAACATTACTTTTGACGAATAAGAGTCTGAAGGATACCTGCCAGGCCAGATCTTGAACAATCTGACCAGGTTTCATCCTTGTACTGTAAATGGCCTCCCTGAAAGCAACGTGCCAGATGACTATGAGTTCCTGAGTGAGTAAGTGGATCTATTTGCAAAAACAACTATTTGAGTGGATCTAATTGCAAAAACAACCTATTGAAGTAGTCTCAGAACTAATTGCATACCTCAGCATTTGGAAAAACAGTCTCTCCACCCTTCTTCACATCTGTCAGGTACATGAGAACAGTGGCAATTCGATGACCACCACGCTTTAGGTTGTTTTTGTCATGGAAATAATCAAAGTGGGCATCATACTTTTGACCGATTTCATAGCGCAGAACTTGCATCGATTCGGCATTTTCTGAACCAGAAGCAAAGCAGCTGTTAGAGAATGTACATCTAGTTCTGACAGGCAAATGAAGCCAATGCGAATTACCTTCAGGAAGAAATGTCCAAGCAGCTACACGTTTCTCAATCGCAGACACAATTTCATCCTTGAATGGGGTCAAAGAAAAGAAGTACATCAATGCTCTAATAAGTTGCTGTTTAGCTGATAGGGTATACAAAATGGCATTAATCACCTACCAAAGGAATAGACAGAAGAAAATAGAACCAAATGCAGTTCTAGTTGTACACACTGTGCCAGACTTTGTTTTTGTCGGTTTACTTACGAATTCAAATATACCTACTTTGTTTTTCTTCAAGGAAAGGGGCTTTATTTTGTCGGTCTATACTTATTCACCTGTTACTATTTGCTACTCCTGTCAGACTACTAGGGGCTTTATTTTCAAGCATGTAGTATCATAGTATCAGACTACATGCTTTGGTATCAAGAAACACCCCTGTGAGCAGATAAACAAGCTCATGTCCTGTGCAAGACTATGAGCCAGATCTAGCAAACTGCAAACACACGCAGATTCAGTACAAGGTAAGTCAGCAGTACAATAGGACACTATTATCCGTTTACCACAAACAAATAATCCTCGGTCACTCTGTTCTTGCATGTGCATGATCATCGGCCGTGCTAATGGAGGTGCACATTGCAATGGCGACGAGCAGAGGTAGTTGGGACGAACACACTACCACAAGCTCGAATGCACGACGAAGAAGGATCAACCGGTGGCATTGCGCAGGAAGAAGAGATCGTTACCTCGTTCTTGGCCAGGAAGGTGCCGGAGCTGGTGCGCACCTGGCTCATGACGCTCTTCCCGGAGTCGTTGTCCGCCACCATCGATTTCGCCATGCTCCCCTTCGCCTAATATAAACCCCGGCCACAACCCAACCAACGGTAAGCGACAAGGGGAAAAAAAAACTCCGTGAGCGCCTCCGCACAAATGGCGTTAGCGTTACCCAGAAGAGGCGGGCCGGATGAGCAGCTCACCAGTTTGACGACGTGGTCGCACTCGGCGTCGGAGAGGAAGCCGCTGTACAGGAACGCCCTGCGAGACAGAGAGCGCACACGCAGGCAAGACAAGTCCCCGCCCGTCAGCCATCGAAAAACCGCTGGCCGCCGCAGCCAAGCAACGCGAAGGAAGCTAGAAAAGGCGGTTTCGCCGTACCTGGGCCGCCACGAGAGCTGGGTGACGCGCGCCGGGTCGTAGAACCCGCCGCTGGCGTCGGAGAGGGCCGTGGTCGGGCACAGCGCGAGCGCGAGGGCGAGGGCGAGGTGCAGGGCGGGCGGCGGCGCCATGTGGACGGGACGGGGAGGAGGATCACGGCGGGCGGGGCGGAGCGGAGGCGGTCGCGTCCGTCGTCGGTTTCTCGGTTATTTATTATATATGGTAACCGGCGAGGCGACGAGACGGCGTCAGCGAGAGCAGAGGAGGAGGAGGGGATTCGGCGGCGCCCACGGGAAGGAAGGAAAGCCGTGGGGTGGGGTGGGGGTTTCTGTGGGCGCGGCCCGGCCCGGCCCGGCCCTGGCCTGGCTGGCGTGGAAAGGGTAGCGCGGGGAGACGGGAACGGACCGGGACGGCGGGGTGGGCGGTGGTTCCGGTCGGTCCCGTTCGGCTGGGTCGCAGCTGTACTTGGCCTGTTGCCTCCGTGGGCGTGCAGGCGCGAGGCATGTGCCGGGCGCATCTTTGCCATGGGCAGATTCCACCTGCGGAGCCCGATCGAGCCGCTTCCGTACAGAGCCGCGAGACGGCACACGACAGGATGGGGTGCGGAATCGGGTTCCCCCAACCCCAACCAACCAATGTTAAAGCCAAGCTTGTCGCATCTCGTTCCAAAGAAAAGGTAATACGGAGTACAAAGCAGGCTCAAGCGCCTCGCCTCCTGGTCCTGGCACTCCAGCAGCGTGAACAGAAAACGAAAATCGCTTGCAAAGTTGGAGGGTTTTTAAATCCCAGCCAGCCGCGACGCGCTTTTTGTAGTATAACATGTACAATACGGGGCTCTATGTACAGTACTCCGTTGTTCATTCCATGTAATTCTCCCGTAACCTTACATGTGTCTTTGGCTTCTGTCTAGTAACGTTGGCAAGATGTTTTCATATTTTCTCTCTCTCGAGTTTGGGTGTCATTATTGGTCGGCGTGATTCTCCTATTTTAAGTGGATTTTAGGATTACTATTTATGCAACTAGTATCTCGAGCACATACTCATGCCATTAACGATGAATATGAGCAAACCTTTTTTTTTTCAGGACAACAACGTAGGCTAGTCAACGACCAGAGGCATTTTTTGAAGAAAAAAAAATTAAAACCTGCATGTGCTACACACTAGAGTTCTTTTTCCTCAAATAATATTGACAATTGACCATATGTTTGATCGAATCACAAATAGATGCTGATTGGTGGATCAATTCTTTCTAAAAGCATATGTGCTCGCAAAATTGAGGTTCCAGTAGGGGGGGAAAGGATGTCGAATGAGCAACAAGCCTTTGGCCCTTTTATTTAAGCACTAGTGATTGGCGCGCCCAGCGCGCGCGCAAATAGCCATACAATTATACAACCATGTAGCAAATTCATACACGGTGACATGACAAAGATATCAAATACAAATAACACATATATTTAGCTCTTTCCAAGGCTTTGTAATTATATACATAAATTCGAAGTGGCACGTAAATGAATTGAAGCTTGCGATTTGTACTACAATGATACAATTGACAAGGCAAAGGTAGTTGGTGCTATCTTCTTCAAAAGTAATTAAACTTCTATACTGCAACAAAATTGTGAGCCACATATAGAAAATATGTTGATAACAAAATTTTATCAAAGATAATAAGACAAAAAAGAATGCCCACAGAGATTATGGACTTGTCACTTTAAATGCTTATATGTTTTTCCTCCATCTGAAGGTGACAACAATACCTCACATTTAGGTGGCTATTACTTGCATCTGCCTGGGTAGCCTCTGCATCCAAGGATCGTGCTGGCAATACCTTTTTAGTTTATTCACTTGAAATATTACTGATCAGCAAGCATACATCGGAAAACGCAAAAAATACACAAAGTCTTTGGAAGCCAATGCAAATGTTCTGAATGTATATTTGGAATATAGCTTCGTGTAGAAGAATGTGTATTATTTATGATCTTCTCAAAATAGTCTGGAAGTGTTAAAGGTCCTTTATGATTAGAAACAGGATGGCAGACCTGGTAATCAATGCGAAGGAGGAATTGTGGTTTAAACCAAGAAAAAATGTATAATTATAGAACAATATCATGTGCCTATCCACAATACATATGGGTTCTATCAATATGAGAGAGGATCAGTTGGTCCTTACATGGCTCCTACTTTCTACCAGTAAAAGATTACAATCTACTTTCACCAAAACTGTTGGAAAGGAACAAATGAACCATAGAACAAACCAATTGGGGGCAATTCAAGAAGGGGTCCCATTGAAGAGTAGTCCAAGAAATCCACCCTAAAGCAATTTCCAGAACTGTTTGTATCTAAAGACTACGATTCATTGGTAATCTGGCATAAATGCATAATTGACTTGGAACTAACTCACTGAAGCTATATATACTACTAACTGACAGTTCTTACCGTGATCATGATTTTTGTCCACCAAAAAGAACAGTATACTTCTCTGCGATATTACCTGTACTAACCACAAACAGAAGATATATATATATATATACATATGATTCTTCAGATACTCTAATCAAGTAATGGCTAATTACCCGTGCTATTCACAAACTATGGATGAAGTCTATCTTGGCGTTAACCAATTCAATCATATTTTTTTCTCAGTGAATAGGTGCTATATTCTTCCTCATAAGGCATGATTTGCAGGGGCCGCTCAGACTGGTGTTGGCTAGAAGACCCTGAAGAGAAGAATAAAATTTCCAGGTAAGAACTACAGGACCTGACAGTGCAATTGAAGCTCCAAGCATCATGCTTATCCAGGTTTTTTTCTTTTTTTAATTCAAAACTAATTCAAAACTATATGTCCCAATTTCTCAATAAATGATCCAATAGAAAAATCTCATACAAAAATTAATGTAAAGGTTGAGTTGTCTTAATGGATACCTGGACTATTCAATGCCTCCAAATTTTCTGTGTATATTTCTGCAAAACAAAGTTCTTTGATACCTTAGTTTCTTTCCTAGACAGAAAATTAGAGGAAGATGCAAAAAAAAAAAACAACAATGTTTGCCATTCAATTAACTAAGCTCAATGGAATGTATGCTTTGGAAAAGCTTATTCAGGACCCTATAATTAACATTTTTCCTTTTTATATTGTTGTCATGGAGCATATGTATAACTCATGGAATCCAACTGGACCATCGACAAATTGCGAAGGACAATTAGACTGCAACTGATTAGGTTACATAAGGAGAATGCTGATTGTAACAACAATATTGGTTTAAGTTTCTTAGGTTGTAAGAACCTGCATTTCATCTGCAGATAAATATATGGTGTACATTGTAGGAAGTCTAAAAGATGCTGTTGAACCACCAACCATAACTGATTATAATCTGTCAACTGTAGAAGCAGCCAGATGAAGCATATCTGCTGAAAACTAAAATTAGCACACTTTGACAAAAAAAAACAATTTGCAGACAAAGGCTTTAGTTTTTTTTTCCTGAACACAGGTACCTTACAATAAGTTAGCACATGACACTTAAATTTATTGCAATGAATTAAAAGAGAAACCATGATAAATTAGCATATGGCACTTAAACTGATGGCAACGAATCAGAAAAGGAAGCATTATCGATAGGTCTGGATCGGCATCAGCTGTGAGGGTAAAAAAGAAATGAAATATCAGAGCATAGTCCTCCCTGCAATATCTGAGTAACCTTTCGCAGCTCTATAAAATTGGCTCAAACACAATTGAACATCGATCAGTTTTCTTCTCAACACCGATCAGTGTATTATTAAACGATGTAGTGCACAAAGAAAGACGAAAAGATACACATCAATAAATCATCTATGACCAGGAGCGGATCCAAGATGTAAAAAAAAAAATCCGTATGTACATAAACATAAACATGGATTAAACAAAAAAAGAGGGTGAATAAAATTACTGTGCTGGGCTACTAACCTGCCTCTTGCGTGCATCTGAATGCTGCTCCTGCTGTACCAGCCTACATCTGATGTGTGCGATTCCGTGTCGTACTACTTTGTGCCTGGTGCCCACTATGCCTACTTACTGCAATAGAGCCTCAGAGGCTTGCGCCGATTGCCAATCACCGGAAATCCAGAATAAAATAGATTAGTTATAGGTTAGAGCTGAGCAAAGATAACTTGGGGGAAGAACACAGTTGGAATATATACTCGATGCATGAGTAGGAAAGACAGGGCAGAAGCTCAATTCGATGGCAAGGGATTCAATCTGGGCTAGGGCGAATTCGATCCATTGTATTTAAATTGGGAACAAGCTTGCGACGAATAGACAAATGAGGAGACAACAGGTTGCGGTGGTGATGGGAGGGAAGGCTCACCTGTGACGTTGAGGCCCACGAGAAGAAGACCACCCGCATCACCGTTCACTGCCCTCCGCTTGTGCCCGGGCGTCTGCTGCGAGCCGCGGCCGCGCCCACCCCTCGTCTGCGTGACGCTGCCTCCGCCATTGCCCGCGTGCTGCACCTGAAAGGGAGGCAGCCAGTAGACAGGAGGCCGCAGCAAGGTGAGAGCGACATGTAGCAGAGGGGGAAGCAGCAAGGTGGGGAAGCGCATCACAGGGCCAGGGAAGCGGCGTGGGTGGAGGGGCGGCGCTGGAGTCGAGCGGCCAAAAGCTGCCGCTCGCGGCGCGCTCTGCATCACTCAAACTCGGTCGCCACCACACCATCTGTTCTGCTTTGCGCTTTGCCAAATTAATGGCTTGGGGACGGAGGTGTCCCGCACCGCCCTGAGCTCTAAGCGAGCTCCTGGCCGCCAATGGACGCCGCCGGGCCGACAATGGCCGTCTCCGGCAGTGGCACCCCGGCTGACGGCGGCACCGTCTCCATCCTCCGCATGCCGGTTCTGTCGCTGCAGGCGTGGACGCCGCATTGGTAGTACTTGTCGCGGTGGCCGCCGCCGTGTACTACACGCGCCGGTGGAGCACGAGGTCTTCGTGCACACGCCGTCCTCAGTCTTGCGCTCTGGCTGCTCTCACCCGGATTCATCTGCACGCAACGACAAGGGCGGCGCGGATCAGGTCGCAGGGAAGAGAAAGGGCGGCGAAGGAGAGGTACGGCGCCGCTCCACCCCTTCTGCGAGATATTTTCACCTCAAGCCTGGCAGACCAACCGAGCCGCAGCGTGATGGGGCGGGGCGACACGGCGAAGGCGTCGGGAGCGAGAGCGCTGCGGAGATGCGGCCCACCAACATGACCACGGAAGAAGGGCCACGCCGGGCTCCCCGAACGCGGCGGACGGTTCCACCTCCCTCTCCTCCTCCGGCTACCCCACCCCAATCCATCTCCAGCTCCGGGGGAGTGCGAGGCAGCGGCGGGGGATGCGAAGGGGCCGCACTTGCCATCTGCCTCCGCGGAGCCGCGTCCGCAGCGGCGAGCTACCGTGGGAGGACGCTGAGGGAGCGGTGGGGGAAGGAGGCGAGGTGGTGGTGAAGGGAGGAGATGAGGCAGCAGCGGAGCGGAGGCAGGCGGCGAAACGAGATCGGCCGGCGGGCGGCGAGGAAGCGAGTCGGAGGTCCTCGATGGTTCTCTCCGAGGAAGGCGAGGGTAGATTTTTTCGAGTGACCCACCGCTTCGAGAGGATTCCGTCGCATACGAAGACGACGCGCCGTGGTGAAAACGGAGACCATCAGATCAAAATCGAACGGTGAAAAATTTTTACGGCGACGTGGCCTGCCTGGCCGGCCGCCGCAGCCGCCCAGTTGAATATCAGTCACTGGTGATTGACGCGCGCTGGTCACGCGGCTTACGAGAACGTGATACTATTATATGTTGAATTCGTGGCATAAGAATATTGTATTATGAGCTTATACATTAGGCTACAGACATGACATCTCAAAAATTTATATAAAGGTAGATATCAATAGTGAAAGTTACTTAAGAAGATGGTCTTAGGCATGCATAATTTACAACACATTCAATTGGACAGTATTTAGTTTGAACACAACTGGATTATTCAAAATACAAAAATATGACAGTTTGATAAACAGAGATGGACATGCGATGCCTAGGTTTATTATTGCAAAAGAAGTGTCGATCACGTCGACAAGATACACACGTCTGTTAGGCTACAGACATGACATCTCAAAAGTTCATATAAAGGTAGATATCAATAGTGAAAGTTACTTAAGAAGATGGCTCTTGGGCATGCATAATTTACAACACATTCAATTGGACAGTATTTAGTTTGAACACAACTGGATTATTCAAAATACAAAAAATATGACAGTTCGATAAACAGAGAGTGCCTTCAATGTTCACTGTTACATTAGTGTTCCATGGAATTACTTGACATCGATATTCATTGGTCCATGGTGAGAGCTTAAGCTTGAAGTTTGACCCTGCTTTGGTTTCACTGGAAAGGACAACATCTCATTAGTTTGTTGTGGATAATTGAAGGATAAAATTTGGTGGAAAGCAGAAATGTTGATTGGCTGAGCTGAAGGATCATATTTGTTTTGAACATCAAGATAGATATACTTAGTAGGGGTTTGGCTGAAGATGAACCAATTGGGCTTGCTACAAGAGAATTGCAAAGGTTTTCTTCCCTTTTCCTCATTGTCTACATCATTTTAAAAAAGCAGATTTGTTGATTGAGGTACTGGACTAAAAAGAAGAGTAGAAAAGAATGGGTAGCTTAAGCTCTTACCATGATGTTTGATGTGTAGTCTAAGTGTGAGAAGTTGTGTATACAAAGACATGCCAATGTTAAGTTCAAGAAGTTTAGCAAAAATAGTTCATAGATTGAGAAGTAAATATAAATGTGCTATAAGATATTAACTATGTGTTGGATTCTTCTCAAGACGGCGATTATAATGGGAATCATTATTTTTTGGTGTTGTCTATCTGCTTTCCTTAATCATTTTTGTTTTACTATGGGCCTAACCACGTGTTTAGTACAAAAGATGGTTTGATGGAAACAATGTACATGAACAAAGGTCTAATTATTTCTTTGTGTTCTTGTGTTGTTGCATACAGAAGACATGAGCAATCTAAGTACAATACAGTTTAAGAATTGTAAAACAAAATTTAGTAAAGTTGAAAGATTCAATGTGTACTTGTGTTAATTACAGAGGTAAACCAAAATTCAGATGTATTGGTTTAATCATTGCATAGAAGGGAAAAAAAGACCGGCATGGACTTACCAAGTAACTATGGAAAAGTGATGTATGACAGGGCTGACTGAAAGGTGTTGCCTTTTGTGTTTCTGCGAGCACAAAAACGGCAAGTAGAGCAGTGTAAAGAAGCAAAAAATGACAGTTGTTATTTTTCCTTTTATGCATAAACTCACCAGATGTCACGGGACAATGGAATACGGCAGTACACTCAAAGATCTTGCATTGATTGACCCTGAAGAGCATAGCAATACAGAATAACGAAGTGTAAGAGTTTAAGCAGCTGTGCTAGGGTCCTAGGGACATGAAGCAATTTGTTCCTTCTGAAACAATAATGCAACTAAAAATGTTAGAGCACAATTGGAAGCTTACAAGGCTGATGCAAAACGTCGAATGAACAGTTGAAACAGATATCAGGAGTTACATCACATAAACCATAGTGTAATCAAATCAATATAAAATACAGAAGCCACCTGACAACTGGAAGACAATGCATCACCCTGTGTGAACTATAGGGTTCAAACAACAATGGCAAAAACAGTATAGCAGATGACAAGTTATCATCCAAAACGCAGAGCACAAAGCACAAAGCAGTAAAGCACAGACTCAATCTGTGAGTGTTCCAAAACACGATAGGTGAGTTGAACTGGAGATTAGAACAGTTGTTCGCTATTGTGATATGGCTCGTTTGCTGCAGCTCTGCTTCCATTCAGACCAGGTGAGAGAAATAGGGTACACAATGTCTACTTTAAGAAGCACCCTTACCTTTAGTGCAGGAGCACAAAATCATACTATTATTCATCTTCACACACTTAGGTTCCAGTAAATGAAGGCAACTTTGATTAAATAAAATTCAATAGTATAACAATAGTCGAATGCCTGGATTTGTAGGAACAGAAAATCACATAGGCTTCATCATTCAAAGCCAGCGGTGAAAACCAAATTGGATCGCTGATAATCAAACCAATTGAGAAATTTGGAAAAACTGCTAACCTGCACCGAGTAAGTAGCCAAAGCAGTCAGCTCTTTACTATAGTACTGATTTTTTAAGACGTGGTATTTGGTATTAGACAATAGTGTGAACTCTACATAACCAATTTTCACTGCATATGGTATTTTATTTGCCAATTTTGAGAAGCAAATGTAATAGCAATATGTATAAAAAGCACAGGAAAGGTATGAAATGATCTGTGCTGATAGGCTCCTGTGTTTACCTTGGTGTTGTATTGTTCCTCACAAGGCATGATTTGTAGGGTCCTCTCAAACTGGTGTTGGCTAGAAGACCCTGAAGAAAAAAAAATATTTCTAGATAAGAACTACATAACCTCAAGGAGTACAATGGAAGCTCGAAGCATGATGCTTATCGAGTTTTTCCTTTTTTTTATAAAGCATGGCTCATGTAGAGTAAATTCTCAAACAAATATGTGCCCTGGATGCACCTGAAAGTCTCACATTTTCAAATCAGGCATTGTACTCCAAATTTGTAGAAGTGACTCACTATAATGTGTCAACTATAGAACCTGCATTTCATCTAAAAATAAATGTATGGTGTATAGGAAGCCTAAAAGAAGCTGTTTAACCACTCACCGTAACTCACTATAATGTGTCGACTGTGGAAGCAGCAGGGTGAAGCATATCTGTAGAACAAACTAAAATTAGCACACTTGACAAGGAAAAACCAATTTGGAGTCAGAGGCTTGAGTTTCTTTTCTGAACACAGGTACTCTTACAATACGTTAGCAAAGGACACTTAAATTTATTGCAATGAATAAAAAAAGGAAGCATGATAAATTAGCACATGACACTTAAACTGATGACAACGAATAAAAAAAAGCATGATCGATAGGTCTTGATTAGTACCCTAATTTCCATTACTCAGGGGCCTAAGATTTAACAACCAAGAGACTGTAGGGGGAGGGGGGGGGGGACAACTGGGCATAGAATTATTCCCACTCCCTTAACCATGATAGAGAAAAGTATGAGAAAAGGAAAAAAATATATGCAAATTAGAAGCAACAGCCATTGTTTGTTACACAATATTACTTTGATTATTACTGGCTTAATAAAAATGGCAGATATAGAACTAAAGAGAGATTCTATATTAGTTATGGCATGTGTTCATTGGCTAGCATATAATAATATAGTCTGGATCTGCTTTCGAGGTAATGCAAGATAATAAGGGGAATGCAAAGGAGAAAGATGGATAGCGGTTACCTCAACAGCAGCATGCGATGCTGAAGCTGGCAAATTTCTAATAGTTCGTATCGATGCAATCCGGTAGTGAAGCAAACAGTAATGTATGCCTGCCTTCTTAAACCATCCTACCCAAATTACAGTAGTGGTATTGTTGAGTACAGTGTTAGCAGAAGTGAACCCATGAAGATAATGATTTAGAGAAGTTTGCCATAAGATAAGTTCGAAACCAAAGAGAGGAAATATAGGAGGATGAATTCATCCTTGCAAGAATTCTTGAAACTATCAAACTCGGAATTAATCTGTATCTGTGGAGTATAATACATTAACTTACTGTATTGTCATTGAAGAAGAGGTGGCATACAACAGCAAGCAGGATCGATGAAGGAAACTCAAACATATACATGCGAAATAGTGAAGCATAAACCCTAAAGGTAAAATATATCGAAACTCAGAAAACTTCCTGGATCTCTTGGAGCACGCAGCCGTTTTAATAACCTAAAAAAATTAGCATGTATGTCATAACCGTTAACCTACAATAGCATTTAAAATATAACTATTAATTTATGAACCAAGAAAACTGCTTCTCTACTTTACTACATTACTAACATGAAAAGGAAGGTATTATTGGCTAGATATTCTTTTTCCCTGTGGAATCTCATTTTCAGAGTAGTTCTACTATCAGTTAAGTCATGAAAAGGCAATAAAAGACACCGAATAAACCAAACTATTTTATTTCTGGACATAGGTGTTCCCTAATATGAAAGGTTCACTGGTTCAACATTCTGCCTAACCTTTCGACAGAAAAATGGTCTAGCTGACTTATGTTACTAATGGAAGATAAACCAGATTTTGCTTAGGCACTAAATAGGCACCATTAGCACACATGGAACCTAACTACATATCGGTAAAAGAGAGAAATGATACCCACCTGTAGTAGCACCTTCCTCAGCAGTCTCCCCATTCACCATAGGCCTACAAAATGCACATGAATTTTGAAGCTTGTATGTATCAAGGTAAAAAAAACAAGGGTTTTAAACAACCAGTAGATCGTGTATTGGTATTTGCACAATTAATGTTACATGGTGAATTTCTTAAATTGAAGCGAGCGAAAAAGGACAGAATTATCTATTGTATAAACACATTAAGCAAATTGTTTTTTCTAAAGGATTATTCCATTGAAATGGATAGCAAACATAACATTATAAGAGGTATATTGGACAATAATCCGGAAAATTACTCTGCAAGAGTGCAAGGTATCATCCCATCGACCTGCATAGCCTATATATGATATGTATAATGGAGGCAAAAACACTAAACATACCTAAAATGCTGGGAGCAAAGTGACTTCCTTTTTTGGGCAGAGGATCATTCCATTAATTGATCTGCATAATATATGGGAGATATATTAGAGGCAATAAACTGAAAATTACAGTGCAAAAGTGCAAGACACCATATATGAGCATAGCCGATATATGATCCATATACATTGGAGGGAAAAACACACATACATATATTTTTGGGGAGACAACACACATATTAAATCCTTCTCTGTTCATGCAGGAACATATAGAATGGAGCAATGCAGATGACATGGTTATGCACAACCTAAACTCAGTGTTGTTGCTTTGCTGCATCCTAAACGCAATGAACCACATAAATCATAGGAGGCCTCATATGCCACGGCTGCTTCACCATATAAGATGAAACTGAGAAAGATGGATAAACAGTTTCCTTGATAACAGCATGCCACATTGAAGCTGGCCTAATTCCAATCAATAATAATTAACAGCGATGCAAACCTCCATTGTACTACAAATAGGTAATCATAACAACCTGTATTGTTAGCTTAACAGGGCTTTGACATAAGTAAAATTTTGAATATGCAGCATCACTCCGCCACAAATTGATGGAGCCTATCACCAACCTGCCTTACATGCTTCCACAATCATGTATCTGCAATTGAAAAACAATTCTATGTATTTTTGTTAAAACAATACACATCTTTTAGTGCAGAGTTCTGTATGGTCCTGTTAAACCAATTGTCTGAAAGATCTTTGTACACATCCACAAATATCATTTAAAGGTATAAATATCAATCTGCATATGTGCATAATCTCATATAATTCTGTTTGAAAGTGTACATTTCTTGACGTGGTGAGTTTGGGCAGTTATGTTGTGTTGGACCAATTGTCGAAAAATGAATGATTTATTCAGTTCACCCCAAAGTGTTGAACATCAACATGCCACAACTTCGAGAGATTTGTTGGGAGCCACTCTAATCAAATTAGGGGAAAAGATAATAGCAATCAAATGAGCCAAGGATCATTGGGCCTAAAAGCCTAAAAAATCGATGCTTCCTAGACATGTACATTAGAGTGGAGCACTAAGGCAATCAAGAAATTGGAAATCACATCCGTTGTTGCTTACCTTGATTTATACATGGTTGCCCCATGCGTGCTACGCTCCTGTGGCTGGTGTTGTGGCCGCGCGGACACCACCAGCATCTGGGCTGACCGTCTGCCCTGGTCTCGAACTGGCCATGCTCGATGTCTGCAGCATCAAGAACAGCATTGTCAGTCCGTTAAACTGAGGGAAACAGAAATACAATCGGAAGGAAGATGTTCGCACCCAAATTGGCAGCTGCCCATCAGGCCGAGTGCAACCGGTCAGACCGGTTCTAGAAAGCGGTCAGACCGGTTGCACTGTAGCCGATCTGGCAACAGCCAAACCGGTCTGCCAAAGCGTTCTGACCGGTTTACTCCGAGTTGGAGTAGAACTAGGAGTCCTAGTCGTTTCCAAATTGTAAAAGGATTCCTTGCGGGGCAAGACCTCCCCATGCTATAAATATAAAGGGCCGTGGCCGGTTGAGAGTTATCATCCAATCGATCAAATATTATCTTTCTACTTTTTATCTCTAAACCCTAGCTTTTCCAACTCCTTTGCTTTCCTTGTTTGTCTCGACGGCGTTCAAGGAGGTTCTGAGTGGCATGACCGATCTCAGAGCAACCCTAGGCGCGCCATCTCCGACGGGGTCCCTCCCGAGGTGGCGATTCTAGGTTCATCCCGAAGCTCTCGATAGGAACCGGTCTGACCGGATCCCTAAACCGGTCTGACCGGTTTGGGCAGGGCTGCGGCGAGTTCATCGTTTCGTTCATTGCGCGATTCGGCGCTCGTGTGTGTTGACCAGAAAAAGCGTCAACATACTTTTGGCGACTTCGCTGGGGACTATAGAAGATCTGGTTTTCAAAAACCGTTTAATCTAAGCTCCAGGCAAGATGGGATCTTGATGTGATCTTGATATGGATAACATCATCACGGCTTCATTGGAAGATCTTACTCCGGAGGAGCAGAAGAAATTTGAGGCGCTACAAAATTTCATGAAGACACAATTTTTGGCTGGCGTCAAAAAAGATCGTCATGGCAAGGTAGCAAGAGTGGAAGAATTTGAGCTACCGACGATCAAGTTAAACGACAATCAAATTGAGGTAATACCCACTGTAAGTAAATCACAAAAAACTCCTACTTCTACTACAGTTCCTAAAAATAGTGTAAAAAGTGATGAATTACTTGCCTCATATATTGCTCGTTTAGAAAGATTAGAGGATCTTGAAAAAGATAGGACTGCTGCTTGCTTTAACAATAATGAAACTAGTAGTAGCGTTCCTAAAATTAATACTAGTGGGGGAGTTTTTCCTAGCTTGTCACCCATACCTAATGTTAACACTGAAAAATATATGTATGGTATGCCACCTGAATTTGCCATTGGTCAATCCCCGCCGTTCCAACCGACCGGGCCAAACATGGCCAAACCGGTCAGACCAGATCAGGGAACCGGTCAAACCGGTCTGACCAATGCGCTTGAAATAGTGCATGAGCAACCTATGCCGCTCTTTGTTTTGCCTGATCCAATGGTTTATGCTCACACTAATACTTTAGGTACTGCTAAGCCTCAATTTAGTACAACAATTAACACATCTGCTCAAAGAAATATTATACCTGATGATGTGTTTGAAAGCTATAGGCTAGCTCAAGCTAAGATTGCTCCCTACTTAAATAAGATGAATTTGGAGAGTGCGCAACCACAACAGCCAAATAATCCTAACTGGACTGAATTTAATAAATTTAGAGAAGATTTGGCTAATGTGGTAAAAACTAAACTTGGTGTTGATATTGGTAACACAAATTTGTATCAAAAACCATAAGATGCTGAGTTTGATAATTTTCCTCTTCCACGTGGTTGGCGTATGCCTGATTTGATTAAATTTAGTGGAGATGATGACCGAACCACGTGGGAACATATTAGTCAATACATAGCTCAATTAGGCGAAGCGGGTGCTTATAATGCTCTCAAAGTGCATTTATTTTCTTTATCGTTGATTGGCACCGCTTTTGCTTGGTTTTCTTCGCTTGCTCCTGGTTCTATTATATCTTGGGATATGTTAGAGCGTAAATCTCATGATCACTTTTATAGTGGGAGCTTGCAATTGAAATTGACAGACTTGACATCGGTTAGGCAAAGTAGAGATGAAACTGTTTCTGCTTACATTAAGAGATTTAAGGAAACTAAGAACCGTTGTTTCAATTTGTCAATCACTGACATGGACCTTGCTGATATTTGCTTAAAGGGTTTAAGGTCGTCCATAAGAGATAAAATAGAGGGTTCTGATTTTCTTTCGGTTGCACAAGTTCAAATTAGAGCTTTAATCGTTGAAAACCGAATGAATAAAGAAAAAGAAAGAGATACTTCTAGATCACGTTCATATGATTGATTATGATTCTGATAATTCGAGTGATAGTGATAAAGAAATACTTGCTGCTGAATTTGTATGGCCCTCTAAACAAAAAACTTACTCTTGTACATCACTTAAGCCGGTTAGCAAAGGTCGGCAAGAAGAAGTTAAGTTTACATTTGATGTTTCCAAGTGCGATCGTATCTTTGATGAATTGCTAAAGTCTGGAAATATTAAATTATCTCATAAATTGCCTCCACTTGAAGAATTGAAAAGGCGTGCATATTGCAAGTTTCATAATACTTATTCTCATGGCACTAATGATTGCAATGTGTTTCGTCGACAGGTTCAATCGGCAATAAATGAAGGTCGTTTAACATTTCATGAGATGCAAGTGGACAAAACTCCTTTCCCTGTCAATACTATGGATTTACAGCAGCGTAAGGTCTTGGTTCGGCCGCATCAAGCCGAAGCAACCAAAGGAAAGAATGTTGTGATTGGCGAAGCAAAAACTGATTTGAGGGGAAAAGAGTTGATTCGAGAAGTTGCATGTGAGACAACTCCAGATGGCAGGGAGACATTCAAAGTTACTGTAAGAGCCTCTGAACATGGGAGGCAAGGGTCGACCGTTCCCACCGAGCAAAAACCGTTTGAGCCTATACAGGACAAACCGGTCAGACCGGTTAGGGAAAGCGGTCAGACCGGTTTTCCCCAGAGCCGTCCAAAGATGATTAAACCAAGCCGTCCGGAGATTGGAAACTGGAAGCTCAATGTTGCAAAGAATCAGGGGAGTACTCTTAGGCCAAAGGTCACCTTTGATATGCTATTTGACAAGTACTCCAAGCAAAAGGCCGTTACAAGTGATCGGCCAGTAAAAAAGAGAATGAGAGTGCCTCCACATCAAGAAGAATGTTCTCAGCCAAAGAGAAATTTCGCTCCGTAATGGGAGGCATCAAGTTCATATCCACCTCGTCCAATTTATGATAATAATGGAGTGATGTGGGTGCCGTATCAGCAGCCTTTCCAACACGGATGGGGAGGACCGCGAAGGCCAGTATTTAGCAGAATCTCGAGACCTGGACAGGACCGTTTGGCATTTCACCAATCTGGTCACCGGTCAGACCGGTTTCCCTGGGAAATCGGCAACACCTCCTATGAAGCAAGTTTACAAGCCGAAACAGCGTGAGGAGGTGCATAAGATGGATATTGACCCAGAGAGGACTACAAATCAAGATGTTATTCAGATTGGGTTGATGAACATTCCCCTTGGAGACGGTGGCAAAGGACCGATTGTCATAGATAATAAGGTTGAGACACCTATTCAGAAGGGATCTGTTTCTGATAATGATCATGAGGCCAGTGGAAGTAGTTCTAACTCCAAATACTTTTTGCCAAGATGGTGTCCTCCCGGTTTATCTCGTACTCAAAGGAGGAAGCTTCAGCGCTTGAGGTTTCAGGAGATGAAGGAGAAAGAGCTAGAGAAACAGAGAGACGAAGCATTCAACAAGTACAGGCCCATGATTCCACAAGGGAAAGAATGGAGAGCCAAGACCAACTCCCAGACAGAACCGGTCAGACCGGTTGGGGAGTCGGTCAGACCGGTTGAACCGGTCAGACCGGTTGCCGAAAGCGGTCAGACCGCTTTGCCCGATGCACCGCCCGGTTTTTCTTCTCCTACTCCTTTGGTTTGTGATGGCAAGTTATCATCGGTATCTACTTCAGAGGACGATGGAGAACTTGTTGATTATGGTTCTTCTCCTGAGCGCATGAATTTTGAGCTTAATGTAATTCATATGTCTATGGATGGTTATGTGTTATCAGAGGAAAGCATCGCTCATCTTGATTTTGGGCCAAAGGAAGCTATTTTCCAGAAGCCTAAAGCTACTGAAAGTCATCTGAAGGCTTTGTACATGAAGGGTCATATCAATGGAAAGCCTATCTCTCGCATGCTGGTGGATGGAGGGGCGATAGTTAACTTGATGCCGTATTCTCTGTTCAAGAAGCTGGGAGGTTCAGATGAGGAGTTGATCAAGACCAACATGACCATCAGCGGCGTTGGAGGAGGTGAACCTATGGGCGCCAAGGGAGTTGCTTCGATGGAGCTCACTATTGGAAGTAAGACTTTGGCTACTGCGTTCTTCGTCGCTGAGACACAAGGTAACTACAGTTTAATCCTTGGTCGTGATTGGATTCATGCAAACCAATGTGTGCCTTCTACTTTGCATCAATTTTTAATTCAATGGATAGATGATGAAGTAGAGATCATTCATGGAGATACATCGGCTTGTGTTGCAGTGGCCGATAGTTCTACTATGGATGATCATGAAAATCTTAAGTGCTTATCTGGTTTAGATTTATCTGATTGTGAGATCATTGGTTGCACCAAGGATGGCTTTGCTACTGCTATTATGAGGCCGATCGGAGATCTGGCTATACCATCTCTTATGATTTGATGGATCCAAATCTAGAGTGGTTACAGCAGAGGCGTGAGCACTATCGGGCGCATAAGAACGATATGTGTGAGGCCATTGAAGATTTTGATGATTTAAGCAAGATAGGACAAGGGTTTACGTCGGCTGATTCTCTAGAGGAGGTAGATATTGGTGATGGCACTGTACCTAGGCCGACATTTGTAAACAAGAATCTTGATCCTTTGTTTAAATCTGAGTTAATAAAGTTATTAAAAGAGTATGTTGATTGTTTTGCATGGAGTTACAATGAAATGTCTGGTTTAAGTCGTGATTTAGTTGAACATCGTTTACCCATTAAACCTGGTTTTAGGCCTTTTAAACAATCTCGCAGAAACTTTAATCCTGATATTTATGACCGAGTGAAAGAAGAAATCAATCGGTTGCTAGATGCTAAATTTATTAGGCCTTGTCGGTATGCTAATTGGATCTCTAATATTGTGCCTGTTGAAAAGAAAGGAACAAAAAAGCTTCGTGTTTGCATTGATTTTAGAGATCTCAATAGAGCTACTCCTAAAGATGAATATCCTATGCCTATAGCCGATTTTCTTGTTAATGCTGCATCTGGACATAGAATTCTTAGCTTTCTTGATGGTAATGCTGGTTATAATCAAATATTTATGGCCGAAGAGGATATAGCCAAAACGGCCTTTCTATGTCCGGGTTTTGTTGGTCTATTTGAGTGGGTAGTGATGACTTTTGGTTTGAAGAATGCTGGTGCTACATATCAGAGGGCTATGAATTTGATTTTTCATGACTTGCTTGGCATTATAGTAGAAGTTTATATCGATGATATTGTTGTCAAATCGGCTGGAGTAGACTCTCATTTGGTTGATTTAAAGCTTGCATTTAAAAGAATGTGTCGGTATAAATTGAAAATGAATCCACTCAAATGTGCTTTTGGTGTATCGGCTGGAAAGTTCTTGAGATTTGTTGTGCATGAAAAGGGTATAGAAATAGATCCTAAAAAGATTGAAGCTATTAGCAATGTAAAGGCTCCTACTTGCAAGAAGGATTTGCAAAGGTTCTTGGGAAAAGTAAATTACTTGAGAAGATTCATTTGTAATTTGTCCGGGAAGGTGAATGTCTTTACTCCTTTACTTCGGTTGAAGAATGACATTGATTTCACTTGGGGGGCAAAACAACAAGAGGCATTTGATGAGATCAAGCAATATTTATCTTCGCCACCCGTCCTTCAAGCGCCTAAGAGTGGAGTTCCATTCAAGTTGTATATGGCGGCGGAAGAAAATGTCATTGGAGGTGTTTTGACTCAAGAAACCGAAGGAAAGGAACATGTGGTTGCATATGAGAGTAGAAGATTATTGGATGCCGAAACAAGGTACACCTTTATTGAAAAGTTATGTTTATCATTATATCATACTTGTACCAAGTTGAGGCATTATCTTTTACCAAGTACTTGTATAGTAGCATGTCAAACCGACATAATTAAATACATGTTGCACAAACCAATTTTGAGTGGTAGAGTCGGCAAATGGGCTTATGCTTTGGTTGAATATGATTTGCGTTGTGAGCCATTAACTTCAATGAAAGGTCAAATAGTGGCCGACTTTATTGTTGGACATAGAGTAGATAAGCAATTTGATTTAAATGTTGGTTATGTTACTTTTACTCCATGGAAATTACATTTTGATGGATCGGTTTGCAAAAGTGGTTGTGGTATTGGAATTGTTATTACTTCCGCACATGGGGCTGTTTTCGAAGCACTCAACCGATTAGATCATAAATGTACTAATAAGCAAGTCGAGTATGAGGCTCTTCTATTCGGATTGGAGATTTTGCATGACATGGGAGTAAAGCATGTAGAAGCTTATGGTGATTCTTTACTGGTGGTACAGCAAGTTTCCAAGGTATGTCAATGCTTAGATGGATTTTTGAATGCCTATCTCGATAGATGCTTCGATATTATATCTTGCTTAAATGAGTTTGTAATTCGTCATGTACCGCGAGAAAGAAATTCAAAGGCAAATGCTCTGGCTCAGCAAGCATCTGGTTATAACGTTTAGAAAAGAAATTTTCAAGAACAAAGACCGATGTTTTTAGAAGCCGAGTGTTCTGTTCTGGAGGAACCGGTCGCACCGCTTCCTCAGACCGGTCTGACCAGTTCAATCGGTCTGACCGCTTTAGAGAACCGGTCTGACCGGTTGCCTGGTGAAGATGCTGCTTCGGCTGTTGTTTGCAATCAAGACGAAGTGGACGATTGGAGGAAGCCTTTGATTAATTACTTGCAAAATCCTAGCAGTACAGTTGACAGAAAAATTCGACGATGGGCTCTCAAATTCGTTTTGGATGATGATGAGTTATATCGTCGGACTATTGATGGTTTGCTTCTAAAATGTTTGGGTCCTGACCAAGCTAGGTTGGCTATGGCAGAAGTTCATGAAGGAATTTGTGGTACTCATCAATCGGCTCCCAAGATGAAGTGGCTCCTTAGGCGGGCTTGTTTTTATTGGCCCAATATGATAGCCGATTGTTTTAGATACTATAAAGGATGTGAAGAGTGTCAGAAGCATGGAGATATTCAGTTGGTACCTGCGGCGTTGATGCATCCAATTATTAAGCCTTGGCCTTTCCGAGGATGGGGTTTAGATTTTGTTGGCAAGATTCATCCTCCTTCGACGAAGGGTCATTGTTTTGTGATTGTGGCAACTGATTATTTTACCAAATGGACGGAAGCAGTTCCTTTGAAGAATATGACACATAGAGAGGTGATTGAGTTTATTAGAGAAAATATTATACATAGGTTTGGTATTCCACAGACTTTGACTACGGATCAAGGGACTTCATTCATATCCAAAGATGTGTGTGAATTTGTTAATTCATATGGTATTAAACTTGTCAATTCATCTCCATATTATGCTCAAGCCAATGGTCAAGCTGAATCTAGCAACAAGACCTTGATAAAGCTCATCAAGAAGAAAGTAGAAGATCATCCTAAAAGATGGCATGAGGTATTATCTGAAGCTTTATGGGCTCATCGTATTTCTAAACATGGTGCTACTAAAGTTACTCCATTTGAGCTTGTGTTTGGTCAAGAGGCCGTTTTTCCTGTAGAGGTGAATCTTGGCGCATATAGACTTGCAAAGCAAAATAATCTTGATGTTGATACATACTATGCTTTGATGATGGATAATATTGATGAGGTGACTGACAAGCGTTTGGAAGCTTTGGAAGAGATTGAAAAAGATAAGAGAAGAATGGCAAGAGCATACAACAAGAAAGTGAAATTCAAATCTTTTCAAGTAGGTGATTTGGTTTGGAAAACAATCTTGCCCATTGGATTGAAAAGTAACAAGTTTGGCAAGTGTCTCCAAGTTGGGAGGGTCCTTTCAAGATTGTGAAGGTTTGTTTAGGAAATTCCTATATGGTAGAGACATTGCAAGGACAGCTACTCCCTAGAGCTCTCAATGGGAGATACTTGAAGGAGTTTTATCCAAGTGTTTGGCAGAGTGCTTGATAGAATATGGCCGATTTATGTTGAAAATCGCCCTTAGGATAAAATGACCGGTGAATTATGTAACATCTACCTTAGCATATTTTCTAGTGCATAAAAATTTACTAGAAAACAGGGGGCATATGTTCGCACCCAAAATTTGCAGCTGCCCATCAGGCCGAGTGCAACCGGTCAGACCGGTTCTAGAAGCGGTCAGACCGGTTGCACTGTAGCCGATCTGGCAACAGCCAAACCGGTCTGACCGGTTTGCCAAAGCGGTCTGACCGGTTTACTCCGAGTTGGAGTAGAATTAGGAGTCCTAGTCGTTTTCAAATTGTAAAAGGATTCCTTGCGGGGCAAGACCTCCCCACGCTATAAATATAAAGGGCCGTGGGCGGTTGAGAGTTATCATCCAATCGATCAAATATTATCTTTCTACTTTTTATCTCTAAACCCTAGCTTTTCCAACCCCTTTGCTTTCCTTGTTTGCCTCGACGGCGTTCAAGGAGGTTCTGAGTGGCCTGACCGATCTCAGAGTCAACCCTAGGCGCGCCATCTCCGACGGGGTCCCTCCCGAGGTGGCGATTCTAGGTTCATCCCGAAGCTCTCGACAGGAACCGGCTCCCTAAACTCTCGACAGGAACCGGTCTGACCGGATCCCTAAACCGGTCTGACCGGTTTGGGCAGGGCTGCGGCGAGTTCATCGTTTCGTTCGTTGCGTGGTCTGACCGGTTTGGGCAGGGCTGCGGCGAGTTCATCGTTTCGTTCGTTGCGCGATTCGGCGCTCGTGTGTGTTGACCAGAAAAAGCGTCAAAAGAAGAGCTAAAAAAGTAGAGATCAAATCGAAAGCAAGAGGGGCCGCCGCCGACGCGGCTCACCGCCTGGGCCCGGCCGCGCGGCCACCGCGCGCCCTCGGCCGCCGTCGTGAGGGCACATGCCCGCGACGCTATCGTCGCAGCCCCGCGAGGAGGAGCAGCGGTGGGGGCGCGGAGGGGAGAGGGAGGGGAAGGGGAGCTGCTTGGCCCAGCCGTCGTGCGCCGTGCTGGCGCCGCCGCCGCAGGATGGGGCGCCGGTGGGAGGAGCGGAGGGGAAGAGGCCGGTGGGGGAGGGGGACGGACGAAGAAAAAAAAATACGAAGCCTACCGGTTGGGGAACGGAGCGATTTTTATTTTTGACTGCGGGAGTGTAGCGCTTCGGGAGCCTTCGACACCATCCAGCAGACGACACGTACTCAGATAGTAGATAGAAAGCGACGGCAAAAGAGGAACCGCACGATGAAAATCGGATGGTATTTTTTTTCTGACGTGTCCCACCTCCTTGTCCGCCGGAGCCGCCCACTTTAAAGAGGTCTATTCATCTTTTGTATTCCAGCTGGAAAGCACAGCACGCTTCTTTCCTTTTCACCGAGTTCTCACACCTTACACCTCTCCATTTATTTCCGAAGAAAAATCTCTCTCTCTTTTTGGAACCGAAATCTCTCTCCGTACTTCGTAAAAAAAAATCCTAGTTCCAATTGCTCAAAAAAAGGAAAGAAATCCTAGTTCCAATACTGGACAGTACTCAACAGCTCGGTAAGGAGACGATTAGACGAAGGCCAGCGCACTCGCCATTTCGGTGGGGAATGGAACACTAGTGACTGGTTAAACGGTGTCTTGGCTTGACTTCCCTGTCGTGGACTAGCTGCGACGACTTTGCGCTGCAGAGTGCAGACCCAGTCGCCACTCTTGGATGACACCTCATCCAAGATTTCAACGGCGACGTTCTTAACTGGGCAAAGACAAGCACAGTGCATCAATCTTCTCGAAGTGCTGACCATTGACCAACATTGCTAGAGAGTACCTCTATCCTATGCTCAGGTTCCAGGAAAACGCACGTCGGAGAAACGGACCAACAAATGAATAATGCACTAAGGAAAGGATACCAAAAACATCTCATCAGTTGAAAGCTAGCTAATAATTCTCATAGCCGTCAACACACAAGATGGTATATGAGACTAAAGCTCAGAATATGTCATCCAGTATACAAGATGGCCGGTATAGAACAATTACATAAACTGTCAGGCTCACGTCCTATCTAGTAGGTCAAATAAATTTGACATGTACAGTATTAAGAACATGGATCTCTTGTGTTAGCGTCGGCAGCTGAATCAACTGCTGACAAAAAGAATGAACTGTTCTCAAAAAACAAAAAGAATGAACGAATCAAACTCATCCTTGTGTGTCTCTCCACGATCCCAGACACGAACAGTTAAGACTGAAGCGCACAATGATCAATCTGTTCTCCATACACCCCAAGCACAGGGAAGAATTAGCCATTGTCATCTTACGTTGCAGCATTGAGCGCTGCCAGCTTGCAACTTTCTCCACAAACAAATCATGTGTTGTGGTGATTGGTAGTGCGCGGTGAAATAACCATCAAAGCAACCAGGCTGGTAGAACCTGACATCATGCAAGTACTCCACAGGCCGACGAGTAGTGTTGAACTTCTCAACCCACACGCCCATACTGACATCTTCCATCTTGAATAGCTGTGTAAAGAAAAACGTAGCCATTAGAATCACTTCACTGCAGAGTGTATTATTCAAAAAACAAGAAAGCACTGCAAATAGTAAGGGGTAAAAATGCTGTACTTACTCTCAGTGCCTTTTTATCAAACTCGGATAAAATGTATTGAGCGATATCTGATGAAATCACGTAGCCCGGTCCATTAGCATAAGGAGGATATACTTCCTCTGGCCATTCCTGTTAGGAGCAGAAAAACCAGATCAAAATTATGTAGCTTGCAAATCACTAAACTGAAACTAAGGTTTGCAAGATTAGTACTAGCTATGTCAGCTACTATGCCAAAGGTGTCAAGGTTTTCATGGTACACGTAGGGTGACCATACCAAATTCTGTTTGAGATAGTAATGTTATTTGCAGGATTAGTACTAGCTATGCCAGCTATTGTGCCAAAGGTGCTGCTTTCAATTCCTTAATACTCATATCAATAGGGTATATATTTAAATTTTTGCATTGGGTAAACCATATTAACGTGACTAAAAAAGGTCTCATCCTTGATGATCTAACAACTAACAAACTGAATTCATGCTAATTCTGTAACCTAGCATAAGGGATGATTATCTAAGGATTTCCTTTGGACTTTTTAAGGAGATGCAGGCATGCCAATTCTTTAACTGTACAAGAAGTGGAGTCTAACCTCATATGTGACAGACCATTTTCCAGATCGTAAGGGTCTGTGGTAGTAGTTTATATTTCCCACATACATGCTCTTCCCGCTTTGAACCTTCTTAATTTGATCCAAAACAGATTCAATTCTGACGAATGTATCATCGTCACATTTCATTATGTGTTTTGCAGGAATAACATTCACCTGAAAAAATAATTGCAATATCATGAGGATTTGTAAAAAACGAATTAAAGCATGATAGAGGACCTGAAATAAATTCATCCACAGGAATATAAATTACGCACCCCATACTCAACAATGGCAATGGTTTTTAGAACAACAAGGTCATAGTTGTCCATGAATGGCACTATAACAATGTCCCCAAAGTACTCTGCCTCCTTCTTCAGCTCTTCATTGACCTCCTCTTTTCCATTCTGCGAAGCATTTTTATTTTATTAGAATTTGCACAGAAAGGTATTACCCTAATAATTCAGCTGTCAAAACCTTACCAGAGCCACAAAGAAGCGAGCAACAACATTAGATGATCTCCTGGTAGAAATCATCCATGACTTCCGAGCAGCCATACGCTCAGCAAAATGATTAGCAGCTGAAAGGATGCCAATAAAAAGCTCTACAGGTTCGGTTGGCAAGGGTGTGGCCTTCCACTGTTCAGACATCTCGAGATAACTCTGTAGAGCAAAACTAGGAGGTGAACTGGCCAAATGACCAGCAAAGACGGACTCAACATCAAGGTCTCCTTTCAAAGACAATTCCGTCGCGTCCTCCAGATTGTAACCCTGTCAAGAAAACAACTAACCACCATTAGAAAATGAAATCTTGAGACAGCACTGAAACAATTGACCAGCCCGTACAAGGTACCGTAGCTACTCACAGTGCGGTAAGGGAACGATGTAACATGCCGGCCATCAACATTGACACGGTAGCCTTCCAAACCAGCTGTTATGGTTAACACAAATCGCTTGCCCTCTGCAAATGGGTATGGCCAATCGATGCTCGGTCTACCAATCAAATGGTTCAACCACCGTTTCATCCCTGGCTCTTCTGACTTGCTGTAATCATCATCCCGGATCCATTTCTCACACTTCAACTCCCCGTCGACTGAAAGGTCAATACCATAACTTCAGTTTCAAGCCAATTTACAAAGGCAACCTTTTTGAGCTACATTCGTGCAGATAAAGAAATCCTTATCTTTTGGGCGATGAATTGAGGAAACAGCTACCGAATTCAGGCATTTTTTTTGTCTCTGACAAGGAAAACTAATTTCCTACCCAACGAAGCTGTGGTGCACACAACGAAGCATAACTGAACAAAGCAAAGCAAAAGCAATGGAGTTCACCGGTATCCTCGTCCGGCCGTGACGCCAGCCCCTCGCACCGCTGCGGCTGCGCCCACTGCATCCGGTAGCAGGTGTTGAGCTCGATCACGGGGCGGCCGCTGAAGTCCCCGCGGATCCTGGGGTTGAAGTGCAGTATCCTGGGCGGCTCCTCCCCCTGCACCGCCTTGGTGCCCAGGAGCTCGACCATGAACTGCGACACCATCACCGGCGCGCCGCCCTCCCTCCGCTCCGCGATCCTCGGGTCCCCCTCGGCCCGCGCCGCTCGCGGGCGCGCCACCACCGTGATGCGCGACCCCACCGCCATCCCGCACGGCAGCTCCACCGCCACTCCCCCGCCGCCGCTCGCGAGCCGGTCCCCGAGCACCGAGACCGTCGCGGGGCAGTTGGAGGACGAGGCGGCGGACGGGGACGGAGAAGGGGAGGAGGACGGGGAGGCGGGGTGGTGGGAGAGGAGGCGCGCGAGGTGGGGCCGCGCGGCGGCGAAGGCCGCGGAGGCGGAGGCGTCGATGGACGAGGAGTTGGGGCGGTGGAAGCGGACGGACGAGACGGCGAGCGGCGCGGCGCGCGGGAAGGCGCTCTTGCGAGGGCGGAGCGGGGATGACGAACGCAGCGCGGAGGCCGCCTCGAGCTCGCGGCGGCCGGCGCGGGCGCGGGCGTGCGGAGGCGCCGAGGCGGTGGAGAGGGCGAAGGAGGGGAGCTCGAAGAGGAGGAGGAAGAGCAGGTACGCCGCCGCCGCCGCCAGCAGCGCGAGGCGGCACGCGCGCTTCGGCGGCATGGCGCGGTGGCGGTGGGAGCGAAGCGAGCGAGGAGAAGAAACCGAGTCGGTGGCGGTGGTAGCCGTTTGGGGAGGCGTGCGCGGGCTTTGCTTTGCCCTCCCCTGCTTTAATCGTGGAGGAGGACTGGGCGTTGACGTGGCGTATGGGCGTGGTGTTTA
Source organism: Echinochloa phyllopogon (assembly GCA_033239725.1). Lineage (NCBI taxonomy): Eukaryota > Viridiplantae > Streptophyta > Magnoliopsida > Poales > Poaceae > Echinochloa > Echinochloa phyllopogon. Next base: position 3,252,740 of record BTCW01000009.1, on the reverse strand, counting down.
AAGACCGGACCGGACCGGACCTGACCGTTGCGTTTGTGGTGGGGCAGGCAGGAACGCACGCGGCGGTCGTGAACTGGACCCGACGCCACGGCCCACGGCTGCAACTGCGAGCGGGGGCAACGGCTCTGTCTGTTTCGCCCAATTTTGGCTCGTCGGCGAACCTGAAACCCGGCAGAAGCAGAACATCGGAATATACAGGCCGAAACGAGCCGAGTAGACTTTGTATTATGTTCAGTTGCGTGATGTGGTTGCCTGTTAAAAAAACGAATGAGGACGACGCGGAGAAGCAAAAACAGGGACCCAGCGCACACGCCATTTTCCACGCGCGCCACCGACGTCAAGCGAGGGAGGCCGCACGCGGCCGGGGCAACGGGGTCGGTCGTCTCGTCGCGCTAGGTTGCGGCGCGTGCGCGTGTGGACGTGGCCGACGGGCGGGTTGGTTTGCTTGCTTGGTTAGGCTTGAACAAACGCGACGGAATGACCCTCCCGTGGCCAGCATAGGGCTCGACGGCCGGCAAAGTCCCTGGTCTATTGCTTTTGACCACCGTCGTCGTCTCCTCGCGGCCGAGGCGCTGACCCAACCTCTGTTGACATCACCACCCATCCCATCTGACACTATCACACTGTGTGTGTGCTCCAGCCCGAGTCCATCGCCGCCCCGGACTGTTCTGTGGAGCTGCAGCAACAATTCATGGATGCTGTGGCTGCTGCGATCGCGGAAGTGACTGGGCGCGCACCACAGATCCAAGAAGTGCTGCTGCATCGAAAAACTGCCAAATCGATTATTGATATGCTATTTCTACGCCCGGAACACTGGGACGAGTCGATGAATGATGATATGGGGTTTGGGGTGGAGGAGGTGGCGCCGAGGCGGGGCGTTTCCACTTTTTGTTCACAATTGAGGCAATAGCTCCAAGTTGTCACTGTAGCGTCTCCATAGTAGTTCGGACAGGATGGTAGTCAGAATGAATCCAGGAGTTTCAATGGCGAGCATGTTCTAACTGCAAATTGCATCAAATTCTGTACAATTTCAAGTTTGGTTACATCTACCTTTGGAATGTGGAAAAACAAGAAGAAAATCAGATACATTATGCATATCAATGGGTTACACAAAGGCAGAATACGAGTATTTGACAAGAGACATGGTAAGACTCGAGCGGCCAATACAGAAGACTCTAAAAGGTTAGTAGTACATAGAAGATGAGAGCCTATTGTGGACAGTCCAGTCTCTTGTACTGAAAGTCAGAACTATCATTTCAATCCGCAGAAAAGTCATCAGTGCTAGCCTCAACAAAACTGGCATTTGGGCCTAGGTTGCTCCTGACAAGCTTGTATGTTATCTCGATATCAGGAGACCAAGCCGCAATGCTTTCTGCTTGTACAGCTTGTATGGATTTTTTAACATTTCTATACTTGCTTTCTTTGTACCTAACACAACAACACGAGCAATGCTAAACAAATCCCCTTTCTCCAAAGCAAACTGCCATTCCCTTGGTGTGACGTCGAACCAATCTTTTCTTGAAGATACAGTTGTCTTAACCTCCACATACTCTGTGCAGCCTTCTGGGTGTGTGATAACAATATCATAAGGCAGTCCGGTTTCAATCCCTTCATTCACCCACTTGACATTGTTGGATCCTAGCTGCTCAGCAAAATGTTTGTGGACCAGTGCTTCACCAAGCCTCCCTGTTTTTAACTGGCTTGCATCTGGAGTCAGCCTATTCTTCTCTTCAACAAGATTGGCCAGTTTCTCATTGAAATTTGTTAGCTCAACACGGACTGTGGGGCTTGAACTTCCAGCCTCCACATCCAAATAAGCAGGTGCATTGGAAGGGTCTCCGGACATCACTATCTGAGGCTCATTGAGGACTGTGGCTGTACTATCTGCAAGTAATGTAGTTTCGGTCCTTGCATTCTCTTCTATAATCCAATCCCCTTCAAGATCAACAGAAAACAAAGAATCTTCGGTGTGTCCACAAAGAGCAATGTTTAAATCTGATGAAGGTTCAGCATCATTCACCATTGCCTCTTGTGTGCATGCATCATGGCTTACGAGAGGTGTTCTGAAGACAGGTGCTGTTCTCCAATGATTAAGTGGCCAGCTTGAAACCATTACTGGTGCCTTCTGATGATTGGGAGCATTGAATTCACATGCAGGTTGGAATTCAAGCCCCTGGGGGTCAACAGTTTGGTTGGCCACCCCTTGGCTGACTGCAGACAAGCAAGAGAACGACCAGACAGCTTCGTGCTCAGGTAACTCTGGCACATTCTGATTATTAACGATAAAAGATTCTATTTGCTCAGCAGACGTCCCAGATTCTGCCATGATTTTTATCATGTGTAGAAAATTTGCAAAATGCAGATCAGGGGATCCATCAAAGAAAATCCTAGAAACTTCCAGAAACACTGAGTGTGAATCAGCATCTTGTGTAGCGAATAGAGTATTCCCCTGCAAAACAGTAACATGTCAAATAAAATGAAGGCAGAGGAAATAATAAGAGCTTCAAATGTTTAAGTGCATCATGCATTAATAACCTAGAGCTATGAAGCTCATGTACCCATGCCAGACAAGTTCATGAATAACACTGGAAAGATTTAAGGCAGAGGAAATAAGCAGAGCTTCAAATGTTAATTGCATCATGAATTAACAACCTAGAGCTATGAAGCTCATGTACCGATGCCAGACAAGTTCATGAATAACACTAGAAAGATTTAAATCTAAGGGCTTGTTTGGAATAGAGGATGTCTTAAAAAAAGACACCATAGATTTAGATTAGAAAATTAGACTACTGGCAGGTAGGTAATTACTTGCTAATAATGGCAGAATAAAATGATAAATACGTACCTGCAAAAGACAATAGCATTTGAATCTTTTCTTCGAAGAACTCTCAAGTCCTCTCAATACATACTTGTGGAATAACTTGTCAACAACAACCACTTGAAGATCGCTAAGCTTCATGATCTCATTCTTCTGGAAGCTGACATAAGTATCTCTATGCATCTTATAGATGTACCGTTGCATATATGGCAAAAGCCAACAAATTAGAGAAACCTTTTCTCTGTTTTCTGCTGTACCATAAAATATTGCTTCGCGATACACAACCTATGTGAAGGTAGACAGAGTGATAAGAAACACACGGAAATATAAAATTTAGCTATAACATATTTACTTCAAATACTAAGTTCCTGCTTCTCCTGCTTGGCCTCAATATTTGTAGTTCAATTACAGAAATACATGCAGTTGCATAACTGGTAAAATAAGCACTCTCTCAATTTACTGGGTTATGTGATTACACCATTCTGCTATAAACTTTTTGGTGTTGGTCTATTTGCACTGTGCCAGGACTAGAACTTTCTGCTGCTAACGAACGGGTTAGTATAACTCATAAATGTGGGCTCACAGATAGAAATTGACACTTTCAATCACAAATGAACTATCTACATCCAAATAAAGCACTACAAGGGCTGGTACGATGAACTGGTATTGACAAATTCACAAACTCATATTAAACCCCTGCTATTCAGCCATGTTTCCACTGAAACAAGATTAAATTTGGTAAAGTAGTGCATCCTGTTAAAGGAAATAACTAGAGTACAAACACGTCTTTAACTATAGATTTCTTTACCACCAAGTTTCCTACACAATTCTCCATTTCCCACCCGTTATCACTTATCAGTGTACCACCTATATATGAAAACTGTAAGGTAGAAAATATGTGCTAGTGCATGGAAGGTACTTAGGACATAATGACTTCTTTTATAAAGATTGCTTGAAGAATGACCGTTATTAAAGTTATAGCACAAATTAAATATTGTTGGGGTTTCTTTTCTATTGTACTTTGCATAACTTACCTTTTTAACATAGCCCCTAGTGCATGAGAAGACTAAAAAATGGAAGACCTTGAATACCATAAAAAAAGGTGCCTATTACCTTAGAAAGTGCTTGGATACCTAAGCTTTTCATCAAAGCAGCAACTCTTCCATGCAGCATCTGCTTATCGTCAAAGGAAAGGTCACCAAATTGTAAGAAGTAAACACCACTAGAATTTTTAAACTGCTCCTTTAACTCATCATCATCGACCCAGCAAACAAGGCCAAAAGAAGGATGCAGAGAGACCCATTTATCAATTGAAGTAGGCAATATTGTTGTTTCTAATTTCTGGAGAGATTCTTTCAAGTATAATATATCATTCATCTTGTCACTTTCAGAATGCAGATCATTAGCCCATCTCACAAATACACGAAAGACCTGACATGAAAACAAGAGATAATATGTTAAATCCAATACTAATTGAGAGAAACTCCAGTTCAGAATGATTAAAATCACAATTAGCTGGAACTATCAACTTATCACTAATCTGCAAAATATATACATGCACTAGAGAAACTTACATAGTTTGCTGCTTGAGAAGGCAATGCAGCAGTTGACAGCCGTAAAAGCATCTCAACATAATTGGATGTTGTTGGAACCTTTGGTACACCACATGCCTCAGTGAAGAATTCACAAAGGCTTGGATAGGCTGCAGACAGCATTCTTCTTGGGAAAATGCTTGTGCTTTTCATCGCAACAAATTCCTCTGTTATTTCAGAACACCCAGTTGGGTCATGCCAATAGAGGTCTTTTGGTGGCAAAAACTTCCCAGTAATAACCTCATTTGACCGAGGACGTTGTAGTGGTGTAAATATAGAGGGGGATGACAGAAAATCCAGTTTAATGTCAATCTTTGAGTCTGTCACACCTTCTGACAAGAAGGAATAGAATTTGCACATCTGGCTCATACTGCAGAAAAAGGAGGATAATCCATATATATAGATTAACAAACAAACAGAGAAAAGGACAACTAAGTGGTTATGCTTCTAACTTGCAAATCACATAATCTTTCTATTATGACTCAACGTATATATAGACTAGAACAAACAAAAGGAGAAAAGAACAACTAAGTGGCCATGCCTCTAATCTGCAAATCACATAATTTTTTATGACTCAAATATTCTAGATGGAGAAACCTATTACCTTGCACTAAAGGGAACCTGTGATGTTATCCAAGACTTCAGGACAATCAAAGCATCACAGTAGGATACCTCTGTTTTGAATCCAATGTACTTCCTAAGTGAACTGCTAGATACCTGCTCACAAAGGATTAAAGTGAGGTGACTGGTAAATTCCAGAACAATTTCATAAGGATAAACTACCAACCTGTGGTACAGCATATGGTGCCACACTACCAAAAAGAGAGCGGACATTTTCAAAATCATAGAATAAATCCGTTGCATAATGAAGATCCTCATCCATGCTTGATGCTACCCATCTGAAGCTTTGAATACACTTCAAAAATGACGATTCAACTGCTCTGTTCTCACCACAATGTGTGGCATTTGTGAGGCTCATAGCTTTTGCACTGTAATGGTCATCCCAGAATTTGTCAAGAACCTCCAGAAGATATACACAATTTTCGCGGCATCTTTTTGAGGAAAATATTGATAAAATACTAGACAATTCTGGTGACTCCCAGTCATACACAGTACAGGGTTTTGCAGATACATCAGCATGAGAATGGCCTCCTGCTAGAGACGATTTTTTCTCAATTTTTGCTACCTGAACAAAATCAGTCACACCCATCTCTTCAAAAAATCTCCTCCATTTTTCCAGTTCAAATGGTGACGAATTTGAACCATGATGCACCAAATAGCAACTATCAAGTTCAATCCAATTAATTTCTACATTCTGAAGTAGCTTGCCAACATCCACAGAATTTCCATAATCTTTACTGAAGTGAATTGGTTCATCAGCTAGGCACTTGTATCCATGGTTTGTAAGGAAGATAGGCCTCTTCCGTAGTTCTGACATTATCTCTTCTTTTTCAAAGTTACAGCTGGCGCAAGAAGATTGAAAATGAACCATAATAAAGCTCACGTACTCTCTAATAATTCTATCAGCCGTATTAGCATCTAAACCATTACGCAAGGAAACCATGATGTGATTTTTAATAATGTCATGGACAGACAACTTTCGCACACCAATCTTTTGCAGAATGTCTACTAGATCATTTGTTCTGACTTCTTCCATGAGGTATTTATTTTTGCAGGATGCAGAGAGCAGATGCGGACTTACAGTTCGAAGATTACTATACAGAACTGGAAAATTCTGGATGCTACTTCTGCATTCAGGAATGGAATTGACAATATCATATGGCAACCATATAGGACCATCTGCAACAGAGCTAAATGAACCGTCTGAAAGTGGGATGCATGGTATTTTCTTAATTGTATTCAAAAGAACATCCTCGAGGTTTCTCGTTAAGGAAACATTTAGAGAAGAATGAGACATCAATGTCAAATAAAGGGTAACAAACCAAGCACATAGCCACTCCAGGCCCAGTGACTCAATACGACCATCAGTTCGGCAAATAGATGAGATGGTATCTATCAAAATGTTTGGTCCATAGTCATGAATACCTAGGGCCCTTGATAAATTATCAGATATAACAATATCTTTTGAGAGGTAACCAAGACCAAGATGTTCATGAAGTAAGCCATCAGAAAATAGTGTTTTAGTTTGTTCATCCCAGCCCCTGAGTGTATTGCAAGGAAAGACCCATTGAGTAGAGCCATCCAAAAACATGCAACGGGTCAGCCGCAACTTGGAAATGATCAAGTGAGGGAGGTGCTTGAAGAATCCATGAACTTCTCCTGCTAGAGGAATAAAACTCAAGAAGGCTGTGACTGCTTTTCCAGGGCAAATTTGAAAACAGGGAAGAGCACAAAAGGTTTCTTGGGCACTGACAAACAAAGAAGGGAATTCAGACAACAACCACTGATTCCATGGACTATCTGCATCCACTTCCTCTCTGGAAGAAGGTAAAACAAAATCTCCTTGAAGAATGAATTTAAGGCCATAATTCCTTAAAGGAAGAAAAGCAAACACAGGTTGCTGCTTCAGGTAAGGTTCGTAATCTCCTTTCTCAGTCTCCTGCAAAGTAAATGCCACAGCAATCTCTGTGGTGGACACATCATGCCGCAAAATGGCACCTTGTAACCTCTTACTGACCACCAACCAACTCATTGTCTCAATCCCATGTGAGATTCTCACAATTCCATCACCAAGAGCCTCCCTTCTCATAATCAGAAGTGTGTCATCAAGCAAATTCTTAAACTTGATACATTTTAGTCGGTGAAGGAACAGCAGTAGAGATGGATGGAGATCTGAGAACATAGACACAATGGAGCACATACCAGTGCCCTCCCTAAATTTTGATCTGAAGGGAAGTAAAATGCAAGTGTTCCACAAGGAATGGGCGTCCTTATCATTTTCAACAGAGGATAGCATCCTACTAAAAGAAGTGGTACTGTAAGGTGGAACGGCAGTTGGCAACACAAAACCAATCTGGCCATCTGTGATATCAAATTTCACATGGAAACCATTTGAATGGATCTCCGGAGCATCAGTTACCTACAAACATATTGACAAAATTAAAAAGGTATTCATTCCCGCAGATAAGTCATAGTCACACAAGTGATAGGACAAGTACCAACAAAGGATCAGTAACAAGTACAATATCCATGAAACTACGTACAATAGAATAACTTAATTAAAAGGTTATTCTGCTAATACCTACCCGGAAAACTGATTTAAATCCAATGCCTTTATTTCCAATATAACCCTGATTCGATCCTTTCTTTGTCGAGTTACCAATATCACAAAGTGCTCTAATGTTATCAGCAGAGAAACCTCTCTCATTGTTCAGAACAACAATACGATTCTCCTGGAGAATGAATGCTAATGTTGGTTCAACATCCTCGGGATACGTATTGTCGTCAGCATTCTGTACCTGATGTATATAGTAGAATAAGGTCAGCAAATAATTACTCCCAACTTCCTTGTAAACGCCCTCCAAGCACACAACAATATCAAGTGAAAAGCAAGGTGCATAGTTCAAGCTTACCAGCTCAAGAAGTAGATGAGAATCCTGGGAATACAGTTCTTGTGAAAGGCAATGCAATGCTCTGCCAAGTCTAGCATGCTGCTTCTTCAACAAGCTATTCTCAGTGCAAGTTAGTGCCTGATCAAGACCAAACTCTTCACGGCGTATAGTCTCAATAACAAGAGATGCTTCCTCAAGATTTGTTTCTCCCATCATGGAAGATTTGTTAGTATCTAAGTCTGCAATATCTGCCTCAGTTCCAACTGGATTCACCTTATTGTCTTTATTCTCTATACCAACTTGATCATTTGTTCCATGAAACAATTTCCGTCTCTCATCCATCATATCAATGTCTCTAGAAATAAGCATGTTAGAATTTTCACATTTAGCTGTCTCAGATGCATCTGACGTAAGCTTGGCAGAAGAATGCATTTCTGTCTGCACATTAACTTCTTCAGTTAAACACAACCTACGGCAATCTTCAACCCATTCTGCAACTCCTAGTGACAAGCCAATATCATGAAGCATGCAAAGCTGCCAATCTTCAGTGGCTTCATGCAACATGACTGAATAGCAATTCTTGGTAACAACCCTAAGTCCTGCTAATAGTATGTCTGCTGCAAAACTACGGAATTCTGAAGGTATATGACCAAGACAATCAAGTATAATTTTTGCAACCAAATGAACAGCATCATCAAAGTTAGGCAAACTATCAGAACTGATACTTTTTGCAGAAGACACCAGAGAGTTTTCAGAATTAGAGTTCATCAAATCATTGCTGTCTACTATGAGCTTTATCGCTCGCTGTGCATAACATTTTAGCAATGACATTGGGGTGTTCGTAGAGCCATTATAAATGTATAGCAGTGAAAGCAGATTCACTGCCACTTGAAATGGTGAACGCTGAATAATGGCTTCCAAAAATTGGTCAACTGTAGCTGATGGATCTACTCTAATAAACCGACCATCTGTGGTCACAATGCATGATAGATCTTGAATTGGCCCAGTATTCAGCAACCAACGTACAAAGGAGCCCAGTGTAGGAGCAAATAGCAGATCCCAGTGGGACCAAATATGCAGATCAGACAACATAGGAGCCCTCAGCAAACAATTAATTGCATCTCGTGAGCAAACTGTTCCACAGTAATAATATTGCTCAGCAACATTGTTCCCCAGCTCATCATCTTCATGTCTACCTGGCGAAGTTCCAGACCAACGTTTCTCCAACAACGAGATGGAAAACTTTAAACTATTTGTTTGTATGTTTTTCCTCTGCCTCTCAATATAGCCAGGAAGTCCTTCCTGAGACTTGTCTTGAACAACATCAAAGCTAACTGTCGGAAACTGCCTTTTAAGAAGCATAATTAAATTATCCTCTGAAAAGCCATTATCTTCCAACCAATTACTCTCAGCTTGACATAGTAAAACTTCAACTTGCTGCTGTAGTACAGAAACTTCCAGAGATCTACAAGTACCCCCCTTCAAGAAACTACTCAAAGCAGTGGGGAAGTGATGGCAATGTTTCTCCAAAAACTCAAGGAACGTCCCATGGCCAAGAGCACTAAATTGATTCGCTGAAAATTGATTAGTTACCCATGTTTCACAATCATGAAGTGCCCTCACTTGCAAAGCCACATCACCAGAGGCTTTACTGTTGGATTCAATATATTCTGTAATCCTCCTGATGACATCATCAATAGCAGCACCTGCATGAACAAATGGAAACATGAAAAGGGGCTATTTGTTTGTAGCAAGTGGTTGAGCAGATTGAGTGCCAACTGCAGTGCGTGTGTGTGTGTGTGTGTGAGAGAGAGAGAGAGAGAGAGTTTGAGAGAGAGAGTTTGAGAGAGAGAGATTACTATGTCCAGTCCCATTGTCTTCACTCCCATTATTGACTCCATTAGCAATACAACCAGTGTTTTCTTTACTCGGAGGCTCGATTTCCATAACCTCAGTGGTGGTGTTAGGAAGAGGGCTTGAAGATGCATTATTCTCACTAGAAAGTTGGATCACATCATAAATACTATCCAGCAGACCACATCCCATCGATTTAACCTGCATGTCCATGTGGCAGTAAAGTTTTAAGATCTCAAAATGGTAACATTGCTTGGCCCTAAAAATTAATAAATCCCTCCATACACAGAATTACTATAATCTGGCCTATTTATACAAAATATGCATTGCTACCTGAGGTTTGAAAACATGCCAACACCTAAACACATGAATATTTGAAGTTTTCCTGAATTGTAAGACCAATCAAGCAATCGCTCGAATGCTGAGTCAAACATAATCATCATATACCACACCCTATTCCAAACCTTGATTAAATGACCTTTTCATAGATTTTAAAGGTAGCTCAATGGTGGGGGCGAGGAGCACAGGAGACCAAAAAATAGGACAAACAAAAATGTGCCTTCAAATCATGTAAATCATGTAAGATGACTCAACCAACTAGGACAGAAACAATTTAACTAGATAAATCCAATATCAAGCCTACCACTCCTGATTTGTGCATTATCACCTCTAATAGATATCATGGAGGAGATACAGGCAAAGGACATTTTAAGAATATGATAATGTTCAAGTCAAATGAATAAAGGAGGACAATCAACTCACAGCAACATTGAGAAGACCAATGCCCGGGTACTGTGAGCAGAAATTTATTATTTTCTTCTTCTCCGTTGGTGTTCTTCCATAGTAATTTGCTATCATTTCCAAAACCTGCATCGGTGACAGGTACAAATAAATTAGTTCCAGAAATAGGATAAATACAGACTGAGCATGCCTGCCGTTAAACAATCAATGAAGTTTCAGATAAGTTGAGAAAAAAGAGGCTGTATGCATTAGAGGTACATATGCAAGATTACTTAACTTTCAAATATTTAATGAAAACCTAGATTTAATTATTATGAGTACTAAACGTACCTGTTGAACTGGATGTTCACGACATGTTTCCTTCCATGTTGTTATAAAATTCTCCAGCTTACCTATACTTAGGAAACAATTCGGCGACGCTTCATGCTTTTGCAACTTTTGCTGTTTCTTAGGCTGTTTGCACGAAGAGCTCGGACTCCCATTTTCTTCGAACTTCCTTTTTTCTCTTGGATTCCCCTTTTTTCCCCTCTCTCTTGACTTGCTACTCTCTAAAGCTGGCTTTTTACTAATTTCAGATTTCAAACCAAGCCTTTCCATTTCTTCAGTTTTTGAAGGATATGGACAGCTATTTACATGCTTATCACCAGCCTTGTTATCAAGAACAGGACATTCATTCTTATTCTCATTGTCATCAAATCTACCATCCTCAGAACTAGTATCGCCATCAGTTTCATCATCGGTTGAATCAAAATGAATATGCTTATTGATGCCTGGTAACCGCTTTATACGATTAGTTAGAGAATGGAACCTCTTGTCCAACACCTGCTTGTGAGTATGGAAGTTTGTATTTTTCAATGGATCCTTCTCTCGACTACTGTCGCCAGATCCATTCATATTTCCTAGAATCTTAACAGCAGACACTTCAGTCCGCCTGGCCTGCCGGAGTAGAGAAATATGCAACCTACGAGACTTCCCTAAATTAGTGAAAGTATAATGTTCTGGTGATAAGATGAAATGGCAAGAGGCCAGAGGAATGCACTTCTATTTCACAGTACACAGAACACAGCAAAACTAATATCGGAATCACATGTGGAAAGATAATAAGCACATCAAACACTACTGTTTTCAAAATAACACATCAAAAACTCTGTTTTCAAAATAAGCACATACCCCAAGCTTTGTACCCGCACACCAAGTTTTTCCTTTCCAGAGACTGATTTTTGCTCTGAAAGATAATTCAAGAAATCTTCAACTGTAATTTTCTTCTTAGATTTGTCCATAAATTTCTGCAGGGCATTGAGAATCTCCTCACTACCAAGCTTCGGCACCATAGACAAATCAGCTGGCACCGAAAAATAATGCTCAACAAGTGGGTGCTGAAGGAAAGGCCCGAGTCCCAGCTCTTCAAACCGCCCAACCCCCTCATTCTTGCATATCTCAACCTCCAGGTCATAAACCGTTACAATTTTTCTTGCAGCAACATAGCAATGGATGAATGCATTCACCTGACAAATACCCAGTAATGCCCATCAAAAGTCAATTACCAGAATCAACAAGTAATTTCAACAAAATAGTAATGAATTGAGACTAATAAAAGGAGCTCAGAAAGCTTTGCAATTGCATGCGAGAGAACCCTCACACTTTCAGTGAAAAAGAGCAAACATCAAACTACTTCTGTCCAAATTGTCCGTTATAGTTGATAAGATGAAACAGCTGACTAATCGCCTATTTTATATAATAATATAAGTCACTTAATAATTCTAGTTATATTATATTTTATTTTAACTCTTATCCTATATAAGTCTATTTTTGGACATGTACCACAGCTTAAATTTTGCACCAAGAGTTGTATTGACTTATAATTTGACACAAGATATTCTGATTGAAACTAGAGGTGCTGAGTACTGACCTTGCCCTCGATGAGGAAAATGTCCCGGATGAGAGGCACATCCTGGACCTGGACGCCAAGGGAGCCCCACGAGTCGACCTTGAGCGCCACCAGCACCGCCTGCGCCAACTTCCAACCCGTGACACCCTCCCCGCTCTTCACGAGCTCTTCCCGAGCCTTCCTCGCTGCCGCTTGCGCCCGATCGAGCACGGCCTGCTGGTTGCGCGGCGGCTGCGGCTGCTGTTGCTGCGGCTGCGGCAGCGGCTGCTGTTGCTTCGGCTGGGGAGGCGGCGGCGCAGTTGAGGCGGCGGTGGCAGCAGGTTTGGTCTGGCGGTGCTGGATGTTAGAGGTAGGGGTTTGATGGTGGGCATGGGAGGGGAAGTGATGCGCCTGCTGCAGCATCTGCTGCTGGAGTTGCTGCTGGTAAGCTAGGGCAGCGGGGTTCTGGAGGAGGAGGTCACTGACCAAGGTATTGAAGGGGTTCGGCGCGAACAGGGGGTTAGGGGCGAAGCCGAAGGGGTTCGTCCCGTGCAGCGCCGCCGCGCCGGAGGACGTCGAGGCGCCGCCATACCATTGCGCGGCGGGGGCGCGAGGGTCGTAGCCATGGCCGGGGCGAGGCCACTGGTGGTGCTCGCGGCGGCTCATCCAGGCCGTGGCCGGTGGGGATTGGGGTGGAGGAGACGGGGAGAAGGAAGAGGAAGCAGGCGCGCGACGGCGGGTCGGCGCGGCGGCTGCCGTGGCCGGTTTGGGTCTCTGGTTTTATATGGTTACACCCACACAACTCTTTGGGGCGGTGTCAGTTTCCAACCCGTGGGCTGAAGTCGAAATTTTCGACGTTGCGGGCTTGTTTGGATTGGGCCTGCAGAGTTGGGCCGCTTCTTCAGGCTTGGAGTATGTTGCTAGAATTTGTTTGCATTGCATAAAAGGAAACTCGATTTTCTTTCACACCAATAAGGACTTCAATAGAATTTATTTCCATTGCATAAAAGGAAAATCGATTTTTTTCTTTCTTTCACACAAGTTCAATAGAAATAAGACTGTACAATATACAGGTATGGGCAGGTAGAAACACGAATACAAAGACGGGTAAGTTTTTTGGCTGGTGAAAAAAATAGCTTCGAAAGGAAGGGTGGACAGAAATTTTTTGAAGAGAATTATTTTCAATTCTTACATTAACGCACACGTTTACATTCTCCGACTTGCTTCAAATTATGTATACACCGGTATATACATGTTGACAGCATAAAACTGCACGAGAATAGATAGATGCTGATAAAACATTATGTAGACTAAGTCCTGAACTACACTAATGTGCGAGATAATGACAAGTCCTCTTGCTAAAATCAAGACACAACTTATGACCATGTCTAAGAGAATGCACAGCAAAAATCTTGTACACTACCGAGATCGCTTATCTGTACCAGCTGGGTTGTTTATAATTGCAACCACAGCCAATCGTACCAAAAGCAGCAGTAATTTAACTAAGCTTTCTACCCTTCGCATTTACAAATGAAGTCCTAAAGCAGCGCTCATACTGCCCGCAGAACTACGTCTATATGTTGAGATTAAAACGAACACAAGAGGCTCAGTCATCAAAGGCATTACAGCCTTACAGGTTGCTGTGTCCATTGCCTTGTCTCGAGCTGAAACACAGCCTGGTCAGCTATAACCAAAAATCCGTTAAATGACCATTTGTTAGTCATCAGCAGGGCTTAATTTATCTTCAGTCAGCATCCTTGAATCTTGGGGCTTCCAGAGTTTCAGGTCATCTAACTCCTCTGCAAATAAGGATGGGCGCAACTACCACATAAATGATAAGTACCACCACCTCAATTATTGCTATCTCATATTGCAACATTGTGCTTTTCCAGCCTGCAGCTTGTCCCACAAACATAGCATCTGCCTCGGTGATTGGTAGTGTGCAGTGTAATAATCATCTATGCATCCAAATTGACAAAATCTGACGCTGTGGACATATTTAACAGGCCTGGTGCTGTTGAACCGCTCGACCCACATGCCCATGCTCACATCCTCCATCTTGAAAAGCTGCACAGCAAGAAATGAAAATTAGAGTCCAGTGAGCATCATTATATCCTGCGTATTTTCTTACGAACCCCTGTTCAACCTATCTGGTGGTGGGGAAATCTACAGTAGATTGTTTACAAACTTCTGGAAGGAAATATAATTAGTCGCAATTCTCCTCAAGCATGCGAATTATTGAAAACAAGTTACCATATGGGTCCCTTCTACTATCATGAAATGCAGAGTAGCAGAACATAAGAAATAAACTGAGCATACCCTTAATTTATGGTTTACAAATTCTGATAGAATGGAATCTGCAATATCAGAGGATATAACATATCCAGGACCATTTGCATAGATTGGATAATCCTCTTCTGGCCATTCCTATAAAGCAGATAAGATAAGCAGATTAGAAACATCCATTAAATGTGAAACTTAGGGGCATCCAGTGTCTCTGGGCAACATGAAAAGGAACCTGGTATGACATTGAAGTAGAAAAGAATAAAAAATACATGTATCGTAGACCATCGGTTTTTCCACTAACATGCTGAATCATGCACAATGAAGTGAGATAGAGGATACCACTTTGCTAAGTGTCAAATAAGCTCAAGCCTGATTGCATATCTGAAGGTTGGAATTACTGGTAGAAGTATTGATATAAATGAACTCTTACTACGAGATCAAAGGTTGCACAATACGAGAATAAATTTGAGGGTAAATTAACTATCTTTTTACAGACTGATTCAACAAAGCAATAAGGCCAAATGTAAGCAGTATTACAGCAACAAATAACTGTATCTATTATTTCAAATTTTAATTCTAAGAAGGCTAAATGTACACACGCTCATGTTTCATTTTGGTATACTGAATGCAAATATGTTCCGTGTTAAGAAAGTATCACATGATTCCATAATAAGCATGGGGTTACTATATTAACACTGAAGTGGATATAAGCAGAGGCAGTAACAAAATCTACCGTTCAGTGATTATATTGATGAAAAATATGCATATAGCATGCCAATCTCAGCAGCACAAAGTATATTGCAATACAAAATAGCTTTGTAATTTAACAACCAAGGTACTGATAAAAGATCAAAAGCTGTAAACTGATACAAGTTTCAAGGTTACAATTTCCTGTGTGTAAGACAAAAGTAAACACACATGGTTGTTCAGGCCATAAAACAGACTAAATGGAAGGCCATAGCACTAAATCATTTACAAGAAACAGCTTGACAGAAGTGTTTTTGCTCTATGGGGAACGAACGATAATTAGTTAGGCAGTTTATTTATGGAGCAAATTTAGTAGCTAATCCAGGCATTATGCTGTATGCTTTAAAGAAAATGAATCTTGTAGAATGATTTACAGTTAAACTAGTACATGACGTTATTCAGAGAATCCTTATTAGATTTCTTTAAATGAGAGAAAGACTCATTGATCTTTAGGCAGGTACCATGAATGATCTTGCTTACAAGGTTTCAAGAATCTCTATCAGGGAAACAAGTTTTGATAGCTAATCTTGTGTAATACCTAGATGGACCAAACAACCTGTATGGTCTACAGCAATATAGTGAGGTAGCATCTTAAATCAATGAAAGGGAAAAGGCCACATGAGGTCATTGAGGAATCAAATATTAAGCTTACCTCATAAGTAACAGCCCATTTTCCATCGCGCAATGGCTTGTGATGATAATTCATGTTTCCTATATAGAGACTTTCACCGTTTCGAATTTTCTTCACTTCAGCCATCACTGATTCAAGTCTTACGAAAGTATCATCATCACACTTCATTATGTATCTAGCAGATACAACACGGACCTGAAGGAAAAGTTCATTATTGTCAGAAAGTGCCTTACAGCGACTCCATAATAGCAAATTTTGAAGAAAAAGCTCTTAGACATGCCCCATATTCGCATATGGCAATCGTCTTCAAAACAACAAGATCATAGCTATCCATGAATGGCACAATAACAATGTCCCCAAAAAACTCAGCCTCCTTTTTCAGCTCCACATTGACTTCATTTCTCCCGTGCTGCAGAAAAGAAAACCGATCAGCTCAAGTCAATACAAACAAAGTACTCAAGTTTGGCCTTCAAGATTTACCAGGGCAACAAAAAAACGGGCCACAACATTCGATGACTTCTGGGCTGCAGACATCCATGTCTTTCTTGCAGCCATACGCTCAGCAAAACGGTTGCCTGCTGACAGGATGCCGATGAAAATCTCAACTGGTTCGTCTGGAAGAGGAGGGGCCTGCCAACTGGGTAACATCTCCAGGTGTTTCTGTGGAGAAAAGCTTGGATGTGTAGTGGGCAAAGTCCCCGCAAACACTGATTGCACATCAAGGTCCCCATTCAATGATAGGCCAGTAGCATCCTCAAGCACAAACCCCTGCCAGCACCACCATAGACAAAGTTTAACAGTGCATTATTAATATTCCATTCCATTCCCCAGCATTATAGACAGGTGCGAGCCACTTACAGTGCGGTATGGAAATGATGTCACATGCCGTCCATCAACATTCACATGATAACCTTCCAATCCAGCAGTAAGAGTAAGAACAAACAGGCGGTCCTCCATGAACGGGTATGGCCAATCAATGGAGACAGTCTTTGTGCGCCCAATGAGCCGGTTCAGCCACCATGACGATTTTGACTCCTCCGACCGTCCTTCGTCATCCCGAATCCACTTCTCACACTTCACCAACCCATCAACTGCAGAACAATTCAATCAAAACCAAATCCTTGAGCCAATGTAACCAATAGCTCAACAATACTTCATCTAGTGATAGTAGAGGGTGCAGACCAGTTTCCTCGTCGGCACGGGACCTCCAGCCGTCGCAGCGGATGGGAGTGCCCCACTGCATGCGGTAGCAGGTGTTCTGCTCGATCACCGGCTTGCCACTCCAGTCACCGCGGAGGCGTGGATTGAAGTGGAGAATCCTGGGAGGATCCTCGCCGTCCACCGTCTTGAGCCCCTGCAGCTCCATCATGAACTGCGACACCATGATCGGCTCTTCCCCCTCCTTCAGCAGCGTGATCTTAGGATCTCGCTCAGCGTGAGCCTGGTGCGGCGTCGCGGCCACCGTGATATGCGAACCCAGCGTCAGCCCGCACGGCAGCTCCACCGTCCGCCCCCTCTCCCGGAACTCGTCGCCGCTGAGTACGATCGAGTGCGGGCACTTGCTCTTCTCCTCCTCGTCTGACGAGTCCTGCGAGGACGGGAGGGTCGTCGCGAGAGTCCGCAGGTCGGAGAACACGCGGGCCCCAGACTCCGCCGCCTCGGCGGCGACCTTGCGCAGCGAGCCGGAGCGGGTGGAGTTCAGGTGTCGGAGCTCGAGGCCGGAGACAATCCCCGACAACCGTCGCGGCCGCCCCAGCCCCCCGTCCGCCGAGAGGGTCTCCCGGTGGGGGTGCTTCGAGGGCCGCGCCGGAGCGGCGCGCCCGCCCTCCCACGCGCCGTCGAGGTGGAGCTTCCGCGACGCTGCGGCGGACGCCCCCGCCCCTGGCAGCGACGTGGACACGAGCGGCGACTCGAGGGCCAGCACGAACAGCGCGTAGGCGAGGAAGAGCGCCACGAACCCCTGGATCGCGCGGCGGCGGCACGGCGCGCCGGCCCCGGGCGGCCTCCGCATTGCGCCGGGCGCCCCCGCGGCCCCCCTCCCCGCGGCGCGAACCCTAACCCTAGGCGGAGGAGGAACGCGCGCGCGCGCAGGGGACACAGGGGCGAGGTGCGCGAAGCAGCGCCCGCGCGTGCGGCTCGGGGATCGGGCTCTGTGGTGGCCTGGTGGGCGCGGAGGCAGCGGCGGAGGCAGGCGGCCGAGCCAAAGCCAACGAAGGGGAAGGAAGGAAAGCGCCGGTGTTTAACCCGGGAGGGACGTGTTGTACTGGTTGGTTTTTAATTCCACTCGACGGTTTCGATCACTAAACCCGCTACTTTACTCTCTAATCCCCCTCTTGGCGAATGTAATTTGGAGCTTTCCCGATTTAAAAAGCCGTGCGTGCGTGGAGAATAAAAACCAGGGGGAGAATTCGGGGGTCGGCGTGATCGTGGCGGGGGTGGACCGCGTGGGCTCGGTGCATGGAGCTCCGTGACCCGTGCCGCGGGCGTGACATGCGTGAGGAAGAGCGGGTGCTCCATGGACTGGGTCCTTGCAGGTGGGGATGGAGGGATCCACGTGGATTAAAGCGGCGCGTGCCGGCCGTGGCTGCTGCGTCGAGCGGGCGAGGGATCCCGTGCGGTGGGGCACTATGTTGACCAGTGGAATTTCGGAGGCGAGTGCGCTTGCGATTAATAAAAAAAATCGAAATCGGCCAAACGAATGAGACGCATGTGATGGGCAAACTGCCTTGGAACACGCTCCGGCTGCTTGGGCTAAACTATTTGGACTGACACGGTCTGATGGATTGGCATTGTTTGCTTATCCGACAGTATGATTTGGTCTTTTGTTTTGGTCCGGTCGAGCGGTCAGAATAATTTTTTTGCTCTGTGGTATCCAAGTGTGTTTTGGCTGATCCTCTGACATCGTGCGCATGTCTGCATTTTTAAACAGTACATTACTTTTTTTTATGCTAACATCTCCTCTCCCTCTGATGATGGAGAAGGCATGCAATAAGAGAATAACTCGATAGACAATTGCAAATAAGACATTTATGTTCTGGCCTTACAATGAGTCAAGACATTCTTGTTTTTACCAAATGCGGTGATCAACTGCTGATCAATAACTGAAGGAATAACTGGGTCAAGGACTGATCGCTGTCGTGTCCCGTCCCATGCGCCGGTGGCCCGGTCTGGGGAGCAAGCTTGAATTGGTCCAGGGGCTCGTAACGATGTCGATTGGCCAATCTATCCGGACCACTTGGGCTTGCTAGTTGCAAAAAGCAACTCCCAAATTCATTATGCAAAAAAAAGATTTCTCATCACATCAAAATGTCATAACATACATAGAGTATTAAATGTAGATGAAATCAAAAACTAATTGCACAGTTTTGTTGTACTCTACGAGACGAACATTTTGAGCCTAATTAATCAATTTTTGAATAATTTTTTACAAATACAAACGAAATGCTACAATAGCATAATGATTATGAAGTGACATCTTACTCCCAAATTCACCCTCCCAATTCTAACATGTAAACACCACCTTGGTCCAATTGTCTACTCTGAATCTCTGATGCACCCCCAAAGTCACAGTACGAAGCCAGTTGATGCCGAAGTACACAAGGGACGGGGACGGACCCTGCAACAATCTCCATCCAACGGGGAATTTCAAACAGTAGCACATCAAAACATCAAATAGTCTCCGGTTTCGTCTTTGTATGTACTTTGCACGCCCCCAAACTGTGCAGCAAAGTGCGAAAGATTCGGGACGTACTACTACATCAAAGTGTAGTGTTTCTCTCGTCCCCATGTGAGGCAGAAAATATGGAGGAACTGAATGAAAACTACGAGGTCCAGAGATCTTTTGTTGGAGGACTCACGCGTTGCCCGTGCACGATACGGGAAACGCGTGATAGTTTCCGGACGAGAAAACGTGCAACACTACAACGTGCCCTTTTCTTTGAATTTTTGCACAGCGTGAGTCGCTTCAGGATCTCGTGACCAGTCTAGTCTTCTAGCATGAGTCAAGCATGACGGACTGCAGTGGTGGCAACTTGGGAAGAAGCTGCCAACATTTCTTTGACTCGCCTGTGATTCTGGAACATGCTACGCTATAGCATCATCCCTTGGCTGGCCCATGCCCCAAAGGATTGAACGCGGACGCCGAAAGCTAACTTTTCTTCTCGTCTCCGTATCTGGCTCACTGGCGGCCAACGGGGGCAGCACCACCGGAAAGGAAGCGCTCCCTTTTTCTTTTTCGCAGCAAAAGATATGCGCAACTTGCACCATGCAGTGGCCACTGGCCGGGACGACTCATCACTCCCCCAGGCTCCCCGCTAGTGCACCGTGCACACGCTTGCACACTTGCGCTCGCCAGCTCGCACTGTTCGTGGTTCGTGCGCCTTTGCGGTGACTGTGTCGTGACTCTGTCCAACTCCTCTTCTATTGGATCATGAACTGTTTTCTTCTCGAATTGTTAATCTCCGGCATTAACTTTTCTTAGTAGATCTCCGGCATTTACTGTGGCGAGCAAAAAAAAATGCAGCTGAATTTGTTTTGTCTGACGGCCAAATTACTCTCCGTACTTTTTTTTCCGGGAGAGAAAGCCTTGTGTTTACACGGACCGATCCAGTCAGTGCCAGTATCGACCCATAAGTTTTTAGAGGAAGAGAAGAGGTCCAACCCAACAAACTGGCACTGCTGCTCGTAGTACATGGACCCAATAACCGGCCTGTTTGAACTTTATAGGCCCATCTAGACTCCTCAAGGGTCTCCCGAGTCCCGAGTCCGGTTCATCTCCGAGTCTCCGACGGCCGTCGTCGCAGAGAGCTCCGGCATGCCATCTCCGCCGCGGCCGCTCGCCTCGCCATGCCGCGGGGGCCTAGTTCTCCTCCTCGTATCGGATATGCTGCTGCTCTCCTCCGCCGCGCACAGGTCTGCCCCTCGTCCCCCCTGCCTCGATGCGTTCCCCTGCACGGGTCCGCTTCTCTGTTCAGCTCCATCCTGACCGCGCCGTGTGCGTTCCCTGCAGCGCGGAGGGCTCGACGAGGGTGCTTAGCGTCGGCAAGGAACTGGTGGCCGAGACGATGCCGTTGCGCCACGGCCGGCGTGTCTACAGGATCGACGGGCTGCGGCCGTCCGCGTGGTACGAAGTCAAGATCTCCTACCCGGCCTCCGTATGATCTGTTTTACCCTTCCCGTGAGAAAAATGAAGTTGCAGCATCACTGTGTTCTTAACGGCTGTGTTTGTGTCTGTATCTGTAGATACCTTCCAGCTTTTCGATTCGGCTTGTGGACGATCCTGACAATGCGGACTGGAGCAGCAAGAACAGGAGGCTGCTCAACACAGAGAAGATAATTTTCAAGGCTGAGGGTAGCAACCCGGTTAGTGTTGATCAGTCATCAACCAATGAGCTGAAGTTATTGCTTATCTTTAGAATGTCAATTGCATTATTTACGAGGTGACTTTTGACGGATGTATGTCATCGATTTCAGGTTTATGTTCTTGTCACTGTGGAGCCTGAGGGTGTGGTGGCAAAGCCAAATGTGCCGGAGAGAGAACTTGCACTTTTTAACATTGGTATGGCATTAGAGTTTCACTATTATTCATCTCAGACGTCTTTTGTTATGTTAGGATTAAGATGGGTATTGGATGAATCAGGCTCAGTAATTTGGGCATTCCTGCTGCGGAAACCTTTAGCGGTTCAAGCAGAATCATGAATTTCCTAACTTTGTTTCATCACTGTTCATTGCTTGTTATTACACTGTTTATCACTGGAAGATTTGAAAAGATTATTTGGAATCCTATAACGCTTGGATGCTTGATGATTGACCTTAAATTTGGCAATACAAGTTTCTTCCTACTCAGCTAAGAAAAGGCAAAGCTCAGTACACTAACTTAATACTTCTGTACTACCTAACAGCTTCTACTTTTGTTTTTGGACTTGTCTAATTCAATGATCTGAATTCCCTTTTTGTATGATCTCGTTGGTCTTACTAGTGGATACTTTATGATTGAATGGTTGGGTGTTATAATTGATTTGACATGAATTTCTCCTGTTGCATTTAATAAAATACTAAGCATCTGGCATCCACTTGTTTTTCTATAATTCATTTCGTTGTTCTTTTACGATGTTAAGATGAGATTAGCCATGTTAGAACCTTTAGCAAGTTTATGTGTGAGCTGAAAAATATACAACATTTTACTCCTGAAGTTAGTATTGGATGAATCAGGCTCTGTAACTCTGTAACTTGGGCGTTCCTGTGCAAGCCCATAGGAAGAATCAGTGGATTGAGCAGCATCACACATTTTCTAACTTTGTTGATCACTGCTCAATGCTTTTTATTACACTGTTTATCTAGTCTAGGAGCTGAAAGCTTTGCAAAGATTATTTGGAATTGTGAATCCTAATAGGCTTGGATGCTTGATGACCTTAAATTTGGAAAGCTAAACTTTTTCCTACTTAGCTAAGAAAAGGCAAATCTCAGTACACAAACTTACAGTACTACGTACCTAACAGCTTCTATTTTTGTTTCTCGACTTCCCTAATTCATTGGTTTGAATTTCTTTTCTGTGTGATCTCATTGGTCTTACTAGTGGATACTTTATGATTGAGTAGTTGGGTGTTCTAACTGATTTGTCATGAATTTTTGTTGTTGCAATTAATAAAAGACAAAGCATCCGGCATCTGCCTGTTTTCAGTTCCACATTATTATTGGTCATTCCAAAGAACAAGTTCTTGCACTGTGTCAGATACACACCCTTGCAATCTTGTCGATGTTCCCTAGTGAAATTTCAAACTAAAATCAACCTTGATTGTGATGGATTAATGAGTTGCTCATGCACGTATTCAGTTGTCTCTGTCGGCAAATTGTCTACTGTCCTCTTTATAATTGTTTTACTTTACTTCTTCCTATAAGAGCTTCCATTTAACAAGTACCATACTCGCTTTCTGAAAATGAACTTTAAGTACCACATTTGCTTTCTGAAAATGAAAATTTTGTTGAGTCTTGTTATCTGTCTTTCTTCTGTTTTTATGGGCTTCTATTATGCAACTGCCTAAACAATGCAGTCGATGAAATTATGGATACTTGATTTATTGTGCAGTTTGCGATGAACTTATGCTTGGGATCCCACTTTTTGCCTGGTGGGTTGGGATCGCAGCACTACTCTGCATCGTGCTGGCATCCCTGGCACCACTTGTTCTCCCGCTGCACAAGCTCCTTAACTATGAAGGCTCAGATTTGAGCAAAGCTGATGCCGCCAAGATGTCATGATGGGCGAAATAGGTTTGCAAGACACGAATGCTCAGTTTTGCAGGTTAGGCAACTGTAACGGCCTTTTCCTTTTCAGATGGTTGAAGCATCTGACTGTGATTGTTGTGCTCTGTTAGGTTCAAAAGAAAAGATTGATGTGTCCTGGAGTTTATAGTGTGTACACATCCACTTCAATCCTGTAGTGATAGATCAATCGTTAGAGCTCGGTTTCTGGCTTCTGTTGATATCTTTTGCATGATATGTCGTTGTTCTGATAAAAGCGGGATGCTTGGCAATTTTCAGAAGCTGACAGTTCGTGGTGTGTGACCTTGTGTTGAAGTTGTATTCGTTAACAATCGAAAAAACATCCATCTCATGTGTACAACGAGCTTTTGGTGGCTTCTTCTGGTGCCGTAACAGACAAGGTGCCAATGTGCTATTACTATTAGCGACACATGCATCCAGTAAGTCTGTTCTCGTTACGGCCGACACAGCCAGATCATGTTCACCAGTCACTGCAAAATTTCCAGGTGATCGAGCCCATCAAGAAACGAACCCGAATGCCGTTACGCAAGATCCACGAGATATGGCATCGCCATCACCCGTATCATAACATGGTGGACCAAGCTTTGATGACCCTTTTCAATGCGCCGATGGCAACTTCTCCTCCTCTTCGTCTCCACTCTCCATCAGGAAAAGAGGGACAGCCGGGCTGTTGCCAAGATCGCCGCAGCAGCGCGGGGCTGTGAATGAGAAAACAACACGTACCCGCCGCCGGGCTTCGTCTCCACGACACATAAACCCTACTACCAGTAGGCAACTAGCCATCTCGCGCGCCAACCGCGAACCGCCGCTACAGCGACACGGCGCGCCCATGACCCCCTGCCGCCTGATGCGCATGCGCTGCGTGGAAGCGGCTCCAGCCACAAGCGCGTCACGGCGGTGGGTGCCTGCCTGCCTGCCTGGGGTTGGCCAGTCAGCCACTGTTCCCCTCTGCCCGGGCGCCAGCAGAATTCGTTCGCTACAAGTGAGGCGGTGAGGGTTTTCTCACTGCGTTGGTTGGGTCCACGCGAACGCAAGATTTGCAAGTGCGGCGGCTGGGTGAGGTACTGAAGTGTTACCTGCCGGCCGGCCTCGTTCTCCTGGGCGTTAGAGCAAGGACGAGACCGTGGCGGAGTGCCTCCCTTGAGGGTCCCGGCAGCGGTGATCTCCTCCTGATCCTCTCGTCCTACTCCTGCAGTCCTGCCCATGCTGGCGTTCTCGCTTTCAGTGCAGTTGCAACATTCACTGCAGCTCCCATAGGCCTTCCTTTTTTTTTTCCTTTGCTAACGGCTTGAGGTCGAGGGCGTCTTGTTTGATTGGGCCACGCAACTACTTTGATATCAGTTTGTTTACACATGCGTGACAGTTCAGAAGGTGAGAGCACATTCAGTGCAGCTCCCGTAGCTGTACCATCATCTTTTGCTGGCGACTTGAGGTTGAGGGCCTCTCGTTTGATTGGGCCACGCAACCACTTTGGCCTCGATCAGTTTATTTACGCATGAACGCCAAAGAGAGAGTCTGACGGACTGCTGCCTTCATTTATTAGCAGTACTACTGCTCGTTAAGCTCTTTGATCGTTCAGAAAGAGATATCGATCTGGACTTTGGAATGCTCGATTGATTGAGCTGCATAACCGAATATTTAAACATGTTCGATCAGTTAGCTAACTTACTGGCGTGTGGCGGCTACTTTAGAAAAGAACAATGCATGCTTCAATTCATCCGATGATGCACGTCGCTGTATGGCAACTCTGGTAATATCGATCGTTGGGCGCCTGTCAAGAAGACCTCATTCGGATGCTGATGATAGGCTGCGTGTGTTGAATTGAAAACAGCATGCAACCACTTCTCTAGTGACGTGTACGTACCTCATCAGCACATGTACATGTACATGTGTGGTTGAGAGACCTGCTTCTTCTTCCAGCGCGCGCATTCAAGTTCTCCCCTGTCGATCATCATAACATCTGTGCGGATGATGTTGAGGCTAGCTGCTGCTCATGGAGAACGTGTCAAAATCAGCAATTGCACCGTCATTTATGAGCGTCGCTGTGCCTGTCTAATGGTATACGTACTGTACGTGCATTCTCAAAGCAACCAAAGGTGTACGTACAGTACAACAAATCAACAGCAGGACATGTGCTCGATCGACCAGAGTGCACAGCGTTCAACGAAAGTGGGTTCAACCGGGACGCCGTGTGCAGCCAATATCGCTAGCTTGTGGCTTTGTCATATGGGATTGAGTCCCATGAAAGGCAACTGCCATGGATGGATGAACAGTGATGACCTACATATATGTAGGCAAGAGTTGTAGGCTGTACTGCTCGTGCTCGGGCCATATCCGTCACGAGTTGCACGCGCGCGCTACGCATCAGACGCTCGATCTCGCGATTCGTCCGGAAATTTCGGAGCAGCAGCAGCAGCAGGCGAGCAGCTGAGAAATCAATCCTAGCCGGACGGACTGATCGATGGGAGGATGGACGCCATCAATGGGCGAGTATAGTACGTTATCGGTAATCAAGTCGTAAAACTAGATCAAAATTAATGATCCGTCGTCATCCATGAGACTGTGACGGCAACCCGACACGGTACGACTCGAACACTGTACGTGTTCGATCACCAGCAGCCACACAGCTATCTACAAGCTGCTGGCACTACACTGGCTACTTCCTTGCCGGCCGTGTGAGCTAGCAGTAGACCGTGTGTTACTGCTTCGGTACCACGTCCTGGGACATGGAAACAGTTAACGACACCGGCAGGATGCATGGCCTGGCCACGGTACTACGTACAGTATATGATAGATCGAGCACCAAATGAAGTAAAGCCAAGGCCCTTCATTTTGGAAAACAACTGTTCCGTGTTCTCCAACTCCAATCATCGCCGTGCTTCCCTTCCAGCAAAGCTCAACGTATATATGACGTACCAACACCGGCGCTTACTGTGAGCTCAAACCAAGCTACAAGGAGCGCCGCCTTGTCTTTACATCCGTACCGCCGTGTGCATGATTCGACGTTCCTCCTGACTCGGCGCGTACGACCACGACCGGCTCTTTAATGATGTGTGTATCGTTAATTACCCACAATCCACAACACACGCTGTAATGTTTATGAAAGCCAGCCAGATAGCATACTGTAAGTTGTAACGTGTGCCGATCGAGTACCGACCGACCCGGCCATCCCCGTTCACGTGCCACGTTCCAGCTCGAGCGGTTGCGCACGCATGCACGAACGCAGCGCGATCTCCCCAACCAACCATCATAAATCGTGCGAGCATACGGGCCACGTACACATCCGATCGATCTCTCGGGTAACAGTCGTAGTCGTCGCCGTCTCGCTCCGCACTGGCTATACGGCTCGCTCTCAACGTACAGCCGGATCGCCGATATGATGCACCAACCGATCGATCCCCCCTTGCTTTCTTGCTGACCTCCCTCGCGGCCGCGATGCCTATATATAACCCTGTCCTAAGCACACACTACTGCATCGCTCACTCCCTTCCTTCCTTCCTCTGATCGGCTCCTCGATCTAGCTAGTAGCTCTCACACAGGCACACCACCGCACACGTGCGCCGTGACACCGCCTGTTCGGTCGGTCGATCGTGTCAGCGACAGCATCAGGCCGGCATATACTGCAATTAATCATGGCCTTTATTGCGCACGGCGGTATTAGGAGTGGGTCTTCTTCGTCGTCGTCCCGGAGGGCGGCGGCGGCGATGGCGGCGGTGACGCTGGCGGCGCTGGCGGGCGTGGCGAGCGGGGACTTCGCCAAGGACCGGGCGGAGTGCGCGGACCAGCTGATGGGCCTGGCGACGTGCCTGACGTTCGTGCAGGAGAAGGCGACGGCGCGGGCGCCCACGCCCGACTGCTGCGCGGGGCTCAAGCAGGTGGTGGCGGCCAGCAAGAAGTGCATGTGCGTGCTCGTCAAGGACCGCGACGAGCCGGCGCTGGGCTTCAAGATCAACGTCACCCGCGCCATGGACCTGCCCTCCCTCTGCAAAAACCCCGCCACCTTCTCCGACTGCCCCAGTACGTCCCTGTTTCCTCTATATTGCTATAGCAGTGTACATATATATCATATTTGCATCTCGATATGTCTTCTCGATTCCAATGGTAGCTACTGATGATGAATTGCACCGGCGGCACAAGCGTCCAAAATTAAACTGGCCGTGCAGGTGCAGGTGAGGGTGCAGGACACCATGCGTACTTGGCCAGGTGGTCGTGCACGACATTAGTGATTAAGCTACCAGCTAGGGTCCAACACGACATTAGTGATGATCCACCTGCAGCTGCAGGCAGGCAGGGGAGGACGATGGTCTGAACCAGTTACATGAGCACCGGCCACCAAATTAGGTTGTCCTTGTGCACGGCACCGTTGGTCTTGCTCCAGTAGTTGCAACTTAGAACTCAGAACTTTTACAAGTTAGAACACAGCCGTACCACAGCAGAAGAAGTACGACTGAACAACCAGCGTACAGTACGGAGTACTGATACTGACGGTGGGTTTGGCCTTCCACAACATGCTCGCCGCCTTCTTCTAGCTAGAGTCCTTGCCTATCAGATCAGAACTATCTGTTGGAGTGTTGGGAAGTTCAGAGAGAAACTTCTGAAATCCTACTTGTAGCACTACTACCTTTCCTGGCTAGCTTTGGTTTAACCTGAAAACTTCATCATGTCCTTGTTTGGATACAGAGATTCTGGGGATGTCGCCTGACGCCCCCGAGGCGGAGATCTTCAAGGAGTACGCGAAGAAGCACGAGTCCCAGAACGGCACCACCATGCCTGCCGCTGCCACCGGTACGTGAAAAACTACGATGCTTTTGGTCAATGCATTCCTTCCTTTGTAACAGCAACTTAACAAGTCGATCTCTATCCATCTTTTTTTTTCTTAATACGAAATACACACCTGCCTTACGTATACTATTATTCATTCAGAAAGGAAACATCCTTTTGAACTGTGTTGCTGTTACAAAAATCACATGAGAATTAAGAGCATCATCTGGACCGTCCACTCTTGCTTCCCTTGCGGGCATCATGGCCTTTGTTCTGGCCTTGCCGCTGCCGCCCTTGACCCATGCGTGGTCCTGCCCCCTGACCCTGACCCAAAAACTTCCCCAGCTTCCTGTTCCCGTGTACGTATCCCGTATCCGTAGCGGGGTACTACGACGGGGACGTGCCGACGTGCCCATGCCGTGGCATTACGCCGAGAAAGCTACAGATCGAAAACGCCGCAACAACACCAACCAATCGCGTGCACTCGAGGCTGAGGTGACACGAGCTAGCGTTCAATGCATGCCCACCCGTGGTCCGCCCAACCGTACCGTACGCGTGTACACACGGCTGGGAGCAACCAACGGTCGTACGTACAGATGCCACATTTTGTTGTTTGCCTTTTAGGAAGGAAATGAAGTGCAGATGAAAGAAGCTACCAAGACAGGACACAAGACTACGTACAAGAGTGTGCACTGCAGTCCTGAGTCTACTTTCAAGCCTCGTTTGCAATTCGTGCATTGTTTTTAACCTCAGCAGGAATTACTGAATTGGGCTGTTTTCTGTGAAATTCATGCATGTCGTGCTACCAAAAATTGACAAATGATGTGTACACTGACAAGCTAGTACATTCTTATTTTGTACGTATGGATGTACGGGGATTGCAGTACGTGTGCACGAACTTTTTGTCCACACGCTCACGTATGCCTTGGTTGTATGTGTAGCAGGTGCCACCGGCGGGAAGAGCGCGAGCTCGTCGCCGACGAGCGGTGCCGGCGCCGGGAGGCAGCCCTGCGCGGTGTTCGTCTACCTCGCGTCGGCGCTGCTCGCCTTCGTCTCTGTCCTCGCGTAATGGACGCCGGCGCATTCATAACCGCCAGGGAGCGGACATATATACGGGTCGGAGCAGAAGAGAGCCAGAGATAAAGAGATGAGCACAAGACACGCGCGCGTACTCTTTTTTTTTTGTTCTAGCTTTTTGTGAGTTTGTGAGATGCCGGGTTGTGCTGACTGTGCACCAGCAAACACAGCTTGTACACCCAGCTGTTGGGCTGCTGCGTTCCAGCCTGTGGGATTTAAATGTGGTGGGCAGAGACTGTCGAGCTGCCTGTCTGAATCTGATCCACGGGCTTGTTGCAAGTTTGGTTTAGTTTCTTGTTTCAAGATTTCAAGTCATCTTGTGTAAGCAACATTTAGGGTATGTAATAGAAATTATACCTGGATTGTTTATGCTGAAGAAACTCTATCTTTTTCATTCGGTGCTCTACTTAACAGGACCATGGGTTTTTGTGGAAAATTATTATGATCTGGACCAGATAATTAATTTGCATGAGGTGGTTCAACATATAAACCACATACACCACTATTTTTTTCATCACATCACTTGCGCAAGTTGTGCCATGGATTAACTAAGTTCCACATCGAGAAATCACAACTAATTATTACTAGAAACATCAAATAAGCTATATAATATTTTATCCTCCAAGCCTTCGACACCAAGTAATGATACACGTCAAAAAGACATGATCACAAATGACCATCTTATTCTTACAATTTAGTGCAATAAAGGAGCATACAATGCTCTAAGTACTGTTGGATTTTAACAATAAAAAAATAAAACTGAAGAATAAAGAGTAGTACAAGTGGCCACTGTAGAAAAAATGTCTTCAAACATTTTTGTAGCTACATGACTGCATTGACTAAACCGCATGCGTCAACGTTAGGCCCATGAGCCGAGTGCTACCATTTCCTCGAATCCTTACAATATCTCAATCGTCAAGTGCGAATTTCAGCAAAATTCATGTATACTTACTTGTGAAGGAACCTTGTATAAGCTCCAAATTCGGTTCCTATTTTTTATCCCTTTCTACCTGGAAGAAATAAAAAATCACAAAAAAAATCATTTGAGGAACAGAACAGCTAACTGCAAACTGTCTGAGGCTACCTTTCCACCTTTGGCAACCGTCCAACACGAGTCTCCATTCCTTGCTCCTTCCCTCCCGAAATTCTCAGCACACGCCAATCGAGACACGGAAATGGCCGAGACCCGAGCTGAACCCCACCAAGCGGAGCGAGAAATCCTCTTCTAGAAGCTTCTGGATCTCCCGGAGGGAGCCGGGAGGCGGGGAGGGGAGCAAGCCGTGGGCGAGGGGAGGCTGGGAGTAGGGTTTCTCTCGGCCCATGGCGTCCACCAGCGGCAGCGCCAAGTCGTCGAGGTCGCGGCCCGCCGGCCACTCCGGCGTGTTCCCGGTGAACGCGCCGGCCGGCGCCGGGGGAGGCGATGGCGGGGTGCAGCTCGCGGACAAGCTCAAGATATTCAAGACCGACAACTTCGACCCCGACTCCTACGTGCAGTCCAAGTGCCGCACCATGGATGAGAAGGTGAGGAACTTCATCCTGCGCCCGGAATTGGCCTCGAGTGGCGGTCGAAGGGTTCGCGTCTTCTTTTTTGCTCGCTCGCAAGCAGTTCTCTACGTGTTTCGGAAATTCGGAGAGAAGTGAGAATTGGGCGTGATTGAGTTATTGAGATTGAATTTTAATATCCTTTGCTAGTGTGAGGAACTCAGGATAACTCGTTCTGGGTTTAGGTCAAATATAAAATTTCTAGCGAAATTACTATTGCCCAAGGGAGACTAAATGGGTAACAACATGTTTGGATGATAGAATTTTGGTATGGGCACCTTTCGCTGGAGCATGTAGGAAGCAGAGCACTCTGACAGAGTGCCTACAGATGCTGCCTTTTGCATTATATCTGGGCAGTTTCGAAAGTGTTTCTAGTCATATCTCTCGTAAATCTCATATGACAACCTGAGTGGAATTGTGGTGACCCTGTCAATAAAAATTGATCATATACATGTTCAAACAAACTTTTTTGTTTAAAAAACAAACAAAACTTCGAACTGCAGCATCGTTAAGTGTAGATTTATCTTGCTGCAGAAAGCTAACACTAGAATCCTAGGTAGTGCATCCTGAGAGACACATAGTCCTAGTCTGTACGCTGCTGTTGCCCTTGGTTATTTTTTTTCTCAAGAATACTTAGAAGAGCTGCATATATCTTTGTATGAAGAAGCATTATAGTTTTACAACACGAACCAGATGACCCGCTCAAGCTGAAGTTACAGAACTGGACTTGACTCTCAAAACTTTGACAACAGGAAGAGAAGTTGATCACTAGTAGTTGGGGTGTTGTTGCCCTTGGTATTAAAAGGTTACTGTGACTGTGTGTGAAGGTTTCTGAAAAAATAAGTTTCCTTTTGTTATGAACTTCGAATAGCTAGATATTTGCATGCTAAGTTCAACTGACTCATTTGGAAGTAAGGGATCTACGCTGATTTATGACTAAGCCATGGAAACAAGAGTCATTTTAAAAAAACTCTGATTCGTCTGTAAGGATGGCTAAATTGCATTTTAGCAATGAGCATGAACAACTATCACCAGTTCAATGAACAATCCTGAACTGGAAACATCATGCTTTTAATTGAACACGCTGCTGTAGCATTCCGTTTCCTGGGCAAGGTTTCAACATTTCCTCAAAACATAAACACAACCACCTGTAGTTCATACTGGTTCATATCCCCATTAGAAATTCAACTGCTATCCTACATGTTCTTGTTGGGGCTTTACACACATAGCATGCAGGGACAAGAGCTTACTTTGGTGTAGGAGTAATGTACACGTGGTTCCCTACACAGGCTGAGTTATACTATACTAGGTTAATCTGGTAGTGTATCTGAGCTTTGGATCTCCTTACGCTTGTGATTGTACAGTCAACATTCTTGGAGAAGTGAAACAGGGCTGACATTCTAAATTTATGACAGGAAATAAGGCACCTGTGTTCTTATTTGCAAGATCTAAAGAAGGCTTCTGCTGAAGAGATGCGCAGAAGTGTTTATGCAAATTATGCTGCGTTCATCAGGTGTGGAAATGAATGCTTAATTTTAACTTAATTACTTAAATGAAATTTACATTGGTGTGAGTTTACAATAAATTGCTAAGAACTATTCCGAACGACACTTTTATATATGATACTACAAGCTCTCTGCAGCCTGTTTATTGATTCACCACCTTTGGAACATGGATGCTCCAAATTTTCCATTGATAACGTTTCTCGGTGATTCGCGTTAGTATTTGTTAAGTACCATGCACCAGCAAATAACTGATAACAAAAGGCGATCAACTATTTTTACTTTTGTCTTCGCAACCAGAAATTTGTTTTCTGTAGGAATCATGAAATGGGGCATGAAAATTTATAGTTATATATCTAACATAAGCTACCATGTTTTTCACTAATCGCTATTTTCTCCCGTTTGATTGATGAATTTGGAATGTATTTCTGAAACTACTCTCCTGGTACAGAACATCAAAGGAGATATCAGACCTTGAAGGGGAGCTAATATCTGTTAGAAATTTGCTGAGTACACAATCAGCCTTAATTCATGGTCTATCCGAAGGAGTTCAGATAGATTTGTTGAGTACAGGGCCTGAGGGTTCAGCTGAGCAAGACATATCCACTGTCGAAGATCAGGAGCCATCAGAAATATGGAAATGGTCTACAGATTTCCCTGACATGCTTGATGTTTTGCTAGCCGAGAGAAGAGTGGATGAAGCGCTGGATGCCCTGGATGAAGCAGAACAAATTGCTGCTGATGCAAAACAGAAGGGAACTCTAGCCACGGCTGAACTTCTGGCTTTAAAGAGGGCTATATCTGAAAATCGTCAGAAATTGGCTGATCAGCTAGCTGAAGCTGCCTGCCAATCTTCTACTTGTGGTGTTGAACTTCGCGCTGCAGCTTCTGCCCTCAAGAGACTTGGAGATGGACCTCGTGCTCATAGTTTGTTGCTCAGTGCACACAACCAAAGGCTTCAATTAAACATGCAAACAATACAACCATCTAGCACGTCATATAGTGGGGCATACACTGCTTCTCTTGCCCAGCAAGTTTTTCGTGTTATAGCTCAGGCTCTCAGCGACTCTATGGAGGTCTTTGGTGACGAACCAGCATACATGTCTGAACTGGTTACTTGGGCTACTCAGCAGGCAATGTCATTTTC
Source organism: Echinochloa phyllopogon (assembly GCA_033239725.1). Lineage (NCBI taxonomy): Eukaryota > Viridiplantae > Streptophyta > Magnoliopsida > Poales > Poaceae > Echinochloa > Echinochloa phyllopogon. The sequence goes on along the minus strand of BTCW01000009.1, from coordinate 3,219,385 downwards.
GCTGCTTGTAAAGAGGCATGCTTTAGCCTCTTGTGCAGCTGGTGGGGGCTTAAGAGCTGCTGCCGAATGTGTAAAGATAGCAATTGGTTATTCGGACTTGCTGGAAGCTCGTGGTCTATCACTTTCAGCAGTTCTGATGAAGCAATTCAGACCCTCTGTTGAGCAGGCATTGGATTCCAATTTGAGGAGAATTGAAGAGAGTACTGCTGCTTTAGCTGCAGCTGATGACTGGGTGCTCACCTATCCTCCAACTGGTATACGTCCATTAGCTAGATCATCTGCTGGTAATCTGGCACTCCAGCCCAAGCTCTCAAGCAGTGCTCACCGTTTCAACTCAATGGTTCAGGTAATGTTCATTCCTTAAGCAGATGAAAAGAAATGTTTCCAGCAATTATAGTTCCATCTTCTTTGTTTATCATGAGATATAATATTGATTGGTCTCTTTCTACATTTCTATATGCAACATGTAATCATGTATAGTTTATTTCATTTTACTTTGAGAATCAATACATGTATTCCTTAATTGTATTTCAATGCAACTTTGACATGCAGGATTTCTTTGATGATGTTGGACCACTGGTTAGCTTACAACTAGGCAGTTCCGCAATGGATGGGCTTCTGAAAATATTCGACTCGTATTTAAACTTGCTCATAAGTGCTCTACCAGGATCAGTGGATGATGAGGTTAACTTGGAAGGTTTAGGGAATAAGATTGTTAGAATGGCAGAGACTGAGGAGCAGCAGTTAGCATTATTAGCTAATGCATCTTTACTAGCTGAAGAGTTGCTACCCAGAGCAGCTATGAAGCTGTACTCTATGAACCCAGTCAGAGGTCCTGACAGACAAAATCGTGCGGCAGAGCAACGAGAATGGAAAAGGAAGCTGCACCGCATGGTGGTCAAACTTAGAGATAGTTTCTGCAGACAGCATGCTCTAGATCTTATATTCACAGACGATGGTGACACCCATCTGAGTGCAGAAATGTACATAAATATGGATAATACTGTTGAAGATCCAGAATGGGTTCCATCTCTAATTTTCCAGGTATTTCCATGTTTTTTGGCGTGTGATGGCAGGTCCTGGAAATTGATTTGTCACATGTTGCGCCTTGCAAAATTTCCCAAGAAACTCTCGTCTTTTGCATCATCTCATCCACAGTTCATTGCAGGAATTATATGAAAAATTAAATAAGATGGCAAGCATTGCAGCAGACATGTTTGTTGGGAGGGAAAGGTTTTCTACATTGCTTATGATGCGACTTACAGAGACATTCATGCTTTGGCTCTCAGAAGACCAGAGCTTTTGGGAAGAGATCGAAGAGGGACCAAGGGCTCTGGGTCCACTTGGACTCCAGCAGGTTAGCTCCATTAGCCTTTTTTTTTCACTCCAGTTTAAAGAGGCTGCAAAGCCTCGCAGGCCTTTGCGTGATGGTAGACGGCCCCTTTTACATCTTATTATATACCAAGCAATGGTAATTCTCATTGTTACCTCTCTTTTCAGTTCTACCTGGATATGCGATTTGTCATCCTTTTTGGTCAAGGGCGTTTCTTGTCTCGGCATGTGCATCAAGTCATATTGAACATCATTGATAGGGCGATGGCTGCATTTTCTGCTACTGGGATGGATCCTGATAGGTATCCTTTACCATTTATATTGTAATTCAATTCATTCTTCTTGTTCTCAATAAATCCTTGAGAAATTGCTGCTTTGCATTGCTAAAGGCACATACCTGCTTGCTAGGGCACGGTACCCCTCAAACTGACTCCAACGTGCTCACTTACTATCTGCAGGGTCCTTCCAAGCGATGACTGGTTCATCGACGTTGCCCATGAGACTATCAGCAGGATCAGCGGGAAGCCACGAGTTGCCAATGGGGAGAGGGAGGAGGTGAACAGCCCGACGGCCTCCGTGTCTGCTCAATCCGTGTCGTCGGTTAAATCTCACAGCAGCTCCTAGGGTGGCAGTGCAGGTTAGACATGCAGGTCCGTGTACAGATATCGTAGTGTATTTGTTCCTTCAATTTGTATTTCCTCCTCTGTATACTCCCTGGCTTTGCTTGGATATGTTTGTGATGGTATATATGTGAGTGGAAATTGATTGCCTAAGTAGTAGGAATAGAAAATCCTTGAGCCATTGTTTCAAAGCTGTTGCGGGGGTGCCGACTTGTACTAGTCGTTCACTTGGGTAGCAAGTTACAGTTACCACGCGCCTTGGGTTCGGTTCACCTGCCACTGGAGAAGAAAACCTCTCATGCGCGTCAAGCGTCATACCTCTCTTGCCATTGGGTTGGAGAAACCTCTCGTGACTGACCGGGTCTCGTCCGTTCGTCATCGCTGGCGATGATTACCAATCCCCAGCCATCGTGTAGCACTTGGGGTCGCGATCTGACGGCTATGATCAACTGACTCATTAGTCTCTTTAAAGGGGCGGCTCCGGCGGCTTACCAGCTATGACACAACAGCGAAAAAATTTACTTCCTTCCGATTTTCATCGTGCGGCTCAGTTTTTACCGTGCGGCCGTGCCGCTCCATCTTCTACGTCCGTGCGTGTCGCCAACGGCGGAAGCCTCCGGAAGAGTTTCGATTATCGATTTTCACCGCGTTGGCTTAACACGTCGATCTTACTCTGGTCGGAATAGTCTCGAAGAGCCCAACTGTCCGCGCCCCACTCTATCTCTTCCCTTCCTCTTCCTCAAATTTTCCCCACCGCCGCACGCCGCCGCCCCTCTGCTTCGCCTGCCCCGGCCGCTGCCGCCCCTCCCCGCCTCCCCGGCACATATCGGCTTCCCGCGGCGGCGGAGCTAGGCCGGAGGCGCGGCGGGCCGGCGGCGCAGTGGGGGGCCTTCGGGCGGCGGGGTGGCGGGGCGCCGTCAGCGGCGGCGGCGGCTCCGTCTTCAAGGAGCTGCGGCAGCTCCGCAACGAGCTGCCCTCAGGCGCAAGCGCAAGGGCGGCGGAAGACGACCGCGAGCGGAGACGGCGGGCCCCGGGCGCCGCGCGGGTAGTCGCAGGCAGCAGAGGACGCTCGGCGCATTGCCAGCGCGCGGGCGGCGCGCGGTGAGCAGCGCAGCGGCATGGGCCGGCCTCCCCGGCGCGCACCCCCGCCCGTGTCAGCCTCCCCCTCCGCTTCCCCGTGCCGGCACTCCTCCTTTTCTTTTGTGTGCTTTCTTTGCTTCCACATGTTCGGCTTTCTTGTGTGCAGATGAGTCCAGAGCTCGTCGACTGCTTTATCTTCCTCGCCATCCCCTTTCCTCTCTCACGGCTCAATTCGCTCCGGCGCCGGCCTTGCCGCGCGGCATCTCGGCGGGAGGAGCCCGAGGGCAACGTCGCGCTCCGCCAGCGTGCGGAGTATACGCCGGCGGCCACTGCGGCGAGTATATATGCCAAGTGCGCCACGGCCGCCGCAACGGAAACCGGCGTGCCGAAGATGGAGATGGTGCCGCTCTTGTGCCGCCGCCCCAGCTCCAAGGGTGGCACGCCGACGTCGCTGTCTCCTTGCATCACACTCATCCGCCTCCCTCAGTTCTGCAGTTCGTAGCCCTCCTCTTATCTCTCGCATCCATTACTTTTAAAAAAAAAATCTCTCACATCCATGGTACCTCACACTGTGGTGCCGCTCTCCATTTTCAGGACTTCCTGCTTCTCCATCACCTGCAACATTAGAAAGAGGCTGCGGATGTGGACGTAAGTCTGTTTACTTTCCTGCTATCTTTTTGCCAATTAGGAAGTTATAGATCCAGATGAGGATAGGTTCCCTGTTTCTTTTCTTTTACTGTTCACACGATTCCTGTTATTATCACAGGATAGGAAGCTGCAACGAAAAACATGCAAAGCAAAACAAGTGCATTTGGTTATCTCAATAGGAATCACCTAAGATAGCCTCCAGGTTTGAAAGCTGCAATTCGCTAATTTGTTTATTTAGCTATTCCTGTGAAAAAACAGATGACAAGATAATATTTTTGATGCATGAGCACATTGGTCTATTGGTAACAAACAGTTGTTATCAATTCTGTTTTTTAATTGATTTTCTTTTGTGTGGTCTGTTTCTTCTTTTCTTTCATAGGATCGAAGTTTAGAACATCTGCCTTAAGTCAAAGAATCAGATTTGACAACGAGGTCATGTTTACCAAATTAGATTTTTGTAAGGTGCAATTAGATCCTGCTAGATCCCTTAATTGTCCATGGGATTTTATTGTAATACCACTGCACAGTTCCTGATACTCGAGTAGCAAAGAAATGCCAGCTTCTAGGCAGTGGCTAAATCTACAGCAACTCATTCACACTGTTTATCTAATTTGCTACATATGCCCCATGTTGAGACCGTATCTTCAAAATAGCTGTTTGAAAAACCTGTTAATTTATATTATTTAGGTTGTTTCCCATTCCCTTAAAACATGATTCTAACTTGCATTATGCTGTTTACTGCATTTTTTTGTGCAAGTATATATATCCTTTTGAGAGCTTAATATCCTCTCTACAAATTTTGGTATTCAATGAAACTGGGCAGTACCTGACCAAGAAGTGAAGGTATAGAGAGAACTGAAATTTAGCTAAAAAGAAGGATGGTATTCCAATCATATTTTATTTGTTCCATTAATTTCTAAAGCTAATTGAAAGGAACAGGGATTTAAATAGCTACAACATTGATGATCTTACTATTGCTGATTCGTACTATTTGGTTAATATAAGAAGCTCACTCACTTTTGCCCATGACTGTTAGCGTGTTTTGGTATCTTGTTGGATTCATGGCACCACCAAAAATAAAAATTCTTGCAATCACAAGATTCACAAATTAGCATTCTAGAAGTGCATTATTAGGCAAACTCTTCATATATAGTCTATGTTCCTCTTGACAGGGTTCCACTTTAAATTTGTAGCTGAATGCCTGATCGATATGCTATGCGGAAGTATCATGATTTTCAGGTACATCTAAGATTCTACATGTTTGTTTGAAATTACCATTTCAGTATAGGAGACGAAGCTTTACAAAAATAAACATGATATGTTTCATGCTAATAATGGTTACCAAATTTCCCTTTTAGTTTTTACTCTACAAGTCCTGTAGTTAAAAAAGATTTTATTTCCCTTTTTGGATCTCAAGTGAAATTATGTTATAAAGATTATGGCAAGATATGAACCTACATGATACTATTTGATTCATTATAGCTTCCAATTTCTTTTTTGTCCACCTGCTTCATGATTGCTACGAAAATGTTGTAGGTCTTTTCAGTTTTAGCTTACACACCACAAGCTTCGATCCAATAGCTAAACATATGCTTCTCAAATGAGAAGTAATTTGTGACATAGAGGACCTCACAAAATAATATTTAAGATAAAATTGCAGCCATATTAAGAATCAGCCTCCATACTGTGTTTATTCATTCGTTAAATAAACTACTGCAGAATCGGTGGTGGCTATTCTGTAACAAGCAGGTCAGACTTCTTCATGTTTTTTGGTTACTCTAAAAACATAATATCCTTAGATTACCATTTCAAAAATATATACATGTAGGTGCAAGAGATGACATAATATAGCTACAAGGTTAAATGTCAAATGGAAACCTTTCACTTGCCTTTGCATTTTCCTTTTTTTTTAAAAAAAGATTTTATTCTATTTGGTTCAGCTGATCTGAATTATACCTTTTCCCAAAATTTATTTACATTTGTTACTTGCAGAAGCTCTGTTTACATGATATGTGTTAGAGGTGATTTCTATGTCCGTCTCTGCCGGTGCAAGCTTTCTCCATTATACGTTATTTGCAGTCTCCAGTACTAACAGTCGGCCTGCCTGCCGGTTATGTGATTGAATTTCGCTAGCTTCCATCGAAGGCGAATAGTGAATAACTTAGGCCGGTAACAATCAATTGACCTTGCCCAGTTCTATCTTCTGCTGAGGAAGAGGTACACCATGCACATATGAGTTGAAACTCTTGCTGTTTCTGCAGCTTCTTTTTTGACACTCAGATCTGGGCTACAAAAATATTGATTATTGAATATGTGCAGGCTGCCTTCTTCAAGTCAGGGGGAGACTGATGTTTATTCTGGTATTGTACTGTTACCGGATATCTCTAGATAAGTAGATAGTACTGTCTTTTTCTAGCATCATATGCTGATAGAAGAATTGGTATCAGTACCGTGACAGTTTAAGTATTCACTTTGTATATTAAATTCTTGTTTCATGGTTCAGTGAACATTTACGACTATTTCCTAATTCTCCAATCACAGCTTAGCAGCAGAGTAATAAAATGAAAGCCCCATTGATCACTTTCTATTACAATAAAATGTAATACATCATACCCACGTATCAGATCCCCTTTGATATTTTTGGGAACAATTTTATAGATTACAATGCATTCTGAAATTTCCAAGTCTGTTAGTAAATTGCTCTCCTAGGATTTGTCTACCTTCAGATGTTGAGTATTTAAAAATTAGAAGCAGCAAGATATCAATGTTCCTCATTGGAGTAAGCAAGATTGAGCTCAAGTTATTGCTACTTTTTTGCAGGCTTAGTTAGGAGATATTTCTCATTGGATAAGACCTACATAATAGTAGCATTTTCAAACAATTGTTTAGTTTTGGTTTGCAGAAGAATATCCCTCTTAAATTAATGTTCCTTCACTTCAGGCTGAGTTCGTTATTTGTCTATTTTTGTTTTATGCTACCATCATGCTTATTCCTTTTTCATGTGTTGTTTGTGCGCTACACGGATGGGAAACTCCTTCCTTTCCCTTTTTTTTTTTTTGAACTGTGCCACCTCTGATGCATCCTTTGTCTTCTATGTGCTCCATATTCCCCCTCATAAAAGATTGTGGTTACTAATGCCATGGCTATAACTGCTCTTGCTTTGATTAAGGATATGATGCTGATTGCTGAATGTGGGACACAATGCTATCATCGCTTATCACCGAGCTTGCTAACCACACAAGTGCGTTATTATCAATTTCCATTGACTTCGATAGGTTTCTCTTTTCTACGTTAATTTATATGCTTGCATTTAATTAAGCGTCTTGACGAAATAATTGTGCAACCTCCTATTTCCATAAAGAAATAATTGTGTAATAGTAACCTTCTTGTTTATATACCAGATTAGCTTGGCTCCAGGGAGTATCCTACCCTCTGAATTCGTGATCCTCAGAGAACAACAAACCTTGTAACTTTGGTGCTTGTTATTGTTGTTCTGTTCCACTCTGTACTGCCTGCTTCATTGTTGGAATGTTTTTACATGTCTGCTTCAATGCAGCCGCAGGCGCGCGCTAATCACTAGTTTGACATATTCAATGGGGCGGGTCCGGCGGAACACCAGCCTGGCTACGTCAGCGGAAAATCCGACGGCCGTTCGATTCATGTCCGACGGTTCACATTCAGCCTTTTGCTTCACTGCTCGTGCTGACCACGTGTTGAATTATGGTTGGGCCGAACTCTCCCGAAGCGCATAGCTGACCCATTGGTCCCTCGTTCGGGCCGTTGCTCCACCGCCGCACTGACCACGAGTCAAATTCCTGTTGGACCGAATTCTCCCGAAGCACGTAGCTGGTCCAGTTGAAAATATCTCCCCTGCCAGCTTCTCCTCTCTCGGCTCGTGTCGCCGGTCCGGCCGTCCTGGACCCAGGACGCTCCGTCCTAGCCGGTCGCTTCCTCCTCCTGCGACGCGTCGCTGGTCGACTCGCTACCTGCAGTTCGTATCGGCGAGGTTCGCCACTCCCCTGATCACCGGCGTGGTAAGGTGCCAGGCGGCGGCGGTGGCCGCGGCGGCTCTCTGCTCGCGCCTGCTGGCACCAGTGCTTGGCTAGGCGCTAGAGCTAGGCCCACGGGCGGTCGGGCGTCATGGGGTTGGCGGTGTGGCGTAGAGCCTTGGTGTGTTCGACGCGAAGCGGCTTGGTTCGGCTTGCGTCAGATAGGCGGCGGCAGTGGGCTTCGACTTCACTATCCTGCTGGGGCTGTACCCTCGCCGTTGCCCTGCAGCTGGCCGAAACCTCATCAGTGCGTCCTCAGTTGCTGCCCTCCTCCCTCTCCTCTCCCCTCCCTCCACAGCTGCGCCGCCCATTGACCGAGGTGAGCTCCTTCAGGTTTCCTCGTTTCCATTCTCCCTGTAAATGTAGTCCATCCGATTGCTCCCTAACCTCTTTTGTTTTCTTGGTTCGTCAGGTCATGCTCGAACTGCTGCGGGCTGGTATGAGGAGTTCTAAGCCACGGCCATGGACCAGGGAATGAAGTCATACCAACCAGAGGTATACAGTTATCCCTAACAATCTAATTATAAATCTACTGCTGCAATTACCTATTGAATCATGTGCTTTTTGCAAATAAAAATAAACCCTAAATAATGAATCATATGCTCAATCGTCAAGGTTAAGCAGTTACCATAGAGAATTTCTAATGATTAAGGAAAGGTTTCGATCCCTGCACTCCGTCAGATCTCAAGAGAGCAAAGATACTAATCCAAAGCATCATCGTATTAGCTGCTGACCATTGCTGACTGCACATAATTTGACTGATAATCTACCATATGCCCATATGAGACCTCTATGTGGCCATTTCCTCAAATTATTTCTGCAGCTGGTTTCAGTCTGATACATATAAAGCATAATTAGCTATTCTACTTTTGCTGCTTCAAAGGATGGAAGTTCATAAGTGTTGAGATTTGAATATAAAAGGACTGTTTTCATTAAAAACTATATATAAAGCACAACAAAATCTAGGAATTATCAGTAACATACTTCCCATTTTTTATGATTTTTAGCATCATCATGGTTTGTTAGAAATGTATGCAAATGGACATCTTTTAAATGGTTACTCTGCTAAGGATTCCATTTTGATTCCAACAATCAGGGACGAACTCTAATATCCTATAGGTCTCAGTTCCTACATTGAGTTGTCTACTTATTTGTGACACTGAAAAAAGGAATCTTGCCCTTTGTGGTTTTTACTATTTGTTATTTTCAGATCAGTGCGTAATTTGATCTATTACTATTTATTATTTTCAGATCAGCTGCATAGTCTGATGTATGGGTTCCCAACCATGTCTGTCTGCGTATTTCAATGTTATTGTTAAGGTAAGATGTTCTTTTCTCCCAAATAAAACTGTTGCTGTTAAAAGCCTGCCAAATTCACAGGCTTTTGTTAGTTCTTTGCCTATGTTGACTTGCATGTTCTGCATTACTCTACTACCACCATTGGCATTGCTTGTTTGAAATCTAGAGAATCATTTTGGGATGATAAAGGATTACGTATCCCTATAAAACAGTGTAAAAAGGATAAGTGATCTGCAATGCTAGAAGATAGGCATGGTTTTATATGTTTACCACTCTTATAGATTGATGAAATACTACAATGATGGGCCATGATATATATATTTACCAAATATTTCCACAATGTATCATTCCTATCTGCAACAATATACATGATCGTTTCTTTCTGGTTTGGAACTGTTTTTTTATAAGTTTCCTGTTTCTTAGTGTGCGATCTATATATAATTTTATTTAGCATTCGTAACTGATGTGACAAGAAATTTTCTTTTGCCTACAAGTAAAATCGTTGTGATTCTTTGCTTCTTTCATCGGAGACCTTGCTTTGGGTTGTGCTTGTCTATGTAAGAAGAAATATTCAAATATGAGATGTATGGAGGTTGCCTAAAGTAGTTCAGTTTCTGTTTTTATGAAAACTAAAATGCTGGCTTTATTAGAGTGTACAACAGAAAAGGATTTCCTCCTTAACATTTCAATTAACTGTTCTAGCAGGAGTGTGTTCTACTGTCACTCGATTTTCCAAATTTACTGATGAATTCTGAGAGGGGCCATGAGGAACAGTATAAACATGGAGTGACAATAGTGAGGAGCCAAAGAACCCTACTAAGACATGGTTGTTAATTTTTGCTGGAGGTATGCATTGCACTCAAAATTGAATACTCAGCACTAGATTGTAATGTATTTATATAAGCAAGTTCAAGAGCTCAATGTTTTCCTTAAACTTCAGAGAACAGTAAATAAAATTGACAGCCTTCAGATTTACAAAATTTCACTGAATCTATTAATAACCAGCTCTAACTGTCCCCTTGGAAATTCTAAACACGTAGGCTGGTAATACAAGTTATGCATGCCTAATTTTCGTTTGCAACATCTGTTTCCAATTCCGAATCCCTCTGTTGATGCCCAGGTAACTGGATAATTCAAACTCTAGGAATTATCTGCCATGTGCTTTGATGCTTTTTTGATAAGAAGTCAGGGCTGAAAAGAATGCAAGCCCATTCAGCATTCAGCCAACTGCAACTTTACCATTGATGGTTCTTCTCTCCTTTTCTTAAGCACGTGTATTAGTGTTATAGTCTGGTGATCTATATGGTGACTGAGAGAACAAAAATAAAAGAATCTGCAACCCAGTCTGACAGAAACTAGATCCATTAGTGTTGTTGTCAGGTGATTTATACGCTAAAACAGGCAGAGATGCTGAGCTCATAGTAGATTAGCTGCTTGGCTGCTGGTGATGAAGGCCAGGAACAAAAGAGGTAGGATGTGGATCTTTAAGGGAATGACTGAAAAGAAAGGTCAGATTTATCAATTTTTATTCCTTTTATTAATCTACCACGTCTGATGTGATTTAACGTGCAATCATGTGTTTCAAGGTTTAGATATCTTTTGTGTCCTTAAAAAATCATACGCTTTGTAACGCAATTTACTGGATTCTTGTTACAATAGACATTTAAAAAGACCTACCCAACATGAATCATGTTATGGATTTTTTTTCCCGATTCATGGATTACTGCAGGTGATGTTTATTCTTTACAGATCGATAAGTGAATCAGTGAATTGTTCTATATCAAGTACCAAGAAGCGCGCCCTGAACACTTGGGAACACTTACAATAGCACACAATGTTGGCATCTTAACTGCAAAGTATGTAACTCTGTTTTTCCCCAAGCATTTTACCAATTCCATTAGGATAAAAAAATTCAACTAATGAAAATAAATTCAGGATTTCCTCTATTGTTGTTTGTTGATCCCACTTAAAAACTGCAATTGATGCTGTGCAATCAGTAACTGCAATTTGACATACAGACTGGGAGTTCCTCTATTGTTGTTTCATTCTGTTCTATGTGATCTTGTGATCTGCTTCATAGGGTTTTGATCAATTGCTTTCCCCTTCCATGCTTCAGCAGTCTAGAGTCATATTTTTGTGAGATCCTCATGTTAGAATTTTCGTCAAGATATTTAAGCAGATTGTTAAGATTCCATTCATATTTTTTTAGTATAATTGAGTCAAGTCAAATATCTGCAACGGACACAGATAGCGGTTACATTGCATAATGCTATGCAAATTATTCTTTTTGATATTGACAGGTATGATAGAGTAGATAGCCTCTGTATCCACCGTTGCCTTGGCAGCATATGTTTGCGTTACCCATCACAGACAACGGATAAAAAAATTATCATGCTAATAAGGGTCTAGGATACGGTATCGGAATATTTGTTCTGTTTATTACTTGGCCTCAAATTATTATTCGAGCCTTTCTATTTTCCTATCGGACCAAGTGTTTACTGTTAGATATCACTATTGTTAGTGAGAAAAAAAATGGTATAGGATCATTATTATCACATCATGACGTCACATGAATTCTCTAATAATCTTATTTCCCTATATCATAAACTTCGCTGACCAATCATGCTAAACATATCCTGCAGATTCCTGCCGTGGAACCAGCATCAACACATTCTCAAGCAATATGATAATAAGCTGCCTACATCCACACTTCTTGTCCTAATCTTTGTAACCAGATAATTGCAGTCGAGACTACCTCTTAGTTGTTAATTTTATAGTTGTCTCTTTATTTTAAAATACTGTGCAGATTTGTCTATGTTAGATCACTCAAACAATGTGATGTACTATATGTGATATGGTACCATGATTTATACAGCAAGGTATATATGAAAGTGTGCCGCTCTACGCGTGCAGGTCTATAACCTCATGAATTCTTGTACTCCCAGGTCTATAGTCCGATGAATTCATATCTGTCTTTATATAAACTTTTGTGATGTCATGTCCGTAGTCTAATGAACAAGTTCATAGTAGAATGTTTTTATGTCACAAATTCAGCGTATGACATTACATTCTCATAAGCCGCGCGCTGGGCGCCCGTCAATCACTAGTTGACATTTAAAACAGGACACTAATAGAATCTGAAAGCTCTTCCCACAAAAGGGATATTTCTACCTTGACAATCGCCAACGCACCAACCGCAACTTGAGAATAGAGACCATGACATTGAATGTAAACATCAAACACGACCTGTGGCTTTCACCCTCTCAAGTCAAGAAGAACTTTACTCAACCTTTGAACCCTTCAACCTTTGACATTTGTCCTCTCCGCCCACCACACTTCCTCTGTTATATAGCCATAACAGCATAGCTCCAAAATGCCAATCTCAGTACGGTTCACACACCCTATCATCATCACCACCAAGCACGAACAGAGTGCTTCGTAGTTCAGAGCCATGTCGAGGCGGTCTCTATCGTTGCTCCTCCTCCTCCTATCGGCGGCAACGCTCGTCGCCACCTGCCGCGGCGACCCCGACCCGGTGCAGGACTTCTGCGTGGCCGCGCCGCACGGCGACGGCGAGGCGTCGTCGGCGTTCCCGGGCCTCCAGTGCAAGCCGGCGTCGGCGGTGGTCTCCGACGACTTCTTCTTCGCGGCGCACGCGCGCGGCGCGAGCACGGACAACCCGATGGGGTCCGGCGTGACGCCGGGCAACGTCGAGGCCTTCCCGGGGCTGAACACGCTGGGCCTGTCCCTCAACCGCGTGGACCTCGCCCCGGGCGGCGTGAACCCGCTGCACAGCCACCCGCGCTCCGCCGAGCTGGTGCACGTCGAGGCCGGCGAGATGCTGGTCGGGTTCGTCAGCACGGAGGGGAAGTTCTACTCCAAGGTGGTCGGGGAAGGGGAGAGCTTCGTGATCCCGCGCGGGATGATGCACTTCCAGTACAACGTCGGCGCCGGCGCGGCGCGGGCCATGACGGTGTTCAACAGCCAGCTGCCCGGCGTCGTGCTCGCGGCGCAGTCGTTGTTCGGGGCTGAGCCGGAGATACCCGACGCCGTCCTGGCCAAGAGCTTCCAGGTGGACGCCGAGATCATCAAGCTCCTCAAGTCCAAGTTCAGGAAAGGATAGTGGCCGTGGTTGTGGTGTGGTCAGTTTATATGACTGTTCATTTGGAAGTAGAATATGTTTGAGTACATAACGTTGTTTCGCATTTGATACATACTCTGTTTGATATTTTTGGATGATAATATGATCAATAAAGTATACAAACGATTTATTTTACTCACCAAGATAAACATAGAACACGTTGTGGAACAGAGAAAATCTATCTCAAATCACTCTTCTTCTTTGTCTTCCGGTCTTTCTTGCATTGACCGGGTCGTTGCTGCTCTCCCGGTCTCCACACTTCCACAGGACCACAGCCACTTCCATGGCCACCGCACCGTTCGAAGCCACCACCGCAACCTCCTCCTCCTCCTCCTTCTTCTTCAACAAACCGCGGTCACTTAACTGCATCTCGTACACTTTCAGCCGGTCAACAAGGTCGTCAACGGTCTTACGGTCATCGGTCTCAATGGCGCAAGAAATTTGCTAAAACTTGGGAGACACCGCCCGGAGGGGCTTCCTGACGAAGTAGCCCTCCTCCACGGGTCCACCTCGTCGCCTTGCGCGCGGATGTTAAAGACGTCATGGTCCTGAGAGCGTGCCTGCTGATGCCTTGGTGGATGGTGTAGTTGTGTGCTTCGCAGATTCCTTGTCGGCCTATTTGGCTGGCTGGTGGCTGTTGCTGGTGCTGATTTTTGCTGAGAGAAAAACACCGCTGGCTGGTGGCTGATGCTGGTTTTGTTGGAAATGAATGTTAGGATGATCTCCACCGGTTTCGTCCAATGGTCAAATCGGGCCCATGGTTCGCGTCCTGATCCGAGGCGCACCAGCCTCTTTATGACTGTGGGCCCTCTCGTGCAGCACAATAAAAAGAGAAAGGGGGCAGCTGAGCACATTATCTAAGGTTGCCAGTGCCACACTGCCACAACACCCCAATAAACTCTACCGAACTGGAGAGGCGCTGAAGCGAGGGGATGCACCCACAGCGCCATCCTCTTCACCGACATCGCCCACGCCGTCGTCACTGCCCCAACAACGACACCCATGGTGTTCTCCAAACCCGACGGTCAGTACCTCCCACTCTCTCTATCTCTCCGTTCAAGCTCTTCGACATTCACAAACCTTTATTCAAGTTTTTTTTGAGATCAAAGGAAGAATTGTATTATATGAAAGTCGAGTATATCATCAAGTTACAAGCACTCTCAAAGTACTCACACTCTAAACAACTCCAAATCTCAATTCCAAACCTGTGTAAAAAAGCAACTAGAAGGCCGCACAGGCATACGCTCAGCAAACCGGCTGAGAACAATCGCCCAAAGAACGACGACCAACATTCCTGTAGGCTGGAACGAGCACAATCTTCTTCTTCCTTCCTGCGTCTTTTTTCTTCATCTTTCTGCCACCGATGAGGAAGAGAGACTGATCCCAATCTATCCGACCCAAGACTAATCGACATCAGCTCGGGGGACAGATCTATTCTCCCAAGCCTTTCACCGTGGTTGGATCTAACCACGACAAAACGGAGAAGTGGCTAGAGAAAATTATTCCACGAGTATAGTTTCAGAAAAAAAAGTTCATAGAGTATTACCTGTAGATCTACTCCTAGTCGATCCAATGAGTCTAACAATGAACACTGAGAAAGTTTTGCCGTAGCTAGAACACACGAACTCAAGCAGGGGAACTTTCTTCCATTTCACCTGGTACTACAGTACATTCTTTCAAGAGCAGAGTGCATGTCATGTCCATGTACAAAATTTGCAGACAGACCCAACGCGCGCACACCAGCGGCCTTAGCAGTCCAACAGCACAAGTGCACAACTGCAGCTCATTTTTGTTTGATCTCCATCCTACTATTACCTACCCACATACAGAACTAAACTATGCAGCGAGTTGATTTCCCCTGCGGCCCTGCCATGGTTCAAGCATACTCTTGGCCTCTTGCCGACATGCCAAAACCAACGTGTATAATAGTATCAACGAAAAAGGACACACACACATGTGTATGTGTGTGTGTTTAGATGGTCAGCATTAACAGTAGCAGATACAGTATGCAGTAACGTGCGGTCCGGGACTCTGGGCAGAGGAGAGCAATATGTTCTCGCTCAATTAGACCGACACCATTATTAGAAACTGCTGTCATCCTTGTAGCGTGTGAGGTACCCTACAAGCTCGTCCATGTACTGATCCTGCCGTCGCTGATCGCCAAGAACTTGCTTCATCTTCTCCGCATTGCCTGCGAACACCTTACCTTCCTCTTCTACCATGACGCGCCGCACCGCCGCCGCGATGTCGTCCCTGCCGAAGGAGCCGTCGCCGTCGTCCCTCGCCACCTCCACGCCGACGCCCCGCTCCGCCATCGTGCGCGCAATCAGGCCCTGGTCCACCACGAACGGCAGCATCACCAGCGGGTGCCCGAACACGAGCCCCTCGATGGTGGAGCCCCACCCGCAGTGCGTCAGGAACGCGCCCACCGCGCCGTGCGCGAGCACCCGCACCTGCGGCACCCACCCTGTCCACACCAGGCCGTGTCCCCGCGCCCGGTCCTCAAACCCGGCAGGCAGCAGCTCGCCGGCGTCCGTGCCGGGTGCGGACATGCCGGCCGGCGTACGGAAAGCCCACAGGAAGCGGACGCCGGCGAGCTCAAGCCCCAGCGCGAGCTCGTGCAGGTTCTTGGCGGTCAGCGGCGTCTCGCTTCCCAGTGCGACGTAGATGACAGACTTCGATGGCTGCTTGTCCAGCCATTGAAGGACCTCGGGACGTGCTCCTGATCTGGAGCCATCGTCGTCGGGGTCGTCGAGTTCGGGATTAAACAAGACGCCGGCGGGGATGGCCGGCTTTTGGAAGAGGTCGGTGAGGAGGGCGAACACGCCGGCGCCGGCGGGCTCGACCTCGTCGCCGCTGCGGTAGATGGTGAAGCGGGTGCGCTCCGTCATCTCCCACACGCGGTCCATGTCGGACACCCCGGACGCGTTGGGCTCGAACGTGGCGAGGGCCCAGCCAGCCTCGTGGCGGCGGTAGGCGACGGCGGGGGGGAACGACGCGCACCACGCCGGCGGCGCGGTGAAGTCCTCCGGCGCCGTGCGCGGGCGCGCGGCGTTCGCCGACCGCGGGCCGAGGAACGCGATCATGGCGCCCGGCACGATCTCGAACGCGGCGCACGGCACCCCGTGCTCGCCGGCGATCGCCGGGATCCTGTTGTGGCAGAAGTCGATGACGATCCAGTCCGGCCTCCTGCCAGCGGCGGCGGCGCTCGCGAGGAATGCCGCGAACGGAGCGGCGAGTCCGTCGACCGCCTGCTTGATGAGCTCGTTCTTCTCCGGCGGGACGTCGGCCGTGGACTCGGCTCCCTCGGGCAGGCCCTCCACGGCCGGCGGCGGCAGCGCCACGAGGCGCAGGCGCGGAGACAGGTGCGCCGGCACGGGCGGCAGCCTGGCGATGTTCCTCGGCGTGGAGAGGAACGTGACGGCGTGGCCCCGCGACGCTAGGCGCTTGCCGAGCTCCAGGTACGGGATCATGTGCCCGAAAGCCAGCCACGGGAAAAGCACCACGTCGAGCCCGTTACCGGCGGCTGCTTCTTCCATTGTCAAGATCCTAGCTATCCACCACCAGCAATGTTGGAAGAAGAGCTTTGGGTATACTGGTCAAGTGGTCAGAGTGTTGGGAGTTTTCAGTGCCACATAGGGTCTGTGTCGCTGTATGTTGTGTACCATCTCGCTTCTCGCGTGGCCGGGTATTTAACTTCAGAGCATATAAACGTTGTCGCCATCATCTCATATTCTCATCTACATGATTGGGACCTTTATCATCTTTCAAAAAAAGTTTGGGACCTTTATCCTATCAGATGGGCACAGCTTTGTCGGTAGAGATATTAGTGGAGACGGTGAGATTCGGAGCACTAGGCATCTGATTCTTTTTGACACAAAAGACACAGACACACGCACACTCATGTTTATAAATTCCGTTCTCCGATGACGATCTGCTCCGACGTCAACAGAGAGGCTGGGGAGATCTGTCCATGAGTCAAGGGTTGGCGTATCGTCGTCTTCTTCAGATGATGATGGTGTTGACCCTGTTGATCTCGAGAAAGATGATCTTTGGTGAAAATCTGAGCTTTGCTCGGGTTGCCGGCGGTGGAATCGAAGGATGCGTCGTGGGTACCGGAGTTGGCCGATGCGCCTGGAAGGCAGTGTACTCGGCTGATTCGTATAGAAGTAAGCCCTCCTCTGCGGCCTCCACCTTATGGAGATTGGCTTTGTTGCCTGGCGATGATTGGGAAGCGGCTTCGGCGGTGGTGACGAACAGATCTCTGAAGGCTTCGAGGAAGATGAACATGAGTTTTATACTTCTTTATAATTTTTATTTGCTTTGGAGTCCTGTTTGTAAAAGAACCGGTGTAATGGGCTAAGATCAATGCATCTTTCTTCTCAAAAAAATACAATTTACATGCACACAATCTTATTCATGTGAGCACCTTTGACAGACTCCAATACATAATATATTTTGAGATACCTGAATACCGAATATACCATAGAACTTATTTATAGAGATTTAAAATTTGAACCGTTTCCTTGAAATTTCAGTATTTCACTATAAATGAGCTGTTCCTACTGGAAATACTCCCATCATTCCCACTGTTTTACCAGTTTCATACCCTTCATAGAATGTCTTGGTTGGCTGGCTGATGCAAGTGAGAGCATAGACTTTTTTTCTTAAAAGAAAATAAAAGCATGAGCACTACTATGTCATATAAGGAGTATAAATTCAAGTCTTATAGAAGGTCTATTACATAGCAATTAAATGACTCTTGCAACATAAAGAATAAAAGAAGCCTAATCATAGGAAAATGGTATCATAGTGCGACCATAGTGCCGGCTCTCTACTCCCACTGTGTTGACCCAGGCATGACAGTGGCTGAGGTGCTGGAGGCCGGGGGCCTCTCGCCTCACCTGCTGCAGCACCGGCTCACCAGGGCGGCCCAGGTAGAGCAGGCCATGCTCCAGGATGCTCTTGAGGCGGTATCCCCCTCGGCGCAGCCCGACGAGCGCCGCCTCCGGTGCGCACCAGGGCGCCAACCGTCCGCTCGAGCAAGGGCCGGCGACTTCTACGCCCAGCTCATCGGCGGCCCTCCCCTCTCGAGTGTCAACTGGTAGTGCGCGTCCAAAAAGGTGAAGGTCTTCTTTTGGATTCTCCGGCATGGGCGCACGCGTGGGGTGCTCGATTCCCCTTATTGCCCCTTCTGCCCAGGCCTCGTGGCCTTTGAAATGTAATCCCTTGTTCATTTGAAGTGTTCAGTGGGCCTGAAAAAAAAAACTTTCGACGCATTTGGATTTCGGAATACGTCACTCACAGCATGTTTCTGCTGCCATACTTTCGACGCGTTTCACTGTAGAAGCCCACTAACAACAGCCTACCATACAGGCGTTCTAGCATTTGTCATCATCCTTGCAGCGTACAAGGCACCTCACAAGATCTTCCATGTACTGATCCTGCCGTCCCTGATCACCGAGAACTTCCTTCATCTTCTCCGCGTTCCTTGCGAACACCTTCCCTTCTTCCTCCACCATGACGCTCCGCACCGCCGCCGCCACGCCGTCCCTCCCGAACGAGCCGTCGCCGTCGTCCCTCGCCACCTCCACGCCGACGCCCCGCGCCGCCATCGTCCGCGCGATCAGGCCCTGGTCGACGACGAACGGCAGCATCACCAGCGGGTGCCCGAACACGAGCCCCTCAATGGTGGAGCCCCACCCGCAGTGCGTCAGGAACGCGCCCACCGCGCCGTGCGCGAGCACGGCGACCTGCGGCACCCACCCCGACCACACAAGCCCGCGCCGCCGTGCTCGGTCCTCGAACCCCGCCGGCAACAGCTCGCCCACGTCGGCGCCGGGCGCGGACATGCCGGTCGGCTTCCGGAAAGCCCACAGGAAGCGGACGCCAGCGAGCTCCAGCCCCAGCGCGAGCTCGTGCAGGTTGCTGGCCGTCAGCAGCGCCTCGCTGCCCAGCGCGACGTAGACGACGGACTTCGGTGGCTGGCTGTCCAGCCATTGGAGGACCTCGGAACGGACGCCACCGGAGCCGGAGCTGTTGCCGCCGTTGGCGAGGTCGGGCTGGAAGAGGACCCCGGCGGGGATGGCCGGCTTGCGGAAGAGGTCTGTGAGGAGCGCGAACACCCCGGGCTCCATCTCGTCGCAGCTGCGGTAGATGGTGAAGCGGGTGCGCTCGATGATCTCCCACAGGCGGCTCATGTCGGAGATCCCCGACGCGTTGGGCTGGAACGCGTCGACGGCCCAGCCGGCCTCGTGGCGGCGGTAGGCGACGGCGAGGGGGAGCGACGGGCGGCACCACTCCGGCGGCGCGGCGAAGTCCTCGGGCGCCGCGCGCGGGTGCGCGGCGTGCGCCCACCGCGGGCCCAGGAACGCGATCGTGGCGGCCTGCACGATCATGAACGCGGCGCACGGCACCCCGTGCTCGCCGGCGATCGGCGGGAGGGAGTGGTGGCAGAAGTCGTGGATGATCCAGTCGGGCCTCCTGCCGGCGGCGGCGGCGCCCGCGAGGAACGCGGCGAACGGGGCGGCGAGGCCGTCGACCGCCTTCTTGATGAGCTCGTTCTTCTCCGGCGGGACGTCGGCCGTGGACTCGGCGCCCTCGGGCAGGCCCTCCACGGCCGGCGGCGGCAGCGCCACGAGGCGCAGGCGGGGAGACAGGTGCGCCGGCACGGGCGGCAGCCTGGCGATGTTCCTCGGCGTGGAGAGGAAAGTGACGGCGTGGCCCCGCGACGCCAGGCGCTTGCCGAGCTCCAGGTACGGGATCATGTGCCCGAACGCCAGCCATGGGAACAGCACCACGTCGAGCTTCGGGGTGGCTGCTTCGCCCATCTTTGAACGGTGCAATCGGGACTCGGGAGGGGCAAAGCTGGAGGTGCTGTACTCTAGTGGATGGTAGGACTGATTGACTTGCAGGGACAGGAAATATAGCAATGGTTGATGCATCGCCGTAGTTGTTTTTCTTTTTTCTTGAGTTACATCTCGCGCCTCACGTGGCCTGGTATTTTATATGCAAATATGATGGCGATTTTGTGCGTTAAAGTTCATAGAACGACTGGTCGCTCCAGCGACCCATTGCGTGACCGATTCAGCAGCCCGGTGACATTCTTCCACGACGCTGGCGCCGCTGGGTTAGGGACCCGAGTTTGGTCGCCCGTGGAGACCGTCGGAGCCGGAGGAGGGGACGGCGGCGGGGGCTTGCGGCGGTGGGTCGCATGTTTCCCTAATGTGTCACCCGTCGCACGTTATTCATATCCGACTTTGTGAATTGTGGTATGGTAGATGGCTTATATAAAAAGAAAAGTAATTTGTTGGGTTTTACATCGTTTGAAATACTATGTATTTTGTCCTTTTTTTTCTTTTGGAATGGGCTTTAATCTACCACGTTCAAGATTCAATCACCCATTAAATACATTTAAGCGGGCTCAAGTTTCATGAGCCAACTCGGTGGTTCGGCTCCATTTACCCGGCTCTACCTTTCAAATGATGTGAGCGAAGTTTTAATTTGAACTTATTTTTTTAATAAACTAGTAGAGTGCACGCGCGGCACGTGCGTGTATTAAAAAATATAGTAAACAAGAATTTTATCTTTTCAAATTGTATTGAATTTCGCATTCTTACATTAAAAAAATTACAAAATAGAGTATTCTAAGTATTTTAAATGAGTTAAATTCTACAAATTTATAGTTTCTTAAAATTCTAACAAAAGATGATAATAATTTAATGGATGAACATTATGAAACAAAATAAATTTGTAATTTATAGATCCAATACAAAGAAAAAAATAATATCCTTCGCTATAATTTCGACATTAGTTAAGAAAATGACACAACTCACTAACCTCAGCCCAAATAGCAAGATGTTTGGTTGTGATAGTTGGACACATAACTTGATGGGCCAGCAATGTTTTCATCTCAAAACTTTTAGAAACTAAAAAGACACTCCAAGAAACACTTATTAGGCTAAATAAATTGGACCTTTTTAGGAACACCATACATCCGGTCCAACATGTCGTACACGGCGGCGTGGTGTTTGTCTCTCCTCCTCCCCTGTTCCCAGAACTCCATGCGACTCCATGCTGGCGCCGTCATCCGACAAGAAGAACACCGGGTCGCTACACAGGCCATGCTCAAATAATTTTTATTTATAGGAAAATGCACATACAAACGACAAATAAAACTCCCAACTCACAAATAAACCTGCTACACGAGAACAATTTGTTAGCCCGAGTGGCTTCATAAAAAAATACACATAGAGTAGATCGTATGGAGTAATTACCAGACGTTCATATGGGCCTGTTTGTTTGTGCATCACCACGAGGAGATATTGCTGCTGGCAAAAAAGAACACACACATCTGGTTTACCACCTCAGCATTGGTAAATGATAATTCTAACCTAGCAGACCAACCTGTCACGGGAATACAATCTGCCCCATTGATTAGTACAAGGAAGCACCGGTACCTGATAATAAGGAAGCAACAGTATCTAATAAAGAATTGTTAAGCTGGCATAAGAAAAAAACACATGTATAGAGTAAATAAAAAGGGATTGTACCTGAGGTACGGTTCATATGTAGACGTTTTTGTTGGAGCATCAACATGTAGTGAAAATATTGGGGGAAAAAAACACAAACAAAAGTTCAACATATGAATCTTCACTACCATCTGACGCTTGACTGCTGCCCGCTTCAGGCATGTAGCTAGCACCTCGTAGCATGCCCCACATACACTTGAGCCGTCAGGCGTCAGCCGGTGAGCTAGCAGTCGGGGTGCCGCATCATCCGAAGCGCCCTTCTACCACGTACCCTGCCACCTGCCTAGCTACCCCCGTTGTCATATGTACTGTTCCCTATTTTGATCCACATGGTGAAGTCGGAGGAGAATATATAGATACATTCAAGGGGATTATTTTGATCTTGCAGCTGTTGGCGATGCTGCACTGGAAGAGCACGACCGTCGGCAGGGTATCAGAGACAAAAAGGAAGTGCCCGTATTCGATGGTGACTTAGGCAACCAATACCTTGGCCGGCTAGCATGTGAAGTGGTCGTTGCATTGCCCGATGTTCTCTGTCGAGCTGAGGGCCGGGGAGGCAGAGAGGTTCCATCGCCGCCGGGTGAATCCTATCGCACAGCCGCACATTTGATCTAGGGTTTACTTGTGCGTGAAATAAAAGAACAAATAAAAAGGCAGCATAAAAAAAAGGTGGGTACAAAAACACCGGTGAGAAAAAAAGAGCTAGAGGTGAACTCACACAGGGTTTTTCGCTCTATCAAGAAAAACGTTCCTAATATTTCCTTTTTTTCCTCTGCAAGTGGGTCCAACGTGAGGGGTACATGGGGCTTTCATTGGTAGAAAATTTTTTCAAAAGAACTCGATCCTTTTAGTATAGATAGATAGACTAGCTGTTCATAAGCTATTCAATTCTCTCATTATACTCGATAAATATGATAATACTAAACTTAATTTTATTAATATAATAGTATTATTACTATTTGACTAAAATAAACTTGTTACGTGTAGTTTTCATCAACTATAAATTTGAATAAAACGCTTGCATAATCGTGAAGAATTTACATGGCTTCCGTACGAGTTTAAATCGATCAAGATCTCGCCATCTTTCGCCCCAAGAAAAAACTCTGCAAATCTGCGCCGAAACCCACACTCAACTTTCTATTATTACACATGTAGGCCCTCGCCGCTAGCGCACAATTTGCACAATCATGCCACAATAAGCACATAGGTTTTATATTATTACAAACTGGTCCTTCGCCTTCCTTCGTTAAACCTCCGTCGCTTGTGTAAAACACAGTAAGCGAAAAAAAACAAAAAAACGTTCTAGGTCCCGTCTATTCCCCCTCCAGCCGTCCCCTTCCTCCTCCCGCGCGCGCCGCCAGCTCCGGCGAGCCGCCGCCGCCACCGCGTCCGCCTCCCGCGTAGGGTCGCCGGAACCCTGCGGCTTCCTTCCGCGCCGCGCTCCCTTGCTTCCTCTAGGGATGGCGACTTCCGCGCTGCTCCGCGCTCTCCGGCGGCCCTCGTCCGAAGCGGCGTTGCGATTGGTGAGTGGAGTTCGGTCCCTTTTATCTCTTTGGTAATCCTACTATTGAGGTTTCGAATAGAAAGGTACATGCGAGCGTTGGTGTCTAGAAGAGGTTTAGGAGGGGACAGCGGGACACCGATGAGTAAAGGTCATTTTTTTTTCTGAAATAGCAGATGGGCATTTGCTCTTTTCCGTCAAGAAATAGTCTCTCATCTGAAATAGCTGATTATCATGTGCTCTGTTGTTGAGGAGTAGCCACCAGTGTGGATTAAAGTTGTTAGAGAGGAAAAAGATAAGCATAACTTTCATTGGGAAAATTTGTTCACTCATGCAGTTTCATCAATAAAAGAGAGCTGTTCATTTGCTACTTTTGTGATATGTGTGCTTTGTTTTTAATTGGATTTGAAGACTTTATGTGAAATTAATTGATTCCATGGATTATTTTTATGGTTGCACGAACAAGGGACAAATGACATCCTAAGCTTGTTGCATCTCCATTTCATTATGATCTGCTTACTTACAATGGCACACACAATACGATTTCATAAGTTTAGGTAGACATTGTTTCTTGATTTGATCTATTCACAAAAGGAAATTATCTAGGCAACCAGGCCTTTTTCTCTGTCCATATCTGATCTAACCAATGTGAGATACCTGTGGAGTTTGATTGATGAACCCTATTTTGACACTTTATTCTTTTATATTACATTGCACCTGCATTTTACTAATCACCATGCAATTGCTGTTACATGGCGTGCAGGCAACAAGCGCAAATGTGCAAGCAATTACTGGATATAGACATTTGAATAACAGGAATCTAAGTGTTTTCAATGAGTTCTCGAAGCAGCTAAAGGGAGAGGCCAAGAGGTGTGTATGACTTCCATATGCCCCCCCCCCCCCCCCCCCCAAAAAAAGAACAAAAGATCAATATAGCAGACATATAGTAGTTCAATTTTTTTAGGTGCTCCTCTTTTGATTATGTACTACTTGATGACCTATAGAAAATTATGGCTACCAGGACCTTTTTGCCTTCATTTATTATTATTTTTGTTGCAGCAATCCTGAATTCCAGAAATCCATGCAGGAATTCGGCGAGAAACTTGGTGTGGTAAAGGAAGACCTCAAAGTAAGGTATGGGATGGAAAAAAGTATTGCATTATTTGGTTTTGGATCTTCTGCATATAGTGGTTAAAATTAGGATATACTTTTGGATGAATGAAGCTCTGTGCTTTTGAGTGTCTTACTTGAAGGCATCTCACAATATAATTTATGCAGAACTAAGAAAACGACCGAGACAATATACAAAAGTGTTGATGGTGTTTGGAGTGAAGCCGAGGAGACATCTAAAAAGGTAAGTCAGCCACAGTGTCCTATTCATTTCTTTGTTTGTTGATGCTGATAAATTTATCACTCGTAGGTTACTGCAAATATCAAAGAAAAGGTGTTTGCTGCTAAAGAAGAGGTAACTGATAATTAGTATCATCTTGATACATGATGGATCATGATTTTTTTTAAAAACATGTATTCTTTACCTTGGTTGAATTGTCAACAGGTAAAGGAAAGTTTTGGACTTGGAAAAGAAGAGAGTACAACTTGCAAGGATGGTTCACCTGGAGCTTCAAAACATGAGAGAACTGAGGCATCCTCGCATTCAGATGGCACGACTAAAGATGCCACAAGCAGCCATACATTGTTTACTAAATTGAAGTCAACAATCTCTTCTGCTTCACCAGTTGTATCTGGTGCATTTGCAAAGTTGAAGGACACAAGAGTCTCAACTTTAGCCAAGCAGGGATATGAAATCGTCAAGGATGAATTAAGCTCCACCTCTAGCAGAAAGAAGAAACATCAAGCTAGACATGCTTCTGCTAAAGTAGAAAAGAGTACAAGAACTGACTTAGTTATTATGCCAACAAAGAAGTCAGTACTGGGTGAAAAATGGGAATCATTTAAGAATAAGGTATCTTTGGAGGAGATTGTTCAACTTTGTTCCTATTTTGTTCATATAAATCCCCTATCTGAAATCCTTTCTTCTCTCTATAAGATTCGAGGTCACCCAGTGTATAAGAGAGTGGATGAATATGCCAAGCCTGTTGTAACCAAGGGACAAGAGGTACAATCATAATGCTCAACAGTTTTATTTGATGTATTTGGTCAAGCATAGTTTTGTCTTGTAGTGATATACTGATATACATGTTTTGCATATGCAAATGCAGGTAGCTGAGGATGTCCGAGAAAGATGGGAGACAAGTGACAATCCAGTAGTTCAGAAAATTCAAGAGTACGATGTTCTCCATCATTTCTATGTTCTATCTGGTTACAAAATCAGATGGATTCAATCTGATCTGAATTATGCTCTTCTATTTGTTTCTCTTAGCATTGTTGTGTCTCGAAAGCACCAAGAATGGCAAATGGTCCATTGGTGTTGCTAGTAACACAAATGGGAATAAAACATAAATGCAAATCTCTTTCTTTCATGTGAAAGTCAATTTATTTTTTGCGTCTGGCATGCCGTTGATTTTCCTTTGTTCTTGTGTTGTAGTTTGAACGAATCTTTGCTTGAAGAAACATCATCAGCGGTGACATTTAGGGAAATTCGGCAACGAGATCCGTAAGGCGTTTGTAACTTAACTTTGAGAAAATCAGGAGGTAGCTGAATTATGATTCACCATTTTGTGCACAGATCCTTTTCTCTGTCTGATTTTGTTGCTGATGTTCAAGAAATGATCAAGCCTGTTCTCACTGCATATTCAAAGGTAACCCATATTTTACCAAGGATAGATTCTCTCATTTGTTGAACTAGCATTATTGCTGATTGTCCTAGTGAGATGGGTAACTCCCAACTTTTCCTTTTGTGAGGTGCAAATCGACACATGCAACCCAAGATTCAAACTTTTTAACCTTTGACCAACACGGCAACACTTAGTCCAAAGATTTGTGGATTGCACC
The DNA here is from genome assembly GCA_033239725.1 of Echinochloa phyllopogon. Taxonomy (NCBI): domain Eukaryota; kingdom Viridiplantae; phylum Streptophyta; class Magnoliopsida; order Poales; family Poaceae; genus Echinochloa; species Echinochloa phyllopogon. The sequence continues at coordinate 3,193,232 of BTCW01000009.1, read as the reverse complement.
ATAAAAATTTGGTACCACTGGAGATTCATATTTGAAAGCACTTCATATGATTTCAGTGTTATGGTCATGAACATTATAATACCGTTGGAGACAGCACCTGGTGAAAACCTGGCCTTACATTCTGAAGAGGATGGGAGTATTTCTTTTAAATATATTTGGTGAAAGATTAAGAAAATTATGCGGTTATTAACTTATTATGAAACCAGTCAGATAAGTTTATAATGTGAAGTTGAAAGTGATGTGTTTGATAAGTTCAAAAGGGATCAATTGAGATTCTGTCTAATTTACATGAAACATACGAACCCACCATACAGACATTTTAAGAATCTTTCATTTTTTCACAATTACATATGCTGCTTTCAGGGTGACGTGGAGGCTTTAAAAAAATATTGTACCAAGGAAGTGATTGAGCGCTGCAAAGGAGAGAGACAAGCGTATGCATCACAAGGCATATTTTTCGATCACAAGGTAGGCCATTGTTGACTGAGCCTTGAACATCCCCCTTCCAAAAAGTTGTATTGAATCAAATATTGAAATATTTTCCCTCTTTTTGAATTGAATCAATCACACTTATGTCCTGTAGATTTTATTTGGCATTGCCTGTAACTTGTTGCTCCTAAGCTGGGAAGAGCCACATAAGGGCTTTCTGGCACTGTTTAAAATGAGCGAAGAAAAAAAATCTTATATTTCATTGCCTTTCCAGATCCTGCATATTTCAGAAGCTGATGTATCGGAAACAAAAATGTTTGGATCTTCACCCATGATCATCTTGCGTGTAAGTACATTAGTTTTTTGTTGATTTTTAAAAGATCTTTGTGAGTTTATCCTACTTACAGTGTATGCTTGTTTTCAATATATATATTTCAGTTCCAAACGCAGCAGATATACTGTGTCCGTGATAGAGAAGGACAAGTCACAGAAGGAGGGCAGGTAGGCTATTTGTATGGGATATATACTACATCTTTTTTCTATGTTTATCTGTTGGTATTATAAGGTAACTCCAATGTTATCTGAGTGACTGAATTTGTCTCATCATATGAACTAATGCTTGATAGAACCTGGTGAATGATATGCCCATTTACGAACATTACTGCAAATTAGGTATAAAACCAAAACAATATCACAAACACTCTACTGAGTTTGGATAATTAGTTAATGCTTTATAAAGGCAGCTTCACTTGAGCCTGAGTGGACAGGATTGTGGGACTCACACATAGCAGATGGTTAGACGTTCATATTGCTTTATATGAATAGCTAAAGTTTGTTCCACTATACCTGAGTATATTGAATTGATTCTATGAGTGAAAAGCCAAATTTTCCTGCACCTCATAAATACTTTAGTCTGAGTATCCAGGAATGATAATGTGTTTGTATTGGCTTCTCCTAGTCAACAGGTGACATTGTAGTCGGCACTTTTAGTAAGTACTAATTCTGTTTTCTGGTGTAAATGTTCCAGGATACCATTCAAACCGTCTTCTATTCATGGGCTATGCAACTTATGGACAGTGATGAGGTGCCAGAAGAAGAATCATATTACCCGGTATGGAGGCTGCGAGAGATGCAACAAGCTGGCATCAAAGCCCTCATATAGAGCAGATGACCTTCTTTTTTGTTGTTCATTTGATCAGCTATCGCCATACTCACTACTGCTCAACGAGCAATGTGCGAGAACGTTGCCCCCTCGGCGCAAAGCAATTTTCCACAGACTGTTTCTTTTGACGTGACCTGACGGTAGCAGTTTTTCCCTATTCTTTCGCTGATGTATCTAACGCAGTGTGTTGCTCGCAAGGTCTAGCTGTTATTCTCACATAGTCACATGTCTGCTGGAAAACGGTTGAGCAGCATTCTGGTGACTTCTTTTTTTGTTCCGGATCGGAAATGAAACACAAATAGATGCAGATTTGCAACATGTTCCAAACACGCTTCATAATCCGGATTCTGTGGAGTCATACCAGACCATTAAAACACAACTATTGATCGCTCTATCAGAGAATCAAGCAGAATTTTATAAGCAGGAAGTGGAGCTCCACCGAACAGATCCCTCGTGTCTGGCCGTTTCTGGTGAGGAGCTGATAAGACTATCCTTCCCATAATAATCACTCTACATCAGGTAATCAAGAAGATATACTTGAATAATCAGGAAAATCTGCTAGCCGCTCCCTATTCAATATCTATCGTAATTATTTTTTTGGATGCTTTTCATACCACTCTATCGGAGAATCAAGAAGAAGAGTTGAATAATGAGAGAGTGGAGCTACCAAGCAGACCATGCTGCTGGTTATGGGTAGCCGTTTCCCGGAGGCCCATGACGGCTTGCACGCGGGCTTGTCCGTACGAGTCCCTTTCGGGCGACCACGCGTTCACGGTGCCCTGGTGCCACGTAATGCAAGGATGGGCGACACGGCCGCATGGCAACATCATTCAAGTCTCACTGTATAAGTACAGCCGACTCTGATAGTCGCAGTAGCGGAGCCAGAATTAGATTCTACCTATGATGAATTAATGGTTGAGACTTTGAAAATCCTGATATCCATCCACCATCATTGCATATTCAAAGGGGATTTTGGTGGCAGGAGGTGTGGCGGCCGCCGGTCCTTGCCAGACTGGTGGCTCCGCCACTGGATAGTCGTTTGTCGAAATGAATGGTCTCCGTCCGGTTCACTCTCAAGATTCAGTTTGGTCTTGAAAGGGGTGGGGAAGTTTAAGTTTCTTCAGTGTACACATCCCACAAGTCCTCCCGGCAAGACAACGAGAGAGAGAGAGAGAGAAACCTATACGCGTTCTCCTCTCGACAGAGAGCAGTGAACAAGTGGTAGGCATGCCGTAGTATCTTTTAGGCGTATCACAGTACAGGGCCTACGGTGAGAGAGAGACGTGACCAAATCGATGCGTCTGCTCCAACTGGATCCCTCCCAAGCATCCGCGCGTCGCCTTCACACGGTCGCACCCCACTGGCCCTGAGCGCTGGCGGGGCCTCGCGCCACGAGGGCCTCACGCGCTCCTCCTCCCTAAACCCCACCACGCCCACGCCCCCACACAACTCACACACATCCAATCAGCCTTACCCGCTGACACCCCGGACCACACGCGCGCACCGCGCATTAGGGCCCACTCGTCATACGGGAGGGCCGCGTGGCTGCTGCGCTACCCGGCGACAAGCGGAGAGAACGAGGGGGCAGATCGTCTCGCCCGCTGCTACTGCTACTACTACCAACCCACCCCGGATGACCGGATTAATTACGAGAGGGGCCAAACAAACGCTCGCCAACACAAACGGACAGCGCGGCGGACGGCGACACCCTTCCCATCTCTCAAATTCTCAACTCGCCTCGCCTCGCCTCGACGCTTCTCATCTCAGGGGAGGCCCCGCTACAAATACTCCCCACGCGCCGCACGAGACGCATCGCATCGGCGTCGGCATCTCTCCGGGATCCGGTTGACCAGTTGTCCGATCGGGTGTTTGCGAGGGAGGAGGCTGCTCGCTCGGTCGGTTGGATCGGAGGCGGCGGCGGGGGCGATGGGGGCGTTGTCGCGGCCGGAGGAGGTGGTGGCGCTGGTGAAGCTGCGGGTGGCGGCGGGGCAGATCAAGCGCCAGATCCCGCCCGAGGAGCACTGGGCCTTCGCCTACTCCATGCTCCAGAAGGTCTCCCGCAGCTTCGCGCTCGTCGTCCAGCAGCTCGGCCCCGACCTCCGCAATGCCGTCAGTACCCACTCGCTTCCTCCTCGTTCTCCCCGCGATTCCGCTCGCGCCGCTCCAATAGGATAGATAGTTCGAGTACGGCGCGCGGCGTTGTTCCCTTTCGTCCCAATACTTTTGGTGTGTGTGTGTGTGCGTGCGTGCCGTGTGGGTCTTGGGGAGGCGTTTCTAATGGCCGTTGTTGCGATCGCGCAGGTGTGCATCTTCTACCTCGTGCTCCGTGCACTCGACACCGTTGGTTAGTACTCTCGTACCCATTACTCTACTGGTATTTGAATTTAGTTCAAGTTATGGTGATTTTGGAATATTTGGAGCTGGAGTTTAGTGCTTTCCGTTCTAATAGTAATAGACTGTGTTTAATGGAACTGCAGAGGATGACACTAGCATTCCAACCGAGGTGAAGGTGCCCATCCTCCAGGAATTCTACAAGCACATCTACAACCGAGACTGGCACTATTCGTGTACGAGATCTCTCCTCTGGATATGCGGCTCTCATGCACTGAAAATGGGCCATGGTGTTTCATTTCCCTTTTGAAAGTGATGCTGATTGGCACGGCGTGGCTGGCCTTGCAGGTGGAACAAATAACTACAAAGTGCTGATGGATAAGTTTCACTACGTGTCCACCGCGTTCCTGGAGCTTGGTCAAGGGTAACTTTATTTCTTCCCTGACTAGTTGCCTTCCTCAGACTTTTGCTACCACTTACTTTGATAATTTGATAATTGAGGCTTAGTATAGATTTTCATTAGTCTTAGATACACGTCAATTGTTCAGTAAACACTTTCACAAGAGATATTTGACTTTTCTAAATATGGGGTAGTACCGTTATAGTGCTTAGCTTTGAAATCATTATCTCATTATCAGGATGTAAGGGTGAAAGCAAGTATACTAATAACAGGTAGACAATTTGTACGAGGATAATGTTTGGCTTTGTCCTTTAACAAGCAAGTGTGCAGCTTCCCAAATTAAATCCATTGCACGTGATGTGGTTGTGCAACACCGCAACATTAATACTGATGCTAGATCTAAATTTACCATTTCAGAACTAATTTTTTTAATGTCGTCATAGTAATACTGCTGCATTAATATGCAGTTGAAGTTCTCTCTCCACCTTTGGACTCTTTCTCTTAGATATTACTTCAGTAAATAGCCTTGTGGTAAATAATATTTTTTTTTTCAGTTATCAAAAGGCAATTGAAGAAATTACTAGGAGAATGGGAGCAGGAATGGCAAAATTTATATGCAAGGAGGTCTGTTAACATATATCCATTAAAATATCCAAGCCTAGTCACAGTGTATAAATATTAAATAACTATATATCATTATGTATACTAATGCAATGTTGATATGGCATTTATACTGTCTAGGCTGCATCATTGTAGCATTTTATAGGATCCAATGCCTGTCAGTAGTGCGAATTTCAGGATCGAAAAAATGGAAGTATGTCACATGTTTAGTGACTAGACGGTAGAGTGCTTAAATGAACATCAGTTACCATCTACTCGCATTCACTTCATGATCATAGGACCAGAGGCTGTGCCAGGTATCTCTGGTTACTGTTTGACATTCTGGATGTCACATCAGCACGTTGTCATTTTGGCCTCTTCTGTAGATGAAATACCTTTCCATGCTTGCGGCCTCAAACGTGCTGCTATCCCACCAGTTGTGATGCGTGTATAGCCACAAAATTTCTTGTGCATCATGATGAAACTTTTTCCATAATAGCTTGTGGCTATCTGCGAACATGCAACATGTCTTGTTGAAAGTAATCTTGACTAGTGCATCTATTGCTGGCAGTAGCAGGCAGTAGATGGCAAGTAGTGGTTGTATTAAAGTTGCATTTTGGCAACAATAGCAAGTAAAAGTCAAATTGGTATTGACTACTTTGAGGAGCATACATGATCATTATAGTTGGATCATGATGTCTCTAGATTCCTAGGTGTTGCTTAGTTATAAGTTGAGGTTGTATAAGTAAATTAGGAATTTACTACTAGCTAGTGTTTAGCTAATGGTGAGTTACGGTTTGTAAGTCCTATAAAAGGACATGCACCCCATAGTCTATGTAACCTTTGTGAGTTGAATAAAGAGACATTACTAGCTCCATTGGTTCCTCTCCTCTCATCATCTTTCCTCCATCCACAAAGAGAGAGTGAGTATGTGAGACTGTGGCTGGCTGGCAGGTTGCCTTAGAGGACTGCCAGGGTGTAGGGTGTAGGAGTTGCCGGAGCCGGAGGCTTGTTGGCTAACCGGAGGCAACCATAGGCACTCTAGAAGGGGCTGATCAAGTGGATCAGTTCTAGACAGGTTGCTGCGGCAACTAGTGTGTGTTTCTGCGTGAAACAAGGGTGTTGGTGTGTATCTTTGGTAGAGTGAACTGGGCCAACATGTCTATCTGGATCTGTATTATATAACCAAAAAATATCTGTAGTAGCAGTGGTAAGAACCAAAAACATGTTTTACCTGCATTGGAAAAAAAACTGAGAAGAAACTGATACATTTTTTTCTGGTAAGAACCAAGAATTAGTAGTAGTGGAAAAGCAAGGAGAATCCATGTGCTTGCTAGTGGGTACACATAGAATTTCTGTATATGAAGCATTGTTCTGAACTGATGTGAAATATCCTTTTTTATTTAGGTTGAAACTGTTAATGACTATGACGAATATTGTCACTATGTAGCTGGGCTAGTTGGGTATGGACTTTCCAGACTCTTTCATGCAGCAGGGACTGAAGATTTAGCTCCAGATTCACTGTCAAATTCAATGGGTTTATTTTTGCAGGTAGTTACTTGGTTTTAGTGAATGGACTCGGCATTTTTCCCTCTCTGCGAAATGGATCTGTTTTAATTCTTTTTACCTCGCTAACAAGTATTTGAAATCAAATTGCAGAAAACTAATATAATTAGGGACTACCTGGAGGACATAAATGAGATACCAAAGTCCCGCATGTTCTGGCCTCGAGAGATATGGAGTAAATATGCGGACAAACTTGAGGTGTACAACACATTCACTTTTTTATTGCTATCGAGTAGCTTCAAACATTACATGTTCCAAATAATTATTGCTATTGAGTAGCTTCACACATTACATGTTCCAAATTACTGAATCATCACACAACAGGGGATTTGCCATGATATGTGTTATATGTTCATAACTGCTAGTTATAGATAGTAACTGTAATTTAATAGCGAGTAACTGTAATCAGATGTAAACTACCACAATAAAGCTTATTATGCACCCTGAACTTTTTCTGTCTATACTAATATATGTCTTTCTGTGAAACAAGGATTTCAAATATGAGGAAAATTCAGAAAAGGCAGTACAGTGCTTGAATGATTTGGTGACTAATGCATTGATTCATGCTGAAGACTGCCTGCATTACATGTCAGCTTTGAAGGATAATGCGATTTTCCGTTTTTGTGCAATACCCCAGGTACATAACTGGTTAGGCTTGTATATTGAGGACTGAGTTTTTCAATTCTATATGTTGCTGCATTCATAAATCAAATTCCAGATTGAACACTGTCATTTAGCATTTTAATTCAATTTGCACATATATATATATTTTTTCTAAACAGTATAATGAGATGTGTTTGTAGTTCTGAATAAAACGTTAAACTCTGCTAGTATCAGTGGAATTACCTTGTAGCTAGACATGTTAAACTACCAGAAAATATACCAAGATTGGTCTTCTCATTTGAGCATGTATTTGTGGCAAATTAGTATTCCATCATTGATTCTTAGATAAATAGGAGCTGGATTGTTTCTACGTAGGCACAGCGCACACCGGTCCATTTTAGTGAATTGGCATTTGTTTTATGGTGCACTTTCTATTAAGAACCAATGTTTCCTATCATTTCCTTGCACTTCCGTTGCCAGTCATCAATACTGCCTAGGTGGTGTGGTCACAATCCTAGGATTGAGCTATTCTTAGCACACAGTTGTACATGCTTGTTCTCCAGGCCTGTTATTAAAAGTAGTGATGTTTGAAATAATTGTTTATCAGGAAAAGAAAGCTTCTTTGATCATGTTCATGTTTCATGCTTGAGGAAACTGTTAAATTTTAGTTTAAATATAGTTGAAATATGATATTTTGCTTAGTTGCTCTATTGTTTCATTCTAAAAATATTCCATCCGTGGGGAAATGTAGATAGCATTCCTGGTTTTTTAACTGGTCAAAGACTGATTCTCCACCTAATTTGGTCAAGTATTTTCTTACGTTTTTGTGTTATATGCTGAGTACATCAATATATTCTTGAAACAACTTCCTCTAAAGGGTAGTATTAAGTTCCTGTTTCCTCTTTTCAGATAATGGCAATAGGAACATGTGCCCTTTGCTACAATAACGTGAATGTCTTTAGAGGAGTTGTAAAGATGAGACGTGGTAAGCTACTTTTGCAAGACATACTAAACTTCTGCAATACTTACCTGTAGTTACCTCAAATAAAATGCTTGTTTCTTGTTAATACTGTTTCTCATTGACGTTTGAACAATGATGATGCAATGCATGTTATGGTCTTGGGAGAAATGTGTGTGTCCATCACAACCTCACAACCTTCATTTACAGGAGGCAAAACAGTGCACTTTGAAACATGCAGGGTACTTAATATTATTTATGCATCTTTTCTGGATTCATTGAGAAAAATGTGCGCCTAAATGGGGCTGTTTTATGCTTCCCTTACTTTTTTTGGGGCAAGTGTATCTTCATTTTACTACAATTGCTTCTGATCTGTGATCACTAACCCAACTAATATAGAATGCAAGCTTTAATTTATTTATCTAATCACTCCTTTTCTTAATACCATTTGATTTATTCCATTACATATGTTTTGTCTGTATAATTACCTAACACATTTCCCCTCTTAGGGCTCACGGCACGAGTAATTGACGAGACAAACTCAATGTCAGACGTCTATACGGCTTTCTATGAGTTTTCTTCCTTGCTAGAGTCAAAGGTACACTATGGAGCACTGATCTTTGGTACAGTCAATATGGAGTCTAATTGTTTCTTATATAACTATAACATCATAATATTTATAGTGTTCCTCTGTAACATAATGAAATTTGGTAGGGTGTGGGTCAACCTAAAACCCACTCCGCCAAATTGGTTATCACTTACCACTCTTTTTGTTTTGTAAATCATAGGAACAAGGTTAATTAATTGGTCAATCCAACCTGAGCTACTTGCACCGCCAAAAAAATTATATCCATCAATGTTATTGCATAACTGAATGGTTTGGATGTGTCCTATGGACACCTCCAGAGGCACCAATGCATAGTGAAATCCTATGGCTCATGTTGGTTTTCAACCCTATTTTATACCCCAGCTGGCTTGGGACTAAAAAGGCTTTCTTGTTGTTAATGTTATTGCATAACCATTCTAAATAGTCACTGTCCTATTGGATCACTACAATAGCTAGATAAACATTACTTTTGAACTTGTTCATCGTAACCCTGTGAGGTGGGTTTTATTACCCTACCTCTGCTTGGAATTAGTTGTGTTTCGGACAGGCAATTAGCTATATCCTGTCGGAAATGTCAAAATCCTAACTGGTGAGGAGTGTTTATGGGCACGTTTGGTCATTTGGTTTTATCCTGCATGAGCCCTGCCAAACCTGGGCACACCAAATATTTGCCAGTGGTTTTCGCTGCTAGCTGTTTTGCACGTCGTTAGCAAACAAAACAACTAGCATTGGCAGTGCTGGTGTGGATGTTTGATCAAGCCACCTTGGTACTGTCCTGTTACTATGGTTGTTACTGTTTGCCATTGGGAATTGATGTGTAGGATGTTTGATCTACATTCCAGATTGACGACAATGATCCGAATGCTGCGCTAACACGGAAACGTGTGGGTTCAATAAAGCAAACTTGTAAGTCATCCGGTTTGCTAAAGAGAAGGTATGCTGAATGATTTAAGAGTTGCTCCTCTTTGTTGGTGTGCTGGTATCTTCACCCTGACTGTTGATTTTGCAGGGGGTACCATTTGGACAAGTCACCTTACAAGCCGATGTTGGTGAGTAACCCATAATCAGTAAAATCATGCTAGTATTCTGCTGTATAATTCTCTCATGTTGCGTGTGTGATTTCCTCAGATCATGATTATTCTTCTCCTGGTGGCAATTATATTTGGGGTACTGTATGCCGAGTAAAGGCCTTCTAGTTGGCCTTTTTTTATGGAGACTTGAGAGATACTATGCCAATCCGGTACTGTTCAACAATTTAACCCTATTGTTTTGAACATTTTCCCTACTTCCTAGGGCTGACTTTATGTTGCATTCCTTGGTTGTGCAGATTTTATGTCTACTCTGTGGTCTCCAATGGCTGCAGAAATTTGCAAGGACTGACTGTAGATGGGATGATGGATATGGCGGCACACTACTGCTTCCATGATGCTGTGCTAATCTCAATTCTTTTGTTCCTTTTTGTTTTCTCGCGTTGTGTATCGTTTCAAGCTGTTTCAAGGGAAAAAGATACTTGTGAGTTGTGACATTGTTCTGTGTACTTGTGCTTTTATTTAGTTAGCAGTGTCCACTGTAATTATGCTTTGGCATGGTCCCTTTTTTCTTTTAAAAAACTTGAGTGCATTTGTTTTCTAGAATTGTGGAGCGGAGAGAACATTAGCCATGCTGAGCAGCCTCAACTATGTACCGGCAATACCAGGAGTCCAGGAAGATTCGATGTACTTGTCTGCACAATAAGTGCTCCGTAAAGAGATACCGTGTAATCAGATTCCATCCAGATAGTGTTTGGTTGGCCTAATTTGCTGCAGGATCTGATTAGGTTCCGTGGTTCATAGATTTATTTTGATATTCGTATAGATATATGCTATGTCTAGATACATAAGAAAAAAACTATTAAAATTACTAACCTAGAAATACCAAAACGATTTATATTTTAAAACTTATAATTTAAAACGGAGAAAGTACTCTCTTCATCTATCATGAAATTTAAGGCATGGATGAATATTAAGATTTAAACTTAATAATCTTAACTAATAATTTAGCTAATAATTTTAAACTTTTATAATGCAAACTTGATATGATTTGATTTGTAATCAATATATTTTTCAATGATTCTAAGTTCATAATCATTTATAATATAATATAAATGAATGGTCAAAATAGAAAACAGTGGAAAGTCAAATCACGTCCTAAGGTAGATGGAAGGAGTGGATGAGTCTCCTGCAGAGGAACTGGTTCCGGAAGGAGTACCACGTAATCAAACCCCGTCATTATCCAGGTAGGCTGTACAGCAAAAATGAAAAAGAAAAAACAGCCTGACATCGATCCTTGCTTCTGACCAGGATTTACTTTCCAGAAGAAAAAGTTCTGCTAACTCAACCATGAGTCTATGACATTGATTTCATACCAAATCTCTGTTATCATTACTTAATGCTCGAATAGCAGCCTTACCAAAAGCAGCACCGTAGCTTATTAACAACTTCCGCAGAGAGGAGACGCACGGTATAATAATCAAATTATCAGCGGTAAACAAAAACAATGAGACGAACTAGAAAATAATGACCTCCAACCCAATAATACGCAGCATATACAAAACTACAGCGAGGATCGTGAGCAGTTAAGAACGGCCGCATTATCCCAATGACATAATACTCGATAATAAAAACGCCCAGGCAAACAGAGACAACAATAATAAGCCAATAACCAACCATTAATAAGGTAAAACGGGGCCTTTCTCCAGAGAACCATACCAACCACCCTACGGGCTAGAGTTGACTACAAACTCTGTTTTCAGTTAACGTCAATAGAATACGATCATTTCGGTTCAATTTTCGCTGCTGAGTGCTGACTGGGAAACAGTATTCAGTCCCAGGAACTAGTTGCACCTCCACCATATCCGCCACCACCGCCACCATAACCTCCACCGCCGTACCCGCTGCCGCCGCCATATCCTCCACCACCACCACCACCTCCTCCCCTGAAGTCCCGGTCACGGCGGAAGTCACGTCCACCAAATCGAGCACCACCTGATCGGCGGTTTCTGCCCCCACCACCTCCATAGGAAGAACGGGCTGCATAACGCTCAAGCCACTGAGGAACCTCCTGGTTAGCTTCCTGCATCAGTTCACATAGCGGCCTTGCCAGTGATAAGTTGCCCTCATTGAAAAAGGCGGTTGCCAGACCAGATTTCCCAGCTCGTCCTGTCCTCCCAATACGATGAACATAGTCGTCTATATCATTTGGGAGGTCAAAATTGATGACATGAGCAACATGTGGTATGTCAAGTCCACGAGCAGCCACATCAGTTGCAACCAGTATGGGAGTTGCTCCACTCTTGAAGGATCTCAATGCATACTCTCTTTCCTGAAGACAATCGAAGTAAAATGATGTTATGATCGATATAGGCAGCTGGATGATGCAAGACAAATGATTGAAAATATCCTCTCTTTTATGAATTATGTGTCCAATTCTCAAATAGCAATACAACAGATCCATTTTTATAGCATCTTAATGTTCTGAAACCAGCTTGGATACGGATCAATAGTTCAGCAGTACATAAAATGCATACATGGTGGCTTGCTAATTCATTATCAAGGATTATAACAGTAACCACAATGGACAGGTAGTCATAGCTCTGCTGTACCTGTTGTGTCCTGTCACCATGAATACTTGTTGCAGGGAACCCGTTTTTATATAGCCAGTCCTCAAGAGCATCAGCTCCCCTCTTTGTCTCCACGAAGACCAAAGTAAGAGATTGCTGAAAACATGAGAATAAAAGTTGGTGTGACATTTATAAAATATTGACACTGAGATCGAAGTAACATTTCTAAAAGTAGCAACATAAAATCGAATAATCATGGCACTCTACTGTAGTGAAAGAGACTCCATAAGATGACACTAAAGATTAAATCATAGGTAGATAGAAAAGTGGTAAATAGACAAATAGTACCTTTCCATGGGCACCATTAGCTTTTTGTGCATGAAGAAGGTCCATCAGGTAACTTCTTTTGTCCGCCTCAAGTACAAACTCAACCCTCTGAGCAATCAAATCAGTACTAGAACCAACTCTTCCAACAGCAAGGAAGATGTAGTCAGCAAGGAAATCCGAAGCCAGACGCTGCCAGAACAGATTTGTGAGATTGTCATTAGCTCATGCACAGCAAGCACTCAGGCTTGAGAATGATTTTTTCTACATCATGCAAGAAAGCTAACAAATTATTGAAAACCAAACAATAGTTGATATAAGGATAACACAGCGGACAAATCGTATATTTCTACTTGCAGGTGCAATATTAAATATCTTAGCAAAAATATTTCTGACCATACAACATAACAAAGACATGCTGACATGGACACATTTTTAGCATACACGGTTCTGTAAAATGGAAATAAGCATCACTACAGTTGCTAAGAGTAAAATATGTAAAAAAGATTTTGATTCACGTACTACACCAGCTAAACAATCTACTTTGCAACAGCTAAACATAACACGGTCATTTTAATAGGAAATAAATGTGCAAACTTCCATGTTCCGGCTACCTCATCAACGCATCTAAACTGCTTGATAGCCAATAAATAGTCAGATACTAAGAAATTTTACATATATGATTGAAGCTAGAAGTGAGACAGGATATAAATACCTGGATTTCTTTTGGAAAGGTGGCACTAAACAGCATAGTCTGCCTCACACCACGAGGGGGCATATCCATCTGCTCAACAATCTTGCGTATCTGTGGCTCAAATCCCATATCAAGCATTCGATCAGCTTCATCGAGAGCTAAGTACTTTATCATTTGCAGTGATACTCTAGCCCTCTCCAGCAGATCCATCAAACGACCAGGAGTTGCCACAAGGATTTCAACACCTCTTTCCAGTTCCCTCAGCTACATTAACAGGTAAGTCCATGCTTAATATTTATATGGGAAAAATATCATGCAGAAATAGTACACTATGGACAGCACCATTCATTTATATTCCTGAAAATTTAGAAGACAACACTTCTAAAATGAGCTGTTATTTACAGCCGGTACAACTTCTGCCCAGGCTAATAGCTACCCCAAGCTTCCTACTCCTATACTACATACAAAAAATGAAAGTAAAAACATGGAATTTGTTTTTCTATCAGAATATCAGATGCGCTCGCTGGTCCAAATTTAGGAGTATAGATGGATTCATAGCCATTAACTTAACTACAGAAAATCTCCATCACAAGTTTAAGTAGAATAAAGGAGGAAATGAAAAAAGGAACACATAAAGCACTAACAGGGGTCGTTATTAATTTCTCATTTAAGTGTAACAAATCAAAGCAGTGTCCAGAACAGTGCATATTGCTATTCAGCTAACTCCCGAAGAATTATAACTAATAAAAACCAATGGATGCATCATCATAAACTAATCAGTAGAACTATCACCAAGATTTCTGCCATATCAGACAAGATATTAAGATGTGCGAAGGAGCTCAATATGCAAACAAAACCAAAGTTCATTCAAAAAACTAAAAGCCCCATCCTGTAATAAAGATAAAATCATAATGCGAAGAAAAGCACAAACCTGCTGATGTATTGGTGCTCCACCATATGCAACAACCACCCTAACACCAGTTTGGTATGAAAACTTCTTTGCTTCTTCATGAATCTAAGGCATCAAAAAATTTTATCACAAACCATATCATAATGAGCCACAATAGAAGCAATAAAATAAAAACCTGAATGATTACATACTTGCATAGATAGCTCACGAGTTGGGGACAATATCAGCGCCAGTGGACAAGCTGTCCTGGAACCTCTTTGCCTCTGGGGTGGCCTTGACTTCAAGATACCACTGATGATAGGGAAACAGAATGCTGCAGTCTTTCCAGAACCTGTCTGTGCACAAGCCATGAGGTCTCTACCTGCAATGGCGATAGGAATGGCATGTCGCTGCACTGGTGTTGGCTTCACATACTTGCACCTGCGTATGTTCTCATTCAGTGTGTCGCCCAAATCAATCTCTGCAAAGGTGTTGACTGGTGGAGGGACGTCATGGCCACTTGTCTCCACAGGAATATCCTCATAGGCATCAAAGTTGATGCCTGTGTTCTCTTGAGTCTCAAAATCGACATCTGCAGCCTCAGTATTGGCAAAAGGGTTTGGTTCGCGGTCTCTACGGTCCCACCCAGGGCGAGAGTTCCAACCGCCGCCAGCACCACGACCACCACCACCACCCTGCCTAGGACCAATAATGGCACTGCTACCACCGCCACCAGTAGGGCCAGACCAACGAGAGCCACCACCAACAACAGCTGCGTAGCCTGAAGACTGCACAGCAGCTGGTGGTGGAGCTGCAGCAGGCACTGCCTGGTTCTCAGAGGGAGGACCACCTGAGCGACCACGAAGATGGGGAGGAACGTATGAACTGAGGGTGGGGCGCCCGCTCTGATGATTAGCAGCAGGAGCAGGAGCAGTAACAGTCGCGGGCGCCGATTCCTCGGCGTTCGCAACTGAATCAGCCCACGAAGATCGCATAATTTTGCAGAAGGCCTTTGGTGAAGATGCTACCAATGATAACTAAGACCTAGAAATATCAGGATTACAGCAAATTGTTAGTAAAAAAAAGGTAATGCAGAGCATAGCAGAAAAAAAAGAAAGAGTTGAGACTAACTTATTTCTTTTCCCTGAGCACAACAAAATCCCATAATATAAACAAATGTTCCGATAGATAACCGTTACTCAGTTCAGTATACACATATTTCCAATGGACTTCACTATCGCTGCACATGCAAGATTTGGGGCGACGGCATGCACAGTCCCGGTTCAATGAACCCGGACTGCCCCTGCCACCGCCAGTCTCCACCACCGCCCCCGACCGCCGGCCGCGCCATCCACCCCACCATTCGCTAACTGAAAAAGTCGCTCGCCGCTTCGGTTCTTCCCGCCGGTTGTCTCCTGCCGCCCAGCCAGCGGCGCCCACGCCGCTTCGCCACCCTCGATCCGCCGACGCCAGACGCTCCTCTAAGCCAGACGGCCACGGAGCCCTCCCCCAACAACCCCGAACACGAAACCGTAACCCTAACCCAGGCCACCACCATGCCTCAATCGGAAAGAGGAAGAGGAGGAGGAGGAGGACCCACCTCGTCGGCGGTCGTATACCAGTACCCACCAGAGCTGGAGGAGCACGAATCGAAGGAGATGAAGAGAGAGCGGCTGGGCGGCTGAGCTCGGACGGAGAAGAAGGCGCGGCTGTGGCTGCAGAGAGGTGGAGAGGAGCCAGGTAGAGGAGGCGGTGCGCGTGCGGAGGCATATGCCTGGTGGAACTCCGTTTTCCATTTCCAATAAAGCAATGCGCATCGATAAGTCACCTCTCCAAAAAAAATTATAACTTTGTTTGGGTTGGTAGAACCTTGAAACTGAAGATAAATTGAAGCAGTAATCTACGTTACCTCGAACAAATAAATTGACTTTCAAACAAGGCAAACAAACAAACAAGATATTCTAAAATGAGTAAATTGCGGTCCCTAAACTATCCATCGCGGATGTTTCATCCCGGTCTTTAAACTCTCAAATTGACCGTTTAGGTCCTCAAACTTGTTCGGCTGTGTCATTTCGGTCCCAAAACTTACAAATCATCCGTTCAAGTTCTCAAACTTGTTCGGTTGTATCACATCGATCCTCAAATTTGGTTTTGAATCTCATCTGGGCCAACACAGGGTGATCTAAAAACTTTATATCAAAAAATAATTCATACTTTTTTTCATACGAACTCGAATAAAGACGAACTTTATATCAAAATTGTAGCCCTCAACGCGATCTACAACTTTGTAGTTGAAAAGTTTTTTATTTGAAATCGTTTAATGTCCCAAAGTTTAATTTTAAATTTCAAATGATATAAATATACAACAATATTTTGGCACTAAACAGTTTACATTAAAAAACTTTTCAACTACAATGTCAAATGAAAAAAAATAAAACTAGAAAGTTGTAGATCTCGTCGAGGGCTACAATTTTCATATAAAAATCATCTTCATCCGATGTCGTATGGAAGAGTTATGATTTTTCGAAGATTCAGCCGAAATAAATTAGAAAAGGAAAAAATAAAACCACGGTTATTGTAGCAAATCCGGGGTCGCACAGTGCCATGCAAGCCATGCAAAACCAGGTTGGACCTGCGGTGGTGAACGGGTTCGCAAGTTCGAGGAGCTGGATGTCTGGTTTCTAAGTTCATAGACCTATTTGACACATCGCTGCAAGTTCATGGACTAACGGTGTATTTTACTCTTTTTTTATATAGTGTCTTGTTGACATTACATCATAGACACTACCTATACACGTTGTGGCTTGGGACTGCCCTAAGATCAATCTTAGCACTAGTTTTATGAGGCCAGTCCCAACCCAGAAACAATCACCTAGTTTCCATAATTACCATGTCATATAGACACTACTCATAGAAACTATACTTCAAATATATGGTTTCTTCAAAATAAAGTCCCATCCAATTATCTTTCTTCTCTCCTTTCCTCACCTATCATCTTTTATTTGTCTTGGTTCCTCGTGAAGAGGTGGTGTTCTGCATGAGACATGGTGCCTTTAACTTTTTAGAGCTAAGTATTATATTATAGTAGGTTGTAAGCTGGCTAAATCCTATGCGGAGGAGGGAGAAAACATGAGAGAGATCAGAGCGGGCGGCTCACCAGGCGCCGGCCGCGAGCGGGCGGAATATGCACTGGGCTCGCTGCCATTTGCTGCGCTGCTGCCGCACTTGCTGCTGATTAGTTGCATGTGCTGCTGCTGTTCTTACCCCTGTATTAAATAGCGGGCCCTTCCACTTCTATTCAGCGGGCAGCCGGCGCGGCTATTAACCCTGCTCTTATCTCTCTTTATGGATTCTCTTGCCACATCAGCTTTCTTACCTTTCTACTTAGATGACATCATATTTAATATCATGAATATTAGTTGAAATGGAGGGTTGGGGACAGCTTAAGAGTGCTATGCATATTAAATACGGTGGTACGTTTGATAATCTGATGATAGCAGAAAAATTAAAACGAGAGAGAAGGAACCAATTTCATTTAGATAAAACTTTCTTGGCACATATATCATCTCTGAATGAGTCAAAATCGAATGCTCCTATGAAATGATAATACGAAATCATGGGCGGAACCAGCGCCCGGCGAGCCTGGCAACTGTCCGGGCTCGTTGTGATCGAACCAGACTATAAATTGGGGTTAGCAAGAGTCGCTTAGGATAGTTCAAATTTTATAGTGATGTTTTCAAGACAGATACATCATCAATAAAAAGTTTTTGAAACCGTCCCTTCGATGCATAATTTCGTACAGTGGCGGACCCAGAGATCCAACGGAGCCTGGGCAAAGTCTAAGACATTTTTTCTTGCATGGTCGATTTTAACTGCTAATCCTCATGTATATAGTATAAATAATTCAGCCCATTAAGCCCATCAAGCCTGAACGTGAACCAACAGTGCGCTTGGCAGCTACGGAGTAGTATCCTGCGCATGGGTGTCTGTCTTTCCGCCTGTTGGGCCTGTTCTTTTTTTCGCCTTCCATCGCGGCATCGCGCGGCCTCGCAGGAGTCAGGAGACACGCCGCCGCTAGACGCCAGTTCGCCACGCCGGGGCACGCGCACGCCGCCGACCGCCCGCCGCCGCGGCTGTCTGCCGATTGCCCGCTGATTGCTCGCCGACTGCCGCGGCCGTCTGCCATACGACGGACGCCGGACGTCTGTTGATTGCCGCTAGTGCAATACGTAAATCAGGTAATACAGATCTGTTTATAATCTTATCTAATCAAATCAATAATCATCATCTAAAATTCTCCTTTTTATTTAGATAATATAAAGAAGAGAAAGATTATTGATATAATTTTCTCTTAGTTGTTACTTGTGAAACATGCTACTATATATTCATTCAAGGTACTAAATAACGAATTAGATTTGTATAGCGGATAGCGGATGCTAAGTCCTAATAGTGTAATTCAACAAAAATAGTCAAAATTTAGAGCATATATGAATATTGACATCAAATTCACTTAAATAATCATCAAGGAGAAAATAATTTGTGGTCTCTTTATTCTTCACCATAGCCTAAATTATTATTTTTAATATTCTTGTTGTCTTCCATCCATCATTTTTTACTTTAACCATCAACATAGTCAATACGGTCTAACACAAGTAATAGCAGGCACAATAGCGAGTATTAAGTGCAATAGCAGCATGTAATAGCAGACACTAAGTACAATAGCGGCTGCTAAGAACAAACAGGCTATCTTGGGTCCACCACTTTATAGCGGTAGCGATAGAGATCTGTTACCGCTGCAGCGGCCGCTATTGCGGGAGCTACAGACACTATTTAGTACCTTGTATATATTATTTATGTGATTAAAACAAGCTCATATGGCTATCGGTTTTGCTTTTTTTTTGTCCATTGCCCCTCCTATGCTCAATTCCTGGCTCCACCCTGATTGTTGGAGTTGCTTCTATTAATCGGTCCTACTCTTGTGGTGCATAGTTCTTAACTCAAACACATATAAGTCTTCTATCCGAAAAAAAGAAACTCAAACACACACATGCAAGCTGCTTCGCCAGCTGGCCGCTGGGAAGTAAACAGTGCACGAAAGCTACTCTCCACGTGTAAACAAGTAAACGAGACATTTCCGCACAGGCGCACACCAGGAGACCAGGTTCCCATGCACTCAAATTACATCAGATGAGAACAGTTATTTCCTGCTGTCTCCCACAGTACAGATCAAGAAATATGCGGAATAAAGTTTGAGTGCATTGTTACAGATCCTTGTAGCCGACCACATCTGTCCTCCAAATTTTTTGGGTCTGTTTAGTTCCAAAAAGTAACTCCCAAATACACTATACAAAAAGAAGATTCCCCATCACATCAAAATGTCATAACATACATGAAGTATTAAATATAGATGAAATCAAAAACTAATTGCACAGTTTTGTTGTACTCTGCGAGACGAACATTTTGAGCCTAATTAATCCATTTTTGGATAATTTTTCACAAATTCAAACGAAATGCTACAGTAGCGCAATGATTACGAAGTGACATCTTACTACCAAATTCAACCTCCCAATTCTAACATATAAACACCACCTTTGTCCACCATCCACCTCCAAAGTGAAATTACTGTCTGCGTTAAATGGTAATGGCGTTTGATGAGTACACCCTTATGGAATAACTTATAGAAACAGGAAATTTACTATACAATAAGTAAAATATATGGACCCTTTAATATTTCAAATACAAAGAAGAAGAATACCTAATTACCATTGTGGCTTACTACCGGAATCAACCGCTTTGCCCCCAAAAATACCCCCCAAAGGCTTTGTCGGGTATAGTACTCGACAAAGTTCACTCGGCAAAAATATACTCGGCAAACAACTCTTTGCCAAGTATTTTCTTACGAGCACTCAGGCAAACACTTTTTCGAGTATTACATAGACTCTCGGCACAGAAAAGAACACGTGACGGCGCAGAGACGGTGACGGCAGCGAAAAAAAAGGAGTCTTTGCCGAGTGTCTTGGTCAGACACTCGACAAGACCCCAAAAATTTCACAGAAACATGACCTTTGCCGGGTGTCATGGTAAAAACACTCAGCAAAGACCCTCTTTGTCGAGTGTTGCACTCGGCAAAATGGCCAAACAACTCATGTTTTTATTATTCAATCATGTATAGCATACCACACTCAATAAAACATCGCATGCATCACACATATATCACAATAAACATTATAGACATCACACATATAGATATATTGACAACACTACAAATCCAAATAAACTTAAGCAAGTTCACAACCACAAATATGTCGCATAAATCTCAGTTCACAACCACACAGACAGTTCAAAACCATAAATAATCACATAAAGTTCAAATAAAGAGGGAGCAAATAGTCACAAGTTGTCCATGATAGATCACTAAGGTGGGAATGACTGCGACATATCTGCATCATGAGGAAAGTCATTCGATGTTGCCGATTGATTCTGCACAAAGGAGAAGACATTTCACATGTCATGAGCAAAGTTCTCTAAGTTGCAGTAGGAGGTAGTTCACTCATAGGAGTTTTTGCCGAAGGAGGTGGAGGGGATGTCATCGGTGGTGGCGCAGGGTGACCCATCCTCTCAGAATGACCATGCATGTACAGATACATTTGTTGCATCCTCTGTTGCTCGGCCTCCAGCCTGTGCCGCCACGCCTGCTCCATCCTCTGTCGATCAACGTCCATCCGCTGTCGATCAGCCTCCATCTTCAGCTCAATCTCCTCCCGTCTCCTCCTCTCTTCTTCTAGCTGGGTCTGCAACATATCATCCCAATGTCACAATGCAAAGCAAACGTATGTAAAAATCAATGAAGGATGAATAAAGCAAACGTATTAAGTTTTGGATCCATATAAACTAAATTAGATATTTGTTAATTAATAATTTATTTAAAGAATGGAAGAAAAATCCATTGAACTTTGTAAAAGCAGCAGCCACCGACACCTGAATACAACTTCATATACTGCCCTACTACAGGATCGAGATCTGACCTCAACATTTCAAGATAAAGATTGGAACGCGCACTCTGTGTGTTTGTGTGGCCGAGGAGGACCGCACTTGCCTCTGATACGACAATTGGAACAAATCCTGACCCTGAAAACCTAAATCTTGACCATGGGTGTGGTTAGTTTCCGTGAAAAGCCGGTGAAAAAGTCACATCGGACACTGTAGCACACTGTAGCACTTTTCATTTGTCTGTGGTAAATATTGTTCTACCATGACCTAACTAGGTAAACATTGTCCTACCATGTCCCATTGCATAGTTTTGATGTACACGACGAGACGGATTTTTAAGCCTAGTTAGGTCATGGTAGGACAACAATTGTCACACACAAACAAAAAATGCCACAATAGGCTACAGTGTCCGATGTGACTTTTTGAATACCTTTTTGCGGAAACTAAACACACCCATGATGACCCAGACCCTGATGCCATCCGCTTCTGGAAAATGCATCCGCTTCTGGAAAATCAGGATGCCGAGCAAGATCAAGTTCTTTGGTTGGCTTATGCATCATGGGCGCCTCAACACCAGAGCTTACCTCCACTACAGGAACATTCGTCCGATCGAAGACTCATGCTGCAACCGCTGTCCTGTCATTCCGGAGACGGATGAACACGTCTTCTCTTCTTGTGCACCCGCGGCGCAGCTCTGGGCGCGCGTCGAGATCGTTGTGGGCCTGTGGCCAACGGAGCCCACGCCTTTCTATGGCAACTTTGGAAGGCTCGGAACCGCCTCATCTTCGACCAAGTGGACACCCGCTAGAGATTCTCAAGTTAGTCATCTGGGACCTTGACAACTGGAGTTGTCGATACAAAAAGACCAGGGTTCATCTCGCTGCTTGGCGAGACTTCTTTAGGTCCAAGCTGTAACTGGTTTGTAACTTTCACCTTCCTCTATATCTCCTCACGCTTGTTGCTGTCTTGCTGAGGACTTTGTGTTCGCCCTGGATTGCCGGGAGCTTGGCTGTAACCTGGACTGTCTTTTTTCGAATCAATGTATTCACAAGTAGGTGGGGGATCCCCCCTGAATTATTCGAAAAAAATGCGAGGGGTTCTGCATTGAGTTTCGAATTGATTCTACATTCCCATGAGTGCCGAAGGAATTATATTATACATTTCCTCTCAAATTTCATTACAATTACGAGTCTTGACAAGTGTTGACCGTTGAAACAATATATAAATTATCCATATTACATAATTTTGGTCCACACAAGACACAAAACAATAGTTATCCCGTGGTGTTCAACCGCTCATTTACCTGTTTTGTGGGTTTTGATCCACTTGTCAGCTGCTTTAGATCCCTGCAGCACAGTAGCAGCTGAAGCTATGGTAATGGCGATTGCTTTAGATCCCAAGTCCATTTCGCTTCAACCCTCGAATCTTCCTGCAAAAGCAACGATTTCTCCTTAAATTACAGATAAACTAATCTTTCGTAACAAATATGACCACAACTCCAAGAGCACCTTTAATTATGGGATGAGATTTCACCCTCGCTTTAGTTTTTTTACGAAAATTTGGGGTGTTCTACTATCTTGAGACAGACGACATTGCCATAGCTAGGCTTCTTCTTTGTTGGAGAGCAGGAGACGGGGCAAGGAGGCGGCATGCCCCGGAAGACCACACCGTGCCTGTATTTAGAGTTGCCAAAGAGCATATCAGCAGGTACGTGCGGTTGGCTGGTCGCTGGTGGCTGGTGCTGATTTTTGTTGAGAGAAAAACACTGCTGGCTGGTTGATGGCTGGTGGCTGGTGCTGGTTTTTGCTGAGAGAAAAACACTGCTGGCTGGTGGCTGATAATCCAAGCGAAAGGGCGTAGGGTCACTCTACCTCTTTGTAACGCCCACGTTTTCTTTCTCTGGTAAATCACCTAAATAAATAACCCGATAAAAACCCTTTCAAAACCCTTTTACCGCCGAACTCCCGCTTCCGCAAAAACTCTTCCGTCTCGTTATCACCGCCCCTTCTTTTCCATCCCATCCCGCGTCACCCGCTCTCGGGTCGACCGCCGGGCCCATCCGTCGCTGGCCGACCGCCTGTCGTCCTTCCGCCGGGAATCCCGCCGTCTCTCCCCTCTCTCGTTTCTCTTTTCTACCCCCTCCGTTCTTTCTTTTTTCCTTTTTCCCCCTTCCTTTTTCTCCCTTCTTTCTTTCTCCCCCTCCTCCTCTGTTTTTCCCGGCGTCGCTCCGCCCCTGTCGCCGACCACCCCCCTCTCCTTCACTACGCATACACACCACCGGCCGACCCCACCACCTGCTTCGCCTGCGCCGGCCACTGTTGCCGTGCCGCCCACCGCCGCTGCACTGCTGCAGCGGTGCTGCTCGCACGCCACCGCCGTTCCCGTCGCCGCCACGCTGCTCTGCGCTGCTGTCGCCGTGCCGCCCACCCCTGCACCTCCGCACCGTCCACGCGAACACCGTCGCTACGCCAGCCGACCACCGTACGCAGCAACCGCGTCGACCACGCCACCGCCGGCCCCGCCGCAGTCTCATCCCCGCGTCGCCGCCGAGGAAGTGGCTACTCAAGCGCGCACGCCACGTCGTGCCAAGCACAGCGCCGCGCACTGCCGCACTGCTCCGCCACACTGCCGTCCTCGCTCCCCGTGCCGCCAGCCACGCTGGCCGCCTTCAATTCCACCCGCCGGCCACCATTGTTGCCGCCCGACCGACCCCTCTCGTCGGCCCGCTCCTCCAACCCCTCCCCACGCCTATAAAAGGGCCAGCGAGCATCACCTCCACCTCCACCAGCTCACGAGCCGCCGCAATCGCCCTCTCCGCCGCCGCAGCACCGCCGCCCCCACTGCCAGTGCCGCCGCTGCCTCTGGCCCTCGTGGGCAGCCCTCCCCACTGCACCTCTGCCTAGGGTAAGGGCACGGGTAGACTCGCCGTACTCCCCTCTCTCTTTTCCCCCAGCCAATTCCACCCGAGACGCCCCAAATCGCCGGCGATTCCGCCGCCGTCGGCCACCGTCGCCCTCTCTCTCCCTCTGCTCTGTTTCGGGGGAAGGAGGAAGGCCATTTTGCCCATAACCCCCTGACCTTCTCCCTATTCAACCCGCCGTCCAAATAGCTGTTCTCTCTCTCTGTCAGCTTTCCCCAGAGCCCCTGACCTTTTAAATATTTATAGAAAGGTCCTTAGCCTTTAAAACAGCCCCTAAACCTCCACTAAACTCATCATTTCATGCGCTAATTTAGGCCCGTTTGACCCCAAACTCCACCACAAATATCACCAGTATATTTTCGCCAATCCATTCAGTCCATATCCAGAAATAATCATATCACCACCATCACTCTCTCATTCTCTGTTCTTTCTTTCGGAGCTCAGCAAAGGTAACAATTCCGGCCATGTTGTCCCCTTTTTGTCTCCTCGTGAATTCGTGATCTACTAGTAGTTGGTTTCATGATTACTGGTAGACCTTGTGTAATCGCATTCTAAACATATAACCTAACATGTGAGAGAGATAGCTCCTCCAATGCAACGGAAACAGCACGTGGTTGTAAGTGTGTTCCTCTAGCTCTATTTGACGATGATTTTAACACAGGGGCTCAGCAGCTATGCCACTGCATTTCTTTGGCAGCCTACCCAATATAGCCTCATAGTCCACGTACAGACCACTAATTACACAGCACATTCTCAGTCCCCTTCCCCTATATAATTGTTTAAAATTGTCCTGAAAGCAGCAAAAAGCCAATTATTGGTAAGCTCGTTGATTTGTCATATATAGCACCAGGGTGAGAGTCTCTGTTTCAAATTCGGTGCTAGGCGGAGCATAGGCGCCAGGTTGAGCAGCAGCTCCTCGTAGAGCACCTAGGAATTTTGTCTAGACGTTTGTTTATGATTTGATCTAAGTACGAAACTGAGAGATAAAGCATGGAGGGAATTAAAATGAATGGTCATGGATATATTTACTTTCTTTGTGTGCCTTTACAAGGTTATCCCGCACAAGAAGGTTATCCAGCTCGTTAGTAAATATGATGGCAACCGGCCAATCCTAGTTTCAGAATTGGAAGCGGCAGTAGGAGGCTCACCATCAGAAAGGCATGGATCAACAAAGTCTCGGAGCTCTCATGAATGATAATGCCAAATGCTTTGTTGTAATATGGCATATTCACTTTATTTAATAAGGTGTTTTATAGGGAATTTCATCTTAGCTATACAGAAGATAACACCCCAGGCCATGTCCTACCCCTGTTTTTTTTCCTGTGTAGTGATCATACCTCTCTGCTTGCTCAACACAACAGGAACAGGGAGGTACTGATTACCCTTTTCTAATGTTCACTCTGGTGTAAATCTGTCAGAACCATCCAGCTTCCAAGCACAACATAATATACATAGATAAAGGTGCCATTATATATATCAGGTTTGACTCCTTAAATTGTTTTCTATGTGTAGATGTATTGTATATGTTAGTTTCCATTTAGCTTCTCGCCTGAGCGGAGCCTTTAGTGTGCCATGGGTAGGAGGAGGTTTTTGTTACAAGAGTTAACTTGCACTACACAAAATACTCTACTAGTACATGTTCCAAAAACCCTTTAATCCTTGTTTTAGAACTGGTACTACACAGCTGATCGAGACTAAAAGTCTCAATCTTTACTACCGGTGGATGAGTCGGTATTAAAAGGAGTAAGAATTCCAAAAGAAAATTTTAAATCCCAGGTCAGCTTGCCAGTGTGCCGTGCGAGGGTACGAACCCATGACCTCTTATTTCGCGTGTAGCTCTCCTACCATCTCACCTACGTAACATTCCTCATTGGGTAAAGGATCTCCTTCTGAATATACTTTTAGATCCCTTTAATGCCAGGCGGTGGTATTACTGATTGGCGCTACCAACCGACATTAAAGCTATTTTAGTTGTAGCAGTACCGGGTGCTAGCACCATCATGTATTAATCCCCCCCCCCCCAACCTCACACACACACACACACAAATATATCAGCTAAATTTGGACCCAATACTAATGCTAGTATCGGATTCAACTACAGCAGTATTGGATGGTATATTTGTCCTTTTTTTTTGCGTAATCAACCTTTCGTAATCTATTCGCTGGTATGTGGCGGACATTGTGTTGTAAATGTGGCGGGAGCCAGGTGCCGCCTGTTTTGGTTCAACGAAAAAAGAGAAAGGAAACCCACATATGTCGTGGTTCCCCTATCTTTCAACACAATTCCTAATTGCCAATAATTTGATAGTTCTCTACAAGAGGTGCATGAGCAGTCGCTTCCATTTAACCACTAAATTGTGGGATGACTACACTTATTGCTTCCCTTTTTTTTAGATCATATTGCTCCCCTTATTTACAATGCTTCAAGAATTGCTACTTCATTTCACTGGAACAGTTCATGTCTTCCATTTATGCCCGATCATTTTCTTTTTGTGAGGAAACCTATGTTTCGTTAGTAAAAGACTTGTTTGCTTGTGTAGATTATTGAACAAGTCGAAGAAATTCTGGCGAAAAAAACATTACCAGAAGATGTGGCGAAGGACATTGCTCTGAGGTATATATATTTCCTAATTAAACACTTGATCTGATGTTTTGCATCAAATATACTGCTAATTGTTATGTTCACTTTTCGTAGTAGTGCCATTGAAATTCGCTGCGAGGTCAACACGAAGGAACGGTCAAGGCACTTTTGGACTAGTCTTGTGCTAGTAGCTGGTGGCGTCTTCGGTTTCTCCTACTCAAAATGTAGAAATTGAAATGATGGAACTCAGGAAGCTAACTGGAACCTAGCATATGAACTTTGTATATGGAGTATTGCTGATTTTTTGCACGAAACTAGTTATATGGTATTTCGGCATGTTTTATACATGAGTTTGACGAGTATGTATGTACGATGTCTCAAAGTTATCTGCCTGGGTGACCCTCCGAGACACAGTAGTATGAAATTGAGCAAGCCATTTGATTTAGTAGCAAATAGTATTCTTGTTCAATGTTGAATTGTTGATCACTACTATTCTCTATTTTTTTTCGAACCACGCAGGAAAACTGCGTGTCATTTCATTAAGGTAGAAACAAAACAATGGTGGGAATCCCACAAAGAAAACCAAAAAAACACCAAACACTCTCTAATTATGTACAAAGCACACACTCGCTGCACAAAGAAGTCAGCACCATGACCGGACCCTAAAGGTCCAAGGCTCCAAGCAACCAGCCCTTATTCTCCCAGGCTCCGACCCCTGACCAGCCCTTATTCTCCCGGGCTCCGACCCCTGACCAGCAGTTCCTGGAGCTGCCTTGCACCAGCATTGAACCAAAGGATTCCTTCGTTCCTGACCGCCTCAATCACATCCTGAACATTTGGCCTACTATTCTCTATTTTAGGAACCATTTATATATATTGTCTAGGACTAGGAGTACATACGTGATCAATTATTGTGGTCAGAATTTACAAACATTGCTACAGGTGAACAGGTAAGTGCCCAATTCAAGCTCAACTTTAAACTATGGTATAAATACAGTAGATTACAAGGTCAACGTTCTATGCACCTTCGACCGTGCATCTAGTTTAATAGGTTTGGCTAGTCATATGGAGACCGAGACTCAATCCTTTGCAGTTTCTGGGTTAAGAACTCCGGACAACGGATGACATGTAGCACACAGCATAACAAATTAACAATCAAAGTATTTTTTTAGGGCAACAATCGAAGTATTTGAGACGACAACCAAAAGGTACATTGCAGTGGAAAGTTAAGGTCCAAAGGCAATTATTGATTATAGCCGAGCCAGCACATGCACTCAACCTTAACACAAGCAAAAAGGCTTACAGAAGTCAGATTCAATGCAAGGCAAGCAAGTGCAAATAGTCGCATGCTCTTCCACTCCCATACCCTCAGTTACACGCACTCAAATCTTGACACAAGCGAAAAGGCTTACAGAAGTCACAGTTAATGCAAGCCAAGCAAGTGCGAAAGATTGTCACCTGGTCCTCACAGTTGGTCAGCTAGAACAAAACCAACCATGGTAGATAGACCAAACAAGGTTGCAAGTTCGCAACACCGAACAAAACTATCCCGAAATTTGTTCTTCTTCACCTTGCAACGGGTGAGAAACCTGAAAGAATGTGTATATGCGATATGAGCCCACATATTCATTTAACATTCTGTGCGTATGCATTCAAGACTGACTAAAATACCTCTCAAAACAGCCATGGTCACGAGGATGCAATGCATCTTTGTATTGCTTCAATACTTCAAAGAAATCCCGTTCATA
This sequence comes from Echinochloa phyllopogon, assembly GCA_033239725.1. NCBI lineage: Eukaryota > Viridiplantae > Streptophyta > Magnoliopsida > Poales > Poaceae > Echinochloa > Echinochloa phyllopogon. The sequence goes on along the minus strand of BTCW01000009.1, from coordinate 3,164,832 downwards.
TTGTTCATCAAATTCTTTCACTAGCTGCAGCAGCCGATCAACCTGAAATAGACATATTGCACACAAGCAACTGAGACACAAAAAAACATTAAGCTTCTTTCCTCCTATGTAGCTAAAAACCTCAAATGAAAAACCATTAAGGAGAAATTTAATCGAGTCAGTTAACGCAATTGGAAAATGATAGATCAAAACAAGTTCACTGAAAATTATATTTAAAGAAAAACTCTTTTACCATAGGACCAAGGAAATCAGTAAAAAGAAGCCATATGAGAAGGCGACTGAAAACAATTATATTTAGAGAAAAAGCCACAATGCAGAATGATCAAATCACTCATCTATACAATGAACAAGCATTCAAGAAAACTTTAAGACCCACAGTAAGATGTGAAAAAATGGTCATAGCTTCTACAGTAAAGTCAAGGAGAAAACGGTCCACCTCATACAATCAAGCAAAAAACTACTTAGTATGAAGTTGTGGTGACTAAATTTAACTTTGATGTGTCGATACGAGCAGCGAGCAAACAACAAGGTGACAACAAACATCTCTACCTCAGGATTTTGCAGTCCTGCCATATTCCTTTCCTTCAGGCAAGGCAATATAGATTGTCGGTGGAAACCAATGATTAAACTTACCGTTCAACTTAATTCACAGTCACTAGTAAGACCATGTTCGCTAGACCAGCACATAGGCTCTCATATTTGTCTGTACAGTCAGGTTTCTCGGGAAGCACATAACACATATTATGCAAATGCCTATCCTAGTTCTATCCTTGTTGCTGAACTCTTGCATACAATGGACTAGTGTGTGCGCCAATAAAATCCCTTTCAAGCAGGTAAGCCAATAAGAAAAAAAACAGGCTCTGACCAAGGGCTAAGCAAAGACAGGAACCATTCAACCAGAGATGGTAGGTGATATGATGATTTGACAAGAGATAGGGGCAATCCTATCGATATTCACTAAGTCCATGTATACGAAAGATATGATAGTTAGATTGGAGAAAGGATATGGCTGAGGGGTAGAAAGTAATTCAAGGACCTAAAATACCATACATGAAACATATACAGGAAAGTAGCAGCACCATTGTCAGCTAACTTTGCCATGAAGAAAATATAGATTGTTCCAGAAAAATGACGAAAATATAGATAACTAAATTTGCAATGAAATTTGAATCTTTCCGAGTTTGTTGAACAAGGGAGCTACTCTATGTAGATGGATCAAATGTGCACCGTAAGACCAAGGAACAGTGGAGCTGTCTGTAATCCCACGGCAAAGAACGCCGGTGTGCCGACAAGGTTGATAATTTGTGGAGTGGCAACCAAGAGCTGAAGACTTACCAGGAGACTAAGCAGGAAAATGACCTCTTTGTAGCAGATCGACAAGAAAAACAAGATGGGGACAATGGAAAGTTTTTACCTTCTCATCTGCAGACATGGAAGGGCGATCGCCTTGACCGCCCGAGCATAAGTGCCTGCGACACGAACTGGGCGGGAGCGTGACGCTCCGACGAACGGCCAGTCCCTCTCCACCTGAAGGCGCAACCGCGGCGGCTGCTGAGAAGACACCGCGGAAGGCGGCACTTCCCCGGCGGGCCGACGAGCGCAGCAAGGCGGAAGCCATACCCTGTCTTCTCAGTAGTCCTTTTTTCCTTTTGCGAAACTCTCCCAGTAGTCCTTGGCTCTTTGGGCCGATCCTTCCCGGCCCGCGAGGCGAAGTTAACACCTGGGCAATTTTGGGTTCTCAATATCTGACATACTTTACTATATGCTCTTTATCCCTAAAAGATACTATAAGCTAGCATCTCCAAAAGACTCTATAAAACAAGTTAACTAGCTAAAAAAACAAAATTAGAGAAAAAATTGGAACCAACGGTCTCTCCAAAATCATTTCCTCGCTATCCGCCTCCCTCCGCTAGCCATCTTTTGCGAGCCCCCTCCGCTCGCCATCCACTCGTCCCACGTCTTTGTTATCCTCCAGCGCGCTCCACTCGCCCTCCTACGCGCCCTCCCCGCCCCAGCCCGGAGGGGCTCGTCCCCCCCCCCCCCCCCCCCCCCCCCCCCCCGCCTCCCTTACCGGTGAGGGCCGCGAGGTAAGAGGTCCAGGAGCGGCCGAGCCTGGCGGCACCGACGACAGCCTCGGGCAGGATGTTCCGGACGGCGAGGTCCCCGGCGCCGACGAGGTCTCAGAGCTCGATGCGAAGGTAGGAGAAGGAGCCCCCGACGGAGAGGATCTTAGTGTCGAGCTCGGTGTAGCAGAAGGAAGAGAGCAACGTAGAGAAGCCGACGATGGCGTAGGCGAGCGGGATGGTCGGGCCGACGTCAAAGCGCGCCTCCTGTCCGATGAGCACGAAGACCCCGGAGCCGACGACGGAGCCGAAGCCGAGGAAGGCGAGATCCACCACGGAGAGGCACCATCGGAGCGGGTTCTCGCTCTGGGCAAGGAGCGTGCTGGCCTCGAGGCCTCCGGGAAGAAGTTGGTCGCCGCTCGACCGCCATTACCGCCACCCGGCCGTCGCCGCCGCTCCACCCTCCGCGTCTCCACCCGTCGCCACTCCACCCTCCGCAGCTCCACCCGCCAGCGCTCCACCCGTCGTCGCTCCACCCTCTGCCGCTTCATCCGCCGCCTCAGGGCAACATTACAAAGATAGAGATCTTTTTAGGGTGCTTAGCATAAAATCAGGGACCTATTTGTAAGACACGAAATTGTTGGTTTCTACGTGGACCTCATTTTAATTTTACAATATCAAGATTTACCTAGTTTGTTGGTTTTCCCACCATTTAGGGACTATTTTTTTACAGGGTTGAAAAAACTCCAAATTTAACTAAGAGAATAGCTAGCCTCTTGAAGATGCTAGCATGATCTTAAACAGACTAGCTAAATCAAAATAGATTTTCCTCTAGAACCTAATAAAACGTGTCTTACCTAAGTTGGTCCATGAAGCGTCGTCCAAAAAACCACCAGGTTTGATATCTATTTTTTTCCGAAAAAAAACACAGTACGGGATCACTTACACATACCCATTCATATTAATGCATGCAAACTGCGTGGCTAACATTATATCTAACTTCATATTTTAAAAAGAGTAAAATACATCATCGGTACTTCAACTTGTCACGTTGTATTATCCCGATCCCCGAACTTGCAAATTGTATATTTGACTCTCTGAACTTAGCTTCGGGTGTCATCTCGGTCCTAAACTCACAAATTGAAGATAACCCCCTATACTTAGCTTCGGTTGTCAACTTGGTCATCGGACTCGTAAATATATTGTTTCAGAATGTATCCATACAAATTTAACATGTATATATGTTAAAAAATGTTTGTTTAATTGTGTCTATATAGATTACTAGGATGAGGCCAAATCTATGATAAATTGTAAAGTTCCAATAATTAACTATGCAGTTTTGATATACTTATAGTTGAATCGATGACATACCATTATTCATTGCTTAGAAAAAAGAGAATATTTATTAAAAAAACTAGAGTAGCTAACATAATGGGTAGGAAAGAATCCAAATCTAACCCCTTAAGGGCCATCAATACCTCATTGTTTAGCTGAAATTTCTTTTCAACAGAATAATGATAGTTTTCGAGTTAAATATGTGCCAACATATAAATTAAGGGTTTATATACACATTAAATATATGTCAATATACTCTAAAAATATATATTTATGAGTTTAGGGACTGAAATGACACCTAAAGCTAAGTTTAGGGGGTTGAATATGCAATTTGAGAATTCAAGGACCGATATGATACAGCGTGACAAGTTCGAGAACCACTGATGTAATTTACTCTTTTAAAAATATGCACTATGGGAGCGCCAACACAACAGATTTTTTAATTTGGATTTTCCAGCCACGCTGCTTTGAGATATACAGCTCATTGTTAATTATTTCATTCGTTTTTTTAGTGTCAAATTTAGTTTATCCTAAATCAAAAGTGTTCACCTTAAATAAATTTGTATAAAAATATAAGAAACATCTAAATACCAAATTTGGTATTGTAAAATACAGTGAGAGTAAAAGACATCGTTATTAGGCTACTCCCATTGAGAAATTTCATGACGCTTCATTCTCATATAGCATGTCACATAGAATTTCTCGATGACATGGGATCAAACTTAAGAATAGAGAAATGAAATAAGTTTTATCTAAATAAAACAACATGTACACAAATAACAACTTTTGACGAGTCGTTAGATTAAATGCTATGTGGAGTCTACGAAACTATACTGTGAAAAATATATGTTGGAGATATAATTCCAAAGCCATGCCTAGTGCTGGCCTAGATAGCACGTGATCATTAGTAAGAAAGTAATTCAACAATGACCGTGTCACGTACACAGTAATTGAAATTGCCTACAAACTAGTCAATGTAAAGCTAGAGGCAAGAAATTAATGTTGGAAACACAACTATTTTGCTCATATACTAAGGGAATTTTTTTTCTCGAAAAGACGCAGGAGAGCTGCGCTTCATTATATTAAGAAGATGAAAAAGGAATAGATCCCCTACTATGGCAAATTTCAGAATAGTCCTCCATGATATTTACTATAGCGTTTGGAAACACAGCTACTTTGCTCATACTAGCTACGAGAACACATTTCTCTCTCAAAAAAAAGCTACGAGAACACATTGTTGATGTGGCTTGCTATTGAGAGTTGAGACAAACTGTACTGTTTGACTGTTTGTTATATACCGATGTGCCCATCCTTGATTCTTCCACCGTTGCACCACCCCCAACGACCAGTTCAAGCACCACGGTCGACGGCGAGCGCTCCGTTTGTCCGTCCGTCCGCAGTCCACTCCCTCTCCCCCCCTCCTGAGAGGTAGCCTCCAAACTCGCAATTATATAACCACCGTCCCTTGCAACCTTCCAGAACTTTTGCCCCCCTCCCTCTCCCCACCTCTCGTTCTCCCCTCCCTCCCCCGCCTCTCCTCCCTTCTCACGCGCGCGCGCGCCCCCGCCCAGATCTAGGGTTCCTCCCGCGGCCAACATGAGCAGCCCCCATGGCGGCCTCGACGACCAGATCGAGCGGCTCATGCAGTGCAAGCCGCTCCCCGAGCCCGAGGTAACGCGCCTTCTCTCTTCTCGGTTCGAGGCGGGGTCTCACCAGATCTGCCGGAATTGCGGGGCGGGGAGGCTTCCCCCGGGGGAGATCGGGGCGCGGGGCGCGTTCCGACGCTGCTTTGCGCGGAAATGGTTGCCGGGGGCGTTTCATTTGCTCGGGCGGGTGCTGGGCGGTTACGAGCTCGGGATGTGGTTATCCTGTCAGCTTGAGCAGGGCGCCACTTTTTGAGGCTGGTGAACGCAAAAAAGAATGTTTTTTTTGGCCCGCCTCCGGTCTTTCCATTAATTTGTCTGCTTGAGCTGAAACAATTATGGCTGCTCATTTTCCTAAGATCTCTGGTAACAACGCAACTTTGCTACCTCGATTTATGCTGCACGGAGAATGTTAGGGGGCTTAGAATTGCTCCAAGATGTAAACAATTCCCCACCTTGTGATTGTCTGATATATTTTGCAAGGGCATGTGTACAATTAGTAGTCATCATTGGTTTGCTCTGCTGGGAAGGGGGAGGTTCTGATCCAGTGCAATTTACCATACAGGTCAGAGCTCTGTGTGAGAAGGCAAAGGAGATTCTGATGGAGGAGAGCAATGTTCAGGTACGCTGTCTTGATGTGAGATGATCGATTGTGTTGTTGTAGAGATCATCAGTTCCTTTTTAGGATCAATTGAGACATCATGTTTGGGATCTCTTCAGTTTTCTTCATAGCTAGCATAATGTTTGACCCAATCAGCAATAAAAACTGGTTCTTAATAGTTTGTAGTATGGCAGTGAAGACAGCCTCAGTTTGGAATGGTAAAAAATGTTGGACATCCCAGTAGAGTTCAATAAAAGATTCCTGGACTGAAAGTAGAGACTTTGAATTGTAACCTGTACCATTTTAGTTCATGGCAGACCATACTCATCTTTCATTGTAAATGTATCATGTCTGTCAACTGTATGGGTTTATAATTTATTTAATTGGCATCCTGATGGATATACACCTTAAAGATTTTAGGGCCTTCACCAACATTTAAATACCAAAAGATACATTCAGATGATCTATGCCTTTTAGACACCAAATTCAGAGATATAGTTCTTATTTGCTCATGGTATTTGACTTTTGGTGTTTGGTTTTGTCATCATGCTTGCAGCCTGTAAAGAGTCCTGTTACAATTTGTGGTGATATTCATGGACAGTTTCATGATCTTGCTGAACTCTTCCGAATTGGTGGAAAGGTATCTATCTTTTTAATTCTTTTTTTCATATTCTTCTGTCACCTCTTGATCTGTAAAGAAACAAGTCCAAATTTTAATATTTTGACACCTGCTTTTGTTTACCAGTGTCCAGATACAAACTACTTGTTTATGGGAGATTATGTTGACCGTGGCTACTATTCTGTTGAAACTGTCACGGTAAGAGTAATATTAGTCTGTAAACATTCATGGCTTTATGCACCAGTATAAGTGTGTAGTGTGCACTCTGATCATATTTGCCTTTTGGTGTACACACTTAATTCCCTAAATTCTGCAACTTTGCTAGCCCTTGGTATTAACTTTATCCCATGTAACAAACAGCTTTTGGTGGCTTTAAAAGTTCGATATCCCCAGAGGATCACCATTCTCAGGGGAAACCATGAAAGCCGACAGGTATACCTTTGTTGGTGCACAAATTATTATCGTTCAGTTTTTCTTGCTGCATCTTTCATTTGCTGTTATCAGCTTCTACAGACTAAAGCTTATAGTTAAATTATTTGCTGATCACATGCAGATCACTCAAGTTTATGGATTCTACGATGAGTGCTTAAGGAAGTGAGTATCTGTATTTTTGGCTATTGTTCTCTGCAAAATATTTTCTTGATATCACTAAGCAGGATTTTGGAAGTAAAAGAAAAAAGGCTTAACTAGTGGCATCACCTTTTGTCCTTGAAAACTAAATTTAGTACAACATGCCTAAGGATTATTTCTCTGCTGGGCCCAGATAGTATAAAAGGACATCCAAATCCTACATTTCATCCTTTTTTTAGAATTGACCATGTACAAATAGAATTGACCTATTGCTCTACTTGGCCTATGTCCAAATAAAATTGACAATACAACCCCCTTTTCAGCAAGATAAGATTATAATACATACATTCTGTGCTCATTGCAGGTATGGAAATGCAAACGTCTGGAAAACCTTTACGGACCTATTTGATTACTTCCCCCTGACAGCATTGGTGTGTATGGCAGTGTTTTCTTATTTAGGATGCTTTACATGTGTATCTAGTGAATTTGAGACTCAAGTTGTTTGCCCTTTTCATAGGTTGAGTCAGAAATATTTTGCTTGCATGGTGGGTTATCACCATCCATCGAGACCCTTGACAATATCCGCAACTTCGATCGCGTTCAAGAAGTTCCTCATGAAGGTCCAATGTGTGATCTTCTGTGGTCTGATCCAGACGATCGATGTGGTTGGGGTATTTCTCCACGTGGTGCTGGATATACCTTCGGACAGGTACATAAATTATCTGATCAATCACAAATTATGGCGGCACTTAGTACATATCATCTTATATGTGTACTGACACTGCCAAATTCTGTTATTCCAGGATATATCAGAGCAGTTCAACCATACCAATAACTTAAGGCTTATTGCTAGAGCTCACCAATTGGTCATGGAGGGATTCAATTGGGCTCATGTAAGTGTCTGTTTCTGAAGCATACACTCTTGTGGTCTCATTCATATTTTTGATCAATACCAATCACATTGAACAGGAGCAAAAAGTTGTGACCATATTTAGCGCACCTAATTATTGCTATCGCTGTGGGAACATGGCATCAATCTTGGAAGTGGATGATTGCAGGGAGCATACTTTCATTCAGGTACATTTTCTTTGCAACAGATGCTTGCTTTTCTGAACAGGCCTTGTGATAATTTATGACTTAGTTAATCAAATCAAATGTGCAATTGTCTAAAAGAAACGATAATGTTGCTCTTGCACCTCAAATGAGACAAACCAATCGAATTGATTAGATTGATTGACATTGAGAAGATAGCTCAGAGGATATCTATTGAATATGAACCCTATTGAAGTGCTGGACTGATTGTTTTTCACTCCGTAAAATTGATATATTTTCATGTTGTTGATTTGTAACTGTGATATCTGGCTTTGTGTACTTTGTGGGGTCTTATGAGTCCTGATCTGTGATTCTGCAGTTTGAGCCAGCCCCAAGAAGGGGAGAGCCAGATGTAACTCGTAGGACACCTGACTATTTCCTGTGATTCAAAACGATGTGGATCTGCAGCAAAGGTTTGGTAGATAGGTGAAGTTTCCTGGCTGCAGATATTTTTTTGCTCGAATCCCCCCGTGTGCTATTCTTATTATTTTTGCCCATGGCTCTTTGGCTGTCGTGGGCTGCTCTGCCACATCATGATTCAAGTGTATACCTACAACAGCTGGAAGGACCTGATTGTGTTCTCACTTATCTCTAACTGGTTGATGCTTTTGGCTTGGGGGTGCTGCAGTGGTGGGTTCAAGCATCAAGCAGCAATCTGTATTATGAGGAAACTGTTCCCGTTGTATTCATTTTGTTCCCCTTTCTTCCTCACTTTTTTTCTTTTTCTTCTTCTTTTCTGATTCTTGTAGAGGTGAACAATTGTATGGTTCTATGTTGAGCCATTAGTCTTTTTTTTTCTGACTACCTCGATTTCCCGTATAGAATTACATTTTAAGCACAAGTAGTCTAAGTTGAAAGTTGTAGCATTCTTTGCAACCAGCATTTGAATGAGTCCTGGTTTTGCCTGTGATTTTGCTTTGGATAAAGATGAGGTGAGGCACAGCACAGGAACGCCAGTGGAGTGGAACTAATGATCTGTGCGTGTGCGATCTGTAACATTGCAATTTCCATATTCTTTTGAAATTCTGTCATGTATACGAGCCTTGAGCTAGAGTCACTTGAAGATGCAGTAGTCGTGTGCCTCATGGGCGGTTGATCTCCCTTATTAGATGCCAACCAAGCATGCAACAGGGTATTTTGATTGATAGTAACATTACTGGGCCTCCTGTCTTTTTTGTGTGGTGTTAATGTGCTTGGAAGTTCCGTTACCCCTGGAGTACTATGACAGCATCATCTGCATTAGTTGTGGGCTTTTCGTTGTTTATTATGTTGCCCTATTTACCTGACGATCCGAGGCTGGATTCGATACAACCTGTGGTTTCGATGATTCATTTTTCTTAAGGCGTCGGCTGGTGCCTCCCTGCCCACAGAACGTGCCATGTCGTCTGGGGTATAGCACCTGCACATGACAAGTGACAGGGAGGTGAGGTGTCCTGGCCTGGATTCGTTGGGAACCCGCTGGCTAACGGCGATTAGTTGCCCATCCATTCTCCCCAGTCGCTTTCGCCACCAGCAAATTCTGCACAGAGCGCTGCCTGTCGCCTCGCATGAACCGGCCTCAGGATTACCGAGTTCAAAGTGACAAGTGGCATATGTAATTTATAGGCTTCAACCTCAAACGTGATGGTCATGAAGGCATCATCGTTTAACAAGCCTTGTAACGCTTGAAAAAGTCTAGAAACGCCTTTGCCATAATTTTTCATGTCCAATACCATTATGACATGTAACCTATACATTTATGCAAAATAAAAAAGGCAAAAATCTGAACACACGCAGAGATTATATGAGTGTACTTGTGCACATATGGTCCACAAAGACATGCAAGGCAAGCAAGGAAAGACATTTCTTTGCGGTTAAGAATCTGAATTCGATGCAGGTTAGACGTGGCGCTACAGTGGGCACTTGTGTCATGGAACAATAGTGATAATAACACATTAATACTTCCTGCTTGCTTACTACTACTACTGCTACTTACACATCTCTACAGAAGCATCACCCGTGGTGAAAGCACCTAGGCAAACATACAATACAATACAAAAAAACAAGGGACAGATCGTTGGATTTACAGCCTCATAAGATGATCCATGTCTTACGAGTAGGAACACCCCCCTTAGGAGCAACAGAATTAGTAAAAATGAAACTGCACCCTGAATTATTGAGTAGCTGGCTACAAATTTAAATGAGTGAATATAGCTGGCACCAGGTCCACCACGGACCACGAGAGGCTGGCGTACTGGACGAACCTGATGCCTGTGTCCACATCGTACGCCTTCTGGGGAAAGAGGGAGAACGCCCTCTGGAGGTACCCAGCACCCTGCTTCGTGTCGGGCTTGCTCTTGCTGTTGTCAACTTTCAGGGTAGGAACATAGCAAGACGATACAATGGGGATGCCTAGGGTGCTGCACATGACAGGCAGCAGCCACTTGGACAGCGCCTTGCTGCAGAACTTCACGACCAGAATGGTTGGGATCCCAACGAGGACACGCCCAGCGAATGTGAGCAGGGGCAGTTGTGAGCTGAAGATGAGGGGGGCATCAGGTGTGTGGAAATGAAAGTAGGTTTGCTGGATGCCGAAGACCTGAATGGTTTTTCGAAAGAAAATGTCAGAGATGCTTCATGTAGACAGTATAATTCAGAATGGTGAAAGGTTGTACTGAAACAATAAGAAAGAAGACATGGCTGAAAGGCTAAAGTTTTCTTTTTTTGAATTGTGAACATGATACAAGAGAGTGATTGGCCTAAATCATCATTAGTTAGATAACTAATTCTGTACCACATAATTTATTTGGGATGGTACAGATATTTAGTCAATGACAAACTTTATGCATTCCATCAATAAAATGAATTAGAAACTAGAGATATTATAACCAAGATGGTAGAGCAAGGTGAGAACTAACCAGAAACCATTCCATGCTATTTTAACTTAAACTACCTTGATTTTCTAGTCTTAAGGCTAGTACAGGAGAACATGTGCATCATATCTTCAGTTTGACCAGAATCAAGTGTGACGTGAGCAATTTGAGATTAAGCAATGGTTAGTCAGAAACAGAGTTCTTACAATTCCAAAAGCAACTCCGTTGAATGCTGTGTGGTATTCAAAGCTAGGAGTAGGGAATTCTGGCTTCGGGTATGCAAAGCACATCAATAGAGAAAGGCCTGCCCAGAAGGATGCAACTGCGAAGGGGGAAATCATCAGGATACTTTTCAACTTTCAATACTACACCTAGTATGCCTCCAAAAAAAAGCAGCACGCAAGTACTGAGGTATATGTACATACCATTTTGTCCAGACACAACAAAGGCATCGACATGGTCATGGACAGCCAACCAGAATGCAAGGATGACAATGCCAAAACCAATTCCAGCAATAACATCGGTCAAACTGTGCATGCCCAAATATATCCTTGCTGCCAATTTCAGGTAAACCAAATCGTCAGAATCTTTTGATAAAGCTGAGAAAATTAGTTGCCTTAAGAACTGTAACTCACCAATGCCAACTAGCATAACAAGCAAGAAAGCTAGAGATAAGCCCGCAGCAATCATAACACCGCCATGTTCTCCATACGTGAGGGCATAATGTAATAGATATCTGCATTGACCAAAAGCAGAATCAGTTGATGTTTCTTTTCAAGCTCCCCCTATATAAATAAGAGCAGGAGTATACCCCATCAAACAAACAGTATTGAGGGCATGCGATGATGGAAGCCCATATTCCATGGCATTTTCTTTCTCATCTTCCGTAGCTGTCACCCTTCTTACAGGAGGAGAGCATGGCCGAGGAGCAGATACCATGTCCTGCATAGAGAAACATCAAGAGCGTCAACAGCTAAACCCATGCTTATTCCTTCTATCATATGAGGAACATATGACAAACCTTGACAGAGTTGCCGAGGTAATCACAGAAAGCCATGAGGAGGGTCATCTGCCTAGCCAGCTTGCCGTGTCCACTCTACAGCATGTATAAAAACAGAAAAAAATCAGAATTTTAGGGAGTTTCTGCAGGAAACGGAGAAAGAGAGGAGATCAGTGTGCCACAAGACATACCCAGAAGAGGAGCGGGAGGAATCCCGTGTAGAAGGGAACAGAAACAACGCATGACAGCACAGAGAAGAAATTGTCCAGAAGCTTGTGTTGCAACCTCTGCAACAATCCAACAGCCAACAGAATTTAACTTCAGAACCTTAAAAATGAAGGGGTGAAACATCGAAGATAAGCAAATGCACGAGACTAGGATACCAACGATTTTGTAAGGCACATTTATCTCTGTTGATTGCCCATCCATACTAGTTACGTTTAGGAGATCGAGTTCAAGCCAATTTCATCTAAAATTTCTCGAGTTAATCCAATCACATCCATCCCTCTACCAGGCCTTATTATTCCTACGAAGTAACTAATCCTGAAAACGCCAGGAACAGGAAGCCCAAGCGAAAAGCATCAAATCGCGCGCTACAATTCCTTCAAAAAAAAAGCTCGCTGCAAATGCACTAATTTTCTTTGAAAGTTAAATGCACTAAATTCATTCGTGAAATTTGCCGGTGGCAGAGAAGGGAGGATAGAGATGGCGCGCGCGCGGACGGACCTGGAACCTGAGGATGGCCGGCGTCTCGGCGTGCACCCGGCACGTGACCCACGGCTGGACCAGCGCGCGCGCCCGGCGGGTGAGGTCGTAGAACGAGGCCGCCCAGACCCACCCGGCCACCGCGGCCAGCGCCGCCGCCTGCCACCTGGTCAGGCCCGCGCCACCCGCAGCCACGGCCGCCGCCGCCTCCATGTCCGAATCGATCTCCCCGCAAACGCCGCCGCCGCCTGGTTCTCGGATGGACTCGCTCTCGGGCAGACGGGCACAGGATCTCCGGGACGAAAGCCCGTGAGCGGACTCTTGTAGCGGTGGAGGCGGGCGGGAAAAGGCGGGCGCAGGCCGAGGCGGACGGGGTCGTCTGGATCGCGGGAACTGGACGGGACGGCGACGGGGGGAAGGAGGAGGAGGAGGTGGTGGTGGCGGCGTTGGCTGGGGTGGTTTCGTCGTTGCCGGCCGCCCCCCGCTCTGGACCGGACGACCACGCGGGTCTCGGGAGATCTCCTCGTTTCCTTCTTGTCTCTTCTTTTCTTTCTTTTTTCCTTTTTTTTTTCTCTCTAAGGTAGGAGTAGTTTCGGTTTGGTCGTCATGCGGTTTGAGGTTGACTTCGGAAGGTTCTAATAATTCTTCCATTCCATCCAATTGGTGTTTCATGCGTCTGTTTTTTTTTCCTGTTTCATTCAGCAGTGCACTTGTGGGTGTTTCTTTATTTTTATGGGGGAATTTTGCAAGAATTAAATTGTTCACAGGAAAATTGTGGCGTTTTAAAACTTGACACGGGTGAATAAGTGACCCAATTCCATCTAGCCCACCTGTTGAATATAAGCTATAAGGTAATGTCATGAGTCATGATCATAGTGTACTAGTGGCCCCTTTTTTTTACTGGTTTCACCCCTAGACCTTGAAATTCACCTCGTAATACCATGGAATTGTAAAAGACCTTGTGGCTCAAGTTGTGTAATTATACAGTCTCTGGATTTTAAGCTGTGTGCTCTGCAAGACTGCAACTGGACGAGTAGATAACAGGCGTGTCGAGTCAACTTTATTCGAGCATAGACTTTTTTTATAAATGATGTGAGCAAGTTTAGTGAAGTTTGAAGGACTAAATTATTCCCCTCAAAGGCTCATACAGACTTTAAACAAGGCAGATGTGCCAACGCAAAAAGGCTACACTGTCTTTGATTCAAAATGGGAATTAAACGGTCATAGCACTGCCAAAATGCCAAGTTCCAACCAAGAAACTTCCCAGGACACGCTGACTGGCAGTTAGCTGCTATTATGGCTAGTGCTACCATGCCCTGTTTTCCATTTCCCACCTCTAAATGCTTGGAAAAAGAAGAAGGGTGCAGGGATGACACGAAACCTGCGTATGACTTGGAACATTCTACTCGTTGTTTAGTAATCACCACGTCACTTGCAGCGTGGATGCATGATGCGATATGATAACAACTATATTAATTAGCTGGCAGTTGGAACGTAACAAGTTTGGATTCTGTAAGTTGGACAGCCCCCCTCTGTTTTCAGGTAAACGGATTTCCCAAGCACTGAACTCAATTCTGTATTTGCACAACACAACAAGACAATCCAAATTTGTAAGCGTTAATTAGACCGTACCATTACAATTTCACAGTTTCGAATCTACAACTGTATGGAAAAGATAACGTGTACGCTGTGGTTCAGTATTTCAGCCGTATACCGTTGCGTTTAAAAAAATCATACACATAGAAAACATGACATGTACCGGTGCACGGCAGCAAGAAACAAGTGGGGAGAACGGGGGAGAACAGTGTGCGTCTTGAATATTGACTCCTTCAGCTTTGACGTGCACAAGAATTTTTTTTGTCTCGTTACGCTCTTCTGTCAACTGAGCTTCGCACTAGTCAATTTAAGCCGTCTTGCAGTAGACATTTTTCCGTGCCTGGCGTGCATAAAGTCAGGATACGGATGCTGTTCTGCTGTACAAGCACGGCCTGTTCCAACGAAAATATGTATGAGCACGGCCTTGTTTCGGGCGACGCGTGACTTTCTGGGTCACTCTTGCGTGCTATAATAATTGGGCATGCAGAGGCTTACAAATTGTAATGACACAGACTTTCACTCGTTGTCTATAAAAAAACACAATAAAATGTTGTAGGAAATTTATGTGAGTATGACTGGATGCTAAGATTAAGTGTGTGGCTGCTAATGCACATCTCTTTGTATGTACCTTGCAATACAAGAAGTTTCAGGTCCAGTATCAAGTGGATGTGAGGAAGTGAGTTTAACTCAACTGATTATAGGAAGGAGTTGTTATGTATCCTAACCATTAAAGAGTTCTCTCTAATTCGAATTTGAGAAGCGTCTAGTTCTTCCTAGGTTGGATCACATTTTTTTTTAGTATTAAGTGGGTGGTAGGTAGCACAACACATCATGCATGCCCATTTTATTTACCAACACAATGATTATTTGACGTAATAAATGTACAGTAACCTCAGCATCAATCTTGCTTTCATTCAGATGACATTACAAAAGTCAATTTGTCGAGGAGATGTGTCTTTAGTGCTTCACACAGTTCATCCTTCATGATTTTGCTGTGATTTGAGAGTTCCTGGTTCAGCTTATCTGAAAAGCAGTTTGCAGGAACATGGGAACAACTTTGACAGAACTAACCTGTCCAAGTCCCTTGCGCAACTGGATGGATGGTTGGCAGTACCACACCGCCATGTTCATTTAATTTGCCAACAGCCCAACCGAATCACGCGACAACGATAGCGACCAAAGGTGCAACATTTGGATTCTTTGGGATGATCTTATCAAATACATTGCTCTCTGCAAATGTTCTCTGGACTAGTTGTCCTTTCATGATTCCCTTTTTGAAAAGGAACAGCGACCGTATAAGGGCTGAAATTGTGCCAAAAAAGGGAAACAACACTACTATACTATCTTTTTTTTTGAAAATAAGAACACTACTATACTATCACCTTGATATTTTCTGAGCATGATACCAAAGTACCAAACAACAATGAGCATCATGGAGCCTTCTGCGCAACCCAGTGATCGATGCATTAAACCGCTTTATTGAAATGGAATGGGTGAATTTGATATTAATATTGTGACACGTGAAAGTCATTCTGCATCGAAGGTAGGCGGAACAGTCACACCACTCAGGTCAGAGCTTGCTGTGATTTGAGAGTTCCTGCTTCAGTTGATCTCGCAGGACCCTTCTCAGAAGCTTGTTTGAAGCAGTTCTTGGGAACTCAGGAACAATTTTGACATAGCTCACCTGTCAAGATCAACATATGATTCCAATGATCTCAGTGTATGCTAATCGTTTGATATTGAAAGCAGAAGCCGGAAGGACTTACCCTGAAAAGAGGATTGAGATTCTTCTGAATGGCCCTCTGAAATTTGCTTTTGAGGAGATTCACATCGTATTGGGCCGATCTATCTTTCAGCACTGCTAAGATAGCCAGATGTTCTGGTCCCCCACCAGCGGGCTTGATGCTAACTGCAGCTGTTTCTAGCAGACCTTCATCAGCTCTATTGCATACCCGTTCTATCTCCACCGAACTAGTCTGCATATTCGGATGTTAACAATGTTGATTTAGTTTCATCAAATCCATATATGGTAAAAGGGACCAAAAATATTGAAAAAAAGAAGGTACAACCTTAATTCCTCCAAGGTTCATGGTGTCATCTGCCCTTCCTTGAACAATATAGTACCCACCGACTGTCCTCTGGATTATATCGCCATGTCGTCTGAGTTGCTGCCACACCATTACAAAATAAGATTACTCACCAGCTCGTTTATAACTTATACCTTATAATAGCATGTAACTGGATTCAGTACTTCAGTTTGGTCAGCAAATAATTTTACAAGTGAAGAATGGCCATTTTGTATATGTTTAGTGTAAATTCATCAGACTTCAGTAGACAGCCAAGCAGCTCAAATTTCATGACAGTTTAGGTAGACAGCAACCATGCGATCTAGCTTGTGTAAAAAAATCAAATAGGAACTGATTATTTAGAAATCTAAATGAATATCTGAGATATGCAAGTCCATACCCTTCCTTTGTAGATGGGCATTCCATCAAAGTAAACCTTGTCGTGGTCAGCATTGAGAAGCCGATCAGTAGCGCCAAAATACAAAGGGAAGAGACCCACTTCTCCAGCGCAAGGTACATCATCAGGCTATCATAGCCAACTCAACTGGTTATGCCTCAACATATTAAACAAACTTGGAAATTTTAAGGGACGATACTTACATATGGGGTTCCCTGATCATCAAGTATGACAAACCCAGTGGACATTGACGCGCCACTGAAAGCGCCAAAGACCTGTGGTCGCAAAAGACTCCCTTGAATGTATGAGGATGCCAGCTCTGTGCCCCCACAACATTCAACGATGGGCTTGTATGAGGTACGTGAAGTTAACCACAGATTATCATCAATATCAGAAGCCTCCCCTGTTGTGCCTAGTACCCTGTATGTATAATACTGTCACAATCCTTCTACCAGAATGTGAGTTTGTGAGGAAGATGAATGCCTTCTACTCACCTGATTTTGGTCCAGTCAAGCCCTTTAGCACAGTTCCTAGCTTTCCATGACTTCACCAGGCTAGGCACAGTTCCTAATACTGTCACACCAGCATCCTGCAAAACATTTTGGAGGAATAGTCTTGGGGTACATAAGGACAGCCTGATTTTCTTTGTATTTTTGTTCTACTACGATATGCATTGCCCAGCATTTGATAAAGAAAAAACTACCTGTAAAAAAGGACTTTAGAATACGACATTAAAGAAAAAAGAATTCAGAAGCACAGAGCCACAAGCAGATTTGAGATTGGGCGGTTACTCAGTAGAGGTATGCTACAGCTATCAACAAACATATGTGAACTAAGCTATGGCTATGCTACTTGAACGGGAGCTAATGGAACATAACATAATGAAGCTCAAAACTAACAGAACTACGGTATATGCGAGTAAAAAGGATAGATCCTTTTAGCAGCTGAAAGCAAGTAAGGCTCACGTCATGCTAAACACACCTGTACAAATTTGCAGAAGTCACGTCCAAGTGGAGATCCATGATATAAAGCCAAAGTAGCACCAGCTAGAAAGCATGAGTACAGGATTATAGGTCCCATAACCCAGCCGAGGTTGGTAGGCCAGCAGCCTATGTCCTGTGGACGAACATCCAAATGGGCCCAGGTATCAGCTGAACATCTTATGGGAGAAAGTTGTGCCCATGGTATAGCTTTTGGCTCGCCTGACAAGATGTAAATGAAACAGCCAATATTAATGTGAACCTGAAATATAGTGCAAGCAGAAAAGGATAAAAGGAAGGTAGTTCTAGGATACCAGTTGTTCCTGAAGAAAATAGTATGTTAGTTAGCGCATCCACAGGTTGATAAACTGGAGAATAAGTAGATGACCTGCAAATCCAAGAGATAATGTTACTTTGCAATGAAGGCATGCTCAATCTTCGTAAGAGAAGAAATTCATAATCATCTAAAGCTTAAATTGCCCTTTATTTGTGTGTGACAAGGGAGAGAGAAAATGGAGTACCTACCTTCCAGCAGCACGAGAAAGAAAATCTTTCCAGGACATATCAACACTCCTCAGTGTAACTCCAAGATGACCTCCAGTTGCAGAAATCACAACAGCTTTAGATGAAGTCCCTTGCACGACACGGCTAAAAGAATGTAGTTGTTATGAGCCACTAAGATGTGTGCTGGTGATTAGTATGTACTTTTAATATTCAGTTCAGTTAAGTACAAGGTAAAAAAACAAGTACAAAAATGATACGAGCGGATGGTTCCATAGGATGGAGGTTGTATATAATTGCAAATTACAACGTTTACACATCAGGTACAAAAATGAGCAGATTTTTTTACCAAAACATAAATTCAAACTAAAATGCACTACTTAGTCGTACCTGTAAAGTGGGACTTTCTTTCCTCCTCTAACAATGAAATCCTGAATTTTGTGTAATTTAGAATGAGCGCACATATAGTGCTAAATGGATATACCATGATAGGCTTGCTTGACGTCTCACCTGGGTAAAAATTGCCTTGGCTTTTGAGACATCCATGCGAACACCAATCTCCTGAGGTGCAAAACTATCTGCTATTGACACAACAACAAAGCCACCAAGAATGATTGCCAAATATATGATGACTGCATTGCATGTCATAGGCATGTCTATTGCAATCCGATCCCCTTTCTGGAACATGGTATCTAACGCATTTGCAACGGTTCTGAAAAATGGCATTGCAACAAAGCCACGATGAAGAATAATTTGCAGAAAGGCTCAAAGAAAACATCGTATGATTTCAACTCTTAGTTCAGGAGTAGGAAACATACATCACTTGGCTACGAAGCTCCTTCAGCGACATACGGTTCACTGGATGATCATCAAGGCCTTCATCCCTCCAAATAATAGCAGTACTGTCATCTGTCCTCTTCAGGGAAGGGCAAGGTAGCAGACAACATTCAGCAATGTTGAGCACTGCACCTTGAAGCCATGTTCCTCCTTTCTTTGTCCTATCTGATGTACTTAGAATTGCCTTTGGTTCTTGTTGAAACTTGACCGCGAGCTGCTTTAGCACCATTGACCAATAGACCTGAAATGGGAACCACCGAGGCTAGGATCACACTGTTGAAGGCAAGATAAAATATCCATCCAAACACTAAGTTCAGATAATCACTTCTGTGCCGACAAATTCTGAAAAAAGAAGGGAGAACTTCTGAAATGCTTTTTTCCCTGTTTACTCGTACATGGATTAATTTGACTAAATTAGAGCAACTGACCTCTTGGTTCTCTACCGAAAACTTGTAGAAGTCACTAAGACTGGATATAGGGTCCTTGTACGACGATCCTAACAGCTTTGGTCCATTTGCTTCCATCAATCTCCCCAGGTTTGTTTGCTTACAGTCAATCCTGCAACAATCGAACCGCTTATGCCACTAACAACGTGCAGCAGCATACTCAATAGTCGATACTGCAGCAAGAGCATCTAGAGCCTAATTAACTAATAAATGATGCTGTCAGTTCCCAGATAGTCGCTTGGAATTTGCAATGGGTGTTAATGAATACTGACAGTCTGAAACATCACACATCAGAAACAGGGTGATAGAAATGATGCTCGTTCGTGTTGACCCAAACAAACTTGGCGAGCACGTGGGTGGAAGCTGCTAAGCTACTGCTAGAAATGATCAAACGAATGAAGGTGCCTTGTTTCCATCCCGAAAGGACTAGACTAACCGGCGATCGACTTACGGTGACGGGAACCAGTACGGCGGCGGCCCGCGTGCGGCGCGGTCCCAGCCGGCGTAGACGGAGTAGTAGACGAGCTGGTGCAGCGCGTGCGGGTGCTCCGGCCGCAGCACCCCCGCGGCCGCCACCGCCGCCCACACGGCGTCCCCGGCCGCCCCCGCGCCGGCCGCGGCCGCGGCGGAGCGCAGCGCGGCGAGGAACGCGCCCGCCTCGGCGGCCCCGAGCCCCGCCGCCGCCCCCACGTCGGCCGCCTGGATCTCCCACACGCTCCCCCTCCCCGCGCCCGCCGCCATGATGGCCGCTAGCGCCGCTCGCCTCTTCCCTTCGCCGCCCCGGCCGGCCTGCTCGCTCTCCCGGTGTCTGTGTAGGCAAGCGGCCGGGTGGGCTAGCGTTTCTGGCTTTTTTCTGCCTGCGCGCGATCCGTGGAAAGCTAAAGGTGAGTAGGCGGCAGCGGGTGGGTTTCTTTCGATTGGTTAGGTGGGAGGTGTGGCGCGCGGCGCGTGCGATGTGCCCGTGCGGCGGCTGCGTTCTCGTGGCTGGCGAGATAGCGGCCGGCGCTGCCAAGGGTTGGAGTCCCAAACTCCCAAGTCAACAACTATGGCTGCATGATTTGGTAGGCGTTCGCGGATTTCCTTCAACAGTTCGGTGGAAAATCGTGTGAATTTTTGAGTCTGGGCCACCGATCAAGGCCGACGAAGACGTACAATCCACGACTTGGCTGGTTCCCTCCCCGATCCAATCGGCGCTGTGTACCGACGAACAAGCAGGCGTACGGCCAGCGGTCTTGTGTTCCCGTAGCGTTTTGGTTTTGCGCGGACAGGCTATTTTGTGCTACCATGCCATGTAGCACCAAACTCATATTTTTGCCCTCAAATGAGGTAGGAGAGTCGAGCAAGAAGCTGGTTCGTGGCTTGCTTAATTATTATTGTAAGTGAATCAAACGATAACCCTCTAGTTTGTTCGTCACGAGTAGTGTCATGCTATCTCTGGCGCGCGGCCTAGAGAGTCCCGTTACGGGTTTGTTGGATACTGCTCTTCGAGCGGATTATGCTGTATTGTAAACTGGTAATCCCAGTATCCTTTGAGGGATACTTTATATATAAAATAAAGCTGGCTACGACCTTTCCTGGAATCAAACGATAACAATCTATTCTCATATAGCATGTTACAGACGCTCTAACAATAACAAGGGCAGAGCAACAATTCACTGATAACTTATTGAGCTCTTTTTAGGTACCCAATACCATTCTTGGGTGGTATATGGTATAGACATGGGTAATTTAGTAATTGCGACTACCCGTCGCCGGTCGTCGTACAGAGACAAGAGGTAGACGTCGGGAAAATGAGGAACAGAGGGAAATGAATACGATTAAGAGGGAAATGAAACGGCATGTCACATTAAATTTGAATGATCGAATGAAAAAATTACTTAATTATATTAATTACAGTGATGCAATTTATATTTCTTCCAATAATACCCTTATACTACCTATATCACTCCCCATATACTATCTATACCACTGGTCCACGTTATAATGGTATATAATTTTTCTCAACTAATCAGAAGTTTATATACTACTCCTTTTTAACCAGTGGTATTGGGTACCGTAAAAGACCTCAAATTATAACCCTCATTCATGCCGAATCACAAGTTGTTATCTGCAGCATTGACTTCTTTTGTCATTGATTCAAGGCTTCAAGCAAAAGTGGAGAATTACTTGACAATTGACACTACTTCAATAGTTGGTTCAGCTCTTCTCTTCTCTAAGGAAAGAAATAGAGAACAAATCAAGTATATATGTCTTCCATCTCAGCGCAAAAAACAACTTTTCAGGACAACCACATGTCCCAATAGTTCATGGTGAGTTCTCGTTGGAGGCTGCAGGCTACGCAAGCGCGCCGCCCCCACGGCGAGACGAAGACGATGCGGTGTGGGCGTGGCAGTTGTTGACGTACACCGCGACAGGATGTTGAATTGTTGGTGATGGCCACGTACGACGAATGGCATGTAGGGAGGCTCTCGCTGCGTGGAGCAGTGTACCACCCCCCTAGCCCCTGGCTCGTTGATTCACGTGGAAATGAAACGCCACCACGAAGAAAGCGGATCGGGATCGGAGTACCTGGGTATGGGCCGGACGGCGGATGGGTGGCGGGCAGGGCCGGGCCCATGTGAGACCCAGGACGAAAATTATAATTTCTTTTTGGCTTTAAGATTTGTGTAACTTTGAAAACAGGAGTACCGGAGCAGTAGCCGTTTTCTTCATACTGTCAGACTTGCATCTCTTTGAGTACTGCCGCATTGCAGGTTCACAATTGCAGGTAATTTTGGTAGAGAACAGAACATCATGGACCCTGCTCATGTCCCGTATGCACACAGGGGGCTAGCTGCTACACACATTCCGCGGTAGGGAAGACTCCGGAAGATATGTCCTTGATCTGAAATATATCACTTATTTTGACGTTACAAATTCAGCTGTTTTTCAAAAGAAAGAAACAGTTGTTTTTCTCCGTTCCAGAATTCAGTGAGCTCACAGTCTCACACTGAGGCTGGAATAAGTGAATAATGAAATATACTGAATTAGTATCTTTACTAGAACCACAAGCCGTGCCACCACCGTGTAGCTAGCTAGGATATACACCTGTGATTCAAATGGATTACCAACAATTTTAATAGGTAGATTTTCTTTATCTTAGGTAGATGAAACATCATGGGTTCATTACAAAATATTACAGTGTACCAAAAAATTATGGGTCGATGAGGAACACGATAAAGGAGATCCTCGGTGGATGTCGTGCATAGGGACGATGGCAGGGATGCAAGCGGCCTGAGAAGATAAAGATGCCTACGAAGAATCTTTTCAATATAATCTCATTGACTGAGGTATAACGTATCAGATTTTTTATCTCCGATAATTTTCACACTAAGGATTTTTCTTAGCTGCACCCAAGTCCTTCATTTTAAATTCTTTATTTAACTGAGCCTTTAATTTATACCCAAGTCGAACCATTGTCTGCCTTCAAATAGACACAACTATGATAATCAGACCACTTGAAACAATAAGAGCATAAATGAGTCAAATCTTTTTATACCATTGTCTAAGGAGACCCAAGATGGAAGGACCTGGGTATATTATTTTATTTTCTTGATTCTAGATCTTTTATTTTGTAATTCGGGCATTTTCCCTTTGTAAAGAAAAAGTAGGCTTTCAAATTTTAAATAATTTTCGTATTAAACACCTTTGGATTTAAGTGCATTTTGATATTTTGAGGAATTTAATTTTTCTCCAATATTTTAGTTTAGATGTGTACGAATGGAAATTTGATGTATAACAAATTTGTTCGGTTTAAAATTTTAAGAAACTTTTGTATTTAATATTTTTTTATTTAAATATATTTTGGTGTTCGAATCGTAGGTGAAATCAACTTTGTGTAGAATGAATAACTCATGTAATGGGTTGCGTGCCAGTGGTTTGAATTTTATCAAAATACGGGGGGTTTCTTAAAGGATTGCCTGAGAGGAGAGATGGATGATGGGTGGGATTTTAACAAATGCAAGGTCTTTATGGAAAATCGTCAAATGTGAGAGCAGGATGGATGGCGGGTGGGATTTCCACAAAATCTGAGGGGGGTTTTGAAAACGTGGATCTTCCCTCGATCTAGGCCATTCGTTGCGTGATCCAACGGCCGAGGTTTTGCAGGTGACGTGGCGCGATGTGAGAGGAGATCACTGGTGGCGGTTCGTTCTTAGAGATTGGTCCATTCCTTCACAGTTGAGCATGACCAAGACGGCAAGATGACACCTTGGTCCATGCTCGTGACCTTCTGAGTTCCGGTTCCTCCGGGGAGCGAGGAGCATGTTGATCAAGGAAATCCCGAGGAATTTGTACAAGATGATACCGCGGTGGTTATCTCAAATGGTCACAAATCATGTGTTGTATTTAGATGTTTACCTCCTATATTTTGAATTCCCAAATGAGGTATGTTTGGATTGAGCCCTGGCAGGGAGCCTCGCTGGCTAGGCAGTGATCCTGGCTCCACGCGACTGAAATCGGACGCTTGGGAGCACTGCCTGCGTCAGGCAGCTCGATCTGTGATCACAGCAAGACGACACGGTGAGCTCGATCGGACCCTAACCTTACTTGCCGTAAGGCCGTCGGCGTCCGACATGGCGATGGTGTCCCGGGCATATGAATCACATGCATATACAGTGTTGGCGAAAAAACAACTGCCGAAAGATATGGCCAGCATTTCCAGTGAACATCGCCCGTTGTCTGCTTGCTTCGTCTGTTGCTGATCCCAATCGTTGCCGCCCGACCGCGACCACACGACTCCAAATCGCAAGTGCTTTGCTGCTACGAGACGAATGAAATCAGTCGGGATAGTAAGAACTAATAATAGCAAGTTGCGAACGCAAGAAGATCGAGGCCGGTCGAAGCAGCACAGCAGCACTGCAGCAGCTTTAGTTCTCCTGCAGGCTGCAGCGCGCCATGGATCCTTTCTCCCCAATGAGGAAGATCCCGGAAGATATGTACCCTGATCTGACATGAATTTGTTGCTTCAGTCAAGAATTTCGTGCTGCTAATTGGAAATGTTCGTTCTTTCACAGTTGAGCACGACCGAGAAGGTGGTGATCCAATCAAGATGAAGATAGAGCAAGCCAACATAGATGGGTTTGTATCGATCATGCGAGGAGGCAGCATCCAATTCGAGGCACCCTGCACGTTGCATGGCACAAATCCTAGAAATGTGGTATGTTTACCCTGTTTCTTCAATAATGTGCAAATGAAACAATGGGGAATCCATAAAGCCATTTTAACATACATGTTGAACTACATGAGTTGTTCATTTCATTTGTCTTTAGTCTGTACTCCAACTCCAACTGGTGGTCGGTGCTTTCAACTTTTTTATAATATGGCATTATACGTTCTTCCTGCAGAACGTTGATGGCGAGGTAGAGCCTTGGTTCATGTTCGTCATCTTCTGCGTTCCGGTTTCTCCAGGGAGGAGCAGGTTGATCTGGTTATTCCCAAGGAACGGTGGGGTTTGGCTCCACAAGATCACACCGCGATGGTACTCCCACATGTTCTCGAATCGTATATTCGACTCAGATCTTTATCTTCTCCATATTGAGGTAACTCAAGATTTTTTTTTAAAAAAATAATGTGAGAACACTGAGCTCAGCGCGTTCCTTAATTTGTTCCTTCATACTAAGTAAATTTGTTCCTCCATACTAAGTAAATTTGTTCATAGGAGCGCAATTTTGCCGCGGTGGGCCTTGATAACTGGCATCAAGCTTGCTATGTGCCGACACAATCAGACGGAATGGTCATTGCCTTCAGGAACTGGTTCAGAAGGTACTGCAAGAGTCAAATTGTTTGGGCAACCCCACAAGTGGATCAGTTACCACCAATCCAGACCAAGGATAAGCTCCTAGATAGGTAAGGCCATTCTCAATAAGAGATTTCACGTTTGTGTTTCCAAAATGCCACGCAAGCAAGACTGCAAGAGGGCATTTAATTCTTAACTGAAATAGTTTCAAACAATACATTGTTTTATTTTCTGTTGTTTCCTAGTATACAAGATTTCATCACCATGAAACTAATTTCATATCCCTTTTTATTAACACTTTGCCACGTCATAAAAAATATTGATATGCCACTGTTTTTATTAGAATGAAGCATACTTATCAGACTTTCACCCATTTCCATAGTGACCTCACACATCATAAACCACTGAAGCTTGTGATGCATCGTTTTTCTGATGGTGTCAACAGGTATTGGTCGCACGTCGTGCAGTGTAGGAGCTGCAGCGCTGCGCTGAAGGCCATGAAGGCGCTTGAGGTGGCGCTTCAAGTCGCTACGGTTGCTGCCATCGGCTTGCTCAGTGTCGCCAAGGGAACGTTGGCCACGTCGGTTGTTCATAGAACTGTGGTTGTGTCTGCAGCCATGTTATGCTTCGTGGCTTCCCGTTGGCTCGCTAGTTTCATCGAGAAGAATTTCTATTTTGAGGATTATGTCCATGCTTACAAGTAACAGGTTTGTGATAGAAGGGCTACTTCAAGAAGTTTGACTCAGTTAAAATCTAGAATTGACACAATTATAGTTCGATAGTTTCTATCACATAGAAACTCTCTCAGTCCTTACATGTGAAAAATGAGCAAAACTTCTAAGCGGACGAGGAAACGTATGTGGAGTAGGACAAGTAGAAATCATCTATGGTCCAGAGAGCAGCGAATGGGACGTTGATGTTGGTTGATCGGGATACATTCGCAAGTAGGTGTGTGGCTGTGTGTACCCTTTGGTGGATTCCTCGGCTGGCCGGCCTGCTCGTTGCTGATCGCTGAGGTCACCGACTAAGAGGACTTCTCTCCGATCCTCCTTGATTTCATATCGAATTTTCTGCACTCGTCTCTACGTGTAAGCGCTGTGGACGGCTGAAAGAATCGCATATCAGCGATCACAGAACTACAAGTGTATCTTTCAAAAAAAAAAGTCAGAGTGGCTCGACGCATACGAGTGGCACTGTGCGTTATTTGTAAAACTTATTTCTCCTTTTTAATACAAAGATATGCAGTTTTTTTTTTAAAAAAGAAAAATTACAAATGATTTGCATTAGCTCAGCCGTAGATAGCGTCTGACACGCACAGGCAGCGGTTGCTGTCGAACCAGCACCTGCTGCCCCTGCCCGGCCGCGATCGCGATGGCTGACGCCATGGAAGGCACCCGTCGACGATGCTGCTTGGCTCGGCCTCGGCGCCATTGCCTGGTACGACCGCGGCGCCGGTTTTATCGATCGAAAATGCGAAACAGCACGTACGACACCAAAGACTACAGTCTACAGGGGCGCCTCAAAGAACAGCCGACAAAGTTTATCAAAAAGAAACAACAGACGACAATTTCCAAAAGTGGATTGGAGTACACTCCTGTTGTTGCTGTAGCGCAGTACGGGCGCCTCGATCTCCCGGCATTCCGAAAGCACGCTAGGTGCCTGTCCACGCCGGACTTGGAATCTTGGATCGACTCGCTTGACTACTTCCGGAGCAAAATTACCACGTAATTTCACTACAATGATCGCTACGCAATTATTCGTCTCCAAACGTGAACCATGTGACTCTGCACGTCTGCAGCACAGTGCTTGCTGATGGGGATAGCTGCCGATCGGGTGCTTGCTGAGTGAATTGCTTAATGCAACCCCAACGCGTTCCTGAGCAAGAGCAGCAAGCTCATCTCGCTTCTTGCAGCTCGGCGCCGCGCCATGGGACCCCTCTCCCTCCTCCAGCTCCCGCGCGTCCCGCTACCCGTCACCGCCACCACCGCCGCCGCCGCGTCATTAAACTCATCCGTGAGCCGGCTAGGCAGCAGCAAGGCCTGTCTCGTCCCACGACGGCGGCGGCGTGGCGCCGCCCGGCTGTCGGTGTCCGCCGTGCCCACCGAGACGCCGCGGACCGAGGACGCGCCGTCGCCGCCCGGGGAGGACGCGTTCGACTGGATGGACCAGTGGTACCCCGTCGCCCCCGTGTGCGACCTCGACGCCGGCGCGCCGCACGGCAAGACGGTGCTCGGGCTCCGCGTCGTGGCCTGGTACGACCGCGCCGCCGGCGAGTGGCGCGTCTTCGACGACGCCTGCCCGCACCGCCTGGCGCCGCTCTCGGAGGGCCGCATCGACGGCAAGGGCAGGCTCCAGTGCGTGTACCACGGCTGGTGCTTCGACGGCGCCGGCGCCTGCCAGTTCATCCCGCAGGCGCCGGCGCTCGGCCCGCCGGTGCACAAGAACAGCAGGGCGTGCGTGGCGTCGTACCCGAGCGTGGTGCAGAACCAAATCCTGTGGTTCTTCCCCAGGACAGAGGCCGAGTACAAGGACGTGCTGCAGAGGAAGCGGCCGCCGTACATGCCGGAGATCGACGACCCGTCCTACTTCACCGTGTTCGGCATGAGAGATCTCTTCTTGGGGTAAATTCAAGCTCACTCTTTCTGTTTAATTTCAACAATGATGCTTGCAATACCGTAAGTGTTCACAGATCGCCGGTGCAGGTATGATGTTTTGGTGGAGAACCTCTTCGATCCTGCTCATGTGCCGTATGCGCACAAGGGGCTTCTGCCCCTCTTCCGTGACGAGGAAGATCCTGGAAGATACGTCTCTAATCTCACAAGAATACCGTTGCTCGTATTTGGAGAAGTATTAAGAGTAATATATTTTACGAGCTTATGCTGGTCTGAAATCTGAAGCTGTAATATCTGAATGACAATGTTACACCATTTTTCTGTGACGCTAATTGGGGGTGTTCGTTCCTTCACAGTTGAGCAGGATCAAGAATGCGGAGATCCAATCACGATGAAGATAGATCATGCCAACATAAACGGCTTCTTATCGACGATGAAAGGAGGCAGCATCCGCTTCGTGGCGCCATGCACCTTCCATGGCACACCAACTACCAACGTGGTATGCTTCCGCTCTCCTCCTTTTTTCTTTTTTGTCAATAATGAAAGTGAAGCTGTATCGTATTTGATCATTCTTGTTTCAAATATAAATCTTTACATATACCGGTGATATTGCTTGTTCCTGCAGTACGCTGATGGCGCGGCGGCGGCTTGGTTCATGCTCGTGGCTTTCTGCATTCCTGTTGCTCCTGGGAGGAGCAGGTTAATCTGGGCGTTCCCGAGGAACGCCGGGGTTTGGCTCCTCAAGATCATGCCACGGTGGTTCTCCCACAGCATCACTAATCGTGTATTGGATTCAGACATTAGCATCATCCATTTTGAGGTAGATGGAATCAAAATGCTCAAATAGTGTGCACCACTGCACCTGACACCCAATGTGTTGTGATGAAAAACTGAACCTCTGGAGACATACAAATGGATGAATTGAGTTACTGACCTCTTTTATGTTTTCCTCATCCTCCCTGCTGATGTTGAATCCTTTTGCAGGAGCGCAATTGTGCTGCCGTGGGACTTGACAGTTGGCACAAAGCTTGCTATGTGCCCACATCTTCAGATGCCATGGTCGTCGCGTTCAGGAATTGGTTCAGGAAGTACTGCAAGCATCAGGTTGGCTGGGGAACCCCACAAGTTGATCAGCTGCCACCAACACCTACCAGGGATAAGCTCTTGGAGAGGCAAATACCTGAAACACCATCATAGACTTGATAATACGACGATGCCCCGTGAAGTATGTGATTCTCATCATTTTTTTTCCCTTTTGGCGTCAACAGGTATTGGTCACACGTCGTGCAGTGCACGAGCTGTACTGCGGCGCTGAAGGCCATGAAGGCGCTCGAGGTCGCCCTGCAGATCATGTCAGTCGCCATCGTTGGGTTCCTCACCATTGCCAGGGGAACAACGGTGCTCAGATCGACTGTTCAAAGAACTGCGGTCATGTCGGCAGCTGTGCTGTGCTTCGTAGCCTCCCGTTGGCTTGATAATTACATAGAGAAGAACTTCTATTTTCAAGATTACATCAATTCTTACAAATGATAAGTTTCAGAAGATCCTGCCAGTTAATTACTACTAGGACTATAGTCTATAGGAGATTGAAGCTCGGAATGGAAGTGTTTCATCTATGATCTATGTGTAAATATGCGTAATTTTAAGTCGGCTTCTTTTGAGCCATTGGATAGTGATCCGACATTCCTTAAGGAAAACAACGTTGTGATACCACCATTTTCGAGGTAACTACCTTTTTTTTAAATGAAGCAAGAGCTATGTCAATTCATTTTTGGTGAAAACCTGAGTCTGGCATCACTTGGTTGCTAGAGTGGCCAACATGGAGTTCTAATTCAAATGATGTGTTTAATTAGGGGGGTCGTTAAGCCAAATCGTGGGACGACATTATACAGTACGCTTTAGGTATAGGGCCTTGGCCGCTACTAACGTTTCATCTAAAACACACGTTATTTGAAAACTAAGATATCTCTTAAAACAAAGATGTTTACATGCTATATGATGAAAGGCGTGAGCCTAACTAAAAAAAATTGGCTAAAAGGCAGTGGAAGGGGAGGTAAAAATGTTGCTTTTGTAATTATAGTAAAACAATTCGGCACCTCTTTTTTACTGTACTAATGCCAAAATAACGTGAAGAGTCCTCAGGTGCTTTAACCACTAGGTTAGAGGTCCTTTCGCCAAACATCCATCTACTATGCCAACTTGTGTGCATGAGTACGCCATAGACCTTCTCCGCCCTTGAGAGAAGCACAAACCTTTTTGCCCACCAGACTTCCACATTGTCATCTTCACTACCTGATACCTTGATGTGGTATCCAATCCAATTCTTCACTTGAATACTAGACTTCCCCCGCATAACTGCATTGCAAACATAGATGTAGATACTATTTCTTGATCACAGGACGGTCATTCCTCATTGCATTGCCAATTTCATACCACCATTTTATCTGCCGAAAAACATTCGGTGAACACACAACGATACATGCACCCCAGGCCTCAACACGGTATGTGTCCGTCGTGATTTCTTTTGGATGTCAGGCACCGCGTTTTGTTAGCTTAGCACGGGGAACTAGATGTACATTGCTAATTTCGGAGGGGTGCATGTGCCCAGTTACCATGTGATGGCACATAGTATCCTAACCGCATATCTTAGGGTGGTTGGTATCGTATATTTGACTCCTTTTCACGGGATCATTTGTTTGCTAGTGTCAAGCATGGTACTGGGCAGGGGACAATGCTCACTTGCCATGTTAACTCCATGAAGCTTGAAGTCCAACTCGAGCTCAATACGTTGACCGGTAGAATAGTGTTTAGGCCATATCTCTTTCTCGAGCATCATATACACATATGATGGTTATCATTCGCAATACCTGTATACACATATGTACTAACTAAATTGTCAAACACAGGTCGGATGTAAAGATGAAATAGGTTCCGTGGACATCGGGGATCCAGACCTCGTGCTCGGCGTGCTCCGCAAAAAAAAGGTATCAATGATTGTCTCCTTTTTAGGACATATACAATGGGTATATTTAGTTCCCGAAAAGTTGATCAAAAAGTTACATAGGAAACTGTAGCGTACTGTAGCACTTTTCATTTATTTGTGATAATTGTTGTCCTACCATGACCTAATTAAGCTCAAAAGATTCGTCTCGTCGTGTACATCAAAATTATGCACTTAGTTTTTTTATTTACCTACGTTTAATGCTCCATACATGATTTGATGTGATAGGTGAATAGTGAAGTTTGAAGAGACAAATTTTACAACTAAACACACCTAGGCTGTGTTTAGTTCCCGAAAAGGGAAGGTGAAGTTTGGTGAAAATGTCACATCGAACACTATAGCACACTGTAGCACTTTTCGTTTGTTTGTGGTAATCGTTGTCCTACCATGACCTAACTAGGCTCACAAGATTTGTCTCATCGTGTACATCAAAACCATGTATTTAGTTTTTTTATTTACTCACGTTTAGTGTTTCATGCATGAAAAGAGAGATGTGACGTGATTTGATGTGATAGGTGAATAGTGAAGTTTGGAGAGAGAATTTTTGGGTTTTGAAGGGAACTAATCATGGCCCTAATGTCAAAGCTACCCAAGATGAAAGGACGGAAAGGGTTGCTGCAGGGAGCAGATCATTGATGAGATCCAACCAACCGAACTTTCGCAAAAAACAAAAAGATCCGATCAACCAAAAATAATGAACACGTCAGATTAGGGATTCATTTGGTATAATTATTCAAAAAAACTATGGTGGGGGCCATAATTATTCAAAAATAGGCGTGTTTAGTTGTAAAATTTCTCTCTCCAAACTTCACTATTCACCTATCACATCAAATCTCTCTCCTCATGCATGAGCATTAAATGTAGGTAAATAAAAAACTAAGTGTATAGTTTTGATGTACACGGCGACACGAATACTTTGAGCCTAGTTAGATCATAGTAGGACAACAATTGCCACAAACAAATGAAAAGTGGTACAATGTGCTATAGTATTCGATATGACCTTTTCGACCACACCTATGCCGGGAATAAAACACACCACTGGAAAAACGATGGTGGGTGACAGAAGCTCCCCGCCTATACCGCGGGCTGTTGCTCAAGTCACAGGTGAACCGCCGGCTCTCACTTCTCGCTGCTGCTCGCCGCCGCGCCATGGCACAGCTCTCTCCTCCAGCTCCCGCGCGTCTCGCTTCCCGTCACCACCGTCGCGTCCAGGAGCCCGCTAGGCCGGGCCTTTCTCGCCCCACGACGGCGGCACCGCGTCGCCGCCCGGCTGTCGTCGGCGGCGTCCGCCGACGCCGTGCCCACCGAGACGCAACGGACCGGCCGCGACGCGCCGCCCGCGCCCGGGGAGGACGCGTTCGACTGGCTGGACCAGTGGTACCCCATCGCCCCCGTGTGCGACCTCGACGACGGCGCGCCGCACGGCAAGACGGTGCTCGGCCTCCGCGTCATGGCCTGGTACGACCGCGCCGCCGGCGAGTGGCGCGTGTTCGACGACGCCTGCCCGCACCGCCTGGCGCCGCTCTCGGAGGGCCGCATCGACGGCAAGGGCCGGCTCCAGTGCGTGTACCACGGCTGGTGCTTCGACGGCGCCGGCGCCTGCAAGTTCATCCCGCAGGCGCCGGCGCTCGGCCCGCCGGTGAACCAGAGCAGCAGGGCGTGCGTGGCGTCGTACCCCTGCGTCGTGCAGAACAAGATCCTGTGGTTCTACCCGAGGACGGAGGCCGAGTACAAGGACGTGCTGCAGAGGAAGAGGCCGCCGTACTTCGCCGAGATCGACGACCCGTCCTACTTCACCTTGTTCGGAATGAGGGATCTCCCTTACAGGTAAGGAAGAGCTCATGCATCCATCATTTTTGTATATGTTTCTTGTTTTGGAATAATCCTGATGCATTTCTGCAATACCCGTTTCTTCGCAGCTACGATGTGTTGATAGAGAACATCATGGACCCTTGTCATCTCCCGTATGCGCACAAAGGGCTAGTTGTACGATTCAGCAAGGGAGACCCTGGAAGATATGTCCCGGATCTTTCATGACTAGCATCACTTATTTTGGCATTATATGTCTAGAATTGAATTCAGTGAGCTTAAATAGTTAAACACTAATTGAGAAAGTTCGTTCCTGCACAGTTGAGCAAGATCAAGAAGGCGGCGATCCCTTGACGATGAAGATAGAGCAGGCGGGCTTAGAAGGGTTCTTGTCGACGATGGAAGGAGGAAACATGAGGTTCATTGCGCCATGCACGGTGCACGGTACATCGAATGACAGAAAGGCATGTCACGGCCGCAGCATTTCTTTTGGCACATCGACTGACAAAGTGAAGCTGCAAGGATTTTTTTTAATCTAGAAGTTGGAACTGTGTTCCTTGTTCCTGCAGACTTCTATTGGCAAGACGCCCCCTTATTTCATGAACGTGGCATTATGCATCCCGGTTGGTCCCGGAAGGAGCAGGCTCATATGGGCGTTCCCGTCTAACGACAAGGTTTGGCTGAGCAAAATCATACCAAGGTGGTTCATCCATGTCAACCGGAACTGCACTATACTGGATTCAGAAGCTTACCTCCTCCATTTTCAGGTAATTAACACCGAAAGGGAACTGTGCGAACATTCATTAGTGTGTTGAAAACTACTCCTCTGGAGAACTTCCAACATCCACGTTCTGCTTGGGCTCAAAAGCTTACTAATTTTCTGTTACCTTCTGCAGGAGCGCAAATATGCCGCGGCAGGCCTTCATAACTGGCATAAGGCTGCCTATGTGCCCACATCATCAGACAGCATGATCGTCGCCTTCAGAAGTTGGTTTAAGAAATACTGCAACAATCAGGTTGGCTGGGCAACCCCACAAGTCAGTCACCTTCCCCCAACACCTGCAAAAGATGAAATGCTGGAGAGGTAAATACATGCCACCAATCCCCACACTGACCAAAAAAAAAAGGCTAAAACATCAAGCGCCAGAGATTAAGCACATCGCACTCTAGATTATTATGATGCCAATTTCATTCCTGATGTCATCACCAGGTACTGGTCGCATGTCGTGCAGTGCACGAGCTGCAGCGCCGCTCTGAAGACCATGAAGGCGCTCGAGGTTTTCCTGCAGGTCATGTCGGTCGCCGTGGTCGGTTTCCTCGCCGTCGCCAAGGAGACGATGCTCACCTCGGGTGTTCAGAGAGCCATGGCCGTGTCCGCGGCTCTGCTCTGCTTCGTGGCATCCCGTTGGCTAGCTGATTTTATTCAAAAGAACTTTTATTTCCAAGACTACGTCCATGCTTACAAGTGACATGTTAATAAGGAGTCACTTTATTTGTACCAACACTATATTCTCGCTAAAATAAGTATGGTATTGGTATTTCATAGGCTTCGCCGTTACTAGTTTGTTTTTTCTTCTTTTGACACGGTTCTTGTTGGGCTCCCCCCATTGCTACCTGCACATGAGGGGTCGCCGGGTACGCAGAGCGTGCGCCGGCGCGTCTTGGTCAGCTGCGCGCGACGCCGACGGGGTGGTCGGTATTCCAGTTGGACCACGCTATCACGCGACCCGTCGCGCGTTAGGCGACGGCGCGACTCCTTCTCCTTCCGCCGCCGTCGTCGTCTTCCTCCTCTCCCTTCCTCCCCCGCCAGCAGCCTCCGCCGCTCGGCCCCGGCGTCCTCCGCCACCTCCGCCGCCGCCCGCCGGCCGCCGCCACGCTAACCCCTTGGCCTCCTCCGCCCCCGCCGCCTCCGCCGCCCCTGGCTCCGGCGGCATCCCGCCGCGTCCGCCGCCGCCGCCGCCGACCGCCACCTCGCTAATCCACCGTCGCCGCCGTCTCATCTTCCTCGGCTTCGCCCCCGCCGCCGGGTCACCGCCCACCGCCCGTCCTACCCTGCCTGGCCAGCGCCGCCTCGCCTCCGCCGCCGACCGAGCCATACCCGCCGCCGGTCCTCCGCCGCCGCCGCCGCCCCGACCTCCTACTAGGTCCGCCGGTTGTGGAGCTCCCCCAGCAACCTCGGGACCCTAACCCTGGGCCCCTAACCCGGCCGGCGGCAGCGCGGGAGGCGGGCTGACGCGGCGGCGCGCGTGGGTCGCGCGCTCAGCGCTTCGCGCGACCCATCGCGTGTTAGATTTACCGATTCGAGTTACCGTTCGGAGTGCACGGTAATGAGATACCGACCACCCTGGCCTCTCCTGGTCGTTTGATCGGCATCGTGCGGTCAAGATCTACCAGGTGCAGGCAGCGGCGAGTCCCCACCCACGGTCCTCGCGCGAGCTGCGCCGCCGTTCCCCTGGCATCCGGCGCCAGTGAATCCGCCGGCGGCGAGGTGCGGGAGCACGGGGCGACTTGGGGTCGGGCCGGCGGCGTGGAAGACGTACGATGAGCGGCGCGGGGCGCGGGTGCCAAGGATGAAGAAGTAAGGTCCGCCTAGCTAGCCGTCCAGCGCGGCCTCATGCCCGCCGTGCACGGCTGGTCTGGATCGGCAGTGAGCCGCCGCCAACGAATTGAAGGAGACGCCACCGGCGGCTACCTGCAGATGTTAACCTTCAGAGAATTTGGTGGTCGTCGCATCCACCTTTTAAATTCCTTTAAAATGGTACTCTGAAATGGGTGTGTGTAAAAGCTTCACCGCGTTGGAAGCCGTGTGAACTGAACTCAAATCCCCCCTCTTCATAGCTCAAATACCTCAGTTTGTGAGTCTAATGCCCCCCAAGAAGATGAGTTTTTGTTAGTATTGGATTATGTATAGCATGATATACTTGTCAACCTCTAGGCCTGGTTACGAAGTTCATAGTGATCTGAAGTATTTTCATATCTAATAGCTCCTCAAATCATCAGCTTATCACGAAGTGCATAATGGACTGTTGAATAATATATTTTTTTGTCAAATTGGTAACTGGCGTTCGAATAAAAACTCGGCGAATAGTGTTGCTGATATACACTCATTTTGGCCTTCGTATCCACCGTCAGCAGTTGCTGTCGCCGGCCGGCCGGCAGGTCGCACAGCGGCGCTGGCTGCCCTGCTCGGAGCTGCATCAAGTGAGCCGTGGCGGGCACATTGCCACAGGGCACGCGGCGGGCACCGGAGCTGACGCCGCCGAACCGCGCGGCTGCGATGGCGTCGCGACCTGGAACACGCTCGCACCATCAGCACTCCGGCGACCTCGTCGAAGAGCTCCGCTGCCGCCGTCGCAGAACTCGAGAGCCGGTGGCGCGCCACGGCGGGCGGCATGCATGGAGCCACACGTTGATCGGACATGGACGGCCGGCCACGCCACCGTCACCCCGCACTCCAGCGAGTCAGGGAACATGTAAGCCCCGTCGCCGGAGACGCGGAGCGGGCACCGGCGCGCCTCCGTGAGCTCCACACGGCGAGGAACGCCGGACCCGGGGGTGGTCGGTATCCGATTTACCGTCCGGGGTGGACGGTAAATGAAATACCGACCACCCCTTGGCCAATCCTGGTCGTCGGATCAGCCTCGAGCGGCCAAGATGTACCTGGTTGTCAGGTTCAGGCAGCGGCAAGTCTCCGCGGTGTGCGCGTGCGCTGCGGCCGCCGTTCGCATGGCATCCAGTGATCTAGTCCGCCGACGGCGAGACGCCGGAGCACGGGGAGCAAGGCACGGCGACTACTTGCAGCCGGGCCGGCGGCGGTCAATGTTCCAGAAGCAGTTGGCGACGCGGGTGCCAAGGATGAAGAGGTCCGTCCGCCTCGCCGTCCGGCGCGGCCTCACATGGCCGCCGTTCACGCCCGGAACACGAGTTGGCACCAGGACACCGGCGTCGGTTTGCCGCCCGGCCCGGCTGTCGTCGTCGGTGTTCGCCATGGCGGCCGAGACGCCGCGGACCAAGGACGCGCCGTCCCCGTCGCCGCCGTCCGGGGACGAGACGTTCGACTGGCTGGACCAGTGGTACCCTTTCGCCCCCGTGTGCGACCTCGACGCCGGCGCGCCGCACGGAAAGATGGTGCTCGGGCTCCGCGTCGTCGCCTGGTACGACCGCGCCGCCGGCGGGTGGCGCGTGTTCGACGACGCCTGCCCGCACCGCCTCGCGCCGCTCTCCGAGGGTCGCATCGACGGCAAGGGCAGCCTCCAGTGCGTGTACCACGGCTGGTGCTTCGACGGTGCCGGCGCCTGCACGTTCACCTTAAGCAACAAACACCACATGACACCGAGCTCCGTGGTGCTCATTTCCTGATGATGCCATGGACAGGTACTGGTCGCACGTCGTGCAGTGCACGAGGCAGCGCGGCGCTAAAGGACATGAGGGCGCTCGAGGTCGCCTTGCAGGTCGCGTCGGTCGCCGTCGCCAAGGAGGCGCTGCTCGCGTCGGCTGCGAAGAGAGCCGCGGTCGTGGCCATGGCCGTGTTGTGCTTCGCCGCGTCGCGCTGGCTCTCGAGTTTTAATGAGAAGAACTTCTTTTTTCAGGATTACTGCCATGCTTACAAGTAAGTGATGCGCTCTGGAGGATGAGGGGCTCTGCAATTTTGTTTGTTGCAAGAGCTTTGTGTTTTCTGACCTGTA
Source organism: Echinochloa phyllopogon (assembly GCA_033239725.1). NCBI lineage: Eukaryota > Viridiplantae > Streptophyta > Magnoliopsida > Poales > Poaceae > Echinochloa > Echinochloa phyllopogon. The sequence continues at coordinate 3,127,646 of BTCW01000009.1, read as the reverse complement.
ACTGTAACTTAGAATGTAGAAAAGCTCTTTTTTTTGTTGCTGCCGTCTTCTCTTGGGCCATTGGATGGTGACCTTTTTATAACGTTACCATCGGCGGCCCTGACGCTGTTCTAGACCGTTAAGGGGCTTTGTTCCATTATCTATGGTTCTTTCGTTGCAAACCTTTACATTTTTAGCTTGTTTATTACCAATTTAGTTCAAAATTATAAATTGTTTTTCACCCTCATAGATAATAATATTTTTGAGAAATTTTACCCATAGTTACCTAAATAGAGGGGGTACCAAATTCATGGGACCAGCTAAAAAAAATGGTGGGACCCACTATTAATTTAATTTTTTTTCGAAATTAAAAAGGGCATAACATTGTTGATGGGTTTTTTTTGCGGTTGATTTCCCGTACATGGGTAACATTGTCGTCGTTTTTTTTTGAGAAATGACTTGCGAAAATGTTGGTTTTGCTAATTTAATCCGACATATGGGAGACATAAGTAGTAATATCAATGTAAATATAAAAATGATCCTACCAGTTACAAGAAAAATGATCTCAAACATAACAATGCTTGTGCGGCACACACATGTTGATATGATATTTCAATTAAGCAACATTACCATAATGTCCTTTTTTATTGAATTTATTTTTTTACTAAAAATATTAGGTACCGTATCTCTCCCATCATTGTAAAACTTATATATTAGAACAATATATTTCTAAAGTATGCAACTAGAAAAGCCAAAAAAACTATAATTTCTGAACGAAGTAAAAATACACACTAGACAGTACATATTCGGTTTTATTTTGATCTATTTTATTCGTGGGATATTTGTTTTATTATTATGTTCTAGATATCTCCTTTTTTTAATAAACTCTTGTAGGTCACATGGTGTGAAGCCTTGGTTGCCTCAGTCACGACGAGCAACGTGAACTGATCTACTTGAAATAACACCAACGATAGTTACAGATGAATTTCACAAAATTGCAATTACCGTGTCATTTTAGAATTCTCACGAGTGCGTTGTAAGCAATATTCATTTACTAAAAAACTTTTCTGACATTTGCAAGCATGAAACCTTTTTTGAGTAGCCTTTTGTCCACCGATCAACAGGTGAAGGAAGGAAATGGGGCATGGGGGTGACGGGAGCGGCCGCGGATCGCCTGATCCTACTGCCACTACCGGCGGCCCACAGCCACAGGAGCCGCGCGCCCACAAGGCCACGACTCCCGCCACACCACAGCCACGAGTTCCCCCGCTTCTCGCGACGCCGCGAAGCCTGCCCCGGTTTCGGCCGCGCGCGCCGCCGGCCGCCGCCGCCGCGCCATGGACCCCCTCTCCCTCCCCTCGCTCGCGCGCGCCTCGCGTCCGTCGCTCCCCCTCGCCGCGCCACTGAGATCCAGGAGGCTAAGCGTCTGCGGCGGCGGCGTCCCCCGCGTCGCGCAGCCGCGGTGGCGCCGCGCCGCCCGGCGGTCGGTGTCCTCCGTGGCGGCCGAGACGCCGCGGATCGAGGACGCGCCGTCGCCGTCGCCGTCCGGGCAGGAGCGGTTCGACTGGCTGGACCAGTGGTACCCTTTCGCCCCCGTGTGCGACCTCGACGCCGGCGCGCCGCACGGCAAGACGGTTCTCGGGCTCAGCGTCGTCGCCTGGTACGACCGCGCCGCCGGCGAGTGGCGCGTCTTCGACGACGCCTGCCCGCACCGCCTCGCGCCGCTCTCCGAAGGCCGCATCGACGACAAAGGCCGCCTCCAGTGCGTGTACCACGGCTGGTGCTTCGACGGCTCCGGCGCCTGCAAGTTCATCCCCCAGGCGCCCGCGCTCGGGCCCCCGGTGCACAAGAACAGCAAGGCCTGTGTGGCGTCGTACCCGAGCGTGGTTCAGAACAACATCTTGTGGTTCTACCCGAGGGCGGAGCCCGAGTACAAGGACGTGCTGCAGAGGAAACGGCCGCCATTGATTCCTGAGATTGATGACCCGGAGTTCGTCACCGTATATGGCATCAGGGATCTTCCCTACGGGTAAAGGCTCCAACATTTTTGTGAGACTTGCTATTCTTCTTCCATTTATTGATCCAGCTGCATTGCACATTTGGATGTTCATGGTCAATTGGTCAGTTATAGCTTGTAGCACTGTTGCAAATTGCAATGCAGGTATGATGTTTTGGTAGAGAACCTCTTCGATCCAGCTCATGTACCATATGCACACAAGGGGATAATGCGTGGAATCCGCAAGAAGGAAGATCCCGGAAGATATGTCCCTGATCTTACATATGAATATTACCATTCATCTTTGGCATTGCAAGTGAAGTAGCCTAATCTTTGTAGATCTTTGCACTGGGGCTCATGCTGGAAGGAGTTAAAAAGAAGATGCTTGACATTCTGCATAGCTGATTGTGAGTGTTTATTTCATTCACAGTTGACTATGATAGAGAGGGCGGCGGTCCGATCAAGATGACGATTGAGGAGGCAAACGTAGAAGGGTTTGTGTCACCGCAGGAGCGTGGCTACTTCCGGTTCATTGCGCCAAGCACGCTCGTGGGCTCGCCATTTTTCCAAGAGGTATAAACCCCCCCTCTTCCTTTATCAATGCAAGCCATGCTGGAAGGAATTCATAGAGCCATTTAACACGCCAGCACTGTGTTTATGTTCTTGGTGGCCGGTCAGGTCAACGGCAAGAAGAAGGCGCCTCGGATCCTGCTGCTGTTCTTCTGCATTCCCGTTGCTCCTGGGAGGAGCAGGGTGATCTGGGCATTTCCAAGGAACGTTGGGGTATGGCTCCATCATATCACACCACGGTGGCTATACCATGTAGGCCAGAATCTTATACTGGATTCAGACATTTTCCTACTCCACGTTGAGGTAACTAACTCTTAAGTTCTGTCAGGCACAGCACAACCAACATACAAATTCTGCTCTATCTCAAAGCTTAGTAATTCAGGCTTGTGTAAATCTTGTGTGTCGAATTCCTTTTGCAGGAGCGGAAATTTGCCCAGGTAGGCCTTGATAACTGGCAAAAAGCTTGCTATGTGCCCACAACGTCGGACAACATGGTGATCGCCTTCAGGAACTGGTTCAGAAAATTCTGCAAGAACCAGGTTGGCTGGGCAACCCCACAAGTTGATCAGCTGCCACCAACCCCTACAAAGGATCAGCTCATGGAGAGGTAAACAGGGCAGAGAAAACATTGTATCAGATAATTCTGCAACTGCAATGCAATCTGAACTGTGATGCTAATCTCCTGATGCCATCACCAGGTACTGGTCACACGTGGTGCAGTGTACGAGCTGCAGCGCCGCGCTCAAGGCCATGAAGGCGCTCGAGGTTGCTCTGCAGATCGCGTCGGTCGCCGTCGTTGGATTCCTCGCCGTTGCCAAGGGGACTCTGGTCACATCGACTGTTCAGAGGGCGGCGGTCGTGTCCATGGCCGTGCTGTGCTTCGCCGCGTCACGCTGGCTAGCAAACTTCATTCAGAAGAACTTCTACTTCCAAGATTACATCCACGCCTACAAGTGATACGTTCAGGGAAACCTGCTGCTTTTGCTACTAGGAGTTTTTTTTTTGTATTGATATGATAGTAAATGCGAACTAGAAATGTGTAGGAAGCACAGCAGATTATTTGATACGGTAGCAACTGTATATAATTAACAAGTTATCATCAATGTTGGTTCAATGATACAAAATCCCGGATCCTCGCAAAAGAAAAATTTCCCAGATGAAGTATGTTCTTGCAGTGGCCAGTGGCGATAGGATTTGGCATTCCGTGTAAAAAAAATATGCGATATGTGAAACAATATTCAATCTTCGTATTTATTTGCATGTGAGCCAGACAATCAATCTTATTGTTCATTGGTGGGGCAATGAGCCATACAAGCGAATATGAATAATTTCAACGTATATACCAAAACAGCTTCTCTATCAGTGTTCCCACAAAATTTTCCATGGTTTTCCATGAAAGGAATCTGTTGCATAAATTTTCGAAATGAAGAACAAAACAAAAAGAGATGTGAGTGCAAAATGTGTGGCTAAGAACTAATTTCATGGTCCCTGGTGACATGAGTTATGCTAGTAGGTGGCAAATTGCATTCCGAGATACAATCCAAGATATCCCTTTAGGCCCTAAAATGCAAAATTGCCTTAATGAATTATCAGGAATTTAAATATCAAAAATATATAAAAGGCACACGGCAACCAGTGCAGACTGAAAACTGAATTTGAGCAGTCTCATGACTCCTCTAGCCGTACTCCATTCTTCTATCGCGGTCTCTTCTGACACGTTGCTTGAAATAGACGTGCTCGGTTGCCCTTTTCACCGATGACACTGCCACGCCGCGCCAGCACCGGACACGACGACGATGTCACGGCCAGAGCATGAATCGCAACAAGATCCGGCTGAAAGAATCGCTCGCTGGCCATTCCAATCACAGAATCAGTGACCGGCGCTAGATCTGTGGTCCAGCACCTGACAGGCACAGGAGGCCGTAGCTGCTCTTCCAGCCGCTGTTGCCTGACGACGACTACGATCCAGTGCGTGGCGTCGTATCCCTGCGTGGTGCAGAACAAAATCCTGTGGTTCTTCGCTTCCCAAGGGCGGAGGCCGAGTACAAGGACGTGCTGCTGCACAGGAGATCCCTCGTACTTTGGAGATGCAGCGCAATTTTCTTCAATGCTACTCTTTCTGAAACCATTTGCAGGAGCACAAAATTTGCCGCAGTGAGCCTTGATGACCAACAATGTTCCGCCCTATTCATTTGGATTGTTTCCAGCGAAATCAGCGCTAGTCATCAGCCACCAACCAGCCAGGAGTGTTTTTCTCTCAGCAAAAATCAGCGCCAGTCACCAACCACCAGCCAAACGAACAGGACGGTTAGCTATGTGCCCACGTCTTCAGACGGCATGGTCGGCGGCGCCTTGAGAAATTGGTTCAGATAATTCTGCAAGAACCAAATTGGCCGGATGGGCGACCCAACAAGTCGATCAGCTGGCACCGACCCTTACCAAGGATAAGCTCCTATAGAGAGGTAAGAAGGATCCAAAACATCAAACACCACACACCCGACGTTTTCACAATGAACCACACACGAAAAAAGAAGGGATAATGCACAAGGAACATTGTGACGCATTATTCCCTGATGGCTTGAACAGGTATTGGCCTGGTGTGCAGTGTCGAGCTGCAGAGCTATTTCTTGTTTGTTGATAGGATGTTGCAGTTTTTGATAGAAGGCCGGTACATAAACCACACTATACTTAAATTTGAGTCAAATTTTCCATTAGATGTTAACTACTACCTCCGTTCCAAATTACAGTTCATTTGACTTTTTTCACCACAAGTTTGACTCTTCCTTTTATTCAAAAAAAATTATGTAAATATAGTCAAATTTAAGCCACTTTTGAAGATTTTTTATTAATAAAGCAAGCCACCATAAAACATGATAATTTACACAAAATTTTGAATAATACGAGCGGTCAAACTTAGAGTCAAAAAAAATCAAACAAACTATGATTTGAAACGGAGGTAGTATATGATACCAAATCCTTGAAGAAAAGGACTCACGTGTCTTTTTGTTGCTGACTCTTCTTCCTTGTTGCTCCACAATCTTGCGTGTCTTTCTTGTTACGCGTGGCCATCTCATTGTATCACCGTCATTTTGTGTCCAAATCGTTTTGGATCCGTACTATTTGTCCCCATGCCATCCCTTCCCATCGTTTTTATGACACCTTGACATCACCATCCAAACTCCGCTAAGAACATTACATTACACTCCATCACCTCCACTGCTTGTAGCCGTCGTCTCTCTACCACCTTTTATCCCTCCACTCACAACCTGCCCGCCACCGCGTAAAGGGGCAAAGGGCCTTCCTGCACTGGCGTATCTATGTTGGGGCGAGCTGGGGCAACGATAATTTCCCTTCTTCTTTGGTGATTTTTAGAGCTCCGACAACGATTTTACCATGTATTAGTGCAAGAACCATCAATTTTTTCTTTAAATTTGAGGTAATATCTCAACTTCGCATTAAAATTGTGCGATTATAATGTATGGATGCATTAATACAATGTGAATTGCAACGTGCTTGATTTCGGTTCAGTTGATCATTAAAAGTTCGCCCCAGCTAGTGTTTTTTCCTGGCTATGCCACTGCCTTACTGTATCCTGGCCCTGGCTGGAGAATGGCTGCAACTCGAGTGCCCGATGGTACGGTAGCGTGACAAGCAGAATGGAAAGAGAGGAACCAGCGCGGGTGGTGATGGATAGTCAGAGCATTCAAGCCAGAAGGTGAATTTTGTAGGTCCGTGAGATTTACCACTCAACAAAAATCGGAACAAGTAGCTCTGTGAGATTAACCACTAAGCGTTTGTTTTTAAAAAAAGATTTACCACTAAGAGGATAGCAACAAGTAGCTTCTCGTCCTTATACACCGTGGATTTCATGATTTCGTCTCGACCTATCTCATGGTAGGACTTGTCTCGTCAAAGAAAATGGAAATGACAAAGAGCCGTCGGATCACCATTCAACGTCCCTGAACCCTGATGCCGTTGGACATGCACCCGAACGCCCGGTTGCCCTTTCGCCGATGATGCTGCCAAAAACTGGCAGCAATGGTGAGTAGCGACGAGGGCACGCCCCGAGCCAAAGGCCCACGTGTGCGTAATACCCGGACGGTGATTCACCACGAGCGCCTGACAGTCCGACAGGCACAGGCCGCGGTAGCTGATCATCCAGCCGCTGTTGGCCGACGGCGACCGCGAATCCACGATAGCTTCCGTTTGGCCGGCCACACAGAAGCTTCGCTGCCATTTTATACTCCACGACGACCTCCTCCGCGTTAGCCGTTTGGCCGGCCGCAACCACGTACGCCATGGAAGCCCTCTCAGTGCACGTCCTGCTCCCGCGCGCCGGGAGCCATTCGCTTCCCTTCGCCGCCGCCGCCGCCGTCGCGGCGCCATTAAGCTCCATGACGAGGCCGCCGATCGGCGCCACCGGCCTGGCGCCACGACGCCGCCGCCGCGTCGCCGCCCGGCTGTCGTCGTCGGCGTCCGCCGTGCTCACCGAGACGCCGCGGGCCGCGGACGCGGCGTCGCCGTCGTCGGCGCCCGGGGAGGACGCGTTCGACTGGCTGGACCAGTGGTACCCTTTCGCCCCCGTGTGCGACCTCGACCCCAGCAGGCCGCACGGCAAGACGGTGCTGGGCCTCGACGTCGTGGCCTGGCACGACCGCGGCGCCGGCGAGTGGCGTGTGTTCGACGACGCCTGCCCGCACCGCCTCGCGCCGCTCTCCGAGGGGCGCATCGACGGCAAGGGCCGCCTCCAGTGCGTGTACCACGGCTGGTGCTTCGACGGCGCCGGCGCCTGCAAGTTCATCCCGCAGGCGCCGGCGCTCGGCCCCCCGGTGCACAAGAACAGCAAGGCCTGCGTGGCGTCGTACCCCTGCGTCGTGCAGAACAACATCCTGTGGTTCTACCCGAGGGCCGAGCCCGAGCACAAGGACGTGCTGCAGAGGAAGCGGCCGCCGTTCATTCCAGAGATCGACGACCCGGAGTTCGTCACAGTCTACGGCATCAGGGATGTTCCCTACGGGTAGAGGCTTGGACATTTTTCTTAGTCTTTTGCTTTGCTGCTTTCCACTGATTGATCCTGCTGCATTGTACTTGTACGTTTGGATATTCATGGTTCAGTCATAGCTTGTAGCACTGATATATGCAAATTGCAATGCAGGTATGATGTTTTGGTAGAGAACCTCTTCGACCCAGCTCATATACCATATGCGCACAAGGGGATCATGCCGGGAGTCCGCAAGAAGGAAGATCCCGGAAGATATGTCCTTGATCTCACATGGATATCACCATTTATCTTTGTCATTGCAAATGATCGAAACACTAGTTCTTCTGCCTAATTTTTGTTGAGCTTACACTGGGGCTCATGCTGGAAGGAGTGAAAAGAACTAAAGAAGAGATGCTGATGCTGATTGGGAGTGTTTATTTTCTTCACAGTTGAGTATGACAGAGAGGGCGGCGCTCCGCTCAAGATGAAGATCGAGGAGGCAAACATAGAAGGGTTTGTGACACTGCAGGAGCGTGGCTACTCCCAGTTCATCGCGCCAAGCACGAACGTGGCTTCACTGTCTCCCCAAGAGGTGTAAATCCCGCCCACCCCCCTTCTGTCAATTCATAGAGCCATGTTAACATGCCAGCACTGTGTTTCTGTTCTTGGTGATCGGTCAGGTCAATGGCAAGAAGGTGCCTGGGATCCTGCTACTGTTCTTCTGCATTCCCGTTGCTCCTGGGAGGAGCAGGGTGATCTGGGCATACCCAAGGAACTTTATGGTCTGGCTCCACTATATCACACCGCGGTGGCTGTACCACATCAGCCAGAATCTTGTGTTGGATTCAGACTTGTTCCTCCTCCACGTTGAGGTAACTCAAGTTCTGTCATTCATGAATTCTGGCACCATCTCATAGCTTAATGATTCAGGCCTGTAACTCTCGTGTGTTGAAATCCTTTTGCAGGAGCGCAAATTTGCCCAGGTAGGCCTTGACAACTGGCAGGAAGCTTGTTATGTGCCCACAACGTCGGACAACATGGTGATCGCCTTCAGGAACTGGTTCAGGAAATTCTGCAACAACCAGGTTGGCTGGGCAACCCCCCAACTCGATCAGCTGCCGCCAACTCCTACCAGGGATCAGGTCATGGAGAGGTAAATTAATAACCCAGAAAACATCACATGCATGCCAGAGAATTCTGCAGTGCAATTGCAATCTGAAGTTCTGAACTGTGATGCTGATGCTAATCTCCTGATGGCGCCATCACCAGGTACTGGTCACACGTGGCGCAGTGTACGGGCTGCAGCGCCGCGCTCAAGTCCATGAAGGCGCTCGAGGTTGCCCTGCAGATCGCGTCGATCGCCGTCGTTGGATTCCTCGCCGTCGCCAAGGGAACGCTGGTCACATCGACTGTTCAGAGGGCGGCGGTCGTGTCCATGGCCGTGCTGTGCTTCGCCGCCTCCCGCTGGCTAGCGAACTTCATCCAGAAGAACTTCTACTTCCAAGATTACATCCACGCTTATAAGTGATATGCTCAGGAAAACCTGCAGTTTTTTCTGTCTCTTTTTTTTTCCTGCTGCGAGTGGTCCGCGCAAATTGCTTGGGTAGCTAGCATTATTTGATAAATATTTATATTTATATTTTTTTACATAAAAAATAGATGCACAGTGTTTATTTTCTAATGGTATCGTTGTAATTGTTTTTCTGTATGACCGAAATCAAGGTATCATCTATATTTTGTCATCAATCATATTTTTTGGACTACTTTCTTTCATGTGAATTAAGAAGAAAAGAGAATATCTTATATACATATATTTCATATGAATATCAATTTTCGGAAATATTGGGATGCAACCGTGGGTAGAGACGCATGCAGCAATAGCCGTAGGATGCTCGTGTCATTAGTGAAACCAAGATGTATTGCGCCCTTAATCAGTATCATGTCCCAGTTAAAGGTAGATGTGCAGCAGGCGGCAGAGCATGATTTTAAATAAGATGCATTCAGACCAACCCAGGCCGGCCCGTTGGCAACAACTGACAGCACACGAGGCCACACACACAATGAACGAGAGTAACGCATTTTTTTTCCTCTAAGTAAGCACACTTATTTTTTTAAAGTAAAACCCTAAACACTTTTCTACAATTACCCTCGTCTCATCCTGTTGACACCAAAAATTGGCACCAGAAAGAGGCTGACATGTGGGCCGGATTCGTTGAGGAGATATCATTCGGCAAAGGGGTTTTTCCCCAGAAGCATTCGGTAAAGACGTTCTGCGGTCGGGAACGCACCGTCATTCGGCAAGAGAACTGTTCCACGGGAGGCATTCGGGAGTGCGTGATGACGAGGATCAAGTATAAGGAAAAGGCTGGTTTAACTTGGAATGCAAGACGGATACGGTGCCCCGACGTTTATCTTTTTAGGAAATAAATAAATATAATCGTAACCGATTAGGAGTCGTGTCGAAACCTGGGTATAAATATAAACCCATGGTAATTGTAAGAAAAAGGAATCAATCAATCACACAACAGACCGGCCCCGTGCCAACTTCGAGTCCCTTAGTCGAGTCGTCGAGCTCTTCGAGAGGAATCATCGATCCGTCGACCTCCGTAAGTACCGGCAACCCTGCGCCATGCCTAGTATCATGCGGTGGATTTAGGCTTTGGTTCAGGAAGGTTCCATTGTTAGATCATGAGCCATGCGGTGGGCTAAGTTCTAGCTTGGAACAAGTTATCGGCTCTATTGGATTTTGGCAAGATCTGATAGATTCATTAAGTTACCATGTGCTGCTTTGAATTTTACTTTTATGTTTAATTCATTACAACACTCTTTTGCCCAGTTTAGGTTGATTAGATTCGGTTCTAGCTCGTAATGCACTGCGTTTCCATAGCCGAATTCGAAGTCAATCTAGATTGCCACGTGTTGCGGGTCCAAGCTCATTGGTCTTGTGTAGATCTTGACAGAACCGGGTATCATGCGGTGGATGCAGGTTTTTGGGTCGTCTTAGAGCTAATCATCCGGTGGATTAGAATTCGATTCGATCTGATAGATATATCATCATCAACGAAGCGTGTTCCTTCTTCATGGAACCCGATTCGGCTATATAGCTGTATTCGGCAGTATCGTCACGAGTGAAACGTGTTCATGGTTTTGTTTTAAGTAAAGAATGCTTTTAGCCTTCCAAGATTAGAGTGTATCATGCGGTGGATTGGTCTATTCTTGGTTGGTGGTGTGATTCCAAGCAAGTCGTATCATGCGGTGGATTAACTTGCTTGTTTCATGCTCGACGGATTGGAAAGTACCTAGACATGCGGTAGACTAGTGCTTTTAATCTATGCATTCTTGTTTATTATGAAATTATGGTCATGTCTTCGCCCTTTTATTTATGTATCATGCTCTGTTTCTCGTTAATCGGTTGTGAATATGCGTTACAATGTTTATTCAGTCAAATACTGATCTTTCGTCATGCTTACGTCACGCATTCGGCAGTGCGCTTCCTGCGTGCTTTGCCGATTGCCGAATGATGCTTTAACTGCCATTCGGCAGTGCGCTTCCTGCGTGCTTTGCCGATTGCCAAATGATGCTTTAACTGCCGACAGATAGCTTTCCCGTAGCTATATGTCGTTCGAGACTGGCTCCGTAGCCACAAATATGGGACTGACTGGTATCACCCGGTACGTTCCAGGTGTTATCTAAACATCTTTTCTCCCTTTGTCAGTTTTCAGGAAAATTGACTGGCACGCTCTCGGATTCAAACGCTCGGGCCACGTGTGAAGCCAGCTAATTCGGCTTGCTGTGTGCTTGGCGTGAGGTGCGGATTTTACGTCAACACACTTTTTGGCACGCCCGGTGGGACACCAAGCTTCGAAGATGCCTGAATTAAAAGACATTCTGGATGTCACTTTTGAAGAATTGTCTGATGAACAGCAACAAATGGTGAAGACTGCTGCAGATCAGTTCATCAAGAAATGCTTACTGTCTTTTGCTAAGAACAGGAGTGGTGCACCGTTTCTCAAGTCAGATCTGCCAAGAGTTCTTTTGCCTGGACAATCTGATCTTACTGAAGATGAAGAAAGGGAGAAGTTCTCTAGCTTGTTGTACAAGGCTTTAGGAGAAACAATGACCAATCATAATGCTGCATTCCTGAACAGTTTTCGGCTCATACTGGTCAACATCTTTGGTCAACACGTGGATAAACCTTTTGAGCAAGCGCATGGACAACTTGGTGGACCAACATATTTCAATATTCAAGCATCGGTCCCAAAACGTCATGGTAAAGGTACTGAAGAAACTGAAACTTCTGGAACCAAAGACGCGAATGGACAGCCGATTCAGCAAGAGCTTCAGCATGCATTGCCGAAACCTCGTACATATGGTGATATGGCATTCGGCACCACGGGAAATCCACCTGCTTCTGCTTACAAGATATCCCCTCTGAACAACAGGCTACAAAGGGATATGTATGGGAACGGATATTCAGAGTTTATGGACTACAATACCATCGATGCTCTCCCGAATCCCGGGTATGTTGGTACTACAGGGATACCTGCTGGAAGACCAGGGAATCAAGATACCAATATTGACCTCATGGTGCAAAAAATGACCGATGTATTGCAAAATCAATTCGGTTTGAAGCCTAAAAATCAGGGGTACATGTACTCGTCTCCTTTCCCAGAATGGTACCAAAGGGTATCATTGCCGAATAGAGTCAAAGTGCCTACAGAGTTTACTAAGTTCTCAGGACAAGACGATACTAGCACTGTGGAACATATAGCTCGATATCTGATGCAGCTCGGAGAAGCTTTGGCGGATGAGGCTTTCAGAATCAGATACTTTCCTTTGTCATTGACGGGTCCAGCTTTTACATGGTTTGCTTCTTTGCCTGCTCAGTCAATTTGCACCTGGAAGGACCTGGAGCAGAAATTCCACGCTCATTACTACATTGGCAGTACCGAGAAAAAGCTGGTTGATTTGACCAGCTTAAGGCAGAGGAATAATGAGACACCTACGGAGTTCCTCAGGAGATTTAGGGAAACAAAGAGCATGTGCTTTTCTCTGAACATACCTGATGACCAGCTAGCTGGTATGGCTGTAGCTGGCATGCTGCCTGCTATTCGGGAAAAGCTATTCGGGATGGAGTTTGATGATCTGGGCCAGTTGTCACACAGATTGGCCTTAATGAGTAACCAGGCATATAGTTTCAAGAAAGATGCCAGATTTGCTAAGCATAATGATGTAGCTGATATCTATAACCAATTCCTTGAAAGAGCAGATCAAGAGGATGAGTATGAAGATAGTGAGGAGATAGCTGCAGCAGAGATAGTGTGGGGCAAAGAACCAGTCATGGTGAATCAGAGGTGGATTAAACAGAATAAGGGCACCTATGATTTTGATGTGACTAAGGCAGATAAATTATTTGACTATCTTGTAAAAGAAGGCCGGATCAAGCTACCAGAGGGGCATTCTATGCTTCGGCCTGATGGAGTGAAAGATAAAAGGTACTGTGGATTCCATGATAGAAATTCTCATTCTATCAATGAATGCAGGGTTTTTAGAGTGAGGATTCAGAAAGCTATCCAAGAAGGGCATCTGAAATTCGACAATAAGATGAAGTTGGACAATAACCCGTTTCCTCAGAATATGATTGGGTTCTCAATCAATATGGTGAATGTTGCCGAATCTGGAGAAAAGGGAAAGATGAGAGTCCTGACGTCGAAGGAAGCGAAGCAGAATGGCTCAGTCGATCCTAATCGGCAAATCACGATCGAGCAGATTCGCGAGGAAAGGCCTCGCTTCCCGAATAGCCGATTTGAATCTTATAAACCCAGAGTCACATCGCGCATTCTCCTCAATAAGTGGCAGCGTCAGCAAGAAAAAGAACGCTATCAGAGACGTGAACACGAGGAGGAGCAGAGGAGGTGCGAAGAAAAAAGGTATGAGGAAGAACAAGAGGAATATGTCCGAGAACGAGAACGTGCATATTGGGATTGTGCCTTCTTCAGACACTGTTGGAACGAGGGTTTAAAGCTGCCTACATGGAATAACTGTCCTGAATGCAATAATGGATCTATCAAATATAGGCAAAATGGTGCCAGTCGCCGATCCGTCCACAAAAGAATTGGAAGGATACATCCTAGTGATGATCGGCGTCTAAAAATATATAAGAATGACGATCAACCAAGGAAAAGACATGCTGATCATAGATGGATTGATCATGAAGAAGAAGATCGTGAGTATGTATGGCAGAAAGGACAGTGGTGTCCACCTGGTTTAAGAAAGAGCCAGAAGAGAAGAGTCCAACGTCTGAGGAATCAAGAGTTGAAGCGAGCAGGAACCAGGTTGAGATCGATATGGCGTCCAAAAGACAAACCCGACGAATCGGGTCATTCGGCTCCTACATGCATGGTATGTTTCTTGCCGAATGAATTCATGGCTCCAGCTAATCAAATTGTACAGGAAGAGATATTGTCAGAAGTGGATGAAGCCGAGCAATGTGGGTTAATGGCACAATTGGTATTGAATAAGCAAGCTATTTTCGAGAAGCCAATCCAGAATCGGCACATGAAGCCACTATACTTAAGGGGATATGTCAACGGAAAGCCACTGACAAAGATGTTTGTTGATGGTGGGGCTGCTGTTAATGTCATGCCATACAATACATTTAGGAAACTTGGCATGAGCCCTGGAGATTTAACGCCAACCAGCATAGTTTTGAATGATTTTGCTGGAAATCCTTCGGACACCAAAGGATGTGTACATGTAGATCTGATGATTGGATCTAAGATTCTGCTTACAACCTTCTTTGTTATTGAAGGCAAAGGAGCATACAGCTTGCTACTTGGAAGGGATTGGATCCATGTGAATTGTTGTATTCCATCTACTATGCATCAGCAGCTTATTCAGTGGATAGATGATGAAGTGGAAATTGTCCCAGCAGATGATTCAATTAGCGTGGCTAATGTGGAACCAGCCTTCTGGGAATATCAAGGCATAGATTGTTTCTCGGGTAAGGACTGGGGAGAAGGTCCTGTTGAGCCAGTCAGCAGTGATCAACAGCCGATCAAAGCAGTCGGCTCTTTTAGTAATTTTTAATGGATAATCCAATCGATGGGACTGACGGGAAGCTAGGACATGGATTTGTGTCGGCTGATAAATTAGAAGAAGTAGACATTGGAGATGGTGACAAACCAAGGCCGATATTCATCAGTGCTAGCTTGGATTCAGTTTTCAGAGAAAAGTTGATTGAGTTGTTAAAAGAATACAAAGATTGCTTTGCTTGGGATTATTCGGAGATGCCTGGTTTAGATCGTTCCATTGTTGAGCATCGATTGCCGATCAAGCCTGGTTATAAACCTTACAAGCAACCACCCCGGAAAATCTACAAAGATGAAGTGTTGGCCGATGTAAAGAAAGAAGTGGAAAGATTAATAGCGGCAAATTTTATTCGGCCATGCAGATATGCAGAATGGATCTCTAATATTGTTCCTGTGTACAAGAAAAATGGGAAGATGAGAGTTTGCATAGATTTTAGAGATCTGAACAGAGCTACACCCATGGATGGATATCCAATGCCTATTGCTGACTCGTTGGTTGATGCTGCTGCTGGATATAAAGTGATTAGTTTCATGGATGGTAATGCAGGGTACAATCAAATTTTTATGGCATTGGAAGATATAGCGAAAACAGCTTTCAGATGTCCAGGACATATAGGGTTGTTTGAATGGGTTGTCATGACGTTTGGTTTAAAGAATGCTGGTGCAACTTATCAGAGAGCCATGAATTATATTTTTCATGAGTTGATCGGCAAGATTGTGGAGATATATATCGATGATATTGTGATTAAGTCATTGGATCATGAAGCGCATTTGGCCGACATAAGGAAAACTCTAGAATGCACTAGGAAACATGGGCTCAAGATGAACCCGAATAAATGTGCTTTTGGAGTTTCGGCAGGAGAATTTCTGGGATTTTTGGTGCATGAAGGAGGAATAGGAGTTGGCAAGAAAAGTATGAAAACCATTGATGAAGTTGTTCCTCCAACTAATCTTAAGGAATTACAGTCATTACTTGGCAAGATCAATTTCGTAAGAAGATTCATATCAAACTTATCGCAAAAGGTGTTACCTTTCTCTTCGCTGTTAAAAGTCAAGAAGGATCAGAAATTTGTATGGGGTGACGAACAACAAAAGGCTTTTGATGAGATCAAGGAATACATGAAAAAACCACCAGTATTGGTACCCCCACAACTAAACAAGCCTTTTAAGTTGTACGTGGCGGCCGATACCCAAACTATTGGATCGGCCCTCATACAAGAATTTGAGGGAAAGGAAAGGGTAGTTGCATACCTTAGCCGGAAATTGCTTGATCCCGAAACGAGGTATTCGGCTACCGAGAAACTTTGTTTATGTGTTTACTACTCCTGTACAAAATTTCGGCACTACTTGCTACATGCCGAATGCATTGTGTATTCAAAATTTGATGTGATAAAGCACATGTTGTCTATGCCAATTTTGAATGGAAGGATTGGCAAATGGATTTTAGCTTTGTCTGAATTTGAGTTAAAGTTTGAATCGGCAAAAGCTGTTAAAGGACAGATTATTGCTGATTTCATTACTGAACATCGCGATTCATCAGCTAATTTGCTTGAAATTACTCCTTGGGTATTATTCTTCGATGGATCTTCATGTGACAAAGGTGGTGGAGTAGGTATTTTGTTAATTTCGCCAAAAGGAGAGGTATTTGAATTTGCTATTCCTATTCAACCTACTGTCACTAATAATCAAGCCGAGTATGAAGCGTTACTCAGAGGACTTCAATATTTGAGAAAAGCAAAGGCCATTGCAGTTGAAATCTTTGGAGATTCAGAATTAGTCATAAGGCAACTAAATGGCGAATATGAGTGCAGAAACGATATCTTAAGAAATTACTATGAGGAATGCAAGCAAATCTTAAAGGAGTTTCAGTCAGTAATTTTGCAGCATATTCCTAGGAAAGACAATGAAGAAGCAAACAGATTAGCTCAAAGTGCTTCGGGTTATAAAGAGCTTCAAGAAATTTTTGCTAATGATGTATATGCTTTCGGGAGCAATCTGGCAGAAGATGATTGGAGAAAAGAAATTGTTGATTATCTGGAGAATCCATCTCGAAAAGTTTCTAGAAAGCTCAGGTATAAAGCTTTAAAGTTCGTTCTTCTTGATGACAATTTATATTATAAATCCTTGGAAGGGGTGCTGTTACATTGCTTAAATCAAGAAGAAGCAAAAAGGCTGATAAATGAAGTGCATGATGGGCTGTGTGGAGCACATCAATCGGCTTACCGAATGAAATGGGTTATTAGGAGAACTGGGTACTATTGGCCCACAATGCTAGAAGACTGCTTGGAATATTACAAGGGATGCCAAGATTGCCAGAGATTTGGAAACATTCAAAGAGTTCCAGCATCGGTCCTGAATCCTATTATCAAGCCATGGCCATTCAGAGGATGGGGAATAGATTTGATTGGCCAAATAAATCCTCCATCTAGCAAGGGGCATAAGTTTGTGCTTTTAGCAACCGATTATTTTACTAAGTGGGTTGAGGCGATTCCATTAAAGAAGGTGACATCAGAGAATATGGTTGAATTTGTTAAAGAACATATCATTTACAGATTTGGAATTCCTCAAACAATCACCACAGATCAAGGAACTCAGTTTACATCCTCAGAGTTCAGAAATTTTGTTGAAAGTATGGGCATCAAATTGTTGAATTCTTCTCCTTATTATGCCCAAGCTAATGGTCAGGCAGAGGCTTCTAACAAGATTATGATTAAAATTATACAGAAGAAGATTGATCAGAAGCCAAGAAAGTGGCATTCGGTACTCAATGAGGCTTTATGGGCTTACTGAATGGCTCCACATGGGGCTACACAGACGTCTCCTTATGAATTGGTATATGGACATCATGCTATCTTGCCATGGGAGATGCAGTCAGACTCAAGGAGAATAAAGTTGCAAAAGGATTTAAGTTCTAAAGATTATAATGATTTAATGATGGACGAATTAGAAGATTTGCATATGATTCGTCTCAGGGCCTTGGAAAATGTTGAGAAAAATAAAATGCGAGTTGCTAAATATTACAACAAGAAGGTGAGAGTCAAGCAATTTGCAGAAGGAGATTTGGTTTGGAAAGCAATATTGCCGATTGGAACTAAATACAGTGCATTCGGTAAGTGGTCTCCAAACTGGGAAGGTCCTTTCAGAGTGGTCAGATGCGTGCCTGGAAATGCATATATCCTGAAAACTTTACTAGGAGAGGAGTTTACTGCTGCTATCAATGGGAGATACTTGAAGAAATATTATCCTAGTATTGAGATTGATCGCTGATTGAAATATTTAATGTCAGAACGACTGAAATAGCCGGTATTCGGGAAGGAGCCGTCTTCAGAACAAAAATATTGACAGAAGAAGAAATGGCCAATACCAGAGCGTATTGCCCTTAGTGCAAATATATTACAAAAAATGAGTTTGACCAAGTTATCGCAAAAAAGACTGCAAAAGATAAGTTTTATTGCCGAAATTCCATAATCCCTGGTACAAACTAATGGAACAACCTGTTCAGAACAGACTGGGGATGAATGGAATCGGCAATGGCGACGCCATGAGCATCAAGGTGATCTATGGAGGCCTCAATGTCGTCGATCTCCTCCGGATTGCCATTGGCAAAGCCGGGCGGTAGCCTGGAATAGTCAGCGCCAGTGTGCGTCGACATGGCGACTAGGCCTGCGGCAGTGCCCAGACGGATGCCGTGTGAGGCCACCTCATCGATGCGGCCTGCTACTGCGCCGAGGCGAGCTTCTGGCGTGTTCCCAGGAGCATTCACCTTGTTTGCCAAAGACTCAACCAATGTCTTCAACTGATCGAGTTCGGCGTCGCGAGCTGTAGGATTACGAAGCAACGGCGGTTTAGTCCAAGATCAGATTAAAGTTAAGCGAACTGCAGAAATTACCGTCGATGGTCTCGAGCAGCTGCTTGCGCTGGTGTTGCCACTCTAGATCTGCGATCCCGGCTTGTTTGGAGATGACCTCCAGCTCACGCCGAGTGTCGTCACGTTCCTGCTTGAATCGGCGGGCATCGCTGTCTGAGTAGGGCAGATCCCAGTTGGGCCTGGGGGATCGGCTAGATGACTCCGAAAAGTCACCCGCTGCAACCGGAGCCGCAGTCAAGGCAGTAGCGGGGTTCCATTGGATGAGCCTGAAAATACAAAGAAAGTTGAGAGTAAGGCGAAATCTGGAGGAAAGAATAAGGAGAGGCGGACAGTCATCACCTCCGACGAGCGCCGGCGCGACTCCCCTCGGCTTCGTCGACGGCCGGGCGTCTTCTGTTGTTGGACATCAGGGTTTCTTGGAGGTTACTGTGCTGGAAGAGGAAGAGACTCAGGCTAGCAGAGAGCTCGAGTTGAAAGATTTGGTGGAAGATTAGGAGTGCTCAAGGTTCTTATTTATGGAACTAACGAAGAGATCGTGGCCGAAAATTGTGGTGCATATTCCAAGGAGTTCGGAAGGTGGAAAGGATTTTCCAACCGATCGGTTTCCATGTCGTTTGGGATTCTTGCCGAGTCGTATTCGGTTTTGACTGAATGAGATTCGGCTATGTCGTGTTTGAAGCGTTTTCGGGTCTGACACTGTTATAGCCAGCTTTGCCGAATGAGTTATCCACAATGGAGGAAAACAGAGTTAAGAAATGACAAGATTGCAAGATTGATAAAGCATTCGGCTATTGACTGTTTGTTACAATTACAAACCCAAGTACTTTGAGATTACATTTTTAGCATCTGATATCATATTGCTAATGCTCTCTAATAAGTTTTTGTCAGCTTCTTGGGTTCTAGCCAGAGCAGCGAGCTTTGCCTTGAGTTGTTTTTCTTCGTTCAGAGCTGCTGAAGCTTCCCTTCGCATCTTCTCTGTTAATTTGGGAAGCTCAGCTATCTTATTTTCATCAGCTTCAATTTCGGCCGATAGATCTCTCAATTCGGCTTCAAGTGCAGCTTTTCTGACCTTCTTATTTTCAAGTTCAGATTCCAATTTGGTCAGTAATTCTTTGCTGTTCTGAGCTTGAGTATGCAGGTCTTTCACAGATTGTTTGGCTGTGAATCTCCTCTGTTTCAGAGCTGGTTGAGAAGATTGGTTTTTCAGAGCCTGCTTTACTGCAACGTATTGTTGATCCAAATGAGAAACTGGTTCCAAAGAGATTTTGATATCATCAGGAAGCTCTTGGTCAATGGATTCCAGTACATCCCTTAAGAGATCAGCATCTTTGACTTGATCTTGGATGCTCTTGTGCAGCAAAGCAAGGATATCTTTTAGCTTTGTTTGATTTTCTTCTGACAGAGTTTGGCCAGAAGATGTTTCTTCCCCTTGTTCGGCAACCAAGTCATCCACAGCAAAAGAATAGCCGGATGATGAAATGGATTTCTCCTGAAAGAAGGTCTTGCCGAATTAGTAATAATCTGCTGAATAAAAGAGTAGAAAAGGGGAATAATTATGTTTACCTCGTTCCTGACTTCCTGAATGGGGGAAGGAAGCCTCTCAGGCTCAATGGAAAGATTCTGTGTATCTTGCTGAGGAGAAGCTGGAAGATTTCTTGGTGAAGATAATGCTTCTGATTGAGGAAGAAGTTGCAAAGCTAAAGATGAATCGTGATGAGGAGAAGATCTCTCCAAGATTGGATCCATTGAGGATTGTTCTGCAGTTAACAAGGGATGAATGCCGATGAAAAAGAAGTTAAGATGATGAAGTGTTAGAATTTTACCAGTCAATGAAGCATCGGCAAGATCTGCACTGATTGCTAGTTGCTGTGCTCTGGCCTGAAACCAAGAAGAGATAAAGCTGAGCAAAATACCAATGGCATTATGGTCAAAGAAAGAAGGCTCTGACCTTGATAACTTCTTTGCTGCTTGTTCTTTTCTTCTTTACAACTGATGGAGCAGCTAAAGAAAGGGTTTTTCTCTTAACAGATGATGGTCTAGTAAGTATTGGATCTAGAGAAGCCTGTCTAGCCATCAGTTGAGCCAAGGTAGGAGATTGGTGCCCCAAAGCAGATATTGGGCCTGCAGCTTTGTATGAGATCGCCCTGGCAAGAGGGGCAGGTGTTATATCCTGCAAGATGACAGAATCAGAATCAATTGGGGTTAATATTATTGAGACAAATGAGGGATGAGCATATTACCTCTGAAGTTGGCTGATAATCAAGCATTAACTCGACACAGAAGGGATGGATTGGCATGTTGAAAATATGATCATGGAGTTCTTGCCACCAGAGGGTGAAAGAAGGATGGGCAGATATTGTTGGCACAAAAGGTTCAGGTGCATAGATAGTTCCACAGCATTTATAAGAAAAGATCCTTCTTGTCTCTGTGGAATCCTTGACAATCTCCCTAGGCTTGAGAAATTCATGAAGAAATAGCCTAGGGGGCACTTGGCCACATCCCAACTGTCTAGCCATCATGTTTGGCTGATAGTATTCATAAGTGCTTTGAACCAGCCTTCCCCCACAGAATTCGGCTGGCAGGATGCAGGGCTGGATGAAGGCATTGAAGATCGCTATAGATTGTACATCAGTGCATCCAGTTTCAAAGCTGAATTCACAAGGGAGAGTGAGGTTGTCATTGTCCAAATATGGGAACCAAAGAGGATGAGCAAAGCCTCTGAAGAAGAGCTCAAACAGTTCATCGATGTTCTTGTTGATAGATACAGTGGAGGCAGCTTCTCCGTAGGTTTGACAACCTTTGGTTCTTCGGGTTTCTCCTTCTTTGTAATTAATTGAAGGAAAGTCTCGGCTATTGAGATCAATAGCGACAATTTGATGCATGTACAACTGCAGCCACATTTGGACAAACCACCAGGGACCATTGACACAGGGGATTTTCTTGCCGGTATGCATCAGGTGGGTGGTTTGATTGAGCATATGGTAGACACTTCCCAGGAGGTATTTCCCAAGTGGAATAAGTTTTCCAGCAGCCAGCTCTTCAGCCATCACGATATGATTCAGGGTTGGCTCATTGGCTTTGCCACAGAAGACTGATCTGCATAGCCACATATTCAAGAAGGCTCTGTATTCAACATCAATCAGAGGACCATCAGACATATGGTTCTGGATGTATCTCTTGTATCCAACCCCTGTTTTTACTCCTGTCTGTTTGGAGGAACCTTTGTGGTCATATGGATATACAGTTCCTGTAACACTCAGGCCGGTCATCATGTAGACATCGGCCAAAGTGGGAGACATTGGGCCATGACCGAAGAGAAAAGCATTTGCACCATTGGACCAAAAGTGGCAAGCTGCAATCAGAAGGTTCTCGTTCTTTGGTGTTTCGGCTAGTGACAGCTCCAGGCAATGAGAAATACGCAGATGGTCCCAGTTCTGTGTTTGGGGGCTTTTGTCATCAGATATCCTTTTGTACCAATTTCTCCAGCCGGCAATTGGGGGCAAAGGCCAGTTCTTGAAGGCGTCTTGCCACTCATGAGGTTTTGTCAATGAAATCTTGAAAGGAATCCTCTGAGATTCGGCCGCGATGATTTCGGAAGGATCTGAATCCCCTATAGGGCCAAGGAAGTAGGATGGAGCTTTTTCCTCAACGGGGATGAGGATTTCGGCAGCTAGGGCCTATCAAGAATGGAAAGGGATGAGAAGAAATTTAAGATGCAAGTCGAAAGAAGAATACCGAATATGCTTGAGGGGATTAAAGCTTACCTGGAGGGCAAAATCTTGGTTCGCCATTTGAAGATTGGATCTTGGAAGTCGATGACCTAGGGTTCGGATCCGGATGAGAGCTCTAAAGATTCAAAAGGAGAAGCGGGTGCCGAGCAGAACTGACTTGGGAATGTTGAGTGCTTCTGGTCAATTCCGAGATAAAATTATCTTTTATCCCGAAATTGAAGGGGCATGTGTTGACACCAAAAATTGGCACCAGAAAGAGGCTGACATGTGGGCCGGATTCGTTGAGGAGATATCATTCGGCAAAGGGGTTTTTCCCCAGAAGCATTCGGTAAAGACGTTCTGCGGTCGGGAACGCACCATCATTCGGCAAGAGAACTGTTCCGCGGGAGGCATTCGGGAGTGCGTAATGACGAGGATCAAGTATAAGGAAAAGGCTGGTTTAACTTGGAATGCAAGACGGATACGGTGCCCCGACGTTTATCTTTTTAGGAAATAAATAAATGTAATCGTAACCGATTAGGAGTCGTGTCGAAACCTGGGTATAAATATAAACCCATGGTAATTGTAAGAAAAAGGAATCAATCAATCACACAACAGACCGGCCCCGTGCCAACTTCGAGTCCCTTAGTCGAGTCGTCGAGTTCTTCGAGAGGAATCATCGATCCGTCGACCTCCGTAAGTACCGGCAACCCTGCGCCATGCCTAGTATCATGCGGTGGATTTAGGCTTTGGTTCAGGAAGGTTCCATTGTTAGATCATGAGCCATGCGGTGGGCTAAGTTCTAGCTTGGAACAAGTTATCGGCTCTATTGGATTTTGGCAAGATCTGATAGATTCATTAAGTTACCATGTGCTGCTTTGGATTTTACTTTTATGTTTAATTCATTACAACACTCTTTTGCCCAGTTTAGGTTGATTAGATTCGGTTCTAGCTCGTAATGCACTGCGTTTCCATAGCCGAATTCGAAGTCAATCTAGATTGCCACGTGTTGCGGGTCCAAGCTCATTGGTCTTGTGTAGATCTTGACAGAACCGGGTATCATGCGGTGGATGCAGGTTTTTGGGTCGTCTTAGAGCTAATCATCCGGTGGATTAGAATTCGATTCGATCTGATAGATATATCATCATCAACGAAGCGTGTTCCTTCTTCATGGAACCCGATTCGGCTATGTAGCTGTATTCGGCAGTATCGTCACGAGTGAAACGTGTTCATGGTTTTGTTTTAAGTAAAGAATGCTTTTAGCCTTCCAAGATTAGAGTGTATCATGCGGTGGATTGGTCTATTCTTGGTTGGTGGTGTGATTCCAAGCAAGTCGTATCATGCGGTGGATTAACTTGCTTGTTTCATGCTCGACGGATTGGAAAGTACCTAGACATGCGGTAGACTAGTGCTTTTAATCTATGCATTCTTGTTTATTATGAAATTATGGTCATGTCTTCGCCCTTTTATTTATGTATCATGCTCTGTTTCTCGTTAATCGGTTGTGAATATGCGTTACAATGTTTATTCAGTCAAATACCGATCTTTCGTCATGCTTACGTCACGCATTCGGCAGTGCGCTTCCTGCGTGCTTTGCCGATTGCCGAATGATGCTTTAACTGCCATTCGGCAGTGCGCTTCCTGCGTGCTTTGCCGATTGCCAAATGATGCTTTAACTGCCGACAGATAGCTTCCCCGTAGCTATATGTCGTTCGAGACTGGCTCCGTAGCCACAAATATGGGACTGACTGGTATCACCCGGTACGTTCCAGGTGTTATCTAAACATCTTTTCTCCCTTTGTCAGTTTTCAGGAAAATTGACTGGCACGCTCTCGGATTCAAACGCTCGGGCCACGTGTGAAGCCAGCTAATTCGGCTTGCTGTGTGCTTGGCGTGAGGTGCGGATTTTACGTCAACACATCCCTAAAGGCGCAGCAATCTACATGTTTTTTTTTCAAGCACCTGATTCGGAGAGCATGTTGTGCAGACAGTAGAAATCATTTGGTGAATTTCTTATGAAAAAACCACTCCAAGATTTGTGCGGACATGGGATATAGGATGTATCACATTTAATTTTATAAACGGATCAAGGTTGTGGCATTGTAAACGTCTTCAGCACATCAGGCTCCCCTTCTTCCTCAGCAACTGAATCGAGAAGCAGGCTATCAACGGTGAGCTGACAAAAATGATCAGTTTAACAGGCTATCTTCTGAGAGGTTTGATTATATAAATCACAGACTAGGTATGTTTTTGCGGAGTTGCGGTGGCCACTAGCGAAAGGATATGCCATTCTGCTGTAAAATACGTAAATCATATGTGAGATATAAAACAATAGCCAACCTTCGCATTTATTTGCATGCTTTCCAGACAATCAAACCCCATTGTTTCAACGTATCAACCAAAATAGCTTCTCTGTGTTCCCACAAAAATTTCCATTGTTTTCCATGAAAGGAATCTGTTGCATAAATAGGTGAAACGAAGAACAAAATAAGAACACCTGTGAGTACAAAATGTGTGGCTAAGAACTAAGTTCTTGGTCGCTGCAAAACTTATCCTAGTAAGCCAATTGCATTCAATTCCCATTTGAAAGAACAAAATGCTATCCAAGATATCCCTTAGGCCCTGAAATGCAAAAGTCGCTTAAATGATTTAAGTATCAAAAGAAGGCATACATCAATCGGTGCAGATTCTGTAAGTTGAACTGTACCCCTCGAATTGCTCTTTGTGGTATAATAATAAAGAAATGATCAGACTTTTCATGGCATACCTCGTCATATATGAATCGTCTGCTGTACTGATTACAATCTTCTCACCCGCTTCAATAAAAGGCGGTGCCTAAGATAACGGCAAAAGGGTAATGTTAGTAAGAAATAGGGCACAATGTCCATAAAAGTTCATGGTTTATAAATTTTCAACCACTTACAATAAGTTATGCATCCTGAGAAATTTCAAGACAGAAGTAACTTATTTTCAGATAAAATCAAGGTGACGTATTAATGAAAACAAGTGAACCAATCAAGTTTATGCTGGCAACATAATTTAGTTGACAAAAAGTTAAAAAATAAAGAGGGTCAAGAATCAGTATCAGGGTTATGTACCTAAACTTTAAACAAAAATATAGAAAAGTACAATGTAGTGCCAGCTCAGCAACTACAGATCAGCTCTGTACATAAATGGTCTAAAAAAGAATTTGAAAACGAAAAGCATGTCTACTGCACGTCTGCACCTCATACACAAGTCAACAAAGAAACAGCACTAGATCAACAAGTGCATTTAATAACAATAGTTCTAGGTAAGCAGACAATACAAAATGGTGCCCAGGAACTTACAAGCACTGTGAGGCCATTATCCAGCACGACCCTTTTATACCTGCATTTATAACAAGGGTATGCTTAGTTAACTGTATAATAGTAACACTTCAACATCTGACTGAAAAATTATGAAGCTGGTATTGGTAAAATATGCACTGTGCTTGTGCAAAGTGCATAGATAAATTCAGCAGCATCACAGGTTAAAAGTGTCAAGAAATATGCTCTAAGTGCTATATAATAAAAACTCAATGACAGAGTGCTCATCGATCTTGGATCCCCAAAGTCCTCTGCACAATCTTGAAGTCAAATCTCAAGATTACAGGTATGATGTCAATATATAGAATGATTAGGAAGCCAAAAACTACTACAGTATGATTTCGGCAGTCACAAACCCTGTACCATAATACATTACCATCTAACAGAGGTCTCGGGCCAAAAATATCTCTTACACGCGAGGGTCATTGGAAGATGTGACAGTGGAATTCGGCACAGGTAAAGGACCAAGGAGCTAGTTTGGACAATTCTGAACAGGTGACTATGGCTTCTTGCTTTCGCAAGTTCTGAATTATGAAAACTAACCTAATCTAGCATTCCACTGCCTGCGGCTAATTATAACCTCAAAGCAATTGCTATTAATCTTGTTTGTGCACTGCCATCTAGAAAGCTCAAATCTCTTAAACTCGAATCGCGGGCTCACAGCCGGCGGATTCTCTGGCACCTCAGCGAGCCACGTCGCACGCAATTCCTGGCCGTTAGATCGTGCTCGCGAATGGCACAGATCATGCGAGTTTAGGTCATTTTACATAGAGGCCCTGTTATGTATCCGAAATCAACCCGCAGTCCTGTTTACCTTGACCCCTTGGTGGTTCCTCTGTCCCTCCGTTGTCCCCGCCGCCGCCGCCACCGCCGCCTGCTGATATCGCCCCCTACCTCGCACAGCCCACGGCGCACAGCTGGCCGCCACCCGCCTCCGCTCTCTTCCGGCTGCTCCCTTACGCTCCCTCCTCTCTCGCCGCCGCAGCCGAGGCAGATTCAGTACCAGGGATCCCGACGGGGCTGCCCAGGCGGAGGTCTGACGAGCGACAGCATGCCCGCCCGGTACCACCTCCTGCACGAGTCGCGGCGAGCTGTCACGTCATATCGACGCTGCGGTCTCCCTTTCTCGGCGCATGGGTCCGGCACCAGCTCCGCCGTCGCAGCAGAGTCGCGCTGCCGTCGAGCGGTGGCTCATAGTTCAGTGATTGCTAGCTACATCCACCTCCGCTGCATGGCGCTACTTGCGGAACATGCTCCGGGAGCCTCCGCCGCAGCTGCGTCGACGAGATTACGAGAATAACAACGTTCCTCCTCTATTCATCTCGCCACACATCGGCCACTCAACACCCATGGTGTCACAGAAGGTGCACACCAAGTGCTCGATGGAGTGCCTATGAAAAAAATACAGATAGCTGAAGAATGAGGCTTGTGAGCAACCTGCAAAGTCAGACATCTACTACTCCTCAGTGGCCATGGAGTTCGGATGCCACTGAGCTGCTCAATCTGAAGCTTCAAGCTACAGAAGGCCGTGAGCAGACCATTGCTGTAATGACCCTGGGTCCAATAGCCATGCCACTGATCGACACTCTTATCTCTATATCTATGGCTATTGGATCACATCATTTGTCTCAACAGGTTTGTATACAGATCATCATATCCATTGTATTGCTGTTTTCCTTCACTCTCTGTTGATAAATTGGATAACTTAGACAATGTTTCCCCGGAGAGCTATCACAAATAGAATATCTGCAATGCAATTGACGAGATGGCTGCCATGGATATTGTTTGCAGTGATAGAATGCACATGGAGGCTTACTGCTTTCTATAATATTATTGATATAGCAAAGATCAGCTTGTATAACTGCTTAACTTGTTCTTCTCGGAAGTAACGGAGCAATTTTCCATGGTACAATTTCACTTCTTAATATTTTCCTGCATGATTCTCAAAAGATTGGTTCACTCACGTTTTGTAGAACCAAATCAGTTACTCTCTCCATAAAAAAAAAAATCAGTTACTCTCACTGGTATTTGCATTTAAAAGAACAACACATATGTTCAGTTTTCTTTTTGTACTGTTGATATGGTTCTTATTTTCATGCTCTGAACAAATGGGCCCAAATTGGCTTCATACAATCCTTCTTTCTTAGGTTTTGTAAATCCAAAGAGTTGCACAAAATTGTGAATTATCATAGCACCATGTTCAACACTAAAGGTATCATACAGTCCACAGGCCACAGGTAATTTGAAAATCTGAACTAGCATTCAGATTTAGTATCACTAAATGTCTCAGTTTGCCAACCCAAAATTACTCATCTAGGTCGTCATGAATAATATAGTGAGCTATAATAGTAATAAGATTATTTACAATAGAATATACAATGGAGCAGCAAGGGATAAAACCTGCAACTTCTAAAAGTAGGAATCTAGAACAATAGCAGTGTTTTAGGTATAGTCCTTTTGTCTACATCTGTTGAAAAAAAATATTACTTACTCTTTCGCTCTTCCAACAAATGTCCGATGTTGGTGGCTATTCGTGTTATCTAACAGTTATATGCTGCTCATCTACAATCTTATGTTTCATCTACTGTACTGATAATGCCACCATTTTTTAGATACTGTACACGTGCTCCAACAATGTCTGCTTTGTTTTTCTACGTACAAGATTTGGACACAAAATGGTTTGTGGCATCTCTCAGTTTGGTGTATATAAGTGCCACCATTTTTTTGCTACTTCAGAGTTGCTTCAATCGTTTGCTATGCCAAACCTAAGTAGACTGATAGCCACAATAGTTTATGGTGACGCTCATTTTGGTGTATATACTATCACCATTCTTTTGCTACTTCAAAGCGCGATTCAATGATGTTTAGTACACTAATATGCCTCTTATGCAATATATATTCAATGGTATATCCATGAACTACACACACACAAAGTATGCCTCTTATATTATATATTTTGTATGCTCACAAATTCTGCTTCGAATCCTAAAAAGTGTTTGTGCGTGAAATGAATTTCCAAGAACACGCACAACTTGGTAAACCAAGATCACAACAAGCGACCTTTGTAACCACGGTACCAAGCAATATCATGGAAAAGGAAGGGAAGGCCCAGGCCTGGGGCCAACAATGAAATAGCCAAAGGCCCAGTCAATGGTCTGAGCGCGGCAACGCCGCGTGTTGTTTCTAGTTAAATAATTAATCACTACCCACTAGAAAGCATTAAATCATATTACTATGTAGCCATAATCTTATTTCCGAACGTTTTAAAAATCTATTTTCTTCCAGAATATGAATAGACACCAAGCATATCCACTCTACCAACTAACCATTAAAAGTCTAAAATCAACAAAAAGGATGTTGTTATTTGTAAAAATATTACAAGGAATAAGAATAAGTGGATGATGGAATAATATAAAAACTTACTGAGGTTGAGCAGTTAGCCCTTTTGTATTAGGTTGGGCTTCTACAACAGTGCAAGTCACTCGTGGAGGAACCGTAGCAGACATTGGCCGGCCATCAAAGTATTGTAGATTCACCTTCATTTCATCTGTTTATAAGTGGGAAGTAAGTGGGGTGTAAGGATTTTAACAAACACATTATAAACTATAAATTCCAAACTGCGCACACGAAATTCACATGGACACTGCAAATTCAAAAGTTGGCCAGCTGCTACCGTTGGAAACTATAAAAATTTAAGCACAATAATAAAAAGCAACTGTAAAAATGGTAAACATTACTAGATTAGTAAATATCAGTTTTATGGCAAAACTCAAGTCTTCCGCTTAGAGTATTAATCTGAATCTTGTAAGTTATCATGTTATGAAAACTGAAAGCTAATACTACAGCACCATCAGTTTTCATAAATGAGGGAGTAATAACTCATAAGAGAATTCAATAGTTCAGTGTACAAATATTAAAATATAAGCACATTTTTATTTTTTGAAATCATCATAATTCCATCTTATTGTCAATTACTACTCAGTTGAACCTTTCAGGTATGCAGCAGCTTTGCCAAACAGATCCTTTGAAACTTCAATTTGCTCAAACGTTTCAGGCCTGGTAAAAAAGATACCAGGTTAGATACTTAGATCACGATTAAAAGTAAATATGGACAGTGTCACAGCTTAGCATATGAATAGTTAAATGACAAGAAATGTGGGAAATGAAACCTACTTCATAAGCATCACAATGTCTCCTTCCTGATACAGATATGTGAATGACTTCTCCTCGACAAAAACTCCTGAGTGTGTTCACATAGAGCATTTAATAATTAGACTAGCATTATGAGCATGATTGTATGTTCAAAACTGAAACAAACGTGTTCTTATAGATTCGAACTGACACCAAACTGGATCTTGTTGCCCCTTTCCCAATGCAAATGGTGGCCAGGCCAAGACAAGGCAATTAGTTCAGTCTCGTTTAAGAGTAGTTGGCTAGACAGGAAGGCTGAAACTTAGCCAGGATCCAGCTGGAACCAGATAGTTTTGGACGTCTTCTCACAAAAAACAGTTACATTTGGCACTGTAATCATTTATATTTTATTCAATGTTATTAAAATAATGTTATATGACACCCTAAATAAAGAATATAATGTAAACAGGAGAAAGAAGTGCCCACGTAAAACACATGTGAGAAGGTTTCAGGGGGATGGTTACATGAACGGGGGTAGTTTGGCTACGACATAAAGGCTTGTATGGCTATATCTTAGCTATTAAAGTTGCTTTTTCAGTAAGAAAAGAAAAAAAACAACATACTCTCAAGGGCCTCGTCAGTACGAAATCTTTCTGTTATTTTGTTTCCAGTGTCAACATCCCTCAGTTCAACCTGCAACACTCAAGTGTTCAAAAATAAAACAATGTAAGTGCTGGGCACTTGTGATTGTGGTAGCGAAGTATGAGGCACCAATTGCTGCAGTAAATAAATGGTGAAACAAAATAAATGACCTGAATTGTGGCCCCTCCTCTTCCTTGATGCGAATGTTGTGCTTTTATTACCTGAACAAAGCATAACCAAGTCAGGAAACAAAACAATGCTTGTTCTTGTAATGAACACAGGTATAAAGTAGTAGGAACTTCATCAGAACAGTAACTACCAATTGATGCAGAATACAGAAAGAACTTCTGTACCTGATAAATGCGACCTTGAATAGTTGGCCAAAGGGATAGGGATGAGTAAGTAATGGTCTGCGATGCTTGAAGGAAAAAGTAAAACACAAGAGATGTAAGCACACACCTCTTCTTTGTATTACATTTCCAAGTTTCACCTACAATATATGAACATAGTCACAAAGTTAATCAGCGCATAGTGCTTCAGAAAAGACAGAAGAGTACAGAAATGAAAAAAAGCATTTGGAGGACCAGGATATAAGGATAATAACATGACATAAAATGTGTTTTTGCACAGGCATTTTTAGACCATGGCTAAGCCTTCCTACTGATCGCTGGCTGTAGTGAGTTTACTTTAGAAGAATAGTGCTTTCTTGCACGCGTATTACACAGTTTGCACATTTTAATCCATGACACGTTTTCAATCTCTGAGATGAATGATCATGACTACTGCAATAAACTCTCAGCTATACCCTGCCTAGCCATTCCGTATAACATGCCTCTGCATCCTGAACTGAATAATTTCTCCCAGAAACAAACGGACGACTATCTAATCCTGCCGCTGACAAATCACAAATGAACAAATCATCTTAATCATTTTCGCATCGAATTAAACAGAACAACTGTCACTAAAACAGTTAACGGCGCCAAGCCATTAAAACCCAATATAAACCCTGCGCACGGATCGAGCGAGCAGAATCACGTAAAGGAGATGAAGAAGAGTCGGAATCCATACGTCGGAGCCGAGCATCTTCGCGCCGCGGCGCTGGATGGCGGCCCACGGAGCGGCGGCAAGCGAGCCAGAGGCCGCGAGCGGGGCCCACCGCGCGGCGGCGGCGAGCGTGGCCACCCCATGGGCGCAGCCGCGGGAAGCGGCGGAGAAGAGAGGGAGGCGGCGGGAAGCTTCCAGAACCTTCCGGAGGAGGATCTGCATCGCGAAGCCGGCGCTGCTGATGCTCCCCTTGCGCGGCGAGAAGAAGAGAACCGAATCGCAGCGCAAGGATATGGGCCGAGCCCAGCATTTGGGGTGGATTCAGGCCCACGAAACTCTGGGTTCTTTCGCCATTTTTCGGCCTCTTGTTTCACTGATTGGGTGGCCCCTGAAATCCAAAACGATGATGGGGGTGGCGGGACCCACCTGTCCCCTGCCCGAGGTCAGCCGTCGGCAGCAGCGGCCCAACCAACCAGGCGGCAGCACGCACGCGTACCCGCGGCGTCCCCACCGGTCACCACCACCCGCCCCCCGTCCCCAAAATAAGCTCGCGGATTTTTTCCTTTTGCCAAATCTAGCCTCCACACGCGGAGAAATTTCCGAAGCGGAAGAATCGAAAGGGAAGAGAGAGAGCCGGAGAAGAGATGATGCGCCGCGCTGCCGCCGCCGTGGCCGTGGCCCTCGTCGCTGCCGTTGCTGGCGGCGCCACAGCCGCCGCGGGGGCACCGAGCGAGGGCACATGCGCGCGGAGGGACGCGCCGCCGTTCCTCGACGCCGTTGGATCGCGCTGCCCCTTCGTCCGGATCGAGCCGTCCCCGCCTGTCGAGGTAGGCGTCATCTTCTATTCTCCTCCTCCACCGCCTAATCGGCCAATCTACGCCGGCCGCCACCATCCGCAGCTTTCCTGTCAAAATCTCTACATGCCAACGCGGGAATTAGGAGCGGCGTGCTGTTTTTATTTTCAATTCGCCTCCGGGATAGGATTTGCTTGCAAAACCGGGAGATATTAGAGGAACGAAGCAGAGAAAGATGCCATGATTTTTTTTTCTGTTAGAAATATTCGGACGATGATTGGTGCGAATCTTGTCCTTGCTAATTAATCCTATCTACGGAGTAGTTTTAAAAAATAATTAATCCTATTTTTTAAAACTTGAGTGACAAAAATAGCAACACGGGAACCTTCTCAGATGCAGTTTTGTAATAAACCAGAGCAATTGAGGAATCCAGACACCCGATAAACCTTTGTTGTGCAGAAAATGTGTTTATGAATGCAATTGGCTGATGATAGACAAAAGAGGTTAGTTGACTTAAAAAGGGGGGGCAGCCAGGTAGGATTGGTGCTGTGAGGGATAATTGACAAGATGTAAGATGCATTTTGGGGTTGAAGGAGTTTGGGAATCGGGGTTATGGTTCAAAGGAAGGCATGATTATGCGTGTTTGAATTTCGGCAAAGAAAGACACCTAGTGACAATACCACATTGATGACCTTCATACTTAATCAAGCAATTTGACAGTAGAGAGGTTATTTTGGTAGTAACTTTTACAACCAATCCCTGAGCAACACTACTTTTCTTTTCTGTGATAAGTTGTTTGTTTTGTAAATCATATCTAAAATTTGAACTTCAGGTTATTAGCCAGATATTTAAAAATAATAGGAAATGCAAAACTACTTTTACATGCATCATGCATGTACTGCCACAAGAGTTCTGCAAGGATGTCGCAATGCTTATAATCTGAGATGGTGGTTTGGATTTTGAGAGGTGGTTATAGTTACATGTGCATCCATGTACAAATCGGAAAACCCATATTTCCGTTGTAACATGGTTCGTAAGAAGAATGGGTACACTGTGTTTACTTATCTTTTGGTTAATGTTGTCACTGGAATGGGAAATATTATCCACCTAAAACTATCTTCGTAATTTTCTGCAGATCCATTAGCTAGCTATAATTTTATCCACTCATGACACATTTTTACATGATGAGGTTTCTTGTTTGTTACTTGATTAATTGAAAACTCTGGCAGTGTAACGAATGTGTATAGTTCATAATACAATTTTGGAAAGTTGTGGCATGGTCAGTAGTACTTAATATACCTTGTCTTTTACTGAAGGTGAGTGGTGAGGCCGTTGATACAGAGTTGAACCTTCGGCGTAGGGGCGCTTCGTACTCCATTCTCTTTTTCGCTGCATGGTGTCCATTTTCGAGCAAATTCCGACCAATATTTGAAGCTCTCAGCACAATGTACCCTCAGATACATCACTTTGCTGTTGAAGAATCTTCTGCCACACCTAGGTATGTGAATTTTGAACTTTTAGTTTTAGTTTACTGAATTGAGGCAATTTGTCCATTTTTGAACAAATATTGTCTGTTCAGTGGATTGCTGCTCATTGTACTGCATCTGCTTACTGTAGTTTGTTTTCAAGATATGGTGTTCGCGGCTTCCCAGCCATTCTTCTTGTAAATGAGACTACTATGGTTCGATATCGGGGTTCAAAAGATCTCAGCTCTCTGGTAGATTTCTATAAAGAAACTACAGGTACCATCATTACTCATCCATGCATACATAGCGATTGAATGATCACAGATTCTTTCAAATATGCTTTACTTGGGACTTGAGCAAATCTAATGTTTGAGAATATAGTCATTGGGTTCCCTTTATTGGAAATTTGTTGGACTAAATTTTTCTTTATTTTTTTACTTGGTTGTGTATTTTTTATTTAATTTTTTTACTTGGCTGTGTGCTTTCTTGTATTATCCTTGAAATTATTGCTGCCGCCTAATGGTGAATCAGCTGTTGCACCCATTAATGGAAAAAAAAAAGACTCAGAAGCTCTTAACCCATGACCCCCATTGAACCATGCACCAAGATTGCAATCTTATTATGACGTTTTACTCTTTGAAGTTTTTGCATGATTGATGCTTGTGAATGTACACAAGAAGCATGGTGTAATAGTTCTGTGGCAATTGGACATGCTCAATCGCTCATAGCAACATGCCATTATAATATGGATTTGACTCCATTATCCAAACAACTAAACAGGGAGAACTTGCTACATTTGTGGTCTTGTCGGTAGTTATACCATTAGGTCCCTTCTAGTACTTCAAAGCCTGTTTTCTGAAAGATGTTTTCCTGCTGCAGGTCTTGATCCAATTGCACATCTTGATGTTGTTCAGCAAGAGAGTGCAGGAAGCTTGAGATCCATCTTCCCATGGGATCAATCTCTTCGTGAAATGGCAAAAGATGAGCCCTATTTGTTGCTTGCAGTTCTTTTTATCATCCTGAAGATTGTGGCATGCTTGGTACCTGTTGTCCTGTCTCATCTGAGAGCCTTCTTAGTTGTGCGCGTCCGAAACTTGAACTTGGGGATCCGTAGGGGATCAAACCAGCTCTTGGATCGAGCATTGAATGTACTTGATGTGAGGAGGCTTTGGAGCAAGTTTAGACTGAGCAATAAGGCAACGGACCTAAGGAAAGGAGCAAGTAACGCTCGAGCTTGGGCTTCCTCGTTTGCCTCTGTTTCACTGGGTGAACCGTCATCTTCAAGGCAAGCTTAGGCCTTTTGGAGGTGTTGTTTGTTAGGGTAGCTTCTCACATGGTCTGAAACCATATTTAATCTTTGTTTCCCATCCTGCCATGTACCATGTTCTCTGTTCTGTGCAGTCAGGAAATGGGGATACCTTACAGGCATGTAAATTTTGAGGACATCATGTGCTGTTGTATATTAGGAATATCTTTGCATTTGCTGATGCAATGCCTAATCTTTCTGTCCATTAACTACAGTAAATGGCTGTGTATCATGAACATCTTTGTAGTTTTTTTAGGATTTCTTCTGCTTGTGGTGCTGTATTGGTAATTTGCACTGTACTCTCAATCAAAAAACTCGGGTTCACTTTGCTATTCTGTTTTAATCCAGCATGAAGAGCTTGAAGCCTGGGCCATTGATCTTTGGAACTCAGTTGCTATCTTGAGTTGTAATGGTTACTATATTGTTTGGAAGAAACAAGATCACGCGAAATCTGAATCAGTGAACTTTGTTACTTCCTCCGACGATTTGTCTTTTAAGGTTTCTTAAGTTTTACTGTTCCGTCTGATTATTCATTGCCGTTTCTGGTCGCTATCTTATCTTCTGCACAAGCTTCAGAACAGATGTCGCCTGTACCTGCTGTTACCAACTGGTGTGTATATCTTCCTTTGTTGGTTTCCTTTGTTGGCTCGTATTTTTTGAAAGACCGGTTCATGTGCATTTTGTTTATTGTCTCCTTTGATTGACCATGTCTGCGAATGGACCATGTTCTATTATGTTATGCAGTTTTCTGTGAATTTGATTTGACTTGCAATGGACCATGTTCTATTTGTTATGCATTTTTCTGTGAATTTGATTTGACTTGCATAAAACATTCTGGAAACGCCCCTCATAATTTGATGGAAAAGGATCGATGTGGATGCGGATTAGGTTGCAGTGGCATCTAATTCTGAAAGCTGCTGAGAGGGACAGATTTAATGAGTTATGCCGTCTAATTAAATCTACCAAGTAGCGTAGTACATGTATATACGTATGCCTTTGCAAAATAAAATTTTGGGAACTATTTTTGGTATGGGTGGTCTAAATAAGACCCATTTATATTTGCAGACAAAGGAGGTAATCAAAAAAAGGTAGTAGTAAAGCAATTTGATGAAGTAATCTTAGTCAGATTTGACGAACATTTATGCTTGCGGTCTTAATTAGATACTCTGCTGGGGAGAGCGGTGGGCGTCGCGGGCGATGAGGGCTTCCAGGTCGACGACGGGCAGCTCCTCCTCCTCCTCCCTCAAGCAGCTCTGGGCCGCCAGCTCGTCGTACGACTGGTCGCCGAAGACGTTGAGAGCCATCAGCTCGCCGGCGTGTCGCTGCTTGCCGTGCAGCCTGCGGGCGTTGGCCTTGAAGGTGTCGAAGCGGGCGGGGTCGCGCACCGCCTGGTGGTGCGCAGCCCACCGGCCGTACAGATCCCAGAGGGCGGCGTCGGACTCGAGATCCCCCGCCGTGAAGTAGAAGCCGCACTGCGCCGGCACCGCCGTGGCCACCAGGGCGACGAGGCAGAGAGCGACGGCCGCGGCGAGCCTGCTGCTCTTCATCATCTTGGACGTCGACTGCTACTAGAGTGTGGGCTGGGCTGGGCGTGGATGGGGAGGGGATGTGCCTGCCTGGGCCGCCGGGGCTCTCTATTATATATCCGCCGGCCAGCCCAAATAGGAAAGGAGCTCACGCGTCTCCCATCAATTTTCATTTTTCAAATCTCAAAAAAAAACAATTTTCATTTTTCAGTGACAGTGCCGCGTAACCGAAGGTTAGATATAGGTTGTAGAACATGGCTCTGCTACTATTTCTACAAGACTATGCTTGCACAAATATAAGACGATTATGGGAACCTCATTTTGCATATGTTGTATAATTGTCAATGTAAGATTGTTTGAGTTTAAAAATTGGATGCCAAGTTCTAACAGTTTCTCCTGCTTCCTCAAACAATTTCTAATCTATGTGATCGTGGAGTTATGGTGGGTTAATGAGCTAGCTAGTTGCAGTGATCTTTCATGCTGTCCTCTCTGAGGCTCACAGTATGCTCAAATATATTTTATACTGTTTTAGTGTTTAGGCACTAGTGGTATGGACAGATGAAATTGACATCTGAGGAGCTGGGAGCATGGCTTTGTCCAGTCTTAGGAACAAAAGATGACATATTCATTGCCGTTTCTGGTCGCTATCTTATCTTGGATTTCTGCAGAAGCTTCAGAACAGATGTCGCCTGTACCTGCTGTTACCAACTGGTGTGTATATCTTCCTTTGTTGGCTCGTGTATTTTTTGAAAGACCGGTTCATGTGCATTTTGTTTTTTGTCTCCTTTGATTGACCATGTTCTATTATATTTTTCGCGAATGGACCATGTTCTATTATGTTATGCAGTTTTCTTGACTTGCATAAAACATTTTGGAAACGCCCCTCATAATTTGATGGAAAAGGATCAATGTGGATGCGGATTAGGTAGCGGTGGCATCTAATTCTGAGGGGGACAGATTTAATGAGTTTGTTATGTTGTCTAAGGCCAGTCTCAGTGCACAGTTTCACTACACGATTATATCTACATCAGAAACTAGATAACCGTACCAAAGGAGTGTCATGGTGATGAAACTCTTCTCACATCCCATGAAACTCTCGCTTCTCTCTCCTATGTCACATCAGCACATTTAATGTCATGAAATCCTCCATGAAACCCCACTGAGACTGGCCTAATTAAATCTACCAAGTAGCGTAGTACATGTATACGTATGCCTTTGCAAAATAAAATTTTGGGAACTATTTTTGGTATGGGTGGTCTAAATAAGACTATGAATGTGATATTTAAATTAGGAGTAATAGGCATTGCAGCAAACTGAAATCTAAAATAGCTAGCTAGATTTCACAAGACGTCTTAATCAATAACATTAAGCCTATTATTTTCCTGACATAATGGCGTTCTCCATGGATGGGTCCAAACTCCAAACCTTTCGCATTTTCTGCCTGAACTGGATCAGACAAAGACAGGAAAAAAAATGAGTAGAAATGAAGGTAGAAGTCCCCGGTGGTAGGCCCCAAAGAAAACTTTCACCCTTGTCACCTAGCAGGCTAGCAGCAATGCTAGCTAAGCCCAAACTCTCTCAAAATTGGTTTGGTTTGCTATTTCCCTTGCTGCAACAGGTGTCCTGTTCCCACTGCCTGATGGTTCTTCTCCAGTCGTTTCCCTCCAGAAAAACACAAAGTATCCTTCCATGCCACCACTTGTGTTGATTCCTGGGGAGCATCCATTCTTGACCACTCTAGGTATCATCGCTGCAAATGTCCAACTATATAGATCCCTGACCCTGATCCAAACTTGCCCGTGAACAGAGGAGAGCTTCCATGGATGCGATCAGCCTTGACGAGTGGGAGCTCCTGCCCGACCACAATAGCTCCTTCTTCTTGGAAGAGAAGTGCAGCAATGGCGGCCATGGCGCTGCCGGCGGTAAGGACCAGCTCTTGCTCGGCGCCGAGCTGGTCGTGATCGACATGGACCACTTCGCCCCTGCATCTCACCCTCCTCTCCATGATTGCATCCTAGGTGAGGAGGCCAAGAAACCACTCCTCCAGCTATCATCACAACAAGATGCCTCTGTACATGATCCGGCCATGGAATTCAAGGACATCGTCGTCGTGCCGGTCGAGCCGAGGCGAGAGGAGCTCGTGAGCAAGGTGACCGAGATACTGATTTATGATGCTGCAGAAGAGGAGGACACGATCGAGTCCCTTGCTGCTGATGGTGTCAAGGAGGCTGATCAGGACGAGGTGATGGTTGCATCCGCTGTACCTGATGGTCGGGAGGAAGAAGGCGTCATCAGAAATGGCTTCACCATGGGGAACCTGAAGGTTAACGGTGTCGGGGCGCTCTGCTCGTTTGGGGTTGCAGCTGCCACGTTCTTCATCTTCCTGCTTGGCGGCAAGCAGCAGCACTGGCAGAAGCGGCAGGATCACAAGATCAAGCTCCAGATGTATGCCGGCGATGAGGTTCATGACTCTTCCCTGATGCAATTCAGCTCTGTTTTTAATATATATCTGCGACATTCCTAACGGCATGTTCTTGGATTAAGATATTGCTTGCTTAAACTTTACTCCTCTTTTTTAAAAGTATGCTTAAACCTCACGTATACGTTGGCGCAAAAGTATTGAAAAGAATCTTTGGATTTGTAGACCGGATTGTTGCAGAATGGAATCTTGGGATAGGTTATGGTTGCTAAAGCACTGATAGAGAAATGGGGGTATTCTGATCTCTGACAGAAATTTGCTTGTTTGATCTGCAGAGGATTCAGCAGGTTGTGGAGCAGGCATCCAGACTGAACCAGACCATGTCGTCTGTCATGGGAGGCGCGTCATCGGCACGGGCAAGCATCTCATTTGGCGGGTACTACCAGGGTTTTTGATGCGTCAGAACTTGGAATTTTATGGATGATTAGTACTAGATCCCGGTTTGTACATTCATTAATTGGCCAGGCCCAGCTGCCAGTGACCTGCGTGTGTATACTATCATTTCATCGCATCATGTACATGTCCTGCTACTAGTTGTGAATATTTTCGTAACATTGTGTAGATCAAATTGTAAGAACATCACTACGCAGAAATGTAGATATCAGATGCAAAATTTTGTTCGAGGGCTTCATGGTTCTTGGATATGCATGACCGTTCACTGAATCTGGTCGCCATTACGCCAAGACAGACTGCTGGTTTGTCGATTAGTCCACCGCATAGCACCGACAGTGATCTCCTCCCCTTCCCTTCATCCACGTTCCGAGAAACTCCGTCGAGAAAAATCTAGGAAAATTTGTTCGAAAAAGAAAAATCTAGGAAAATGACAAGTTGATATTCCAAGGGATCTGAAAGGCGACACGTCGAAAAATCTGGCATCCATGTGCCAGTCGATAAGGAGGAGCCATCATCTCTGAACAATGCTCTGTGAGGCTGTGACAGCAATGGCTGGGACTGGTCCAGGGAGATGAGCCTGACACCGTTGTTCGTGACGCTGACGCTGGAAGGCGCGCTCCTTGGAAAATTCAGTGGATTCTTTGGAACCAACAAATTTGAAGCGAAAAATAATTGGATGTCTCTGTTGACTTGGTTGGTGCCTTGTGGAGTTGTGGTACTGGTATCCACAATGCAGGCAATGAGCCAAATTGCTGAGCGCGTCCATTTCAAGCCCATGAACTCAATTCAATTATTCAAGGCCCATCATCTGCCACGTCCCCATCCAGAGCCCATTTGTCGAAAATCACGGACTTCTGGACTTGTTCTGACTTCTGAATCTTCTGATTGTTCCGGACCGACTCCTCCTTGCCGGGAACGCAAGAGTGAGACCAGAGGCCAAATCCAAATCCTCACGTGCAGTGATGAGGTGAGAGACAGACTGGTAATGGCGTATAGTACGACACTATCACTCCAGCTTAGGGCATCCGGCTGGCGATCAATGCCGGTTGCCGGCATGTCCTCAGTACGTACGTACGCACGCGCTCAGCTCTGTTGAGCAGCTACAGTATCTGATCAGTGATCAGTGATGAAATCAGAGACAGTGCCCTGGCCCCGGCGGCGGGCGGCTCAACGAACTGACAGCGCTGCTCCTTGAATGCAACGGATCCCAGGATGAGGGAGCCGTTAGCTGCATCATCAAAGCCGAGAGACCGGTTGCTGTGGTTAGTTATTATTACTGCCATCGTTGGCTCGAGCAATGAATGTGCTGCTGTTCCGGACCCGAACTGAACCAGGGTTTCAATTCGCAAGGAGAAAGATGCCGGTGCGTAAAGACGACGGTGTAGGTAGTAGAAAGATCACCGGTAGACAGCCGAGATGCATTCAGATTTCCTATATATCTCCGCGCCGTACGAAACCCCGTATGCTATGCCCTGTTCGGGCACAGGAGATTTCCTGGAGCTGTTCCCCTTGAAGCTCCGGCGCTGCGGCCGCCGGACGGCCGGCCGGCGTTGTCGGCCGGCCGGTCGGTCGGCTGGGTAGGCCGGGCCCCACTCCCACGTCCGTCCTCGTCGTCGTCGGTGACGGTGACGGTGAGATGAGAATCCTCCGGGCGGCGCTGGAGTCCAGGGGAGAAGGGGACAAATGAATCCAGGCTCGAGCGCGAGGCGATGCACAAAAGGATGGGCCGCCGGCCGGTCCGTTGGTCGAGCGCAGCCATGGCGCACTCCACGTGTGGCTGTCCGTCGTCCATATCGCAATTAATCGCTCGTTCAATTCATTTCACTGACTGACTGAGTGATTGAGTGAGTGAGTGATTATTGATCGATGCTAACCTTACTTAAACCACCACGTGCGAGCTGATCGATCGAGCTTCTGGCGGTGCGTCCCGATCGGTACGTAACAACGGTGATCGATCAGCGGGCCGGGAAGAAAGCTCCGTCTAACGACGACAAACAGATAAACATTGGATTGTTTTTTTTGTTTGCCCTTATCAATGGATATATTGGGTTCAGTTGATCCGTTCGCATTATTGCATCCATCGCATGCATGAGCTCTCAGTGCCGCAGTGGCAGTGCAGTGCATCAGAACTGGAGCTCTCGATCGGCGTTCATGCATTCGTGCGTTGAGCCGTTGAATTGGTCGCGGCCGCATCCTCGCCATGGCCCATGGGGATCCATTTTGTGATTTGGGTTACATGTACAGGCCGACCTTCATACCTGCCGGCTGCCGCCCGAGATTTCACCAGCACATTTCCTTGCTGTTGGACGCGACGCGACGCGGTACGACACGACGAATCCGCACCCTCATGCTCATCCATGGCGATGGACTAATGAAAGAGCATGCGTGCACGCGCGCAGGCCGAGTTGACGTGGGTAGTAACTAGCTAGTAGCTAGGGGTGAGGAGGCCGGCGTGCTGCCCGCCGCCGGCCGGGGAAAGGGGAGACCGGCCGGCTGGCCAGGCGATGACCAAGCAAGCAACAAACGAGCGCGCGTGCAGCAGAAATAAAAGGGTAGCTCCTCCTCAGTCCTCACGTACTCCTCATCTCAAAAGAAAAAGATCGACTAATAAGATACCTGAAAAGTGCATGCAGATTTTTCCCGTGCCCCATCACGCCGTTGTTGTTTTTGTTTCCATGCAACGATCGAGCTAGCTGTGCAGGGTGAAGCTGAAGACGTGAAGTCTAGCGCAAGCAAACGCATGCCTCAGCTCCCACCTCCGATCCTGGCAAGGCATGCTGCAGGGGATGATGACATGAATCAAAGCGTTTTCTGTCCCCTGCTTCTACCTAGCTAGCTCGATCGATCGATCACTATAACTGTTCTAGCTTCTTCTCATATGCTTACACTGCCTGTGTGTTGAAGCTGGCTGCAATCGAGATCCCCAGCCCTGGCTAGCCTAACAATCAAAAAGATCGAGGCACACAGCCTGCCGGCGTTGTTCAAAGCAAAAGGCTCTATATATCTGGCTGTGGTCTCTGTCGGGGGGAGGATAAGTGCAGATCAAGCAAAGCAAAACTTGGCTCCAGCCAGAGGCTCCGCGGCTGCATCTGCATGCACGCCCAGCGCTGTTTGCGTGCCTGCAGCTAGGCACAATGAGTTGAAGCTTTTTATTTTTTTCGTTCGCGCCCAGTGCATGGCTAGCTGTGTGCTGGGTTGCTTGGCCGCGTAGGGAGGGACAGATAGCTAGCTAGCGTTGCACTGCCTGCCTGCTACTTAGACCAACTCCAGCAGGGGCCTCTGTATGGGCCTCTACTTCAAAATTTAGAGGCTTGAAACAAAAATACAACTCCAGCAGGACCTTCAAATGGATCTGCATTTTGCATAGGCCTCCAAATCTCCCCTCCAAGCCTCCATTCGGCCCTCCAATTCCCCCTCCAACCGTGGTCCCATGGTTTCTTTTTTTTTCTTTCCTTCACTTTGCTTCGCACCGTGAGCCGCGCTCCGCCGCGCAGCCGCTGCCCTTCTTCCCCCATTCCCGAGCTCCAATCCGACCCACGCCGCCGTCTCGGCGCCCGTGCCGGCACCGCGTGCAAGGAAGGCCCGGCAGACGACGAGGAAGGGCTCGCGGCTGCAGACGAGGTGGTCGTCCTCGTCGCCGCAGCGCGGGCGGAACGCCGTGGCGGGGACGAAGCGGGCGGCGTAGTCGCAGGGTCTGTCGTCGTCGTCGTCGTCAATGAGGTTGGCGAGGAAGCCGAGCATGGGGCCGCGCGGTGGCGTCGACGCTGCAGGTGACGCCCGTCCATCCGGGGGCGGCGCAGGCGAGCGGGGTGGTGGGCCAGTTGATGCGCGCGGGGGCGGTGCCGCCGCGGCCGACCACCGCGAGGAAGGCGAGCAGCGCCGCCTTGTCGGCTTCCGGCTCATCCGACGCGAGGCAGCAGAGGAGCAGGAGCGCGAGCGAACAGCTTGCAGCTTGTACTATGAGAACAGCTTGTGCCTGTGCAAATATGTTCTATTTTAGTCAGGTTGTCCCTGTGTGTGCAGGTTCTGGAAAAAGAACCTGA
Organism: Echinochloa phyllopogon; assembly: GCA_033239725.1. Classification (NCBI taxonomy): domain Eukaryota; kingdom Viridiplantae; phylum Streptophyta; class Magnoliopsida; order Poales; family Poaceae; genus Echinochloa; species Echinochloa phyllopogon. Next base: position 3,084,280 of record BTCW01000009.1, on the reverse strand, counting down.
ATGCTTCACCCTCTGAACTACGAAACCTCAGGTTGCTTTGTATTGGCTGATGGCTAAACTTGAATGTGCTTCTGTCTCAATGGTTCAGATACATTGCCTGAAACCTGAATGCTGCTGTTATGCTGCAATGGTTCTGAAGCTTGGTCTTGATGCTCCTTTGGTTTGTGATCTGACTGCTGAGCAGAGAGATTGCTCGGCTGACCATATCTGCTGTTACACCAACAGAATGTTTTTGGCCAGAAAATTCAGAGATTCAAAATGATGCAAAATTCAGGAACGAGAAGTCATGTTTTGCGATGTCACTAAGATGGATGAGCACCAGAGGGCATATGTTATGGCCAAGAGAGCAGAGCTGGCAAAGGCGGCATGTGCTAATGTAGGCGAGAGTACAAGTGTTGGAGAGAGCTTCGTGAGACCCGAATAGGTTAGATCAGCCAAGTGAGAGTGCAAGTGTAGGGGAGAGCTTATTTATGCCTGAGACTTTATTGGTCACTGAATTCTTATGGTGGAAAAAGAATTCTTATGAGCTTATCAGTGTTGGAAAAACTGATTTATTGTTTATTGTGATGGTGGATGCTTATGGTGGACCAAGTACTCTGTAATTTATTGTTTATTGTTTATTGTGGTGGACCAATAATTCTTATGAGCTTATCAGTCTGGAGCTACTGCTGTATGATGTGCTGTTCTGAAAGCATAATATATCTGGATGCATTGCAGAACAGGCAGCTGTCAAGATGGATGCATTGTCCTGTGCCTATGCTCCTTTTGTGTTGTGCAATATGACCTGTGCCTGTGCTCCTTAATATTGCTTAATATATCTGTGCGCCAGTGCAATTCAGTTTTGAAAAAACGAGCTTGTTTTAGGTGCAGGTGTGATTTTGCTGTTTTGTGCCTGTGCCTGTGCTTAATATATCTGGAGCTTGTTTTGTGTTGTGGATTGAATCCTACTATACAGAATATTTTACTGTTGTTATCAGGAATTCAGTATGCTGGATCAGGATGTTTGGTTCCAGCTCTGCAGGAGATACTATTTAGCAGATTTGTGTTTTCATATTCATAGTTGCTGCTGTTATCTCAAGTTTTTCTTGATGGTCTGTAGTTTCCTTGCACATCTAACCTCTCCTTTTTGTCCAGATTTGATGATCTCACAGAAAATCAGAAGGAAAAATTGTTCTCTGAACATGAAGATCTCCTGCTGCTACTGCTGTTGGTAAGCTTCTGGCAGTCAGATAGAATATCTGAAGTGATGGCAGAATACAGGTACTAGAATTCAGAAAGTATTCTGATGCAGATCAAGATCTCTGCAGCTGTGGTACAAGTTCAGAATACCATATACAAAATAAGTCACTGGAACCTGTGAGCTATTCTGATGGCAGCTGTGTTCAAAAAATTCTGAACTAAACAGATCAGCACATCACAAACAGAAGAACTAAAGATCATTTGTGAGGAGCAGCAGCAGGAAGGAATAACAATCAGCTTTCATTGACATAAGAAGCTGTCAGGTGCTTTCATTTGTTTTAGAAGCATACATCCTCATGACCAGACACTACAGAACACGACAGAATTTGGTGCAACCATGTCCCGTGAGGCCGTGACTAAAACAATAGCATGCTCAGAGAACCTTGGATGCACACGGCCAAACCAAGGGAGCTTCAGAGATTCTGAAGATCTACAAAATTGCTGCTGACCCTTCCCGAAAACTGCGTCAATTTGCTGCTGGCTGCACAGTCTTCTCCTTGGTTACAGGTTCTGAACAATACCAAAAACCGAATCAATCACGGTCAGCGGCATGATACACGAAATTCAGAATTACTGCCGAGGCAAATGGGGTGAATGAATAGAAAACGGTGGATTGGCTGATTGATTACTTGAGATGAGCGCCTTGGGGCGGTCCCTGAAGAGGATCTTGTGCCGGATGATGCTGATCACCTCGAGCTCCACCTCTGCAGGTGTCTCTTGATCCTCATCACCACCAGTCGCCTTCTTCTTCCTGAGCACCAGCAGGGGCTTCTTGAGCGTAATCTTCGTCCCGGCGAGCTTGTGGTACCCCACCGTGAAGGTGAACCCTCCCTGCTACCATCACAACCGTATCAAGAACCAACACCTCCAAACCCAATCTGGCAAGAAAACCAGATGCCAAGAGAAGACCAGCGAGCGAATCGAGACGGGGATCTCTTGCCTTGGAAGAAGAGGACGGGGAGGGGGCAGAGCAGAGGCGGCCGATGTGGAGGCCCTGGATGTCGCCGCCGGCGAAGGAGGCCTGCGGCTGCACCACGCCCTGCAGCTCCACCACGGCGAAGCAGGGAGTCTGACATATGGGTCCACAATGAAACAGAGGGCTGAGTTGAGCCTGCAAATTAGTTTTGAAGGCTTCAATTTGCATACTGGAGTTGCTCTTACGCACGAACTGCCGTCTCTCTCGGTCTCCAGTGTTGTCACTGCTAGTCCTCATGCTGCCAATGACTGATGCCTGGCTAGTGGCTACAGATACGTGTGGAGGCACTTTACGGGCCGGGACATATAAAAGAATAATCCCCCTTCCAAGTTCCAATTGGGACGATGATGGAATTCAGAGGAACACAAACAAGCAGCTTCTCGTACGTGCTAGACTGCTACTGCGTACAATCTAACAATATATATTCTACCCAGCCTGGCTACCACCACCCTTCAGGACTTCAGGTCCTATGTTGGTACAATCTGCAAGCTGGATCTTACAATCTACGAAGTACGTACGAGCTCAAACGAACTTGGTACTTTCCCTAATCTGGATAAATTATTTGTGGATGCTGCCATGCCTGATAATTTTCTCAGGTTTCAATATGTTCTTTAATTTCTTCAGACATGCTCTTATACCAATACGATGCTCGTAATTATATGATCCTTGATGAAGATGTTTCCATGGAACTAGCTGAGATGGTTTCTCTTGTAGTTTCCTGAACACCAAACAGCTGAGTTGTCGTCTCTCCCCCCCCCCCCCCCCCCCCAAAAAAAAAGAAGAAGATTAAAAACGCATTATTGATTTGCAACATCTGGCGCTTCTTACAGCTACTTCTGAAAGTGCACCGTCACTTATCATAACAAAGTCATCATTAGCGCGCCTGGCACTTTTTATCCCGGACTGATAGATAGGCTTTACCCTGTAAAGCCATTCGCTTTATCCTTTTTCCTGCGATCATTGCCACCAAACCGGGAGCAAGCAAAACTTATTTTACTTGAAACAGAATGCCCACCAAACCACAATAAAAAATACGCAGGTAAATTAAAAGTGCACACGCAGAATAATTCTTCTATTTTTCCTTTAGCCTTAACAAAAAGCTGTAAAATGTTTTTTTAAATGAAGGTAGTAGGTATATTAGTAAATTTCCAGTGATTTTATTTGGATCTTCCTTTTTTTTGGACAAATAATATGTTCTACATGGATTTATGAAATGCCCATTTTGCCAGAGCCAATCATTTCTCTAGCTGAAGTATTTCATTCATTCCAGAAATAAAGGCAGCCATGTATATCAGCACACACAATCTTCTTGCCATCATCAGCACGCCAAAGAGTATTCTCCTGCCCTTAACCTTTTCTGGATACCATTATCTGGGATCCCCAGCCACGCACAGACTTCCTGGCAAAGCCCTGCATCTGCGTGGACATGATACTATACACGCCAAAACTGCCAGCAGGGTCAGAAAGCAAAGTGACAACCAGAATGCATGGACATCATGATGATTCTACTTGGAACACCACAGTCCTAGACTAACGTGGTGTGTCACCAAGTCATCATCTGAGGATTGGAGTGCAATTCGTAGCTTTTAGTCGATAGGTAAGGTACGTAACAACCTCGTAGCTCCAGCAAATTAAAGCAGATACTGTTGCATGTCTTGTGCGAAGATCAGCCTAGCTAGAGGAACTTAATTGGTCCAATAGGAAGAGATCTAGGGAACACTAGCTAAGTGTTCATGTAGGAGCATATATAAAAGAGGAATATTATGAGTCATAGAGAAAATTTGGCTTCTTCATTTTTGGAACTAACCTATGAATTATACCAACCATTTTCCAATTGATATCATGTCAGCAAAAAAGGTTCAGAGAAGAAAAGGTTAGGTCAAACTTCCCCTATTGGTTACTCCAACTTACAAAGTAAACTCCAAGTACATTCACCTTTGATTCTAAGAGAGAAGTACTTTCAAATGTGAGTCTGTAGAGTCCTATTAAAACTCTGTCAGATAGAGAGAAAATGAATTGGCAAAGTGGCAACTCAACACCAACACCTACCATGATGGTAGTTGGCTCTAGCTAGGTGAGTAATTAATTGAGAACTAGAGATGGGACCCTAAACAACTCTTTTTCTCCATGAACAAACAAGTTTGTATCCTCATGGTGTTAGTGTGCTGCTCCACATTAGAATTTTAGGTGTTGCCTTTCTTTCTTATCGCTTTAGTTCTAGTGAGTGAAGTAGGTGCGAGATAATGGTTTGCGGGCATGGCTCACACTTTTCACATAAAGATACATATATACTATGCTTGCATAAATAAAAAAAAGTAGAATGAATGGAATTTAGAAGTTAAAATTCTGAGGATGTACTACTGATATTTCTTTCCGGCATGCCATCGGGAAAAAAAACATTCTGAAGATTGGCCAGTAATGAAAAGAAGTGGAACATTTAAATTTCTATGCATGGTTAAAGTTCAGCCGGGCTCCATCCAGCACTTTGGCTGAAACTTACGAAATATAGAGAACTGAAATAAGAGATAGCAGAGGACAATTTTATCAGCTAACTTTGAAAATCACCTCTCAATGAGCGAAAACTGTGCTGAAATGAATCCATCTTTAGAAAAATGTGGCGAGGGAACTCTGTTCTTGGGTACCTTTGCTTGGAGACGAAGCAGAGTGAGGAGGGGGATTATGATCTCCGGGAGGTGAATAAATGCGGCCTCGTGGGCGTGCAGTTAACAGATGGGATGAAACGGGCCCAGATCCAAGAAAACCTTTGTCCTTCACTCATTGATTCCTGTTACCTCACTGCACGGTACCACCGCGTACTCCCTCCGGTTTCATATTAGAATTCGTTTTGAACAAGGTTTGAGTCAAACATTGAGAATATAAATCATGAATAACATTTAAGTCGTTGAGTTTAGAAATGTGAAAATCATATAAATAGATTGGTCTTGAAATTTACTTTCATAAAAATATACATATATAACTTTTCAAGAAATATTTTTATAGAAAAGAGAAGTCAAAGTTGTACTTTGGTGACCGTGTCGCTGTCCTAAACGACTTCTAATTGAGAACCGGAGGGAGTACCTGTATTTTCACTCTCGCTGATCTTTTTTTTTTCTGATCTAAGCATATGGACATGGAGGACCAAGTACATCATAAAATTCGAAACGTCCTAGAGCAGTACAACTTGCTAAATTGCACCCAAAAAATATGCTTTTCTCCTACTATTGTCAAGATAGCTACGGTGGAATATTTTGAAATGGACATGTTGTATAGTTTTATATTCTCAATCATGCAACAAAACTATTGAGTGTTGTGTAGAATTTGGTATGTAGAAGCAATGATTGAGGACGCACGCGACACCCTTTTTTTTTGTTTGGACAATCCATTTCCATTTGAAAATTCATAACAAAGCCAAGCATGGGGGAGGTATATAAAAACCGTGAGCAAGTGGGGAAGTGATGCTTGGGTTGCGTTTTCTTTTCTTTTTTCTAACAAAAATCATAAAGGCCTTTTAAAAAAAAAATCATAAAGGAGAATACATGTAATCTCTCTTTGTTTTGTCATCTAGTGCACATATACCCAAAATTTGTCATTTTTGTATGAATTTTTGGAAAAATGATTTTGAATCTCAACTTTTGTGACGCAGTACATCATAACATGAATTATGGATGCCAAATTTTAAATATTTTCAAGACTCCAACATGTGTGTTTTGAATGAATTTTCAAGTTTCCAACTTTTATTTTCACAGGATATGGCCCCATACAGACAACAGCCAGAGATGGTCTCACCGCTCACGGCGTACCTGTACTCCTGTAGGCTGCAGCAAGACACACATACTCCAGTCATTTTCCACTGTAATGCATGTGAACCGGTTCTCCCCAGAAAAGATTTTTTTTTAAAAGAGAGCTGGTATTCTCATGGCAGGCAAGCAGTAGAGGGTTAGACTCACAAGAGAGAGAAAGCGACACCATGTGCAATCTGCAAGGGCATAGCAACTGGGAAAAAGAAACTTGATTGTGTTTATGAGAGAAAACACGCCTGTCTTTTTAGAGCAACTTGTCATCAGTTCACTTCTCTCTGAGTTATCTTGAGCATGGGACAGTAGGAATCTAAATGACTATGGAGTGTTGCAAGTGTTTTGAATGTTTTCTTTTCCTCATTGTTTTTTCTCGAATGTCTTTTCCTCATTGTTTGACCATCCATGGTCTCTCAATTTTCAAGATCTTTTGCTGGATATGATCTGCAGTACAAGATCACTCAAGCCATTCCCGAGTACTGGTAGCTAGTGGTAACAGTAACAGTGGCACTGGGCAATGTCAGCGGTCACAGAAAGAGAGGAGCAGCCAGCGGCTGCAGCTCTTCCTGCCCTGAGACCTGAGTCCCCTGGTGGTGGTGGAGTGAGTTGGCTGCCAGTGTGTGCTGTATGGCTGTACTGTATCCTCTCTCACTAACCTTTTGTCTCCTTCCTCCCCAAACCACCTCCTCCACCCTCCCCTCCCCTCCCACTACTTCTTGTGAGTTCCTTGCTGCTGCGGCTGCTTGCTTCCCTCATCTGTAGTCTGTATACACTGGTTGGAGTGGTTGCTAGTGTTCTCCCGACTTGCTCCTCTCAGTCCCCCTCTCCCATGGATGTGCATACATCCTCCTCTTCGTCTTCTGGTGGTTGCCTGGTTCTTCTGGCCTGAAGCTGAAGCATTCGCCGCCTGGGGGAAAGCTTCCATTTAGCGTTCCGTTCCTCGCTGCTGCGGTATAAGGGCGGAAGCTCGGGCCATCTTCTGAAGAAATCCAGGCGGAAGGTTGCTCCGTCGCTGCGGTTTCGCGGCGACCGTGGCCGGTGGCCGCATTCGCGGCGCTGGATTGCGGTGGAAGGGGGCGGCGTCGTGAGGAAATCTTGCTCTGCGATCGATCCCTCTGCTGCCGCTTGCTTTTCGGGCGGTTGTCGGTGGTGCCTTTTTGCAGTAAAGGTGGGATCTCGCGGCTGGTGGCGGCGGCATTGCCGGATCGAGCAATCTTCGACGGCGACCTCCATATCTGCGTGGCCGATCTGGGCGCGGCGGACCATCACTTCGCCGGCATTGCGAGGCGGACTCGCCGGGTGGTGCGGATTGCTGCTGTGAGAAGAGCCGAGGAGCGGAGCTCTGCTCTGTGATCCAGGCGGGCTGCTGCACTCCAGGTGTTCGGCGAAAGGCCCGAGCCAGCGAGCCATGAGGGACTTCCCGTCCTGCTTCGGCGAGAGCGGCGTCCAGATCGTGGACGCGTCGTCGTCGTCGTCCAGCGCCGGCAAGGGCGCGGCGCAGAACCTGGTGACCTGCCTCTACCAGACGCAGTTCTCCGGCCGGCCCTGCGTGATCTCGGTCACGTGGAGCAAGAGCCTCATGGGGCAGGGGCTCAGCATCGGCGTGGACGACCTGTCCGGCCAGTGCCTGTGCAAGGCGGACATCAAGCCGTGGCTCTTCTCCAAGAAGAAGGGGTCCAAGAGCCTCGACGTCGAGGACGGCAAGATCGAGATCTTCTGGGACCTTTCGGGCACCAAGTTCGGTGCCGGGCCAGAACCAGTGGAGGGGTTCTATGTTGCAGTGGTGTTCGACCTTGAGCTCGTGCTCCTGCTGGGTGACATGAAGAAAGATGCTTACAGGAAGACTGGAGCCAACCGATCGATGCTGAATGCTGCCTTTGTGGCGAGGAGGGAGCACATATATGGCAAGAAGATCTACTCTGCTAAGGCGCAATTCTGTGACAATGGCCAGTTCCATGACATTGTCATCGAGTGCGATACCGTTGGCCTAAAGGATCCATGCCTTGAAATAAGGGTTGATAAGAAGCCCGTGATGCAGGTGAAGCGCCTGGCGTGGAAGTTTAGGGGAAATCAGACAATTCTCGTTGATGGCTTGCCTGTGGAGGTGTTCTGGGATGTGCATAGTTGGCTCTTTGGATCAACCACGAGCAATGCGGTGTTCATGTTTCAGACATGCCAGGCACCTGAGAAATCATTGACATGGTCATACTCGCAGATTTTTAGGGAGTCCCAGTTGCAAGGTCTTGGTTTTTCACTGATCCTGCATGCATGGAAGGTTGAATAGGTTTTTTGCAGGGTCACAATTTGCTTCTGCACCTGCCTCCTTTTCTTTAGTGCTAACAAAAAAAAAGATCTTTTGTTAAATGTCTGTTCATCAGAATGCTATGGAGGCTCTCCAATATATGTTCTTTCATTTGATTTTGTTTTTGTTTTGCCATCTTTTATAAACACTTTGTTTGAATAGTTGGCAAGATTATGTGATATCCCTGTGACTTTGGCACTATGTTTGTTCTCTCCCTTCTTGTGCCTTAACTGAGGATAATTCTGATGATTAAATAGTTCGATGGCGGCAATGCTCAAAAAAGAGAATGTTTTCATGATGTAAGGTATATCAAAGCTCCGAGACAGTTTATTTGTCGATGATAGTAATGTTCAACAAAATTTTGATTTGCATCTGTTGTTCTCCTTTTGTATTCTCTTGTGATCACTCACAATTCTTACTGAATAACAAAACTGTAGAGTACATCTCAATATAACTTTGAACCTGTGGGAACTTTAGGAGTTTTAAGGAATCAAGACACGTGAATACGTGGGCATCAAGGTTTGTAACACTGATAGGTGCCTTTTTGTGCTTATCTTTGAGCACCTGAATGTGCCTATCTTCCGTAGGACTTTGATCATCCTGATGACTATCCTAAAGTTGAGATAGAGTTAGTCAAAGAGATTCTTATGTGACTTCCTTTTGTGTTACTTGGATCTATTTTGTCAGCTCCTATACAATTTATTTGTTGTGATATTAGTGTCGGATGAAATGCTGGGTTGCTTCTTGTTCTCCTGTGTACTGTGTTGTCATCTGTGACAATTGTTATTGAATAATAAAATTGTAAATTACACCTAGATATAACCTTGAACCTGTGGAAAAGTTTGAATTGGAGTTTTAAGTAATCAAAACACGTGCATGCGTGATCATCAAGGTTTGTCACGCTGGTAACTCCTCTGTGTAGGCACCAGAATGTGCTTATCTTTTGTAGGAGTCTGATCATTCTGATGAGTTCCCAAAGTTCAGATAATATATAACTTGAATTCTGGTGCACTTTTAGTCAATTTGGTTCAACTTGTTTGGACGTCTTTTTTGCAATTTTGGATAAATTCAGCACTTTCTTCTGGTTCTAAGCATATCTTGTATTTGCCAACCCAATAAGTTGGGTGTAGACTGCTGCTTTTTATATGAGACCGTAATGACACTGGGAATGGACAAGGAAACTTAACAGCTTTTCCAATTGATGGACCACTTGAGCTCTGATGTTGAAAAATAAAGAAAATAAATGAGGCATTATATATCTTGAGTCGGCAACAATAAATTGAACCTCTCCTAGCCATAATTTTTTTCTTGATAGGAACACTGCTTTATATGTCATCATCTGTGATGTTCATTATTTCCTATTTTTTCCAATTCAGTTAGCATTTCCCTTTCAGCATAAGATTGCCCAATATCTTACCTCTGTACAGGTATTTATGAAAACTGCCGAGCAAGTCATGGGCTTCTGAAAATGAGTGGCAATATTAAATTAAGAAAGCCATGGGTTAACAGTCTTCTAGGTGGGCAGTGATGTCCATTGAATTGTTTTATCTGGATATCATAGAGAAAAACCCTCATATATTGTCAGCATAAAAAAACACTCGAATTGCAACTTATGAAGCTTCTTGTCATGAATTTTGGTTGCAAATCTTCTTTAGAGTTGTATTATTTGAATCAAAGCTAAATTCATTACTAAGTCAGTGTCCTGAGTCCTGACCCTTGGGTGATTTCTCTTCCTTTCTTTGTTGCTCTCTCATCGTTGGTACCACAAGAGAAAAATCAAAATTTCCCCTTTTCATAATGTTGGCCAGGTGAGGGTTTGGTCTTTGGCCCAGGGGGGAGGGAGGTTTCATAACTTTACTCTTTAAAATTCAAGCAGAACCTTCATGCACAAATTAATGTAAGCGTCACTGGTACCTTTCCACACAAAAAGTTTTGAGTGTCTAATTAAGCCAAGAGATACTTAAGTTGTGTCACTACTGTTTTGTGGTAGTGCCTCTCCAGTCATTACACAATTTATTGTTGCTATAAGTTGGTTTGTTGCCTAATCTTTGGAGTTTGATGCAATGTCGCGGTTCGGGTAAGTGTAGACAAATGCATGGGTTCCTTTGGATGGTGACCTTTGAGAAGAACCTTGCAACTGATGGTAGTTATTGTCTACTGATTGACACTTTGTGAGAGTGAGACGAGTGCTAAATTTTAAGCAGCTACCAAGCACCTAGAGAAACTAGGCCGGCACTCAAAAATAGGAGGAGGGGAAAGATAACTGGATCGGAATTCGTCCAGCCCATTTTCTAAATCACTACGCCCACCCCGGCCCGAGACCGCGTCCACACCCACAAAAGCGAGGATGTAAAGGTGAAGCGCATCCCGCCGCAAGGTCTTGGTTTCTCGCTGATCCTGCATGCATGGAAGGTTGAATAGGTTTTTTCGCAGGATCACAATTTGCTTCTGCACCTGCCTCCTTTTCGTTAGTGCTAACAAAAAGATGTTTTGTATAATGTATGTTCATCTGAATGCTATGGAGGCTCTCCAACATATGTTCTTTCATTTGATTTTATTTTTGTTTTGCCATCTCTTATGAATATCCCTGTTACTTTGGCACTCTGTTTGTTCTTTCCTGTCTTGTGCCTTAACTGAGGATAATTCTGATGATCATATAGTTTGACGGTAGCAAGGCTAAAAAATAGAAGGTAGTCATGATGTAAAGTACATCAAAGCTCTGACACAGTTGATGATAGTAATGTCCAACAATTTTTAGAATTACGTCTATTGTTTCTCCTTTTTTATTGTCTTGTGATCACTCACAGTTCTTAAAAACAAAATTGTAGTGTACATCTCAATATAACTTTTAACCCGTGGGAAATTTAAGAGTTTGAAGATTCAAGACAAGTGAACACGTGGGCATCAAGGTTTGTAACATATTGAATCATTGATAACTGCCTTTCTGTGCTTATCTTTGGGCACCTTAATGTGCCTTTCTTCTGTAGGACTTTGATCATTTTGATGAGTATCCTAAAGTCGAGATAAAACTAGTCAAATAGATTCTTACGTGACTTCCTATTGTGTTATTTTGAGATATTTTTTCAGCTACTATACAGTTTATTTGTTGTGATAATATTGTCCAACGAAATGTCGGATTGCTTCTTCTTGTTCTCCTGTGTATTATCTTGTCATCCATGACAATTGTCACCGAATAACAAAATTATAATAAAGTACATCTAGATGTAAACTTGAACCTGTTGAAAAGTTTGAATTGGTGTCCCCTCATGTGCATCACCGAATGAGTCGGTATTACACAGAAAAGTTGCAACGTTTGGAAACAACTAATTTTTGGGCTATTTATACCCCCTAACTCGATCAATTCAAATGTGTTAAAACTTGAAGAAGCTGCTGGTGTGTCTTGTACACAAATTGAGTGCTCTATCCACCAAAATGAATACAAGATTATTAGGGCAATTAGCAACAAGGTTTAGGTCTTGATTAGTACTAGTTTAGGCCTATTAGCGTATTGCTTAGCCTAGAGTTAGATGATGTTGCAAGATCTTCAATTGAGTTTGTGGAATGGCCGCCGGTTATTGTTTGAGGGAGTAGGTGCCTTTGTATTATGCCGAAGATCTAATGAGTGGAAGTGGCAATGAGCATCGACTATTCATGGAGTTACTTGACCAGGGAGCAAAGTCCCTTGCGCGGGCATTTTCTTGAGAGGGGCTCAAACAACGAGGATTAGAGTAAAGCATTGATTTTCGATACCTTGGGATAAATTGTCGTGCCAGAGTTTGCGTTCTTTACTCTCTGTACATTCCACATTGTTTGTTGCACTACTTTCCACATTCATCTTTCCTAGAATTGTCATGTGTAGTTGATAAGATTGAAACCTTAGGGTGTAAAATTTTTTAACAGTAGAGATAGAAATATATAGAAAAACCTAGTGCACATTTATATAGAAACTAGAATGTATTTTTATATATACTTGGAGTCTTACTTCTAATTCATCCCTTAAGTGTCACGTACATTCAAAGAGTAATAGTAAATCATCCGCAAAGAAGAGATGATTCACTACCAGAATGAGTCACATCTGCACCGGTTGGAAAGGGCGATTAGCACCGGGTATCCCAACCGGTGCAGATCTTCCGAGGCTAAAGGGGTGCCCCTTTAGCATCGGGTGAAATAACCGGTGCTAAAGGGTGCCTATTCGCCAAAAAAATATGTGTGTTGCTGCGGGGATTCGAACTCAGGACCTCTTGGCTCGCGTGTACCCACCTAACCATCTCACCTACGCTACACATGTGATGAGATAAAAGATGCTTTCCTTTTGTAGTAGCATATGACACCCCCTTTAGCACCGGGTCGTAACACGACCCGGTGCGAAAGGGTCTTTAGCACCGGGTCGTAACACGACCCGGTGCTAAAGGGTAGCCCTTTAGCACCGGGTGGTGTTACGACCCGGTGCTAAAGTGTGAGGGCCTTTAGCACCGGTTGCTAACACCAACCGGTGCTAAATGTCACCCTTTAGCACCGGTTGATGTTAGCAACCGGTGCTAAAGTGTTTCCGGGGGCACCCTAATTTCGCACCCGGTGCTAACGTCACATTAGCACCGGATCTTGAGTGTACCGAGGCATATGAGGGGTGCGGATGTGAGTTATTCTTGTAGTGATTATACTCAGTGCATCTCGATAAACTTTGACCCTAGTAAAATCACCTCTTTCTTTGTTTACTTTTATCCGATATATGTGACAGTGGAAACACATTTCATAATTGTGTCCACCCAGTTCACGTGGAAACCCAACTTAAGCATCATTTCCTTCAAAACCCACTCCACTCGATTTAATTCCTTACGTATAAACCATCAGGACCCGTTCTCTTAGTTTGCATGTAGTGTATTAATTCAGTAAGCAAGTAACACATTATCTGTTATTAATTGGACAGGGACAAAAACACTCTGATTTAAAGCAATAATCTCAGACATGATAGTTTTCAACCTATTAGATAGTACCTTTGATGCTAATTAACTTTTATATCACATTGTAGACTTATAGATCTATGGTCCTCAGTGGCGAAGTTAGAGCGAAATGGAGGGGATGCGGTTAATACAAGTACAAACAACATCGCCAATGAAACCCATACTCTTTATTTTTAAACTTAGTTACTAAATATAGCCACTACCGAATAACCATTCACAAAGGAAAAAAAGGGGGAAAAGATAAAGTATTAAATGGCGTATAAAATTCACTAATGATATTTGTTGCAGAGTGACTTAGTGTAGTCATGTATCAAAGAAAGGTTAGTATACCGAAAATATATAATTTAATTATGCAACGGCATATAAAATTCAACAAATGACTCAATTTTTATTTTCAAAGAAAAAATGACCCAAGGAAGATAGCGCTCCAATTTACCATTTCTCCAGTTTAAGAATTAAGAAATACAAATACATGAATACAAAATTACATTGCTACGTGATGGAAACCTATTTTTTTGTCATTTTTCTCTGATTTGCTCTTTGACTTCAATTCCCTAAGACCCAAAATTGAAACAACCAAAAATAATTTAGAGGATTTATTTAAACAAAAAATATTTTAATATCCATATACTATCAAAGGGAAAACATCTATTTCTTAACACTAGATTGCACGAAGACATGTTTACAAGGTTGCAACTGGCCTATCGTGCCGGGAGGCCCGGTGAGAGCAACGGTCCAGTTGTGGCCAGCCGTCCACCGAGCTTCCTCCGTCCGTCGACGGGCATCCACGCTCGGCATGCAGCAAGAGGAAGGTGCGGCTGAGACTTGGGCAGGGGCACAGGGCGTGACTGCAACATAGACGAGAGAGAGATATTGATTTGTTTCTTGAGTTCTGTCTTACGCACTTATGTTCAATCATTGGGCTAAATGACGATTTATTATTGGACTGAGAAGAACATATACATCAAAAAGCATAAAATATAATTATTGATGACTTCTAGTTTTCTTTTTTTTTTAGTTTCGTGCGAGCTGCTCAGCAGTGGGGGTGCATGCAGGTCCGGAACAGTGCTCAACGGAGCTTGGTCCTTTAACCTCTTCGGGTTCTGCACTTCAGGAATCAGGACCACCCTTTGGCATATCACCACCATTCAGCAGATTCTTGACCACCTTGATTACATCATCCCCCACAATGTCCTAGAACTGCTTGTAAAACAGAGCTGGCATTCCATCGATTTCGAGAGCTAAGTTCACCCATACCCATGCTATCCAAAGCAAGCTTGATTTACTCTCCCGTGAACTCTTTCACAAGAAAATAATTCATCTCCCACATTACTTTTGGTTGTACTTGTTGTAACAATACTTCCATCCTTGGACCTGCACTAGAATGAAACAAACTTTTATAGTACTAGCAAGAACGCACGTGCGGCACACACGTTTACATGTTAGTAATAAAACAATGTTACTTTAGTGCAAAGCGTTTTTAAAAATACTTTATATTCGCTCTTTCATATAGAGAGAGCTTTACGTATTCTTAAAACTCATGATAATTGGCATTTATTTATATGGATAAAAACTCTCCAATTTATTGTCTATTAGCAATACGGGATAATTGTGTATAGACATAGGTACAAATGTGGGTATATTTATGTGGGTCCTTTTTTGGGTGAAAAAAGTTTTGGGTTTCGAGGAGAAAATTAACACAGAAATGTCTCTCCCCCTTTTTTCCACCATTCATGTAACTTTCAGCCTGACAGGTGGGTCCTCTGTGAGGTGGAAGGTAGGCCTAATCTTAGTGAGAATTGTTTTCAAATCTAATTTTCTTTATAGTATAGATTTAGCAATAAGGGCATGCAGCCCATCACCTCCGTCACAACGGCACCATAGTTCATAGTTTGTTAATTTGTTTCTTCGACACCACCCACTTTCATAATAAGAAACAAGGTTACACCTGGAAATTTCCGATCAAATGGTTTAAATTCTTTTTACTACCATGACACCCTTAGGCCAGTCTTAGTGAGGTTCTATGGAGAGTTTCATGGCATTGAATTTGCTGATGTGGTAGAGAAGAGAAAAGAAAGAGTTCTATGATATGTGAGAGGAGTTTCATCCCCATGAAAACTCATATGGTATAATTATCTAATTTTTAGTCTACATAACTGTGTAATAAAATTATGCACTGATACTAGCCTAAGAAGACCACCAACACCACCCAAAGAAAACCGGAAGTGGGATGCACTCCTCACTGTCGGTGTGAATGCACCAAGAGTAATAGTAGGGATCCGAAGAGACCCATTTTAGGGCCTATTTGGCAGATTAATAGTAGTAATAGCAGGGAATCCAACAGTAGTTCAGCCGCACAATTTTCAGAGAGAAGTTCTCTACTGATTTCTATGATGTGACTCTGAAATGAATTAAGAGGCTATGAGTTGAAAAAATAGCTTCTTTTGATTATGTGATATGATTCTCCATCCTCATTTGAGAGTTTATGCTAGAAAATCAAGAAGAATTACTTTCAGTCACGCAATCACTTCTTTCAGAGAACCAAATTCTATAAAGACTTAGAGCGTATATTTGGTAGAGCTCTATCTGATTCTCTATATGAGCTCGATTTTCTATAGGAGCTCATTCTTTAAGAGAAGTGATTATGTGGTTGAAAGGTGATTCTTCTTAATTCTCTAGCGTAAACTCTCCAAGTCAAGAGCAAGAATCACTTCGTATAATTAGAAGAAGCTATTTTTTCAGCTTTCAGCTCTTAGTTCATTTTAGAGAATCATTTCTCTCTGAAAAACTGTTTGCCAGAGGTTATGCTGAATTCAACAAAAAAACTCTTGAAGCTCACCAAACAAAGCTTTAGAATTAGATGGAGCTCTACCAGGATCCCTAGGTTCAGCGATCGGCCTCCCGGTTTGTCAAACACCCATCCTCGGTTTCCTCGAATTTAAGTAATCCTGTACCTTTTGCTTTTCCCTAATCCCTGTGCTCGATATGGATAGTTTTGTCTACATGGAATAGGGAGCGACATATGCAGAATGAAACAATAGAATTAAATGGTTAGTGAAGTTAGTTGTAGATAAACTCATCATGAATGGAAGTATAGTTTGACACCCTGTTTGCTTGATTATATGTAATTTTTAGCAGGAAAATATTTTACTATATGAGCAATAAACTTTGTTCGTTTAGCTTCTTTAACAAAAATTTAGCTCGATTTACTCACAAAATTATTTCAACTGCCCCGATCTATTTATAGTAGGATTGGTTTTTTCTCCAAGTACAGGCTTTGTGAGGTGGAATATGAAAATACATAAATAAAACGGAAAATAAATGAACAAATTGGAGAAAAAGATGGCTTCTTCTTGTTCTGGGCTGGCCGAACGCTTCCTGGGCTGGAGAGTTGGGGACATTGCACCGAGCCCATTTGTTCACTGTCCAAAAAAGGGCGGGAGATTTAGCAAGGTCCCTCCGCCGCCTTCGTGAAGCCGGCAAGAAATCGAGAGAGGGAGAGGAGGGACAAGCAGGGACAGAGAGCAGGGAGAAGGTGAAGAGAGGTCGGCCCAAGGATCAGAGAGAGAGAGAGAGAGGGAGAGGGAGAGGGAGAGGGAGAGGGAGAGGATGGTTTCCACCCTGCTGCGCTTGACGGCCCGCCGGGGGAGCGCCTTACGCCGCGTCGTCTCTTCAGCGGCCACGGCGGCTGCCGTGCCTTCAGGTTGGGAGGGGCTGGCCGTCCGCCGGACCGTCTCGCTCCCGTCCAGTCCGCTTCGCCGCCTTATGTGCTCGGGCGTTCGAGGTGATCAGCCTCCCTTGTCTCCACACGAGAAGGTAATTTACTTCTGCCCCCTTTTGGTTTCCTTGTGGATCTGCTGCAAGAAGCTCCCCTTTCTTGCCTACTCTCTTCGTAGGTCTTCAGCAAGTAGTTCCCTTTCTTGTTGTCGCTCAAAAAATTTTGAACCCCGTTGGCACACCGCCCTTTTCTAGCCGTGGGATTACAGGCAGCAGCTCCCCTGTTCCATGGGGTTCTAGGGTGCACATTTGATCCATCCATACAGAAAAGCGCGTAGCTGATATTTTTCTCACAATCATGGCGAGATCCTGATTTATACTGTAATTTTAATGCAAAGTTAGCCATTTGAAGTGTGCTGCTATTTTCCTGTATCTGTCTAGATGGATGGTATAGTGTGTGATACGCGGGATCTCATTCGGTGAGTTGTTTTATATCTCTACTTGAGTGAATGGCGGTAGGAGTTATCCTCTCCTGAATCAAATCATCATAAACCTGCCATTTTGCACGAATACCAGAACAAACATTGGGTATGAATTTCAGGTCCTCTGGACCCTTGACACCTTAATCTCCATGACATTTGTGGTTCCTATCACAGCTTAGCCACTAGTCGAAGCCTGCTTTAGGATTGGTCTACTTGCTTGAGAGGAGTCAGAGGAGCACATACTAGTCCGTTTTTTGCTCATATAGGTAACTACAATAGTTAGAATTATATCCAAGAGACCAGGAACCTTAGATGGAACAAGGATAGGCAGCAGCATAAAACACGCTAGTGCTCGCTGAGAAACTTGGGTGTGCAGACAGACATCGCAGGAACAAGGATAAACTGAATTCTGTGGTTCCACAAGGCACAAGTGAACTGTGAATTAGTTAGTTAATCACTGGTCCATATGTTAGTCACGTGTTGCCTGAAAGAAAATATGTGGGACTACAGACCCAGGTTTACATGTTTGTTGTCTTGTATCGGTATTCGGTAGTAGGAACACTGACTGCCTGTAAAGCCACATCAAAGTTTGATTGAAGCTGCCTTGACTTCAAACTTAGGAGTTTCTGCTTGCTCTAGCCACCTAGTTGTTAACCTAGATCACGTCAGACTGCAGGCTGCAGTAGAAGCGAAGAAGCAAAAATTCACATCTTATTATTGTTCTTTAAGCTTTTGAACAATCGTTCTTAAATAGACGAGGGACCTGGTTGTTGTTGTCTCTACCGATAACAGTCACATGCATCTGGATTTTTTTTTCGGGAAAGTCGCGTGCATCTGGATTGAGGATAGCAATTCTTATGCATTTGAAAACTGGGTCTCATTGATGCGAATGTCCTTGTATGACTGAAAGCCTCCTATTCATTCTGTCATTAATAGTATCTCCGTACGCTAGATTGAATCCTTGGACAATCCTATGATCAGCTAGGATCTTTCTCGTTTCTTATTCTATATATAGCAGTTTTCTTGTCTGAGATGTTAACTGGTTCACTGACCCATTGATAGCTTGGGGTTGCATACTAACATAACTTCGTTTGACTGATTCTGAGGGGTTCTGCTCTAAATATCCTGATCAGGTCTTTGTTTGTATCTTATTCTAGTTGAGTTAACTGGTTTGGTTCACATTTTGGCTTTACCAAGGTTTTCATCTGCGGGTTTCAGTCACATAGGCAAAAGTATGCTTGTATTTCACTTTGCATTTGAAGTTTTGAGTAGTATGGGCAAATGTTTCAGTATCTAGAAATTTTGTTTCAGGTTGAACAGCTGCAACAGAAAGTGAAAGAAATTGATGAACAACTCGACAAGGAGCTCATCAGAATACTGAAGATGTACAAAGAAGCATTGCAGGATCCTGACAATGGCTATTTTGATAGGTATGTTGGTTATTCTTGTTGAATGCACAAGCACAGGTTATTCACAGAAGATGTGGGCTCGTGTCATATGTATGCGTTCTTTCAGATTTCTGAGAGTCTGGGGGGGTGCCCAAAAGCAAATACCAAGGTGGTTTCGCCCGGGGCTGTGAACTAACAACTCTGTTTGTTCTATCTGGTATGGTCGGTTTTGGGCTTGCACGGGTGAAGGCGTTGAAGGATATTGAGTAGCCAATAGCTCTTGCACGGGTCCAGGGCCTGCCTTGTTCAGGCACCATGAGGGATTTCTCAGGTGACAGCGGCTCCCTGCGCTGCTGGTGTTCCAGTGCCTTTATCACTCTTTGCTGCAGACTGATCATGACAGCCCCCTGCTCATTAGCCCTCTCCAGCTGGAAGGCTAGCACCGCCACAGAAGAGATGATGGCATCATTCTGTCTCACAAGAGCACTGTTGCTCTTCTCGATATCTTCAAGAAGCTCAATTTTCCTGTTGCTTTCAGTTGCGAAACTCCTCAACCCCTGCAAATACAACATATGGAGAAAAAAATCAAATCCCCTAATCATTCCCACACACTTTATGTCACAACAGCCAACACCATAACTATAAAAGAAAGCCAAATCTAAGCGCTACTAGACTTACCATCTTAGAGTTGAAGAGAGTGCCAATAGTATACAAGCCTTCCATACAGGGCTGAGTTCGAAGACACCTAGTGTTGTACACCCTTGCCACTGTGGCCCTTGCACCAGCAGCCTCGAGCAGAAGAGGCAGCTGCTGGTAGCGGCGGAGGAGGTTCTGGACAACAGCCATTGCCTGTTTTAAGGCCAAGGTAAGCAAATGAGATACTCAGGACAAATTTATGCTGGATAAGAAAAAAGGAGGCCAGTTCTGATGCAATAATAAAAAGTGAAGCACGATGAGTTATCCATCACCCCTTTTAAAAATGTAGATAGTCAAGCCAAGCTTCTGCTTGATAAAGAAATGGGACAGTGACCAACACACAATTTGGAAAAAAAAATCCATATATTGGAAAGTAAGGGAGCTACATGCATACAGCAACTTTTGATGAAAGTATTTGGAGTTCTGATCACATAACTAGAGTAGCTGGAGACTTCTTGGCAGCAGTTACTAACGAAAATGCACCCTAATACATGGATAAAAAGTTAACTGTCTTAGAATTCACACCTAGATAAAAAAAGGTTGCTCCAATTCAGGGTAACAAGATTTTAGCGTGTAATGAAGTTGCATAGTTGCTATCTAGTAAAACATAAGACTTGAGTGTGATAACACACAATTTAAGAAAAAAGATACAGATATTGGGAAGCAAAGGAATAACATTGAATCACAGTGAGGAGGGCAAACATTGAACCATATCTAATGAGGCAATGCACAGTGAGCAGCACAGTGAGCAGGTCCTTGAATCAAATAACTGCACTTTGCACACTTAATCACTTTTACAAGCTTCAAAAGCAAACTAAGGAATCTGCCCATGATGAACTGATGAGCCTGCTCTCATAGATCGTGCAGCATCTTGAGCAGCAAATAAAAGAAGGCCAGCTAACAGGTGTACCCATAAATAAGGCTGACCATGCTACTTGGTTGGAAAAGGCAAGAAACCTCCCCCAGACTTGCCCTATGACAACAGCAACTGGGTGGAGACGAAGTTGACAGCAAAAATAGTCAAGAACTGAACTGAACCAATCCAACACATAAAGGTGGCACCAGGGCAGCCCGCTGAGAGAGAGGTAAAGGGAAAGCGTGCAGAATGCAACTATACAAGGACATGAAAGCTGGAAGGAACATTATGCAACCCCCCCCCCCCCCCCCCAAACCAAAAAAAAGCCTAGACCTTTCCCAAGGTAAACTACAAACACCTTTTCAATACTTGCAGCGTCTGAGCTATAAAATGTTGCTGATGCGGTAGAGATCTCCTTAGGAAGGTCTTATTTTAAAGTTAATTCCGCTATTGAAACCATGCAATCTATTGATTTGAGTAGAGTGTCCCCCCACCCACCCACTTAATCCCAGTTCCCAGTTCCCAGGGGGTGTGAGTCAACTCGGTTCCAGGTGCTCTTCTCACCAGGTGGGTGAGGAAAAGATTTCCCTCTTGGGGAATGGACCAAGTCCAGCGTAGCAAAAACTCTAGAAATATTATTTCCCAATGAGGTATCTTCTGGAATGTATGGAGCTTGAATAAGACTGGTAGAGCTGCTGCTTAAGCAAAAGGTGTCAAAGAAAATAGGGTAGATTTATAGGGGTCTCAGAAACCAAGAAAAGTGATTTCCCTGGGAACTACATGAGAAATGTATCAGGAAATGTGGACTTGTCTTGGAATTTTCTCCCTGCAAATGGTACTGCAGGTGGAATCTTGGTAGGGGTTAACACCGAGAAGCTTGTTGTAGTTCTAGCGGACACTCCTAAATATAATATCAGTGTGATGAACTGATGATGATTCAGGATAAAACCACTAAGTTTAGTTGAAACCTAGTGCTGGTATATGGCTCTCCTTATGAGGAGGGCAAACAGAAGTTCCTAGGTGAGTTAGAACAGGTGATGGCAGGCTGACAGGGGCCTGTAATGCTGGCAGGAGATTTTAACCTAGTTAAATGGGCAGATGGGTTTAACACATGGATCAACAAACGACACAATTTAAAACAAATCCAGATATTGGGAAGTAAGGGAGTTACATGCATACAACAACTTGTGACGAAAGTATTCGGAGTTCTGATCACATACCTCTAAATGTCTTCTTGGAAGCAGTAATTGACAAAGATATAACCTGACACATAGATAAAAAGTTAACGGTATTAGAACTTACATCTAGATAGAAAAAAAAAAGGTTGCTTCAATTCAGAGTAACAAAGGAGAATACAGATACTGGGAAGTAAAGGAACTACATGTACTCCTACGTGTATATCAATAACTTGTGATGAAAAGATCTGCAGTTCAGATCACATACCCAGAAATAGCTTAATACTCAGTTACTGAAGAAGATATATTGATAAAAAGAAAATAGCATCAGGATGAACACCTAGATTTTTTGCTCCAATTCAGAAGGAATGAAAGAATCTACCGTGTAATGCAGTTGCATAGTTGCTATTTATAACATCCTTTAATGTAACATCAACATATAGTATCTGCAAAGCATTCTCTTCTCCTTCTGTCATGTACGGCGTCCAGTACAGCAGGCGAAGGAAGAAGACCGGTGGCCAGGAAGGCAGGGACGAGAGGCACAAGAGATACAATCTTAAACCTGCTTATCTGCTAATCGGGGTCTAGTTTATATACTACTAGCCCCGGTACAAATCCTAACAAACTTGGCTAATCAATCCAAAAGGAAACTAACTCTGAAAGAGTCCTAAATTAATACGGCCAGCCTAAGCTGTCCCTGGTGTTGCTAAGACTTCCTGGCCACCGGTCCTCTTCCTTCGCCTGCTGTACTGGACGCCGTACATGACACCTTCAGTTCAGGTCCGTTTGACAATTACAAGTCATTGTGCACAGACCACTCACATTCATTTGCTAGGTATCCTTTTGGAAGATTGCACCTAATCTACAGCATCCTCCCCATGCATAAAAGCAAACAGGAATGCACAGTTGTTGGCTTCCTTCTTCACAAGGCCGAAGTTCAAGCATGCCACCACCAGATCTAGGAGGTATCAGGGTATATAGAGCATAGTGAGTAGGTCAACCACTACATCCTGCAAAGCAATCGCCACTACTACCTCCTAAAACATCAATAGCATCCATCACACACCACACAAAAATAAACCACGTCTGCTTCCAATCCAGTGAAAGAAGCAATTGAGGCACAGGGCATAGCGAGCTGGTCAACCACCGCATCTTGCAAAGCAAATCACCACTACTACTGCGCCTAAAATATCAAGAGCATCAAAGGTCACACAAAAATAAACTACATCTGCTTCCAATCCAGAGAAAGAAGCAATCGATTCGATCCAGACGGAAGGGTTGAGTTCGATTTGACCAAACAGTCGATCCTGGGGCCTGGCAAAGAGATGGATTTGTGTCTGGGAGGCAAGGCTGGCGAAGAGAACACGAACCTGTATCTGCGTCGGTGAGGGTTTCCGGCGGCGGAGAGGATGCAGTCGCCTCTCTCCAGGAGACTTGAGACTTGACTACTCGGGACTGGAGAGTCGAGACTAGAGAGGGCCTGGGGTTGGGGCCCAGAGACTAGGGTAAGTGTGGGGTTGAGTTGCAGTGGCAGTGAGACAGCCGAATCTGCCTTCCCCGTCGCGGTGAAAATAAGCTTTCCTCCACCCACTTTTGCACTGAATTGCTGGCCATGGTAATAGATTTTTGTCTATTTAGAGGTGGTTGGATCAGAAGACTTGTCTTCGCTTACAAATATTTTTATCTCTATCTC
This sequence comes from Echinochloa phyllopogon, assembly GCA_033239725.1. Lineage (NCBI taxonomy): Eukaryota > Viridiplantae > Streptophyta > Magnoliopsida > Poales > Poaceae > Echinochloa > Echinochloa phyllopogon. The sequence continues at coordinate 3,061,001 of BTCW01000009.1, read as the reverse complement.
TACCCATATATCGCCCTGTTCGACTGGATGGTTTCCAACCAGCCAGCAGTGTTTTTCTCTCAGCAGAAATCAGCACCAGCCACTAGTGTTTTTCTCTCAGCAAAACCAGCACCAGCCACCAGCCAAACGAACAGAGCCAATATATATAGAGAGAAATATGGTCCATAACTTATGGAATAACTTTACTTATTACCTACATTAATTATTATTGAAATGGGCTTCAAATTTACGTGTAGATGGGCTCATTATAACTTTACCAATAATCATAAAAATAGTAGTGTATCATTTAGTAGCGAAGAACAAACTTTATAAAATCTGGTTCGGTTCAAATTGGGTCAAAAGGAAAAGGTGCTAAAGGAAGCATGTCTAATAGGCTTCATTCACCAGTAGAAAAATAACCTTTAGTCCCGGTTGTCAAACCCCTTTACTCCCGGTTTTGGCAACCGAGATAAGGAGTCCGGGTCCCAACCTTTGGTCTCGGTTCTCTCAAACCAGGACTAAAAATCCAAAAAATAATTTCAATTTGTGGGATTTGAACCCGAGACCTCTTACCTCACGTGAAGCGCCTTAACCACTTCAACTACACAGGGGCAGACCAAAGCTTGTGGTATGTTGTTGCCATTTGTCTCTCATGGCGGGTGCGCCGCAACGGTGGGGCTGGGAAATCGTTGGGAGAAATCCTTGCCTAGTATTTCCCTGGGCCGGCAAATGTTCTCCCTTCATGGAGTTGCTTCGAGGCATTTCCATCCAAGGGTTGTTGTGGTCGTGTTTGTGCTGGTTGGGGGGTCAGGAGAAATTCTAGCTCGGCATTTTCGCGCCGACACTGTCAACAGTGACGCCCTTGGAGGTGTTGACAAGAGACCGCTTGCCCCATCCTGAGTCGTCTTCTACTCCACAAAGCTGCTACTATCCTGGTTCATGATTTCCCTTCCTCACTGCTCTTCATGGGTGAGGTTGGCACTGGTTGTTGGTTGCTGCCATGGTTTGGCGAGTGCTCTACCTTAATGCCTCTGCTTCATCGACGTTCTCTTTGTTGGTGGGCTGGTGGTGCCAGAAAATCAAATGTTGGGTGGTGTTTCCACCGTTTCCATCATTCCCTCCCAAGGATTTCTCTCCTTGGGTTGCGTTGGATGGTGGTCCGTGGAGCTCGGATATGCTATAGGTGCAACCATCAGCTTCAAGAGAGGTTGTCGTATCTGATGAGCTTTGACTTGCGCATCCTTCGCCACCTTAGTCCCTATTTCATTGTCCCTCAGTTGGAGGGTAGCAACGGCATGGCGTAGCTACAAGGGGTGGTGCAGGGTGCAATGTTCATGGTATAATCGGTGAGTGGTGGTGCTAATAAGAGATCGATGGTTGTCTTTCGGCTGTGTCGTGCTTCGTCTTTCAATTATGTGTGTTGTGTTCCACTCCTTCCTTTGTTGTCCCCTGATATTTTATATTCTTCTCTAGAGCTTCACTAATATGACTGTTCAATGGTTCAATGCTTTTAAGGTGTTTTGCACTAAAACCATCACCGACTAGCTCAACATTTGTGGTCTAACAAAATTTAGATGAAAACTTTTCGCCCCCAGTGACCCATAAAAAAATACATTCAAATGAGTGACTGTCCTCTCCAAACAGTGTGGGGCATAGGTTTGGATAATAGTTCTAGGCACCGTTGCATCCGTAACTTGCTGATCTCATAAAATTAAGGAAAAACTCCAAATTACTATCCTTAAATATGGACAACGCGTGGATAACCCCTAAATTATGTTAAGGTCCGATAGTTGGCGCCAGGTAGGGGTGATTGCCGAGCTTTTTCAATTTGAAAACCCAATTGGCTTGATGGTAGATCAATCTTGTGTCGAGATCAACCTCCACGGTGCATTACCTCAGATTAGATCTAATCTGAGAACCCACCCGAACCCACCTGTGGATCTACGTCATGGCGCGACATCCTTGTGAATCTACGTCGACTAATCACCGACTCGTCATGTTCCCGCTGATCGCCGATTCGCCGTGTCCCTGCAAGTTTTGAGGAGTCCAAAGCGGAACAGGGTTCCGTGTCTCGTAGTCGTCGCACTGACCTGGTCAGATTGGAAGTCGCCGGGCTTTATCGATATTTTGAAGGGACCACTCCGATCGGATCGCCCAAACAAGTGCTAAGACGGTTCATATTACACCTACAACTATCTCAATTGGTCCAATCTACCCCTTCACAAGATTTGTTTTCTCTCCATACATAAGCTATATAAAATTTATATCAACGTGGTTAATTTATTATATTTATTATTACATATTATAGCCTTCAAAATAATGATGAAAAAATATATTAAAAAAAAATACTTCGTGGTCTTTTATCATCCCTTAAAATTTTATCTTAAAACGTCACTTATACATGGAGAAGCAAAAAAGACATCCGATGAAGGGGTAGATTGGATCGATTGACATACCTATGGGTGTAAAATGAACCAAAATATACTTTAGGGGGTTATCCGGACTTCGTCCATACATTGGTTAGTAATTTAGAATTACCCCTAAAATTAACAAGATTTTGGTATAGATCTAACATGGATAATGGTATCTCGTACTAAGACAAAACGTGTATGATATCATCTACATGTTAGTGTAACCTTCAGTTTTCCTTATCTATATTATAAGGATCCAGTTTTTTTGAAAACACTTCTCACCTAAATAATTTCTACCCACCCCTCATGACCCACCATGGAATTTCTTTGCCTACCCCACGTACCCACCAACAAAATAGTCTAAAATAATCTTCATAATAAAGGTAACACGCGCGACACACATATTTGCTAGTTATCAATAAATCGCTGCAAGTTAAAAGCCTATCATTAGGCACCACTTTAGCAATGTGTTTCTATGTAAGAAGAAAAAATCGTACTTGTCAAGCAAGACTTAAGAAGTGATTGCCGACCTAGTCGCCTACATTATTACTACTAGTAACATGGTCAGGATTATGGCTACAATCACCAAGTCACCGCCATGTACCTTGTACTCGACGTTGTAGGTGCAGGTAGCCTTTAGCTCCCCCCATTATACCAAGTAGAGTTGTTGCACGTGCACACGCATGAATCTAGACTAGCTCTTATGATTTTCCAACCAAGTACTTGGTAGAAATAAAACATCGTATGGGAATTAGGTACAAGAGAAGTATTACCTCAACTAGCTTGGCCATTCCATAAATTACCACAACATCAATCTCCAAATGAGCATCCTCAAATTCCATGCATATTGAACTGATTGTGATTTGTAACAGTTTCTTCTCTTCAAGGTATGAAAAAAATATAAACTTAATAATAATTTATAATACTTCAAATGTATTCAACAAAACTCGTAACAAATATAAACACAAATTGGATACAAATGCGGACCTAATATGGCCTCAAAAAAATGCGGACCTAATAGAAAGTATATTTTTTATCAACTAGGTTTTATTCGAGATTCATTTAATGGTCTGTGGGGCAAGTTTGCCAAATAAATCAAGGTTAGATGATGTTTTGTTGAATATAGTGTTTGTTTGGGTGGAATGAACAACATTAATTTGATCTAACAACTAGATTTTTTTTGTTTGTATGAGATAAATATGTTGATCCACGTGGCCACATGTGTAGAGTGTGTCATCCACCAAACACACCGTCCTCAAAATGATAGTGATAATAGGCAAATTCCTTACATATCATCCGAAACTTTGTAATCCCTCACATGATATCAATCTATCAATGCTATGTGGGTGTTTCTGTCACCGATAGTGACAATCAAGTGATTTTGGAATTTATCAATCATGGGTGAGAAAAATCAAACAATCGAGAAGCCTACCTGGTTGTTTCAACGGTATGAAAGTGTTGCTTGAGGGTAATTGTTTTCTCTTTTCATGTTTAATTTAGTCATGATGCATGGACTCCAAACCTGCAGCCAAGAAAGTTTCAAACAGTGAGACTGATGGACGAGGACGAGAAGCAGTAGTCATTAGAAGGTGTAGACTGATTTCCATTTCCAGTAACGAAATCTTCAAAATAAATGCCGTGTTAATTCTTTACTACAGAGAAGTGTTTGCCTACTTTTACTGGATGCTAACCAAAGGTCCTACTTTTTTTTTCTTCCATTTTTGCTGCGGCAACAGCTTGCTGGCCAGAAATTCTAGGATTGACGTACACAACAAAGGAAAAAACATTTAGCGCCTTTATCTGGTTTTGATACGCCATTGTAACGCTACACTAATAATGGCATTAGTATTTTTTGGAAATAAAATGATAATGGTAGTATAATAACAAAATAAAAAGAACTCAAGAGGTTAAAAATAAGGTTACGGTAAACATGCGATGGGCGCGATAAATAATAATGGGCAAATGAGCTTACGGCCGGTAAACATGCGATTGATCTCTCCATTATGGATCGGATGACAGATAACATAGGAGACAGCGGTGGCGTTTAGGTAGCTGACAAATCTCGGCCGGAGTGTCATCCGTTTGTGTCATTTGAAATAAAATGAGAGGAAGAAAGATTGCTGCAGATCCTTGCACTGTTTTGCTCCATGTCCCGAAACAAACCGAACAATTATTGCATGTCAAATCCCTTGTCCGAGAGAGAATAAATCATCATCAATTCGTTGTAACCGTAAAGAAATAACCTGTATGCATACGGCAACAAGAAAGAGATACATATCACTGCTACAAATAGTAGAAAACTGTCCAATCACAACAAGAACGAAGCAACCAGATCCCACCCTATTAGGTTTTGATTGTCTCACCTTCTTCTTCGGGCCGGCCTTCGGGGAGAGCAGAGGCACGGGGCAGGGTGAGCAGAAGCAACACAGCAACCGGTAGCCCGCGGACATAGCCAGCCGCACATGCCTTGGTCAACCGAGCTCCAACCTTGAGAGGTGTTGGGGATAGCATGGGAAGCCTTGCTTCCTTTCCTTTCGCCTAGATCTGAAAACCCCGAGAGCCCAGCGAAGACAAATATAGTCATGGACTAGGATCGTGCCCGTGCGTTGCTACGGGCAATAAAATATTTATATTACGATACACATCAAAGGGACAACCAATGATCCTTCTATATAAGAAGCCTGAGTGTTTGCAGATAATATTTTTAATTTTGTTGACTCATTGAGGCATAGTACCAAGATAGACTAAAACTAATCACTATACATCAATGTTAGAGTTAAAAAATCAGATAATCACCAAGGTAAAACAATTTGTTACTTAAAGATGGCCGTTGTTCTGGTGATCAAGAAGTTTATTTTTTCCTCGAACAGGTAATCAAGAAGTCCACCTGAACACAATGAGTAATTAAGCAATAGATCAATTCAATGAAAACTTCAAACTACTTTCCAATTAATTGATCTGCATCTCAGTATAAGAAGAAAATTAGTTAAAGATGAAATGACATGGAAACAAAAATACTCTAAATTTCTCATTGTTCCTGTGCAGGGCTGATAATGTGACAAATAGTATGACAAATCAATTCAGTGAACATGACCCGTACAAAATGCATGGTTAACCAATTGATTTTCAGGAAGTGCTGGGCACTAAGCTACTACCTAGTGTCTGATGCATGTGTAAAGTTCATAGAACTATAATCACGAACCTCAGATAAATTTTAGTAAAAAAATAATAGTACTATGTGGTACCCACCAAAGCAAATAATCATCTCATTACCTGCACTACAAGAACACTGTTTGAGTTCTTCAGTCAGGTGGTGAGTGCTGACCAAGCAATCCTAGAGAAGCCGTAGGGTGACAGCGAGAGACCAGCACTGTTGTTGTTGTTGTTTGTACTCGACAGCCAGGTGATGTGCAGGTTGCATCCTTGCAGGGGTGGACATGATCTGAGTTTCAAAAAAATTCAGGTGCCATTTAGTTCACACATGCAGACAGAAGCCTCACCACACATGCAGACAATGTATGTGTAGAAAATCAGACATAAGAGCTCAGGTCTAATCACCGATATTTTCATACAGTATCACATTCCATATTTATTTTTTAGTGCCCAGAAGCAAGAAGCTGGACACTGGGTAGCTGGGTCATTTGATCACCGTTAGCAGAGGGTATGCAAATAAGACTGCAGACTATTCATAAAAAGAAACTCCCCCATGCCTGATCTGGTGATAAATGGTCTGATTAGTGTTGACCATCGACAATTAAAACGGGTTCGTATTATGTTCAGCTCCAATCATGGCCACAAGCAGACTTTCAAGCAAGCTAGCCAGTTATTATATGCCATCTCAATCTCTCGCCAATTTTATTGTGGTTATGTGTCTACTATACCCATGATGTACAGATAAAACCATTGACGGTTGCGTACACAGTTTGACAGGTAGGAACCTCCTGGCCATTGTTTCTCAAGTGGGAAACTTGAATTGAAGATTACTAATATTTCAACCAATCATCAAGGGGATGCTACACCAAGCTTAACATGTGGCCCATTTAACAGAAAGAGTAGACTGGCTGAGCTTTGTTTTGGTCACTGAATTTTGAAGATAAAAGTTTGGACAAGAGAGGAATAAATGAAGCGCCGATTGGCATCTTGCTAAAAGTAAAGTAGAAGGTCTGGTCTTAAGACAGCACAAGCACAAGCACCGGATACTGGTCTGGACTAAACACAGGACGAGCACCAAGTTTGTGAAAGTTAATAAAATCTCAATCATAATTTTCCTTTTTTGAATTTTCCTTCCCTTGAGCATTCTCAACACAAAATTACTCATTTGTCAGGAAGCTATGAGCCCATCCTCATCCTATTGGTTCAGTAACACGCATCAATAATATATAAGAAAAAAAGACAATAGAAAACACCTTATGGCAAAAGCAAAAAAACAACAGTGCACATGCAGGTATATAAACAGCAAGCACACACAGCAGTATCGGTAGGGAGATCAAATGCTGGACGGTATCCAGATCGAAAACCACAAGGAGGGATGATCAAAGGTGCAATTCAAGCCTTTTTAAGCGCGCACTCCTGAAACATCATAATTCATAACCTCTTCACTCATTCAGTTCTCCTTCTGAAATTCACTCGTTCAGTCTCCTTATGAAATAGATTAGAACAAACAAAAGAGGATTAGATTAGAACAACTGAAGTACAGAGATTATTACCTGACGGATTCAGTGAGCTGGGCGCCTGGAGTTGATCGAGCGCCGCACATCGGCACGTCTCGGCTCCTGTTCGTCAGCCAGCGCGACCTAGATTATAATATTTCGAATGGTGCGTGGTGCCCCTTCGAAAAAAAGGTGAATTGCTAAGTTATCGCTGTTACTACCTTACCCGCATCACAGACAAAAGTCTTTAAAATAGAGATGCTCAGAAAGATTATAATATTTCGAACTTATGTGTACCCTACAACTAATTGATGCATTATTGTCATTGATCTATTTGATTGTTTGCTTTGTTTAAATATTTATATGTTATTTGTTGTAAATATTTTGTTGCCCGTAGCAACGCACGGGCACGATCCTAGTATGTATAACAAATCCTGATCCTTTATCACCAGCTCTGACGTCTGCTTCTAATACTCTGCCTGACAGGTCCTGCTGCTACTGCATTTACACCTGCCCCTAGTGAAAAATGCATTCGACTGCAGAACGTTTGCACAGCTTCTAGACTATGAAGCAGTATGATGAAATCCATAAGCTCGCCACCGACCTGTGCAAAGGCAATAAATTTAAGATGCAATCAGAAATAATTATCCGCAAAGGCAATTTTCTTAAAATGCAGCAAGTTTGAAGCTCATTTTCTCTCTGACGAATACTTGCAGAACCACAGGCAACCATTAAGTTGCCATTTCTACCTAAATGTAAATTAGCCTGAAAAAAGTGGATGCATGCATGTTCATTTCTACCCCTAATAGATAAAGTGAATTTTACAGAACATATTGGTATAGCGGCTATACAGAACATTTTATAAAGCAAACAGAGTGCGGAATCATTGTCTGCACGATTCCTATGATCTCAATTCTTCTTTCTAATATACTAAATTCTCTCATAACAAACAAATCATAAGCGGGTCAAAATAAATAAGATGTACAGTGGAAATAAATAGGTGATGATGTATTTTTAGCCAAGAAGGAAAGGCAGTGCAATTTATGGTTTATCTAGTGAAAATTTGAAGTTAACCATACAAAGAAAAACACAGAAACAAACTATACCTGTGCTCCCCATCCAAAACCACCAGAAATTATAGCAGATGGTGCAGACCATGATCCATCAGATCTTCGAGCAACTACAAGGCCAGTCCCAAGTTTGTATGTAAGAATAGCACCACCTTTCACAACTGTCAATATGGCGAGCCCAATTGCTCTACTAAGGACTGCTTGGGGGATAGACTTCTCAGGGTTTATTCTTGCAACCTGCATTAAGAGTGTGTAATGGTTATATTAGATTCAGATTCTAACTATTTCAAATGACTATGAAATTCAGGTACCTGTCTGTAGCTCATTAAGGTATTTGCTGCCTTGTAAATCTCATGCTCCATTGTTAACCTGATAGGAAAATTTAACCACCCTCTTGCACATGTCCAATCCAAAACATTGTGCTTTGCAGTTTGTGAAGCATTACTGACAGAAGTAATCAACAAGTTCTGCAATGGATCAAGCCTATCATAACAAGCATTACACACTCATAGATGATGACAGGAACCAAGCTACCTGGTAAAAACTAAAATAAAAAAAATATGCATCAATAATCATACTGCTATGTATGTATCGACATTCAGAAGTTACCCCGGGGCTAATGTTCTTGATCTGGCTGCAGCAGTAATAAATAGGATAAGAGAAGATGTCTACCTAGCATCTAGCCAAAGAAGTGCAGGTCGCTGGCCGGTGAGATGGAAACGACGTAGGCCGCGTCGGCGACGCAAATCAGCAGAGACCTGCATCGCCATAAGGATGCAGCACCACGGCCGGAGCTTGCGCGCAGCCACCCATAAGCACTTCCCTGCTGGCTGGACTGGGCGCCCGCGTGCAGCGCTTTGCGCCGCTGCCACATCATGCCGCAGTCTCCGCGGCCGGACGGCGACGGCGGGCGAGCGGGGGTAGAGCGGCGCGGGCGGGCGGCGAGGTGACGGGGGCGGCGACGGTGGGCGGGAGGCGACGGCGGGCGGCGAGGGCGAGAGGCTTGGTGACGGCAGCCGGCGGCGACGGTGGGCGGGAGGCGACGGGGGTAGAGCGCGACGGGCGTCGATGTGACGGGGGCCCGGCCTCACGCCTTGGAGTTTTAACACGGAGAGGAACGGTTCGAGAGGGCTTGGCTTGGGATCGTGGGGCGGGGGGCGCGGAGGTTCGTAGGGTGGAGGAGCGGACGAAAAAAATTAAGCGACACAATTCTCCTCTTTAATTTTATTAAGTTGTGTAGAAGACTAGAGGACGATAGCAAGAGCAAGTAAATAAATACCCCAGATAACCTTAATATTTCTGTCAGCTAGCATGGGCAGGAGCGCAGGGCACACATATACTATTCTGGGGCGATAACGTAATAACGTCACGTTTAGGGGGCCAAGAGAGAGAGAGCCTGCAAAACCTTACTCTAGCTCCCTAGACTAGGCCTAGGCGGCGGTCACGTACTCAGCCATCTGTCCATGTCTAGCGGCAGCGCCGACACATCGGACACGTCTCTTCTCTTTTGTTTTTTTTAAAGTTCATTTTACACCCTATCACAAAAGTTCGATTTTCAACCTTAATCTATAAAACGGATAACAAAGACCATCCAGCTGTCAAAGCCGTGCAATTTTAGTCCTTTGAGTGGTTTTAAAGGTGATTTTCCATTTTGTTAAGATTAAAAATATTAAAATTTAAACTAAAAAATTTATAAGTAATTCATTTAAGTAAAAAATATAAAATTGGTATAAAAAGTTTTCTAAAAATGTAACCTATCTATTGTCACTGTATTTGTCAGTTAATCAGATCCAATTTTTTTCATATTCATAGTATTTGGTTGCTTATAGTTATGCCTATTATTTTTGAATAATTAAGATTCAAATAGAGCAATAATAGATAGGTTATATTTTTAGAAATTTTTTAATACTGGTTTTATATTTTCTGATTTAAGATGAGTTACTTTTGATTTTTTTTAGATCTCATTGGATTTTTTAATTTTTTTACAAAATACAAAACCACCTTCGAAACCACCTTGAGAGCTAAATTTACACGGTTTTAACAGTTGAATGACCTTTGTTATCCGGTTTTATAGTTTAAGGTTGAAAATCGGACTTCTATGAGTTGGAGGTTGTAAAATGGTCCTACACATCATCTCAAGTAACTAGTGCATTGGAGAAAGCCGATCAGGACATTGCAGCGTGCAGTGCAAACCCAGGTACATATATCTTGTTTTTCTCCCCCAAAATGTCATGACAGCTAGTGATAAATACATATGTTCACAGAATTCACACCTGCTATGGTTTACCATTTTCCTCCTTTATATGTCAAGTTGTATTTACCCACTGAATGTTAACCTGTTCCTTTTTTCACTCGTAAAAAATTTTGAAATCACAACATGGAATAGTGCTTCAGGAGTGCCTAGTGATAAATACATATGCTCACGCTGTCGGACTTTGGGACCGGCAATCCACCTGGAGGTATCCGAGTGGTTGATTTGTAGGCGGGCGATTGCTGAGCTAGTAGCTTGATGGTACACAGGAGGCACTGATTTAGACAGATTCGGGCTACCCGAAAGTATAATACCCTACGTCATGTGTCGTTGGTGTTGTTTGTATTGTTGGAACTCGACCAAGCTTCAGTAAGCAAGGGCGAGCGCTCTGGTCACAAGATGAGGTATGCGATGTCCCTCATGAGGGTGCCCTAGGCCGCCTTATATAGGATGACGGACTAGGGTTTACAAGTCGGTTTCCATCTAAACCTACTTGATATCGACAAGGACTCTTATCCGAGTCGGTTACAACAGAATATCCCTGGATATCCGGATCGAGCCGTCCGCCGGGTCTTCATCAACTTGTCCGTCAAGTTGGGGGTCCCTTGTGGGCCGCCTAGGGGTCGGCCCACGACCTTGTTAGGCATGGACTCAGGTCGGCGCAGTCTAGTCTGATAGTGGGACCAGGGGTACCCATATCCCACAAGCCCTCGAGCAACGTGCTGAGGGTGCTTCAAGATGTAGTCGACACAAGGGTGGACGGTGCTCAAAAGAGAAAGAACACCCAACACGACGCCGAATCCTTCGAGGTAGTCAGACGGTTCTCATGAGGACCGCGTACAGGGCGACGATTAGGAGCACTGTACGTACAGTGGCCGCTGAGCGTTGGATTAGTTAGTACAAACGAGCCAAGGCTCAAGAAAGTAGCCGGACAATATGTTGCCCAAGGTTTGGTGAAGGCGTGCAACCACCAAGATTACAGTCCGAGTTGTGGCCTCATTCAGTCAATCATGTTGGCTGGCAGCCTGGCACACTCACCAGTCCATTTTCCCTCATATAGAATTATATCCAAGAGATCAGCGACCTTAGATGGAACTAGGATAGCCAATTGCGTAATACACGCTAGAGCTCCCTGAGAAACCCTGGTGTGCAGACAGACACATGTGACTTCTTGGCTTCTTGCAAGAGTACTAGCTTATTTCTAGCTCCCTTTCTTGGTTGTGGCACAAGAAATTCTGAACCCTGTCGGCACATCGCGCTTTCTTGCCGTGGGATTACAGGTGCCTCCCCTGTTCCTTGGGTCTAAGGTGCACATTTGATCCATCCATAGATAAAACCGTGCTTATATCTAATAGCTGTCTTGCTCACAAAAATAGTGAGATCTTAATTAACACTGCAAAGTTTCCTATGTTTTGTTAATGCAAGGTTAGCTATCAGCCATGTGAGTTGTGCTGCAGTTTTCCTGTATGTCTAAATGAATGATAGAACAAGCAGTTGATGCATACATGTCTGATACTTCGGATCACTCACTCCGTGAGTTGTTTTTATATATGTCTACTTGAGTGATTGGCAGTAGGATTTTATCCTACCTCTAATCAAATTATCATAACACTGCCATCGTACATGAATGCCAGAGCAAATATTGGGTATGCATTTCAGGTCCCGGACCCTCCTTGAGGTCTCCTCGGCGTCTGTGGTTCCCATAACAGCTTATCCGCTGGTCAAAGCCTGTTTGGGCCATTAGATTACTTGCTCGAGAGGAATCTTAGTGGTGCACATACTAGTCTGTTTTCCCTCATATATGCAACTACAATACATAGAGTTACATCCAAGAGATCAGCAACCTTAAGAGTTAAGCCTTGTTTGGTTAATGCCCTCCTAAGGGGATTGGAGGGGATTTGGCCTCCAATCCCTCGCGATCCAGGATTAACCGACCAAGGCCGTAACTAGGTACACAGTTGCATAATAAACGCTAGTATTCCCAGAAAAATCCAACTGTGCAGACAGACACGTGTGCATCTTACAAGAATACTAGCTGAGTGCAAGATGTCCTAGTGAACTGTGAATTAGTTGACTGCCCAGTTTAATCACTGGTCCATATGTTTTCCATCTGTGATCTATTACATCTTGCCTGAAAGAAAATATGTGGGACTACAAACCCATGAGGTAGACATGTTTGTTGTCTCATATCGAAAGTAGTTTACTAACTAATCGTATGGCCACATCAAAGTCTGATTGAGGCCGCCTTGACTTCAAACTTAGGAGTTTCTGCTTGCTCTAGCCCCCAAGTTGCTAACCTAGACATTGTACAAGGTGGTTCATTTCTTCTTCTGGGAATTTCACTTCAGGTTCAGACTACAGGCTGCACTATAAGAGATGAAGCAAACTTCACAACCTATCATTGTTCTTTAAGCTTTATCGGATGCTTGCAGTCTCTAGTCTCTACACTACTGATAACAATCCACATGCATCTGGATTATTGATAACAGTCCACATGCATCTGAATCCTTGGATGATCCTACAATCAGCTAAGACTTCACTGTTTTTCATTCTATAGACAGCAGGTTTCTTGTCTGAAATATCTAGTGGTTCAGTGGTCCATTGGATAGTTTTCAGTTGCCAACCTACATAGCTTATTTTGACTGATTCTGAGGATCTATGACAAAGGACATATCACGAACAGGTCTTGTTTGTATCTTATTCTAGTTGTGTAAACTGGTTTGGTTCACACTTTTTGCTTTGTCAAGGTTTTCATCTGCGGGTTTCAGACTTTCAGTCACACTATGCTTCATTGTATTTCGCTTTGCAGTTGAGGTTTTGAGTAGTATCGGCAAATGTTTCTGTCTCTACCAATTTTGTTTCAGGTTGAACAGCTGCAACAGAAAGTGAAAGAAATTGATGAACAATTCGACAAGGAGCTCGTCCGAATACTGAAGCTGTACAAAGAAGCATTGCAGGATCCTGACAATGGCTATTTTGAGAGGTATGTTGGTCATTCTTGTGGAATGCATATGCACAGGTTATTCACAGAAGATGTGGGCTCATGTCATATGTATGCGTTCTTTCAGATTTCCGAGAGTCTGTGGGGTGCCCAAAAGCAAATACCGAGGTGGTTTCGCCCGGGCTGTGGACTTACAACTCTGTTTGTTCTATCTGGTATGGTCGGTTTCGTGCTTGCGCGTATGAAGACGTTGAAGGATTTTAGCTCCTGGACTTGCGCGGAGTACCAAAACATGTGACAAACGTTTTGCACTTCCCTTGACGGGTCACGGTAACTTCTGTAATTACTCGCTTTCCATTGACAGGAATGAAAGCTGGTGGTGGCACTGGTCTTTACTTCCACCAGCTTCAGAACTTACGAGTATGGTCCTCATCTCAAATATTCTGTGATCAGCTGATCGCGAAATGGCATCCAGTGGTGATGGATACATGACGTAGAGCTGAAGGGACAGCTTGTCTTATCATGGCCTTTTTAATTTTAAAAGCGACTCCCAAATTCACTATGTAAAAAAAGATTCTTCATCACATCAAAATATCATAATATGTATGGAGTACTAAATGTAGATAAAATAAAAAACTAATTACACAGTTTTGTTGTACTCTGCGAGATAAACATTTTGAGCCTAATTAATCAATTTTTGAATATTTTTTTATAAATACAAACGAAATGCTACAGTGACGCAATGATTACGAAGTGAAATACTACTTCCAAATTTGGAAGTAAACAAGGCCCCTCCGTCCCGTAAAGAACGCAATCCTCACTTTTTGAGAAGTTAAACCATTTCAAGTTTGACTGAATTTATATAAAAAGTTACTAACATTTATGATACAAAATAGGTATCATTAGATTAATCACAGATTATATTTTCATACTAAATCGATTTGAAGACATAAATATTAGTATTATTTTGTATAAACTTGATCAAAGTTGAAATGGTTTGACTTCTCGGAAAGTGAGGATTACATTCTTTACGGGACGGAGGGAGGAGTAGAAGAAACGTGTCGAAATCCTGTCCGGTGGCCACGACCACTAATCTTGTGTGAACGATTATTCAATTTTGGTCACGTTCTCTGGCGACCTTTGGAAATAATCTATCCGTTTTAAATTACTATTAACGGTTGATTTTGTCACAATATTAACTATTCGTCTAAATACATAAAAAAACTTAAATTATGCTTAAAGCATCAAAGATGATAACATAAATTACAAATACAGTAAATTATAGTTACATATATAATTTTTGAATAAAATAAATAATCAAATGTTGAGAAAAAATAATCAACAATGAACATGTAGTATCATTCATATTTTGAGGAAATTGTATTGTACTCCGTGCATGTACAATTGAGTTCATGACAGAGTACCACTTTGTTTATTGACGCTGAAGTTCATACACATTACTTCCATGCCAACATAATTCATACCTAAAATTTCTCCAAGCATCTAAAGATGTAAAGGTACCAGATAGATTCGTTCAAAGCTCAGCAATACTCGATCCAAAGTTCACCTAGGTCCCAGAACAAAAGGTTTGGCTAGGCGTCAATCCCGACTATTACTCACATAAACTATACTTTAAATACATGATTTCTTTAAAATAAAATTTTATTCAATTATCTTTCTTATCTCTCTTTTTCTCACTTATTATCTTTTATTTGGTCTTGGTTCCGGTGTAGAGGTGATTTCTTGCATGAGATATGGCTTCTTTAGCTTCTTTTTCTCTTCTTATTTAATTCTCTCACCACCTCAGATTTTTGCTTATATGGCACCAATACTTAATGCCATATAGACACTAGCTAAGGTGGAGAGTTGGGATAGCCTAAGGTTAAGTTACATAGCCCACGTCAGGCTTCACAGTTGACTCCCAGACCTCTGTCGATTGACTTTGCACTCCTCTCTATGGCATAACCGCCAAGGCCACCAGCAAATATCACAAAACTTCTTGTTAAGTACTTCGAAACTTCCTTCATGTGGGCCTCGCGACGAGCATCAATGACACTGGAAAGAGAGATTGTAATTACTAGTGTATCTGCAAAAATTGAGACCAAGTGATTACAAAATATGTGTACCTTTCAAAAATTTCCTCCACCACGTGCTGTGGCAAGGATCTAGTCGCCACAATCTCATCAACTAGTTCAATCACCTACACAGCCAAAATAAGTGTCTGGTAAGTAGGCAAAAAAAGATTCCCTCACAAAAACTAAACAGTCGAGTGTAAATGGAAGACATGAACAGTCGTGGTTAAATGATGTAACTGAGCTTGATGATATGGTAAAAAAAGGAAGCTGCAAGTGAAGTTGATATGGCTTAACGAGGACAGCTTTATTAACCAAGATCACGATTACAAAGGGCAATCGAGCTGCCCAGCCTCCCTTGGAGGATGGACTCTATGCAATTTAGAACTTAAGCAAATTACAGGCAACTAGGAATCTTGAAACTTGATACAAGAAGAGACCTCATAATTGTGTACAAGACTACAAGTTGCACAACAAGCTAATGCCATTGTAAGGAGACCTAAGGTAAAAAAGTGACAGGCAACAAAGAAATCTACGGCATCGGTGTCTAGAAAAGCAAACAGAAAAACATTCATGTTTGATTAAGCCATTTCTGCAGTTAATTTACATCTTAAAACTAAATGGGACATATCGAGTCAAGTGAAACAATCTGCTGATCCCAACTACATGGACATCAACTTTGAGTGTAGGGTGCACCGGTAAAGCGGCTGCTTAAGTGCCTCCAAAACCTACCTTCTAGAGAAAAGGTTCTTGAAAAATACACATGCTTCTTTTTCTTACATCTATATAGAAAATGCTAGAGGCACGATCATCCAGTCAGTGATGGGCACACTCGGCTGAAGCTGGGTTTTTTCCCCAACAAAACAGGCTCCACTTGGTTCCCATTACATGCGTAACAGAAGTACAATGAGTTCATTGTTCGGAAGACCGAGTAGGAAAGGTTGCTATCCCGAACACACCAAGTTTAACCCACAGGACAATTTCGATTGTACACTAGAGAGTAACTCAGGGGTCTGAAAGAAAAGGAACCTTATGTTGTTATATGAACAAACTGACATTCGGGTAAAAAGCTAATATCTCACCTTGGGCTGTCGAGCAAGAGAGGTACACTTACATTGAACCAGGGGGAATCTTGCAGAACAGAGGCAGCATGTCTCTGCCGTATTATCTTTATACTATGGAACACTGGTTTGCTTAAGCTATGCCAAGTAATACTTGAAGTACTGTTGGTTCTCACTATGGTGCACATATGACTAATCCAAAATTCAAGAGCATTGGAGGAGCCTACCGCCAATTGGCCTTGCTGCTGTCAGCCACTGCCACGACAACTATAAGCAAATTTATTTTTTATTTATTTTTGTCAGGGGAGGGGGTGAGGCTGTGCTTAAGTAGTTAAGCACCACTAAGCTTCTAACTAAGCGTTTACCTGGATCACGTGGCTATACTGGGCAGATTTGCAAAGAAACACAGCTGATTGAGCAAACAAAGGAGACACACATGATACTATACTCTATTTCCTTGGAGACTAACTTTATGGATGATAATTCTTCAAATGTTTTGTGACATGTTAGCGTGTAATAATACAAGGGTTATCAATCACGACAGTTGACAACTACTATACAAACAGATGTTTTTAACTGCCTTGTGCCATCTAACTTTTTCAAGACCCCTACCACATGTTTCCAACAAATGAAAACATGAGTGCTGTGGAAGGTGTATTATTTAGGATTAATTATCTTTTCTATAAAGAAAAAGCTGCTGCTGGGTCAAGTTATCAGCACATGGCTGGCTAAACCCCAGGAGCCAGTAATCCGAAAGCAAGATGGGCCCAGTGTCATAAGATGTATCTCATCCACTTAAACTCTGTCATTGTTCACAAGTTGAGTTGTTATATGGGAGGAGCTATTTGAGAGGCAAGTGAAAAACTGCCCAAATTACACTCAACACCCTCACCTGTTGGATAAAAATCTAATTGCAACGGAATCATCTTCACCCCCGAGTCAGTTTTTCCGGTTGTTGCAAGCATGTTCTTTATCCTCTTCCAGCAAGCACCAGCTTGCCTCCCTGTAACACATGGCCATGGCCATATCAGCTGGGTCATGCAATGGGCCCTTGCGTGTGTCATCGTGATCGAGCCCACAGCCCAAGCAAGGGATCAACACTTCTACAAAGGGAGCTGCCGAGAGCACAAAGGGGAACAAGACAGAAGTTGAGAAAGAGAGCAGAGAAGTTCATCTTCCTCCTCTGTATAGAGATCATATCCTCAGATTTCCTCTGTTCTTGCTCACGCTCCCGATCCGATCTCGTTGGTGAGCCACGGGTTGTTACAGTTGGTTATCAGAGCAATTGATTCCTCCACCTAGGGTTTGTTCTTCCTTGTGATGTTTGTTTCCAATCTGTCTGCAACTCATTCAGATTTTTTGTTTCCTCTGGTGATTTCCTTCGCTATCTTCTGGTTGCTAGTGGGATCGATTTGTGGTGGCCTGGCAAGGGTGCCAGCAGAGCTCTTGTTGAGGCAGCTGAGGGATGCGATGGATCAATTGAGGCTGAGGATGGAGGCAGATGAAGCCAATTGACATCAATGGATGAAGCAATAGAGTTCATTGCAGGAGAGGCTATGCAATCCGAAGGCAAAAGAGGTGGAGTTTATCACAGTGGCAAGGTCAGAAGCAACAGCACTGGAGGTGTTCGACAGAATTCCTCTAAAGGAAATGGCAACAACACATCCAGTGTATGCTGTGTTCACGCCTCTGGTGGCATCTGAGGGTGATGCCCCTGAGTTGCTCGATGAAAGGCACTAGAAGGATATTCTTTGGGTTAAGGAGATGCCATGAAACCTCGTTGCACATGATGGCTTGTTGCACCTTGCTATCTTGTTCATCATCCGACCATGGGATCCTGGTATTTTTCATGTAGTTGCTTGGGGACAAGCAACATTTTGTGGGGGGAGGAAGTGTAACACATGGCCCATGGCCATATCAGCTGGGTCATGCAATGGGCCCTTGTGTCATCGTGATCAAGCCCACAACCCAAGCAAGGGATCAACACTTCTACAAAAGGAGCTGCCGAGAAATAGAAATTGAGAAATAGAAAGAGAGCAGGGAAGTTCATCTTCCTCTGTATTGAGATCATATCCTCAGATTTCCTTTGTTCTTGCTCATGCTCCCGATCCAATCTTGTCCGTGAGCCACAGGTTGTTACACTCCCTCACGTTGCCCCACCTCCCCCGCCTTTGCTACCGAGTGTTGCCAGATCTGCAGCTGCAAGCAAAGCACTTGACCTTGTTGCCCCTCCCACAAAACCTGACCACAACCAGACTTCCTTACCCACAGCTCCAGTGGCATCACCAACACCTAGCTGCACCGCCGTACCTCAACACCGGTTCCACTGCCACTCCAGCCATCCTTCTGAGCCTAAGCACCTCCTGTCTCCTGAACCCTGAATCCTAACCCCACTGCCAAGACCCTAATCTGCTTGCGGAGCGGTTGTGTACAGTATAACTGCAGCCAATTTTAGGTAACGATCAATACAAACATATTCTTTTATTATACCTTAAAGAGCAGAACTTCAATCAATCCATGAGAGTAACTGCTACAGCGAGACAAGGCTAACACAGGAACATTTTCAATTGGCAGCATCTCGTGGCAATACCATGATAGCATCACCAAAACTACAAATTCACCCTCTGGTATAAGTTCTGCTCTTATTTGTCGTATAGGACATTAAAGCCAGATAAGGAACTTCATGTGTCAGATCCCTAGGTGACTAAGCATTTTTGTAGCTGCAACTTGAGGAGACGCAAAGGGGGCGGTGGAACACTTTACCTTCTTCTCTGGAGACTTGGGCAACTGATTCTTTTCTGGAGATTTGGGAGGCTGATCACCTTGAGTGACTGAGCATAAGACGCGGCGAAGCGATCTTGGTTGGACCGAGACGCCCCGTCGGACGGTCAACCCCTCCCCGCCTGAAGGCGCAGCCGCGGCCGCTGCTGAGATGACACAGCGGAAGGCGCTTCCACTTCCACGGCAGGCCGGCTTGCGCAGCAGGGACGAAGCCATCTCCGTGCCCTCTCCTTGCTAGTCCTTGCGCCGATCTTTCCTTCCCCCGCACTTATCTCCTGCGTCTCCCTGATTCCGTCGCTGAGGTTCCACGGAGGCGGCGTGGGATGGCCGCGCCGTGATAGTGTTAGGAGATAGATTTTTTTTTTGGAAATTTAGATCTATATCATTAAAAGATCCAGACTTTTAAAAATATTACTAAAAGATTCGGATGTAAAAAAAATACTATCATTCCGTTGTTGAACTGTATCATTCCGTGTGAACTCAATGTTAACAGCAGGCTTCACCTGCTACCTTCCTCTCCCTAACCTTCAGCAAGCATGGCAGGAGGAAGTGCTGTCGCTCCGCCACCGCTGCCTTGGAATCATGGTTCTGTAGAAGCGTGGCTAGCATCTTGTCCTCCAAGACGACGTGACGGTGTATGACAATGTTGGCATTGGAAAAAGCAAATAAAGGCCTCGTTTAGTTCCTAAATATCACCCCAAATTTTACTATGTAAAAATAGATTCTCATCACATCAAAATATCGGCACATGTATAGAGTACTAAATACAGATAAAACTAAAAACTAATTGTACAGTTTTGTTGTACTATGCGAGACGGACATTTTGAGTCTAATTTAATTAATTAATGTTTGGATAATTATTCATAAATATAAACGAAATGCGATAGTGGCGCTACAGCGTCAAAGTCCCAACTTTAAACACTCAAAGTTGGGAAAGATAGATAATCTTGTTTAACTGAAATGCGAGCAGTTCTGTACCGCGAGCATCTGAGCCTTCTCAATTCTCATCCTTGAGCAACACCTTCTCATTTCACACAATGGTTGTGTTTAGTTCCTCCCAACTTTCCAAACTTTACATCATATTGACATCACATCGAAACATTAAATATAGTAAATGACGCATGTATGTAGCATTAAACGTGGGTAAATAAAAAACTAATTGCATAGTTTTGATGTACACGGCGAGACGAATCTTTTGAGCGGTTATGGTAGGACAACAATTACCACAAACAAACGAAAAGTGCTTAAAGTGTCTGATGTGATCATTTTCACCCCTTTTCACAGATCTAAACACACAGCCATTAGAAAGTTACACGACTACACGCCCCGTCACCTATTAGATTTAGCACACTTTTATATGGAAACCTCAAACCAAAATTTTAGTATCCACAAAAGATCTAGTAAACAAGAATTTATATTCATAAAAAATCTAGTAAATAAATCAACATGTCTTATATCGGCATACCACTCATGGAAACAAATTGTAGTACGATTAACACATATATGTGCATAAGGACAAACTTAATCTATGAGTACAAGTTCATTGAGGAACGTAATCCATATATTCTCAATAAGACTAACACAGAGGTGAAAAATGGTACTTCTAGCCACACAACTAAGGGGAAAGACCGGCCACGCTCAGAAAACGCGGCACATAGTACCATACATAGACTAAAAAATGTATCTATATAGTTATAGACACTGCACTCTTGAGCAAATAGAAAGCAAAAAAAAAAAAACAAAGCAAGTTGTCACAATCCTTGCTACCACCGTTTACACAACACTTGAAGACAACCTAATATACAAGAAAAATGGAGGAACAAACAACTATTTCTATCCCATGGAACTAAAAAAAATATTGTACACAAGGATATTATATTATATTATATTGGCTTTAAAACATAGTACACCAAATACACATGGATAAAAGCACGCACATACATACTCTACATAGCTGAATACATATACTACATGATTATGCCTCTCCTTGTCATCACTCGGTGGGATGGTAGATCAATTGGAGCAGAGTTGGTCATGGAGCACCATGGAGATGAAAAATAGGTAAGACCTAGGAGTGCATTTCAAAATCTTCTGCCTAATTTTTTGAGAGGAGAATATGGGTTTTTCGAAACCAGCTCAAACTCATCTCAAAGCCGGGTTAAAACAAGGGTGGGAGGAAAATTAACCCAGTTTTACGAGTTAGAGGAGGCTGCATAGCTGGTTTCATCGTTGGGGGACCAAAATCGGACTTCGTCGAGAGTGGAAGGAGCCAAAATGGACCTTTTCCGTTTGTCCGCGAGAAGTTCTTATTGGGCCGGATCAGCGTTGCAGGCTTGGTGAGAAGCGGCCCTTTTTGGTTCTCGTTCCGTCGGGAGACGCCCGTATAGATCGGGACGGGCAGACGGGAAGCGGAAAGCAAACCCTAACCAAAGTTCTCGTCGCCCTCTTCCCCTCAACAAGCCACCAAGCAGGAACCAGCAAGCACCTCATGGCGGAGGCGTCGCCGAAACGGACTGCTGGCGTGACGCCGACGAGTGTGTCCTCTACCCCGTCGTTCTATCCTCCGGTATGTCATTTTCACCTGACCTCTGTCTCCCTGGCCGATATTTTGTCGATCTGAATTTCGATGTACCTGCTTCTGCGTCGGCTGCTTAATATGCCTCTGTGATCTTATCTCAGCTGCTGGAGAAAGTTGAGGGGATGAAGAAGACCGGTGTTCCAACGGAGGACACTTCCAAAATTCTTCAAGGGATGGAGAACAGGTTCAAGGCTTACCACATGTTCTGGGAAGCCAACCGCAGGTAATAATTCCGATCGAGCTGTTTTCTTTCTACTCAACGTGAGAAGGAAGAGGGGTGACTCATTGATCTTTTGCGACTGCGTGAGGTGGTACACGAGCAACACACCATTAGAAGAGAGGCTTTTTATTTGTTTGATTTCGGTTTATGAACATGTTATGAAACTAGCTCAGAATTAGCACTAATATCTGCTTGTTCGAATTTAAGAGTTATAGGTATTAGGTAGTCAATAACTGTGAATTTACCACCTTACTTCAGCTTGTTTAAATTATGATGCGAGAAAAGGGGGCAGATCTGTTTGTGGATTGAGAAAACAGTTTTTTTATTGGAGAAACAAGAACGCGAAGAGGCTCTAGATCATAGATCAGCTAGGCACTAGGCGGAATCTAGGCGCTGACCCATTGCCTAGCGCCTAGTCGCATCTGGACGTCTAGTCGCCGCCTAGCTGGGCTAGGCGCTAGGCGGAACCTAGGCGCTGACCCATTTCCTAGCGCCTAGTCGCGCCTAGTCGCCGCCTAGCTGAACTATGCTCTAGATGGAAATGTTAGTGTATAAGTGTGCTTGGATAAAAAAGGTGGTAGAAAGTCTAGAACTTTGAACTGAGTACCCACTCAGCTTGTTTGAATGATACAGAGGAAAGGATATATCTGTATGTGTTGAAAAACAGATGCTTGAGTGGAGAAACGATGGCATCTAATCACACCTAAGTGGAAAGTTGAACACAACTGGTGGCAACTGTAGGCTTAGTGATTCCCAAGTTCTCATTAGTTTATTCATACTCAGCAAAGCTATTTGTAAAGTCTAAACGATAGTGAAAATGGCCGTCGTAAGTGTGTGAACAGTAGAATAATATAAATCTGCTAAATTAAAACAAAACCTGTAGTTGCATTAAAAATAGAGTATGGTTGAATGGAATGGTTTGTGCCAATATCTTTTCTTGTGTAAGCAAAAACAAACACCCGACACTTTGTAGCACTTAGAAATCATGCTTTCAAGGCTTGGCTCATGTTGATGTTGGCCTTTATATTATTTGTGCTGCCAGACTATGACAACTTGAGTACATTTGCTAGTAGGAAACAATTGAGATTGGTTGAGTTATGACTGCTTGATTTCATATTTGAATTACCATGTTGAATTTGACATATGTAACTTTGAGAGCATTTGTAACACCCAAAAATACTCAATTTAAAATTTTTGGCATTTAAATAATTATTTAGAGCTTGCTCCTATTTATTATAGGCTAAATAATAATTTTCTAAAAATTTAAAATCAAATATAAGTGATAGAAACATTTATTGTTGCATTCATGCTGCTGCATTTATTTGTGTATTGCTTGTGATTCAAACAAGAATTTAAATTTATTTAAGTTCAAATTTGAATCACTTTGATTGGAGCTCTAGAAAAGTTGCTAGGCCCAAAGTTCACTTCTGCTCCCTGGACTCTTCCCTGGTCCACTTTTACCCCCTCAACTCCTTCTCGAGTCCGGACCAGCCCCCTCTCCTTTTTCTTTTCTTGCGGCCCAGCTACTCCTCGCGGCCCATCGGCCCAGCCAACCGCGGCCCAGCCTTCTCCCGCACTCCCTCCCACTCTTCCCACTGTCGCGCGGGCCCCGCCTGTCAGGCCGCTGACGCCATCCTGGCGTCACCTTCCTTCTTCTTCCCTCCTCCCCCTTTCCTTCCCCGGCGCCCGCTGATGGCGCTGCCTGCCGCGGCCGGCCCGCACGCCGAGGGCGCCTCCCCCTCCGCGCTTACTTAATCCAGCCCGCGACGCCGTTCCGTTCCGCTCCCCTCACCCCCATCGCCCAACCCTAGCAGCGTCGCCACTTCTCCACCCCGCCCTCGCCGATTTCTCCTCGCACAGAGCGCCGCCGTCGGTCGCCGCCGTCGATCGCCACCTCCGCGGGCAGTTGGAGCGGACCGAGCCGGCCACGAGCTTCGCCACGATGAGCTGAGGCCCTTGGACCGTGCCACGCTGCCGGGTTGTTGCCGGAGACGCTTCCCCGCGTGGAACCGCCGTCGTCCCCAAGCCCGAGCGCCGCCGCTCGCCGTCCCACCCCTCTGGACCAGCTCCGACCAATTCGCTGCGTCAGGAGCATCGCCCCGAGGTAACGCAGCTTCCCAACCCCTCAATTCTAGCTTCCGAGCACCGTAGTAGCACTTCCCTCGATCGCCGCCGTCGGTCGTCTGCCGGCCGTCGTCGTCCGGTCGTTCCACTGCACAAAGCTTCACTTGAACCCCACAGTAGCACTCACCATCGTCCCCAGCAGCTCCAGAGCCAGAAAACCGACCCAAAACCGAGCCAAAACCCCCCTCCCCGCGGTTCACCAGAGCGCCGCTCCGCCGCCCGTCGTCGTCGGCCTGATTCGCCGGCCGATGCTCGACTTGAACCCCCTAGGTCGACTCGTCATGCCACCCTGAAGCCATAGGACTAGATCCCGTTCAAATCCGAGCATCCTAGCCCGAGATAAGGCCAACTCCGGCGAAGTTCGCCGTCGGCCCGAGCGGCGCCGCCGCGGCTTCTTCGTCCCCGGCGAGCCGGGCGATCAGAGCCGTCCGATCTCAGATCAACGGCCCAGATTAGAACGTAGGATACCCCTTCGCGTTTTAAATCTCAGTCGTCCAGGTCGGATCCAACGGCTGCCACGCGTCCTGACCGAGTCAATACCGGTCAGCGCGGGCGATTTTGCTAAAGAGACCCTGGACTTCTCGGAAATCAACTCGCGGTCCATTCCAGTTCAAAAATAATTGCAGATAGGTCCTATTTTATTCGTTTAAGCCCCTGACCTTTTTAAAAATTGAACCCGCGGTCCAGCCCTTGTGCTTTTGCACGTTAGCCCTCCTGTTTTAATACGAAATTACGTATAGGTCCTCGGTTTTTCACAAATGAGCCCCTGGAAGTTTCAGAAACTTGCCAGCAAGTCCCTGAACCTTAGAAACGCTATAACTTTCACGTTTTAGCTCCGATTAGTGTGATTCTTGCGCTCATGTGTTCGTAGTGAAGCGTAGATTATTTCTAGCTCCTGTTTTTGTACTGTTTTTACTGTTGGTGTACTGTTTCTAATAGAATTAATTTGTTTGCATGTAATGATTGCTTTGGAATGCTTGCGTGATGATCGAGTCCAGTCGGCGAGCCCGTAGCTTTGGACTTCGAGTACGTTGAGGACGTGCCGGAGCAGGACTCGCATCAGCAGCCGTACTCCGAGGAAGGCAAGTTATAGCACGGACAATCCTTGCTACCTACTCACTCTTTTAATACACTGTTCATTACATACGCATGTGTCTAATACTGTTTACCTTTAAGGTTGTACCTAGCATTTCTTTCCCTGTCCTTGTATTCCTATGGGTTTTTGCATACGGGTAGTATTTTGCTAGGCGCAACTACTGTCACCTTTACTTAACTGTTAAACTTGTATTAATGGTCCACTTCAACCTTAATGTTAAAACTTGCTTTTTAGCAACTTGGATCAGGGAGCTGGGGCTTGTGTGTTTTGCCTGGCCCCAGTGTCTCTCCCTAAGGACTGGTTCGTAAAAGCGGCAACCTGGGAGCCTGTCGCCGCCGCCAGAACTATAATGGCTCTGGTCTTGGTTGAGTAGCTTGTACGTCTCTAGCTTGGCAGTGGTTACCGAGTGGCCTACGACGTTGTAGAAGGCAAGGCGCGAGGTGTTTTCGGATTCCACCGAGGACGGTAGCCCCGTCGGCTAGGTCCCGTTAGACCCAGTCCCGTGTTGGGAGCCCCCGTGAGTGCGGGAGCTCCGCACGTTGCGCCATTTACTTGTTGGCGTGATTTGCCGGCGCGTGGACGCCATTGACCCCCTCACGTTGCGCCCTGAGGGTCAGTCAATCTCGGTGCCTAGGTTCTCACCACCTTGTAGTACTCCAGCGGCTACTGTCTTGCTAGGGTGTCTTGTGAAAGCCTCGTAGCGTCCCTATGCAGTCACACCTCGGAAGTGTCGATGTGCGTGGTTGGTTGCAAAGTTCTTCTGAACTTTTACACGACTGGTGGGAAACGGGCGAAACCTCTGCAGAGTGTACGATCTATCATGATAGCCCGGCTCAGGGTCACGAGCGGCCTGGATCCTTTTATGATTAGAAGATTATATTTATTACTGTTTAATGATGACTTACATTAATTAATTTGGGATACAACTGGGATTCATCTAATGTAGTAGTTATGATTAAAATGAACCAACTAAAAGTGCTAATGCAGTTAAGCCAGTGTCAAGCCTCTTTTGCCTCATCACCCGTGCTATACTTGCTAAGTAATTCCGTTACTTACACTTGTTGTTATTATTATTTTTGGGCAAAATCCCGGACGGGTAACAGATTGGAGTCAGGCTGATTATGCTGTGGAGTTTCCAGAGGACTTGCATTACTTCTGAGCTTGCGTTCTCCCGGTCAGAGTCCCTGTGGGAATGCGGCTACGCTAGAGAGATGTATTAGTCTTCCGTTGTCCATGATTTTATTTCTGAAGCACTCTGATGTAAACGCTACGCTATCATGAGATTAATAAAGCATTGTACTCTGATTTTTACCATATTTGTTCGCTATATGTGTCTGTGGACTTCCTGGGCACACATATGGCCGCATTCGGGTTTTGTGTAAATCCGAGTATGACAGATTGGTATCAGAGCCGTGATGACTGTAGGAACGCAGCCTAGATAGTACGGATGACAAATTACTAGGAGACCCCCATGTTTTAATTTAAAAACCTAACAGTCGAGTCTTGTGTGAGTTTATGTCTTTAAATGCTTGTACTTATTGTATTATGCATATGCTTGATTCGGTTCTTTGTAATGATTGTGATGGGCGTAGACACCTGTCTGCAACCATCTAGATGTTGGAATAAGGCTTAAGGACTTTATTGTTTAGATAGCAGGGGGTGATATATATTTTTCTCGTACTAATCAACTGACATTTGACCCTTGTGATTATAGATGGTTAACCCCGGGGGCAATGCGGGCGGTCAGCCTCCGAACCAGAACCCGCCCCCGAACCTGAATCCGAATCATCAGATCCCCACCATTGAGCAGCTGATGTATGCTCGAGTTCAGATGATGCAGCAGATGGCGGAGACCATGAGGCTGATCCAGCAGAACCAACACAATCCACATCCTCAGGCAGCTGCTCCGCCCAGAGACAAGAGGGGCGAGTTTCTGAAGGGACGCCCGCCGACCTTCAGCAAGGCCAGCGACCCCCTTGAGGCAGATGATTGGCTCAAGGCAGTGGAGAGACAGTTGGACATCGCCCAGTGCGATGACAGAGAGAAGGTATTGTACGCCGGAGGGCAGCTTCAGGGGCCGGCGTTGGATTGGTGGGATTTATACCAGTCCTCACGCCCGGCCGGTACTCAGATCACCTGGCAGCAGTTCTGCAGCAGCTTTCGTACACACCACGTGCCGGAGGCTTTGATGATTTTGAAGGAGTTCCTGGCACTGAAGCAGGAGGGGATGAGTGTCACGGCGTATCGCGACAAGTTTGTCGCGTTGGCCCGTTATGCTCCAGAAGACGTGGCCACCGATCAGAAGAAGCAGGCCAGGTTCCGTGACGGTCTGCAGGATGCTCTCCAGTACCAGCTCATGTGCACCAAGTTCCCGACCTTTCACGAGCTGGTGGACGGCGCTCTAATGTTGGAGCACAAGCGCCGTGAGATGGAGGACAAGAAGAGGAAGCTCCAGGGACAGCAGGTGGGCACCAGCAGTCATCCACGCTTCGCACCTCCGCAGGGTCAGCAGGTGGGAGGCCAGCAGCGCTTCCAGGGCCAGTCCGGCTTGCTCGGTCGTGGCCAGTACCAGCAGCAGCGTCCTCAGTTTCCTCGGGCGCCACAACAGCAGCGTCCCCAGGGTCAGCCACAGATGGGTCCAGTTCAGCGCAGCCAGGTGCCACCCAGACCAGTTCAGCGTCCGAGTCCAGTCAGCCCCGCAGTGACGGGACAGAGGTGCTACCACTGTGACGAGCCCGGGCACTATGCCAATGCTTGTCCTCGCAGAGTTCAGGGTGTCACCGGTCAGGGTAGCACTCAGAGAGTTGGGCAGCCGCAGGGTCAGCACCAGGGAGGTCGTGCTGCGCAGACTCCTGTACGGGGCAAGCTCAACCACACCGGAGCAGAGACAGCAGAGGCATCCACCGATGTCGTCGTGGGTACGTTCCTCGTCAATTCGACCCCCGCCGCTGTTTTATTTGATTTCGGAGCCTCGCATTCTTTCATTTCTGCTGCATTTGTGAAGAAGAATTTATTAGCCCTGAAACCCATGAAGAACACTATGCTAGTAAGCTCACCGAGGGGTGAGCAACGGGCCACTCTACGGTGCCCCCATGTTCCCATCATAATAAGGGGGGTAGAGTTCAAGGCAGGTCCGATAGTCCTGGAGACCCTTGGATTTGATATGATCCTGGGTATGAGCTGGATGACCAGGTATGATGCAGTGATCCGGTGTGCTACGAGGACCATCCAGCTGACAGCAGAGTCCGGTGACAAGGTGGAGTATCAGGCAGCCAGTTCCTCTGAGCAAGGCCAAGCCAATCAAGCTGAAGGGACGACAACCGAAGATATCAGGGTGGTGAGCCAGTTCCCGGATGTGTTCCCTGACGAGTTGCCAGGTATGCCTCCGGAACGAGATGTTGAATTCATTATTGATCTAAAACCTGGCACTGCACCTATAGCCAAGAGGTCGTATAGGATGGGAGCGAATGAGCTGGAAAAGCTCAAGAAGGAGTTGGACGAGTTGCTGGTCAAGGGGTACATTCGTCCGAGTGCTTCGCCGTGGGGAGCACCGGTATTGTTCGTCGACAAGAAGGATGGTACACAGAGGTTGTGTGTGGACTATCGAGCCCTCAACGAAGTGACCATCAAGAACAAGTACCCGCTGCCAAGGATTGATGATCTGTTCGATCAGTTGAGAGGAGCTTGTGTGTTCTCCAAGATAGATCTTCGTTCGGGCTATTATCAGATGAGGATCCGACAGTCGGATATTCCCAAGACCGCTTTCACCACTCGGTACGGGTTGTATGAGTTCCTGGTCATGTCTTTTAGATTGACCAACGCTCCCGCATACTTCATGTACTTGATGAACAGCGTGTTCATGGATTACCTTGACAAGTTTGTGGTGGTGTTCATTGATGACATTCTGGTCTTCTCCAAGAATGAGGAAGAACATGAGGAACACTTGAGATTGGTGCTGCAGAGACTTCGGGAACATCAGTTGTATGCCAAGCTGAGCAAGTGTGAGTTCTGGCTGAAGGAAGTGGCATTTCTGGGACACGTGTTGTCCAATGGAGGAGTGGCAGTTGATCCGAAGAAAGTCAGCGATGTATTGAGCTGGAATCCACCACGGGATGTGAGTGAGATCAGGAGTTTCCTTGGGATGGCCGGATACTACAGGCGGTTCATTGAAGGATTCTCCAAGATCGCTAAGCCACTGACTGCTCTGCTGGAGAAGAATGCCACGTTTGTGTGGACAGATGCGTGCCAGGTCAGATTCGAAGAGTTGAAGAAGAGGTTGACTACAGCCCCAGTGCTAGTATTGCCAGATTTGGCTAAGAGTTTCTCCATCTACTGCGATGCATCCCGTCTAGGACTGGGTTGCGTCCTTATGCAGGAGGGCAGAGTCGTGTCTTATGCGTCCCGGCAGCTGAGGAAGCATGAGCAGAACTATCCGACGCACGACTTGGAGTTTGCAGCTGTGGTACATGCCCTAAAGATCTGGAGACATTACTTGATTGGGCACCGGTGTGACATCTACACTGATCATAAGAGCCTCAAGTATGTCTTCACACAGACAGATCTGAACATGAGACAGCGCAGATGGTTGGAACTGATCAAGGATTACGATCTGGAGATCCACTATCACCCAGGGAAGGCCAACTTGGTGGCAGATGCTCTGAGCAGGAGAAGTTACGTGAACAGGATCACTGGTCGCTGTTTGCCCGAAGAACTCAGCCGAGAGCTTGAGAAGATGAGTCTGGAGTTCGTCACCAGCATCACAGAGATGGCAGTGGAGCCCACACTCGAGCAGCAGATCCGGAGAGGTCAGCTGCAGGATGAGAAGATCAGAGAGATTGTGGGGAATGTTGCACTGGGAAAGGCTCCTGGATTCCGAGTCGATGATCAGGGAACTCTATGGCATGGAAAGAGGATATGTGTGCCAGACATAGCGCAGATCAGAGAGATGATTCTGAGAGAGGCACATGACTCAGCTTATTCGATCCACCCAGGCAGCACTAAGATGTATCAGGACATCAAGGAGAGATTCTGGTGGTACGGATTGAAACGTGATGTGGCAACTCACGTGGCATTATGCGACACATGTCAGCGGGTCAAGGCAGAACATCAGAGGCTAGCTGGATTGCTTCAGCCGTTGAAGATCCCGGAGTGGAAATGGGAAGAAGTTGGCATGGACTTCATCACTGGTCTGCCCCGTACTCAGAGAGGATTTGACTCCATTTGGGTGATTGTTGATCGTCTGACCAAGGTGGCCCACTTTCTGCCAGTGAAGACCACCTACACAGGCGCCAGACTAGCAGAGTTGTACATGGAGCGGATTGTGTGCTTACACGGGGTGCCGAAGAAGATTGTGTCAGATCGTGGTACACAGTTCACCTCACACTTCTGGCGGAAGTTACATGAGTCTATGGACACGAAGCTGCACTTCAGCTCGGCTTATCATCCGCAGACAGATGGTCAGACAGAGCGGACCAATCAGATACTAGAGGATATGTTGAGGGCTTGTGCGTTGCAGTACGGTGTCAGCTGGGATAAGAGTTTGCCGTACGCAGAGTTCTCCTACAACAACAGCTATCAGAAGAGTCTGCAGATGGCACCGTTCGAGGCATTGTATGGCAGGAAGTGCCGGACCCCATTGTTCTGGAATCAGACTGGAGAGAGTCAGGTCTTTGGTCCGGAAATACTGAGAGATGCAGAGCAGCAGGTGCAGGTGATCAGAGAGAACCTGAAGGTGGCCCAGTCCAGACAGAAGAGTTACGCCGATGTCAGACGGAGGGACCTCAGCTTCAGGGTTGATGATTTTGTGTACCTGAAGGTGTCACCCATGAGAGGCGTAAAGCGGTTCAATGTCAAAGGCAAGTTGGCGCCTCGTTACATCGGACCGTTCAGGATACAGGAACGGATGGGCGAAGTGGCATATCGGCTAGATCTGCCTAAGAGACTAGCCGGAGTACACGATGTGTTCCACGTGTCCCAGTTAAAGAAGTGCTTGCGGGTGCCAGAAGAGCAGATCCCGATTGATGAGTTGAATGTTCAGGAGGACCTCACATACGAGGAGTATCCGATCAGAATCCTGGAGGTGTCAAAGAGAGTGCTGAGGAACAAGACCATTCGGATGTGCAAGGTGCAGTGGAGCCGGCATTCAGTAGATGAAGCGACTTGGGAGCGGGAAGAAGATCTCAAGTCCGAGTACCCACAGCTCTTCGCTTCTACATCCGAATCTCTAGGACGAGATTCACCTTAAGGGGGTAGGTTTGTAACACCCAAAAATACTCAATTTAAAATTTTTGGCATTTAAATAATTATTTAGAGCTTGCTCCTATTTATCATAGGCTAAATAATAATTTTCTAAAAATTTAAAATCAAATATAAGTGATAGAAACATTTATTGTTGCATTCATGCTGCTGCATTTATTTGTGTATTGCTTGTGATTCAAACAAGAATTTAAATTTATTTAAGTTCAAATTTGAATCACTTTGATTGGAGCTCTAGAAAAGTTGCTAGGCCCAAAGTTCACTTCTGCTCCCTGGACTCTTCCCTGGTCCACTTTTACCCCCTCAACTCCTTCTCCAGTCCGGACCAGCCCCCTCCCCTTTTTCTTTTCTCGCGGCCCAACTACTCCTCGCGGCCCATCGGCCCAGCCAACCGCGGCCCAGCCTTCTCCTGCACTCCCTCCCACTCTTCCCACTGCCGCGCGGGCCCCGCCTGTCAGGCCGCTGACGCCATCCTGGCGTCACCTTCCTTCTTCCTCCCTCCTCCCCTTTCCTTCCCCGGCGCCCGCTGATGGCGCTGCCTGCCGCGGCCGGCCCGCACGCCGAGGGCGCCTCCCCCTCCGCGCTTACTTAATCCAGCCCGCGACGCCGTTCCGTTCCGCTCCCCTCACCCCCATCGCCCAACCCTAGCAGCGCCGCCACTTCTCCACCCCGCCCTCGCCGATTTCTCCTCGCACAGAGCGCCGCCGTCGGTCGCCGCCGTCGATCGCCACCTCCGCGGGCAGTTGGAGCGGACCGAGCCGGCCACGAGCTTCGCCACGATGAGCTGAGGCCCTTGGACCGTGCCACGCTGCCGGGTTGTTGCCGGAGACGCTTCCCCGCGTGGAACCGCCGTCGTCCCCAAGCCCGAGCGCCGCCGCTCGCCGTCCCACCCCTCTGGACCAGCTCCGACCAATTCGCTGCGTCAGGAGCATCGCCCCGAGGTAACGCAGCTTCCCAACCCCTCAATTCTAGCTTCCGAGCACCGTAGTAGCACTTCCCTCGATCGCCGCCGTCGGTCGTCTGCCGGCCGTCGTCGTCCGGTCGTTCCACTGCACAAAGCTTCACTTGAACCCCACAGTAGCACTCACCATCGTCCCCAGCAGCTCCAGAGCCAGAAAACCGACCCAAAACCGAGCCAAAACCCCCCTCCCCGCGGTTCACCAGAGCGCCGCTCCGCCGCCCGTCGTCGTCGGCCTGATTCGCCGGCCGATGCTCGACTTGAACCCCCTAGGTCGACTCGTCATGCCACCCTGAAGCCATAGGACTAGATCCCGTTCAAATCCGAGCATCCTAGCCCGAGATAAGGCCAACTCCGGCGAAGTTCGCCGTCGGCCCGAGCGGCGCCGCCGCGGCTTCTTCGTCCCCGGCGAGCCGGGCGATCAGAGCCGTCCGATCTCAGATCAACGGCCCAGATTAGAACGTAGGATACCCCTTCGCGTTTTAAATCTCAGTCGTCCAGGTCGGATCCAACGGCTGCCACGCGTCCTGACCGAGTCAATACCGGTCAGCGCGGGCGATTTTGCTAAAGAGACCCTGGACTTCTCGGAAATCAACTCGCGGTCCATTCCAGTTCAAAAATAATTGCAGATAGGTCCTATTTTATTCGTTTAAGCCCCTGACCTTTTTAAAAATTGAACCCGCGGTCCAGCCCTTGTGCTTTTGCACGTTAGCCCTCCTGTTTTAATACGAAATTACGTATAGGTCCTCGGTTTTTCACAAATGAGCCCCTGGAAGTTTCAGAAACTTGCCAGCAAGTCCCTGAACCTTAGAAACGCTATAACTTTCACGTTTTAGCTCCGATTAGTGTGATTCTTGCGCTCATGTGTTCGTAGTGAAGCGTAGATTATTTCTAGCTCCTGTTTTTGTACTGTTTTTACTGTTGGTGTACTGTTTCTAATAGAATTAATTTGTTTGCATGTAATGATTGCTTTGGAATGCTTGCGTGATGATCGAGTCCAGTCGGCGAGCCCGTAGCTTTGGACTTCGAGTACGTTGAGGACGTGCCGGAGCAGGACTCGCATCAGCAGCCGTACTCCGAGGAAGGCAAGTTATAGCACGGACAATCCTTGCTACCTACTCACTCTTTTAATACACTGTTCATTACATACGCATGTGTCTAATACTGTTTACCTTTAAGGTTGTACCTAGCATTTCTTTCCCTGTCCTTGTATTCCTATGGGTTTTTGCATACGGGTAGTATTTTGCTAGGCGCAACTACTGTCACCTTTACTTAACTGTTAAACTTGTATTAATGGTCCACTTCAACCTTAATGTTAAAACTTGTTTTTTAGCAACTTGGATCAGGGAGCTGGGGCTTGTGTGTTTTGCCTGGCCCCAGTGTCTCTCCCTAAGGACTGGTTCGTAAAAGCGGCAACCTGGGAGCCTGTCGCCGCCGCCAGAACTATAATGGCTCTGGTCTTGGTTGAGTAGCTTGTACGTCTCTAGCTTGGCAGTGGTTACCGAGTGGCCTACGACGTTGTAGAAGGCAAGGCGCGAGGTGTTTTCGGATTCCACCGAGGACGGTAGCCCCGTCGGCTAGGTCCCGTTAGACCCAGTCCCGTGTTGGGAGCCCCCGTGAGTGCGGGAGCTCCGCACGTTGCGCCATTTACTTGTTGGCGTGATTTGCCGGCGCGTGGACGCCATTGACCCCCTCACGTTGCGCCCTGAGGGTCAGTCAATCTCGGTGCCTAGGTTCTCACCACCTTGTAGTACTCCAGCGGCTACTGTCTTGCTAGGGTGTCTTGTGAAAGCCTCGTAGCGTCCCTATGCAGTCACACCTCGGAAGTGTCGATGTGCGTGGTTGGTTGCAAAGTTCTTCTGAACTTTTACACGACTGGTGGGAAACGGGCGAAACCTCTGCAGAGTGTACGATCTATCATGATAGCCCGGCTCAGGGTCACGAGCGGCCTGGATCCTTTTATGATTAGAAGATTATATTTATTACTGTTTAATGATGACTTACATTAATTAATTTGGGATACAACTGGGATTCATCTAATGTAGTAGTTATGATTAAAATGAACCAACTAAAAGTGCTAATGCAGTTAAGCCAGTGTCAAGCCTCTTTTGCCTCATCACCCGTGCTATACTTGCTAAGTAATTCCGTTACTTACACTTGTTGTTATTATTATTTTTGGGCAAAATCCCGGACGGGTAACAGATTGGAGTCAGGCTGATTATGCTGTGGAGTTTCCAGAGGACTTGCATTACTTCTGAGCTTGCGTTCTCCCAGTCAGAGTCCCTGTGGGATTGCGGCTACGCTAGAGAGATGTATTAGTCTTCCGTTGTCCATGATTTTATTTCTGAAGCACTCTGATGTAAACGCTACGCTATCATGAGATTAATAAAGCATTGTACTCTGATTTTTACCATATTTGTTCGCTATATGTGTCTGTGGACTTCCTGGGCACACATATGGCCGCATTCGGGTTTTGTGTAAATCCGGGTGTGACAGCATTGGGATCTCCTCTGGTAAGAGATTCAGATTTTTTATTGGAGAAACAATAACATGAAGAGATTCTAGGTGGAAATTGTAGTATATCTGTCTGTTTGGGATAAAAAAGTGGTAGAAAGTCTAGAATGAACTGAGCACCCACTTCAGCTTGTTTGAATGAAGAAGCGAAAGAAAGGATATATGTGTAAATGTGTTTTTAAAAACAGCTGCTTGAGTTGAGTAACAAGGACATTTAGTGATACCTAAGTGGTGAGTTGAACAATGATGGGGGTAAATGGTAGGCTTAGTGATGCACCTTTCTAGTTCTCATTGGTAAATGAATGAAATACTTAGCAAAACTCTGTCTTGCAGTCTTGTGAGAATGAAAATGACTGTCAAAAGTTTGTGAACAGTAGGATAATATAAACCTGCCAGATAAAAACAAAGCCTAAAGTTCCATTAAAAAGAGAGTATGGTTGAATGGATCTGTATTCTTGTGTAAGCAAAAATAAACTCTTATTATTTTAGCACCTAGCAATCATGCTTTTAGCAGGTTATACCCATGTTGATGCTGGAGTATTCTTTGTGCTGCCATACTATGACACCTTGTCTACTAGTGGAGATTGGTTGAGTTCCAACAATTCTGATTTCATAGTTATATTACCGTGTTGAACTTGACATAAGTGGTTCTTCAAGAGCTGTGGTCTTAAATTTGCTACTCCCTGTGTTCCAAATTACTATTCACTGCTGACTTTTCTTGCAATGTTTGACCATTCATCTCATTCAAAAATTTAGCCCAAATATATGAAATGATAAATCATGGTTAAAGCACCAATAAAGTCAGTCAAACAAAATAAATGATACTTGCATAATTTTTTGAACAAGACGAATGCTCAAAAGTTATAGGAAAAAGTCAACAACAAATAGTAATTTGCATGACCGTGTTGCTGCCCATGTTGCCATGAGTAGTAATTCTGCAAGCTGAGGAAAACAAATGTTATTTGCAGGAAGATGAGTGGACTGCAGCGAAATGGACTCTGGTGGCGTGTGCACGCCATCATCGTTACTACTGCTACCGCTGCTGCCATGGTAAAGGGATCCGAAGCTGCAGACATGTACATCAAACTCTTCAAATCTGCTAAATCTACAAAACATTCCCTGGAAGCAGGTCATCAGTGCTGGCTGTGGGCGGAACAAATGTGGCAGCCGCCCTGAGACCCAAAGTTCAAGTGGCCCTATTCCTCATTAAGTGATCATAGATACTAGTAGATACATTACATGTGTTTATGCCTAATTTCCAAATTGTCAATCTCAGAAGTTAAGTTCACAGTCCAGAATTCACACATAGGAAAGGAAGCGTCCATTGCATCATCCTCTCCGAAACAAATACTGCCACCTACTCCTCTAGGTTTAAGGAGGTTGCGCTTAGCGCACGCTCTGAATGGAGGATAATGGCTTCATCTCAAGGATCTCCTCCTCTAGGTTTAAGGAGGTTGCGCTTAGCTCACGCTCTGAATGAAGGATAATGGCTTCATCTCAAGGATTTTAATCAAACTAACCTTTATTTTTTATGCACATATATCCTTTGCAGTTGAACGAAAAAAAAAGATATGTTAGTATAGTACTAGAATTGAAATGAAATGAATAGCATCCAGTTTTGCCTCGCCCTGGGGCCCTCAACATTTAAGGACCGGACCTGGGGTTGGCTTTACGAGTTAGAAGTCTGGTTCACACTAGTTGCCAGCTAACCAATAGTAACTGGCACTGACAAAAAACAGAAATAAACAGATCAAATTATGCTTTCACATTTCCAGCCAAAACAAAAATTACTGATGGTCACCACCAGATTCCGTTTGCAAATACAGCTCTCCCTCATGCCTGATATATGTTGACTAAAGCCTCATTACTAAGTGAAGATTACTGTCTAAACAAGGTGATAGTCTATTATTTACAGCTCCTGCCTTTGTCTCTTCAGATACTTAAGGTTCAGATTGAAAAGAATATTTGACATCATTTATTTATTTGATGTTATATGACTGGCACACAGCCGTAATCTGCCCAAGCCCATGACTGCACAAACTTCGGATAGCTACTGGACATAAACGGCGTCTATTTGAATTGTTGGTTGGTCTTTCCTACAGTGGTCTATATCATTTGCTCTGTCCATATATTACTCTCGAAAAAACGTAAGCATCACAATTAATTCACACTATTCACTAGTCTGACCACCAGTTTACTAGAACCCATGACTGTACATTACAGATGGGTTTATCAGGGAACACCTGCAGTGGCAGAGGGTGGGGTGAAGTCAAGGTGGGGCCAATTAGATGTCAATTAAATAGCAAAGCATATTAGTACCAATTAAATAGCAAAGCATCAAACACTCAACACAAGAAATGGAGAAGTATGAGCAAGAAGTCAAAGATTTCAATGACAAGATCATATCGGCAAATAAAGAAAACTGCAGTCATGCAGACGTCCTTACAGTTCCTCTTTCAGCGTGCATTGCTGCTACCTAGTGTGCATTTCAGAGTGAAAAGCTGCTGGCCACTGGCTGAGTGTGTGGGGGCACTGGCTGTGCTTAGTGCTTGCTTAAGATAGACTGAGATGGTTGAAACAACTGAGCATACTAGCTAGTATGGTCAAAAATTGTTTTGGGCAAGCAGGGGCCGGAGTCCTGTTTCGCCTCCACTGAACCTCGCCGCTGCCTGTACGGCTGTGTGTATATACAACTGCCTACCCTAGTTTCCATGTTCTATAGCAGATCACTTGTACTAATTCGAACCCATACTCGAGGGCAAATCAAGCTAGCATGTGCGCCACGCCGCCACTAAAACACCTTTCAATCAGATAAGTGTACGGGTGCTAAAACATGCTTCGTCCAGTGGCAAAGCTGTGAGACCTCCAGGCGTGAAGGGTCTGGGAGACCTGACATGCATACTGGTTATTTTTTTTCTCACACATTCATGTACAAATGCAGTGATATGATCATTATGACATTTTGATTAGAGAAAAAAAAAGAGTCCTACTACCATTCACCCAAGTTCAATAGTTCATATAGAAAAAAAAAGATAGCTAAGCGCAATTTTCTCAGAGTATAGAACTATACATCTACCCAAGTTCATATAGAAAAAAAACATAGCTAAGCGCAATTTTCTCAGGGTATAGAACTATACATCTAGACCAGGGAGTAGGCCGGTGTGCCGACGGAGTCCAGTACTTACACGGTGTTCCGACGGAGTCGAGAATTGTGTAAAGACACAAAGGGAGGTCTCGCAGTCCGTAGATCTACGAGGACACCCAAGTCGAAGAGAATTGGCAGATTCTACAAGAGGGACACTGGAAAGATTACCTTTTCCTTCAGGGAATTGGCAGGGTCACCAGAGCCCGAGTGCTGTAGGCGACGGATCGGGCTGGGCGCAAGCGAGACCGCCAGCCCCTTCCCACCTGAAGGCGCAGCCGCTTCTGAGAGCACACCGAGGAAGGCGCTTCCCCGTCGGGCCGACGTGCGCAGCAGGGCGGAAGCCATCCCCTTGTCTCTGTTGCACAATCCTTCCTCTTCGTTCCCCGCTCCTTTGCTCGCTCGCTTGATTCCGTCGCTAGGGTTTTGCATTCGCTAGATCCCGGCGGCCTCTGGTTGGGTTGCCGACAACCCAGTTCTACCTGGACACCTAGTGGGCCAGCCCCGGCCCATGAAGCGTAATTCACGAGCAGCTAGAGAAAACTGGGCTGTCCACACCTGGGGCCCATTTTCTCAATCTTCCCAACGCCGCGTCCACACCCACGGCCTACGCCCACCAGGTCCTTCTCCCACAAAAGCGAGGAGTCGAAGGGGGTCGGAGGCGCATCCCGCCGCCGCGGAGGAAGAAGAAGACCCCGGAGCCGCCACCATGTCGTCGATGATGTCGGCGCTGTCGAACTGGCTGGTGAACCCGCGCCGCAACCCGCTCGCGCGCCTCCACATGCACGCCGTCTCCTCGCGCCTCAGGAAATACGGTAAATCCCGATCTGGTCTCGATCCCGCCGGGGCTCCCTTCGAGATTTCGTCCTTTTTTTTTCTTGCGGTTCTCCTTATCTGAATGGCGGCGCGTTTCGGTTTTGATGCGTGTGTGTGATCTGGTGATCCGATCCAAAAGGGCTGAGGTACGACGACCTGTACGACCCCTACTTCGACCTGGACATCAAGGAGGCGCTCGGGAGGCTGCCTAGGGAGGTCGTCGACGCCCGCATCCAGCGCCTCAAGCGCGCCATGGACCTCTCCATGAAGCACCAGTACCTCCCCGAGGACCTCCAGGTTCGTGCACTTTCATTTCGCCCATGCCCTGATCTGGATCCCTAGATTCGTATGTGTCTCGTGGTTGTTCTGATGTTGGCGTGCGGGATTGCTCGAAATAGGTTCTGATTGCTTTACTGAAAGCTTCTGCGGTGGCTCGTATGGTCTGTGTTATGTGGCTGATTATTACATGTTAAGTGAAATGTATAGGGTGATGTGTTTGAGTGGTACATGTGATCCAGATGATTCTACTTGCCTGATGGTTTGGTGGTTGGTCCATCAGGCTAATCTACAACTCTATGTTGCAGTTTCATGTTATAGTTCACAAAACCAATTAAATTAGGAGAGAAAGATTCTGAATAGGGTGGTGTTTCAATGAGAAATGAAACTACAGTGAGCATTAGAATGAGAATGCTGGAGATTAGGATAGCATGTGTATTTCTTCACCCTGGTACTGTAGATTTATCCCAGGATTTTTATGAAAGTATCAGTCTTTATCTATGCCATCTCCAAGTGTAGTTTTGCATCTGCTAGGAGACAGTCTTTTAGATCGATTTATGCATTCATATGCTTTTTTATTCAATTTACCATTTTAATTAGCAAATTTATTGGCCTTGCTTAATATTAATGATTGTCCTACATTTTGCCCTGGAGATGCCCCACTTAGTTGTTGTTTAATGAATGCTAAATCTAAATTTTGTTTTCTTCTCTTCAGCGTTGCAGTATTGTAAATGTATCAAAAGCTGTTAATTCATTTAAATGTGTATTTTCAATGTGTGAAATCCTATTGTTATCATCTTAATGATGAAATTCTCCTCTATAAACATGAATTTCTTATTGGATACTCTTTCACATCATTACATGCAATGCAACAATTACACAAGTTTTTGTTTATTCTGAAACATTTGCTTTCATTTGCACAGGCTGCACAGACTCCATTCAGAGGCTATTTGAGTGACATGTTGGCTCTGGTAAGGATATTTTCTGCTGCATACATTTGTTATTTCACCTGTCCTTTGCATAAAAGCCAGTAAGCCACTCTCTTCTATCTTGCATATGGGAGCTAATCTACATGGTGGCGTATTATGTATCCTTATCAATTATTATGTATTAAGATTTAACTGAAGCTACTATAGGTTATGCATTAGCATGTCCTGTGCTAGGATATCCTAACCTTTTCTTTTCTGGGGGACTGGGTGTTTATCCTTTACTTCTGGTACTGTTTATTCACATAGGGTGCGTGAGCGTGACAACATGGATATTAGCCTCACTGATTTTGCTTGATCATTATCATGCTGAGCATTTTATTTTCCATTATTACTGTTTTACTTTTGCAAACCAATACTTGGTGCAAGCTGGAAATCATACTTTTACAAATCCATGGACAACATATGCATGATTTGCAACTAATATTGTCGGCATAAAACACTTTGTAGACAACTTTAACATGATGTTTGTTGCAACTCAAGGTGTATAATGTTAACTGCAGAATTGCTGTGCTGATTACACTGCTTAAGAAATTCCTTGGCTCAAGCTGATGATTTAGCCTTATGCTTTGAAGTTTTTTATTTGCCTTTATGCTTCAAAGTTGTTGATTTAGCCTTGTGCTGGGAAGTTCTTTCCCATTTAAATTTTGTTTGATTCCCATACATTCAGTGGCCTTTGTTTGATATCCACATTTCTTGCAGGTGAAAAAGGAGAGCGCTGAGCGTGAAGCACTGGGAGCCCTTCCGCTTTACCAGAGAACCATTCCTTAAAGTGCTGCCTAGACATTCTCGCAAGTTTTGTCTTTACGACATCAAAATGCATGAAATAAATGCAGTGGATGAAAACTGTTTTCCTATCAAGTTCCGTTATACTTGATGCAATTCTGCATTGACCATCGCCTGTAGTTGTTCTTTTCCACCCTCTAATTAATGGGAGCAAATTATGTGTTCAACCCTTGTTAACTTGCTATGAAGTATTCAGCAGCTGGGCAACTGTTATAGTCATACTGATTGATGTTGTCTTTTCAATTTCATTTTTGCCTGTTTGTATCATGCATTTATGCAAACAGCTGTGTGCAGTTTCAACTTGCGGTGCTGTTGCCAGCTGAGATGATTGTGCTGGTTATTCGGTTATCGTTTCTCCATTTGTCAGTTGTGCTTGCACTTCAGTGAACATACTCATCATTTTCCACATGATTTTTTCAACCGAATTGCGTTCATGTATAAAAAACTACACATTGGCGATGTATTTCTTCTGGAGCTTTGTCGGTAGGAAATTCCACCTTCCGTTTGAAACAGTGGGATCATACAGGAAATGCGTATGATTTAATTAAAGTTTGGATTAATTTGTACTGTACTCACTATGTAGGCAATTGGACAATTTTTATGCGAATCTTCTCTACGCGGAACCATTGCGGAGATGCGAGCTGTTCGCACTCGCAGCAGCAAACATCCGGCTGACAAGCGGGTCCCACAGGGCGGCGGCCGAGTCAGTTCGTAGGCAGCCCGAGCGATGAAGCTACGAAAAACTGCGAACCGCGGTCGAGGCAAGCGGCAAACAAAATTTTACCCGGCGGCGAGATCCACGCGGCGGCGCGGCAGCGGCAGACAGACGAGACGGAGGCGCCCGCGTTCGTGCCGTGCGCGCCTCCCCTTCCCCTCTCCGCTCCCCGCTGTAATACTCTTGATCATGGGAGAGATCAAACCCAATGATGTGAGAAATCACAAGAGGATAATCAGCGAAGGATCTCGGTAGTTGGAGAGGGCAAGTAGCCCTGACTCCGGAACTTGTTCATCACGAACAAAATTCAGTGGTTTGTTTTTTTACAAGCATAAGCCCCAAACTCCCGGACCCCTGGTCTCTAATAACCGATTACAGACACTGGCCAACCGGGCCCTCACAACGCGCACAGCTATTACACGTTTCCTCGTTTACGCTTCCTTGTTGGACGAAGACGCCTTTCCGGTTCCCGCTTCCTGCGTCTCGCCTGTCGTTACACTTGCCCCGGCCTCTGGAGTTGTTTGCCCCCAAACAACCGCATCAGGAAACCGGGCACGCACCACGTAGAAATCCTCCCATGTAGCAGATGAAACAGGGATGTTAGACCATTTGATGAGAACCTGTGGAACAGCATGATTACCTTTCTTCACCAGGCGACGTGCAAGGATTTGTTCAGGGCAAAGCTCTTGTGAAGACAGATCGACCACATGAGGCAGATCAGTGTAAACCGGCACAGAGCTTGGAATGAACGGCTTAAGTTGAGAAACATGGAACACAGGGTGAATCAAACTGCCCTCTGGTAGTGCCAGTTTGTAAGCAACTTGTCCTATCTTCTCCAACACACGATAAGGTCCAAAGAACTTGAAAGCAAGCTTGGGAAAAGGGCGACTAACCACTGACTTCTGCACATACGGCTGTAGTTTCAAAAGCACCTCCTCCCCCACCTGAAACTGCCTGTCATGTCTATTCTTGTCTGCCTGCCTCTTGATCCTGTTTTGTGCCGCTGCCAAATGCTCCTTGAGCACAGTCAATTGAGCTTCCCTATCACCCAGGACATCCACTGCAGCAGAATTATCCTGATCAGAAGCTTGCAGCACGGTCCCCAAATTTGCCTCATGCCCATACAAAGCTTTAAAGGGAGAACAGCCCAGGGATGTGTGGTGTGCAGAATTGTACCAAAGCTCTGCCAAAGGCAGCCAAGCCTTCCACTGTTTAGGACAGTCATGAACCACACATCTCAAGTACATCTCCAAACATGGGTTCACTCGCTCAGTTTGCCCATCTGTTTGGGGATGATAAGCAGAACTCATCAACAGTTTGGTGTCCATCAATGCAAACAAAGTCTTCCAGAAAGCACTAGTAAATACCTTATCTCTGTCAGACACTATAGATTTTGGCAGGCCATGCAACTTCACCACATGATCCAGCACCAGTTGAGCCACTCTAGGAGCAGTAAAAGGATGTTTCAAAGGAATAAAGTGACTGTATTTGGTAAATCTATCTACAACCACCAAAATAGTGTTGCAGGAATCAGACAAAGGTAATCCTTCTATAAAATCCATGGAAATGTCTTGCCAAGCTCCCTGTGGAATGGGTAGGGGCTGCAGCAACCCTGATGGGTGAATATGCTCATGTTTGGCTTGCTGGCACACTTGACACTGCCTGACAAAGTTGTGTATGTCTTGGCGCATTCCTTTCCAATGGAACAGAGGCTTGAGCCGTTGCTGTGTAGCTTTTACCCCAGAATGACCTCCAATAGGACTAGAGTGAAAGGCAGCAATCAGTTTTGTTTGCAGAGCAGAATTGTGAGCAATCCACACTCTGCCATTATATTTGATCAACCCTTTTTCCAAGAAATAGCCTTGTTCATTTGGACTATGTACAGCTAGTTGTGTGAGCAGAGCTTGAGCAACAGGATCAGTCTGGTAAGAGTTGATGACCTCTTGTACCCAAAGTGGCTTAGATTCAGACACGGCTTGGAGGACCAGCAGGTGTCCCACCCTTGATAATGCATCTGCTGCATGATTCTCTTTCCCCTGTCTATACACCACCTTAAACTGCAAACCCATCAGCCGAGCCATAGCTTTTCGCTGCATCTCGGAATGCAGATTCTGCTCACATAGGTAAGAGAGACTCTTGTGATCTGTTCGAATTATGAACTCTTGACGTTGCAAATAGGGTCTCCAACGTTCCACTGCCATAATCAAAGCCAAAAACTCTTTTTCATATATGGATAACTTTTGATGAACTGGCCCCAAAGCTTTACTCAGAAATGCTATAGGTTGATCATTTTGCATCAGGACTGCCCCTATGCCCACATCAGATGCATCTGTCTCCACCACAAATGGAAGATCAAA
Source organism: Echinochloa phyllopogon (assembly GCA_033239725.1). NCBI lineage: Eukaryota > Viridiplantae > Streptophyta > Magnoliopsida > Poales > Poaceae > Echinochloa > Echinochloa phyllopogon. The sequence goes on along the minus strand of BTCW01000009.1, from coordinate 3,016,963 downwards.
ATTCGGTAAAGCTAACACTGGAGTGGAAACCATGGCTTGTTTCAATGCTTCAAAAGCTTGTTGGGCAGCCGCAGACCAATGGAACTGCTGTTTCTGAAGAAGCTGTGTCAATGGCTTGGCTATGACCCCATAGTGCTTGACAAATTTTCGATAATACCCAGTTAGCCCCAAAAATCCTCTGAGCGCGGTGACAGTTGAAGGCACAGGCCATTGTATCATAGCAGAAGTTTTAACTGGGTCAGTAGCTACACCTTGGACAGAAATTATATGACCCAAGTATTCCAACTGAGTTTGGGCAAAGGAACACTTGGACTGGTTCATGTACAGCTTATGCTCTCTGAGTTTGGCCAAAACTTGCCTAAGATGACTGACATGGTCTTCCAGACTAGGGCTATAAATTAAAATATCATCCAAAAATACCATGACAAACTTCCTTAGAAAGGGTTCCAAAACAGCATTCATCAGGCATTGAAAAGTAGCAGGAGCATTTGTTAGCCCAAAAGGCATCACCCTAAACTGATAATGCCCATGGTGGGTTTTAAAAGTTGTCTTGTACTCATCCGCAACTTTCATCCTCACTTGATGATATCCAGCCCTCATGTCTAATTTGGCAAAATACTTAGTCCCAGCTAATTCCTCCAATATCTCATCAATTAAAGGCATAGGAAACCTATTCTTGATAGTGATGTCATTCAATTTCCTATAATCCACACAAAATCTCCAACTCCCATCCTTCTTTTGAACCAAAAGTACTGGTGAGGCATAGGGACTAGTACTTGGTGTGATAAGACCAGCAGCTAAAAGTTGCTTAACTTGAGACTCTATTTCAGTTTTGTGCAAAGGTGAATACCTATAGGGTCTAGAGTTCACAGGTATAGCATTTGGAGTAATAGCAATAGAGTGGTCGTATACCCTGGTAGGAGGCAGACCTTGAGGTTCTGCAAACACATCAGCAAATTCCTGCAAAACATGTTGAACTGGTGCAGGAACAGTGTCCTCAGACTTCGCTGGTATCTCTTCAACAATAGCAAAAGCCCAAATGTCATTACCGGCACTCCATTTACCCAAATGAGCAGCAGATACCTCTGATAAGGTCATTGACAAAGGTTTAATTCCCTGGACTTTAACCATCTGACCCTTGTGCAAAAATTCCATTGTTTTGTCTTCCCAATGATGGGTGATGGGACTGTGTGCCTTAAGCCAGTCATACCCCAAGATAGCATCATAGGGGCCCAAATCCAACACTTGCATATCCGACACAAAAGTATGGCCTTGTAACCACCATTCCATTCCTGAGACAACAGCATCTGTAACCAGAGTCTCTCCATTTGCTAGCTTCACTTGTCTTGGTTTAGTAGCAGTAGCAGAGATGCCCAACTTCTGCAAGAAACTAGAATTGACAAAAGAGTGAGAACTACCACTGTCCACCAACATTAACATGACCTTGTTCTTTACCAAAGCTCTCAGCCTTAAAGCTTCCCCCACATCTGTACCTGCCAGGGCATTCAAAGAAAGAGTGCAGAATTCCTCTGCAAGAGTGTCTTCAATCGCCAGCTGATTCAAAATCTCATCAGTAAGAGGTGTATCCAAATCATTCAGTGCTAAAGCATTGACATGAGCTGTCTGTTGTGGAGGCCTCTTAGCACATTTGGCAGCATGCCCAGCATCATATGGCTCCTTACAGTAAAAGCACAGGTTGTTAGCACGGCAATAGTCTCTCATTTGCCTTTCCTTCCCCAAGTGACTGCTGAACCCAATTTGTCTGCTCTCTGTTTTAGACCCAGAACTGCCAGCAAGTTTCATAGCAGCAGTACTCTTGGACCATTTGGGCTTAGACTTTTCCTGAAGATTCTGCTGAAGACGAGCTAACATGGTGGCTCTTTCCATTGACCCTGGTGCTTGACCCTGAACTGCATACCTGATGTCAGGTTTCAGTCCTTTGAGGAACTGGGAGATAAAGTATGTCTCTGACATTCCTGCATCATGCATAACTATCTGAAACTGAAGTGCCTCAAAATCAGTGATGTACTCTTCTACAGATCCTGACTGCTGTAACTCCAACAAGTCATCTAAAGCCCTCTGATAGTCATATGCTCCGAACTTAGCAATTACAGCCTCCTTGAACTGGAGCCAAGGCACAATGCCGTTCTTCCGCTTATACACCTGCCACCACATAGAAGCATTGCCATCCATACACACTGAAGCAGAGATAACCCACATTGATTCCTTGATGCGATTGATTTGGAAGTAATTCTCGCATTTATCCAGCCAGACTGTAGGGCAATCACCCCCAAAACGTGGAAACACCAATTTGGGTGCATTCCGACGCCGATCCCCATCTTCCTCATCAGAACTTCTGTTACCAAACTGAGTGCGGCGATGATTGCGCTCACCTGAGACCGGGCGCTTCCCTGGGCGGTCCTCGCGCCGCAGCCGAGATGTCGACCCTTCAGGAATATCCTCGTCCTCCTCCAACTCTCTCGCCATCTGCCGCAGCGTCAACTTCGCCACCGCCTTCCCAGTAGCGTCGATCTGCGTTGCCATGAATTGCTGATCCTTCACAACCTGCTGCACAGCCGCTGTGTTCAGATCGAGGTGAGCTTCCAACTGATTCTGCGCGGTATTAACCTCCGCCACCCGAGCGAACAACAAATCGATGCTCTGCATCAGTTTGTCCAGCCGCTCGTTGGTGCTCCCGTTCATCTCCGCCATGGCGTTGATGAGAATCTGTGACTGCGCGGAAGGTTTGGGTGGCGCCGTGGCTGCCAATTGAAGAATCCCCAAACCAATTTCCCAAACTACGACCTAAGCGGCACTGAGCGTGAAGTGGGCGACGGCGCCGGGACGGCTAACCGGCGCTATGCGGTGGCCGCCGCCGACTGGGAGTCGGTGGGCGGGGCGTGGGCGGCGAGCTCGGAAGGAGACTCACCGAAGCGACTGCACGCCGGGAAGACGAACGCAGCCAAGGGAAATTCCGATCCGCGGTCACTCCGATCCAATCGCTGAAGAAGCGCCCAGAAAAGTGAATCTGATACCAATTGTAATACTCTTGATCATGGGAGAGATCAAACCCAATGATGTGAGAAATCACAAGAGGATAATCAGCGAAGGATCTCGGTAGTTGGAGAGGGCAAGTAGCCCTGACTCCGGAACTTGTTCATCACGAACAAAATTCAGTGGTTTGTTTTTTTACAAGCATAAGCCCCAAACTCCCGGACCCCTGGTCTCTAATAACCGATTACAGACACTGGCCAACCGGGCCCTCACAACGCGCACAGCTATTACACGTTTCCTCGTTTACGCTTCCTTGTTGGACGAAGACGCCTTTCCGGTTCCCGCTTCCTGCGTCTCGCCTGTCGTTACACCCGCGCACGCCAAGGCCAAAGAATTTAGGTCTGCGGTTGGGCTCGTTTCTTGAATTATCAGGCGGGGTCAGTTTGGATTGATGACGGTGCGGCCGGGGTGGGTGGTGTGGGTGGCGCGGGGGTCGGCGGCGGCGTGGCAGCGGGTGGCGTGCAACCCGGAGGTGCTCCCGCCCGACCGCGTCCTCGCGCTCATCTGCTGCGCGCCGCTCCACCTCCTCGCGCGCCTCGCCGCCTTCCTCTGCATCCCCTTCCTCCCCGGGCCCACCCGCGCACCGCTCCTCCGCGTCCGCCGCGGCCGCGCCTTCCTCATCCTCCGGCCTCCGGAGCTGGTGCGGCACCCCTCCGCTTACTCCTCCAATTCCTCCTCGTCCTCGTCTTCGGATGATGAGGATGACGATGACGACATACACGAACACGTCGATTGAGGTATGCGGTTGCGTATCCGATGCTTTGTCGTCCTAGGTGTGGCTGGAGTCTGGATGCTCGTCCAAATGGGCGCGGATTCAGTATCATCTGTCTGACTGCTTGATCCAATTGGAGTAAATGGACTTTCCATTGGGTTGCCAGCTTGAATTGAACAGCATCAAAGCAATCTTTTCTAATTTCATATGTTGGCCATCACTGTTAAGGGTATGTCGCAGTGGGGTCACCACAGTTTAGCAAAATGAATTTTACCCTTGTGAAATTTATTATTCAGTTATGGGTAATCAAACTGCTATGAGTTAGCAGTATGTACTTGTATCCTGGTGAGATTTAGGTGACATTGGCATTGAGTTAAGATCATAATAATATATTGAGTTAGGAAATGTGTGATACTGATTTGCTTGTCCTTTTGATTGTTCAATGTTCATTAATCATTTTTCAGATCTTCACATGCTAACTGAGGAACACTTGCTCTGTTTCGTCATAAATGTTAACATGCCATGCAGCTCTTTTTAATGTGAAGCTAAATGTTACGTAGTTGCCCATTCGAATGAATTTTGACTTCATACATATTTTGAATGTCTATCTTCATATATCATTTTTGAGAGATGCAAATGGGTGTAACTCAGTAACACACTTGTTACAGTCATTTGTAGGTCAAAAAGGAAAAACAGAGAGATGTCTTTCACAGATAATATCTATATATGTGTTTTTCCTTGTAGGTTTCCTGCTAAACCTTTGTGGGAGCACTCGGTCATCCTGATATCCTCCTATACATACTCTTGACTGTAGCATGCTGGCTTCTTGGAGATGTGTTAGAATTAATACCATGGAATTATCTATCTTGTGCATACAGCATACTAATGCATGTGAGTGCATACTATGTATCACTCTTATGGTTCTCTTTGCTACAGTATCTTGCTTTACCGTTGTTAGAGCTAGTTTTGCATTGTACTGTGGATAGTAGTACAAGTTGTAATTGTGGGTACCCACGATTGACCCCTTGTTGTAGTTCTTTTTGTAAGATCAAGGTCTTGACATCTAGCAACATTTTGCTCACAGTGTGAGGTGGGGTGAAGTTTCTGGTAGAATTGTGCATTATTCTTGAAACTGTAGTCCTATAGTGATGAATCATCTGAAACCGCAATGTGGAAGATGACGATAAGAATTCAAGAACAATAGCTCTACACACATCTACATAATCGAATGTTGCTGTTCCACCTGCCTGTGATTAGAGGTCCTTTGTTGGTTTGACCAGCTGGAACTTTTGGGCGTAATATCTTCACTGAGTTTTGCAGCTTCACTTTCCAATATGATGTATGTGTCTCTGAGACAGGAAGCATGTTTGTGACTCTGAAGTACTATTTGGCCAAATTACTGTGCACTTGAGCTTGAACTGCATCTATTTGTGTCTGTATATTATTCATCCTTAAAATTAACCTGTTACCTCAATAAGCTACTCATTGCTAAAACTAAGTATGTACCAAGTCTTCTCAATGCAGAAGATATACTAAAAAGGAAGATTTGTAATTCTAAATAACAACATACTCTTTTGTTAGGATTTAACATCTTAAACTTGTAGGTTCTTCCATAACTCCATTCATCTCAAATTTCCATCTGTTTCAGGTTGCTTGAGGACAAGGCTCGGAAAGAGGGAATTGGGGGCTTCAGGAGCGAAGAATGAACACTCACATGTGGTGCTGGATGCAGAACCACTCGCTCTTCTGTCTCATCGTTTTCAAGACTTAGTATTCTTTGGTTTTTCATCATTGTTAATTAGTCCATAGTTCAGAGGCTCTGCAAAAAGTATATACCAACAGATGAAAAAGGTTTAAGCTGTGATTATTGATTGTTGCATTGTGCTGTATTAAGTGAACCCACCACGAAACAGTGACGTAGTGTAGCTTACATTACATGTGTCGATGTGCGTAAAAGTTGAAATGCAACTCTATGATGTTCTCTTTTTTGAATCCATAAGGTCGTTTCCCTGTTGATATCGAGATGGGTGGCAGTCCACACCAGAAGCACAAATGTTCCTTTGGATGCATCTTTCACCTTGCCATTTTCAGTGTTTCTTTCTTCAAGACGTTCTCATGTGCAATAGATTGCAGCTGGTTCACTGCCTCTGGGCATCTGGTCCTTCCACGGCGTTTTCTTCCTTCCCTTCACTTCCTTTCTTGCTCGTCTGGTTCCGTGGATGCCTCATGACTGGCCATGGCGTTCACCGGACCTGGCTCCCACCTTCTTCACCGCAGATGGTTTGGAAGCAGTGGCAAGCAGTTATGACGTGAGCGAGTTCGGACGGACGCGTCACCTTCTTCACTGCAGATGATTTGGAAGCAGTTATTATGACGTGAGCGAGTTCGGTCGGACGGCGGCAAGAATGCAGCTTCGTGGCATCGCCAAGGCCAGGCAAGGAGTACAGACGGAAGAGCTAGCAGTTATGGTGAGCCCTGGAAATCAAACCTCGATTAACTGTGTTCTCTTTTTTTTTCTGCCGCTTGATTATTGTGTAACCAGGGTGCAAAAAAGAAATTTTTCTTCCCTTTTTCTCTTTATAGTTCATGAAAGCTAATATAACTGAAGTGATCTTTAGCCAATTATCGTTTAAATGATCCATTGTACAGATCAGAAGGTTACGATCTGATTCCACCCTGCCTCGAATCTGTAACGACATCAAAGAAGTTGAATACAAACATACATCTTACTACCAAATTTTTACTTGGTAGTTACTATAATCTGGAAACCAAAGAAATTAAGCACCTCAAATTTTGGGAGCAGCAAAAGTTTAACAAAAGAGCTAGACTGGAGATGTTTGTTGAGTTTGTTATTCCAGATGATCGAGATATGGTCTGCTCTAAAAGCTCTCGTGCAAACTGATCCGCTTGGGCATGGTCAGTTCACAAATGTAGTTTAGACTAAGAATATCCCTACAGAACAATTCAAGCAATTAAAGACAGCAAAGCTAAATGTAAGCATAATATTCTTTTCCCTCTGTGTTATAGCAAAATGAGAAAGTAGAACAGTCATCATATTGATAAAGGAAAGCGGAGAACTGTTCCAACGAGGAGCTCCATAATATGCCTTATGCAGCTGCCCTCAATTTCTCTGTATTCCTCTTCAAACGTTCCATGAACTGAGTATTAGCCTTGAGTCTTCCTTTAACATAAGCATTCCTGGCATCCTCAACAAATTTGTCGGCTTTCATTGCATCTTCTACTAGAGTGTATAGTGTCCTTAAGCAATCTTTTCTGTTTTCCTCCCGATGTTCAAACCTGCCAAAGTAATTAAAGTGATAAGGCTATCATCCTGGAGAACAAGATAGTTCTATGAGTATGAAGCAGAGCCACAAATAATATAGTGCACTTTTAAAAATGAACACATCTTATCACTAGTTGGAGTTCATTAGGCATTCAAACAAAGAATGAGATTGAAGAATGGAAGTTGAAGTGGGTGGACGAATGGAAGTTGAAGCCTTTCCAAGCCTCATCGTGGCCCAGCAAGCGTAACAACACCATATTTTACTATTTGTACTAAAATATATGGTAAAAATTAATGCTGCAATACAAGATGACATAGCATGAAAGCCACTGGAATGCTTATATCTTGCTCAAATCCATCAGATATACATCAAAAAGACAAATGCAAGCCTAAATAAACTAAACAAGCAGCTTAAATAGTTTGGAATAAGTCTATTTAATCCCCCGAACTATCAATCTTTGTGTACTTAACCCCTTGACTCCAAAACCAGGTATTTAACCCCTTGACGTATACAATACCATCTAAATGACATCCTAGCCTGGTTTTGACAGCGTTTTGCTTACATGGACAGTAAAGTGGCGTTGACAGCATGGTGCAGTTCTCTTTTCTTTTCTCTCATATACACGTGTTGGGCTTCTCCCTTGTTCTATCTGGATGGCCCACACGAGCAATACCAGGACCAGGACTGGAGCACATGAGCTGCACGCTGGCTCAGTTTCCTCCCAATGGTCTCGAGGATCTCCAGCTTGAACAACCGAGAGTCACATCGCTGCTCTGTGCTGGCCTCACAATTGCTGTCAGACAGACCCACGAGTCTGGCAGACCGGGGCAGGACCTCCCCAACTTCGCCAGCAACCACCAGCATACAGCACCAACGCACACGGCAGCAGCGGCCATAGCTACCTCACTGTTGATGTCCAGCAATCGCATGGTCATGCTCTGACCTCCCCGCCAAGGTTGACTTTGGGTCTGTGGCCGTCTCAACAAGGATTGGTTGTGGGCTCCATGGCACCGTCGAACATGGCTCATCTTTTCCATTGGGCTGAATGTTGCCGCACCAATGGTCCTTCTCCATTGGAGCCAAGGTGATGTTGGACCAATGCTCACTTACTTGCTGCAGACCTGCAGTATGGCGTGAAGCAGGTAGGTGAGTGGTGAGCCACATGCCACATAGGTTGTGGCCTGGTTCCTAAATTCCGCAAGCGTATCCTACGTCTTGGGCTGCTGATGGCTGTCAGAGCAAAGGGGGGCTTGCCGTGGTTGAGTGCCAGCAGCTGTAACTTGCTCCAACAAAGAAAAGGGAAGGAAGATAATCGGACAAGAGACTAAGAGAGGGAATAAAGGATAGAGAGGCCTGAATGTGGGGTTGGCATAATCCTCCAAAACCACCTTTAAAACTACCCAGGGTGTGATTTAAACACTATTGAGTAGATGAACCTTGATAGTTCAGGGAGTAAGACTTATTCTGAATAATTTTGTTGGTTGTTCGCAACTTTTGGCCAGTGTACCATGTAAAATAAGAAAGTAGTACGAAGTTATATATGCTAATATCATTCGTTCTAATTGTATCAAGACAAACACAAGTGTTGGAAATGACAACCAGAAACAAAAAAAGTTTCAGAATAGAGATATTTCACCTAGCAAAGGAAATATGATGCTTTTAGAATATATGTTTATCTAATATTTCACATTTGATTTGATGTTTTGATAATGAAAGTGCACTCATCCACACCTAGATTCTAGACAAATGTTTTACTTGCAACCTGGATAGGACCCATTCCACATATCTTGGATGTCCTATAACCGCACCATTCAATGAACACACAGTAGTATTAATCCTATGAAAAAGGCCCAATACAGATAAGAGGAACAACATTTCATTGGTAATTTTAGTGATGGATGTCATGCATCTTCATAATATTAATTAGAATGTGCAGGGGGAATCCACCATACCTTTCACTGGTTATTGTGAGTTCATCTTTCCCAGAATTATATCTCTTTCCAACAACCTCGCGCAACCTACGGAAAGCATGTCGTGAAAGTCCCAATTCCTTCACAGTTACACTGAGTTTGACCTTTCTGTTTTTGGGATGATATGCATCACCACTAGGAGCAAACACAATCCTTGATTCCCACCTTAGAACAGGTCCCTCACCAGGTGGATCATCTAAGTCAACTTTCCTACTTCCTGTTTCAGTAAGTTCACCAGCATCAGTTGGCATCTCCTCTTCCATGAGTTTTGTGCACTCAGCAACCATCTTATCCTCAAATTCTTTGAATAATTCATATGCCTGCTCAGGTTCCATCTCTCCCCTCTCGCACATGTCTCCCAACTCATTAAATTTGGCCTCCACCTTTTGCTTAATCTCATCTGGATGAAACATGTAAAGTTTGGAAAAAAACACACACAATATAAGTAATATAACTACAGTAAAGGAAAATGAGAAAAACACAGCATTAGTTATTCTCCACAAATAATTACAAGTACACAGCTGTATTACGCATTAAGAAAACAAAGTATTCACACCGAGATGCTCCACATGCACAGAAAGATCATCAGGCTGTTTGTATGGTATCATACCATCCCTATGAGAAAGAAATCAGATAGCATGTTAACCAAAAAGAAAGGGCGCCTTTCAGTCAAGATGCATATTGTATTGACAACATATGCTTCTTGCCACAAAGTACAACCTAGACAAATGGCATATTCTATAATAGCAAGTCCAACATATTATCTCATGGTGATAGAATTAATTATTTGGTTTGGCCCACATCTACCTAAAAGTTCAAACTCTCAATTTGTTTCTAGCAATTTTTTCAAGATCCGTATGAACTTCAAGCTTTTTGCAACTATACTTACTGTCTCCTTCATATACATTGTTGATTGGCGTGATTACCCTCAAAAAAATGTTGGATCTACCATACATAAGAGGAAGATGCATGTGATCTATTTGCAGAGGGTGCCACATTGTACCATCTGAGCACAATGAAGAGCAGGATGGCATGGCCATGGCACTACTGCAGACGCTGGCTTGCTCGGTTGTCTAACAATGCACCGACCTACTACTTGAACACCATGAACCCATACAACACCTCAAAGGAGGAGCTTCCATACCAGTCTAGCTGAAATTTGACGGACATAATGAGATGCCAAACTAAATTATCTGTATCCCAACTGGCCACGACAACACCGCAATTACCTTTGGCATTCTGAAATTTGACGGACATAATGAGATGCCAAACTAAATTATTTGTATCCCAACTGGCCACGACAACACCGGCACACTGCAATTACCTTTGGCATTCATTTGTTTGCTAACAGGTTCATAGAGTAATATTTGGGTTAAGTACTAACTACTGAATTACTGCAAAATTCAATATATAATGTTCATTATATGCTAAGTTCAACATATCAAGTTCAGCAACCAAAATGAGCAAATAAACAGAATCCACAGGATAGGTTTAATATCATTTAACAAGGCAGGTTACTGCAGATATGTTGCAGCATGAAGGCCACAGGACGTAGTCAAGCGGCAGCGGCAGCAGCCTATCCTTTAGTTTTTTAATCTTGTTTAAGATTATTAGCAGATAAGACGTGTTAGTGAGACTGTTGCATTGATTTGATAGGTTCTTTGATATAAAAGGCAGTCGTGAGCCCTAGGAAGGGTAGGCTAGGTCATCTTCTTGTGTTGTGGGCTGAGGCCCCCAGCACCGTGCCATAACAAGATAATTGACCTCATTCCTAATGCAAAATGAAACAAATGAAAAAAGCTACTAAATAAACAAATCACCACGTTCTATGCCACAATGCACAACAGGTTTCTGCAGATAGTTGACCCCATTCCTAATGCAAAAGAAATTAAACTAAGAAAGATACTAATAAACAAATTATCACGTTCTATGCTACAATTTGGTTCAGATACGAAAGGTGTCAACATAGTTCATAGATGTACCAACATATCCTGAGAGAGATCAGGACAGAGGAAAACAACATCCTGACTTCTTCCCTTTAAATCGAAACAGACACAAATCTCTCTACCAGACCATCAAACACTCAATAGGTCAAAAGAAACAAAAGGAAGAATCACTTCCAATATCAGTTGGCTTTACTCTTCTAGGGTAACATTTCTCAAACCTGGCTACAGCTACATCCCAATATTTCCAAAAAAGCGCTAGGCACTAGGCAGGCGGTGCAGCCCCACCTAGCACCTAGGTGTGACTGGATGTTTGGACTTTTTGCAGGTGGCTAGAGTACTGTCATGTTAAACAGAGGAAATGATGCATATTAAGACAAAAATTTGACATTATCATGCACCAATCGATCTCAGTATCGCATGTGAATCAAGTCCAAAACTTCTTTGGGTGAAAATAAACAACCATCTAGGTGGACGAGGTGTTGTTGCTGTGCCTAGCACCTAGGAACTGCCTTTTGAAACAGTGCTGTATCTATTAGCAAAAGAAACAGCATTATTTAGTGAATAATTTCACTGCAAATCAGTTCATTTTACAAAAAACTTCAGATGGCCATATACTATATATATCCAGCAGTCTAAGAATAATTCAAAATCCCAAGTAAATAACAAGATAACATATGGATCTCATCTCATAAAAATAATATCCAATCAATTATGCCGTACAAATTTCCCAATTTGAACCAACAAAATCTAATTTATATAGATAAAAGGTATTCTTCAGAATATAACAATCACAGAACCATTTGGTGAAATCAATCCTATGTTGTTGCAATACTTTGTAGAAAATAACCAAGATTCATCCTTTACTTCAAATGTAGTAGCCGCTAATTTCTGTTCAATATCATCAACGGTTGCATTTGCTAAAGGTTTATAATATTCCTATCAGTGAGAGAAAGAACGTTTCGCCCAACTTACCAGGCAGTAGCTTGTCCCAGTGGAGCATGTCCTCAAGGATATCCTCGCACTCCTTCATGTTAGTGTGGTGCCCCGTATCTGTGGCCTCCTTGATCATAGCATCCCACTTGGTGTCATCCATATTAAAGAACTCATCACTCTTGATCTTCTTCTCAACATACTCACTCGCATTGTAGAGATCATTCAGCTCCTCATCGGTGTCATGCATCTCCTCAAAGTCGGACTCAAAATCCTTGTCATGGACCTCAGGGAGTGGCTTACTGCGCAGCTCCTCAATAAGTTCATCATCAGTCTCGCTGTGGGCATCAGCGAGGTTCCGCTCAAGAACTGCCTCGGCGACAGATGGCAACACCGCCTCTTCGTCCACCTCATAGTAGGCCTCCAATCTCTTCTTCAACTCTGCAATCAGAGGCAACGTAAGATCAGGTCAACAGGAACATTTATTCACGATAATTGTTGGTCTGTAGGCTATAGCATTGCAAGGGAAGGTATTGTGCGCGAATTATCATAACATTTTCTGGCTGCAGCATTTCATCGAACAGGTGCCGTGTGCATGGCAGCGCCCTTCCAAAAGTTGCATTTACTGTGGAAAGTAGGAAATGCTTGCTGCAAGAGCATTCCTCCGGGTGGCACATTCGATGAACAGGTGGCGTGCAAGTGGACGGCGTGCACACTCCGAGTGAGTTCTATAGCACAAAGGCCGTGTCCGAGTTCGGAAAACATTGCGACTGCAGCCCTTGAAGTTGAAGTTCCTGTTTTCCTTCTTCCATTGGATCGATAAGACCGGGATGTGACGGAGAGAGTACCTGCGTTCGGCACGTCGGCGTGGGGCGGAGGAGGCGGGGGCGGCGCTGGGGCGGGGGGAGAGGCGTCGTCCGAGACGAGGCGACGGGGGAGGAGGAATGGGAGCATGGCGGTGGTTGGGGAGGGTTTACGAGGCCCGGGAGGGAGGACGGTGTGGGAATGGCGCTGGAGGTGGGCGAGGAAGCGCCTCATCGCCATGGCGGCGCCAGGAGACCCGCGGATCGGAGCTGGCGTGATTCCGGAAGAAGGGGGTCTATAGGGTTTACTGGAACGAGATCCTCTGACATCAAGCTCCGCTGCTATCCTTCGGCCCAAAAAAGACCAATACGGCCCAGTCCAACGCTTCGAGGCCTCGAGGGTAACGGGTGGAGTTCCCACTTGCTTCTGTCGCCGGTCGCCGGATGCTGGTGAGCAGGCCCCGGACAAGACAAGAGCTCTTCGCCTTCCAAGTCCTTCTCGCCTCCAACGGCAGCGCAGCCATCCCCGGCGTCGAGGTTTGCTCGACGGCGACGGCATCCGCAGCTGCAGGTTAGTCGAGCCATGGGAGCGAGGGAGACCAATGCTGGCAAGCTCTCATCATCGGCGCAGAATGCTCTGCTTGCGAAATGGCAAAAACATTTCAACGTCATTTTCAATATTTAGTCATACTCTCGCTTTACAATCTGAATTTACAATCTCAATTGAACATCCAGTGATGTGTATCCTGATCATGCAGTCAAGCAACACTCGGGTGCAGACATCCAGATAATCTTAGAGTCCTTTAACTGTATACCCTTATGAAAGATGGCAGTGACCCCTATGCCACTAAAAAGTTTAGTCGCACCTGTATGCCATTCACCCAACTTTTTTTGACCTCCACGCTATTTTGGATGGAAATTGGGTTAACGGTGTCAAATGTGGGGGTAAAAGGACCGTTTTGCCCTTATAGATAAATAAATGGTAAAAATAGGTTTAAAATTGTTTAAAAATATGAAAAATTAGTAAATAATTTAGAAAATGACATAAATAATTTTAAATCAGGAAATAATTCGTAGATAATTTATAAAACCAGAAAAATCGTAAATAAATTTTAAAAATTCAGAAAAATCCGTAAATAAATTATAAAAATTAAGGAAAATAAAAAAATCATAAAAATGCGTAAATAAATCAAAAAATTCAAAAAAATCCAGAAAAATCACAAAAAATCAGAATATTTCAGAAAAATGTCCAAAATAATCATTAAATTATCAGAATAAATCATAAAAATAATCAACATTCAACCATGTCCAAATGGATCATATCATCAACATTCAAGTAAATATGGGAATATCATCAACATTCAAGCAAATATGGGAATATCATCAACATTCAAGCAAATGGATCGTATCATCAACATTCAACCATGACATTCAACCATGACATAAGTGCCAAAAGGAATAGCCACACAAGTGTTTGGAATTAACATGATCACTACAGAAAGCATCTTCATAGCAAAAGTAGTTCTATCAGACTACTCTCAAAATAACACACAACAATCACAGATTACTCAATAGATTTGGGTTAGCAATGAAATCAGTGTCAACAGATTGAGTGTGAGTTTGAAGGCTAGGTTCAACTAAGCTAGGACATGACACTGAAGGTGTGAATGGGGCTTCAATTGAGTGGACAGTACCACTAATTTCCCATTGTGGTATCTCAGGAGGCTCACTATCAGGGCTATGATAACAAACACTCAACAAGCAGCGCTTCAAATCCTTATGTTTTGCAAACATTTCAACTAATTCTTGGTCAGAGCAGATTTGGATGTTGGTCTTTGTATCCATGCTGAAATAAAAAAATGATGCTATTTCAGTTGGTTGGGGAGGATACATTTCAATAACTTCATCAACCAAGTCTCTGAAGTTGGTGAAGTCAGCATCCACGACTTTGTTCAACAAATCCCATTGAGATTTCAAATTGTGATAAATAACCCTTATTTCTAGATCGAAACTACTGTTAGGATCCATCCTGTAATGTGGAGAAGCAAAATGTGTATATTGTCAGACATTATTACTGAGCATGGTTTCTAATGCAAATTTATAGTCTGAAATTCCTAGTGCAAATCTGGCTTGAGATAGACAGAGGGAGGGAGGGAGAAGTACCTGCTTCCTGCAAATCAGAGCAACACAGCAGAGCAGGCAGCACAGCACAACAGCAGGGCAGGGCTCGAACGCCGGCCTGGGCCCGGCGCCTCGCGCGGCAAGGGCTGGCGGCGGCCTGGCTCGCCGCGCCCTGGCGCGGGGGCGCGCGGCTCCCTTGCGCTCGGCGCCCTGGCGCGCGGGCAGAGGGGCGCGCAGGCCAAGGGACGCGCGGCACCGGTGGCGAGCGCGGGGCAGGTGGGGAGCGGCGGGCCGGCGTGGCGCAGCGGCGCCTGTCGTGCGGCGGCCGGTGGGGAGCGCGGGGCCGGTGGGGAGCGGCGGGCCGGCGTGGCGCAGCGGCGCCTGTCGTGCGGCGGCGGACCGGTGGGATTCGATCTGAACAGACAAAAAGAAGAGGGATAGGGTTCAATATGGAGCAAGAGGTAAGATGGTCATTTTACTAGGTGGGACCCACATGTAAGATCCTCCAAACTAACATATCACGGACGGAATGGCTTGGGGTAAAAGAAAGTTGGGTGGATGATATACAGGTGCGGCCAAACTTTTTAATGACATAGGGATCACTGCCATCTTTTATAATGGCATAGGGGTAAAAGACTCGTAATCTTATTACGAATGCCTCCCTTCATTCCTTGTTTGCTCCTGTTGACATTAACCCAGAGGTAGGAGATCCTCTTGATGAACATGTAGAGGAGCCAGCCACGGACGTAGCCTGGCGCCCGGTCCACTAGGCGGCGGCGACTCGCTGGAACCGCCGATGAGGACGAGTCATGAGTGTGACGAGCGATATGCAGCAGCAGCACCGGGCGGCGCAGTGCACGACGGCCACTCGACGAGCGAACCGGATAGCTCAGAAAACTTGCAAAACAGTTGAGGCTGCCTACCGGGGAAAGTTCAGAGAACTTGCAGAAACTTCAGAGTTCAGGCTACCGACCGGGGAAGCACGAGCAACCGCTGAGAAGTGAGGACCTCAGGCCTCCTCCCTACCTTCTTCTTCTTCTCCTTCCCTTTCCTCATCTGTTATCCGCGTGGAGAAGAACAACACGGAGGCTGGAGACTTGGGGAGGGAAGAAGATGGACGGTGGAGGATGATGATTTGCCGAGAAAGAACAAAACACCGTGGCTGCCAGGTGGGCAGTGGGCTCAACAAATTCTCTTTCCCTTCTTTCGGTCAAAGACGGAGGACAGCCTTTGGATTGGATTTCGACGGCAGATATCGACGGGAAAAAGTTACGCTGTGACTTGCCTCTCTGAATCTGCGCCCCATTCGGCATAAGGTCTTCTCTCCTTCCTTTCCTGGCGGCGACGATCGGGAGAGCGCCGGCGGCCTTCTTCGCTCAGCCCCCTTTGCCGGCGGCGGCCTTCTTCGCCCGGCCCTTTGCCGGCGACGAGGTATGCCGCCCCTTATCTTCCCTTCCTGCTGTGCAAGACGGAGCACGCCAAACCCTTCCGTGTGGCGTGTTCGTTTCGGATCTACTAACTTCGATTTTGTTTGCGACATGTCCTACGCTGGGTCCGCCCCTGTTTGGTGTGTAGGTTTTTGCCTGGGAAGATGGCAAACATCCGTGCGCTTCTGGTCGGGTGAGATGTTAGATGGTACCGATGAATTCGTGCAGATTATGGTGTGTGTCCACTCCAGCTAATATTTTTCCAATGTTGATTTCTCGCAGCTTGGCGCGCGCAGGGGGTTCCTTAGCTGAGGCTGGACGATGTGCTTCTGTAAGGTATATCGTTGCATATTTTGTCACTGGGATCGTTCAGTTTTATGCTGTTGTGAAGTTATTTGTCTGTCCATGAAACTTAGTGACGGCACCAATCCAACTAGTTAGCTGTCAATATGGATTAGCACATGTGTAGATTTCATGCTCTGGTTGTTTGCAATAGAAGATTGTTGGAATAAGGTGTTGAATTGCTATTCAGAAAGTGTACCCAAAGGTTGCAACTTGCAAGTGTTTTGGTTTGTGGTCACCAATATGTTTCTTTTGTACATTTCCTTTTCTGAAGTATGATCTCGTTCCAGGCCATCACTCCTAGCGTCACTGGGTGGACATTACAAGGTGAGTTCAAATATCAATCCTTCACAGTCTCCAACTTGCTACTTATGTAGCATTCTTATTGCAGGTTCCCATGCCAGCCCGTTGGTTCTCAACAGGTATAACCTCAAGGCTCACATTGTTAATCTTATAGGTTATAGATGAACAGAGAAAAAAAAACCATTTCCATAGTTTGAGTTTTACTCTGTAGCACTGTTATCATGTAACAAATCTTTTAATTCATCTATCCATGGATTTGCATAAACAGAAAGTCTGAATTATTTAATTTGCTAACTTAAACATTGTGAAATTACCAAGTTTTATATGGTTTAACTCTTATGTGTCTTGGTTGTCCCGCGATTCAATTTTTTGAAGTAAAGTTCCTATGTAAATTAGTATGCAGTATTGGATTTTCTATGGTGATTCTACAAACATGTCCCAGTCAAGAGAAGTTTTCTAGGCAAGAGTATATAATTGTCAGCATATTGTACTGATGAAGCACATCCATTTGTTGACTAACTACTTGTACACCACTAATTCTTTGTTTATTACCTTTTCATATTTATTTGAAACTAAGTTGTCACTGAGAACATGTACCACCATATTTTGGTAGCATGTAGCAATTTGCAGCACTACTGTTTTTTCTCGAACAATTTGCAGCACTACTGTTAATACGTTCTTATCTTTTTGCAGGGCTTCCTCCACATCTGGTGGTTGGGATGCCAGCACTGTCACCTACTATGGTGAAAACTTTAAACACTGATCTTAGTAATGCATATTGCCAGCTTTGTTTCTTTTTCCTTTCTGGATATTCCATACTGACTTGGGTTTCATTAGAACCAAGGTAATATTGCGAAATGGAGAAAACAGGAAGGAGACAAGGTTAGGCTTCTGCTATCTGATATGTCATGATACAACTATCCTATTCCCAAATTAGAATTTCTTATTTCTTTCTATCACTATTAGTAGTATGTCAGTATCATTAAGCATTACATGCTGTTTGCAGATAGAGGTTGGTGATGTGATATGCGAGATAGAAACCGATAAAGCCACTCTTGAATTTGAAAGCCTTGAAGAGGGGTAATGTCCTCAACAACATGATTGCCATTATGTTTAAATCAATACTGTGGACTCTAATCATGACATTCTCTGAGACACTTATGTTTCAGTTTCATTGCCATGTAATTATGGTATGGCATTCTCAAGTTTACAGTTGCTGCAAAGTATGCTGTAGTCATGAACTGTCGCTATGAAAAAACACTTTTCATTAGAATATCCATAAAGTGGTAGAACATGTCAGAATGCTTTAGGTTTAAGTTACCATCTAAACAAACTTATTCAATATTTTTAGCTCACGATGTTTTGCATTACATTAACCTCCCTGTACTGTACTGGAGAAGTCACTAGCAAAATCCAAACCTTGTCCATAGTTCATTTAGACAATTTTGGTTCATATAGTGCTCCCAAACCTTTTGTTCACTGTTCATTAAGATATTTTTTTGTCAATGTAGTTCTCCAAGTCAAATCAGTGTAATGTGCCATACTTCTTTCATTAACCTAAGAAACTGCCATACTTTGCCATTATGCACCAATTACATAGATTTACCAAAACTCTAAGAAATTGCACAGAAGGTTCCAGTAAGCAAGGATGTATAATCCCTAGTGTTGTTTTTGGATGTTTCGGTGCTAAGATTAGGGGATGTCCCTTTTCTTTTGTACTCTCTCTTCTTAATGAAATGACACGAAACTCTCCTGCATAGTTCGAGAAAAAAAGTAATTCATGTGCAACTTGAAGTCTATTTCATT
Organism: Echinochloa phyllopogon; assembly: GCA_033239725.1. Lineage (NCBI taxonomy): Eukaryota > Viridiplantae > Streptophyta > Magnoliopsida > Poales > Poaceae > Echinochloa > Echinochloa phyllopogon. Next base: position 2,998,265 of record BTCW01000009.1, on the reverse strand, counting down.
CTATCTGTATGAAAAGAAAATTACATGGAATGTGTGAGTTTTTAAATAACCCGCAGTGCTAGAACACATAGTTACACTTTCATTTAAGTTTTTTCTTGTTTTTATCTATCTTGTGTCATGGATGCCTGTTTATTCTTGCTTTTATTCTAACAGTATATTTCATTCTTTTGCTCCACTTTATCTTTCCTTGTCATGAATGCTTGTTTATTCTGCATGCAGCCTTTTCATTTAATGTTACCACTTTAATATATTAGGTATCTGGCCAAAATTTTAGCACCTGAAGGTGCAAAGGATGTTCAGGTTGGACAACCCATTGCTGTCACGGTATAGCTTCATGACTGGTGGCTTTTATTTCCTTTCAACATCCATTTTAAACGTCTACTGATTTCTGGTTGTCCATTTAAGGTCGAAGAGCTTGATGATATTAAAAGTATACCCGCTGATACATCCTTCGGAGGTGAACAAAAGGAAGAACAGTCAACAGAAAGTGCACCAAAAACTGATGTAGCTAATGTGCCTGAACAAAGCTCAGTAGTGAGCCGAATCAGCCCGGCGGCAAAGTTACTTATCAAGGAACATGGACTGGATATGTCATCACTGAGAGCATCAGGCCCCCGTGGCACCCTTCTGAAAGGGGATGTTCTTGCTGCACTGAAGTCAGGTGCTATTTCAAGCTCAACCAAAGAAAAGAAGGCTCCAGCGGCACCTTCGTCTCAGCCAACTCGTGATTCCCCGGCTCAACCAGCCACTACTTCACAAAAGACCGATACATATGAAGATATTCCGAATAGTCAGATACGCAAGGTACTATGCTAACTCTATCGACCTTTGCATATTTATGATATATTTTTTGTTTATGTTACCTTGTGAATATGATAAACTCAAGAACTCTTGTCCAAGATCAAGCTAAGTGCTAATACCTACGTTTTCACACCACACTGAACTCATCCTACCTTTTATCTAGCTACAAGGATTGTAGGATGGCCCAGAGTTTCACACATGAATCAAATTATTAGTAAACTACATGTTCTGTTTATATGGTATTTTAGATTAAAACCAAGAACTTCAACCTTAGAACTTGTCATATAAGTACTTTAAATATTTGCGGCTGGTGATGGGTTTTTGAAACTTGCCATTCCATTTTATGGCCTATTTCGCCCATTTATTTTTCTGCTGGATATTCTTGCTACTAGTCCACAATGATGTCTTTATTGAAAATGCATTTGGTTAGGCCTGCCCGTTACAATTTATAATGTATCATCTATGAGATCTCTCTTGTTTCAGAAGCGTCAACCTTTTTTTTTGTGGTATCATGCAGGTTATTGCAAAAAGGCTGCTCGAATCAAAACAGACGACTCCTCACTTATATCTATCCAAAGGTTTGTATTCATTCCCTACACGTGCTATTTTCATGATGTTGTTGACATGATGATATGTGTTGCATTGTGCTCAGATGTTCTACTTGATCCCTTGCTCTCTTTCAGGAATGAACTGAAAGGTGTGTTATTTATCCCCTTTTGTTCGGTGATTACAGTGATCAGATAAGATAAAGGCCTTCTTTGCTCATGATTTTTTTTATTGCAGAGCAACATGGCATTAAAGTTTCAGTAAATGATATCATCATAAAAGCTGTGGCAATTGCCTTGCGGAACGTTCCTGAAGCAAATGGTAATTCCTAAAGAATTAATTAAATATCAAATTAGCCCTCTGTTTTATTTTTACTATGCCAGATGTATCGTGTCCCAATCTTGTTTGGCCTAAACTTATGAACTCCACAGTGAGTCAGTGACTTGCCCGTTCTTGGGAAACTTAATGCATAATGATGGTGACCCTAATCACAGGGCAGTGTTCTCTTAGGGAAGCTAGCAGCAATAGCACCCCATCGATCTGCACAAATATGATTCACTGATTCATCCCCATTTTGCTTGAACGGTCCATGATGGAGTTCGCACACCACAAATGCAGTTAGTGCATTGCACATCACAGTTGGCATAGTATGAATCTGATCTAGTTTTAAATTAGATAAACATAGTATAGAATTCCTTAATCTGAATTGGTCAGATTCACAATGATACTTTGTTAGAGTTTGTCTTTCCATGGAGCTAGAGTATGTGCCATGGTATTAAACATTAAACATAAGATAGTAAGATAGTAATCGGACAGGCAGTTCGGGTGACTAAATAATAGCTGAGTGGTAAGCTTATACATTGCTGTGTCTCCTTTTACAATAGTACAAGTACTGGACTGATTTGATCATCCCATCCAACCATCGAAATCCAAATTCAGTGTCTAAGTCCTGGCAACTCTGTTCCTTCAAGATCTTTGACTCTTGTTGGAGTCATAATTTCAAATGTATATTGATTTATTACATGGCAATCATAGTGCAAGTGGCAAACAACCATGCACATGTTAGGTGTTTGACTGGTGGTGGTGCTCACTTTGGCAGATTCCAACTAGAATACTGCTATTAGTATCCTATTTGCTTCTCTTAAACATAGCTAACCAGCTGACTGTCCTGTTTCTTTTAGTACAACTGAACATACAGACAGCAGACTGCTTTTTTGGTGCTCCAGTATAGGATCTCTTTAGTTCACTTTTGAAACTTTAATGATTTTTCATCAATTTTCAGCGTTCTGGAACAGTGAGAAGGAAGAAGCCCAAAAGTGTGATTCGGTTGATATATCCATTGCTGTTGCCACAGAGAAGGTACGACATGAGAGTGCACAGAAGTTATAGTTATTTTATCTTTGGTGGCTCTAATGATTGCCTTTGCCTATTCTAGGGCCTGATGACTCCAATTATAAGAAATGCAGATCAAAAGACTATATCAGCAATATCCTCAGAGGTATAAGAATGTTGGCAATGTTCAAGCCAAACTTCTTCAGTAGTACCGAATGATCTGGCAGCTTTTGACACTATCAGTTGATCATAGTTATGTAAATGTAGCTATTGCCATCAGCAACCATCTAGCTTGTATAAGGAAGCACTAAATTTGCAAAATTCAGTGCTTTTCTAAGAAATCTGTACTTCTGTGCTTCGGAGGATTTCAATTTTCAATTGTTGTAACTCATGGTTTTCTCCTGTTCTGATCACTCAGGTTAAGCAGCTGGCTGAGAAGGCAAGAGCTGGGAAACTTGCTCCTAATGAATTTCAGGGAGGGAGTTTCAGGTAAGTGATGCCTGCCTGTTTGTAATTGTTCTTCAGGGAATCCTGCGCATCGTGAAATTCCAGATTTTGACATTTGATCGACTCATTCTTTTATACAGTATCTCAAATCTTGGGATGTATCCGGTAGACCATTTCTGTGCGATCATTAATCCTCCACAGGTCGCTCCCACCTTCACACCCCTTGTCTTTCCCTGGTAATGGGATCCTTTAGATTTGTACTGATAATTTCCTATCGTGTCTTCTGTCAGTCTGGCATCTTAGCTGTTGGTAGAGGTAACAAGGTTGTTGAGCCTGTTGTGGACAATGATGGTATGTTTCCTTGACATTTGTGTTTTCCTGCTCAGAGCAATTGCGGACATAATACTAATCCATGTGACTTTTGTCCAGGAAATGAGAAGGCTGCTGCAGTTACAAAAATGAGCTTGACACTGTCTGCTGACCATCGTGTGTTTGATGGGCAAGTAGGAGGTACTGATTTTCTTTCCGCTATTATTTCGTTTTGCTTTGTATTTGGTTTCCCTATTATTCCCTTGTCTTATTTACCTCTTCTTTGGGTTGTACGGGGGAGCAGGGAAGTTTTTCTCGGAGTTGGCGTCAAATTTCAGTGACATTAGGAGACTGCTGTTGTAAATGGAAGGCAGTGGCTATCGTGTTTTGAAGAATTCTTTGTGGCAATGCTGCTCAAGAAAGGAGAACATTTAGATGCAATGCAACTGGGGCTCAGTTGCTTGATCGGCAGCCCATACAAAAGTAACCAATTTTGTAATAATTAATCCTAATAAGAAAGCATTGGCACCTCCACGGTGATTTTTTTCTTTCCCGTTTAACGTTAGTTGGGATGAGGCAAGGCATGTGCTGAGAACTTACAGTTACGGTGCCATTTCATTGTTAAGGTGGTTCTGCAACATTGACCCTTGATGATGAGGTTTGCAGCGACGTTCGGCAGATGATCTCATGTTCTCAAGGATTTCTGATGGACTCGCTCATTTTGTTAATAATAACAGAATGGTTCTCTGACTGATATCATCTGTGTTGTCATCTGGTTTGTGTGGCAATTTTTTTGCTGCTGTTGCTATAATTTGCGAACCGATCTGCTCCAGATCGTTCGATTTCAGAATTAATCTGTTCTTTTCGGTATTGGCATTGACGCAACAGGCACAGCAGCAGGCGGGCGATCTCTGGCGTTTGCCATGCTACGTACGCGTCCCTTGTCCGTATTTCTTCACGGCATCATCTTGCAAAGTTGGCACCACCTGAGTCATCCATGCTTCTCTTTCTCGAGAGCATATGGCCCGCGCAGGATTACATAGAAGAAACACACACACAAATCTTAACGCAGGGATTTTTCTCTTCTTCGAGAAGCAGATGATGATGTTTAAGGAAGCAGAAGACGCAAGCTTGGATTACATACTGACATTTTGGGAATTTCGGGTATGAGGCGATTCAGTGATTCAGTAATTAGACTATATTGCTTCTTTGCATGCAAGTCGCAACCAAAGCTGTTGGGTGTCTTTCTCCACTGAACCAGCAAAGAGAACAAAACTCAAAGAGCAGGTGCTATTGGTGCTCTTCTCCAATTCAGATATCTGAATAAGAATGATTCGGGACAGGGACATTGGGGAGCAGAGGGATTGAGGAGGCAATCGTGCATTTTCAGATGATCAGATCTCCATTTGTCAAACCACTATTTGTTAATCCGATTCTTGCTTAAATTTTAAGAAAACAAACCTAAGATGGACTCACATCTTGCAATGTTTGTAGCTTGCAGGTGTTTTATTTTGTCATATTCAGAAGCAAACACCACAGCCAGAGGAAACCAGAGCTTCATGGAACAGACTTTCTTCCACGGGTATTGAAGCATATACGCTGCATATATACCGTACTGAAAAGAAGAAAGCACCTGTAGTGGAAAAGAAACAAAGCCAATATAATACCCATGCAAATTCCCATGTCAGACATGTATACAAACTTATATGTATATATGGTGCCTCAATTAATCACTGCTAAACTTTTACTCGCAAAAAAAAATTAATCACTGCTAAACTTTACAGCTTGTAGCTTTAGGCTTCCTTGTGAGGTATTAACTGAGCATTAGTCATGGTCTCATGGATGATGAAAAGGTGAGTTATTTAGTATTTGAATAATTAGATGTTCGTTATGGTAAATTGATTCAGCCTTTTATGTGGGAGATATATCATGTATAATATTAATTTTTTGCTACGGAGATTAGCTGAATTTATTTGCTTGTCAATGGTTTTGTAATATCTTCTTGCACAGATGGAAGAGTACAGGCTGCACAACAGATGCTCTCACGCTATAATAGGACAGGTGATGACACTGCAATGTGCCAATAGGCAGTTGGAGTACACAGGAAGGTAAGCAATTGTTGATGCCAAATTAAAAAGTTAATAATAAAAGGTTGGTCAATTTAGTAAAGGATGCTTCAGAGTCCATAGACCATTGAAATCTTGATATTTATACAAGGATTCTTACTTTTACTGCTCTAGAAATGAAGAACTGGAAAGAAGGAAAAAGATATTGAAACAACAGCTTGGGTGCATGATTTTTTGAGCAACATGAAGACTTGTAGCAAGGCAAAAGAAAGGACTGTTTAATTGGTGACTGCAAAATAACTCATGACATGTTGAAAGTCATATGAATGAAACGTGGATGTTATTATTGTTATATGAGTAGGAAGCAAGAGCACACTGAATATTAATACATGTAGATTAAAATTATATTAGCTATATTAGCGTATGAGGCAATCTGTAGGTTGATTAAACTATTTTCAGTGCAAGTTCCAAAGGTAAGCTATAAATTTAATTGCAGACATCGTTTTACTCTGCATGAGCAACTGAGTGAGAGTGCTTGAGTTACTTCTTTCAGGATGCAAAATGGCCACATTTCTCTTAATTATCTGTTTGTTGATTTCACTTGCACCAAGTTAAATGAACATATTAAGTCGATTAGACCATATAAGACAAGATTTGAGGAAACAAAGATTCTAATTTCTATGCAGTACACATTTGGAAAACAACAGAGAGGAGCAGACAACACACCTACCGTCTTGTGCCATCGGCATACCATGGCCACATTACCAGAACTCAAGCTGTACTGTACCCAAGAGGTGGGTTAGGAATTGCCTAAATTGGCATTGATGTCTACTGTGATTCTGTTTGTTCTGTCAGTTTGGAGTGCAGGCCGGGAAGGAGAAGCCACTGGCGGAATCCTTCCTTGCAGACAGACATAATACATTAATAATACCTAACATGCATTTCCTCGAGCAGCTAGCGGACGTCGTCCATGCCAACGACCGCTCCGGCTGCTAGGCCGCTGCGTAGGTCCCCGGTGCCGCTCGCTTCTTCGTCTCGCGCGACTTGCACGGAACCAGAGCAGTCGCCACGGTTGCTCCCCGAGCGGCGGCCAGGGGGCGTTGGTGGTGCTGCGCCGCTCGCACACGGGAGAGACGCAGCAATCTCTTCACTGCCACAGCCTGCTGCATCTTCAACCACAATGGGCGCGCCGTCACCACCGCCATGCGCGCTGTGCTGGGCCTCCGCTTCTAGCTGCGACCGTATCTCCGCCCATGCGCCGCCATCGCCATAGGCCCGCAACTCGTGCAGTGCCGCCGCAATAGACGGAATGGAGCGGAGACGGCGCGGCCGACCTGGCCGGCTGCAGCGGCGGCGGCGGTGCGAGGGTGGGCTGCCGGTTTGTGTACCGGGTGGAGCGGAGCAGGGATGCCGCGGCCAGCCCGAGCGGTGGAGGCGAGCGGCCCAACGGGAGAAGAGAAACGCGTAGCACCGCCGGCGGAGAGGCAGTAACCACGCGCGGGTTCGAGAGCATTCGCTTGACGGCTTAACGGGCGTGCGACCCGTAACGATCCGCATCGGACGGTCGACGTCGCGAATTGGGCAGATCCGACGGTTAACGGGCGACGTGGCGCGATGGATTTGCTAGCCCAGGATTCGAGATTAAGAGATACCTGTTGACAATTTCGGTCTATAAAATTTGCCTGAAATTTCCTGGTTGCAGTTGTACACTTTTTCCGTGTGCAATTACGCACGACAAAGATTTTTTGCAACAAGCTATTTACATTCTGAAGATACACCTGTTGACTATTCCTCTCTATGAAAAATCTGGCACTAAATTTCTTGTTACTTCTGTGTGTATCATTTGACCCAGTGTGTAGTCGGCGCAGTGGATGACCTAGAGAAAACGCGTTGCTATACGTGGCTGAGCAACTACTATAAAGAAGGCCCGAGCCTTTACCGTACCTCTTGCAAATGTGTCTCTCGCCGGCCAACTATTCCTACTTCCTACACCTTCATCATTCCCATATGATCTACAACGACTTCCTCTCACGCTGCAGAAAGCATCTCCGCCACAAGAACGTACTGCCGCCCATTTTGGTGAGTACCCAAGTTCGATCACTGCCTCCACTATTAATATGGTTTGCATATATATAGGAGTAGCTCCTCCCATATACATATCTTACAAATTACAGAGTATCTCTACATACTTAAGATATGTAAATTGAGTTTATACGGGAAGCTTTTATTTCCTACTCCCATGTGTATTTGACAAATTATAGTGTATCACTTAGGGTTTCTAAAAAAAGTATATGCACATACATAGTTATTTAACTGTTGTATGTGGATATACTTCTTTTTATATATGAGTATACATGAAGTATGTGAATATACTCCTTTTTCTACACAGGAAATATGATATATCATAAGGTGCAAAGAAATAAGTTTCATTGAAAATTTTTCACGGTTATCATTTTGAAAAAAAACTTATTTTAGGTATGTGTACATACTCAAAATGATAAATAGATATGTACACGTGTCCAAGGTGTTTTTTAATGTAAACTTTTAAATTAAATAAAAACACTAATAATTTCCCTCGTAAGCTGGAAAAGGGAAATCAACATCAAAATTTAACAGTTATAATTAGAGTGATCATAAATCATCAGTGGCTTTGAAGTCTTGATATATAATTCATGTCTAGATAGTCAAATAATAAGTCGTCTCACGCGTGCCTGCACTATGTTTTGTAAATTTTTAGGTTGACCTGATAGATATAAGAATCAAAGCAGTAATATACATATATAAGCAGCAAGCAGGCATTCACAGGATACAATACATTTGATGGCTCTCCACGTTCTTTGTAAGCTCGATCCGGCTACCCAGCTGCTTCCCGGGTCTATGCATGATCTTACTCGTCATGTGCTCACCACTATATTGCTCCTTGACAAAATCAGAGCCCATCACCTCATGTAGCCTTCTTCGCTCTGACCTGGAGAAGCCTCCGTTTGCGCTCAACTTGAACCATAGAACAGCTTTCTGTATCCCCAACACTATTAAACCATGGGATGTTGCATTTGAAGACTTTTCCTTCAACGTCTCCTTCAGCGTCCGCATCGGAAACAGTCACAAACAAAGAATAGCGTGGCCTTAGCTATCCACCTGATACCAGGCTACTACGATGTTACCACGACGTACGCTCTATGCTCAACAACCCAGCCAGACCCCTGCAACTATTATTTTCCCAATAATATGAACTACGGTCCCTGCGTTGATTATCTTAATAATAAGACCAGAACATACCCGGCCGTGGCCAGCAATGTCTCCACCCAAATCAGTGTCGACAAACAGCTAATCATCCTGGTGCAAATTGACTCACCGCAGGATTCATCATCTTCCGTGGAAAACATTTACACGGTGACTATTGGTTACCAAAATATGGGTGTACGTGATTCTAACATATGGCCGGGTCGATGTTAGCGGTGATGGAATGCGGGATCCTGTACATGACACAGCACCGTGGTTCCATGGTGCTTACGCGGCGTCGCGCCAGCCGATTTCCATGTCCCTGGGATTTTTCTCCTCGATGGGGCAACTAGTCAATATTGAGTGGAGATGTGCCACCTGAAGATTGGCGTGCGCGCAACTCTATTTACAGCACGGGGATGAGTGATTGGGAAATCACGATTGAGCTGGGCGAGGTTAGCGAGGAACTGCCTCTGTCTGCTGCACGTACTAGCTAAAGAAAAAAAAAGATTTAGAAAACAACTAACGGAGCACAGAAGCAGAATTTGCAGGCTTGCGGCCTCGGCGCGGTCTGTCTGGCTCTTCCTATCGGCCCAAACTTAGAAGGCTCGTATATGTCTCCCTAGCCCACGAGGACTCGGCTGCAGGGCGTGCGTCCGTTCGGTTCGGTCTGGGAGGTTAGTACCACCTCGCTTGCCAAGAGAGTTGCGCCGCGAGCTCCCGCTATAAAACTAGCGCCCCCTGCACCCTTGCTCCATACTTACCTGGACGGGGTCGACGGGCGATCAGGAAGGCCCGTGGCCTAGGTCAATGGCCCGCATTGCACTTGGCGGGTGTGTTGGCTTACCATCTCCCCAAGTGGGAGAGTGGACGTCATAATTTGTGGTAGAGGGGGTACGCGTTCGCGCGGCCCCCGCCAAATCTTGAATTTAAATTTTGGTAAGAAAGCTCTGCTCTGTCCCCAAGTGTAATTTGGGGCAGTTAGGTCCTTGTCTTGCTTTTGGATTCAAAATTTTTGTGTTATGGCCGTCAGCTTGACTTTCTTAGGTTAGTTATGTGTTTTATCTGAAGTCATTCAACATAGAAAAAAGGTAGATTTTTTAGGAAGACTTATGGTCCTATACCTACAACTGAAAAATCAAAGTTAATCATTCTTCGTTAGCCATAAGATGCTTGGTGTCTTGCTTTGACGACCTGCTTGATCTTATGGGCGTAATGTCCTCAGTGATTCCTAATGCTTGACTTCCCTATATGATGTCTTGTGCGCTTGGTTGCATAGTCAGGAAGCAAAGTATGTGGAGTGCCATTTGACCAAATGATCATGGTTTATTATTTATCAGAGCAATCAAATCACTTGGGCCCAGTCAGAAATATATTTTTCGGAGTTTTTTCAGTTAATCTGTATTCTCAATAACAGAAAATCTTAATAGCTCATCTATGATCTGTTAGGATCGTATTTACATGAGAAAGTTACAGTATTTCTTCAAAAGAGGTAATGATTCAAATAGCAGCAATACTTTCAGCTGAACCTTTTATTTTACTTTCCTAGGCCAGGGCCCTTCCATAGTGCACAAGAACTTTGGGATTGGAATTTTTAAGATTATAGGTTCTCCATCCCATATCTAAATTTCATTTGTCTCAGGTTGTACGGGAATAAGGATCTGAAGTAGAGAAAAATTGGGGGTTCAGATACAAAGATTGAACATGAACATGCAGTACTACGTGCTAAATCTGACAGCCCTTTAATTTATCTCCTATTTGTCTGGAACCTCGCATTCTGAGGGTGCTAATATAGTTGAACTCTCCATCTAAAAAGGAATGCACTCTTAGTTTTGTCCTAAAGTGAAACTGTCAGTTTGATCTTGTTCATATAGGTCGGAGACTACACACTACAGGGAAAATAACTGAGATGAGACTGCTTAAATTGGCATTACTGAATATTGCTCATTTTCAATGGATCTGATCACCAAGGTGGTTGTCATAAATATCATGTACATGAAAGTTGAAATACTGTTCCATGTTTGACTTGAAGAGGTTGTCTTCTTGTCTTGAAATGATTAGATACCACATTCTCACTTTTGCTACCGGATGAGTAACAACACCTCAAGTATGAAGAACAGTTGTTCCTTTGCAAGTACACTAGTATTTAGGAATTGGTTAGGACACCCCCACCCTCACATAGGAGAGTACAAGGAAATAGATATCTCGTCTTGTCATTTTCAGTTATGCTAGAGGCCTCTCGTGTGTGCAATAGATTACAGCTGTACTCGCTGCCATAATGCCATGTCTATTTCTGAGTAAAGGCCGGCTTGCTCAACTACGATCTGTTACTCCTTATCCTATCACCATCAATGTTGGTAAGAAAATGGATGATATGGCTGTAGAACTCGAAGCCATATCAACTACGAAGTGATATAGAAGATATGGTATTGGAGTGACAAGGAGAATCTATTGCAAATTTGGTTTGTTATCATCTACATTGTTTAAATTTTCTGATGTTTAGTGACCTGCATGCTTGGTTGTTGTTGCTATGGAAATTCTGTCTCCCCTTGTCAGGAATTTGTTGTATGGGCAAGGTCCAAAGGTGGTGCAGCCGCCAGCCGGGCTGAAGAAATACAGAGACAGATGGGGGACCGCTTATCCAATGCCATCGCATGTGCTTTCTGAGCTTCTGTTCCGGTACAGTGAAAGTTCATCCTTTTCTACAGTTACCAATTATATATCATGGTCAATGACGAGTTTTAACTTATTTCCCTTGCCAGCTTAATTTAGTCCCACCGGATACCCGAGTTATTTTCCTCTTGGTCGCACCCCAGAGATACAGGTCGATGAATATACTCCAGACTCTAGAAACCTTTGATAGATCCATTCCACCTTACTGCCCCTATGCATGTCCGTACAGCATATTTGTGCCTAAATGTTCAGACAAACACAAAATCAGAGCCGGTTCAAAGAGCCTTTTTCCTCCTGTCCGTTTCCACAATTCTTGTCTTCATCTATTTTGTCACAAACGAACCCATTTGCTACAGCTTAAACGTAGCTCTCACATTTCTCACTAGTTGCTCCAATGGATTAGGCCAAAATTGTGATGTGGGTGAGTAGTGTGTGTGGCTCTGTGGCCTGTGGGCAACCTCGGGTCCTCGGCACATGAGTGGCCTCACAAACCGTGAACACGTGGGGCCACGTGGACCCGTGCTCTGTTCACCATGGAAAAAGGGCATGGATGGAGGAGGACTAGTACCAACGTACTAGGGCACCATTAATCTCTCTGTTTGGAACCTAGAGAAGAACACTGTCACACTGATGATGTAGCTTGGATGCATGCTAGCCTCCTAGCTTCGATCGGCAACTTCTTGCTTCACGGGCAAGCGAGATAATAGTTGCACGTACGTCCTACCGTTCTGTGTCTGCCTCGTTTCCTTTGCATCTTTTTACAGTGGAGAACTACCTCGTAGGCTAATATAATAGTGTACGCACATCATTGAGTTCTCTAATCTCCCTTCTTTTGCTGTGGGCTGTGGCATTTTATTCTCCAATTGATAAGATGAGTAGTAAAACCTTTGAAGCCGTTCTACTAGAACGCAAAATTGCCAAACTGGGCCTAGCAGCATTATTGTATCGATCAGATTCAGAGCTTTCAAGTTCTCAGGTGGTAGCACCTATACGGTCCCAGGTACAGCCGTATAGGTGGATCGTTCATCAACGTGTGTCGAGTTCAGGCCGTGCTGAAGTACGGGAATATTGCTTCCTCACTCTACCTGGTTAAATTTTCTGGAGGTTCTAGTACATGCACGAAGCACACGTTGCTAGGACTGACTGACCACAATGTTCACCAACACGCACCGCCAATCATGCTTATGCTGCCGGTGCCCGGTACAAGGCACGGGCCATCATTCTGTTCTGTAGTGCAGAGACACGCACACACAGGAAAGCTCTGAAATAAGCAGAGCCTAGACCACCGTTAAGCATGACTAGGCAGTAGGCCAGATGATCTAATCATGGTTATGTTAGGTAGTAGGTCATTTGTTTCTTTCAGGAATGTTTCCATAGAGCAGCCATTAGGCGTGATAAGGTCGTAATAAATACGGAGTACCAATGAAGTTGATTGTGTAAATTGAACGTGAGAGTGATTTGTGTGCCATGCACATCTCTGTCAGGACGGTGCATATTGTAGTGCAGACAGGCAGCAGCTGTGAGCAACTATCAACACTGGAAGCATGGCTGACTACTGTCTGAGTCATCATCAAATCCAATAGGGATTTTCCAACCAAACAAACATCCAATAGAGTAAGCGCATGCTGCCTCAATTATGGTGTTGCCGGGATTTTGCAATGGAGCATAGCTAATTTAGTAATCTTAGTCATGGTGGGAAAACTTGAAAATGGTTAGCCAGTCTGTGCGTACTATTCACCTACCTAGCATTAGTGGACAAACCTGCCAGCTTTGCTCCTCTACCACTGACAGCAGAGCATGTGGTAACGGCTTTGAATTGTGCCCATGACTCGTCGTCTCCTGTTCACGCCATTAGCTGACGCCATTACCTGCAGCATCTGTGTACGCTGTCTTGTGCGTGCCCTGGCGTTACCACGTCATGTTCAGAACTCTGCATCGTTTTTCCTAATTGATTTTTTTTCATGTGAAATGATAGTTGCAAAGCCCATCTCTCGTGCCTCATCCATGCATGAACATACATGTACCTTGTGCGTGTACGCCCAGTGGAAGTGAGCTCCATTTTTGTGCCACACAAGCTGCACCTCTAGTGCGGTGGTGGTGGCTGCTAGTGACTAGTGATGAGTGAGATAGAACAAGGCGTGATTCCGTTATTGTAGTTGGGAAGTGACCATATTTGTATATATGGTATCCCCATATCTCACCGACCTTTACCAACCGCCTTTTTCTTTCTTGTTCAGAAATACCAACAGAAGCACGAAAGGAAAGAAGAGAAAGGTGTCTTTCAAGTGTTTGCGCATGAGCAAAAAAGGCGACGGCTTTCTCGTCAGGATGGATTCCCTCTGTTTGCTGCGGTCCAGCTTGTGTGTGAAGCAAATATATAGCATGACAAGTGCTAATATCCTAGCCAAGTGGCTACTAGTAGTCATTAGTTTTAAGGTAAAATGGAATGCATAACAACAAAACAAAAGTCACTGCCGGTTTTTATCCTAGTGAAAATCTCTCCTTTTTTTTACTGCTCCCAGTGGTACTGAGCCGGCTCTGCTGACCTGAAACATCCAGGTTTGTTGTCCCGGACAGCTCCTTCATGGGTTTCCTTTTTCTCAGAGGAGGACCGCACGTATAAATCTTAGTACAGGCGTACAGCCCCGTGCGGCTGTACCCAACAGGATCGTAGTATTTTTACCCGTTACCAAGACTGTTGTGTAATTTTTCCCCGTTACCAAGGCTGTAAGATCCGGTCAATCCCCGCCGTACGTGGACCCGATCATGGCAATTGACCATGTGTTGTTCCTCTGCTCCTACAGTGACCCGGCCAGCCAAACAACCCCCTGGCAGGCAGGGCCAGCAGTATAATTACCGTCCCCCAGGTTTTTACATGAGCTTCTAAGCTTAATCTATGTGGTTTAAGTACCGGTGCCTGCCGTACCAAAGCGAAAACATCCGAACAATGTCTGGAGCGAGGACAGTTAAATAGAGGCCTACAGGCGCGCTTAAGGACACATTTTCCTGAGCTCTCGTACGGGGCGTTGCGTTTTGCCGGCTAGCCAGTGTACTGGCAGTACGAAATGCCACTAATCTAGACAGTGCCACCTGCTCGTAAAAAAAATGCCCTTTTGGCTTTTTGTGTGCCCTATTGCGTGCGGTAAAACCGCCGTCACGAGTCAAAAGGAAACCCAGTAAATTAAGCACCCCGTGACACAAAAAAGCACCCGCCGAGCCCGTAATAAGCAAGCACGCACGGGGTAATCACTTTGTTAAGCAGAAAAAGCCCGGCGCTTTGCATGCGTGCGCCCGGGAAAAGGGTCGCGCCCGGATCCGATGCCGCCATCGCCAGCACCAGCCAGGACACGCGGGTGCGGGCCGGTCACGCCGCGCGCACGGGCCACGCCTTGTGGGGGCCCGCCGGGCAGTGAGTGGGTGCGGCCGATCGCGAGGGCGCCAGCCCACGTGCCGCGCATGGTGGTCGTCGGGCTCGGGCCGGTGGGCGCGCGAGCGAGGTCGAGGTGAGCCTGACCGGAAGCCGACGGCCGCTGGGCCCGAGGTGGTGCCGCATGGGCAAAGCTGGCGGGTGGGCCCGTCATGGGCCCACGACGAGCCCGGATAAAGAAAATTGCTACTTAACCAACCACGCGTCCCCGAGCGAGCGAGAGAAGAGGAAAAGGTTAAACCGGTACTCCTGCCTCGCCTGCAACAGAAACGGTGATTTTTAAATGCCTCTTTCCTCGCATGAAAACAACTAAAACCTTAGTACAGCTACTATCAGTTGGATGGGTCAATTTTTTTTAAAAAAAACAGTGCTAGAGCCTCCATCTGAAATTCTGAATTGATAGTGGCTGGAGCCGCCATTGAATGGTCATGATTGATCAAGCGATGAGCAAAGCATATGAGTTGACTTTTTAGCACCCAATAAATTGGTTTATGACTAAATTAAAACATAATATTGTTATTAAACACAAAATCGATAATAATTTCATAACATAAATGTTTCTTTTAGAGTTCCTACCAACTTATAAGAAACCAAAACGCTATAAAAATCTCCTCGCAAAAAATGTTATAAAAATCAGAATATGGTGGCACTTCAAAGCAACAATTTTCAAAATACTACCATGTTAACTTACACAACATGACTAGATATATCGTATCGACATATTTATCATACTCTATTTGAAAAAAAAATATATCCTTGCAATTGAAAGTTTTGAGACACTTGCATCTATAGTATTCCGTGTTGGGCTGTTCTCCCTTAATGTTAATTTTAGCAATTTAGAAACTTTTATTATTACGAGCAGCATGCCAGCATGGATCAGATTCCAGCATCAATGGACCAAAGCAAACCTCTGATGCGATTGTTGGGCCCGCAAATCAGTGGCTATCGGTCCCCGGTTTGGTGTGGCACGCCGGGTGTCCCTAAATAATTTCAGAATCATAGAGGGGCATTTTGGTCCAGAAGCACGGGCTCGGAAACGGCAAAAGTAGCAGCGAGAGTGCTCTTCACTGTCCACTTGTTTGCAAGCGGTAGTGGACGCGGCTCCGCTCCCAACCGAGACGACGAGCGGCCCAAGAAGACGAGCAATTACTCCCACTCCCAATCCGAATCCCACCCCGCACCCGCATTGTTTCAAAATTCTCGAGTCCGTCCTTGGTGGCAGCCCTCTCGCCGCCGGCGAGGGCCTCTTTCGGTGAAGGGGCGGCTTGCTCCGCTGCAGGTTCGCCGGAGGAGGGGGCGGAGCAGCAGGAGGGGGAGAGGAAGGGAGGCGGAGCAGCGGTGGAGGTGCGAAGGCTGAAGAGGCGCCGCCGCCCATGGACACCGCGCGGGGGGTCGCGTGCCTTCTCGTGGCGGTGATCTGTTTGTCGTGCGCCGCCGCCGCCGCCGCGAGGTCGCCGTCGGCGAGGTTGCACCGCCACCTCAAGCGGTTCAACAAGCCGGCCGTGAAGAGCATCGAGGTGCGTCAACCTGCTGTTTTCCATTGGTTTTTCCTTCCGCGGAGATGTGTCAAACCGGTTGCTTTGCTGTTGCTCTCGGTAGATTTGAATTCCTTTGCTTGGTAAAAAAATGTTTTTTTCTTCAGGAGATTTGCCGTTGATAGATTATTATGAGTAGGGCTTTTTTTTTTGAGGGCGTAGATAGATTAGCGCTTTTCAGCTGCATTTGGGCATTTCTCAGCTAGTGCTTGAGGTTGTCCTCTGATTCAATAAAAGATGACTTTTGTCATTTCTTTTCTGCTTGTTCTTTGGGGAATTTGCTTTGTGGCTAATCTTTCCCTTTTGTGCACGCTTTGTGCTTGTTCCTGTTCCTGTTCCTGTATGGAGTTACTTCTTGCTATTGCCAATTTTTTTTGTCCTCAGAGGTTGTCCAATTAGCCCTTTTGCTATAGTGCCCTGTTCATGTTTCTATCCACTCACATCTAATTCAGCTGTTTGCAATTGCCAATCGAGCAGAGCCCAGATGGGGACATCATAGACTGCGTGCACATCTCACACCAGCCAGCGTTTGATCACCCTTACCTCAAGAACCACACTATCCAGGTAAATCCCCCTGCTTCCCTTGCAGTAACCGAAACCATTGCCCTGTTGGTTCGTTGCAGTTAAGGCATTTTATGCCTTGCAGATGAGGCCGAACTATCACCCCGAAGGCCTGTACGATGAATCTAAGACCAATGTGGCGTCCACCAGCAATGGCGAGAGGCCTAGGGTACAGCTCTGGCATCAGAATGGGAGGTGTCCAGAAGGCACCGTCCCCATCAGGAGAACGAAGAAGGACGACCTGCTCAGGGCAAGCTCAATGCGGCGGTATGGCAGGAAGCGCCGCACCACTGCGAACCCAATGTCCGTCAATCCCACCATGCTCAATGAGGGTGGCCATCAGGTACCTGCTAGTGTTACCCATGCTGTCGAGGACTTGGGTAGAAGGAGGTATATAACTTATAAGCGTGTTGATGTACCGTGATGCTCATAACTCTTGTTGACATTTGCAGCATGCCATAGCGTACGTTCAAGGTGACAAGTACTATGGCGCCAAGGCGACCATCAATGTGTGGGAGCCTAAGATCGAGCAGCCTAATGAGTTCAGCTTGTCCCAGCTCTGGATCTTGGGGGGATCATTTGGCGAGGATCTTAACAGCATTGAGGCCGGATGGCAGGTAGAGAAAGAAAGACCCACAGCCCATGAGCTTCACATTCATAATAATCAGTGTAGAGTAAATGCAGCACCGTTTTCGCGGTTGGGAGCCTGCCACAGTGCACCGTGTTTTATCACAAGCTCTGAAATGCTTGAGTATCGCTTTGTTGCATCAGGTTAGTCCGGACCTCTATGGGGACAACAACACAAGGCTGTTCACCTACTGGACCGTAAGTTCTGAACATTCCTGAGAATATGTGCACTGGTGCTAGCCATTTTGTTTCCTTATTTATTATTTGAGAAACCTGATTGTTTTGCTATCTGATGTTCTGCAGAGTGATGCATACCAAGCAACAGGGTGCTACAACATATTGTGCTCGGGGTTTGTTCAGATTAACAGCGAGATTGCCATGGGCGCCAGCATCTTCCCAACCTCAAGCTACTCTGGCTCCCAATATGATATCAGCATACTGATCTGGAAGGTGAGCGAGTAATTAAACTAGTAACTCACCACATGACATATGCCTAGTAAGCTGAGAATTATCAGAGACATGCAGAGAATCTTTAGCCCACTTGCTGTTATGCTCTTACTCGTGCTGCTCCTTGACTGGTGAACCCGTACCTGGGGCTTTGAAAATTGGTTTCCTCCTTACCCTGTGGTTATCATGCTCCTTTCCTCGACAAACCTTTCTTTCTTATCGCTAATGATTACTCAACTTTTGATTTTTCAAAAGAAACAACCATTGCTACTTTTTACCTCAATAAGCTAGTGGTATTCTGAGTGCGGGATAGAAAGCGGTTCATTTCCATTGAGCATGGGTAATGAGTGCACGATTTGCATGCTAGGAGAGCATGAATGTCACCACCTAGTGTATGCCCAACGGCTACTATTCCCTGATACTGTAATCTAGTTTATGTCAATGTGAACGATGCGTTTGTATATCGATACTTTACTTGTCGAATGTGTCTGAATATTAATCTCTGGCATATTATATCTGTGCAGGATCCAAAGGAGGGCAACTGGTGGATGCAATTCGGCAAGGACTATGTGCTGGGCTACTGGCCATCGTTCCTCTTTTCTTACCTGGCGGACAGCGCGTCTATGATCGAGTGGGGCGGGGAGGTGGTGAACTCGCAACCGGACGGCGTGCACACGTCGACGCAGATGGGCAGCGGGCACTTCCCGGAGGAAGGTTTCAGCAAGGCGAGCTACTTCAAGAACATCCAGGTGGTGGACAGCACCAACAACCTCAAGGCCCCCAAGGGGCTGGGCACCTTCACGGAGCAGTCCAACTGCTACGATGTGCAGAACGGCAACAATGGCGACTGGGGCACCTACTTCTACTACGGCGGCCCCGGGAGGAGCTCCAGCTGCCAGTAGTAACTCTGAAAGCCTAACAGCAATTGGAGCCCTAGATCAATAGCGTGTCATGTGAATGGGGTTGTTTTGTGGTGCTGGTTTGTAGGTTTCTCTCTCTGTTAAGTTTCTTCTCTCTCTTTTTTTTTGTTCTTGTTAGTGCGCCAGGATGGCTTCTGAAGAGAAGCATGGCATGTGGTGGTGGCCTACCTCCTTTTCCTATATGGTAGATTCACTTGTCCTTGTGAGGTTATGGGCTGTGCATCTCTCTCTCTTTTTTCTTGTCGCCCTTTTTTTCACCTTTGATGAATGTCAGTGTGGCGCACCGAAAGGTGGAATGGGCAGAATTCAGGTTTAGGTCAGCAGCTTTGTGCGCCATTGACGGATGGGAAACCGGTGCTGGTACAGGAAAAGCGGGTACTGTTCTGCAATTTGTAGTTGCCACAGCAATTAGATGCCCGATTTGTTTAACAAAATACTACGTACCTCCATTCGTGAACGGTCGTCGTTCGGGACAGGAATGTTGTATTGAAGATAGGCAAAATATGTTGATCCGGACATGATTTAAAAAAGAACAGAGGGAGTACTAAGTTCAGAGACAGTTTGCTTGGGGACAGAACGACAGCAGCTCCCTCTAATCCGTGCCTGTTTTGTTTGTCAAACTGTGGAGATTGCTGGCCTCAAAAAAAAAACTGTGGAGATTGCTGGGAAGTTTTTTGTGCCGTTGCGGTAACGCGACAGGGTCCATGTGCCACAACTCCCCAGGCCAGGCAAATCTGCGCCGCACCGCTCCGGCACAATAGGGTGGTACTAGTTCATCCTGTTCTTGCAGCCAGGCAGCAGCGTGCGTGGATGACCTGTGAATCAATCTGTCATCAGCTGCGCATTTTGATCCAGGGCTTGGCGGGCTTGTATGTATTTTCAGCCGGGCTGCAGTACCGACGTGGCGCTCGTGTACTGTATCTGTATGCAGTACGGGCTGACCGCATCGTCGTCTGTAGTCGCGGTCGCGGAAGCAGACGCAGAGAGGAGGCCGGCGGGCGAGCACATGCCCGGCAGGTAACAGTGCCCCCCATCCATCCTGGTTTCGTTTGGCCTCGAGCTAATAATGCTGCTGGTTCCATTACCCCCAAGACCCAGAGTATCCAAGACGGACGGACAGGCAGAGATGGTTGGATTGCGCATGTGCAGGCGAAGAAGGCCTTCCAGTGGACAAGTGAACAGAGACGAGAGACGCCGTGGCGATTGCTGCCATGCCGAGAGCGTCGCGACCAGTGACCTACCGGGGCACAGGCACAGCACAGCCGCCATCCGGCGCCGGCGGACGAAGGGTCACTCCTGCCGGGATGTGCCAGCGCTACCACCGCCGGTCCCCCCCCGGTGAAATCACGGCGATCGCGCTTTGGGTCTTGAGATTGGGTGAGATTTGTAGCCCAGTTAGCATCCTCCCTCTTGAGATTGGGTCGGATTTGTGGCCCAGTTAAGTTGGTGAGCCTTGGTGCGTCCCCGGCCTGCGTTGCCTTCGTGGGTTCCGTCCCGCTGCCCTTCACCTCGCTGGTGCTCGGCGCGCGCCACCTGCCGGCGACGCTGTTCGACAACTACTACGACCGGTGCCAAGCGGCGCGGCTGTTCCGCGGGACGGGGACCCGCCGGCGCGCGTGTCGTTCCGCAGCGCCGACGTGGCGGACCTGGCGGGGGAGCTCGCGGA
Organism: Echinochloa phyllopogon; assembly: GCA_033239725.1. NCBI lineage: Eukaryota > Viridiplantae > Streptophyta > Magnoliopsida > Poales > Poaceae > Echinochloa > Echinochloa phyllopogon. The sequence goes on along the minus strand of BTCW01000009.1, from coordinate 2,977,686 downwards.
GTACGACACGTGCGTCCTGTTCGGTTGGCTGGTCGCTGGTGCTGGTTTCTGCTGAGAGAAAAACACTGCTGGCTGATTGGTGGCTGGTGGTTGATGCTGATTTTGCTGAGAGAAAAACGCTACTGACTGATGATCCAAACGAACGGGCGTGGCGGCGGAGGAGAAGGCGAGCTGAGGCTGGTGACCGGCGCACCTCGGCCGGCAGCCCGGAACATGGCCCCCGGCGCGGCGCTCGTGGTGCGGAGCGCGCACGGGGCGCGAAGGAAGGTTCCTTCCTGTACCCCGCCAACGTCGGGAGGGGAGTGTTCGACGTGCTCGCAGTGTACCACGACGACGACGAGGTGATCAACTCCGTCATCGTCGAGCGCGAGGTGCCGGCGGCGTCGCACCGACGCCGCCGGTGGCGAGCCCGCCGTGCAGGTGCTGCGAGACGTAGCGTGTCCGTGCATCTGCATCGTCTCTGTCGTGCGCATCACAGGAGTGCACCCTCAGCACGGCCGCACGATCAGCAAGCCGGCGGGGAGGGTGGCCTTGGCGAGGGGGCACATCAACGTGGGGTCACGGCAACCGTCAGATCGTGAACGTGCAGTGGGATCCAAGCAGCCAGAAGCGAGCGTGCGCGTCGCGTGGGCCAATAGGTGGCTAAATCAGCCCGGCCCAGTTGAAGGCCGAGCCCAGTAAATTAGTGGGCAGCCATTTCTCGCAGCGCCGGCCCGCGACGCGACGCCGTCGTCATCACGGCGAGCAAAAGGTGGACGCGGCCAGCAGCACGCACGCGGCGCCCGTTGGTGTGCCCGCCGAGCTGGTCTTCAGAGTGAGGTGGTATACTAGAGTAGGCATCGGTGGGGCCGCCGGCAGAGACAGTGGGCTGGATGCCAAGGTAAGTAGGGAACTGATTGCGTTCATGGACGTGCTCTGATTACCAAACGACCACAGGGAACACTCTTCGTTGCAAATCGTCAACTGAACTTGACCATATCCAAGCGACCAACCCATAACAGTCTAATGGAATCAGTTGCCTCCGTAAACAGATCGCGTTACATAGACGTGAACCAAACAGCACCTAAGTGTATGACAATGATCAGAGAACGTTGCAAGGCGAAGTGGTACACTCAGCCTTCGACCGGGAGTTTCAATTCGTCGCTTGCGGCGGCGGATGCCAGTTCCCAGATCGTCGTTTTCCAATCCCATCTTGAGCCGCCGTATGTTGCCACTCCGCACGCCGCGCCGTGCCCGCAGGCTCACCAATACGCTTCTTTTGGCATCGTAAAATCAGGCGCTGAATTCGGATATGCTGGGGCATGCATCTTCTTCCCTGCGGCGGCACCAAAAGGCAGCAGTGCGCGGTGTTAGCAGTACCGCGATGGCGGTGCGCGAGAACATGCCGGCGCGCCCAGGCCCTCGCCATTTGTGACCCCTGTGCACGCTGCGCGTCGGGGGCAGGAAATCTCAGCCATGGACGGTCGAACTGCAGATTACTGCCGAGGCCCAGAAAATGAAGACAGACATTTCTCGCGGACGCGACAGGCCGGCAGTTGCGCTCCGTCGTCCCGGTCAGCAGCGCGAGCGCGGCGGCGCGAAGCGCGATAAACCTACCCCAAACCGACTGACTGCCGACTGCTGTGACCCGCAACAGCTGAGTTTTCTGACTGCAGCTGGAAACGCTCTCCTTCGCAGATCGTCAACTGAATTGCAGTATGCCTGAGCCATGTATATTGGCCCTTTTGAGACAACAGCGATCGGAACAACGAGAAACTGCAACTGCACGGTTTGATGTTTTGGAATTTCAGCAGCTCTTTAGTAATGCACACAGGAGCAAACAGGCTTACTACTACTGATGTTTTGTTTGAGTTCCACTCAAAAGAAGAGTTGCTGTATCAACCTAGAATGGTGTAGATGCTGAACATGCATAGAAGAGTAGAAGAGTGTTTGGACGTTCTTGGGCAAATGCGGACTGAGATGCACAGGCATGAACGGACCCTCGTGTCATTCACCACCAACCCTGCTTTCGGCTTTCAGATCAATCGTCCACTGATTAATATCTCATCTTTTTCCCAACGAAGAACACCCTCATCTCTCGCTTGCTGAATGTAACCAAAGAATAACAACATAACTGGAGATACGATTGTGCAGATTACATATCGTTTCTTTGATTCTTTCTTTCCACAGAGCACTGCGTTGGTAGCCTGTCGTGAATGGCAGCCGTGACATGAGTTTACTCTGCCCGTGTGTGTTGAAACGATCAGCCGTTACAGTGTGGAGAAAGAACTGTACGTGTGCTTGTGGAAATAATAAGATTTTTTTTGTCAGAAAAAAAGAGAACATAAATTGGAGCCAGGAATGCCCACAATTCTAGCAACCATGTGGAATCAAGTAACATCATGGATCGACACCTGACGAAAAACGAGACCCGAAGCTCTCTCTCCTGTCTTTGTTCACGACCTGAACACAGGCTTCTCCAGGGCCTGTGCAGTCTTGGACGGCCATTCAGGCGGCAAGTCTGAGACGAAATGAAACTGTGCTATTCGCACCGCGGGAGTTTTTTGAACGGATGGCGAAAGCTTACGCTTTTCCAAATTTTTATTAGAAGAAGAGAGTTGGCCCTGTTTATAAGGAAAATTAGGCCCGGAAACCATACAACTTCGGTCCGAAGACCGTACAACTGGAGAGGTATCATACCATCTCACACAACTCCGGTCCATGACCGCACAACTCAAGGGGTAGAAAACCCCGAACAACTCTACAACTCTTGACCGCATACCATACAACTCCGGTGGGTTGGATTGGGACATCAACTAGCACCGCACAACTCGACTGAAAAGACCCGGTGGGCTGGATTGGGACATCAGCACACACCGCTCTAAGAAACTCAAACAACTATGCTCGGTCGTGGTGGGACGTCGACTCGAGCCAACTCTGCTCAGTCGGATTGGGACATCGGCATGAGCTACCAAACACAGCTTCCACTGACTGAGAACTCTCTTCTTCTCTACTCTATCTCTTTTTTTTCTTTTTTTTCACCAAAAGGAGCTGAAACAAAGAGAAGAAAGACACAAAAGGAAGGAAGAGAGCATCCTTACAAAGCACCATCGCCGACGCATCAAGCTGGAGGACCTAGACAGCAAATTCCCGCCGGAGAAGCTCAACGTCACCTTCAGGAAGGGCATGACGCCAACAGCGCCACTGACATTGTCCCGTGAAGAGAAGGTTTACACCCGCTTCATCTCCGTGCGGCGGAACAGAGACGGTCGACGCCACCGCCCACACCTCAGTGGTGCTGCCGGTGGGCCGTTGCACGGCTGCAGCCAACTACACCACATGACAGCGTTGAGAAAACAGACCGCGCAAAAGAAACCGCCGTCGACCATGCCACCGCGGCACCACCGACACATCGCTGCATGAGAAGACGGCTCGGGGCGATCAGCTACACCACCACAGCGTCCCTGGTGCACTGTCGTCTGGCCGCCGCAAGCCACGCCACCGCGACGTCGCTAGCACCCGCCCGAAACAAAGCCGCCGCTGGCCGCGCCACCATGACGCCACCAGCTCCATCCAGATCCGAGGCTGCCGCAGGAAGCAGGCCCACGCGTCCGCCACCGCTGACGTCGCCACCGCTGCCAGCCGCGCCCGGGAGCGGGGGACCAGGGCGCCGTCCGCGCTGACGCAGGCCACCAGGTCGCCCCCGGGGGGACGACGCGGGGGTGCGGAGGGGTTCTCCACCACGTACTCCACCGCGGGAGTTACATACGGCAGGCGCCGATCTTACCCTCACGGCAGCGACGGCGGCGTCCGCGGCGGGCGGAAACGCGCCGACGCGGCGAGGTCCTCGGCATCTATGCTGGCACACGCCACCGTCGGCGTTCTGCTTGCTAGTGCTGGGAGCCAGTCACGGCAAGCCCAGCCGGAGGACTCACTGGAGGCATGCGCATCGATCAGAGGAGTGCACCATCAGCGCGGCGGCATGGTCGCGACCTCATCCCCCGCTGCAAAGGCGAAGCTCTGCAATTGAAACAGGAAGTACCTACAGCATTGATTGGCACACTCGGCCTTCAGTCGGGAGTATCATGGCGATGCTAGTGTATGCCAGGCCGTCGTTTTGCACGCCCATCTTGAGCCGCCGTATGTTGCCGCTCCGCACGCCGCACCGAGCATGCAGGCTCGCGCTCGCCAATGGAGGCGGCGACAGGCGACTCTGCATCATAAAATTGGGCGCTGAGTTCGGATATGCCGGCGGCGGCAAAGGCAGCATGGTGGGGTGTTAGGAGTGCTGCCTGCTGCGGCGGGCGAGAACGCGCCGGCGCGGCGAGGCACTCGGCTTTCGCGACCCGTGTGCTGCGTCGGAGGCTGAAAAATTTCAGCCGGGGGACGGTCGAGCTGCATCGGCCGGAGGCGCCTTCGTTCCTCGCGGCATGACGGCGGTGATCCGACACTCCCGGCGCCACTCAGCAGACGGCGAACGGCGGCAGGAAGGAGCGAAGGACAAGCGACGCCGCGGCGACGGGGAACCAGGGGTGGTCGGTATTTCATTTACCGTCCACCCCTGGGGTCTTGTGGACCGTCGGATGGTGAACGTGCGGCGGGATCCGACATCCGAGCCGGCGGAGGCAATAGGGAGCGTTGTGTGGGCCGGTTTTCACGGCCCACATTAGTGCTGAGGCCCAGAAAATGAAGCCTTTTCGTCTGTCGCAGGCAGGTCCATCGCCCGCCATGGCGCCGCGAGCTGGACGCGCAAGCGATGACGCCCACAGCACGCGCGCGGCGGCGCCCTCCGGTGGTGAGCTGGCCGTCGTCCAAGTGCAGCAACACGGAGGTGAGTGAGGCGCTGCAGCAGAGGGAGGACTAGGAGACGAAGGCCATGGACGAGCTGTCTGCCTGACCACGACCGGCGGCGGCGCGCTACTATGCCGGCGTTGACTCGACAACCCAGGACGGCAGGACCAGGAGGCTACGACGGGAGATTTGCAACCATCCGCAGAACCAATGGCTGCCGGCTGCTGTGGACGTTCTTGACTTCTTGGGCACATGTGGATAGAGGTGAATGAACAGACACTACGAATGGACCTTGCTTTGCCAACCACCATCGCAGCTTTCAGTCCACTGATTAATTTCTTATCTTTTTCCCAACGAAGAACACCCTCATCTCTCATGCTTGCTGTAAGTATGTAACCAAGGAATTGGCAGCCGTGACATGTGTGTTTTACGCGCCCGTTTGAGTTGAAACGATCAGACGCAGCGGTGTGGAGAAAGAATTGTACGTGTGTTTGTGGAAATTAAGAACAAAAGCATTTTTTGAAAGAAAAAAGGGAGAACAGAAATTGAAGCTAAGAAGTGCCCGAAATTCTGGCAACAATGTCTGTAATAAAGGAATTGAATCGAGGGAACAGCATGAATGGATGCCGGACAAAAAACAAGATCCGGCACTTATATCGCTTGTTTTGTTCACCACCGGACACACAGCTTCTCCAAGGCGCGTGCAGACTTATGGCATCGAAATCCTAGCTAGACGGCGATTCAGGCTGCAAGTCTGAGACGAAATGAACCGGCCTGTGATATTGGCAGAGCGGCAATGGCACGCGGCAGGCACCGCCTCGAATCTTGCCCTCACGGCAGCAACGCGAGGCGTCAGCAGTGTTAGCGGCGGGTGAGAACGCGCCGGCGCAGCGAGAACGCCACCGTCGCCCTGTCGGCGTTCTGGCTGGTGGGAGTCTCAGTCACTGCAACGCCCACGGATGCACGCGCACCGATCAGAGGAACACACTGTCAGTGCAGCGGCAGGACTACGTATCACCCCTAGCTCCGATCACCCGCCGGCGGACGGCGGCAGGAAGGGCGGTGGCCGGCGGACCGGTGGTCGTTTCCCGATCGGGGGTTGTCGGTATTTCATTTACCGTCCACCCTGGGGTGATGTGGACCGTCGGATCGGGAACGTGCGGCAGGATCCGAGCCGGCGGAGGCGAGAGGGAGCGTTGCGTGGGCCGGGTTGCGGCCCAGATTAGTGCTGAGGCCCAGAAAAATGAAGCATGTCTTTTCTCTCGCAGGCACGTCCATGTCCATCGTCCCGTCATGGCGCCGCGAGCTGGACGCGCAGGCGATGACGCCGGCCGCACGCGCGCGGCGGCGCGGTGCAGCCCGCCGCCGCCCATGGCCAGCAACATGGAGGCGAGTGAGGACTAGGAAATGAAACGATGGCCGCCATGGATGGACGAGCTGTCCACCTGACCACGACCGGCGGCGGCGCGCTGATCATGAGAAGAGTAGAAGAGTGCTTGTACATCTTGAGCACATGTGAACTGAGGTGCACAGTCACCTTGCTTTGCCAACCCTCGTGTCCTCCACCACCGGTCCCTGCTTTCAGCTTTCTCAGATCCATCGTCTACTGATTAGTTTCATATTTTTTTCCAAGCAAGAACACCCCATCTTTCTAGCTTGCTGTAAGTGTGCATGTAACCAAAGAATAACGACATAAGCTGGAGATACCATTCGGATTTCATATCGTTTCTTATTTGCTTCTTTCTTTCCACAAAGCACTACTGTCTTTCTTTATTCTTTTAGGCGGAAAGCTAAGGGAAACACAAAAAAAAAAAAGCATTGAACGTGCTGCATGCGCGCGCGAGGAGTTGTCATTGCCTACTGGAACAACAGAATTTCCTCACAGCCAAATACTGAACCACCGACACGATCATGTACTGTTTCCTCATACGTACAGTCATACTAGCATAAGCATATACATGTAACGTGTACTGGAGTATGCAAGTGCCATCTCATCTATTAAGGGATTCAGTCTCAAAATTAGAGCTCTTAATTTCAGATTTCATAAGTTCTTTTTTTTCAAGCCTTCTGTTTCTCAATAAAATTCAGAGAGTTCAGTTTTGATAAGTCCAGTAAAGCTTAAGACTAGATAATTTAAATTAATAAACAGCTAGTAATATCACGAAAGGCACGATATATCCACTATATTCTGGCACAAGATCCTTTTGATAAAAAAATAAAGACGGCTACAAAGACATGAATTTTTTTCTTAAAGCTAAAGCCATTTAGGGAAAATACTAATGAAACATGGACGTGGTATGCATGGAGATTAAAGAAATACCGAGCAAGTTGTGTGATACTAGCATGAGCCTGTAAACTCTTTCGAATATAATTTTTATCATTGTGTACTCGTATAACATACTATATATTCATATTCATCAAAATTATAAACCACTTTAGTTTTGTTCTAAGTTAAACATTCAAACTTCTCTAATTTTGATCAAGTAAATATACTACCAAGTATCAACAGACATAATTTATTGAGAATTTATCAGAGATTAATTTGATGATGTAGATATTTATATATTTTGCATTAAACTTAGTCAAGGTTAGAAATTTTTTACTTCAAACAAAGCTAATGTGTGTGACCTATCATTTTGGGAACAGAGTGTGTATAAGAGAAACACATATATATGCATTTACATTTAGATCCGTTTATTTATCTTGATCTAGTGCATTTATCTGAACTCTGGAGACAACATATGCTTAGAGCATGTTTGGATCAGGGTGACTAAAATTAGCCTGCCTCCTGCAAGAGCTAAACTTCCAAACATGTGAGGCTAAACAAGGGCTAAAATTAGTCTTGATGCTAAAAATTTGCTAGTAGGGGGTGGGGTAGCTAAAAGCCTACAAGAGACTAAAATCCCCTCTTCCTCTCTCCTCATTAATGCTCTTGCTCTATCTCTCCTCATTTGAATACCACTTTAGCTCTTACTTCCAAACATGGGGTGACTAAATTTTCTTAGCCTGACTAATTTTAGTCATGAGACTAAAGTTGATCCAAACGTGCTCTTAATTGATCTGGCGTGCGGCTTGAATTGTGAAAAAAATATCATATATCCGAGCTTCCCTTGCTAAGAACTCCCCTGCGCGACTCTTTAAATAAGGGCCACCCTCGCACGTCGACTTGAGCACGCAGCACACTCGCTACTCGCTAGTTTAGCTAGCAGCCTAGCAATGGCACCTATCATCAGCATGGCAATGCTCCTCCTGCAACTGGCCTCCGGCGTGATGCTTGCTGATGCGGTGCTTGGTCGGAAGGCCGGGATCATCAGCGACGAGCCGGCGGCGGAGAATGCGCCGCCTGGGCGGGGGAGGTACGCCGTGATCTTCGACGCCGGCAGCACGGAGAGCCGGATGCACGTCTTCAGGTTCGACAAGAAGATGGATCTCCTAGAGATTGGCCACGGCATCGAGTTCTTCGCCAAGGTACTACGAACCAGGTTTATTTTTCTCTTTCTTCTTTTTATGTATATGTACGACACTACTCAGTCCTGACACTACTAACAGGAGTGTGTTGTTGGTGCAGGTGAAGCTCATATGGTGGGCGACCGCAGGAGGCCGCAAACTCCATACTTCCTCTCCTTAAGAAGGCCAAGACCATTGTCCCTTCGCAGCAAATGGAAAGAACACCTCTTAAGCTAGGAGTACGTGAACAAATTTGCCATTTTTAATTTCAGAAGTGTAGTAGAAATGTAAATATATAACTGCAGCTAATTCATGAAGTCCATACCCTCCTCTCCTTTAGTTACCAGTGATGAGGTCAACTTACAAACAAATGGATCACACTTTTTTCTTATTTGTGCACTAGAGTTTGCATTGAAATGCATTTAGTATGAGCTCTTAGTTATTTTAGTACTAAAATGAAGGGGTTGTATTTTTTTTCCTTATCTTCATATTTCAGTGTTTTTCTTACCAATTATATATCAAATATTCAGGCAACTGCTGGATTGAGACTTATTGGAGATGAACAAGCTGACAAGATTCTTGAAGCGGTAGTTTCATCTTAATTACCTATCAGTTTTGCATCGGCACTTGGCACACACATGGCAATATTAATGGAAGGACTAAAAATATTCTTCTTATTAACACATACAGGTTAGGGATCTTGTCCACAGCAAGAGCCAATTCCAGTACAACCCCGACTGGATCAATGTTATCGAAGGATATCAAGAAGGATCTTATCTATGGGTATAACTTGAGTTAGGCCTTAGCAGCCACATATTGAACCATACACACAAAAATGCCCATTATTGTTACAATCTTAGGCCGCATGACATGTGATGTGCAGGTTGCTCTAAATTATCTGTTGGATAAACTGGGAGGGGATTACTCACAGACGGTAGGTGTAGTTGACATGGGTGGTGGGTCGGTGCAAATGGCCTATGCCATCTCTGCAAACGATGCCTCAAAAGCTCCCAAAGTACCGGACGGAAAGGATCAATATGTTACAAAAGAGTTTCTCAAAGGAAAAGATTATAACATTTATGCTCACAGGTTTGGATTTGTTTATATTGCATTAACTTAAATAAAAAGCGTATCCGAATTTGTTAAGGCAGTACTGGCTAGGAATGATCGGCAAGAACCTTTTCCTTGCAGCTACTTGCACTATGGCGCCTTTGCAGCTCGAGTAGAAATTTTAAATGCAAAGAACGGTCAGTTCAGTTCCTGCATGCTGCGTGGATTTAGAGGTATGTGTCTGTTGACCCTGATTTCCTTCCATCTTTATTTCAAGAAATTGTAACTTTTAAATGTAATGTCTCTTCTCCTTTTAAGGTAACTACACGTACCATGGGGAGCAATACGATGCAACTGCCAGACCAGAAGGAGCAGTGTATGAAAATTGCAGGGAAGAGATAATTAAGGCATTGAACCTGAATGCTCCATGTAACACAAAGAGTTGCACCTTCAATGGTGTTTGGAACGGGGGAGGTGGAGCTGGCCAGGACAACCTCTACCTTGCATCTAGTTTCCACTTTTTGGCCTCAAAGGTAACAATAACAACTAATTCCTCAACCTATATGATCTATATTGGAATAATACAAGCGTGCAAGTCACATTGTCTTAATCCTTTTTCTATGAAAGGTTGGGATTATAGACGAAAAATTCACTAGTGCAAAGTCCACACCTTCAGCGTTCAGGATTGTTGCAAAGAAGGTTTGCCAAATGAGTGTCAAAGAAGCAAAAACTGCATACCCCAACGTTGATGACATCCATGTGCCATACTTGTGCATGGATCTTACCTACCAGTACACGTTGCTCGTGGACGGTTTTGGTTAGTATCATTCATTCTGAATCGTATTTACTCTAAGCAATGCAAGAAACTTTGTCGTGGTCAATAGTGTTGTTACCAATTCGAATGTAACACAACATGTGGTTTTGTGCCTGCAGGCCTGAAGTCAATAAAGAAGATCACATTGGTATCCAAGGTGAAGCATGGAGAGTACTACATTAAGGCTGCGTGGCCTTTGGGTACTGCAATTGAGGCCATGTCGTCGCCCAAAAAGGGGCTTGAATATGCATGAGTTAGCTCTGGACCTACATGCAGCAGCACAACTGGAGCAAATGTTAAGAAGGGGTCAACAATCCAAGGGGTGTGGTGATTTCAAATTCAAGTTGCTATTGTGTCTTACAATATTATTATATACAGATTTACTCCTTACCAAACATCTCACTATTTTTTATTGAGGAGCATGCATCCACACACACCTTCTTGTCAATGTTTCAAATTGGACAGATGTGAGAATCCGTTGGGATGGGACCCTGAATGCCTTTTCTGATTGCAGCTAGCAGCTCGAAACGCTCTTCTTTGCAGATCGTGAAGTTTTTTTTTCGAAAGAGGGCTTTATTACCTTAAGGACTCTCCTCATTACAATCGAGCAGCATGATGCACTCCGGGTGCTGAGCAAACGACACACAAAACTGTTCTGATCGGATAGCGAGGTGTGCTAACTCATGAACTACCTTGTTCTGCTCTCCCAAATTTGGCGAAACTCAAACTATTTCAGATAGAAACTGTCATGCAAGGCATCCATTCGAACAGAAGCCACCACGGACCTATCCATGCCACCCCTTCCAGAACTTCTCAAGCACCGTAGCACAATCTGATTCAAAATCATATCTCAATCACTCCACTAGTCCACTTTGACGCTAGCCTACTGCAGGATATCGCCATGACAGTGATACAAGCAATTCCAGCAACAGCAACATCTCTTAGGGGGCAAAGAAACGTACTAATTTTAGGGTTACACTCAAAAGCAGCAAAAAGCTACAGCGAACAGAAAACAAGTCACTGATGAAACATATTACTGGTGAGAGCAAAATTGTTTGTGAAACAACCTCCCGAGTACAGGTTTGATTGGTACACTCAACCATCATGGACAGATGAGAAGATGGAAAAACGTAACAGCAACCAAAACAAGTCATCTATTGCATTTAAACTCCGACAGGCAACACCAGTATTCAATCAAACATATTAGAGTTGAATTTCTTTTTGTTATGATGACTCAACTGGAATCACCGAGTTGTAGTGCTCACCGAGACCATAGGCATGCCTGTGAAAGGACAGCCTGATGCTAGCGTCACCCGAGCTACTACCTCCAACAGATCCAGATTTGTATTCTTTGCCCATTTCCACATCAGGGAGGGAGCCCGAGTAGACCACGATATGCTTCTTGAGGCAGTGGGTCAGTGCACCGAGCTCGAGCTGCCCGCCCCAGGCAGCAGTGGACTCAATCTCCTGGCAGTACCTCTCGAAGCTCTCCGAGGGGTCTGGTCCGATTTCGACCTTGCCTTCTGCTAAGAAAAACGGGAGGAAATCGGCTGCGTGCTCCCTCATGTACTTGGCTGTCATTTGCCGCAGGTCTTGGTAACTGTACTGTGCACCGCCATTGGAATGAAGCAGCAGCTGGTTTTCGACAGCACGGTACAGGCAGTGGCCATCTGGCTTTATTTCTTGAATGGTCAGCCCCAGGGGCTCAAGCTTCCTTTCGAGCTTCTCATTTTCTACCATGCGATCGCTTACAAGATTGCTCTGTTCTTCTTGGATCCGCTGTTCTCGAGCAGCTTCCTCCTTTGCCTTCTTCTCTCGCCTCCGTGCACCCTTGCTAGGTTTTGCAGACTCCGAAGTGCTGGACATGGAAACACCAGCTATGGCCTTCACTAAGTTGTCAAGGTTACCCTTTTCCGAACTACTGCCTGAGGGTTTGTACCCAAAAGAAGCAAGCTCTGAAGCATGTTTTGCCTCTAACTCAGCTGACAGGCGTGTAATCTCTTCTTCTACCTGCTTTTTCTTTGCCTTCTGCTCAGCTTTGCTTCCTTTGGCAGCAGCTTTCTTCAGGCTTGTCTCCTTATCCTGGAGTTTGGACTTCTCTTTCCTGATTCATACACAGAAAATCATCGCCAAGAAATTTGAGAGTTGTGACACAATTGAAAAGCTTGCAGCCCACCGTTTGTAAAATGATCAAATAAACAGGTAAGGAACATCCAAGGATGATAAATAGGCAATAAAAAAAAAGCAAGTTCTAACATCAATAGATTCAGCTATTCAGTTGATTTGCACTATAAAACAATGGAGAAATATGAAACAGTCAAAGTTTTGCAGGTCACAATCTCATTTGGTTTAATGTGAACATACATATGATGCACAATGCTTTCCTTAGAATTTGGATACTTGATCTATTATGTTAATATAATACTCATTACTACTGTAGGAATCTTGATTCTTATTTACAGTGACGATTGGCAGAAGTGCTTCTCTAGAAACTGACCAGAACCTTGAGGTTTGCAGCTGTGCAAACTTGGTTCCACACAATGACCCAACTATATTTGTGTAACCTTTAATCATCTGACGAACAAACATAGACCTTTCTATGTCATACTGACAAGTGGACAAGCATACATCTCATGCCACTTATCTTAAATAGTCTCCTCTTAAGCTTCCTTATGATACCAATCTTTTTTTTATATAAAATATAATGGAGTATCTACATTATTAGCCAAAGATCCATCAGATCATCACACAATCTGAAGCACCCAAACCTAAAGCGACTCATGCAGCATCTTCTATTTTCCTGATCAAATTGATGTGATATTCATAGATTTAATTGAATGGAACATGAATAATCAAAGTGCTTTGCTATCATAACGCATTTTCCTTTAGGCAGATTGACTCATAGGTGGAGTTTTCACAGCATCAATCTTCTTTCCCATTATGCAGCAACATGGAGTGAACACACATATTTGTATACTCCAAATTGCAGGTTGGTTATTGACATGTAGCATATGAACCTAGAGTCTAGCGAAAGAATAGCATGTGGTATATCTAATCTAACAGAACCTTGTCTATATGAAACCAGGAGAACAGTGGGCATTAAGCATCACCGACGATTATAACAGTGTGATATCTTTAAACAGACTCGACCCCAGGGGATAGACCATCCCTGAAGTTTTGCCTCAAGAAGGAATCTCAGCCTTCAATGGTTGAGAAAAGGTACAGAAAGCAGGCATTAGCCAAGCGCAGCCTCCTAGACAAACAACCAAGGCGCATGATGAGAGGAGTTTTTGTTGCCTGACCCAGGTTTGGAATCCTGGTTGGCTAGCACCATAACTGGGTGCCCAACCACTGAGCTATCGGGTAGTTCGCACCACTGCAATATCTTCTAATGCTTGAAACTCGTACATGCTATACCGCTATTCAGCAAAATTCGCTCAGCTTAGCAACGTGGGTCATGTGTGTGTGTCTGTAATCATTTGGACAAAAGCGTGCAAAAATAGCATTTACTTGCATCCATATACAACTATATACACAGGTTTAATAGCAAGGAAAATTAATTGCGGGCACGGAACATACTCTTCTACAAGGAATTCTAGTCTAGGTTGAGAAGAAACATGTCCACCTTTCTAGACAAATCAATTTGGAACTATTTGGATTACTGGAAATCCACAACCGCACGAGTGCCAAATCTAGCAAAACGACCCAGCCAGCAATACAGAACCCCAAGTATCTACGTGAGGGGAAAAAATCAATCTTTTCCTCGTGCGTTGCCTATTGACCCCCATACAGAACAAGTCTTTTTTCTCGCGAGACGCACAATCCGGCATAAGCGAACGGAAATCTAGAAGAGCAGGCATGGGGAAGGAAGATCGCTACTAACCTGTGCCTGGAGAGCACCTCCTCGAGCGTCTCTTCCTTCCTCTCCGGCGCCACCGCGGCGGGTGCCTCGCCGGCGGTGCATTCGGCGGCTAGGGTTTCCTCCATCGGCAAGTGAGGCTGGAGAGGGACCGACCGACGGAACAGGCAGAAAGGCCAGTACAACTTGGTTGCCTGTAATTACCCGTGCTATTGCTATTTTTATCAAGCGAGTCGGGTTTCCCTTTCTTCTCGATCAAACGGCGGAAAACATGTGATGACGTGTAAAGGCCGGACCCACTTTGGATTCGGTTGTTGCGCGCCGCCGGTGGAGGGCCGTGCTCCGGCGAGGCAGCGGCGACGGGACGAGGAGGGATGCCGCCGGCGGCCGCGCTGACGGCGGCAGGTGCACGCCGGGCGGCAGCGACTGGCTGGCAGGGGCAGACGGCGGTGGCAAGAGAGGGCCACGGCCTGCAGAAATGGAAGATTGGCAAATGGCAACCCACAAGTGGCCTCAAGGTTTATCTTGACAGATTTTCAGGAGTAATGTACACTGGTTATCGAATTAGTGCTTGCAATCAGCATTTTTCAGGTAAGATCACATCCAGAACCTTCAAAGAACCACACAACGGAGCTAAGCAAAGCACATCGACCAAACGACTCATATACTACGAATATGACAAATGACAAGGCCCTCGCGGTCGCGGGGATGAGAACAAGGAAGAAGGAACCTTTGCCATCCTCCGTTCCTGAACAGAAAAGGACCTGGTTTCCTCAGGAACTCAGGATCAGTCAATCGCTGAGCACTGCTGCAACCTGAATGAAATTTCAACAAATTATACATTCTCCGCATTGCAGATTCAAAAAATCAAACTGATTGAATGACCACCATCCACCATAGATCCCCCAGCAAACAGGTCTTACTATTACTGTATCACAAGCTGTTTACAACAACCGAACATCCTGGGGTTTCCAGACAACGCCCATTCTCAAGTTGCATCTTGTCATCAGAAGCTTGTCTAATATACTCTTTACCATCACATGCATAGTTTTCGATAATTTCTTCAACAAAAGATGGAAGCACAACTGGGGTGACAGGAGAATAGGTAGTCAGGTAGAGTAGAACAGACATTGATAGCCCCTGCTGAATTAGATGCTGGGATCTTCTAACTGAAGATCCAGCATTGTCACCTAACAAGAGATTTCTTCCTCCAGCTAAAGTTATGTCCAAAAATTCATTCCCAGCCACCACCTCTATTCTGAATCGCTCTCCATGCTCAGAGCCTTCAAGCCTCTAGCCCTCTGCAGGATGTTTCAGTCATGTAAGTAACAAGCATTCAACAGAATGAACTATTTGAATCTGAAACAGAGAGGTACAATATCTGCTTCCTCAAGCAAAACAAAATTAGTTATATTCAGGTTACCTTTCTTGAACTCTTCTTCTCTCGGACTTCATATCTCTCATGTGACAGATCTGACAACCAAGCTCCTGGGCTCACCATCTGTGATTTACCACAAAACAGAGAACAACATCAAGGAAAATGAGCATGATCATATCAACAAGAGAACAAGAAGTAGTAATCAAGTTTCTGAGCTTGAGCATTACAAGCAAGCACTTCCGCATCAGCTTAGGTCTTTTCTTTGGCCTCTGTGGGAGTTTGCAGCCCTTCATTAACATGAAATCCTCTTCCTTCTCCTTGTTAGACAGTGCAATGAAGAACCTTGGCAACGCAGTCGTTCCCTTCTCCTCTGTTACACCAGTGAAATCGAACCCATTCCCTTCGAAAGGAAATGGTGAACCCCTAGTGGAGTAATACCGGTCCTTCTCTGGAGAGAGTGCCATCGACTGCTTGTACTCGTTCGCTACTGAATCCGATTTCCTGCTGACAGAACATTTTGAGCATTGTATTAGGGTACTTGCTGATATTGCAGAGGGCAATTCAAATAAAGCCTGAATATACTGAGTTTACCTGCGTTGAAGGGTGCTAGGGCGGCGTGGCGAACGAAATGGTGCAATATCAGCTCCAAGAAGGGGCCGAGTTGCACGGGGTACAGCACGTCTAAGACCTTCAGATGGCGAGGGTGATGGTGAGCCGTCATCCCGCATCTTGACGCAGCGCAGCCGCTTCCGGCTGCCCCATTGCAGGAAGAGGTTTGGCTCGCTGGGAGACCTTGAGGGTCTTGAGTCCTTCACCTCCTGATCCATCCGTATCCTGAAAGTGAACACAGATAGTCAGGTACCAAGTAGAAACTGAAGTCAAAGGAGCAACTTTGGATCAAGGTTCAAGTGGATTTTGGGAATAGAGGAGGACGAAAACTGAAATCAGTGCAAATTCTTGTCCCAGCATCCATAAACAGAATTCTTCTTGCCCAGCACACAAAGAAAGGGACTCTCCCTCTCCATACAAACACCTTGTGCCCTCTTATCCCAGCTAGAATGAGAAGGGGAAAAAATCTAACTTGATCTTAACTGAGCGCACCCACTTTGCACAAGGGCTCTTAGATAGGCTCAAACACTATTTTCTGACGATCCAGGGGGGAAGGAGCATGCAGTAGTACCAAGCAAACGGAAAACTACTTGTTTTAGCCCAAAGATCTAATCTTTCTCTTCAAAAGTGGCCTGCTACCTGCTACAAGCAAATCAGACGCCCCCAAGTCCCCAAAACTGGTAAGACGCACCAAGATTGTAAAGAACTACGCGAAATGTTGCTCTTGTGTCCATCCATCTGAACATCTGGTCGGAAACGCGCTTAGTAATCAAACAGTGAATCGAAAAGGGAGTAGAGGAGATCTAACGCTCAAGTCCAAACATAACCCAGCCGCCAAAACCAGATCGAGACACAGTTCCCACTGGAGAGAAATCAGGCCACACCTTCCACCTACACCTACGCGATTAGTCACCAGGATCCAGATTCAGAGGCGTAAAACACGATTCATCCAACTCCGGAGGCCTCCAAAAACAAAAACAAGAAGGAAAAAAAACTCCCGAATCCCAGAACAATGGAGAGGAGAAAGAAGTGCTGCTTACAGATTCGCCGCTCCACCGCCGATTCACTCCAAGAAACCTCTTGGAAACTGGTAATCAGAACCAGCGGAGGTTTGGAGTAGTGGAAGAGTAGTTGGGGGAGATTAGGCTAGCTGTTGCTTCTTGGGCTGCTGCGCCTGCGCGTTCTTGGGGAGAAGAACGAGGCGGGCGGGGCAGACAAGCAGCCGCTCTCCTCTGCCCTCTCCTGTATATGGATGGGTCCTCTCTACCCTGTGAAGGTCATCGGCCGTAGGATCGGATATGGACGGCTGAAAATGAGGAGAGTTTATTTTCCCCTCTCCTCGGCGCCCTAGGTGGTTGGGGCGTTGGGGACTGGGGGCATTTACGTATTATCGTGCACAAAACGTAATCGTAGTTCCCGTGCAGCTACAGTACACAGTCGTCAAGACGGTAAATTTGTGTATCAGATGCCGTGCAGGCTGATTACAAGTTTATAAAGCGAAATTGTTGCCAAGTCTTTTCCTCTTCTCTTCCTTTCCTTCTTTCTCTTCCTTTCCTTCTGTAATGAGAACAAGAAAAAGATAGAAACTTCACCGTTTGGGCCTCAGCCCTTGGAAGCTGGCCGACAGCCCAGTAGGTTTCTCACGGGCCACAACATGGTAGGGCATTTCCCTCGCCTTCATTATTCCCGGCCCATAAGCAGCCATGCCATGCGGATCACTCGAGCCCGGCTCAAATCAACAATACTAAGTTTTACCATACATAATTATGCAGCATAAAAGAGGTCAGAAAATAGTCCCTTTTATATTTTT
Organism: Echinochloa phyllopogon; assembly: GCA_033239725.1. Lineage (NCBI taxonomy): Eukaryota > Viridiplantae > Streptophyta > Magnoliopsida > Poales > Poaceae > Echinochloa > Echinochloa phyllopogon. Next base: position 2,959,949 of record BTCW01000009.1, on the reverse strand, counting down.
GCTCCTGTTTTTTTACTTGCAGCGTTTATTCCTGTAATACTTCCGTGCTATGTATAATCACTAATAAACATATAATAGAAATCAAAGGCTCTTTAGATATTTTTACATCAAATCACTTTATTAGTTAGTGAATGTATATGATGTATCGTTTTCTCTTTCAGAACAAAGGATAGACATAAATGCTCAAACAACACATGAACGCTCACACCTATAAAATCTATGCACGTACTCTATACCAAAAGGAACACCTCATGTAAAAAAAAGGAACGCCTCCAACAGATCGTTTAGGTAGATAACTTGAGATTAACGAAGTCACCATCGACACCTACTTCTGAAAGAATATCATCGTTAATTTTTGAAGTTGATGGACATGTTATCTACCATTGGAAAAATAGCAAAAGTTGTATGAAATAGAAGTGTGGAATATGTCTGCTTTTTCACACATAAAATTGAAGGTAAGAATTTTATTCGTGAAGGACATTAAAAGTGGTTCTGAAAATGAAAAAAAGTAGCTAAGAATACACGCCGTATGCTGGGCATGCGTAGGAGTCGGCCAAAGCTATTGAAAAAATATCCAAGCATACGTACACGTGGTATGTATGCGGGCTTCCGCTTGGCCCATATTTTAGGTACACGACCTAATTCAATTCACCATTGCTACTGCGTGCCCTATTGCTTTATCATTTCTTCACTGTAAGTTGTAGTAGCAGGCAACTCAAATGCTGATAATAATCTCAAAAGAAAAGAAAAACTTTGTGCTCAGCTAGGCCAACTTTCTGATGCTGTATGCGGCCGGTATACCTCCCGGCGGTGACCCTGATCAGATTCTGATCTGCAAGACTGCAACTTTGTACACGGGAGCGGCGCCGTGTGGCAGGCGACGTGACATGTGTGGATGTCCGGTTCCAGGACGTATCAAAATCCGCGCTCCCCATTGGCCGGCCTCATATCCCCTTATCCACTTCGCCACCCAAACCAGCCACCCAAACCAGAGCTTCACCTCTTAGCTCCGTGCCACCGCCGCGCCCTCCACTACTTGCTCAACATCCTCTCATCTTGCTCCAGCAGCTCCAGCTCCGCCGATCCCCATCCGCCATGGCCATGGCCACGCAAGCCTCCGCCGCCACGCGCCACCTTCTGGCCGCCGCCTGGTCGCCGGCCAAGGCGCCGCGGGCCTCCCAGCAGGCGTTCATCCCGTCGTCCTCCAACCGCGGGCCGGCCCCTCTCCGGGCGGCGGCGGAGGAGTCCGCGGCGGCGGCGACGGCGGAGGCCCCCAAGGGGTTCGTACCCCCGCAGCTGGACCCCAACACCCCGTCGCCCATCTTCGGCGGCAGCACCGGCGGGCTCCTCCGCAAGGCGCAGGTGGAGGAGTTCTACGTGATCACGTGGAGCTCCCCCAAGGAGCAGGTGTTCGAGATGCCGACGGGCGGCGCCGCCATCATGCGGGAGGGGCCCAACCTGCTGAAGCTGGCGCGCAAGGAGCAGTGCCTGGCGCTGGGCACCAGGCTGCGCTCCAAGTACAAGATCAACTACCAGTTCTACCGCGTCTTCCCCAACGGCGAGGTGCAGTACCTCCACCCCAAGGACGGCGTCTACCCGGAGAAGGTCAACGCCGGCAGGCAGGGCGTGGGCCAGAACTTCCGCAGCATCGGCAAGAACGTCAGCCCCATCGAGGTCAAGTTCACCGGCAAGAACACCTTCGACCTCTAAGAATCAATCTTCATCTCGTCGTCGATCGTCCCGCGCGCGCAATCCGATCGTTAATTAATTAGCTGCTGATGATGGTGTTGTTGGGTGGTTTGATGGAGGGTCGATATGTAATTTTACTTTCTTGGTGATTCTGGAGCTGCTACATGGAATTATATGTACATGTTGATTTAATTTTGGTGACTGGTCGTTAGATGCCCACACGCTGACGAACGTTACGGCCCTTCTTGCTAAAAAATCACAGGGTAGTTAACTAGCTAGCGATTATGAACTTGAAGAATTGATCGAGCAAATGACTAACGCTAGCTAATACGCTGGCAGGGGCACAGCACATATGCGGACACTCTGTTCTGCTGCTTAGAACATTTGTACACTGTTAGTTGAGACTTGGCGGGAGTCCACAATAACATACTCCCAACTACTGAGTACTATTAAGAGTTTCAGACCAACCCTGGATATATGGAACTGGTGCTTGCACAAAGCCACAAACACATTCCTAGCTCAATTTCTGGATGACAGCACATAATCACCCCTTCCTGCATATATATGATGTAGCGTGTACAAATCCAGATAATCCTGAGAACGGATCGAGAGCACTTCATTCCCTCGAACGCATTGCACGTACGTTACCTTTAAATTTTCTGCATGCAGCACACACAAATGATGGTGCTTGTGACTTGTTCTTCACACTTCTTCAGTGCGGTGTGTTGTTGCGCAGATTTAATTTTTGGGCTACAATATTTTTAAGCACATAAAATCGCTAGATATGCCCCCTCCATTGCGGGAGAAATTAACATGGAACAATAATATTCATCCACTCTACATCTGGCCACAGAATACAGGAATTTAAAATGATAAAAATTCAGAAAAAATATATGCCTATTTCTACTCCTCTGAACATATTTTGGTGTGCATATCTGGTACTGGTAGCATCAAAGAAGAGAGTTCGCAACAAATAATTTAATTTTTTTCTTTACCTCGACAAAAGTACGCTACGGCGTTTTGCTTGATTGCTTCTGACTCTCAAAAGATACTAACTGATTATAGTAGTTCGATCATGGGCTAACATCATGTAAAGGTTCTTTGTTTATCGTCACTTCCTCAGTCAACAAAATACAGCAAGTCTGGATAAAATATTTCACGGCCACTCTCTCCCTACACACCAACATGTGAAAAGAGAACAGATAAAGAAAAAAAAAAGGCATGTGCCTTACTACAAGCTAGCATATATCCACCAAACAGATCAGCAAGAAAACAAACTCTTGCATGCATGGCTGCCGTTGTTGCTTCCATGAAACGAAAAAGATCTCCCAATGCAACTCCAACTCACCAGCAGAGCCCACTCACTCAACAAAACGCAGCAAAGACCTCACCCAACAACACAAGCAGGCTCATGATCAAGACTTGGATTCACGGCCAGCTTTTGAGTTTGCTTTACTCAAGGAACATGAGCAAAACGCAGCACAAGAGCAACCTGCCAGCACCGAGTGAACAGTAGGCCTAGTGAACAGAGACAACAAAGCAGATCTTTTTTAAGTATAAAAAAAGTAGATTTTTTTTTTAAAAAAACTGAAGCAGAGCTTACATATTGTATGATGAAACACAGGGGTAAAATGGTCAACACAGGAAACGAGCGAGCAGGGCTTTATAAATCCTGCTCCTCGTCGCAGCATTGGCGGAAGCAAAGCGTGTGGAACTGAATTCCTTGCGTCTCCTCTGCTCTTGGCATCTCTTCCCTTCTTGCTATATAGCTTGGCAAGATCAGAGGGTGCACAAGAGGAGAGCCGCAGGTGCAGCAGCAATGGCCATGGGCATGAAGGCTCTGCTGGTGCTGACGCTTGGGCTGGCCATGGCGGCGACCTCGTCGGCGGTGATCTACAAGGTTGGCGACTCCTCCGGCTGGACCATCCTCAACAACATCAACTACACCGACTGGACTTCGAAGAAGAACATCAAAGTTGGAGATACCATAGGCAAGTTGTCTTCTCTCACTCAAGATCAATCCAACTACCATTTGCTATGCAGAATTTTCGTTGTTACCATGGCTAGTTAATTCTTGCCAATGTGTAGCTTCAGTGGCTTGTCCATTGCTCGTCGCTGCTTCAAACATTTCCTAGCTGAGTCCTGAGTGTCAGTTGTGCTACATCAGTTTAGCTTGCTGGTACTGTAGTTGATATTTGTGTGGTCTCTCGATCTGCACAACAACCACATAATCTGCAAATACTATGTGATTCATGTGTACCGAAATGTGGTGCTGGTGTAGTAGTTCTGTTGATCCAATTTGCTCATTGGTGCAAATACGAACGCCACTCATTTGTCGCCGTCACTACTTACTTTTACAACGCATCCTTCTTCTCTTTTCTCGTTGAGTTTAGATGAAGTGTCTCGCTTTAACCATGGCATTGGCAACGGAATTTGGGTGATAGTTCCTTTGGCAGGCCTCTGCTTTTTATGTGCGTTGCTGCACAAATACAAGCATGGAAGCTTGTCGTAAAGGGCATTCACGGAGGCTTCGTGCCTTAATTTGCTGTGCACAGTAATTATATGACCCATAAATTTACTGGTCGGATGGATCAGAGATCTGACTCTCTGAGTCAGAAAACGGCTAGCCAAGAATCGAAGAAATGGATACATGGCATGACTGATGTCGATATTACTGCAACCTGTCTCAGTTACTACGCTCATTGCCTCATTGGCTGCTGGATCTGTCAGTGCGTTACCTGAACTTTTAGCATGGAGTGAGACATGGTTTCTGACAGCCTGCTGTCTTGTGTGCCTGTGCAAGATCTAGCATGTTTTCTGCATTCCAATCTATAATTTGAGGCTGGTTTTCAAGTAGTTACGGCTATCATAGAGATGCATGCTAGAATCAAAAAAGGGGGCTTATATCATTGCCAAACTATCATCTTCGCTGCAGTGCAACCACCATGCATCTATCAGTATACTACTGTCAACCAGTAGCTGCAAAGTGAAGAGCTTTGACATTTTTGGATCATGAGTAGCGTATAAGCATGTCTTTTGCATCGGTGTCAAATGGAGTGTTCGTCTGCCTTTACAGGTAGATGTATCTTAGGCTCTTTTAAGTTAAAAGATATAAAAAGATGTACCTTAGGCTGCACGTTTTGCTTATTCGATCTACTTCCAATCTTTTTGTTCTTGCTGTGACCGTTATGGCATCGAAAGATCATACTGCCTGCCAAAAAGAGCACGTTTTTTCCGCCCTGCTTTCATTCTGAAGTCTGATGATGATGAGCGGATGGCCATGGCGTGCAGAGTTCACGTACCCCCCGGGCATCCACAACGTGCTGGAGGTGAACAAGTCCGACTACGACAGCTGCACCCACTCCACGCCCATCGCCACGCACACCTCCGGCGACGACAAGATCGTCATCAAGCGCGCCGGCCACCGCTTCTTCATCTGCGGCGTGCCCGGCCACTGCGCCGCCGGCCAGAAGCTCAGCATCCGCGTCCTCAAGCCGCGGTCCTCTGACGCCCCTTCCAAGTCCCCCGCGCCCGCGCCGGCGGCGTCCCCCAGCGGCGGCGGCGAGCCAAGCGCCGCCGCCTCGCCGCCGGCCGCGTCGTCGTCGACGGACGGCACCACCGACGAGCCGGCGGCGCCCAGCCCCAACGGCGCCGGGGACGCTGCAGGTTACCGGGCTGTCGTGGCCATGGCGCTGGCGGCGGTCTTCTCCATGGCGATGCTACAGTAGATGGCCGCTCCCTAGCGGCCGTGTGCTATCTGTGATTATTTCGCCACGATGTGTTCTTGATTGTGAAGCTTTTTTTTGGTTCTTGTTCACCTGCAGATGTGATTGTTCAGGTCTTGTACCTTCTTCTCTTTTCTCTGGGCGATGTTAATTTGTCTATTCTTCGTTCTCTGTTTATGATCCATGCATGAACATTTTGTACTAGCGAAGTGCTTTACTGTAAGTGTTTATAACAGTGACATTTTCCCTATCTCCATAACTACCAAAGATAATGAGCCAAAGAAAACCGTAACAGAGCTAGGAACACCAAGGTGCCTTCACCGAGTTGCAGAAAACCGTAATAGAGCTAGGAACACCAAGGTGCCTTCACCAAGTTGCATTGCTCGCTCAAACCAGCTTCAAAAATGACGCTCTGCCATGTAAAAGGAAAAGGTTCCGATATGCAATTACGACACTTTTTTTTCATTTCATATTCCAAGCAGAAAATGATCAAATAGAAAACATTGCCCCTTGATATACAGTAATCGTTGATGTTCAGTCCAGTTATCAGAGTTGAGCTACAATAAATATTATTGAAAAAGTCACATATATGCTCTCTTAATGTCCACCCTTCTCTCGCAGAGTTGATAGGGCGACAAGGGCATTGGCTGCACCAGTAACATGGCTGCTAGCATCGAGGCCTGGCCCAGATGATTTATTCGGCATGGCGGGTACTGCAGCGTGGTCTTTTTTTTGCTCCCCTGTTACTGCCAACACCACCCAAGCATTAGTCTTAGTGAAAGAAACAAAATGAAATACTAAATGCTAGTCACTGTTATATTCCAGAGTGAGTTTTTAGGCACCATACTTGGTTTGGGAGCTTTATGGACCTTAGTGACCAAATCCTGGCCTTGAGAGTGATTGATTTCTGGCGATGTATTAGCTAGGTGCTTTGGCATTTTACTTGATGCTGGGCCATCATGGCCTTTTGGCATGATACTCAGTGCTAGAGAATCATGGCTCTTGGTTCTCATACCAGCTATGGCAGATTCGTGGCGCTTTGGCACTTTAGTTGATGCTGGATCACCATTGCCTTTTGGCGTGCTACTCAGTGCTAGAGAACCACCACCCTTGGGGTTAGTATCAACTGTCAAAGATTCATCGTGCTTTGGCACTTTACTTAATACTGAGCCACCATTGCCTTTTGGCGTAGAATCACGGCTCTCGGTGCTTATTGATGGTGATTTTCCACGGCCTGCACAGAAATGACAACCTTAATGGTCCATATTTGGTATGCACCAATCCATCTTGCAGAGAGGCTTACCTGGCGCGTGAACTGGAGGTATCACAACCGATGTTGAACTGGCCTGGCCTTTTATTAAATGAGGTGCTCGGCTTTGTGATGCAATACCCAGTGAAAGGAATTCCTGGCCTTCAGGTGTCATTCTCGGTGCAGAATTCAGACATTTCACGGCTGTACTTTTAGAATTACCAAGTGCCAAACTTGGTGCAACAGATTCATGGCCCTTCGAAGTGAGAACTGGAACAGAAACTCCATGGATTGTGGAGGCATTAGTTTGTACTAGAGAAGCACAACCAGGAAGCCCTGTGGTTGGTGTAGCAGATTTGCAAGCTTCCCGACCAGGAGATGCGAAGCTTCCAGAAATCGTCCTCAAAAGGCCATCAGGAACTATAGGTGCCACTCTTCCCGCAAAAGAATCTTGGTTTTTGGCACATAGGGTTACAGAGTCTCCTGGTGGCATAATTTGCATAGGAGAATCTCTGCCTTTGGGATCCACACTTGTAGAACCCCCGCATATGGCACTGGCAGAACTAGATGCTTCTGGCACACCACTTGTTGCAAGGGCAGCACATCCTTTGGTACTAAGAACTGTGGCATGTTCAGCCACAGCATTTGGTGAATGTGAATCACCATGGTTAACACTAAGAGTTAGTGAACAATCCCCGCCTGCCTTATCCAAGGATAGTTGTTCGGGTGCTGCTATTACAGGATCAGTAGACACCGCTTCAACAGAAGGCTTGTACCATAATGATGGCTGCAATAGAACCCAATAACAAGGTGATGCTAAAACATGCACAACAAAAAAAGGTATGACACGGTACTTATTTAGAAAGCTTAGTCACATGACCGAGGAGCAAAGAAAAACATCACAATGATTCCCATGTGCACATTACCAGTAGACGCTTGTGCTCAAGTCAAGAGGCATCAAACTGCATAACATATACTATCAAATTTCCTTACCATGCACCAGCACCATCAAACAATACAACTATCAGAAATGTTGAAAGTAGATATTAAGCACTTAATAGCCTTCTCAAGTTATCATGCCTAATTTCCCAAGTAACAGTCGCATATCCATACTATTCATGAAGCACAAATGATTTGCTTTTGTGTCAGAAAAGATAGCAGGTGTTTGTGTATGGAAATTGAAAAGAAAACTTCTGTTATGCAACCAGATTCACACCCTCACATGTCTTATCATCACGCAGTGGATATTATCTTATATGTGCAATGCACATTAAGTAAAACAACCTCGAAAAGGTTACTTGAGGTGAATTTGCAAGCATAACACGTCACTAACTCCTTCCTATACAAGCTTGAAATAACAAGGGGAAAGACCAGCGCGACCCTTGAAAAATTAGTCAGTTTTGACATGAAACAAGAAAATGCAAACAGCTAGGAACTTACACAGTAATGAAGTTTCTTCAAAGCCTCCAAAAGTATTTTTTCTCCAACTATTATTATCATTTTCTTCACCATTTCTTCGCGAGAAATTATGCTTTCCTGTCAAGTTGAAAAGTTGAAAAGGTTCAGGGCCCAATATACAAACCACAATCAATGCCAAACAAAACTTGTAAAGGCAGCTCAGGCTACAGATGACATAATTTTTCAAGCAGATAGTACCTTCAGCTCTTCATAATGATGGAAAAGCAGCTCCCTTGCTACAGATGATATATTCTCCTGAATCACTCCGAACAAAACTTGGAATGATATCCATGGAGAATTTGGTCCTTCACCTGGTTCACACGGTACCTGCGGACAGATTGTTTGGTTGCATAAGTGGAAGACTACTGTATACCAGAGCTAAAATGATTTGCCATTGCAAGATGCAGGGAGGGGGAACCAATGGACAGCAGAGCTTGACATCTAAAAGAGCAAGCTTCTTGCCCCACTGTGATCAGCAGATATGCATTTAACAGGAAAACCAGTGTGCCAATGGTGAACAAGTAACAAGATTCAGGTTGCCTCACAGGTTGAAGGGGAGAAATATCCAGCGCAACTTCCTTCGGTGATGGGTGAAACCATAAACCCTTCAAGTCAAGCAAATAATCTGAAAATAAATGCACCAAAAAATAATATTCACTCCACCTTTCTCAACTTGAGGCAATAAAGGTGTTAACCCTTAGTAATCATCTTACGTCGAACTTTTGGGACAAGCTTGAAACTAACAAGATATTCTAAACGGATGTGAGTGCTAAGATGTGATGGCCACATCACATAACACTTTGGGATTGAGCAATCATCAACACCAGAATCATATATCTCACTGCTTGGAAAAGACTCTTGTGATCCAGGTTCAACAGTTTCCATGTTGCCCAATATCAAACGGCACAACAACATATACTGCACTCCTTTTTCGTCAACATCACAAAGACCGACACTGAAACACAAAACATGGTGTAAATACAATAATACATTACAAAATGGTAATCACATAAACAGATTTAAGAAAACACACCTGGTAAAGGCTCGGTTTTCTGGTGAAAGATATACACCAGCACTCAAACCTGCTTTCTCAACAGGATTTGCAGTGGTACCCAAACCATTAATAAGAATCCTAATTATGTCATTCTTCCTAGATCCCAGCCATCCATACCTTACATTTGCATCACCACGTGCTTCTTTAGTTGACTTCATCTGTCTTTCAAAAGCTTCAAATCTACACTGTGCTGTGATATCATTCGGAGAGTAGCGGTGGATATGGAGGATGTTACTTGGTGTTGCAAATGGACCCATACCAGAGAGGAAAAGGTCCTGGACAAATAGAAAGCTTTCACTGCCTTTTTCCACAGATGTTATCTTCTTGCGTAATACATCTACAGTTGAAGGAGTTTCAGGAACTGATGGGCTAGATTCAAGAACGACTTGCTTGACCACTTCAGGTGGAGAATTCGCAACCTTGTCTAACATTATTCCCTGTGTAGTGCTGTCAACATTACCAGAATCCCCTTTGGCCATTTCATCACTTTCCTCATCAAAGAACAGAGAAGGAAAGAAACGCTTGCCAGTGTCATCAAACCATGCAACTGACCTCTGCTTTCTGGTTTTAAGGTTGACAAGGGTCATTGACAGGAAATCAACAAGAATGGGCTCATCGTCCATCACAGACACAACGCTTGATTTATTGCCTCTGAATTCTTCAATAAGAGACTTCATTATTTGTTCAGGAAATTTGTGCCACAAACCTTGTTTGTAATACATGATATAGCTAGGCATTCCACTCTTCAGGAAATTGACACAATCATTGGCAAGGTTTGGTCGCGTGCAACAACAGTTGCAGCGTTTAGCAGATGGATAAAATGAGGGCCCATTCTCAGATTTGACACGACGAGATTTGCAGTCTTTTGATATGCAGTCATCTACAAGCTTTCGCTTCAAGCACACAGAATTGGATTCTTGTGGTGATGCCATGACAAGCCTTGCTTCTAACTCCGAACAAATATATAAAAGAAAACTAACTCTAATATTTATACAATCACAGGCGCCCCTTCACATTGATATCTCAGTCATAGAAAATGGCCCTGTATAACATAATGAATGAAATGTCTCTCAATTGAAAACACGGTTCAAGAATTACAAGTTGGTGAAATAATAATGGAACATTAGTAGAACAGTATCACTACACTCATAACGCCAATCAAAATTAACTGCCAATGAGCATAAATTGCATAAAATATGCATCGATAATGCAAATAAAGAGTCTAGTTAAGTTGGTTCTTAAATAATGAAGATCCATAGTGTGTCTATGATTCTTTTCTCCTAAGAAAGGATATGTAGAAGACATACAGCTCCACAATTAGTTGTTGAAGCCCGTCCCAAAAAAAAAGAAAAAAAAATGGCATGAGATCAAACAGCAATATGACTGTTTGGATGACAGATGGTGGGTTATCACTCTCTGATAGTGCTGTAGGATATGTATGCATTGCCATTTGCTAATCTCTAGAATTTAAAATCAACATGACAATAAATGAAGTATTAAAGATGTCAAATTCCAATTCTTATTGACAAGAAAGCATCATCTGTAGTTAAATTGAAGAAGGGTAATTTAAACTTTGGTGCTTTTTACTTACGCTGCTGCCCACACAGCATACCAGTCTTAACCTGCCTCTCATTTGATGCTTGCATATTACGTCCTCCAACCGCAAACAAAACTGCAAGGCTGCCTATGGTGTCTAGGCACTGCTTGCAGTCTGCAAATCAATACGGTTTGGCAAAAAAAAGGAACTCATAGTAGCTAACATGGCTATAGTGAGGTGGGGCAGTTTCCAAAGAGGCCCCAGCACTGCCTCCGCCCCTGAGAAAAGTGGTATAAAACTTATTTTATAGCATAGACCTGAATTTACAGGAGTAGAGGATAAAGAAATGGACATACCGGGGACTAAAACCAACAGGGGAATTCTATGGGGCCAACTCGCCTTTAGTTTGGTCTCTTTCAATCTAATGACATGTGGTAGAATAAATCAACCATTTCATCTATTTTCCATGTTTCATGATTTAAGATTTAAAGGAGGTCTAATAAAGTGCCCAAAAGACTAGGAGGTCCCATAGGATTTGTCTCTCAATACCAAGTATTCAGCAATCAGTGCGATATTTGACCCGCTTTTTTCTGTTTTCAGAAGTACAAACATTCAGCAAAGTTGTTGAGTGCCCTACGTGCTAGCGTAAATAGCTTTTACCCAATATATAAAAACTTGATTCATCTGTGTGCCATATTAAGCCATGCCAATTAAAAGTTCAGATGACAGATGAAAATTAGATTTTAGTAATTACTTTCATATAAAAATCAGATTAATATTACTTGCAAAACCAATAAATTGTTTCTACAAGTATCAATACCAGATATTTTAACCCGTACATTCTTCTGCCATATTTAAGAAAAACAATATAGAAGATTTTAATTGTATGCTGCACATACCAATAACTACTACGTGAGAAATAATTCATTCTCCAGGTGTTCAACAGAAGACGACAAGCGGTTCAATGCCAGCCAGACCATCTGCACTAATGATAATACAGTAACTATTGTCCACTCACTAATTGGAACACGTGCATGAAATTGGAATAGATAGAAGTAACATGCAGAAACGACAAAGTACAAGACGCTCAGCGCTAAAAGAAACAAATCTGGTCATTTTCTGGCGCATTCATTGCTTGATATGATGAATATGCTATAATATTCATCTTTGCACGAATAAATCACACAAAACTCAGAATGAAATACCACCTCTCCAAAGTAGCAAAATATCGATGCATTTTAATACTACTGATAACTGATATTGCTTCTTGCGACAAGAGGGTAAGGCTTCCTGAATTAATCCAGGTAGAGAAAATAAAGTTTTGAACAAACTACATACCATTTTCAGTTTGCAATACCATGCGAAATAATACCTCATACAACTACTTGCAGCTCAAGACATCATTTTCCATAGATCCACAACAACAATACTCAGCGAGTGGAGCACACAACACAAATTGCAGCATACATAAATAACACGGTAAAGACATTAGTTGGCGGGTGGATGAGCATATCGTTTCTATCAAGAGGTAAGAACCCAACTCTCGCTGAAACTTGTACAGCAATTAACAAGAATTCAGAAACTTACAATTTGCCAGGTATTCATAGACGGATTTCGGATATCGCACGCGAGGACTGGGAATGGACGACGGATTAGGATGGGGCTGCTTATGAAGGAAGTGCGGTGGCGGCGTTTTCTCTAGATCCTCGTTGCGCAAGCGTCGAGGTAGAAGCGGGAGGAGGTCACGAGGGCTGGTGACTCCCTCTCTCACGCCCCAGTGATCTTCTACAGCTGCTGCGCTGAGGATGCTAGGGTTAGGGTAGCGGCCGCAACTCTGAACCTGCGGAGCAAGGCGGCACGGCGCGCGGGAAGGCGAGGCGACGGGCTGTGGCGTGCGGTGGGGTGGATAGGCGGTGGGGTGATGCGGACGGGGTGACGTCGGGATCGATAGCGACGGCGGCGAGATATTGTGGTGAGTCGCCGACGAGGAGGGGCGGTGCCTACCGCTGAGGCTGAGCGTGACCACGCCTGCGCTAGCTGCCGAAGTGCCAAGCGTGGATGGGCCTCCACGCGGATGGGCCATTCCTTCATCGGCCCAGTGGACTTTTCATACCCGAATGCGCGCTGCTCTCGGGCGCTCCGGCGTGCTTCTTCTGCGTGCTGGGAATTCGGCCCAGTATTTCGTCGGGCTTTGAGGCGAGACCTCCTGGACCATAATTGAAGTGGTGGGCAACGAAAGCCTGGCATGGGCCGTTGAAACAAAAGCCCGCCTGGCCTACACCAAGCGCCGCCTTACCGCCACTGGAGTGACCGACGGACGTGTTCACTTCACTCCTCCTGGGTCAAAAGCTGTTTGACAATGCCGCCGCAGAGTGCAGGCAGAGTACACAAGAGTACCCACCCTCTCGGCGACGGCGACACCGCGTTGGCTGTTGGGGTTTATCGTGCGTTGGGTGGAGCGACGGGCACGGGGAAACCGGGAAAGGCCGCGAGCCCGGCGCGGCGACGACGCAGGGTCACATGCCAATGCCATGAGCCCATGTCCATCTGCCCATGACTACGTGCGGGCGATGACGGGCAGGGGACGAGCCCGACACCGGCCTGCCGCGGGGAACGTGCCCGACGACGACGAGGACCTGCCGGACCCCTGTTCCCGCTGCGCGTGCTGCCTTTACGCCATGACTCCTCACCTCTGGCCGCTCAGTATCCCTGCTGCTGCTGCTGGCCAATGGGGACGCAGGCAGCCTGCCGCTGGACGCGACGGACCCCACACCACCGCGCCTTTCCTGCACCGCACAGGCACACAGACACAGCGCCGCGCCGCGCCGCCGCCGCCTCGAGGAGTATCCGAGGCAAAAGCCATCGTTGGCGGGAAAGCAGCTGGTTTGTAGCAGTAGCACCTAGTACCCCCCTACAGTACAGTCTGCACGGCGTACTGTATCCGTGTACGTACTCGTTTGCCCTGTTCGGCTCTGGATGCAGTGTTTTTCTATCAGTAAAAACCAGCGTCAGCCATCAACCATCAACCAGCCAGCAGTGTTTTCCTCTCAGCAAAAACCAGCGCTAGCCACCAGCCAAACGAACAAGGCCGTTCACCGTCGACACGTACTGTATCCTTCATTTGCTTCTGGTCACTGGACGGGCAGGAGGCGATCCCGAATCCACGTACAGCCCGTGCACCCGTGTGACGGTACTGTCCCGGGCGTCTGGCCGTGTAACAAACGCCAAACTCTCTTCTTCTTCTTATTCATGCCATCATCAAACCATGCGTAGGCAAATCTGTAGCGCTCCATTCTTGGCAAGAACGAGACAAATATAATGATGGCAAATTTGCGGCGTGTGCACCGTTCTTTGGCAAGAATAGGACAAACACGAGATCATGATCATGGAGCACCTGACCACCCGCATCATCGAGTAACCTCTCGCACATCAAATGCTGATTACACGTCTCGCCACCAGATGCTTTGCTATTTCTACCGCTCCATGTCTGGGCAAAGCCACAAGCGAATAATGCTACTGCATACAACCAAGTTTACGGCGTTAAGTGTGCATAACTTCGCGTGTTAGCTTGTTGACGTTGCTTTCAAGTCTTTCACTTTTTTTTCCCACTCGTGCATATGACCAATGTAAATGTGGTGGCAGCTGCACGGGCCGGCCGGCGAATATTAATCCTCTTTATTGAGGGACGACAGTGCCGAGCAGAGCACCACCGCACGGAGTAGGGTGGCGCCGTGGCGGTAAATGATGTCCTCTATCCGCGAGGACGATGGAAATTTGCGAAATGAGGTCCTTTTGAACTTTTTTTTGCTCTCCAGCTTCTTGTGTTTTAGAAAACAGCCCTTGGGTTCAGGATTTTTTTTAACATAATTGGGTTCAGGATTTCACGCCAGCTTTTAGGGCAAAACCCGAGCGTTTTAAAAGATTTCCAGCTTTTAACCATCAATATTTTTACTAGCTGACTGATAACTAGGTCTAATAAAAAATGGTTACTTAAAAGTTGTCCCATACAAGCTGGGCTGTTTTCAACCTCTTAACTACGGAGGAGTTAAATTGTTGTTTTTTACTCACTGCCAACTCTAACTTCTAACTTCTTGTAGCGAGTTTAAAGGGGATGGGCAATGACAAGTAATTTCCAATTCATGCCGGAGGGTATTCGCCCCGCTAGATATAAAGGATGAATAATTAATTCACTAGCTTATTTCATTCAAAATTTAGAATCAGTCAAACGTAGCATTAGCTGGATATAACTGACGGAATTGATTCCAAGAGGGCGTTAGTACTCACTTGGCTCGTTGTTTGCACCATGCAACGAGCGCGGGTGCATTTGCAAATATACAAACAAAGGAGGTTTTTACCGAAGTTGTCCGTTCTTTTTTGTTAAAAGGAAGGTCCGGCCAGCTCTCGGGGAAGAAGCCAAGGGAAAGCGAAAGAGAGCAAGCAGAAGTGAGCAGAGCTTGGCAATGGAGCTCCCATGGGGAATGCTGCTGCTGATGGTCCTCTCCGTCTCCTCCTCCTCGGCTGCAGCCACTCTCGCCGTCAGTGCTCCGCCGCCAGCCGCCCCCGCGCCTCGTCACGCTCAAGACGCTGAAGGTAAGAACACCGCCTGCCGTCTCATCTCACTGTGTATCCTTATCTTCCCCAATCTCGTGTCTATTCTCGCCTGTCGCCGCCATTGCTGGATTAGTTTTTAGATCTACATGCTCTGCTGGAAAATGCAGTACGTTTAGGACTGTATAGGTTTGATCTCTGAAGAGGGAACAGAGAATGGGCTCAAAGTTTAATTTGTTGCTCCATTTCTGTTTCTAGTTCTTTCACTGTTCTATTCTTGCAAAGCTGGATTTAACACTAGCAAGCTGAGCATAAAACCTCCAGCTTTACATTTACTGATGTTTGTGCTGGACAGCAAACTGTTTTAGTACTGTATTTCATTCATCACTCTGCTATCTTTCTCGATCCATCCATCACTTGCCTGTTCTTGCATTGTCCCCAGAATGTTGCAAATATTCGGAAAGATAACGATTAGCTGGCCATATTTGTTTGAGTTTAGTTTGTTGCAAATATGCGGGACAGCAAACTGTTTTAGTACTGCATTTCATTCATCACTGTGTTATCTTTCTCGATCCATCCATCAGTTGCCTGTTCTTGCATGGTCCCCAAAATGTTGCAATTGTTTGGAAAGATTAGGAGGACTAGCTGCCGATATTTGTTCTAGCTTGTTTCCTCGAAAAAAAATGTCTTTGTTTGCGAAAGATCTGATTTTTTTTATTCACGTTCGCGTGCTGTCGCAGGCCTGCTCATCAATGGCAACTTCGAGACGGCGCCGAGGAAGCTGAACAAGACCCTCATCGTGGGGCGCCACTCGCTGCCGGGCTGGACGCTGCGCGGCCACGTCGAGTACGTCTCCGGCGGGCCCCAGCCCGGCGGCATGTTCTTCGCGGTGCCGCACGGCGTGCACGCGCTCCGCCTCGGCAGCCGCGCCTCCGCGTCGCAGAACGTGACGGTGCGCCCCGGCGCGCTCTACGCGCTCACGTTCGCCGCCACGCGCACCTGCGCGCAGGACGAGAGCCTCCGGATCGCGGTGGCGCCGTCGCTCTCGGCCCCCGCCGACGTCGCCGTCCGCACGCTCTACAGCGGCGCCACCGCCGACACCTGGGCCTGGGGCTTCCGCGCCTCCTCCCCCGCCGCCCAGGTCACCTTCTCCAACCCCGGCGTCCAGGAGGACCCCGCCTGCGGCCCGCTGCTCGACGCCGTCGCCATCAAGGAGCTCCCCACCCCTTACCCCACCAAAGGTAACAAGAATCGATAGATCACCTTCTCTTTCATTAGTGATGAAATGAAATGCCTCTGCAGATATATAATCTGAACAGCGAATACAATGCAGACAACCTGATCAAGAACCCGGGGTTCGAGATCGGGCCGCAGGTGCTGAAGAACTCGTCGGTGGGGGTGCTGCTGCCGCCGAAGCAGAAGGACACGACGTCGCCGCTGCCGGGGTGGATCATCGAGTCGCTCAAGGCGGTGCGGTTCATCGACGCGGCGCACTTCTCGGTGCCGGCGGGGCAGTACGCGGTGGAGCTGGTGGCGGGCCGGGAGAGCGCCATCGCGCAGGTGATCCGCACCGCGCCCGGCCGCGCCTACAACCTCTCCTTCGCCGTCGGCGACGCCCAGAACGGCTGCCACGGGTCCATGCTGGTGGAGGCGTTCGCCGGGAACGTGACGCAGAAGGTGCCGTTCGAGTCCGCCGGGAAGGGCGCGTTCAGGGCGGCGAGCTTCAGGTTCGTGGCGAGCGGCGCCAGGACCCGGCTCACCTTCTACAGCTCCTACTACCACACCAAGGTCACCGATGGCGTCTCGCTGTGCGGCCCCGTGCTGGATGAGGTCAAGGTCGTGCCCCTGCCCGTCAAGGCGTAGTAGGATAGGATAGGATGAACCGTGTGTGTGAGCTCTCCGGCGATCTGCTCTGTCGTGTTTGTCTGTGTTGGTAAATTTGGCATGTTGGATTGTGAGAACTGAGAACTAGTAGTAGTACATCTTCAATCGCGTCCTGCAGAACTTGTGGGCATGCCTGGGGTGGAATGTAATGTAATCTTGTGAGATTTGTTGGTTGCCTAGTTTGTTGGTATGGCGTCATCGATTGCCTTTTGAGAAGTTTTCTTTCGTCCGTGACGACGACGGATGCTTTCTGCTGCAGGTTGTCGCGCTCGACGCTGAGCTCGCCAACTGGTACCTGTCCAACTGCAAGCCACTTCTTGCCAGGAGTATTTAACCCTTCCTGATTCAGAATACAAGAAATTCTGAGTAGCTTGCCTGAAAACTGAGATGCTTCGTCAAGAACGTGCACCAGAAGTTCGTTGTCCTCCACTACTCCGGGCTCGGTTCGCCATGATGATGGCGCTCGTCGAGTAGTTCACGCGCCGCGCCGGTGCCGCCGGAGTCCGCACGCCTCGATGAGCTCCGTCTCCTCATTTCCTCGACTCCTCCGCGGTGGGGTCGCCGACGGACTGGCCCATCGGAACAAGGCCCATCCATTTTTATCTTTCAGCCCATGAAGAGACATGAAGAGTATGCTACGCACAGCCCAGGAAATGGGATCGTCTAAGTTTTTTGGATTAATCACAAAGATGAGAACGAGGAACATAAATGCTATAGCCACCAGCTAGGATGGGATCTGGAACTTTTTTTTAAGAGGATTGGATCTGGAACTCGTTAACACTTAACAGAATGATCCTTGCATGCAACCGAACGAGCTCTAGGATCTACACCGATCTTGTTATACTGTTAACACTAGCTTAGCTTCCTCTCTCTCTAAAACAGCAGCAGCAAATAGTTTAGCTTTGCACTAAGTCACGTTTCCTCTCGTTTAAAAAGAGCCACGTTTCATCTCTCTAAAACAACAACAACAACAACAACAACAACAACAACAAATAGTTTAGCATGTTGAGGTAAATTAATTAAGCAGGATGTTCGGTTTTCAACGAAATGTATATAGAAGTTTCGTTCATATGATGAAGTGCAGTTCATAAATCTCATCTCAATTCTCAAGTACAAAAGGCTGCTGCATGCATGCGTGCTCGATTAACAAGCCAGTAATCTAGCAGCAGCAGCAGCAACCTTGCAGCAACTAAGATCTATCCCTAGCTAGATCATCACTAACCCAATGCAACAAGCATGAACGAAGAATTATTCCAAACTAACTCACTACTAACTAGTTGATTCTAGCTAGTCTTCGTCCACTGTATCACTATTATTCAATGGATCGGAGGAAATGAAGAATCCATCACCACTGCTAACCAATATCGAGCACCTGGTAGCTGTGTGTTGAAAAGAAAGTCAACTAGGTCCTCCTGCTCAGGGGCCCATATACACTTTGGACATTTTGCATTCAAGCAAAGAATGTCTCCACGAGTCTGTCACGAAACAAATTGCACATAAGCTATGTGTCGCCATGTTCCTGTGATAAAGTATATCACCAGTAGGGATAGACTGTCTTGCTAATCTCCACAGGAAAACACGAAGTTTTAACGGAACTTGCACTTTCCACAAGGCTGCCCACTCTTTCTCAACCATTCTTGTGTCTGATTTTCCTGCCGAGCTCTCAAGCCAAGCTGTTCCTTTTTCTCGATTATTGACCAACATTCGATATGCAGATCTCACTGAAAAATTCCTGTCCTTTCATGATGCCAGGCCCAGAAATCTTCTTGCTGTCGCGTGCACAACGGAATGTTAAGGATGCCCTCCTGATCCAAAGGAGTAAAATACTCTTGTAATTTTTGAGACACGCCTGCTCTATCTATCAGCAGCAGCAGCATTCATGGTGGCAGCCCACAACTTGCTTCGCAGCCCAGGGGTCCGGATCGTGGGCTCGTGGCGGCTGAAGCAGGATAGAAGCCCATCAACATTCCTTTCTACTTCTCGCAAGGCCTGGTTATGATCGGGCTGATGCAGGACACACGCCAGGGTCGGCCCAGCAAAGCTCTCGAACGAAACCCGATGACGACAATAAACTGGGCTCTACATTGCATTCCCGGCCCATGTCTCAGCCCACGGCCCTCACCGCACCGTATCCTCAAAACCCTAGCACCATCCCGTCCAGATAAATACCTCCTCTCGTCTAGCTCCGCCACTCTTCGCGCCGCCGCAGCCCCCAAACCCTCATCCCCCTCACTCACCGGAGCGCCCCACCCACCCCTCCCATCCTTCACCCAGCCATGGCGGAGCGCGGCGGAGAGCGCGGTGGCGAGCGCGGCGGGTTCGGCCGGGGCTTCGGCCGCGGCGGCCGCGGTGACCGTGGCGGGCGCCGCGGTGGCCGGCGCGGGCCGCGCCAGGAGGAGGAGAAGTGGGTCCCCGTCACCAAGCTCGGCCGCCTTGTCAAGGAGAACAAGTTCAGCAAGATCGAGGAGATCTACCTCCACTCGCTCCCCGTCAAGGAGCACCAGATCGTGGAGACCCTCGTCCCGGGGCTCAAGGACGAGGTCATGAAGATCACGCCCGTGCAGAAGCAGACCCGCGCCGGGCAGCGCACCCGCTTCAAGGCCTTCGTCGTCGTCGGCGACAACGACGGACACGTCGGGCTCGGCGTCAAGTGCGCCAAGGAGGTGGCCACCGCCATCCGCGGCGCCATCATCCTCGCCAAGCTCTCCGTCGTGCCCGTCAGGAGGGGGTACTGGGGTAACAAGATCGGACAGCCGCACACCGTGCCCTGCAAGGTCACCGGCAAGTGCGGGTCCGTCACCGTGCGCATGGTGCCCGCGCCCAGGGGTTCCGGCATCGTCGCCGCCCGCGTGCCCAAGAAGGTGCTGCAGTTTGCTGGCATTGAGGATGTCTTCACCTCGTCCCGTGGCTCCACTAAGACCCTTGGCAACTTCGTGAAGGTACTATAAGATCTGCCTAGTCTAGTGTAATTGTATATGATGGTAGACCTTTACACTGCTAGCAACTTAGGACTCTACAATGGTTGCATATGGATAGGCCTATAGGCGTTAGTAGTGTTGATATTTTAATAATATTGTGAAATGTTGATTGTTATGCTTTATATTATGTGCTTTATTGTAAACATCACAGTACAATATGTTAGCATTTTGAACTGACTACCAACTTTGGACCATATAATGGATGCTGATAGGCGTGGTGGATGTTAGTGTGAAATTTAAACTGTTTTGGTTGTAGCATGTCCTTTGTGTTGGAAGTTCCAAGTTTTATGCAGAATTGTTTAAAATGTGTACCAGATGACTTTGTATAGTTGCTAGTTCATTTTTTGATAATGTGTATAGCAATTTTAGTGCTAGACTGCCATTAGTCTAGGTAGATGCTCACCAATGTGTGATTTGATGATGTGTTGTCAATTGTCATGTTAGAAATTGCAACAGACTGTCTATACATCATGCTGTATTAAGCTAATTCATGTTATGGTTCAATTCCACACTTCTTGTACTAGATATGATGCAATTTCAGTCATTTTGGATATTTCTTGGTTGTTTATATTCTCCTAGTATGATACTGTATATAGTGAATGGAATTTTGTTCTCTGGCAATCAAACTTCCTACTAGTAGGGGCCTGTACCGATTGACATCTCTGAGTTACTGGCAACCTTCAATTGTTTGGGATGTTTCTATTAAGTTGCCATTTTGTAAATCCTGAATAACTAAGTTAACTTTATCCTTAGGTTATATTCCATAACTTGTCTTTGTATATGAGCATACTGATTATTAAGTTCTAGTGCCTTTCGTTTCATCTATTCTTGTTGATGTCTGTTTAGTGCCATTTGTAAAGTGTTTCATTTGGTTATGTGCAGGCAACCTTCGACTGCCTGATGAAGACCTATGGTTTCCTTACACCTGAGTTCTGGAGGGAGACCAAGTTCACCAAGACTCCGTTCCAGGAGTTCACTGACCTCCTGGCAAAGCCTACCAAGGGTCTCATGCTTGAGGCCCCCACTGAGACAGTAGAGGCTTAGGATGTTGGAGTAAAGAGTTCTATTTGTCTGGAGTTGCCGAATGCACTTTCTATATTATAGTTAAGAACTGTGGGAGTAAGCTTTGGGTTTTGCATTACCCTGGATGTTGCTATTTGCTGTCAAGTTTTGGATTATGTTACTATGTTACTCCTTTTATCAGTGAATGCTACATAATTATCTCATGTTCAGTCTTGTCGTGGTTAAAGCATTTCTAGACGGCTAATTTACTGTAGGATATTGAATTGTTTGCAGATTCCCTGTTTGAGTGTCTTGTGCGAGCCCTTGCTATATATTCAGTATTAACTCACTGTCATTACTATTGTTTTTCATTATTTATTGCCTGCAATTATGACTAGTATTTAATGTTTCATATATAGCAACCTTCATTTGTCCCTATGCTTGTAATCCTTGTATGATACTGAAATTCATATTTTGCTCCTGCACGTTTGTTATATTGAGCGTATTGGAATCTACTTAGTCAATGGCTTAGTCTGGACTCTGGAATGGAGTCTACTACAGTTTTGTTTAATCGATGAATGCCACATACTGGGTTATGTTCATGATCAATCTTTTTGTGGTGGAAGTTGGACTGGTACATTTGTGTGTTGCTTGTTGTATGCTTAAAATCAAATCTTTGCAGCTTCTCTAGTAAAATCTTTAATGTCACTTTAAAAGGTTGCTGCTGCTTTCTTAGCAGCTGTTGGTGGCAGCCGTGAGCAGTAACCTAGCGCTGACTTGCCTGTCGTGTCATGTGGTAGCCAGTTTGTCCTTTTCCTAATATTTGCTGTTTGTTGTCGGAATTATGTGGATCGCCCTTCTTGTGCCTAACTTCATATTCAATATACTGTTATATTCTTATGTATCTGGCCTTAATTTTCTCTGATGCTGTAATTCATTTTGTGCTGCTGCACTTTAAGCTACTGGAACTCATCTTTTGATTTTGCTTTGATCTACTAGAAGTCCTCTAAAACTTTGGATTATTATGGCATGGCAACATCACTTGTTTTATCTATGAATCCTGCATAACTATGACATGATCAGTCTTTTGGTGGAGAAATGTTTTTTGTGTGATGTTGATTATATGCTTGATATGTTTGCAGCTTTCCCAGTTAAATTCTTTAGTTGCGTCGTGGATGAGCCGCGGCCAATTTTCGGCGGGCGATTCAGCCGCCCTGATTTGGCCGGCCAAAGCGTGCAAAAATGAAGAGTTGTGGCCGTCCAAAATTTGGCAGGGCTCGCGAGGGCAGCAATCCAAACGCAGTTTCTTAGCGCTGGCTGCCGGTCGTGCGCTAGCTTGTTTGTGGTTTTCCTAATCTTTTGCTACTTGTGAGTTCCTCATCGTCAGTTTCCTGTTATTGCAGCGCATGACAAGAAATGCGCAACATGTCTGGCCATCTCATGTTCATTTTTCCTGTGCGCTCGTGCTCTAATTTGCCGTCCATTCGTTGCTTGCTTGCTCGGACCTTTGGATTCCCATGCTCGTGCTCTATTTCGTATGTCTGCAGCTAGCCTTGAGCCCTTGACCACGTCGAGAGCTTGAGCTTGTTCGTTCGCGCAAGAAACCCAGCGCCGGCGTGCACGTCTTGGCCCCCGATGCCGGAATGCGCCGCTCCAAGTCGTCGCGCCGCCGGCTGGCTACGGCGGCGCTCCAAGAAGTCAGGATTGCACACGACACGGCCACGCCGCGCGCGCACGTACAGCAACCTGGCCTGGCCCTGCCCTGCCGTGGCGCGGCCTCGTCCCCGAATCGGCAAGGTGCGTGCTGTCCCGTCTTTTTAGTCTTTTGCTTCAGGTCGCCGAACCTGCCAGCAACGACCCCCGATGACACGCGGGTCCGCCCGGGAATTTGTCCTGGCCGTACGGGCCCGGCCTTTTAGAATCTTCGCCGGGACCCATCGCCGGCCAACGGCTGGCCCCGGCGTGTCGCGCACGGGGGCGCTGAGCTGCTGATGCGAAAATTTTCACCCCAACGCAAGGCTGAAACTGCACGCGCCCTGGGCCTCAGAAAATTTGGTTGGTGAGAGTTGCAGCCAGGAAGGCCAGCCGGGGCCAGCCAGCCACGAGGACGAGGAGAAAGGGGGCAGTTCCGGTGGCGAAACAGCACTACAAGTCCTCTGCTCCGCTGAAGCCGGAGCCAGATCGATCAGCCGGGGAATTAAGCCACGCAAGATCGAGCTGGTGCGACGGTTGCTGCTTCGAAGCACGGGGGTGGCCGGAGAGGATGGCCGGAGTTCAGATGATGCCGGCGGCGGCGGGCGTGGCGGGGCCGAGGAAGACGCGCGTCCCGTCGGGCGGTGCAGGGGTGAGCACGACCAGCTTGTTCGCTGGGGATTGGAGGAGGAGGGCTCGCCGGCCGTCGTGCTCGGTCAGGGTCCTCAGGCAGGCCCGGAGCAGGGGTGGGCTCGGCGTCGTCTGCAACCTTGGGGGACAGTACGAGGAATCCTTCGACGATGTCCAGCTGGTACTTTATCCTACTACTACTATTTGTTTGCCTCAAATTGCTTATCACACAAGAAGATCTTATAGTACTTGTTGTTGACCTCAAACATGCCTTGATTCTGCTATGATTTAGCTTATTTACTAAGATATAAATCTCTTTTTTTTAAACGAAGATAAACCTCTTGTCCCAATGAATGAAAAAAGATGAGAAACATATGGTCGACGTCTCCTGGTGTATGAATACCATTTCCTGCTGCTGCTGTTTTTTGCTTTGCAGCAACTGATGAACTACTTCACCTACAAAGCTGTCAGGACCGTGCTGACACAGCTCTATGAGATGAACCCGCCAAACTACCGCTGGTTCTACAAGTAATAACAGCAGATTCTAATCTTCCATTGCGCGTAATTGCTCATTTTTTGTTCGTCTAACCATGCCATAGACCTTCTCACAGCTGCATTAACATGCTCCTCTTGTTTCTGTGGCAGCTTTGTTGCTGTAAACAAGCCTACTGATGGCAAACTATTCCTCCGTGCTCTCAGCAAGGTACATGCATGCACCCGAATTAGAGTAATAACGACATCTTGTACCGCTGAAAATCAAGCTTACATATTTGGTTTTACTTGTCTTGCAGGAGAGGCAGGAGCTTGCTGAGCGAGTGATGATCACCAGGCTTCACCTGTATGGGAAATGGATAAAGGTAATTGATTGCCTAAGCCCTTGTTTAGTTCTCAAATTCTACTCCCAAATTCTACTGTGCAAAAAGAGGATTCCTATCACATCAAAATATCGGCACATGAATGGAGTACTAAATGTAGATGAAATTAAAAACTAATTGTACGGTTTATTTTTACTTTGCAAGACGAACATTTTGATTATAATTAGTCAATGTTTGGTTAATTTGTACCAAATACAAACAAAATGTTACAGTGCCGCATTTATGACACTTTTCAAACTTTGACAATCCAAAGTTTGGAACTAAACAAGGCCTAAATCGGCCCCTGATGCTGCTGTAACGCGTCTGTTGCCTGCTGACCTGCTGGCCGATTTAGCTCTAGGCTGACATTTTGGTTCTGGATATATATAATAATTTGTCAGAAATGCGACCATGCAAAGATGTACGAGAAGATCTCCGATGAGAACCTGATGCTGATGCGAGAGAGGCTCATGGAGACTGTCATCTGGCCGACCGACGACACCAACACGGAGAAGATCGGCTGATGCCGAGGCGCGAATTTCTTTTGGGTTGCTGATTAAGCTTAGCTCCTTAGGTAGAGCACTGTGGTTTCTGCATCAGTTTGTCAGTCAGCTGTACATAATTGGAGTTGTAGTAGAGTATCCATACATTTCTCTGGGCCCTGTTCAGTGACAGTGGCAATTTGATGTTTTACCGTGCTGATTTGCCCTCCCTAAAGTCCCTACTATCTACAGTTCATTTGCGGGAAGCAAACAAAAAAACTTACCATGTACTGTAATTTGTATGAATAATGAAGCTTTGGTTCATTTCAGACTTCCGCCCGCCTTGAGTTGATTTTTAAGTGTTCATACTTTTCCATTTTGACTAGCCACATCATCCACGCATGCCAGGCTATTTCAGGTGCATGAACTCTAAAAACGACGGTAATACTTTGTTGCATGATGACACATTATCTCCGAATTTTTTTTCACCAAGATCGATCCAATCCCCTAGTCCCTAGATATATAATCTTGTGGCGATTTCCATGAAGCTTTGGTGCATCAGTGTGGGGCGCCGTGGATCCGGGTGGCAGAAAAGCGAACATGCCAAATTTTTGCTTTCAAGAAACGAAAAATTCAGATGAAAGTGTAGCAGTAAAAAAAAGGCATAAGGATGCCGCCAGAACATGAAAGTGTAGCAGTCTAAAATTTACCTGAAAATGTAGCAGTCTAAACTTTATCTGAAAGTGTAGCAGCTAGCGGCCACGTCAGCCAATGAAGCCACCGTGGGGTCCACGGGCAGGTCGCTGGTGGCCTCGTCGTTCCACGTGTTCATGCTGGACGCTACGGCGCCCGCGACAACGGGAGGCACGACTGGTCGACTACACATGCAGGCGATGGCGGGCCTAATTTTTTCCGACCTAGCTAAACTTTTTCAGCGTTGAAAACCAAATTGCAAGTTCGAACTTGAAAATATACATTGCAAGTCACGAAATGCACATTGGAACTATGCTGCACGATTAGTTAGCAGCACTATAAAAAATGGATATTAGTTAGCGGCACTATAAAAATGGCTATGTTATTTATTAATAGTCTATCTATATACCCGTAATCTCTATACTTAGTCAGCAAGGATGGGGTGGATGAGGCGACTCCGGGTGCGCCGGCTGACCCTGGCACCGGCGGAGGACTGCGCCGTTGACCGGCCTTCGGAGGCCGTCTGCAAGCTAGCATGGAACACATGCGCATGGAGATCGCAATGTGTGTGGCGGCCTCAACAGCGGGACGAAGAAGAGGGCACGGCGTCGAGGAATGCAGCGGATCGCGTTTCTGGGCGATTGGAGCCGAAGACTCAGAGTCAGAGGTGGAGGATGATCCACCAATGGAGAGTCCGAGGTCTGATTCGTCGATTGATTCACCAAAACTATGGAGGAAGGCGATCGAGGCGGGTTTCTCCGTTCCCCAAAGTTAACAAGCCGAACGGGAATTGGAGAAGAGCCCCCGCAGCAGGGAACCTGGCGAGGGTGCGCTGGCGTCAAGGATTGTGGAGGAGATCATCCGCCGGCGTCCGACCGGCAAACCTTGGAGTGGTCCGCTACCGGCTCCGAGAGCATCACCGCCATAGACGTTTAGGGATGCATTAGCGAGCGCCAAGGTAATTTCCCGACCTAAATCCTTCCCATCTTCCAATTCAACATCGAGAGGGACGCGGAATGGAGCTTCCTCGCCGTTGTGGCCTCGGCCGGAGCCGGTGATGGTGTTCGGATCTCGGCGTTGTTCACGGGAGCGATGCGAATTCAAACCAGGTATTGCCAGTGGGCCTCGATGGGCCGCCTTGTGCTATAGGTCCAACTGCCCATGCCAGCCCGGAAAGAATTTGGCTCCGGCCCGGGGTGCCGTATCGGCCTACACCCGGCCTGGTAGCTTTGTTTGCTCGGACGGGCACGGCACGGCGGGACTAGCTATCGCGCGCGCGATGCTGCCGCGCTTGTCACCCACGCGCATGGACGCCCTGCTTCTCTCCCGCGGCCCAAAAACAACTAGGCCCAACAGCAGATGATCGCTGAGCACGTCTCAGGTAAGCCCACGGTTCACCTAGCATGCCCTAACCTGACTCGCGCGGAGGTTTTCTCCTAGGGGTTTGCGACGACGTTCGACGGAGGTTTTTGCCGACCACTTCTGCTCGCCTCTCTTCGTCCTTTGTGCTCAGCTGCCCAGCCTTGGTACACGGACGCTGTTGGAGGCCGAGGGAGAGGGGAAGTGATCTAGGGTTTTCAGGATGTCGGCAGTGGCAATATCTCACGTCTCGCCAAGAAAGAAAAAGAAGCGGAAGAAGCAATCATCAATTGAGACAGCTGATAGTGCCATTAAAAACTCAGCGGGCTCCGGAGAGGAGGCCCGTCGTGATCAATGAGTTGTTTGAGCTGGAACTGTCGTGGTTTGGGCAGCGCCGCGACAGTGAAGGAATCGCGAAGAGTGTTGCCCCATCTGTGCTCTGTGTACTAGAAACTCAAGTACATAAGACGCGGGTGGAAGGGTTGAAAAGTACTCTAGGTTTTGATAATGCTTTTGCTGTAAGCAGCTCGGGCCGCAATGGGGGTCTGGGTATTTTTTGGAATAATAAAACTAGAGTTCAGATCTTACCGTTCTCTCAATATCATATAGATGCTATTATTACGGAGAATGGGTTGGAGCCCTGGAGGCTTACTTGTGTTTATGGAGAAGCACAAGTGTCAGAGAGGTACAAAACATGGGATATGTTGAAGCGAATCAAAGCATCATCACCTCTGCCGTGGGTGTGCATTGGAGATTTCAATGAAGTCCTCCATCGAGATGAGCATGATGGCGTCCAGGAGAGGAGTCGTGCCCAGATCCAAGGATTTTGGGAGACGGTTGATGTGTGCGAGTTATACGACCTCGGCTTCGAGGGAACGAAGTGGACTTTTGAGAAGAAGGTTACGGGGGGCAGCTTCTGTCGTGTTCGTCTAGATATAGCGCTGGCCACCTCGGATTGGTGCTCAGGATACCCTCTTGCGAGGGTTACACATCTGACGGCGGCGGCCTCGGATCATGAGCCGATTGTGCTACGATGGGCTCATCCACCACCCCGTCGTCGGAAAAGAACCAAGAAACAGTTCAGGTATGAGTTAATGTGGGAATCTCATGAGGATTTTTCTTCTACAATGTTGCAGCTCTGGAATAATCAGGGTAAAGCGAGCACGCTAAAGGAGTTGCATGAGAAGTTGACCGATGTGGCTGGCTGTCTGGAGGAGTGGGGAATCCAGTCCTTTGGACATGTGCGCCAGGAATAAAAGAAGCTGAATGAAGAACTGGGGAGGTTACACGCTCGGATCCACAACGATCAGGACCGTCACATGCTGAGATCAAGGTGACGGACCGGATTGTCGAGCTTAATTATCGGGAGGAGATTATGTGGAAACAAAGATCGAGGATCATCTGGCTCTCGGCGGGTGATAAAAACACTAAGTTTTTCCACTTGCGTGCTAGCCTAAGGAGGAAGAAAAACAAGATTGCCAAGCTCAAACGCGATGATGGTGCATTCACAGAAGATGAGAAGGAGCTGGGTGAGATGGCTACTGCTTTCTACAAGCAGTTATACTCGACGGAGGGCACAAACAACATGGAGCATGTACTATCATCGGTACCGGCGAAGGTCACTGCTACCATGAACGATCGTTTGTTTAGTCCGTTTACGGCAGACGAGATAAAGGTTGCTTTGTTTCAAATGTTCCCCACGAAAGCACCCAGACCCGATGGCTTTCCTGCCCACTTCTTTCAACGCCATTGGGATCTTTGTGGGGAAGAAGTCACCGCCGTCGTGCAGAGGGTACTGCGGGGAGAGGAGGACCTATCTATTATAAACAACACGTGTATCGTGCTGATCCCCAAGGTGGAGAGCCCGGATAATTTTGGTCAGTTCAAACCGATAAGTCTGTGCAATGTGATTTACAAGATAGCATCGAAGACGGTAGCGAATCGGCTGAAAGAAATCTTGCCTGAGATTGTATCTGAAGAACAGTCGGCTTTTGTACCGGGTCGTTTAATCATAGATAATATTATTACAGCTTATGAATGCATGCATTTTATGAAGAAGAAGAGGTCAGCTGAGAACCGATGTTGTGCTCTTAAGCTGGATATGAAGAAGGCCTATGACCGGGTGGAGTGGGATTATCTCAGAGCTATTATGGCAAAACTGGGTTTTCATCGGTTATGGGTGGAGATGATTATGAGACTAGTTTCAACGGTCTCCTTTTCGGTGTTGTTCAAGGGCGATCGATGGAAAGCTTCAAACCTACAAGGGGGATTCGCCAAGGTGATCCTATCTCACCTTATTTGTTCTTGTTAGCAGCAGAGGGCCTCTCGTGCCTTATAAATTCTAGTATTGAGTCATCGCACCTCAATGGGATAAAAGTGGCACCATCGGCTCCCGTGGTGAGTCACTTGCTTTTTGCGGATGACAGCCTGCTGTTTTTCAGAGCTAATAGGGAGAGTGCGGAGAAGGTACAGGAAGTGTTACAGATGTACTGCCAAGCCTCGGGTCAACAAGTTAATATGGACAAGTCATCCATTCATTTTGCCAAAGGCTGCAGCAGTAATTCTCGCAATGAGATCAAGCAAGTGCTAAATGTCCATAACGAAGCATTGAGTGAGAAATATTTGGGCATGCCAACTGATGTTGGTTCATCCACTAATGGTGCTTTCAAGTATTTGAAGGATAGGGTTTGGAAGCGAGTTCAGGGCTGGATGGAACAAACACTCTCGGCAGGTGGAAAAGAAGTGCTGATTAAGGCGGTTGCGCAAGCAGTCCCCACATATTCAATGTCATGTTTCCGATTGCCGAGGGGTTTGTGTCAACATATTGATAGTCTTCTTCGCAAATTTTGGTGGGGAAGCAAGGAAGGTCAGAGAAAAACTTGTTGGGTTGCATGGGAGGACATGATCAAACCAAAGTACATGGGCGGGCTGGGCTTCCGAGAGATTGAGCAATTTAATCTAGCTCTACTTGCGAGGCAGGCATGGAGGATTATGCAAGATCCTAGCTCTCTCGGTTCAAGAATCTTGAAGGCTGCTTATTTTCCTGACGCTGACTTCCTTGATGCTGGCCTGGGCAACTCACCCTCATGAGTGTGGCGGGCTGTATGTGATGGCAAGGAGGTGTTAAAGGAGGGAATTATTCGGCGAATTGGCAATGGGGCATCAACCAAAATTTGGACTACTAAATGGTTGCCACGTGACGGCTTGTTGAAGCCGGTATGTTGTCCTTGTGCGGACCCACCACAGATGGTCTGTGAACTAATCAATAGTGCGACACGATCCTGGGATGATGAGAAGCTGGATCTAGTTCTAAGCCCGATGGATAAGGAAGCAGTCAAGTCTATTCCCCTGGCTACGGATGATAAAAGAAGACTTTTGGGCGTGGCACTATGAGAGAACTGGGGTATTCTCTGTTCGCTCGGCGTATAGAATGCTAGTTCAGAACAAGGCAAATAGAACTGCATATTTCGAGCACACTGCTGGCTGTTCAGATACAAATGCAGTTGAGAAGGAGTGGTCGCGATTGTGGCAGGTCAAAGTACCGTCCAAGGTACGCGTGTTCTTATGGAGGCTTGCAAGACAATCCATGCCCACCGGTGATGTCAGGTTTCATCGGAACATGCGACAGATAGCAGGTGTTCTTTCTGCGGTGCAGAGGACTCTTGGAGACATTCACTGATCGAGTGTCATATGGCGCGATGTGTCTGGGCACTTGAAGAGGAGGAGATTACAAACTTTATTTGTCAAGCTTAGGAACAGGACGCCAGACTATGGCTAGCAGGAATTATGGAGGCTTTGTCACAACGGGAGTTGACCCGGGTGGTGGTGCGACTATGGGCAATATGGCATGCACGCAGGAAAGCTATACATGAACAAGAATTTCAGAGTCCCATGTCGACACATTGCTTCATTGAAAGGTACCTCTCGGACCTCGAGTTGGTAGCACCAGTGGCACGGCCAAAAGTGACCAGTCGGGTAGCACATCAGCGATGGATCCCTCCCCCGGCTGGTATTATGAAGATCAATGTTGACGCTGCCTTGTCCAAAAATTCTAATATTGCAGCCTATGCGGCTGTGGCGCGTGATGACAGGGGAGCGTTTTTGAGTGCCTCAGTAATCGTCTCTGAAGGTGCGGCGGATGCAGAAATCGCCGAAGCCTTGGCCTGCAGAGAGGGCTTGAACCTGGCCAGTGATTTATCACTGCAGCGGGTGCGGATTGCAAGCGATTGTACTAACGTTGTGCTGAACATCAAGGGGGCCGGCATGGGTCGGTATGGTGCGATCGTCAGGGTGATTGTGGCTAGAAGAACAAGTTTTGCGTCGGCTGAATTTGTCCATGAGAATCGAGGATCAAATACGGATGCCCACAACCTTGCGAGGAGTTCCATTTATAATAATGTAGGCAGATTTGTTTGGTTTTTAGCTCCACCTGAAGGTGTTTGTAACGTATTTTCTCCCATTGAGTAATAAAGGGTGGTGTCTTGTGCTAAAAAAAAAAAGGTAAGCCCACGGTTTATGGTTCATGGTCCATTTGCATGCATACAAGGTAAGCCCACGGTTTATGGTTCATGGTCCATTTGCATGTATCCGTAGACTTACATGTTCTCCGTGCGCAGTAATTTGTTCGTAACATGGACTGATTTGTTCTTTATGTGCCGTAATTTGTTCACAGCGTGGATTCTTCTGTTCTCTATGTGCAGCAATTTGTTTGTAATGTGGACTCATTTGTTCTCTATGTGCAGTAATTTGTTCGCAATGTGAACTTACATGTTCTCCATGTGCAGTAATTTGTTCGCAATGTGGACTGATTTGTTCTCCATGTGTAGTAATTTGTTCGCAACGTGGATTTTATGGTTCATGGTCCATTTGCATTCCTTTTTCTTTTTTCTTTCTTTTTTTCATCTCATTTCTTTTATTTCCATTTTATATTATTATACTTTCTACAGATATATAATATCACAGTTTTTTCTATGCTTTTATTGTTTTCTATTTTTCCTTCAGTTTTTTTATTTTCATATTTATTTTTCCTTTTTATTCTACTTGTATATTTATTTATTCTCTTTGTTCTTTTTTCCTTTCTATTTTTATTTTGGATGTACTTTATTTCTATTTTATTTTATTTTTTAAATATTTTTCCTCTTTTTTCTCTATTTTTTATTTTACCATGTGTAATAATTTGTCCGTAATGTGAACTCATGTGTTCTTCATGTGCAGTAATTTGTTCGTAGTGTGGATCTTTTTGTTCTTCATGTGGAGCAATTTGTTCGCAATGTAGATTTATATGTTCTCCATGTGCAGTAATTTGTTCGGAGTATGGACTTACATGTTCTCTGTGCGCAGTAATTTGTTCGCAATGTGGATTCTTTTGTTCTCCATGTGGAGCAATTTGTTCGCAACGTAGACTCATGTGTTCTCCATGTGTAGTAATTTGTTCAGAGTGTAGACTTACATGTTCTCCGTGCGCAGTAATTTGTTCGTAACATGGACTGATTTGTTCTTCATGTGCCGTAATTTGTTCACAGCGTGGATTCTTCTGTTCTCTATGTGTAGCAATTTGTTCGTAATGTGGACTCATTTGTTCTCTATGTGCAGTAATTTATTCGCAACGTGGACTTACATGTTCTCCATGTGCAGTAATTTGTTCGCAATGTGGACTGATTTGTTCTCCATGTGTAGTAATTTGTTCGCAACGTGGATTTTCGTTGTTGTTCGGGTATGTTCGTACTACTAGAGAATTTTCTAACTACATAAAAAAAATATTTGTAACATAAATTTCTTCTAAATATAGTCAAGTGTGGTCTTGTTTTAAAGATTTTATCGTAAAAAATATAATGGTGCGATCAAAACTTAATTTGGATATCCGGTATATAGAATTTTTTAGTTTAGAACGCTCTTGCATGCATGATGATGTCAGCGATTCGTCCTTTTCTTTGCGCGCCATTGTTTCCTTCTATCCCCGTGCATCTTTCGGCAGTTGAGTCTAAAATTAAGAAAATAATAAAACAGCTCCACATTCCAAAGAATCAGTCCAAGCAATAGGCCCAACATCAGTCTAATAAAAAAATAACCGGCGCCCGCTTCTTTCGGGCGACAGGTGTCCGCATATCGCCGGCGTGATGGCGGCACGGCGGAATCCTAGAGCCATCCGTGCTGCAGCCGAGACGTCGCGCGGGTGCTCGTTTGCTCAAGTCGCGTGTCGGGCGATGGAGAACGGCAGCCGGGGCAGAGCGATGAACCGTGGCGGCGGCCGGACTAACAGCCAGTCAGGTTTGTTTGGTCGCGGAGGCTTCCATGGTGGGTTTCATCCCGGTTGAGGCGGTTACGGCTATGCTGGTCGTGGAGGAGGGCGTTACGGCGGAGGACGGCATGCTCCTGGTGGTCGGTATGGTGATTGGTGAGAGGTCTGCTGCTGGTGGCCGGCGGCCGGGCGGGGGACGGGGACAGTATGGTGCGTGGCAACGTGCCGTCGAACCTCCCTGGCCAGGGTGCAACAGCCTCGGCGGCGGGCGTGCCTGTACCTGCTGTCCCAGATCAGGCTGCACAAGCTGTGGCCTTGATGCACCAGATGCTCCAAGCGAATGCGGCACAGCAGCTGGTCCTGGAATGCTTGCTACACATCTGAGGTGGTGTTAAATGTTAGAATTGGGAGGTTGAATTTGGGAGTAAGATGTCACTTCGTAATCATTGCGCTACTGTAGCATTTCGTTTGTATTTGTGAAAAATTATCCAAAAATTGATTAATTAGGCTCAAAATGTTCGTCTTGCAGAGTGCTACAAAACTATGCAATTAGTTTTTCATCTACATTTAGTACTCCATGCATGTAATGACATTTTGATGTGATGGGGAATTTTCTTTTTGCATAGTAAATTTGGGGCGGAATTTTGGAACTAAAGAGGGCCCCAAGACCCAACTACGAGGCATATAGCTTCGGACCCATTGGTTATTTCCCTTTTTAAGTAATTTAGTCGCTTGGAGTTGTTTGATGTCCCAACATAAAGAGACACAATCAATTTAGGTTAGAATAGCAAATTTGTTGTTGAAGCTATATGCCTCATATATGGATCAAATGAATATGTAGTAAAAAAAATTTAAACATGAATAGGAAGATTCATATGCCATCAAGCATCCCATCACAAGTGGACTTGATACCAGCAAAAGAGTGTAAACATCTAGTCTATTACAAGAGTATTTTTTCAGTACTTGAAAATTATTAGAGCAATTGAGAGCATTTCCAAGAGTCTCTCTAAACCCCACTTTCTAAATCATCATTTAGAGAGTCATTTATATAAAAATCATTTTCTATATGTTTTCGTTTTCCAACAGCTTTTCTATATCTTGTGTGCACTCTGAAAAGCTATTCTCTTTTCTATATTTGATTGAAGAGCGAGAACTCCGGAATAGAGAGTGACTATGTTTACATAATCAAATAAAGAATCTGTTGGAAGGTATTTTTTTATCTAAAACTATCAATTATGATAAATTTAGAGTCTCTTGGAGTCGCTCTGATGTCTGATGGGTACACATCTGTTAGAAAATAGGAAGAACCTACGAGAAGGAACCAGAAACCCATTAAAAAAGGAACTAAATTCGTGGGCCAGGAGATAAAATAGGAAGGGTATTTTTGTACTTTCTTGGTAGGCCTATTGGTTCGGCCCAAATGGCACGGCCCAGGTATGAGATTCTGCGTGTGTCACTGTCGATGTTCCCCTCCGATGGAGCTTCCCGCGCCGCCGCAACCTGCAGCTGCCGCCGGTGCAGGCACCAATCCGGCCGCCACTCGCGCCGCATTCCTCCGAGTGCCGACGGAGACCACCCTAACCCTTAGAATTGGATGGAGACAGGAGGTCGCCGCCGCCGCCGCGGCCTAAACCCTAGCCGCTGGGGACTGGGGAGATCGTCTGGGCCAAGCCTTCCAAGCCTCGCCGCCACTGCTGGTTGCTCCCAAGGTCTACTACCTAGGTGAACCCACCGTCGCCTCCGGCCCCGCCCTCGCAGTTCCGGCGCTTCGCCGACGCCGAGGCGATGGACCGAGGCAGCACCGCTCGCGGCTTCCTCGCGGCTGTCCAGGAGGCCCGCGCCCGCGCCGTCGCGGTCCTGTGCGTCGAGCTCACCTGCGCGTGCGGCAGGGGAGGGCGTCATTGTTGTCGCTGGGGTCACGAACATGGCGCCCGCCGAGTTCCTCGCGGTGCTCCGTGAGGGCCGCATTGGGCGTCCGTCTTCCCCGTCGGCCTGGTGGACGCCGCCCACTTGTTCGCCTCACCGCGCGCTCGCGCGGCCACCGCGAGCGGCTACTCGCCCTAGCGCTGGCAAACGGGCGGCAAGATCCAGCGCCGGTTGCCCGTGGGTGCAGACAAGCTGATGGCGCCCTGGAGAAGGCCAGACCTACACCCGCGTCAGAGCGATGCTGATCATGAACACGAAGCAAATGAGGTCAGTGCTAGCTAGTTGATAATGTAGCTCAAAATTGCTTCCTTTGGATTGTCTTTTTTTTTGAGCAATCCTTTGGATTGTCTTCAGGAAGAAGTCTACATACCCCCGAAGTATCAAGGTTGGAACACATAACCCCCCAAGTATAAAACCGGGTAACCAGCCCCCTCAACTATACAAACCGGTGCACTTAGCCCCCTCTAGCGGTTTTGCTAGGTGGTTTTGCTGATGTGGCAGGCTGAGTTGGACTGGAATGTCCACTTGGACCCTGACTTGTGGGGCCGGCCCCCTCCTCTCTCCTTCTCTACTCTCTCCCTCCCTCCGCATGGCCCTCCCTCTCTCCCTGCTGCCTCCACCTCCCGCCGCCCCTCCCTCTCCCACCTGCGGTGGCCGGCGGCCCCGTCACGGCGGCCCTCCGTGGCGCACACGCCTCCCCGCGCCGCCCCTCCACCTCTCCTCCTGGCCACCCCTCCCCTCCCCGCCTCCCCGCGCATGGCCACACTTCGTTGGTTGGAGCTGCGGCGGCGGGGCGGCCAACGGTGGGCGGGCTGCGGCGGGGCGGTCCAACGGCGCGGCGGTGGGCAACTGTGGGGGCGGGCGGCGGCGGCGTGGCGGCCAATGGCGCGGCGGCGGCGACCGTGGAGGCGGGCGGCGCACCGGGGGGCAGCCAACGGCGCGGCGGCGGGCGATCGTTGGGGCGGGCGCACCGGCCGGCGGCGCGACCGCGGGAGCTCGAGGCTGCGCACGCTCGCCGGCTCGCGAGGCACCACCACGTCAGCCATGGCGGCGCGGCGGCGAGGAAGGAGCAGCACCAACTGCGGAGGCACGTGTGTGGAAGGCCCAGCATCGGGAGAAGGCGGCCACAGCCGGCGCGGATGGTCGCCTCAAAGCTGGACGGCGAGCGCCGGGGAGCTGGCCGGCGCGCTGGCCGGCGGTGAGGAGTCGCTGCGGGAGCTCGAGCGGGGGAGGGCCATGCGGAGAGAGGAGAGAAGGGGAGAGAGAGAGGGCCGGCCCCACAAGTCAGGGGTCCAACTGGACATCCCAGTCCAGCTCAGCCTGCCACATCAGCAAAACCACCTAGCAAAACCGCTAGAGGGGGTTAAGTGCACCGGTTTGTATAGTTGAGGGGGCTGGTTACCCGGTTTTATACTTGGGGGGGGGGGGGTTATGTGTTCCAACCTTGATACTTCGGGGGGTTATGTAGACTTCTTCCTTGTCAATAAGACAAAATGCTATTGTTTCATGTTACTAATTTGGTGTATTATTGGACCTGATACTCTGTTAGTTTCGGCTTCACACGTAGGTCATGAATCACCGATACTTCCCTAACCCGGCCGTACCCATATCCGATACTTCGATACTCCGATACTCTCTCTATAGCTCCACTATGTTGTTTTCAAAACCGGCGTATCGCCGTATTGCCGTACCCGTATCGCGTATCGGTGATACATCGTAGATGCTGCAAAGCTGAATCGTGTTGCATTTCAGAGCTATGATGCCTGAACTCTTTATAGTTGATTTCTAATATATGAAACATGAGTGGATGCCAGATTGAGATACCGTACTAACTGAAACCTACCTAGACACTATAAGCTATGGATTTACTGGGTTGGGTGACTCACCTGTAAATTGTTCTGAAGCTGATTAGTGTATAATGCTTGTGAATTAGTAACCAGGATGCATGCAGTTGCTCAAAAGTTGCCTGGCTGGCTTTTGAAAAGATCTAAGATTATGTGCTGCAGTAGCGGTGCCAGGAAATTAGTAATTTTGAAGTCTTCTTATAAAGTAGGTACGTCTTCTTTATTTTGCATTTGAATTGATCCATTATGGGATTTTGCCGGCCTAGAGCTCACTTGGAGAAAGTTTTGGGTTATGGGAACATCATCACTGAATTTGTCATGCCAGGATTGAGTCTGAATATGTTTAACTGAAACCGATATTGATACTTTAGTCGAACGAGACAAATGATCACTGCATATATAAGTTACATTATGCCTTTTTTTTTATTTTTCACTCAAATAGTGAACATGCTTTTCTTTCTTATGGTTGATATAGATATGACCTGTTGGATCATTGCACGAATACACCAAAAGAAAAGCTTGAGTTAATATCAGTCAGGTATGTTGATTTCAGAGTCCAAAGTCATTTGCATGCACCATTATACAGTACAGTCATATTATCCCATTCACTTCTGCTAAATACCTTGTACTGAAACATCTCCCCTTATTTATATGGTATAGCTTTCAATCTATGTCGCTAGTTTGGAAATCCTGCGTTTGAGTGCATAATTTTTTAGCAGTAGCCTGCTCTGGTTTGGTTGGCAACATTTTCATCTTGAAGCTTGCGGTTAGACTGGATAGCAACTCTTTTGTTTGCATCAGGTATATTCCATATTTGTACGACTCAAGATCTAGGATTATGATTATGCATTTCAAGTTATCACAGTTAAGTGATTTTGGTTCAAAATTGTAGTGCAGCAACTTCAACTATTCTTGGCATGAAAAACTTAATAACGTTGTTGTACTACCTGCTTTTCGGTTCACCAGGTTTGTCAAGAGGATCAACAAAGGTGGAACATTGGTGCTAGATTCTAGAATTTCAGGATTTCCGGAACAGAAAAAAGGCAAGGGATCTGATAGACATCCTTATGGTGCCAAATTCAACAGCAGGGTTGAGAGCGAACCTACAGAGATTATTAGGACCTTTCCATAGAGTTGGGCAATTTTTCAGTTACGTTTACTAGCAATAATGCCCGTGCGTTGCTACGGAGGATGCATAGAAGAGAAATAGAAAAAAAACCGCTAAGCCTCGTTTTTCTTGCTTCCCTGACTTTTCCATTGGCAACCACACCCTCAGAGCTTCTAAACAACTACGACATGCACACTGGCTTATCTCAAAACCCGCTAAGGGCAGGTACATTACTACGCGTCAACGGTCTGAAAGGTCGTCTCATGCAGTGCCACGTAGGATTTTTGATGACGTGGAGGAGAGAGAGTGAGGTGAGAGAACGAGGTCGTTGCTTCATGAAAGAACTGCCACATGAGCTAAATTTTAGGACTATGAGACAACTCCCCCACATTTTACGAGTTTTGTTGCCATGCAACTAAATATATTTCTTTATTTTCCCATAAATTAAGAGATTTTGTATTACTATAAGACAACTCAAACAACAACCTATTGTATAAGTTGTCTGATAAGTTATCAAGATTACATGTCCCTGCATTACATGTCCTTGCATGAGACCGCATATTAGACGGCACCAATATACTTTTCTTTTCTTGCTTCCCTAACTTTTCCATAGGTAACGACACCCGCAGAGCATCTAACCTCTTACATGCACAGTGGCTTATGTCATCAACGCCGACCAAATTTTCACCGTGACACACGCTGCTTCGTATGCCATGTGTTAATGATGTTTGAAGTTCAAATAATAACCTGCAATTGGATGTAAATGTCCTCAAATATAATTGTAATTTAGAAATTGTTAAATCGTTAAGCGTTGCATGACGATCCAATTGCAACTTACGATTTAGAAGTCGTAAGTTTTAAGCATCTCTCGTGACAATATGCACATATATAAAATGATCTAGGGACACATAATAGAAATTTTAAAGCAGTAGGTTCAACGTCCCATCATTAATCCAGACTCAGGCGCTCTCGTTGGCGGTTGTTGTAATTGTGAAGTGACGGCACGAGCAGCGAAGTGGATTGTCAGAGCTCCAGCTTTTGCTGATGCGCATGAGCACACCCAGCCGTCCTTGTTGACGTCGTAGGCATGGAAGACGGCACAGAGCTCGTCCTCATCAAGCGGCTTTTGGCGTGGCCATGCGCATGGAACTACGCGAATTCACCGATTCCCGTTCTTATTGTTTGTCGTGATCGATTCATGTTGGTGCCGCAGTGTTGTTGCTCTGTTGGAACATCGGAGGAAGCAGAGTCCGTGCAGTACAAGGATCCGGTCTAAGATTTGCGGGGGTCATTATAGACAAAAAGGATAATGATTTAATTTACAAAAATGTTAGGGGGTTTTCTATAAAAATATAACGTACCGCTGAATCAATCCTTACTTTATAATTAGATAGAGATTTACTACCACGGTTGAATTTTGATCGTGATGTGAAGTTGGCACTTGTAAACTCTTGTGTAGTCTCAATGTCCGTCAGAACAAAAGTGTAGATTGGGGTCCCACTTGCTGCGGCAGCGGCACGCGGGAACGGCCTCAGCTTCACGCCGCCCTCATCTCGGATCGTCGATCCAATGGCGGACAAGGCAGGTCCCTCCTTGAATCCGCCTTCAGCGGCACCACCTTGTTCACGACGCGAACGCGAAGGGCCAGAGATGATCCGCTCTCGGCGCCTCCCGAGCAGGGCATGCGAAACGCCCCGCGCGTCTCGTTCTTGGAGTGCGGCATGCATGACGGCGATGCCGCAATCTCCCTTGGCGGCGCGTGTGCGGGTGACGCAGTGGATCACGTCGACGGGAATGGTGTGGAGGATCTGACGCGGAGGGAGGATCAGTAGGAGGCGGCGTTTGAGCGGAGGAAGGAGATGCAAATCCCAAGAGGTCCGCGGGTAGTTCACCATGTAACATAGTGTATAAAGACTATTATCAACTTACACGTAAAAATTGTGTTAACTTTTATATAATTATAGTATTATTAGTCATGCATCAACTTATATGTAATTTCAATAGCAACCTATGAAGAAATTTTGTTTCGACTTATGTTAACATGTTTTTAAATACCCTTGGTTCACATATATATATATATTCTCAACTCATATGCAATTTTTGTAGCAATCTATAAAGGAGGCGACTACACGGAGAGCCCTCTCCAGATAGTCTTATCTGGAGAGCCCCCCAATTGTGGTACACCACGTGCGGAGATTCCATTTAGGGAAAGAAAACCACGTGCGCGGGCGTGCGGGAGACGACCGCCACCCACGGCCCGCCCCCGGCCCCACCACCCGACGCCGCGAACCATGCGTCGAAACTTTTTCACGTGGGACCCTTTTTTCACACAGTACGTGAATCTTTTTTTACATAGATTATTAAAAATTAACAGGAATAATTCCCACATCGAGGGAGCTAACTACTACATTAATCATTTCCACTTATAATAGTAGATGCATGTTTGGTTTGCATATATATTTACATCTTCAACAAGTAAAATCAAGTGCTGCATACAGAGCAGTTATCCATCCCTTTCTCCAGGAAAAAAGCTACATCTCTTGAGCTTTAGATTTAGAAATGTACCTGATGGAAATAAAAAGGAGTCACAATTAGAGAACCATTTCATGCAATTGCAGAATTAGTAACTTAGTGACTTGAAAAGCATAATAGAATATAACCTGCAATAATATGAACAGTAGCTATATAGTTCAAGAAGTAACAACTTTTTTGTCGGCAACATGACAGGAACTATTTCATCTCGATGACAGGTTCATAGTTGGGTTAAACTTGATGACAACAACCATAACTTAGCAACTTACATATGCACAATACAACATATGAGGCCTACCAAACATAGACTTTGCTTGAATTTTTTGGAAGACCAGCAAGTAGCAGTGTAGCACTAACAACATTATGATTTAGAGGCACTGATCAAGGCGTTTGGAGAACTAAACTTGCTCTTCATTTTAGTCTATTGGGTTCTCCAGTTAGGGCAAAGATTTGTTAGATTTCAAACGTATAAACACTGTGACCTTCTGTTAATGGAGTATCTTTTAACATTCAATTTCAGTATGTGGAGAGAAGTTACCTCCTCTTTTTGAGCATGTTTGGGGAAAGTTACTTTCTTTAGCATTTAAATTATTTAAAAGTTACTTTGTAAAATCACATGTGTATTTCCAAGTTACCTCCTTTGCTGTATAAATCAGGGTCAAGTTATTCTCATATTATGATGTAAACTGTGGAATATTACTTACTAAAATCACATGTTTATTTTCATGTTACTTAGTATGGAACGTAAATTCGGGGCAAGTTACATTCTATATAGTATAAATTAATCCTAAGTTACTTCCTATATTTTTAAAATAATTTATAAGTTACCTTTTATGTTATCATTAAGTATAAAAAGTACGGAAAGTGGGCACAATGAGGGTCATCAACTCAAGTGCATGGTTAGTTCGGCAAAAAGAGAATGCAAGACTTGGTTTCTATGATCTCTCTATTCAATGCCCGCCAATACATTCATTCCAATCAATCATATGATTAGTTTTTGTTTCGAGACTTTCAGTCCTTGAGCTCAAGATGAAAAACATCTACAATTCGGTATTTATATGGTAGTAGGGTATTCACAATGCACAACTATAAGTTGGAAGTTAGGTACAAGAAAAAGAGTGATGGTATCAAAGTTTAAAATAGTATAAATCTATGGTAAGAACAAACCTGTAGCTTTCTCTTTGCTGTTTAATTTTTCCTTTCTGTGCATCACTAAATGCAGAAGTCCCTTCAACCTTCACTTCCTTTCTTCATCCTAGTGGAAATGAGATTGAACTTGCCCATCACAACTCCCAGCATTGTCATTGGCGGACTTCACGTTGTCATGCAGTATGTTCTCCATTTATAGCTTAAACGGAAAAACCAAACCTATCATAAACTTGACCTAGATAATTAGGTATGAAAAAAATACAGCAT
Source organism: Echinochloa phyllopogon (assembly GCA_033239725.1). NCBI lineage: Eukaryota > Viridiplantae > Streptophyta > Magnoliopsida > Poales > Poaceae > Echinochloa > Echinochloa phyllopogon. The sequence goes on along the minus strand of BTCW01000009.1, from coordinate 2,918,051 downwards.
AATTACATATCATGTAGTTGGGGAAAATAAAAAAGTTACTTCATGTATCACAAGTAGTAACCATAAGTTACATTTTATGTCATAAATATTGATGGTTAGTTACTTTTTGTATGTGGAAATAGTCACAGGTTAGTTTATATCTGTAACGCCCGCGTTTTAATCTCTGAAAAAGCACCTAAAGAAATCACCCGGTAAAAACCCTTTCAAAACGTTTTACCGCCCGAGCTCCCGTTCCCTCCTTAACCTGTTCGCTTTGTTTTCTCCCCCCTCTTTTTCCTGTTCGCTTCGTCGTCGCCACCCTCTTTCCGTCCCATCTCGTCTCAACCGCCGGTCCCGACCGTCGCTGGCCGACCGTCGTCGACCGCCTGTCGGTTTCCGCCGCGAATCCCGCCGCCCCCTTCCCTTTTTCCTCTCTCTCTTCCTCTTTTCCCTTTTTCCTTCCTTTCTTTCTTTCTTCCTTTTCTTTTCCCCTTTTCTCTTCTTTTTTCTCCTCTTCCTCCGCTTCCTCTGCTCCCGGGCGCTCCGCTCTGCTCTGCTCTGTCCCGCACCGCCTATCGCCGACCTCCAGTACCCGGCCGACCCCATCGCCCCTCCGTTCGTCACGCTCGCCGTCGAAGCCCAGCCACCACCTCCGCTCCACCGCCGCTCCGACAGCCGTACCCCACTGCCGCACGCACACGCCAGGCCGAGCTCCTCGCGCGCACGCCAAGCGCCGACACCACCGCTCCGCACACTCGCCGTGCTCGCCATCCCGTCACGCCGGTCACGGGCACGCCACCGCTCCGCTCTGCGCGCCGCCCCACGGCTCACCCGAGCTCCTCGACCAACGCGCCGCTACTGCCGTGCTGCCCACCGCCGCGCTGCCGCAACCGTGCTGCTCACACGCCACCACCGTACCCGCCACCACCACACTGCTCAGCGCTGCTGTCGCCACACCGACCCCGCGAACGCCATCGCCGCGACAGCCGACCGCCTTACGCGCCGGCCACGCCACCGTCCCCGCCGCGATCCCGTCACCACGCCGCCCGACGAGGCCGCAACCACGAGAACGCACGCCACGCCGCGACAGACACAGCACCACCACAGGGCCGTCCGTACCACCCACCCGCCGACCGTCTTCAATTCGAACCACCGGCCCCATTGCCGCCGCCAAGCACCTCCTCTCCACCCTCTCGTCGGCCCACCACCACAGCCCTCCTCCGCGCTTATAAAAGGGACACCGAGCCTCTTCTCCACCCACACCAGCTCGCGAGCCGCCACAACTGCCATCTCCGCCGCCACAACACCACCGCCTCCGCTATCAGCGCCGCCGCCGCCTCCGGCCCTCGTGGGCAGCCCTCCCCACTGCGTCCCTGCCTTAGGTAAGGGCACGGGTGAACTCGCCATGAGCTCCTCTCCATTTTCCCCCGGTCAATTTGACCCTGCACCGCCGCCATCGCCGGCAATCCCACCGCCGCCGGCCGCCGTCGTCCTCCCCCTCTCTCTGCTCTGTCTCGTGAATAAGAAGACGGCCGTTTTATGAATAACCCCCTGATGTTCTGCCTATTCTAACCCGCGGTCCAATGAACAGAACTCTCTCTCTGGTACCTTTACACATGACCCCTTGGGCTTTTGCCAAATTAACCCGCGGTCCACCCGACACTATTCTCTCTCTCTCTGTCTTTTACGCCTGAGGCCCTTGAACTTTTTCATATTTACAGAAAGGTCCTTTTCTTTTTAAAACAGCCCCTAAACCTCCACCAAATTCGTCATTTCATGCGCCGAATTAATCCCGTTTGACCCCAGACTCCACCACAATAATCACCAGTATATTTCCACCAATCCATCCCGTCCACATTCAAAAATAATCATATCATCACCATCCGCTCTCTTTTTCCGTTCTTTCTTTCGGAGCTCCATAAAAGCTTTTTCTTTTATTTATTGGGTGTTTGTTTGTGTGTGCCGTAGACTCCGCTGTGAACGAGGAAGGACTCGAGGAGGAGCAGTGCTACGAGCAGGAGCTTGGAGACCAAGACCCCGGGCAGGGATCCCCCGAGGGTTGGGAGAACGGCAAGTGCAATCCCACCCTTTGATGCATACTGTTGTCCCAGTTTTTATAAACACACCCATGGCCTGATTTATAAAACTTGCATAATTTTACTGCTAAACCCGGTTGGATAGCCATACCTTGATTGCTATGACTGATTCCTTGACAACCTAGATTAATATTTAAATATGACAATGTTCTGTTTGAATATTAATCACTGCTAGAAATGCTTAGGATCATTTCACCATTATACCCCCATGACAAATACTTGGTGTTTACAAAAACAACCGTGTGCGTACTTTAAAATAAAAGAGATGATTTGTGTAAATAAAATGAGTACCCGTGTGGGATGAGACAGACGGTATTTCCGTGTGAAATACCGAGGTGAGCTCGAACCGGTGTGGTTGAGCATGGTGGGAGTTGTCTATCCTATCACAAGTTTTGGGATGATGTTGATGCGTCATCTAGCCTAATCCATTTTTCTGTACCACCACTCGACCGTTGTATGTGGCAACGGCCTAGCAAAAATCCCACTAGTTGAGCTGCTGGTTATGTGGTGTGCTGGTGAGCAATAGAGGGCCATGGAGCCGGGGATACGGTCTATGTGAGGTATGCCCCTGGTTAGAACCTCGTTGGTAGGTTGCTAACCCCTGGTCGCGTCTGTGATAACTTGTCAGTTTAGCTATGGTGGGTAATGGCTTTGATAGGAGCTGCACTGGCACTAAGGTGTTCATGTTGTGGTAGCCTACTTGTGGTTGTGTACACCTCTGCAGAGTTAAAACCTATCCGGATAGCCGTGTCCACGGTATTGGACGAGTTACGGCTTGGTCACTTCACTAGTCCCCTGTTTTGGTGTAAGAAAGAGTTGGTGTTTGGTCGAGCTGAGAAATGTTTTGACGTGGGCTACGACAGATGGGGAATCTGGTAGCAACAAAATCTTGTATGAAAAAGTAGTATATTTACTATCAGAAGAAATAACTATGAAAACCCTTTGCAAAAACTAACCCTCTGCATGTGTAATAAAATTTGCTTTGCTGCTAAATAAACCATAAGCCTTCCTTGTTGCTATCCTGTGCATACTTCTGTTATACCCTCTGTGGTTGTGGTTGCGCTTGCTGAGTACGTATGTACTCACCCTTGCTTAATCTGTTGCAGAGGCAGACCCGGACTTTGTGCCTGAGGACGTCGTTTAGAAGGGTTCGTTCTGCACCCAACCTTTGCCTGTGTGTTAGGGTCACCCGCTGGAAGCCGCATGCGTTGCCACTCTGATGAAGACCTCTACGTTATCAACCTCTTTATCTGGAGCTTAGTGTTAGTTCTGTTTGTTGTGGCCCTGCAATGCCACCGTCTCCCGTAATGTTGTGGTTGTACTGAACTATCTGTTGTAATAATGTGAGCCAGCATCCTGGGACTGGTATTTGTATCACATTAAGTTCTCTCTTTCGAGGGGACGCTTCAATATCATGTTCCATGTGAGGGGCAAAAATATTACTATCAATATAAAGGTAGCTAATTGATTAAAGCACTTTCTATAAGTTTTCAAATAGGAGCAACTTACCCTCGACATACTCTTGACATACAAAAACAAAACTAGCAGAGGTACTTATGGTTTAGTCCCAATGACCACATACTCTCGACATTGTACTCAACAGTTAGACCTAACACCCCCACCCCCAGATATGGCTGACAACTCAAGTGGTGAAAGGGAAAAATCAGTAAAGTAACATAGATAGGAGGTGTGTGTACGGAATATACCTATACAGCTGATTGAAGAGAGACCCTGCAGTACCCTGCAGTACCCAGTATGCACTATCTGACATAGATACACCTGCAAAAAAGTTCACAGAAAGTAAATATATGCAAGACTGACCAGCTAACAGGCCAATATGACTGCACCATCCAATTATCACAAAAGAAATTAGCACGACATATATGTTCAACAAAGAGGGTCATAAAAGCAATGCATGAATCAATCTTCCTTATCAGCGCATAATTTATAAGCATTCACCCAAAAAATTGTAACAGTGTTCCATGAATCAGTTACTTTCTAAAGACACATAAATGGTAACAAATCACTTTCTAATTGACATTAGAAAAATGATAAGCTATGTCTTATGCAAGCTATGATTAGCACATAATTTAGAAGCATTCACCCAAAAAATTTTGACAAACAACAAACAAGATATCGGCCTATGGTGCCAATCAACATCTAGCTATCATTTTCAACAAAATAACCACATGCATTTTCTACCAAGGTTAGTGTCATTTGCTTGACAGATATCAATGCTTTGACTTACACCTGTGCAAAATTGAATTGCATCAATACTTGAGAATTAATCTATGAAACAAAGTACAATCTAAATCATAGGGAAGGAGAAGATCCAGCAATAATATTCTTGGATTCATCATATTCTATTTTACGCAGATCTAAAACTCCTAGGGAGGAAATAAGAACATAGATGCAGAAATACACACCTCCAGGCAATGCTCACGTCCTATAAAATCCAAATTGCTGCACCCACAGGTTGCCTGCTCAAAACTAGATAGTTAGGATAAATTATGACCTAAAATGGTGACTGATTGTAGAGAATCCAGCACAAATTGATTAGAAAATCCCCAAACTGAACTCTAGCATACCTCAATCGAACAAATCAGACTGAATCCCTAAATCAATCTAACAAATCAGACTGAATCCCTAAATGAAACACCATCAGATCGAATCGAATGGGATCCCTCACGAACAACACACGCACACAGAACAGAAATGACACGACTCGAATGGGATCCCCATCGGGGCGGCGGTATAAGCGAGCATCGAGGAAGTGCAGCTCCATGTCACAGGTCCCGACGGCGGCGGCGGCGGCGCGGGTGCAGGGTGGGGACGAGCAGGGGCACGCGGAGCCAGGGGACCGCGACGCAACGTCACTGCAGGAGCACCCGAAGTGGCCGCACAGGAAGAGGCGTCGTGCCATGATTCTCATGCCCTTGGGGACCCGCGATGCGGAGGCTGGCGACGCCGACGGCGGAGGCGCGCGGGAGGAGGAGGAGGAGGAGGTTGTGGTGGTGGATCCGCCGGATCGAGGAGAACACCAGGAATGGACAGGGGAAAATGAGACGGGGTCGGTGTGGGAGCATGACTGAAACAGAGACGTGCGTGGAGCCTCCGATGGAAAAGAGACGGGGATCAGAGGGGTTCTTGCGATAGCTATAGATGGAGGACCCCCTCGGGGTAGATTTTGGGATCTATAAATAGATCTTGCATCAACTTATGTTGTATATTTATTTGGTGTCAACTTATTAAAGAACACATAATAAATCATGTTGTGTGGTCCGGGTATCAAGTTGCTACAGACCCGCCCATCAACTTATGGAGTCTGTCAACTGATAATATAAACGGATGGATAGACTTATATATGTCACAAGTTATGTATTTAATAGCTTATAATGTATAAAATAATAGGCAACGTATCCTATGATAACCAACTTCATATGCAAACTATGGAAACTCCCATCACAGCCGATGGATCTCCATCCAAAGGCCATAGATAGAAGTCGGAAACTTTAGCACTTAGACCCTTCCACCATTAACTTTCCTAACCTAAAAATCCCCCTCCTAACCCCTCGATCTAACGCCGTTTTCGACGCCTCCATGGCTTGCAGTGTCTCCCCTTCCTCTCCCCATGGGCGCGACTGCCACCAGCGCCGCCGGCAAGACTCATCCACCCGCGTTCCGGCTGCCACTCGCAGCGCTCCTGCCCGGCCACCCGCAGCCACGACGTTGTCGAGCTCAGGCGTTGCAGCACTGGCCACCCATCCACCGATCCACGCTAGCCGACAACACCGTGTCACTAGGGGTGGTAACGGATCATGGCCCGTTTGTTCCTTCACAATCTAACTTGGCCCTAACAAAATTTAGCTCAAAAACTAGTATTATTTTGGCCCGGCCCTAATCCGATCCGATCCTTAAAATTTCTAGTACAAAAGTGAGGGCCTTTACCACCCCTATGTGTCACTGCGCGCCCCGGATGCCGGCGAGACTTGGACCAGCCTCTCCGCCGCCGTCGGCGTCGATGCCACTCAGGATTGGTTGAGGGAGGCGCCCATGAGCACGGACCCAGGCGGGAGCAAACTGATCGATTAGAACAGTACAATATGTCAATATTAGAGGACAGAGTCCCAGTGCCCGCATGCTGCAGAACAGCAGGTTCAGAGTTGAGACCAATTTACATAAAACGGTTTGGTTTGAGGCAAACAAATTGACCCTGCATCAGCTTTGGGAAATGAATGTCCTATTAGGTTACTGACTAACAAGTTCTCATGCAGCTCATTGCAAACTTGCAACATTGGTAGACAACATCAGCGATGGAGTTCCCTGACAAAAAGAAATCTGAATAATGCACATTTGGTTCAGCTGAGCAAAGATTCAGAGTGGAACGCGCGTCTGCTCGTCAAGACTCGAGAAACCAACACATCGGGTCGTCGTCTTGACTGCAAACGCATGATCAGCCAGCCTCCAAACAACCTGCCTCCATAGATCCCGTGAGGGGGATGTGGTGCTGGCAGGGGGACGGCGGCGCTGGCGAGGAGGGGGCGTCGGCGGCACTGGCGGCAGTCGCGCCCACGGGGGAGACGCTGCAAGCCACATAGGCGTCGAATGACTTTAGATCGAGGGGCTAGGAGGGGGATTTTTAGGTTAGCAAAGTTAATAGTGGGAGGGTCTAAGTGTTAAAGTTTTCCATCTCTCTATGGTCTTTGGATGGAGATCCATCGGCTGTGATGAGAGTTTTTATAGTTTGCATACGAAGTTGGTTTCCATAGGATACGTTGCCAAAATAATATGTATAATCATATTTGACTGAATAATTATTTTTTATCTGTAACGGTAAACAATATGTTTGTAGAACTTATTTTATCTATTTGAGAATAATTTGCAAAAATATATTATACTCATTTGTTAAAGACCATGTAATATCTTATATAGTAATATAGTATATCATCTAGCAACTTATCTGCAAGTTTTATTTTATAATATAAGTTGTTACTGTCACCGTATATAAGTTGGTAGGAAAATAAAATAACTTTAAAACATATATAATACGGGTCTTGTTTTGTTGATGTCATCGTAAAAAACACAATCATCATGCAAACGGAATTATAAACGAATATTTTATTTAAGCTATCATAATTTTAAAAACAAAAATGAGCTGGTACAAAGATGCTAATTAGTTTTATAAGTTTTTCACGTGTTCAGTTTAGACTATAAAAATATATGTACAGAACAAAATGTCATGATACATGCGTGGCTAACGAAGTCCATAACACATTAGACCGCATGAATACTACCGCCCACCGGCCAATCACGTAGGCAGGCCGTGCTAATCGCGTTCTTAACATCAAAAGGAAAAGGAAAAAGTCCATGCTACCTCCCTCAACTATCGTGTTTGTCAGTTTTATCTCCTTTATCCCAAAACCAGATATAGCACCTCTCTCATCTCACAATTCCGGTTGTTTTTCCTCCCTAAGTAGTTTTAAAGGTGGTTTTAAGAGTAATTAAAAATCCTAATATGTAACTTACTCTTAAAAATTTTGTTTTAGCTCAATTAAAATAAAAATAATTCCATATTTTTATAGATTTCATACTCTATATACTCTAGCGCTTAATAGGAAGTTATTTAAATCTTTTTATGCTCATGATTTGATTTTTTTGGCTAAAAGTTGCTCTCTTTTTTGGCTAAATCTTTCATAGTGATATGCATGTCTAGTGGCGAGCGTGGTAAGGGGGTGGGCAATGACTATGGTAGATTACACTCATTTTTTTTAAAAAAAATAAAATTAGATTATTTTTAATAAAATTAAACTTTGACCTAGCTTGTTTAGCTCGTCTCAAGTTGGGTTTCAAATAATAAACGAGACCATAATAAATAAAAATAACTTAATTTTGAAATAAAAATTCTGAATAAATAGCATGTGCATCTTTTTGGTAAAAAATCAAATCTTAATCATAAAATATTTACATAACTGATAGTTAAGCACTAGAAGATAGCCATAATTTTAAAGTTGAAGCCGATTTCATTTTATTTTAGGTAAAACAAATTTCTATAGATTTTCTAAGAGTAAGTTAGATATTAGACTTTTGAATTACTCTTAAAACCACCCTTAAAACCGCTAAGGGAGGAAAAATGATCGGAATTGTGAGATGAGGGAGGTGCCATGTCTGGTTTTGGTGATCAGGGAGGCAAAGCAGACAAATACTAAGGATGGGAATGGGCCGGCCCGGCCCTGACCTTGGACCCGGCCCTCATGGCCTCAAGGTCAATTTTAGAGGGCCATGGGCTGACCCAATTTAGTCTTTAACTACGGCCTCGATGGCCCAATGGGTAATGTGAGTCGGCTTTGTTCACCCTTTAGGCTATGCTTAAGCAAAAAATCGGATAAGTTTTTGCCATGTTGCTATTGAAAATTGCTATTTTTTTTAAAAAAATAATTATGTTGCTATAATACTACCGGTAATTACGTGCAAAGAAGGAAAAAAATATCGTACATGTACTGCTGGGCATCAACATGAAAAAAAATTATTCAACCAACATCTTGTATGCACTTAGAGATAGAGATGTAAAATTAATTTTTATGTGCGAAACTGCATATGGATGTAAATTGTTCGAGACTTTTGTGTCGGACCTATCATATCCATTGGGTCGGTAGGATCCGGCTCTATGGCCTCATTTTTCATTTGAGGTCGACCCGTACGACTCATTGGCCTTGTTTTTATGGGCCGAGTTAGCTACCCAATGGGTTGGGTTGACCCGGCCCATTCCCATCCTGAACAAATACAAAGCAGGCCTGCATGCTACCTCGAGCACTCCGTGGAGAAACCAAAGCAGGCCAGGCCGTCGAGCGTAGAGCGCGTTAGACTTCTACAATACTTGGCGCTGCCCAGAAATGAAGTGGGCCGGCGCTACTGCGCTTGTCACCCCTTCCCTTTAAATAAAGGGGAGGCCACTCCACTGCTCGTCCCCCCCCCCCCCCCGAGCGACGGAGCGAGTTCATTCATGGCGAGGAAGCTGTGGGAGCTGGTGCCACCACCGACCATGGCGCAGGTGGCTCCACCGCCGCCGCACCACCTCCACCACCACCACTCACCGGGATGGTGGGCTGCCCTCGAGGCCCTCTTGATCGTGCTCGTTGTGCTTCTCGTCCTTGCTGCCGGCCTCCGGCTGGCGGACATCCTGATGCGCCGCCGGACGGCGAGGCGGCAGGGCGCGCTGCCGTCGACCGTGCCGGAGACCCGATCATCAACGTCTCCGCTGCGGCAGACTCCCTCGCGGGACAGGCGTCCCCGTCCGCCGCCACCGCTGCTGCAGCTCGAGCTGGCAGCTCACCCGGCCGAGCCATCGTCGTCCACGTCCTCGGCGACCGTGATGCATCCGGCGCAGACATGGGGTCGGCCGAGGCCCAACAAATTAAGGTTGCCCGGACCCCAACAGTTCTTAGGCAGACCCACTCGAGGAAAGGTCCAATCGCCCCAAAAGACATGGGCTCTCCTTCGACAAATGGAACCAAGGGTAAAATGAACATTTCCTTAGCTTTCTCTCTCCTCCGCAGCCAAAAAATATTTTTCTAATCGAGGCGGTGTCTTTCAGCAAATTAGCACAAAATGAGAGTGTCCAGCAGCATATAACGCGGTCAACGGTGTGTTTCAGCAAACGCGCTCCACTTTGCATGTCCTGTAGCAAATTTTCCCTTCAGACAATATCTGAAAGCCAAGTCAGTAGGGCTAGCAGTCATCAAGAGAACGAGAGCCAGGCAACATTCAAGACTGAGGTGGATTCGCAAAGGTGATGTATGTATAAAACTTTTTATGCTCCATGTAGTAAAAAAATTTAAACATAATGCCATGAAGCATCCCATCACCAAACAGATATGGTAGCTATTCCTAATATGTTACCAATTCCATCACCAGCCACCAGCCCAATGGCCCCAGCGGCCCATCAGTAGCATTAATGGATTGGCCCAAATTTCCATTTCAATTTGGGTTTCGATCACCCTTGTAGTAAATTTGGGGAAAAAGACGAAGTTTGAACTACTTTTTGAGCAATCACGGGAAGGGGTGCCCGGGTGGACATTGGTGCAATTCTCAATAATGGACATATGAATTTGCTGGCTGTTGACAATTTTCAGATCCTGAACTCTCAAACTTGTGCAGTAGTGGAATGACAAAGCCATTAGAGCCTCCTTGCACGGCTTGAGACATAACAAAACTAGATCTTCCCCGAACGCGTTTATCACGTCCAACAACCACGCCCCGACTATCATCATCATCCCCCAAAACCAGTCTAGCTCTTTCCAACTTGCTGACCTGCCAAACCAAGCCAGTAGGCACTACTGGTAGTCTGGTACGGGTACCTTTCTACAAGAGAACAAGAGACAACAGGGCACGGCTTCTGCTGCAAGAAAAGTACTTCTCACTGCGAGTAACACTGGGCCCCTGGGACAGCAAAAGATAGGGAGAGCAGAGCATAAAAAGTTTGTAGTAGGAGAGAGACTCATGCCCCATTACATGGCAAAATTGCCAATTGCAAGAGAGGCAGCAAGTTTCATTTATCTCCCAAGGACTGTGCTTTGCCTCCCTCAACAACTCTCATATCCAGCACCCCATAATGAGCATGGAACATGTTATCAGGGAGTAGGACAATCCTGGAAAGGGCATGAGAGGTGGGGCAGATGGCTTTGATGAAGCCTTGAAAATGTTGGTTTCTCACAAGATTGGCTGATAACCCAGTTTGGAAATGTGACTAGGATGCAAGCTAATGTAACAAGGCAGGTGCACACTTTCTTCCTGCCCCACTTTCATTCTCAAGAAATTGAAACAAACAAAGCAACAAAACACCAGTTTGAATGACGTGAACGTGACACCCCGAGAATGAAGCAAAAAGGAAATTAGCGCCACTGGTGAAGTGGGATTGCCTGACGGGGATGGTGAGATAACAAAATAATATACACACAAAAATAATGCTCACTACTGCAACCTGATCTGCACAAAAATAATGACGTGCGTCTAAGGATGCATGCAATTGTGTGGAGGTGATAAATAACGTCATAACCATAGCCTATTTGTCATAAAATTATTTAACAATTTTCCATGATTATTATTATTATTATCTTTTATGCATTAAACGTTAAACAGGTAACAATAAGAAAAATGTTATGAAATGTTTTTTAAACTAACTGGCGTCAGCACCGCCAATTATATTAAAAAGGAGATCCCAGATGACCAACATACTGCCCTTGAAATATCAGCTCTTGTTGTTGACTTTCTGTTGCTTTCTATAGAAGAATATACATTAATGTACAAATACAATGATCAATACAATGAATTGCAGGTTTCTAATTAAATATCTACCAGAAATATGGCACTTTGTACATGCTTGCTACATGCTGCATAGTTGCAAATTACGACAAGAGCTCCACATAAATTCCTGAGTAAAGATAAAACATATCTCACTCCACATAATATATTTAGCAAAGTGTTAAAATTTCGTAGTAGTATAATCTCACGTCCCAGCTGGTCAAGGATTACCCAAAAAGGTTTTAAACCTGAGGCTAATCATGTTTCACCAAACGGGTGTTTGGAGCTGGGTGTATGAGTGTGTGGTCTCGGTTCACCATGAACCTAGGCATCCTTGGAACGGACACGGACACGAGAGCTCGCAGCTCAGCACATCACGCAAACGCCTACTGCATACTAATCGTGAGCCTGAACGACGGGCGGCACCTGATCTTGGCAGATGAACACAAGGATGGAACTCATCAGGGATGGATCATTGTCGGCTAGGGCTGTACAGGTGTATCATCACCTTTCAATTCTGCTCGTCCGTGCACCCTGCTGCGAACCATGGAATGAAAGCTTTGCTTCGTGGCCATGGAGCGTCAGCGTCCGTGGAGTTTAGGGTCTCGAGGTCGCATGCTAATTAACTTTCACTGATCAGTAATTACCGTGGTGAAATATAATGATAATGGCCTTTGCCTGCAGGTCCATCAGTTTTGGGGTGCACAGGACGGGAATTGGTCGCTGCTGGTGCGGATGAAATTCGTTGACCATTCCATATGCCACTCTAGGCTTGAATCTACAAACAACATCGCTTCATCTTAGCTTTTGCTGTTCATTTTGGCATCTTAGCTCGAATCGTCGTTGTTAAAGGTAAGTAAAACTTTGCTGAAACAACTATATATATATATATATATATATATATATATATATATATATATATATGAGCTGTTTTACCATGATTGGAGAGGTACCAAAGGTACCTGAAAATACCTGGTATTTTAAGTAAAAGATTAAATTAAATAAAAAAAAATGACATTATGGTAATCTTGTTTAATTGGGAACTATTTGTGGGAAGATTCATAGGCGAAAATCATGGGGGGAATCATAGACCAAGCGCCGGCGGAGGAGAAGCAGAGACGGTGAAAAAAAACACATTTTTTGCCATGAGAAATTACCCTTATGCTCTTTTTTAATTTTTTTAAAAAATATTAAATCAATAGTGGGTCCCATCATTTTTTTACCTGGTCCCACAAATTTGGTACCTCTGGGTACCTCCGGGTACCTCTATTTAGTAGTACTTTCTTTGTTTCCACCATCCGATTTCTCGAAACGGATGGCTCTAATTAATCCCAATCATTGTAAAATTTCTCTATATATAATCACCGTCCTCATAATTTCCCAGAATTTGATGGAGTCATCACAATCAAGGAACTAGCAAGTTGCTAGTAGCATTTGGAATTTTGGATCACCGGAGCCGAGCCATCATCTCCATCTCCACCACACGCCGCCGACGGTGACGAGGTGAAATGGGCGATGCTAATGCTACCCGTACCATCCAGTTGGGTGTGGCCTGTGATTTTGCAGCTTGCCTTTCCAGGGTTCTTGGATATGTGTCCCTTGATTTCGACCACATCTCACCGTAAAAATCCCCCGGTCCCCAAAAACTCCGATCTGTAGCCCATCGAAGCTGCAGACCAGAGACGACTGCAGGAGCTGTGAAGATCTGCGAGCTGCAGACCAAGGACGTGCATGCAGTGGTTCCTACTATTCCAGGCCAGTGTTCTCTGGCCACAACTTTGCATTGGCTTTAGTTTTGCTGCAGCATCACCCCAAAGCTTTACTTCATGCTATGGAAGTGCATACGTGATACGTGACATGCTAATCCAAATGCACCATACGCACCAGAGAACCATGTGACAAAACTTGTTCCGTGATCATCCAGAGGCAAACTGACGCGGTCGAATTGGCATTACGTGCGCACGATTTTTTTGAAACTTCAAAATTATCTGCTATTCTATGCGTACAATTTTATGTTCCAATTGGTCAAGTGTGTCTGCCAGTGCCGTTTGCACCGAATGTTATCTGAAGGCGGCCCGGTGCACCGAATGTGTCTGCCAGTGCCGTTTGCCGTATGGTCTCGGTTCACCACGAACCTGAAGCGCCTTGAACTGGGGAATAACGGACAGGCACACTAGAAAGAAGTACTGTAGCTTGTTGCATACTCCGATAGCTCAAACACCACGCAAACGCATCGCAAAACCGCAGCCGGCTTTAGATGAACGCACGCACGGGTGATCCGGTGGCATTGGCTTCTTGGATTCACCTTGCTGCGCTGCAAGGGACCGGCGGCAGAAGCCTGCTTGCTGGCCTGGCATCCATGGCGTTTAGGGGCTCGAGCTCCGCGTGATCAGTTGGCTGCTGATTGCTACTCTGCGTGGGATGAAATGAAATGGACCGAGTGATGCGTTGACCGGCTTTTGGCAGGCAGGATTCGAACTAGCTGGTTGCTGGCGCAGACAGCACTTGGCCTACGGCTAAGCTGGTTGACTGTTCCACCGCCGCTAAGCCCAGCACCCTGGTTTTCATGTCCTTCCGTAGTTGGGTTTCATCAGGTGACAATGCACGCTGTTCTTGAGCGATGTCTAACTGTAGGATTACTTGCTGAACCATCTGAAGTTGCATTCGCGCATTGCCAAAGCGACTTTTGCTCCACTTCTTCAGAGCACGCGTGCTGTACGTATTGAGCAATTTGTTGTACAGCACCATCAATGCCGAGTGGCCCAGGACAGGTTGGTTCCAGGTTTCCATTACCACATCAAAAAATTCCGGGACTCTTGTCAGAATTGCTCAAACTTAAAAGTTGCTATCCGGGGTGGCCTGTCCTGCTTGCAAAGGAACAACGGGCAATGACCTGACATGGAGCTCGCCGAGGCTTGAAGGCAGGTGCTGGGGAAAAGCTCATCCCACTCTTTGTTATAGAAAAAACGGTCCAGATGGACAAGAGTTGGAGAGATGCACGTTCGTTGCTGCAAGTGACTTCCTATTATGCAGAGCAATCTCCATCAATTCAGTGATAGGTGTAGTGTAGACTGCAGTTTGGGGAAAAAAAGACTTTAGTGTAGACGGGAAGGGGTGCCGGGTGGGTGAGCGTGATGGTCTGATGGAGACTGTAGCTTATACTTTCCTATCATGATAGGTTCTCAATTTGATGATGAGAAATCGCTGATTATGTCTCAAATAATGAGCTTGGAGAAGGGATTTTTGTAGCCTCTACTCTGATGGAATATGGTGGCGTTCCACAGTCAACTACTACAACAACGGGAGGGCCTCGCCTCGGATCGTCCCCCTCAGCGCCCCACATTGAACCTGGGCCGTCCGATACAGGCACATCCAACGGCCGCCCACGCGCCTCCCTCGGTGCCCCGCAGCCGGCCGCCGGGCTCCAGAACTGACCTCAGAGTGTGCTTCTGCTCCCGATTTGCGACCGAATATATCCTCACCTGATGAACGAATTCATGTGAAATTTTGCAGTATCGTAGGTACTGAGCATATCTTTCGAAAAAGTGTAAATTTGCTTGATTTGGTTGCGTATCCCGGGAGATATTGGCTCGGGAATCCGAACTGGTCCGGTCGGCGCCTTTGTGTGAGTTTGGTCGGGATTTCCGGCCGGCGACACGGGGAGCTCCGGCGAACAATCCGGTATGCCGGCATGGGCGCGTAGCAGGCTAGCAGGGGAATCCGGCGAGCCCGAAATCTCTCCAAACCAACGCCGTTTCGATGGTGTACGGCCGGCCAGAACGCGACGCAACTGACACACCTCGGGACACCATGGCCGGGCTGTGTGCGAGTTCCGGCCACGTCTGCGGGTGACACAAGTCACCTCGGTCTACTCGTGAGGCCAATTCTGTTCGTCGAATTCATCTTTCTGCTCGGAGCACAACACGATTTGCATCGATTTCGTGATCCAGGATGAACTAGGATGGAGTTTTGCAAGTTTCTTTTTGTTACCGATGATGTGACGGAAGAATTCGTCCAGGAAGAGGTCAAGGTAGCCAGGGGCGTACGTAGTACTCGTGTGTGCCTGATGATGGAACGGGCTGGTGGTCAAATCGAAATTCCGATACATGGTATGTGCGCGGAAACTTTTATACTAATTGTCTGCACTTGGATATGCGTAGTACAATACAATCTCACGTTCCAGCTGGTCAAGGATTACCCAAAAAAGGATATGCGTAGTACAACATCGCCAAGAGGGAGCTAAGCACGTGATGGACAATAAGTTGCAGACTCGCAGGGAGGAGCTAGTATTCTGAAGAAGTGAGCAAAGATCACAGGAGGAGACTTCTTGCAGCTGCGTATGTACGAGTTGCTTTGGTTGCTGAACTTGTTGGTGTTGGATAGGATCAGGTGATCGACGGGGGCATATTTATAGGTGCAGGAGATGGAGGCGGCGGGACAACGTGCACATCGCTACTGCTCTCTTCATGCTGGAGAGCTCTGGAGAGGAAAAGTCAAATTAAGGTGTTGTGTATGTTGCATACTTGCATGTGAGGAATGAGGCTCAGGCTCACATGGCAGCAGCATGAGGTTATTAGAGCGTTAGGCCGGCTCATTAAGCTCGCGAGCTGGCTCGTTAAGCTCGTTGAGCTAGAGTTAAAATTAAAATTGCTACAATAATATATATAATATAATAAATTATAGTATTTATATGGTCTTAATATCTCTAAAATCTACTCATCATATTATAATAATAAAATATAACCATAACATCATCTATATCTACATATATATATATATATAGCATACATATATTATTATTAATTAATAATTTGCTTATTAGTCTATTAAACCTTCTAGCTTATTTGGCTCGCGAGCAGCTCGCGAGCCAGCTCGAACTCGCTCGTTATACTAACGAGCAAAAACTCTTGCTCGATTCGTTAGAAATACGCACCAAGCCGAGCCGAGTCAAGCCGAGCCTGCTGCGATCCGAGCGAGTTAACGAGCTTCGAGCATTTTGTGCAGCCTTAGTGACAACAGAATGTCGTTCGTTCTGTTTGGTTACCGCCTCTACGGCTTACCCGGCCCGCTCAAGAAACGACGTACTACGTTACGTTGTGACTATCTCATCATCTATCAGTGTTACGATAGCTTTGCTCCTTCCAGCACACGAAAAATGGTGTGGAAGCAGCCGTCCTAGCATGCATGCAGCATTATCATGAACAATCGTGTGCCGCTTGTAATCGCAGACCACGCTCGGCCGCTGGCTTGCGGGTCCCACATGTAAAGGTGGTCTTGCCTATATTATGTGTGTTGATCCTAATTAACTAAGGCTCGTTTTTATTTTGCTTACACGTCGCAATCGATCGAAGCCATCACAAGGTACTAGTACTTGCATTTGTTCTAACGCTGAAAACTTTAACATTTCCACAGCGAAGGCTGTGTACGTCCTGCAGCTTGCGCACTACTCATCAACGACTCCCCCATGCCTTGACGGCCAAAATGCACTGCAAGCAGCTCTGGGAGAACTCTCGCAAGAACATGAATCGCGAAACGTGCGTGCTCACACACATGCAAGTGCATCGATCTATCGTGCTCGTGCCATGGCTCCGCCATATAGTCCATACTCTGCAACACGCTAATAATTTACACCGCCGCATGTTTCTGCTTTTCCTTTTTAGACGCAGCGCCGCCGCATGCATGCATCCTTAGACGCACGTCGCGTTGTGCGTGTGTGAGGCGACGCATGCATGCCCACTAGATGCATGCATGGATCCACACAACATCACCACGGTGTAGCGAGCACGTGATTACAACGATAGAGAAACGATCGGGGGTGACTCCAAGTCTAAACATACTCGACGAGACGTGCACGCTATACTGTTAATTACACTATGATTGACGCAAAGATCATTAATTGATAGTAAAAAGGCATCAATCGACTTAATTGCCTATTTCTAGATTGCTATGTGTATAGCTTGGTGACGATTGTCCAATAAGAACGGATCCAAGCATTCTACTGTAGGTAATCTTTTACTCTCTCCATACTGGTATTAGATGATGTTTAGAATAATGACACGGTCTTAAAAACGTAACTTTGACTTCTTATTTTTATAAAAATATTTATTAAAAAATTAATATATGTACACTTTTATTAAAAATGTTTTTTAAGACATATCTATTCATATGGTTTTTATATGGTGAAAGGGCCTCTAGCCTAGTGGTTAGAGAATCTGAGTAGCACCCAGCAGACCCAAGTTCGACTCCCTATAGGAGCGAATAATTGGGTTTGGAATAAAAAAAATATTAAAAATAGGTAGGGGCTTCCCCTCCCGACTTCGGTCATATGGTTTTTCACATTTCCAAACTCCACGACTTAAAAGTTATTCGTGATTTATATTCTCAATGCTTGACTAAAATCTTGTTCAAAACGTCATTTAAATGCTATACAGAGTGAGTATAATGTAAACTTAAAATGGTTATGTTTGTAATCAAATTAACTCTCAAATGATCATAAGTTTAGGACTATAAACAATATAATATAAATAAAAAATGAAAAAGTCAAAATTACTATCTTCAAGTATGTATAAAGTCCGAATAGTCCCCTAAAGTATGTTTTGGTCCGTTTTACATCCCCAGCTATCTCAATCGGTCCAGTTTATCCCTTTATAAGATTTATCTCTTTTTTTCTCCATGCATATATGTTATTTTGAGTTAAATTTTTTTGGTATAAGAGAGCAGATCATAAATTATATTAAAAAATACGTTATAATATTTTCATCATTATTTTAAAAGGCTACGATATGTAATAATAAAATAACTATATCGAATGAAATTTTATGAGAAATAATGATAAAAAACTGTATTATATTTTTTAGAAAATACTATATGTGGGTCTCTATCATTCAACAAACTTTTAACTTAAAATACCACTTTGGCATGAAGAAATAAAAAGAAAAAAAATCTTAGAAAGTGGTAGATGAGATTAATTGAAATGATTGTGGGTGTAAAATAAACCAAAGCATATTTTAGGGGTTATCCAGACTTTGTTCATACTGCATGCTGAGGCCACATCCAACATTATTTAGTATCACACGTGCTGCTGTGCTGGCTATAATAAGGATCTACATCATCTTTTTTCCCCTATGTAGAGGAGCGAGGGAGATCGAGGAAAGAGATGAGTTAACTCCACGCCCAGTTCGTTTGGATTATCAGCCACCAACTAGCAGTATTTTTCTCTCAGCAAAAACCAGCACCAGCCACCAACCAGCCAGCAGTGTTTTTCTCTCAGCAAAAATCAGCACCAGCCACGAGGCACTAGCCAGCATGTGTGTACAACGTTTAGGGAGATAGCAACAAAACTTACACGTTACCAGCCTAGAGTGTTGAGCTCTCTGTAATCCCTCGTTTTTAGGCATGTTTCGTGCACGTTGAACAATCAAAATGTTTTCGGGCTGTGCTGCCAAGCTTTCGGTTACTTCTTACTCCCTTCGTTTCAAATTATAGTTCATTTGACTTTTCTGACTTTAAGTTTGATCGTCCGTCTTATTTAATTTTTTGTGCAAATTATCATATTTTTACGATGCATTGTTTTATTAACAAAAAATCTTTAAAAATAATTTAAATTTAACTATATTTACACAAAATTTTTAAATAAAACGAGTGATCAAACTTGTGGTTGAAAGGGAGGTAGTACTTGCCAAGTGCCAACAGCTCATGTGTTATCCCTCCTACAACGACGCCGCCGTACGGCGAGGCCAACCCGAACTCGACTCTTTGCACATGTTCCTAGAAATAAACCCATTCCAAAAAAAATGGCTGGCCCAATTCATATTGTTCAACGCAGCTAAAGCTAATGGTAAACTGATTATGCCAACATACGACGAGCGGATGGTAAACATCTGTGACTTGTCAGCATCAACCCGGTCCTTCAAGAACGTAACGCCCCGCCCAAGTACAAGTCGTTGCCTAGCTGTTTAGCGCGGAGGCCACTCTCAAGTCTCAATAGCACTGATTAATTAATTTTGTTACCAAGAAGTCGATTACATTATTATATTTTTCCTTCTTAAATGTATCAAAAAAATGAATTATTTTATCCCGCAAAATATTTAATTATATCTAAATAAACCCTCTAGTATTTTATCCCTTTTTTCTTTCTCTTCATATGCAGTTGAGTTCTAATAAGTTCCAATTTTGTGGAGGTGATAAATAACGTCATAACCATAGCCTATGTCATAAAATTCTCTAACAATTTTCCATGATTATTATTATTATCTTTTATGCACTTAAATGTCTCCGTTGTTAAACAGGTAACAACAAGAAAAAAAGCTATGAAAATGGGGCAATAACTAGATGACCAACATACTGCCCTTGAAATATCAGCTCTTGTTGTTGACTTTCTGCTGCTTTCTATACAAGAATATACATTAATGTACAAATACAATGATCAATACAATGAATTTGCAGGTTTCTAATTAAATATCTACAAGAAATATGGCACTTGTATATTTTCTTTTTAGATAATGGAAAGCTTATTTCCGGCTTGCATGCTACAGGCTGCACATTTGCAAATTACGCCTAGTTTTTGGAGGTGCACGGTTGTGGGAGAACCGCTCCAGATTTTCTCCGCATTTTGCGTTCTGGCAGTTGCTTTCCGTGGCACCTTTTGCGCCCTGCATCTTTAGGTCAATATTCTGCAAGGTAATGCCATGGCACGGGACAGTCTTGCTGCAATTGAGCTTAATGGCGTCCTTGGTAATGGTTGTCCCCCTGATATGTTTTTGAAGACCACATTGCTGACCTCCACCGCTGATCCTTGAGCTTTAATTTGCAGCTTAGCCTTATTGCAGTAGTTTTGGTCGATGATTATTGAGTTCTTGACATTGTACATGACATTGTACAAGAAAAAAGCCATCAGTTCTTGTGACAGCACCGGATAATGTCAGCAGCATATGTGAAGTTCTCAGCGATGCATCTGCCTTTGATGAACCCATCAGTTTGATCATCACTGACCAGAAACTGAATGAACTGCCGTAGTCGGGACGTTAGGCCTTTGGTGCTTATTTTGGTGGAACAATTCTGTAGAGAGATTGGCCTGTAGTCTCTTGGGTGGCTGGCGGCTTGCTTCTTGGGCAGTAGGGAAATATACGCCATGTTTATACGCTTCAAGTCAGCTTGTCCAGAGTGGAAGTCCTATAAAAAGAGAAAGAGATCATCCTTCACAACATCCAGGCTGCACGGTAGAACCCTGGTCCAAAGCCATCCGGTCCTGGAGTACTGTTACACTCTCATGCCAAAGATAATATTCCTGAGCTCATGCAAGGTGAAAGGCTGGATTAGTTGCTCAGCTTGAAAGAATCCAGCCAGCCTCGTGTCCGAACAGAGCGAGAACAAATTTGGCAGAGGCACAATGTCAGTCGAAGTCCCCAGGAGCTCCTTGTAGCAGGCATGTAACAGTGAAGCTTTGCCCTGGAGAGAAGAAATGATCTGGCCATTCTGAATAAAGGTGGCAATCTTGTTGTTCCTTCTATGAACGGTAGCACTCATATGGTAATAAGCAGTATTTTCGTCACCAAGGCAGCATCGCTTTACTTTACCTCGCTGCCTCCAATATGCATCGACCATGGCTGCCTGCTTTGCTACAGAGTCACGGACAAGAAACCTTAGGGTGAATTTTGCATAATAGAGAGGACGCAATTCCTCAATGGAGTCCCATCATAGCGATAACAAGGTTACAATTGATGAGGAGCTGATCTGGTGGCCTTAAACTTGCCGCCCAACCCTTGAAGTCTGCTCTGGTTAGCTTGAGGCAAAGGCTAAGCTTGGGGCTTGGCCGTGGATTGAAGTTGTGGCTTAGGCCTCTGTACAACTCTTCTCTATAAATATAACACTGGCGCGCCGGTCTTACGTTAAAAAAAAAGAGTTGTGGCCTGTCATGAGTCACACTGAGCCAAGCAGATGCAGCAAGCTGTGAAAAGTTTGGATGCAATGCCCAATGATTATTGAATCTGAAAATTTTTGATTTAGGCACTTGAGTAGTAGATGCTGTCAGCTTCGAGTCAGTCCCTCGATCGATCTTTGTTCAGTTGAGGCTTCACATTCTTGGCTGCAACCTGTCGTTCGTTCTTGCATTGGCCTCGCGTACGTCGTCGTCGCTGGCGCTGCAGTGCAGGGCGTGTTCAGTCTCGACCGTTACGACGACGATCGACACGCAGGCGCTGGCCCACGGGCGACGCGTGTGGAATTGAAGGCCCGAGGCCGTCGTGCTCGTCCCCGGGCCGCGGGCCGCAAGCTAGCGCACGAGGCCTAGAAGACGAACAAAACCACGGCGTGGGGCGATGAGGTCGAGGCCCGCGGGGCTCTCTTCTTGCGCAGTGCCGGGCTCATGCACCAGTTCAACCCGGCCTAACCCCGGCCTGCATCATCTTCAACTCGTTGCGACAGGAGTGAATGGCATACGCACGTTTTCGTACCGCGGTCGTGCCGAGGAATTCACAAGACGACATGCGTTTCTGGTAGGCATATGCACTGCTCCTACGCATGCGTGCATGCAGGTTGCCGGTTGCCACACTGTTCTTTGATCGTTCTGGAAGATCACTTTCTCTTCGGGCTATACTTTTTTAGATAAAGGAACTTGCTGTTCCGGCCTCAACAATTGTCTGCGGCCAAACGAACACAACGTTGGCAGCAACTAGACTGCACAATTACAGAACCTTACACCAGCAACAGCACCTAGGCTGCAATCCCAAAACACTGAAGACTAACAACATGTATCTCACGCAAGATTACATGACAAAAGAGCCACACACACGCAGTCTACTTCTCTTCGGGCTATACTTGTTTCTGGATACCGGCAAATCACTCGATCACTAACAGTCGATCGATGCTTGATGGTCAATGCAAGGAAATCCGAATGCTGAAGATCGATATCCAGGTTGCGTCATCAGAGCTGTGCTAACTACTGCATGCTGCACTGAAATTTTTTGTACTGGATTGGATTGCATCACCATCACGTACCGATATGTTTACTACAGAAGACACAATGTAAAGCAAACTTCAATTCACTTCTCCGAATTTCTATGGCCTGAAACAAACGTACAGCTCTTTACTACTGTCACTGAATCTCTGGGACCCACCCGCCCTCATGGTCCAGTATGTGTTTTCATGGACTCATATGTACATAGACCATCCAACTGCAACCTTAATATATTTGATGCTATATATATATGGGCAAACTGATAGAGGAAATTAAAAATAGTTGTAGTGTCATGTGATTGTTAATTACTTCTCTCGATGTCAGTTTTAGTATCCATTTGGTTTTGCAAAGCAGCTGGCTAATAAACCAATCGAGAGCTTAGCTCTGCCAATGTCGTCGCGTAAACTTCAGCTTATTGTGTTCTTGGCGCATCTCCTCGCGCTGCTCTTGATGGCCACAACTCAAGAAGCTGCAGGCACGAGCTCCTCGAGGATCATCAGTTTCTTCTTTTGTACCTTTGGAATTTTTTACTATATATTCACTTTGTGGGTTCATGGATTTTGCAAGACATGATTGCAGCATTATGTCAATTGAGAATGAGACGCAAAATCTTCATGTCTTAAAAGTTGTGTGCGGATTTGGCCACTGGATCTCAGCATTTGAAACTTAGGAGATCGCAACTCGAGGGCTGAAGTCTCTAGCATTACTGTGTAGACACGGTGGAGAACGCATCAAGATTCAAGACATACCAGGATATATAGCAATGGGTATGCTAAGGATGCCAAATTCCAAAACACGGTCATGTACAATGCCAAGACTCAAGAAGAACCCAATAATAATCATCGATCAGAACTACAGAGGGACAACCATTAAGGAGATGCCATTAAGATGAATTGCAGAAGAATGTCCCTTTCCATGGCATTACCCTGCTTGAAAATGCAATGCAGCAAGGGCACCATAGAAAGAACCCGCCAGAATTCAAAATGGAGAAGTTTTGGGACGCAGCATGTAGGTGCTTTAATGAAATTTTTGGCCAACTAAAATTTGTGCTAGACAGATGCTGACAGCACTTGTGCCTTGCTGTCTATATCATCTTTGATCATATAAAATATCTTATTCATATAAAATCTTGATTATACGGCCAGTTCATTTCTGCTGTCTATATCTTTGATCATATATCTCTACTTGTGTAAGACTCATGTACTCCATACAGATGCTGCCAGCTTTTGTCCCTTGTTTTTTCATGCATGGCTGCATGCATGTATATCTCTAGTTGACGTAATCTTTTTTTTTCAAGAACTTGCCTTGTCAAGCATTTCATTAAGGAGAAGAGATAGTTTACAGCAAAAACAAGACCACTCACCTATAGAACTATGACTATTATGAAATAATGAAAGAGAAAAAATGACCTAAAACTAAACAAACAAGAAAACTTGGGCACTATGAAAAGCAACAGCTGTGTCATCCCCGCCATAATCCAACATTGGCCCTCCTCCATGACTCTCTTAATGACATCGCGCACCGTATCCGCTTGTCCCCTGAAAACTCTCTCATTTACGCTGCAACCAGATTTTCCATACGGTTAGAATAACAAATGAATCAAACTCTTTTCGACTCGCCTTTGCGATCAACTTCCACGATTGAAGCCACCAATTTAGCAATTCCGCCTCGGGAAGCGGCATCAAGGTTGGATAGCTTGACGCTAACAGCAGTTTAAACCAACATTCCCTGCTAAACACATATCCCAGGAGGGTCTATCATTTCAGGTTCATGGGAGCACAATGCGCATTTCCCGTGGCTTGGTAGGCCATGACGATTAAGGTGATCTGAGTTCCAACACACCTTGTAGACCGCCAACCAAAAGAAAAAAAATTGCATTTCAAAGGTGCTCTAGATTTCCAAATTGTATTGCTGCCTGCTGGATAGACCCGATATCTTTGGTCATACGTGATGTCGATATATGCACGTGTGACCAAAGATATTGCCGCCGGTGATGTCGATATCTTTGGTCACACGTGCATATATCTTTACCCTGACCCATGTATTCCATATAAATGCTGCCAAATCTTGTGCCTTGATTTTTTTCATACCCAACTCGATCTTGGTTTTCTTGTTAAATTTGTTTTATTACTTCATATATTTAGTTCTATATCTTGATTTTACAGGTTGGATTGAGTTATCTGTATTATTTCACGGATATCTTGTGCTTATGTAATTAAGACCATGATTATATGTATACAGGGTAATTCTTG
Organism: Echinochloa phyllopogon; assembly: GCA_033239725.1. Taxonomy (NCBI): domain Eukaryota; kingdom Viridiplantae; phylum Streptophyta; class Magnoliopsida; order Poales; family Poaceae; genus Echinochloa; species Echinochloa phyllopogon. Next base: position 2,893,473 of record BTCW01000009.1, on the reverse strand, counting down.
CTGTCCATTTAATTAATTACATATATCTCTGCTAGTCTGTGTAATCCTAGCCCTGACTCGTACTCTATATAAGTGTGGCCAACCCTTGCGTCTTGCCTACATCCCAACTCTTGATACAATTCTAACAATCAAATGAGGAGTGGACGTTGTCATGGATTGGTGTGCGTGGCGGTCGTATTCTGGTTCGTCCTACTCTTTGCGTCAGATGCACAGTGTAAGTATTATTCCTCTCTTCCCACTCCTTTTCTTTGAGCGAGATAGATTTAACTACAAGCGCATTTCATTTGGCTATCTATTTGCACAAATAATATTTATCCGTGTGCATAACATGAATGCACTTCTAGTAGCGCGCGGGCTGCTGTGCATCAAGGAGCTTGGTCCTCTGTATTTTGTTCTGGGGCTGTCTGGTATTTTTGTTCTGGGGTTAACTGGAGTTCCCCGTCTGATGTTGCGTGTGTGAGCCTCGAGGAGCTGGTTCCTCTGTATTTTTGTTTTGGGGTTAACTGGAGTTCCCCCATGAATGTTTGTTCTGGGGTTAACTGGAGTTTCCCAATAAATATTGTCCCGATTGCTTTATCTATAAAGCTGGCTACGGTCTTTTTAGAAATAACATAAATACACTTATTTTGAACAAAAAGAGTTAAAGGAGTAAAAAAAAGTCAATGAACAGGACACGGCTATCGTGCCATCCGTTGCGCTTTAGGGGAGCGCGGTGCCCACCATCGTCCTATAATGCTGCTACCGCCGCGTGCCGCCCGGCTCTAGCGCGCGGCCTCCACCTCCGTCGCAGCTCATGTTAACCCGTTGAGCTCCAACGTCTCCCACAACTCAACGTCACCCCGCCGCCTTCGCTCCCCTGCACGCCGCCTGTAGCCACCACCCGCCAACGAGCCACCCTCTATACCCGTCGTGCTCTCACCCCCGCCGCCAACACCACCCATTGAAGATCCCCCACCTCCCCGGCCAAAGGCGCCCTCGCCTCCCGGCCCTCAGCCCGACCATGACCACTGCTGGGTCGACGCCGCCCCGGCCAACCCTTCTGAGCGACCGAAATCCTCCAACCCAAGCTTAACCTCAAATCCTAACCTAACCGGTGGCGGCGCACGGGTCGCTTGCAATCGTAAACGCGAGAGCGGTCTATAGATAGACTTAACGATTACTAATGCATGGTATCTATATGTATATATACTTGTATAGTACATTATAAAAAGGTTGAGAGATTGATAACCGTTCCAGAGGCCATAACGGGCTAGCTAAGGGTACTCTTCTTGCAAGAAGATGGTGTTGTCCGCCGATGATCTCCGGCAGACATGCACGCCCAGCTTTTGTGTAGAGCGCTAATAATAATTAAGCGTATAGTATGCACCTGACCTCAGATTTGACATAAAAAATCATTAGCAACAATAAATGCTTATTACATGCTAATGAAACGTCGATTACAACAGGTGGTCGTCCACAGCTACCCGAGGCTAAAAGCATAAGGAGCATGAGTAATACTAATTCTACGGTGGTTGACTTCACACTACTAGAAAACCCCCTGTAAACCCCCTGTAGGTACGCTATATTTAGATATAGGCACGCTTTATTTCATCTCTAATGCATAGTAGACACGGTTTATGAAAGCGTGTCTGAAGCGTTTTCGTATGGACCGTGTCAGACTTTGTAGACACGATTTATTTAAGTGTTTCTATAGTAAGAAAAGACATTTCATCGATACGTTCGACGCATGTCTATATATATTGATACATTTTGGTAGACACATATATAAAATGTGTCTACTTGTGTAGCTACGTAGTTAGTAACACGGTATTTTGTTTCAAAAAATATAGAGACAATCTCGTACAAACATTTATAAATCATCTCTAGTTGTGTAGACACGGTTCATTGTGACGTCTTAATACGTGTTTGGCATGGTGGACACGTGTCAGCTGATATGGCAGGTGACGTGGCGGATGACATGGCAAGTGACGTGGCGGATGGCATGGCAGGTGACGTGGCAGTTGATGTGGCGGATGACACGCTATCTAATAACATCTAAATGCGTGTTAATAATTGTAGAAACAATATCATAGACACAATTTTATTACGTATGTACAAACATAGACACGTTGTATGGTAACACCTACATTGTGTTAACAATTTCATAGAGACATTTTTATCATGTGTGTACAAATATAGACACGATGTATAGTAACACCATATAGTGTATTAAGAAATGTAGAGACGATATAATGCATGCAATTTATTCGTGTGTATTGTTACAATATGATTCTTTTATTTATATTTGGAATTTTCATTTAATCCATAGGATTAATAATGAAAAATAAATCATCCAACAATGCATTCACAATCAATTCTTTTGCTTCACAAAACAAGAAGCTTAGTAATCCAAGAACCAACAGATCCATTGAGTACATTTAAAAAGACAATTTTGTTCATAAAGAAATAAAGATATATAGTTGCAACAGTAATACTTGTAACTTTTTTTTCTAATAGCTAAATTCCTATCTTGCTTGTTTCCCTCCTTCCACGTTGTTTCAGGTATGACTTGAACGCGTAGCCTCTTTCACCTGTAATAGAGCAACAAATTAGATAAACAACACACTATAAATACTAGTAGTTTGCCCGTCCTAACGCTACGGTAGAAACTAAAAAAAATATTAATACAGTTTTAGCCATCACGAATGCTGGTTGCAAGGCAAAGAAATTATTTGGAGATACTGAAATGCAAGATGAACTATAACCATCAACACATCAACATAGTTTTTTAAAATCGAATGGGAAGCTCACCTAACGACAGAATTGGCGTGGCTTGATCTGCCACCACATCTCCATTAGCTTGCTCCTTTTCTAGTTGACTGCAGGTGAAGTGGAAATAATCTACGAGTATTCAATCCAAAGCGGTTGTAGCATCAATAATACTCTCCAATATTCAACAAATGGTATTAGAATTAAAATACCCAATATTCTTATCTTATTACACAACATCATAATTTCAACTGAAAAGTATTGCATATAAAATTCATGATGGCAAAGACCGTATTTAACAACACCGTATATGGCATCATGAATTTGGATGAAACAACTGATACATGTAGGCGAGTGTTACATATAAGTTTTAACAGCACCGTATTTGCTCTAGAACAAGGGGATCTGAGCTCGGATTATAACATTAGTTACAGTTATAATATTTGCTGATGACCAAACAGTAACATTAAAAAAATTCAGTTATTCAAATCAAAGATGATTTTTAAGATCACCTGTGATGAGGACATCACCGGCTTAGATACGATCATATTAATGGCTTGCAAACCAAAGGTGAATCAATCCTATATCACAATTATTGTTGGTACATTCGATGAATTGATGCTGCGCCATGATGTGTGTTCATTCTCATTTTCAGAAATACATACATGGATTAAAAAGAGTGCTAGACACATATGGAAGACATGGAGGACCAAAGAAGTTGATTGGGGACCAATTCTAAGTATTCTCACGTCCCCCATCAGGTTACCACGTCACATTGGCCTAAGGAAGGAAAGAGACCAAATCCAACACGTTTTGGAAAGTCTGGATTCGGACTGCAGGAAAGTGCTGACTTACGACGGCCACCACGGTTTCATACGGACTCCGTTTTGGGCGTTTAAGTACTTGATGGAAAGCTTACCAAGTCTACTTTCAGATGATCTGGACTCACCCTCGTACCTGTTCAGATGCGGCCGCAATCATCGATTTACTACAGAGACCTTTTCTGCCCACGGTGCTGCGTCACCTTATTTTGGGCCAATGGGCCGTGTATCAAGTTGGGTCCATTAGGGGCGCGTCCTAGGGTTGTAGGACGATCCCAACCTCGTCCTGGTCGTCCTCCACCCTCTTTTATACCTCCATAGCCGCCACAAATAGATTGAGTTTTGTTTAGATCAAGTTTAGCCATTGCTACTTTCTTGTAAGCGCGCGTGCTGGTCCAGCCGCCTGTCTTCGAGTCGACGGAACCCCACTTCGTTGGTGATTGAGTTTGAGATTGAGATACTTCAATTCCCATCTAGTAAATTCAGTACTTGTATCATACTTGTTCTTACTAGTTCTTCGATTGCTTGCAGGACAGGTCGGGTGACGCGCCCCCACAAGATCGCGGCATCCATAGGAGGTGGTGTATCGGTCGCTAAGGCGCAGTCTTTGAAAGGTTGTAGTCGGGCCGTGAACGTCGTCTCCTCCAATCGAGTTATCCCCCACGCCTCTCATCGAAAGATCGGGCACAAACCCAATCTGTTTGTGGCGGCTATGGAGGTACAAAAGAGGGTGGGGTTGGGGTCGTCCTACAAACCTAAGACACGCCCCTAATGGACCCAACTTGATACACGGCCCATTGGCCCAAAATAAGGTGACGCAACACCGTGGGCAGAAAAGGTCTCTGTAGTAAATCGATGATTGCGGCCGCATCTGAACAGTTACGAGGGTGAGTCCGGATCCATCTGAAAGTAGACTTGATAAGCTTTCCATCAAGTACTTAAACGGCCAAAACGGAGTCCGTATGAAACCGTGGTGGACGTCGTAAGTCAGCACTTTCCTGCAGTCTGAATCCAGACTTTCCAAAACGTGTTGGATTTGGTCTCTTTCCTTCCTTAGGCCAATGTGACGTGGTAACCTGTTGGGGGACGTGGGAATACTTAGAATTGGTCCCCAATCAACTTCTTTGGTCCTCCATGTCTTCCATATGTGTCTAGCACTCTTTTTAATCCACGTATGTATTTCTGAAAATGAGAATGAACACATATCATGGCGCAACATCAATTCATCGAATGTACCAATAATAATTGTGATATAGGATTGATTCACCTTTGGTTTGTAAGCCATTAATATGGTCGTATCTAAGTCGATGATTAGGGCTGGCTAACGAGCCAACTCGTCTCGGCTCGGTCCAGCTCGAGCTGGCTCGTTAAGGTAACGAGCCAGCTCGGCTCGGCTCGTTAACGAACCGAGCCAGAGAAGCGGCTCGGCTCGGCTCGTTTGCCAGCTCGAGCTGGCTCGTTTAGCTCGCGAGCCAGCTCGTTTATTATTATTATACATGTATTTTTTTTGTAAAAAAATATTTATGGTATACTAAAATAAAAAGACAACTATTTTATACATATTTCAAGCTAAAAAACTCAGATAGAAACAATAGTATTTCACAATATGATATTATAACAGCATAAATTATTATAATTACGTAATATATTCATGGCTACCTCCATTCACCATTAACATATTCATGAATACGTAACAAGATCACCGATGACCAATCCATCTAAGTACCATATCTCCATCGTTTAGTTTATGAATTAAGTTGAACATAGCAAGTATCCAGGATATCACACAAATAAAATACATGATGAGCTATACACTCTGGCTCGTTATAGCTCGCGAGCCGCTCGCGAGCTGGCTCGAGCTGGCTCATTAACATAACGAGCTAAAACCTTGGCTCAGCTCGTGAACAATTTAAAACGAGCCGAGCCGAGCCGAGCCACTAACGAGTCGAGTCGAGCGAGCTAACGAGCCACGAGTTTTTTGTCCAGCCTTATCGATGATGTCCTCATCACAGGTGATCTTAAAAATCATCTTTGATTTGAATAACTGAATTTTTTTAATGTTACTGTTTGGTCATCAGCAAATATTATAACTGTAACTAATGTTATAATCCGAGCTCAGATCCCCTTGTTCTAGAGCAAATACGGTGCTGTTAAAACTTATATGTAACACTCACCTACATGTATCAGTTGTTTCATCCAAATTCATGATGCCATATACGGTGTTGTTAAATACGGTCTTTGCCATCATGAATTTTATATGCAATACTTTTCAGTTGAAATTATGATGTTGTGTAATAAGATAAGAATATTGGGTATTTTAATTCTAATGCCATTTGTTGAATATTGGAGAGTATTATTGATGCTACAACCGCTTTGGATTGAATACTCGTAGATTATTTCCACTTCACCTGCAGTCAACTAGAAAAGGAGCAAGCTAATGGAGATGTGGTGGCAGATCAAGCCACGCCAATTCTGTCGTTAGGTGAGCTTCCCATTCGATTTTAAAAAACTATGTTGATGTGTTGATGGTTATAGTTCATCTTGCATTTCAGTATCTCCAAATAATTTCTTTGCCTTGCAACCAGCATTCGTGATGGCTAAAACTGTATATCCTGGATAAGGTCAGCGAGACATGAAGTAGGAGGAGAGAATGCTAGATATATACCTGATAAATAAATCCGACAGCACTGCAAAGGCTGCATTTCAAAAATGGTATGAACAGTTCGATAGAGTTCACTATCGTTATCTTCTCATTAGTCAAGTATGAAGCTACAAGATGAACAAAATGGAGAAAAAAAAAGCTTCAGCCAACGAATGACAGCCCAGTCTCCACAAATCAAGAACACCACAAGCGGAGCTAGTGCTCATCTCGCCCGGCAGCAACGGAGCCGCCGATGCTGGGTGCCGTGGGTGGATGGCCCCTGCCGCCTTCACTTCTCCTCGCCTTGCCGCGGGGGTAGGGGTGCCTTGGCTGAAGGGCTCACGGATCGACGACGTTCTGCAGATGGTGTTACGGCCTTGGCTGAAGGAGATGGATCGATGCCCCGATCTACTGGGGAAAAGGAGGAGACACGGGAAGGGAGGGGGGAGGTTAAGGCGGAGTTGGAGGTTAGGCTCGCCAAATATTTCGCTAATCTGGTGGGAACGTGACGGTAATTGGCGGCGAAGATTTGATAACGCCTGGCGCCAAATGAAATTGAACAGGAGGCGGCCTGACGGGAGGAGAGAAGGTAGCATGGGGATAAGGAAGTTGACGTAAGGAAAAAAAAGGTAATATAGGCCCCACCTAAGGATATTTTGATTGCACAATAGTAAACGTCAAAGGTCCATGGGTTGGTTTTGAACATTTCCTAATCCTAAAGAATATTTTCGTGAATTCAATTTATATAGTATTTTATTTATGATAATAATGACGAATCACTACATTTTTTTTCAATTGTGTACCATTAACAGACGTAACCAGCATGACTGACACAAGTAATATTAAGGATCCTTGGTCTATAAATATTCATCCTGTGTGGAAGTCGTAACTAAATGCACACTTTATTTTTCCTGATGATGATATCATTAACAATGTGATGAGGACATCACCGGCTTAGATATGACCATATTAATGGCTTGCAAACCAAAGGTGAATTAATCCTATATCACAATTATTGTTGGTACATTCGATGAATTGATGCTGCGCCATGATGTGTGTTCATTCTCATTTTCAGAAATACATACGTGGATTAAAAAGAGTGCTAGACACATATGGAAGACATAGAGGACCAAAGAAGTTGATTGGGGACCAATTCTAAGTATTCCCACGTCCCCCATCAGGTTACCACGTCACATTGGCCTAAGGAAGGAAAGAGACCAAATCCAACACGTTTTGGAAAGTCTGGATTCGTACTGCATGAAAGTGCTGACTTACGACGGCCACCACGGTTTCATCCGGACTCCGTTTTGGGCGTTTAAGTACTTGATGGAAAGCTTATCAAGTCTACTTTCAGATGGATCCAGACTCACCCTCGTACCTGTTCAGATGCGGCCGCAATCATCGATTTACTACAGAGACCTTTTCTGCCCACGGTGCTGCGTCCCCTTATTTTGGGCCAATGGGCCGTGTATCAAGTTGGGTCCATTACGGCGCGTCCTAGGGTTGTAGGACGACCCAACCTCGTCCTGGTCGTCCTCCACCCTCTTTTATACCTCCATAGCCGCCACAAACAGATTGGATTTTTGTTTAGATCAAGTTTAGCCATTGCTACTTGCTTGTAAGCGCGCATGCTGGTCCAGCCGCCTGTCTTCGAGTCGACGGAACCCCACTTCGTTGGTGATTGAGTTTGAGATTGAGACACTTCAATTCTCATCTAGTAAATTCAGTACTTGTATCATACTTGTTCTTGCTAGTTCTTCGATTGCTTGCAGGACAGGTCGGGTGACGCGCTCCCACAAGATCGCGGCATCCATAGGAGGTGGTGTATCGGTCGCTAAGGCGCAGTCTTTGAAAGGTTGTAGTCGGGCCGTGAACGTCGTCTTCTCCAATCGAGTTATCCCCCACGCCTCTCATCGAAAGATCGAGCACAAACTCCAGCGGGTTCACATCAGTTGGTATCAGAGCCCAAAACGGAGTCCGGATGAAACCGTGGTGGCCGTCGTAAGTCAGTACTTTCCTGCAGTCCGAATCCAGACTTTCCAAAACGTGTTGGATTTGGTCTCTTTCCTTCCTTAGGCCAATGTGACGTGGTAACCTGATGGGGGACGTGGGAATACTTAGAATTGGTCCCCAATCAACTTCTTTGGTCCTCCATGTCTTCCATATGTGTCTAGCACTCTTTTTAATCCACGTATGTATTTCTGAAAATGAGAATGAACACACATCATGGCGCAGCATCAATTCATCGAATGTACCAACAATAATTGTGATATAGGATTGATTCACCTTTGGTTTGCAAGCAATTAATATGGTCGTATCTAAGCCGGTGATGTCCTCATCATTCTCCCCTTCTTGGCTGCAAGTCGTCGTCGACTTGCTCTGGTGGCATTCTACGGCGATTGCTTTGTTGTTTAAGCACGGAAGTACATCCATGTTGCATGACCACAACCAGCAATGCTCCCCTTCTTTGGGCTGACCCTGTTGCTTAAGAGAAAAACTAGCGAAACTTTGCAAAACATCGTTAGTCTTAGTGCAGCCCTCTATTTGATTATGATATTGTAGCCCAAAAGGATATTCCAGATTAGAGCAGATATAAACTTTATGCACCAAATACTCTCCTTTGCAATTATACTTGCCAACAAAGTGATATGTATAATTAGACAAGCATGAAAATTCAGAATATGCAAAAAGTTTCTCCTCTAAACATTTTAGATCACAAAGAATATCAAATTCAATATAACCCAAAGTATTTAAAGAAGACATCAATTTCAATTCATCATGTGCACAAGTAATAGGATGGAAAAGCTTTGTTTCAGCACATGTGTATGGTTTCAAATAAAAAATATCACTCTTATTCACTACTTGTGGCATAGAAGTACAAGAAGCATCATCGCACAAGTTCTCTTTATCATAAGGAACAACAACTAATTCTTCTTGTGACAAAATCAAATCAGTTGTAGGTTCCACATTTTGATTAGCATACAGAGTGGACAAATTTCCAACACTATGGGACACATCATTCTTGCAAGTACTATTAGATGAAAGAATTTCCTTTTCAGCACTCATAGCAAGCCAAAACAATGAAGCAATATTGTTGTATGATTTGCTAATTAGCATGGTTCGAATTTCAGAATTAAGCCCTTTCATGAACCTACACATAACATCTTTCTTGCATTCATCTAATCCACCAAATATGACACAAATTTTAAACCTATGATAGTATTCTTTGACAGTCCTACTGCCTTGCTTCAATTTGTCCAATTTTTCAAGTAAACAGTCAGCATAATATTCTGGAACATATTTATCTCGAAAAAAGCATTTTAAATTCATTCCAAGTTTGTGGAACTTTGTTGTGCCTACAAATGTGTTTCCATGTAATCAAAGCATATTTTATTAAAGCACCAGATGCAGCAAAAATCATTTCATGTTCAGACAAGTCATAATTATCAAATTCTGCATCTACCTTAAGCTCCCCATCAATATAAGCTTCAGGATCAAACATACCAGCATATAATGGCAAATGTTGAATGACATCCTGAAGATGAGGGTCTAGTTTCAACCGCTCAAAAATCTCTGTATCACCTACCATGATTAGTTGACAACAAGAAACACAAAAATAAGATGTATCCTCCTGTCAACTACTAGATGTGTTGGTTTTAATTCTCTCAAACTATCCTTGTTCAAACAAGCTCTTACAAATTCTTACCAAGCCAAACAGGTGGTGACAGCAACCAACAAGACAACAACCTCAAAGATAGTGTATCGGTGCTGCAGCAACAAGACCTGTCAAACTGTAGTCGGATATGTGGAGCTATAGGTGGGCTGAAACAAGGAATAACTAGCACCATGTTAATTAAAAAGCAAGCTGAATAATCGTTCAACGGCGGCACTGTGCTGTTCCTAGTCTAGACCGTGCTAGAGACGCGAGCCTCGACACAAGGGAAGTTACAATGCACCACCGAAAATAATAGATACTCACGATGAACAGATCAGCCCCCTTTCTTTCTTTCTTTCTTTCTTTCTTTTTTTTCTTTTATTTTTTTTTATTTTTTTCTGTTCCTCTTCTTTTTGGGGACTAAAATCTTTTGATTGATGCTATGACAACCAAAACAAATGGCAGCATACAACCCCTAACAAAATAGATTTACAATTCTTATTTCAGCTAACCAGACACGCAAATCTCAAAGGCGATTGCGGAGTGCTCAGAAGGAATTTTTGAGCACGGTCAGATCCGTTGGAAAGCACACGAGTTAACCTTTCCAGATTGTACTAAAACACCTGATTTGGATATCGGACGTGGAAACTGCGGCAGTTTTCTTCTCATGCTGGACAGGGACTCAGAATCAGAAAGTGACAAGAACTCGAAACTCTAAAGGATTAAACTAAGACCAGCAACTCGACGCGACCGATGCAACCGAAAACTCAACAAGCCCTAACTAAGCAGTACTAGCAAAGGCTCAAAGGGTTTATAGGATTGCAATAAAACTAATCTACTATTTTTTTGGCTTTTCTGGACTGTAGGAAATTAAAATCAGCAAAGAATTGGATAACTCTCACCGATAAACCTCGCTCTGATTACCAACTGATGTGAACCCGCTGGGGTTTGTGCCCGATCTTTCGATGAGAGGCGTGGGGGATAACTCGATCGGAGAAGACGACGTTCATGGCCCGACTACAACCTTTCAAAGACTGCGCCTTAGCGACCGATACACCACCTCCTATGGATGCCGCGATCTTGTGGGAGCGCGTCACCCGACCTGTCCTGCAAGCAATCGAAGAACTAGCAAGAACAAGTATGATACAAGTACTGAAGTTACTAGATGGGAATTGAAGTGTCTCAATCTCAAACTCAATCACCAACGAAGTGGGGTTCCGTCGACTCGAAGACGGGCGGCTGGACCAGCACGCGCACTTACAAGCAAGTAGCAATGGCTAAACTTGATCTAAACAAAAACCCAATCTGTTTGTGGCGGCTATGGAGGTATAAAAGAGGGTGGAGGACGACTAGGACGAGGTTGGGTCGTCCTACAACCCTAGGACGCGCCCCTAATGGACCCAACTTGATACACGGCCCATTGGCCCAAAATAAGGTGACGCAGCACCGTGGGCAGAAAAGGTCTCTGTAGTAAATCGATGATTTCGGCCGCATCTGAACAGGTACGAGGGTGAGTCTGGATCCATCTGAAAGTAGACTTGATAAGCTTTCCATCAAGTACTTAAACGCCCAAAACGGAGTCCGGATGAAACCGTGGTGGCCGTCGTAAGTCAGTACTTTCCTGCAGTCCGAATCCAGACTTTCCAAAACGTGTTGGATTTGGTCTCTTTCCTTCCTTAGGCCAATGTGACGTGGTAACCTGATGGGGGACGTGGGAATGCTTAGAATTGGTCCCCAATCAACTTCTTTGGTCCTCCATGTCTTCCATATGTGTCTAGCACTCTTTTTAATCCACGTATGTATTTCTGAAAATGAGAATGAACACACATCATGGCGCAGCATCAATTCATCGAATGTACCAACAATAATTGTGATATAGGATTGATTCACCTTTGGTTTGCAAGCCATTAATATGGTCATATCTAAGCCGGTGATGTCCTCATCACAATGACATTAGATCCACAACAACAAGTGATGAACGGCTACTCATGGTTCCTAAAGAAGGTAAGAGGCAACCAGAAAGAAACCGGTATAAACAATTATCACCAATCTTGTGGATGCAAAACACAAACAATTATCACCAATCTTGTGGATGCAAAACACTGGCACACTACTCTGTGCAATACACATCTAAGAAAATTGAAGCAAAATGTGCAAATGCTAAGGCACGTTATGCAAATTAAAACCCGAGCAAAGGCGGGTGATATGTGATCGTCAGAGGTTGTTCTATGCAAACATGACATATGAGAAAAACTTGCAAAGAGAAACTGTGAAAAAACCACATTGTGCTATGAAACGGAACACTCCGATTAAGAATTCGATTGCCATGAAGGATCGTTTGTATAACTCATCAGATTCGGATTGAAAGGGGGTATCTATATCAACATTGGTGTTACATGAGATTCAGAATTTGAAAAATTTTCTTGTTTTGTTTAAGTAAGTATGTATATTCATATTATGACTTTACGGCGGACTATAGACCCTACAATCTTATATTACTTATTATAAAAGGAAAATGATAGTATTTAGGATCCTGGTCCTAACAACCTTAGCTTCCGTCTTCTGCCTGTGCTCTTATCTACCTAAAATTAAAAAGCCTGATTTGCATATGAATGCGAAGCTCATTTTAGAAATAAATGATATGGGTCATATACATCAAGTTATCATTTGAGGTTTTGGTCATGTTTATTTTGGGTTAGAAGTATGTGAGAATTTTTCATCTCCCGTTGCAACGCACATGCATATTTGCTAGTAATAAATAAATAACATATAAAAAGTATAGAATCATTATGAATAATAAAAAGACAGATTATAAAAAATATATGTTATACTAAAAAAATTGATTCCCTGAGGAATCGAACCTGGTCCTCAAAAAAGAGAGGCTACGGCGCTACCACTTTGCTAGCAATGTACTGTTCATGTGAATGACATTATATTTTATTTATACAATGTTAGAAAATGAAGAGGTGTTTGACCCGGATAAATATCTGGACCATGTCGGCTTATCTATTCTTCCCCCAAATCGCAAAAACCCTAAGCCAAGCTTCGTCCTTGACGACGTGCCACAAGGCGAAGGAACCCGTGCACTAGCGAGAGAAGGGGTTCATCAAGGGCAAGAAGAAGAGGATTGCTGTCATCGACACCGACTCGTGACTTTTTGAGCTCGTATACACCTAAAATTTGAACACAACCTTATATCAACAATAATATTTAAAAATATAAAGTTATATTAGCAATTGTTATGCAAAAAATATTTTATATTCTATACTAAAGTGAAAGAAAACAAGTCATTTCAAAAAATTTCAAAATAGTAGCAATTATCGTACAAATAAATGACATCCAATGAAATATCATGTTTTTAAAAAAATTTAGGAAAAAAAATCATTAAATTTGGAGTTCAAACGAGGCAGACATACCAACTATGAAATTTAATTCTGGATTAAAAAGAAAGATAAACATGTGGCAGCAAGGAGGTACAGCCGGGTGGCGTCATACTGATCGGAAGCACAAGATTGATAAATACCACATATATCGAGATCTCAGGTTCGATGCGCTTGTCCGCCATCAATTTTTTGCCATCTATTTCAATGAAAATAGTAGTAGTACCATATAAAAATAGTAAATGGCAGCAACCATCACAAAGGTTGTGGTAGCCCAATGGTAAGCCATGCTGTTTACATTATTGAGATCAGCAGTTCAATCCAGCTAGCGACATCTTTAATTTTTTTATCTTTTTTTGTTAAGTTTAACAGCCGACGTGCCGTAAGCGGCCGGGTGACATGGCGTTGGCCAGGTGAAGTGGCACAGTGGCCGGGTGACGTGGCGGTGATCTGGTGTGCACGGCCGGGTGACATGGCGTCGGCCAAGTGAAGTGGCTCAGTGGCCGGGTGGTGTGGCGTATGCGGTCGGGTGACGTGGTGTATGCGGCCAGGTGACATGGCACCGTGGCGGTGACCTGGCGTGCACGGCCGGGTGACGTGGTGTCGGCCAAGTGAAGTGGCTTAGTGGCCGGGTGACATGGTGTATGCGGCCGGGTGACATGGCACCGTGGCTGGCTGAAGTGTTGTATTCGGCCAGATGACATGGTCACCCCTATGTGCCTGGATGATGTGGTGCTGACCTGGTGTTCTCTTTGAATAAAATGGTTAAATACTAGTTAGAGGAACAAAGAAATAGAATACTTCAGTGGTAAGTATACTATACATCCTAATCCAAACATTCGAGGTTCAATTCTCAATCTCTACTCTTTTTATTTTCTTTTTCCCGATTTTTTACCTTTTCATACATAATTTAGCGATTTTACGTTCTCTAAAAACGTCACGGAAAATTCGTCTATACACTTTTTCTCTTTTTCCTGATTTTTTATTTTTTTCATACATAATATAGGGATTTTACGTTCTCTAAAATCATCGTCTCTAAAAATGTCACGGAAAATTCGTCATAGATTAACATAATTATTGTAGTGAAGAGAAATCATACAAGATGCACTATATGAATCATTGACCGCGCATGACTAGCCCCCAGCTAGCTTTAGTAGATTAGGCCAATGCGTTCCCCATTAAGATTAATGAATATAAACTCAAAGGGAAAGCGATGCCGGATTGGAGGCCAAACCTGGACCTCAACGTCGCGGACGCTCTGCTGCGCCCTCCAGCTTGCTCGGGGACGACACCTCAAGCCTGCGGCGGCATGAGTCTTTGCAGATAAAAAAACTGGAGGAGATTGGAGTCCACGCGAGACTAGATGAAAAAACAACGCGAGTCCAAGTGGGCCTGGATGTCCAGGGTTTACTTACACGTAAATAATAGAATTGTAGTTTAAATTATAACGAATTTACATCAGTAGTGCAGTGGTATGGCTATGGGAGAGGAGGTTGGATGGGGTTCAACTCTATGCGGCACACCATATTTTTATTTCTTTTTGCACTTTGTTTTTTTAATTTATTTTCCAGCCTTCAAAATGAATTCTAATATCTATAGTTTCAATGCATGATAGTTTGTTCAAAATCATCTTTGTATCACTATATACAATTGTTTGAAACACTTTATAATGTGTCCACAAGATACTAACGCTTTCAAGCGTGTCTAACTTTGTGTCATTTTGATACTTTTTTATAATCGTGTTGAAAATCGTCTTTATATCATTACATACAATTGTTTGAAACACTTTACAATGTGTCTATAGGATAAATAACGCTTTAAAGCGTGTCTAACGTTGTATCAATTTGATACGTTTTTGCAGTCGTGTTAAAAATCATCTTTGTCTCACTATATACAATTGTTTGAAACACCTTACAATGTGTCTACAAAATACTAACGCTTTTGTTGACACCAAAAATTGGCACCAGGAAGAGGCTGACATGTGGGCCGGATTCATTGAAGAGATACCATTCGGCAAAGGAGTTTTTCCCCAGAAGCATTCGGCAAAGACGTTCTGCGGTCGGGAACGCATCGTCATTCGGCAAGAGAGCTGTTCCGCGAAAGGCATTCGGGAGCGCGTGATGACGTGGATCAAGGATAAGGAAAAGGGCTGGTTTGACTTAGAATGCAAGACGGATACGGTGCCCCGGCGTTTATCTTTTTTAGGAAATAAATAATGTAATCGTAATCTATTAGGAGTCGTGTCGAGAACCTGGGTATAAATATAAACCCATGGTGATTGTAAAAGGATCATCCAATCAATCATACAACAAACCGGCCCCGTGCCAACTTCGAGTCCTTTAGTCGAGTCGTCGAGTTTTTCGAGAGGAGTCATCGATCCGTCGACCTCCGTAAGTACCGGCAACCCTGCACCATGCCTAGTATCATGCGGTGGATTTAGGCTTTGGTTCAGGAAGGTTCCATTGTTAGAGCATGAGCCATGCGGTGGGCTAAGTTTTAGCTTGGAACAAGTTATCGGCTCTATTGGATTTTGGCAAGATCTGATAGATTCATTAAGTTACCATGTGTTGCTCTGGATTTTACTTTTTTGTTTAATTCATTACAACACTCTTTTGCCCAGTCTAGGTTGATCAGATTCGGTTCCGGTTCACAATGCTCTGCTTTTCCATAGCCGAATTCGAAGTCAATCTAGATTGCTACGTGTTGCGGGTTCAAGCTCGTTGGTCTTGTGTAGATCTTGACAGAACCGGGTATCATGCGGTAGATGCAGGTTTTTGGGTCGTTTTAGAGCTAATCATCCGGTGGATTAGAATTCGATTCGATCTGATAGATCTATCATCATTAACGAAGTATGTTCCTTCTTCATGGAACCCGATTCGGCTATATAGCTGTATTCGGCAGTATCATCACGAGTGAAACACGTCCACGGTTTTGTTTTAAATAAAGAATGCTTTTAGCCTTCCGTGTTTAGGGTGTATCATGCGGTGGATTGCTCTATTCTTGGTTGGTGGTGTGATTCCAAGCAAGTCGTATCATGCGGTGGATTAACTTGCTTGTTTCATGCTCGACGGGTTGAAAAGTACCTAGACATGCGGTAGACTAGTGCTTTTAATCTATGCATTCTTGTTTATTATGAAATTATGGTCATGCTTTCGCCTTTTTATTTATCTATCATGCTCTGTTCCTCGTTAATCGGTTATAATTACGCGTTACAATGTTTATTCAGTCAAATACCGATCTTTCGTCATGCTTACGTCACGCATTCGGCAGTGCGCTTCCTGCGTGCTTTTGCCGATTGCCCTGTCGATCTTTCGTCATGCTTACGTCACGCATTCGGCAGTGCGCTTCCTGTATGCTTTGCCGATTGCCGAATGATGCTTTAACGCCGACAGATAGCTTCCCTGTAGCTATATGTCGTTCGAAGCTGGCTCCGTAGCCGCAAATATGGAACTGTCTGGTATCACCCGGCACGTTCCAGGTGTTATCTAAACATCCTTTCTCCCTTTGTCAGTTTTTAGGAAAATTGACTGGCACGCTTTCGGATTCAAACGCTCGGGCCACGTGTGAAGCCAGCTAATTCGGCTTGCTGTGTGCTTGGCGTGAGGTGCGGATTTTACGTCAACACACTTTTTGGCACGCCTGGTGGGACACACAAGCTTCGAAGATGCCTGAATTAAAAGACATTCTGGATGTCACTTTTGAAGAATTGTCTGATGAACATCAACAAATGGTGAAGACTGCTGCAGATCAGTTCATCAAGAAATGCTTGCTGTCTTTTGCTAAGAACAGGAGTGGTGCACCGTTTCTCAAGTCAGATCTACCAAGAGTTCTTTTGCCGGGACAATCTGATCTTACTGAAGATGAAGAAAGGGAGAAGTTCTCTGGCTTGTTGTACAAGGCTTTAGGAGAAACAATGACCAATCATAATGCTGCATTCTTGAACAGCTTTCGGCTCATACTGGTCAACATCTTTGGTCAACACGTGGATAAGCCTTTTGAGCAAGCGCATGGACAAATTGGTGGCCCGACGTATTTCAATGTTCAAGCGTCGGTTCCAAAACGTCATGGTAAAGGTACTGAAGAAACTGAAGCCTCTGGAGTCAAAGACGCGAATGGACAGCCGATTCAGCAAGAGCTTCAGCATGCATTGCCGAAACCTCGTACATATGGAGATATGGCATTCGGCACCACGGGAAATCCACCTGCTTCTGCTTACAAGATATCCCCTCTGAACAACCGGCTGCAAAGAGATGTGTATGGGAACGGATATTCAGAATTCATGGATTACAATGCTATCGACGCTCTCCCGAATCCCGGGTATGTTGGTACTACAGGGATGCCTGTTGGGAGACCAGGGAATCAAGATACCAATATTGACCTCATGGTGCAAAAAATGACCGATGTATTGCAAAATCAATTCGGTCTGAAGCCTAAAAATCAGGGGTACATGTACTCGTCTCCTTTCCCAGAGTGGTACCAAAGGGTATCATTGCCGAATAGAGTCAAGGTGCCTACAGAGTTTACTAAGTTCTCAGGACAAGACGATACTAGCACTGTAGAACATGTAGCTCGATATCTGATGCAGCTTGGAGAAGCTTCAGCGGATGAAGCTTTCAGAATCAGATACTTTCCTCTGTCACTGACGGGTCCAGCTTTTACATGGTTTGCTTCTTTGCCTGCTCAGTCAATTTGTACTTGGAAAGACCTGGAGCAGAAATTCCATGCCCATTACTACATTGGCAGTACCGAGAAAAGGTTGGTTGATCTGACCAGCTTAAGGCAGAGAAATAATGAGACCCCTACGGAATTCCTCAGGAGATTTAGGGAAACAAAGAGCATGTGTTTTTCTCTGAACATACCTGATGATCAGCTGGCTGGTATGGCTGTAGCTGGCATGCTGCCTGCCATTCGGGAAAAGCTATTCGGGATGGAGTTTGATGATCTAGGCCAGTTGTCACACAGATTGGCCTTAATGAGTAACCAGGCATATGGTTTCAAGAAAGATGCCAGATTTGCTAAGCATAATGATGTCGCTGACATCTATAACCAGTTCCTTGAAAGAGCAGATCAAGAAGATGAGTATGAAGATAGCGAGGAGATAGCCGCAGCAGAGATGGTGTGGGGTAAAGAACCAGTCATGGTGAATCAGAGGTGGATTAAACAGAATAAGGGCACCTATGATTTTGATGTAACTAAAGCAGATAAATTGTTTGACTATCTTGTAAAAGAAGGCCGGATCAAGCTACCAGAGGGGCATTCTATGCTTCGGCCTGATGGAGTGAAAGATAAAAGGTACTGTGGATTCCATGATAGAAATTCTCATTCCATCAATGAATGCAGGGTTTTTAGAGTGAGGATTCAGAAAGCTATCCAAGAAGGGCATCTGAAATTTGACAATAAGATGAAGTTGGACAATAACCCGTTTCCTCAGAACATGATTGGGTTCTCAATCAATATGGTGAACGTTGCCGAATCTGGAGAAAAGGGAAAGATGAGAGTCCTGACGTCGAAGGAAGCGAAGCAGAATGGCTCAGTCGATCCTAATCGGCAAGTCACGATCGAACAGATTCGCGAGGAAAAGCCTCGCTTTCCGAATAGCCAATTAGAAATTGGAAAATCTTCTAAACCCAGAGTCACATCGCGCATTCTCCTCAATAAGTGGCAGCGTCAGCAAGAGAAAGAGCACTACCAGAGACGTGAGTACGAGGAGGAGAAGAGGAGGTGTGAAGAAAAAAGGTATGAAGAAGAACAAGAGGAATATGTCCGAGAACAAGAACGTGCACATTGGGATTGTGTCTTCTTCAGACACTGTTGGAACGAGGGTTTAAAGCTGCCTACATGGGATAACTGTCCTGAATGCAATAATGGATATGTCGAACATAGGCAAAATGTTGTCAGTCGCCGATCCGTCCACGAAAGAATTGGAAGGGTACATCCTAGTGATGATCGGCGTCTAAAAATATATAAGAGTGATGATCAACCAAGGAAAAGACATGCTGATCGTAGATGGATCGATCATGAAGAAGAAGACCGTGAGTATGTCTGGCAGAGAGGGCAGTGGTGTCCACCTGGTTTAAGGAAGAGCCAGAAGAGAAGAGTCCAACGCCTGAGGAATCAAGAGTTGAAGCAAGCAGGGACCAGGTTGAGATCGATATGGCGTCCAAAAGACAAACCCGACGAATCGGGTCATTCGGCTCCTACATGCATGGTATGTTTCTTGCCGAATGAATTCATGGCTCCAGCTAATCAAATTGTACAGGAAGAGATATTGTCAGAAGTGGATGAAGCCGAGCAATGCGGGTTAATGGCACAATTGATATTGAATAAGCAAGCTATTTTCGAGAAGCCAGTCCAGAATCGGCACATGAAGCCACTGTACTTAAGAGGATATGTCAACGGAAAGCCACTGACGAAGATGTTTGTTGATGGTGGGGCTGCTGTTAATGTGATGCCATACAATACATTCAGGAAACTTGGCATGAGCCCTGGAGATTTAACGCCAACAAGCATAGTTTTGAATGATTTTGCTGGAAATCCTTCGGACACTAAAGGATGTGTACATGTAGATCTGATGATTGGGTCTAAGATTCTGCTTACAACCTTCTTTGTTATTGAAGGCAAAGGGGCATACAGCTTGTTACTTGGAAGGGATTGGATCCATGCGAATTGCTGTATTCCATCTACTATGCATCAGCTGCTTATTCAGTGGATAGATGATGAAGTGGAAATTGTCCCGGCAGATGATTCAATTAGCGTGGCTAATGTGGAACCAGCCTTCTGGGAATATCAAGGCATAGATTGTTTCTCAGGTAAGGACTGGGGAGAAGGTCCTGTTGAGCCAGTCAGCAGTGATCAGCAGCCGATCAAAGCAGTCGGCTCTTTTAGTAATTTTTAATGGATAATCCAATCGATGGGACTGACGGGAAGCTAGGACATGGATTTGTGTCGGCTGATAAATTAGAAGAAGTAGACATTGGAGACGGTGACAAACCAAGGCCGATATTCATCAGCGCTAGCTTGGATTCGGTTTTCAGGGAGAAGTTGATTGAGTTGTTAAAAGAATACAAAGATTGCTTTGCTTGGGATTATTCGGAGATGCCTGGTTTAGATCGTTCCATTGTTGAGCATCGATTGCCGATCAAGCCTGGTTATAAACCTTACAAGCAACCACCCCGGAAAATCTACAAAGATGAAGTGTTGGCCGATGTGAAGAAAGAAGTGGAAAGATTAATAGCAGCAAACTTTATTCGGCCGTGCAGATATGCAGAATGGATCTCTAATATTGTTCCTGTGTACAAGAAAAATGGGAAGATGAGAGTTTGCATAGACTTTAGAGATCTGAACAGAGCTACACCCATGGATGGATATCCGATGCCTATTGCTGATTCGTTGGTTGATGCTGCTGCTGGATATAAAGTAATTAGTTTCATGGATGGTAATGCAGGGTACAATCAAATTTTTATGGCATTGGAAGATATAGCAAAAACAGCTTTCAGATGTCCAGGACATATAGGGTTGTTTGAATGGGTTGTCATGACGTTTGGTTTGAAGAATGCTGGTGCAACTTATCAGAGAGCCATGAATTATATTTTTCATGAGTTGATCGGCAAGATTGTGGAAATATATATCGACGATGTTGTGATTAAATCATTAGATCATGAAGCACATTTGGCCGACATAAGGAAAACTCTAGAATGCACTAGGAAACATGGGCTCAAGATGAATCCAAATAAATGTGCTTTTGGAGTTTCGGCAGGAGAATTCCTGGGATTTCTAGTACATGAAGGAGGAATAGGAGTTGGCAAGAAAAGTATGAAAGCCATTGATGAAGTTGTTCCTCCAACTAATCTTAAGGAATTACAGTCATTACTTGGTAAGATCAATTTTGTAAGAAGATTCATATCAAACTTATCACAGAAGGTGTTGCCTTTCTCTTCACTGCTGAAAGTCAAGAAGGATCAGAAGTTTGTATGGGGTGACGAACAACAAAAGGCTTTCGATGAAATCAAGGAATACATGAAAGAACCACCAGTATTGGTACCTCCACAGCTAAACAAGCCTTTTAAGTTGTACGTGGCGGCCGATACCCAAACTATTGGATCGGCCCTCATACAAGAATTTGGGGGAAATGAAAGAGTGGTTGCATATCTTAGCCGAAAATTGCTTGATCCCGAAACAAGGTATTCGGCTACCGAGAAGCTTTGTTTATGTGTTTACTACTCCTGTACAAAATTTCGGCACTACTTGTTGCATGCCGAATGCATTGTATATTCGAAATTTGATGTGATAAAGCACATGTTGTCTATGCCAATTTTGAACGGAAGGATTGGCAAATGGATTTTAGCTTTGTCTGAATTTGAGTTAAGGTTTGAATCGGCAAAGGCTGTTAAGGGACAGATTATTGCTGACTTCATTACTGAGCATCGCGATTCATCAGTTAATTTGCTTGAAATTACTCCTTGGGTATTATTCTTCGATGGATCTTCATGTGACAAAGGTGGTGGAATAGGTATTTTGTTAATTTCGCCAAGAGGAGAGGTATTTGAATTTGCTATTCCTATTCAACCTACTGTCACTAATAATCAAGCCGAGTATGAGGCAGTGCTCAGAGGACTCCAATACTTGAGAGAAGCGAAAGCCATTGCAGTTGAAATTTTTGGAGATTCAGAATTAGTCATAAAGCAACTAAATGGCGAGTATGAGTGCAGAAACGATGTCTTAAGGAATTACTATGAAGAATGCAAGCAAATCTTAAAGGAGTTTCAATCAGTAATTCTGCGGCACATCCCTAGGAGGGACAATGAAGAGGCGAACAGATTAGCTCAAAGTGCTTCGGGTTACAAAGAGCTTCAAGAAGTTTTTGCTAATGATGTATATGCTTTCGGGAGTAATCTGGCAGAAGATGATTGGAGAAAAGCGATTATTGATTATCTGGAGAATCCATCCCGAAAGGTTTCTAGAGAGCTCAGGTATAAAGCTTTAAAGTTTGTTCTTCTTGATGATAATTTATATTATAAATCTTTGGATGGGGTGCTATTACATTGCTTAAATCAAGAAGAAGCAAAAAGGCTGATAAGTGAAGTGCATGATGGGCTGTGTGGAGCACATCAATCGGCTTACCGAATGAAGTGGGTTATTAGGAGAACTGGGTACTATTGGCCCACAATGCTAGAAGACTGCTTTGAATATTACAAGGGATGCCAAGATTGCCAGAGATTTGGAAACATTCAGAGAGTTCCAGCATCAGTTCTGAATCCTATTATCAAGCCATGGCCATTCAGAGGGTGGGGAATAGATTTGATTGGCCAAATAAATCCTCCATCTAGCAAGGGGCATAAGTTTGTGCTTTTGGCAACCGATTATTTTACTAAGTGGGTTGAGGCAATTCCATTAAAGAAGGTGACATCAGAGAATATGGTTCAATTTGTTAAAGAACATATCATTTACAGATTTGGAATTCCTCAAACAATCACCACAGATCAAGGGACTCAATTTACATCTTCAGAGTTCAGAGATTTTGCTGAAAGTATGGGCATCAAATTGTTGAATTCTTCTCCTTATTATGCCCAAGCTAATGGTCAGGCAGAGGCTTCTAACAAGATTATGATTAAAATTATACAGAAGAAGATTGATCAGAAGCCAAGAAAGTGGCATTCGGTACTCAATGAGGCTTTATGGGCTTACCGAATGGCTCCACATGGGGCTACACAGACGTCACCTTATGAGTTGGTGTATGGGCATCATGCTATCTTGCCTTGGGAGATACAATTAGACTCAAGGAGAATAAAGTTGCAAAAAGATTTAAGCTCTAAAGATTATAATGATTTAATGATGGACGAATTAGAAGATTTGCATGTGATTCGTCTCAGGGCCTTGGAAAATGTTGAAAAAAATAAAATGCGAGTTGCTAAATATTACAACAAGAAGGTGAAGGTCAAGCAATTTGCGGAAGGAGATTTGGTTTGGAAAGCAATATTGCCGATTGGAACTAAGTACAGTGCATTCGGTAAGTGGTCTCCAAACTGGGAAGGTCCTTTCAGAGTAGTCAGATGCGTGCCTGGAAATGCATATATCCTGAAAACTTTACTAGGAGAGGAGTTTACTGCTGCTATCAATGGGAGATACTTGAAGAAATATTATCCTAGTATTGAGATTGATCGCTGATTGAAATATTTAATGTCAGAACGACTGAAACAGCCGGTATTCGGGAAGGAGCCGTCTTCAGAACAAAAATATTGACAGAAGAAGAAATGGCCAATACCAGAGCGTATTGCCCTTAGTGCAAATATATTACAAAAAATAAGTTTGACCAAATTATCACAGAAAGGGCTGCAAAAGATAAGTTTTATTGCCGAAATTCCATAATCCCTAGTACAAACTAATGGAACAACTTGTTCAGAACAGACTGGGGATGAATGGAATCGGCAATGGCGACGCCATGAGCATCAAGGCGATCTATGGAGGCCTCAATGTCGTCGATTTCCTCCGGATTGCCATTAGCAAAGCCGGGCGGTAGCCTGGAATAATCAGTGCCAGTGTGCGTCGACATGGCGACTAGGCCTGCGGCAGTGCCCAGACGGATGCCGTGTGAAGCCACTTCATCGATGCGGCCTGCCACTGCACCGAGGCGAGCTTCTGGCGTATCCCCAGGAGCATTCACCTTGTTTGCCAAAGACTCAACCAATGTCTTCAGTTGATCGAGTTCGGCGTCGCGGGCTGTAGGATTACGAAGCAACGGCGGGTTAGTCCAAAAATCAGATTGAAGTTAAGTGAACCGCAGAAATTACCGTCGATGGTCTCGAGCAGCTGCTTGCGCTGGTGTTGCCACTCTAAATCTGCGATCCCGGCTTGTTTGGAGACGACCTCCAGCTCATGCCGAGTGTCGTCACGTTCCTGCTTGAATCGGCGGGCATCGCTATCTGAGTAGGGCAGATCCCAGTTGGGCCTAGGGGATCGGCTAGATGACTCCGAAGAATCACCCGTTGCAGCCGGAGCCGCAGTCAAGGCAGTAGTGGGGTTCCATTGGATGAGCCTGGAAACACAAAGAAAGTTGAGGATAAGGCCAAATCTGGAGGAAAGGATAAGGAGAGGCAGACAGTCATCACCTCCGACGAGCACCGGCGCGGCTCCCTTCAGCTTCGCCAACGGCCGGGCGTCTTCCGTTGTTGTTGGTCATTGGAGTTTTCTGGGGATTACTGTGCTGGAAGAGGAAGAGACTCAGGCTAGCAGAGAGCTCGAGTTGAAAGATTTGGTGGAAGATTAGGAGTGCTCAAGGTTCTTATTTATGGAACTAACGAAGAGATCGTGGCCGAGGATTGTGGTGCATATTCCAAGAAGCTCGGAAGGTGGAAAGGGTTTTCCAACCGATCGATTTCCATGTCGTTTGGGATTCTTGCCGAAGTCGTATTCGGTTTTGACTGAATGAGATTCGGCTGTGTCGGGTTTAAAGCGTTTTCGGGTCTGACACTGTTACGATCAGCTTTGCCGAATGAGTTATCCACAATAAAAAAAAAGAGTTAAGAGATGACAAGATTGCAGGATTGATAAAGCGTTCGGCTATCGACTGTTTGTTACAATTACAAACCCAAGTACTTTGAGATTACATTTTTAGCATCTGATATCATATTGCTAATGCTCTCTAATAAGTTTTTGTCAGCCTCTTGGGTTTTAGCCAGAGCAACAAGCTTTGCCTTGAGTTGTTTTTCTTCGGTCAGAGCTGCTGAAGCTTCCTTTCGTATCTTCTCTGTTAATTTGGGAAGCTCAGCCATCTTCTTCTCATCAGCTTCAATTTCGGCCGATAGATCTCTCAATTCGGCTTCAAGTGCAGCTTTTCTGACCTTCTTCTTTTCAAGTTCAGATTCCAGTTTGGTCAGTAATTCTTTGCTGTTCTGAGCTTGAATATGCAGGTCTTTCACAGATTGTTTGGCTGTGAATCTCCTCTGTTCCAGAGCTGGTTGAGAAGATTGGTTCTTTAGAGCCTGCTTTACTGCGGCGTATTGTTGATCCAAATGAGAAACTGGTTCCAAAGAAGTTTTGATAGCATCAGGGAGTTCTTGGTCAATGGATTCCAGTACATCCCTTAAGAGATCAGCATCTTTAACTTGATCTTGGATACTCTTGTGCAGCAAAGCAAGAATATCTTTCAGCTTTGTCTGATTTTCTTCTGACAGAGTTTGGCCAGAAGATGTTTCTTCCCCTTGTTCGGCAACCAAGTCATCCACAGCAAAAGAATAGCTGGATGATGAAATGGATTTCTCCTGAAAGATAGTTCTTGCCGAATTAGTAATAATCTGCTGAATAAAAGAGTAGAGAAAGTTGAATGATTTTGTTTACCTCGTTCCTGACTTCCTGAATAGGGGAAGGAAGCCTCTCAGGCTCAATGGAAAGATTCTGTGTATCTTGCTGAGGAGAAACTGGAAGATTTCTTGGTGAAGATAATGCTTCTGATTGGGGAAGAAGTTGCAAAGCTAAAGATGAATCGTGATGAGAAGAAGGGTTTTCCGAGATTGGATCCATTGAAGATTGTTCTGCAGTTAACAAAGAATGAGTGCCGATGAAAAAGAAGTTAAGAGGATAAAGTGGTGGAATTTTACCAGTCAATGAAGCATCGGCAAGATCTGTACTGATTGCTAGTTGCTGTTCTCTGACCTGAAACCAAGAAGAGATAAAGCTGAGCAAAAAATACCAATGGCATTATGGTCAAAGGAAGAAGGCTCTGACCTTGATAACTTTTTTGCTGCTTGTTCTTTTCTTCTTTACGACTAAGGGAGCAGTTAAAGAAAGAGTTTTTCTCTTGACAGATGATGGTCTAGTAAGTATTGGATCTAGAGAAGCCTGTCTAGCCATCAGTTGAGCCAAGGTAGGAGATTGGTGCCCCAAAGCAGATATTGGGCCTGCAGCTTTGTACAAGATCGCCCTGGCAAGAGGGGCAGGTGTTATGTCCTGCAAGATGATAGAATTAGAATCAATTGGGGTTAATATTATTGAGACAGATGAGGGATGAGAGTATTACCTCTGAAGTTGGCTGATAATCAGGCATTAACTCGAGGCAGAAGGGATGGATTGGCATGTTGAAGATATGATCATGGAGTTCTTGCCACCAGAGAGTGAAAGAAGGATGGGCAGATATTATTGGCACAAAAGGATCAGGTGCATAAATAGTTCCGCAGCATTTATAAGTAAAAATCCTTCTTGTTTCTGTGGAATCCTTGACAATCTCCCTAGGCTTGAGAAATTCATGAAGAAATAGCCTAGGGGGCACTTGGCCACACCCCAATTGTCTAGCCATCATGTTTGGCTGATAATATTCATAAGTGCTTTGAACCAGTCTCCCTCCGCAGAATTCGGCTGGCAGGATGCAGGGCTGGATGAAGGCATTGAAAATTGCTATAGATTGTACATCAGTGCATCCAGTTTCGAAGCTGAATTCACAAGGGAGAGTGAGGTTGTCATTGTCCAAATATGGGAACCAAAGAGGATGAGCAAAGCCTCTGAAGAAGAGCTCAAACAGTTCACCAATGTCCTTGTTAATAGATACAGTGGAGGCAGCTTCTCCATAGGTTTGACAACCTTTGGTTCTCCGGGTTTCTCCTTCTTTGTAATTGATTGAAGGAAAGTCTCGGCTATTGAGATCAATAGCAACGATTTGATGCATGTACAACTGCAGCCACATTTGGACAAACCACCAAGGGCCATTGACACAGGGGATTTTCTTTCTGGTATGCATCAGGTGGGTGGTTTGATTGAGCATATGGTATACACTTCCCAGGAGGTATTTCCCAAGTGGGATGAGTTTTCCAGCAGCCAGCTCTTCAGCCATCACGATATGATTCAGAGTTGGCTCATTGGCTTTGCCACAAAAGACTGATCTGCATAGCCACATATTCAGGAAGGCTCTGTATTCGACATCAGTCAGAGGGCCATCAGACATATGATTTTGGATGTATCTCTTGTATCCAACTCCTGTTTTTACTCCTGTCTGCTTGGAGGAGCCTTTGTGGTCATATGGATATACAGTTCCTGTAACGCTCAGGCCGGTCATCATGTAGACATCGGCCAAAGTGGGAGACATTGGGCCATGACCGAAGACAAAAGCATTTGCGCCATTGGACCAAAAGTGGCAAGCTGCAATCAGAAGGTTTTCGTTCTTTGGTGTTTCGGCTAGTGACAGCTCCAGGCAATGAGAAATACGCAGATGGTCCCAGTTCTGTGTTTGGGGGCTTTTGTCATCAGATATCCTTTTGTACCAATTTCTCCAGCCGGCAATTGGGGGCAAAGGCCAGTTCTTGAAGGCGTCTTGCCACTCATGAGGTTTTGTCAATGAAGTCTTGAAAGGAACCCTCTGAGATTCGGCCGCAATGATTTCGGAAGGGTCTGAATCCCCTACAGGGCCGAGGAAATAGGATGGAGCTTTTTCCTCAACGGGGATAAGGATTTCGGCAGCTAGGGCCTATCAAGAATGGAAGGGGATGATAAGAAATTTAAGATGCAAATCGAAAGAAGAATGCCGAATGTGTTTGAGGGGATTGAAGCTTACCTGGAGGGCAAAATCTTGGTTCGACATTTGAAGATTGAATCTTGGGAGTCGATGACCTAGGGTTCGGATCCGGGTGAAAGCTCTAAAAATTCAAAAGGAGAAGCGGGTGCCGAGCAGAACTAACTTGGGAATATTGAGTGCTTCTGGTCAATTCCGAGATAAAGTTATCTTTTATCCCGAAATTGAAGGGGCATGTGTTGACACCAAAAATTGGCACCAGGAAGAGGCTGACATGTGGGCCGGATTCATTGAAGAGATACCATTCGGCAAAGGAGTTTTTCCCCAGAAGCATTCGGCAAAGACGTTCTGCGGTCGGGAACGCATCGTCATTCGGCAAGAGAGCTGTTCCGCGAAAGGCATTCGGGAGCGCGTGATGACGTGGATCAAGGATAAGGAAAAGGGCTGGTTTGACTTGGAATGCAAGACGGATACGGTGCCCCGGCGTTTATCTTTTTTAGGAAATAAATAATGTAATCGTAATCTATTAGGAGTCGTGTCGAGAACCTGGGTATAAATATAAACCCATGGTGATTGTAAAAGGATCATCCAATCAATCATACAACAAATCGGCCCCGTGCCAACTTCGAGTCCTTTAGTCGAGTCGTCGAGTTTTTCGAGAGGAGTCATCGATCCGTCGACCTCCGTAAGTACCGGCAACCCTGCACCATGCCTAGTATCATGCGGTGGATTTAGGCTTTGGTTCAGGAAGGTTCCATTGTTAGAGCATGAGCCATGCGGTGGGCTAAGTTTTAGCTTGGAACAAGTTATCGGCTCTATTGGATTTTGGCAAGATCTGATAGATTCATTAAGTTACCATGTGTTGCTCTGGATTTTACTTTTTTGTTTAATTCATTACAACACTCTTTTGCCCAGTCTAGGTTGATCAGATTCGGTTCCGGTTCACAATGCTCTGCTTTTCCATAGCCGAATTCGAAGTCAATCTAGATTGCTACGTGTTGCGGGTTCAAGCTCGTTGGTCTTGTGTAGATCTTGACAGAACCGGGTATCATGCGGTAGATGCAGGTTTTTGGGTCGTTTTAGAGCTAATCATCCGGTGGATTAGAATTCGATTCGATCTGATAGATCTATCATCATTAACGAAGTATGTTCCTTCTTCATGGAACCCGATTCGGCTATATAGCTGTATTCGGCAGTATCATCACGAGTGAAACACGTCCACGGTTTTGTTTTAAATAAAGAATGCTTTTAGCCTTCCGTGTTTAGGGTGTATCATGCGGTGGATTGCTCTATTCTTGGTTGGTGGTGTGATTCCAAGCAAGTCGTATCATGCGGTGGATTAACTTGCTTGTTTCATGCTCGACGGGTTGAAAAGTACCTAGACATGCGGTAGACTAGTGCTTTTAATCTATGCATTCTTGTTTATTATGAAATTATGGTCATGCTTTCGCCTTTTTATTTATCTATCATGCTCTGTTCCTCGTTAATCGGTTATAATTACGCGTTACAATGTTTATTCAGTCAAATACCGATCTTTCGTCATGCTTACGTCACGCATTCGGCAGTGCGCTTCCTGCGTGCTTTTGCCGATTGCCCTGTCGATCTTTCGTCATGCTTACGTCACGCATTCGGCAGTGCGCTTCCTGTATGCTTTGCCGATTGCCGAATGATGCTTTAACGCCGACAGATAGCTTCCCTGTAGCTATATGTCGTTCGAAGCTGGCTCCGTAGCCGCAAATATGGAACTGTCTGGTATCACCCGGCACGTTCCAGGTGTTATCTAAACATCCTTTCTCCCTTTGTCAGTTTTCAGGAAAATTGACTGGCACGCTTTCGGATTCAAACGCTCGGGCCACGTGTGAAGCCAGCTAATTCGGCTTGCTGTGTGCTTGGCGTGAGGTGCGGATTTTACGTCAACAGCTTTCAAGCGTGTCTAACTTTGTGTCATTTCAACATGATTTGATAATCGTGTTGGAAATCGTCTTTATATTACTATATACAATTATTTGAAACACTTTATAATGTGTCTATAAGATAAATGACGCTTTAAACCATGTCTAACATTGTGTCATTTTGAGACGATTTCAATAGCATGTTAAAACAATGTGTTTATAAGACTATTAACGTTTAAAACGTGTCTAATATCATGACACATTGCCACGGTCCTAAAATCATGTCAAATAGCGTCTTTACATCCCGACGTAGAGACGCTTTTAACCTGCGTTACAATCGAAGCGTAGCTACAGGGGGATTTTCTAGTAGTGTCACAACATTAGACGAGAGAAAGATCGTATTGGTATTTTGCAAGAGGACGAAGTGTGATTCAAAATTGTTGGACTTTTGCAAGAGGTCTGAATGTGATTCAAAGTTGTTGGACTGCTACTGTTGCTTGAATCAAAAGCCGGAAGAGACATGTTATGATACAATGGATGAGTGCAGAACAAATTGTCCAGTCTGCGACCCTGTGTGCCCGCCGGCGCAGACGACTCACCAAACCGCTCGACCATCGCTTGATACAACGAACTCCACCCTGTACGATTAAGAGGTTGTATGGCTGTATGACACTACAACCAGTACCGATTCAAATAATGTAAAATGTACTGCTGTGGGGGACAGCATAGACATGTATCACCTGTGCTCAGTTCGTCTTCATTTGCCCGTGCCTTTTTCTGCTTGCCTTTTTTGATGGTGCACTTTAATTTGCTTGGAATTCTTGACGCGGCCGCGGGATCCAATCGCACGACGCTGCGCACCGGGGCTCGCGTGCGCCGGTTGCGCACCTAATTTTTTTCCGGAATTGAAGTACCTGGACACAATAAGTCATTCAGCAAAACTAGTTATCTGCACATTTCTGTATCTGCTTGCCATGCCTGCAGAATCTATGTATGCTTGCATCGACGATCCTTGCGGCGTCTACCTGCATGCATATATCAGGATGCATGCATGCCTTCGCGTGTATCACATCTGATCCAAGTTCAATTCGCACGTCTAAAATCTGCCAACGGGCCTAACACTTCCTGCCATCATGTGAGTATGATTCTTCGCACGCAACACAACCCTTTCCTCCTTCCCCTTCCAGCAGCTGCAGGCTGCAGCTCCAAGAGTTCACGCTGTATAAATAAAAGAGTAAAATACACCGGTGGTCCTTAAACTTGTCCGAGGTGTCATGTAGGTCCCCAAACTCTCAAAATGCATATTTGAGTTCACCTCCACCATGGTCCCATCACCTCCACCATGGTCGTCAACATCCAATCCAACACCACCAAGCTCACCATGGTTGTGATGCATGTAGTTTCGTAGCGTGATGGGCTCGCTGAAAAAAAAAACAAAGCAAAATGGAGGTGTGTGGTATGGCCGAACTCGGTCGATCGTGTCACGGGGGGAGTCGAGTTGTGTGCAATTGAGCAGGACACTCTCTTATGATGGCTTTCGATCGATTGCGACGTGTGAGCACCAGAGACTCGGTACACGGTACTACTCCCCGTCTCCCTCACAACTTTGCTAAGCTAGGACCGGCACGACCAACCTGTACGTGTGGGGCCCACACGTCAGCCTCCCGGGTGGCGGTTACGAGCGGGCACGATTATTCATGCTAAAGTTTCAAAAAAGAAAAATATTAATGCTAGGACGCGGCATGTCTAGCTGCTTCAGCCACTTTTCGTGCGCTGGAAGGAGCAAGCTACTACTGACAGATGATTGGCTTGGCGTCACACTGTCACAGCGTACTACGTTGTGTGTGTACCGGTACGTCGGCGGCAGCAGACCAGCATTTTCAGTTCTGATGTTCCTTGCTTGCACTGGAATTGAAGTACTTTGGACACAAGTACGTCATGCAGCAAAACTAGTTATCTGCACATTTCTGTATCTGCTCGCCATGCATGCCTGCAGAATCTATCTATGCATGGTTGCATCGACGGCGATCCTTGCGTCTACCTGCACGCATATATCAGGACGCATGCATGCCGTCGCGTGTATCATACCTGATCCAAGCTCAAAACGCACGTCTAAAATCTGCCAGCGGGCCTAACACTCCTGCCATCATGTGAGTGTGTGATTCTTCGAACGCAACACAACCCTTTCCTCCTCAGCTCCCTATTTCCCCTTCCAGCAGCTCCAAGAGTTCACGCTGGCAGCTACGGCGCCCGCGGCGACGGCAGGCACGACGACACGCCGGCGCTGGCCAAGGCGTGGAAGGCCGCCTGCGCCTCGCCACGGCCGGCCGTCGTGCTCGTCCCCGGCGGAGGCAAGCGCTACCTGCTCAAGGCTATCACACTCTCCGGCCCGTGCAAGTCCTCCGGCGTCACGGTCACGGTGAAGGGCACGCTGGTGGCGTCGCCGAACAGGGCCGACTGGAGCGACGAGGACCGGAGGCACTGGATCGTGTTCCGTGCCGTCGACAAGCTCACCGTCAATGGCGGCGGCGCCGTCGACGGCAACGGCGAGACGTGGTGGAAGAACTCGTGCAAGATCAACAATGCTCTGGTAAGTGTCGCCGCGTACGTACTACGGTTGATCTGATCGATCAAATTATTGTTGCAAAGTGTCCTGATCTACATATATATATATAGCTAAACTAACCATATTGTTTTTTTTTTTGCAGCCGTGCAAGGAGGCCCCAACGGCTTTGTCATTCCACTACTGCACAAGTTTGAGAGTGCAGGACCTCAAAGTTGTGAACAGCCAGCAAATCCACATGTCCATCGAGGATTGCACCAATGTACAATTGACAGGCCTGTCAATCACAGCGTCAGGCACTAGTCCGAACACCGACGGCATCCACATCACCCGCAGCAAGGATGTGCAGGTCACAAACTGCAAGATCAAGACTGGTAATTGGCATTACTCAGCATCCTCACAATTCAAAGTCATATGAAATGCTAGCTTTTGAATAGCTGCATCATGAACTAAATCTTGGTTTGTTTGTGATGGATTTTGCAGGTGATGATTGCATGTCCATTGAGAGCGGGACACATAATCTTCTTGTCTCGAAAGTTGTGTGCGGACCAGGCCACGGAATCAGCATTGGAAGCTTAGGAGATGACAACTCGAGAGCTGAAGTCTCCGGTATTACCATAGACACGGTGCAATTGTATGGCACAACCAATGGAGCACGCATCAAGACATATCAGGGAGGAAGTGGGTACGCCAAGGATATCACATTCCAAAACATCATCATGGATAATGTCAAGAACCCAATAATCATCGATCAAAACTACTGCGATAAGGCGAAGCCATGCAAAGCTCAAGGATCAGCGGTGGAGGTCAGCAACGTGGTCTTCAAAAACATCAGGGGGACAACCATTACCAAGGACGCCATTAAGCTCAATTACAGCAAGACTGTCCCATGCCATGGCATTACTTTGCAGGATATTGACCTAAAGATGCAGGGAGGCAACGGTGCCACGGAAAGCAACTGCCAGAACGCAAAATGGAGAAAATCTGGAACGGTTCTCCCACAGCCGTGCACCTCCAAAAACTAGGCGTAATTTGCAACTGTGCAGCCTGTAGCATGCATGTACAAAGTGCCATTTCTGGTAGATATTTAATTAGAAACCTGCAATTCATTGTATTGATCATTGTATTTGTACATCAATGTATATTCTTCTATAGAAAGCAATAGAAAGTCAACAACAAGAGCTGATATTACCCCTGTTCATAACATTTTTTTTCTTACTGTTACTGGTTTAACAACGGAGACATTTAATAAGTGCATAAAAGATAATAATAATCATGGAAAATTGTTAAAGAATCTTGTGACATAGGCTATGGTTATGATATGTTATTATCACCTCCACAAAATTGGAACTTATTAAAACTCAACATGCATACGAAGACAGAAAAATGAAAAAAATAATATTAGATGGTTTAGATGGAATAATTAAATAGTTTACGGGATAAATTAAAACAACTCGTAATTTGTCGAGACATTTCAGATACAACAAATCTATACTATAAGGATATAGTTCTTTTAAAAACATTTCTTATCTAAATAATTCGTACCCAGCATTCACAGATGACCCATATGTCTGAAATAGCTTCACATAGTGCTTTGTTTTATTGTTTCCTAGGCTATATATGCAAACACAGTTTTTGGAAACGGTGTACGCAAGATTCAATTCCATCCCTATAACACTAATTTCACCCCTTTCTTTGTTAATTTCTTACAGCATCATAAAACGTGACACTACATTAAAAACACCAATCATGAAATCCCTATAGACAAGAATAGCCAAGGAGCAAGTTAACACCGGACTAAATTATTAATAAAAAAATATATTTTTAATCACCCATAATTATATTATATTTAATTTTTAAAAATACAATTTTACCCAGAATGCATGGATCCGTTCTTGGACAATCACCAAGCTATACACGTAGCAGTCTAGAAATAGGCAAGTTGATTGATGCCTTCTACTATCAGTGATCTTTGCGTCAATCGTAGTGTAATTAACAGTATACCGTGCACGTCTCGTCGAGTTCGAGTATGTTTAGACTTGGAGTTAGCCGATCGTTCTCTATCATCGTGTGTAATCATGTGCTCGCTACCCTGGTGTTGTGTTGTGTGGATTAGCGGGCATGCATGCGTCGCCTCACACACGCACACGACGCGACGTCTAAGCATGCATGCGGCGCAGCATCTCATCGATAAGGAAAAGGAAAAAAAAAAGCATATGCAGCGCGGTGCAACATATTAACCTTGATCTTCTTCTTGTGATATGCGCGCGTGCACAATTGTAGACTTGTTCGTGCGCGCGCACGTTTTAATCAGTACACCCACCGTGTCATGGAGAATTCGACACATGGGCGCATGTTATTAGTTCGCTGAAACCCCAAAAAAAAAATGGAGGAGACTAGGAGAGGAGGTAGTGTTGCCGAACTCGGTCGGGTAACTTGCCGGGCCAAGCCCTTGCCGTTCTCGGCACTGATCTCTTTCTTAGCGTGTTGCAGAGCATGGAGGCATGCATGGACACGAGCACGACCGACCGACGCAGTTGCATATGTGTGGCCACGCACGTTTCGCGATTCCTGTTCCTGTGCGACTTCTCCCTGTGTCTGTCAACAAGCTTCTTGCATTTGTTTGACGCTCTAAATAATGCTTAT
The DNA here is from genome assembly GCA_033239725.1 of Echinochloa phyllopogon. Lineage (NCBI taxonomy): Eukaryota > Viridiplantae > Streptophyta > Magnoliopsida > Poales > Poaceae > Echinochloa > Echinochloa phyllopogon. Next base: position 2,858,633 of record BTCW01000009.1, on the reverse strand, counting down.
TTTCGTTTGACTCTGCAAATTCATCAGTACCCTTTCCCTGTAGAACCCGATATATAGGTCATCTATGAGGAATGAGTAGAAAATTTTAGATAAAAATTGTTTTCAATTCTACTGGGTTCTTATATTTTAAAATAAACAGGATAAATCATTCCACCAATATTTTTCTACAAAACAAATCACAGAAAAAAACTTTTCATCATAATAGCCAGAGTTATATTAAAGCCATTTCTACATGAGCTAGAGCCGTGAACCGTGGATAAACAAACCCTTAGCTTAGAACCACCAACGTAGCCACCACCTTTACACGATTGCTCATCATAGTACTGCTACATAGGACGGCTGCTTCCACACCACTTTTCGTGTGTTGGAAGGAGCAAAGCTACCGCTGATAGATGCATGATAGGCAGGGGCGAATCCAGGAATTTTTGTTGTCGGGGTCATCGGGGTCTACATGTTGCAATCTAATACAAATATAAGAGTGATTTGCTAATGTTACCGTAGAATTAGTGTAGAAAAACCAAAATCCATCGGGGTCAGCTGACCCCGATGGATCCATGTAGATCCGCCCCTGATGATAGGCGTCACAACGTAGTACGTCGTCTCTTGAGCGGGTAAGCCGTTGAGGTAACCAACAAACAGAACGACAACACTTTCTGTTGTGACGACGTGACGTTCCCCGGCCCGCTTGGGATCGAGTACGATGAGAAGTCAGGCAACAAAACTCCGATCCTCTCAATGCAAAATCTATCTCTATGCATTCTCCTCTTCACTTCATCTTCCCAAATCGCCGCATCGCCCCCCCTGCCCCCGTCCCCCGCGTCGCCCTTGTGGGGCGACACGGGCGGAACTGCCCGCCGCCGGTGCGTGCGCGCCGCCTCCGCTCGCCTCTGGCCCCCGTTCTCCCTCGCCCCCGGCCTCCTAGCCGGTGGTAAGGGGAGCGGGGGTCCGTCCTTCTAGTAGATCGAGTCCTAATCGAGTCCTTCTAGGTCTAGGGTTTGTTCGCCGCCGATGCTCGGCGGTGAAGTTAGGTTTTGCCGGAGGAGCATGGCTCATCTGCGGCTTGGTTTTCCTGGCGGCGTCGGCGATGCGGAAGCGACGACGTTGCAGATGAATAATTTCTCCCAGCTTCTTCCGTTCTTCGATGGCGATCTACTCCGACGTCAACGGAGAGGCTGGGGAGACATGTCCAGGAGTCGAGGGCTGGCGTATTGTCGTCTTCTTCAGATGATAACGGTGTTGACCCTGTTAATCTCGAGGAAGATGATCTTTGGTGAAAATCTGAGCTTTGCTCGGGTTGCCGGCGGTGGAATCGAAGGATGCGTCGTGGGTACTGGAGTTGGCCGATGCGCCTGGGAGGCAGTGTACTCGGCTGATTCGCCTAGAAGTAAGCCCTCCACTGCGGCCTCCACCTTGTGGAGATTGGCTTTGGTGCCCGGCGACGATTGGGAAGCGGCTTCGGCGGCGGTGACGAACGGATTTCCGAAGGCTTCGAGGAAGATGAGCAGGAGTTTTAGACTTCTTTGTAGTTTTCCTTTTCTTTGGGGTCCTGTTTGTAAAAGGACCGGTGTAATGGGCTAAGATCAATGCATCTTTCTTCTCAAAAAAAAATCTATCTCTCTGCACGTACAATAATATTTGTCTCATGTTGCTACTCGATCGATCGTGCGCGTTGTCTTGTCTGAAGATCTATAGACGGAACGGGGTCGTGCCCTCGTGCGTGCAGTGCAGTGCATGCATCGATCATGCCACTCACGTGTGTGTCGACGCCAAAGAGGAATAGCAGAGAAAGCTATTGCAAGAATCCGCCATGAGAATATAATCCAACTGTATGGAAACGAGATTCAGGCACATTTCTGTATCACCTGCTTGCCACATGGGTGCAGAATCTGCGCGTGGATTCGATCCATGCGTCTACCTGCACGCATATATCAGCTAGGAAACCTTGGCGTGCCAATCTGCATGCCACAACTCGATCGACCAATCTAGTCTGTTGACGACGAGCCTAACGCTCTAATAACCCCATGCTGCTGCCATGTGAGCCTGAGCCTCATTCCTCACACGCAACACAACACCTTAATTTGACTTTTCCTCTCCAGCTCTCCAGCATGATCGAAGAGAGCTCCGCGATGTGCACGTCGTCCCGCCGCCTCCATCTCCTGCACCTATAAATATGCCCCGTCGATCACCTGATCCTATCCAACACCAACAAGTTCAGCAACCAAAGCAACTCGTACAAACGCAGCTGCAAGAAGTCTCCTCCTGTGATCTTTGCTCACTTCTTCAGCATACTAGCTCCTCCCTGCAAGTCTGCAACTTATTGTCCATCACGTGCTTAATTAGCTCTCTGAGTCTGCCAATGGCGTCCAAGATGCTGCAGCTTGTGTTCTTAGTGATGCTCCTCGTGCTGCTCTTCTTGTCCGGCGCTCTAGAGGCTGCACGCACCACCAATGGCGGCACTGCCGCTAGGGCGGCCAGGTCGCTGGCGTCGGCGTCGGCGTCGTCCCAGAGCGCCGCCGCCGGCGTCTTCAGCCTCGACAGCTACGGCGCCCGCGGCGACGGGAGCCACGACGACACGCCGGCGCTGGCAAAGGCGTGGAAGGACGCCTGCGCCTCGCCACTGCCGGCCGTCGTGCTCCTCCCCGGCGGCGGCAAGCGCTACCTGGTCAAGGTTGTCACGCTGTCCGGCCCGTGCAAGTCCTCCAGCGTCACGGTCACGGTGAAGGGCACGCTGGTGGCGTCGCCGAACCGGGCCGACTGGAGCGACGACGACCGGAGGCACTGGATCGTCTTCCGTGCCGTCGACGGGCTCACCGTCGACGGCGGTGGCGCCATCGACGGCAACGGCGAGACGTGGTGGAAGAACTCGTGCAAGATCAACAAGGCTCTCGTAAGTGTGGCGCCGTGCCGTGCGTAGTGTATTTATGGTGAAGTTTTTATGGCAAAGTGTCGTAATTAATTAAGCACCAGCTCATCAATTGACTTCTTTTTTTCTGCAGCCGTGCGTGGAGGCCCCAACGGCTTTGTCATTCCACTACTGCACAGGTTTGAGGGTGCAGAATCTGAAAATTATGAACAGCCAGCAAATCCACATGTCCATTGAGGATTGCACCGATGTGCAATTGTCAGGCCTGTCAATCACAGCATCCGGCACAAGCCCAAACACTGACGGCATCCACATCACTCGCACCAAGGATATGCAGGTCACAAACTGCAAGATCAAGACTGGTAAGTACCATAACTTAGCATGCTCACGATTTAAAATGCTAGCTTTGGGTTCTTACTAAATATTTGGTTGATTGTGATGGATTTTGCAGGGGATGATTGCATGTCCATTGAGAGTGGGACGCATAATCTTCATGTCTCTCAAGTTGTATGTGGGCCAGGGCACGGGATCAGCATTGGAAGCTTAGGAGATGACAACTCGAGAGCTGAAGTCTCTGGCATTACCATAGACACCGTGCAATTGTACGGCACAACCAATGGAGCACGTATCAAGACATACCAAGGTGGAAGTGGCTACGCCAAGGATATCACATTCCAAAACATGATCATGGACAATGTCCAGAACCCCATAATAATTGACCAGAACTACTGCGACAAGGCTGAGCCATGCAAAGAGGAGGGATCAGCGGTGGAGGTCAGCAATGTGGTCTTCAAGAACATAAAGGGGACAACCAATACCAAGGACGCCATTAAGCTGAATTGCAGCAAGAATGTGCCGTGCCAAGGCATTACCCTTCAGAACATTGACCTAAAGATGCAGAGCGACAACGGTGCCGCGGAAAGTACATGCCAGAACGCAAAATGGATGAAATACGGGACTGTTCTTCCACAGCCGTGCACCTCCGAAGACTAGGCGGCAGTTGCAACTGCAACTGAGCAGATTGTAGCATGTACAAATTTAAGTGTGTGTATAGTACAAACAACTAGTCATACTCATGGGATTCCTGGTAGATATATAGAAACCTGAAATTCGTTGTATCGATCACTGTATTTGTAACTGGTTTTCATGTAATTCTTCTATAGAAATAAAGCACGCCTTGGTGATCTAGTTACCCCATTTCATGACATTAATTTTGTCGTATATTAAAAGTATTGTTACTCGTTTTTTTTAACAACTCTACGGCAGGCCAGAGGCCGACCTGAACATTTGAACATTTGATTAATTGAGGTGGCAACGCCACAAATTACAAGAAGTTGCTAGCACAGTGCAACACATAAAACGAGAGAGTACAGAAGAGACTACTCCCACACAACAGAAATGGCTCACATTAGCCAAAAAAGAAACCAATTGTCCTAAGAAGCATCGTCGTCGAGCAGCGTACTTGCCAATTCCACCCGAGCCAAAGCATTTCCACACATCCTCTCGTAGCTACGCCACACCGTTGCCTCTTGTAGGCTGTCCAACGGAGGGGGACTCAGGGAGGGAGACACACCTGGACCAAGAGAACTGAAAACGTCGACCTCCCTTCGAGCTGGTAGGAACACCTTTCGCAGCGCATCCGAGCTCCACCTACCGCCATCCAACACCCTTCGGGGGAAGGAAGCCCCAAAGGAGAGACGGCCGGTAAAATGAACACACTCGGCATATGATTTGATGGTCCCATCAACAAGGAGTGCGACGACGAAGTAGAGGCACCAACCACGAACTCAGAGACAGACAACCGGAGCAGTATGAGGAACACGAACACTCCCAGCTCCCCTAGGGGTCAGCCTCGCGCGACATAGAATGATGCCTCACCATGATGTCCTCAACGGGAAAAACGACGCCCAAGGGCGCCGCCACCATGGCCACCGACAGCAATGTCAGCGAGGGCGTTTGCCCGACTTGACACCATGTCTGCCGCACACACATCAGCGGTTCCCCCTCGCCAACACGGGAAGAGGCCCAGTGCAGACCGCAGCACCACCTCGGCGCCCCAACCTGGCCAAGCAGCCCCCAAGCCCCACCACCATGGTGGCGCAAACCCCAAGGCTGACGAGGAAGAGGATGAGCAGCCACGGTAGCAGTAGCAGTCTAAGACCCACCGGAGCCAGCCCCGGCAATCCAAGACCCACCGTCGCCGGCCTAAAGTAGTCGTCGCCAAAACACCAGATCCGGCTGCACGAACCTTGAACCCCAAGCGCAACCGCTGGCCGCATCCACCGCCGTCCGCAGACGGACGCAACGAGCAAGGCCCCGCCGACCTCCGCCCTCCGCACCCGGTCGCCGCCGGGCGCAGCCGTCCGCCGCCGCAGGCACCGCCCCTTCTACCTCGGCCCCCTTCCACACAGAGAGTACCCGCGCCTCCCCGACGCAGAGGCCACCGGATCCGGACAAGGGCTGCCCGGATCCGTGGCAAGACGCCGCCGCCGAGGAAGAAGCCACCAGCGCTGGCGAGGAGCTCCATGGGGCCGGGACGGCCGCACCCGCCGTTGTCCCTGGAGGAGAGGAGGAATAGCCACGCCGCCGCCTTCCCCGGGAGCTGCGTGGACTTCCGGCGCTCCCTCAGGCGGCGGCCCGGCGGCGGAGGACGGCGGGGAGAGGCGGCGGTGGCTAGGTTTTGGGTCGCCGCCCGGGTCGCCGCGCGGGGGCGACGCGAGCAGGCGGGGAAATTTTCCTCCCCTCTTGTTACTCGTTTGAAACTGGAGACATGAGAATGCATACAAGATCATCATCATCGGGAAAATCATAAAGTATTCTATGGCACAGGTTACGGTTGCGACGTTATGTATCACTTTCAGAAAATTAACTTATTAAAAATCAACATGCATATGAATATACCAAAAAAATAAAAAAATGGGGATAAAATAAAACAAGTCGTAATTTGTTTCAGGGTTTTTTTGGATCAATTTGTTTCAGGGTTTGGCATTTCCCTTGGCAGCATGCACGGCCTCCACCATACATCCTCTCCAAAGTCCCCTTCACGTGGCGGCGTTTGCCTCCGCACCCAGCGCCGGCCATCTCCTCCGATCCTCTCACGCGGCGCGAGCGAGCTGAGCCCTAGGGTGGAAGAGGAGGAGGCAGTGATTGAGAGATCGGCAGATAAGGGTTCTTGTTCATTTGGGCCGGGATCCCGTTTTGATTAGGGAGATGGAGGATCGCCGGTCTGATCCCAATGCTAGCAGCCTCGGAGGATACAGAGAAGCCTCTGCTGCCGGTGGTGAGGGAAAGAAGAACTGCAAGGCCCCTCTATCTCTGGGAAACGACGCGCCGGATGCTGCTGGGAAGGAGATGACAAGTGCATGGACAGGTGAAAAGAGGACAAAGATCCGAAACGCAGCAACCTCTGGGGATATCGGTAAGGTTGCAAAAGATGACGATGGTGAGCAATCTTCCGGCGAGATTCTTGGTCACCCTCATGTGTACTAAGGTATGCATGATGTGACCAATTGCAAGATTCTAGTCATACGTTGTCATGATCTGATGATCTGATTGCCCTTTTATCATGTGCAGTTGATTGAATTCTTCCTTACAGATAGCTCATCATACGAGGTAAACACCCCAAAAATAGTCTGTTTTGGTTAATCAGTGTTGGTTTATTGTAATGTGTTTGATTCTATGAAGTTTCACACATCATGTCCTAAAGCTGTTTCGTTGTTTAGCCGCTAAAAAATGAGAAGGTGGTCTTCTATCATTGGCTGAAGATTGCAGCAGGACTTTCCCACGTTTTTAATGCTCTAATTCACTCCGGCTTCGATGTAATGCTCTCTCTCATATTAATTTGGTGGGTATTGCAAATGATGATGTTATATGATATATTTTATCTTTACTCAGGAATTTGTGTGGAGTGTTCAGTTTGATAATACTTGGTACGAGTACTATACTGGTTTGTTTGTTGATATTTGGAAGAGGGTTGCTAAGCAAAAGGTAGAACTCTTGGCTGAATTTGTGGAATTAGTGAATTTGTGGTGCTCCTTTTTTCCATTTATTCCAGATATATGTGCTCGATGGAATAAACATTTCTTTCCTTCACCATTGCTCAGATGAATTTCAAAGAGGCTTTGAAGGAAGTGTATGATGAAGGAAAATATACCGTGTGGCGCTTTGAATGCAAACGTGAGTTTGAGAGCGATGGGCTGAATCCTGGTCCTATGGAAAGTCTTGTAAGTTGCCCTTCTTCACAGATGCTATTCACTTCATACCTCTATCGATCTAGTTCTATCATTGTTATCTGACTCTTTCATATGCTCCTTATCCAGTATAACCGCTACTTGGGTCACATTGATGAAAAGGTAAGCTTCATTTGTCTGAGACCAAAGTCTAACTAGAATATTTCTTCACATTAAAGCACCATGTGTGTATCTGTAGGCTGAAGAAGGTGGTGCTTATCAGTTGATCATGGAAGCTGTGAAAAAATTTGTTAGTGGATTCTTTTTCTTTCCAAGATGTTAGATGTACCACTATTCTAGGTTTTAAATTAAAGCATGTGCCCAAATTAACTTTATTTTACTGATGTGGAAGCTAAATTTACTTGCAGGTTCTAAAACGTAAAGACGTATTACGATTATGCCAAAAAGAAGTTGGACATTGCAAAAAAGATTGGCTTAGCTTGATCCCCACCCCCACAAAAGTATGGTCGGATTTGTCAGGTTACATGTGTACACAGAGAGATAAGACTTGTGGGCTCTGACGTATTTTGTGTAATTCTACTTTTAGGCTCTACATGACACAACATTTCAGAGGTCACATTACATGATGCAGGGGTGGGCAGGGCCTCAGGAGGTTATTGCCAAAGAGAAGTTTCAGTTTACAGATTATAAGCTGGTCGCTGGATTACAACGGCATGGAGTACGTGCTGGTCGCTGGATTACAACGGCATGGAGTACGTGGCTTTGATCGGTTGGGACCAGGGGCGGAGCTATGTACTCCATGAAAGAAGAAAATAGGGCATTGTTTAGTTCCAAAAGCAACTCCCAAGTTCACTATGTAAAAAGAAGATTTCTCATCACATCAAAATGTCGTAACATACATGGCGTACTAAATGTAGATGAAATCGAAAACTAATTGCACAGTTTTGTTGTACTCTGCGAGACGAACATTTTGAGCCTAATTAATCAATTTTTAGATAATTTTTCACACATACAAATAAAATGCTACAGTGCATCATTTATGGCGACGAGACGCTGTCAGTCCCAAATCGAGTGCACCGATTCTGGAACTAAACAGACCTAGGAGGGAAAGAAGAAGAAAAATGAGAGGGAGAGGAGGAGGAGGAGGAGGAGGTGGTGGAAGTGATCACCAGATTCAGTACTGCTAGCATCCTTTTACAACTTTTTAGGACAGGGACTGCTTACATGTGGGCCCCGCACGTCAGTCTCCCTCTGCCATGGCACGGCGGCCGTTACGAGCGGGCACCAGGTTCACGCTAGTACTGCTAGGACGGCTGCTTCCACTGCCACTTTCCGTGTGCTGGAAGGAGCAAGCTACCATTAATAGATGATGATTGGCGTCACAGCGTACTACGTCGTCTGTGTATGGGGTTAGCTAGTGAGGTAACCAGAACAACGGCAGCAGACCAGCAGTTTCAGGCAACAAAACTATCTGCTCAATCTATATATCTCTGCACTGGTCGATTCTCTCAAAAGAAGAAGTACGAAGCATTTTGAAGGAAGGGTGTCGGGCTTTGGAAGCAGTAGCTTTGGAGATTTTTCACAAGACCGGTTGGAATGTGATGAAACGCATTGAGTTGTAGGATTGATGTTGCTGGTAGTGCTTAGGCCTATCGGTTGAGAGGAGTGCTTTTGTTACTGCAGTATCTGGTGTTAGCAATCTGTGTGCTGATGCTTGTATCAGGTCCTGTTGTTTCATTTTGTTTCTGCAGTCTAGGTGCTGCTATATTCTAAACATTTGGCTGCAGACAATTCCTGTAATTGTTGAGGCCGGAACTGCATGTTCCTTTATCTAAAAAAATATCTCTGCACAAGATCGTCTCATGCACACATGCTACTCATTGTCTGAAGATCTATCTCGATGGACATGGGCTTCTTAATTTCACCTGAACCAACACGCTCGTGCGTGCGTGAACTGAAGCAGGCAAATCTGTGAATTTTGGCCATGAGAAACATACATGCATGCAAACGTGATTCAGGCACATTTCTGAAGCCGCTTGCCATACCTGCACTCTTCAGAAGAATCCTTGCGTCTACCTGCACGCATATATCAGGATGCCGTGTTTCGCGTCTACCTGCACACACGCACACACTCCAAATTCAAAACGCATATCTAATCTAGCTGCCAACGAGCCTAACCCCCTGCTGCCCACACGTGTGCGTGATTCTTCACACGCAACACAGCCATTTCCTTCTCCTTCCCGCTCAGCTCCAAGAGTTCTGCAGCACTTATAAATAGGCCCCGTGAGCTGAGCCAGGGTCAACATCCAATCCAGCACCAAGAAGCTGACAAGCAAAGCAACCAGCTCAGCTCCACTGGCTTAACTGCTTAAGCCTCCTGTGACCTTGCTCATCAGACTCCGACTCTAAGCTGCTGTTGCGTACTTAATTGCCGATCGTGCAGTGCATTCGTGCTTAGCAGCTCTGTCAACAATGTCGTCCCGCAGGCTGATGCAGCTTGTGATCTTGGCGCCTCTCCTCGCGCTGCTCTTCTTCTTCTTCTCCGGCGCTCTAGGGGCTGCCGCCGGCGCGACGAGCTCCAGCAGCTCTGCCGACGCCGCCGCCGCGCCGGCTGTCATTAGGGCCGGCAGGTCGCTGGCGTCGTCTTCGTCGTCGCAGAGCGTGTTCAGCCTCGACCGCTACGGCGCCCGCGGCGACGGGAGGCACGACGACACGCCGGCGCTGGCCAAGGCGTGGAAGGCCGCCTGCGCCTCGCCGCGGCCGGCCGTCGTGCTCGTCCCCGGCGGCGGCAAGCGCTACCTGCTCAAGGTCGCCAAGCTCTCCGGCCCGTGCAAGTCCAGCGTCACGCTCACGGTGAAGGGCACGCTGGTGGCGTCGCCCAACCGGGCCGACTGGAGCGACAAGGACAGGAGGCACTGGATCGTCTTCAGCGCCGTCGACAAGCTCACCGTCAATGGCGGCGGCGCCATCGACGGCAATGGCGAGACGTGGTGGAAGAACTCGTGCAAGATCAACAAGGCTCTCGTAAGTGTGGCGCCGTACGTACGGTTATTGTGATTGGTCGTAAGATAAATTGTTGCTGGAAAAGTGTCCTCACCTAGCTCAACTGATTTTGTTATTTCTCAGCCGTGCAAGGAGGCTCCAACGGCTTTGTCATTCCACTACTGCACAAGTTTGAGAGTTCAGGATCTGAAAATTGTCAACAGCCAGCAAATCCATATGTCCATTGAGGATTGCACCAATGTTCAGTTGACAGGCCTGTCGATCACAGCGTCAGGCACTAGTCCGAACACCGACGGCATCCACATTACCCGCAGCAAGGATGTGCAGGTCACAAACTGCAAGATCAAGACTGGTAATTAGCATGCATTTTCACAATTCAAAACCATATATATGAAATGCTAGCTTTTTAAAGCAGCTTCGGATCGTTACTGAATTTGGTTTTCCTTTTATGGTTTTTGCAGGGGATGATTGCATGTCCATCGAGAACGGGACGCATAATCTCCATGTCTCACAAGTTGTGTGTGGACCAGGGCATGGGATTAGCATTGGAAGCTTAGGAGATGACAACTCAAGGGCTGAAGTCTCCGGCATTACCATAGATACGGTGCAGCTATACGGCACAACCAATGGAGCACGCATCAAGACATATCAGGGAGGAAGTGGGTATGCCAAAGATATCACATTCCAAAACATGATCATGTACAATGTCAAGAACCCGATAATCATCGATCAGAACTACTGTGACAAGGCTAAGCCATGCAAAGCTCAGGGGTCTGCGGTGGAGGTCAGCAATGTAGTGTTCAAGAACATCAAGGGGACAACTATTACCAAGGATGCCATCAAGCTGAACTGCAGCAAGAACGTCCCGTGCCATGGCATTACCTTGCAGAACATTGACCTGAAAATGCAGGGCGGCAACGGTGCTGCAGAGAGCACTTGCCAGAATGCAAAATGGAGAAAATCTGGTACCGTCCTTCCACAGCCGTGCACCTCCAAAAACTAGAGTGTGCACAGTGCAACTTAGCAGCTTGTACCATGTACAAAGTATGTGTATCTGTCTAAAAAAGTGTGTCTGTATATATAGTAGAAACAAATTCGTCATACTCATGGGGCTTCTGGTAGATAGAAACATGCAATTCTCTGCATTGGTCACTGTAGTTGTAAGTGATTCATGTAATATTTTTTTTTGAGGGAACAACGGGGGCCAGCGGCCCACCTGAACATTTTCATTCCATCAAACGAAGTGGTACAATATTTCGAAGGCCGGCGCAGCGCCTTCAGAAAAGAGACATGGGGGGAGGGAGAAGAAGTGAACCGACATAACCTAATCTACATCAATCAACTGTTGGCACCAAGTCTTAAGGGGGTCCGTGTCAAGGCGCCGGGGGCCCGGCACTCCCAGCTCACGATGTGCTGAAGCAAGGATCGGAGCACGGCCTCTGTTGACAGCTGCACGGCATCGAAGACCATTCTGTTCCTTGCCTTCCACAACACCCACGCCACCGCCACAACCCCAGTGTGCACCAAGGCCGGCGCCATGCCGCTCAGGATGCCCTGGAGCTCCTCCACGGCTGCCCATAGCGAGCGGGGGGGCGGGCGACCCGGAATGAGTCTGGCCCACATCGCGGCGAGCCGTGGGCACTCGGGCAGAAGGGACAGTCCGGGGAGTCGAGCGCACCATGGCGATGAAGCCAATCCCGCGTGTGCGTGCGCCCATGCCTGAGGATCCAAAAGAAGACCTTCACCTTCATGTAATATTCATGTATATATTCTTTTACAGAAAGCAAAAGGAAGTGAACAACACCAGCAGATATTTAACGGGTATGGCACTGCACTGCACGTCTTGGCATTTTTGCCTTAGGTTAAAAGCATTGTTACTAGTTTAAACCCAGACAGCATTGTTATTTATCTCCATCACCTCCACATTTTGAATTGAAAACTCACTTTGCATGCTAGCATGCAAACAAAAAAACAAAAAAAATAGAGTTTAAAAAAACTCAATCAGGGGTGGAGACTCCCCCAAGGCTTTGTTAGAGGTATACCATGTTTGGAACCCGGGTCATTGGAAGTTTCATTGACTCCCAGAGTTTATTGACTCCCAGAGTTTAAAGAAGCTTGACAATACTACAGGGTTTTGGACAATCATTTTTTTTTCCACCACAGGAGGAGCCTGGATTTCATTTCCTTATTAAGGCAACGAAATTACATGTTGAAGTTCAAAATTTGTTCCACAATCTCCGTCCTCTAACCTGCAGCTAAGCTGAGGAGCTACAACAGACCAGGTTGGACAATTAAATAGTTGTGGGGACAAAACAAGTTGCAATTAGTTTAGAAATTTTAAGAGGACACAAATTCACTTGTTTGATACAATAGTGTAATCGACTTTTTTGGTAATGAAACTAACCAATGCCATTCTCGCACCAAAATTCACTTCTGATACTTGGGCCTTCATTTTGGGCCGGCGGCTTTAATCACTCTTCCAACACACGAAAAGTGAATAGCCGTACTCCCAGTCCCCAACGACCAGCCTGTCGTCAGCCGGAGGCAGACTCAATGACACGCGGGGCCCGCGGTTGACTTGCCGTGCTATACTGCCCACCAGTAAAAAGGATGGACGTGGACACTCCGACCGTATGCATGCATCATCATTGGCGTAACTAGGAGATGGGTCGATGCGTTGGGTGCGTCAGTGATTAAGCCTGGCCATGCTAATCAAAGGCAACATGATTGCTGCGGCTTTGAGCAATTGAGTGTTTAGTACAAATTCAGACAGACCCCGTGCTTATCCTTGCTTGCATCCTTCAACATTTCAACTGCTGTGTTGTTAATGATCGAAAGAGTCGGGCTGGGCCCTCGCCGTCCGCGTCCACCGGCGTTTTGCCGAGGACGGCAAGGCTTGGGCCGGCAAGGGACCAACCGAATTTGGCAGCGCTGCCTCCCCATATATACCATCACCCATTCTCTCCATCGATCAATTCACCTGTGCCGTGTGCACGATGCGATGTGTCATTTGATCTGATCCTGTCGATCCAACGGTCGCGCGCGCACGATATTGCACCGATCGGGCGGTGTAAGTCACTCGAATTGTGCCAAACTGCCAAACCACTGGATGTGGTGGGTGTTGAGTACGGTGGGCAGGCAGGCAGCGTGTAAGCTGCCATCTGCACAACGGCTACTAGTAGCATGGATAGCTTATTTCTGGAAGGCCGATAGATCAGAACCACATGCTCTGATAGTCTGATGGGATGGTCAGGAAATACATGTTCATTTTTCGGCCTTGTTTAGATGTTAGTAGAATTGAAAGGTTGAATTTGGGAGTAAGATCTCACTTCGTAATTATTGCGCTACCGTAGCATTTCGTTTGTATTTGTGAAAAATTATCAAAAAATGATTAATTATGCTCAAAATGCTCGTCTCGCATAGTACAACAAAACTCTGTAATTAGTTTTTGATTTCATCTACATTTAGTACTCCATGCATGTTATGACATTTTGATGTGATGGAAAATCTTCTTTTTACATAGTGTATTTAGGAGTTGCTTTTGGGAACTAAATAAGTACTTCGTTGCAGGAATAAAACATCTGCTTCTTGCGTCGGCGACACTGACTGCGCCGCACTGAACCGGCTTACTATATAACAGACTGCATGTCACTGATATACGTGTTGATGTAGGCCAGCGTCCGCGGCGGCAGCGTCCACTAATCAGCAACGATTTTCTTTTTCCATCTTCTTTCCCTTTCACATCAGGTTCCAATTCTAATCAGCGAGCGACTTCGGCCGTGTTCACTTCCAAAATTTCCCACAAACTTTCTCTCTCCAAACTTCACTGTTCACTATCACATTAAATCTCTCTCATCATGCATGGAGCACTAAACGTAGGTAAATAAAAAAACTAATTGCGTAGTTTTGATGTACACGACGAGACGAATCTTTTGAGCCTAGTTAGGTCATGGTAGGACAATGTTTACCACAAACAAACGAAAAATGCTACAGTGCGCTACAGTAGTAACCCAACTGTCCCACTGCCTTTGGGGCACACTCCACTACTCCACCATCATCATGCTCCAACCTTCATGGATTCAGGCAAATTTATCTTATCTGCTTGCCATGCCTGAAGAATCTCCGGGACGATCCAACAATACCTGCGCGAGCACATGGGCGCGGCGATGCATCCGTCACCTGCATCGTCTGCGTGCACACTCCAAACCTCATATCATATCTGCCAACCTAACTCTCCCCCGTTGCTCTTCTTCGCAAGCAACGCGATGGAATCTGGAGCTTCGCATATAGATAGCAGAGCAATCCAACACCAAAGCAGAGCAGCAAGCAGAGCAGCAGCTGCGTTACTTGGCTCAATTCTCCGGTGATACATCTTCTTGCTCACACTCCGAGCTCTGCCAATGGCGTCGCGCCTTGTGTTCGTGGCGCCTGTAGTCCTCGCGCTGCTCGTCGTGTCCGGCGGCGCTCTGGAGGCTGCGGGCACGGCCAACAGCACCTCGGCCGACGGCGCGAGCTCCTTGCCCAGCTCTGCCAACGGCGCCGCCGCCGGGATCAGGGGCAGGTCGCCGGGCTCCTCGTCGCCGCGGGGCGTGTTCAGCCTCGACCGCCACGGCGCCCGCGGCGGCGACGTGCTCGCAGCTCTGCCAATGGCGTCGCGCCTCGTGTCCGTGGCCTCCTCTCTCCTCGCGCGGCTCTTCGGCGGCGGCGCTGCCGCCGGGATCAGGGCGAGGCCGCTGGGCTCCGGCGTGTTCAGCCTCGACCGCTACGGCGCCCGCGGCGACGGGAGGCACGACGACACGCCGGCGCTGGCCAGGGCGTGGAGGGCGGCGTGCGCCTCGCCGCGGCCGGCCGTCGTGCTCGTCCCCGGCGGCGGCAAGCGCTACCTGCTCAAGGTCGTCACCCTCCACGGCCCGTGCAGGTCCAGCGTCACGGTCACGGTGAAGGGCACGCTGGTGGCGTCGCCGAACCGGGCGGACTGGAGCGACAGGGACAGGAGGCACTGGATCGTGCTCCGGGGCGTCCACAAGCTCACCGTCATTGGCGGCGGCGCCGTCGACGGCAACGGCGACAAGTGGTGGCCGCACTCCTGCAAGATCCACAAGGCTCTGGTAAACTGTGGCGCCGACACTTCCCGTCGTTGATCTGATTAATCAAAATTTGTTATTGGAATGTGCTAATTTTTTTGGTTCAGCCATGTAAGGAGGCTCCGACTGCTTTGTCATTTCACTTCTGCAAGAATTTGAGGGTGGAGGATCTGAAGATTGTCAACAGCCAACAGATCCACATGTCGGTGGAGGACTGTACCAATGTGCAACTGGCACGTCTGTCCATCACTGCTCCCGGCAACAGCCCTAACACCGACGGCATCCACATCACTCGCAGCAGAGATGTGAGGGTCACGAACTGCAAGATCAAGACTGGTAATTAGCGTCATCATGTTCACAGTTCAAAATCATATCAAATGCTCTTGTACCTTACTCGCAAAAAAAATGCTCTTGTACCTTTGGATTTATTGTTGTACAGAACATTTACTTGTTTGTTTGTCATGGATTTTTCGCAGGAGATGATTGCATATCGATTGAGGACGGGACACATAATCTCCATGTGTCAAAAGTTGTGTGTGGACCAGGCCACGGAATTAGCATTGGAAGCTTAGGAGATGACAACTCAAGGGCTGAAGTCTCTCGCATTACCATAGACACGGTGCAGCTATACGGCACAACCAATGGAGCACGCATCAAGACCTACCAAGGAGGAAGTGGGTATGCCAAGGATATCACATTTCAAAACATGATCATGTACAATGTCAAGAACCCGATAATAATCGATCAGAACTACTGCGACAAGGCTAAGCCATGCAAACAACAGCGATCGGCAGTCGCTGTCAGCAATGTGGTATTCAACAACATCAGAGGGACAACCATTACCAAGGATGCCATTAAGCTGAACTGCAGCAAAAATGTCCCATGCCGTGGCATTACCTTGCAGAACATTGACCTGAAAATGCAAGGCGGAAAGGGCACCACAGAAAGCACCTGCCACAACGCAAAATGGAGGAAATCTGGGACCGTTCACCCGCAGCCCTGCACTGCCAAACAATCAATTTATAGCATGTAAAAACTAGGTTATGCAGGAAACTAGTACCCCGATTGGTTGATGCAAAATGGCGAGGTTTGTAGCTGTATTTGTGAATCGGTTGATGTAACACTTCCTGTAAATTCTTTGTACAAAACAACAACAAAAGATGCTTCAGGGCTAATGCACCGTACATAATTAATTGGTACTGTCAGACACTTTCAAACAAGGCAGTGACATTAACTTATTGACGATCGGTAGACAAGGTACAGATTAGTGCATTCGATAGTAAACTTCGTTCCTAGCAGACTAGAAAGTATCACCCGCTGATAACTTACAACACAATGGGTGCCAATTACATTCCTAATATTTTCGACCCTTCTAGCAGTTGATGCCACATTTATAGATGTCAGGACCAGTGACCCGGGTGGTGAAAGGATCAATACGAACCCACAGCAGGGAAAAGATCGATGCGAGGAGGATGGCCCAAACAACAACAATGGTCGGTGTGCGGTTCTGCCTTCCCATGAGACCCTTGAGGAAGGGGTACAAATGGACAATCACCCAGAAGGCGAAGAAGAGCTTCCCAAAGAGAGGACCCCATGACTGGTAGCCACTGTTGATTGCATAGGAAATGCCGGCGACCACACCAACCAGGTTGATGATCAAAATAGTAGTTGGTGGGATCAGAAGTGTTGTCCACTTGAACATGTACAGCTCGGCAAAATCACCTTCTTCATCTGTGGCCTTAGAGGTGACAGTGAAGCTGGTGTCGATACCAGCAAGCACTTTCAGAAGACCCTGGAAGACGGCAAATAAATGCGCAGAAATACCACCAATAACCCAAAACTGCTCATTTCTCCACCATTCATCGATGCCAACACCACTCCACCTCATCTCAAGGATACCAGTGGCAAAGATTGAAATAAAAAGCGATATAAACCAAATACTTGCAAAGTTGCTGATCTGCGTTCCGAAGGAAAAGAAAAGTCAGTAAGACTTCTTTCACAATTTTGCCTGCACAAGTAGTAAATGTGTGAATGCGTGATTTACCTCTGGGATGATGAACTTCCCAGTGAGAAGACAAACAGCCGGCAATATGCAGTAGAGGAGGAGTGGGATTGATGTGAGTGGATAAATTGTGGTGTTAACATAAGCAAATCTCTCCAGGAATTTAAGCCGTCCTCCATAGCCATACCATATGGGACAATGCCTGCTGAAAAGAATTTCAATGGAACCAAGAGCCCACCGAAGCACTTGATTCAGACGATCTGAAAGGTTGATAGGAGCAGATCCCTTGAAAGCTGGCCGCTTAGGCATGCAGTAGATTGATCGCCAGCCTCGAGCATGCATCTTGAACCCAGTGAGAATGTCTTCCGTAACGGAACCATAGATCCATCCAATCTGTAGGACACCATATTAAAGGCTTTAAGTGAATAAATTTGTTTTCTCTTCATGGATAATAAACAGATCATTTGCAACGACAGAAGCAGATGTGTACCACATAATTCTTTTTTCTTTTTTTTTTGGCATAAACCAGACAACAAAACAGTAATTCATATCTCAACATTCCCTTGTGCGTGATAGTAGCAGGTAATAGCACGAGTGTCAGCAATGCTGATGAAGTTAAAATTTCAGGAGTCATTACCTCAGTTCCCCAATCAGTTTTGTCCTCATAGCCACAGCTGATGACATGGATAGCTTCTTTCAGAAGAGATTCTGGAGTTGCAGACTGTGGAACGCCACCATATTCCATCAGAGTAGAGGCTACAAAAACACTGGACTGGCCAAATCTCTTCTCCAAGCTCATTTGAGACATAATCAGCGATTTCTCGTCATCAAATTGAGAACCTGTCATGATAGCAAAGTATAAGGTAAAATTTCAGGGGTTAAAAGAAAGGTAACTCTTAGTTAGGGAGTATCTTAAGTATGTTATATTTACAAAGTTGAAAATGATAAATAAATGAGCAGCGAAATGGTGGTGTCCAAAAAATCAGCAATCTTGAGAGCACATCTACTCTAATGAAAATCGCAACTTAATGATACCTTCAATGCCTTCCTCTATATCCTCAAGGTTAAATACTGGCACAGAACTGTCTGCGTGTTTGTGTGACTTCTTTTCTGAGCTCTTCTTCTTAGATTTTGATGTCTTTTTCCTTCCCCCACAAAGCGAAGAAAAGAACCCTGGCTTTTTCTTCTTGATTGGAGGCTCATAACCATATAGGGCCGTTCTGTTAAACACACAACCAGTTCCCACATAAACCGGTCCCTGAAGGCCATCAAGACCTCTCAAGTTAATCTGCAGCAAACAAAAATACAGATGAATTACCTGGCACATTCACTGGAATTCTCGAAAAGTTCATCACATAACAAGTATTAGCATCATTAATTCATCAAGATTTCTTTATGCTGATAAAAATGAGAAGGGGATGTCCGAAAATCTTTAAAAGGATATTGCTAGCTTACATCGAAAAACACAGTGTTCCTGTTTGCATATCGGTCATTCGTATCAATACCATCAAACCTCTGAGGAAACTGGACATAACAGACATTCCTTCCTAGGTTTGGGTCCATAAGGAAGCACATAGCTTCCCGGAGAGCCTTGCTATTGTTGATGTAGTGATCACAGTCAAGATTCAACATGTATTGCCCATTAGTAAGGACAGCTGATACACGAACCTGCAGAGAGCATTCAACTTCCATTATATCCAAGTAATTGAAGCTAACAAGATAAGGTTTGGCATTGCTAGTATTTAGCTACTCACAAGTGCATTCATGGCACCAGCCTTTTTGTGATGTTGGAATCCAGGACGTTTTTCACGGGACACATAAACTAAACGAGGGAGTTCATTGCCCTCGGCATCAAGGCCTCCACTGTGACCTAGAAAAACCTGAGAATGACCACAGTTTTGAGTTAAAAGTGATTAGAAAAATAATCACTGTGCTGGGAATGTATTCATAAAATATTTTTTGGCAAAAATAAATTGAGCTTAACCTGAATCATTCCAGGATGGTCCCTAGTATTGTTCCCAGGCCAGGGTGTACCATCTTGCATGATCCATCCCTCCTCAGGAACTTTCTGTGCCTTGGCTACAAGGCCATTAATACGGACTTTGAATTCTTCATATTCTCTCTGTCAAGTATGTTTCCAAGATAGAAATCAATGTCATACAGCAGAAGGAACTGCCAAAACCTACATGCATATAAACTAAATATACCTTCATGGCACGGCGGTCTTTGACAAATGAAGTTTGGACTTTGTCTTTCAAGTAATCGATTTTCTGAGCAAAGTACCACTCTGGAGCTCTGGGTTCTATGTTGTACTTCTTACAGAATGGTACCCATTTTCTAGCAAACTCTGAAGTCTCGGCGAGTGCATCAAAAGTCAGCATAGCAGCTCCATCATCAGAAACATAGCAAGATACCTTGTCAACCGGATAGTCCACAGCAAGGATGGAAAGCACAGTATTTGCAGTGACAAGAGGAGGCTCCTTCATAGGATCCACGGTACTGACAAAAATATCGACAGGAGCCAACTGAGACGGTTCACCTTCTCGGTCATACCTGATAACGGAAATAACATTGTGAATTGTTAGTATTAGAACAACAGAGACAGTTTTGTAACTGGTACTAGATATTTCACATCACCTTAAAGCCAATCTATCGAGGTATGTTTCACGGTTGATCGGCGACCACTTTGGGAACTGATCCAAGATCCAGGAAAAAGCAAACCAAATCTCACATATGACGGACAGCAGCCACAGTGGATATGCATTGCGCACAGGATTTGTGATACGGTAGTGCAGGAAAATGCATAGAACAATCAAACGTAGCACAATGACCATTCTGTAGGGATTAATTCTGGATGAAGGAATTGGCACTTTTCTGGATAGAGGTTGCCGAGTTTCATCATTCCTGCAATTCAGATCCACAATAGTTATGCTAAAAGTGACAAGAGAAGTCAGCATTTACATGTTTCTTCCAGATATCTGCATTCATATAATGTATAAGTAATTCATCCGAGAGCAAAACATAAAGTTTGTCCAAAAAAGCATGATTCACATACGGTTTTAGATTTCCGAACACACTAACAGTACGACTGCCTGAGATAAAGAAGGAAACAGAAATTATTCCATGTTATACAGCATATTCAAACTTACAGTAAGGCGTCTTCCATGTTATAGTCAGTAGATGCATCAATATCACCAACTCCACGTCCTTCTGAGGGAGCAATGCTTGTCCCATTAGTCATAGGAATTCCACCCTTGTCCTTCATTTTCCATCCATCCACTCTCTCTTTCCATGCAACATTACCAAGGCTACCAGAGAAATCCCTTGACGGGTTTGCTGGTACAACAAGATGTACAAATTAGATCACAGCAGATGCATAAGTATCCACAAAACACGAGATAGTGACAATTGTTGATTGATGAACGTACGAGAATGATTCACATAGGGAAACTGGTGTCCACGCCTGCCAATGTTCCCAACAGGAGACATCATATGATCAGGAGAAGCTCCAGGAATTTCTCCTGAGATCTGTAAAATGAATTCATATGAAGAAACTGCATATTAGTTCCATCTTCTCATATATATCTAACACAATCAGCTTAAAGTTCGAAATTCCAGCTCCAACCTGGCTGTGAGTGAGTGATGGGATATATCCACGAGGGATCTCACCACTGTCATACTTTGCATGACCAATCTCACCACTGTCATACTTAGCGAGGCCAACGTCGCTACCCCGTGAGTTGGTGTGCCAGGTGAGCATTCTCTCAGCAATCTTCTGCTTCTGATCCTGGTTGCCAGATGCTGGGTAGTTGTAGTCACTCACATCGTCAGCATCAACATCGTCGTTTTCCTCGCCATGCACAGGAGGGCTCCCTAAACAAGATATCGAGATTGAGCAAAGATTCAGCCTCGGGTTGAAGTCAACAATATACGCTCTGGTTTGCTGTTCTAGGTGACAATGCAACACGACTCAACCCTGCAATTTTACTGCGATGCACTGGAAAGGCTAGATGTGGTAAGAATCTGAATAAATTTGCCAGACAATGTATTATCCCTGCTCCTGAAGATTAATGCAACTATCTAATTGATTTCAGTAGCTGCTAAAGCCCAACCTGCTGCTCTTAACCTGAATTACTACATGGAAATGGCGAGTGAGGGCATTATTACCCTTGTGGCGCTTGTACTTGGTCTTGCACTGCGGGCACGCCTGGGTGCCGTCCTTGCGCTCGTACTCGTAGCAGGGGCGGCACACCGGGAAGCCGCAGACGTCGCAGGCAGCGAAGAGCTCGCCGTCCGCCGCCGTGCCCACTCCGTCGCCGCAGATCTGGCACACCTGCCCGGTCGCATGCTTCCCCGAATTCTTCGCACGCGCACAACCAAAAACAAAAATAAACAAAACAACATAAAACACCTTCAGACCAATCCCCAAACGAACCGCACCAGAAAAAACCACCCCGCAACATTCCCCATCCCCCGAACTGCACGCCACTCACCGCAGCGCCGCCGCCGCCGCCGTCCATGGCGCCCGCGCCGATCGCCCACCGGCCACCAATCCGAGCGAGACTCCACCGCCAGACGCCCCCGCCGGCTCACAGCATTCCTCGGCTTCCTCCGGCCCGGACGAACCCCCGCGTGCCGGCACCGAATCGCGAGGTGTCACCCCAGCCCAGCGGTGGCAGCAGCAGGAACAGCAGCAGCACTAACGGCAGCGAGCGAGAGCACCGTCCAGGTCGCGGAGGATTAGACGTGGGTGAGCTCCCGCGAGACGGCGACGGGGGCCAGAGGAGGGGAAAGGGATGCGGCACCGGCGGAGACGGCGACGGGGATGGATTGGGGTGGGGTGGGGAGCAGCGCACACCGCCGCGTGAGCCGTGAGAGTGAATTGGATCGGTGCGCCCGCCCGCTCGCGTATCCGTTTCCTCGCGGGGTTTAGCAACCGGTGATGGAGTGATAAACCCTATGATTCTGCGGATTAATTTTGGACTCGCCTGCGCGTTCGAGTTGATCCGCCCTCGGTTTGATTAGTTTTCGAAGCGGGGAATAGTGGGGTGGGCGCCGGTGGGATGGGCG
The DNA here is from genome assembly GCA_033239725.1 of Echinochloa phyllopogon. NCBI lineage: Eukaryota > Viridiplantae > Streptophyta > Magnoliopsida > Poales > Poaceae > Echinochloa > Echinochloa phyllopogon. The sequence continues at coordinate 2,836,421 of BTCW01000009.1, read as the reverse complement.
GGGACCACCGGACAGTGACGCCGGGAGTGCGCGCCGAGACGGTCTTGCGGGCGCCGTACAGCTGGAGAGGCGCGTGGGACCGGGTGGCAGTGACTGGGGCAAGGCGCGACAGCTGGGGATTGGTTGGATGCGCTAGAGTGCTACGGAAGGACAGGACAGGAGGAATGAATGCGTGGAATGTTTGTGGATCTTGATTAACAGGCGACAGCTGCACACATGCACTCGGTCAGGCAATTGAAATCCACCGTGCATGGTCCAAATGCAGGATTTACATTTCAATACATGTCTCAAACTCTGTGCTTGCTTGTGATTAAACTAAAAACAAGTATTATAGCAGGCTATAAAAAGGCTAAATAAGTAGTGAGGTGGAGGAGAGAGAAGAGGAGAGAGAGGTGTATGTCAGCCTCGTAGGGCAAGTATAACGGTGCCGACAGTTGCTGTCTTTTTGACACAAATAGACAGCTGAACAGACAGCTTATACAATGGGCTGTCTATTTAGCTGTCTGCAGGGTGATTAATTCATCCTTTGACACACAAATTCATAGTGATTTGGTGCATACTTGATCTTTGTTGCCATTTTGTTGTATACATGAAATAATCTACCGTACATTCAAATACTACTCCACATTTGCATATGAAATACCCATAATACCCCTGTTTTTTTCTTTTCCCTTTCTTTTTTTCCTTTCTATTCTCCCCTCCCTCTCTAATCTCTTTCCTTTCCGATTTCTCTTTCCTTATCCACACCTTCACGTACGGTTCCTGGCTTCCTGCTCTCGTACGAGCTCCGCCCCTCACCTCCAGCACCGCCGGCCGCAGCGCGCAAGCTCCGCCCAGCGTCGCCGGCCCCCGCGCGCGTGCTCTGCCCAGCGCCGCCGGAGGGCGCCCGCGCCGCAGGCCATCGCGTGCGTGCTTCGCCCAGCGCCGCCGGCCGCCGCGCGCGAGCTCCGCCCAACACCGCCGGAGGGTGCCCGCGCTGCAGGCCGTCGCGTGCGTGCTCCGCCAAGCCCGCGAAGGTGAAGGCGTGAAGCTTGGGCGCGAAATCCCCGCGGCGCGCAGCGGATCCCGCTCCTCCGTCGTCTTTCTGTCGCCGAATCGTACAACGCGCTTCGTCCTCGTCGAATCACCTGGGAGCACGAGCTGCAGTCGTTGCCGAACGAGACGACGGCAGGTGAGGAACTGGAGCCGCACAGGGGGCTTTCGCAAATTTTTGCTGCATGGCGACGGCAGCCGCCGACCGTTGTAAGTGCCCTTAGGCCCTAGTGCTTCCCGACAGGCCTCTCCAAGCCCACCACCATCCACGAAGCACTGAGCAACTGAGCCCACTCTGCCATCTCGTCCAACCCATATATACTCCGCTCATTTCCCTCCCTGAATCCCCGGATCAAGATGCGCGATGACCTGACCAATCCCCACAACCCTGGTTTGGATTGGTGTGTCATGTGTGCAACCGCAGATGGAAAATTGCCGCTCTGACTCTGATCTCGCGGTGAAGAGGCCAGAGACTGCCGGGACGGAGACGTACGGACGTACGGTACACCAAGCGCATGGACCGGTGAAAAGAAGACAAAACACCACTCAACATTCTACTATGCAAAAAGTCCAATCACATCCCATCAAATCTCTCTGAGTATTAAATGTAGATAAATGAAAAAACTAAGTACATGGTTTTGATGTACATGACGAGACGAATCTTTTGAGCTTAATTAGGTTATGGTAGGACAACAATTACCACAAACAAACGAAAAGTGCTACGATATCCGATTTGACTTGACGTGACTTCTCGACCACACTTTTCATGGAACTAAACACATCCAAAGATCCAGAGCAAACCAACTTCTGGGGATCTCGTCATGATCGCACGGGACGACGCTGAGCATTCTTCTGGCAACATTGTCCACGGTCAAGAACAAGGAGCCAAGTGCGAAAAGCCGGACCGGAGATCGAACCGGTCAGGCTACTGGTTCATCGGTCCAACCAGTGGTTCACTATTTATTAATATAATATTTATTTCACATGATTTATTTGAACAATATGCAAGTTTTATTACCAAAAGATATCACATGTAACATAATAGATGGTATAACATAATTATATCATAATAATCTATTGTTTTAAATTAGAAACCAATATCCAAACATCAAATTGATCAATGTTTCACGAAAAAACGGTTCATTGGTTCACTGGTTCGACACAAAAACCGGCCGGTTCGACCGGTTCGCACGTCCAATTGCATGGCCGATCTTTTAATTGAACCGGACCGGTCCGGCCACCGGTTCACGGTTTTTCCGGTCCAACCGGTGAACCGGTCCGGTTTTTTTACTAGGAGTCAAGGAGTAGAGCAAATCGAAGGTTTTGACTGGGACAAGGAGAAGCTCGAGAAGGAGACCCCCCGATTGTTGTCTCGATCTGTTGCACAAAGGAGGCGGAGGAGGCTTGGGCTCTCTGTGATGAACAACAGCTGACAGCGCTGAACCAACGGCTTGTCCTGTATCGCATTCGCATCAGAGCGTTATTACTAACATCCTCGTGTGTATCTTTTTTTTGAGATAGATCCTCATGTGTATTCTTCATGAGGGCATGGCGCAGCCGGCTGTATCAAGGTTCCTGGCTGTCCTCTTTCTTCTGCAAGCGCATTGCTTACGCGAAGGAAGAAAAACAAGAGATCGGAAAGGAAGAAAAACAAAGAGATCGGAGCGAGTTTTTTTTTTTTGTTTCTTTGAAATCGACATCTAGCACTTCAAAAAAAATGACTAGCTACAGAATTTCAAAAAAAAAATTGACATCTAGCTACAGAATTCCACTGGAAAGGAACCGTTTTTCTTTCATTTATTTACTCTGTTTTCTGATTCCTTTGTTTTTCCTTCAAAATTCCTTTGACCCAAACAGGACCTCAAGGGGCAGACAAATTTTTATTTAAAAGCAAGCAGTGTTTTGTCAAAACAAACCTGGTAGGAATGAAAAAAAACGAGTTGTGTTATGTCATGCCATAATAACCCTAACAAACCTTGAATAAACCCCTGATTGCACAGTTAACGGCATAAATAACAGGTTCAACAGCAGGTCATTACCAGGTCTAGTTACTACATATACCACAAACATGATGAGTTAACATATACCACAAACATAGCCAGTATAAACAGGTCTAGGCTGCGCATAAAACAGCATCGACGATTATTACATTCCCGAAGCCTGACCAAAAGGAACCCCAGGTCCTGCCTAAGGATTTCATTCCTTTGTGTCCATCTCTCTTCCCAGTTCCATGTCCACCTCTTCCTTTTCCTCTTCCTCTTCCTCTTCCTCTTCCTCGTCCTCGTCCATCTCAGCTTTCTCCATCGCCCTTCTCATTTCAACCAACTGGATAAATTCATTAGCAAAGAGTGAAGACACATACAGTCCCAAAAATCCACCGGTACACTGAGCCAGCACATGAAGCCGCCGATTGATCTTCTGCACTCTTCTTGCACGCCTGATAAGATCACTGTCCAAAAAAGATAAGATCACTATTCCTTGAGGTGGCTGTGCATCTTTCGCTTTCGAAAAGAGGCGGTGGTGTTGCGTCTGTGCCATCCTAGCAGCATCAACTTGAGGTCCACTCCTGTATCCAGCCTAGGAACAAAGAAAGGAAATGCAGAATTAACAATTAGCTAGTTAAAGGATTTATGCATATCAAGAGATGCGAGCCATATGATGCAAATATGCCTATCAAGTAGGATTTCAGATGCTTTTGATGATAGCGAGAACATGGCTGCAACTGGATAATAATGGCAAGAACTGAACTTGTTTATAGCTAATAAAAGTGGCCACATAAATATCATGGAACTATCTGTCACATCTACGTGTGTAATTAACCTGACCAAACAGCATTCATTCATTCCTAGCATACTAGTCTTACCATGATGGGAAAAATAAATAAGGCCATACGATTCCTCGAGGAGGCAGCACACTGATCATGCTAATATTCGTAGCGGACATTTGGGCACCAAGCCTGTCGCGGCAAGAAACAGGTTTTGGTTGGTTGCTCTGTGTTGATTAGATGGTTTTCGATCATAATGCTATGGTGGCTCATGCGCTTGTGGGAAAAGACACATGAGCCAAGGAAGCGTTGGCTAGGTCAACTTCAATGGCATTCTTACGTACACTTGCTGTAATGAGCAACTTACATCTATTATATTATTACAACAGAGTTAAAAGGAGCCACCACGTTCGCCGAGAGGACAAAGAAATTCCCACGTTAATCTAAAAAAGAGAAGAGCATGGACCGTCGGATTTTATGAAGATCCAACGGTCCATATTATTCTGTTAATCTAAAAAAGTGAAAAATATATGCCATCGGATTTTATGAAGATCTAATGGTCCATATTATTCCATTAATCCAAAAAAAGAGAAGAATATATGTTGTCGGATTTTATAAAAATCTAACGGTCTATATTATTCCATTAATAATCCAAAAAAAGAGAAAATTATATCGTCGGATTTGATGAAGATTTAACGGTCTATATTATTCAGTCCGCCACTATCCTTCCTCGGTCAGAGCGCAGCCATCCGCGCCCGCTGCGGGAGCCCTCCGCCGTCGCCGCCACGCAGCCGTCCGTGGCTGCCATAGAAGGCCTCCACCGTCACCGCACAGCCGTCCGCGGCCACCGCAGGAGCCCTCCAGCGCTGCCGCGTGGCCGTCTGTGGCTGCCGCGGGAGTCTTCGCTGTCGCCGGGCGACCGTCCGCCGTCGTTGCCGCCGCGGGAGCCACCCACGCATCTTCAGAGATATGGGGTCTGGCCACTCCGCACGCCGCCAGAGGCCGAAAGGGCGGGAGGCTGCCGGCCGGGGAGACCGGCACCCCTTGCCGCCGCTGCCACCACCCCCTCCACGACCGCCGTAGGAACCCTCCGCCACCGCCACCGCGCAGTCGTACGTGTCGGCCATACGAGGCTTCCACCGTCGCCGCGCGACCGTCCACCGCTGGCAGGCCATCCGCCGCCGTGGGAGCCATCCGCGACCGCCACGGGAGCCGCCCGCACCTTCGAAGATCGAGGTCCGGCTGCTCCACGCGCCGCCAGAGACCGGTAGGGCTGGAGGCAGCCGGCCGGGGAGACCGGCACTCCTCGCTGCCGCCGTCGCCGCCACTCTCCGTGGCCGCCGCGGGAGACCTCCGCCGTTGCCGATGCGCAGTCATACTGCCTGCCGTAGCAGGCCTCCACCGTCGCCGCGGGACCGTTCGCGGTCGCCGTGGGAGCCCTCCACCTCGTGACCGTCGGTGGCTGCCGCGGGAGGTATTGGTGGAGTTAATCTTAATAATATAATACTCTTTCCATAGTAATTGAAATAAAAATAATACACACGGTTGTTTTTTGTAAGATTTAAGAATCTATATTAACCCTTAAAGTCCATTGATTAAAGTAAATAAATAGTTAAATTCTAAAATTAAATAAATAAGGAAATTATAAGTTGATCAAATAATCAATATCAAATATAATTAGTAAATATAAGCTTCCATCATTAATTCATACCATGTGCCACATACATGATGATAAAAAATGATATGTTAGTTTGGGCACATTTGGACGAACCATATTGACAGTGGAACAACGGATATTTAAATAAATTTATATTTAAGTTAAAAAAATCTAAATATTAGTATAAAAAACTAGCTACCCGCGTAAATTTGCGCGGGCCACCTTGCTAGTTGAAAGAATAATAAATACTCCGTAGTTAATATCTATAATTCAGGTGCCCGAGCAGCATCCAGAAGTATTTGACCTCGGCGTCCGGCGATCGATCGATCCAGATCGAGCAGTAGCGCACCGTACCTGAGAGGAGCGCGCGGCGAGGGGTCCAGAGCCCGCCGGCGGAGACACACGGGGCCCAACTTCAAGACCGCGACGAAGGGCGGGCACCACGACACGCCTGGCCAGAGAGCGCAGCACCATATGGCACCGGTATAGGGTTTTCGTTGCTTGGTTCCTCTTTCTTTCTCGGCGAGGGGGGATTTCCTCTTGTTTTTTCTGCCTCTATATGCTCGGCTCGTGTGTACTTATGGGCGACTCGGACCGAACTCCTCGACGGAGACCCGAGTCCACAGCGCTCCACGGAGACGCCGACTGAACTTCCAACCACAGCTCCCACGGCGATCGTCGGTGCCTCGCCACGAAATTGGCAACCGCTACTCGATCTGACTGAGCTTTGCTCGCCATTCCACGCGAAAACGTCATCCAACACGGCCCTCCGGCTCCAGCCCCTGCCCGTCCTCCACATGCCCTGTGCCGATCGACTGCCCACCATGGAATCAAAGACCATTCCCACCACGCCCTTCTCCTCTTTCAACGATCCGATATGTCGTCGCCGTGGGTTGTAGGGCAGAGTGCCTCGATCTGTCCCCGCTGTGCCGGACGCACCGCTGCCCCGCCCGATGGCCATGGCGCTACCGAACCTAACGCAGACAAGTCGCTCAATGAATCGAATCTAGGGTCCTTCTCGCCATCCTTCAATTCTCAAACGGACGCATGACGTACGCCTTGATTGATTCTGGGACGGTACCGACGCTGCGCATGCATTAGAGTTCGCCGACCGTGACACGAAGGCGCTGGAGAGACGTGGAGGTTGCCGCCATGCCATCAACACCGGCTTTTTTCCGTCATGGTGAGGGCCTCCTCGTTCCTGAGGTACTGTGTACCGCGGCGCAGATGCCAGTTGTTTTCTCCTCGACTGATCAATTCTAGTGGAGATCTCAGAGCGTTCCCCAAGGTTTTTGGCCAGCAAATGCTTTAAAGTGGACGGGGACAACTGTTAAACTGAAACAACTCGCCCACAGCAACCACGCACCACCTGTTCCCCCCTGTTTTGTCATACAAAAATCCATCTTGTCAAAGACAAACATTTCTATTGCTATTTTTCTTCATGAATTAGCCCCTCCATTTTTTGGCCTAAGGAAATAAAAATATTGATGGTTAGACTACTCAATATAGGGTTTATGCATCAAACTTCTATCCAAACCAAGTTATTTCCTCTATTTTTTGACTCCTTGGTACATGTTCGGTCTTTGGCGCCCAAGAATGCAAAAACAGCTCAAGCTCCGTTGTTTCTTTCCTTAATGCTATTGCTTAGCTGCTGCTTTGGTGTTCAACGTTGAGCTTATTAAGCAGTATTGATCTGATTGTTAAATGCATTTTATGCTTTTCTAATTTGATTCACCTTTTTTTATCAATATTTCGTGCTCCTATACTGGGTACGTTGGTACGATCATGTTAATGAATATCATCATTGCTTAGGGTCTCCAAAGCCTTTTTTTCTTCTTGGTCAGTCTTGGTGTTGTGCACTGCAATCCTCCAGTTGCAAACATTGAAAGTGACTTCAGGGGGGATGTGTATTATCTCCTTTTCCCTCTACGTAGTTCCTATATTATAGTTTTACAGCATAGCCATTTTAAACCCATCAAACACCTGCGTGTAATGTACCAGTATACATGGGGTCCATCCTGATATGCAAGATATATAACCAACGTCCAAATATTTGTTGTGGGATTGGGTTCTTTCCTTATTCCGTGTATCCTGTGCCATTTTCAATGAATGAATTACATAGACATTCTGATTTTCTATTGCAATGACATATAACATGTTTTACATTTCCTGATATGATTACTTGCATTCTGTTTTTTTGCAAATCACTGATGCTTACCATTCTTGACCAATAAGGCCACATATGTCTTAGTTGAATACCTAGTTAATGGCTTCCATCTTAACTTTATAAAATAATATACTAAAGTGATTTTTGGAGTAACATCACGATCAGAGATTATTTACTGCCTAAATATTGCCTCTATTGAACCTTAGTGCTGCTTAGACTCCGATCAGCTGCTATTTGTTACAATAATACGACACAACAGAAAAAGGTTGCTATCCGCGTAAGATGGCTTCACCTAGAACTAATCTGTTCTGTTATTGATGCATATATGTTTATATGTCTGTCATTAAATTTCTGGCGATATACATCATGGCAGCTTGTTCCATCTCAGAAAGGTGTCATTGGGAGCATGACTGCATGGTGACTCCCTGTTTTCACATTTTAATTTGTTATTACATCAACCTTCCTAAATTGTTTTGTTTCAGGTTAAAATTCCGCCTTCCATCTGGAAATATTTGTGGCAATACTATAGGGGTATTGCAGATTCTCCAAATGGAAAGCAAATTGTATAAGCTTGCCTTGTCCCAAACTGGAAGTTATTTTTCCGACTTCCTTTCAGTTTTATACCCTGCAGATTTAAACTGGATTCAGCACAACAAACACCACCACCTCTCGCGTCTCGCACACGGGGGCACACGTCTCTCGCTCCCTCGTACGCCGCGGGCAACGCACTTGTAGACAGAATTCCCAAACCACCCTCGCCAGACGCCGCTTGAGCCTCGCATTGCACGCGCTCAGGTGGCCTCACCAACCCAGCCACTAGCACTAGCGAGAATGGTATGGGGCCTCCTCACAGGCGCGCGCGCTCTCGCCCTGGCGGCGGGGTGGGGGCGGCAAGGATCGAGTCCGTCTCGAACTCGGATTCAGTCTATTCGGTCTATAAATAGAAGCCGTCCCTTTCCTATCGAGGTTGTTCCTTCTTCTTGAAGTCTGGCAGAGTTCCAGAGCGAATTACTTTTGCGAGATCGTAAGTCAAACCTAGTCTTATCTGTTGCTTCTTCTCCTGGTTTCTTGTTTGGAAGGTCATCATTCGGACATATTCATCTCACATCTGTTTTACCACTAGCATCTCGTGGTTTCTTTCTTGAACTGTTATGCCGTAAACTTTACATCTGTTATTCAATTTGGGATCCGTCTTACCACTTTCATGTCGAGGTTTCATTCCTGGAAATATTGATGCCAGCAGGTGTTCCCGCCTATTCAATTTGGAATCTTGTTTACCATACTTTCACCTCTGCGTTATGTTTCTTGGAAACATCGATGCCAGAAAATTTTCATCTATTATTCGATTTTGAATCTTTTTTACTAGTTGCATCTCGTGGTTTCTTAATACTGACAAGTTTTTATCTGTATTGCATCTCATGGTTTCGTGCCTGATAAAGATTACTGCGTTGTGCTAGTTATGTGAAGTTAGTATATTACATATATTCTGATGCTGCTAGTTTATTTAGAGATCTGATTGCTTCTGCCAATATTGCTAGTAGATAAGTTGTTCTAAAGTTCAGAAGGGTGATGGATCTCAAGGCAGTATTCTAATATTACTGCTGACCTGCCTAGTATTGAGATAAATGAATAACTGAATTATTTGTGTGAAACTAAAGGGAAAGTAATATTATCTTGCTATTTATTCCCTTGGTAAAGATTTCAGAAAGTATATTAGTCTAGGAAATATGTTTTAACACCACACCGTGAAAAAGACACGATGCTTTTATTATTTTCCATCGTTACTGCTGATCTTGTGATCATCCATTTTTATTGTATGTAATGTAGACTCCAGAGAGTTAGCCTTGACAAGGGAATCAGCTATGGATGCTGCCGAGAAGTATAAAGGAAACAAAAGAAAGTCTTCCACAAATCCACAGCTATAAATGCAATCTCTATTTTCCGCATAATAGATAATGTCTAACCATACAAATAAATTCAGGAAAATCTCATTCCTTCGTCGCACTGCTGGACAGAGTGTCGGCTAGGCTCTGAACCCCATATACTTCGTCGCTGCGACTTGTAAGAATCTTTGGAATTTGATGTTCTCAAATGCTCCAAGTGCAAAAGACCCCCATACAATACTGGATTGGCAAGAGTTTTATTTGGATGTGACTATATTTGCTTTCCATGTTATCAAGAAAACGCCTGAAGAAGGTATGCTTCTTTACTGCTACCTGCACACAAACACAAACAAGTTGATGCTAAAAGGGCTCTAACTATCTAGCTGTCATACATTTGCAGTTTTTACAGTGATCCTTCTTTTTGCTGAAACATTCATTTCTTATTGTTGATTGATAACAGGGGATCTTCTGAAGACCTTGGAGTCGATGGAGTTCAAAGACACTGAGTTGAACAAGTAAAAGATTCATTTTATGGTGGCTAAAGGGTAATTTATATAATTTTAATACATAATGTTTGGAGCAAATAAAGAAAAAAATTTGCAAGTGAAAACAAAGAATTATCAACTACCATTGTACTACTAACGAACTGTGACATATAAAAAGGTTTTTGTCAATCGTTGGTGAGTTGGCTTATATAGTAATCGATGACATTATAGTTGTTCTACATATGATATTACACATGATACTAGTGTATAATATTATTGTTTCGCTTCTAAATTTATATAATTTTAATACATAATGTTTGGAGCAAATAAAGAAAACATTTTACAAGTGAAAATAAGCATTATCAACTACCATTGTACTATTAACAAACTATGACATATATGAAGATTTTTGTCAATCGTTGGTGAGTTGGCTTGTATAGTAATCGATCACATTGTAGTAGTTCTAATTAAAAATAGGAAGATCTTATAGGTCCATATTTAAAACATCATAATGAGATTTTTTTGTGTAGTGAATGCCAATATCTTTATATACATATAAAATTTTTTCTCTAGAAACATCTTTTAAAAGTAGTAAACTTTATAAAATATTTCATCTTGCAATATCTACATGTCTATTAAATTTTGATAAAATTGATTGAGATTTTTATGAGGTAAAGATTTTTAGAGGTGACTATGTTAAGGTAATATTTTTTTAGAAAAATGTTGTAAATATTTTGTATCAAACGTGGGGAGAATTAAAGCAAGAAGATGTACAAAAATTATATTGGTTCACATTAAAGATTTTTTTGTCCGTCGGTAGGTTCCATAAGGTAAAGCCTATCAGTTGATTATGGAGGCCATTAAAATGTTAGTTGATTGCTTTTCTTTCTAAGACGTTAGATTTTTTTATTCTATTTTTTTATGCACATCCAAGTTTCATTTATTTTGCTGATGAGGAGAGTGGGAACTAAATTTCACCTTCAGATCCTGAAAAGACCCATACATACTACCATTATGCCAAATAAACGTGGGAACAAATCGGGACATATTTGGCAGCAATTATGCACATGTTCATCTAACCAACAAACTTATCATTCTATTTCAGGTTGTGCATCATAAGAGACTGTTCAGGTTTAGTGGTCTCCGCATGAGCTCTTTTGCGGCGACTAAACTTAATTGTACACTACTGAAGACTTGATATATGTAGTATATGTGAGTAGTATAAGTGGTATAAAGATATTATATAGATGAAAAAACACACATGACATCACTATTATATATTTTTTATAGTATCACAAAGTTATAATATTATTAAGACTAAAAACATCCGATGACTAAAATTAATTGTACACTACCGAAGACTTGGTATATTTAGTATATGTGAGTAGGGATGGTAAATGGCCCTCACTTTTGTACTAGAAATTTTAAGGATCGGGCCGGATTAGGGCCGGGCTAAAATAATACTAGTTTTTTAGCTAAATTTTGTTAGGGCCAAGTTAGATTGTGAAGGAACAAACAGACCATAATCCGTTACCACCCCTATATGTGAGTAGTATAAGTGGTATAAGAATATTATATAGATGAAAAAACATACATGACATCACTATTATATTTTTTTATACTAGCACAAAGTTATAATATTATTAAGACTGAAAAGATTAAAATAATTACTAAATTATTCTTAAAAATTAACGGTTAGATTTTATCTATATTAGTATACTACTATGTACTAACATAGATCATCTTAAAAAGGCTACATAAGCAGAGGCAGCAATAGCAGGTGAAGAATAAGAAACGGGCGGGATACTGCTGCTGATACGCCTACGCCGTGTAATAGTCTGATCCGCATCCGGCTTTTAGCTTTTAGTGGTTCTTTTCAGTTGTTTTAGTCGGGTGCTGGTTCTTGCTTGTACTTTGTCTCTTTTTCTCTCTCTTCTAATAAAAACTAGCATGAACGCACGTGCGGCAGGCACGTTTATTGATGACACATATGTACTAAAACAATATCACTTGAGTGGACCATGGTAAACAGACCAGTCGTGCTAAGCGTTTTTAAAAATACTTTATTTTCACTCTCTCATGTATAGAGAGCTTAACATGAATGCATGCGCGGCATGCACGTTTATTGATGACACATATGTACTAAAACAATATCACTTGAGTGGACCATGGTAAACAGACCAGTCGTGCGAAGCATTTTTAAAAATACTTTATGTTCGCTCTCTCATGTATAGAGAGCTTTAGATATTCTTAAATGTAGATGTACATCATTTTTGAGATAGTTGGTCTTTATTTATATGGAAAAAACTCTTTAATCTATTGTTTATTAGCAATACGGGATAATTGTGTATAGACGTGGTTACAAATGTGGTTATATCATGAGCAGGTGGGTCCGCGTGGGTATGGGTAGAGTCTTAGGTGAAAAAAGTTTCGCATTTTACATTGTTTTCCCACATTTTCCTGCGTCTTCCCACGTCCTACAACCTGACAGGTGGGCCCTTTGTGAGGGGCGAAGGTGAATTTTTTGGGTGAGAAATGTTTACAATTCTCTAGGATCCTCTTAGTATAGATAGATTACGGCAAAAATCTTTGTCGTTTCGTTCAAAAAAAAGATGAAGAAGCGCATGCATAATTCTTTTTTTTCTATGAAAATGATCACTGTCAAGTTCGTCCATGGCTGTGTTTAGTTCCAAAAAGTAGATGGAAAAGTTTGGTGAAAATATCACATCCGACATTGTAGCTCACTCTAGCACTTTTCGTTTGTTTGTGGTAAACATTGTCCTATCATGATCTAAGTAGGCTCAAAAGATTCGTCCCGTCGTGTACATCAAAACCATGTAATTAGTTTTTATTTATTTATCCACGTTTAGTGTTTCATGCATAAGGAGAGAGATTTGATGTGATAGGTGAATAGTGAAGTTTGGAAAGAGAATTTTGTGAAGTTTGATGATGCGATGGGAACTACACACAGCCCATGTCACACGGGTAGCTCTGAATCAGAAGATGTCCTAACATGCCGTTGCAACCATCAGTTTTTGCATGGTACGCCATCTCGAGATCTGGTAGGAATCTGGGGTTCACAAATCACCTTTGGCAAAGTGACTGTCCCCGTCCGGTCTGCCTGGACTACGGTGAGTGCCAGCGAGACGCGGCTGGGCATCTCGCCGTCGACGATGTTACGGCCACAAATGATGCAGATTCCCCTGTCGACGCAGAAAACCCATCTTCCACCGGTCAATCACACCAGTCCCTTTCATGGCCACTCCTACCTTGTAATTAGATTGGATCAATCCATTCTTCCGATTGCATGGCCTCAGATCAAGGTTGCCCTTGTCATGAGGAAAAGGGCAAATCGACCGCCCTGTCGACGTGCAGACGAGGGCGATGAGGAGCTATGTCTGTCCTGCTGTTCTCGAAGTCGCCATGCCGTTCTTCATCGGTCGAGATGATGGGCGACTGGTAATATGATGTTCAGACACAAGAGAACGTGTGATGGTTCCTCAAGACGTGGAGGAACAGTAAGTATCTTCTGATCATGAGTTGTTGTACTAATAATGGTGATAATTGAATGCAGATTGTAGCAAAAGGGCAAGAAATCAATATTGATTCGTTCACGGATCACGTATTGCAGCAACGTGTCTCTATTGTCTGCACAAGTAACAGCTCTTGCAGTGTTGGGTTCTGACTTCTGAATGTTTGCACGGTTACGCAAACTGTGACTCAAAACACCATACGGATGGATCCATAATTCCATATACAAGCCAAAACAAAAAGAGACAAGAACTGCCGCTCTGTGCCGTGATGGTGTGATGGATCACAGGCATCACAGGGCGACTGACAGTACATACATCGTATAGAGCTTACAAATCCTTTTTACAATTAGGGTTCTCGGATGCAGCAGCATACATCGTCACACAAACGTGCTACTAGCTATAGGTGTATGATGGAGCGACAGATTCAGCACACAAATGCAGGCGGTGATGGAAGGCGTACGGTCGGCTAGAAGAAGGAGCGCTTGGTGGGTACCCTCCCGACGGCCTTCATGAAGTTGGCGAGCTCGAGCACCTTGGCCAGCTTGAGGCCCCGCTTGGCCTCCGCCGACGCCCGCTTGTCCTCCGCCTTGCGCCGCGCCTTGGCGATGTCGTTCTGCGTCTTCTCCAACGCCTTGGCGCGCTGCTCGTCAAGCTTCCTCTGCGCAATTCGAGGAGGGATCCATGTTTATTAGCAGTTGCCGGTCACAGCTTGTTCGGTGATCGAGACGAACATCGATCACGGGAACAACAAGACTAAGCACGTACAGAAACCATGAATATTCAGAGTTGTCTGAAGACTGGATATATTCAGAGTTGTCTGAGGACTGAATATATTCAGAGTTGCTGAAGATGCCTATAGACCTCTGCTTTCAGTTTATTCGTCAGAAAAGAAATCTCACATATGCCTACTGCAGCTATAATCAGCACTAGTACATACTGATATGATTTGTACAAGATAACACAATTGGCGATTAATTTGTTATGCTTCGTTTTGGCTACTCTTTTCCTCTGCTCCTGAGGAACTCTGAATCTTTGATAAGCTCTCTCTACTGCTCTACCTCTAACACCGGTAGGTAGTATATCAGAGTTGCTTCGCGAATTTTAAGCAATCAGTAAGGAATTAGGGTGCAAACTTCATAGTGCGACGTTGCAAGCAGTCATGAGAATCTAGTCCAGAACACAAAAAAAGTTGGATAAATTTTCGCCAAGAGGGGAAAACGGAAAGGGAAAAGTTGGTTGATTTCTTAGATTACCTCTATCTTCTTGAGCCAGGCGGATGCCTTCTCGACCTGCTCGGTCTCCCATCCGTTGATGACCACCTCCTCCCTCTTGAAGCGGTTGTTGATCTTGGCCACCTCCGCCGTCTGCCACGCCGTGACCTTGGTCTCGACCTCCTCCTTCTTCACCTGGCTGGCCTCCACGTGCTGCTGCGGCGGCGGCGGGTGCGCCGGCCCGGGGCCCGCGGGCACCACCTCGAGCCCGGACGCCCTGGACCTGGCCGGCGTCGCGATGGGGTGGCTGTCCGGCACGATGGCCAGCGGGTTGGTCTCCTCCAGCTCGTCCTCGCCGATGCTGGTGAGCTGGTCGGCGCCGTTGTCGTATCCGCCGCCGGCGCCGGCGTTGGGGCCGGTCTGCATGGTCGCCCCGGCGGCGACCATGGCCGTGAACTCGCGGCTCATCGTCATGTACTGCTCCTCGGAGGAGTAGGAGCGGTGGCTGGCGGTGTCCCAGTACGCGGTGGATCCGGTGCGCGCCGGCGGCGGGGGCGTCGGCCTCGGCGTCGGCGGGTCGGGGGTCAGAGGGTGGATGTCGCGGAACGTCGTCGCGTCGTCGTCGTCGCCGTCCCGAGCCGCGGCATCGCCGTCGTGGTCGTCGTTGCTGAGCGCCGAGGGCACTGGCGGCGGCGGCGGTGGTGATGCTACTGCCGGCGGCGGTGCCTGCTGCTCATGCAACATGTGGTGGTGGTCGTCGCCGGCGGGGAGCTAGGCAGGCTCCACCATGCACGAACAGGCCTGCTGCGGTGAGATGGCGCTGGTGCTACGACTGAACGAGTGCCCCGTGCCCGGCTCCGGCTCGGTGCGGTGTATATCAAGAAGATGCGATGGATGGGCAAGGCAAGCAGGAGGAGCAGGCCGGGTCAAGGCGATGGGCATGGGTGATGGGATGGGGGCTTGTCCATTGGCGGGCGCGGGTGACACGTAGCTGTCGGGGGAATCGGCCAAGCTCTCCTCTCAGTCACTCTTCTCCGTGCATGCACAGCACGGCACAGCGCAGCACACACACTACTGTTGTGTGGTGGTGACCGGTGACCGGCGAGGTGGGGTGTTTGTTTGTTCATGGCATGGCTTCCTGTGCACCTGGAGATTGGGGACAAGAGCAACTGGGCGCTTGTTTAATTCCATCGATGGATTTGCCCGGATGTTCCTTGACTGCAACTGGGCGACTTCCAGTTTGCATGCAAGTTGCAACACTGCTTCACTGTCTCAGGTAACTGATGGCTGGCTGGCTGGCTGCTGGTCAAGGCTAACTAACTAGGCTGTGGCCTGTGGGTTTGGAATTCACCAGGTTATTTCCGGACCGATTTGTGCGTGCTCCTTGTGTGAAATTCTTGTGTTTCAGGGGAGACCGGACTCGATCTCACGGTAAGTGCAATTTGTGGCGTGTGGCAACCGATCGGCTTGCTGTACCAGGCCCGGATAAGATCTTTTGTACCACAGGATGCTGATGGAGAATCTGCCATCGAGAAACTTCCTTCTCTTTTCATCTTTTTTTGTTTTCCTTACGCTTCTTGTCGCCTAGCTGAGGACTAAAACACATGAATCGCAGACTTGTGCAGTCAAATTAAGGATATGACTGTGACAATGAAAAATCCCCCTTATCTACAGAATTTTCTAAGTTGAAAGCACGGGCACGTATAGTTTGAGCAAAAGCATATACAGATGAAATGCATGGTGAGAAAAAAAAGGGTTAATTTGATACATGACATTGCAAATATCCGAGTTCGGATAAACGTCATTACAATTCGTATATTTGTAAACATGACATTACAATTCTTGCTCTAGTAGAGATGTGCCATTTTATACGTCTTTGATGCTCTTGAGCCCAGACCACTGTACAGCTACTTTAATTTCGTATGGACCAAAATGCCCATGATTATCTATCCTCTCTCTCCATCCAGTCGTCTCTCTCTTTCTTTTTGGAAAAATCCTCCGGCGACCATGGCCATGGCTAGGCCGCAGCAGTCCTGCCCACCACAGCAGCACCGAGGAGCATGTCGACGGTGAAAATGGAGGGCCACCACGAAGCAGGTCCGACGATTTGTACGCGGGCATAGCCTTGCCTCTTACCAGGCCGAAGCTCGGACGCACGGGACCTGCTCGAGCATTCGGCGGCGGCGGCTGGAGTGGCGGCGGCGGAGTGCCCAGGAGTCATGCTGGATTCGCGAAGAAAAGGAGGGGATGACGTGTGGGGCCCAAGATGTGCCAGGGGCATTCGTCGTCTATACGGATATACTATAGTCTACGTGTGGACCCGAGAGCATCAAATACGTATAAAATGGCACATCTCAAGCTAACCGTGAATTGTAAAGGCATGTTTGCAAATAGACGAATTGTAATGGTGTTTCTCCGAACTCGGATATTTGCAATGACATATATCAAATTAACCAAAAAAAAAAAGCATACTGCACTACATCACGTTCCCAGCGTGCACAGAGCTCCGCAAGCTCCATACAAAAGTAGGTTGGTGCTGGTGTGTCGATTAGTTAGTAGTGTGCCTGCTTTACCAGTTTGTTATCTGCATTATCGCCGTGGACGAAGCACTAGAGGATCGGAGCGCAGAAAAGGAACGAAAAGCCCAATCCCCTCACGTCTTTTGCATTCCTTTATTTATCGTCGATCGCAAATCTTGTATGGACCAGGACGATCGACGATAACCAAAAGTCGACGGGATTAGTTTATCAGCATAATAACTACTGTATTCATTAGCTATAGTACTAGTCATCGTCCGAAATCATCATCACGAGCCACGCCACGATGCACACACTTTGTTTAATTCGCGAGCAAGTATGCTCCTCCGGCCCACGTCGAGGTGGAAGCCGGCGATTGGGGTGGTACAGCCAGGCCGCGGTCGTGGCGGGCCGTCGCTTTCGCTCTTTTCTTTCCGCGGGAGATAAGCTAGCGTAGCAGTAGCGCCCGTCCGTCGTCCCGGCCCGGCCCGGCCCCCGCTCGTGCTTTGCCGGAATTTTTACGTGCGGAGCGCGGCGGGGCGGGGCGGCCCGCGCGTCGCTCGGCGGCCGCTTTCTTTTCGCGAGGGCCGTGGCGTCGCTTTCCTCCCCCTCGCGCTCGCGCGGACGGACGGACGTGCGCGGGCAAGCGCAGCGAAGCCGTCGCGTCCCCGATCCCGACCCCGCCTCCGTCCATCGGCAGGCACGTGTGCGCTACGGGCTACCTAAAATAACGAGCGCGAGGAGACAGATTGAATGAACGACGTTTACAAATTACTTTGGGTGGAAGAAAGGAAGGAATAATTGATTTCGTTGCGGTCAGAGAAAGCGACCTCGATCCATCAGGCGCTGCCATGTAGTATGTATGACATCTGTTTAATTAGCTGGTAACAGCTAGCCAAGGTAAGCACAAAGGCCTTCCCTTCAAAACACAAAAATTCTCTCTCCAAACTTCACTATTCACCTATCCCATCAAATCCCTCTCCTCATGCATGGAACATTAAACGTGGGGTAAATAAAAAAACTAAGTACATGGTTTTGATGTACACGACGAGACGAATCTTTTGAGCCTAGTTAGGGCATGGTAGGACAACGATTACCACAAACAAACGAAAAGTGTTACAGTGCGCTACAGTGTCCGATGTGACATTTTCATCAAACTTTATTTTCACTTTTCGGGAAGTGAACACCGCCTTAATCTTTCAATTAGATAGTGCCGGTATATTCTTAGGGTTTACTTGTAGGTTAGCTCTCTGTCTGAGCTCCAGGAGCATCCCAATGCCCAGCGTTAAACCTGCTGTACATGTACTGTACCTGTACGTATCTATGTAAGACTACTTTTGTTATCGAAACAAATGAACGAACGAGATGAGTAGTAGTAGCCAGCTTTAAACAAAATCAAAACCTTTTGTGCGAACTGATTCGGCCACACACTCCAATCATGCCTTGGAGCTCAGCTAGGTACCTTTAGGACCTACTTACCAATCATTGTACCGGCTCGACCGACGTCCAAACAGAAGCTTAATAATTAGTTAAACTAGCATTTTCTCCCGTCTTTATTTCTAGAAGCCGGAACACATGTTGACGGATAATTCACTGGGGTTCTGGTGACTCATGACAGGGGACACCACTGCCAGGAAGCTGCAAACAAAAGGGAAAAAAGGTGATGGCGAGATCGAAGTGCTCCGCGCTAGTGCTATCTCGCTAGGCTGCCTGCGATCGATCCATCCATCCATCTCTTTGCTTTTTTTTTTCTTTCGGGATTATGCAAGCGGAATAAAAAAAATAGAGCTTTACCTACCAAAAGCAGTGGTTAGTTAAGCGCTGCACGCACGATCGCTGAAAATGAGTGGACGTGCAGGAGCAGAAGCGTACCCTAGCGCGACCAAAATTAAAGGGTCTCTGTCTCTGATACTGTTGCTATGCATGCTCTCTATCAGTCGATGATGCACGATCATTGCTGCTGAACCCGTTTCACATTTGAATACTGTTTGCTACATGGTACGGAGTACCAAACTTCAGAAAGTATATGAGCATCATCAATCGAGTTTCGGTTTCTACCATTCTGCCTGTGGCCTTTTGCAAAAAAAAAAAAATGGCAACCGTGGGTGAACGGTGGATGTGATGATGAGGCCGGCGTCCCCTCCGGGTACGGGTCTGTGCCCCCGTCGGCCGGACAGTCGCCCTGCGCGGCGGCGCAGCGCACGCTTTTAAAACTGCGGATGGATGGTAAAAACGTTCCATCAACAACCACGTCGTCATCACTTTGCCATCGTGTAGTCGGTGCCTCCGGGTAGTTGATTAATGGGCTGATCAAGGCCGAAAGCTGGCTAATTACAAAATTTGATCGGCCCGAGGAGCTGACACGGGCCTACTATTTTGCGTCCATGACACGATATAGGTAGGAGTTTTTTTTTGGGGGGGGGCTTGACACGTTGTTGGAAAATTTCAGGAAATCAGGATCATCGTTAATCATCGTAAGGCCTGTAGATGCTCCGCGGCTCCGTGGTCACGACGTAGGCGAAGGTGCGTCGCCGCAGTCGGCGTCCACGGTGGCCGCCGCCGCGCCACCCCCGGGCTCAGCTTGCCTATGGGCACCACGCGGCCCTGCGACGGCCGCCGTCCCTGCTCTGCTCAGCCCGTGCCCGAACACCACCGTGCGCGAAGTGCGGCTCCGGGAACCACCGCCAAAGACGATACGCGGCTGTCCCGTCCCGTCGGCTTCAGCCCTGCCGAAGACGATGATATCTACCTGCACGCAGACGCAGGCCTGTACTGCCCCGTCCCGTCGTCGGGTCGGGTGGTACGCGACGCGAGGCTGTCTGTATAGGTGACGTGCCACGAGCACCCGTTCCCCGACGGCCGACCCCCACCCCACGACGACGTGCGCAGGCCGGTGTCCGGCCGCGGGGGGCGGCACGGCCAGCGTCTCGCCGGTGGCGGGGTTGGCCTACGTGATGGGGCCTAGTCGGGCTCGCCGGCTCGGGCGGGCCGTCGTCGTGCCAGTGCCGGCAGATCGGCGTCGAGCAATTGGTGCCTGCTTCTCGCAATCGATATGATGATCATCGGCACAGAGGCGCAGATCGATCTTTGGTTTCCCAGAAAAAGCTAAAAATGGGAGAGAAGACGATGAGCATAGATCACTCAAAGCCTGAAACGCACGAGACACAGGACAAAGTGCAGTGCTTCCTGGTTCCTGTACATAATGCGGGCAATGGAGCATTGACCACGCTCGCATGTCAGCATATGGATCAGTTACACCAGTGTCTGTCAACGTTTTTACAACTTATCGTGTCAAAAGAAAAAAAAATCCTCTTACAACTTACACCGGAGCCCAAAGCTGCGCAGCAGTTTTCCGATGCATCTCTTCGCCCGCGCCCCTCGGCTCCTCGAGGTCCCGACACGCGTGTCTGCACCGCCGCTGCCGGCGCCGGAGAAGATCGCCCGGAGGCGACCGAAGTGCGGGCTCCTCCCCTCGTACGCCACCGCCTCCGGGTTCTCCTGTAAAGGACCAAGATGAGAATAAGAACACATCGTTTCCATTCAGAGAGCATCAGAATCTGCACATCACGATCAGCTAATGAGCAGCACCGACCAGCACGTAGCGCTTCCACTCGGCCTCGGTGGCGACGACGACGCGGCGGCGCGCGTCGTAGCTGAACCGGCGGTGCTCCTTGATCCGGCTGACGGCCTCGAACTCGCGCCGGAGCTCGGCGAGCCGACGCCGCAGCTCCTCGACGGGGAACGCGGACCTCGTGGCCGCGTTCAGCTCGGCGCAGATGGCGCGCCATTCGTCGGCGGTGAGGTCCCCGACGTCCCGGCCCCCGCCGCCGCCGCGCGTCGTGTGCCGGAGCAGCAGGTCCAGGAACTTGGCGTCGTGCTGGGCCGTCCACACGTCCACGTGCAGCCGCGACAGGATCTTCCGGAGCGAGCGCCGCGTCACTGGCTTCCTCTTCACGATGCCCTCCTCGACGCCGGCGCCGCCGCTCCTCCCAGTGTCGTGGCCGTGGCCATCGTAGTCGAGAAGCAGCAGTTGCTGTTGCTGATCGATCAGTTGCTTCACGGTGACAGCTTGCTCTGGCTGCAGCTGCACGCTACGCATCTCCTGCCTTCCATGTTGACAGCAGATGGATCGGTCAGGCAAATGTGTCAGTCAATCCAAGATGCAACAAGGTGATTTAATTTCGTCTGAGAGCTACACGAGTGCGGCGTACTGCGAGTCGGCGTCGTCGGCGGCGCGGAGGCGGAGGCTGAGAAAGACGACGGAGTCGTGGCGCACGCCGTAGTGCGCGAGGGGCATGGCGTCGTCGTCGAGGTGCCGGCCGGCGAAGAAGAGGCGCTGCGCGCCGGCCGCGACGCCCTCCCGTGCCATGACCATGGCCTTGACCTGCGCCACCGTGGCGGCGCCGTCGACGTCCAGCGCCACCCGCTCCCCGCGCAGCGTCCGCACCATGATCCTCATCGCGCCGCCGCCGCCGCCGCCGGCGGCGGTCTGTTCGATCAACTCGCGACGGCTAGCTCGATCGGCGCACGGCGCGGCAGGTTGGGATCACGCGGCGAACTGGCAACGCGCGCATTCAACGCAGAAAGAAATTCAGGTCCGACCGATCGGGGAAGAAGAGGTTTGGGGAAAAAAATAATGGTGACAGATCAGAGATGGATGGGACGCGCACGAAGGGTTTGGCTGGCTGGCACAGGCATGCATGATGGCTGTGCAAGAGGGAATAAAGCTGTTGGATGAGGCGCCGATGTGAAGAAACGAATTTTCTTCCGCGCGCCGCCCGCTGCAGCTGCGCCGACTCGACTCGGTTTATCTATTCCGGAATAAACAAGGCCGTGAAGGGTACGTCGCATACGCAGTGCTAATTGATCCCTTCGTTTAGTTTAGGATTTTAAAATTTTGATGAACTTCGTTAATTTCGATCTCTAGCATGTAAGTTTGTAGCTTCCTTAAGTAATTTCCGCCAAACAGGCCCTAAGAAGGCCTAAATCGCAGCCCGAGTGCAAAAAAACAAAAGGCCCTTTGATGGGAAGGCAGCCGAAAGCCCAAAGGGTGAGTGCGTGGGCTTCGAGTGCGAGATCGGCCACGAATGAGCACGCCGCGGTCGGGTGAGCCAGATGCTGGCCTCGGCCCATCTGATGGTGATGGTAAATTCATCGTCGTGCTCCTGGGGACTCGGTGGCCGCGCCGCCTCTTCCTCTCCCACTCGTCGCTAGGTTATCCACAGGCGCCGCCGGCGAGAGCATCTGGTACGAACAAGCGCCGCCGGCGAGAGCATCTGGTACGAGCATGACGATTTCCTTGTAAATTCAGTTTCCCTATTACCGTGCGATCATGGGTAGAGCTCGATGCCCCGGTCGGTTTCCTTCCATCGCAAGTCCGAGGCCGTGGCGCGCGCGATTTGCTATCTGTATCCGCCCCGTAGAAATCAGCATTTCCCCCAGAACATCTCGGTTGATCGGTTTTGGCCGGGGGCCGAGGGGCCCTGATTTTTGCTGAGCCAATCCATTGGGGTTGATTTTGCAGGTTGGAGAAAGGGGAGATCGACAAGTTTGAAGGCGACAGATACAATTGTATTGCAGTTTGTTTCGAGAGAGGGAGAGAGGAGATCGACAAGTTTGGCATGGCGAGCTCTTCGAGGAGATGTTCGGATGACGAGCTGCAGAAAGCTCTCGCTGACATAGATGAACTCGTCGCCCGACGCCCCTTCCCAGATGAATTCAAGTTTCCTGGCCCCGAAGAAGAGCAGGAAAACAATGAAAAGCAGGCGAAGAAAACCGAGAAGAAGAAGAAGAAGTACATCCTGCCTCCGGAGGATGTGGAGATGCTACTGAGCTTCAAGTGCGAGGAGTTCCCTCCAATGGACGAGCTCAACAAGGTGGCTGAGGAAGAGAAGGGGGACTGGGAGGACCTGAGGGTTGCCGTATCAGCTTTGCAAGTTTGTGGGAAGCATTACCAGGATGGCATATGCGTCAACCAGGAGTGGCTGAGGCATCAGCTGACCAAAGGAAAAAATGTCACCTACGAGGCCACTGACGATGATTTCCTCTCAATGAAAAACCTGGTCAGGCACGATCGCGAAAAAAATGTCACTGACGATGAGGCGGAGGAAGAGGTAGCAGAAGCACAGCAGGGCGCTCAAGGCCGCATAGGGCGGAGGAGGCACCGACCCCTCCGACCAGGGGTCGTCAAGACTGCTGGAGGAAGCATCAGGAAGGTTAACTAAAAGCTTGGATTCGGCTCGGGCTCCAAGATAACAATCTGCAGGAGGTAGAGTTCCGGGGTAGTTCTTCAGCTCAACTGAAGAAATGTTTTGGGAAAAGAAATGACACGAAAGAGTGACAGCTAAAACGAGGGTTGTACATCTGAATAGGATCAGGATGAGGATCAGACATGTCTAAATCGAATACTGGCCTGTGTGATTCGAGGAAATGCACAAGACCACCCCCCACCCCCCGCTAGCTAGATGGGTGTGATCTTTTTGTCAACTCTAGACTAAACTGAAACTTCTATTTGTCTGTCAATCAGGTTTTCAGAGTTTACACATCTAGAAAAGACCCAACATAACCTTCTGTGTTCCTTTTTTTTTTGAAAAAGAGCAGGAGTGCTGCCATGTCATTTAAGAAGAGAGAATGTAGTCTTACATAATTGTGATTAAATAAAAT
The DNA here is from genome assembly GCA_033239725.1 of Echinochloa phyllopogon. NCBI lineage: Eukaryota > Viridiplantae > Streptophyta > Magnoliopsida > Poales > Poaceae > Echinochloa > Echinochloa phyllopogon. The sequence continues at coordinate 2,812,510 of BTCW01000009.1, read as the reverse complement.
TGGGGGAACTCGAATTCTATGGACGCTAATCATCTATACTAAGGTACAGCCGGGGCACCACATACCCTAAATCTCATATCAATGTCTTCTTTGATGAATTGGAATACCTGTCTTGGATCAACCGATAGACATCCGACGGTTCCTCTCCTTTCATAGTTGCCATGTTGTATACATTAGTAGAGCTGCCGTTGATCTTCCTTGAGCCCTTCTTACATTGTATACAATACTATCTTCATCAGTAGGAATGCTGATTCTGTTTTCAGACCAAACTTCAACTAGTTCCCACACTCTCTGGCAAACATTGCGCAATTTGGATTCAGGTTCAGAACCGCACATTGCGCAATTTGGATTACACGGCCGTTGCCTTGCTTGCAACTTATCTGCTGCTAAAATTTCCCTTTTCCTTTGGACGAGTAGCCAAGTAAAGATTTTATGCTTCCCTTCCGCTTGCGCCTTCCAGATGGAGCTTGCATGGAACGTGCCATAGGACTTCTGTGTTTCCTTTCTTGCTGATATAAACTACCATCCAGCAAAAATGCAGAAACCGAAAGATATGCATGCCGCAGGAAACTGCTTCACCGTGCCGACTGTTAAAGCTTACGTCTGATGCCGAAGGCAAACAACAGGGACTCGCCCGGCCGAACAACTTTCCCGTTCTGTTATAGATGCATCGCATGTACGATAAGTCCGGGAGGTGCAAATTGATCAAGGAATAATAATCCCCTTTTGCTGGGGAATAATAATCTGACAATCCATCGTTTCAGTTTTTATTAGGCTCTTTTATTACATGACTAATCAGGTTGCCAAGTGTCTGCTGATCTGATTCTCCGTAAAGGCTTCAGGGTTCCCGTGAGCTACCAGAAGGTTATATGGCAGTCATTATTTTCAGAAACGGAAACGTGACTCGTATGAACGTCGGCGCTGTCCATGCTACCAGAAACACTAGCGTGAATCCTTGAAAATAGTATGCCACTGCTGATGTACAATCCATCGTCCTTGATATCGGTTTGCCTGCCTGAAGCTCTCACTGTATGTTGACTTGATGAGAACAGCACGAGCATAACAGAGAACATACAAAGTATGATGCAAGATTAGTTCTTCAGCTGAACTGAAACACGAAATGTATAGGATCGGATCAGGCATGTCTACATCGAATACTGCAACCATCAAGGCTACGGCTGGCTGCGAGCAACCAAAGTATCGCTTTGTGTGATCGAGTTTCTCCCTTCTGGAGCACATGGCAGACCGAAACGTTTGCGAAGGACCCACCATTTGAACATTGCACAGACGACGGAGTGACAGAGACAGACACCATCGTCTCATAAAACGTCTCGTCGACATCTTCAGTGTATCCATCTGGAAAGTAGAAAGTTCACATCTGGAAAGGAAAAAGGAAAAAAAAGGAATATTGCTAGAAGCCAGATAATGCGAAGGACCATGCAAGTCCTGAAATCTTTCTAGACTCTGAATCGAACCTACATTTTCCCGCGCTAGATAGACGAGTGAACCTCTGACAATTGCAGGCTGAACTGAACCTTCCGCTCATTCTCTGTTGGTAGTCAGTTTTTTCATTACAAATCTAGAAAAAGACCGACCCGGACCTTTCGTATCTCCTAGCTTGCTGATACTGTATGTACCTGCGGCTGCGTCCATAAAAAATGCAGAAACCGAAACACATGCACGCCGTCGAACTGCCTGATGCCGACTGCACACCGACAGGGTCTCAACATTCTGATACAATACGAGATGTGACCGTATCAGTTCTCTTCTCGGCCGGCTCAACTTCCTCCTTTGGTTGGGCGTGGCAAGTCGATGAAGGAACAATAATCCCCTTTTTTTTCCAGAACCATAATGATAATCTGCATCAGGCCTAGAATTCTTTCGTTGTTTCAGCTTTGTTACCTGACAAATCAGGCTGCCGAGTGCCGAGTCGGGCCCCTGCTGATCTGCTTCCCCGCAAATGCTCCAGGCTCCCGTGGGCTGGACTGGGCTCCTCCTCACTTCTGCAGCACATGGCAGACTCACGGTTTGTCTGAAATCATTTGCTCGTGAACAGAAGTCTCCTCGTTGAATGAACGTGTCCACAAAGGAGGCAAGCCAGCGTGGCCGTCGATGTGACATGACGGCCGACCCAATGCGCACGCTACAGTGTCTCCTCTACTCGTACAAAGAGGAGTATCGACGACACCAACGCGCCGTCAGAAAATGGCAATGATAGTCGTCGATACCTGCATCAGCTAGCACAGGGTACACCGTACACGTACAGAATGTACTGTAGGGAAGAGCTCCCAAGTCAGCCACATACACAAAAAAAACTTGTGGCAATCATTATTTTTTGAGATAAAGGGTTAAATTTTATTAATACAGGTGAGGACCATGTGTGTCCAAGGACCGGTGAATGGTCGCTTCTCAGTGTGATGAGTGATTGACAACGTTGTGTGGACTGACTCTTGGCCTAGTACTGCAGGTGTTGATGCGACTTGGTTTGCGTTGGTGCAGGTGAAGAACAAGCGCGAAAGGTCTTAGCCAGAGAGTGGCCTCCGAGGTGTGGAGAGACAAGTAGGCTTGGTTCGAGGGACCCGGTGGCCAGACGGGATCAAGTGCAGTCAACATGGTGCAAGAAGAGCAAGACGAGGTTGTGGACTTGGAGCCGGTGCAAGGTGGCGGCTAACGACCGAAGCTTGTGCGCGGGGTTTGATGGTTGGGCCACAAAACCATCAGAGGAGGGTTTCTCGGTTTGGGCCTCAAAACCGAGCCCGAAGGCCCAACGTGACGGAGACGGTGATCCGGGCGCGTTCGGGAAGCTTCAAAGCGGTGGACGCGTGGCGGGATCCGAGAGCTTGCGTCGGAGGGAAGCAAGGCCGGATGGACGGCGTGCCCAGTCGGAGGAGTTATCTGCAACTTTACCGTTTTGCCCTTGAGGGCGTGTATCGTAGAGTTAAGTTGTAGGGGTAGTATGGTCACTTCCCTTCACCAGGACACTTAATATAAATAGGAGGTGGAGGGGATGACAAGTTATCTCTCTGGAACCCTAGTTCATTTCTTTCTTGCTTCTCTAGGCTAGCCCGTGCTTCATGTCGATCTTAGCGGGAGGATGTTTGGGAGGTTGCTAGCCTTGTATAGAATCTGACCTTTGTTTGTTGGGATGAAATCAAGTGCCAGTTGAATCTCTTTGTTTCTGAAAGTGCATCTAGGCATTTAATCTATTTTGGTGATTAATGGCAATAGAAATTCGGATATGATGTTGTGCTTGAGTTGTGCAGGAATAAAATGAAATAAAGAGAAAGATAGCACAAAAGGAAGTACCCCAATTCTTTTTGATATGGTGGAAGACTCAATTGGCAATTTAAATTCTATTTTTCCTTTTGAAATTGAGTATAGGACCACCGTACTATCAAGGGGGACGTAGTTGATGATTTCCAGTTGCTAAAAGTGTTTTGCTTGAGATGAAAAATTCTTTAGAGCCACAAAAACACTTCACTAACCCCTTTCCTGCGTGGCCGGATCTTAGGCCGGAAGATCCGACCAGGAGTTCCGGGGCGCTCGGCCTTGGGATTTTCCTGGCCGGAAGATCCGACCGGAAGTTCCGGGCCGCTCGGCCTTGGAATTTTTCCTGGCCGGATGATCCGACCCTGGTCGGAACTTACATGACTTAGTCGTTCTTTTAGCCTCGGAAGTGTCCTGAGGACATGTTCCGGCCCCTGGCCGGATGATCCGACTGCAAGTTCCGGCTGGCTCTGTCTTGAGATTTCTTTGGGCCGGAAGTTCCGGGGTCGCCCGGAAGATCCGACAACTGGTCGGAAGATCCGGCCCTCGGAACTTACCTGTAGTTTTTCTTACTCGGTTCTGTTGCTTATCGGAAGATCCGACCACATGTCGGAAGATCCGGTACCCCTTCGCAGTGAACTTAACGGTCGCATTTTGGGGGGTTGGTATTTATACCCCTCACCCCCCCTCATTCACTGCTGCTGCCCACACTGACCTAACACGAGACAAACTCCCACTTGAGCATTCACTCCACCTCTCTACTCCCTTCCAAGGCTTGATTCTTCCAAGATTCACCTAGGGTTTGAGTGAGAGAGAGAAGATTTGAGGTGTGAGACTTGTGCAAACTTGAGCCCTTCACTAGTTCATCTCTCAAGCACTTGAAGCACTTGGATTCATCGATTCTCGTTTGTTACTCTTGGAGCTTGCTCCTAGACGGTTAGAGGTGCCGGTGAACTCCCATTCTCTTGTGGTTTGAGTCCCGGAGGTTTGTATTACCCTCTCTCTTCGTGGGAGCACATAGTAAGTAACTCAATCCTCCTTTGTGGTTGATTGGGAGAGACTTGGGGTTAGTGTGACAGCCCGGCTCTTTGTGAGCATCTCAACGGAGACGTAGCTCCTTTGTGGAGTGAACTTCGGTAGAAAATCCTTTGTCTCCACTTTTATTCTTGTTCATATTGTTTCTATATCTTGATTTGTCCCGATCTACTTATTTGTGGCTATACTCTGATATTGATCATATATAGAAGGTTCCTTACATCATTTGTGAGCTTTGTGTTCAAGTGGAATTGTCAAAAGGTCATTAGTTTTCAAATCTCGAAGTACACTTGAATTGCCTGTCGGAAGATCCGGCTTTCCATCGGATCTTCCGGTATTCTGTCTCAGTCGGAAGATCCTGTACAGTGTCGGATCTTCCTGGCCGGAAGATCCGAGACTGTGTCGGATCATCCGACTTTCTGACAGTTTTCGGAGGATTTTTGCAGGAATTTTTAAACAGGCCTATTCACCCCCCCTCTAGGCCTGGTGTTGGTCCTTTCAATTGGTATCAGAGCCTAATCCCTTGTTTAGGCTTAACCGCTAAGGGAAAACACTATGGCCGGTATGGGAGATGTATCCGAGATGGCTTCCGCCCACAAAGATAAACATCCGACGCCCGTTGAGTCAAGCTCAAGCGATGATGAATTCAACATTAGCGATGTTGATGAGAGCTTGGATGAACAAGAAAAGAAAAAGCAAAGAAGGGAGAAGATAAGGAAGAAGATCAAGGAGAAGGCCGAAAGAGAGGCACAAAAGCTTTTCAAGAAGAAGATACGAGAAAGAGACGCTCTCGACGGACTTCACTCGGTGTCTTATCGATATGAGACATCTTCTTCTAACAAATCTTTTGACCCTTCTAGTCTTAATTTCTCATCCATTCCAATGGGCAAAGTCCCCAAATTCAATGGGATTGACTATGCCCGATGGAGTGATGATATGAAAATTTACTTGCATGGTCTTCATCCATCTCTTTGGACTATTGTGAATATAGGTGTTGACAAGAGTGCAACGCCAAGTCGTGAACAAGAATACGACATCTTCCGCAACTCTCAAGCCGTGACCGTGCTTAGGAGTGCTCTAAGCACTTATGAGTACAACAAGATTAGAGGAATCGATAGTGCCAAAGAGCTATGGGACACTCTTCGAATGGCTCATGAAGGATCGGAAGAAGTCAAGGAAGGCAAGGTGGATCTCCTACAAGGAGAACTAGAAGCTTTCGTCATGAAGAAGGATGAGTCCTTGCAAGAAATGTATGATCGATTGAAGCTCCTAGTCACCGAAATTAGGATGCTTGGAAGCAATGATTGGGGCGAGAACAAGGTCACAAAGAAATTGCTTAGAGCATACGCACCCAAGAACCCAATGCTTGCCACAATGATTAGAGAAAGTGACAAGTTCAAGACAATGGTGCCTATGGAGCTATTCAACAAGTTGCAATATCATGAAATGAATAGCTTGGATGTGACAAGGTCTATCCAACAAACCGAAGTCAAGACCATAGCTCTCAAGGCCGAACCTAGCAAGAAGGTTGAGTCAAATGAGAAGACCTCAACTTCCAAAAGGAGTGAAGATTCAAATGATCATGAGAGCACCGATGAAGAAACCGCTATGATGGTTAGAAACTTCAAGAGATTCATGAAGGCAAGAGGTGAAAAGAAGAGCTTCTCTCAACGAAGATGCTATGAGTGTGGGGAGAAAGGTCACTTCATTGCCGATTGTCCCCACAAGAAGAATGACAAGGATAACAAGAAGCTCAAGGACAAGACCGATGACAAAGACAAGAAATACAAGGAGAAGAGTCGAGATTACAAGAAAAAATTTGGAAGCGCTCACGTCGGCGAAGGTTGGGATTCATCAAGTGATGACTCCGGCGATGAAGAAATGGCCACTTGTGTCATTCAAGCTCCTACATCAACTCCACGACTCTTCAACTACATCAATGAGAGTGATGACGAAGCACCCATGTGCCTCATGGCTCAAGGGTCTAAGGTATTGGACACCACACCACCTCTCTCATCCACTCCTTTGTCATCTAGAAACATTGAAAATGATCTAGATAGTGAAGAAGCCGAACATGAGAAAAACATGATAAAGAAGTTCGGAAAAGATGGCTACAAGTTTATTAAAAAGCTACTAGAGAAAATTGAGAAAAGAGAGGAGTCTCTTGATAGACAAGAAGAATTGCTCATCCTTGAAAAGGAGAGAAACCTTGTCCTAGAAGAGGCTCTAGTTGAGGAGAAATTCAAGGTTGAGAAATTGACTTATGAGTTATCTCATGCCAATGACTCACGAGAGAAGATGTCAAAGGAATTGTCTTTGACAAATGACTCTCTAACTAACCTAAAGAGTGCTAAAAGTGAGCTTCAAGAAAGGCATTCAAGCCTAGAGATCAAATACAAAGATCTAGAAGTCAATTTTAGCTCACTTTGGGAAAGTGCCAAGAACAACTCCAAAACAACTCTTGACTCAAGTGGCTCTACTAGTGAAGGTTGCTCAAGATGTTATAAAATTGATTTAGATGCTTGTGCAACTAACATTTCTAAGCTAGAAGAGAAAGTCAAGGCTAAAGATGCTCAAATCCAAAAGTTGAACAATGCCATTGGCCAAGACCAAGGTAAGGGCAAGAGTGTATTCGAGACCCACCCGGCATATAAAGCCGGTAGATATGGTACCATCAAGGATGGGCTTGGGTACACTCGAGGTGGAAAGGCCAATGGGACAAAGAAGGAAAGAGGTCGTGATGTGACATTGTTCACCAAGGGGACCAATCTAGGTGAACTAATGGATGCGGCTCATGGGTCGGTAAGGTCGATGGAGCACTTGCCAATGGCAAAAGCATCTAGTCAAGATGTCAAGATTAAGACCAAGAAGGAAGAAAAGATTATTGAGCACAAACCATCGCCAAACTACTCCATTGACTATATGGTCACTTGGGACCAAAATGGGAAGATGGTGGTAAAGTATATAGGTGCTCATACTAGGAAGATGATGAGAAGTGTGTGGGTGCCCAAAATATCAAAAGCTAACACTCAAGGACCCAACCACTTTTGGGTACCTAAGTCCAAGGCTTAAACTTGTTTTGTAGGCATATTCCTCCGGTGGACCTTCGTGGTTGTTGGATAGTGGATGCTCAAATCATATGACCGGAGAAAGGAATATGTTTGCAAAGCTACAAGAGTATGACTCACCCGTTGAGAAGATCACATTTGGTGACAACAATCATGGTGATGTCATAGGTCAAGGTGAAATAGCTATCTCACACGACTCATCTCTTTCAAATGTTTATCTTGTTGATTCTTTGGGATACAACTTGTTGTCCGTCTCACAACTTTGTGAGAAGGGTTACAATTGCCTCTTTACTAACGAGGGTGTGAGTATCCTAAGAAGGGAGGATTCCTCTATTGCTTTTACGGGTCGACTCAAGGGAAAACTTTACTTAGTTGATTTCACAACTAGTAAAGTGGAACCGAAGACTTGTTTAGTGGCAAAATCTAGCTTGGGTTGGCTTTGGCATCGCCGGCTAGCTCATGTTGGGATGAGGAACTTGGCCAAACTTCAAAAGGATGAACACATCCTAGGACTAACAAATGTTGTTTTTGAGAAAGATAGATTATGTAGTGCTTGTCAAGCCGGGAAGCAAGTTGGCGCTCCACATCCACCCAAGAACATTTTGACTAGCTCAAGACCACTCAAGTTACTTCATATGGATTTATTTGGACCGGTTGCTTATGTTAGCATTGGCGGGAACAAGTATGGACTTGTCATTGTAGATGACTTTTCCCGTTTCACATGAGTCTTCTTTTTGCAAGACAAGAGTGAAGCTCAAACAATCATCAAGAGATTCATTAGAAGAGCTCAAAATGAGTTTGAGTTGAAGATCAAGCATATAAGAAGTGACAATGGGACGGAGTTCAAGAACACAAATGTTGAAGAGTTTCTTAATGAAGAGGGAATCAAGCATGAGCTTTCCGCGCCATACACACCTCAACAAAATGGCATTGTTGAGAGGAAGAATAGGACTTTGATTGAGATGGCACGGACCATGCTTGATGAGTACAAGACTCCGGATAACTTTTGGGCCGAGGCGGTTAGCACGGCTTGTCATGCCACTAACCGTCTCTATCTTCAAAAGTACTTGAACAAGACTCCATACGAGATCCTAACCGGTAACAAACCAAAGGTGCACTACTTTCGAGTCTTTGGTTGCAAATGTTACATTCTTAACAAGAAAACCAAAAGCTCAAAGTTTGCACCTAAGGTTGATGAAGGCTTTCTACTTGGTTATGGTACTAATGAACACGCCTACCGTGTTTTCAACAAAACCACCGGTTGTGTTGAGATCACGGTAGACGTAAAATTTGATGAATCAAACGGCTCTCAAGTAGAGCAAGTTATAAATGACCTTGTAGATGAAGTCCCGCCAAATCAAGCTATCAAGAACTTGAGTTTAGGAGAAGTGAAGCCCCAAGAGCCTCAAAATGAAGATGAAGAACAAGACCAAGATCCGGAAATCATGTTCAACATCAACCCGTCACCATCAACAAGAGTTGAACCACCAAGCTCATCACAAGATCAAGTCCAAGATCATGGTGACGATCATGACCAAGGCATTGATCAAGGGGGAGCTCAAGGTGAAGATGCTCAAGATGTTGAGATACATCATGAAGAAGATGGTGATGGACCCATCCAACGTCAATCAACATTCCCACATCCAAGAGTTCATCAAAGTGTTCAACGGGATCATCCCGTTGACAACATTCTAGGGAGCATCCAAAGAGGGGTAACCACTCGTTCACGCTTAGCAAATTTTTGTGGATTTTACTCGTTTGTCTCCTCTTTGGAACCTCTCAAGGTAGAAGAAGCTCTTGGAGATGCGGATTGGGTTATTGCAATGCAAGAAGAGTTGAACAACTTCACAAGAAATGAAGTATGGGAATTAGTCCCAAGACCCAAGCAAAATGTGATTGGCACCAAGTGGATTTTCCGGAACAAGCAAGATGAGAATGGTGTTGTCACAAGAAACAAAGCAAGATTGGTTGCTCAAGGCTTCACTCAAATTGAAGGGCTTGATTTTGGTGAGACATATGCTCCGGTGGCAAGGCTTGAGTCAATTCGTATCCTTTTGGCCTATGCATCTCATCACAACTTCAAGTTGTATCAAATGGATGTGAAGAGTGCATTTTTGAATGGGCCTCTCGGGGAGCTAGTATATGTGGAGCAACCACTGGGATTTGAAGACCCCAAGAAACCCGACCACGTCTACAAACTCCATAAGGCGCTCTATGGGCTTAAACAAGCACCTAGAGCATGGTATGAATGCCTTAAGGATTTTCTTCTCAAAAATGGCTTTGTGATTGGTAAAGCCGATTCTACTCTCTTCACTAGGAAAATAGACAAAGATTTGTTTGTTTGTCAAATTTATGTTGATGATATAATCTTTGGTTCTACTAACGAAACTTTTTGTGAAGAGTATAGTAAGATAATGACCAAGAGATTTGAGATGTCAATGATGGGGGAATTGAAGTTCTTTCTCGGATTTCAAATCAAGCAATTGAAGCATGGCACGTTCATATGTCAAACCAAATACACAAGTGATATGCTCAAAAAGTTTGACATGGCCAATGCTAAGCCCATCAAGACCCCTATGCCGGTGAATGGTCATCTTGATCTAAATGAGGAAGGCAAATCCGTCGATCAAAAGGTATATCGCTCCATGATTGGTTCTTTGCTTTACCTTTGTGCATCTAGGCCGGATATTATGCTTAGTGTGTGCATGTGTGCAAGATTTCAAGCCAATCCTAAGGAATGTCATCTAATGGCTGTTAAGAGAATTTTTAGATATTTAGTGCATACTCCAAACCTTGGCTTGTGGTATCCCAAGGGCTCCACTTTTGATCTACTTGGCTACTCCGATTCGGATTATGCCGGTTGCAAAGTAGATCGGAAGAGCACCACGGGGACTTGCCAATTTCTTGGTAGGTCTTTGGTGTCATGGAGCTCTAAGAAACAAAATTCCGTTGCGCTTTCCACCGCCGAGGCCGAGTATGTTGCAGCCGGTGCTTGTTGTGCTCAACTACTTTGGATGAGGCAAACCTTGAGTGACTTTGGTTGTGAATTCAAAAATATCCCACTCTTGTGTGACAATGAGAGTGCCATAAAACTAGCAAACAACCCCGTTCAACACTCAAGAACCAAGCACATAGACATTAGACATCACTTCCTTAGAGATCATGAAGCCAAAGGAGATATCGCCCTATGCCATGTTGGAACCGAAAAACAATTAGCCGATATCTTCACCAAGCCTCTTGATGAGCAAAGGTTTTGTTCCTTGAGGAGTGAGCTAAATATCTTGGATTCTCGTAACTTGGCTTGACTTATTGCATACACAATTGATTGATGCCTAGACTAGAAGAAAAATGATTTTAGTCTATTTTCTTTGGTGTGAGTTTTTCAAAACTTTGATCTTGTGATCGTTGGATCATGTCTTGTCTCAAGTTGATCATGGTTAATTTGTTGATTGTTTGTTGCTGATCAACCTTGGGACAAGTTTCTTACCTGTTCATAAGCAAGTTCTCTCAATTTCGTCAATCAAAACTCATCGTGCAAAATCATCTTTGTGACGCATCTCTTCTGGACCGGATCTTCCGACATCCCCCCGGAACTTGCCTCTGGAAGTTCCGGGGGGCTCTGTCTCAAATCATCCTCTCTGAAAAATTTTCGGATCTTCCGACCCGGTCGGATCTTCCGACACTATGTCGGATCATCCGGACCTGGGAGCCCTCGGAACTTCCGGGGCTGATCTTCCTGGTTCTGTCTCTGTCGGATCTTCCGACCCTTCATCGGATCTTCCGGCCTGTGCGCAAATAAATACCTGGACCGAACCGTTATCCCTCTCATTCGTTCTCTCTTCCTCCACCAACGCCTCCTCCCTCCCTCACTTCACCCCATACGGCGATTTGAAGATTGGACCGTGGTTTTCTTCGTCAAGTGGCATCCTTTGATTCCCCAACACTCCAAGACTCTATTCCTCTCGGATCTTCCGGAGTTTTCGCGGGAAATCTCAACGGTATTGATTCAAAATCCCCATCGCCCGATCTCTCAATGTAGGAAGTTCTAGTGGTTTTCCCTTGGTGAATCATCTCATATACATGTCTAGAATACTTCCCTATGATTTCACGAAATTTTGTGGGCTCCATCTACTGTTCCTGAGTCGCTAGGGTTTGGCCCGACTCTGTCGGATCATCCGACTATGGGCCGGAAGATCCGAACCCCCGGATCTTCCGACCCATTTGCCGGAAGATCCGACCAAGTCGTGCCCTGTCCTATCAACTTAGTTGCAAATCCTTGTTCCAATCTCTAAACATGCTCTCTCATCTCTTATCAGATGGTTAAAGAGAAGGTTACGCAGAAAAAGACCACATCTTTGACAGTGCGTCCAAGTACCGTTCGTACTAAGAGCTCGTTCCATCCTCCCAGCGGTTCATCATCTGAACCGGACACTAATTCAGATGGGGAGATTAGAGAGGTTGGCAAGGACAAGAGGTCAATGAAGGAAACAACTTCTCGTTCCGTTCGCGGAAGAGCTCAGTCTAATGTGCAGGGGCGCAAGATTCCGCCTCGTCCAAGGATGAAGAGGGCTAATCAAGGAGAAGGACCGGGGACTTTGTACAATGATGACATTGACATATCTTTTCTGACTTAAAACTTCATTAGCACTGCCATCCCTTTTCGGCACCCTCAAGACAGTTCACCGGTCAACTTTAAATTAGCACAGAATAGCATGAAGCCGCTCAGATTCAGTGCACATGAGGATCCTAGGAGCATTCAGTACAAGCCATTCAAGGGTGATCCACGTTTTTGGTTTTCACATCAAGCCGACTGGTATGAATCAGTAATTCTGAAGATGACCCGAATTTGCACTCCTATGTATTGGGTCGATTGGAAGTACTTGAGGAGCTTCCCACCACCACTCAAGCCAGTTGTTGATGATGTTTACAAGCGGTGTGTGGAGATGGATGTAGACAAGCTGATGGCTTTTGAGTGCTCATACAACGAGGAGGTCATCGCCCAGTTTTATGCAACTCTATGGGTAGATGAGGACAGATATGAGATGCATTGGACCTTGTGTGGAAAACGCCTCTCCATATCTCTGCATGACTTTGCTGGCTTGTTTGGGCTTGCTGAGGAGACTGCTTATGCCCATACAAGCAATGATCGCAGCAAAGTTGATCTTCATCTTGGAAGGATTTTAGATGACACAAAGCTGGCGTTCATGTATGATCATGCATATGGTGAAGTTGTGTTTGGGAAATACAAGGGTCTTTCTCCTTTCTACAAGTTGCTGAATCAGCTTTTTAGAGGGACCTTGTATCCGAGAGCAGGAGATGCGGATAACATTTCAAAGAGGGCCAAGAACTTGTTATTTCAAATGGCCCCTGGAAAGCCTAAGTTCAAAGTGTTCAATTTCATTTGGAATGAAATCATTTACTGCTCCTATGATGCTTCCAGCGGCTGTCACTATGCCCCATACATCTTCCATATGATCCAACATGTGACTGGGATGAGCATCTTGTCTGACAAGCCTCATTTTGCATATAAATCCCCTCCAGGCAAGATTTCCCAACTCCTGAAGATTAAGTCTAAAGCATATCAGGGTGCTCCTACTTCATCCTCTCGAGGTGGTTCATCTTCCCAAGCTCCTCCATCTACCGCTCCGGCTTCCTCTAGTGGTCCTTCCTATGCACCAAAAGGCAAGACGAGCAAGTTGGATTTTCTGCTTCAAGGCGTATTTTCTTGCTTCAACATGTGCAGGCATGAAGTTAAGAGGTCCCATGAGCGTGAGAAGCGTGCTGAGCATGACAGATACATGGCGGATAAGCGCCACAAGGAACTTCTTGACAAATTAAACATGCCACATTCTCCCGTTCATCCACTCCGGGAAGTTACTCCTCCACCCTCTTTTGCAAATCCTTGGGAGGATTACTCACAGGAGTATGTCTTTGGTGCCTCTCAACACCAAGGACAAGGAGAAGAGGAGATAGTAGAAGAGGAAGAAGAAGTTGAAGAAGAAATAGCAGAAGAAGAAACTGAGGAAGAAGAAGAGGAATATGTCAGTGAGCCCGAGACGGATGAGGATCGTCGCAAGGGCAAGACCGTTGTAGCCGATGATGATGAGAGCGACGATGATGAGGATGACGACGATGGTAGCGACGACGACGACGAGTAGCTTCCTTTTTGGTCTTTGATGACAAAGGGGGAGTGAATTTGGGCCACATCGTTTTTTATCTATCTTTCATTCTTGTTGAGCTTGTGAACTTGTAAGACTTTCAATTTGTGTTATGGATGGTGTGCCAAGCGAGAATTTTATTTGCAAGACTTTATTTCGATTATTACTAGTGTGATACTATTATTATGAAATGCTTATGGATGATGTGATGTTATTTCTCACTTTATTGTTGTGAATATCTTGTCATATGCATCACGATGATTTTATCACACCATGCACAAATTGAGGGGGAGCTACTACATGTATTTTATTCCTTTTATGCACCCAAATTTGTATTGTCATCAATCACCAAAAAGGGGGAGATTGAAAGTGCATCTAGGCATTTAATCTATTTTGGTGATTAATGGCAATAGAAATTCGGATATGATGTTGTGCTTGAGTTGTGCAGGAATAAAATGAAATAAAGAGAAAGATAGCACAAAAGGAAGTACCCCAATTCTTTTTGATATGGTGGAAGACTCAATTGGCAATTTAAATTCTATTTTTCCTTTTGAAATTGAGTATAGGACCACCGTACTATCAAGGGGGACGTAGTTGATGATTTCCAGTTGCTAAAAGTGTTTTGCTTGAGATGAAAAATTCTTTAGAGCCACAAAAACACTTCACTAACCCCTTTCCTGCGTGGCCGGATCTTAGGCCGGAAGATCCGACCAGGAGTTCCGGGGCGCTCGGCCTTGGGATTTTCCTGGCCGGAAGATCCGACCGGAAGTTCCGGGCCGCTCGGCCTTGGAATTTTTCCTGGCCGGATGATCCGACCCTGGTCGGAACTTACATGACTTAGTCGTTCTTTTAGCCTCGGAAGTGTCCTGAGGACATGTTCCGGCCCCTGGCCGGATGATCCGACTGCAAGTTCCGGCTGGCTCTGTCTTGAGATTTCTTTGGGCCGGAAGTTCCGGGGTCGCCCGGAAGATCCGACAACTGGTCGGAAGATCCGGCCCTCGGAACTTACCTGTAGTTTTTCTTACTCGGTTCTGTTGCTTATCGGAAGATCCGACCACATGTCGGAAGATCCGGTACCCCTTCGCAGTGAACTTAACGGTCGCATTTTGGGGGGTTGGTATTTATACCCCTCACCCCCCCTCATTCACTGCTGCTGCCCACACTGACCTAACACGAGACAAACTCCCACTTGAGCATTCACTCCACCTCTCTACTCCCTTCCAAGGCTTGATTCTTCCAAGATTCACCTAGGGTTTGAGTGAGAGAGAGAAGATTTGAGGTGTGAGACTTGTGCAAACTTGAGCCCTTCACTAGTTCATCTCTCAAGCACTTGAAGCACTTGGATTCATCGATTCTCGTTTGTTACTCTTGGAGCTTGCTCCTAGACGGTTAGAGGTGCCGGTGAACTCCCATTCTCTTGTGGTTTGAGTCCCGGAGGTTTGTATTACCCTCTCTCTTCGTGGGAGCACATAGTAAGTAACTCAATCCTCCTTTGTGGTTGATTGGGAGAGACTTGGGGTTAGTGTGACAGCCCGGCTCTTTGTGAGCATCTCAACGGAGACGTAGCTCCTTTGTGGAGTGAACTTCGGTAGAAAATCCTTTGTCTCCACTTTTATTCTTGTTCATATTGTTTCTATATCTTGATTTGTCCCGATCTACTTATTTGTGGCTATACTCTGATATTGATCATATATAGAAGGTTCCTTACATCATTTGTGAGCTTTGTGTTCAAGTGGAATTGTCAAAAGGTCATTAGTTTTCAAATCTCGAAGTACACTTGAATTGCCTGTCGGAAGATCCGGCTTTCCATCGGATCTTCCGGTATTCTGTCTCAGTCGGAAGATCCTGTACAGTGTCGGATCTTCCTGGCCGGAAGATCCGAGACTGTGTCGGATCATCCGACTTTCTGACAGTTTTCGGAGGATTTTTGCAGGAATTTTTAAACAGGCCTATTCACCCCCCCTCTAGGCCTGGTGTTGGTCCTTTCAGTTTCTCCTCGAGTTCCTTTTTGTGCTATTTTCGTTCTTGGCTCGATTCTTCGTTTCTAGACCGTTTGGCTCTGGATTTGTTTGAGGGGATCATGGGTGAGTGCCTTGCGCCTCTTTGTGTGTGATCTTGCCCTCTCTAACGCTGGGAATCGGTCTCGATTCGTAGTTTTTGGGATGAACTCGTGAGAAGGTGTTCTTCCGTGTGATCCGCGATTTCTCGAGTTGTAGGGAATTAGAGACCGAGATTTTTGTGGCATAGCTTCCCCTTAGGGTGCTAATCATCTCCCCAAAGTTTCGTCTCAAGAGCTTTAGCCGTTTGGGAGATCCGGTGATGGATTTGGAAGGAGAGATCCGCGGGTTACTGTAGCTGTTCGTTCTGTTCGTCCGTCGTGTTTCTCGGACGGTCCGCGCGGGGTTGGCGGACGGTCCGCGAGGTTGCCGTACGGTCCGCATGTGATTGGCGGACGGTCCGTGCAGAAGAGTTCGACGGTGTTGTCTTGGATTTGGCTAAGTGTTTTCACGGACGGTCCGCGTGACCACCTCGGACAGTCCGCGACACTGGCGGACGGTCCGCGGTAGGAGCTCGGACAGTCCGCGAAAGGGCCTGGAGCTACTGGAGATTTGAGGTGATTTTACGGACGGTCCGCCTTGTCTAGACGGACGGTTCGCCGTGACCACGGACAGTCCGCGACCCCTGTGCGGACGGTCCGAGCTGACCTAGGCAGATTGCGAATCGTTTTGGTTCTTAAGTTGTGCTTCCGCTTGTTAATTTGTTCTAGCTCGTTCCTAGGGTTGGTAGGTCCGCTGTGACTACGCTACCTTGACAAGCTTGTGAGGAATCTTTGGCGAGTGACTTTGGGACATAGTCCGAGTTTCGAGAAGAAATTTTATCGGCTCACATTCACTCCCCCTCTGTCGCCACTTCGATCCTTCAACTGGACGCAGTATCTGAACAACCTGAACTTTGAACGGGGAGCCGGGCTCTGAATTCTGGACCGAACCTTCCGTTTCCCTCGGCCGTTGATCCTGTCGCTATGACAGAGGTGAAGTCTGGACTGAACTGAACAGAAGCTTCAGCTTCCCATGGTTGTTGAACGTTGATCTCGTCAAGTAATCGCGCTGGTCAACGAACGCCTGGCGATTAGAATAATCGACGACCCCATCGCCATGGCAGACCACGGAATTTTTAGGGGGTCATTGATTTTCATCTTTTTTTCCTCCCCTTCTCCTTTATCATAAATGGAGGCTGGGCTGGCTTAAACAAAACGTCACTTTCTTTCTTGCTTACCGAAATTCCATCGCTTACAGGGCCGCTTCTCGACGACGTCTAATTCCACTTCACGAAGTCTCCCTGCCGATTTTTCAAACTTCAGAGTAGTACGTCCTCACACCCTTTCCAGACCCTTCTTTTTTGCAGGAGTCCAAAAGATGTCTTGCAAATCAAGTGAAGAAACTTGAAAAATATTTAGAACTAATCCATTCAGAAAAATCAATTTATAGTTGAAAATGATTGTAGATGAGGGGGCACTATAGAGCTGACGGTCCCAATATAAACCGACAACTCTATGGCCATGAGAAAATATGTTCTTGGACAGTAGCTGATCAGTGCTTATTCGCCTTGCTTTGCTGACTACGCATTTCCAGAAGCCAACACCACGCCGCCAACTGCTCCATCCTCGCGGGGCTATCCATACTAATTCCGCTGAAACCTCCACCATCTCCACGAAATCCCCGAAAAAGCTCGGATCTTTTTGGCTAAAGCAGTGGTCTTCTCCCCAAAAACCACGAGAAAGATTGCAGCCACCTGCGAGTGTGCGCTGGCTTCTAGAACGCGTCCAGAATTCGTGGACTCGCCCCCGCCCCTCGCCCCAGCTCACACGCTAAGTCCCGGTACAAAGCCCACGGAATTCCCCCCGATTCCAATTCGTGATTCTCGCTTTCAGTCAGACGCCGCCGCCGTTGAATCGAACCCACCCTGCAGGGTTGCGATTTCCCCAATTTTATTTTCTTTCTGCTAGGAGGAGGCCGCGGCGACCATGGGAAACTGCTGCGGCGCGCCGGCGACGCAGGGCGGCAGCACCAACCGCCGGAAGAAGCCCAAGGCCAAGGCCAACCCCTACAACGTCGCGTACAATCGCGGGTCGGCGCCGCCGGCGGCGCGCCCGGGGCTGGTGGTGCTGCGGGACCCGACGGGGCGGGACCTCGGCGCGCACTACGAGCTCGGCGGCGAGCTCGGCCGGGGCGAGTTCGGGATCACCTACCTGTGCACGGAGATCTCCACGGGGGCGCGGTACGCGTGCAAGTCGATATCCAAGCGGAAGCTGCGGACGCCGGTGGACGTCGAGGACGTGCGCCGGGAGGTGGACATCATGCGCCACATGCCGGCGCACCCGAACATCGTCAGCCTCCGCGCCGCCTACGAGGACGAGGACGCCGTGCACCTCGTCATGGAGCTCTGCGAGGGAGGGGAGCTCTTCGACAGGATCGTCGCCCGCGGGCACTACACCGAGCGCGCCGCTGCCGCCGTCACGCGCACCATCGTGGAGGTCGTCCAGGTGAGCGACGGCCCGTGCTTTTTTTATGAGAAGCCTCTTTTATCCTTGCTCAGGTTGTTCTACTTGCTTGAACTATCTGCTATTTTGATGAACTGGTGGTGGGGCATTAGACAGAGCTGATGAATTTGATCAATTTGATGAACATGAAGTATGCTAGCTTTCAGCTAAAGCTTAGGATAATCTTCCATGCGAAATTCAATGGTTGTTAAACCTTTTGGATAGTTCCATGTTGGTAATGAATGTTTAATCAGATTGTAGTAATTTGGCTTTGAGGAGCTATATTAGTCAAATGCATTGTACTGCGAATACGACAGTATCCTAATTCCCGTCTCAAAAAAAGACAGTATCCTAATTCCTAATTGTACTCCTCCTGTCCTACTCACGATGGGTCTAGGACAAACATTGGCAATGCCGTATCATTTTTTCTAACTGTATTTCTTCCATTATTCTGTTGTCTCATGACATGAATCCTTGTTCTTTCTATGGTGAAGATGTGCCACAGGCATGGCGTCATGCACCGAGACCTTAAACCAGAGAACTTCTTATTTGCAAACAAGAAGGAGAGTTCCCCTCTGAAAGCAATTGATTTTGGGCTGTCCGTGTTCTTCCGGCCTGGTAAGTTTTGCTGATAACTGATGAATAATCAATTAATCTTTGAACAAATGGCACTTGTTGTGCCTACATAAACTAAGAAAGCAAAGAGTCTAGAAGTAATTTTCCATCCCGGCAGCTTAGAGCTGACTTTGTCGATGCATTTTATTGGAAATACGCTACACATGTCTCATACAGCAAAGCTGAATAGTTTTTATGACTTCTTTTGGCTTCTGTATGCAGGTGAGCGATTCAGCGAAATTGTAGGCAGTCCATACTACATGGCTCCAGAGGTTTTGAAGCGAAACTATGGCCCTGAAGTTGATGTCTGGAGTGCTGGAGTTATACTTTACATACTTCTTTGTGGTGTGCCACCATTTTGGGCAGGTATTTTCACTCTTGTTTAGAATGCACACATTTTTAATGGTAAGTTAGAGCACCATCATAATCCCATACTTGTGATACTGTGCAGAAACTGAACAGGGAGTAGCCCAAGCAATTATACGATCTGTGGTAGATTTCAAAAGAGAACCATGGCCCAGAGTATCTGAGCCTGCTAAAGATCTCGTCAGGAGGATGCTGGACCCAAATCCAAACACACGGTTTAGTGCAGCACAAGTGCTTGGTAAGCATCACCATCTGTTCCCCATTTCACAGCAGGCTACAGAATACTATGTCTATCTGATTGTTATGGAAAATCAAATCTTAATTGGTGATGTGTCTGCGTTGTGTATTGGCTGACATGAACCCTCATTCTGGGAGTTACACAGAAGGTCTAGATGACTATGCGAGTTTGTTTGCCTGTTCAAAACTGTTAATATAACATACTTCTATCTTTCTATCACTCTTATGTTGTCGAGTATGATGCTTGAAATTGGTCACGAGTTTACTAGATGTATGTTTCAAATTATGTTGCCATTGCTTTTCTGACAATGTCAATTGAATGGGCAGAACATCCGTGGTTACATGACTCTAAGAAGATGCCAGACATTCCTCTTGGTGATGCTGTCCGAGCGAGGCTGCAACAATTTTCTGCGATGAACAAGTTAAAGAAGAAAGCACTAAGGGTAGGATTTGCTGCTTGATAACAAAAATAGTTTGTTTCGTTGTTAGAATTTTTTGCATATAAGGTGCATGCTAAATACAAGATGGATGGGCAGAATCATCTAGGCAAAGTAACTTAATTTTATTCTTAAACATTTGCAGGTGATTGCTGAGCATCTGTCTGTTGAGGAAGCAGCTGACATAAAGCAAATGTTTGACAAAATGGATGTGAACAAGAATGGCAAGCTAACATTCGAAGAATTCAAGGCTGGTCTTCGTAAACTTGGAAACCAAATGCCTGATTCGGACCTTCAGATACTGATGGATGCTGTGAGTTGCTTACAGAACATGCTCTACCCTACTGCAAAAATATCTCGAACAAACCTGTTAATTTTACTATGAATGCTCTGCAGGCTGATGTTGATAAAAATGGGACCCTAGACTACGCGGAATTTGTCACTGTATCTGTTCATGTGAGAAAAATAGGCAATGATGAACACATTCAAAAGGCCTTCACATACTTTGACCGGAATAAGAGTGGGTACATAGAAATTGATGAGCTTAGAGAGGCTTTGTCTGACGAACTGGAGGGAACTGATGAAGATATTATCAATGGCATCATCCGGGATGTGGACACAGATAAGGTAAGCAAAATCTACCTTTCACGGACCATGACACTAATTATTTTCCATGGAAAACCACGGAATTAATTTGTAGAGCTTCCTTGATGATAAGATGCTAATTAATGAAGTAGTATAATAAGTGTGAATGAGAGTAGAGTAGCATAGAAAATAGCCTCGAATATTATAGCTTGTGGAATACTGAATAGAATAGACGTGCCTTGCGTATGACGGCATGGCGGTCAATGTTCAGATGCTGCTGCCTGCAAGGCATTGGTTTATTTAACTATAAAATCATTTACTATTATCAACACCTGGGACTGAGAAAGGGTATGACAAGAGCTCATGACATACTCCGACTGGGAGTTTAAAGTAATCTAAAGAAGCTATAGTTTGACAAGTTCAAACCCCTCTAGCCAATCAATCTGTCCGGTCATCCTAACAATGACATGGTATCTGTGCTTTTCTCAGGACGGGAAAATAAGTTATGACGAGTTCGCAGCCATGATGAAGGCCGGCACTGACTGGAGGAAGGCGTCCCGGCAGTACTCGCGGCAACGGTTCAGCAACCTCAGCCTGAAGCTCCAGAAGGACGGGTCCATCGGCGCTGAGACACGGTAGGGAACTGAACATAGAGCGAGAAGATCATGCTGATGTCTTTGAGCTGAGTGTGGGTGCTGAATGTTGATCACTTCGTTGTTTCGCTGTGCCGAGAGTTTGGTCCTCGGATTATTTGTCGATTGAGTGTTTCTTTTACACGGTGAATCTTCCTTCGCTTGAGCTGTAATTTCTTGGGTCTGTAGAGATGGCGTCTGCGCCCGTACGTATCTGTAGATTAAGCAGAATGTACTCTAAAGGATTGCTGGAGTAGCACACGTCTTGTAAAGTTGTAAGTAGAATTTGTTTGTCAGTTTGTGTGATGCAAAGCAATGCATAATTGTTGTCTCCGAAAATGCAAATGCTTGCAGATATCCCCAACCCTGGCAATACTCCGTAATACAACAAGAGCTGGTTGTTGCCTGGCGATCAGGCTGTCCACTCTCAAGTACTTTTAAAAAAAAAAGAATTGGAAGAGACCAAAGAGGCTCTCAAATCCAATTAACCCGCGGAAACAGGCCGGCCCGGAACAACCCGCCTCGTGGCCCGGCAAGCAAAACCAGTCCGATACGTGCGCGCGCAGCGGTAAAAACCCGGCCCAGGCAACTTTCCGTGCGCTCGGCCCAACGTGCCGCCCTGGCGAGGCTCAGTCGCGCGAACAGAGAGCGTACTGCTACTGCTGCTGCCGGCTAATCAGACATCCAGACAGTAAACACTAACCATGGAGTTAGTGAGGTGCATCCTTTACTGTCTCGGTCAGTTCACTCACTGCTCCGTTCAGTTCGCCCTCTAGACTCCAGTTTCAGAGTTGCAGGGCACGTTGGAGGGGCCTCCAATGGCAAAAGCACACGAGTAGGTGTTACTCATCGCCGGGAAGCCACCAGATGCTGCTGCTGCTCAAACTTTGTCACCACCACCTCCTGTCCTGTCCTCCTGCATCCTTTTTTTTACAAGTCCACACACTCCACAATGGTGGGTTACTCCTCCATTACTAACCGTTCCTTTCAACGTCAACAAAAAAAAAACTGCACCAGCTGCTGCCCCCAAATCCTCCAGGGATCACAGCAAGAAAGGCTTTTGATTCATCGTCTAAAGTAGGGAACTAGGGATCGGGTTGGACTTGATCGAAGAATGTTTCACTCTAGCTTGACAGGGAAGGCCGAAGGGAGGGCGGCAGATGTGGCTCGGGTCTAGACGCTTCGATCGGCGCCATCCAACTTGTCGGAGCATGGCATCCTTGTTTCAAAAGTGTGGAGATCGGATCTCGAGCTTAAACGTGACAGGCCCAACTGTACGGCTAGCGAAGCAATCTCGGAGCATGGCCTTCCTAAATCGCGGGCAATTTTGTTCATCTTTCAAGGATCAAAGGTTTTTGTCTCGATCTGTTTTTTATTTGTCTCGATCAAAGGTTTTGTCTCCATCTGTTTGTTGCTCATGGCAAATTGACGGCTGGCAAACGTACGCCGAAGCCGGAGACGAGTGGCCAATGCCACATGGGACGGAGAGCTCAATGATGGAAGTGAAAAATGTGATGAACGGGTGATAGAGGCCGGCAGCAATGATTAGGCTCCGCCGGGTTGAAACCAATTTGGTCCAGCATGGCAGCACACTACATCGCCATCATGCTCCAGTACGTGTACGTCCCAATGAGGCAATGACGTGTCACTGCACGCCCGTGTCTGTACGTGTACAATTTCTTTGTTGTACCATCAAACCACATGTCAACACGATACAGTATCTATCAACTAAAGATCATCCTTGTGACGGATCGTAGTGAACCAGCTTAGCTAGGACCTCTTGCTGGTAATTACATGCCACGCAGTACTTGTGCTCCAAATATTCACGAAATATCGGAAATGGCTTGTGTTATACAGTATAGCTGTACCGTGTGGCACGTACTGCGTGCTTCTTCTCGGCCTTTTTTTTTCCATGGAAATTGAAGCACTTCAAGCAGGGTAATCAAAAGGTATCACTGACAAATTCTGCTTCAGACAGGATAAGCAGGCACATTTCGGTCACAATGTTGAATCACCCTTAGCATAAGGCTCCTGACAATATCCTATACACTCTCGAGTCTCGACCACAACGTGTCCTCTGTCCAATGCATGCTTGCATGGAATGCGATTCCAAACAGGCATGGCCGAATTAAAGGATTGGTTTGCATTTAAAGCTGTCCGAAACTGAAATTAACAACTACCGAAACCTTGTCGTGTCGGAGAAAGCATGATCGATGCTCAATCAGAGAAGCAGAGGCCAGCTGATCGAGTCAACACTATCATAGATTCCAATCATGGCCGAGATGAGTGTTGCTTAGGCAGTTGACGCTTGGCGTGAACTCGACCGTGCATGGGCTAAGAAAGTAAGAATGGAGGCGCAAATTAAGGTTTGACTTGTTGGAGTGAAAGATGATTGACTGTTGATTGCACGGGAAGATATGCCCAAAAGAAACCAGAGAAACCCTAGCTTGCTGGATAAGTGGAAAGGTACATGATTGGTTTCAGATAAATGAATCCTTCAAGAGAAAAAAAAACCACTCCTATGTTTCACTATTCTTATTTTCGTGGCATAGGAAGAATGGGCCTCCCGTTGTTTATCCATTCAGAATATGAGGAGTGTAGAGATTATTATTGTTTCCACCCCATCACATACCTTTAACTAAATGATTTGGAAAAAAGAGAAATGGTTGAACTTAGTACCATGTTACTAGTTTATAGAGGGATAGATGGTCATTTCATATTTACTTTTTGTTACTCCCCCGTTTTAAATATAGGTTTATAGTTTTATCTTAAATCAAACTTCTCCAACTCTAATTAAGTTTATAAAAAATATATATTCACATCTACAATGTCACATAAATGGACCAACAAGACATATTTGGCAATGGATTTAACAAAACCAATTTGATGCGGTAAATATTGATGCATTTTTCTATAAAGTTGATAAATAAAACATCAAATGACAGAAAACTTAGTTTAGGATAAAGCTAAAACCGCTTCAATTTTGGAATGGATAGAGTAGAACTCATGCTTGGTGCGCATGTGTGGCAAGCTGTGGCTAGTTTGGCAAACTTGCCTTTCGCTGACTGTGTTTTTCTTGTCCAAAAGCTCTTCCGAAGAAAGGGGCTTTGCTGACAACGGGACAAAAGAAAACGAGTAAATAGTGCCTGAAAATTATTACAAGAAAGCACACTTCAGACCTCCAGCAAGACGATTGGGTCTCTGTGGCTAACAGTGCAAATGGGCAGTGCAGAGTCTCCACCTTCAGCGACTCAAACTTCTTTTGCACCATCTGTTTTTGCTCAGTGTTATTCTTCTACCGAAGTTCTTCAGAAAACTAGCTTAAAAAGTTTTCCAGAAGAAAGAGCAAATAATTAGTGCTTAGAAAATACACCAAAGCACACTCCAAATCTTGAGCAAAACGATTCCAACAGCGAGCTGGCAAGACATCATCAAGATACACTGAAATCCGGGACAGATCATAGCTGGAAAGGCTGGAACATTCACTCTGGATCCTTCACGAGACAGACCCCCAAAAAGACGACCACAAAATCTCTTCCCCAGGGCACATGCCAGCCACCAACAAAATACACTACCACAGAGCCTGTCCTGTATACTCTCCAACCATCTTCTGAAATCCTCATCCTTCATCACCAAATCTCATGACTGGCTGGATCACGCGAGAGAGGAGCAGATATTATTTTCTTCCTCTCCAGAAGCATGAAGTGCACCGGCAATGGCGGATGTTTTTTTTACCCTTGAGCTGGGGGTAGAAGCGTCTCCGTTTTTACCATTTCCGGCGCGCCACGTGTCACCGCAGCACGGCGCCTGGCGCCACCCGCCACGGCTATATAAACTCCCGTCCGGCGCCCTCCCTCTTATTGCAAGTGCAGCTAATTACCAGCTAATCATCGCAGTGATTAACCACGACTGGTAGCCTGTGTTCCGCGCTAATTGCAGTGATTAGCGTGTGACAGAGGAGGTGATTCCAGTACTAATTGCAGTTGTGTGCTGATCGGGAGAGAGAGGGAGATGACGGTGACGCCGAAGATCACGGTGGGGGATGGGCGGCTGGTGGCGCACGGGCGGACGATCCTGACCGGCGTGCCGGAGAACATCGCGCTGACGCACGCCTCGGGGGCGGGGCTCGTCGACGGCGCCTTCGTCGGCGCCACGGCCGGCGAGGCCAAGAGCATGCATGTCTTCACCTTCGGCACCCTCAGGTCAGCACTCAGCAGCAACACCGGCAGCTCATCCATGCTCCTTTGAACTGCTCCTAGCTAGATGTTTGTTTGGGAATTGGGATTTGGATCAGTCAGTCGAGAAGAATGCATGTGAGGAGCAGAGAATTCACAAATTGAGGATTCGTGTCAGTACTGACGATTGAGACAAGAACACAATTCCCCTGCTTCTCGTGAACCTCACCACTTGTCCGGAAGTTTCAGGACACTTGGCGAAGCTCCATGTCCTGTTCCCATTTCGTCGGTTTCTTGGCCATTTTTTTTCTTTGCTGTTCTTCATCTTCATCCAGAGCAAATTCTCCCTCTGTTCATGCAATTGAACTTAATTTGTGGCCGCGTACGTGCAGGGACCTTCGGTTCATGTGCCTCTTCCGGTTCAAGCTGTGGTGGATGACCCAGCGGATGGGCACCTCCGGCCGCGACGTCCCGCTGGAGACGCAGTTGATGCTCCTGGAGAGCCGCCCCGGCGCCGGCGACGAGGAAGACGACGGCGGCGAGGCGGTGTACCTGGTGATGCTGCCGCTGCTGGAGGGGCAGTTCCGCGCGGCGCTGCAGGGCAACGACCGCGACGAGCTGGAGATCACCCTCGAGAGCGGTAAGCAATTCAAGCACCTGTCGTGTTTCACGACCGCGTGCTGCCTACGGATTTTTACCTGGACGAAACTGACCGGTGGTGGTGCTTGCTCGCCGGCGCCGGCGATATTTCTCTTGTGGGCAGGGGACAAGGAGGTGCAGACGGCGCAGGGGACGTACATGGTGTACGTGCACGCAGGGACCAACCCCTTTGACACCATCACTCAGGCCGTCAAGTATGTTGCTCGATCTTTTTTCAGTCTCTTTCTCACTCTTGTTGTCATGTTGACAGCTGAATTGTGTTACTGGATTCAGCTCAATCATCTCCTCACTTGCATTTCCCACGAATTACAGCAGTGGGATAAAAGTTACTAGTACAAATATTCAATTCAAAAACACTACTAGCAGTAGTGAGTAGTACATGACTAGTGAGTAGCAATATTTTGATGTGCCAATGAGATGACATAAACACGAATGGGTTATACTAATCCTATGTGTAAACTACATGAACAGGGTTGTGGAGAGGCACATGCAGACGTTCCACCACAGGGACAAGAAAAAGGTTGGTTGGCCTTTGGCTCACTCATCATGTGACCGACTTGACTCGTAGGGATAGGATTCTCCTGGCTTGGCTTTCGGTTGCGTGGCGCGCCGGGCGGGTGTCGCTTTGCGTTGGACTCGACTAACTCTGTTGTGGTGGTTTCAGCTGCCGTCGTTCGTGGACTGGTTCGGCTGGTGCACGTGGGACGCCTTCTACACCGACGTTACAGCCGAGGGCGTCAAGCAGGGGCTCCAAAGGTTCTTACAAAACTTTTTTTCTTGCAAGGCCGGCCAACTCGATTTAAAATTTGTGGTTAAAAGTAGATAGATAAATTTTAAAGGTAAAAGTTTATTCATGTGACTAGTACGTGTTAGCAATCTCACATTTCTGAAACTTTTTCGATGGCTGCCTACAGCTTGGCGGAAGGCGGCACGCCGCCGCGGTTCCTGATCATCGACGACGGGTGGCAGCAGATCGGCAGCGAGAACAACAAGGACGAGTCGTCCAACGCCGTCGTCGTCCAGGAAGGCGCGCAGTACGTGTCATGCATCACCTCATCTCATAATTTTTTTTTATTTTGGATCGATCGATTCATATTCACATTCATGCCATCACCAATCGAATCAACTCCGGTGACAGAGAATTTAGCAAGTGAAGCTCGATCAATTAAGTTGACATTGCAATAACATAATGCTGCAGGTTCGCCAGCAGGCTGACGGGGATCAAGGAGAACGCCAAGTTCCAGAAGAAGAAGAACAAGGACGACGAGACCAACAAGGCCGAGGAGCAGAGCCAGAGCCAGAGCGAGAGCCATGGCCAGGCGCCGCCTGGGCTGAAGCTTCTGGTGGAGGAGGCGAAGCGGGAGCACGGCGTCAAGTACGTGTACGTGTGGCACGCCATGGCGGGGTACTGGGGCGGCGTGAAGCCGTCGGCGGCGGGGATGGAGCACCACGAGAGCTCGCTGGCGTTCCCCGTGCAGTCCCCGGGCGTGCTGGGCAACCAGCCGGACCTCGTCATGGACTCCCTCTCCGTGCTTGGCCTGGGGCTCGTGCCCCCGCGCCGCGCCGCCGGCTTCTACGGCGAGCTCCACGCGTACCTCGCCTCCTGCGGCGTCGACGGCGTCAAGGTCGACGTGCAGAACATCATCGAGACGCTCGGCGCCGGCCATGGCGGCAGGGTAGCCCTCACCAGGGCCTACCACCGCGCGCTCGAGCAGTCCGTGGCGCGCAACTTCCCGGATAATGGGTGCATCTCGTGCATGTGCCACAACACTGACATGCTGTATAGTGCCAGGCAGACCGCCGTTGTCAGGGCCTCCGACGACTTCTACCCGCGCGACCCGGCGTCGCACACCGTGCACGTCGCCTCCGTCGCTTACAACACGCTCTTCCTCGGCGAGTTCATGTACCCCGACTGGGACATGTTCCATGTATGTGTCATCGTCGTCTTTCGATTCTTGCTTGCTTGTTACCTGTGAATGTGTGTGATCAATGGCTCACTGAATGTTTGCGTGCAGAGCCTGCACCCGGCGGCGGAGTACCACGGCGCGGCGAGGGCCATCGGCGGCTGCCCGATCTACGTCAGGTGAGGCGCTGCTAGCTCTCGATCAGAAAGAACGTCGTGTAGTGTAGTATGCATTTGATGAATGAATCTGCCGGGGTCGTTCGTCGTTGTCGCCGCGTCCATGGCAGACAGCCGGCGAGGTGAGTGATCCCTGGGGAGAGGGGAAGCCGAATCATTGGGTTGCCCTCGGACCATGGCATGTCTCGCTCTCGCCGGCCTGATCCGTTCACCACCGCCATGATTGGCCGTCGCCGTCAGCACGAGCACATCGTCGCCGGCCTTGCCTGGCGCACAAGCCGCAGTACCAATCTGCACGGCTTGCACGCACTGCGCCGCCGTGCCTGTCGACAGCGACACGGCGGCCGCGACCGCCGCACCGTGCGTCGCCTTCCGGCATGCCTTCCGACGGCCGGCGTGCGTGTCCGTACTTGTGATTTCTGTCTGACGCTCTGCTCTGACCCAAAGTCTCTGTCTCGCGCCTGCAGCGACAAGCCGGGCAACCACAACTTCGAGCTGCTCAAGAAGCTGGTGCTCCCCGACGGCTCCGTGCTCCGGGCGCAGCTGCCCGGCCGGCCCACCCGCGACTGCCTCTTCGCCGACCCGGCGCGCGACGGCGCCACCCTGCTCAAGATCTGGAACGTGAACCGGTGCGGCGGCGTGGTGGGCGTGTTCAACTGCCAGGGCGCCGGCTGGTGCCGCGTCGCCAAGCGGACCCGCGTCCACGACGCCGCGCCGGGGACGCTCACCGGCGCCGTCCGCGCCGACGACGTCGACGCCATCGCCGCCGTCGCCGGCCCGGGCTGGGATGGCGAGGAGGTCGTCGTCTACGCCCACCGGTCCGGGGAGCTCGTCAGGCTGCCCGCGGGCGCCACGCTGCCGGTGACGCTCGGGGTCCTCGAGTTCGAGCTCTTCCACGTCTGCCCCGTCAGGGCCGCCGCGCCGGGCGTCGCGTTCGCGCCCGTCGGGCTGCTCGGCATGTTCAACGCCGGCGGCGCGGTGGAGGAGTGCGAGTGCGACGCGGCGGCGGGCGTGGTGCGGCTCAGGGTTCGCGGGTGCGGCCGGTTCGGAGCCTACTGCTCGCGGAGGCCGGCGCGGTGCACGCTGGACGCGGCGGAGGTGGAGTTCAGCTACGACGCCGACACGGGGCTCGTCGCGCTCGACATCCCCGTGCCGGAGCAGGAGCTCTACAGGTGGAGCCTGGAGATCCACGTCTAGGAACGAGGCTCTTCTTCTTCTTCTCCGTCGACGTGTGCTGCTCTGCTCATCCTTCGGTGGATTAACCATTACACGTGTATGGCCGGCGTGTGCTTGTGTGCGAAAATGGAGAGGCGTGTGCAAATGGAGGCATCCACCACCATTGATGCGCCCTCTCCTCTCCCTCGCTAGGAAAATAAGCTGGAACTCTGTAGTCTGTACTGCACTGTTGCATACTCCTATGCAATAAACGATGGACTCCACGTATGCAATGCGACGAACATATCTCATCGAGTCCATGCTACATTTTTCGACGATCGAGGAAATTAACTAGATCGAAAAATGCAAATAAATAAAAGTAGCTAGATTATTGTGCTACATCAGGCCAAAAATCATTGGAATGGGTACACTCGATTCAATGGTGCACAAGGGTGACGTTGTACTCTATGATGGCGTCGCCATTGTTGTTGTCCAAGTAATGCGTCCGGAGCAAGGCGTAGCCCCTCGCCATCCGGAACTTGCCGCGGCCGCCGACGACGGCGAGCTCCCTCCCGACGGGGTGCTCCACGACCGTGTTCCGCGAGTACACGACGAAGGCGCTGCCATTGAAGGGCCCCTCGGTGAGCTCGAAGTCCATGCCGAGGACGAGCGACAGCTGGCGCCTCCCCGTCGAGAGTCGAGACGTAGATCCCCTGGGCATTGCCCACCACCTTGGACTCCCGCTCGGGCCCCTCGGTGAGCACGTCGTCGGTGGCGTAGATGGAGCTGAAGGGCACCGGGTCGTCGGCCTTGGGCGTGCGCCCGGCGCCGCGGGCGACGAAGACGGCGCTCGGGTCCTTGCCGCTCAGGGTGTCGTGGAGGAAGAAGCGCAGCTGGGTGGTCTTCGCCGGGCCGAGCAGCTCGGCGGCGGTGTCGTCGGCGGCGGAGTGGAGGGAGACGGCGGCGGCGGCGAGGAGGGTGACGACGAGTAGGAGGGATGGGGTCCTCATGGTGTTTTTCTTTTGGATCTGCGATGTGGGTGGAATTTACTTACAGTGGGAATTTGGGAGAGTGAGAGCTCTGCATTTTTATAGCCCAAGATTTGCGTATGTTAATTTCCGCTATTTTTGGAAAGAAATTTGGGCACTATTACGCTGACAATATGCATGGTATGTCCATATACATCCAACTAACCATTTTCTGTAGGTGAATAAACAAATTGGAATTTCTGTGAAATGATCGAAAATATTTAAATATGGATGGACTGTATGTAGGAGTTACCAAGAGAAACAACTGGCCATAATTAGCTTTAATTAGGAGCCATAAATTGTCCTTTTCAGGGTACTCATTGGATACGGTCATGGGACGTCCTCGAGAAGGAGGAAGAAAGAAGCTCGATAAGAACGGCCATTTGGAGGCCTTATCCATGGAAGTCTTCAGCAGGCATGGGTGGAGGTTTAGCAATAGATTAAGCTTTTAATGCGGTTGTTTGCTTAGTCTTCATTTGGTTATGCCAGCTTTTATGCTTGTGCCATGTGTGCTATGAGGAGATGGAGTCTCTGATATAGTAACAACTTGTAATAATTTTTAGGCCTTATGCATTGGATTGCAGCGGCCGGGACACTTTCATTCACTTAATGAAAACTTCCCTTTATCTAAAAAAATGGCTTGCCATCCATAGATGGGCCACAGTTGGCACCTGGATTAACTTTGTTCAGACTTCAGACAAATATTACTAGCTGCATAAAATGTCTAGTAAAATTTGAGCGGGTCACCTTGCGTAAATTGGATGGACATATATGTGCATATATGCATATCGTACTTGAGAAAATCAACATTTGATGGAATTAAAAAGAACATGATAAGGAAGATACTGAGAGAATATTTAGCTTTAGGATTTTTAATAAAAAATATTGATAATTGTTCATATATATTTTTTTTTGTTATTTGACAGATTTTGAAACTGCAACTATATAAATCTTCTAGGAGGAAAGAATACCAAGTGATGCAAAAGCTAGCATCAAAGTATTCTAACCTCTAAACTCCCAAGGAATTTCCCCCGTCCCACTGCAATCCTGACGAGGGACAACTTATGATTAATTCCTAAGCTACGAAAAATAAAAGTACATCTGAATTTTGCTACAAGAAGTTAGAAATCAATTTGACTTTTAATCCTGTGCTGTGTACCTTTATGAAATACCTTAGTCGAGAAGCATAGTTATGTACGTCGCTACAGATGTCATCATATACAGTTATATCCTACATGTCAATGAGTTGTTATGAGTAATATTTAGTTGTACCTGTAGTTGTCATCTAGTTGGCTAGTGCTATATTCATTATAGGTCATTTTAGCTGTCTAGATACATAATCTACAATTCAGGAGATAGAAGCAGTTGTCGTCCTAGTTGTATATGAGTTGTATAGGCTTTAGAGCCTGTAAATAGAGACAATGCCCCCTAGTTTTGGAAGTTGCTTGTGCCCGCTACATTATGAAGAGAACTTGATGTTCTTATTTATATCATACTGCTCTTAGGGCATCAAAGCCTCATTCGTAGGTTACCAGGTACTGGTGATTCATGAGCTTGTTTCCACAGTTCATCTACTAACTGCTGGAAGTCAGATGAGGTCAAAGATATAGGAGTTACAGGAAATAGAGGACTGTTGCGCCAAAATAATTCAGACTTGTGCTAAACTGAGCACAGACCACAAAAAAGTGGCAATTCTTCTTATATTGATAAACTGAATATGGTACAAGAATTCTGCTAGCG
The DNA here is from genome assembly GCA_033239725.1 of Echinochloa phyllopogon. Lineage (NCBI taxonomy): Eukaryota > Viridiplantae > Streptophyta > Magnoliopsida > Poales > Poaceae > Echinochloa > Echinochloa phyllopogon. The sequence continues at coordinate 2,780,732 of BTCW01000009.1, read as the reverse complement.
ATATCAGCATTGGTTTGGCATCATGGTCCAAGCAATTTCAATACAGGTTTACATACTGTATATAGTAACACAATCAATTACATGGCAAGTGCCATCTTTTTGTCTACAGAAAGTAAAAAGAAACTGCAGTATTTTCTCTCCTGATAAGGTCTACATCTACATGTATAATCGACTGACTACATTGAGTGATGAGGTCATCCAATCAATCACTTGTATACAAAACGTGTGCTCTTGTATGCCATGAAGAAACGGTATTTCCTAGCCATCCAGAACTTCCAGGCTGGTAGTGTTGTAAATGTTAACAATTAAAACTAGATCGACATCAACCAAATCAAAAAACCACACTAGTATTCCTCATCAGAAAGCTTTTCATATGAGCTCCTGTTCTTTGATGCTGGCCAATCTAGCATTTTCTCGGTCCCGCTTAAACACAGTGTACAATGGGGTGTAAAACATGAGACACAGAGCAAAAGGGACAATCATCATAGTCAATAGACCTCTAGAGAGTGCATAAGCTCCATCCACCGATCCATGTGCTAGATCAATAGTCTTTGCATTGTAGCCATATATCTTTTCAGTGACGATGCCAACAGCAGGTGCAGCCAGTGAGCCAAATGAGCCTTCGAATGCACGATCAAAGGCGTAGATCATTGTGCGGTGCTTGGGAGGGACTACTTCTGCGAACATTGGGTTGTTTGCACAAGTAGCGCACCAGCTTATGGTAATGCCCATTAAGAAAAGTGTGACAGCATAGGACAACCAGTAATCAACGGACTGAGGAATGACTGTAAGGAGGATCCATGAAAAAGGAATGCCCATGAAGGCGCTAAACTGAGCACACATTATTCGAGCAGAATCTGGATAGTATCTTGATAGGCGATCTGCTATCACGCCACCTAGAAAAGATCCACTGGCGCACCCAATAGCGAAAAAGCTGTTTAGTGCTGCTGAGCTGTTATTGTCAAAACCTAGGAGATTGAGGTGCAAATGTTCAATTACAGAAGGGACACTTATCAGTTCAAGTATTGAAAAAAAATCCATTGCTTTCTTACCAATGAGTTCAAACCACATGGTGAAGAAAACTACAGCAGCCCATGGCAAAGAGCCAACAATGCCTTGCAATACAATGATTTGAAATGTCCGCACTTTCATTACTGATCTTGCTGCCATCCATGATTCCTTCCAGATTGAATGTGGAGGAAGGATACCATTGCTAACCAAATGTGACCTGGCATTTGCATAAAAGACCATTTGTTACACTAATGTGCAAATATACAATTCCGGTGGTGTACAGGGTTTTGCTTGAAATATCCAGTGGTGTAAATGGTTAGATGGTAAGCCAATTTACAGTCATCCGGCACATCAGCTAGGAAGACAAAAGCACACTTTGATAAGTCTTCCACTCAGATGAAAATTTTCCAGCAGACAAGCAGTACTTATGCCTTTTTAATACAGCTTGGTATCAATTATCTTTTAAAATATGAATAGAAAAATAAAGATTTTTTTTTTCTAAAATCAGAAGGAAACCATACCTCTCATTGTCCTCATCACCACCATAATGGCTTGGAGATATTTTTCTAGGATCAACAGCGTAAAGGTATACGAGAAGTCCAATTACAAAGCTCACAAAGGCAACTGATAGAAATGCAAGCCGCCATCCTGGCAAACCATAATAATCCCCACCAGCCACAATTGTTGCCAAAACACTACCTCCTATACCACCTACTGAACCAATAAGAGCTAGTAAACCAAATCCTGCTCCACGTGTGCCATCTTTGTAACTATCGGCAATGAAGGATTGAAGCGCTGGTATTACAATGGCAAGTCCAAAACCATTTACAGCTCTCCAGAATGCAACCTGCCCAAAATACTGGCTGACACCAACAGCTCCTGTTGATAAAGCCCAGAAGGTGGTCCCTATCGCAAGAACTGCAGGGCGGTCATAGTGAAGAGCAAGGACACCTGCCAAGGGAGACGCTATGGACTTCAGAAAGTTCATCATAAATGTAAGGTACCCCAGATCAGTAGGACCAGCATCAAAAGCAGCACTGACTTCCTTGTAAACAGCTGGGAGGAGATTCTCATCAGCTCGTTCCAATATAGAAGCTAGGTTGATGAGGATAAGGGAAATGGAGAAACCCATCATCTTCTTTGACCTGAAACAAGGAGAAGTTGTTAAGGCACGATTACAAAAAAGGAGGGGAAGTGCCCTTCTAGGTTTCAGAATGCCACATGACGCTCCTAGAATACTGGATATTTTTTAAGGATAAAAGAAATGTTCTATACACTGAAATACAAGACCATAGATATGACACAAAAATTTATAGTGAACAGCAACAGTGTGGTTGCAAAGCTTTTCGGTTGAAACTGTGGAAACACTAGAAAATATATAATGATATATTTGTAAGCTTCTAATTCCCATCAAACTAAAACCTGGCCATCTCTCGAACCATAGCGAAGGCAATATTTTGGGCAGAAAACCCATTTAAGTTCTTTTTAGAGTAAGAAAACCCCATTTAAGTTTGTCCTAAATACCTCATATATGAATTTCGATTTGCCGTTATGGTATAGATCCATCTCGAAAAGGAGGTTTCATAATATTATGATTTTATTTGGTTTGTAATGCAGTATGTTTTAGTGTAGAAATCATAGGTGGTCAAAGTTATTTCTTGGGGGATATGGCCACGTCCAAATTGCCACTTGATAGTTAACCTAGTGGCCAGTGCCAAAATATTCCAACTTCCATATAGAAATGCAATAGCCAGTCTTGCTGTTATAGGATATGCACCTCCTAACATCCAAAAGGAACAGAGGCCAATGCAATGATCAGAATATTCCTACTCCATCTTTCAAGAAATAAAGCATCAACTACATACTTGGAAAATGCTTCTAGTAATCAGATGGGGAATGTAAAGCACACCTTGTTGCTGAATAGTTACAGAGGCTACATTCGACGGGATCTACCTGAGGTCAGCACTCCAGAATCTGGATCAAAATTTTGTACACCGACTACATTGGCACCCTTGCAATCTCAAGACCATTGTATAACCCTCAATTCCCTTTTTCAACTACCTTTTTAAAAACACGAGATTTTGTTTCCAAATTCGATTTGATCAGTCAAATGCAATCGCTACGTGAGCAAGAATATTCCCTGAATAATGACGGCCAAAGGCATTGCTCAAACGCATCTGTTCTTTTTGCTTTGACAGGCTAAGGAATCCTCCGATCCACTCGAGGCTACAGAGCGGCAGAACAATCCAACTCCATATCACCAAGAGTCCAAGACCCAACTCTTACGAATAACGATTACAGAACGTCTAAGCACCCCCAAAATAAAAAAAAAATCCCTCCTTTGACCCGAATCAAGAGTGGGGATTAACACGACGAACTCAATGCGCCTATAAACACCAGATTCGGATCCCCAAGCAGACGATGCACCTAAAGCAGCTACAGAGGAACAGGACAAAGCGATTCGTTCAGCAAGAACTGGGGCCGGGAACCCACGAGACGAACGAATCGCTCAGGAATCCTGAAGAAACAATCCCTCTCTTTCCTAGGAGAAAGAATCGGCAGCTCACCTCATGCTGGAGCTGGAAAAGTGCCTGCGTCCAGGAGCAGGAGCAGTAGATCCCCAATAACCGCTGCGCTGCGGTTACGGACCCGTCGTCAGCGTTGTCCGGATCTTGGGAGCCTTTTCTTCTCCCCCGGATGTGTCGCTGGTCCAGTGGCGCGGTGGGAGGCCGGAGGAAGCAACGACCAACGACGAGGGGCAAGACTGGAAATCCGATGAAATGCACGAGGGCCCATGTTTTTGACTTTGTCAATTGTGATTATTCCTTGCTTGATCTGGGTCGGTGATTCTGGCATGGTTTGGCTTCCCTTCGTGGCAGGGCGAAAATGGCTAATGAATTTATCCAGATGTCTGGATTATTTTCCTTATCCCCTGATTTACTGCATGTCACCAATTCAATGCTTGCATAAAATGGGCAAAAGCGTTATTGCGTGCCCTCAAATAATAACATTGTAATCCTTTATTATGCTCATGGTATATGCGAAAAGGGTGCGCCCCTGTTTTTTTTTTGCGATCAGTGTGCCCCTGATATCTGGAATGCAAGAATTTAATAGGACTTCCACAAAATCACAAGCCATAATCCAGTTTTTTTTTGAGAGAGAGAGGAGCTATAATCTAGTTAGTATAGTACAAGAAAACGACAACCATGGGTCCAATTCCCAAACTTAAGAGGGCCGAAAACGGTGGCCATGCAGCTTCCGGCGGATTCCTGGCCCAATAACGTAACCAGCGAACATGTTACATTTGGTGGCCCAGGTCAACCAACCGACCCCTTCACGCCAGCGTCCGCCCATGCGGCGGTGCACCCAGGTCAGCAGCAGAGTCCCCGCGGCTGCATCCGACTCATCACCCAAGGCCCCATGCCCCTCACTGACACCCGGGCCCCGCTGCCCGACCAATCCCCCGCCCGCACCCGTATCCTAGCCGCTCTGCCGAGCGCGCCACCTACAGAGACACCTGGACCCCTCGCCGCGCCCCGGTCTACGTGTCGTCCCTCTGGCCTGCCCCCGCCAACCAAACGCCGCCCCCCACCCACCCCCCCCCCCCCCCCACCCCCCCCGCCGCGAAGCGACCAGACCCAAACCCCCCGCCGCCTCACCGCGCCGCCCCTCCGCCTTCGTTGCGGTGCTGCTGCGTGTACCCGCTGCCTGCCTCCCCTGCTCGCCTCACCACCTGTCCACCTCGCCCGCGTCGCCGCCACTGCGCCGCTGCTAGCGGCGGATCGATCCCTCGGTCAGAGGTCGCGGCCGGTCACAGGGAGTCGCCAGCCACAGTTCGTTCACAGACTAGTAGTCTGGTCTGCTCTGCGCGCACAGGACAAGTCACGCGACGCGCCCGGCGCGTGCGTGGCCGGCCATGGCGTCGTCGTCTACCTCCGCGACGTCGGGCGAGGACGAGCGCCCGAGCGGCGGCGCGCCACGCGACCCGTCCGCGGGGGCGGGGGCGGCGCCGCCGCCGCAGACGATGCACGCGGAGTGGGCGGCATCGATGCAGCAGGCCTTCTACGCCGCCGGCGGGCAGCCGTACGCCTGGCACGCCGCGCAGGTACATACGGACCACGACGACGACGTTCTCTTTTTTTTTTCTTTTTTTCGCGACTTGTTTATGTGTTTGGGAGGTGTGGTGGCGTGGTTCGGGAATTTGATTTAGGGTTTCGTCTGGGGATGCAGCAGCACATGATGGCGGCGGCAGCGGCGGCGGCGGCGGGCGCGCCGTACGGGGCGCCGGTGCCGTTCCCGGTGTCGTTCCACCCGGCGTACTACGCGCACGCAGCCATGGCCACGGTGAAATGCTATGTTCCAGTGTCGTCGGTTCTAGACATCTAGTGCTGCAGCTGGAATGAGATTGCTTACTGGGTTTGGTGCTACGCAGAGTGTGCCCTACTCGGCCGGCGAGCCTGCGGTGGCGGCGGAAGGGAAGATCAAGAGGAAGAGCTCTGGTGCTCCCTCCGTCGGAAGCGCTTCTGCAAGGTGCCATTCCTGCTTTGTGCTCGGTGTATATTGTGTAATGATGTGCCTGCTGGCTGCTGATCTGTTCTGTTATTTCATCGAGCTCATTGCGAAAGTATTATTGCGGTGTATGCAGCAGCGATGGCAGGAACGAGGAATCATCGGATAAAAGAGATGCTAGTGCCGACCTTAAGGTGCCTTGTTGGTCATTACCTAAAAGCAGCTAACTGTAGTGTACAGGTATTGGGACCGTCTTGGTTGATTGTGATCTCGTAATTTTTGTCTAGCTATTACCTTCTGCAAAGAGGAGAAAGGCCACCAGTGCAAACGTACAAGGTTGGCTCACATAATTCGTAATACCTACTTGTAAGATACTACAATGCAGTAGTTGTCCTGTTTTGGTTGGCATGCCTGACCGGTTGTACTTTTCAGGGGAGCCATCTCAGGTTGCAACAATGCAAGATGCTGCAGCCGAGACACCAAGCACAGCGAAGAGGAGGTCTGCAGCAAAGCAATCAGTTTCGACACCTGAGACAGGAGCAATCTCCAATGCCAGACCGAACTTGAACATTGGAATGGATCTTTGGAGTAATTCTCCAGTTAAAGCAGAGACATCTGGACAGGGTGAGATAAATGCTGCAGCACCTTCCCAGCATGACATAGCTTTGTCACAGATGGTATGTATGGGAAGCATACAATGTCAATTTACATGAACAACTATTATTTCGAACCTTTAATAAATAGAGCATGATCTCTTTCCATCTTCATCATGCGCTTTCTTTTAGCAGGATGAACGAGAACTGAAGAGGGAGAGAAGAAAACAATCTAACAGAGAGTCAGCAAGGCGATCAAGACTACGCAAGCAGGTACTGTCCTCGGTTAGAATATTGGGGAGAGAATGGATACATTGTATTATAATGGTATCTTAACCTTTAATTTTGTGTGATGTTTGATTATAAATGGTGCTAAAAGAAAAACTTGAAAAACAGTAATTCCCAACTTTGTTAAGCCTGTATAAAGGCCCACTGATCCTCATGAAAAAAAAATAAAAAATTGATGTAGTTACGGCTAGTTGGTACTCTGTTAAAATGTTTTAAACTAGAAATGGTATGGCTGGCCTGACTAATCATTTGCCCACCATAGCGCCATGTGGTTGTACAGACTTGGGAAGTTGAGTGCTCCTCTGACCCACCCTGCCTCTCGGCAATCATCTGTTGTGGGGGCACATCAAATCTGAACTTCAGCAAACATCTAATTCGGTCTGTAGGTTGCGACACAAATGATATTTTCTTGGAACACAAACAAAGCAATTCTTCATTATTGATCATATTAATTGTCTGATACTCCATGACATATACTCCCTCCGTTCTCGAATATATGATGTTTAAGACAAACAAATTAGTTCATTTTTGAACTAAATAGCTTGTCCTAAATGACATATTTGAGAACTGAGGTAGTACTATAATAATACAATTAAATTCCACATTGTACAGCTTCTTTAGTGACATTGTGTACGGATTCATTTCATGTCCTTGTTATACTGTCCAGCAAGAATGTGAGGAACTAGCCCAGAAGGTAACTGACCTGACTGCCATTAATGGTACACTAAGGTCAGAACTCGACCAGCTTAAGAAGGCCTGTGAAGACATGGAAGCAGAGAATTCACAACTAATGGTGAACAACTACATCCTCCTTATTCATTGTTATGTCCTAAGCAGATTGCTTGTCTTTGAATAGGTTATCTTGTGCATCCTTCAAAACTCTCATGGAGTATCTGCTCTTCTTGTTTTCTGTGTGTGCAGGGTGAAATGGATCAGTCTGAGGTGCCTAGCGTTGTAACAACATTGAGCATCCGGATTGACACATCAACAACGCATCATGGGAACAATGACCAGCATCATGATAATCAAAATGACAATGATAGCAAGGGATAGTTTAAGTAGCAACCATGAACTAGGTGTTAGCTCTAGATAGGCTAAAAGATGAGATAAATGCTTGATATTAAATGTACCCCATCATCGTCGGTCTTTTTCTTCTGTTTTAGTCGTTTTGATGACTTGTCTATAGTTATGTATCAGGTACCGCAAAATGCGAGTAAACTGCTATGTATCAGACAATCAACTGTGGCTGCCTGCAGTGAGGAATACTGTAAAAACGATTCATAACTGACTGGAAAGATACCATAGATTCATAACTGTGATAAATCAGCTATAATACAAAGAAACACAATGCTGTATCATACACCTGCCGAATTCAGAAGGTGAATTCAAAATTACATTTCTGAGCAAGTGCTTGCACGTCAGTAGTTCCACGAAATGGTAGCCATTGCTAATTGTCAGCCATGAAAACAAAATAACTGCAATGACAATTAGGCGAAGACGAGAAAGGACTACACTTTGCGCCACAAATCGTTTCTATCGTCCAGGTAAACAAAAAAGAGCGAGTGAAGCATTTCAAAAAGCACCACAAACAGCCAAATACAACTATAACTATCATTCGACAATCGACTCTGTTTACAACAAAATTTGTTTCTAGCAGGTTATTATCCTCCTTACAAGAGGAAAAGGACCCACCCAGGTTTCAGAGAATTATCTTTTTCTTGCAGCAGTGAACAAGTAAAATGACAATGGTTTGCTAACATCTTCCAAGGCTAAAGCGCAACCATGCTAAATCCAGCACAAGTGCTTCTGGGATCAGGGGATTTCACACCTTCCGAATAAGCTTCTACGCCCCGGTGCATACACGCGCCATAAGTTCGGGACAAGATTTATGTACATTACATCCAAAGGAAAGGCTCACGTCATGTGGATCAGGCGCCCTTTACATATGACACCACAACCGTGATATCATCAAGCTTCCCACCATAGTACCGGTACCCAGCTTCTTGAGCAGCTGCTGCGAATGGTGATTGTCTGTTCTTGTCTGTAGCTCTTTGTCGAGCGAGGGCAGCAATTTTCTGTGCTGCGACCTGAGGCTCAAGTCCAACCCTGAGAGCTTCAACAATAACACCACTAATCTCATTGTTGTATAAATTGTCAAAAAGCCCATCCGTGCCAGCAACAATAACATCACCAGGAGCAACCGGAAAGTGGAATACCTAAAGAATCGTCAAATGTGGAGCATAATTATATACAAGTATTTTGAAGATGTAGAACTTACACAAATTGAACAGATAGAAGTATAAGATTCACAGGTGAGTTGTACTATCAAAATTCTCTATGAAATAAGGAAAATGGCTGAATTACTAGCCTGAGCAGAACTTGGAAGATCACTGCCACCCCCACTCTCGAGCTGATAAGTAAAATTGAAATCATGCTGCTGTGAAGGTGATCTGAGAACAGTGCGACCATCTCTGATTACTACAAAGCCGCTATCCCCAAGATTTACAGCGTGGATACCCTGAAAATTTAAATTTTATGACGTCAGTACAAATTATCACCGAACTACTACGTCACTTGTGACAATAAAAGGAAACAGATAATGTGAACTTTTTCAGAAGTAGGGATTTGGAACTGAAATCACCAAAAAGATGAACAAATTATATATCTATTGTTGCTGGGAGTTGGCTATTCACATGCTCAATAAATTACTATTCAATAAAATTAACTGCAGATATTCTAGTAAGCAACCTCTTTTTGCATGTTCACCAGGTTACATCAAACAAGAAATGGAGTGGGAGGCACTAAGAACCTGTTTGGTTCTCTAAGATAAACTCTGGAAGTTTTCAGTGTCTGCTCTGGGAACTCTGCCAAAATACCCTAAACATCATCAAATAAGGGGGAGCAGCTTAACCTGATTTTTAAGAGTGATGATACAAGCAGTAGACGATCCCCTTGCTTTGGTGCCCATATAAGCCTTCTCCAAAACTCTTGATGGATCAATGGTACATTCTGGCTCATCCTTGACAGCAGTCATTGAATTTCTCATGAGCTCCTTAGCATATAGTCCAGCATCAACACCAAGATCTGCCCAACCACCAACACCGTCTGCTACGCCAATCACATGCTCATCCGTGCTAATAAAATGAGCATCCTCACCACCAGTTGCCTCCTTTGCAGGGTGAGGCAAGTAACAAGAGCCTGAGACCAGCTTCAACTTTTCAGAAGTAGGTGCCTTTCTGTAAGGGAATGAAACAGTCAACCACCAGCAGATACACGCTAATATCTCATCTAACGAAACAATAGTCTTTATTTGTAGGAAATACAAGTAAAATATTTGAAGAACAGACACAGTTCATCCTAACTAACCCACAAAAATCCTATATCAATACGTTGAAAGCAGACTGTAAATAAATTCCAGTCCAACCAATAAACTTATGTGTGAGAACTAGGAAGAAATACAAGTTCAATCTTTGTGATTATGTCCTATTTAATTTTATGAAACTCTACTGCAATGGACCATAGTCCAGTTCCCAGATATGAGTTCGCTTTTCTATAAGTTCATTCAGATGAAAACTTGCAGAGGTTTACAGCATCACATGAAAACTTCAAGTATATCCTGATTAATGGAACTCAATTACTTAATTTTCACTTAGCTTTCTCGTTTGGCATATTTATGTGCATGCATCTGTATGGACATAGACAATCATAACCAGCTTACTATGCAGCCACAAAACATACATGAACCATGATGATATTCAACTACAATGTTGATCATTTTTTAGTAAACCGGTGCTCAATAGAACCAGCGATTGGAGGAGAGTAATGTGATACATACCCATCAGATGCAACTGTTGAGTTGTCCATCTTCTCATCTAGTGACAATTGATGTTCTGTGGCTCCAGCAGAATATGGTGCCACACATGAAGAGCTGAAGTCCCTAGTCCATGGCTCAACTGCAAAGCTCAATTTCCAACTTGGCCCGACTGCAGTTGTCCAGAATGACCTATTCCCCCACGGCTCACGGCACTTCAGGCTTGCACCAAACTTCTTACAAGACTCCACCCCTCTATACCTAAAAGAGACATCTGGCCGAGGCGCGCTCCCCACCGATCCCATGGTGGCCGCAATACGAGAGGTTCGTGTCCCTGCAGATGTATCCTTGTCCGGTTGGCGCTTGGCGGCACCCAGCTCAGCTCGCCGAAGAGCATAGCCACAGGCAGCCATGACAATGCCACCTCTCTGCAGCAGGCCCTGCCCCGCGCAGGGCGACCGGACGCAGGGGGCCCGGTGGATGGCGGCGAAGAAGGCGGCGGGCGCGCGGCGGTCCGTGGTGTGCAGGAGGCGCGCCGGGTAGGTGGAGAGAAGGAACCACGTGTTGCCGAAGAGGAAGCTCCGGCCGCCGCGGCCGAGGAGGACGTCCTTGTGGGAGGAGAGATGGAAGCCGCGACCACCACCGCCGTTGCCTGCCAGCATCTTAGGACCGAGCGAGGCGCGCTCCCCAGGATCTCATCACCTAAATCTGCCAAAAATCATGGGGGGAACTCCATCCATGAGACGAAATCGTAGCTCAGGCCATTCCATAACCAAAGCAATAGCTCCATGAGACAAGGAAGCGAAGGGAATTCTTTGAGGAACGCAAGGTCGGAGCCTGCGCCATTGATTCGGCCACAAAATTGAAATGGATTCGTGCAGGGACAGGGTTGAATCTTCTTACCGCCACAGCAATAGCAAGATTTCAGGGGGGTGAGATCTCGAGCACGACCGATTCCCGCGTAGCCCTCGATTGAATCCCCAATCTATTCGCGCGAAGTAGCTTGCGGCTGGTCCGTGGCCACGGGATTAGGGTTGTTGCTTGTTGGGGGAGGAGGAGAAGAGGATAGGAGGACGACGACGGCAAGTACACACACGCAAGGCTGCAAGGCGTAGGCGGTTTTCATTTGGGCCCAAAGTTTTCGTGCGCGTGCGCACAGTAATGGGTCGAAAAGCCCACGCAAATCGTGCACAGCGAAAAGCACGACCCATATGGCCATATTGGTAAGAGGCCCAGCCCATCGGATAGTACGCAATGGCAAACATTCCCCAACCCCTTCATTTGTATGCAAAACCATTTATACGGAAATGAATGCTATCAAAGTCAGGATTATAGTGGATTCTACAAAATCTGCATGTGTAGAAGCATATGTTGAGCAGGTATGACTATGCTCCCCAGAAACTGCACAACGTTTCCCAACGGAACATATGTTTGTTTACTGAATTAGTACATTGTTCGATCCCAGCAACATGAATAATCTTGTCATAAAAAAGTAACTTAATTTTGAAATTTAAAATCCTATTATAAAACAATGTTCACGTATAACCTTTTTTTCGAACCTGTTCACGTACAACCCGAGTACCTAACCAGATAACGGAAGGGTACAATACAACGGCTACAGTCTCTCGTAAAAGTTCTGAGCACAAAAAAGATTCAACAGGCAACTAGATACACTATGTGCCAAACTTAGCTACAAATTCAATGTACATTCTCAAGCTGTCAAGCACATACTGATGATACACAAGATTAAGAATTCAGAACATACACCAGGAAACAAACTGCCATGACAAACCACGGTATATTTATTTTTCTGATCGAGGATGCTCCCAAGTTTTAGCTGGGGAAGGAGGCTGTCAGTTTCTTGCTCCCACCTTAGAAAACCTCCTTGATAATTTGAATGCTGAAAACTGATGCACGGCTTGACTCTCTGTGATCGTAGTACAGCTTTCCTGACTGCTGAGCTCTTGTCTACCAGATGTAACTGAAGAAGTCCTACGCAGGATCTCAAATAAGGAAACACCTGAATTCTTATCACTCTTTGAATTTGCCAGTGGCCCCACCGGTTTTGGCTGCGAACTGCTAAACTTTGCCTTCTTAGGTTGGCTTGAATTGGTCTGATCCTATAGGATAGATAGAATAATCATATTAGAATGCTCTCAGAAATAAGAAATGAACGTCATGCTTCAAAGCAGATTCAAACTCATGAACATAGCAGACTCGAGTTTCTCAAGAAACTTACCATATCTGAAATACTCTCCGAAGTAGTCATGCAGCTTCTGGTACTACTATTGCTGTCATCACGGCCAAATACATAGGATCTATAAACTGATCTATGAGAAGATGCCAACGAACCACTGGCAGTTCGACCAAGGAAAGATGACTGCAAGAAATATATAATGATGTCATTTGACGGTCAAATATGCCAAAACAAAACTATGTAAAATCTTGGATAATAGATGCAACACAAGAAGTGACAGTCTTTTCGAGGGAAAAAAGAAGTGACATAGTTGACATGGCAGTGTTGCAGTATGGAAACATTATGAGCAGCCATACAGTAATAGTCAACATATAACCTAAAATTGCAAACACACACAAAAAAGTCAAGATTATCAAGCTACAGGAACAGGAGTTAACGCTCAGTAATTTGCCACAGGAAAGAGCATTGCACATTAGGAACACAAGTTACTAAGCATCCATCTGTAACAAGTGTAACCACTGACAAAATATCAACAACCACTACCTTTGAAGCACTGCTGTTCCTTCCAGCCATAAGCATTTCATGATTTGCTGCAGAAATGTTAGCAAAAATTGTTACTAAGTCAACGAGGCTCATTTAAAAAATCATGTAAGAGAAAAAGATAGCTCAGAAGAAGGGTTCTCTTACATATTGATTGTTTTCCTCTCCTCTTAGGTTGTGGATGGATATTGAGCTTCTTTATTAGACCAAATACTTCCCTTGAGCTGTCATCTTCCAGCGGAGATATGAATGTATTATTGTCAACCTATGTGTAAAAATTGTGTCATTCTCAAATTACTAAAGTACATAAATGAACAAATATTCCAGTGCTATTTGTATTGCAAGAACTTACTTCTCGTTTTGAAAATCGTTGACGGGCCAAATGCTCCTCTATTTCCTCATCATCCGAGTGCTCGTATGTATCATTATCATCCGTGAACATCTTGGCAACCATTTGTTTTGCCTTCTCAGAATTCTGCTTCACAACATTTATTGGAGTTAACGTTTCAGTTTCTGATTCAACATCATGGTCTTCTATATCTTCATCTTCATGCACTGATTCTTTCTGCTCTTGATGGCCAAACTTCAGCCTTTGCATAACATTATTCGTTTCAGCAGCATCCTGTTGCTGAAGCCATTTTTGGTGGAGTTCATTTCGCTTCTCATGATCTTCATAGCCAGCTGCAATCAGATCATTAAATACTTCATTTTCATCACTTCCATCATCTTCATCGTCATCCTTAAACCTCATCATGTCATTATCACTATCATCCTCTTCCTCAGCTTCATCATCTAGAAAATCCTTGAGAATGGCACCATCTGGACAGGAGTCTCCTCCAGTAGCTTGTTCGAGGTGCTCTTGAGTATTTACATCATTATTTTGAGTGACCGGATCCATATTCTCTTTATCATTATCTTCTTCTTCATCTTCTGATGAACTGAGACATGCAATGTGTGACAACATCAATATTGTACGGACATGATCATACATAGTGCAGAAATGGAGCTAAATTTATCAGTGATTATATGTATCTATCCTCTGGACTGTTAGTGTCTGACATAGTAATAAGTCACTCCATATTATGGATGGAGCTAACAAGGACTAAGAACTGGTTTGTGTTGGCAAAATATCACTGGTAAAGTTAACAGAATACTTTCATTTAACAACTCAAATTCAAATGCCCCTAAGTGATATGGATTTGACTAAACACTAACAAGGTGCCAACGACCATGTTTCCTGTCAATGAAAATAACTCAGTTGAGCTGATCGAAAAAAAATAACACAAGGCTAGGGAAGAAAAACAATTGGCTCTGCCACTGCAGGCAAGACATAAGCAAATAATTACAATGCTTGTGAAAAATTGAAAATTTATGATGGAAGGGAAATTTATACAGGAAAGGTGTTGCACTTACGTTTCATCTGTACTCTCAGTAGGATTTGAAGAAGGGGGCAGTTGAGTTTGATCTACTGAATCATTATGCTTATCACTTGATTGGGTATTCTCTTCATGATTCTCTTGTGACCTATTATAAGTTTCCTGGTAGAACCAAACAATCTATAGTTAAACAAGCAGTTCACTACAGATAACTATTATGAGCTGAATACATTTGTAATATGTATAGCGTGTTTAGAAATCTTTATTCTAGTTATTAAGACCTGTCAACCATGGAATTTGTACATTTTCGATCCTTACTCACAATTGAAAGCAGCACAACTTTACTGGGTACAATTTTTTTACCACACTGTGATTATAATTGCTTGATGTGGCAAAATAATATAGAAGACTGTTGGGTACAGCATCCTCCTATTATGCTATGTGACAAAATAGTTGCTGTAACAAAGCTGATAGGGGGAACCCATACTTTATCTGAAGCTTTGGTACCATTATTATGGGGATCTTTCCCTTTGCAATTCAAATCATCCTGCAAGCCAGAGCACTATATCAGTAATATATGGATACCAAACTGCACAAAGATTAAGAAAAAGCAATGCTCACCTCATCCTCTGCAACATCACACTGCTCAAGGTCATGGCCATTTGCTACAAGCTCCTTTTCATCATCATCCTGCAATTACAGCACCGCTTTAAGTTTAATGGACGCTACATAATCAAATCAAACTGCCTTAACAAAGACTCACAATCCTCAAATCATTATCATCTGTTGCCGCTTCTTTAACCTTGGGCACATCCAAACACGCCGCAGAATCACTCGCTGGCTCTGAATCAGCATCATTGTCTTCGATAGTAGTATTTGACCTGAAATCCAGAGTGATGAAAAGTAGAGATAATCAATTTTCCCTGAAATCATGTATGTGAAAGGGGGATTGGGGTCAAATCATTATGATTTAATTGAAATTCCTGAAAACCTCACAGAAACAACGAAATTGCATACTTCTTCAGAACCTCCAGCTTACGAAGGCGGATCTTCTCCAGTACTGACGAGATGGGCTTGCAAACTGGCTGCACAATTGGCCTGAAGGACGCACTCATTGTTTCTACAGTGAACAAACATCAAAACAAAGATCAAACCTCAACATCTAAATTGTAAGGTATGTGCATCTGAGCTGGCATGTGTACCTCGCAGCAACCTCTGTGACTCGGCGTGGATCGAATCAAGTCGTGCCCTCCTCTCCTGCACGCACCCACACGACCCATCAACAAAATTGACAAGGAACCGAACTAAATAGCGCCACGATCCAGAACTTCTCTTCAAAAAATGTCATGATCCAGAACACAGGAGAGAATGGTTTACCTTTTCAGAACGTTTCTTCTCCCGGGCCGACTCCTTGGGCGCCTCCTTCCTCTTCCTCTTGCTCCTCTTCCCCTTGGCCTCCGCCCCCGCGGCCATTTCCCCCTCGGCCTGGTCCATGTCGAGCCGCTTCTTCGCGGCGTTCTCCCGCCGCAGCTCCTCGATGAGACCGCCCCCCAGCATCTCCACCTCGTCCCCGCCGTCCCCTTCCGCCGGCGCGCCGAGCGGGTCCCACTCCCCGGCGGCGACGGCCTCCGAGAACAGCGGGTCGAACCCGTCATCCTCGTCGTCGTCGTCGTCGTCGGGGGTGTCGGTCGGCGGCAGCGGCGAGGAGACGGGGGCAGGATAGGAATGGGGCAGCGGGCTCAGCGCATCCGCATCCGAATCTGGCGGCGTCGGCGGGCTCGGGGAGGGGTTGGCGGGAGGAGACGGGCTCGGAGCTAGGGTTTCCCCGCCCGGTGACGCATGTTCCGGCGGCGGCGGCGGGGATGGCGGAGGTGGAGGCGGCGAGCCGGCAGGAGCGCTGGTAGTGGTAGCGACGGCGGCGGTGGTTCGGGAGGAGGATTTCTTGAGGCGCTTGAGGCGGCGTGGCGGGGAGACGGCGGGGGACGCGGGGAGGACGAAGAGCTCCGCCTCGTCGAAGGGCTCCGTGTCCATGGCGCCGCGTCTCGGCCTCTCCTCTTCCCGGCGGCGGGATCGGTGCGGTGAGTTGGTGGGATAGCGGGGAGGAGCCGAGGGAGAGGGAGAAGGAGGCTGGATCGGTGGATTTCAGATGGGGAGAGGGAGCCGAGAGAAGGCGCGGGAGCAGGTTCAAGTTTTGCCAGGTTTCGCGCGCGTTTTCCCGCTTTCCTCGCTGATTCCCCGCCTCCGTGTTCCTTTTGTTTTTCGTGCGATTCGGCACATCCGCCGGGCCGGTTCGCGTCTCGCGCGGGCTCTAGTGCCGGGCCGCCGGCTTCTGCGGGCCGGCTGGGCTTTTAGCGGACTCAGGCGTCACAGCCGGGCAAGCAGCATCTACCTCGTCCACGTGTTCGACGGTGTTCTGTTGCGGTGATCCAGCTGCCTCCCTGGCGTTCCACTACGTCGAGGGCGAGGAGGAGCAGGGCGCCCGGGACACGCTCCGGATGCTCAAGGAGCAACTGGGCCTAGTATGTGTGAGCTTTCTGATCTCTTCTTGTGTCAGGTTTTTAACAGTGATGTTGTGCGCAGGTTATATTACCCTGGAGTGAGCTTCAATCCAAACAGAAGCATGGCTTAAAGAAACAGTCTGGATCCAAACAAGACAGGGAGAAGCAGAAGCTTGGCTTAAAGTAAAGAAAATGCATGAAGCATGGATGGACAGTACAAGATGTTAAACTCCGTGTTTTAAGCTAGATTTAAGTAGTGCTGTTGATGTGTTTTGAGCCTAGACATCATATGGAATTTTCTGGTTGTCTGGGACTATCAGTGACATGACTCTGATAAACCTGTTTCATTTGCAGTTGAGATCTAAATCGGTTTGTGTCAAAAAAAAATGTAATGTTCTCATGTTCAGCTTACTCGATGCTTTGTATATCACCAGCATAAGTTGTAGTAAACAAATGATTGGGGCTATACCAATGCAGCAGTCTAAGAGATGTACAAGTGAAGGACACATGTGACAAAAAATTGCAGATCGCTACATCTCATCACAGTCCGTGTCATTACATATGAAATACAAATAGTGCTCCTCAAGAGACCTATCATGAGGCAGTGCGTCTTGCTCTCTCGTTAGATGGGAAGTGGACTCTCTAAACCTCTGAACGCGCAGTTTGTTGTACGCTTCCATGTTGAGATTGGACACCAGGAAGAGCTCCACCTCGGTGACGAATCGCTCTGTTCGGCCAAGGAGGAATGGCCTAGCAGCATCAGAGAGCAATGTCCTGAACTCTTCCCTCCTTTTCTCTGGTGAAATCCTCCTTGATGTGTGTTCCTTTTCAAGCCTCTTCATGAAAGATCCAATGACACCATGGATGTGGTAGACTATGGCATCAACATTCTCATCCTGCAAAACTCAATTTACAACAAATTACTGGGCAACCAACATGGCAGAAATCCTATGTTATATGCATTGTCATGGAGCAACATCATGGCTATTATCCTCATTAAAAGGGAGAAAAAATGCTGTCCTCTAGTGCCTGAGAAAATCTCAACATTACATGATTATGGAAACAAGCAACATGCTCCTACTGCTTCTTTACTATGCCAACCAACCATGATTTTCCCAAAAAGGAGTTCTAGCATCAAAGCGTTTCCTTTGAAAATGATCCACGAGTCATTACCCACACAAGATTGATAATCATTGAAAACAAAAGTCCTAGCTACAAATATTTTTTAGGAATCCAAATTGGTACCCAATCGTCAATCTGATACCACTTCGTATTCATAACCTAGTAAGTTAATACAAGGAACATGAGCAAAACAAGGAAAATTCAAATATACTACATAGATTAACACAGAACCAATTGGATGCTCAAACTTATCTCCTTCAAAAAGCTTGGTGGCCTACGTCCTACCCCAGGAATTAAAAGCACACATGATTCTTGTAAGCTATGAAGTAATTGTATTGCTGATATGTAACAGCATCATACCCGAGTAAGGGCCTGAATTTCCCGCCTTAGCCAGGTTTCAAGCCAAATTTTCTTCCGGAGATATCCTTTTTGCTCCCAGTATTGCTTCACACCAGAAATATTGCTTGTGATCTCTGCTTAATTCAGCAAATTTTAAGTCTTACTAACAAGTGAGATACATAAATCCGATGAAGAAAACCTAAGTGTGAACAGAAAAGCAATAGCAGATTGAAATACTACCTTTCATGTTATAGAACTGTGATACCAACTCATGTGCATCTGAAAGACGCCTGTACCATGAAAAGGAGGATTAGCATACTTGTTCACATATGCAAAAACAAGTTTAGTTTACAATCAGACGAATAACATGTAGATAGCCTCCATTGCAGCAACCAAATAGATGGTTGCTTGTGAATATGGGCTAAAGAGTGCAGACTAGTCACTGGAAGCACCCCAATTATCTCTACTCTGCACCTGGCTGGAATACCAAAATTAGGCGGGAAACTTCTGCTATTGTCCAGTGAAGATTTCTTCTTAAGTTAAAAGTCCATGTCAACTCTTTCTTTTTTTAAGAAGAATATCGAATTAGAGTCATTTTCTTTGTAAAGCAACTGGTTCAGATTAAAATAGGAACAGCAGCCTTTGTCTTGCTCATTTACTGAATACTCACACTCGCGCACAACTAGAGGGAGGAAACCATTATAAAAACAAAACTAGACAGAGAAAACAAGAGAGGAGGGATACCTCTTCCTAGGTTCCTGATTTATGTACCACCGCTCAAATGATTCACCATCAAAAGCATGTATGATGGATAGATTTTCAGTCTGCAAAATGGTACAAGGTAAATATGGTCAGAACTTAGGGCTAAGTGTCAGGCAAACAATACATGGCCAGATTTGTAAATATTGTTCACTCAGTCAATTACCAATCAAGAATTATGGGTACCAAGACATAAGCAACAAATAGCAAAGGTGAAACTAACACGTCCCAAACATGTAGATAGTTAGATATGGTTCACAACTCACAGTGCTCATTGTTAGTCTCTCCAATCCAATTAAACCACAACAGATCTTTCGCGGGTTACTGAAACAACTGTGCCTTTCAACAAGCTCTTCAATACTAATTGAACTAACACGACCATTTTGTCGCTTTCTTAGAGACCCGCAATGTTTGTCTAAGCATGCACTTCAATATTACAATGAAGTTACTCGAGTACGTTGTTACTGCACGTAGCTCCATTTACAAGCAGAATTGAGCTCACCTTGCAAAGTGGGCACCTAACTGAAGACAAAGGTTCTTCATGCTTGCTCGCTACTATCCTTACCCATTGACAAATGCATTTGTAGCAAAACGAATCTGCATAAGCAGCTAGGAGTTTCAGAAAGGAACTTAAAACAGAGTAGTGACAAATCATTATTCTGAATCTGAACTACAGTTTCCACACGCCACTTTGGGGCTTTGAGCAAGAGACTGATAGTCACAAGGAAATTCCATTCCATGCTAAAATCCTAGAGTTCACGCTCAGGTAGTAGGCGTTTATCGAACGGAAGCAAGCTTAAAACACCGGAAATCGGGGAGAAGGGGACGACTTACGGAAGCAGGTATCGAGGTAGGCCTCGTCTTTGAAGGCTTCGAGGCATATGGGGCAAGGGCGCGGGCACGGGAAAGAAGCGGTGCCTCCCGTCGGCGCCGCCGCCGCAGCTAGGGGTGGGTCGCTACCATCACTACCGGTGGAGGCGGCGGATGCGGCGGACGCCGCCATGGCGTCAGACTCGAGATGGTTCCGATGTTCTTTGGACAGGGGAGGCCTCGTGCTGACTCCCACATATCATCCGAGCCATCCGTTTCCGATCCGACGGCTGCTCCAACGACCGACCCGATCGGATGATTTGATTCGAATTAATGGAATTTTAAGGGATCTTTCTGCAAATGTAACCGTACTAATCACCTTCAGCTGGTAATTACCGCCATTATAAGAGACCCTCACGTCACGTTGCCAGTTGCCACCCACTACGCACTCGCTTCCCCATCCCCCCTCTCATCGCTCTCTCTCTCCTCCAATCATGGTGGCGGCGATGGGGCGCGCGGCGGCGGCGGACGAGGAGGAGGACGTGGAGTTCGTCGACTACGAGCAGGACGACGAGGACGCCATGGAGGAGGACGGCCGCGCCGCCCGCGCGCTCCCCGTGCCCCACATCGTCTCCCCCGCCGTGGTGCGCACCCGCGGGCGCTTCGCCGGCCGCAGCCCCTCCGTCCTCGCCTCCAGCCGCGACCGCTTCGACTCCCTCAACGAAGACGGCGACGACGGGCACGGCCCGCAGCGCTGTGAGAACCCCTTGCCCGACCACTTGTTTTTGGCATGATCTCTAGGTTCCAACCTATGGTTGGGGTTTTTGGCTTTCGAAGTTTGCGAAATTTTGTGGGGGTTTGCTTGTTGGTTTGGGGCTAGCTTCGTGGAAATTTTGCGAGCGAGGTTAGTGATGTTTTGCTAGGGTTAGTGGTTAGTGATGTTTCGTTGGGGTTTAGGGTTTTCGGCTTGTATGTGCTTGATCAGAAGTAGTTCGATCTCATTATTCATACCGCGGTTTGTGGTTGTAAGATTTTGAAGTCCCTCCAGGAACTAGCTCATGTGAACTCTGATGTTTCGGCATAACAATCCGAACTGAACATGAGGTGTCAGGTTGATGGTTTCTTATAAACTTTTTGAACGATGCAAAAAAAATATTTCACAAGTATGAATGGTATGTTGCAACTCTCATATTAGAATCATCCTTCTGTAGGTTTGGAGGGTGTGGGGGTGTGGAATACATGTTTTCTCCCAGTGTCCTCAGATGGTTTATGGTGAACAGTTATGTTGGAGGATTTTGGATTAAATATGGAACAATGACTGTGCTATGTAAAGTAATTTAATCAGCGGCATGGTTTTTTTTTTGTCTTGAGGGAAACTGTGGATGCATCTATCCTTCTGATGAATAATGCAAACCCAGCAAATTCAAGAGTAACCTCATTATCTTTGCTGGAATGCATGTTCAATGACAGTAGCTTGCAGCAACGAGTAACTGAACTTGATGATCACTTGTATCGGTCATTAATGTTTCACAAGGAGTTCTTATACCACTAAAATGCTGCAACTGGGCTATGATGCTTAGGGATCATATAAAAAGAATATGTTGGTTCTGAACTCAACTACACATTATGCTGCAACTGTCGGATTCTATTGTATGCAAATCTATGTAGTTGTGCTGTATTTGGTTTTTGGCCTCATACTTATGGTCATTGTCTTTTTGTTAGTACAATAGCTAGCAATGCATTTCTCATGTGTCTATTGTTCATTATCACTTTACCTGTTGTGCTAATTGAGAATTTTATTAATTCTTAGCTATCGAAGGATGGACAATTCTTGTCTGTGGAGTTAAAGAAGATGCCGAAGAAGAAGATCTGCACAATGCTTTCAGTGAATTTGGTCGTGTCAAGGACTTGCATTTGAATCTAGAACGCCGCACTGGATATGCCAAGGTAAATTTATAGTTTTACTCTGAGAGGCTAAAAACTACCGATGCTCGTTCTATTTGTTAAAATTCTACTTCTATACCAGCTTCTAACACACAGCAAACACTTTACTAGTAATGCTAGACATGGTGTTATGTTTGAGGGTGCTAAACCACCTTCTTGAAGCAGTCCTGTTTAAAACCAATGTAATCTGCTGCAGTTGAATGTTTGCCATTTGGACTGTACAATCATAAATTGATCTAAGGATAAGCTCTCATACACCAAACAAAATACCTGAATGCAAATACAGCTTGCAGAAGACCAGAAAGCTGGTGCTTCTTTTTTCACAATATAGACTCTCAGGAGTTTCATGGAAGCTAGATTGTTTCTGATTAAAGTTCTATTCTGTTTAAGATATGTGTTGTTTAAATTTATTGTACCTGCTTTGTTTCTTCTTATCTGAAGCTAAAAGGTCCTGAGGTAATGACATAATGTACTTCATTCTGTACAGGAGTGATCTAGCCATTCATGTTCATATCTTAGCTTATGATTGTCATTGTCAAACTTTCTTTATTAGCAGACTTGTTTTACTTAGGGACCTTTGAAAGAGACAAGAGTAATTGGAATCCAAGTTATGTTGTTTGGTCCTGCAGGATCTTTGATATACTTTCATGATATTCAAGTATAAGTGGTCATCTGGCATCCTTCGGCCATGTGATTGAGGCTTGGTTAACTTGTCAGGATTTGCCTTTTCTTTTTCTTGTTTCACTTTAACCTGAAGACATGATTTGCTTCGAAATACAATTATTGCCTTGCATACTTCTGAAAAATCATTTGCTTAGTAGACTCCTATTCATTTTTGGAAAGTTTCAAGCAGAACCCATGTAAGTTTAGTCAGACACGCTCATTTGGCTAAATGACATTTCCTCTCTTCTGACCACCTTGCCAAAATAATCTAGCAATGAGATCCACCTTATGAATCACAGTTTGGGAGCTTATACGTTGATATCAAGTAAATAGATGTATTTGCTAAGTGCAAGCCTACCCCCTTGAGGTAGCTGTTTACCCTTCCAAGATTGCAACCACTTTCCCTCATTATCAGAAGGAATTGTCATTCAGCCACTAGAGTCTTCTAGCTTTACAACAAACAAAAACCCTTGCATGTTGGAATAGCAAGTAACCAATTTACTTCTATATTACTCAATACATCTTTGTTGCTAGCAGATTGGTATGTCCATGTAGAAGAATTATTTTGAATCACTAGTGAACAAGTGGTACAGCTGTTCAGATTTGGCAATTTCTTTTACACAATTTATTTAGATGGAAGCCCAATAAGACAATAGCTATTTAGTCTGAAGTACTTCTTTTTTTTGGAGAACTGTGTGCTATGCTGTGCTATGTGCCTGTAGTTGTGGTTTTTATGAGAAATAACCCACTAGAGAGGCAAGCACAGCTAAGGTTATAGATAACATTTACCTTCGAGAGAAAGTTTATGAGATGCATTTTAACAACAACGGCTATTCTAGTTAAAGAGAAACAGCAGACATAAGAAACAATCTCTGGTAGAAGTAACTTCCCGTTTGGTTTCTTATATTTACTTTTACTTGCTCCTCTGTCATCACCTGGATTCTGCTGTGTGACAGGGATATGCTCTGATTGAATATGAAAGCTTTGAGGAAGCGCTGGCTGCGATCAGAGCAATGAATGGGAGTCAGCTGTTGACAAAGACTATCTATGTTGATTGGGCATTCAGCAGAGGTCCAATGAAGAATATCATGAGTACAAGGTATGGTGTTAGCTACTTTGTATGTGCTAACATGTTATTTCATTTGCTCCATTAGCTCATTGAATTGAATTGCCTTTTCTTTTGGTCATGTATCTACATTGCATGACATAAATCATGTCCAAAATATTCGTTCCCGGAAACTGTCGTGTGCAAATTCACACACCTTTTACTTTGTAGCTGTTTCTGAAGTTCCTCTGTTATGTAACTATGTAAGCACAATTCCAGTATGGTGACATTGTTCACTTGAAGCGTGAAAAAATATGTCTCTGTGGTGCAACCTACTGATCTTCTTATGTTTTTTCACAGGCCATCACGCCCAAGATCCAGGACTCCACCGCGCAGGCTTGCTGCCTTGACACCATATTGACGGGAAGCTGTGGCTAAGGTCAAGTTTCGGTTTCTAACTGATGCTACTGATCATGTTTGGGCGATGAGCAGCATCTAAACAATGTGGAAATATCGTTTAGAACCTGAATCTCGATTCTTCTAGACTTCTTGTACCTGCGCTTAGCTTGTCCACAGAACTTTGGGAGGCTGCTGTCTTGCGTCCATGACAAAGGTTTTCTTCTGTGTAAAATCAGTATGACGAGGTGGTTTCTTGGGTGTGCATTGGGACGTACCCTCTCGTTTTCTGGTGACTTTTTAACCTGCCGTATTATACAACTTCCGTATAGAAGTTTGAGGTCCGAGGCATGTTCGATCTAATCTGGAACAATTTGTTCTGTAATCGCCTCGTCAGTTCGTGGCTGGGTACGGCCAGCTAGTAGTACTCGTGTGCTAGTGATTTGCCGTGCGTATGCTGGTGAATACTCAGACATGGAATTGTGTTATGGCACCTGTTCTTTTCCTGCTGGCTACCGTATCTGAGACCGTTAGATGTCGAAATTGATGAAATCATTATAGGTGCCTCGTTGTTGATGGTCGGGCACGTCGTCTACGAATAGTGATGGGTTTTACCACAATAACCTTACCAACTGGCAGTACCTTAGCAATGAGCTGGTTTCAACAAGGAACCTCCTAGGTGAACTGTATGTCAAATGAAAGGTTTTGTCAACTGGATACCCTGCAACAACAGTTCTCCAAAAGGTTTTCTTGCATAAGTCCCTGGCTTCTTATTCTTGCTTATCAAAGTCATATTGCGGATCAACAATAGAAACATGAAAGATCCTGAAAAGATGATTCGAGCTAAACGAAATTGATGAACAACTAGTGGAATGAGAGAAGTTGTGTTGAAAAATTTGTTATAATAACAATTTAAACAAAAATAAGATATGTTTTATCCATTGTGTTTTGTAACAAATATGTACTTGAAAAAAAAATCAGAAGTTACAAATGTACTTTTCAACAGATTTTGAACATGGTTTTGGAAAGCTGAATTGAATCTCAAGTCACAACAATCCGACAACCCAGCTTTTTAGTAGCTTGAAAACCAACGAAACAACGTAGCCGTGGATCCTTTCTAGTAGCTTGTATAACAAATGATAAGCTGACTCCCACAATTTGAGGTGGATCCAAACAGCCTGTAAATAATGCATGTAGGCATTTAAAAGCTTTTTTTAACACAAATTTCTACACTTGCATGTTTTTTTACCACCCTAACTAAAAGTGGTCACCGGAAAGGCTAGGAAATCCAATTCAACTGGTAAGTTACATTAGCACGGTGCCAATTCCGGAAATCTTCTAAGTAGAGAAGTCGTTTCCTTGGGCCGCATTCGTGCTGGGACGCGATCGTCGTCTCCGATCCCCCGCCTGCTGCCTACGTGGCATTACCGGAGCACTCCACCAGTCCGTACCTCATGGGCCTGGTGCAGTGGTGCGTGCTGGGCCTCGAACAGTTCTACACTTGGACCTCTCCGACTTGGTGTCGCACGAGTGGGGGACGTCGAACGCCACGATCACGGGAACCCTAACCTATCAGCGGCCGCCATCGCGCGTGGAATCCCTCTCCTTGCCACCCAGCGCGGGCCGCTTTGCCCGTGCGCCGTCCGGATCTCGTCTGCGCGCGACGCCGCCGTCGCCCGTCGAGAGGCACGGGCGGGCTGCGGTTGTGCGGCGCCGCGGTCTCTACCCACGGCTGCAGCAGGGACCCTGTGGCGGCTGGACAATCAGAAGGCGGCGCTGCGGGACAGCGGCAGAAGAAGGATCTGCATCACACTCCTGAGAAGACCAACTCCAACAGTAAGCACATCTCCAGTTATCAGCTACACCATGGTCCTTTCCATCCTTTGCTGCTACCTATCATCCTACTTGTGGTTACTGATTCATGACTAGCTCGGTTGATTGGAATTGGGTGCGATATTTAGTGAACTTGTTTCCAATGGTTGAATTGGGTCAAACAAATCTTGAACGCTATATGCACATGTACTTAGTACCACGTGTCCTATCCACGGGGCACGAGCATTGCGGTTACTGATTCATGACTAGCTCAGTTGATTGGAATTGGGTGCTGACATTTATTGAACTTGTTTCCAATGGTTGAATTGGGTCAAACAAATCTTGAAAGCTATATGCACGTGTACTTAGTACCATGTGTCCTATCCATGGGCCACGAGCATTGCTGTGGATGCTAGTTGTAGGGCGCGCTAAGCGCTGACCTGGTATGTCTACATCCCAAATAAATGGGCAGCAGCAAGTACATGACCATGGGTTTATAAACTATTGGTTGGGTCGCAACAACAAAGAACTGCTATGTGCCTTGAAACACTGATTTTTGTGTCTGGTCAATTGGTTTATGTTGGAAATTGTGAGTCTTTTTTTATAAGAAATGGTATGGAGATCAGTACTTGAATACATTCTTCTTGTATGCTTGTGATAATGTTCGTAACTGGACTCAAATTGAACATTATTTGTTTCTGACAAGTAAGTGAGAGGGTAACCTTTTTACTGTTATAAACCTTTATGTAGACTATACTGCTAAGCCAGCAATTGCGGACATGGACGCTTTCTTTATGAAGTTACGCATTCATTCATTGGTTAAACGAAATCATGCTTGCAACTGATTGGTGGTTGGCTCCCTTGCCTTATCACCTAACAACCATAATAGCTTTGCTTGCTTTGGTTAAGGTTCATAATACTTTCTATGCATGAATTAAATTCCAGATGGAATCAAAAGAAGTGATAAAGGAGTTACCTTGGGTAGGCGAGGAGAAAATTTTTGATTGTATGAGAAGGGTGGATAATGCAAATCTGCACCATGGGAGGTGTGAAATGAATGTCTTCAGTATTGATGTAATGATAAGAAAAGGCCAAGAGATAAAGAGGAAAACTTATGAGCTGATGAAGAGATTCCAACATGAGACATGTATCCGCCACTTGGATTTTTACCCTGAAACTAACCATGGCAGGCTAGTTTTACCTATGGTGCATTCCTCCTTTGACAAGTGGATAAAAAATGAGGGACGACCACGTCTACTTGATGAGTACGGAAATATGTCAGGATTGTTCAAAACAATGATATTGTAAGTTATTATTTATTTTAAGAAAATTGCATTTGTGTTATTTCAGTTTTGTAAAATCTTACTTTTATGCCTCTGGCCCTCTGCAGTGATCTTTGTGATTTGGTTGAAAAGCTAGGTGCTAAGAAAATATTAATAAAGAATCTACACTTGAAGAATCTATATGTAGCTGATGAAATTATTCCCAGGTTCTTGTGCTAATTACTGAAGGTATAACCCTTTCTATTCTCCATTTTATTTAATGCTTGGCACTGTATAGTTTTTATTACTAACACCTCCAGCCTTATTAATCTCTGTCTCAATCAAAGACAGTTAATTTACTCTCTGTTTTGAACCAAGGACTACAAACCTTCGTTAGTTTGATACATCACATAGAGCTCATTGGACTGTCTGATAACATTCAAAATTGCATCATTGTTAACTTAAGTCCTAATTGAGCCCTGTTTTACTACTATACACATTCATGGACAGGAATGGGAAATCTCATTATCTAATTGTACAATAATTTTAACCATATAACTGTAAATATTCTGGCCCATTTTTTGTTTGAACTTAGTACACTGAAGCAAACTCTCTCTTTTTTAATATATACAGCAGATGAGTTGGCAGTATTTAGCAAAATAGAACAATGGAAACCAGTTAAAGAAGTTATAGAATGTGTCTTCAGAACATGTGAAGCTCAACCAACAAATGAAGCAAAATGATTTCTTGGTTTCATTGTCACGGAAAATTTTTCTGTGAAGAGCCTAAAAAGGTATCCAGAAAACTGGGATATTCAGACAAAGCGAAACTATTTGCTCATACTGGCAGCCAAGCAGGGTGCTATAAGGTCTGCGGTTCGGATGAGCATTGCATGGCCTCTTGTGAATGGAAAATTGCCAGAGCTCCTGGATCAAATTATTTATCATCAAAGCCAAAGGCTCAATCCAACGAATTACAATCCCAAAATCTTCGTTGGACTCAAAGCCTTATTAATCTCTCATTATAATTCTGGGTTCAACAAGATACAAAAGACTCTTGGCACTATATTTGGGGAAGCAGCAGCTATACATCTTCTAAATTCTACAATTTTCCCTACAGAAATGTCCAGCCCCCTGCTCCTTTCTTGTGGATCTGGGACTCAAAATGCAGTAACAAACTTAAAGTCTTCTCCTGGCTCCTGATTATGGATAGGCTAAATACAAGGAACCTTCTTAAAAGAAAAAAGCACAAGTTGGAGGGCAATAACTATAACTGCATCCTCTGCAACCAGAATGTTGAGGAAACTGCTTTCCACCTCTTCTTCAGTTGTCCATTCAGTCAGGCCTGTTGGCAACACCTGAATATGCACTGGAACTTTCAAAGTGATTTCTTCCAAATGATGATGCAATCCAAACAGCAATATCAAAATCCCTTCTTTATGGAGATCTTCATCATTGCTGCCTGGCACATATGGAAGCAGCGAAATAACTTTATTTTTGACAGAGGACGACCATCTTTCTCTTCCTGGAAACGCTCTTTTCTGGATGAGACTAGACTTCAAGCTCTTAGAATGTCTGAAGACAAGCACTCTGTTTTCCTCCTTTGTATAGACTCCTTTTCTTAGTTTGTAGCTATCCAGTGGCTCCCTCAGCTTCTTGGGTGGTTTCTGTTTTTTGATGTTTATTTCTCTTCTGTACAGTTTTTCGCTTTTGATTTTTTTTAATAAAAGCTCACAGTGGGGGACTCCCCTGCTGTATTTTTTCAAAAAAACAATCCCAAAATCCCAGTTGATTACATGATTACATCAGACTGATAAGGGATGTATATAAACACTTTGATAAGTTCCCTTCTCATATCAAGGTAAGTGACATTCAAGTCTTTCTTATTCTGTTACATTCACTTTGTCAACTTGGTTTGGATTGTTGACGTTCAAGTCTTTATTATTTGTTACATTCACTTTGTGAACTTGGTTTGGATTGTTGACGTTCAAGTCTTTCTTTGCACATGATTAGGATGGTCAACTTGGTTAGGATTGTTAACATTTAGGATTGCACATGATTTCTAATATCACCTCTGTCAACTTGGTTAGTTTTTTTTTTACACATTGGATCGCCAAACCAATCATAAGTTCATAACCCTTTTCGGGGAAGGCCTGGCTAGGATTTTTTACAACAACAATCTAGCATGGTTGACATTTTTTATTAAATTTCTATGGTTATATTGCTCTAGCTTTTCTTGCTGGAAACTATAGGCTGCTGATTTTTTTCCTTAGCAGCATGATGATTTTAGATGATTGGAAGAATAGTTGTGCATTTAAAATTTTGCACATGATGCAACTTGGAAGACCTGAGGTGATATTAGCAATATAAGTTACTTGAGCAGACTAAGGATGTGAGCTACCACAAAACAAAAATATATGCTTCCGCCTGACAACATATTCATCACAAAAACATTGGTCAAATGTGATTTGGAATATACCCATTTTTTCAATCATTTAGTTAATTATAACAGGAAGAAATTGATCCATCAAATTAAGGGAGAAAGAGTGTGTCGCTGTCCCTCTTTATGGATTAGGCATATGGAAAAGTGAATGCAGTAAATAGGTTGTATCTTTTTAAGCTGTAGATACTAATGCCTTGTCAACTGCACTCTCATAGGATAGGTCCATGTATTCACGAGTAATCATGTATCAAATTTGTATTTGGCGAACTGACCTTGAAGCTGACACCTCTCAAAACATGCTTATCTACATGACCTATCAACATCCTACATTCTGTTATTATATTAACGGTCGTCATCCAATGTCTATTGAATCCTAGCCCTTGTAAAACTACAATCTTTCAAGATTACTTCTATGACATTGGAGAGAATTTAATTTTGCCTTTGTTTAACTACAATCTTTCAAGATTACTTCTATGACATTGGAGAGAATTTAATTTTGCCTTTGTTTAATAAAGTATTGGATTTGCCACATATATACTAGTACTTGTTGGTCATTTACAACATTTGCCTTTCTTTTCAGCAAGCATTTCAAACCAAGGATGGTTTTATAAGTTGTGTTGAGAATTGGTCACCAGATATCTGGAAGGATATATATGACATAACTGGTACAAAATATTACATCTTACTTATGTCGTAAACTGTATTTTCACTACTTGCTTGACAGTTTACTTGTGATTTGTAGGTTGGCCATGATTTCCACTAGCTGTGTGATGTTCTTTTTCCAATTTCTGGTACGTGTGCATTATCCTCATCTCTTTCTCAATTATACAAGAAATTCAGAGCTGTTATGTTGGTACATGTCCCAACAGATAATATATTCATATCTCTATACTGATTTTTTTTCTTGTTCTTTTCTTAATTAATTGATCACAACTGGACATATTTTTTTAAGACTGGTGCAATATTTTTCTTCCTTTTGAAATTCAAGTACTGGCACACCTGTGAATTATTGATCAGGGTGGAGTGCACTTGTGAGGTTTAAGGCCTTTTATCAAGACAGATTCAGTTAGTGGTTTAAGAACATGAAACACAGCAAGTGCACTTGTGAGGTTAAATGCCTCTTATCAAGTTTTTTAATATAGATTCAGTTAGTGGTTTAATAACATGAAACGCAGCAGATACATTCATCTCTGTTGAAATAGCCATCCTTATCAACATGTGCACTAAAAGATTCTCCAATGATTCTTATTCTTCCTTTTATTTTTGGATATATAGAATAGCAAAGTTGCATTGCTCTAACCTGTCACCATATCTTGCTAGCACATGGGCAACAGTATTGTGCTCTCTGCGACAACGAAAATCTCACTATAAGTCCCTTTGCTTTTTAGGAGAATCAAAACTAATTGCATATAAAACTATTTATTAGAATCAAAGATTGACATTTTTTAGAAAAAAATACTCTGAAGCAAGATAGGGAATATTTGCTGTCCTAGTCATTATCAATTTGCCTGTATATTCATCATATGCTGATCACTCACTTTTGGGCAACCATCGTCATTGTGTAAGCAGGTGATAGCTTAGCAGGATGGGGATCAATCTGTTTGGAACGTTTAGGCCATCTGGTTCAGAGTTGCATGTTCCAAAGATGATTCTGAAGTACTGAAGTTGCTTTGTAACTGCAAGTTTGCTTCCAATGGGAAATTCCAAACTGCACATCAAATGGTCTCAAATTTCATTTTGAACTCTACGAAACTCACCTATGTAAGAAGTGAAAATGTTTGAGAAGTATCCAATTCCCAGTGTTATGTTGGAAGGAAAATACTTCCGTTAATTTCCACGTGATAACTGAAAATGTGTAGCAGACAAAAATGGCTTTCTGCCTGAGTCTACATTGACGCTTTACTCTAGGAAAATAGTATGAGACTAAAGAAATGTTTGGCGTTATTTTAACTATTTTTATCTTCCGGCTGAAAATATGTGGAGCATTTAATGTGCTTTTTCGCACATGATACACGATAACCATTTTCTGCGATGGTATATGCACTTTGCATTGTTGGCATGCATAGTCCTTTCTGCTTGATCCAACCTTTCTCTGGATTGAATGAAACGGTGATGATGGCATGGTGTGGTTTGTGGACAATGGAGTGAACATCGAAATGCAGAAAGTCCACTTCCGCACATCCTTCTTTGTTGCGGAAAGTGCCCGAAACAAGGGAACCCGTGTGGCGTGTCTAGCTCATTTGCTGGCTTCACGTGGCCACCATCAGTAGTGCTCATTTGCTACACCTAGCACAGTGATCTCCACCAGAGAACCTTATTTAATTTATGCTGCTGTTTTTGTGTTTACGACTAAGGCCTTATTCAATTGGCATAGCTCTTCATCGTCGAGTGCATGGTCCTGAACCTCTTTTTGTTGTGGATACTGTTCCTGTACAGGAAATCTCGAAGCATATCCATATTCTAGGAGAAAGCTCGTCACACGAATCATAAGGAAAGGCGCAAGGATCATCACGAATGTCCAGGTAAGATATGGGGGTTGGCTCAGAGGGTGTGTTTGATGTGGAAGTTACATGAGGGTTGTCTATGATAGAGTACAACATGACACGGATAATGGATCGGACGCCTCCCCACCCATTCCGCGGGCTTCCTCCTTGCTGCTTCCTCAGCCGCCGCTTCCTCCTCGCTCCGGCGGCGCCGCCGCCGCCGCTCCGCGTCTGCTCCTCCTCGGCGACGCCGTATCGGACGTCCGAGCGCTAGTTTAATCGGCTTTAGTAGCAGCAGACAGGTTGTGACACTCTTCGACGCCTCGGTCACAGTGCAGGGGGATGGGGCTTCCACATTATTCTGGAGGGATAACTAGATCAACAGTTGTTCGATTCAGCAGTTAGCCCCTAACCTTTGGTCGGTCGTGCCCTCGCGAATAAGGAATTCAAGCACCCTGCACGAGGTTTTAACTGATCGAAGCTATATTTGGGACATCAGGAATGTCCTCATAGATCAAGTTTTAATTCAATTCCTTTGGATTTGGGACCTTATGCTCGGTCGATCTTTGTCGACTACCGCTGACAGATTTCTATAAAAGTTAACAGAAAACAGAGAATTTACTACAACCTCAGCGTATCGAGCCTTTTTCATTGGTCGCACTACCTGGGGGGCAAACTGCAGCAACATGTCGCTCCTTCGGTTGGTTGGTCCTGCATGGTCGTTGCTGAACCTCTAATCGCTTATGACAACATGACCTTCACAATAGGGATAAGTGTGTACCCTGCGCGCAGCACAGTAATACTTTGGATCACCTCCTTATGGACTGCAGCAACATGTCGCTCCTTCGGTTGGTTGGTCCTGCATGGTCGCTGCTGAACCTCTAATCGCTTATGACAGCATGACCTTGACCATAGGGATAAGTGTGTACTCTGCGCGCAGCACAGTGATACTTTGGATCACCTCCTTATGGGCTGCATACATAGTCGAGAGGCTTGATTCTTAGTTTTCTGCAAGGTGGGGGCTTCAAACTCTGGCAACGTAACCTGTGGAAACCAACTTCATGTGTAAACTATGAAAACTCCCATCACAATTGTTGAACCTCCATCCGAAGATCGGAGAGAGATGGAAAACTTTAACACAACCCTCCCACCATTAATTTTGATAATCACATTTTTTTCTAAAACCACCCTCCAAACCATCGCCTTGGCCGGCATGCCGTGGAACGGGGTCTCGCAGCGCGAGCATCACTTTGAGCACCTTGAACCCGTCGTACGCCGCCACGAACTGGTCCTCGTCGCTGCAGATGAACTCAACGTCGGCGGTGGAACGGTGACCTACGCTCCGCGCTCCTCGTGCACTCAACAACGAAGGACCTCTCCAGACGGCCGTTGAAGTAGACGGCGTCGGCGAGCTGCTGAGCATGAGGCAGCAAAGGACCTCTCCAGATGCCGGACCCACGATGGAGTTGACGAGACTGTCCGTCTTCTCCGCTACCCAGCCGTTGATCTGCTTCCTTGCTTCCTCGGGAGGAAAATACGTTCTTGTTCACGTTTTGGCATCAGCAATTCAGCATGTTAAAATACAATGATAGATGGATCTGAGATCCTGGCGTCGGTAGCAGTGGGCTGGTGTTGGCGAAGTCGACAGCGCGCGCGGGCCATGCCGCCCCAGCCAGAGGCGGTGCTGCGGTAGGTGTAGGCGAGCTTGGGAGTCCGCGTGGCGTCGTGGCACGCGTGCAAAGACGCGCAGGTCGCCCAGCTGCGGGTAACCGGCGAGGGCGTGCCTGGGCGTCCCAGTCCAGGCGGCGGGCGCGACGAAGTCAATCGAGGCGCGGCGGCGTCACTCCAGGCCGTTCACGGCGGCGTGGCGAAGGGCGCAATCCTAGTCCGGCGGCGGCGGAGTCCCAGGCGGCGACGTCGAATCGTGAGAGAAGGATGTGAAGGGTCGCGACTTAGTAACAGTGCAACCCCGATCCCTCCATCCAAGGTTTGGTTTGGGGAAGGTTTTAGAAAAATTGTGATTAGTAAAGCTTAATGGTGGGAGACTTAAAGTGCTAAAGTTTTTCACCTCTCTTTATGGCCTTCAGATGGAGATCCAGCGATTATGTTGAGAATTTTCATAGTTTGCAGATGAAATTGATTTCCATACGATACGTTGCCTCAAACTCTGACACCCCAACATGAGTCTCTTTTTGGCAAGTGGTGGAAGGAGACGTGCAAAAGAGTAACCAAGTGACTCAATTGCTTTGTTGGTCGCTTGGTCGCTTTGGAAAGAGAGCAACAGAATGGTACATGATTGGGCGGCGCTCATGCCGATGGCTTTAACGACTTGATTTTGGAGGATGCTATAGTATAGGCTAGGGCTGGCTTTGACGGTTTGCTCAGCCTTCTTGACGCTTAGGGCTCGTTTGGTTTGCCACCAATGCCGGCCAAACCAAAATTTTGGCGTGCCCTTAGGAATTGGCGTTCATTTGGTTCAGCACCCGCATTTGGCTTGCCAATCTTTGCCAAAGCAAAATGCACAGCGACGCAGGCGAGAACGTGGGCGAGCAAAAGGCTCACAAAATATTTGGCGGCCAACAGCAGGAGGTGGAAAGGACGTGACACCACAACATTGGCTACGCGGAGCCCTGTAATGGTAGGTTATTACTACTTTGAGCGGTAATATTTCTTTAATGGTTGATCTAATTCCAAATCTGTTGGCACATTTTTATTCGTGACAATTAAATCTACAAAATAAGATCTTTCTTGACCATATATTTTAGTGTAAAAATAATAATAGCAAATGGACTCACATGTCATCCTAAGAAATTTAATGGATTTGGTAAGACTTGGCAATGTTGCAATCCAAACATATATTTACCAACGTTTTGGCATAACCAACGATTTGGTCATAACCAACTTTTGGCAGGGCAAGATGGGGCATAAACCAAACATGCCCTAGATCCTTCTTCCCTGTTTTTGTTGACACTTTGTTCACTATTGTAACTCCTATATTGTTCCCTCTTTCACTCCCCCGCGCTTGTCGTGACGCTGCCGCTGTCGAACGCCACAGCTGCCCGCGCCGTGCGACGGCCTCATGCGCAGCCACCTCCGGGACTGCCTCCATCACGCTCGCCGCCGCCACGACCTCATTCCAGAGCTGGACGGCCACCTCCTGCGCCGGTCGCCGCGCCTCCCACCGTGCGCGTCATCAGGCCGCAGCACCCCGCCGAGAAGGGCCAGGAGCGACGGATCCAGGCGCGGGGCCACCAGATCCGCCGACGGCAGCCCCGGATCTGCGCCGCGCCGCCATGGCTGTGCCTCGTCATGCCGCCCGCAACGGCGTCGAGGACGAGCACCGGTCGATTTGCCCCGCCGTTGCCTTCATCGCGATGCACTCTGGGCTTCCAGAGGTCCTGCTCGACGACGGCGAGGGAGGAGGGGAGGGGTGGAGGTGTTGGTGCGGCGGCGCGAGGGAGCCCCAGGTCGCCTTCCGGGAGCGACCGCGGGGGAGGGCGAAAAATGTCCGATTTGTATTAACCGCTCTCTCTCATCCTTCAGAGCTACTCCAGTAGGGTGATTAAAAATGGGCCTCTATATTTCAGTTTAAGGGCCAGTTTTAAAAATTTAGAGGGCCAAATAAAAGGTATGCTCCAGCCCAACTGACTAAGCCCTGTTCAGTTCCAAAATTCCACTCTCAAATTCACTATGTAAAAAGAAGATTCTCCATCACATCAAAATATCATAACATGCATGAAGTACTAAATGTAGATAAAATCAAAAACTAATTGCACGGTTTTGTTGTATTCTGCGAGGCAAACATTTTGAGCCTAATTAATCATTTTTTAGATAATTTTTCGCACGTACAAACGAAATGCTACAGTGGCGCAATGATTACGAAGAGACATCATACTCCCAAATTTACCTACCAAATTTGGGATCTAGACAAGGCAGATCCCTATCCATCTGACCGGCCCCGTCTCTCTCCCGACGGCCGACGCGCTCCCGTCTCTCGCAGCCGCCCCGACGCCCCCGCGCCGCCGGCCAGATGCCACCGCCGCCGGCCCTCCTCCCAGCGCGCCGCAGGCCCTCCTCCCCTCCTCCCTCCGCCTCTTCTTCCTCTCGGAGCCGCGTTGGCGCCGCAGGAATCGTGCGACGGCCTCGTTGGCGGCGCGCTGGACGTCGGCCAGCGGCAGCTCCTCGTTGGTGGCGCTGGACGTCACCGCCGTGCAGCTCGCCACAAACGTCACCAAGCTGTGAGTGCTTCTCTGTAGACGCGCAACAGGTGTTTGACGAAATGCCCGCTTGAGGTTGGCCTTGTGCTGGGCCTGAACGCTTATAGCTGTGCTACTAGCGCTCTGCTCACTGCAAATGCCGAATGTTTGTTGGAGAACTCGGCGTGCATGATCCACTGATTGTGTTTATATATGTCAAACATCGATCTTGGCTGACTTGAGTTGGTGTGACTGATGGCTTCTTCACTTTTACCACTGCAGGAGAACACATGCACTTAATGCAGTTGGCCAGATACCAGAGGAACTTTGTGTAATTTATTGATTGTTAAATTATGGTTCAATGAAACTTTATGGATTCTATTGGTTTATATTTAAAGCTTGAGCTATTGGTTTACATATGGTTGAATTCCTAAAAAAATCAGATGCAAGCAGTTGATGCAATCAGATGCAACAGTGCAGGGTTTTTTTTGGTGTAAACAGTGCAGGTTCAGGAGCATTATTGCAGGTTTTTTGTGTAAAATTCCTCATCTTTGGCAGCAGCCATCCAGCAAGAACATGCTCAAAAACCTGCCTGATGCTCAAATTATTTTTGCTGCGTGGTGCTGTTCCAGAAATGGTCTCCTAACCTGCCTGATCTAAAGTGCATGCGTGGTGTTGTTCCAGAAATGGCACACAGAAAGAGTGACCTGTAGAAAAAAGAAGGTGCTGCCTCAAGAAAAAAGCTGATTAACTGCATAGAGAGATAAGCTATTTGATGTGGTATTAAACGCATTGCTAGTTTAGGAGAAAAAAGAAATGACAACTTGTTGGATGTCATTTTTGTTATAGGGTACCACAATGTGTTATAGGCTTCATTTGATCTCGCTGAGTCTTGACCGTATCTCTTTTGGTTATGAACAGAAGTACAGCCCCTTTATGGGAGGAGATTAGCATATTGTACTCTGACCTTATCAGTGTAACAAATTGGATCTTCATTGTTGATTTGAGAAATTAGTGTGAGCAGCGTCCTTGCTTGTTGCCCCTCTGTTTTGGAATATATGATATTTAGAACAAGTTGATTACTATATTTTTGAACTATTAGTAATGAATTGCTAGGTTAGGAGGAAATAAAGCTGCTCCTGAAACTAACCAGAAATGAGAAGGTATAAGACGCTAGAAAAAAATGTCAGAATATTAGCTGCAACATACTGCTCATCGGCTTCTTTTCTACATTACCTGCAACATACCGACAGCTTGCATTCACATGCTCATGCAGCTTGTGCACTCTGACAAAGCATATACAGATATCCAGTGTTCAGGCAAAAATGAGCAGCAAAAATTTGACAGGTTCAGGCAGCATTGTCAATTACTATCCACAGCAAAAATGATATTGAAGTTCCATTAAATTTCCCATGCACACAGTAAAATCGCATAGCCTGCTTTTCTGAACCTGCTTGTGCACCTGCAACATTCAGGCAGTCAACAGAACAGAACAGAACAAATTCACAGTAATCAAATTCACAGAACCTGCTTGTGCACCCAACCTTTCTAATCAAGTGACTTACTTCATTCACAGTACAAATTCAGACAACCTGATATTGACCAATACTGTACAATCAGCAGAACAGCCACAAGCAGAACAATAATGTCAGATAGAAAATGGTTCATACAGCAGCAGCAGCAGCAGCAGCATTGCATCCAAACACAATATTCAGCAAAACATAACAGAATATTGGTGTCCATAAGCATCCACCATCAGAACAGAATATAACCAATAAATTACATATAGTACTTGGTACACCACAATAAACAATAAACTCTCCTAGTGGAGTTGTCCTCCACAATGCTGGACCCTTCACCTACACACTCGTAGCAGCTCCTCCCGATGACTTGACTGAGGCCACCTTTGCCCATTGCGATTTCTTCTCTCATGGCCAACACATATGCTTTTTGGCTTTCATCCATAATGGAGACATCGCAAAACATTATCTTCTGTTCATGTTCCCATTGTAGACGACATTCCTCAATTGACAGCTTCCGCTCCTCGAGCTCCCTGTTTGATTTGTTCTGCAGATCCCATTGTAGACGACGTTCCTCAATTGACACCTTCCGCTCCTCGAGCTCCTTGTCTAACTTTCATTTTTCTTCCCTCTTCTTTTGTTCCTCGGTCTTCATTTGAGCACATCCAGAGGAGTTTCAGATTCTTCTGTCAACATATCCATAAAGGACTGTGAACCAGACATTGCCTCCTACAAAAAGTCAAAATATTAAATTATTTGCTTTTCAATGAAACTGATATCTGCTAGTTTAAGTGCTCTGAAAGTTTCAATGAAGCACAACAGAACCACAAAAATCCTCAGACAGAATTTATTTGCTTATCTGTGTATTATTGTTGGTGCCTAAGAGATGAATAACAGAATAGTGTTGTTGGTCATGAAGGACCAACTGAACCTCAGGACAAGAGCTGAATTTATTAGTTCATTTTGTCAAAATTTTGAACTGAACCGAATCTTATAGTTCTGAACTAAAAAAATTGTGCTTTCTTGTTCTACTGTAAACAAAGTTCAGAACTAGTTCTTAATTTTGCTCAAAGCATCTCATACAATTAACAGGAACACGGTATACTAGAACTATATAGTAGTGAATTACATTGTTGCCTGATGAACTTCAGAAGAACTATACTAGGACAATTATCTTGGTTTAGTATGGTTTGGTGGCCTTCGTCAGGAGGAAAAACTGAACACAGTTCACAGTTCAGGACACATGCTGTAAAGAGCCATCTGAAACCTGAAAGCATGTTATCAGATTTTGCAGAACATTCATGTTCAGGAAACAGATAACTAAAAGTTCATGTTCAGAAAACAGATAACTAAAAATTCATGTTCAGAAAACAGATAGCATTCATGTCCCCATTTTTCATTTTACAAGATCTTGATTGCAAGGTTCTTGTTCATTTTAGAAGATATCAAAACAGGAACTTTCGAGGGTAGACAATCAGATATAGCTGGTTCTTATGAATGGAGTATCATTAAAATTATTGGCAAGACATAAATAAGTAAAGAAGTAGAGTATGTGAAAAATGAATTGGAAGAACAATCTTTACATTGAGGTTGAGCTCCTGGTCGGGCATCCAATCGAAGTGCGTCATTGGCTGCTCGCGTTCGCCGGCCAACAAGCGGCCGGCGGCGGGGAGCCCGAGCGCCGCCGCCGGCGGCAGCCCAGATCGGCGTACGGCGGCGGCGGCGGGAGCGATTCGATCGAGAAGAAGAGCGCCGCCACCGCCGTTCCTGGCATCCTCGCGGAGCCGCCGCGGCGTCGGCGGCGCGGGGAGGCGTTCTTGGCGTCCTCGCAGAGCCGCCGCGGTCTCGGCGGCGCGGGGGAGGCGAGGGCGGCGGTGCGGGGGAGGAGACCGCGGCGACGCGGGGGAGGCGAGGGCGGTGGCGCGGGGGAGACGGGGCGGCGGCGCTGGATGGCGAGGCCGTGAGGGGAGAAGAGAAGAGACAGAGGATAGAGGGTTCTCTAAAATTTGATGGGCTACCAATTTTAGTCACTTGGATAGTAACCTTATTGAAGGGTGATTTTTGACCTAGTGTCAAAAAGATTGGATAGAGACCTGTTTTATCACCCAGCTGGAGATGCTCTTGGTTCTCTGTCGGCAAGCAAATCGGCAGCCAGCAACTCTCCTCTCTCCACGGGGCAAACAAGAAAGCCACACTTGCCTGCTTCATTTTCTCACGCAGGCAGTCACCAAATCTACGACGTCAACTCTACTCTCCGCATTCTCTAATCCAAGCAGCTGCAGCACGCCATCCTCTGCCCCCTGCACGCCACAACCATCTTGTTGCATAGCTGCAGCCTGCAGGTTGATTCTGCTTAGCAGAACGCGTGCTGAGCGCATGCGAGCTGCGCGCGCGGCATTGAGAGGGATGCGGCCCAGCCCCAGAGTGCTATTCGTCGTCTGCTTGCATTGTCGTCGCCGTAACGGTGGCGAAGCTTGGCAGCGGTGGCCTTGCACCTCTTGCCCCGTGCAATGTGTGTCAGCACCGAAACCCGCTCTGCTTTGATCCGTTGTCCTCAGCTTGCTCCGCTCTGATGCTCGGCTTTGCTGTCTGCCGCCGCGTACCGAGACATGCACAAGGCCGAGCTGGCTTGGGTGCCCGAGTCGCGCGTGCATGGACCATGGAGGCCCCGTGCGCCCCAGCGGACAGCGGTCGTGTGCTCACCCAGGCCGCACGGTCGCCAAGGCCGTCGAGGCTCATCCTTGTCAACGGATTGGGTAGGGGGCTGTTTGCTTGCCTGCATCCAGCCCAACCAGGCTCGCCGGATGCAGGCCGGCCTTGTTTGCTTGCCTGCACCAAGTTTTAAGCCAGGCCCCCCAATGCAAGATTCCCCTCCCAGTCAGGCTCCGGTGATGCGGAAATTTTGGCCGTTTCCAGCGAGCCAGGCTCCGGCGGTGCAGCTCGAGCGCGTGCCCTGCGTATGGGCCACCATAGAGACACAGGAAATCAGTGATACGCATCAAGCAAACAGCGATTGAAGCGGGACTGCATGCATGCATACGAGAACCAAACAAGCAGCTCCGGCACCTGCGGAGCCTGGCCAGACTGGGCCTGGTTGCGGCATGCGAGCTAGGTTGTAGCGAGCAGGCAATCAAACACGCCCTAGGTGGCTAGGTGCGGACCATCTCAAAAGAAAAAAAAATGGACAGGTGCGGTGCGGCTGGGAGACAGGGAGAGGATAATGTGCAGATGGGAAGGCTATAGGACCAAGCTGTCATGGTGTCCAACTTAACGGATTCTAACGGAAATGGCAAGCAAAGAAATGAAAATTTAGAGTTGTGGCAATGAGGGGAATTAGAAAATTTTAATGGCATTAAGAGAACCCATATAAATTTTAGTGGCAACAAGGGAATTCACTCCCAAATAATTGCCCTTTGGAGCTAAGAATTGATAGATAGGAGTGGAGTCCATGTCATAGGTAAGATGATGGTGCATGGACAAGCTAAGTTTGGAATCAGAACAACTAAAGTCCCCTGAAAAAGGTGTCAGAAAGCCCGTTGGCACTCTTTAAGCTCACAAATAAATCAGTAAGTGTACGGATATTGATGTAGCTTTCACCTGTGAGTATTTCAGAGTATCGATTTTCACATGAAACGTGAAGTTTACTAATCGCTCTAAACTAATTTGTCCGGATGGACAGGGAAGGGGTGATGATGAAGAAAACGATGAGATAGGTAGGAGGGTAGAAAGGGTATTTACATAGCATTACTAGCTATTTTGATGGATTACCTGGTTAGTCTTACATACATCACTCCACTTCAGAGTGCTCGGCACTACACTCGCGAAAAGGGATGAGAAGAGGAGTGAGAGGGCCTATGTTTTAACTCTGCATGCCAGAACTAACATGGTGGACTATCACCACCTACTGACTATCGTAGCTATTTCATTAAACTGGATGCAAACTAAGGTATGTGCTAGTCCAAACACCATGCCTACAGACATAGTATGTGGACATTGGTGTACATACAATAATTTTCGCAAAAAAATCCCAGCAAGTATGTATATACAGTTATACACCTATGTATACTAGTAATTGGGCTGAACATGGGCTGAATTGTGTTATATTGGAGCCCAAATAAAACAAACAACCTACTCTATCTCACCCTCCCTTGTTGGCCTGGCCCAAAATACCCTGCAGGCTTGTACGGCAGCACGTCACAGGTGCACAATCAAGAATGAATGCCTTCAATTTCATTTCAGAGAGTATGTGAAAAAGAGTGCTAAGCTGGAGTGACAAACCGCTTTCTAGAGCAGGAAAGGAGGTAATGCTAAAGGCAGTGGCGCAAGCCATACCCACTTATGTTATGAGTTGCTTCCAACTCCCTGATGCATTTTGTGATAAAATGAGGTCCACTATCTCAAATCATTGGTGGGGGTTCCATGGGGGCAAGAAGAACATGCACTGGAGGTCTTGGGACTGGTCAACTACCCCGAAATCCATGGGAGGGATGGTGTTTAGAGATATGAAGCTATTCAATCAAGCAATGTTGGGTTGCCCGTGTTGGCGTTTGATGACTGATCCTGAATCACTTTGCGCAAGAGTGCTCAGAGGGAGATATTACCCAAACATTAACTTCATGGATGCTAGACCAACACAAACGTGTTCCTTCACCTGGCGTAGCTTGATGCATAGCAAGGAGCTGCTGGCAAGAGGTATTTTCTGGCGTGTCGGGAATGGAAGTCAGATCAGGATAATGAAGGATCGTTGGATTCCGGGCTCACCAGTCCACCCAGTACATCCAATTGTTGATATGCCAAGTGATCTCAAGGTACAATTCTTGATTAATGAAGTGACAGGCTTATGGAATGAGGATATTATAC
The DNA here is from genome assembly GCA_033239725.1 of Echinochloa phyllopogon. Lineage (NCBI taxonomy): Eukaryota > Viridiplantae > Streptophyta > Magnoliopsida > Poales > Poaceae > Echinochloa > Echinochloa phyllopogon. The sequence continues at coordinate 2,738,256 of BTCW01000009.1, read as the reverse complement.
AAATTTTTTCAACACAAGGGAGGCTGACCTGATTCTCCAAATTCCACTGAGCCAACAACCTGGGCATGACGTTGCATCCTGGCCTCACTCAAGAACAGGATCCTACACAGTAAAGTCTGCATATGTCCTTGCTAGAACTGAATCTTTCTATTTGACAAGCAGCTCCAAAGGCAAAGGCGGTCCCTCAGACCAATCTCGTGTGACAAAAGACTGGAAATGTTTATGGGCAATAAAGGCCCCGCCAAAAAATGAAAATTATGCTATGGAGGTTTGCACACGATTGCCTACCAACTGGCCAACAACTAAAGAGTCGATATATTCAAGCCCCAGACACTTGCTGTTATTGTGGAAGAGAAGAAACTTTAGCCATGGGTTTCTCATTTGCCCTTATGTGACTGAGGTCTGGAGTGAATTAAAGAAAAAATATGGCGTGGGACGACGTCTAAGCGATTTCAAGTCTGTTAAGCAATGACTGTTTAGTTTCTTGGATAGTCTAATGAGACGGAGTCCACGATTATGACAATCACACTGTGGCAAATCTGGGAGGCTAGGAATAATGGAGTAAGAAATGGGGAAAACCAGCTGCATCCTCACTGTATTGTTGAGAAAATCAAAGCTTATGTTGATATAGTCCTGCTGCATTTGTATGCACCCACTGACTCCCAAAGGTGTGACCCTGCCAAGCCAAGAAGATGGGCTCCACTGCCGGATGGATGGGTTATGGTGAATGTTGATGCAACCATTTTTTCAGAATCAAACCGAATGGGTATTGGTTTAGTGATCAGAGACCACAATGGTAATTTTATAGCTGCCTGCAGGAGAGGAATTGATAGAATCATTGAACCGGAGATTGCAGAGGCGACTGCTATCAGGCATACAAATTACTTTGTCTCAGCTCTGCCATATAGTAAGGTGATAATTGCCTCAGACTTCCTTTCAGTTGTGCAAAAGATTCAGTCCGCAACCACAGATCGCTCCCAGGTTGCTGCACTCATCCATGACATCAAGATTGCGGTTCAGGCTTCAGTTGTCTTCAATTTTATTCATGTTCACAGATGTTGTAACGTGGTAGCACATGGTCTAGCTAGGTCTGCCGATCAGTTATCTGAATCGGTTTGGTTTCATGAAGCGCCGGAGTTTATCCGGACTTCCATTTGTAACGATCTGATTTTTGAATGAAAAGCTACCATTTACTCTAAAAAAAGGTCACAGGTGCACGACTGCACACAGTTGCTCACGCTCGTGGAAACGTTGTCGCCGCCGCCTCCCATCGTTCTCTCAAACTCTCCACTTTCCATTCACTCCTCTTCCTTGCTAGGCCGCTAGGGTTTGACCAGCTTCTGGCTGCTGGGTGCCGGCCGCCGCCGCCGGCTGCTAGCCATGTCCGGCGCGATGGAGTGCACGGCCGCTATGGTGGGCGGAGAGGGGGAGCAGGAAGAAGCCACGGTGGGCACAGATGCGGAGCAAGCACCAGTGGGGATGGGGGCGCCGGCCGTCGAGGAGGCCACGTTAGATGGAAAGGGCGACGCTCACACCAACGCTGACAACACCAACGGCCATGGATTCAGCAGCACCAGACCCAAACACGAGTTCTAGTTCAGTGGTATAATTGATTCATATATTATGAAATTGTTAGTCACTTATCAGTAGTTAAATGAAGCAATTTTTTTTATATAGGCACTCAATCAAAAAAAAAAGATCGAAGGCTGTTGATTTGCAATCTCTATGTACTAGAGCTAAAAAGAAATCAAAGACAGCTAGTACCTCCACACTAAACCCGCAGACCGTTGAAAGTAGAGTTGAAAGTAATTCCCCTTCTGTTCAATTGGAATGAAAACGTAAACGGTAAACGGAGGCTAGTCGGTGACCCATCATTTAGTGTTTAACGGGGTTTAAACGGCTGTTTAAACGGGGATTAAACGGATTTAAATGGGTTTAAACGGCCTAAATGGCCTAAACGGCCGCCTACCGTCTAGCGTTTAAACCCGTCTAAACGGCCGTTTAGAACCGTTTAGGAAAACACAATTTGGAAATACATGATGATACTGAAGTTAAACCAGAACCAGTTACAGAAGTGGCAAGTAATGAACCTCAAGTTGTGGGAGATGCAGCAGTAGCAGACCATTGTAGCAATCCATGAAGATCAACAGGAGGAAATTCATGATGACAATAATAATGATGATGGGGCATTTTATGATGATGAGTGGCTTCCACATGATGCTGGGGAGAGGATTCCCATATCAGATTACAATGTTAATGATCAAGTTGATGTGAGAAGAAGATATATTGCAAAGGGGCCATGTCAACCTCAAGGACATGATTTTTCAAAGAAATTTGTTGGAGGTAATCGTCGTTTTGTACCTACTTGGTTTGATACATATTCTTGGCTTGAGTACAGTGTGAAACTAGATGCAGTATTTTGCTTTGTTTGCTATCTGTTCAAGGATAAAAAAATTCTAAAGGTGGAAATATTTTTGTTTGTGGGGGCTTTAGTCTTTGGAACCATACCAGTAAATTTGAGCAACATGAAACCTGCAAGTCTCACTGCCTAGCTCAGCAGAAATATGATTTATTCTCTAGAGTGGGAACATCAATAGTAAACAAATTTGAGAAGCAAACCACATACCAGAAAGTTATGTATAAAGCTCGCTTGAGATATTCACTTAACTGCTTGAGGTTCCGTTTGAGGTAAGGGTTAGCATGTCGTGGGCATGATGAAAGTGAGGACTCCATAAACAAAGGAAATTTTCTTGAACTTCTAAATTTGTTGGCAGCAAATTTTGAGGATGTTAACGAGGTTATTCTGAAGAATGCTCCAAAAAATAACAATTTGACATCTCATAGGATACAGAAACAAATCATCAACTGTTGTGCCAAAAAGATCACTAAACTTTGCAATACTTGCGGATGAATCTAGTGATGTCTATCAAAAGGAACAATTGGTTCTTTGCTTGCGCTATGTTGATAAGAAGGGAAAAGTCGTTGAGCGATTTCTTGTTGTTGTCCATGCGGAAAACACTGTCTTTTAACACTCAAAAATGCTATTGAGAGTTTACTTATGGAGTATTCATTGAGCTTGTCTAGGATTCGTGGGCAGGGATATGATGGAGCTAGCAACAAGAAGGGTTCAATTAATGGAAATTAATCTTGGATGAGTCTTCTTCTGCTTATTATGTTCATTGCTTTGCACATCATCTTCCGTTAACCCTTGTGGTTGTTGCTAAGGAGAATCAAGATTGTAAATGCTTCTTTTAACAACTTGGACTATTGTTGGCTGCCATAGGGAATTCTTGTAAGAGGCTGCAAATGCTTAGAGTTGCTCAAGCTGAACATGTAATTGAAGCATTAGAGTTGGGTGAAATTGAAAGAGGTCGTGGTTTAAATCAAGAGATGGGGTTAGGTAGGTCAGGTGATACTCACTGGGGATCTCACTACAAAACAATACATCATGTTATTCTTATGTATCGTTCAATCCACCATGTGCTGCAACAAATTGGAGATAATCCTGAATACAAAGAATTTGGCAAAGGCTGAAATGGCATTGTGTTCACTTGAGTCATTTGAATTTGTGTTCCTTGCAGACTTGCTGGACACCATATTTGGGTACACGGATGACTTGAATTGTGCTTTGCAAAAGAGGGATCAAGATATTCTTAATGCCGTTTCACTTATATCTTTGACAAAGACTCAACTTGAGTTATTGCGGGAGGATGATGGGTGGGAGAGCTTTCTTGCTGATGTCACTTCTTTTTGTGTGAAGCACAACATAGATGTTCCTAAAACGGATGAGATATGCAAGCCAGTTGGGAGATCAAATAGGAAATATGTCAAACCCACAAATTATCATCGTTTCAAAGTTGACATGTTTTTCGGTGTCACTGATAGACAACTTAAGGAGCTCAATGATAGGTTTGATGAGGTAAATATTGAGTTGCTTGCTTGCATGTCATCATTCAATCCCAAGAATTCTTTGCTTCTTTTGACAAGGACAACTTGATAAAACTGCAAAGTAAAATCCCAAAGACTTCTCAATGACCAATTGAGGCGTTTATCTCATCAACTTGGTAAATTCATTATTGAGGTGCGTAGTGATGAAAGGTTTAGCAAAGTAAAGAAACAGATGGGCATACTAGACACTCATATGTCTACAAGCTTTAGAAACTAGTGCTCTTGCTACCAGTTACAACGGAAATTGTTGAAAGGGCATTTTCAGCTATGAATTTTGTGAAGAATAAGCTAAGAAATAGCATGGGGATCAAAATTTAAATAATTTCTTGGTTGCATTTATTGAGAAGGGGTTTTTCCTATGTGTTGATGACGAAGCCATCATCTCTCGTTTCCAGAAGCCGCCTCGTCGAGTTAGATTGTAATTTTCATTCAGTAGTTGCTAGTTTAAGACATTGTATGGAAAATTGGAAATGTATTAAGGAACTACTTGTACCGTACTCTTTAATTACATTTCTTTACTTTTTATATGTGATATTTTTTGGTTCACTAACACTGTGTACACCCAATTTTGAATTCCTGCATCCGCCACTGCCTACACTAGAGATTACTACTTTACTCTTCGTCGAGAACAAAGCATTCCCACAAAGTAAAGCTACTAAGTAATGAACGAGGAACCTATGAATTGAAGTCAATAAGAACCGAAGCTTGATTAATAAGATAGGACTAGAGTTACCATACAAGATTCATAGTTTCCTTGAAGCTAAGCCACATATGCTGAGGTACAACGTGGAAGAGGGTCCGACAACTCCAGCTCCTTCCCAGCACTCTCACCTCACCTCTCTCTATTTTTTAAGTATTGTAATGGCAGCGCTTCGCCTATGAAGTCTTCTTCTCTTGTGTGTCTTCAAATGAGATGAGCTTCTCCTTTAAAAAGTAACTAGGGATGGTCCTCCATCTCCACTGCATATGCCTCGGATGCTCTAGCTTGCTTCTCCTAATGTAGGTAGTCAACATCATGTGGTAGTTGCATGTTCCGGAGGGGTTGAAGAGGTCGGCCAACCCTTCCCTTTGCTGTGATGAGGACATCACCGGCTTAGATATGACCATATTAAGGACTTGTACACAAAAGGTGAATCAATCCTATATCATAATTATTGTTGCTACATTCAATGAATTAATGCTGCGCCATGATGTGTGTTCATTGTCATTTTCAGAAATACATTCGTGGATTAAAAAGAGTGCTAGACACACATGGAAGACATAGAGGACCGAAGAAGTTGATTGGGGACCAAGTCTAAGTGTTCCTCATGTCCTCCACCAGGCCACCACGTCACTTTTGGCCCAAAGATGAAAAGAGATCAAGTCCAACACGTTTTGGCGCTGGATTCGGACCGCAGAAAACCATCAACTTGCGATGGCCGCCACGACTTCATCCGGACTCCGTTTTGGGCGTTTAAGTACTCGATGGAAAGATTATCAAGTCTACTTTCCGATGGATCTGGAATCGCCTTCATATCTATTCGGATGCAGCCACAATCGTTGATTTACTACAGATATCTTTTCTGTCCACAGTGCTGCGTCACATGAATTTGGGCCGATGGGCCGTGTATCAAGTGGGGCCCAATAGGGGCGCGTCCTAGGGTTGCAGGACGACCCTAACCTCGTCTAGGTCGTCCTCCACCCTATTTTATACCTCCATAGCCACCACAAACAGATCGGGTTTTGTTTAGATGAAAGTTTAGCCATTGCTACTTGCTTGTAAGCGCGTGTGCTGGTCCAGCCGCCCGTCTTCGAGTCTACGGAACCCGACCTTCGTGAGTTTATGTTGGTAGATATTTGCAATTGAGCTGCTTGTTCTACTTGCCCTTGCTTGTTCTTCGATTGCTTGCAGGAATTACCATAGTGGTTTGGTTGATCGTGCTCCACAAGATCGCGGCAACCGCTGGAGTTGGTGTATCGGTTGCTAAGGCGCAGCGCATGCCCTTGTGGTGTTGTAGTCGGGCCGTGAACGTCTCTCCAGTCTAAATCGAAGTTATCCCCCTCTCATCGAAAGATCGGGCACAAACCCCAGCGGGTTTCGCATCATGCTGGATGCCATCCAATCTTACCCGGTTGTGTTGTGGACGTCCTGGATGGTGCCCCAAAGGCAGTGGTTCAGGTCGAGTTGATGTTTATCCGTGGTTAGTGTCCAAGTGAGGTTCACCCGACCTCTCAGACCAAACCGGCTTAAATCCAATCGACCACATCCCTCCTGAGTGTGTTTCCTTGCCTGTGTACGAGGTTAAGCTGGAAACATGGCATGCGGGCATGCGGCATGCCAGGGTCGGCTGAACCTGCACCTTAGTGGTTTTGGCTCATATTCGTCGGGTAAGGCCTTGCATTCAACTAAACAAGACAAATATATGGAACTTGTTAGTTTAAATCCTATCGCTATGGTTTTAGCCTTTCGTGGATTCATTTTGGCCAAGGTTGGATGTCAAAAAATTGAGTTGATGGACACCAACAACCGGTTTGCCTTCTAAAATTTCTACTCTGGCCATTACACAATAAAATTTTACTGAAAGTGAAATTAGTGATTGTGGGAAGTCTCTTATTAATTATTTACATAATCCTAGCTGTAAAGCTGACAGAAAATTTTGATGATGGGTATTCAAGTTTACTTTGGTTGATGATGATCATAGTCGAACTGCTGAGGATTTGCTTTTAAAGTGCTTGGGTTCTGATTTGGTTATGGGTGAAGTACATGAAGAGATTTGTGATAAGCATTAGTAAGCTCTTGAGATAAAATGGCTTCTCATACGGGCTTTTTTATTGGCATGATATAATAGTCGGCTATTTTCGTTATTACAAAATGCATCCTATTATCGAACCATGAACTTTTTAAGGAATGTGACTGGATTTTGTTGGATAGATTCATCCTCCATCAATGGGATATAGTTTTGTACCGGAGGCTACTAATAACTTTACTAAGTGGACTGAGATAGTTCTCCTCAAGATTATGACACATCGAGAGGTGAATGAGTTTATTATTGACCATATTATTTACAGATTTGGTATTTTACAAACTTTGACTACAGATTAAGGTACTTCATTTATATCTAAAGAGGTGTGTGACTTTGCTGAATCTTATAGAATTAAATTACTCAATTCATCTTTATATTATGCTCAAACCAATGGTCAACCTGAATCTAGCAACAAGATTTTGATTAAGCTCAATAAAAAGAAAATAGAAGATAATCCTAAGAGATGGCATGAGGCTTTATCTAAAGTATTATGGGCTCATCATATATGTAGGTCTGGTGCTACTAAAGTTATTCCTCTTGATTTGTGTATGGTCAAGAGGTTGTTTTGTGTGTTGATGTGAATCTATGTGCGTATCGATTGGCCAAGCAAAAATGATCTTAGTGATGTTGATTATCGATAGAAGTTTTGAAGGAGATTGGGAAAGATAGAGTCTGAGTTGCTAGAGCTTATAACAAGAAAGTAAAAGAGAAGTCTTTTCAGGTAGTTTTCTTGGTTTGGAAGACAAGAGTCTGAGTTACCTATAGGAATGAAGAGTAATAAGTTTGGTCAATGGTCTTCAAGTTGGGAGAAGGCCAGCCGTTGCCTAGAACTTTTAATGTCAGATTCTTAAAGAAGTACTAGCAAGAACACGCACGTTTATTGATGACATGTAGGTACTAAAACAATATCACTTCACTTTAGTGCAAAGCGCTTTTAAAAATACTTTATATTCGCTCTCTCATGTATGGAGAGCTTTAGGTATTCTAAAAAATCATGATAGTTGGCATTTATTTATATGGAGATACTTTATTTTCAAATCTAATTCTCTTTATAGTATAGATTATCTAAGTGGCAAGATAATTTATGTAATATGGTTGATATCTTCAGGTATCGCCCTTCTTGCAAAAAAGGCCAATGAATTCTGTAATAGCCGTTAGGTTTACTTTTGTTTTAGTATGTTTTTTTGGTACACAAGCTTTATTACCAAAAAAACAAGAGGGCATATGTTGGTGGTGAAAATTGACACAAAGCCAATTTGGCTGGAGCTATCGGTTCGATCGTTTTCTAGAAGTGGTCTGATCGGGCAAACCGGTATAACCGGATTGCCAAGTTGATATATAACTGGTTTGCACTCGATCCATATAGAATTCAAGAATCCATATAGATCATAAGGGGCAAGACTTCTCCATCTTATAACCGGATTGCCAAGTTGATATATGACTGGTTTGCGCTCGATCCATATAGAATTCAAGAATCCATATAGATCATAAGCTATAAAAAGATTTTCTTGTGGGCAAGACTTCTCCATCCTATAAATATAAAGGGCGATAACCCATTGAGAACTTATCTAATCGATCAATTAATAGTATATTTTACTTTTATCTTCAAAGCCTGATCTTTTTCAATCCTAATTGTTGATCTCTCTTCGTCTTTATGGCGGTTAAGGATGTTTTAAGTATCCTGCCGATCTCAGAGCAACTCTAGATGCATTACCCTCATTAATCCAGTCTTGAGTAATCCAGCCTCTGCGAGATGATGTGATCGTCGTTTGGATTGTGTTGTTCGGGGGGAGAGGGGCTGAGGCGTAGATTTATACGGGACTCTGAGGGCAGGTATATTGGTGTCTTCTAATAGATGGTCTCATGCAATGACACGTAATTTTAAGACGATTTATCAAACAACCTATATAATATATTGGTGTTTTTTATGTTTCCTAGTAATACAATATCCCTCAATTTATGGAAAAATAAAGAAATTTATTGGTTGTATGACAATAAAACTCGTACAGTGGTGGAGGAGTTATCTCGTAGTCCTAAAATTTACCTCATGAGACGGTTGTTTCGCAAAACAAAACAACGATCTCTTTCTCTCACCTTACTCTCTCTCATCGACGTTATCAAAAATCCTACGTGACACTACATAATACGGCCTATCAGACTGCTGACTTTTAGCAATATACCTGCCCTGATAACACAAGAGGAATCCATGTCGGGCACGCAAGGTCAGGACGTCGCCATGCGCCCATGTCCTCTCGGGACACTCGGTAACAAAGGATTTGTTAAGACTAGAAAAATCGACGTAGCAAGACAGAATACATTAAGCAAATTGATCGTAGAGAACCTGTTCTTCGAGTACGTTCTTCGAGAACAAATGTCGTATTATTTTCTAGATTTATGAAAGGATTTAACCAGCATTATTTTTTTACTAGTAAACAATGTGGCCATTGACAACAAGACATTTATGATGGACTTGTCAATCCCAACATCTACCGGCCGAGTCTCTAGTGTGTGTTTATAGGGATATGATTTACGTGCACGTAGTCGTATGGGTGAATGTGCATGCATTGTTAAGATTGTTCGCTCTAGAAACACCAAAAAGATAAAGATTAAGAATTATGTCTTATAGGAAGGCAAAGGAGACAACCTAAGGATTGTTCGCTATAGAAACACCAAAAAGATAAAGATCAAGAAAGGAGACAACCTAAACTCTTCGTTGGACTACGTAAAAGCTAAATGACAATCGTTACAGCTGTGTGCCTGTTAATATAGAATGGCACTGTCTATTAGGAGTTTAACAGTTCTATCAGAACATGTATACGTTATGGTTGATTTTATCAAAAAGTTTGGATCTGAAAAGGAAGAACAGATAACTAAACAAAGATCGTATGTTCTTCTGCTGTTTATGAGTTCTAACGTTCTATACTTTAACATTGTTGCCTGCTAGCAGCGTACTCTCTGCGCGACTATTTTATAGGCTCAATGATCTCATGCAGTTTCAGCGATTCCAAGTATTTCTTGTTAAACGAGAAGCCTCAGTGCTAAGACGGTCCCACTTTTACTTAATTACATGCTTTAAAAACAGTTGAGATCCAAAAATGTATACATAAATCGATATGCTTAAATCTACCTAGTTTGTATTTACTACAACATTTTTTTTATACTACTACAGCAACATTTTATGCACTCTCAGAAAACAGTTATATCTAGAATTACCTATAAAACGAACATCCGTGATAATAATTTCAAAATAGTTATAATCATAATGGGTGAAATTCAGAAGTAGGCTAAGGCTACACACACAGCTGCTAGGGATAGTTGCCATCAACAGCTAAAATTAAGGTATGCTGCATCTGTGACAATATTCAAAGAGCTGACAAGTTATTGTAGCCTTCAAGTTTAAAGTGCCTGCATTCCAATATAACTTATCTAAGACTAAGAATGCTACTTGAAATACTGGCTTCTGGCTACCAAGTAAACACTGCATCCGTTCTAGCACATAGACACAGTTGTGGGAGTATCAATCAATGTGGCCCGGTGCCGGTTTCTTGGCACTGCCTCCCAACCTCCCTGATTCATGCAGTGACCTCTGAACTGTTCTGGCAAGTGGGGCCTAAAAGTAGAATTATGCATATTATGTTAGAACCTATGGGTCTGATCTTGCTGAATAAGAATTGTCATCCTGTAAGATTGCTGCAAAATTGTACGCACCTCTCTCGGACCTGGGGGGGATCAAGCCAATCTTTTCTGCAATAGCCAACTTCTTTTTGGCATAATCATAATAACTCTTGGGTTTTGGAACCTGTAAACAAATCCATCTCCCACTTCAGTAAAATCAAGCAAATTTAGACATGCACTAAAAAAGAAGAATAACATATAACATCTCAGAAAGAAAAAGAATCAACTAACAAATTTTTTGACGGCCTCCATAACCAACTCATAAGCATCACCATCCGTTAACTACAGATAGACAAAAATTGCTTTTAGTGGGAAGAAAATCAGGGTTGGACACTGATCCAATGACAAAAGAAGCTTACATTTTCATTAATTTCAGCCACATAGGTGTTATACTGAAGAAAGAAAATACGAGTGAATTAGCCACAGATGATAGAATAGAGAAAAAGTTACATAGATAAGCAACCTACATGACGTGTAATCGGACCAGAACCAAACCACCACTGTCGATCACTGTTAAGCTCAGCTTTCAATTCATAACGGCACAAGGTACGCATGCCTTTCTCCTTCACTTGATCCAAAGCATCTTTGAAACTCATCTAAGCAAGTTAAAGAAAGAAATGTATCTGGATTAATAAGCATACAAAGCTGGAACAAACAGAAAAAAGAGCACCATAAATTCTTAGTTCTGTGTATTCAGGCAACAGTCCAACCTTTTCCTTAGCAACCAGTTTCCAAAGCTCAAAATAGAAACCAGCAAAGTCTATATACCACGTATTATCAAAACTAACACTCCACAAATATTCCTGAAAAAAGAAATCTGTAATTATCAAATACCATCAGTTGCAGTACTCAATGTGACAATATGATGAAGAGGGTCATTACAGAGTAGCCATTGTGAAGCAAAGTTGTATAAATATTTTTACAGTCTTTTGCAATCTTCACAGCATGATAGAAGACAACACGCTCAATTCTTTTCCACTACAAGGAAGATATAGCTTTAGGTTGATGAATGAGAATATATAGCAATGAATACATTCAATGAACCTATTAACCACAAGAGAGGTTTTAAGGGGTTGTGTACCACACTTATACCACACTTAGGTCGACACCCAGGAATTTTTTAATCCACTGCAAGTGATGCAAAGGCTATCAGTCAATGTTTGACATATGACCAGAAGTTAGCAATCAATCACATCATGCATACCTCAGTTTTACTTGATAGATTTTCCCAGAAATAGACCAATTCTTCGTCACTCTGAAGTGTACTACAAGTATTGTGGTAATACTCCCATTCTAGATATTCACCCTGCACAAAGAAAAACATTTATCAATACCAAATCTGCTGCTATTAAGTATTAACATTGTAAGTGGCATTCAAAGATATGACCAGAAACGAAATACATCATGTGCCAACTTATGACAACCAGGGGTGCTTCGTTCCTGAATCTCACACTGCATTGACTCAGTCATTTCTGCATTGACCAGAGGTGCTTATGACAACCCTTGCAAAGAGGCACGCAAAGCACCACTGCATAGGGGCTTATACAATCAAGACATCTATAGAAGCAGGCATTATCACCCGTACAAAAGTTCTACAGTCCTAGGCTATGGTCTCATCTTTTTTACCCAAGCATCCCACCCTTCACCAAAAATAGGACAGGACAGTGCAACAGCTGTCAAAAACTGATTGCACAACAACAACAAAGTAGCCTTTTGTCTCAAGCAAATTGCAGTATTATAGCAATGAAAACACACAAAAATCCTACAAATACAACGCCAGTACTAAAGATAGCAAAATAAGATAGATTTCCTACGCCATTGTCCAGGCATGCGGATTACCAACCTCCTTCGATCCAAAGATAATTCCTTGGAAACATTCCAGTCTAACCACTCTTTAGTAGTTCTTCCCCTGCTCAAATTAGCTGACCTCTGCTTCTTCAGGTATTATCAGCAAGCGTTATAATTCCACTATGCACCAGTACCTCTAGAGTCTAGACTCTAGACGCTTCCGTCTCAGGTGATGCTGAACAAGCTTTCCTAAATCAGAGTCATCACTAACATATCTTGTATAGTTGTATGTCATAACTTAAAATTACATCTCTCCTTGTACAACAATTAGAGATGTATGGATATTGCGTATATCCCAGTTTGTTGCATTCTTGTAACACAAACCATAGCCGTCTCTATGCATATGAAAGGCCACCCAACCCAAAGGGTGTGTGGTGTTTTCCCATCTCTTTCTATCTCTCTACAACCACAGAACCGGCACAACTTAAGGTGTTAATGTGCCTCGAAATAAAATGAACCTCAAACTAAACCAACATGGATAAGTTAGTAGCCCTTGCAAAGTGCCTTATAAAACATAGCAACATCATTGTAGCCATAAACCAATATTTGGAGCTAAGTTATCTAGTGCTCTACACAAGAGGGTGTCATCATTCCAGAAGTTCTTTGCTTCCAATGTATAGTATCATCATCTCTCAGCTTCAGAAAGAACGGGCCGTGATAGCGCAATAATAGTGGAAACAAAAGGTGCCTTAAGCTAAGATATGTAGCGATGTAGGTATAGCAACAAGATTCGGTTGCAATAGCATAATTGAACACTGAACCACAGAAATAGTGGAATGGAGCCAATAAGTGTTACTTACAGCGTTACCAAGAGCTAGCCGTTGATAGTCCTCCAAGTGAGCAAACTTGCAGTATTCAGGATCAAAGTACCATTCGAATTGATGTTCAAGCCGTTGAAAATACCCTTCTTCTTCAAGAGCGGACGGAGGGTACATCTCTTTCAGCTCTGCATTGGTCAGCACCTCTCCCTTTGACAGCTGACAAATATAAGGCACAATGATCAAATTATACACAGATCAGTGTGGATATGTATATGCAGAAAGTAAAAAATTGCACAATCTTGCCTGATATTTCCATAATTATAGGTACCTTGTAAGCTTTGATGCGACATATGGCAAACCGTAGCTCCATCTCTTTACGCTGTTGGTCATTAATGTGTTCCCAAGCATCATCATCTCCATTATCAGGAAGGCCTTTGTACCGCTGAAGATAAGAATCGATATCCTCTTTGAGCATAGCATCATCCCAATCAAAGCCTTCGATTTGCCCCAGCTCTGGTTCCCGTGCGGTCGTGCCGAGATCCCTTGGAGTGCTTTGGAACTTAGTCTTCTTTTCACCTGTCCATGCGGTTGTTTTCTCCACCCCGGCAACTTTGGTTTCTCCGGATCCTTGCGAGCTGCTGCCGCCGGGCGCCGGATCAGAGCGTGGATTCTTCATCTACCGTCGTACCAACCCTAACCCGATTCGAACCAACCGAAGCCTGTAGGGGAAGGAGGATTGGTTTTGAGGGGAAGAGGGATGCGTTTGGAGGAGAGGCGGGGACTGATTCGGCGGCGGCTGCCTTGACGGAGGAGGTGGGGAATCGATTTAGCGGACGGGTTAGGGCAGCGAGGGCCGAGGGAGAAGAAAGAGGCAGCCGGCAATCACACCGTCGCCGTGGGACTCGCCAACTGTTGAGGGCTTGAGTAATACGGAGATTCGCGAGTGGGGAACAGCAGCAGTAATATGGAGGGACGCGGCCCGCCTGGCGCGCCCAGCAGGCCAGCCCATGTTTGCATCGGGCCTCAGTTTTCCATCGGGCACCTCCTCGAAACGAGGGCATGCAAAATAGTTGAGAGGTTTGGAGCCACTTCACTGTAAATATGTCATTGTATCATTTCGTTTGTATTTATAAAAAATTATCTAAAAATTTATATAAAACTGTGTAATTAATTTTAAATTTCATCAACATTTAGTACTCCATGCATGTGCCGATATTTTAATGTAACAAAAATCTTTCCTTTACATAGTAAACTTTATGGGTGAAATTTAGGATCTAAACAAGGCCGAGATCATTTCTCCTGTCCAACCCTTTATTGAGTTGCAGCCACGAAGCATGTCTACGTCATCGATTTGCTGCGTCGTCCGATTAGTTGAGATCTGGTCGCTCCGGACCTGCAACGAATGCTAACAAGTTTTAAAAAACATCCTCCAATTTTCTTTGGCTGATTCGGAATAACTATTCGTCGCGCGCGTGACATATTACGCTCATGTCCATACGAACCCGTGCGACACCTCAGGCACTCCTGATTGCTTTGGCTGCTTTTGGCCCAGTTGGCTGTTTTTGGCCCAGCAACAGCGTAGCTATCCGTTCGTGGCTTCACGGGCTAATTGTGACCTGCAAGTAGCAACATACACAGGTTAGGCGGTTCTGTTCCCTTCTTTCTCAACCGTACCTTGCTATGGATAAATATTTTAAACATCTAATATAATATTTTTTTAAAAAATAAATATGTGAAGTCGAAAAAATTAGCCAGAGGTTCGCAACACAAAGTCACGGTATTCAAAGTGTCGTGTCATAAGCTGAGTAGAGACTAAAAGGTGCAAATAAATTAATATTTAATAGACAACCTCGGATGCATGCGTGCCTGGACATGGTATTAATCTGTGCTTAAATGCATGCAGTACAACTAAACAGAACACTATAATATCAGCTTTCCAAAAGCTAGCAGCTACTGGCGTATATTAGAATTCGAATCTTTCGAAGAATTTTCAAAATTCTTTGACTCAACATCTAGTGTTGTGTTGCTAACAGAAAACTTTCTTGAGTGAATACTCTGATATTTTGAGCCTGCATGCCGTACTGCAAATTTAATTTTCCTATGCTCCTCAAATCAAAATTGCAGTGGGAAGCAATCTTACACTACTGCTAAACGAAAAAACCATAAGGAGCATGTGACACCTAGATTGCACCATTGATTTCAAAGCAGAACCGAAAAAATACTGAATTGAAGATAGAGGGCAGAACTCTCCATCACTGTGCACCTGCTCCGGTCACTGTACCGCCTGCCCTCGTCGCCGTGCGAACTCTCCATCACTGTGCAGACGTGAGGAGCCCTGTGCGGACCGGCAGGGGTCACTCCGCCGCACTGTGCTACTGCCCCCGTCATTTCCCG
The DNA here is from genome assembly GCA_033239725.1 of Echinochloa phyllopogon. Taxonomy (NCBI): domain Eukaryota; kingdom Viridiplantae; phylum Streptophyta; class Magnoliopsida; order Poales; family Poaceae; genus Echinochloa; species Echinochloa phyllopogon. The sequence continues at coordinate 2,722,847 of BTCW01000009.1, read as the reverse complement.
ACGACCTCACTCTCGATCGAGTGCGAGGAGACCCTCGAGCGGGCACGCGGGCGGCGATCGGGCGCGGACCCCGGTTAGCACAGCCATGCGGATGCTGTCGACGAATTATGTCGAGCACGTCTGTCTGGGGGTACCCCAGAGAGTAGATTTGTGGGTCTCGACGAGCTCTAGGAGCGACAGTACACGAACAACACAAAGATTTAGACATGTTCGGGCCGCGAATAGCGTAATACCCTACGTCCTGTGTGCTTGATTGTATTGCACGTGTGGTTATGAGTTGTTTTGAGGGGGTCCCTGCCCCGCCTTATATAGTCTGGGAGGCAGAGTTACAAGTCGGTTTGTACAATCCTAGTCGTATACAATATGGAGAACTACAACAGAATACTTTGGGGAGTTTCCTATCTGTACACGACTAGTTATATCAATCAGTTACGCCGTCTTGCACCATAGGTGACTGGTTTGAGTAGTCGGATTGAACTCTCTCTGTCGAGTAGTTTAATCCTCTGGATAAGTGGCCCTAGGGATCCTGGTCCCATAAGTCCCCGAGCATCTTGCGCCTTTGCTTCAAGTCTTGAATGAATAATTGGAGCTAAGCCCAAGACGCTCAAGTCTTCTCTGACGAGTAGTTTCATTGGAGTGCATCTGTTGATGCACCCAATGGGTGTAGCCCCTGAAGTAGTCGGAGGTTCAAAAGCAGTCTTCTGTCTTCATCTTGAGTAGTCCAATGGCGTGCACCGAGTAGGCGCACCCATTGGGTGTAGCCCCCGAGCTTTGAGTAGTTTTGCAGAAACTAGTCAAAGGTCTTCGAGTAGTAAGTCCATAAATTTCGGAAGATCAAATCCCGGATTATCCGCTAGCAGCCCCCGAGCATTAAAGCAAAATATCTTTGGTTTAAAGATCAGGATAAATCTTCCGTAATCTGTTGAGATTCAGGATCTCCGAAAATTTCGCCAACGTCATTTGAGGATTGTTATCCCGAAAAAATAGACGGGAAAGTAGAATGTCATGCGCCGCCGCACTGTAGTGCACAGTAACCCTAACCAGTTATTATATAGATCTGTCGGGGACAACAATGAGAGGTCCCGTAATCAACGGGCCTAACACCGTCAAAAACGCTAAAGCTATTCGCATAACTTTGTTTATTCACCACCTCTTAATATATACTCCCTCTGTTTTTTTATATATGACGTTGATTAGCTCAATTTTGAGCTAACTGACGTCATATATAGATGAACGGAGGTAGTAATAATATAAATATACTTTCGAGATATGAATAAAACATTACACACCAGCATGTTGTAATATGCTCCCTTTTTTTTCTTCTACAACTACAGCCATACAACGAGGTTAATTTTGCGTATACCTGTAGGTCACTATCAAACTATACCACATATTATTATAAAAAAAACTATACCACATAGTCATAAGTATTGAACAAACATAGTTTGAGTCCCGGGTTTGCTTTTCGTGAGCACCCTTTAGTCCTTTAAAATCTTCTCGGCATGCAAAATCAATCCCCAACTGCTGCATGTTACATATTTACGTACAGATCGATTACATGAAGATTTGCCATCTCTTTCCTTTTAGAAATGACCTCTGCACCAAACCATAGACACCTGCAACATGAAACAATTATAGTACACTGGCAATCGATTCCATAAAGATTTGTCATCTCTTTCCTTTTCTTGCTTCAATCGAGTAGGCAACAGATGTAAGAGTGACATGCATACTAGTAACTGACGCCCATACCTTTAGAAGCGGAATAGCTAATCTGAAACATTATTCACAGAATCATGATAATTAAAATATGATTTGTTTTAATTGTATAAAGTACTAGGCAGCTTCTTTCGACGTACCTGTCCCAACTAGTATACATGTTCCAATTTTAGAAACAACAATGAAAACTTTCTGCACTGTAGTAATTCATTGGATCAGCAGAGGGGTGTTTCCAGAGGCCCTAATAGTGTTTCCACCACTGCCATTCTCTACTTCGCTGACACATCCATGATGCAGCACACCATTGGTTGCTTGCACAACCATGTCTTGGAAACACATTGATTAGAGAACAACTGGTTAGCACATAGTACAAAGAAAAAATTAAACCACTTCCTAATCTAAGTTACCAAATCAAAGTTGCGGTCCTGATTTTGGTCAAACCAAACATAAACATCACGCACCGTGTGGGTTCTAGATTTGAAAGTTGAAAAAAAAATGAAGGCACCATGGAAGGGCAGCAGCAAAGAGCTAGCACTACAAAAAAATGAAGGCACCATGGAAGGGCAATAGCAAAGGCTCCCGTACTACCTATACTAAAACAATACGAACAACTTCAAAAATCAAGACCAGAAACACTAGATCCTCAATCCTCAATGGAGTAAACAAACAAAGTTGAGATCGGTACCATTCCCGTTGATGGAGGTTGGAGCTCCCTCGTCCTGCATCTTCTGCTGCGGCCAGATCTTTTTTCTTGCCGCCATTGATGGAGGTGTCGACTGTCGAGCTCCAATCCGTGCTGGATCTGCAAGAAAGAAAGTACTACCATCCATGGCCGACCTGAGAAGTTGAGAGAAGCAGAGAGGAGGAGAGAGAGAGTTGGGCTGGGATCCACCGCATTGAAGGGAGGAGAAATCCGAGGGGAGTGGGTCCAGACGTCCGGTACACCAGCTGTTTAGGGCATGTTTAGTTAAAAAGGAACTCCCAAGTACACAAAAAGAAGATTTTTTGTCACATCAAAATGTCATAACATGTATGGAGTATTAAATGTAGATGAAATTAAAAAACTAATTGCATAGTTTTGTTGTACTCTGCGAGACGAACATTTTGAGCCTAATTAATCAATTTTTAGGTAATTTTCCACGAATACAAATGAAATGCTACAGTAGCGCAATGATTACAAAGTGACATCTTACTCCCAAATTCAACCTCCCAATTCTAACATCTAAACACCACCTAGTTCCAGAATTCTCACTTTCAAATTCATTATGCAAAAAAGATTCTCATCACATCAAAATGTCATAGCATGCATGGAGTACTAAATATAGATAAAATTAAAAACTAATTACACAATTTTATTGTACTCCGAGAGACGAACATTTTGAGCCTAATTAATAATTTTTTGAATAATTTTTCGCACATACAAACGCCACGGTGCGTATTTATTGCGATGTGACGTGTGCAGTCCCAATTCTTGCCGAGTTTCCTGCCTGCCGAGGCAAGCACAGTTGGGCACACCAAAGTGGTGGGACCAGGTTCACCTCCCACCCATCAAGATGCACGAAGTTTGAGGAAGCATCGACGGTAGGAAAGTTGCCGGCCCCGGCCGGTACCTGTGGAAAATCCACGCTCGTGAACGGTGGTCGATGCTAATGAAAAAAATATTTTCAAAAAATGCTAATGAAAAAAACAATATAGAACAGGAGGATTCCATTAATCCTTCTCTGGTTAGCTTGGCTCAACGCTGCTTTACACCTTCTAGCTGTTGAGTGCCTTTGGCCGTGTATGATTTTCACTACCAGAAAAATCATCATCCGCCCCGCCGCTATACGCCTCGGTGCACTCAAGAACCGGTGCTAATGCAACATTAGCACCGGACGTAAAATTAGATAACTCCTGGGACCCTTTAGCACCGGTTGGTATTACGACCCGGTGCTAAAGGGTGACCCTTTTACGACCCGGTGCTAAAGGCCCTTTAGCACCGGTTCGTAAATACGAACTTGGTGCTAATGTGGGTGTCACATGCTACTTCAAAAGGAGCGCATCTTTTATTCTATCACGTGTGTTGTGTAGGTGAGATGGTTAAGGGGGTGCACACGCGCGAGCTAAGAGGTCTTGAGTTTGAATCCCGCAACACGCAAATATGCAAATATTTTTTGGCTAGTGCCCTACCTTTAGCACCGGTTATTTGACCCGGTGCTAAATGTGGCATCCTTTAGCACCGGAAGAGTAGCACCGGTTGGAAAACCCGGTGCTAAAGGGGTTTTTCAACCGGTGCCAATGCAAGTTATTCCGGTAGTGTTTTCCTTCACTTATAGGGAGTAAATCGACACAAAAACGCTGAGAAATAGGGCATGCTTGATCGGGTTCCAATTCTTGCCCAACCAAAACAATGGTATGCCAAAATCATGGCTTGTCAAAATCTAGACATGCTAAAATTAGGGTAAAAATGTAGGTATTTTCCTGGTATAGTGCTAAGATATGGCAACCGGTAAAATAGGGCATGTTTGATCGGGTTCCAATTCCTACCCAACCAAAATAATGGCATGCCAAAATTATGGCTTGTCAAAATCTAGACATGGGCCCTGTTTAGTTCCCTTGAGAACCCAAAAAATCTCTATCCAAACTTCATTATTCACCTATCACATCAAATCACACCAAATCTCTCTCCTAATGCATGAAACACTAAACGTGGGTAAATAAAAAAACTAAGTACATGGTTTTGATGTACACGACGAGACGAATCTTTTGAGACTAGTTAGGTCATGGTAGGACAACGATTACCACAAACAAACGAAAAATGCTACAGCGCGCTACAGTGTCCGATGTGACATTTTCACCAAACTTCACATTCCCTTTTCGGGAACTAAACACCGCCATGCTAAAATTAGGGTAAAAATGTAGGTATTCTCCTGGTACAGTGCTAAGATATGGCAACCGGTACTGTTTCATTTTAAAAGTTTCTAGTGGCTTGTCATAGTTTTGACTATAAATATTGGTGTGCACTTTTTTGGATTGGAACCGATTGATAGCCAAATTATTTGGTATGCCCTGAATTTTGCTGGTAAAACATTGAAACTTAGGGGGTGTTTGGATGGGGGTGACTAAAACACTAATTTTAGTCACTTTGAGGGACTAAATTCCCAAACAGGTGGGACTAAAAGGTGACTAAAATTAGTTTAGTCTCTAGTAGGGAAGACCCAACTAAAAGTGACTAAAAGGAGAGAGAAGAGAGATGAAAGAGAGAAAATCTGAAATTTAATGCTTTTTGAATCTCACTTTAGTCTGGATATCCAAACAGGGAGGTGACTAAAAATTTTTAGTTGACTAATTTTAGTCATGGACTAAAAGTTATCCAAACACCCCCTTAGACAAGCAGGCTCTAAAGCACAGACCCCGAGGAAGTAGCAACAACAAAATAATTCGACAGACCCAGATTGAGCATCAAAATCAGCACTCGGTCTGCTTCGCGGTCGCAACATTCCCAGCGCTAGCATCCACCGGCGTGTTTCGGCCAACACCGCACCGGCCAGAGCACTGTTCGCCAGGGGACTCCCCTTCGCCTCGCCCAGTTCTGATCAGCCGAACACAGCCGTTGTCTCCGCCCTCACCACAACAGCCATGGGCGGCGGCGGCCCATTCAGGCAGCTCTCCGTTCCTCGCGTTGACACTTGACCATCTAATGGGATTAGAGTTAGACGAAGGGCGGAACTGTAAGACTTTCGTAGTCTCTATCTACTCCCTCCTTTACAAGACGCGCACGTATATTAAATTTAAATTTTATAAACTTTAATCAATAATTTAAAATTTTAACTTTTTATATTGTATATAAATAAACGTAGAATTGTTAGATTTATAATATAAAATATATTCTAATGGCGTCATCCCTCTCGGACGAGTTCATCTGCCGTATCTATAATACCTATGGTAAGAAGATTCTTCATCATATCAAAATATCATAACATGCATGAAGCACTAAATGTAGTTAAAATTAAAAACTAATTGCACAGTTTTGTTGTGCTCTGCGCGACGAACATTTTGAGTCCGATTAATCAATTTTTGGATAATTTTTCACAAATACAAACGAAATGCTACAATGACGCAATGATTAGAAAAAAAGTCTACTTCACCTCTCAACCTATGATGGGTGGAACACATCACCCCCCAACCTATGAAAATATATTTTTTTTACCCCCTGAACTCTTTAAAACCGGACAAATCACCCTCTGGAAGCAGTTTTGAAAAATCATAATAAATCATAGAAAAATCATAAAATAGAAAATCAAATTGTGTTGGACTCCAAATGAGTAGATATACACAATGAACATATAATATGGTATGCTTTAGTATATTTTTTTACAGTTATGAAGAAAAACATAGATCTAAAGTTATAGAAAAAAAATGTACTAAGCATTCCGTATTATATGTTCACTGCATAGAACTACTAATTTAAAGTCCAACACAATTTGATTTTCCATTTTATGATTTTTTTAAATCTGCTTCAGGGGGTGATTTGTCCGGTTTTAGAAAGTTCAGGGGGGTAAAAAATCTATTTTTATAGGTTGGGGGTGATGTGTTCCACCCATTATAGGTTGGGGGTGAAGTAGACTTTTTCTCAATGACTACGAAGTGACATCAAACTTCCAAATTCCACCTCCCAAATTCAACATCTAAACAAGGCCTATATAGACGATTCCTACTGTATCATTTCTCTCAATTCTCGGCTAGCCACATCAGCACCGATAAATCAAGAGCCTCCCGGTCCTTACCTCTTCTTTACTCAGCAGGTCAGATCAAGAGACGGGCACTAATTGCAGTACTAAGGATCACACATGTGTTGCTTGCACTAATGACTTGACAATGACTTATTTATCCACTCAAACGAAATTCAAAGGCTACGTGTCAGCTTATGGGCTGTGATGCTTAAACATACAGGTTGAACGATGAAGGTATTGGATTCATTCGACAAGAATTACAACAAACCAAATGACAGTATACACATGAGAGTGGATCTCTAATTATCAAGAAGGCAATCAAGGTAGAAAGGAAGAGAAAACGAAATCTTTGAGATGCAATGAGCAAACATGACGCAATATAGGTTTCTACATTACATATTTTTATAGTGTTGTTTTTTTATGATAATATGGTAAAAATATTATCACTATTTGTTTTAGTGATAAAGTAACTGTAAAACTTTCTCACAACTGCGGGGATCACCTAGGTCTTGTTTAGATCGAGAGGCAAACAAAACTGTGCCGATATTTTGATTTGAGTGAATCTAGCCGAATTTGGGATCTCAAACAATGCCTAGTGTACTTAACCATGATGACGTTGCGTGGATGACATTTGGGCCCCGCGTGTCAAAAATGTCACTGTGACGCGTCAGAGCATCTGGTTCCAGCCATTCTGCCCGACCCCCACACGCGACAGAGATGAAGATGAGGATGATGGCGATCAGGGTTTGAGCTCCGACCTCCGCGGCGTCTCCCTCCTACCGGCAGCAGATCCACCGCGAGCTCGCTCGTGCGTCTCCCTCCATAGCTCCAATCCCTGCCACCCCCGTCACTATTGGAGCCTCTGCTATCGTGAGCCCTCTTGCCCCGTACGCAATCAAAGCGGCGAACCGCCGTCGCAGCGACCTCTCCGCCACCGGATCCGCCGTATTCCCGCAGGATGGCGATGATGAGCCGGACGCGGGATCTGCTGATGGAGGGGTTCGAGGGGCTGGTGCGGGAAGGGTCGTTCAAGTGGGGCCTCCCCCGCCGCGAGGACACTGGCCTGGACGACGACGAGGACCACGGCAGCTCGCTCTCCGGCAAGCGCTCCTCAATCGCCGGCCTCTCCTCTAAGGCCAACTCCGTCGTCGCTCGGTGCTCCCGGTAATGGCCAAAGCGATGCTTGCTCTGCTTCGCCCTTTCTCTCGTGTTTCAGAAAAGGGAAATTCAATAGGGGACTAAATATAAATTATTGCCTACTTTGGCAATGTGTCAAGGGAATCCCGCATTGCAAGCCTCTGTGGATTGTCCGACATGGAATTTGATCATCATGAAAACCCAACCTGCTCCTCTATCTGAACGAAAGGCATATATGTAGGTGGCAATTTTCTGAAAATATTTTCGAAAGATTGTTGTTGTTGGGAGCTAAACCCTTGCATCATACAGACCAAGCCAACCTGTACAACACACATGTTGCACTAAGCACCATTTAGCTTCAGCTTAAACTAGTGTTATCTTGCACATTTGTATTTGTGAATCATAACTCATAACTTAACTGCACTTAAGGAGTGATAAGGGCATAGTGGTCTTCATGTGCTGTTGGGCTATGAGGTAGTGTTGGACTTAAAATGGGTTTGATTTACAGTTTGTCGCTAGCGACTGACTGCGATAATGGAACACGTAATATGGGACCTAATCTACATTCCACTGTGTCTCAGTGACGTGTTTGACAAATTGAGCTGATATGAATGCATTTACCTTTTCCTTCTTTTATTATGTTGTAAAATGGGAATTTGTGCCACGTTGAAATTATCTTAGCAATTGAGAAAAGGTGGCAATCTTGATTTGTAACCCACTGAGCATCTCATGCTTCATGGAACCATCATGAGGGTTAGTTGTTTAGCCCATTGCTTGAGTAGCACAATTAATCAAGAATATCTTGGCTTCTTTTATTTTTATTTGAGTTGTAATCTTAGGAAGCCAGCATTTCCCTTTTTAATACAATGTCTGCTCTTACATTAGTTGTTGATCAATTTCATTTTTGTTCCAATCATCTTTCAGAATTCTTGGTGTTTCTATTGATGATCTGCGAAAGAACTTTGATAAGCAAGCATCTGATTCCATAAAGCAGCCAATAAACTATGCAAGAAACTTTCTGGAGTACTGCTGCTTCATGGCCCTTGCTCATATCTCACAAGCTGCAGGGTATCTCGCTGACAAAAGCTTTCATCGCCTATCATTTGACATGATGTTAGCTTGGGATGTTCCTTCTTCTTCAAGCCAGCTCACTGTTAAGGTACTGCTTGGTTCTGTTACAGAATCAATTATGACCCTTTTTGATTGTCACTAACTAGTTCTATATTATAACAAGGATTTGTGAGTCTGTATTTTATTAAATTCCATCCCCCCTTTTGCAGGTTGAGGTGGACAGCACAGTTAGTTTAGAAGCTTTTGCAAGAATAGCACCTGCCATCCCAACCATCGCTGATGTAGTAACTTGTTCAAATCTCTTTGATGTACTTTCATGTTCGAGCGGAGGCCGTCTTTCATTATCTGTATATGATAAGTATCTTTCAGAATTGGACAGGTCACTTTCTTTACTATTATAATGCTTTTCTTTTTGTTATTAATCATACGCAATAGCTAGCTTGCATGCTTGGCTGCTAACAAGTTCGGCTTTTGTTTACCTTTCGTTCTGTTGAAATAGCAAGTCGTGTCTATACCTGGCTAAGAAAGCTTGTTAGTTACTAATGTGAAATCCTCATGAACTATTGAAATGCAATGAACTTCAAAACACTACTTATTCCTAGATATTATTATATTAAACTTACATTTTGTTTGTTGATCTCACCTTTTGATTGACTCTCTGGAGTTGATAGGGCATAACTCTATTCTTTCTACACTGTCTAAGCATATTGAGTATTGTAACTTTTATTTCATTAGTTTGCACAGAACAATATAAAGTGGTATTTCTATTCAAGTACTCATGGATGCTGATGTGTCACCATCGCTTGTGACTGTCAAGCAGTTTATAGGAATGTAGGCATAGAGTGCTATTTAGTTGATCACAGATGAATTCCAGTGCCCTCATCATGTGTAAGGTTTTTTGTATCTTACTAGCTGAAAGGTTCGTGCTTTGCTATAGCAAATATATGAACACAACTTGTCTATTTGCTATTTAGAGAAGTTATAAAAAACAAATTTGTTAACAGAGTTTTGCATGGAAGCGGTAAAATAACACATGACGGCAACTTGCCAAGAAATGAAAATGCTTTAGGAGAAAGAGAACTTATCGTTCAATATGGAACTAACTTTCAGCTAATCAGTTAATTAATCTCTCCTTCACACGGAGTTAGTATGGTGTCTGTAGTTTTGAGAAATAGAGTGCAAGAAGATTGCATAAACATCATCGTCATGCATTGGGTATATTACCTACAGTCTACATAAAGAGTTCCATTGCGTTTCTACTTGATGAATTGTCAGTCCCAGTCCACTCGCCACATTGTCAACTCTTTGCGCCCAATCCATCTCCATGGCCCATTGTCAGCTAAGCCCCTCTGCAGCAAAGCTTCTTGCTTCCTTCAATAATCTTAAATCGTCAGTTGATGCACTGCTCACTTTACGCTCCCTCTAAAGTAGGATCTTTAAAATAAATTCATGGGCTACCTGTCTACAATTTTTCATGGTAGAACAAAGTTATGTGGCTCACTGGCGCGCTTATTATTCTATAAATATTTCATAAGTATGCACAAATTTCTGTTTTGTCTTGTTTGCTAAGGGAAGCACTTAACATATGTTTTTATCTCATATAGAGCGGTTAAAAAGATGAAGACACAATCTGAGTCATCACTTCTATCAAATCTCCGGTCTCAGAGAGGAGAACGAATTCTGGAAGTTGATGGAACATTGACAACACAACCAGTCCTTGAACATGTGGGTATTTCAACATGGCCAGGTATGCATGGTTCATTTATGGAGCTGACCAAGTTTCTATCATGTTTATTTACTTATTAGTGAAATGACATGAACTTGCATGTCTCTATTCTTATATCACTGGTTTTGACTTTTGACCTTGCTGATGCAGGAAGATTAACACTCACAGATCATGCTCTTTACTTTGAAGCTCTTCGGGTTGTGACCTATGATAAGCCCAAAGCTTACGAACTTGCAGAAGATTTAAAGCAGGTTGTTAAACCTGAGCTGACTGGTCCATGGGGTTCGCGTCTCTTTGACAAAGCTGTTATGTACAAATCAACAACCTTGTAAGTTCTTAACATATAATAAAGAAATATCACATAAGTTTAATGTATCTTGTATTTTTGCAATGGTCCTTTTGTTGTTAGTTTTAATTTACGGATCATCACTATTTATCCGGAAACTTTGTTATACTAGAACCTGTTGGCAATATGCTCTGCCAATTTGCAATGGTCTTTGAGATGGTTACAGCTTGTGTATGTTGCTATTGTGCATGCAGAACAGAACCGGTGATCATAGAATTTCCAGAGTTGGCTGGCCATTTCCGCCGTGATTATTGGCTGGCAATTATATCAGAAGTCCTTTATGCCCATAGATTTGTTAGGAAGTTTGACATAAGTGGAGTTGACAAAGAGGAAACGATTCTAAAGGCAGCACTTGGTATTCTAAGGTTGCAAGCCATTGAAGAGTTAGACCTCCAAGTTCCAAATCGATGTGAATCTCTTTTGATGTTCAATCTATGTGACAAAGTTCCTGGAGGCGATGTAATACTTGAAACACTAGCCAATTCTATATCGTCAAGAAGTTCAGATCGAACTAACCAACCCGGCACAAGCAGAGGAATGCATGCTGTCCTGTCAAACCTTGGTGTGGTGTCACCAGTTAATAATGGCGAGAGATTGTTTGTCGGTGAGATAGTTGTTGGGGAAATTAGTTCCTTGCAGAAGGCTGTTGCCGACTCGATGAACAACTATAAGAAGGTTGAACTGGCCCAAGCCTCGGTTGATGGAGTCAAAGTTGATGGGCTTGATACAAACCTAGCAGTGATGAAGGTAAACTCAAAACATAAAGAATCCATTTCTTCTGTCAATTATTTACTTTAGATTGTATGGTGTTGTTATTTTGTTCCTCTCAAGCTGGAATAGATACTTGTTTCAGAGATCATCTCTATATATCATTTCATTGAAAGTTGATTTTTTAAACAAATCCCCGTAAAATCCACACATGCATCCTGCTCTTACCCATGAAACCTAGACAAGAGGTGTTCAGCCTTGCAATAATTCTGTCATCATCACGCTCAAAGCATATCTGAGGGCGTGAATGATAGAGAGCAGATTGTCAACAAGGGTTAGGTTAAAATTAGAGCAAGGGTTGTCTTGCCCCTTTTTTTTCAGGTTATGAATTCACTTGTTGCATTTATTGAACTTGTAACTAAAATCTAATCTATAGCAAAAAGTATATACAGCTTCACTTCATGTTTCTTTGTGTCAACTTTATGAATCTAATTAGTGTGTAACCGGTAATCATTAAGCTGGAGGTAAGACAACTTGTCCATGTTATATCCATAACATCTAAATCGGGATTCGGATATCCTACACCTTTCAATGATAAATATCCCTTTTCCATTTCGAATATTAAAGAATATCTGTGAGCGACGACAAATCAAAAACTAATATTTTTAAATATAGGGTTAATATTATTTTAATACTATTATGAACAAAATCATAAAATCAATACTGGGTTAATATTTTGATCAATTATCGAGTTTCTTTTATCTAATCCTTAATTGTATCCAGGAATTGTTATCCCCCGTAAGTGAGCTTTGGAGGATTTTGCTATTGCTCACATCATGGGATGAGCCTCTGAAGTCCTTGGTGTTTTGCTTTCTGTTCTCTTACATTATCATCAGGTATGCAACTTTCTTCATGGATATTTTTCGGCTAACTTCATGTTTATATAAGGGAACTTAATGTTGGAATGTAATAACTAAGAAAGCTGCTCATGCAACAATGAACCTATTAAAATAAAAAATTTGTGAATGCTAGCAATTATTGTTGTTTAGGGAATTTGTGTCTGGCTGTGGTTCACACAGTACCTTTTGTTCATACATATAGTATATTAATGAAATTAAAGCTATTAGCAAGACCTTTTGTGGTTATTGTAGAGGCTTTACTATTCGAAATGCAACTACAATACTTACTGCTGTTGAAAAGGAACTAGGTTGATCATTTTCTGGTGATCAAGGCCCTCTGAACCATGTGAAACAAATAATATCTAGATAAGCACACACACACACACAAACATGGACACACACTCATCTTAATTCTTTGATGGGTACTTGACCAATCTATTTCATTGTAGATATATTAATGATAAATTCTACAACTTTTAGTAATATGTACCTGAGCTGATGAACAGCTGGTTAATATTACTGGATCAATAACAGCACACGGGTGCGTTCCATTAAGCCCAATCAAATTTTAAAACATTTTGGAAAATTTGACCGTTCATCGATGATACTGATCATTCTAGGTCCATGAAATTTGGACACTAGAGAAGGTGAAGATTGTTGGTTGTCCCACCTTATAATAACCCTCAGTCCTTAATCATTTATTCATTAGCACTCTATTTTTTTCCAAAACATCTTGTAACAGCACATCAGAACAAATACTGGCAACAAGGCCTGGCTGTCAGCAGTTGAACTTTTCAGTTGGTTAGCACTACATTTTATATGAAGCTACATCTACTGTTACCAAAGGGATAGTGTAGCTTATACTAATAATCTGAAGCCTACGTTTAAGATCTCAGATATAATGAAATTTTATTAAATTCCTTAAGTACTTCATAATGTGTTACAGGTGATTGATTCTCCTTAAGAGTTCTTCATGTTTGTGATGTCTCTATGTTTTTCCTGACACAGGGGGTGGATAGTCTATTTTATTGTCATGGTGCTATTGTTTTCAGCAACTTTTATGCTTCTCACAAGATTAACTAATCAAGGAAAGCGGATGACTGAGGTCAAGGTGGTATCTCCACCTCCAATGAACACAATGGAGCAGCTCCTAGCTGTTCAAAATGCTATTTCTAAAATTGAGGAGCTTGTTCAGGACGCAAACATTGTTCTTCTGAAGATAAGAGCTCTATTAATGGCTTTTCCATCCCAGGTAATTATATGTTAGTCCTCACTCTCCATCATTTCGAGGAATGATTTTATTGTACTGTTTCTTTGGGGGTTAGGTCTGTTATTTGTAATGCTATACTGTGAATATATTGTGACATGCATATTATTGTGTTAGTGCTGATGCAACCCAAATTACATCATAATTGTCAATAACATTTAGTGAGGATATGAGTAATTCATGCTATGTTTCACGGAATTATTATTCCAGTACTGGTTCATGAAAAAAGATTTGCGAGAAAGATAAATGAAAATTTGAATATCTTTGGTTACTAAAACATTTGCATTGATTGGAATAATTGATTATTTTAAACTGATTCCACTTATGCTTTGATGTCCTGATGCTCAAATCATTGCTTACTTATGCTTTTTTTTATGCTCAAATCATTGAACTGTTTTTGTCATGTGGTAGCTTTATAATAACCTCTGGACTAAATATTTGGGATAATGTGTTAGCCTCCCTGCAAAAAGCAGGGAAAGGTTGACTAGAAAGTCCATTGGCTGGACTCAACAATGTGTGGGAGTTTTTAACACTGGGTATGCCAGTTTTCGCTCACCTTGAGTTGAAGAAACTAAAGATATCAAGCAAGACCGCTTCATTGATAATGATGCTCTTAAGGTTCAGAAACTTCCTCCCCTTAGAAAAAATAAAAGAACTTTCTGTGGTCACAAGTTGGCACAATGTCTGTCAAGGTTGGAAACCTAATTTAATTGCTCCAATCACCAATGGAGTAATCATTATCGCCAGTTACCACCCACATGCCACTGTCAACCAGTTATGTCAATACAGTAGACAAGAATCTTAACTTGGTCGACCAGTTATCCTAAACTTGGGGTTTGGCATGGTTGATGAGTTCACCTAGAAACTCATTGAATCCTTGTGAAGCAAGGCAATGGGGGATTTCTTCTGACTCGGGTCAGCATATTATCATATAACTGAAAGTGAGGTAAAATGGAGAACAGATAAGCTGAACTAAAGTTGGCGTGATTCTGTAATAAGTACTAACATGTAGAACATTTGGAAACATTACAAAATTTCATCATTATTGAGGAGCATAACTTGTGTTCAATACTTCATACTCATATTTGGGAATATAATAATTTGATTTGGTTGCTGGGATTACTAATCTGTTTACTTATGCTATAAAATATGTCAAGTCTATTTGGTCCTTCAGTAGTCGAGACTTGAGAGGTCAAGGCTTTGAATCTTGGTTGGTTGTTTCTGTCAGAAATGAAGCAGAGCTGCCCTGGGGTTGGCTCCACCTTTTATATGGTTAAATATTTGTTCCTATATGTATATAGAACCTGATCTCTGCTGATTAGATGCGCTCATGCACCCTAAGCTGGACCTGTCTTGCGCATGAACAGTCACTCTTTGCCCTAACAAATCACCTTCCCGAGTGTGTTTGGAGAGCTTTCTGATTGCCCTACCAAGTACCAACAAGCTGACAGGTCTGGTTTTCTGAGGCTATGGACAGTGCCAGTTTTTAAACAGAGTTATGTTAACTTTTTCTATTTACAGGTTTTCTGCCAAATGTTATATCCTGTATGCACAAGTTCTATCACGTTTACAAATGTCCTTTTGATATTTCATTGTCTGCTCCTCATATCATAGGCGACTGATCGAGCTATTCTAGCATTGGTACTGATGGCCCTGAGCCTTGCCATCGTGCCCACAAGAGTGCTTATCCTGCTGATGTTTCTGGAGGTATGCACGAACAACTCACCACCACGAAGAGCAAGCACAGAAAGGTGGACCAGAAGGTTGAGGGAGTGGTGGTTCAGCATACCTGCAGCTCCAGTAGTGGTAGAGAAGGAGAAAGAAGACAAGAAGACAAGATGATATCTGTGTATATATCCAATGTAATCTTGTGTCTCCTGCTTGTCTGATGCATTGTGTGATGTATCGGCCAATGCCCAATCTGTACAAAGACCACTATATTAACAGCAAGGACAATTTCAAAGGACAATTACCTCCACTTAAACCAGATGCCTCTAATGCTTTGTTGGAATATGTTGGACTAGAGCCGAGGCAAATTACCTTTGCCACAAATTCCGTTCTTTTCTAAATGTTCGAATTGAAATCAAGTTACTTTTTAAGCCATCCGAAAGTGAATAAGTGGCTTGTTTATCTACGATTCTGGTTTCCAACTTGGCCCAGCTCTACTCTGAGTCTTGTTACATCAAATCCAAGGGCTCTTCCTTTGTCACGCTCGCCCGTCGACTGTATGGCGCAGCAGACTTCCCCTGTCGCGTCACTCCGACTTTGTGACTGACATATGGGGCCCATGATCCGGAGGCTCACCTGTTAGCCTCAACTTTCAGAGGACAGTTACGTGAGGACAGTTGCGTCTACGTCTAACCCCTGTCAGGCCGTCACCCTCTCTGTATGGGCGGTATGGAGATTTAGGATTGTGATTGGATTTGAACTCATACTACTGCAGCCTCAGAACATGGGTAACTACAAATTTTTTATATTTATTTATTGGGCATACGAATCATTGGCGAATCCAGCGGTTGAGTCGAGGAGGGGCTGTCACTCCTTCATCCTCATCTAGCCCCCCTTCTCTCCTCTTCCTCCTCCAATTTTTAGGTGGGGCTGCAATGGATTCGCCCCCGATACGAATGGTAAAAGGTAAGTAGTTGGTTGATCCTAACTAAAGTTCGAAATCATGCTATCCATTAGTTTCGAGCTACATACTCAGTGCGTGATCAACGGAATGTTGTTTTCTTTGGAAGAGGAAATAAATGGAACTACTATCGAAGCCGAAATAGAAGAGGATAAACCGAAGCTTGAAAAGTGGAAAGGACCACCAATATTCAGTGATTGTAAAATTACTGCATTGGTCACTGGAGAAACGCTTCCAAATCCAAGCGGCCCCCATCATCTATAGGTCAGTTGTCTATTGTTTCCCATTTCAGAGGCGAGGCAGAGCTGTCTGTTCAATCAACTGTTGCCACAGAAACAATTTGAGGACCTGCTGGCTCGACTAATCTCCATCAAATCGCTGTCCGTACCAATCGAGTAATCACCAATTCACCACATAGCTAGGAGAAGCAATCGCCGTACCAATGCAATGATCGATCGGCCCGGAACAGACCAGTATCCGCACGAGGCATATCCATCTCCCTCAGCTCCCGTCCTGCAGCTCGAGCTCATCAGTCATGGCGGCCTCCGTCTCCAATCTCCCGAGCACGAGGTATTACCTGCGTGCGTGCCATGCATATATACATCTCCACGCATATGCTAAGCTAGCTGCTGCGTTCTTCTGTGCTTATATATATTCGTCGTGGTTGTTGCCGGGCAGGATCGCCGTGGTGACCGGCGGGAACAAAGGGATCGGGCTGGAGGTGTGCCGGCAGCTGGCCGGCGCCGGCGTCACCGTCGTCTTAACGGCCAGGGACGAGACGAGGGGCGCCGCCGCCGCCGAGAAGCTCAGAGCCCTGGGGCTCTCCAACGTCATCTTCCACCAGCTGGAGATCACCGACGCTTCGAGCATCCATCGGCTGGCCGGTTTCTTGAAGACCCGTTTCGGGAAGCTGGACGTCCTGGTAAACAATGCCGGAGTTGTCGGACTTGAGTACCTCCAAGATCACATCGACGGCACTTCAACGACGAGCGACAAGGTAATCGATCACCATCATCATCAGATCGAAGTCGTTCTTAATTAGCTTTGATCTGCATGCGAGCAGAATCGAAGAGAGAAAATTTAAATCTTGTGGTAATATACATGATGCGTGCGTGCGACAGTTTGGTGGCATCATGGACTCGTACGAGAGGATCGGATTGCTGCTGAAATGGTGCCTCCGTGAGACCCGCGACGCCGGGAAGGCGTGCCTGAGGACCAACTACCACGGCACGAAGCAGGTCATCGGAGCGCTGCTGCCGCTGCTGCTGGCCTCCGACGATGGCCGGATCGTCAACGTCTCCTCCGAGCTCGGCCAGCTCAGGGTAACCAACCAAATTCCTTCCTTCCCGTCAACAACAATATAATGTCGATCATGCGAATACTATACGTACGTGATCCAGAAAAAAACGAAGAATGGATTTAATTTGTGCATATATGCAGCTTTTCGGCGACGAGGCGTTGAGGCGGGAGCTGGACGACGTCGAGTCGCTGAGCGAGGAGCGGGTGGACGCGGTGGTGGCGGCGTTCGCGAGGGACCTGGAGGCCGGCACGGCGGCGACGGCGCGCGGGTGGCCCGCCGGCGCCATGTCGGCGTACTCGGTGTCCAAGGCGGCGCTGAACGCCTACTCGCGGGTGCTGGCGCGGCGGCACCCGGCGCTGCGCGTCAACTGCGTGCACCCGGGGTTCGTGCGGACCGACATGACCGTCAACTTCGGCCTGCTGCCGCCGGAGGAAGGCGCCGCCCGGGTGGTGGCGGTGGCGCTGCTCCCCGCCGGCGGGCCCACCGGCGCCTACTTCCAGGACGGCCAGCTGGCCCCGTTCGTGTGATGATGCATCATATGCTCTCTGCCCTGCCGACCTGCCGTTGGGGCGCGCCTGCTGTGCATGTTCTGCTTCTAGATGACGCGTCTTCGTAGGTGCCTCAAACTGGTGCATCATCCAGTAGGAGGTCGTAGCTTGTCGTGTCATAATCTTATTTTATTTAAAATAATACTAATATTTTATAAAGTATTATTATATTAATTATGAAATATATTTTTATATTAAATCTATTCAGAGGTATAATTGTTAGTAATCTTTTTATATAAATTTAGTTAAATTTAAAAAAATTGATTTGTCCAAGAGGGAGAGTTGAATTCGTCATATACTTCCTTTTGTCCTGAAGGCACTTAACAACTCTTTTGTGAGTTTGTCCTCTGTTGTTGCTATTACTGAACCTGTGGACCGCGTGACGTCTCAACGTCGTGTTGACGCGACACCCGCACTGTAGGCCGGATGGCCAACTCGCTCGATCGTGCTCCTTTCTCGTGGATGCCTGGCGGCTCGTTCCTGTTATGATTGGCATGCCGATCGATCAGTGGCATATCCTCGTATTATTGCTCGAATTGACTTGCTACTAGGTCGCTAGCTTGGCCGTGCAGGTACCGGCACCACACCACGGCGGCCAAACGGATTGGGCAGAGAGTGCATACACACGCGCGCCTCCGGCTGGTGATCCTCCTCTCGTGCGCGACGCGTCGCGTCACGTAGGTTGTGCTCGCTCTCCGATCGATATCGATATCCAACCAGGTGACGAAACGACGCCGCTCCACTCATCGGCATCCGTCGCGTCGCCATATCCGGCGACCTCCTCGATCTCCTAGCCCGTCCTAGCTAGGCCAAATGATGGCTCGATCGGCTGGGCTCGATCTCGGCGCGGCGGCTAGGCCACTGGCACACCACTGGACACTGACCACCACCGAGTATGCCACCGGCTGGCACACGCCAAACCGGCCGCCCGGGCGGCGCGCCGTCGCGTGCGTGCGCGTTGCTGCCGGATCCGCCGCCGCGCCGGCCGCCATCCCGGCCAGGCCGGCGTCAGTGATAGACGCGCGCGCACTCACCACCACTGGCAGATATAAATAAGTGTGCTTATTTATAGCATGATATAGCGCAATTGACACTAAAGCATAATAGGCTATTAATACAGGTACTATACATTTGACTAAAGGCCCTCCACAGTGTGGAGTGGTGCCAAAAAAAGCAGGGCCCGCAACCAAGTACCGGCAGCAGCCCTAAATGCCACAACTTGAAGCTTCACTCGCGATGCCCAAAGTTAAAACAAAAACAATAAAAAAAATCTTTAGCATGCAGTTTTGATCGGCCTAAACCCTGAGTGGGACCGGAGTTCTACTTTTTACAGTTTATTTACTGAACCGGCACCGGTGTCCGGTCTTGCTCCGCTCCCAATTTTGCTAGCGTACGCACCACATATTGCAGTGTAGGGAGCAACGCTTATTTCTTCTCTCTCCGGTTCTGGCTTCACTCCAACCCAACATTGTGGAGGGCCTAAGAGTCTCAATCTTAGATGGTAAGAACTACCCCTCCAAAAAAAAGGAACAAGCCATTTTTGCCCATTATACTATTGCCGAAATCTGGTATTGGTCATGGAACTTCAAAACCGAGTATTTTTTTTACCATTGAACTATGCAAACCGGACAACTTTGGCCCTCTAGCTGGTTTCAGAGGTGGTTTTGACAATATATGCATTATATAAAAATAATAAAATATGATTTAATCTCTAAAAGTACATGACTAATTCATTTTAAGTTTTAAAAATATGAAACCAGCACCAACTTTTTTCTAAAAATATAACCAATCTATTGATACACAGTTTAGAATTATTTGGATCTTATTTATTTATTTTTAAAACACTACCAAAAGGAAAAATAAGATTCAAATAGATTTAAATACCTTGCTAATAGGTAGATTATATTTTAAAATTTGTTTGGTGTCAGTTTCATATTTTTCTGATTTTAAATTAGTTATGCATTTTTTATATTAAACCATATTTTATTATTTTTTAAAAATACATATATTGGCAAAACCACCTTTGAAACCAGGTAGAGGGTCAAAGCTGTCTGGTTTTGATAGTTAGATGGTCAAAAATACTCGGTTTTGAAGTTTAATGGTCAAAACCAGACTTCGGTAATAGTTCGATGGTCAAAAATAGACTTCTTCCAAAAAAATACTCATGTGCATTCATTGTGTGAGGATTCAAAGCTATAACATTTCACCTCACATGTAGCTTACCAACTATCATCTCAGTTAACCTGTGAAGGTTGGATCTAAAAATCCGATGAATTGATTGTGTCCAACTGAATAAAACCCTGCTTGTCATTCTTCTTTGTGGATCCCGCACTATTGCTATCTTTTGTTCCTTCTTTGTCACTCGCCATGGCCAACACCTTCCTACCTACCCACGGTTGTGTCACCTCCAGTAGCCCTTTACCCATGGCTGTCCGAGCATGAATCTGTGTTGGGACGAGAAAGTTTTTCATCCATCTCCTTACTATAAAACACTCAAGGTAGATTAGGACAATTCTAAAAATGACTATAGTGGTTTTAGCAATGACATGTAAGTAAGATGATAATTTGGCAGTAGAGATAAATGATAAGAGAAGAAAACTATTTCTCTTGCGCAAGAAACCAGCTTGCGCGCCCGAAGGAAATGCATGGGCGTAGTGAAAAAAAAAGAGAAAGAAGAGAGATAATTGGACGCAACTTTATTTTGAAGAAAGATACCATCTCTGAGAAAACAATTTCCATATGCAGCGTTTATATGACATGGCATATATAGAAATTACATGCCATATATAGAAAGTGCCTGATCCTCTCAGGATTGACAATGCCATTCTTTCCGTAGCAAAGCATCGAGGTACATCGTTTGACAGTATGGTGTATCGTTTGGCACGTGTCGAGTCATGGACATATATCTCTTCTACAGTACTTCTCAGTGTGGCATCGTTGACATGATGATGATCAGAAGCATCGTCGTTTTCAAGAGGAGGAGATGACGACGTCGACGATCATAGTAGCCTACGCGACGACAGCGACGTGGCATTCCCGGACGCAGCGATTTCATCCACAGGCCGGGTTGGTCGAGTCGATCCGATCCGTGGAGGTCAACTTGCTCGATCGGCTTGCTGCATGCGACGGCCAGAACGAACGCACTCTCTCATATTCTTCCTACCCTATCTATCTATCGTCACCGAATCATTGAGCAGGCCGGCGAAGCAAATGCAAGTCCTCTCCGCTGGCTCCGGCTGCTGCACATCCCATCGCATCCGCTGTAGTCAACCGCAGTCGTTGTAGCAGCGCCGCGCGCACTGCTCGATTCCATCCAAAAGTGCCATGGGATACCGCGTCTGGACGCCACCGGCACGGGCTCCCCGCCCGGGCCGAGCAGCTCGCGGCATCATCAGGGGACTCAGGGAGTCCCGGACTCCCTGCCTCCCGGGTCCCCTGGGCGGCGAGCTCTGCTCGTCGGCAACCTGTCCGGTACCATTTGCCCTGGTGAATACTAGCAGGGTGCCAGGCCCCGGCTGCACTGATGTTGTCCACAGCAATTTGCGTGTCGCATCGCCATTCGAGAGAGGGTCCATGTCCGGCCAATTGTTTGCTGGCTGAGGACCTGTCTCTCGGCTTCCTCGAACTGGAGGTGTTCCTGTTCGCGCACGTGCGCACGCTCCGAGACGCATTCTTCTCAAGGTAAAAACCCATGCTCAGAGTTCAGACTTCAGGCACCGTGACTGTCACTGAAACTGAAACCACCCCACAAGGCCACAACAGTAATCCAGCAGTCCATTGAATTGAATGGATTGAATCCATTCGCCGCATCCATTCAGGGGATGTTTGGATAACTTTTAGTGTCATGACTAAAATTAGTCAGCTAAAAATTTTAGTCACCTTCCTGTTTAAATACCCAGACTAAAGTGAGATTTAAAGAGCATTAAATTCCAGATTTTCTCTCTTTCCTCTCTCTTCTATATCTCCTTTTACACCTTTTAGTTGGGTCTTCCCTACTAGAGACTAAACTAATTTTAGTCACATTTTAGTCTTACCTATTTGAGAATTTAATCCCTCAATGTGACTAAAATTAATCAGACCAGTTTAGTCACCCCCATCCAAACACCCCCTCGGTCCGCCCCGATCTCCAAAGCTTAAAGCCTTAAACTAGTGTTGAAGAACACATCCACCACCACCACCACCACTGCCACTATAAATACCCAGCCCTCCTCTGCTCCTACACGCCCCCAACCAAGCGCGCGAGCGAGCAAGCGAACACCCAAGAACGCGAGCAGCCAGCGGAGCCAGCCGCTGACCAGTGATCACAAAGCGCCCCGGCCGGCAGGCAGCTGACCAGTGATCACAAAGCGCCCCGGCCGGCAGGCAGCAGCTCAGCTCTAGTAGTATGACACTGTCCATGGCGGTCCCCGCGATGGCACCCGCAGCGGCGCCCTCTTTCCCCAGGCTGCCGCTGCTGCCATCCATCATCGCGCTCCCGGACGCCGCTGTGCCGCCGCTCTCGGCCAAGATGTCCTGGCCGCGCGTCGCGGCCAAGAACAAGGCCGTCGTGGTGCTCGGCGCCACCGCCACCGGCAAGTCCCGCCTCGCCATCGACCTCGCGCTGCGGTTCGGCGGCGAGGTCATCAACTCCGACAAGATGCAGGTGTACGCCGGCCTGGACGTGACCACCAACAAGGTGGAGCCCCACGAGCGCGCGGGGGTCCCGCACCACCTGCTCGGCGTCGCGCGCCCGGACGCCGAGTTCACGGCCGCCGACTTCCGCCGCGCCGCCACGCGCGCCGCCGCGGGGGTCGTGGCCCGCGGCCGCGTCCCCATCATCGCCGGCGGCTCCAACTCCTACGTGGAGGAGCTCGTCGAGGGCGAGCGCCGCGCGTTCCTGGAGCGCTACGACTGCTGCTTCCTCTGGGTGGACGCGCAGCCCCGCGTGCTCCACGATTTCGTGGCGCGCCGCGTCGACAAGATGTTCGGCCGTGGGCTCTTAGAGGAGGTGGCGGAGGCGTTCGACCCGCGCCGGAGAGACTACTCCAGGGGAATCTGGCGCGCCATCGGCGTGCCGGAGCTCGACGCGTACCTACGGTCGGGCGGCGCCGGCGCCGGAGACGACGACGAGGAGCGCGCGCGGATGCTCGCGGCGGCCGTCGGCGAGATCAAGGCGAACACGTCGCTCCTCGCCATCCGCCAGCGCGGCAAGATCCAGCGGCTCGCGCGCATGTGGCGCGTGCGCCGCGTCGACGCCACCGAGGTGCTCCTGGAGCGCGGGCGCGCCGCCGACGAGGCCTGGCAGCGGCTCGTCGCGGCGCCGTGCATCGACGCCGTCCGGTCCTTCCTGCTGGAAGACCAAGAAAACAGTAGCATGGCCTCCATCTTAGCCGCCGTCACGGCCGCGGTTGCCTGACACATGGAACGCTCCCTGAAGACACGGCCACGTTGATACCATCCGGGGCAATCTCCATTGGCGATGGATGTCCACAAAGTCCATGAGCTCAAAAAGGTAGCAGCAAGACCTGAATGGCTGCATGCTCTGCTACGGTCAAGCTCGCGGTGACCAGGCAGAGTAAGCCTGTTCATATAGTTGACCACGTTTCCGGGGAAGTGATTATTTTCTCCCCCCATTTTCACTGTAATTTTGTACGAGATGATCGGTTGAGTGCGAGAGCGAGTTTTTTTGAGCATGTTCTAAGAATGTGTAATAGGCGGCGGCACTGTTGATGCAACAGCCTCTTGCTGTAAAATAGAGAGAGATTTTGGTATGGGCAGAAATGATTTATTATGATATTAGATGTGAATATTTGCCAGTCAGTATCGTAATCTGAACTTTTCATGGTCACCATTGGGTTGTGTTATCAAGAGAGAATCGCTTGTTGCGCACTTACAATAGTCTAGGACTATATTTATGCTCTTTTGCGCCCCTTTTGAACTTAACTGAGACCTCACTGTGTTTATCTCACAACATATTTGTACATGTCCTGAATCTGTGTCTCCAATCTTTATATACTTTTTAATTGTATATAAACTGTATTTGCAAATTTAGAACTGTTTATTGGGATCGTAAAACAGTGTTTGAGTTTCTTCTATTACCATGATGTGCGTAATTCTTCTGCATGTTTGAGGGGGGGAAAATACAATGCAGTTGCTCAGTGACGCCCTCTAGGAAGTTTCTGTTGCATGTCCTGTGGATAGAAGTTGACATACGAATTACTTATGGTGTCTCTTTCCCTGTTATCATTTTCCAACTCTAGTACTTGATCCGGGAAACATTCTCATGCATGATTGAGATTAGTTAGGAGAGGGCTTTGCATGTGTCATGGTCAAACCATCACACCGTCAGGGCGCTTCTTTTGTTGTATATACTCATCCTGGAGCTCAGAGTCAACTCCAAATTATTGCAATCGGCCAATGCCTTAGCATGATTTTCCAGTGTGTTATCTTCTTGAACATTGTCAAACTCTAGTGCATACTAGAGGTCGTTAAGCACAACTAGCACCTGTGGCTCTTAAGGTCAACCAAACCACACCTTACTAGAATCTTATGACAGAGATGAACCTATCGAGCAAGCGCCTTTTTTGTTTTATTTCTTTGAATAGATTCTTTAGTCAACATTAGCCATGACCAACTGCTTCTACATCACTGATAAATGATAATAATCATATATAATACCTTCCTTGCACAGTCTGCTCTAGAGGTCCTGCAATAAAAAGAATGTCAAAGCTTTTTTATGAGGAAGAATAAAGTCAAACTGCTCCGCTCCAACATGTGGTGTAAAAAAAAAGAAACAGAGATTAAAGGGACACCCCCAAATAGAAAGAGGGCCGTCGTTGAGCATTGAGAATGCTATAATATTTAAAGTCAACACATAAACATGAAAACTTTCTTTTGGGGGAATGGTTTGTAGTGCACCACTGAGTTCTAGTGAACCGCAAAAAAACTCTAAACTAGTGGTACATAAGCCGTTCAACTTCTATTGGGCCCAATTGCTTTGCACTGCATAAATGTATGAAATTAGTAGTTAGGTTGTGCAAATAATTATAAGATTAGACTCACCATTAGCACCTAGAAACCCAAAACAGTCCATGGTATTATCATTTTATAGAATATTTTGTACATATCGACCACTTGGGTGGTGTTCGATCCTTGGCTTTTTGTTGAAAAGTGGCAGCGATATCTGTTGGTGACTGGTTGAAAAACGGTTTCTATGAATTGCATGCAAACTTCCTTTTTCATGCAACAGTGAGCCAATCATGAGTGGATCCACTTGCTATCCATTCATATTTTAAGCATTTGTATGAGTTGTTGGCTTGTTTGCCCGAAAACTTTTTGCTCTCTGTTTCTACAAAAAAAAATAAATCCGGTGTGCATGCAAGGAAATAGCTGACGTCAACTCTGGGTCTGGGCCAGTCCACTACTAACCACACTAGCTATAGGGACAACATGTTTATTATTTATTTAATCAATAACCCTCGTCCCTTGAGAAAATACTAGACATCTTGTATGTCTTATTGTGTTTGGTTGTGGTAATTATACATGGTAGTTGTTCAGTGTGGCCATGTTTAATCTAACAATGGCTCTGCTATATATGGTTCTTATGAACTTTAGCCCTCCCCAAAGTCTGAATTGCCCCATGGAAACCCAAGAAGAACACTCAGTAAGTTACCTACTGCTATTTTATTAGGCAAGGTGGCTTAAATGCCACAGACAAGCCAAAAAGTTACAAACGCTTAAAAAAAATTTCTAGTACTAGATAGAGATGCAAGAAATTGCTGAGGTGAGAATGACAATGTACTCCACAAACTTGAGAGCCACACAGTACCAAAAAGGGGCATGAAAGCTATTTCATGAATGTAATAAGCCAAGGGCATGAAATACAAAGCCATGGCTGCCCATTACAAGCTAGTCTATTTAGGATGCCTGCCACTTCTTTCAAGCCTCTAAGGATGAGCCCTGTGGCCCCTCCTCCTGGTTTAAAGCAATGGTCAAAGGGTATTCCCCTTGTACTATACTGAACCTTTTTGTTTTCTATTGAGGGTGACACTAGCATTTGTCTCTTCCTTTTGTTTTCTTTATGCGCATGTATAGCTTATGCAAAGCCAGTGGTGATCATTAGATACTGTTCCTATATTGGCATCTATAAGAGGGTTCAAAGGCTTCGAGGGCCTCTAGCACTTCAGGTTATAGGGTAGTTAGTACATGCATGCACCTGCCAATATCATATCGAATTCTTAGTTAATTGGTTTCTTGTTTAAAATGAGATGCATCATTGTGTTTGTACTTGTTCATGACTACCCACCAGAAAAGTTGGTCATCCCCTATATGCGCCAAAACTACTTCCTTAGACCCATTTTCGGAAAAACAATGTCAAGTGTTTCTTATCTCTCCAGATTCCTATTATCCTATATAAAAAGAATGCGCTATGCTAATAAACTTTTTGCAAACGTCCTACAGTTTTATCTTTTAATTTTGAATTGGAACCTATATATGGACATTGCACTAACATATATATCTACTTTTTAAGTTCCAAATGCAATCGAATTAACACGATGTTACACTTCAACCGTTGCATTTGATAAATATCATCTGTACTATCTGCATTTCAGTGACTACTTCCATGCAACTCTTGTACAATAACCTATATACAAGGAGAGAGTAATTTGTGCGTCCCCCATGCCATTATGTGCACACAAGCAAGTTCTAAGTTGATTTCCCCCCATTTGATAATTTAACCTAATCAGATGTGACATGTGTAACGACAAATAGGTCAATAGTTAAAAAGATGCAAAGTGGAGTGTCGTCGAGCTGATCGTGTGGTCTTACAGGACACTAATGCTGGCTACTATCATTAGCCTTTCTTGTCACTGGCATTATCTTAGGAGAATTCTCAATTGATATGCTCGTAAACAATGTACGTGATCGAGCACGCATGCATCTTGGTGCCTAGCTAGAGCTAGGTAGCAAGTTCCATTCCATTTGGCAGCCAATCTCTCTGAATTCTGATTCTCTCCTGCGGCCCAAAGCAGGCCGGGAAAACTTGCATAAAACGGTTACGGCTATATATGTCTCTAAACTTCGTCTTATTTACCCACCCTTGCCCTGAGTCTGATTATTAGAAATTCATTTGATCATCTTACTCCCTCGCTCAATTCTTAAATATATGATGTTTAGGACTAGCAAATTAGTTTAATTTTTCTTTAACTAATTTGCTTGCCCTAAAAATCATACATTGAAGAACGAAGGTAGTATTTCATTTGCATATACTAGTAAATATCTACATGTTTTCATTCACTACTCATATATGCCAGGCAGAATCCCAACAGGTCATTTACAAAAAAAAAATATATCTGCATCTTTTGGCATATATATGTTCCCTCTCTGACACCATTCTCACATGAACTGACATGGAAATATTGATGTTTGTTTCTTGTAAACCAAGTGTAAATTAAATTTGCTGTTTGAGGGGTTTTTATTTTTTGCTAAGCAATGGAGTGCAAAGCATCTGCTCTCTACTATATCATGTAGTTGAATTTCTTGTAAAATAAGTGTAAGCTTGTATGGTTTTGTGAAGATGATCTGAGGCATTTGATTCTACAGCTGGACCTTCCAGCCAAAACGATGATATATTCTCATCGCGGGATTGCATATCTCTCATAGGGCAACCAAAGAATACCCTTTTTGGGCCATCATGGATTCTTAGTATTCACCACTATGAATAATTTTTCCTCTCTCTAGGAAAGTAGGGTGGAAAAGCAAATTGGCCTCTTCGCTGACATTGGACATAAGTGAGTTTCTGGTTCTTCCACTGGTCACTCTAGAGCTAGAGTCTAAGATATGCTATGCCCTGATAAAATTGAAAATTGAGCTGCAAATGATGATATAAAGTATGGATGATTCTCCTCCCTTCATATATAGTTGTACCTGGAGCATCAAACTACTATGTTAGTGTTTTTGAAGAGAATTTAGCAGTTACCTATCGTTTTCAGGTATACAATGTCTTGATGTGATTGTCACACATGCTTACCAGTAAAGGGCAAAAAGAAAGGAAGGCTGCAAGAACATATCGAGGCTTTTATTAAGAATTGTGGAAAGTGGTTTGGACCTAGCTTTTCTAGTGATCACATAGATAGTTGATTAATTTGATTTTTTAAAATCCTATGAAAAAACTTACTACTTAAATTAAATTTGTGAAACACCGTACAGGCAGTCAATTCCGGATTCTGGTATTGAAGAATTAGAATGTCGGACGAACCAAATCTATAAATGTCTGTACACCACTTGCAATGCTAGTTATTTAATATATCACATAAAATTTTTCAAGGTTATTTAGTTAGTTAGTTACCAGCTTACCACACCCTGTCATTAGGACCGATCAACCATAACATCACTAGGAAAATTTATAAAAATTCAATGGTAAAACCAAATAATTTGTAATAGTAGGACCCAAATCATATAGCTGTAGTTAGCCACAATTTGGTATACATATGTACATGCTGAATAATAAACAGAAACTCTCTCCAGGAATAAACGTGACCATTTTGAGGTTGTCATATGTCAACCATTACAATCTTTGATTTCACATTATTTTCTATGAGTTGAGTTTGAATAATATAAAATGATAGGATAGGAGTAGATTTTTGTCTCGAACTATAGTTTCATAAAAGTATATTTTTGGTATATTTTACAAACATTTTTCTAAGAAAGATAACTAATACATATATAGTTTTGTTTTGAAGACCATGTTGATGTCCAAAACGTAACTCTATTTGCTATTGGAGGGACTAATAAAGGTGACAAACCATTAATCTTTACCTTGTTGTTTGATGTTCGCGATTTTCTAATAAAGTTGAATATATAGAATCTTCCATTTTCCTTCCAGTAGCAAACTATTGGGTGAGCAGTAGCTGGTGCGTGGAACTTCAAATGATATTGATCATGAAGTTTGGTATACATATTTCACTAATAATGTAATGAAACCTAATCGTCAACACTTTCTATATTTCTTTTTCAGTAAGCCTAGTGGTAGGAACAAAATTGTTCCTTCTGAAGAACCTAGTGTCCCATTTTGAATTTGGATGAACTTGTTGATGTGGTACAATGGTTGTTAATGCGTTATACTGATCATAGAATTAAGTATAAGGGTCGCTTCAGGTAATATCACAAGAGCAGTTCACTTGCGTATGGAATCAAATAGAAGTGGAACAGATTCCTCCACTGAATGCAAAAGGAACAGCACTAATATTTTTTTATTCAAAATGTGGATAGATTATTACTGCATTCGTTGAACCCCGTCCATCCACGCCATCACTTCAGGCTACAATTGTAGACGTGAGCTTCTCACACCCACACATTTTAAACTCCAACCTATTATAGTCTAGTATTATTAGACACCATCACTAACAATTTCTGTTTCACATGCGTTCTCATTCAGAAGAGGATTCTTGAAGAGCTTTGATCAGAAAAAGAAAGTGTAACTATATATCCTTCTTCTAATTGCTTGGGGTTCCTATGCATCTGATTCTAGCCTTGACTAACACTTGGAACCGTGCATATTTTTGTCTTATCGCTTCTTTCGGTGAATGAGGATCCTATGCGTGCACTACTTATGTCAAAATACACGGCAGGTATTCTTCTCACTAAAATATTGCAAACTTAGCAATCCTGTACATTTGGTCAGTGAGGAGACAAATCAGGCGTTCTTAGCTTAATTTAAAGGAATATATTTGGAGAGTGGTGTGAATTTGGCTAATACCACGGTTGGTGCGTGAATTCTTTGGCGTATGTGGAGATGAGTTGGTGCCTTGGTGAACGTCTCTCTCCTCAAGGTTTTTTTTCTTTGAGCATTTTTTTTTAAAAAAACTTCCAACCGAAAAAAGCACTCCTTTTCTTTTATGAGATCGAGTTATTAGTAATAGTTAATAATAAAAAAATAGAGCCCGGGAATATACACGGCCTGATTGGTCAAACGACCCACTCTTCAAAGTGAGAGTGAGTTGACATATTTTTTTTGTAGCTACAATTCCCGTTACAGAAACTTCCTTATGGAACCTTTTAGCCCATTTCTTCTTTTCAAAAAATGGCGCGATCAAGATCCTAATCTTGTAAAAAGAAGTCCTCCTTTATTCTCTCCATAGCTTATACTCCCTCTGTATCACAATTAGATGACGTTTAGGACAGCGACACGGTCTCCAAAGCACAACTTTGACTCCTATTTTTTATAGAAAATATTTATTAAAAAGTTATATATGTATACTTTTATGAAAGTAATTTTCAAGACAAATCTATTGATATGATTTTCACATTTCTAAACTCAACGGCTTAAAAGTTATTCATGATTTGTATTCCCAAGATTTGACCCAAACCTTGTCCAAAACATCATCTAATTGTGATACGGAGGGAGTATGTGCATCTACCAACTGCTTTCTGCATGCATGCTTATTCCCGTCGTCTCAGCTGGTAGATCATCATCAATCGTGAAAAGATGAGAAGAACTGCAATCTCTCGTCCTAGTGTGCGAAGGTGTCGTGTCAAGCATATGAATTCACGATGAACACGGAAATTGCATTGCAACACAGTGAAATATTGCGTCCACAGGTTGCAGTCTGACTACCTGATCGAATCGAAGTGACAGATCGAATTGATAGCAAACAATTGATGGATCGATCGTGCAGATGGATGCGGTCATGCACTAACTATCTATCTACTTATCTATCATTGCATCAATCAAGTTGCTTCGAGGAGGATTCTATTCTACAGCAGATCGAAAGATCTGGGCGCGCAGAATTCAACACAGTTCATACTTCATAGTCTTAGCATGCAGTAGCAACTACAGAATTAATCCTTCGTGGAATTAAAAGGATGGCTTCATCATCACGAGGAAGTCGTTTGAAAAACACCATCTTTCGGCGCAACTCGACGGCAAAGTAATGGAAATTTTTGCTTCTCAGTTCGCTTTAGCACCTTTTGGGTATAGTATAGTAGTACCAGCATGGAACTAGAAGAAGAATCATATTGTACTTTGCGCCCTCATTCTTTAGCTGAATCTCAGACCTCGAATGTAAGACTAAAGAGGGCCTCAAACATATATATAAAAGGACCAAAGATATGTGCATTAAGCTTTTGAATGTCGGAAAGAAATGAAATTATTCTAGAAGTAGCCCCTTCGGCCTCGCGTCGCAAGCGGGGCACGCGATGAAGCGTGGGGCCCGACGCGAGCGCTGGCCGCCCCTCCCAGGAGTCCCAGCCTCGCGCGAGTCGCGACGAATTCATGAGATCCCATTCCCAGCGTGGGTCTACGGCGCGGGAGCAGGGGGTTGGGTCGGGATTTAAAAAATGCATGATTTATAATTCAAGAGAAGGTGGCATTTTATCATACAAATGTAATGGTGCATGGTTTTAATTATAGAGTTTGCTAAGTCGATTACGCACCAGAGAAACAAACAATAGCGTAGATAGTTGGCGGATATGGTTTCTACCACTAGGGATCAAATCCTAAGCTTCTCTCTCTCTCTTTTTGCGAAAGATCAAATCCTAAGCTTGGTGTCTCATTTATCTCTTTAATATGATTATTTTATCATAGAGACTGTACGTGCATTTACAGATAGATATATGAATGCACATGTATTTATTATCATTAGGATTCTCAATAAAATAATGGCATGATCACCTATTCTCCATGAGTCCTCTGCAGACATTAGTGCACAATTTTACTATAACGTATCTCTCGGTGCATAATTTTATTCTATAGTTTCGTAGTCTTGATCGGCGTTTTATCCAGCTTCACGATCTTGGTATCTGGGTCTGGGTCTGGGTCTGAAAAGTTTCTGGGTCTGAGAAGTTTCAAAGTTATGAAATAATGAAACTATCATTTTCTCTTTCCTTGTAAAAATCCAACCAAGTCAGTAAGTTTACTTATGTGTCCAACGATTTTAATGATATGAAACCGTCTAACGACACTTGCATTGTGTTGGGAAATAACCGTGCGATTTAAACATCTCTATAGTGCCTTGCTGATTCCTTTACCACAAAGGGTGGTGGCGCAGTTGGCTAGCGCGTAGGTCTCATAGCAAAAAAAAGCGAGTGATCCTGAGGTCTGTGTATCCACCAAGATTTCTGCTACCCCAGCAAAGCCTCAGCTCAGCAAGACAGATGGCAAGGTCCTGGACGCACTCCGTAGTGACTCCAGTCAATGGTGACCTTTTGATTTCAGTTATAGCAGTGAGGAATACATAGCATACGCACCTCCAGAATCAGGAGCGAGTTACAAAATGGGCACGGTGTGTGCTTGCAACACCGCGACGATGGCAGCTGAAACCGAGAAATAATAGGCACGAGAATCGACACTTAAAAGTTGTGAGAATTCTCGTCTTGATGAGATATACCACATCCCACTAAACTAGATAACCATCCTGACATGTGACATCAAGGGTCAATGACCTACCCAGCAACAAGAGAAGTACACTGTATATTATTGCATTTTGCAAGGTCGGCGCCTAGGGGAAGAGAGAAGATGGACAAATTGGAGACGACCGCCGATGGGTTCTGAAGTTATGCCGGGTCGCACTTAGTACCGCCACCACCTCTGCTCCACTTGTCATGCCAGTCAGAGAAGCCTGTGAGCAAGGCCTCTTGCATCCACTGGTACCGGCATTGTGATGCTGCTTCAGGAACCGTGAGCCAGGTTCTCTTCCGGGTGCTCTGCTCAGGCCATGAGGTCAGCTCTTCCTTTACATGCAGCGCAAAGACCGCAGCTCTGCACATGCCCTCAGGACAGCACGCATCTTGATGTGTCTTGCTTTTGAAGTCATAAAATCCCAGAAGATGCTGATTCAGAAAGCAAATGGCACTGTATAAGTTGGAGTATAGTGGCAAGATTATTTATTGCTTGATCAAATGAGTTGTTGCAATAGGCATTTCACGAACTTGGATGGCAGATAAAGCTAGCAGGGTATCATCATCATGGCCAAGCAGACACTGTTTCATCATATAAAGCACTAAACACCAGGATGGGAAAAGGCTAAGGCTATCTTCATTGGCACCACAAGCATTCATCGAGATTTGAGACCCTTCTAGAAAAGATAATCATTGATTTCATGGGTTACAGGAGCACAAAACTGTTACAGGAGCAAGAACAAATGACATCTCATTGTGATATCCAACATTAAGACTAGAATGTCAATTACAACCTTAAGATTGGCCCAAAGAGCTCCAACTTGCGACAGTTGAAGGACACAACCAGACTACGCAACAATAAATCCAATTGACATAACTAGTTCAACATCAGCGTCATGACCCACTGAGAACACTACCACAATGTGCACCTCATGTTTCTTCCACTATGAATGTATGCCTGGCTTGCATTGCTAAATAAACTTTAAGGAAAAATCTAACAGAAGTGCAGGCCAGCCAAGTATAATTTCTTGACCGCCAGCAATGTTGTGTCAGTTGAACTGCGCATTGCATGATGCATATTGCGCATCATTAAACACATTCAACTACAGGATATTAATCAATGTGAATCATGTCTCATACAACTTGTGGGTATGGGACTTGTGAGGGAAACTGCAGTGGAAAAGCCACAAATAAGATTATAAGAGTGCAAGACTTTTGACTTGACTCAACATGAACCATTAAACAAGAACCCAACCCGAGAAACATGAAACACCGACAGCAGAAATTTGATGGATTGCAAGGATAATGGGTATAAACTATATCACTCTACCTTTTTAACGTAGCTTCCAGTTTTCATGTATGTTAGTAGACCCAATTTAGGGCATAGAACAACAGCAACAATTTAGGACCAAAGAGCGGAACCAAAAGCATGGTTCTGAATGATAAATTTCCATTCGCAGCTTGTTAATTAAGCATAGTACTAAAAGGATAATTATAATACAGTGCATACTGAATACTCTAAGAATATCAGTTTCATGAATAAGTCAAGATGGAAGCACATGGCATACAATAACTATTGAACAAGTATTAAATTAGAAGGGACAAAATGAAAAGTCTTACCACTATATCACCTCGAACTCCAGCTTCTTCTACAGCTTCCCGAGCTGCTGCCTCTTCAACAGTTTCATCGTTCTCCCATCCTCCCTGCAACATGAAAACAAACATAACAAAATTTCCATATGGTAACCCAGTGACATTTACCCGACAAGTTTATGAAAGTGACATGGATACAAGATAAATAAAAGCTAACACCATATATACCTGAAACTAATCTGAATGATACATTCTCATTGTAGGCTAAATAAAAAAATGTGTGAGACTTAGGTTTGTAAACAAGCTAATTAACAGCCCAATAATTGGAAATTTCATAGCAAGGACATAGGTTTCAGACCAGTAACTCAGACCATTCCAGTTACTGCATCTGGATTTCTGAGGCACAACACACTGGCTCTTGGGAACTAACTGAAGTATTAATATGTACTGCTCGTAGGGTACAAGTGTTCCAATATAGTAGTTATGTAAAGCGCCAAAACAGAACAAGTTAGCAAGAAAAGCTGCAATCCATGCAAATAACAAGCAACGGAAAAAATAAACTTGAAACTTTCACTGTTTTATTCTAATTGGTGCATGAATATTTCGATGGAGATGTTTAGAGTACAGTACCTTTGGAAACAAAAGACCAGGTCCACTCTGGGAATTTATCATGAGAACTTCCACGAGTTTCTTATGCTCGTCGTCAGAGGTTTCATTTTTATTAGTTCTATACCTAAAGGGTATGCACCTGCAGAACAATGAAATTATTCAGACAATGCATAAATGTCTCTGAGGTGATAAATCATGTCCAGACTCCGGAGAGGAAATAGAAAATAGCGATGTATAAAACATGGAACTTGACCACTCTGAACAGTAGAAACCTGCTATGTTCAGTGATAACACGGTAGATGATTGAAACAGACAAATAGACCATACGAGGACAAGGAAGCACTGAAGGCTGATTGCTGGAGCACTTAAGATACATTAAAGGCTAGTGATCTATGGTGAAGTAATGATACCACACGCAGACAGATAGTAGGTTACCTTTCTGGTTTCTCATAATGACCCTTCCAGATAGTATTGCCTAACCAAACTTGGGTTTATTTGGGTCCCCTCTTTATACCAGGAGGCAGGAGCCCTTTTTAGTGTAATTACATGTTCATATGTAATATAATGAGAAGCTTTACATATTCCCTTGTTGCTCTCACGTCTCATGATAGGCACTCGCTTCCTATAGGCTGAAGACAAGTCACAAACTCGAGTACTCGACACAAGGCACAGCAAAAAATCTGCCCTATCTAAGAAAAAACAGGAGCTATATAGGACCCTAGACAAAAACATGTGGGTAAAACAAGGCACCAATCATGAACAAACACACACACCAGGATGATCAACACTGATTTGTGGCCTTTTGCTCTCAATGACGACAAAAAGAAGAACCAATGGCACTGACCATTCCAAACTATATCTATCTATCAATACTGATTTGAGCTGCAATACAGGGCTGCTTCACACATTGAGAGACAAACTATTCATCACACACCACTATCCATTTCCATCATGCCCTAATTTTGATGCAAACAAGCAAACAAACCTGCTTTTGTATCTCAGTTCGTAATAGCCACGTTCCACAACAATTCCTAGCATATATTATACACCACCTAAGTGAAATAAACA
The DNA here is from genome assembly GCA_033239725.1 of Echinochloa phyllopogon. Lineage (NCBI taxonomy): Eukaryota > Viridiplantae > Streptophyta > Magnoliopsida > Poales > Poaceae > Echinochloa > Echinochloa phyllopogon. The sequence goes on along the minus strand of BTCW01000009.1, from coordinate 2,687,142 downwards.
AGTACCAATCTCAAATCATGTCGCTATCATCAGGTGTTGCAAGCTAAGATGCTAAGCATTGATTAAGACCACCCTGCTCAGTGCATACATCAATTCGCAGATGGCCCTGACAGCAAACAACAAGTTTCTTTTTTTTTCATTGGAACAAAAAAGAAAGCATATCCAAACGCCAGCAATCCCACAGCAAGAAACAATCGACCCCCACCACACCACCACCACGCCGAAACGATCCATTCACCAAAACCAATGCTAGCGCGCCGTACGCTGGTGAAGAATACGACGCGCACCGCACCAGGCGCCGTATTTAGGTCAAGAGGGCAATGAGCCCGCACGCACGTAGCCATCGCCCCTCCCCTCAATCTAACCGAATCCAATCAACAAAGGAACTTTGAAGCACTAGGAGCAATAATTGGGAAAGAGAATCAATCAATCAGTCAGTCTTGCGCATACCCGGCCACTAGCCGACGGCCATCCTCGTAGCGCTGCTGGTGCCGGCCCGTGCGGGCCACCAGGTCGCACATGCTGCCCGCTCCGCCGCCGCCCGCTTCTCCCGCAGCCGCGCCGCTCCTCCTCCTCTCTCTCCGGGCGGGGGGTCGTCGGCGGGCAATGCGGCGAGGGCGAGAGGGGGAGGAGAGATTTGTGCGGGGCTAGAGAGAGAGGGGAGAGAGGGAGGGAGATAGGAGGTCGGAGTTCCTTGCCGTGAGGGCGCCCTATTTTTTTTCTCTTTTTTTCTTGCTTTTTTTGGGGCGCTGGGAATCGTCTCGGGCGGCTTTTCATCTAGAGGTCGTGATGGGCGGCGTGGCGTGCTCTCCTACTCTGGTTTTCGTTGCAAAAGATACAAGTCTCTTGCATTCTTTTTTGTTTCGGTTCACTGGAATTGCATTTTACTATACGTTTTTCTTACGTTTTCTTTACTTTTCTATCTAAATTTGTCGCATTTTGAAAACTTTTCCGTATAAACTAAACGGCACGTTAGACTAAGATGGCATCACTCCGTTTAAGTTTGGGTTTTTCTTCGCCTTTTTGTTGTGTTGGCGATATTTTTGAGATGCCTTTTTTATGTGGCAGTGACACATTTTTTCACTTTGGTCGTCTCGAGAAAAGTTATAAACGTGGTCTACACAGCACGTCAGATTGAAATGGCAAGAGTTCCATTAAAATTTGTCTTTTTCACCAAATTTTTCCGCGTAAACTATATGACATGTCATATTGATATGGCATGATTCCGTTTGTGTTTGGGTTTTCTTTATTTATGTGATGGGGATACCTCTTAGTTGCCTTTTTACGTGGCAATGACACGTTTTTTAACTTTGTCATTTTTCATAAAAGTTTTGCGTGCGATCTACGTGGCACGTTAGATTGAAATGACAAGAATTCCGTTCAGGTTTGGATTTTTCTTTAGATGTGTCATTTTCTTTAATAAGAAAGAACACGAATAAGTTGTTCTAATTTCTATATTTTGGTGATATATTTTGAAAAAAAAATAGATAACCTCGACGCTCATCGCGTCCTACTTTGTCAATTGTTATGGCGTGTTCATAAAGAAACAAGTTAGGTAAGTTAGATTATATTGCATGTTATGTTGAGATGGCATGAATTATATTTGTGTATGGTTTTTCCTTATATTAGATGTTTTCTTTATATTATATATTTTCATGTTAGATTAATAGTACTTATTAATTGTCTTTTATATGGCAATGGCATTTTCTCACTATGTCAACTTTCATAAAAAAATTGTATGATTACATGGTACATCATATTGAAATGGTAAGAGATATGGATTTTTTTAGCTTAGACATATCCCACTGCATTGATGATATTCTTTAGATAATAAAAAACGTAAATATCTAAAGAAAAAATTATTATATTTTCTATGTGTCAGTGACATATTTTTTAAAAAAAATAAATTAGATAATTTCGTCACTCATCACATCTATATGAATTGCCATGACGTGTTCCGATAGAAACAAACTAGGTAAATTAGGATATCACGTATGATCTTCATTACATGGCACATCAAGTTGAGATGGAATGAGTTTTGTTTTAGTTTTTATTTTTCTTATTTCGGATATTTCCTTTTTACGTTGACGGTACTTCTTAGTCGCCATGTTTTTACGTGGTGCTGCTAACATATTTCCATACAAAAAAAGAGTTTAGATAACATCAACACCCATCATACCGACACAGTAAGGTGTGACGTATATCACACCATGATACGTGACGCATCACACCATTCCGGTAATAACATCAACAATCCAAGTCTAATTCAAGCTAGGTAAGCATTATTATACGTCACATATCATGTTTTCCATATGCTTTATATGTGTGTAATAAGATAATTCAAAGGAGGCGACTACACGGAGAGCCATCTCCAGATAGTCTTATCTGGAGAGCCCTCCTAATATGGCTGCCCGCAAGAGGAGTTTCTATTTAGGGAAAGACCACCAGGCACACATGCGGGAGATGGCCGCCACCCGACGCTGTGAGACGAGGCACGGGAAAAACGCGGGAAAAAACTACCGCCAGACGTGCGGGGAGAAAGACGTGGCAAGAAGTGCCCGAAAAAAAGAGAAGGCCCAACCGAAGGCCCAGCACCATCCAGCCCCAGCAAAAAAAAAAAAGAAGACGCAAAACAGAAAGAAAACCCCTTGCACTCCGAATCTGTTTTTACATGCAAATTTCAACCACTTTTTGATAGAGAAATCTTAAAACTAGACAGATCCATTTCATAATCATGGTGCTCTGAACATGTTACTTTACATTTTCAGAACTAAACAGTTTGACAAGATCCATTTAAGAGCATGGTGCTGTGAACATGTATGTTTTCTGCCCCGCTTTCACATGGTTGTAACTTCAGCAGAAACAGAAAATTAGAGAAATTTGTACTTCCTTGTGTAAGTGTTAGCCTTCAAGTTGAGATATGTGCCTACAAAAAACATAAAACATAGAACAGATAGATTGTGAGGACAGATGCCTGTACAAAAATAGATAGCATATCTAAATGTTACGTTCTTTTTCCAAATAGAGAACATAATATTTGATGTAGTGAAGAGGAAAGTTACAAAATTACAAAAGTTACATTCTATGGACTGTCTTTTTTTAGATAATTACTTTTTGTATATATAAGTTACTTCCTGTATTTATAACTTAACTCAGTGTCATTCACTCATTTGTGCCTAATAAGCTACTATCTGTAGTATTAATAAGTTACTTCCTCTGTTGTGTAATTTAGTGAAAAGTTATTTTATTTCATATTCAAACTATTGACAAGTTACTTCATTGTTTATACAAATACCAACAAGTTACTTTTTCAAAAGAAACCTAGTTTATGTGACATGTAAACATGAACTGCTATATGTATATGATATAAAAGAAAAAACGGCGCAGAAAGGAAAACACATTAGGAGGTCGTGTGCCCATGAAACTGTAGTAAAGATAGAGACCACATAGTTCTAAATAAAAAAAACACCTACGTAGTTGTTTGTCTGCCAATTAAAAAGTTTCTCTAATAGCAGAAATTTATATTTAGGCCGAAGTCGAATGATGAGAGAATGTGATTAAAAAGTGTATTGAAGTTATTTCAGAAAAGAAAAGACGTGTCTAGTTGCTATGACTACTACAGGCAATGCACAGTCGTTAGATTTGTTGGACACATAATCAGAGGGCATGAAGGTATCTGTAGTAAAAGACCATGTGCACCTTATCCTTGTTTTTCAAGCAAACCCAAGTTCAATCAGCATAAAAACATGAAATTTAAAAACTATTGCATTATTCATGAGCTGACCCATTGAATAGATGAACGTATCAACATAGCAAACTTGCAACAATCATGGCTAGAAAGGTATATGTTTGATATCTACCTTATGAATAGGCACCAAGCATAGTTTGACAAGAGACATATCTGCGCTATATACACACACCACAATAAGAGGAATTAATGAAGGTCATGGCACCAGCATGTTTTAAATGCACATGCAGAGTTCACAAGTAGCTAATACTACAAGACTATATAGAAAAGTACTTGCATATTTGATAGAATTTGTACTAGTTAATTACATGGAAAAACATGGATAAAATATGTTCACCAGCAAACAAAAGACGCATTACCCTACTTCACATCATACATCCAATTTTTTATTATCTTATACAATAAAAAATGACAAAAAAAGCTTCTACATGTGTGTATCACTAAATGTTTCATAGGTTACTTCCTTCATGTTTCAAAATGGAGAAAAGTTACTTTTATCGTAGGTAATTCAATGAAAAGTTACCTCCGAAATTAGATAAATACTGACAAAGCCACTTCCTAACTAAAAATAGAAAATAGAGTTCGACTGCTCGTTGAACTGTCATAAGTAGTTATGCAATTTTGGTAATTATAGAGGACGTAATCTATACAGTTGAGTATTGGTGTCAATATAATTTCCCTCGCAATGGAAAGCTGATGGAAAATAGAGTTCCAAGGCAACACGTGTATCACCTGAGACGTGCTGCTGATTTTCTTCATGTATGATATCTTCTTTATTTTGAGGATCTAGGACAACATCTGACTTTTCTCCTGCATGTAAAGTGAAAAGGATTGAGTGAGCCCTCTCTCATGTGCTATACATATAAAAATGATGGAGAAGTAATACACAAGTGAGCTAAAAACATAGACATACTAATGGAGGGTCAAACCTGACACTAACACAATGACACCGATAAAAAAACAATAAATGATAACACAATTTTGACCGGAGTCAACACCCACTAAAAAACACTAGTGCTACTGCTAGACTATCTATTTAAGTTTTGTAACTTTAAAGAATGCGAAATTAGAAACATCGAATAACACTAAGCATGGTAAAACATCATGCACAACGATATGAGATTCATAGCATGGTAATATGTCTTTACAACGGGTTATGAAGAGATATCCCTGCAACACCCAATATGCACTGACCTGACTTAGCTACACATGCTAAAAAGAATGTCACAAAAAGAAAAATCACCAAAAACTGACAAGCTACCAGACCAATATGATTACACCATCCAATTATCACAAAACAAATAACCACAGTATTTGATGTTGCTAAAAAAGACAAGCCATGTTCATGCTAGGATCATAAAAGCAATGATCAGGTGTTCCATAATCTAACTTTTTAGCCCAGTAGCAAAAATTTCACAATACCCATGCACATAAAACTGAGCGGTGTAAGTTACTTACTGTTAAGTAAAAAAATGAAAAAGCTACTTAATGTTGAACTAAATGCATGAGAAAGTTACTTACTAGTGGAATAAAAATTATAAAAAGTTATTTCCAACCGCAGAAAATGATACCTAATTAACATTTCCAGTGAAATGTGGCAGTTATTGTCATATAATGGTGATAGATTATTAGTTGACAATAAGTGCACCACATATCTACCATTTACAATACCTTAGAAGGAATACAATTAGCGATATGAAAAGGGGGGAAATGCAACTCAAAAAGCGAGATTTGGTCATTAAGGGCATGACATGGTAAAATATAGAGGAAAATACAGTCACCAGACTAGATATATATTCTATAGATTAAGCTCTTACATTGATTTGTTAGTGACACGACTCATACAAAACGCATCCTACTCAGATCCTGTGTAGGAGACACTAGACATGCTAATATAGAAAAAATAAAAAACCATATGAATATACTCACCAAGCAAACTATCTTTGGCCCAAAAGCTGCCAAGCTGCTAACCAGTCCTGAACATCAACACATGGAAAGGAATCATATCAACAATGAAACGATAAAAATGCATGAGAGCCAGGAAACTACAATAGTAGTCCATAAAATCACTTTGCTTGTTCAGTAGTGCTGGTTGTTGCAGTGTTGCGGCTACCGTAGCCAGCAGCAGCCGCTACAGCTTCTGCAGCCACCGGGGGCCTGTCGCCGAACGACGTGCTGTACTACAGCAACATAAGTGGCTGCAAAAAACAGAAGCGATCAAGCTGACTATATCTCTATACTGCCATATGAAAAGCATTGACTATAAAAACAGTAGATATCATAGCAGAACTTAATGGAGAAGCATAATGGTTGTACCTTCAAAAGTTACTTTTAATCTACAGCAATACTGATTACATAGTCACAAGGCCACAGGGGCAGCTGATTATATAGATCAAACAACAACAATTTAATATGCTCTAAATCTACAGCAAAAGGGACATTCAGGGCAGTAGCATGACTACATTCAGTACAATGAAATGTGAAGCGAATGCGAAACATGGTACCTACAAGCAGGGGCAGATCAAACAGCTATTGTGAGAGGCGCTAATGATAAAAATAGATAATCACAAGGCCACAGGGGGCAACTGATCGCATGATCAAACAATAGCAATTTAAGATGCTCTAAATCTACAGCTCGCATGATCAAACAATAGCAATTTAAGATGCTCTAAATCTACAGCAATATGGACATTTAGGGCAATATCATAACTACATTCAGCACAACGAAATGTGAAGGGAAGAAACATGGTACCTTCAAGCAGAGGCAGATCAAACAGCTATTGTGATAGACGCGAATGACAAAAACAGATACTGCATGAACAAAAAAAGTAAAAACAAATGACCAAACAATGCAAGTACATAGTGCAACACTCATACAGAAATTCTAAACCATAGTGACAAGTCACGTCTATTAATTCCTAAGACAAACAGGAGCTATATAGTCATATAAGATCAACTAGGAGCACACCAACAATAAAATTATTTTTTATAGTTCAAATCAGTGAAAAGTTACTTTCTATCCCTTGTAAAATATCGGTAAGTTACTTACTAAGTCAGATATGTGGTGACAAGTTACTTCCTAACTGATATTAGAAAAATATCGAATTACTTAAGGATAGTAATTTGGACCTTTTCCTTTAAGTTATTATTAGCACATAATTTAAGCAACCTATACATTGAGAAAAAGACTGAATTAGTTAAGCTATGCAAAAGAGTTCCCGATAAAATTTTGAATGCTGGCTAAACTCATATTATATTGAAAAATGATGGCGACTATATAACTACAACAAAACTACAGTACAGCAATGAATTGGTTCAGAAGATGAATCGGTTATTCCATTTGTTACGTGGGTGTTTATTAGATGTGGAAGTGTTTAGGCATGATGGATGCTAAAAGGTACAAAAAGCCCTGCGCCTTCGGTAAAAGAGATGAACCAATAGTAGGAACCGTTGCCTAGTTGAGTAATGCTGATGGTTGAACTCAAGGAATTAGCAAAGCACTTATAAACTGTAAATCCTAGAGTCATCGACACAACAAAATCAATGAGCAATCAAGGATGGTTAAACTCACTGAACAAATACTACATAATTTGAAATGCAGCCTTATTCTACCTAGTTGTACAGGATCCAGAATAGCATATAAAAATGATGAACGCAGTAGGTCAGTATGAATAATAACTATGTAAATAAACCATTAAATGATATCTTCACCTTCCTAGATCTGAGACCTCCAGCGTCACTGCTTGAGGAAATCGCCGGCACGTCGACGAATCCGCTACCTCCTAGCATCGGGTCGTCGACGCCGACGTCGAGATGAGCACATCAGCAGAGGTACCCTAGGCGCGCAGTACGCCGGAGTAGACCCATCTCCGCCCCATGTACTTGCTCCCTTCGACAGAAGCGCGGAGGCGACGCCTCCGCTTGCCGCCCGCTGCTTGTCCTCGATGCAGCGCCGCCACTCTGCGCTCGCTGCTTGTCCTCGACGCAGCACCGCCACTCTCCGCTCGCCGTGGTGCGCAGCCTTCGCTCACCGGTCTTCACCTCGCACGCACACGCCGCCTCTGCTCTCCCCTCGCAGATCTTTGCCTCCCCCGAGCGCGCCTCCGCTCACTGGTCTTCACCTTACCCTCGCACGCCGGATTTCGCCTCCACCCACCAACGGTTGCGTCGCCTCCGCTAGATCGAGTTGCAAGCCACGGGGGGAAGGTGGGGAAATTAAATGCGAAATGAATGGATATGCATGACTCCTGGAATTTTAAAACGATTCAATTCCACAACCACGTCCGCTCATGGGACCCACGACAAAATTGAAGGGGCAGACGTGCACGCGCGTCCGATGGAGAGTCAACGGAGATCAGAAGGGGTCTCGAGCTACTCCTATCTGGAGAGCCCTCGTCATGTAGATTTTGGGTAATTCAAATTTGTTAAAGAAACAATACGAATTACCGCTGTGTTTATTTTCTCCGGTTCTTCTGTCTATGATGATGTCATCCGTACAAATAAACGAATTTTATAGACTTAGCACTAAGCGCATTTCATTGAGTTTGTGGCATTTTTCTAAACAAAATGTCTACCGCGTGTTCGAGGCTCGCGCCATGCGCCACAGGCATGGTGTTGCCGTACGTCTCAAACTCTTGCTACCACATGCATTTCTTTTTGTCGTTCTTGTGATATATTTGAAATAGTCTAAATCTATCCACGGCGCGGTATTTCTCAAACCATTTAACAGTACCAATTGTTCATCGGTGACGTGTGCCGCGCCGCGCCTTGCCCTGCTCATCCGGTCATCCCCTGCGTGCGCCGTGTGCGGCCGCCACCGGTTCGCCTAACCGGTGGGCGCCTGCCGATCTCTTGGGCCTGACGCTGAAAAATTAGGCCCGGTGCATACATGGGCTTCATCACTTCCGCTGGCCTGCCGAGCGCGCGGGCCTCGAACACGCGGTGGCAGTGGCCCGGCCCACTGTTTGCGAGTCACACAGCATGATTGCCGGCTTCGGTTGGTTCGAATCGGAGGCAAAGTTCCGAGGTTAGGGTTTGGTGATCCTGCTTAGATTAGGTCGCGGTGGGCACGACGGCAGATGAAGAATCCACGCTCCTGATCCCGCGCCCGGCGCTGGCGGCTCGCGAGGATCCGGAGAAGCCTTTGCGAGGATCGAAGGGCGAGCCGGGGAGGAGACAGCAAGCGCATGGACAGGTGAATTGAAGGCTAAGTTCCAGAGAACAACTGCTTCCATTGATCTCGACATGGCTGCAAGGGATGGTAGTGAACAGGCTGACAAGGGCACAAGGCTGCACATGTCATCAACCGTAAATGGGAACAAGGGCTGGGGCAAATCGAAGGCCCTGACTGGGATGACGCTATGCTCAAAGAGGATATCGATTCTTATATCAAGAAGAGGTACCATGGCCTTCCTGATAATATGATGAATTGATGATGGTGAGGCTTGGGCTCCCATTAGTGACCAACAGCTTAAGGACATGGAGTTAAGGTTCGCCATATGTCGCATCAAAGCTCACAAGGTACCTATTGTTATGGAAATATCAGTCAAGATTATTGTACAAATTTTACATGTCCACGCTGACTGATCTGTGTGTAATTTGATCTCTGTGCCTTGTTTTTGTCAGATGTTGGAGGGAGTACGTGGTGCTGAGCGATGCAGAGCTGAGAGAGATGTATCCTCCGTCCACGCTTAAAGAAGAAGGGTATTTTCAGTGGCTTGAGCATCATTTCGAGTGGTACTTTGATCCTGAATACTGCAAGTATGCGCACTTGGAGGACTACCAGCGGCTAGCTCTTCCTAATAATGTGCGTACACTTATTAGCTCCATGCATGCAACTATTTCTGTGGATCAGTGTTCAATTATGCTAATGCAACATTGCAACCTATCTGTTTTCACTTTTATTGCGCTTTTTTTTTAGAACACTACGGCAGGCAAATCGCCGGCCTGAACTTCTCATTGAAAATGTGGCAAACCACAGGTTACAGCAGCAAATTAAGAACAACGCAAAGGAAAAAGGAAAAACAAGAAGAACAAGGCATGACATTGGCCAAACAACTACTGATGACGCACTAAGATCATCACCGAACAACATGCTCGCCAGCAATGACGTGGCCAGAGCGCCGCCGCACCACCCCTCGTAGCTGCGCCGCTCCATTGTCGCCCTCCATCTGAGGGACCGCCCAACGAAGGGGGACTAAAGGCGGAAGGAAGCACACAAGCTGCAACATGCCGGAAACGACGACCTTCCTTCAACTGATGATAACACCGGTCACAGCACATCCGGGCTCCACATCCCGCCATCCAGCGCCATTTATGGGGAGGAAACCACAAAAGGGGATGTTGGGAGAAGTAGATACACGACCCAGCATTTGATTTGATGGCACCATCAAGGAGAGCATTGACGGAGTAGAGGCGCCAAATGAGGATCCTTGCCAAGTCACAGCAGGAGCCTGAACCAAAGACAGCTAACAGCACAGAAGAGCAAGCTCGAAGAACCTCCAAGGATGAACCTAGAGGTCCCCATGGCTGCTGGGAGTAGAGGACTATGACAACGCCTTCAAGGAATGCGGCGTCCGAGAACGTCGCCGTCGTCAGCACCAACAGAAAGTTGGGCACAGCTTTCGCCAAGCCTCCAAGAGCCCAGCAGCCACACCAGCAAGAAAGAACAGACCATGACGCCGTTGCCGCACGAAGACAACCGCCCGCCCCCTGCTGCTTGAGCCCTCCATGGCTCGCACGAGCAGCCGGAAGGAGAGCAACGGCCGCGCGGTGAGGGCTCGACGCCCTCCGCCGCGAGAGCCCAACGTTGCAGCAGCATCACCGAGCTCGAGAGCTCTTGGTCGCCATCGATCGGGGAGACCCCAGATCCGGTAGCAGGAGGGCCGGATCCGGCCAAGGAGGCCTCGGATCCGCCCCCATGGGACGCCATGGCCGCCGACGCCCTCCAATGTCCAGGAGCTCGTGCGTGCATGCGGGCCTCAACACGCCAGCCACAAGCATACGTTCTTCCCAGCCAACCTGCAAGTTTCTCCGGTATAGATGTGTCGCCGTCGCTTCTCTGATCGGCGAACAGGGGCATATTCAATTCGAAAGCAGACGTAGAGCTAACCCGGCCGGGTCCCTTTGTACATACTTAAATCGTATCCTTTTCAGTGAACCCCCGTACCACGCTGCTTGCTCCACGTCTGTGTGGGGGCTACAGAATCACAGATCAATCTGAAATTATTTTGTCGATCACGTCAAACAGCTGGAGCACGTTGAATTTCGTTGCTAATTGTCTGAAGAGAACAGCAGCACCCTGAGGAGAAATTAGTGAGAATGTGGTCGATGCCACCGTAGGAGCAAGGAAGAAACTTGCAGTAAACACTCTCTCTCCTCTTCCTGTCTAATCAATTTAATCCCGTCTCATCATCCGTGTAATCGCTTGTGTACAAGGCTGGATAACGTAAATACTTGGCAATCGATGTCAAGCAAAAAAAATAAAGCCAACGAAAATTGCTACTGTGTACACTCCATTAAATAAAAGCTGTATACATATATATACATCAAGCAGCAAAGGCGGTGATCTTCGTTTTCGTCATTTAATTCCGTCCCATCCTAGGCCAACCAGCACAGCAGCTGCTGTGACGTGCCAAGGAGGATCCGATCTTTTTCCAGACCCTCCTCCCCTCCTCGCGGAACTCGTGAGCTCCCTCCCCTCACGTCCCGGTCCACCCACCACCATCTTTGGCCCCGTTTAGTTCCAAAATTCCACTTCCAAATTTATTATGCAAAAAGAAGATTCCATATCAAATCAAAATGTCATAACATGTATGGAGTACTAAATGTAGATAAAATTAAAAACTAATTGCACAGGTTTATTGTGCTCTGCGAGACGAATATTTTGAGCCTAATTAATCAATTTTTGGACAATTTTTTACAAATACAAACGAAATGCTACAGTGACGCAATGATTACGAAATGACATCATACTCCAAATTCACCCTTCCAAATTCAACATCTAAACACCACCTTGTTGGTCCATGCACGGAAGGTGTTCTCCTTGTCCCTGGTCGATTGCTTCTTGGGCCACGTAAACAAGCGGCGCTGCCAGGGGTGGGTGGCTCTGGCTGGGCGCCGGAGAGCGGAGAGGCGGAGACATCAGACATAGGCTTGGCAGCTCGGCAGTCCGGGGGGCCAGGACTGCAGGAGGAGCGAGGAGGATGTCAATGCCATGGGCGATGGCCGTGTCCGTGGTCGACATGGTGTGGGCGCTGCTCGCGGCGTGGGTGTCGACGTGCCTGTCCGCCGCCACCGCCGTCGCCCGCGCCGCCCGGACCGGCGAGATCCGCCCCCTGCATATCGCCTGACGGCCGGGGTGGGTGACGACGTGCTGACCTGCTGTGTCTTGGTGCGTGTACGAGGAGCTCTCTCTAGCGGTGTTCCTTCCAATAGGTGATCGGCTCATCCTTCCCCCGCGTAGTGTTTCGATGCAGCTGCTGTATACTACAGTATTATTTATTGTGCATACAATTGGCATTGGAACTGGGATTGGTATGGTATCACAGTTGATGACAGTGTTGCTTGCTACTCATCTCGCTTCATCGTCCGGATGCCTCCTCAGCTTGATTCATTTTGATGATGGCTTTCCACGGCTGACTCGCGGTTCATCTTCTCGTAATGTTGGTCGATAGAGACAACTCTCAACAGGCTACCAGTGAAATCTTTCAGATGTTTTGTATGAGCCATATTTGTAAAATCGGCCGTACATCGCAGTTGTTACACATGATAATGTATGAAAGCCAGTGATTGATTCCTTTATTCATGCGAAGCCTTAGAAATAAGTCGGCGCAAAAATCTCGATAAACAACCTATGATCATCTGATCATCAGGTAAGGTTTCTTCTTTTGCAACAATTGACATTTGATAAGTAGATGAGAACAAATTTTAATGTTTCAAATTGCTCTTTCGATAGACGCTATGGGAGAGCCATCACATATCGGGGCAGTCAAAACTCACAGCTCATGAATCCCTATAACACCAAAGTAAATCGTAATTGATGGTAGCTTGCTACCATTTACTTCGATAAAATCAAATGGAATACTACGAGCCAAACGGAACTTGGTACAACACCAACTCATGTTTCAACTAAATGCTCAGCATTCAGCATGCCGGCAACGAAACTGAATCCCAACTGCAGACTAGTGGAAGTACTGAGCAAAAATTTATAGTAACAATATTTAGCAGAGCTAATTTAGCCACAACAGATTATCAGATACGGCATTCTTTGGAGCCAGATGAAGTCGTGGATTATAGTATCTGAAACCCCACTAGGCCGCACAAATTATAGCTGATGACATGTCTGTACAAAACGTTGGTTTCTCTCCCGGGTAAAAGCCCAAGCAGCGAAGCTCAACAAGCATGGATCCAGCTGATGTTGCGAAGTTGAGCTGTGGGAAGCACTTTATTTCCCCACTGTCCAGGAGGGCATCAAGAGGACGAGTTCTTCCGAGCTGCATAAACCCGGTAAGCAGCTATTCCAACAACTGCAACAGCAGCTCCAACTGCAAATTGTATAGTATCAGCATGAGTTAGAAGCGATAGAACTTCCATAAGGACCGACTTTATTAAAGCATTAGCAGCAACAGCAGCAGGGCATATTTCTAAAAATTGCACAAATGTACTCTTACAATTCTATGTTTGGTGCAATGTTACAATAAAAGTGTGACTCACCAGAGACAACCATTAGGGAACGGTTTAGAAGTTGACGATATTGCCGCCGCGTTTTTCCAGCTTCAGTCTCTGGAATGCTCAAATGAGGCTGCTGTGCTGCATGAACTATTCTGGAGAAAACATTGTTTAAATCTCTCAACTTCACACTGATAGGAATTGGTGTTTCAATTCCCATGTCTTGGCTCACCTGAAAAGTAGATATTTTTACAGTTACTTCTATTGGGAAATAAATAAGGTGACTTCCATTGTATAGAAAAAAACCACTCATACTGTCAACAAAATAGCAAATAATCCACCATCACCTAGATACGACTTCGGAAGGTACTAAATAGAAGTGTGGAAAGCAGCAAAATGATACTAGATATCAAGACTTTTAGCATAGTAATTGCAGCAGGAAGAGGCCAGTTGCATCAACAGAAAGTCATCCTAGAGATAATTCAACAATCTAACACATTATTTACACTTTTTCATTAGTTCCAGAATATGTATAAAGATTTGGAAAGAGTTAATAAAATGTCACACGTAACTTTTCCTAAAAGAAAAGATCAGTGTATAAAAGGAAAGTGTGTTGACACAATAGAGTTATACCACAAATCTTTCCTAAAAGAATATTTACAGCCTTTCATTTTTGCTGCATAAATGTTGCACTAGCACAGTGATACCACCATTATGTATATTTTATATGATTCTTATGGTTTTTCTGGTAAGCCAAAAAACTAGGAGAACATCACAAGGAAGCACCTATGTTTACCATATAGCACAGCAACTTAATATACATAAATACGACCGAAAGCCAATCCCTATACCTAATCTTGGTTCAACTAGCCAACTATGCCTACAGAAAATTAAATGCAAAAACGCTTACCCTAGTTGATTCTTGGAGAGCTTGTGCACATTGGTCAAGATCATCTTTCGCAGCAACTATCAGGCAAGGAACTTCGTAGCCAGTATTTTCTCCATGTGTAGCCACCTGCACAAGCAAGTCTCTTGCTCTTTGCCAAGAAAATTCATCACAGCTGCCAATACAACAGATTGAGTCAGACTATTAAGCAATAAGGTAGGTGAATTTATGTCAATTGAGGTCATAGGCTGAAAAGGAAGATATATAGCAGTGTAAACAAGATTTATTTGTTGGAACTTCTGAAAGTTTTTCCAGATTGTGTTTCATTCTTCAAGAGTGAGAAAAATTACTGTGACCATAGTTTCAATGTTGAACTGTTAATTGTGATCTCAAATACAGTCATAGTAGGGCTAGCCAAACCAATTAACTGGGTCACTAGAACCATGTGATCTCGGCCAACTACCACCAGTTAACAATATAGACAAAATAAGCCACCACTCAGAGAATGGTGCAACGGCAGACACTGAGGCAACCTAATTAAACCTTGCTAATAACATTTTATTCCAAAAAAATCAAGGACTACAACATCACCACAACGTTTGCCATCAATCTAACAAAAACAGTTAATATTAGCTTAGCACAAAGCATAGGACTACAACGTCACCACAACGCTTTGTATTAAGTTAGCACAAGCATACAATTGGAAGAAAATATGTGATTAGTTATGAAAGTCTTGTCAACAAAATGAACTGATACCACTAATAGGGAGAACAATCAATCACTATAAAGTTTATCATGAGAGTTGCAGGTTACAGATAAATAAAAGTATACTTTTTAGAACACTGTACCTATCATAAACAAATACTGCTACATCACAGGGCGCCAATGATTCCCTGTCAGACAGTAACGATCTCACATCGCCTTCAGGAATTTCTCTCAGTATCAGCGTCTTTCTAGTTCCCTTCAATGAATTATAGATTATAGCATTGAATCAGACTATAATAAACAAGAGCTAAGCAACTCATCAGAACTAAAGGAAACCTCAACTTTACTTGCAGATACGATAAAATTACATAGAATACATAGGTAAATAATCCATAAAATGTTATAGACCCTAGCCAAAGGAGATATAGTTGGGTCAAGACTATTAGGGGCTTAACAAGTATACTGGTATTCAAGTTGTGGAAACAGACTTAAAGTTGCATCAGCATAAGTCCACAAAAATACATACATCAGGCAGTTCAACAGAATTTGTTGCAAACCGTTCACTGTTTGGCAGAGCGTCAGCATGTTGCCTGTTACAGGTGAATCAAATCAAATCAAAGAAGATCAAATAAACAAAATATATATGACAAGAATATCAAGAGGGTAAAATAATAGGAAATGCATGGTGTAACCTTCCAACGAATGATTGGAGCAATGATGTCTTTCCAGAACCTCTGGCACCGAAAACATAACACTGGAATACATTTCTTTGAGTCAGTTGTTTTTTACGATCCACTCTTCTTTTCCTTGTGACAGTAAATGCTGAACCAAACTCGCCCGGATAGCCAACATACACAAGGTTGGCATAACTATTTGTCGGATCGAGAAGTGTCATAAGAGCCCACTGCATAGCAAAATTCTTATTCAGCAATGATCACATATATAGATATAGCATGGTAAAATAACAAGAACAGAAAATACGTTGCAATGCTTCCAACACTCTGTAACACATACTTATTTCATACCATGCACTTTCAAGAAACTATAAACAGAGCATGGCACTTCAACTTAGGAAGTAATTGATCATGCTTCAGATTGCCTATGAAACTCAAATTTACAGCAAAGAATTTATTTACTTCATAATCTTGCATATTGAGTGTAAGATTATGAAGCGTAGAGTCGTACACACAAAAGATTATACTTTAAATAAAGCGTAGTCGTACACACATAAAAGATAACATTTGTTTGGACCTTCTAAAAGCAACAAGGGCAGCTGAGGACTGCACCAATGAACACAATGCATAGAACTAACTTATACACAAGGAATACACAATGGTACACAGGAAGAAGTTTAGCTTTCTTATGTTGTGTCCACACAAGGAATATGTACTTTCACAAATAGGATCTACAGTACCATTCAGGTTAAAAATTGTGCATCTCAGAACATTACGCGAAGTACAGGATAAATACCTTGGAAAGAAACCCTTCGAGCGACAGACCACCCAAGACATTCTTTTCAGCACAGTCTTTATATGGGTCAGAAGACCATGGGCTGAAACATGCCACAGAAGAATGAATAGATATATCGCAAGGCTGTAACAAACAACACATTCTACCAAGACAATGGAGGAACTAATGCTGGGTTTTCCAACACCTTTCCATAAAGTCAATTATTAGCAGTTAAGTTTGAACTAATATGCAGAATGACTGATTTCGTCTATTAACGTCTTACTTTTCAGGTGCTGTTGAGAAAAGGTCCTCCAGCTCACTAGGTAGTAAAGCACCATCCTGGATATACATAAAAATATAGTAGAACAATCAAATCGGATATAATTTTAACTTAAATATGTTTAGAATTAAAAATGCATATAAGAGTGAATCATTGAGTACCAAATGCACCAGGACAAGATTACTATGTATAATAAAAACAAATGTGTTCACTTAGCTTACATTATCAATGTCAAACATGTTGAATATCCCTTTCAAGAATTCAACCACTTCACTTGTCATTTCCAGTGTCTGCAGAAAAAAACTTTATTACTTTGCCATCAACAAAGAAATATTCCTGCATGAACCCAGTAATAGAATATACCAACACACTACTGAAGCAATTATAAAAGTATCGATGCTAGCGACAGAAGTATGATATGCAGTGAACTACATACATAAATAATAGCACTACAACAAATCAGCTAAAATAGTAGACTGTAGAATGCTTTAACAGACACCAAAAGTACAACAAATTCAGTTTAAGTTATAGGGAACATAATAAACACACAGGTACAATAGAACAGTGTTGACAATCCTGAATTCAAGGGAAGTGCAAAATGATGATCAGGGCAAAGACACAGATATTGACATTGAAAGATTTTTGAAGGAAACAAAACATTACTTGATCAGGAGCTCTTTTGATGGGCATTGCAACGAGATCATCCCTAAGCTTGATATCATTGTCATAACCAAATTTCCTCAATACAGTCCATGTAGTTTCCAGACGACCTTTTTCAATAAATAGGGCGTGCAGAAAAAGGAACCCAGTCAGGGTAAGTCCATTATCATTTACGCCTTCAGGCATCTTCTCCTGCACAACTCTCTTCACGCCTGCAATTTCAGCAGGCTGGAGAGGAGCACTGAAGCATCGGACCTGTAAATCAGTAAGAAAAAAAATATCAACATCACCAGAAATAAAAATATAAATAATCAAACAACCATGCAGTCTGCTGCTAGTGAATAAAAACCTGGAATTCATTGAGCTCCACATCACTGAGAGCACCATCCTTGTCATTATCACATATAATGAATATCCGCTTTAAAGCTCTCACACAGCGAGGCTTCAGAGATTGTAACTCTTGATCAAAGAGAGGAGCAGTAGGGTGAAGCACTGCCTTCTGGGCATAGTAGAAGACCTCGGGCACCTGCAGGAAAAAAACAACATCCATAATGATTCTAATCAGGACCAACAAATGCCAAGAATCACACCCAAAGCGCAATTACCAACACAGTAATAGAATTGTTTTACAATCAAATTACAGTGAATGCATGTCTGGAGCACTACATGTGAGACTACATGTGAGCCTTAATCTAATGTATCTGGCAATTGAGCATATTGGTCCCTGTCCCCACACCAAGTTCATATATAAGTATATCATGACAGTTAGTATGAAATATTTGGGGTTAGAAACACCTAATCACTTGTTATTGAGATGAGGGATAACCTGGATCTGCCGAAGAGCGGAGCATTCGATGCAGGTCTCAATCTCGCGGAATGACTGCATGATGGGTGCCATAACCTGCTCAAGGCTAACCTGCTGCTCATCCCTCAGGTCCAGTTTGCACCCTACCACGATCACTGGAGCCTTCAACTGCATCAGACAAATCAAGCAGTACAAATCACAATGGGCAACCCGAGAAATAATCAATCATACGCAATTTAAACATACGCAACGAACCCCGCCTTAATGTGCACGGCGGCATTACCTGGAGTCGCCGGAGCTCGGGGAGCCAGAACGCACTTAGCCGTTCTAGCGTGGCGGGCCGGTCGCAGGCGTACGTGAGCACCACCGCATCGGCTGATTGGCACTCAGCAATCAGCTTCGGCTTCTGCTCCGGGCTGCAACCACAAGGAGACACAGAGAGACGACGAAATCAACATCCGCACAGACTGGAATCCCAGTATTCCGCGAAGATCTGATGAATCCGAGATGCGGGGGATGTGCGAACCTGGACGATGTGTCGATGATGGTGATGGGGACGCGGTCGGGGAAGTAGTCGGCAGGGAGGCGGGTGGGGGGCATGACGCGGGGCACGTTCTCGGGGAACTGCTCGGTGGCGAGGGCGACGACGAGGCTGGACTTGCCGGTGCCGGGGTCGCCGATCACGACGATGCGGACGCCCGACTTGCCCGCCAGATTCGCGGCCGCCGCCGGGGACGCCGCGCCCGCCATGCCGCTCGTCTCCTCTCTCTCTCCCGCTCTCTATCGCCCCCCTCGGCTTAGGGTTTTGCGGGATTTGGGTGGGGCGCTGGTGCGGCTGTGTGCAGCGGCGTCTGTCAGCGTGTGGGGTCCGGAGGGGGAAGTGGGCTTGGTCCTGCTCTTACTGGGGGTAGGAGTAGGACGCGGCGGTTGCTTCGGCTTGGAGTGGACGAAAAGGAAAACAGAGAAGAAAAAAAAAGGAAAAGGCTTTGGATTGGCTACGGCTTGCTTCCGTGGGAGACTTCGAGCTCGGGACGATAAGGTGTGTATGGGCTCTTTATTCGTCGAGGATGGGGTGGGCTTGTATAATATCCCACTGCCTTGGGCGAACTGGGCCATTGAACGGCCCAGTTCTAAGCGGAGGAGGACACTGAGCGTTAGTTAGGTGCGGTATTTTCTTTCATTTTTTTCTCATCCTTAAATTGGTTTGATTTGACTTGTTGAGTCGTTATCTAGATTTGCAAATTATTAGTAGGACATTAGGAAGATTTTGTGATGCATCCGGTCCAGATATTGGGTCGGCCAAGGCCCAACAAATTAAGGTTGCCCGGACCCCAGCAGTTCTTAGGCACACCCACTCGAGAAAAGGCTCAATCGCCCCAAAAGACTAGTCTGATAGGGGAAGGGTGGCTCTCCCTTTTAAGGTGGCTTCCTTCTCCTTCGCTAAGCAAGGTGGGACAATTCGGACGTGCACAGCTGTCGCCTACACTGTCGTGCGCCTGGCCAAACCGCGTGCACACGGCTGCCGCCTACACTGTCGTGCGCCTAGCCAAACCGTGCTCCCGCTGGACCACGACACGCCGCCTACACTGTCGTGCGCCTGGCCAAACCGTTTCACGACTGCCGCCTACACTGTCGTGCGTCTGGCCAAATCGTGTCCTGGGATGTCCTCATCATTCCCACCCCTTTAAACGAAGGCCCAGCTCTGATACCAAATGATGCATCCGGCCCAGACATGGGGTCGGACGAGGCCCAACAAATTAAGGTTGCCCGGACCCCAACAATTCTTAGGCACACCCACTCGAGGAAAGGCCAAGTGGTAATCAGAGACTCAGGTATTACCGTCGATCTCAAGGTAATAATGATCCTTACGCCAAAGTTAAATTTACTATACCATCTTTTTATGGGTGTTATGATGCGGAAGAATATCTAGATTGGGAGATGACGGTAGAACAAAAATTTGCTTCTCACCTTGTTCCTGATAAACATAAGGTTAGACAAGCAACTAGTGAATTTAAAGATTTTTCTATAATCTGGTGGCAAGAATGTGCTTCATTAAACATACAACCAGCTTCATGTAATGAACTTAAAGTTGCTATGCGTGATCGTTTTGTTCCTGCCTCTTATAAGCGTGATTTGCGTAAAAAATTGCAACGTTTAGAGCAGGGAAATATGTCTGTTCAGGAATATTACGCCGAGCTACAGAAGGGTATGGTTCGTTGTGGGGTAGTAGAGGATCCTGAGGATAAAATATGTCGTTTTTACGGTGGTTTGAGACGTGATATTCAGGACATTGTTGACTACAAAGAGTTTACTACCACCAACCAGTTGTTCCAGCCTTGTAGAAAAAGAATTGCAGGGACGAACCAAGACCTTCACACCGTCACCAGTCGCAAGTGATCGTCCGACGCCACCAGCGAGTGCACGTTCGACAACGCCGGCGCCTTCTGTGGAAGTACGTAATATGCAGGTTCCACAACACAAGAAGCCACTTTCTACCTCTACTGATAAGGGCTCGTCAAGTAAATCTGCTAGCATCGTGTGCCACCGCTGCAAGGGCATGGGCCATGTCATGAAGGATTGTCCAAGTACTCGTGCTTTCCTCGCTTCGCCAGATGTTAATGGATATGTAAGTGCTAGTGATGTTGAAGATGCATTAGTTGTTGCGACTAATTTTGTTGCAGATTTGGAGGACGACAATGAGGCTATAGCAATTGACTCCGAGGCTGCATCAGTGGGGTTTTGCTTAGATTAATCCGTCGAGAACAGTTTCGCCGTTATCGGTTTGTAGAACCCCAACTTTTGATCTTAATCATACATCTACAGTGTCACTTCAATTTGAGAGCTGCTTCTTTCGAGTTCTTGCTTGTGTTCTTCGTTTCGCGGGCAGGGATTAGCCTTCTTGGCGAGGTCAACCGGGTCGTGACACGGTTGATAACCAGAGGAGTCGTGGTGCTAAGATTGCGGGGTTCGAGTTTGCTGACTTGAAGCCGGATCGGTGTGTTGCGTTCCGCCCAAAACGACTTATCCTTCACCTGACGGAAGATCGGGCATCCCGTCCCCATCAAGTGGTAATCAGAGACTCGGGTATTACCGTCAGGATTTACCCTAGTTTAGATTTGTGTTTTCATTCACCCTATAGTCCAGAAAATTGCCTACAAAAAATAATTTTCCGCTGTCCTAGAACCCTTTTACGCCTTGCAAATTCGTTTTCAGATTGGCTTTGTTGAGTTCATGTCTGTGGTCGAGTCTTGTTGCTAGTTAGGCCGTGTTCGTGTCGTAGTTCAATCGCCCGTTGCGTGTGATTTGTTTGTTTCCGCCGCTATCCCATCCACCACCGTCACCAGATTACAAGTCGTTCCACTCCATAACTCGACTTGCCCTCGCTAGCCGCCTTGTGTGAACTACTGCTGTGCATGCCCTAGATAGGTTGCGAGCCGCCCTATGTTCATCGCCTTGCATCGCAGCCCTTCTTGGTTCATCGTGCAAACCCTAGCCGTCGCTGCGTATCCTGCCGTTTTGAGCCTCCAAAAGAACCAGATCTTGTGCCTCTCGAAAACCATAATTTGAGGTACCTTCAAAAAAATGGGCATAACTTTTCGCTCGGTGCTCCGTTTTAGCTCAATTTTTTACAGCAGCTTCGTGACTCCATTGTGAATCTAGATATTATTACGCATCATATCGCCCATAAAAAGATGGTATAGTAAATTTAACTTTGGCAAATGATGCATCCGGCCCAGGCGTGGGGTCGGCCGAGGCCCAACAAATTAAGGTTGCCCGGACCTCAACAGTTCTTAGGCACACCCACTCGGAGAAAGACCCAATCGCCCCA
Organism: Echinochloa phyllopogon; assembly: GCA_033239725.1. NCBI lineage: Eukaryota > Viridiplantae > Streptophyta > Magnoliopsida > Poales > Poaceae > Echinochloa > Echinochloa phyllopogon. Next base: position 2,665,111 of record BTCW01000009.1, on the reverse strand, counting down.
AAATACTAGTCTGATAGGGGAAGGGCGGCTCTCCCTTCTAAGGTGGCTTCCTCCTCCTTCGCTAAGCAAGGTGGGACAATTCAGATGTGCACAGCTGCCGCATACACTGTCGTGCGCCTGGCCAAACCATGCTCCCGCTGGACCACGACACACCGCCTACACTGTCGTGCGCCTGGCCAAACCGTCTCACGGCTGCCGCCTACACTGTCGTGCGCCTGGCCAAATCATGTCCTGAGATGTCCTCATCATTTTGCACCTTTTATGTGAAAGCAAAATTTAAAAGACGTTCATCTTAAAATTTCTTCGAAATTTACAAAAGTACACGGTCACGTGAATTATGCTATAGCTCAAAACTCCCGCTTCTGTTACTTCACCACAAGACTTGTTCACAACCTTTTGTGTGTGTGTGTAATAATCTCCGAACATAGAGGCTTAGCCGACGTTTGAGTCGACATACATACGTACCGACGCTGTAAAACGACGCTGAGAAGAAAAAAAAAACCATCGCGTTCGATCCAACCGCATACGAGAGGCTGGTAATTCAGCTCGAGTGTGGTCATTGGCACTCGCATGTCGCTCACGGGTACACGTCAGCCCGGGCCGTAACGTCACGGGCTCACGGCAGCGACGCACGAGCGCGAGACTACTACAGTAGCGGGCAAGGCGCCAAAGGCAGCCCTCGTGCCCAATATCGTCGGCGAGTTGGAGATCGGGGCAAGACGTCGTACCGTCGGCGTCGATGCAACGGCGTCGATGCCCAATTGGAACACCAAGAAGGCATGGCTGGCTACTTCGCCATGTGCCGCACGCGCGAGCGCCACCATCCACTCATATTCTGGCGCTGGCTCTACCTCCCCGGTCTCATCTATCATCTCTCGCTCTCGCCACCACGAGACGTGTGTGTGCCGGATTAGGTTCGGCGACGCGACGTGTATGGCTCTGGCTTTCCGACGTGTATGGCTCTGACTTTGCTTGGTACGAGACACACTGATCGTGATCGAGGCCTATAACATACGGTGGCCGGCCTAACAATGTGCGGGCTCACACCTGAGATTTCCAGACTCTGTCCGCCGGAGGCAGGCGGCGACCTAGCGACCACGTCCGCCGCGGCCTCCTCGCCGTCGCCCTCCTCCGCGAAACGGTGCGTGCCCTACTGCCCTGCCCCTTCCTACGCTCAGGACGGCAGCAGCCACGGGAATTTACAGCTGGGTTTAGACATATCTTTCTGGTGAATTTGAACCAGACACTTAAGATTCTTTGTGTGGGTTTGCAGGATCCAGACTTAATTCTGGTATCTAATCTGGTAACCATGCTTTTGTTGGTACTGGCTTGAGAAAGCATATCGGAGATTGCAGTAAAAGACATTTTGATATGCTTTTGCTACGCTGTCTGCTTTTCCTAGATTGCAGTGAAAAGCATTTTTTTTCTTCTCGCTAGCTAATTCACCTCCTTTCACCTTTCACCAACACGAAATGCATGATTTAGCTTAGTCGCGTTCTACTACATTCAAGTGACTGCCATCAGACTGTAATTGATCATGGTACATGTATACCAACATGTAACTTCACCAGACACTTTAAATCCCGTAGCAGCGATCTGAAGCGACAGTCAAGCTCGTCTGTTGCCCATTCGCTACAACCATGCAGACATACAAAATCCAAATTCACTTCTACTCTCAAGAAAACCAACTATCTTATCCAACAGCCTTTACACTTGCGATGATGAATTTGATCGAATGTTTTCTTCTGAAGCACAGTTTGGACGGGAAGGTCGCCCTCGTCACCGGTGGTGCCAGCGGTATCGGTGAAGCCATCGTTCGCCTCTTCAGAGAGCATGGCGCCAAGGTCTGCATCGCCGACATCCAGGACGAGGCCGGCCAGCACCTGCGCGACGCCCTCGGCGACCAGGACGTCATGTTCATCCACTGCGACGTCACGGCCGAGGCGGACGTGGCCGCCACCGTGGACGCGGTGGCCGGGCGGTTCGGCGCGCTGGACGTCATGGTGAACAACGCCGGCGTCACGGGCGGCAAGGTCACGGACATCCGCGACGTGGACTTGGCCGAGGTGCGCAGGGTGTTCGACGTCAACGTGCACGGCGTGTTCCTGGGCATGAAGCACGCGGCGCGCGCCATGATCCCGCGGGCGCGGGGCTCCATCGTGTCGCTGGCGAGCGTGGCCAGCGTCCTCGGCGGCGCGGGCCCGCACGGGTACACGGCGTCGAAGCACGCCGTGGTCGGGCTCACCAAGAGCGTCGCCGCGGAGCTCGGGCGCCACGGGGTGCGCGTGAACTGCGTGTCGCCGTACGGCGTGCCCACGGCGCTGTCCATGCCGCACCTGCCGCGGGGCGCGCGCGCCGACGACGCCGTCAAGGCCTTCGTGGCGTTCGCCGGCAGCAAGGCCAACCTCAAGGGCGTGGACCTGATGCCCAGGGACGTGGCCGAGGCGGTGCTCTACCTGGCCAGTGACGAGGCCAAATATGTCAGCGCGCTCAACCTCGTGGTGGACGGCGGCTTCACATCCGTGAACCATGAGATGAACCAGTTCGAGGATTAATTCGAGCTGTTAGCAGAATCCTTTCCCATTTGATCGGCATCAAAGTTTTTTTTAGCTGTTCGCTGTTATACGGCTATACCACAAGTATCTATTAGCTCTCGAATCATTGGATCACCACACAACGAATGTTCCATGTGAAGTCGGAGTACCTTAGAAAAAACAATCCAGTTCTCGGAGTATGAAACTTCAGCTTAAGTGTCAACACTTCACACTTGCCAACTGCCACGTTGCTCACGCCTGCCGGCCATGCAGGGCCGCTAGTCGTACGAGCACGATTGCACGAACACGAGGTTGCTGTACAATAGTTAGGTTGCCGCACCAGTCGCAAAAAATGTCGTTCTGCTTGAAAAAATGTTGCACTCCTTGGACGGCCAAACTTGACTAGAAGTGTAGACCAAGTATTCCAAAAGATTGTATATAGTAAGCTAAAACAACAAATATTTCAAATCCAAAGGCAGCATGAAAGCATATGGGAAAATAGGAATGAGGAGAGAAACAAGATGAATGAAAACGTGAGACATTAATAAGAAAGTGGTGTTTGGAACACATTAAAACATGAAAGACCCGTGAATAACAATACTAAACAAAAACAAATAAATAAACAAACAAACATTGTAACACAACCAAAATCAAAACACGTGGGACATATCGGGAGCCTACTTCATAGTCCAAGAGTTGATTTGGTTTGTGAAGCGGATGAAGATGAAGGCGCCTGTGGTAGTTTGCTAGGTCATAGTGCTCTCATTTTTTATTTCTTTTTTCATTGGCTGTGTGCATCTTAGTTATGCAGAGGCCGGGTTGGATCTTATGTAATTGTATCACCTTGATGTAATTGTTTAAGATCAATAAAGCTTCCTTTTTTTAAAAAAGAACCGAAAGGAACACGAACGGGTCTCTATCTGCAAGGCGCACGGCTCATCCCATTCAATCTTATCTCTATCCATTCCTGATTATCCTCCTGCTAAGTTTGTTGCTCATCCTTCCTCCACGTCTAGATCAATCTCAGTGAAAGTTTTATGGAAAGTTTTATGATATTAAATGTGCTGGTGTGGCATAGGAGAGAGACGGAAGAATTTTATGGTATGAAACTGTGGCATAGTTGATCTAGATAATCATGTAGTGCAACTGTGCACTGAGACTGCCACGGACTCGGGTCAAGGCGCTCCGCGGCGTGTTCAATACCAGCGGGCTGGGTCGAAATGGCTTATTTCGGCCTGCTTGCCTCAGCAGGCTTCGGCGAAAAATATTCGAATTGGAGCTTATGGCCATGTTTAGTTCCAGAATTCTCACTCCCAAATTTACTGTGCAAAAAGAAGATTCCTATCACATCAAAATGTCATAGCATGCATGGAGTACTAAATATAGATAAAATCAAAAACTAATTGCACAGTTTTGTTGTACTCTGCGAGACGAACATTTTAAGCCTAATTAATAAATTTTTGGACAATTTTTCGCACATACAAATGAAACGCTACAGTGGCCGGCCAGACCGCTGCAGACCCGAATCGGCAGTGCCGATTCTGGACGTAAACACCGCCTATGTTCGTTTGCATTCCACCACGGCACCACGTTGACCCAAACAAACACCACGTGGCCGGGAATTGTCTCCTCCTCGGATCCAACAAGGGCCCAGCGTGTCTTTACGAAACACCAGTACACCACACGGAAGGCCTGCTTCACTTGACGACATGCGCGCGACAGTGCGAGTGCGGTCTCCACTCTCCACTGAGCTTCCCCTGATCCCCTCTCCCCCTCCCCCCATCGTCCTCGCTCTCCGCCACGAGCCCACGACGACGCGCACCGGATTTCGGCGACGCCGGAGGCAGGCTCCGATCCAGAGGCGATGTCCGCCGCCGGCTCCTCCCCGTCCTCTTCCTCCCCCACGAAGCGGTGCGTGCCCTGCTCTCCCCTTCCCCCATCCATGGCTTCTCTGCTGCACAGCGCGCTTGCTGGCTTGCTGCTGCAGTTGACGCCTTCTTGCCAAAAGAACGCCGATTAGCCGATTTGATGCCGCGATATCTTGATCGAGCTCCCATCGTCTTGCTGTGAAATCCGATGAATCGAAGGATCCACCCAGCAAAGTGCCGGTAGTCATCTTTGGAGGAAATTCTGTGCCAAGTGTATCCTTAACAATTCTACTGTACTACGTATATAGTACTGTTCCGGACTTGCAGTATACATCAGCATACAGTTGATCGTGGATGTTGTAATTGTACCAGCCACAAGGATTAGGAAGGAATTAGTAGAAATCTTTGATGAATCTGACACTGAATCCAATCCAATTATAATGTCATGTGGTACAGAGCTGCAGGACTCAGGCAGTTGATAGCTAATTCTGGTACTGAATCCTTAAGTGTGCGTTGTCCTTGAAGCACAGGTTGGCAGGGAAGGTCGCCCTCGTCACCGGTGGTGCCACAGGTATAGGTGAGGCCATCGTTCGTCTCTTCAGAGAGCATGGCGCCAAGGTCTGCATCGCGGACATCCAGGACGAGGCCGGCCGCCAGCTGCGCGACGCCCTCGGAGACCAGGACGCCATGTTCGTCCACTGCGACGTCACGGTGGAGGAGGACGTGGCCGCCGCCGTCGACGCGGTGGCCGGGCGGTTCGGCGCGCTGGACGTCATGGTGAACAACGCCGGCGTCACGGGCGGCAAGGTCAATGACATCCGCGACGTGGACTTCGCCGAGGTGCGCAGGGTGTTCGACATCAACGTGCACGGCGTGTTCCTGGGGATGAAGCACGCGGCGCGGGTCATGATCCCGCGGGCGCGGGGCTCCATCGTGTCGCTGGCGAGCGTGGCCAGCGTCATCGGCGGGATGGGCCCGCACGGCTACACGGCGTCGAAGCACGCCGTGGCCGGGCTCACCAAGAGCGTCGCCGCGGAGCTCGGGCGCCACGGCATCCGCGTCAACTGCGTGTCGCCCTACGCCGTGCCCACGCCGCTGGCGATGCCGCACCAGCCGCTGAGTCAGCGCGGCGATGACGCTCTCAAGAGCTTCCTGGCCTTCGCCGGCAGCAAGGCCAACCTCAAGGGCGTCGACCTGATGCCCAAGGACGTCGCCGAGGCGGTGCTCTACCTGGCCAGCGACGAGGCCAGGTACGTCAGCGCGCTCAACCTCACGGTGGACGGCGGCTTCACGGCCGTGAACCATAACCTGAAACCGTTCGAGGATTAGTTCAAGCTGTTAGCAGCATTACGCCGGCTCTGGGAGTACTGTCACTGCTGTTCTCTGCTGCTATTCTGGGATGTGGCATGTGCTATACATGTAGCAAGATTCAAATGTCTGTAAGACTATTGTGCCAGTGTATGAATGTAGCCCAACTGATTGGATATTTGAAATAACAGTGCCGAATTCGTGTGCATGATGATCAATGAGGATGTGTGAAAACAGTTGAATTTCCAGCAGTGCCTAAACAGGCAGTGTGGTCAGAGAAACTTTCAAATGCAAAATCCAATACTTGGGCATATAATGTCAGCACATCAGCATACTTGCAACAGCTCCGGAGTGCAGCTCGTGTCGATGTCCCAATCCGACCGGGTACAGCTCGTGTCGATGTCCCAATCCGACCGGGTACAGCTCGTGTCGATGTCCCAATCCGACCGGGCGGAGCTGAGTGGCTCGAGTCGACGTCCCAATCCGACCGTTCGAAGTTGTGTCTTAGTTGAGTGGGGAGGCCATGTTGATGACCCAATCCAACCGGTTTGTTGATCTACCCCTTTGAGTTGTACGGTCGATAGACCGGAGTTGTATGAGATGGTATAATACCTCTCTAGTTGTATGGTCTTCGGACCGGAGTTGTATGGTTTTCGGACCCGGTTTTCCTTATAAACAGGGCCAACTCTTTTTCTTCTAATAAAAATTTGGGAAAACGTAAGTTTTCGCCGTCCGTTCAAAAAAAAGCATACTTGCAACAAACAATAATTTCCAATAGATGCAAATGCTAACACATTAACATATATATGCTACCCATGCTCTTTAAATAGAGCGAGAGCAATTCTCCTGTGTACAGAGCGTTGCTGTAGTGAACTATATCACGACCTTTTTTTTTTTGAAATAATATCACGACCTTTCAAAATAGAGAATCTAATCATCAGCCGAAGATCAATGTGAAGTTATAAAATCAGCATTATCAAGCGACGAATTGCTCGAGTCAAGCTGCATCCTTGTTATCTTCAGCAAGTGAGGGATTGCTTGAGTCAGCTGCATCCTTGTTATCTTCAGCAGAGTCAGACCCTGACATGGTGTCACAAGTTTCCACATATGCTTCAGCAACGGTGCTTTCAGCCAATCCAGTTACATTATTATGATGACCATGCAGATAATCTCTTTTCACAATGTTAAGTAGAATACCATTAGTAGTGCTTTCAGGCTGCAGAAAATCGCCTTCAGAAACAGCGACGTTTGTGGGAGTACAAGCTTGACTAGCTCTGGTGTTGACAGTGCTGCATGACCCGGTCTCAGAAACCTCTGTGCATCTATCTGTTGTAGTAACTCTAGAACCATTGTTTGGGCGTGGATCATTTGGAAAGGTAGATTCTGTCAAAATACCTGTAGTCTCACCCTCTACAGTACAGGGCCTACTAAATTCAGTGTCAATATCAAGATTGCGGATGAAACTGATGAACTTGTCAGCAGATGCTGTCCTCATTAGAGGCCCACCACTCCTGGTCCAGGAATTAAGGTCAATTGTTTCTGATTCGCTCTCACTTCCGTCATGAGAATTGCGCCGAACGTGGTGAGAAATATTTGGTGCGCCGACAACAAGAACAGCACCTTGCTGAGTGGATGAAGTAGCAACTGCAGAAATTTCTTCAGAGAGAGATTCTGAAGAATTCTCTCGACTGATGCAGCTCCATGATGGTACCCTCCTTGGTGTTTTGAGTCGAACATAGTTAGAATGTCCCTGGGAAGCAGCCATGGTCCTTTCAATGCTTCTCTTTAGTCTCCGTTTGTGGTTTAAAACTGCTATCGATTCATCCAATGCAAGTTCAATCGCACAGTTTGCTCTGATTGCAGAGATCTTCTCCCATGTGCACCTGCGGCCTTGGTTGGCAGCCATCTGGAGTTCTGCGTATGTTGGATTCTGTATGATCTTCAAATACTGAAAATAGGAGAGATGTGAGGAAAGATTCTTGAAAATGCTTATAGTTCACCTAAATAATCCACTCAGAACTCAGAATGATACCTGAGCTACTGTTGCTGGCATAACCATGGTGACATCACCCTCCCAGTCTTGAGCAAACAACTTTGCAAGTCCTCCCATTGGGAGACCAATCTCTAGAATTTGGTTACATCGATACTTAACTTCCATCTCGGCAAGATGAGCAAGCTACACAGATAGTTCAAAATTATGCCTTGTAAAAGCACAGAAAGCAATTGAATTTGAAAGAGAGCAACCTTATCAATGGAAGATACAAAACCCACACCTTTAGACAAATGCATGCACAGGTGTTTGTAACAGAAGTACAGAACATTGATTAGATATCCATGAATTAATTTGACTAGTCCTACCATACCACTGAAAAAACTCTTCAATCCTGCCAGATACTGCATATATGCAGGAGATTATAACTATTAACAGTCTAGCAGCACGTGGGAAATGTTGAAGCTCAACCACAATTCATGAAAATAATATAACTATCAGCAACATGAACTACATGCCTGCATTCTAAGATAAACCACATCATAAGCTACAAGACCAACACAATTTAAGGTCCCTAAAGTCCCTACTCAATATGGCCACAAACATACCTTTCCAGCAAAGCGGCCTCCATAGGCTCTAAAAAGCTCTTTCATTCGAAGGAGTGGAGAAATGTGAGGATTAGTCTGGCTCACAACGAAATGATTTACATTAAACAATTCTTTGAGTCTCATCATGGGCAAATCCATCTCCAAGCTCCCATCTCTCCACCGGCGTTTTGATGCTCCCGGACCTTGTTCAGGATCCATGGAAAAGGGTGCGTGGAAGGGAACTATGTTGCCGAATCTATCCTTTGCCATCAGTTCCTGAGCTTCAAATAGCCCAGGAAATGCACAAGAGGCGGTAACAGCACTCCAAATAACAACATGAGGTGATGTCAGATAGTTGAGGCAGCGGGGTGGCTCATTTTTCCTAGGAGAGCAAACAGTGATCCCAAGGACACGGCCAGTCATGTCATAAGCCTCTTGAAATGTTAAGTTACTTGTGAGATCCCTTAGAAGCCTTTGCATCTGGCTAATGTCATGTAGTGCACCATAAGTGGTGACACGCCTCATCACTGCAAAAATTCCACCTATCCTATCAAAGAACTGCAAGGTCTGTAATGAGTCTGTGAAGAAGCTCTCAATCTCAGGCCATGTTCGGGTAGCAACAATTGAACATATAATGGAACCAACGCTTGATCCTGCTATAATCCGAGGCAGAAGCTTATGCTCAACCAATGTTTTCACTACACCTACATGGAAAGACCCCAGTGAGGCACCCCCACTTAAGAGTAGTGCTGTCCTCCCAAAGGCATGTCTGGTCTCCTGAACAAAGGCAAGCTTCTCTTCCAATAGCAATTCGTCAGTGTCAGATTCACACACCATTTTCAATTGAGTAGAAACCTCATCGATGTATTCCTTTATAAGCTTAGGAACCTGCATCGCGACAGATAAACCATGTTACTGGAATGAGTGACATATAATTCAATGTTTCAGAAATGTTTGGTGATGCTGAATTTCTTGTTGGAAGCAAGAGATGGTTCGGCATTGCAAAACAAATAGTAATATTGTTACGAATCAGCGGCATGAATTCGAAGCTGTTACTTTGTCAATTACCTCAAGCCTTCCCTTATGGAGCTCAGGATTGCACATGTTTCCCAAGTTCCTCACGAGATCGCCGCGCATACAAAATACCACATCCCGGAGTGACCCGTCCTCCCTACGTCTCCGGAGCTCCTCAAGCCTACTCCTGATCAGCTCCTCATCATAGAAATCCGCCTCATGGACCTGCTCAGACATCTTGTCGAGCACCTTGGCGGCGCGCGCCCAGTCCTCGTACGTCGCGGCATGATGCATGGCCTTCTCGCACAGCCTACGCCGGCGCGCCACGCCCGCCCGCGACCGCGCGCCGGAGAGCTTCCTGAGGAAGAGGGCGAAGAGGACGACCACCAGGAAGACGCCGTGGGTGTTCCTGAGGTGCAGCCAGGACGCCACCGCCGGCACCGTCGCGCTGCGCACGCGCGAGATGGCGGCGTACGCGCGCGCCCGCAGGCGCCACAGCCAGCTGAAGACGAGCACGCGGAGCGCGACACCGCGGCCGAGCAGCGTCGACGGCCCGATCCTGAAGGCGCCGACGCTTGCTTCCCCGGACTCGTCCATTGGCAGGTGGAGGTGGAGTTAGGTGATCTTGATAAGCTTGGCAAGAAGAAAACCAGAACCTAGAAATGGGAGCTGAGCTCTTCGGAGCCCCCAGAAAATTGGAGTCGCTCCGGTGACCAAGAATATCAAAGGCAATCGGAGAAGACCTCCCAGCCCCGCAGCTACTCAAATCCGAACTAAAAGAATCGGAATTTGAGCTACACAGTATGGTGGATCAAGAAATCGCAAGGTAAAACAGTCAAAACAGCCGTGCGCCTCCGATCTCACCCACAATTCAGCACTCATCAAAGAGACGCAAGCGTAGGGGGAGAATAAATAAACCCCCAAAAATGGAAAAGAGAAGGGAGGAGGTAGTAAATACGCACAAGCTTCCGACAGTCTTGGCCGAATCAATCGATTAGACTGCAGTATCGTAGAAAAAAAAAGGGAAATAGAAAACCTTTGCGTAGAAGTAATTGGGGGATGGGCAGGCGAGGAGTGGCGCAGGCGTGGACGCAATGAAAGATAAGTATATGATTAATGGCGCGACGGCCGTCGAGGATATGGCGACGTCAGATTGGGCGGGGAATTTCAGTGGCGCGAGAGGAATGAAACGGATCACTTGCTGCTTCTATCCCCTCGCCTTTTTCAGAGGAGGAAGAAGAGGAAGGGAACGGGGGCGGTTTGTTGCTTGCTTCCTTGCTTTTGCTGGAAGAAGTCGTCGGAAAGGGCGAGAGGTGGGAGCCATCGGCACGGACTCATCGAGCCAGAGGACCTACTGCCTAGTCATCACTCATCTTTTTATCTTCTTTTTTTTTGTGAAAACTACTACCTCCTGCTGAGCTTGACTCGACACCTCGTCCCCGGCGAACTTGTTGAATCACGACCGTTGATCTGACGCGGTGCTCGTCTCTGCGCAGCAAAACTACCATTAATTGGACGCTCTCTTCTTCCCCCTCCCGTTGAGAAAAATAGCATCGGTTTCGCAGTGCAAGGTTTTACACGAGGAACGGATGAAGTACAGTCACTGTTTACCTAGTACTCCGCGTACTCGCAGGTGTAGCAGTACGCTTTCTTCTAGTGCTCTATACGGTCGTGCGTGCAAGTCGAAGTGCTCCACGAGGAAGTACAAGAAAAGTTTATGTGCACGTACGAAAAAAATCCATGCGCATGTCCAACTTGTGCTGCATTTAGTAGAATCAAATTGTCACCCTCCACTAGCATGCCTTGTAAGCACCGATCTACAATGCTTATCGAGTTATCGGATGTTGCATACGACATTCGCATGGTATTAAACAGTATTCATGTTTAACATGTGGCTTTCTGAAGTCATTTTCAGTTACAACCTCCGGTTAACAATACATACGGTTTTCTTTACGGTATGCAGCTACTCCGTAGTACTCCCTCCATTCTGAAATAACTGACGTTTAGACGTTTGTCTCCAAAACACAACTTTGACCTCACTTGGGATTTGACTGATGTCACGCCACTGGAGCCTGGAGCAGTTCTTGACTTATTGTGCCTAATATGTGGTACTTGAATGCCGCTAAGTTTTATTTACTTGGATTTGGCTGATGCCATCCTACTGGAACAGTTACAGTGTATAATGTGGGGTATTTGTGGATGATGTAAATGTATTATAATGTGTAACTAATATATCTTTGTAATTTTTTATGGTACTAGAAGATAATATAAATGGGTCTTAAATAATTTTATCATTTAAACGGATTGTATATAACAAACACGTGGACCAACTAGAATATGCCACGTGGACCAACCAGAATATGCCACGTGGACCAACCAGAACACGTCATGTGGACCAACCAGAACACGCCACGTGGACCAACTGTAATGTGCCACGTGGATCAATTAGAACACACTATGTGCACCAACCACAGCGCGCCATGTGGCAGCATCAGAGACAACGTGGCAGCATCCATGTCATGTGACACGTCACGTGATAACGGATTTTATGATGAAAATGGTTCAAATGTGTGACGTTATGTTTATGTCATAAAATAGACACTATTCTGTGATGAAGTGTATTTCGTCATAGATGTAATGCAGTTCTGTGACGAAATTTGCCGTTTTGTCATAAAGAAACTTCTGTGACGCGACTTCTATGATGAAAAGTTTTTGGTCACAAATTCGTCACTGGAGTTTCTTTGTGACGAATTGCATAAGTTCTATGATGAATGATGTTCGTCATACATTAATAGATTTGTAATAGTGCCTCTTGTTATTATAAAAATATTTATCAAAGAGTGATATATGTATACTTTTATGAAAGTTTTTTTTCAAGACAAATCTATTCATATAGTTTTCACATTTACAAACTCAACAATTTAAAAGTTATTGATGATTTATATTCCCAATGTTTGACCCAAACCCTGTCCTAAACGTCAGTTATTTTAGAATGGAGGGAGTATAAAAGAAGAAGATTAGTCGTCGGACATGCACGACTATATATATGGTGAACTACAGACAAAATCATGAATCATTGGGGATAATATTTAAGAACCATACGAGAAGTTCGTCAGCTCATTGGGGATGAAATGCAAAGTCTTTTATAATCCAAGATCCGTCACCAATTCCTCCTTAATGTGTCTCTTTGGAAGTCTACTGTTCGATGGCAATCTAAGTTGCATTATACGGAGTATAACATTGACCGTGGAGAATTTGTGAAACTTTCCCGTTAGCTTATTTAATTTTCGAAAATACACCGTCCCTTCCAAATGGTTAAGAGGGCGCGATAAGCCTGATTAAAACTCATAAATGATCCAATGTTTGATTGTACAATAAGTGAATTAAATAGAGTACTAATAAATAATATACCTTATTTTTCTAGTGTATCTAAATATATTTTTACTACACTTCCTACTTTTCTTTTCTTTTCGTGTCCGCGATGTAAATTCTCATAATCCAAAATTCCAAATAGGCCGTTTGATACTCCTTGGTTGTCCTTTCTAGTATCTGTTGGATGTTGGCCGTCTTGCGGCATGGGCTTTATTGTAAAACTGATAACCCCATTATTTTTCCATCGCTTTATCTGTAAAGCTGAAGCTGGCTACCGCTGGATACCCTTGATTCAAATTGCCGTGCCCGAACGCACGGCCGAGACGCGTGCGACGCGATTCCCGTTGGAAAACCAGGATAAGAGACGATAGCGCACGCCCACACACACTGACGCCGACGCACACGAGACCCGCCTCCATGGCGACGGCAACCGCGCTCTCCACCTCACTCCCGCACCTCCCGCCCCGCCGCGCCACCTCATTCCCCTCCTCCGCCGCCGTCCCACTCCCCTCCCGTGCCGCCCGGCTGCGGGAGTCCCGCATCGCCGCCGCGGCTCCGACGGCCTCCGAGGTCCTCGACTCCACCAACGGCGCCGTCCCCACCGCGGCGAAGAGCGGCGCGTCGCGCGGGTACGGGAGGGAGTACTTCCCCTTGGCTGCCGTCGTCGGGCAGGTGAGGAGCTTGCGCGTTGCTCTCTCCGCTTCGTGCTGTATCTGGGTGCGGCTGATTGCGTGGTCGGATTATTAGCCGAGCGAATCAAGTGCTCCTTCCTGGCGTTCCGGATAATGAACTGGGTTAACTTGCCTGTATCGTTTATATTCAAGTCCGTTTTGAGTTAACAGTGTGGTGCGACTGTGCGAGTAGCAAGGATTTATGACCAAACAGCTCCAGCCAAACACACGCACACCATTTAAACCATCTATATGTCTTCGAGGAAACATCAGGCACATGCCACATGATGACGATTTAATGTACACTGATCCTTTGCAAATAAAAAATAAATGTCAAGCTATGCATATTTTTCTTCCCATGTATGAATTGTTTAAGATTTTGTGTTTGGTTGTGACCTTTGGGATCACGTCGTTGTTCAGGATGCTATCAAAACCGCTCTGCTACTTGGGGCAATTGATCGTGAGATTGGAGGCATTGCCATATCAGGGAAGCGCGGGACGGCAAAGACGGTGATGGCTCGTGGTTTGCATGCTATGCTTCCACCCATCGAAGTGGTTGTTGGCTCCATTGCGAATGCTGACCCAAACATCCCAGACGAGTAATGTCCTTAACACTTGGGGTATCTAACAGTGCTGCAAGGATTTATTCTTTCATCATTCAAATTATAACATCTATTTTTGTTCCAACGACTCGCATATAACCAAGTGTTTTTACTATATTTTCGTGAAACGACGATCTCTTAGGGTTGTTTATTTTTGTTTCTGAAATGTGTATCAGCTCATCTATCGAGTTCCCATTATGGCAGGTGGGAGGATGGTTTAGCCGATCGAATTCAATATGATGCTGATGGTAATATCAAAACCGAGATTGTCAGAACACCTTTTGTGCAGGTATATCACACTGACTTATTGTTATTTCTTCACAACATTGTTAGCTTAACAATGCTGCTAGTTCCTCTTGACAGATTCCACTTGGCGTGACAGAGGATAGGCTCATTGGATCAGTTGATGTTGAAGCATCTGTGAGATCAGGGACTACTGTGTTTCAACCTGGTCTTCTTGCTGAAGCTCATAGAGGTGTTCTTTATGTCGATGAGATAAATCTTTTGGATGATGGCATAAGCAATCTACTTCTGAATGTCTTGACGGAGGGAGTTAATATTGTGGAAAGAGAGGGCATTAGCTTTCGTCATCCTTGCAAGCCACTTCTAATTGCTACTTACAACCCGGAGGAAGGATCTGTACGTGAACACTTACTTGATCGTATTGCAATTAATTTAAGGTACTTTAGACTGTCAAAGATCAGTTTCAATTTCTTTTCTATTTATTTATGATGGAATAACTCAGTCAAACATAAGAATGTTTTTGCGACATTCTTGAACCACCATATCCAATAGTTTTCTCATTACCATACTGTTTCCTGTCGCAGCGCTGATCTTCCAATGAGTTTTGATGACCGTGTTGCAGCCGTGGATATTGCAACACAGTTTCAGGAGTCTAGCAAAAAGGTTTTCAAAATGGTGGAAGAAGAAACTGAAGTTGCAAAAACTCAGGTACCAGTGATGAAGATAGTTAGATAGGTTTGTGTAACTGTAATACGTGCTTCCTTTATCGAACTGACACATATGCTGTTTTTGTTTCTTTTTCTTGTTTTCTTTTCTTTTGCACTCATAAGATTCTCTTGATGACATTGGACGCTCAGCAAATCAGTTCATGTGATATATTTGTTGCTCATTAGAATGGCACTATTGAACACACATGATTACTACGGATAAGCAAATGGCCACACGAAAGCATAAAAATATATTAGACATAATACATGCCAGGATTTTGAACTGTGGAGATCTGACATGTTTATTGGTGTCTTTGCATGAGAATATGCTGTATAATCATGATCTTGCAACAAAGAGAAAGGGATTAGATGAAACAAATCTGGCACCTAGGAATTCTATATGAAACAATGGGATTGTGTGTAATTTTTCTTCTGAACCACTCACAATTGACTGGACAAGCTTGCGCTCCATATAAAGCATAGCCTTCCTGTAGCAGGAATTACTCTAAATCTTACTTAAATAGTATGTTTCAGCTGGATTTGAATTTGTGTTGTACCAAGCTTGCAAGAGCCTTAGAGTGTTAGTTCTATCAGCAATCCTTCTATGCCTGGCGGGGATCGCCAATGGTTGTATTTGCAATATGTTAATGCTGACTTCTGAGCATTTTCAACTGGAAACAACATACTGCATAAGTTTATAATGGTGATAATTTTTCATTCTTCTTTACACTAGATTTTGTTGCTTCAAAAAAAGATAGTTTATATATGAAAGTGACATTAGACTAGTTGATAGCTATGATTTTAGCCAGGGGCATATGTACAGAAGTAGGATTGCCACTATTTGTATACGATTTTCACATTTTACATTATATTTGATTTGGAAGTTTTGTTAAGTTCTGGTCATCTCACATGGGGAACACATGGTCATACAGATAATTTTGGCAAGAGAGTATCTGAAGGATGTTAATATTAGCACAGAGCAGCTCAAATATCTTGTCATGGAAGCTATACGAGGTGGCTGTCAGGTTAGTTAACTTGTTGGGTCATGATGCTTCATATCAATGCATTCGTCTGAAAAACATCATGACTTACTCTGTGTATAATTGCCCCCATGTTCTGTTCTTTACCCGTGTCACAACCTAGATCTGCTATTACCTTGTGCAGTTAACTAGTTACTAGTCGCAGTCTTGATGTCATTCCTGTGGCGTTTATTGCCAAACCCTCATGTCAATACGGCCTTGCACTGTTGTCTATACACTATACCTGTCTGGTGACTGGTGTTGATCATGGTATTTGTGCAGTCATATTTCTCTTTTTACAATAATGATGTTTGTTTGGACATTAATGCCAATATATTTAGGGTAAATGCCAAATCCATAAGTCAATACGTGTTATAATCATAACTCAAAACATACAAGTTTCTGACAATTACCTGCAGGGGCACCGTGCTGAGTTGTATGCTGCTCGAGTAGCAAAATGCCTTGCTGCTATGGAAGGACGAGAAAAAGTATTTGTGGATGACCTCAAGAAAGCTGTTAAGTATACTTAGCTTATCAATTCTTCATTTTGTAATCCAGTAAGATACCTCCAGGAAATTTGTTTGATTCATAGCTTGACCCCCCCTTTTTTTCAAGATTCATATCTTTACTTGACTGTACCAAGCATATGAAAAACAAATGAATAAATAGTATTATGTACGCCACAGCATTGGTGCAAAAACCTT
Organism: Echinochloa phyllopogon; assembly: GCA_033239725.1. Taxonomy (NCBI): domain Eukaryota; kingdom Viridiplantae; phylum Streptophyta; class Magnoliopsida; order Poales; family Poaceae; genus Echinochloa; species Echinochloa phyllopogon. Next base: position 2,648,492 of record BTCW01000009.1, on the reverse strand, counting down.
TGGAAGTGTAGAGCTAGTCATGCAAGTTTAACATTTGACACGCTTGACACTTTCATGCAGGTAGAGCTAGTCATTCTACCCCGTTCAATCCTTTCTGATAACCCACAAGATCAGCAGCAAGAGCAACCACCCCCACCCCCACCCCCACCGCCTCCAGAAAATCAAGATTCTTCAGAAGACCAAGATGAGGAGGAAGAAGATGACCAAGAGGTTAATTTATTGTACTCAAGAAAAATAAAACTTGCTGCCCTTTTCATTTGTTTTCTCATAGCTCATAGCTGTTTTGTTGGACAGGATGACGAGGAAGAAAATGAACAACAGGACCAGCAGATACCTGAGGAGTTCATATTTGATGCTGAAGGTGGTTTAGTAGATGATAAGCTCCTTTTCTTTGCTCAGCAAGCACAAAGACGACGAGGAAAAGCTGGGCGAGCAAAGAATGTAATATTCTCAGAAGATAGGGGTCGATACATAAAGCCTATGCTTCCAAAGGTACATTGTTGTCGGTCCGTTTTGTAATTTAGTGCTAAATTAAGCACCGATACTGCATTCTTCTGTTGTATATCTTACTGAGCTTTAGATTGGTACCCTTGTCACAAATGACCCCCAGTCTAACAAATATTTCTGTTGTAGGGTCCAGTAAGGAGGTTAGCTGTTGATGCCACGCTTAGAGCAGCTGCCCCATACCAAAAACTGCGCAAACAAAAAGAACACGACAAGGCAAGAAAAGTTTTTGTTGAAAAGACTGACATGAGAGCCAAAAGAATGGCTCGGAAAGCAGGTGCTCTGGTATATCTCTTATTCTCTGCACGTTTGCTTATGCAGTTTATTGGGCTCTGTAACTTATGTTACTAGCATGTTTTATGAAACTACGATACAATGCATTGTACTACCTGTTTGGTTTTGTAAAACATGGCTGTCCAGTGGTAGCTACTCGTGACACTTAAACAGCTCCTCTGGTCGGAATTACTTCTTGACAGGTCATATTTGTTGTGGATGCTAGTGGTAGCATGGCTCTGAATCGGATGCAGAATGCAAAAGGTGCGGCATTGAAGTTGCTCGCAGAGAGCTACACCAGCCGAGATCAGGTACCCATTTTCTTCCTGTTGCATACCCTGAGGGGGTCTGTAAGTTGCCTTGAATTGTGCTTCCCCTTGGACATACATCCTTTTTGTGTGTGTGGTCATGTGGATAGTTTGTACACCATCAATGCTTAGATTGACCGGCCTATCATTGTATTTTGGCATCTGTCTCAGGTTTCAATTATTCCTTTTCGTGGAGATTATGCTGAGGTCTTGCTTCCGCCATCAAGATCTATAGCAATGGCTCGGAAACGTCTTGAGAAGCTACCATGCGGTGGTGGTTCTCCTCTAGCTCATGGCCTCAGCACAGTAAGAACTAAGCATTGCCTTGAATTATGCTATACGCTATGTATGATATGATGTTATAGTGGTGTCTTCTTCAAGGCTGTCAGAGTGGGTTTGAATGCTGAAAAGAGTGGTGATGTTGGACGTATCATGATTGTTGCAATCACCGATGGACGAGCTAATGTATCACTGAAGAGATCCACTGATCCAGAAGCTGCTGCTGCTTCAGATGCACCAAGACCTTCTTCTAAAGAACTTAAGGTACTACTCCTTTGCTAATATCTACGAAGTAGTATGTTGTGGAAAGTATCTAGTTTCAACAACGATAGGGATATTGTGACCGCCTTTTGAAACTTTTCACTGTGGTCAACTACTTCCAATTTGTTTTCTTTAGAAGTCTATGCTAACTACTCCTGAAGCTAATGTGATTTAATTACCTTTTCCAAGGATGAAATACTTGAGGTGGCTGGCAAAATATACAAGGCAGGAATGTCACTCCTTGTCATTGACACGGAAAACAAGTTTGTATCTACGGGATTTGCCAAGGAAATTGCGAGGGTTGCCCAAGGTACATTTCTGAATGGCAAATCCATCTAATGCTTCTGACACCATTTTTCTTTCTTTCTTGAAATATTGCAAACTATTTCCCCCCTGCTGAACTGTCCTGAACGCAACCTGTTGTGTTGATCTGCACAGGGAAATACTATTACCTTCCCAATGCTTCAGATGCTGTGATTTCTGCTGCCACCAAGACCGCTCTGTCAGACTTAAAGAGTTCATGATTTTGGAGCATGGGCACCCGTTTTCTGTACCTTCTGATGAGCAGCGAACCTTCGTTTGTGCAGTAATTGTGTAGCTGTACGCAAGGCTTGGTGGGCGTTTTTGCTGTCGTCTTGTGACCAATTTTGGTGTAGGTCTTCTCACATGAGAACGGAAAAAGGGAAAAAAAATCTGACTATCTGAGCATGAAATTGTGTAAAGAACGAATGTCCTCTTCCCATAATGTCAATGTAAATCTGTCGCTTTTGTGTTGGGTAGTTTTTCATATAGCTCGAGAGTCTAGCATGCTAAGAAACTATCCTCTGCAGTCACAATCAGTGACAGTCAGTCAGTGGGGCAATTTTTTCCCTTTGGCTCGAACGGAACAAGAGAGAACCTGGACACAAACATGGAACGCCGGTAAACCGGTTGCGGTGGTGCAGTGAAAACACACACACAAAACAAAACAAAAGGTAGGTTTAATGTTGGGCCCACCGGTCAGTCGGTACGGCATGCCTTACCTTTCCTCCCCTTTCCCGCGCCTTGTGGATTCTGGCGCGAAACCTAGGAGAGAGGTGGCGGGGAGAGAGGTCCTGTGTTAAATCAAATTATTTATATTAAAAAAACTAAAGGAAACGAGAAGCCTCCCGCCTCTCGCGCCTCCGCCTGTCCCCCTCCCGTGGCGGCGGCGACGGCCCGGCGGCCGCCATGTCGACCTGCGGCTACCACTCCCCGCGCTTCTCAGAGGTAACGACCCCACCCCCACTCCCCTCCCCTTCTCGGCCGAACGGGCTTAATGCTTGTAGTTTGCCACTTTGCGTGGATAGGGTATAACTCTTGAGAAGGATGGGTTCTGGGGAATGCTTCCGTTTCTGATGGCCTTTCCGTATTGCTTCGAGTTTTTCAGGATATCGCTTGGCTCCCGCAATGGCTTCAGCCGCATCGGCCGCCGATGGTTGGCGAACACCGAAATCAAACTACAGGCGTCTCATCGCCTTCTTGTCAGGTGCGCTCCTTATTTCTGCATCAGTTGATGGGAAATTTCTCGATTCTGAGCTGTTATTTTGATTGATGGAGACCTTAATCAAAGCAAAAGATCATCTGCATATCCAGTCTGAATATCACTGTCAGTTATGATCTGATGTCTGGGTCTCTTGCTTGAGTTGCAGAACTGTGTGTTTATTGGAGAGCCTTCTCAGGAGCTTCTGAATTGTCAGAATGCCACGGTAAATTCTTCTGGTTACAGTGGGTTCATCTTGCGCTTGTCAGGAGATGAGGAGACGGCTGCTAGTACTCCAATCAGCAGCAATGTAAGATTAAGTTGTCATTCTTTTTTACTTTGAGTCTTTGATCAATTCATCCTTGATGGTGCTATTGTAATAGTACCCTAGCCTTCAATCCCGCAAAAATATCAAACTTGAGATAATAGAGCCTTTTGTTCCTAGGATGCACTCTTTCTCAATCTACCTTATGCTGCTGTGAAGGGAGATGTTGGATTTTTTTCCCCACTGCATTTTCTTCTCTGCTACTGATGTTTGTAAATTTTGAAACATGCATGTAAATTTTATAGCGTGATGTCTATTACTGCTTTCATGAAGTTGACTTCTATAGTTCTATGTTACTTTTGATCTCATACTAACTGATTGTCATTCACCTCGCTGGATTGCATATTGAGTTCTGAAGCAATTGAATAAAGCTAATTTGGGCTGATGATTTCTGAACTATGTACTTCCTCTTCACAGCATATATGAAATCTTTTCTTGTGTTGCAGTGTTATAACACTTCCCCTCTACAGGAACCACATTTCTCTTTGCGCCTTTCTTCAGAAAGTGCCGCAGAACCCTCCCCAGCTGAAGGCAGTGGTAATACTCAGATGCCAAAATCTGGCACGTGCAAAGGTCCATCAGATGGCTTTCTTGCAGATGGTCAAGCACAAGACCTCAATGCCGTGTCTCAGGATCAGTTTGAGGCTAAAGATCCTCAAGCTGATAATCTGACAGGAGTGTGTAAAGTGACTAGCAAGGCAATTAGTAAACCATTGGATGGACACAGACATAAAAGACATGATGTCTCCGGAGGAAAGGTTGATATTCGGAAGCTCCGTAATGCTGATGTAAACGTTGCGATTGAACTATCTATTGCTGCGTCTGAGGCCATGGTTATTGCAGAGATGATACTTGATGATTCTCAGTCTGATAAATTGTCTGCAGCTGCCATAGAAGCTGCTCTACATGTGAAAGAAGCCCGGAAACAATTTTACTTTGAGGAGACAGAACATGCTTGTCGATCCTCAGAAAATGATCTTGACGAGACCGATTGGCTTGCAGAATTGGATGAGGCTGAAATGGTTGATGTATTCCAAGATGTTGGCCTGTCTCTTGTTCATATTGCCCGTTCATCTCAAGATCACAACACAGGTGTTTTGAAGCAACAAAACTACCATCCTAATTATACCCCATGTGATGCAGATGCGCATACCTTAGGGAGTTGTTCGTCTGAGAAGCAAAATAATAGATGCAATATCCAGAATGCTGATAGTGATGACCATGTATCAGATTCTTTCCCAACTAATCAGTCAGCTGGTGTGCTACGAAATGAACCAGATCCATGCTCCGATTCTGTAAAGCAAGCAGCTCTAGGTAGAACATTTTCATGCTCAAGAAATAAGAAAACTGGCCTCCAGGCGTCAACTGAAAATAATGCTGCTTTCCATGGAACCTCGGGGGCTCTAGTAACATATCAAAACATCCATAAGGTAACTTTGTTACAAATTTTCCTTCTGTTATCATGTTGTGTCAATGCAGAACAACATAATAAATTTTATCAAGCGTTGTATCTTTCTCATCTGCACTCTTCGTGTTCTCATTACAAACATACATTTATTTCCAGGGACTTGGAAGAGTTTCTGCACAGATGAATGTTGGTACAAAGAAGCATGTAAAGGGTTTGTTCGAGGAAGAAACTAGCTTTATTTCTGAGTCAATTAGCATTGATGAGTGCTGTCCTACACCTAGAGCATCATCAATGGAAATTGTCGCATCTTCAAGAGCATCTTTTTGTTGCAGAACTGAAGGTTCCCGTGAAGAAAATCATGGTGTTGAAACTGAAGAGTTGTGTTGTCAAGTAGTATGTTCGAGCTTGTCACATCTGGATCCTCTATGTTCCATTGTTCCATGCAGCATATCTTGTGATGAAGGTCCCAGTGACCAGGCACCTGTGTGCAAACAGAGTGAAGGTCCCAGTAGCCAGGCTCCTGTCTGCAAAAAGAGTGAAGACAATGAAGGTCCCACTAGTCTGGCTCCTGAATGCGAACTTAGTAAAGGAGAAGAGAAAGAATTTATGCATCCCAAAGAATCTTCTAGGATGCAAGACCTGGATGGAGAGCCTGGTCCATCTGATGTGCCTTTAGTTATGTCACCCGAGTCTAATCTTCCATTCAAGCGAAGGATATATAGTTCACTGAGGCCTTTTAGCACAATAGCGCCTAAGTCAAACATATTGGGAAATACTTCAAATTGTATTGCCGATTTGACAGTTTGTCGGCAGGAGAGATTCACACCCATTACTTTAAATAAGAATATACAGCGAGTTCAAGCCGCTAAACAATTCATAGAAAATAATGTCGAACATGAAAGTTTGCAATGTTTTCCTACTGTGAAGAAGCCATATTGTCCTCAGGAAAACAACGAGGACCAAATCAGAGTTCAACAGGTCTGTCCATCAACAGTACATTTGAATGTTGGTAAACAATCCCTTAAAAGAAAAAGGGTCCAATTTTCAGAGGCAAAGCTTAGCAGCAGAAGAACCAAGAACAATAGAAGGATGCCTACTAAATCTAGATTCAGTCGTAAGTTTTTTCCTTTTTACAATCAGTTTCCAGTCTTTTGATAGAGAGACCCTGAATATATCCTGAGAGCAGTATCCACAAAAACATTAGTTCCATCTGGTAATCCCCATTTGTGATCCTTGCAGGATCAGATAGCAGAATAGAAGAGACACTTGAGACCAGAGAGTACACTGGTAATAAAGAAGCCACATTTCAAGGAGTTGAGTTTATGTTGACTGGGTTTCCTAATCAGAAGGAAAAAGAAATCGAGTCTATGATACGAGAACATGGAGGCTATATTCTTTCTAAAGTGCCATCCTTTCCACTTGATAAAAGAAAGAACATGGCTGAGTTTCCAAGCTGGAAGCCTCCGATTGTACTTTCCCCTAAAAAGGTTTGCTATTTCATTACCTTTCAGTTTTTTGGTACCATCTATTTGTTATTATGTCTCTTTTATAATTACATGATGTAGGAATCATGATAATATGGTCACATGCATTTGAAATCGTCCATTTATGTGTACCATACTGTATTAATGATTCTGGGTATTTGTTGCATCAGGTATCAACAGCTAAGTTCTTATATGGCTGTGCTATCAATGCCTGGATGTTGAATCCCAATTGGCTCTTCGATTCTCTTCAAGCTGGAGTCCTATTGCCACCTGGAAAGTAAGGCGAACTTCTACCATCACTACATGTAGTTAGATGCTTCTGCGTGCAAATTGCAAGATGCCTATCCTATGAAAAATAGTCGATTGGACTTCCACTTCATCTTTATTCATAAATGTTCACTGTTCCATACCTTTCGAGTATTCAAGGCAAACTTACAAATTATACTTTAGTTATGCCCTTTATATAAGATTTGTGCCATCCTTAAATGGTTCTTTGTAGTACCTCAAAGGCTTACACGCTTCCTTTTCTTTTCTTTTAATTTCAAGCCAAACTTAGTGAATTTTAATGGGCCTTACCATTCTAACTTAATGTGATATTATGTTAACCATGATAGCCTACATAGCAGTTATTTTCAGATCCAGAATGGTTTTCTAACACTGGCATGTTTAAGAATCTTCATCCCTGATGCTCAACATTTGCTGTCTTATATCCTTTTGCTAGGTATTTAATTCGGCGAAGGAATGCTCAGAAGCATAGTTCAGCATTTGGCCACTCACTCCAACCAAAATGCAACACATTGATATTTGATGGAGTAGGATTCTTGATCCACGGCAAAATCAGCTTCTGCTCAAAATTTTCCAACATTATAAGGGTATGCTGCATCCTTAATAAAAACAACAGACCATTAGGTTTAAAAAAGACCTGGCAATCAAACAGTATCCCCTATTTGTTATTGTGTGAAATGTGATATGCCATCTTATTAGGCTCTTGTCATATTTCACTTAATTTTTTAAGAGGAACCTAATATTTCGTTCCAGCGATTATTCGGACGGTACAGCTTCTAATAGCATTTCTTTTCCACAGCACGGAGGTGGGCAGGTTTTTGTATCTCTTCAGGGATTAGTTCAAAGCTTGAAAGATGGAAGTGCATCACATGTAATCATTCTTGTTGCAAGTGAAGCTTGTGCATCTCGTCATCTAAGCCATTGTGGGTTGGAACATGACATAAAAACAGCGGTTAGTTCAATGTTTAATGTAGCACATCCATTCTAAACCTAGAACAACTGTAGCTTGATGGCGTAGGCTAATTTTTCTATGTGTCCGCATCCTAGCTGCGTAGGTAGATGCATAACTTATCACAAACATTTTGACCAATTATATTAATCATTCGCATAGTTCTTGGTCTTTTATGAAGGGAAAAAAATCAGCGGTTATCTAAAAGGTTTACTTTCATACTGCCAGAAAAACCAAGACAATGTTTTTATCATCTGAAGAATTTATATGCCATTTTCATGCATCTGATCCCCATTTTTTCCTTGCAGCCAGCAAGCTGGATCATAGGCAGTTTATTTTCGGGTAAACTGATCCCTTTGAAGAAAGACCGCTGTGGTTCATTCCGTCGAATCAAGATGCCATCGTTCCATCAACAGCATGTATATGAAATGAGTCAAGAAATATGACCTGTGCATAACATTGTGGCAATCACATGGGTACGTAAAATAGTTCTGACCTAAGACACGACTGGTGCGCACCTCCATCTCGTGGACTGGAATTTTTAACGACGTCTTTTTATCATGCTGAAGTTCCTCTGTTCGGTGCCAAGGCTGATTTCAATTGTTTTTGCCACTTCACAAATGATCGGGAGCTGGAAAACGGATCATTCATCAGTCATGATATTATTTGCTACTGCACACATTACAGACGAGAAAGGTTAACTACTGCTCAAAGCGAGTAGTGTGAAATATTCATCATTTCTGTACCTTGTCCATTCCGAGGTTTGATTTCTGAAAGCGTAATGTATAGCAGTGGATGTCTGTGCCTTAATAATCATCAGGAAGCAAATTTGGTGCACTCCGGATTCCAGAATCAGTTACATGTTGTAAGTTGTAACATAAATGTTGTGACCTATAATTTTTGAAATACAAATACCGGAGAGAAGATACTTCCTAGTTCTAGTTCTTACTTGAGAACAGTGAGGGGCGACTTTGCCTGTATAGCGATCAGGTGAGTGTTTCCTTTAACTGTAGATACTGTACCATCAACTGTCTTGATCCATATATCTGTAAATTGTAAGATGTGGATTGTTTGTTTCGTTCTTCGCTTCACAGTTTGTGACATGCAATAACAGTTTACACTTTCGATCTTGTAACATCAAGTACTGCATATCTTTGATTTATGCACTGACTACAGGTAAGAACATGAAGAAAATGGTCAGGTTGAATTCCATTACAGTTATAGTCCAAGTACATATGAAACCTTTTTTTATTTTTTGAAGAGGCAACCATACTAGTACGAAATAGGCTTTGTTTTTTCCCTAAAAAAATCGAACCCATAGCAAGTTCCCAGCCAGCCCTTCAAAGTTTGAACTTCGAAGCCATCATCCATCAGAGATGTTAGTGGCAGAGACGTGGCCATGTGGTCCCATTTTCACGGACCCATCGGACCCACATGCATAGGGATGCCGCGAAGTGGGAATCATCAAGGAAGAAAATTAAACCGTTCGTGAAGGCCTCAACTCCTCTCGATCGTCCCGGGCGCGATCGTCTCTTGCGGCGACGGCGATCACCGTCGACGACTCCTCAGAACGAGCATCGAGTCTTCTCCAGAGCAGGATCAGAGTCCAACCGACGCCGAATCATGGTAATCCACCGCATCTCATCTTTGTTCTGTTTTTTTTCGTGCGTGCGTTTTTGAGGATCGATCAATTCCGTTCATCCACGAATGATTTTCCTCGGAAGGTTTTCGTCAATGGTTTCTTGATCATCCCGTAGATGTAGCTCGAGATCTATAGGCTACTGCAAATTTGGTTTTCGAGAGCGCATTCCAGAATCGATTCAGAGCGGAATCCGCGGGCTCTGCTCGAGCTGACGCCGCGTGGTGGGCCGTGGGCTTGGTTGATTCGGGCCTGTGCCTGCTTGTGAACTGGAGATTGGGAAATTAGCTCGTACTATGTCAGAGAAGTCACACTGTTCTCCGAAATTTGATCAGGGTTGTTGAACCTTGGAAATTGTGTCCATCATGAGCTCTGGAGACAGATCTCGAGTGTGCTTGTCAGATTAATTTCCTTGTTTTTCTGTCCGTTTCACGCTGGAAAACATAACGATTTTGCTTTGTTGTCAGATACATTTTGTGCTTCTCATCAGCAGGCAGGGGAAGGTGAGGCTGACGAAATGGTACACTCCATATCCACAGAAGCAGAGATCCAAGGTATGGGTATGAGTGCATCATCAGGTTCTTACTGCAGTTTATCATTGTTTTGGCTGGAGCCTATCTAGTATGATTCCCGTGGTGTACAAAGGACTCAAACCACATATATTCGCTCCATTCAAAAGGTCATCAAAGAAATAAGTGCGCTCGTACTGACAAGAGGCCCCAAGCTGTGCAATTTTGTTGATTGGCAAGGTTACAGAGTTGTGTACAAGAGGTGAGGAGCCCTTTTGAATTGATCGTTATGAGAACATCATTCGTGATTGTTAGTAATCAATAAAAGGTGAAGTGCTTGCAAATATTATCCATACGAAACGTAGCACTGATTCCTGATTGCATAATCTGTTCGAGTAAATAATGCAGGTATGCTAGCCTCTACTTCTGCATGTGTATAGATCCTGCTGACAATGAATTGGAAACTCTTCAAATCATCCATCACTATGTTGAGATATTGGACCGGTACTTTGGCAATGTAAGATCTCCGACATCCCTTACTTACTTTCCCAGTTCTGAGGCTTATTTACCTTATGGCTCGTGTCTTTGTCATATTGCAGGTCTGTGAGTTAGACCTGATATTCAATTTTCATAAGGTGCGAGTTTGATATGAATACGAATACATATCTCTGCTTATCAAGTTTGCTAAAATGACAAGGCATCTCAACATATTCTTTTCTGGATTTGCAGGCCTACTTTATATTGGATGAGATTTTGATTGCTGGTGAGCTCCAAGAATCGAACAAGAAAGCAGTTCTACGCCTGGTAACTACACAGGTATTTTATCTTGAATCCGCAAGAGAGTTGGGTATATGCATGGACTGGATAATATTAAGAAACAAGTCAAAACAATGAGGATTTCAAACTGCACATAGTACCCTGGTCTTTCTTCTTGTTCTTCTTTGGTGCTGGAGTACTCTGCCCTGGCTTTCATGACACCACCATGTGGATTCGCTAGAGACAAACTTTCAGAAAATGCTTATGATGATAGCCCTTATACTAGTTGAACTGTGCGAATTTCTTGGCAGTACGATGAAAAGGATAAGCCATATTCATGTGCTCTCATGTGAAATGCACTACTGGGTGCCACTAAGGATTGGGGTGATGATCTATCATGGCGTGGTGGAATAAGCGTGTGTTTTTGCAGGACGCTTTGGTGGAAGCCGCAAAGGAGGAGGCAAGCTCATTGAGCAACATAATTGCACAGGCTACCAAGTAGAGCACTTATGTCTTGTACAATCATTACCCACACCTCAGAGCATGATAGTAACTTAATCAGTACTACCATACAGCAACAGCTTTCCCTCTTAATTTTCCCTTGCAGTTTTCCTCTGTTACATCTCTGCAGTTTGGTCAGAGATCTGTCCTGTCTGCCTTTCCCTTTTCTGTTTCCTTTTCTTTTTTGTGTTTCCTCCCACCTGTTTCAAGGAAATTACAATATCACGAGTTGTATTGTACCAAATGAAATAACACAACAATTCTGCAATCCAATTCTATAGTCCCTATTCTCCTAGTTACCCAATTCTTTGGACATTCAGATCTTTTCAGCCTCCTGGTAAGATATCTTCTTTTGCAGATTCCTTTATGCATATGTTTACTTGCAGGTTTGGCTTGTTCTAGCGAATCAAAAGACGAACACCATCAGCATGAGCTGCCTTTACATCATGGACTAGTCACCCATCAAAAGTTCCTCAGTCCTTACCCAAAAAGTGTTGAATTTGGTTTTGCATCATGGATCTGCACCACGTGTCGCCTAAATAAGAGACGAACACTCACTCACCGTCTATCAATTAATGGATCTATTTGGATCCAAATGCTAATAGATAAAAGTGCTAAACTTTAGTACTATTCTATCCAAATGGAAGCGCTAATAGTGATGTTAAATTTTAATCAAGATCTAAAAAAGTAAAAACACATTATGTAGAGGATAAATGCTAATTGGTGCTAACCTTTTTTTTTGAAATATAATTGGTGCTAAACTTTAGCCAATCCAAGCAGGCTAATGCAACTCACACACATTGTCCTAAAATTAGTAGATTTAGATGAGTGAGAACAAGTTCAAATGTTGAATTAGTGTTTTTTTTTGGCATTGCTCCTTTATGCCAAAAATTAGGTGAAGTGCAACCCAAGGCAGTGGGGGATGGAGGGACATGAGGAAGCAAAACATTCCCCAAATAAAGGTGCAGCAAGCAAGCAGAGTCAACAACAAAACAATCCCGATCCGTCCACCACCGCCACCACTGTGTGCATCTTCTCCGACGGCGACCCCGCACCAGGTCGGCACCATCCCGGCCGTCCAACCGCCGAGGTCGCCGCCGCCGCCGCTCGATCTCGGCGACATCGTCCCTAGCTCGCAGGACTCCTCTCCCTCTCTCTCTCTCTCCCCCGTGACGGGTCAACACGTACGTATACGCGGCTGGGCCGGGCCACCACTCGCCTAGCTACCAACAAATGAGATGAGCAAGCAACACCCTTGCTTGCTTTCTCTCTCTCTAGACAGAGCACTACTACAATACAAGTCTCTCTCTCTTTCTCTCTCTACCTCTCTCTCTCCTCGGAGCCTTTGCGTGTTTATTTATTCCTTGTGCCCGGGCGGCTCTGGGTCTCTCACTCATCGCCCATTCCATTCCATTCCATTCCATCCCATCTCCCTATCCATCATCAATCTGTTGTTGCTTGGGTTGGGCTTCTCTCTCTTCCGGGTCCAAGTCCTAGGAATAACACAGCGCAACAACTCGCACCACCACCACTACCGCTACCAGCTGCCTGCCGTGCTCACTGCTGCGTGCGGCGTATAGCAAGCTCTTGGGCCAAGCAGCTTGCTCAGTGCGCCGGCCGGCCTCTTCGATCTGCCACTCGAGGAGGCGCCCGTGCGTGAGGGCATCGCGAGAGGACGAAGCGGGCAAGGGCAAGGCGGCTAGTATCGATCGATCGATCGAGCACGCGTATCATGTTCCCGGCGGCAGAGGTGTCGGCGCTCGCCGGCGCGGCGGGGCGGCAGGGCGACGGCGGCGGCGTGATGCCGATGCTGCCGCCCTTCTTCATGGGCTCCATCTGGCCCGCGGCAGGCGGCGGCGCTGGAGCAGCCGACTCCGAGGAGGACGAGGCCGCGGCGGCTGCCGCCGCCGCCGCGGCCCACGACCGCGCGCTCGCCGCGTCGCGCAACCACCGCGAGGCGGAGAAGCGGCGGCGCGAGCGGATCAAGTCGCACCTCGACCGCCTCCGCAACGTCCTCTCCTGCGACCCCAAGGCACAGACGCTCATCTCTTCTTGAATCTGCCACTCTTTCCAGTTGCTCAACAGAAAAAAAACCCCTCTTTTTATTGCCTTTCTCGATTATCTTTATGCAAGAACAGCTAGGCCGGGCATGAGGCCGGTTAATTTATCTGACGATTTCTCTGCACAATCGATTTGGCATCTAGCTTGCAGCAGCTACGAGCTGCTGTCAAGGCATAGCCAGGAACTAGCCCAGCAGGACGCACACGAGCAGCTAATGGTCGTGTGAGTAAAGCTGGGTTTGGGGAAAGTGGAATGGAGCCTTTCCTATTCCTGTCACACGAGGCTAGGCTAGGGCTCTTTCTTTTGCTTGACAGTTCCTCGATCGTCATGATTTTGGTTGGAGCATGCTTCTTTTTTCTTTTGACGAGTACCATGTTTCCTATTTCACTTGCACAGCCTTTGCATATGATCATATTCCTTGATCCATGGCTAACCAATCTAGGGTTTGTGTGCTGCTTTGACATGATCGAAGGTTCATTTTGCTGATGGGGTTTGCTTGGTTTGCCTTGCTTGCTGTGTATGTCTCCAGATAGACAAGGCGTCGCTGCTGGCGAAGGCGGTGGAGAGGGTGCGCGACCTGAAGCAGCGGGTGGCCGGCGTCGGGAAGGCGGCTCCGGCGCACCTGTTCCCGACGGAGCACGACGAGATCGTGGTGCTCGCGTCGGGCGGCGCCGTGTTCGAGGCCTCCGTCTGCTGCGACGACCGCTCCGACCTCCTGCCGGAGCTCATCGAGACGCTGCGCGCGCTCCGCCTCCGCACCCTCCGCGCCGAGATGGCCACCCTCGGCGGCCGCGTCCGCAACGTGCTCGTCCTGGCGCGCGACGTCCACGACGATGATGTCGTCGGTGCTATGGGAGACGATGGCGGCTACGGCGGCGGCGGCGCGAACTCCGTTGAGGGCAACGGCGGCGGCGGCGGAGACTTCCTGAAGGAGGCCCTGAGGGCTCTGGTGGAGAGGCCGGGAGCTGGAGGCGGTGACCGGCCAAAGAGGAGACGTGTCTCAGACACGAACATGCAAGCGGCAGCCTAGCACGCCGCCGGCCGGCCGGCCGTAGCTCGATGAAAAATATCTAATTGCATGCCCATCATGTCATATGGTACTACTAGCTCCATTCCATGTTTAGTTTTGTGTGCTAATATAATTAGTGAGTACGTTGCTAGATCTCTTCGATCTTCTCCCTCTTGCATGCATATGGCTCTTGTCTTGAGATGCCATTAGTAAAAAAAGGTATACTACTAGCTAGTATGGTGGTACTGCTAGGGTTTGCTTGAGCTTGAATCAATGTGTTGTTCCAAAGCCATTGCAAACCCCCCACCCCCTAGAATAACAAGAGTCCACAATGCAAAGTTGCAGGACTTGATGTTAAGCACAATATATATATTTCAATATTGGAAGCTTAATACAAGTTTTTTTCCCATTCCAAGCAAGTTCAGCTCCAAGCAACATATATCCAAGCAAGACAAAGTCCTGTTCATCATTCAAGGTGTCTGTACCTGATGCATACAAGCTCTCGCCTCTCTCTAGATAGCTTCATGCCTTACTACTCTTGTGACTAGCTTGTGACTGCTGGAACTTGTTGGAATGGATGATCTGGGGTGCATGTCATGTCTGAATGGGAGAAGATGGGAGCAACCAATGATTGCTTGTGGGTGCAGAGCACAGTGAGGCATGCAGTGAGGTCTCATGACACATGAGTGCATGCATGCATGCATGCATTCATGGAGCCTTGCATGCTAATGCTAGGAGATGGATGACGTGGAGGAGGAGTTGTATATGATGCCACTGTGTGTCTGGCGAAAGGGGGAAATTGAAGGTGTTGAGCTTTTGTTTCTTGCTGGTTCCCTTTTGTAACCTTGCATTGCGTTGCGTTGCGTTGCTCCTCTTTGTTGCATTGCTTTTGGAGATGGAGGAGATCTCCATGTCAGGCTATGGGCTACTGGGTCGTACGTGTGTGCTATGGCTCTCATATGGTCTGGTCGTCGTCGTGTCTTGCCTCACTCTGAGGCAAAAGCAAAAGTCCAGGATGGCACTTGGTGGGGACAAAAGGAGGTTGTAACTGATCAGCTTTGAACAAGGGCACTGCTGTCGCGTGCTTTCTGCCCACACTAGCTGGTTGCTGTGGCTTGCAATGGCAATCTTCCTCGTTCTCACATAGTCACATGTCACATGCATGGACATCCAATGGAGTATCGTGTACTTCTTTGTTCAGTACATTTGTAACACACATACTTATTAACTATTGATACATAATGCAGCTTGGTTATATGTAGAAGAACAAAATGATGTTAACTACTAGCCCTACTACTATACGTACCAGTTAAGCGCTACAAAAAAATCTCTTTTATTGAGATTGACGCACCGTACCCCTGGCAGATTATTGAGGTCTTCAAATAATAGTCTATAGGTATATGTGTATGTATGTGTACTTGCATCACTATAATGTAGCTTCTTTTGCAAATTGCAATCAGATGAATTACTGAAACGAAACTGTTCCTTTAAGCTATCCAAAAGGATCAGTATGTTGAACTAATGGACGTAAAGGATCATGATCATCCGTGTCAATGTGTCATGCTTTAATATATATACCTTATTGGAACATCAAACAAGGGATCAAGAGTACGCATGCATATACATTGACATTGTTGTAGTTTCAGTATTCAGTACATCATGAGGACTGCAGGCTGTCACACTGTCACACCCGGATTTACACAAAACCCGAATGTGACCATATGTGTGCCCAGGAAGTCCACAGACACATATAGCGAACAAATATGGTAAAAATCAGAGTACAATGCTTAATTCTCATCATAAAGTAGCGATTACATCAGAGTTTTGCATAAATGAAATACATGGACAGCGGAAGACTAATAAACTCTCTCTAAGTGTAGCCGCAATCCCACAGGGACTCTGACTGGGGGAACGCCAACTCAGAAGTATGGCAAGTCCTCGGGAAACTCCACCTCATAGTCAGCCTGACTCCAATCTGTTACCCGTCCGGGATTTTGCCCAAAAATAATAATAACAGCAAGTGTAAGTAATGGAAATTACTTAGCAAGTATAGCACGGGTTATGAAGGCTCAAAAGGCTAGACACTGGCTTAACTGCATTAGCACTTTTAGTTGGTTCGTTTTAACTTTATCCAAGTTACTACAAGTGAATGAGAATCCCAGTTGTAACCCAATTAATAGTGTAAGTGACATTAAACATGAATAAACATCAAGTTCTAATCAAAAAGGATCCAGGCCGCTCGTGACCCTGAGCAAGGCTATCATGATAGATCGTACACTCTGCAGAGGTTTCGCCCTTTACCCACCAGTCGCGTAAAAGTTCAGAAGAACTTTGCACCCAACCACGCACATCAACACTTCCGAGGTGTGACTGCATAGGGACGCTACGAGGCTTTCACAAGATACCCTAACAAGTCAGTAGCCGCTGGAGTACTATACGGCGGTGAAAACTTAGGCACCGAGATCGACGTACGCCCACGGAGTCACACCGTGAGGGGGTCGATGGCGTCCGGAGCGCGGGTATCCCACCCATACTGCGCATCGTGCAGAGTTCTCAATCGCTGAGACTCCTACACGGGACTGGGTCTAACGTGACCTAGCCGACGGGGCTACCGTCCTCGGTGGAATCGGAGAACACCCAGCACCGTACCTCCCACAACGCCGTTGGCCCCTCGGTAACTACTGCCAAGCTAGAGACGTACAAGCTACTTGACCAAGACCAGAGCCTATATAGTTCCGGTGGTGACGACAGGCTCCTGGGTTGCCGCTTTAAGAACCGGTCCTTATAGGGAGACACTAGAGCAAAGCACACAGCACATGCTCTAGCCCCCTTAACCATGTTACTAAAAAGCAAGTTTTAATCATTAGAGTTGAAGTGGACCATTAAGTCAATATTAACCATTAAGTAAAGGTGTCAGTAGTTGCGCCTAGCAAAATGCTACCCATATGCAAAAACCCATAGGAATACAAGGACAGGGAAATAAATGCTAGGAAATAACCTTAATGGTAAGCAATATTAGACACATGCGTATGTAATGAACAGTGTATTAAAAGTGAGATAGGTAGCAAGGATTGTCCGTGCTATAACTTGCCTTCCTCGGAGTACGGCTGCAGCTGCAAATCCTGCTCCGGCACGTCCTCAACGTACTCGAAGTCCAACGCTACGGGCTCACCGACTGGACACGATCATCACGCACGCATTCCAAAGCAATCATTACATGCAAGCAAAAGTAATACTATTAGAACAGTACACCAAACAGTAAAAACAGTACAAAAACAGGAGCTAGAAATAATCTACGCTTCGCTACGAACACATGAGCGCGAAAATCACGCAAATCGGAGCTAAAACGCGAAAGTTATAGCGTTTCTAAGATTCGGGGGCTTGCTGGCAAAGTTTTAAAAGTTTCAGGGGCCTAACTGCGAAAACCAGGGACTTATACGTAAATAATAGTAGCCACCAGGGAAGGCGCCCGTAAGCGAGGCGGAGACAGCTCGTCCGCTCGAGGGGATTCACGACCCTCGAGTGAGGCAGGGGTTGCTGTGCCTGTTCGAGGGGGTTCGCGACCTTCGAGCGAGGCGGAGCTGGGTAGCGACTCGGGCTAGGGTGCTCGGTTTTCGACGGGGTTTGGTCCTACGGCTTCAGGAGAAGATGGCGAGTCGATCTAGGGGGTTCATGACGAGCATCGGCCGGCGAATCGTGCCAACGACGATGGGCGGCGGAGCTGCGCTCCGATGAGCCGCGGTGTAGGGGTTTTGGGGGGGGGGGGGTTTCGAGGTCGGGTTTCTTGCTCTGGAGCGTCAGAGAACGATGGTGAGTGCTGCTGAGGTGCTCAGGTGAAACTCCGTGCAGTGAACCGACCAGACGACGACGACCGGCGATCGGCCGACGACGGTGACCGCGGGGGTGCTGCTACGGCGCACTACAGCTCGAATTGAGAGGGCTGGTGGACTTGTTACCTTCTGAGGAAGAGTTGGACACAAGGAATCGACCGGAGACGGCTCGGTCGACAGGAACGGCGGCGAATCCTCCACGGCGGCGCTGCGGACGTCAGGAAGCAATTAGCCACGGTCAAGGCATAAGAGAGGACGAGAGGTATTTGGGGGGCTTCAGTACCTCCTGGCGGACAGATTGGCGGTGATGGCCGGCCGGGAGACACGCCGGAGCAGCCTGGCGGCGTGCGGCGGCGCTGCGCAAGCTCGGCGGCGCGTGGACAGGGCGATAGAGTGGCTCGGGTGGTCTTGTGGTGCGATGGCGAGGTCAGGCACGGCTTGGTGGTGCGCAGGCGCCTTAAGAAAGAGCTTGGGAAGGTCTAGGGCGACGGGAACGCGTTCGCCGGCGTTTATGGAAGGTCCGCGGCGGCGGCGGGTACTTTCCAAACCGGGCGAGCTCGGTTTCCTTACTGGGGACGGGTGAAAAAGGAAGGGGAAGGCGCGCGAAGCTTCGTGGAAGCTGCTTGGGGCCTTGGGGTGCTTGGTATGGAAAGCGCGCGCGGGAATGGCGCGGCGGTCTCGGGCGGCGAGTGCGGGGCGCGCGTGGCTACGGTGTTGGCGCGTTCGGCGCGAGGGAAGGAGGGCCTGGCCGAGCTGGTGTGTCTTGGTGAGGCCGTGCTGGTGCGACGGCGGGGTCGTCGGCGGCGCACGCCGGCGAGGGTGACCTGCGCTGCCGCACGGCGTCGGGAGGAAAAAGAAGGTGGGGGGGGGTGGAAGACGACAAGCGGGGCCGGCTGTCAGTGGGGGGGAGAGAGGGGAGGGCGCGGACGCGGGCGACCGGGCCGGTGCGGGGCGGTACTGGGCCGGGCTGGGAGAGAATAAGAGGGGGCAAAAGCAGACCGGAAAAAGAATCCAGGGAGCAGAACCGAACTGGGGATCTAACAACTATTCTAGAGCTCCAAACAAAGTGATTCAAATTTGAATTTAAATATTTTCAAATTCTTGTTTGAATCACAAGCAATACAAAAATAAATGCAGCAGCATGAATGCAACAATAAATGTTTCTATCACTTATATTTGATTTTAAATTTCTGAAAATTATTATTTAGCCTTTATAAAATAGGTGAAAGCATTAAATAATTAATTAATTGCCAAAAAATTTTAAATTTGAGTATTTTGGGTGTTACAAACCTACCCCCCTTAAGGTGAATCTCGTCCTCGAGATTCGGATGTAGAAGCGAAGAGTTGTGGGTACTCGGACTTGAGATCTTCTTCCCGCTCCCAAGTCGCTTCATCTGCTGAGTGCCGGCTCCACTGCACCTTGCACATCCGAATGGTCTTGTTCCTCAGCACTCTTTCTGACACCTCCAGGATCCTGATCGGATACTCCTCATATGTGAGGTCCTCCTGAACATTCAACTCCTCAATCGGGATCTGCTCTTCTGGCACCCTCAAACACTTCTTCAACTGGGACACATGGAACACATCGTGTACTCCGGTTAGTCTCTCAGGCAGATCTAGCCGATATGCCACTTCGCCTATCCGTTCCTATATCCTGAACGGTCCGATGTAACGAGGCGCCAACTTGCCCTTGACATTGAACCGCTTTACACCTCTCATGGGTGACACCTTCAGGTACACAAAATCATCAACTCTGAAGCTGAGGTCCCTCCGTCTGACATCGGCATAACTCTTCTGTCTAGACTGGGCCACCTTCAGGTTCTCTCTAATCCTCTGCACCTGCCGCTCTGCATCTCTGAGTATCTCCGGACCAAAGACCTGACTCTCTCCAGCCTGGTTCCAGAATAATGGGGTCCGGCACTTCCTGCCATACAATGCCTCGAACGGTGCCATCTGCAGACTCTTCTGGTAGCTGTTATTGTAGGAGAACTCTGCATACGGCAAACTCTTATCCCAGCTGACTCCGTATTGCAATGCACAAGCCCTCAACATATCCTCCAGTATCTGGTTGGTCCGCTCTGTCTGACCATCTGTCTGCGGGTGATAAGCTGAGCTGAAGTGCAGCTTCGTATCCATGGACTCATGTAACTTCCGCCAGAAATGTGAGGTGAACTGAGTACCACGATCTGACACAATCTTCTTCGGCACCCCGTGTAAGCACACAATCCGCTCCATGTACAACTCTGCTAGTCTGGCGCCTGTGTAGGTGGTCTTCACTGGCAGAAAGTGGACCACCTTGGTCAGGCGATCAACAATCACCCAAATGGAGTCGAATCCTCTCTGAGTGCGGGGCAGACCAGTGACGAAGTCCATGCCAACTTCTTCCCATTTCCACTCCAGGATCTTCAACGGCTGTAGCAATCTAGCTGGCCTCTGATGTTCTGCCTTGACTCGCTGACATGTGTCGCACAATGCCACGTGAGTCGCCACATCACGTTTCAATCCATACCACCAGAATCTCTCCTTGATGTCCTGGTACATCTTAGTACTGCCTGGGTGGATCGAATAAGCTGAGTCATGTGCCTCTCTCAGAATCATCTCCCTGATCTGCGCTATCTCTGGCACACATATCCTCTTTCCATGCCATAGAGTTCCCTGATCATCAACTCGGAATCCAGGGGCCTTTCCCAATGCAACATTCCCCACAATCTCTCGGATCTTCTCATCCTGCAGCTGACCTCTCCGGATCTCCTGCTCGAGTGTGGGCTCCACTGCCATCTCTGTGATGCTGGTGACGAACCCCAGACTCATCTTCTCAAGCTCTCGGCTGAGTTCTTCGGGCAAACAGCGACCAATGATCCTGTTCACGTAACTTCTCCTGCTCAGAACATCTGCCACCAAGTTGGCCTTCCCTGGGTGATAGTGGATCTCCAGATCGTAATCCTTGATCAGCTCTAACCATCTGCGCTGTCTCACGTTCAGATCTGTCTGAGTGAAGACATACTTGAGGCTCTTATGATCAGTGTAGATGTCACACCGGTGCCCAATCAAGTAATGTCTCCAGATCTTTAGGGCATGTACCACAGCTGCCAACTCCAAGTCGTGCGTCGGATAGTTCTGCTCATGCTTCCTCAGCTGCCGGGACGCATAAGACACGACTCTGCCCTCCTGCATAAGGACGCAACCCAGTCCTAGACGGGATGCATCGCAGTAGATGGAGAAACTCTTAGTCAAATCTGGCAATACTAGCACTGGGGCTGTAGTCAACCTCTTCTTCAACTCTTCGAAGCTGACCTGGCAAGCCTCTGTCCACACAAACGGGGCATTCTTCTCTAGCAAAGCAGTCAGCGGCTTAGCAATCTTGGAGAATCCTTCAATGAACCGTCTGTAATAACCGGCCATCCCAAGGAAACTCCTGATCTCGCTCACATCCCGTGGCGGATTCCAGCTCAACACATCGCTGACTTTCTTCGGATCAACTGCCACTCCTCCATTGGACAACACGTGTCCCAGAAATGCCACTTCCTTCAGCCAGAACTCACACTTGCTCACCTTGGCGTACAACTGATGTTCCCGAAGTCTCTGCAGCACCAATCTCAAGTGTTCTTCATGTTCTTCCTCATTCTTGGAGAAGACCAGAATGTCATCAATAAATATCACCACGAACTTGTCCAGATAGTCCATGAACACGCTGTTTATCAGGTACATGAAGTATGCAGGAGCGTTGGTCAATCCAAAAGACATGACCAAGAACTCATACAACCCGTACCGAGTAGTGAAAGCGGTCTTGGGTACATCTGACGGACGGATCCTCATCTGATAATAGCCCGAACAAAGATCTATCTTGGAGAACACACAAGCTCCTCTCAACTGATCGAACAGATCATCAATCCTCGGCAGTGGGTACTTGTTCTTGATGGTCACTTCATTGAGGGCTCGATAGTCCACACATAACCTCTGAGACCCATCTTTCTTGTCGACGAACAATACCGGTGCTCCCCATGGTGAAGCACTCGGACGAATGTACCCCTTGGCCAACAACTCGTCCAACTCCTTCTTGAGCTGCTCCAGCTCCTTCGCTCCCATCCTATACGGCCTCTTGGCTATAGGTGCAGTGCCAGGTTTTAGTTCAATAACGAATTCAACATCTCGTTCTGGAGGCATACCTGGCAACTCGTCAGGGAACACATCCGGGAACTGGCTCACCACCCTGATATCTTCAGTCATTGTCCCTTCAGCTTGATTTGCTTGGCCTTGCTCTGAGGATCTGGCTGCCTGGTACTCCACCTTGTCACCGGACTCTGCGGTCAGCTGGATGGTCCTCGTAGCACACCTGATCACTGCATCATATCTGGTCATCCAGCTCATACCCAAGATCAGATCAAATCCCAGGGTCTCCAGGACTATCGGACCTGCCTTGAACTCTACCCCCCTTATTATGATGGGAACATGGGGGCATCGTAGAGTAGCCCGCTATTCACCTCCTGGTGAGCTTACTAGCATAGTGTTCATCATGGGTTTCAGAGCTAATAAATTCTTCTTTACAAAAGCAGCGGAAATGAAAGCATGCGAAGCTCCGGAATCAAATAAAACAGTGGTGGGGGTCGAATTGACGAGGAACGTACCCACGACCACATCTGTAGAGGCCTTTGCTGTCTCTGCACCGGTGTGGTTGAGCTTGCCCCGAACAGGAGCCTGCGGAGCACGACCTCCCTGCTGCTGACCCTGCGGCTGCCCAACTCTCTGAGTACTGCCCTGCTGGTTCTGTCCGGCGGTGTTCTGGATCTTCTTGGGGCAGGCATTGGCGAAGTGTCCCTGCTCGCCACAGTGGTAGCACACCCTCGGACCCACCGGTGTAGTGTTGACTGGACTGATGCGCTGGACTGGACTCGGCTGCACCTGGCTACGCTGAACTGGACCCATCTGTGGCTGACCCTGGGGACGCTGCTGCTGTGGCGCCCGAGGAAACTGAGGACGCTGCTGCTGGTACTGGCCACGACTGAGCAAGCCGGACTGACCCTGGAAGCGCTGCTGGCCTCCCACCTGCTGACTCTGGGGAGGTGTGAAGCGTGGACGACTGCTGCTGCCCACCTGCTGTCCCTGGAGCTTCCTCTTCTTGTCCTCCATCTCACGGCGCTTGTGCTCCAACATCAGCGCGCCGTCCACCAGCTCGTGGAAGGTCGGGAACTTGGTGCACATGAGCTGGTACTGGAGAGCATCCTGCAGACCGTCACGGAACCTGGCCTGCTTCTTCTGATCGGTGGCCACGTCCTCTGAAGCGTAACGGGCCAACGAGACGAACTTGTCACGATAAGCCGTGACACTCATCCCTTCCTGCTTCAGTGCCAGGAACTCCTTCTTCTTCAGGACCATCAAAGCCTCCGGCACGTGGTGTGCACGAAAGCTGCTGCAGAACTGCTGCCAAGTGATCTGAGTACCGGCCGGGCGTGAAGTCTGGTATGAATCCCACCAATCCAACGCCGGCCCCTGAAGCTGTCCTCCGGCGTACAGTACCTTCTCCCTGTCATCGCACTGGGTGATGTCCAACTGTCTCTCCACTGCCTTGAGCCAGTCATCTGCCTCAAGGGGATCGCTGGCCTTGCTGAAGGTCGGCGGACGTCCCTTCAGAAACTCGCCCCTCTTGTCTCTGGGCGGTGCAGCTGCCTGTGGATGATGCTGGTTCTGCTGGATCAGTCTCATGGTCTCTGCCATCTGCTGCATCATCTGAACTTGAGCATACATCAGCTGCTCAATGGTGGGGATCTGACGGTTCGGATCGATGTTCGGGGGCGGGTTCTGGTGCGGAGGCTGTCCGCCCGCATTGCCCCCGGGGTGAGCCATCTATATTCACAAGGGTCAGATGTCAGATGATTAGTACGAGAAAAATATATATAACCCCCTGCTATCTAAACATTCAAGTCCTTAAGCCTTATACCTATATCTAGATGGTCGCAGATAGGTGTCTACGCCCATCACATTCATTACAAAGAACCAAATCAGACATAAGCATAATAACAATAAATACAAGCAGGTAAAGGCATAAACTCACACAAGACTCGACTGTTAGATTTTTAAAATTTTTAAAACATGGGGGTCTCCAAGTAATTTGTCAACCGTACTATCTAGGCTGCGTTCCTACAGTCAGCACGGCTCTAATACCAATCTATCACACCCGGATTTACACAAAACCCGAATGTGGCCATATGTGTGCCCAGGAAGTCCACAGACACATATAGCGAACAAATATGGTAAAAATCAGAGTACAATGCTTAATTCTCATCATAAAGTAGCGATTACATCAGAGTTTTGCATAAATGAAATACATGGACAGCGGAAGACTAATAAACTCTCTCTAAGTGTAGCCGCAATCCCACAGGGACTCTGACTGGGGGAACGCCAACTCAGAAGTATGGCAAGTCCTCGGGAAACTCCACCTCATAGTCAGCCTGACTCCAATCTGTTACCCGTCCAGGATTTTGCCCAAAAATAATAATAACAGCAAGTGTAAGTAATGGAAATTACTTAGCAAGTATAGCACGGGTTATGAAGGCTCAAAAGGCTAGACACTGGCTTAACTGCATTAGCACTTTTAGTTGGTTCGTTTTAACTTTATCCAAGTTACTACAAGTGAATGAGAATCCCAGTTGTAACCCAATTAATAGTGTAAGTGACATTAAACATGAATAAACATCAAGTTCTAATCAAAAAGGATCCAGGCCGCTCGTGACCCTGAGCAAGGCTATCATGATAGATCGTACACTCTGCAGAGGTTTCGCCCTTTACCCACCAGTCGCGTAAAAGTTCAGAAGAACTTTGCACCCAACCACGCACATCAACACTTCCGAGGTGTGACTGCATAGGGACGCTACGAGGCTTTCACAAGACACCCTAACAAGTCAGTAGCCGCTGGAGTACTATACGGCGGTGAAAACTTAGGCACCGAGATCGACGTACGCCCACGGAGTCACACCGTGAGGGGGTCGATGGCGTCCGGAGCGCGGGTATCCCACCCATACTGCGCATCGTGCAGAGTTCTCAATCGCTGAGACTCCTACACGGGACTGGGTCTAACGTGACCTAGCCGACGGGGCTACCGTCCTCGGTGGAATCGGAGAACACCCAGCACCGTACCTCCCACAACGCCGTTGGCCCCTCGGTAACTACTGCCAAGCTAGAGACGTACAAGCTACTTGACCAAGACCAGAGCCCATATAGTTCCGGTGGTGACGACAGGCTCCTGGGTTGCCGCTTTAAGAACCGGTCCTTATAGGGAGACACTAGAGCAAAGCACACAGCACATGCTCTAGCCCCCTTAACCATGTTACTAAAAAGCAAGTTTTAATCATTAGAGTTGAAGTGGACCATTAAGTCAATATTAACCATTAAGTAAAGGTGTCAGTAGTTGCGCCTAGCAAAATGCTACCCATATGCAAAAACCCATAGGAATACAAGGACAGGGAAATAAATGCTAGGAAATAACCTTAATGGTAAGCAATATTAGACACATGCGTATGTAATGAACAGTGTATTAAAAGTGAGATAGGTAGCAAGGATTGTCCGTGCTATAACTTGCCTTCCTCGGAGTACGGCTGCAGCTGCAAATCCTGCTCCGGCACGTCCTCAACGTACTCGAAGTCCAACGCTACGGGCTCACCGACTGGACACGATCATCACGCACGCATTCCAAAGCAATCATTACATGCAAGCAAAAGTAATACTATTAGAACAGTACACCAAACAGTAAAAACAGTACAAAAACAGGAGCTAGAAATAATCTACGCTTCGCTACGAACACATGAGCGCGAAAATCACGCAAATCGGAGCTAAAACGCGAAAGTTATAGCGTTTCTAAGATTCGGGGGCTTGCTGGCAAAGTTTTAAAAGTTTCAGGGGCCTAACTGCGAAAACCAGGGACTTATACGTAAATAATAGTAGCCACCAGGGAAGGCGCCCGTAAGCGAGGCGGAGACAGCTCGTCCGCTCGAGGGGATTCACGACCCTCGAGTGAGGCAGGGGTTGCTGTGCCTGTTCGAGGGGGTTCGCGACCTTCGAGCGAGGCGGAGCTGGGTAGCGACTCGGGCTAGGGTGCTCGGTTTTCGACGGGGTTTGGTCCTACGGCTTCAGGAGAAGATGGCGAGTCGATCTAGGGGGTTCATGACGAGCATCGGCCGGCGAATCGTGCCAACGACGATGGGCGGCGGAGCTGCGCTCCGATGAGCCGCGGTGTAGGGGTTTTGGGGGGGGGGTTTCGAGGTCGGGTTTCTTGCTCTGGAGCGTCAGAGAACGATGGTGAGTGCTGCTGAGGTGCTCAGGTGAAACTCCGTGCAGTGAACCGACCAGACGACGACGACCGGCGATCGGCCGACTACGGTGACCGCGGGGGTGCTGCTACGGCGCACTACAGCTCGAATTGAGAGGGCTGGTGGACTTATTACCTTCTGAGGAAGAGTTGGACACAAGGAATCGACCGGAGACGGCTCGGTCGACAGGAACGGCGGCGAATCCTCCACGGCGGCGCTGCGGACGTCAGGAAGCAATTAGCCACGGTCAAGGCATAAGAGAGGACGAGAGGTATTTGGGGGGCTTCAGTACCTCCTGGCGGACAGATTGGCGGTGATGGCCGGCCGGGAGACACGCCGGAGCAGCCTGGCGGCGTGCGGCGGCGCTGCGCAAGCTCGGCGGCGCGTGGACAGGGCGATAGAGTGGCTCGGGTGGTCTTGTGGTGCGATGGCGAGGTCAGGCACGGCTTGGTGGTGCGCAGGCGCCTTAAGAAAGAGCTTGGGAAGGTCTAGGGCGACGGGAACGCGTTCGCCGGCGTTTATGGAAGGTCCGCGGCGGCGGCGGGTACTTTCCAAACCGGGCGAGCTCGGTTTCCTTACTGGGGACGGGTGAAAAAGGAAGGGGAAGGCGCGCGAAGCTTCGTGGAAGCTGCTTGGGGCCTTGGGGTGCTTGGTATGGAAAGCGCGCGCGGGAATGGCGCGGCGGTCTCGGGCGGCGAGTGCGGGGCGCGCGTGGCTACGGTGTTGGCGCGTTCGGCGCGAGGGAAGGAGGGCCTGGCCGAGCTGGTGTGTCTTGGTGAGGCCGTGCTGGTGCGACGGCGGGGTCGTCGGCGGCGCACGCCGGCGAGGGTGACCTGCGCTGCCGCACGGCGTCGGGAGGAAAAAGAAGGTGGGGGGGGGGGGGTGGAAGACGACAAGCGGGGCCGGCTGTCAGTGGGGGGGAGAGAGGGGAGGGCGCGGACGCGGGCGACCGGGCCGGTGCGGGGCGGTACTGGGCCGGGCTGGGAGAGAATAAGAGGGGGCAAAAGCAGACCGGAAAAAGAATCCAGGGAGCAGAACCGAACTGGGGATCTAACAACTATTCTAGAGCTCCAAACAAAGTGATTCAAATTTGAATTTAAATATTTTCAAATTCTTGTTTGAATCACAAGCAATACAAAAATAAATGCAGCAGCATGAATGCAACAATAAATGTTTCTATCACTTATATTTGATTTTAAATTTCTGAAAATTATTATTTAGCCTTTATAAAATAGGTGAAAGCATTAAATAATTAATTAATTGCCAAAAAATTTTAAATTTGAGTATTTTGGGTGTTACAAACCTACCCCCCTTAAGGTGAATCTCGTCCTCGAGATTCGGATGTAGAAGCGAAGAGTTGTGGGTACTCGGACTTGAGATCTTCTTCCCGCTCCCAAGTCGCTTCATCTGCTGAGTGCCGGCTCCACTGCACCTTGCACATCCGAATGGTCTTGTTCCTCAGCACTCTTTCTGACACCTCCAGGATCCTGATCGGATACTCCTCATATGTGAGGTCCTCCTGAACATTCAACTCCTCAATCGGGATCTGCTCTTCTGGCACCCTCAAACACTTCTTCAACTGGGACACATGGAACACATCGTGTACTCCGGTTAGTCTCTCAGGCAGATCTAGCCGATATGCCACTTCGCCTATCCGTTCCTGTATCCTGAACGGTCCGATGTAACGAGGCGCCAACTTGCCCTTGACATTGAACCGCTTTACACCTCTCATGGGTGACACCTTCAGGTACACAAAATCATCAACTCTGAAGCTGAGGTCCCTCCGTCTGACATCGGCATAACTCTTCTGTCTAGACTGGGCCACCTTCAGGTTCTCTCTAATCCTCTGCACCTGCCGCTCTGCATCTCTGAGTATCTCCGGACCAAAGACCTGACTCTCTCCAGCCTGGTTCCAGAATAATGGGGTCCGGCACTTCCTGCCATACAATGCCTCGAACGGTGCCATCTGCAGACTCTTCTGGTAGCTGTTATTGTAGGAGAACTCTGCATACGGCAAACTCTTATCCCAGCTGACTCCGTACTGCAATGCACAAGCCCTCAACATATCCTCCAGTATCTGGTTGGTCCGCTCTGTCTGACCATCTGTCTGCGGGTGATAAGCTGAGCTGAAGTGCAGCTTCGTATCCATGGACTCATGTAACTTCCGCCAGAAATGTGAGGTGAACTGAGTACCACGATCTGACACAATCTTCTTCGGCACCCCGTGTAAGCACACAATCCGCTCCATGTACAACTCTGCTAGTCTGGCGCCTGTGTAGGTGGTCTTCACTGGCAGAAAGTGGACCACCTTGGTCAGGCGATCAACAATCACCCAAATGGAGTCGAATCCTCTCTGAGTGCGGGGCAGACCAGTGACGAAGTCCATGCCAACTTCTTCCCATTTCCACTCCGGGATCTTCAACGGCTGTAGCAATCCAGCTGGCCTCTGATGTTCTGCCTTGACTCGCTGACATGTGTCGCACAATGCCACGTGAGTCGCCACATCACGTTTCAATCCATACCACCAGAATCTCTCCTTGATGTCCTGGTACATCTTAGTACTGCCTGGGTGGATCGAATAAGCTGAGTCATGTGCCTCTCTCAGAATCATCTCCCTGATCTGCGCTATCTCTGGCACACATATCCTCTTTCCATGCCATAGAGTTCCCTGATCATCAACTCGGAATCCAGGGGCCTTTCCCAATGCAACATTCCCCACAATCTCTCGGATCTTCTCATCCTGCAGCTGACCTCTCCGGATCTCCTGCTCGAGTGTGGGCTCCACTGCCATCTCTGTGATGCTGGTGACGAACCCCAGACTCATCTTCTCAAGCTCTCGGCTGAGTTCTTCGGGCAAACAGCGACCAATGATCCTGTTCACGTAACTTCTCCTGCTCAGAGCATCTGCCACCAAGTTGGCCTTCCCTGGGTGATAGTGGATCTCCAGATCGTAATCCTTGATCAGTTCCAACCATCTGCGCTGTCTCATGTTCAGATCTGTCTGAGTGAAGACATACTTGAGGCTCTTATGATCAGTGTAGATGTCACACCGGTGCCCAATCAAGTAATGTCTCCAGATCTTTAGGGCATGTACCACAGCTGCCAACTCCAAGTCGTGCGTCGGATAGTTCTGCTCATGCTTCCTCAGCTGCCGGGACGCATAAGACACGACTCTGCCCTCCTGCATAAGGACGCAACCCAGTCCTAGACGGGATGCATCGCAGTAGATGGAGAAACTCTTAGCCAAATCTGGCAATACTAGCACTGGGGCTGTAGTCAACCTCTTCTTCAACTCTTCGAAGCTGACCTGGCACGCCTCTGTCCACACAAACGCGGCATTCTTCTCCAGCAGAGCAGTCAGTGGCTTAGCGATCTTGGAGAATCCTTCAATGAACCGCCTGTAGTATCCGGCCATCCCAAGGAAACTCTTGATCTCGCTCACATCCCGTGGTGGATTCCAGCTCAATACATCGCTGACTTTCTTCGGATCAACTGCCACTCCTCCATTGGACAACACGTGCCCCAGAAATGCCACTTCCTTTAGCCAGAACTCACACTTGCTCAGCTTGGCATACAACTGATGTTCCCGAAGTCTCTGCAGCACCAATCTCAAGTGTTCCTCATGTTCTTCCTCATTCTTGGAGAAGACCAGAATGTCATCAATGAACACCACCACAAACTTGTCAAGGTAATCCATGAACACGCTGTTCATCAAGTACATGAAGTATGCGGGAGCGTTGGTCAGTCCAAAAGACATGACCAGGAACTCATACAACCCGTACCGAGTGGTGAAAGCGATCTTGGGAATATCCGACTGTCGGATCCTCATCTGATAATAGCTCGAACGAAGATCTATCTTGGAGAACACACAAGCTCCTCTCAACTGATCGAACAGATCATCAATCCTTGGCAGCGGGTACTTGTTCTTGATGGTCACTTCGTTGAGGGCTCGATAGTCCACACACAACCTCTGTGTACCATCCTTCTTGTCGACGAACAATACCGGTGCTCCCCACGGCGAAGCACTCGGACGAATGTACCCCTTGGCCAGCAACTCGTCCAACTCCTTCTTGAGCTTTTCCAGCTCCTTCGCTCCCATCCTATATGGCCTCTTGGCTATAGGTGCAGTGCCAGGTTTTAGATCAATAATGAATTCAACATCTCGTTCCGGAGGCATACCTGGCAACTCGTCAGGGAACACATCCGGGAACTGGCTCACCACCCTGATATCTTCAGTTGTCGTCCCTTCAGCTTGATTGGCTTGGCCTTGCTCTGAGGAACTGGCTGCCTGGTACTCCACCTTGTCACCGGACTCTGCTGTCAGCTGAATGGTCCTCGTAGCACACCTGATCACTGCATCATATCTGGTCATCCAGCTCATTGTTGACACCAAAAATTAGCACCAGGAAGAGGCTGACATGTGAGCCGGATTTGGTGGAAGGATGCCATTCGGCTAAAGGGCTTTCTCTGAAGCATTCGGCAAAGATGCTCTGCGGTCGGGAACGCGTCGTCATTCGGCTAAGGGGTGTTCTCTGAAGCGTTCGGCAGAGATACTCTGCGGTCGGGGATGCGTCATCATTCGGCAGAGACATGGTTCCGCAGGTAAAAGCAGTAGCATTCGGGAAAGTGCGGTGACGTGGAAAAACGTAAGGAAAAGGCCGGTTCGAACAAGGAATGCAATATGGGCACGAAGATCCGTCATTTATTTTTAGAAACAAGTATTGTAGTCGTGTCCGACTAGGAGTTGTATCAAGACCTGGGTATAAATATAAACCCATGGCATCTGTAGAATGGATCAATCGAATCAATCATACAACAAACCGGCCCCGTGCCAACATCGAGTCCTTTAGTCGAGTCGTCGAGTTCTTCGAGAGGAGTCATCGATCCGTCGACCTCCGTAAGTACCGGCAACCTTGTATCATGCTTAGTATCATGCGGTGGATTTAAGCTTTGATGCAAGTAGTCTTGTTACCATGCTTAGTATCATCCGGTGGATTTAAGTTGTGGTCTCAAGAAGGTTCCTCTGTTAGGTCATGAGCCATGCGGTGGGCTAAGATCTAGTATGAACCAATTTATCGGCTCTGTTAGATTTCGGCAAGATCTAACAGATTCATTAAGTTACCCCGTGTTGTTCCGTTTTTACTATGTGCTTAATTCATGCAACACACCTTTGCCCAATCTAGATCGGCTAGAATCGGCTATACTTCATGACATGACGAATTATCCCCTCACAGCCGAATCCAAAACCGATCTAGGTTGCCACGTGTCGCGGGTTCGAGTTTGTCGGCATCGTGTAGATCTTGACAGAACCGGGTATCATGCGGTAGATGCAGGTTTTTGGGTCGTCTTAGAGCTAATCATCCGGTGGATTAGAATTCGATTCGATCTGATAGATTTATCTTTACCGATTAGGCTTGTTCCTTCGCCATGGACCCCGATTCGGCTAAATAGCCGCATTCGGTAGTGCTCTCACGAGTGAACGTGTGTTCGTGGGTTTGCATTGGACAATGAATGCTTTTAGCCTTTCACGATTAGATTGTATCATGCGGTGGATTGATCTAATCTGATTGGTGGTGTGGCTTCAAACAAGTTGTATCATGCGGTGGATTAACTCGTTCGTTGCCATGCTTGACGGGTGCTGCTTTCGGCCTATGCATTCTTGTTTTCAATGTAAATTCGTGACTGTGTTGTGGGTTCGTAATTAAACATTGAATGCTTTTAGCTTCTCATGGTTAGATTGTATCATGCGGTGGATTGGTCTAATCTGATTAGTGGCGTGGTCACAA
The DNA here is from genome assembly GCA_033239725.1 of Echinochloa phyllopogon. Taxonomy (NCBI): domain Eukaryota; kingdom Viridiplantae; phylum Streptophyta; class Magnoliopsida; order Poales; family Poaceae; genus Echinochloa; species Echinochloa phyllopogon. The sequence continues at coordinate 2,616,524 of BTCW01000009.1, read as the reverse complement.
ACAAGTCGTATCATGCGGTGGATTAACTTGTTTTGTTATCATGCTTGACGGGTGCTGCTTTCGGCCTATGCATTCCTTGTTTACTGCGAATTTATGATCATGTTTCACCCTTTTATTTATCTATCATGCTCTGTTTCTCGTTAATCGGCTATGAGTATGTGTTACAATGTTCATTCGGTTGAAAGCCGATCTTTCGTCATGCTTACGTCACGCATTCGGCAGTGCGCTCCTTGTGTGCTTTGCCGATTGCCGAATAAAGCTCTAACTGCCGACAGATAGCTTGCCCATAGCTATATGCCTCTCGAGATTGGCTTCAATGCCGCAAATATGGAACTGTCTGGTCTCAACCGGCACGTTCCAGGTTTTGATCTAAACTTTTTTATCCCTTTGTTAGTTTTCAGGCAAACTGACTGGCACGCTTCCGGATTCAAAAACCAGGGCCACGTGTGAAGCCAGCTAATTCGGCTTGCTGTGTGCTTGGCGTGAGGTGCGGATTTTACGTCAACACACTTTTTGGCACGCCCGGTGGGACACACGCAAGTTTTCAAGATGCCTGAGTTGAGCAACATCATGGATGTCACTTTGGAAGAGTTGTCTGAGGAGCATCAACAGATGGTAAAGGTTGCTGCCAACCAATTCATTAACAAATGTTTACTGTCTTTCGCCAAGAACAGGAGTGGTGCACCTTTTCTCAAGTCCGATCTGCCAAGAGTTCTCCTTCCTGGGCAATCTGATCTTACTGAAGAAGAAGAGAGGGAGAGATTCTCGGGCTTGTTATACAAAGCTTTGGGAGAGACAATGACCAATCACAATGCTGCGTTCTTAAACAGTTTTCGGCATATAATGATAAGCATTTTTGGTCAGCATGTGGATAAACCCTTTGAGCAGATACATGGGCAATTGGGTGGCCCGACATACTTCAATGTTCAAGCACCAGTTCAGAAACCACATGGTAAAGGGAATGCTGATGAAACTGGAGGTTCTGGTGCTAAAGATATAAATGGACAACCGATTCGGCAGGATCCTCAGCTTGCACTGCCGAAAACTCGCACATACGGTGATATGGCGTTCGGCACCACAGGGAATCCGCCTGCTTCTGCTTACAAGATATCTCCCTTGAACAACAGACTGCAGAGGGATTTGTATGGAAACGGATATTCAGAGTTTATGGATTACAATGCTATCGACGCTCTTCCGAATCCTGGATATGTTGGTACTGCAGGTATGCTTGTTGGAAGACCAGGGAATCAAGATACCAATATTGACCTCATGGTGCAAAAAATGACCGATGTATTGCAGAATCAATTCGGTCTGAAGCCTAAAAGTCAAGGATACATGTATTCGTCTCCTTTCCCGGAATGGTACCAAAGGGTATCATTGCCGAATAGAGTCAAAGTGCCTACAGAATTTACTAAATTCTCAGGACAAGATGATACAAGTACTGTGGAACATATAGCTCGATATCTGATGCAGCTTGGAGAGGCTTCGGCAGATGAGGCTTTCAGAATCAGATACTTTCCTTTGTCACTGACGGGCCCAGCTTTTACATGGTTTGCTTCTTTGCCTGCTCAGTCGATTTGCACCTGGAAAGACCTGGAACAAAAATTCCATGCTCATTACTACATTGGCAGTACCGAGAAAAAGTTGGTTGATTTGACCAGTTTAAGGCAGAGGAATAATGAAACACCTACAGAGTTCCTCAGGAGATTTAGGGAAACTAAGAGTATGTGTTTTTCTCTAAACATACCTGATGACCAGCTGGCTGGTATGGCTGTAGCTGGCATGCTGCCTGCCATTCGGGAGAAGCTGTTCGGGATGGAGTTTGATGATCTGGGCCAGTTGTCGCACAGATTGGCCTTGATGAGTAACCAGGCATATGGTTTCAAGAAAGATGTCAGATTTGCTAAAAATAATGATGTATCTGACATCTACAACCAATTCCTTGAAAGAGCAGATCAAGAAGATGAGTATGAAGATAGCGAGGAAATAGCTGCAGCAGAGATAGTGTGGAGCAAAGAACCAGTTACAATGACTCAAAGATGGATCAAACAGATGAAGGGAACATATGATTTTGATGTGACTAAGGCAGACAAATTATTTGAATTCCTGGTGAAAGAAGGCCGAATCAAATTGCCAGAGGGGCATTCTATGCTTCGGCCCGATGGAGTGAAAGATAAGAGGTACTGTGGGTTTCATGATAGAAATTCTCATTCCATTAATGAATGCAGAGTCTTTAGGATGAAGATTCAGAAAGCTATCCAGGAAGGACATTTGAAATTTGACAACAAGATGAAACTGGACAGTAACCCTTTCCCTCAGAATATGATCGGGTTCTCGGTTAATATGGTAAATGCTGTTCCATTTGGAGAAAAGGGAAGATTGAAAGTTTTAACCTCAAAGAAGGCAAGACAGGATGGTTCGGTTGATCCCACTCGGCAGATCACAATTGAACAGATTCGCCAGAAAAATCTTCGGTTCCCGAATAGCCGATTTGAAGTGGGAGAATCCTTTAAACCTAGAGTTACTGCACGTATTCTCCTCAACAAATGGCAGCGTCAGCAAGAAAAGGAGCGTTTTCAAAGGCGTGAATATGAAGAGGAGAAAAGAAGGCGCGAAGAAGAAAAGTTTGAAAAAGAACAAGAAGAATATGCTCGAGAGCAGGAACGTGCGCATTGGGGATGTGCATTCTTCAGACACTGTTGGAACGAAGGTTTGAAGCTTCCCACATGGAATAGTTGTCCTGAATGCAATAATGGGTATGATGAGTATAGGCAGGGAAATATCAATCGCCGATCTGTCCATGAAAGAATTGGCAGGGTGCATCCTAGTGATAATCGGCGTTTTGATGATCGACCAAGAAAGAGACATGCTGACTACAAATGGGTTGATCATGAAGAAGAAGAAGATCATGCTTATGTTTGGCAAGAAGGACAATGGTGCCCACCTGGTTTGAGGAAGAGCCAGAAGAGAAGAGTACAACGCCTGAGGAATCGGGAATTGAAGCAAGCAAAGGTCAGGGTGAAATCAATATGGCTCCCAAAAGACAGGCCTGACGAACATAGTCATTCGGCTCCTACATGTATGGTATGTTTTCTGCCGAATGAATTCATGGCTCCAGCTAACCAAATTGTACAGGAAGAGATATTGCCCGATATGGATGATGCCGAACAATTTGGGTTAATGGCACAATTGATGTTGAACAAACAAGCTGTTTTTGAGAAGCCAACCCAGAATCGGCACATGAAGCCACTGTACTTGAGGGGATATGTTAATGGCAAACCATTGACCAAGATGTTTGTTGATGGAGGAGCTGCCGTCAATGTAATGCCATATACCACATTCAGGAAGCTTGGTATGGGCCCTAGAGATTTGACACCAACGAGCATAATTTTAAATGATTTTGCTGGAAATCCTTCGGACACCAAGGGATGCGTGCATGTTGATTTAATGATTGGGTCCAAGACTCTGCTTACGACTTTCTTTGTCATTGAGGGCAAAGGGGTATATAGCTTGCTGCTTGGAAGAGATTGGATTCATGCAAATTGTTGTATTCCATCTACTATGCATCAACAGCTTATTCAGTGGATAGATGATGAGGTGGAGATTGTCCAAGCAGATGATTCAATAAGCGTGGCAAATATGGAACCAGCTTTTTGGGAGTATCAAGGCATAGATTGTTTCTCAGGTAAAGACTGGGGAGAAGGTCCTGTGGCACCAGCCAGCAGTGATCAGCAGCCGATCGAAGCAGTCGGCTCTCATAGTAATTTTTGATGGAAAATCCAATTGATGGAACTGATGGAAAATTAGGACGTGGATTTGTGTCGGCCGATAAATTAGAAGAAGTGGACATTGGAGATGGTGACAAGCCAAGGCCGACATTTATCAGTGCTAGTTTGGATTCGGTTTTCAAAGAAAAGTTGGTGACATTGTTAAAGGAATACAAGGACTGCTTTGCTTGGGATTATTCGGAGATGCCCGGTCTAGACCGTTCTATTGTTGAGCATCGGTTGCCAATCAAACCTGGATATAGGCCTTACAAGCAACCACCCCGAAAAATCTACAAGGAAGAAGTGTTGGCCGATGTGAAAAAGGAGATTGAAAGATTACTAGATGCAAATTTCATTCGGCCATGTAAATACGCGGATTGGATCTCTAATATTGTTCCTGTCTATAAGAAAAATGGAAAGATGAGGGTTTGCATAGATTTTAGAGACCTAAACAAGGCTACACCCATGGATGGATATCCAATGCCTATTGCTGATTCATTGGTTGATGCTGCTGCTGGATATAAAGTGCTCAGTTTCATGGACGGTAACGCAGGATACAATCAGATTTATATGGCATTGGAAGATATAGTAAAGACAGCTTTCAGGTGTCCTGGACACATAGGGTTGTTTGAGTGGGTTGTCATGACCTTTGGATTGAAAAATGCCGGTGCAACTTATCAAAGGGCTATGAATTATATTTTTCATGAGTTGATCGGCAAGATTGTGGAAATATATATTGATGATGTGGTGATCAAGTCATTGGATCATGAGTCTCATTTGGCCGACATAAGGAAAACTCTAGAATGCACCAGGAAACATGGGCTTAAGATGAACCCGAATAAGTGTGCTTTTGGAGTTTCGGCTGGAGAGTTTCTGGGATTTTTGATACATGAAGGAGGAATAGGAGTTGGTAAGAAAAGCATGAAGGCAATTGATGAAATTGTTCCTCCAACTAATCTTAAAGAGCTACAATCACTGCTGGGCAAGATAAATTTTGTGAGAAGGTTCATATCAAATTTGTCACAAAAGGTGTTACCCTTTTCCTCACTGTTGAAAATAAAAAAGGATCAAAAGTTTGTATGGGGTGACGAACAACAGAAGGCTTTTGATGAAATAAAGGAGTACATGAAGAAGCCACCAGTATTGGTGCCTCCACAATTGAACAAGCCTTTCAAGTTGTACGTGGCGGCCGATGCCCAAACTATTGGATCGGCCCTCATTCAAGAATTTGAAGGGAAGGAAAGAGTGGTTGCATACCTTAGCCGAAAGTTACTAGATCCAGAGACAAGGTATTCGGCTATAGAGAAACTTTGCTTATGTGTTTACTACTCCTGTACAAAATTTCGGCACTGCTTATTACATGCCGAATGCATTGTGTATTCAAAGTTTGATGTGATAAAACACATGTTGTCTATGCCAATTTTGAACGGAAGGATTGGCAAATGGATTTTAGCTTTGTCTGAATTTGAGTTAAGGTTTGAATCGGCAAAGGCTGTTAAGGGACAGATTATTGCCGATTTCATTACTGAACATCATGATACATCGATAAATTTGCTTAACATTGTTCCTTGGGTGTTATTCTTCGATGGATCTTCATGCAACAAAGGTGGTGGAGCAGGTATCTTATTAATTTCACCCAAAGGAGAAACATTTGAGTTTGCTGTTCCCATTCAATCTGCTGTTACTAACAATCAAGCTGAGTATGAGGCATTGCTCAAAGGGCTCCAATATTTGAAAGAAGCAAAGGCCATTGCGGTTGAAATTTTTGGAGATTCAGAATTGGTCATAAAACAATTGAATGGTGAATATGAGTGCAAAAGTGATACCTTGAGGAATTATTATGAAGAGTGCAAAGAAATATTGAAGAGCTTTCGGTCAGTAATTCTACAACACATTCCTAGAGGGAATAATGGAGAGGCAAATAGATTGGCCCAAAGTGCATCAGGTTATAGAGAGCTTCAAGAAGTGTTTGCTAATGATGTATATGCTTTCGGGAATAATCTGGCAGAAGATGATTGGAGGAAAGAAATTGCCGATTATTTAGAGAATCCATCTCGAAAGGTTTCTAGAAAGCTCAGGTATAAAGCTTTAAAATTTGTTCTTCTTGATGATAATTTGTATTATAAATCCCTGGATGGAGTGCTGTTACATTGCTTAAATCATGAAGAAGCGAAAAGGCTGATGAGTGAAGTACATGATGGGTTGTGTGGAGCACATCAATCGGCCTACCGAATGAAGTGGATTATTAGAAGAACTGGATATTACTGGCCGACAATGCTGGAAGATTGTTTTGAATATTATAAGGGATGTCAAGACTGTCAGAGGTTTGGAAATATTCAGAGAGTTCCAGCATCGGCTTTGAATCCCATTATCAAGCCATGGCCATTCAGAGGATGGGGAATAGATTTGATTGGCCAAATAAACCCTCCATCTAGCAAGGGGCATAAGTTTGTGCTTTTGGCAACCGATTATTTTACCAAGTGGGTTGAGGCAATTCCATTAAAGAAGGTGACGTCGGAGAATATGGTTGAATTTGTTAAAGAACATATCATTTACAGATTTGGGATTCCTCAAACAATCACCACAGATCAAGGGGCTCAATTTACATCTTCAGAGTTCAAAGATTTTGCTGAAAGTATGGGCATCAAATTGTTAAATTCTTCTCCTTATTATGCCCAAGCTAATGGTCAGGCAGAGGCTTCTAACAAGATTATGATTAAAATTATACAGAAGAAGATTGATCAGAAGCCGAGAAAGTGGCATTCGGTACTCAATGAGGCTTTATGGGCTTACCGAATGGCTCCACATGGGGCTACACAGACGTCTCCTTATGAGTTGGTGTATGGGCATCATGCTATCTTGCCATGGGAAATACAATTAGACTCAAGGAGAATAAAGTTGCAAAAGGATTTGAGTTCTAAAGATTATAATGATTTAATGATGGACGAATTAGAAGATTTGCATATGATTCGTCTCAGGGCCTTGGAGAATATTGAGAAGAACAAAATGCGAGTTGCTAAATATTACAACAAGAAGGTGAAGATTAAGCAATTTACAGAAGGTGATCTAGTTTGGAAAGCGATATTGCCGATTGGAACCAAATATGCAGCATTCGGCAAGAGGTCTCCAAATTGGGAAGGTCCTTTCAGAGTGGTTAGATGCGTGCCTGGAAATGCATATATTTTGAAGACATTATTGGGAGAAGAATTTGCTTCTGCTATAAATGGAAGATATTTGAAGAGGTATTATCCCAGTGTTGAAATCGATCGGTGATTGATATATTAATTTGTCGAACAGCCGATATTCGAGAAGAAATCGCCTTCAGAACAAATGTTGACAGAAAAGGAAAATGGCCAGTACTAAATGTATTGCCCTTAGCACGAAATATATTACATCAGATGTTCATGCAAGATCACAAAAGATAAGTTTTATTGCCGAAATTCCATAAATCCCTAGTACAAACTAATGGAGTAGCCTGTTCAAAACGGACTGGGGATGAATGGAATCGGCAATAGCGGCGCCATGAGCATCAAGGCGATCTATGGAGGCCTCGATGTCGTCGATCTCCTCCGGGTTATCATTAGCGAAGCCGGTCGGTAGCCTGGAGTAGTCGGTATTGGTGTGCGTCGACATGGCGACTAGGCCTGCGGCAGTACCCAGACGGATGCCGTGCGAGGCCACCTCATCGATGCGGCCCGCCACCGCACCGAGGCGAGCTTCTGGTGTGTCCCCAGGAGCATTCACCTTGTTCGCCAGCTCATCCACCAGCGCCTTCAGTCGATCGAGTTCAGCATCACGTGCTGCAAGTTTACGAAAGGGGCAGCAGAATAATATCAGTTGGGGGACAAGATTGAGATTGAGCAGATTGCAGGACTCACCATCAATGACTTCGAGCAGTTGCTTGCGCTCGTGCTGCCATTCGAGGTCAGCAATCCCGGCTTGCTTGGAGATAGCCTCCAGTTCGCGACGAGAGTCGTCGCGCTCCGCCTTGAATCGGCGAGCATCGCCGTCCGTGTAGCGGTAGTCGTCTGATTCGAGAGATCGATTGGACGAACTCGAAGATGCCGCAGGGGCAGCGGCTGGAACTGCAACTGGCGCACCAGCGCCGGCAGTCCATTGGATTACCCTGAAAGAACAAAGAGATTCGTCAAGAAAGAGGAAAGAGATCTCGAGAAGGACGGAGAGAAGTAAGCAACTAATCACCTGCGGCGAGCGCCGGCACGGCTTCCTCCGGCCTCATCGGCAGCCGGGCGCCTCCTGTTGTTGTCGGCCATTGGAATTTCCTCGGAGTTACTGTGGATGGGGAAAAGAATGACTTGAGTCGTTAAGAACTTGGAAGATGAAGAACTTGGTGAAAACTGTGGGCTGCCTGGATGTTTATTTATAGAACTCGCAGAGGAAATCGTGGCCAAAGATCGTGGCGCATATTCCGAAGAGTTAGGAAGGTGGAAAGGATTTTCCAGCCGATCGTTTCTCGTGTCGTTTGGGATTCTTATCGAGTCGTATTCGGCTTTGACTGGATGAGATTCGGCTATGTCATAGTTGAAGCGTTTTCGGGTCTGATGCTATTAAAATCAGCTTTGCCGAATGAGTTACCCACAATGGAGAGAAAGCAAAGATTAGTGAAACTACAAAGTTGGTAAGACATTCGGCTAATTAAATATTCAACACAACTACACACCCAAGTACTTGGAGATTACATCTTTAGCATCAGATATCATTCTATTAATGGTCTCCAAAAGATTTTTGCCTGCTTCTTGGGACTTTGTCAGAGCAGAGAGCTTTGTCTTGAGCTGTTTATCTTCAGTTAGAATGGCCGATGCTTCCTTTCGTATCCTTTCTGTCAGATCGGGGAGTTCGGCTAACTTCTTCTCATCAGCTTTGATTTCGGCTGACAGGACCCTCAGTTCGGCTTCTAATTCAGCTTTTCTGGTCTTCTTCAGATCAAGTGTTGACTGCAGTCTAGCTGACAATTCTTTGTTACTCTGAGCTTGAGTATGCAGATCTTTCAAGGATTGCTTAGCTATGGCTCTTCTTTGCTCTAAAGCTGGTTGTAAAGATTGACCTTTCAGAGCCTGTCTGACTGCAGCAAATTGTTGATCTAATTTAGAGATTGGTTCCAAAGAAGCTTGAATGTCAACGGGAAGATTGTGTTCAATGGGCTCGAGCATATCTCTCAGAAGATCAGCATCCTTGACTTGATCCTGGATGTCTTTGTGCAGAAAGGAAAGGATTTCCTTTAATTTTGCCTGGATTTCTTCTGATAAAGCCTGATTAGAAGAAATTTCCTCTACTTGTTCGGCAACAAGATCATCCAGAGGAAATGAGTAGCTGGGTGATGAAGTTATTTTTTCCTGGAAAGAGATATTGCCGAATTATTGATGATCCATTGAATAAAGAACTAAGAAGACTGGGTAATTATTCCTACCTCATTCCTGATCTCTTGGATGGAAAGAGAGGGCAGCTCAAGCTCAGGCAAAGGTTCTTGTATGTCATGCTGAGGAGAGCTTGGAAGGTTCTTTGGTGGAGATGAAGCTTCTGGCTGAGGTACGTCAGATAAAGCTGAAGCTGGTTCTTGACGAAGAAAGGAGCTCTCCGAAATTGGATCCATTGAAGTTTGCTCTGTGATTGAAAGAAAGTTAGTGCCGATGAAAAAGAGAATTTTTAAAAGGACAAGATGGTAAAAAAAATTTTACTGATCACTGAAGCATCGGCAGGTCCTGTGCTAATGGCCAATTGTTGTGATTTGGCCTGAAATCATAAAGGAACAGAAATGAGCAGAATGAAATTAGCATTTTTTACTCGAGGAAGAGGAAATTTGACCTGTGCAATTATTTTGCTGCTTGTTCTTTTCTTCTTTATAGATGAAGGGGCAGTTAGAGAAGAAATTTTTCTCTTGACAGCAGGTGGTGCAGCAAAAGTTGGATCCAGGTTGGCAGGCCTAGACATTATTTGAGCCAAAGAGGGAGAGTAATGCCCCAGAATAGATATTGGGCCTGCAGTGTTATATGCAATTGTTCTGGCCAGAGGGGCAGGGACTATGTCCTACAGGATAACAGAGTTAAAAGTCGATGAAAGAGGATGTCAGTGGAAAAACAAATGGATTGTAAGCGTGTTTACCTCTGAATTCGGCTGATAGTCAGGCATCAAATCGAGGCAGAGAGGGTGGACTGGCACATTAAAGATGTGATCATGGACTTCTTGCCACCAAAGAATAAAAGAAGGATGAGCAAGTGCTGTTGGTACAAAAGGTTCGATTTGATAGATGGCTGCACAACACTTATAATCAAAGATTCTTCTTGTTTCTGTGGAATCTTTGATGATCTGCCTAGGCTTGAGGAATTCATGAAAGAATAATCTCGGGGGCACTTGGCCACATCCCAATTGCCTGGCTACTATATTCGGCTGGTAATATTCATATGAACTTTGAACCAGCCTTCCTCCACAAAATTCAGCTGGTAGGATGCAAGGCCGAATAAAAGTGTTAAAAATTGCTGTGGACTCTGCGTCTGTGCATCCAGTCTCGAAGCTGAATTCACAAGGAAAAGTGAGACTGTCATTGTCCAAGTATAGGAACCAGAGGGGATTGGTAAAGCCTTTGAAGAAAAGTTCAAACAGTTCTCCAATGCTTTTGTTGATAGCAATAGTGGAGGCTGCTTCCCCATAGGTTTGACAGCCTTTGGTGCTCTGGGCTTCTGTTTCCTGGTAATTGACCGAGGGGAAGTGTCGGCTGTTGAGGTCAATGGAGACAATTTGGTGCATGTACAATTGCAGCCACATCTGGACGAACCACCAGGGACCATTGACGCAAGAAATTTTCTTGTTGGTGTGCATCTGATAAATGGTTTGGTGGAGCATGTGATAGACACTTCCCAAGAGATATTTCCCGAGAGGGATAAGTGTGCCTGCAGCCAGGTCTTCAGCCATTACTATGTGATTCAGAGTTGGCTCATTGGCTTTGCCGCAGAAAACAAATCTGCACAACCACATATTCAGAAAGGCCCTGTATTCAACATCAGTCAGAGGACCATCATGCATGTAAGTCTGGATGTATTTCTTATAGCCGACTCCAGTCTTCACCCCTATCTGTTTGGAAGAGCCTTTGTACCTGTATGGGTGTGTTGTCCCTGTAATGTTCAGGCCGGTTATCATGTAAACATCGGCCAGGGTTGGAGTCATTGGTCCATGACCAAAAAGAAAGGCGTTCATGCTGTTGGACCAGAAGTGACAAGCTGCAATCAGGAGATTTTCATTCTTGGGTGTTTCGGCTAGAGATAGCTCCAAGCAATGAGAAATACGAAGATTGTCCCAATTCTGCGTCTGGGGGCTCTTATCTTCAAGAATCCTTTTGTACCAGTTTCTCCAGCCAGCGATTGGGGGCAGAGGCCAGTTTTTGAATGAATCTTGCCATTCGTGAGGTCCCGACAGTGAAGTTTTGAAAGGGATCCTTTGAGACTCGGCCGCAATAATTTCGGAGGGATCTGGATTCCCTGAGGGGCCGAGGAAAAAAGATGCGGATTGCTCCTCCGTAGGGGTCAGAATTTCAGTGGTCAGAGCCTATTAAGGACGGAAGAAGAGCGATTCGGGGATTCAAAATGCAGCTTGAAAAGAGTAATGCCGAATATGATTGAAGAAAACGAAACTTACTTGAAGAATTTGATCCTGGTTCGCCATTTGAAGATCGGAGCTTGAAAGATTCGACGAACTAGGGTTTGAGTTTGAGAGCGCACTCTGAGGATTTGGGAGCAGAAAACGGATGTCGAACGGGCTCAGCCTGGAAATGTTGGGGATTCCTAGTCAATTCCGAGATAAAAGTATCCTTTATCCCGAAATTGAAGGGGCATGTGTTGACACCAAAAATTAGCACCAGGAAGAGGCTGACATGTGAGCCGGATTTGGTGGAAGGATGCCATTCGGCTAAAGGGCTTTCTCTGAAGCATTTGGCAAAGATGCTCTGCGGTCGGGAACGCGTCGTCATTCGGCTAAGGGGTGTTCTCTGAAGCGTTCGGCAGAGATACTCTGCGGTCGGGGATGCGTCATCATTCGGCAGAGACATGGTTCCGCAGGTAAAAGCAGTAGCATTCGGGAAAGTGCGGTGACGTGGAAAAACGTAAGGAAAAGGCCGGTTCGAACAAGGAATGCAATATGGGCACGAAGATCCGTCATTTATTTTTAGAAACAAGTATTGTAGTCGTGTCCGACTAGGAGTTGTATCAAGACCTGGGTATAAATATAAACCCATGGCATCTGTAGAATGGATCAATCGAATCAATCATACAACAAACCGGCCCCGTGCCAACATCGAGTCCTTTAGTCGAGTCGTCGAGTTCTTCGAGAGGAGTCATCGATCCGTCGACCTCCGTAAGTACCGGCAACCTTGTATCATGCTTAGTATCATGCGGTGGATTTAAGCTTTGATGCAAGTAGTCTTGTTACCATGCTTAGTATCATCCGGTGGATTTAAGTTGTGGTCTCAAGAAGGTTCCTCTGTTAGGTCATGAGCCATGCGGTGGGCTAAGATCTAGTATGAACCAATTTATCGGCTCTGTTAGATTTCGGCAAGATCTAACAGATTCATTAAGTTACCCCGTGTTGTTCCGTTTTTACTATGTGCTTAATTCATGCAACACACCTTTGCCCAATCTAGATCGGCTAGAATCGGCTATACTTCATGACATGACGAATTATCCCCTCACAGCCGAATCCAAAACCGATCTAGGTTGCCACGTGTCGCGGGTTCGAGTTTGTCGGCATCGTGTAGATCTTGACAGAACCGGGTATCATGCGGTAGATGCAGGTTTTTGGGTCGTCTTAGAGCTAATCATCCGGTGGATTAGAATTCGATTCGATCTGATAGATTTATCTTTACCGATTAGGCTTGTTCCTTCGCCATGGACCCCGATTCGGCTAAATAGCCGCATTCGGTAGTGCTCTCACGAGTGAACGTGTGTTCGTGGGTTTGCATTGGACAATGAATGCTTTTAGCCTTTCACGATTAGATTGTATCATGCGGTGGATTGATCTAATCTGATTGGTGGTGTGGCTTCAAACAAGTTGTATCATGCGGTGGATTAACTCGTTCGTTGCCATGCTTGACGGGTGCTGCTTTCGGCCTATGCATTCTTGTTTTCAATGTAAATTCGTGACTGTGTTGTGGGTTCGTAATTAAACATTGAATGCTTTTAGCTTCTCATGGTTAGATTGTATCATGCGGTGGATTGGTCTAATCTGATTAGTGGCGTGGTCACAAACAAGTCGTATCATGCGGTGGATTAACTTGTTTTGTTATCATGCTTGACGGGTGCTGCTTTCGGCCTATGCATTCCTTGTTTACTGCGAATTTATGATCATGTTTCACCCTTTTATTTATCTATCATGCTCTGTTTCTCGTTAATCGGCTATGAGTATGTGTTACAATGTTCATTCGGTTGAAAGCCGATCTTTCGTCATACTTACGTCACGCATTCGGCAGTGCGCTCCTTGTGTGCTTTGCCGATTGCCGAATAAAGCTCTAACTGCCGACAGATAGCTTGCCCATAGCTATATGCCTCTCGAGATTGGCTTCAATGCCGCAAATATGGAACTGTCTGGTCTCAACCGGCACGTTCCAGGTTTTGATCTAAACTTTTTTATCCCTTTGTTAGTTTTCAGGCAAACTGACTGGCACGCTTCCGGATTCAAAAACCAGGGCCACGTGTGAAGCCAGCTAATTCGGCTTGCTGTGTGCTTGGCGTGAGGTGCGGATTTTACGTCAACACTCATACCCAGGATCAAATCAAATCCAAGGGTCTCCAGTACTATCGGGCGTGCCTCGAAATCTACCCCCCTTATGGTGAGGGTGATACTGGGGCAGCGTAAAGTGGCGCGTTGCTCTCCCCCTGGTGAGCTTACTAGCATAGCACTCCTCATGGGCAGCAATGACACTAGGTTCTTTTTTACAAAAGCAGCGGATATGAAAGCATGCGAAGCTCCAGAATCAAATAAAACAGTGGCGGGGGTCGAATTGACGAGGAACGTACCCACGAGGGGGTCGTTGGCCTTGCTGAAGGTCGGCGGGCGTCCCTTCAGAAACTCGCCCCTCTTGTCTCTGGGCGGTGCAGCTGCCTGGGGGTGATGCTGGTTCTGCTGGATCAGCCTCATGGTCTCAGCCATCTGCTGCATCATCTGAACTTGAGCATACATCAGCTGCTCAATGGTGGGGATCTGATGATTCGGATTCAGGTTCGGGGGCGGATTCTGGTGCGGAGGCTGTCCGCCCGCATTGCCCCGGGGTGAGCCATCTATAATCATAAAGGTCAGATGTCAGATGATTAGTACGAGAAAATATATATATACCCCTGCTATCTAAACAATAAAGTCCTTAAGCCTTATTCCAACATCTAGATGGTTGCAGACAGGTGTCTACGCCCATCACAATCATTACAAAGAACCAAATCAAACATATGCATAATAACAATAAGTACAAGCAGGTAAAGGCATAATCTCACACAAGACTCGACTGTTAGATTTTTAAAATTTTCTAAAAACATGGGGGTCTCCTAGTAATTTGTCAACCGTACTATCTAGGCTGCGTTCCTACAGTCAGCACGGCTCTGATACCAATCTGTCACACCCGGATTTACACAAAACCCGAATGTGGCCATATGTGTGCCCAGGAAGTCCACCGACACATATAGCGAACAAATATGGTAAAAATCAGAGTACAATGCTTTATTCTCATCATAAAGTAGCGTTTACATCAGAGTGTTGCAAAAATGAAATACATGGACAGCGGAAGACTAATACAACTCTCTAGCGTAGCCGCAATCCCACAGGGACTCTGACTGGGAGAACGCAAGCTCAGAAGTAAGGCAAGTCCTCTGAAAACTCCACAACATACTCAGCCTGACTCCAATCTGTTACCCGTCCGGGATTTTGCCCAAAAATAATAATAACAACAAGTGTAAGTAACGGAATTACTTAGCAAGTATAGCACGGGTGATGAGGCAAAAGAGGCTTGACACTGGCTTAACTGCATTAGCACTTTTAGTTGGTTCATTTTAATCATAACTACTACATTAGATGAATCCCAGTTGTATCCCAAATTAATTAATGTAAGTCATCATTAAACAGTAATAAATATCATCTTCTAATCATAAAAGGATCCAGGCCGCTCGTGACCCTGAGCCGGGCTATCATGATAGATCGTACACTCTGCAGAGGTTTCGCCCTTTTCCCACCAGTCGCGTAAAAGTTCAGAAGAACTTTGCACCCAACCACGCACATCGACACTTCCGAGGTGTGACTGCATAGGGACGCTACGAGGCTTTCACAAGACACCCTAGCAAGACAGTAGCCGCTGGAGTACTACAAGGTGGTGAGAACCTAGGCACCGAGATTGACTGACCCTCATGGCGCAACGTGAGGGGGTCAATGGCATCCACGCACCGGCAAATCATGCCAACAACAAAGTAAATGGTGCAACGTGCGGAGCTCACCGCACTCACGGTGGCTCCCAACACGGGACTGGGTCTAACGGGACCTAGCCGATGGGGCTACCGTCCTCGGTGGAATCCGAAATCACCCTGTGCCTTGCCTCCTACAACGTCGTAGGCCACTCGGTAACCACTGCCAAGCTAGAGACGTACAAGCTACTCAACCAAGACCAGAGCCATTATAGTTCCGGTGGCGGCGACAGGCTCCCAGGTTGCCGCTTTTACGAACCAGTCCTTAGGGACAGACACTGGGGCCAGGCAAAACACACAAGCCCCAGCTCCCTGATCCAAGTTGCTAAAAAGCAAGTTTTAATATTAAGGTTGAAGTGGACCATTAATACAAGTTTAACAGTTAAGTAAAAGTGACAGTAGTTGCGCCTAGCAAAAATACTACCCATATGCAAAAACCCATAGGAATACAAGGACAGGGAAATAAATGCTAGGTACGACCTTAATGGTAAACAGTATTAGACTCATGCGTATGTAAAGAACAGTGTATTAAAAGTGAGATAGGTAGCAAGGATTGTCCGTGCTATAACTTGCCTTCCTCGGAGTACGGCTGATGCTGCAAATCCTGCTCCGGCACGTCCTCAACGTACTCGAAGTCCAAGGCTACGGGCTCGCCGACTGGACACGATCATCACGCACGCATTCCAAAGCAATCATCACATGCAAACAATTTAATTCTATTAGAACAGTACACCAAACAGTAAAAACAGTACAAAAACAGGAGCTAGAAATATTCTACGCTTCGTTACGAACACATGAGCGCGAAAATCACGCAAATCGGAGCTAAAACGTGAAAGTTATAGCGTTTCTAAGGTTCGGGGGCTTGCCGGCAAAGTTTTAAAATTTCCACGGGCCTAAACGAATAAAACGGGACCTATTTGTAATTACTTTTGAATTAAGAAGGACCGCGGGTTAATTATAGAAAAGCCGAGGGGCTCTTTAGAAAAACTACCCGCGCTGACCGGTAAGTTTCGGTTTGACCTGGGGGTTGGTTGGATCTGGGGCGTTGGATCGAGATCTAACGGTTAGGGTTCAAAGAGGGGGCTTGATCGCCGGCGGCGGCAGGGACGCGGCGGCGCTGTGGCGGCGCATGACCGGAGCGGTGCCGAACTCAAGCTCCCGGCCACTATTTGCCACGGGGTTTGACCCTAAAGCTTCGGGGTGGAACGGCGAGTTCACCTGGGGTGTTTACGACGGCGGTACGACGACGAGGTGGGGCGGCGCCGGCGGCTCTGTGTACGGGCGGCGAGAAATTAGATGCGGGAAAAAGGCGTAGCGGAGGTAGGGAGGTGGTCAGAGAGCGTCGTTACCACCTGGATGCGCTTCTGGGCGGCTTCTCGTCGAGCAAAGGGCGACCGTGGTGGAGATCGACGGCGGCGGAGCTACAGGTGTCCGGCGAGTCGGTTAGACCAAAATTGGAGTCCAATTCGACGTGTTGGCTGGAGGAGGAGGTTCCTTACCACGCTGAGATGCTACCAGGAGTGTCCAGAGGAGCAGAGCGACGCCGGAGGCGGTGAAGCGACGGCGGCGCTCGAGCTCGAGGGGGCGGCGGCGCTGCGAGGCGAGGCGAGGGGTGCGGGGACTCGGGTGCTTCGAGTAGCGGCTCGGGTGAAGTTTTAGCGGGACGGAGGAATGCTATATTAGACCCTGGAGGGGGGGTCCGCGGCGCGTGGCTGCGCCAATCACGGCCGGCGATGGCGCTCCCCTTCCAAAACCGAGCGGCGTGGTTACCAATCGGGGAGCGAGGCAAAGAAGGAAAGGGGGAGGCGGCGGAGGTGCGGGGAAGGTTCCTGTGGGGGTCCACAGTGCGCGCGAGGCGGGCCCTAGCGCCGGGCCGAGGCGGCGATGTGGCTGAGCTCGATCGAGCTTGGCTCGGTCGGAGGTAGGGGACGACCCTGTTTGGGCGGGGCCCGCGTGTCGGTGACAGTGGGGGGGTGCTGTGGGATTGGGCCGGTGCGGAGAGGGGTGCTGGGCCGCGGGGCTGGACGGGCCGGGGAAGGAAAGAGGAGAGAGAGAAGTGCTGGGCCGGGGTGTTGGGCTGGACTGGAGGAAGAGCTGAGGGAGCAAAGTTGGACTTGGGAAAAGTTCAGGGGGCTAAAGCGAACTATGGGCCTAGCAACTTTTCTAGAGCTCCAAACAAAGTGATTCAAATTTGAATTTAAATACATTTAAATTCTTGTTTGAATCACAAGCAATACAAAAATAAATGCAGCAGCATGAATGCAACAATAAATGTTTCTATTACCTATATTTGATTTTAAATTTTAGAAAATTATTATTTAGCCTTTATAAAATAGGTGAAAGCATTAAATAATTAATTAAATGCCAAAATTTTTAAATTGAGCATTTTTGGGTGTAACACAGGAAAATGTACAGAAAGGCTGCTTCATCTGCACATATAGTACCAGCATATGTTGCTAGTTCCAATCTTTTCAGAGCAGAGCAGGAGCACAGGTTTCTACATCGAGATATTCTACTAGCGAGCAAAAAAAAAAGTTTTGTGTCTGTCTGTACGACACTACATGTAACTGTCAGGGACCAGGGCATGGAAGAAGTTTTCATGATTTGATCCGACCTCACCTCCCAACAGCGAACGGAATGCATGCTCAGTGAATAATGTTACAATATGTA
The DNA here is from genome assembly GCA_033239725.1 of Echinochloa phyllopogon. Lineage (NCBI taxonomy): Eukaryota > Viridiplantae > Streptophyta > Magnoliopsida > Poales > Poaceae > Echinochloa > Echinochloa phyllopogon. The sequence goes on along the minus strand of BTCW01000009.1, from coordinate 2,598,643 downwards.
TTAACTATAAAATAATGAACGAATATATTAATGAACTTAACAAAATTCTCTCTTGCTGGCTGCATGCATGGATGGATCTATCTGTGAGTGACTTGTGTGGTAGTGTACATGTTGCTGTCTGTAATCCGCTGCTATCTCTGACTATTTTTAGAGGGCAGAAAGCGTTGGTTATACGGTGCGTGTATCTGAAGATCCCGTATATATTTCGCACTAGTCCAACTGAAAATATCCAAATCTTTGACGTGACTTACAGCAAATAGATAGAACGAAACCCTGGTGATGATATTTATTTAGAGAAAAAAGCACTCTAGTCACTAGCTAGCTAGCAAGTGATGGTAATGGCATCATTTGGAGTTCAAAGTCAAATCCTTGCACATTTGACTCAGTAGCTAGTTGGACAGTGTATGTAGCTGCTACCTTTACATGTAGCATGGCTAGTGATTGGTCACACTAGCTCACACCAATAATTAGTAAAGAACAATAAGCTAGATATAGTTTATGTTAGAGAAATGGCATCGTTGTTACATGCATATATAGTATTGTAAAGCGGCCCTGATAGGGCGAGGTGGGATTTCTGATCCTAATAACTTTCAAATTGGAATGGAAAGAAGGGGAAAATTTTGGGAAAAAAAGAAGAAAAAACTATATCATCTATTTGCGACGATGGTATGTACATAACATGCATGTATATATATAGGTAAAATCCTAGAATGTAAAAATTTACCCTTCATTAAAATTCAGGTGGACTGATGCACACCATAGCTAGAGTTCCTCCAAAAAAAATCAAGTTCTTCATAGGTTTCAAATACTTTTGAGTATATACAGTGCCTAGTTCTTCATAGGTCGTTGGTCTAGTTTTTGAAACCAAACAACAGCTCGGTTCATTAGTTAGTGCCTCCAGTTTAGAGGACGACCGCCCAGGCTCAAACCAAATTGTCGGTACCTCCTTGCACTGGTAGACTGATTTTAACGAGTTCCTAGCCACCAGCTAGCTAGGGGGTTCTTCAGTACACCTATACCTTTAAATTGAAAAAAAAATAAAGGATTGCATTCTTGTTTTCCCACTGCAAGAAGATCGATTAACTCTCTATGGTTGAGAAAAAATATTGCTTTTTTTTTCTTTGTTGCAAGAAGATATATAGCAGGAAAAGCAATCCCACATATCATATATATATCGTGTCTGTGTATATGTTTCCTTCTCCAACAGGGCCGGGGGGAATCCCTGCTAGCTACATACTTCAAGTGTATACATACATATATACATACATACATGTTGCATGCATGCATTGGTACAATAATCAGTCAGATCACGTTACTGTCTGTTTGTGGCATGCTCCTCCAGCCCTTTTGCTAGCTTGGCCCTGGCGATCGAGCTTAGGCACGTACTTGTCACACAGTCCCAAACATGCAAACAAGTGTGACTGGCCGGCTATGTGTCTATGTCATGGTCGTATATTACACCTAGTGATCGATGAGTGCATGGACCATCGATCTCTAGCTAGTACTTGCTGCTTGGGGTAGTAACCACACATGACACACCAAACAAGCAACTACCAGCACTTTCAACTTCCAAACAATCCCTTTGGTAAGCATATATGTGCATGCATGTGACACTTGCACTGCAAATGGATGCTGAGGTTGATTATTGGTAAGAATGCAGAGAGAGAGAGAGAGAGAGAGAGAGATTGCATGGTGGGATGGATATGATGTGTGGATAGATGGTTGAGCGGCCGCGTAGGTACAAAGGAAGCGTGCGGGGAAGGAGATCGAGTAGACAGGCCTACCATTGCGAGGGCCGGCCTCACCCTCGGCGGATAACCCCACACACCACCACAGGCCAGGCCCGGGACCATGCATTGCATATGCATATGGCCATCTCTCTCTCTCTCTGTGTCTTTGTGGTTCGTGCTGCTGCTCCGATCTGCAGTTTGGTGATCCCTATACTATACACGCATGCACGCCTAACGACGCCCTTCATTTCATGTGCCCGTTGTAGAATGGAATGTACCAGCAGGTCTGCTCTGCGGATCCGTGAACACGGCAATGCGTGTGCATGCATATTGCACAGTAAGGTCCAGGCGGTCCTCATGTACGTGTAGGAATAAACATGAATGCATGCATTTTTAGCTACTCCACCAAACAAACACCAGCGGACTAAGGAATTTAGCGGCTGGGATAAAAAAACAGCTAGTAGCGGGTTAAATGAGGCTATATAGAGGCTATAACAGTTAAATTATACATACTCCGTAATTCGAAATAGCGGTTTTCTGTTTTAAAAGGCTATAGCGGGTATAGTCGGCTATTTAAAACCTTGTCTCACACACACAGTACGAGTACACACGTTCAGAGAGAGAGGGATTGAGTTTCAATTCATTGACTCATTGTGACAATGAATGTGTGCGGTGGTTAGAGACAGACGAGGGTGAAGAAGGAATGAAGACGTAGAGGATCCGGGGCACGCGTGCTGTGGGCAGTGTCAGCAATGAAAGGAGAGAGAGGCCGGGGGGACCCGCTGGCAATCATTCCCTTTGCCCAACCAACAAACGGAACGCCGCTCTGTCTCTTTCTTTCCTGCGCCCCCCCATCGCTTTCGTCGTCTTCAACCCATGGCCAGCTGGGCTGGGCTGGGCTGGGCTCTACCTCCCTCCTCCGATCCGTCCGGCGCCGGCCTCACTCGCTCCGTCGTCACTCCATCGTCTATCCCATCATCTCAGCCGTCCGGCCGGCGTACACTGATAGATAGATGATCCATGCATTGCCCACACACGTGACGCTCATGCCGTCATGCCCCCAACCTGTCCCACTGCACCTAGCTCACTCATCAGTACCACTGTTAGCTACTCTCTCTTTCTCTCTCTAGCTTTCTCTCTCTAATCAGTACGTACTAGTAGTGTAGTAATCACGGCCATTGGTGGTAGCCTCCATCCAATTAACCACTTTGCCGCTTTAATTTCTTTTCCAACTGCCCCCCTTCCATTCCATTCCTTTTGCCCATGCATGTTCACCTTTCACACGCCACAAATTTCTAGCTACGACAACGCGCGCAAAGGCCTCTAGCTTTCCAAATGATGCATGAACTGATGATAAGTTCACCATCGAACTCTTAGCTCTAGTTGCCACTCCTCCTTGGGAAAAGCCATCTTTCTCTCCTAACCTTTTTGCGATAACAACTGCTAATGCGCAGGTCAAAGCGCACATGGCTATATGCCACTATGCCAGAGACGGGTACAGCTTAACTCTGAACTGAAAAATTAAACAAAACTGGCTGCATGATGGTACTCTGATAGAGGTGTCGCGTTATTTGTTAGTATACATGCATGGCTCGCTGAAAAAGAATATTAGCTCAAACATCATGTTTGTTTGATGCGCTTAGTTTCATGTTGGTGCTTTTGCAGAAGATGTAGCAACATATAAGATCCTTCTTCCAAGCAAGAAGGGTGAAGCCGGATTGATTACATTATCTAAGAAAAACAACGTATAAGATCATCTTCAAATTTGTTTCACAGCTACAATTAGGCTCCTTATATTATTACAATTTAATAATCCCTCTTCTCTTAATTGCACGTTCTGGGATAAAACATAATCAGCTAATTTGGTGAACATGTAAATTTTCTGGCATCACTATTGGCTGTCAAAGATTTGAATTGGCAACACTTTTTACGGGATTGCATTATCCTCCGCGGCGCACTACTAGTGTAGTATAGCATGGGAACGAAAATACAGCTAGCCGGCAGTGTGCGACTTACTCAATTACTCTGAGATAAAAGTGAAAAGGCGAGGCTATAAGTATGGTGGCTTTTGACATGCGCGCTTGAGAGGCCATGATTAACCGTGGAGATGGGCGATCATGGGCGGAGGGCAAAAGATGGGGCAAAAGAGCAGAGTCAGAGAATGCTTGCTCGGAGGGGATAAAAAGACGAGAAGCCAGCAGCCGAGATCAGAGTCTACCTGTGCAATATATGCTTCCATGTCTCCTGTCCCCCGAACCAGCAGTAAAAAAAGAAATAGTACCCCAGCAGTATAAAGAACTTGGGCAATGCCGCAGTATAAAAGCTAGGGATCTTTGCTGCTACATACTACGGAGTAGTGTATGTGCTACTATGAGTGAGCGAGCGAAGTGAAATGTCCAAAACCATAAAGCAGCTAGCTGGTCCTCGGATCGTGTGCGGCGGACCAGGCTGTGGCTCACCATGCCCACGCACGCACCCACCCACCGTTGTGTAGTGTGTGTTACTATACACTGTCAGTGACAAACCATGCATGTCGTTGCAAAAAGGAAGGAAAAATGGGCCTAAAAGCCACTTTCCAACAGGACACGATCGGTCTACAGCCCCTTTTCTCTGGAACACGATGGAAGCAAGTACACACACGCACTGTGCCTTTTAAGCTTAGAATAAAGCACCCATCACCAAACAAGCGTCATTTAGCCAACTGTACATGTATTACCCTGAATTACTGATGACCACTGTACGTTATCCTCTGAAAAAACAAAAACAAAAAATCAAACACAGCAGTGACTAGTGTCTACCACGTACGCACTGGTAGCCAGTACAGTAGCTGAAATGTCACACAGGTACTGAGTAGTGAGTACTGTACAGTGTACAAGCAGGCAGGCAGGTAGGCGACAAGGCGAGGAGGGCCGTAGGCGATGGTACTGTGGCACAGTTACACGGCCGGGGCACTCGCCCCGCGGGGGATCCAGCGATAAATGTGGCGGCAAAAGACGATCACCCAACCCGTAGTGCATCGTGCCCCGCGCCCCTCCCCCGACCGTCCCGACGGTGACCGTTCCTTGTCCGAGCGAGCAATCAGCAAAGAAAAGTGATCAGATCAGAGTCATCAGATCGGACGGACAGACGGGAATAATATCTCTATCTCATTCTCATGTCACAGCAACGAAAAAGGATGCCGTTCTTTTCAGCAGCCGATCGAACAAATGTCACGGGCTTTCGCGCGGGTCGCGGGACACCGGTGCATGGAAAGTTGCTGCCGGCCGTGCAGGTGCACTCATGCATTGCATGCAGTGCGTGCACTCATATATGTATGGGGTTGACTGCAGCAGGGATGAGTTTTGGAGGTCAACACGCGAACAGGTCAGGATCGCCGCCCCAAAATCCTGTGGCCTGTGGAGTGGACTCGATGGTCCACGCTGTCGAGTGTTGACAGCTTTGGAGGGCAGGACGGGGTGGGTCAGCGGGCGACCGACGAGTGTGACGTCTGGTCAGCCCAACGAAAAAATGCACTTGGACTTGTTCTTCTAGCTACGCCCAGCCCATCTAAAAATAGCTCGTGCCACGCGGCCCATCTCAGCTCATGCCACGCCCATTTCAAAATAGCCCATGCAACGCAGCCCATCTCAAAATAATGCATCCCCTCAAAAAAAAATCTCAAAACAACGCATCCCCTCAAAAAAAAATCTCAAAATAATGCCGTCAGGCAAGCTTCCTAATCCATGGCAACAGAAACACAGGTTCGCCTGTCCGGCTGTGAGGGGCAGCAGTCGGCCTTGCAAGCTCCTCAACCCTGAACAGTGAACACCCGTCGTTTCTCCTTCTCCACAACAGAGACCCCTGGATGGAGCACAAATACACACCACATGACCATACAACAGCCTACATCAGCATGCCTACGGCGGCCGATTCGAACCTGGAGAAACCCCGCGCCCAGGTCGGCCACCACAACAAGCGTCATCAGAAAACCAAAACGGCCACAGCTCACGGTCCCGCGACCAAAGCTGGGCAAAAACCAAATCAGCCGCGCAAGCACAAGGAGATTACTGTACAACTTTTTTTTTTCTATCTCGACTAGTCCCATACACCAACCACAGAGTTAACTAGATCCACCACCAATACGGCGCCCAACTCGGTTCACGACGCGCAGAAGGAAAACCGGCAGTCACCCCATCTTTTGTCAGGTTGATTGTTAGACTACCACCACGGAAACCAAAAAAACAACGCACCAGCGAGCTGGCCATGTCGACATACACTTCTCCAGCTTACTGACGGTCACGGTTGCGTCACGTCAGGTAACTAGGTTCATCATGCTTGCTTCCCGGCACTTACCTGGGCAGCATCAGTTGCCTGGGCAGCAGCAGCATCACTTCCCTGCGCAGCAGAACTTCCTTGGGGTGCATCACTTCCCTCAGCAGCAGCACTTCCTTGGGGTGTATCACTTCCCTGGGCAGCAGAACTTCCTTGGGGTGCATTGCTTCCCTGAGCAGCAGCACTTCCTTGGGCAGCTTCAGTTCCCTGGACAGGGCGTCCCTGGACAGCCTTGTAGCATGCCAGGCTGCAGAGTGGAACCCTTGTCTTGGAGTCTCGGTACTTGTAGGGGTTTGTGCAATTTGGGCCTGCACACTTCTCCCTTGGAGGTGGATAGCTGATTAAATGAAATCAAGCAGGTAAGCAACAGAGCACTGCAAAAAGTGAATCAACCTGCAAATGCTGCAGTTGAAACAAATTGGATGCAGAGGGATAAGTAATTGCTCTGTATGTAACCTGACAGGCTTGGAGTTAAATATGCTTGGAAGCCCCATGCTCTCAGGGAATGTAATCACAGTTCCAGTTGGGCCCATGACAGTCTGGATGCAGTTTTTCCTGTATTCTTCTAACCTTGCTTGTTTTTCCTAGACAAGAGGCAATGCAAAAGATTAATTCATTGCAGCAAATAGGTAAATGTAGCTATCAAAATACTTCAGGTATATATACCTTCTCCTCTCGTTCCTTCAGCTTCTTCTCTTCCTTTTTCTTCTCAGAATCTATACCCAGTATCTTCCTCATTGCTTCAGCCTGTACAATTTTAGTTTGTTAAATTGTGTCACCCAACAGAAAAGAGAAAAAAATATATATAACTAATAATTAGAAGGCAAGAGGAAAACCTGCTGTTCCTTCTCAGCTTTCTCAACTTGCATCTTACGCCTCTGTGCAGCTTCTGCTTTTTTGGCCTGTATCTCAACTTCTGAAAGCTTCTCCTTTTGCTCTGTAACATAATTAATGATGGCATTAGCACAATGTCTGAGGCAGAAATGTTAAATTATCAACAAAAAACACAGAACATAAAGTAAGAATTTACTTCTTGATGAAGCAGCTGGTAGTCCATCAGGAAATTCAATCAGGCTTTCACCATGACTACCCCTGCCTTGAAGGGCCCGTTGTCTTGTTGTAAGACCAGGAGTTTCAATCTTCATATCTGAAGGTGAATCAACTTCCTTTAGCCCATTCTTTTCATCCATCTCAGATTCCTCCTCCTCAATAGACTCATTGCCATCCCCTAATTGCAACTTCTTCCTACCATCCCTGCCAGATCTTGACATTGAAAAGTCCTCATCGACTTCATATGGGGTGCTCTTGTTTTTAGAAACCCTGGATAGCTTCTTTTTCTTGAGACTATCATCAGCAAAATCATCATAAGCTCCATGGCCAGTGGTCATAGGATCTGGTGCAACTTTTGCCCCTCTGAGTTTTTCCAGATAGCGCAATTCTCCATCTTCATCATCAGAATCTCCATCAAGTGCTTTCTTCTTAGGAACCCTTTTGCTCTTGCGAATAAGCTCAGATGATGGTGAGATATCATGCTGATTGCCATGTTTTCCTTCACCACGACCACCATGAGTATCTTTGGTTGTGTGCCCACCAGAATCCTAGTTTTTTTTTCAAAAAAAGGAGCAAGAAATGAACACTTCTGTAATGAACAAAGATCACATACAAAACTACTGGCATAACGCATCTTCAACATCTAGCACAAAATAAGAATCCCAACTTGCAATTACCATCTAAGTCAACAAGATTACAAGATACATAAGAACCACCGCATTGCAAAGCCATGGGCAAGAACATGAAACCGAAATTTAAAAAATCACATAGACTCTACCAGAGAAGATATGCTGAGGAAAGATTACGAACATATGAAAAAAAACAGATCTATATGACTATAGCCGCATTGGGCAAATGACCCAGATCTGACAACAAATGTTTCAGATCTTCCAGATACCAACCACCATCGATTCTTAGCGGAATCAATCTTTCTACATGGGGATAAATGCAGAAGGAATACCAGATTCGACCAGACTAGGGTTTCACATACCACCTTTCTCCTACCGCCGCCCCTGCTCTGGCTCCTTCCGCGGCCCCCTCTCCCACCCCTGCTCGACAAACCCCGCGGCATCTCTCCTGATAATGGTCGCGGCAGGAAAGAGGACCAGTAGAGTTGCAAGTGATCCCTGGGAGAAGGCCAGCAAGAATCCTGTGCGCAGATTTAACGGACATGGGACCGGAGATGGGAGGAGCCACCAAAGAGGAGAGGAAGGGTCTAGGCCTTACTGTGCACGAGAGGAATGAGGAGTTGCTGTATCGATGGGGATGGTGTCGATTATGAAAAGAACAGGGGCTGCTACAGTTGTTAACAGAAGGATATGGGAGCTGCAAGTATCCGTCCATTGGAGAAGTTTGGCAAACTTTAATGGCATTAAACCAGACCAGCCAACTTTGAATTGCATATATGTATCCAATTCTCTCCCTAAATAATATGCCAATACTAACCAAGGGGTGAAAGCAGGTGCTAAACTGCTAAGAATATACAAAGATGCCTACTCAGTCAGACTTGTAAAGTAAATTATTGCTAAACTATCTAAGAATGTACGAAGATGCCTACTCAGTAAGAATTGTAAAGTAAATGAAATGCTGGGCAAAATTCAGGTTGGAATTAAAGACACGCAAGGACATCAACACACACATATCCAGTAAGCACATAAAACAAACCTTTTGCTTGTGCCGATGAGAATGGCCATCCGACGTGGCAGGAATGCCACTGCCACCCGCTTCTGGGGCATGTTTGGTATGTATGGTCCGAGTAATCCCGCCAACTTTGAGCTTTACTTTTCTCAACTTATTCTCACCAGGCACACTGGAATCCCTCGGGGCCAACCGTGGGTTATCAGGGGATCCAGAGCTTCTTGTGGTACACTCCAGTGCAAGAACACCATCACTGCCACGCTTGGCAGCATCCTTTGATTTGCTGCTCCGACTGTGGCCATCATAGTCTCCTCCAGATCTGTCCTCCCTCCGTAACTTCCTGGGCACGTCATTCTTAGGAGCCATGGAACCTTTCATTTCAGGGCTATTTAGGTATAGCTCTTTCCTCTGATGCCCGCCGGCTTCAATGCCGGCGTCGTCATCATCATGGGAAGTGTTCCGAGACGGCGCACACATGCCATTGTACTCAGAGGCCAGCTGCTCCGTGGACCTTGGCTTCCTCGACGAAACACTCCTTGGCCTCTTCATCACTGCTTCAGTGGCGCTAAGTGGAGGGTTCCCGCGCCCCTCCATCACAGCACACGCTTAGCTCCAGCTGAAGTCGCCTTTGCGCTAGCCAACTTTGCTACCTGCGTGTATAAGAATGCAGCATTACAACTACTGGTGCATGGAACCAAGCCGCTACCGCGAAACAGAAGCATCAGCCAACCGAATCGTCAAATCAGAGCAACTGTAGGCAACCAAATCCCGCACAGGTGAACCTGAATACTATATACCCGCAAACCGCCGACCATGAAAGCGAGAGCATGGACCGAGAGAAACCCGGGAAATTCAAAATGAAGCACCTCGCACCACCTAGAGAGCGAGAGCGGGGAGGCGCAAGCAGAGGCGAACGCCGACGAGCACCGTCAAGCCACAGCGCGATGAATCAGACCCTCAAACCCAAAACCCCTCGAGCTCCCCAAAAACCCACGCACACCAGGAGGAATCGAGCAGCACCCGATGCACAGGAACGCGCAAGCAGCAAACGGAACCCCGACCAGCCACCCGCGGCGGCGAGCACAAACCCTAGGAGGACGAGATACGGCCATGGACGGTGAGCCGGGTGGGGAGCCTTACCTCGGAGTGGAGCGACGACGGGCCGTCGGAGCGGCGGCGGCGAGCCGGCGAGGAGCTAGGGTTAGGGTTTGTGGCGAGAGCGCGAGGGGTGGGAGGCGAGGGCGAGGGTATTTGGGCCGGGCCCGTGCGGCGTGACGAGGTGGAGGGGAAGAACGGAAGGGGGTGGATGACGCGGGTGAGGAGAGGGGGAGGGGAGGCGAGGGAGAGGAGCGCGCGGGTGGGGGTGGGGGGCTCGTGCTGGGCGACGCGTAATTTCTCCCATCTCCTGCCTGCCTGCCTGCGCGCGCGGCGCTCGCTTCCCTGCTCGCTTTGCCGTCAATCCCACCACGCGATACTATCCCTTCCCGTTGCCTTGCCCCCTTCTCCCTCCTCTGCCCACCCCTTTCTCTCTGGATGGCGCCCTCTCCAGCTCCGCTTCTTTGCTACGCCATGTCGTCTGACGTCTCTTTCTTTTCCCGGGTGTTTTGCGTTGACGTCCTTCGGATGTTTAGGTATTCTATCCAATATCCGCCGTACGTCGTCAAGGAGTCCGTTGGGACCAAGAAATGCTGAGTTTTGTGTTGTCTACGTCTAAGCCATTTTGATGGGCTCAAAATTCATACAAGTGAGCTACCAATCTATAATCCAATTTGAGAAAACCATTGGATATTCACTTGCATCTAACGTCGAATTTAAGTCAAATATTTACAAAAGAGTTTAAAACTACATAAAAATAAAGAGATATTATGTAATTATAATTGGCACAAAAAGTATAAAGCTTACACGATGCTCTTGGACCCGTCACCTTTGTCTAATCTTTTATTGGCTTTAGCCTTAGCAAAATCCTATGATTCTCCCATATAAGAGCATCTCCAAGAACCTATCTGAAATGTATTATCTAAATCATCATTTGAAGAGTCATTTGAGTAAAAAAATTATTTTCTATATCTTTATACTTTCCAACAGCTTTTCTACATATTGGGTGCAGTCTAGAGAGTCATCTCGCTCTTCATCTTTGGCTAGCGAGAAATTCGGAATAGAGGATATCGGATATTCAATTGGAGAGGCTGTTGGAGGGAGAGGCTGTTGGAGAGTGTTTTTTCACCAAAATCTCTATTTTTGTAAGTTCAAAAAGATATAAATAGTCTCTTAGAGATGCTCTAACCCTCTTTCATGTCAAATATGGTAGCCTTCCTTGTATATTCATATATAACGTCATGGAGCACGACTTTAAGCAAATTTTATGGTTAGTGACTTCATCTGCCAACTATAAGTTTTGGAGTTTAGTGACTTCATCTACCAACTATAGAGCAAATTTGTATCAAGGGTTTTAGATTTTTCTACACCCCTACCAAGAATTATAAGCAAGGTTAATTAGACAGGAGAGAAAAAAAGGCAAGTAACAAATATGATGTTAATAACAAAGATAGAAGCAATGAGGGAAAGGGCGTTAATGATGACTTAGCTTGGTGGGTGATAAATATGGTGATTTAGGAAAATAAAGTAGAGATAGGAAGCATGCATATATTTAGTGAAGTGGACGCATCAATATTTAGATGTAATGTTAAAAACTTCAATATTACGTCTAACTAAAAAGTCATCCAATACGGTCTAATAAGAGCATGGCTAGTAATTTAATGAGGTAAATACTAAATACTATTCCCATGACATAAGGAGGTAACAATATAGCTAGTTCATCATGTAATGGCCATCACCATGTGAGATCCCGCCATAGTCCAGCTGCAGCATCACACTAGATCCGGACCCCTTCAATGCTGTCTCGCAGTCACCAATACGAAAACACAACGTGCAGGAGCCTCGTCACATCCCCTGCTAGACTTAGATTTCTACATTACAATGAATAGTGTGTTCAATTTCTCAAATCAAACGGTAACAGAAGTGCCTATAATCCAGTGTATCCCAGAAAGAAAAACAGTAGATCCTAAACAAGAGAAACAGAGAAGAGACCACCACCTCTACACGCCTACACACGGCTACACCCTGACAAGGAATATGCTCAGCTCCGTGCCACCGCCGGTGGCTCCTTCCGGGTTGACCATGTAAAACGACTCCGAGTCCTTGCTTCCGCTCACCCTGTCGAACCCCGCGCGCATGTACGCCACCTCTCCGTCGGCCTCCGCTCCGGCCGGCGCGTCCACCACGTCCCCTGGCAGCACGCCGGCGCCCACCGACACCGTGCTCAGAAGCTGCATGACCGCGAGGTCCCCCTCCGAGGCCTCCCGCCGCACCGCGTACCCGACGCGCCGCCCGTTCACGTACGCCGTCCACATCGCCTCCTCCATCAGGCTCACGTTGCCGCCGCCGCCGGTGCCGTCCGGCGTCGACGACTTCTTGGACTTCTTCTCGCACTCGAGGGCGATGCGGACGTGGCCGCCGGCGGAGAGCTCCTGCGTGAGCTTTCCCGTGGGCACGCCGAGCTCGAGCACGAGGGACGGGAGGCTGCCGGGGCGCTCCTGCACGGCGAGGGTGATGCGCGCGCGGCGGTGGCCGTAGAACGTGCCGGTGACGCGCGCGCCGCCGCTGCCGCCGTGGCCGTCGTGCGGCTTCGTGTAGCGCCGCGGGAGCGCGGACGCCGGGCGGCACGCGGCGGGCGCGACGAGGGGCAGCGACCGGATCAGCGCGCGGACGGCGCGGAGCGCCCGCGACGGCTTCCGGACGGCGGCGGGCGCGCGCTTCTGCGACGGCTGCGACGACGGCTGCCGGAGCGTGATCTCCGGCCGCGGCGTGCGCGGCGTGGGCGGCGGCGGGGTGGACGCGCCGCCGCCCGCCCTGCCCCTGCCCGGCGTGTGCGGCGACGCCGGGATGGCGCACTGCGGGGTGGACGGGGAGGCCGGCGCGACGGCCAGGCGGCTCGGGGTGCCTCCGGCCGTCGGGGAGAGCGGCGGCGTGGCGCGCGACAACGGGCTCGACGGCGTCGTGCGCGGCGTGGTCTGCATTTCGCAAGCTGGAGGGCGGCAAGGAGAGCAAGAGGACGTGCTGGGATCAAGCGAATACTTGATGGGGGTCTTAAAAGGGGAGCGTGACATAATGGCGCGCACGTACGAAAGCAAAATGCTATGACTTGTTTGTGACAGCATCAATAGAACACGTCAGGTGTAAGTAGACCGCACGGCTTGACATTCCAGAGTATTCATGTTATCAACCTATCCTCGTGGAAAATGTTCTGTCGGAAGCCCAATCATATGGAACATTATGACTAGAGTTCCTGACACCTGTGGATTCCTCGGCCTCTGACCTGTTTGTTCATGGCAACCACTTGCAGGACACAACACGTCATGCAGGCCATCAGCAGACAATGAAGTGACCCAATCACAAGATACCGTGGACAAAGATCAGGACAGGCCTGCCGGCCAGAGTTAAGAGACTTGGAGGTCAAACATGGTTTGCTTCCTGAATCATCGAAAGCCAACACTTAATTTTTTGCTCTATGGTACAATCAAATAAAGTTCTGGATCAATCAGGTATTTTACTCTTTTTTAATTACAAAAGAAGCAACAGCAGGATCAAGCATGCTCTACTTAACACAACACAAGACCAAATTAGAGGTCCCAAGCCAAGCAAGAACATTAATTTCTTGTTTCGAATATTATTCTACAGATTGCGAAGAAACGGATACAATTTGATCAGTGTCAATTTTGGTATGTTTCAGTACGTTGATCAATGATCTATATCGTTTCCACTGCTTCAGTATTTTTTCATGAACCAAACGGGGTCTACATCAGCAGCGAAAATAGCCACGATTAGCTGCATTCAGGGATCCAGCTACATTTCACCACACTCGCTTATAATGCAGGCAAGCTTTGGTCGGTTGTTCGCTCCAGTCGCAACATTCTCAATCTTCCTCACGACAAGCAGACCATCTCCAAGTACTCTCTGAATTGATCAAACATGACAATGATGAGCATTAAACTCACGAAGTGAGCTGAAAAGAAACGCAAAAGGAAAACATTTGCAGTGTAGATAAAGAACCGAACCCTAATATTTGACTAATGATTATACTGTGTATGAACAGGTATATCCACTGGCGGACCACCGTTGGGGGCCAAACTGGGCACCCCCCCCCCCCCATGAATAGTGATTTTACTACTGTAGACTCCTATACAACAGTCACAGCTACATAGACTGGCCCCCCCTGATTTCATGGTCAAGGTCCGCCACTGGGTATATCTATGATATATCTACATGCCATATATTTTATTCTATAACCAATTATACTGAGGGTTGGTCACAAAAAGGAAGCATTTGAATTAAGTAAGCTTACCCCAAAGACGACATGTTTGTTGTCAAGCCAGTCACACTTTGCACATGTTATAAAGAACTGCAAGCACATGAAAGAAAATAAGGGTTTAATCAGGTATTCTAACAGGGCAGGGAATGTACAAAACAACTAGAATATTCTTAAACATGACACTGAAGGCAAAGGCATTGCCAATTGAGTTTTACTGATAGTACTATAGTATTCAATAAGATTACTTCAAACTTATTGCAGAACAAATTTGCAGCCAGGTATATAAGTTTCACGTATTTTTGGAGGTCTATGTACCTGAGATCCATTAGAGTTAGGTCCACTGTTTGCCTGCAAAAAGAAGGGAGACAACTAATAAGTGTTGAAATCATAAGATAGAAACCATGCATAACATCAGACATGCCTTGAAAAAGAACAAAGTGGTACTAACCAGTTATGCTAAAAAAATAATCATTTTATATAAGAGAAGGGAAAAAAAGGACAGCTGATGAGCACCAAAACAGCATCATTCCTGGAAAGGAGATCTGGGACAGATAGAAGTCACTAATGAACGATATCACCATTACTAGCACAGAGTATGCTGAACTAACCTACCATAAACTGAATGTGGATGTTGAAGAACAGTTAATAAATGGCAATATATAGTGTACTGTGCATTGTATTCATTGTAGAGGGGCAGCGGCCTCTTACGCTCACATGACAATCCCGACTAAAAAAAGAAATTGTAAAAAGAGTTCGAAGACATGTGTGAAACTATAAAAGGCCAGAAATGCAAAACTAACTACACTGAGCCCAAGCAATAGATCCATTGCAAACAAAGAGAAGTTATAAAAAGTATCATCTGAAAGCCTTTCAATTGAAAAAAAATCAGGTGGAAAGAAGAGTACCAGTGAGAGCAGTCCAGGCCCTGTATGCTTTGCAATAAAATTTTCATCATCAAATTTGGTACCGTAGATTGATATGCATCCAGTACCATCATTCTGGAGGACATAGGAACAGTAGGCTTTAGTTTATATACTGAATATCATATCAAGTAGTTCCAATTTCTAATTCGAGATTACAAAAAAGCAGTCAATCGTTTCAAAACAAAACCCACAGAAGGGTCCAAATTAAAGTGAAATAATATCAGATTATCAGTCAATTTTGGTTCCCTATCATAAACATATATACATACATAAGCGCACAAGGCTTAGTTGCAGGATTGCACTCGGTTAGATCTATACTAAACAATACAATTGATGGTTGAAGCTACTACTGTGTGGTAGACAAACCTTTAAGAAGTCACCGCCCTGAATCATGAAATCTTTGATCACTCTATGGAATTGACAGCCCTTATAGCCCTGTGGCAAACCGTTTTTTCTGCAACCAATGCCAAAACTGAGCATTAGAAATCATATAGCGGACAGCTGTGTGCAAAATAATTTTATAATTGCTGGAGCAACTTTGCATCCTCATCAAGTCACTAATCAAATAACAACCACCACCAGCTAATAAAAACAGAAAGAACCCAATTTTCCTAGATCAATTCATACTCCTGTGGTCACACTATCCACCTCTAAGCTACAGCTTTAGAAAAATGCAATACATAACACCCATAGGAAAACCATTCTTCCCAGTCCCAGAACAATGCTAAGTCACCATGCCACACTAATGCACTTCCCAAAGACCCAAACTCACACCCTTGAATAGTCCCAAACTCCCAACATCAGTCCAAGTACACATGTAAAGGGAGAAAATTATTGCTGCCAAACAACACAAAAACACTTGTAAGTCAGCTAGTACGCCTAAAAATTCAAATGTCCTAGGTTTCAGAAAACATCCCCCTTACAAGCTAACATCAGTCACAGCGGTCATCAGAACTTCTGAAAATCTGCTCTTCCTTGATTCCTTCTACTGTCTACTTTTCACAGACAAGTCTCCCAATCAAATGACCATGCTAACCATTACAAATATCAGTAAATAGAAACTCCAATCCAAACTTATATAAGTAGGCTAAATGATTTAACATGAGGATAGAGCCAGATTAGAAGAATTAGCCTCAGAATAAAGCCCACAGCCAGGACGATAACCAATCGCCAGAAGCCTCATACCTGTGCTCACCAGTGCAGAACTGCCTGAAACCAACAAAGCGACACAATTAGAGAGTGCGAAACACATCAACGCAGGACAATGAAACAAAAGGAACTTAGGGTTTACGGGCTAATGGAGGGTTTAAGCCATTACCGGAAATTCTCCGCGGCCTTGGGGGCGATGTCGGCGAAGAGCTCCATCTTGACGCGTCCGGCGGGTATGGATCCGATGGTCACGTCGAAGAACACCACCGGGTTCTTCGGGTTCGGCGGCCGCTGGTGCCACTCCACCGCCGCCGCCGTCACTGTCGGCGGCGTGGGCCCCGCCGAGATGGCCGCTCCGCCGGTGGACGCCATGGCGGTGCTCGGTCGGCTGGCGCTGGAAGCTTCTCGCAGGTTCGAAGCCGCAGCCGGCGACCGGAAGAAGAAGCTTCGAGGGAGAGAGCTCGCCGGGAGTTCGAAGCCGAAAACGGAGGCGGCTCAGCTCGCGTTTACGCGTCAAGATTCGTGGTCGAAGCTTCGAGACGAGACACCGACATGTGGGTCCCACATGTAAAGGCAGGGCCACATGTCGGTGAGCAACTCCACGAAGTCGGCAACCAAACGACCCCGTGCGCCGGTTCCACCCCCAATAAGGCAACGAAGACGCTAGAGAGAGAGGCGGCTCCGCGCAGCAAGCAAATCGCCCCCCAAATCCAATCCGTGAACCCTCCCCATCCCCAAACCCTAGGCGAGCTCGGCGCGGCGGCGATGGCGGCGGTTGGCATGCGGAAGGGGAACGCGCGTCTCCCGCCCGAGGTGAACCGGATACTATACGTGCGGAACCTGCCCTTCAACATCTCGAGCGAGGAGATGTACGACATCTTCGGCAAGTACGGCGCCATCCGGCAGATCCGGCTGGGCAACGCCAAGGACACGCGCGGCACCGCCTACGTCGTCTACGAGGACATCTACGACGCCAAGAACGCCGTCGACCACCTCTCCGGCTTCAACGTCGCCAACCGCTACCTCATCGTGCTCTACTACCAGCCCGCCAAGATGTCCAAGAAGTCCGACGTCAAGAAGAAGGAGGAGGAGATCACCAGGCTCCAGGAGAAGTACGGAGTCGGGTCCAAGACGCCAGGCCCCGGCTCCAGCGACTGAGGGTATTGCCTCTGCAGCCGCTTGCTTGTATGGGGAGAAGAGTGATGAGAGAGAACGAATTGGTAGCGCTGTGCTATGTTTCATCCAGTGTTACTGATTACTGTGTTGTTATGCTGTGACAATCATAACTGAATAGATATGAGCTTATCATGAACCTTTAGGTGTGCTTCAGTGTCCGTTCCTCTGTGTGTTTTCTGATGCCCTGAGTTAATGTTTAATTCAACCCAGGACAAGAGGAATGAGTTGGTGTACACCAGTGGCTAAACTTGAATTATGATTCTGTGGTGAGACTGGAGTAGCATGGCTGTGCTGTTAAATTTGTGGTTTCCAATTCCATGATAAGTTAGTGTCTTTTATTTGGCAGCTGATGTGTCATGTGTGACCAAACACTAGATAGGATTAAGTACAATGAAGTTTGTATTGCTAAATTATGTGAGTTTAAAGCTAACTCCTGCTCAGGTGCTAATTTGTGATTTTCAACATGTGGTTGCAAGTGCAGGCATGGACTGATAGATCATTTGACATTTCATCGTGCATTGTTACCAGATATGTTTCCTTCAGCAAAACTTGGTCCTGAATATGTGTTTCAGGATAAGAGACTGAACATTGCTTATGTGCCAGGGCAAAATTGAAGTTCATCTGTTTTGTGGATCTCATCATTTTTGGTGTGGCGATGATGATTGTTTTGCTGGACATGGGCTCATGGTATTAGGCTTCAGTTGACAGTGTCAATTACATAACAATATAATTGATGTTTTGCTGATATGATACGGTCCTATCGAATTAGCCTTTTCTCCTTTCGTGGTCCTGTAGCATTATGTGTCCTCTGATCAATTTCTGAACTTGGGGCTGCATGAAATGTGTTGTGAATTTTTTTCGTATCGCCTGTTGGTTTAAATAAAGTTTACTGGTAACTTTCTATTTTGTTGTGCTGTGGCAATTGATCTGAGAGTCTGCAACTGACGGCACATCAAAACTGTGCTGATTTTACCATCTGAACATCCTGAACCCTTGAATTATGGTAGAAGAAAGCTGCTTACTGTCATGAAAAGGGACCTGCAGTTTATTGCCATCATTTTTCAATTATCTGAAGCTGGTGGTCAAGGAATCATATGTTGGCACGAACAAGTGAATGCCTCCTAAGTCCTCTTATCTAGGTGTGTTCCTTTGATTTCAGCATTCTCAGATGATAAGCACAATAAGCACACAAGCAAGATAAATAGAGCAATCAAGAACATCAGCTTTTCTTCCAATATGAAATACAAAAACATAATATTGATCAAACCAACGCTGCAGAATTTTGGTGCCATCCAGACAAATAAATAGGAGAGTCATGAAAATCAGCCTTCTTCATGCGTAATAGATTTTGTTCAAACAAACATATTAAGGTGTGTGACAATATGTGCTGATATTATTCTGCCACAGGGCCAATTCAACTGACTAGTGGCTGCAAAATACATGATGATTGTACAGCTACAAGCTTTCACTTGATACCAAAACACCAACTAGCTCTACGGATCCTGTGCTTTTGAAACATCAGTGCATAGTGGAGCAGATGCATTATTTTTCGCCATTCTTGAGCAGGGCAGCTAAACCCAGAGGCCAGTTAAATTTTGTAAACATCTCCTGCCTAGCCACCTTCGAAGCCCTGCAGAGCATAGACCAGATAAGCTAATGTCAATTTTGGCAACACTGTATTTGCATAGAACAAGTTGAGCATGGATACAAGACATAGTGGCACATTAATCTCCAGACCTAAAAGCACGCCAAGCCAAGCCTTCTAAATACACCAAGCTGTCATGTTGTCTTGACGAAAGTATTATTGCTACTGCTTTCTAAGTAGTTCATCAGATTTATAGAGAACGTCATATCATAAACTATAACAGTTATACCCCAAGGGCAGGTATATAATCAGATCCAGAATAAGCATAAAATGGAAAGAATTTCCCTCCATAACAGGTAGTATACAATATGTTACAAATAATTCAGTTTACACCACAGGGTCCTGTGAAATACAACAATACAAACAACAGAACTATTGGTCCTCTATCCAATGCCACAACGACTGAAACTTAACTAGTAAGTTGTTAGATGACAAGATATCAGAATACAGACTTTTGCTAGAATAAGCATTGCAACGGCACAAACCAAGGAAGTCTTAGATTACAATGGCAAAGCCCTTAAACTTGTATAATTATGTTGTTGGATCACATGTCATCCAAATACAAACTAAGTCAGGAACACTTTAGTGTCTACTAAGAAATGCTTAAAACTAGTCATCTGGGTCAAGTTTGATGTGGCAAAATGAGATTTTGGGAGACCACTTGGCATCCTAGATAGTCAATTTCAGGGTCCAGACGACAGGTTACTGAGAACAAGATTTCAATCTTAGTAGCCTAATTTTTAACAGAACCATGGCCAAGTATTCCTCACTAGGACTGAAGACCCGGAGCAAATCCGACGAACTCTAATTGAAAACCTAATTTGGCCAGTAATCAGTAAAGAGGCTGGAGAGACAGGAACTGCTAGGTAACAAATTAATAGCAGGGGTACTAACCAAAAAGAAATCACGGGAAGAGGGTCGTCTTACTCGGCGAACGCTGAGGTGGAGAAGGCGGAGCCGCTGGCGGGTGGCGGCGGCGGCGGCAGGTGGAGGCATGAGGCGGCGGCTTCGGCGATTGTGGAGTAGCCCTGGCGCTGCTTGTGCTTGGGGTTGGCGGTGCAGTGGATGAAGACGATGCCCCGGCGCTTCACCACCTTGCAGAATCCGCACAGCCGCTTCACCGACGCTCGGACCTTCATCTTCTTCCCTTCCTTCCCCACTCGCTCGCCTTCAGCTTCCTCTTCCTTGGAGTCTCGTCTCTCCCCCGTCGCGCTCCAGATTCGGCGAGCGCCGAGTCGAGTTCTTGGTTAGGGTTTGGTGTTGGAACTGATGGGCCGAGAGAGTCAAGGCCCATGGTCCACAGAGAGGCCCGGCCACCTAACAATCGGCCCTTTATTTCCTTTTGATCTTCTTGATGCATGATCTCCATCCTGCTTTGTTTCTTTGTTCCATCGTCATGCTTTTTGATGTTTTTATTTTCCTCACGCTACTCGCAATATCTTCCGTCTACCTAATTGTTAATGTGTGCTAAAAAAACCTAATTGTTAATGCCTTTCCCAAAGGCAAAGCTGTACAATTGATCAGACATCAGCACATGACAATTGACAAGCTGTACCTCGTATTTCTGATCAGATGATTTCTCTGATATGTTATCTTGAGTTGTGTATTCTCGACATGTGTGAGAAAATCTTCTTCTTAATACAATGCCCGGGGGGCTGTCATACCCCCGCAGGTCGAGATTTTTTTATCTTGAGTTGTGTAGGCATCCATTGTTATAGCATGATCAGACCTGAAAGAAGTGGGTAACGTACAATGCAACAAAGAGAGACGCATAACATGGGGCGGTTGCAATCTGAAATCATCATCATGGCATGTACAGACATGTAGAGTATACACTACCGTACAATGCTACACCTCAAAACGGCTACCACACACGACTATAAAGTATAAACTCGGAGAGAGATCAGTTCAATACTTCAATGCCTAACTTAACAGTAATTACAGGGTCCTGTATAATTGATATGCATGACAGGGGGTTATGCTTGCCGGTGCCAAACGGTGCCGTCGGCAGCGTTATTCTCCTGTGCAAATGTTTCATCATAATATCCAAGATAGTCCTCTGCTCGCAGGTCTTGCTCAGAGTTTCCAAGAGTCTGGTCAGTAGACACCATCTGCGACGTACCTTCCTCTCCTCCTGCCTGCCCGACATTCTCACCAGCATCACCCAATTCGACATTCTCACCAGCCTCACCTGATTGATCTTCAGGCTCAGCAGCGATGGGTCGTTCTTTGTAGAATAGTTTGCAAACCACCCAGTCATTGAGCTGCAGAGAAAAGAAAGCCAGAGGCAAGTTACCATCTATATATAAGTACATGGGATTAACCTTAGCTGTCTTGCTGATTTTCAGTCACTTTAATAAAAAAATCTCTTTTACCGCTTAATCACTTGAAACTGGAAACTATATAGATTAAACTTTCAATGCAGCACGAGTCATTGAACGTTGCTGAATCATTGATCTTTCAAGTACTTAGAATTGGGCACTCCCGTCGGTTTAATCAACCACCAAAGGCTTGGATCAACATTTGAAAGAATGTAAAAGTATATGCCTAAGACAAGAATTGTGATCGCGACAGTGTTGATTGGTTGCTCGATCCATGATGAAAGTTTTAGCAAGAAAATGAGGATTTTACCCGCATGGCTGAGCCATTAGGCGCGTGCTGGTTCTCCGGGATGGCGTACTCCTTCATCTTCCATGGCGTCTGGATCCCGTTGGGCTGGCGCCCGAGGTAGAAGGTGAGCGCCGTCACCTTCCCAATCAGGGCGCCGTCGTCTTTGCCGCCGACGCGCACGGAGGCCAGCTTGGTGTTGGACTTCCAGTACCCCACCTGCTCGCCGGCCTCGTCGAAGACGCTCCTCGCCGGCCGGATGCCGAACTTGTACTTCCGGTTCCTCGGCGAGAAGGCGTACCAGCACCCGTTCTCGCTCTTCCCACACACAGCTGCAAGGAACAAATTAGTGATCAATTGAGGCTGATAGTGATCACGATAAGCTAATTAATCTTCTAGAGCTTGAACGATGTCATCGATTGAGCTGATCATCAGTGATCACTGACACTGCACCTTTGGTTGTCTCTGGGTGAACATGGTACACGTCCACATCCTTGAAGAAATCGACTGGCATCTTCTGCCCGGCGTGCTTCAGCCTGAGGTAGAAGATGAGCTCCTCGTTCGTGGGGTCAAACCGCACGCCAGGAACGTTCGTGTCTGCGTATGGCATGTTGCTGCAGATTGATTGCAGCTGCCATTGTTCCTGATGATACAGCAATGGCCGCATTAGGTTTGTGCACGGCGGAGCAGTCTGGCCGTCGGTGGTGGCTCCGGCGACAACACCGGCTGCCTGATCAGGTTCCTGGGCCTGAACTTGACCAGACATTGTAGTATTAGCTGCTGCTGAGGCGGTGACAGAGACTTTCTGCTGCGATGATGCAGCTCGTTTGCTTCGAGCTGTGGCGCGCTTGGTAGGCGGCTTGAAGGCGGGCTTGGAGGCGGCGGCGGCGGCGGCGTTTTTGCGAGGCCGGCCACGAGGACGACGAGTGGGTGCGGTGGCTTCTGGAGGCTTCTGCGTATCTTCTGCTGCTGCCGCCGCCGCTGCTGAAGGTGCAGCTCCCTGGGTTTGCGGGTAGAATAAGGACGGCTCCACCCTCGTGTTCTGCATCGGCACCATCGCCGGCGGCGGCATGCAGCTGGAAGCTTGACCGAAGGGTGGCGGCGGCACAAAGCACGGCTGGAACCCCTGCATGGATGGCGGGTAGTAGTAGTAGGGTGTCTCCGCCATCGCCGGCGGCGTAATGCGCGCCGGCGGTGGCTGCGCGAAGAAGGGATCCATCATCATCATGGACCCGGAGAACAGCGGCGAGCACGAGGGATTGAACCCGCCGGAGGTGGTGTGCGTCGGCGCGTACGGCGGCGGCTGAGAGCTCCAAGCCGGCGTGCTCGGAACGTACGCTGCCTCCGCGAGGTTGTGGAACAGCGATTCAGGATGGATCGCTGCCGCCGGTTGAGAAGCGGCGGCGGCGGCATCGGCGGCCGCGAGGGGATGGCTGCTGGCGAGGTCGTCCACGGGGCTGATGATCACCATGACGTACAATGATCGAAGCGCACGTGCTCTGCGCGGGATTTAATTCGGCGGAATTAAATTGTTTCGGGGGAAGGAGAGGAGAGAGTCCGGTCGGAGGCGGCATGTATCGGTGGTCGGTGGATGCCCGCGGAAAGAGATCAACGCAGCTACGCCGTGTCCGTGTGTTTTTGGTGGGTATTGTAATGGGGCAGGAGTGGTATTTCTTCTGCTACTGCCATAAATATATTTTCCTGGCACGAAACGTAGAAAAGAAAAACACTTTGATTTGAAACGTTTGAAACATTTTTTAATTTGAAGGTACTTTTTTAATAACTAGCATGAACACACGTGCGACACACACGTTTAATGGAAAATAAAATTGTATAATAGATAATTGGTCGGAGACAATATTGGTTACAAACTCGACTATTCCACGTAAGCGCATGTTTTTTTCACGGACTGTGTAGTCAAACTATTTAAGACACGAAAGGTAATGTTTCAATGATTTGTGGGCCCGAAAATAAAACTGTATAACAGCCGGAGACCATATTGGTTACGAACTCGAATATTCCACGTAAGCACGTGTTTTTTTCTACGGACTGTTTAGTCAAACTCTTTTAAGACAGGAGGGGTAATGTTTTAATGATTTGTGGGCCCATTGACCCTCGAAAGTTTGCCCGGAGACCGTATTGGTTACGAACTCGACTATTCCACGTAAGCGTGTGTTTTTTTCATGGACTATTTAGTCAAACTATTCAAGACAGGAGGGGTAATGTTTCAATGATTTGTAGGTCTATCGATCATCGAAAGTTTTGGATATTTATAGTATAGATTTATAGTATAGATAGATAGATTATTATGACTTTATTTGTTTTAAAAATAGTGACTATGTGCTTATATAACAATTCATGAAATAGTATGTAACCTCTTCATCTTACCTCGGTTGGGCCTGCTAAAGAGAGAACTACCGTGAAGCTCATGCGCCTTTTACCAAGTCTATCGGAAGATAAACCACAGCTTGCTGAATGTGAAACTACTTGTAATTTGTTGAATTTAAACATCTTCGTTGGATATTGGTTTTTGTTATTATATTTTGGGATGAATCTGGAGAGAAATTAGAGTCTATATAGATTGTACAAGGTAACTGGTAAGAACGCACGTGCGACACGCACGTTTAATAGAAACACATGATTAGTAGAAAATAAGATTATATAACGATAGTTGGTCGTCCGTATTGGTTACGAACTCGACAATTCCACGTAGGCACGTGTTTTTTATGATGACGAGATGTAACGTTTTATGATTTTCTCAAAAGTTTTGAATCTTTATAGTATAGATATAGATTGAGAGAGATTTTTGCTCAAATTAAAAGTAACAGAAGTGCGACTAGATGACGAGATTACTCCCAACATATAAGAAAGGTGAAGAGATTGATCGCTGAGAGTTAAGCTGGACTTATCCCAATTGAAATGACCGACTAAAGTCTTTACTTTGTTAACTAAAGTATCAACCGAGTCCATATTTCTCTTGCTCAAAGAATGTTTTTTCTAATGATTTGTGTGTTATAAAATCTTCTCCAGATTGTCCTAGTAATTAGATTCCTTTTATTAAAAAAACCTAGAAAAACAAATTATCAAATGGCCAATTCTTTAGTAAAATTTACCAAATTATAGTATTGATACTCAAAATCACTTTCCCCAATGAAAAACAAAAAGGCTTTTTGGTTGGTCTGTGCAATCAGCTCACATTTGTTTTCTCTCGTATACCATCTCCATCTGCCACAGTTCAAGCTCAAGTGACCATAAAGCAACGAGCCTACAAGGAACATAAATTTTTGCCAAATTCTCCATCTGCTTGGCATCACGCTTCCAAAAGTGTTTTTCCTCCGTTAGCTGCAGTCGAATATCCACAAGCGGTGGAGGTGAGACGCGTTCGGTTGACGCGACCCCGGCACAAGGGTTGGCTCGGCTCGGGTCCCCTATAAAATAGGCGAGACGCGCACCACCTCCAGAAGCAACAACACCTGGAGCCTCCCCTTCCCCGTCTCCGGCCGTTGCCTCCCCCGCTCCCGGCTGCGTCGCCGGCGATCTCACCGCGAATCGGATCCGCCGACAAGGTGAGCCATCCCCCGTCCCCACCCACGCGCTCTCCCCCCTGGAGGATCGCTCCTCCGCGCCCGAGATCCAGGCGAATGTTCTCACCGTGCGTTTCCGCGCGCTTGGGTGTCGAACTGCCTATAGATCCGCCTGCGGATGCGGATCTCGGGTCGGGTCGTTGGATTCGCGCGCTGCGGTGGATGGTTCCGCGGTTGCTCGATCCCGAGGTGGATCTGGGTGCTGTGCGTGTAGATCTAGCGGCCCGAGCCTATGGGAATGAACCGGCGTTTTGATTTTGAGTTTGGTGTTGCAGGCGAGAAGGAAGAGATGGGGCTCACGTTCACCAAGCTGTTCAGCCGGCTGTTTGCCAAGAAGGAGATGCGGATCCTCATGGTGGGGCTCGACGCCGCCGGAAAGACCACCATCCTCTACAAGCTCAAGCTCGGCGAGATCGTGACCACCATCCCCACCATCGGTAAGCACAAGCCTGCATGAGCATCACGATGTGGCTATATTATATGGTTTGTTTGTGGTATCAAAATTTACGGGACACGTTTCAAATAATGATTGGGTAATTTCACTGCCACTTAGTTTGATTGAAAATTCTGGCTACATGACTATTATAGTACCACTCACCATTTTGACAACTTTTGTTATAATCCGGGGCACTAGACTGATACCGGAGTAATTACATTTCTGTTCATAGACACACAGATGCATTTCCGCTTAACCATATGGCTAGTGTGCAAGTTGTTGGCAGCTGTGATCACTCATCATTCCAACAATCAATGAAGTGGATATTATGTTGTTGTGATGAGCAGTGAATTTGCTTTAATACAATAAGGTAAAAAATAACAGCCATGGACCAATGAATACTTGCTTGGTGCTACATAGGAGATTCGGCACCTCAGCTAGATGAGAGATCACTCAATTATTCAAACAGCTAATGAACAGAGCGAAGCCGAGTAAAAAATAATAGCTATCGACAAATAAGTACTTGCTTGACACGATGAACTCTTTCAAAATTGTTTACTTGAAACTAAACTGCATTTGTTGAGAAGTAGTTTTTCACGAACATGCCTGGGATTATAAGCTCATTCTGCCATCTCCTTTTCAAAGCATATGTTTACTTGTAAATTGTGACATTCTGTGGTATCCTTTTCTCAGTATCAACTTATAATTTTGAAATACAGGATTCAATGTTGAAACTGTGGAGTACAAGAACATCAGCTTCACTGTCTGGGATGTCGGGGGTCAGGACAAGGTATGAAGATTATATGCTCTGCAACTTCTGTTTTCTGGCACTGTTTATTCTATGCTCTTCTGATTTTCTACTTAATGATCTTATATCCCTTACTCATTGTGAAAAATAGTCTACCTTCCTCAGTTTTATTTCAAAATTTGTTACTCGCAGTTTCTTTCAAACCGTCTTATTGTTTCCCCATTGCTTGTAAACAGATCAGGCCACTGTGGAGGCACTACTTCCAGAACACGCAGGGTCTCATCTTCGTTGTGGACAGCAACGATAGGGACCGTGTTGTTGAAGCCAGGGATGAGCTCCACCGAATGTTGAATGAGGTAAATTGTTGTGCTCTTGAGAACTCTTTTCAGGTATGTGACTGTGCGCTTACAACTATGGACACAAATGATTGCAGGACGAGTTACGTGATGCTGTGTTGCT
This sequence comes from Echinochloa phyllopogon, assembly GCA_033239725.1. Lineage (NCBI taxonomy): Eukaryota > Viridiplantae > Streptophyta > Magnoliopsida > Poales > Poaceae > Echinochloa > Echinochloa phyllopogon. The sequence goes on along the minus strand of BTCW01000009.1, from coordinate 2,571,819 downwards.
TGTGTTTGCTAACAAGCAAGATCTTCCAAATGCTATGAATGCTGCTGAGATTACTGACAATCTTGGACTGCACTCACTTCGCCAGCGCCACTGGTAACACACACTGTCGTTAGATATTCCTCTTACAGGCTATTATATTGCGATGTAGCCACAGTGTTTTACTTATGCCTGGTAATATCTGTAGCTGTGTACTGTTAGTACTTACCGACTTCTTAATCTTGTTGATAGGTACATTCAAAGCACTTGTGCTACGACTGGTGAGGGATTGTATGAAGGCCTGGACTGGCTATCCAGCAACATTGCCAGCAAGGTATGCAAATTTATGTTTTTTTAACTTCTTGCTACTTCAATGTGAGTTCATTTTTAGGAAAAAAAATGTTGTTTGCTTTACTCATCTTGTCTGTTTGCTTACCTTGCAGTCCTAAATTTTCAAGAGGTTTGGATCATCTAGGAGCTTTTGGATGATGATATTGCTGGATATTTAGGGTTGGGTTACTATTCCCGTATGTAAGGTGTATTGAGCTTTGGTTAAGATTTCACAGTTAAATTGTTTTGTCTAATTTGGGCCTTGAGATGTTTCCGAACCAAACAGCTAAAGAGAGTTCCGTTGAGTTAATTGGTGGGGGAAATCGTGCCAGTAAGCAGTATCAACATTGCCATTGAGATTCTTTCGTGCTCCATATGTTAAAACGCCATCAGAATGATTACATTATTCTTTCACATGCTCCGTATGTTGAACGCCTCCACATATTGTTAAACACTGGCAGTATAAAAACGGCTGGCAGTATAAAGAACGTTCTGCACTCCTGGCGGTATAAAAAACGGCTGAGCGCCACTGCTTTCGCTACACATTCGTGTCGTTCACTCTTGAACACCATGTCCTCAAGTGCAAACATGCAGGCAGCTTTGCTATGGTATGCTAAAACCATGCTTAATGCAAATAGAAACAAGGTTAAGCTTATGCTGTATTCCTTATATAAGCTGTGGTGCTGAAGTCACTTCTTTTGTTGCCTCGTTTGATTAATGGAGTCGCAAAGGGCACTCATTATATGACATCGATCTTCCTCATTAACTGGATGAGAGAGTAATTGCTCTTGACATCAATGAACTTGAACGCTAAGTGACTCGTACATTAAGTGAAGTTCGGAACTCCAAACCGAAAATGCCATGAAAGATATCACCAAACGCATACCGCCAAGGCCAATCCAAGAGGAATACCTAGGAAGCGTTAATTTTGCAAGCCAACGTGCCATTTTACATCCACCGCGCATCGCAAGAATAGTAGTGTATTAAGCCGCCTCATCACGCTACTGAGTTCAGCTGGCAAAACCTACATCCCTAGACAGGTTAATGACCACAGGTGATCTATCCACCAAATCATCAGCTACTATGCCTTGGCCCTTGGCGTGGTATCTTACAGAATTCCTGACGCTTACTGACCACAGGAACCCAGTCACGCTCAATGTATTGGCATGCTGTGTACACCAAGGCTTTAATTTAGGCCGAATTACTTGCATCTTGGGAGCAAGGTTAATCTTCAGTGACTTCTGCAGCTGCTGCGGATATCAATGAAGCTGACTGGATCTTTCCGGCATGCTCCAGCCTCATCAGAATTACTCCCCTGGGTAAAAATGTCCAGCGGATGTAGAGCATGGTGAAACAGTTGGGCAGCAGAAAAAGGTTTGGATAAATTGAATCAAATACAGGCTTTTAATAGAGCATTGAAGCTGACTTACCTTGTCTTACGAGATTGGATGGATATATCTTTAACCTTGATTCTATTTACAGTGCCGCTCTGGCTAACTAAAACAACCTGCTCGTCGCTTTCACCATCATCTACCATTGAATTCACAGGCAACAGCAAATGATAAGATGAGTGTATGAAACAGTGTGGCTAAGCAAATAAAGACATCAAAAAAGGGAACAATTTCAGAAATGGTACCACCGAGCGAAAGACCAGCAACAAATACAGCAGCTAAACGACAATCTGCTGGAAGCTGCAAACATAAAATAGAACATACCAGATTGATCAGGTCAAATAGGATGATGGCATACACCTTAAGTTTAAAAGTACATGATTGTCAAGGTATTATACATAAGAAGCAAGAAATTAGCTGGTGTAGCGTCATCATTATAAGAACTCACTTTTCACCTCAAAACCACTGATTTTAGAGTACTTCCATAGAATACATAAATATTTGGCAGAACTGATGAGCAGAAGCTTTCTATACCTTGTAGCCTACCGAACCTACAAGCCTGAAATTTGATTCCCGGAATGCATTTAAGGGCACCCGTTTCCCTAAACCATTCTCAGCTATGAAAAGCAGCCATGGAGGACTCAGATCTCTGGCTCTGCAGCAGCCATTCATAAAATTGGTGAGTACTGAAGTACAGGAACTATCCAAACTAAGGTACGTGGCTTGGAGACATTAAAGTAGAAATTAAGTTCAATGAACAGTAAACACATTCGAGGGAAGCAAAATGTTGGTTTCCGGAATTACAGTGTATGAATGATGGGTTGTTTCTAACCATGATACCGTGCCTATGACATATACTTCAGTATTTAGAACATGGTCAAACTCCTCACATTTTGTAAAGCTAATAATTTTTTACAAACCCATATTAAGCACTGCCAATTAGTCAATTACTAGATGGTTTCTCAAACTATAGATGAAATTACCTGCTGTCATAACTTTCAAGCATTTTGTGCACTGTTGATGGTATTATATCCATGGATGCCATCTTATCATCTTCTTTTAGTTTCATCGCACCAACACCCCTGGTATTCCTTCCAAGGGCACGAAGCTGGGTGAAACATAAATATATTAGAGCAAGAATTTAAGGGCAACCCAAAATGGCAGGCACATCGATACATGTGGCCATGCAAACATATTTCGATGGTATATAAAGCTGATTTTGCCATGCAAATATATTTCGATGATGTATAAAGCTGCTTTTGCTATGCAAACATATTTCGATGACATAGAAAGCTGAGTTTGCCATGCAAAAATATGTCAATCACATAAAAAACTGATTCAATGAAACTCCAAAAATAATTGACACATCACACATTTATGTCAAAATGAAGTGTGAAATGAAAGCAAAAGGTGTAATTTGTGTGAAAATTACTTGGCGGTTATTCCCAAGACCTACACTTCAATATGAAATCTGCTAGCAGTTCGAATTGGGTAGATCACACATACCAACCAAAACAATCAACACAGATGTGTTTTTGCAGTACCTTATCACATGAGTTGACTATAACCTTCCCCTTTTGTGATGCCAATGCAACCAGGTCATCGTTGCCACAAAGACGGACCCACTTGAGCTCATCACCAGGAACCTAACATTTAACAGTTATTGGATAAAAGAGGTACCACATTTTAACAATAACCCATCAGTATGTTATGTGTAAGAGATGCAAGCACATGAGATAGTACCAGTTGAATTGATATGATTCCAGAAGATCTGATCGATGAAAATGCATTAAGAGGAGTTTTCTTGATGTAGCCGTTAACAGTGAGCATCACTAGATATTGGTCTTCACCAAATTCACTCACAGGAATTATGGAGGTTATCCGCTCCCCATCAGATAAAGATAGCAACTAAACAAGAACGAAGTAGCAAAGTTCAGTATATCACCGGCTAAGTTACATTAGTCCAAATTATCATTTATCACTGTACCTGTACCAAAGGAGTTCCAGTAGCAGTTCTAGTACATTCTGGTATCTTATAAGCACGCGCTGAGTATACTATTCCCTTGTCACTGAAAGTAAATGCCACGGCAATTACATGAGAACAGAAAAATGAATATATATTCACTGTAAGTACACAAAATCCAAGTGATCTGTAAAATGCAGCAAACACATTCCAGGAGCATAAATTAAAGGTTCAAGATGTTTTCTAGTAGACAAATTAATATAGATTATGTAGAATGGATTCAATTCCATCATATAATACTTACAGAAAAGTAATTACAATGATGCTAAAAGATATACTCGTTAAGAAATGTCTCCTGCTTCACATACCTGAAATAAAGAACATGGTCATGGGCCTGGCAGACAATGAAATCAGACATGGTGTCATTCATTCGCATCTTTCCAACAGATTTTCCTATGGTTCCTCGATGTTGTAAATTGAATGTGTTGGGGTTCATCCGCTTAACATAGCCTTTTTCACTAAGAATCTTCAGGTGATAAATGTGAAGCGAGACAGAAAAACAAAAAAAAAGGATTAAATGAGTAATAACAAAACTATACTGTATAATATGGATGCAAGAATAGACAAAAGTCCGTACCAAAAGCATTTCCTCGTTCGGAATGATGTCGATATCATCAACTTCACTGTTTACAGAATCATCTATCAAAGAACGTCGAGGTGCAGAAAACTTCTTTTTCAAATCAGCAGCTTCTTGCTGTATAACCTACAACAACAGGAGGAACAACTAATAATTGGCATTGCAATAAGATAAAAAATACAAAGGGTCAAGAAAAGTTACTAACAACACAAACATACTCATATACAAAGGGCTGGAAAAAATGTTTAATTACATGATTGTAAGAGTTAAAGCACATTAACAGATAAGTAGTGAAGGTACTGTTGACTTCACAGAGCCTTGAATGTGCTCCAACTCTCCAACTATATTCAATCAAGAAAAAGTAAAATATACATCCAAGATAGCAGCAATAATTGGTTCGCCACCAATTATTATCTTTATAAAAGACACCACAGTGACAAGCGAGGAGGAGCAATGACATGGATCGCACATAAAAAAAGAGCTCATAATATTGATCACACTATCTCATATTAAAATGGCGAATGCTTAGAAATAAGTCAGTTTAATACTTTAATGAAACCTACTGTACAATACACTTGTTTAATCCCCTTTATCCATAGCCTGGCGGGAAGCATGCCATGGCCTACAGTAAGAGATAATGGGAAAACACTAACTTATCCAAGGAACTTGTCCTGTCAAGTTATAGTAATTCTTTACCAACATTGTAGATTTCCCATTGAGTACAGACCCATGTTAAATCATTTGCAATCCTCCCATTCTTAAGAAAGGAACTCATACAGTTCCGAAAATAATGTGGCATACCCACTAGCTTAAAAAGCATCACCAAGAATTGTGAATTTACAGCAGATAAACATGCATATAAATGAGTCAAAATCATTGTAAATAGGAAGAAACTTCAAACCTGAAAGATAAGCTTCTTGCTTGACAGAAGCTCATTTAACTTAGAAATTTCCTCTGACAAAGTTTTAGATTCATCAACAAATTTATTCCGCTGCAAAAACAGAGGTCCGTTCAGTTCCTTCAGGTAGGAGGAACAGAAATCAAGTTTAACCAAATAGCTGCCACTACAGTAAAATTCAAATGCAGAAACCTCAAGGGAAGTAAGCTTCCTTAGTGTGATGTCCAACAGAGCTTCAGCTTGCTTCTCAGAAAGATCATATTCTGCACATGTAATTTCAGGTTATATACAAAACAAATCATTCTAGAATTTTATGATCATGCTACCATCAAGCTTTCTTTTGTGTGTTTAGGGAAGCGAGTTTAGTGTCCAAGGTACATTGAATGGCAGCTGCACAGCTTTAGATTGTCCATAGTTAGATAAAATCATTGTTTGAATCCATCATCGAATATCCGAAACCTAGAATTCTAAGCAATTTGCTTCATTGGAGCAAGGTTTAAGATAAGTAGCTCAGCATTCAGTCACTCACATGCTAAGTCAAAGCGTTATAGGAGGGTAAGAAACATAGAAAATTAAGGTGGTAAGGATTACAGTATTATAGCTATATCAGACAAAACCATGTCATCATAGAGTTGCAGGATGTTACCATTGACTAAAGCTTCTGTTGCCGCAGCATGATTTGATGTTTCTCGTATTATTTGAATCACGGCATCCAAATTGTCAAGCCCAATAACAATGCCCTGCAAGAAGTAAATAAATCATCAACCTTTCAATACCCAAAGAAGGTAACCTACCAAAATCAATTTACCTCCACAATATGTTTTCTTTCTAGAGCTTGTGACAGCTTAAATCTTGCACGCCTTTCGATAACAGAACATCGGAAGTCAAGGAACGCCTGAAGCAGCATCAAAGTTTAAAATGAGCGATTAAATCTGACATTCATAAAGATTATACTAGTAACCACAGGTAGCTGTATACAGGAAACGTAATGTATGGATAAAAAAATGAGCACATATAAGCAGTAAAGAAATGACATTAGTTTGGAGATGTCAATCTCAATAATCTACCAGAGTACACCCTTGTTAGTAACTTGATATAGGCTCAGCTTCATTCCATCAGTTATGTGGCCCTTGCTATTTAAGTATACCGGTGACAAAAAAAATATCCCTTGCAGTTAATATACACTCCAGCTGAATGCCTTGTATCTAACAGTGAATGTAGTTAGTATTGATATGACTACTTCAGCCCTCCAAAAATGCATTCAAAACAAGTGGCATAAGCCACCTATTGTTCCTAGACACTTTAGTCAGAGGTCAAAGAGAACTAATAAAAATGTTGAACTAGACTTCTAGATGCTAGTCAACAGATATAGCCACATCTGATTTTTATATATCAAAGACGAAACCTTTAGGATCATGTATATAAATTTATCTCATGTTAGTTGGTTTCAAAGCATTTTAAGTTTTATTTATGTCCTTTGCTCAGTTAGAAACAAGCATTTGCATCAGATATAGCACATTAGCATGCAACTTGTAAATCAACATGTATGCTTTTGTGCAAGATTAACAATAGAATAGAAATTGACGTAACAGCACCTGAAGAATTTCTTTCAGTCCCATCAATTTTGGCTGCCCATCAAGTATACTGAAAAGATCAAGAAGAATAAAACAGGCATGAGAATTGAAAATGCATATTTGTTCCTGTCCTAAGTTGCAATATTAGCAATATGAGAAGATCTGGTCAGTGCAATCACTTCAATACGAAGATTTAGAAGAGCTCAAAGATGCAGTTCAGCATATAATATATTTTACAAGGGTCATCGGATGCATATGAGATCATTGATGACTGCTTTCAGCTTACGCCTTGCATAAATAGCAAGCGCATGCTTTCGAGGCTATCCAATGACCACTAGCTTGTTCTATAGGATGCAGTGGTAGGGGGCGTTTGGAAGCTTTGCCACGGCTCGCTTTGCCAGGCTAGGCAAGAAAACACACATTTGGATTTCTTGCCCTGGTGCCTTGGGGCCTGTGCGAGCAAGATTTCTCTTGCTGCAGCCAGAGAGCCGGATCGGCTCTCCTCCGCGAGCAAGGCAAGGCTCGCCTGGCAAAGCGAGGCCAGGCCAGCCTCACTCGAGAACCGAACACGCCCGTAATTATCTTGTGGCAGCTTGACTGACATATTTCACAAGTATATTTGAATCAAGTGAAAGTACCTACAAGTGCTTGCGACAATTCCTTCTGCTCTTCTAGTGAATATTTTTTTTGTCTCTTGTGAGGAAAGTAAGTACTTAATTGTGAAGATATCAAGGTTTGGTCACTTAATGCTAGATATGTCAGAATGAAAGCATCGAATAATTTCCTAGTTTTCGACAAACTGAACTAAAAAATAACTTTGTTTAGAACACATCATTTCCGTTGGTACTAAATTTAGCCACTCCCTCATTTCTAATATGTTAAGCATTCAACATTAGGACAGTAAATATACTTCCGAAATCAAGAGGGGGGAAATAGAGAAGGGATTTATACTATGATTCAAGAACTATAACTAGCGTGCACAAGTAATATTTATTCTCCTATAAAACAGGATAGCACAATCATGGACCACTCTGAATGAAATGGAGATAAGAAATTTTTCTGTTCACCACCACTCATTTTGTGAAAAAAAGAACAACATTAAGAAAATGAGAAGTACAGATTGCAAGGACCATATAAATAAGTTGTTTTCCTATTTGCAACAGAACAAGATCAAATGTGATGAAGTTACTGAATTATAGAAATGGTTTAAGCGTACTTACGCTACCATGTTGCAGCTAAAGCTAGACTGCAGAGCTGTATGGCGATACAAGTTGTTTAGAACAATAGCAGGATCCGCACCTCTTTTCAGCTGGAGCAGTGTACAAGGGGGGGGGGGGGGGGGGGGGGGGGGGGATGTATTCCACATCAACAACAAAGCATTAAAATCCATGTACTCAAGATAGTTCAGTCGTAACCTAAAGAGACAACTTTAACATAGCAGATACAAATGAAAGATGGTGGTACAAACCTCGATTACGACACGCATTCCAGTGCGGTCACTCTCATCCCGAATATCACTTATACCTTCCAATACCTGCACTTAAGAAATACAACAATAGAAGGAATTCTTGATGCTTCAATCATGGGACTTGAAAAACCTTCAATTTATCACAGAATAGGCTAAAGTTAAATTTAACCAGACAACTACGTCTGGCCCAATAAAATTACCTTCTCTTCCACAAGCTCAGCTATCTTCTCCACAAGAGTAGCTTTGTTAGCTTGGTATGGAATCTGCATGCAAATTTAGAAAATTAGAAAGTGCATTCCCTCCTGTGGCTAAGCAGGTATAGAGAACTGCAGAAGGAAGTTACAACAGTAGAGATATCAGAGACACTGCTCCAAATAGAAGACCAGTAACCCATACCTCTTTAATAATTATAGCACTGCGCTTGCTTCTCTCGTCAATTGTTTCAATGTCAGTCTTTCCCCGCACAACAATTCGGCCACGTCCAGATTTATAGGCTTCCAAAATACTATTTAAGAGGAAGGGGAGGGATGGGTACACAGAACAAAGAGTCAATGCAGAAGTCAAAGAGAATAAAAAAGTAAAAAATAAGGAATAAAAGTACCCTTGATTTCCTAGGATTGTCCCTCCTGTAGGGAAGTCAGGACCGGGCATGCATTCCAGTAGTTCTTGGAGCTTTCATAAGAAAGAAACAAAACACAGAAATGCAGTTAAGATTATAAGATATCTACAGGTTTCAGAAGAAATAGTTAACAGTGGCAATTCTTCACGTTATAAGTAACACAACTGGACGAGCTCAAGTGCTATACCATGTGGTCTAGTCAACTTGGCATGTGGCAGTCATTTAGAACTAACAAGCCACAACTAAAGATTATTGTTCTGCTAAGGCTACTTTACCAGTTAACAATATAATTCCAATGATTATGCAACTGAGACATAAAATTGCAAGTTACATAATAATAGCATTTGCTCTTGTTCCTTGCTTCATATGTGGATTCATTGATGATTATCTTTGGGGGAGGAAAATCAGCTGGGCACAAACAAACAAGGGTGCATAACACTGGATTCGTCATCATGTGGTATAATGCTATTAATAGATAAGTAATGAAATGCAGACAGTGATAGATTACTTACTGTGGCTTCAGGGTTTTCAATTATAACAGAAAGTGCATCAACAAGTTCCGCCAGATTATGAGGAGGAATGTTTGTTGCCATTCCAACCTGAAACAATTTGAAAATTCGAAAGAATCACATTTTTGCATAAATAAATACCTGTATTAGTAGCACTCATATAAAGTAAAAAAGAACTCATACCGCAATCCCAGAAGAACCATTCAGCAATAGAGATGGAACTCGAGATGGCAGCAGAGACGGCTCCTTCTGTGAGTTATCAAAGTTTGGTACGAAGTCAACCTGTCAAATAGCAAGCAGAAGGATGAAACTTATGTAAAAAAAGAAACAATGTCAGGCAACTCCTCACAGAGAGACATCAAAGAAGTGAGTGAAAAGATATACTGTATTCAGCTCCAGATCAGTCAAGAACACGGCTTCTGCTAATGGCTGCAAAACAACAAGAATGCCATTCAACAGTAAACCTTTTGAAATAGACAAATAGGCAGTATAAAAATGCTTTGGACATACTGAGGTTCATTTATTTCAGGTGGTTACAAGCTACAGTGCTTATAATAAGAAAATTGTGCAGTGTTTATTCCCGTCCGAAAAAAAAAGTTGAAGTGCATAGGATGATTTTCAATGTTCAGATTTTTAGTAGGAACGAATGAAGTACGGAATCAACAAACTTAGAAGAACCTAATTAAGTTCTAACAAAATATTTCTGACATTTCTTATGCAAATAAAACATATCTGATGTTATCTGAGTAAACAAAATTAAAAACCAAACCTACATCCAAGCGGCACTCTGTGTATCGCATTGCAGCAGGAGGATCTGCGTCTATTGAGCCAAAATTTCCATGTCCTTGAACAAGCGGGTACCTCATTGAAAAATCCTGCAAGATAGCATAACAAGAAAAGAAGATTGTAGTGTATTTACAGACTCATTGTTTTCAAATGACATCCATAGTTTAAATATTTACCTGAGCCATTCTCACCAAGCTATCATATACAGCCGTATCTCCATGTGGATGAAACTTACCTAGCACCTGGAAAAAAAAGGGAAAAATCAAGAACGGCACACCAAACAGGCAGAAAAGTATCACTGAAAGCAGCAGTATTTCACAGCAAGGCACAGATAAATACACATGTACAACTCCATAGTATTGAAAGTTAACGAAAAGTTGGATGATGCTTCAATTTATCAATGCCACCCTCCCTGGAACATTATCTGACCACAATGTGCTGCAAACTTGTAAACATTGGCCGTAGCCCTATGGGTCAAGGCTGGATTAATTTCCATTATCCAAAAATCTGACCACAATGTTTCATGTCCTCCATGTGCCAATTGAAATCAAGTCAACTGGGCCCCCATTAAAATTGATCATTCAAAAATGCATAGGAATCCCATTAAATCATAGTAAATTAATATACAGATGCAAGTTCTATCACATCACCAGTTCACACCATCACTACTCCTTTTGCGAAGAGCATCTAACACCACTAGGTGGACATTCAAATTGTATCCAGTGCGATGTCATCACCAAATATCACTGGATTAAGCTGGTGCTCTCCATCCAACCAAATAATGCATCTAACTTAGGAACTGAAGAACCAATATCATTTGAAGCCAACTCACTGAGGCAGTACACCTAGCAACAATGCACATCGAGATCTAGTTCTGAAATGTTTTGGGATGTTTTGGGAATTAAGACAGACTAAGATCCCAACTTTTCATGAACTTATATATTATAATTTGAAAATGTTGGAATCCTTATTAATATCGCTACTGTCTTCTAAGTTCTAGATGGAGGATCGCCAGCGCTCAAGACATGCATATAGACCATAAAAATCAAAGTCAATCCATATTAAGAGGTTGACAAATAGTGTGCCTCTTTTTCATTGGTGTTGATAATGTGTGCCTCTTTTTCATTGGAGTTGGTTTGTGCTACTTCACAAATTCCATGCCCAGTGCAGGTGGAGATAAATGTGTTTTCAAACTGAGGGTATAATGCAGCAGAGAAGATAAAAACACATTATACGATTTGAATCCCCCCACAATTAGATAACTAATAAATTTTCTTTCTCACATACCTCACCAACAACTCTGGCACATTTTCTGAATGGCCTACGAGAAGCAAGACCCATCTCATGCATGGCATAGCTGCAGACAGATTTTACAAATCACTCAAATGTGATGGAACAAGATCAGTAAAACAACTAGAAGGGAACTAAATAAATAGTCAACTGTATGAGCTAGTCAATTGTATGAATAGAGTTGCATGTGCCTTGGAAGTTTCTTGACAATAAGCCCTTGAGATAACAATCAGAGTTGTTACGGGAAGACATTTAGATGGTAAGTAATCACGAGACTATTTCAGATGAGGTCAACATCCAGGAACAAATGCAGGCCATAACAACTGCTCTGCTTCGTTGCGAAGGGCAGTGTAAGACCAGGTAAGACTTTCCAGACAAACTTCATATGAAGTAGTTATTTGCCAAACTGATAACAGGTCCCAGAAAATAGGCGTTTTGGAAGGGGGAAAAAGGAAGTTTGTGAGATTTTAACATGAAAAATAATTGTTCACATGGAATTCCCACATTCGAAATGAGGCACGGACCTTTTTTTTGTGATCATAGGCATAGACAAGTTGATAATGCTATATTTGCCAAAAAGGCAACTCCTAATAAATGAGGTGAACACAGTATCCATGCCTAACTAGTAACTCCCTTGAACAATCTCCTATTTTACATCCTTTTGTGTTGCTGTCTTGTTGAGCATGGTCCCCTTAAGGCGTTAAGGCGACGCGTGGCGACCCACCCCCTCGCAACGCCTAGGCGCATAAGGCGCGTGGCGAGGCGATGCCATAGACATAACCTAAACATACTATGACAGCAAAATCAGTAGCACATACAAACTAAATAGCATATCTGACACAGTGTGTGTACACCCAGTGCCCCACGTACGCCTGGACGCCATTCTTCAAGCAAACACAGTAGCACTTACACAGTATGTACAACTCAATAGCATATCTGACACGTGCAGTTCCTGCTTCCCAGAAAGTCCCGCAATCCTCAAACATGTTGCAAAGCAACACCAAACTTTTCCAAACTCTTAGTAAAAACCAAACTATAAGGCTATATAACGCGATGTTAACACAAAATTGATAAAATAAAGGAGTGTGAATTTCTAAACCCGTATCAGTATCGACCTAACTTATAAACAAACAGGAGCACAACGAACTAGCTTCTGAGCAGTGTGGGCGAACGGGGAGAGGAGAGGCGAGAGCTCACAGTATCCTGCGGTGCACGGGCTTGAGCCCGTCGCGGACGTCGGGGAGCGCGCGGCCGAGCAGCACGGACATGGCGTACGCCATGTAGGCCTCCGTGGCCTCCTTGTGCAGCTCCACAGGCACAATCCGCTCCTTGACCGCCGCACCCCCACCGTCGCGCTCCCCGCCACCGCCCCCGGCCCCGCCGGCGGCCGCCGCGCGGCGGCGCAAGCGGAGGGGGCGCGCGGAGCGCGAGGAGAAGGACGAGGCGGCGAGGAAGCGGAGGGCGTCCGCGGGGGCCGCGGCGGCGCGGCGGCGGGACGCGGCGCCGAGGATGGAGGCGGAGGGGCCGAGGAGGATGAGGCGCGGGAGCGGGAGGCGCAGCGCTGCGGAGAGGGCCATCGATTCTCTGGATAAGGCGGCGAAGCTACTGCCGCATCGGAGCGGAAGAGCGCGGCGGTGGCTGCCGTCCGGTGGAAAATGGCGGAGGCGGAGGCGGAGGTGGTGGGGAGAGGTTTTGCGAGGGTTTTGGTTTTGGATGGGGATGGGAAGAGAAGGGGAGGGCTAGAGCAAGAGGGAGAAGGAAAAGGCTTTTGGGGGAAGCGACAGGGAGGCGCTGAGCACGGGCACGGCGCGGGGATAGAGGAACGCGGCGGACGATGGCTGACGGTCGTGGATGTGCGATCCGACGGCTTGGCGCGGCTCGCCTGCTGTCTCGGAGATGACAGGCTGACAGCCCGGGTCGCCGTGCCGTCGCGCACCGGACGGGTACGGTTTGGGCTGGGCCTCTTAGCATCACACGAATTCGATGGGTCTGGGCTTTCTGTCAGCACGCCTGTCTCGGGCCGCTTGCAGTTGCATGGTTGATAACTTGGCCCGATCCGCTACCGTACGTGTACTCAACACGGTTAATTACTTTTTTTGAGGCCAACACGGTTAATTACTTTTTTTTAGGCCAACACGGTTAATTACTTGAACACACTCTGTAGTGCATTCGGCTCTCGTAAATCGTAATTGATGAACATATGCGGATGCGGGTGGAAAGAGCAGCAGGCGAGGTCCGTGCATGTCGTTGTCCAGAATTGGAATTGCAGCTGAAATTCATCTTCCCCCAGCGGAAACTGAAGCAATTGGGGTGTTGTGCAAATTGTTCGTTGTTGGTCTGTCCTTCTTGTTTCCTCTCCGAGGGCAATGTTCCTCTCAGGGACCAACACAAGCTCTGATTGCTGCCTTGCTGGGGCCTGCCTGAACGCTCGCCGCTCGGTGGACGCGTATCCGTGGGGACGCCGGCCGGTAACTGCTAGCAATCCACCATGCTCATAGCTAGAGACAGTTTGGTATCTGTTGGCAGCCAAGCCAAGCTGCTTGGAGCAGTACTGCACTACTGCAGTAGTAGTGTTTGGTATGGCGGTAGCCTTGCAGATGCGTTCACCATTTCATCAGCCCTGAGAACTCAGGCCTTGTTCAGTTTCAAAAAGCAACTCCCAAATACACGAAGATTCTCCATCACACCAAAATGTCATAACATTCATGGAGTACTAAATGTAGATGAAATCAAAAACTAATTGCACAGTTTTGTTGTACTCTGCGAGACGAACATTTTGAGCCTAATTAATCAATTTTTGGATAATTTTTTACAAATACAAACGAAATGCTACAGTAGTGCAATGATTACGAAGTGACATCTTACTCTCAAATTCAACCTCTCAATTCTAACATCTAAACAAGGCCTCAGGGCCGGTAGCCAGTGCAGGTGCGCCTGATTGTTGTCTTTGCTGCGTTGGTAACCACTTACTAGAACTGGAATTTAACAAATGAACCGATCTTTGTTAGGAGCTCCAAAATGAACACCAAGCAGTGCTCCGCCTTGTTTGTTTTTCTCGATTGCGCAAGAGTGAAAAAAGATCTGCTGAGTGGGCGATACATATCGATTTTCTCTCTCTCTCTCTCCGTCCAATTTTGCAGGGCCCTCCTTCCCCCCGCTTGATAGGGATAAACAAACCAATAAGACAGCGAAAACGACGATTTTACAAGTGTTTGACGGGTTGCTGGAGGCCAGTACGCAAAAGTCAAGGTTGTGGCCAATCTCGCCTCTCTTCTGAATGTCAGGAAGTCAAGATGTTAATAAGGTCTCAACCAAACTCAGGTGACATAATTACATAAACTGATAAACATGATGTCAAAGTAGATGGATTGTGGAACCCGCAGCAATTTGGGGGCTGCAAAAACTATTACAATTTCCAGCACTCTCTTTCTGTGAGCAAATGACCGCATGAACCTCCAAAGGTTAAATAATCCGAATCATTCTCGTCTTCTCGTAGAGGGGCAAAAAGTGCTTCCAAACCAAGCCCTTCGGTCATCATCACATCAGTGTGACATGTCGGCGCTCTTTTTTTTAAACCTCATTTTAGTTTCACCTTATTTTCCTCAAAGAATTTGTTTATTTTCCTCCGGAAAGACAAAAGGGGGTCGCTATCTCATACTCAACGGGACAATGGACCACGTGCCGTGTCACATGACCATAAGCAGCTTTGCTTCTCTAACACTGAAACTCGTATGCAAATGCAACATGCACACATGGCCCCACGGATCATTCAACACGTGATGTTATGCTTTCCTGGGCTTTACATGTCTAGTTTATTTATAGGTTATAGGTTCATCAACTCGTTCTAAACACACGAAAAATCACTGTGCACTTTGGCCAATCGAACGTGACAGCATATTTATCCGGGTGTCGTACGTAGCACGTGCAAATCAGATTCCATCTCTGAACACAAGTGAAATCAGTCTTTTCCAAGCCGAATCACACGACGCCAGGCGAGCCAGGAACCGACACGTGGCTGCAGCACAGCCAGGAGCTTCTGACAGCCTGAAGAAAAAGACTAATCAAGTCCAGCCGAATTTTATTATCCGAGCTTCTGCACTAGTCACCGACCTTAGCCACTAACGATGCATCTAAACAAGTAGAAAATGCATTGTTTAATAAAGAGCAGGCCTGCTTAATTTCCTTGGCCATATTCAATTGAGTGAGCCATGAGGTGTTCTCCTTTCGTCGCCTTGCAGCGCACATACGGAGTAGGCATTGAGAGATCCAAAACGTACTGTTTGGACTTTGGAAGGAGTATAAAAGTCTACCGGTACCAATTTATTTATTTATTTACTCAACTCTCTAGAATCCTTCACCTCTGTAAATAAATTTTACCCAGGGTCAAACGTGTAAAATATCGGTGTTATACGGCGACGAGTACACAACAAATCACGATTAGGTCCTAAACAAAACTGAAACTAAATCGAACTCGAGATTCTGGGACCTTCCCCGTAGTTTCCTCACTACGCAACTTATCCCCTTCGGCTCCGCCCCGCCACCGCCACTCCAAATTGCTCCTCGACGCCGGGCGCGCAGGGGGTGGGGAGATCATGGCCTGAATCGAATCCTGCACGCGCGACGCTCCAAGCCAATGGTTCCGCCCTTCTTCCTCCGTCTCAAATTTCGGAATTCGCGAGCTGTTGTTTCGCCTGATCCCTCCCGTCTTGTTTCGTCGCTTCTAGAAGCGGTAGGGTTTAGTTGAGGCCGCGGCGTAGTTCCGTGCTCTTGCTTGCCTTGATTTGGTTCTGGCGTAAGATTCTGCAGTGTTAGAGTAGTGCTGGTGGAGTAGGGGTGGGTTCTGCTGGCTTGGATCCAGCGGCAGGGGCCCCGGTTTCGCTGAAACCTGGGGAGCTCGGGGTTGCAGTTTTGCACTTTGCTTGGTCTGTGATCGTGTACTAGGTTTCGTGCTCCTGAATGAACGCATATGCACTTTAGTTGCAGATGCTCATGTAGAAAGTTTCCTAGAAATATCCTGCCTTTCTTGCTTGTTCAGTGGGATTACACTCGCAACTGGTTTGCCTTTGATTGTTATTAGATTTGTTAGTACCTTAATCTTTGCGTGTGTGTTTTTGTTCTAGTAAAAGTTAAGTACATATGCTCATGGGGAAATTTGTTTCAGGGACACAAGGATAGCTTTCTAAGGCCAGGGAAGGAAGACATCTTGTTGACGCGTTTGAGCTTTTGATGGTTGCTGGGTTGTGCTATAAGTATTCAGGGGTGGATTAGGATTGGAGGATACTAATACTGAAGCTAGACAGGAAGTGTAAAGAGAGTTTGTTTCAAGATGGATGAAGGCCAGGAAGTTAGGTATTGGTGCCACATGTGTGAGGAGGTGATCGATCCTATGCCTGAGATGAAGTGCCCTAGCTGTGAGGGTGGGTTTGTGGAAGAGATGGACTCTGAAGACTTTGAACCAGCTACAAACACGAGGTCTGATCGCTCCCTCTCTCTTTTGGCCCCACTTCTTCTTGGTATGCTGGGGGGTTCGTCGCGCAGATCAAGACTCAGGAGGGAGGCCATGGAGGGCGACGATACTGATGAGGATGAGGAGGAGGAGGAGGAGGATTCAGACCGTGAGCTTGAGGTTCCCAGTAGGAGGCGCAGGAGGAGGGGCTCGACAGTGCTTGCCAGGCTGCTCCAAACTCTCCGTGATGACATAAGGGGTCCAGATGACAGTGACAGTGATACAGAGGGAGACATGGAGAGGGAAAGAAGGGAGAGGCAGAGGGCGGAGTTGCATGGTGCGGAGAGGAGGGTGGAGAGGCAGAGGGAGAGGTTAAGGCAAATAGAGAGACTGAGCGATCGTGGGAGAGAGAGGACAGAAAGCCTAATACTGATCAACTCCAACAATGAGGCCATAATTCTCCAAGGAACATTTGGACGCGATGACAACCAAGAGGAATCAAGCAACACAAGTTCTGGTGTATCACTTGGGGATTACTTTCTTGGTCCTGGCTTAGATATTCTCTTGCAGCGTTTGGCAGAGAGTGATCTCAGTCGTTCTGGCACACCACCTGCCAAGAAGGAAGCAGTAGATGCATTGCCAACTGTGAACATCAAGGAAGTGTTGGGCTGTTCAGTCTGTCTTGAGGATTTTGAGATGGGGTCAGAAGCAAAGGAGATGCCCTGTCAACATAAATTCCACTCTCATTGCATCCTTCCATGGCTGGAGCTTCACAGTTCTTGCCCAGTCTGTCGCTTCCAGTTGCCAACTGAGGAGACGAAGAACCCATGTGAATCAGCCAGCAGTCCAGGGGCCATGAATGGCGGTGATGGAGACAATGCCGCAAGCAGTAGCGATACAGAAAGTACTGACCGTAATGGAGACAACCATTCAGATAGTCCGATCTTCTCTGCTTTGAGTGCACTCTTCTCTGATCCATCCTCATCTGACGATGAAGAAAGTGCTCCACATTCTTCTGAGAGCTGAAGGTAATGATAAATACTATGATCATATTGGTGTGAACAGTGGTAATACCAACCCTTTTGTTAATGTGGTTGATAGCTTCAGTAGTTTCATCTACATTGCAGACAGTGTTGGATGCAGGCTTGCAATATGGTGAAGGTGTTCCGAAATGTGAGGCTGCCATCTTTATATTTGTAGTTGCTGTACATATCTCTTAATTGGCGCTCCCTGAAGACAAGCTATTATCTTCGCTTTATGAAAACTATGTGGCTTCTAACGTGCTAGTGCTTTTTATGTTTACTTACCTTAAATAAAAGTTAGTCTCTAGCGTGCTTACTAAAGACCTCAACATGCTTCAGTGGCTGCCTGTTTGGTTGACAGTATGACCAATGTAAGGCTAATCCCCAGTTCCCACTAGCTGTTTGGCTTATGTAAGCAGTAACATCATGCCTTATGTTTTTTCGGTGAGAATCCCTTGGAGGACGGCTAGATAATTTTACTGATCCTCATTCCTCACACACCATTGCATTCTGGAGTTGATGGGAGGTTGCAGGTGATGCCTCTATGGTCCTGAATGTCACACTTGAGGATAATCTGGTATCTTTTGATTGGGTTTCATTTGTTCCTTTTTGGCTTTATTGTTCTCATTTGTGAAGGTTTCTGAAAAGATATGAAAATGGTTGTCCGTTGCAGTCGGGCCCAAGTGCATTGTATCGTTTGATCAAAGGAGGTCAATGGAACAGCATCTGTGATCTTTGTTGGGTCAGTTATGTCATAAGTGGTGTCTGAGAGACTTGACATAGTTGGAGAAGGTTGTTGCCATGCTTATAATGCCTTGGCACTACTATGCCTGAGCAGGAATCCTGCCTGCTAGTTGTTTTTCAGGTTGATCGTCCTGATTGTTCTGCTTGGAGGTCCGGAACATAATGTGTGTGATTTTATTTGCCGCGATTTGCTTAGCATGCATTGTTGAGTTCATAGATCAATTCAAGCTTGGTGAAGTTCCTGTGGGATTTTAGTAGTGCAATTTACTCATTAACCACATCTCTTGTATGCCATTCAACACGTTGTTGTGGCCTGTGGTTTTTAGTAGTGCAATTTAATCACTAGCCACTCTTGTATGCCAACACTCCAGTAGGCTGTGGTGCTAGCTAATCAAAGACGTGTTGTTGTGACCTGAAATATGGTAGTATGTGATGATATTTCGTTTGAGACTATGGTCACTTGTTCAGCTTCCTTTGTTTAGAACATAGGTCAGAACGTATCCGGTTTGGATATTGTTGACACTCAAATTGGGCCAAAGGCCAAACCGGTCTGACCGGTTTGCCAAACCAGTCAGACCGGTTTCGTTCTGTAATTCGAGTAGGATTAGGATTCCGAGTTTAATTCCATATTGTAACCTATTCGAAAGGGGTAAGACTTCCCCGACCTATAAATATAAAGGCTAGACGGCCGATTGAGGTATTCCCAATCGAATCAAACACTTTTATCTTCTATTTGTGTATCTCTCAAACCCTAATCTTTTCCAACCCTCATATTCTGTTCTTTGCTCGTCTCCACGGCGTTCAAGGACGTTCTAGGTGGCCTGCCGATCCTAGAGCAACCCTAGATTAGCTCGAGCTCCGACGGGGTCCCTCCCGAGCTTGAGTTTCTAGGTCTTCACGATCTCCCGACCAGAAGCGGTCAGACCGGTCTTAAGAACCGGTCAGACCGGTTTGCCCCGGGTGATCAGGAGTTGGCCGTTGTGACGGCCGTGCTGTGCGTTCGATCGATCTCAAGTGTGTTGGCGCGTTTTTGTGTCAACATACTTTTTGGCGACTCCGCTGGGGAAGATTAATCTGGTGCCACAACCGATTCAATCTACTCCAATCATGTCTGGATTGACGTGCGACCTCGACAAGGACAACATCATCGCCGCGACGATGGAAGAGCTCACGGACGAGGAGCGGAAGCGGTACCTGATCGCTGAGGAGCACTTTAGGACGCAATTCCTGAAGGGCTTCAAGAAAGATCGCGGTGGCCTTGTCAAGAGGGTAGAGGAATTCGTCATGCCGGCTTTCAAGCTGGCAAATGATCAAGTTGAAGAACTTCCAAAGGTAACTAGCGAATCCTCTGATTTGTTGCAGCAAATTACTCGCATGATGGATGATAAATTACTTGCTGCACAAACTGTTACTAGTGAGTTGATTGCTAATATGTCGGGTAATTCTGATAAAGGTAAAAATAATATAGAATTTAATGAATTGCCTAACTCAACTCCTAGCTCATCAGGCATGCCAGAAAATGTTTTAGATCCTAATTTGGGCATGCCGGTGAATTTCTATGCGGGACAAACATCTTACCCTAGTTCGGTCCACGAACCGGTCAGACCGGTTTGTACAACCGGTCAGACCGGTTTGGCCCCCTCTGGTGGTCAAACCGGTTCTATGGGTGTAGGAGCATCCGGTGCGATGGTTTTATCTAATACGGTTGCTTCTGGTCCTGTTTATACTATTCCACGTCCCGCAGTTGTTGGAAGTATACCCCACGGATCTGGCGCGTCTCACGGGCCGATTCCGAGTACTTCCCAAAGTCCAATGTACCATGTTCCCCGTATTCCACAAAACAGAGGTGATGGGAATTATCAAGCCGAGTTAGCTAAGTTCAAAGAAGACATAGCAAATACACTTAGAACAAGACTCGGGCTTGAATTGGGTAGTTCACGCTTATATCAGAAACCATATCCGCCTGAATTCGATTTGGTTCCTTATCCTAATGGTTGGCGTGTTCCTGATTTTATTAAATTCAGTGGTGAAGATAATAGAACTCCTTGGGAACATATTAGTCAATATGTTTTGCAATTAGGAGAGGCATCGTTTTATGAGGCATTGCGTATACGGTTGTTCTCATTATCTTTAACTGGAACTGCCTTTTCATGGTTTTCTTCGCTTGCTCCTAACTCTATTCAAAATTGGACTCAATTGGAGCGTAAATTTCATGATCATTTCTTTAGCGGAGAAAACGAAGCTAAATTATCTGATTTAACATCGGTTAAGCAAAGCCGAGAGGAATCGGTTCTTGATTATTTTAAAAGATTTAAAGATGTTAAGAACCGATGCTTTAATATAACTGTTTCTGAAAAGGATTTAGCAGATTTGGCTTTTGTAGGCTTACGGTTTCATTACAAAGAAAAATTAGAAGGCTCTGATTTTCTCACTATTAATCACTTGCAAATGAAGGCCATGAGTCTAGAATTGAAATTTAAAAATGCAAAAGAATCTGCTAAACCTCATCGTTCGAATGTGCATATTATTGATAATGATTCTGATAGTTCGGACGATGATAAAGAAATTTATGCTGCTGAATTTGTTTGGTCATCAAAAAGTAAACCTGGTTCTTGTCCTTCATTGAAGCCGATTCAGAAAAATCGGCAAGAAGAAAAATTTACTTTTGATGTAGCCAAATGTGATCGTGTTTTTGATGAATTGCTTAAGAATGGCTTTGTTAAACTTTCTCATGCAATTCCACCAGCCGATCAATTGAAAAATCGTGCATATTGTAAGTGGCATAATTCTTTTTCTCATGCAACCAATGATTGCAATGTTTTTCGACGACAGGTGCAATCGGCCCTTAATGAAGGTCGATTGGTGCTCGCTGAAATGCAAGTTGACAAGGCTCCTTTCCCTGTTCATACCTTGGATGTGAACACCAAGATGCTGATTCGGCCGGAACAAGCCGATGGAGCTAAAGGGAAGAACGTGGTGATTGGAGATCCGAGGCCGGAAATAGTTAATGACAAAGTTCCGGCCAGAACAGTGATGATTGAGAGGACTCTTGATGGAAAAGAGTCTCTGAAAATTACAATTAATACATCAAGGCCCGGGGGGCAAGGAAGTTCTTTGGAAGAGAATCGGTCCGCTAACCAGGCGAAACCGGTCAGACCGGTTTCCCAAACCGGTCAGACCGGTTTGTCTCCAGACCGTCCAAGAACTTTCAAACCTAAGCGCCCGGAAGTGGGTACTTGGAAATTCAATGAGCCAAAGATTCAAGGGAGGGTTCTGAAGCAAGGACCTACATTCTCTCAGCTCATGAACAAGTACACAAAGGCCGTTCAAGTTGATCGGCCAACAAAAAAGAGACAGAGGTCACCACAGCGTTGGAATAGTTCTACAGATTATAAACGTCGTGGTGGTGCTACTGGAAATTCGGTGCATAACCGATTGAGCTCGTACCAACCAGGTCATTTGACCGCTTTTCAAAGCGGTCAGACCGGTTTTATGAACCGGTCAGACCGGTTTCGGTCTGAGTCAAAATTTCATGTTCCTCCTAAGCAAGAATACCGTATCAAGGAGAAAAGGGAGGATGTGCAAGCCCAAGCCAATAAATTCATAAAAATTGGTGATATTCCAGTGGCTATGCAAGACTTGGGTAAAAAGCCGATAGTCATTGGAAATTCGGCTCCTGTTCCAGCCAAGAAGCCGATCATGGTTAATGATCATGAAGCTAGCAGTAGCAAGGGCGTGAAGAAGATCTTCCAGCCAAGGTGGTGTCCTTCTGGCTTGACTCACACACAAAAGCGGAAGCTACAGCGCCTACGAAATAAAGAGAAGAGGGAACAGGAAGCCGAGAAGCTGAGGGATGAACATTTCAACAAGTATAGACCCATGATTCCTCAGACCAAGACCTGGCGAGTTGTGCAACCAGCAGCACAACCGGTCAGACCGGTTATGATCAGCCCACCGCTGCAGAAGCGGTCAGACCGGTTTCTGGAACCGGTCAGACCGGTTTGTCGACAGAAGCAGGGGCCAAAACTACTTCAACCATTGATGCTATTCCGCCAATTCCTCCAGTGGTTGAAGATGAAGAGTTAGTTGATTTTGAGCCTTCTCCAGAACGTGACAACATGGAAATTAATGTTGTCTATTTATCTTCTGATTATTATGTCGTGCCAGAGGAGGAAATTTCTCATCTTCAACTTGGGCCTCGAGATGCTGTGTTTCAGAAGCCTAGTGAATCAGAAAATCATCTCAAAGCTTTGTATATGAGAGGGCACATCAACGGGAAGCCAATTTCTCGTATGTTGGTTGATGGTGGAGCCATTGTGAATCTCATGCCATATTCTCTCTACAAGAAGATTGGCGGGAAAGACGAAGAACTGATCAAGACGAACATGACGGTCAGTGGAGTTGGTGGAGGTGATCCCATTGGTGCCAAGGGGGTGGCTTCTATGGAGTTGACCGTCGGGAGCAAGACTATTGCTACGGCTTTCTTCGTTTCCGAGGTGCAAGGTAACTTCAGTTTAATCCTTGGTCGAGATTGGATTCATGCAAATAAATGTATTCCATCTACCTTGCATCAATATCTTATTCAGTGGATCGACGATGAAGTTGAAGTTGTCCATGGTGACAATTCTTCCTTTGTTGCAACGGCCGATTCCGATTCTCTTAGTGCAAATGAGAAGGTCCAATGTTTGTCGGGCATGGATTTGACCGACTATGAGTTGATCAGTTGCACCAAGGATGGTTTTGTTCCTGCTACATTAAAGCCGATGGAAAATCGGTTGAATTACTTATTGTAATTAATGGAGCAACAAAATCAACAGAGACAAACCGGTCAGACCGCTTCTGGAAACCGGTCAGACCGGTTTGGGTCTGAACAGCGCCGATCGAGCCAAACCGGTCAGACCGCTTCTGGGAACCGGTCAGACCGGTTTGCGTCTGGGCAGTGGCTTCAAGACCGAATTGATCATCATCGAGCTCATTCGGCCGGCATGTTTGAAGCTATTGAAGATCTTGGTGATATGGACAAATTGGGTCAGGGTTTTACATCAGCTGATCCTTTAGAAAAAATAGATATTGGTGATGGTACTATTCCTAGACCTACTTTTGTAAACAAAAATTTATCGGCTGAGTTTAAAGCCGAGTTAATAAATTTGTTGAAAGAGTATGTCGATTGTTTTGCTTGGGAGTACCGTGAGATGCCGGGTTTAAGTCGTGACTTAGTTGAGCATCGTTTACCAATAAAAACCGGTTTTAGACCTTTTAAACAATCGGCTAGACGTTTTAATCCCGCTATTTATGACCGAATAAAAGAAGAGATTAATCGTTTATTAGATGCTGGTTTTATTCGGACTTGTCGTTATGCGGAGTGGATTTCTAATATTGTTCCCGTTGAAAAGAAAGATTCGGGAAAGCTTAGAGTTTGAATTGATTTTAGAGATCTTAATAAAGCCACTCCAAAAGATTCATATCCTATGCCTATAGCCGATGTCTTAATCAATGAAGCTTCTGGACATCGTGTTGTTAGTTTTCTTGATGGTAATGCCGGATATAATCAAATCTTCATGGCCGAAGAGGATATGCACAAAACGGCCTTTCAATGTCCGGGATTTATTGGTTTATTTGAGTGGGTGGTTATGACATTTGGATTAAAGAATGCCGGTGCAACTTATCAAAGAGCTATGAATTTAATCTTTCATGATTTACTTGGTGTTATTGTGGAAGTATATATTGATGATATTGTAGTTAAATCGGATGGCTTGGATTCTCATTTAGCCGATTTAAGACTTGCTCTTGAAAGGATGCGACGGTATGGTTTGAAGATGAATCCACTCAAATGTGCTTTTGGTGTTTCGGCTGGAAAGTTTCTTGGGTTTGTTATTCATGAGAACGACATAGAAATTGATCCCAAGAGAATTGAAGCTATGAAGAAAGTCGAAGCTCCTACTTACAAGAAGGACTTGCAAAAGTTTCTAGGCAAGGTAAATTTCTTGAGAAGATTTATAATTAACTTGTCTGGAAAGGTTGATGCTTTTACTCCTTTACTTCGGCTAAAGAATGAAGCCGATTTTACTTGGGGGGCAAAACAGCAAGAAGCTTTTGAGAAGATCAAAGAGTATTTGTCTTCACCACCGGTGCTTCGGGCGCCTAAGCGAGGAGTTCCGTTTAGACTTTATGTGGCGGCTGAAGATAGAACTATTGGAGCTGTTTTGACTCAAGAAATCGGCAACAAGGAGTATGTGATTGCTTATGTAAGCCGACGGCTCATTGATGCAGAAACAAGGTATACTTTCATTGAGAAGCTATGTTTATCCTTGTATCATGCTTGTACTCAATTGCGGCATTATCTACTATCTAGTACTTGCATCGTGTTGTGTCAAACCGATGTGATTAAACATATGTTGCAAAAACCAATATCTAGTGGAAGAGTCGGCAAGTGGGCTTATGCTTTAGTTGAGTATGATTTGACTTGTGAACCTTTGAAATCAATGAGAGGTCAAATTGTAGCCGATTTTATTGTTGAACATCGGATTAATGATACTTGTGAATTCGACGTCGGCTATGTTATTTGTACACCATGGAAGCTATACTTTGATGGATCGGTTTGCAATGATGGGCAAGGAATTGGTGCTGTTTTGATTTCTCCAAGTGGCGCTGTTTTTGAGTTCTCAAACCGATTGGAAGAAAAGCGAACCAATAATCAAGTTGAATATGAAGCTCTTCTATTTGGCTTGGAATTTTTGCAAGACATGGGGGTAAAACATGTTGAAGCTTTTGGTGATTCGCTCCTGGTGGTACATCAAGTATCAAAGGTATGCCAATGTTATAATGGTCCATTAAATGCATATCTTGATAGATGTCTCGATATCATTGCTTCTTTTGATGAATTTACTATAAGACATATTCCGAGAGAAGATAATGATAAAGCAAATACTCTGGCTCAGAAAGCATCTGGTTATATGGTTGCAAAGAAATATTTCTATCTCCAAAAACCGATGCGAACAAAAGCCGAGATTCTGGTTCTGGACGAACCGGTCACACCGGTTTCAGAAACCGGTCAGACCGGTTGTACTGCCAGAACCGGTCTGACCGGTTCTGAAAGCGGTCAGACCGCTTTGTCCCCTGACAGAAGCAAAAATACTTTGGATAATGCTAATCAATCCAAAGTTGAAGATCAGGATTGCAGAGTGCCTATTATTACTTATTTGAAAGATCCTGGTCGTGGTGCAGATAAAAATATTCGGCGAATATCATTTAAGTATATTTTACTTGGCGATGAACTTTATCGTCGAAACGCCGAAGATTTGTTGTTAAAATGTCTTGACTCGGATCAGGCCAAGGTTGCCATGGCTGAGGTTCATGAAGGTATTTGTGGTACACATCAATCGGCTCCAAAGATGAAGTGGTTACTTAGACGAGCCAGTTTTTATTGGCCTACTATGACGGCAGATTGTTTTAAATATTATAAAGGATGTGAGGAATGTCAGAAGTTTGGTAATTTGCAACTTGTTCCTGCTGCATTGATGCATCCTATCATTAAGCCATGGCCTTTCCGAGGTTGGGAATTGGATTTTATTGGACAAATTAATCCTCCATCATCAAAAGGACATCGTTTCATATTGGTCGCTACGGATTATTTTACTAAGTGGACTGAAGCGATTCCTTTGAAAAATATGACGCATCGAGAAGTGATTGAGTTTGTTACTCAAAATGTTATTCATAGATTCGGTATTCCTCAAACATTGACAACAGATCAAGGTACTTCTTTTATGTCTAAGGAGGTACGTGAATTCGCCGAATCCTATAGAATTAAGTTGCTCAATTCATCTCCATATTACGCTCAGGCTAATGGACAAGCCGAGTCAAGTAATAAAACTTTGATCAAATTAATCAAGAAAAAGATAGCTGAAAATCCTAAGAGATGGCATGAAGCTTTATCTGAAGCATTATGGGCTCATCGTATATCTAGACATGGAGCTACTAAGGTTACTCCTTTTGAGCTTGTTTATGGTCAAGAGGCCGTTTTACCTGTTGAGGTGAATCTGGACGCTTATAGATTGGCTAAGCAAAACGACCTTGATGCTGTTGATTACCACAACTTGATGTTGGACAATATTGATGAGGTAACCGACAAGAGATTGAAGGCTCTGAAGGAGATTGAGAAGGATAAGCTTCGGGTTGCTAAAGCTTACAACAAGAAAGTGCGAGGAAAATATTTTCAAGTTGGTGAGCTTGTTTGGAAGACGATCTTGCCTATTGGATCAAAAAGCAACAAGTTTGGTAAATGGTCACCAAGTTGGGAAGGGCCTTATAGAGTTGTCAAAGTTATCTTTGGGAATTCTTACATGTTAGAGACACTGAAGGGAGATCCTTTGCTTAAAGCTATCAACGGGAGATATCTGAAGAAATTCTATCCAAGTGTTTGGCAAGATGCGTGAAGATCAATGGCCGATATATTGTTAAATATCGCCCTTAGTATGAATTTTTAGCTCCTGAGTTGTATTTACTTGCTTTTTAGTTCTCAAGTTCACTAAAAACGCAGGGGGGCATGTGTTGACACTCAAATTGGGCCAAAGGCCAAACCGGTCTGACCGGTTTGCCAAACCGGTCAGACCGGTTTCGTTCTGTAATTCGAGTAGGATTAGGATTCCGAGTTTAATTCCATATTGTAACCTATTCGAAAGGGGTAAGACTTCCCCGGCCTATAAATATAAAGGCTAGACGGCCGATTGAGGTATTCCCAATCGAATCAAACACTTTTATCTTCTATTTGTGTATCTCTCAAACCCTAATCTTTTCCAACCCTCATATTCTGTTCTTTGCTCGTCTCCACGGCGTTCAAGGACGTTCTAGGTGGCCTGCCGATCCTAGAGCAACCCTAGATTAGCTCGAGCTCCGACGGGGTCCCTCCCGAGCTTGAGTTTCTAGGTCTTCACGATCTCCCGACCAGAAGCGGTAAGACCGGTCTTAAGAACCGGTCAGACCGGTTTGCCCCGGGTGATCAGGAGTTGGCCGTTGTGACGGCCGTGCTGTGCGTTCGATCGATCTCAAGTGTGTTGGCGCGTTTTTGTGTCAACAGATATGATTTTGGGTTCGCCACTTTCTGCATCACAAATGACCATGGTGCTGCAAACTCCGCGTGCACCGAGGCATTACCGAAATTTAAATACCGAATTCGGATTACATGCGTACGTTTGTTTCCTTCAGAGTTTTGTTCTGGTCTGGACTCGGAAATAGGGTTGAAAACGAAAACGATAATTCCCGGTTACCGGGAATCGTTTTCAAAATTTTACCGGTTTTGAGGGCAAATCGAAAACGATATCGGTAACCGAAAAAACAATAACGAAAGTGGTAAAAAAATTCGATAACGAAAACGAAAACGATTTTGATCTCTTCCGACCGTTTTCGAGAAATACCGTATTTACACGGTATTTTACCGTCGGTAATATCGGATAATGGGCCGGGTGAATCTTTAGTCTTCAGCTGTTCCTATTTTCCGCAGGCCCAAGTCAGCCCATGCGCTGATGCGCATGCGCATGCATAGGCGCATAGTGCACGCGTGACTTGACGTTAATGCGTGCACAGACCCCGGGCGAGCCAGCGACGATCGACGAGGCGACGAATGCACTCTTTAATTCCAAACTTATTTCTCTTATTGCCCGCAAAAAACTTAAAAAAACTTATTTGTCTTATGAAAAACATATTTCTCTTCTATATTCATATTCTATGCTATCTTTAATTCCAAACTTAAAACTTAGTTAATGATTATCAGATCATTTATGATATTATATCATGTATGCCGTATGCGAGTATACAAGTATGTCTTCGTTGTTATAGATTGGCTGGCGTTATGCTCTACGGTTTGGCGTATTTATCGTTTTTAAAAATCGTTTTGATCGATTTCGATCGTTATCGATGTGTTCTCGATCGTATATTTTCGTTTTCGAAAGTACCGGAATACTGCTCCCGTTCTCGTTTCCGACGATATCGTGTCGCTTTCGTTTTTGATGAAAAAATATGAAAGGGAAAGTGGCGGAGCCTTCTTCCGATCGTTTCCGACCGTTTTCAACCTTCGGAAGGTAAGCTGAAACTGAAATGCTCTCCAGATCAGTTCTATCTGTGTCTCTGCGAAAGAAGAACTGGCCGTTCGACGGTGGTCCAGACTGCAGTCTTCCCGAGTCTCATTGCTGAAGCTTTCGCAGTTGACAGGGCATCTGCAGAATATATGTACATTGGCTACAACTTTGTGCAGCAAAGCGAAGCAACTTCGCAACGAAACGGAGTGTTCGGCTCGGTCCCGGGGAGACCGAGACTCCCAGGTCAACCGGGACCTCGTGCTTCTGGCGGGGCCCAACCCAACCCCATTTGTGAGGGCACTTTCTGCCCCCATTGGATCGATGCCCCTTGTCGAACTGGTCGACGATCTCAATGCAAGATTGCAGACTTTTATCTCCTGATGAGGCAGGAGATCATCTAGCATCATCCATTAATCCATGGACGCCACGCCACAGCCGCAATACTTGACTTGACTTGCGATCACGGTCACGCCGCCCTGGTAAATTCGTCACTTGATGGTTCTATATTCAACGGTACTGGGGTGTGTTGGGCCACTTGAGCTTAACGCGATGATCGATCTTATATTGTATCCATTCGAAGCTCTTTTGGATAGAGAAGTTAGCTATAGTAGCCTAGTAAACGGCGACTCACGCTGAAAATTACCTGCAAGTTTCGTGCTAGTGGATAACGAAAAAGAGTCGGCATTTGCCACCGCATGGCCGGATTCGAAGTTTTTGCAGGTTGTGAATATGTGATGACTTGTCAGTTGTTCGTAGCGGCGTCTTCCAATAATTGCGATTCGATCGCGGACCTGGAAAGTTGGGTGGAAAAGAAGAGGAGACTGAGCAAGTGCATGGAGTTGCATCCCGGCAGGGCGACACCAGCAAAGCAGCAAACTAGCTAAAAGCAGCGTCGTTCATTCATTCACAGGGGACGCGTCGCCTCGAATGCACGGTCTAGACGGCGCTGTGCAAGTCAAAAAGGCCTCAGGGAAACGCGAGATCCGAGTCTGCTCTGCTTGGTTTCTAATACGTCCCGTTCTGGACGTACGAGATTGAAGTTTGAGCGCAATTTGGCTAGGTCCGGAGGCATGAAAATGGTTTGCTGCAACGAATTGCTTTGAAACTTTTGGGCAGGCCGTCGATCTCCCGTCCGAACCCATCCCGTTCTGCACTGGTAATTCTTTAACGAATGTCGTGCACTGACGACGCCGAGCCAATTTGGGTGGTGTTTAGATGTTAGAATTGAGAGGTTGAATTTGTGAGTAAGATGTCACTTGGTAATCATTGCGCTACTGTAGCATTTCATTTGTATTTGTGAAAAAGTATCCAAAAATTGATTAATTAGGCTCAAAATGTTCGTCTCGCAGAGTACAACAGAACTGTGCAATTAGTTTTTTATTTCATCTACATTCAATACTCCATACATGTTATAACATTTTAATGTGATGAAGAATCTTCTTTTTGCATAGTATATTTTGGAGTTGTTTTTTGGAAGTGGCGACTGACCAGGCTAGCTAGTGTGCTGCCTTGACTCAGTGACTCGGAACTACTGAACTCACCACCAGCCACCAGTAGCACGGGCGCTTCCGTCAACGCGGAACGCGTCCCCTGAATCTGATCGATCTGTCTAATCAGCCACGATTTCCTCCATGCTAGTGGCTTGTTTCGTCGCGTCTGCTCTGTTTCTTTTTCAAAAACTTGTCTTAGCACGCATGTCAATCAGAGGAGAGTCATGGTGAAATGTTAAATGTACAAGTGCTTGGAAATTTCTAGCCCTGCCTAGTTGGATCAACGTTAACCTCCAGAACCGTTGCTTGGTACTGTAAGAGTGGCGTTAACGAACATCACTACACCAGCCAACAGCCAAGTCTTGAACACACAAACCATAGAAAAGCAGATAAGGGCGGTGTTTACTTCCCGAAAAGGGAAAGTGAAGTGTGGTAAAAATATCGCATCGGACACTGTAGCGCACTGTAGCACTTTTCGTTTGTTTGTGGTAATCATTGTCCTATCATGACCTAACTAGACTCAAAAGATTCGTCTCGTCGTGTACATTAAAACCATGTACTTAGTTTTTTTATTTACCCACGTTTAGTGTTACATGCATGAGGAGAGAGATTTGATGTGATTTGATGTGATAGGTGAACGGTGAAGTTTGGAGAGAATGATAGGTGAACGTGGAAGTTTGGAGGGAGAATTTTTCCATTTTCAAAAGAACTAAACAGGGCCAAGAACACGATGAGTAAAACCAACAGCATATTCCTCGTCGGTTGCCAGGAACTTGCTCTACCTTTGCAGCCCGCTGGTGTATGTCCAAAAGCTTCCAAATTGCTTCTCTATATATACACCACACGTAGCAGATTCATGTCGAAGTCGATCACAGCCCACAGGTCAATCTACAACGAGCTCATAGACTCAAGCAAAGGAGCGTGTAGAGATTCTTTAACACAAACAACAACTGAGCAGGGCTTGAGACCCGTCGGTGAAGAGAATGTTGGATTATCTGGTGTCGACGGTCTTCGATCAGCACGGCTGCCTCATCGTCTCGGTGTCATCTTTCCTGATCATGGTGCACATAGTGCTGCTCCAGCTCCAGCTCCGGCTCCGGCCTCTGTCCGACAACGTCAGCTCGGCGAGCAGGGGCATCTCCTCGGCGTCACGGGCCGCCGTGCGGCTCCTCGCCCACGACGACACCGTCGCCGGTCTCGCCGTGGACGACCAAGACAACGGCGGCGCGGCGCCGCGGCAAGCTCGTCGGCAATGCGAGCGGTGCGCCCGGACGTGCGCGTCGCGGTCCGACGTCGCGGCGGTCATGGCGAGGCTTGGCGTGCTGTCCGGCGGCGGGGACGACGACGACGCGGGCGGCGGCGGAGACGACGGGTGCGAGGCGATGTGGGCGGAGGTGGAGGAGCTGCTGGAGAGCAAGGTGGCCAGCGAGGCCGAGCTGCGGGAGGCGTTCTACGTGTTCGACCGCGACGAGGACGGGTTCGTCGGCGCCGGCGAGCTCTGGAACGTGCTCCGGCGGCTCGGGATGGCCGAGGGCGCGGCGCCGGAGGACTGCCGGAGGATGATCGCCGCGCACGACGGCGACGGCGACGGCATGATCAGCTTCCGAGAGTTCAGAGCCATGATGGAGAACGCGGTTTAGTTATAGTGCCGTGATTAGTGTGTTTGATCTTCGCGTCTGCTTATTCCCGATCACCTGTTTTCCTTCCCCGACCTGATGCTCCCTCCGCTATTGTCCCGAGCGCGGGCGCCGGTTTTACCGGCATGGTCTCTCAGCATTACATAAACTGATAAAATAACAAAAAATGTTGCAGATTACGTATCACATTACACGGCTTATGACTTGACGTGCTAGTTGTTACAAATCTTTGTCGGGATAAAAAAAATTCTAAATTGACAAAATTTGGATATGTGCAACATAGTTACAATCCAATTGTCTCATCTCGGTTGAGGTCAACTTGTAAAAACAACTGTATGTCAATATTTGTCAAAAAAAACTGTATGTCAATGACCTCATGGTAAAGAACATTATTTGACGGGCGAAGTGATTCCGTTAGACGGTAATGACATGTGCAACATAGTAACAATCCAATTGTCCCATTTTGGTCTGGGTCAACTTGTAAAAACAACACAAATGTCAATGACCTCACGCTAAAGAACATTATTGATGGGTGTAGTGATTCCGTGGAGCATAGGGTTTCGTGGTTTTCATGTACCATAAATGAGCTATTGGGGGAGTTGCACAACCGCCGCCTATAACTCGTGCTTTTGCCATATGATCTCTCCGCGTCGCCTAAGCTGATATTGCAGAATACATAGTGAGAGAGAAATTTAGGGGATGTTATTATGCTGGCAAAACTACACGTCTTAAAATATATGCCATGGTATCTGCTACTACTAGATTTTGTTGTCGTCATCGCGAGACAGTCTTGTAGCGGCGTCGCAGTGCTTGGTCCAAGTGGCTAAGGTTTTTTTGCCCGGGCGTTTGGGTGACAGTCTAGTCTTAGGATTGGCGGCTATTAGGGTCCGGAGGTTGAGGAAAACCATTTTTTCTTTTTTAGCTGTGTGTCGCTTGACAGAGGCCGGGATCTTTTTCAGGTGGGTGTATCACCTCGATGTATCTAACTGAAAAATTAATAAAACATCCATTTTCCAAAAAAAAGATTTTGTTGTCGTAAAATATACACTATTATGAATTATAGGTTGTTTTGGCTTTTCTAACAGATATGTATGTATATTGTCTTGCTGGGTGTAATTTAACTACTAGCTATAGATTTGTGAGGTGACGGTTCAAAAAAAAAATTTGTGAGGTTCTATTTTTTCATTATTCTGAACTATAGTTTGTTATGGCTTTTCTACCAGGTATGTATATATTGTCTTAGGTGTAATTTAACTACGGTCTATACTTTGGATGAATTGAGTAGTTGTTAATTGAGATTCTCGGTCTCGTCCCAGAGATGTGATAGCTACTAGTTAGTAAATGGAGAATCGGAGACTACTCGTCCACGTACTTCAGCATACAGACAGACTCACAAGATTTCCAGACAATTTCCTGGATGCAGATAACGTGAAGAACAGTAATCTAGCGGCGACACCAGTAGAATCTGAGATGCGGATTACAAAATTACCCGTTGGTTGTAGTGTAGCTGCGCTTCACTACTGGGTTTATTAATTATACTACCAGTGAATGGATAGCCCTTGGCGAGTCAAGATAAAGAAATGGAGAGGCAGTGCAGGGTTACTACCTAATTGCGTCCTAGTAGATAGTGCACCGGTTTCTCCCAACTCCATTGTTCCTTACGCACGGATATGGGTCAGCTTGACTCAAAGTCTTGAACACTTGTTGACCGCTGCGTCGTCAACCATGCCAGTCGCATTAGATATCGATCTCCTCAGAGCTAGGCTCTCTCTCCCGTACTAAGCAGATGAAATTGCATCGTCTTTTTTCGAGAGGTAACCCAAACCGATTCGAGATGTTCTGCCGTGTCTGAACTCATTACGCCGTATACGTGCATGCGACGAAAAATTTAAGCATTCTCCACCGCGTCGTTGTTAACTTTCCGGTAACCGAATGGTTGAACTGCACCTGCACGAACACAGCAGGACGCGGAGCAGCAGCAACTACTACGGATGACCTTGTGATGACTGAGCTGCGGACCTCGCGCGCAGACCGGTGCTAAGACACCGAAACCGAAAGGAACGCATCTCAGTTTGTGATGCCGTGCGACCTGACCTGTGGCCACAGAATCTGCCGGGAAACTTCCGACGCGACCCGTTGCCGCGAACTTCCTTCATTTTTGCCGCGCATGTATCATTTATATATATATATATATATATATATATATATATATATATATATACACCGCAGGGGTGCGTGTGGAAGCCACGAGTTAGAAGCAAAGACCTCGATCAAGATCTTGCTCTTACAGTTACAGAGAGAGATTATTGTCAGATTGAGCTCGGGAAAGAACGTTTCGTGGTGCTCCGCAACATGTGGGATTTCGTGCCAGCGATCGATCTGCACAGCGGCCTCGTCATGTCGGTGTCATCTCTCCTGATCAAGCTCCTGCTCCAGCCCCTGGTCGACAACGTCGCCTCGGCGGGCAGGAGAATTCGCTCGGCGTCGCGGGCGGTCGTGAGGCTCCTCGCCGGCGGCGACAGCGTCTTCGGCGGTCTCGCCGTGGACGGCGAAGACGACGACGGCGGCGGCGACGGCGGCGTGGCACCTCCACGGCAAGACCATCACCGGCATTGCGAGCAACGGTGCTCCCGGACGGGCGCGTCGCGGTCCGACGTCGTGGCAGTCATGGCTAGCCTCGGCATGCTGTCCGGCGGCGGCGGCAGCGCGGACGCGTACGGGGAGGACGAGGAAGGAATGGCGGTGGCGCCGGCGGCGTGGGCGGCGGAGGTGGAGGAGCTGCTGGAGAGCAAGGTGGCCAGCGAGGCCGAGCTCCGGGAGGCGTTCTACGTGTTCGACCGCGACGAGGACGGGTTCGTCGGCGCCGGCGAGCTCTGGAACGTGCTGCGGCGGCTCGGGATGGCCGAGGGCGCGGCGCCGGAGGACTGCCGGAGGATGATCGCCGCGCACGACGGCGACGGCGACGGCAGGATCAGCTTCCGGGAGTTCAGGGCCATGATGGAGAACGCGGTTTAGTTTAGTTAGCTTGCTTCGGCCTTAAGTGTTTCGTCTCTGTTCGTTCGTTTCTACTTTTTTTTTCCTTGGAGACAGAGGCATGGATCGTATATCGTCGGTACTAGTCGTAGAAGAGTTAGCACGCATTATTGTGTTTATTATGATCTGTAAGTAAAGATATATGTTAGCCTAAGTTTGTAGTGGATGTAGTGCAACTACTTCTGAATAAAAATCTGGAGGGCCTGCATTCTCAGTTGACCGGTGTCTGAACTCTGAACATATATCACCCGGCCGTGTTCCCGTCTCAGCACAGACATCCGGTTTCCTCGTACCACCAAGCCTGAATCATTACGTTAGCGCGTGCCTCCTTTCTGTCGTATTAGCAAGTCTTCGCGACTTTCAAGTCTGGAAAGAGACTCCATGTTTCTTGCCGTGCAATCCTACACCACGAGACAACAGCGTCAATCTTGTTAAGAGCACCTCGAGTGGACTGATTAAAAATATGACTCTATATTTAATTTTGAGGGCCAGTTCTATAAATTTAGAGAGCCAAATTAGAGGTGTGCTCCAGCCCAACTGACTAAAACATGGCCTCTATCCAACTGACCATTGGGCCCGCCTCTCCTCTCCTCTCTTCCCTCCACATCTTCTTCCTTCCCCACCCCGCGGCAGGCGCTTCTTGTCCCTTCTCCTCCCCCACTCGCCGGCGCCGGCCGCTCTCGTCCCCTATGTGCGCGCCGCCGCCGGTCGTCCCTTCGTCCCCCACTTGCGCGCCACCGGCGGGGGCTAGCGCGGCGGGGAGTCATGCGGGACGGCGACTCCGGCGATGTGGATGCCGTCCTTGCCTGGGACCTCGACGGGGGCGGCGAGCTTGGGCTTGGGCTCGTGCTCGTCCTTGCCGGCGGCTTCGGGCTTGAGCTCGTTGCCGGTGTGGCGTTGTCGCCGTCGGTCCCGCGGGCGGCGTAGGGCTTGGCGGAGCTGTCGCCGAGGATGTGGTTGGCGCCGCTCTCGGGGACGGAAGCATCGATCTTGGCATCGCCGTCGCCGTCCCCATGGTTGGTGCCCTTCGCCGATGACCGCGGCCACAACGCCGGGCGAGCAGACGACAAGCTTGCGGACCGAGAGCTCTCGGGGCTCCGTCTCGGCGCCGCCAACCAGCCCGAGGTAGTCGTACTCTGGGAGGTCGCGCTCGGGCACGGCATGGACGACGGGCTCGTGGCGGGCGCGGACACAGGAGAGGCTCGGGAGCGGTGCCATGGCGGCCGTGGAGAATGGGTTGACCAACGTGTATCTGCCGCCGCCGCCGTCGTGCTTGAAGACGAGCCACTCGCCGCAGGAGCCGAGGTGCCCGGTGGCGGCAGGCAGGCGGAACGGCCGGTCGCCGAGCAGGAAGCCGCGGAAGGTACCGTCGTCGAAGACGAGGCACAACAGCCGAGGGGGTGCATGGTGCTGCGCCGCCGACGCGCTCTAGGAGCGGCAGACGGCGCCGAAGCAAATGTGGTCGGCGTACGACGGCGGGTGGAGGAGGACCTCGCCCACGAGGTCTAGCGGGAGGGCCGACCAGTGCGAGCTCGATTTCTTGCGCCGCTTTGCCGCCAACATCATCGATCGTATCCGCAGCGCGGGGGAGGGGAGACGGGGCGGCGGCGCAAGATGACGAGGGGAGATGAGGAGGAGAGAGAGAGGGAGGGAGAGGAGAGAGAGAGGGGATAGGGAGAACATTTTTTAATCCTATAAAAGTGTTCATATTTTTTAGAACATTTCATCATGGTATATTTTTTGTAATTTCGTGTTGAGGGTGGTTTTCTATGCCTCAACACTCCACCAAAAAAATTTCATTAAAATCGGACACCGAACGAGGAAATTACGCTCGTTTTAGCGAACTGGCCTCATTTTTCGTGTGCTAGCACCCACGGTTCTCTGGTTCGCACGGCCCGGTGCTATCGGCTACCTCCCTTGTTTCCTTGGCTACCATGAAATAGACGAGTCCGGGTGCGAGCTATACTACGGTGTCCTTGGCCTCCTCAATGATGGAGTTCGACGCTGAAAATGGCGTGCGCCTCGAAGGCCAACCTCATTCCTATACAAGTGTTCATATTTTTCAGAACATTACATCATGGTATATTTTTTGTAATTTCGTGTTGAGGATGGTTTTCTATGCCTCAGCACTCAACCAAAAAAATTTCATTAAAATCGGACACCGAACGAGGAAATTATGCTCGTTTTAGCGAATTGGCCTCATTTTTCGTGTGCTAGCGTCCACGGTTCGATGGTGCGCACGGCCCGGTGCTGTCAGCTACCTCCCTTGTTTCCTTGGCTACCATGAAATACACGAGTCCGGGCGCGAGCGATCCTACGGTGTCCTTGGCCTCCTCAATCAGGATTATCTTGGCAACATTCTCACAAAAGATGGGTGCAACGGGGCAAGTGACGGATTCAGAAAACGTCGGAGATATGGCTATACTCCGTATAACAGTCATAACTTGTTCTAGCGGACTCAGAATCAAGGGTTCTCGCTCTTGATGGAATGAGGACTTAAAAACCAACATCCTGCAGACAAAAATGCATAACTTTGGGGCTTGGATTCATTTTTATGAAAAAAATCAGACCCACGCTGAAAGGTATTGGTGCTCATCTACAATCTCCTCAACGAAAAACTCCCGACTGTGACCGCGGAAGATCGTCCGGGACCTTAAAGTCGCAAAAATTGGAGGATTCCCAAATCCATTTTCTTGCCCTCAATCAGGATTATCTTGGCAACATTCTCACAGAAGATGGCTACAACGGGGCAAGCGACGGATTCAGAAAACGTCGGAGATATGGCTATGCTCCGTATAACAGTCATAACTTGTTCTAGCGAACGCAGAATCAAGGGTTCTCGCTCTTGATGGAATGTGGACTCTTAAACCAACATCCTGCAGACAAAAATGCATAAATTTGGGTCTTGGATTCATTTTTATGAAAAAAAATCACACCCAAGCTGAAAGGTACTAGTGTTCATCTACAATCTCCTCAACGAAAAACTCCCGGCTGTGACCGCGGAAGATCGTCCGGGACCTTAAAGTCGTAAAATTTGGAGGATTCCCAAATCCAATTTCTTGCCCTCAATCAGGATTATCTTGGCAACATTCTCACAGAAGATGGGTGCAACGGGGCAAGTGACGGATTTAGAAAACGTCGGAGATATGGCTATGCTCCGT
The DNA here is from genome assembly GCA_033239725.1 of Echinochloa phyllopogon. Classification (NCBI taxonomy): domain Eukaryota; kingdom Viridiplantae; phylum Streptophyta; class Magnoliopsida; order Poales; family Poaceae; genus Echinochloa; species Echinochloa phyllopogon. The sequence continues at coordinate 2,533,775 of BTCW01000009.1, read as the reverse complement.
ATAACAGTCATAACTTCTTCCAGCGGACTCAGAATCAAGGGTTCTCGCTCTTGATTGAATGAGAACTCAAAAGCCAACATCCTGAAGACAAAAATGCATAAATTTGGGGCATGGATTCATTTTTATGAAAAAAAATCACACCCAAGCTGAAAGGTACTGGTGTTCATCTACAATCTCCTCAACGAAAAACTCCCGATTGTGACCGCGGAAGATCGTCCGGGACCTTAAAGTCGTAAAAATTGGATGATTACCAAATCCATTTTCTTTCCCTCAATCACGATTATCTTGGCAACATTCTCACAGAAGATGGGTGCAACGGGGCAACTGACGGATTCAGAAAACGTCGGAGATATGGCTATGCTCCGTATAACAGTCATAACTTCTTCCAGCGGACTCAGAATCAAGGGTTCTCGCTTTTGATTGAACGAGGACTCAAAAGCCAACATCCTGGAGACAAAAATGAATAAACTTGGGGCTTGGATTTATTTTTATGAAAAAAAATCACACCCACGCTGAAAGGTAATGGTGTTTATCTACAATTTCCTCAACGAAAAACCCCCGACTGTGACCCCGAAAGATCGTCCTGGACCTTAAAGTCGTAAAAATTGGAGGATACCCAAATCCATTTTCTTGCCCTCAATCAAGATTGTCTTGGCAACATTGTCACATAAGATGGGTGCAACGGGGCAAGTGACGGATTCAGAAAACGTTGGAGATATGGCTATGCTCTGTATAACACTCATAACTTCTTCATGCGGACTCAGAATCAAGGGTTCTCGCTCTTGATGGAATGAGGACTCTAAAACCAACATCCTGCAGACAAAAATGCATAAATTTGGGGCTTGGATTCATTTTTATGAAAAAAATCACACCCACGTTGAAAGGTACTAGTGTTCATCTACAATCTCCTCAAGGAAAAACTCCAGACTGTGACCGCGGAAGATCGTCCAATACCTTAAAGTCGTAAAAATTGGAGGATTTCAAAATCCATTTTCTTGCCCTCAATCAGGATTATCTTGGCAACATTCTCATAGAAGATGGCTGCAACGGGGCAAGTGACGGATTCAGAAAACGTCGGAGATATGACTATGCTCCGTATAACAGTCATAACTTGTTCTAGCGGACTCAGAATCAAGGGTTCTCGCTCTTGATGGAATGAGGACTCAAAAACCAACATACTGCAGACAAATATGCATAAATTTGGGGCTTGGATTCATTGTTATGAAAATAATCACACCCACGCTGAAAGGTAATGGTGTTTATCTACAATCTCCTCAACGAAAAACGCGCGACTATGACCCCGGAAGATCGTCCGGGGCCTTAAAGTCGTAGAAATTGGAGGATTCCCCAATCCATTTTCTTGCCCTCAATCAGGATTATCTTGACAACATTATCACAGAAGATGGGTGCAACGAGGCAAGTGACGGATTCAGAAAACGTCGTAGATGTGGCTATGCTCCGTATAACAGTCATAACTTCTTCCATCAGACTCAGAATCAAGGGTTCTCGCTCTTGATGGAATAAGGACTCTAAAACCAAAATCCTGCAGACAAAAATGCATAAATTTGGGGCTTGGATTCATTTTTATGAAAAAAAAATCACACCCACGCTGAAAGGTACTGGTGTTCATCTACAATCTCCTCAATGAAAAACTCCCGACTGTGACCGCGGAAGATCGTCCGGGACCTTAAAGTCGTAAAAATTGGAGGATTCCCAAATCCATTTTCTTGCCCTCAATCACGATTATCTTGGCAACATTCTCACAGAAGATGGGTGCAACGGGGCAAGTGACGGATTCAGAAAACGTCGGAGATATGGCTATGCTCCGTATAACAGTCATAACTTCTTCCAGCGGACTCAGAATCAAGGGTTCTCGCTCTTGATTGAACGAGGACTCAAAAGCCAACATCCTGGAGACAAAAATCCATAAACTTGGGGCTTGGATTTATTTTTATGAAAAAAAATCATACCCACGCTGAAAGGTAACGGTGTTTATCTACAATTTCCTCAACGAAAAACCCGCGACTGTGACCCCGAAAGATCGTCCTGGATCTTAAAGTTGTAAAAATTGGAGGATTCCCAAATCCATTTTCTTGCCCTCAATCACGATTATCTTGGCAACATTGTCATAGAAGATGGGTGCAACGGGGCAAGTGACGGATTCAGAAAACGTTGGAGATATGGCTATGCTCCGTATAACAGTCATAACTTGTTCTAGCGGACTCAGAATCAAGGGTTCTCGCTCTTGATGGAATGAGTACTCAAAAACCAACATACTGTAGACAAAAATGCATAAATTTGGGGCTTGAATTCATTTTTATGAAAAAAAAAATCACACCCACGCTGAAAGGTACTGGTGTTCATCTACAATCTCCTCAACGAAAAACTCCTGATTGTGACCGCGGAAGATCGTCCGGGACCTTAAAGTCGTAAAAATTGGAGGATTCCCAAATCCATTTTCTTGCCCTCAATCACGATTATCTTGGCAACATTCTCACAGAAGATGGGTGCAACGGGGCAAGTGACGGATTCAGAAAACATCGGAGATATGGCTATGCTCCGTAGAACAGTCATAACTTCTTCCAGCGGACTCAGAATCAAGAGTTCTCGCTCTTGATTGAACGAGGACTCAAAAGCCAACATCCTGGAGACAAAAATGCATAAACTTGGGGCTTGGATTTATTTTTATGAAAAAAAATCACACCCACGCTGAAAGGTAACGGTGTTTATCTACAATTTCCTCAACGAAAAACCCCCGACTGTGACCCCGAAAGATCGTCCTGGACCTTAAAGTTGTAAAAATTGGAGGATTCCCAAATCCATTTTCTTGCCCTCAATCAAGATTATCTTGGCAACATTGTCACATTAGATGGGTGCAACGGGGCAAGTGACGGATTCAGAAAACGTTGGAGATATGGCTATGCTCCGTATAACAGTCATAACTTCTTCCTGCGGACTCAGAATCAAGGGTTCTCGCTCTTGATGGAATGAGGACTCTAAAACCAACATCCTGCAAACAAAAATGCATAAATTTGGGCCTTGGATTCATTTTTATGAAAAAAATCACACCCACGTTGAAAGGTACTAGTGTTCATCTACAATCTCCTCAAGGAAAAACTCCCGACTGTGACCGCGAAAGATCGTCCTGGACCTTAAAGTCGTAAAAATTGGAGGATTCCCAAATCCATTTTCTTGCCCTCAATCACGATTATCTTGGCAGCATTGTCAAAGAAGATGGGTGCAACGGGGCAAGTGACGGATTCAGAAAACGTCGGAGATATGGCTATACTCCGTATAACAGTCATAACTTGTTCTAGCGGACTCAGAATCAAGGGTTCTCGCTCTTGATGGAATGAGGACTTAAAAACCAACATCCTGCAGACAAAAATGCATAACTTTGGGGCTTGGATTCATTTTTATGAAAAAAATCAGACCCACGCTGAAAGGTATTGGTGCTCATCTACAATCTCCTCAACGAAAAACTCCCGACTGTGACCGCGGAAGATCGTCCGGGACCTTAAAGTCGCAAAAATTGGAGGATTCCCAAATCCATTTTCTTGCCCTCAATCAGGATTATCTTGGCAACATTCTCACAGAAGATGGCTACAACGGGGCAAGCGACGGATTCAGAAAACGTCGGAGATATGGCTATGCTCCGTATAACAGTCATAACTTGTTCTAGCGAACGCAGAATCAAGGGTTCTCGCTCTTGATGGAATGTGGACTCTTAAACCAACATCCTGCAGACAAAAATGCATAAATTTGGGTCTTGGATTCATTTTTATGAAAAAAAATCACACCCAAGCTGAAAGGTACTAGTGTTCATCTACAATCTCCTCAACGAAAAACTCCCGGCTGTGACCGCGGAAGATCGTCCGGGACCTTAAAGTCGTAAAATTTGGAGGATTCCCAAATCCAATTTCTTGCCCTCAATCAGGATTATCTTGGCAACATTCTCACAGAAGATGGGTGCAACGGGGCAAGTGACGGATTTAGAAAACGTCGGAGATATGGCTATGCTCCGTATAACAGTCATAACTTCTTCCAGCGGACTCAGAATCAAGGGTTCTCGCTCTTGATTGAATGAGGACTCAAAAGCCAACATCCTGAAGACAAAAATGCATAAATTTGGGGCATGGATTCATTTTTATGAAAAAAAATCACACCCAAGCTGAAAGGTACTGGTGTTCATCTACAATCTCCTCAACGAAAAACTCCCGATTGTGACCGCGGAAGATCGTCCGGGACCTTAAAGTCGTAAAAATTGGATGATTACCAAATCCATTTTCTTTCCCTCAATCACGATTATCTTGGCAACATTCTCACAGAAGATGGGTGCAACGGGGCAACTGACGGATTCAGAAAACGTCGGAGATATGGCTATGCTCCGTATAACAGTCATAACTTCTTCCAGCGGACTCAGAATCAAGGGTTCTCGCTTTTGATTGAACGAGGACTCAAAAGCCAACATCCTGGAGACAAAAATGCATAAACTTGGGGCTTGGATTTATTTTTATGAAAAAAAATCAAACCCACGCTGAAAGGTAATGGTGTTTATCTACAATTTCCTCAACGAAAAAACCCCGACTGTGACCCCGAAAGATCGTCCTGGACCTTAAAGTCGTAAAAATTGGAGGATACCCAAATCCATTTTCTTGCCCTCAATCAAGATTGTCTTGGCAACATTGTCACATAAGATGGGTGCAACGGGGCAAGTGACGGATTCAGAAAACGTTGGAGATATGGCTATGCTCTGTATAACACTCATAACTTCTTCATGCGGACTCAGAATCAAGGGTTCTCACTCTTGATGGAATGAGGACTCTAAAACCAACATCCTGCAGACAAAAATGCATAAATTTGGGGCTTGGATTCATTTTTATGAAAAAAATCACACCCACGTTGAAAGGTACTAGTGTTCATCTACAATCTCCTCAAGGAAAAACTCCAGACTGTGACCGCGGAAGATCGTCCAAAACCTTAAAGTCGTAAAAATTGGAGGATTTCAAAATCCATTTTCTTGCCCTCAATCAGGATTATCTTGGCAACATTCTCATAGAAGATGGCTGCAACGGGGCAAGTGACGGATTCAGAAAACGTCGGAGATATGACTATGCTCCGTATAACAGTCATAACTTGTTCTAGCGGACTCAGAATCAAGGGTTCTCGCTCTTGATGGAATGAGGACTCAAAAACCAACATACTGCAGACAAATATGCATAAATTTGGGGCTTGGATTCATTGTTCTGAAAATAATCACACCCACGCTGAAAGGTAATGGTGTTTATCTACAATCTCCTCAACGAAAAACGCGCGACTGTGACCCCGGAAGATCGTCCGGGGCCTTAAAGTCGTAGAAATTGGAGGATTCCCCAATCCATTTTCTTGCCCTCAATCAGGATTATCTTGACAACAGTATCACAGAAGATGGGTGCAACGAGGCAAGTGACGGATTCAGAAAACGTCGTAGATGTGGCTATGCTCCGTATAACAGTCATAACTTCTTCCATCAGACTCGGAATCAAGGGTTCTCGCTCTTGATGGAATAAGGACTCTAAAACCAAAATCCTGCAGACAAAAATGCATAAATTTGGGGCTTGGATTCATTTTTATGAAAAAAAAATCACACCCACGCTGAAAGGTACTGGTGTTCATCTACAATCTCCTCAATGAAAAACTCCCGACTGTGACCGCGGAAGATCGTCCGGGACCTTAAAGTCGTAAAAATTGGAGGATTCCCAAATCCATTTTCTTGCCCTCAATCACGATTATCTTGGCAACATTCTCACAGAAGATGGGTGCAACGGGGCAAGTGACGGATTCAGAAAACGTCGGAGATATGGCTATGCTCCGTATAACAGTCATAACTTCTTCCAGCGGACTCAGAATCAAGGGTTCTCGCTCTTGATTGAACGAGGACTCAAAAGCCAACATCCTGGAGACAAAAATCCATAAACTTGGGGCTTGGATTTATTTTTATGAAAAAAAATCATACCCACGCTGAAAGGTAACGGTGTTTATCTACAATTTCCTCAACGAAAAACCCGCGACTGTGACCCCGAAAGATCGTCCTGGATCTTAAAGTTGTAAAAATTGGAGGATTCCCAAATCCATTTTCTTGCCCTCAATCACGATTATCTTGGCAACATTGTCATAGAAGATGGGTGCAACGGGGCAAGTGACGGATTCAGAAAACGTTGGAGATATGGCTATGCTCCGTATAACAGTCATAACTTGTTCTAGCGGACTCAGAATCAAGGGTTCTCGCTCTTGATGGAATGAGGACTCAAAAACCAACATACTGTAGACAAAAATGCATAAATTTGGGGCTTGAATTCATTTTTATGAAAAAAAAAATCACACCCACGCTGAAAGGTACTGGTGTTCATCTACAATCTCCTCAACGAAAAACTCCTGATTGTGACCGCGGAAGATCGTCCGGGACCTTAAAGTCGTAAAAATTGGAGGATTCCCAAATCCATTTTCTTGCCCTCAATCACGATTATCTTGGCAACATTCTCACAGAAGATGGGTGCAACGGGGCAAGTGACGGATTCAGAAAACATCGGAGATATGGCTATGCTCCGTAGAACAGTCATAACTTCTTCCAGCGGACTCAGAATCAAGAGTTCTCGCTCTTGATTGAACGAGGACTCAAAAGCCAACATCCTGGAGACAAAAATGCATAAACTTGGGGCTTGGATTTATTTTTATGAAAAAAAATCACACCCACGCTGAAAGGTAACGGTGTTTATCTACAATTTCCTCAACGAAAAACCCCCGACTGTGACCCCGAAAGATCGTCCTGGACCTTAAAGTTGTAAAAATTGGAGGATTCCCAAATCCATTTTCTTGCCCTCAATCAAGATTATCTTGGCAACATTGTCACATTAGATGGGTGCAACGGGGCAAGTGACGGATTCAGAAAACGTTGGAGATATGGCTATGCTCCGTATAACAGTCATAACTTCTTCCTGCGGACTCAGAATCAAGGGTTCTCGCTCTTGATGGAATGAGGACTCTAAAACCAACATCCTGCAAACAAAAATGCATAAATTTGGGCCTTGGATTCATTTTTATGAAAAAAATCACACCCACGCTGAAAGGTACTGGTGTTCATCTACAATCTCCTCAACGAAAAACTCCCGACTGTGACCGCGAAAGATCGTCCTGGACCTTAAAGTCGTAAAAATTGGAGGATTCCCAAATTCATTTTCTTGCCCTCAATCACGATTATCTTGGCAGCATTGTCAAAGAAGATGGGTGCAACGGGGCAAGTGACGGATTCAGAAAACGTTGGAGATATGGCTATGCTCCGTATAACAGTCAAAATTTGTTCTAGCGGACTCAGAATCAAGGGTTCTCCATCTTGATGGAATGAGGACTCAAAAACCAACATACTGCAGACAAAAATGCATAAATTTGGGGCTTGGATTCATTTTTATGAAAAAAAATCACACCCACGCTAAAAGGTACTGGTGTTCATCTACAATCTCCTCAACGAAAAACTCCCGACTGTGACCGCGGAAGATCGTCCGGGACCTTAAAGTCGTAAAAATTAGAGGATTCCAAAATCCTTTTTCTTGCCCTCAATCAGGATTATCTTGGCAACATTCTCACAGAAGATGGCTGCAACGGGGCAAGTGACGGATTCAGAAAACGTCGGAGATATGGCTATGCTCCGTATAACAGTCATAACTTTTTCTAGCGGACTCAGAATCAAGGGTTCTCACTCTTGATGGAATGAGGACTCAAAAACCAACATACTGCAGACAAAAATGCATAAATTTGGGGCGTGGATTCATTTTTATGAAAAAAATCACACCCACGCTGAAAGGTAATGGTGTTTATCTACAATCTCCTCAACGAAAAACGCGCGACTGTGACCCCGGAAGATCGTCCGGGACCTTAAAGTCGTAGAAATTGGAGGATTCCCCAATCCATTTTCTTGCCCTCAATCAGGATTATCTTGACAACATTATCACAGAAGATGGGTGCAACGGGGCAAGTGACGGATTCAGAAAACGTCGTAGATGTGGCTATGATCCGTATAACAGTCATAACTTCTTCCAGCAGACTCAGAATCAAGGGTTCTCGCTCTTGATTGAATGAGGACTCAAAAGCCAACATCCTGAAGACAAAAATGCATAAATTTGGGGCTTGGATTCATTTTGATGAAAAAAAATCACACCCACGCTGAAAGGTACTGGTGTTCATCTACAATCTCCTCAACGAAAAACTCCCGACTATGACCGCGGAAGATCGTCCGGGACCTTAAAGTCGTAAAAATTGGAGGATTCCCAAATCCATTTTCTTGCCGTCAATCACGATTATCTTGGCAACATTATCACAGAAGATGGGTGCAACGGGGCAAGTGACGGATTCAGAAAACGTCGTAGATGTGGCTAGGCTCCGTATAACAGTCATAACTTCTTCCAGCAGACTCAGAATCAAGGGTTCTCGCTCTTGATTGAATGAGGACTCAAAAGCCAACATCCTGAAGACAAAAATGCATAAATTTGGGGCTTGGATTCATTTTGATGAAAAAAAATCACACCCACGCTGAAAGGTACTGGTGTTCATCTACAATCTCCTCAACGAAAAACTCCCGACTATGACCGCGGAAGATCGTCCGGGACCTTAAAGTCGTAAAAATTGGAGGATTCCCAAATCCATTTTCTTGCCGTCAATCACGATTATCTTGGCAACATTCTCACAGAAGATGGGTGCAACGGGGCAAGTGACGGATTCCGAAAACGTCGTAGATGTGGCTATGCTCCGTATAACAGTCATAACTTCTTCCAGCAGACTCAGAATCAAGGGTTCTCGCTCTTGATTGAATGAGGACTCAAAAGCCAACATCCTAAAGACAAAAATGCATAAATTTGGGGCTTGGATTCATTTTTATGAAAAAAAATCACACCCACGCTGAAAGGTATTGGTGTTCATCTACAATCTCCTCAACGAAAAACTCCCGACTGTGACCACGGAAGATCGTCCGGGACCTTAAAGTCGTAAAAATTGGAGGATTCCCAAATCCATTTTCTTGCCCTCAATCACGATTATCTTGGCAACATTCTCACAGAAGATGGCTGCAACGGGGCAAGTGACGGATTCAGAAAACGTCGGAGATATGGCTATGCTCCGTATAACAGTCATAACTTCTTCCAGCGGACTCAGAATCAAGGGTTCTCGCTCTTGATTGAACGAGGACTCAAAAGCCAACATACTGCAGACAAAAATGCATAAATTTTGGGCTTGGATTCATTTTTATGAAAAAAATCACACCCGCGCTGAAAGGTAATGGTGTTTATCTACAATCTCAACGAAAAACGCGCGACTGTGACCCCAGAAGATCGTCCGGGACCTTAAAGTCGTAGAAATTGGAGGATTCCCCAATCCATTTTCTTGACCTCAATCAGGATTATCTTGACAACATTCTCACAGAAGATGGCTGCAACGGGGCAAGTGACGGATTTAGAAAACATCGGAGATATGGCTATGCTCCGTATAACAGTCATAACTTGTTCTAGCGGACTCAGAATCAAGGGTTCTCGCTCTTGATGGAATGAGGACTCTAAAACCAACATCCTGCAGACAAAATTGCATAAATTTGGGGCTTGGATTCATTTTTATGAAAAAAAAATCACACCCACTCTGAAAGGTACTGGTGTTCATCTACAATCTCCTCAACGAAAAACTCCCGACTGTAACCGCGGAAGATCGTCCGGGACCTTAAAGTCGTAAAAATCGGAGGATTCCCAAATCCATTTTCTTGCCCTCAATCAGGATTATCTTGGCAACATTCTCATAGAAGATGGCTGCAACGGGGCAAGTGACGGATTCAGAAAACGTCGGAGAAATGACTATGCTCCGTATAACAGTCATAACTTGTTCTAGCGGACTCAGAATCAAGGGTTCTCGCTCTTGATGGAATGAGGACTCAAAAACCAACATACTGCAGACAAATATGCATAAATTTGGGGCTTGGATTCATTGTTATGAAAATAATCACACCCACGCTGAAAGGTAATGGTGTTTATCTACAATCTCCTCAACGAAAAACGCGCGACTGTGACCCCGGAAGATCGTCCGGGGCCTTAAAGTCGTAGAAATTGGAGGATTCCCAAATCCATTTTCTTGCCCTCAATCAAGATTATCTTGGCAACATTGTCACATAAGATGGGTGCAACGGGGCAAGTGACGGATTCAGAAAACGTCGGAGATATGGCTATGCTCCGTATAACAGTCATAACTTGTTCTAGCGGACTCAGAATCAAGGGTTCTCGCTCTTGATGGAATGAGGACTCTAAAACCAACATCCTGTAGACAAAATTGCATAAATTTGGGGCTTGGATTCATTTTTATGAAAAAAAATCACACCCACTCTGAAAGGTACTGTTGTTCATCTACAATCTCCTCAACGAAAAACTCCCGACCGTGACCGCGGAAGATCGTCCGGGACCTTAAAGTCGTAAAAATCGGAGGATTCCCAAATCCATTTTCTTGCCCTCAATCAGGATTATCTTGGCAACATTCTCACAGAAGATGGGTGCAACGGGGCAAGTGACGGATTCAGAAAACGTCGGTGATATGGCTATGCTCCGTATAACAGTCGTAACTTCTTCCAGCAGACTCAGAATCAAGGGTTCTCGCTCTTGATGGAATGATGACTCAAAAGCCAACATCCTGCAGACAAAAATGCATAAACTTGGGGCCTGGATTCATTTTTCTGAAAAAAAATCACACCCACGCTGAAAGGTAATGGTGTTTATCTACAATCTCCTCAACGAAAAACCCCCGACTGTGACCCCGAAAGATCGTCCGGGACCTTAAAGTCGTAAAAATTGGAGGATTCCCAAATCCATTTTCTTGCCCTCAATCAAGATTATCTTGGCAACATTGTCACATAAGATGGGTGCAACGGGGCAAGTGACGGATTCAGAAAACGTCGGAGATATGGCTATGCTCCGTATAACAGTCATAACTTGTTCTAGCGGACTCAGAATCAAGGGTTCTCGCTCTTGATGGAATGAGGACTCTAAAACCAACATCCTGTAGACAAAATTGCATAAATTTGGGGCATGGATTCATTTTTATGAAAAAAAATCACACCCACTCTGAAAGGTACTGTTGTTCATCTACAATCTCCTCAACGAAAAACTCCCGACCGTGACCGCGGAAGATCGTCCGGGACCTTAAAGTCGTAAAAATCGGAGGATTCCCAAATCCATTTTCTTGCCCTCAATCAGGATTATCTTGGCAACATTCTCACAGAAGATGGGTGCAACGGGGCAAGTGACGGATTCAGAAAACGTCGGTGATATGGCTATGCTCCGTATAACAGTCGTAACTTCTTCCAGCAGACTCAGAATGAAGGGTTCTCGCTCTTGATGGAATGATGACTCAAAAGCCAACATCCTGCAGACAAAAATGCATAAACTTGGTGCATGGATTCATTTTTCTGAAAAAAAAATCACACCCACGCTGAAAGGTAATGGTGTTTATCTACAATCTCCTCAACGAAAAACCCCCGACTGTGACCCCGAAAGATCGTCCGGGACCTTAAAGTCGTAAAAATTGGAGGATTCCCAAATCCATTTTCTTGCCCTCAATCAAGATTATCTTGGCAACATTGTCACATAAGATGGGTGCAACGGGGCAAGTGACGGATTCAGAAAACGTCGGAGATATGGCTATGCTCCGTATAACAGTCATAACTTGTTCTAGCGGACTCAGAATCAAGGGTTCTCGCTCTTGATGGAATGAGGACTCAAAAACCAACATCCTGCAGACAAAAATGCTTAAATTTGGGGCTTGGATTCATTTTTATGAAAAAAATCACACCCACGCTGAAAGGTAATGGTGTTTATCTATAATCTCCTCAACGAAAAACGCGCGACTGTGACCCCGGAAGATCGTCCGGGACCTTAAAGTCGTAAAAATTGGAGGATTCCCAAATCCATTTTCTTGCCCTCAATCAGGATTATCTTGACATAGAGCATGTTTGGATCACCTTTAGTCTCATGACTAAAATTAGTCTGGCTAAGAAAATTTAGTCACCCCCTGTTTGGACGGAAGAGCTAAAGTGGTATTCAAATGAGGAGAGGTAGATCAAGAGCATTAACGAGGAGAGAGGAAGATGGGATTTTAGTCTCTTCTAGCTACCCCACCCCTACTAGCAAATTTTAGCCTCAAGACTAATTTTAGCCCTTCTTTAGCCTCACATGTTTGGAAGTTTAGCTCTTGCAGGATGCTAAAATTAGTCAGGCAGGCTAATTTTAGTCACTCGGATCCAAACATGCTCATAGTCACTCCATTGGAGAGGTATTTTGGACCCCAAGTGATTAAAAGGCTAGATATGGGCTCTTTTAGTCATCCGGCTGGAGTTGCTGTGACGACCGACTTGGTTTGGTTTAATTTCTGGGTTTGTTGCAAAACTAGTGACGCTGTAACGGCGAGAGAGCGATGCGCAAACAGTACGGTTCCGGGGGGCCATCAGGTGCTCTGACACGAATCTTTGCCGTGTCGGCGACAAGGCGATCCGGCCGGACCGGCAGATCCAAAATTCTTAATCCTGGTCGGTCGCGATGCGCCACGTATGCAGAACACATCCGGAGTTCATGCCGGCACGGATCTGGTCGGTCGGCTTGCATGCAGCCGGGAAAGTGCTCGCACCCGCCGACCGCTGATGCTATACGCGCTGGCATGTGTCTGTGTGTGCTCCAGGACGAGCCGACCCCGTCCCTTGTCCCCAAATGTTCTGCTGAGCATAGCGAGAGCTAACCACAGAGCGGCCAGGAGCACACAGGGGCAGGTTCTTCCCGTGCGCCATGCGGCGAGCGTGGCCGCAGGGAGACGGCGTGGACTGGACGGACGCGACCCAGCTCAGCTCGAACGCCGGCCGCGTCGTGGACGGTGGATCGGCCGTGCTCCGCGCGGATCCTCGTCGGCGCCGTCACCCGTCAGCACGTGAAATGATTTCGTCACCAAAACGCGGAATCGCCTCCATGGGCCATATCCTACGTTATTGGCGGGGCGTGCATCCTGTGTGGGCCCGCACACTTGAGATTATGGACCTTCTTTTCAGCCAGTTTTCGACAGTGCAGATCAAGCTTTCGAGATTGTGGGCCGGTTTTAGTGTTCCTTTCATTTCGGCCCAAAACTTCCCCGCTAGCCCGCTTGGGCGGCTAGCACGGCTTGGGGGCCTGCCTCACGGCCCAAAACTGTTGGAGGCTAGTTGTTCTCTCTCTGGGCCTTTCTTTCCTGATAGTGCTTAGTGGCCTAGTGGGCGGCGACCGGCGACGACGAAGAGGACGAGCGGCGCAGCCCTTGGCAGCACTTCGCCGGGCGGTTCACCGGCGGCGAGCATCCGCCAGGTATGCCCGTCCCTTCCCTTCCCTTCACTGCCTGCTGTGCGAAATCGAATACTCGAATCGCTGATGTATGCTATTTCTATTCGGATCTGACCGTGTGCTTTACCTCCTAACTTCGATTTTCTGCAGAATTCATCGGGTGGTCCAGCCAGCCGTCCATGGAGGCTGCGGCAGCCGGTGGCAAGCGCGCGTACAGCATCATCGTGCCCACCTACAACGAGCGCCTCAACGTCGCCCTCATCGTCTACCTCATCTTCAAGCACCTCCCGTAAGCACCACCCAACTCCCTCTCCCGTCTTTCCTTGATCTGCGCCTCTTTGTTGTGCCTTCTGCTGTTACGGTTGGACTCTGATTCTCTGAACGAATTAGATTAACACAATAACACCTACCATAAGTCGATCTGATCCGGGTATGTGAATGGAACTACCCCTCTGCTTAGATGTTAGTATGTTACTACCTTGCTCTGAGATCCAACCACAGGTGCATTTTAGTTATGAAATAGAATAAGTGTATAACTTAGCTCTGGTTTCAAATCTTCAGTATGTAGGTGCAGAATTCAAATGATGCCACTTCTGTTAGTGATCACTGTCCACTTGGTGGGAATTTAGAGCACTTTTCTTATTGTTTGCCAATCTTGGACTCTCATAGTGGTGATATGGTCCTTTTATAAGCACATCTGTTTCGGTTATGAGTTTTCTTTGCTGTTTGCTTTTTCTAGAGCACATACGTACACCCTTCATCCTAGTGTTGGCCTGCTGTGCGTGTCTAATTTGTCCATTGCATCAAGAAAACCTTAGGAATATGTTTCTGAACTTTCAGCAATTCCTGATCTATGCACTAATGCCATGCTATCCTGCAAATTTTGACTCTGCATGTATCCCTGTTATTAGAATGATTAACAACATCATGCATTCCATATCAATCAACTATCCTGACGTTTGGTGGAACCTGTGCTGCTAACGTAGAGCTCCAAGACTATTGTTGCCGGAATCTTACATATTATATGAAATCTATTTGACTTAGGGATGTGAACTTTGAGATCATTATTGTTGATGATGGAAGTCCTGATGGAACTCAAGACATTGTAAAACAATTGCAGCAAGTATATGGTGAAGATCGTGTTGTGAGTATCTTCCAATACCCGCTTCCATTCAGCCAGAAGTTTATGTATATGTGGTGTGGATTTCTTTATTCAGTTGGGCTTACTGCTTTGTCTTTGACTGGACTTAATCCCAGCTACTGCGAGCTAGGCCAAGGAAACTAGGACTTGGTGAGTTTAAAGCTCACATTTAATCTTTTGAATGAATTTGGTGATCTCGTTGTGTGTTAACTATCAACTGGAAACATTCAGGTACCGCATATTTACATGGGTTAAAGCATGCCTCGGGGGAGTTTGTTGTCATCATGGATGCAGACCTATCTCATCATGTATAATTTTTTTTTCTGTTTTCTGTTACTATTTTTAACATTGTTTTTCTATTCAGAACACTTTCTTCCTATTATGCTGACTATTTTTTTCCCACCCTGAACAGCCAAAATACTTGCCAAGCTTTATTAGGTAAGAATGTATCTCTGAAGATATAGTTAGTTGTTTCGATCACAACATTATAAGTGAGTGTTCATAAAACAGGTTTCAAGAGGATTTGTTTTTTTAAACTGGTTTTGTGTTGTTATTCTGTTAGATATGGATTTATTGATCACCTTCTTTGGATGATACTAGATAAAACTCCTTTCAATTAATGATGCCTGCTGAATCCGCATCCTCAGTCTATATTTATTAAGATAATTTTCAGTCTGACTGGTTGAAAATACCTTTCAATGACAAAAGGACAATAATGTCACATTTGTCGAATCAAGTAGCTGAAATACATTTCAAGCAAAGCTTGTCAGTTGGTCCCTTTGGGCCCTTCACCAAGGCTCTGTCTCCTTTAATCATGTTCTTTCCTAACCAGGAAGCAAAAGGAAACGGGTGCTGACATTGTAACTGGCACACGATATGTTAAGAATGGTGGCGTCCATGGCTGGAATCTCATGCGCAAGCTAACTAGCAGGGGAGCAAATGTTCTTGCACAGACATTACTACAACCAGGAGCCTCCGATTTGACTGGGTCATTCAGGTGTGCCTTCTTTTACTCAAACAGAATAAAAGACATTCGATCACAGTACTTTTTTGAATATTAATTTCATTATAGGCTATACAAGCGCGATGTCCTGGAAGATTTAATTTCTTCATGCGTTAGCAAGGGCTATGTGTTCCAGATGGAGATGATTGTTAGGGCTACCAGGAAAGGTTATCACATTGAAGAGGTATGACACTGTGTTGTCTCATTTTTCATATATGTAATGGTCATCTCTTGGCTTTGGCAAATGAAATGTTGATTGTCCTCCTGTCTCCAGGTTCCAATAACGTTTGTGGACAGAGTCTTTGGAATTTCAAAACTTGGTGGGTCTGAGATAGTTGAATATCTGAAAGGCCTTGTGTATCTGTTGCTCACAACATGATTGAAGATGTAATGTAGCCATGTAGGCATCTAACTTGGTGGGTAAATTTTGTTACGAGAATTTTGCTGATGTGTCACTACAGCTTGAGTTGCATATCACTACTTGGTGTTTCAAACTTGCAAATGGATTATTGTACAGGAGTCTTGGTTTCTCCATATATTACTTCACACAACATGGTGCCCCCTCTTTTATGTCGAGTTCCAGTCATCATTTTGTTAAATGGTTTATCATTCTGGTGTGGAATGTAAATGTTTGCTATATTTTGTGGCTTTGCCTCCATTATTTTACAAAGGGGACCTAGCAGTGCAGGGCACCTGTATGTATGTGTCTGCGGAACTTTTGCTAAATGTCTTGTTCCTATTCTACTCATCTAGCATTATCTGATTCTCACCAACGAACTAAACAAATTTATGAACTACTACGCACTGACATCTTGCAGACCGATGATGAAGTATGGCCGCAGAGGCAGGATATTCAAATTTCTGATCAGATTGATGAACAATCGGATAACAATGGAAACAAGGCCATGCCTGTCTTGATTCACTTAAGTGCTCATGCTTTTTGGAGCTTAGAAAATTTGCCTGCTGTATCTGTTTATGAATTAGCAGAGATCAGCACACGAATGCTGGCCGTATGCTGTTCTCTACAAAACAGGGATTGCTGTTTGTATGTCTCGGTCTGATCAAGCCGTTCATGTCATCATGCCTCGACAAGCCACACATCTCGTATCAATAAACGATGTTATGAAGGCTCTTTTCTTATGTCGTCTGCCAAAGATTATTTTACGATATCTGAGAAAGATTCTTAAGACAATTCAGAAACAGAGAAAATGAACCCAGATCATCCAGTTAATGTCTTTGCGTTGCATGGCTACAAGACCTGACCGGTTGTTTTTGCATTTTTCACTGCTAAGATATGGCATATGCTATCAGTTGTTCAGCATTCTGAATATTCAGAGTTTTGTTCAGCATTCTGACTATTTAGACCTGAATTAATGAATTCGAAAGTAATCATGAACCACAATAAGCAAACAACCCGAGACACTATGTTTGTTAACGAGGTTCGGCCAATTTGGCCTACATTCCCGGGGCAATGATTACGGGCGCTCCTCCCCACGAACAACATCATCGCTAAGTCATCTTACATGTTGGCAATTGTGCCATACTTTCTATTTGACACATGTGCACTAAGACTTGCGTGCAGGTAAACACTCATGCATCAGTTCTACCCTGTGCTATACATCAGAAGGCGAGGCCTGCAAAGGATCCAGCATAGTGTGGTGCTATTCCTGTCGGCTTGTCGTAGCATCTTCCGAACATATCGTCCATGATGGACTTGGTGTTCGGGGACAACGGGGGGCACTCGCCGTACACCGGGCCGCCCATCAACTCCTCAATGGTGAACACGTCGTTCGGCTGAACGTTCTCCTCCCCGGCTGGAAACAGGGACTGATCATAATCCACTGTCATCATCATCTGATCTTGAGTAAGCAAGGGCTCCTGCACCTGATGATCCACGTAACAGAGGTCCTGATCAGCGCAGGCCTGCGTGTTGCTCATCTTCATCGGTGGAGCTTCAGGGTGCTCGGCCGTCTCCTTCCTCTTGGAGCCAGAAGAACATTGGGAAGACGATGCCTTCGATTTCGCTTTGGCAAGAGATGAAGACGACCGATAAACCTTGCAGAGGACATGGTCACCACCGCTGCAGCTTTCCTTGTCATCGTATTCAGTCATGCACCAACCCATGCGGTTGAACGATCTGCTCGAGCCGTCCTTGCGCCCGTAGGACAAGTTGCAGATCGTGGCGCCGTCCAGACCCTTGACGGGCTTCGGGCGCGTCTCCGAGTGCCAGCAAGTCTCGCCGCCGGCGATGGCGCGCTGCCTGTGCCCGCTCTGCTTGCCTTGGGTGTTCTTGAACTTTTTGGGGCAGTAGAAGTACCATACGCTGCTGTACCCGCCGTCTTCGGCGAGATCGGTTCCGGGCACCGGCTCCAGGTCGGCGACGAGGTCCTCCGGGGCGGCGGAGCAGACGTCAACGCGGTGGACGAAGGCGAAGTCGACGGCGCCGGAGCGCAGGCTGCGCAGGAGAGCAGCCATGTCGATGGAAGTGCTTCTCGCGCTCTCGAGTTGGTTGCTGGCGAGAAGATCGGAGGGGAAGGGAGATGGAAATCTCTGGTGAAGGTGAAGCGTGGGAATTCACTTGGGGGCGTTCGCTTTATACTTGGATGGCGCCGTGGTGTTCGACATCGATTTGAATCTACTGGCTTTACTGGTGTTCGGACAATCGGACAGCACGTGATTTTCGGGGCAACTAACTATGGACGAGTTTTCCTCCGCAAAACGCGCGAGGAGATCTAACGAAACCAAGTCGATACAGGAAAGAGGAGGGGGATCCCATTCCCAGCCGTCATGCCATGATCGCTGTCAGTTGTTCAGCATTCTGAATATTCAGAGTTTTGTTCATGCAACCAGGTTCAGTCTCGTCGGAAGTTAGTGCATTCAGTTTAGTCAGGTTTGGGAAAGCAGAGCAAGTCGGCGTCCACGTCTTCAAGTTGACGACTACACTTACAATTTTTCTATTTTATTTTATGTTCAAGTCAACGATTGTGACTACTAAAAATTTTGGAACTAGGAGTTTAAGCTGGGCATAGAACTACTGAAGAAAAATTATGACATAGAACTAGCTACATATATGTTTCCAACTTATGAGAGGATTCTTGTACTTGTACTCGCTGTTGTTTCTATTCTGTTCCTGAAAACATTCATGTTTTTTTTTCTCTTTTCGCTCCAGGTATTGTGAAATCTTGGTTATAAATTATCAGCGTAAGTTTATGATTTAGTATCAAAGATCAAGCACAAATGCTGCATATTAGTCTGCCTGATCAGATGTTCAGGTCAACATGCCTTAATAACAAGCCACCCCTCTCACTCTGAATAATCAATCTTAAGAAGATCTTTTTTCTTTAGATCATCTGATAGAACATGATATCAGAGCATTCTGAACATGTCATGGTGGCTGTCAGTTGTTCAGCATTCTGAATATTCGCACTTGTGTTCATGCAATAAGGTTCAGTTTCGTCAGAAGCTAGTGTATTCAGTTTCTTCAGGTTTTGGATAGCAGAGCAAGTCGGCGTCCACGTCTTGAAGACAACGACTTCACTAGAAAGTTGTCTATCTTATTTTATGTTCAAGCCAGTGATTGTGACTGCTTAAAATTTTGGAACTAGTTCACATTATCAGAACAGACGACGGTAAACTTTGAGTTGTAACTGATTTTTGCCATGACCAGAACGAGTTGCCTTGGCAAAACCACAAAGCAGTGTAATCAAACTGAATAGGCATCTTCAGATTATTACTAGAACAGGTTCCATTGTTCAATACATGTTCTGAAATTTACCGAAATGTTCTA
The DNA here is from genome assembly GCA_033239725.1 of Echinochloa phyllopogon. NCBI lineage: Eukaryota > Viridiplantae > Streptophyta > Magnoliopsida > Poales > Poaceae > Echinochloa > Echinochloa phyllopogon. The sequence continues at coordinate 2,514,489 of BTCW01000009.1, read as the reverse complement.
ACATGGGATAAACGAAACCTTAAGAGGCTCATTTACCGAAATGACCTTTACCGTTCGCAGTCAGCCTTAAGAGGCAGAAGCTCGTTCACCATTACTTGATCGGAGTGGATGTAGAGAGAATGACTTCTCTGGATGAAACGAAATATGCAGACATAACTGTTGTGCAACAACAGGAAGTTCATAATAAAAAATAGATCTCTGATCTCTCTTTGCATACCGTCAAATACATTTAAGTTTGGTGACTGTAGGAAGAGGTGGTTGCAAGCAGCAAAGCTGAAACGATATATACTAATATGTCAAGGTTGTCGGTACATTCTTTCAGTGAGGAGGACCGAGGACAACCGGTTTCTTTGTCTGCCAAGTTTTAGCTTCACCTTCAGTTCAGCCAACTTAGTTCGGATACCCTCAAATCGACTTTGGACTTAGCACACACAGTCCACTTTAATGTTCTACTTGGAACCTGCACTGCAATGGAACTTGAAGCAGTATAAAACCAAAGCTGGCGGCGGCGGCGGCGAGGTACGAGCCCGGCCGCCGGCGACCCCACTGACGAATGTCCAGGCAAGAGCGCGCTATGGCTCGATCTTCTCGAAGGAAGCGGCGACGAATCCTTCCAAGTTCCCAGCGTCCTCAACCGGCGAGCTCGCAGCCGTGCTCCAGGGGTGCGCCCGAGCTGGGCGTCCGGCTAGCTTCCGCCATGGCGTTGGCGCCGCCATACAGCTCCCGCGCAGCCGCGACTTCTGCCTGACGAGGACGACCGCCTCCTCTAGTGGGCTGATCTGGGCCGCACGAGCCCGATCCAACGGCGGAAAATACCAAAGGGGTGGTCGGTATTTGAAATACCGTCCACCCCGGGTCGGGACTTGCCAGCCGTGGCTTGCCGCGCGCTCGGGCGTTGGCTGCCTCCCTTGCCCGGGCGTTGGTGCCGCGGCCGCTCCCTCGAGGCCGACTACGCCTTCGACGGCCAGCGCTTCGACCGCGTCGAGGTCGCCGCGCCGGGGTACGTCCTGCCGGCGTGGAAGACCGCCGTGTTCCGCCTCGCCAGCGGCGCCGACGCCGTGGGCGTAATGCTCGGGAGCGCCGGCGTGAGGGCGTACGTACAGGAAGCAGAGCGACAAGGTTGTGTTCGACATCGAGGCGGAGCTCTCCGGCCGGCTAGGTCAAGTACCAGCTGCACAGCACGTGGTGCAGGCTGGAGGCCAAGTGCGCGCTCAAGCTGCAGCTCGCCGGGCAGGACGGCGGCGCCGTCGTCTTCCAGAAGACAACATGCGAGGTGCCCCGATCATCGCAGAGGGGGTGCTGCTCGATCCGATCCATCGTTCAGTACGTGTTGCTGCTGCTAATCGACCCCCAACTAAATGACACACAAAGCATTGCGTGATTGTGTCGTAAGCCGCCCCCACGGATGCTTGCCCTGGCCAGAACGCGAGCCTCGAGGGCTCTTCGCGAAGGAAGCCGCGACGAATCGGCGTTCCCCGCGTTCTCGAACGGCGAGCTCGAGGGCATGCTCCAGCATGCTGCAGAGGTGCACCCGGCCTCCGCCATGGCGCTGGCGCCATCCAGCTCCCGCGCGGCCGCGCCTGCTTGACGGGGACGAGTCGACGACGGACTCCTCCGTGGGCAGACACGCCCGATCTGGACCGCTCAATTCCGATCCAACGGTTTACAATACACAGGGGTGGTCGGTATCTGAAATACCGTCCACCCCCTGGGTCGGTATTTGCAGCGCACGCCGTGGCTCGCCGGAGAGCCGCCGCGCCCTATACATGCCGCATGAACGCCGCTGCCGCTCTGCGCCTCGGCGACCTCGACGGAGCGCCGCCGCGGTCAGACCATCACTTGAGAGTCCCTCTCCTCCCTCCCGAAGGCCGGGCATCCGCGACGCCTCTGCTTGCACCGGCCATGAGTTGAACACAAAGGGCCTGGCACCTTCAGGCAACAGCTCCAACAGCACGCACACTTGTGCTTCGATCTGTCTTCCACTTGGGGATCCTCCAAAAAGGCTAGCAGTGGCAAAAAATATTTTGCAAACAGAAAGTGGCATTTTTGTCATCAGAGTTCAGATTGTCCAAGCTTTACGTGCTTGACACTTTCCTTTCCGTGATTTTGCTACTGATCGCAGCTCAGATCTTCAGAGTTTAGATTGTCCAGTTGTCTGAAGATTACATTTGATGGGCCAAGCTGAACATCATCCAAAAATCATTCACCTAGTTGGAATTCTTTGTCATATGTATGTCTTATTCTATGTTCTACTCAATGATCGTGGCTGCTGAAAATTTTGGAACTAGAAGTTCGCATTATAGGAGGGGATCCCAGCCGTCATGTCATGGTCGCTGTCAGTTGTTCAGCATTCTGAATATTCAGACTTTGTTCATGCAATAAGTTTCAGTTTCGTCAGAAACTAGTGCAATTCAGTTCTGTCAGGTTTGGGAAAGCTTCAAGTTGATGACTACACTTAAAAATTTCCTATTTTATTTTATGTTCAAGTCAACGATTGTGACTACTAAAAATTTTGGAACTAGGAGTTCACATTATAATACGTTAGTTACCTGACAGAACAGGCGATGGTAAACTTTCAGTTGTAACTGATGTGCGATGACCAAAATGAGTTGCCTTGGCAAATCCTACAATCAAACTTAACAATATTTCAAATAAAAAAAACTGAATAGGCATCTTCCCATTATACTAGAACAGGATCCATTGTTCAATCGTGTTGACCAATCATGCTGCAGGACCTCCATGACGGCACGGCTTCCACAAAGGGCCTGACACCGTCAGGCTTCAGCTCAACAGCAGGCACACTCGTGCTTCGCTCTCTATTCCACTTGGGGATCCTTCAAAAAGACTAGCAGTAGCAAAAGATATTTTGCAAACAGAATTTGTCATTTTTGTCCTCAGAATTCATATTGTCCAGTTGTCTGAACACAAAGGGCCTGTCACCTTCAGGCTTCAGCTCCAACAGCACGCACACTCGTGCTTCGCTCTGTATTCCACTTGGGGATCCTTCAAAAAGACTAGCAGTAGCAAAAGATATTTTGCAAACAGAATGTGTCATTTTTGTACTCAGAGTTCAGATTGTCCAGTTGTCTGAAGATTAATTGAGAAGACGACTGTACATTGGAGATTACATTTGATGGGCCAAGCTAAACATCATCCAAAAATCATTCGCCTACTTGGAATTCTGTCATATGTATGTCTTATTCTATGTTCTACTCAATGATCGTGGCTGCTGAAATTTTTGGAACCAGAAGTTCGCATTATAGTGTGTTGTCTGACATAACGGGCGACAGTAAACTCTCAGTTCTAGCATGATTTGCCGTGACCAGAACGACTGAACGAGTTGCCTTGACAAAGCCACAAAGGTCTGTAATGACCCTGAATACGCATCTTCAGATTATTACTAGAACATTATTCATCCTGTGGTGGTACATCACAGCAAAACAAACTACAATTGTGCACCGAACTTGCATGCAGCTAGTTCCAGATGGAGATGGTTGTTAGAGCTACCTGGAAAGCTGATCATATTGGAGAGGTAAGTGATTGTGTACTGCCTCATTCACTATCATGTAATATTAGATTCATCCCATGGCTCTGATGAATCGGCTTCAATTCTTTGAGGTTTTGACATAGCCGAATAGTCGAATACTATCTGAAAGGCCTTGTGTATCAGTTGCTCACGACATAAGCAAAGATATACCGTAGCCGCGTAGCTTTTCGTGGACAATTATGACAGATTGGTATTACTGGGGCTCGAGCTGGGCATAGAACTTTTCATCAAAAAAAAAAGCTGGGCATAGAACTACTGAAAAAAAAAAGATTACATAGAACTGCTACATATATGTTTCCAATGTACTTGTACTCGATGTTGTTTCTATTCTGTTCGGCTGTTTCTGAAAACATGCAGGCTGCAGCCGTGTCTCTTATTGGTTGGCAATGTGGGTCACGCTGAATGTTCTTTTTTTTTAGCTCAAGGTATTGTGAAATCTTGGTTAGAAATTATCCAGCATATATTTATGATTTAATATCAAAGATCAAAAACGAATGCTGGATATTAGTCTCTGCCTGATCAGATGTTCATGTCAACAAAGGACAATCAGCCCTCTCACTCTGAATGATCAATCTTACGAAGATTCTTTCTTTTAAATGATCTGCTAAAGATTCTTAAAAAAATAATTCTAGAATTCGATGCATTTTTTTTTACAATTTTTCACTGCTCAAACACGACAAATGGTGATCAATAATAACACCACAAATTACAAGAAGAGGAAACGAATCAATATAAGCCAACTGTAGATGCATAATTGCAAGCAGAGGACAGGGACTCATACAAATCAACCCCAAAACAGGTATCATACTCCTGATCCATAGAACATGGCGTTTTAAACATTACAATCAGAAATCCATGCTAGAATACTAACCAATAATACACATACATTGGTAGTCTCCAATTAATGAATTCGAAAGTAAATATGAACATAAACGCATATCTCAAAGAACCACAAAATAAACAAACAAGACAAGACACAACATTTGTTAACGAGGTTCGGCCAATTTGGCCTACATCCCCGGGGCAATGATTACGGGCGCTCCTCCCCAAACATATACATTGCCGAGCCATCTTACATCTTAGCAACTGTGCCCATATTTACTAACAGACACTTTTGCACTAAAACTTGCATGTAGCCAAGCACTCATGCATCATCAGCCGATTCTAGCCTGTGTTACACATCAGAAGGCGAGGCCCTCAAAGAAGCTAGGATCCGGTGGCGCTACAGATGTCGGCGGACCGCAGCATTTGCTGACAAACTCGTCCATGATTAACTGGACTTCCGGGGGCAACGGGGCCTTCGGGTCGTACCCCTTCCACAGGTCGCCCAAGAACATGTTGCTCGGCTGAACGTGCCCCACCTCGGCTGGAAACAGGGACTGATCACGAACTACCGGCATCGTCATCGTCATCTGATCGTGAGTAAGCAATGGCTCCTGCTGCAGATGCTGATAATCCACGTAGCAGAGCTCCTGATCGGCGCAGGCCTGCCCGTGACTCATCTCCATCGGCAAAGGGGGGCACTCGCTGTCGCTGTACCCCAACAACTCGTCAACGGTCAACGTGATCACGTCGTCCGGCTGAACGTGCTCCTCCTCGGCTGGAAACAGAGACTGATCACAATATACTGGCATCGGCATCTGATCTTGAGTAAGCAAGGGCTCCTGCAGCTGCTGATGATCCACGTAACAGAACTCCTGATCGGCGCATGGCTGCGTGTGGCTCATCTTCATCGGCGGAGCCTCAGGGTGCTCGGCCGTCTCCTTCCTCTTGGACGAGGCGATTTTGGTGCAGGACGACGATCCCTTCGATTTCGCTTTGGCAAGAGATGAAGACGACCGATAGATCTTGCAGAGGACGTGGTCACCGCCGCCGCTGCCTTCTTCCCTGTCATCGTATTCAGTCATGCACCATCCCATGCGGTTGAACGATCTGCTCGAGGCGTCCTTGCGCCCGTACGATAGGTTGCAGGTCGTGGCGCCGTCCAGGCCCTTGACGGGCTTCGGGCGCGTCTCCGAGTGCCAGCAAGTCTCGCCGCCGGCGATGGCGCGCTGCCTGTGCCCGCTCTGCTTGCCTTGGGCGTTCTTGAACTTTTTGGGGCAGTACAAGTACCAGACGCTGCTGTACCCGCCGTCTTCGGCGAGATTGGTTCCCGGCACCGGCTCCAGGTTGATGACGAGGTCCTCCGGGGCGGCGGAGCAGACGTCGATGCGGTGGACGAAGGCGAAGTTGAGATGGCCGGCACCGGAGCGCAGGAGAGCGAGGGCCGAGATGTCGCTGGTGAGGGAGAAGGGACCTTCCGCCGCCATGTCGATGTCGAGGAGTCGAGGGTGCTCAGATCGAGTTGTTTGCGATCGGCGAGAGGAGGGAGGGGGGCGATGGAAGAAGTGGAGTTTGTTTGTTTGTTTGCGTGGCGCGGGGCTGATGAGCAGTGGCGCATATAAATGGTCTCGAGCTCAGGATGGAATACGGACACAGAAAAGAAGCAGGTGAAGTTTGTTTGTTTTTTTTTTCCATTCAGTTGCGATTTTTCAGGAGCGGCAAAGGCACCGATTCGAATCGAATTATCCATGACGGCGCACCTGCTGTGATCAATCGGATTCATCCATGACGGCGTCAATTGCCTCTGGCTAATACGCGCCTCTGAAACGGCGTACAAGAAACAGAGTTCAGAAGTGGCAGGTGTTTCTGCAAACTGAACAAGAACAGGGAATGTGGCAATTCGTTTTCAGTCTGTCTTGCAAATCCTCATAGCGATGCTTGTGACTCCTCCATGGAAAAGAAGTCGATATCTTGGTTGCAGACTGAACAGAAAATGAGTGTGCTGCTTACCCAAGTCATGGATATTCTGCTCAAATTGTTCATGAAGGCTTTGCTGGCGGCATTGTTGAACCGATTGGCCATCGTGCCATTGAATTTCTATATGAAGCGTGTATGCCGACGACAATCATCCTGTTGGCCGGCCCAATTTGTTGTTCAGAAGGCGCGTGCAGTTGGCAGGATCCTGTCCATTTTCAGATCCTCTACAGGACTCTGCACTAATCTCAGTGCTCAGTCACACCAATTGTGGGCAGCGAGGAGGATCTCACTATATGTTCAGGCTTACTTGCCTGCTCAATTTATCCTTTCCCTGATAAGTGGCTTGAAGGAGAATCAGTCAACAATAGAGCTCCAAACCAAGAGGACAGTGGCCCAAGCTCTCCACGGCGGTCAGTGGATCAGAGCCAATTCAGGTGCGCGGTCACTTCTGCCATCATCTGAATGCATACACCTCTGGGAACTACGAGATTATTATACGCCAAGTAACATCAAAAGTAAGGGTTTTCGAAGATGGAATGTCTAATGTTTTTTTACCTGGGGAATTAATAGGACTATTGCGAGCGGAACAAGCAGGGCGGGCTTTAGATGAATCGATCTATTATCGGGCAATCTTATTGGGAATAACAAGGGCTTCCCTGAATACCCAAAATTTCATATCTGAAGCAAGTTTTCAAGAAACTGCTCGAGTTTTAGCAAAAGCTGCCCTACGAGGTCGTATTGATTGGTTGAAAGGCCTAAAAGAAAACGTAGTTCTGGGGGATTATACCTGTTGGTACCGGTTTCCAAAAATTTGTGCATCGTTCCCCACAAGACAAGAACGTTTATTTCGAAATTCAAAAAAAATCTATTCGCGTCGGAAATGAGAGATATTTTGTTTCTGCATACAGAATTAGTTTCTTCTGATTCTGACGAGCAATCCAGCTGCAAGGAAGACCAAGAGGACCAATTCATCTGGAGATGGACAGCAGACGAGACGAGCAATTTTTAAGGGGCAACAATGATCTGGAAGACTTGGGCTCCGCTCAAAGTAAACTTCTTCACTGGTTGGCTTTCCGGCGCCTTTACTGAACTGCTGAACACAGACAGCGACACTAAACTGGCAGCTTCCCACACCTGCGCAATGTGCGATCAGGAATCTGAATCAACAGATCTCATCACGCTCCTTCTCCAAACTGGAATGGTGCGAGATACTCAATCACCTGTCAGTTCACGGCCGCCGTTGTTTAGCCACTCTCTCAGGGCCACCGTCCATTCAGACTCTTCGCTGCAATGGAACTTGCAGCAATAGAAAGCCCGCACTGGCGGCGGCGACGAGGCATGAGCCTGCGGCCTCACGGACACGTTTACCCGGGTCACAGCGGCCGCGCGAGGGCTCTTCTCGAAGAAAGCGGCGGCGATTCAACGTTCCCCGCGTTCTCGAACGGCGAGCTTCCGGGCATGCTCCAACGGGACGCAGAGGTGCGCCCGGCCTCCGCCATGGCGCTGGCGCCATCCAGCTCCCGCGCGGCCGCCCCTGCCTGACGAGGACGACGAGCCGACTCCTTCGTGGGCAAACCCGTCCGATCTCGACCGCACGAGTCCGATCCAACGGCCGAAAAGACCCAAGGGGTGGTCGGTATTTCATATACCGTCCACCCCCGGGTCGGTATCTGCATGCGGCCGCTCGCCGGAGAGCCGCTGCTCCCCGAGCCCCTGGCCGTGCCGCACGAGCTCCGCGTCCACAGCAAGCAGCGGCTCGCCGGAGCGCCGTCACGTTGTGTCTAGCGCGCACGCCCCATACGCAACAGGGGCGCCTAGCTATCTCCTACTCGGTGTTGCGAACCATGGCAGGCGCCGCGCTGCATGAACGCCGCCTCCGCTTTGCGCGCCGCGGCTACCTCGACGGAGCGCAGCCGGTGCCTTGTTCAGACCATCGCTTCAGAGTCCCTCTCCTTCCTCCTGGTCCTGTGCATGAATTGAACACCTTCAGCTCCAACACACGCAGCGGGTCTGCCTTGCATTCGCGGTTCCTTCCTCCAAAAGCTCTAGCATCAGTGGGTTATTACAAGATGTCCTGCAAACCGAGCAAGGACAGAGGATGTGGCATTTTGTCTTCAGAGTTGAGATTGTTCACGCCTGACGTGCTTGGCATAATGACATTCACCTTTCGTTCATTTTGTTACTTATGGGAACTCGGGAAGGTAAGTCAAATAAAAGCATCTGACAGTGGTGGGTTGCCTACAAGTCTGATGGATAAGCTTGTGACTCCAACGAATTAGCACAGTACTGCTGTAGGCATGGGCGGTTACTTGTTAGCTCCAGAGATGAAGGTGCTGTTGTAAATGAAATATATAGTTCAGTCTCGTTTCCTGAATACGGAGTTTTTTTTTTAGACCAGATGTCTGAAGAATAATTGAGAAAATGACTGTACAAAGGAGAAACAAAATTATCGAGCTCTGCATTCTTTTACAAAATATTTCAAGCTTTGCATTGAACCTTGTAACAAATATGTCGTTGTTCCTCATATGCCAGTCTTATTTAGTGTTCAACTCAATGATTGTAAGTTGGACATAGGAATTTGCCCAGTACTCTGTTATCTAACAGAAGGGCCTTCTGAAGGAGCAACTGTCAACTTTGTGCTGTTTGGTTTGCTCAAATGTAACGCAATCTGATTACACGCGGTAAAGAATACCGTTTCGGCTGTTTGTTTCCAACACCTCGTAATCAGTTAACGACGTAATCATTTCCCAACCTATCTCTAAAAGACGAAAGCGCGGTTATTCCCTAAGCGGATAGCGGGTACACGTCGCCCGCCAACCCTCCAGCCGTCAGATCCACCCAGCTCATAACGCTGACCGTCCGATCGTTGATCGGTTCGGATCACTACCCATTAAGCCATATATCCGGGCGCTCACGAATCGTCGAGAACCCGCGCCCTCCGCGTGCCGCTTCGTCCGCTGGTCGCCGCCCTTCGCCAGTCCCGCCGCCACCGCTTTTCCCCGCCCGCCGCGCCGGCGGCCGCTCGCCCAGCCCCAACCCGCTGCCCTCCCTCTCCACTCCTCCTTGCGCCGTCGCAGTCGGGCGCCTCGGCCCACTTCTGTCACCGTCACCCTCCCCGACCCTCCTTCCGTGCCACCGAGCAGACCCTCTGCACTGCTAAAAGGAAGGTCATCACGACGGGCTCTGAGGTCTGCAGTGGGTGCCGCGACGCCGGCATACGCGCTGCACAGTGTCGCTCACCCCGTCGAGGACGCCGCGCTCGGAGATGGCCCTTCACCACCTGCAGCAGAATACAGCCGCTGGTAGATCTCAGCTTCCCACTTGATGACCTTTCCCAATTCCATTTATCCATCCAGATCTCAGCCTCCTCGTACTACCTGCATTCTATTAAAATTCGTATTAAGTGCTTTTGCTAGCCTCTGTCGTGCGACTCTTTGGTGAAGTGACAGAGGCATTTGTGAAGAATGCAAAGGCGTTTGTGAAGAAGGCAGAAACTCCATGAAGTTAACAAGCACTTGTAGACTGCCACTTCCAAGTTGGTGCATGCAATTTCATTTCTAATTTCCTTGCCTGGCTATGAATTTACTAGCTGTTCTCTCAGCAAATAATCTTATGACCTTACACTAAGAAAACATAGAAAAACGTTAAACAAATTATGAAAGTTCCATGCTCAGCTTATTAATTTGGATTACTCATGTACCACTACACAAGAGTCACTTGTAATATAACCACAGGGTTCAGATTTTCATTTATGTATGTATTTTAGATGCAATGTTTTTACATCTATCTGTTATTTAAATATTTCCAGAAATTAACAATGGCAAGATCATCAATTAGAGCCGCAAGAAAACAAATCCATCAATACCAAACTGATTCAGAATATGTACTTTTGAGCTTGCCTTGACTTCTGGATTTGCTCATCTATATGATAACAAGGACTACATAGGCAACAATACCCCTTTGAAAAGAGCTAAGAGTACACAAAACAATGAGGAACAGTAAACCAATAAGGTCTTGTGTCTACTATATTCTTGATATTACTTTACATAAGCCTAAAACCAAATTGGATTTATATCCAACATCCCCGCGGCATTTCCAACAGACTATTAAAAACAAGTTTCCAGAAACTTCTCTTTTTATAGGTGCGCGGAGAAATCCATCCATTATGATAAAGAGTTCTGTAGATTTTGATTGTATGTCTGCATAAGCTGCAGGATATGTTTTTCATGCACAGAAACTTTGTTATACATATGTCTGCATATGCATGACGAGGTGTCAGATAATCCCTATTCCCTATTTTAAAGGCATTGCAAAAGTAGGGACCAGACAAATCTACAAGCCAAAACATATATTCCCTTTTGGAGTATCCATAAGTAATGCAGTCTAGCCCATTTCACTGAATGCTTTTTTCTTCAAAAGTTAGCAACTGATCAGTTAAGTTATGCAAATTTTATGCCAATCTTTACCGGCTTGTGATCATCGTCACATTATGTTGCTTGACTTGGTTACCTGCCATTCAAAATTCATGAATAGTGATATTATATTCAGTAGTTGAACATGACAGAAATTGCTAACTGATCTGCAAATCTAAAGTCATAATCAGGTTTGTCTTATGAGGTTTTCCTAAATATTTCCTTACATGAAAGATCACTTATTTTTTATTTCTTTACTATTGAATGTTGCATGTTTAAACCCCTTTAATTGAAAAGTTCGTGATGCAATGGTATAGATGCAGCTTTTTTAACTACATTTGTATTAGCATAACCATTTATTCATACAAACTGTTTCCTAATCTTACTTTCTACTGGCAAGGTTGTTAAGAGATCTTGAGAAATCATGTCTGTGGTGATGCAAAAGGAGAAAACGCCGGTACTTGAACCTCAAACTACGTTACAACATCAAACTAAAAGGAGATATTCAGGTTTATATCTGTTGTCCTGTCATAGTTCAAATTTTTGAACACAAGTAAAGCACATTACCTGAGAATTTTGAAGCAGATAGTATAGTTGAATAGAGCTGTCCTGTATAAGTTTCTGACTAATGCTTACCTAATATATCATGATGTGTCATGAAGCAGAAGCTACAGAATTAAGATCACGCTGGAGGGGAGGTAGGAAGGAAAGTAGACAGAACTAGGGCCGGCTGCGTCCCGAGAAGGCGGCGATCTGCGGATCCCGATGTATCGTATCTGTTCTTGCTGAATATCGTTGAATTGTATTCAGATCAGGAGTGTTTAGGTCCTGTTTAAATTTCTATTCTAAATAAAAGAATCATTCTACATGTTCAATTGTGATGGTTAGCTGTTGCGCAAGAAATGATTTTGGCCGAGAGAATTTGAAATTGTTATTATACTGATGCAATTAGTATTGCCAAGTTATTTGATGTGCATATTGCCAAAGGATCTCTCAGTTGGATAGTTCCAACCAAAACGGTGCTTATTTATATCTCCTAATATTCATTTGATTATTTGTTGGCAGACAAGAGCTTGCACCCCATTTACATGGTTATTAACATCCAAATCAGGGGGGCAAGGTAACCCTTTGCACCAAACATAGAAACACTACTGGTCAGCTCGAATGGCGCAGCAACGCCGCGCCCCCGTGCTTTCTAGTACATATCCGATACCGCAGCTTCTACTGCGTAATCAGATACCGCACCGCGCCCACCTCGCGCTTCGCATGCACCAGCACTCCACCACCGCCAACTACTCTGCTCTAATCAATGCCAACTACGCGGCCAACTTCTTCTGATTACGTTACAGTGCGGTAACCAAACAATACCCGATTTCTGTTACTTCGTTTACGGTACCGCCGATTTCTGATTACATTCACATTAGCGTTACGGTGTCCCAACCAAACAGATGGTCAGTTCTTAACTAGTTAACTTCTAATAAAATTGATTCGCAGTTATCAAAGCGAGCTGCGGCACGTGAAAAATCTTTGCAACTGTGTTCTCCTCATCAAACTTCTAATAACATTGATTCACAGTTAGTCAGTTACAGCACGGTGCCCCATCCTTCCTATAGAGTTCCTATAGAGTACTTGATCTTCTCATCACCAGTAATTCTTCTCTGTTCCCAACTCCCAACCTTATACGGCCCAACATCTAAATCAGGCGGTCGCTTTTACAGCCCACAAAGGTAGTGACGTTTTGCAGCCTCCTCCGTCCTCCAGTCCTTCACCAGCCCAAGAGGTTGTTTGGCGCGCCGATCGGCCCGTCCACCGGAGGCCAACCAGATCGGACGGCCCCGATCTCCTCATCAAATCCCTGCGGAAATAGCAAGGGCGGCGCGGGTACCATCGGAAGAAAACCCTAGCTCTGAAGGCGTCAGCGTCACCCCATTCCGCCGACCGCAGCCGGAGTCCCGGGACCTGCTGCTTCGACGGTAAGTCCACTTCTCCAATCCTTTCGCTGAAATTTCTAGGTCCCTGTGTTCGAGGTTGCTGTGATCCTTACGCTGGATGCGCGATACACAATTCGCCTGACGTTGCACGGCGATTTTGGATGCTGTGTAGAAGCAGAACAGAAGGCTTGCGTGCTTAATTATACAAATTCTCGTAAGGCTATGAGCGAGCTTGTAATTTATGGTGGTCTGGAGATGATTCGTTGTCCCGTGGCCGTGTAATTTAGCAGCAATACTATCGTGACGTTTTCTGCTTAAATGCTTAGCAGTTAAATGTGTATGACTGTATGCAGAGTCTTGTTAGATTAGCTTCGGTGTTAATTTGGATAGCTTGCAGAGGTGCTCATTAGCAATATGTCTCTCAGGTCTCAGCTACTGTGTTTAGATTTTTGCAATGCTCTATATTTGATATCATGTGTCACTTGTAGTATGGATCACTTGTCCTGGCTGCCATAGATAATTCTTGGTGCATTTTGCTTCGTGCATTAGCCAATTTATTGCTCCTGTAGCTGTTTTAGTGTCATCTCATATCTCAAATTGAGGTGTTACTCTTCATTAGCTTGGGGTACCTTGTTGTGGGGTGTTGAATTTTGCTATACTTCTTGCAACTGGAGATTCTGATATCACTGACTGTAATACCTAGGAGGAGGATTGAAGATTTGTAAAGGCAGAGAAGATGGTTCTCAAGTATGTACTTCTGAACTTCCTACTTCTTTAGGGGATGTTTGGTACGCTTGCTGCTTCAGCTAGCCTCGCCTAGCCTGGCAAGGCAAGCTTTGCCGGGGAAGGAGAGCCAATCCGGCTCGCCTCAAGAAGCAAGGAAATTCTTGCTTTCACAGACTTCGAGGCAGACGGCAAGACAACCAAACGCAGAGCACAGGTGGCTCTCCTTGCTCAGCTAGGCAAGGCAAGCTCCATCAAGAGATCCAAACGTGCCCTTAGACACTTCTCTGCTTTGTTGTTGTGCACATGTGTCATAAAATGCAAAACCAGTACTTATATTTGATAAATTGTGTCAACACAGGACAGAGCTATGCCGTTTCAGTGGTGCCAAGATATACCCAGGAAAGGGCATCAGATTCATCCGTGCGGACTCTCAGGTAATCTTTATCTTCTTAGGATTCCTTTAGTTTATTTCCGTGTTACTATAATCTTTGGTACTGAACTAAATTGTGCTTCATGCTCAAATCAAATTTTCAGGTCTTCCTTTTCGCCAACTCCAAGTGCAAGCGCTACTTCCACAATCGCCTCAAGCCGGCCAAGCTTACATGGACAGCCATGTACAGGAAGCAGCACAAGAAGGTCTGCGAATATCTTCTTCTTTTGTAATTGCACATATAGGTCATCTTATGTCTACTCATATACTAGGAGTGAATATCAATGTACTTTGAACTATGTAAGAGTACAATGATCATGTAGTTAAAATTTTGACTCATTGAGCTTTCACCCTTTGGGCAGTATTAAAAAGCTGTTGGACCTATCAGTTATACTCTGTTATTTCTACAGCCGAACAAGTTAATTTGTCTGTTTTGTTTTCCATTCTTACTGGTGTCACTTGCCAATTAGTTACAATCCTGAAAAGTTACATGTTTGACTTAAATGAATCACTTGCCATGTTTGTCAAGATTTTTCTGGAGCATACATTTTAAATATTGCATAAATCATGTGCAATTGTCTACCGTTGCCTATTCCAGTTTTCAGTAATACTGTTCTTGTCATTTTTTAAATATCTGTTTTCAATTGAAGTAACTACAATCTGTCCTGAGGCACATGTAACTTTTCCTCGTACTTTCTTATGCATATGGTTATAGGATATCCATGCTGAGGCTGTCAAGAAGAGGCGCCGCACCACCAAGAAGCCATACTCCAGGTCTATCGTTGGTGCTTCCCTCGATGTCATCCAGAAGAAGAGAGCAGAGAAGCCTGAGGTCCGTGATGCCGCCAGGGAAGCAGCTCTACGGTAAGTCCCTTTTCTGCATTTGGTACAGCAAACTTGTAACATCAGTATTGACTTGGTTATTGTCAGATGCGGACTTAAAAACACATTGTGAACTTCCATTTTGCTAGTTATGTGTTTGAAGATGCTATTACCTCTCTTATTTTCTGCTTGCGTATGTCTGGTTAGTTATGTGTTTTGGGACATTGACATGGTGTTTGAGCCTTTTCTAGTCATGTGTATTAGCTAGGCCTATTAGAACTAGTATAATGACGATGACTTTTGGTGACTAATCTCAGTGTAGTTCATGCCATAAAACTAAGCATTTCTATTTATATCTCTTGTCAAAATTCAAGGAATTGGATGTTAACAGCTTAACTTCTATAAGTAGTACCTTTGATGCAACCTTCTGTCATTCTGTGTAGCCATTTTTTCAGTACATGTATCGTACCCATGTCTGTGATTTTTTTTTGTTCCTCTTTAGTCGATGCACTTTCTGGGCTTCATGCTGTATTTAGAGTGGAGTGTTTACTGATAATTGTATAACAATGTTATAACAGTGAGATCAAGGAACGCATCAAGAAGACTAAGGACGAGAAGAAAGCTAAGAAGGCCGAGATGGCGAAATCTCAGAAGACTTCTGGGAAGGCCAGTGCTCCCAAACCTGGGAAGGGCCCCAAGCTTGGCGGTGGTGGCGGGAAGCGCTAGATGCTACCGTTGTCTTGTTGATCAGATGTGATCCAGTTACATAACATAGTACTTATCCTTGGAGGAAGTTTTGCCGTGCCTTATGTTTTGCTGTTCACCCCCTATACTTGACTACCTGAGCTTACTGGAGGGCCCTGATGCTCTCGGTGTACCCTGTTTATCTACAGGCTTTGACACTATTAATGGTTATGAAAATGTTCTATTCTTATGCTGAGCTAGTCGTCTTTTATATAGGCTTGGACGCTATAACCTTTCAATGTTATGAGACTGTTCCCTTTTTATGTCGTTGATCAGTATGGTGAATAACAGAATCCCTGCGTTTCACTACACGCCTCAACTCGCGGCCGCTTGGGTGGCTCCCGCTCTGCCCCGTGGCTGGAGTTGAAGGCGCCTCGTCCTCCAGGCACTACTGCCAACTGTAGTAATTGCACGGAGCTTGTACGTCTGGATCTTTGGCGTACCTGTTGTTTCGCCGTACTACTGGAGGATCTGATGCTCTTGGTGTACCGTGTTTATCTACATACGACAGGCTTCGACATATTAACCTATCATCAACGGTTCATGTTCTATATGAAAATGCTCTTTTTTGGATGCTGAACTAGTCGTCCTTAATCTTGCATTGCATCTAAAGCTCGTCCGCTCTTGTAGCCAAAAAACTGTTGGAGCCTCACCTCACCCAGTCACCCTCAGTCTAATAGAGTCCATCCCGTGTCAAATTGTCGATGTCCCCGGCAACCCCGGGCAGTAGCAGCACGCCAGTTCTAATTGCACGGAATCTGGTACGGCCGGCCGGATGTTTGGAGCTGATGCCGCAACAGCTGGAGCTGATGCTGATGTGACGTTGCCGTCAGCTCAGTAATCTCGCCGCCGGTCAACAGCAAACCCATGGACACGCGGCGTTTCTCCACGACTTGCTTTGCGTACGTCCTGATCGACACCCGTGGGTGGGTTCCCGATCGAATCAGGCACGTCGGCCGAGCCCGTAGCGCACGTGTTACGTGCCTACCGCTTCCGTCCCCGGGACACGGTGCGGATTGGCACGCTGATCTGGATAGGCATCAAGCTCGCTTGCTGTGCCAAGACGAGCCGTGCTGCTTTCCCGATGGCGACCTTCACATGCCATGCACTACTACAGCTGCCCACACTCCCTGCCGTACGTGCCAGTCGGGCTGGGCAATCAACACTCATGTTCCACACGCCCCATGAGCGTACGTAGCACGTGGTAGGCTGGTAGGTACGTAGCGGCGACGCCCCACGGTCCACCGTGCCAGGGCCAAACTTTTTCCCCGCACTTTTCCCGTGCCGGCGACGGCGATCACCGGAGATATTTCCCCGGGGAACGTACGTGGCCGCCCCGCCCACGCGGCAGGGAGCCGTACGATCCCACCCACTTGGCTGCTGCCGCGCCGCCTGGCACTCTGGCATCCGTGACCTCACGAGCCAATCGTCGTGTCGCGTGTCGTGTCGCGCACCCGCTGCCCCGCCACGCGCGAGGCGCCACCAGCCCGCGGCGCGATGCGATCTGCGATGCTCTGGACCTCTGGTGCCTGCGGCTGTGACCTCTGGCTCTACTACTCCGTACCGCCAGTTGACCAGTGAGCTTGCGGCTGTCGTTTCCCGCGGCCGTGATGCTCGCGGTTGCGGCCGCGGGTTAAGTTCAATGCACGGAATAATCACCGTACCGGCCGAAACGAACGTCTCGGCGGATGACACTGACTCTGTCCAGGTTCGATGTGAATGTTGCCGATCCATTGAATTACCGGAGCCGCTGATTTTTATTTTACCCAAGCCGCCGCGGTAACAGCGGCGTCCCACCAACTCGGGTATCAGGTCGCATTCTCACCGGCTCGATCGGGCAGCCAGGTTCAGCGCACCGAACAACTGGCGCCGGTCCAGTGTCAGCTCAGCTTGTACCACACTACCACGCGTGTCGCTGTCAGCGGTCCAGTGATGCGGATAAGAACCACGCATGCATGATAAGCGTACCGTACGATCTCGATCTCATCTCCTCCCTCCAGCACGATTCATTCAAACGCAGCACAGCTCCGATCCACATCCCCCGTCGATCGTGTGCGCTAATTCATGCAATTCGAGGTGGTGGTGGTAGGTGATTCGATGCGAAGCCCGGCCGAACGGTGCGTCGCGGCCACGGTGCCGGCGCCGGAGATATATCTCCCAGCCGAGAGCGGCGCCGCCCGTCAAACCGCCGAGGACGACCGGTGCCACGGCACCGCCGCAAGAGCGCCGGCACTGACACCCGACAGCGACGCCACCGCAGCTCAACACCCCGCCCGGGCAGGCGGCCACAGCCTCAGCCAACCACGTCGCGCCCCGGCGACTCCACCACGTGCGTCCCCCTGGCGGCGCCACACGTCCCCTCCCCTGCAACCCGATGCGCGCGCGCGGCGCCTCGAGCCGCCTGCCTGCGCTTTTCCCGTGCGGGCGCCGCCGGCCGCCGGGGTCACAGGAGCGGGACTCGTGTCGACACGCGTCCGGCCCGCGCAACACGTGCCGATTACATGATTGGATCGCATCGCCCGCCGCGCCGGTGGTCGGCCGGGGGTGCCTTTCCGGGCGGGCGGCATGTGTCCGGCGGGTTCGGGGGCTCGCGGTGGCTTGGCCTCCACGTATGCGTGCGTGGCGGGGGGCTAACCGCCGGCCGGAGGAACGAAACGAACAGTGCGGGGGGAAAAAGCGCCGGAATATTTTATGTGCGGGGTGGAGCGTGCGTGGAGGGGATAGGGATGCTGAGGTAGCGGGCGAATCTTCTCGAGGCATGCCGATGCGGGCGGCGCGTGCATGTGGCCGCGCCCCGGTGATCGCGATTCCGACGCCCGTGGATGGATGGGTCTGCCGCCTGCGTGCGGGGCGGTTGTAACACGAGTCCTGCCCGTGAATGAAAGAAAACATGCGCATCGTGGATCGTTTTCCGGCATGGTCGTACGTGGATCAAGTTCACGGCATTTCGTAGGTCATAAAACTCGTGGAAAATGAGTATGCAACGAACGCAATGAGAGATTGAGAGGGGAATCATCGGAGGTGATAAGTACGTTCTAGCTACTCGTCATTGACAACGCATGGAAAAGCATCCTTTTCGTTCGGCCTTCTCGAGACGTGTACTCCATTTTCCAGCGCCGTGCTAGCTTTACATTTTCCCAAAATAAAAGAAAAAAGGGGAAATTCTTTTCTTTTTTTAACGGAGAAAAAAGGATAATTCTTATCCCCGGTCGCCGCTCGCAATCCCTACACGTCCAAACACCGCCCCTAGCATTCGCATACTCGTATTTCCCATCGCGGATATACACTCCAAATACATTTCCCCAAAAAAAGGCTGTTGCCATCCATAGGTCCCAAGGCCGCTGCTGGCTCGCTGCACGCCTGCAGGGCCGGCATGCCGCGCCGCACCGCCTCGGGCGGCGACCAACCGCGGGCCGGGCCGCATCCGCATCGACCCGTCCCGATTCTGCTGAGCTCGGCCGTGACGTCACCCGGCGCGGCCCCGTCCAATCCCGGGCCGCTGAGGTGGCCGTCCACGAGCCTCCCCCACCTTCCCCGAACCCACCACCTCACCCTTCTCCCCCGCCACACGTGCCCCCTCCCTCCCTCCCGCTCACGCTCTCTTTCCCGCAGCCGCCGACCCGCATTGACCACCTCCCCGCCGAAGCTTCCAGACCGCCGCCGAGCGCCCGAGGCCCCCCTATTTATCCCTCCCCCGCCCGCGGTTCCCACCTTCAAGAACATCGCGGAATCCACAGGACACAGCCAGACCTCTCTCTCTATCTCTCTCTCTCTCTCAACCAGCAGCCACCGCCGCCGGAGCTCATCAGGAGAGAGAGCCAGCCGATTGATTGATTGATTCCAGCTTCAAAGTTCACCACCGACCGACCGATCGCCATGGGAGTGCCGGTGGTGAGGAGGGAGAGGGACGCGGAGGCGGAGCTGAACCTGCCGCCGGGGTTCCGGTTCCACCCGACGGACGACGAGCTGGTGGAGCACTACCTGTGCCGGAAGGCGGCGGGGCAGCGCCTCCCGGTGCCCATCATCGCCGAGGTGGACCTCTACAAGCTCGACCCCTGGGACCTGCCGGAGCGCGCGCTCTTCGGCATCAGGGAGTGGTACTTCTTCACGCCCAGGGACCGCAAGTACCCCAACGGCTCGCGCCCCAACCGCGCCGCCGGCAACGGCTACTGGAAGGCCACCGGAGCCGACAAGCCCGTCGCGCCCAGGGGCCGCACGCTCGGGATCAAGAAGGCGCTCGTGTTCTACGCCGGAAAGGCGCCGCGCGGGGTCAAGACCGACTGGATCATGCACGAGTACAGGCTCGCTGACGCCGGACGCGCCGCCGCCGCCAAGAAGGGATCTCTCAGGGTAAGCACCACACGATGTTCCGAATGTTTTGTTTTCTCAGCGATCGATTTGATCGATTTGAGCAGAAAGTTGAACAGATTAACTGAATTTTCGATTGATTCGTGCAGTTGGATGACTGGGTGCTGTGCCGGCTGTACAACAAGAAGAACGAGTGGGAGAAGATGCAGATGGGGAAGGGGTCCGCCGCCGGCGTCGGCGTGGCGAAGGAGGAGGCGATGGACATGGCCACCTCGCACTCGCACTCGCAGTCCCACTCGCACTCGTGGGGCGAGACGCGCACGCCGGAGTCGGAGATCGTCGACAACGACCCGTTCCCGGAGCTCGACTCGTTCCCGGCGTTCCAGGACCCCGCGGCGGCGATGATGGTGCCCAAGAAGGAGCAGGTGGACGACGGTATCAACGCCGCCGCCGCCAAGAACAGCGACCTGTTCGTTGACCTCAGCTACGACGACATCCAGAGCATGTACAGCGGGCTCGACATGCTGCCGCCGCCAGGGGAGGACTTCTACTCGTCGTTCTTCGCGTCGCCGAGGGTCAAGGGCAACCAGACCGCCGGCGCCGCCGGGCTGGGCCCCTTCTGAAGTGATCGCGCCCGTGCAGGATGGAGGACGACAAGACGGTGGCGTCGCCAAGGCTGCGGCGAAGTCTGTGAATATAGCGTAGGAGTCGAACCTGAACCTGAACCTGGTCGGGGTTACAGGGGTAAAAGTGTCGGTGTAGCGTACATGGAGCCGGCCCGGGGTTGGCGCAGGATCATTCTTTTGTTTTCACCTTTCACCGCAGACGGTAGATACTCTCTCTCGTATGTGTGTAGCTCTTTGCTCCTCTTCAACAGAACCGACGAAATTTTGCTGTTCCTGTTTACTACCGCGTGCCTGTGCAATGCCTTGCCTAGTGTTGAGTGATCTTTTTTCCTTTTGAAGTGGAACAGGAGCACTGCTACCCTGTGTTTGAGCTACTCTGCTTGTTACGTTGGCGAGCTTGCAGCGACAATGGTGAGTTGCAGTCTTGCAGCAGCTTCACAGGGATAACGAACGGACGATGCTATCTTGCAAACGTGAAACGTGCAAGTGTGCAACACGATAGTCTGCAACAGGGTCAAATTTGTGAGAACGGTGACATTACGGTCAGATTGTTAGAGCTCGGAACCAGAACTCCCACTGGGAAAGGGTGAGATCTGTGAGAAGGGTTTCTGAGTGGTTCAAAACAGGCGGGGTGAGACTTAGAAGGGTTTTTAAGTGGTTCAAAACGGGATGTGAACATCTGATTTCGATCGAACTTATTTCCATCAAGCAGAGGCACAAATTCAGTACAATACCAGCAGGACGTCCTTTTTTTTGATACATTTGGTCTTGCGGATCACTGAAAGCATCCGGCAATTTTGACGAAAACGGATTTTACATCGTGAAACAAGCTATTGCGCCATGGAAGGAGTGGAGAGCACAGCTCGATTCTTATTGATACCGAATGGTTCAAATAAGACAAAAGAAATCGGGAGAAATCAGACTAGAGGACTCCCCCGAGGTCAAATGAGCAGAAGCTCGCGAGGCGATGGGACCCTGTGGTCGGGGAAGCAAGAATATTTGTGGGGTTTGTCCATACAACAACAATACAGACTAAGAGGATCATCAGATATCCTTGAAGGCAGCAAACAGATTCCCGTGGATGTAGTCGTTGTCGACAAGGCTCACCAGGTAGTAGCTCTTCTGAACCTGAAATGAGCAACCGGGAAATATTGTTAGGAAAACTTGAGGAGAGTGTGAAGTGACTAGTCCTACAGGAGAACAGAAGTGCGATCTTCCCATCCAGTCTAGTACATCGACACGCTACTGTTTGATGGGTAAATTGTGCAGGTTGGGTTCCCTAGTGGGATGTTGTACATCTAAAACGAAAAGGCGAAAACAGAAATTTCAGCGCAGATGACAGAACAAATAGAGCTGCCATTTCAGACAAGCGCTGCAAGGTGTTGTCTTTTCTGGCAAGAGGCTCTTGGGCTCACAGCAGAAAGTGTATGTAGTGGTAGCAGTGAACTGCAGATATGATACCAAATTGCAGAAACAAGAGGCTTAAAAATGATGTACGACAATTCAAAAGAACATGCTTTGCTTGTTTGGCGGCAATCTTTATTATGCATATTTGACAGCCTTACTGTAGCCTAAAGGGAACAAATATTACGCGCAAGTCTGTGATGAAGAAATTACCTTCTCTAGTAGCTCCCTAGAGGAGTCACCCTCGGAGAACAGGCTGGCCCATCCCCTTGTCCAGATTTCGAATGCCTCATCCTTCCAAACCATAAAACTTGCCGAATCAACAACTGTAGGTTGGATAATCTCCTTGCCAGGGAAAACACCCCATGTGACAGCATTCACAGCATTCGCTGGAATATTCGAGGATGATTCTCCATCCTTGTTCACAGCGATGTATGTGAGAGAAGGGAATGATTTGATCTTCTCAACTAGCTGATCCAACTTCTCCTTTGCACAGAAGAATTCCAGGTAGGCCTTCTGATAAACGTAGCCTCCTGGACCACCCCAACCTGCAGAACAGGGCACAAATAAACAGGTCAGAAAGACTCATGAGTTACTTCGTTCTTGACAGGAACAATCTATATGTAATTTTCCAGACAATTTAGGAAACCAAGAACTGCTATATATGGCAGACTCTCCCTGCAACTAGTTGGTACTATGCCTATAATCACAATGATCGTGAATCCTACATCTGATGTGTTTGGATACCTATGAGTCAACTTGACCTACAATTCCTAATTATAGTTTCATGATTCACTAAAAACATGAATTACTGAAATTTGGGTATCCCTGCAACAAAATTAAATTGAATGGCATTCTTAAAATGCTGCTCCCAGGAAGCCAGAA
The DNA here is from genome assembly GCA_033239725.1 of Echinochloa phyllopogon. NCBI lineage: Eukaryota > Viridiplantae > Streptophyta > Magnoliopsida > Poales > Poaceae > Echinochloa > Echinochloa phyllopogon. The sequence goes on along the minus strand of BTCW01000009.1, from coordinate 2,491,855 downwards.
CCACCAAGCATAAAAAAAAATACATTCAGCTTACCAACAGTAGGCGAGTCAGATTTCTCTCCATTTACAGCAGGTTGGCTGTTGATGGTAAGGAAACCCTTCTGGTTAATCTTCACCAGCTGCTCATCAATAATCGTTGTCTCTGGTTGAAGACCATCCAACTCTGACCATGGGCTACTTGTAAGTTTCCCTTGACAGAAGTTTGTAAAGCGCTGGAAATGACAGAGAAGATTGGAATTCAGCAGGCTTAGCAAAAGATTAAAAGATGACAACTTGTATGTCACGCAGGCCAATAATGCATCACACAATTTAACAGTTACCTCACTAATGTCCTCCACAGATTTCAGTGGAACAGCCCATTCCTCTTGGAGCTTTTTACCACGCCCACGCGGCCTTGTGAACTGTTTAAAATGAGTAGATAATTACATACAACTAGGATATTATGAAAAATAGTGATCACAGAAAGCGATTTGAGTAACCTTGAATAACTTGTTTTTGTTGACCAAGCCTACAGTAAAGGTATAGCAGCTGGAGGGTGATGGCAGTATACAAACTAAGAAAAAATTCCATCGTGAAACACCATAGACCTGAACAAAAGGATACTGAATTACCTGATGGTCAGTAAGTGCTCCATATGATGGGTTCCGGGAATCACCCCACCGTCCTTGTGGATACTGATCCCAACCTCGAGTCCTAGAAATATAGCTCTTCGGTCTGTTAGCCCTGCACAGTCATCGACGTTCATTAGACTGGGTTAGCATGGCACAAAGACCTGAATCAATTTAACATAAAAGAAAACTACAATCAACTACCAGAATATAGGCCGAACATCCTCTTTAACACGGAAAACATTAGTTGGCGGCCTCCAAGGTAATGGCCTTGAAACCTTGGACTCCTCGATTAATCCAAGATTCTGGTGGGGATAAAATAGTTGTTAGCAACAGAACATAACAAAATATGAAATCAAGAAAAACATGGAATTACCATCAAAATTGCTAAAGCAGACTTCTCCATGTTTAGTGTGTAAAGGTGCAAAGTCTTAATGCCAGTAGCTAGGATTTTCTTGCACATCTCAGTGCCAAGGTGGACTCCATATGCTTTGACGGCCTCCTCATTGTCTTTAATAGGATCCAGTGCAGCAGTAATCTCAGCAGGTATCTGTCAGACATTCAAAGTCTGGTGAGAACTCAAAATGTTTGAAGGAAAAGAAAATGACCTGTGCATTAACACAATGATGCTTTCAGTTTTGAAACCATGCATTAACCTTGGTGTTTGTTGTACATTTACCAACATGTACAATAAACTATCTGTATATTAACAGTAGTGTGGTGTGAATTTGAAAGTTTCCATTTATCTTGAGGAATACCTTATGGTGTTTGCACTATATTTACCTACACGTGCAAGTGGAAAAGTTATTCTCTTTTCAAATTCAGGAATTGAGATAACAAAATGCAAGCAAAGTGGGAACGCTATTCTCCTATTCAAATTCAGGAATTGAGATAACAAAATGCAAGCAAAGTGGGAAAGCTAATTTATGCATAAACACATACCAAATTGCCAACTAGAATTGGCTGCAAGCAATTACTAGTGGTGGAGCTACCAGCAACAATTCGTACCTTAGTTTTGCAGAATCCAGTCATGCGCACGAAACCCTTGTAGTTATTTATCGGCATTATGCCAGGAACAATGGGACAAGTAATACCAATTTGACGGCAGTCGTTCACAAACTTGAGAAAGATGTCAGTATCATAGAAAAGTTGTGTGACAATAAGGTCAGCGCCAGCATCAACCTACAGATAAAAATGTATAATGAGAGAGAAGCTAACAAAAAATAATGCTATACTTGAAAAAACCCTGCAAGTGACATCATTTACAGCATTATACATTTTATTTCAGCGTATTGTCTGGTTCATGAAGCAACAAAATTTATTGTGCTATCATGTTGAATTGGGAAAGAAAAAGAAAAGCAAGTAAAGAGAACCTTTCTCTTTAAATAGGCAAGATCATTGCTATATGCTTCCAATGTAGCACCTCCCTCGCTTTGTATCGCATCAGGATGTGCCTCTGACATTTGGGAAAAAAGATATGTCAGATAAAGCATCCAACGTACAAGGTTGGGACTTGAAACGATCTCTATAGGCAAGGAATGTTTAGCTGACCTGGATACCCAGCTACAGTTATGCCAAAATAATCACCATACTTGGATCTAATATGCTGCACCTGCAAGTAAAAAACAGAAGACAGTTTGAATCAGAGGTGGTTTCTCTGAGGATTCACATGGATTAATCTAGTTTCCTACATATAACAGCTGATGAGGCAGCAATAAACTAGTCATCATGCCCATGTCTGGCAAATGAACTTAATGGGTTCTGTTGCCTTAAATGCAATCTTACCAGATCAAGAGCACAAGCAAATCCGCCTTCAACTTGCACAAATTTGTCTTGCCCATGTGGAGGATCCCCTCTAAGTGCCAAAACATTTTGAATCCCATTGGATTTGATGGTTTCTAAAGCATGGTCAATCTTCTCGACTGGCATGTTTGTACATGTCAGGTGCATCATAGTTTCCACACATACCTACAAAACAGAACCAGTATAACCAAGCATTCACTATATGTACTTATGGATTCGGTGCAGGGGATAAATCAAAGATGCAAAAGGAACTATAAGCGATCAATTATTTTGAGAATATTGAAGCAGTTCAGAACAAAATAGCACTAACGGTGGATGGTCAAATCGAACTAATATATAAGCCGGATATGCAGCAGCAAATTGTCATGACGATGACTCAGTGCTATACTGCTATATGTGCGCTCAGCAGAATTGTAGCTAAGGAAACACTGACTCCACAGGGAACCAAGGCAAACACATAGCAGATATTCCATCCAAAGCCCACCATCAGTGGCATCACAGACATGTAATCCAATCCAATCTGTGACATCTGAACTCATTCTATGATAATCTATCAAGAAAACTAAGCAAGGAAATTTCAACTTCAATCCACCAGGACCTTGCTCACTATGTATCACCCCACCACGGATATTATCAATATCGGAAGTCAGAGTACATGGATTCTAGTACAAAACCGGAGTATCAAATGTGGTGCATTTCCAGAGAACTACTAGTGCATTAGGAATCGACTTCCTTTTAACTATGATAAGAACTCACAGTACACATAACCAGACTAACTAAATGACATGGAATAAACTAATACAATACAAGTGCCCAAATGCCATCATTTCACATGCCATCCTAACACAGTATAAAACTATGGATACACCCATTAGTTTCAACTGAATAAAACTATGGACAATCTAAATTATGTGAGGAGTAAAAACCTATTCAAATGAACAGCAGTTAATAAAATTTCATGCTAATAAAATCACCACCAAGAATCCAGCAGTGCACATATTCAGAATTTCGCCCAAATCCACACTGGCAAATCAGAGTCAAATCACCATCCCAAACATTGGCATTCATCAAACACACTGCCCCCTCGGCCCTCACGCAGAACCAATCCAACCAAGAGAATGCATACCGCCACATCCACCGACGCATTACTCCGCGCCCAGACAGATCGAACCGCAGCCAACACTTAGGCCATTATTGTCCGGTGACAGAAACAGATCAGATCAGATCGCGCGCGCGGTCGAGCGAGCCAGCAAGGACACACGTACGTACCATGTTCTGCATGCGGTTGGCGATTTCGAGGGTGAGGTCGGCGGTGGATCCCCCGGCGCCCCAGGTGATGTCGCAGAAGGACGGACCGTGCGACACCATGCGGTCCATCCGCTCGAAGAGGTTCTCGACCCCCTCATCGGTCTTGGGCGGGAAGTACTCGAACGAGAACACCGTCCGGCCATCCGCCGCGGCCTCCTGAATCTTCTCGATCACCTTCATCTTCGAACCTCAGGAGCTTCGCCGCCGCGTGCGCGCGCTCTAATGGCGAAGAGGAGGAGGGGACTGGGTGCGCAGGCAGGTGGAGTGGGTGCGGGTGGGTTTATACGGGGAGATCTGAGCTTACCAACCCCCCGTTGTTGGATGGGCTCGGTCCACGGTGGTCGCCTCTTCGACGAGAGGCGGGGCCCGCATGATGATTTCTGTGGTGGGTGTACGAGAGGCGAGTCCAGGAGAGAAATGGTAGGACGGGTGCAGGTATCGCTGTCGTGCACCAACCCAAAATGTGGGTAGCGCGATGGCCACTCGTGGTCGTGGTCGTGGCAACGCGATTAGAAAATCGGAACGTGCTGCGTGGTTGCATCGCTGACGGGTGGGCCCGGGAAAATAATTTAGCATTTCTGCTGCTCTTTTGCATTCTTTTTTTTTCTATGCAATATCTAGTGTTTGGAGTGGAAGGTAACCAGTTCCTAACCATAGCAACTCAACTACTCTTGATTCCATCGAGATCCCCCAGTGAACTTCTGCTGAATTCGTGACTTGGCTGGGCTACTTTGAACACAACAACTCTTCATATCGGTTGTTGCTACTTGACAGTTGAATTTTATAGGCAGAACTGTGATTTCGTTAGCAACGTAGCAGTAGTAAAGATTAGGCAAGACGTCGATATATCACAATGACAAAACCTGGGCAGGAAGAAGCGAAGAACACTCCCCTTCACCAATATTAAAAGAAATCCCCGTCAGAAAAAAAGGAGTGAAGAACATCATGCCAGTTGCCAGGCTACGAGCCCCCGGGGTGAGCGACTGAGCCGTCTGAGCGTGACGTGGACAACGACGACTACGTGTGTAACATGCTGTAAGAGCCCATTCAGCTCATTTAATGACGAATCCCTTTCGGCCCAATAAGTAAGCCCGTTACATTCGGCCCAACCAGGCGTAACCCAATCTGCAGCACGAGCTCAGCAAACGTTATCCGCTTCAAAGCCGAGAGGCCTCGCCACTCGCCCACCTCTCCAGCCAAACCCACCCCCTTCCGCTCGCCGCGCTCTCCTCCTCCGCCATGGCGGCCTTCCCCTCCGCCTCCCCGTCGCCGGCGATCTCCGCCTCGACCTGGCGCATGGCGTCCCTCCGCTCCGCACTCCCCACGCTCCGCCCCTCCCCGGCGGGCAGGCTACGGTCGTCCTTCTCACCCGCGGCGGCGGCGGCGGCCACGGCGGCCTCGGTTAGCTGCCTCGGTTCATTCTCCGGCCTCGCGCCCGTCTCGAATCTTCTCTCCCTCGGTGCCGGTAAAGGAATTGTACCGATCTCTCTTATATTAGTGGAGCGACGCCGAGATTGCAGTGTGCTAGTTGCGGGGGTGGTAGAGATACAAGAATGGGTCAGAGTTTGGCAATTTGCAACTTTTAGAGAATAGTTGTAAGTTTAGGAGCGTCAATTCTTAATACATCCTAATGCACTACAAATGTGAAAGTATGTCATGGCATGTAGTGTTTTAGAACAATTGTAAGTTGTTGTAGTTTAACAATGCTCAACAGTCAGCACGTAAAAGTTGTTAGCTACAAGTCGACAGTATTGCTTTCTATTTCACAAAAAATAGTTATGTTTTTATATGTGTTAATACAAGTCGATAACTTTTTCAGCAATCTTACCCAGCGGTTTGATTGGCCGTTCTAAAATGGCAATGTGCACATCTACAATTGTCTACCTATTGCAGTCTTACCAGCTTCACTGTGCTTGTTAGCTGTTACTGTGCCCAAATATATTAGTGTACCAGCCTTTTCACTCAAATTTCATAAGAAAGTTGCAGTCCTGACAAATTAGGCTGTTTTTTTATGCATTTTTGTATAAAATTTCACCTACTGATGTTGTCAAACATACTGTAGAGAACTCAAGTTTTGAGCATCGGTTGTTCAGCATTGACGCTCGTGGAAGGATAGTTGCAATGCGGCATGGGAGACGTGTTCCTAAACTTAACAGACCTCCAGATCAGAGGAAAGCACTTCTGCGTGGGCTTACCACACAGCTGCTGAAGCATGGAAGGATAAAGACTACGAGGCCAAGGGCAAAGGCAATGAGGAAGTATGTTGACAAGATGATCACACTGGCAAAGGATGGATCTCTTCACAAGAGGAGACAGGCTCTGGCATTTATTTATGAGAAGCATATCGTCCATGCCATGTTTGCTGAGGTTGCAGACAGGTATGGGGAAAGAGAGGGTGGTTACACGAGGATCATCCCAACATTTCCAAGACGGGGAGATAATGCACCTATGGCATACATTGAGCTTGTCTAGGTAATGAATTTCTTGCTGGTACATGATGTCTAAATTCTGAAGTTCCAAAGCCGATATAGGGGAGAAGTGTATTTTAGCAACTTTTGAATAATAAGAGAAACTAGTATTCTTTATGCTTACTTGCTTAGAGCTGCAATAGTTTTATTTGTGATTATGGTCTTGGATCTTGGTGTGCGTCCCTAGATACAAATTATACAACTAGTTAATAAGAGATGTTTCGGACTTGCAGTGAGCTCTATTGAAAAGGGGAAAAAGAAAATTAGTTCAGTTACATTACATGCCCTTTAGTTATGTATCTTGTGTGTACGCAGGAATTTTATTCCACTTCCTGGTACTCATGGGCCACGAGTTTCTTATGACTCATGTCTTTTTATCTGTAGGGTCTTCCATTGGTTGCAGTGGTTTCATGGGTGCTGGGCAGGTTGAGTGGTCATGTCTGCAAGCTGCCCTTTGGATGCCTTTCTTAAGTTCTTTTGTAACAAAGTGTAGATCATGCGTGAAATTTTGAACAGTCAGTATCGTCCTGTAAACTGTAAGTGACAAAGTACTATGCTATATTTCGGCAAGAGTTGCTGCAATTGCATATCAATAAGCTCGGAGTATTGTGTGTTCTCTGTCCAATGGTTCCTTTCCTACAGTTTGGTGGGTACGCCTTTAGTCAAGCCATGAACAATTTTTTCTTTAAAAAAAAAGGCATGAACAATTTTGCACTGTCGTCCTCTACACCGTGGTTAAATCAGCTTGGAGATCAACTCTCTATTACCATTTACGGGGATGCTGGAGGCGGCAGTAGCCCTCAACATTTAAATTTATAAGTTGCTCTTGAGTTTCATGAAAATCTATGCCGTATTGAGACAGTTAATTTAAGTATAAGGCAACAATAAAGCAACAAGGTCAGGATGGCCGAGTGGTCTAAGGCGCCAGACTCAAGTTCTGGTCCTCTAACGAGGGCGTGGGTTCAAATCCCACTTCTGACAGTATTTTTTTTTTTGCGATTCCATTTTTTTTCCTCTAACGAGGGCGCTGGTCCGAGCCGTACAGGCCTGAGCTTACGGGCGACGGCAAACTCGCGAAATTCCCAGCCGCGGCGGATCGACCACACGGCACTACGCTCCGAATGCTTCGCAAGCGTCGTCGCCTCCGCCTCCTCATCTCCTCTTCCAGCGCAGCGCTCGGTCCTCCGACCTCCGCCTCAACAGCAGCGCCGCCTCCGATCCGCCCACGCGACGATGCGCCGGCGGCGGTCGAGTTGAGGTTAGCGCCCATCCCTCAACTCAAGGGCCGCAAGGTGCCGCGCGCGAGGGCGCTCCTCCGAGGCATCGCGGCGCCGGCCGTGGCAACGAGGACAAGAGAAGCAATCAAGGGAGATGGTCGATGAAACAAACGCCGGAGCTCGATATCCTTTGCCCGTGGCTGCGTTGTCATCGCGAGCACGTATTTGGTCAAAACATTGACCACGTTTTTCTCTCTGCCGAGCAAGCTGCAGGCAGACGAACAAGCTCACTGTCTCGGGCTCGAGAGATCCTCGATGGAATGGAGCTAGCGTCTCACCACCACCGTAAAAACTGCAAACAGACGTGCTGCCTCCCTGCCAGCGCCAGCCACTCCTCCCCACGTACGAATTGAGTGCGCATCGATCTGGCCGGATGGCCGCGATCGATCGACCGGCTGCGGCTGCTGCCGGTGGTGTGTCGGGGAGGCAGGAGAATGGGATGCTCTGCGGCCGCATCGATCTGCCTGCGCGCAGGCTTGCGCCGTGGGGGTAGTAGAATACAAAACCCGGCAGCGAAGGCGCCGTACAGCGGTAGATATCTTTGTCATCTCGTATCCGTCGCGTTGCGCCGGGCGGCCGCGAGACCTGCACCACCACCACCACCGCAATGACGCCGCCATGTGCGCCCCCCGCCCGCCGCGGCAGCCGGGCAGGTGTGGTAGGTGGCCCGTGGCCACGCACAGGGGCAGGGCCGGCCGACTGCCGCTGCATGCCCCGCGACCGCACGCACGCACGAGGGCGGACGCGCGACGCCACGGCGTTCGATCCGGAGCCCACGCCGGGATCCGGCACGGGTGCTACAGCTACAGTGTGTGTACGCTGGTGGGGACATCATGAGCAGGCGAGCTTTTTTATTTCCGGTCCACCGAATTTTGTGGAATATGGTGCAATTTCGCCGAAGTATTTTTAAGAGTAAAGTGCATCCACGAAGTTACATCATTGTTTCACTTTGGTCCACTATGTTACAAATATCTCACCCACCATACACGAAGTTGCATCGTTGTTTCACTTTGGTCCACTATGTTGCAAATGTCGCACCCACCATACAATAAGTTGTTGGATATGTGCATATACGATTCATGTACACTGGCGGTGCTCATTTTGCAGATGTGACATTCTGTTGACAAATATATGGAAGGGTCTAATTGCATGCTTGAAGCAGAGGAGGGGCTAAAATGAAAAGTTGGCATATAATTTATGCTCACACCATCTCCGATCAAAGTGTTCCCTCCAAACAAAACCACAGGGCCACATTCTAAAAGTTATCGGTGATGGTGCTTAGGATAATGGGAATCAAATAGCCTGTGTTAAATAAACCTATAGAAAGTTTGCATCATAAGTTCTATTATTATCATCATCACAAAAGTTGGCATTCACATGATATAAATTTATAGCGCATATACAAACCAGGACAAAATCACAAGACATTGGCAAATCATGTATGTTGTTACGAAAAATTATATATGATGCTACATCCTCCTAGTTGATAGTAAAGCATCTAACTTATCCAACTCTAGTTGCACCATAATTCATAGACCTTAATTGCAAGGTATATATGTCTTTGATCTAGCCTATGATCACCTTTGAATCGCCTCAGCTGCCCAATGCTTTCACCTCAACTGGGACGATCAAGAATGAAACCCAATGCTTTCACCTCAACTAGGACGATAAGGAATGAAACCCAATGCTTTCACCTCAACTGGGACGATCAAGAATGAAATCACAAAGCAGAGAGCTTTCCACATAAAAATGTCGCTACAGAGGTGCCATGCTCAGTCCACGTGCCCTGAACTCCTCCAGAACTCCCATCTCAGCACATATCATGGCACAAAATACAACTGGTGCATAATTTTAGACCTTAGGTCACCGCATTATGTAACTTGATGTATCATATTGCTACGTTTGCAACTTGTTAGACCAAAGTGAAACAACGATGCAACTTCGTATATTGTGGGTGAGACATTTGCAACATAGTGGACCAAAGTGAAACAACGATGTAACTTCGTGTATGGTGGATGTACTTTACTCTATTTTTAATTCTTCGCCAAATTAAATAATTACAAATCAATTATCATGATTTGTGGCTATACAACTATTAAATTAATAAATACGCAACATATAAAATACAAAATATAAGTCTAAAATACTATACTTACAATAAAACATATATAGTAAGTATAAATTTGAAATTTTCTTTCGTTCACTACGGAATCCGAAAATTTCACCGAATTTTGGAACCCTGGCAACCTGAAGGCGGAGGTGCACAGCTACAATGCCGCGGCACGTACCCGAGCCGTTTGTTGATGTCAAACAAAAAAGTTGCGGTCGCCGTAGCGACTGCGCCGGGATCCGCGTCCTCCTCGTGTACTCCATGTAGTAGGATTGCGAGAGGCGGCAACAGCGGCGAGCAAGCGCACGCAGCGACTGGCGCGCGGCAACGTGCGCTGCCTCCCGAGCCCCGACGGTATTAACGTCCCCAACCAAGGCAAAGAATCCTATGCGAGCAGAGCAGACGACGCGATTGATTCTATGCCATGCGAATCTCCGGTACTGGAGATTGATCCAGGAGAGCCCTGCTGCGGCTCCTCTCCCTGCATGAGCATGACTACTGCATCTGCATCCCGGACATACACGCCGCGTCGTGCGTGGTCGGAGACGGAGCGGCTCGGTCTTTGGGCTCGCCTGCTGTTGCATTGGACCCTGCTTTGTCGACGGGATCATTGCGCCGCCGGCCCCCACCAAACTAGATCATCGTGTCCGGAAAAGGGAGATTAGCCGGACGAAAGGCCGCAGTTAACCAGCGTCATTACCAGTGCTACCACACGATGATGTGACACTTGCCTTTAATTTTTTTTCTCTCTTGTTGGGGGGCAAGTGCGTGCGTGGCCATGCCCATGTTGGTACTAGCTCTAGCTCCAAAGTATAGCAAGTAACCAAATCTTAGTGTACCTCCAGTGCGCTCTGTAATCTGTATGATGTATGCTCAAGGAAGATCTTCTGCCGCTCTGATGTGTGATCCTCGTCCCTGCCCTTCCTACCATTACTGGCCGGGCGTGCTTTCTCGTGCCAAGCTAGGGTCAACGTCGTACTTGTCCCAAGAACATGCACGGAGCCTGTCTTTTTGGCACGTACAGTCGTACAGATCGGTCACACACGCGCAATGATCGACATTTGGAGATGTTTGTTGTACGTTACCTCAGTGTGTGTGTGTGTGTGTGTGTGTGTGTGTGTTTAGTTTACACGGTTTGTCGAAACACAGGGATTTCGCTAAACTCTTTGTGTTTGAAATGGGGCCTTTCTGAATTCTAATGTTTGTGCACGGGGTACGTTCGACTGTAGCTTGGTCAGAGCTATATATACTGCTGCTGTCTTACTGCAAAGGTGTAAACGTCGCTGCAGATCGGTGTGCCACCAAGGTATCTACGGTTGGTTGGTACATTCTCTCTCACTGTCCTGAATTATGGCTGCAGGACGCATGTGAAGGCTGATGAGTAAAGGGCCAACACAAAAGTTGATGCCCGGATCAGGGCATCCAGCTTACCTGGTTTTCCGTCAGTCAGGCCTTGGCGAAATTAGGGTGCTTACATCATTAACTTTTACTGACTTACCAGTTCACCTGTTTACCATATTCAGCACACATACTGAAAAGATAACTCATGACACAGAAAAGCTACTGTGGCAACAGAGAGCACAATCACTTGAACTCAGAAAGAGAGAGGAGAGAGGAGTGAGGAGGACAGAGTGTCTGTGTGTGTGTGTGTTCGATAACCAGATCACAACAACTTATCACAGAAATCGACTGCTAGTGTTACTATTTTGACTACAATCGCACCTTTTTTTGTTTACTATTATCATATTGTTCTTCATTTGGATCGAACACTTGTATTTTATCTGACAGACACACTTGCCTTTGTCAGTTGGCTAGTGTGGTCCACAACTATGTACCAAATGGTTAGCTAGAATCGGACATTTCCCTCATTTAGAAGAAAGAAAGAAAACATTAATGTGCCCCTTTTTTTGCATTGCTAGTTCGATTCATCCGTAGTTAGTAATATCTTAGACAAGTGTTGGCTACAATATTTTAGGGAGATTATTGAATTTTTTTTGAGCCAGCTACTTTTGGGATTCTTTTAGTATTAATGGGTGATTGGTGTAATAAGAAATGCACTTTTGGGATTCTTTTAGTAACAGATTGGCTGGCCTAAAGATAAATATCCTGATTAATTAGTTAAGATTCTATTACTTTTGCAATAAAAGATATGATTTAATTTTCTCCACGTTATTAGTTGTAATGGTACCTTGATAAAACCGTAGCTTAAGGCAAGCTTCAACAAAAAGGCGATATATATGAACATTTTGAGACAACGTTGAGCTCAAAACATGGAAACAATTTATTCACATGATTCGCTTGTGAAGCACAAATTCCATAATACGAGTATAAATTTATAATCGGGTAATGTTTTTGTATGAAATTCGTATTTTTTGTTAATAAAAAGCAAGCAAGTGATCACTAGACTATACTTAGCTGTTTAATACAATTTACTTATTTTCCGAAGAATATACAGGAGTGCGATTTACATCGCTATCAATGGCCTGGAAAAGTTTGTATTGTATCCACCACACAATGGCTCACTCTAAGCTCTACAAGCTACTCCCTCCACCCCACTGTTGATAGGATCCTGCCGCTGTGTACAGATAGTGACAACTATGCTCACCAGCAACCGACACATTTTGCCGAGGAAAAGGGTGATATACCCGGCCATCTCTGTTGGCCTCTACGTACGCATGTGGTTAAAATAGTAACATGAAAGTTTCCCTGTGGCTTGCTTGCTGGAGCAAATACCAGTCAAGAGTCCAGATACAGTCTTAGTCAAGAGGGTCCATGGCACTAAATGCTTGACAGCCAAAATTGAGTTATCAGAAAACTCCCATGTACCGGATGGAAGCTCACGCCAGGGAAAAGGGATTTTGGAGTTTGCTCTGGTGACAAAATGGACAGCTTAGGAGTAGCAGCTTCAGTGCTTTGTTTGTTCAAGATTTCCAGCTATTATATCACACTTAAGATCCACCTGGAGACATGGTTTTCAGAAAACGGAAGTGTGGGCCTAGGTGGTTTGTTTGGCAACATAGGCATGGGTAAAATTAAGAACGCAAATCAGGGCAAAGAAAGTTTCAAAAAAAATCAGGGCGAAGAAATATAATTGTTTTGTGATAGTAAAATCTAAAAACTATAACCATCGCAAATTTTGAAATTCGTATGTTACATATACAAACTAATATAATTTCGACTATAATATAGACATGACGAGTATGTGCAGCAGGCAACTTTTATGATGCTACAATTTCATAAAAAAACTTTTATGATGCTACAGACACGAAGGCGATGTCATTTTTCCTATACGACAAAAGTCTATACGCAATGATGACTAATTTACACGTAGATATAATTATATGTCACGCAAACTCGTATAGCGACATTTTTTATCCGTCATCCATGTTGTCATAGTATATAGAAAACAAATTTCTGTTATATGACAAAAAAATACTTTGTGGGCGTTTGTATAATTATATATACCAATAATACATAAAGTCTATGAGAGAGTTATGACATACTTTTCATATGACGAGTCGGCATAAAACATAAGATTAATTATATATTTTACCATATATCATATATTGCAAAGATCAATTTAGCGAGTCAGAAATATGTTGCGCGGTGGTGCTTCTACCACACATACGTTTTAGAAAAAAATGATAATTTTATTAAATACATTTGATAAAATCTGGTGTAGCGAACTGTAGACATGGACTTGTTGACGTGACTCAAGAAAACAAGAGGGGGCATTTTTCTCATGTACTCCTTTTATTGTTGTTTTTGTTTTGATCAAAATTTCCATGGGTGTCGTGTTGCAACCTTGAGAGAGAGAAGGGTTTCCAGAGCGGCAGCGGCTGCCTGCCAACCCCTCTCTCCTTCTCTCTCTCTCCTCCCCCTACGCTGGCTGCTGCCGCTGCAGGCTGCACCCTAAAGCAGCGAGCCTTTTTACCTCTCTTCCTACCACCCCACACCGCACACACCATCTGCTCGCCTCGCCTCCACTTCTTGGCTGCGTATATCTCTCAATCACATCGGCTCCTCCTCGATTGCAACCCTCACTCTCCAGAGCCGCCGCCATGTCGGGGCTCTACAGCCAGGGGTTCTCCCCTGCGCGAAACCTCTCCCCTCAGATTAGAAGCAATCCAGATGTTGATAGGTAGAGCGGCGCATGGATTTCTTCTCTGTTTTATCCGACAATTATTGAAGCCAAGATTGCTTCCTTGGCCCCCTTTTCTTGATATTGTGATGGCCGGCTTTAACCATTACCATCCGGTTTGTTGCAGTCAGTATTTGGCAGAGTTGCTCGCCGAACACCAGAAGCTGGGTCCTTTCATGCAGGTGCTTCCCATATGCAACAAGCTGCTGAGCCAAGGTAAGATCCTTTGATCTCTGCCTTGTTTTTCTTGCAGCGTGATGAGAGTTTTCTTTGCCCATAAGTGAGCTTTTCATCCCCAATCATGAATTGGGGACTAGTGCCCCTGATGCTTGGATGAGTGTTCAGTTTGGATGGCATTGCCTGCTGCTTCTGTGTGTATTATATTTGGTTCTTACGATTCATTATGTTTTGTTTGCTTTAGATTTGTATATTCCGTGTTAGTCCATTGGTTAGATTAGATGATCGGGCGTCTGGGAGATAATGCCATCATTTGGTCTTCTCGATGATCGATCTGGCTGTTGTAATCTATAGAGATGATGGTTCAGACCAACTTCTTGGTCGAACCATTTGTGACTTTGATCCATTTCTATTTGGTATGCTTCAAAGGGATGGGTATTCATGAATTTTGGATTAGAGACTATAGTTGATCTTAACAGAAGTACATAACGCAATGGCAAAGCTCCTGTATTGTACAAGTGGTAGATGTTATTGGTGGTGATCAACATTCATTTTTCAGTCGCTTTACCAGCAAGATGGTTACAACATATCACCCAACTATGCATGACTGCTTACTTATTGGAAACAAAATTTCTGACTTATCTATGAAAAGCTTTGTGAATTTTATAAAGGGAACTGTTCTTCATATAATACAATCCTTTCCTTTATTGAAATTTGGCCTACATTTTCTTTCTTGATAAGTTTATCATGCTCTGTCAGCTGATTCTGGTATTTGTGTGCAATGCATACTATCGGATCATGATTTGTGGGGGATTCCTTTCATTCTAACATTGTAGATTGAATAATGCACTGAGTGATCAAGTGTCCGTTCATTGACTAAGTGTTATTTGGTTGGACCACCCTGCAAAAAGAATTGTCCCTATATCCAAGTGCTCATCTGTATATTGCAGGCATAACAAAGTGATATATAACAATTGCACATGTTTTGATATTTTCTTGTGTTGATTCTAATGGAGTGGGAGTGGTCTAGCTCTAAACTTCTAATCAACAATGCATCTATTTTATTATGTACAATTAATTGATCTTCTGACCTTTGTTCTTCCCAGAGATTATGAGGGTATCAAGCATTGTTCACAACCATGGATTCGGCGATTTCGACAGGCATCGGTTTAGAAGTCCAAGTCCAATGTCTTCTCCTAACCCCAGATCTAATCTCCCTGGCAACGGGTTCAGTCCTTGGAACGGATTACAAGAGGTAACACTTAAAAAAGTATTTGTACCCAAGTGTGTGACTCTTCTGTACTTCATACTCATATGCACATGTTTTTCCTCTGGGAGTCCTGGTCATTATCATTGATTGAGATGAACCTGATAGCTGCTTGAACCTGAAAAATGCATGCAAGTTGTACTGGAATTCATGTTGTGCACATACTTTAAGATGTTTTTTCCACAAATACTGATAAAGTATGTCTTTTTCTTTAACAATACAATAGAGATTAGGTTTTCCTCAAGGAACTAGTATGGACTGGCAAGGAGCACCACCAAGTCCTAGCTCGCATGTTGTAAAGAAGATTCTTCGTCTGGAAGTCCCAGTTGATTCTTATCCAAATGTATGCCCTCCTCCAACTTGTGCAATTCCTCTTGAAGTTCACACAAAAGAATCATTGATCTTTAAGCTTTTTGTTGATATTATTTTTCACTTCTATCCCAGTTCAATTTTGTGGGGCGCATTTTAGGACCTAGAGGTAACTCCCTAAAGCGGGTAGAAGCATCCACTGGATGTCGTGTTTTCATTAGAGGAAAGGGTTCCATCAAGGATCCAGGGAAGGTAAGAGAAGTTCTTGGTTCTTATTTACTTCCTACAAAATATTTCTCATTGAGCTCTCTGGCAAATATGTCGTTCAGGAACCTTGAATTCCCATTTTGATTTCTTGAACTTGTGATGCTGTAATCAAAGCTTCTCTCATGTGTCCAAACACGGTATATTTCCTACAAATGTTAAGGGTTTCTCGGCAATGCATCTTATTACTTTTACACTATCGTGCATTGTACTTCTAGCCTGGCTTACCTGTCATTGCTTTTCCTTACTAGCATAAATTGGTGTTCCTCTATCTCTATTTGTTCCTGCTGAACAGACAATGTTTTATTGCTCTGTTTCTGCCTGTTGCTTTCCTGGTTCTGCTTCACTGCGATAGGCTTTACTTATATCATGATTTTTCAAGGAGGACAAACTACGAGGAAAACCAGGCTATGAACACCTGAGTGACCCGCTGCACATCCTGATAGAGGCTGAGTTCCCTGCCAGTATCATCGATGCAAGGTTGAGACATGCACAGGAAATTATAGAAGAATTGCTGAAACCGGTGGTGAGTGATTAAGTATGCGCCCTATTACTGTGTCTATGCAGTGTATATCTGTATCTTCTAGATTATTGTGACGCCCCTTCCTGCTGCCCAATGGGATGTGTTAGTACCCTGAACATGGGAGATTTAAGGGCATGCCTTATGCTGATCTCCACGGCCAATTCAGCAGGATATGAAATCCGATTGATATCTGATAGAAGCGAAGAAAATAGAAATTTAAACATGTTACAAACAGTTTAACATGAAAGAAGCTCTTTTTAACAAATGAATAATGTGAAGGTGCTTTTTTGGGTGGGTGGGGTGGGGTGGGGGGGGGGGTCTTTTGCTAGGCCACATTTCTCACATAACTCTTTTTCGAATTTTGCATACTGTTTTTAATATGCTCCATTTGAACCTTGTGTACGTTTTTTACATGTGTATAATTGCTTCTCGCTTATCCAAAAGTTTTTACATGTATGTTTATGAATGAGGTTCACATATGCTTACCTTACAAAGTCATGTTGGTATCTGCTGCAGGATGACTCCCAAGATTTCTACAAAAGGCAACAGCTCAGGGAGCTGGCGATGCTAAACTCCACCCTGAGAGAGGACAGCCCTCATCCTGGGAGTGTCTCTCCGTTCAGCAACGGTGGTATGAAACGTGCAAAAACGGGTCAGTAGAGCAGCTATACCGTCCTACCTGGCGCTGTCCAGGTGTGTTATGCCGTCGTCATCGGAACAACATGCCTTAGGGCAATGTCTGCCAAGGGCATGCGTGAAGGAAGCAATGTGCCTTCACTACCCGAGTCTGCTATCAGTTAGTTTTCGCCCTCAGGCAGGGGAAACTGCTGGGATGATGATAGTAGTCGCGTATCCTTGGTTGGATCCGGCTTGGTTGTTGTATGGTCTAGAACATTGTTTTATTTGTTATTGACGGTCAACCCTAGTATGTGGTGGTATGGTGGTCAACTGCAAACTGCATCATAAACTAGAGAGATCTTAGTATGTGAGTTTTAGGTGTCTTATTAACCTTGTATTATAACCTTTTAATGTTATGGAATTGCAGAAAATAAAAAAAAGGTTAGTTAGCTTGTAACTAATGATATCTGGTTTGGTCACAGGGACAATGAACTTAAAATGCCATAACCCAACCAGTATTTTATAATGCCTAGAAGTTTTCAGGATGACACCTTCTGTTCTTCGCATGGTCCACATTGTTGCCACAGTTACAGACGTTCTGAGCCCATTCATTCAGACATGTTTGGGTTCAGTCGATTATATTAGCGCAACATGGCTTGCGAGATGATGTTGGCTTCGTGGGGCACAGGAAGGCAGTAGCGCTCTGAGCGCGATAACGATGGCTGGTATGCAACGGCATGGTGCTGCAGAGGGCATGGCCCGAAGAACTGTAGGCTCTGAAAACCTGGGTGATATCAACAGTTTCTTCGTGCCTGTGTCAGCCTGTCAGGCCTGGCAGCCCATTATGCAAACTGTAGCGTGTTCATCAGACCTTGAGGTTTTGTTCGGCACATGATCAGACCTTGATGGAGCACTGCTAAAACTCGCCATTCCATTGACACCTGCTCAATGAGTATGAATGCAGATACAAGGCGCAAGGGCGAGTCTGAATGCAGATACAAGCGCAAGGGCATTCAATGAGTCTGAATGCAGTATAAAAAAAAAAGAGTCTGAATGCAGATACAAGACGCAAGGGCATTCTATACATCGAATTGAGAATCGCAGGAAATAATGGAGCAAGGTAACTCAGGAGCAGAACTATAGCAAACGTGGCAATTGCAGAATCCAGAAGTAAAATAGCAAATGCAGAATCAAGAGGTAAAATCTAACTCTGAACAAGAGCTGTATCCTGTATGATACGAGGCATATGCTGGGGTATGTAGCCTGCAGGTGCTTTGAAGATCAGCTGAACTACAAACAATATCAGAAAAACGGCCCGTTTGCAGAACCAGACCCAACACAGGTCAAAGTAACCAGCACTGAACACACTAACTCAAATTAAAGAAATTGATGATACAGACGTGCGCATGCATAAATTAAAGAAAAGCTCTGCAAAGTGAAAACCATGCTTTTTATCTCAGTAACCACATACCAAATCAAGAATGACCCTGAAGCCAGCATAAAGAAAGACAACATTCCGAATGTGGAAGTCAAAGAAAACATTTCCTTCACCATGTCACCAAGAGAAACATTTCCTTCACCATGTCACCAAGAAAAGCGGTACACGGAAAGGATAACACCTGAAAATCACATAGCCAAGTAATCAACAGCTTCAGATTGATGCCAATTGACCAGATCTTCTGCTAGTCTAGATCATCATAACTTCATAAGGATGAAATTTTCTTCAAAGAACTCTTTTTAGCACAGAAAGTGAATGTGTAGGTGTACCAAAAAAACGGTACAGGCAGATTATCCAGCCATCAACGATCATCTGTAAGGCAGGCACCTCCCAAGCATAAAGATACTAGAGTACCGGAACATTATCAACATTAAGAGAAACATCCTAGTAAGTAATAATTGAAGACGAACAATTCGGACATGACAGCAAGATACAAATTCTAGGAAGACATTGAATAAGTAGAATATTCCTGTCATAGTTACCCGCGTATGCCACATACGACAAATTTAATTATACCAACAGTGTAACCGAATTAGAAAAAAAAAAGCCCGCGAAATTTACATGCACGCAACAGACAAACAATTCAACTGAAATAACCCGCAAATATATTAACCAACTATTAGCTACTTGGTTGAAACAACATATGAGTGATCACAGTAAGAGATTTAGATTGTATATGACAGTTTAATGCATCAAGCATATATAGTAACTACGGGATAGCATAATGCATCACACAGATAGTAAACATATTACCAGATAACAGAATACCATATATACATTAGATAACCCAATCATATCACATCCAGAGTCATAGGTTTTTGGATCAACAGTTTAATCCAAGATTATACAATACCAAGTTCTAATGATGCTATCTAGACAGACAATCAACATTCTAGCAATAGTAACTACGGGTACTTGGGCCCTCAGACCCCGCCAACCTCCTCCACGCAGACAGAGGCAGCATGGATGGCGCGCAGATAAGTGCCATTGCCACAGCCCGGACGCTTCTTGCGCTTCCCAGGGATCATCTCCCATATCGGCTTTGGTGCAAAGGTCTTTGCCTCCGAGCTACCTCCCTCCACCTGGCCGGCACAGCCCCCACCCTCCTCCTTCACCTGCAGAGGGACGGTCGGTTTCACAGGTACTGGTGGCAAGGTGATCACCTTTCCTGGCTCAGGAGTCAGCGAGATGATAGGCTTGTCTGGCTTTGGCGGCGGCGGCGGCGAGTAGCGGGCGGAGGGGAAGTTGGTACGGGCACTGACACCGCGAAGGCGGATGTTTGCAGCGTCGTAGGCGGCGGCAGCCTCCTCGGCGGTGTTGAAGGTACCAAGCCACAGGCGGCGGTGCTGCTGTGGGTCGCGGATCTCCGCTCCCCAGCGCCCCCACGGCCTCCGGCGGACGCCACGGAAGCGAACGGGAGGATTAGCCCCGGCCGCTTCCATGACGCGGCGCGCCGCGCCCACGCTGCTGCTGCTGCCACCCCTCGCCCTCCGCCGAGGAGGCTGCGGAGCCTCATCCTCGCTGGAGGACGAGTCGGTAGCGTCAGCATCGTGCACGAGGATCCGCACCACACGCGCCCGTGGCGGCGGCGGTGGCTCAGACGCCGTCCTCGCCACCTCCGCCGCCGCAACGGCCAGCTCTTTCAGGCTAGGGTTTGGACCCATGCCTTTGGAATCGATTCAATCCATAGTGTCAAGCGATTGAGTTGGCTACGTTTAGCCTCCGCGCCCCTCCATGGAAGCGAGGGGTTGATGGCGAGGGCAAAGGGTATTAGGGTTAGGTTTCACGAGCTGGTGCGGAGACCAGAGGAGCTTGTGGGGTTGCGGTGGAAGCGGGGTAGACGAAGGGGAATTGTGTTGAGGTGGTGGGGACTAAAAGAGAGCGGAGTAGCAGACAGAGGGGTAATTTTGGGATTGTGGCTCGAGCATCGCCGCATCGGATAGGAATCTCCTCCGTCTTTTTTTTTCAGAACAAGAATCTCCTCCGGTCGAGATCAAGGGCGAGGATATTCTCGGATTTTGGTGTACCATCTGTTTGGTTAGAATAAGACCTCTGTCCAACCAATGTAGCTAGATATGAATGGTATTAAACTGATAATCATTCGTTAGTAAGCGTATGGTTGCATGGCATAATTTTCAGCTGGTTTGAAGCCTATCTTGTGAGTCCAAGTGTAACTATAGCCCTATTATTTTTATTCGCTAGTGATAAGTGGTCTAACTCGATGAAATATAATTGATGATACGCAAAGGTTGCAAGAAGACGCGCACCTTATTTTTTGAATAGATCCCAAATCTACCAAAAAGTTATGTTATAGTTTCACATAGTCCACTTATAGGCTATACAAACATATGATTTCAATGGTTACTATAGCTATATTATTGTTTCACGAGAGTTGAAAAGCGTAAGTCAATGGAACACAGGAGCATGTCTTTTCTAATTAATAGCAATTCTCACTTGTATTTTTTCCATTTCCATATGTGCTTGCCCTCTATGATGTTTTACACATTATTGCTTAAGCATACCAAATACCAATGAGCCTTGTTGATTCACTCTACTCACGCTGTGGTGGCATCTATTGAGTTGTGGCCAAAATTTCGTTCGTGTTTGACTTATTAGAATATCAAACCCTACACAAATCGAGTCATTATTTTTTCTTGAACTAGAATTTATTTGAGTTTGGTTGAAACTTCCCATTTTTAATTGAAAGTTTGCCAAACTCCAGCTGGTTTAATGTTTGGTTCAGTGTTTTAGTCATTACATGTATAAGAGTTAAAACATGTTATACTCATGTTGTAAAAGTGTAGCTTGATTCCTTTTGTTTGAAACTAAATAGGAGTGAGTAGGGGTGAGTGTAAATGATTGCACTTATGATCCAGATCCAGGTTTGTCCCGAGAGTAAACTAAAGTCATGCTTAGATACACCCTAAATAATAAAGGTCGATTGTTAAAGATTGATTAATATTTGAATCATGGAATTATTTGTTCATTGGGGGTGGTTAGGAGAGGGAGAGGGAGAGGTTTTGTTTCCTTTTTATGTAAAAATGGTCTATAATGCCTGAGGAGGATATGGGGTAGGTGAATGTCACTAATAAGTAATTTCAAGAAATCTCCGGTGGGTAGTTTGGTATTTTTGCGTGCACAAACGGCTAAAAGTTAAGAAGATCATCTAGTGAAGGGTGTTGGGTAGGTAAATGGCTATAATAGATAATTTTCAGTAAACTATAATGGTTAGTTTGATCTTTTTCCATACACAAGATGTTAAAAATGAAATGAGAGCCCTTAATGGACGATGTGGGGTAGGTGAATGGCAATAGTGGGTAATTTTTGTCAACTCAAATGTGTATGTTGGTCTTTTTGCATACACAAACGGTTAACAGCTAATGAGAGTCCTTAATGGACGATGTGGGGTAGGTGAATGGCAATAGTGGGCAATTTTTTGTTAACTCAAATGGGTATGTTGGTCTTTTTGCATACACAAACCGTTAACAGCTAATGAGAGCCCTCAAGAATATAGGGTAGGTGAATAGCAATGAGAGCCCTCATACATAGGAGTATTTCTTAGTAAACTCCAATGTGTAGGTCTTTTTGCATGCACACGCTGTAAAAAGCTAGGCCTTAGTGGAGGATGTGGGGTAGGTGAGGGGTAATGGTGGGTAATTATCAGTAAACTCTAATGAATAGTTTTTTTTTTGCGTGCACAAGATGTTAAAACACTAATGAAAGCTCTTCGTGGAAGATACAGGGTAGGTGAATGAGCAATGGTGGGTAAACTCCAACAATCGAGTGCTCTATGAATGATATGGAGTAGGTGAATAGATATTTTCCATAAACTTCAATGGTTAGTTTGACTCTTTTTTCATGCACAGCCTGTTAAAATCTACCATAAGAAGAGACTATTAATGGCTGCTAGTCTCGATTGTTGGATTACAGAAGGTAGACAAAATCTGAGGTGTTTGAATAAGCTAGAGAAGTAGAGATTATAAAAACTGAATTTCATAACCTAAGTTTGTTTCCAAAAAAGTTGGATCCAGGCCCAGAGCTTGATGTCGAATAGCGGTCCAAAAGGTACAAATGAGTGGCTGTGACCCCAACCAGTAGCATTTCCATTTCCTTCCAAGTAATCCCCAGGTCTCCTGCCAGGTTCACAAGGTTGGAGATGGCCAGGACTTGCCCCCTATCGGCATACCTTCCATCCCTCCTCACCTCACTGTTCTGATGTCATCGACGGGGTTAGGGACGTAGGGGACAGCCGTCCATTCTCATACCCTTCTAGAAACAGCAAACCCGGACTGCGGTTCTTGTCCTTCCCAATCCTCATCACAATTTTCTTGTCCAAGCCAAAGGCCTTTTCTGGATAAAAACTCCAGTGTCATTAACATCAGTTCATCAGCATAAAGCATTCAGTTTCCATCCGAACTTCTGAGTTCTGAATAACAGCGCTGTCAACATCACTGTCCATACAATGATATCAAACACCAAAACAACTGCGCTATCTCATTTACAATGAACCACATACCATCCAAAACTGATGGGTACAGCAGGTGATGATAATTAAGTCAACAACATTTATGCGTTCAACTAGTACAATCTGAATAAATCAGGTTCGCAAAGAGCGAAAAAACAGGGGAAGAGGAAAAAGGCTCCTAATGTACGAAAATTTGAGTCCAACATGCCCTGTCAAATTCAAACGACAGCCCTAGCTAACAGGGCACACGTTTTAGCAGACTGGTACTCAGCACAACTAGACAAACATTTTAGCAGGATGGCACTCAGCAGAACTTCCAGCGATTGTTGCAGTTCACGCATGTCACAAATGTTGTCATTGGTTCATCAGCACTCCGAGTCTGGAGCTGATAGTAAGTCGTCTTCCGCTGGCCGCACCTGCCACACTTGAACTGATCGGTCGTTGCCTTCGGCGCTCCTCCACGCTCACAGTCAAACAGAGCCTTTGCCTTGATCTGTGTGTTCTCTTGCTTCCTTGCATCACTAGCCATTTCTTCAGGGGATATGTCTGGAAGCCTCTCAGGCCTCACTTGACCAGTAAGAACCCTTCTCCGGAAATCAGTGTTGTTATCTGCCCTCAGGTTGAACATTATTGACCTATATTTTGCCTTGTGAGCCCCAGTAGAACGCCCAAGCCTCTCAAATAGTGCCGACTCCACTGTCACAGCAACTCTAAATGGGTCACGTGCATTTACTTCATCCAAGATGTTCCTCACTTCCTCCCGGTCATCATTGCTAGTCTCTCCAGAAACCTTTGCAAAGGCTTCCGCAAGTAGTTCTCGGATTTTGTCTCGGGTAGCGTCATTGCATTTGACAAGGGATGTAAGCTTTGGGGGGCCAGCGGGGACAGATGCTGGCTTCTTTGTATCAGGAGTTCTACCGACTTCTTTGGAAACCCGCTCAACCTTCACAGGTTGAGCTTTGAAACCATTATTAGCAGTCTTCTCAACTTTGACACTGTCAGGCTTCTGACCATCCACATCTCTTTTTTCAACCTTGATGCTTCCTGATGAAGAACTTCTCTCAACCTTGATGCTTCCCGATGAAGAACTTTTTTCAATTTTCACAGGCCTCGCCTTCTCAACCTTTCCTGAAGAGTCACTTGATCTTTCATTCTCTGAGCTGCCATTTTTCTTTCCTGTCTCTTCAAGGACAACCTTTTTCCAGTACCCAAAAAGGTCTGTAGCAACTGACTGAATGCCTGAGTGAGGATGCTTAGTAAGGTGTCGAAGACGTTTGCCAACCTGACACAAACAAAACACAGCATACAAGGACAGTAAGCGAAGCTGTAGAACAAAGATGGGAACCGGTATATATGTCTTTAAATAACAAGTAAAGAGGCTAGAAGATGAAGCTTGTTCAATATGCAAGTATTAACTTGTGAATGGAGTTTATGTGTCAACCTAATTTTACTTGAGAATTTTTAGTTCAAAAAACGGATCAAGGCTTCTGGCTGTCAGAATATCTATATACCTTATTCATTGGGGAGTGTCAAAAACTGAACTTTATCTAACTCGATATGCTTTCTAAGAAAAAAAAAGGAGAAGATAAGAAAGTTTAAACTGATTAACTACTTTCCTAAACCAGAGTTAACTATACTGGCAAAAGATGAACTAAACAGTTCATGCCCGACAAACATTCCCGCTAAAATCAGACAACTAGAAAATAATCATTTTTACTCTTCTTTTCGGAAGTCATTAAGACTAGATTTCATGACCAAAAATAAGTCATCACATATTTGATATTTCACATGCTTTCAAGCTAAATCAGAATCCTGCACTACAACCTAAAACAAACAAAAGCCAGTGTGCACTCTTCCTGCTCAACAGCGGATTAACTATGGTATTGAAACGACAGAGTAGACAACAAGCTGAGCACGCCACTATTTGCAGAATACCGGTCAAGATGAAACATACAAAATTCTGATGTGGTTTCGAATATCGACTGTAAAGGAGTTCACTAGCCTCCGCAATTCAGCTGGAAAACAGCAACACATTGCATATCTATCAGGTACAAACTGCATCATTTCAGAAATCACATCCACCTGCCCTTGCCTAGAAACAACCCTAAAGCTGGAAGCCCTCTAACAAAAACATCAAATTGAACACAAAAGGAGAAAGTGTAATCTTCCTAATTTCCTATCCACCTCCAATAGGGACAGAAACCCACTAGATCTAATTCCAATCAGAGGAACAGAGTTCTTCGCGTCTCCCCGCTTCGCCTTGAAGAGGGAAAACAAAAAAAAATCCCTCCCAAGCATCCAGTCAATTTGACGAACCAAATCGATAACTGTCTACAGGAAACCCAAATTCAACATGGAAGACCCCATGTCGCTCACACTAGATTGCCGCCGCCGCACGCATCCACCGGAAACGAATGACACGAGAGGGATTTCCCCGCAAACAGGATGAACCGGATGGGGGCGGCCGCTCACCTGCGTGGAGACGAGGACGTCGGTGTTGACGCGGATGGCGCGCAGCCGGCGCAGCGCGTCGAGGCAGCGGTCGGCCTCCGGCGAGTCGTCCTCCCCTGCCGCCGCGTCGGCCGCCTTCTTGGCCGCCTCGAACGTCTCCAGCAGCTCCCTCTCCATGGCGTCCGCGGCGGCGCAGCCCGGCGAGGCGAGATCAAAACCCTAGCTCCGCGCCGCCGTCGCTCTCTCGCTATCCTCTGTGTGGCGCGGAGGCAGGAAGGGAGAGAAAAGAGGTTGGACTTGGGCGGAGGGGAGACCTTTATAGCGCGCGACCGGCTGTCAGAGGCCGCCGTTGATTCGGAGGCGGATCCTTCTGGATCGACACGGATCGGACGGCTCTAGAGGCGACACGTGGTAAGTGTGCTCGGTTTTAGTACGGAGTAGGTCTTCGACATGACTTATATGCTTTCGGATTCGAGTCTTCTAGTGTTCTGCAGTCCTGAGACGTGACAGGGGATTGCTTGAATGTTTGGTCCAGAATGGAAGTCTTCAATCTCTTGTGATCTTCTTCCCCTTCACCTTTCATTCATCATGTATACTCACTGATGCCACACAAGACGCAATGGGACAAGTATCAAAAAAAAAGACGCAATGGGACAATACGTACACCCCTTTTGATGCAAGTCTTTCATTCGGTATCTGATAGTCACCTGAATGGTACGGTGCAAGCTCACAGCATAAACTTTGCAAGGGCATTGTCATCACATGCTGCTATCAGCCTACCACCAAAAGAGATAAAAGTAGCTGCTGAGATGCTCAATAACCGATGACCTCACAAGATCTGTGTCTCCTGGAGACAAAAAGGGACAAAGAAAATCTAATCTGAATTCAGCATCCTGGCACCATTACTCAAGCTCAGCACCTTCTACATGAATTGGAAGCAGTGTTTCAGGTGTTGGAAGCGACCAAAGAGTCTATCAATGCCGAATGGCCCGCATTGTACTTTATAGCCAGCTTGCACTTCCGGTGTTGCTTGATACCATAGCAGAAGACCCATTGCCATCCGCAACTTTGGCCAAGGAACGGTACTGCAACTTCACGCTCTCTGCATTGTCTAAAGTCTTCACTACATACCTGTTATGCATGTGCAGCAGATTACGGAAAAGTAACAGATTTTTCAGGCAAGCATTGTTCTTGATCCAGGTAAGAAGGACAATAAGGGCAAACTGTTTCTAACCATCCATTTAAGCACTGCGCTGTCACAACTGCTTGACGCCCCACGAATCGTTCCGGGGTCCGCTTGTTTCCCTAGCAAAAATCCATTTCGCACACTAGTTATTGAAACAATAAAAAACAGAGAGAATGAAAGCCGCTGCCACTTAGTTGATTTGCTGATGAAAACTACCTTGATTATGACCCGGTCAAAGACAGCAAAAGGAAACTGGACACCTTTCCCTCTAGAAAGCTCTGTAGGGTTTGGATCATCATTGCCACATTTGTCCTCACATAGAATAGAAGGGAATTAAGAACAAGCAACACATAGAGCTGCCAAAATTTGAAGCATAATTGATAGGCAGGAAAAGAGTGTATACCTGATCAAGGCACTCCCTTCTTCTTTTCAATGTCTTTGCTGAATCTTCTTCACGTTTAAATGCCTGAACTGCAAGGCGAAGAGCTGCAAACATAATAAAAAAAGCCTCTGAGGTAATGGAAGCTACAAATTCCAGTATGTATGTACTGTGTCAAGTGGATCAGTGTATGCTTGAATGATGCGCAGCACTTTGTCCAGTTACCAACACTACTCCTGAAGACTTATGACGTACAAAAAATGGCAGGGGAAAAAATGACGGCACAACAACTAGCAGTGGAAGTTACTCGAAGACATTGAATAGTACACGCATACTCTAGCTTGTGATGCTAGAGGGAAGCAGATATAGGGGCAGGTAGGCATCAGTCTTAGAAATTATTCAATCAATTGCTACCAATCTTTAAGTGACACATTTATCCTTAATCTTTGATCCAAAATCACCAAAAGTGCTGTGATGAACAGGTAAAGAGCTGTTGGTGACATGCCAAAGAGATGGAACATTCATATACAAGCCGCCAAGTAAGACATTTAACAAATTAATCAGCATGAGCAAACAAGTACATTGGCTTAATGGATACATATATCATAGTGGATGATACTGAGAAGTTCAAACTCATACCCAAGTTTGGTCGAATTGTGTCCTCGGTAATTGGCTGCCCACATTTACCACAAGCTTTCTGCACACATGGAATAGAAACCATTATATATCACTTTCACCAAGCACTTGCAATTATCAGGGTTTGTGGTTTCCAGGATTATTTGGTAATGTTTGTCCTTCCAAATTGAATATTGCATGATGTCGACGGATAAATGGCTACAGAAAATTGCTACAACAACCACTATTGTTTTACCCTTCACAGAGCTTTATACTTGATGAATGGAAAAGGAATTGTTGGAGCCTTTGTATCATATAAGTTCTTCGAATGGAGGTTATATAAATAATGAACAAGGCAAAGCAGTACACTTCAAAGCCACAACCAGCTTAGTGTTATTTGATTAATATAGAAAGCTTGGGCCACGAAAATCTTGACTAACAAGCACATGATTAGGTACAACAAACATAGAGGAAATAAAAGGTAATCTAATGATCTAGGCACAAGAGACAAAAGCTTCAAAAATTATAATGGGTTAAGGATCCTTTAACATACCATCCTGTAGATATGCTGCATCCCACCACTTCCGTACGAATGGCCACATGATAGAATCATTGCATCATCCATGAGAACACCCCTGCAGATATAGATGCGGGGAGATAAAAGAAATGAGAACACCATTTATGTGTAGAAGGTCGATTTGGTTCGGAGAAACTTCAGTGCTAAACATGCTCAGCAATTAATTGCTGGAGGCAAAAACTAACATGTCATGAACCTAGCTAAGTACATAGCGTGAACGCGTGCGATAGACTGCCAACAGATGCTTGGTATTGGCATTGCATTGTAGAAGTCTCAATTTTATATGACACTATTTTAGTACACTAAAAAGGTGAATCGAAAATAGCCAACTTATCTCTAATCTCTAGTACAAATAACTAGATTCTCAACAGAGTGATTTTCCAGTACCCACGTCAACGGATCTGAGAGGTGCGCTCTCAGCAGTTCCCAATAGCTAGATGCAGGACCCCCCTCTCTTCTTCCGATAACTCCATATCCATTCTCCACGCTCATCTCCCTGGAAATAGTACAAGGTTCCTCCCCTCCAGATGAAGTACAACCATACTGCTCGGTTCCACGGTTGTATAAATGACTCTGCTCCTGCCACTGATGCCCATCTTGGATATGCCTCACTCGATTCTCCCCATTCATCGCTGCCCGCCCACTACCTGGTGTACCATCAGCAAGCAGCAATGATCACCTCCATCCAGATACAGAAGCATCTCAATAGCTGTAATTGCACTATTCAGATACCATAAGGGCCTAGCTTAATCATGGATCTGCACGAATTAGGTTTAACCATTCGCCGCCAACAAGCAGCACAATTCACTCTACTCGTACAAGATATGAAGGCCGGAATAGTCTGCTCAAACCCTTGATTCACCTGGAGCGGAGGAAGCGCGTCGCTGCTGCGGGCCGCGGGCCGCTCCATCCGCCAGCTCGGACTCATCCTCTTCGCCGCTGCCGTCGTCCATGCTGCCCTCGTCTTCTTCAACCTCCTCGTCGCCGTCGGAGGTGCCGGCCGGGTGATGGTGCTGCGGCAGGAAGGGGACGACGGCGCGGGAGGGGAAGTGGGCCGCGGCGGGGAAGGGAAAGCGCAACGGCAAGGGCGCGCCCCTCGAGGAGGAAGCCACGCTGCTGGACCCCGCAGGAGAGGCCATGGCGCGGCGGCCGGAGTCCGAAAGAGTTTGGAGGGCGCGGGTGGGACTCAGACGGGTTTGCGGGCTCTTTCACACTTCAGCTCTGCGCTGCCGTGATGACAGCTGAGCTGAGCAGATGACCTGTTTGAACAACGCAACTCTGAGGAATTTTCACGTTTTGCGTAAAAACATAATGCTAAGAATTAACACGTTTTTACGTAAATTTTCTACTAGTACATTCCTAACAGTCACCAGTTCTAGTAGAATGTAAAAAACCAATATACTTATCGGTCTGTCCTGCATCACAAGAAAGAATTTAGTGCTAGGCACCTACATGGCCCCCATACACATCTTTGAACATATCAGTCTGATCATATATCAGCAAGAGTGAAAATATAGTATTGTGAATAACTCGTTGTCGAGATGGCAAAGTACTTTTGTATACTGGTCCAACTTTCATGGACTTGTAACGAAGAATCATCCTGTCAGGTTTATTTGGATACCATGGTTGCCATTAGTTTGTTATCATACCAGGGATCGCCAAATATGCAATGAAGAGAAGATAGCTCAAAGACAAGCATGGACAAGTTACAGTAAAGCAGCTGCGAGCCATACATAGCTTGCAAAAGTTGCGCTTCAACTTCCCTTTGTATCATCAATACAACAGCTACTCTACACTGAACAAGATCCCTCTTGTATTTCCCATGTCCTAAGCTAGCATCTTTACAGCACCAAAGGAACACGTCTCAGGGGATGACCCATCACGCCTTCCCATTGCCTGCCTTCTTTGAGGCAAAGAGATGGCGGACGACCGAGAGCTTGCTTGTTGCACGAGAAACGAGCGAGGAGCCAGAGGAGCTCCTACTGCTCAGTGCCGACCTGGTTTCTTCTGATTCCTCATCCTCGTTTGGTTCCGAAGGTGGAGGAGGAGGTATTGTCATGAGGAAAGTTTCAAGCATCCGGATGATCTGGCTGAAACTGGGACGCATGCTAGGTTCCTCGACCCAGCATGATTGTACTATGAACACGAGCTCCTGGGGTGTCTCCTCCGGAAGCGATGGGCGCTTTTGCTGTTGATATGAACAAGTGAGTATTATTTACACCAGTAGACTGCAACTGTAAACAGAAGTATACTGCAACTGATAATAATGTCAAAATGGTTATCAGTTATTCTATTAGGAGTTTATGTTTTTAAGGATTACAATATAAAGTGGAGAGATTTGTTAAAGAAATGTGTTAATGTCATGTAAACCAGATGGATGATGCTACGATGTATGTAATGTAAACCAGCTGGATGATGCTATGAAACATGTTATGTAAACCAGTTGGATGATGCTAGGATACATGTTATGTAAATAAATCAGTTGAATGATGCTATGGCACCTGGTGCTTCAGTTTAATGCATATGTGGTCAAATAACTACCACAGACCAGCTGTCAGTCACCATGACATAAAAGGCTAAGAATTTGAAATTCCATAACTTTCTTCCATGACAGCATAAATTTCAAAGCAATGCTTCCGTGGAATCAATTCTGTCATTTAATCTTTAACATTTTAACCTTCAGGCTTTAGGCAGCCAAGCAAGTCTTTTAGTGAGGAATTAAAAATATACGCAGTTAAGTAATTAATTAGTAGTAAAGAGGCTAGCAGCTTTATTACAAAAGGAGACATTACTAACTAGTGCAAGTATGGGCAGCAATACTTTCATGCTTACCTGAAAAGCAGCAGCATATGCAGCTTGTAGATTCGACATGCCTTCGAATGGCATTTTATTGGTCAACAATTCCCACAAAACAATGCCAAAGCTGTACACATCCACTTTATTTGTGTAATGTTTTTTCTCACCACGTCGAAGTGTGACTGTGCTGTATAACTGCAAAATCACAAGAAGAAAGAACATGAGCAACCCTTTATGATTGAAGAGTTCAGTACTGGAGCATTTGATTATTTATTGGATAACAGGTAGCAAAATCATAACAAGATGAAATATCTAGCGTATATTACTATAAGAGTCAAATTATTTGTGGTTTTGGTTTCACTATGTAATTTCAATAGCTTTAAGTTGATGCAGAAAATAGTGTTTACAACCTCTGGGGCCATCCATCGGTAGGTCCCAGTTTCAGCCGTCATCATTTCAGTCACAGTTTCTTCACGTGCAAGTCCAAAGTCAGTAAGTTTCAACTTCTTACGATTTGCTGTAAGCAATAAATTATCTGCATAGAAGAGCTATAAATAAGCATAAAGAATTTAAAGCAACATAGAAAGCACCAACTACTGGAGCGACCAAGAAGGTCAAGGAAGCAAAGCAAAAGATCAAAGAGATTGCAACATTTTGAAGTAGAAATGTAGAACCATGTGCAGGAAAGTAAAGCTGGTGCTGATGTAGACTTAAGAATATTCAAATGCATATCCCACAGATATAACATTAAATGTGGAAACGACAAAACAGAAGAAGATGCGCAAGCACCTCACCAAAAAATGAGTGACGGAAAATAAGCTATTTAAAATCAAAGGCCATAATTTGGCATATGAAATTACATTCAGATGAACATACAGATTATCTTAAACTAAAGCTGCAACCGACAAATGTATTTTTTGTTACACTAAAGTGAACAATGCCAAAAGCCAGATAGGTTAAGCATCCTTACCAGGTTTCAAGTCTCTATGTATTATGCCATTGGCATGCAAACAGTCCATTGCATGAGCTATGTCTAGTGCATAGCCGATAGCAGTGTGTGTATCTAGTTGGCTCGGCCGAATGCTGTTCAGATAATTTTTCAGTGACATTCCAGGCAGTAGCTCACTAACAATCACCATCAATGGTTCCTTGCAAGCTCCAATGAACTGCATGAGTGCATGAACTGTTGTGAGAAGGGACAAAAAAGTATTGATGACTTATATAGCCACACAAGCATGTCATTCGGACCAGGAAGTACCTTGACAAGATTCTCATGTTTCACTTTGCACATCATATTTACTTCTCGAATGAAACGGGCTTCAAGTGTTGCTTTTTCTTCAGGAGTACTGCCACGGTTAAGAACCTTTATGGCTACAATTTGATCACCATACCTATTCGAAGTACACAAGGAAAAGTTGATTACCGGTATGACTTAAATATATATACTAAAAGGTTCCTCGCAACAAAAAAAAAGATACTAGGCAAATGAAAAAAGAACTAACTGAATAAGTTTACGACATCAACTTGAAGAATTAAATGGCATGAATTTCCTCGTGTGAGAATGTCATCTAAACCTGTGATGATACCAACAGCCATCTACGACATAATAGTATTTCTGAGTAGGCAAGGGAGTATACTAGAGATCTTTGCAGGTTTACTACCATCATGGCTAACATTTCCTTGGAGGTGCTGAGGGATGAAACAACTCATGACTACTGTTTTGACCAAAAAACCATTCTACCTATTAAAATCTCAAGAAAAAAATAACTAATGGGGGAACGGGAATACAGGATACACTTCCAGGATTTTGGCACTCTGAGAAACTAACTAATTTGAAGAGGCCATTTTTGCAAGGATCTAGTAGTGCACAACACCCATTTAATTCAACAACTAAAATGACAACTCAGGCATATACTTCAAACTCGGCCCGATTGATAAAGTAACTATGACATCGAGCACAGACATGGCAAAATTAGGCACGGGTATGCATGTCTCAAAAGCATCTTTACTTACTTTCCCTTGTAGACCTTCCCATGAGCTCCCTCCCCAATCTTGTCCCCAACGAACAGCATCTTGGGATCAACAAGCAGCTTCCTCTCGATCCAGGACGCCGGCGCCGCGGCATCCGAACTGCGTGCCGGCGCCGCCGCATCCGAACAACGTGCCGGCGCCACCAAATCGTCAGCCGCGACCTTGCTGGGCCGCGACCGCCTGAACTCGTCGCTGCCAGTGCTGCCGCCGTCCCGGCACCCGTCGCTGCCGCAGCTCATCGTATCTGGCCGCACGCGGCGCGGCGCCGCAGCCGCCGCCGCCGCGGAGGAAACGACGGTGTCGGGGTCCGCGAACTTGCAGGACAGCCGAGGCATTAACACGGGCACCCCGCGCGCGCGCCCGAGCAGGCAGAGCCCGATTCCGCGAGCCCAGCGCTCATAGAGTGCGCAGGTGATCAGGAACCGGAGCACGCGGGGGCACGAAATTCCACCGCCACTAGATTACAGCCGCCTGATGAACAAACGACGGCGATTTTGAAATTTCTTCGCACAAAAACCGCAAACTTCTTTCGGGGAAAAAAAGAGAGCAAAATTAGTAAATTACAGCCCGAGCTCGCTCCGAAGCACTAATCGC
This sequence comes from Echinochloa phyllopogon, assembly GCA_033239725.1. Taxonomy (NCBI): domain Eukaryota; kingdom Viridiplantae; phylum Streptophyta; class Magnoliopsida; order Poales; family Poaceae; genus Echinochloa; species Echinochloa phyllopogon. The sequence continues at coordinate 2,458,390 of BTCW01000009.1, read as the reverse complement.
TTCCGAGAGCCTCGATTCTTACCCCCGAAAAAACACTAGGAAAAACAGAGAAATCGCAGCAAAACGAAAAGAACCGATTTTTCACAATAAACCGAGCGGAAAGCGGTGGCTTTGAACTCAATAAATGCGGTAAATCACAGAGAAATTCACTAGCTGAGGCGGAACCCTAACCCTAGAGCAGAAAGGATGCGATTTGGTGCGGCTTCCCGGCGTGGGGTTGGGTGGTGGTCGTCGTCAGTCGTCGTGCGGGGAGGGGAAGGGAAGAAAAGTTGGGGGGAGAAGGTATCGGGGGAAGCAGAGCCCGCAGTGGGCAGCTTTTTATAGAAGCCCGCTCCGCTCGGGTAAAGCAGAGCCAAGGAGCAAGGGCAGTGGAAGCAGCCGGTAGGTGTATTGGCATGCCCCCCGTGTTCGTACCACAGATTGCGCCCATGCCCAAAATATCTCTCTCCCAAAGCCACCGTAGGTGACCCAAGATCTGCGGCATTTGGTTCTTGGTGACCGGTTTCTTTTTCCACGGCTTTGAAATGGGTTTTTCCTTAGCAAAGCAAAAATGAAGAATGATATGAGAAGACACCAATACCGGTGAAGATAATATGTTAACGTGTCGTTAGGACACGCGTACTGATTGGTAAGGATTACTATAGAGTAGATTGGATAGCTATTCAATAACGTCTGTAAGGATATATTAAATGGGATAGTATATCTATGTTTATTGAGATATACATATCGACGCGAAAGATAGGATAACGTTGAAGTAGAACGAAACACGCAAGAAGAAATGCATAAAGCTCTATAAAATATATACGGAGTAGACTGCATGATGATAAGTAGAGATGACGTGTAACTTACCACGTGTTAAGACATGCACGATGATACAGGATAACGACGAAGTAGATCGGACACGCCAGTAACTCTCGGTGAAGATATATCCAATGGTATAATATAACGATGAAGAGGATAGGATAACGACGAAGCAAAGTAGTTGTGTAAAGTGTATTAAATGATATAACAGAAAATATGCTGATATCACGGGGAAAACGTGTGGGTTACTATTTATTAAGGCACGCATAATTATAAAAGGATAGGATAACTATGAAGTAGAGCGAAAACGCTAGCGATGTTATGCAAAGGCGTATGAACGGTACATTGGATGAGGCAACAGTGTGTTGTAGAGAGCACATTGGTGATATTGTGTAAAGGTGTATATAATACAGTGTAAATGAGACATGTCATTTCCCTTTAGAAATGCACGTTACGAATAAAAGGATAAGTGCTTTGCAAGCGGCAGTATTAATATTTTCTACAAATCAAAGTTAGATTCGGGTTATCCATATTTTTTACAAATCACATTTAGATTCGGCTTATCCATATGTATGGATATAAAAAAATTTCTCCACATTCTTAAAATTTGGAGTTTGATCCGATCGGATGAGAAAATTATCCATATCATTTTCATCCTTAGGTATATGATTGTGCAACTTTGATTTTCATTTGTCCTGGTGAAGTTATTCAAACGTTTTTTTTTCGTATGTAGAACCGCACAAAACATTCAGTAAAAGAAAAGAAGATGACACGGAATGTTGGTTCACTCGCGGTCGCCGGCAGGTTGAGGTGATGATTGTCGAACCGCTGGCGCTGGGGGTAGTTGCCCGGTGGACGATTAGCCAAATCCCCTCCCCCGTGTGGAAAAGAATTAAATACAGCTGCTGCGCTTGTGCTATCTATCCACGGCTCAGTGGGCGTATTTGACTGACGCGGGCTGGCTGGGCCGAGGAAAACGAGCGCAACGACGACGTGGGGGCCGCGACGGCCCACATCACCCGCGTCGCGTGACCTTTCCTTTCCCTTCCCCCCTCCTCCCTCCCACGGCCCCGCGGGGCCCACTGGATTCCACGTGGTTTTGGGCCGTCTCCTGCTCCTCCCCGTCCATCCTCTTTTTCCCCCCCGCACCCGCACTAGGCCGCCAACGGAAAACGCCGTTCACGCGGAATTCGTTAATTACCGCTATATATAAACCCTGTGAATTTGGACCTTTTTTTTTCTTCGCCCGTCGCAGGACCGGACCTCGTCGCCGGATCAAATTCAAGTCCTCCTCGCCGTGCGACACGGCGGCGGCCGGCGAGAGCTGCCCCGCCGCTCACGGCCCGTGCCCGGCCCGCCGCCGCCCCGTGCCAACTCGCGCTGCGATCTCCGTAGCCCCGGCCCTCCATGCCACGGCGGAATTCAACGGCGTACCGGCGCCGGCGCACGTGACGCGAGCCGGGGGCGTAAAAATGGGCCGTGCCGCGCGCACCGAGAGAGAGAGAGAGAGAAGGGCGGATAGAGTTCGAGACGGCCGGCCGCCCCGGAATCATGCGATCTTGTCGGTTGTTGGCGGCCCGGCCCGGTCCGGTCCGGCTCGTCGGCGTCGCGCACGGTCAACCCACCCGGGCGAATGGAATGGGTTGACCTGGAGCGAGAGAGCTGCTTGCTGCTCGTCGCGTCCCCTGTCACGTCTCAGCCCGTCGTCCCGTGTGTTGTGTTGTGTTGGCTTCCGTGTTCATTATTGGCGGTGGTCGACGACTTCCCCAAATGTATACTGTGCCCACCCCCAATTGTATTTTGGCCTTTTTCGAGACTAGTACTGCACGAGAGTGATGGTCGAGCTGCGTCCTGGAGATCTATCTGCTACAGTGGAAGCGTATGGATGCACGCACACGGCGCACAGCACCCTACATTACATTGTATGGCTTTCTTAATGGGGGCTGCTAGGAAGAAGATGCGTGAAGGATGTGATTAGAAAAAGGAATATAATCCAGGGACATGTACACGATGAAAAGTCTAACCTGTCAATTACCTAACACACTTGAACAACGACCACCGAATCTAGAGTTTAGGGCCTGATCTAGACCTAGCCACGTTCCTAACGAGCCTAGCGACCTAGTAAATCCGCACCGATCTGGTTAAAGTACGCACGTAACGCACTGGATTTAGGTTTGGTGAAATCTTGCGGCCACCGCTTTGTAAGTTTGATTACTTTGCCAATTGTCATATCAGTCATGTAGGCATCCATACTATAAGTCTAGGTAGTAGAAAACAACCTTGAGATGGCATGCATGGTTTCAAGTCGTCTTGAGCCGTAGGATCAAGGCAAGTACAGCATTAGAGCTGACAACTAATCAGCCACCAGCCATTACAGCATTACAGTAGTCGGCTCCTAGCTGAACGACTGAACCAGTGTACATCTGAGGACCCCATAAGACCAGTCTCAGTGGAGGTTTCATGGGAGTTTCATGGCATTAAATGTGCTGATGTGGCAGAGGAAAGAGAGTGAAGAGTTTCATGGGATGTGAGAGGAGTTTCGTCACCATGAAACTCATCTGGCACAGTTACCTAGTTTTTTGTCTAGGTAACCGTGTGATGAAATCATGCACTGAGACTGGCCTAAGCATCTGTACTACAATGAAGTCTGTGAGTAAACAATGTTATCAGAATTTGATTGGAACATCTGAGAAATAAGGGAAAAACTCGAGACCTCGTGGTCATTTGAAAGGAAACAAACGAAATGAAATAAAAACTCAACTACTGTTTGTTTGGGACATTTGAAAACACAAGCAGACCTTATCTGAACGGAAAGAAAACAAAAGAAAACCTCATACAGTACAAGTACACATTACATAGGCAGATGCTACAGAGCTCTGATGGACTGACGGCCGACGTGTGGGAGAAGGGGCCAGGGCTCCAAGATCTTGGAGCCGGGCATGCATGGGGCCAAGCAAAGCCTGACCAAAGAAATCCAATGATTGTGCTAAAAAAAAGCGTGCAAGGAAAACATGGGGGCGCATCACAGTAGCTACCCAACCCACCCCTTCCTTTGTTCTCTTCTCCGCAAACAACACGGGACTGCGTGTGGAGGCCTTTATGCAGTTCAGACAAGGCTGCATGCCCCTTTAATTTTGGGCTGCTCCGTCCCCATCACCGGGTCTTCTTCGTCTACCTCCGTGCCGTTGAGCTCCTCCTATCACAGCTAGCTCCACCCTTCCATGCCTTTTGCTTTGATGCTAGTATGAGCTAAAGAGATGGAGCTCTCAGGAAAGGTCACCTCAGCTCAGCTGATGACACAGTGGTGGAGTGTATTATAAGCATGAGGCTGTGGTTTAGACCTGAGAAAATGTTCGGTGAGGGGTCACTGTCCGGACCTGCATCATCTTATTCCTTTTTCTACCGTCTTCCCCAAGGGATATTGTGATTTGTGACTCACGGATGCACTTGTTTTTCTTTATTTTCTTTCTTTTTTTCTTTCAGAAGGCGAGGTGAGGTTCAGTGCAGGTGCGGCGTCACCACTCATCATCCGATGCAGCACTGTGCGTCCTGCGTCGCATGTATCTCTTCTCTCCCTGCATTATTGGGGGCCGGGTTGCTCTCCGGCGGGGCACTTCATTGGCGTCACTGTTGGGCATCATCGCGTCTTGTCGAGTAGGGTGGAGAGCACGATGGCTGGTGCCTTTTGAGTTTAACCGTGCACGGTGGTGCAGAATGCAAAGACCCCCCTGAGCCGACTTGGTTTATATTTGCAGGAAATGGTTCGAATTTCATTTGAATTTGGATGGTTTTCGAGCTTTTTCATATCAGAGTTTTTTCTTTAATGATGTTCACCCCGGGAACTTTGTTAATGCTCCTTGAAAGAAAGCTTCGTCAATGACAATGCATAAGGTACTCCACGGCACATTCACATGTGAATTATCCTCTTAAAAAAAGAAGAAGAAAAAAGGAAACATGGATCACAGGATGAGAAAAGGCCCCAAGCTGTGAACCATGGCCCAATTAGTTTTCTACTTTTAGTAGACGGGCCAAATTATTCTGGTGGAACCCTGCATGAACTGCTTTATGGGCCTAATCTAGGCTCTAAACTTTTAGAGGTCCAGAAATAAACCACTGCAGCATAAAGCCCACTAGGGTTCCTGCTGCACTATAAAAAGCTCGATTCTTTGCCTCCCCGCCCCCGCCCGCCTCGCACACCCGCTCGCGCCGCCGCCGCCGCAGCTGTCGTCGCATCACTTGAGAACCCTAGCCCTCCTCAGCGGCGGCTTCGAGCTCCTCCAGCCATGGTGAGCAACCCGAAGAATCCATCCCCCTCTTTCGTCACTGCCCGCCCTTGCCGTCTAACTGTTGTTGCTTGTGGTGGGCGCAGACGTTCAAGCGGAGGAATGGCGGGCGCAACAAGCACGGGCGCGGCCACGTCAAGTACATCCGCTGCTCCAACTGCGCCAAGTGCTGCCCCAAGGTATCATTCCGTCTCCTGTCGCGAGTTTTTTCTTCGTTTTGAGCTTCCGAAGTAGCAGCAGCAGTAGGACAGGGCTGTACAGACTATATAGTCAAACGCGTCAGTGGTAATTGAGGCGGATATATTTCACAATCGGGCGGCACGCATCATGAGACCTCCGTCTTTGCTGCTTAACTTCAAAAGCTCTTATGATATAAATGTGTCATGACAATCCAAACGCGTCCTCTGGTCTACGCACTTGCATTTTTTATAGAACTTCGATAATGCTATGGTACATATATCGGCAAAGCAGTGGGCAGCACTATTCTAGGATAATGTGGTTTGGTAGTATGCTGGGATACCATGGCCGTTGTAGTCTTCTGTTTTCTTGTATTTGTTCTATATGTTAGATACTGCGGGTTGGTAGTATGAACATACATGATGGTCAGCGTGCATAGATAATTTGTTTTATACTGCATTGTTGGTCTTAATCATGTATTGGTATCAATATACTGTAAGGAATATTTGACATTTGGCTTATTTTTGCTTACAGGATAAAGCTATCAAGCGGTTCTTGGTGAGGAACATTGTCGAGCAGGCTGCTGTGAGAGATGTGCAGGAGGCTTGTGTGCATGATGGTACTGTAGCCCTTGTTACATTCTTGCTTAATTTTGTTAACCTGGTGAAAATATACCCTTATAATGTTCATTTTCTCAGGATACATTCTTCCCAAGCTGTACGCAAAGGTTCATCACTGCGTCTCATGTGCAATCCATGCTCACATTGTCCGTGTCCGCTCTCGTGAGAACAGGAGGAACCGTGAGCCTCCGCAGCGCTTCAGGCGCAGGGTATAATTCTAATGCTTTTCATGATTATATCTATCTTTTTGGCTCAAATTAAAGATTTTTATCTGATAACTCCTGCTGAAAGTTGTACTGCAACCACGACAATCGGTTTAATGGTTCAACCCAACCCCATTGTTTTAGTTTGATGCTATTATCGCTTTTATAGGCGTTGCATTCACTGTGTATATGTTGCAATGGATGCGTCAACGAAAGCGTAGATAAACATGTGTTGGTGCATTGCAGGCTTATGTGTAATGACTGATTTTTCAGCCATAACCTCTTGAATGCACACATTGTTTTAAGTTTCTAACATTTTTTTAGTCAGCCCAACCCCATTGTCTTAGTTTGATGCTATTATTGCTTTTATAGGCGTTGCATTCACTGTGTATATGTCGCAATGGATGCGTCAACGAAAGCGTAGATAAACATGTGTTGGTGCATTGCAGGCTGATGTGTAATGACTGATTTTTCAGCCATAACCTCTTGAATGCACACATTGTTTTAAGTTTCTAACATTTTTACAGACAGTAGATGGTGCAATTTTCTGGTGATATGCTGCTTGCTTTGGGGACTGACTTGTCTCTGTCCCATTGGCTACTGTGAAATGCCATTGGGATGAACTGGTCCCTGATATTTGATAATCATCTCAACTTGTCTGCTAAAACTTTCATACTTTTAGACATTCATTACTGCTGACATAACTTAATCTCTAAAAAAAGTCCTTGGCTGTTACGGTTTGATTTGGTACATAAATGACTACAGTGCCAGTGTAATGTTATTCATATTTGCAATCACTTGGAAGCGCTTAATTCTCACTGCCATGCCATCATAAGCTTAAGAACCTACATGTTTATCAAATCCTATTTCTTGCTGAATTGTTCATGAGTTGCTTTGGGACTCAATGCAATCATAATGAATGGTTGAATTCTATCACATGGTCTTAGAGCCATTTTACTATCGCTTTTATAGGCGTTGCATTCACTGTATATAAACATGTGTTGGTGCATTGCAGGCTTATGTGTAATGACTGATTTTTCAGCCATAACCTCTTGAATGCACACATTGCTATATAATTTCACATTTTTTTAATTCAGTTATTTTTATGTTTTGCTATAGGCATTTTTAATGATTTTCTATTGTGATATTCTTCCAACTTGTGGGCTGTCTTGATTTGTTTAATTCTTGCCAGTACGTTAGGCTTCATGTCAATCTTGCTGTATGCTTGCCAATAGATGGTTAAGATGCATTTTATGCTGAGTTGTTAACTAAAGGTTTTGCTTTACCTGCCTTACAGGACGACGGCCCGAGGCCAGGCCAAGGCGCACCACGCCCAGGTGGTGGAGCACCTCCCGCGGCGGCTGCTGCTGCTGCTCCTCGCACTTAAGTTGACGAATGTGGGTTCAGGGCTTAGTTTTGTCACCGATGAGATAATGGACTATTCCTGTTCTGAGAAAGCTACATTGCTGTATCCGGTTGATAATTTTGTTTAACACAATTTTCTGTTCGGTCTGCTCTCACCATCATCATCCATGTTAAAGGTGTTTCTCTAAATTGGTCACTGATATTGCCATATGAAAGCTATTGGTTCCCGGTCGCAAGTGCCTTCAGTTTGTCCTTTACGATCTTGGATTGTTATGAACGTACTGTATGTTGCACGTTGCCTTAGGTATCACGGGCTAGGTTTAAACTTTAAACTGTCACAGGACTCAAGAGTTCCGACGGTTTTTCCCTTTTCTGATGTATAGTATTTTCTGAGCACTTGGCTGTGTTTTCAAAAAAGTAGATGGAAAAGTTTGTGGACTGTCATATCCGGCACTGCAGCGCACTGTAGTACTTACTTTTCGTTTGTGTGTGGTAAACATTGTCCTATCACGACCTAATGGGCTCAAAAGATTCGTCTTTAGAATTTCGGGTAATGAAAACCAGCACCCTCGAGACGGGGATGGTTCGGTTCGAACCAACGGTTTATTGAACCGACGTGAAGAAATGATTCTACTGGGCTGCTTTTTCGAACCATGAAAGGGTTTTGGTTCAATGGATCAGAACCAGATAACCAAAGGATTGAGAGGTTCGACCCACATCTTTCAACTGGGCTTCGACATATCCTTCCGCTCTCAGGAGGGAATAGAGCTGGAACGGAGAATACTTCTTTCTATCATCTGCAAACTCTCCGCTGCAAGCCTTTACTCCTCCGTGCTGCTTCCTAAATCAATCAAAGTTGCTAACTCAGTATATACATGCCGAAACTTGCCGCAGCTTGCTGAGTATGTACAGCTATGGACCTATGGCGAGCTTGCCGCAGTATGTTCAGGTACTGGCCGGAGCTTGCCGAGTACTTTGGCTGATGCTGCAACAAGCTAGTAGCATCAGGGAATGGTTTGATCCATCCGATCCAATGGAGCACCGGGTCAAATAGAAAAATACATATGGATAAAACGGTGCCCCATAATATCTCATGCGGGTTGGTGGAGCGCATCCGCTTCGCTCCATGGATCAACCATCCCCGTCTTGACAGCACCCGAACTCCTCCCGAGATACAAGAAAATTCGGGTTCGGGTAATCCCGAAACGCCCGAAATTCTGCCAGCAGACTGGCAGCGCGGGAGCCGGGCGGACGGTGGGCGGGGAGTCGCGCACTCGGGCAGACGGCGGCGCTGGAGCCGGGCGGACGGAGGCGCTGGGGCCTGGAGCCGGGCGGAGGCGCGGCGCTGGAGCTGGGCGGAAGGCGGCGCTGGGGCCTGGGAGCCGGCGGGCGGAGGTGCGGCGATGGAGCCTGGGAGCCGGGCGGACGGCGGCGCTGGGGCCTGGGAGCCGACGGGCGGAGGCCTCGCGAAGTCGCACGAGCGCTGTTGTGGCCGGTGGGTGGAGTCGGGAGCTGGGCTATTGATTGGGCGGTGGAGTGTGGAAGTGGAATTAAGGGTTACAAGTTGGGCTGGTAGTCTATTGGGCCTTGGGCCTCCTATCAATTTCAGGTATTTCGGGAATTCGGGTACCGGAGGTATGAACCCGATTTTCCCGAACTAATTTCGGGTTTCTAGACTACTAACCCGAAATTGTGTATGGGTAATTTGGGATCGGGTAATTCGGGAGCGGGTCTGGGTAATTCGGGTTCAGGGTTCGGGTTCGGGAAATTGTGCCCAGGGTGAATCAAAACCATGTAATTAGTTTTTTTAGTTTTTTTATTTACCCACGTTTAGTCACTTTAGTGTTCCACGCATGAGTAAGAGATTTGATGTAACAGGCGAATAGTGAAGTTTGCAAAGAGAATTTTGGGAAGTTTGGTGATGTGGGGGTGTTTAGTTCCTGAAAAGAGGGTGAAAAGTGAGGTGAAAGGGCACATCGGACGCTGTAGCGCACTGTAGCACTTTTCGTTTGTTTGTGGTAAACATTGTCCTACCATGACCTAACTAGGCTCAAAAGATTCGTCTCGTCGTGTACATCAGAACCATGCAACTAGTTTTTTTATTTACCCACGTTTAGTACTCCATGCATGAGGAGAGAGATTTGATGTGATAGGTGAATAGTGAAGTTTGGAGAGAGAATTTTTGAAATTTTGGTGATGTGACAGGAAACTAAACAGGGCCGTGATGGGGAACTGAGTCAGCCGTCGGCCATCGCCGCCCACCTGCGTCCTATGGAATCCGGCCGTCTAGGACGAGAAGGAAGTGACCGTCCCTGTCGGCTGTCTCCGCTCGCGATGGCTGTGCCATCATGGGTAGGTTACGGCCCGAGGAGCAAAACCTGAAGCCACCTCATCGCACTTTGGCAAGTCAGTGATCTTGGCTTTCGACGGTCGACGAAGAGACGGTCAACGGCACGTCATGTCCGGGCTCATGCTGATGTCCGGCCGCTCAACAAGAGAGCATTGTTGGTGCTCAACCAGGATGATGAGAGGCGCCGAGACCGCACGGCGGATACAATGGCGGCCCTGAAGCCCGTGAATGAGCTCTATGGAGTTCTTGCATCGCATCATGCACAAGCTGTCCGAGAAGATGCCAAGAACGACCTTTCCTATTCAGAGTCAGGGTTCAGACTTGGATCCACATTCAGGTCCAGGATCAGGCTCCGATGTCAAGAATGAACTTTACTATTCAGATTTAGATTCAGGTTCATATTCAGACTTTGCGGGTCATGATCCAGGTTCAGGTTCGAATGACTTTGGGGTTGATGAACTGTAACTCCTTAAAATCTATTAATTACTCAGAACTGAAATTCGATGCCAGTATGCCACATTCGAGACTTCCCTGCTTCTGAACTTGATTGGAACTTCCCTGTGTGGTTCCAACGGTACATTGTTGTCTAATAACGTCCTTATTACAGTAGCAGTACTAGTTACTTACAAAGCATTGTAGCAAGGTCCACGATGGCATTACACTACCCCCACGATCACGAAATGTACCCTCTGCTCTTGAGGCTTTCCACAGCATCCCTGATGATCTTCTCAAGGGGGCTGATCTGCAGCCCCAGCGCGATGAGCTTCTTCGCTCCTACCTCTGCTCTCACTAGCCCAGGCTGGGTATCCTTTGGGAACCTGCACACAAAGCAACGATACAAGTCTCAAGCACACCCAGATATTGCAAAAAGACACGAGCCTCTTCATCGCGAAAAGGTCTGGATGGTTCGCTTACTTGGGCACTTTGTAGTTGGGATAGAGCTCGGCAACTTTGGCCGCGAAATCGCTCCAGTGAGAGATGGACTCAATGCAGAGGTGCCTCCCAGAGGCCGATGGGTTCTCGAACACAAGGATATGAGCCAAGGCAACGTCATTCACATGGACTGCCCCCATAAAGATATCCGTGTACTCGTCTGTGCAACCTGCTTAGCCAAAATGGTATGCTTCAATATGTTGTTGATCTCACGGTAACAGCACAATGAGCAGACAGGAGCAATATTCTCAACACTACATGTAATTTGAAGCTAACATTGAGTACGTGGCCAAAGGCTTTATCTAAACTGGAATGGCTAAGCTAGACATGATTAAAAACCACAACTCAAAATTTTCGTATTTTGAATAATTTAGAGTTCACAACATATGCCTAACTGCCTAAGCTTTACCTTGAAGGAGGCGCAGAAGGACGGTCATGCTAGAATTGATGGTCGGTGGAATTATCGGTCCCATAACAGTGCCCGGGTTAACCACAGCCACATCTACTCCGTTCTCCTCTGCAAACTTCCAAGCCGCCTTCTCTGCCAGTGTCTTCGAAATCGAGTACCAAAGCTACACGCAAAAGCAAATGCGACTTGAGCTTCAGAGAAATAGCAGAGAAATTACTGAAGAAATCGGAGCTAGGCATTGCATCCTGTGGAAATCCTGCATCCTTCTTCTCCGTTGGCGTTCACTGAGTTTCCGAAGCTCTCAAATCATCACATATGCCATATTGCCATGCATGGTGAAACTGAATAAGCTGCGACGGGAAGGCTCACCCCGTTCTTCTCGCAGTAGTCGATGTCAGTCCAGCAGCGCTCGTCGCGGACCTCGCCGGCCGGCCACGCCGGGCTGGGTACGATGGCCGAGTTGGACGAGGTCACCACCACCCGCCGCACGCCGCCGGACTCCTTGGCGGCGCGCAGCACGTTCAGCGTCCCTTCCACCGCCGGCACGATCAGTTGATTCTGCAACCACAAAACCGAGCAGCTCAGTCTGGCCCCGTCTCGGGAAGAGGAGAGGGCCGCGATGGCGGGCAGGTACCTGGGGGTCGCTGACGGGTTCGATGGTGCAGGGGGATGCGAGGTGGAAGACGCCGGAGCAGCCGCGCGCGGCGTCGAGGAGCGCCGCGCCGTCGAGGAGGTCGCAGCGGAAGATGCGGAGGCGGCCCTCGCCAGCGCCGGCGGCGAGCGCGAGGAGGTGGTCCGTCTCCGCCGTGTCATCTGCACACCACCACCACGCGATTTCGGGCTTGATGACAATGTCGCGACGCGCTGACGGGAGCAATGCAGTGCTACTGACCGGGGTTGAGGACGCCGGCGTGGACGTCGTAGCCGCGGCCGAGGAGGCAGCGCACGAGCGTCGAGCCGATGAAGCCGCTGGCGCCGGTGACCATCACCGTCTCTCCCTTCGCTTCCCCGCTCGCCATCGCCGGAATCCCGGTGGCCGGTGCGCCCCCACTCTCTCCCGTGGTCTTCTGACTGAGCTGAGCTGATGGCCTGAGCCTGATGTCTCGAGAGTCGAGACTCTCTCTCTCTCTCTGTGTCAGTCTGTCGTGTGGCTACCGGGCAGTCGGGCACTGGATTTTTATGTACGGAGTTGGCACTTGACACCAGCTCTGGAAGACTGGAACTGACAAAGCCGCAGCCTCATTTGGATTTTCCACGACAGTCGCCGTCCGCCCGTCCGGCACTGCTAATTATACTGCTAATCGCGGTGACAAGCTTTGTGCTACTGCAGACTACAGTATCACTAACCTTTCGTACTGATTCATTTTTTTTAAAAAAGACTTTCGTACTGATAAGAGGACGGCCATCGTGCCTTGGCTTGATCTCAACAAGATTTTGGTACGCGATACTTCATTTTCAGAATTCAAGGAATTTGAAGCTCGCCTTCTGAGATTCGCAATAGAGACGGAGTTTGGCTTGGGAGCTGACTGATCAAGGCAATATAGCAGAGCATTGCACTGTCAAATTAGCAAGTGGTAATACCAATAACAAAACAACAACAACATAGCCTTTTGTCCCAAGCTAGTTGGGGTAGGCTAGAGGTGAAACCCAAAAATCACGGCTCAGGCACATTAATTGCTAGTCTCCAAGCGCTCCTATCCATAGCTAAATCCTTAGAGATATTCCACTCTTTAAGGTCTCTAATAACCGACTCGTCCCAAGTTAGTTTGGGTCGCCCTCTACCTCTCTTAACATTATTGGCCCGTTGTAGAACCCCACTACGCACCGGCGCCTCAGGAGGCCTCCGTTGGACATGTCCGAACCATCTCAACCGATGTTGCGTCAATTTCTCCTCAATTGGTGCCACTCCGACTCTATCTCGAATATCTTCATTCCGTATCCTATCCCTTCTTGTGTGACCACAAAACCAACGCAACATACGCATCTCTGCTACACTCAGTTGTTGTATATGTCGCCTTTTAGTAGGCCAACATTCAGCACCGTATAGCATCGCCGGGCGAATCGCCGTCCTATAGAACTTACCTTTTAGCTTTTGTGGTACCCTCTTGTCACAGAGGACACCAGAAGCTTGACGCCATTTCAACCAACCGGCTGAAATTCTATGCCTAACATCTTCATCAATGTCACCATCCTTTTGCAGCATCGATCCTAAATACCTAAAGGTATCTTTCTCGGCCACCACTTGCCCATCAAGCCTGACATCTCCATCTTCATATCTAGTCCCACTGAAATCGCACATCATGTACTCAGTCTTAGTCCTGCTAAGTCTAAAACCTTTGGACTCTAACGTATGCCTCCACAACTCTAACTTCCTATTAACACCTGCTCTACTCTCATCAACTAGCACCACATCATCAGCAAAGAGCATATACCAAGGGATATCACTTTGTATATCCCTTGTGACCTCATCCATCACCAGAGCAAATAAATAAGGACTCAATGCTGACCCCTGATGCAGACCTATTTTATTTGAAAAATCACTACTGTCTCCACCATAAGTGCGGACAACCGTCATCGCATCCTTGTACATATCCTTGATAAGGGTAATGTACTTAGTTGGGACTTTGTGCTTCTCCAAAGCCCACCACATGACATTTCTTGGTACTTTATCATATGCCTTCTCGAGGTCAATAAAGACCATGTGCAAGTCCTTCTTTTGCTCCCTATGTCTCTCCATGAGTTGTCGTATTATAAAAATCGCCTCCATGGTCGACCTTCCAGGCATGAACCCAAACTGGTTTTGGGTCACACTTGTCACTCTCCTAAGGCGATGCTCGATAACCCTCTCCCAAAGCTTCATCGTATGGCTCATCAGCTTAATCCCACGGTAGTTAGTACAACTTTGAACATCTCCCTTGTTCTTGAAGATCGGTACTAATATACTTCTTCTCCATTCTTCAGGCATCTTGTTTGACCTAAAAATGAGGTTAAAAAGCTTAGTCAGCCATACTATTGCTCTGTCACCCAGGCATCTCCACACCTCAATGGGGATACCATCAGGACCCATCGCTTTACCTCCCTTCATCCTTTTCAAAGCCTCCGCAATCTCTGCCTCATGAATTCTCCTCACAAAACGTCTGTTGGCGTCGTCAAATGAGTCATCCAGCTCAAGCGTCGAACCATTCTCCTCATTAAATAACTTATCGAAGTACTCTCGCAAGTGGTAATACCAAACGGACAAAATCGGTGTTCACACTTAGTGCTGATGAGAAAATGAAAATGACACATTCTTCCGCAAGCTATGTTCCATGGAAGAACATAAACATCAGTGGCTCATACATCATCACCGAAGGAAATACGCAGGCCGCAGGGGCTTCAATTCCTTGGTGATCGTCACAGCATGATCCATCTGGAAACACAGGAACGGTCGTGTCTTTGATGGCTGTCAGCCCAGTACACATATGGTGCTGCAGGAGATAACTGAGCAAGCATCATTGTGGCGACTGGCTGGGGCCAAGGATTTAGGGAAGCTCCTGGCAGGATAGCTAGGCAGGGGGAACGGGTGTTCATCTTAGCTCGGGCGTGATGTAATAAAAAACTAACCATGGCCGTGGTATCAGCTTGTAACTCAGACCGAACTTTCTATCTTTAATACAATGACACATAGCTCTCCTGCGCGTTCGAGAAAAGAAAAAAAATAAATCATCACCGAAGATGTACTCCACATCAGAGTAGTTATGCATAACGGATGTATAACCGGCGAGAGTCAACAGAACAGCAGTATGCTGTTGTGAGGAGTGCGGTATCTCCACATGTGGAAACCTCAATTATTTCATGGAATTAAGTAGAGCGTGAATCTGATATCATCTCTACATGGCATAATCCACTCAAAAGGAAAAGAGTTCATACATATCCAAATCTGCGCCCGTGATACAGCTAGTCTCCAAAACTAACCTACTACCTCCAGGTTTGGCTTGTTTCCACAGATGCAGAGTCCAAAATTTGATGTTGCTACGATTCTGGAGTGAAAAGATAGCTTCAGCAGTAGGCTGATGTGGTGATTTTTCTTTCCCCCCTCCCTTTCACAAATCCATGTATACTACAATCCTTGCATTACCAATAGAAATGTTCAGGTCAGTGATTTGCCTGCCGTATGACCTTCAAAAAAAATTGCTGTTGCTTTGCTATGGTTTGATGAAGCGAGCCAATTTCCCCAGCACTCCTCTCAGGTTGCGTATGCCAGCACCAGTTTTGGAGCTCACCATCATCTGCACGAAGTATCATTGTATGAGGCGGCAATTTATTTCATCAAAAAGGAAAGAGTACATATATATTGAAAAAGAAGACAGGTGGATTCAAAAGCTCACCACTGGGTTTACCACTGACTTATTCTTCTTTAGACTCTGCAGTTGAGGGCGTAGACAATTCTGTTAGGTAATAAACTGGAATGTGCATACAGCATATAACAGGATGGATTGCGAAAATAACCTGTTGGATTTCCACAGCACGGCGTGCGACGTCTATTGGGAAAACTAAATCGGTCTTGGTCAGTACAATCTGGTACGGTGTCTTGTGCCTACAGTCACACATTTGGAAATACCAGAGGTGCCATGAGTATAAATATATAGTTCAAAGAGGTAACTAAATATTTTGAGGTAAATTGCATACAATATTGCATTATTCTATTTTAGTGGCTATAATGTACTTGCATCAAGACCATGAAAAGAAACACATATTATTTGAAACTGAAACAAACAAGAAAAGAGAGAGCGTTGTTTGAAAGAAACGCCCAACAAAGGCACACCTTTCCATTAAATCTACAAGCTCATAGTCCAATGGCTTCATTCCACGTTTAGTGTGCACAAGAAGACACACTCTTTCTAGGCCAACCCTGGTAGAAACATATTCCTTCACCTACAAATTGTAACAGCGGTTTTAGGAAGAATAACAGATCAGCTCACACAGAATGCAGCATTAAAAAACTCAACCATGGTGGGAGACTCCCCCCAAGCTTTGTTCTAAGAAGGTTCTGTGCCTCGAACCAGAGTTCAACGTTCTAACCGGTCCACCACGAGAAGCTTGGCGAGATTCTAAGAATGCAGCATTACAATATTCATTTCAAGCCTACTATTCAGATTTCAAGGTACTTACAAGCTCTTGCCATGATTCCTTAACTTCTTCCTTTGCATAAGCAAACCCATATCCAGGTAAATCAACAAGGGATAACTTGGATGCAAGCCGAAAGAAATTTATACTCTGCATTTAATAATTAATGTTAGCATATCAATTTTAAGCACCCAAAATCAATAAAAGAAAATAAGCAACGCTCTGTGTGCATCTCCGCTCTTCGCACAGGTTCTTTATACCATACCTGAGTAAGTCCTGGCTTATCTGATGTTCGCACAATACCCCACTGTCTTGTAAGTGCATTTAGGAGTGAAGATTTTCCAACATTTGATACACCTAATATTTCAGTGGGTTAACAGAGACATTTGATACACCTAAAATGCCCCAAACAACATTTTTATTTTCTTCAGTTACCTGCGAATGCTATCTCTGGAAGTGTAGGAGGAGGGAATGATGAAGAGATCTTGGCAGCAGCATAGAATTCCAGCTTATTTCTGAATACCTGTCAATCGTTTTATGTGAACAACAATTATTCATTGCAGCTTGAAATTCACACAACAAAGTGCCAGATAACATCATAAACTGTGTGGAAGATATGCGTATGACTCTATAAGCCAAGACAAAAGACAAAAGTAGAAGACACTTTTTCTGGCACTGATTATATGGCGTAGTGCTTACACTTTCTTCTATGCGCTCACGTTCTGTGCAGGTTGAGAAGGGAACATTATCCAGAGGAGCAGAAATCTTGACGTTGTAGCCAGCATTTTTTATCTCGTTTAGACGCCTACGACCTAGTAACTGCAAACAACAGTAAGAGGATGTTACACATACAAACATAGTGTGCGAGAAGGTTGATAAGAAGCAATCATGCGTACATTATCTTCCACATATGAAAGGACTGAGGGACTTGGTTGTATAGCACGGAATTTTGCATTTATAGACATTTCAGTCTCTTCAGGTTCACACTTCACCAGAACCTTCTGTGCACTGGAAACTTTAAAAGAAAAGGAAGAGGTAGAAAGATCATATCAAACAAAAGCACCAGATTACATATTCGACATAAATGCATTAGAAAAAGACCAAGTGTTTACATATTAAGGAAAAATGGAGGCAAGTAAACACATGCTTCATTTAATTTTCAGGAATTCAGGAGCAAATTTCAAAATTGCTGGCTTCTCCAATCTAAAATTAAAATGACCTTGTAAAAGCTCCCAATGTGTAAGCATCTTTTGGATATCCTTTTTATATTCTTTAGTTCAGTTGTTTTTTGAAAGGGCTGTTATCATACCATATTAAAATATATGCTGTATGCTGGTACAAGGAAAACCAATAATAATACAAGGACTCTCTACATTAATTTAGCCTGACCTGAATACCCCTAAAAAATGAGAAGTATTCCGTCTGTTAGGCATATGGATAGGAAGTAGAACCCTATTTCAATGTCAGGGACAGAAATCATTCCAGAAATAGGGTTGTTTTACAGTTTAAGGATTTATTTAGTTGTGCACATGAAACAATAGAACTAAGAAGAACATATATAAGTAGTGCAATATGCAATAAGATTAAGCATAGTCATATGAACAATTAAAAAAAATCAGGAATTCGCACCATCTTGGACAGGAGGAGAATCTTCAATCCGCTTGTTTGAAGTGTCGTGAGGATCTAACTTCATTCGCTTTCTCTTCTTAGGAGGACTAGGTTCCTCATCATCAGGAACTACAACCTTCTTAGCAGGCTTTATTTTCTTCCCACTCTGGTCCAGCACTCGAGTTAGGCGAGGGCGAGGCTTCTCTTCTTCAGTAATATTACCTAAGTCATCTGACTTCTTGCTATCTGCAACTTCCTCATCCAAAGCAACATCTTTAGCTGCACCTTTTTTTGTACGCCTGAATTCTGTAGATGCATCAAACTTCTTCCCTTTTGATGCTCCAGAGTTCTTACTGAGCACCAATCGACCCTTGACTCCTCTACTAATATCAGAAACCCTGCTGGTACCCCTTCTCCCTGCACGCGAGTCATCCTCATACAAACTCTGAGAGAATCTATCACCTTTTCCAGGAGCAACTTTTCGACGGTTAAAGGTGGAAGCGGTCTTTCTGGTAAACTTTGATTTGGATGCCGGAACATTCTTGGCACCACCATCATCATCCCATGAGTCGTCGTCGATCTTCCTTTTCCTCCTGTCAAATCCAGACGCACTCTTCTTCACACCAACTCGAGGCACTCCATCACTTGAACGCCTTGTCGATCCCCCATTTCCTCGGCGCCCTTTGTTTTCTTCCCTCTTCTCGCTGTTGCTCCAACTTGCAACCCTGGTTCCTTTTGCTCTGTCGTCTCCTCTTCCCTTGTTCTTCCTTCCATTGGCAGGCCCACTGCTGCTCCAATTTCTCTGGCCACCAGAGGCAGACTTAGCTTGGGCCATGGGGTTTCTGTTCAACACCACGAAATCTTGGAAAAATGCACTGCACTCGCACCTCGGGTGACAAATCTTTATGGTATCAACTCAATTGATCTTACACGCCGAAGATGAACAGCCTAGTTGGACCCATAAATTTGATGGATTAGATATAAGTAGGGTACTACGCAGCAGACAAATCGGTAACTAACTGAAATGTAGAATTGGAAAGAGCATTCGGTTGGGGCCTTGGGGAAACACCATAGAACACCCATCCATGAAAGCCGGAGTTACTCACCAACAGAATAAGCAGTAAATCCAGGGCTGGACGGATCTCCGCCCGTCGCCAGTCCAGCAGCAGCAGCAGCAGACTGGAGATGTAGCTCTCGACGAGAGGGGGAGAGAAGACTTCGATTGACGGAGGCCTGGCTTGTCGCGTCCGTCCGCCGGCAGTGAGGCCTCCGATGAAGAGGCGCGGAGAACTGCGAGAGGAAGAAGGCGCGGAGAACTTCCCCTTCCGCCGCCGCCAACGAATTCGCCGCCGGCGAGGTGAGGTTTTCAGTCCTCCCCTAAACCCTTTCCCTGCTTAGCTATGGGCCCATACGGGTACCTTAAAGCCAGGCCGTGGCCCAATAGCTGAGCCTGTCCAGTTGAAAACGGGGTCCAGGGAGTGATGAGATGGTCGCAGTGGTTCGTGAGTGAAGCGGTTGGGCTTCCGCGCTAGGCACGGCCCTGGCCCCTGGCTGAGGCGGAAATGGCTACTCAGCTATGGCCCAGGACCAGGAGCCAATGAGCCATAGACTACAAGCAATCATGCATCCGACAGGCCGTGGCCCAATAACCTGGCTACTGCACTACTGGACACGTAACGGCCCAACTGAGAGAAAAACGAGAGTAGAAGATTTTTTTCTGACACATTAATGTATGAGTATTTGTTTTTTCTAAGACATGAGTATTTGTTTTTTTTTCTAAGACATGAGTATTTTTAAATCGAAGGCATATCATTTTTTTTCTTTTGAAAGTATCCTGAAATTTTGTGTTGCAAATTTGCAACAGGAGCCTATGAGGAAAGAGCTGTATTTTGCGTGTCACCTGGTGCGTTCGAGTCTGAAGCGGTCAATCGTTGTTGCGAGGACACATCCACCACTTGATCAACGGAGCCGGCAGGAAGGGGAGCAGGTCCCACAGTTTCTGAAACCTGCAGTGGCCAGTGGGTTAGTTAGCATGATGTTGCAACTCGATCTACGAGCACGTTCAGAGTATGAAAACATGTTCAGTTTTTTCAGGGTTCGGTAGGATTCTGCGTACTTGTAGTTGTAGTAAGACCGCTGTCAGGTAGCGAGATACTACGGCACATGTCTGCAAGTTTACCTGTTGTTTCATGCCAGAGCTTGAGAGCAGCCGTGCAATTCTAGCAGGTACAGCTGCTTGGACCTTGAGCCGATGCCGTGGTTAATTTGATTTAGTTAACCTAACCGGCGGCAACGTAGACTAATAAGTACGGGAGCTAGTCCACTAAACAAATGTGTCCTATATGTATTCAGTAGCTTCATCCCAGCCATGCTTGATCGGTAAGACGTTTTTGTCGCCGATCCGCCAGCAGATTCGATCCTGAAGTGTCATATGGACAATGGACGATCTCGTTGTCTGAATTTTATGACGATTTCGCATCACAAGGACCGCAAGAAACCCCTTCTGAAATTACTGAATGGTGATCGGAACTGGACAAATGCTCAGGTAGCAACGGGCCAACTACTAGCCTGCTGGCTGCTGAAGACCATTCCTTCCACTGGGCGATCTACCTATGGTGGCTGGTCATCAGTGCATCTGTCTCTTCTCGGCCGGCAATGTTCCAGGATCTCATTCAATCCTGCATCTGTGAGAACAGTGAAATTTCTCAACACTTGCACCGGATTTTGCTGCTTCCTGTAGCCTTTAGGTCGGTAGAAATCTAGACATTTTTCGGTACATTTTAATTCCAGAAATTATTAACAAATTCATGACCATAGTGAGTGATCTAGTGAGAGCAAAGCATGTGCTGGTGTTCAGGTTAATTCCCAAAAGAAACATGAACAGCAAGCATAACTAGAGAAGATTTAGTTTGTACTCAGAAACGGAACCGGAGGCACCGGAAACGCCGTTACCAGTCATTGTGACTAGCCTGCTTGAAGTAGTCGATCAAATTCGAGGCAGTGGCGAGGCGATGCAGTGAAGTCCCTCGAACGGCCTTCGGGATGTAGTCGTTCGCGTGATGGAGAGGACGTAGTCGTACAGCGTGTGGTCGCCGGGTTGGTGGAGATGTCCGCCGGGAAGTAGACGAAGTAGTCGTTCACAGCAGCGAGCAGGCGCGTACGAGTACGCTCCCCAAAAACCTTATCGCCTGCCTATCCCGAGCAGGATCTCAGGGCAGACGGGGTTCGGAGGCAACTGCTCACGCAAGCAGAGTGGTTTCCTGAAAGGAATACCAGAGAGAGAGTTTCGAGTTTTGTCCCGCCTGGGAGGAAAGGCCTCCTCTTATAGGCGCTCATGGAGAAAGGAGAGGATGAACCTGGACGCGTTCAGCAGGGCAGCAATGACCATTATGCCGTCAGTTAACAGTCAGCCCAACGGTTACATTCTCTGAATAACATCAGTAACGGCTATGACTTAATGACTGTCATTAGTGGCAAAACGTTCATCACACAGCACACGCAGAGCGGCTCGGCCTCGGCGAGGCGAGGCGAGCGAGCGCGCGTGTGGCACGTCCTTATCCTTTTACCAACTTCACAAGTGGTCCACCTTTGGTCCACCATTTAAGTTAGTTAGGATTCCCGTTGACTCTCAATCCGGGATTTATACCCCTAGCATTTATTAGTGGATCTTTAATTTCTTTTGATTAATTGAGACTAAAATGGGCCAATGGTCCAATTAATCCAACATAGGTGAGGTGAGATGGCACTGTCGGAAAGGAACCTTCAGCAAACAAACCGACCAGAGCGCGCGTCAATGTCTTCTTAGCGCGTCGGTCTTCAACGACCACATAAAGAAACGAAATGCAGGACGGAAGAGAGATACAACCCGCCGGTTATGAATAATGGCTCAACTAATCGTCATCTCTCATCAATCTGTAATGTTAAGCCATGTCTTTTCAGTAAGTGGGGCCCGAGCGCGACCGCCCATCTCCATCCCATTTCCTCTTGAGGCCTCAGCAACACCGGCATCAGCAGCAACTGCCCAATGCTCATGACGCACGAGCAGTACAGACTTGCAGATTATATTAATCATTGATCAATGATCAAATCCAAGCTAGCTTCCAACTCACAAGTCACACCTCTGTGCCGCCTCATGCTCCTCGCCTAGCCAGGCCAGCACCCAGGCCAATCAGCTAGCTTCACCCCCGGATCCAGCCTAGCTACAAGTCAAACCATCCATGGCTATATAAAGTGAAGTCCCAACCTTTCTTCCATCATTTACTTGATCAGAGCTATATGTACTAGGTTTGCCCACCACATTTGTTTTGTAATTTGCCGTGAAATTCCTGCCAGTGAAAGTGCACTTGTCCTGATGGATTCCGAGCAGCTCGCTCTCCGGCCGATCTCCTCCACGAGAGACGGCGGCGGCATCGTCGGCGGCGGCAAGGTGGTGGCCGCGGCGAGGGAGCGGTCGAGCCTGGCGGCCGCGTCGTTCCGGGTGTACTACAGCCTGCGCCCCGGCGCCGTGCCGTTCCTGTGGGAGTCCACGCCCGGCACGCCCAAGGTCGGCGGCGCCGTCTCGCCCGCCGAGATGGCCGCGGGCGTCGACGCCGAGGTCCCGCCGATCTCGCCGCCGCCGTCGTACCACTCGTCGCTGCTGACGAAGGGGAGGAGGGGGTGCCGGGCGAGGTCGTCGCCGTGCTCGTGCCCGGAGGGCTGCGTCGTGGGGGCGCTGCTCGCCGCGCTCGGCATCAGGAGAAGGTCGCGTCGGCGTTCGGCCTCGCCCCTCTGAACTGATGCCACGTCGCTGCTGGCGTTTACTCCGAGATGATCAACTCTACTGTACTTCGTAGCAAACTCTGTTCTTGCAGAGGATATACATGAACTCTAAATTACTTGTATGTAGTAACATGTTAATTAAGGGGGTGAATTAGCTATGTAATTAAATTCTACGCTATTTTTCCTTTTTTATAGGCTACTTTTCAGGTTTACTTGCAACTTGCTTGTGGTAGGATTTTCTTCTTCTTCTTCTTTTTTTGAGCCGGACTGGTAGGATTTTCTTGATCATGGTCGCTCTTTGGTTTTGCTAACATTTTGCGCCTTCATGATTTGGACTGCTGCGCTTTTAACTGGGCTTGGGCTTCGACAAAAAGCCATTTCTAGCCCAAGCAGCCAAAAATTCACCTAAAAAAGCCAACAGTACAAATACGGTGTTGATGCTAAAAAAAAGGTACACGCTGTTCAATGTGAGATTACTTCGAGGAAAAAGGAAGTCGTATTCCGTATTTTATCTTTTTCATCGACAGGAGAAATATACAGGTAGCCGAGTCGGTTTCGTTTCCTGCACGAATCTGGGTGATCAGATCGGATCAGATTTTTCACTATAAAATCGCAAGGAAAATCATCGGTTCCCAAAAGCGGTAGAAAAGGTGAACCGTGTCCCGCGAACTCCACACTGCCGCTTCCGCCTCTGCGCCCGTCCATGGCCGGCGGCGGCGAGAAGACACCGACGAACTCCGCCCAGCCGCGGAAGGCCCGTTCCGCACATGGATCGGTGAGTGTAGCGATGCCCCAGCCTTTCTCTATCGGCCGCAAACAACTCCGGTTCCCCAATATTTTCTAGGGTTCTCGGCTAGCCGCTACTGATTGCTATAATGTAGTGAACTAGTGATGAGTCGGAAAAATTGCGCGATGTCGTGTGGTGCATTTGTTGGTTAGATTTCAACGCGGGCTAGTTCGTCGTAGTTTGATAGGAACTGGGGAGCTCATGGATCATCTCTTTTGCTACCGAGATGGTAAACCCATGGGGGCAAAATGCAAGTATTGCCCTTCCTCTGCAAATTAAGATATCTGATGAGGAGATGATTTTCATGTCTGTTTGTGCTGTATGAGTACATTCTTGTAGATGAACCGGAATAAGAATAGAAGATGATGTATGATGCATAGCTTGGACAATTAATAATGGCAGATTAATTATAAATTCGAATTCAAGTTATGTTGGTAGGTATATGTTTGACAAACCTTTGGAATCTTCTTTCACGAGTTTGGCCTCTAATCCTCCAGCTATACTGTTAGGTCCATGGAAGGTCTTCGGAACGCCAAAAGAAGGGAGCATGTACATTCTCTCCTTCAGTTAGCAGCAAAGATTCACTGCAACAGTTAGTTACACCAGTCCAACCACCGGAATCTGTAGAGTCCAGAAGCAGTCCATGCAGTGCTGGATCTGTGGGATCTGATTCAGGAGCTGCCCCATTTGACATATGCATGAGTGGTGACAAATGTCCCATCAAGTTAAACCCTCCTTTATTCGAGATCAACAGAGACAAAAGGCGAGACATGGAACTTTCCAAGGATGTATCTCCACTGCAATACTTGAGACCTGGGATGGTTCTGCTGAAGAAATTCATAAAGCCTAATGATCAGGTACGTCTATGTTTACACATGTTTTTTTTGTATAATCCCAAATCGATCATGTAGACCTTTGAGCTTTATCTGGGAGATTTTCTTACATAAACAATTTTTTGTTGAAAATGCCTTATCTGAGGAAATATAACATTTATAAGAGAGTATGAAATGCTGTTCTCTATGTTCTTTTCTTTTCTCCTTTTGAAAATTTGCATGCTCATCCCTTTAAAGTTCTGTCTTCACTGTCTTATCAATTGTCAGCATACTTTGCTGCCACTCACATAATTTGCAGATCATATTTGCCATGAATGTACATTGTCTCGGTTGACTTGATCATCACTCTATTATTAAGTACGCATTCAAGACCAACCAATGTACTTCTGAAAGTATATTCCTGACGCTTTTATTTCACATGTCAGGTTAAGATTGTCAAAGTTTGCCGGCAGCTTGGTGTTGGTTCTGGAGGATTTTATAGACCTGGCTACCGACATGGAGCTAAGTTAAAACTGTGGATGATGTGCATGGGGAAGAACTGGGATCCGGATTCATGCTCATATGGCGATACACGGCCATTCGATCGTGCTCAGCCACCAGCCATACCAGAAGAATTCAGGAAGTATGTTCAAGATGCCATTGAAGCTTCCCATGAACTCTTGAAACAACACATAGGAGCTGCCAAAGCAGTGGAAGAACTTCCTCTGATGTCACCAGATATCTGCCTTGTTAACTTCTACAACAGTAGTGGGAGGTTAGGTCTTCATCAGGTACAAAGAAACCACTCTCTGCAATGATATCAAATATCAGCTTCAAAACATTGTATTTTGTTCTGCTATCAACCTAGTCAATGATCTAAACGTATTTTAAAAAGAAAAAAAAAAGAAAAAGGAAAGAAAGGAAAACTGATTCATGCTCACTGAACACTCCTTTTGGATGTGCAATGCGCTTACTAAAGCTTCAGTTAGGAGACTTTACCGCATAAGTTTCTTGTTCTTGGGCATTTCTAGTGCAGCGTCCTTCATTCCTGCTATCTGCAATTGAAATACCATAATGTTGCAATTTTGTTTGGTGATTCCTCACTGGATTTTACAATCGTGTTATTTGACAGGATAAAGATGAATCAAGGAGCAGCCTTGACAAGGGAGTGCCTGTCGTTTCTTTTTCGTTAGGCGACACCACAGAATTCTTGTATGGGGATGTCAGAGACGAAGATAAGGTTTCGAAGGTTGATCTTGAATCTGGTGACGTCCTAATATTTGGTGGTAAGTCAAGGCTCATATTCCACGGGGTCTCCAACATGAAACCTAAGAGTGCGCCAAAGTGGCTGACGGATGAGACAAGTCTTCGTCCTGGGCGTCTGAATCTCACATTCAGGCAGTACTAGACAATTGTGCTACTTACAAGTAGAGGGCCACTTATCTTTTGTTGTATGCATTTAAGTATGTGGTTAGCAAAATTAGATTCTATCTAGTAACTGAAGATAATGACTTGAACGCTGTTTGCTTGAAGTTTTGTTGTAAAGGTCAGTCTTTTGCCTTATCATTCATGTGAGTATGAGAAGAGAGATTCAGACATACAGCAATGTCTACAGATCGCTTGAAACAGAGTGAAACTCTTGCAGCAATCATGAATCACGTATATCCTCTGCGAGAACAGAGTTGGTCCGTAGACAAATAGGATCGTAGTAATCATGATTCATGATTCCTGAACCGGGACGAGTTACACGCAATAGACAAATTGAACCGGGAAAGTTACATGCTTGCTTGAAAAACATCGAGACATACATCAACGTTTGCAGGCGGTGTCACTTGAAATACAGTGAAAGGTTTACTACGCAATAAAAATAAATTGAATTGTACGTCTTCTTGCTTGAGAAACAGCGGGGATCTCAACGTTCTAGTGCATCTCGTCCAGAATTACTGTCAGTGCGAAGATGAACGCTCGGTCTATGACAGGGTTGATCCTTGCAGTATATATGTTCCTCCCGAAACCGTGCATCTGTGCAGTGTTCCGGCGGGTGATCTGCAGGACGAGCTCAAATGTCAAATCGAACAAAAATCCCGTGAAAATAAAACAGCTTGCTCTAGGAGCTGGAGGAAGATGACGCTCGCCTGAGCAATGGTGGCGTCCGAGTTGCCGGGAGAGACGGTGCAGGCGCCGTCGTAGTAGCTGCCCCGGATGACGAAATCCGGCGCCTCCTCGGCGGCGTTGCCGGCGAGGAAGACGAAGATCTTGGTCCTGACCTGGACCACCGACGACTTGACGACGGTGAAGAGCAGGTTCCTCCGGCTGGTGCTGTCACCTCTGAAGACGGCCCACCTGCTGCCCATGAGGTAGCCGGAGTCCTGCATGGTGAGCACGGGGCGGCGCGCCGCGTCGAGGAGGAGGGATTTCTTCGAGAGCATCAGGAAGGCGAACGCCGCCGCCTCCACCTTCATCACGGCGGCGCCGGCGGCGTCGGTGACGGTGTAGTCGCGCTCCGTGTAGCCGATCGTCCTGGCCACCGCGAACGCCGTCGGCTCCGGCGCGCAGAACCGCGCGTTCACCACCGCCGTCACCGCCGGAGATGGTGCTGGTGCTGGTGATGGTGCCTGTGCCGCCGCCGTGGCTGGTGCCGGTGTATCCATTGTTGACTGAATCGTGGTCGTTGGCATGGAGAACGAAGGCGCGCGCGGTGCTATATACTACCATCTGCGACGAGAAAAACGATGAGCTTGAAGACTCCGGTTTTTGACTCGTTGGATTGGATCGGCCGCCACGTCAGCGTCGACCATGGTCAGAGACATCTTTTGAATGGATGGCGCGTCTGATGATGAACTTGCAGCACAGTTACACGCTATAGCCTGTAGACAAAATAGGATCGTAGTAATCATGATTCCTGAACCGGGATGAGTCACACGCAATAGACAAATTGGTCCGTAGTACCTGATTCCTGTACCTTGACGGAGTCTCCTTTAAACATGGCTGACCAAATTTATGCGAGAACGGTTCAGTGACTGAAAATTACTGAGCAGCACGCTCCGCTCTTCATTCCTTGAACACAAGATCACTGGTAGCACAGAAATGGTTATCTTTTGCCTGTCTTGATGCAAACTATATACAACTCCTGAATGAGAGACTGAACTTGAAAATTCACATTTTTGCGGGGTACAAAACTAAGTATATACAGTGTTCAGCGACAAAGCGAGTCATGCCAGGTAAGATTTACGGGCCCATTATCTATCCTAAACTCGAAGCTAGTGGACCATGTGTCTTTCGGCCCATTACTGCCCCAGCGGATGTGCTAAAAAAACTGCCCCAGCGGCGAGATTTTTATCATTTTAACCACGAAATCGCTGGACTTCTCTAAAATGATCATCATACATTGGGCTTCTTTAAAATAACCACGAATCCGTTGTCTATATTGTAGAATGACCAAATCT
This sequence comes from Echinochloa phyllopogon, assembly GCA_033239725.1. Classification (NCBI taxonomy): domain Eukaryota; kingdom Viridiplantae; phylum Streptophyta; class Magnoliopsida; order Poales; family Poaceae; genus Echinochloa; species Echinochloa phyllopogon. Next base: position 2,430,732 of record BTCW01000009.1, on the reverse strand, counting down.
GAGTTTTAAAATTTTTGTAATCTTTTGTTAACTTTTCTCCACTTGAATGGACCAAACTACCCTTGCTCCAAATCAATGCATCTGCTCTGACGAAAAAAATTCCGCACGGCCTCTCCCGTTCTTCTTTCTCGCTCGCTCGGTCTTCTTTCTGTCTTGCTCGGTCTCTCTCCCGTTCCTCGAGATCCCGTTCTGCCGCCGTCTCCGGTGCCGGGGCCGCCCGCTACCACCGTGGCCGCGGCCCACAGCGCGACGGCCGCCGCCGCCCCGCCCGCGACGGCCAGAACCAGGCGCGAGGTGGAGGGCGTGGAGGAGGAGCGGGATCCGGCGACGCCGCCGGGCCCGAGCTCATCATCCGCGCCTACTACGCCGAGGGCGGCTCCCTCCACAGCGCGGCGCGCCACGCGCCGCTGAGCCCCTCCGCTTCGCGGGCTCACGCGTCGAGGTCGGCAACTTCTGGTCGCCCGACGCCTTCGCCGTCGCCTAGCGCGCCACGGCCGAAGCCGACGGCCCCGCCGCCGCGCCCAGGGTGCTCGAGTTCGTCGTCGACCAGGTCGACAAGGCCTGCCGTCTGCTCTTCTCCCGCGACGTCGCGTTAGCGACCCCGGGCACCCGCGTCGCGCCGGCCGTGCTGAGCTGCGACGTCAAGCTCGAGTTGGGGAGGCCGTCGTCGCGGTGGGGAGGCCGTCGCGGGAAGGGGGCAAGGGCGGCGGCGACCGAGCCCACCGCGGGCGGCCGTGGCCAAGGGCGGCAGTGGCCGAGCTGGGCGCCTAGATTCGCCGGCGGGATGGGGCGGGGGCGGGCGCCGGCGTGGAGGAGGGGGACGGTATGGCACGGCTCGGCTGGAGGGGGCGGCCGGCGAAGGCGATGGCCCGACGCGCGACCGGGCTCGAGCACGGCGGCCGGCGGAGGCGAACGCCCGACGCGCGCTCGAGCACGGCGGCCGTCGGAGGCAGACGACATGCGCGCGGCTCGAGGGTGGCTGGCGGGGCGCAAGCTCAGCGGCGGCCGGCGGAGGCGGCCGGGATTGTGGGCGGCGACCGGCAGAGCAAGCTCGGCCGTTTCGATGTGGGGATTGGGAGGGGATGGAGACAGGTTGAAAAAGAGAGGGGTATTTTGGTCGGTCCAGTAGAAAAAAAAGTAACAAAAGATTGTAAAAACCGTAAAACTTCAATTTGATCATTCTAACGTATGAGACAATGGATTCGTGGTTATTTTAGAGAAGCCCAACGTATGGTGGTCATTCTAGAGAAGCCCAGTGATTTCATGGTCAAAATGATAAAAATCTCCCCAGCGGTGCCGCCGCTCTTCTTCTGCCGGAATTCCTTCTCATCTATTCGTACTACCAGAACACAGGGGATTCGGAGCAAGTGCAGCTCTCTGAGTTTTGGATTGGACCTGCCTGATAATCGACGATGAGCCTCCGGCGGTTTCTGAACCTCGTGTTGCAGAACCGCAAGGACGGCATGTATTCGCTGCGCCGCATCGATCTGTCGCGCCAGCGCCTCTTCTACCCATCAACACCACCAGACGGCGCTGATCTGAAGATGTTAGATTTCCAGGGGATTGAGAGCATCCGGATCCCGCCGCCGAGCATCAGGTTCCAACCGAACCCGTCCTACGATTCCATCGAGCATATATGGAAGTTCCATTGCTTCGGCCTCTCCGACGACAAGATCGTCTGCACCGACAACTCCGGCCTCGCCTTCCTCTACGACGCCGCCTCGCGTTCCGTCGTCACCATGCCCAGCCTCCACGCCCCCAAGTGGTTCCCCATCTCCTTCTCCGTCCCCGATCACGAGCAACACGACGGCGGCAGCAGGCGCCTCTACATCATGGAGAAGGCCCCCCAACCACACCAGGATGCAGGCCAGTTCGAGGCCTTCCTGTACACCACGTCGGAGACGTCCTTCCGCAAGTCATGGCAGCGCCGCTCGCTCCCTCTGCCGCCTTACGTCCTCGAACCTGGCTACAGGTCCGTCCGGATCCAATCCCACGCCGTGCTCGGCGGCGGCTCCCACCTCTGCATATCTGCCCCCGGCCATGGCACCTACTGCTTCGACACGGCGAGCAGGGAGTGGAGCCACGCCGGAGACTGGATGCTGCCCATCTACGGCAAGGCCGAGTATGTTCCGGAGCTCAATCTATGGTTTGACCTCTCGGAACATGATGGAGATCTCCATCCGTGTGTATCTGACCTCTCCTCCGCCCTGAAAGGCCAGAAGCCGACGGTGCACGATGTCTGGGCGAGAAATTACCCGCCAGAATGGGACTTCCTCGGGATTACCAATATAGTCAGCCTGGGCTCCGAAAAATCCATATGTGACCCGTCACTTGTGAGTGCTTTAATCCGGACCTTTGTTCCATCTCGCGATCCATGCTTGTTTGTCCGTTGCTAGTGTATTTATAGAGTACAATGTTTATTTTCCTCCGTATTGTTAAGTGGCCAGGTGGATTTCCCTGCACCGACAAGACATAAAGGTTGTGTATTTATAGAGTACAATATTTATTTTCCTCCGTATTGTTAAGTGGCCAGGCGGATTTCACTGCACCGACAAGACATAAAGGTTGTTAGACCCATAGGTAGCGGTGAAAAGTTAGGGTACAGAATCTTGCATGTAAAACTGTTCGTTTATGTACTTGAGGCCATGAACCTGTACTCTATTTTTTTAAGAGAAACTAGGTATCTAATCGGACATGCTGAAACTGTTCGGTTGTGTACCTGAGTTGATAAACCTGTACTATCTTTTTTTAAGGGAGATTTTCGGGTTGAATAAAATCCTGTCTACAAGTGCACTTGTACCGCATCATGCTTGTGTTGTAGCATGGAGTTGTTGGGGTACCACCAATCAATGTGGGTACATTATATTGTACCAAATTGCTGATCCACTGCTCAAGTTTTTTTTCATCACCGTTCTGAACAAAGAAAAAAGTGTGTGTCCCAAAGAGTTGTGCGGTGGAAGCAAATACACATTTATATTTTTATTTGTGTGAATAATTATAGTGGAATAAATATATTTCGAGTAGCATTTTTTACTGAACATGTACCATGATCAATCGGTACTTGCATACAAGACTAGGTACACCTTGCTGATTTGATGCAAACCATGGTGACTAGTATATTTGAATTTATGTCACTCATATATTCCGACAGTATGTCAACACAACTAATATTCATTAAAATTCTGATTAAGCTATGTTCTAGGAACCACCGTTGAACTGTGTGAATATAAATGTGTCAGAAAAGTGCATGCATGAATAAAAGAACCTTTCTCAAAAAAACGAATAAAATGAATAGCATCATCCAAACAAAAGTTCCTAGAAAAGAGAGTACAAATATAGAAGCATTGTAGCTTTGTTTCATCTGTTTGGGACACATCAGCATCAGTGAAACAAATAAGCTGCACAGTACCTACTTAAGGCTCAAAGATTCCTGCTTGCATATGTCAGAGATAATAACAGCTAAATCATGCAACGGTAAAAATGAAAGCCTTGGATTAAACAAATCGATTTCCACTAACTACTGTGAGAACATTTGGGTCCCATTTTCTTGATAAGGTTAAGATCCCTGTCAACTATTCTGTCGATAGGGTCAATCAACTGATCACAGAGAAACAAACAGATTAGATGAGAAGAGGGGATTGACCAAATGTATACATTTATATATCAACTAGGAACCCTTAAGATTAATCAGATTTAGAAGTGGATCCTGAAAGCTAAGTACTGAAATCAGTCATTTATCTAGGATCAACAGTTTCAAGTCACCCACTGCTCTAAAATTACTAAATTGATGCAATACAATTCCTCAGTTTCAAAAAGATGCAATACAATTCAACAAACTGAAGCCACTTGCATAAGTTATCAAAACTGCAGGTTCTGAATTGACGACAAAGATTAACTGCACCGGTCAAGTATTATCGATTAAAAATTGCGGCGACAAATTACAAGCAGGGAGTACTGGAAGTTGAACAGTTCAGAGGTACAGCTAATCCCGTTGCAAGTGTGTTCACTAAGTGCACCCCTAGGGTTCACGTCTGCATTCTGATTCTACATATGCTTCCAGTTGAGACAAATAGCAATATTCAGTAACGCTACTATGGGCACTATTTACCGTCCAATCAACCAACGGGGCAAACCCATTCCAACCAAAGTGTTCCATTAATTACATCAATTTGGTTATTTGTTGGAGAACACTGACCCATCGAGTAATTGGTAGTAAACTACAAAACATGGGCAAGCAAGCGAACTTCTAATTATCTGTTTGGAAGCAAAGTACATACCAGCCTGTTGCTCCCTTCCTCATGATTCTCTTCTTGATCATGTATGAACTGCAATTTGTCATATTGATCAACACATTTATGTAGAGGCATGTTACTCCAATTATAAATAAATTGTACAAGCCAAAATAAATTGTCATACTAAAAGATGCACTAGAAAATAGTGGCATGAATGCATGATATCCCCAAGCACGGACAGTAAGCTCGAGCAGCTCCACGGTTTGGGTCATGGAGTTGACCGAGCTCACCTAGAGTTTCTACTGCAAGTCGTGGCGCAGCGCTGCACGGTTATGAGCGCGGCGACAACCGGCTAGCCGCTGCTGCTCGGTGCGACGACCACTCGCCATAGCAGCAACGAGCAGCTGCTTGTCGGCGCTGCGGCGTCCGTATGCGACACTGCCAGCGAGCTGCCTGATGCCGTGCAGCAACCCATTCCCCAGCCTTCCTCCGGGGCTTGGACGCGGGGCGGCATGATCGCAGGTGGACGAGGACGCGGCGGTTGCCGTCCGTTTCATCAGCTCGTGCACGATCGGTGAGCGGCCGACGCAGAGCTCGAACTCCTCGGAGGTGAGCTGGCGGTCGGTGCCCACCTCCCAGACAGGCTTCTCGTGCACCTCCCCGACCTCGATCCGGCATTGCTGCCCGCCGCTGGAGCTGGGGTTCCACGCGAGCGGTGGCTTCCCGGGCCCGCCGGATCTGGGCTCCTCCGCGGCCGCCTCTTGGGCCGAGGCGAAGGCGAGGCCGGGGGAGACACGTGAGGGGACGGCAAGCGGGGTGAGCGGTGCAGCGAGGTAGGCTGCAGCGAGTCGGATGAGAGGCCGAGGCGCAGAAGCAGGAGGCGGCGGCACGGCGAGGCTGCGGCGAGTCGGAGGAGAGGCCGAGGCGCTGAAGCAGGAGGCAGCGGCGCTCCTCGACGGAGGTCCAGACGTCGTAAGCGGAGGAGGCGGGCGCGCAGGGCAGTAGGTGTTGGTGGTTGTGGTGCTGGTGGTTGGACCACCTACAGCGGCGGTGGTCGGCGTCGCCGTCGGAGGCGGAGGTGGAGAAGCAGAGGACCCGATCCAACGACTCGTAGAACTCCTGCTCGTGCTCCTCTACCGCCGGATCCGGCCCCGGCAGCCGCGTCAGTTGGCCGTACGCGGAGTCCCGGCGCCGCGGGATTGGATGTCGTCATCGATGGATCGGGCGTCGTCGTCGATGCATCGCCGGAGTCGCCCCCGCCCCCACCAGATCCAGCCGGTGCACAGCCGGATCTAGTCCTGGCGCCACTGGATCGGACGCCATCGACGGTGGATGGCTGGATCTCCGCCCTCGCTGGAGCCGAAGCTGTGCAGCGCCCCCATCGGAGATGGAGAGGGAGAAGCGAGCCACTGGCGCACAGAGGCTCGCCGCCGCCAGCCCCAAGCACCCCACCGCATCCGTCACCGCAGATGCATCTGCCACCCTTGCTCCCGCGATGCGCCGGCCGCGAGGAGTCACCGCAGGCTACGCGGAGCGACGCCGCGATCCGCCGCCCTGCTCCACCGCCACCGTTGCTCAGAGCCGCGCGGAGAAGAGGGAGAGGGAGGGCCGGCCGGTGGCGTCGACGGTGGCGATGGCCGCGGCGGCGGCGGCGGATCTAGGAGAGACGTTGGGTGGAGAGAGAGAAGTGAGAGAGCAGAGAGAGATTTCAAAATCCGACCGGACCGATTCATAAATATCGTTCACTTCCTTGGAACAGAACACGAGGCTTTACAGTGCAGTATCTGAACCATATGTACCACACCGTATGTACAAATTACATATACATGATGTGACATAATACATTATACCTTGCACCAGCTCGGATCTCGAAATAGCCTACAGTACTCAAATGAAGGTACAGGATAAAGGCTCACACGATACCCTGGTACTATAAATCCTTATTCGCCTGGGCTCCAGCAGGTTCTGCATTGTCAAGTTCTTCGAGGGCTCCTACAATTTTGATGAGCCAGTTGAGGATGAGTACTTTGCTGTGTTTACTGGTGTGGAGTTGTTGTCTTCCTGTGCAGACGGTGACAAGCTAAATGGCAATGGCAAGGGAACTCGCAGTGGCAATGGCAATGGCAAAGGGAAAGGGGTGATCCGGATGGTCAACCACATGTCCAAAGTCCATGTCATGTCGGGCTACACAGCAATCGAAGCAGTGCTCTGAATAATCCAGGGGCGTGCAGCCACTGATCTGATACTGGCATTGCCTATTTTTTCTGACTATGGGGGTGTTTAGTTCCCTGAAAAAGGTGAAAAGGGAAGGTAAAAATGTCACATCGGACATTGTAGCGCACTGTAGCACTTTTCGTTTGTTTGTGGTAAACATTATCGTATCATGATGAGGACATCACCACGTTGGACATACAAGAGACGGACTCTTCCCCTGAAGCGTCCCCTCGAAAGAGAGAACTTAATGTGATACAAATACCAGCCCCAAGATGCTGGTTCACATTATTACAACAGTGGGTTCAGTACAAAAACAACGTTACGGGAAACGGTGGCATTACAGGGCCACGACAAACAGAACTAATGCTAAGCTCCAGATAAAAAGATTGAAAACATAGAGGTCTTCATCAGAGTGGCAACGCATGCGGCTTCCAGCGGGTGACCCTAACACACAGGCAAAGGTTGGGTGCAGAACGAACCCCTCTAAACGACGTCCTCAGGCACAAAGTCCGGGTCTACCTCTGCAACAGATTAAGCAAGGGTGAGTACATACGTACTCAGCAAGCACAACCACAAATACGGAGGGATACAGCAGAAATATGCAAAGGATAAAAACAAGGATGGCTCCTGGTTTGTTTAGCAGTAAAGCAAATTTTAATATACATGCAAAGGGTTGATTTTCGCAATAGTTTTTCCCAAATTTTTCTTTTAATAGGTTCAATGAATGTAACACCTTCATGCACAAGAGTTTAATGCTACCAGATTCCCCATCTGTCGTAGCTCAAGTCAAACTTTTCTCAGCTCCACAAACACCACACACTTTCTTACACCAAAACAGGGGACTAGTGGAGTGACCAAGCCGTAACTCGTCCAATGCCGTGGACACGGCTATCCGGATAGGTTTTAACTCTGCAGAGGTGTACACAACCACAAGTAGGCTACCACAACATGAGCACCTTAGTGCCAGTGCAGCTCCTATCAAAGCCATTACCCACCATAGCTAGACTGACAAGTTATCACAGACGCGACCAGGGGTTAGCAACCTACCAACGAGGTTCTAACCAGGGGTATACCTCACATAGATCGTATCCCCGGCTCCATGGCCCTCTGTTACTCACCAGCACACCACATAACCAACAACTTAAATAGTGGGGTTTATGCTAGGCCGTTGCCACATACAACGGTCGAGTGGTGGTACAATAAAATGGGTTAGGCTAGATGACACATCAACATCATCCCAAAACTTGTGATAGGATGGACAACTCCCACCATGCTCAACCACACAGGTTCGAGCTCACCTCGGTATTTCACACAGAAATACCGTCTGTCTCATCCCACACGGGTACTCATTTTATTCACACAAATCATCTCTTTTCTTTTAAAGCACGCACCCAGTTGCTTTTGTAAACACCAAGTGATTGTCATGGGGGTATAATGGTAAAATATTCCTAAGCATTTCTAGCAGTGACTAACATTTAAACAGAGCATTGTCATATTCAAACATTAATCCAGGTTGTCAAGGCAGCAGTCATAGCAATCAAGGAATGGCTATCCAAACGGGTTTAGCAGTAAAAACATGCAAGTTTTATAAAACAGGCCATGGGTGGTGTTTATAAAAACTAGGATAAAAGTATGCATCAAAGGAGGGGATTGCACTTGCCGTTCTCCCAACCTTCGGGGGATTCCTGCCCGAGGTCTTGGTCTCCAAGTTCCTGCTCGTAGCCCTGCTCCTCCTCGAGTCCTTCCTCGTTCACAGCGGAGTCTACGGCACACACAAACAAACACCCACTAAATAAAAGAAAAAGCTTTTATTGAGCTCCGAAAGAAAGAACGGAAAAAGAGAGCGGATGATGATGACACGATTATTTTTGGAGTATGGACTGGTTGGATTTGGCGAAAATATACTGGTAATTATTGTGGTGGAGTTTGGGGTCAAACGAGATTAATTTGGCGCATGAAATGACGAGTTTAGTGGAGGTTTAGGGGCTGTTTATAAAGAAAAGGACCTATCTGTAATTATGGAAAAGTTCAAGGGCCTCAGGCGAAATCAACAGAGAGAGAGGGAATAGTGGTCGTGGACTGCGGGTTGATTTGGTCGAAACCCAGGGGGTTATGCGTAAACGTGACAGAGAGAGGCTCGTGCTCAATGGACCGCGGGTTGGAATAGCGACAAGGGCAGGGGGTTATGGGCAAATGTGCCCTTTCTTCTTTTCCGAACAGAGCCGAGGCAAAGAGGGAGGGGCGGCGGTCGTCGGCGGCGAAATCGCCGGCGATGGTGGCGGTGCAGGGTCAAATTGACCGGGGGAAAATGGAGTGCGAAGCATGGCTAGTTCACTGGTGGCCTCACCTCGGACGGAGGTGAAGTGTGGCGGCCGGTCCACGAGAGCGGCGGCGGCGGCGGTACTGGCGAGTGTGGTGGCGGCGCTGCGGTGGTGGAGAGGGCGAGCTGGGTGGCGGGTGAGGAAGAGGTGATGGAGGAGGTGCTTGCTGGCCCCTTTTATAGGCGTGGAGGGGCTCGAGGAGGTGGGTCGACGAGAGGCTGCTCGGCGGCCGGTGGCGGGGAGTAAAGGCGGTCGGCGTGGTCGGTGGTACGGCGGCGCTGTGGCGGAGCTGTGCGGCCGCGTACGGTGTTGCGTTTGGCGCGGCGTGGCGTGCGTGCTTGCGTAGCTGCTGTCTTGTCGGGCGGTGGGGTGACGGGGCTACGGCGGGGCCGGGCGGTGGCGTGGGCGGCGCGGCAGTGTCGGCGGCGGGGTCGGCCCGGGAGCGCGTGCGCACGATGAGTACGTGGAGCGGTGCGGAGAGTAGCGCGGTGGCGTGCACGCCGGGCGGAGCGGCTCCACAGCGGCGTGCTCTGGTGAAGGGTGCAGGGCTGCCGACGGTGGTGGGGCACGGCCGAGGGGCGGCACGGCGGACTCCGGTGGATGGCGAGGTTGCGTAGACGGTGCAAGGGTGGTAGAGTAGCCGTGGTCCGTGCGGCAGTGTCGGCGTGGCAGGGTGATGGCGTGCGAGCGCGCACGCGTTGGGCGGCGGCGCGCGGACAGAGCTGCTGTGGTAGCGGGCCGGTGCGTAGCGGCGGCGAGCCGAGTGGGTGGGGTCGCGGTGGAGGGCGGCACGACAGCGGGTCTGGGGGGGGGAGCGGTGGTCGGCGGTGGTGGCGTGGTGGAGAAGCGAGGGGGCAGCGGGGTGAGGCCGGCCGGGGGACCGGCGGTCGGCGGCGAGCGGGACAGGGGAGTGGTGCTCGGCGTTGGATGAAAGCAGGGGGAGCAGAGGAGGGGAGGGAAAAGAAAGAGAGAAACGGAAAAAGAAAAGGGAAGGAAGAAAAGGGAAAAAGGAAGGAAAGAGAGAGGGAAAAGGAAAAGGGGACGGCGGGATTCGCGGCGGGAAGGACAGGCGCCAACGGCGGTCGGCCGGAGACGGTCGGGCCCGGCGGTCGACCCGAGAGCGGGCGACGCGGGATGGGACGGAAGGAGAGTTGTGACGATGAAGCAAACAGTAAAAAGAGGGGGGGGGGGGAAACAAGGCGAACAGGTTTAGGCAGGAACGGGAGCTCGGGCGGAAAAGATTTTGAAAGTTTTTCACCGGGTGCATTAATTAGGTGATTTTCCAGCGATAAAAACACGGGCGTTACAAACGTACCCCATTTAAAAGGAATCTCGTCCTCGAGATTCGGCTGGCTCCTAAAAAGGTGGGGAACTCTTTCTTTAAGGCATCTTCTCTTTCCCATGTAGCTTCCTTTACACTGTGTCTGCTCCACTGTACTCTGCATATTCGCACTTCGGAGTTTCTGGTTCTCTTGGTGACGGTGTCCAAAATTTTGACCAGTATTTCCTGATACCGTAGATCTGTCTGCAGGTCTATTTCCTCTTCTGGTATATGCTCTTCCTCAGGTACCCTTAGGCATTTTCTTAACTGTGAGACATGGAATACTGGGTGTATATCTGACATTGCTTCGGGTAACTCCAATCGGTAGGCCACCTTTCCAACTTTCTTTTGTACCGGGTATGGTCCGATGTACCGAGGGGCCAACTTTCGATGGACTTGAAATCTACGGGTTCCCCGGATGGGCGAAACCTTAAGATAGACAAAATCTCCTGGATTAAATTCTAATTCTCGTCTCTTCTTGTCTGCGTAGCTTTTCTGTCTGGACTGAGCTGCTCTCAACTTCTCCCTAATTTTAGCTACTTTCTCTTCGGCTTCTTTTATGAGCGTGGGTCCCACTAGTGTACGTTCTCCCGCTTCTGACCACATCAGCGGAGTCCTGCATTTTCTCCCGTAGAGGGCTTCAAATGGCGACATCCCTAGGCTCGCCTGATAACCATTGTTGTAGGAGAATTCTGCGTAGGGTAAACTTTGTTTCCAATCTTTACCATAGGTAAGGACACACGCTCTCAGCATATCTTCCATAATCTGATTTACTCTTTCTGTCTGGCCATCGGTCTGGGGGTGATAAGCGGAGCTAAAGTCCAACTTGGTGCCCATAGCTTTATGCAAGCTTTTCCAAAATCTCGAGGTGAACTGGGTCCCTCGGTCCGAAACAATTCTACTGGGCACTCCATGTAGCTTTACTATGTTCTCCACATAAAGCTTGGCTAGTTTCTCCCCGCCATAATTTGTTCGTACAGGTAAAAAGTGTGTGACCTTAGTGAGTCGGTCCACTATTACCCATATAGAGTCATGTCCCTTCTGTGTTCTGGGTAAACTTACCACGAAGTCCATTCCTATCTCATCCCGCTTCCATACTGGGATGGGCAATGGTTGCAGTAAACCCGCTGGTTTCTGGTGTTCGGCCTTTACTCTTTGGCAGGTGTCACAATGAGCAACAAATTGGGCTATGTCAGCTTTCATTCCTTTCCACCAATAGTTCTGCTTCAAGTCCAAATACATTTTGGTGGATCCTGGGTGAATGGAATATGGCGAGTTATGAGCCTCGTTCATGATTATCTGTCCAAAGTCTCCTTCCTTAGGCACACAAATCCTATCCTTATACCACAACGTTCCTTTACTGTCGACTCTGAAGTCTGGGGCCTTATTTTCTCCAGTGTGCTTGCAGATCTGTACTAAATCCTTGTCCGTTCCCTGGGCTTCCCTGATCCGATCCTCTAGAGTGGACTGGATCGTCAGTTGGTGGCTATTATTCCGGGGGACGATGTGCACATTTAGTCGTGCCATTTCTTCTTGCAGGTGGGCATTCCTGGATCTGTAGGATTTCCGGCTCAGAGCATCTGCTACTATATTAGCCTTGCCAGGGTGGTAATGAATTTCCACATTATAATCTTTGACCAATTCTAACCACCTTCTCTGTCTGAGGTTCAGATCTGGTTGGGTGAAAATATACTTTAAGCTCTTATGGTCCGTGTATATTTCACACTTGTTCCCAATTAGGTAGTGTCTCCAGATTTTGAGTGCGTGCACTACAGCTGCAAACTCCAAGTCATGCGTTGGGTAATTCTGCTCATGAGGTCTAAGTTGTCGGGAGGCATATGCTACAACCTTTCCATCTTGCATGAGGACACACCCTAATCCTTGGCGGGACGCGTCGCAGTAAACGACAAAATCCCTGTGAATATCCGGTAGGGTTAAAACTGGGGCAGCGGTCAGTCTTTTCTTCAGCTCTTGAAAACTCTTTTCGCATGACTCTGTCCAATTAAATTTCTTCTCTTTCTTGAGTAATTCCGTCATGGGTTTAGCTATCTTGGAAAATCCTTCAATAAACCTCCGGTAATATCCAGCTAAACCAAGAAAACTCCTGATCTCACCCACATTGGTTGGTTGTTGCCAGTTGGAGACTGCTTCTACCTTCTCCGGGTCTACTGCCACCCCTTCTGCGGTCAAGATGTGACCAAGGAAGGCTACCTTTTCCAGCCAAAATTCACACTTGCTAAATTTGGCATAGAGTTGGTGCGCTCGTAACTTTTCCAGGACTACTCGCAGGTGTTGTTCATGTTCTTCGGCGCTCTTGGAGTAGATGAGTATGTCGTCAATAAAGACTACGACAAACTTGTCTAGCTCATCCATAAACACTTTGTTCATGAGATTCATAAAGTAGGCTGGTGCATTGGTGAGCCCAAATGGCATTACTGTAAACTCATACTGTCCGTAACGGGTGACAAATGCGGTCTTTGAGGTGTCACTCCCCTTAATCTTCAGTTGATGGTATCCGGTTCTTAAGTCAATCTTGGAGAAGTACTTGGCTCCTTTCAACTGATCAAAGAGATCATCAATCCTAGGGAGTGGGTATTTATTCTTGATAGTGACATCATTTAGTGCACGATAGTCGATGCACAACCTCATGCTCCCATCTTTCTTCCTCACAAAGAGTACTGGGGCTCCCCAAGGGGATGTGCTGGGTCTGATAAATCCCATCTGTTGCAACTCTTCTAGTTGTTTCTTTAATTCTGCCAATTCTGAGGCTGCCATCCTATAGGGTCTCTTGGCTATAGGAGAGGTTCCAGGGACCAGTTCAATAGCAAACTCTATGTCTCTGTCTGGCGGCATTCCAGGTAGAATCTCAGGGAAAACATCAGGTTATTCACTGATGACCGGAACTTCTTCTATGGTTTTTGTTTCCATACTAAAGATCATAGGGTCTGGTCCACTTCCTTTGGTGTGGCAGGTCACTTGCATTCCATCTGGGTTGGTTAGGTGTACTATCTTGTCAGCACAACCTATGAGACCATTGTGTTTGCCTAACCAATCCATTCCAAGGATCACATCTATTCCTTTGGACTCTAATACTACTAGGTCTGCTAGAAACTCTACCCCACTTAAAAGGATCCGCACCCGTGAACAACCTAGTTGGCATTTAATATCACCTCCAGGCGTCCGGGTTAGTAGGGGTGTCTTTAGTAGTACTGTAGGTATTTTGTGCTTTTCCACAAAACTTGACGATATGAAGGAATGCGATGCTCCAGAATCAAATAATACTGTTGCCAAAACTGAACTGACTAGGTACTCACCGAGTACTACTCCTTGTGCTCCTTGAGCTTCCTGTGCGTCGATGTGGTTGACGCGGGCTCGTCCATACGACTGCTGGGTGTTGTTGTTGTTGCTGCCGGGGTTGGTACTGCGGACGGGTACACGGTTGGCTCCAGACACTGGTGGCTTGGGTCCATTCATCGAGTGGGAGTAGACCGATATTGCAGGCTTGCTCCTGGGGTACGGGCAATCAGCGATGTAGTGTCCGGTCTCACGGCAGTTGAAGCAGGCTCTTGCATTGCTGTTGCTGGCTGTGGCCTGACTGACTTTGCTCTGTTGTGGCTTTGAAGTGTTCTGGCTCTTGTACTGGTTGTTGGGTGCCTGAGAGCTTGTAGCCTGGAATTGAGTCCTGTACTGCATGGGGGCCTGGGGTCTAGGTGCAGCATAACCGGAGCTCCTGGGCTTCTGCGAGCGGTCCATCTGGCGGTTCTTGCTCTCTAGGAACTTGCGCTTGTTCTCTTGCCTGGCATCCATTCTGGCCTTTTCTGTGACAATGGCCTTGTTCATCAGTGTGTTGAAGTCAGGGAAACTGTGGGAGACTAGCAGTGCTCGGAGGTCAGGGTGTAACCCTTTGATGAAAGCGTCCTGTCTCTTTGCACCTGTCTTCACCTCATCCGGTGCATAACGGGCTAGCTCAGTGAACTCGTGGGTGTATTCTTCCACGGTCTTGTTTCCTTGTTTCAGTGCGCGGAACTCATCTGCCTTACGCCTCATGGTGGCGTCGGGAATGTGGTAGCGACGAAACTCTTCTTCAAACTCCTTCCAGGTGATTGCAGTCTCGTCTGGGGAGGCTGCATAGTAAGCGTCCCACCACGCTAAGGCAGTTCCCGTGAGTTGGTGAGAGGTCAGGAGGACCTTGTCACGGTCTCCACATCCAAACGGTTCCAGCTTTCTCTTAATGGTTCTCAGCCAGTCATCTGCTTCTAAGGGGTTGCTGGACCCTCCAAAGGTGGGCGGTCTGGTTCTCAGGAAGTTGGTTAGCTTGTCACCCGCATTGGGCCTACAGGCTGTCTCCTGACGGCGGCTGGCATTCCACACATTTTGCATGAACAGGGTGTGGTGGTACAAAGCTTGTGCCAAGTTGAAATCTGGCGGAAGCGGGGGTACAACAAAAGATCCTTCATTCTGACTTCTGGGATGACTTGCTTCTGGTCCGCCTCTTACAGGCGCTTGTCGTTCGGGCTGGTTTTCTCCCATAGGATCCTGCTGATCCACTTCCTGGTTCTCAGGGTTCTCTCTTCTTCTTTCTGGTTGCTCTCCTCCAGCAAGAGGGGCGCGCCTCTGAGAGGCGCTAGCACGAGTGTTCACCATCTGTAGGTTGAGCAAGGCCTTCGTGAGATTGGGTTAGGATGATGTTTAAGTTGGTTAGTTCGCATTTTGAAAAGGCAGAAACACTTCTGCCGAGGCACATACAGCACACAAGCTAACGAACAAGCACACAAGGTTTTACTCCAACAGCTGAGGGTTACAACACTTGGGGGGGGTACAACAAGGCTCGCACTCCGAGGCGGGGTACAGGACATGGTAAGGAAACTACTGCTAGGGATACAAGGGTTCTGCGGACCAAGCTGGCTTCATCCTCCTGTGCGTGCTCGACTCTAGATCTACTCACGGGGCGAGTCTTCTTCTGGGTTGGAGCGCTCTGCTGGCAGTGCAAGTCGTGCCTGTTCAGCCTCGGTCAAGGTCCCATTCTCTCGAGGCGGCTCAGACGGTCCTTCTTCAGCGGGCGGTGATCCTGCTGGAGTTCCCGATAGTGCTTGAGGGTCTCCCACAATTTCTCCCCATGCCATGATAGGTGTTCCAAGTAGGACATGGGGTTCTCCAATTGCCGGGACAGGCGTTCCACTTCTAGTCCAGTCCTGAATACGCAGGTCCCGAGCCTGCCGGAGGCTTTCTTGGGCGACTGCCTCGTTGCTGATGGCAGCAACAGCTCTTGCTTCAGCTTGGGCCACTTGGACTTGGTGCATGCGGACCGAGAACTCTGTTTGTTCGGCCTGGGAGGTTTGTTCCCTCAGGCGTTCAGCCTGCTCGTCAAAGAGTTGGTCCAAGGAATTGAGGTAGGTGACCACTTGGTACAGGATGGGTTCCTCTTGACGGCGCTGCTCCAAGTTTCTCATGCGGGCCCGCCAGACTGCACTTCTGACGACCGGAGGAAAGTACCTCATTGGGGTGGGGACCAGGTGTCTTTCAAAGATTCCACACAAGAAGCAGAGGGCTTTCCTGAGAGCCAAGGGGTAGGTGTCCTGGTGCCTGAATCCTGTAGCGGTCGTACGCCATGCCTCAACGGAGTGGAGGTCACTCTTGGCGACCACTATGATGACCCTGCAGCGTTGGGTCCCATGGTGCTCATACTCCCTGCTGTAATACCTCGGGCGTTCAGGTACACTGAGGCGTTCCAGCGCGGGGATCAACAGGCTAGCGAAACCAGGGGTGACTGGGCAGACTCCCTGGGTCCATCCTTCTTCCGCCATCTGAAACCAGGGGAAAAACAAAACTGAACAGGTGTAGTCTAAAAGGTGATTTTTTTATTGCATGCATGGTGGTGTACAAAGATCATAGGTACATCGATGCTAAGCTGGTAGTGCTAACTGGATACAACAGACTCTACTCTAGGAGAGGCTAGACTAGGTGCTAGTCTAATCTAAGGACTCTACTCTAGATAGACTCGGCGTTTCTTCAACGAAAGCTGATACTCTGGCACTTTGTCTTCAGTCTGCGTGCTCGCGTCCATGTGAGTCATCTCGGGTTCTCCTTCCAACAACCCATTCTCCCTCCTGTAGACTTCAAGCCTATCCATGTACTCAGAGTAAGCCTGGTATCTAGCCTGGTGAGCGGCTAGGGAGCTGACAGCCTGGGTAGCTGTCACCTTCTGTATCTCCAGTTCTCCCTTCACTTCTTCCAACTCTTTCTCCGCCTTCTCGGCCCTGCGGATCTGGTGCCTCAGCTGTCCCGATGTCTCTTGGTACAGCCTGTCTAAGCCAGTGAGGTAAATGGACAAGTGTGACACAGTGTCCTCCATATCTTCATCTCTCCCAAGGTTCCTCATCTGGGCTATCCACTCGCGTCCTCCACTCTCCAGGGGTGGGGCAAATCCTAATGCTGTTCCCACAAGGTACTGCTTATAGAGTACACGGAGGCATATCAGAGCTCTTCTTGCGGCTTTGCGGTAGGCATTGGGGCGGTCGTAGCCGGTGGCGTGGACAAACCAAGGTGCCACTTCCTTGTACGGTGAGCTTCTTTCCACGAAGATGAACATCCGGCACCGACGGGTACCATTGGTGGTGAACTCCCGGCAAAAGTACTCGGGGGTCTCTGTGACTCCAACGTGCTCCAGGCTGAGCAGCAGCAACTTGGGGAGGCCAGGTTCTGCGGGACAGACTCCTTCGCCCCAACCCTCGTCAGCAGGCTGGGCCATCTGGAACAAGTCAAAAAGCCGTCGGTGAGTACTTGTGTGGAGGAAAAGGTTTAGGCAGGAACAAACTAGTGGGGGAAAACTAGGTAAGGTCAAGATCCTAGGGGTACGTCCTACGGCCAACCTATCGGCTCTGATACCACCAGAAGCATCCCCTCGAAAGAGAGAACTTAATGTGATACAAATACCAGCCCCAGGATGCTGGTTCACATTATTACAACAGTGGGTTCAGTACAAAAACAACGTTACGGGAAACGGTGGCATTGCAGGGCCACGACAAACAGAACTAATGCTAAGCTCCAGATAAAAAGATTGAAAACATAGAGGTCTTCATCAGAGTGGCAACGCATGCGGCTTCCAGTGGGTGACCCTAACACACAGGCAAAGGTTGGGTGCAGAACGAACCCCTCTAAACGACGTCCTCAGGCACAAAGTCCGGGTCTACCTCTGCAACAGATTAAGCAAGGGTGAGTACATACGTACTCAGCAAGCACAACCACAACCATGGAGGGATACAACAGAAATATGCAAAGGATAAAAACAAGGATGGCTCCTGGTTTGTTTAGCAGTAAAGCAAATTTTAATATACATGCAAAGGGTTGATTTTCGCAATAGTTTTTCCTAAATTTTTCTTTTAATAGGTTCAATGAATGTAACACCTTCATGCACAAGAGTTTAATGCTACCAGATTCCCCATCTGTCGTAGCTCAATTCAAACTTTTCTCAGCTCCACAAACACCACGCACTTTCTTACACCAAAACAGGGGACTAGTGGAGTGACCAAGCCGTAACTCGTCCAATGCCGTGGACACGGCTATCCGGATAGGTTTTAACTCTGCAGAGGTGTACACAACCACAAGTAGGCTACCACAACATGAGCACCTTAGTGCCAGTGCAGCTCCTATCAAAGCCATTACCCACCATAGCTAGACTGACAAGTTATCACAGACGCGACCAGGGGTTAGCAACCTACCAACGAGGTTCTAACCAGGGGTATACCTCACATAGATCGTATCCCCGGCTCCATGGCCCTCTGTTGCTCATCAGCACACCACATAACCAACAGCTTAACTAGTGGGGTTTATGCTAGGCCGTTGCCACATACAACGGTCGAGTGGTGGTACAATAAAATGGGTTAGGCTAGATGACACATCAACATCATCCCAAAACTTGTGATAGGATGGACAACTCCCACCATGCTCAACCACACAGGTTCGAGCTCACCTCGGTATTTCACACAGAAATAACGTCTGTCTCATCCCACACGGGTACTCATTTTATTCACACAAATCATCTCTTTTCTTTTAAAGCACGCACCCAGTTGCTTTTGTAAACACCAAGTGATTGTCATGGGGTTATAATGGTAAAATATTTCTAAGCATTTCTAGCAGTGACTAACATTTAAACAGAGCATTGTCATATTCAAACATTAATCCAGGTTGTCAAGGCAGCAGTCATAGCAATCAAGGAATGACTATCCAAACGGGTTTAGCAGTAAAAACATGCAAGTTTTATAAAACAGGCCATGGGTGGTGTTTATAAAAATTAGGATAAAAGTATGCATCAAAGGAGGGGATTGCACTTGCCGTTCTCCCAACCCTCGGGGGATTCCTGCCCGGGGTCCTGGTCTCCAAGTTCCTGCTCGTAGCCCTGCTCCTCCTCGAGTCCTTCCTCGTTCACAGCGGAGTCTACGGCACACACAAACAAACACCCACTAAATAAAAGAAAAAGCTTTTATTGAGCTCCGAAAGAAAGAACGGAAAAAGAGAGCGAATGATGATGACACAATTATTTTTGGAGTATGGACTGGTTGGATTTGGCGAAAATATACTGGTAATTATTGTGGTGGAGTTTGGGGTCAAACGAGATTAATTTGGCGCATGAAATGACGAGTTTAGTGGAGGTTTAGGGGCTGTTTATAAAGAAAAGGACCTATCTGTAATTATGGAAAAGTTCAAGGGCCTCAGGCGAAATCAACAGAGAGAGAGGGAATAGTGGTCGTGGACTGCGGGTTGATTTGGTCGAAACCCAGGGGGTTATGCGTAAACGTGACAGAGAGAGGCTCGTGCTCAATGGACCGCGGGTTGGAATAGCGACAAGGGCAGGGGGTTATGGGCAAATGTGCCCTTTCTTCTTTTCCGAACAGAGCCGAGGCAGAGAGGGAGGGGCGGCGGTCGTCGGCGGCGAAATCGCCGGCGATGGTGGCGGTGCAGGGTCAAATTGACCGGGGGAAAATGGAGTGCGAAGCATGGCTAGTTCACTGGTGGCCTCACCTCGGACGGAGGTGAAGTGTGGCGGCCGGTCCACGAGAGCGGCGGCGGCGGCGGTACTAGCGAGTGTGGTGGCGGCGCTGCGGTGGTGGAGAGGGCGAGCTGGGTGGCGGGTGAGGAAGAGGTGATGGAGGAGGTGCTTGCTGGCCCCTTTTATAGGCGTGGAGGGGCTCGAGGAGGTGGGTCGACGAGAGGCTGCTCGGCGGCCGGTGGCGGGGAGTAAAGGCGGTCGGCGTGGTCGGTGGTACGGCGGCGCTGTGGCGGAGCTGTGCGGCCGCGTACGGTGTTGCGTTTGGCGCGGCGTGGCGTGCGTGCTTGCGTAGCTGCTGTCTTGTCGGGCGGTGGGGTGACGGGGCTACGGCGGGGCCGGGCGGTGGCGTGGGCGGCGCGGCAGTGTCGGCGGCGGGGTCGGCCCGGGAGCGCGTGCGCACGACGAGTACGTGGAGCGGTGCGGAGAGTAGCGCGGTGGCGTGCACGCCGGGCGGAGCGGCTCCACAGCGGCGTGCTCTGGTGAAGGGTGCAGGGCTGCCGACGGTGGTGGGGCACGGCCGAGGGGCGGCACGGCGGACTCCGGTGGATGGCGAGGTTGCGTAGACGGTGCAAGGGTGGTAGAGTAGCCGTGGTCCGTGCGGCAGTGTCGGCGTGGCAGGGTGATGGCGTGCGAGCGCGCACGCGTTGGGCGGCGGCGCGCGGACAGAGCTGCTGTGGTAGCGGGCCGGTGCGTAGCGGCGGCGAGCCGAGTGGGTGGGGTCGCGGTGGAGGGCGGCACGACAGCGGGTCTGGGGGGGGAAGCGGTGGTCGGCGGTGGTGGCGTGGTGGAGAAGCGAGGGGGCAGCGGGGTAAGGCCGGCCGGGGGACCGGCGGTCGGCGGCGAGCGGGACAGGGGAGTGGTGCTCGGCGTTGGATGAAAGCAGGGGGAGCAGAGGAGGGGAGGGAAAAGAAAGAGAGAAAGGGAAAAAGAAAAGGGAAGGAAGAAAAGGGAAAAAGGAAGGAAAGAGAGAGGGAAAAGGAAAAGGGGACGGCGGGATTCGCGGCGGGAAGGACAGGCGCCGACGGCGGTCGGCCGGAGACGGTCGGGCCCGGCGGTCGACCCGAGAGCGGGCGACGCGGGATGGGACGGAAGGAGAGTTGTGACGATGAAGCAAACAGGAAAAAGAGGGGGGGGGAAACAAGGCGAACAGGTTTAGGCAGGAACGGGAGCTCGGGCGGAAAAGATTTTGAAAGTTTTTCACCGGGTGCATTAATTAGGTGATTTTCCAGCGATAAAAACACGGGCGTTACATCCCCGGGGTATAAGTCATCACCACGTCGGACAACAACTTCGGTTCGGATTCAGCCGACACGTCTGCGCTTCAACTGCGATATCTCCCTCATACGACGTCCAATCAAGGTGTTCTTGGATGCGTTGGAACCGTGACGATGAGATGTTTCTTTTGGTTCTGGTTTTAGCTCCAGAATATTCATGGATCATTTTGTGTGACCATGAAAGGTGTTGCGTCACCTGTTTTGGGCCTTTTCAGGCTTTGTATCGTGTCCTCATGGGCGCGGCGCCCCAACCCTAGCTCGCCCCATGACATTAAATTCAGTAGCCGCCATCGTTGAGACTCAGGTTTTTCTTAGATTATTCTGTCAAGAACAGTTTTGCCGTCTATCGGTTTGTAGAACCCCAACTTTCGATCTTAATCATACTTCTACAGAGTCACTTCAGATTGAGGTGCGTTCTTTCGAGTTCTTGCTTGTGTTCTTCGTTTCACAGGCAGGGATTAGCCTTCTCGGCGAGGTCAACTGGGTTGTGACACGGATGATAACCAGAGGAGTCGTGGTGCTAAGATTGCAGGGGTTCGAGTCGCTGACTTGAAGCCGGATCGGTGTGTTGCGCTCCGCCCAAAACGACTTATCCTTCACCTGATAGAAGATCGGGCCATCCCGTCCCCATCAAGTGGTAATCAGAGACTCAGGTATTACCGTCAGGATTTACCCTAGTCTTAGATTCGTGTTTTTTTCTTTCATCCTATAGTCTAGAAAATTGCCTACAAAAAAAATTCCGCTGTCCTAGAACCCCTTTTCGCCATGCAATTTCGTTTCAGATTGGCTTTGTTGAGTTCGTGTCCGTGGTCGAGTCTTGTTGCTTGTTAGGTCGTGTTCGTGTTGTAGTTCAATCGTTCGTTGCGTCATTTGTTTGTTTCCGCCGCTATCCCATCCACCACCATCACCAGATTACAAGTCGTTCCACTCCATAACTCGACTTGCCCTCGCTAGCCGCCTTGTGTGAACTCCTGCCGTGCATGCCCTAGATAGGTTGCGAGCCGCCCTGTGTTCATCGCCTTGCATCGCAGCCCTTCTTGGTTCATCGTGCAAACCCTAGCCGTTGCTGCGCATCCTGCCGATTTGAGCCTCCAAAGAACCATATCGTGTGCCTCTCGAAAACCATAACTTGAGGTACCTTCCGTAAAACGGGCATAACTTTTCGCTCGGTGCTCCATTTTGGCTCAATTTTTTACAGCAGTTTCATGACTCCATTGTGAGGGGAACCAAACTCGGCTTCATCCTGTTTGCCCCAGCCAAAAAATTCAAAAAAAATCGAGAAGATAAAGAAAAAAATTGATCAAGTCGTTTTCAGTTTTTCTAGAAACGTTCCTGATTTTCTGTAGACCGCATCCTTGCTCCAAAAAAGTTGCAAATTTGTGTGGTTGGAGCTTTTGATATCCGTGTTCGGATAAAAATATAAAAAAAATAGTTGAAAAAATAAAAAATTCGTGATTCCTACTAGTCCCGAGGTTTCGGAGGGCTTTTCCTGAAAAGATTAAAAACAATTGCATAAGGGTGTTGTTTTGCTCGTTCTGTGAGTCCATCGTTTCTTGCTCTCACTTGTTGTGCTACGTCTAGGATATGTCTACGCCAGCAATTGTGACTTGTACTTTGGATACTTATTGAACTTTGCTAATCTGTATTCGTGCATTGCTACTCCTTGCTACATACTTTGCCTTCTCAGAGCTCCACAAATTATACTTTAGGTCAGTGCAGCGAAGGACCCTTGCAATCTTGGTACTACCTCCTCACAGGTATCACGAACCAGCCACCGGTTGTACCATCCACTGCCTGCTTTGGTAAGAACCTGGTAAGAACTTGGTAAGACGTGTGTGAGGGTGTAGGTCCACCAAAGCCGACTGCATAGTTCAAAGGGATTTTGTTGTTCACTAACCATGCAAAACGACGTCCCTGTTTTGTCTAGTCAGTTGGTGCAGGCAACGACCGACCTGAAGGATGTCTTCATGAAGGAGTTGAGCAAGTTAACGACGGATGTCAAGGCTGCCTGCCATACCATTGAGGGTGTGGACAAGTGAGTCTCCATGTTGACAACAAGGGTTCAGAACCTCGAGTCCAACCCCCCCAAGCCCAAGGACGAGGATGCATTTGATGAAGACTACCTCGACGACGATGATGATGTTATTTTTGGATCCGATGGCGAGCCTGATCTCATCAAGACTAGAGCTGAGAGGCTACGTCGTCGCCGCTTTCACAAGAATACCACAGGTATGGGAGGTAACAGACACCGCCGAAGCCAAGGTAATGGTAATGATGATCCTTACGCCAAAGTTAAATTTACTATACCATCTTTTTATGGGCGTTATGATGCGGAAGAATATCTAGATTGGGAGATGACGGTAGAACAAAAATTTGCTTCCCACCTTGTTCCTGATAAACATAAGGTTAGACAAGCAACTAGTGAATTTAAGGATTTTGCTATAATCTGGTGGCAAGAATGTGCTTCATTAAACATACAACCAACTTCCTGGAATGAACTTAAAGTTGTTATGCGTGATCGTTTTGTTCCTGCCTCTTATAAGCGTGATTTGCGTAAGAAATTGCAACGTTTAGAGCAGGGAAATATGTTTGTTCAGGAATATTATGCCGAGCTATAGAAGGGTATGGTTCGTTGTGGGGTAGTAGAGGATCCTGAGGATAAAATATGTCGTTTTTATGGTGGTTTGAGACGCGATATTCAGGACATTGTTGACTACAAAGAGTTTACTACCACCAACCAGTTGTTCCAGCTTGCTATGCTTGCAGAAAAAGAATTGCAGGGACGAGTCAAGACCTTCACACCGTCGCCGGTCGCAAGTGCACGTCCGACGCCACCAGCGAGTGCACGTTCGACAACGCCGGCGCCATCTAATGTGCCGGTTCCACAACACAAGAAGCCACTTTCTACCTCTACTGACAAGGGGTCGTCAAGTAAATCTGCTAGTATCGTGTGCCACCACTGCAAGGGCATGGGCCATGTCATGAAGGATTGTCCAAGTACTCGTGCTTTCATCTCTTTGCCGGATGGTAATGGATATGTAAGTGCTAGTGATATTGAAGATGAATTAGTTGTTGCGACTAAATTTGTTGCAGATTCGGAGGACGACAATGAGGCTATAGCAATTGACTCCGAGGCTGCATCAGCGGGGTTCCAAAATTTGGCTCTTGTTCAGCGCGCATTGAGTTCACAGGTGGAATGTGAGGAGGAGAAGATTCAGCGCAAAAATTTATTCCATATGTTCCTCATAGTCAAAGATTATCGTGTGCTCACCATAATTGATAGTGGGAGTTGCAACAACTTGGTGAGTTCAGATTTGGTAAAGAAGCTTCACTTGCCGACACGTTGCCTTGAGCATCCTTACCATTTAGAGTGGTTGAACAGTAGTGGTCAAGCTAAGGTAACACAATCAGCACGTATACATTTTTCTGTTGGTTCTCTTTTGTTGGGTAGACCATGGGAATTTGATAATGATGTTGCACACCATGGTAGAACTAATACATATACTTTCATGCATAAGAACAAGAAAATTACTTTGCTTCCTTTATCGCATGCTGATATTAGGAAACATTTTCAAGAGCTTGCTGCACGAGATAAAGCTAAAATTGATAGTGTTGGGTCTACTGATGATAAACCACCAGGGATTAAATTAAATAGAGGTGTTTTTATTGCTACTACATCTGCTGCTGCTGCATTATGTGATAATCCTGATGCTCCTTGTTATACTATGCTTAGTCGAGCTATGTGCTTTATTACAGATGATCTTTTGTCTCGCTCTTTGCACGTTCATGTTACTAACCTTTTGCAGGAGCTTGATAATGATGGGATGGCGTCGAGGACGACTCCAATTCAAGAAGGGGAGGATGATGAGGACATCACCACGTTGGACATACAAGAGACGGACTCTTCCCCGGGTTATAAGTCATCACCACGTCGGACAACAACTTCGGTTCGGATTCAGCCGACACGTCTGCGCTTCAACTGCGATATCTCCCTCATACGACGTCCAATCAAGGTGTTCTTGGATGCGTTGGAACCGTGACGACGAGACGTTTCTTTTGGTTCTAGTTTTAGCTTCAGAAGATTCGTGGATCATTCTGTGTGACCATGAAAGGTACTGCGTCACCTGTTTTGGGCCTTTTCAGGCTTTGTATCGTGTCGGGCCTTCGGCCCATGTCATGGGCGCGGCGCCCCAACCCTAGCTCGCCCCACGACATTAAATTCAGTAGTCGCCGTCGTTGAGACTCGGGTTTTGCTTAGATTATTCTGTCAAGAACAGTTTCATCGTATATCGGTTTGTAGAACCCCAACTTTCGATTTTAATCATAGATCTGCAGAGTCACTTCAGATTGAGGTGCGTTCTTTCGAGTTCTTGCTTGTGTTCTTCGTTTCGCAGGCAGGGATTAACCTTCTCGGCTGCTTGTGTTCTTCGTTTCGCAGGCAGGGATTAACCTTCTCGGCGAGGTCAACCGGGTTGTGACACGGTTGATAACCAGAGGAGTCGTGGTGCTAAGATTGCGGGGGTTCGAGTCGCTGACTTGAAGCCGGATCGGTGTGTTGCGCTCCGCCCAAAACGACTTATCCTTCACCTGACGGAAGATCGGGCCATCCCGTCTCCATCATATCATAACCTAACTAGGCTCAAAAGATCCGTCTCGTCGTGTACATCAAAACCATGCAACTAGTTTTTTTATTTACCCATGTTTAGTGCTCCATGCATGAGGAGAGAGGTTTGATGTGATTTGATGGGATAGGTGAATAGTGAAGTTTGGAGAGAGAATTTTTCCCTTTTCAATGGAACTAAACAGGGCCTATGTAGCTAGATCAATAAAAAATTTGTGTTACATCTTAAAGTATTGTTTTGTGTTCCCACCATGCCATCATCCATATCTACAAGTTCGAGAGGAGCTTCCCAGATCTATCCTGAGGAATTGTTGCAAACTATTAGTGCTTATTGGCTGTGTTTAGTTCAAAAACTTCCCAAAATTTTCTCTCCAAACTTCACTATTCACCTATCACATCAAATCTCTCTCCTCATGCATGGAGCACTAAATGTGGGTAAATAAAAAAACTAGTTACATGATTTTAATGTATACGACGAGACGAATCTTTTGAGACTAGTTAGGTCATGATAGGATAATGTTTACCACAAACAAACGAAAAATGTTACAGTGCGCTACAGTGTTCGATGTGACATTTTCGCCAACTTTTCACGGGAACTAAACGCAGCTGTATCAGTAGCGCTCTGACAGATAGCCACGACGCTTTTGCAATCAAACCTTTTACCAGTGCCAGAGGTACTAAAATCTGGGAATTAGCGCCCGGCCGGCTGGCAGTATTTTCTCCAGCCAGCAGTATTTTTTTTCTCAACATAAACCAGCCACCAGCCAGCCGAACAAGTTGCAGGTTGCGACCATAGACGTGTTCAAACTTGAAGAAAATCAACCATGTATTTGGTTTTAATCTTTTAGCTTTCAGAGTTTCAAAGTGCTGCTTTGAACTTTTCATCACAATTTTATATCAGTAAATAAATTCTAATGAGTAGACTTTTGGTGCAAGCATCTTTGAAGACAAATCCAATAACATGATTTCCATTGAGCTAAATTGAAAGCCTTTGAGCACAACTCGAACAAGCTTGTTAAACTGATTTCATTCTTATTGAGAACCAAGTTTGTAATTGTCTTTTGGACTGGGCTGATGCCATTCTCGTCTAAGGGTTGAGTTATTTTTATCAGTCCAACATTCAGAAAGGCAAAAGCCGTGAACCAAACCAAATTACAGCTCACATGAAGCCCCAAATGGAGCAGGACAACACCAATGGCATCAAAATTGCACAGACGAAACTGAAGGCGCCTGGGGCTGAAACTGAAGCGCGCGTCATCTCCGGTAGTCAGGGTCGACCGCGGTCAGCCATTTCTGAATGGATGACAGCGTCTAAACTCTCAGGATCAACAAAACCTCCACTTGCCCGAAATGTCTTTATTTTGAGACATTTCAATTCTCTAATTCGATAGCTACCGCCTAACTATTCGCCAGTCGCCATTCATTCTACCAAGTTAGATAATTGGCTTATAAAGTCGTTCCTTGGAAGGATTATAAATCAGTAGAAAGAGAAAAAAAATACTGTCGCGTCAAGTGCGATTTAGCCTTTTTTTTTATGTCGACGAAAATTTCAATCTTGATATTAAATTACCACTGTGACAATCACCACAACCTTCAGAACGGTAAAGACTAAGACGCGAACCAACCACAGCTCACAAGAAGCCCCAGATGGAGCAGCAGAGCACCAATGGCATCAAAATTGCAGAGACCGATCATCAGGGCAAGCAGCACAAAGGAGCAGCGAATACTGAAGCCTGAATGGTGCTTCGGACTAAAACTGAATCGCGTGTCATGTCATCTCTGGTAATGCATCTCGTCGAGGATGACGACGAGCGCGACGATGAAGGCGTAGTCGATGCCCGGGTTGACGGTGACGCTGTACGTGTTCTTCCCCAGCAGCGCGCTCACCACGCTGAACCTCCTGTCGATCTGCAACGACCAATCCATTTTCAGGCCAAGAACGCGATGAACAAACTAGCAACGCTAGCAGATCGATGAGACCACTTGCCTTGGCGATGACGGTGTCGGAATCGCCGAGCGAGACGGCGCAGGCGCCGTCGTGGTAGCTGCCGGTGATCCTGAAGTCGGAGGCCTGCTCGGCGTCGTTGCTGGCGAGGAAGACGCTGACCTTGGTGGACCCCCGCAGCTGGATCACCGACGGCTTCACCACGGTGAAGAGCAGGTCCCGGCGGCTGGTGCTGTCGCCCCGGAACACCTTCCACCGCGTGTTCAGCATCAGCGCCTGCGTGCGCGCAACAATCCCCATCCAAGCGCGTCAGGAAGGGAGAGAGATCGAGGAATCAAGTGGGGGATCGATCGAGCTGAGCGTTACCGATTCCTGGACGGTGAGGACGGGGCGGCGGTCGGCGTCGACGAGGAGGCAGCGGCGGCGGAGGCTGAACAGCACGCCGTCGACGCGCAGCACGAGCGCGCCCGAGGCCGCGTCCGTGACGGCGAAGTCGCTCCCGGACATGCTCAGCGCCTTGGCCACCGCCAGCGACGCCGCGTCCGCCGCGCAGAAGCGCGCGTCCACCACCGCCAGCGCCGGCACCGCCGCGTCCTCCATCTCCATCGCCATCGCCGTCCCCGACGCCGCCGCCGCAAGCGCAGGCACGTCGGTGGCGGCTGGCCCGCTGCGGCGAAAGCAAGGAGGGAGCTGGCTCGAATGGGATGCGACCAGACTGGGCGCCTGCACGGACGCGTCTTCCCCTTCTCGCCAAGTTTGACCAGGCGGCCACTCAGGTAGGTAGGCTCGCAGCAGTACGAGCAATGGCAGCTCGGTTTCCGCGATCAAATTGACTAAAAACAAGCAAACAGCTTTTGTAACACGGGCACACGGATACATATTGCACTGCTGCATCTCGATCTCAGATTCTTGTAGACGCAGGTATGAACACGAGTTCTTCGAAATTTCGAAGGACGAAATCGGAAAGACGAATCTGCGTTTACTTCGTCAGGTGGTGTAGGGTGCACACGTGTAAGAAGGGGAATGGATGCATTTTTCTATGTACTTTTTTTTGACGCGTCTTCTTCATTCATTCCCATGGGATCACGAATAACGCGAATGAAGAAATGATGACGACGCAGATTAAAGAATCAAAAGCCTCCGTCCGTGCGTTGCGTTCGCGTAGTGCCTTTCTTTTCCGTTTTCTTTTTTCCTTTGTTCGAGAAGCCAAACGCGGCAACACGCCGGGTCAGTTGTCTGATCGAGAAAGCGTGAACTGGTCCGCCGCGCCGTGTGTCGGTCGGCTTCGTCTTCGTACAGCTAGCGCCGCGGCGAAGGTTTCCGGTGGGCCGACATGTGAGGCCCACTTCAAGACACCACGTTTTGCAGAGGAAAAAGTCCTATTTACGTCCCTCGACTATCCTCGAAGTTCGGATTTCATCCCTCATCTACAAAACCGGGTATTTAACATCCTTCAACTGTCCAATCCGATCCATTTAGATCCTAAGGCTGTTTTGTGGGCGGTTTACGCCGACGTGGCGACACGTAATCACGGTGACGTGGATTAAACCCGGTACACACGCACTGCCAATGTCGAGGCCGATCTGCACCGTGCCCGACGCCTGCGACCGGAGCACGCCGTCAATTGTGAACCCGACGCCGCCGTTGTCGGCGCGCCACCGCCGCCGCTCCTTCCCACGTGTAGGGCGCCCACCGCACGGTGGTGTCCGCCGGCTCCACGTACCCCGCCGGCGACCGCGCCCTGCACAGGCAACGGGGCAGCGGCTCGCACCCCTGGAGCGCCAGCTGCAGCGCAAGGGTGTCTTCGTCGGGGACTCGGGGCACTCGGCGCCAGCGTCGTACGCCATGTACCACTCCAGCTCGTCCTGGAAGTTGCGGCAGGCGAAGCCCAGCACCGGGAAGAGCTCGTCGGTGCCGAGGTTGGGCTGGAACCCGCCGTAGTCCCTGGCCTCCGGGGCGTCACCGTGCACAGCGTCGAGCCCCGAGAGCATGGACTCGAGGAGGTGCGAGGACGCGTTGCACTGCGACCGGAGCGCGGAGAGCTCCGCGCAGGTGCCGGCGAGCGCGTCGCGGGTGGCGTTGAGGTCCCGGAGTAGCGCCGCCGAGTCCTCACAGGTGGATCCGCGGCGCGGATGCCGGGAGGTGCACGGACAGCGACGCGCCGGAGAACAGGTAGACCGAGATGAGGATGGTGGCGATGACGACGAGCAGGATCTTGAGCTTGGCGTGCCGGGGCCGCCGCTGTCGGGCCGCCGCCATTCTTCCCCACCGTCGCCCGCCGTCTGCTGCCGCTTCCGCCGTCAGCGCTGCGAACCGGCATCCGCGGGCCCGCAAAGAGCCGCCGCCGCCGCCAGTCCACCTCCTCCGCCCGCGTGCTGTGGTCCTCGTCTGTCGTCCACGCCAATCGTCTGCAGGGCGCGCTCCACCGGTCGTCCTCCGCGGGCGTCGCTCCCATCGGGCCGCACGCGTGCGCGGGCCCACAAGAGCCGCCGCTGCCGGACCGCCGCCGCACCGCCTCCTCCGCGGGCGTCGCTCCCATCCGGCCGCACGCGTGCGCGGGCCCACAAGAGCCGCCGCTGCCGGACCGCCGCCGCACCGCCTCCTCCGCGCGCGACGCCGCCGGTCCGCCTCCGCTCGCCGCCGCCGAACCTCCTCTGCGCCACCGCCGGTCCTCCTCCGCACGCTCGTAATTATGTGTTGCCACGTCGAATCGGCAGTACGCTTAATCCACATCACCATGATTACGTGTCGCCACGTCGACGTAAACCGCCCACAAAACAGCCTTAGGATCTAGATTGACCGGATTAGACAGTTAAGGGATGTTAAATACCCGGTTTTATAGATAAGGGATGAAATCCGAACTACGACGATAGCTGAGGGACGTAAAAATGACTTTTTCCTTTTGCAGATCCGTTTCCGCTGGAGCGGGTTGTGTGCGTTTCCTTTCCGAAACCGCGCCGCGCACATCCCAGGCCCATGCATAAGACTAGGTCCGTCCATTCACGGCCCAACCCACGGGCGCAACGCAGGAGATCTCCCGAGCCTGTCGCCTTTCAGATTTATCGCTCCCGCGTCACCGGTGGCGCGCGCGCGCGGTACCGTACCGGCCGGCACCGGCGGGCGGCAACTCACCACCTTCGGCCGTCGGTGATGGACCAAGAGGTGGGATTTCTTCTCCTGTCGGTCGGCCTGTCACTGCTCGCAGTCGCAGACTCGCAGGATTGGGAGCTGGGACTTGACCGATGGCCAGCAACGCATGGCAGATGAGGCCACGGGCCGGGCGGGCACGTGGTCACTCAGATCCCCCTCCCGCCGCTCCTTCTGCGCGCGCGAGCTGGAGCTGGAGCTTTGCCGACCGCGCAGGCCCGCACGGTACGGCGCGCGCTGCGCCGTCCCCGCGACCCCGTGGGGTGAGCACTACTCCTCGGTCCCTTATTAATAATAAGTGTCGTCGCTGGTTTTCGTGCCATGATTTAGATTTGATTTGTAGAAAATACGTGCAGCATTTTAATCTCTAAATAAATTTATTAAAAAACTAGATCAAAAGATCTATCAACGATACTAATTATGCACCTTAAATATTAATATATTTTAATAAAAAATCAATTAAAGTTATTTCTAAGTAAGTGAGAAAGACAGTTATCTAGGGACGGAGTGATTACCTACCAGCGCTGCCGCGGCAGGTAAAGACTAAAGAGTAGCCGTAGTAAAGATCGTGAGCCGATGAGCGAGCGAACGAGCGGAAGTGCCCAGTGGCGACCGGCGACAAGGCGCTAAACGCCCAACCGCCAGGTCAGTGGCTTCACAGTAGGCGTGCAATTATTCGCGCAGCGCTCGGTGCCAAAACGCCGCCATGTCCTTGGCGCCGTCGTCTTCCTCCTCCTCCGGTAATGCATGCATGCGCCAACTCTGCTTGCCCGGCAAACGGACACGGAGCCTCTGTTGCCTCACCTGCATCTGCAGCATGCCCGTCTGGCCGTCTCAGTCACCACTCACCACCCCCTGATCTCTCTCTAGTCTCCCGTACGCAACTACGCATGCCCGTGTATTCAAACTGTTTTTTTATTAACCTCGCCAACTCGCCATAGAGGAGTATCGGACGAACAAGACAGCTGCATGCACGGCACAAGCATGCATACAAAGTGGCTGTGGGTGCATGGTTTATATCGGATTGGAATACCGTCGGCCTTTTTTTTTGGTGGAATTTGCTTCATTTTTTGACCGACATGCCAATATATGCACTGCCTAACAACAGCTTGGGGCATGTAGCTGCTGCTGCAGGTGTCGTTGTTTCTCGGTCGGTACTGATACATTATTCAGGCCAAAATCTTGATGGAGAAGGTACAGTGACAATGGTCGGTGGTCCACATCAGTTAGGTACTGCAGCACTCCGCTTTGAATATACACACACGTTCATTTTTTTTTGCTAGATACTATATACTTCTCCAGTTTCTGCGTAGGAATTGGAGACAGGGATCGACGGATTAAGGAAAAAACGCTGACGTAGAGCACAGCCAACGCTTTTCGAGTACAGGTGCTATCCAGGGGAAGAACAAGGAATGAGGAGAGGCATCTACGTAGAGACAGCTAAAAGCTCACTGCTGGAGCTGGACACATGCAGCTAGCGTAGCAGGAGGCCAACCGAACTTTAAGCCAAAGAGCTTTACTACAAAACCAAGCAAAACAAACACACTTGCAAAGGCTTCGATGACCAAAAGGAAAATCGAGGCGAATCGAATCAACCAATCAACCAGTCCAAACTCCAAACCAGTGCCTGCCGCTTCGAGTTGAAAATTGAAGCCAATTTGTTTTTGCTGTGCTGCCACTGCCGTGACGTCTCATCCACAGACCACACAGGTGGTATGCCAAGGGAAAGCTCACCGGCCACTAACGGCGTCCAAGACCAAGTTGATAACAACGAAATTATCGCACATTAAAAGTGGTCAAGTACGCTAACTGTTCGTAGGCTCACGCATGTCACAGACCCACAGTACGTGGCGTACGGGCCCTATCACCTCATCTGAGTTCTGATTCGCTTTTAATTACTACTCCTACTCCTCCTTGGTTTTGTTGGGGCTTTACCAAACGCACTTGCTCTGCCTTATCGGATGAGATTGTTTTTTGAGAAGAAAAATATGAATATTGGAGGAGATTAGCTAGACCAGATGAAACCAAATGATGAACAAACGTCTACGTCCACTCGTCCACAGGATACTAAATAATTCATTTCCTGCCAGCTAAGCAAGATTCAACGCTGGGTCCCACACCGTCAAAACCCAAAACCCACCCCATCCAACACCTTAATTCCATATCAATAAACAAGGACACGTCCCGACCCCACTTCTAAGCCAGGTACGAGGCTGACCGTGTGGTCCCACGCCTTGGACCAGCGTCACGGCCCACCTGGCAGCTGCCGGAGGCCCCCGGATCTGGGCCCGGTAGTGGACAAGAATATCTCACGGGCCACGAGGGTGTGGGCCCCAGACGTCAGCGACGCCCGTGACGCGCTGCGTAATAAGAATGTGTTCTCTGACGCGTAGCCGTATAAATCTCGTTACACTCACACGCTGGGGCCTCGTCTTCCTCGCTTCACCGCTCTGAATAATCACGCGCTAAGCGCACCCGCGAATCTACCCGCGGGCCAGAGATGCTCCCCGTGGCGGTGGCGGCCGCTCCAATGGCGGAGTCGTGAGGCGCTCGGGAAGGGAGGGAGGAGCGGGGTGGCAGTGGTGGTTGTTGCGGCTCTGCGAGCGAGCGAGCGGAGATGATTCGGTACCAGATACGGAACGAGTACGGGCTGTCGGATCCGGAGCTCTACGCGGCGCCGGGGGAGGAGGATGACCCGGAGGCGCTCCTCGAGGGCGTCGCCATGGCCGGCCTCGTCGGCGTGCTCCGGCAGCTGGGGGATCTCGCCGAGTGAGTGCTGCTACCTGCTCCGCTTCTGTGTGAAAGCGCTAGGTTCTGATGGCGTGTGATTTTGGAAACTTTTTCTGAGGCTTGTTCTGTCGCTCGTGGCCGATTGCGATACCCCTCCTTCTTTGTTCTGGGAGTGCTTGTGTGTAGTGTAGTGGGCAAATTGCTGAGCTCATTTGCTCGACCGGAGGGCATCAGTCAAGTGGGGAATTCGCTTTTTAGCTTTGCTTTACAGGTTGAGTATGCTGCGAATGGTATGTGTGTATAGGTGATTTTTGCAGCTTCTCGTACAATTTAGGCTCATCATTCTTGGACATGATTTTCAGGCAGTGTTGTTTGAATTACTGTAAAATTGGGGCTGAGGGTTCGAATTCACATCCATTTCAGGGTTGCTGAGATGGGTGAATGTGGGAATTGCATTGTCTGACGTCTTTGTTACACGCATTGGAGCTCACCTAGTAGTTAATCATAACACGAGTTATGAGATTAGACTATTTCTGTTAAATCTGGGGTATTTTTAGATACTATCACGTGACTTGGACATGGGCTGAAGTATTTGACCTTGTTTGGTCACAACATTCTGCAGTTGATAAACAAGGCCTCATTAGAGTATTTGACCTTAGCTGGGTCTGCTGCGAATATCATAATTGCAATGAAATACTTCGGATTCACAATGTGACAACTCGCTGTTTATGTGGAACAAATTTCCTTGCCATTTCAACTCTGAACTTAATGCTAGCCTTTTGGTCTATCGATTAAACATGGAGTTGTTTGAGGAAGTTAGAGATAAATTGGCATGATAGATTCTGTTTCTTATCACATGTTGTTGCTCAATTTAAACTTCAGCTTAGTGCTTAAATGTCTTTTCTTTTAAAAGGACTAGGGGTGATTGGCATATCCTTTTTGTGAACTAACTAGCTTTATCATTCAAACTATGGGCTTGGGTAAAATTTTACAGACGCATATGGTTCTATTTTGAGCTCAACTTCAGCATGAAAAATTGATAATGTTTGGTCTTTGTTGAGTTGGTTGTACTACTGTTTGTGTCTCGGCACATCTTTACATTATCTGTTGTTCCCTTATATTTTGGTATTTTCAAATTAATTTTGGTTAAGTAGTCAAATTCAATGTTGTTGTGAAATTACAGTAATTATTTCCTTTTTCATAATTTTGCATGTTATCATGTTCTCAGTTAGGGCCGCGGTGCATGAACATCCAACTATTCTCCTTAGATAAGTTTCCATCTCAAGAGAAGTATTGGATAAAGCCAAGTAGCCAACTCGTTGTTTACATGTAGGAGTTTAGTTGTTGGTTTGTAGTACTTCCAAGTCTCAGTATTCCTGTCCTAATGCCATCATAATATTTGCCATGCAATTTTTCAATTGGCTTTATCTTTGTATCAAGTGTTTTTGTTTCCCTCCATGTGCAATAGGTTTGCGGCTGAAATTTTTCATGACCTTCACGAAGATGTGATGGCCACTGCTTCTAGAGGACATGGTTTAATGCTCCGGTTGCAGCAGCTAGAGGCGGAATTTCCGGCAGTTGAGAAGGCAATATTATCCCAGACTGACCACTCAAATTATCCACATGATGATGGTTAGCAAAAAAAAAGTTGTGCATACCTTGTAAAATTTCTTTTGGCGTGGCTCTTATTTCAAGAAGTTCTCTGTGTGTTCTCTTGTAGGTGTCGACTGGCATGCTAATCTTCAACTTAAACAGAATATGATCACACAAGGAGATATGCCTCGTTTCATTTTGGATTCGTACGAAGAATGCCGTGGCCCACCACACTTGTTCACGCTGGATAAGTAGGGAGATGCTGTCTTGTATGAAAAATTACTATGAACATGTTTTCAGCAATTACACACTTGGATTGTTCTTCAGGTTTGATGTTGCTGGTGCTGGAGCCTCCTTAAAACGATATTCAGACCCCTCTTTCTTCAAAACAGCTACCTCCAACATGTTAGAAATGGATGTTTCAATCGAAAAGAAGCCCCGTAGAGTTAAGGTATGTAAAAAAAGGCCAACTCACCAAGTTTTCGCTAAAAAAAAACTTGCCCAAGATTGTTTTTCACTTTGTCCTGCATACTTGGTGTCTTTTCCTACTTAATTATGTTACGCACAAACAGAACATGTGAAGCTAGCTGCTATTCTTCTATTTCAAAAGTTGAAAGTTATGGTAATGCCTATTATGGTTACTGTATTGGCTTGAAATTTTTTTCCTTCATTAAATTGACTGATCTTGCTAAAATAATTAAATTGTATGTGTGAGTGAGTTTTAAATTAGGATCCTGGCAGATTTTGGAAGGTTTGCCAGGCCAGAGTACACTGTCCATATTCCATTTGTTGATAATAGCTAATAAGTTGTCATCTCACCTGGCCATGTTTTTTTTTTTCGAAATTGGAACATGGCCTTTCCCCTAGGAATAACCCTCTTTGTATGTGCTCTATTCGCTCTAGTTTGTTGCTTTGTAGATCTGGATACATCCAGTTCTTTTTGAGACCCCATATAATTTTTAAAGGAGCTATGTTCTTCAAATCCGAAACTTACTTGCCTGTCTTCATTCAGAAGAAGGCTATGCGTTGGAGGAAAGGGGCAACACTTGAATCATTACTCATCGCAAACTCTGAGTAAGTTTGGTGCCATTTCTTTGGTCACGACTGACAAGCATCAGATTCATCCACAGCAACCAACATACTTAGTTTATATGATCAGATTGGATTTTCCATGTGGTAATACATCTTTTTTTTGGTAAAACTTGCAGATCTCACACTACCCCGAAGGATCGAACTTCTAGGAAAGTTCCACCTAGGACAACAAAGTTGAAATCCAGGCATCCACGGAGTCCTGATCATAAAACTATTAGCAGAATCTGCAACGAGCATCTGCAAGAAGTAATTTCATCGCAACAAAAGATTTTGTCCAGATATTCTGGAAGGCAATACCATGTGAAATTTAAGTCAACCGACTCGAGTGAAACAGAGAATTTTGGTACCATTGTTCAGTCTTCTGGTAAACTGGAACTGACTAAAGTTGTTCCAATAAATGAATCTGATACCATGGAGACTATATCTGCACCTACTGATGGAACAGCTTACCTGGAGCTAGGTGATAAACAAATTCTGGGGAAACAACTTGAACCTTTAGAAAAAAATGGCATGGTACATGACTTAGGGAAGGTGCAGGATTGTCCAACCTTCCAGGTTGGCGAAAGTAATCACAGCTCGCATTCAGGACATGACGAGAAACCCATACTAGCTGGGGTTCCTGCTGATCAAGATGCTGATGGCTGCAGGCCCGATGACATTTGTAGTGATCAAGACAACTTCATCGACGCTCTTAACAACATGGAGTCAGAAGGAGAAGCAGATCCTGAAATAGAAACTGAATCTGATCCCAGTGCCAACGTGGAACGGATTGGATTGAACTGTGACCGCAAGGAAGATGAAGTTGCATTGTATACAGAGTCTCCAGAAGTAGATCCTGCAATAGACTCATCGCCTGGGCTCAACAGTTCATGCAATGTTGGAGAACCAACCTGTACGGACTTGCTAGGCGATTCTGCTCCCCCCGCATTGTTAGCCACTAATGGTCCAAGCTCTGCATCACAATCTGGAAGACAATTGAATGGTGTTGATACCAAAGATGAAGAGCCTTCTGATGATGAGGATCTCATGGATGTGAGCTCATCATCTAGTGTAGCTTCTGACAACGCTGACTTACAAACCAACGAAGATCTCTATGGTTATCACTATCAAACTGGTGATCATGCAGCTGTTATCCATAGTTCTGCCAAGACATCTAGTGGCTTGGATGGTAAGTACCAAGTCTTTTCATAAAATCTATAGTTATTTGTTACATTAAATCTAACTTTGCTCATTTTTTGCTTTGTCACTATTTTTCTTACCAATATAGTTATTATCTTCTCTGGCCAGGTATGGCTATCAGCAGCACTGATTACACTGACAAAGTATCTCATTCAGTGGAGCATGGCCAGGACGTTGTACCAGATGATACTTCTATTGTATTGAGCAAACCTAAAGGTGTTTCAGAAGACGAAGACAAACTCAGTTTTGGGATTGCTGATGATTTCCACCCTACCAAACCCAATCAAGAGGAAATACAGGAGATGGAGAAAGAATTGGAGGAAGGTGAATCTCTGGATACAGACATTTCACCTGGCATACTTGCATTATGGCCAGACAAGGACCATGTTATGTGCATGAATGATGCAGAGATGGACAACAATGCTACAGTTCCTAAAGAAACTGCTGCTGATACTGCCCCAACAGGTTTGAATCATGATGAAAACCATGATTATTTGGATGGGTGTTCTGTTGATTCAGGAATTGCGCCAGAACATTCAGGGACGAGCAATAATCTACCTTATGAATCATATGATGAGCTTGCTGAAGATACGCACTCTTTACTAGATGATGGTCTATCAACACCTTTTAATAAGGATGTTGCAGATGATAATCAAGTAGTTGTGCTTGAAGGAGAAGCTTGTCCAACTAGCCACAAAACACACAAAGAGGATTCTGTGCAAGCATCTGCCATGGCCAGGGACTTCTCGGATGTTCAAGACCTTCCAGTAGTAATTCAAGATGTACCTCATGAGGAGACAGAAGCTTATGCAGGAGAGAAACTTGCACCCATGCCTGTGTCCTGCATGTTCAATGATGATACAGAACCACTGGAGATTGATGTGCCTCTAGCCCCGAGTACTTCCTCCCTACCTGACAACAGTAGTTCATGTCTAGAACAACATGCATCGACCGAAATGAAAGACGTTGCGGAGAGTGGCAAAGCTGTGGTTGCAGAAGAATCACCTACTAGCAGGCTTGCAGATGATGCGGTACCTCCTGAAGAGGACTTCATTGAAGCTGACTTATATACTGTAAAAACAGATGTTCTTGCTACAAATCCAACAGAAGAAGCCTCTAGTCATGATCTGCGACTACAATCTAGTTCTCCTTTAAGGGAAGGGTTGGAAACAGTAGAAGCTACCCACAGAAATCTTGGGGAAGTAGATGCATCAATAGAATGTATCTCTAAGAAGAATATGTTGCAGGCAGACAATATTCTTCCTCTTAGTGAAATAGAGCCTACAGGTCAAAAATGTAGTGACAGTGATGGTATTCAGTTTCTTTCCTCAGCACATTTTGCAGTAGAATCTGATTATCAAGAGGAATTACTAGAGGAGGCCAGTCATAATGCTGAAGTTCTCTCTCTGTGTGATTTGGATAAGGATGGTGCAGTAAGCCTGAAAACTAACTCACTGGAGAAACAGCCAGAGGATGTTGATCAAGATTTCGTGTGGGGGATGCCTGATCAAGATTCTACTAGTACAAACCCATTCATGGATCCTGCCTACATGATGAGCCACACTCAAATTTATCCCTCTCCCAGGAGTGGCCAAGCACGATTCCCTGGAGAACAGGATTTCCTTTCAGAACTTCCAATACAACATGACAATATGGGATCAGCTGCTGATTCCTTTTGGGAACCTGCAACTCCACCAAATGAAGCTCCATTACCATCAGAAGCTATGACTGAAGAAGATTTCAGATCCTTCTGCCATGAGTATCATGAGATAGATTTTTCGGCTGGGTTCGAAGGTTGTCACAGTGAACCCACCTCAGACTCTAACAATATGTCAAATGCTTTTCTGGTTAGTGAATCAGATTTTCCATGTCCTGTTTCTGCCTTGCCAGTGAAGTTGGACCAGGAAGCCTATGTTCACTCTAAGTTTGATTCTCAATGTGATGAATCTTCATCTACCATGGATGTACAAGGCGCCACATCAACGACCTTTTCTGGCAAAGATCTCAAGGATGAGGCATCAGGAGTAGATTCTTATTTAAAATCCCATGCGTCTTTCAGTGATGACAGAAGCCCCGAATTAGATATGCTTTCTGTTCCGGTGGATTTACTGCAGGAACAGCACATGTTGTCTGGAGTTGATTCTCATAGTTCTCCTTTGTTGGATAAAGACAAGACAGATGAAGAATGCTGCTTTCCTTCAAGCAACGTTGCTGAAGTGAAACAAGATCTGGAACTTGATGCCGATATTGTTCCACATTCTTCTGTTAATGAAAATGTAGACAGATTGGATGCTGCTGTACTAGTGGAACCAGAAGTAGGAGCTCGTGCCCTGAATGAATATGATAACCAGGATGTTCCATGTTGCTCAACTAGTGAGAAGAATGATACTCTTACTTTGGGCAAGCCTATTCTCATCCAGGCGTCAGAAGCTTGTGCCTTTGGTGAATTTGATTCTCCAGTCATTATACCATCTTCAACTGATGAGATTGCAGACAATCTAGAAGCCTATCCTTTGAGGACTTCTTTTCGAGCAGAACAAGAGTCGGAATGTTGCATCTCAGGTGAACATGATTCTCAAATCACTCTATCCCCTTTGCTTGATGAGAAAATTGATGAACTGGATGGCCCTCCTCTGAGCAATGCTGCTGTAGAGGATCAGGAATCAGGAGTTTGTATTCCATGTGGACTTGATTCTCGAATCACTCCATGTTCTTCAACTTCTGAGAATATACATGAATTGGATCATTCTCCTTTGAGCAGTTCTGTTTTAGTCGATCTTGAATCAGAAAATAATCTCTCAGGTGACTGTGATTCCCAAGTTACTCCATGTTCCTTGGTAAAAGACAAGATTGATGAATCTGAAGATGTTCAACCAAACCATATTTATCCCGAGGAACTAGGGCAGGAAGCTCGTGCATCCCCTGAATTAGACTTCCAGCTTGCGACATGTTCCTTGCATGATGATAAGGTTGGTGAAATAGAAGGGCCTCCAGCATGCTATGGCCAGGTAGGATCAGAGAAGGAATCTGGTTGCTCAACTGAATTTGATTCCCAAACTGCACCATGTTCTTCAAATTCACCAGTAATAACTGACACAAGAGCATTGACTTCTACTCCTGACATGCCTAGTAACGAGGATACATATCAGTTGTCTGCTGGTCTGCCACCCTCTGTACAATTTCAAAATGATTCCTACGAAGATCCTCAAGCTCAAGCACCACCCCCTCTCCCTCCTCTCCAATGGAGGCTTGGAAGGCCTCGGCTAGGGCTTCTGAGTAGAAAAAGCTCTATGCCTGAGCCTTCAAATAGTATAGATCCTGATTTGCAGGCATCAAGCAAAGGCATGGATATCAGGTTAGGTTTGCTTGATCGAATGGATAAATCAACAGAATCAGTATCCTCTCAAGTGATAAAAGAAGATACATATCAGAGTTCTTTGTTAGATGGTAATGATAAAAATATAGAACTTGGAAGATCGTCGACTGGCGTAGTAACTGATGCTGCAAGGGATGAACACTGCTGGCAATTCTCAGAAACTTCAGAGAACATTAAACAACAGGGTAATATTTGTTCATCATCAGCAGGAGTTGATGAGCGTATGGATGCTGGGGTCCCATCAGCAACAGCAGAAGAGGAGCATCTGGATGATTCTAGGATGGCACATGGAATAGCTTTAGACTCATCAGACCCTCTGTTTCCATTACCTACCGATGAACATCAGGACCCTCAACTGTGCACCTTATCTTCAGATACTAGAGAAAATAGTGGTAATGACAGGTCAATGGATGCTAGTGGTGGCATGGAAAGCATCTCAACAAAAGGACGTGATTCTGAAAATAGGTGTTACCAGCAACCTCAGTATGTTGAATCATTCTCAGATACTTCAGACCATGAAGAGCATGCTACAAATGCAGAGGAGGGTGGAAAGAATCAGTCTAGTACAAGCGAGGCACTTTCAGACACAGCAAAACATTCTGCACCAGGCACGTTGTTGAAAGAAGGGAATAACCAGGAGAGTGGAATTTTACAGGAACAAAATATGTGTAGTTTTAAGGACGATCAGTCAGGAGGCCCGTTGTCCAAATCAGAATCAAAGACACATCAAGATTATCCACATGATGAATATAATTTGGAGAGAGAAAATAGACACCATCCTAGCAACTCAGGCCCATTAGTGGGATGGCCTGGTGATAGAAGTAACTTCTTCAGTGGCCTGGATAAAGCTAGCTATGGACATGCTGATCAGCCACCTGTGATGGGATGGACTGTTGGACCTCAGATGATTCATCCTAAGTATGGTATATCAGTAGAAGACAACCAATTCGAGCCAAATATCACCGATAATCATTTAATCAAGAAGCCTATTTCGATAAAGAACATCCCAAGGAATCCACTGGTCGATGCTGTTGCTGCTCATGATAGAAGCTCGGTAATTTACCTCCCTCATCCTGATAATTTTTTCCATTTGTGTAGTCGTGACACACTGACACCTGTTTCTAGAGCGATCTAACGCTATCTATACTTGTTGCAGATGCGAAAGGTTTCAGAGCTTGCACCATCAACCGACAAGCCAAAGCCCAACGAGAGAAACCTATTGCTAGAGCAGATAAGAAGCAAGGTTGGAGAATAAAAATGCTTTCTCCATTAAAAATAAACTAAAGCAATTGTGCATTCAATCTAACTCGTTTGATGTTTGCTCTTCCATCAGACATTCAGCCTGAAACCAGTGGATCCTGCTAAGCCAATAGCCATGAGATCTCCAGCCAGAGCCAATACTAGAAACTTGAAGGTTGCTGCAATCATAGAGAAGGCAAATGCCATCCGACAGGTTGTCACTCTGCTGTTAACTCCGCTTCTTTCTTGGATGAATTGACTTCCATTTCGATTTTTAATATCGCTCTTTTACTTATTTCCCTTGTTCATCATACGGAACAGGCAGTGGGAAGTGATGACGAAGACGCAGATAGTTGGAGTGACGCATAAGATGCTCATGTTTTGCCCTCCCGGTGTTCTTTCCACCGCAGAAAGATGCCAATTCATCAAGGTCATTTTTTGGTTAGCAACGGTAGAATTGTGTATAGTATATGCTTATAATCTTTTTTTATATTCTTCTCTTATTCTTTCGACCGATTATTTGTATACTTGCCTCGCCCAGCAGCAAAGGCTGTTGCGGTGGACACGACATGAGGAGAGCATGCATATTCTTCAGGTCTATGTAAATTAAACAGTTCTAATCAAACAGGTATATCTACTAGGATTATGACGTCAACGATTCCATAGACCTTAGGTTACAAAAATATTAAGAGATCCAACAGACTCGTTTACTGCATGAAACAATTGGAGGCGTATATGCACACTGTTGTAAATCATGTAATGTAGCATTACGACACAGAGGGGAGAACTGAGAGTCGTATGTATATACAGTCTACACAAGAACTTCCATCGAAAGGCTGTACCCGGAGACGAGAGAAGAGAGGCCGATGGCCACGAAGGCGAAGAAGGCCATGCTGATGGCCGCCGCCGCCGAGTCGGTGAACAGGTTGTCCGCCTTCTGGCGCATGTAGTCCGTCACCGGCGCCGCCGCCGACATGGCCGATATCAACAAGTAGGCCACGACCTGCACCAACGACCGATCATTCCAGTTTCCTTTCATTCAGAAAAAAAGCGAGACAGCAAATGCGACCGGCGGGTGGCGCGGCGCTGGCGACACGACGTTGCCAGGTTGGCCACCGGTGGTTGGGTTGGATCGTGATCGTTGGGAAACGCATCCACATGCGCATCCCCAATTCAACTCACCTGATCTCCGGCGAAGTCGACGACGGCCGACGCCTTCCTTGTCCCGATGAGGTCCCGCCCGGAGCCGAGGCGGTGGGCGTCGCGAAGGAGCTGCGCCGTGGTGTACAGCCACGCGAGGATCGAAATGCCCAGGCAGTAGCTGCACGGGGACGCTCGCCATTTCTTTCAGCCGCCATGGAAAATTTGCAAAAATGCGTGGAGTAGATTGAGAACTGGATGTAGTAGTACTGACTTGTATTCGGGGTATTGGCCGAAGTCCTGGCTGCCGCCGTGCTGGTTGGACGCCATGACGACGAGGGCGAGGAGGGAGAAGAGCCACGCGGCGGCGCGGAGCAGCAGCCGCGCCCGCGCCGGCGCGCCCTCCATCTTCCACCGCTCCACCATCGACCTCACGCCGCCGCCGGTCGCCGGCTCGTGGTGCTCGATGACGCCACCGTCGACGGCGGCCGGTTCCGCTTCCGGCGCGGGGGCGACGCTCGGCGGCGCGTCGGCCGGGACGGGCTTCGACATCGGCGGATCTCGGGCGGCTGCGCGCGCGCGCGCGCGAGAACGTAATCTTCTTTCCCCGGACGAACACGCGAACGACGATGACGATGACTTGTTCGACGAGAGGCGGAGGCGGCGAAACCGACGTGGCTTTGGAGATAGGCAGGCAGCAGGGCGTTGGGTGACGTCGTGACGACGGGCCTGCACGGGCACGGATGGGTGTGACGCCGACGTGCGCGCGACACGGTTTCGGCTTTCGGTGGCCGCTCTGAGCGCCGCGCGGCCGGTTGTTAGGCTACGTGGGCCTGTGTCGCAGGCCTTTAGCCCATATGTCTATGTTGGCCTGTGCCCTAGTGTAGGCCGAATTTCTTTTTTTTTCACATGCTGTAGGCCGAAATTGCAGGCACACACGCACTCTCGTCGCTCGGCGTACAAACAAAGTTCAGAAAGGCAGCCTAAGATAGAAGCAGCAGTGATATCAGTTAATGGAACTAGTTGGAAATAATATATAAATAGTTGGAAATTACAACCTTAATTTTGCCTTTAGATGTTGTATAAGGAAATCCTAGTAAGAACTTTTATCTCCATATAAATATACTTATTTGTTTTTATCAATATATGCACCAATTTTGACAGGTTATCTTATTTACTTATTGGGTTTTATTTGCAAACTAATTAATGGGAATAGTCAAAGTTGTGCCATACTTTATACCGGTCCGCTTTGATTATCTGGAAGATATGGTTAGTGCTAATTGGAAAAGAATCCATTAAAGGCACACAACTAAAGTGAGGTCAGCTTCTTTGTGGCCTTCGGTCTTGGCCTCTTGGGAAATAATAAAGCAACAAAAGAAAGTTAGAGCCTTCTTCCTATACATGAATACACCTTTTTTCACATGGACAGTTATAAACTCACCTCAGTTAATCACACCCCAGCCATATGAGCTTTTGTTATTTATGGATCGATAATTAATTACTCAAGCCACCAGCTCGAATCCATTTAATTGATGGCACGTTGGCCTATAGCAAC
The DNA here is from genome assembly GCA_033239725.1 of Echinochloa phyllopogon. Taxonomy (NCBI): domain Eukaryota; kingdom Viridiplantae; phylum Streptophyta; class Magnoliopsida; order Poales; family Poaceae; genus Echinochloa; species Echinochloa phyllopogon. The sequence goes on along the minus strand of BTCW01000009.1, from coordinate 2,386,707 downwards.
AGACGATCCAAATTTTCATAAGGAGGAAGTGTATTTTTCATCGCTCAAATATTATGAACGTGTGATTTTCATCCTTTATGCTCCAATTGGTGCAAATGAATCCCTTAGCTAATTAAACAGGTACACTAATGATCCCTACATCGTAACGATTTAGTGCCATCTGATTTTGGTTTAGATATCATTATTTAATTAATCACTGCTTCGACACATCATATTATTGCTAAAAAGTTTCTTCCTGTACATATTGAAAAACGATATATTCTTAAAATATTTTAGATGATGGTGAGTTAAAAAAGTTACACTATTCTAGTGTGAATCAGTTTCATTAGTTTCTCCACTAAAAATTCCCTTTCTTCTTTGTTGTGCCTCTCTAACTCTAGCCAGCTCATTAGCGGTGGACATGATGGCGCTAGGAGGGGATGTTGACTCATCCTAATTGTGTTGTTCGCCGTCGTCCAAATGTCAGACCAAGCTCAACTTCAAATCCACAAAATTATGTCATAGAGTTTAAATTTTATCATGGCATACCGTGATCAATCTCATATTATTATAGGCCGAAGCCACTACCAGATGGCACTAAACCATTGTTAAGCGAAGGCACAGATGATTAGTGCATCGGTTTAGTTAAGGGACTCATTTGCACTAATTAAAATATAAAGGATGAAAATTACACTATGGTAATATTTGAGGGATGAAAAATACATCTTTTTCTTTTTTCTAATGGTACTATGGTAGTGATGGATAATTTAGATACTGGTTTAGGGGTTACTTTAGAGTAATTTAATAATAGCAAATATGTGTAATTTTTTAGAAAATATAATAGATCTGATAGCTACTATTATCAATGATGATTATAATCTACCTGATTAATGGCCAGCCTAGTATCTTTGGTGAGGATTAACATGTAGCCTCCAATCTTACTAAACAAATATTGGCGAGACATGTATGTTTGGTTGATGACCTTACCGGGACACATCGTGGAATAAAGATTTTATTTTTCTTTCATTATATGTACATAAGGACCGTTTTTCGTATGCAACTCGGCCCTACCTGTATTCAGGTTGCTTGTTCCCTTCAGATCATGAGCTCATGTGGAATAAACTTTCAAGAAAAGTTGAGTTGAGCACTAATTCATCTGCACCATCGAGATCATGGCGCACAGTTGATCTAAGCAAGGCATCAGTACATAAATCTATTTCTTTTCCTTTTCTCATAAGAGGGGTACACCACAGAGCGATGGAATTAAACCTAACGACAATTAGGACAATTAGGAAGTTGAGCAGTCAGCTGTGTGCCTATACAGAACCATTATGCATTGAATATGCACTTTAATTCCATGCATCCAACCGCTTAGCTGATTGGGTAAGCTAAGCAACAGGAACATACTGACATATGAACATGAATATAATCGAAACCTAAGCCAACTAACAAATATCCAAACAGGAAAATTAAGCCATGGTTCGATCATACCTTGCATACATGCACGTCCACGAGTTTGAGGCTAAGACCATCTGGTGAGAGAGGCGGCACCTCGGAGACCAGATCGATCCAAGCGGCCCTGTGCAATCGTGATGCGCCGCCTCAAGCCCCACGACTCCTCGCCTCATTCAGATTACATTTGATAACGTAGCGAACAGCTTCTTATGTACGGGAGTCCAAATTAGACACGGTTACCGTGGGCAAAGAGACCGACGACACCACAGGTGAGCAATTTGCCGTGTGCGTGGAAAGCCGCCGCTGTAGAGCAGAGCATGCACGCCCGAGAGAAAAACAATAGCAGCAGACAGCAGCAGCTCGGATGAGCGGCGGCGGGGGCGTGGACTTCATATTGTTCGGCAGCGACGTCGGCGGCGACGTCATCCTCTGATCCTCGCCCGTGCCTAGGCCGCACCCTGCTACTGAAACGGAGGCGGAAGTTATTATTTTTCAATTGGCTAGATTAAGTTATTATTTTTCTAATGGCAGTGGTGGGTAATTTACATACTGATTTAGGGGGTTACTTTAGAGTATATTAATAATGGCAAAAGTGGGTAATTTTTCTAAAAACATAATAGATCTGATGGCTACTATTATCAATGATGATTATAAGCTTCCTAATAGATGGTCAGATGTTTCTGATTTTTGTGAGAATTTCTAGCATTTATCTATTTTTCTAGCGCTTCTGGTGAGGATTAACGTGGAGGCTCCAAAAGGAGCCTCCAATTAGTAATAGTAAGATGTACTATATTTCTTTTTTAAAAGAATAGAATTGCTCGACCGATCGATAAACGTTCAAAAGTCAGTAAATAATACTGGTTTACTGGCCCAAGAAGGAAATGGAAATGGTAAAAAGGAAAAGGCAAACGTCGCGCCGTGCTTAATCATTGATCCAGTGCCACACTGCCACACCTGTTTTCTTTGTTCTCTTTCGGTCGTTGCTGACAAACGAGCATGCTCCACGCGGCTCCTCCTCTGCCTTTCATCAGCCACTCCAAGTCTCCAACCTCTTCTAAAAAAATAAAATAAAATTCCAGAACCCAACCGCGCCCACCAGATCGATCCCAATCCGACCGGACGAGCAGCCTACGTACCGACGACTCACCCAACCCACCGGGCCCAACCAATCAACGATCCCCAAAAATTGCTAGAAAATCAACGTGCGATTTCCTCACGTTCCGGACCTCACCAGACGAAGAACACGCGCGACCAATTCGCACAGGCAGTGTGTGTCCCCCGGCATCATGTGCTGTGCTACCCCACAGCCGCCACGCCAGCTCCGGATCACCATCCAATCCATTCATCCTCATCCCGGTGCGCGTCCATCCAAGAACACGGAAAAGCAGCGATGGCGACGGCGGTTTAATCTCGTTCGTTCGGGAGCTGATGAGTGATGAGCTGAGCTGAGTAGGTCGAGGTGTTTGCTTCTCAAGAGAGAGATCACGGCGTCGGTTGGTTGCCGGGGTCGATGACGGCGGAGGCGAAGGCGCCGCTGCTGGAGGGCCGCCGGAGGGGCGCGACGCCGGCCCAGACGATCGGGAACATCGTCGTCTCCATCGTCGGCACCGGCGTGCTCGGCCTGCCCTACGCCTTCCGCAACGCCGGCTGGCTCGCCGGCGCCCTCGCGGTCGCCGGCGCCGGGGCCGCCACATTCTACTGCATGCTGCTTCTCGTCAGTACTTTATTAACCACCGCTCGCTCCTTAATTAGTCGATTAATCTTCGCTCTCGATCTTATTGATGATCGATTCAGAATCTTATCCTTTCTGTTAATGCTGTAGCTGGAATGCAGAGACAAACTGCGAGAGCAAGAAGAAGCAGCGGCTGAGGTTGAGGACCATGGCCACGAGCATCGCTGCCGTAACTACACCTACGGCGACCTCGGCGAGAGGTGCTTCGGCCGCGCCGGCAGGCACTTCACGGAGGCCACCATCATCCTGTCCCAGACCGTCGCCTACCTCGTGTTCATCGGCCAGAACATTTCCTCCGTCTTCGCCGGCGATGATGGCCGTCACGGCCCGCCGCTCCTCTCGCCGGCCGTCGTGGTCCTGGTCAGGTGCTACCAAACATGAGACAACCAAGATGAGGGTGACCTGGTCTTGATCTGGCGAGGAATTTGTTGCGATTAGTTTACTCGCCCTCTCGGTTAGTCGTTTTAGTTTTAGTTTTGTTTCGAGTCAAAATTCTCTAGTTTAAGTTAGGTTTATAAAGAAATTAGCATACGTGCACGTGCACCATGTGTATATGGTTTTAAAGAAGTTATTTGTCAATTGTAGCCACCAAGAGCAGACTAAGCTGTATTCATGTGAGCGGTGGCACAGGTATCACCTAAAATAGATAAAAAATATTGAATATATGTATAATATATTAATATGTATATACGTGTATGATATACGTCTACTTATTAGACAATAACCAATGATCCAACACGTAAATCTACTTAACTACTTTGACAATTTGATGTGTGACGTTCTTGTATAGTTAATAACTGTATTATATATATTTGACATCTATAAATCCGCCACACCTAAAAAATATTCCTGCCTCTGCCACTGCATGTGAGGCCCAGACATCTCTCGTATGCTAATACTCTTTTTTACGTTCACATTTATAATTAAAATTAGAGGAATTTTACAATTGTTGAAGAAAAAATGGATGGGTGACAAGTTAGATCAAGCCTTGTAGATTAAAACGATGAGAGTATATACAGTAACATTTTCTCTAATTCTCCAAATCCAATGACCATGCAAGGGTGACATGTGGCAAAACTATGGTGGTGTTTAGATGTTAGAATTGGGAGGTTGAATTTGGAAGTAAGATGTCACTTCGTAATCATTGCGCTACTGTAGCATTTCGTTTGTATTTGTGAAAAATTATCCAAAAATTGATTAATTAGGCTCAAAATGTTCGTCTCGCAGAGTACAACAAAACTGTGCAATTAGTTTTTGATTTCATCTACATTTAATACTTCCTGCATGTTATGACATTTTGATGTGATGGAGAATCTTCTTTTTGCATAGTGTATCTAGGAGTTGCTTTTTGGAACTAAGGGCCTCTATATCAGAATTCAGACCACATTCTCATCCAGTCATGCCCGTGTTTGAAATTTATTTCAATAAAAGAACGTGGTTAAAAGAGCGTGGTATTGCTGCCCAAACGTACCGTATGCACAGGGCATAGGACAACACTGGATTGGATAGATATTTCGGTTTTCGAGAACCAAGGCCTTGCATGCCTTTAACCAGACTGAACAGAATGAAAATTTTGCCTCGACAAATTCTCAAAAAAAAAAAGCAACGTAAAGGAATCACAAACAGCTGAATCAAAGACCATCGAGATTTATACTAGCATATCCATCTAGAGTGAATTCACAGACGTAAGTGTATATATATGCTTGTTTTAGACGCACCCGGTCAGGTGCATTAGGAACACGGCCGACTGGTTCAGAACAGTGAACAGATGCCGAACGCGCAAAATTACAAGTTCAGAGCATTGCAGATATATGTGCTCCGCCGATCAGTGAACAGAATCTGGAGTTTCACTGTAGTAACACGTGTGCTGTGTGCATCTCCCTTTGACCCGCGCAGTATCAGAATCCCGATGCAGTTGTAGAATAGGTGCTCTTCGTGACGTGCACGGACTAGTCTGGTTAGAAACCCGATTAGTAAGCCCACGATGCAGCTAATTGCAGCAGTACTTTGCTTCGTTTATGCGCTAACGCAGAACAATATAAAAAAAACAGTTTTCCTGCTTTATTTATGGAGGACATTGTCTCCGGTGTCGACAGCACACGCAAGAAACGATAAATTTGCAGCGTTTAGATATTTGTACGTGAAATTATAAAAGCGCAGGGGGAGGAGCAAATGCTCCTCTGCCAACGTACAGAACATTGAAATTTGGGGGCAGGGTACATTGGATTTCAATAAATTTTATCATCTGGTACTGTACCACGAGAGGAGCCTCATAAAAAATACATTCAAAACTTTCACGAGAAGAACAAGGGGGTCAGGCTATTTTTGCCGGTACACTACACCAATGTGGCCACAGTGAGATGATGCCTTTCATTTTATTGCACGCGTGCTTTCACATTATTTTTTGCAAATAAGGAACAGTGAGGTGTCGTGTCATGGCATGGGCCGTGAAGTCCGGTGGCGTTGAAGATCCGGCCCCCTACCTACATGTACATGTCCTCAAATGGCAGTCATCAAGACATGTCAACCGGATTGGAAAGGCGATGAGGCTTTTGCCTCTAGAGACCCGCTCTTGGGCAATGCATTTCATGTTCCATGCTTCATACTCGTATGTGAACACTGCTCAGTGCAAGCGTGCATACTGCTGCTTCGCTAGCTGCTTCTGAACTTTCAGGTTTCAAGTGTAAAAACTAAAAAGATATGCATTACTGAAATAGTTTCGAGCTAAAATGTTTTATGAGATTGGATGTCTGATTCAATAAAAAATTTCTCTTATAAGACACTGTTTGAAGAGTAACTATAATACAGGCTGTTTATTTGTGCTATTTTTATTTATATTTAATGATATGCATGGGGTAGGGAATAACTATATACTCTTGGATCTATGATGACTGAATTTTGCAGCAGGAGATGATGGAACATGCTCTTGAATCGGTTAGGTCAGCATTTACTCACCTTTTGTACGGTAGCAAGTAAAACCGGGCGTGCCCATAACTTTGCAAGCATGCATGCATGAACACACTACACACCTCATCACTTGCACGGATATGGTAAAATAATCATGGAGCCAGGAGGAGATACCTCGGCCACAGGCCTGGCCTGCAGCAACGGCGTCAAGCAAGGACATATGTCTGCTGATGAATCACGCACCTGCATTATTAGCAACAACAGGATCGGAGCTGTGAAGAGATTACTCATGAGAGCGATCTAAGAACTGGATGGATCAGCCGTCGGCGTGCTTGGTAAGAACAAGCCGTGGAGCTCAGGATAGATAGCGCTTCAGATTGATAGACAGAACCTTCAGAGAAAGAGGCCGGAGAGATTCACATATATGTCTCTCGATCTCTTTCTCCTCATCGCTCCAATCTAGTGATTTCCTAGGCGCTATCCCTCCTGAGCTTCAGGGATTGTTCCATACCCTTTCCTTCTCCTCAGATCTTCTATCTCCTTGCTGTGTAAACTCTATATATCTAAACAGCAGCTACCGGCTTCTTTGTGGAGGAACAAAAGCTAGACCAACTAGTAGCAATGGCGGCTGGTCACATGCTAACAAAACAAGGGCGCAAGAACTAATATCATTGTGAGATTGAGATAGAAAGAAGAAGAGATGAAGTGTGAGATTGAGATAGAAAGAAGAAGATGAGGTGAGAGCTGCTTAGGTTTGTGTGGCTAGAGCCAGCGAACTAGAGCTGGAAGTGAAGATGGAATGGCCCCCAAGTCCCTTGCCCTATTTATAGTGAGAAGACGATCACCCAAGTCTCTCTCTCTCTCTCTCTCTCTCATGGACTGTGGAGTGAGACAACTGTCACACTTGTTGAGGCATGGGGGAGGGAAACGGGGGAGCGAGGCCTCTCCGGTGTTTCTACTCCAAAACCTTTGCTTTCAACTGAGGCGAGCGAGGCCATGGCCACTGCCACCTCTAGTCCGCTACTACACTCCTACTACGCTGCATCTGCATGGGTGTGGTGGCCAGGGCCAGGCCATGGCCTTGAGCATGCAGCTTCTTCATGGCTCCTGCCCTAATAAAGCGTGGTGTCACTGCTCTGGCACCACACGTCCTCGCATCACCTTTCCTTTCTCCATCCATGTACCGTCTCACACCGTATCAATAACAACATGACACATGCTAGAGACAAGGGTACTCGCCATGAAATGAATGAATGATGAACCGTGAGTGAAAAAAAAAAGAAATAGAGAGAGAGAAGAAAGAGAAACACCCCGGTACAGTGCTAGGGCACTACCGCTAGTAGCTTGCACGCTGCACGTAAGATATCTGACAGCAGATAATCTGTGAGATATTTCTGACACTAAATCATTCCCATCAATGTAAATCCCTGCACCTGCTCCGTGTTATTTTTCACTTGTTACTGTTACTGACACGGGTGCGAGTGAATAATCAGCTAACACTTGTATATATAGTATCAGTATGTGTATAAAACCATGTACGAGTACGTATGAGTGAGTATGAACAATTGAACATGCACGCATGCTGGGGTCTGAGAGATGCGATAGATTGTGAAAGAAATTAAAATATGGTGATTAGACAGCAGAGATAGGTAGCTTTAGTCAGGTATCGTGGATCTAGCTTTTGGTTTTATCTGCGCATGATGTGAGAAGACCTTGACCAGCAGCAGCTTGTGCATGGTCAAATATATTGCATTCCAGCAAGACAGAAGCTTGTGCATGTAGTATGATCAAACCATCATATTCAATCCTCTTCATTTCTAACAGTGTTGGAGTTGTGGAAAGAGGGGCGTGCAGGGACTGAAGAATGTACACCATAAGTTAAAGCGGCACTGTTCATCAGATCATCAGTGGATCAAAAAGCGTTGGTTTCAATTGCCAGCGGAGAGGACTATATTGAAGAAAGCTAAGGTTAATTTTGAACGGAAAAGTTAAGCTAGCTAGGTTATTGATCCGATCCGATCCTCACTGTAGTATTACGACAGAGCATTCAAATCGATACATAGATGTGCCAAAACCATGTTCATCAATGTAGCATTCACGAAAAATTCAGTGAATGTTTGTAGGACAGCCATAAAAGGCCGGCCCCCACTGGTCTGCTTCAGAACATATGCTACAGGCCTGCGGCACGCGTATATGCACACCGGTAGTACAGCACAGCCATCAAGCAGGGCGTACGTGTACGTACTGCCATGTTTTCCTGCTTCCAGTTTCTCTATATATGAAGGATTTTAATTTTCTTCTATATATTCATCCTCGAGCGATCTAATCTGATGTTATATATGTTTGAGTATATATATTTCTCAGTTGAAGCTAGCATCGTTCATGCAATCAATTGCGGCTTGTGATTGAACCGTTGTATATGATATTTAGTTCTTTCGCAAAAAAAAGTATATGATATTTAGTTTTCTATAAAAAATATAATTATAACCAAGTATAGTCCTAATATAATATATCATTTACCATGAATAAAAGCTTTGAAATTTCGGTATCTCTAAACACGGTGAGAGTAACAACTGAGAGAGATGTATCAACAGTTCAACACACATGCATGTGGATGGTGTGGTTGCAGGGAGATGGATCCACAGAGGATGCAGGCATCTGGCCTGGGTGCGCCACCGGCCCGCCATATCTCCTGATCAGGGGCACCTCTTCATGGCAAATGTCAGGCGATGATCCCCAACTTTCCGTGAGGAATTAACCGTGCAACTACGCCTGCGGCCTCTCTCTCTCTCTTCCTCGGCACCCGTCTCATTCAAGCAGTTGGGCGCCTGATCGAGGCCTGGGCGGAGGCTCGTGGGCATGGGCACGCACGGGGTGTGTTTAGTTCCAAAAAGAAGAAAAGAAAGTTTGGTGAAAATGTCACATCGGACACTGTAGCGCACTGTAGCATTTTTTGTTTGTTTATGGTAAACATTATCCTACCATGACCTAACTAGGCTCAAAAGATTCGTCTCGTCGTGTACATCGTAACCATGTAATTAGTTTTTTTATTTACCCACGTTTAGTGCTCCATGCATGAGGAGTGAGATTTGATGTGATAGGTGAATAGTGAAGTTTGGAGAGAGAATTTTGATAGAAATTGGGGAACTAAACAAAGAGATTCAGCTGCCTGTTTTTGGCTAATCACATCTGTGTCTCGCCTTTCCCCAGCACGCCTGCCATTGGATTTGCCACCACCTCTGCAAACAAAGGCTTACCAAATTTCTTTCTTTCTCAGCTGAACATTTCACTGCTAGTAGTGGTAGCACAAGGCATGCTATTTTTGCTCCTGGAAAAGATCCAGGCAGGGCAAGTAGCAGATCAGAAGGATGAGTGTGAGATTTTACCATAGCCAAGCATGGTAATTGACTCTTGCGTGAATGAACATTTTTTACCTTGTGCTACATAAATAAACGACATTAACCTACTGCCTTTTCAGTGAAGGAAAACATCATCCAACCCAACCCACTTTTATCGGATGGACCATATTGGACATAAATCACACCCATGTGCCATTAAACCCAAGCGAAGGAGCCAGTGAGAGAGAGAGAGGAAGGCGAAGGAGAGGCTCCATGAGATGAGAGAGAATGGGAGGGAGCGTGCAATAATAGAAAAGGCTGCACAGAGTGAGAGAGGAATTTCTCCTGGCACTGGAAAGCTCGTTCCTGAATCCATCCAAAAACAAATAAATTTTATACTAGCAGGCGGCTAGGCGCCCAACTCTGACTGCACTGCCGTCCACGGCAGCTAAGCAGTCAGCGCCCCCTGCCATGCACGGCCCGTCTCCATTAAAAACCTCGCCATCATCTCAAAGACCGGGCCTCAGTGTACCATACCACCCTCACTACAGTACACTACTGTACAGCAGTTGTACCCAAGATTGTTTACCTGAGCCTTCAGAGGTTTTATCATGTGTTTAGTTCCCCGTCAAATCACCCAACTTTCCAAAATTCTCTCTCCAAACTTCACTATTCACCTATCACATCAAATTTCTTTCCTCGTGCATGGAACACTAAACGTGGGTAAATAAAAAAACTAATTACATGGTTTTGATGTACACGACGAGACGAATCTTTTGAGCCTAGTTAGATCATGGTAGGACAATGTTTACCACAAACAAACGAAAAGTGCTACAGTGCGCTACAGTATCGGATGTGACATTTTCGCCAAACTTTCCCTGCCTACTTTTGGAACTAAACACACCCCATATCCTTAATTGCAGATGATACACGTACGATCTCGAAACGTTTCCTGTGGATCCGTTTCGACATTTCTTCTACCATGTACGGAGTACTCCGTATGTATGGAATTTCAGTCTTGCAGGAAGATGAGATGTTAAGAGAACTCATGTCTCTTTTACATTTCGCGTTTCTGGGCATACCACAAGACCAGCGAACATTGCACACACGGAGCAGTGTGTGATCTACGTGGTGGCGGTGGTAGTGTACGTAGGATGGCGGGAGACTGTGGTGAGCCTTTTGGGCCAGTGGACCTGGGAACTTGTGCCCTCCATTGTTGAAGAGACTCCGGCTTTCGCGACCACTGACGCCTCAACACCTGACCTCTGTAGGCCTCTTCAATGGTTGGCTTACAGCCAGCTCATAGAATTTTTTAATCCATAAACAGTAGCAAAAGTGAAGAGCAGCTCCTGATTAAGAGTTAGTCTCAGACACGTATTTCGAGATTATATGAAAATGACATGTGAGGTCATTCATGTTATGATGAGCTACTCCCTCCTTCCACCTTTGTAGTGGCTAGAGCCATGCAGCGCACAATACCAGGAATTTGCATGGCGCCATGCAGCGTCTTCTCATTTTCATTGGCCCCGGTAATTTGCATGGCGCCATGCGCGCGCCAAACTTATTCCACGACAATCCTTTTTTGCGCCAACTTAATCGTGTCAGATCACGAGGGGGCGCGGCGCCGAGTCTCCGAGGGAGACAGGTGATTAAGAGAGACATGCGCACTATATTTCCAGAAAAGTGGATTTTTCTCATACGCTCTACAAAGGTGGAAGGAGGGAGTATATGCTAAGAGGTAGATCATTAGAAGAGTCGTCTTTTAGAGTGTTTAGAACTAGATGTTAACTCTTGCCATTGGAGGAGGCCTTCTTCGTCATCTACACTCTAAGAGTACAGCTACGACCACAAGTCCACAACCCGTCAACCCCTGCCATTTTTTCCTTGAAAGTCGTCGAAAACAGTAAGCAAGCTTTCCGTTGGTTATTGGCACGCAACGGCAACGCATCGCCATCGGGGTGATGGAGAGGAGCGCAGCAGAGTATCAGGCCCGGCGGCGCCTGGCGGTGGCGCGACCCTGTGGTGGCGACTGGGCGAGCGGCATTCCCTGACAGTTTGGCCGGCGCGCACCAACCCGTTCCCCCTGGGCCATATCTTTGTCCGGCCTTTGGGAGACGCCGCGCCAGGCTGCCAACTAATGCGTGCGCCGTGCAGTGCATGCGCTGCCACTGCCCACTGCCATGCATATTCATTCCCAGGTCCCTAGCCAGCCGCCTACCCTACCCATCAGGCCCAAGCATCTCTCTCTCAGACTCTGCAGGGTGAATGGGTGATGGATGGACGCGCGACTGCCCGAGTGACTGACGGGCACGCACACGCAGACGCCGCCGCCCGCGCCGCGCCGCGCCGCGCTCTGAGTCCGATCGAACTCCCTTTCGATCGTCTCGTCCGGCCGGCTGGCCCAGCTCGCAAATTAAAATTCTCTGGCGCAATGCAAGCAGCTCGTGGCATAGGGCAGCCCGTACAGCCCCCGGCCGGCCTGCCCAGAGGCCACTGGCCGGCCACCTCCACTACCACGTAAAGCCGCCTGGGTGTCAGCCCCTACCTTCTGACTCCTCGTCAGTCCCAGGGAAAGCTAGCTCCTCCTACCTGAGTGATGGCCCTCGGCGCGCTAGACCTAGCTGGAGCTCAGGAGCTGGATGGATGCATCTCCTACGAAAAGAAAAGGCTACGGCTAGGCTCGTAATGAGATGGTGATTGCGTTGCATGCGCGCGGCTGCGGCCACCTGCGGGAATCTCGATCGGGCGCTTATTCTCGCCTCGTTTGGATTGTGTCGGAGCGAAAACCAGCGCCAGCCACCAACCAGCTAGCAGTGTTTTTCTCTCAGTAAAAACCAGCGGCAGCCACCAGTCACTAGCCAAACGAACATGGCGATTACCTCTCCTACGCTGCGCGGTCGCATTTGATAGATGATCCCGGCCTCCGTCCTTTTCCTTTGTTATGTATTTGACCCTATTTTTTCCCCCTTTCCTCACGCAATTAACCAGGCACCCCGGGCATCAGCTATACGTACTGGTACAGTACGTACAACTAACTTAAGGTACGTACGCATGGTTTGATTGGAGTCTCACTAGAGACAATACCACAAGAACTTGAAAAGATTTCGCCTGCACAAACGCATAGTGATGTACAGTATGATCTTTGGAAGTTAGAAAACACCATGCCAGCTTGACTAGACTGCTCATCAAATTTTTTATCATGCTGGATACTGTATCATTTCTCAGATAACGGTGACACCATGCCAGTGTACGGAGTACGTCTTAATGGACTCATATTCTGAGGCAAGATAATGTTGCTAATCGTAGTACTAGTACAGTGTAGTGCCCAACTTTATCTTGCCGTACGTGCACTGTACGTATAAAAAAGGGTTAGTTGTTCTTGTATCTATCCTAATCTCCTGGATAAGTGTGGGAGTACATGCGCAAAGCCTGCTGGGTCTACCCGTCTAGTAGGACTCTAGGGCCTTTGCCTTGCATGAAACTACAAGGGCACTTGTACGTGCGCTCTTGAACAGTGAGCAATACTAGCCCAGTTAAGAAATGCAGGCTATGGCTATGGCGTGAATATACGAGCCTGCTGCTGGGTCAAGTCCCGTGCTTGCATGGAACATGCATGGTTATTGGAGCTTTAGCCTCTGACCGTGGGTCTGTTTAGTTCTAAAAAGTAACTCCCAAATTTACTATGCAAAAAAAAATTCCCCATCACATCAAAATGTCATAACATGTATGGGGTACTAAATGTAGATAAAATTAAAAACTAATTGCACAGTTTTGTTGTACTCTGCGAGACGAACATTTTGAGCCTAATTAATCAATTTTTGGATAATTTTTCACAAATACAAACGAAATGCTACAATATCACAATGATTACGAAGTGACATCTTACTCCCAAATTCAACCTATCAATTCTAACATCTAAACACCACCCGTGGCAACTCCGATGCTGCATAGAGCAGCCAAACTCGCCAGGTTTACTGATTCGTATGGCTCCAGGAAGGGCATGCGCATCCGCAACTTGCATGTTTCTGTTGCACTTTTCTTTCTGTGTTTTTTTTACTAAACAAACAATAATTTACATTGCCGTTGATCTAAAATAAGAGTTGTTTGAAGCAGAAGCAATGGAGTCGGTTTGCCTTGCGTTGTAATCTAATCCGCCTTAATCTATTGTCGCTTCCTCCCATCTAAACCTTGGATCCCACAGCCGATGCTGTCTCGGTATCAAACGGTGTCCCACATCTGGCGAACAATTTCCCCTACCCGCTACATGCTCCGTACATGTCATTGAACAGAGCAACGTACTGCCGCCATAAAATTGTGGTTGATACTACGTAAAGTTCAAGTCCCATTGTTTTTTTTGGACGAAGGAAATAATATCCGGCCTTAGCACCCACAAGTGAGTGGTTACAGCCAGCAAGTCCCATTGGGTTTGTTTAGTTCCAAAAAAATGTGTGGAAAGTTTGGTAAAAATGTCACATTGAACACTGTAGCGCATTGTAGCATTTTTCGTTTGTTTGTGGTAAACATTGTCCTACCATGACCTAACTAGGCTCAAAAGATTCGTCTCGTCGTGTACGTCAAAACCATATACTTAGTTTTTTTATTTACCTATATTTAATGTTCCACGCACGAGGAGAGAGATTTGATGTGATTTGATGTGATAGGTGGATAGTGAAGTTTGGAGAGAGAATTTTTGGGATTTTGGTGGAACTAAACGGGGCAATTGTTAAAAAATTGGTTTTGGTCATCGTGCGGTATGACCGCTGCATCAATGTTTCGCTATATTTTTTTTTCTTCTCGAGAGCAAATGTCATGGCCCAGCACCAAAACCATTTGCTGCGTGACAGCCCAAGAGAGGCCCAAGGCCATGGTGGCTACAGGACAGGAATTATGCAGATCGAACAGGGAACAAATTGAGAGATAGGACTACAGGTGAGGTTCTTTCTCCTCCGTCAGTGCCAAAGATACAAATGTTGTTCACCTGCTCGGTCCAGGATTCGTTTTTCCTCGGGCGTGAATTGGGCCCTTTTCGGCTCAATAGGGGATGCCGGCGATTGAGCATGCGCTGGTGTGCCGCGGCGGAACGTGAGCCGTATGGAAGGGGCCCAACACCGATAATGCATAGTGTGGCCCAAATCCTAAGGAAACACAGCACAAGGAATGATGTGCAGGTAAGTGGAGGTGGAGCGGACATTCTCAAAAAAAAAGGTAAGTGGAGAGGAGAATGAATCCATGTCCACTTCGGTTTCTTCACCTGGCAGGCACCTACAGTATAGTATCACATTATCATCACGACGGCACGATGTGCGCGTAGAGCATCAGGTTCCAGACGTCCGGCACACCGGGGAGGCACCAGTGGATGCAGTCGGCGCCGCTGCTGGGGTCGCGCGCCCGCGCCTCCATCTCCTCCGCCGTGGGCGGGCTCCACTGCCGCCGGTGCACCGACGGGTGCGCGTCCTTGCGGTGCTCCGACAGCTGCGTCACGTTCACCACCCGCACCGCCACGCCGCGCTGCCCCAGCCGCGCCACCGCCGCCTCCACCGCGCGCGCGAACGCCGGGTCCGAGTCCCGCCCGCGGTGCGCCTCCGCCGCGATCGGCTCCGTCTCGTTGTAGCACTGGTGGTTTCCGCCTCCGTCCCACTCGTTGGAGTTGAGGTGCGTCGGCGACATGCTCGTGAAGAAGAGCTTGGTGCGGGCCCGGTCGACGTGGAGCTCGAGCCACTCGGACCACGTCCGGATCGCCAGCTCGAACGCGCGCAGGCCGTCGGTCACCTCGAACGCCGCCCTGTGCTCGCTCTCGGCCGCCGGCTCAAACGACCTCCGCCTGCACGCACGCACACGCGCATGAATCCATGGCACGCTGCCCTCAAGAAAGAAGTCAAAATCAATGGTGCTACTCGCGTCGCGTCGTCGTGGCCAGGCCGGCCACTCGATCGCTTACAAGACTTTGATGTCGGGGCGGCGCCACCAGAGGTAGGAGTTGAAGACGAGCACGTCGGCGTCGGCCCAGCGCGTGGCGTGCTTGGCGATGGAGCCGGCGCGCACGACGCGGTCGGCGAGCCGGTGGTGCACCGGGTGGTCGGAGTTGGATTCCACCAGCAGCGGTGACCAGTAGAAATCCACCGACGTGTTGTACTCCTGCGTGCAATTTTTTACTACTCCATGTTTCATTCAGGTACCACATACATATAAAGTGATGCGTGAGTGATGACATATTATCGGGTCAAAATCGTAGGCGGATAAACACTTACATGGATCTTGAAGGAGATGAGAGACCCGTTGTTGGTCATGGACTTGTGTAACGGCGGGGTGGCGGTGTCGATGAGGCAGACCATGGACACCCACTGGTTCCGATTCAGCGAGTCGCCGACGAACACCAGCCGCTTGTCGCGCAGCTTCCGCAGCAGCCTCGCCGCATCGAACCTGTTCCTCGAGGTAAACATGTATTTTATAATTTTAAAAGTTCAATTTTGCAAAGTTGTTGTTAATAATCAGTCAAATTTCATTCGTGTTTTCAAAGAACACATAACAAACAGAGAAATGTTATTTATTATTTGTCGATAGATTCTCTTTTTTTTTGGCAAAAAACAGCAAGACTCACAATATTTCAGCCTACGGGAAAAAAATCCAACAACTCGTGACTCCCTGATACAGTGATATATGCAAAGCCCTACCGACGGTCCATACTAACAGTACTGTCAGGGTCGTACGTTGGTACGTGCACCAACAAGGACCAAAATCCGTTCGCGTGCATTGACCACGTACACTAAAACTCGAAGCAAAAAAAAAGCGTCATTAGTCGTGGCAGACACGTACATACCTTGGAAGATCGCAGCCGTGCGGCTGCCATTTCCAGTGCTGGTACATGAGATCCGCCCTCCCGAACTTCTCGCACGCCGTCTGATCCGACATGAACTTGCACGCGCTCTCCCTGTACAGCGGGTACGCCGCGGCGTCGTACACCCACCGCCCGGACGACATGTCGCACCCGCCCGCGGCGGCGGCGTCGTTGCCAACGCTGGTGGCATGGGAAGAACGCGACACGGCGGTCGGCGGCGCGTGCGGCTCGGCGCCGCCGTTGTCTGTGGTGACCGAGGCGGCGAGGACGACGAGCAGCACGAGAGCCAGCAGCAGGAGCGAGTAGAAGTGGCCTCGTGACCCGACGCCGGCGGTGACGCCCCACGCCGGCGACGCCCTGATCGCATGGGACTTCTTGGCCGGCGGCGCCTCCACCACCAGCCACGCCTCCTCGAGGCTGCCACCGCCGGCGCCGGCCGTGCTCCTGCCCTTCCGCGTCGGGATGATGCTCATGGTCATCTCGACGTCGAATTGAAACTGTGCCCCGGGCCTGATCGTTGCAGCTTGACCTCGTCTTGGTGGTTGGTGCCAGTGTAGTGGTGCTGTGTGCGCTTGTATTGTATATACGCTGGAGAGTGGAGGTGGAGAAGTGTTCTGATAAAAGCCTTGAAATCACGTACTTTTCACTAGCATTTTGCACGCCCATGACTTTTAGCTACAGAACATCCTCCGACACATTTCAGCTTTCTTTACACGCGCATAGCTATGTCGTGTCCACGCCTGTGCGGAGAGGAGGGCGGCAGCCATGACGACGGGGTGAGATCTCCATTATCAACGTGGAACCATGATGGTAGTGCAATCATGATGCAAGTATGCGGGCTGGACACTCCTTCACATTCATCGGTTCTCTGTAACCTCCGGTGCGAACGTCGTCAAATTTGTATAAACAAAGAAAAAAATGATGATGCACTTTTATTTTGTGACCAGATACTATCATCACCTTATCCGGACAGAAAAGCTGTAGAGGAATAATAAGAGCTTCTTTTTTGCGATTAATAAGAGCTTTTACAATGATGATGAGAAAAAATAAATCTAGCAGTAGTAAATTATTTCCTTAAATTTTACAAGTTGAAATTTGCAGAGCTAGGAGATATTTCTTTTTCTAAAAAAATTGAAACAAAATGTCCTCACATAGGGTGGTTCCAATCAACGTAAACCCCTTGTTGGATCATACTATTTCACAAGGAAGTGGTGGGGGCAGAGGAAAGGAGAAGCAAGGTAGGGAACTGAAAAATTTAAGCGGTTAGTGAAAAAAAAATGTCAACTCATCTTAGGCACATGGAACCCAAGACTACACTTGGGATAGTCTAGGCTTCCACGTATTCTACATGATTACCCGAGGAATCCTTTTACTCCTCACCTCTAACAGTATCTAGTGTACATATTCTAGTACCGTAGTCATACTTGTACGTGCAAACTATATGTAGAATTGAGTTTGCTTAATTTTTTTCTTGCATCCATAATCAAATTTTGCTTCTATTTTTCTGTGCATCATTAGTCATTTAGTCGTGACACGTCTAACCACAATACTAAATCTACACTCCACCAGCATAGATCTTGGCTGTGTTTAGTCCCCATCACATCACCAAACTTTTCAAAATTCCCTTTCCAAACTTCACTATTCACATATCACATCAAATTTCTCTCCTCATGCATGGAATACTAAACGTGGGTAAATAAAAAAAACTAATTACATGGTTTTGATGTACACAATGAGACAAATCTTTTGAGCATACTTAGGTCATGATAGGACAATGTTTACCACAAACAAACAAAAAGTGTTACAGTGCGCTACAGTATCGGATGTGACTACACAATCTTCTCCCCGAAGCTCTCATGAATCCATGATCCCGCTACCACGTCACGTCGACGATGCACTTTGTCATGCTGGCATCGTTGAACTAGCATCCTCCCCGGCGGCTATGATGCCATCTTGCTTCACTATTATTCTCGAGCCCCCTACCTTCCCCGAACTAGCCTACCACCGTTGGTCTTTCCTATAGAACAAATCTGAGAGGGGCTTAGGCTATCCGCACTCGTCGTACTTCAAACACATCCTCTAAAGGGAATATTCCGTCCTGATCATCAAGATTTTACAGTGCAGTTTAAGTTTTTCTGCACTCATTATACTCTATTTGCATCTCTCTATACCAACTACCAACCCGTGGGGCTCACGTTATATAATTTTTTACCCCCTCACCTCTCTCTCCCTCTCCTGTCTCTCTCCACACCCGACCTCCTCCGCTCTCTCTCTCTCTTCTCTCTGACCGAGCGAGAGCTCGCCGGCGCCGCCGCTGCCACACCCATCCTCTTGCCTTCCGGCGGCCCCTCCCTTCCCCGAACCGCGCCGCCCTCCCCTGCTCCTCGCTCGGAGCTCCCGGTCGCCCGCCGCCCCCGCTCCCGCGGCGGCGAGCTCGAGGAGGAGGAGCTCCTCGTGAGCGGGGACAGCCGGGCTCCTCGAGCGGGCACGGCGGCCGGCTGCGAGCGCGGTGGCGGCCGGCGTTCTCACCACAGCCAAGCGCGCGGTCGCTAGAGCGACGTGCTGCCGTGAGCCAAGCGTCGGCCCCCCATCGCCTCGATTCGCCGCCGTCGAGCTCCCTCCGGCGAAACTGAGGCCACCATGAGATACGCGTCGCCGAGCCGCACCTCCCCAGTCGGCTGCCGTCTTCGTTCCATCACCAAGGAGCTCCGCCGTCGATGAGCCGAGAGTCACCCAGAGCTCACGCCGGCCGTGATGTCGCGACGGCGGCGATACTTGACTCCGGCCATCTCCCTCCTCCCCATCGACTTGGCGCTACACCAACAGCTTCGCCTCCCCGCGGACGGCCCCAGTGCGGCGGCGGCTCCGGCTCCGCGGACGGCCACCGACGCCGAGCGCGGACGGCAGCGGCTTGATGACGGCGATGACGATGCGTCCACGGAGCCCCTCCCTCTCCTTCGCCCTACCGGCCCGTCTCCTCCACCGGCGGTCGCGCTCCTCTACGGGCGGCGGCGACGGGCCCCGGGCGGCTCGCGGGCAGCCGCAGGCGGCGGGAGGCGCGCGGCACGTCCGCTGTTCTCGCTCGACGACGCCGCCCTCCCGGTCCCCGACGAGCTCCGTGGCCGCGCGCCCCTCCCCGATCTGGCCGTTCGAGCTCTTCTGGCCGCCTCCACCGACTCCTCCGGCCACCTCCGGCCGTTCGAGCTTCCGCTGCCTTCCGCGGCGTGCGGGCGGCCAGCGGCGGCGCGCGCTCGAGCGGCGTGCAGGCACAGCGGCGGGCGGCGCGTCGGCCAAGCGGAGGCGGCAGGCTCGGCGTGGACTTGGGCGGGCGGCCCACGCGGGGCAGCACGGTGGCGTGGCGGTGGGTGCCCTGCGGTGAGTGACGAGCGGCGACGGCGCGCGCGGCAGAGGTGCCTGCTCGGGGCGCGAGGGCTTGGTGGTTGGGAGGCGCTGCCTTGGGAACGATGCCATCGCTATGCGAGGGACTCTGTATTTGCCGTTTCGTGGGAGAAACGGGACTTTCCCGTCACCTTTCCCGTCCCCCGCTGCAGCCTATTTTTCCCTTGCGTATACGCTATCTACTGTAGCGTTCCCCCTCCCCGTATAGCAGTGCGGACAGCCTTAAGCCCCCTACATCCCTGTAAACAATAGAGCCCTTTGAGAGACACTCTATTTTTCGACGAAAGAATGAAGGAGCGAGATAAAGAAGGAAAGAGAGATGACATTAAAATGCTCAAAATTTTGATTTTGCCGGCCTTTGACCAGGTCGCAGGACCGGTCTCCTCTGTTCTTTCAAGCGGTCGCTGAAACAGATTTTCAAGTCATATTTTTGCGCAGCATATAATACCCAAAATGGAGTGAAAAAAATGGCTTGCGGAACTACTTGTTTCAGTTAAGTGGAGTGTAAACATTGCACGACCAATTTGATTTCCAGAGCGAGCCCACGTGTTGCCGCAACCTAGCTATGACGACGACATGATATGCGCGTAGAGCATCTGGTTCCAGACGTCCGGCACGCCGGGGAGGCACCAGTGGATGCAGTCGGCGCCGCTGCTGGGGTCGCGCTTCCGCGCCTCCATCTCCGCCGCCGTCGGCGGGCTCCACTGCCGCCGGTGCACCGACGGGTGCGCGTCCTTGCGGTGCTCCGACAGCTGCGTCACGTTGAGCACCCGCACCGCCACGCCGCGCTCCGCCAGCCGCGCCACTGCCGCCTCCACCGCGCGCGCGAACGCCGGGTCCGTGTCCCGCCCGCGGTGCCCCTCCGCCGCGATCGGCTCTGTCTCGTTGTAGCACTGGTGGTTGCTGCTGCTGGCTCCATGATCGCCGGCGTCCCACTCGTCGGAATTGAGGTGCGTCGGCGACATGCTCGTGAAGAAGAGCTTGGTGCGGGCGCGGTCGACGTGGAGCTCGAGCCACTCCGCCCACGTCCTCATCGACAGCTCGAACGCGCGCAGGCCGTCGGTTACCTCGTACAGCGCCCTGTCCGCCGCCACCTCGAACGAACCCCACCGGCTGCACGCGCCGAACGCACGGTCAGTGACAGTCAGATCTCATGACACGTCGGCAACCATGATAAACACACTCACAGGACTTTGATGGTGGGGCGGCGCCACCAGAGGTAGGAGTTGAAGACGAGGACGTCGGCGTCGGCCCAGCGCGCGGCGTGCTTGGCGATGGAGCCGGCGCGCACGGCGCGGTCGGCGACCCGGTGGTGCGCCGGGTGGTCGGAGTTCGACTCCACCAGCAGCGGCGACCAGTAGAAATCCACCGACGTGTTGTACTCCTGCGCGCGCGCACAAAATTGACAATGTCAGGTGCGATAGATTCATGTACACTAATGATATATATAGCCATTATCATATCGGCTAATTACCTGGATCTTGAAGGAGACGAGCGAGTTGTTGCTGCCGCCGGCCATGGACTTGTGCAGCGTCGGAGTGGCGGTGTCGATGAGGCACACCATGGATATCCACTGGTTCCGGTTCAGCGAGTCGCCGACGAACGCCAGCCGCTTGTTCCTCAGCCTCCGGAGCAGCTTCGCTGCGTCGAACCTGAATAGTACAACACAAGCATCCATCAAAATCAACAAGTGAGCAGAAAGCAAGTCGACAACCGCCTAGCTCCAACTACGTACATGAGCAGTTGAACAATCCGTTGACCCAATTCAAACCAATTTTGAAAATCGAATTTCCATTTCAAGACATAATTCATTTGCGACATGGGTGCACGTACACACCACGTACCTGGGAAGGTCGCAGCCGTGCGGCTGCCATCTCCATTGCTGGAACTTCAAATCCGTCCTCCCGAACCTCCCGCACGCCGACTGGTCCGACATGAACTTGCACGCGCTCTCCTTGTACAGCGGGTACGCCGCGGCGTCGTACACCCACCGGCCGGACGACATGTCGCACTCCCCCACCAGATCACCCAGCTCGCCGTCGTCGCCAGCGAGCGGCTGCGCGGTCGCCGGCGCCGCCGGCTGCTCTTTTGGGTCGCCGTTGCCGACGTTCTTGGTGGTGACCGAGACGGCGAGGACGATGAACAGCAAGAGCAGCAGGAGGACGAGCGAGTTGAAGTGGCCGCGGAGGCCGAAGCTGACGGTGACTCCGCACTCCGCCGCCCTCGCGTGGCACTTCTTGACCGGCGCCTCCGCCACCAGCCATGCCTCCTCGATGCCGCCGCTGGCGCCGGAGGTGGCCGTGCTCCGGCCCTTCCGCGGCGGCGTGTTCCCGGCCATCTTAACGCCGTCGAACTGACCACCGACCGTTGCACGCGAGAACTAGCCTTGTTATCAGGCGACGACGTCGAGGCGAAGGAAGCGTGCATCCACGATCAAATAATTTTTTGAATGCTGCAGGCCAGTGCAAACCACTGGCACTGCATCAGGTGCTGCTGGCTTGTGGTGAAAGGATCCTTTTAGGTGAGAGTTGTTGCCGCTTGATCGACCTCCGTTTTGGTGCACCTAAACGTGCAAAACCTGGTCTAGGAGTCGTATCTCAGTGTGCCTAAACTCTTGTACAAATCATGCGTAAAACGTATTCCAGATTTCTAATAGCTATTGTCCACTTGCATAAATTAAACCCTGGAGGAGTGAGGAAGTGGTTCTGGCCGACATATAAAGAACTGGTGAAAAGGGCTTCATCAGCTTGGTAGGGCAGGAGTAGCAGCAATGGAGATATGCTTATAAAGCCAAAGTTTCAGTAATGAAGTGGTTCTGACCAATACATGAAGAACAGCTTAAAAAGGGTTCAGCTTCGTGTGTTTCAAGATAATTTTTTATTATACTACAGGTAATAATGTACTTGCAAAATCAGAAACAGCCCCCTCTGGCTTGCAAGCTAAGGTTTATAAAATTTTTTAGAAGTCTATGTGGAGCAGATCAGTAGATTACATGTACCAAACACCGTTATGGTGAGACTGAGATTCCAACGCAGCCCATCAGTACATTTCATCATCCCTAGTCCCCTAAAAAGCACACCTGACTGCAGAAAGCCAGAAACTAATCAACCATCAATAGCTGGGAAGTACCATTCATTCACCAACTTTAAAGGTTGGTTTACAGTGCATCTCTAGTGTCACGTCTGGCTAGTTAGGGTTTCCTGTGCATATTCCTTCTGTGAGTCACATACTGAACACTGAAGCAGTGTCTATATCATCATGTTTGTGGAAATGGGAAAGTGACTTTCAGCAACAAGAAGGGATAACTAGCACATTGTTAAAATTTGTTCTATGATTTTCATCTATTATGTTGGTAAACATTCTGGCGAATCAATACGTTCGGGTTGTCGCCAATGAATCTGAGCCTGCAAAGCCAATTAGCCAAAGCATGCGTATAAAGTTACAAGAGGGAAATAGTAAGCACATCAACTTGGCAAGTCTAAGTTCATTGGACAGCAGAACTGAAACTCAAATCAAATCAAATCGATATCTTGCTTCCCTTCTAAGATTATTATGGTTAAGACTTGTCGAGCACAAAAGTTTGTAATAAGAGAAGGCCTTTCACTGTCCATATCATTTCCTATACGTTTACTTCTGCACTTCTGTGCATCTCGCACGATGTTGACCATCAGACGTTTTCAGAAGAAACTTGCATGATTCTTCGTGTCTGCTGAAACTGCCATGAATAGAAACAGGGACTTGCTCAACACTCGAGCGAAGAGCTGAGATCGACCTAACCTCCAATAACATTGAGAATCTTGGTTGATGAGACATTGCAACCCGCAGGGCTGGAAGACCGTTTTCTATGTGTTTCAGATCGAGCTCGTTTTCTATGTGTTTCCGATCGAGCTCCTTGTTTCAAAATTTGTTGTCTTCCACGCATGGTTGGTAGCATTTCAGAAGCTAATACATCAGCCATGTTACCGTTCCTGAAACTCCCAGCTCCAGCTCCAATTCTCCATGATCGAAGCCATGGCAGAAGACCTGAAGCTTCAGAATCATCATCAAGGAGTTCATGACGCGGACGCTGTTGTTCTGCACAGCGACTGGATCTCGCGGCAACCGCCGTCGCCTCCATCTCGTTTCCAATCTACCACGAGTTCGTAAGTTTTGGAATGGACAACCGTGCAAATAATGTAAGATTTGAGGCGGATGCAGGGGTTGGACCTTGAAGATCAGCCACTTCGTTTCTACAAAAAGATGCGTATGATCTCCCAGGTCTCCCCACTCAGTCGCGCAATTTGCCTAAGAAAAGCCTAATATAAACTGGCCCGGTAACCCTTCCTGGTGGATCATAGAGCCCAAATGTGAAACTTCACTTCAGTTATTGGGCTGCAGAAGCCCATTTTAGCCCGGTGCATTCTGGCGTAGATTATTTTCTCTGGGAGACTTCAAGTTCAGGGAATTTTTCCTTTTTTATTAAACGAGTACA
Source organism: Echinochloa phyllopogon (assembly GCA_033239725.1). NCBI lineage: Eukaryota > Viridiplantae > Streptophyta > Magnoliopsida > Poales > Poaceae > Echinochloa > Echinochloa phyllopogon. The sequence continues at coordinate 2,362,591 of BTCW01000009.1, read as the reverse complement.
CTGTGCTAAAAAAATTAAACGAGTACACACACATCCTCAAATAATCATGCTATGTTATTGACATTTGTGGAGTCATATGGCTGCAATAGCATAAACAGGAGCTAGTGATTACTTGGGCAGATCAAGATACGCACCTGGAAGAATTCGATGGGGGAATTGAATCAGCAGCGGCGTGTCCTCCACAAATCCACCGCCAGATACTGAATCAATCACCACGACGCTCGCTCGATGCCGATGCCGCTGCCGTCGTCGTTGCCATGGGGAACGGGGAGGTTCAATTTGCCAGACAGGTCAGGTGGCCGGCGGCTCTGTCAGCCACTCAGCCGCCGCCTCACGCCGTCGCCCCCGCCGGCCGGCCGATGCGCACGCTGCACGCACGCGCAAGGCCGACGGCGAGGACTCGAGAGGATCAGCACGGCTGATGGCCAAGACCAGCGCGGCCTTTCTCGGGCGTGAAGTAACGAAGAGGAGCCAGTCAGCCGGAGCTTTGTGAGTGCGCCATGGCTGCCTACCATGCCATTGTCATGCATGCCGTCCCTCCCGCCGCGCCCAGCGTCGCGGTCGGCCCCTTCGCCTCCGTCTATCACACCATACACCAGGCCCATGAGCGTGGCGGTGGCTAGATGCAAGACGGCGAGGGCTCCGAGGTGCTCACGAGGGGAGGGTCTGGAGTCTGGTCTGGACGACGGACGACGGCCAGTGTGTTCGGCGTCGCGGCGGCGCGCCATGGACATGGCAGGACCCCTAGGGTGGACGGTATTTCAAATACCGTCCACCCCCTAGGCCCATATCAGCCGTCCAATCAGGATTCGACGGTCCGGATTGGGACCTGGGAGCATCGCATAAGGCGTCTTCCTCCTCCTCATCAGGCGCGCGCAGCAGCCGGTGGCCGCGGTGGTCCGGCCTGGCGACGGCGGCGCAAGGGCGATCAGGCGTGTTCGTGGAAGTGCTGCATCTGCTCGGGCCTCCGGCGAGGATTCTCCGGCCGGTGCCGTGCGCGCGCCGCATGGATTAACTGGAGGCAAGCTTTGCCCGGCGCGGCGCGGCGCGACGTCGGGCTTCTTCTTCGTCAGGCCCGCACGGCCGCCGGTGGCGGTGGATGAGAAGAAGTAGTGGCGGTTTGCCTATTTGCTCGCTTCGGCGGCGGTGGCGGCGGCGGCAAAGCGCGGTGGAGCGGACGTGCTCGCCGAAGTGGCGCACCCGCGCGCCTGGGCATCCGGGCTCCGGCGAGGCTGTCCAAGTACATCACCCTGATATGCTGGGTTTAGATCAGAATCAGTCAAAGCCTGAGGGCTCTCTCTAGTTCTGTCTCACAGATCTTTCAGCAAAGCAAAACAGGTTCAATCCGTAAGGTAGCGTGACAATGTGCCCAGCTTTAACGTGTGCTGGATACAAAGCCGCACTCGCATGCAAGGAACAATGCTAGGATAAGGCTTTCTATGAATTGGTCTTTCCTTCGTTCAGCACTTCAGCAAAAGAGCGTCATTACACTTATCAAAAAAGAAAAGGAAAACAAAATGATTACATCAAGGGCCAACCAAGGTTTCTTCTCCATGAACAGCAACTAGCTAATCAATCGCACACGGCGTCCAATTCTTAATCTACATTTCTTTCTCTGCGCGATCGACGTTCCATGGCCCGGGCTAGCCCCTTTCCAATCCGTTCCAAGGTAGTCTATTTACGCCTCATCGATCAGATCAGAGCACCTGGTCGTTGCTGGGGAAGAAGAGCTTCCAGTAGAGCAGCTCGTTCCACGTGTCCGGCACGCCGGGGAGGCACCAGTGCGTGCAGTCGGCGTAGCTCCTGGGGTCGGCGCGCTGCTCCGCCGTCGGCTCCGCCCACTGCTTCTTGTAGGTCTGCGTGTGCGCGTCCCGGCGGTACTCCGACAGCCGCGTGATGTTCACCACGCCGACGGGCACCCGCGACGTCGCCAGCACCTCCTCCGTCACCCGCTGCATCTCCTCGCTCGTGCTGCCCCGGTACGAGGAGGCGCCGCTGATCGGCGTCGTCTGGTTGTAGCAGTTGCCGCCCTCCGCCTCATCGCCCCACGCCTTGCTACTGTTAATTATGTCAGTGATCGAGCGAGCCACATGTTAGTGATCGAAGCTCTGTGAATGTGTATGGGTAATAAATGGATTCAAGACGCAGCGCAAGAGAGTGAGAGTGAGATCGAGCTCACGTACTCAGTGTGGGTCGGCGACGCGGTGACGAAGAAGACCCGCGAGTTCTTGGGGTCGGCGTTGTTCTCCAGCCACCGGACCACCTGGTGCAGCACCAGCCGGTAGGCCTCCGCCGCCTTCATCTCCACGATGTCCTTGCCCATGTCGTCGTCAGCGCCCCTCCTGAATTCAGTCAGAATCCATCAGTTCATCACAGCCGATACAGTTTCGTCAGGCTTGTGATCAAAGACGATGTCGATCACTAGATGATATGGATCCAGCTACACCGAAGGAATTGCATGCTTACAGGATCTGGATCTTGTCGGAGGCCGTCCACCAGAGGTAGGAGTTAAAGACGAGGATGTGTGCGCCCTGCCAGAAGCGGAAGTGCTTGTCCATGGGCGCGCCGCGGATGACGCGGTCGTCGATGCGGTGCTCGACGGCGTCGTCGGAGTTGGACTCGGCGAGCATGGGCGCCCAGTAGAACTCGACGGTGGCGTCGTAGTCCTTGGCCCTGAAGACGCTGAGCGAGCCGACCGTGTCGAAGGACTTGGCGCTGTCGGGGATGGCGCGGTGCAGGAGGCACAGCAGCGACACGTACTGCCCCCGGTTCAGCGAGTCCCCCACGAACAGCATCCGCTTCCCACGCAGCATCTCCAGCATCAGCGTCGCGTTGAAGCTGCAGCCACAAATCACATTTAATTTGGTTTCAGTATATATTCATTTCAAAACTTTCTAGATATATTCGAATTACACTTAGAGATCGAAAATCAAATCAGATATGGTATAATAGTTTTCTTCAAATCCAGTTGACTGAAGTGAACCAAATTCAAAATCCCGTCAGTTGGTTTCAGTGATCGGTTTCATGTAGTAATCTCTACTGCCAAAGAACACCATCATAGATCACGGCATGACGGCAAAACGCAACGACCCGAGTCCGCTGCGTGATGCTTGACGTCGCACGAAGACAACCCTCGCCGTTTATGAGCCAAGGACCACAAGAAGCAGCCAACTTTTGTAGCGTTCTGCTGCTCTGATGAGTGCTGACACGTCCCGTTTTATAAACCAAGGGTCCTGGAGATCGAGTGGGGTGAATCGGGCAGTGGATCTTGGCCCCCAGATGAGTGAAATGTCAATGGGCCTCGCGGTTTGCCACCATCGTCTCTAGTGGGTGGCCACGCCAGACGTTAACATCGCCAGAGTGTGACGGCTCGCAAGGGCACAAACATGCATGGGCCTCGCTGTCTGATTACAGAGATCGCGCGTGATGATGTGTACCAGCGTTGATGGACCACGGTCAGTTGTGGATTTGAACCCGAGAACTGGGATCAGGTTCTACTGAAATCAAGAGTAACTGAACACAACTTCTCATGGGTGTTGTATCACTGTATGTAAAATCTAGTTGTTATATTTACCTGAATCTTTGCCGATCCTAATACTATTCTGCAGTACTACTCTCTTTTTTAAAAAAAACAAAAGGAGTACTACTCTCTTTGGATTCGATGTTGTAGGAGCTAAATGTTAGTCATTGCTAGTAATTTTCTCAACATTGGAGGCAAAGCTCACCTAACTCCTCCTGTAGTCCTGTTGCCCGGTGTGCGTTACTGTACAGTGCTGTGTGCGCTCGGACGTAAAGGCCTCTGCTGCGCATTATTGGCGTCCTACAAGTCACAAGTGAGCGCAGCACTCGAGGATCGAGGTGCTCCTGCTCATGATGACGAGTTTTTTTACGTACCTCTATTTACCTCTCGTCCTTTTTAACCTTTGTAAAAAAAGGAAACAAGAAAAGAAAAGGCACTGGTAGTAAAACGTAAAACTCCTCGCCGCTACTATCTTTTTCACGGTTCCTTGCAAGTTACTACTGCAGCCGAAGGGAACAGCAGCAGAGCAAAGCGGGGGCACGGTTCCTGCGTGCTCTCGCAGTCTCGCCAAAAAGAACCCACAAGCATAGGATTCTTGCTACCGGCACACGCAACGCAATGCTCAGATGTTCACCGTCCGTGCTAGGCCGGTTCACAATGCGAAAGAGAGAGATCGAAGATGGACGCCGGCGGCCGGCGACGGTGCCGCCGCCGGCGTTGGGAGGGAAGGGACGGGGTGGTGACGGTACGTACCTGGGCAGCGAGCACCCGCGCGGCTGCCACCGCCAGCTCTGGTACCCCTTGTCGGGGCGGCCGTGCGCCTGGCACGTCAGCTGCGGCTGGATGTAGGGGCACTCCCACTCCTGGTACGCCGGCCGCGCCGCCTCGTCGCGCACCCACTCGCCCCGCCCGACGTCGCACCCCGCCGGCGCCGCCCCCACCGCGAACGGCAGCGGCCCGCCCCCCTCGCCGCCGCCGACCTGCACAGCCACAATGGCGCCACCGCCCGTCAAGGATTAGCCCGTGCACAGCCGTGTCCTGCCCCGGCGTTCGCGCCAACCATGGTTTCTGCACGTACCTGCTGCCCGGCGGCGCGGAGGTACGGCGCGGCGGCGGCGACGGCGACGGCGACGAAGAGCGCCAGCGCGGCGAGGAGGAGCTTCATGGCTGGGTCTCGCGTGGCCCCCGGGCGTCTCGGTCTCGGTGTCACCACGGGTTCTCGGCCGGCCTAGAGCGACGCGGCGGCGCGCATTGGGATCTGGGTGAGGTGAGACGCGAGCTGCTAGCGGAGCGGAGCAGAGAAGCTAGCTATGAGCGGAGTGGATATTAAACGCTGGGGGTGGGGGCGACAGGGCTCCAGCTGCCGTGGACGGCGGCTCTCACTAACAACCGCGCGCGCCGTGGGGAGGACGACACACACCGCCAGCAAGAGCTTCCGTTTCGTCAATGGAGTTTTTATTTATTGGCGAAATCTGGGCCACGGCTGGTACTGCACGGCCGGCCGGTGAGATTTTCTTTTACCGCGTTAGGTTAGGTGAATAGGGAGGGGGGCCGGTGGTCGCTGCTCCTGAGATTCTTGCGGTTGGGGATCTCGATCGTGTGACGGAGGGAATTCCCGCCGGATCGGGTGAGCAGAGCAGGGGTGGTTATCACTTTTATCAGGATGAACTGACTCGCGCGAAATTCGTGGTGCTTTTCGTTTTGGTGAAATTCGGACGGTGTGGTTTGCAGGACCTATCTTGGATGAACTCACGCGTAATTTTCGTTCGTTTCAGTTGCTATCGAATGCGTTTTTGCGCGCACTGCTCTTGTGAGCGGTTGCTGAGGAGCTCCTTTCAACTTTTAACCCCTTTGTTCGAGACTTTTACGGAACATACCTAAAATGTGATTGTTTTGTTGTTGGCAAAAAGGGCAATAATTCCAGATAAGGAAAATGATCGAAAAATATGAGTTAGCTATTGACAGATTCTAGGGTTTACAAATTCTATAATTTTTCGGTTTCAAATTTCAATCAATAATATTCAAATAAACAATGTGTTATGTATTACAATATCAAACAAAAATACATGATATGTGAGTGAGAATACTCGCTCTATGATCGATGTAACCTTCTTTAACCCATGAACATCAGAAAACACAATTGTTGATTACCTCCGAAAACCTCATCTATCTATTATATTATTACAACAGAGTTAAAAGGAGGCACCACGTTCGCCGAGAGGTCAAAAGAAATTCCCACGTTAATCTAAAAAAGAGAAGAGCATGGACCGTCGGATTTTATGAAGATCCAACGGTCCATATTATTCCGTTAATCTAAAAAAGTGAAAAATATATGCCATCGGATTTTATGAAGATCTAATGGTCCATATTATTCCATTAATCCAAAAAAAAGAAGAATATATGTTGTCGGATTTTATAAAAATCTAACGGTCTATATTATTTCATTAATAATCCAAAAAAGAGAAAATTATATCGTCGGATTTGATGAAGATTTAACGGTCTATATTATTCAGTCCGCCACTATCCTTCCTCGGTCAGAGCGCAGCCATCCGCGGCCGCTGCGGGAGCCCTCCGCCGTTGCCGCCACGCAGCCGTCCGTGGCTGCCATAGAAGGCCTCCACCGTCACCGCACAGCCGTCCGCGGCCACCGCAGGAGCCCTCCAGCGCTGCCGCGTGGCCGTCTGTGGCTGCCGCGGGAGTCTTCGCTGTCGCTGGGCGACCGTCCGCCGCCGTTGCCGCCGCGGGAGCCACCCGCGCATCTTCAGAGATATGGGGTCTGGCCGCTCCGCATGCCGCCAGAGGCCGAAAGGGCTGGAGGCTGCCGGCCGGGGAGACCGGCACCCCTCGCCGCCGCCGCCACCACCCCCTCCACGACCGCCGCAGGAACCCTCCGCCACCGCCACCGCGCAGTCGTACGTGTCGGCCATACGAGGCTTCCACCGTCGCCGCGCGACCATCCACCGCTGGCAGGCCATCCGCCGCCGTCGCCGCCGTGGGAGCCATCCGCGACGGGAGCCGCCCGCACCTTCGAAGATCGAGGTCCGGCCGCTCCACGCGCCGCCAGAGACCGGTAGGGCTGGAGGCAGCCGGCCGGGGAGACCGGCACTTCTCGCCGCCACTCTCCGTGGCCGCCGCGGGAGACCTCCGCCGTTGCCGATGTGCAGTCGTACTGCCTGCCGTAGCAGGCCTCCACCGTCGCCGCGGGACCGTCCGCGGTCGCCGTGGGAGCCCTCCACCGCGCGACCGTCGGTGGCTGCCGCGGGAGGTATTGGTGGAGTTAATCTTAATAATATAATACTCTTACCATAGTGTGACGCCTGCGTTTCTTTCTCTGGGAAAATCGCTAAATAAATCACCCGGTGAAAAAATTTTCAAAATGTTTTACCGCCCGAGCTCCCTCTTCCGCCAAAGACCTGTCCGCCTTGTTCCCCCCCCCCTCTTTTCCTGTTCGCATCGTGATCACCGCCATCTCTCCCGTCCCCTCCCGCGTCACCCGCTCTCGGGTCGACCGTCGGGCCCGACCGTCCCTGGCCAACCACCGCCGACCGCTTGTTGGCTTTCCGCCGCGAACCCCGCCGTCCTCCTCTCTCTTTTTCCCCTTCTCTTTTTCTTCTTTCTTTTCTCTTTCCTTCCTCTCTTCTCCCTTTTCCTTCTCCCATTTTCCTTCTTTTCTTCCTCCTTTCCCCTTTTTCTCCTTTCTCTTCTTTCCTTTCTTCCTCTCCTCTGTTTCCTCCGCTCCCGAGTGCTACGGCTCCGCTCGCCGCCGACCACCCCTCCCCTCTGCTCTGCTCGTCGTCGCCACTCCACTCCCCTGCCTCGCACCGCACCAGCACGCCACCGTGTCCACCGCCGGGCCCGGCCACTGAGCTGCCAGCGCCGTCCACCCTCCGTACGCCGCCGACCGCCCGTCTCTCTCCCAACGCTGCACGCCAGCCGCCCAGGCCCCAAGCCCATCGTCGCCTGTGTCACCCGAAGTACACCACTGCCGTGCCGCCCACCCGAGCCCCTGCCGCCAAGCCACTCCGCCCAGCGTGCACGCCACTGCACTGCACGGCTGCCTGACCACCGCCTCGCCATCACTGCCGCACTGCCCCTAAGCCGGCCGGCCGCCCTCCTCGTCGACGCACCATCGACCACGACACCGCCTCGCACATGTCGCCACGGCCCCAGCAGCACAGCCGAGCAGCGTCGGCCACGCCACGCCCCGGCCCGCCCCTGGACGCACTGCCCGACCGCTGCACTCGCCTACACGCCACCACCCGGCCCCGCCGCAATCGCTTCAACGCGCCACCGCCTACGCACCGTCGCCTCACCTCGCGCACGCCATAACACGACAAACACTGCGCCGCCATACCAATCACGGCCGCGGACCCCGGCCGCCTTGATTCCGCCGCCGACCACCATCACCGTCCGCCGAGCTCTCCCGTCGGCCCGCCCCCTCGGCTCACCCCCGCGCCTATAAATAGGCTCGCCCGCATCCCCTCCACCTCCACCAGCTCGAGCGCCACTCAATTCACCTTCCCCACCGCCGCAACGCCGCCACCGCCACCTCCATTGCCGCCGCCGCCTCTGGCCCTCGTGGGCAGCCCCACCCACTGCGTCTCTGCCTAGGGTAAGGGCATGGGTGGACTCGTCATACTCCCCTCTCTCTTTCCCCCTGTCCAATTTCACCCGTCATCGCCCGGAACGCCGGCGAGCCGGCCGACCGCCGCCGCCGTCGCCTCTCTGTCCCTCGGCACTGTTTCGCGAGGAAGAAGGGCGTTTTGCCCATAACCCCCTGCCTTTTCCCCTATTCTAACCCACGGTCCAAAAACTTAAACACTCTCTCTCTCTGACATGTTTACACATAACCCCCTGCACTTTAACCAAATCAACCCGCAGTCCACCGGCACTATTCCACCTCTCTCTGTTATTTTCGCCTGAGGCCCCCGGACTTTTTGGTATTTACAGATAAGTCCTTTTTCTTTGAAAACAGCCCCAAAACCCCACTAAACTCGTCATTTCATGCGCCAGATTAATCCCGTTTGACCCCAAACTCCACCACAATAATAACCAGAATATTTCCGCCAATCCATCCAGTCCATATCCAAAATAATCATGTCATCATCATTCTCTCTCATTTCTTGTTCTCTCTTTCGGAGCTCAGCAAAAGCCTTTCCTCTTATTTATTGTTTGCTTGTTTGCGTGTGTCGTAGACTCTGCCGTGAACGAGGAAGGCTCGAGGAGGAGCAGTGCTACGAGCAGGAGCTTGGAGACCAAGACCCCGGGCAGGAATCCCCCGAGGGTTGGGAGAACGGCAAGTGCAATCCCACCCTTTGATGCATACTTTTGTCCTAGATTTTATAAACACAACCCATGGCCTGTTTTATAAAACTTGCATGATCTTACTGCTAAACCCGGTTGGATAGCCATTCCTTGATTGCTATGACTGCCTCCTTGACAACCTAGATTAATATTTGAATATGACAATGCTCTGTTTGAATGTTAGTCACTGCTAGAATTGCTTAGGAATATTTTACTGTTGTACACCCCGTTACAATCACTTGGTGTTTACAAAAGCAACCGTGTGTGTGCTTTAAAATAAAAGAGATGGATTTTGGTGAATAAAATGTGTATCCGTGTGGGATGAGACAGACGGTATTTCTGTGTGAAATACCGAGGTGAGCTCGAACCTGTGTGGTTGAGCATGGTGGGAGTTGTCTATCCTATCACAACTTCTGGGATGATGTTGATGTGTCATCTAGCCTGACCCATTTTTTTTATTGTACCACCACTCGACCGTTGTATGTGGCAACGGCCTAGCATAAATCCCACTAGTTAAGCTGTTGGTTATGTGGTGTGCTGGTGAGCAACAGAGGGCCATGGAGCCGGGGTTACGATCTATGTGAGGTATGCCCCTGGGTAGAACCTCGTTGGTAGGTTGCTAAACCCCCTGGTCGCGTCTGTGATAACTTGTCAGCTTAGCTATGGTGGGTAATGGCTTTGATAGGAGCTGCACTGGCACTAAGGTGTCCATGTTGTGGTAGCCTACTTGTGGTTGTGTACACCTCTGCAGAGTTAAAACCTATCCGGATAGCCGTGTCCACGGTATTGGGCGAGTTATGGCTTGGTCACTTCACTAGTCCCCTGGTTTGGTGTAAGAAAGTGGTTGGTGTTTGTTGAGCTGCGAAAAGGGTTTGGCTTGGGCTACGACAGATGGGGAATCTGGTAGCTTTAAAATCTTGTGAGTAAAATAATCATGTTCTGTTAAAGCAATTACAAGAAACGCTTGTGAAAACCCCTTTATAAAATAAACCCTTGCATGTGTAAAAATTCGTTTTATTGCAAAAGTCAGCCATAAGCATGTCCTTGTTATTATCCTTTGCATATTTCTGTGATATCCTGTCCGTGGTTGTGATTGTGCTTGCTGAGTACGTATGTACTCACCCTTGCTTTTTGTTACAGAAGCATACCCGGACTTTGTGCCTGAGGATATCGTCTAGTGGGGTTCGTTCTGCACCCAACCTTTGCCTGTGTGTTAGGGTCACCCGTCTGAAGCTGCATGGATTTCCACTCTGATGAAGACCTCTATGTTATCAACCTTTTTATCTGGAGTCTAGCGTTAGTTATGTTTGTTGTGGCCCTGCAGTGCCACCGTCTCCCGTAATGTTGTTTATGTACTGAACTATCTGTTGTAATAATGTAAACCAGCATCCTGGGACTGGTATTTGTATCACATTAAGTTCTCTCTTTCGAGGGGACGCTTCACATAGTAATTGAAATAAAAATAATACACACTGTTGTTTTTTGTAAGATTTAAGAATCTATATTAACCCTTAAAGTCCATTGATTAAAGTAAATAAATAGTTAAATTCTAAAATTAAATAAATAAGGAAATTATAAGTTGATCAAATAATCAATATCAAATATAATTAGTAAATATAAGCTTCCATCATTAATTCATACCATGTGCCACATACATGATGATAAAAAATGATATGTTAGTTTGGGCACATTTGGACGAACCATATTGACAGTGGAACAACGGATATTTAAATAAATTTATATTTAAGTTAAAAAAATCTAAATATTAGTATAAAAAACTAGCTACCCGCGTAAATTTGCGCGGGCCACCTTGCTAGTTATTTGTGAACTTCATACGAAATTCCGTCAGAATTTGAAAACCTCCCTGCTCACTACTCTATCGGCATTCACACGGCTAGCAACTCCTCAAAGAACATTCATAGTTGTTACTTGCGTCATGTTTGGAGGACATCCCGGCTGAACTGAAAGCCTCGTTGCCGTTGCTTCTTGGAGGACATTTAGAATTCTCAATTTATTTAAAAGTATTTTTTTCTGTTGGATTTGACACACTGTTTGATATACATGTAGTGTTATATGCACAGGAGCAAAAGTATGTACACGGTGAAAGGTAATGCGGTATATTGCTTGTGTGAAAAGAAAGCTTTCAGTAGGTGAGAGTCAGCTGGTCGTCAACTTCAGGCTTGCTCACACAACCATTTTGGTGCACCTAAATTCTGCGTTATCCAGTGATAACCGTTGATGGACACGGTGGAATGACAAGCCAACAACACGAGAGAGCAGGGGCATCTTTACCGAATATTTTGCCCAATTCCAATTCCATGACGAAAGGCTGAAAGCAACACGGCCAGTACACGAGAAAGCAAGAACTTGTACGAGAAAAAAGGCCCGATTTCCCGTGTGTCTTGCAAGCAAAGGTCGTGGCGAAAAGATGGGTTTTCAAGGTACCGTATGGGCAGGTGGCCAATGAATTAGCGTTATATTGCGTTTGGTGAGTGTTTTTGGGCAGTACAACAACAGACCTAAACAAGCAAGCAGGGGGGACGGCTGGGAAAAGCAAAGGAACAAAACGTGCCGTTTCAGTGCCTTAGTTTGGTGCACGACCGTAGCGAATTATTCAGCGGAAACGAGATTATTGAGTGGAAGAAGCTTCATCGATCAATGATGCAATAGCCCTTTCCGTTCCGTCAGTGTTAAGAGAACGGAAGCGTGCAGGCGATCGAGAGCAGCAGACCAGGAGGCTTGCTGCGCGCGTGCTTCAGGATGGAACGCGGCCACAGGAGCACCGGCTCGTCGCTGTCGCTTTTCCCGTTTCGGATGCAAGTGAAGCGTGCACAAGTAGCAACAGGGCCGACGCGCACGCGCGCAGCAACCGTGCTTCTCTGCGGAGGTCAACAAGGCTAGCGAGGCGAGGCAGCGAGCTAGCCAACCAACCAGTCGGCCATTTAAACAACGCCAACATCATCAGCGGGTGGCGGATCGAGTGCTGGCCGTCGCCGCAGGATCGGACGCCGGCCTTGGAAAATGTTCTTTTTTAATGCTCATTCCTGACGATCCGCGGCGCCGGCGAGTGCGTGCTGGCCGTTGAGGCGTCGCCGGCGGTACTCCTACTTTTGACGATCGGGGTGGTACGGTGGTGGTGGCGCGCTACCGCACCAAACGTGCCTAATGCCCTAAAGCCTATTGCCTAATGCGTGTCTCTGTCTAGCGCCGCGACGGGCACCCAGGTCGTCCGGCCATTTCAGCGTCGTCCACGCCTAGCGTAGCCCTGTGCAACCCCGTAGTAGTAGGCGGTGGGCCGGCTCGCTACGTTCGTCTACAGCGGCGCGGTAGGTCTTGAACGCCAGGCACGGGCCGGCGGACGGGCACATGTGGATGTGGCCGATCGACCCTTCCCTGGCTGTGGATTTTAACCTGGCATGCCATGATGACGGGGCTCTGGCCTCTGGGCCCGTGCCAGCTCGGGCTGGTCCGCAACGGGAACGGGCCAGGCAGGGCAAGTAGCAAGATGAGATCAGATATATCCCCAGCCACACACAACTGCATGTTAGGATTGATCTCCCGGTCCACACGGCCCAAAGGCCGTGGGCCTGATCCGTGCCCTGATCGGGGGCGCCCAACCCAATATTGGTTGGAGGGTCCCTGTCACCCCGCGCTATATAAAGAGGTGGGCTCCACCGGCTCCAAAGGGAGTTGAACCTGAGCCGCCAGAACCACCGACACACCAATCCGATCTAGGGTTAGCGCGGGCAGTGACGGGAAGACCCACCACCGCCACCACGACGTCCTCCGTCGCCGTTCCAGGCCAAAGCCGGTGGCGACCAGAGGGACGGCGTGATCTACGACCGCGACCGTCGACCCCTGCACTGCGCGTCGTTGCCTTGCGCAGATCGTCACCGACAGAACCTGAGATGGCTTCCTCCACCGGAGGCGATGGTATAACCCTATTCGTTCATCATGTTCTTGTTATTGTTCATCATGTTTTACTGTCAAGATTCAAGTTATTCCCTTCTAGATCTGTGACTAGTGATCCGTTAATGCTAACAATGGTATCAGTCGCCTTACTAGCGCATAGATCTAGAATTTTGGGATAGAAATCAGACGAAAATAGATCCGAATCGGATCGAAAGAACCAACACAGAAACGCGTTCCTCATCGAACCGCACAGAAGCACAGAAAAGAAACCCTAACCCTAACTTACCTTGCACGGTCGTCGCCGCCGGGGGGAAAAGAGCACCACCACGGAGCCCATCGACGGCGGCGCGCGCACCAGTAGGTGCACGCGTGCGTCGGCGAGGGGGCCCGCGGCGGCGCCAAGATCCATCTCCTCCGGCCGCCTAGGGTGCCTAACTATTTCTTTGGCCATGAGGGCCATGGAGAAAAGGAGGAGAGACAGAGAGCGGCGCGGCGGCGAAAGGCCACCGGCCGGGTGCGCGCACACGCTGAGCTGCTGAAGCAGCCGTTGCTGCTGCGCGAGAGAGAAAAATGAGGAGGTTTAGGGTTACAGAGGCGCCGGCGGGGTTTTTTATACCTCCTATCTCCACGCTGCACCGTCTGATCTGCTGAACGGCTGAGATTGCGGCGGGCGGGGGGAACTGGCGCGGGGCTGGGCCGTTTCGGCGGCCTACCCGTTGGCTGTTGGGCCACGGGCCCGTCAGCAAGCCACAGCGCAGAGCGAGCGCACAGCAGGCCGCGCGGAGCGTGCGCATGCGAGCGCGAGCGAGAGAAAGCCAGACCGCACGCGCATGCCAGCGAGGGAGCTGCGTGCTGGGCTGCTGCGGGTCGAGCAAATTAGCGAACCGTGCGAGCCAGTCCGCTGGGCAGTGCTGGGCTGCGCACGCACGCAAAGAAGATTGGGCCGCTGGCCCAAGTTATCGTATAAAGTGAATACAGATCTGAACAGTGGCGTTTATAATGTTGTTTTGATTGTTTTTTTTTCAGTCATATCTGAATAGAATTTGAGTAGAATTTTACCGCTGTTTAAATTTGAACCAAAGAGATAATTTATTCAGAGAGTAATTCCCAGAGTTTAGCTATTGTTCATGCGAATTTATTTAAAGTTTCCGCTGCATAGATGTTTATTTTGACTTGTATTTAAATTTGAACCTAAGGGATAATTTAATTTCAAGTCATAGACAAAATTTCAGAATTATTATGATATTGTTATTTTCTGACCAAAGTTGATAGTAACAATATTATAATTTTATAGATGTTGATTATTGCATTATTACTTTTTCTACCCAAAGGTGATGAAGTCTTAATGTAATAGGCACTGTTATTATGTTATAATGTTCTCACTTGATATGATTTAATTTCAGCTACGAGTTCCATGATGGTCTCCATCAAGGACATTCCGATTCTCAAAGGAGATAACTACAATGAGTGGTACAAGAAGGTGGATTTCTTTTTCACCATGACAGAGCTGGACTGGGTTCTCACTGCACCGGTTCCGGCTGAGCCTGTGAAGCCAGTCAGAGAGGCTGATGTGACAGATGCTGTTTGGCAGCAGACAGAGCAGGCCTATACGGTCAGAAAACAGAAGTTTGATACAGATAATGCCAGATGGATCACTGCCAACAAGAAATGTTTGGCGGTGGTCAAGAACACTATAGAGCCTGCTATCTTTGGGGCAATTAAAGATTGTCGCAACGTCATTGAGTACTTGGCGAAGCTAAAGAGTCAGTATACTGGCTCTTCAAAGACCTACGCCTCTCAGTTGATCAAGCAGTTGATCAACGCCAAGTACACAGGCGGGATCAGAGAGCACATACATCGCTTAATCCACATAAACAATAAGCTCAAGCCGATGGATGAGGACTTGAAAGAGAGTACCATCATTCATTTGGTTTTTGCTTCATTGCCAGATGAGTTTGAGAACTTCGTTGTTAACTACAACGTTAGTCCTGAGAAATGGGACACAGAAAAGACCATAGCGATGTTGGCTCAAGAGGAGGAAAGGATAAAGATAGCACGTGGTAGCACTGTCAACTACGTGCAAAAGAAGAAAAATAACAACAATGCGTCTAGCAGCGCAAAAGGAAATCCCTCCTCCTCTAAGGGAAAAGGAATTCAGCACTCCCAGCAGCACAGGCCTAAGGATGGGCAAACCACAGTGGAGAAAGATCAGTGTCTCTACTGCAAGGAGAAGGGGCACTACAAGAAAAATTGTGCCGCCTACTTAAAGATGATCATGGAAAGGAAAGGTGAGAATGTTATTTCATTCGTAAATGAATCTCTGTATATAGATTATTCCACATCTACTTGGTGGATTGACTCAGGAGCAACAATTCATGTTGCAAACTCTTTACAGGGATTCCGTTCAACGAGAACTACTCAAAGAAACGAAAGGCGAATTAAAGTCGCGAATGGAGTCGAAGCAGAAGTGAAGGCGGTGGGCGACCTTCTCCTAGAGCTCGACACCGGATTTGATTTATTTCTTAGAGATGTTTTCTTTGTGCCTAGTTTACAGAGGAACTTAATAAGTGTATCTCGTCTAGATGATGATGGATATGGATGTCATTTTGGAAATGGCATGTGTGTGATAGATTTTAAAGATACAGTTACTACTATTGCTTTTAAGAGAAATGATCTTTATTTGTTATCGCTACGTGAAAGTGTGAATTCCGTATGTGATGTGAATGCGCTTGTATCCCCACCTACAGCTCATAATAGAAAACGAAAGAGAACTCAAGACACGTCGTCGAAATTATGGCATTGTCGTTTAGGCCATATTTCGAGGGGGAGAATAGAAAGGCTGGTTAAGAATGACATTCTTCCTCCTCTAGAGTTCTCAAACTTAGATAAATGCATTGATTGCATAAAAGGAAAATACATAAAGTTTACAAAGAAAAATGCTGAACATACTGCAGGTGTTTTAGAGTTAATTCACACAGACATCTGTGGTCCGTTTTCAGTTAAAAGCATAGATGGTTTTGACTCGTTCATTACTTTTACCGATGATTATTCCCGTTATGGATATATTTACCCAATAAAAGAAAAATCAGAAGCGTTGGATAAGTTTAAAATATTCAAGACTGAAGTTGAGAATCAACATAATTTAAAGATAAAGACAGTACGTTCCGACCGTGGAGGGGAATACTATGGTCGGCACACCCCATATGGCCAAGTTCCAGGGCCTTTCGCGAGGTACCTAAGGGAACAAGGTATAGTTGCCCAGTACTCTATGCCGGGCGATCCTCAGCAAAATGGAGTCGCTGAAAGACGTAACCGTACCCTTATGGATATGGTGCGAAGCATGATCAGTTACTCTACACTACCGGTGAGCTTATGGATGGAGGCTTTAAAAACCGCCACCTATATTCTCAACAGAGTTCCCAGTAAAGCGGTGCCAAAAACACCGTATGAGCTGTGGACAGGCAGAGTACCCTCGTTGAATCACCTACGGGTGTGGGGGAGCCCTGCTGAGGCAAAGATATTCAACCCGACCATTGGGAAGCTAGATCCCAAGACAGTGAGTTGCCATTTTATTGGCTACACAGAGAAATCAAAAGGATATCGTTTCTACTGTTCTGACAAAGTCACAAAGTTTGTGGAAATGAGACATGCTGTTTTTCTAGAAGAAGAAATGATACGGGGGAGCATGGAAGCTCGAAAGATTGATCTTGAGGAGAGGCGGGTGTGCGCACCCAATCCAATGATTCAGGAGCCATTTTTCGAACTACCTGTTGAGCCCACGCCGACGGTGCCAGACACTGCGGCTCCAGCTCCTGTGGTGATTCCTCCTGTGGCAACACCGAATGCAAATGTGGAACCTGTCCCTCAGGATCCTATAGAAAATGTTGCTGCAGATCAGGGGGAGCATCAACAGCCTCCAATAGAAAATGTTCCAAATGTAGAGGCCCCTAGAAGGTCTCAAAGAGCAAGAAAGTCAGCAATTCCTGATGATTATGAAGTATATAACATAGAAGAGTTTCGAATGGGGGATGATCCTATTTCATTCGAACAAGCCATGAGAAGCGAAAATTCATCCAAGTGGCTTGAGGCCATGGAAGATGAAATGAAATCGATGAGTACCGACCGTGTTTGGGACTTAGAAGAAATTCCTAAAGGAGCCAAAACAGTAGGTTGCAAATGGGTCTACAAGACGAAACGTGACTCCAAAGGGAATGTAGAAAGATTTAAAGCGCGTCTTGTGGCGAAGGGTTTTACACAAAAGGAAGGAATAGATTACAATGAGACTTTTTCTCCGGTCTCATGTAAGGATTCTTTCAGAATCATAATGGCATTGGTGGCGCATTTCAATCTCGAATTGCACCAGATGGATGTAAAGACGACATTCCTTAATGGGGATCTTGAAGAAAAAGTTTACATGGCTCAACCCAAAGGTTTTGTCGTGGAAGGAAAAGAACACATGGGATGTCACCTAAAGAAATCCATTTATGGGTTAAAACAAGCTTCGAGGCAGTGGTACTTGAAGTTCAACGAAACGATAAAGAGGTTTGGGTTT
Source organism: Echinochloa phyllopogon (assembly GCA_033239725.1). NCBI lineage: Eukaryota > Viridiplantae > Streptophyta > Magnoliopsida > Poales > Poaceae > Echinochloa > Echinochloa phyllopogon. The sequence continues at coordinate 2,345,303 of BTCW01000009.1, read as the reverse complement.
AATGAAAATGTTGAGGACAATTGCATTTATGCAAAATTCCAGAAAGGCAGTTACATTTTCCTCATCCTTTATGTGGACGACATTCTACTGGCAAGTAACAATGTCAACCTATTATTGGAAACGAAGAAGTTCCTGTCCTCGAACTTTGATATGAAAGACCTTGGTGAAGCCTCATTCGTTTTGGGAATTGAGATTCTCCGAGATAGATCAAATGGGGTATTAGGATTATCTCAACAGACGTACCTGGAAAAGGTTCTAGAAAAGTTTTGTATGCAAAGGAGTAAGCCTACTCCTGCGCCAATAGTCAAGGGCGATAGTTTTGGGGATTTTCAGAGTCCTCAGAACAGCTATGAGAGGGAACAAATGAAAGCAGTTCCATATGCTTCAGCTGTCGGAAGCTTACAGTATGCGCAAGTGTGCACACGCCCTGACCTAGCATTTGTTACCAACATACTTGGCAGATATCAGAAAGATCCAGGCCTTGAGCACTGGAAATTAGCGAAGAAAGTTTTACGGTATGTGCAAGGCACAAAAGGCCTCATGCTGACATATAAAAGAACCGATTCCCTAGAGATAGAAGGGTATTCAGACTCAGACTTTGCGGGAGATGGAGATGATTGTAAGTCCACGACAGGCTACATCTTCACTCTCGCAGGGGGAGCTATATCGTGGAGAAGCTCCAAGCAAACAGTGACAGCAACATCTACGATGTATGCTGAATTTATAGCATGTTACGAGGCATCCTTCCAAGTTGAATGGCTAAAGAAATTCGTACCAGGATTGAGAGTGGTAGACAATATAGAAAGACCACTAAAGATGTACTGCGATAACCAGCCAGCAGTGTTCTATGCTCATAATAACAAGAAAAGTACGGCTACCAAGTCGATAAAGATAAGATTTTATTCTGTTAAAGATAGAATCCAGGATCACACCATAAGTCTCGAGCATATTAGAACAGAGAAGATGCTCGCGGATCCGCTAACGAAAGGCTTACCACCCAACGTGTTCAAGGAACACGTGGCCGGCATGGGGCTAAGGTATTGCCTATGATCTCTGGATTAACAGGGCCCATAGTTTAAAGAATCTATTTCTGAATAGAGGCGTTTATAGTAGCTATTGATTCTATCGACGATTGAGTCGGGACGATGAGATATGCTCTGTGCACAAATCTAGAATGAAATGAGGAAAATTGTAAAAGTAAAAGAAAAGCGATTGTGAGATCAAAGGGGAGATTGTTAGGATTGATCTCCCGGTCCACACGGCCCAAAGGCCGTGGGCCTGATCCGCGCCCTGATCGGGGGCGCCCAACCCAACATTGGTTGGAGGGTCCCTGTCACCCCGTGCTATATAAAGAGGTGGGCTCCACCGGCTCCAAAGGGAGTTGAACCAGAGCCGCCAGAACCACCGACACACCAATCCGATCTAGGGTTAGCGCGGGCAGTGACGGGAAGACCCACCACCGCCACCACGACGTCCTCCGTCGCCGTTCCAGGCCAAAGCCGGTGGCGACCAGAGGGACGGCGTGATCTACGACCGCGACCGTCGACCCCTGCACTGCGCGTCGCTGCCTTGCGCAGATCGTCACCGACAGAACCTGAGATGGCTTCCTCCACCGGAGGCGATGGTATAACCCTATTCGTTCATCATGTTCTTGTTATTGTTCATCATGTTTTACTGTCAAGATTCAAGTTATTCCCTTCTAGATCTGTGACTAGTGATCCGTTAATGCTAACACTGCATGCATGGCTGCACACACATGAGTACATGATTCCGCCTAAACATTCTTGCAGCTTGCGAGCTCAAGCCGGGGGCGAGGCGATCCACGGACGAATGTTCCGACTTCCGATCCGCCGCATCAACATCTTGTGGTTCGACGATGGTACGTACGGCCATAGGTGAGAGCTGTGTCACGCAACGACCCAAGGTCATTTCGCTTTGCAGAGTTAATAAGCAACAGACACCCTGCGTATCTCCAACCACTTTCTTCTCTGTTTCAGGCCCTTTTTCTTTTTCTTAACTTTCTGGCGCATCAGAATGTCAGATCAGTGGGTTAGATTAGACCAGGAGGCACTAGTGTGAGCTGCTGAGAGGGAGTAGGCGCACACCAAATAAAGGTGCCGAGCAGACGAGGTGTATGCTTCTCGGGCAATCAATCATTCAGACAAGTGCTACCACTGTAATCAATTTGATTCGTGTTTTCAGACAAATATCCATTTATTTACTTATATATACGCCGTGAAGTGTTCACTGCTCAGATAAAATAATGCAATGCTGATTGCTCCATGATCTGCAGCAAATCCTCAAAAGTGACCAGCCTGTTCATCTCCACGCGCGGGGAGCACCGAGCAGGCGACCCATGGTGCTGGTGGCAGGCAGGAGGCAAGCGTTCGTGCTGCAGGCGCGCCCGTCAGCTACTCAGCGGCGTCGGCCCTCCTGTGCAATGCAAGTAGGTTGCTGGCGTCATAAAAGCTGCCCGCAGATGAGGGCCTCACTGTTTGGGATCATCAAACTTCGCCATGGATGGCCCTGACGTCCAGTGACCAGTGTTTACCCTCTGATTAAGGTTTCACTTGTTCTCGACGTGCCTGCGATCGCTTAGCACGAGTACCGTTCTTGTTTGTTATGGACCTAATTCTTGTTGGAGCAGGACAACAGGAGAGTTTGGTTGGTGCCAGGTACGCGTCATGGGCTAAAAAGGCTACCATGCATGTATGGGACTCTGATAGTCTAATGTCCTAGCAAGGTAACAAAGTCGCAGGGGTTAGGGATACTGTCTGCTTACTACAGTCGGGAGTGAGTGGCTAGCTGCGTCAGCGGCGAAGTCAACAACCTGCCCTGCCCGGACTGTTGTTTCTTTTTTCTGTCGCCACGGGTTACGATTCCAGAAAGAACTCTCCCTCCCTGCTGCTACCGGAAGCGGTTGTTGGATCGAATACTTGACCAGATGGAACGTCACATTCACAGGTAATATCGTAATCAACAAAAAGTTACAGATCCTAACGAGTGAGCTAGCCAGCTAGGAATATGATGCTGGGAAAGAAAAGAAAAAAGATGTTTCCTGTTCTTCGTTACTTGGGTAGCTTTCGATCGTCTTCCGGGCCTTTGGGCCCACACTATCTGTGTTCTTTACTTACACTCACAGGCCGGACAGCCCCACAACGCTCGGCCCATCAAACAAATTTGGTACCCAGTGGTAGCCCAACCATTTTTTCATGACAGAATTCAGAATACAACGCTTGCGCGCCGGTTTGTTCTTCGTTCACTATTCGTACAGAGGATACAAGGGGGCTAAAATAACTTGAGTACTTGACACAAGTGGGCTTACAAAGAACATAGGACATAGAAGCGCATATGAAAGATCACCAAGATCACCTGGTGTGATTTCACCCATGTTCAATAAATGAATCGTACATCAACAACTCCATGCCGCGAGGAAGCTTTGCCAATAAAGTATAGACAAATGGCCTCGCACGAACTAACAACAGAGCTTCCACCTCTCGTGTACCGTGTGTTCTTCAGAATGTTGGACCTATATGCTGCCAAGCTAACTATTCTTCCTGCCAGATGACATGTTACGCTCCCAGTTCCAGCTTGATCGTGCAGTTCAGCAACTTATGTGCAGTCATCATTTGTCAACTGGGAAATGGTCGGTATCATCAACCCTCCAGATGCCCCAACCTTAGCTCAGGGGAAAAAGAGCTTGGAGTAGAGCAGCTCGTTCCATGTGTCCTGGAGCCCCGGAAGGCACCAATGTGTGCAATCCGCGTAGCTCTTAGGGTTTGCGATCTGCTCTGGGGTTAGCGGGTTCCACTGCTTCTTGTATATCTGGGTGTGGGCGTCCTTCCTGTATTCAGAGAGCTGGGTGATGTTCACAACCCCGACAGGGATCTTAGACGTGCCGAACACTTCACCGATGACGCGCATCAGGCCCTTGCTGGTGCCTGGTCCCCAGTAAGACAAATCCTTGATAGGAGTTGTTTGGTTGTAGCAGTTCCCATCAGTTTCTTCGCCCCAATCTTTGCTCCTAATAACGAAAAGACAAGAACATATCAATTCTTTTGATACTTGAAACATAAGAGTTCTTTTTTTTAAGCTATGATGTCCATGGTAAGTTTGAAATAGATTATAGGTTTGGGCGTGCTTACGTGGTATGAGTTGGTGACATAGTAACAAAAAACACTCTTGATGTTTTGGGGTTCATGTTGCTCTCAACCCATTTCAGCACAGCATTTAGCACCATTCCATATGCTTCCTCTGTTTCCATTTCTATGATGTCCTTGTTTTTATCTTCAAAAGAGTTTTGCCTGGAATCAAAATATGTTAAGCATAGGAAATATAGCCGAAGAACCGTCAGTGGAGGTTGCCTTTAAAGTTTAAACAGATAGTGGGATTACAGTTTCACAAAAAATGTAAATTGCAGAAGGGTAACTAACCATATACTGTTCCTTCAAACTAACTATCCTTCTGTTTCAGACACAGTGCAAGAAACTTGGTACAATACAAAATACTTACAAAATTTTCATCTTCTGTCCAGTCATCCACCAAAGGTAGGTATTGAACACCACAATGTCAGCCCCCTTCCAAAATTTTGCATGTTTCTCGATGGATGTTCCCCTTACAATTCGGTCCGCAATTCGGTGCACAACAGCGTCATCAGAATTTGACTCGGCCAGAAAGGGAGCCCAGTAGAACTCAATAGTGGCATTGTAATCCTAGCAAACATGCATCATTAAGCTTTTCAGCATCGATGAGTTAAGGGGAAAAAAAGAAATAGCCCACAAGCTAGAAAAGAAGCAGAAGAGACTACTGGTGCCAAAAAAAAAAACTCATATGCTAGGAAATATATAAGGATTTATGAATTGGATTTTGGTCTATCATTCTTAAAAATTATCTTTGGTGATTGCAGTAGTTATAAGCATAAAAAATGCTGGACCATGCTGTTTTTGAGCTTTTGCTTTGTTATGTCAAAAAATGCAAACGAAGGAAAATACCTTTGCTCTGAAAACTGTAAGTGAATCAAATGTCTCCATAGACTTGGAGCTCTCAGGGATGAGCCGATGCAGGAGGCAAACCAGTGATACGTATTGCCCTCGGTTCAAAGAATCTCCAACAAACAGCATGCGCTTGCCCCGTAGCATCTCTAGCATCAGAGTTGCGTTGAAGCTGCAAATTGCGACAAATGACACTTTCCACTAAGATATACGTACAAAGCGACAAAAAAATCAACAGAAGACAGTGCTATGCCCATGAAACTACATATCATGCTTATATGAAATAGAGTGTGTCCCCATTGCAGCCATCATATAAGAAACTATTGATATGCAATAGCAATAATATCAATCGGGCTTAACGAATATCTTAAATCTTCTACACGTATTTGTTCCCACATCCCATTCACTGAAGGCTGACCCTTAACAATTGTTGCATATGACCAGCAGTTCAACATGCCACATCACTACAGCAGTGAGCAATGTGACCTGTATTAACTGCATTTGCATCTAAAGGATCCTCCACAAACAAGATGCGGCCCGCCCCTATCTGCATCTTTGAATGACCAAGTCCAAGGGGTTCTGCACAGTATAAGCTAAGCTGAAACAATTTCTTTAATATCCATGTCACTACCATCCTCAGGACGGACCCTCAAGCGTCACATCAATAAATGCATACGAATTTTCAAAACGGAGAGAATGAGGTCCCGTATAGCAACAACAAAGCACCAAAACTCGCCTCAGTACTGTTGCCGAATGATAGACCGGATCCACAGAAATGGAGCGTAGCGAAGGAACCCACCAAGCCCGTGCAAATGGCTGGCCATCCACGGCTGTACGGCCCCCACCGTGCCACCCGGACCACACCGTTCGGCTAGCCGGCCGGCCGGCCGGCCCCCCTCCGTGGCTTGTGCTTGCTCGAATCCCGCGCTCCCACGTGACAGCCTGCACCCTTGCTCGCCCGGCAGCACGCAGGCCGCGTCGCTAGGCGTCAATGAATGGCCTCGAGGACCCGTACAGGGCCAGCCCACCCACAACTGGAGCCCTCATATGAGAGACAGTAGACGAGGCATCATCAAAGGGACCGTGCCCACGGCACATGAGATCCCGCGCCTCCCATGGAGCTCCTGCCGGCCGGAGACCGCCTCCTACGCCGGCCGATGACGCGGCCATGCTCCGTTCTCACCCGCCCAACTCCAACTGCCCAGCATCAATTCATCTCACATCTCAGGTTCACAGTATCTGGCGCCTGCTTGCCGACGACGTTGCCGTCCAGCCTCCAGAGCCTGAGCCGCACGCGTCGCCGCATGGACCCCGTGCCCCGCCGCGTGGCTCACCGCTTGCCCACCGCGCGCCCACACACATGGCGTTAAGGCTTGGCTACCAGCCCACCTACGACTGCGTGGTACGGTCTCGGCTGCTGCTTCGCCACCACCAACCCGGCTACCCCCACCGGCCGCCGACGGGGGCCACAAGTCATCACCAGGCCCCACTGTGCACGGGGGCTCGCGCTCGCTCGCCGCCTGGCGTCCCCCGCGCCGCGTGCCCGGCGCTTGCTACCGGCCGCACTCGCTCGGATGGATGGGTCCAGACGAACGAAGCGTATGCCGACAAGGCAAGCCCCGAAACCTCGCCGTTTTTCGGCGTCTCCGCCCGTCCGTTCCACCCGCTCCAGCGACACGTCTCCATCGCATGCCGTGTTCACTTCGTTTCTTTTCGTTTTTTTACATGGGCGGCAATCCTCCTTTTGAGGAAGGAGGGCCTTGAAACAAGAAATTTGAAACAAGCGCGCTCGATCCGGTCTGGATCAACAACAGTTCAACACCCTAAACTACAGAGATCATACTGGTAGGGGGCAATTCTGAAGTGCCGGATCGGCATCGCTCACACTAGCAGCGAATCGAAGGGGAGGTTATTTACCTGGGCATGGAGCACCCGCGCGGCTGCCACCGCCAGTGCTGGTAGGCCGTGTCGGGGCGGCCGTGCGCCTGGCACGTGAGCTGCGGCTGGATGTAGGGGCACTCCTCCTCCTGGTACCACGGCCGCGCCGCCTCGTCGTACACCCACTCGCCCAGCCCGACGTCGCACCCCGCCGGCGCCGCGCCCACCGCGAACGGCAGCCGCGCCGCCGCCGCGCGGTGGTGCTCGGCGTCCTGTAATCCAAAGGAAAGCGAACACCTCGTTGTCAGCACACACACTCACGTATGAGGCTACGCCATATATGCGATCTGGGGCGCGGTCCAGCTCGCTTACTTCGCCGGTGCCGCCTCGGTGGAGGGGCCGGAGGGGGCGGCTGATCTGGCGGTGGCGGGACGGCGGGCGGCGGAGGAAGGGCTGGTGCAGCGTGGAGGAGAAGTCCTTGAAGTAGAGCACGGAGACGAAGGTGATGAAGGCGAGCGTGAGCGCGTAGGAGGTGATGAAGGGGCTCCTGCCCCTGCCGCCGTTGCTCGCGTGCTGCGCCTTCATCGTTCTCATCTGGGGGACGGGGAGGGCCCTTCCTCCTCCTCCCCTGCTCCTCCCTTCTCTAATCTCTCCTCTCCACGCGCTCCCTCGCTGCTCCTCCTGCTCGCATCGCAGGATTCACGCGCAATGGAGGTGGAGGCCGGTTGCCCCGCGCGCGCAAACGCGCCCTGATCCCTGATCTGATGCCTGGGGATGTGGGATCTGGGAGAGGAGGAGCAGGAGGAAGAGGAAATGAGAAACTGGAGAAGCAGCTGCAGCTGCTTTGCTTTCCCTTTTGTTTTGGGGGGCCTTTTGGTGGAGGGGTAGGCTTTTCTTTCCCCTGAGTTTGGGTGGTGGGGCCAGGTGTAGTGGGTATAGCGTTGGAGGAAGAGAGAACAAACAAGACAGTGTTGGATATGTTCCAAATTCACATCCTTAGTAACGCATTGGGCCGGAGCGAAGCGGAGGCCCATTGTGCTGTGGTTTCTCTCAGAAAGTGCACAGTTTAGTCCCACCTTGGTAACGCAACCAAGTACGGACGCGTGATCTGCCTATATATATGTAAGTCTATGTAGACGGTAGGGTAAGACAAGACAAGACAAGGCAAGACAGATAAGTCATGTATCATCCCTACTTGTAAACTCTCCTCAATAGTGATTGTCTTCCGTGTTTTTTTCCCGCAATGGATTTTTCACGTTAAATCGTGTCTCGTGTTCTATCTTGTTTTCGCATTATTTGCTAACAGATAGTGGCTCCAGCTTTGAGTTGAGTGCAACCAAACCAGCTGAAGTTGGGCCATTTGTTGCGAAAATTGCGTCACAAGCAAACCCAACAAACCATTGACTGTTCACACTCGATAATATAGACCCAATTAGTGAGATATTTTTTTTACCATCAACCATGGCATGGAGTACTTAAGAGTAACCAACACCAAGCTCTTTTTCATCACGGTTGGCCTGTTGCACGAGTAGAACGTTTCTTTTTTTATAAAAAAAATGGCGCCTCATTCTCCATCCACGTTTGTGATTGAGGATGCTAACAACTTGGTCGTGCTGGAGCGACCTTGGCCGCTGGGCCGACGCAACTGTTGGGTGCATCAGTTCGGGCTCCGGGGGCTTGGACCATGCCGGATAGTAACTGATGATATGGTTGGCGCGAGATCTTTGCTTCAGCTAGGGCTAAGATGGCGACCCACCGCTGATTAATGAAGTCCCACACCCACCGACTCGACCAACCTCTCAAGGCGCCCATGCCATCCGCACAGAACAGCACTGCTCAAGGTCACAGCTAGCTCCTACATACAGCAAATTGCCCGATCATTGTGTCATCTGTCACAGACTCAATTTACCATCTGATCTTTCTCACCACGTCGCGTGAGGGGGGGAAATTACTATCGAAGATTTTAGGCACGTCTTGTAGGAAACGGTACGAACCTAATTTTGTTGGAATCACGGCCGCTTAATTTTGAAGGTTTGGTGAGGGTGGATCTGAAATGGATCAGTGAAAGGAAATTCTGACTTGCTAGCTCATCTTCCGGAAGGAATGCTGCCACGCCACCCAACCCGTCGTCATCTCGTTTCAATCCTGTCGGTACAATTCGAGGTTTGGACGGCACTGGTGCGCTGGTTAGAAAGCATTTGCTTCTTTCTTTCTGGCACGCTTCAGCTTCACCCAGTCGGGCCACTGCTGTGTTGCAACATCCTTTTAAGGAAGTGTTTGAAGCAACATCTCTGTGCGGTAAGCATCAGATAAAGAGTAAACGACGCACACCCGTTTTGTAGCTCTAGCGGCGACGCGGAGGATTTAAAAACAAACAGATTTTGCGTTGATGGTTTGCACGGCAAACATGCGCAGGATATGTCTTTACGTTGCAGTTGAATTCGGTTGCTTGTACGACCAGAGTCAGCGAATGTTAGGGGGTCGGAGGCTTCACACGAACGGAGGACGTACAGTACACGACGCTCTGCCAAACCTGATGCTGCCTGCTTGCCCCAAATATTCAAACCTAGCAGGAATTTGGAGACTCGACCGACCAAAGTCAACACGAAACCATAATCACACGTGACAAGTGCTCCTAACTGCTAACCATCCAGATAATGCCACTTGAACCGACACACACGTGGGGAAAAAAATTCTGGGCCAAATGAGTCCCAAAACTCCTGTTTCGTTGGTCTTCGCCGCCGTTCGGCTCTAATGGCCTTTGTACGATAGCGCGTGGGCCGCAGTGATTGTAATGTACGGAGTATGAGCTTTCTTGGCCCATACGATCCACCCAATTCAGCCCATGAAAGCCCAAAAACGTAGACTAGTGTCGACGTTACTGGTGCTCGTCCCCGTCTTCCCCTTCTTCCTTCCCGTCTCGCCGCTGCCCTCGCCGAGGCGAACAACCCAATCCGACCCAATCCCAGCGCGGCGACGCCAGCCAGCATCGCCGCCGCCGATGGCCGCACGGCGCGGGCCCCACGTCATCAGCCTACACGATCCCAACCCGCCCCTCCTCGGCCGCGCGCCTGGGTCGGCACCGGCCGCCGCCTCCGCGCCCGCGCCTGCCCACGACGAGGGCCTCCTTGCGCACCAGCCGCGCGAGAGCGCCGCGCACCCCGCCTTCGCCGTGATCCAGCAGCGCCTCGTCGCCCGGGACGAGGACATCCAGGAGCTGCTCATAGACAACCAGCGGTTCGCCGCCACGCACGTCGCGCTCCAGCAGCAGCTCATCGCGGCGCAGCACGAGCTGCGGGCGGTCTCCGTCGCCGCCACCAGGGCCCGCGCCGACCGGGATGTCGAGGTGCGCTCCCTGGCCGACCAGGCGGCGCACATCGAGGGCGAGGCGCGGGCCGTCGCCGCCGCGCGCGCGGAGGTCGACCAGGTGCATGCCGACGTCCAGGTCCTCGCTGCGTCGCGCACCGATCTCGTCAACCGACTCCAGGGCCTACGGGAGCAGCTGGCGCGCAAGCAGGCCGAGGCGGGTAAGACCAATTCCGTCCGTGCCCAGATTGATATCATGCGCCGGGAGATCCAGAAGGGCAGGTATTGCTGTTGGTTCATTTAATCACTTACGTTTGCTGTCCCAGCTTATATTGATGATTTCTAAACCTCAAGATGTCTCCCAGCTTATATTGAAAGTATCATGCATTTTGATGATTGCTGTGAGAAGTTTGTAAATATAAAGAGCATGCCACACCTCGTGTAGGATGATTAGGATTTCTGTTCCAGGGCTGCTCTTTTAACCTGCTCACAAATCTGAAATCTGCTTCAGAGAGCTGATATACACGCACAGCATCCATTCAACTGCTTTGAAAAAGAGAACTATGTATTTTTCCCCCTCCTCAAGCAAGCTGTTTGGACCAAATAAGCTTTTACACTGTCATTATGCCAATTACACATGGTTTGCTTACAACAGACTGGCAATGCCTGGCAAGGCAACTTTGGAGGGTAGTTTAGACGCTCAATGAGCTGGCAATCTGGTAGCGTTGCCACGATTACATTTCCTAGTTGATGCGTCTTGGATAGAATGATACATCAAGTAGATAGATTTGCAGCATTAGACTCCCATTAGACACTGGTAATAAGTTGGAATAATAAGGAATAACTTGTGCATAGGGGTCGAGTACTACCCAATTCTGCAACTTGCTGTGCCTTAAGCTTTGAACTGGTTTATTGGGATTGATATTTGTATTGGATTTTATGGTATTCTCATCTACTGAGGGTTTTGTATCATACTTGGGTGAGTAGAAGTGTAGAACATAATTATTTTCTGAGTTGAGGAAAAATGTGAGGCTGACCCTAAACCCTAAAATGTGAGGCAGTTCCACAATACTTTTCATGCTGCAGTGTTTCCATTGGCCATAGCGAGTATAGCACACAGCACTTGTTTAGGCCAAGTAATGAACCTAATACTAATAGCCTTGTTGTTTTAAAATATGAGGGGCAATGTTTAATCGATTGTAGTTGTTGCATTTACTAATAAGCTATTTCCCTGCTTGAACATTTTTACTAGCTGTGCTAGTTCATACTTGACATAAACCTAATTCAAATCTAAATATATAGATATGTATATGCGAAGCCTGCATATGACAAAATGCTCATTAGTTGGACCCAAGAAACAAATGGTTTAGGCTCGAGCTTGTGAACCATAAGCAGATTTCAACCAAGAAATTCTGTTAAAAAATGTTTGTCACAATGAAATGCACTTGGGGTACTTTCCTGGATTCTCAATCAGGTCCATACATACACTATCAAAGCGAGGATCTGGGTCCTTCCATTTTTTAAGTGGGCCACTTGAAGTGGATATTTTGTTTTTCTCTGATGTCTTTCACATAATATTGACAGAGCTGCGGTTGATTTCGAAAAGAAGGCACATTCTGATAACCTTGAACAAAGTAAAGCAATGGAGAAAAACATGATCGCTGTGGCTAGTGAGATTGAGAGGCTTCGAGGAGAGCTTGCAAATGCTGAAAAAGGGACCACTACTGTCAACCCTGCAGCAGCTGTTGCTATCCCTGGTATCATACCGAATCTGCCTTATGTATATTATCACTTCCCTATTAAGTAGAATTTAAGTATTTTGGGATAATAGGCTTAGGGGCTTAGCTTAGCATATTAGCTGTATGGCATCACAGGCTGATTGACAAAAAAAACAATTCTTTTCAGCAGCATAACACCAGCTTGCAGTTGCAGCATGGCTTTGTGAAATCTGTACAAATTCCATTTTTTCTTTTGTTATAGCTCAAGAAAAAAATCAACTAATTGTAATACCCTGGAGTACTGTAGAAACTTTCAAGTGCATTTGAAAACCTTCCATGATACTAAATGGAGCTATTTCTTCTATACAACAACAACAACAACAACAACATAGCCTTTTGTCCCAAGCTAGTTGGGGTAGGCTAGAGGTGAAACCCAAAAGGTCAAAAAAAAAAAACAGAAAAAGAGTTAGAGGAAAGCAGAAAAGAAAGCAAAGATCACGGCTCAGGCACATTAATTGCTAGTCTCCAAGCGCTCCTATCCATAGCTAAATCCTTAGAGATATTCCACTCTTTAAGGTCTCTAATAACCGACTCGTCCCAAGTTAGTTTGGGTCGACCTCTACCTCTCTTAACATTATTGGCCCGCTGTAGAACCCCACTACGCACCGGCGCCTCAGGAGGCCTCCGTTGGACATGTCCGAACCATCTCAACCGATGTTGCGTCAATTTCTCCTCAATTGGTGCCACTCCGACTCTATCTCGAATATCTTCATTCCGTATCCTATCCCTTCTTGTGTGACCACAAAACCAACGCAACATACGCATCTCTGCTACACTCAGTTGCTGTATATGTCGCCTTTTTGTAGGCCAACATTCAGCACCGTATAGCATCGCCGGGCGAATCGCCGTCCTATAGAACTTACCTTTTAGCTTTTGTGGTACCCTCTTGTCACAGAGGACACCAGAAGCTTGACGCCATTTCAACCAATCGGCTGAAATTCTATGCCTAACATCTTCATCAATGTCACCATCCTTTTGCAGCATCGATCCTAAATATCTAAAGGTATCTTTCTCGGCCACCACTTGCCCATCAAGCCCGACATCTCCATCTTCATATCTAGTCCCACTGAAATCGCACATCATGTACTCGGTCTTGGTCCTGCTAAGTCTGAAACCTTTGGACTCTAACGTATGCCTCCACAGCTCTAACTTCCTATTAACACCTGTCCTACTCTCATCAACTAGCACCACATCATCAGCAAAGAGCATACACCAAGGGATATCACTTTGTATATCCCTTGTGACCTCATCCATCACCAGAGCGAATAAATAAGGGCTCAATGCTGACCCCTGATGCAGACCTATTTTATTTGGAAAATCACTACTGTCTCCACCATAAGTGCGGACAACCGTCATCGCATCCTTGTACATATCCTTCATAAGGGTAATGTACTTAGTTGGGACTTTGTGCTTCTCCAAAGCCCACCACATGACATTTCTTGGTACTTTATCATATGCCTTCTCGAGGTCAATAAAGACCATGTGCAAGTCCTTCTTTTGCTCCCTATGTCTCTCCATGAGTTGTCGTATTATAAAAATCGCCTCCATGATCGACCTTCCAGGCATGAACCCAAACTTGTTTTGGGTCACACTTGTCACTCTCCTAAGGCGATGCTCGATAACCCTCTCCCAAAGCTTCATCGTATGGCTCATCAGCTTAATCCCACGGTAGTTAGTACAACTTTGAACATCTCCCTTGTTCTTGAAGATCGGTACTAATATACTTCTTCTCCATTCTTCAGGCATCTTGTTTGACCTAAAAATGAGGTTAAAAAGCTTAGTCAGCCTAAAAATGAGCTATTTCTTCTATGCGCCTACTATTTTATGGCCCTGTTCTAGTTCGACCAGATTAACAGGTTATCCAAACGGCCAGCTTTTGGGCTCTATGGTGGAGAAGGGTAGAAAACTAGGTTCTCGGAGGATTACTGTTTGGTAATAGTATCGCTAAGCTACTCTCTTATGTTAGGGGTGGTTACTTGGGTGGACCCTGGGCACTAGACAATCCCTACATCTTCTGGCTTTTTTAAATATGTGTGCTTTAGCTTATTAAGAAACTAGGTGAAGAAGCCAGCCTTTTTAGCCCGCCTTCTTTTAGCTTGGAGAATTTAGTTGAAGCTAGATCTGACTTCAAATTGCATTAACTTCCTTGTGTAATTGTTCTGAACTAGTTTTTCTTTTTCCCTTTTGTAATCCTATCACAGGGTATGCTGCGGCTTATGCCAATCCTGAGGCAACATATACCGCAATGTACGGCAATCCTGAGGCAACATATGCTGCACACACTTACCCCGATGCTTATAGCACCAATCAGGTTTGTTTACTTGCTTTATGATTTGTTCTTTTAAGTTTTAACTACAACATTTTTTGCCTGGATTAATTGCATGTAAAAGTTTAGCCGGTTGAATCACACCAATGAAAATATGATTCATCTTATTGTGTTATTTGAACCTTAGTTATTTATTTTGAGTGATTAATAGCAAACCCTTTATCTCTTCTATGTTATGTTCTCATTTTTTACCCTTAAAAATAGAGTTTCTGTATCTTCATGGTACACTGAAATTTTTTATTTCTGTCATTCGTGCTTTGCGGTTGCATTTTTGAGTAATATATGCCTTGTTTCGTGTTTCTTTAATCCCTCCTTTTATCTGTAAGAAGTTGCCCCCCCCCCCCCCCCCCCCCCCCCCCCCCGTTAAATAACCTCCTCCTTAGTTGACATATTACTTGTGGAGTGACTATGCTATGTAGGCTCATAAGTATGGGAGCCACTAGCAATGGTTGCACTAGAAATAACTTCTGTCCTGAAGGGGATTAATTTCTGGAAAGATGCCTGTAGATATGCACATCTCCTACTATAGGCAACGCGCTAACTGTGATAATCTCATCTGGTGTGACTTTAGATATTTTTGGTCTGGTTAGCTGATTATTGTGTTTAAGATAATAGAACAAAGTAGTGTTTGGCATTAATAGTGATATAATTGTATCTTATTTTAAAATGTCGTTTCCCCCAATGCATCTTTAAGATGAGCACTGCACAAGGCAGAAGCAGCTCATCCATAAATCGACCTTGAATGTGATGTTGACATCTCTTATATCTTCTAAATTACAGCCTCATATGCACACGGACGGCAATTCTCATTATATGAGTCAACCTGTTTCCTATGGACAATACGAGGGCCAGCACACCAATGTTCAAAGATGATGGCCAACTCAAGATAGCTTTGACTTGCCTGCCGTATCAATGTAAAAGGATAGTTGCAGAGTCAGCCAAACTAAGCAGGTTAGAGATATTCATTACATGGAAGTGCTGGAAGCCCTCCTGTGCATGTTTTTTTTCCAGTTAATTTGTTCCAGAATGTAAGAGTCGGATTCTGGAGGGGGAAAAAAATCTTTCTTGCTTGTCGATGTAATACCCTGATGATCCATCAGTTTTGTTTCTGCAAATCGGAGTTGTTATTCAGGGATGCTGATGATTCGAACTCGTAGTGATGCAGCCATTTGTACATATAAATGTATAATGACAGCAGGTTGCAGTTTAATTTATGCATTCGATCGTCTTTGCTCTTCGAGATAAAGTTTTGACTCGCTGTTGCATGCGATGCGAGACTTGCTCTTTTATGTGTCCAGCTGAGGGGACCTTAGCATCATTCATTCCCTGAATTGAGAACTAACCTTCGACCTCTTCACTTGAGGCCTGATAGTAGAGTACTACGAGTTGTTTTTTTTTGTAACAAAAGATTTTATGAGGCTACACATACCTTCACGTCTGCATTTTCTCTATGTCCGGGACTCCACGCCCAATACCCGCATTTTCTCTATGTTTTTTACTCCGCACCCAAGATCCGCCGTACACGTAATATGGCTGGGATGTGTATCTTTTCTCGTATATAGACAGAAGAAAAACACAGACAACGCCTAACGCAGGAATTCTTCTATTTGTCAAGAGCATAGTGCATAGTATAGTAGATTTTTTTTGAGACTCGCATAGTATAGTAGATAGAAAATAATTTTTTTTTGAGGAGAACCCGCGAGCTTCCATTCAAGTGATAACATCAGGGTTACAATCGAGGGCAGCCATCCTACACAACCACTCAGGAAACTGGCTTACCCAATCTAAGATCGGAGTAGATCTAGAAGGCATAGTTGCACACACGTGTGCTAATGAGTTTGCCTCTCTTCTAACAAAGATTACATCAAAAGAAGAGAACAGAAAGCTAAGCTCACGGATATCCCTCCAAATTCCTGCAATCTCACCTCGGTGATCTTGATCATTACGCAGAGACTTTGCCAGTGCTTGATTGTCCACCTCCAGAAGGATTTTCTCACACCCTAGTTGTCTTGCTAGTACTAGGCCCTCTCTTGCTGCCAAAGCCTCCATAGAGTAGGCGTCGCTAGCACAATCAAACCACCGTGCACCTGCTCCCATAACTCGTCCTTCATGATTTCTTAGCACGAAACCACCACTGCCTGACCCCCTCAGACTATCATAAGCTCCATCAGAGTTTAATTTGATCCAGCCCTCCTCCGGTGGTCTCCAACGCTGCAGCACCCTGGTGCACGTCGTTTTGCGCCCCTCCTCCAGGGACAACAAGTCCTCTACCATCTTTGCAATGTGCCTCACTCTCGCCGTAGGGTTCCACTGGTCCCTGCCATGGTTCCTTGCATTGCGGCCTGACCACAAGGACCAGACCCCGCATACAAAGTCTGCACGGCGGCATAGTTCGCCTGCTATTAAGTCTGTCGCCCAAGTAACATGGTGGAGAGCAGGCAGCTTCCTTCCCGTGATCAACTTGACCTCTTTCCAGAACGTTTTCGCCAGCGGACACTACTGCAATGTGGAACAGGGACTCCTCAGAATGACCACAAGCCGGGCAATGGCTTTCCTTGAAAAATTGAAAATTTCAGAAACAACTAAAGGAGCCCACGTGATGTTTAAGGAAGCAAAGTTGCAGGCTAGCTGCTCCTATCGGCCCAAACTTCGAAGGCCCATATATGTCTCCCCAGCCCAGGAGGAAATCGCACTGCGGTAGAGGATGTTTCGCTCGTTCGGTTGGGGTTTTAGTACCACCTCGCCTACCAAGCGAGTTGCGCAGCGAGCTCCAGCTATAAAACTAGCGCCCCGTGCCCCGTTGTTCCATACTTACCTGGACGGGGTCGACGGGCGATCAAGAAGGCCCGTGGCCTAGGTCAATGGCCCGCATTGCACTTGGCGGGTGCGTTGGCTTACCATCTCCCCAAGTGGGAGAGTGGACGTCATAATTTGTGGTAGAGGGGGTACGCGTTCGCGCGGCCCCCGCCAATTCTAAGAAATTAAATTTTGGTCCTTGCAGCTGCGATATGTCCTTGAGCTTGGTCCTCTTTGCGGCAATTTTACAGTCAGGTCCTTCCTTGGTCCTTGTTGCTCGGATAGGCACATTGCTCTCTAGTCCTTGAGCTTCATCCTATTTGGTCAACTTTACAGTCATGTCCAACCTTGGCTTGCTTAAACAAGATTTTATTATCAAACGTAGCGTCATTGACGTTTCCCGCAAATCAATAACCGGAGATAAAATAAGCTTCCACCAGCTTACAATTTTGGATTTCTGTTTTTTCGCAGCTGAAGATCATAGACGGAGGGAATATTATTGTCGACCTCTTGGGTTAGTTTTGTGTTTTTATCTAAAGTCATTCATAAACTTATACAAAGGTCCCGTTTAGACCATCGTCCTATACCTAAAACAGAAGATCAAAGTGACTCATTATTCATGCCCAAGTTTAGTAGAACGGTGTAATGGATTATTAACACACGAACTAAATCAGGAATCACCGAGAAAACCAAAGGGTAAGCCTGCGTGCTTTGATACGAAGAGTTCTCCGTAGACCCATACGGAGTACTCCCTCCGTTCTGAAAAAACGTGACGTTTAGACCAAGATTTGGGTCAAACATCGGGAATATAAACCATCAATAAATTATTAAATTTACAAATGTGAAAACTATATGAATAGATTTGTCTTGAAAAATGCTTTCATAAAAATATACATATATCACTCTTTGATTAATATTTTTATAATAACAAGAGGTCAAAGTTGTGTTTTGAAGACCGTGTCGCTGTCCTAAACGTCAGGTTTTTTAGAACGGAGGGAGTAAGTGGACATCTCGCACTACGAGAAGTCAAACATTTTAAAGTTTGACCAAATATATATTAAAAATATTAATAATTATGATACTAAATAAACATCATTAGATTAATCATGCCATATATTTTCATAGCACACTTGTTTAAAGACACAAATGTTAATATATTTTTTTATATATCTAGTCAAACTTAAAACTTGTTGACTCCTCGAAGTGCGAGATGTCCACTTATTTCGTACGTATCAGCCACGTGAGAGTGCGTGCGCATTCACGTGGCAGCCTAGCGTCACACGGGCACATTTTAAATCTAGCACCATCGTGCTCCGCGCAATCACAGGCCGTCCAGCGCGACGGCGTCCGCAACGAACCGTCCAGGTGGCTCGGGGAACGTGTCGCGCCTGGCCGCCTGCCCGGCGCCGCCCACCTAAAAAAACATCCGGCCCGGTCGCCGGCCATACCATCGAATCGAACGACTCGAACCCGCCAGGCGCCAGCCCTCTTCCCCATCTCCCACCTGGAAGCGAAAATACCAAAGCGAGAAGGCGAATCGAATTCGCCATGGCCACTCCGCTCCCCCAGCTGCTGCTACTCGTCGCCGCCGTGCTCCTCGCGGCTGCTCCCCTCCGGAGGGCGGCCGGGGCCACCAGCGAGTTCGACGTCCGCCGCCACCTCTCTACCGTCACCAGGTGCCGCCTCACTTGCCGCTCGAGGCTCTGTAGCCACTGATCTGAACATTTTCTCTTGTGGGATTTGGGTGTATGTGTGTTCTCGTAGCGTTATCAGGGGAGATTCGGCCTAGGGCTTAGGATTTGGGGGGCGGGTGGTTTGAGCCTTGCCGCAGTTGGGCCCTGCGGGCGCGCTTCATGCGTTGGGGATGGAGCGTGAGCTGGGCAAACTGACCCCGCCACTCCACATTTATCCACTGCCCCCAGTCCCAAGACTTTGATGAAATGGGCGAGGCCAACTCCGGGCACCTGTAGACTGCAGAGTCATCCGCAGCTCTGCCTCGGGCTGACGCTGCCACTTTCCCTCAATCGAAATTGAAACCTGTCTGTCTAATGTAAACCTGAACATTTTCACTGTTAGCTTGTAGTATGGCTATGGATCTGCTGCAGCTTCAACCTGAATTTTAGCATTCATGGCTATATCTAGGTGGTGCAATACAGTCATTTAAAAATGTAGTTATGATCTTATTGGCATCTTGTAGGAATAATGTGTTTACAAGTATTAGAAATGAAGGGAGCCTTGCCATCCAGAGATTATATTGTGGTCTGAATATTACTGTCGCGTAAAACCGTAAACAGATACCAGGTCCCACCATTTCTTCCCTGAACAAAATGCTGTAATCCCTTGGCTCTGTGCAGGTACGATGTGTCCAGAGGGTCCAGCAGTGTCAACTCCATGCCGTCAACCCCAGATGGGTGCCGTGTGATCCACCTCAATCTAGTGGTAAGTTTGCTTCCTTACATTTTCTGCCTTTGAGCTACCCAGTTCTAGTTCTTTCAGATGTGTTAGTGCTTTGTGTTTGTCCCGTTTATGTGAAGGAGAATAGTGTAACCAACAGCCATCATATTTGTAATTTTGCTATATGGTGCTGAGCTTGTTTTGAGTTAGAAAAGATCCTAGTGTGCAGTGGACAGACTGATTATATTTTGTATATAATTGCAAATATAATTATATACTGCACAGCAAGGAGTGTGTATTTAGGTGGGATATAACAGGAATGATTTAGTAGCTTTGTTTTCTGTTTCCTAGGCAAGACATGGGACTCGTGCTCCTACCAAGAAGCGAATCAAGGAGCTTGATAGATTGGCAATTAGGCTGGTAGCTCTTATGAATGAGGCAAACCAAGGTCTTGAGAGCGATTCTCTGAAGAAAATTCCATCCTGGATAAAGGGCTGGGAGTCACGTTGGAAGGGTAGGACTAAAGGTGGTGAGCTGACTAGTGAAGGAGAAGAAGAGCTTTACAACTTAGCCACCAGAGTGAAGGAGAAGTTTCAAGACCTATTTGATGATGAATATCACCCTGATGTATATTCAATAAGAGCAACTCAGGTTAGCGCCGACATAGCTTCTTTGATTTACTTCCATTTATATTCTTACATCTAATATATCAAATTGTCATGTTCCCATCCTTACCAGAAAGGTAAGGAATACTAGTGCCACATTTGGATTGTGATACTGCCTTTGATTCTTTTTGCTGTTGCTTTTGGAGAAACTAGCATGAACGCACGTGCGGCACGCACGTTTATTGATGACACATATGTACTAAAACAATATCACTTGAGTGGACCATGGTAAACAGACCAGTCGTGCGAAGCGCTTTTAAAAATACTTTATATTCGCTCTCTCATGTATAGAGAGTTTTAGATATATTTTCAAATGTAGATGCACATCATTTTTGAAATAGTTGGTCTTTATTTATATGGAAAAAACTCTCCAATCTATTGTTTATTAGCAATACGGGATAATTGTGTATAGACGTGGTTACAAATGTTTATTGAGCAGGTGGGTCCGCGTGGGTATGGGTAGAGTCTTAGGTGAAAAAAGTTTCGCATTTTGCACTGTTTTCCCACATTTTTCCACGTCTTCCCACGTCCTGCAACCTGACAGGTGGGCCTTTGTGAGGGGTGGGGGTGGATTTTTTGGGTGAGAAGTGTTTTCAATTCTCTAGGATCCTTTTAGTATAGATGGGTCTATTGTGAAAATCCACAATTTACATTAAGGTGAATCTGATTGCTGAGCAGAATAGGTGAATTGGCATATATGGTTCCAACTACAGTCATATCAAATATTGCTGATTTCTACAGTGACACGGCAGGCTGATTATTGCTATATGTTTCAAAATGCAGGTTTCTCGAGCATCAGCTAGTGCAGTAGCATTTGGTTTGGGACTTCTTTCTGGGAAAGGAAAGCTTGGACCAGGGATGAACTGTGCCTTTTCTGTTCTGAGTGAGAGTCGTGCAAGTGATATTTGTCTGAGATTCTTTGACAGCTGTGAGACATACAAGGTACTCTTTACCATCGCGCTAACATTTTTTAGAAGAAAAACATAGACAGATGTGTTTATGTAACCTGAGTTTTTTTCCTTCAATTGTCCGTGTATCTAGAGGCTGCACATACCTTGCTCTTATTAGAAAAATGTTTTAAATAGCCGATACTTAAGGCATCCTACTCTGGTCGAGCCTTGTAGAATGTACCTAATAGAAAGACATAAATTGGCAGCAGTGGTGTCAAATGGTGCTACCAGTTGTGCTAGTTGCTAAACAATTTCATACCTCATATATTCTCACGCACAAAAAAATGGCATCGAGATGTTACTCTGCTTTGTTATAGATAATTGTTTCATGCAATCCATCCACTCTTCTGTTTGCACCTTTGTGGCTTATCAACTTCGTCTCAAGCTCTCAGCTGCATTATTCCCTTTCTTTTTTTTAGAAGGGCCATGCTCATGTATCACCTTTTTTGTGCCTTTTATGTTAAGTGTATAGTTTCCTGTTTGGCACTTGTAAATTGCCACATGTACAATATGCTAAATATTGTTCGTTTGCTTGTACAATTTGGCAATTTGCAATGACTAATGATGAGTAAATTTGAAACCTTTTCTAGGCATACAGGAAAAGGAAGGAGCCTGATGTCGAGAAGCAAAAGCAGCCGATTCTAGAGCATGTGACAGCTGCACTTGTCAATCGCTATCACCTCAATTTTACAACTCAGGATGTCTCTTCCCTCTGGTTTCTTTGTAAGCAGGTAATGAGGGATAATGGTGCTGGGGATTTCCGCCATGTGTTTCTGAAAATACCTACCTGAACGCTCTGGAGTTAAATATGAATTAACTTTTGAATTTTTCTCGCTCCAGGAAGCATCTTTATTGAATATAACCAATCAAGCTTGTGGGCTTTTTAATGAAGCTGAGGTAGGTCGTCTCTGGACAGCTGTAGCTTTTGCCATGCTTCAAGCTTGAAATTTCTTGTGTGTGTTAACTGTAATAACTTGGTGGACAAATGTGCTGCATACATTTTGGGCCTTAAACTCTTTAGAGTTGACTGCTAGTTTGTAAATAATGTACCATCTTCATGAGGTGGTGAATTCTTCTAAAAGTGTATATTTATGAGTTGTGTAGTTCTCTTGAAAGTAGTTTCATTGGTCATAGCAGTTTATGCAGCTCATGCTTTTGATAAAATTAAACCTCCCCAGTTGGTACTTGGTAGACAGTGAAAGAATCTCATTTATCGACTGTAATTTGTCAAACTGCCAGTTGGTTGTTTGAGAGCACATCCTATTGGATGCAATATGTGCTAATCGTGAAGTTGAGTATGCTACATGAAAATAATGTGTTAACAGAATGTATGATTAGCATGCTTTCTGACCTGCACTTTAGGTTTAGTTTTCTTTCTTCAGTAATCTTTTATTGTCCTTTGTGACTGTTGTTTGCATGCTTTGATGTAATTCTTATTTTTAAACTATTGATTTCCTTTGCTTCTCTTTAATAATTAAAGTAAAAGATTGTCCTGTTCAGGTTTATTTTCTAGAATGGACAGACGATTTGGAGGGTTTTGTTCTAAAAGGCTACGGTGAGTCAATTAACTACCGGATGGGGCTGCCATTGCTCAAGGATGTTGTCCAGTCAATGGAAGAAGCAATCATAGCTAAAGAAGGTAGCTGTATTTCATGAATCTAGCAAAGTTAGCTGGTTTTTAGTATCTGTTTCTTGGAATCTAGCTAAATAATTCTTGGTATCATAGAAAACCGCCCTGATGGTACATATGAAAAGGCAAGGCTCCGATTTGCACACGCAGAAACTGTTGTTCCTTTCAGCTGCCTTCTTGGTCTTTTCCTTGAAGGCTCAGGTATGTTTGCCCCTCTTCACCTAGGCCATCAGTGCATAAATTCGTCCTCTGTGAATGACATTGATGATTGGTATCTCATTTGACATATCTACATATACAAATGTTTTGCCCACTTAGATTTTGAAAATATACAACGGGAGGAAGCATTGGACCTACCACCTATGCCACCACAGGAAAGAAACTGGAAGGGGGGTGTTGTAGCCCCTTTTGCTGGGAACAATATGCTGGTTTTATACCAGTGTCCAGGCAAACCATCTGATGGCAGCACTTATGGGGGTCAAAATAACTCGTATTTCATTCAAGTTCTACACAACGAGCTCCCAGTTTCAATGCCAGTAAGTGTTATAAGAATTATTACTTCCTTGTTTTTTTTATCTATCAATATATTTCTTCTATCCAGCTGCTGGGATCTGGATATAACTAAATTCGTAAAGTCTCTTTGCAACCCTATATGCTGAAACTTTAAGTAGAAGCAGAGGTGGTTTATTTAAAGTCAGTCTTAGATGTCAGCCAATGGTTCCTGGAATCTACACTACTAACTTCTGTTGTGTGTCTTTTTGTTTCAAATTTGTATCAGTAGAATTTTGTGTATGCCAAGCATTAGCTTACATGAGTCAAAATAGCTTGTTCGATTGTGTTTGTGATTCCCCAGCTTAATATTTCACATGTTGGACGCAGGGTTGCGGGAACAAAGATTTCTGCCCTTTCGAAGAGTTCAAGGTAAATACAACACAGCCTCTCATTTCATGTATCACACTGAAGATGCAAAGGGCATTTTTTCACTGCCAGTCATTTTGAATAACTTTTTTCCCCTGCTAATGCTGTGTGCTTGTACAGGAGAAGATAGTGAAACCGCACCTGAAACATGATTATGACATGATATGCAAGATCAAGCCTCCGGTGGCAAGAGAGGAGCCCGCTACGTTCAGCTCCAAGGTGTCCAACTTCTTCACAGGATTGTTCTCGCGGAAGGGATACAGAGTCGCTAGTGCTGAGAGTGTCAAGACAGAGTTGTAGGCCATCCTAGCATCCAGTATCTGTCACCTTTTCACCATCTGCAGCAGGCCTTCGTCTGCGTGCGAGCACGAGCAAGGAACGATATGTCTGACCGACACGCTAACCTGCGGTTTTTTTTGACGGGCGAGTCCCAAGAGATGCTTCTGAGGATGATAATGTAAAGATAATTACGTTTCAATTCGTACTCTTGGTAATGAGACGCATGTACAAGTCAGGCCACGCGTAGCTTCCGTTGTTACTACCATGGTCACTGTAGCTTCCGTTGTTACTACCATGGTCACTGTAGCTTCCGTTGTAATCAAAGATGTGGACTGTCCTGCGCCATTTACTCTATCCTTTTTTTTCTCCTCTCGAAAGATTCATTTACTCCGTTCTTATCTACACGAAAGGTCAGTAACGGTTTGCGGCTACACTTTTACAGTGCCATTCGAGGGGGAAAAAAAACTTTCACAGTGTCCGGCCGATCGCTGTGCCGTGCTGTTACTGTTGCGGACAATCCAAAAGACGTCACTGTTTTGTCAGCTCGAAGTAGTGGGTACCAACCGCATCCCAAGAGATCGGGCGTCCGGTAGCCAGCCAGCCACTCGACATCGAGACCTCAGCTCAGCACGGAGAAAGGACGGCGAGAGAGCGCGACACGACAGACACCGGGAGGCGGGCGATGGCGAGCGGGGAAGGGAACGGGGAGACGGTGCTGGTCACCGGCGCCAGCGGCTTCATCGGCTCGACGCTTGTCCGCGGCCTCCTCGGCCGCGGCTACAACGTCCGCGCCGGCGTCCTCAACCCCGGTCAGTAGCGCCGCTGCACTCTCCGGCCGGCGCGCTTTGCTTTCCGATGCTCGCAACAGCGTCGCCGTGCATGCGGAGGTTATTTTGTTTTGCCGGTGATGTGTGTGCAGACGACAAGGCGGAGACGGACCACCTGCTCGCGCTGGCCACCGGCGCCGGCGAGGGCCGCCTCGGCATCTTCCGCTGCGACCTCCTCGACGGCGCCGCGCTGCTCGACGCCGCGCGGGGATGCTCCGGCGTCTTCCACCTCGCATCCCCCTGCACAGTCGAACCCGTCAGCGACCCCCAGGTACGGCGCCATCGCCCCGTGTCGCGTCGCGGCCCTCTCCTCTACCTCCGGCCAGACGGGGCCAGACTGAGCTGCTCGGTTTTGTGGTTGCAGAATCAACTGATCGTGCCGGCGGTGGAAGGGACGCTGAACGTGCTGCGCGCCGCCAAGGAGGCCGGCGGCGTGCGGCGGGTGGTGGTGACCTCGTCCATCTCCGCCATCGTGCCCAGCCCCGGTTGGCCCGCCGGCGAGGTCCGCGACGAGCACTGCTGGACCGACGTCGACTACTGCGAGAAGAAGGGGGTGAGCTTCTGCATACCCAGTGAACCAATTCAACTCCGAATTTCTGTCTTTGAAAAGAAGAATCTCTGAACTTTGGAACCATCTACTGTAATCGCATTGCAGTGTACATTATGCACACACACGTATACTATCGCCTTGGGAAACGCACGCGGTGAACGTCAGCACTGAAGAAGTCCTGCAGAATTTGCACGATGCAGCTTCTGCAGGGCTTGGATTTCATCAGTGATTTCGCTGTTTATCTAAAGGTTCCGTTTGATTTTTGCGTGTAGCTTTGGTACCCTGCTTCCAAGACACTGGCAGAGAAGGCGGCGTGGAAGTTTGCAGAGGAGAACGGGCTAGATGTGGTTGTGGTTAACCCGGGGACAGTTCTGGGGCCCATGATTCCACCAACCATCAACGCTAGCATGGCCATATTTCGTCGCCTCCTTGAAGGTAAGCATGCATGTGGCATAGTTCAATAATGTAGTTCTTGCTAAGGTTGGATGGACCATAGTTAGTTTGAGATTTTATTATTCCTTTGTTGCTTTCTCGAAAATGTGCAGTGCATTATTCTTTCATTCGAAAAAAAAATGAATGGAATCGACATGCCTTGTCTGTTCTTGTAGATCTCTCCAGATGAATTTAGTTTTCCAACAGTGACTGGTGTCTGGGGTAGAAGAGTAAAACTGCTGTAACTATTAATTTCAGTGACCCTTGTCACTTGCACAAACCACTCCTTTTCCCTTTGATGCTACCCTATTTGTTGGAATTTTGATGTTACTTAAAGAGCAAATTGGTAGGTTTGTGAAATGTACACTCACTTGAAATTTGATCAATATGTTGCAGTACTATACTGAACAGTCCAATATTCTCTTATGATTATTTGACGCAGCAGCAGTTTCAGTTGATAAGTGATCACAATTGACATTGCGGTAACATAACAAAAGTTCCATGCATGTAGTGTTCTAAATACTGTTCTTTGCTTGCGTGTTCTTTCCTTTATTTTCTCTTCAGTCTTCTTTTTTTGCGACCATTTTTCTCTTCAGTTTCTTCATCCCATCTTTTCGTCGTCTGCGGGAAAAGCATTGACGCACAACTTTTTGGCCGTGCAGGTTGCACAGAGGAGTACGCGGATTTCTTCATGGGGCCAGTCCATGTGGAAGACGTCGCGTTGGCCCATATCCTGGTGTTCGAGAACCCATCGGCGTCCGGGAGGCACCTCTGCGTCCAGTCCATCTCTCACTGGAGCGACTTCGCGGCCAAAGTCGCCGAGCTCTACCCTGATCTCAACGTGCCCAAGTACGTTACCATCGAGACCACACAATTTTCTTCTTCTTCTTTTTTGCATGATGAAAACGTAATGAAAAAGTAGGTGTCCATGTGGGAGAGCAATCTCTCTCTCTGGCTCTGGGTGTGTTCTTGAGTCTTCTGATGTTATTTTGTGTTGCAGGTTGCCCAAGGATACCCAGCCTGGGCTGGTGAGAGCAGAGATAGGGTCGAAGAAGCTCATCGCCCTGGGACTGAAGGTCACCCCCGTGGAGAAGATCATCAGGGATGCCGTGGAGAGCCTCAAGAGCAGAGGGTACATCTCCTGATGCATGGGTGATGGCTGGGTACTGTGATGTCTTCCTGGATTGTTAGTAAAAACTAGTAATAAGGGTGCCACTAGTTAATAAGATGTCGTTGGAATCGTGCAATCTGAAAAGCTAACGAGTGCTCAAGTGTCACCTGTCTGCTGGATTTTCAGTATCAGTAGCCCTTGGGTCCCTTTTACACGGCAAAAATCGTCATCTCATTAGGAGGAAGAACGAAAGCATGCCATCCAATCGTGATTCGTGACTAGATCTAGATGGCCATAAAAGTCTGGATTGTGGTTGAGCTAATATTAAGGGTGTAATTGCCTAATTGGTACCTATGATGTTTTCTAGGCCAATCTAATAATTTCGATAGCATGCTATATATCCTACGGAGTGGATCATATCTTTCTAAATTATTTATTTACAATAGTATTTTAATTTATTTTATCAAGTTTTTAGATCAACCCAATGACCCAAAATAATTAGGATTTGTAGTCCTAGCTAAAATGATCAAACGTTTGCAAGACAGATCGTCATTTTGAATCACGGGTTTCAGCTTGCAAGTACCAAATTGGATGCCTGTGGAGATGACGCCAAGGCAAGCAACGCTTAGGGCAGGCCCAACGCGGTTACCTCACTGGTAGCCTTGTCAGGCCACGTAGGCTCGGATGCCGCGCGGACAAAAAGTAGATGCCTTGCAGTGGTCAGTGTAGCTTGCAGAAGCTACTACTGCCTCAGGAGAGAGAGTGAGAGAGCAGTGAGGGAACGTACCGGGTAAAAAGAAAGATAGCAGCAGAATGTATCAGAGGAGTGGGTGGCCTGCGATGGGAGACTAGCAGCCTCACCCCATCGGTATCTACGTGGAGGTTGGTAATCATGTGAGGCTACCACTTTTTTTAAAACGCGTTGGGCTTGCCCTTATGATTCTCTGCAGTTTGCAGTAGCACGATGATGCTTTGATGTGCCCAAGCAGTTGTCACGGACTGTGACTGATGTGGAAACTTTTCCTTCGGGAAAGAAAAGAACTGCTGTGGAAAAAACTGATTTGTCATGAGGAAGCTGCGCCAACCGCATCCACCAAAATCCTGTACGTCTGGTAGCTCAATCGAGACCTTCAGCTGAGCTCAGAGAAAGGACGGCGAGAGAGGGACACCGATGGCGAACGGGTAGACTGTGCTTGTCACCGGCGCCAGCGGCTTCATCGGATCGACGCTCGTGGGCTAATTTCCAACCAAATTTAGCAGAAAATCTTGAAGGTGACATCGAATTTAAAATCTGAAAAATGAAGTTCAAGTTCCATACCAGACGGTAAATGAATTTTTCAAGGAGTTAGTACAACTGTTGGTTCAAAGAGATTCAAGTAGGCCAGTAGATAATGGAACAAAGTTCCATCCGCTACACCTTGAAGGGTACATAGACGTTCGATACAAAGAAGTTCTTAGGTTCAAACCTCACATGAGGGAAAGTACCAGGAAAAAAGAAAACAATCAGACATCAACACATAAGACTGCAACGACCTTATACTCCAATTCTGTTTCTAAATTTCCAACCAAACTTTGCAAATACCTCCATGACAATTGTCTCTGGACGTCGACATCCTTCCTTGAAGCTTTCTTTTATCTCGTCTTCCTTATGCAGCAAAGACCATGTGCGGATCCAATACGTTACTCTGAAAATTACCTGCAAAAAGGTATTAGATTTGACACCATTGAAGACATTATTTCTATTCAACCAAATAGTCCAACAGATAGTAGCTGCACCCACTAAAATTTGATTTTTCAGCTTAGACCGATAGCCATTAAGCCAAGAACCAAACATATTCGAGATACAAGATGGTGGTTGAATTCCAAAAGTGATATAAGTGATATTCCAAATGAATCTAGCGAAAGGGCACTCAAAGAATATAGTTTCATTGTTACTACAGGAACAACATTTTACACTTCCTTACCAATTTCGTTTTGCAAGGTTATCCTTCGTCAAAATAATTACTTTATGAAGATTCCATAATCATCAACAAAAAGGTCTGCACTTGAATCAGTTTCATCCTCGTCAATGGAACCTGAATCTGAATGGTAAGGTTCACTGTTGAAACTGGAATACGAATCTTCTGATTTCAGTAGTGGCATTTCGATCACGTCTTGCATGTTCTCAGGCAGCTTCTGCATGATGCGAAGCAAGAACTCCATGAAGCACACGGTGTCCAGCGTTGCCTCCTGCCCTTTCCTCCCGTCTCGCTCAATGGCGGGCTTCAGGGCCGCCATTATATCCGCCGTGCGGTCTCGGCGCCTCTCTTCATCTTGGCTGAGCTCGCCGACGATGCTCCCCGGCGACACGAGCGTCGGCTTGTAACCCCAGCAAAACGCATAATCTGGCCACTTGGGTGACAGGCTCCATGGAAGCTTTAGCATTTTCTGCTTCTTGGTTGCAGTACAGTAGAGGAAGAGCTTGCTGTCCGCGTGATCGCCGCTGCTCATGTAGATGGCTAGCATGCCGCCGCAGTCCCAAACGCCGGCCATGGAATAGGTGTTTCTGTGAAGATTATAATTGGGCCCATTGTAGACGATGCATCTCCTCTCCCATTGGTGATCCACCGTGAGCAGCCACAGGGCTCTGCCGCCGCTCCTATCCCACACGTCCACGCACGGCCGGCCGGACAGCACCAAGAGCCCGGACATGACGGGGCGCTGTCCGTCTCTGTCGCCCGGCAAATCGATGGTGGTGACCGTCTCATCGTCGACGTCGAAAGCCAAGATCACTGACTTGCCAAAGTGGAGGAGGTAAATTGTGCCGTCAATATAAAGTGATTCGTCACGACCGGGGACAGGGACGGACACTTCCTTCTCCTCGTCGGCGACGGCCGGGTTCCAGAGGACGCACGTGGTAGTGGTAGGCGTGGCCTTGCCGCCGGCGAGCAGCACGACGCCGTTGCACGTGTTGACGTACCTCCTGTCGAGGTGCATCGGCCCGGCGAGCGACCGCATCCGGGCGTTGCTGCCGCCGAGCCCTGCGCCGCCGGCGACGTGGAAGCCGTGGTAGCCGGAGACGGGGATGGGATCCCGCTTGCCGCCGCCGCTCCTCCGTAGCTTCGCCGTCGCGATGTAGGCGATGTGGGGGTGGGGTAGCGGCGGGGCGAGGCGGCTGTGGAGGGTGACGAAGTCAGGGCAGCGGATCAGGCGGCGGTGGTGCTTGGAGAGCGCCATGGATGCGATCGCGGTGCGCGCCGGCAGCCGGGCGAAGATGCCGCGGAGGACGTCGTCGCACATGCCTGGCGCGGCAGTGCTGGTGGCTCCTCTCGTTCTCCTTCTCTTCGCCACTGGCGGCGACGGCGGCGGCGCCTCCTCGATCTCATCCTCTCTTGCCTTCTTCTTCGCCATGCTACCGTGAATAATTGGGTACCAGATCGAATAGGATTTCACCGTTCGAGCGAGGGGTTTAAAAAGTAAAAAAAAATGTCGGCGCTCGCTAGGCCTGGATGCTTCTGGGCCGCCGTCAAATGTGTTCAGAGTCGGAAAGTCCGACGAGTCCAGCCCGGATCGGCCCAGGAGTCCGTTGCATATATATCGCGAGCTGTACCGCCGCCTGTCCGCCTCCTGTAACCAAACCCTTCGAAATTCGAATCATCTCCTCCGCTCGTTATTGCCGGCGCAGGCTGAAGACGACGCCGCGGCAGGCGGAAGCGGAACTACTTCAAGGTGACCCTCCCTGAGCCTGAATTTATTCATACTGTGGTTTGTTCAAATGTCCCTACCCTACCTATCCAGATGCTTTTGACATCAAA
The DNA here is from genome assembly GCA_033239725.1 of Echinochloa phyllopogon. Lineage (NCBI taxonomy): Eukaryota > Viridiplantae > Streptophyta > Magnoliopsida > Poales > Poaceae > Echinochloa > Echinochloa phyllopogon. The sequence goes on along the minus strand of BTCW01000009.1, from coordinate 2,314,678 downwards.
TCGATCAAGCAGGTCCCTAAGCCTGAATTTATTCATATTGTGTTTTTTTCCAATTGTCCCATTGTATTGAGAGCTATAGCCCTAGGTTAATGACTAATTACTTCGTTACTTGTTTTCTTTACGACTTCTTTTTATTTGTTACCACTTTTGAAGCCATTGGTGTGACTGACTTGTTCTTCGTAAACATTAGTATCAATTGGTGTACTGTGTAGCTAGAGGTACAACAATTGAGACATTGAGTCATGTAGCTTACATGTTCTTTAAAGGCTAAAATACTATGTTTTGCAAACTTTCTCCAGACACCAAGATTTACAATGCCTCGGATTGGAGACCCAGATGCTTCGCTAGTTAGAGTTGCCTACGAGATGGGATATATCTCTTGCGTCTTGGGGCGCTACCTTTGTGGGAGCAACTATTCTTCTTTAAGGATAAATGGGCATACATATCTAGAGACAGGGTTGTTTCTTTTAGCAGTATTCTGTTTGTCGCCAAATGCGATCTTGGCAGCACTTGATAGGTTCGATCCATCCAATTCACGGCCTTGGAGTAGCAGGAGAATCTGATGTAATTAATTAGTACAGGAGTTCTACTTGTTCTTGACGCCGCAGATTTTTCTAGATAATCTCTCTTTTTTGTTTTAGTGTTTTGAGAGGAAAATGATGTCCTATTCTTTGTACGGAGCGGATGTATGAATCCAATACGTATGCAATTCATCATGTAGAAAAGATGTTATGCCATATAGCTGCTTCTCTCTCTCCTACTTAAAAGTACAACGCACGTTTCGGTCCTCCGTGTTTTATACCCGTGTGGCCGCAGCGGGAAAAATAGAGCATCTCCAAGAGTATCAAAAAATAGACTCAAAAATCTAGTTTTAGGACTTTCAAAATAAGTATTGGGAATTAAAAAAAGATGTACTCCAACAGTTCCCAAAAGTTAGTTAACAAATCCATATCTTATCCGGTTATCCTCCATCAATCTACAAGATCCGTGCCAAAAAAAATAATAACGTGAAACATAGAGGAAATAAATGTCCTAGGAAAACTAAAAAAGATACAGAAAAAATTAAAAAGCGACAGGAAACGTGCGGGAAAAAACAGAAGAGAGAAAAACCGGAAACAAATTGCGGAAAAGAAAAAGAAAAGGGAAAAAATCGACGGGAAACAATACGGGGGGAAATAATTGTGGAACCGAAAAAACATATAAAATATAACCTGCGAGAAAAATTAACGGTGTAGCCGGATTGAGACTACGAAGAGATGGGTCATATATGGCTGTAGATAGCTCTGGTTTTGGACACGCCAAAAAATTGGGAGTAGGATTGGACCTCTGTTGGAGCTATGTTTTTCATCTTCACTTCCAAAATAAGTTATTGGGAGTATTTATTGGGCACTCTTGGAGAGAGTCACAAGTCCCCCGAGTTGAGTCCAACCCGGATCGGCCCAATAGTCCATCTAGGATCTAGGAATCCATCAACCGGCGGCCGTCTATTACGATTTGCGACGACCAACCCTTCAAATCTTCTCCTCTGCTCGCCGTTGCCGGCGCGCAGCGTGCCTTTTTTGTTCTTGTTTATAATTCTTAACACGAAGTCACACCAAACAGCTCGGTAAGCCTGAAATTATTCATATTATGATTTGCTGAATTGTCGTTGTGGGTTAGATAATCCTAGGTTAGTGGCGCTTGTTTCATTACTTGTTTTCTTTAATTTACATCTTGTTATTATGTTAATACTTTTGAAGCCATTGGGTGAGAAATTACTTGTGCTTAGCAAATGTCATCAATTAACATGATGTGTAACCTAGTATATAGGCCGTCCAACCCATAATAATATTTCAAAGGGAACGGGTTGGAGTAGTATATTAGTGCATAGAGGCACAGCAATATTAAGCCCCATATTTTACATGCTGTTAAACGCTGAAATACTACTTACTCCCTCCGTCCCTTATTAATTGTCGTCATTGGTTTCCGTGCCACGATTTAGATTCGATTAGTAGAAAATACGTGTAATATTTTAATCTCCAAATAAACTTATTAAAAAACTAGATTCAAATATCTATCTAATGATATGTATTAAGTACCATAAATATTAGTATATACTAGCAAATGTGCCCGTGCGTTGCAACGGGAGATGAAAAATTCTCACATACTTCTATCCCAAAATAAACATGACTAAAAACTCAAATGATAACTTGATGTATATGACCCATATCATTTATTTATAAAATGAGCTTCACATTCATATGCAAATCAGGCTTATTAATTTTAAGTAGATAAGAGCACGGGCAGAAGACGGAAGCTAAGGTTGTTAGGACCAGAATCCTAAATACTATCATTTTCCTTTTTATAATAAGGAATATAAGATCGTAGGGTCTATAGTCTGCCGTAGAGTCATAATATGAATATACATACTTAAACAAAATAAGGAAAATTTTCAAATTTTGAATCTCATGTAACACCAATGCTGATATAGATACACCCCTTTCAATCCGAATCTGATGAGTTATACAAAGAATTCTCCATGGCAATCGAATTCTTACTCGAAGTGTTCCGTTTCATAGCACAACGTGATTTTTCACGGTTTCTCTTTGCAAGTTTTTGCTCTGATGTCATGTTTGCATAGAACAATCTTTGACGATCACGTATTGCCTGCATTTGCTCAGGTTTTAAATTTGCATAACGTGTCTTAGCATTTGCACATCTTGCTTCAATTTTCTAAGATGTGTGTTGCATATAGCAGTGTTTTATATCCATAAGGTTGGATATAACTTTCTTTTGCTGACGAGCTTCTCGGCGTTTTTTTAATAATTCATCTTTTTATTGGTGAGATAATTGTTTATACCGGTTTCTTTCCCGTTGCCTCATACGTTCTTTAGGATCCATGAGTAGCTGTTGATCACTTGATGTTGTGGATCTAATGCCAACATAGAAAAATAATAAAATAGAAAAATCAATTGTGTTGGACTCAAATGAGTATATCTACACAGTGAGCATATAATATTGTATACTTCAATATATTTTTTACAGCTATGAAGAAAAGCATAGATCTAAAGCTACAACAAAAAAAAATATACTAAAGCATAGCATATTATACGCTCACTGTCTAGATATACTCATTTGAATTCCAACACAATTAGATTTTCTATTTTATGATTTTTCTCTGATTTAATATGTTTTTTCAAAATTTCTTTAGGGTAATTTTACTCGGATGGTGATATAGACCATTTCATAGCTTGGTGGGTTATGTAGTCCAACTCCATAGGTGGGGGGACTGATCTAGACTTTTTCCGTCGGAAAGTCAGATGAATCCAGCCCGGATCGGCCCAGTAGTCCGTTGCATATATCTATATATCGCGAGCTGTACTGCCTGTCCGCCTCCTGGCCTCCTGCAACCAAACCCTTCGAAATTCGAATCATCTCCTCCGCTCGTTATTGCCGGCCCAGACTGAAGACGAAGCCGAAGCAGGCGGAACTACTTCAAGGTTACCCTCCCTGAGCCTGAATTTATCCATACTGTGGTTTGTTCAAATGTCCCTACCTACCCAGATGCTTTAATTTGACATCAGGTCGCGAAGCCTAAATTTATTCATACTGTGATGTTTTCAACTGCCCCACCATTGTATTGAGGGCTATAATCCTAGATTAATGACTAATTGCTTCGTTACTTGTTTTCTTTACGACTTCTTTTGATTTGTTACAACTTTTGAAGCCATTGGTGTGAATGACTTGTTCTTCGTAAGCATATTATCAATTAGTGTTCTGTGTAGCTACAATTAATCATGTAGCTTACATGTTGTTTAAGGCTAAAATATTATGTTTTGCTAAACTTTCTTCAGGCACCAAGATTTACAATGCCTCCGATTGGAGACCCAGATGCTTCGCTAGTTAGAGTCGCCTACGAGATCGGATATATCTCTAGCATCTTGGGGTTCTACCTTTGTGGGAGCAACTATTCTTCCTTGAGGACAAATGGGCATACAAATCTAGACTATGGGTTGTTTCTGGTAGGATTATTTTGTTTGTCACCGAATGCAATATTCCTAGCTCTTGACATGTTCGATCCATCCAATTCAAGGCCCTGGAGTAGCAGAAGAATCTAGTGCATTTAGTAACTATGCCATTTAGTAACTATGCCATGGTAAGATCAGTGGGATGTATAGGTTTGAAGTTTTTTCATAAAAGTTTATGTATAAAAGAACTTATCAATCACAGGGGGAACAATGAAGCCACTCTGCTTATATATAGCCATGATATGTTAAGGTCTGATACTTATGTAACAATTCCCAGACCAACATGAGCAAACTTTTGATTCCAGGATGTATATCAATGCCATAACGCTGACCAAGATATATCGTAAGCTCTGTATCTCTATTCCATGCCTTTCCTTCTCAATTCGGTATCATGTACTCCGTAAATCCGTACAAAATGGAGCAACACATGACCATGTTCATTCCAGGACACGAGCATGGTTAGGCTAACTCGTCAACATATGTTTACTCTAGTATTTACTCGCCGCTAGCTGATTTTAGTTCGATCCCTAAGAATCAATCACCTCCAAATGCTATAAAAGTAAAAGATTTTCTACTCCAACCATATATTCGAGATATGCAACCAGCAAGACTACCCCAACTCCAACAGCAAAAAGGGAGAACAGTTGCACAGGCAAATATAGTCTTTCAGATTTTCTCCTCTTCCTCCGCAGCAAAATGTCAGCCGGCCCATCTCGAATTCTTTCAATTCTCCTACTTCCTGGACCTGTCAAAGAAAGCTGAATGAAATTACCAGACTAGCAAGGACCAAAGACATTCAACTTGCAATTGGAAGAATATAAAAGATTGTTACAATATACTGTTGTTTACAGCAAGATAAAACAATGTAAAGAATCTATGTAACCAATCTATATGCACACAGACAGGATTCATAAACCGCCGGAGTAATTTTCCAAGACAGGTAACGAAATGTGTAATTGTAACTTAATTTTTGAGGGGACCAATATAACAAATTTGGATCCCTCATTCCCTTCTATAAGTATAAAACTGTAGTGTTGGTTTAGCATTATAGAAAGCAATAGCCAGCCTCCGTCCACTTATAAAACCATTTTTTAAAATTTTTCAGGCATTGACAAGGACCTCTGCCAGCTTCTAACATAACCATTTGCAAGGGAATCAAGAATGGACTCGGATATATCATTACATTACTGGCTGTGTCCTCTCTGTCTGGAAATTTACATATGAAATACAGCAATGTCATTATGGAAAATTCAATAAGCACGGCCAGCATAAACCCAAATCATGCACTATGACTACGTACAAGAAACTTGCTCTTAAAAGAAAAAAATCTGTGAAAATGATAGCATATGATTGTAACTCCTATGTTGCAGAAAGCAAAATGGTTTTCAAAGGAACACGTCATATTGCTAACATCTGGAAGCGGGATACCGGATACACAAGCAACTTATGTTAAATCAGACATCGATCAGCACACGACTACAGTTTCATGCATTGTTATTCCTAATAATTCTGCTCAATTGACTACGTACAAGAAACTTTGCTTGAGCTAAGAATGAAGTTAACAGTAGATAATATAATTTCCTACACAGCCATGGCTCTCTGTATTCTTTCTGTGTTCATCATTGCATAAACAACAGCGGACACTATAAATGATATATAAATAACCATAAAGGAGCAAAGCTTTGCCCGAACGAGTAACATTAATAGAATTAACAAGAATAAATGGTAAGAGGCACTCTAATTTCAGAATTAACAAACAACATGAATCTTTAGCCCAACTAACAGACTCTGCACAAGAAATGTAAGATGCAGCCAAAGCAGTTGCCATTCAAACAACACAAATCTCGCAAGAAACGGTTTTAGGAAGCGAGACACACACACATAGCAGCTGATAGTTTCGTGTACTAAACAATACACAGGAGGCATGCACTCAAATGGGTGGCAAGGGAGAGATACCGCAATGGCGAAATTCCCCATTCTAAACGCCGCGAACCTTTCTTGAGCGGGAGCTACGGTAAGCCCAAAAACACCGCCCGCCAATCTTTCATCATGGAAGAACAACGCAAATCCCAAGAACATGAACGCATGGAGAGAGACAAACACGCGGCGAAGCCTGGAAAGAACGCCCACCATTTGAGTTCTGCGAGTCCTCCTCGGGCTCGGAGCGCACATGGCGCGGCGCCAGGATCACCGCTCCTCGCCGATGTTGATGCCGTGGTGGCGCCCGCGCTCCGCCCCCGCGGCCACCAGCGCCGACGCCGAGCTCCACGTCGCGCGCCTCTTCGACGCCGTCGCCGCGGCGTCCTCCTCCGCGGCCGCGGCCACCAGTGCCGACGCCGAGCTCCGCGTCGCGCGCCTCTTCGACGCCGTCGCCGCGGCATCCTCATCCGCGGCCGCAGCGCCGCTCTTGCGCTTGTTAGGCTGCTCCGGGGACCCCGCGGCCGCCCCTGGTCGCTTCTTGTCTTCGTCCAGGCCGCGGTCCGCGACGCTCCGATGCTCTGGGGCGCCCTGAGGCCCGCCGTTGGCGCGCTCCTCGTCGTCGGCGATGTCGCGGCCCTGCAGCGCCCCGAGCAGCCCCGCTCCTCCGACGAAAACCCGTCGGACTGAGGAGACCTGCTTCGCGGTCCCCCTCTTTGTCGATGACGCCGCGCCATTTGTCCGCGAAGCTGCGGCGCTCTGGGGCGCGGCCTCGACAGGCGATGCCCCACGCCCGTCCCCGTCCACGGGGCCGCTAGGAGGCCCGCCGGTGCCGGGTGGCGGTGGCCCACCCCCGCCTCCGCCTCCGCCTCCTCCTCCTCCCCCGCCTCCGCCTCGTCGGCGCCGCCTCCGCCTGCGGCTCAGGAAACGCCACAGTGCGATGGCCCCCGCAGCAGCAATCAACGTCGCAACAATCTTGACCGCGGTGGAGAGCCCGGAATCCGACGCGTCGCTGGCGTCGGCGTCGGTGTCGGCGTCCGCGGTAGAGGGGCCCCTCTCGAGCTCCCAGGCCCTGCCCGCCGGGCCCTCCGCTGGCGTCTCGCTGGACTCCGAGGAGACCTCCGGCAGCGCCTGTCCGCCCTCCTGCTCCGACGAGGGCGGCGGCCACGGGAAGTCGTCAGGCATGTCGGGAATGTGCTCCCGAATCGTCTCAAGCAGAATCGCGCGCAACACTCGTCGCACGTACGGCCAGACGGCGTGCGCAACTGCTTGGGTAGCAGTTGGCGCCGCCATTGGTCTGGGTCCCAGGGGCACGGGCAGAGGAGGGAGGAGCGAGGGGAAGAGGGAGGGGGGGTCTTATATTCCGAACGAGGCCTGCGCTGGGACGTGGGACGTTAGATGGGCATCGGACGGCCAGCCGCTCGCGGAAATATATGGTGATGATCCCCGGGCCATGTTTCGGTTCAGGCAACCAGTCCATCGAGGTTCTGCACCTTCAACAGTTTCCGTAGCCACGCACAATCGAAAATTCGCAAGAAACAATGGCATTTGACAGTTAAACGACAGTGAAGAGACAATCACAACAATGACATTGACAGTTGAACGAGCCATTTATAAAACGAGCAGTGAGCATGCATGTATCTATTCAGTCCTTTTGCCTCTTCCTACCACCACATAACACCCACAACAAACGTTCTAAACGAATGTTCACATCTGCTACTTGCGACCTTTGGCACGGGCAACAAGGGGAAGTATGGTTTCCAATCAGATCAGGTGGGTCAGCGACAGCCCCTATTGCCTCATTTTCTTCGAGCTGCAGTCCGGGCACTTGTAGTGCTTTATGTGTTCCGCTCTGGCCGGGGTGATCCGCACGCACTTGCCATGGAACCACCTCTCGCAGATGTCGCAGCCGATCCAGAACTCGTTCGCATTGTACAGGCCACCACAGGTCCCGCAAAATGTCTCTGTGTGTTCCTCGTCTTCTTCGTCCTCATCGTCATCGTACTCTTTGGGAGCCGGAGCTGGTGCTGTCGCTCTAGAATTCTTCACATGCCCATCGCTTCCTTTCTGCACAAGCAAGTGGGAGTTCTTTTCGTGTTAAGTTTTCAATCATAAGCAGCTGGATTTTCAGCATCGGATTCTCAAGTCAGAGTAGAATTAGCAATAGGGAAGATGAATATGGCACCTTTGACGAGTGTCTAAACTTGCCGCTGCTATCAACACCAGACCTATCTCTGCCGTGTTTCCTGTCCGAGAATGCTTCAAAGACGGATGGAAGATCACTGATCATGCTGAATAAGCGCTTCCTGGAAAATAAAAGGAGCAAAGGAGCAAATCACAGAATCAGAGACTGGATCACCTTCTCAGCAAACTTGACAGATAATTTGTTATTGCAATCGATTGCCCAGTGTGGATCATAATTAGTGCCTTGCTGTTGGAAAGCTATACTTCAACACATAACACGTCTTCAAACAGAGGATTACCAATTTGTTAGTTTGAAACATGTTGATAAAGTAACCTGTTCTGGTTTGTACAGCGGACAAATAATCTAATTAGCTTTCTGGGAAACAATAGTGCAATAAGACGTTCAGAGTCAAATAAGTAGTCAGAACAACACTACCATGGAGAACAAATCCAAGCATTGCTGACAGAATCAGACAGTACAAGAATCCTGCAGGCCAAAATCTTTTCACTTAAGAGATGGAAGTAATGAGAAACCCATAAACTACGCTCCGGTATAGACAAGACAACAGGGCCATGCTGGGAAAATGGTTAATTAGCAGCTAAACAATCACCAGTTGTTATAAGCTTATAAAACAAAAGGTGATAGATCCATTCCTTCCAAAAGGATTTGAGCTAAGGTGATTTCATTCTATTTTCATTTGCATAGATGAGCAAAAATATACAAACTGAAGGTTCTGGAAAATACTTTGGAATTGAAAATTATATGGGTTGAACTGCTTAAAGCAGCAGCCAGAAAAGGCATCTGGAGGATGGCACAAAATTCTCAATATGATTCTCGTAAGTTGAAACTTGCAATAGAAAGAGCCACATAGGAGCACAAAATCAGTTCTCTCCAATAACAGGTGGTCAATACAACATGTGAATCTCAACCTCAACACAGTATGCACTCAAAATACTACAAAAGGATGAGCATTCAAATGCCAAGAATGAGAGCACAAGAGACTAAAGAAATATAATGTGATTAAACAGTCAAGATTTTTGTTTACATGATTCAAAAATGCAAGAAAAAGAAAAAGGGGACTAAACAGTATGAGGCTGGTAGGACATATTTGAAATTAAAAAACAAAAAAAATCAATGAATTCAATATACTGCCCATGCAGATAAGAAGACATAGTCATTGACTATAAGCACATTTTGCTTAATAACCTTATGTATTTTCAACAATCACATACCAGCAGATCAGTGCAGGCACACAATTGTTAGTATCACGCAACTTAAAATAAATCAATACATTGCTAAACTCTGTATATATTTTCCCACCTTTTCGATTAGCTAAAATTATGTCCAGGTAAACGTAGAGAAATTGGACTGGCAAACGAACAGCAACATTGTAGGATGTTCTGCGATATTTGAAGGCATCAAGAGTAAAAGGGTTCCTTTCACCATGTCCTTGTTCAGTTTGGTCAAAGTATATTTGTATTTCCCATCCTAAACATTGTATAAACCAGTAAATGGCAGCTTCTCCAACCAACATGAAGCAATCTTTGAAAGAACTAATTACCCTACAATTAAGATGTCAGAATGTGTTCAGAAATGGATGGGCCAGCAATCAATGTCGGAGAATACTTCAGGCTAGTACATGCCGCTTAAAGCTTTGGCTCAAGAACTCATGGCATTGTTCTTTAAAACAAAAATAGGATTGATATTAGAATTCACAGAAGCAATGAAACATTCAATTCTAGAACACAATAAAAGCATAAGATCTTCGACTTCTCTACATGATTTCTGAAATAAACAGCAAAAAAGGGACCTCGAGTTTGGAAACCTATAATGAACTGATGGGCCCATGGTATTTGCAATACTACATCCCATCCCATGAAATGTAAGTCTCACGATTCTATTTGCACATTGCAGTGTGAATGAACAAAAAATAGAAAAAGAAAAGGAAAATAGAATGCAAAGGTGCCAATAAAGTAAACTCATACCCAAAGCATGAACCGTAATTCACTCAAAGGAAACAAAAAGAGAAGCACACCAAACATATGCACATGCAAACACATGCACCAAGTGAAACAAAATAAATAGATCATAAACACGAACACGCGTATCCCCACTCCATTCACCTAACAAACAAACAAACTGATTCACCAAAACGGCAAAAATTGAAGTTAACAAAAGCATCATATCAGAGGAAAGAAAGGACAAGCATTTACTGTATCTGCCAACTCATGGGGACTGCTTCGAAGTGCGAATCGAATTCAGAGTGTACAGTGGCGGAATAGCATTGGTACCGATCGTTGGCGTTGAGGCGGGCGCCGAAGAAGAAGGAGACGGAAATGAGCCACGAATCGGAGTGCACTGCGACGAGTGAGAGCCAGTCGCGGCGTTGCATGCCGTCGCGGGCGAAGTTGATGCCCAGCGCCGGCTCCGGCATCTCCGGCGGCACCTCCTCCGCTGGCGGCGCCACCGACCAGGTCCCGTTGGGGAGGCCGTACAGGCACAAATTCTCCTTGTCTGCATGCAGGAAAGCGAAAAAAAGCCGATCCGCTCAGAACCCAGCCCGGATCCACCACTCCACGCACGCACCCGAGAACAGCTCGCCGCGGACCGATCTCACTCACCTGGGTCGCAGGAGCTGTAGAAATCGTCCACATCTGCACCGGCGAGCGCGGGGTTAGATCTGTGAGAGGCCCAAAGCGCAGCGCAGCGGCGAGAGGCGGAGGGAGCGAGCGGTCGTTACCGGAGGTGAGGGCGCGGACGAGGCCGGCGCGGCGGGCGGAGAAGTCCTTGTAGATTTCCTCGACCGAGCGCGGGTTGGACGAGACGGACGCGGGGGCCATATCCATGCCAAGGGACGGGCCTTCGATGCGCGCCCTCGCCGGCGGTGGCGTGCTGGGCTCGGCCGGAGGAGGCGGCGGCGACGAGGCGGCTGCGGCGGCCGACGAGTCGAACACACACAGGAGTTGGATTCGGGCCGGAAGCCTTTGCTTCCTCGCCTATCTTTATTTTATTACACCAGGCCGAGGCAAAAGGGATCGTTTGTTCCGGTCACGCCTCGCGACCCGCGACGCGATGCCACCTCGTAGGGGTTCTGACACTGACACGACGGGCCAGGAGCGAGGCACCCGTGCCGGCCCCACGTGGAAGTGAGATGCCTGGAACGGTGGTAGGGGACAACTAGCTGCAGCCTAGGGGGCGCGGGCCCGGATAGGCTACTGACCTGGCGCCGATAGGGATATGGCCCGGGTCAAGCGTGACCCGGGCCCGGCCTGCGAACCGTGGGGCCCTTCGTGAAGGACCCGTATCAGTATCGGAATGCTCAGATCGCGGTTTCCGGTTTTCTACTGTTCCGCTGATAGTTCAGGTTCTGGCGACAGCAGCGACGCCTTGCTGAGTTCAGGTCTTCAGGGCCGTTGATCTCTAGATCTACGGTCTACGAACAGCCAACAGGTATATGCATTCAGTGCACGGTACCAGTAGATTACCAAACGTCGCTTCACCGGCGCGCGACCAAACAGCTAGACATTCCAGAAACACACCACGATGCCGAGGCATGGCCAATAACATCATACTGACTAACAGTTTTAAATGTTGATCCAAATTCAGATGCTTCTCAACAAAACTATGGCCATACAGATGCTGCTGCTAGGTTCATCTCAACATAACATGAGTTCTTCTACGAGAGCACCCTTCAGGCCCAAAAGCATTACAGGCTTCATTGCGGGAGAGGGGGGGACAGGGTTTTAAGATCTTGGCTTCTCCTTCTTCTCCTTGAAGAGGGCGAGCAGGGAAACTCCAGAGACCTTCACGACCTTGAAACGGACACCGGGAATATCTCCCACAGCATGACCCTTACGACCGAACCCAGCAATCAGCACCTCGTCCTATAGAGATTGCCCGAGTGTGATAGTTAGCAGCGAACAATGGTGAGGGACAACGGCATTAGCCCATTGAGTGCACAAGGAGCGAGAGAAATAGAACTTACATTTTCCTCGATGTAGTTCAAGCAACCGTCGTTAGGCACAAAGGCAGCAATCTTCTTCCCGTTCTTCACCAGCTGGACACGAGCACACTTACGGATAGCAGAGTTTGGCTGCTTAGCCTCAATGCCACTGCAATTGTTGAGTAGAGAGCATGTCATGCATTCGTTAATTTAGTTGTTCTTCAGATGAAATAACCAGCTAGTGTTTTTTGAACTCACATCTTTTCAAGGACGATTCCCTTTGCGTGAGATGAACCAGCAAAGGGTTTCTTCCACTCATTGCCAAGATGGCTCTTCTTGTAGGCTTTGTCAGCCCACCTCTGGTTCCTTCTGTGGGTCTTGAGCTTGCGCCCAGCTCCCATACCACGTGTCTTACTGCAGGAGAATTTCGAACATTACCATTCATGAGATATACGTAAACACCAAGTGTAGCATATGAAACCCCACATCAAATATTTTCAATTATAAGCATACAACTAAAGAACAAAATCACTTCCTTTCTTCAAAGTCAACTGGGTGCATACTTAGCTCGCATAACACAACAAAATTAAGTGAATCTCAACTAGCATATCACAGAATATGTACCATATGAAACTCCAGATCATACATTTCCAATTATAAATATCAAGGAACACATAAAGCATTGCAAAGTTGCTACTTTTCAAGGTACACCATATGGATTCTTACTTATTCAACTAGCGCACAGCAAGTGAAGTCAATTTTTGTAAACTTAGTTTCTCAAGCAATTACAAAGATGGTCACCTTATTCCAGCTACAAATGAATACAAGTCTTGAAGCAAAGTTTCCAAAGCAGGGTATCGTTAAGCTGTATGGAATCAATTTCCTGCTTGGATTTAAATTATAGCCCTCATAGTATTAATTTAAGGCACAAAGCATCGACATAATAATATCACAGCCTTACAACTAAAACAAATGATTGCATTTATGGCAATCATATGGGCTAACTTGGGGTGGGTGGGAGAGGAGGGGATAGTCAGAGAAAAACAACAATAAGAAAAATAATGAGACAAATAAACTGACTCATTGTGCATAAGTGACAGAGTTAGATGTGAGCTCTCTAACCACACTAGTACTAAACATCTACTAATGTCTCCAATTACTAGAGCTTGATTCTGTGTAAATGTATCCAATGTAATTTTATAACAAATGTATAGTGCAAGTTAGTTTGGTGGTATGCAGCTTGCTACATAAGAGAATAAAATGCAAACGCCAAGAAAAACATTCACTACTATCTGAATATCTTCATCCAGTGTATGATCAAGGCATAAACAACAGGTATTGGCAATGCCAGATTGAGGTTTCTACATCAATCTAGGTAGGTGCACAAAAAATAGATGATTGTTAACCTTCAGGATTTATAATTTTCAGACACTATAATTAAAAGATAGAAAGTGGATGTAGATAATATTGCCAAGCACCCCAGCATTGGGGAGTGGGGACGAACTCACAGCATCAATACATAGTTATGCCAGCAGATCAGGAGACGAAGTATGAACTGTAGTACAGAATATGGCAGGTAAAAGGCTTTTGAGACTTTCAGCACGCCAGTGAGGCCTCCATTTTGAACTAATTACTTGGTGTAAATTTCAAATAATACAGAAATTAGAACAGCGAAATTAGAACAGCACGGCAGTTGTAATTACTAATCATGCATCTAATAAGGCAACAGAGAGTGGCCACTGCTGAGTGATACATGGAAACCCTATAAATTCGATAAAACCCTTGAATCAACATATTAACTATTAAGCAAAGGTTCGTTGAGCAGTCCGCACTAATCAAGTTCTTCTTCCAAGGAATTATCCAACAAAAATCCTTAGAACAAACAAGTAAAAGAGAAAACAACATGCATCGCAAGGCATCTAATAGATCTGTAGATACAGAAAAAAAATCACGAAATAGCGCCCAACTTCTGGGCAATCAGATCGAAAACGAAGCTGTGCAATTACCCCATGTTGTATGGGCGAGGGTGACGCCTTGCTCGAAGCGGGAGTAGTGCGGCCGACGGCGAGGGCGCTGGAGCTAGCGGCGGCGGCGGCGGCGGCGAAAGGGTTTGGAATCAGGAGTGGGCGAAGCGTTTATATCCCTTCTTATCTGGACTAGGGCTCGTGTAGTCGTGTTGGCTTGCTCGAGTAAATGGGCTGAGAAGGCCTTTGGGGGGCCATATTTTAGATGGTGACGCAAAATCCGGCCCCTGTATGTTTGGGCTGAGGCCGTGTAAGATAGGCCTAGTGAGCTAAAAGAAAAATCCATGTTTGGTTGTCCTAAAAAGAAAATTCCATGTTTGGTTTGAGCTTAACAATTGCCACGTCTAAACCACGAACTGAGCGTGATAGCATTATTGGTTACATTAATCATGATGAAACATGTTCATCTGCCTTCAAGTTCTTGTTCAGTACGGAGTACGTGAGTTCGTAGTCTTTTTTTTTCAATTTACTCTAATCGCGATTCTTGGATACTTGTAGGCGTAAGGGTGTGTCTGAGTGTAAAAGTACGCAGAGCCCCGTTTTTCATCAAGGATTGATGCCGGAGTTTGTTGCAATAGACGAACACGGAAATAGCAACAAACCAAGACGGAAAGATCTAAGAAACTAAGAGTATAATATTTAGTTTGACTACGATAACTACATCAAGTCATTTCGGTCATGAAAAAAATATCAAGTCGAACTTTCTTACCCTCTATTGTAGAGCACACATCACATGCTATCTTTTCTTCCACCTTCTGTCATCATCCTTGTGGCTAAAATTTTGTTAGGCACGTTTTTGGGGATATAAAATCACACTTTACGTAACCTTAGTTACGATAAGGTAGTGCGCCAACCAGAGTTTGCCCGGCCTGTCTGACCCAATCCCACCTCGTCACCGAGTCTCGTCGCCAAAAACGGCCACGAAGTCGCTAATTTCAGCTGAAGAACCATCAAATCAGTGCAAGATCTCCACAAATAATCAAACCAAATCCCACTGCAAACAAAATCAAGCCGTACTGTGCGGATCACGTTCGACGTCTACGCTGCTACACGAGCAAAGCACCGTGACGACACTAATCCCCTGTGCACTAATTAATACGGAGTGACACTGGTGACGAGTCACGAGTAATCAATACAGTACACTAATCTCCAGTCAGACGAAAGCACGGTGCACCGTGAGATCCAGACCAGAGCCGTGCGACGCGCGCAACCCGTCGCGATCCGGCAGTTAATTTCCGGCTTCCGGGCACGCTCGGGCACGCCCAAGTACCGTAGCCTAGCGCTGCGCCTCTGCAGACGAAGGCAGCCAGCCGGCCGGAGCCTGGCTTTCGCTGAGCAGTGTCCATTCAAGTCACAGCACTGTGCCGGCCGGCGCCAAAGCCACCGATGGCGCTGTCGCCGTCCGTCCCCGGCCGCCTCCTCCCGACCCGTCGTCACGAGCTCGGCCGCGCCGCCCCCACCGGCGATGGGATGGCACGCGCAGGCTAGCCGGCCGCGCGCGTGTGTTTTTTTCTCCCGTGGCACTGTTCCGCCGCCCGCCGACGCGTGCGTTTCTAGAAACGAAGTGAACGACGTTTCCCAGCTGCGCCGGACCAACGGTGGCACGGCACAGTCGCACGGACAGGTACGCGCGCGCACGCGCCCGCAGCGGCAGTGGCACGGGTGGGTGCGTCGAATAATTGCAAGCGCCCCATACGCACGGGCCCGGCAGGGGCGCACAGGCACAGCGGCACAGGCAGGCAGGCAGCCCTGGGAGAGGCTGACCTGACGGGGGCAGCAGCCATCCCCGGCACGGGCGAGCAACTGTTGATAGGTTGATACGAGTAGATAGATACGGAGTAGATTGTTCAGAACCGTTAGGGGTTGGGCTCGAGGTGAAGGATCAGGCAGGGTTCCTGGATCTCAGATACTGCTACTAGTAGATCGAGTTGCCAGCCAGCCAGCCAACCAACCCGCTCGTGCATCTCGTGCTCGACGCGGACACCGCTCTAGCATTTCTTTGCCATCTTGGGAGTGGCTCGACTGGCACACCGAGACTGGAGACCTACCGCCTACGCCTACGCGAGTACGTAGCGTTGGCCGTAGCCGGTAGCCAGACGCGCACGCGCCGGCGCCGCGGCCGCGGTCAAAGGCCAGGCGAGCGCCGCGCGCGCCCACACGGCCGCCGCGCCACGGGCACGCACGGCTCGCGCTCGTGCACATGCGCGCGCGCGGACAAACCGGCAGGGATACGCCATGCCGCCATGACCCGACCCGCCTCCCTGCTCAACGGCCGCAGGCAGGAGCTCGCGCGCCGCCACCGCCCGGCCGAGGCCCGACGGCTCCAGCTCCGCGGCCGGGAGAGGGAGGCTTTGACCGTCTCGCCGGGGCCCCAGCCGGCCGAGGATAAGCACACTGCACACACCACTATAGTGTGCCGCAACCGCAGCGTGCAGGATTAGCCTTGGGATTTTGTCCGGCAAGGCAATAATGCGCCTTTTTTCTAGTGTGCCGACGGGTACGGCGGCTAGGCTGGATTTGTTTGCTGAATATAAGTACCGGCCGTACCACACCACAGGAGCGGATCATCGTGGCCACTGCGCGCGGGCATTATTGGTCGGGGCAGTGGGAGAAAGGAGGGCCGGGGGTCTGCCCGGTGCACAAGCACGATACCAGTGTCGGTTGCTGATTGGCCACTGGCCATCGGAAACCGCTGTGGTGTGCCCCTTTTGGATCCGCGGTTTTGTTAGCGTGGTCGCCGGCTTTCCGATGAAAGCCACGGTAATCGGTGGCACGTACGCGGAGCGGAGTCTATCTATTCGCTGCGATCTGCCAGCTTTGCTCGAAAGTGTTGCCTCGTTGCAACTAGGTAGGATGGCGACGAGGACTATGAAAATATCAAGACACACTTGACCAAAATATTTAAAATTGTAGCAAGTCGTTATTATACAATATAAACCGTTTGTTGTTACTATGTGCTTGTAATAAAGTTTGGAGTATTATATCGTCCGCGGCAACGTTACTTCATTTAGAAGGACCAACTTTTACGCAATTGTTGTACAGTTTAATAATGATTACGTTGATTGTCGAAACCTAACTTTAATCCATTTGCGCAATTGGAGTATGATAACGTCTAAAAGCTAGTTTAAAGATATAGTTTTAGCTCTACTTTTCAACAAACCGAATATTTTTATGACTGTCCACCACATTCATGGTACCACGTTTTATGATAAGACTTGATTGAACAAAATTAGAATAATATTATAATTCTAGATCCGCGTATAAAAATCATTGAGGTAACACTAGTTAAGTAGCCTAAATAATTATTGTCACAGCAGTGCGGCATACAAAAGACATAACATTTCTGAGCCACTCTTTCTCTTCCAAAGAAAAATAATAGAAGAGGACTAAAGTGGAGTATCTAAACAGGAAAAACCGTGAGCAGTGCCACTATTTAAAACACCGGCTAAAACCCATGCGTCCATGCCGAACATACGGAGTAGACAGCATTCTCCCTGACCCGACTCCGGCGAGCCGCCGCGCGACACGATAAGCACCGTGGCGGAGGCGCGCGTGCCCGTAGCGAAGCTCCCTTGCACAAAAATAGTTTAATTCCCTTCACCCTCCTCGACGTCCCATCTCCCTTTCCTTTTCTCCCACTGCTCCTCTACCATTTCTCTCTCTCTCCTCTCGTCGTCCTCACCCCACCCATGGCCACCACCACCACCACCCACTGCTCCTCCTCCCACCTCGCTACTTATCGTGCCCGCGCTGTTCCTGCTCCGGCGCCATAGAGACGTACGCGCACGTCGATTGGTCGAGGCCGCCGATCGAGCTCGGGGGTGGGGTAGTAGCGGAGCAGCAGGAGGTGGTGTGGTGACAGACTCTCTGACTGCCTGGTGAGTTGAGGAGGCGGGCTTTGGCTCCGGCGGGCCCCGGATCGGAGATGGTGCTGGATCTCAATGTGGCGTCGCCGGAGGACTCGGGCACGTCGAGCTCGTCCGTCCTCAACTCCGGGGAAGGCGGCTTCCGGTTCGGCCTGCTCGGGAGCCCCGCCGAAGACGACGACTGCTCCGGCGAGATGGCGGCGCCGGGGGCCTCCTCGGGATTCATGACGAGGCAGCTCTTCCCGGCCCCGACCCCGCCGGCCGAGCCGGAGCGGGCGGCGGCGCCGGTGCCGGTCTGGCAGCCGCGCCGCGCCGAGGATCTCGGCGTGGCGCAGAGGCCCGTGGCGGCCGCGAAGAAGACGCGGCGCGGGCCGAGGTCGCGGAGCTCGCAGTATAGGGGCGTCACCTTCTACAGGAGGACGGGCCGCTGGGAGTCGCACATCTGGTACTCGGCCTCTGACCTCGCCTGCTTCGTAATTAAAAAGCATATACTAATCCATCTGCTCATCGAGCTCTTAATCACTTTCTTCTTCCGCTGCTGCTGCTGCTTCTGCTCGATTTGGGCAGGGATTGTGGGAAGCAAGTCTATCTAGGTGAGTCCTGAGTTCTACAAGTTCGAGCTCGAGCTTGTATTAGCTGTTGACTATTCTTCCTGCGTTTGATTTGGTTTCAATACGCTGACGCTGTTTTATCAGGTGGTTTTGACACTGCGCACGCGGCTGCGAGGTTTGAGAGTTTTGGCTTGCTTGAATTCAAGTCCATCTGCGGTTTGATCATTAGTGCGCTGAAGTGGTAAGATTGGATTACGCAGGGCATACGATCGAGCTGCGATCAAGTTCCGCGGGCTCGAAGCTGACATCAACTTCAGTCTGGGCGACTACGAGGATGACCTCAAGCAGGTAAATAGTTGCATTGAATTTCCATGGTTGAGAGTCTTGCGGTGGATTGATGAGTGTGCTTTCAGATGAGGAACTGGACCAAGGAGGAGTTCGTGCATATACTCCGCCGACAGAGCACGGGGTTCGCCAGGGGGAGCTCGAAGTACCGTGGCGTGACGCTACACAAGTGCGGTCGCTGGGAGGCGAGGATGGGCCAACTTCTTGGCAAGAAGTAAGCTGGCAGTAAATTTTGACCTGCATATATAATAGCGCCTGTTATTAACATTTCTTCTTTATTAGCTTAGTTCAGATGTTTTTATCCATGGTTATGAGCAAGTTATGTTGAAATGTAGATGGCTTAATTTGTCATTGGGCATGAGTGTGATCAGCGTGACATAATCTATATTCATGTTTGGTGCTTGCAACTTCTAGGTAAATTTAAGGAATACAACTAGATGATTTTAGCTGGGGTCAGTGCTGTTACAATCCATGCTACTAGTAGTTAGTGTGTCTCTGTTTATATTGGTGAAAGATGCACTCCCCCCACTCAATTGTTCTGCCTTGGCACCTAACAATGTGATACAGATCTATTTGCAGCAACCACTAGATTTCACATATGTGCATTGCAGACAATTCAGTTCTTGCACTTTTTAGCCAAGGACCATTTTTGTCAAAGCCTACTAGCCTAGGCATCTCTCTTGAGACATATCTCTGAACTGGAATTCATATGCAGGTACATCTATCTTGGGCTCTTTGACAGCGAAGTTGAAGCTGCTAGGTACCACACTAATTTCCATTGCTCATGCCGATTTTATCAGTTCCACCAATTTTGCTGTCTGTCATGGTTCATGCTTGTTGGATTTGGTAGGGCATATGACAGGGCAGCCCTTCGCTTCAATGGGAGGGAGGCTGTAACTAACTTCGAGCCTAGCTCCTACAATGCAGGAGATGCCCTTCCCGACACCGAAAATGAAGGTATTACAAACATCATTGGCATATATTTTCTTTTACATACAGGCCAAAGTATCCGAGCTGTATCTCATAAGATTATTACTATGTTTTTAGCAATTGTTGATGCCGATGCCGTTGACTTGGATTTGCGGATTTCACAACCTAATGTGCAAGACCCTAAAAGGGACAGTACCTTAGCTGGCCTCCAGCAAGCATGTGACTCCCCTGAATCTTCAAATACCATGACCTCTCAGGTAAACTTGCTTCAAGATTACGGCCATAATTTTCTACTTGCAGTAGCTAGAAAGGTATCCTTAAAAAATAGAATCTTAAGTTGGAAGCAACTAGGTTGAATTGTCTTGGATCTTCATGTGGAATCTTAGCCTCTGATAGTTTCTACGCTATAAGGAATAAGGATTCATAGGATTATTTGATTGGCCTATGGACTATGGTTGGTTGAGATATTAATTCGTGGTCCAGGTCCTATGACTATTATTGGTCTTACGATATTTGCACCTATCTCTTGTTGTAGCCAATGATCTCATCGTCCCCGTGGCCTATGTATCAGCAAAGCCCAGCAGTACCATCTCAACATCAGCGCTTGTACTCATCAGCTTGTCCTGGCTTCTTTCCGAACCATCAGGTATCACCTAAGACCTCTTTGTTATGCTTGCAAATTGCTGTTCCTACGCATCAATTAGTCCATACTGTAATTATATCCAGTATGCTTAACTGAACATGTCCTGTGTTCCAAGAAAAAAAATAAAGTAAATATCTTGATACATCATACCTGTATACTACAGTTTTTCAGTTCAATCTGTATTTCTTGTTTGAATGGGGGCATGGAGAAAAATTTAGTAGCTTGATTCCTGTAAACGCTAAAGATGTTCTGAAATTTCCAGTGAAATGTCTTGTTTCTCAGAAATGTAGCACTCTGGTTTGTGAGCTCCCGCAGCATTGGACTACTGATACTGTTTCGCGTGTGAACCAACTGATTGATGTTTCTATCAGGCAGTTCTGCCAGTGTGAACCAACTGAAACACAGGTCTCGTTCAGTCTAACAGTTTGGTGACATAACATGGGTTGCACCTTGGTACGCTGATCAGTGATCACGGGTTGCAGCTTTAGTCCTGAGGATGCTCTGAATTTACAGGAAACATAGCTAGTGTCAAGTCTTGGTTTTGCAAAAAGGAAAAAAATAGAATCTTGAAGAATTCTTGTTCACTTTATAATCTTTAGCATAGTACAATTTGATTTCGGTGAACAACCAATGGTCTCTCTTTGCTGTGAATGATTTTCAGTTAAGAAATTAATGTGGTCAGTAGTAGCTAACAAAGCCCATGCTTGTGTTGTGGCAACTGCAGGAAAGGACTATGGAGCGAAGGCCTGAGCTGGTCGCCCCGCCATTCCCCACCTGGGCATGGCAAATGCAGGGCACCCCTCACATGCCGTCGCACCACTCTGCAGCATCATCAGGATTCTCTACTGCCGTCGGCGGCGCGAGCGGCGGCGGCGTCCCGCTGCCGTCTCACCCTCCGGCGGCGCCGTTCCCGGGCCACCAGTTCTTCCCCTAGACCGCTTGACAGCCCGCCGTCCCAAAGGCTCAACTTGCTTGGCCTTTCGGACGGCAACTGGTCTTGCGTGGAGGAGGGTTTCGCAGCTTGTTTGCCGGTAACCGTTGTTATTATTGGGAGAAACAGAGAGAGCCAGGAGACGCAGTATGTATGGCTCTCACCTCTCTCTCTCTCTCTGGTATGTGCCTTGCTAAAATATAGGCTATTGCTACTGCTACAATTGCCGTGGATTTTTCATGGTTGGGATTTTCTACCCATGCATGAATTGGTTCTGAAATATATTTGCTGTACCGAACCATGGGTGTGCATGCACCGGGTCCTCAAAGCACAAGCTGTGCTTGGGAATCCTGACTCCACCAAGCCTTAACATTTTGGGACGATGGAACCGAAAACCAAGGTAGTGATCTGACAGTATTATTGCCTTTCACCGGCGACAGGAGTATCAGCCCGGTACTGTAGCCGGCCCCCGGAGAGGACCGGCTGACGGGTGGGCCCGCAGTGGGGGAAAGGCAACTGTGCCTCGTACGTTCCCTCGGCTGTCAGCGGTTGTCCTGTCCGCTGGTGTGTTGGCGATTGGCACCCACCACTTTGGGAGCAACTCCTGATGGAGAGGGGCCCCGGTGGCACTGTTGCAGTTAAGTCCGCACAGTGGAGTGAAAGCTAGCTAGTGGGGCCTTGTGGAGCTAGTACTAGGTCTTGCTTGGGTCGTAGAGTAGGGGGTAGTGATGTGCTCCTACCCATACACGCCACTGTACTGCCGGAGGTAGGGGTCTCGAGGAGGACGAGCTACTCTGTCTGCTGCTGTACAGTAGCTATATGTAGGAACAGGAGTACCCAGTACTGGCTGACTGCTACTGACTGACACTGACCGAGTGACTGAGCGAGAGCGAGAGCGAGAGCGAGAGCGAGCGCGAGCGCTCCCCTCCCCTCTCGGCCCACCCCTGACCCCTCCTCCTATTGGTGGGGGTGAGGAGAGTGTCGTGTCCGTCCGCCGGAGCAGAGAGCCAAGCCACTGGAGCCGCACAGTTCCGCCGTCCCGGATCGCCCTCACCCCCCCCCCCCCTCCCCTTCTCGTCCTTTCCCGTTTGCGCCCGCTCCGCGCAATGCCCCCCGCTGCTTGCGTCGCATGGTGCCATTCCATGGTCTCTCCAATCTCCCGAGGCCGGTACGGTGGCAGCAGCGGGCCATGGCCCATTTTGGTGATGGCGGTTTCGGCACTTTCTCCGGACTCCCCGTGCCCCGTTGCTGTTGGAGATGGAGACTATGGAGAGGGACGACGGAGGGAGGGAGTGGCCTATGGGTTCATTGGGCTAGCAGGGCATAGTGGCCTGTGCTTGAGCCCCAGCTGTCTCCCGATCGGGCGAGCATTGGTCCAGCTCCGGCTCCGGCTGGCTCTGTTCTGTTCCAACTGGAGTCCAGGGCCCCTTCCCAGTCCCCACTGGCTCGCTCACTGCCGCCCAGTTCACCGATTTGACCATCCCATTTTTACTGCTCCGTCGTTGCATTTTTCGCGGTTTGCGGTTGCACGGGGGGAGCCGAGCTGTTGCCAAATCTCGTGTTGGCACAGCACCGGGGGTGAGAGGTACCGTGGTCCTGGCCGGCCGGGTATCTCCTGTGCGCCGGTGTTCCGCTACAGTGGTGGCCGCGCGTCCTTTAGCTCCCTGCCGTCTCGTCTCGTCTTCGTCTCCGACTCTCGCCAAGGAAAATTTACCAATTTCCACCATTCCATACGTTGCCTTGCGCGTGTACGCGCGTGCGGTGTACTCTTGTGCCCGTTTCCAGATCACCGCGCGCTGTCACCGTACCGGTCTACAGTCTCCTCGCCCTCGCCTCGTCTCTTTCGGCTTCAAGCCAACTAGATAGCGTCGCATTTCTCAGTGAATTCTCTTTGTTTTTTCTTTTTTCCATTTCCACCATTGCGGCCAACGACTGAATGCCTGAGCACAAAATAATTAAACGTTCCGATCATGCTTCCATCAAATGACAGAAACGTTTCAGCTTTTGGGAAAGGATGGAGTTTTTTTTAATCTTTGACTCGTTAGCCTAAACATACGGACAAGGTGCTACAAGAAGAAGAAGAAACAAATAGAGAACTGCGAATGAACAAAGTGCTCTTACGTTCTGTTACTTTCTGTGTGGTTGTTTTATGAACCCCGGCCCCTTGTGGTTTTCATTTGTCCACGAACAGTTGCATTCACGGAAAGCAACTGTTTCCGCTGCTTATCGTTTGCGCTCCCGGCCCCACAGGCGCACGATGCCCTTGCCGCTGGGCTGTCTCTGTCTGTTCGGGGCAGTCCGTTTCGAGATTACTGGCGTGTGGAGCCACCTTATTCATTCCGAAAGGACACGCCAACATCAGACACGACAGCGCTAAGTAAGTTGATCGATGTGTACCGCCTGCTACCGTAGGCCGTGCCAAACTCGGTCGGCAGCTACAGTCGCTTTTTCTTTAATTTGCCTGTGGGCCGCCTGCGCCGTGGCCGTGTACGTGTGCATGCTCCTGTACGTACGTGCACTGCGCATCAAGAAGTGCGCACACCTCCTTCCGTACATTTGCATGGTATGCATATAAACGCCATGTGTGTATAACTGTATATCCATCGATCATTGCTGCAATACTACTGTTACTGTCTATATACATATGTATAAATATAGTGTATGGTATACTTCCGGTCGATCGAGCTGCATGCAACACGTTGGGAGCAGTGCTTGCACATGCACATCTCATGATCGATCCATGGGAGAACATGGTCGCCACAGCATCGCCATTTTTGCAGGGCATGCAGCAGTGAGAGGAGTACGTGACAGTCTTCATGCATGCATATGGCCCTGGCCCCATCTGCACCGGGGCGGCTGCTGCTCGATCAGGCTCTCAAGTGCTCAATTAACGCTGGTGGAGAGTGGAGACAGCAGGCGTTTGGTGAAGGGTTAGGATCAGCGTGATCGAGCGACATGGGGTTGTTTGTGTTTTTTTGAAGGAAAAAGAGAAGGAGCCATGCAAGTGGTGTGGGATCCATTCCAACCAGATAAACAGATGGATGTGGGCTAGTGGCCGGTCACTCCTGCATGGTCGTCCGTGCATCAGCTAGCACTGCATACCGGCAGGGTCATCGTCTTTTCTGTTGCTGGGATGATACGATCGAGAGGTGCCCGTCACTTACACCTACAGACCCGTGGGCAGGGTAGGAACCTCGAAGAGATATGATGCCTCATCCAAGAGCCAAGTGGAGGAAAATCTTTCCAGCATATTTTAGTATGGACTCTGACACGCCGACACTAATTTTTCGTGTTTATCCGTACGATGTTAATTAAATCTTTAAAATTTTCTGATACTATAGTTTACTCCAAATTTACACTTGAACTTGCCGCGTGTTCAATTTTAGAGTTGCATGTGTGAAACGCATGCCGGTGGCACGCGGAGCATTTTGGGTTTGGTTTGGGCTTGGCGAAGTGTTTGGGAAGGTATTATAGGAATAGCAGTTAGTAGACTCACAGGACTATGAGGCGGTGACTATTCAATCATGGGTCGGGCTGTCCAGCTCTGGTGCAACCTGCAAGCACACTGCTACTCTAATTCGGCTCGTGCGCCTATATGAGAGCGACGGAGCCCACTGAGAAATCGATTCCATGTCCAGTTGCGGCGGATGAGTTCTCACTTCTCACTCATGCAGTCAGGCGGCGGTCAGGTTGCATGTGTTGTGATCATTCTTTTCACGCTATCAAGTTCATGGGAAAAAACCGCATAGCTCCAAATCAGACGGGTTGCATAAAGATTCAGACACTGAACAGCTATATCGCCCCTCAAACAAAAGAAAATTCAAGAGCATGCTGCAGGATTTCCAGATATTAAATACATCTCTCTTGAGAAAATAAAACGATATATAGCAAAAAGGAAAAATGTGCCGTTATTTACTCCGTAGATTAGAACAAGGATACGATGGAAATCTACATACCATGCTCAGCACATCGCGTCAGCAGCGAAGGTGTAGCTGGGCTCTTTCTCAAAAAAAAAAGAAGGTGTAAGCTGGGCTGAAAGGATGAGATTGCAGGCTTGCAGAAACTCCAAAACTTTTTGGAGAGAGAGAGACAGAGAGAGAGAGAGAGACAGGCTCATTTGATTTGGGCCTGACGAGGATCCGGCCCACGAAGAGTCAGAGGGTTTTGCTCGGCCATCCGACACGGACACCTGTCCTGCCTCCGTCTCCAATCTCTCCCCGTCCCCGATTCCGAACCACCACCACCACCACTCGCAGTTCGCACAGCGCGCCGCCGAAGCCTGTCGGGCGGCGACGGGCCGACGGCCACGCCGTCTCCAACTCCGGCGAGGCTTCGCTCTTCTGAGGTATCTCTCTCCCCCCCTCCCAACATCCAGTCACCTACTTAGATCGATGGCTTCGAGCTTGTAGATTCGGCCGCTTTGGTTCCTGTCGCGGACCTTGGGCGCTAGACGATTTTGGTTACTTCGATTCGCCAGATTGGGTGGAGTACTGCCTGTGTGCTAGGTGATTTTAGCTACCTCGATTTCTCCTCGATCGATATGGACATAGTGGCTGGGGGTTGGTAGGGGGCCTATGCCTATCCTTTTTCTGATGGTTTGATCTTGGACATTTCCCTCATCAGGGATTTTATGCCGAGAAATCAGATCTAACCTCGCGAACGGTGTGGATGTGTTCTTATTGCTTAGTCTTTTGAATCTTGGGTAACATGTATCAGGTACAACATGACTATGTATTGCTAGTGCCTAGATAATGGTGTATTGCATAGGGATATTTTGTTACGTTGAACTGTGGTTTAAAGGATGCACAGTTTGCTTACAGTATGTTTCTATTGGAACATTCTATTGGAATGCATGTAAAATCTGCAGCAATTCTTTCAGTGGTAACTTATAAAACATAGTACATTTATTTTCTTTGCAGAAGGGGGCAAGAGGCAATGGAGGAAGGAGAGCAACCACATCTTCCATTGGACATCATCTACCAGATCCCAAAATACATATCCGATCCAGCCTCGCTAGCACGCGTTGCTTCTTCCTGCAAGTTGTGGCGTGGTGTTATAAAGGGCCCTGCCTTTCTTGATGGCCTCAAGACACGGCACCTCAACCATGGTTTCACCTCGTCCCTCCTCCTTGGCTTCTTCTACCAGGACAGTGCCGAGGCTCCCGAGCACTTGTGGCAGCATCATGAGGACAAAACTCGTTGCATGGCACCAAGATTCACACCCACGCCAGAATTGTTACCATTCACTGGCTGCAAAGAAGGCTACAATTCAGCTAGACCACTGTCGCTTGACGCCTTTATTCAGGGTATTGGTTCAAGCCTCAACTTTTATGAGCCTGTTGCATCCCAAGACAGCTTCCTGGTCCTCTGTCATCACTCAAAAGACACCGAAGGTCAGCCCATGCCCGATGTGGTACGCATCTGCAATCCCCTCAGTGGTGAAGTGTTTCATCTGCCTGACCTTCCATACAAGCCACCAGACCACTATGCCTTGCTTGTCACCGATGATGACAGTCTCGATGGTCACATGACCCAATCCTTCCGACTGGTTCCCGTTTGGATCGAAGGAAAGAGGTTCGTCTATCTATACTACTGTTCAAAGACCAGCGAATGGTGGAGGCCTTCAAGCTTTCCTGAGCTAATGGCTGGCCTCTACCCAGTATCATCCCCAGCTGCTGCTTGCCATTGTTGCATCCATTGGTTCTGTGGCCGCTGGAAAAGCTTGACGCTCAGTCATGTTGTCACGCTGCATGTGGATGGAGAAGAGCTGTCATACCTGGAGCTCCCGTCTGAAGTAAAGCGCAACAAGGCTCCCCTGCTAGGGAATTCTGCAGACACGCCTTCTATTGCTGCTCATGAATGGCCTTCACATGTCACTGTGGAAGCATGAAAATGAGCCTGGCAATGGTAGCAGCGGCTGGGTTCGTTCTGAAACGATTGATATGACAAGTTCCTTGCCAATGAGGGTGCTAAAGATGCCTGCCAGTGCAAAAGTCAGATTGGAGATTTTCCGAGGGAAGAGTGGATTGGTGGTGCTCTGGATTGAGGGGGAAGGTCTCTTCTTGTTCAGCCTCAGTGATGGGTCAATGAGGAAGATCGACAATGAAAATGTTACAAAGAAGTATCGCTTCTGCCCATACGAGATCGATTGGCTATCCTGCCTTGCAGTCACAAACCTCGTTATTGATGGTTCGCTGTCGTTTGGTGCGCAAAGGGAAAAGGCTCAACACAGATGGAGGACTTTTGTGGCAAAGAATATCCCAAAAAGAATCAATGCATGAGTCGCATATGATCCATTAGTGGCATGTCAAGGATTATGTTTCCAGTTGACGTTGTTCTTTTGTTACTTTATTGCTGCGATAGCAGTTTGAAATCAAAGTTAAGTATTCTTGGTAGGAGTACACAATTAGGTCCCTTCATGGTGCTGCTGTGATTGTACTATTGTAGGTATCTAAGGCAGGTGTTGCCACTGTCGTTCCTGGTCGACTACTTAATCCTAGTATGTTCGCCTTTGGCACTTGGACGTATTTTCTCAGCAAATGTGCAAGCAATGCTATGCTATTGTAACACATCAGACAAGTCTTGAGAAATCAAGAACTGACCACCTGATTATTGCGCAAAAAGGAGGCAACCTTTTGCTCCACTTGTTTCAGTATTTGAAATGTGAAATGCAAATGGATTATCCGTCGTGACAATCAATCGGATCATACTACACTGCTCGGAAGACCCGAGCTTTATTCTAGGTTTCCGACTAGCTTTCGTGCTCTAATGTTGTTTGATAATTTCGAATTGGTGAATTTTTCAAAGAACATGAAATTTCCAAAGAAGGCGAAGAAAGCACATGATTTCTCTGATTTCATAGGTAGATGCTCTTGAAAAAAAAAAATCAAAGTACAGCTGTCATATCTTTATCACTCTAGAGCTTTGACTCTCTCCATCCCAAACTATAATTAATTTAGCTTTTCTAGATTCATAATAAATAGTTTTTATTACCTATCTAGACATATCGTATATTTAGGTGTGCAGTAAAATCAGATCTAATAAACCGAAATGAATTATAATTTGCGACGAAATCAGTAGTTGTTATTAAAAAGTACGGAGTAATTAGCAACAAATGCGAATACTGAAAGTCAGAAATTGAGTCGGAGATTCAAGTCCTGAATGTTAACACAAATCGAATTCAGGTTGATGTAGAAGGCGTAGCCGAATTGAGTAAAACCCAAGAGACTTGACGGCCGACATAGAGACAGACACAGGGTTCTCGACTCCTCCGTTTTCTGATTCCGTCCGTGGTCCATAGTCCGTTCTGCGGTCTGCACTTCCTGCCTCTCCGCGACTCCGCCCACCGTGCTCCGTGCACCGGGCGATTCCCTTCGCAGCTCCCACCCACGGAGCCGATCTAGCGGCGACGGCAACCTCCGCTCTTGCCCCGGCGATGCATTGCTCTTCTCAGGTCCGTCTCTCCCAATCGTGCAGTTACTCGACTCAATAGTTAGTATCGCTTGGTTCAGTTATGCCGCTTTGGGGCTGCTAGAATCGACGGCTTGGCAAGCAGATTAGGCTGGTCTTGCCTGGGTACTAGATTTTGGCTATACCCATTGACTTAATCCTTGATTTGGTTGTCTTAGGGGATCTTTTTTTTTAACCTATGCACCTAGTGACGGTTCAATCAGTCAGGGATTATGCTTATGACTTAACCCTAACGCAAACGAACAATGTGGGTTGCGTTCTTACCGTTTTAAGGTGGACCTTTTACTCATAGTTCTGATAAAAATTCAACAATTTTTCTTGTACTGTATATTTCAAGTGTCACTTTGATTATCTTGATTTCGCTCAAAAAAGTAGAATAGGTAGAACGTCTCTGTATTCTGTAATGCTGTGATCTTCATATCAGAATGCATTCAAATGTGTAGTTTGAATAAGCTTATAAAGTTTATATTATTTCTGTTCGGCCCTTCTAGAGTAAATTTAAGGAACGATAATATCAAGCACTTTTGAACAGCTGATAACATAAAAAACATAACTGATGCTTTTCTTTTCTCTGCAGGTAGGGATCATGGACGAAGATAATGTGCTGCATCTCCCGACAGACATCATCTACAAGATCCTGACACATATATCTGATCCAGCCTCACTCGTGCGTGCTGCTTCGTCCTGCAAGTTATGGCACAATATCATAATGAGCTCTGCCTTTCTCGATGGCCTTAAGATGCAGAACCTAGGCAATGGTTTTGCCTCGTCCCTCCTCGTAGGCTTCTTCTACCAGGACAATACCCAGCCTTCCTTGCACTTGTGGCAACGCTACACGGAAAAATGCTATAGCTTGGAACCAAGCTTCATGCCCACCTCTGTATTGTTACCGTCCACTGGCAGAAAACAGGGCCCTAATGCAGTCAGACCACTATCCCTTGGCACCTTCATTGAGGACTTTGTTGCAAGCCTCAACTTCTATGAGCCCGTCACATCTCAAGACAGCTTTCTAGTCCTCTTCCATCGCTCACAAAATGCCACTGTACCAGATGTATTACGTGTCTGCAATCCTCTCACTGGTGAAGTGTTCCATATTCCTGACCTGGTATACGGGCTACAACCAGACAACTATGCTTTGCTTGTGACTGATGATGCCAACCTTGATGGGAAGATGTCCCAATCCTTCCGACTGGTTGCCGTTTGGACTACAGGAAATAAGTTCTTCTATTTTTACTATTGCTCAAAGACCAGATCATGGTGGGAACCTTCAACTTTTCCTGAGATAATGCCTGGTCTCTTTGTAGTGTCCTCCACAGCTTCTGCTGGGCATGATTGCATTGCATCCATTGGCTTTGCGGGAACTTGAAAAGTAAGATGGTCACTCATGTCGTCACACTGCATGTGGAGGGAGAAGAGCTATCATACTTGGAGATCCCATCTGAAGCAAAGGGCAAAATGTTGCTGGCAAATTCTGCAGACGGGGGCCTTTTGTTGCTCATCCTGAAGGACCTTCAGATGTCACTGTGGAAGAGTGAGCCTGGCAGTGATACCAGAAATTGGGCTCTTTCTCAAATTATCCACATGGCAGATTACTTGCCTATGAACACTCTGTTGCAGTCAAGGGCAAAGGTAACATTAGAGATTTTTCGAGGGAAAAGTGGTGCGGTAGTGCTTTGGATTGAGAAGGAAGGTCTCTTTTTGTTCAGCCTCAGTGATCGATCAGTGAGGAAGCTTGACGATGAGCGTGTTACAACAAAGTACCGCTTGTGCCCATATGAGATGGATTGGGTCTCCTGCCTACTAGTCACAAACCTCTTTGTTGATGGCTCATCATCACTGGATGTAGGAAGGAAAAAGGTGCAAGGGAGATGGAGGACACTGGTGACAAAAGTATAGCAAATAACACATTAGCTTTAGGGCAACACATGATGTCAATCTGTTTTATGGGTGGGCATGGCAAAGATGTCTTCGTTGTTCTTAAGCCAGTTCACTGACGATGGTATGATATTTAAGCATATATACGACATTGCTTCTCTGTATTTTGTCTGTTGTTTCGCAGCAATCTGTTTAACTGTGCCCCCCAAGGAATTTGTAGCACTACCCTGCTGTGTTTTCCAGGCAAGGGCTTGCAAAATCGAATGAACCACTTGATTGCTTGGTTTCTATCTCACACGGTCTAGGCAAGCCTTGCTCCAATTTCCAAAATTGCAGCATGGTTGTTTGTGCTAGGAGCATAGGACGAGCTGTTTTTCCAACAATTCATTTTATTTCAGTTTTTTCGTTCTGGCAGACAAGTTTCATGCTTTAGTTCTTTTGAAGAACCATGAACATAAGAAATATAGGAATAGAAAAAACTAGTGTCTTATACTCCAGTATGTCAGCTGAATTTACCATCATACCCAATCTAAAGAATTCATAGAGCTTGACTGATTTTTCTTTTAAGATAATTGCAGTCGGAAAGTCAAGACTGTTTTATGTGTGGGAGCAGAAGAACTGGAGCCTCACGCACGTGACTGGGGACCCGGGGTAGACGTCGACACGCAGGAGCTGTCATGCCTGCGGCTCCCTCCTGATGCTAGGTGCAACAAGGCACCATTGCTGGCGAGCGCCAGGGATGGGGAGCTTCTGCTGCTCTACCTGACCGGCGTTGTGATGTGGTTCTGGAAGAACACCAGTGGTCCAGTGGTATACTGGTGTCAACCACTGGGTCCTCACTGCAAGAATCAACATGGCAAGTTACTTGTCGCCATGGGCGGTCCAGATGCAGGCCGGAGCAGAGGTCAGGCTCGAGATGCTCGGAGGGAAGAGACGAAGAGTGGTGCGGTGGTGCTCTTGGTTAAGGGGGAAGGCCGGTTGTGTTCAGCATCAGCGATCGGTCGATGAGGAAGATAGAGAGTGAGCATGGTAGAAAGGGGCTTCGGGTTCCTCGGAGAAGGAAGAAGCATCGGCTCTGCCCGTGGCCATATGAGATCGACTGGCTCTCCTGCCTCGCGACCACGGGCTCGCTGTCGCTTGACGTTGGAAGGATGAATATTCATGGAAGATGGAGTTGGAGGGCCTTAATGGCAACCAGCAAGGCATCTGAATAAGAAAGAGCAAGAAACATCGCACTGGCAATCGTCTGCTTGGCCATTTTGTGGCGCCGCAACCATGAATTTACATCATCGATAGACGAATGATCTGTTATATCTGTCGATTCGGCACAACATTTTCTTCTGAATTGTTTCAGTTTTGGTTATGGTGTCATGTTAAATGCCATTTTTTGAAACAATGTTAAATGCCTTGGGAACTGGCGTTCGTTGTGCTTAGTCACTCTATTATGAAAATTGCATCATAGCTGTTCAACTATGTTTCCTCAAGCAATCTGCAGCTACTATCCACCTGGTGCACCTATAGACAGGCGTTTGCTCCAGAATCTCAGCATTACTGCAAGGTGGTTTCTATTGAGACATAAGTCTCAGGCTTCATTTCGTTTGAAGAAATTCGAGTGTAGGACTCTGAAAAAGACAGCGTGTCATCTATTCATGTGATCCTGTGTGACCGTGTGTCAACTGATTTTCCTTTTTTTTCTTTTAACATCGTACCCAATCTTAAAGAGTTATTCATGAGCTTAGTTCTATGGTAGATGTCTATTTTAAAATGAGTAGCTGATAAAGGTCAGGTTTTACTTCTTCTAGTATGTTCGCAACTCTTTAACAACCTATAATTGAACGTAAAACATTCAAATGAGACTGCCCCTTGAAAGTTACAACAGTGAAAAATCCTCGCGTTGGCTCCAAGCTTGAGTTGGGCCTATTCGTCTTGGAATCCTTGGATTGACGGTACTGGTTTGGCAGCACGTTATTTGATGTTGTGGGCGAGATCGACTAAGGCGGTAGCTACATGACAGAGACTACGAAGCGGCTTATTCTGCCATCAAAGTTTCTAAGTAAACTAGCAATGGAAAAAAGAGCTGTTAGAGAAAGGCAAAGCAAGTTAGTTTGGACTTTGAAGAAGTTACGAAACTTAGTTTTTCTAGCTTTTTTTAGTTCTTTAGCTTTCTTTTGTCTCTTTTGATCCTCGATTTTGAGGTATTGAGTCTAAAAACTCTAACTTTTGGTCGTATATATAGAGGCCGGTTTATTTCCAATATCTAATAAAAAAATTTAGGAATCAGGCCGTCTTAACTTCCTCATAACCCGAGAGACCCAACCCATCTAAGCAAAATTGCTGGGCTGGACGCCCACGAAGAGTGTTTTGAGGAAAAAAAAGTAGGAGGAAAACAAACTGTTTTTGTTTGGGGGAAAAACGGAGACATTGTTCTTGTAAATTGTTTCGCGGAGCAGGTAAAAAACCACGCGGTATTGATCGGTGTCTGCTCTTCCGCCTTCCATCGATATCGGCGGCCGCGGCGACCGCCTCCGTTCTCTCCTCCTCCAGTTAGGTATCTCTCTTCTCGGGCCCATCCACCCATGTTACTAGTTAGGGTTGATGTATTAGATCGCATCGACTAGGCCGCTTCGATTATGCTTATAGAGTTTTCGTGAAGAACGACTGCTAACGAGCGACTAGATATGAGTGATAAATGAGTACTGATCTGCTTTAGTTTCCTTACCTATGGCCGTGTAGAGACTGATTGGAGCCTTGGAGGGTTCGGCTGGAAATTTGTTTAACACTAATGAACAATGCCTGATGTGTCTTTGAGATGACGACGTGTTCTTTGTTCTGAAAAAAGGGCGTGATTTCGTGGATTGCAGGTCTAAGAGTGAATTTTCTATTAGCCGATAAAGCACATTAATTCGAAGAGCATGCCTGTATTTTTTTTTGCAATATTTTAGTTTGGGGTGAATCCAAATTCGCTGTTTGACTGTGCTTCTAAAGCTCTGTGGGTCTTTCTATAGCTTATAGTACATCGAAGTAAATAGATTGTGTTTGAGGGAAAAATTAAAGAAATTAGTTGTGTAACTCTGACTCTCTGAGTCCATTGGAGCAATTTTTCTTCAGGAAGTTCTATAAACTAAATTGGTGGTTGGTGCCTGTCCTTTCTTTTTTTTGCAGGAAAGGATCATGGAGGATTGCTGCACGATGCTGCATCTTCCGGTTGACATGATTGACAAGATCCTGTCCCACATCACTGATCCTGCTTCCCTAGCACGCCTTGCTTCAACCTGCAAGTTTTGGCGTAATATTATTAAGGGCAGAACCTTTCTTGATTGCCTCAGGAGGCGCCGCCATGACCATGGTTTTACCCCGTCCCTGCTCCTTGGCTTCTTTTACCAGGACAGCACTGAGTCTCCTCCACAATTACTGCAGCATAACAAGGGCAAGTGGCACAGTTTGGCACCAAGCTTCATGCCCATGTCTGAATTGTCACAATCAATTGGCAGCAAAGTTGGATGCAATGGCATCGCACCTGCTAAACTTTGTACTTTCATTCGGGGTCTCGGTGATGAGCTCAACTTTTATGAGCCCATCGCAGCACAA
This sequence comes from Echinochloa phyllopogon, assembly GCA_033239725.1. Classification (NCBI taxonomy): domain Eukaryota; kingdom Viridiplantae; phylum Streptophyta; class Magnoliopsida; order Poales; family Poaceae; genus Echinochloa; species Echinochloa phyllopogon. The sequence goes on along the minus strand of BTCW01000009.1, from coordinate 2,280,404 downwards.
GACGGCTTCCTGGCCCTCCGCCGCCAACCAAAAGGCACTAATGATCAAGCCCAGTCGGATAAGTTTTGTGTCTGCAATCCTCTCACTGGTGAAATCTTCCACATTCCTCCGAATCCAGTTAAATCACCTAACATGTATACCTTACATGTCACTGAGGATGTCAACCACGGCATGTTAGTATCTCAGTCCTTCAGGCTGATGGCCATTTGGATCAGACAAAGGAAATTCATGACTGGATCCTACTGCTCGAAAGCCAAACGTTGGGTGTGGTTTGGAGACACTCCTGAGCTTATACCTGACCTCTATGTGGTACCATCCCCTGCTGCTGCTTCTCCTGGCGCCATCCATTTTACAAAGATAACTTAGCTAGACGACGATGGCAAGGGAGTTTACAATGTTGCTTTTGTAGTCTAAATGAGTCAATTCAGCATTTATTTTTTGATTGCCATCTAGCAAGATTTATATGGAGAATTTTGTATGTCTGTACGGGTATTCCTCCTCCACTAAACGTCCATCATATGTTGTCGGGCTGGTTAGAAGGAATTAATAGGAAGCTAAGTTCACTCATTTTGGTTGGAGCATGTGCTATATGCTGGGCCATTTGGTTGTGCCGAAATGATGTGACTTTTGATAAGTCTCCAGTACCTTCTTATATGCAGGTGATATTCAGGGCTACTCATTGGACACGGTTCTGGTCTCTGCTTCAGAAGGAGGAGAATCGTCCTCCGATGAAGGATGGTTGCCGCAAGCTTGAGAACACAACCTGGGAGATCTTCGCCCAAAATGGTTGGAGATTTAGCAATAGAATTGCACTTTGAGTTCTTGGCGAGTCGAGAGTTCGTAATAATGTTGCTCCAAATTTTAGTGTTTGAGATATCTTGGTGGTGGTTGTTTGATTTTGTTATCAAACTTGTAATAAGAAACGGCTTCATGCATTGGTCGATGCAGCGGCTGAGATATTAACTAATATATTCCCTTTTCTAAAAAAATCCATTTTATCTGTGGCAGCTCGACTAACTGGACGCTCACTCACATTACCACGCTGCATGTCGCCACATATCCAAAGCTGTCATATCTGGAGCTTCCACTCGATGCTAAACGCAGCAAAGCGCCATTGTTAGCAAATTCTGCAGACGGGAGCTTCATGTTACTCCTATTGAAGGGCCTACAGATGTCACTCTGGAAGCATGGCAGTGACACCGGCAGCTGGGTCCTCTCTGAAACAATCAACCTGGCAAGTTCCTTACCGCCGAGGGTGGTCCAGATGCACGCTAGAGAAAATATCAAGTTGGAGATGTTTCTAGGAAAGAGTGGTGCAGTGGTGCTTTGGGTTGATGGTGAAGGTCTCTTTCTGTTCAGCCTGAGCGATGGGTTGACGCGGAAGATTGGTAACGAGCGTGCTACAAAGAAGTATAGCTTCTGCGCATATGAAATTGATTGGCTGTCCTGCCTCTCAATCATGAACCTTGTGGCTGATGACTCCTTGCTGCTTGATTCTGGGAGGAAAACGATTCAATGCAGACGGAGGAAAACTGTGGCAAGGTATATGCAAAAGAATAAAAATCATCTTGATGGCAAGGCATAGCTTGTGCTTGGTCCGTTGGTGGCAGTTTACACTATCAAAATGAACCCTCGCTTCCGGCTCCCCTATGTCTGTTATGAGTGCGAATTTAATATCATACTGTAATAATGTTCACTTTGGAACATTTTCAGTTTTCGCTATGGCATCACGTTGAATCCTAAGGCAGTTCTCCGAGTCGTGCTTAATACATCTCGTCTCTTTGCCTCTGAGTTGTTTCTGCATTTTTATGTGATTCTTGGAAGTAATGCCTGTAGCCTCACCAGGTTTGCAAAATCAGGCAACAAACCATTGCCCACTGTTTTTTTTCCTGACTGGCGAGCTTTTTCTCTAGAATGATTGATCGCTGGGTACATTATTTCATTCTAGATAATGTCAGAACTGTAGCATACTGATTCAACACATTCAATTTCTTGATACACTTTCAGAATTTCAGATTCACTAACCCATGTAAGTCAGACAAGGTTCTGTTCGGTTTATAAAACCAATAAACCAGTTTAAGCTTCTTCAACTTGTACTGTTGCAACCGAACTCTCAAGACTCCAGGGTACTGCTCTAAGACACTGTGTGGAGGTAGAAAAAGAGAGACATATACTAGTAGTAGTACTATTTTTCAGCAATTTAATTGGCACTCCTGCTATGATCTGTTTTCTGCTTTTGAGAGTTCCTTTAGATGCCATTCGAGTTTTGAAATACTATTTTTCAGCAATTTAATTGGTACTCCTGCTATGATCTGTTTTCTGCTTTTGAGAGTTCCTTTAGATGCCATTCGAGTTTTGAAATATTTTTAGCTGGTTCATGTAATCAGAGGCATCAGTTCCTTCCGATCAGGGCCCACTACAAGCCGCAAAAGCCAAAAGAGAGCTCAAAAGAGTTTCGTCGGCTCGACCCGACCAACAAGACCCACCGAAACCCCCTCGGCTCGACCCGACCGGACCAACCAAACCCTTCCCCCTTCCCATCCGCAGAGCAGGAGGAGCAAGCAGCAGCCATGGCGCCGCTCGATCCCCACTCCTACACCGACGGCGAGCACCCGGTGGTGTCGCACGCCGCGCTCGCCTTCTACCTCGACTTCGCCGCCTCCACCATCCACGCCTCCGCGCTGCTCACCCTCTCCGCGCCGCACTCCGGCGACCTCCTCCTCGACACCCGCGCCCTCACCGTCCACTCCGCCTCCACCGCCGCCGACCCGCCGGAGCCCGTCCCCTTCTCCCTCGCCGCGGCCCCCGACCCCGTCCTCGGCTCGGCGCTCACCCTCACCCTGCCCCCCGACACCACCTCCTTCCGGCTCACCTTCTCCACCTCCCCCGACGCCTCCGCGCTGCAGTGGCTGGCCCCGCCGCAGACCGCCTCCGCGCAGCCCTTCGTCTTCTCGCAGTGCCAGTCCATCCACGCCCGCTCCGTCTTCCCCTGCCACGACACCCCCGCCGCGCGCATCACCTTCTCGCTCCTCCTCAACGTCCCCTCGCAGCTCTCCGCCGTCGCCGCCGCGCGCCACGTCGCCCGCCGGGACCCGCTGCCCTCCGACCACCGCGGCGCCTGCGACGATGAGCTGTGGTGCGCGTCCGGCCGCATCGTCGAGGAGTTCCAGATGGAGCAGTCCGTGCCGCCCTACCTCTTCGCGTTCGCCGCCGGCGGGATCGGGTTCAGGGACCTCGGCCCGAGGACGCGGGTGTACGCGGAGGGAGGGGACAAGGTGCTGGACGAGGCGGCGAGGGAGTTTGCTGGGGTGGAGGAGATGGTCAAGGTCGGAGAGTCGCTGTTTGGGCCGTATGAGTGGGAGAGGTTCGATCTGCTCGTGCTGCCTCCGAGCTTCCCTTACGGAGGCATGGAGAACCCCAGGATGGTGTTCCTTACTCCGACGGTGATCAAGGGAGATGCTGCAGGGGCTCAGGTTGTGGCGCACGAGCTTGCGCATAGCTGGACTGGCAATCTGATTACTAACAAGACCAATGAAGATTTCTGGTTAAATGAGGTGAGCGAACTCTCTATCGTTTGTGAGGCTGTCACTATCATCCTCTGTGCTGCAAATAGTGCTAACCCAGTCCCCACTAATTCAGTGTTGGAAAATCTGACATTACCAGTAGCCAAGTCTCTGTGGCATTGAATATTTGTGCGACTGAAATACAACCAGTACTTTATGTATGGTTCGGACTGGATCGATCTGTAATATCCTAATTTAGATCGGGGCAATTTTGCTTTAGACGAACTATGTTTCTGTACGGTATAAGTGGAGAAGATACATATTAGTGGTGTACATCTTCCCCAAGATTGGTTTCAATCCAGTCATGCTTGGGGACTTGGGGTCAATACCGGTACCATGACACCGGTATCATCTAAGCCTTTTACAGTTTCTTTGACTCGTGTGTGAAACCATAGGATTTTTCCTCTAGTTTAGGTGGGAGGTGCCATAGTGCATCCTTATTAGGTATTATGATGGGGTTGACTGTGCCTAAGCCTGACAACTACACGTGGATATTCTATATTTTATGTTTTCACATGTCACAGTCTCATATCATTGTCTCTTTATACAGGGATTCACAACATATGCTGAGAGGAGGATTGTTGAGGTGGTGCAAGGGGAGGAGCGGGCAGCCTTAAACATGGGAATTGGATGGAGGGGTTTGAACAGAATGATGGAGAGGTTTAAGGATAACATGGAGTTCACCAAGTTGAAGCCAAAGATGGCAGGGATTGACCCTGATGATGTGTACTCTGAAGTGCCGTATGAGAAAGGCTTCCAGTTTCTTTGGCGCATTGAGCGTCAGGTGGGTGGGAATATGCCGTTGCACTGTCTCACTCTTTCATTAAAATCATTGCAATACTGGATTAATGATTAATTGTCTTGTCCTCTGGTTGTTGATTGTGTTAGATTGGCCGACCTGCTTTTGACGAGTTCCTGAAGAAGTACATTGCCACGTTCAAGTTTAAATCAATAGACACAGACACATTTCTTGAATTCCTGAAAAAGAACATTCCTGGGATAGAAAACCAAATTGACCTTCAACTGTGGGTTGAGGGGACCGGTATTCCTCCTGATGCCATGGAACCAGATTCAGCTACTTACAAAAAGATCTGTGCCTTAGCTGCAGAATTCAAGTCTGGAAAACTTCCAAGTGAAGATGAGGTGGCAGACTGGAGTGGGCAAGAATGGGAGCTGTACTTGGAAAATCTACCAACAGATGTTGAAGCCTCGCAGGTATGAATTCTTGCTGATGCCATCTCTCGTTTCATTTAATAATACGTCTGAGAGCTACCCTGCTGCTTGTGATAAAATATTCAGAATATGGTGACTGTCATAGCACGGATGATTACAGCTTTAGCATTTCAGTCCTGTCATCAATTTTTTAACACTGCAGAATGTTGGACATTGCCTGTTCCACTCAATTGGAATCCTGATCTCAGTAGCATCCATGTTTTTTTGGTTCCAATGAGTTATGTAAAATTCTTTCCAAAAATAGCACCCATGTTTAGATCACCATTTAAGCAGTAGGTGCCCCAAATTGGATTATAGAATATAGATCGAAATGAGCCCAACTTGCTTGGTAGTTGGGACTAAGAAGCTTTGTTGTTCTTGTTGTGGTAGAAGCATTTAGTCTTAAATGAGTCTTTTTAGTTCACTTAGTTACAATTCTAGACATGCGCTGTGTTTGTTAGCAGGGGCGACACCACGTTGTGGTTCCCTGGCACCAGGGTAAAAAAGATGTTTGCCACTAACCTAAATATTACCATATAATCCTAAGAAAATATAGAAGCCCCTTGAGTTGGTGAACTTAATGCTAGCTTCGCCCCTGTTGTTAGATGTGTGGATTGTTGGCTTTGTCGATGAGGTAGCTGAAAGAACAAAAATAAAAAATAAAAAATCAGTCATGTGGAGGAGGATCTTCTTCAGTCCCTTCATCATCCGTTTAAAACCATATATAACTTGAATGCAATATCCATCTGTCATAGGGTATGTGCGGATCAACACTGAAATTTACACCGTCCTCTCCAGTCTCCTAGACCTCTGTTGCAAGTTTGTGTAGCAAGCTGAATATGATCGTATCTATAAAAATTGTATTTACATTCGATACTTACTGGCAAGTACTAACACATATCTGCCTTTTCATATCTGAGCATCCAATAACATTGATTCAAGGCTGGTTTTAATTTAGTTTGTTCTTCACTAATGAAACGTACAAAGAAAATGTTCTGCTGTTTAGGGCAGTTAGTTTTCATCTGTCACCTGCAACTGCGATCCCTATGCATGAAAGACTTAGCTGTGCTGTTACATAGCATGGTGTGGGCCAGAGCTTCTCTTTCTAACACAACTAGTACAACATTATTCACGAGTAATTTAAAGATCAGCTTCTCACCTGACTGTATCTTGTCTGCATGCAGGTTACTGCTCTTGATGAGCGGTACAAGCTATCTGAAAGCCGTGACTACGAGGTCAAAGTTGCGTTCCTCCAGCTGGCTATCCCCACCGGGTGCAAGTGCTACTTCAATGAGGTGGAGAAATGCTTGAAGCAGGTGGGAAGGATGAAGTACCTTCGCCCGCTGTACAGCTCACTGGCCAAGTGCTCCAGCGAGGAGAAGATGCTGGCCCAGAGGATCTTCTTAGAGGCTCAAGAATTTTACCACCCAATAGCTCGTGGTGTTGCTGAGACAATTTTGTCGAAGCATAGCTAAGATAGCCAAGGCTTTGGTGAATCCATCGTCCATGGCTCGATTCGTGGCTGACAGCAATGGAAGATCCGCTGTTTGCTCAATCGCATCGTTTGCATAAAATTATCGCCCTTGCTGGCGCTAACTTAGGAAAACTGGAGACTTGATACTGCATCTTTATAATATATATGTGGAGACTCAGAACCGTGTTATTACCCGAATACTGTAATCTTTTGGGATTGCTCATGCTATTGCCTAAATATTGTGTAATCGCAAGTCCACATCATCTATTCAATCTGAGAATGATGGCAAATGGGTCCCAAATGAAGATGCCACATCTTCATTTCGTACATGTGATGAAAAGTTATCTTCTGATACATGTAAACACAGCGCGTGCTGTCTTGGCTACGGCAGAGGAAAAGCCTTGAATGATAAAAAAAAAGAGGAAAAGCGTTGAATGATAAAAAAAAAGATTCCGTTGCCGGGACTCGAACCCGGGTCTCTCGGGTGAGAGCCGAGTATCCTAACCAGCTAGACTACAACGGATGTTGGTGACTGTCCAACTTAATTTGATTTTCGATTCGGCCGCACCTGCGTCCTCTGACTCGGCACACCCAGACAGCCAAAACGTTATACAGTCGCGACCATACATCGAATATCATCCGTATCCGTCCAACTTTTTTTTTGCCGCAGGTAGGTCAGGGAGTCGGACGGAATTCTCATTGTGTCGCGCAGGCGGCCGGGCAGGCCAATCCCACGGTCTCTGCCGACTCGTCGGCCGAGCGTTATCTGCTTGGACGGAGAAAAGTGCGGCGCGCGAGAAGGGAGGGCCCCTAACTTCACGCACGACCACATCAAGAAAATAGCGCAACTCCAAAGATGGCAGATTATAGAGAATAACCCCCTGAGTTTGCTCTGAGCCATGCTGCTTCAACCCCTTTTAGGACCATACACGTCCATTCATGTCATGAACAGAAAAGGTCACTGGACACCTGGAGTTAGCACATATATATCGACCAAGCCGTACGCCATTGTTGACGCCATTTTGTCCAAGGAACATCTTACCAGGTCACCAGGGTCTAGGTAACATGCAATTCTATTGTACATCGATCCATGTCTTCATGATAAGCTATGGCAATATGAAAGCTTCAATCACATTCCAATTCACGTTCTACATTTTCTCCAAGCGTGGTTAGGTGGTGAGAGGAGGCACTATGGGGGGTGGGAAGGACAACCATGACCCCTCGGGTGCGGACAAGGGATTCCATGGAGGATATCCAGGTGGATATGGCCAATACCCCGCCGGTTACCCTGCTCCACCCGGTGCATATCCCCCTGGACAAGGGTACCCAGTGCCACCTGGTGGGTACCCGCCTCCCGGTGGTTACCCTCCACCTGGTGGATACCCGCCACATGGTGCTTATCCTCCAGGCGCGTATCCTCCGAGCGGATATCCCCAACAACCTTGCTACCCACCAGCCGGTTACCCTGGTCATGGTCCACCGATGCCTGGTTTGTCCTCTTTGTATTATATGTTCATTGTCTCATTCTCTTATCTTAGTCTTTGAGATTTGGCATTACTAGATGTAAGACTACTTCGATCCCATTATTAAATTATATTAAAAAATATTCCACAAGAATATATTTATAATATTATATTATAGGTACAAATGGATAATGTGACGTTTGAAAACCATATAATGAAATAACCACCAATGGGAGTTCACGGAACGACGGAATCTACTAATTCAAACCCTTCTGCTCAGGTCACGGTGCTATGTACGGAGGAGGCCACGGCGCAGGGGGCTCTGCAGGCTACGGCGGGATGATCGCCGGAGGCGCCGCTGCGGCAGCTGCAGCGTATGGAGCTCACAAGATATCACACGGCCACGGAGGCGGCCACGGGATGTACGGCCACCACGGCAAGTTCAAGCATGGCAAGTTCAAGCACGGCAAGTTTGGCAAGCACAAGAAGATGTTTGGTAATCACAAGAAGATGTTCGGGCGCAAGTGGAAGTGAACGGGTGAAACTAAACCGCACTATAGCAATGCCTCGAGATTTTGGACGGGCAAAAGTTCGTTTATGTTATTTTGAACACGGGAAGTAACTCCCTAATATCTATGTACAATAGTGTGGGTAGTTGGTTGGAAGCACTGCTGCATGTAAGCATTTTGTTTTTCTCTTTTGACGTTGGTCTCATTTCAAGCAGAAAAAGAGTGATCTACCATTTCGCTAGAAGGAAACCTCAAAGTTTCAGAAATACAGGTTTGGCCAAGCAGCCATATGTACATGTCCTCTAGAGATGATCAAAGACAAAGAGGACTCCACATTTTTCACAACCAGATGAAAAAAATCAACACCGAAAAATGGAATAAATGTTACATAAGATTCTCTACTTGAACAGAGAAATAAAGCACCTATTATCGAGTGATTTGATAGCGTCAAGAGCTAAGCATGTAGTAGCATTGCAGCACAAACAACTCCATCCTACTAGTCCCAATGCTTCGTCAAAGAATGTGGTCCGATTTGCTGTCAGAGAGAAATACTTGGATCCATCCAAGTAGTAACATCCTGCAGTAATGCATGCAACCGATGTATCCAAGCTCCAAGACCGACTCGAAGTAACGAAGCACCGGGGTCTCCAATTCGAGGCATCGTAAACCTTGTATTAAGACCATGTGTAAAACTAGTTAACGGCAAGCAATCTGAAAAACATTTGGTTGAAAATTAACTTGCATACTGAACAAACAAATGAACACCTAAGATCATCAAGGCTTCAACCAAAAACGTTTTTCAGATTGGATAAGAACATCTGAGATTGGTAGGCGTCCTATGCGTGTGCGTGTGCTGTGGTGACAACGATACATGCATCTTTGCCAAAAGAAAAAAAAAAGGAAAGAGAACGACACATGCATCATGCATGGATGCACACGACTCTGGCTTACGTAGGTTGGACACCGCAAGTCCGGGCTTGGGCCTCGCTCTCTGGTACCAGTCGCCAGCCCAGCACTGCCTTTTCTTTTTACGAATCCAGCCCAGCACTGCTATGTCGCTTGGTTAGGCTAGATCTGTTCAAGTACCAGGCCAGGCCTGGAAACCTCTGCACGGAGCAGTTAAATGAGGCCCCCAGGCATAGCACATACGAATTCTGGAGTATATTCCGGAAAAGAAATGTACAAAAAATATGTTGAATTTCTTCATAAAACTGTGGAATAATGAATTCCTAAATAATTTAACGTATTTCTCCTTAAAAAAAGAGTATAACAACAAATATCGGAAGCAACAAAGGGGCATTTTTTTAACAAACAAATTCACTGATAGAGGGGCAATGTATATGTTATTGTAAGGGACAAATTTATTGACATACGTACAGTGCTAATATTACTTCATTGTATGATTTCCATATATACCTAACCATGGTCAACTAGTTACGGCGACAAAAATGACAGTACTGAATATATATATTATTTGGCAAATATACTGTTCATACAGAGATGCAATTTATGGACACGGCCTCCACTCGTACGACTTATTATCCTTGCAGGCAGTCCATGTTCCATCTCCGAGCAGCCCATGCAGGAAATCGTCTATCCTGCCCTCTTGTTTGTAGCTCATGCTGAAACTTACTGTCACCTTCTCAAGATCTGCGGCACTTGCGAGCACGAATCGCAAGAACCGGAGTTCGCAATCAGTTTCCGGTCAATCCCCTAAACTCTGTTTTACGTAATAACTTAGGTAAAGAGATTTTGTTGGAGGTCCAGTTGTCCTCGTGATCGCAGATGGAATAAGCCAACTCCTCAGCATCTTTTGTGTGAGTGTCATCCTGTTACATTATGGATATATGCATGGTTTAGTGCAACGAAAAAAGGGAGGGATATAAATAATATCGGATGATATGATATTTGTTCGCTCACCCTCCTAATTCGTCCAGGCATCTCGTCGTATAGCTGTAGACTGAGATGTTCAAGATTGTTGAATCGTGTGAGGAGACATGCAAGTCCATCTCCAAGGGAATGACGCCCAGTCATAGGATGAGGTTTTACAGCCAAAGATGTGACATTAGGAAGCTATTGTGGCATCTTATCTTTGATCGCGTCGACGCAATAGGTCATTACCTGGTAGTTGAGCAACCGGGCAGAGGGGAACAGAGTCGATCAGTAATAGATCAAATTTGTTCAATTTTCAAATATTTAGGTGGTGATTTACTCAAATAATAAGCATGCAAATAAATCTAATGTTAAAGTAAAATTCAGTTAGATATTATATTTATATTTACAAAAAATACAAATAATAAATACTATTTTAGGAGGGAACAACGGTGTAAAGGACAATAATGGCAGCTGGATACATACCCATGGAATGTCAAGATCCACGAGAAGGCATGTGGCTGAGCTACATTGCTTCAAGAGGCTGATGCCAGTATCGTTAATAGTAATGTCGTTGCTGCCGTCGTCGTGGAAGCTCTTATATGCATGAGAGCACAAGCTGATCCCGAGACGCCGCACGCACGGCAGGTCCCCGAGGATGCCAACCCCCAAACGGTTGCGCGAGAACGTGAGCACCTTCAGCCTGGGGGCCGATACCGTGATCCCCTCGAGCTCTTTGCAGCTCTCGATTTTGAGATCCAGGAGGTTTGGAGTCCTCAGTTCCAGCGACTTCATCTCCTCCATGCTGTACATTGTCAGCTCCAAGAGCGCGCCCGCCTCGATCAGCAGCTCCTTGGTCCGAGCTTGATTGAATCTAACACACCACAATCGCAGCTTCCGCAGGCACGGGCAGCACGCCGATGACAAGAGGCGGCTAAGGACGTGGCCGCTGTCAGCTGCAATGTCCATGCATTCGAGCGCAAGATCCGCGAGTGACGTGAACGCCGCGGTGGACGGGAGCTGGACTTCGGCGAGGCCTACGCATGACCTCTAGCTTGGTCGAGCTGGGAAGGTCGTCAAGATGTATGACTGTCTCCTTGCCACGGCCGATGTCGTCGTCGTCGTCGGAGTATTCTAGCAGCTTCTCCTCTTCAACCTCACGCACATGCACTACAAAGGAGAAAGACGGCGTACCGGATCCAGCCCTCCGCCGCTCCGGCGGTCGGCGGCGCGAGGCACGGCTTGCCTCGCGCATAGCACACGTCCAGCAAGATCCCCAGCTGCTCGATGGCGGAGTCCGATCGGGCACGCGCCGCGAGAGCGCCGGTGACGGAGGCGGCGAATCGTTTGGCGGCGCGGGGCGACACGAAGCGTGGCCCCGAATCGAAGAGGAGGACGGGGGCGTGCGCCCAGAGGCCGCGCCACCGCCGGGAGAGCACGGCCGTGCGCAACACCTGCCTCGCGTCGCCGACCAGCCGGAGGATGCGCACCAGCACGTCGTCGCTGAGGCCGCTGATGAGATCGGCGCCACCGCCGCCGGCGCCGTGGTCAGCTGCTGTCATCGGCGGCTTCGCTCGTTTCGCCTTATTGGACTCCGGGCCGCCGGATCCACCGGCGCTCTCGACGATCTATGGGTGTACGTAGATAGAGTACGCAAGAATTAAGGCAGATGTGGAACGTATCCTATCGCGTCTGTATGAGTTTGGAACAGAAACCAAACATGATCATGCGTGCGGTACGTGCCTCTTCCATGTATACTACGTTTAGAGCTCTAGCATATATATGACGATCTAGAAATAGACGATTGACCTGACGCCTGAATAAATTGGGTAAGGGTCATAGAAATTTGCTTGACCACCGAAGAATCAGGCCCAGCCCATCAGGGCCTAATCCAGCGTTGTCTCCTTTGCTGTTTGGACTTTAGACATATCATGTTCACGTACTTCGAGTAATAAGTTTGGAGATCGTTAAGTGCACACTCTCATATATACATCCTCTCAAAAATACTTTTCCTGAAAAGGAATCCAATGCACCGTGTCATGGGAGGAAGGGCCGGAACATTTATGTCACGACGATATCTCCCGATCGTCCTCTCTCTATATCCAACTCTGGCCACTAGTGTTTGCTGGTGAACAGGGTTAGTTTAAGCTTTAGGGCGTGAGTTTAGGCTGCCATGCTTATGGGAAAGTTCTTGGGGGTCACCGGCGAGTCGGTGATGGAGGGCCAAGGATGAGACAATAAAGTAGTGTATATGTGAAGCAACAAATTGATTATATATTGTATGATTCTCATGTGTAACTAATCACGTCACACAAAAAGTTTGGTACTCCATCCGTTCCAAATTATATACCATTGGTTTTTCTGGATATATTTTTTTGTGATATGTTGGACATGGTGTAAATCTAAATGTATTGCGAAAACTATGGACATAGAAAAAACAAAATGAACTATAGTTTGGAATACTAATTAATTGGTATAATTGTCCAGGCAGAGATGCATAATGTTCACATGCAATTACACACCCATATCTCTTGAAACTCCAAGCACAAGCACATATATACTATATCAATCTATATGCTCCACACGTACTACGACTTATCCTCGCATGCAATCCATGATCCTTCTTCGAGCACCCCATGCAGAAAAATATCTATCCAGCTATCATCTAGATAGTGGTTATTCACGCTGAATCTTACGGTCACCTTCTCAAGCTCTGCGGCGTTTTCGAGCATGAACCGCAAGAACCGGAGCTCGTAGAAGGTTCCTGTCAATCCCCTAAACTCTGCCTTGAGGAGTTTAGCTAAATGGATATCTCTGAAGATCCAGCGGTCTTCATGGTTGGAGGCGGAATCTCCTGAGAAATATTCATCCTGTTGCAACATGGAGATCATATTCATGGTTTAATAATGCAATGAAAAGACAGGATAAAACTGCAGCAATTGGTGGGTCCATCGATTGGGTCTAGTGTGTAATTTGTTGCTCACCCTCTTTATCCATCCGGAAGCCTCATTCAATTGTAGGCTGAGATATTCGAGGTTGTGGAGTCGTGTGAGGAGGCTTTTGCCACGCCATCTCCAAAGGAATGACGCTCACATATAGAATCAATTTTCACAGCCAAAGATGTGACATTTGGAAGCAGTGGTATCTTATCTTCGATTAGGTCAGTGTGCCGCTCAAATTCCTGATAAAATAAACCCCAAAAGAAACAGCCAGCATTAGCTAAAATTTTGAGCCTTCAAATGAAATATATAGCAAGGACCCTAGGAAGAAGAACAATATCATACATATTCAAGGATGTTGAATAAAATATCATGAAAAAATCGCAGATGGCAGTATACTCGTCTATGTTAATTTGTAAAATAAAGAAAGTCGACCTACTAGCTACATGAAAAAGAGAAGAATATTCACAGAGCCACTAGCTCAAAATTAATTTCGAATCAAGTCCTAAAGAAAGTTCATCAGTTTAATCAAGAATGTGAATCATGACAAAAATCGGTTACATACATACCGATGATGGAATCTCAAGATCCACTTCAAGGCATGTAGCTGAGCTACAACTCTTCAGGAGGGAGATGCACGCATCGTTAATGTCGCTGTCGGAGCGCATATGAGAGACCAAGTCAATCCTGAGGCGCCGCACGCGCGGCATCAGGTCCACGTGGATGTCACCCCACACACAGTTCCGCGAGAACGTGAGCTGCTGGAGCCTAGAGGCCGACACCACGAGCTTCTTGAGCTCATCGCAGGACTCCATCGTGAGATCCAGGAGGTTCGGAGCCCTCAGTTCCAGCGACTCCATCTCGTGCAGCATGTACATGATGGTCAGCTCCATGAGCGTGCTCCTCTCGAGCACCAGCTTCTTATTGGTCGGAGTCGTAGCTGCAGAGTGCTCGAAACTGACGGCATGGAGGCGAAGCTTCTGGAGGCGCGGGCAGCACGGCGACGACAGGAGGCGGCCGAGCTGGCCAATGTCAGCTGCAATCTCTAGGCAATCGAGAGAAAGATCCGTGAGCGATGTGAATATGACAGAGGTGGTTGGGAGCCGGACTCTGCTGCCACAGACTAGACACAAACGCATGGTCTCCAACTTGTCGTTGCTTGCAAGATCGTCAAGAGCGATCACGGGCGTCGTCGCTGCTGTGTCGTCGTCGCCGGCTTCGTCACCGCCATAGTTGTTGTGCTCCTCCTCCTCCTCTTTCTCCTCCAGCACCTCCTTCTCCTCTTCTTCCTCGTCCTCTTCCTCCTCTAGATCGTCATCGTCATCGTCCTCTACATCATCATCATCGTCATCGTCCTCTAGATCATCATCGTCGTCATCCTCCTCCAGATCATCACTGCCATCGTCGTCGTCGTATTCTGGTTCTTGGCTGAACTTATTATCTGTCCACTTCTTTGGCATCACCTGAACTTGAAAGGCGAAGGACGTGAGCTTGTGCTGCACAACGTGCCGAACCCATCCTTGGATGGCCTCGGCGGCCGTCGCCGTGACATGCGGCTGCTCCCCCGGCGCGTAGTTCACGTTCATCGAGATCTCCAGCCGCTTGACGGGGGACTCAGCAGCAGCTGGTTTCGCACGCGGCACGAGGACATGGTTGACAATGGCGATAAGCGCTGGGCGTCGCCGGGTGACTGGAACTCCGGCCCGGAGTCGAATCGGAGGGCGGGGACGCCGCGCGCCCAGAGGCCGCGCCACCGCCGCGAGAGCGCGCCCGTGCGCGCCACGTCCCTGGCGTCGTGGACGTGGCCCAGGATGCGGAAAAGCACGTCGTCGTAGAGGCAGCTGATGAGATCATCGCCGCCGGCGGCAGCGTGGTCGTCGGCGGATGGATTTGGATTTGTTTGTTTCTCTTCGATCATCATGTTGTTCTTGGGGGACTCCATGATCGATTGCGAGATGGATCGATCGGTCTATCTATGCATGTAGGCAAAATAAGGTATTCCCCTGCTTACCAAAGGAGCGAGGGGGATTAGGAATACACAACCTAGAACTCAAAAACATAGCTTTGCTCAGCAAATGGCTGTATCGTCTGCTGACATCAGATGGTACCTGGCAACAGATCTTACGCAACAAATATCTAGGGACCAAGCCGTTGGTTCAGGTCCAGTAGAAAAGCGGGGATTCTCACTTCTGGGCTAGCTTGATGAAGGTTAAAAACGATTTCTTAAAGTCCGGATCCTTCATTATCAGAGACGGGTCTCAGATAAGATTCTGGGAAGACAGATGGCTGAGAAACAGACCTCTTCGTGATCAATATCCACAACTGTATAACATAGCTCGCAAAAAATAGAATACGGTGGCAGACGTGCTCAGCACAACGATTCCTGATATATCCTGGCGTCGAGACTTGATTGGTCCTAAATTGGTAATGTGGAATAACCTGGTGGCACGATTAGAGAACGTAGAACTCACAGATGATAGTGATGATTTTCAATGGAGTCTGGATCGGATAGGTGTTTTCTCGGTTAAAACACATTATCTGGCTCTAATCCATCAAAACATCCCAAAAACAAATACTAGGTTATGGAAATAAAAAATCCCACTAAAAGTCAAAATCTTTATGTGGTTTCTCCGAAGAGGAGTTATACTTGCTAAAGATAACCTTGCCAGGCGTAATTGGAATGGTAGTAAAAAATGTTGTTTCTGTCACGAGAATAAGACCATACAACATCTGTTTTTCGATTGTAGATTCACACGTATGTATGGGCTGCGGTGTACGCAGCTTGGGGATTACCTAAACCACTTAGTGTGAATAATATGTTTAATGAATGGCTTAATCTAGTTCCACCAAAATATAAACCTCTGGTGTTTGTGGGCGCGTCGGCCTTATGTTGGGCGGTCTGGCGATGTCGAAATGCAGTGGTTTTTGATAATAAAAATCCAAATTTTTTGCAGGTCATATTCACAACGTCGCATTGGCTCCGCTCGTGGGCTATCCTTCAACCGCCATCATTGAGGGACACTCTTGCAGCGGCGTCGCTCTTCTTGGTTCAAGTGGCCAATGCTTTTTTTGGCCGGGCGTTTGGTTGGCAGTCTAGTCGTAGGATTGGCCGGGCGTTAGTAATGGTCTGGCTTTGTCTCTTCTTTTTGTTTGGGCTGTGTGCTGTAATGGCAGAGGCCGGGAACTTGTTTTCAGGTGGATGTATCACCTCGATGTATTCAACTGAAAATTAATAAAAAAAAAATTCCCCCGCTGCGCGTCTGGACGATTGGAACAGAAATATGATACAACTGGAACTCTCAGCGCGGCCGCCCTTGTATGTGTGTTGATTTTAGGCCATTGTATGTGTTGTATTTCAGCCTGCAGGACCGTAAATTAGGTGGTTGTGGATGGACAAGGTCTCTTCTAGAAAGCTTGAAGACGCTGCAATAGTTTTGTGAATCTGTCTAAGAGCGAAGTCTTTGGTTAGCAAATCATTATACACATGTTTACCGATACTGAACTATTGAATCTAGGTAGGGATCCCAAAGTGGTGCATTTTTTACATTGATTTAATTTATAATTCCTAAAATAATAGATTAATTTAAGGTGAAACTTTGTAATTAAACTTTTATTTTCTTGAGCTGTTGCTTTTTGGAGATTAGGCACTACAAGATTTTAAAGAATCCCCGACAGTTCTCTTGGAGTGGCCGACGGAGTCCATTTCTTTATTGCTTTAATCCTGCAATGGCCGAAGGTGTCGGGAGTATTTACTTAGAGGAAAACTAAATTCCCAACCACAAATTAGCGACCAACATTCTCTAACGACGCATGATAAATAGATAGATTCCGTTGGCCACCAATTTAACTAAATTATAAGCGATTAACTTCTCTAGCTATATAGAAGTTTATCTATACTATAAAACCTCGGCCGGGTGGGGAAAGACCGCTCCAACATTCTCTAACGACGCATGATAAATAGATAGATCCCGTCGGCCACCAATTTAACTAATTATAAGCGATTAACTTCTCTAGCTTTCCCCGACCGCCAATTTAACTAATTATAAGCGATTAACTTCTCTAGCTTTCCCCGACCGAGAAAATCCTCTAACGACGCATGATAAATAGATAGATCCCGTCGGCCACCAATTTAACTAATTATAAGCGATTAACTTCTCTAGCTTTCCCCGACCGAGAAAATCCCCGACCCCGGCCCCGCCCTGACACTAGGATCCGTAACCCTTGGAAATTGTCTGGGCCAGTGCTTTGGCACACGGGACTGGCGAGGGGATTTTTTTAACCACAGCCTAAAATTCGCTCCCACGGAGATTCGAACTCAGGACCTGTGAAGTGACGCTCGAGTGTCTTAACCGTTAGGGTAAGCACCCTTTGGCTATCCATACTATAAGAATTCAGGGATTTGCCGAGTCGTTGCTTCTGCAATGCAATCCTGCGAGCACCAAACTGCTCCGCTTCGTCTCGATCGCTGCTACTTGGCTCTGTCGGCACAATCACAGCTGCGTGCGCGTCGTGGGGCGGAACTCGAGACGTCTCCTACGTGTGTACTCCCAACGCACTGCTCCTATGATGACCTCCCCATCTGTCAGATCTGGGGAGCAAAGGGAAAGGCGCACAGGGATGGGTCCCTAGCCACCTCCCCCTGTACTGTAATGAGGTGCGTAGGAGGATAGAAGAGCATCTCAGTCAAGATGATTAAGGTAGGGGAGAAAGAAAGAGAATGGTTAGATATTTTTTTTAGATGAGAATGATTGGACTGGATAGAACTAGATAAGTAATTACTATGTGGGTCTCACTCACATGGTGGAGGGCTGGAAAGCACTTCTTAGCGACTTTACGTTCTGAATCTACCGATCAAATGTAATATTAGTATTGTGGTAATTCACTATGTTATGTGTTCGGTGTATGGTTCTCTATTTCTCATAGCTAGCCATAGCGAAACGTGAACCAGTAGTAGCAACATACTATATATGAGCCATAATCTAGTACCAACAAATAATTAATAAAATGCAGGTAAAAAATTCAACAAGAGATGTGTGTGTGCACTATGCAACTGTATATGGACATCCTTTTTTGTACGAAACCAGCTCTCTACTTGGGTTATATTTGGATCCACTCTCCACTTAGTGCTATTCAGCTAATAAAAAGGCATTAGCTGATCCTGTTTGTATCCACTAGAGCTAAATAAAATTAGCTACCTAGTTAATGGATCCATTAAATACTTAGTCTCCATTCGTAATACGGCTGATCATAAACATCATAGTAAGCGGTCCACGTTCCAGCAGCTCCTAGCATCATAAGGATGAAATCATCTCTCCTGTCCTCTAGGCGATAATTTGCGCTGAACCTGACTATCACCTTCTGAAGATTCACCGCACTTGCGAGCATGCCTTGTAAGAACCGGAGTTCGCAGTCAGTTCCTGTCAATCCTCGGAACTCTGCTTCCTCAAGATAAGCCAGAGAGATTTCTTGGCAACTCCAGTCGTCTGGGTGATCACAGACGTAGTATGAATCATCACCAGATTCTGGGCACATAGAATCCTGTTTGCAGCATGGATAAAGTATGCATCAATAATCAATGTCAATGTGTGGTATAATATTGTGCAATGGATCGAAATGTGAGGGAGGAAAATGAATCATATAGTGAGTTGATAAAGTTTATTAGGATAAACTGTATATAATATGTTGCTCACCGTCTTAGTGCATCCTTCTAGCTCGTCCAGCTGTAGGACTAGATGTCTGAGGTTGTTGAATCGTGTGAGGAGACTTGATGCACCATCTCCGGTGGAATGTCGCTCGCACATATGATGAACATGAATTTCCAAAGATGTGACATGAGGAAGCTTTGGTATTTTATCTTTGGTGAAGTCAACCCACGAACTGCTTCCTCTCTGTTAAAATACAGAAAGGAATTAGGCAACTAAGCAAAGTAAGTATTAAATAAAACATGCTGTTAACAAAGATGAAATATATACAAACTCGAAAAGAAGCAATAAAGATCACCACCGTCCCACAGGATACATACCACCGATCCTGGAATATAAAGAAACACGACGAGGCTTTTGGCAGAGGTGCAACGCCGCAGGAGATCAATGCTAGTGTCGTCGAGGATGTCGTCGTCGCTGTAGTCGTGAGAGCACAGGTCAACCTTGAGCCTGGACAGGCACGGCGGCAGATCCCCATGGATGGCAACCAGCGAAGGGTCATAAGCGCAGGCGAGCTCCTTCAGTTTTGGTGCCGATACCGTGACTGTCTCGAGGTCGTCGCACTCCTGGATGACGAGACCCAGGAGGTTAGGAGTCCTCAGCTCCAGCGACTTCAACTTATCCACGCCTTCCATGGTCAGGTCCGTGAGCGTGTCGGACTCGAGAAGCAGCAGCTCCATCTCGGCAGTTAGCTGCACGTTCCAGAGGCGTAGCTTCTGCAGGCGTGGGCAGCTCGCCGGCGACAAGAGCCGCGCGAGGAGGTTTCCGCCGTCGTCGGCGGCGGCTGCAATCTCCATGCACTCGAGCGCGAGATCCGTGAGCGACGTGAACACCGCGGTGGAGGGGAGCCGTACTCTGGCGCCGCCTAGGAACAGACGCATCGTCTCCAGCTTCGTGGAGCTAGGAAGCTCGTCAAGAGAGATCGTCACCGGCGGCATCACCTCCTCGTCGCTGCCGTCGTCGTCGTCGTCGTCCGTCCACTCCGCCAACACCATCTCGTTCTCCTCACCATCACCATCACCGTCACCGTCAAGAGCTATCACTGTCGTCGTCACCGTCAGCTCTTTGTTATCGCATTCGTCTCCGTTTTGGTTATCCATCGCCTCGTCGCCGTCGCCGTTGCTGCATTTGTCCTCCTCCTCCATCATCGCCAACCTGCCGTCCTCCACGAACATCACCTCGTTCTCCTCATCATCACCACAACCACCACCACCATTGTAGATCACGATGCCCTCTTGTTCATCTAGCCACTTCTTCGGGATCACACGGACTTGAAAGACAAAGGACGTCAACGCGTGCTGGACAGCATACAGAATCCACCTCTCCACGGCTCGGGCGCACGACGGCGCGACATGCGGTTCGCCGTGCCCATAGTGCAACCTAAGCAAGATCTCCACGCGG
Source organism: Echinochloa phyllopogon (assembly GCA_033239725.1). Lineage (NCBI taxonomy): Eukaryota > Viridiplantae > Streptophyta > Magnoliopsida > Poales > Poaceae > Echinochloa > Echinochloa phyllopogon. The sequence goes on along the minus strand of BTCW01000009.1, from coordinate 2,260,269 downwards.
TCGATGCCGCAGTCCGATCGCGCGCGCAGCGCGAGGACGCCGTCGACGAAGGCGACGAACCGTTCGGCGACGCGGGGCGACTCGAACCGCAGGTCGGAGTTGAAGAGGAGGGCGGGGACGCCGCGCGCCCAGAGGCCGCGCCACCGCCGCGAGAGCGCGCCCGTGCGAACCACCTCCCTGGCGTCGCCCAACAGCGCCAGGATGCGCAGGAGCACGTCGTCGCAGAGGCAGCTGATCAGATCATCGCCGCCGCCGCCGCCGCCGCCGGCGTGGTGGTCATCGTCGGTAGATGATGGACATGGATTTGCTGCTTGTTTCTCTTCGACGACCACGTTCCTGGTGGAATCCATGGCGTCGGGAGAGGGAACGAACGATCGGTACGGCGGTGCTGCTGTTTGATCTAGTATATATACGGGCACGCAAAAATAAGATACTTCCCGCCTGCTGCGTTCGTGACTTTGTGTCTAATGTGTATTATGGACGATTGGAACAGGAATCAAATACGATTAAGGCCTCGTTCGGTTAGTCAGGATCGACCCGGAATTAGGCCCAATCCGGGCGGGTTGGAATGGGCCGGAAAAAAACCAGGCCTTGTTTGAAATTACTGTTCGGTTCGGCTGGGCTCGGAAATTAAACAGGCCCGGATTGGTTGCCCCCTTCAGTCCACCGGCCCGGATCATTTCCCCGTCACCTACCCTCCGGAACTTATCCGGACGAGGGCGAGACGCGACGCGGGCGAGGCAAAGGGCTGGCGTGCGGCGGCGCAGGCGAGGCGCGGAGCTGGCGGCGCGGGAGGCAGCGAGGCGGCGGCGCGAGGTGACGGCGTGGCGGCGCGAGGTGACGGCGTGGCGGCGCGACTCATCCTCGGCGGCGACCGTCTTCCGTCCAGCGACAACTTCCTCCGCCGCCTTCTCTCCGGTGTGCGCCGCCCTCCCTTTCTCCCTTCTCTCCCGTCCTCGCGGTTTTGTTCCTGAGGTTGCTGAGCCTAGGGTATAGTAGTGGATTCGATTGCTCTTGTGGTGTAGTGGATCTCCATTGCCTAGGGTTCTTGTGTTTCTCACTGGATCCGCTGTTTGATTTCTGGTTCTTGTTCAGGACGGCTGTTCATTCACTAGTTTGTTGTGGCTAAATTCATCACATCATGGTAATGCCTTAGTAATTTAGAGAATTAATCAGTCAAGTTCTGGTAACTGGAGGACAAAGTTATCCCTATCAATCTGTGATTAGTCATGCTAATTCTCTTAGCTTTGTTGGCTACTTGATCTCCTGGAATGAAGCACTTTCTTTTACTGCACCCTTTATGCCATCATCTTTATTTATGCAGACTAGATCCTAGATCCTAGATCCGCTGTTAGATGATTTTTTTCAGAAACCACAAGACTGAAATTTCTTGAAACCTACCTGTACCAAAGTAGCTGGAATTCATGAAAGAACATACTCATCAAAAGGATCCCAATAGCATTCTTTGAATGATCCCAATAGCATTCTTTTACTTATCTTAGAAGGAGAAGGCTCATTGTTGATACAAGGATCACGGTCGAGGAGAAGTTAGGGTTCTTCTTGTACATGCTAAGTAGCAACGCCTCCTTTGAGCAACTCCAAGTGACCTTTGGGCACAGCAATGACACCTTCCATCGTCACATAAACCACTTCTTCAAGAATGTCATTCCCAAACTCTCCCATCATTTCCTTCAGCCTCCTAATCCTAATCAAGTTGATCCGAAAATCCAAGAAAATCCTAGATTCTATCCATTCTTTAAGAATTGTCTTGGTGCCATTGATGGAACTCACGTTCCTATTTCCATATCTCCTGAGAAGCATTCTCCTTTTAGAAATCGGAAGGGAACACTAAGCATGAATGTGATGGTGGCATGTGATTTCAACCTCAACATCACTTTTATTTCTAGTGGATGGGAGGGATCGGCTACAGATTCCACAGTACTAAGATCAGCTATGAGCAAGGGCTTCAAGGTACCTCCAGGAAAATTCTATCTAGTTGATGGAGGGTATGCAAATACTTCATCTTTCCTTGCTCCATACCGAGGAGTTCGATACCACTTAAAAGAATTTGGGGCTGGACATCGAAGACCACAGAACCCAAAGGAGCTCTTCAACCACCGACACGCATTACTAAGGAACCATGTGGAGAGGGCTTTGGGGGTGGTTAAGAAGCGCTTCCCTATTCTCAAAGTTGCCACATTCCACACGATTGAAAATCAAATGAAGATACCTATAGCTGCTGCCATCTTCCATAATATAATAAGATTCTTTCATGGAGATGAGGAATGGTTAGATCATCAGCCGGATAATATTGATCCATTAAACTTTGTTACTTTACCAAATGGTGATCAAACAAATGACCCAGGCACTACCCAAGGCAATGCTTTAAGAGATACCATCGCCCAAGAAATGTGGGTTCAGTACCAACAACATGTAAATTAGTTTTGGATAAGATGTAATAAGTTAATAGTTATGTATCCTGTAAATTAGTCTTTTCATGGTTGTAATAAGTTAATAGTCTTGTATCTTGAATAAGTGTATGAATATGTTTTTTCTTTGAAAAGCTATGGTTGGAAAAGGCTCTCCGAGGTTCAATATGAGCGGTTCGCCAAAGCTGCGTAGGTTCATGTCCGCGACAAGTGCTACTAAAAAGAAGCCTTCTCCTAAATGCACTGGGCCAAAAAGGAGTGGAGGCTCTCCAAGAGGTATGATGTTTGATGCTTTTTCATGCTTTCTTTTAATTTTTCTATTGTTGATGCTATAAAATTTCGATTATTGATGTCTAACCATTGTTTTATGTAGTGAAACAAAGAGCAGATTGGAATCCCACACTTGAAAGATCCCTTGTCGAAATTCTTCATGAGTCTAAAGATAGTGGCTATAGAGGTGACAATGGCTGGAATTCTGAAGGGTGGAATAAGATGGTGAAGGAATTTCATATGAGGAACAAGTCTGTCTCTTACACAAAGGCTCAGATTCAGGAGAAAGAAGGCCAGCTGAAGAGAGACTACAAGATGCTTAAAGCAGCAAAGCAACAGAGCGGGTCGAGCTGGAACGAGAAAAGGAACATGATTGAAGGACCACCGGCTATGTGGGCGAATCTCATGGTGGTAAGTTGATTTCTTGAAGTTGAATTATTGAATTAATTATGTGGATAACCTCATAGTGATGATCTCATATTTTATCAATGCTTTCTTTAATTGTGCAGACATTCCCTAAAATCAAGAAGTTTAACAACAACAAGGCAACATTTCCACTCTTTGATGCTTTGGGGGAGCTGTATGATGGTAACTTCTACTGCCACAATAGATGACTTGTGATCTGTTTGTTGTGTTGACCTCATATTTCCTTATTATTGTGTAGGACACTTGGCTGAAGGAAACTACAATTTCACTTCTCTTCAGGCACCACAAGAGAAAGAACCCCTTGAGCAATTCCAAGATGCTGAAGATGAGGAGCAAGGCTTTGATGACAATGTGCTTCATGAGGTACATGATGAAGTTGATGAAGCACCCAAGGAAAGGAATGAAGATGTGCTTGAAGGAACAGAGGAAGAAAGTGAGACTCCAGCTATTGAAAGAAGTGGACAGAGAAGACCTGCTGTATCAAGAATGAACAGACAAGAAAAGGAACTAAAGAAGCCAAGAAAGAGTGAGAAGATAGAAACGATCATGGGGACATACATAGAAATGAGAACCAAACAAGTAGAAGATGAAGCTGCTAGAGAAAGGGAGGCTAGAGAAAGGGAAGAAAGAGAGAAGAAGGAGGCTAGAGAAAGGGAAGAAATAGAGAAGATGGAGGCTAGAGAAAGGGAAGAAAGAGAGAAGGAGGCTGCTGAAAGTAATGATTTCTCCATCAAAAAGTGCATAGCAGTTCTCAATACATTGGAAGGAATGAGCAAACTGGAGAAGGCAAAAGCATACTCAGTCTTCACCAAGAGCAATGAGAGCAGAGAGACTTTCATATGTGCTTGTGCTGCAGATCAAGAATCAGCCTTGATTTGGCTAAGAAATGAGATGTCTTAGCAGGTGGGGTTCATGACTTTGAATTGTTACTTGCCTGATATTAGCTTTTTCTATGGATGTCGATGCACTGTAGAAGCACATGAGGAGCAGCAGTTCTCTTTTTTTGGCTGCAATCATATACAGTCGTTTACACCATAGAACCTGTATTATTGATGCTATAAGCAACGCCCTCTAGTCAATTCAGGAACCTGTATTATTGTTGGATTAGCAACAATTTTCAGAACTTATTTTGTTTGTGTTGGAGTAGGAATGTTGTTAGCACCAAAGCTTATTTTGTCCATCTGTGATTTGATAATGCTAACAGCTATATTTTTCCTTATGAATATTTGTGAGTGTGATTCTGTATTAGTTTGTGGTTGAGATTGTGTCTGTATCTGTTCCTGTCCTAGCCGAACAATACAAAATTGCAACCCTGTTTCAAAACTTGAGCTGGAATGGATGCTGAGCAGGATTGAGTGTGAGACCTGGAACCACTTAATCCTGCCCTGGATTGGATGTTGGTCTGGATTTAAAATCGGATAACCGAACGAGCCCTAAGACTCGGTTGTGCTGGTATTCAACGAGGTCCGAGTGAATTTCCAACAGCAAGGCCTATAGTATAGGCACCCAAAGGCGTATAGTACACGAAGTCCAAATCTCAAAGGGCCAATGAGCTCTTTGGACTAGTCAGCTTGATTCGGCCCACAGAGATGAGTCCATGAAAGTTCTGAATCGATCGTATGTGCCATTTTTTAGCACATGTTCAATCATTTCAGGCAAAATGCAGTCATAAGAAATAATCCACTTGGAGTCTCCTTTTTCAAATGGAATATGAAAAATTCACTAAAAATGGAGTGGTATAGTTGGTCAGCCGTCAGCCACCCATATCTCTGCGACTACCACCCCTGTATCTCAAGCCAGTACCACCGACACTAAACATTGAAATGTTTTGCAACCAATTTGTACGAAGGTGATCACTGTACATAGAAATATGACTCGTAAGTATCAGGGCACTCCACCAAACACAATCCCCACTTATTGATGCGATCTCCACGACTCCACTCATATAGTCATATGACTGATTAGTGTCATATTCCGCCTCCAAGTAGCATGTTCCGAAAAAAAACGTCCAAATTACTGACCTTAAGTATGGACTCCATTCGGATAATATATGTTTTTGGTTCATTTACACCCTAAAGTATCTCAATCGATATAATCTAACATTTCATAAGATTTATCTTTTTTGTTTCTCCATGTACAAGTGACGTTTTAAGTTAAAATTTTTTGGGATGATTGAGGACCACATACAGTATTTTTTAAAAATACAATATAAAATTTTCATTATTCATCGCAGGTCCACTGATGAGATCGTCGTCACAACCGGAGGCACTGTGGTCTTCAGCGGTTGGGCTTAGGTTTGTTTGTTTGGCGTCGTGGGCATCGTTGGCAGATCTCAAGATTGACAAAGTCAACACATGCGCATCGTTGTCGACGGGAATGTCGCCTACTACTGAAAGAATAGCGCCGGTTAAATCTTGGACTAAATTCAAGAAAATGCGACACCAGTGCTGAGTCAGGGACTCGAACCCTGGTGGACAAATTCCACCACAAGAAACCTTACCGACTGATTCATGATCACAAGAAACTGTAGTATTTCTATTTTTTAATTTTATCTTAAAATATTGTTTAAAAATTCCCGCGGCATCGCGCGGGGTAGCACCCATTAAAGCTCTTGTTCAAAGTGGCAACGAAGCAATCGATGTGGTGCTCTATAGTCTCCTCACTTCATCTTTCTTTTTATTACACCCATAAATACTTGACGCCATTGATTTTTATATGGACTGTATAAGGTTTTTAACTTTAACAAAGTATAATATTATAAAAAATGCATTTCAAAATAGGCTTATACATTGTTTTCTGTATTTGCAAGCTAATTATTTTGAATATTATTGACTATATCCGTATTATCAAATTTTGACTAGATTTTAATCAAAACGTCAAGGATGGGTGACCGATGGAAGTAGATTCTAGTTTTTTCACCTGAGAGCCTCCTGAGGTAAGTTCACCCTAGAAGTTCTGAGCAATTGCACCCTTCCATTTGAACAAAAAGGACGATTTTGATTCCTTTTTTCTAGGGGAGTATAGAAAAGAAAATGAGGCCGGATTATTGTCTATTCTTTTTTTGCATCTAACTAGTTGGTTGCACGTGAGACACGCACGTGTGTAAGAAAACACGGTGAATATTAACTCACGACACAACAAAAATCCATCCATAGCTATTTTAAATGTTGACATGATGAAAAAAATAAAGAAAATAAGACATACTTCATCCAACTTTATAAATAAAGATAATATCAAACAATGACTATATTCACTTTACAATATGCCATACATACATTTGACAAAAATTAACATTTCTGTTTCACAATATACTGAGAGGTCTTCTTGACAGTTATCACCTTTGATTTGCAGCCTAGTCTTGATCGAGCATTAAAGGTGAACTCAATTTGAGAATGATTTCGCAGTGTAGGCATGCTTGAATACATTAACAATAATACACTAAAATGAGATGGATTTCTACAATAAATCGACACAATTTATAGCACTATCTTCCAATCAATCCATAATTAAAAAGAGCTCCATTTACTATTGTGTAACATTCTGGCTTCACTTGTATCCTGTCAAACCAGAATATTAACAGAAAAGAAATCTTGAGTCCTAAACCTCCCAAAAGCTTTATGCTTTTCATATGCATGCCCATCTCCCAATTCCAGATCAATTTCCAACAAATATATGCTGCTTGTGAGTAGAAGTTTTCAATCCTATACATGCCACCACATGGCGTCCAAAATAACACATGCAAATGAAAATCAAAAATAATGTACTTACCTCCAAATACATAGGAATTTGCATGAGCCAGAATTCAGATCGACATTGATGAGCACTACAGAAATTAGCCAACAATTAAATTGCACCAATAGAAGATTACAAAGAAACTGAAAAGATGTTGATAACCATAGTCAGATATTTTAAAAAAGGAATATTATTACTCAAATTGATGAAAGATGTTGCGCTTAGACATGACAACAAATTTTGCAAACAGTAATACATCAGTGCGGTACCTTTTTGGCAGTACAGAGATATCTAAAAGAATCAAACATCAAATAAACTGAAAAGACGAGGGCAAGGGACTAAAAATAATTCAGATCAAGGAAACAATAATTCATCAAACCATTATGTACTACCTAAAAAGATTTATCTGAGATATAAGTATTTAGATATGAAGCTTCAGTATATCGAGCGTTTTGGAAAGCATTTAGAGATGCATGGGAACCTGGTAGATCGCGTAGCCCAAGCCTGATTGGAGCCACACCTCTACTGGCATTGCGCAACATCTATGCATGAGCTCCTCTTCCTGCTGAAAGACACATATTAGAGTACAATTCCATTTTATGGACTAATGTATAAGACATTTTAACTCTGAAACCTGCGCGCTCTAATATGCAAGGTTTAGGGTTTATGGATAGATGTAAAATTCAGTAGTGTCAATTTTCAAATAATCTCATTTCCAGATCATTGGTGATTTTAATCGCTAAACACCCAGGTTGCATACATAAACCAACATGAACTAAGACCTGGTCAGCGACCTCCTGCCGCGCATCAGCGACCTCCTGCCTCGCCAACGGTGGCCACTACCTGGTCAGCGACCTCCTGCCGCGCATCAGCAGCAACACGCCTTGACGGAGCCTGCAAACTTCTGCTGTGAGACAAGGCCGTCGTCATCCACCGCTGCCGGCCATGCCTGGGAAACGGAGTAGCACCAAATCCTGTCATATGGAGGTAGTGGTTATGAGCAGGAGATTAGTTTGCATCCTGCAGGACATGGCAAGCACAACAGTGAAAATAACAACAGATTACTTGCAGCTCGATCTCATTCCCCTCACAACAATCAGAATCAAATAATAATAATAATAATAATAATAAAATTGGGCAGGAACAAAATAGCTGCAAGTCAAAAGGTATTAAGCTAGATTTCCAGCTGGAACAAATTATATATGTGAATTATGATACTAAATTTTAAAAACAAGATATATGTGACCTAGATTATGGATCCTAGTCTCCTACTACTATTTTCCCTTTTCCACAAATAAAATGAATAGTACCATACACAGCCCAAAAATGATAGCTAGAGCTAAGTGGCAAAGATCGAGAAATTGAACCATAAGGCAAATCTAGGCTAATCCTAATAACCTGCCCGTTGTGAAAAATGGCTAGCAAGATTAGGCAAGATTAACAACCCAGATGTTCAGAACAGTACACCTCTTTTGTTCAGAAACCTATAGCTCTATATGCAACAAACTAAGTATACTATTATATTCAGTTTTTGAGACAACACAGGTAAAAAAATCAAAAGCATTGGCTGGGTTTTTTTCAAAAGAAATAAAAACTTGATCCTACAATCTCTCAATGAATAGTTGGTACCTCAGGAACATAAGACTATTAAAACATAAGACTACTAAACATTACAGAGAGGTGGCAGCACACCATTCAATATAGGCAAAAAATTAAAATTTAACTGACCATATACATATATGCATTATGAGCATATATCAATCTATTGTCCCAGCAAATAGTAGAAATTATCCAGGCAGTGAGAAAGTTACCTTTCTACTGGTAAGTGATGTGACATCATATTCTCCTTCCAAAATCCAAATAGTTCAAAACCTTAAAATCTGCAAGATGATACAATAAGGCATCAACAGCATGCAGTTTCAAAGGCCATATTTTTTTTCTCTACATGATGGGCCATAAATTTTCTTTACATGTATCGTAGATGACAGACTGAAATGACATGGATCCAATACTAATAACAACAAAGAATTGGTTTGTCAACAGGGGCATCAAAGACCTATTTAGACATAAGCTATGATCGTTCCAATAACAAATACGACGCAGGTGCATACAATCAAGGAACAACAAATAGTCAATCTGCAATCTGAAAAAAAAAACCAATAATGCAGAAGCAGAACTTTTAGAATTTCATATATACAATGCATGCATAATTCCAGATATATACTCTTGATCTGGTGCTGAAAATAAAAGGAACAAAATTACACCAAAAGAAAGGACAACTGTTGCATCTGACCTGTTATGGAGGCAATTCCCTAGCAGTCCATTTGTTGCTTGCTTCTTTACCTCAATATTATGTGTCAGTTTTCACAGGCAATGCTTCCTTATACAATAGATATATGTAAATTTCCATCAAACGGAGGCCAGCTTATTGGATTTCACAAGAAAGATTATCAGTCAAAAAGAAAATATAAAAACCTGCAAGATATCTATAATATTAGATACATAAGCATGCACACAAAAAAAGTTATACAATGATGAAACCATGTGCTGTCAACATTTCAATTGGATAAACATGATACCTACAAACTTCTGGCATCCATGCCACCCCGCCTGGCATTCCGGTTACCTACTGTCAACCCTGTCCAATATGGCCCATGGCTACCACTGCTTCTTCCCACAATCAAGCTGCATCAGGAAAGGGCACTACACAAGGCGTAGGGCATGGTCACCATAAACTAAAAAGCTTGTGTGTATCCTGCACCATCAGCGTTATCCGAGTATCAGATGGTCCAAATATTCACATTTACTCATCCATCAACGTGCAGTTAAATTATCTAGTACATGGTGGCTAGCGGTGATCATCATATTGTGATTTAGCCATTCTGTCGAACACATCACATGCATTTGGCAAGAAAATAGAAGAACGTCATTGTTTACCGTGGACTGCGGCCGACCTGCCACTGCACTGCCCGAGCTTGTTGCCATCATCGAACGTATTGATCTTGGTGTCGCCGCCGAACGCTGCTCACTTGGACTCGGGGTCGCTGCCGAACACCAGGCCTCGTCCCCCGCGGGAAGAGGGCCACCGGCGCCGAGGGCGCCGCCGCCGCAGTCGTCGGCGGAGCCACCCCCCGAAGACTTCCTCGTCATCTCATCCTCCACCGACATCGCTGCCGCCTCCGCCTTAGCACCCACCGCCGCCCGCCGCCGCCCGCCTCCGGCACCTTCGGGCCACAAGAGAAGTCACCGACTCCATCCCCGCCTCCGCCTCCCGCTTCGCCGTCGCCCTCTCCGCCACCGAAAAGCCAGTCCCCTCCTCCCCCTTCCCCGTCGACGACGCCGCCCACCACATCGACGCCACCGTCGACGCCTCCAGGATCATCGAGCACGCCACCGCCGCCCACATCGTCCTCTTCAGGGACAACCGCGACCCCTCCACATCTGGCAGCGGTGGCGGCGGCGGGGTGGGAGGGAGGGAAGCGGATGGGAAAGGGGGGGGGGACGGGCGAGCGCCGCGGCGGTGGCATTACGGGGTGGGAGACTGGGAGGGAGGGAGGCAGATGGGAAAGGGATCGGGCGGGCGTGTGACCTGCCGAGCAGAAAAAAAAAGGGTGAGGCAAGGGCCCACCTGGCGGCGCAGGTCGGGGGTGGTTACGCGGGCGGGTATGTTTCTTCGACGGTGAAAAAAGCAGAGGTGGGTCCGGCGGGTACGATGAATGGGGGCGGTAACAAAAGTTTTTCGTCGAGGGAGGGAAACGGTGAGAGGGAGGGAAAAATTTCTCTTCACTTTCCTATTTTCCGGTGGAGGGAGGGAAAAATTTCTCTTCACTTTCCTATTTTCCGGTGGAGGGAGGGAAAAATTTCTCTTCACTTTCCTATTTCCGGTGGAGGGAGCGGGCGCCCTGGAAATTTTTTGAAGGAGGGCTGTCAGGTGGGTCCGGTGTGCGAGGTGGGTTTCTTTTGGGTAAAAAGTGTTTCAATTTCCTTGGATCTTTACAGTATAGAAGATAACTATGTGAAAGAAATCATAAGCAGTAGGAGATTATTATCCTCCTTTCAATAGATCAACATAATTCGAGGATAACTGATGGTAAAGAGGCATATGCTTTTATATATATTTATGTGGTCAACTACTGATTTTTCTATTGACTCTTGGTTAATGGATGTATGAGGCAAAAGACATGAAGCTCACAAAGCAGATACACTCTCGACTTATTGAGACCACCTCCACTCGTATGAGTGGTAAGAGTCATGGCACTCGGTCCATGTTCCGGTACCGAGTAGCATGTGCCGAAAATCATTATACCGGCTCTTTAGCGAGTACTTCTGAATGAAACCTATAACTGTCTTCTGAAGTTGTGTGGCACCTGAGAGGATGGACTGCAAGAACCTGAGTTCACAATCGGTTCCGGTTACTCCACTAAATTCTGCTTCCACGAGGTGAATGAACGAGATTTTATTGGATTTCCAGTGGTCGCATGTGCAACCTGGCATACAAACCAATCCGCCAGCGCATAGAGATTGCTGGTGCTGTAAGGATTATAACATGATTTAGTGCATTGATGATATAAGGAAGTAATAAGGTAGTGTGACTTGATGGAATTATGAGAAATTGCTGCTTACCTCTTTGATGCGGTAAGCCAACAGTAGGTTGAGGTGTCTGATATTGTTGAATGCTGTAAGGAGACTTGCTACACAATCCCCAACGGATCCGGTCCCACGTAGGAAAAACACGAATCTTCAAAGATCGCACATGACCAAGTTGCGGTATCCTATCTTTGATTATGTCAACGTCATACCATCTTTCCTGATAAACGATTGACCAACACAAATACTATGTTACTATAATAAGCAACCGGAAAAAATATTATCAATAAAGGTCAACTTTGACTAAGAAGCTAGCGCGCTATAAGTAGATGACACGAGCAAAACACAGTTTGATGGCCCATCAAGCCAACCTTGGTTTAATTAACTATAGTTCGGGGAATGCAGTAAGAACAAATACACAGGTCTATATATAGATGAAATATGTATATGGCCGGCTAGCTAAGAGATTATATATTTATATAAACAAAAATCATGCATACAAAATCAGATGTATATTTATATAAAAAAAGTAGACGGAATTTACACGCTCATCATTTTATACTATAGTTCACTTTAAAATTGTCCTATTTTAAACTGATCTAACTCTGCCCAAATTTTTAGGGAAAATGTATTAACAAACATAGTAAATATAGTATCATGAGATATTTTCTAGTGAATTTAATGGAACCAATCGGATGTTGTAAATGTTTGTGTCTGTTTTCTATATATATAAACTTGGTAAGTTAAAGAAATACAACTTAGAAGAAATCTACAGCGAACTGTATATGTTTTGAAGCGAAAGGAGCAGTATAATTGTGGTGGTGTGAAACTAGCTAGGTGCGTACCGTAACATGAAGATCAAGACGCAGGCAGGTGGTCGAGCTACTGCTACGCCGCAGGAGGTTGATGCTGCCATGGTTATCATCTCGACCATGTTGGTGCGTATGCGAGTACAAGTCAACCTTGAGGTGGGATACATAGGGGAAGTCCCGATGGATGATCAGCAAGCGGTTTCTCCGACACGTGAGCTTCTCCAACCTCGGAACCGAGGCCGCCACGAGCGACTCCAGGTCGTGGCAGTTCTTGATGCCGAGAATCCGGAGGCTTGGAGTCCTCAGCTCCAGCGATCTCATACCGTCCACGTGGTCCAGTGACAGCTCCGTGAGCACGGCGGCCTCGACCAGTATGCTTTGCTGCTCGGGAAGGGTGACGTAGGACATGGAAAGCTTCCGTAGGCTCGGGCAGGAAGACGACGACACGAGGCGAGCAAGGTTGGCGACATGGTCGTCGCCTGCTACCTCAAAGTTGTCAAGGGTGAGATCCGTGAGTGACGCGAACACCACGGCGGCGGGGAGCCGGACTCCGGCGTCACCCAAGTCCAAATGCATGGCCTCCAGCTTCGCTGAGCTAGGAAGCTCGGCGAGAGATATCATAGCCGGCGGCGCCGCCTCCTCTTCGCTCCGGCTCCTCCCGTCGTGGTCCTCCGCCTCCTCGTCGGAGTCGTCGTCGTCGTCAGGTAGATAGAGCTCCAAGTGAAGAGACCTCACGCCGTGCCGCACGGCGTAGTGAATCCACCTCTCCGCCGCTCCGGTGGACGGCGGCACGAGCCGCCGCCGCCGTCGCCAGAGCGCGCGGCACGGAGCGCGAGGGTGTCGTCGACGAAGGCGATGAATCCCTGGGCGCTCCCGCCGCTCTCGAACCACGGCCCGGAGGTGAAGCGGAGCGCGGGGACGCGTCGCCAGAGGCCGCGCCACCGGCGCGAGAGCGCGCCCGTGCGCACCACGTCCCTCGCGTGTTCCGCTAGGCCCAGGATGTGGACGAGCACGTCGTCGCAGAGCCCGCTGAGAAGGTCGCCGGCGCCGGCGTTGGCTTCGTGGCCGGCAGGTGCACCGCCGGGTTGTTTCGCCTCGTCCAAGTCGCCGTGCTTCGTCGACTCCATGGCCGCCGGATCTGTGCTCTCTCGATCTATGCTTGTACACAGGATGAGATTATTCGGTATGCACGGCAGGAAATTAACTTTCGTGACAATCGCAACATGAACCGAATACGGTCACGATCAGCAGTTCAGCACGAGAGTCCGTTTCTCGTACATCACACACACCAGCAACAGACAGGCAGGCTCAAAGTGGTGGGCCGAGTTTTGTGTTTGGCCTGTGTTAATCGGGCAGATATATGGGCCTCCATAGAAAAGTTCGGCCTGGTAAATCGAGGCATCGCCGCCGCAGAGATTCTGACTCCAACGGCCCAAGATAAATGCTCTGGTACGATGGGCCTCCTGCCTCCAGACAAAAGCTGAGCCCGTTCAGTGCGGGCTTCCGACCTTCCAGTGGCCCACTGGCCCAGTTTTTTTTAAAAAAATCTTATATACTGTACTCCCTCCGGTTTGGTAAAAGAAGTCGTTTTGGACAAGGTTTGAGTCAAACATTGGAAATATAAATCATAAATAACATTTAAATAGTTGAGTTTGGAAATGTGAAAATTATATAAATAGATTGGTCTTAAAAATTATTTTCATAAAAGTATACATACATAACTTTTCAAAAAAATATTTTTGTAGAAAAGAGAAGTCAAAATTGTGCTTTGATGACCGTGTTGCTGTCTTAAACGACTTCTTTTACGAAACCGAAGGAGGGAGTATTCCGTAGAAGTGCAAGCGACGTGAGAGCGACGACCGCCAGCAGGGAGCAGCAGCAGCAGTTGGATCCATCTTTTCCTCGAAAGAAAAAAAATAGAAGTGGTTTGATCTAGCAGGACTGTTTGCGCTGACAGGGTCGCTCAGCTGCTGACTTCAGCAGTGCGAGAACCTATCACAGGCTGCGGATCTGAGAACCATCAATTTTTTCTTCAAATTTGAGATAATATCTTAACTTCGCATTAAAATTGTGTGATTGCAATGTATGAATACATTAAGACAATGTAAATTGTAACGCTTGATTTTGGTTCAGTCGATCGTTAAAAGTTCACCCCAGCTGGTTTTTCCCTAGCTACGCCACCGGGCTCACAACTGGGCTCACAGTAACCCCGTATCACGAGACTAGCGTTTCTACTCCTCGTCAATTACTACGCGAGAACCAAATCTACTCCGTAGTTTTTATTTTTAGCATCTCACTGTCTGCCGAACGAAAAAGGTTGTTTCGGTATCTGAATCTGTAAATTAGAATCCGGCAGTCTGATGCTAACATTTCTGGTTGCAAAATTGATTTCAAATGCTTGGTTAGCTGCTGACACGGCTTCCGAATTCTCTACCATCTAACCACGTCACCAGATCTCAGCTCATTTTTTTCCGACACCAGCTTCACTTTTCCATAAGACCAAAAAGTCCAGGACATCAACGCATGCAGTGCCATTCTTATATTACAGCTTACAGCACGAGGAAAAAGAAGAGTCACCCACTGATACCAGAAAGAAGGAAGCTCCAAGACGGCATGGCGCATGGCGCCAACCACAGCGAAACAAGAGAGGTTCACAAGACGGCCACAGGGAAGAAACCAAAGCTGCATTTAACTGTTCAGGGGCCAGGCCATGGTGGTGGACGTACGCAGGCGGGTCGAAGAAGACGACGAAGGGAGGAGACACACCAGCACACAGGCTCCACACAGTCGCCAGCGCTCGGTGCCCCCACACCCGTAACGGATCCTAGGCTACGCTAAGCTTTGGCTTCTCAGATTTTTTTTTCCTTTTTTTTTCGTCCTTCAGACGGCAATCGCCGGCGGCGGCGCCGCCCAGAACTGGGCGTTCTTCACCTTGGAGACGCTGTTCAGCACCCCCAGCGGCGTCACGTCGCCGACCACCGTCACCTTCTTCGCCGCGAAGTCGATGTTGAACGATGTCACACCTGAAGTGCAAGTAGTTTGTGGTTATCAGAACCAGGAGAAAGGTTAATTTTGAGATACTGTGTCTTGAATTCTGAGAGAAAGATTCAGATCCTGAAGAAGAAATAGCTGTCAGGCAGGCTCACCTTCCATCTTGGAGAGGTGCTTCTTCACTTTCCCAGCGCATGCTTTGCAGTGCAGGGATACTTTCAGCACAACCACCTGATGAGATACCAACGCTAGAGCTCAGTTCATAGCAAGCATATGCGTATATATGTTGGTTTCAAAGAATTTGTAAAAAAAAAAGACAAACATGAAGCATCAAACTGAAGAGGTGTCTGTGCTAAAACTGTTAGTAATAAAAAAAAGTGTCATGCTGCGAGCTTCTGATATTAATCCAGTATGCCACAAAGCTGCAGTCATCCAGCAATTTTATTTTTATATGTAAAAATCTCTGTGCAATACAGAACCTTTAGCCAACTTTCTACAAAAGCCTCTCTGCATGTAATCATAGTATTTGGATAACTTCGGCTGGAAGTTCCAGGTATCAATCAAATGAAATATCATTACGGTTGTGTTTAGTTCCCAAAAACTTTCCAAAATTCTTTCTCCAAACTTCACTATTCACCTGTCACATCAAATCTCTCTCCTCATGAGCACTAAACATGGGTACATAAAAAAACTAGTTATATGGTTTTGATGTACACGACGTGACGAATCTTTTGAGTCTAGTTAGGTCATGGTAGGACAACAATTACCACAAACAAACGAAAAGTGCTATAGTGCGCTACAGTGTCTGATTTGACATTTTCACCAAATTTTCACTTTTCTTTTTTGGAACTAAACACAGTCTGCATCCTCCAAGCCCCACAGGGATATGATTACCAATGATAACACAATCTCACTAACGATTTTCTATTATTTTCTACTAGAGAAGAGTAGGGCCAAATATTAAAAGAAAAAAAAAGAACAAGTACTGCATGCTAGTCAGTGTTCAGTAATGATTCACAAGTGGAGAACTGTTTCTTTACCTGCTCCTGCGCCGGTGCGCTCTTCGCATCAGCTGCTTCACTTGCTTCCTCCCGCTTGGCATCAACGGCCGGGGCAGCCTCCACCTCCTGGATCTCTCCGGCGGCGGCGCGGCCGCTCAGCAGGTACCTGGACGAGCCGGCCGGGCTGACGAGGCCACCGCCGCTTGGGACGACGACAGCCTGCTTGTGCTGCTGCTGGGCTCTCTTGCCGTCGTGCCTGTGCGTCCTGGGCTCGGTGAGGGCCTGAGACAGAGGGCTGGCACTGGCAACGGCCTTGTGTGACCGGACCATCGGCTGCCGCTCCAGGCTAGGGCATATCGCCGTGGACGCCGGAGACGAGCACGAGAGGCCCTTCATGTCCCTGAAGAGCAGAGGAGCCATGGTGCAGTGACTAGTGAATGCTTTGGGTGTGTTGCTGAAATGGTGGTGGAATGGGCTGTGGAGTAAGGAAATACTGCTTATATAGCAGAGCACCACTTTGCTTTACATGGCAGTAACTCTTCTCAATTTCAGCGGAAAAAAAAGAAGAGAGAAGGAAAAAGAAAACACTTCTCAAAAGGCCAAAAGTGATGCTGGTGGTTGTCTGCTTAAAAAAAACTACAGATGTCATGCAGTGCCAAACAAGAAATTCAGGGGTGACCTGCAGCAAACTTATAATGTTGCTGGAAAATAGTTTGTTTTTTGTTCTTTTGTGCACAGCAAAGGCAGAGTTAGGCCCAAGAGTGTTAGGATCTCCACAATCTTTCACCCAGAAGTAGTGCTGTCAGATGTGCACAAGTTAAAAACTTGCAGGAAACGACACGAATTTTTAACTTTATCATCGCAGCCAGGCCACCGTGAAAGTCCTGACGTGTTTCAGATTTTCCAGCCACGTTGCTGTATGGTTCTTCAGCCGTCTGTATTTGCACCACAGAAAGCTCTATCATGAAATTAATATAGTAGTCAAGACTGATGTAACAAGCAATACTGAATTATTGATGCAGTAGTAGGGGCCTACCGAGTCTCTGGAAATATGCAAAAAATCCGTAAAATTTTGAACTGGTAGAATTATCGATAATCACGACACATTCATCATTCAGGGGCGTAGAGATCCTTCTGGTGTTCTTGAGATACACTGCTACTAGTTCTTTCAGGAACAGTCTGTAGTAAAAGTCGTCTCATTTTTCCTGGAAATAAATCGCTACATCTGCTGAAATTGAAAAGAAAGAAAAGTCCCGAATAATCGAGGGAATCCTCACAAATGGAAAACGAATAGTAAAGTTCGGATAACGTTCAATGTGTCAGGATAGCGATAGCCTCGCCCTCCATGAACGTCGTGCAGAGAAGGCAGCAAGAACCCCAGCGTCTTGACCGACGGCAGAGACAATCAAGGCCCACCACCATCTCCATGCATGTCCTCGCTCGGACTGGTGAAGCGTCCACAGCTGCGACCTTTTCAGAGGTTTTACTGACAGATCCCAGATGGTGGCGTACGAGTTCTTCCCGGTGTAGTTTTCGTTTGAATGAATGAACGAACGAACGAAGGAACCTGCAGGTGATTGGAGAGCCCTACCAAACATGTACGTACTCGTAATCATGGTCGGTTTCCGGGTAAAACGACAGCCCGTTGTTCAGCCCCATTTCCATGTGCGCCTAAGATGGTACTCTTTCCGTCCTATAATATAAGTATTTTTCGATTTCCGTGTATCATGTTTGACCATCCGTCTTATTCAAAAATAATTTTGTGAATATACTTCAAGTTTGACTTATTTGTTTTATATTTTTATAAATTTTTTAAATAAGACGGATGATAAAACGTAATGTCTGAAAGTTAACAAGACGGAGGGAGTAGAAACGACGCGAGAACACGCACCGCAGACGGCACCTACGACCACGAGCGGAATCCGATTCGTTTCCCCTTCCCTCCCCCCTGCTGCTCGCAAAACGGTTGGCCCGTCGGCGTCGCGGACTCCGCGGTCACCGCCTCGCTCCCAGGCCGCGCCCCGGGATCGCTGTCCGTCTCGGGTTCCTGTCAGCAATAACCGTATCCCGCGACGAGAAAGGCGCGTCGAGCTCCATGCGCGCGGGCTGCTGGACGGCCGCCGCCGGCCGGGGCGGCGCGCCGAGGCGAAGCTGCCGAATCGCCGCCGGTCTCACCACCAACCCGGCTCACCGTCTGGCGGCTGCATCCGCATGGCAAGGTGCCGCCCGTTGCGCGTGTCAGCGCTCCGCAGGCCGCAGCGGGTGCCGTGGCAGGTCGCGGGACACGAGACGAGCAGCGCGCACGTGACGGGCCGCCGTCGCGTTGCGAGCGAGTGAGTGTCCGTGGATCCTTGTTGGGGAAAATAATAAGGTACGCCAACGGCACCTTGTTTGGTGGGCCACGCACACGTTTCTTCTGGGTTTCAGCAGAGTTCCAACGGCGTGATGCCGAGTAGTAGTAAAAGGCCAAGTGCACCTAGAGTCCTAGACGTTACTCGAAGTGAAGCGAATTGCACATCATTTGTGTGCCTGGTCTGCTGTCTTTGGCGCCGGAGAGAAAATGCACGGCAAAGCATTTGATTTTGAACTCATCTGGCCGCGGTCTGTAATAGTGGAATTTGACGAACAGTAGTTGCCCGCGTACCATAGCTAGTGCCACCTTGGAATATTCACTGCACAAAAGTGCTGAAATTTGCGCACGTCGCCACTACGACCGTTTTTTTTTTAGGGAAACTACGACCGTATATAATCTTCTTCCTTTACAGAGCGAGAAGAGGATCTGAGAGGGAGAGGAGCCCAGATAATGGAGCAGCGTCCACCGAACGAACCTGGCTGGGCTCCTGCGAGCTCGGTGGCCCATCAACTGCTGGTGGGCATGGTCGGCGGCCCCCGAGAAAAAAGTTAAGCGAGCCATCTCCAGCTTGGGTCTGTTTAGGCCCCGTTTGGAAGGGATTATCGATTTTCAAAAGATAGATTTTGGATGAATTTACAATATGTGCGGATTTTGCTGCGGCAGGAAGGCAAGTGGATTTACAATATGTGCGGATTTCCAACTCTTATCTGGCTCGGTTCTCGACTACGATGTGTGGCCCGCCCGGTTGTCGACCATAAAAATCCCATAGAGCGCGCGACGCGATGATAAGGTTGCTGACTCTCACAAAAATACTACTCCGTAGTCACTAGTCCCATAGACTGCTCACAAAAATGGTTGCTGACTGATCTAAAATACCAGTCACTAGTCACTACAGTACACCATGGCTTCTCTGCCTAAAACACTATATTGTCTAAAATACTGACTAGTCACTATATTGACTGCTTCAGCAGAGGAGCCATGCTGACTGCTCACAAATATAGACGCTTTTGAGTTCCAGTAGGTGATTTAAATTGTCTAAAATACTATTCTCTAAAATAAAATATTTAACAAAATTATATAAACTATGTTCTTCATTAAACTTTTTTATCATGTACGTATAAATTATGTGTGTATTAATATCACGGCGGGGCAGTATTGATGAAGAACATATTAGACTTTTTTAAAAAAAACTAAACATATGTATTTTAAAATAGAGGGTGTATATATTTAAAAAAAAAGAAAAAATGCTAAAACATGAAGCGATCAAGCAAAGCTCAACGCCACCAGAATGGACGTAGAGACGAAGGCATGTCATTAGGATTTTGGGGATTTAGGTTAGAGTCCAATTCATGGGGTGGAAGCTAAGGCAGGCAGACCGGACCACCGGGTCCCGGGCGGGAGCACCGCGGCCAGCAGCGGGTGGCACCGATTGGGTTATGACGATTGATGAGGGAGATCGTGGTACGGAGATACTCTGTTTGAAGAAGAAGGCAAGACTTTAAAAGGTTTTGAAGAAGAAGAAGAAGGAAGAAAGGGAAAGAAAAGAAAGAATCGTATCCTTGGGTCGTAGCAGCCCCAATTGTCGCCACTCCGTCCTACTACTTGCAAAAGATAGAATAACGCCTCCACGCACGCCAGTGAGACGTAAGCATTTGATTCTCATATACATGTCTGGTCTGGTCGGTGGAACTTGGTTCTACACAAGTACGTGGTAAATGAAAACTGTACTAATATGTGATTAGTCTCGCCACAAGATGACAACCAAATAATCTCCAAAGTCCTTGGCTACAACAGACTACCAGAGTTCATCCATTCAAGTCCCCGGATACGGCTTACACGAACAGATAGCGATTGGGATCAGAACGCGATGCCCTCAAACGCGACCACAAACAAGACGACAGACGCGACGCCATCGCATCTCTACGGAACTCGCCGGAGTGGGTAGTGGCAGATGCCGTCGCGCCCGATCGCCGGCCTGATTATTTTCCTCCTCTCGGTGCGCCCGCTCACGCAGAGATCGGGACGGGCTCCGCCTGCGGCCCGTCGCCGGCCGGGTTGGCCGTGGCCCCGTTGAGGAGCTCCGACACCCTCGCCGCGATGCTAAGCTTCGCCGCCGGCGAGACGCCGCGCTCCCCGATGATGGACTCCAGCACCGCCTCGCAGAGGCGCTTGTTCTCGATGGCCACGCCGCCGGACTCCGGCACCGACGAGTCCTTGGAGAACGCGACCTGCCATCGGATCGGATCAAGTCAGCGCGTGCTGTCACCTTCTGTTTTTTAGGTGGAAGAAAGAGATCGATCGAGAGAATTAATTGGTGATGGGGAGGGAATGAACTCACGGTGAGGGCGCCGGTGGGCGAGTGCGTGAAGAGGATGGACGCGCCGGGCGGGAACGTCTCGGGCTTGAAGGCCTCCTTGAACTTCTCAACGGCGGCGCCCTCGGCGTCCGTGTACGCGCCGGTGGCCTTCCAGTACGCGACGCAGTTCTCCGTCACCTTGCCCGCGTACTGCTCGCCCGTGAGCGGCAGGATCATCGTCACCCGCGTGAACTTCTCGAAGTCCCCTGCGACCACAGACAGCAGCGATCACGAGACCACCGTCAGTCGTCAGTCAGCTGCGCTCGCGTGAGAGGCGTACGAGGAACGAACGGCGCCAGTCTACGGCACGGGCGTGACGTGACGCCGTGGCTTCCTTCTTCTTTCTTACCCGTGACGACGTCGCGGAAGAAGGCGACGTCGGAGGCGAGCTCGTCCGCGGACTTCCCGGCCCACTTCTTCGCCAGCGCGGACACGGCCGCGGCCTCCTCCAGGTACACGCCGATGGCGGTGAACTTGATGAAGTTGCCGCCGATCTCCATCCCTCGAACACCTGCCGCGCACCAACAAACGAGGCATCCATCAGTCGAGTACCCATACATACTCTGCAATCTGGAGGCATGGGACGCAGCGCACCTGCGCCGGCGAGGAAGTGGGAGTTGCCGGAGCCCGGCGGGCGCGCCACCGGCGGGAAGACGACGCCGTCGACGGCCAACTCCGACACGGCCATGGTTGCGCAGCACAAGGGAGGCAGCCTGCGTGCAGATGCAACGTAACAAACAGGTGAAGTTTGTGCTTGTGTAAGGGGCAGGGCGGGGTAGTTGCGATATTTATGGGAATGGGTAGGCGAGAGCACGGGGTTTGGGTTAGCTGAGACGCGACACCCCAACAGTCTATATAGAACAGAGGCATACAAGACGCCACAAGATGTTGCCAAATTGCAGGCGTGCCATCGTATCCTATTCCAAATTTCCAACGAAAGTAAAATTGTAGCCTTCGACCTTTCACCACTTGGAGGTCAACCGCATGCTTTGACGCACGAGGCAGGCATGATCCTTTAGAGCCTTGAACCTGCCGGCAGCCTGCGCCTGCAGGTATATACTTCCTTTCAAGAACATGGCACATATTCTTCCTCCTTTACGTAGCCTGAACAGGGTAAATGAGCTCTTACATTTTTTTTCTTTTTTATAAGAAAAGAAAAGATATACAAAATTTTCTAGTACCATGTCAGCGTGGTAACTTTGCAATAAATTGGTGCTTCCGAGGGCATCGATAGTGGTAGTTGGCGCGATTGACGTGGCGAATTGATAACCAGTTTTGCGGCAGCAAGAAGCACCTTTCAATTCAGCGAAGTTGTTAAGTGATAACCATGATAGGGTCTGCAGAAGGGGAGGAGAAGAGTACAGAACACTAACGATCGTCATCAATATTCGTGTGAATGAATCTGAATACTTTTAAACCTTGCCAAACCTAGAACTAGGTGCTTTGTAGTAGTGCAAATCATCAGAGGTTTTAAGGTACCATAATTAGTTCATAAGCTTCTACCAGCTGTTCACCACGTTTTCATTCAGTACATTTTTCTAAAACTTCGGCATGGTTGCCACAATGAGATATAATTTTTCATGCTGTTGAGATGTCATGTCCATTAGCTACTACATATAATGATCTAATGCAGTTGTTCACCCAAAATTGACCAAAAGAACATGGCACGTATTCTTCCTTTCAAGAACAATACAATTGTCTGGGCACTACATTTTGTCCTCATTTACAGACTTCAACTCTCACAGACGACAAATTCTACAGAGAAATTCCCACTCTTACAAATCCTGCTCCAACTTGAGGAAGGAAAATGAATTTGACTACAGGTATCAACTAATCAAATATGATTCACAATATTTCTAATACCACCAGGGACACGGCAACTACCCCAAAAACCTTGTCAACCATAGGTTTAATTATAACAAAGAAAAAAGAGCATTGATCGTGAGAACCGAAGGAACTGACTACAAAATTCAAAGGAAAGAGACCTGTACTGCTACAATGTGTACACCCTACTACGGCCGTGGATACCTAACTGGACAGTAGCTCAATGACCAGCTCTTCCAAAAGATCATCTTTTATCATTTTCTCGATATCCCTTCCTGTCCTGTCGATGCAATCGGATAAATCTGGCCACTTCTGATCAAACCCTTTCTTCTCAGGCTTAGTTTGACTCGGTGCAAGTTCCTCCCGTCTCTGAGCTAACACCTGCAGGACTTTTTCCAACAGACCCTCTGAGCCCCATAGTGCAGCCAAGTTCCTGGAAGTATTGACCCAAGGTTGCATGTTTAAGCATGGAGCAAGGATTTGTGACAGTACTGTGTTGACCATATCGAATAAAAGCTTCCTCTCTGGTTTTGACCACTTAACAACTTTAGTGTACTTGTTTTCCAGCTTCTCAAATACATCATAGCCGGCAGTGCAGTCAAGCGACTGACACACCTTTTAAAGTTCATCCTCAGCAGTTCCATGAATGCCGGAAGCAATCAGTATATCCAGCAAGTAAGAAAAGTCTCTTTCCTCTTCATCTTCAAAATCTTCAAGAATATCTTCAACCAACTGTACGGGTTCATCTTTGCTTGACTCCACTTCAGAGGATAAATATTCACTGGTAATGCCAATGCTACTCGCCTCTGCGGCAGTTTTTGTTGGTGTAAATGTGCCAAGCTCAAGCCTCAGTTGGAGATCTAAATGAAAACCATAAAGTTAACAACGATTAACACAAAACAGAAATATAGGGAAGTCATAACAGCCATGCAGAAATGTATGAAGGCATAAGCACTAACCGTGCATATCTGCAGACTCTCGCCTGATGTTTTCAGAATCGGAGCAATCTTCAGAAGGAGGTTCAAGCACCGATATTGGGCTAGCATGACCTATCTCTTTGCGGTAGATGATAGACGTAGAGTTTAGGCGTGCAGCATGAGGGCAATATACCTGTCAAAACATAGCATGAGATCACCTTTCCTATCTTGTATACGGAAAGCAAAACTAAAGATCCACATATATCTTTTTTACTTCAGTAAATTAATAATAAAATATAGTTCAGTTTTCCTCTGTTCTTATTTGGTTGAAAGAAGAAAGCAAGAAACCATGTACATAAATATCTTGCTAGTGTTTATGATTCAACAAACTCTAAACCATACAAGCATCGATGAATTGCAGTATCATGAGTAAATTATTAATCACAGATCTCAGTATCTACCTTTTTGAAGGTCATCTTCCATTGATCATCAGCACCCAAAGATGACCAGTTGGAGCTATCACTAGTGTCACTTGAAGACGATACTTGCAAATCATCAATGCTGTCACCTGAGGAAAAGCATACTATCTTCTTAGATTCACTGTATGCAGGGCTCCATAATTCTTCAGTTGCTTTTTGATTGAATAGATCTGAACAGCACAGTTGTTTTTTCTCGAACTAATGCATTATTTAACAAAGCCTGTGAATGTCTTCCCAATGAGGAACCAAGCTGGTCATGAACCTTCTCTGTATTTAGCAGGTCGTTTGCACCTCTAGAATTCACAATTTTGTGTCTTCGATTCAAAGCACTGATGCAGTTTTGGTTCTGATTACCATACCGTGGTTGACGTAGCATTGACATTTTCTCAGAAAGGGAACTGTCTGCGCTGTCTAAACCCATCTTTGAAGAAGCTGACCTTTTAGTGCTTCTGACCATTTGATAGCTGAAATCACCAAGACCACTGCAACTCTTCACTGTTGAAGGATTCTGCAAATTGCTGCTGGGATTGTTGAGATAATATTTAGACCGAATGGGCAATCCTGAAAAAATGCTGGTCGCATGACACAATTCTGAGGTTTTATTTTCTCTCTGCCATGGAGTAGAAGTTTTCTGCAAATCTACAAGAACTGCACCTGCAGCATCAAAACCATCCATTTCTGCCATCACCGAAGGTTGTGCTTGGTTGGTTTTTGTAATATTTCTTTTTGTTGGTTTTTGCCGGATCCCGGCGGGCGCGCCACCACCGGCGGGAAGACGACGCCGTCGACGGCCAACTCCGACACGGCCATGTTTGCGCAGCGCAAGGGAGAGGAACACAGGCGGCCTGCGTGCAGATGCAGCGTAAGGTAACAGGTGAAGTTTGTGCTTGTGTAAGGGGCAGGGTACGGTGGGGTGGTTGCTCACTTTCAAAAAAAAACGGTGGGGTGGTTGCGATTTTATGGGAACGAGCAGGCGAGAGCACGGGGATGGGTTAGCTGAGACGCGACATCCCAACTGTCTTATAGAGCAGAGAGATATTAAGACGCCAAAAGATCTTGCCAAATTGCAGGCCTGCCATCCTATCCGATTCCAACGAAAGTAAAATTGTAGCCTTCGACCTTCACCACTTGGAGGTCAATCGCATGCTTTGAAGATGCACGAAGCATGATCCTTAAAGCCTTGACCCTGCCAGCAGACTGCGCTCAGGCTCAGGCTACGTAACAAGGGCCAGATCCTAAATTTCCACCTTAAAGTTCACTGTATAAAAAAAAATTCTCATCACATTAAAATGTCGGCACGTGCATAGAGTACTAAATGTAGATAAAATCAAAAACTAATTGCATAATTTTGTTGTACTCTACGAGACGAACATTTTGAGCCAAATTAATCAATTTTTGGATAATTTTTCACACATACAAACAAAATGCTACAGTGTCGCAATGATTACAAAGAGACCCCAAACCTCCAAATTCCCACTCTCTTATTTTGCATCTAAACATGGTGAAGGTGTATACAATTTTTCCTTTTAACTAGCCCTTTACCCTTTTTTTATAAGGAAAACTATATGAATTTTTCTGGTATGATCTCATCGTGGCAACTTTGCAATAAATTGGTGCTTCCGACTTTCCGAGGGCTGTAGTTGGCGCGATTGACGTGGCGAATTGATATCTAATTTTGCCGTAGCATGAAGCACCATTCAATTCAGCGAAGTTGGTAAGTGATAACCATGATAGTGTCCGCGGAAAAGAGTACAAACACTAACAATCGTGATCAATATTCGTGTGAATGAACTTGAATAGTTTTTAATAAAACTTGCCGAACCTTGGACTAGGTGCTTTGTAGTAGTGCAAATTATCAGAGGTTTTAATGTACCATCTATTATATTAATACAACAGTGTTAAAAGGAGCCACCACGTTCGCCGAGAGGGCCAAGAAATTCCCACGTTAATCTAAAAAAGAGAAGAATATGTACCGTCATATTTTATAAAGATCTAACGGTCCATATTATTTTGTTAATCTACAAAAGTGAACAATATCTGCCGTCGGATTTTATGAAGATCTAACGGTCCATATTATTCTGTTAATCTACAAAAGTGAACAATATCCGCCGCCGAATTTTATAAAGATCCAACGGTCTAAACTATCTCAAAGAAGTCCATATTGAATACAATTATTTAAATATGTAGATTCAAAATATAAAAATAAGGATCCAAAGATCTTAGTGGACCTATGATTTAATGATAGGGATTTATCTCTATCTAATTATAAAGTAAGGATTGATTCAGCGATACGTCATAATTTTGCAAATAACCCCTTGATATTTTCAAGAATCAATCCGCTGTCCATAAGAGGCTTTTGTATTTTTCACTAAGAAGCCCTTTGAGTTCCATCAAATCAACCCATGGTCCTCCTGCAGACAGTCCCATACATATGCGCCGCTTCCTCTTGATCGCACGCAATAAAATGTAGAGCTGCTAGAAATCGACACGGATTTGCTTCCTACTACCGCGTACTCCGTATATATCTAGGAAACAATGCTAATTAAGCCTTCGGTAGTCGTATATATCTTGACTCTTGAGGCTGCCCGGAGCAGAGAGGGAGGGGCGCGCCGTGGTTGGGGCTGGTTCTGAACTGCTGACAGGCACCGGCGGCAGACTCGCGCTGAGCCGTGGAGAGACGGCCGAAGAACCGGAAGGCATCCAGAACATGGACCTGTACAATTCTTTTTTTTTTTTTGCATCGTGAGTAAAAGCCCCAGCTACAACTTGAACCTTGGTAATGCTATGGAAACTCCGCATTTTTCTGGGTAACATCTGACGATTCTAATGCTGCATTGCGTAAGCCAAAAGATAAGATCCTTTTAGTAATTATAGGATAAAGAATAAAACAAATAAAGATTTAAGTGTAAATCTCCCAGTCCAGTTTATTTTCATTTTTCTTGATACTACAATTAACAATTTTACGCACTTTGTATGAAAGATTTTAAAAGGCGTCGTTAAGAAAGGTAGGATGGATAACATGATTGCAAGATTTACAGGCTTCAAAAGGACATACAATGTTGATCGTTGGAAAATCACAAAAGACATTAATCCACATATTTTAAATAGCCTTTTTTAATTTTTCTTTTGCATAATAGATAACTGGTCGGAGACCATATTGGTTATAAACTCGAGATCCTATACTATGACGAAGAGCTTGATATAATTGGCCGGAGACCGTATTGGTTACGAACTCGAGATCTTATACTACAGCGAAGAGCTTGACGAAAAAAGGTTCAATGACAAGTGGATCCGTCGGCTGTCAAAAGAAGTTGACGAAAAAAGAGCCTGTCCGGTGGGGTCGTAGGAGGGGTAATGTTTCAATGATTTGTGGGCCTGTCGACCATCGAAAGTTTTGGTTTATAGTATAGATTAGTAATTAATTTATATTTTATCCATAGATTAAATAACAATTCTATACTTTATAACCGTAGCAACACACGGGCATTTTTGCTAGTGGTAGTATACGTACGGACTTTATTATATGAGGAAAGATGATTCCATAACCTATATCGAATACAAGTACTATGTCCTATGTTTCTTTCCTATATTGCATCACAATAGCTTATATATGGCCGTCACGAGGACATGTATGTCCACCAAGCCATTGAAAAGAAAAGGTTGCGTGAGTAGAGGAGAGGGGAGGGCTCCCCACGACAATGGAAGTAGACATGTTGATGTTGGGGTGCATGAAGAAGAGGGATCAAAGCAACATGAAAGCGAGATAGATGGAAGCAAAAAATGGATTAAAGCAAGACATGGAGTAGCCACATCATGGACAACCCTTCACTCAAAGCAGGTCTCATGGAATCCGGCGAGATTGATCCGTTATACAAATAAAGAATCCGGCGAGATTGATCCATTATACAAATAAAAAAGTAACTTGCGGCTAGCAATCTATTATTAGGATTTGGTTATAGCAAAGGAGGGGACGGAGAAGAAGTGGAGCGAAGAGGGACGAGGCCCCAGCTGCGTCAGATGAATCATCCACTGCTTCCCGATAGTGCAGGGCGCAAACAATGGATGTTCTTGAGCTCGGAGATTTAATAATAGAAATTATTATAGGGGTTGAAGAGCAGTTTGTGGTCACCCTGCTTAAATGCGCTGCCATAAGGCCGGCTCCAATGGTCCGAGCTAGCACTATCGTGTAGCTATAGTAGCACAGTGTCAGCACAGAGCTTTGGAAGTGATGCGCGTGAGAGAAAACTATCTCGGCAGCTGAACGAGCTTAGCGCTCTATGGCGCGACTGCCTTCCTATTCTTCTACTGTTTATAGAATAAAAAAACGAAAAAGCCAGCTCCAAGATAGCCCATTGGAGAAGGCCTAAGTGGTTGCTGGCTGGTGGCCATGAGATTAACTGTGATGCACAGAACACGATAATTTAGGTAATATATGGAAACTGCCCTGCAGCGCAAACTTCACAGATCCAGTCATGCCAAAATTGATCTAATTCAGACTGAGATGCTGGGATTCCAATGGTCACATCAATTTCAATGCAAGTGGTCAAATTAAATCATGTATCATCTCGCATTGCCACAACAGCAAAGCGATTTCCGGTGTTAGATTCAATTCACGTTGCACGCGCAGAAGGAGATGTAGTTGTAGCTCAGGCGAGTCAAATGCTCCGGACACATCATACATGGCGAGGAAGAAACGTGGTTGCCCGTGTGTCGCATCCGAGTAAAGACGTATATACTACCCTACAATCTATTGCAACCACCACTCGGACCACCCAAAAATTCTCATCTTCTAATCAACCAGAAAATCCTGATAGCGAGGTACTCTCCGTATCAAAATATTTGTTGCGTGTTGATTTTTCCGGATAACGTTTGACTATTCGTGATTAGAGTTAGCGACTAGCGATGCTGCAGCTTTTGATTGTTGCTCAAGTGGATCTCTGTACTGATTATTTAGCCTTCTCAACGGCACCCTGACAATCTTAGTTTGACGATCATCAGCACTAAAGAAGACGAGATGCACAAGCAATTTTTTGGTATGTGTAAATTTATTTGAGATTTTACCGTGCTCCTTTTAAATCTACGAAGCACTTAAATTTAAAATGAAATGTGTTCTCATCGGAAAAAATATATTGTAAGATTATGGCTTTGATTACTCTAAGCAACTAACTTAGCGTGTCACAGTTTGACAAAAATATTAAATTAGGAGACAAATGTATTACGTTTGGGGCATATATAAACTGACGTATTAGTGTTTGATGCTCACGTGCTTTTTTTAGTATGAAATCTGACTGTACTTACAGCAGTACCAATATTAACTGCACTATTTGCATAAAATATCTAGCAACCCGCGCTGTTTGCACGGACCACCTTGCTAGATGTTTGTAAAAAAGAGAAGAATTTGCACCGTCGGATTTTACGAAGAACCAAGGGTCATGAATAACTCTTATTGTGAAAAGAGCTATTTAGTGTATAATGGATAGGTAGAGCCAAAGAATGTGAACTATACAAGTTCACAATACCTTTTAATGAAATGAAAGAAAGGGCTTCGGTGTATAGAGAGGGCCTCGCCATTTAAAAGGGAACCATAGAAATGATAGAACCCACTGTTTTTTTAATATCGTCATAATTTGTTATTTCTATGCGAAATAACTGAAGAGAATAGAATAAAAATCGTGGTTGGGAAGGTTATAGTAGCAAAAGCCATTGGAATTTATATTTTATATATCGGGATAATCCGTTTTGTTATTAATGGAAAAAACTGGGTTAAAAGAAAAGAAGAGAAATCATTAGAATTTAGAATAGTTAATTAAAAAGATAGAATATAATTTAGAAAATTGGGTTAATCCAACTACTAAATATAATTAAATTTAGAATAAAAAATAAAAAGATAGAATTTGATTTCTATACGGATTGGAGGCAAACAATCGAATTATTATGGCATCTATATACCCTGTTATAATTAACCGCACAAAAGCTTGCAAATCACATTCCAAAGTCTAATATTGTCTTTCCAGCAGAGGATCTAGAACAAAACATTCAAAAGTATTGCTCACATGAGCTCTCGAGGAAGAAATAAGCCATGTAGCGATACATACAACTGAATGTGTCTCATATAGGATATTTTACTACAAATGCAATATACTATAGTATTAAAATGAGGCACCATATTCACTGAGAGGGTCAAAAAATTTCCATGTTGATCTAAAAAAAATTATACCATCAGATTTTATGAAGATCTAACGATCTCAAGAGTACATATTAAATATGATTAATAAATATCACCACACATAAATTCATAATAAATTATTGTGAAAAAAATAATAATATGACTTTCATATGAATTGAGTAAAATATCTAAATAAAGAGTTCACTAAGGTTGTTGGAACAAAAGGCATAAATAAACTTTTGAGGACGTTGCTCTTATTCCAATCAGCAAGACAAAGCCATCTACCATAGAGAATCACTGAGGAGTGAGACGGGCCGGGTCATGACAGATTCAATCGTTGGTTCATCTATGTGGTAGATAGCTAGAGTGGAGAGAGAGATAGAGATAATGAGGAATAAAAGATGCATAACACATGTCATTATTAGTGGTTATCCACAATATTATAAATAGAAAAGGACAAATTGAGGCAAGAAAACACTATATGGGCCTAACAAAAAATATACATATGTATATTATCATTATAATATATCACATAACAGAGTTGTTAAGGCTCAAACCTGCTTAGGGAGGCCAGCCATCATAGCATACCTATGACAAGCTAACCCCCGCCGGCGGCGGCCTTCCCGTCTCTAGAAGCTCTCACTATTGGCCAACCGTCCCCAAGCTAACTCGAGTGGCTTCTACTCTCTCACCCGGCCCTAGCCCACTAGATGTCCAACTACCTCCCCTGATCGGCTGTGTCTCTGTCGCCAACGACGGCACCCAAAAACCTGCCACCACAACCAGGCTTCCATGTTCATCTCCCCGGATTCATTTTCTATGGCTAGCGGCTTTGGATTCTCCAACAACACCCCTCCACACCACCACCACCCCTAAGGTCCTAAGTGGGGTCTACATATGCTGAAGAAGATAAAAAGTGCACGAAACCACCAAGCAAGATGTAGCGAATTCTTCTACGAGGCAGCATGTTTACTCCCATCCCTATGCAAAACTGTTAATACTAGGTGGTACCCCGCGCGATGCCGCGGGAATTTCTTAAATAATATTTGAAAACGTTAAATTGATTGCATAGCAATATTTTTTTTACAAATGACAGTATACATGATTTAAGATTAAATTTGAAAATAGAAACACTAAGGTAATTGCATGGCAATATTCTTTTGCAAACAATATTATAAAAAAACATGTTCATTTTGTTGAGAAATCATCTACGTATTTCTACCGTACGAATTTTATAGCATTATACTTGTAAAGACCATGGATACTATTGGTAATAGAAGACCGGTGGATGACATCTATTGTGTGAATTTTGTAGCATTGCACTCGCAAAGACCATGGATGATATTAGTCATAGAAGATCGATGGATGATATAAATGGATAGTCCTAGTGGATGGATGACGTGGCAAGCTTGCATGTTGAGAGAAATATGTAGTGGGGAGCTAAAACATAGTTTTCGTACGAATTTTGTAGCATTATACTTGTAGGGACCATGGATACTATTGGTAATAGAAGACTGGTGGATGACATCTACTGTGTGAATTTTGTAGCATTGCAATCGCAAAGACCATTGATGATATTAGTCATAGAAGATCGATGGATGACATAAATGGATAGTCCTAGTGGATGGATGACGTGGCAAGCTTGCATGTTGAGAGAAATATATAGTGGGGAGCTAAAACATAGTTTTGTATGATTGGCCATCACATAATTCATGTCGATTGCAGAGAGAGAGAGAGAGAGTCAAATGAGAAAGAGCATGGCAATGGAACATTTCAATTGGATATGTTCGGTTGGGCTATGTTTGGTTGTGCCAATTTACTGAGAACCAAGAATGAGCTATATAAGTTTGGTTGATCACGGCTGAATTGCTTCTATTTTGTATTATTATTTTTAATTAATTAATAATTATAGAAGCACCACAACCAATTATATTATCAAAACAAAATCTAAAAGTACGGAAAAATATTGCAAGTATTTTTAAAAGCAAGAAAACTAAAATTATTACTGAATAAAATGACTAGCTACCTGCGCTGTTTGCGCGGGCCACCTTGCTAGTTATTAGTACATAAGCTTCTGCCAGCTGTTCACCACGTTTTCATTCAGTACAGCAGGGTTGCCACAATGAGAGGACACGGGTCCGTCCGCCATTTTACCGTGACCCTCCCCGTAGCCGAGAGTTTACGGTAAATCCGTCCTTGAGGATGCCGTAGCGTGCCCCGGTGTAGATAGCCTAATTCTTCATGCTGTTGAGATGTCATGTCTATTAGTAGCTACTAAATACAATGATCTACAGTAGTTCACCCAAAATTGACCAAAAGAACATGGCCCATATTCTTCATTTCAAGAACCTGACTGGGCGGGCTCCTGCAAGCTCGGTGGCGCATCAACTGCTGGTGGGCAGGGTCGGCGGCCCGCGAGAAAAAGTTAAGCGGGTCATCTCCATCCTGGGCCTGTTTACAATATGTGCGGATTTTGCTGCGGCAGGAAGGCAAGTGGGCTAGGTGCTCCAACTCTCATCTGGCTCGGTTCTCCACGACGATGTGTGGCCCGCTACGGTTGCTGGTTGGCAGGTTGCTGACTCTCACAAAAATACTAGTCACTAGTCCTATAAACTGCTCACAAAGGCCTTGTTTAGATGTCAAAGTTTGGACATCATAAATGATGCACTGTAGCATTCGTTTGTATTTATGAATAATTATTCAAAAATTGATTAATTAGGCTCAAAATGTTCGTCTCGCAAAGTAAAAAAACTGTGAAATTAGTTTTTGATTTCATCTACATTTAGCACTTCATACATGTGCCGTCATTTTGATACGATGAAAATCTTCTTTTTGCATAGTGGAATTTGGGAACTAAACAAGGGCATGGTTGCTGACTTCAGTGACTTGGTCTAAAATACTAGTCAATACTCAATAGTCACTAGTCACTATAGCTACACCATGACTCCTCTGCCTAAAATAATGTATTGTCTAAAATACTGACTAGTCACTGTATTGACTGCTCAGCACTCCTCTGCCTAAAACATTATATATTGTCTAAAATACTGACTAGTCACTATATTGACTGCTCAGCAGAGGAGCCATGCTGACTGCTCACAAATATAGACGCTTCTGAGTTCCAATAGGTGATTTAAATTATCTAAAATACTATTCTCTAAAATAAAATATTTAACAATATTTATATAAACTATGTTCTTCATTAAACTTTTTTATCATGTACGTATAAATTATGTATTTATCAATATCGCGCTTGTGGCGGGGCAGTGTTGATGAAGAACACATTAGACTTTTTTTAGAAAACTAAACATACGTATTTTAAAATAGAGTGAGTATAGTTTAAAAAATTGCTAAAACATGAAGCAATCAAGCAAAGCTCAAGGCCACCAGAATGGACGTAGAGATGAAGGGATGTCTTTAGGATTTTGGGGATTTAGGTTAGAGTCCAATCCGTGGGGTCTCAGCGATTTGGATGGTGGAACTGTGGAAGGCAGGCCGGACCGGGTCCCGGGCGGGAGCACGGCGGCCAGCTCGCACGGCACCGATGGGCCGGTGATGGAGATTGATGAGGGAGATCGTGGTACGGAGATACTCTGTATGGTGAAGAAGAAGGAAAGACTTGCAACATTTTGAAGAGGAAGAAAGGGAAAGCGAAGAAAGAAGCGTCTTCTTGGGTCGTGGCAGCCCCATTTGTCATCACTCCCGCCCTACTTGCAAAGATAGAATATACCTCCACGCACACCACGTGAGACGTACGCATTTGATTTTCCATATACCTATCTGATCTGGTCTGGTAGACGTAAGTATATGAAAACTGTACCATGTTATTAGTCTCGCCACAAGAAAACTAATAATCTCCCAAGTCCTTGGCTGCTGCAACAGTCAGCCGGAGTTTAATTTCTTTATTCATCCATTCAGGTCCCCCGACACGGCTCACAAGACGACAGACGCGACGCCACGGCATCTCTACTGAACTCGCCGGAGTGCATGGTAGTGGCAGATGCCGTCGCCGTCGCGCCGCCCGATGGCCTGCCTGGTTATTTCCTCCTGTCGGCCCCGCCGCTCACGCAGAGACCGTGGCCCCCTGGAGGAGCTCCGACATCCTCGCCGCGATGCTCAGCTTCGCCGCCGGCGAGACGCCACGCTCCCCGATGATGGAGTCCAGCACCGCCTCGCTGAGGGGCTTGTTCTCGATCGCCACGCCGCCGGTCTCCGGCACCGACGAGCCCTTGGAGAACGCGACCTGCCAGCCACACACACACACACACACATATATATATACACATATCATGTCAGCGGAGCGCCTTCTGTTTTTTATTAGGTGGATGGGAAAAAGAGATCAATCGAGAGAATTGGTGGTGAGGCAGGCAGGGGAAGTACTCACGGTGAGGACTCCGGTGGGCGACTGCATGAAGAGGATGGACTTGCCGGGCGGGAGCGTCTCGGGCTTGAACGTCTCCTTGAACTTCTCCACGGCGGCGGCCTCGGCGTCCGTGTACGCGCCGGCGGCCTTCATGATTGCGACGCAGTTCTCCATCACCTTGGCCGCGAACTCCTCGCCCGTGAGCGGCTTGAGCGTCGTCAGCCGCGTGAACTTCTCGAAGTCCCCTGCGACCAACCACAGCATCGATCACGGCCACCGTCAGCCAGTCAGTCAGCTGCGTTCGCGTGAGACGTGGCGTACATGACGTCGTGGCTGGCTTCATGTTGAGTCACGGCCGGCCATTGTTCTTTCTTACCCGTGACGACGTCGCGGAAGAAGGCGACGTCGGAGGCGAGCTCGTCGGCGGACTTCCCGGCCCACTTCTTCGCCAGCGCGGGCACGGCCGCGGCCTCCTCCAGGTACACGCCGGTGGCGGTGAACTTGATGAACTCGCCGCCGATCTGCAAACCTCGAAAACCTGGCGCTCGCAAACAAACGAGGCATCAGTCGCGAGTACCCACCCATGCATACAT
Source organism: Echinochloa phyllopogon (assembly GCA_033239725.1). Taxonomy (NCBI): domain Eukaryota; kingdom Viridiplantae; phylum Streptophyta; class Magnoliopsida; order Poales; family Poaceae; genus Echinochloa; species Echinochloa phyllopogon. The sequence continues at coordinate 2,224,973 of BTCW01000009.1, read as the reverse complement.
ACTCTGCAGAATCCGGTCAACAAACTCGAGCACCTGCGCCGGCGAGGAAGTGGGAGTTGCCGGAGCCCGGCGGGCGCGCCACCGCCGGCGGGAAGACGACGCCCTCGACGGTCAACCCCGAGACGGCCATGGTTGCGCAGCACAAGGGAGCGGAACACACAGGCAGCCCTGCGTGCAGATGCAACGTGAAGTATTGTGCTTGTGTACGGTGGGGTTATTGCGATTTTATAGGAACGAGCGAGCGAGCGAGCGAGCGAGAGCACGGGGATTGATTATAGAACAGAGGCATATACAACGAAAAGTAAAATTGTAGCCTTCGACGTTCACCACTTGGAGGTCAAACGCATGCTTTGACGCACGAGGCATTGTGATCCTTAAAAGCCTTGACAGGCCAGGCTACGTAACAAAAGGTACATACTTCCTTTCAATAACATGGCACATATTCTTCCTCCCTTACGTAGCCTGAACAGGGTTTTCTTTTCTTCTAAGTAAAAATATACAAAATTTTCAAGCATCATGTCATCGTGGCAACTTTGCAATAAATTGGTGCTTCCGAGGGCATCGATAGTGGTAGTCGGCGCGATTGACGTGGCGAGTTGGTATCCAGTTTTGCGGCAGCATGAAGCACCATTCAATTCAGCGAAGTTGGCAAGTGATAACCATGATAGTGTCTGCAGAAGGGGAGGAGAAGAGTACAGAACACTAACGATAGTGATCAATATTCGTGTGAATGAACTTGAATACTTTTAAACTTTGCCAAACCTAGAACTTGGTGCTTTGTAGTAGTGCAAATCATCAGAGGTACATAAGCTTCTGCCAGCTGTTCACCACGTTTTCATTCAGTACGTTTTTCTAAATCTTCGGCATGGTTGCCACAATGAGCTGTAATTTTTCATGCTGTTGAGATGCCATGTCTATTAGCTACTAAATACAATGATCTAATGCAGTTGTTCACCCAAAATTGACCAAACGAACATGGCACATACTCTTACTTTCAAGAACAATACAATTGTCTGGGCACAACATTTTGCCCTCATTTACAGACTTCAACTCTCACAGACGACAAATTCTACAGAGAAACTCCCACTTTTACAAATCCTGCTCCAACTTGAGGAAGGAAAATGAATTTGACTACAGGTATCAACTAATCCAATATGATTCACAATATTTCTAATACCACCAGGGACACGGCAACTACCCCAAAAACCTTGTCAACCATCGCTTTAATAATAACAAAGAAAAAAAGAGAATTGATCGTAAGGACTGAAGGAACTGACTACAAAATTCAAAGGAAAGAGACCTGTACTGCTACAATGTGTACACCCTACTACGGCCCTGGATACCTAACTGGACAGTAGCTCAATGACCAGCTCTTCCAAAAGATCATCTTTTATCATTTTCTCGATATCCCTTCCTGTCCTGTCGATGCAATCGGATAAATCTAGCCACTTCTGATCAAACCCTTTCTTCTCAGGCTTAGCTTTACTCGGTGCAAGTTCCTCCCGTCTCTGAGCTAACACCTGCAGGACTTTTTCCAACAGACCCTCTGAGCCCCATAGTGCAGCCAAGTTCCTGGAAGTATTGACCCAAGGTTGCATGTTTAAGCATGGAGCAAGGATTTGTGACAGTACTGTGTTGACCATATCGAATAAAAGCTTCCTCTCTGGTTTTGACCACTTAACAACTTTAGTGTACTTGTTTTCCAGCTTCTCAAATACATCATAGCCGGCAGGGCAGTCAAGCGACTGACACACCTTGTAAAGTTCATCCTCTGCAGTTCCATGAATGCCGGAAGCAATCAGTATATCCAGCAAGTAAGAAAAGTCTCTTTCCTCTTCATCTTCAAAATCTTCAAGAATATCTTCAACCAACTGTATGGGTTCGTCTTTACTTGACTCCACTTCAGAGGATAAATATTCACTGGTAATGCCAATGCTGCTCGCCTCTGCGGCAGTTTTTGTTGGTGTAAATGTGCCAAGCTCAAGCCTCAGTTGGAGATCTAATGAAAACCATAAAGTTAACAACGATTAACACAAAACAGAAATATAGGGAAGTCATAACAGCCATGCAGAAATGTATGAAGGCATAAGCACTAACCGTGCATATCTGCAGACTCTCGCCTGATGTTTTCAGAATCGGAGCAATCTTCAGATGGAGGTTCAAGCACCGATATTGGGCTAGCATGACCTATCTCTTTGCGGTAGATGACAGGCGTAGAGTTTAGGCGTGCAGCATGAGGGCAATATACCTGTCAAAAGATAGCATGGGATCAACCTTCCTATCTTGTATACGGAAAGCAAAACTAAAGATCCACATAACTCTTTTTTACTTCAGTAAATTAATAATAAAATATGGTTCAGTTTTCCTCTGTTCTTATTTGGTTGAAAGAAGAAAAAGCAAGAAACCATGCAAAAAAAAAACCTTGCTAGCGTTTCTGATTCAACAAACTCTAAACCATACAAGCATCGATGAATTGCAGTATCATGAGTACATTACCAATCACAGATCTCAGTATCTACCTTTTTGAAGGTCATCTTCCATTGATCATCAGCACCCAGAGATGACCAGTTGGAGCTATCACTACTGTCACTTGAAGACGATACGTGCAAATCATCAATGCTGTCACCTGAGGAAAAGCATACTATCTTCTCAGATTCACTGTATGCAGGGCTCCATAATTCTTCAGTTGCTTTTTGATTGAATAGATCTGAACAGCACAGTTGTTTTTCTCGAACTAATGCATTATTTAACAAAGCCAGTGAATGTCTTCCCAATGAGGAACCAAGCTGGTCATGAACCTTCTCTGTATTTAGCAGGTCGTTTGCACCTCTAGAATTCACAATTTTGTGTCTTCGATTCAAAGCACTGATGCGGTTATGGTTCTGATGATTACTACCATACCGTGGTTGACGTAGCATTGACTTTTTCTCAGAAAGGGAACTGTTTGCGCTGTCTAAACCCATCTTTGAAGAAGCTGACCTTTTAGTGCTTCTGACCAGTTGATAACTGAAATCACCGAGATCACTGCAACTCTTCACAGTTGAAGGATTCTGCAAATTGCTGCTGGGATTGTTGACATAATATTTCGGCCGAATGGGAAATCCTGAAAGATTGCTGGTCGCACGACACAATTCTGAGGTTTTATTCTCTCTCTGCCATGGAGTAGAAGTTTTCTGCAAATCGACAAGAACTGCACCTGCAGCATCAAAACCATCCATTTCTGCCATCACCGAAGGTTGTGCTTGGTTGGTTTTTGTAATATTTCTTTTTGACGGAAGACATCTCATATAACTTCCATAGGAGTTCTTATGCTTGAATTCCTCAATGTCGGAAGAAAGCTGTGTCAACACAATTACGTAAGAATGGTAAGAAAGCATTGAAGGACAACAACGCTTTTGAGCTGCAGAAGTATTTTGCAGGAGAACAAATTGTAGATAAATCAGTCGTGAGCATTCAAACAGCTTACATTATCTGTGGATCCACTGCTATATCTGAAATCTGATAGGGCTCCATGAACACGTCGTTGCTTGTCCACATGAGCAAACCCTGAGTACAAGTTAGAAGGGGACAAGAACGGGTCAACTCCAAATTATTCATATTTTTACCTTAATTACCCTACAATAACCATTCAAACATGTTACATCACTGCCCACGTTAATTAAAAAGCGACCAGAAGGCAACGCTGTGATTTTCTGTCCTTAGACGAATCCGGCCAATAAATAGATGAATCACATGGTACGACCAATTTATCCAGTCAAATTGTGCTGTTTGAATTTTCCCACGAGTGATAGCGCTCCTTGCACAGACAAAGACAATGGGAAAGTGGTAAATAAATGTTAAGATGCTCCGTTGGACTACTTTTAGCGTGATCTCTCTCCCCCAATTTCTGTTTGCTCGGAGCAACAAACGAGCAAGTAACCCAACGGTGCAAGCAAATTAGGCAACCCTCTCGCTTCCACGCTTAGGAGTTATGATGACACGCTACCACTGCTGGGCGGAGGAAGCAAGCACTACCTAGCATGGGAAATCAACCAACCAGATACAATCCCGCAGTCGTTTGAAAGCAATCGCACAAACTAGCCAACCGCCGCAGAGATTCATTTGGGAACAGTAGGCTCTGACCTTCCGCCACCCGCGGCGTCGCCGTGCTCGCCCCGCTCGGCGCCGCTGCGACCGTCCGGCTGACGACCCCGGCCCCTCCTCCTCCCGTCCGGCACGACCGCCGCGCCCACCTCCGCCTCCCGCTCCCGCTCGGCCCGCCCATCCACGCTCACCAGCAAGCAAGCCCGCCCAAGTCAACCCCGACGCGGGCCGTGATCCGGGGTCGCCTATTTGAGGCAGCCCGCGCCCGCGAGGAGATAGCGGGGAAGGGCTGGATTCCCGGGGAGCGGAGCGTCGCGTCGCGTCCCCTCGGGCGGGCGGGCCGCGCGGTGAGGAGAAGGGGAAGGGCGCGAGGAGGCCGGCGGGGCGCGTTCGGTGGCGGCGCTTCCGCTGCGCGGCAGCGGTTGGGTGGCGCCCCGCCCCCCGCCTTTTCAGGTCCCTTCCCCTTGTTCTCCTAGCACAAACTTTTTGTCCCTCGCGGCCTTGGCAACAGTGAGAGATTTTTGTCTTGCTGGTTACGGAGGCGCTGCTTCTCTGGGAGAAGAAGAAGATTTGACTGGTCTAAACCGCCGACGCGGCGGTGCTTATTGTGGTGATCCGTGGTCAGGTGGTTAGGCTAGGCGCTGCTGCGCTGGCGGCGATCCTGCGATGACGGGGCGTTCTCTGATTTGAACTTGCGATGATGTCGTACACGGATTATAGCGTGTGCGATTTGTAAACGTGGGGGGTAATTAAATCGGACCAAAATGTTGGACGGATGCGGGTATGTTGAAAGCAACAACATGCCCCTTGCGCGCGCGCGCCTTCCGCGAATAAGAAAATGCCGTCGCGAAAGCAGTAGGAACCCGTCTCGCTCCGCTCGTTCTCCGGCTGTTTTGCCGTAATAATTGTACCGTAATACGCCGTGATATTCCCCGCGTGCAATAATGGTTTGGATCGTTTAACTGATCGGGTGGATCTCGTCCGTCCCGCGTCACGATTTTAGCTGAGTGGTTATAGTTACTGCCGCTCTGCTGCATGGTGTATTATCCGCGTGGTTACGGTGGAGGACGGATTTTGTGGCTCATGATGGCGAGAGAATGATTAGTTGGACTCGACAGGCCCCGTTCCGCTGGCCGGCAAGGCAAAGGCGGCAGGCAGCACAAGGTATCCCAACTCCTGAGAGTTCAGTCTCGATAACAAACAAATAATGAACCTCGCCAGCTTTGGCTTCGGTTTGGCCCGGATAACGATTTTAGGTGGACTCGCATCAGTGGTCTGCTATTACGCCACGCGGCTGGACTTCCTCGTTTCATGAATGGCCCAGAGTGGAATCAGGTCTCTTCTACTGAACTTGTGCTGACAAATGCAACGAAATTATCAGCGTGTATGAACATAAGAGACTGGACTTTGTGTGTACCAAAACACTATCGTGACTTGACCTCATGCACAAGCGCAAGGAACGGATACCGAGAGAGAGAGATAACGCACGTCATCCAATTTTGAAATTCGGATTCGAAATCGCGCAGGTGGAGCGCGAGAAATTTCTTGTATCTTCGAGCGGCCGTGATCATGACATGTCTTGGGCTAGTTTAGTGGCCGGGGACAGTGCTTACGCAATGAGTGGGCTACTTTGCAAATAAGCAGGTCGGCAATGGACGGTGACTTGGCAACTACTCCCGCGCTGTGAGTTTGAACGGATCTTGGCTTGACAAACGGACTGCAATTTGTAGTTTCGTATAGAGTATTTTGTGCGCAAGAGTAGAGTGCTTATGAATCATGATATCCGCCGTATAGAGAGTGACGAGCCGTTAAAGAAATTCGAATGGTTTCAGTTCCAAAGGCGTTACCCGTCAGTTGGAGGAGCTTATATTTGAAGCGACTAGCATGATCAAAATGAGATTAGTTATTCCTCATATTTACATATAAGTCATTTTTAGTGTTTTTTTATAATGCTAATTGAAGCTTAGTTACTCTGCCTTCTCCATAGTACTCTTTTTGTTCAAAGAAGAGTATTCCTAAGTCAAACTATATCAGTTTCACTAAACTTATAGACAAAATTATCAACATTGATGACACAAAATATATATTATATAAAAATATATCTTATGATAAAGTAAACGATACTTATCTGGTATTATAAATATTGATAGTATACTTATTTGGTATTCTAAGTATTGATACTTTTTATAAATTTGATCAAAATTAAAAAAAATTGACTTAAAACAATTATAAGAAAACACTTGCTTTATTAAATAATTGTAAGATATGGCCCATAAAACTTGTATCGGCAAATTCTTAAAGAAAGTACTTCAATTATATCATAATTTCAGTGATTTTCATGCACATGTTCTAAACAATCATCCATAAAGCTGCACTGTGCATTGGTTCTACGTGTATGGTCTTCGAGTCTAAACATTAAATCGGAACAGTGAGTTAGTGAGCAGTTGAATGAACTACGAACACAACTTTTTTTTTAGCACAACTACGAACACAGCTAACTCTAAACAGGAAATGCATGGGCCTAATAATCTTATATGAATGGCCCAACTCAAGTAATAAACGGCCCACAGAAGCTGTCCACTAACAGGCCGGGTCACGAGTCACGACCCAACACAACATAACAGTAGTATGCCCCACTTCCCGGAAAAAAGTCCAAAGGCGGACCAGGTTCTACTACAACCCCACGCGAACGCGTGCGTCTCCTTCCTCTCTGATCGAGCCAGCGCCAGGCAACCTGGTGCCCTCACCCTCACCGTCACCGCGACGCCTCGGCCTCACCGCTCCACCGCCTGCCCCGCCTCCGCTTCTCGCGAGGCGACACCACCACGCGTAAGGATCGCGTCCCCACGCACGGACGCCACACCGCTCGGTCCGGCTCGCCATTCCGCCCTCCTGTTCGATTCGGTTGTTGGTGGGTTGTTTTGCGTTCCCGATCTGATCTAGCTATCTGTGATGTTAGGTATTGGGAGGTAGAGCGCGATGGCAGCGCCGCCGGCGAGGGCTCGAGCCGACTATGACTACCTCATCAAGTTGCTTCTCATCGGTGACAGCGGTGAGTTCGCCGGACCCCTCATCCCTATGAGAGTCGTATCTCGATCTGCGCGAGATCTGATGGTTTCGGGGACATGTTTCCTATTCCGTGTGATTTGGCGTTTCGATTGGCATCTGGTATCCGGATCAACCTCTACAGATGGTTGTGTAAAATGTGAATGGGGGCGAATGAAGCATCTGGACGGCACTTGCTGGTGTCACTTTTTTGTGTAACGTTCATATGTTTCGAGCGATTGTGTCCCCGCTTGCATTGACCAAGCGGGTGAAGAAATTTAATTGTTGTAATTAGATTAATCGGTACATCTAGAATTCAGGAATAATTTCTTGTCGATTCAGGATGTTCATTCCACAAGCACTGGAGGCTGTGCTCATCTTATTCTCAACAGTTACACAACTAGTAGCATACGCAAGTGGAGCATAGCTCTTTGCATCTTTGAGACTTTCTGAGCTTGTTATGTTCAGTGGTTAGTGAGCTCTCTATGGTTTAGCCCATTGGCTTGATAGTTAACATTGCCGTTTGTTTCCATGTAAAATTGACAATTTAAATGGTGCAATTTCCACATCAAAAGTAGAACATTGAATTTTTTCCCCAGCAATCCATGATTGAGGGCTCTGCTTGATATTTGGGAATTGTTGGGCTTCAAATGAATAGTCTCAGTCACAGATCACTTACCTAGATACAAATCCTCAAGTTGGAAGCTGAAATTCTGCCACTTATAAGATGATTGAAGTGTTTGTATTGCTATACCTTGTTTTGCATTTCCAATATATGGGCACGTTATTGTTCTCTTTGTCAGGAAAAAAAAAATATTCTGCCATTTACAGAAGCTTGTAAGTTGGTGCACAATTTTTTTCTTCTTTCCTCTTACCTGCAGCTCCTGACCAGTTTTGCTGTAGTGCCACTATGCTCTTATTTGAGCAGTGACATGAAGCTACATATAGCTTTGCATATCATTTGTCTCGTCTATATACACCTACATCTCATATTGGCATTGTTTATTCAGTAGGCAATTTTAGAGTCATCGAGTAGGGATGTTGTGGTGCGAGCTAGATTGTTTCTTATTGTCTTTTGTTGCTGGCATAGGTTTCTAATTCTGAAGTATATTTATAGGTGTTGGAAAAAGTTGTCTCCTGTTACGGTTTTCAGATGGCTCCTTCACCACTAGCTTCATCACTACTATTGGGTATGTAGAGTAAAATTACAAAATTTTCTGGTTGAGGAATGTTATTTGGGAAAGCTTCTGTGAACTTATGAATTGTGCCCACTGGATTCTCAAAACAGTATTGACTTCAAGATAAGGACTGTCGAGTTGGATGGCAAACGGATTAAGTTGCAGATCTGGGATACTGCAGGCCAAGAACGTTTCCGCACTATCACAACTGGTATACTTGTTTCCTTTGAGCAAACTAGTTTATATTTCTAAAAAAGTTAATGGCTGAAGCTGGTATTTTGTAATTTTTTTTGCAGCCTATTATCGGGGAGCTATGGGCATTTTACTTGTGTATGATGTCACGGATGAGTCGTCTTTTAATAGTACTGACTCTTGTGCTTAATTGTTGTTTGATATGATGCCTTGGCTTCTGATTATGATACTGTCATTATTACTGACTTGCAGACATTAGAAATTGGATCAGAAACATTGAACAACATGCCTCGGATAATGTGAACAAAATTCTTGTAGGCAATAAAGCTGATATGGATGAAAGCAAACGGGTACACAGTCCATTCCTACTTGTACTCTTATGTGATCTCTTAAACTTTATGTTTTTGAATAACTCTTGATTTATTTCTTGTAGGCTGTACCCACTTCAAAGGGGCAAGCTCTTGCTGATGAATATGGGATTAAGTTCTTTGAAACGGTTAGTGGAAGTTATAGCTTCTGTTATGGCATTCCTCTACTGTATCATAACTGATAATTTAATGTCACATTTCTCTGATCATATGTGCTCTTACATTTGATGTGTTAGTGATGCATAATTTATTTATTTATTTATTTTATCACAGAGTGCAAAGACAAACCTCAATGTCGAGCAGGTTTTCTTTTCAATAGCACGGGACATTAAACAGAGACTCTCAGAGACTGATTCGAAACCTGAGGTGCAACCCTTTTCATAAGTCGGATCTATCCACTTTCTTTCGGATAGCACCTTAGCTTAGCTCTCCTTGTTGTTTGCAGGATCGAACTATCAAGATCAAGGCGGAAGGGGATGCTGAGACAGCAGGGGCACAGAAATCAGCCTGCTGCGGCTCCTGAACAGTTGTCACTGCAAGACAGTGGTGTAATTTTTATCATTTTATTCTTTGCAGCAACACTCCTTGTGCATTTCTTAAGTTATCTCAATTGTCGGGATTTGGACAAATGGGTGTTAAGTCAGAACAATTACGTGCTATGTTTGGTGGAAAGTCAGGTCTTGATAACGATGAGCGCATATACAACTGGGTGACTGGTTTGATCTCGTGCAGGCTTACTAGGTAACATTGAATTTCGCTTTCTTCTATGTGTTCTGCGGTTACCTTTACTTGCAACACTTGGCTACGGTCCCCTTTCAAACATATAAATTTTTGCCTTGTCCCTTTGAAACCGGTTAGAATGTCCAATTTCTGTGAGAACTGGGAACTGAGCCGAGGGTTAAAACCCACTAATTCTAAGCGTGCCGTTGTTTTCCTCTGCGGCAGCAAAGACCGTTGACATTGAGAATTTCATGCTTTGTAGCTTGGTTACTGGTATTCACACGATCGAGCAGCTCGTGCCAAACCTAGGCATCAAGCGGTTTCGCTTCCACCCGCATAATACTTTCTTCTCATGATACTCTTTAACAACAGAAGTTACGTACAGGATCCTCTGGAACACATTTTACAACACTATACATAAATCAATCTTTTTTTTACAATCTTTTCTTTACAATGTTTATATCTAGCTACATATAAATCGTTCTCCGAAGGCCAAAAACCAAAAAACCAGAAACACGAAACCCAAAGTCTCACGATGGGGCAATGTTCAGATCCAAGTCCAAGCCCATCAGGCCTCTCGCTTCGTCAGGCTTCGTCTCGGCTTCGGCTAGCCCGCGGGAAGTGGCGGCGGTGGCGCTCACCGTCTCCTCGGCCACGGCGCGGTGGCGCCTCATGTGTCCTCCCAGCGCCTGCCCGAGCGCGAACTCGACGCCGCGCACCCGTGCGCGCGTGCCTTCGCCGGCGCGGCCTCGCACGCCCGTGGGCGCTTGTGGCTCGCGCGGTGGCCGCCCAACGCCTGGAACGACGGGAACCGGCGGCTGCACGTCTTGCACTCGAACACGCGCGCGAGCAGAAGCATGACCCCTTCGGCCACGCTGATGATGCCCATCTCCGCCGGCTCTTCCTGTCCGAACGTCAGCCTCTTCATCGTCACGGAATGCTTAGTTGCTGTTTAATTGTATGGGCGATACTACAGTGGTAGGTATTTATAGTCTGGAGATGACATTTTTTTGAGCTCCCTAAAGGGCCATTTGACTTGCTAACAGTTGACTTGCTGCTTCTTCGTGTTAATTAAATAAAGCACGATATAGTTGACTTGAGGGATGAATAAATGGGCATTGGTTAGATGAGGATGAAGAAATTTCCTGATGCGATCGCTTGCCTGGCCATAGTCCATAGAATTACTCTCCTCGCTTGGGTTAAACATTAACCCAACACATAGCTTTTGAAGTAAGCTACCCTCACTTGATCTTGTCTCATTCCTTGTCTGACACCACTAATGATGTTGCAATAATACTGTTAACTTGTCTAAATCTCACTGCAATTCCTTGTAGTATATAATTATTACTAGGCTAATTGGGTTTGTGTTGTCACAGCAGAACAGGCATTTTTATAAAAGAACAAAGAGCCAGCCGATCTCAATCTTGATTGGTCGGTTCAGGTAGGTGGTGTTATCTGTTATCTCTCCGGCCTTTTGACTCGCTACGCTAAATTCCCTATTGTTTGACAATCCTATCTGACTTTGGACGGATATTATTAACAACACTGGAAACCAATATCAACGAGGGATACACAACTACCTCGTTCCTCCAACTTGAAAATGAAAATGCTAATTGGAATGCAGTAAGCTGGTGAGCACTCCCTATGAACTTTATATATAGCAAGCGTGGATAGTACGTAGTACATAATGATCAATCTTATCACGTCATCCATGACCTTTACAGTTTATTCGATCTCTCTCTTTTTTTTTATCTCTCGCTCCTCCTTATATGGTAACAATCAGGCATCTCAGTGCGTTTTGAACAACACTAATGCAATTTGTTGTCTGAGTGATTGTAGTATAATGATGCATTTCATCATTCCCTGATTATTGCACAACTAACAAACCTTTCTAATGGCGTCTGTGTACATCACATAACCAAGTTGTTGAACTTGAAGAGGGACTTCTATTTTGTCTTAGCTAGCAGCCTGTGGACAAATCTGGGCCAGGCCAACTCCAACCAAACTGGGCCCCTAGACAACAGATCTGGCCCAATATACCGAGATTCGTTGAATGTAAGAGTTGTTGGGCTGGCCGGCTTGGCGGTTTCCGTCTACGCTCCGCCGCTTTATTCCTCGCCGGAGTGGAGTTCGAAGCGAACCAAAAACCCCAACTGCGAGCGCAGCCGCCTCCCCTCCTCGCCGTAGCCATGGCCGCTGCCGGCGTCGTCGCCGAGCCCAAGACCAAGTATGATCGCCAGCTCAGGTAACCCTTCGGTGCGCATCCGCGTTCGCCCTCCCCGTCTCCACGTGATCGATTTGTAGATTCCGAGTGCTTAGCGTCGACCGATCCTAGGGTTTAGGATTCTCCGACGACCGAATTACGCAATTGGGATCCAGTTTTAGCTCTGTTTGGATGTGTTGTTTCATCTAGGGTTAGGCTCCTTGTGTTATTCGGTTAGCTAGCGCTCTGATGCAGGGGGCATCTGATGTGGTTATGGACCTGCTCTCGTTTCCAGATTTTATGCGTGCAGGCCTTGCATTGGAGCTCGGGTTGCTTGCGCGTTATTGGGTACTGATTTAGTGTCTCTTAGTTCCATGGATTTTGTTAGTCTTTTTGGTGTGCCTTAAGTTGACATTCTGATGGAAAGTTGCAATTTAGTCGCGATTTACTGATTTTAGCTGATCATTGCTTAGTGGAATTGGGTACTTGGGGTTGCATTACCTAAGCTACACCACCACCTTAAGTTATACTTATGTACCTATCAATACCTTATCTAGAAAATACTATTATTGGTGTGAATCTCGGAACCTGCTTCCCTGCCAACTGTAGAAGATACACTGAATAAAAGTATTGTTCATTAGATGATCCTTGTCTAGGATGATGATTTTTGGTTCCTTAGGTGATCTTTTTCTAGGTTGATGATTTTTGGTTAATCATGACAACTGTTAGATGTCTTCCCCTGTTATAATCTGCGTGTTTTTGGACTCTTTGACTGATCATAGCATTATGATCAGAGGGTATTTACAGCCAGAAATTCAGCATTACCTACCAAATGTACTCATTACTTTGGCAATGTTACAGCGAAAAAATGTCCTGTTTCTCTAGTGCATAATTCTTCGTGTCAATTACGGCATAGGAAAAAAGAATGCTTTCACAACCATTGGTTTGCAAATTAAGGAAATTCATTTACTTCCATTTTGCCTGTGCTTTCCAATAGTTTATTATTCTTATTCTTTTATCTGCTTGTTTGATTTGCCCACTCAATCAGATGGTATACCCAGATATTGAAAGCTACCATTTGTTTTCTAACTAAGTACAGGATATGGGGTGATCAAGGACAGACTGCGCTGGAGAAGGCTAGCATATGCTTGCTTAATTGTGGCCCTACTGGAACTGAAGCACTGAAGAATCTCGTGCTTGGAGGAATAGGAAGTGTCACTGTTGTTGATGGCTCCAAAGTTGAAGCGTCTGATCTCGGGAATAATTTTTTATGTAATTTCTGTGATATGTGACTATAGCTGTTCTTCTGAATTCATCTCCCCCCGATATTGATGGAACTCATACTCCTGAATATTTTGAATGCAGTGGATCAGGGATGTTTGGGGCAACCAAGAGCTAAATCCATATGTTCTTTCCTACAAGAGCTGAACGATGCTGTTAAAGCGAAGTTTGTTGAGGAGACTCCAGCAACTTTGATAGACACTAATCCTTCATTCTTTTCCGAGTTCACTGTCGTCATTGCTACTCAGGTGTGTTCTTCCGCCAACTCTTAGGATGAATTGCAAAAGTATTTTCCTGTGTTGCTAGAAATTTTGGGTGTATAAATAGATATATATTTTTTATTGAAGGTTGAAAAAATGATTGAGAACTGAGAATCAATGGACTAGTAGAGGGTTTGCCTATAATTCTAACTTAGATTATTATAATGCTCTACATTTGTTCTTTCTAATGGACCAAATCTGTCGAGTAGAGTGGATGGTTGCTCGTGTTATATAGTTTGTCTATCTGAAATGCTAAGATACCAAATAGTGGATTACTTGATCCTCAATGGTTGATTATTCAATCAGTTTCATCTGAATTTTTTTTTACTGAAGCTTAATAAAGTTTCCTTTGCTTTCCATGGCCACAACTGGGCTCACTAACCAGAAGAGAATACATTTACAGTACTATTTTCTAGTCTGCGTAGCTGTTTCTTTTAACAGTAATTTTGATCTGTTGGTAGTACCACAGTTCAATTATTCCCTCGGTATTTTATTGTCACTGGTGCTACTGTTCTAGAAGAGTTCCTCACTCTTCATTTTAGAATGCACGAAAACCCTTGAAATAATTTTTAATGCAATGTTTTTTCATCTATGTTGCAGCTTCCGGAGAGTTCTTTACTGAAGCTAGATGATATCTGCAGAAAAGCAGATATTGTGTTGGTTGCTGCACGTTCGTATGGTCTAACTGGTCTGGTCAGGGTCAGCGTCAAGGTACTTTTGATATACGTACATCCAAACTTTAGCATGTCCACATGATTAATTATCACGGCAACACAGTCATAGCAAGACTTGGCGATTCCGAATGCTCTTTCATTCAACATTCAATTACCTGGCGTTGTTGTATGGCTAGGTGCTCTTTTCTGGCAATTCTGTCTATGCCACCTATTAACCATATTGGAAGGAATTCGCAGCACAAGCATTTTGGCCTTTTGGGAAGTTTGACGAATCTATTTATCTATTTTTGGTTAGGAACACTGTGTCATAGAATCAAAACCAGACCACTTCTTGGATGATCTGCGCCTTCACAATCCATGGGCTGAACTCAAGCAGTAAGAATATATGCATTCATTTCAAACAGCTGTCGTTGTACATGAGCAATGTTATTGTTGACACTTCTACTACACAGGTTTGCAAAATCAATTGACATAAACGATAAAGATCCTGTTGTGCACAAGCATACGCCATACATTGTTATCCTTGTGAGGCTTGCAGAAAAATGGGCAGATGCACATGATGGTAATTTACCTTCAACTAGGCAAGAGAAAAGGGAGTTTAAGGTACATTCTTTTTATTACTATTGACCCATGAAGTAAAGTGTTTTTATGACTGGCACTGACTAAACTGTTTCTTTTGTCAGGACCTGATTCGGGCCCATATGCTTAATTTAGATGAAGAAAATTACAAAGAAGCTGTGGAGTCTTCATATAAAGTCTCAGTCACTCCAGGAATCAGTAAGTTGGTTTTGCGTGTCCTTATCCCAGCAATAGTTTTAACAGGATCTACCTTTGATCCTCCTTGTACAGTACCAAAGCAAAGTTTACTTGAATTAGCAAGAAGTTACAACTCTTCTGTGCATAATCAGTGAACTTGGCATGTCCACCTAAATGCTGGATACTATGCTTATTAAGGCTTGGCATGTGCACTTATTGTCATCAGTTGAATCGGTAGTGATTTCACGCCCTTTTCTGAATCTGTAATATGGAAAATGTAAATTACCAGACTACTAATAATATACATATTTCACAAATATGCTCTGGATTTATTTGTAAATAGCCTTGATCCTGAACCTTTTATTGAATTATAGGTTTATGTTCTTATTGCTTAAGATGCCCAAATTCACTCATATTGACTTGTACAAAATGGTGCATGCAACAGAACAAATGTGCAGGTTCTAACATTGATTTCTGCTAGGTAATGAGATCCGCCAGATAATTGATGATAACTCTTCAGAAGTCAATTCATCCTCATCAGATTTCTGGATTTTAGTGGCTGCTTTGAAGGTATATACGTCATATTGCTATTGTAATGTACTGGATATTGACTTCTTTCACTAGTAATTAGTAATAGGCCACTCCATAGAAGCTAGCACACTATGCTTCCAAAAGTCTGTGGCCTCCTTTTCTGTTGTTGAAACCAGATCTGAAAGTTCTTTTCTTGGTATATCTTGCCACAAGCTTACTTCGTGCCAACTTTTGTGGCCATAAATGTAATTAAGGTGTCTAAAAAGTATTATTCAATTTTTTTTAGTGTGTGGACATGTGAATTTGAGTCCTGGCTGCACTTGTGCTAAAATCTGAGGCCACTAAAATAGTTGAGGTGCCTTAAACAGTATGTAATTTACCGTTCAACCTGGTATATTGTTGTTATCCTTTGACTCGCTTGGCTCCGTTCTAGATTTGCTTTGGGGTGACCGACTGAACTCCGCAAAAGTCAACCAAAGGACAAAGTCAGCCTTCTAGAGCTTGAAGTCTATCATTATAAACTTAAAGACTGAGGCAACTTTGGGCTTTGAAGGCTTCTAAGCTGAACCTATAGTTACATTTGCTGAATAAGTCCCAATTAGATCATAGAAGCCTTCGCAGCATGTGGAAGCTACTTGCATAATGAACCCAAGTTTTACAGTCCACAAGTAATCCTTCCTACCATGGTTTCCATAACTCGCACTGTTTTCTCTCTCTGTTTACAGGAATTTGTTGCAAATGAGGGAAATGGGGAGCTGCCTCTCGAGGGAACAATTCCTGACATGACTTCACTTACAGAGTAAGAGTCCTATAGTTGTCATCCAGCTTCTGCCGTCTTCAGATTTAAATTCTGCTACTGCAACTATATTCTTCTTTTTGTGTGTGAATATTGTAATGTTTCTCTTTTGTGATCTTACAGGTATTATGTAAGCCTACAGAAGATTTACCAAGCTAAGGCTGAAGCGGACTGTCTTGCCGTGGAGCACCGTGTAAAGGATATATTGAAGCGGATTGGTAGAGATCCAGATTCTATCTCAAGGGCATATATCAAAACATTTTGTAAAAATTCTAGAAAACTCAGGGTAAGCTGCTTTCTTCAGTTGACATGTGGAGCTTCTGTTTATTGTTGCAAAGTAACTTGACATCTTATTACATGATGCGCTCATCAGCTGTGACAGACTCATTTTAGTGCTTGGTGTTTTAGTTACCCATGCTAGAATGATATATTGGATATTTGGATAGAAGGTGGCTTGTAAGTTGTCACATGCTAAATGAGGCACAAAAGGTTCTCACTAAGGGACATATTTTACTACCTGTATGTTGCACCTATCAGGGGCTTTATGCTATTTTATAAGTTGTAAACGATCAATAGTGTGAATAGATAAAAAAAATCATTTTAATCTGGTTTTGTTGTCTATGCTGAATCATTTTCCAATGTTTAGGTCTGTAGATATCGTAGCATCGAGGACGAATTTAGCTCTCCCACTGTCTCTGAGGTTCAAAGGTATTTCACTGATGAAGACTACAGGTTAGCATCCATTGCACAGAATTTTCTGGTTCATGTCTTTGTATATATTGTTTTTATTAGTAAAGAGAGTTCTATGTTCCAGATTTTATGTTAATAATACTTGTATTAAATTTTTGCAATGTTGCTAAGCTAGTATGGCATGCACTTACTGGTCTAATGTTTCACCCCAAGACTAGGCAATTCTAGGATATTGCGTCGATTTTTTTTTAATGTGCCACCTTAAGACTTGTCAAATCTAGGATATGCTATCATTTCTTCGAAGATAAAAGAATATTTCTTGAAACTATGCAAAACCGCAAATGCTATCATGGATATGATTGTGGACTTCCAAATCAGAGATTTTTGGCCTTTTGGATTGATATTTCACCTTCGCATAATCCTTGGTTTGAATATTGTTTATGGATTATTTTTTGTTGAAATAGCTAGCCTGTGGTTTATATTTTAATTATTTTTCAGTGAAATGGCCTCACTAATGACTGTCAAATGTGTTGCTGCAGCTATGCAATGAACTTCTACATTTTACTACGCGCCGTTGATCGATTGGCTGCCAACTATAGCAGATTGCCTGGATTCTTTGACAGGTACTTGAGAAAAATGTTCATTTGGTGAACATTATTATCTCACCTGTAGACAAATGCTTCTGTTTTTTATAGTACTGATTATACACTGGATTCGATAGTGAGATTGATGAGGATATCCCTAGGCTGAAGACAGTTGCAGCTTCAGTGCTAAGTGAGATGGGGCTGAGCGGAGCATCCTTATCTGAGGATCTGATAACTGAGATGTGCCGGTTTGGGGGCGCAGAGATTCATCCAGTAGCTGCTTTTATTGGTGGTGTTGCTTCGCAAGAAGTAATAAAGGTCAGTTATGTGCTTGGCTGAAATTATTAGGGATATACACCTGATCTTACATGTTGTGTCCCCTTTAGACAACACTCCTAGATAGATATCGTTCTAGGATTCTACACAGCACTGAAAAAAATGTTAAAGGTTATCTTGAATTCGTAGGATTATATACACTTGGACATAAGCTAGAATAAACTTGTATTTGTAAATTGAAATGTATTATTGCTGATTACTGTTATTTTTCACCCTCCATCTTCCAGCTGGTCACCAAGCAGTTTGTGCCATTGCGGGGAATGTTTATATTCAACGGAATCGACCTTAAATCTCAAGTTTTGGAGCTATAATAACTTGGCTGTGGAGCGTTCGTCCTATAGGCTGCATTTGGATTGCCCCAGATTTTGCGCCATGGCCTTGCGTTGCAATGAAATCAGTTTGCCCATGTACTTATCCAACTATCCAAGATCAGATCTGAACTGCATCATTGTACCGACTTGTAGCCGAATTCGGATAATATAATATATTAATTAAGATGAGTGGCAGTCTCGCCAAAGTAGCTCTATTTAAGAATGCATTTAGATATCTAAATCGCTCTCTCTCCTGGAAGTATCTCGGCTGCTGTAATGTACCAATACTTGCGTCGTATGATCTACGCAAGTGCGTTGTAAATTCCTGATATCTCACGTGCCTGTTATGCTTACTGTATTTTAGTAGACCAGAGGAATGGTCCCCTTGCATCATACCGTAGACTGGTAAACCAAAGAAATGGCCAGACGTGACGATGCGAGTGACGGGATGCAACTCGCTAGCGGCTCGACATGTGCGCAAGCTGACGAAAACGACTAGTAATGCTTTAGTAGGAACAGTTCAACGGGAGTGTACGAGTAAGATAAGCGTGTCGGCTGAGCTGTTGGCGCTTTCATGGGGAGCACGTAGGCGCCGACATCACTGTGCGTATGCCCTCAGGTGTCCATCGGAAGGCCAAAAATCTCCACTCTCTGAAGGATATAGCCAGCTAATGGTAAACGGCCGGTGGTGTTCCTTTCGCGACGCGCTTGCCGTCAGACGAAGGCAAGAGACGTGTGACAGCGAAATGTGGTAGCTACAGGCAGTGCAGTTAACTTCCCAGGGTCACAATCACAATCATGTTCGGGAAGAGACAAAAAAAATTGAGCGGAAGACCCCATCAGTCTTCAGTGGCCTTTTTTGTTTTTGAGAAGAAGTCTTCAGCAGCTCTTGGCATGAATGCAAGAATATACTGTACCACATGTACGAGTATACATACGTATTTTTTATAGCAATAACGCGTTTCCTGTTATGGTTTGCTTCATGCTGCTGGCACCAGTACGTGGTTGTTGATCGGTAACGTAGCAGGCACAAGCTGTCGTCGGCAAGCATCATGATCGCCTGACCTTGCTACGGCCGGTGATGTCCACAAAAAGATCATAATCGCCTACATGTATGCAGTGGCTGATTGATTGGATAAGGCTGCTATAAACTGTAAGCTGTAAGCAATGAACTTCCCAAGATATTTCGCTCCGCGACCTTAATTAACAATCTGGA
Organism: Echinochloa phyllopogon; assembly: GCA_033239725.1. NCBI lineage: Eukaryota > Viridiplantae > Streptophyta > Magnoliopsida > Poales > Poaceae > Echinochloa > Echinochloa phyllopogon. The sequence goes on along the minus strand of BTCW01000009.1, from coordinate 2,205,749 downwards.
TCCACTGGATCATCGGAACGAAGTAAGCAACCGGACCTGTATGTGTGGGCCCGGAGCAGTGTCCGACCCCGTGTACTCTTCGTCCATGTCGACTACTAGTACGTAGTACTAGCTTGTTAACGCCAAGGCATTGCAAATTTGCAGTACCTTAACCGTGTCGATCGACAGAGACCTCCCATTGTCTTGGTCCACGTACGAGCTACCGTAGGTACGGAGTATTGATCAGAACAGATGCCACTTGTCCGGTAATTTAATACTGAGCGTGCTTATCTAATGTTGCTGCTCCCTTGGCACACAAGCATACCAACCACTATCTAACCGGCACGTACGTACATCATCGCCGCATCATGGGCCTCTGCACTAGCAAGTTAGCTGGGAGTAGACGATCGATCGAGTAGTTAGTGCCGGCGGCTTTTGTTGAACATCACTACGAGATTTAGTTAATAGGTTAATAGTGAGAGCACTCTCTAATCTTCCTCAATTCACAAATCCTTGTATGCCTCTACTTTTGCATGCATCTATAAAGTTCAGGTAGTCAATTTGCCTGCCGTAGTACAGTTCAAAAAAAAAGATTTAGTTAATCTGGAGTGGCTGCGGCGCGCTTCCAGAACAAAGTAGGGACATATATGAGCACATATCGGCGGCGGTTGGCCTCGATATGATGGTCAATTTGGCTCGCAGCCACCATATATGTCACGCCTGACTCGTCGACCACGTCCATAACGTGTTGAACTTGGGTTGGGTTCCAGTTTGTTTTGCTAGTAGTACCACCAGAAAAGGAAATTGAAGTGGGGTGTAATAATAAAGGTGTAGGCACAGCATCATCAGAATCGTGCCTGCCACGTCGTCTGATGGAACCTGGCTACTGGGAGTAGTAGTATCGAGTAGCTGACCAGGTACTAGTAGTTGGCAAGTGCCAACCAGTAACCACGCAGCTGGCGCGGCGGCGCACCTGCCTAGCTGCGCCGTTGCGTTCGCGTCGGCACCGCGCCAGCTAGCGGCGTCTCGGCTGCCAGGCTCGCGAGGCAAGCGGCCCGTTCACATTGGACTTGGACCGGCTCCGGCTTCAATTTCCACCCCGCGACCGCGAGGGAGGGAATTAACGGATGGATCAATTTATCCGCGCGTGGTAATTATCTGCATGCTTGCTTGCAGTTGCAGCCTGCACGGCCCTCCCACACGCCTTTCCCGTGCGAATCACGCGACCCCGCTGACGGCGGGATAGCTTGTGACCGCCGTCCCGGTTGCCCGGCCGAGTCGGAGCAAGCGGAAGCCCGCCTGGCGGTTGGCTGCGAAAGATGCTCCCGTATGCTGTGTGACAGGGCGGCATCGAATTTTTAGTGGACTAATAACAACTCAACCTTCCGTAGAACCCTTTTGTTTTTGAAACCGCACTTTACGTCGGGAGAAGCGCGCGGTCTACAAAACCCTCAGTGCACATGCGTCGAATTGACGGAGACAGGCCCGTCTGACCACACGTTACATTCGTATGACTTGCACAAGTATATATAGATACGTGTTTTATTTAGCACAAGTTTAGCTCTACATACAGTACGTCATTGCTTCTTTTTTTGAAACAAGCCTCTGGATCTGGAATTATCTGGATGCACCGTATAACAAGTACGGACTAGTCATCACCGCGCCAATGCAAGTTGTCAACCCGATTGGTACGCAGCATATGCAGTCAAGTAAGCAAAGATTGACGGATACTGTAATCTACTAGTGGGTTCACGATGGGTCGCTGCACACGTATTCACAAGAATCACGCTTCTCGATCTTCTAGCAACGGATGAACGAAGAACGGGATCCGTTGACCGCCCGTGCTTGACACCTCGATCAGTCTCATCTCATCACAGGGCAAGAAGCCCAGAACGTTCTAGACCCTTCCACCAGCTCGTCCGTGTCCAAACCCCAGGGTCGCAAGCCCCATACGCTCCGTCCCCATCCAGTCCTCCGCAATTATTTTAATTCCTTTTTTTCTAGTGGTCCCGTCGCCTCCGCTTATACTTGCAGTAAACAAATAATTAATAAACAAACCGGCCGCCGAATCCGGGGCGGCGGCGTTGCGTTGCGTTGCCCCCGCGGCTAAGCAAGAGCAACGAGGCCACCGGCCGCCACGCGCACCCCCGCGCGTACGAGCCGCGCCCATCCATCCACGTCGCGACGCGGCGCCGCGCGCTCCGGTGCGGTGCCTTCCCCCGATTGGTCAGGTCCCCCCACGCCACGTCGCCACCTCACCCTTTCCCTCTCCCCTCTCTTCGATTGATGTCGGTCGCCCCCACCAACTTGGCGCACACGTAAGCGCCCGCGCCCAAACCGACCTCTCAAGCCAACACGCAAAACCTATAAAAGGGTTCGCAACTCACCTAATAGCTCCGATCCTCACCCACAAACAAAATCTCAAAAACACACCTGCCGTCTGCGATCCACGCATCACCATCACTTGGAAGCTTACTGTACAATCGAGTAGAGAGGAGGGAGAACTAGAGAGAGAGAGATCAATTGGGATAATGAAGCACCAGAGGGAGCAGGAGGAGGAGGCGGTGTCGTTGGCGCTGTCGCTGAGCACGACGACGGACTCGTCCACGACCTCGGACTCCGCCACGGCGCCGCCGGCAGCCAAGCGGGCGCGGAGGAGGGGCCCTCTCGTGGCCACGTCCGGGGAGGGGGAGTTCGTCTGCAGGACCTGCAACCGGGCCTTCACCTCGTTCCAGGCGCTCGGCGGCCACCGGACCAGCCACCTGCGGGGCCGCCATGGCCTCGAGCTCGGCGTCGGCGCCAAGGCTCTCAGGCAGCACAAGCTGGCCGACAAGGACGCCGGCGACGTCAAGCAGCGGCGGCAGCAGCACGAGTGCCACATCTGCGGGCTCGGCTTCGAGATGGGGCAGGCGCTGGGCGGGCACATGAGGAGGCACCGCGAGGAGATGGGCGCCGCCGAGGCCGCCGACGCCTGGGTCTGGCGCAGCGTCGCACGACTACCGGAGGAGCTGGAGCTCCGCTCTCGCGCCGCCGCCGCCGACACGCCCGTCTTGCTCGAGCTCTTCGCCTAGATCGTCGTTCGTCGATCTGATTCGTCGCGCCTGCGGCTTTGGGCTTTTCTAACGCAGAGGACATGTAAATGATAGATATTGTTAATTTGGTCTCTCTTTAGATCTTTAGGGACTTGAAAGCATCATCTTTTGCTTTTGTAAGTATTGCCTGCTAGGAGGTTTTGGATGATTAGTGGTTCGATTTCAGATGTCATGTCACAGGACTGATTTCATCATACGCTATGCATATATTGTAGGACGATTATTCAATTCTTTGGTTCAAATGTTTGTAATCCAAACAATTGGTGTCAGAAATTCCGTTCGATTGTTGATCAATTCACACTGTCCATATGCTTGCGCGGATAATTCATTATCTGTCCCTCTCTTTTGTAAATGCGATGCGGCGTACGTACTACTGATCATACGCTTTTTAATTTTGGAGGACAATTCACATGTCCCTCTCTTTTGTAAATGCGTTGTATACCAACTATTGATGTCAGAACAAACTGCTGATCAGTTATAGAGCTCTTTTTCTTCTTATAGTTGTTTATATATATGGACTATATGCAAATTAGTTGGTTATCTGATATATAAGAACAATTAATTGTCACCCGATATATATCCGCCTTTTCATCGTAAATTTGTGCTTTTTGGGAGATCATATATAATCAAAGGAACAGACAAAAAAAAGAGAAAGGAACCTGAGCATGACTTTGTGATCGTGCAACAGCTTGCATCATCTAAGAATTCGAGGCCTTTCTTTCCGATTGGGGGATCGTCGGCAGATACCTGACCACGGCTAACGTGGAGTGCACGTTCGCTCGTACATACAAATCTACTATTTTTGGTCCCTCTTCGGTCCTGCAAGTCACCCCCTGATGACCTCTTCTTGTTCCTGGGCCCAATTAAGTACGATATATGAACCTTACACGAGGGGCTAGCTACTAGCTTTGATGGATGAGGATGACGCTACCTGTTCAATTTCTTCGCGGCGTAGTACAGGCGCACGATCGTAAGCAATCCTAACCGGATCACGTCATTTTCAGCTCAGGGTTGGCCAGCTGATCGATAAGATCCTGATTGATTTTTCCTTTTCTTAGAACTAAACCTTTCGACACATGGTTGCGATTAATCTCTTGTGTGTGGACTGGAATGCGCTCACGATTGACGTGGCGACGGATCGGCCGGCCGGAGTCGGAGCGGCATGCCCATCGGACACGTGGGCTAGGAGCACGTAGATACGTAAGTATGTACGTAGTACGTACACATTTTCTTTAGGACCAGCACGTAGGTACATCGGCAGTGAAGAGAAACTACGAGGAGAGATCGAGGCAGGAGTAGTCTAGTAGGAGAAGACACTGCGAAACATGCTCCCGTTCACACATGCGCACGCGCGTGCGCCTGCCATGAGAACAAACCAAAGGAAAAGAACAGTAGTATCAGCCTGTTCATTTCATTCTAGCCCGCAAGAGCAAAGCAAGACTGGTTTGACCTGACCATCGCGTCGTCAAAGCAACCGCGCGAGCGCTCTCGCTGCGACACTGCCTCTGCCAAGCAAAGCAAGCAAGCTACGACCAGTCTGCAGCAGGTGAAACCGTCCAGCCGCCTCCTTCACCGTGGCCCCCACGCCAGGCCCGCCTGCATCACCGTGGGGCCCACGCTTTTCTTAACACCGTCAGTTTCCGGTTCGCGGACCCTTCCAGTGCGTCGTGAGGCCAGCATATACGCTACGGCGAGGCAACCGCGTTATACTACCAAACGGAAGGTTCGCGTCGTTTTCCAACCGTTCGAGACGAGAAGAGTACTCGCCCGCGGGACGACGCGCTCCTGCGGTTTCGATCTTTTCTCTCGTCTCGTCTGCCCCGACGTAGACTCCACGTGAGCACATCCTCATGCTGCTCTCGCCTGCTCGTGTATATAGGGGCAAGGCATGCACACGCCATTCGCCAAACATAAGATCTTGAGCTCCCATCCCAAGAAATAGCTAGCTTGATCCCAGCTCCATCATCCTCTCCTCCCCAAGATCTTGAGCTCCATCACCCGCGCTTGGTCGATCCTCATCAACCGCTTCATCCGATCCCCTCCCCGTTCCGTTCATGACGAAGCACCCGAGAGACATGGCCGCCGCCGGCGACGTGACGCTCTCCCTCTCGCTGGCCCTGGGCGGCCGGATGCAGGAGCACGGCGGCAGCAAGAAGCCGCGGCGCGCGGCCGGCGGCGAGGGCGAGTTCGTCTGCAAGACGTGCAGCCGCGCCTTCCCGACGTTCCAGGCGCTGGGGGGCCACCGGACCAGCCACCTGCGCGGCCGCCACGGCCTCGCGCTCGGGTTGCCCGGCGCGGTGGCGCCGGCCAAGCAGGACAGGGACCTGACGAAGCCGGCGGCGGCGCCCGCCGCGACCCACCAGTGCCACGTCTGCGGGATCGGCTTCGAGATGGGCCAGGCGCTCGGCGGGCACATGCGGCGGCACCGCGAGGAGGCCGCCGCCGCGGCGCAGGCGCCGCCCGTCCTCCTCCAGCTCTTTGTGTAGATAAATCCAGCTGATTTTTTTTTAGTCTATGCACAGAGTCAGCTTGTTTAGACTCTAGAATCATTCATTCATTCTTCCCACTGGCGTCGATCTGTACATTCGGTAGAACATTCGTTTGTAGACATTTGTTGGCTTACATTGACTGATTGACTCATTCATTCATTTATATACATACTTACATGTAGAGACTATTCATTGGTCCCTAATTAACGACTCCATTTATTTATTTTGTTCAAGTGTGCAATGGATCATTCATCTGTCTCGCTCGTTTTGTCTTTGTAAAAGCAGTACTAGCAACTCCAAGAGACTCTCCAAATTCATCATAATTGCTAGTTTTAGAGATTTTGATTAAAAATGCACCTTCCAACAGCTTTTTTATCTCGTTATGTAAACATAGCCACTCTCTATTCCGAATTTCTCGCTCTTCAGATATAGAAAAGAGAATAGCTTTTCAGAGTGCACACAAGATATAGAAAACGATTTTTATGCAAATGACTCTCTAAATGATGATTTAAAGAGTGAGGTTTAGAGAGACTCTTGGAGATGCTCTAATATTATATATGCTATGTATATGCTCCTTTATTATTCTCTAGAAAGAATCGTAATCAGTAGAATAATCAATATTCAGTGCTATGATCGTAAGACCGAGTTATACAAAATTTTCAAATCGTTGCTAAATGGATTTGTAGTTTGAATGAGATGCATGGGAATTTCCGAGAGGAAATTGAGAAAATCGTTGGGATTTCCTCTTTTGCTGTAGTCATGGATATCCTTAGGGGCTTGTGACATTCTTCGGTCAATTTTACAGCTAAAATGAAAGGGCCATGTGGTGATCTAGAATCTAGATCGATCAGGTAGGTGATTGGTGTGCGGCGCCGTATGTACGACCATGCCAAACACCCTGAATTTAAGCGAGGCCGTGTAAAGGTGTCTATCCGGCCAAAATTTTGGTTACTACTATCTGTTCCTCATATTAAATGCTCTCTCTGGCCTCTTCAGAAACGCTCCATATTTAGTCCATATAGTTTGGAGGGACATTTTTAAGCTGTTAATTCCTGCCTGCTATGTTGTTTCATTGTTTGTTTAGATAGTCAGAGAGATATCTGTTTGCTATGCATCCTGTGCACAATGATCAAATAAAACACGCGGGTGCCTCCACAGTGCAAATCACTTTGGGCCGATCGTAGGTCCACGCAGCGCACAGCAGCCCACGACGACACCCACACTCGCAGGCCCGATCGGCTCTCCTGCACTTTCCTCGAACCCTCTCCATCTTCATTCAGTGAACAACAAAACAGCTCACCTCCGCCCAACCCAAAAGCTCGCTCAGTGCGGCGCCAGCCAAGAGTTTCCTGTCCTCCTTCCGTGCACACGCGGGGTGGCTAGGAGCAAGCATCGGCGGCAACTGTTCACGCTCTCCTCACACGGAGCGAGATAGACGGCCAAGATCACGCGATTTCCGTCCCCAACCCAAAACACACGACGCGCCTCAAGAGGCCAACGCGGCGACGGCGAGCGAGGCATTTTGCCGTAACACACGGCCCTGATCACGCATCCGGACGCGTCCCCGGCCCGGCCAAACTGCCAAGCCCATCCCATCGTCCGGCCGGCTACCTCCCACCGTCCTAGGAACGCGACCCACGCCGCGGCTGACAGATGTCACCGGCTCACCGCGCGTCGATGCATCATCGGAGAAGTAGGCAGTTAGGCACGCGCTGGCCGGTGTTTAGCTGGAGGAGCCGATCGAGAGTCCAGTGAGTGGCGAGAAGACACGCACGCGCTGCGCCGACGGCATAAAAGGAACTCAATTCGGCTTCCAGATGCCACATAAACACGCATCTAGAACACTCTTTATCCGACATCAGCCTCCGCGGTGCTCACACGTATGCATCTCTTTCTTCCTCTTCTGTCTTCTCTCTAATTTACTTCTTCGATTGCGACATCTTGACATGGGATGGGCATACAGTGATACAGCCACTATTAAAGCAGATGATCGAGCTAGACTGTGATGCGCAACACAAGCACGCTGCAATCCTTACCACTTTGCGAGCTTGCTGTGATCGTTCAATCCCCAAATCCATCTGAATCTCAGCTCGTCAGGTCAATTTGCAGGCCTGCTCCGATCAAACATATATGGTCCGTATTCTGTTTGCTTGATTTCTCGTATTTGGCGCGCGTTCTGAGTTGCTAGCAAGTCACCTGCGCGCTAACGATCGGCAACGCTCTGAATTTTGTGTGGTCCGGTGTGTGTGACGCCATGAACGCGCAGGCGAACGCGGCGTCCGGCGTGGCGGTGGCGGAGGAGTGCACGGCGCGGTTCCAGGAGCTGCGCACGGCGCGCGCGCACCGCTTCGTGGTGTTCAAGGTCGACGATTCCCTGCAGCGGGTGGTGGTGGACAAGGTGGGCGCCCGGGACGCCGGCTTCGGCGACCTCACCGCCAGCCTCCCCGCCGACGGCTGCCGCTACGCCGTCTACGACCACGACTTCACCGTCGGGGACGCCGCCGGCGAGGCGCCCCGCAGCAAGATCGTCTTCGTGTCGTGGTCCCCGGCGACGGCGGATGTGAGGAGCAAGATGGTGTACGCCAGTTCCTGCGAGGGGTTCAAGAAGGAGCTCGACGGCGTGCAGGTCGACCTCCAGGCAACCGAGCCCAGCGAGCTCACCCTCGACGTCCTCAACGACCACGTCTCCTAATAATCCATTCCATCTTGTGATCATGTATTCATGTACGCCTACGCATACGTACGGCGTACAATACAAGATGTGTAGGATTGTGTATGCATGTAATGTACGGGTTGCCTGATGTACTACCGAGTCGTGGTGTTTGGACTGTTTCCTGTGGACTTGTCCAATCCCCGTAATGTTGCTGTTACGTGCACGAATAATTGATGAATCGGCTTGGCTTTGACCCGATCAAATGCCTTTTGGTAAACCTGGTAGCGTCTCTGTGCGTGCACGTGGTGTCCAGGCTATTGAACAGCAAAGGTTTCATCTGATCATTTGCATCCATCCATGCTCTGCTTCCTTCCTCTGCCAATGCTCACAGATCATCAGCAGCGCGCTGGCCTTCACTGGGTGCATGATGATTAATGCTACTGCTTCGAGGACGGCCGGACATCTCATCAGAGCGCGACACGCTCGCAAAGGGGCCGAAAGAAATAATAAAAGAATGGGGATAAGGCCGGGCGGTGCGTGCACGGCCCGCGGTCGGTGTCCGTTCCACCGGTGCTTTGCCCTTTCTTTGATTCCGCTGATATTTTCCGCGGCCACCGCTGCCCTTTCCTTTCCCCACCGAAATCCCTTTCGCCGAAAAGAGTATTATGAGAGGGGGAATGTCAGAAGAATAAAATGGAAAAAGCTCACAGCGAAATCGCACTGCGCTGCGTTGTGCTATCATGCACGTTCACGTGCTACGGCAGCAACCACGAACTGCCCGTATTTATTTTTACCGCTACTCAAATATACTACGTACTGTATATATACATCGAAGAGCCGTAAAAACCCAACAAAAAGGATAGAACATTTCGAATTTTTCTCGGCGGCAGCGTGCCTCGCTGACGTGTCGCCAATCCCAGCCGTCGATCGAGCGATCCGACGACCGCGGAAGCCACCCACCCACCACCCCCAGGCCCCCACCGCAGGCAGCGCGGTGGAAAACCCGGCGACCACATCAAAACACGAGCCGCCCCTCCCCTGGGACTGCTCCACTCGGCCCAGCCCTCTTCCTCTCGCTTCCTTTCCCCTCCAGCCCTCCCCTTCGCTTCGCTCGCTTCGCTTCCACAGCGGATTCCTCCTCATCCCCCTCGCCGTCCGGCTTCGGAACTCGCCTGAGATGGTAAGGCCCCCGCCGCCCTCCGCGTTCCTCGCTTCCTCGTGCCGTGGTTTCCCAGATCGGTTCGTTTCGAGGACAATTTTGAGTTCTCTTCTCGCGGAAGTAGTCTAGGGTAGTGGCTAGATGCTTCGGATCTAGTTGGGTTCGAGGGGGATCAAGGTTTACTTCGGTCGTTTCCGGCTTTCTTAGGGAGGGAATTCCGATCGGATCATGAGATGTTCTGGTTTCGTGTGTGGCGGGATAACGATGCGAACTTGGGCAGCATGACGGGATACTGCGATCTTAGATTTGGATGTCATGAGGAGTTTTGTCTAGTTCCAGTTCTAGCCGGAGACCCAGGAGGGGTGCGCGGCTCTTTGGATCCGTGGTTTGATGGCTGGAATATCGGGTGAAACCGAATTTTAGACTTAGATCCAAGTTTAGCGAGATGGACTTGATGTGGAATCTTAGTTGATCTGTGTCTGATCGCCCGATTTGGCTCGCGGAATCGAAGGGCACAGAGCTTAGAGGGGGAACACCAGCTGCTGCGTTATCCTGTTGGTTCTGGTGTGGATCTGTTGACTGTAGGTAGCAGTGGCACAGTAGCACTGCCATTGACCATGAGCTGCCAAGTCGTGCTGGAATCTCTAGCAGTAGTATACTTCTATGTGCGAGGTGTCTCCTGAGGGATGCATTTCGCAGTTACAGATTTAGTGCTCCCTGTTCAGAGACTATGAACCCAAATATCAATTATAGTATTTTATTATGTACTAGTACTTCTGTTCCAAATCATAAGTTGTTTTGGCTTTTCTAGATTCATAGATTTTGATATGAATCTATATTTACACTATGTCTAGATACATAGCAAAAGTAGTTCATTGCCAGCCTGATTTAGGATACTTGGGGCAGTTGGCTCTTGTCATGCAAAAATAAAATGAGCAGATGCAACTGCATCTCATGTCGTGAATTATGAGTTCAGTAGTGCTTTGAAACGACATTTGGTGTCAGAGTACCTCTTAACCATGATGTTACTTGTGCTCACAGGCAAACGCAAGATCAGGAGTTGCGGTGAATGATGAGTGCATGCTGAAGTTCGGCGAGCTGCAGTCAAAGAGGCTGCACCGTTTCATCACTTACAAGATGGACGACAAGTTCAAGGAGATTGTTGTGGACCAGGTCGGGGATCGCACGACCAGCTATGAGGATTTCACCAACAGCCTCCCTGAAAATGACTGCCGATATGCAATCTATGATTTCGACTTTGTCACTGCAGAGGATGTCCAAAAGAGCAGGATCTTCTATATCCTATGGTATTGCTTGTGCCTCTCCTGTTTGCATTCCTTATTACTCATGCTTGTTGTGAAGCTGCTCACTCGTGAGATGTTTTATTTCCCAATTGCAAGGTCCCCATCCACCGCCAAGGTGAAGAGCAAGATGCTTTACGCCAGCTCGAACCAAAAATTCAAGAGTGGGCTCAATGGCATTCAGGTGGAACTGCAGGCTACTGATGCTAGTGAAATCAGCCTTGATGAGATCAAGGATCGGGCACGCTAGGCGTCATGACCAGTTATGACCAGTTTCGTGGTAATGCACCGCGGACTCGCCTACTGCTGTGGATTTGTATGCCATTATAGACTTGGTGCTATGAAAGACTGCTTGATGATTTATGGGTTTGTTGCTGTGTAAAAAGATCCTCGTGGCTTTCCAGAAGACCATGAAGGTTTGGATCTACCATGTACCTCGTTGTCTGCCAAATTATGTATGGACTATGCCACTATGGACATGTGTTGCGCTGTTCAAGTTACTAAAATAAGTAATCGATATGTTCCCTAATGATTGATTCTGTGAGGATTGTCCAGGGAAGCTTTAAACCGAGTTGTTTGAAAGTGTTTCTAGTGTTGTTGTGCCCACACTGTGTTCTCTATTCTGTGAGGGCTGTCTGGATGTTTGATTCTAGGGTTGGTGTCTTAAACTAGGTGGTGAAGAGCTAATATGGATCTCGAGCCGGTGTGACTCGAAAAAGAAGACCATAAAAAAAATGGCGTCGCCCGGACTCGAACCGGAGACCTTCAGTGTGTTAGACTGACGTGATAACCAACTACACCACGATACCATCGTGGCTATTGAGGTATATATTACATTAATATCTATCAAGTCCTACAGAAAGCTTCCAAACAAGCCGCACGCGAAGCTGTAGACGTTTCACTTCATAGCACGGCTGTCTTCTCATGAAAAATGTGGTCCTATGCATCACCGGAAGTGGAAAAGAGCAACCCGGTTCCATGTACCCTGAAAAATGTGGTCCTATGTCACAAACTCACGACTTGGATAGTTAGATGTCCATTTCCATCTCAAGCGCAACACGGTTTCGTTTCGCCTGATCTACCCAACTCTCTGCAATCGCCTGCATTGTGCATGATTCCATGAGAACCAGGGCATCTTGGAGCATGCCCCAGATTTCCGCTGGTATACAGGCAAGAGTGACTTTTCTTTTCCCAGAAAAAAACAGCAATGAGGCAGCAATCCGTGTGAAAGAGCAGGCGCCAAGCGTCAGACTGTCCAGCAATCTGTTGGCCCAGATCAAACCACCGATATCATCACAATCCGAATTTCACAGCATTGACACTTCAGCACATGATAAAGATGGGGCCAAACATGGAGAAAATATGCAATCAAAACACACACAACACAGATGGGGCATGAGTGCACGACTTGGCCTGGCAATTTTCCACATGAACTGATACATCGCTGTTTGCCCCATAAAGGGCTATATCCAACAGAAAAAAAAATTCAACCGGAATACATCCTACAGAACCATTACAGCATTACTTAACTCCCAGGGTCAGAGCAGAAATACCCAACAAAAACTGTCCAGTATTCGTCAGGAACAAACGAAACACGGAATTCAACCATGAGAACCAGGCCAATGACTTTCAGAACCTGCGGAACCCGCGATCAAATATCCTGGCCGATGGGCACTCATAAGACATGTGCCCCCTCCCACCGCATGTTTCGCAGATGATGGTTGCCATGCAGTTGCGGCTGATGTGTCCTGGCTGGCCGCAGATGCGGCAGAGGATATCATGGAACGGGCCTCCTTGTATCTCTGAAGCTAGAGTTGTCTTTGGACAGCTGCGGGCTACATGACCAGAGACATTGCACAGGTTGCAAACTGGGTCGTTTTTGCACTCCCGAGCTATGTGCCCAGGCTGTCGGCAGTTGTTGCAGGCCCGTTCATTGGTGCAGTCAACAGCGATGTGGCCTGGCTTAAAACAATTGTTGCATAGCTTAATGTTAGACCCTGAAGTAGGGCAATCTCGCGCCAAGTGACCTGTCTTATTGCATGTGTGGCACAGCGCCTCATTCTTGCACTCACTGGCAATGTGCCCAGATTCCTTGCAGTTCCAGCAAACAGTTGCTGAGGTGCATTCTGCTGCAAAGTGGCTATTGAAACCAAAAAAAGAAAAAAAGAAGCAGAGTTACGGTCCAGTTTAAACAAATAAGTGTATCTGAAGGATGAAATATGGCATCTAGCAATGAGAAAAGGCATACTCTCTACAATAATAAGTGAATGCATCCTGATTCCAACAAAAATAGAACTGCAGCTATATGAATAGTGTAGCTGATTTATTTACCCTGGAAGATTACAGTTATTGCATGTAGCCGCAGATGGGCATTCCCTAGCGAAGTGCCCAGGTCTCCGGCAGTTATTGCATGTAAAATCCCTGCAAAATCATTCATGTTAAACATGTCTTTTCTTCCATCTGAGGCAGGAATATAATTCAAATAGAAAAACACACACATCAGCATATAACTATGTAGAAAGCAATCCATGTTTCCCTAGCCTAGCTCAAATAGTGCGAGATATGAATGTACACTCCTACCACACAAGTTCAAGTGCTCTTCACCACAATTTTGGGTGCCTATTTCTTCTTATCTACAATACACCTAGTTCCTCCTAGGTTAGTTTTTTTTTCTCAAACTACGCAGGAGAGTTGTGCGTCATTTCATTAAGACACACTTTGCACCTTTAGGGCTTATGAGGTGCTAGCATACAATTTATAGAGTTATCAACCTGGGTTAAACAAGGGAAAAAACATAAACATCACTGTGCATCTTTAAAAGAACACAGTTCAGTGGAAAATACGTGCCAGTAGAATAATTTCAAGCCAGTAAAGGTGAGGAGATAGTAATGGAATTCCAGGAACACTGTGAAGCGTTCAAGGTATTTTAGTAAGTCCATGATTATCAGAAATATATCCTGAAGCGGATTTTAACACCTTTTTGTAGTGAAGTGCCGTCCAAGCAAGATAAAAGAGAATTCTAGATTTCCTTAAACAGTAATTTCTTGCCTAGAAGCCATGAGTCAAATTTACTTAGCCTCACTAATTCAGATCTTACACCGTTAAGAACTCTGCCTAAATCATAGTTCTATTTATTCTAGAATCCAAACACCAGTTCACTGTGATGTTCATGAACTGTGACATTATAGAAGTGCAATTCACATGCTAAAATGATTGATGAATTTATTGCTTGATGAAACACCCACATGAATAGATCATATTTTTCTTCAAACAAATAAACGAATGCGCCTTTCTTAAATGGTGTCTCATGATGTAGCAATTATTTATTAACGGAACAAACCATGGAAGCAGAACAAATAGTGTTTCTGAAACAGAACTGACCTCCACATATCTAGTGGAAATAAGGAACGGATAAAAGAGCTCGGCTGTAGTTTAGGGTGGGGCTATTAGATACAAGATACATTACTGGAGATGGGGGTGGGGTGGGGTGGGGTGGGGGGGGGGGGGGAGGACTTTCTCCATCAACTGAATGCTGATGTTGGCATTACAGTGAATCACTCATGTAACGTAAGGATAAAATGTAAATCTATGTCAGCGTAATATCAATTGCAGGGAAGTCGTAGAACAGAAAACATCACTTGGGAGCACCTGTGGCCACGTCGTTCTCTGCGACGGTATGGGCTGCGGCTCCTGCTCCGACTGCGACTGCGGCGGGGTGCACGTTCACTGCGCAGCCTATCTCTTCGCCTAGGACTGCGACTCCTGCTTCTGCTGGGACTGCGGCTCCTACTCTTGCTTCTTGATGGACTCATCAAAACCAATCCTAGTGCAAGAACTTCAAAAGGAACTTTCAACAGTCAGACTCGAAGTATCTGCAGAAGAAAAATGGCTAAAGATAAAACAACTGGCACTGTCCATTGAAGCAACTGGTAAATGGCACCATCCAGCTGGTAAATGGTAATGGAAAACCGAATGCTCATCCCCCTCCAGCAAGCACTATCCATAGAAACAAATGGTAAATGGCACTCTCCAACTGGTAAATAGTAATTAAAACCAATGCACATCCCCTTCCAGCAAGCATTATCCACAGAAACAAATAGCTCTCTGGGAACTTCAAATCTACACTCCTGCGCAGCGAGAGGTGAGGGAAAAAATCGACAGTTTTGTCACCCATCCCAGAAAACAAATCGTTTCAGCATCAGTCAGTAAACGGCATCAATAATACTAAACCTAAAACTTAAAATAGCTGCAAGGCAAACCCCTATTTCCCCAATCGCTGATCGATGGCAACCAAACACCCTGATCTCACCCATCAAGAGCTCCCAATGGTATGTATCACAAAAGTCAGCAAGGAATCCAATCCTACAACTCACTGGGTCAGTCGTGCCTAGGCTGGAAAAATACGAACGAAATCGAATCACAGAAGCCAAGCTGAGATGAGGGCGAAACCTAGCAAGCCACCGGGCGGACGCGGATCGGGCGGAATGGAGGTGGCGCGGCGAGAGCGCGAACCCTAGTTTGGGTTCGCTCGAGAGGAAACCGGCGGCGAGGTGGCTGGCGGAGGCGGACAGCGGAAGCAGCTTCCTGCTGTGTGCGGTGTGCCTACGAGGATCTCGTGTTTCAGGTTTCACACCACCACGGGGACTGGACCAGGACGGGCTGGGATTGAGCCCATCATACCGTGGGCCGATGTGGTCGTGGACTCTCAGCATGATGATGTGGGCTTGGGCTTTAGCTGGGAAGTGGGAACGGGTTGGGGAATACAATCGGTGTCGTAGCGTTGATAAAAAAAATTCGTGTCGTAGCAATGGGTGCGTGCCAATTTTTTTTTCTGTTTTAGCTCAAAAATTTCAACATTCGGAACACATAGAACAGGAATTTTTTTAGCTCGGTTGGGCTGCGAAGTGTGAAGAAGGGAACCAACAACATTCGCAACACACTGGAAAGGATATGTTATTCATCTGCACTCGCATTGGTGGGATCCAAAGCACTATTTGCCGGTCTGGACTCTGGAGACAACCGAGGAGATACAAGACCCTAGCATTCTAAACAGCAACACACGTATATATACTGATACTCAATCTCTAAGCTCCACTACAGGCGAGCAAGCAACTCCATAACTCAGGCACTTGACGGAACAGATGTCGGGTCGTTCATCCCAGCCAGAAACGCGATGAAGATGCACACCATCAGCAGGCCAATTATCGCGGCCCTGATGGCGTTCTCGCAGCTGTAAGGTGATGAGATCTCTTCTTCATCGAAGTCGAAGTCTGTGACAGGTGATCCGTCATCAACACCGATTAGGTGAGGCTGGCTCTTGCTCCCTTCCCCTGCCTGCATTACTTTACTATCACGAGGCTTCTCACATCGGGGGCAGCTGCATTTACCGCCCAGAAACTTGGGCACAACCTGCAAGAATTCTGCCAGTGTCTTCTTGTATGAATCTCCTTCAAAACGCAACTTCTGCTTTGTAGATGGTTTCAAGACCTGTATGGAATTGAGTGATCAGCGCCATGTGATGTTCCAATCTACCAGTGCAAAGTTATTTGGCATGTTAAACCAGTCCTTACAACAGATTATTTTTAACCTGCAAGTCAACCTTGGTTCGCCTGTATCCTTAGTAGATTACCAACTTTGGATGAAAAAAGATAAGCTGTAGTTACCACAAAACGAGCAAATTGTGGACTGGAAATTTTTGGCATGAAACTAAAAGTTGAGGTGAATAAAGGGTTTCCAGATTTTTAAGCAGTCATGCTTATGAAGGAATCAGGTCCCACTCCCAACACCCACCATTGACCAAACAAGGTCATGAAAAGCTCATGACTACATATACAAGACTGACACAGTTGATAGTAGGTAAATGCCACTCCATGAATTTCATGATTAGAAGATAAAAATGGAAGTGCCATATTTCCAAATGTTTAGCTTGCCCCCATTTTGTATCCATCAGGATTCAGGACTATGGCCAAGTATGTGTTGTTCATCAAAGTTACCACACAAGAGAGTATGTGGTCATTGGCAGTGGCGGACGCAGTCAAAGTTACCACACAAGAGAGTATGTGGTCATTGCCTCATTGGATTAGAAAATTTGTAATACCATTAACCAAGCATAATCTCCATGGTCTGGAATGCATGTTTAGAACAAAGATATTGTGTTGTCAAGAGAAACTGGAGGTGTTAACAATGGCTTGAGTGACGGTGCATCATCAATAACGTGTTTATTATAGACAGAAAATAACCTTTAGTTGTAGTGAAAACATTTTGTAACCTTAGCCTAATAGGCATAATAATTAGTAAATTACCGTGTGGAATACTAAAAAATCACCACCTAAATAAAACAGGCAGGGCTGAAAACACAATGCAAAATAGCAGTAATGAGATGACAAGTGGGTGAAAATTATTATCTTACTTGAAGAAATGTCTGTGCAATAACTCTGACAACTGGAGGAAGGCGGACAACAAACAATACCCCGAGACGGTTTGGGTAGTTTTCTTGAACTACAGTGATAAATGACCTCATCATTTGCATCGGAAATCTGAATGGAGAAATTCCATGGCAATCCAGCAAAACGGTAATTCTTGGATCTTCTTCATTGATCAAATTTACAACGCCATGGTCAATTTGAGAAACTGAATCGAAAGACATAAGTGAGATAGTAGCCACTTTTCTTGCAAGTCAATCAGAGGAAGAAAAAGATGAAAACAAGTCATACTACCTTCCAATAGTAAGAAAAACAAATAAAAAACACATCAAAGATCACAGGTTTTCTGTTGGAATAGCTAGCACCCAGTTTGGGCTTGCCGTGTTGTGCTATGTCTAGTTAGTTGCAGGGATCTTTAAAAGATTTCAGTTTTCACAGTTATAGATCTTGGCTCTAAAAAGATGTTTTCAACTAATTCCTATACCAAAAAAGATGCGAAGTGAAGCACCGGACCACAGTGCCTTTGAAAAGCACCGTCGTGCCAAAACTGAACCTAAGAGTTCCAGCAGTAGAAGATATGTTGCTAGCAGAAAAATCTATTGAAAGAAGCAGATTACTGCAAGCAGGAAAAAGATTACCCATCCTACATGTGAGTTTAAATACCCAGATCTAAACTTTGAAGTCATAATGATTAATTAAATTATCAAATCAAAAAAATGATAATCATCAATAACATAAATAAATAGATGTACAGATAAAAGAGGTCGGGAAATTACCTACTGCTTGCCCGAAACGAGGTCTATCACGAGGTGGTATACTAGAACATGCAAGTCCAAGACGAATTACTAAACAAGGCCGCATCATTGTGTCAAATCCATGCCAGAAGATCAAGTGAGACCAATTATCAAGTTCTTGCAATGTAAGTATGTGAAATGTTTCCCTCCAACGAATTGTCTTCTTAACTGAAGAGAGTAAACTCGAAAAGTCACCATTTGCTGCGACATAAAATCTGCGTAACTCGTCTTCTGTCAACCTGAAACATCCATCTAAGCTCAGTTTTGTGGAAACGGGTTACTCATTTCAGACATGTACTAGCTTCCTGACAAAGCCTGCATGGCTTGATTAGAAGACTACAGTGGCAATAGCATTCATATAAAATGATATTGAATCTTCTTTATTTTTTGAAGAGCTACTCAGGGCCAACTCACACTCCAAATGATTATCAACATAGCATAACAGCTACTTTGTAGAATTCATTAATTTCAGAATTTAGAAGCTGCATCTATCTGGACCATGGATAAAATAGGCAGTAACATATTCTGCATTGTTTGTCACAGTTAAGTTCTCTTCTTTAAGGATAAATTGAAGTTCCAATATCCAGAAGTACAGTAGAAAGAACACTGCAAAATCTACATTGATTTTTTTTTGTCGGGTGCATAGTGTTTTCATAATTCATAGTTTATAGATCGTAATGATACATTGGTACTCTCAAGTCTCAACTAAAGGATACACCAATAGCACAAAATATGATGCACATGAAGAGCAAAGAATACAGTAGAAAGTCACCTCTCAGGCAAAGTGATGCCTTGCTTCTCAAGTTCCCTGAAAAGTAACACAAGCCAATTCTCTTGCACGATTTCCTTTGTGCCATCAGCAACATCCCTAAAACAAGCCAAACCAACTACTATGTTATTGAAAAAGGAAGACTTCTTTTTGTATCGCTATCTCATTGCTATGGTGGGATGCCAAAAGTACTAGAATAGTATGATATTATGATTCAATGACCAGAAACCAGCAAAGTATGGTATAAACTATGAGATTTATTGGCTTATTCCTTAAGTTTTAACCAACCTTGTGCTTGAAGTTGATGCCGATTCACTTGCTTCAGAATGTGTCTCAGAATTTTCTGTATTGTTGTCCGGTTCATCATCACGCTTAGAAGACCGCTCACTTAATGTTGTTGTGACTGACAGAAACAACAGTGGCATGGATAGTTTCTGCATTAGAGGAAAGATTTTTTTTAGGAAAACAAAATGCTGATTTGGAATGCAAAGAAATTATGTAAACAAAACAAAATGCCGATTTGGAATGCATAGAAACTGATGCGCTATGCAATCCATTCAAGTAGCCAACAATTTATCGAAGAAGAGAAACGATCCAAATGAGAACTCCAATATCTCTGGTTGAGCATCTACAGCGCACTCATCACATGAATTGACCTGGGATGCTTCACAGCAAGTACAGGTTGTCTTGCGAAGTGCTGCAGTGGATATTAAACAATGTATGCCTATTTATGGTCACTATTCTAATAGGTGCCTGGCCTGATTAATGGCGATTATAAGCCAGGAACAACCGCGGCCTAGCACATTTCATGAAACTGTTTGCAACATAATGCCCCCAAACCAACTCCTAGTTTTACGCCAGCTGTAAGCGAAGTAGAGTTCTTCATATCAAGAAGAGTGAGAACCAGAGACCAGAACATTTCACCACAGGACATAGGTTAACTCTGGAACTGTCAAGATTGGAGGCAAGGGGCTCAAAAGCCAGATACAGAAACTATAATATTGTTGTTGTTGTTGTTTGGGGGGGGGGGGGGGGTGCGTTTACTTGTCTATTTTGTGGCAAGTCTGTGCTAGTTTCTAATAGAGGGGATGTGTGTGTTTGCCCTTTGTACTTTTATTCTTCTTCGTAATGAAATGATAGGCGACACTCCTGCGTGTTTCGAGAGGGAAAAAACACAAAAAGACGGGGCTAACAATTCGAGCATCCTTGGAATATATTGACAAGACAATCTATGTTAATTTCTTGAGAAAATTGTTACAGGTTAGCATGTTTGAACCACAGGTAAACTATACATCAGAACCCCAAACATGCTATGATTGTGAATAAAGAGAGAAATGGTGACGTGTTATTGTGGTTAACTCAGTAGGCAGAAGGTAGTAAATAAATGCTCACTGACAACAAGGAATAATACAATATCAAAGCAAGTGGCATTTGTGAAAGTAAGAAAACGTGCACTTTGAAGACATGAGAAATCAAATAACCTGAAATCCCTGCACAAGAAATTTGAGTGGCGCCCATCGTTGAATCCAGCTAAATGGAGGATACACAAGAATTTGCAGCGCTTGAACAGCATTCCATATGAAAGGGCATCTTGCTTTAGAAACTCTTCTTACTGCCTCAAGAACAACAACCTTAAGCAGAAATGATGCCACATGGCCTAGTGAATCGCCACCCAGTATCAATTGCTTCGATGGCACAATGCGACTCACGCACTTAGGTGAAATGGTTTTTGCTGGAGAAGCAACCAATGCACCCTGGTACTTCCTGTCATTTCCAGCTGTGCTTGAAGGTTGTAAGTGTTTGCTTACATTCGCCATTGCTTAGAAGCAAAGGGAGAGACAGAAGACAGCCCCTGCTATTCACATGCACCACCAGCTCCAGCAAGAGCGGACCAGGTGCCTCTTACACTGCATTAAGATTATGATGAGTACATATATGTCAACGTAAGAAATGCGTGAGTAATAAACAGCCATAATGCATATAGCACCAAATGAACCCATAACTCCATAAGTCATAACCCAGGCAAACTGAATACACCTAAGAACCTAACAATGATGACTAAAGAAACAAGTCAATTTCAGGCCTAACTAAGCAATTTCAGTGTAAGCAAAACGCGTTTTTCTCTTTTTCCACCACGAGTGTTCACAACAACCCGGGCATCCCTCCCTTGCTCCCCCTCCCCGGCACACACGGCAGGGGCGGAGTTAACGAGGGGAATGGGGTTTCAGTTAGTTGAGCCCCAATTTATTTGGAAAACAACTGCTACTACAACCCCAACAGCCACCACCCATCAAACAAATCCGCAACTAACTGGATGAATGGCGCGGGGTATCTAGATTCAATTGCAGCGTATACTAGATCCTACACAACAATCGGCCACCCGAGGATCCAGCAGTGCTTACTTACCAACAAACGAAGAAACTAATCCAAGCACAGATGGACCTCCACTCCACGCCGGTCCGCCAGAGGGGAGGAGGAGGAGGAAGACGGGCGCAACAGAAGGGGAAAACAAACAATTCCCTCGAGGTAGTCCCGTTGAGCGGGAGGACTGGCTGGAGGAGGCCTGCTCGTGCGCCCGGCCGCCGCGCGCGCGCGCGCGTGCGTGCTTAGGGCTCGAATGCCCCTCGCCGCGCGAGGATCGGGAGACGGCCGCGGATCTGAGTGCGGGGGAGGAAGCGGGAGGAGTGACGAACACGAACACTGGGGAAAGGGGGGAGAAGCGGGGATCGGAGTCGGAGGGGAGGGGCAGAACAGACAGGTCGCGGCTGAAATTATGGAGAAGTGAGCGCTGTGTCCTTTCTCGTGTTGTACGCGTGGCGTGGTGGTTCGCCGTTGCCGCTGCGGCGTGGGCCCATAGGACCAGACCAGTCGAGTGGTTTCCGTCCGTAGGGCCGTAGGCGGTGGATGCTTGGAGCCTGGTGCAGCTGGATTCGTAGTGACGTGTCAAACGTGGACACGGTCACACGGCGCACGGGAAAACACCTTTGGTGCCCACTAAACTCGCCGAGCCGCAATCTTTGTCGCGGCACAGGCCATAGCAAACGTGCCGGAATTGGGCGACGAGACGCGACGCATCAGCAAAATCGATCAGGCCGGCCGGGCTAGCTAGTCGGATTACTCGGTCGGATGGAGTATAATGCTGCTATCACACGAGAGAGGCAATAATTAATCCGACGGAGCGATTAAAAGCAGACGAGCAAGGGCAAATGCTTCTACAAGGTCATCAACTCCTTATACGCGTCGTCAATCCGGCACGTACACATGCAACATTCTTTTCGCCCCGAACCGGCCACTTGTGTTCTAGTACTAGCTAGCAAATGACCAAGCATGCATGCAGTCGGTCCGAGAGAAAGAACGACGCGGCATTAATTAATCGGACCCTTCGTGCGTGGACGTATACTGTACGTACGACCCGGCTGGCCTATTGCACCAAGCACCCACTAACGAGAAAGAGCACCAAGGCGCCCTTCAATTCGTTCAATATATATATATACACACACTAGGTGGTACTCGGCGCGATACCGTGAGAATTTCTTAAATAATATTTGAAAACACTAAATTGATTGTATATCAATATTTTTTTCAAACGACATTATACATGATTTAAGATTAAATTTAAAAATAGAAACACTAAGGTAATTGCATGGATACTATTGGTAATAGAAGACCGGTGAATGATATCTACTGTGCGAATTTTGTAGCATTGCACTCGCAAAGACCATGGATGATATTGATCATAGAAGATCGATGGATGACATAAATGGATAGTCCTAGTGGATGGATGACGTGACAAGTTTGAATGTTGAGAGAAATCTGTAGTGAGAAACTAAAACATAGTTTTGTATGATATCCAATCTCCTCTCTCTCTCCGATCCGACAATTCATCCTCTCCGATCTCCTCTCTCCGATCCTTCAATTCATCCTCCTAGCTTCGGAAACTCTTTGAAGCCGGCCGGCCGGGGTTTGTAGCTAGGATAGCTAGCTAGCAGAAGAGATCGATTGCTATAGTATAGAGAGTCCGCGCGCGCCAACATTTACACCATGCTGCCTGTTGTTGCTGATGCTGCTGCCCAGCGTCAACCCGCATCCCTCCGCTCCCGCGCCAATTCCGATGCCTTTGCTATCAACGAGTGCCTCCTCCCCATAATCAATGGCGGCCACAAGCCCACAACAAGTACGGCTTCCCCTTCATCGATGTCTACTCCAAACCCCCTACGACCTCGTCGCCGACCATCCGCCGGCGCCGCCTGGCACTGGCCTCGGGCAGGGCAGCGTGTGCGGCTTCGGCCACCAAAGCCTCACCAGCGGCGACCATCAGCCTCGTACGGTCGGCGGTGGCGTGGGGCGCTGGCACCAGGAGGCACGCAAGAAACGGGTGGAGGGAACCGTCGGCGGCCTCGTTACCAAGTTCTCCTACATGGTGCAGACGACAGAGTCTGGCAGCTGGAAGAGGCTGGGGCAAGGGTGGGTGATGGCGGAGTACAACGTCGTCGTCAGCACCCCGGCCAACGACGGCAACCGCGGAACCAGGGGGGCAGTGGGGGGCCACGGCCCCCCTAACATCGCAAAAAAAAATTTAACCCCCCTCCTCATCAGCAGTGATAAACATGACTTCACATGGTCGATCGATCGACTTGGAGTCCGGCGTCATATAAACTCGATCCCACATGAAACAAGTGCATGCATGCATACACATGCACAAATTTCCTCCATATATATTATAGTCACAATTTGGCGCCCGATTGATTGACCGGTGTGTGTGATCGATACACTGATTGTCGTATACTCATTGGTCAAAAGTAAGTTAGATTCGATCGCATGCAACGGCATCGATCTTTGCATGCATGCTTCATTCGTACTAGCTAGTTTGTTGCCAAATAAAGTCTCAATTTCGTGGTCGGCGCTCGGCGTCGTTCATTCGCTTGCCCATGCAAATCGATCGACTTTGGCGGCGGTGCCCGGCCGGCCGGCCGACCGACTGAGAGGAGTCAGTCATCGGAGACACCCACCGACCATACGTCGTCGGCCGGCCGGCCGGCCGTCGTGCGTGCATGCATGAACGAACCCGGCCTGCCGCGCCGTGTCCACGCGTACTACTTTCTAACATGCGTAAGTCTTCGTTAACCCTTTTGTACAATGTAGCTAGCTTTTTTGTGAATCATAAACTGATGATTCTGGTTGCATCTATAAACCATGAAAATTTAGTGTCAAATTCACTTATTTAGTCACTGTTCACTACTGTATAAATGTTGATCTTGATCTATGGCCCCTCCTTTTGAATATTTTCTGGTTCCGCCATTGAACGACGACACCACTACTAGTGTAGTATTCTGGAAGGTGTACGACGCGGCTGCTGGGTGGTGGTGCTGAGCCACCGCAGCTTGCTCCTCCCGGCGGCGCCGCTGGCGGCCAGCATGCTGAGGACGAGATCTTCGGTAACACTACTACCTTAGGATGCAGGCAGGCGCGCCTGCGGGCTGCCCGCAAGCCACCTGCGCTGCCCACCCTGCTAATTTTGCTTTCCTGCAGGAGCCTGCGTGCCTATGCAGGCAAGCCCGCTTGGTCTGCTGGGCGTTGCAGCAGAAAGCTAGCAGGTCAAGCAGGTGCCTGCTGCTAGGCTGCATCATGGCGTCATAGGCCTTTTTGGAGCCTGGCGAGAGGAAGAAGCGGAGCGCGGCGAGGATCTCGGAGGTGAGGAGGTCGGCGGCCTGGCGGAGCACGGCGCAGACGAGGTCGGCGAGCGAGGAGATGAGCTCCGGCGGCGGGTGCGGGAGGAGGCAGGACTCCGCGAGGGCGAGGAGGACGTCATACTCCGTGAGGCTCGGCGCCTTGAGGCGGAGGGAGGCGAGTGCGGCGGGGAAGTAGGGGGCGAGGGCGCGGACGGCGGCGCTCGTGGAGCACCGAGCTGCCGCTGCGGCGGCGGTGCTAGCTGCGTAGCACCGAGGGATACGAACGGGGATGGGGATTGCTGGGCACATAGTGGAGAAGGTTCTCGCGGGCCTTGCAGGCTGCAGCAGGATTCGCAGGATTACTTGGTTAAGCCCACCGGGCCTCGCAGGCTTGGCTGCTTAAACCCGATTGCAAAACGCAAAGGCCTGCAGGCGCCCAGCAGGCCGTTTTTTTGCAGGCGGGCCAGGTAGGTCGCAGGCGCACCTGCGCCCACTTGCATCCTGACTACTACCGGCGTCGTCGACGGCAGCAGGGACTTGTTTGTGATTTCGCAAGGTGAGGACATGGATGCACTCTTCATGAGTCTCTTGCCAGGCGACGACGAGCAGCACGAGGTCGGCGGCGGCTCCGTGGTGCATGGTGATGGCGGTGGTCCACGGCCGTGGGCGGCGGCGGACTCGAACAAATTGTGGTTGGAGCCGGACGGACGGGGCTATCGCGCGTTAGGGGAGCGCCGCCGGAGCCTGGGGCGGCGGAGGCGGCGGGGGCGGAGGAGGGGGCGGAGGAAGCGGCGTCGATGGGTTAGTGTTGGCCGCGGTGGTAGGCGGCGGCGGAGGCGGAGGGAACCGCCGGAGCCGGGCGGCGGGGCTTGCCAGCGGGGGAGAACCGCCTCCGCCGCCGCCGACCACCACCTCCACGCTAATCCGTCGGGACGCCGCCGTCTCCTCTCCACCGTCTCCACCCGCCGCCGGCACCGCCCACCGGGGGTCCCCCACCGCCCGGCCGGCGGCGCCCTCGCCGCCCGGCGGCCGTCGCCCCCGCCGAGCCAACCGCCGCCCCCTCCTCCGCCCCCGCCGACCACCGCCTCCACGCTAATCCGTGGGGACGCCACCGTCTCCTCTCCACCGTCTCCACCCCCGCCGCCGGCACCGCCCACCGGGGGTCCCCCACCGCCCGGCCGGCGGCGCCCTCGCCGCCCGGCGGCCGCCGCCCCCGAAGCCTTCTTCTAGAGCCGCCGGCTTCGGATCTCCCCCCGGCCACCCGGCCCCCCTATCCCCGGGCGCTAACCCGGTCGCCGGCGCCGGAGAAGAACGACGCGCGGGGGTCGCGCGCTTCGGCGCGAGCGCAACCCAGCGCGCCGTAGACTTACCGGAGCCGAACAGCAGCAGCAGCAGCAGAGTGCCATGGCCGCAGCACACGCTCTACCGTCGTCGTTTAACCCCGGCGGCACCAGCTGGTTCCCTAAATTCCCGAACCAGCACGAGGACGACATCTTCGGCGACGACCTCGAGCAGCTGGAGTCCCTGCTGCCCGGCTTCTCCATGTGGACTACGACGACTACTACTCTATATCCGGCCGGCCGTGAGATCGAACACGTACGGACGACGCCCGGCCTTGTGCATGTATGTGGTCGGTTCATGCATGATCGAGGAGGAACCCGGCCATCAGCTAGCACGAGACCGACCGCGCCGCCATTCCTGGTGAGCCGGACAGCGGCAGAGAGTGCTGCGGCAGGGCTCTAGTGCTCTACCGGTACGGTGTCGAACATGGATGGCCGGAGTCCGTCCTTGTTGTGTGATCCCCGGCCTAGCTCGATCGCTACCAACGGACATATATACACGCTACATACATACCTCGGCTTTGTGTCAGTGGCTTCGCTCATCAAAGTGATATATGTACCTTCTGTTGTCCTTTTCCTTCCAATGAATCCAAACGGCCGTGTGTTTAAAATTGTCTCCTGGAATGTTCGTGGGTTAGGCGATTCGATTAAGTGCGATCTGGTTCGGGATGCGCTGACTTGCACCCAGGCCTCTGTCATTTGCATACAATTTCCGCGACTTCAGCTGCGTCGATGCTGGCGCGGGTCGCGATGGGGCATCCTGACTGCTTGGGACTCAAATTCGTTCTCCCTCCAAGGGTTCATCATTCGTGTAAGCACACCCTGCCTGACCACGGTTCTCTCCTCGACCGTCACTGACATCCTCTTTTCGGTTACGAGCGTCTATGCTCCCGCTGACCATCGTGACTCGGTCCTCTTCCTCGACGACCTCAAAGAAGTAGCTCCGCATGTGGCTGGGCCTTGGCTACTTGCTGGGGATTTCAACCTAACGCGCGATCCCGCTGACAAAAACAATAACCTTTTCAACCAAAATCTAGCTGCCCATTTCAATGACAATGACACGATCCACGCTCTAGGCCTGATGGAGCTACCGCTGCTAGACCGGCTCTTCACCTGGTCTAACAAGCGTGTCAATCCCACGCTTGCTCGCCTCAACAACCAGATGAGCTCCCTCTTCCCCCAACACCTCCCTCACCTCTCAGCCACGTACCACATCCGACCATTCCCGTTGCTACGTTTTGAGAACTCCTGGCTCTCCCACTCTGATTTCCTTCCCGCAATCCTCCCTGCCTGGTGCGCAGCTCCTGCTGCTGACGCTGCTGCTGAAACATGTTGTTGACACTGCTGAATGCGACCTCTGCAGTGCTGCGGATGAAACGCCAAATCACCTGATCCTCCACTGCTCCTTTGCCCAACAGTTCTGGGCAGCCATCACCATGCCCATCCCCAATGGTTCAACGGTGGCAAGGCTCTGGGATTTGCCACGGCCAAACCATGTACCCGCTGCATTCTACTCCACCTTCCTACTTCTTTGCGCATGGCAATTGTGGAAACACAGGAACGATATTGTCTTCAGGGGGCTTGAACCATCCATTCCTCGCCTGCTGAGGGCGTGCAAGGAAGAAGCTCGGCTCTGGTGCTGCCGGCTGCCGCGCGAAGCACAACTGATGATCTCCGAAGCCTGGTGTCAAATCTTTTGTTCAAATATGTAATAACCTAGCGCTATGCTGTCTCTCCACCCCCTGTAAAACCTCTGAAACTCTTGTTTTCTTGAGCTTGCTTGCAACAAGCTCTCTGGAATACAACTAGGTGGGGACTCTCTCCCCCCGTTACCCCTCAAAAAAAACTTACACAAATATGTTCTTGGAGAACTTTGAAAAGTCATGGTCACGGATCGACTTATAATTATCGAAACACAGCTCTGGTTTTGTGACTAAGAGTTCCCGCAGTGTGACCCATTTCTGTGGATCAACCTCTACCTTCAGTTGAGCTAGGGGTAAAGTACCTGACCGGTGGAGGCGGAGGCAGCTCTAACAGATAAAATTGACACAAGTTTGTTAGTAAGAAGTAATAAATATATAGAAAACGAAAGCAAGCCCTTTTTTCCCAAGCAAGTTGGGTTACGTCAGAGATATAAAAGGTAAAACTAGAATCCAGAGCAAAGCTACCGAAGTAGCAATTATTATATAACTCATCGAATATTGTTTTGTATTTCCGTTTCATCAGGGAAAAAAACCTCCAAAACATAATGGGGGGTTATGTATACCAATTAGAGAATTCGGTCACAGCAAAAATGTCAACCACCAGGTTAGAAATCTATGCCAACTCATCAAAAAAACTTACCTGGAGAGTTACTGTTGGAGATTGAAGAAAAGCTGCTGCGCAGCAAGAATATTGGTCCTAGTCTGCCCCGTTCATTGCATAGAAAACCCCCAATCCGCCTTACAAGATGTGTGCCTTGATGAAACAAACTGCACCGATGTGCCATTTGATCTGTGCTCCTGAAACTGTAGAAGCCAAAAAAAGCATGTTAGCAAAGCTGTCAAGTTACTAGACAATTTCACATGGACTATACATGTTGTATGTGTTATTAAACCTTTCATGAATTTGTTCAATAGTACACCTGCAAAAGCTAACTTACGCTGCAATGTCCTTAGAGAATTTTGCAAAGTCATGGTCACGGGTTGACTGATGGTTATCAAAACACAATAGGGGTTTTGTGTTGATGAGATCCTGCTGTGTGGTCCCCTTGTGTGGATCAACCTCTGCATCTTCAGTTGAACTTGGGGAGAAATACCTGACCGGTGGAGGTGAAGGTAGCTCTAATAGATAAAATCGATATAAGTGTGTTACCAAGAAGTAAATTGATAGAAAACTATATGGACATTTGCCTAAATCAAGCCCTTTTTGCCCCCAAGCGAGTTGGGGTACCTTAGAGATATAAAAGGTAAAACGAGATCCCAGAGCAAAGCTACAGAAATAGCAATTATATATATAACTGATATTGAATGTGGTTTTGTGTTCATTATTTTAGGGAAAAAACATCCAAAACATAATGGGTGCTCGTGTACACCAATTAGAGAATTCGAGTCACAGCAAAATGTCAACCACCAGGTTAGAAATCTACGGCAAGTTCATCAAAGAACTTACCAGAGACGTTATTGTTGGAGACAGAAGAAAATCTGCTATCCAACGAGAATATTTTGGCCCTAGCATGACTCGTTCATTGCTTCGGAATCCTCCAATCTTCCTCACAAGATGTGCACCTTGTTGAAACAAACTCCATTGATGTGCCATTTCGATTTGTTCTGCTTAAACTGGTGAAGCAGAAAAAAAATCTGCAATGTTTCATAAATCATAAGGAGATCTTTGCCTTAAAATATCTCATGCTGCTGAACCCTAAACCCTAAACGTCTTTTTTTAAAAGATTATGAGTGCAAGGTGCATGCTTTATTGAGTAGAATTTCCAACAGATTGCAGAAACCCTGAAACATTGACAAGAGTAATGCCGCAAGAACTGGAATACTGAACTTTATCTTCAAGAAGAACTAAGATAAGAGGCATCAATGATTAGATTCGGGAGAACAGACAAAGGGACCTTTAATCAATTCCGAAGTGACACCACACGATCATGCAAAAAGGCCAAAGCACAATTATATATTTCCATATATAAAAGAGAAGAGTCAGCCATTTTTTGTTGAAAAGAAAAGATATTTATGATCGGCCGTGCCAGAGAGGTGGTGTAAAATACAAGCATCTGCAAACGATCGATGAAAAGGAAACATTTTTTGTTTTTTTTTGAGTTGTGTCTTAGCAGAAAGACTTCTAGGTTAGAGAAGCAGCAAACCCTCTATCCTCTCCCCAAATATATCAGGAGGCGTCCCGACGCCGACACCCTGAACTGAAGCCAACGCCGCCTCCTATTGTTCTCTTATCTAGTGAGTGCATTCTTCTCCAGTACTTTTGCATCAAATGTTTTGGTCCCCTTCAGCCGTGGCAGTAGAACTAAAGGTCTGATTTTGAGCCCTTTTAGTATTTGTAGTATTGGCGGAACTAGAATTTTAAGATTGAGTGTATATAGATTATGAATATATTTTTATAATTTATTATATTCTAAATTTAATCATTGTAATATTCTTATACTACAAATTATTTCACAAACTAAGTTATTATATTTCTTATGAATTTTATGAATCATTACACAACCATATTTTATTTACATAGTTATGATACAATCATTTTAATTTACAAGTGTAAAATTTTAGATAAAAAATTACAAGTCAATATGCATGTTTGTATATATTGGGTAACTACTCTTGAATCTTTCTAATCTATAGTTCTATGGTATTTCTAGATTATTTTTCTTGTGTTTAAAATTTCTAAAAAAAGGCTTAGTATTGCTCACTATATTTCAGTACTATTTAGATGATGCTTGTCAAGCTCAAATGATAAAGGTTTCACATGCCTTCTGTATTGGTTCTAATCCTATATTTATAGCATAAATATCCTTTTTGGTATAAATATCTATCAATGTGATTTTTTTGCTCCGCTATATGATTTAAATTGTTTCATAACATGTTTTATTATTCTAAATAGTAATATAAGACTATATTTTTAATTTATATAATTTGTTGTAGTATCTTATTTGAAATGTTATATTATTTATTTTAATAAATAAATTATATTGTAAAAGCTAATTGAAGATAACTTTCTCTACTCTATTTTTAAGAATGTGTTAATTTCATTGCAATCTTGATTTCTAGATATTGCAAATATATATAAAAATATTCATATATTAAATTTTCTAGACCAAAGTCACTCGATGGAATTGTCTAAAATATTGCGATCACTATTTTTTCTCACACCAAAAATTTATGTCGGGTACCTACGTATGAGAGGTCATCGATGAATCAAATTGGATTCTATCCTTGCGAGCCATGAGGCCCCTGTCAGTCGTGGAAGCAATGAGATGTCGTATGGCAACTTGTAGAGATGCAATTTTCGTCGATTCCGTCAATCGTGATTTGCTAAAAATTTCTCATCATGTATCTTCGGTAGAAGCTCTGTTCTCTGCCTCTCCTAGACTGATAAAAGGGCTGCCGATTACCTTGCTAGGGCATCCGGAGCCGCCACGACCACACAAAGAGCTGGATCCAATGCTCATGTTACTATTTAGATGATGCTTGTCAAGCTCAAATGATAAAGGTTTCACATGCCTTCTGTATTGGTTCTAATCCTATATTTATAGCATAAATATCCTTTTTGGTATAAATATCTATCAATGTGATTTTTTTTGCTCCGCTATATGATTTAAATTGTTTCATAACATGTTTTATTATTCTAAATAGTAATATAAGACTATATTTTTAATTTATATAATTTGTTGTAGTATCTTATTTGAAATGTTATATTATTTATTTTAATAAATAAATTATATTGTAAAAGCTAATTGAAGATAACTTTCTCTACTCTATTTTAAGAATGTGTTAATTTCATTGCAATCTTGATTTCTAGATATTGCAAATATGAATAAAAATATTCATATATTAAATTTTCTAGACCAAAGTCACTCGATGGAATTGTCTAAAATATTGCGATCACTATTTTTTCTCACACCAAAAATTTATGTCGGGTACCTACGTATGAGAGGTCATCGATGAATCAAATTGGATTCTATCCTTGCGAGCCATGAGGCCCCTGTCAGTCGTGGAAGCAATGAGATGTCGTATGGCAACTTGTAGAGATGCAATTTTCGTCGATTCCGTCGATCGTGATTTGCTAAAAATTTCTCATCATGTATCTTCGGTAGAAGCTCTGTTCTCTGCCTCTCCTAGACTGATAAAAGGGCTGCCGATTACCTTGCTAGGGCATCCGGAGCCGCCACGACCACACAAAGAGCTGGATCCAACGCTCATGTTACATGGTGCCATGTAGTGGACGGAACAACCGTCTCGCAGGTCAGAATTGTTGCTCACCTTGCACGGTAGGCACGTGCAAGCCGAGCCACCGCTTACTACATACTCCCTTTGTACTGGTAAAGAAGACGTTTAGGACAGCGATACGATTTTCAAAACACAACTTTGACTTCTTATTTTTATAAAAATATTTGTCAAAAACTGATACATGTATACATGTATAAATCTATTCATATAAATTTTACAATTTCAAAGTTATTCATGATTTATATCCCTAAAGTTTGACTCAAACCTTGTCCTAAATAGCTTCATTTACCAATACGGAGGGAATAGATATTTAGGGTGCTCCGACTGACGGCGGAGCCACTTGTCTCCGATGGGCTGTGAGTAATCATCCACATAACATTGTTGATGTTGTTTGCAGCCTAAGTTACGATGCATTTTCAATAGATGCATTTCATTGGACTACTGGTGATCATACATGAAGGCTTAAAGAAAAAAAATGATGTTCTAAATATAGGTGGTTCTATCCACATTAATCCAGCTATGTCAAAATTAACTCTGTTGTCTCGATTGATATTTGTTTTCTGTTTTACCAGTTTTGGCCACGAGATTAACTTTGTTGTCTCGATTGATATTTGTTTTTTCCAATCAGAGTTTGGAAAGGTTAGGCGGGCGACACAGGCCTTCCAAAATTGACGCAGGCCTTCCAAAATTTCATCGCGGTGGGTACACAGGCGGGTATAAAATTGTGCCGCTGAAAAAGTTTCCCATTTTACACTGTTTTTCCACATTTTTCTGCGTCCTCCCACGTCCTAGAACCTGGCAGGTGGGTCCTCTGTGAGGGATGAGTGTGTGTTTTATTTGGGTGAGGAATGTTTTCAATTCTCTAAGATCCTTTTAGTATAAAATAATATATATATATATATAGTAATACTATATTCTACCCTGGGTACAGAATAATATTCCGTACCCGAGCACACACGCGAGCCCGACTCGCTCGGTCTATCCCCTCCCTCGCGAGTCCTATGGGTTTTTTTCCGGTTTTCTTCCATCCGGTGGACCCCACATTCTGAAACCGGTTACCATTCGTGGATTCACCTGGATTTAGATCTAGCTCCATTGCTGAATGAGGGAGAAACCAATTCCAGTCCAACGCCTCACCGCCGCCCATCCCCACCGTTCCGTCCTCCCGGACCTCCTCGCCCTGCTCGCCTCCTGCTCTTGCGTGCCCCGGCATCCCGACGCTCCGACGAGCGCGAGGAGGAAGGCAGGTGCCTGCCGCTCCCCCTACCCACTTCTCCCTGCTTTCTCCTTTCCACTCCCCGCCTCCCCTGCGCCCTCCTGCTCAGTGAGATGGCGACGGCGCCGGAGACGAGGTGGCCCCCTACCGCCCTCCTGCTCGGTCAGTCGGTGATGGTGGCGAGGTGCGCCCTGCCCGCCCTCCTGCCGGATGGGTTCTCCTGCGGCGAGGTGCGGCACCCCATCCGGTCTCATGCGGCGAGGGGCCTGCGGCCACCCCGGCACACCTCCCTCCCTCTTTATTTTGTAGCAAATCTTCCACCCGACTCATGCTAACTTTAGTGTTTTGGATTTCAGATCCGCTGCAAGGGAATCTCATCTTGGCGGTGGCATTCTAGATGTCTGATTCTACCAACCAGCGCTAGGTGCTCTCTAGATTTCCGTTGGTTTTGATTGGTTTCTCGCGGTGGTACGGCTGATTTGCGCAGGTAGTAGAGCAATTTTGGTAGTAGATTGTTCAATCGTGAAGTGCGTAGTCCTTTCCCCTGTTTCTAATTCGATTCTGTGGAGCAGCAGTGCAGCACACCAGGATGTGGAAAACCTTTTTCCTTCTGACTTGCCTCAGATCTAGATTCTTTTGGGCAGACTGCAGTTTCCGATGTGGTATGGTGGTACAGAAATTTGTTTCTTATCCAATTTCAATTTTTTTCCTACTATTCACTTTCCATCTTCTCCTGCGTGCAGATTGGAGACTCAACAACATGCAGTTATCTGATTTCCATTGGTTCATTAGGAGCATGGTGGATACACACATGGAGTCCTGGGCCAGTTCAAGTTCCTCTTGCTCGGGTAGGTAGTAGGGACTGGCCAGCGCCGAGCAATCGTGTTTGTTTAGGACAATTGGCTAGTGAAGATAACAGGGATAACTTTTTATATTTAATAAATGAGGATTTGCTCAGCTATGACTGCCATTATCTTCTAATAAATGGCAGAAACAAAAGACTTCCCATTGCTGTTTTTATTAAATTCAACATATAACTGAGCTGTAAATGACTAGTATAGGGTTATGTTGGGTGCTCCAGATAGTGGCTGATATTTTTTATCAATCCACAATAGGCAATTTTTCAGATAGATGATGTCAACCGACATTTCTAATTAATTTACTGTTTTTCTTTTTTTCAGTTCATCTTGTTCACCAACATAGCCAAATTTCCAGTTCGTTGTGGCTACTTCATTTACCAGAAATTGGAGCATGTCGAGATCTCCTTGATGAGATTTCTGCTGTTGGACAAACACCGAGCTTTCATGACTGGAGTGAGTACTAGATAATGATTTTTCTCTTCCGCTATTTGTATGGGTTGTCTTTAACCTGCATAAACTGATAAGGCTTGACCTTTCTATGGTTCACAATATATGAACTGATTACCAGCACACAAGATAGTTGATTGGCTAGATGCTTGCTATTTTTCCCCATTTATTGTAGTTCTGTCAAATTGTAAAAATAGGGTCAATGAAATAGCATTGAGTGAAATTCCTTGTATGAAGCTCCCAATTCATCACTAGCCCAATAGAGCCACAGACGAGCCTATAACAACAACTAACCCTCAAATTTTCTGCACACGATGACTTGATTAACATTCTAAATTTCGCCTGATGGGTGGGGATTTATTACTTGCTGATTGCAGTAATTTGAATTGAACCTGCCCAGTGCCCAAGGCCTGGGATCATCAATGATCATTACACCCATAGTATGCAATCCAAATAGTGACCCTATAATTCTGCAGTTCATTTATGTGGTGCTTGTGGTTCTTAGCTAGATATGATTAGGTGTATAGCTGATTGTGAATTTTTAATTTGGTGTTCTGGTACTGATTCTTGTGGCCACAAGCAGCCATGTATGCTTTTTTAGCACTGTTACTGGCCAATTGATGTTTTAAGCTGCTACTGAATTTTGTTAGGAAAACTCTTCAACTCAATCTGACTAGCATTTGCCAATGTTTGTATATTATTATGTCATATGTAGATGAATGTTAAATCTTAAATATGGCTCTAATTGCACTAAAAATATTTGCACTGTGCCACTGTCCAGCACTACAGAGAAGCAATGATCAATCTGGTTGTAGTTGTGTACATGTATCCAGCCGATCTTATTTTTTTATAATATGGCAATAGGAACTGTGACAAGGCTCATGGAACAGCTTTCATCTTTTTAATCAATGAGCAGGATATGAATTTCCAACTGTGGTATAGGATCTGTAGAAAATTGTAGGGAGCACAGAGCAATTCTCATGAGCCGGATGTTCCACTCATGCTCCATTTTTTCATATACTGACATTGTGCACAAAAGTTTCAAATACTCCATTTACACAGTTGATCTCTGTTTAACAGGAAGCAATGTAGTATTAAACCTGTTTGCGATGCTTTGTTCACAAATAATGTATGTTTTTACAGCCCACCTAGTTCACATGATCATTTTAAAATGCTTGCTAGATAAAGAGGTTTTTGCATGAACATGCCCCTGCTGCGTAGATTTGAAGCAAGAAGTGGGTGTCCTGGGAGGAGGCCGTGACGCTGACTGCGCCTGTGATTTCATCTATCTGCATCTACAGAATGCCCATGCACCGTGGTGTTGGCCTCTGGCACCTAAAGGTTGCAAGGGGATGGACCTTGGTTCTTGGGTTCCTCACGGCATCTCGACAGCCAGGGCCAAATTAAATGTCTAGGTATCCAATCCCCATGCTGTTAGAGTACAGCAACAAAAAAAATCACATATTTAATTGTTGGTGCACTGCAAATCCTACTGTGTTCATCCCTGTCCAGCCTACTATTGCCCTCAAATCATCTTTCGATGGCATCATTTTTCCCTTGTAGCCCTATTCATGTGGTGTGGATGTGGATGCAAGCCTGTGATCT
The DNA here is from genome assembly GCA_033239725.1 of Echinochloa phyllopogon. Classification (NCBI taxonomy): domain Eukaryota; kingdom Viridiplantae; phylum Streptophyta; class Magnoliopsida; order Poales; family Poaceae; genus Echinochloa; species Echinochloa phyllopogon. Next base: position 2,170,012 of record BTCW01000009.1, on the reverse strand, counting down.
CCTTCATACCCGAATAGATGTTTGGTTGCACAACAAAATAGGTACATGTCCTGACTCCTGAGTTCTGATAATGTGTTTCAGTGTCATCTACCTGTTTGTTATTTTCCTTATGAGATTGCAACAAAAAGATGATTCTACTATGACTGCATGGCTGAGCACCCGTTTCAAAAGATTTTTTTTTGTTTAATCCTGCATGCACCTCAGCACATCTCTTACAAGCAGGTTCATTTGTCCCTCCTAGTTTATTCTGATCTGTTGTTCTTATACTCTGTTTCTTCTCGAACATGAACTTCTATTTTTTTTTGCGTCAGACTAAGATTCATCTTCTGATATCTCCCTTGCTTCCATCCTCATGAATGTAATTAACTTACACTCAGTGTGGAACATTTAACTGCTCGATGCCTTGCTCAATGATGCTACCAAATGACATCCTTTAACATCTGTTGTACTAGATTTGTTCAGTTGAATTGTCAATTTCATTTTAGGTCCTTGAACCAAATGCTGGCTTATATTTGTGGAATAACTGTTCAGAATTCAGATATGCATCATGTTTTTTCAGAGATGCAAATGTTCAGTTTTAAAGAAAAAGTGCATATAGGTAGGTTCCGCGTTCAATCATCTAGTTTTGAACGAAAAAAATACATATACGTGGGTTCCACATTCAATAATCTAGTTTACCATGCAGTTGTGCTTAATGCCATATTTACCAATATTTCCAGTGATCTTGCTGACTGTGGAGTTTTGTTTTTAGATTGCGTTAGCCGTTTGTTGGCCAGTTTCATTTATATTCAAAATTTTTAGTTACTTGTGACTTGGCTTCATGCTTTACTCTCCGTTGCCATTAAGGACATGCCAAGTTGGGTAACCTGGCTCCATTTATAGTGTCTTATATATGAGATAGGTTCTGAATCAATATACTTTGCTAATCATTCATAACGTTTTCAAGCTCTGGACTTGAAAAACTCGTGGTTCATTATCCTAATAGAGTGTTATTTGTTGATCAGTATTTGTTCCGGCAGGTAAGGGTCCCATGCAAGTGAGCAACAAAGAATTGGGCATGAGAAGTATACACTTCCAAACAAAAGTGTTGTTTCATCATGTAATACTCGGATGCGATTCTGCTTTGTGGCATTGAGTCAACACAGGTGCTCTCAAAAGAGAGGAGATTCTGGCCTCAAAATATCAATAAAACCCGGAGGGATCGATGGTCTAGAGTTCTATGCAAGAATCATAAATTTGGTTGTCCTACGGAGTGCAGATTTTAAAGTGTGGCATGCTGGTTTATTTTACTACTAGTAATGATCTCTACCTGATCCAAATGTTGTACAATTGTACTGTTGTAATGTTATATATAGGTGGAGTTTTCTTACTAATCCAAGGTTCGATTAGTTCAAAGATATCAAGATATTTGATAAAGTTTGAAATTTGCAAAAGAAAAAATGGCACATTGTTCTAGCTAAAACCCTAAACCCTAAAATTCTGCTAAATCTGATTATCTGGACGTGAATGTGGAGCTGATTATTTGGACATGAGGAGTATCAGACCCACCTCGGACATCAGTAAAAGATGTCCAGCGATCGAAAAAACATCTGTCACGCGTAGAACCGAGAAAAAGAAGAGTCCAGCGATCGAGAAAAGAGAACAAAACATCCGACAAGAAGTAGTCTAGCTAGAGAAAAAAAAGACGCAGAAAAAAACCTGGCTTTTCCAACCGCCGAAAAGAAAAAAACCAGGAAAACAAACCAATCGGTGGAAAACTGAAAAAAAAACCACCGTGCGTATCCTGGCGGGGGGCTTCTCGCGGAGGGCGTCGGGCGTGAGCCCCGACTTGCTCGGGTACGGAATAGTTATTCTGTACCCAGGTATGAATTAGCGGAGTCATTCATATATATATATATATATATAGAAGATAGACATAAAAAACATGGAAATTGAAAAAAATAAACAAAACTCGTAATAACATTGAAAAGTGTATAAGAAATATATAAAGAAAAAAGTCTAGATCACCCCCTCACCTGTAAGGGTAGGACTACATAACCCCCCAACCTATGAAACGGTCTATATCACCCCCTGAACTTTCCAAAACCGGTCAAATCTGTGATTTACTATGATTTTTCAAAATTACTTTAGGGGTAATTTCGCCGGTTTTGGAAAGTTTAGGGGGTGGTATTACTGTGATTTACTATGATTTTTCAAAATTTCTTTAGGGGTAATTTGACCGGTTTTGGAAAGTTCAGGGGGTGATATAGACCGTTTCATAGGTTGGGGGTTATGTAGTTCAACACTCATAGGTGAGGGGTGATCTAGACTTTTTCCAATATATAAATATTATGGATTATAATTAACAAACAAATGAGATAGTATCCTAACCGAATTGACCAACCAATGTTGAAGGTACGATCAAATGAACATGGGCCTCACCAGCAGTGACTTACTCCCTCCGTCTAATATTCGAACCCAAGTAGTAATTTTCTCTAGTCAAGTTAATTTTTCTTAGACTTCATATATACGGAGTTAGCCTCGGCGATGACCCCACTTGCAGCCACATATAGGCCTATCAAGGTGGCCGGAAGAGGCGAAGGGGTCCTATATGGGCTTCTGTACGGCTTTCGTGCACCAAATAAACATGATGGTTTAGAGCTAAAAAAACAAAAACAAACTACTAGTAGTATCACGTATAAATGCTAAAATATAATACTAGTTATATTTAACCCTTTTTTGTTCTTTAGATTCAACGTACTACTAGCCATGTTTAGCCTGAAAAGAAGTATCAAATATCAAACATTTGAAAATGAGCAGATTCAACACTTCCTAAAATAGTATATAAAATATAAAAATAGTAGGTTCAGCAATTTCTAGAAACACATATCAACGTTTTGAACAATATTGCATTTAACACTTATCATAACTTATTACAATACCCTATGAGAATAGATTCAATATTTTGCAACACTTACATCAACATTAAAAAAACGAATCTATTGTTCTTCTTCTCCGACGACGGGGACGATGCACGATAAGTCGATAACAACAATCATGGTGTGCGAATCTAACAGAAACTACATGCATCAGAGGGACAGTAGAAGCGGCGTTCATAACAGGACCCAACATCACCGCTCATAGTGGTGCTCAGTCGGGAGCAGCCGTCGCGACAGGCATGACGGATGGTAGCGGACACGACATGCGCGACAACGACGATGAGCATGATATGGGCAACAACGGTGTTGGACGCGGCATAGATGAGTCAGCCTGTTCACGGGTTGGGTCGAAACCAGCTAACCCGGCGACCCAACCTGGAGCAAACCGTAGACGCGTGTTTGAGCGGGTTAGTTGGTTTCAGGTTTGAACCCATATGCCCAGAAACGGGTTGGTGTTAAACATGGTTTAGAGCCCAGCGGGCCTGCTCAGCCCGTTCCCGTTCCTATGGGCATGGCGCGGCATCTGCGGCTGCTTGCCATGGCCGATAGCAATGCGGGTATTAATCTGGTGTCTTCGCGATGGAAGTGGAGAAGAGTAATCTCCGCCATGACAGCAGCAAAAAGGAGCACTCAGCTCAACTGGAAGATTGGGACATCTCCGTCCTGTAAGCCCGAAACCGGATGGTCGGTGGGGGCGGCAGGCCGGCAGCTCATCCGGGAGCTTCTCCCTCTGCCACGCGGCCTTGGCATCCGCCGCCGCATCCTCTGCAGGAGGGGAGACTTTCGCCGCATCGCCTCCGGTGCTCGCCGCCGCCGCGGGCTCTGACGGCGGCGGCGGCTTGGCGCATCGGGCGTAGGGTTTCTTGGAGGAGGTGGAGAATGCCGCGGCGGCGGCGGCGTAGGGCGAGGAGGAGGCGACGGGGAGTGGGGGAGGAGGAGGAGAGAGAGGTGGTGGTGCTTGAGGAGGAGGCGGTGCTTGAGCGAGGTAGCAATCCATGGACCATGGACGACAGCTGAAAGCATCCTCAGGAGGAAGAAGATGACGGTTCAAACCATATGAACCGTGGAACCTGCTCAACCCAACCCGTCAATACCAGTTCTGTGCAAATTTGGGAACCAGACCAACCCAGTCTAAACCGCTCGTCGCGGTCTGGTTTCCAAAACCAGTCAAACCCAGCGAAGCCCGCAGGTGAACAGGCTGATAGATGAGGAAGGGGAGGTGCGCGGCCACGACGTGCGACAAGCGCGAGGAAGAGGAGGTGCTTGGCAGCAATGGCGCGGAGTAGTAGAGGGCGGGGATTGAGGAAAATATCCTATGAATAAAGATCCATGCACGAATCTCAAACACTGAAAGCTATGCAGGGAGAAAAACTTTCGAAAGCCATATAGGATTGCCCATCCTATATAGCTTCCACAAACTAGATAAGCTATACAACGCACAACCCACATCAGCCCATCTTTCAAACAACATACGACTCACGGATCGCGAACAACATAACAACAACATACATTAGCGAGGCGACCGTGAATAGCGGAGAACAAGCAATCATACCGTTTGTTGATGCTCTGTTGTCAGTAAAGAAGGAGAATCAATCGGTGAACATACTTTGCTTTTCTGTTTCTTAGATTTTTGTTCTTCTACCATAATCATCGTAGTACCGTATTCAACATTTCTGTTAAACGGGTTCAACATTTAAAAAAATCAATTCAACATTTTAGAAAATATTAAAATAATATATGACAAATGCCGAAATAATATATTAAAAATATTGAATTATCAAAATCTTGAAATATAAAAAATTAAATTTATAATAACATATTGGATCTCATTTGGTTGCATTAATTCCAACAAATACTATAGTTAAAACAAATTTTAAATTGGATGCATAATTTTTAAAAAAGATTGATTGAAGTTTTTTCATCTCTTTACTCATGCCAGTCGAATTCTGTTGCCCGATGTATCTCCCACGTGCTACTGCATGCTGGTGCCACCTTCCCACTTCTATGCATATGTGTTCTCCATATTAAATGCAATCTTCATCGTCTAAATATAATCACACAAATCTTAGACACCGGAAGTTATGCAAAAAAAAAAAAATTTCCGGTTGCCCAGAGGCAAATAGCTACGGGCCCCTTTATGGAAAACTTAAAGGTTCCAACTGGGCCCTCGTTGGGCCACGTTCCCCACAATTTCGGAAGAGACCGAGACCGAGACCAAGACCAAGCGAAATAGCCCTGTACAAATACCACCACCTCGCCACATCTGAAAACCACAGAAGCAATCGCCTCTGCTCCAGCCTCCAGCGCAGTCGCGAGAACCCTAACCCTAGCAGCCTCCTTCTCATCCAGTCTGCCTTTGCCGCCGCTGCGAGCGATCAAGAGGCAGCCATGGCGACCAAGGGCGAGGGGCCGGCGATCGGCATTGACCTGGGCACGACTTACTCGTGCGTCGGCGTGTGGCAGCACGACCGCGTCGAGATCATCGCCAACGACCAGGGGAACCGCACCACGCCCTCGTACGTCGCCTTCACCGACTCCGAGCGCCTCATCGGCGATGCCGCGAAGAACCAGGTCGCCATTAACCCCATCAACACCGTCTTCGGTAAGCACGCCCCCTGCACTGCCCTGTTTCTTAATCTATCCGCGTGTTCGAGTTTCATGTCGTGGTCGTGGATCTCTACCCTTATCTGCGTAATATCATGATTCGTAGATGCGTAATATCATGATTCGTAGATGGATCCAGTTTTTTGTGCTCGATCTGTTGCGCATTGTTAGTTTTTGTACAGCCAAAAGGCGATTGTTTGGTGTGTGCTGAATTGGGTATTTAAGTCCGCATAAATCTGATCTGGGACGTTGCTTTGTTTTCTAGTTCGTTCACATGGCATACGATTAACGATTGCATTGGATCTAGTTCATCCCTTCAAAGTTATCACTGCTCGTTTTATCCATATGTTTTCCACAAATTGTTGAAAATTTACCTAAAAAACGAAAAAAAGGATTTATATTGGACTATTTATGTTCAATGTTGATGATTTGATTTCCTTTTTATATATATATTTTTGGTTGTTCGCTTGTAGTATGCCCATATGTGTTGTTGGTTTTGAAATAGTCAATGGTTTGATCAACACTAGATATATATAGCATTGACACATCATTGTTTCCTATTTGCGTGCCATAACGAAACTCCTGACTCTTGAGGAATCGCAATGTCCCACCTTGGACTATATTGATGTATAGAAAAACACTAACTTGTTTTTATGCAATTTTCTACTTTGCACAAATCAGAGTTCTTTTATATGTGGAATGACTTCTCATAGGATGCTTTGTACTTTAGTGATTTCTAGGACCTCTTAATCATGGCATGTGCACATTGGTATGGCGTGGGAGGACAGAATTTGTGTTTATAATATGTCAAAGTGTATTCGTTATATGTTGGTTGCCAAGTTGTGGCATGGTCATAGGATCAAGTTTGTATTGTTTAAACCAGCCAATACTTGTTTCACTACTATATTGTTATGATTGTCCAGAATTAGAATTTAGAACTAAGAAAACAGTAATTTTATTTTTAAACCAAGCACTTATTAAAATCTCTGGTACTAATGAACATATTACCTCATACGTCTCTGGGTGAGGTACTTCAAAGTATGATTCCAACGATGCATTTTATGAAATTCTGCAGATGCCAAGCGTCTTATTGGCAGACGGTTTTCTGATGCCGCTGTCCAGAGTGATATTAAGATGTGGCCATACAAGGTTATTCCTGGCTCAGGGGATAAGCCTATGATTGTAGTCCAGTACAAGGGTGAGGAGAAGCAATTTTCAGCTGAGGAAATATCTTCCATGGTTCTTATCAAGATGCGTGAGATTGCTGAAGCGTACCTTGGATCAACTGTGAAGAATGCTGTTGTCACCGTTCCAGCTTATTTCAATGACTCCCAGAGGCAGGCAACTAAGGATGCTGGTGTTATTGCCGGTCTCAATGTCATGCGCATCATCAATGAGCCAACTGCTGCTGCAATTGCCTATGGGCTTGACAAGAAGGCTACTAGTGTTGGTGAGAAGAATGTCCTTATTTTCGACCTTGGTGGTGGCACTTTTGATGTCTCTCTCCTCACTATTGAGGAGGGTGTATTTGAGGTGAAGGCCACTGCTGGTGACACTCACCTTGGTGGTGAGGATTTTGATAACCGCTTGGTGAACCACTTTGTCCAGGAGTTTAAGAGGAAAAACAAGAAGGATATCACTGGGAACCCCCGGGCTTTGAGAAGGCTTAGGACTTCATGTGAGAGGGCTAAGAGGACACTTTCTTCCACAGCGCAGACTACTATTGAAATTGATTCCCTATATGAGGGCATTGATTTCTATTCCACCATCACCAGAGCGAGGTTTGAGGAACTTAACATGGACCTATTCAGGAAGTGCATGGAGCCTGTGGAGAAGTGCCTGAGGGACGCTAAGATGGATAAGAGCACAATCCATGATGTTGTCCTTGTTGGTGGTTCGACCAGAATCCCGAAAGTTCAGCAGCTGCTGCAGGACTTCTTCAATGGAAAGGAACTTTGCAAGAGCATCAATCCTGACGAAGCTGTTGCATATGGTGCTGCTGTCCAGGCTGCTATCCTTAGCGGTGAGGGCAACGAGAAGGTGCAGGACCTTCTACTCCTTGATGTGACCCCACTGTCTCTTGGGCTTGAGACCGCTGGAGGAGTGATGACTGTCCTTATTCCAAGGAACACCACCATTCCAACCAAGAAGGAGCAGGTCTTCTCCACCTACTCCGATAACCAGCCTGGTGTGTTGATCCAGGTTTATGAGGGTGAGAGGACCCGGACCAGGGACAACAATCTCCTTGGGAAATTTGAGCTCTCTGGAATCCCCCCTGCTCCTAGGGGCGTTCCTCAGATCACTGTATGCTTTGACATTGATGCCAATGGTATTCTGAATGTCTCTGCTGAAGACAAGACGACTGGCCAGAAGAACAAGATCACCATCACCAATGACAAGGGTAGGCTGAGCAAGGAGGACATCGAGAAGATGGTCCAGGATGCAGAGAAGTACAAGTCAGAGGACGAGGAGCACAAGAAGAAGGTTGATGCAAAGAACTCCCTGGAGAACTATGCCTACAACATGAGGAACACCATTCAGGATGAGAAGATCGCCTCCAAGCTGCCTGCGGCCGATAAGAAGAAGATTGAGGATGCTGTCGAGCAGGCCATCCAGTGGCTGGACAGCAACCAGCTTGCTGAGGTTGAAGAGTTTGAGGACAAGATGAAGGAGCTGGAAGGCCTCTGCAACCCCATCATCGCCAAGATGTACCAGGGTGCTGGTGCTGACATGGCTGGAGGAATGGAGGATGATGCTCCGGCTGCTGCTGCTGCTGCTGGCCCCAAGATCGAAGAAGTCGATTAAACTATCTTCACTATTTCTGAGTATAGTAAAAAAGATTATAGGTCTTTTGTTGTTCCCTGCCCCAAGTGGCAATCACACCACTTGAGCTTATAATTAAGTGCCCGCTGGTTGTGCGCGTCGTGAACAATGCATGTTTTGGGTCTACATTCACCTAAGTAATATTCTTCTGAGCTTTGATTGGCGCGTTTTAAAATGTTAAGTGTTCTGTTTATGTTTGGGTTCTTTAGCCTCAACTCCATCAGTGGTTGGTAGTTGTGTACACGTGATTCAGGTTTTCTACTGCTGCTGCTGCTTGAATCGTTGTTGTAGCTTCAATTTTGCTAGCAAATTGATGTACTTTATTCTGCTGATGGTTAGCTCCTGTCCTTGGACGTTTACTCCAACCATACAAACTCTGGGTCTGAGGTCTGGAACTGCTGGCGAGAATGTGGAAACTGCGACTAGTGATGTCGTCATGTTTTATTCGTTTTGGTTGGGTGCGCTCCGGAATGATTTCTGTCGGCGACGGCACTGTTTGCTGGTATGCGAGCACATGCCGGAGCTGGAACCTCGGTGCAGCAAGCCAGGCAACCGGCAAAGCTAATTTCCTTTTTCTTTTAGTTGCCTCTGGACTCTGGATTGATCTTGCAACTTCGGTTCACAAACGGCTGTACAGCACAATCAATTGCTCGAAACAAAGCGCAGTGCTCTGGGCGCATCATGCATGTATGATTTGTCTTCTGGATATATACATAAATATAATAAACATGCTACAGAAGAAGAAGAAGCAGAGATCTCCGAGGAGGAAGAATCTTGGTGCGGTGTCGGGTCGGGCGAAGAAAAGGAAAGTCGCATGAATGAAATGAAATGGCCGGCGGGCGATCTCGACTCATCTGGGGGCGCCCAACCCCCCGGCCCGCCGCTTTCAAATTCCCATCCATCCTCCCCAGCTGCCGCTGCCGTCTTTCTTTCGCTTTAATCGATCGATCAGCTCCTCCGCGATCGTCAGCCATGATAATGCAGGGCGAAAGCGGCGTCCCTCCGGCCCCTCACTCTCCCTCTACCTACACCCCCCTCCTACGCGGCTAAGCAACTAAAGCGCCTGCCTGCGCTACGGAGTACTCCACTAATCATTATCGCCTCCGCCCCGACCCCGATCGCTTTAATCGCCTGGCCGCCCCTGCTCCGCAGCCCCGCGTCGGTTGCGCGATCCCGCGGCCCAGGTGGTGCCGCCGCCGCCGCTGCCGCTGCTGCCGAGCACCTGCGGACACGGTGAAAAGAGAGGCAAAGCGAGCGGGCCGCGGGCGAGGCCGGCGCTTGCCATCAGTGCCCTTTGGTTGCCGCGCTTTTCACCGGCAGCTGTTCTGACGGTTGATGCGCCGGGTCTGGGTCTGGGGGAATTATTGATTGTTTTGTTAGTATCCCCATTGCCACTGTATCTGTCGACTGCGAGTACTTACCTACTGATCGATCGATTGATCAATCGATCAGTTTACATGCCACACCGCCGGCCACCATGGACGAGCTTTCTGCCTCTGTCATTCTGCTGTGGTGGCCCTGAATTGCATGCAGCACTCACACGTAATGGATGCAATATCTGTCTCTCTAACTCTGAATCATCCACCGACTGCAGCTATTACAGTAGGCCACTGTATGTGCGTGCACGGTTCGGGGGCGTTCCCTGCTTCTACCAGCAGCAAGCTTGACTTGTCTTCTTCCCTCTTCCTGCACTAAGCTTTTCACTACTGCTGGTTAATGCTTACTCGATCATGCACTTGATTGTGTGCCACTGCCACTGGATTGCAGGATAATGGGGCCTCACTCGTTTGTTTATAGCTAGCTTAATTAGTGCCGCTTGTGGATTTGCAGGTTAGTTAATTGCTGGTTGATTGGTCATTAGTATAAGCATCTTCTACCAACCTAATGCTGGTCCATTAGCTCGTGTGCGGTGATTTCTCTCTCTCTATATCTATATATATATATATATAACACCCTAAAATAGCCTATTTAAAATTTTTAGTAATTAATTGATTATTTAATGTCTTGTTCATAATTAATATAGGGTAAATAAATAATTTCTGAGAATTAAAATCAAATATAAGGCGTAGAAACATTTTTGTTGCATTCATGCTGCTGCATTGAGTTTTGTATTGCCTGTGGTTCAAACGAGAGTTTAAATTTATTTAAATTCGAATTTGAATCACTTTGTTTGGAGCCTTAGAAAAGTCGTTTAGGTCGGAGTTCGCTTTTGCCCCTGTACTCTTCCTCCAGTCTGTTTCTGCTCCTCTTACTTCTCCCTGAGGTAGCCCAGCCCATTCCCCCCCCCTCCCCCGCGCGCAGCGGCCCAGCTCTCCCCCTCAGCGCACGGGCCAGCCCCCTCCCCCTTCCCGGCCTACCTTTCCTCCGCTCCCGGCCCAACCACCGAACCAGCCCAGCACCCAGCCTTCCCCGCGCACCGACCAAGGCCCACAGCTTCGCCCGGCCCAGTTCGCCAGCGTTGCGGCCCACCACTCCGCACCAGCCTGCCCGCTCCTTTCCCCACCTTCACTACCGCTGACACGCGGGTCCCGCGCGTAAGGGCCGTCTTCTACTTCCAGCCCGACCACGCCAAGCTCGACTTGACTCACCGCCGCGGCCCAGAGCTAGAGCCCACCCCCGCGCTGCCAGTGGCCCCTCCGCGCCTTCGCAGAAGCTTCTGCGTGGCCCTCCTACCATAGACGGGCGTTCTCCACATGGTAACCCGCCTCCTCGAAAGGAAGGAGATCGCCGGCCGCCGCCCTCCTTGGCGTGCGAGCCACGCCCTCCCCGGCCTTATATAAACCGACCCACCGAGCCCCTCGGCCACCACCAAGTCCCCCAGCCGAGCTCCAACACCGCTGCGCCCCCTCCCCCACATCCCAGCGCCGCCGCCGCCATTGGAGCCGCCGGCCGGCGTCGATTCGCCGACTGAGCGCCCGCGCTGCCCCAACCAGCCACACAGGAAGCTTCGCACACTGGTAAGCTCCCTCCCGAGCCACTTCCCGCCCGATTTTGCGCCCCGGAACCCCTTCCCCGCCGTAAGCCGGCGCATCCCGCCGCCGCTTCCCGTCGGCCGCCACCCCTGCTGGTCTCTGGCCGACTTAAACACCCTAGACGAACTCGCCTCTTTTGCCTGAAGCCGTAGGACCAACCCTCGTTCGAATCCGTGCCGCACAGCCCGAGTTATGGCCATCTCCGGCGAGCTCTTGCTGCCGGCCGAGCGGCGCCGCCGCGGAGTCGTCGTCCCCGGCGAGCCCTCGCCCTGGGCCGTCCGATCTCCAGTCAACAGCCGAGATTAGATCAAACCGTACCCCTTCGCGTTTTAAATCTCAGCCGCCCAGATCAGATCCAACGGCTGCCACGCGTCCGAGCCGGGTCAATACCGGTCAGCCGTGGAAACTTTGCTAAAGAGCCCCTGTGTTTTATCGAAATCAACCCGCCGTCCACCCCTGTGAAAAATAATTCCAAGTAGGTCCAAAACTTTATGAAAAACCCCCTGTAGTTTTGAACAAACTAACCCGCGGTCCTGCCCTACGTTTTTTGCACGTTAGCCCTCCTGTTTTAATACGAAATTGCGTATAGGTCCTCGGTTTTTCACAAATAAGCCCCTGAAACTTAGAAATGCCATAACTTTCTCGTTTTAGCTCCGATTAGAGTGATTCTCGCGCTCACGTGTTCGTAGCGAAGCGTAGAATATTTCTAGCTCCTGTTTTTGTACTGTTTTCACTGTTGGTGTACTGTTTCTAATAGAATACTCTTATTTGCATGTACTGGCTTGTGTGGGTGCTTGTGTGGTGATTCGTGTTCAGTCGGTGAGCCGTTGCCGTTGGAGTTTGAGTACGAGGACCTTCAGGAGCCGGACTCGCAGCAGCAGCAGCACTTTGAGGAAGGCAAGTTATAGCACGGACAATCCTTGCTACCTACTCACTTGTAATACATTATTTCATACATGCATGTGTCTAATATGATGTATCCTTTAAGGTTGTACCTAGTTTTTCATTATCCTATCCTTGTTTACCTTGGGTTTATTGCATTTGGGTAGAATTTTGCTAGGCGCAGCTACTATCACCTTTGTTTAAATGTTAAACTCGTATTAATGGTCCACTTCAACTTTAATGTTAAAACTTGCTTTTTAGCAACATGGAACAGGGAGCTAGGGCGTGTGCTTCATGCTTGGCCCTAGTGTCTCTCCGTAAGGACTGGTTCTTAAAGCGGCAACCCAGGAGCCTGTCGCCACCGCTAGAACTATAATTGCTCTAGTCTTGGACAAGTAGCTTGTACGGCTCTAGCTTAACAGTAGTTACCGACGGGCCGACGGCGTTATGGGAATCACTCGTGAGAGTATGGTTTGATCCACCAAGGACGGGGGTACCGTCGGCTATGCCTCGTTAGGCACAGTCCCGTGTTGGGAGCCACCGTGAGTGCGGGAGCTCCACACGTTGCGCTCTTTATTTTGTTGTTGGCATGCGTTGCCGCGCTCTGGACGCCATTGACCCTCCTATCGCTGCGCCCTGGGAGTCAGTCGATCTTGGTGCCTTGGATCATGCTGCCTGTGTTGTACCATAACGGCTACTGTTTTATTAGGGTGTCTTGTGAAAAGCCTCGTAGCGTTCCTATGCAGTCACACCTCGGAAGTGTCGATATGCGTTGTTGGGTGCAAAGTTTCCTTGAACTTTTACGCGACTGGTGGGTAAAGGGCGAAACCTCTGCAGAGTGTAAATCTATCATGATAGCCTTGCTCAGGGTCACGAGCGGCCTGGATCCTTTTTGATTAGAAGATGATGTTTATTTATGCTTAATGTCACTTACACCTTATTAATTGGGTTACAACTGGGATTCATACACTTGTAGTAACTTGAATAATGTTAAAATGAACCAACTAAAAGTGCTAATCCAGTTAAGCCATGTCAAGCCCTTTTTGAGCCTTCATAACCCGTGCTATACTTGCTAAAGTAATTGCTTTACTTACACTTGTTATTTATTCAACAAAATCCCAGACGGGTAACAGATTGGGATGTGCACGAGCCTGCTGCTGAGTTTCCAGAAGATCTACCGTACTACTGAGTTGTGTTCTCCCAGTCAGAGTCCCTGTGGGATGCGGCTACGCTTAGAGAGAGTTTATTTAGTCTTCCGCTATCCATGTACTTCATTTATGCAGCACTCTGATGTAAACACTACTTTTTGATGAATAAATGAAGCATTTGATCTCTGTTTTACCATATTTGTTTGCTATATGTGTATGTGGACTTCCTGGGCACACATATGGCCACATTCGGGTTTTTATGAAAATCCGGGTGTGACAATATATATATATATATATATATATATATATATATATATATATATATATATATATATATATATATATATATATATATATATATATATATATATATATATATATATATATATATATGGTCGATCTCTTCGTCCCAAAGGAAACGCACTGCTCGAGTGAGTTCAGGATTCAGTGCGCTGCTACAAGCAGCTTCTTCAGGTTGAAATGACTAGTAGTAGATAGTGCACACACAATCTTCAGTGAACAAAAGCGGAGCAGAATCTTGACTGCTAAAGCTACGCGCCTCAAAGCTGAACCATGAAACATATATGTAGCTCGACTAGTCATGTTTTCTTATCTCATCATATAAATAAACCAGGAAAGAGTATAGCCAGCCGTACGTCGTCGGCCGCTTCAACTTCTATACATGTCAATTGTCCATATATAGCCATCTCTTGATTTTCTCTTGGCTACTTGGCTACAGATTGATTAAGCTGTAAAACCTTGTTCTCTAGCCCAACAGTGGATATCGGTGGTACAATATATAATGTACATGGGTAAGCAGTCATTCAGCTTAACTGAATTCTGAAAGTTTCAGATCGCAAACATGCATGTAGGATTCACTGTCACATGCAGGCATGCATGGTTCTAGCTAGCTTCTCTTCAGGAGTCTGATCTGCATGCAGCTAGCTGAAGGCTTAAGTCTCGTGCATAATGGTAACAGCAGAACGTTTATGACTGCATGCCTAGTTGGTAACTTCCTCTATTCTGTTCCAATCTGGATTCTGGCAATGTGACCACTATCTGATCGATAACCTGGATCATCTCTCTCCCATGAATAATGAGTTCATCGATAAATGGGAAGGGTACACTTCTTAGATCCTTCTACTACACTGACAAAAACCGATTGCGCTGTCTTTTGTTTAAATCCCTCTAGCCATTCAGTCATAGACAAGGAAAAGTGGGGTTTCATCTTTGTATAATTTAATTGGTAGCTGGACAGATAGCCAATTAGGAGAATATAATGATGACCTAATTATAAGACAGTGAGCACAAATCCCTTGTGCTCTCACCATTTGGAGAAAAATAATGACACTAGCTGGGATGCATGGGTTGGGAGAATATATGAAAGGAAAGATTATGCCGAGCGATTTGATTAGTAAATTATGTCATGCATGGGAGTCACTACTTGATCTCTAGTTACCGAAGGATCCTCTGAATAGAATAAGAACCTCGTGATCTGTCCAGATCTTTGCACAATTCGAATGAGAAAGCTCTAGTTTTAGTTAGTATTCAAATGGCATGTCGGCTTACTAACTCATTCAACGAAGAGAGAAACGCTGCCTAGCAGCTTTCCTAGATCTACTAGAGCTAGCCTACTCTGCATGACTACATGCTTGCGCTGAAATTTGTCCGTCAGTATGTACTTGTAAACTGAGCTAGCACAGTACGTCAGTACTACATATATACAACTATGCATATATACATGTAGGTGGACACAAGTGTTCAACTACAGCAGATAGAAAGGACTACTGGCTGGAAACTTGGAGTCAATAACCATGTCCTCTCAAACACTATTCCATGTTGTGCAAGCAAACAAATTAAACAAAAAAAAAGATCTGCATCACCATCGACCTCTTCTTTTCCACCTCTACTGCTGATATGTACATTGCACAAAGACCTGTGTAAGACGTACTTTGTTGCTTTTTCTATCCCTACGTACTTAAAGTTGCCTGCTCAAATACATGAGTACTGTCTAGCTATACTTGTTAACTTCGTTTCATGGTTGGAGAGAGAGAGAGAGGGAGAGGAGAGAGAGAGAGGTAGAACAGGAACTCTACACCACCACTAGCCAAGAGTCCAAGAGACTAGCAAGACTAACTTTACTACTGATTGATCTCTTTCATCAATATGGACATAAAGTTGCACCTGCACATACACTAGAATGGCCCCCTAGACAACTAGTATTGCTGGCTCATGTTGGTAACCTCTTGCTAGCTCCACATGTATACTTTTCAACCCCTCTCTATGTGCTAGCTAATCAACCAGGAGGAAAATGCAAAGAAACACAACAAGACAACAAGCCAGCCTTAGCTTCCAAATAGTTGTACAAGAACAGGGTTCACCACCTCTCCCTGCTGCCCCTAGCTAGGGTTCCCAGCTTTCCTCATGCATAAAAACTGCCCCCTGCTAGCTTCTCTCTTCCTTCTCTCATGCTCATCTCCCACTCTCTTGCTGCTGGCTGCATCCATCCATCCATCTCACACATCAATCGATCCTTACGAGCTAAGCAACTCTCTTCTCCTTTGCCCTCCCCATATGTTTCACATCCAATACATATAATGCAAGTCCTCCACTAAGACCCAAAAAATAAAGGAGAACAAACCCCATTCTTCTTTAATTTTATTCCACTCGCTTTCGCTCTCCCGGCGATCCCATCTCTTTCTTCCCTCCCTAGCTTTCTCCTCCTCTTCCTCTCCTGGCCCTTCTAGCTCCCTTCTTCGTCTCCGCTTCGCCGTCATTCCAGTCCAGCCAGCCAGCCAGCCAGCAGCAGCGTGGAGAGAGCTCCTGCTAGCTAGTGGATGTTATTCTCCGATCCACCTTTATTATCTCCCCATCCTTGCATGATCCCCTAAAGCGCCTATATACCCTTATCTCGCAAAGAAGCGAGGAGGAGAACAAAACAAACCAGAAAAGAGAAGCTCCCAAGTAGCAAAAGATCAAAAGAAATCAATTCTATACCATGGTCTTTTCTTCGGTTCCTGTCTACCTTGATCCACCCAATTGGAACCAGCACCAGCAGCAGGTAAAAATTTCGACCC
Source organism: Echinochloa phyllopogon (assembly GCA_033239725.1). Lineage (NCBI taxonomy): Eukaryota > Viridiplantae > Streptophyta > Magnoliopsida > Poales > Poaceae > Echinochloa > Echinochloa phyllopogon. The sequence goes on along the minus strand of BTCW01000009.1, from coordinate 2,153,588 downwards.
AAATCTCTTGCGTCTTTTGTTCGCGCTTTTCGTTTCTCTCCTTGGTTGGCCATAGCTTCTTCATCAAAAAAGCAAAGCCGACGAGGGGGGAAATGGGGCGACGAAATATTCCTAGGCTCTTTTGCGAAATCTCTGGTTGAATATACCAGGCCATGTCTTTTGGTTTCTGTAATCTCTATCAATTTCGCCGCACCTTTCTCTTCTCTTTAATTGCTGTGTGCATGTTTGTATTGATTTGGAATGATACTGCTTCTTCCAGCAACAGCAAGCTCACCATGGCCAGCTCCCAAGTGGCGGCGGCGGCGTCGAGGCACATGCCCATGCGCATCATCACCAGCAGCAACACCACCATCATCAGCTGCCGCCGATGCCACCTCCTGGAGCTCTCATGGCTCCTCGGCCTGACATGGCGCTTGTGGTCGCCGCGAGTGGCGGCGCGGGCGGCGGCGGCCCGACCGGCGGCTCCGCGGTGCGGCCGGGGTCCATGACGGAGCGGGCCAGGCTCGCCAAGATCCCGCAGCCGGAGCCGGGGCTCAAGTGCCCGCGCTGCGAGTCCACCAACACCAAGTTCTGCTACTTCAACAACTACTCGCTCTCGCAGCCGCGCCACTTCTGTAAGACCTGCCGCCGCTACTGGACGCGCGGCGGCGCGCTCCGGAACGTCCCCGTCGGCGGCGGCTGCCGCCGCAACAAGCGCACCAAGTCGTCCAAGTCCAACTCGTCGTCGGCCGCCTCCGCTTCCGCCACCGCGGGCGGCGGCGGGACGTCGTCGTCCACCTCGTCCACGGCCACCGGTGGCAGCAACTCCGCCGCCGCCGCCATGATGCCGCCCCAAGGGCAGCTGCCTTTCCTGGCCTCGTTGCAGTTGCACCACCCGCTTGGCGTTGGCGGAGATCACTACAGCACTGGTGCATCGAGGCTAGGGTTCCCCGGGCTGAGCTCGCAGCTGGATGCCGTGGACTACCAGCTCGGCGCCGGCGGCGGCGCTGCCATCGGGCTCGAGCAGTGGCGCCTGCCGATGCAGCATCAGTTCCCCTTCTTGAGCCGCCCCGACGGCGTGCCACCGCCGCCAATGTCCGGCATTTACCCGTTCGACGTGGAAGGCCACGGCGACGCCGCCGGCGGCTTCGCCGGGCAGATGCTGGGCGGCGGCTCCAAGCAGGTGCCCGGCTCGGCGGGGCTGCTCACGCAGCTGGCATCAGTGAAGATGGAGGACAACAACCCAGCGTCCACGGCGATGACAAGCTCGCCGAGGGAGTTCCTTGGCCTCTCTGCTGGGAACTTCCAATTCTGGGGTGGCGGCGCCGGCAACGGTGCAGGTGGCAACAATGGAGGCACAGGCACTGCCAACGCCGGCGGTGGAGGCGGAGGCGGTGGCGCTGCCGCTGCTCCGGGCAGCAGCTGGGTGGACCTGTCAGGCTCAGGATTCAACTCGTCGTCGTCGGGGAACATGCTGTGAAGCGCCCTGCATGCTGGTTGCTACACAAAAAAGGTAGCCCTATTTATGCAAGCCCTGAAGCTTAATTTTTAGTCATGGCTTCTGAGAAAGTTCAACGAAGGAGTTGTGGTGCAAGATTATAGGGCCGGGCTTTCTTCTGATAGTCATCGGCGACGATCGATCGAGGGAGCTGGTGAATTGGTAGGTGATCGAAATTAGTTTTTGCTATCGGGTTTTTCATGCACGGCTCTACTGCTTCTATATGATCCGTGTTGTCACTGCTGCTGTTCTTGTTTTAGGGGGTTCATTTCTCTATATTGTTGTCCATTTCAAGTCTATGTTGTAAACTTGTAATGCATGCATGTTGCTAGGTTTACTAGCTTGGTGCAATGTGATAAAATATATATACCTCGCTATGAGAGTACTTGATCGAAGAGATTGAACCGATCAACCCGTTTATTTCTAGCTTCATTGGTGAGAATTGTTCATCTGTTCGAGTTAATTTGAATAATGGTTGCTTTTGGCTTAATGATTATATGTGCTTGTTACTTATATTATGTATGAGCCTAGTGTAGTAGCTAGCAATGCATTGGTTTAGTGCGTATATGCATTGATGCTTGAGTATGGGATGTCTACAACGCATCATGAAGGGGTGTGTGTGTGTGTCATGCATGCGAGAGAACATATATATAGCTATCTGTCTATATATATCATCTTGGTGCATCAGTTACACCTATCATTTGAAAATGAATAATAAGGTTGTGATCCGTGGCAAAATGCACCGTAGATAAGCATTGTCTTATTTGTTACGTGATATATACTTTTCTTGAGCAGCAGACGCATCCGCGTAGTTTCTTGTTGTACCCAATTAAGTTATTAACACACCCATTCCAAACACTGAACAAAAGGAAGTAGCCATTCAGATGGAGGGCGGGACACGGCATATGCAATTAGTTCTTGAGTAATTATAGACACTAGCATTAGTATACTTAGAACTTAGAATCACATAATTATTGCAAATGGAGCATGATCGATCATCCATGCAAGCTCTAAGGCTATTCCCAGTGAGGATTTCATTTTTGTGTTTCCAAGAAAGACACATAAGCAAGTAGACAATTAATTCATAGATGAAATGGTCCATACAATGCATTGTTTCATTTTGGTGTTTCATAGACAATGCATGCAAGACACAAATTTGTTGAAAACCGTGTATACAGAGTTTCATCTAGATGAAATCCATTTCATCTCTCTCATTATTAACTCTTTGCCACATCATCTAAAATGTTGAGTTGGCACCCTATTTAATGTGTATGAAACTCTATGAAACCTTGCACTGTGACTGACCTAAATAACTTCAAGTTCTCCTCTTTTGAGAGATCACGTTTCTGATGACACACACACATATCGGCAGTACAAGTGACCCAGCTCTCCATGCATGCATGCATGGTCCTCCTCTTCAGAAACGGTGTTGGTTTCTAGGTTTCCAAGCACCAATCTCCATTCAAAGCCTTTTTCCCCTGCCATTGTAATCATGGCATGTCCCCACAACGCAGGCACAGAGGCATTTATTCATGTGCATGCAATCCAAGGAATGAATGCATGCAGCAGGGGAATGGCTAGCAGCTGCAATCTCCTTAGTTGTGCTCAAAGAATTTGTTCCCATGTTTCTTTTGGTCCTTTCGCGCCATCTTTACCTTTAGCCAGCAGCTTCGTCGGTTTCGAGGAGTCATTGCACCAGAAGCTTTGCATTTCTAGAGGTTTGAAGCCAACCATTGACTGACACCATCAAAGTGTGCATCATCCCGGCCTGGCGAAGCTGCAGGGTTGCCCACAGCCTGCCCCGCATCTTTCATCCTCTCCAAACTAGTAATGTGTATCTCAATTTTAAACTACTAGTCCATCAACCAGCCTAGCTCACTGGGCTAGCAGTTTTATACGGCTAGGATTTAAAAGAATATGCTATGCGTAAAGTGACAACATCCCCTTTCTATTTATACTCTTTACAGAATTAATTAAAAACTAGAGTCTTGCAAAAAAAGTCATTTTTGCTGAATTTTCACTCGCGTTCATGATATCCGTTATATATGTATATAGACAGAAAGAGAGACAAAAACTAATGTTAAGATGAAAAGGCACATTGGACGACATATGCAAGACATTGGGTTCTCCATGTTTTTTTTTTGTTAATGGCAATTGTGCATAATTCAGAATTGGCACTTTTTGGGAGTACTTCGGATATTTGTCACACCCGGATTTACACAAAACCCGAATGTGGCCATATGTGTGCCCAGGAAGTCCACAGACACATATAGCGAACAAATATGGTAAAAATCAGAGTACAATGCTTTATTCTCATCATAAAGTAGCGATTACATCAGAGTTTTGTATAAATAAAATACATGGACAGCGGAAGACTAATAAACTCTCTCTAAGTGTAGCCGCAATCCCACAGGGACTCTGACTGGGAGAACGCCAACTCAGAAGTACGGCAAATCCTCCGGAAACTCCACAGCATAATCAGCCTGACTCCAATCTGTTACCCGTCCGGGATTTTGCCCAAAAATAGTAAATACAGTAAGTAATGGAGATTACTTAGCAAGTATAGCACGGGTTATGAAGGCTCAAAAAGGCTAGACACTGGCTTAACTGCATTAGCACTTTTAGTTGGTTCGTTTTATCATTGTCCAAGTTACTACATGTGAATGATTACCCGGTTGCAACCCAATTAATAGTGTAAGTGTTATTAAGCGTAAATAAACATCAAGTTCTAATCAAAAAGGATCCAGGCCGCTCGTGACCCTGAGCAAGGCTATCATGATAGATCGTACACTCTGCAGAGGTTTCGCCCTTTACCCACCAGTCGCGTAAAAGTTCAAAGGAACTTTGCACCCAACCACGCACATCAACACTTCCGAGGTGTGACTGCATAGGGACGCTACGAGGCTTTCACAAGACACCCTAACAAGATAGTAGCCGCTGGAGTACTACAAGGTGGTGAGTCCTTAGGCACCGAGATCGACGTACGCCCACGGAGTCACACCATGAGGGGGTCGATGGCGTCCAGAGCGCGGGTATCCACCCCAACAATGCGCAACGCGCGGAGTTCTCAATCGCTGAGACTCCCAACACGGGACTGGGTCTAACGAGACCTAGCCGACGGGGCTACCGTCCTCGGTGGAATCGGGAAAACACCCTGTGCCTTGCCTCCCACAACGCCGCTGGCCCCTCGGTAACCACTATCAAGCTAGAGCCGTGCAAGCTACTTGACCAAGACCAGAGCCATTATAGTTCCGGCGGTGGCGACAGGCTCCTGGGTTGCCGCTTTAAGAACCGGTCCTTAGAGGGAGACATTAGAGCAAAGCACACAGCACATGCTCTAACTCCCTAATCCATGTTGCTAAAAAGCAAGTTTTAACATGAAAGTTGAAGTGGACCATTAATACAAGTTTAACAGTTAAATAATGGTGACAGTAGCTGCGCCTAGCAAAATACTACCCATATGCAAAAACCCATAGGAATACAAGGACAGGGAAATAAATACTAGGTATAACCTTAAAGGTAAACAATATTAGACACATGCGTATGTAATGAACAGTGTATTAAAAGAGTGAGTAGGTAGCAAGGATTGTCCGTGCTATAACTTGCCTTCCTCGGAGTACGGCTGCTGCTGCAAATCCTGCTCCGGCACGTCCTCAACGTACTCGAAGTCCAACGCTACGGGCTCACCGACTGGACACGATCATCACGCACGCATCCAAAGCAATCATTACATACAAACAAAAGTAATACTATTAGAACAGTACACCAAACAGTGAAAACAGTACAAAAACAGGAGCTAGAAATAATCTACGCTTCGCTACGCACACATGAGCGCGAAAATCACGCAAATCGGAGCTAAAACGTGAAAGTTATAGCGTTTCTAAGGTTCGGGGGCTTGCTGGCAAAGTTTTAAAATTTCCAGGGGCCTAAACGAATAAAACAGGACCTATTTGTAATTATTTTTGAATTAAAATAGACCGCGGGTTAATTTCCAGAAAGCAAATTAGCCCGCGCTGACCGATACGCGGTGTTTGACTCGCGACGTGGCGCGATGTGAGCCGTTGGATCTGGATCGGGCGGCTGGGATTTAAAACGCGAAGGGGTATCCGGCCGATCTAATCTCGGCCGTTGGCTGGCGATCGGACGGCCCTGATCGCCCGATTCACCGGGGAAGAAGAAACCGCGGCGGCGCCGCTCGCGCGACGGCGAGGCTCGCCGGAGTTGGGCGTAACTCGGGCTAGGGGGCTCCATTCTCGACGAGGTCTGGTCCTACAGACTCAGGGGAAGGTGGCGAGTACATCTAGGGGGTTCTAGTCGCGGATCGGCCGGCGGGGCGGCCGGACGACGGTGCGTGGCGGAGGCGGACTCCGGTGCGTCGCGGAGAGTGGTTTCTGGGGAGTGCTTGGGTCGGGTTTTTGGCTCTGGAGCTACTGGGGAGTGTCACAAGTGCGACCGTGGTGTAAAAGTGCAGCGTGCTGTGGTGTGTTGGCCGGACGGCGGTGTCCGGCGGTGGACCGTCACCGGCGGCCGAGGGGAGAGGTCCTGCGGTGCGGCTACGGCAAAATTGAAGGGAGGAGGAGCTGCTTTACCTCCTGGGGAAGCTCCCGGGTTGTCGAATCGGCCGGAGATGGCTCGGTCGACAGGGGCGACGATGATTCCTCCGCGGCGGCGCTGTGAACGTCGGGGAAAATTAGCCGGACTCGGGGCAGGAACAAGGATGGAAAGGGCTTGTGGGTCTTCAGTACCTTCTAGCGGACTGCTCGGAGGTGAAGACCGGCCGGGAGATTCGCCGGAGCAGCCTGACGGCGTGCGGCGGCGCTGCGCAAGCTCGGCGGCTCGGGAGCGGCGTAGTTAGGGGAAACGGCGGCGGCTAGGGTTGGGGCAGTGGGGGTGAGGGGAGCGGGGCGATGGCACGGCCCGGATTAAGTAAGCGCGGGGGCGAGGGCGGCCTCGGCGTGCGGGCCGACCGCGGCAGCCGCGCCATTAGCGCGACCGGGGAAAGGAAAGCCGAGGGGAGGAAGAAGGTAAGTGACATCAGCATGACGTCGTCGACCTGACGCGCGGCCCCGGGCTGTCAGCGAGTGGAGGAGGGGGAGGCGGGAACGGCTGCAGGCTGGGCCAAGTTGGGCCGGAAGGAGTGGCTGTTGGGCCGGCTCGGGGAGGAGGGGGGAGGAGGAGCTGGGCCGCGGGGAAGGAAAGGAGAGGGGGCTGGGCCGGACTGGGGAAATAGTAGAGGGGGCAAGAATGGACCAGGAAAGAGTCCAGGGAGCAAAAGCGAACTATGGGCCTAACAACTTTTCTAGAGCTTTAAACAAAGTGATTCAAATTTGAATTTAAATATATTTAAATTCTTGTTTGAAATCACAAGCAATACAAAAATAAATGCAGCAGCATGAATGCAACAATAAATGTTTCTATCACTTATATTTGATTTTAATTTTTGGAAAATTATTATTTAGCCTTTATAAAATAGGTGAAAGCATTAAATAATTAATTAATTGCCAAAATTTTTAAATTTGAGTATTTTTGGGTGTTACAAACCTACCCCCCTTAAGGTGAATCTCGTCCTCGAGATTCGGATGTAGAAGCGAAGAGCTGTGGGTACTCGGACTTGAGATCTTCTTCCCGCTCCCAAGTCGCTTCATCTGCTGAATGCCGGCTCCACTGCACCTTGCACATCCGAATGGTCTTGTTCCTCAGCACTCTCTCCGACACCTCCAGGATCTTGATCGGATACTCCTCGTATGTGAGGTCCTCCTGAACATTCAATTCATCAATCGGGATCTGCTCTTCTGGCACCCGCAAGCACTTCTTCAACTGGGACACATGGAACACATCGTGTACTCCGGCCAGTCTCTCAGGTAGATCGAGCCGATATGCCACTTCGCCCATCCGTTCCTGTATCCTGAATGGTCCAATGTAACGAGGCGCCAACTTGCCTTTGACATTGAACCGCTTTACACCCCTCATCGGTGACACCTTGAGGTACACAAAATCATCAACTCTGAAGCTGAGGTCCCTCCGTCTGACATCGGCGTAACTCTTCTGTCTGGACTGGGCCACCTTCAGGTTCTCTCTGATCACCTGCACCTGCCGCTCTGCATCTCTGAGTATCTCTGGACCAAAGACCTGACTCTCTCCAGTCTGATTCCAGAACAATGGGGTTCGGCACTTCCTGCCATACAATGCCTCGAACGGTGCCATCTGCAGACTCTTCTGGTAGCTGTTATTGTAGGAGAACTCTGCATACGGCAAACTCTTATCCCAGCTGACTCCGTACTGTAATGCACAAGCTCTCAACATATCCTCTAGTATCTGATTGGTCCGCTCTGTCTGACCATCTGTCTGCGGGTGATAAGCTGAGTTGAAGTGCAGCTTCGTGTCCATGGACTCATGTAACTTCCGCCAGAAGTGTGAGGTGAACTGAGTACCATGATCTGACACAATCTTCTTCGGCACCCCGTGTAAGCACACAATCCGCTCCATGTACAACTCTGCTAGCCTGGCGCCTGTATAGGTGGTCTTCACTGGCAGAAAGTGGGCCACCTTGGTCAGACGATCAACAATCACCCAAATGGAGTCGAATCCTCTCTGTGTGCGGGGCAGTCCGGTGATGAAGTCCATGCCAACTTCTTCCCACTTCCACTCCGGGATCTTCAACGGCTGAAGCAATCCCGCTGGCCTCTGATGTTCTGCCTTGACTCGCTGACATGTGTCGCACAATGCCACGTGAGTCGCCACATCACGCTTCAATCCGTACCACCAGAATCTCTCCTTGATGTCCTGGTACATCTTAGTGCTGCCTGGGTGGATCGAATAAGCTGAGTCATGTGCCTCTCTCAGAATCATCTCTCTGATCTGCGCTATGTCTGGCACACATATCCTCTTTCCATGCCATAGAGTTCCCTGATCATCAACTCGGAATCCAGGGGCCTTTCCCAATGCAACATTCCCCACCATCTCTCTGATCTTCTCATCCCGCAGCTGACCTCTCCGGATCTCCTGCTCGAGTGTGGGCTCCACTGCCATCTCTGTGATGCTGGTGACGAATCCCAGACTCATCCTCTCAAACTCTCGGCTGAGCTCCTCAGGCAAACAGTGTCCAGTGATCCTGCTCACACAGCTTCTCCTGCTCAGAGCATCTGCCACCAAGTTGGCCTTCCCTGGATGATAGTGAATCTCCAGATCATAATCCTTGATCAGCTCTAACCATCTGCGCTGTCTCATGTTCGGATCTGACTGAGTGAAGACATACTTGAGGCTCTTATGATCAGTGTAGATGTCACACCTGTGCCCAATCAAGTAATGTCTCCAGATCTTTAAGGCATGTACCACAGCTGCCAACTCCAAGTCGTGCGTCGGATAGTTCTGCTCATGCTTCCTCAGCTGCCTGGACGCATATGACACGACTCTGCCCTCCTGCATAAGGACGCAACCCAGTCCTAGACGGGATGCATCACAGTAGATGGAGAAACTCTTAGCCAAATCTGGCAATACCAGCACTGGGGCTGTAGTCAACCTCTTCTTCAACTCTTCGAAGCTGACCTGGCAAGCCTCTGTCCACACAAACGGGGCATTCTTCTCTAGCAAAGCGGTCAGCGGCTTAGCAATCCTGGAGAATCCTTCAATGAACCGTCTGTAATACCCGGCCATCCCAAGGAAACTCCTGATCTCGCTCACATCCCGTGGCGGATTCCAGCTCAACACATCGCTGACTTTCTTCGGATCAACTGCCACTCCTCCATTGGACAACACGTGTCCCAGAAATGCCACTTCCTTCAGCCAGAACTCACACTTGCTCAACTTGGCATACAACTGATGTTCCCGAAGTCTCTGCAGCACCAATCTCAGATGTTCTTCATGTTCTTCCTCATTCTTGGAGAAGACCAGAATGTCATCAATGAATACCACCACAAACTTATCAAGGTAATCCATGAACACGCTGTTCATCAAGTACATGAAGTATGCAGGAGCGTTGGTCAATCCAAAAGACATGACCAAGAACTCATACAACCCGTACCGAGTAGTGAAAGCGGTCTTGGGTATGTCTGACGGGCGGATCCTCATCTGATAATAACCCGAACGAAGATCTATCTTGGAGAACACACAAGCTCCCCTCAACTGATCAAACAGATCATCAATCCTCGGCAGCGAGTACTTGTTCTTGATGGTCACTTCATTGAGGGCTCGATAGTCCACACACAACCTCTGAGTACCATCCTTCTTGTCGACGAACAATACAGGTGCTCCCCACGGCGAAGAACTCGGACGAATGTACCCCTTGGCCAATAATTCGTCCAACTCCTGCTTGAGCTTCTCCAGCTCCTTCGCTCCCATCCTATACGGCCTCTTGGCTATAGGTGCAGTGCCAGGTTTTAGTTCAATAACGAATTCAACATCTCGTTCTGGAGGCATACCTGGCAACTCGTCAGGGAACACATCCGGGAACTGGCTCACCACCCTGATATCTTCAGTTGTCGTCCCTTCAGCTTGATTGGCTTGGCCTTGCTCTGAGGAACTGGCTGCCTGGTACTCCACCTTGTCACCAGACTCTGCTGTCAGCTGAATGGTCCTCGTAGCACACCGGATCACTGCATCATATCTGGTCATCCAGCTCATACCCAGGATCATATCAAATCCAAGGGTCTCCAAGACTATCGGGCGTGCCTCGAAATCTACCCCCCTTATGGTGAGGGTGATACTGGGGCAGCTTAAAGTGGCGTGTTGCTCTCCCCCTGGTGAGCTTACTAGCATAGCACTCCTCATGGGCAGCAATGACACTAGGTTCTTTTTTACAAAAGCAGCGGATATGAAAGCATGCGAAGCTCCAGAATCAAATAAAACAGTGGCGGGGGTCGAATTGACGAGGAACGTACCCACGACAACATCAGTGGCTGTCTCTGCTGTCTCTGCACCGGTGTGGTTGAGCTTGCCCCGAACAGGAGCCTGCGGAGCACGACCTCCCTGCTGCTGACCCTGCGGCTGCCCAACTCTCTGAGTACTGCCCTGCTGGTTCTGTCCGGCGGCGTTCTGAATCTTCTTGGGGCAGACATTGGCGAAGTGTCCCTGCTCGCCACAGTGGTAGCACACTCTCGGACCCACCGGTGTCGTGTTGACTGGACTGATGCGCTGAACTGGACTGGGCTGCATCTGGCTGTGCTGAGCTGGACCCATCTGTGACTGACCCTGAGGACGCTGCTGCTGTGGCGCCCGAGGAAACTGGGGACGCTACTGCTGGTACTGGCCACGACTGAGCATGCCGGACTGGCCCTGGAAGCGCTGCTGCTGGCCTCCCACCTGCTGACTCTGTGGAGGTGCGAAGCGTGGACGACTGCTGCTGCCCACCTGCTGTCCCTGGAGCTTCCTCTTCTTGTCCTCCATCTCACGGCGCTTGTGCTCCAACATCAGAGCGCCGTCCACCAGCTCGTGAAAGGTCGGGAACTTGGTGCACATGAGCTGGTACTGGAGAGCATCCTGCAGACCGTCACGGAACCTGGCCTGCTTCTTCTGATCAGTGGCCACGTCTTCTGGAGCGTAACGGGCCAACGAGACGAACTTGTCACGATAAGCCGTGACACTCATCCCTTCCTGCTTCAGTGCCAGGAACTCCTTTTTCTTCAGAACCATCAAGGCCTCCGGCACGTGGTGTGCACGAAAGCTGCTGCAGAACTGCTACCAAGTGATCTGAGTACCGGCCGGGCGTGAGGACTGGTATGAATCCCACCAATCCAACGCCGGCCCCTGAAGCTGCCCTCCGGCGTACAGTACCTTCTCTCTGTCATCGCACTGGGCGATGTCCAACTGTCTCTCCACTGCCTTGAGCCAGTCATCTGCCTCAAGGGGGTCGCTGGCCTTGCTGAAGGTCGGCGGGCGTCCCTTCAGGAACTCGCCCCTCTTGTCTCTGGGCGGTGCAGCTGCCTGGGGGTGATGTTGGTTCTGCTGGATCAGCTTCATAGTCTCGGCCATCTGCTGCATCATCTGTACTTGAGCATACATCAGCTGCTCAATGGTGGGGATCTGATGGTTCGGATTCAGGTTCGGGGACGGATTCTGGTGCGGAGGCTGTCCGCCCGCATTGCCCCCGGGGTGAGCCATCTATAATCACAAAGGTCAGATGTCAGATGATTAGTACGAGAAAATATATATATACCCCTGCTATCTAAACAATAAAGTCCTTAAGCCTTATTCCAACATCTAGATGGTTGCAGACAGGTGTCTACGCCCTTCACAATCATTACAAAGAACCAAATCAAACATATGCATAATAACAATAAGTACAAGCAGGTAAAGGCATAAACTCACACAAGACTCGACCGTTAGATTTTTTTAAAATTTTTAAAACATGGGGGTCTCCTAGTAATTTGTCAACGTACTATCTAGGCTGCGTTCCTACAGTCAGCACGGCTCTGATACCAATCTGTCACACCCGGATTTACACAAAACCCGAATGTGGCCATATGTGTGCCCAGGAAGTCCACAGACACATATAGCGAATAAATATGGTAAAAATCATAGTACAATGCTTTATTCTCATCATAAAGTAGCGATTACATCAGAATTTTGCATAAATGAAATACATGGACAGCGGAAGACTAATAAACTCTCTCTAAGTGTAGCCGCAATCCCACAGGGACTCTGACTGGGACAACGCCAACTCAGAAGTACGGCAAATCCTCCGGAAACTCCACAGCATAATCAGTCTGACTCCAATCTGTTACCCGTCCGGGATTTTGCCCAAAAATAGTAAATACAGTAAGTAATGGAGATTACTTAGCAAGTATAGCATGGGTTATGAAGGCTCAAAAAGGCTAGACACTGGCTTAACTGCATTAGCACTTTTAGTTGGTTCGTTTTATCATTGTCCAAGTTACTACATGTGAATGATTACCCGGTTGCAACCCAATTAATAGTGTAAGTGTTATTAAGCGTAAATAAACATCAAGTTCTAATCAAAAAGGATCCAGGCCGCTCGTGACCCTGAGCAAGGCTATCATGATAGATCGTACACTCTGCAGAGGTTTCGCCCTTTACCCACCAGTCGCGTAAAAGTTCAAAGGAACTTTGCACCCAACCACGCACATCAACACTTCCGAGGTGTGACTGCATAGGGACGCTACGAGGCTTTCACAAGACACCCTAACAAGATAGTAGCCGCTGGAGTACTACAAGGTGGTGAGTCCTTAGGCACCGAGATCGACGTACGCCCACGGAGTCACACCATGAGGGGGTCGATGGCGTCCAGAGCGCGGGTATCCACCCCAACAATGCGCAACGCGCGGAGTTCTCAATCGCTGAGACTCCCAACACGGGACTGGGTCTAACGAGACCTAGCCGACGGGGCTACCGTCCTCGGTGGAATCGGGAAAACACCCTGTGCCTTGCCTCCCACAACGCCGCTGGCCCCTCGGTAACCACTATCAAGCTAGAGCCGTGCAAGCTACTTGACCAAGACCAGAGCCATTATAGTTCCGGCGGTGGCGACAGGCTCCTGGGTTGCCGCTTTAAGAACCGGTCCTTAGAGGGAGACATTAGAGCAAAGCACACAGCACATGCTCTAACTCCCTAATCCATGTTGCTAAAAAGCAAGTTTTAACATGAAAGTTGAAGTGGACCATTAATACAAGTTTAACAGTTAAATAATGGTGACAGTAGCTGCGCCTAGCAAAATACTACCCATATGCAAAAACCCATAGGAATACAAGGACAGGGAAATAAATACTAGGTATAACCTTAAAGGTAAACAATATTAGACACATGCGTATGTAATGAACAGTGTATTAAAAGAGTGAGTAGGTAGCAAGGATTGTCCGTGCTATAACTTGCCTTCCTCGGAGTACGGCTGCTGCTGCAAATCCTGCTCCGGCACGTCCTCAACGTACTCGAAGTCCAACGCTACGGGCTCACCGACTGGACACGATCATCACGCACGCATCCAAAGCAATCATTACATACAAACAAAAGTAATACTATTAGAACAGTACACCAAACAGTGAAAACAGTACAAAAACAGGAGCTAGAAATAATCTACGCTTCGCTACGAACACATGAGCGCGAAAATCACGCAAATCGGAGCTAAAACGTGAAAGTTATAGCGTTTCTAAGGTTCGGGGGCTTGCTGGCAAAGTTTTAAAATTTCTAGGGGCCTAAACGAATAAAACAGGACCTATTTGTAATTATTTTTGAATTAAAATAGACCGCGGGTTAATTTCCAGAAAGCAAATTAGCCCGCGCTGACCGATACGCGGTGTTTGACTCGCGACGTGGCGCGATGTGAGCCGTTGGATCTGGATCGGGCGGCTGGGATTTAAAACGCGAAGGGGTATCCGGCCGATCTAATCTCGGCCGTTGGCTGGCGATCGGACGGCCCTGATCGCCCGATTCACCGGGGAAGAAGAAACCGCGGCGGCGCCGCTCGCGCGACGGCGAGGCTCGCCGGAGTTGGGCGTAACTCGGGCTAGGGGGCTCCATTCTCGACGAGGTCTGGTCCTACAGACTCAGGGGAAGGTGGCGAGTACATCTAGGGGGTTCTTGTCACACCCGGATTTACACAAAACCCGAATGTGGCCATATGTGTGCCCAGGAAGTCCACCGACACATATAGCGAACAAATATGGTAAAAATCAGAGTACAATGCTTTATTTCTCATCATAAAGTAGCGGATACATCAGAGTTTGCATAAATGAAATACATGGACAGCGGAAGACTAATACATCTCTCTAAGCGTAGCCGCAATCCCACAGGGACTCTGACTGGGGGAACGCCAACTCAGAAGTACGGCAAATCCTCCGGAAACTCCACCTCGTAGTCAGCCTGACTCCAATCTGTTACCCGTCCGGGATTTTGCCCAAAATGATGATAATAGCAAGTGTAAGTAACAGAATTACTTAGCAAGTATAGCACGGGTTATGAAGGCTCAAAAAGGCTCGACACTGGCTTAACTGCATTAGCACTTTTAGTTGGTTCGTTTTAACTTTATCCAAGTTACTACAAGTGAATGAGATCCCAGTTGTAACCCAATTAAATAGTGTAAGTGACATTAAACAGGAATAAATACCATATTCTAATCAAAAAGGATCCAGGCCGCTCGTGACCCTGAGCAAGGCTATCATGATAGATCGTACACTCTGCAGAGGTTTCGCCCTTTACCCACCAGTCGCGTAAAAGTTCAAAAGAACTTTGCACCCAACCACGCACATCAACACTTCCGAGGTGTGACTGCATAGGGACGCTACGAGGCTTTCACAAGACACCCTAACAAGTCAGTAGCCGCTGGAGTACTATACGGTGGTGAAAACTTAGGCACCGAGATCGACGTACGCCCACGGAGTCACACCGTGAGGGGGTCGATGGCGTCCGGAGCGCGGGTATCCCACCCATACTGCGCAACGTGCAGAGTTCTCAATCGCTGAGACTCCTACACGGGACTGGGTCTAACGTGACCTAGCCGACGGGGCTACCGTCCTCGGTGGAATCGGAGATCACCCAGCGCCGTACCTCCCACAACGCCGTTGGCCCCTCGGTAACTACTGCCAAGCTAGAGACGTACAAGCTACTTGACCAAGACCAGAGCCCATATAGTTCCGGCGGTGGCGACAGGCTCCTGGGTTGCCGCTTTAAGAACCGGTCCTTAGAGGGAGACACTAGAGCAAAGCACACAGCACAAGCTCTAGCCCCCTAGTCCAAGTTGCTAAAAAGCAAGTTTTATCATTAATGTTGAAGTGGACCATTAAGTCAATATTAACAATTAAGTAAAGGTGACAGTAATTGCGCCTAGCAAAATACTACCCAAATGCATAAACCCATAGGAATACAAGGACAGGGAAATAAATGCTAGGAAATAATCTTAATGGTAAACAGTATTAGACACATGCGTATGTAATGAATAGTGTATTGAAAGTGAGATAGGTAGCAAGGATTGTCCGTGCTATAACTTGCCTTCCTCGGAGTAAGGCTGCTGCTGAAAGTCCTGCTCCGGCACGTCCTCAACGTACTCGTAGTCCAACGCTACGGGCTCACCGACTGGACACGATCATCACGCACGCATTCCAAAACAATCATCACATGCAAGCAAATTAAATCTATTAGAACAGTACACCAAACAGTAAAAACAGTACAAAAACAGGAGCTAGAAATATTCTACGCGTCGCTACGAACACGTGAGCGCGAAAATCACGCAAATCGGAGCTAAAACGCGAAAGTTATAGCGATTCTAAGATTCGGGGGCTTGCTGGCAAAGTTTTAAAATTTCCAGGGGCCTAAACGAATAAAACAGGACCTATTTGCAATTATTTTTGAATTAAAATGGACCGCGGGTTAATTTCTGGAAAAGCCAGGGGCTCTTTAGCATAAAAGCCAGCGCTGACCGGTACGCTGCCGGTTGACTCGCGACGTGGCTCAACGTGGGCCGTCGGATCTTGATCGGGCGGCCCAGGATAGATCGGCTCGCCGGGGAAGAAAGAGCCGCGGCGGCGCTGCTCGGCCGGCGGCGAGAGTTCGCCGGAGTTGGCGATTTCTCGAGCTAGAGGCTGCCATTTGCGACGGGATTTGATCCTACAGGTTCAGGAGAAGGTGGCGCGTCGATCTCGGGGGATCAAGGCGTGCTTCGGTCGGCGAAGCGACCTGACGACGGTGAGCGGCGGAGCGGGCTCTGGTGTGCAGCGGGGATGGAGTTTTGGGGAG
Organism: Echinochloa phyllopogon; assembly: GCA_033239725.1. Taxonomy (NCBI): domain Eukaryota; kingdom Viridiplantae; phylum Streptophyta; class Magnoliopsida; order Poales; family Poaceae; genus Echinochloa; species Echinochloa phyllopogon. Next base: position 2,137,432 of record BTCW01000009.1, on the reverse strand, counting down.
CGATTGGGTCGGATTTTTGGCTCTGGGTGCTCAGTGAACGATGGCGAGTGCACTGGTAGTGATCAAGTGGAGTTTCGTGCACAGGAACACGCGGACGGCGGTGACCGGCGGTCGGCCGACGGCGGGGTTCGCGGGGAAGGGTGCTACGGTGCTCTAGCGCCAAAATTGAAGAGCTGGGAAGCCGCATTACCTCCCAAGGGTGCTCCAGGCGCGAGGAATTGGTCGGAGAGGGCGTGGGGCGACGGGTCGTCGATGAGGGGCGGCGCTCGGCGTCGGTGTTCGTCGGGGACGAAGCCCTGGTGCACGGGGAAGGTCGTGCTCCGGTTCAGCGTGCTCCAGGAGGTGCGGCGATGCTGTACCGAGGTCCAGCAGGGGTGGAGGAGCGCCGGAGTGCGATGACGACGACAGCCGGTGGAGCTCGGAGCTCGGCGAGCTCGGGAGCGGTGAAGTTGGGGCGGTGGCGGCGCTAGGGTTGCTGACGAGGGGATGAGGGGACTCGGGCGATGGCGCTGGCCAGGTTAAGAAGGCACGGGGGACGGTGGGCCTCGGCGTACGGGTCGCCCGCGGCAACCGCGCCATTAACGGGCGCTCGGAAGGAAGGGAGGAGGGGGAAGAAAGGAAGGTGGAGGGGAGCCGCTGACGGGTGGGCCCGGCGGGGCAGTGAGAGGAGGGGGGCGAGCGCGGGCGCTGGGCCGGCTGTGCGCGCGGGAGGAGGGAGTGGGCCGGGGAAAGCTGGGCCGCGCAGGAGAAAAGGGGGAGTGGGCCGAAGAGAGAAGTGGGCCGCGAAGTAAAAGAGAAAAGAAAGGGTGGCTGGGCCGGGAAAAGAATTAGAGGGGGAAAAAGTAGACTCGGGAGGAAGTTTAGGGAGCAAAAGTGAACTAGGGGCTTAAAAACTTTTCTAGAGCTCCAAACAAAGTGATTCAAATTTGAATTTAAATAAATTTAAATTCTTGTTTGAATCACAAGCAATACAAAAATAAATGCAGCAGCATGAATGCAACAATAAATGTTTCTATCACTTATATTTGATTTTAATTTTGCGAAAATTGTTATTTAGCCTTAATAAAATAGGTGAGAGCATTAAATAATTAATTAATTGCCAAAAATTTTAAAATTGAGCCTTTTGAGTGTTACAAACCTACCCCCCTTAAGATGAATCTCGTCCTCGAGATTCGGATGTAGAAACGAAGAGCTGTGGGTACTCGGACTTGAGATCTTCTTCCCGCTCCCAAGTCGCTTCATCTGCTGAATGCCGGCTCCACTGCACCTTGCACATCCGAATGGTTTTGTTTCTCAGCACTCTCTCTGACAACTCCAGGATCCTGATCGGATACTCCTCGTACGTGAGGTCTTCCTGAACATTCAACTCCTCAATCGGGATCTGCTCTTCTGGCACCCGCAAGCATTTCTTCAACTGGGACACATGGAACACATCGTGTACTCCGGCTAGTCTCTCAGGCAGGTCTAGCCGATATGCCACTTCGCCCATCCGTTCCTGTATCCTGAATGGTCCAATGTAACGAGGTGCCAACTTGCCTTTGACATTGAACCGCTTTACACCTCTCATGGGTGACACCTTCAGGTACACAAAATCATCAACTCTGAAGCTGAGGTCCCTCCGTCTGACATCGGCATAACTCTTCTGTCGGGACTGGGCCACCTTCAGGTTCTCTCTTATCACCTTCACCTGCCGCTCTGCATCTCTGAGTATCTCCGGACCAAAGACCTGACTCTCACCGGTCTGATCCCAGAACAATGGGGTCCGGCACTTCCTGCCATACAATGCCTCGAACGGTGCCATCTGCAAACTCTTCTGGTAGCTGTTATTGTAGGAGAACTCTGCATATGGCAAACTCTTATCCCAGCTGACACCATACTGCAATGCACAAGCCCTCAACATATCCTCCAGTATCTGGTTGGTCCGCTCTGTCTGACCATCTGTCTGCGGGTGATAAGCTGAGCTGAAGTGCAGCTTCGTATCCATGGACTCATGCAACTTCCGCCAGAAGTGTGAGGTGAACTGAGTACCGCGATCTGACACAATCTTCTTCGGCACCCCGTGTAAGCACACAATCCGCTCCATGTACAACTCTGCTAGTCTGGCGCCTGTGTAGGTGGTCTTTACTGGCAGAAAGTGGGCCACCTTGGTCAGACGATCAACAATCACCCAAATGGAGTCGAATCCTCTCTGAGTGCGGGGCAGACCAGTGATGAAGTCCATGCCAACTTCTTCCCATTTCCACTCCGGGATCTTCAACGGCTGTAGCAATCCAGCTGGCCTCTGATGTTCTGCCTTGACTCGCTGACATGTGTCGCACAATGCCACGTGAGTCGCCACATCACGCTTCAATCCGTACCACCAGAATCTCTCCTTGATGTCCTGATACATCTTAGTACTGCCTGGGTGGATCGAATAAGCTGAGTCATGTGCCTCTCTCAGAATCATCTCTCTGATCTGCGCTAAGTCTGGCACACATATCCTCTTCCCATGCCATAGAGTTCCCTGATCATCAACTCGGAATCCAGGGGCCTTTCCCAACGCAACATTCCCCACAATCTCTCGGATCTTCTCATCCTGCAGCTGACCTCTCCGGATCTCCTGCTCAAGTGTGGGCTCCACTGCCATCTCTGTGATGCTGGTGACGAATCCCAGACTCATCCGCTCAAACTCTCGGCTGAGCTCCTCAGGCAAACAGTGTCCAGTGATCCTGTTCACATAACTTCTCCTGCTCAGAGCATCTGCCACCAAGTTGGCCTTACCCGGGTGGTAATGAATCTCCAAGTCATAGTCCTTGATCAGCTCTAACCATCTGCGCTGTCTCATGTTCAAATCCGACTGAGTGAAGACATACTTGAGGCTCTTATGATCAGTGTAGATGTCACACCTGTGCCCAATCAAGTAGTGTCTCCAGATCTTCAGGGCATGTACAACAGCTGCCAACTCCAAGTCGTGTGTCGGGTAGTTCTGCTCATGCTTCCTCAGCTGCCTGGACGCATACGACACGACTCTGCCCTCCTGCATAAGGACGCAACCCAGCCCTAGACGGGATGCATCGCAGTAGATGGAGAAACTCTTAGCCAAATCTGGCAATACTAGCACTGGGGCTGTAGTCAACCTCTTCTTCAACTCTTCGAAGCTGACCTGGCATGCCTCTGTCCACACGAACGGGGCATTCTTCTCTAGCAAGGCAGTCAGCGGCTTAGTGATCTTGGAGAATCCTTCAATGAACCGTCTGTAATAACCGGCCATCCCAAGGAAACTCCTGATCTCGCTCACATCCCGTGGCGGATTCCAGCTCAACACATCGCTGACTTTCTTCGGATCAACTGCCACTCCTCCATTGGACAACACGTGTCCCAGAAATGCCACTTCCTTCAGCCAGAACTCACACTTGCTCAGCTTGGCATACAACTGATGCTCCCGGAGTCTCTGCAGCACCAATCTCAGATGTTCTTCATGCTCTTCCTCAGTCTTGGAGAAGATCAGGATGTCATCAATGAATACCACCACGAACTTGTCCAGATAATCCATGAACACGCTGTTCATCAGGTACATGAAGTATGCAGGAGCGTTGGTCAATCCAAAAGACATGACCAAGAACTCATACAACCCGTACCGAGTAGTGAAAGCGGTCTTCGGCACGTCTGACGGACGGATCCTCATCTGATAGTAACCCGAGCGAAGATCAATCTTGGAGAACACACAAGCTCCTCTCAGCTGATCGAACAGATCATCAATCCTCGGCAGCGGGTACTTGTTCTTGATGGTCACTTCGTTGAGGGCTCGATAGTCCACACACAACCTCTGCGAACCATCCTTCTTATCGACGAACAGTACTGGTGCTCCCCATGGTGAAGCACTCGGACGAATGTACCCCTTGGCCAACAATTCGTCCAACTCCTTCTTGAGCTGCTCCAGCTCCTTCGCTCCCATCCTATACGGCCTCTTGGCTATAGGTGCAGTGCCAGGTTTTAGTTCAATAACGAATTCAACATCTCGTTCTGGGGGCATACCTGGCAACTCATCAGGAAACACATCCGGGAACTGGCTCACCACCCTGATATCTTCAATCAATGTCCCTTCAGCTTGATTTGCTTGGCCTTGCTCTGAGGTACTGGCTGCCTGGTACTCCACCTTGTCACCGGACTCTGCTGTCAGCTGAATGGTCCTCGTAGCACACCTGATCACTGCATCATATCTGGTCATCCAGCTCATACCCAGGATCATATCAAATCCAAGGGTCTCCAGCACTATCGGACCTGCCCAGAACTCTACCCCCCTTATTATGATGGGGACATGGGGGCATCGTAGAGTAGCCCGCTGTTCACCTCCTGGTGAGCTTACTAGCATAGTGTTCTTCATGGGTTTCAGAGCTAGTAAATTCTTCTTCACAAAAGCAGCAGAAATGAAAGCATGCGAAGCTCCGGAATCAAATAAAACAGTGGCGGGGGTCGAATTGACGAGGAACGTACCCACGATGACATCAGTAGCTGTCTCTGCTGTCTCTGCACTGGTGTGGTTGACCTTGCCCCGAACGAGAGTCTGCGGAGCACGACCACCCTGCTGCTGACCCTGCGGCTGCCCAACTCTCTGAGTACTGCCCTGCTGCTGCTGTCCGGCGGCGTTCTGAGTCTTCTTGGGGCAGGCATTGGCGAAGTGTCCCTGCTCGCCACAGTGGTAGCACACTCTCGGACCCACCGGTGTAGTGTTGGCGGGGCTGATGCGCTGGACTGGACCTGGCTGCACCTGGCTGCGCTGAACTGGACCCATCTGTGGCTGACCCTGAGGACGCTGCTGCTGTGGCGCCCGGGGAAGCTGAGGACGCTGCTGCTGGTACTGGCCACGACTGAGCAACCCAGACTGGCCCTGGAAGCGCTGCTGGCCTCCCACCTGCTGACTCTGGGGAGGTGTGAAGCGTGGACGACTGCTGCTGCCCACCTGCTGTCCCTGGAGCTTCCTCTTCTTGTCCTCCATCTCACGGCGCTTGTGCTCCAACATCAGCGCGCCGTCCACCAGCTCGTGAAAGGTCGGGAACTTGGTGCACATGAGCTGGTACTGGAGAGCATCCTGCAGACCATCACGGAACCTGGCCTGCTTCTTCTGATCAGTGGCCACGTCCTCTGGAGCGTAACGGGCCAACGAGACGAACTTGTCACGATACGCCGTGACACTCATCCCTTCCTGCTTCAGAGCCAGGAACTCCTTCTTCTTCAGGACCATCAAAGCCTCCGGCACGTGGTGTGCGCGAAAGCTGCTGCAGAACTGCTGCCAGGTGATCTGAGTACCGGCCGGGCGTGAAGACTGGTACGAGTCCCACCAGTCCAACGCCGGCCCCTGAAGCTGTCCTCCGGCGTACAGTACCTTCTCTCTATCATCGCACTGGGCGATGTCCAACTGCCTCTCAACTGCCTTGAGCCAGTCATCTGCCTCAAGGGGGTCACTGGCCTTGCTGAAAGTCGGCGGGCGTCCCTTCAGAAACTCGCCCCTCTTGTCTCTGGGCGGTGCAGCTGCCTGGGGATGATGCTGGCCCTGCTGGATCAACCTCATGGTCTCTGCCATCTGCTGCATCATCTGAACTTGAGCATACATCAGCTGCTCAATGGTGGGGATCTGATGGTTCGGGTTCAGGTTTGGGGGCGGATTCTGGTGCGGAGGTTGTCCTCCCGCATTGCCCCCGGGGTGAGCCATCTATAATCACAAGGGTTAGATATCAGAGGATTAGTACAAGAGAAAAATAAATAAACCCCTGCTATCTAAACAATAAAGTCCTTAAGCCTTATACCTACATCTAGATGGTTGCAGACAGGTGTCTACGCCCATCACAATCATTACAAAGAACCAAATCAAACATATGCATAATAACAATAAGTACAAGCAGGTAAAGGCATAAACTCACACAAGACTCGACTGTTAGATTTTTTTTTTTCTTAAAATTTTCAAAACATGGGGGTCTCCTAGTAATTGGTCAACCGCACTATCTAGGCTGCGTTCCTACAGTCAGCACGGCTCTGATACCAATCTGTCACACCCGGATTTACACAAAACCCGAATGTGGCCATATGTGTGCCCAGGAAGTCCACCGACACATATAGCGAACAAATATGGTAAAAATCAGAGTACAATGCTTTATTTCTCATCATAAAGTAGCGGATACATCAGAGTTTGCATAAATGAAATACATGGACAGCGGAAGACTAATACATCTCTCTAAGCGTAGCCGCAATCCCACAGGGACTCTGACTGGGGGAACGCCAACTCAGAAGTACGGCAAATCCTCCGGAAACTCCACCTCGTAGTCAGCCTGACTCCAATCTGTTACCCGTCCGGGATTTTGCCCAAAATGATGATAATAGCAAGTGTAAGTAACAGAATTACTTAGCAAGTATAGCACGGGTTATGAAGGCTCAAAAAGGCTCGACACTGGCTTAACTGCATTAGCACTTTTAGTTGGTTCGTTTTAACTTTATCCAAGTTACTACAAGTGAATGAGATCCCAGTTGTAACCCAATTAAATAGTGTAAGTGACATTAAACAGGAATAAATACCATATTCTAATCAAAAAGGATCCAGGCCGCTCGTGACCCTGAGCAAGGCTATCATGATAGATCGTACACTCTGCAGAGGTTTCGCCCTTTACCCACCAGTCGCGTAAAAGTTCAAAAGAACTTTGCACCCAACCACGCACATCAACACTTCCGAGGTGTGACTGCATAGGGACGCTACGAGGCTTTCACAAGACACCCTAACAAGTCAGTAGCCGCTGGAGTACTATACGGTGGTGAAAACTTAGGCACCGAGATCGACGTACGCCCACGGAGTCACACCGTGAGGGGGTCGATGGCGTCCGGAGCGCGGGTATCCCACCCATACTGCGCAACGTGCAGAGTTCTCAATCGCTGAGACTCCTACACGGGACTGGGTCTAACGTGACCTAGCCGACGGGGCTACCGTCCTCGGTGGAATCGGAGATCACCCAGCGCCGTACCTCCCACAACGCCGTTGGCCCCTCGGTAACTACTGCCAAGCTAGAGACGTACAAGCTACTTGACCAAGACCAGAGCCCATATAGTTCCGGCGGTGGCGACAGGCTCCTGGGTTGCCGCTTTAAGAACCGGTCCTTAGAGGGAGACACTAGAGCAAAGCACACAGCACAAGCTCTAGCCCCCTAGTCCAAGTTGCTAAAAAGCAAGTTTTATCATTAATGTTGAAGTGGACCATTAAGTCAATATTAACAATTAAGTAAAGGTGACAGTAATTGCGCCTAGCAAAATACTACCCAAATGCATAAACCCATAGGAATACAAGGACAGGGAAATAAATGCTAGGAAATAATCTTAATGGTAAACAGTATTAGACACATGCGTATGTAATGAATAGTGTATTGAAAGTGAGATAGGTAGCAAGGATTGTCCGTGCTATAACTTGCCTTCCTCGGAGTAAGGCTGCTGCTGAAAGTCCTGCTCCGGCACGTCCTCAACGTACTCGTAGTCCAACGCTACGGGCTCACCGACTGGACACGATCATCACGCACGCATTCCAAAACAATCATCACATGCAAGCAAATTAAATCTATTAGAACAGTACACCAAACAGTAAAAACAGTACAAAAACAGGAGCTAGAAATATTCTACGCGTCGCTACGAACACGTGAGCGCGAAAATCACGCAAATCGGAGCTAAAACGCGAAAGTTATAGCGATTCTAAGATTCGGGGGCTTGCTGGCAAAGTTTTAAAATTTCCAGGGGCCTAAACGAATAAAACAGGACCTATTTGCAATTATTTTTGAATTAAAATGGACCGCGGGTTAATTTCTGGAAAAGCCAGGGGCTCTTTAGCATAAAAGCCAGCGCTGACCGGTACGCTGCCGGTTGACTCGCGACGTGGCTCAACGTGGGCCGTCGGATCTTGATCGGGCGGCCCAGGATAGATCGGCTCGCCGGGGAAGAAAGAGCCGCGGCGGCGCTGCTCGGCCGGCGGCGAGAGTTCGCCGGAGTTGGCGATTTCTCGAGCTAGAGGCTGCCATTTGCGACGGGATTTGATCCTACAGGTTCAGGAGAAGGTGGCGCGTCGATCTCGGGGGATCAAGGCGTGCTTCGGTCGGCGAAGCGACCTGACGACGGTGAGCGGCGGAGCGGGCTCTGGTGTGCAGCGGGGATGGAGTTTTGGGGAGCGATTGGGTCGGATTTTTGGCTCTGGGTGCTCAGTGAACGATGGCGAGTGCACTGGTAGTGATCAAGTGGAGTTTCGTGCACAGGAACACGCGGACGGCGGTGACCGGCGGTCGGCCGACGGCGGGGTTCGCGGGGAAGGGTGCTACGGTGCTCTAGCGCCAAAATTGAAGAGCTGGGAAGCCGCATTACCTCCCAAGGGTGCTCCAGGCGCGAGGAATTGGTCGGAGAGGGCGTGGGGCGACGGGTCGTCGATGAGGGGCGGCGCTCGGCGTCGGTGTTCGTCGGGGACGAAGCCCTGGTGCACGGGGAAGGTCGTGCTCCGGTTCAGCGTGCTCCAGGAGGTGCGGCGATGCTGTACCGAGGTCCAGCAGGGGTGGAGGAGCGCCGGAGTGCGATGACGACGACAGCCGGTGGAGCTCGGAGCTCGGCGAGCTCGGGAGCGGTGAAGTTGGGGCGGTGGCGGCGCTAGGGTTGCTGACGAGGGGATGAGGGGACTCGGGCGATGGCGCTGGCCAGGTTAAGAAGGCACGGGGGACGGTGGGCCTCGGCGTACGGGTCGCCCGCGGCAACCGCGCCATTAACGGGCGCTCGGAAGGAAGGGAGGAGGGGGAAGAAAGGAAGGTGGAGGGGAGCCGCTGACGGGTGGGCCCGGCGGGGCAGTGAGAGGAGGGGGGCGAGCGCGGGCGCTGGGCCGGCTGTGCGCGCGGGAGGAGGGAGTGGGCCGGGGAAAGCTGGGCCGCGCAGGAGAAAAGGGGGAGTGGGCCGAAGAGAGAAGTGGGCCGCGAAGTAAAAGAGAAAAGAAAGGGTGGCTGGGCCGGGAAAAGAATTAGAGGGGGAAAAAGTAGACTCGGGAGGAAGTTTAGGGAGCAAAAGTGAACTAGGGGCTTAAAAACTTTTCTAGAGCTCCAAACAAAGTGATTCAAATTTGAATTTAAATAAATTTAAATTCTTGTTTGAATCACAAGCAATACAAAAATAAATGCAGCAGCATGAATGCAACAATAAATGTTTCTATCACTTATATTTGATTTTAATTTTGCGAAAATTGTTATTTAGCCTTAATAAAATAGGTGAGAGCATTAAATAATTAATTAATTGCCAAAAATTTTAAAATTGAGCCTTTTGAGTGTTACAGTTCTAGTCGCGGATCGGCCGGCGGGGCGGCCGGACGACGGTGCGTGGCGGAGGCGGACTCCGGTGCGTCGCGGAGAGTGGTTTCTGGGGAGTGCTTGGGTCGGGTTTTTGGCTCTGGAGCTACTGGGGAGTGTCACAAGTGCGACCGTGGTGTAAAAGTGCAGCGTGCTGTGGTGTGTTGGCCGGACGGCGGTGTCCGGCGGTGGACCGTCACCGGCGGCCGAGGGGAGAGGTCCTGCGGTGCGGCTACGGCAAAATTGAAGGGAGGAGGAGCTGCTTTACCTCCTGGGGAAGCTCCCGGGTTGTCGAATCGGCCGGAGATGGCTCGGTCGACAGGGGCGACGATGATTCCTCCGCGGCGGCGCTGTGAACGTCGGGGAAAATTAGCCGGACTCGGGGCAGGAACAAGGATGGAAAGGGCTTGTGGGTCTTCAGTACCTTCTAGCGGACTGCTCGGAGGTGAAGACCGGCCGGGAGATTCGCCGGAGCAGCCTGACGGCGTGCGGCGGCGCTGCGCAAGCTCGGCGGCTCGGGAGCGGCGTAGTTAGGGGAAACGGCGGCGGCTAGGGTTGGGGCAGTGGGGGTGAGGGGAGCGGGGCGATGGCACGGCCCGGATTAAGTAAGCGCGGGGGCGAGGGCGGCCTCGGCGTGCGGGCCGACCGCGGCAGCCGCGCCATTAGCGCGACCGGGGAAAGGAAAGCCGAGGGGAGGAAGAAGGTAAGTGACATCAGCATGACGTCGTCGACCTGACGCGCGGCCCCGGGCTGTCAGCGAGTGGAGGAGGGGGAGGCGGGAACGGCTGCAGGCTGGGCCAAGTTGGGCCGGAAGGAGTGGCTGTTGGGCCGGCTCGGGGAGGAGGGGGGAGGAGGAGCTGGGCCGCGGGGAAGGAAAGGAGAGGGGGCTGGGCCGGACTGGGGAAATAGTAGAGGGGGCAAGAATGGACCAGGAAAGAGTCCAGGGAGCAAAAGCGAACTATGGGCCTAACAACTTTTCTAGAGCTTTAAACAAAGTGATTCAAATTTGAATTTAAATATATTTAAATTCTTGTTTGAAATCACAAGCAATACAAAAATAAATGCAGCAGCATGAATGCAACAATAAATGTTTCTATCACTTATATTTGATTTTAATTTTTGGAAAATTATTATTTAGCCTTTATAAAATAGGTGAAAGCATTAAATAATTAATTAATTGCCAAAAATTTTAAATTTGAGTATTTTTGGGTGTTACAATATTTTTTCATAATGTACGTAAGAGCTATGTCAGGAGTACCTTGAGCTGATATTTTAAAATGAAAAATTGAAAATATGTGTAATTAAGAAATGAGTTATTACACCTCATAACTATTGTTGTAAATGATGCTAGAGCTCATCAAACCGATGTTTGAACTTTCTAATTGTTTTTTGTGAAATTTTCTATGGTTTATAACGTTTTATTATCACATCTTCATTTACTAATAGAAATAATTAGTTGGTTAGGTTCCTTCTGATGGAAGAACATGCTAGCCTCTATTCGAATCCCCAATTCAGCATAGGTGCCAACATTTTTCTAGATTTATTTTAAGAATTAATACGCTATTAATTCAGCTATAGTCATTGCCTTGTCTAAAATGAGGCACTTTTGGTGATTTTATCAATATCTGACTTTATGTGACGTGCTCAGTTTCTCAGACATGCTCATAAGGGCAGGCTGAGTGTACGGCATGTACGTGAGTATTTGCGTCTATATCTTTGTTTCTAAAAAAATGATCATGAGCATGTCCAAATATATCAAACTTGTCGTGCATATGGTTAGACATCTCAATTACTGCACACGAGACATGCGATACTACAATATTCTTGATGGTCAAAAATTAGATCGATAAAGGCTAAATTTAGTGCCTAATAACTTGATCTAAGAGTGTTCATTTCATTTTGCTTCCAAAGCTGGAAAATGCCATCAATTTTTCAAATACATACTTATCCTCACCATATGCAGGTGCCAAATACAAATACACTTTACAGTCCCAATAAGTAATTGGAGTTTTATTAGTCAGTCAGTACAAATTTTGGTTATAATACCTTTTACATGTTGCATTTCGATATCTGCAAATGACACAAGAAGGTTTGCCACAAAATTCTTATTCGTGCACTCATATAATTTTTCTATGCTTCGCAAATATTTTGTAATAAAAAATAAATATTCATAATTATATTTTAGAGATTATGCCAATGTCCAAATGACACATATTTGTGACAGAATGGAGTAGCATTGAATTGATATAGCTGCAAATATTCATTACCATGAATATAGCGAGACGCCCAAAATGAAAGGACACATCGTCCCTAACTACTCTATAGCTACCACCTACTTGAATTGCAAACCTAATGTAGTTTAACAGATGATTTATTTGAGTGTAGTATCATCTTAGAGGTTAATTTTGCCTCCAGCCATTTTACATAGCTAGGTCGTACGAGAGGCCATATGCTAGCTAGCTTGATGCGTATAGTATCTGGTGAAAGTTAAATAGCACCACTCCTTCAACATTACCAATAGAATAAAATAGTGCAAACAATTATTAGTACAATATAAATCCACATATCGTGCAGATGGATCGGATCAGCAAGTTCTTTTGTCATGGTGTGAGATCAAGTAGAAAAGCATGAAAACTTTGCATTTAGACACCTATCAACTTCGTCTTGATGGCCCATTGCTGCCAATAAATCCGGTTGATTTAGATACCCATTGCAGCATACAACATGAAATCTGGAAAGCTAAAGTGTCTCTCTGTTTGCACATAGAAATGGGAGAAATTAATGAAGCCAGATGATTATTAGTGGAGAGTAGGAGAAAAAGGATGGTAAGAAAAATATAAGAAGATACAACTGCACAATGAGTAATAAAGGCATCAATACTTAGTGCAAATATCCATTGGTTAGTGCTTGACAATGGTGAAAAATACTGCCCTAATGGATTAGACATTGCCACTGCTTGCTACAGCGAGTGCTACGCTCCATGATAAGTATCTATCTCCTCCTCTCCCTTGTTTGTTTACCTATCGTTGTCGAAGGGAATCTAAGTTTTTGTCTGCTTTGGCGTAGTCCAATGCAGCATCCCCTCTTGGAGAGGGAATAAAGGCAGCGGGCCTCACCTAGACCCCATGTATTCTATTTTGTGGATATTTTTTTCATCAAATCATTATAGCGTTGAGAGGAAATTTGCAATTTTTTCTTGTTTATCATTGTTTTTTTCTCGCCCACATACCGCTAACTATCATAACTAGACTAAATTCAACGCTGACATATATGATAGTATATAGGAGTGTCCATACATAAAAAAAAAGGTGAAGTAGAGATATAGAAATGGTGGAGGATAGATATACCCATGTCAATTCTGATATGAGACGCACCAGATTATGATAGAAATAATAGTTTACACCAGTTACGATCATTAGAGAGTGCATTTGATTACAAATTCAACCACTTCAAGTTTATATTATAAAGTTAAAAATTGTTGGCTAAATTATTGACAAAAAATGTAAAGTTTGAATCTTGATATGTGTGTGCACCTTACAAACAAAAATGGAGGGATTAACCACATTTGGCACTATCAATATTGATCAAATCACCTCAATAATTGCTTCTAAATTACCAATCTACGCAGTTCCAAAATAAAACTAGCCCAATCTACGGAATACATGCTTAATGAGGTCATGACTACACCTGTATAGCAAAATCAATACAATGTGGCGTCGTATTACATGTTCCATACAAACACTTCAACCTAAACATTAACTTGAAGTTATATCATGTAATCCACATGCATATATAATGTGCATATCATGAATGTGAGAAAAATATATAATTTTGTGCGAGGCTATGATTCATTACCATGAATATAGCGAGACACTATGGTCAGTATCTACACATTTTTCACCTTTAGATCCTAGCTGGACAAACGAATTCTAGATTTTGTTTGGAGCAATTGTTTTCCTTTTGGGAATCGTATTTCCTTTTTGATAAATTCGTGTTTCTTCTACGTTTAATTTTAAACCAATTGAAGGATATGACAAGGCTTATCAGCAACTTACGTAAGCGACCGGATCTCTTTGTGTGCCTGTTATCTCGCTTTCTCATAGATCCGTGTTGAGAATTGGGATGAATGTTTGTATGGAATGACCTATTCTAGCTTTTCCACCCCTGTCGATCCGGGAGCGCATCAACATCGCATGTGCAATAATACTGACGACATTTCTTGAGAGAGAGATAGAGAGTATCGAAATTCCCACCGGGACCCGGGCGTGGGCCTTTCATTACTCAAGTGTTGATATAGTAGTATCAGCCATCGGAACTTGACAAGGAGCAGCCGAGCACCAGCAGAACACAGCAACATGAGGAGCTGAGGAGAGAGAGAGAGAGAGAGAGAGAGAGAGAGAGAGATGACAGCCCTGCAGGGAGGACAGCAGGTGGTCGGGGGTATCAGATTCCTGTCAGATCGACTGTACTACAAATCACACGCATAGAGGGGATCACAAAAAATGGCAGCTTTAGCTTTATACACGTACACCCAGCTGCAGGCCCTCGCTTTTTTTCTCTCTTTGTGGGGTCCTACTATACGCTGGTAGCTGAGTGCTTGGTCTGTGTCTCGTATTCCTCCGGCCTTCCTCTGTGTCTCGTATTCTCATATGCTGCATGGCTCATCTACCGAACGATATGGGGTGACTGATGAGGCGGTAACTTTCTTGCTCTCATTTGGATCCTCGTTCTCTTTTCCCTGCAAAAGTTTACCATGGTAAAGCAACAACAGTAGTTTTCATAGTTACAATTGTATATGCGTCTCTCTCTTTATTTCTCTGTGTGAGAAAGTGATGAGAGAGAGATCAAGACAGAGATTCTGCGGTTGGCCTCACGTTGCGTCACATGAAAACAATCATGGATTGCATTTGCATGCATGGACCAGTATATGCCTTCATCTGATCACCCATGCATGCATATGCATACACGATAACATGCAATATTACCTTGAGATCGGTCGAGCAAAATCCCATAATGTATAGTGTCCATCTAGCTACTGTACTAACAATATAAACTAGTATATGTGTGGATGAGCGCGTAGGCGATATGTATATTTGTTTAATTTTGATCTGGACAAGACGCCAAAGGGGGTGTATGTTCCAAATCGTATGTTAAGGACCTAGCTGTGTTAGCTTTATGGATTGTGGCATCGATTTATGCAGAGATCCCAATGCAATGGTGGCCCAAGAATCTGATGCTCTTTTGGACTCATTATGTAACGTTTTGCGACGATCGAGCGAAATCGAGCTATTGTACGTTGGGAGCACGAGCTTGGCTGGCGGTGTTTCTGCCTCTACTGCCACAAGCCCACAATACAGAGCAAGCCTCTCGAGATGGCGTGAGCAGAATAGCTTAAAAGTAATAAACGTTGACGTAAAATGCAGTAATAAGTATTTCTTTGGAACCAGGGGCGAAGCCAGCCTATCACATGAATCATTGGGTCAGCTCCATTGGAATTACAGGGTTAAATACAGGAATAGACATTGTTTTACACATTTTGCAAAATTTATTGGGTCCGGTTATCCCGACGAGCTAAGGTGGCTTTGCCCCTGCTTGGAAGGTTTTTTTTTTAGCATCAAGCCCCTGCTTGGAAGTTGGAACAGTCCCGACATGCCTGTAGTGTGTCCATATCGATATCGTTAAACAGAAAAAGGCATATGATGAATATAACACCTACGTACACAACTCATGCCACTCCATAATAATAATGTCATTCACCGACAAAATATCGAAACAACACGTAAGGAATAGACCACCCGCGCAAGATACATCAGCACATCGAATATAATCATCACATTATCCAAAAATATAATGCAGGATCTTGATGTGATTAAGAGGGTGTTTGGATCCGTTACAGCCTTAGCTCCTATATAACCCTATCTTATAATCTGGTTCGGTCTGTTAATATCAGACAATACTGCCCAGATTCCTATAATTCATGGATTCACATTCCTATAATCCACCGATTATGTTATCTAGATTTTGTTATCAAACTTTTTATAACTTGTATCTACAATCCAGATTTCTATAATATCTGTCCCATTCGATCGATCAGATCAGTCCCTGAATAATAAGCGCCTAAGCTGCACATGTCCTAAAATTTACCTTGTGGTCATAGCTAGCAACCATTTTAACCGTGTGTAGGCATCCGAGAAACGGCAGAGAAGCAAGGAACCAGATCTCCAAGCAACGTGCAAGTGGGAAGAAATGTAGACGCGCGCGTTGGTTCACTGTGCGCACGCTACTGAATTTACGATGCATGCATGCATTTCCTTATTGTCCCCCTATAGCATAGCTAGCTTCACATCGGCAGCTAGGCATACGTACGTGCACTACTGTCGTCGACGAGTCGATCTACCATGCGTGCGCACCAACATGCATATTGACAAGATTGGAAGAATAATCGCAAACATCGTGTATCACACTACTCACAAGCATGTAGCCAGCAGTTACGACGTTGCTGCTGCTGCATGCATGGGGCTTGCAAAACAACGTACGCCATCTCTCTATCGATCAGGCCGCAGATGTACACATCAAAGAGATCGATCGACGACGTTGTGCACACATATATCTTTAGCTGTGTGACATCGTGTACTGTGTGCATGCCCCTGCAGCTGCATTATTGTTTACTTGGCGTGTGCACGTAGGCCAACCAGCAGCAGGGATCGAGATCGAGAGGCTGTACACGAATTGCTGCCGGGGCCACCAATATAATGTATGTACGTGTAGGATAGTGTAGTTGTTGACCCGTAGCTTTATATACTAGCTAGTATATGGGATACTGTTGCTAATATATCTGCTGCAGGGGCCATGCGCGTACAGTGATCGAGCGTGTACAGTAGCCTGATTGGACGTGCCACTGTTGTTTAACATGCGGTGTAACTTCACACTGGTGCATGCAGTTGCAGTTGTACCCCCGGCCTGCCCCCCTCTCTCGGTATTATTTCCCTCATCTATATAGATTTTTTTTTTGCGAGGTGAATGATCATCAGTGCCATCACTAGGATCGTCAGTTGTTTCAGGTGCCCTATAGAGTTTACGTGGAGTCGTGGACACACGTATATGATATATCTCACGTACTGTTGCAAGTGCATTATGGTAAATAATGCAGTACGTACACCTGTACGTCATCGTATATCAAAAGCTCTTGTACATGCATGAATGAGTGTCTATGCAGAGTACGTAGCCGTGTCGGTGTCGCCATGCATGCATTCGCGCGCGCGGTCAAAGACAGTGGACGTGCCATGCATTACTACTACGTACTGCTGTCCCAGCGAGAGGTTTATTTCACTGCAGCCTGCAGGCAAGACAACACGTACATATGCACACGGCGTGGGCACACACGCACACATCAGCAGACTAGCTGAACGCCGTACCGTGTCCTCGATCGTCTGGCCGTGCGTGGCGTGGCGTACGTCGGCCACGTCTCCATCATCCAACCGCTCGACGTGCTCATAATATGCATGGACACAACTGCGTGCACGCACGCAGGCGCGGCAGGCCCCGGCCGCGGTCTGCTAGCTGCACGTACGTGCTGCGACGGCGACACAAGTCTCGGACGAATTGAATGAACTCGATCGGAAATCGGAAGAGTTCGTCGTCTCGTCTCGTCTCGATCACCACATCAGATCGATCAGATCAGAACAAGCCAGAGGTGGCATGGCATGGCATGCATTGTCTGGATCCACCGGCCAGACTCTGAAGGAGACTAGCTGCATGCATGCTGTACCCAATGATCGTCGTCGAGTACCTGCAGGCAACCCGGTGTGGCGGTGTGTGGTATAGTCGAGTCGCTTGTCCGGGCTCTCCGGGACTCTTGCTACCCAGCGACTAGCCAGTAGCCACAAGACCCAGGAGCGCCAGGATTCTTATTCCCCCGGCAGCAGCTAGCATGCATGCCCATCCGTCCCGGCCGGTCAGGTCAGGGCAACACGACATGACACACGGGCCGGCCACTCAGAATGTCTGTCGCCGTGTCCGTACGTGTGCAAGCATGTCCGGCCGTATGCATGGCACCATGCAGTGTGCGGATCATCGAACGGCCAATAGGCAACACAGTCACAAGCATGATGCATGATATGGGGGCAGGAAGTCCGAGACGTCCCCGATCGACGCCGTTACGCGTCCATGCCGCCGGCCGTCGGGCTCCGATCCGTACGTGCGCGCGTCCGGTCCGGTCCATGCCACATGCCGTGCAGAACGATCAGATCATTGCAGGCGCCGACGCGACGGGGAGCCGTACGCCCGTACGGCCAGGTTAGCCGTCGCTTCCTCGCTCGTGTGCTGCTCTTTTCTCTTTTTTTTTTCGTTTGTTGCAGCTTGCATGCTGTTGATGTTGCCTGTTGGTGAGTTGCCGCTTGCGCCCTGAAGGCAACGCAGCAAATTAAACAGAGCTCGATCGATCCCCGGCCGGTCGTGGCCGGGAGACAGAGAGCTGCTAAAATTGTTTATTTTCAGTGGATAATGCCGCCGGCCGCCGGGGTGATGTGTTTCTCGTTTCGTTGTGCTCCGGGTGCTTGTATGTAGTTTCCGATGTGGCCGCCATCAGTTGGTCTAGGCGACTGAGTTTCTCTCTCTCCCCAACGCCATTCCCGCGGTAATGTCTTGCTACGCTACCACGGAAAAACGGATTCAGCATGTTGGTTTATTTTAGAGAGGTGTAAATAAACCAGCAGATTTCATCACACTCAACATTCTCTATTATCTCGAAAAAAATCATCCCCCTCAAGGTGCATGCGCTCCTCATTTATAGGGGATCTCAACACCTTTTTGTTTACAACAATACCCTTGTCCCTCGGGCCCTATCATACCTCTACTTTACATTTAAATAACATTACCCTCGGAGGATATTTTGGTAACTTTCTTACGTACCGTGTATAATTTAGATTTCGCTACTCGCCACGCCATACACGTTGGACTACTTATTAGCTTCGCCGCACCTTCGCTCGAAGGTTGTTTCGCCTTCTCGATTTTGATATCCACGAAGCATTGGTACATCTTCCTGCCTGAAAGGACCGTGATGTCACCTAGAGGAGGGTGAATAGGTGATTCTGCAAATTTCCAACACTTAAAACAAATTGTCAGTTCAACTCCGGATACTCCGAGGGTATGCCGGATACTCCGGGGTTAAGACCGGAGACTCCGCAACACCTCTGGATACTCCGGAACAACTTTAGCTGGAAATATGACTAAGTCAGTACCAAAACCGGTCAGACCGGTTTGGGAAACCGGTCAGACCGGTTTCTGACTGAGAAACACAAGAATGTGAATAAACCCTTTTTTGAGCTCTAGCACAAAAGCAACTTGAGTAGTGCTTGTGTAGATGATTTCTAGCAGGTCCAACTAGTCCCTGCACACAAGATAAGCACAACCAAGTAGATCGAAGTGGAAGCAAATATATGTGCTAGAAAGGAAATTGTGAGGCAAACCAAATTGGAGACGCGGCGAATTGTTTCCCGAAGTTCGGATTCGCTGTTTGCCCAAAGGGTACCCAAAAGCACAGTGAACCCTACGTCTCCGTTGAGGAAGCCCCTAGTGACCCAAAGGTCGAGCTATCTCCTCGGTTCCACTAACTTGATCTTTTCCCCGAAGGAGGCAAGACCACACCTGCACAAACAATCCGTGGCACACCACAACCTTGGTGGCTCACCGGCGACGCCTAGCCGTCTAGGAGGCTTCACCTCCAAGAGTAACAAATGCTTCAATGAGTTGCTATACCTCAACCGCGAGTGCTCAAGCTATGGATTTACTCTTTACTGAGTTAGCTAGCTCTCTAGCTCTCTATTGCTCACACACAAACCCTCTCTCAACCCAATCCAAAGATATGAACAAATTCAACCAATTCTCACAAAGAGAGGCTTGGGGAGAGCTTGCTGGTGCTTGAATTGCTTCTGGTCGCCCAAGAGACCCAAATGAACCAGCAGCCCTCAAAGGTGAGGGCTAGGGGGTATAAATACCCCACACACAAAAACTAGCCGTTATGCCCGAGCAAAACCGGTCACACCGGTTTCCAAAACCGGTCACACCGCTTTTCAAACAAAAACTAGCCGTTACACCCTGAGCACCAAAACCGGTCACACCGGTTTCCAAAACCGGTCACACTGGTTTTGGACCAGTCAGCACACTAAGCCCCAAAACACTCTTCTCAAAGGCTATCTCACATGGGTTGACCTATGAGCACTTTTTGGTGTGTAGTCAAACAACTAATGTTGCATCCCTCTTGATAGTACGACATTCCTATACTCAAGATTTCAAATAACTAAATTCTCCATTTGAGCTTCTATGTCTTCATTGATGCCATACTTGATCAATATCAACTTGAGGGCTTCAACATTCCATTCTCGCTGAGCGAATCCAACTTGAGCTAGTGGCTTTGAATTTCCAAGTGTATGATCACTAATCCATACCAATTCATAAGCCACTTCTTCATATGATTAAACAATGATCAGACGCATTGCATTGCTTCACTAGTTATGGCTTGATTAATGCCTAGGGATCAATCCACAAGACTAGTTCCTTCACCCTAGCAAAGTTCCTCAGCCACAAGACGACTCTTGTCCTTCTCTTCGCTTAGTACCTCGTCACTAGCCATCTAGTTTGATCCCTTCTATCCTATCTTGCCGCTTTAAGCTAGGCTTTGCTTTGCATCCACATGAAAACCACATTGAAATCCATGTCTTCAACTATCCGAGATATATCCAATATCTTCAATTGAGTTGTCCCAATATTATTTGACAAGCTTCTTCTAAATGAGACCTATCCATAAGCATCACTTCTTGTCTCATTTGCCATTTCTATTTACTTGTCATTGTCTATATTAATCACATGGGATCACATCCACTTGTTTGCTTTCACACTATTAAACCAATAGAGCGCATATTCTTATTAACAATTACATGACATGAATATCCATAAGAATAATCCCCTGCTCATATACTTAAGCAAACAAGTTAGATTACAAATCATGTTGTCATACAAATCACCAAAACACTTAAGTGCCTAGATGCACTTTCACTGCCTTTAACGAGTAATGAAGGTACTTTCCGAGTCACTCCTTGGTCAAATAGCATTCTCTGACCTTTGATTCCCACCTTCGCTCATGACAAGTCTGCCTATTTGCAAAATCCTGTGATTCGAAGGTCACTATGTGAAGGCCTTTGGTCACTTACCATGATGATGACCTTCGAACTCCTCCCTTTAAGCTTTTAGCTCTTGAACCATCTTGTTTTTACTTGTCTAACGACTCCGGAGGTCAGACGCGCTGAAAACATAACCCCAACACAGCATTTTGATAGATCATAAAATTTTGGACAAAGTCTAATTTGCACCCTCCAACCATTATAGATGTCTGATTTTCAACCCTCTATTATAAAACCAGACATCATAGGCCATCCAACTGTCAAAACCGTGCAAATTAGGACCTTTGAATGGTTTCAATGGTGGTTTTTTGGATCTTAAAAAAATGAAAACTAATTTATTTTAAGTCCAAAAATTTCCAATTTGGCACTAAAAATTCTAAAAATGCAACATGTATGTATGTGCACTATTGCAAAACAATAATTTAAATAAATAATAAGTATGAATATAAGCATTAAAAAAAGGAACAAAAATGAATACACCAAACAGAGCACAAACGTATAGGTGAAATTTTTAGAAATTTTATTGTACTAGTTTCATATTTTTTGAATTTAAATTGAATTAGTCATTATTTTTTCAACATTAAACTACTTTTTTATTAAAAAAAAATCAAAAACCACCTCTGAAACCATTCAAGGTCCAAATTTGCATGGTTTTGAAAGTTGTATGACCTATGATGTCTGGTTTTATAGTAGAAGGTTCATAATTAGACTTCTATGACGATTGGAGGTTGTAAAATGGACTTTACCCTTCCGTCAAAAAAATGGACTTTACCCTAAATTTTTCTAAGTCCTCAAATAATATTAGACACTCTACAAACACAGGATGAATAATTCCTAAAACCAAACACCCTCTGTTATGTATGTGCGGTACTAGACTGCTAGCTGCGGCCCATTGTTGACTACTGAGAGCGCGTGCATCGTGTACCTTCGTATTATTGAACCTAGCTATGTGGGCTATATTCAGTTCTCTGAATTTCTTTAGTAATATTTCCTCTATATATCCTAAAATACAGGACACCATAGAGATTTTAGAACAAATTGAAAATACTGGCGAAAGATGAATATCATCTAGTTTATAATGTGAGAAGTTATGTTGTATTGTTGTTTTAATGGCACTTGTGGATCATCCAATTAGCAAACTAATTATGCTGAATTCGGGTGAGATTTCAGTGAACAATGGCTTAAATACGCCTAAAATATCTTCTATTTGAGGACAAGTTTTGAATTCGGAGTATTTTTTTTTCCGAAAAAAGGAATGACACTTGTAAATTCTTGCTATGGCTGATCGATAAAAAGGGAAACTAGAAGAAAACCGTTATTAGCATCATCATGAGGATCAAGTGGTCATCTGTACACGTGATGGACGAAACCAACAAGATGCCTCCTCGATCGCTCTCGTATCATGGGATGGATAGATGGGAACGTATGGTGGTGATGTGTACTATAGGTAGGGCGCCGTGTGTAGCTTTATGCGCGCGGTCTATCTCGATCGGCTGTGTGTGTGTGTGGGAAGTGGCGTGGTGCGGTGTGGCCGGGATAAGGTCCGCTTTGCTGCCGTCCTGTCCGGTCCCTGCTGTCCGCCCGGCCTGCACATCCATCGCGCTCCATCACATGCATGTCACTGGGGCCGCATCGCATCGCCCCAGGAGGGAGAGGCGTCAAGGAGAAGCCTCCGCCGCGCTGCCTTTGGACTTGGACGTACACCAGATTCGGATCGTCCCTGTCGCCTTTATTTGCCTCTCTCTTTCCGGAGGTGTCATCAAGCACATATCACCGCCGTACGTCTCCATCGTGGGGTCGCCGGCCGTCGCGCGCGGCGGGCGCCCATCATCATATCGGCGATCTATGATCTATCGGGAGCAGGGTGCGTGTGGCCTGGCCGGCCGCGCGCGAGCGCACGATCGGGACGGCGCGCGCTAGCTCGACCCAACACGCGAACAACATGCATGGCTACCAACGCCACGCGCACACTGCACACACACTGACACACACACACGTCGCTACCTAGCCAGCCTAGCCTCTGGCGCCTACGACGACGCCAGCGATCGAGCGTGACGTCGCGTCGCGGCCGCCGCGGCGGTCGTCGCACCCCCGGGCCGCGCGCGCCTGTGCCCATCACACCACGCGCGCGCGCGTGTTGCGTTGCGTGCCGTGCCGCGCCATCGCGCCGCGCGCAATCATTGCGATCGTCATCTGCAGGGTGGAGCAAAAGCAACAGCAACGTGCACTACACACGCCGCCTAGCTAGTCGCCGGTCGCCGGCCGCCCGCCGGCGTACGTGCAGCGCATGAACACGTTCCGTGCCCGCGCCGACCGAGTTCCTTTTCCTTTTTCCGATCGATATGATCCAGCGCGCCTCGTCCTTCTTCAATTCCCCGGCCGGCCAGCGGGTGCGCTCAGCTCGGCCGGGTCAGGCTCCGTGCAGGGCCCCGATCGCGCGCCCGGCGCCCCCGCCTGGGAGTAATTAACAACCTTTCCGCGCGGCGCGGCCGCGTTCGCTCGAGCAAAGCGGCGACGCCCAGATGCAACGGAAAGTAGCCGTCGTCTCGATCGATCAGCCTGCGACGTAGGTGTCTCTGGCCGGCCGGCTTGATCGCTAGCGGTTTGCTGTGGCCGGGGTCTCTGCTCAGCTCGCTGGTCGGAGGATGACTGACGATTGGACGGCGGCCAAGCGCGACGCGACGGCGCCGTGGCAGAGGCTCCGGCCGGCAGGCGACCGCGGCGACGACGGAGGATGACAGGATGGGCGTACGTGTGGCCAGTGCAGTGTACGTGCCGCGTTTGGCGTTTGCTGCCCTGGCTTGCTCACCACCAGCAAGCTAGCGGCTGGGGAAAGCACCAAATACATGTAGGACGAGCTGCTTCGTTTGGAACTATTTAGGGAAGGCCGGAATCTCTCACGTACTGCCATCAGGTCGTGAGCAACAAAAATCCCCGAGCTAGCAAGACAACAAACTAGAGGCGTGCATGCTTCAGTGATCTGATCGAGCGTACCATCATCCATTCATGCATGGACAAGGAAGGATTGGCTGAAATCTGTCTCTGAATGCTCGCTCCTCCGGCCGCTCTGCACGCTGTCATTTCTCAGACTTGACGCTGCGAAACAGTTCTCCTCAGAACATTCAGACTCCTGTGATGCCTCACCGCAGTGGAAACATACAGTATATCTCTGCAAAAGTAGGACAGCAACAACCCAAACTACTACTGATGGAACAACACGGAGCTTATTCTACGCCACCAAGGTGTATAGGTATAGCAGGTTGCTCTAGTTCCTCACCAAACATAAGACGTGATCCAACAGTATAATGACAAGCCACAAACCCAGACCATCGGTGTATCCAAGTGGTTCATGAAACCAAGAAATAGCCAAAAACCACAGAACGTGGTAGCAGGGGAATCATGCACGCCGATTATATACTTTCAGTCAAATGAGCATCCGTATGGTAAGCTCCAGTTCCTTCACTACACACTGGTGCTGCAAATTTCTCTCTATCAGAACTAAATATGTCTAATTCTCGATACAACTGCGGCACTTCTCAGCAAGTCGCACTGCTTCACCTCGCAGATCTGCAAACAAAAGATCAAAAGCTGTTAGCTTTGCACTCTGTGACTCTAGATAAGTTCAGTAGAAATTGCAAGATCACCTAATTATCAACGCAACTGGAACACTGAAAAATGATGAACTGCACTACTGAATTAGTGATTTATGTTGTTAAGAAAAAAAAACTGAAATTCTTTAAGGAGCGGAGATACTGCTATCAGATTTGGACTGGAATAATTCAGCTGAACTTGGTCCAAAGTAGCTCCACCTTTCCGCTCATCCATATCCTCCGGTATGCAAGCATCTCTCCAGATAGTTGCGATAGCCCCATCAACGTCTGGCACTGCTGTGCTTCTTGTGATGGATTGCCAGATCGAGCAGATAACGACAGGAATTGCGTGGATTACATGATGTCATGAACCAATACGTACACAACCCATTACCTAAGCCTCCATTTGTGGTGAAACGTATGACAACAGTGGGGGTAGCTGGTTAGGTAACCTTTTTATACTTTAATTATTTGTTCCAAGATTCACTTTTCTGCTTTGTACACAATGATGCATTCAACTGAATGAAAGGTATTATTTGTTCCCAGACTCATCACTTTCCATTGTACACAATGATGCATTCAACTGAATGAAAGGTATCTGGTGCCAAGTCAATCCTTTTTTCTAAAGTGTTTGCTAATTGATCCCACAATTACATATGATCTACTATGCTAGGGTCTTGCAGTTAGATACTTGACTTTAATGTGTTCTATGTTAGCAGCTAAGATGCATAATATTCTGAATCTGATGCGACCATAATAGACTGCATTGGCACCATAACATATATCCTTTTCATTTCTCAAACTAATCAACAAGAATCAATGTGGCATCCTACAAAGAGATGTACTGCCAAAAAAAAAACCTACAGCATACAGAGCGAAATGGAGAGGCATGGTTGTGGTTGCATTGTTGGTAAATGAAGGGGTGGAACAACCAAGGATAATGATCTTAAGTCATGCAAAGCACACTTGTACTAAATCAACGAGTGGGAAAGAACCCATAGTACTATAGTAGTCCTTTGTTCTATGCTATTATCAAGAATTTATATTGACCATAAAACCTTGAAAGAGATAACTTGCAAAGCTTATGTCGCACAAGTTTAAAAAAAACTAGGTGAGCTTCCAGGCTTCCAGCTAATAACTACTAGATTGTGCATTACTTCAGCAGAAGAACCATTTTCAGAGAACAATTTCTCCCACACAAATGAGCATTCTTCTAAAAGTAAAATGGATAAACGGTGGGAACATTGCTCAATTGAGAGACGGCTCTTAACCTTGTAGCTAAATTGCTAAAGGATCTTATCGAAAGGTAGCTTGCTTTCAACTTGTCGCAGGTCCTAGATGATTGGTTCGGGGAGACACAAAAACCTTATCTCCATCAACGAAAGCAAGTTCTCTTTGGAATTTGGCAACATTCTCTCCAAGTATACAAGAACGAAAAGTAGAAGCGTATCTCATCCTCCTAAGAACATCGAGCATCTCCTCACGCTTCTTCTTAGCTCCCTTGTGTGTCCCGAGCTTTCTCTTTGCCAACTTAAGAGCAGGCTTGTCCTTGCAAATAAACCCTCAGAAGCTCCGTGATGCGCTTCTCATATGGTGCCAATCCAGCAACTTCTCTAATCATGTGCCTTACAAACCAGGCTCTCATGCCAATTTTCTGAAATAAAAATAAAGAACGTGTTGAAAAAGTAACTAAGGCACAACGTATAGATAGTCCCATTGCAAATGTGCATCCCACCAACGTACACTGAAATGATGCAGTAACTTTTTAAATGAAGGAGAAGGACACAGGTTGATTACACCGAATCGGTAAATTCACACCCAATCCTTTCATCTGCTGTCTAGTTAATTAATCATAATGCCATAGGAAGCTCGTGTTAATTTGCATGGCTTGTGTCACTTGCCAGAAAAAAAAAATCAGATAAGACTTGGGAAATTCTAAGGTTACTAGCTAAGTGGCTGGTACAATAGTTTCACGTCAGAGGCCAAGTCTGAAGATTGTATATGCACGAATTGCACTTGAAGCTGGCACAAACGACTTCCATACACAAAATACACTTTGAGGAGATTCATCTTCAAAGCCTTCAAGCAAGGGCCTAAACCAGTGCCAATCAATTTCAAAGAACAAGAACAGAGTTCTCAAAATGACATCTTTAAAGCTAAATCTGTTT
Source organism: Echinochloa phyllopogon (assembly GCA_033239725.1). Taxonomy (NCBI): domain Eukaryota; kingdom Viridiplantae; phylum Streptophyta; class Magnoliopsida; order Poales; family Poaceae; genus Echinochloa; species Echinochloa phyllopogon. Next base: position 2,111,177 of record BTCW01000009.1, on the reverse strand, counting down.
TAGGCTTATATTGCACACGATGTGCAAAGGACATAAGTCATTGGTAATGTTCTCACTTCTAAGTACCCAATAACATGAGCTCCTGAATTCGTTTTGCTACCATTTGCTACAAGTCTATATGTGTGACAGCAGACAGCAGATCAGTGCTTCAGAAAAAAGTTCTGAAAAAGAAAATAACGCCATATATCCGAGTTCATAGTACTTCAGTCATTGTGGAGTGCCTGTATTTACTTTCAGTTATAACGTATACTTCTGAAAACGTTCTCCAGGAATAGCAAAATAGCACACACATCATTAACCGTGAGGTCAAATACAACCGAATCCGAGAATTTGCTCAATTAGATCCTACTAGCTGATGATAATAACTAGATAAGGGGGCCAACGGTAACACCTAACGATCGCACAATGCCGCATACGACACGGAACGCGAAGCACCCGTCTACGCAGAAGCAAAAGAAGGCCGGAATGATCGAGCATTGAATCACTAGGCTTACTTTGCGGCCTGAAGGGAGAGGAGGGAGCTCGCGCTTGGTAACGACGTGGCCCTTGTTCAGACCCACGAACAGCCCAGTCTTTGCAGGCAGGCGCCATCTTTAACAAAACAAAACAAAAACTCCAATCACACGGTGAAAGATATGAGGCCCCGAGGTAGCACGACGTGATTCGTCTTCATAGGGTCACCTTTGAGCTCTCAGGGAGGAAATGGCGGCACGGCGGTGGTCGGCGGCGACGGTGCTAGGTTGTTTTCTTTTCTTTGGGAAGTGGACGCCGGTTAAAAGAGAAAATGCGGCGGCGAGCTGTGCAGGATAGGCAGGTTTGGGCCCATGGGCTTTGTCCAGGCATGGTTGACCTCGGGCCTATATCCATACTCGGCCCAGCAGCTTTCTGGAACTGTGGTCTCTTTTCTGGACGAGCCCATCATCGTGATTCCTCTGCAATTCGGCTCAAGCCCATGGCGAAAGCCAGGTGGTTTTCTGTTTTCTCTGCACAAAGATTTTCGAAAATCATTCATCGGTGTCCAAGAGACCAAGACAAGAACGCAACTTCATCAACGTCCAAAACAACAACAACATGGCAGCGAGGTAATCGCCATAGCCGGATTAAGTCGACCAAATACTTTTGTCAGATATACTTGATACTTTGACTAAATCCGATCAAAGTCCATCGATCGTTTTTTAAAATATGTAGCTTGGAAACATATAGATCATATGTTACTTTTTTAAAAGCAGTACTATCACAATATCATATTTATAAATATATTCTACGAAGAAAAATAACGGTTAAAATTAAAATTCAAGGACTAAAAAAAGTCAACAACGTCAGTTATTTTGTAGTATCAGCAGTGCCGATAATTGCGAGTAATTAATAAAACTTTCTTTTCCTTTGGAGGTGCTTCTCCCTCCATCTCTCTGTACCTTAAAAGCAACAGTATACAAGGGTTTAGCTTTCAAAAAACAGTAAACAAGCGTTTGCTTGGAAACCAATTCACAACCAAGCGACCGGAATGACACTCAAAGTCAGTGCGCGTAGTGGGAGAAATATAACGGGGGGAATGACCCGGCACGATGGGCTTTCTTTTCGCACTAGCGACCACTCGCCCAAAAAGAATCCATTTCTTACAGGAAAGCACATCCTCCTGCTTTCCCTTGCTTCAGAATAGTGTTATCGCAGGAAACAAACATTTGAAGATATTCGTTTCAAAAAAACATTTGAAGATAGCTGGGCCTCACACTCACTACTTGTCAGAAAAACTCTATAAATATATTCTAGCAAAGCTACACTCCATTTATCTTGCACTATTTGTTTACCAACTAGTAACATAAATATACATGTTCCTTGAAATTATAGAGCAAGTGGTGGTAGACTCGAATTACAATACTACAACAAAGGCAACTGCAATTATTGGTGAAGCAGCAGCACTCAAGCTCATCAAGTCATCAGACCTTTGAATTTCAGAAAGTGCTGAAACCAAGAGATAAAGCTATTGATTGTGAGTAGGGCATGCTAGATCAGGGGTCAACTTAGGTTCATTCATGGCAGAAAGCCATGGATAACCCATGGTTTATCACAGCAGATAAGGCCGGCAACCTAGCATGGCCGTGCCTGCTGAAATGTTCAACATGGTGCAGCTCTGGAAAGGGCTATCAGTTAAGAAGTCAACACTGCAAATGATTTCTGACCAAAGAACCCTTCGCATAATAATGGCATAAAATTCTAATATTTCAGAATCATAGAAGTCCAACTTTGAATCAGTCTCCCATGCGCATGTACTGTCATGTATAAACACAGAAGATGCAAAAAAAAGGGAAAAAGTCAAAGAAAGTTGACCAATTGGTCGTGATTTTAGTTATTAATAATTGAACAAATCCTCTTTTACATAAACGTCTCATACGGCAACGGCGGCGTCGTGATCCAGGGGAATTTCATCGTGATTGAGCTGGATGCGCCGAGATCCCAAGCTCATCCCAGTGCTTCGTTGATATTGTACAGTGGCAGCTGGGGAGGAGTGGAGTAGCCGCAAGAACGGCTCAAAGCTCTGCAAGAACCTCTCTCTTTCTCTATACGTTTCTTTCTCTAATCTAGTATGGCTGACCTATTTACACACATGATCTCCAGATCCTACCCTCCAAAGATATCACAATGACAGAAACATCGTCGTGATATCGCCGCCGGTCACCATGAGGTATCTCAATCAATTCATGAAAGTCCATGCCTGTAACCAAAAGGCATGTGAAAAACAAGATCAGCGACCAATCTGAGCTAATTTAGCTTGACCTTCCAGAAGTTCAAAGGTTACTGCACAACGGGTACCAAACAAACACGATATGACTTCAGCATACCTGCTTTGTTTGCTGCTCGGAAAAGAACTTCCTCCACCAGATGCTGGGCAGGGTCGCCTTCAGGGGTTGTTGCGATGAACATTTCTACCTGAGCAACCGCCTCCTCGTTGGTGAAATATTGGTAAAGCCCGTCCGAAGATAGTATCAGGAATCTGTCCCTTGTGCTGAGTTTATGATGGAAGAGCGAAGGATTGCACGTGATGTATGGGGAGGACCCAACATAATCTATTCTGAACATCTCCAACAATGCATCATTCCACTTGGGCTGTAAAAACATAGCAAAAGTTGTTAGTGCAGGAAGGAAAACATGCGTATGATATAAGCTGCAGGCTGCAGCACAGATGTGATACTAACTTGATCATTAATAGACGCTAAAAGTCAAATTAAGACATGTTGACTCAATTACTCATCAAATTAGAAAATTTTGGGTTGCTTAACTTCATGGCTATAATTGCAATTCCCCACCCCTCCCTATAAATTATATATCTCACTTCAATTGCAAGAAAGAGACCTTCCTCTTGCATGGTGTCATGATTGATTTGCAAAATTGTTATAATAAATCAGTTTTACTAGAACCGACAGTATTTTCGCTTGACAGGAGAGAACGTGCCTGCCTTCAAAGCCACTCAACTCGCTAACTTGATGGCCACATTTTAGTGCTGCACAAGCACATTCTTGCACTTGGACAGAAGCAAAAGAAACTTCATTTTCTCTGGGAGCAGCTTGTCCATTTATTCACACTAACTATACACATGGTGACTCTGAAACTGAAGTATTTCATTCATACATTGAAAATTTTGTACAGGTTGCCATGTGCTTTTAAGTCAAGGTTAAGACAGTCTGTTTCAGTCATACAGTGAAAGATGGCCATAATTTCAACTGCAAGGAAATTAAATAAGAGTGATTCAATATTTTCTTTTCCAAACTTTGGACCAATTATACCAAATGCTGCCTCCCTTTTTTGACCTTGATTAATCAAGATCTTAATAATTATTTGCTGACCCAGTATTGCAGCAAAAGTGTCTTATTATGCACCTGATATAATATAATGAGATTGGACTTTATGCTCTCTTGACCATAGAAATTTCACACGCCAATTTTAGATCTTGTTTCTCAGGGAACAAAAAAGCTCATAACTATGCTAATTGCGAAATCAAAATCATGTAAAACAAATTCATTCTTTCAAAAACAGACATAATCAAATGCAAGCTAACCTGTTTCAAGAAACCAGCTCCGAACGCTCTTGTCACCTTAAGCGAGCCCTTCACACGGTCCTTAGAGATTGCGGACGGGTCATCAGGATGCTCGTTACGTATTCTGCAAACTTCCTGCAAACAGGCAAAGCATGCGTGAGCAACTGTGAGATCTGATCATCCCGCTACAGTCACTGAATGACTCAGTAAGTAATCAAGCTGTGAACCAATTCAATTACCTCTCGCACCGACGTGCTATGATCGGAAGTAAGCTGAACTGCTGACAAGAGCGGGGAGCAATCTCCAACCAATCCGTCGAATGAGCCCTCACTGATCTGCTCGAGATCAACACTGTCCATTGTTCCCAGGACAGCACGGCTGTCGCCTACATTCATGAGGTACATGTCCTCTCCTTTCATAAGCATAGCTAGAACGCAAGAGCCCATGAGAGCAAGCTCCGGGAACTCGCTGACCATCTTGTCGGCGACGCCCAGGTATGCCTCTTCAGTCTTGCGAAGCGCGCGTGCAAGCGCCTTGAGCACGGCGAGGTGGTCGTTCTCGCTGTTGGTCCGAGGAGGCCGCTGAGTTGGCGGCTTCAGGTTGGAGCAGTCGCGCTCCCACTCGCACTTCCACCGCCGCGGGTCATCGTCGGCGCCGCGCGGGGGTCTTGATCGGCGAGCGCGGCGGCGATTGGCAGGTTGGTCCTGGCTATCCGAGGCCGTGGTGGTGGTCGGTTGGTCGGGATGTTGGTCGTGCTGCTCCTCCTGTTCCCAGAGCAGGCCGCGGAGCTCGCGGTGCACGGCGGCGTAGAGGTGGGAGACGAGGAAATCCGTGGCGTCGGGGCCGTTGAAGCCGTCGTAGATACCGACGAACACCCAGCCCCGCTCCTCGGACACCACGACGTGCACGCGGTCCTCGCCGGCCTTCCCCTGCGCCCACTGCAGCCCGGCGGAATCGGCGCCGCAGGCGGCCACGGCGGCGGCGGCGTCCGGCGAGCCGAGATCCATGGAATCCTGAAACTTATCCGCCCGCGCGAGGAGCGCGCGCGTGAAATTCCGCAGGCGGCGGCCGCCGTGGGAGAGGCTCCGGCGGAGCGCGGGCACGGCGCCCCCCATGCGGCCCGAGGTGGCGGCGCCCGGGAGCGGGCCGGACATGAGCGCGGCGTCGAGGGGCCCGGAGAGGAACCCCCGCTCGATGGGCCCGGAGAGGAAGCCGCCGCCGGCGGGCGCGCAGATCGGGCCCGACGGGAACCTCGGGACCGGCTGCAGCGGCACGGCGGCGAAGGACTCGGAGCTCTCGAACCCCGACGACGCGGCGGCGGCCGAGGACTCGTCCGGCAGCAGGAGGAGCACGGAGGTGGAGAGCGGCGTGGAGACGTTGGCGCTGAGCGCGGCCCCCGAGATGGCCCGGAACGTGGTGGCCTCCTCGGCCGCGGCGGCCGCCTTGGCGTCGGCGACGAGGTCGTCGTCCGCGGAGAAGGGCACGAGGAACTTATCCGGGCGGACGTAGCAGAAGGAGTGGCCCAGGCCCTCGTCGTAGGCGGGGTCGGAGGGGAGCGCGGCGGGCGCCACGTGGCGGCGGCGGCCGGCCGCGCCGCCGCCGGCGCAGCAGAAGCAGGCGAGCGAGTTGCCCATGGGGGAGAGGAGAGGCGGGGAAGGGGAGGGGAGGGTGGGAGACGGGGGATGGTTTGGGTGGTTATAATGGAGAGAGCATTAGCATTAGCTAGCGCGGAGGAAGGAGGTGAGGAGGAGAGAGTTGACTTGCGGGAGGGAGGAGGAGGGGACGGGGGGAGTGGGTGGGGTTGAAATGCCCGAATAATTTAAGCTGGTTTCCACCTCTAGGCGTTGACTCGTGTGGGCGGCCGAGCCCTCCAGGCAGCTGCTGGGCCCCCTTCCTCCCCGTGGTGGGGGTGGGGGCCCACATTGCGCCTCGGTGCGGAAACCTGATGCAACCTTCTGCGTCCGCGTCCGCACCTTGCTTTGCCTGGGCCTGGCCTGGTGGTGGGTCCCTTGTTAGCTTTTGTGTCTACTACGCACAGATCGGCTGAAAGAAAGTGCCTTTCGGTGTGTCATTTTCGTTTATACGAGTCGTCAGGTCAACCACCGCTGTTTTTTCCAGTATATGAGTATATCGGTTGGACAGATACGAGCTTGAGACCTGTAATTGTGTAGGGCGTGACGTAATGGTCTCTGTTCTTTGAGTCGTGAAGCCATACCGATGGCTTCCCAAAGTCAAAGCGGCCGGCGTGTCGTACAGGAGCATGGCATGGATTTGCTGTCCCGGCCCTCTACGCGCTCGGAAGACCGAGCCAAGCCGCCGGACGAAACGGCGCTCCGCTTCATTCCTCCTCTGCTCGGCCGCACGCACGCAGCCGTGGACCTCGCGGCACCGCGCACCGCCTGGCCGTTGCCGCGTGACCCAAACACTCCCAACCCAGCCAAGCCAAGCCAAGCCAAAGCCCGGGCGCGCGCCGTGCCCCGCTCCGAAACCGCACGGAACAAGAGCCCCTGCGGCGTGGGGGCAGGTGGGGAAGGCCACGTCGTTCCGGTGAGCCAATGGGGAGGAGTGGTTGGTTGGGGGAGCCCCGCGTTCACGTGGGCGGGCACGGCGCGTCCTGCTGCGCGCTCCGGCTCCTCTCGGCAAAGCCCAACCAACCAGCCGGCCGGCCACGCAGGTCAGCGGGGCGGGTAGATTTTTCGGCTGCGGCTGGCCGCTGGCTACTCTCTACTAGTACGAAGACAAAACTGGTGGTGGAGGCCGCCGTTTCCTCCGCTTTGGAAAGCGAGGCCCACAAGGTGACAAGGTCCGGTGTTTGAGTTGGTCGCCGGTCGCACACGCATGTGTGGCTGCGGTTGCGTCGGAACTCCGGAGAGGAGAGACACACACGCACCTTGCTGACTTTTCTTAGCATCTGATGAGAGCTCGAGTAGGCACTAGGAAGGAAGTAGCTGATCTAGCTCCCCGCTTTTGCGCGTGCTCACTCCGCGGTTTCTTTCCAGTTTTGGGTGTGGGGGAATTCAGCTTTGGTGAGCCGTGACCGTGTCCGTGTGAGCAGCAGAGGGTGTAGTACTAGCACGCATCTAGGACTCCTAGGAGGAGTAGATCTCGCACTACACATGCATGGGCGTGACACGGCATGCAGCAGCTCCATCTAATTGGATTCGGCTGCTTTTGTGTAGGCCGGGGTCCAAAGGGGGACGGAGGCATCCGATCCAAGTCAGTCGTTTTGTTGGATGCGATGCGATTATTGTACGCACACATGCATGACCAACGCCGCTGGTCCTTCGCCGATACTTGCGAGGCGTCGACGCTACTACACTACTACCGGAGTAAGTAAACCCTAGCTGCCGATCTTGTTCTTATCGTTATCGACCCCGTCGAGAGAGACGGCGTACTGCCTGTACTACAGTATTCTTGTACGTATATACACGTACCTGACAAGGATTTTTCGCGATGCATACGTGACAGCTAGAATTGATACTACAATGCAAGAATCGTCCAACACAAGAGACATCCATCTGAAACTCGCAAACATCTATCACAACAAAAGAACAGCATAGGTTCCCTGAGTCAAAGGGAAACGCGCAAAACAAGAGGCTCTCGACGACGCCTTCTCTGGGGTCTGATCCTGTGGTGCACCCGGATGATGGATGTGCCTGTGCCTGTGGAAAGGCCTCAACACGACAACGTACACATGGTAGGCGGAGGAGCGCTTCTGTCTGCCGGCCGTCTGTTGTGGCTCGTGTTCGCCGTCGGCGTCGTGTGGCTCTCAAGCTGGGGCCGGCGGCGGCTAAACTGTCACATTAATCGCCTCGCCTCCATCGCGCCGGTCGTCAGCGGTGATACACTTTGCTTTTTTACCAGCCGTAACTATCGTATTCGTCGCTCGAGACCGGCAGGCCGGCCGTGGCGGTATTTAATTTCTCGTGTATTTTAGGGTGCCAATTGTTCGGTTAGTTTTAGGTCGTCGTACGTGCTTCGTTCGTCGTGTTTGACGATATATATCGTTATCCACTTAAACAACACTAGCTATAGTTTGACACCATCATGGTCAGTACTTTGACACCGATCGAGCGAGCTCTTCACCAGGACACGCATGCAAACAAGCTCACGAGAAAGACGAAGATGTCAAATTTCCATCTCTACTACCAGACGTACGTGTGTGCAGACAAGAACCACGACATATCCAGTGGCGCAGCAGGCCCCGCGCCCGAGATCTGCCGGATCCTGGTCGTGTCGTGTGTGGGGACGACGACCAAGCACGGCTGCAGCCGCCCACCCTTCGCCCCGGATTATCACGGGAAAGCAAGCGCGCAGCAGCAACGAGCCAACGACACGCGCAGGCAATGAGGCAACCCGATCGATCGCACGCGAGCGGCGAGCCTGAAAGCCCAAACAGACCCGCAGAGGAGGACAGGTCGAATCGGATTCGGCGGCATCGCGTGGCCGGGTCGTTTCCGCGGAGGTTTCGCGCGCGGGTGGATGTTTGCCGATGCCGCGAGCTGCCGAGCGGCAGGCATCCATATTCCATCCATCCACCCACGCGGGCGGGGCCCCGGGCGGAGCTTTATCGTTGACTCGCGGATGGCGCCTTGGATCGGAGTTGGAGTAGCAGTGGAAGAATGGAGCGTGCGTGGATGGACTTTGATGTCAGGTGACCTCGCTTTCCGTCCGTCGCCGTCACCCCTGGCAAGTTGTTCTTCTTCAGTGCTGCAGCTGCTACCGGTATAGCCCGCCAGCCCAACGATCAACTACCTCCTCCCTGCTCGTGCCGGATCAATGCGACGACGCAAGGAAAACAAGGTGCCGGCCGGAAGGGCTTCGCCATCAGGATAGCAAGCTACAGTAGCTAGCAGCGGGAGGGGAGGATAGGACACACTACGGGAAACTGGGTGTTTGCCGAGTGCATGCAAATCCCGATATACACTCGGCAAACCATTTGCCGAGTGTTATACTCGGCATAGCCCGTGTCGGCAAATAGCCCCTTTGCCGAGTGTTTTTTATCGGGCACTCGGCAAAGGCTTTGCCGAGGGCAGAAACCGACACTCGGCAAAATAAAGCACTAACAGACGGCCGCGAACGGCGCTGTTAGTGCTAACGGGGTCTTTGCCGAGTGTCGCACTCGGCAAAGACTCCATCCTTTGCCGAGTGTAGCACTCGGTAAAGTGCTGTCCAGGGGCCTGCCCCAGCCAAGCCTTTGCCGAATGTCACACTCGGCAAAGCCAACAGCCTTTGTCGAGTGTGTGAGACACCGACACTCGGCAAAGGCTGATGTCTTTGCCGAGTGTCACACTCGGCAAAGGCTTGGCTGGGGCAGGCCCCTGGACAGCACTTTGCCGAGTGCTATGGCTTTAACACTCGGCAAAGAGGCAGCCTTTGCCGAGTGTTAGGGCACAAACACTCGGCAAAGCCCGCACACTCGACAAAGGAAGTTCCAAAAATGATAGAAACAGTCTGTTTGCCGAGTGTTATGGCCAATACACTCGGCAAACAGGCCCTTTGCCGAGTGTAACACTCGGCAAAGCATCAATTTAACCCCTATTTTTATTTATTTATTGCGTTAAAAGGACCCCTCAATAAAAACATCACAGGCAGTTTATAATAGGCATCACAGGCAATTGATATATATATATAGCCACTAAACCATCACACAACCATAAACAAACACATATAAGTCACTAAACCATCCAACATCACAGAAATGTCACAAATTCAACATCCAAACATCCAACATCCATCATTCACTAGTTTACAAAGTCCAACATCCATCACTCACGGAGGAGGGGGTCCGAACAACGATCTAGCCGCCCGTGCCGCAAGGTCTTCGTCTTGAGGGCCGTCATTCGACGCCGCCGAGCCAGGAGCCTGCCCAAAAGAGATTAGTGCTGTGTGTTATAAGATTTATGATAGAAATGAGTTGTGAAATGAAATTATAAGGTTCTCAAGTGACTCACGAGAGAAATAGGAACACGTGGTGGAGGCAGTGGAGGCAGTGGTGGCATCACCGCCGCCGGCGACGGACCTTCAACCACCCGCTGGCCAATGCTCGTCAGATAGGCCATTACCTGCTCCTGCCACGCTCGGTTCGTCTTATTTACTGTAGGAAACGCAAGAACATGGCAAAGAAGCCACACGGTAAAGATAAATATAAGAAACGAAGAAGATACACAACTTAAATATGGATCTACGAATTAAATACTGAGGGTGTATGGTTTTGCATGTGCTCACCTACGGGCTCGACGGCGGGCGAGTCGGTGACGCTCGTGTCGGTGCAAACGGCGGGAACGACGTGCGGCGTCGGGGTCCAAGTCGAAGACGGTGCAACGGGCTGACTGAAATAAAAACAATTTTTTGTCAAATAAAAAATTCGGCAGCACCTCCCCTACACGGGGAGGTTTCTGAAACCACACATCCTGCAAAAAAACACGGCACGAAGGCCGACAACCACATAACAAGGATGCGGCACGAAGGCCGACAACCACATAACCATATCCATATATACATCAAAATTCTATCATCCATATGAACGGGGTGGCTACCATCAAAATTCTATCATCCACTCATATACATATACATATATATGTTTCTATCCTATGTATGAAAAACAACAACTACCACATCCATTCATATATATTTTTCACAAACAGTAACTAAGTTGACATGTATTTTTCACAACAATTTTTTCAAAAAAAAATTACCTTCAGGGAGGCCGGCATGGAGGCCGGCGGCAGGGAGGAGGCCGGCGAGGAGCCCGGCGGCGGGGAGGAGGCCGGCAGCGTCTCGGAGCGGCGACCGGGGCAGCGGCGTCAGGCCGGGGCGGAGGTGGCCCGGGGCGGCGGCGGCGTCGCGGGGCGGCGGCAGCGGCCCGGGCGGCGTCGGGGCGGAGGCGGCGGCCGGCGTCGCGGCGGAGGGCGGACCCCCTATTTGCCGAGTGTCTTGGATCTGACACTCGGCAAACAGATCCGCCACGTCGGCATGCGCTGGCAGCTGACGTGGCTGCGCGCGACCGAAAAGGGGGGCCACGTGGCCGCGTTTGCCGAGTGCGTCGGCCATGGCACTCGGCAAACACAGCCTTTGCCGAGTGCCAGCTCTCGGCAAACATGCCACGTCGGCCAATGATGTGGCCCGCGTTCCCGCGAGCCGGCCAGCCCACGTGGCTTCTTTGCCGAGTGCCCCCGAGCAGGCACTCGGCAAAGGTCCTCTTTGCCAAGTGTCCCTGACCTGACACTCGGCATAGGGCTTGTTTGCCGAGTGTAGCACTCGGCAAACATTTCCCAGAACATTTGCACCATACATAAATTTTCAAATTTGATCAAAAATACATCAAAATATCTTGTCAAATACATTCAACAATGTACATTTTATGCTTCAATGAAATTTTTTCATTGTTTCATGTCTATATAGCTCATAATTTCTTCATATATTTCATTATTTCATGCGGAGAAGGGCGTAAAAATAATTTAAAAAATACCAAATGGGTCCGGAAAAATATGATAACTTCAAATGAAGCAATCTGCGTCGTCTATTGCCTATAGAAAAAGTTATGAACTCAAATTCTAATTCAACTTCACTTCGTTTTGAAATCGAGCTGTCTCCTTCTCAACTCTCCGAAACCTCTATGGGATATGCTCCGATTGGACAAGGCCGTATATATAAACTTTTCGAAATCGTCTCAACTTTTTGCCACAGGCTCCACATAAGATATAAAGAGCCTTTGACAAGTATCACAGGAAAATGATAAAGTTTGGAGCCCAAAAACATAAGTTTAAATAAAAAAGGGACAACCTTTGCCGAGTGTTTATTGTAGAACACTCGGCAAAGGCATGGTTTGCCGAGTGCTGCCAGCTCGGCACTCGGCAAAGAGGAAGTTTGCCGAGTGCTTAGCTTGAAACACTCGGCAAACCCACCATTCCATCCGTGCAAAAAACCCTTGTATTCAAAATTTTCAAAATTTTGTATTTGAATTCCAAGTTTTTTCAAAAATATTATCAAATTTTCGAAATGTTTGCCGAGTGTCCACCTTGTACACTCGGCAAAGCTGTGGCAGTCCAAACGGCCATCCCCGACCATTGGCGCGCGCGGCACGTGCAGGACACGTGCCACATCTTTGCCGAGTGTCCGGCCGGTGACACTCGGCAAAGAGTATGCAGCCCAAACGGCCTCCAACGGCCGTTGCCGGCCGTCTCACGCGCCGAGCACGTGCGACATCTTTGTCGAGTGTCTGGCCGACGACACTCGGCAAAGTAGATGCAGCCCGAACGGCCCCCCAACGGTCGTTGGCGGCCGTGTCACGCGCCGAGCACGTGCGACGTCTTTGCCGAGTGTCACCAGCCTGACACTCGGCAAACCTGACACTCGGCAAAGAGTGTGTTTGCCGAGTGTTCTCTCTTTGCCGAGGGACTTCTTAGGGACACTTGGCAAAGACACTCGGCATATGCCCGGGTTTCCCATAGTGACAGAGGAAGGAAAGGAAGGATGGTTTGATTTGAGTTCTCCCGTGTCCTCTCGTTGTTTGTATTTAATTCAGATCGACCTGCTGAAAAAGAGACGGGACGATCGGGTCGGTTGCTAGTACTTGCTAGCTAGATGCGGTCGATTCTCTTGTGTAACTTACGGTGAATTAACACTGTGGATAGCGACAGCGAAATTGTTGGACGGCGCGTAGGAAATTACAGAGGCAGGCTCGGTGAAAGTCGTAGCGCACGACGACATTTTTTGTGTGTCTTTATTACGTGTGTGTTGTTCCTTGTCGTGTTACTGACTAGTACGTACTAGTTGATGGAATAAAAACCGGGGGCACTTTACAGTGCAGCTGACTCGACCTAAGACTATCTCCAACAGCGAACCTGTCCCGCGACCCAAATCCATTTTTGGGTAACGTACAGTGTTTTTGGGTCAACAAAAGCGCCTCCAACAAGCGACCCAAACCGGAGACCCAAAATGGGTACCAGAGTCCCCGCGACCCAAGAATAGGTCTCTCTCTCCTCGACCCATCGTCAAGCCTCCTCGCTAGGAGCCGCGCCCACGCCCGCTCCGCCTCCGCCGCCGGCTCCGCTCCATGTGCGCCGCCGGCGCGTCCTCCTCGTGCTCCGGCTCCCGCTCCGGCTCGGCCTCGCGCTCGCCGACGACCACGAGCGCCTCCTCCTCCTCTTCCGCCTCCCCCGGATCCACCGCCCCGGCCACGTCTGGCTCCGGCTCCGCGGCGGCGCTTCCAGCTCGGCGGGGACCTCCTCGGCCGGCGCGGAGAAGCAGCCTCGCGGCGCGGCAGGTCCATGGCGGCTGCTGCTCGACGGGGACCTCCTCGGCCGGCGCGACGACGGAGTCGACGCGAAGGAGAAGCAGTGGCTGTCGAACAAGGGGGCGTTGATGACGTGGGCGCGGCGACGGCCGAAGGGCGTGCGACGGCGGCAGCGGGCGGTGGCGGGGATCCCGCCGCCGCGCGTGCTGCTACGCCGCGGGTTCCGGCCGGTGAGCAGCCCCACCTTCTCCCTGGGTCTGCATTCCAACTCGCACCGCCAGGTCCTCCAGCTGCGCCGCCGCTGGAAGGAGCCGACCGAGGTCTCCCCCGCCTCCTCGGCAGTCGCCATGGCCTGTGCCGCCGCCGTCGCAGTCGCCTCCTCCTCCGGCAGTGCTCGCACGCGCAGAGCCCCGCGGTGGCGCTCGCCTGCGCCCGCGGCGGCGCGTGACCGGCCTGGCGAGGCGGGTCCGCTGCGGCCGGGCGGAGCGCGGCCGGCGCGGTTAGGCGAGCCCGCGGTGGTCGGCGGCGAGGTGAGCCTGCGGCGGCCGGGGCAGCGGTTCGAGATTTGGCGGCGCTCGGCTGGAAGAAAGAGAGCGACCGGGAGGATGGGTGCTCTGCTTTTGCGTCGCTTGTTGGAGAAGAAAATATTTGGGGACCTGACTTCTTCACTGTAGGTGACCCAAACCTTGAAATGGGTAGCTGGTTTGGGTATCCGTTGTTGGAGATAGTCTAACATGTGCTAGATTGGGACTGGAGATGCTTAAGTGCCATGTGATTTAAGCAGGAGGTTACTTACTTCCTCGACCTTTTTATGCTTGTGCGGAGTGGAGTTTAGTGTAGTGTACCCTTCTTTCTTTGCTTTGCTCTGCTCCCGGTCAACAAAGCCCAGATGTTGGGAGCCAACCAAGCAGTGCACCAGATCTTGGCGTTATTCGTTTACACACACCTCTCCAGTCTCCATATCTCCATTGACATTAGGTACTCCCTCCGTCCCAGTGTCGCCGGACAAAATACGAGTTGCCTAATGTGATTGCTAAAAGACTCTGATACCCCTGCATACCAATAATGTGTCCGGCTGACACATTTGTATGGACACGGCGTTAATGCTCTTTTTGGCACCCTGGCGCACACACGCCACACATTCTTACATTAAACAAATCAGTCACATTTTCACGTTCAAACATGCAGCAGCGTTTTGGGCTTAAACAAATCGGCTGAGGGCAGCAAAACATAAATTTCAGCCGGCGGCAAACACACTCAGCGCCAAAACAATCTACCGCTCCATTTTTACACATCTCAGAAGCAAACTAAAATTTTAAACTTTGCCTCCAGCGCCATTTCTTTAAACTTTACCTCCAGCGCCATCTCTCACCTGCTTGGGGGAATAAAGCATGGTTGTAACCCTTCCGTTGCCTTTTCATTTTACCATTCCCTCTTCCATCATCCATGGCAATAGATTTAAACACACTACCAGAGGAAGGGGACTTGGTGCCTGATCTCAACAAGAGTCCTGTTGCACATGATGATCCCATGCAAGATGCAGTGGCCGAAGCTGAAGTTGGGGGAGCTGATGACTTTGGTCTCCACCCTGATCTGAGTGATGAACAAGAACAAATTTGTCAAGGTAAACACTTTGGTCCCTCTTTATTGCTCTCTCTCTCTCACACACACACTATTTGGTTGCTGCTACTATTATCTTTACTGTAGACCCTCTCTCTCTCCTGTAGTAGTACTATTTAGTTACTATTTTCTCACAGGCAAACTACAGTACTCTATATTTAGTTGCCGCTGCTATTTATCTTGTCTGTAGCCTCTCTCTCTCTTGTAGTAGGACTATTTGGTTACTATTTTGTCAAAAGCAAACTACAGGACTTTGTATTTAGTTGCTGATACTATTTATCTTTTCTGTAGCCTCTCTCTCTCCTCCCCAAATTAGTACATGTTGCTTTAGTTACTCTCTACTAAAATGACTAGCAAAATCTAGCAATATCCTCATTTTTTCCTTCCGGTTCTATATTAAATTGGAGTGAGAGGGGAGAATAACTCACATGTATGGGTGACAATGAATTCTCAAAATCATCAGCTTGTTTCTGTACCAGGTGATAACACTAGCCATCCATTTGATTTAAATGATCCACCTGTTGAAGACCAAGAAAACATGCATGCAGGTGATTATTTCCCTCATTTTTAATAATAACTAGAGTTAGAAAAGAAAGATACCTGAAAGAATGTCAAAGATACCTGAAAGCTTGTGGTTATTTTTGGTTATCTTCATCTTCAGTGAGCTCCCTTAACCTGCAGAATTTTTTAGAGTTACTTACAATCAACACACCATATGTAGGAGATGACAACAGTGGCTTGCAAGAAGAGAAGCAAGGCATGAGAAGCAAGGCATGAGACAATATGGATACAACAGGACAATGCTCCTTCTCATCTGCCAGTAGATGATGCAGAATTTGCTGCAGCAGTTGCTCAAACAGGCCTTGATATACGCCTACTTAACCAGCCAGCTAATTCGCCTGATATGAACTGCCTTGACCTTGGTTTCTTTGCTTCTCTTCAGTCGTTAACAGATAGAACGACATCTAGAAACATGGATGAGCTCATCCAGAATGTTGAGAAGGAGTATCAAAACTACAACCCCATCATTCTGAATAGGGTATTCCTCACACTACAAGGATGCATGATTGAAGTTATGAAAGATAATGGTGGCAATAGGTACAAGATCCCTCACATGAATAAAGAAAGGCTAGAGGCAGTAGGCATGCTCCCTAGAGCTCTAAGTTGTGATACGCAGCTAGTTGAAAGGGCTTTTCAGTTGTTGAACAATTAGTCGTTATGATGATGATGTAAACATCGCTTATGATGCTTTTGTGTTGTTCAACAAGTACTGTTGTTGTACATATAAGCAAGGTTTAATTTAAGTTGCTTATGATGATGATGTAAACATCGCTTATGATGCTTTTGTTCATATTCGTTTCTCTCTTGTACATGTAAACATGGTTGAAATCATCACGTGGCAAATCAAAAGTTACCAAACCACTCTAGCATAAAAGCATCACTGCATTGCAAGCAACAATTAGACCATCAGTACATATGTCCTCCAACACAGCTAAACAACAAAACAAAAGTTACCAAGCCACTCCTACACAAAAGCATTACTGCAATGCAAGCAACCAACAGACCATCAGTACCATCAATACATATGCCCTTCTATACACAACTAAACAACAAAAGCATGTCCACACCATTTCAGTCTGTTACCTGTTCATTAAAGTCATCATCTTCCACCTGTGAATACCCTCTCAGGTCCACACCATCCTGGATCAAACATGAATCGTCATCGGTTTCAATATCAGAGAAGCTGGCCATATGGTCCAGCTCCTTCTCCAACTTGACACTGTCCAACTTGTTGCTCTCCATCTCCAACTTGACACTGTCCAAATTGTTTCTCTCCATCTCCAACTTGACACCGCCCATCTGCACCTTGGCACACATCTCCAACTTGCCGCTTTCCATCTCCACCTTGGCACTCTCCTTCTCCAACTTGACACTGTCCAACTGCACCTTGGTGCTGTCCATGTCCATCTTGCCACTCTCATTCTCCACATCAGAAATAAGCCGGCGCCACTCATGAAGCATAGTACTGCACAAAATTTATAATATTAGGAAGGAGGTATCAGTATGACAACCAAATTGCAAGGCAATGTTAAGATGGCTGACCCCAAACGTTGACGACCTTGATTGGCACACGGCCCAATAATTCTGCTCACCGTGACAACATCCTGTGGCTCTGTCTCAGGCACATACTCATCATCATCACCAAGCAAAGACGAATCCTTAGCATCTTTTTCTTCATCTGAATCAGGTATCAAAACAAATTGATCTGCACCCCCTTCTTGTGTATCTTGAGCAAAATCTTGTCCTTCGATGGCGATGCAGTTCAGTTTCTGGTCCCACCAAGTTCCACGACGACGATCCTTGACACGCATCTGCCTGGTGGGACACATACTACCACTAGTTCCATGTGCCCTTTTGCCGCCTGTCATTCAAGGATCACCTGCAGCACAACAATGATGGTCTGTAAATAAAAGGGTAGGTGTATATGCAGCGTATTAAAATTTGCTAAGGTACTTGAGAGTTGCACTAGGAGCCTTCCATTAAATTAGCAGATATGCATTGATCTTCCATGTTTTTGGGATCTCAACCTCTGTCAGATATGCTTCAAAAATAATATGGCAAAAGATTTCTTGTTATACTACACCATTTTTCTGAAATTGTGCTTGCAGAAATGACTGGTGCAAAGCCAACTCCCTTTGTAGGTACTAGCTTTCCAGTGCCTTAATCTAACTATCAAGTGCCTTTCTTTCAGTAAAGAACACAATCAAATTGAAAGAATAAATCCATGTTTTAATATTTTATTAGGGCTCAGGAATGAATTGCAATTGGAAAGCTTTGAACGATTAAAATTTGTTATGTACGGAGTAGGTGTATTGCAGTGCTGCTGTTCATCAGCCTGCTAGGCGAGGCCCTGAAGTCTGCATCTAGACTGCATGGACCAGTTTGGGCATGTATTAAACTGTACTTTCTTGATGAGGGGCACCAATTGCAGGGTCTGCTGATTCCATGTGAAACAGGCAGTAGAAAATACTCGAACTTGCTTCTAGCAGAGCTTACCGGAAGTTGATTCGAGGCAGTTGGAGGTCAGCCCGCCGGCCGTGTGTGCCCTCGTGCTCGCCGCGCGTGGTGTACGCTCAGCTTCCGCTTGCCTTCACGCTCGCCCGCCGGCCGTCGGGCCGTCTGTGCCGTCGTCGCTCAGCTGCCGCCCGCCCACATGCTCGCCGGTCGGCCGCGCGTCCCCGCCAGAGCTCGCTGCAGCTCGATTAGCGGCAGCCCGAGCTCACCGCGAGCCCACTCCGTTGCCGCCGCCCGTCTGCTCCCTTGCCGGCCGCGCGTCCCCGCCGGAGGACACTCTTGTCGGCCACCGCGCGTCCCCACCGGAGGACTCCCTCGCCAGCGGCTGCGCGTCCCCACCGGAGGACTCCCTCGCCGGCAGCTGCGCGTCCCCGCCGGAGGAGTCCACGAAGGGTGGCCAGAAGCTGGATCAACGGAGGGTGCCAGGATCTGGATCTGGGCGGCGAGGTTGGGGATGAGTGTGGAGTTTTTTTTTTAAGTTCGGTGTGTGCGTGTGGCTGTGAAGTCGCGAGAAGAGATAACGGAGGCGGACGTGGCGCGGCTAGACGCTACGGAGCGGTAGGCAGCGACATATAATTAGGGACATGTTGCTGTAGCTCCAGCGACACTTTCAAAGGGACGGAGGGAGTACCTCTTTGCAAAGTTTCTTTTGAAAATGCAAAGTATGTTCTAAACCGAACCTCGTATGTATAATGGACTAAAGGGGAATAATACGAGATGGCGCGTCACTCTCTTGAGGTGGTCTCTGCATCGTGCCAGTGTGTGTTACATTCAATATAGTAGAGTAGATGTACCTGTATTTGGCTTCAACTTTAATGGCAAAGGAACGATACGGTGCATTCAATAAACACTATAGTGACACCGTTTTGACTTTTTATTGCATGCAGGATACGTATGCAATAAAAGCGGCGTCAGCATGCAATTATTTTGAATCTGCTCACCAACTTGGTAAATTCAAACCTCACCTCCCACATTTCAAGTACCACCAATCACTAAATCAAAAAGATTAACAGGAGCACAAGTCAAGGGCCTAGTGTGCTGCCCTGCTAAATTATGGCTAGTTGACGGCACACTAGTTCAAAATAATGAAGGCGAAAAACGCAGTGGTCTCTGGGCTGGTGATTAAACAAAAATTTATTGAATGCTGGTACCCACCCACTACGCATCATGGCAACATGGATTAGGTTGATCCTCACGTAGGAATGCAAATCAAATCCTGAAGAAATTAGTTTAAAATAGGATACGGTTTTTTATTATAATTGTAAGTCTTGCGTATGCATGCTCCCTACCGACTCAATATTAATAGTGTAGTATTCAGTATTGCAATTTTATAGTGATGTTCTAGTCAGAGGCTTATTGACGGGAAATGATTTTAAATCTTGTAGTCGCACGTACAAGTAGCTACCGTTCAACCCGTTCCTACATAAGTATACTACAAAATAGAGACCGAGTGTAACATGTGTGCTGCAACTAGTTCTAAAATCTAAATTCTATAGAAACCAAGGCGCCTATAGACATACGGATTTGCTTCGGTGCTTCTAGAATTCAACATTTGAGCAGCTATTCACATGTCACACACACTGGACGTACGGTTGAGTTGTTTGACCAAACTGTATGTTCATTCAAAGCTGATGAGTCGATGGACGGACCGAGCCAATGGGGGTTGAGTTGAACCACACACTACGCAATCCGAGGCTGCTGAAAGTGCAGTTTGACTTTACCGCCGGTTGCTTGGAGCATCGACCGACCACTCACCGAAATGTCAACCGGTTCCAGAAGGAGCAAAGCTGCTCCACAAAGCCGGGCATCATCATCATCGTGTGTCCCTGACGAACTTCATGTCATCACAGCTGTTTAGCATGGCATCCAGCGAGCTGAATTTAGAGCGGTGTGCCGCTCAAGTCAGAGCGCGCTTGCGCTCCACAAGTCAACCGGGGGAAGCTTTCAAATATGTGGATTTGATTTGACTTGCGGATTTTTTGCTTGCTGATTAAGGTTTCCAAAACCATGCATCCCCCCCAGAACTAACCGATGACAACACCAGGCGTGCCTTCTTTGACTTGCGCCCTGTGTTCTCCTCCTTCCTCCTCCTCCCCCTGAAAAGAATTCGTTTTATACGAGCTGTATATATTGTTTCTTATGCAACTTGAATTCGACACGCGCGACTGGTTTTAAAATATGCGATCGAGCCGAGGCAGGCACTGGCAGCATGCATTTTGTTCGTGTCCCCATTTGGCCATTTCGTGGCCTGTTCGTTCGGCTTCTTAATTCACCACCGTGTGGAGCTCGTCGGGACACTGTTCCCACCCGGATTTGTGTGGGAATCTCGCGACGAAACGGTCGCGTCCGTCCGAAACGGCAGGGGGGTGCGGCGAGTCCCGTCGCTCTCGGCGACGCTCGTGTGGTTTTCGTGCGGGTTTGTACAGACGCGCACACGTACCCCTTTGACAAATCCGGTGGCCGGCGGCTCAGCTCGCTGGACATCGCCGGCAGCGGCTACCGACGCTGGGTCGGGTCAGGCGTTTCAACCTCCGTGACTTTTTCGCGTGATGATCGTCGACGCTGCGCGGGTGTGCCCGGCCTTTGACGCGCGCGCCGATCGGATGGGATCGGGTCGTCTCGCTCGTCTGCCGACGGGTTTGTGCAGGGTACTAGCTAGTATTCGGACATGATTAGCACGTTCCTGATTTCGCTCTCTCGGGTACGGTGCTGTTGGTGACATGAGCTGGCCGTGCGTGCGAGATGCGATGCCCGTGGATACCAGGCATGCCGGCAAGGGCCACGGCAGACGGCGGTGTATCAGTGTATGACCGCCGGCCGGGCGTATGGTATGGGAGCAGCCGGCCGCCGAGTGAGGCGGCGGGGAGGGCTGAGCTTGGGCTTTGCTTATACTACATGCGCAACGTTGCTGGGCCATGGCCTGGATGTCTCCGCTTGATCATAATGGGCTGGGCAGCTTGTGCTTTTGAGCCTTGTTCACAGTCGTGCTTCCCTGCTGCTGGCTGGTCAGTATGTGAGGTCGCGGGGCTTTCTGGTGCAAATAACAATTGTCGAGTGAATGAATATATATATGCATAAATTTGTGCTTGCTTGGAACCAAGGAATCTGGCTTAACAATAAAATTTGTAAGACTTTTGTTTGAACACAAACATCGGCTCTGAAAAACCATAGTATATCTTAGGGTTAAGGATTCACCCTTCTTTTTATTGGAATGGTGCACAAAAATGTACATGCTGATATGAGCAAAAATAATGCAGCATATTTGCTTACAGTTCAAGTTCAACAGTACATATACAAGTAAAAAACAAAATAGAGTAAAGAATTTTAGATGCACCAGAAAAGTATTTGATTTTTCACTCATACCACGTGTAAATTTTATCACAATGTCCTATTCCTGGGTGCTAAAACACCTTCACAACTCATGCTAGAAGATATTATTGATGATGCTAACAACTGAAAGCGTAAGCATGCTTAAGTAAAGTAAAATACTCTTTGTCAAAAAAATAAAGTAAAATATTGGTGTACAGAAGATTGTGTGTAGTCGTGTAGAGATAGATATTAAATATGATTCCGCAAGGAAAATATAAATAGGTTTATGAAAAACATTGTTATATTACTGAACAATATAAAAGATTGTTCGAAGAAAAGCTAGCAAACTATTACTATATTATAAAAAGCTAGGTGCTAATGTATAGCACCGTACCCTAATTCTACATTTGTACAACATACATTTTTTTACATACAATTTTTTTACATACATACATTATGACCTTGCAGGTCCACCATGTTACCATGGATCAACCCCGTGGTTACAGGCTTCGTCCCTGGGTCTTATTACTTTTCCGTACGTCTTACGGTATTTTAAGAACCAGCGTAGGCTTTTTTTTTCTTTTTTCTTTTATTTATGTACGGGTGCCTCCCATGCCGGGAGGCGATGGCTTTGAGCCCGTTCGGCCTTTTAACCGAGGCCGGGCTATACGACTAAGCCATACTGTACTAAGCCTACTCGATCCAGCGATAAGGCCTAATCACCCGGCCCAACTAAAACTAAGCCCACTCGATCCAGACTGCCCCATCGTATCTCCTCTGCGCGCCGCCGCCGGCGGTTCCTCCGCCCTCCGCCGGACGCGGCGCTCCTCGCCGGCTGCTGCCGCTGCTCGCAATGGAAAAGCTGGCAGTGGCGGCGCATCCGATCGCCTTGCCCCCCGTGCCGCATCTTTTCCGCCCGCGATTCCGTTGCTCCGCAATACGGGCTGCGGAGTCGGGGGACGCCACGATCCGGATCGCCTCCCTCGGGTGCGTGCGCTGTGTTCGACCTCATGCCGCGGCGCGGCGCGGCTCGATGCCGTGGGCTGGAACGTGATGCTCGCTGCCTACGCGTGCGCCGCGCTCGCGCTGTTGGCCTGCAGCATGCCCGCGTCTGACGCGTTGTAACTCGCCGCAGCCATGCCACTTCGGTGCCCCGCCACCAAGCGCGCAGCTCAATGCCACCGCCCCCGAGGACAAGGCGCTCGTGTGCCCGCGTCGAAGATGCCGGGCATGCTTTCCTGAAGAGACGCAACCGGAATGTTGTGTCCTGCTACGAAACGACACGGGGATGTCACGATGGGCAGCAAGGCAGGCTACGAAACGTGCTGGGTTCGTTCACTATTTGTTTTCCTGGGATTTGTTGTAACCAAGCCTGTCACTCCTCGACGGTCCAAATCACAGCAGATAAACAAACGTACAGCTCCTTCCATCTCGTTTTTTACCAGGACGTTCACCCATCCCTACTTGCTCCTAATTCATCTCATCTTGCAGGCAAGCAAATGCCATGCAGGTTCAAATAGACGCGCATTCGGCAGTTCTACCGAACAATTTAGTTCAGTTAAAGCACGCTCTTTGAACAACAAAGGAACCCAAAACTGCTCAAGCAATTGCTCGCCATGTAACTCAACAGCTCGACAAACAAATTTATCCACAATGTAAGTCAACAACCCAGCCAATCTAATCCATATATTCAATACAAGGGATGTCCGGATTATATCATATATCATCTAATCTAGAAGTTCTACATGAGAAAATCTGGAACCAGCTGACAGGTTACAGCGTGGCAAAATTTTTAGCCCCAGCTTCGCCTCAGGACAAGACTTATATTAGGATAGATGGTACACAGGCTCAGATACTCGTTTCCACTTTTCCTCTGGGATGCTCCAAAAGGTGATGGGAGAACTGCTTACTGATTTTCGGCACAAACAGCATATCACCTGCGCGTGAAGAAAACTGCAAGATCAGAATCACATAGCTTAAACCAGATGTATAAAAGTGACAGATTTAGGAAATAGATATATGCTGTATATGAAGCTACTGTGAAAGTAACAGAATACAGTAGCCTGTAGCCTACTGCATAATCAGTGATACAACCACAGGGACCAGTACACCCTGACATGACACAATGTTTGCTGCTGGTGCTGGTGATACTAGTGGGTCTGTTTAGTTCCCACGAACTTCCCAAAATTCTCTCTCTAAACTTCACTATTCACCTATCACATCAAATCTCTCTCCTCATGCATGGAATGTAGGTAAATAAAAAAACTAAATACATGGTTTTGATGTAAACGACGAGACGAATCTTTTGAGCATAGTTAGGTCATGGTAGGACAACGATTACCACAAGCAAACGAAAAGTGCTATAGTGCGCTACAGTGTTCGATGTGACTTTTCGACCAAATTTTACCCACACCTTTTTACAACTAAACACACCAGTAGGTTGTACCAGATACTAAAGGCTTCTGCAGTACATACCAGATAGCAGCCGATGACAAGTGACTATAGCAGCTCAAGTTAATAATGGACTCTAGAAAATATGAACATGCAACGACTTCCTAGTCCAATACTTCATCCACCAGGCAAATAAAAAATTCATGATGGAAAACGAAATCCTCGACAAAATGAAGCAATATGCTGTGCTCAGTTAAAAAAAAAACTATCCAGATTTGAGATACCTTATAGTTCTATTCTCATTAACAATACATCATAGTTCTTCAATTAAGCAAGTTTTCCCATGCATTACACTGATAAGTTTTATTCATATATATACCCAGAAAATTATTAACAGATTCGCTCTACTACTTTGCTTGATTAATTATGTGGAATTCAGCAAATAATGCAGTCCAAATACTCTCATTTGAGTAACTCGGAGACAACCACCTAACTACTAGCATCAACAATTAAGAAAATTAAATTATAATCACATCGTAACGCAGCCAACAAATCATTAAATGCATTGAGATGCATATGGTTGAAGCTAGACTGCAAAGTAAAACATTTCATCTATTCATTCACACTGTCCAATTGGTATATAGGGTATGACTTCTTCATTCAGTTAACCTGATTATCTCTGTGCTATCAATTTTCACATACGCATAGTACTGTCAATTGATAAAGGACCCATTAAACAGCTCCTTTTTACCAGAAACTACCTTACTTGATAATTCAGTCTGATCGAAATCTCCCAAAAGTATAAAAATCGATCAATTAGCATTGAACCGTTGACAGACATGAAAATTGGCAAGTAGAATCATACATATCATAACCAATTAACCATTCAGTGCATCAAAATTGCAAAGACTGAAGCCTTCAACAACAGAATAAGGTCCAATTTCAAACAATATGACCCAACCAGTTCTCAATTAGCATTGAACTATTGACAGGCATGAAAATTGGCAACCGCAACCATCATATCTCAAAACCAATTAATCATTCAGTACATCAAACCTGCAAATGCTGAATACTTGTACACCACAATAAGGTAAATTCGCTCCATATGATCCAACCAGATAACTGGCGAAGAGCCAATCAAGCTTTTGCCCTCACCTCACATGAGCTCCTCCTCCTTGCGGAGGTACTCCCCGGCGTCAGACTGGTGCAGCACGACGACGGCGTTGGTGTCGGCTTTCCGGCAGTCCTGCGCCGACCTCGCCGCGACCCCGAAGCCGAGCGGCACGTCGGACATGGACATGACGACGACGCCGTCGCCGGCCTTGGTGTTCTCGGTGATCCGCGCGAGGGAGGACTTGGGCACGGAGTTCCCGAAGAGGAAGGAGCGCTCGGTGTCGGGCTTGAGCCATACGCGGCGGCGCGCGTGCGCCGCGAGGAGGTCGAGCGAGTGGACGGTGAGGTGGAACGCCCCGTGGTGGGTGAACTTGCCGATGGGGGTGCCCACGGCGGCGAGGCGAGAGCGGGAGACGGCGGTGGCGCGGCGGACGAGCGCCTCGGAGGCGTAGTAGACGCGGTTCTTGTGGAGGCGGAGGCAGTAGTGGCCCGGCTCCGGGTCGGGGCCTTCCACGGCGGTGCGATCCAGGAGGTGCTTCAGGTTGGGCCCCGTGAACTTGAACAGCTTCTCGAAGACCTGCGTCGTCTCCTTCTCGTCGAGCGGCCTCATGGCGGCGGGGGCGGGGGCGGCGGCGGCGAGCTCGTGGCGGAGGGTTTGGGCGGCGGTAGGGGTTGAGGGGACGCGGGCTTTGGGGTGACCGGCTTCAAGTGTAGGGCAGCTACGCGTCGTTGGGCTGAACTGGGCCGATCTAGAAGCATACTAGCTAGCCGGCCCAGTTCGGCCGAATGATACGTCCAATGCAGTAATGCTGTCTTTCACGAGGAACGGATGTTTCTCAAAAAAACGAGGAACGGATGCAGACATGAATAAGCTGAAACTTGAATGGACAACCTCGAAAAAAAAGGACAAAATTATTGCTGTGCAGCTACAAAGAGATGATATCGCTGATTCCAAGTTCCTGAGAGCAACGCAAGGCCGGCCGGATTCTTTTTCATACCTTATCCTTCTGCAGGGCGACACTAACTATGCAAATAAGGCACCCTGATAAAAAAAATTCGTTCATGCCGGAGCCGGACATGACAACTCTTAAACAACTCTCTGCAATTTTGTAAGGCTCCCGTGGTCTCCATGGCAAAAGAAGTGGTTGGTTCCATCACATCGTCGGTAGCCGGTGCGGTTGCTGACAGGGCAGTGGACACGTTCGTCGACAACCTCGGCAAGCAGACGCCGGTCGCCGACAAGCTGCAGCGGCTGTGCATGAGGATCCGCAGCACGGTCGAGGTCTCCGAGAAGCACGACATCGAGAGCGCCTCGCTGCTCCAGTGGCAGGAGAAGCTCAAGGAGGCCGTCGCCTTCGGTGACGAGGTGCTCCTCAGCTTCCAGCAGCAGGCGACGCCGACGGACGCCCAAGGCACCAGTACTACAGGTACCTGTACTACTGCTGCTACTGCTCTGTCTTTCACGAGGAAGGCCCTGTCGAACATGGCGCGGCGCATCGGGGGCACTGTCGTCAAGGCATTCTTCTCGAGCGACGAGGACGCGAAGAAGCTGGAAAGCGCAGTGGAAGCGCTGGAGAAGGCGTCGGAGAACTTGGGGGAGTTCATAGGGTTGCTCCAGCTTGAGGCCTCGCCGAGGCTGAAGAAGCGGCGGTATCGGTATGTACGAGAGTCTCGGGGCGGTGGTCGGCAAGGGTGTGGCCGTGGCCGTGGGCGAAACGGATCCTCGGATGGTACACGAGGTGATTGGGAGCTCCATCAGGAAGTGGCAGTGCTCGTGGGAAGGCTCCAGGAAGCCTTGGCCAAGATCAGCATCGCAGTTGATACGGCAGAAATACGGTACATCCAAGGAATGGAACTGGAATGGCTCGCACAGTGGGTTGTCTTGCTGCGTGAAGCAAAGCAGCAAGGCCACACTGTTCTCCACAGCCTCAGAGCAGAACTCCCACAATATGACCATGAAGAGGACGAACTCCGCAGCTTTGTACAGACCGTTGAGGGCATAGCCGGGGACTTGTGTTTTTCAATCGGCTGATCACTTCGTTCTGTGATGTTACAGTTTATTATTCTTACTATGAAGAGCCTCCAAGAGGTGGCAGGTTCATGAGAGGTGGCAGGAGGTACCACCAATAACTTTGGATTCTTAGCGCTTGAGGTATACCAATATCAAGTTATAACTTTGGTACGATTCCAAGAACAGTGACAATATGCAAGAGAAATAGTGCATGGTTGCTGACTTGCTGTGGTGATAATGTAGAACTCGGCATATGAATTGTTTGTGTTGCTGATCACTGCGGCACATAATTGCTGTTTATCATTGTCTGCTTTATATCCACCTTTCGCCAAGAATTTTTGTCATATATTTGGTATAAGTGTATAGGAATACCTCTCCATATGAGAGCGTAGCTTCAGGATTCGCCGCGAAGCTGATGGGGACAGTGTCAAGCAAAACTGATAAAATGATCGCTGTCAACATGAGACTAGAGGGAAGATAAACCAGATGGTCAGGCGTTCCAGGAAGCGGCAATGCTTGCAGGAAGCTCCTGAAAGCCTTGTCCAAGATCTTCATCATAGTTGAATTCACCCGAACCATGTTGAAGGCCAGTAGTGGGTGGCCCAGTGCTGACATCCTTAGGGGGAGCAGGCAACAAGGCAGCATTGTCCTAAATGCTGTAAAAGCCATATCTTGGATGCGATGAGCTTCACAGCTTTTTGTCCATACCATCGAGACCTTAGCTGAGGACATCGTAGCTACGTTTCAACAGGTTTGATTTCATTCTGTCTGCCTAAGTAACTTCCTCCGATCCTATTCCCATATTAAGCCAAATGCATGTGCAATAAGCTCTTGGCCGGAACGTTGCCACCAAGTCTATATGGGTTCAGAACCCATATAGTCAAATGTTTCAATCCACAACACCGTGATTCCCCCAGTTTTCAAAATATCATGTCATGATCATCTGTCAATGCGTTGTGGCACCATTGTTGGTTGGCAACAATATGAAGTGTGGATCCATCACCAGAAATCTTTTCCATAGGAAATATCGTTCAAGCAATGGAGCTGGCACCATTCCTGCACAATGGCCAAGAATATCATATAAGTGCCCCCCTCCACACATTATGTTCACTAGTATCATATGCTGAAGTAATATTGAAGTGCAACACATGGAATGAAACTCTGTTGCTTGGAATTGGGGAAAGAATATGCAACAATAGCTAAAGAATATACCTATGTACGACAAAAAGGTAATCTCCTGACTACTACACACGAGATGATCAGAACTCTAGACATACCATAAGTCTATAATATACAGACAAATCATATGCTGTGCCAGCCGAAATATTCCATTTAACTGTCCTGCAAGTTCTTGTTCTGTTTCTATTTCAACTCAATTGCTTTAATATATTTTTTTCAATGCAATATTGTCTTTCTGAAAACCTCATGTAGTCATAAATAGAGGTCCAACATAAACAGCTTAGGCTATTAATAACTTTACATGAATTCTTTGAGCAATAACGGAAAATGCTGCTTCTACTTCCACTTTAAGATCGAATAGATAATGAGAAGGTTGGTTGCTAAGGTGATGACACAACAAGCAATTAGACCGCCGACAAGGCTGGAAGTGCTGCTGGTCATCAAGATCCTACAGCACAGTAGTGATTCCACTGAAGAATCCCTTCCAAACCACTTGGCTCCAGTTATCCAGTGGCACGGAAAGCTGAAGGAAGGGGACTCCCAAGACGATGTTCATGCCAGATTCAAACAGCAAGCCAGAGATGAAGCTGCAATGAACGGGAGGTAGCAGCTAGGCAGCACATATGATACCCTCTACTTCAGTAGTATCCTGCTGTCAGGCACTCAGGCGTGGTGAGGTTCACCCACAATGTTACCAGGGTACTGTTCTCAATCTACGAAGATGTGGAGAAACCATACAGTGCACTGAGAGGCTAGATGATCTATCATCTGATACAGGAAAGTTCATAAGCTTGGTTGAGCAAGAGGTTTTGCCATAAAGAGATAAAAGATATCAGTGCAAAAGGTAGAGGTGTCTCAAAAGTGTTCCACAAAGTTCAGTTTGAAAAAGAAAGCTCCTATACAATGGAAGAAATTATCTCTCTTAATAGTTGCCTCTGCCTCCCCTGCTGTCTCTAATGGTGGAAAGGAGTCATGGAAAACATCCAGGGCATTGGCGGAAGCCAGTAAAACCATGAGACAAAGTAAGATACGTAGTTAGGAACTTAGTATACACATCTATTTATTAGCTACGTACAACGAAGAAATGGAGAATGAGATATTTGTGGAGACAAAGATCAGAGAGCACATTGAGAGAAAACTATTGTTGTGCATACAATAAGCTCCTAAAATGATCCTCATTAATGTGTATCAGTAGGACTCTCAGTGTGCAAATGGATGTTCTAAATTTTTTGAAATTATACACTTTTGATGCAGCTTCCAATGTCCTTGAATAAGCATCATAACTATTGGCTACCGAAAGCTTTCATATTGCAAATGAATGGACGAACCTTGAAAGATTTGCTGAAGCTCCTTGGAAATAAATAATCATTATCATCAACTTCTGTGATACACTCTTTGCAGAAACCTTCAGAAACAAGATAGCATGGTGAAAAAACAATTGCATCACCAGAAATCATTGCACGAGCAGGAGCCATTCTTGAAGCGATGGAACCGGCTGCGATCACGCACTATGATCTCTCGGTTATAAACCTGTGAGATGCACTTTATTGCTGCATGACAATCTGAGCATACTCGGAGATTCTTAACCACCCGGACCTGTGTACCAGGAGGAGTCCTCAGTAGCACAAATGCAATCGCCAGCTTCTCGCTGTGCCACTGAAGCGCACCCTCCTTATCCTCCTCATCAAGATCAAGAAGAACCTCTGATGTAGCTGAGATGTGCCCAATGCGCCTTAGCTCTCTTGCCATCTCCTCAACCATCATGTATATCTCCTTCCACTGCGGGTGCGACTCATCTCCCGCAATGAATTCATGAACCTCCCCATCAAGCTCTACAACACTGCAACCCGGCACCTTCTTGATTCCTCTCTTGCTCATTTCTCTCCTAATCTCTGATTTCTCATTCCACCTCTGTGTCAGCGCATAGACATTGGAAAGCATAACATAGTTGGCCTCATGAGCCGGGTACTCATTTAGAAGGTTCCTGGTGATGCTTTCACCAAGTTCAAGCCTGCCATGAGCACGGCAGGCAGCAACAAGTGTCCGCCATATTATTGGATTTGGTTTCATGGGCATCGTATTAACGAACTCCATTGCTCGCTCGACCATGCCAGCACGACCAAACATGTCAACCATGCAACCATAATGCTCGATCTTAGGCTTAATGCCATATTCCAACTTCATCGAATCAAAGTAGCCACGGCCTTCATCAACCATTCCAGCATGGCTACATGCAGTGAGCACCCCGATGAACGCAACATCATCAGGTGGCACGCCGGAAGTCTTCATCTCCTCAAACACCTCCACAGCCTCCTTCCCACGACCCTCCATTGCAAGAGCATCAATCACTGCCGTCCAAGACACAACAGTCCGCTCCTCCATCCCCTGGAACACTGCCACAGCCCCATTCACATCACCACACTTGGCGAGCGCATCAATCAGCGCATTGCACAGGATCACAGACTTCCCAATCCCCTCCCTCTCCACAAACCGCCCGACCCACCTAGCAAGCTCTAGTGCACCCAAATCTGCAGCTGCTGCCAGAACACCAAGCACTGTGACCTCATCCGGCCGCACCCCACTAGCCTGCATTTCCCTGAACAACCCAACTGCATCACTCGACAGCCCCCCACGCACATACCCGCCGATCATCGCGCTCCAAGTAACCGCGGTCGACATGGGCATTCTGTCGAACACATTCCGCGCGTCCCCAAGGAACCCGCCGCCGAAGCATGAATACATGTGTATGAGAGTATTGGAGACGTACTGATCGGTGGCGAACCCGAACTTGAGAGCGGCGGCGTGAGCCTGGAGCCCAACGCCCGGGGAGCCCGGGAGCGCGGCGCACGCTTTCAGGAGGAATGGGAAGGTGAATTTGTTCGGCAACACAGAGCTGCGGAGCATGAGCGGGAAGAAGGCGGCGGCGCGTAGGCGGGCGGAAGGGAGCGGGGAGGTGGCATGCGCGCGGATGAGAGTGTTGACGAGGAAGGCGTCGATCGGGACGGAAGGGCCGAGGAGCGCGGCGACGAGGGGCTCGAGCAGAGCGGGCGCAGCGGAGGCGGTGGACGCGAAGAGCCTGGTGAGGACGAGCGGGTTGGAGTGCAGGCCGGACTTGAGGAGGAAGGCGAGGGACTGGAGGATGGCGGCCGGCGTGGAGGAGCGCACTAGAATGCGGAGGCAGTGCTGCTCCGCCGCCCGCGCCGAGGATGGCGGGTGGTGCGAGGCTGACGCGGTGGAGAAATTGCGGCGGCGCGGATGAGACTGTAGTGAAGGTGTAGGCGGCGGCGGCATTTGGTCGAGCGGCGCCCGGGCACGGGGCAGACGGGCAGTGCGGTTTTGATCATTCGAACTGGCAAACCAAATGAGACTTTTACCTCTATGCCATAGAACACTGAACACGTTTGGAACAAAAACAGGAGTATTCATGAATCCTATTCCTTGTGAAATTCAAGAAAAATTGTTTTGCTCGACGGATACTGAGGTGGTGTTTAGATGTTAGAATTGGGAGGTTGAATTTGGGAGTAAGATGTCACTTCGTAATCATTGCGCTACTATAGCATTTCGTTTATATGTGCGAAAAATTGTCCAAAAATTGATTAATTAGGCTCAAAATGTTCGTCTCGCAGAGTACAACAAAACTGTGCAATTAATTTTTAATTTCATCTATATTTAGTACTCCATACATATTATGACATTTTGATGTGATAGAGAATCTTCTTTTTGCATAGTAAATTTGGGAGAAACTTTTTGGAACTAAACATGCCCTGAATGCTTGTTGCCTGTCAAGTTTAAGTCGTCACGTCTCATAGCAAATCAGCACAACAGATTCAGTTCAGCACCGCACCCTGTCAAAGAAGTTCGGCACTGCATCTTGTCAAAGACTCAAAGCAGTTACGAAGTTTTGCTTGTCCCTTGATAAAAAAGGACAAGTTACATTTTGATGCACTGTATAACAAATCAGTAAATAAGAAGATAGGGGAATTCAGTGGGAACAAGTTTGGTGTATATTTGTCAATCTCTATGATTCGAACACTAAAGTACAGGAGGCATGGATTCTCTCTAGGTAAAAATATCTGAAAATTTTACAGCAATCCTTCAAATGGATTTGCATGGTGACGAACTAGGTTTGGTAAGCTACAATGACGAACTAAGCTGCAGTTGTCAACAATGTCAGGGTTTTTATGTGTATATTTTCCATATAGCCAGTCCATAGCCTACTTTGATCAGCAGGAGCTCAAAAACCATGTGCATAATGCTTGTCATGCGCACTTTGGATCCAGGTATCTCAGTCCAATTAACAGATACTTCCACCATTGGGATCCTGAGGTGCTTGCACAGGTATACAATCTCAACGTCAAAACACCATCTGCCCAAGCAACAAAAGGAAAACTGTAACCAACCATCCATATAATTAATCAACAAGCCAAGCATGAGGAATTGGTATATAGAAACATCAATGAAGTTTTAAAGAAAAGAAGAAAGGCAACCATACCTCTTCAATCTGATATTTGTGAAAAGTTTCCTTGCAGCAGCTCGTGTGAACATCT
Source organism: Echinochloa phyllopogon (assembly GCA_033239725.1). Lineage (NCBI taxonomy): Eukaryota > Viridiplantae > Streptophyta > Magnoliopsida > Poales > Poaceae > Echinochloa > Echinochloa phyllopogon. The sequence goes on along the minus strand of BTCW01000009.1, from coordinate 2,078,661 downwards.
TAAACCCACACTGGAATTTGTAACAAATTGAACAAGTGGTGGATTATAAACATTGCAATCATGAAGAAAATACATGAAAAATCAACTGCATCCTTTATTAGAGGATCGATCTTAAGGTTCAAAACCATACCTGTGTATCTCTGATCCCAGGACCAGCAGTCAACAAAACTACCAAATGGAAACCTTTCATAAGAAAGTTTCGATACCACTTCCTCTGCAATGAGTCAGAAAAGAATACAAAAATGTAAGGTGAAAAAAATAGTGTCAAGGAAAGAAAATCATACAACGGCTAATCGGCAGTCAAGAGATTTACTGTTGCAAGAGCTTGCTTCTCCAAATGAGCACGGGAACCAAAGACAGCAATTTCAACATCAGATACTTTCTGAGATGAACTAGTTGATGTTCCAGTGCCAGACTTAACTTTCTGAGCCAATCCATGAATCTGAGATTAAACAAAAAAAAGGTAACTTCCAGGATTCATGAACAACTAATTAGCTTCTTAAAATATGTTATTCGATTGAGCTTATGACAGACCTGAGCTTCAAGCTTTTCCAAATCAGTCACTTTAGTTGCCCCATCAGCATCAAGCATGAGTAATAGTTCACCACGTGAATGGAGCATCCCCTATTAGATCATGCTTTCCAAACCAATTAGTTATTATTTGAAACCAAAGGGATACACAGGGAATTCAGCACTCACTTTTCGGACTGCTTCACCTTTCCCGTGATTTCTTCCAAGTAGAAGAACTCTAACATTGTCAATCTTGTACTCCTTTACAAAATTGAAGGCAACTTTAGAGGTTCGGTCAGTGCTCCCATCATCAACAATCAAGACCTGACAAAATCAAGCAAACTCCAAAATCAGTTAGGTTAATACAGGTTTCAATAAATAAAGGTTCAGTACTAAGCACTCAGGATTTGCAAATGCATAGGGTAATGTGAATGTCAATGACAAGCTATGTTTCCACATACCTCATAAGAAAAAGACTTGTCAGCAGCTGAACGCTGTTTCAGATAGCTATTAAATAGAGAAAACAACAGAGTGATTAGCATAACAAACCAATCAAGCCAGTAACAATAGCTGCACAAGGACAATTACCAGTATAAATTGAAAGGTATAGTTCAGTGTTCAGATATAATGTGTATACTAAATAGAGCATTGAGCAACAAGAGCAAGAAATGGTCATATCAGAGCCTTACTTGAGTGTTTCTGTAAGAGCCTCAGGGAGTCTATGCTCCTCATTGTAGGCAGGAACTATCAACGAAATGTACTTCTCAGGAGGATCAAAAATCGACGGGCAGGGAACCTAGAACAGTTTACACAAACAATTCAGCAAACGTGTAGCCCTGCCCGCCATGCCACAAACCCAGACGAACCCGACACGGTCAATTAGTATTACCTTCTTGAGCGAATTGGGGTCCTCGAAGAAGGCGTCTGAGACGGCTGACCTCTCCAGCCTGCGGCCGAGATCCAAACCGACGCATCAGTCAACTCGACAAGCAGATCGCGCGAGAAACGAAGGGGACGAGACGGGGACGGAGAAGCGACTTACGAGTGCGTGCATCCGATCTTGCGGATGTGCTCGAAGAAGACGGCGGCGGCGCCCAGCACCAGGACGGCCACCTGCGCACGAGAGGGAGAGATGGCGTGAGCGTCGCGGCGAGGAGGAGGAAGAAGCGGCGGAGGAGCAGGATTTGAGGGAAAGGGGAGGGGAGTACGAGGGTGGCGAGGAGGAGGGTCAGCGAGAGGGAGGCCGGGATGAGGCCGGCGACGGCGGAGAGGGGCCAGGCGGCGGCCACCATCGCGTCCCGACGGCCGGTGCCGAGTCCACCCGCTGCTATTGCTGCTCGCGTGCGTTTTCTGGTCCGAGAGTCGGGGAGATCTGCAGGCCGGAGTCGTAGGGTTTTTAGTAAAAAAACATTTTCAGAGAAAAATGTCTTTAAGAAAAAATGCTACATATAAATCTTGAAAGTTATTTATTTTACAATATTCAATGTTCAATTTTCATAATTCAATTGAGAAAAAGACTTTTTCATCAGCGTATGAGTTTAGTTGTTGAAAGGGACCGTCAAATAGTTCGATTAGAAACATATTCACAGACCTCGCAAAACAAAAAAGAATATACTCGGAAACTTTGTCGATGTAGCAACAGGGTTATCGATGTTTAAATGATATATGGAGTAAGACCTTGCCCATAGGAAAATAGTTCTTTATTATTTAAAAAATAACTCTAATCAACATAGATGTATCCCATAATGGACAAGTCTAATGTCCCACACAAATATATACTACTCAGTAATGAATTTTGAAAAACAACTCCTCAAGCAACTAAATTCTTTAGGTAACCTTAAGCGCTTAGCTTTACTTACAAGTTTTCCAACAACGCTGTCACAGTAGTGGTAGTTGGCAGTTTGAGGTTTTGCTCATGGGCCTTACATCATCCAATTACAAATTTCCTGGGCCGTGGCCCAAGCGTACCAGTCGGCCGTTCGAGAGCCTCTCGGGGCTGCAAGTGCAACACTCGCAGGTGAAAGTGAAACGGTAAAAAATCACCCGGTCCCAACGGGGGCCCACGCGCCAGCGTCTCGCCAGACACCGTACCTCTACGGCCGCGCACCAACTTCCCAGGCCAGGACGGCCAGCAGGACCGGAAGCGGAGCGCAACCCGCGGTGGGTTGCCCCAGTAACACACGCTTCCCTTGCCCGCCATTAACTGCTCTGCTCCTCTCCCTCGGCTCACTCCCCACCTCCTCCTCCCTCCCCCCCAAAGCGTCACGCACTCCACCACGCCACCCTCCCCTCCGTCCATCCCTCTCCGTAGAGGGGCTCTTGTCTCTATCCATCCGCCCTCCGCTTCGCTGCTCGCGCGCCCTCCCTCCCTCCTCAAAACCCTAGACCGGTGGGGGATCGCCGGGGCGCCTCCGGTGACAGCGACGCGGCTCCTCGCTCGCTTGGTCGATGCGTGGCGAGCAGGGTGGCGCTCGGGCTCCGCTCGTTTGATCCGATTGGTTGATTGAACCCCCCGGGCCCTTGCTGCCGCGCTTCGGTCCGGCGGCGTGGCGCGGGGAGCACGGGAATGGGGAACTGCTGGGGCGCGCGGATCAAGGATGGGAGCCCTCACCCTGGCGCCTCAGGTTCGTCCTCCACCTCGCTGTTGTTCAGTGCTGTTGGTTTACGGAATTATGGGTATTGTACGAGTGGGGTTTGGATGATCCGTGGTTGCTAGTTACGCGTCAGGCTCCTATCAGGCGAAAGGTTATGAGATGCAAGGCCTGATTTGTTGCACCGGAAACTTATTCCAATACGATGATCTTACTTGCATGATAGCAGTACGGTTTTTGGGAGATCCAAGTAGATAAGCTACTTTGCAATATAGGGAAGGACATGTATGTAATGGTATGCTACAGTGTTTATGCTGATTGCCTAGTTGGTTAGGCTTTTGGTTTGTTCCAGTGGTCTTGTTCTGTTAGATGATCTCAACGTTTCAGCTGTCATGCCAACTTCGATGTGTGCAAGGCGCTAAAGCAAGGCATCGCAATCACAGTGGTTTTGCTAAAGCAAGCCTGGAACCTGAGGCTTTGTACTTTGTAGGTGGTTTGCACTTGTGCAAAAAAGGGCTTGAACTTTATTAGATGATAGGTATTACCTTATTTTGTATGGTAATGGATGGGACATAGTCGCATAGATGCTCCATCCATTACATGATGCCTCACCGGAACCTCATGTGTACTGGTTCTTTTGTTGTCTGCTCAGTAGCAATTGTCCTCATGAAATGACATTAGCAAGCGACATGTGGTTGACTTTACTGCAAAAGGTTGTATTAGCGTATTATTAAATATAGTACTTTCCATTGACTACGTACATGTCTAATTCTAACCACCCTGAGCTATGTTGTTGACCAAGGTAATATTTGACCAAATCGGGGCTAGTGCTGTGCTAGAGCACTTAGTATGCTTTTCTTATAACAATATACGTGTGTATACCCTGGCCACTATTTGGCATGTTTATGCTGTTGACCTTCTCTATTCATATTTTCCCTTCACAAAATATTTCGCATGAACCAGTGAAAAGAATACTTTAGGGTTGACTAGTTGTTTCTCTATTACTGCTATAGCTCTATTTATGTTCTTGATTTAAAGCAGTGGCATGAGATTAGGAAAAACACCCAAGTTCTATCATGATTTATTTTGACAGTGTCATAGTATTGCTAGTAGTCATAATCCGTTCGCATCAGATAGTCAGTTTTGTGAAGTGTTGATTACATATTCTGAACAGTTAGTTATAGTTTGTATTAATGGAGGCTTTTATTATCTTTCCCGGTAAAAGTAATGCATGTTTGTTATGTTTCCATATGTACCGTTGGGAACTTTAAAATTCATATTTGATGATGACGTGCATGATAAAGTTCAACAATGTTTTAAATAGCAGGATAGGCCATTTATCAGCCTCCTCCTCTGGACGCAAAGTGTGGCTATCGCAAGCTAATCAACCAATAGTCAGTTTAGGAAGATCTTTTTTAAAAAAAAACACATGCAGTGATCGTGCGGCTCGCTTGGATCCTTATTACAGCATGCATGCATGTGGGCCCATTTGTACCTGGCCTATGGCGGCACGAGGTACAGCCTGCTGTCTCACTCAAGGCAGCAGGCCTAATGTTCCCTGTCGCCTACTGATTTTACTCCGAGGCCACATCAATGAGGCATTAGCCTGTAACTGCTGTCCTGCATGCGCACTTACGTGAGAAAGTGGCCCGGCTGCTGCCGCCGCTGCTGCACTAGCGCACTCGCATGACTGCTGGCCCAGTGCATGCATCAGCGGTGCTAAACTCCTCCCTCAGCTACGGCATTTAGCGGCTCAAATCACTGCAATACCGAGCATAGCTTCACTAGTGGAAGAAAGGGACGTAGTGTAACGGGAGCTCCTCTAGGATACTATAGCACCACTGTGGCTCGCTATTTAAGACAGTCAATTCAACTGAGGCATTAGTGATTTTAGTCTGCAAAAAGTAAGTTTGTTGACTGTAAAGCTAGCTTCTTTGCTCTACTACTGACACATGTTCTGTTCATCTCTTCTTAACAAATAAATGCCTTTATTAATTGCTCATAGATAGGTCTAATATCTCCTTAGGTTTTGCGTGGTAAGGTTACCTTTTTAGATATTTGGGAAGGGTACTCATGCATAATTGTAACTGTTTTACGAAGGAGAACTGCCCGTGTTTCCTCCCTCTCCCTACTCATTTTGAACACTTGCTCTACCCGTCATCATTTTGACTCTAGTCCAGCCTCCAGACTCCAGAGGATACCAGCATATCACCATTCCCAGACAGTTATGCTTATGCCACATCGCTTGCTCCTGCAGTCCAAATGTTCTATGGTCCTGTAGGAAAAAATAGTTTCTGGAGCAGATTATTGGACACTGTCACACCGGTCAATCCAATAATGCTAGAATTTGTGCCAAACATGGCAACTGCTATTGGCTATTACTCAATTCTAGGTTCCATACCCCAGTTCCTTATATGGTGCCTAGTTTCCAATTAAAAACATGTTTAAGTGGTTGTTCCTTTCTTGTACTGCTATTGCCTAGTGATGATCAATATATGGGCCTAGGATATATCACTGCAATATTATTTATCGCAGCACATTTATTGTTGAGAAAATGAGTTTTCAGTTCGATCTTTTCTTGTACCTTTCCTTCAGTAGAATATTAATGAAATACATGATCTGCAGGAATGTTCTCAAAGAGTGGTGGCAAGGATGGGAGTAGGCTTAGCGGCTGTAGTAGTCGAACCTCTTCGGCTTCCATGCCTCCAAATGTGAAGACTGAATGCGAGATCCTGCAATCCGCCAATGTTAAGATCTTCAGTTTCAGTAATCTGAAGTCAGCCACAAGGAACTTCCGTCCTGATAGTGTGCTAGGTGAAGGAGGGTTTGGATCTGTTTATAAAGGATGGGTTGATGAAAATACATTAGCACCATGCAGACCTGGCACTGGAATTGCTGTTGCCGTGAAAAGACTCAACCAGGAGGGTTTGCAAGGGCACCGAGAGTGGTTGGTGAGTACAATGCTATGTTCTTTATGCTATTGTCCTGCGAGTTCATGATTGATTCATGTTTGTTTGAAGTTTTCTCTTCCCCACCGCCTTTTGTGTCTGGCTTTGGTTACTAATGTAGACAAATATTCTATTCACAGGCAGAAGTTAATTACCTAGGTCAGTTCTGTCATCCCAACCTTGTCAAGCTAATTGGGTACTGCTTAGAGGATGAGCACCGACTGCTAGTGTACGAGTTCATGCCCCGTGGGAGCTTGGAAAATCATTTGTTTAGGAGTAAGTTAATAGGATTTAGTGCTACTGTTCTCTTTTGTCCCCCCTCGTATTCTAATGCTACTGTGATACTATGTCTTCTGATCGGTAAATTGTTGTATGAATCCTTGACGTAGGAGGGTCATACTTCCAGCCTCTTTCGTGGAACCTTAGAATGAAAGTTGCACTTGGGGCTGCGAAAGGACTAGCTTACCTTCACAGTTCAGAGGCAAAAGTCATTTATCGAGATTTTAAGACTTCCAATATTCTCCTTGATACAGTAAGTGATGTTAAATCTTCAATGATGTATGCTTGCGTCAACATTTGTATGCTCTACTTAAAGGGGTGCATCATATAATTGTGTAGGACTATTCTGCGAAACTTTCTGATTTTGGATTGGCAAAGGATGGTCCTGTTGGTGAGAAGAGCCATGTGTCCACAAGAGTAATGGGAACCTATGGCTATGCAGCTCCTGAATATCTTTCAACAGGTAACCTTTGAAGTGCAGCTCTTGGTAATTCCATCCAAATTTCTGTAGATTTGGCTGTCCTGGTCTGCAACCTTTATTTCGTGACAAAAACTAGCTAAGCTAGTGCCATGCGTTAAATACTGTCAATCAATCTAAATTCCCTACACCATTAAAAGTCTAATTGGAACTATGAAAATTTGATTAAGTTGCATTGTTTGTTTGGAGAAGTTTTTGGTGTCATGGCTTATGTGCAGTGCAGCAGTGGAGTTGGAACATAACATAAATGTCATGGCTGTTGGTGCTTGTTTTTATGGCATTCTTAGTTTCTTGTAAATCATAAATGGTTTATGATATGGCATTAGATGTTTTTTGAATTCATCTTGCTGCATTTTGGTCTTTGGTGCGAAAATATTGCAATACTAGCACCATTTTATCTCGGTAACCTTGTACCAACAGCTCATTCAGTATCTGCTATGGATCTCATTCTTTGAACATTGCTACACTGTCAGGTCATTTAACTGCAAAGAGTGACATCTATAGCTTTGGAGTAGTGCTTCTGGAGATGCTGTCAGGCCGCCGTGCTATCGACAAGAACCGGCCCCAGGGGGAGCACAATCTTGTGGAATGGGCTCGTCCTTACCTCACACATAAGCGCAAGATATTCCGGGTCCTGGATACCAGGCTAGAAGGGCAATACTCTCTCAATGGGGCGCAAACAATTGCCACCCTTGCTCTTGAGTGCCTGTCCTACGAAGCTAAGATGAGGCCATCTATGGATGCTGTCGTCACTATTCTGGAAGAGCTTCAGGACTCTAGTGAAGCAGAGAAGCATCAAGAACCCAAGGCTGCAACCAAACAGACGCCTGCTGCTGTGAGTGCTAGCAAGAGCAGCCGCAAGCCTCGCCGGAAAAGCTTGGGGGCGATGAAGGAGACTGTTGGCCCAAATCCGAAACCATTGGCCCATTCTCGTTAGCAAAGGCGTAGCTTGATCGAGTTGTTTAGCTAGATTGTAGCTTGTGAATATGATGTGTATATTGAGGGCAATCAGGCTTTTGGTTTTGTCATGAGCTGTTCAGCTTCAGCTGACCGTGAATGGATTTGTATGTCGAAACTAATGGCATCAGGGAGAGCTAATGGTTTGCAAGCTGTAGCTGTTAATGATTCTTGAGGCTTTGTTCCAGCCTATGCCTATCCACTGTTCATCAGTGACCAATCTGTCTGATCATAGTGGTGGTTACTGTTGTGAAGCAGCAGCCGGGACACATGCATGATATGATGTTGAAGGGCCGCTTTGCCGATCGAAATCTCCGGCGTGAGGGTCGTTGAGATGGCACTGGCACCTACCAGCGACTCAGCTGACCACCATTGCGAATGCGATCCCCGTCTCCTCCCTCCACGCCACTGATTTGGGCACCACCAGCAAAGCTCCTGGCGACAGCAACCTCACCTGTCACGGAAGTCGCGATCTGGCTCCTTCCATGTATGTACGACGTCGACGCGTAACTCCCGTCTGCTCACCAAGTCCGGCACCGGCAGCCATCATGCCGCGAGGGGGTGCCACGCCAAGCCCCGATGCGGCATGGTCGGTGGCGCCGTCGCCATCACAAGCGCGACCCTGCCATCCAAACTCGAGCAACAAAACAAGCCCCATCCCCCAAAGACAGATAGGAGGGCAGGAGGCCCTGCCCGCGGCGCGCTTTCGCTTTCCGCTTTATCCCTTTCACGCATTTTCATTTCAGCACAGCAGCACAAGGGGAGTCATTTAGTCTCACCAGCATTCACGCAAAGGAGCCGGCAACGAATCATCGCCGTCGTCATCATGCCAAGATCACATCGAGTGTCACAAACAAAGAAGAGAGAAGAGCGACAGACAGTAGTAACCTTCTTACAAGTCCAACCACTTCACCGGTACTTAAGATCAGGTCCATGATACAGCAGAAGCAGCTGCGGGTAACACTCACCGCCCCCAGTTTTAAGATGCAGCTTTGGCAACCACTTCAGCCGCTCTTTCATCAGGAATCAACCCCCAAACCAAGGCTTAACCGCAAACAAGATTCATAACCACAAGCACACTAATGGAGTAGAGTACTAGGGAGCACTAGTTGTGATGACAATATACCCTAATCGACTCTAGACTTTACCCTTTCTGCCCCCCTCCTTCAGAAGAAAAAGCCTTCTTTTTCAGAGAGGACTTGGACCCGGATTAAGGCGGCGAGAAGGCGTAAACTTGTAACGGACATTCCCGGCCTAAACCATACTTAATGATGACTAGTATACTAATTACGTATAAGAAGACCTTGGCTTCTCTGTCTCACTTGCAGCCGAATCTGAATCCTCCCCACGCCGGACATGACGAATGATGGGGTTGGGGTGGCCATCACCATCAGACCCTGAAGTTCTTGCCCTCGAAGGTCTGGCCGAACTGCCAGTTGCGCGGGGCGGCGTTCCAGGAGGTGGAGGTGCGGCGGTCGCTGCCGGTGACGCGGAAGGAGAGCGCGTCGCCGACGAGGATGGCGTTGGACTGCCAGTTCTGGCCCCAGTTCCTGGACATGGGCAGCCACCCGCCGGAGCCCTTGACGCTCGCGCGCACGATGTCGCCGGCGCCAGCCACGTTGGTGATCAGCACCAGGTTGAAGTAGCGGAACCCGTTGATGGTGAACCGCACCCCACCAGACTTCCGGCAAGGCACCCTGCATTACCACATGAATTTCTTCAGTTAAAACAATCATCATATAACAGCCAATCCATTAGTAGACAACTTCTGGTTTCACAAAAAAAAGTAAACAATTTCTGGTAATCAGCAGGTAAGAATGAATTAGCAAGACAGCTGGCATAATGCTTTCCCAGGGGCAGAACTGTAAAACTACGGAGAACTCGCTGCAGTAGAAAAGAAAGGACGGGGACAACCACCACGATCAGGAGGAGGCAGCGTGCAGAGCCGGAGCAGGACCACTCCGGCTTCACGCGTAATGGCGGAGCCGCAGGACGGAAGGACGAGACGGCCCCTGGGCTTTACAGGTCACGCGGGGACCGGCCCACCGGACGAACCAAGGGCAAACGGGACATTTCAAGGGAAGTAGACCCGCCGGTAGTGTCAGTCCTGGACGGGAGAACCGGAAAAGCAGCTTGCCGGAGCGGAGGCCGGGGGCACGGTACGGCCGGGATCACGGGTGTGTCCCCCCCGGGCTGCCAGAGTGAAAAAAGGTCAAAGCCTGTGCCGTGCCCTACCATTGCCGTTTCCATACTGTTCCTACTTCCTACCACAGCCCGCCCCCACGTTATTTTGGAGGCTTCTCTGGGCCTTTTGCTGTGGCCGACTCTGCTGGTCTTCTCTTCTCAAAACAGTACTCCATTACTCTCAAGGAAAAAAAAAGAGTGTGCTCCATAATGCAGTCAGTGCTCAATGCCGCTAGCAAACACTAGGCACAACTGCACAAATTGCCGATTAGACACCAACAGAATGTCACGAAAGCAGCCTCAAACCCTCCAAATGGTCCGTTCGTCGGAACGCGAAAAAAGGTCACGAGGCAGCTTTGCCAAGAAAGCTTACTTGCTAAAATTACATCCATCCTTCCCATGTGCCGTGCCGGGACGGTGATTACCACGACCGTTGCACGGAATCCACACGGGCAATGGCCAAATCCCAGATCTACTACTCCTACCAAACCTGCCAAGAACTACGCGGACAAATTGGAATATAGCAGAAACTAGGAACGGCCCTTTTTAAATTCCTGAATCACAGAAAGAGGAGCGCTAGCACAAATCCAAACAGGACCAAGTGAAGTGATCCCTCCCCACCCCCGTTTCTAGCTCTGCACCAAATCACCTTTTACCACGTACTACAGGATTTCCCGTGGCGTTTGCCTATCCACCCAAGCTGTACCACCACTCGCTTTACACCCGGATCCGGTGCCTATTCCCATGCCCCGGCGGGGGTAGTAATTGCACCCCGCGCGCGCCGTGATCACGGCAGGAATCAAAATCGCCAAGCCGTGCCAACCAACCAAACCGGCGACGGAATGGACGGAGGAGATGAAACGGCAGGGGAGGAAGCAACGGACGCGGGTGGGCGTTACTACTCACTACAGGACGGGACGGGACGCCTGTGACCACGACGGAACGCGACACGCAGGCTTTCCTTTCTTCTTTTTCCCACCTGCCAACAGTGCCTGGCCTGGGTGCAGCGCGCGGCGAGGAGCGGTGCGCCCCACCCCACCACGCCGCGACGAAGCCGAACCGCCTCAAAAGACGTGTGGGGAGAGGAATCTTGAATGCAGACGAGCACAGGCCATAGACCCAGCCGCCCTTTCCTCTAGGCCGCGTTTAGATGTAGAATTGGGAGTCCCAATTCGGGACTGTTGCACGTCCCGTCGCCGTATTTCGTTCGTGCGAAAAATTGTCTCAAAATTGATTAATTAGGCTCAACACGTTCGTCTCGCAGAGTATAATAAAACTGTGTAATTAATTTTTTAATTTCATCTACATTTAGTACTTAATAGTATAACACTTTGATGTGACGAAGAATCTTCTTTTTGCCTAATGAATTTGGGAGTAATTTTTGAGAACTAAACACTAATCTTTGCGGTCTTTGCCCTCCCATCCAATGGATCGGAGTAAAGCACTACGAAAATTAAAAACCCGGTGCTCCAATCAAGGCGAATGTCTTTTACTACTTGCACCGCCAAACCCAAGAGACAAACAAAACAATGCAATCGCAGTCGAGCACTTCAGATTTTAGCGGCAATCGAGCAGGAGGAGCAGCGAGCGCACAACGTACCGGCGGTAGGAGACGGGGACGATGCCGGCGCGGTACTCGGCGATGTGGAGGAACATGGGCATGGCGAGGTCGAAGTGCGGGCGGGGCGGGTTGCACCAGCCGCCGTTGTCGGAGGGGAGGGCGTAGTTGGGCGGGCAGAAGTTGGTGGCGGTGACCAGGATGGAGGGGCTCCCGGGGTGGCACCACCGCCACCCGGGCTGGTTCTCGCACTTGATCTCGAAGCAGGCGCCGCAGCTCAGCCCCTCGTTGAACAGCGCCGTGCTCAGCGCCGCGTTGTTCACGCCGTACCCCTGGCTGTACAGGTTCCCGTACCCGCACGCGCCGCCTGCGATGCGATCCCATTCAGCGTTCTCTTCCATTCAGTTGCAAGAACTCGAGATGGAAGAGAAGAAAAGAAAAGGCCGAACGTACCCATGGTGCCCGAGGCGTCGCTGCCGCCGTAGAACGTGGCGTGCGCGCTCTGCCAGGCGCCGCCGCCGTACACGCCGGGAATGCGGGCGGCGGCGGGGGAGAGCAGCGCGGCGGCCGCGGACACCAGGAGCAGAAGAAGCGCCGGCATTGCCGCCATCCCCTCTCTCGCGACTCCCTTGTGTGGTTGCACTGGACACGGGACGGCGGCGCGCAACAGCAGCAGGAGTGGTGGGAGGGCAAGGAAGGGCCAAGGGTGGGTGGTATTTATGGAGGCAGGAGGCAGAGACCAGATTAATGGCGCCCTCCTGGGACTCGCTCGCCTCGCTCACGGCCAGTGGAAATGGAAGGGGGTAATCTACGCGTCTACTGGACCAGCGCCAACCCAGCCCAGGCCAGTGAAAGAAAAGACGAGCGCGGAGCGATTGATTGCCGGATTTAGCAGCTGATGCCGGGAGGGTAGCCGAACTCCTGATGGCGTGGTACGTGCTGGTACGGTGCCACTGGCGCTGCGTGTGCTCTCTCACGCAAGGGGTAGTTGGGACATTTCCTTTTTTCATTTTTTTGCCTTTTTTTTGACCTTGTTCCTTTTTTTTCCTATCTGGAACTGTTTGGATCATGGGTGTCCGGAGTAGCGGCGGTACACTACGGGGTACTCGATGGTGTTTGCCGCGGCCATGTCGAGTGAAAACCGTCACGCCGACAATAGCTCGGTGATTCGCCAGACATTTACGTGGCTGATTGCTCAAATCCTACGTACGGTACACCGAGCAAATCGACGGATCGTTTGCATTTCATTTCATCAGGAGTCAACGAAAATCGCATACTAGCACAGTAACTGTGCTGGCATCATTCATTCCGGTTCATCCGCGTGGGCCAGTAGATAATCCTGGTCAACTGATAAAGAATTTTCCTTCCTTTTACGCGACATTCAGGATTCAGCAGGCAGGAGTCGTCCCGGTTAAAGACATCCCATTTCCCTCGCGGGCAGCACATGATGAAGCTGTTGACAGTTGACCTCCGCTCCGATCGCCGCGCGATGATATGGTGAATCATTCGGTCGTGCCTTTTCCCCTCGCTACCGTGCTCCGGTCCGGGCTCCATGATCCGAGCGGTGGTGGCACCATGATTCCGGGCTCCGGGCGAGGAGGCAAACCGGACGGCCCTGGGATAAGCACGGTCGCGTCGCCCGCCCACGGCCCGCTCGGCTCAATCACCCGCACGCCGTCACGCTCGCTCACTAGGGAGACCAAAAGGACTTGGGGCCATCCGGGGCCGTACACCCATGGCCATGGGCGGTCGGGTTCGGCTGGCTGGGTGCCCGTGCCCCGCCACCGCCGCGGCGCGCGCGCTTTGCGTCCATCGCAAGTTGTGCGCCGCTCTCTCCCTTTCTTTCTGGGTTGGCCGGCCGCTGCTCTGCTCCGGCCGGCCGGTGGCCACCCCGGCCCTTTGCTGCTGCTACCGCCTCTGACGGCGCGAGTGAATTAGACGGATGGATCGATCAGCTTTTGGTAGGTTCGTGTTGCTTGCCTTTTCCACATTGTGCTTGGCGGGGTCCCTGTCCCTGTCGTCCCTCCTCCCTTGTTCTTGTGTCTGCAGTCTGCCGACGGCCGGTGGTCTCTCTTTTTGTTGCCGCCGACGCCACCCCGGTGCTTTTGCTCGCGCCGCGCCGCTCCTGTGCGGCGCATTCGCGCGGCGCTAGAGCCGGGGCTATCGGTGACAATGCGAGTTTGAATAAAAGGCACCGGCCGGAAATTGTGGAGGGAAGCAAAGCGATGCAGCCGGTGATCAGTATATCCTACTGTCATAGCTATGCTGTACTCCGTATATGTATATAGAGTGCATGCCTAGGAAATAAAATCACGGCGAATGCCGCATCATAATGTCACTGCTTTTGGGCCGGCTGAATCGAAGCATCGCTACTAGTATGCCGCACATGCATCGCCACCGAAAATGATTGGAAGTTTGGAATCCGTGTCGCTGCGAATTGCAACTGCAACACATGCCTGCGCTACAACCGAGCCACGTAGAGTGGACCTGGCCGGGGTTACCCAGATACAGGGGTTGGTATGTGAACTAAATCTGACCATGCAGCCGGTCGATGGGGAGAGTAACAACAATGCAATTGCAGTGATAGCTGCGATCCATCCGGATGATGCGCTGCGCGATGGTAGGATGGGCCGGCTCCGATCCGACTTCATCTACCCTGGTGCAATGCACGGGTACTAAGTAGGTACGCACATGCATGCTAACAGCGTGACACGTCACGTGCTTATTGGTTTCACGTACTGCGTGCTAACTATAGCCAGCCAGTAGCAATTGCATGGCTTCGTTTCCACGGAAGTTTAAACGCGCATCGGTACTGCCAGCTAAGTTTACACCGTGGACCGTGCTAGCACAACCGGAGCACAGTGCCGTTTTCGATCTGCTGCCAACAATTTCCAAGATTTCACTCACAAGTCACAAACGGCAGCAAGCCAGCAATGAAGGAACTTAAGAATGCGCGAGGATTTTCTCACGGAAACAAATGTTGGGTGGGTGGCGTCGGGGGCCTACCGAGCAAAAGGAACAACGAGGCAGAGGCAGCCCACAGCAACGGGCGGCCTCGGATCCCATCGTGCCGAGCGGCAGGCATCCATCAGAGCACCACCATGGCGCACGGCACGTACACCCCCCATTACTCCCCGTACGCTCTCGCCCACGGCCGAGGCGATGGCATCCTTGATAATGATATCCCCTCGGCCCTCGCCGATCGCCACCGAATTGATCGCGCCCGCCACACTTGGCACCCCCGCGACGGTGCGCCCCGTCGCTGTTCACACGCACGCACGGCACCCGCCCCGGTCGGGGGCTAGCTCGCGCTCGCCTCGGCTCGGCGGCTGGTCCCACACCCACCCCGCGCTTCAAAGCGCCTCGCCCGAATTCAATTCGGGACACGCACACCTTTCTCTTCTCATCCTTTGGTCGCCTGCTCTGGAGTCTGGAGTCTGGCCTCCCCATCCCTCTTCACTGCGCGCGCGGCGCTCGTGACGCTCGCCCGCGGGCACGAGCCAGGGTCGTGCTGGCACGGGGGTGTGCCGGCCGGACGGACGCGCAGTTCAATCGGGATATACGACGCCAAGCCTCCGGCCGGCGCGGCGCTCGGTGCAGTGCCGGCCGGACGACATGCGTAGGAGTACGTCAGGGGTTAGTAGATCGGCACGGCGGACGTACAAGATTTAGTAGCGTCAGTAGCTGGACGCCGGTTAGTTGAAGAATGACCAGAGGTCAACGACGTGAGGCGCCGGCGGCCGGCGCGCGCGGGCCACGGCCGCTGCCTGCTCTGCGATCAGGGGTCAGAGGGCGAGGCGAGCGAGGGCGCCCACCACGCACATCCACCAGTCACCCAGCACCACCTCGGCGCGACGGGCGGAAGGACGCGACAGGCCCCGCGCGCGCCTCCCGGCTTTTCCGGAGGAGAAATCGCTAGCGCGGCATGGTTCTTCGTCTTCCCTTGGTCACTGGTCAGGTTTGGTACGTGGACGCGTCCGTGCCCCCGGCGGGCCGGGCGTGAATGCGATGGCGACGGCCGGGGCGGTGGCCTAGCTCGCCCGAGCGCGGTACGCTTGCCGGGTGCCCCTCCACGCAAGGTCCCCGGCGAGGGAGGGAGGCCATGTGGAGGCGATGGCGGTGGGTGATCGCTGTCTCGTTTCAGCGGCACGCCATCGCGTAACGGTTTCCCCTTGGCGGCACGCGCGCGCGCGTTAACTCTCCAGCGCGGCGAGGAGAGCCTTCGGTTCCACGCCGCCCCCGTCTGCGGGCGGCGGCTGGTCCTCGGCGCGGCGCCACGTCAAACGCTCTACTACCCCATCCACACACACACGTATACGCATGCCTGTTTCACTGAAACGGGTACAGCCGTACGAGTCAACTTTGAGGTGTAGGAGTATGGTCACTACTGTCACTACTGATGATGGACGACCTCAATCATTTGGCCGTGGTTGGTCAGCTCTGTCTAGCAGGTTACCAAGGGCAGTTCGCAGGGTTGTTGCAGGCTTGCAGCCTAGTAGCTCGGAAAGGTAAATGGCGAGTAGACCATATCTTCCAAGCCTAAACTAGCTATAGCCACGTGACATTTCGGCGTTGCATAGCGTAGCATAGCAAAATAGCTATAGGAGCAGGCCATGCATGGCCAGCAGCTGAAGCCAAACAAGAGTCACGCAGGTCGCAGCACTTGTGCGAACATTATTCCCGCCATGGGACCTGCACTTGGAGCTTCCCTGCGCAGCCGGAAACTCATCTGTAACGATTTGACCTGACGGAACGGCCGTCCTTGTAGGCTCCTCGTAGCCGTACGGCGTACCTCGTAGTGGAATTATACCGCGCTGGCGTGCTACGGCCACGATCCCCATACCGTACGCGCGCGCGGGAGCCGCCGGGCACGGGATCGTGCACGGTGCTCCCCTGATCTTTTCTTCGGTGGGTGGATCGTGGATGCATCTGTGTCCCGGCCGTTGGACAGACCAAGGTGGAGGGGTTTGGCGTCTCGGAATACGAGCCAAGAACACATACCTCTTGTTGTGTGTGACGAACCCTACCGGCTGTCTAAAAGGAGGGGTTATGGAGTTGCGGCTGGGCTGGACTCGTAGCCAGAGAAGAATATCTGTACTGGCCCCTAAATTCACAGCGAGAAGAGTACACATCGGACTAGCAGAGGAGGACGATGCCGATGCGGAGACAAGCAGGAAGAAAGGTTGGGCAGGTGTATTCTTCAGACAATCGGAAGAGCACAAGAGCGTCCGCGCTGCTCTCACCCTTTTTCTCACTCGTCTCCACGCCTCCCGTTTATGCATTTTGGCTGACGCAGATCTTCAGCAGCTTTGGTGGCGATCAGCGGCCCTGTTTAGTTCCACGTCAAATCACCAAACTTTTCAAAATTCTCTCTCCAAATTTCACTATTCATCTATCACATCAAATCTCTCTCCTCGTGCATGAAACACTAAACGTGGATAAATAAAAAAACTAATTACATCGTTTTGACGTACACGACGAGACGAATATTTTGAGCCTAGTTAGGTCATGGTAGGACAATGTTTACCACAAACAAACGAAAAGTTCTACAGTGCGCTCCGATGTGACATTTTCACCAAACTTTATCCTCCTCCTTTTAAAACTAAACACACCCAGAAAATACTGTATTCCCAATCACGGCAGGTCTGAAAAAAGACCCCGGCTTTACGAGGACTTTCGTGGCGCGCCAAGCCGCTGCTATAACCACCCTAGTGGAATTCTAGCACGCTTTTGCACTAGTCCTATGTGAAGTGAAGTTGACAACTGCATCTGCACCGACGGCGCGGCGCCGATCCGTTGCGCGCCTGTGCCACAGCATTGCTAGCACATACGGGTACAGTGGCACATGGATCGCCTGCCCTGCACTTGCATTGAACCCCAGATCGAGTCGCCAAGTTTCAGACGTGTTCACACACTGATATGTTGCGTCCTCGTCTAGCTTGCTGCCAGTTTATACGTAGTCCATACCGAAGCTGCATGAGCATCTGAATGCAGAGGTCCTTGATGTCGCTCGTTCAGTTGTGCGTCCACATTTCTGGATGTTCCATTGCCCTTGTTGCTGTATAAGGTCTGTAAACATTTTGTTGAATGGCCCGGCCGAATGAATTTCAATTCACTTGCTAGTTCTAGTGTATGTGGGAGTGGATAATGCTTCAGTCACTGAGATCTGCAGGTAGTGTCATGTGCCGGAGCATGAGGCGTTGTCTCTCTCTGAAATCGATCGGCGCGGGAGGCCATGTGCTTCGCTGCACCTCTTTTTCTTTCTTTTGTGTTGTGGTGCACTGGGTTGGTTGCGCGTCAGTTCGTGTCGTTTTTGGATCCATTAAGATTGCGTTGGGTCACCGTTCCACGCTACTGGTTGCTGACCAAAGTCTGGACAAACTGATAAGGGTTTGACCTGATCGCCCTCACTCTTTTTCAGCACCAGATAATGCTTACACCCTTTTCTTTTCCTCAAGACTAGGTTTTATTCTTGTGACGACTGTTGATTCTCAAGAGCACAGTATGCATGCAAGCGTGAAATGGGAAGGCATGAAGTTCAGAGTTCAATTCCGAGCGCTTGACCCTCGAGCCAGAAGTTCAGACACTTTCAGGTCGAGCTCAGAACATGGCTTCGTCTGATGTCTTTTGTGTGTGTTTTCCTGCGTTTTCTCTCGGCATTCGGCAAGCTCCCATCTGAGTCCCACCCAGTCCGTCCAGCAGGCAGCCTTTGCTCTCTCGGTAGTAGTCGATCAGGTGGCTGCTTGCAAGTTGGCGTACGCAGTGGCGCGTCCTACACCTAGAAACTTGAAATCGCCGAGTGGGACTAGGCATTTGGCGCCATCTCCTTGTTCGGTTGGAGGAGCGCGCATCACCTTGTGTTGCGTGTTCCGTCATGGGATTGGAAGTATACTATGAATTGACCAGAGGCAAAGGCAACCAATGATGATCGGATCGCCGCCGTGAGCTCACTCAGATATCGCATACGGAGTAGAGTACTCCTACTCCAGTGCTTTGCATTGACCTGATGAGCAATTGAGCATGGAGCTGCAGGCCCCCACACCCACAGCACGCGGCTCGAGTCACTCGCTCGCTAGCCTGTGACGGTGCGCCGGTGGCGGGGTCTGCTGGTGCTGGTGCTGCCGGTGATGGACAAGCGCAAGCGCCGCTCGCCTGCCGCACACGTCGCGACGGCGGCAACGCATCGGTGTCCGACTCCCCCGACGTCAGGTTGGACTTCAGAGGACGCGTGGTACAGCAAGGGCGGAGTGGGTGGGTTCTGTTCTGTTCGGCTTAGGTTCATGGGCCGGAGGATCGGGCCAGGGGTGATGATGGGGTGTGTATGTGGGCCGGGCGTGGAACTAACGAAGAACTTGGGGTTGGGCCAACAATCAGTCTGTGTGTCAGGCCTACTTCGTGTTTTGGTGTGTGCTCGTACATAATTATTGGACCGTACGGTGTGAGTCACCTGGGGTCTGATTGGTTTGCTTCCCACCGCAGCCTAGCTCGTACCAGCCATGCAGGCTCTCACTGGCCAGGTTCACCGGATGCAGCTGTGGATTGTTTGGTTTCTGCATGCGTACAGCCAGGTCTGTGAGAGAAATTGATTGGTTGGCCGCCACCCATTTTTTGCCTGTATGTCCGTTCCGTGAGCGCTAGCTTGCACCGCTGCAGCCAGGCTCCGGAGGAACGAGGAAAAAGTTCGTATCCCGGGAGCCAGGCCCAAGTGACTCTTTTGCATCTGCAGGGCCTGGTCCAAGCCTGCTCCAACCAACCAATCAAAGCTGGACTGCATCCCGGGAGCCTGGATGGTCTTTGGTGCAGGGAACCAATTTGTTGCGGTCAGCCTCGGCTCTGGGTCTGCGCCCCCGGGCATCTCGTCCGGTTCACACCAGTGATTGGTGTTTTGGGCCTTTTGGGTCTACGGATTCTTCCTGGCGCCAAATACCGTGACCATGCATGCGGCTCAGGATGTTGTACACGCACCAAAAGAACATCGGGATGGCCTTTGCCTCGCAAAATATCATAGTCGACTCAATCATGCTGGTAGTATAATCTCAAAAAAAATCATGCTGGTAGTAACTACTAGTATTTCTTTATTTAAATTCAAATACGTAGGAGAGTTACATACTTTTATACTTAAAGATAAATAAATATTTAATTACAAAACATAAATCACTACAAACAGAAACTTAGCTATGTTCAGATGAGTATTATAATCGAATATCATTATATTCTACTGTCTTTTATGAATATCAAGAGCCACTCAGCATGGGAAGTAAAATTTGGGTACGAGGAGAGGCACATCTCAATAAAAATTATTTTTTCCTGCCGGTTAGTACTGCAGGGATAGGGAGTGGCCATGTATATATACTAGATGATTCCCCGCGCGTTGCTGCGGGGTTTGAAAAAGTTTTCGATAAATAATGAATCATACTTGTATTTGTATTACAATGTCAACTAACTATGCAAGTGAGGTAAAAATCAATTCACGTTTGAGAATTCAAGATGATGTGCACATGAGAGAAATATCAATTAATATATCTTAGTGGGTTTTTAGTGTATCTTAGTGGGAGGTGATGATGTGGCTTCATGAGAGATGAGAGAAATCCTTAGTGGGGAGCCAAAACTAAGTTTTGTATGATTTCTACGAGAAAAGTAAAATCCAAGCGATATGCAAAATCCGGTGTGGATGCTCTATTTCGTATTCTCGAAAAAATAATCCGGTGAAGTCTCGAGTCCTAGCAGGCAGCAAGCCATAGTTACCCTCTGCAGACAATCCGACCATTTCCCGCGCCGTTTCCCGTCCCTGGCGGCGGCTCCTCCTCGCGCATCACCGAGGTGAGGTGCATCCCCTCCTCCCACTTCGACTACCAAACACCGATCTGGCTGGTGATTCGTTGCTGCTCCAATTTTTAGTAAACAAATTCCCAGTTGACAAAAGAGAGAGGCCGCTGCCGCATTAGCCCAACCAGACCTCCTGTTCTTGGACTCTTGCTGCCCGCAGCCCTGCCCCCCAATCACCACTGCTTTCTTCCTCCAAGGTTCCACGCATCGGGGCAGGGGCGGCTGCCGGACTTCGGATGGAGCCATGGAGGGCGCCACCTATTCTTAGCCTCAGCTAAAGCACGTAAGCAACGTTTGCTTGCCCTCTCAATCTTTCCTAGGAGCCTAGATCGCCGATTTGATACGGAGTTGTTCTCTTATGCTCTTCGATAGGGTTGCAGGGTAAATCTTTCTTCTCTCTCCTTTTTAGTTACTTGTTCGCATAAACCATGGGATGCTAATACCTTGCTCCATCATCAGCTTTTCTTGTCATCTGTAGTTCTCAGAGCGGAATCGTTGTTTTAGAGGGGAAAAAAAGAGTATCGTAGAGGTGAGATTGGTACGTGTAAATCTTGTGGACACAAGCTCCAAGGAATGGCAATGGATTCTGGGTCTCGTAATGATCTTGACTTTGGTGATGTGTTCTCTACCTCCAATCCACCCACCGCCCACATGATTAATTTCTCCCTCCAACAACAATCACAAGTTCAGTTTTTCCCTTCATATGGACTTCGCAGCCATAACCCTCCTATCAGTTCACATCCATCTCCATCCCACGTCATGGTTGGCTGCACCACGCCTAGTCCGGCATCAACTACCACAACCGAGCCGGACAACTCTGAGGACTTATCTGAGGCTGTCGCTGATGATGCGGTCCTTGCATACATCAATCAGTTCCTTCTTGAAGATGAGGATGACGAGTCTTTTCCTGTTACCAGTACACATGTGGAAGATTCAGCCCTCCTTGCGGTTGAGAAGCCCTTCGTTGACATCCTTAAGTCCGCTAGGCCTGCGCAGGCGTATGAAGTGAAGTCTTGGATGACTAGTAATTGTGATTTCACAGGAATGGGAGGATTGGATGATGTGGTCAGAAGTACTCAGAAATCTTGCCAATTACCTTGTGAAGAAACGGAGGATCCAGTTTGTGCTGCTCATAAAGGTCGGAAGAACCCACATGATGATGGTCTGGAGATGGAGGAGAGGAAGAGCAAACAATCCGCATTGTGCGAGGAGGAGACTATCCGAGAGATGTTTGACAAAATACTTTTGTGTACTGATGAGAATTGTGAGTTCAAGTCACCATTGCCAACTGACGCACAAATTAGCAGTGGATATGTGAAAGGATCAGGAAATAGAAGAGGACGAAGGAAGGGAAGATCTGGTGCTGCGCCAGAGGAGGAGGCGGTCGATCTCACAACCCTGCTTATACATTGTGCTCAGGCCGCAGCTATTGACGATCACCGAAATTCAAATGAGTTGCTGAAACAGATTAGGAAACATTCTTCTGCTACTGGAGATGCAGGCCAGAGGTTGGCGCACTACTTTGCTAATGGACTTGAGGCTCGTCTAGCTGGCACTGGTAGCACCATTTACCGTCAAATTGCTGCAAAGCGAACTTCTACTGATGATATACTGAAAGCATTCGGTTTGTATGCTAAAGCATGCCCATTTATGACAATATCTCACTATTTCGCAAATACGAACATTTTGAATGCTTCTAAGAGTGCGAAAAGGTTGCACATTATTGACTATGGGATACAGTGGGGTTTCCAGTATCCGGTACTCATGCAACGGTTGTCAAAGAGACATGGTGGTCCCCCAAGCCTTCGAATAACAGGTATTGACTTTCCCCAGCCAGGATTCCGCCCTGCAGAGCGTATAGAGGCGACAGGGCAACGGCTACATGAGTATGCCCGTATGTTCAATGTTCCCTTTGCATATCATGCTATCGCTGGTGATTGGGATACCATCCAGGTTGAAGATCTCAACATAAATAGGGATGAGGTTCTTGTGGTCAATTGCCTCTACCGAATGAGGAACATGATGGATGAGACGGTAACGGATGACAGCCCGAGGACGAGGGTTTTGAACACAATCAGAAAATTGAATCCCGATTTGTTCGTTCATGGGGTTGTCAATGGTACTTACAATGCACCCTTCTTCGTGACAAGATTCAAGGAGGCTATGTTTGTTTTCTCTTCAGCCTTTGATATGCTTGAAGCAAATGCCTCACGGATGGATGAGCATAGGCTGCTGATTGAAAGAGAATTCTTTGGACGGGAAGCTCTTAATGTGATTGCCTGTGAAGGTGCAGAGAGGATTGAAAGGCCGGAGACATACAAGCAATGGCAAATGAGGAACCTCAGGGCAGGTTTCAGGTCACTACCTCTGAACGAGGAGATAATGAAGAGAGCAAGATACAAGGTAAGCAAGAAGTATCATAGGGATTTCCTCGTTGACGAAGATAACAAGTGGATGCTACAGGGTTGGAAGGGCCGTGTCATCTTTGCTCTTTCGGCATGGACTAGCTAGACCTGTAAATATTACTAGGCTCAGTTGTGACATCTTCTATGAATTTACTATATTTCTTTCACCCATTCATTTTGTTGTATGATCTTTATGTTTGTGAATTTTAGCCCTTTTTGCAGTGCCAAAATTCTGAAGTTCAAATTGACTGCAACAAAATTTGCTTGCAGCTGTCTAGCTAACATATATCTGTGTAATAGAGCAACAGGTGTTTCTGTTACTTGTTTCTTCTATCATAGATTTGAAGTCACTGTTTTTTCCCCACCGAATCAGTAGCAACGGTTAATTTGTTGTATGGTTTCATTAGTTGTTATCATTGCTTTAGTTTAAAAAAATGCCGAGGCTAAGATGTTGCTTTTTTATTAATATATTAATTGATTCGCCATTTCATCTTGTGTCATGTTTACCATGAGTCCATGATGTGTTCTGAGTTCTGACCCTTTTCTCCAAGCAAAGATATTGAAGTTCAACTTGACAGGAATAAATACAGCCTCTAGGTGCCTGCCCAGCATACTCGTGCAATAGGTAACACGAGATTATCTTTTCTATCATAGGAGTCTCTAATTTTGTTCATTGAATCGGTGGCACCAGTAATAATTCGCTGTATGGTTTCATTGTTTCTTGTTAATTCTTAAAAAAAAGAGTTAAGACATAGTAGTCACCAACAACACAGGAGTATGAAGAAGTTTTGCTTTATACGGAGCAGTAATCAATAACTGAAGAAATGTCTAGTTCTGGGGCCATGAAAGCAATAAAATAGAAAGATCGATGGATAATGCCCTCAAAGAACCAGCAGGATGGTAGCAGAGTTCACCGAAAATAGGCACCCAGCTGCAGACAAGAAACTACTTTGTAACTTAGATATGTCGTTGGAAGCGGTGCGGTAAATCGCAGCTGAATAGCTTAAATCAAATGACCAGTTGTGCCGAGTAATGCAAATAGGCATGCCTGAATAAGTTGGCCGATTGGTACTTAACTGTGTACACAGTTGCAACTAGAAAGAGTTCTTTAAATTCAGCACCGTATCTCTGAATAATGCTGGTTTCTTTCAGCAGCTTTGACAATTAGATTTTTGAATCACACCAAACTACAGATCCGTCATACACAAGCTACCTAGTTTTATATATCTAGTACAGGTCCATAAGCAATGGAATGCAACACCATGCAAACCTAGAATTGTGGGTGTGCCATAGATTTCTTAGCAGATAGCTCAAAACCGAGCAGTAATCTGGGAAAACAGTGCCCGGAAGTCCTTTGTTGGTGTGCCCACACCTTCAGGCTTTGATGCCAAATCAAATGCCTTGAACTTTGCCTCTTCATACTGCAGAGCCTGTCACAATAAAAAGGGTCCAAAATCAGAATGGTTGTCTTACCATGCCTGAACATCGCCAAACTCATTTTTGCCCTAGCTCTTTCAGGACATATCTACCCATATATTTTAGCAGCATGACTATTCATACCTGAACACAAACTTCAGCTACATCAGCTCTAGGGATTGACTTTGTGTCAGTCTGGAGAAGTTCATCATCTTTCCCAACAATTAACTCCCTCACGCCCCCATCTTTGTCCTGTAAACCTCCTGGCCTAAAATTTAAGGGGCAGAAGAAAAGAGCATCAAGTTATAAATCAGAGAACACAATAAGATTGGCTACTTCATGCAATTTTCAGGCTTTATACTGGACTATACTACACAATGTAAAGTTATTTGTAGTTGCCCAAAAAGAATATTAGCACATTGTTCCACACAATTCAGATGAATGACTATACTGGTAAACCAAAAGAAGAAGAATAATTTTGTTTTGTTCTACACGTTTTGTGTAGTATGTACCTTATTATTGTGTAAGGGACTCCACTGTCTGCCAAATACTGTTCTGCCTTGCGCTTCCATACCTAGAACAAACATATGCAAAAAATCCAGACCTCCCATTCACAAAGGTGATCTAGAATTCTAGGTGCGTCGTGAAAAACAGTTGTCTAGGGGAGTAGTCAAAACTTCAACTTACCAGTATATTGCCATTTCCAAGACTGTTCAGCGGATGGTTAGGATTTGTTCCTCCCATGGATCCCACCAACACTATATGCTTCACCCCAGCAGCTTTGGCTGTAAATATAAGCAATCCACTTAACAAGTATTTATACGTACAAGTATGATCTGTCAACAAAAACTAATGACTGGTCAATTCAGCAGAATGAACAGCAAGCTTACCAGCATCGATCTGATTCTTTTGGCCAATCCAATCCACCTAGCACACATCAAGAACCATTTTTTTCAATCACAACTTAACCTGTACAATAACATATGATCTGCAATGGGCACAATAAACCGACCTGCTCAGGGTACATTCCATCTTCATAGTAGAACTCCGGTCTCCCGCCTTTGCTAGGGTCGAAACCTGGTTTCATCTTGGGGACCGCACTTGTGAGGATTATGAGAGCATCAGCACCCTGAACAGCAGGCTCTAGACGATCGGCATCCCTTATATCAGCAATGTAAACATCATCTGCTCCCCCAATTTTCTGTTTGCTCTCCTCTGTCCTCACAAGACCTCTAGCAACAAATTGCTCGGATCTCTCTTTCAGCTTGTTGTACACAATATGGCCTAACATGAAGAAGCTCCAGTGTGAGCACTGAGCAGTGAGCTCAAAGAGGAACAGAATTGCAGAAATTGCCACACACCCACATGAAGTCCTACATAGTACTACTACATTTATGAAGACGGCAGTCAAGATGTGGATAATTCAAGATCGAAGGCATTCCCATTTCCACCCCAATTCCCATAACATATGCAGATATGCTAGCCAACCGAAATTTCCCATCAAGGAGTCCCAGCAGCCTTGAACAACAGGCGAATTGAAAGATCATCTCTCTGGTTCTCCCCTAAGAAACAGCACGGCAGCACGTGCGACGACTACGTCTACGAAGGCCTAAACGCTGCGCCTACCGGAGCTGACGGAGAGAGCGGAGCTACCTGTGCGGCCGCCGGCGCCGGTGACGAGGACGGTTGGACGGGGTGCAGCCGAATCCGCCATGACCTCACACGATTAGTGCCCGCGACGACTCGATTCCTGCAGAACTCCTCCCCTCTCGGCTAGCGCTGCCGATAACCGCGGTGGCCGGTGGTTTTGCGAACCGTCTAGAAGGTCGTGTGCAGAATTGCCGATCTGATGGGTCGCGCCGCGCGGTGCGGAGGGCGTCCACGTCACCCCCGGCGGCTGTTGGGTTGTGAAATTGCACGGGCCACGGCATGCGAAGGCCCAACCCAACACGGACCAGCCCAGCCATGTGTAACGGGCTAAATGCTTTTCCGAAAGAAAAAGAAATAGAGAGAACGGGCTAAAACCCTAGCAATCCCCTTCGTCGCCGTCGTCGTCGCCGTCGGACGAGGCAGCCATGAGCGCCGCGGGGGGCACCGCCGACTCCTTCTACCGCGAAGCGCAGCGGCTGGGCTATGTCGCCCGCTCCGCTCTTAAGGTCAGCTTCCGTGCCCTCCCCGTGGCTATCTCTTCCCATGTCGTGCCGCTGACCGGTTGCGTTGCTGCCGCAGCTGATCCAGATGCAGAAGCAGCACAGGCTCATCACCCCGGGCGCCGCCGTGCTCGACCTCGGATGCGCCCCCGGCGCGTGGCTCCAGGTAACGATCCGTTACTCTTCCTCTTCTCCTCGAGCTCTCGGTATGTGATCGGCCCTCATTTCCGGATGTGATTAACTTGTCCGGTGGCTGCTCCGTGCAGGTGGCGTGTCAGAACCTGGGTCCCCTTGAGAAGGGCGGCGTTGTCGTTGGCGTTGATGTTAAGGTCAGTGGCGGTTGAATTGTTGTTCGTCACTGCGATTGATTGTTGATGGATGTATGGGTGATTGGTCTGATTCGATGACTCTGTTGTTGCAGAGCAGAAGGTGAAGGTCCCCTCTGCGCATTGCGACTCACGGGTCCGGACTGTCTGTGCAGACGTCATGGCGCTGATGAAGCAGCAGGCTCGCGCGATGTCGCCACAGGTTCGATTGCTTGTTTGCTTCATGTCTTGTGTTGTGATTTAATACTTCTGCTTGCATCTGTTTTTTCACTTAGCCTGTACTATGGATGGGGGCATATTGCTCAGTTAATTTTGAATTAGGCTGTAGCGGAGAACTCCTTGGATTAGATTTAGATATATGATGATTTTTTGGAGATGGAAAGGCAAGCATTCCTAGACTTTGAAATAAACTCAAAGAGGAAATTTACTATTCCAAGTTGGGGCTAGAGAGCAAGAAATTGATAGTCCCAGTCTGAATATTGAACATAGAGCTAATTGTGATGCTGCAAATTTTGAAGGGCACCATGTACTTCTTCGGTGTTTAGTCCTGAAATGAAAAGCATGATTTCAGTTGTTAAAAATGAGAGCATTATCACTTTGATTGAAGCTGAGCTCACTTTTTTGTTTTGCCCTCTCTATTATGTACATTGACCTCAACCTCTGTCCTTTGTACCCTGTGATACTGCTCTTAGGAGGAGGCTTCATCATTAGAATTTAGAGAAGCGAAGCTTTCCCTTTTTGGTTTCAAGCTTATGATTAGTTACAAAGACCAAATCAAGGATTCCAGTTATTGTATATGTACTATTATCTTGTAACCAGTGCTAGTCGTAGTTTGACTCATGGATTTTATCCTCTTTTACAGGAGCGAGGATTCTCTGTGATATTGTCCGACATGTGTCCAAAAATTTCAGGGATCACAACCAAAGATGAAGCTATATCTTGTGAATTGGGAATGCGTGCTCTCTCTTTGGCAATAGGGAAGATAAAAGTAAAAGAATCTGATTACAGTGATACAATAGAGAAGTATCTGAGCTCCACCCAGCCTGATCCCGATGAGGATGGAATTCTTCGTCGTGGAGGCAACCTAGTACTGAAGTTTCTTGAGAACGAGGACTTATCAGGTGAGTATAAGTTCTGACCGTTATCTGATTTGAGAAGTCCTTTGCGCTTCCACTAATGCTGATTAATGTCATTGTTTCATCGCACAGTGAAACATTCGCCGATGCTTTAACTGACTTCGACTGTTTGTCGTTGCATTGGTGCAGGGTTTGGCAAATTTTGCAAAGTGAAGTTCAAGAAAGTATCATTATTGAGACCCAAAGCCACTCGACCTAGCTCTAGGGAGATCTACATGATCTGCGAAGGTCTGCGGTAGAATGGAGCTTGAGGCAAGCGGCTGACTCCACACCAGAGCTATTCAGTTGCCTTGAGCTGGCCAGCTGGGGAAATTGTTCTAGCCAGCTGCAAACTGGCAATGTGGACTATGGGGTACATGTGTTTGATCCTTCAGGGTCAACCGCGAAGCTTTGGTGCCACTTGTAATAACTTAATCGAAATATGCTACTCCTAGTTCACTGCTAGAAATACTATGGACAATAAAATCCTTGCCTTTTATTGGTACAAGCCTGGCAGCCTGTGATGCAAAATTTATTTTTTGAGCTGATTGTAAGTTACACAACTCGATATTTCCTGCCCCTTGTGGCCCACTTAAGCTCGGCCTGGAAGAAAAAAGAGCTTCTCGGCCCACAGGCCACAGTTCTGCGTCGTTCTGGGCGTCTTGCGTCTATGCGATGGAAACTGCTGCCGAGGGCCGACTGATGCAGTGCTGGTGTGCTAGTGTGGCGCGCGCCAAAAGTTTCCGGTTTCCACTCACGACTCCTGTGCTGGGCCTGGGAGCCGGGCCATTCCCAACCCCATGACTAGGATGATGTCTATAGAATTAAATGACATGTCATATAGGCTAAAAGATGATGTGTCAAGTGAGTTAATGAAGAAAGAGAAGAAAACCGGGTCTTGCATGAGACATGGTTTCTACACATTATCCAAGATATAGTGAGAGGGTGAGTGTCATTAAATTTGAGTTTGAAATAGTAGTGTTTGGGTTGGAGGGGTAGTGTCTTGTACTTGTACCAGTGTCTTGATGATGTGGAGACAATGGACATTATCAGTGTCTTGGTTGGGACGGCCCTTACAGCCACGGAGACACGACCGTGCCACGCTGGCGTTAACTTTTTTCTTGGCCAGCAATGGGTGGTTCCACGTGTCACGGACCCGACCACAACCTGGTTTTGCCGGTGCGGGGGGATGGAGCCCACGTAGCGAAGTGATATGCTCGAGACCGTACTATTTTCTAGTCTATCCATCCATCCCCACAGTTTGTCCTGAGCAATCAATGTTTGAGGCTGCATTTGGACGACCACACTTACCTGGGATCCACTGCGATTAGGATACTCATCACTCTCCGTGGACTGTATATGGTACGGTAGTCGGTAGGCTACCAGCTCCTCTGAACGTCAGTTAAGAACTTAAGATCCCATCCTTAAACCTTTAGGTGGGAATTTGGCGATTTCTGCTGCCATCGCTCTCTATCAAAGTGTAGTTCCTTTTACGGATGCAGGAGGATTTTACATTTGATTCACACACTATGTAACAATTTGAGACTAGATGACACGTAGTAGAAAATAAAATTTTGGGAAGTTCCGGACAAGGTTTTACTAGTAGCTTAGCAGTCTTTCTATGCAGAGGCCGTGTTTCAAGGTTTTACTAGAGGCAGCAATGTCTTTTTTTCTTGGTGCACGGCGAGAACGAACAGTACAGAGAATCCGGACGACAGCTCTAGACCATTCCGCCACTTTCGACCGACGCGCTTCCCGCGCACTGGCCAGTCGGTGACACGTAACTCTCCCAGCCACCCCGCCACCTCCCTCACCAGCTGCGTCGCACCTACATTTCACTTACAACTGGGTCCCACACGACTGGTCCCCACAGGTCATACAGTGATCGAACGCCCTCATAGGAGCCCCCAATCAACGCCACCGCCATGCCGCTGGACTCCACTTCGCGCGCGTTGGCTGTCGCGTCATCACCCACCGCTATATTTACCGCCCCGCCGGCTCGCTACCACGGTCACTTGCATCGCTATCGCTTCGATTGCTCTCCACTATTCATATTTCACAGCTGCGAGGACGCCGAGGAGAGAAGAAGGAACACTGTTTCAAACCATCCCAACTCCCTCCCAAAAAAGCGAGCGATGGAGGTGGAGTGCCACGGCGAGGAGACGACAACGATGGTGGCAGCGGCGGCGGCGGAGGAAGAAGCAGGGTGGCAGACGCCGAGGCGCGAGGACTGCCGCATACCCGTGGTGCCGCCGTGCCCGGCGGCGCCGCCGAGGAAGAAGGCCGTCGCACTGGCGCCGGAGCTCGGAGGCAGCGCTAAGCGCCGGCTGCCGCCCAAGGGAGGCTACTTCCAGCCGCCGGACCTCGAGTCCCTGTTCGTGCTCGCGCCGCAGCGGAGGCAGGCTGCCTCCAGCTGCGCGTGAAAAGTGAACTTGCGTACGCGCCGGCGGCGATGGTCCGGCCGCCGCCGGTGAAGTTGGTGGGAGTGTGGGACCGGCGACTGCTAGTGTAGGGATGCAGGTCATGCAGCGGTACGCAGCAGCATGTACATCTTGCTTTTTTGGTTTTTAGGGGAGAAGATGGATGTGCAAGCATTTGTTGCTGTGCTTTTGTGGTTTCTGTGTGATCCTGTGTTAAGACATAGGATGGGCTAGGAGTTTATCAGGCGTGATTTGTTAGGTCGACGTGCAGCCAGTGTGCGTACGTGTGTAAGATTATGTAAATGTTGATGCAAGTTTGAAAGATGTGCTCCTCAAGCGATGAGGGCCTTGTGTAGCTGTGTTAATCCTCCCTGTTTTCAGATCTTACTCTCGAGAGCCACTGATTTTTGCATCTATGCTAGAGCTGAGACCTACACAAATTTGTTGTCTCGGTGCATTTGAGCGATACCTTTTTTATATCATCAAGTTATAAAGAACTTTTAATGTACTTATATTAAGCACATATTAAACAGTTTCAATTCTCAATTCCAAACCTCTATTGAACAATTTCAAATGCGCTTCCCTTTTGACTCTTTTGATGGTTGCTTTAAAAAAACTCTTTTCATGGCTACTTTCCCCCTTCTTGGTTGTTACTTGTTCGTACACGTTTTACACACGAAAACGGTCGAGCACGGCGCCTGCTTTGCTTGCTCTGCTCAAACCGTACGGCGTCCTCTGTCTAGCTCGAGAAGAATCGTGTCCGAACGGATCACACGGAACACGGCCCATTCGAGGCCTACCATGTTGACGGCCCAATTATACGGGGGCTATATCTTAACCTTGATGGCCCAATTGTCCCGGACACCCAAATGATGGGCCGCGGGTAACCAAACGCGCAACCGTCAGGCGGCCCAACAAAGCACATTCATCAGGAGTCGAGGAGACACCCCCAGCCGCGGCCGCCCACCGCAGGTTCCGGAGTACTCTGGAATCCGCCTCCGCATCTCCACAAACACGACGCCGCCACTGACGACGGGTCTCCACCGCCGCGCCCGCGCTTCCTCCACACCCCATAAAAGCAAGAGGAAGAGCCCGCTTGCAGAGAGAAGAGAACCCTACCGATCTCGCCTGAAGCAAGTCGTGTCTTTGCCGTTCGTCTCGCCTCATCGTACGCAGCAGCAGAACGGACATGGCGAAGGATGGGGGCCTCGACTGGAACGGCCTGCTCAAGTGGAGCCTCGCCCACGGCGACGGCACCAACCCGCCGCGCGCTCTCAGGTCTGCTCCTCGCGTCCCCAGACCCCCTGCTTCATCCCTTTTGCGCTCGTCCTGTGGCAAAACCCTAACGAATGCTTAGTGTTCATAATATGCTTAGCTTTTGCTATCTTATAGTATGCAATATTGCCTCCTGTCCCCTTGTATTTGTTCTGTTGCATCAGATCTTTAGTGTTCAAACTCCATATGCTCAGTTTTTACTATCGTACCATGTGGCATTAACTCAAATAAGATATGCCAAACTTATTTCGTTTTACTGATTCGTGTGGCTAGTAGCTTAATTTCTGCTGTCAAAATTATCGTAATTAGTCTAAGACAAGTGTGAGTAATGGTTTGTATTACTGTAATCATTCTACTCTTGGTCGTGGGTTAATGCATATCATCAGGGGGAAAAAAACAGACCATCATGGATTCAAGTGTTTGTGTTGTTCATACTTTGATTTGTTTGTTCTGCAGTGAGGAAGACAGGAAATGGTTCATGGAGGCCATGCAAGCCAACACAATAGATGTTGTCAAGAGAATGAAGGAGATCACTCAAGTGATGAAAACTCCAGAAGATGTCTTGGAGTCTCATGGTGTGACCCCAGAGAACATTGAAGGTATTGTTTGGAACACCCAACTATTAGATGTTGTCAAGAGAATGAAAGAAATCACTAATTCTGAATTTTTTACCTTTATGTTATATGTTCAGCAATTGGTAGAGATCCTTAGACAGTTCTTAATCTAATCTAATAACTAGATACCTGGGTATTTGAGGCATCGGCATTTGTGCAACTCTTAGTATGATTGCATGCAGGGTATTGTAGTAGGATCATAGATGGATGTGTGAATGCAATAAGCAAAGGCTTTGTGATTGTAATGATATAGGGTGGAAACTAATCTAGTGTGCAAAAGTAGTAGTCAAGGAAGTTAGCAGTTATATGCCATTCATTTGAAAAAAAAAACTTCGCTGATGATGGTCATTTGAGAAATCCATGATTGATGGTGTTTATTGTTGTTACTTGCCTGTTACTGTTAACCAGAATTTCCAATATTGTTGTGTTCTTTAGGCTGTGGAGTTTTGAAATAACAGTTTACTTGCTATATTTTCAGATATGTTGGATGAGCTACAAGAGCATGTGGAATCCATTGACATGGCAAATGGTAAGATTCATTGTTGAAATCAACGGCTTGTAAATTCTGATCGCGGTTATTATTCTTAATGAGTCATAACACACATGATTATCCAAACAGATCTGCATTCTATTGGTGGATTAGATCCTCTACTGGGTTACTTGAAAAATTCCCACGCTGGCATCCGAGCAAAGGCAGCAGAAGTTGTGAGTACAATTGTGCAGAATAATCCCAAGAGTCAGCAACTTGTCATGGAATCCAATGGACTGGAGCCCCTGTTGACAAACTTCAAGTCAGATCCAAGCACAAGTGCACGCACAAAAGCTTTAGGAGCCATATCCTGTAAGTATCACTCTGTTTCATAGGAGTATAATCATTTGTCAGATTCCTGCACTTAATTGCACACAGTATCTTCTGTTGATCATGCTAAGATAAACCATTTGTGTTTTGCAGCTCTGATTCGTCATAACCAGCCTGGAATTTCTGCATTTCGCCTGGGAAATGGCTATGCTGGATTGAAGGATGCTCTTGGTTCTGATGATGCCAGACTTCAGAGGTATGTCGATGATACCTAGGGTAGCAGGACTTCCAGCATTTTGTGGGACTTATTTACAATTTGGTTGATTTTGGGTCATGTTCTTAAAAACAGCGTCTTAACTCTTAAGAGACAGTATAATTTGAGTAAATGTAGTGATCCTGTAACAGGGCACTTCGTTTCAAAATTTATTCCTAGAATCCATACTAACAAGCAGCTGCATACTAACAGAACCATATAATCGTGTTCATGCTATTTGGTAATTTTTTTCTGATGGTAGTGTTCAATCAATGAGAGTTTGGCGTACAATATGATGCTCCTAAGACACTGTTCTTTTAGAGCCATTTTATCTATTCTGCTGACCAATTGTCATCGGTGTTGGCTGAAATATTTGCTGCTCGTCGAATTATTCAACTACAATGTTAATGATGTAGTTGTGCTGTATCCTTGCAGGAAAGCTCTCAATCTCATACAATACCTGCTGCATAACAACAAGGCTGACAGGAGCGTAGCTACAGAGCTTGGTCTTCCAAAGCAGATGATGCACCTCGCATCCAGTGAGGATTCCTTGGTGCGTGAAGCTGCGTTAAGTGGTCTCCTTGAGTTGGCACAGGACAAGACACCTGGCAATGCGCTGCCTGACCAAGACAAGCTGAAAGACGTCCTCAAGAGCCGAATCGAAGGGATCAGTGCGATGGATGCTGACGACCTCCAAGCTGCTCGCGAGGAGCGCCAGCTGGTGGACTCTCTATGGAAGGAATGCTATAACGAGCCGTCATCCCTCAGGGAGAAGGGCCTCGTGGTGCTCCCTGGAGAGGACGAACCCCAGCAACCGCCCCCGGATGTCGCCGGGAAGATGTTCGAGCCACCGCTTCGCGCGTGGGCAGCTGCAAGACCTGCTCCGAAAAATGATTCTGATTCTGGTAGTGAGAAGAAGGATGCGGCACCGTTGCTACTTGGCCCTGGACCGTCGTCCAACACCAATTCTTAGGCTTGGCCATGTTTTTGGAAGGCTGAAATAGCAGAACTGATGGAGGTCTCACTTTTGGCCTGTGCAAACTTCCTGTGGTCGTGTTCTGATGATATGCTCTGCATTTTGTTTCAGAGTACTCTTTGTGAGAGGTTGATATACTTGTATCCTGTTTCAGAGTACTCTTTGTGAGAGGTTGATATACTTGTATCCTCTGATGTTAGTAAATTAATGCTACTTCTGAATTCTCTTTGCACGAGGGTTCAATTCTAGTGCTTCCTCATGACTGACTTTCTGAATCCGATGATACCGGTAGTTTCATGATGTGAGGTGAGGAAGAACTGTCGTCTGTTTTCACGCCTTTTACGTTTAAGGATGGCCGTCCGATTGTCTCGGAGCCCCTGTGCCACTCGATCTGGACGGCTGGCAATTCCGCCTGCTCCAGTCCAGTAAAAGGAAAACAAATCCAGCTACCTCCTCCGCCTCCGGTCGCCCGGCTGCGCCATGGCGCTACAACTGCAGGCCGCGACTCCGCGTCCGCGCCTCCCGCTCGCCGCCTCTCGCTGCCGTCTCGCTCCGCCTCCGCCTCCGCCTCCTCTCGTCCGCCTGGTTGTCCCCTCTGGCCCCTTCGCGCGCCTCTCTTCCCGTGGCCCCGCGCCCCGCCGTCGGTGGGTGAGAGTGGTGGCGCGCGCTGGGGCCGGCGGCGGCGGGCGGAGGGAGTCCCCGTACGAGGTGCTCGGCGTGTCGCCGTCGGCGGCGCCCAAAGAGATCAAGCGCGCGTACCGGCGCCTCGCGCTCAAGTACCACCCGGACGTCAACAAGGAGGTGCGTGTTGCGACCGCGCTGCGTGTGCTCGCGGTCTTATCCCTTAGCAACCCGCTTGATCTCTACGCGATTTCTGGATAGGCTCTGCTTACTGCTAGCTTCGTGGACTTTATCAATGCAGCCCAATGCTCAGGAGAAGTTTCTGCGGATCAAGCACGCTTACAACACTCTGATGAACTCAGAGAGCCGATCCAAGTACGCGAGCAGCAGTTCAGATTCGTCTTGGTCCTCCTCCAGCTCCAGCTACAGGGGGAGCAAATCAAATGCTGAAGAAGAGCCGTTCTATGGATTTGGTAATGAATTCTCTCACCTCATCTACTATTATCAACAACCTCCATCCTAGGAAAGTTTTTGCTAGTTAGTAAATTTGGTTACACTAAATGGCTGATAAGCGCCGAGTGAGGCTCCAATATTTTACTGGAAATTTGAGACCATGGAGGTTGTCATGAGAGATTACAATTTACAAGGCTTTCTAGCATAGTTCAACAAAATGTTTTCACCTCCACTGGAAATTTGAGACCATAGTGTTTGTGCCTTTTGCAGCGGATTTCCTTAAAGATCTGCAAACAGAATTTCAGAATTGGGAAGCTGGGTTGAATTCAGATCAGAAACCTAAAAGCCTTTGGGAAGAACTGGCAGTAAGTTCTCTTTATTCAATCATTTATTATTGTAACTATTACTGCTGATAATCACTGTATAGCATAGATATGGCTACAGCTACTTACTATAGCTTGTGGGGAGTGCCATATAAAACCTCTATTCTGCATTTTGGTCAATCAGGCAATTGGCGAGGAATTCGTAGAGTTTCTGGAAAACGAACTGAAGATTGATGACTCCAGCCCTGACAACAACACTGGAACTGATCCCTACACGCAGTTTGGAGGGCAGGCAAAAGGTGCTAAGGATGACAAGACATCAACAAACAGTTTTGATGATGGTGTTTCTGAAATAGAGGCTGCTCTTGAGAAGCTGAAGAAGGAACTTGGACTCGGCTAAAACATTGTTGTTGCTACAGTTTTGATGTTCATACAAAGGTATTTCTTGTATGTATTCTATCTGTTGGTGATAATAGTTAGACAGTTAGTCACTGGGATGAATGTTTCTGGTTTTTACGACTAGGGCAGCTTATTTGGAGAGCCCAACGGCAAAAAATTTATTGCCTTTAAAGTTTTTGAGTAAAAATATTCTTTTAATGGTTGGGTAAGAAAAAGTTGTATCCTGCCATTGTAATGTGTGGTTGTTTTGGTATGCTTTCTGCTTTATTCAGGTCAAATACTGTTTTCCAGGTGACATGAAGTGTGATCCTTTTGTTGAGATTTGGGTGACCTCATGCAATGCCTATTCGTTATTTATATTGCAGCCATACAATTTGAGATGCATTCAAACTCTGAACTTCCATGAATAAACCAAATATGCAGTATCTCTGTCCTTATTGCAGATTGAATGTATTTTTTCTGTTTATGAGTTATTTACAAATGGAGTTTGTAATTCCAGTTTCGGAAAAGAAAAGGTTGAATCCAGAGTTGTATATTAGTCCTCAAATGAAGCCTGATCAAGCGACAATGCAAGTAGCCAACACTTCAGGCCATTTCTGCATTGTAGACTTGTTGTCAATGGTGCTTCCACTATACCATACTGTCTTGAATTCATTTCTCTGATATCTCCTCTCTTGTGTTCTATGTTCTAACCCTATTTAACTGCACTTTAACCCGTCTTATGTTGAACATTTTAGCCTGCATCTGATTTTGGTAGTGTTCAGAATATGGAGAACACTGTTGCTCACACAGAGAGATTCAGATATCATCAAGAATACAATATTGCGGTAGATTGTGTCATGAAGAGGATAGAAGTGTGATTTTTGTTATTCCTCATGAGAGCCTTCTTAAGTTTTTCGATGCTACTCGCACAAGAGTTGTATCAGTTATAGGTTCATAATGTGTTTTCCTGCTTGTTCATGCTGTAAAGTGTTCAAGTTTTACGCTGTAACTTGTAAGATTCAGATCCTGTTTACAAGGACATGGGGATAACAGGGTAAGTGCAAGGTACTAAGTTTCAAAGTGGAAAAGGTGATGAGTTTCGTCTGACTGGATAGTGATCACTCTCGCCTGTTCACAGATCTCGATGGATGATTCAGCGCGTCTACAGCTTTCGGATTGTGCTAGACCTTGGTTGTACTGGAACTAGAAAAGGGGAACCTGCCTGGTTCTCTCTCCGGCTCTCTCTCACTTGTGAGAGACTGACGAGTGGGCGGGCAACCGAGAGCTGCTGGCATTCTCTCCAGCTAAACCAACCGGGCCGGCACATTCGCCCCGACCAGCCCAACCCGACGTGACCTGACCCGAACCAACCCACGAGAGAACCAGCCCCCTCCTGTCTCCTCCTCCTCTCCGCACACGCAACCCGGCCAGGTCAAACCA
This sequence comes from Echinochloa phyllopogon, assembly GCA_033239725.1. Classification (NCBI taxonomy): domain Eukaryota; kingdom Viridiplantae; phylum Streptophyta; class Magnoliopsida; order Poales; family Poaceae; genus Echinochloa; species Echinochloa phyllopogon. Next base: position 2,041,363 of record BTCW01000009.1, on the reverse strand, counting down.
ACCACCCACCAACCCGGCCTCGAGCCGCTCCTCGCCCCGTCGCCGGCCGCCTCCACTCTCTCCCCTCCCAAATCCCCTCATCTCGCTGGTTTTCTTCCTCCCCGCCCCGGCGGCCGCCGATTTGGGGGAAGCCCGGCCGTTTCGCCCGCCTCCCAAAACCCGGGTGAGTTCTCTCCCGATCCCACTTCTCCCTCCCCTTTTCCCCCTCCTCGGGTTCTCCTGGTTCGTTCGGCTCGCGCGCGCGCGCCCCCGCGGCCGGGCAGGTTCATTTCGCGCCATCGGCGAATTTGGGGGATTGATTGATTAGTGGGGATCGATCGATTGCGTTCGGATCCAATTGCGCCGCTGGTGGTGACTATGGTGGTGATGGCTGATGCAGTGGCAGTGCTCGCGCCCGGATGGAGAGGCAGGACGGTGAGGACGCGGCGGCCGGGGAGGAGGAGGAGGTGGTGCAGATCGGCGCGCAGAAGCACGACCCGGCGTGGAAGCACTGCCTCATGGTGCGCGCCGACGGCCGGGTGCGCCTCAAGTGCGCCTACTGCGGCAAACACTTCCTCGGCGGCGGCATCCACCGCTTCAAGGAGCACCTCGCTCGCCGCCCCGGCAACGCCTGCTGCTGCCCCAAGGTGCCCCGCGACGTCCAGGACACTATGCTGCGCAGCCTCGACGCCGTCGCCGCCAAGAAGATGCAGCGCAAGCTCGCCAACGCACTCCCGCCCGGCGACATGAGGCGCTTCGCCACCGCCACGGCCGACGCCTCGCCCGCCTCCGCCGCCAGCGGGGGCACCGGCACCGAGAGCCCCATCCACATGATCCCGCTCAACGAGGTGCTCGACTTCGACCCCGTGCCGCTCGCCGAGCAGAGGCCTCCTCCGCCTCCTGAGGTTCACATGAGGGGGAGTGTCAGCAATAAGAAGAAGAGGAAGATGCTGAATAACCCCTCCACTCTTGCACCACTCACTCCCCAGACTCTTCAGCAGCATGTTCCGCCGACTCCTCAGACCAATCCTCTTCATCAGGTTGTGATGGCAGTCGACGCAGTTACACCAGCGTCAGGACATTTCGGACATGCTGGTTTGGACAAGGAGCAGGTTTCCATGGCAGTTGGGAGGTTCTTGTATGATGTCGGTGTGCCACTGGAAGCAGTGAATTCAGTCTACTTCCAGCCCATGATCGAGGCCATTGCATCGGCAGGAGGGAGACCTGAGACAATCTCATACCACGACTTCCGTGGTCACATTCTTAAGAAGTCACTTGACGATGTGATGGCGAGGTTGGAGTTCTTCAAGGGGTCATGGACCAGGACTGGCTGCTCGGTGCTGGCTGATGAGTGGATCACTGATAAAGGTAGAACCTTGATAAACTTTTCGGTGTATTGCCCGGAAGGTACTATGTTCCTCAAATCTGTGGATGCAACCAGCATTGTCACATCTTCAGATGCACTGTACGAGTTACTGAGAAGTATTGTTGAGGAAGTCGGTGAGAAAAAAGTTGTCCAAGTAATCACAAACAACTCTGAGATCCATGCAGCTGCAGGAAAAAAGCTGGGGGAAACATTTCCCACTTTGTTCTGGTCTCCATGTACTTTCCAGTGCATCGATGGCATGCTCGAAGATTTCAGTAAGCTGGGGCCAATCAGTGAGATAATAAGTAATGCAAAGGCAATCACGGGATTTGTCTACAACAGCGCATTTGCATTGAGTCTAACAAAGAAGTATCTGCAAGGGAAGGATCTGCTAATTCCTGCGGACACTCGTGCTGCTATGAACTTTGTCACACTGAAGAACATGTACAGTCTGAAGGAGGCTTTGCAAGCCATGGTTAACTCGGATGAATGGATACACTTCTTGATGCCGAAGAAAGGAGGGATCGAAGTAACCAATCTCGTTAACAATTTGCAATTTTGGTCCTCTTGTGCTGCCGTTGTTCACATCACCGAGCCACTTGTGCATCTCCTTAAGCTAGTCGGTAGTATCAAGAGGCCTGCTATGGGGTACATTTATGCTGGATTGTACCAGGCCAAAGCAGCAATCAAGAAAGAGCTAGTGAATAAGAATGACTACATGGCTTATTGGAATATTATTGACTGGAGATGGGACAACCAAACACCACGACCACTTCATTCAGCTGGTTTCTTCCTGAATCCTCTATTTTTTGATGGGATTCGAGGTGACGTATCAAATGGAATCTTCTCAGGGATGCTAGACTGCATAGAAAGGCTGGTTTCTGATGTGAAGATCCAAGATAAAATCCAGCGAGAGCTCAACATGTACCGGAATGAGACAGCAGGGGATTTCCGTAGACAAATGGCTGTCCGATCTAGACGAACTTTACCTCCTGGTTAGTATTTAAGAAATTATTGAGAACTAGTTTACACATTAGTATTGTTATTGTTTTTTTTTGCCATGCAAACATGAGTTACATTTGTAGGGTTATTTTTTTATAACATAAAACTAAGTGAGATGTATTGCTTTTCTGACAAACCTTGTTAGCCTTCTTTAAAGATTTGGAACCTTGTTAAATTTGCGCTTCTGTTGAATGAGGTTGTCACATGTTGAAGTTTGTTTGGTGATGCCTGATGTTTTGTCTTTACTGTTGTTATTTGATCTTGCAGCTGAATGGTGGTATACATATGGAGGAGCTTGCCCAAATTTAACACGTCTAGCGGTCCGCATTCTCAGTCAAACCTGCAGCGCAAGAGGATGTGATCGGGCACACATTCCTTTTGAACAAGTTCATGATGAAAGAATGAATAGTTTTGAGCGTCAGCGAATGCATGATCTCACCTTTGTCCAATACAACCTACGGCTGCAGCAAAGGTAGAACCATCTTGCAATTGGTTGTTGATTTAGAATGTATTTTGCTTGTTAACAAATCGTGTATATATTGACTGAATTCATTAATATGTTGTAGACAACAACGCAAGATGAAAGCATTTGATCCTGTCTCGGTGGACTACATAGACATAGTTGACGACTGGGTTGTGGATAGACCTGCGGTGTTCTCTGGCCTAGCTGAGCAGCCAAATTGGATGGAGATTAATCAATCAGTCAGCCGAATCACACCAAGGGAACCAAATGAAGATGAATTTGAATCCTTCATCGAAGGTACATCCATATGTATTTCTTTTTGTAGGTTTTTTTCTGCAGGTAATGACAAAAAGCTGAAAATCAGAAGTTGTAAACTTTCTTTCAGGAGTTGATGACGAAATGATCCAAGGTGCTGCACAGGGGATCGAGGAAGATGACGATGATCCTGCTTGTGGCTGAGGCCTGAGGCTATAGATGAACTAGTCAGCTAACCTGTAGGCTAATATTCATGGATAAAATCTGGCATTGCCTGTTGTGGCTTTCTAAGTTGGACCTTCTTACTATGTCACTTGTACTTGCCGTCTCTTTCGGTTCTTCAGATATTTAGAGTTCAGATATCTTTCTTATCTTTTCCCAGGTCCACTTTTCTAAATGCATACAAGTTTGAGTTCCTGTGCCACAATCTTTTTCCCATGATAAGCAAGTTAATGTTTTTAGTTCTTTCTGCGCGAAGGTGATGCTTTGGGTTCCGATTCTTCACAGAAATGAGGTTTATTAACTGCTAATCCGAAAATGATTTCATCTACAATTGATTATGGTTTATTAATTGTTCTTTGATGTGTTCACCTTTTGTTCTCATACATATCATTTCCAAAGTATGTTCTTCTGAAAATGTGACAGTCTAAAATGATAATTGCGCGAGAAATAATTTAACTTGTAGTTAGGCTATGGATTATGGAAGAACCAGTCAGCTAATCGGAAGCTGATGTTGTATGGACCTTCTTGTTCTGTCACTTGCTGTCTAAACTTTTCAGGACCTTCTTGATCTTTATAGCCTCGGCAGTTAAAAACTTGATACATGAAAGTTTATCTTTTGTTGTCATCCCTACAAATGGTTGACCGTATCCTATGTTTACTTACAAAGAAAGATCACAGAACACCTAACCTGTGACTGTTTGCTTGTTTTCCTATCCAACAACCATCGTAAACACACCACTAAACTTTTTGGTGGTTTGGTGAAGAGAGAAGATGTCCCTACTCGCTACTCACCCGGAGATCAGCTCCACTTGCTGCTCTTCGTTGGAGTGCGAAGAAGACGGCTGTGTCGTGACGGTGGTGGTCTCGGACGTCGGGAACATGGTGGCGAACTCGTCGAACGACTCGCAGTATCCGTAGAACAGCCTGTTACTGCTGCCAAGATCCTTGGGCGGCGTCTCCGGCACCGCCTCCGCCGCCGTGCCTTCCAGTATCTGCACCACCTGCCTCATGCTCGGCCGGCGCCGGGGATCAGGGTACGAGCAGAGCAGCCCGAGCTTGAGCACCAGCTCGAGATCGGCCTCGTCGCACTTGCCAATCCTTGGGTCGCCGGCGTCCCTGATCCTCCCGGCCTTCCACCGCTCCAGGACGAGGTCGACGAGCCCCGGCGAGTCGAGGTCGTCGTCGCGCTCCATGGGCCTCCGGCCGCAGGCAACCTCGAGCAGGAAGGCGCCGAACGCGAACACGTCGGTGCTTGTGGTGGCCTTGCCCGTCTTGCTCATCTCCGGCGCCAGGTACCCCAGCGTCCCGATCACGTGCGTCGTCTGCGAGTCGCCGCCGTGGTCGTAGAGCCGCGCCAGGCCGAAGTCGCTGAGCTTGCCGTTCATGTCGGCGTCGAGGAGCACGTTGGCGGACTTGATGTCGCGGTGCACCACCACCTGCTCCCACCCCTCGTGCAGGTACAGCAGCCCGGCGGCGACGTCGCGGACGATCTTGGCGCGCCGCTCCCAGCTCAGCGCCGGCGGCGCCGAACAGGTGCTTGTCGAGGCTGCCGTTGGCCATGTAGTCGTAGACGAGGATCAGCTCGCCGCGGCGGCGGCAGTAGCCGAGGAGCTGCACGAGGCTGCGGTGGCGCAGCCGGCTCATGCTCGCGATCTCCGAGACGAACTCGCGGAGCCCCTGCCGCGACTCGTGGGAGACCTTCTTGACGGCGACCTCGGCGCCGCCCGACCGCGGGAGCACGCCGTGGAACACGGTGCCGAAGCCGCCGGCGCCGATGACGTCGCGGAAGCCCCTCGTCGCCGCGTGCAGGTCCCTGTACCTGATCCGGTGCGGGCCGTACTCGATCTCCCATTCCTCCTGCTCCTCGGCGAAACGGCGGCGGCGGTTGACGAGCACTGCAGCTGCCACCGACAGCAAGAGGAGCACCAAGACGGCAACGAGGAAGAGTATGACGATCTGTAGCGTTGGCATCGTCTTCTTGGACGGAAATCTTGCAGGGAGAGAAGGGAGTTTGGAGAGGTCGAGGTCCGGCGCGCGGCCGCCGCCGAGGCGGAAGCTCCAGCCAAGAACGTAGTGAGAGCTCGAGGCCGCGCCGTTGGCTCCCGAGAACCCGATGAAAGTGTCGTCGGCCACGGCCGTCGAGAGGTTGACGGTGTAAGACACGAGCGGGACGGACGGCCTCGGCTTGCCGGCCGGCGACACCACCGTCACCTCGAGGCGCATGCTCGCGCCGTCGTACTCGATCCACACCTGCTGGAGGTCGCCGCTGACGAGGCTGAAGTTCACGAGGCTGCCGGCGACATCGTCGATGAACGCCGCCGGCGCCGAGGCACCGGACACGAGGCTGTTGACGTCGACGCCGACGTGGTTGCCGTCGACGTCGGAGAACTCGGCGTCCCTGGCCGTGTCGAGCTCGACGGCGACGACCTGGCTCCTCCCCTGGCCCATGTTGTCCGACGCGTTGAACAGGCCCAGGCACTTCCCCGGCACGGCGCCCGGCACGGCCGGCGACGGCGCCAGCGCGAAGGCGATCCCGTGGCCGTGCGCGTCCGGGTACCGCGGCAAGATGGCGAACACGAAGGTGGTGGAGAAGGAGAGCGGCGCGCCCGTGGGGGAGGCGTCCTTGAGGCGCACCGGCACGGGGTAGAAGCCGTGCCCGAACACCTCGTTCGTCTCGTTGGTCAGCTGCAGGAGGCCGGAGGCGGTGACGACGGCCGCGCCGGTGGTCGTCACGTTCTGGGGCGCGAAGCCGGCGGTGAACACGAACTCGATGCTGGCGGCGGCGCCGGCCGCGGCCGCTGATCCGCCTCGGCCGGCGAGTAGGAGCAGGGCGGGCACCAGCACGGCAAGAGTGGCTGCCGCCATGGTTATGGGACGAACACGATAGCGATCGATCTAGCTCGCTGCATATATGACGACGAACAGGCTATAAGAGCGATATATCCATTGCTTATAGTATCTCCGGTCGCAGTGGAATCCCAGTGTGTCTCGTGGGCGGGCAGGGGTCTGTTGGTCGCGTCGTCGCTGGGTGCCACCTCGATCAGCTAGCTGGTGGCCCGCGCCGTGTGTGGCCGAGAGGGACGCGGAAGTGGACGGCATCAGAGAGGGTGGGAGAGGGGAGCGCGCTGGTTGGCTGCTAGCGGGTGATATCTTCAAAGCACGACAGGGATAGGCAGTGGCTTAGCTAGGATTTTATCTAGGGTATGCCATGTTAATTTTGTATATATAATTTAGTATAATCTATGTATAAATATATAATACGTAAATAATTTTAAATGTTGATTAGAGGAATTGTAGAAAATACTCTTTAAACAATTGTCTTTACCAGCGGTAGAAGCAAATAAATTCAACAAGAAGAAAAAAATTATTGAACATATACCAAATTTTAGGGTATGCCAGGGCATACCTTTGTCTCCGCCACTGGATAGGAGACGGAGAGATACAAACCTACCTACTGTACGACTAGTGTTGACGGGCGACGTTTGGATCGCTACCCTTTCCTCCAGCTGGTTTGGAAAGTGTGTCACTTGTGTATGTCTGCGTGTTTTAGGGCACGTTTGGTTGCCTTGATATGCCTCAGCCAGGTCCACGAGATACAGACTCCGTCAGTTTGGTTACCTGCATGCTAGCTTGGGCCTGGTTCGACCGATGCAAATGGCACCATCCGGCCTGGCTCCGCAGAAACGAAAATCAGCTCCGTTTCTAGCGAGCCTGGCTGGCGTGATGCGGGCTCGAGCTGCTTTGGGGATCGTGCAGAGAGGGAAAAAGCAGATGAGAGCAGGTATACAGGCATCCAATCACCGTCTTATGTGGGCTTGGCTGCGTAGATACGAGAGCCAAACAATTGCAGCTGCATGTGAGAAGCCTGGCCCCGGCGGGCCTGCACTGACTGGTATGAGCCGGTCTGTGTCGGACAGACAACCAAACGTGCCTTAGTGTATGGATTCTGCGCCAGTGGCAGTAATGCAGATTCGGCCCTCCTAATTGAAGGCTTTTAAGGTTAGCCATGGTTTGGCATTGAAACCTAAATTAGGTTCGCTATATATTACATCTAGATGCTTATTGTTGCAGCTCCTTCATCCTCGCGGTGTGCTCACCGATGGGCTTTTCCTCCGATCGTTGCCTCCATCCTACTTATCAGCACCAGCCAACAGTATTTTTCTCTCACAATGAATTAACACCGGCCAACTGTTACCAGCTAGACAGCAGTATTTTTCTCTCGGTACAAATCCGCACCAGCTACCAGCCAACCGAACAGTTCCACCTCCTTCTGCTTGTCTCCAGTAGATCCTACCTCTAGCATATCAACCGCCATACTTCCTCAAAGTGTACCCTTACCCTTCCCATGCACCAACCAACGCCGCCCTCCCTCCCTGCCACCTTGTCGCCTCACTCACCAACTTGCTCTAATGGTAGGCTAACCTTCTCCACAAGGCTCTCATATACATGCCTCAAAATAAACAAAATCACCCAAATTCTAAATCCTAACCTCTAACCAGGCTATATCGTCGAAATTAGAGAAGAAGCTGATGTGAGTGGACGAGAAAATTCAGGTCCAGAGAGGGCCAAAATTACCCGAGTCACACATTTGTTTTCCTATTCATTTTTATGCCGGATATATCAACTCCACATTTTTTTATAATAAGGAAATGTCATATAGAGCATAATGAATCTCATTTCTTTCTAGTGCATGCGTCTCATTTCAAGATTTTGGGAATTTACAAATCTCTAAACAATCTACTTTGTCCACTTAATCTCTGAATAATTTCAACTTGGTTTACTTCCGCGGTCTATTTCAATTGGTCCAATATACCTTATGAAAGTTTGTCACTCTTTTTTCCGCTATACACAAGTTGAATTTTAAGTTCAGATTTTTATGAGACGACTGAGAACTTTATTTCATGGGTTAGAAAAGTATATTAATTTTTTTCATGATTACCTTTTAAACAATTTTGTATTAATGTTCGTAACCTATTAAAACAATTATGAAAATGCTTTAATGTATTTTTTTAACATTGGGCATCATGTTCCCTCTCCGTTCAAAATTTTGAACATAAAATTCAACTTGACATGGAGAAACAAAAAGATAAATTAAATTTCAAATGAAAATAGATTGAAGGAGTAAATCAAGTTTAACTTTTTAGGAGGTTAAGCGGTCCTTTTCCTATCTCGAACTTTTGGATGTCAGTTTGCCAGTCCATATCAAACCCTTGCAGCAAATCTTACACTTACCCGGTCAAATCTCAAATACGAGAGACTTTTTTTTGTGTGTGTGGTCGCATTTGCATGCATTTAGTTGTGAGTGTAGTCCACTTGCCAGAGCCAGGAGGCATGCAGCATAACGTGTGGCCAGCGAAACTGCAAACTGCTGGGGGCCGGCCTAGCTAGCTACTAGTTCTGGACTTGCCAATCAAAAAAAAAAAAAGTTCTGGACTTGCCTATTTTACGCGGCAGCTAACATCAATTGCACACCAACGGCTAGGCAAGCAGCGTGCATCACACTCGCAACTCTCAAGCCGTGACCACCATCATCATGTACGTCTACTCAACGCATGCAACCTGATTAAAACTACACCCAAACACGCCTTACGGCCGGTAAGAGAGGCTGCTGGCAACAAGCACCGTGGTTATAAATTCACAAGATACTTTTTGAAAATGGGAATTCACAAGATATAGCATATGTACCCAAATCGAGAGGTCGATATCAGCTTGCTTATACGTTACTCCCTCCGTCCCTTATTAAATGTCGTTGTTGATTTCCGTGCCACGATTTAGATTCGATTTGTAGAAAATACGTGTAATATTTTAATCTTCGAATAAATTTATTAAAAAACTAGATTCAAATATCTATCTAATGATATCTATTATGTACCATAAATATTAATACATACCGTGTTTTTTACATTCGATCAAAGTTGTGTCTCGGGAAGCGAAAACGACAAATAAAAATGGACGAAGTGAGTAGACTCTAACCCAGGTCAATCCCTACGTCTGCTGTCTATATTTATATATATGCAAATTCAGCAGGTACGTAACATTCAGAAAGGGACCCAAAGAAGAAATGGGTAGCATTCACTGCTTACACATGCATATACTGTCTGCCGTAGAAGAAGACGACGACTGACTTTGCAGAGATATTTGGACGTACGCTAGCTATACACACCGTGTGGTCATTGCTGGACATCTCCAGTCCGGTCCATCCCACATGTTAGCAGACCACAAGGTTACAACGGTTAAGAATGACGTACACGTCCTGTTAGTAGGTACGTAGTACTATGGAGTATAGTCTAAATGGTCGATCAGACATTCAGACCAAGACCACCAACGCGTCACGGAGGAGCGAGACACGTACGTACGCGTCCTGGAAGACGGACGGTGATGTCGCGTTCAGGTCGGCACCCCGTGTGCTCGTCTCTAGTCCTTCGAAGGGCCAGCTTCTTCGCATATTATTTCGTTGTCCCTGTTCCAGGGCAGGTATGAATGACAGAGGATAGGTAAGTGTACGTTCCATCGATGCCGTCCACGTACAGAAGCGAAGAACCACACATATAGTTTTTGTCATGGCTCACTTGTTGGGACGAGTAATTCATAGCCGGATTTGCATTGTGTTTTTTCCTTTTCTTTTAAGAACGTGCATTACACACATTTTATTAAGAAAAAAAAAGAGAGTGTGACCAAATACAAAAGTGACCACGCCGCACACGGTGGACGACGGATGCTGCCCGCCGGAAAATTAGGTCAATGTGGCAGTCAAGGGCAGAAGGATATCAGGGCTGAGAGAGAATGGTTAGTGTTGAAAAATAAATTAGGATGATGCCGGGGGGGAAATCATTGATAATGCACATCTACATAGAGAGGACAAGCATCTACACGCGTGTGGAACAAGGTTGATGTAAGTGACATATATTGGACCTTAGGATATAGATTCGTCAAGACATGTAGGCTGTAGCATCATAGGATGAAGGGACACTCATGAACATCGCGAAGACTTGCTTCAGGTGGAAACAAGCAGGAAGACATGATTTTAAAAGTGTGTGTATAGCTTTTGGCCACAAAATCGCGGGGGTGAATGGAGGTGCTCAACTTTCTATGCCATTCACATTCACCGGTTCAAATTTTACTCAGTTCAAATTATACCATTCTCAAGTTTGAGTAGATCGAACCAAGAAATGAGATGATTTATGACCAAACATGAGATTGAGCACACCAAACTAAAGTTGGGTATGGAACTTCAAGAAAGTTCTCGTAGGTTTTCAATTCTTGGGAATCACATCGAGAGAGAACCAAATGAAGATCAATTTCAATCCTTGATTACCAGACATCAGTGTGCGCCTTTCTTCCACTGCACATTATCAGTTGTATAAGTTCAAAAACCACCACCGATGTTTGGTTATTTCAGCATTAATTAGAGGGGACTGAAGAGGATTAATTTCCCTACAACGCTTGGGGAGGTGATTAATTCGCCCTATGTTGTCTTATTTGGATACATAGTAATCCCCTCCGATTCATGCATTGTGGAAAAATGAAATTTCCATGAAAGAGAAACAAATAAAACGTTTTCATAAAAAATCCCGTACAATCGAGAATGAAGTTTTCATTCTGTACATGCCATATCATGGATTAATAACTAAAGTCAATCTCCGAAAAATCTCGATTGTTTTAATTTTTAGAATGGGATATTCACGGAATCCTCATGAAAAGGATTAAACCTTATTCCATGCTATTCCCATAAGATTCCTAGGTGTATTGGAAGGGATCGAGATTGAATGAGTTATCACACGTATTTCCACTCAGTTCTTGTCATTTGCTGATCAGTCAGTTCTTCTGAAAATATGTGTGAAATAATTCAAGCTTTATTGGTGTCCTATATATGTTCGCTTACATTAAAGATTACACGTACAACACCCTTGACAGTTACAAGTTACGACTTATGACATCAAAACCTCTCTTTGATCATCCTAAGACTGTCAAACGATATTCTATGCTCACTTCTAGACAAGATTAATTATTGTAACACCTAATATAATCATGTACCTATTTATTTTCCAACTTCAACCATCCCTATATATGCACAGTACTAAAATTTGTAATTTAGCGGCAAGACAAATTTGAATTTAGTGACGAAGAGAATCCTAATTTAGTGAGAGAGCTGGTAGCAGCAGAACTCTCAGCCGGAGTTCAGCTGGTGGGGCTCTGCGCTTGAGGACGAAGAAGGCGGCTGTGTCGTGGCGGTGGCCATCTCGATCGTCGTCGGTAACATGTTGACCAACTCATCGAACGTCTCGTAGTACCCGAGGACCCTGCCGCTGCTGCCTAGATCTTCCGGCGGCGTCTCCGGCACCGCCGCCGCGCCTTCCAGTATCTGCACCACCTGCCTCATGCTCGGCCGGCACCGGGGGTCAGGGTGCGAGCAGAGCAACCCGAGCTTGAGTACCAGCTCGAGATCGGCCTCGTCGCACTTGCCGATCCTTGGATCCATGGCGTCTCTGATCCTCCCGGCCTTCCAGCACCCAAGGACGTTGTCGACGAGCCCCGCCGGATCGGCATTGTTGTTGGTGAGCGACTCCATGGGCCTCCGGCCGCAGGCAACCTCGAGCAGGAAGGCGCCGAACGCGAACACGTCGGCGCTCGGCGTGGCCTTGCCGGTCTTGATCATCTCCGGCGCCAGGTACCCTAGCGTCCCGATCACGTGCGTCGTCTGCGAGTCGCCGCCGTGGTCGTAGAGCCGCGCGAGGCCGAAGTCGCTGAGCTTGCCGTTCATGTCGGCGTCGAGGAGCACGTTGCTGGCCTTGATGTCGCGGTGCACCACCACCTGCTCCCACTCCTCGTGCAGGTACAGCAGCCCGGCGGCGACGTCGCGGATGATCTTGGCGCGCCGCTCCCAGCTCAGCGCCGGCCGCTTGCCGCCGGCGCCGCCGGCGCCGAACAGGTGCTTGTCGAGGCTGCCGTTGGCCATGTAGTCGTAGACGAGGATGAGCTCGCCGCGGCGGCGGCAGTAGCCGAGGAGCTGCACCAGGTTGCGGTGGCGCAGCCGGCTCATGCTCGCGATCTCCGAGACGAACTCGCGCAGACCTTGCCGGGAATCGTGGGCCACTTTCTTGACGGCGACCTCGGCGCCCGACCGCGGGAGCACGCCGTGGTACACGGTGCCGAAGCCGCCGGCGCCGAGGACGTCGCGGAAGCCCCTCGTTGCCGCGTGCAGGTCCTTGTAGCTAATCCGGTGAGGACCGTACTCGAGCTCCCATTCCTCCTGCTCCTCGGCGAACCGCCGGCGCCAGAAGAGGAATGCCATGGCGGCCACTGACACCACGAGGACTGCCACAACGGCGAAGAGGATCAGCTGCAGATGCATGGCCTTCTTGGACCTGGACGATGGGAGCTCCGGGAGCTTTGAGATGTCGAGGTCCGGCGCGGCCCCGCCGCCGAGACGGAAGCTCCAGCCAAGAACGTAGTGCGAGCTCGAGGCAGCGCCGTTCGCGGCCGAGAACCCGACGTAGGTGCCGTCGGCCACCGCCGACGAGAGGTTGACGGTGCACGACACGAGCGGGACGGCCGGCCTGGGCACGCCGGCCGGCGACACGGTCACGTCGAGGCGCGTGCTCGCGCCGTCGTACTCGATCCACACCTGCAGGAGTTGCCCGCTGGCCAGGCTGAGATCGGCGGGGTTGCCGGCGCCGGCGGCGTCGACATACCTCGCGGCGGAGGAGTTGACGGACCGCAAGCTGTTGACGTCGACGCCGACGTGGTTGTCGTTGATGTCGGAGAACTCCTCGTCCATGGCGGTGTCGAGCTCGACGGCGACGACCTCGCTCCTCCCATTCCCCAGGTGGTTGGACGTGTTGAACAGACCGAGGTTCTTCCCGGCCACGGCTCTGGCGACGGTCGCCGACGGCGCCAGCGCGAAGGCCAGCCCGTGGCCGTGCGCGTCCGGGTACCGCGGCGCGATGGCGGCGACGAACGTGGTGGAGAAGGAGACCGGCGCGCCCGTCGAGGCGTCCTTGAAGCGCAACGGCGCGGGGTAGAAGCCGTGCCCGAACACCTCGTTGGTTTCATTGGTGAGCTGCAGGACGCCGGAGGCGGTGACGACGGCCGCGCCGCTGGCCGTCAAGTTCTCCGGCGCGAAGCCGGCGTAGACGAACTCGGTGGCGGCGCCGCCGGCCGCGGCCGGTGATGCGGCTCCAGCCAGAGCGAGAAGGGCGGGCACCAGCGATGCTAGAACGGCGGCCGCCATGGTGGAGCTGGAATTGAACGAGACTGCTGATCCCGGCTTATAGCTTCCGGCCCCTGTGATCCCAGCGTGTCAAAGTCATCGATCTATCAGGGGCTACAGCTACAGCGGCGAGCGCCTGGGTTTCTCGTGCTCGGGGGCGGGTAGGGAATAGGGATTGGGAGGTCGGCGTCGCGTGCGGCGAGAGGGACGTGGAGGTAGACGGCATCGGAGTCGGAGGGGAAGGCTGCACGCTCCAGAGCGTGACGCAATGATGGTAGGAACGACAGGTCTTGACACGCTACTTTCTTAATATACCGACATTTTTTTCTTAATATAATTTTTTTCAAATGGCCAATGGTTTGGTATTTTGTAGTGTAATTTGCATAATCTCCAAGGAAAAAGACATCCCCTCGACATTTTTCAATAACAAAATCATTGGCCACTTAGCAAATAACTCTCGGAAAATGTTTTTAGTTAGACTAAAAACTCGCTGGCTATTTGAAATAAAAATCCTAAAGAAGATTAATAATTATCTGCTATTCTAGAAACTACACGGAGAATGTTTTAAATCTAGTATACATATATGAAAAGTGCATGGTAACTGATGGTATTCATTTTGTATAAACAGCATTTGTATGACCTTAATAATGTCAGGTATGATGTTACGTGGCAAAGGTACACATAAAGTGATATCGATTAGCGTCCAAAGTACGCAGGGGTACTATAGCCTTTGGCCCCTATTTAAAAGTACACATAAAGTGATATCGATTATGACTTGCTTTTTGGGAAACACATTATAGACGAAGATGACACATACACACATACTCACCCCTATGAATACATGTACGCAACCCTACCCCATTAGCATGTTCAAGGGAATGAGCCAACAAATCTCAAGATTGGATGTTTCACGCTATCGACGAAAACGTCGCCAACCATTAAATTTTGAAATAAATCTAGAAAAAAGAACACACATGCCGAGTCGAGAACTCAAACCTGAATGATTAGATTATACTATATGTCATATCAAAATTGAGTACTTTAAGGCCAATATAGAATTATAATTAGAAATTCATACTCATTATCGTTGTGAAATATAGGTGACATGATGAGAAGTCAGTTGTTTGGAAAAGCCCTAACTCCTAGGTTGATATATAGATGGTGCCTTTGCAGATCGAGCACAGGATTACGGTGCTCGAGCAAAGATGTCATAAGAAGGTGCACTGCACCACATCACGGGAAAGCAGCTAAGGCATGCATGGGACTCGCCATGCTATTGCTATCAAGATAATGGAAGCACGTACGCACAAGACAGATAATGGAAGCACGTGATGAGACACTGCTGATCAGTGATCACCCATGGGCCATGGCTTAGCTAGCAGCAACTGTGAACACAGCAGAGTGAACAGGCGTGACCAGCCCGCGCGGTAGACGGATGGTGGTCGCCGGCGTACTCCGGGACCGGCCGGTCTCGACGATTGCTGGCGTTGGCACGATGTGGATGCATTGAAGTCGGCACGATGCTAGCTGCTTATCGCTGTGGCAGAATCTGATCTCTAATCCTGGGCAGGTACACGGGGGCGGGACTTGCTTCTTCATTGGCCGTGTTCTCTTCTCACACGTGATTAGGAATCTTTACTGGGTCACTCACACACGAATAGGAAGAAAGATACACTACTCACCTCGCGCTCTTCCTGCACGGTGTCAGTACGTGCTCGATCAGCAGTTGTTGGCCGGGATCACACTGTGACCAGATCTTCTCTGCTACTCCTAGCTGTGACAGTATCTAAATTCCAAACAAATCCAACGATGGACGATCCCGTCCCTCCATCGATCAGGACGCGATATGGGCCAGATACATCAGGGCGCAAGTCACCTCGTCACCAACCGAATAAATTAGAACGCCAATAACTCACAGTCAACGCTAAATAAGCAAATCCTAGCTCCTTGACTTATCGTCTGTCACGTTGCGCTGTTGATGAGTTCCTTACTTGGTTTTGTTTTTCCTCCCTGCAGAGCACGATTTAGACGTTTGTGGATGTACTTGGCCCGCTAGAGGGCCCAAGTCAGCTTGTGCTTTTGTTCAACCATAACTATAGCACTCCCATGTCCAGTAAACGGCCATCCATAACAGCTAGTGTATCTTTCAAAAAATATCAGCTAGTGCACGTACGTACCAAGCACAATAGTACCTGCTTTCACCGTCCATCGCCCTGTTCGTTTGGATTGTTTCCAGCGAGCCAACAGTGTTTTTCTCTCAGCGAAAACCCGCGCCAGCCACCAGCCAGCAGTGTTTTTCTCTCAGCAAAAACCAGCGTCAGCCACCGGCCACCAGTCAAACGAACAGGGCATGTCACCTTAGATATAGAGACCAAATAAACTGAAGCCCAGCCTAATAACCTTTTTTCGTCGTCCACTGCATTTGTCCCTCAGATCGTCAGTCTCAGGCTCTCAGGACGGAGCTAGCTTAGCACTTCATCACGTCACGGGCAAATGAGAACCTGACAGCTGCGGTCTCTCCGACCGGGAAGCTAGGCTGCAACTGCCAGCAGCCAACGGCCGCCACGCCCAGAAACCACGCGCCGGTCTGACACGAATCCACCGGCCGGGCTGGACGGTCTCGCTCCCGCTACCCACTTCATACTCGGCGAGTCAGCAGTTGCTGCTACCACCCACGACGGAGGCATTCAAGTCGGCACGACGTGTTCCCTCGCTGACGCTGATCACTCGCTGTCCTGAATCGGAATCGAATGCAGAAATAAAGAATCTAGTCAGGCGCATCTACACGTGGGCTGTGTTTAGTTCCTCGAAACTTCCTAAAATTCTCTCTCCAAACTTTACTATTCACCTATCACATCAAATCACATCAAATCTCTCTCCTCATGCATGGAGCACTAAACGTGGGTAAATAAAAAAACTAGTTGCATGGTTTTGATGTACACGACGAGACGAATCTTTTGAGCCTAGTTAGGTCACAGTAGGACAATGTTTATCACAAACAAACAAAAAGTGTTATAATGTGCTACAGTATCCGATGTGACATTTTCACCAAAATTTATCTTCCTCTCTTTTTGGAACTAAACACACCCCTTGTCATGTGGACGGTAGCGTGCTTGCTCGTGTTCTTTATCTGTTCATTATTGTCCTTGCTTTTTTAAAATATACTTTTGCGGATTCTTTGCCTATCTGTCTGGAACAATAATGAGCGTTTCCTTTTTAAAAACATCAATTAGTGTTTGGATTCTTGAATGTTCCATGAGCAAGAATTTAACTGCGTAAGAACCAGTCGTCGATGTAGGGACGCACATGAAAAGCTCAGCTCAGTGATCACACACGATGACACGACATTTGACAGGGCAGGACATTTTCCACATGTTTTCATATTTTCTGTAACCCGAATATCGATTGAAAAAAATCTACGAAAATAGCATACCTGCATACATATAGGTCATGCTGCTTAAAATGTTATAGTTTATCCGTATCCTAATGCATTTTTTTATAAAAAAATATCTGAATCGTTGTAGTTGGTTTGGATCGTTCCGTCAATCATGCAGTGCCTCTTATTCCTGAATCAGAGTATAATAATACGGAGTATATACATGCACGGTTACCCCACCAGGACGCAATATGGGCCAGATGCGTCAGGATAAGTCCGTCTCGTCAGGAACCAAATAAATTACAACGCTGTCTCGAGGACGAGCTTAATCAATGCTAGATAAGCGAGTATTAAATGTGACGGTCAGATTTCCATTGCCCGTCACATCTCTGTTTCATGAGCTCCTTGATTGTGATGTCTGTTTGGTTCAGTGATAGTGCTAAACAAAGTCTAGTTGCGGATGCATCGATCCGTTGGAAATAGTAACAGCAATGCTGGCTTTTCATCGCCATATTGCCTTGCAAAACATGCGCGCCGTTTCCAGCACATAACTTAGCAAGACAGGTAAGCCTCACTGACCAAGCACGAACAAATTTCTGCTAGGACAGCACACTTTTACATCAGCATATTCAGAATTCAAGACGTAGCTACAGATGCATATTCAGAATTCAAGACGTAGCTACAGATGCATATTCAGAATTCAGAAGTACATGAAGAGAAACATCTCAGGGAAACTCTATACCAAGACGTGTCCTGCGTATTTGTACTCAAAGTATGAAACTTTGACGCATTCTAATCCTATGAGTGAGCATCCATGTTCACAACAGCATTAAGCTTTCAGGCCTACAACTGCGGTTGAAGATCCTTGACCACGCCCATTTTACTTCAGGATCTTAGACTCGATCTCCTCCAAGCTCAGTCCTTTTGTCTCCGGTACATTTAGGATCACAAACACGAGGGAGAGCACTGCTATGGCCCCAAACAGGAAAAAGATATTCTCTGGCCCAAGAAACTCCTGTGGTCAAAAGAAAAAAATGAATTGCTGGCAGAACTGCAAAAGTGTATGTTTGTTCCCATATTATTTGTGCAAAAGTCAAAAAGTTAGTATCAGTATTTCGAATAGATAGCTAAAATACACCAAGTCCAGAACCCCAGCAGCCCTGCGCAACCATGGTTGGAGGTCATCTAGTTGGCAGTTTTCAATTTTGAAAAAAGAAAAGAGCAAACTAATCTGGAGTTTGGACCTGAGAAGGGGCTGAATTTGGACCATAGAACAGGGTACAAGAGTGTTTGACAAGGGTAAAAAAGAGTATTTAGTGGGGAAATATTCATTGGGCACAAGTACTAGGTATTGACAAGTTTAGCTGTTCATGTAATTTGGGGACTCCACTCTAAACATCAAGAAATTGCACACCAGGAGGTGGCAATTATAAGAAGCAATACCTGCAAGGGTGAAAATGCAAATGTGACCAACGCGTTCGAGCCGAAGTTTGTTAGTACCGCAAGGCTGATCCCACGTCCTCTTGTTCGTAGTGGAAATATCTCAGACACCATTAGCCAACTAATTGGACCAAACGAGACCTGAAATGCATGGGTGTATAAGCTTTTTGTGGACTCCTGAAAAAAAGCTGTGCTTGTCAGCCTCCTTGTACAAAATAATGCACCGACCTGGTAAGCACCGACATAAAGAAGTAAAGCTGCAACAGCAACAAAGGGGAAGTTGTTCAGAATCTTGTAGTAAGCTGCAAGTAGGAAGAGTGACAGAGCCTGCAATTAAAGGTTACAGAGAACAAAAGGACAATTTAGTTAGAACATAGAAATAGAAACCTGACAGAACATGCACAAGCCAAAAAGTTACTATGTTTACCAAGTATTCTAATTCTAATGTAGATTAATACAGTACCTAAAATGCTAGTACTATCAGCGTTCATGTCAAGTGGGATTGCCAGACTTAATTCAAGTGTGTGTATGGGGCACTATCCATGTAATATGTATAACTTTAATCAAATAACAGGAAGGGATAAAAACTCACAATTCCACTAACACCTCCTATCAGTAATGGCCGCCTTCCAAGATCATCAACTTTTAATACCGCAACACCTGTCATTAGCAACTGCAAAGAATAGAATTGTTACACAAAACTCGAAATTAAAAGAAAGCATAGCATCCTTAGATTCCTATCTACAAAATTTGATACAGAAACAGCTAATATATGAGTATCGAAGAAGATCTTCTGCGTTACCTTGAACGACCCAATCAGAATTGCCACTCTTGCAGCATCTGATGCAGCTGAGAACCCAGCAGTCTACAAAAGCCATGCTTTAGAGATGGAGAAATTGAATTTTACAAATTCAAGAAACGCATAGGGCAGATGACAGTATCCTACTTCTAAATTTTCTATCCAAAACTATACCACCAAACAGTTCAGAGCAAAATATTGGTACCTGAAGAATTGAAGCTGCATAATATAGAACACTTGGCTGACCCGTTATCTGCAAAATAAGGAGTTTAGCTTAATAGCACAAATCATGTCTGTGCTACCACTCAAAACGAAGTAGCATTCATCCATATTTTGAAAAAAAAATATAGAAAGGGGCATAATATTTCAAAACAAAAGATGAAAGCATGGCCAGAACTTTAACTTAAGCAACCTGCATATACATGGGTTAAAGAGAACAAAATACCTGCTGAAACAGAACCAGCCCTCCTCCAATGGTGAAGGCCTTCAAGCTAGCTCCCTCAAATACCTCCCAAATGTTTCCTTCAGCTTCCTGTCCTGCATAGGCTGCCTTAATAGAGACAATGGTATCTTCAACATCATCTGCCAGAACCTTTTCACTTGCTGAGCGGCCCCTTAATGTTCTAAGGGCTTGAATTGCCTTCTTTTTATTATCCTCCATAGATCCCTTTCCTTGAACTGCCCTAAGAAGTAGCCATTTTGGTGAAGGTGGTAAAGTCCACATACCGACAGCCATAACAGCTGCAAGTGGGGCACCACAACCAAACATGTACCGCCATCCTCCTACGTTGTCAATTTCAAGACTTCCTATAAGGTATCCAAACTGCACAGAATTATTTAATGGTTAGCAGGCATGAAATGGGTGTATACAAATAGTTACAGAGGATTAAATAAATACCAGTATTCCTAATACAATAAATAGCTCCTTCAAAGATATCAATGTTCCACGTATTTGTGAAGGAGAAGTCTCTGCAATATAAAGTGGCGCACCATGCATTGCCTGCAACAGAGCACCATAATGGTTCAGTGGCATAAAATCCTAATGTTTAGGACAGCATTGGTCTATAAACTCTCCCAAACCCCTAGCTAAATATGCATAGGCTACTTTGCAACTGTAATACTCTTCAATTGATACTCCCTTTTTAACAAAGGATGGAACCATACAAAATTTGGATGTTAGATGAAAAGGCTAGGGTAAAGTACTACACGCAAAACACCCAGTGCCCTACCAAAAAGAACAAACACTAAGTGCAAATTAAAGTAGAAATTTAGATTAAATACCTTAGTAATAGATTTACAACCAACTTGATTTTCTGTATACAGACGGTGACATTCTATAGACTAACCAATAGTTAATTATATCAGAACATGATTTTAATTATTTGCTAAGGATACCATTGGTGACATTCAATAATTAACTATAACAGAAAGTTACATTAAACATCTTAAGCTAATATATTTACAACCAACTCGATTTTGCTGTATATCTTAGCAAATAATTGATTGGTCTATTGAAAGATTAAAAGACATACTGAATGTCATGTTACTAAGTTTGAGTGAATGTATAGCTTATTGTCCCCCAGAAAAGCTTTTATAACTTTAATAACAGTGGGGGGGTATTGTGCCTGCAGGTACTCACCAAACCAATACCAATCCCATAAAGGACACGACCTATGATTAGAACTACAAAATTAGGGGCAAATCCAGTGACCAAAGCACCAAGAATATATAATGCAGCTGCGGTAACCAATTCTATTCTCCTTCCTGTATCAAGATGGTAGAGGTTATTCACCACTTATCAAACAAGTATGGAAGTATGGTAAGGAAAATAAAATTTGTGTAGCTTTCACCTAGAAAATCTGCAATGCGGTATGCGAGAATAGAGCCACCAAGTGCACCATAAAGTGAACCACTTGCCTGAATAAAAAGGAAAGGAAACTCGATTTTATCTTAATAACTGATAGGAAAATGGAGAAGCGAAAGCTTAAAAATCATAGAAAATTGGATTACCACAAGCCCTAGTTGCACAGATGACAGGTTGAACCAAGTGGTGCCACTCAGATCAGCAGACTGAAGAGGAATACACCCAGTGGCAGTGACTAGTGAGACTGTATGTCGGCTAGAGGAAATTCACAGAAACAACCAAAACAGGGACTAACTTGAACAGAGATTGTTGCTCCAGAGGTTGCGCCAATGTCATAGCCGAAAAGTAGACCGCCCAATGCAGGGAACAAGAACCTAGGTTCGGAACAGTGACCCATCAGTACTGAAAGGCTGCAGTCACCATTTTATTTGTATCCCTACACCAAGCAGCATGGCTATGGCAAGCATCATCAAAGCAAGCTTCAATTTAACAAATCCCAATTGTCTGTACAAAAATATTAAACAGATCCTAAATTATATTCTGCATTTTACGACTGTTCTATATTAAAGGATCACAGTTTGAACATGGCAAAATCATGCATATTGTTGAACAAAAGATCACACAATTTCTATATTACGTGGCCAATTTACTGCAATGCAGTACATCAGGGTAATTCGACTTCGTGATTTATCGGAGCCATTTCCTCCTCAAAGCCCTGAACCAGGCAAAATCAATTAAACACCCTCAACATGGTTGATACAATCAGACGGTGTGGTTGGATCAAACTGGAAACGCGCCCCTAATTTAACACCCAGCACACCCTCCAGAGGCCAGACAACCCCCAAATGCTACAATTCGAGAGGCGGCTGACAAATAGCTTACGGGAGGATGACGGGTGCCCACGAGAACGCCGCGCCCCCCTCCGCCGCGGCGCCGCGGCCGGCATCGCCCTCGCCCTGCGCATGGGTCCGCACCTGCACATCGACCTCCATCCCGTCAGACCTTCACCGCCTTCCTCCCCCCAGAATAGCAGGGGCGCGCAACGGCTATGTTTAGCCGCCGCGTGGGGTAGGGTAGGGACGTGCGCCGTACGCGGAGCCTGGGGTGTCCCCCGGCGGCGGGGCGGAGGAGCGGCTCGGCGGCCGCCGTCACGCGGAGGGCGTCCATCGCCGACGCGCGGCGGGCAAGGGCCAGGGGGCGGCGGCGGCGTCCGAAGGGGAGTTGGCGGAGGCTAGCGCAGCTCTGACCTGCGATGGCGCGAATGGCGGTGGGTGCGGCGAGTGACGAGGGGAGGAGGCCATGGGTCGCCATGGTTGGGGTCAGCTCGGCCGCGTGGCTTTGCGCGTGCTAATAAAATAACGAAACGTCATTGACCCATTCAGATTAAGCAAAAAACGAAGAAATAATTTTTTTCGAATTTTATGTTCCTGCTTAGAAACTTTGCAATCAAGCCCTTCCCTAAGTGAAGACCATGCCAACAAACCTGCGTACACCGCACCGTTCTCTTCAAGATATAGGTAATAGACTACGGAAGATAGGGACCAAAGTTTAATTTCTTAGAATTGGCGGGGGCCGCGCGAACGCGTACCCCCTCTACCACAAATTATGACGTCCACTCTCCCACTTGGGGAGATGGTAAGCCAGCGCACCCGCCAAGTGCAATGCGGGCCACTGACCTAGGCCACGGGCCTTCCTGATCGCCCGTCGACCCCGTCCAGGTAAGTATGGAGCAACGGGGCACGGGGCGCTAGTTTTATAGCGGTGGCTCGCGGCGCAGTCGGCCTCGGCAGCCGAGGTGGTACTAAACTCTCGCGCACTGATCGAACCGAACCAAAAGGATTCTCTCCCTCCGCTGCTCTGCCGCCGAGCCTTACTGGGCCACAACGAAGATTTGGGCTTTTCTTCTTCTGGGCTGCTATTGCTTCCGTGCGCGTGGAGCGACGGATCGAATAAAAGGCCCAACGTTCGTGTTAACGGGCTTCTGCGGACGAGAAAAAGGCCGCGTGTGACTTTCCTCTCTGTTTTTTATACTTTTTTTTCCCTCCATACTCATATTAGATGATGTTTAGGACAAGATTTGGGTCAAACCTTGGGAATATAAATCATAAATAACTTTTAAGTCGTTGAGTTTAGAAATGTGAAAATCATATTAATAGATTTGTCTTGAAAATTACTTTCATAAAAGTATACATCTATAACTTTTTAATAAATATTTTTTATAAAAAATAGTAGTCAAAGTTGTGCTTTGGAGACCGTGTCGCTGTCCTAAACATCATCTAATATAAGTAGATTGCTAGCCGAATGCTCAACAGTCATTGTCATTTTTTTTAGGGCAATAGTCATTGTCATTGTGCGCTGCTCTCATGGGTGAATTGTTCTCCTGATTTTCGAAAAAAAGTCCCAGCAGTTGGATGGTTTTCATGAATTTTGTACAGTCCGATACCACGTTGCAAGTAGGAAGCATCGTTATTATCTCTACCAAGAATACGTATGCTGATACACTACCAGCTGGTAATGCGTGGTTCAGAATATCCCTGCGTTCCTCCGGTCCTCCCCCACCTCGGCTTCAAATTGCTAATTCAGACGGCGCACGATCGCCGCATATCCTCGTGTAAATGCGCATCTTTGACAGTGAGTGCGAGCGCGCAGAGGAGCGGGAGCCTCCACTTGCCGGGCTTGCTTGTCGTCAGATACGTGAAAACAACCCTATCGTTTCGGCAGGTGAATCTGACCCAGGAGCGGAGCTCGGCCTCGGCCTCGCGCCGCAGACCGGATTAGCGTCCAGGTCCATGATCCTGCATCGTCCCTGATGAGCCTGTGTTTCCAAGCTACGGACTCCTGTTCGCATGACTTATACTTAGCCAGGCAACAGTATAAGCTCAGCATTTCTCCCTCGCAACGAATCAACACGGGTCAAGCGAACAGGCTATGTGGTGAGCCCGACGGCATGAACAGGCAAAAGGCTGCATCGTCCCCCAGTCCAAAGCTCAAAAACCAGCAAGCAAAGCAAATACTGTATACTTTTTTCCAGTTCCGGTGATTCACCGTGCTTTCCTCGCAACCAAGAAGAGTCAACCATTTAATTTCAAAAAAAGAAGAGTCAACCAAACAGTAGTAGCCGGCAATTACAGAGCAGTGTCAAAAGTCAGAAGACAAAAAAGAAAATGAAAAAAGGGGGTCCAAGATTGGATTGGTTTGGTTGCTCGCTCATCAGATGAACAGATTCATCATCATCTCTCTCTTTACACAAAAAATCTAATAATCCACAGCTGGCCTTCAGACAAACGGTGGGATTCGCCGGCGGGTGGGTGGGGCGGTTGGTGGGTCAACAGAACAGCAGCAATCAGTCGTCCGCTCAGCCGGCCGGTCAGTAGGCGGCGGCGGCGGTGGCGGGGTCGGTGCAGCGGCGGGCGCAGAAGTTGGGGACGCGGTCCATGCACTGGTACACCGGCGGGTCGGCGCTGAGTGCCGACTTGACGCAGTTCCGGCAGGCCGGGTGGCACCCGCGGGGCACCGCGTCCAGGCACTGGCACCGCGGCGGGTTCGACTTGGTGCACCCGCCGCAGCTGTCGCAGCACGGCCACACCCGCACCACCGGCTTCCCCCGGCTCGCTAGCTCCCCTCCTCCTCCTCCTCCTCCATGTCCTGAAGCCATAGACAGATTCCAACTGGGTAAGCCAAACCGACGGGTCGAGCAATTCTTGGATTCACACATGTCGAGAAAAAGAAGCGACTTTTGGGGGCAAGAACAGAGAGAAGATCCGGTACCTTTGCTCTGAACATGGGAGTGGTGGTGGTGGTGCCTGTTGCTGGATTGCGCGAGCACGGCGAGCAAGGCGAGTGTGAAGAAGAACACTTGGGTTCTCATGTTTGCTCCTCTCCTCAAGAATTGGTGTTGGTAGCGACTGACGAGCCTCCTCTCCTCGTTTCTTCTCTTCTCTTCCGATTTGTGCTTGGTTGGACTGGAGTTGCTGCTTATCTATCTGTACGCGGCTAATAGAAGCCTTCATTTTTTTATAGAAGGTGAGGGAAACCCGGGGACCCCTCCGCGGGGACACAGGCGCCACCAAAGCCGTGTGCGTTCGCGCGCCCACTGATAAGCGAAAGCGAGCAATTGGCAATAGAGAAAGAGAAACGGTCAAATTGTAGAAGAAACCCTATACTATGATTAAATTGAAGGGGATCTTACCGACAATATGGGAGATGCTATGCGACTAAAATTCAAAACTAACCAATTCGATGCATTTTATACTCAGGCTGGAGGATTGTCTAATAAGTGTCTGCCTTCTTCTAACTCATGCTATTTTACCCGCATTGGTTGGTCTAGTTTATTCATTTTGACAACGACGGCTCCGTGGTAAGACTCATGACCACTCATTGCCGTCTTTCTAATCCAACAATGCCAATTGGTTGGCATCGATTGCCATCTATTATCTATCAGAGATAGCTCTAATGTTGCCGGTATATGCCTTGTCGCCTTTGGCATCTCTTGATCCAAGGGAGATCTCGAGCCCCAAGTACCATTGAATTTTTAGCAAAGCAGGATTTCACATGAATGTAACATAGAAATTCCAGATATACTTATTCTTGAGCCTTTTCCATTGTTAGACCAATTTTTTTTTCTCGTGAAATTCTTATGGCTTTCCCACCACATCTAGTGTAAGTAAAACATGAGCCTATTTTCGATTTGTAGACAACATAGGTGCCCTAGTGAGAGAATAGCAGACTCGATAACAGGAGGGTGTATGTGCAAAAAGAACGGCAACGATTGATAAGTCCGAGTGTCCCGGTCCCCCTTCCCTTCACATGCGGAAATGAGTCACCGGCTCACCGCGGATAAGATCGAGGCGTACCACCACTTTCGTGGGCCAGGCCGACTTGTCCATCTTGCAAATTGCGTCCCCATCGTGCAGCGCGGATCTCATGTGCCGCCGGGGTCACAGCCCACCACGCTGCTTCTGCTTGGTTGGAGCAACGTGTTACGGAGTACTCCGTACCAATTTACCATGGGCACAGAAGATCCGAGGACGTGACAGGACACCGCGGCGACAAGAAAATGTCGAAGACGATATCGATATGCACGGCCACGTCCGCGCCTCCGGCGAGACGGCCGCGGCGGATTTGCTTTACCTTTTCCAAGAATTTATAACACAGGATAATTACTTCAAATATTTTGACTTGACCGGAAGAATGGAGACCAGAAAAGTGCGCTCACCTCTCACGATCGTTGCCTCGTTGGAGAGCCCTGAAGGGATATACTCTGGCACGACTAACGATTCCTTTGCAATAATTGGCGGTTGTGATGGTGGGAATAGGAAATACCGGGAGCATGTGTGTCACATTTGATCTTGGCTTCGTTTTTTCGGTATTTTTTTTAGAATAAATTACATCTACCATACACCAACTTGTAACGATGTATCATTTTAATCTAACAAGTTGTAAAATGCGCAAATAGATACATTAAGTTGTCATGTAATATCATATACGATCCAAATATAGACTAATTTGGACAAATGGGCAGCATGATGTTATAATTTCGTTCAATTTTATATGCAAATAAGCTATGCATCCGTTTTCTTATTTCATTTGAGCCATTCTCCCATACTTGTGACCGGTTGACCATCACTAACTCCTAAATATACCATCGAATTCATGTTTCTCCTGATGCTCAACTCTGCACCGGCCACAAACCATGTATCAAGACAGGCAGCGGCAGTGTCGCACCTGCCATATATACCCGCCGGCAACGGCGAGGCTTCCTATGATGCTCACCTGCTAGACGTCATCCCCATGGTCTGCAGCTTCATCGATCTTGCTCGGCCAGTGTTATACGAGGCACGGAGGCAGCCCATGCTCAGGAGAAAATTCTAATCAAGGAAGGTTTGCACATTTGTTTACAGATGAAGTGAACTCTCACATGTTTGTCTAAGCGCATTTGTTGACAGATGAAAAGAATCATAAAAAAACTAAACCCTCAAAATGACTGGAGAAGGGAATCAAATGTTATTTGCAAATTAGTGATCAACGTTTTTTGTAAAAGAATGACCACAAAAGTGAGTGCGTGTATGACACACTCAACCATCTGGCAATCTGCATCATATATACTACTACCATGGTAAAATACGTTAACATAGTACACCTAAGACCGTATACGCACATAACATACTACTTCTAGCGTTTAATTGTACATTTTACAACTTGATAGACTAAAGTGATACAACATTATAAGTTGTTGTATGGTGAGTGCAATTTACTCTTTTTTTGTATGTAATTATAATTGAGAATCTCCGTATCTGACGAGAATCTCTTTTGTTATTTTACCTGACACGTCGACGGCGGCTCATTCGCCACCTTACCTTGGCTTTTGCCCAAGATCATCAAAGTGGCAATGCTCTTTTTATCAAGAGAAGAAAAAGTGGTACTGCTAGTGCTTTTTACTCTGGGTTGCGCTTGCGCATGTAATTGATAAATTTTTACTGTCCCAGCCCCTAGAGAAGTGGCATGTGACTAGTACTCAATTTGCGTGTCATTTGATCAAAAGTCATAGAAAATTAGAAATACCACCTCTCCGGCCAAGTCATTTTTCTTTATTTTAGGGAATCTCCGTCCAACTCCTTGTCGGCAGCTGTGCTGAAGAGACTGATTGATTTGCTACCAAAATCTTGGCATGCTAAAGTTTTGGCAAGCCAAAAGTTAGGCCAAAAACTTGCCATCACTTTGGCAAGTCAAATGTGAGGTATGGACAACTTTTGGTAGACAACCAAATAATAGCCAAAGAATTGGCCGGCCAAAGTTTTGGCATGCCAAAATATTGGCCCTAAACCAAGCAGGTCCGAAATGCCGGAGATCTTGGGCGAAAGAAGTCGGATCCACTCATGATTTGGGCCGAAAACCGGGGCAATTCTCTTTTTTCGGGGGAAAGTGAGCCTGCTTGCTGTATAACGGGCCAACTCACCAAGGGCCGCCAAGGAAAATCCAACCCACCACCACCAAGCATCGCCGCGCCCGGTCCAACGGGCCAGAATAGTTTCAACCCATCAACCGAGCCGAGCGCGTCTCAGCCCAGCTACTCGGCGGCCTCTTTCCGCAATCCTATTTGTTTTCCCCCATCACCCGCGAGCGAGCGAGCCCCTTCCACCGCCAGCCTTCCCATTTGCCACCACCGCCCACCCAAACGCCGGTGAACGTCGCCGTAATCGGTGCCGCCGCCGTTCCACCCTCGCCGGAGCCGGAGCCGGAGACGAGTGATGCCGCCGCCGGCCGCGCGCACGTTTGCCATTTTCATAATTTCTTTTTTTTAGCATTCTCTCGCCACAAATTGATCGATTGACCTCATGTAATGTATTTTTTGGTAAAATCGCTGCTACAACGAACCAAACATCACTTGTACATACAAAGTCCAACCCACGACACACAAGTACATACATACACGAGCGTCGTCTACGAGCAAGCACCATGGACCCCATCCCAGGATTCCCAGCTAATTAATCCTTGCTAGCTAGAGCGAGCGACACGACGACATGGATACTAAATATATCATACACCTTTTTATCTAAAATTACTAGCTAGCCGCTAGCTAATGATCCTGCATGCAGCTTTGCTGATTGATTGATGGATATATATATATATATATATATATATATATATATATATATATATATATATATATATATATATATATATATATATATATATATATATATATATATGATCTCACCAGCTAAGCGGCGGAGGCGCACTCGATGTCGCCGGACTTGTCGACGGCGGCGCCGACCTTACCGGGGCTGACGGTCTTGTACGAGTACCTGGTGGCGACGAACGCGTAGAACACCAGGTTGACGGCGCCGATGCACGCCAGCAGCCAGTAGAAGAGGTCGATCCGGCTGTGGTTGAGGTCCTTAGCGAACCAGCTGGGCCTGTCGCCGCGGGAGCTCGCCCGGTCCGCCGCCGTGATCACCAGGCTGCTCAGGAAGCTGCCGGCGCCGATGACGCTGAGGTAGAGCCCGATGCCCAGGCTGCGCATGTTGTCGGGGACCTGGTCGTAGAAGTACTCCTGCAGGCCCACCAGCGCGAACCCGTCGCCGACGCCCATCAGCGCGAACTGCGGCACCAGCCAGAGCACCGACATGGACGCCGGCGCCGGGGAGAGGAGGCGGCGGCGCTCGACCACGGCGGCCACGGCCAGCGCCGCGATCGCGAGCGCCATGCCGATGCCGACGCGCTTCAGGATGCTGATGCCGCGCTCGCCGCCCGTGGCGCGGCGGAGGTAGGGGACGAGGACCTTGTCGTAGGCGGCGACGGTGGCGATCATGCCGACGGCGGAGAGCGCGAAGATGGACGCCGGCGGGAGCACGAAGTGCGCGCCCATGCGGCGGTCCATCACGCTGCCCTGCTTGATGAAGAAGGTGGACACCTGCGCCGCCGCCATGCCGAAGGGCAGCGTCGCCACCCAGATGGGCACCATGGCCAGCACCAGCTTCGTCTCCTCCACCTGCGTCACCGTCGCCAGCCGCCACGGCCCGGCCGCGTCATCGCCGCCGCCGTGCTCCACTATGGCAGCCTTGTCCAGGAACCTATATACACACACGGCGTAGCACATCACATATTTGCATCACACTCAACCACTGTTCGTACGTGCTCCACAAAAAGGGAAAAACATTTTCATCGTAATAATGCTGGCTGGGTTGCTGCTCAATTTTTTTGCTTTTCAAGATTTCTTCAAGATTTGTTCATCCAAAAGAAGCAGATGGATCGAAATGGATAACTCGCATCGCAATCACTAGTCACTAGCGACGGTTGCTACAATTCTAGCAGAATTGCATTTCACGGTCGTCGCTTTAATTAACTGCGAAAGAAAGAAAGAAAGAAAAGAAAAGAAAAGAAAGAAAAGGCCGTTCGAGGAAGGAAAGCAACGTGAGTTGTTGCATTAGTACATACCGAAGCTGGTGGGTGTGGCAAAGCAGCCTCTTCTTGATACTCTGCGGCTTGGGCTCGTAGAGCTCGGCGGCGTCGGCCGGCAGCCGGAGGCGCCTCTTCTTGACGGCGGCGACGACGACCTGGAGCAGCGGCGTGAGCGGGCTGCCCTCGGGCACCCTGTAGCGGTAGAAGCGCCAGCCGGCGAGGAAGACGATGAGCGAGGCGGCCATGACGGCGGCGAGCACGAGGCTGGCGGCGCCCCACCCGATCTTGTCCTGCGCGTAGACGATGACGGTGACGCCGAGGAGGACGCCGGAGCAGAGCGCGCAGTTCCACCAGTTGAAGAAGGACATCTTCTGCACCCGCTCCGCCGCGTGGCTCTCGTCGAACTGGTCGGCGCCGAAGCTCTCCAGCGCCGGCTTGTGGCCGCCGGTGCCGATGGACACCAGGTAGATGCCGACGAAGAAGAGCGTCTCGTGCAGGTGCAGCGAGTGCTCCGGCTTCAGCGCCGGCGACAGCTGCGCCGTGGCCAGCACCATCAGACCCTGCAAGACCACGAAATGGAATTAAATAAAATGCATGCGAATGAATTCTGCAGTGGCGGTGGAGAGGAATTATTGAAGGAGGAAGCTGCCGACCAGGAGGTAGACGACGGTGGAGCAGACGACGGTGGAGAACCGGCCGAGGTAGCCGTCGGCGAGGAAGCCGCCGAGCAAGGGCATGAGGGTGGTGACGCTCATCCAGTAGTTGACATTCTCGGCGGCGACCTTCATCTCCTCCTGGAGCACCTTGGTGAGGTAGAGCATCAGGCTCGTCGCGATCCCGAAATAGCTCAGCCTCTCGCTGAACTCAATCACTGCCAGCCATGCAAAAAACATAGTATATATACGGAATCAGTAATTTTTTGGGTTCTATTTTGGGGAAGAGGCCGATCGAAGAACACGCCGATCGAGTGAAAAACAACTGGTCTGCCGGGTCGGTGAATCTGATGGTGATATATCTATCACTCACGGATGATGAACATTGCGGCCTTCCAGGCGCCGGTGTCGGAGCGGGAGGGAGGCCTGCCGCGGTGATCGACGGAGGAGTCGTGCACCGCCCATTCCCCGGGGTCCTCCATGGCACCGACCCTCAAGCTTTTCTCCATCGTCTTCCCCGGCTGGCAATCGAAACCAAACAAGCAAATCCTTTTGGTCTAGAAAAATCAAACCAAAAGGCCGGAAATCCTCCGACGAAAAGACGGCGAATTCCTTTGCCAGTCAAGAGGAGGCCGGCCGGGGAGGGGCGGTTGCTTTGTTTTCGATCTAGTATGTTCTTTTGGTGAGTCTGAGAGGCTGAGATCGAAGAGGGAGGGGGGGCCTTTATATAACCCCCTCCGTGGGGCCCACACGTCAGCACGGCCAGGGAAATGGGAAAGCGTGTGGGAGGAAAAGGCAGGCAGCCTCGCCTCCCAGAGCTCTGAAATCTCTCTCTCTCTCTATTGCGGCACCACTGGTCGCTGTTGAGGGAGATAGATGTGCACGAATCGAATCGAGCAAAGGCAGGCCTGCCAATAATTTTTTGGGGAAGAAAAAGGCGAATCCATGGAGGGAATTTGTTAATCTTGCAATTATTCAGTAAAGAGGTAGCACTAATATAATGGGAGGGATTGCTGGTCTGGTCTGGTACCACGTCGTATCAGCGGAAACGAGCCAGAGCAAACGGGGTGCTGTACTGTATCTACTGATGGTTGCGAAGATGGCAGGGAATCTACTCCTAAAAAAACTATTTGGAAATCTATGGGATGTTATTATGATGCTAATTAAGTGCGTGGTAGTAGAGAACAATATCTCCTGGCCATCTTTGGCAACTTCTTCTGTTCATCACAAACAAGATATATCATATACTGTATATACAAGTAATCGATCTCCAAACCTCATTCATCCAAGAGACGTCGTCAAGCTCTGACGCTGTGGACATCTCGGCGCAATAAGACAGATGGAGGAGAGACACTGTGTAACGTCTGCATTCAATAAGACAAGCTGCAAGCTGTAGCAGATCACCGCTCCGGTTTCTGTTGCAGAAGTCAGAGGTCCAAACGCCAGCCATCAGCAGCAAGGTCACGCGCTTGGTGCTGCCATAGATGATGCAATCGCGATGGCTGGATCTCTCGCCCTGCCAGTATGATCAAAGCAAAACTGGAATCCAACCTCCGGCGTTGTTATTGCGCAGGCATCCAGCCACAAATCTGGGTGTCCGAGGACAAGGTTTATTGGGGTTGTTTGATTGGCAGCAACAGCTTCAGTTTTTGGACCGTGGCCCTGTTTGGATTCAAGTGTTAGTGTTAGTTTGGAGCAAAATAACACTAAACTAACACTTTAACACTTTAGATCCAAACATATGTGTTATTTTGGTGTTAGTTGGGACTAACACCCCCCAAAAAACTAACCCCTCCATGAGGTGGTAATTGGTGTTATTTCTGGTGAGTCCCACCCTATTCACTCCACTTTCTCCTCTTTCAATGATTGTAAAAGTAGCTTTACATGCAAACTAACACAAGGATCCAAACACAATTGGTGTTAGTTTGTTACATGTTAGTTTGGGGTGCTAAAGACTACCACTAACACTAACACTAACACTAACACTAACACTAGAGATCCAAACATGGCCTATGCAAATGAGTGTGAATCTGGTAATCCCTTCGTTTGAAATTACAGGGCGCACATAGTCAAAGAGATCATTCAAGATATGACTACATTACACATCATCATTACCATTTCAAAGACTATATTTAATGTATGCATGCGAGCATGCAAAGTTAAGAGTACAATACTTCTGATGCGCCATTCATGGCCATAAGATAAACACTATATGAAATTGCTTTAAAAAATATGAATATATAAAGATACTAAAGCTGTATCCTATACAATTTTTTTTAAAAAAATCTTAGGTTAAAAGATTATAAAGCTTAAATCTCGAAATGCTTTCCTATCTGATACATTCTGTATTTTTTTGAACGTATGATACATTCTGTATTAGAATACAAAATAATATACATTGCATAAATGAACAAGATATATGCTTTGTTTTAAATAGAGGGAGTAGTTATCTTTCTGCAAATTTGTAACTGAGCTTTAAGATATGCTTGGCCAACCTCCGGTTCTAATTGATAATCTCTAGAAGGTAGCTTTTAAAGAAACTCTCTCTAGAGAAGCAATTACAGTAGGGTACTTTTCTCTCTTTTATAGATTTTTCTTTTGCTCAAGTGGGTCTGACGTCTGAGTATAAATCGGGTTTGTAAGCCCATAGTTTGGTCAGTTTTCTTAGTTTTCTTAGAAGCCCGTTTTTTTAGAGCCGATTGTCTTATTATTGGGGTTAGTGGGTGAACCTTTTTTTGAAAAAGAAAAGAGTTAGTGGGTAAACCTAGAAGGCTACTATAACATGAAGGGTCAATCAGAAGTGATCGACTGATTGTGCATTCTAATCAACAAATTCTTATTCCTGAATATATCGACTAGGTAGCCCATATCCGAGGGAAAAAAATGTTGATTCTACTGTTTCGCGACAAGTACTTCCACCCGAATATTATGTGTGGATGCCATTGATTTATGATACCGATTCTTTTAATGGTTGTACAATCAGTAGCATAAAAGTGACTCTCAGTAAAATGGGTGATCTACTAATATTGTTTGCTTTCCTTTTAGTCGATAAATAGTAAGTAGTTCTTTTTGATAGCTTTAGCAAGAACTTTGAGGTATATAAAAAAGATACTAGTTTGCACTGGTAACTTTAGCAAGAACTTTGAGGTATATAAATTATAATGTGCTTCATTTTCAGCTGCTTAAAAGAATCTGAATGGTTCCTAGCAGCTTTGGATGAAGATATAAGGTAATGTAACTTCCATTTATCAATTTATATTTGACATTATTCGTAGTTAGATGCTAAATTATTTCAAATTTTGTGAGCACTATCTTGCCCGGAACCGCATGGATTCGTGTTTCTAAGTATCTAGTGTTTCATATTGTCATACCGCATTATGATTTTTTTTCGCCTTCAATTTTTTATTTCTCTCCATTTGAGTTGTCATATTGCTTATACCACTTCTTTTGCCCCTTGAATCTCATTTCTAAAAATAAGGTTCTGGTCTTATTTTGATACCACAAACGCAAGTGGACATCTCTAGGCTTGTAATGTAAAACACAGCTCTCAGTTAGTACTCTGAAAAGTTTGACTATCTGCCAATTGTTTTGTTTTCGACAGATTATATATTATTATGTTCAAAACACAAATGGAGCAGCCTGTGAGAGTTTACTGAAAAAATGTAGCTATGTGCAAATAACCTATAAAGTAGTTAGTGGTGGGGGTCATCAGTGTTTGAAATTTTCAAACCCAGTCAAAGTTGGATCATGGATGGGATTTGCTCCAGTACACATTGTCGACCCAAAAGAAAGTTGGCAACAGCCAACAAGACACTAGGGAGGAACTAAGATTTGACGAAAAAGGTGAGCACGCACTGATCGACGAAGTGCAGCCGTGGAGCACAATTATTTTCAAGATCGGACGATAACTACCTGATGTGCCATTTATCTGATGTCACTCACCTAGCTAACCACATCCATTACCTCTGAACCGAATAATTTCATCCACAAATCATACTCCAAATTTGACATGTGCCCATATATAGTATTTATTTATTACCGCGAGTTAAGCTAACCAGCAGTACCTGATTAACGGTAGTTCTATGAACATCACTTTTGATTTTTAACCCAGATTAGTAGCAGTTCTATGCATTGGACTTGCTGAAAAAAAAAGAATAGTGACCGGATCCATGCATGCACTTGCATCGCCGACAACGTCGAGTTGGATGCAATCGGTGACGGATCGATGAATGGATGGATGCGATCCACACCTTTGCTGCCACCACTTTGGTTTTGCTTTAGTCAGTGCCTGCCTCCAACTAAATAATTCTAGCACATGAAAGAAATGCGGCAGAAATTTGAACAGCAAGCTCATATCGAGCTAATTAATCAGTGGATGCTAATGCAGATCTTCAGCCGCCACCGGGAACTGCTCCGGGTCCAGGTACAAAGTATTTTTAGGTAGGGCGCTGGCTGGTCACTGGCATGTGGGTCCAACTGAAATCATGCCATTGTTAAGAGCCCGTTTATCAATAACTGTTTGTAAACCGATTTGGATCGCCATACATGGTAGCAGTTCTCTTGGCAAGTGATGTCAAGAACTTTAGGTTGATCGGTCCGGGCTTGTGGGAGCATGGTAATCAGTTGTACCTATCTGGCCACAGTGTACTCTCCCATTATGAGCATCATCAGACTCAAAACTACTGTCAAGTCGTCATGTTGAAGGATACTATATTGTCATTGTGCTTTCAGTAGATCGTGTGAAGCTATCAGGCTTTGACATCTTGAAAAGCCGAGGTTAGTGAGGGGGTGCATCACTAATCTGTGTATAGTGGCGCCAATCCACGTGTCGATCGATCGTTGATGCAATCTGAAATGTCAATAGACATGTGCCTTGAAGAAAGGATCATGTGCTTTCTTAGGTCTGTTAGCGGTCATTCTGAGCCAGATGGATGGATTGATCGGATATGTAAAGTGTGTTAAAAATATTACATGATCGATTTGAAACGCCGATAAGGTTAGAGCGTTGAAGATATGGATTGATATGCTTTGTTGAAGTGGTCTGGACTCTGGAGGAGTAGAAAAGATAAATGCTTAAGCCAGATACTATTTGATTGAAATTTGTATTACTTGAAGGGATTTGATTTGTAATGCTTGGAGCGAAACTTGGTACTCCCAGTTTTAAAAATGCAACTGACAAATTAGTTTAGCAGTTGTGAATAAGGATAATTCCTTTCTCTTTCTGTCCTTTATTTTTTTCCAAAAAAGAAGAGGAGCGTTCATCCTCACGTCCTATATAAATTTGGGTGCCTTTCTTCTTTTCACTTGCGTAAGTGTTAGGACTCCATGTTGTCACCATTGCACCTGCAATGCAGAGAGTCTTATTCTAGTAGTTGACTTAAATCAATACCATCCTCACCAAGATGTGCACAAATTCACTTTTGTGCCTTCGGTTGTGGAGCATGAAATTCTCAACCAAAATCTCATGATGGGAGCAAAATGATTAGCTCCAAGTTTAGTGGGTAATCTTCTGGTCAACCCCTGGCCTACATATACTAACCAAACCTGCATCTAGAGAGGAATTGGAATTGGAATTGGAATAAATATTTAGTGGTAGATTGCACCCCAGCCACAAGTGAGTATTTTATTATCCTGGTCATAGTGAATGTTCAGCACGGGTCTAGTCTAACCCCTGATGAGGACAAGCATATGGATCGTGGGATGAAACCTTCTTTTCCATGATAGGCAGGTGGTGCCTACACAAACACTTCTTAATAGGATAAATTCAAAGAATCAGAATGTAGCCATATTTTATTGGAGAATGTAACCATTGGAGTACCAAATTGGCAACATATAGTTCATGACAGGAGCATTAGCACATTTGTGAATGAGGATTTGTGGTAGCCAGTAACGAGCTACCTTGTTGCTCATGCATCAAACACGCACTTGCTTGTCCAAAGAGCGCCTCACGTCGATCCATCCATCATGCGAATGGTAATTTTTTTCATCTGGGTTCAGTTGATCAGCATGTTTTCCTTGCCAAGCGTCAAGCAATGTCAACCAATCAAATGAGTTGGGTTGTCATGTAAGTATGTAACCCCAGTAAACTCTTCAGAAATAAATTAAAGCACATGGTTAATTGCCACCTGCATGATGGATCACGATCAGGGCCAAGGCTGCCTGCCACTGGAACCGGAGAGGAAATGCATTGGACTTGATCCTACGATCAAAAGCCAAACTGAGGTTTCTAGAACTGCTTTGCTTTGGCCTGCAAAAAGGAGGTATGGAGAAAGCAGGTCAATGACTGTGCACATTCTCGATGGGCGAGGTGACAGAACAGGATTCGGCAAACGTTTTGCGTCGCTGAGAATCCCCGTTTGAGGAGGTTCTACAGTTGACGAACGATCTGCACGATCTCATCATTCGCTATCACTTGCTGCGGCGAGCATCTGTGCAAGTGCCGGTTGCCTGAAAAGGTTGACTGATTTTTGTGTGGACAGAACATGTTCTTCTTGGCAGCAGCTGCTGCTGCAAATGGAGATCGCAATTAGATAGGGGGTGCAGTCACAGTTCACAAGGAACTGACACTGACAGAGTGACAGTGGCAAGGCTAGCCATATCTCTGATGGCTCATTCGTTCGTTTCGTTCTTCAGATGATGCTCTTCTGATTTGGTAATACTCTCAATCTCATTTCTGAAAGAGTGGGCATCTGAATAATGTGTCGCAGTCCTTGCAGAAAGCGTTAGGGTGTCGCAAAATGAATCCGCCGAGAGTGATGCATGGGTGCGAAACCAAAATTAACAGGGAATTTGGCGCTTCCAACCTTATCTTGGAAGGTTCCTGTGTTCTTCAGACCGTTCAAACTTGGTGATATTAACAGGTTGGTCCCTGAAAGACCGGCATGTGCACAATTCGACGTCGACTCTGCAGAGAGCAACGAAAAAACGCGGAATGCATGAAGAGGTAGAAAGTGTCGCAGTAGCGAGAGTTACACATGGTTTCTACTGACAGCGAAGATGCAGTTCCAGAGTGCAAGCTGGAAAGAAGTTTATGCTAAAGCTGAGAGCAGAGAATTGATTCTGTCAGATGTATTAGCGACAATAAACCACATGATAAGCTCAAACCATGATGCGTTACGCAACACGAACTACTGGAGTATGGTTCGTGAGAAGGACATCGTAAGCCGTGTAGTTGAAGCAACGAGAGAATGAATTAATAGGACCAGCAAATGGGCAAAAAAGAACATGAAGAACAGATGAGCTGTGCAGCCTGGAAGAACAGAACGTGGAAACATAAAAAATGGATGGATACGCTTCAAGTTCCTTAAAAGTAAACTCATTTAGAATTAGAAATACAAACCTACAAACCTGATTTTAGTTTTTCTGATAATCAAGAACGTATCAGGATAAGCATACTGAAAGATAACATGGACATGGTTCTGAAAAAACTGTAGTAAATCTGCCAAACGAGTCTCTACCTAAATCTTGCAGAAAGGGACATGGGGTGGAATCACACTTCACAAGGTACTGACACTGAGAATGCTGGATGCTGGTAGGATAAGGTGATTTCTCGATTGGGCATCTGAATTATCTGTCCCAATCTTAGCACAAATATAAAACAGTGTCGCTAAATGAATCGGCCGAGAGTGATATAAGAATGCAAAGACAGAAACAAGGGGTATATTCACAGTTATTAGGGAACTGACACTGACCAATGACCACCCTTATCTTTTAAGGTTCACAAGAAAAATGCTGTAAAAACCTCCTGATATTATCAACTTGGCTCCTGAAAGATCTGGCATCTGCATGATTTGTCGTTCTCCCAGCAGAAAAGGAATTTTATGTCGCGAAATGGATCAGATGAGAGCAATATTATGATATAAAGCCATATATGAACATATCAAAAGTTCGAAAGGAGGTTAAAGTACTTGGCACGAGTTATGCATGATCGCTCACTACTGACAGCGAAGATGCAGCTTTACAGTGCAACTGGAACGAGGGCTACGCTAAAGCAGATAGCTTAGAACTGATTCTGTCAGAATGGAACAACTAGACATAACAGAGTAAGATCATGATGCATACCACGAACAGAACTCCCATGAGAATGTATCAACAAGGGCCAAAACGAACAGTACAAGCAGCAAGAGAACGTATCAACAACACACGACCTGTGCGGCGCAGTTTTGAAGAACCTAGTCTGGAACATGGATGGATGTTCTAGCACAGAAATCAAAGTGTCGGATAATACCACAAACTCATGTAGAAATACAAAAAATATCTGATTTTGTTCTTCAGTAGAACGACTATATTAGGATAGAAGACTGAAAGAAAACACACCCTCAAAGCAAGTCTGCCAAACACCGGTCTACCAAAATTTTGAAACTACACATCATATCTACCTGAAAGGAGAATTTCTTTGCAGAAGTATGAATTGTGATTACAACCCCACCAGAATTACAGGCCAAAAGGAGTCAAAACAACCTACATAACACCTACAGTGTTGTAAGATCCATAATATTTTCCTTTTGCATCATCACCACTGTATCTTTGTTTGCCCCTAGGAAGAACAGCATCCTTTCTTTGTAACACCAGATGAATCAGCAACATTGATGGTGGTTCCTTGACCTGGAGGTCCACTGCCCGCTGCCTCCTGGGCAGCAAGTGCCTTCTTGCTTATGATTTGATGAATATCAGCAAGGATAGTCTGAAATGCCTTCTCAACATTCAGGGCTTCAAGCGCTGATGTCTCCAGGAAGGACAGGCCTTCCTTCTCCGCTAATGCCTGGCCATCTTCCTCTGGAACCGATCTCAGGTGGTTCAGGTCCGATTTGTTACCAACCATCATGATCACAATGTTGGAGTCTGCATGATCGCGGAGCTCACGAAGCCACCTCTGGATGTTTTCAAATGTCTGCTTCTTTGTGATGTCGTAGACTAAAAGTGCACCCACTGCTCCTCTGTAGTAAGCACTAGTGATTGCACGGTACCTCTCTTGCCCAGCAGTATCCCATATCTGAGCTTTGATGGTCTTCCCTTCTATCTGTAATGCAAGTACAAACTCAGTCAGAACAAGTGACACAATGATAATGTTTGAAAAACTTAAATTTAAACCAGCTAACAAAAGAAAACTGTGAAAATACCTATACATTGAAGCAGAAAAATAAGCAAAAGTGATGATCATTTATGGCAAATAAAACAACAATGAAAGTAGATAACCAATTACAATGGAATATAAAAACAAGGTGACGTAGTCACATATATCCCAAATTTTGTTTTATGTACTAAATTAATCAAAGAACTAGTCTTGACAAAAGAAACCATGTTTTACATAGCAAGGACAAATCCAGTAAACGGCAACAGCAGTCATTAACTCATGAGTCATGAAGTCATAATATCCATTATGCCAGACAATTCCCTGTTCTGAAATATTCCTAGCCAAGATACACACTTGTATGTTCTCCACAAATTGCTCGTTTTCATACCAGGCTGAACAGACCAGTTTTTTTTTTACCCACTGGCAAAGGTGATACTTTCATGATTAATTTGCAATCACCGATGATAAACACAATTGCATATGCTTGAAATCAACATGCGGAAGAGCTACAATTAAACCACAAGTATATAGATATTTTATCCATTGGGATTAAAACAATGTGAGTGAACTTGAGTACATGAATTTATAAATTCTGAGCATTATAGCTTAAAACAGTAGAAGACAACCAGCAAACAAGTGTAAGCTCCAGCCTGTTATTGGATGGTGAGACAAAACAACCAAATAAAAAGAGGGCAAAGAAAACAGATATTTAAGTCACAGACAAAACAAATGAGCATAACAGAAAATTATGTGTATTTGGATGGAGTTTAGACAGACAAGCCGAGAAACCTCTAAACTGAATGACACATCAACAAAGTGCATGCAACACAATATAACCGACTTTTTTTTTAATGGTGGTAGTTGGTTGTACTATTGCACTGTTAACTCAGAATCATTAATGCAGAAAATACACTAAAGTGCAGCAGTACTAGTTTACTATCTGAAGCCACAAAATTCCCCAGGCAAGTCTTTATGTAAAAACACACCACCACTTATTCAATCATTCAGTTAGAGCTTAAACTGCAAAATACTGCACGGCAACCAGCCTGCTGTAGTTTATCTAGACTTCACAAAATCAGGACTATCTATATCTCCAACGACAATTCGTTTTCTTCTCTGCATGTACAAATATGATCCATACAATGTCTATTTCTATCAATTTCCACCTATCAATTACAATCATTCATAACAGCACAGGAAACTTCACAGATCTGATGCATGCTGATACTCGCGCTGTGCATAGGACACGCATCCTCGAAATAATTCTAATAGACCCATCAGCCACATGGATTTAGCTATGCCAAGTTTCTGTCTCCATGGCTACAAGCCCAAACAAACGCCTCTGGTCAAAACGCATGCAGAACGCATCGAATGCAACAAATCCCTCGACTCCACATCTCGAGATTCGAGGGCAGCGAGGGAGCGGCTTTACCTGGAGGGTGCGGGTGGCGAACTCGACGCCGATGGTGGACTTGGACTCGAGGCAGAATTCGTTACGGGTGAACCGGGAGAGGATGTTGGACTTGCCGACGCCGGAGTCGCCGATGAGCACGATCTTGAAGAGGTAGTCGTACTCGTTGTCCACCCGGTGCGCCATCGCCGGCCGAACTACTGCCCGCCGCCGCCTCGGATCCTGCAGCACGCACACGCAGGCCAACGAGATCCACCCAGTTAGAAGGCGAGGGAAACCCGCGCCTCGCCGCGCCGCCGCGCGGATCCATCGGATCGCGTAATGAGGGGAGAGCCGCGGCGAATTGCGCGTGCGTACCTCGGATTCGGCAGGACTCGTGGAGGGATCGGAGGCCCAAGGGATCGAGACGGAATGGTGGTGGCGAGGCGAGGGGCGACGATGATGGGGGAGAGAGATTGGGGAGGAAACCGAATGGAAGCGGGCGGAGACGTGGGCGTAGGCGTCAACAGCGCGGTAGGGGGAGGGAAGGAAATAGTTAATGGATAATAACTCAATCATTGGGGGGCTAAAAGTAAAAACAATCAAGAATAAATAATTAGGTTGTCAGAAAAAACAAAGTGTTTGAATTTTAGGCCTGTTGAGTTCCAAAATTCCACTCCCAAATTTACTATGCAAAAAGAAGATTTCCCGTCACATCAAAATATCATAACATGCATGGAGTACTAAATGTAAATGAAATCAAAAACTAATTGCACAGTTTCGTTGTGCTCTGCGAGACGAACATTTTGAGTCTAATTAATCAATTTTTGGATAATTTTTCACAAATACAAACGAAATGCTATAGTGACGCAATGATTACGAAGTGACATCGTACTCCCAAATTCACCCTTCCAAATTCAACATCTAAACACATGCTTAGTTTGGAGTTCAGAGCGTAACCAGATCTCTCGGGTTCAGTGTTTTTGACGACGCGTCAATGGGGTAAAATAAAGCGAAGAAAATTTGTTGTCTAAACATCATTCACGTTTACGTTGAGTTCCAATCTACGTTTTCGTAATGTGTAAAATGATATGAAAAAAAATTCCCACATGTTTGCATGTTAGTAGTTTGTACTTGTACTTAAAAAAAGATTAATAGCATGTTAGTGGTTGGTACCTGACGAGGTCGTGCATGCGACTCAAAATCATGTGCCACTCGCAATTTTTTAATACTTTTGAAAATAGTTTGAACTTTGAATTGGTCTGGCTTTCTAGTAGTACTGCTATTTCATCAACAGTTCGGGGGTAGATTCGTGCCGTTGCATTTTGACCATGACTGACCGTGGCATGTGGTTCCGTGAGTTCAGACCGCGCCTTCGGCTGTAGCTGTAGCCTGTAGGCACGAGCAATCTGTGCGGAAAAGTTGTGTGCGTGCGTGTTCTGACCTGCCAGCTGAAGGCCGACATGTATGGGATGAAAAACTGCAAATTGCAACACCCCATTAGTCCAGCGTGGCCTGCAACTGTATATTCACCTATTCAGCTGGAGAGTTGACCATCCTCATATTTTTCAGCTTGTAAACTAACTGATTCTTTCTTCCTTAAATGAATTTCAGTGTTCTTACGCATTTTTTTCATTAAAAAAAAACTTAGCCGATTCCTGTGAAGGAAGACAGATTGCCCGTGCAGTAAGAGCATGCCTGCACAAGATACTACGTACCAGAAAGATTGATGAGGTAGAAGTTAGGCATATTTATTGATCTAACTGAAATTCAACCCAATTTACATCCAAAAATACCGAGTCGTTTCTCCATTCCTTCAGGATAGTTCACGATGAGCTCTACAAGATTCAGAACTCAAGAGGTACAGTAGCAATAGGAGAAACAACAGCGTGGGCTCTACAAGATTGCCAAAATAAATTCGTCAACAACCTAGCAGTACAATATTTTTTTTTTCGTTTTCTGCTACCGACAGTAGGGATCAGAAGGATGGGAAGAACTTGTTGAGGTTGAATGGGAGTGAGTAGAACTCCTCGCTGCGCGGGTCTGTCTTAAACGACCTGAATCTGTCCCAGAAATGGTGCCCCCGGTCCTTCCTCACGGTGCTGTCACGCCTGTGAAGGGTGTTGTCCAGAAAATATGCTACAGCGCCTCCAACAAATGCTTTCGACGAGAATACCACGTTGATGATATCATTGAACTGGACACGAGCAGAAGAAAAAAACATGAGTTAGTTTGCAGTGTATCAAAGCACTAAAACTATGATAATATTCAGAAGCATTCGCTTGCTTTGAAATTAAACGGCAGATACAGCTTCCTAATATACCTACTAATACTGATGAGTGATGACAGTACATGTTATTTTTGCGAACAGACGGCACTCAAATGAGTACAATGACAAAAGAATATGAGATGGAATCTATTAGGATGCATGGGTATCATAAACTTTAACACTAG
This sequence comes from Echinochloa phyllopogon, assembly GCA_033239725.1. Lineage (NCBI taxonomy): Eukaryota > Viridiplantae > Streptophyta > Magnoliopsida > Poales > Poaceae > Echinochloa > Echinochloa phyllopogon. The sequence continues at coordinate 1,997,916 of BTCW01000009.1, read as the reverse complement.
CTGTATACCTTTTGTCAAGTACTATTTGGTTACCAACTATTATACACAAAAAATCAAATATGGCACCAGGATACAAGATCACAAGAACATGACTCCTGGTGCAATAATATCAGACTTCCAGATCAAGGTGGCATGCCGAATGAGCAAGGTAGAACAAGTATAAAACTTCCAGATCAGCTTGTTGCTCTTAATGTAAAAAGATTGAATTTTGATTGAACTTGGTCTTACCCATCTTGCATGTGTGTGTACTGGACCAAAGCCTGCAACAGAGGTGTATTCATTGAAATACTGTGGCACTGACAACCCCATAAACAAAGAGAATCCAAGGATGAATTTTGTTCTGAAGCTATTAAGGTTGCAGAACTGAAGGAACCCAACACCTGCCATGCCTGTTTGCACAGGAGAACGGACCATTTTTATCATAATTGAACCATCTTATACCAAAAAGATGCGATCTTTAAAATTTGCAATTTGCTTTGTGCTACGTACCAACATATGCGAAGAGAAGACAATATATAGCTGCAATAATTGGGCCGGGAATTGATGCAAAAACAGCTCCAAATTTCCCTACAGAGGCAGCACAAATTCTCTATGATTAGATACAGCTGATTATAGCCAGAAGTGCAGGAGCATAGTATGAATTGCTCTAGTGTATTTGTCCAGATAACAAACTTAAACAATTCCAGCCTTAAAGTTAACTACTTAACACGAAGTATTATGGCCCAAAGCTGAATACATGGTTACATAAAAGCATGAGGCTTACCAAGAATGGAGAAGAATATCATAAATCCAGCAGAAATCTGCACAACACGTCTACTACCAACACGTGTCAAACCGAGCAACCCAGCATTTTCGCTGTTCCAGAACAATGCAAACTTTAGACCAATATCGAATAGAATTCAGATCACAGCATCACACAAAAAACCAGTTGCAGCAGTCATCTAGAATCTACTTACACAGATACAGAGGATCCATTAGCTGTTCCGAATAAGCCGCCCAACAAAATACCAACACCCTGGAATGGCACATAGACAAATTAATCAGATAAGACTCACATGTCATCCAAATTTTTAGATACACTTAACTGCAAGCAAAGGATTTTAGATGATACCTGCCAACCGATGCCACGGCTCATGACAGAAGGAGGGCATGGAGTTGCACTGGCATACCGTGAAACGGCAATGAATGCACCAGTAGACTACATGATGCAGTAAGGAGCATTAGCTTGATGATATGCAGTACCATCTAGGATAAGAAAGCTGTAAACAAATATCATGGGGTCATCCGAACAATATACCTCCACAAGAGCAACGAAGGAAGCTGCCATCATAGCAAAAGCTTGACCAGCATCAAAGGTCGGTGCTCCCCACTGAAACGGATATGGTACACTTATCCTGCAATTCGTGGATCGATAACTTAGATTAAGGCCCTGTTTGTTTCCATAGTGCTAAAGTTTAGCACAACACTTTTTTACTAAACTTTAGCAGATTGGATCCAAACAGGTGTGCTAAAAGGTGCTAAAAGTGACCTGCTAAACTTTAGCACTATGGAAATCCTTAGCACCTCAAAGGGGTACTAAACTTGCTAAAAGTGCTTCCTGGTGGGTATTTTCCACCTAGTACCCCTCCCCCGCGGGCCCAAGGGCAGTAAATAAGGGTAATTTGGTCTTTCATTCCTCTATGTGCTAAACTTTAAGACCACTATCCAAACACCTCAACTGTTAAACTTTAGCACTCCAAATTGAGGTGCTAAACTTTAGCAAGTGCTAAACTTTAGCAATTTGGTTTCCAAACAGGGCCTAAGTAACGCAAACATATAGGGCTCTTCAGTAGGGAAGGAACATGCAAAAGGATGCATGATATTACCATGGAGCACCCCCAACCAGCCCAGATCGATCAGTACGGCAGTGGAATTGAGTTTTGGGAGCAGCATTCTTGTAGGCGCCACCAACTGTCAGGAAGAAGGCGTAGAGCCACACAACGATAATGGACATTATGACAGCAAACCTCTCAAAGGCAGTGCTCAGCAAAGGGACCAGATGTGGTATGTACTGCAAAAGAGAAACAGAAATCACAATTTGTTCTCAAGGATCCAGCTACTTCATTCTATGGTTAAAAACTTAAAATCACACAACAGCCATCCTCATGCACCATACCTGAGAAAGAGCCACAAGAAGTAGAATCTGTGGAAGACCAATCTCTACACATTTGGCAACCTGCAGGGCAAATTCATGTTACCATCTCACTGTTGGTAAATACATTCCGGTCTAACGTCCATGTGTAAAACAAAGACTTACACTTGGAAATCCCAGTTCATAGAGCCCAAATCCAACAAGTGCGACCAGGGGAGCAGCAGATAGCGGGCTCAGCAGCCTGCAAGATTAAAGGAACAAGAGTTGGCACAGACGGGGTCAGACAAGATACACCGATCAATTCATCGCAACACTGGGACCTGAAACACGAAGGGTGGAAGCAGGAAGCGAACCTGACGACAATGCGCCAAAGGCCACTGAAGCCCATGATGATTTGGAGGGTGGAGGCCACAATGAGCGCGCCCTGCGTCCCCCGCATGATGCGCAGGAATTTCTGTAGCCACAAGTCCACCAGATTAGTACACCAAACTCTAGTGAAACGATGAGAGGTGGGCCGGGCCAGGGAGGAAGAGGAAGGCGAGGTTACCTCGTGGGGATCGGCAATGCCGCTGTAGCGGCCGGCGAGGATGATGGAGATGGTGGGCGCGACGAAGGTGTAGGAGCCCCCGATGACGGCGGGGAGGCGCGTGCCGAGGAAGCTCTGGATCAGCGTGTTGATCCCGGCGACGAAGAGCAGCGTCTGGATCACCCGCGCCTTCTCCTCCTGGCCGGGAAAGAAAAAGGGCGAAGCTTTCTTGTCAGGCTCCGGCGCGGCGGCGGTGGCGGTGGCGGCGAGAGCGAGCGAGCCAGTATAGAGAGAGAGAGAGAGAGAGAGAGAGAGAGAGAGGTTGCGAGAGAGGTGGCCGGAACGTACATTGCCGCCGCCCATCTGGGGGACGAGCGCGGTGGGGATGATGACGGTGGTGCCGAGCATGACGAGGTAGTGCTGGAAGCCGAGGAGGATAGCCTCCGCTGCATCGCAAACAGGAAACCGGAGGAGGCCGGCGTCAGTCGTCAGTTGGGGAGAGATCCAAGCGCAATGCTGGCGGCCGGCGGTAGGGTACAGCAGAGGAGCCGAGCGAGCAATGGGGGACGAGGGGATTGATTAAGCGTGGGAAGACGTACGCCATGGGGGCGGGCTGGTGAGGCAGTAGGAGACGGCGGGGAGCTGGTCCCTGACGGCGTGCGGCTGGAGCTCCTCCTGCTTCGGCGCCGGCGCCGCCATCACTCTCACTCTTCTCTCTCACCCAAGGAGCTTGTTTGTTTGTTGGTTTGTTGCTTCCTCTCCCTCCCTCCCTCCCTCCCTCTCTCCTCGCTTTTCGTGGGAATGGGAACTGGCGCAGCGAGGCGCAGAGGAGGGAGGAAATGTGGAGTGGAGTGAGGAAGTGGAGGAGTGAGAAGTGAGCTGCCTCGTGGCGACGCGCGTTTTGAAGCGCGCGGTGCGGTGCGTCGTGGGTGGGGTGCGGATGCAGAGCCAGCGCACCAACGCGCGGCGGTGGAGGGAACAGAGGTCGCGGCGGGCGTCGCAGGGGAGGGGAGGGCAGCACGCAGCACCGGTGACTCCTGTCACACCCCAAATTTTCTAAATTTGGGATGTGAATAAATAATATAAATAAACACAATGATTTTCTCTAATTTATAAAATTTTCCAAGGTTTAAATAATTAACAGGGAATGTAATAAATATATAATATAAATATATGTTTTCTAATTTCAAAACAACATATGTGTTTATAACTCCCTAAAATTCATCACAATTAAATTGAAGCAACCCTATGAATTTTCTAGGAATTAATTGGAGTTTCTAGCCTTTTATTAATTTAAATATCACATTAAATAATTATTTTATCCAAAATAAGTTTTTGTTGCATTCATGCTGTTGCATATATTTTTGGTTGCTAGTAAATCAAGTTGGAATTTAAATTCTATTTAAATTCGAATTTGATTTGCTTTTGTTTGAGTTTTAGAAAAGTTAAAACTAATAGAGTTCGATTTCGGCCCTTGAACTCTTGGCCCAGTCCAAGTTTTCCCCCTGAACTTCTTTCCCTGTTCGCTTTACCTCCCCGCTCTTTCTTTCCTTTATTCGGGCCGATTTCCTTCCTGTTTTCCTCGGCCTGCTCCTCTTTAGGCCCATTTCCGGCCCGACCTTTCCGCTCCGCTCTCTCTCTTCCGTTGCTGTCACCGACAGGTGGGTCCCCCGTGTCGGACTCGTCTTCCTCCCGTAGCCGAGCAGGAGTCCAACGCCGAGTCCGAGTTCCTCCCGACGCCGCCGCCGTTTTCGAGTGGAATCCCGTCGATTCACGCCTGCCGAGGCCCGGATTCCCGACCTACTTAAGCGCCCGACCCCCGCCGTTCTTCCCATCAAGAATCGAAGACCGACCGTGAGCCCAAACCCTAGCTTCGAGCCACCGCCTCTGCCGATTCAAGCCGCCGCCGTCGATCCGAGCCGTCGCCGCCGCTCTCTCGCCGAGGAGTACCCCTGGAGGTTCGTTTTGACCTCTCGAAGTTCCCCATCGAGTTCTTGACCCGATTTAGGTCGCGTTCCCAGCTAATCGAACTCGCCGACGTTTCTCCAGTGCCGCCGACCGCCGTGGTTCGTCGTCCGTCGCTATCGCCGGCCAATCTCCGTCGAGTTCACCTCTGGTGAGTTCGCCATCGCCTTCTCATCCTCCCTGTCGGGTTCTTGTCGCGAATTGCAGCTTCTTTCCTCGCGTTCGCGTTCGACCGTGAGCTCCGCCGCCGCCCATGGCGCCGCCGACGCGTTCCGTCATCGATGCGCGTCCCCAGCCACCCTAACCACCCTAGTTGGACTCGTCGTTGCTTCGCGAACCCGTAGGACCAAGTTTCGTCCCAAGCTGAGCTGTGTAGTGCGTTTCCGACCCAACTCCGGCGGAGCGCCGCCGCGGAGGGCGCAGCGCCGCCGTCTTCTCCGGCGATACCCCTTCGCCGATCTGTTCCAGCCACACGATCGCGATCCAACGGTCCCCATTAGATCTAGCCCCGAGTCAAACTTCCAGATAACGGTCAGCGCCACCGTTTTGCTAAAGAGCCCCTGAGGAATTTGGAAATTAACCCGCAGTCCAAATTAAATTAAAAATAATTACGAATAGGTCCTTTTTCTTTTATTTTAGCCCCTGGAACTTTTAAAACGTTGCAAACAAGTCCCTGAACTTTAGAAAAATCATATCTTTCACGTTTTAACTCCGTTTTAATCCGTTCTTGTTGCGTTAGCTTCGTATCAACTTAAACTACGCGTTAGTACTGTTATTTACCATGACAAATATTTCTGAATTTTATTTAACATTAATTTAATTAAAGGCTAGTTTAATGTGTTTTTCTAAATTAAAATATAATTAAGTTTTCAACTCGGTTTTTCCTGTCAACTATGAATTTGATTAGTGTTATTCAGTGAGTTTTATAAATAAAAGATGATAGGTTACAAATATTTTGGTTTCATAAATAATATTAATATGATTATTGTGTTGATAACTAGCTTTTCTAAATTAAAACCAAATTGGAATTATACTTCGAGTTTTTATAAATGAAAGTTAACTTGATTATTAATTTTATAATCTTTCTAACTAAAATTTAATTAGGCTCTATCTTGTTGTTTCATAAAATTAAGTTAACTTGATTAATGTTTATGACCACTAGTTTTCTAATTTAAAAGCTAATTAAAGTTAAAACTTCGGTTTTATAAAATAAATATTAATCTGATTAATATCAATAAAAATATGTTTTAATGATAATATGACTAGTTTAACTAGAGTTATAAAGTTATTTGATTTGATAAACATGTTCCTTTAATTAAAGCCAACTTAGAAGTTTCACTTCCAAGTAACTTGATTAATAAACCTTCAATGTGACTTTGTTCTAGTGTTCTCGTTTTGCTTATTAATTATCTATCTATTAAGTTTTCTCTATAAAATATGATTAAGTAATATTTCGGATTTTAATAAGCTTATGTAAAATTGATTAATGAGTATTAAACTAGATTTCCAACTAAAAGGTGATTAGCGTCAAACTTAATGCTTTCTTAAATGAGTATTAATTTATGTGAATGTCAACATAAAGGTGTTTTATCAATAATATTGATTAGTTCAACATGGTCAATAAAAGTTAATCAATTAGATGCTCGCATCTGTTTTTAATACTAAAGTTATGTGTTTAATTACATAATATCTACAAAAAAAATAATTATAAATAAAATACATTCTTGGTTTTACATATTTAAATATAATTCAATCAATTTCCAGGAAATAGTCTCTTATATATGATTTTATCAAATTAAAATTTATAAAGCGTATAGTGTTTTCTTTTATAATCTAAAGTCTTCCGCTAGTTTTAAGTTTTCAATCGTAGTTCTGTTCTCAGCCTTTCCTATGCCTCTAAACCCAATCCTGCTAGTGCACCCTACGCTTCTCACTTAGTCCCTATTTTGTTTTGCCAATCAACTGTCTCCAATATTTATCGCATCCTATAAATTCATCGGCCAGTGTTCCAATGTCCGCAACACTCTTTTCTGCAATCCTGACGCTAGTCCATCTTTTCTGAGCCATATCACTAAGTTTGAGTATAGATCTTTTCTTATGTTGTGGTTTCTCTACAAATCAATATTATTTTAATTTTTAACTTTATATTGCTTCAATGATATGGTGTGAGTTACTATGTCATTGTATTGTAAATATAAAATTAAATTATTAAAGTAATATGTTATTGTTTGAGATCCTCGTATTCATAAATCCTCTGTACGTGTGATATTCCTTGTGCCAATTAAAGCTCTGCCTTGGAACCTTCGTATCTTTCTCTCTCTCTGATCTTCGTGGTTCTTAGGTTCTCGTAACCATAGTAACGAGCCTTATCCGTTAGTGCGCTCTTTTAAAGCTTCTCTTTTGATTGGTGTATTGTTCTTAGTTGTATATTGTTTGGTTGCTTGTTTAGCTTCTTCTTGTGTTCGATGATTGCTCTGAGTAGACGGAACGTTGTTCAAATGAAGAAGACTTCGAAGAGAATCTGAGCAGCTATACTTTGGAGAAAGGCAAGTGTATTATGTCATGCAAATGTCCTAATAATTATTAATTTCACCACCCGTGCATGTGTCTTAATCTGATGGGTTCCTATTTAAGGATTTACCTAGCCACTATATTTTCCCTGTCCCTCAAATTGGGTTACTTAATTAATTTTGATGGTAGATGATGCTTAGTTTGCTCAACTGGGATTGGTTAAATGAACCCCTACTCTATGTTCCATATACTCTTTTTAATAATTAATTGGCAAGATCATATCTTTTAATCGGAACATGGAGAACCACCCAGGAAAACAGTGCAACCATAAGTACTATATGGCTCTGGTCTTGGCTGATTAATTAGAGACTTTAGTGGATGGTAACCTTACCCGAAAGGGGCATGGGGGGCGGCGGTTGACGGGGTATAGCTCGGTCCTCTTGAGCTGTGGGCTTTGGTAAGAGACAGACCTCATTAGGGAGGGTTATACTTTGCTTCGGAACCGGAAACCTTAGCGGGTTACTATTTATTAAGGAATCTTTGTAAAGGCCTCGTAGCGTCCCTATGCGGTCACACCTCGGTAGTGTGATTTAAGAGGATTGGCCCCCTCGGCATGGTTGGGTTTAAAGTTCTTTTGAACTTTTACGCGGCTTATGGTGAAAGTGTACAACCTCTGCAGAGTGTAAAACTGTTATAACAGCCGTGCTCACGGTCAAGAGCGGCCTGGACCCTTACATGATAATCATACTTGAACAAGATCTAAATCGTGGTTACTTGAGTTATGTTGGGAATATGACTTTCATTAATTTGTGGGTGGTATATACTTTCATTTGCTAGTAAATAGTTGCTTAATAAAACTTGACCAACTAAAAGTGCTTACTGCAGTATGGTCAGCCAACCTTTTTGCCTCAGCCTTGTATGTCATATTACATTTGCTGAGTACGTTACGTGCTCATACTTGTTGCTTTCCTTTCTTTCTTCTATTGTATCTACGGCAACCGGAATGCTGCTCAGTTTGAGAATTTAGAGGATTTTCACTGCTGGTTTTGAGGAGTTCTAGGCGTACGCAACCCCCAGTCGACTGCCTGTGAAGTTTGGAGCCTTCGTTTCCAGGATACGCTGTATACTCTGATAGACTCGTAAGTCATTTATATAGTTTATTATACGTGATACTTTATCTGTTATTCACATTCTGGTTTACTGTATGTATGAAACTTGATCCTGGCATACATACAGTGTACACTCGGTTTGTTTTCTAAAACCGGGTGTGACAGAGGTGGTATCAGAGCTGTATCGACTGTAGGACGTAAGCCTAGATAGAACTGGTCGTTTATTAAGGTCCAAATTGCTATATAATCTTTGCTTCCACTATCCTTGGTATTTTTGTAAAAAAAAATGCTATCCTTGAGCATTTTACCCCCTTGATGATTTATCTTTCTGGTCATTTCATCCTTGAATATTCCACCTTCGCCTTGATCACTTATTTCTCAGCATAGACTTCTGATTATTCACCTCCACCTTGGTTTGATAAATTGCTGATCTAGCATCTTTGACCATCTCACTTCTCCTTTTAAAGTACTTTACCTTGACCATTAACCTCTCTCCTTGAAGTTGATATTATGTCTGTGAGTATCCTTGTTTACTCACACACATCCTGATATTAGTCAATTTACTCCTGTTGCCTCATTTCACCCTCCGTGCTTTTATGTCACTTTGGATTTCTTCCTTGGTTTTGATCCCAAAGTGTCTTCTCTACTCTTCATTTATTTTAAAAATATAGCATGCATGTATCGTTTAATGCAAGCCCAAATCACCTTGAAGAATGAAGATATGAGTATATTACAAGAAGTCCAACCGGAACAATGGAAGACTGCATCAAGCCTACCAACGTTACAACCAAGAAGTCAGCTTCAAGACATTTGAAGATGTGCCATATGCCCATATTTAGGAGGATTCCCTAAAACTTGACTAACAGCGTTTAGTGTCATTATATGCTTGTGTGATTAACCTTAGTTGAGTGTGCTTGTAATGTCTGTTATTATGCCATTGTTTGAGTTGCTTCTTTGCATTGATTGTATAGTTGGGTTCTCCCTCTTTTTCCTGTACATCCTTGCTTTCTTGCTATCTCTTCGTCACAAGTCGATAAAGAACATCGGAGAAAAAGAAAAGTTGATCTCATGGTGAAGAAATGAAGCTAAAAAGAAGATTAGGAGTGAAGACTTTGCAATTTCATCAACAAAGAAGATGAAGTCTAGTGAACCAACTCCAGAAGATTTTTCTTCCCCAAAAATCTGTTGTACTGTTCTCCTCCTTGATCCCCAGTTTTTGCGAATCTCGGGACGAGATTCTGTTTAAGGGGGTAGTCTTGTCACACCCCAAATTTTCTAAATTTGGGATGTGAATAAATAATATAAATAAACACAATGATTTTCTCTAATTTATAAAATTTTCCAAGGTTTAAATAATTAACAGGGAATGTAATAAATATATAATATAAATATATGTTTTCTAATTTCAAAACAACATATGTGTTTATAACTCCCTAAAATTCATCACAATTAAATTGAAGCAACCCTATGAATTTTCTAGGAATTAATTGGAGTTTCTAGCCTTTTATTAATTTAAATATCACATTAAATAATTATTTTATCCAAAATAAGTTTTTGTTGCATTCATGCTGTTGCATATATTTTTGGTTGCTAGTAACTCAAGTTGGAATTTAAATTCTATTTAAATTCGAATTTGATTTGCTTTTGTTTGAGTTTTAGAAAAGTTAAAACTAATAGAGTTCGATTTCGGCCCTTGAACTCTTGGCCCAGTCCAAGTTTTCCCCCTGAACTTCTTTCCCTGTTCGCTTTACCTCCCCGCTCTTTCTTTCCTTTATTCGGGCCGATTTCCTTCCTGTTTTCCTCGGCCTGCTCCTCTTTAGGCCCATTTCCGGCCCAACCTTTCCGCTCCGCTCTCTCTCTTCCGTTGCTGTCACCGACAGGTGGGTCCCCCGTGTCGGACTCGTCTTCCTCCCGTAGCCGAGCAGGAGTCCAACGCCGAGTCCGAGTTCCTCCCGACGCCGCCGCCGTTTTCGAGTGGAATCCCGTCGATTCACGCCTGCCGAGGCCCGGATTCCCGACCTACTTAAGCGCCCGACCCCCGCCGTTCTTCCCATCAAGAATCGAAGACCGACCGTGAGCCCAAACCCTAGCTTCGAGCCACCGCCTCTGCCGATTCAAGCCGCCGCCGTCGATCCGAGCCGTCGCCGCCGCTCTCTCGCCGAGGAGTACCCCTGGAGGTTCGTTTTGACCTCTCGAAGTTCCCCATCGAGTTCTTGACCCGATTTAGGTCGCGTTCCCAGCTAATCGAACTCGCCGACGTTTCTCCAGTGCCGCCGACCGCCGTGGTTCGTCGTCCGTCGCTATCGCCGGCCAATCTCCGTCGAGTTCACCTCTGGTGAGTTCGCCATCGCCTTCTCATCCTCCCTGTCGGGTTCTTGTCGCGAATTGCAGCTTCTTTCCTCGCGTTCGCGTTCGACCGTGAGCTCCGCCGCCGCCCATGGCGCCGCCGACGCGTTCCGTCATCGATGCGCGTCCCCAGCCACCCTAACCACCCTAGTTGGACTCGTCGTTGCTTCGCGAACCCGTAGGACCAAGTTTCGTCCCAAGCTGAGCTGTGTAGTGCGTTTCCGACCCAACTCCGGCGGAGCGCCGCCGCGGAGGGCGCAGCGCCGCCGTCTTCTCCGGCGATACCCCTTCGCCGATCTGTTCCAGCCACACGATCGCGATCCAACGGTCCCCATTAGATCTAGCCCCGAGTCAAACTTCCAGATAACGGTCAGCGCCACCGTTTTGCTAAAGAGCCCCTGAGGAATTTGGAAATTAACCCGCAGTCCAAATTAAATTAAAAATAATTACGAATAGGTCCTTTTTCTTTTATTTTAGCCCCTGGAACTTTTAAAACGTTGCAAACAAGTCCCTGAACTTTAGAAAAATCATATCTTTCACGTTTTAACTCCGTTTTAATCCGTTCTTGTTGCGTTAGCTTCGTATCAACTTAAACTACGCGTTAGTACTGTTATTTACCATGACAAATATTTCTGAATTTTATTTAACATTAATTTAATTAAAGGCTAGTTTAATGTGTTTTTCTAAATTAAAATATAATTAAGTTTTCAACTCGGTTTTTCCTGTCAACTATGAATTTGATTAGTGTTATTCAGTGAGTTTTATAAATAAAAGATGATAGGTTACAAATATTTTGGTTTCATAAATAATATTAATATGATTATTGTGTTGATAACTAGCTTTTCTAAATTAAAACCAAATTGGAATTATACTTCGAGTTTTTATAAATGAAAGTTAACTTGATTATTAATTTTATAATCTTTCTAACTAAAATTTAATTAGGCTCTATCTTGTTGTTTCATAAAATTAAGTTAACTTGATTAATGTTTATGACCACTAGTTTTCTAATTTAAAAGCTAATTAAAGTTAAAACTTCGGTTTTATAAAATAAATATTAATCTGATTAATATCAATAAAAATATGTTTTAATGATAATATGACTAGTTTAACTAGAGTTATAAAGTTATTTGATTTGATAAACATGTTCCTTTAATTAAAGCCAACTTAGAAGTTTCACTTCCAAGTAACTTGATTAATAAACCTTCAATGTGACTTTGTTCTAGTGTTCTCGTTTTGCTTATTAATTATCTATCTATTAAGTTTTCTCTATAAAATATGATTAAGTAATATTTCGGATTTTAATAAGCTTATGTAAAATTGATTAATGAGTATTAAACTAGATTTCCAACTAAAAGGTGATTAGCGTCAAACTTAATGCTTTCTTAAATGAGTATTAATTTATGTGAATGTCAACATAAAGGTGTTTTATCAATGATATTGATTAGTTCAACATGGTCAATAAAAGTTAATCAATTAGATGCTCGCATCTGTTTTTAATACTAAAGTTATGTGTTTAATTACATAATATCTACAAAAAAATAATTATAAATAAAATACACTCTTGGTTTTACATATTTAAATATAATTCAATCAATTTCCAGGAAATAGTCTCTTATATATGATTTTATCAAATTAAAATTTATAAAGCGTATAGTGTTTTCTTTTATAATCTAAAGTCTTCCGCTAGTTTTAAGTTTTCAATCGTAGTTCTGTTCTCAGCCTTTCCTATGCCTCTAAACCCAATCCTGCTAGTGCACCCTACGCTTCTCACTTAGTCCCTATTTTGTTTTGCCAATCAACTGTCTCCAATATTTATCGCATCCTATAAATTCATCGGCCAGTGTTCCAATGTCCGCAACACTCTTTTCTGCAATCCTGACGCTAGTCCATCTTTTCTGAGCCATATCACTAAGTTTGAGTATAGATCTTTTCTTGTGTTGTGGTTTCTCTGCAAATCAATATTATTTTAATTTTTAACTTTATATTGCTTCAATGATATGGTGTGAGTTACTATGTCATTGTATTGTAAATATAAAATTAAATTATTAAAGTAATATGTTATTGTTTGAGATCCTCGTATTCATAAATCCTCTGTACGTGTGATATTCCTTGTGCCAATTAAAGCTCTGCCTTGGAACCTTCGTATCTTTCTCTCTCTCTGATCTTCGTGGTTCTTAGGTTCTCGTAACCATAGTAACGAGCCTTATCCGTTAGTGCGCTCTTTTAAAGCTTCTCTTTTGATTGGTGTATTGTTCTTAGTTGTATATTGTTTGGTTGCTTGTTTAGCTTCTTCTTGTGTTCGATGATTGCTCCGAGTAGACGGAACGTTGTTCAAATGAAGAAGACTTCGAAGAGAATCTGAGCAGCTATACTTTGGAGAAAGGCAAGTGTATTATGTCATGCAAATGTCCTAATAATTATTAATTTCACCACCCGTGCATGTGTCTTAATCTGATGGGTTCCTATTTAAGGATTTACCTAGCCACTATATTTTCCCTGTCCCTCAAACTGGGTTACTTAATTAATTTTGATGGTAGATGATGCTTAGTTTTCTCAACTGGGATTGGTTAAATGAACCCCTACTCTATGTTCCATATACTCTTTTTAATAATTAATTGGCAAGATCATATCTTTTAATCGGAACATGGAGAACCACCCAGGAAAACAGTGCAACCATAAGTACTATATGGCTCTGGTCTTGGCTGATTAATTAGAGACTTTAGTGGATGGTAACCTTACCCGAAAGGGGCATAGGGGGCGGCGGTTGACGGGGTATAGCTCGGTCCTCTTGAGCTGTGGGCTTTGGTAAGAGACAGACCTCATTAGGGAGGGTTATACTTTGCTTCGGAACCGGAAACCTTAGCGGGTTACTATTTATTAAGGAATCTTTGTAAAGGCCTCGTAGCGTCCCTATGCGGTCACACCTCGGTAGTGTGATTTAAGAGGATTGGCCCCCTCGGCATGGTTGGGTTTAAAGTTCTTTTGAACTTTTACGCGGCTTATGGTGAAAGTGTACAACCTCTGCAGAGTGTAAAACTGTTATAACAGCCGTGCTCACGGTCAAGAGCGGCCTGGACCCTTACATGATAATCATACTTGAACAAGATCTAAATCGTGGTTACTTGAGTTATGTTGGGAATATGACTTTCATTAATTTGTGGGTGGTATATACTTTCATTTGCTAGTAAATAGTTGCTTAATAAAACTTGACCAACTAAAAGTGCTTACTGCAGTATGGTCAGCCAACCTTTTTGCCTCAGCCTTGTATGTCATATTACATTTGCTGAGTACGTTACGTGCTCATACTTGTTGCTTTCCTTTCTTTCTTCTATTGTATCTACGGCAACCGGAATGCTGCTCAGTTTGAGAATTTAGAGGATTTTCACTGCTGGTTTTGAGGAGTTCTAGGCGTACGCAACCCCCAGTCGACTGCCTGTGAAGTTTGGAGCCTTCGTTTCCAGGATACGCTGTATACTTTGATAGACTCGTAAGTCATTTATATAGTTTATTATACGTGATACTGTTAACACCAAAAATTGGCACCAGGAAGAGGCTGACATGTGGACCGGAGTCGTCGAGGAGATATCATTCGGCAAAGGAGTTTTTCCCCAGAGGCATTCGGCAAAGACGTTCTGCGGTCGGGAATGCGTCGTCATTCGGCAGAGGCATGGTTCCGCAGGTAAAAGCAGTAGCATTCGGGAAAGCGCGATGACGTGGAAAAACATAAGGAAAAGGCCGGTTCGAACAAGGAATGCAATATGGGCACGAAGATCCGTCATTTATTTTTAGAAACAAGTATTGTAGTCGTGTCCGACTAGGAGTTGTATCAAGACCTGGGTATAAATATAAACCCATGGCATCTGTAGAAAGGACAATCAATCAATCATACAACAAACCGGCCCCGTGCCAACATCGAGTCCTTTAGTCGAGTCGTCGAGTTCTTCGAGAGGAGTCATCGATCCGTCGACCTCCGTAAGTACCGGCAACCTTGTATCATGCTTAGTATCATGCGGTGGATTTAAGCTTTGATGCAAGTAGTCTTGTTACCATGCTTAGTATCATCCGGTGGATTTAAGTTGTGGTCTCAAGAAGGTTCCTCTGTTAGGTCATGAGCCATGCGGTGGGCTAAGATCTAGTATGGACCAAGTTATCGGCTCTGTTAGATTTCGGCAAGATCTAACAGATTCATTAAGTTACCCCGTGTTGCTTCGTTTTTACTATGTGCTTAATTCATGCAACGCACCTTTGCCCAATCTAGATCGGCTAGAATCGGCTCTACTTCACGATGTGACGAATTATCCCCTCACAGCCGAGTCCGAAACCGATCTAGGTTGCCACGTGTCGCGGGTTCGAGCTTGTCGGCATCGTGTAGATCTTGACAGAACCGGGTATCATGCGGTAGATGCAGGTTTTTGGGTCGTCTTAGAGCTAATCATCCGGTGGGTTAGAATTCGATTCGATCTGATAGATTTATCTTTACCGATTAGGCTTGTTCCTTCGCCATGGACCCCGATTCGGCTAAATAGCCGCATTCGGTAGTGCTCTCACGAGTGAACGTGTGTTCGTGGGTTTGCATTGGACAATGAATGCTTTTAGCCTTTCACGATTAGATTGTATCATGCGGTGGATTGATCTAATCTGATTGGTGGTGTGGCCTCAAACGAGTTGTATCATGCGGTGGATTAACTCGTTCGTTGCCGCGCTTGACGGGTGCTGCTTTCGGCCTATGCATTCTTGTTTTCAATGTAAATTCGTGACTGTGTTGTGGGTTCGTAATTAAACATTGAATGCTTTTAGCTTTTCATGGTTAGATTGTATCATGCGGTGGATTGGTCTAATCTGATTAGTGGCGTGGTCACAAACAAGTCGTATCATGCGGTGGATTAACTTGTTTGTTATCATGCTTGACGGGTGCTGCTTTCGGCCTATGCATTCTTTGTTTACTGCGAATTTATGATCATGTTTCACCCTTTTATTTATCTATCATGCTCTGCTTCTCGTTAATCGGCTATGAGTATGTGTTACAATGTTCATTCGGTTGAAAGCCGATCTTTCGTCATGCTTACGTCACGCATTCGGCAGTGCGCTCCTTACGTGCCTTGCCGATTGCCGAATGAGGCTTTAACTGCCGACAGATAGCTTCTCTGTAGCTATTTGTCGTTCGAAATTGGCTCCATAGCCGCAAATATGGAACTGTCTGGTCTCACCCGACACGTTCCAGGTTTTGATCTAAACGTTTTTATCCCTTTGTTAGTTTTCAGGCAAACTGACTGGCACGCTTCCGGATTCAAAAGCCCGGGCCACGTGTGAAGCCAGCTAATTCGGCTTGCTGTGTGCTTGGCGTGAGGTGCGGATTTTACGTCAACACACTTTTTGGCACGCCCAGTGGGACACACACAAGTTTTCAAGATGCCTGAGTTGAGCGACATCATGGATGTCACTTTGGAAGAGTTGTCTGAAGAGCATCAACAGATGGTAAAGGCTGCTGCTGGCCAATTCATTAACAAATGTTTACTGTCTTTCGCCAAGAACAGGAGTGGTGCACCGTTTCTCAAGTCCGACTTGCCAAGAGTTCTCCTTCCTGGGCAGTCTGATTTTACTGAAGAAGAAGAAAGGGAGAGATTCTCAGGCTTGTTATACAAAGCTTTGGGGGAAGCAATGACCAATCACAATGCTGCGTTCTTGAACAGTTTTCGGCATATAATGGTAAGCATTTTTGGTCAGCATGTGGATAAACCCTTCGAGCAGATACATGGGCAATTGGGTGGTCCGACATACTTCAATGTTCAAGCACAAGCTCAGAGGCCACATGGTAAAGGGAATGCTGATGAAACTGGAGGTTCTGGTACTAAAGATACAAATGGACAACCGATTCGGCAAGATCCTCAGCCTGCACTGCCGAAAACTCGCACATACGGTGATATGGCATTCGGCACCACAGGGAATCCGCCTGCTTCTGCTTACAAGATATCTCCCTTGAACAACAGACTGCAGAGGGATTTATATGGAAACGGATATTCAGAGTTTATGGATTACAATGCTATCGACGCTCTCCCGAACCCTGGGTATGTTGGTACTGCAGGCATGCTTACTGGGAGACCAGGGAATCAAGATACCAGTGTTGACCTCATGGTGCAAAAAATGACCGATGTATTGCAAAATCAATTCGGTCTGAAACCTAAAAATCAGGGGTACATGTACTCGTCTCCTTTCCCAGAATGGTACCAAAGGGTATCATTGCCGAATAAGAGTCAAGGTGCCTACAGAGTTTACTAAATTCTCAGGACAAGATGATACTAGCACTGTGGAACATATAGCTCGATATCTGATGCAGCTTGGAGAAGCTTCGGCAGATGAGGCTTTCAGAATCAGATACTTTCCTTTGTCACTGACGGGTCCAGCTTTTACATGGTTTGCTTCTTTGCCTGCTCAGTCGATTTGTACTTGGAAAGACCTGGAACAGAAATTCCATGCTCATTACTACATTGGCAGTACCGAGAAAAAGTTGGTTGATTTGACCAGCTTAAGGCAGAGGAATAATGAAACACCTACGGAGTTCCTCAGGAGATTTAGGGAAACAAAGAGTATGTGTTTTTCTCTGAACATACCTGATGATCAACTGGCTGGTATGGCTGTAGCTGGCATGTTGCCTGCCATTCGGGAGAAGCTATTCGGGATGGAGTTTGATGATCTGGGCCAGTTGTCGCACAGATTGGCCTTGATGAGTAACCAGGCATATGGTTTCAAGAAAGATGTCAGATTTGCTAAAAATAATGATGTAGCTGACATCTATAACCAATTCCTTGAAAGAGCAGATCAAGAAGATGAGTATGAAGATAGCGAGGAGATAGCCGCAGCAGAGATAGTGTGGAGCAAAGAACCAGTTACAATGACTCAAAGATGGATCAAACAGATGAAGGGAACATATGATTTTGATGTGACTAAGGCGGATAAATTGTTTGAGTTCCTGGTGAAAGAAGGCCGAATCAAATTGCCAGAGGGGCATTCTATGCTTCGGCCCGATGGAGTGAAAGATAAAAGGTACTGTGGGTTTCATGATAGAAATTCTCATTCCATTAATGAATGCAGAGTCTTTAGGATGAAGATTCAGAAAGCTATCCAGGAAGGACATCTGAAATTCGACAACAAGATCAAACTGGACAGTAACCCTTTCCCTCAGAATATGATCGGGTTCTCGATTAATATGGTGAATGCTGTTCCATCTGGAGAAAAGGGAAGATTGAAAGTTTTAACCTCAAAGAAGGCAAGACAGGATGGTTCAGTTGATCCCACTCGACAGATCACAATTGAACAGATTCGCCAGAAAAATCTTCGGTTCCCGAATAGCCGATTTGAAGTAGGAGAATCCTTTAAACCGAGAGTTACTACACGTATTCTCCTCAACAAATGGCAGCGTCAGCAAGAAAAAGAGCGTTTTCAAAGGCGTGAATACGAGGAGGAGAAAAGAAGGCGCGAAGAAGAAAGGTTTTGTTGACGTAAAATCCGCACCTCACGCCAAGCACACAGCAAGCCGAATTAGCTGGCTTCAAACGTGACCCGGGCTTTTGAATCCGGAAGCGTGCCAGTCAGTTTGCCTGAAAACTAACAAAGGGATAAAAACGTTTAGATCAAAACATGGAACGTGCCGGATGAGACCAGACAGTTCCATATTTGCGGCATTGAAGCCAATCTCGAGAGACATATAGCTATGGGCAAGCTATCTGTCGGCAGTTAGAGCTTCATTCGGCAATCGGCAAAGCACACAAGGAGCGCACTGCCGAATGCGTGACGTAAGCATGACGAAAGATCGGCTTTCAACCGAATGAACATTGTAACACATACTCATAGCCGATTAACGAGAAACAAAGCATGATAGATAAATAAAAGGGTGAAACATGATCATAAATTCGCAGTAAGCAAAGAATGCATAGGCCGAAAGCAGCACCCGTCAAGCATGATAACAAAACAAGTTAATCCACCGCATGATACGACTTGTTTGATACCACACCACTAATCAGATTAGACCAATCCACCGCATGATACAGTCTAATCATGAAAAGCTAAAAGCATTCAATGTTTAGTTACGAACCCACAACACAGTCACGAATTTACATTGAAAAACAAGAATGCATAGGCCGAAAGCAGCACCCGTCAAGCATGGCAGCAAACGAGTTAATCCACCGCATGATACAACTCGTTTGAGGCCACACCACCAATCAGATTAGATCAATCCACCGCATGATACAATCTAATCGTGAAAGGCTAAAAGCATTCATTGTCCAATGCAAACCCACGAACACACGTTCACTCGTGAGAGCACTGCCGAATGCGGCTATTTAGCCGAATCGGGGTCCATGGCGAAGGAACAAGCCTAATCGGTAAAGATAAATCTATCAGATCGAATCGAATTCTAATCCACCGGATGATTAGCTCTAAGACGACCCAAAAACCTGCATCTACCGCATGATACCCGGTTCTGTCAAGATCTACACGATGCCGATAAGCTCGAACCCGCGACACGTGGCAACCTAGATCGGTTTCGGATTCGGCTGTGAGGGGATAATTCGTCATGTCATGAAGTATAGCCGATTCTAGCCGATCTAGATTGGGCAAAGGTGTGTTGCATGAATTAAGCACATAGTAAAAACGAAGCAACACGGGGTAACTTAATGAATCTGTTAGATCTTGCCGAAATCTAACAGAGCCGATAACTTGGTCCATACTAGATCTTAGCCCACCGCATGGCTCATGACCTAACAGAGGAACCTTCTTGAGACCACAACTTAAATCCACCGGATGATACTAAGCATGGTAACAAGACTACTTGCATCAAAGCTTAAATCCACCGCATGATACTAAGCATGATACAAGGTTGCCGGTACTTACGGAGGTCGACGGATCGATGACTCCTCTCGAAGAACTCGACGACTCGACTAAAGGACTCGATGTTGGCACGGGGCCGGTTTGTTGTATGATTGATTGATTGTGTTTTACAGATGCCATGGGTTTATATTTATACCCAGGTCTTGATACAACTCCTAGTCGGACACGACTACAACACTTGTTTCTAAAAATAAATGACGAATCTTCGTGCCCATATTGCATTCCTTGTTCGAACCGGCCTTTTCCTTATGTTGATCCACGTCATCATGTCTTCCCGAATGCTACCACTCTTCGCCTGCGGAACAATGCCTCTGCCGAATGATGACGCATTCCCGACCGCAGAGTACCTCTGCCGAACGTTTCAGAGGAAACCTTTTAGCCGAATGGCGACGCGTTCCCGACCGCAGAGCATCTTTGCCGAATGCTTCAGAGAAAACCCTTTTAGCCGAATGGTATCCTTCTACCAAATCCGGCCCACATGTCAGCCTCTTCCTGGTGCCAATTTTTGGTGTCAACAGGTTTGAGGAAGAACAAGAAGAGTATGCTCGAGAGCAGGAACGTGCGCATTGGGGGTGTGCATTCTTCAGACACTGTTGGAACGAAGGTTTGAAGCTTCCCACATGGAATAGTTGTCCTGAATGCAATAATAGGTATGATGAATATAGGCAGGGAAATGTCAATCGCCGATCTGTCCATGAAAGAATTGGCAGGGTGCATCCTAGTGATAATCGGCGTTTTAATGATCAACCAAAAAAGAGACATGCTGATTACAAGTGGGTTGATTGTGAAGAAGAAGAAGATCATGCTTATGTGTGGCAAGAAGGACAATGGTGCCCACCTGGTTTGAGGAAGAGCCAGAAGAGAAGAGTACAGCGCCTGAGGAATCGGGAATTGAAGCAAGCAAAGGTCAAGGTGAAATCAATATGGCTCCCAAAAGACAGGCCTGACGAACATAGTCATTCGGCTCCTACATGTATGGTATGTTTTCTGCCGAATGAATTCATGGCTCCAGCTAACCAAATTGTACAGGAAGAGATATTGCCCGATATAGATGATGCCGAACAATTTGGGTTAATGGCACAATTGATGTTGAACAAACAAGCTGTTTTTGAGAAGCCAACCCAGAATCGGCACATGAAGCCACTGTACTTGAAGGGATATGTTAATGGCAAACCATTGACCAAGATGTTTGTCGATGGAGGAGCTGCTGTCAATGTAATGCCATATACCACATTCAGGAAGCTTGGTATGGGCCCTAGAGATTTGACACCAACGAGCATAATTCTGAATGATTTTGCTGGAAATCCTTCGGACACCAAGGGATGCGTGCACGTTGATCTGATGATTGGGTCCAAGACTCTGCTTACGACTTTCTTTGTCATTGAGGGCAAAGGGGCATATAGCTTGCTGCTTGGAAGAGATTGGATTCATGCAAATTGTTGTATTCCATCTACTATGCATCAACAGCTTATTCAGTGGATAGATGATGAGGTGGAGATTGTCCAAGCAGATGATTCAATAAGCGTGGCAAATATGGAACCAGCTTTCTGGGAATATCAAGGCATAGATTGTTTCTCAGGCAAAGACTGGGGAGAAGGTCCTGTGGCACCAGCCAGCAGTGATCAGCAGCCGATCGAAGCAGTCGGCTCTCATAGTAATTTTTGATGGAAAATCCAATTGATGGAACTGATGGAAAATTAGGACGTGGATTTGTGTCGGCCGATAAATTAGAAGAAGTGGACATTGGAGATGGTGACAAGCCAAGGCCGACATTTATCAGTGCTAACTTGGATTCGGTTTTCAAAGAAAAGTTGGTGACATTGTTAAAAGAATACAAGGACTGCTTTGCTTGGGATTATTCGGAGATGCCCGGTCTAGACCGTTCTATTGTTGAGCATCGGTTGCCAATCAAACCTGGATACAGGCCTTACAAGCAACCACCCCGAAAAATCTACAAGGAAGAAGTGTTGGCCGATGTGAAAAAGGAGATTGAAAGATTACTAGATGCAAATTTCATTCGGCCATGTAAATACGCGGATTGGATCTCTAATATTGTTCCTGTCTATAAGAAAAATGGAAAAATGAGGGTTTGCATAGATTTTAGAGACCTAAACAAGGCTACACCCATGGATGGATATCCAATGCCTATTGCTGATTCATTGGTTGATGCTGCTGTTGGATACAAAGTGCTCAGTTTCATGGATGGTAACGCAGGATACAATCAGATTTATATGGCATTGGAAGATATAGTAAAGACAGCTTTCAGGTGTCCTGGACACATAGGGTTGTTTGAGTGGGTTGTCATGACCTTTGGATTGAAAAATGCCGGTGCAACTTATCAAAGGGCTATGAATTATATTTTTCATGAGTTGATCGGCAAGATTGTGGAAATATATATTGATGATGTGGTGATCAAGTCATTGGATCATGAGTCTCATTTGGCCGACATAAGGAAAACTCTAGAATGCACCAGGAAACATGGGCTTAAGATGAACCCGAACAAGTGTGCTTTTGGAGTTTCGGCTGGAGAGTTTCTGGGATTTTTGATACATGAAGGAGGAATAGGAGTTGGTAAGAAAAGCATGAAGGCAATTGATGAAATTGTTCCTCCAACTAATCTTAAAGAGCTACAATCACTGCTTGGCAAGATAAATTTTGTGAGAAGGTTCATATCAAACTTGTCACAAAAGGTGTTGCCCTTTTCCTCACTGTTGAAAATAAAAAAAGATCAAAAGTTTGTATGGGGTGACGAACAACAGAAGGCTTTTAATGAAATAAAGGAGTACATGAAGAAGCCACCAGTATTGGTACCTCCACAATTGAACAAGCCTTTCAAGTTGTACGTGGCGGCCGATGCCCAAACTATTGGATCGGCCCTCATTCAAGAATTTGAAGGGAAAGAAAGAGTAGTTGCATACCTTAGCCGAAAGTTACTAGATCCAGAGACAAGGTATTCGGCTATAGAAAAGCTTTGCTTATGTGTTTACTACTCCTGTACAAAATTTCGGCACTATTTACTGCATGCCGAATGCATTGTGTATTCAAAGTTTGATGTGATAAAACACATGTTGTCTATGCCAATTTTGAACGGAAGGATTGGCAAATGGATTTTAGCTTTGTCTGAATTTGAGTTAAGGTTTGAATCGGCAAAGGCTGTTAAGGGACAGATTATTGCCGACTTCATTACTGAACATCATGATACATCGATAAATTTGCTTAACATCGTTCCTTGGGTGTTATTCTTCGATGGATCTTCGTGCAACAAAGGTGGTGGAGCAGGTATCTTATTAATTTCACCCAAAGGAGAAACATTTGAGTTTGCTGTTACCATTCAATCTGCTGTTACTAACAATCAAGCTGAGTATGAGGCATTGCTCAAAGGGCTCCAATATTTGAAAGAAGCAGAGGCCATTGCGGTTGAAATTTTTGGAGATTCAGAATTGGTCATAAAACAATTGAATGGTGAATATGAGTGCAAAAGTGATACCTTGAGGAATTACTATGAAGAATGCAAAGAAATATTGAAGAGTTTTCGGTCAGTAATTCTACAACACATTCCTAGGGGGGATAATGGAGAGGCAAATAGATTGGCCCAAAGTGCATCAGGTTATAAAGAGCTTCGAGAAGTTTTTGCTAATGATGTATATGCGTTCGGGAATAATCTGGCAGAGGATGATTGGAGAAAAGAGATTGCCGATTATCTGGAGAATCCATCCCGAAAGGTTTCTAGAAAGCTCAGGTATAAAGCTTTAAAGTTTGTTCTTCTTGATGATAATTTGTATTATAAATCCTTGGATGGGGTGCTGTTACATTGCTTAAATCATGAAGAAGCAAAAAGGCTGATGAGTGAAGTACATGATGGGTTGTGTGGAGCACATCAATCGGCCTGTCGAATGAAGTGGATTATTAGAAGAACTGGATATTACTGGCCGACAATGTTGGAAGATTGTTTTGAATATTATAAGGGATGTCAAGACTGTCAGAGATTTGGAAACATTCAGAGAGTTCCAGCATCGGCTTTGAATCCCATTATCAAGCCATGGCCATTCAGAGGATGGGGAATAGATTTGATTGGCCAAATAAATCCTCCATCTAGCAAGGGGCATAAGTTTGTGCTTTTGGCAACCGATTATTTTACCAAGTGGGTTGAAGCAATTCCATTAAAGAAGGTGACGTCGGAGAATATGGTTGAATTTGTTAAAGAGCATATCATTTACAGATTTGGGATTCCTCAAACAATCACCACAGATCAAGGGGCTCAATTTACATCTTCAGAGTTCAGAGATTTTGCTGAAAATATGGGCATCAAATTGTTAAATTCTTCTCCTTATTATGCCCAAGCTAATGGTCAGGCAGAGGCTTCTAACAAGATTATGATTAAAATTATACAGAAAAAGATTGATCAGAAGCCGAGAAAGTGGCATTCGGTACTCAATGAGGCTTTATGGGCTTACCGAATGGCTCCACATGGGGCTACACAGACGTCTCCTTATGAGTTGGTGTATGGGCATCATGCTATCTTGCCATGGGAGATACAATTAGACTCAAGAAGAATAAAGTTGCAAAAGGATTTAAGTTCTAAAGAATATAATGATTTGATGATGGACGAATTAGAAGATTTGCATATGATTCGTCTCAGGGCCTTGGAGAATATTGAGAGGAACAAAATGCGAGTTGCTAAGTATTACAACAAGAAGGTGAAGGTTAAGCAATTTACAGAAGGTGATCTAGTTTGGAAAGCGATATTGCCGATTGGAACCAAATATGCAGCATTCGGCAAATGGTCTCCAAATTGGGAAGGTCCTTTCAGAGTGGTTAGATGCGTGCCTGGAAATGCATATATTTTGAAGACATTGTTGGGAGAAGAATTTGCTTCTGCTATAAATGGAAGATATTTGAAGAGGTATTATCCCAGTATTGAGATCGATCGATGATTGATATATCAAATTGCCGAACAGCCGATATTCGGGAAGAAATCGCCTTCAGAACAAATGTTGACAGAAAAGGAAAATGGCCAGTACTGAATGTATTGCCCTTAGCAGAAGATATATTACATCAAGAGTTCATGCAAGATCACAAAAGATAAGTTTTATTGCCGAAATTCCATAAATCCCTAGTACAAACTACTGAAAGAGCCTGTTCAAAACAGACTGGGGATGAATGGAATCGGCAATGGCAGCACCATGGCCATCAAGACGATCAATGGAGACGTCAATATCATCGATGTCTTCTGGGCTGCCGTTGGCAAAACCAACCGGCATCCTGGAATAGTCAGTGCCGGTGTGCGTCGACATAGCGACGAGAACCGTAGCGACGCCCAGACGAATGCCGTGGGAAGCCACTTCATCAACACGACCTGCCACCGCACCAAGGCGTGCCTCGGGTGTGTCCCCGTGGGCGTTCACCTTGTCCGCTAACTCCTCCACCAGCGCCTTCAATCGATCGAGTTCAGCATCACGCGCTGCAAAGTCACAAGGGGATGACAGATTAGTATCATTTGGAGGACGAGAATTGAGATTGAGCAGATTGCAGGACTCACCATCAATGACTTCAAGTAGCTGCTTGCGCTCGGCCTGCCATTCGAGGTCCGCAATCCCGGCTTGCTTGGAGATGATCTCCAGTTCGCGACGAGAGTCGTCGCGCTCCGCCTTGAATCGGCGAGCATCGCCGTCTGAGTAGCGGAAGTCGTCCGATGAACGAGTCCGATTGGACGAACTCGAGGAGTTGGACGCCGCAGGAGCAGCGGCTGGAGCCGCAACTGGCGCACCAGCGCCGGCAATCCATTGGATTACCCTGAAAGAACAAGGAAGATTCGTCAGGAAAGAGAAAGGAAATCTCGAGAAGAACAGAGAGAAGCAAGCAGCCAATTACCTGCGGCGAGCGCCGGCGCGACTTCCTTCGGCCTCATCGACGGCCGGGCGCCTCCTGTTGTTGTCGGCCATTGGAAGTTCCTCGGAGTTACTGTGGATGGGGAAAAGAATGACTTGAGTCGGCAAGAACTTGGAAGACGAAGAACTTGGTGAAAAACTGTGGGCTGCATGGGTGTTTATTTATAGAACCCGCAGAGGAAATCGTGGCCAAAGATCGTGGCGCGTATTCCGAAGAGTTCGGAAGGTGGAAAGGATTCTCCAGCCGATCGGTTCTCATGTCGTTTGGGATTCTTATCGAGTCGTATTCGGCTTTGACTGGATGAGATTCGGCTATGTCATAGTTGAAGCGTTTTCGGGTCTGACGCTATTAAAACCAGCTTTGCCGAATGAGTTATCCACAATGGAAAGAAAAGCATGAAAGCAATTGATGAAACTACAAAGTTGATAAAACATTCGGCTATCAAACTATTTTGACACAGTTTACACACCCAAGAACTTTGAGATTACATTTTTGGCATTTGATATCATATTGCTAATGTTCTCTAATAAGTTTTTGTCAGCTTCTTGGGTTCTAGCCAGGGCAGCAAGCTTCGCCTTGAGTTGTTTGTCTTTGTTTAGAGCTGCTAAGGCTTCCTTTCGCCTCCTCTCTGTTAACTTGGGAAGCTCGACTATCTTCTTCTTGTCAGCTTCAATTTCGGCCGATAGATCTCTCAATTCGGCTTCAAGTGCAGCTTTTCTGATCTCCTTCATTTCAAGTTCAGATTCCAATTTGGTCAATGATTCCTTGTCATTCTGGACTTGAGTATGCAGATCTTTTACAGATTGCTTGACCAAAATTCTCCTTTGCTCCAAGGCTGGTTGAGCAGATTGATTCTTCAGAGCTTGCTTCACTGCGATAAAATGATCATCCAATCTGGAAATTGGATCTAAAGAAGTCTTGATATCGGCAGGAAGATCTTGGTCGAATGATTCAAGCAAGTCTCTTAAAAGATCAGCGTTGGTAACTTGTTCTCGAGTGTCCTTATGCAGAAAAGAGAGGATTTCCTTCAGTTTTGCTTGGTTCTCCTCTGATAAAGCTTGACCAGAAGAAGTTTCTTCTCCTTGTTCGGCAACTAGATCATCCACAGCAAATGAATAGCTGGGTGAAGAAGTGGTTTTCTCCTGAAAGAAGATTCTGCCGAATTACTGATGATCCATTGAATAAAGAACTGGGAAAACTGGGTAATTATCTCTACCTCATTCCTGATTTCTTGAATAGAGAGAGAGGGCAGCTCAAGCTCAGGCAAAGGTTCTTGTGTGATATGCTGAGGAGGGCTTGGAAGATCTTTTGGTGGAGAAGAGACTTCTGGCTGAGGAACATCAAGTAAAGCTGAAGCTGGTTCTTGATGAGAAGAAGAACTCTCCAAGATTTGGTCTATTGAGATTTGCTCTGAAACTGAAAAAAGAATCAATGCCGATGGAGAGGAACTTTAAAGACGAGATAGTGAGAAATTTTACCAATCATTGAAGCATCGGCAGGACCTGTACTGATTGCTGGCTGCTGTTCTCTGGCCTGAAATCAAAAAGAAATGAAGCTGAGCAAAAACACCAAAAGCATTATAGTCAAAGAAAAAAGACTCTGACCTTGATTTTGCTACTTGTTCTTTTCTTCTTTACAACTGAGGGAGCAGCTATAAGGAGGGTTTTCCTCTTGACAGATGATGGTCTAGTGAGTATTGGATCTGAAGAAGCTTGTCTAGCCATCAGCCGAGCCAAGGTAGGGGATTGATGCCCCAAAGCAGATATTGGGCCTGCGGTTTTGTATAAGATTACTCTGGCAAGGGGGGCAGGTGTTATGTCCTGCAAAATAATAGAGTCAGAATCGATTGGAGTTAATGTCATGAAGACAGATAAAGGAATAAGCATATTACCTCTGCAGTTGGCTGATAATCAGGCATTAACTCAAGGCAGAAGGGATAGATTGGCATATTGAAGATATGATCATGGAATTCTTGCCACCAGAGAGTGAAGGAAGGATGGGCAGATATTGTTGGCACAAAGGGATCAGGTGCATAAATAGTTCCACAGCATTTATAGGTGAAAATCCTTCTTGTTTCTGTGGAATCCTTGACTATTTCCCTAGGCTTGAGGAATTCATGGAGAAATAGCCTAGGGGGCACTTGGCCACATCCCAACTGTCTAGCCATCATGTTTGGCTGATAATATTCATAAGTGCTTTGGACTAGCCTCCCTCCACAGAATTCGGCTGGCAGGATGCAGGGCTGGATGAAGGCATTAAAAATTGCTACAGATTGTACATCAGTGCATCCAGTCTCAAAGCTGAATTCGCAAGGGAGAGTAAGGTTGTCATTGTCCGAATAAGGGAACCAAAGAGGATTGGCAAAACCTCTGAAGAAGAGCTCAAACAGTTCACCAATGTTCTTGTTGATAGGTACAGTGGAGGCAGCTTCTCCATAAGTTTGACAACCTTTGGTTCTCCGGGTTTCTCCTTCTTTATAATTGATTGAAGGGAAGTCTCGGCTGTTGAGATCAATAGCAACGATTTGGTGCATGTATAATTGCAGCCACATTTGGACAAACCACCAGGGACCATTGACACAGGGGATCTTCTTGCTAGTGTGCATCAGGTGGGTGGTTTGGTTGAGCATATGGTAAACACTTCCCAGGAGGTATTTCCCAAGTGGGATGACTTTTCCAGCAGCCAGCTCTTCGGCCATCACGATATGATTCAAGGTTGGCTCATTGGCTTTGCCACAAAAGACTGATCTGCATAGCCACATGTTCAGGAAAGCTCTGTATTCGACATCAGTCAGAGGACCATCAGACATATGATTCTGGATATATCTCTTGTATCCAACTCCTGTTCTTACTCCTGTCTGCTTGGAGGAGCCTTTATGGTCATATGGGTACACAGTTCCTGTAACATTCAGGCCGGTCATCATGTAGACATCGGCTAAGGTAGGGGACATTGGGCCATGGCCGAAAAGAAAAGCATTTGCACCATTAGACCAGAAGTGGCAAGCTGCGATCAGAAGGTTCTCATTCTTTGGTGTTTCAGCTAGAGATAGCTCCAAGCAATGAGAAATACGAAGACTGTCCCAATTCTGCGTCTGGGGACTTTTATCGTCAGAAATCCTTTTGTACCAATTTCTCCATCCGGCGATTGGGGGCAAAGGCCAGTTCTTGAAGGCGTCTTGCCACTCATGAGGTTTTGTCAG
The DNA here is from genome assembly GCA_033239725.1 of Echinochloa phyllopogon. Classification (NCBI taxonomy): domain Eukaryota; kingdom Viridiplantae; phylum Streptophyta; class Magnoliopsida; order Poales; family Poaceae; genus Echinochloa; species Echinochloa phyllopogon. The sequence goes on along the minus strand of BTCW01000009.1, from coordinate 1,969,357 downwards.
TGAAATCTTAAAAGGAATCCGCTGAGATTCGGCCGCAATGATTTCAGAAGGATCTGAATCTCCTACGGGACCGAGGAAATAGGATGGAGATTTTTCCTCAACAGGGATGAGGATTTCGGTAGCTAGGGCCTATCAAGAATGAAAGGGGATAAGAAGAAATTTAAAATGCAAATCGAAAGAAGAGTGCCGAACATGCTTGAGGGGATTGAAGTTTACCTGGAGAGCAAGATCTTGGTCCGCCATTTGAAGGTTGGATCTTGGAAGTCGATGACTTAGGGTTCGGATCCGGATGAGAGCTCTGAAGATTCAAAAGGAGAAGTGGGTGCCGAGCAGAACTAACTTGGAAATGTTAAGTGCTTCTGGTCAATTCCGAGATAAAAGTTACCTCTTATCCCGAAATTGAAGGGGCATGTGTTAACACCAAAAATTGGCACCAGGAAGAGGCTGACATGTGGACCGGAGTCGTCGAGGAGATATCATTCGGCAAAGGAGTTTTTCCCCAGAGGCATTCGGCAAAGACGTTCTGCGGTCGGGAATGCGTCGTCATTCGGCAGAGGCATGGTTCCGCAGGTAAAAGCAGTAGCATTCGGGAAAGCGCGATGACGTGGAAAAACATAAGGAAAAGGCCGGTTCGAACAAGGAATGCAATATGGGCACGAAGATCCGTCATTTATTTTTAGAAACAAGTATTGTAGTCGTGTCCGACTAGGAGTTGTATCAAGACCTGGGTATAAATATAAACCCATGGCATCTGTAGAAAGGACAATCAATCAATCATACAACAAACCGGCCCCGTGCCAACATCGAGTCCTTTAGTCGAGTCGTCGAGTTCTTCGAGAGGAGTCATCGATCCGTCGACCTCCGTAAGTACCGGCAACCTTGTATCATGCTTAGTATCATGCGGTGGATTTAAGCTTTGATGCAAGTAGTCTTGTTACCATGCTTAGTATCATCCGGTGGATTTAAGTTGTGGTCTCAAGAAGGTTCCTCTGTTAGGTCATGAGCCATGCGGTGGGCTAAGATCTAGTATGGACCAAGTTATCGGCTCTGTTAGATTTCGGCAAGATCTAACAGATTCATTAAGTTACCCCGTGTTGCTTCGTTTTTACTATGTGCTTAATTCATGCAACGCACCTTTGCCCAATCTAGATCGGCTAGAATCGGCTCTACTTCACGATGTGACGAATTATCCCCTCACAGCCGAGTCCGAAACCGATCTAGGTTGCCACGTGTCGCGGGTTCGAGCTTGTCGGCATCGTGTAGATCTTGACAGAACCGGGTATCATGCGGTAGATGCAGGTTTTTGGGTCGTCTTAGAGCTAATCATCCGGTGGGTTAGAATTCGATTCGATCTGATAGATTTATCTTTACCGATTAGGCTTGTTCCTTCGCCATGGACCCCGATTCGGCTAAATAGCCGCATTCGGTAGTGCTCTCACGAGTGAACGTGTGTTCGTGGGTTTGCATTGGACAATGAATGCTTTTAGCCTTTCACGATTAGATTGTATCATGCGGTGGATTGATCTAATCTGATTGGTGGTGTGGCCTCAAACGAGTTGTATCATGCGGTGGATTAACTCGTTCGTTGCCGCGCTTGACGGGTGCTGCTTTCGGCCTATGCATTCTTGTTTTCAATGTAAATTCGTGACTGTGTTGTGGGTTCGTAATTAAACATTGAATGCTTTTAGCTTTTCATGGTTAGATTGTATCATGCGGTGGATTGGTCTAATCTGATTAGTGGCGTGGTCACAAACAAGTCGTATCATGCGGTGGATTAACTTGTTTGTTATCATGCTTGACGGGTGCTGCTTTCGGCCTATGCATTCTTTGTTTACTGCGAATTTATGATCATGTTTCACCCTTTTATTTATCTATCATGCTCTGCTTCTCGTTAATCGGCTATGAGTATGTGTTACAATGTTCATTCGGTTGAAAGCCGATCTTTCGTCATGCTTACGTCACGCATTCGGCAGTGCGCTCCTTACGTGCCTTGCCGATTGCCGAATGAGGCTTTAACTGCCGACAGATAGCTTCTCTGTAGCTATTTGTCGTTCGAAATTGGCTCCATAGCCGCAAATATGGAACTGTCTGGTCTCACCCGACACGTTCCAGGTTTTGATCTAAACGTTTTTATCCCTTTGTTAGTTTTCAGGCAAACTGACTGGCACGCTTCCGGATTCAAAAGCCCGGGCCACGTGTGAAGCCAGCTAATTCGGCTTGCTGTGTGCTTGGCGTGAGGTGCGGATTTTACGTCAACAGATACTTTATCTGTTATTCACATTCTGGTTTACTGTATGTATGAAACTTGATCCTGGCATACATACAGTGTACACTCGGTTTGTTTTCTAAAACCGGGTGTGACAACTCCGCGGTGACTCACGCGGTCGCTGCCACGCGCATCGAGCGGCAGCCGAGTAAAATATTGGGTTAATTTGATTCGTACCATTATAATTTCCGAGTTTTTGAGATCTATCATTGCTATTTAAGTTATAGGAACCATACCATTATAATTTGCTCGCTTTCTAAAATATGCCATTATGTACGCCGCTGCGACGATGGACCCACTCGCAGGCGTACACAGCTCTGTATTGCCCATTGGTATTTCTGTACTGCCCATATTGCCCCCGCCGATGGCTATACCACTATCCCGACTCGATTCAGCCCGGCATCCCCCATTCTCCGCTCGTCCCAGCAGCAGAAACCCTAGCAAGACATCGCCGACGATTTTGAGGCGGCGGTGAGAGGTGGTCTCCCTAGCAGCTCAAGGCGGCGGCAAGAGGCGCTCATCCCTGGCATGTAATAGCGGCGGTCGAGATGGAAGACGGCTCGAACAGGTATGCCCCCTCTTCCCCTTGAGCTGACCTGCGGTAGGATCGTCGATTTGGATGTATTTCGTTGTCGGATGTGATGGGATGACTTGGATTTCGTCGATTTGGGTTGAGTTCGATGTCGAATGCGATAGGATTGGTTGGATTTTGTCGATTTGGGTTGAGTTCGATGTCGAATGCGATAGGATGGCTTGGATTTCATCGATTTGGATTGAGTTCGATGTCGAATGCGATAGGATATGTTGATGTTTGTGTAGTTTAACATGACTTTGGTTGTTTCTAGGGTCGACATGTTTGATCCAGAGATCAAAGTTGAAGGCTTTGTGACTACTGCCACTGATGGCAGTAGAACGTACATAGAAGGCAAGGTTATTAAGTGGGACGTGGAGATAGGATCCCTATCACTATCACTAGACTTGTTGATGGAAAGCCTATGCAAGGAAATTCAAACAGGCACTAACCAATCTATTACAGTATGGTTCTTTGACAAGAGGTTGGGTGAGGATGTTAGACTTGTAGATGAAATTCAGATGATTGACCTGTTTGAAATGTACAAGTCAGAGATGCATTGCCTTGTGGTTGTGGCAGTGTTGGACAATTCATTATGTGCTCAACATGATTATGATCACTTAGAGCCTATTTGTGTGGTGCCACCAGATAGCCCACATATAACAAACACAGCTACACAGCCTGACCCAAAGACAGGTGAAGGGGTATCTGCATCAAAGGCAGCAGCTAATGAGGCTGATGCTTTAGAGCCTGACATGTTTGATAATGAAGAAGAGTATGTCAGTGTGGATGATGAACACATATACATGCCGGTTCCACCTGCACAACCAATCCCACCATCTGACTTTGAGCAACCTAATTCTCCTGCATTTGACTCTGAGCATGTGCCACCTGATGTGGAAGTTGATGATGCAGATCCAGAGGAAATTAATGTCATCCATGATCCTGAGAACCCCAAAATAGAGGTGGGTGCACTATATCAGGAAAGCAGTGAGGCACTATGCAATATTGAAAGGATTTGAATTTGCCAGGCTTCGGACGGATAAAACAAGATTTATTGCAAAGTGTGCACACAGGGGATGTCCATGGCGTATTCATGCTTCCAGGATACATGACAAAAGAACAATTCAGGTATGGAATGTGTTGTTTCTTCCTTGAGTTATTGCACTTCGTTCAATTGTGTTGCTCATTACTAACATTGGTATTTTTCCACGTGTAGATAAAGGTCCTACCTGCATACCACAACTGTCCAACTACAAAGTTAAGAGTGGGGAAGATGGCTACTCAAGGGTGGGTTGCTGATAGGTTGGCTGACTGGTTGAAGCAGCACCCAAAGAAGAAACCAAAGGATGCAAAGGAAAAGGTGGAGACAGACTATGGCATCCAGCTCAAATATTCCAAAGCATGGTCAGGCATGAATTTGGCCCTTCAACAAATTCATGGTAAATATGAGGACAACTTCCAAATGTTATTCAATTGGAAAGCACAGATGGAGATTACTTCACCAGGTAGTATTGTGGAGATTGAGACCCAGAAGATAGGCAAGAAGATGTGCTTCAAGAGGATATTTGTAGCTCTGAAGCCATGTATTGATGGATTTCTTGCTGGCTGCAGACCATTTGTTGGGATTGATGCTTCAAAGTTGACTGGCAAATACACTGGGCAGTTGGCCTCAGCTACTGGAGTAGATGGACACAACTGGTTATACCATTTAGCATATGGTATTTTTGATTCAGAGACAGAAGACAATTGGGTGTGGTTTATGCAGCAGTTACAGAGAGCTATTGGATCCCCTCAAGGACTTGTTATATGCACAGATGCTTGCAAGGGCCTGGAAACTGCAGTTGGTGCTGTTTTCCCTGATGCTGAGAATAGGGAATGCATGAGACACTTATATGGAAACTTCATGAAGCATTACCAAGGTGATGTTTTCAGTGAACGCTTGTATCCAGCTGCAAGGAGTTACACTGAACACTCGTTTCTGTGAACTGTTTGTGAACTGAACAAGTTATATGTGATATCATGTTGTTATGAACCTGTCCGTGAACAAATATTCTGTTGCTTGCTCAAAAGTTCTTTTGCTTCCTCAAAAGTTATGTTGAACATTCAGTTGCCATGGCATTACATTTAGTTGAACATTGCATTACATATCCATGGCATTACATTCAGTTGAACATTGCATTACAGATCTATGGCATTACATTCAGTTGAACATTTTGGACACTAAGATGCCAACAAACAGAAAAATTACAGCCACTACAACACTGTCAAATGCTAACCCTTTCTTGCCCTTCCCATTCCCTTGATTAAGCACATTCATATGGGCCTTGATTTCATTCACTTGCATCTTCATCTCATTCATCTGCATCTTCATCTCATTCATCTGCACCTTGACATCACTCAGAAGCACTTGCGCCTCAGCTTCTTGAAGCTTGGTCTCTACATCGGTATGCTCAGCCACTGCGTGCTCCAGGTGATTCAAACGCAGATAAGCCTCATACTCCTTCTCCCCCAGATATAACCACAATGCTTGTCGTCCTGGAACAAGAACATCAAAATCTCCAAAATCATCGGAATGCAATGGAACTCAAAGTCATCAAAATCCCAAAATCATCTAAATGCAATGGAAATCGAAATCCACTAACTGGGGAGTTCATTGGGCACTTGTAAAAGACTTGACCATAACTCTCCTTCTTCTTGCTCGTGATTCTAACCACCTGAATCTTGCATTTTGGACAAAAGATTCGAGGCAGTCCCTCCTGTTGACTTGAGCTGGCACCCGCGCTGGAGAGCGACTTGCCGCTCCCAAGCATGCTCCCCTTGCTCATGACCACAAAGAGGGGGCGACCAAGCAGCAGCAAGAGAGGATGAGACGCGGCGGCGGGGGATCCAGAACATAGGAGATGCAGCGGCGGGAGATGGCGGAAGACAAGAAATGGATGAGAGATGGTGACGGGAGGTGCCTGATGAGCCTTATCCATTCGTAACATGGGCAATACGGAGCTGTGTACGCCTGCGAGTGGGCCCATCGTCGCAGCGAGCGTACATAATGACATATTTCAGAAAGCGAGTAAATTATAATGGTATGGTTCCTATAACTTGAATAGCAATGGTAGATCTCGAAAACTCGGAAATTGTAATGGTACGAATCAAATTAACCTAAAATATTCCCCCAGGCAGGCACGCGCCGCCGGGTCACCGACGTCCGACGGCCGGCCCGGCCTCAGGCGCACCGCGCCAAACAAGCTGGGCCGCGTCTCCACCGCGCACCGCACCGCGCCGTCCGAGTCCGTCCTCCACCTCCACACCCCAGTCGGCACCACCACGCCTGGCCTGGCAGGCTCCATGTGATCTTCACCAGCCGCATCCCGGCTGCCGGCGGAGCGGGGAGTGCGCAGCGCAGTGCACGCAGCCGTACGTCCTGTGGTGGTTGCCGTCGAGTTACTCCCTGGCGCCGCTGCGCCCATCATTCATTCCACGCCCGCCGGTGCGCCGTGCGGGTACGTTCAAAACACGGGCGTCCCCCGCACGGCAGTTTGACCGTTTGGGAGGCCACCGGGCGGCGTGGCCGCGGCTGGGGCCGGGACCGGGCCGGCCGGCCGGCCGTTGGTTTGTTTTGTTTGTTGCGGGCGGCGCGGTGACTGGATGTTGTTTTTGCGAACACCATCATGCCCTGCCGCGTGCCTCCTTGCAGGCAGGTGTCCTCGCCGCTCTCGATTGCTCTCCTCTCCGAACCGCCGGGGAACACAACCACATATATACTGCTTGGTTAAAGCAAGCATGGAGCCATCGACGCTTTTCGTCACGAGCATGTGGCCATTTTCATGCCGCGATGGCGTACCACAGCAATGGCGTACGATCTCTTTGATTTGATGGCTGGGTAGTCACTGAGTACTGATGAGCTTAGTGATGGCATGGTCTCTCGCTCTCAAGGGCCATCTTAAACCACCATTTGCACACTAGCATTGCCCACGTTGATTGACGTTGCAGACGGCCATTTCTTTCACTGTGAAGAGATTAGTATCATGTTACGGTTAAGATTTGAAGAATGAGCGAGGGACCCACATGGAAACTAGCTTGAACACTTGATTCGAGGGGACCCAGTGGACGAGTGATCCCCACATGGGGTCGAGCAGGTCATAAAAGCAAGGCGAAAGTTGCAAGGAAAGGATCTTGGGAACCTGCTCCTCATGTCCCTCCCTAGTTTATTCCTCTGGGGCTGGGACTGTGGATCCATTCGTTCATCCATCTCAGCAGCAAGGAATCGAGACCCGGCCGACAGAGATATCATATTTATAAGTAGTACTACATGTGAGCGTAATTTAAACGAGGTTATGGACAAGTGTTAGGTTAGTGCGCTGCTGATCTTGATCCTGCAGCAAATCACACTGCCATGTTGTTAAGAGTTTAAGTGCAGGGATTGGCAGGGGTGGTCATCAGAGAATAAAGACGTTGGCGCCTGCAAATGCCCAAACCAACCTCTGTCTTTCTCTGGTTTTCTCGCGTCTTTCGGTGATGATGGGAGAGCATCGGCCATCAGGGTTATACAATGCATACTTTATTACCGATTGGGTTCTCCCAACGTCTCTCCGAGCCTCTAATCACACCATCTTTCTGCTTCATGGAGGACAGTGAGTGTTTTGTACGGCTCATTATGTCTGGTTGGGGCCTTGACGTTCTGCTTGACTTTTCCTTTTCTTTTTACTCATTTTTGAAAGTCCATATCTTCTCAAACAAAGCACTAAATCAAACCAGAACAATGAGCAAGAATATGCTCTTGATGGGAAAGCTCTGCCCTAGGATTGGAAATGAACTTTTCTTTTTACCCCAGCACGGCAGAAATAACAATCACAAGATATACCTTCACCACGCACAAGCACAACACTCAACCAAAGAATATGCCTCTTGATAGGAAAGCTCTGCCCTAGGATGGGAAATGAACTTTTTACCAGCGCGGCAGAAATAGCAATCACAAGATATACCTTCACCACGCACAACACTCAACCGGCAACAGTGTCCAGATTTAATAACAACCATGCTATACAGGGTCGCATAGCTCGGCCAAAATATCACCAATACTTGCGCATCCCTCACCATGTACAAGCACAAAACTTCATCTGATTATTTACAGCGGCATTTCTCGGAACCCTAGCTGATCAAATGCTCATATACACAAGAAACCAGCAGAGCTTACGAACTGCGCCCAGAAGAAGAGAAGGCAACAAACAACTCTAACGTACATCATATCCTCTCCACTTATATTTCGCAATTTAACTATGCAAATACACAAAGACTAGATTTATCTCCCATGTTTCTTTCTCCTTGCTACAATTCTCTTGGTATAGAAAATCCATCCTAGCACATAAGACAGTGTCCTCCATCCTCTATATGCCTTAGGCTTCGATATGGTTGCAATGAAGCCTTTCAGCGCAGCTCCAAGATCTTGTGTGTCAAAGGATATGCTAGGATCCACGGAGTTATAATAGATATCACCGAATGGGGGATGACTGCAGTCCTCATAAACCAAAGAGTTGGAGAACTTATCCAGTGTCTGAGACTCTTGAGGCACTTCATGGCCACCGACTGGGGGCATCTCTGACTGAAATCGATTTTCATTGCTCTCCTCAGTCTCCAGTACACAAGGGTCTAAGGAACTGGATGGTTCCATTGTGAAAATGTTCGGTGATGGTAGGGTCGATTGGCTCAAAATAAAGCCATCTGTAGAAACTTGCATGGGAAACTGGTCATATTGACTTTCTTGCAAAGGTGGAGACCTCATATTGAACAGTTGCGAATGATTTTCCACAAGTGTTTCGTTATCACATGTAAAGACATTCTTCCAGTGTTCATATGCTTGCTTCACAGCCACACATGCTTCACCCTGAAATAGCAAATATGTAATAACAGAAGGCCAAGGTCAGAACATATGGAGGTGTAGTATAAACGGGTGAGCTTGTTCAAAGGAACTCAGAAAGTGATGAGACATGGTTACCTTCTCCTTTTCAGTAAGATCATCAACAGAAACAAACTTATCAGATATTAACCCTCTTACTTCTCCAACTACATTGAATACAACACCAGCTTTGTTTACACCATCTGGATAGTAGTAATGCACTTTGTCAGTTAACACACATGTTTGTGCATGCTCAACAGTGGCCTCCCACATCTTTGTTGACATTCCGCCACCCAATATCTGCATGATTGAACATAGAGTGGGATTAGTACACACATCTTTGCTGAACCACAAGTACTATAGGCAACAACATGCTTACACGCAGAGCAGCAGAACAAATGAAGACCAGAACAATACCTTTCGAAGCCTAGGACTATCAAGATGTAGTAAGGTGAGAAAATCCTTGACAGTAAGGATGCTCTCCCTATTCAAACGCTTGTGAAAAGCACCATCCTTGCCAATTTTCTCCAGGCGCCATACTTCATCTTCAAGAAATGGTGGATGGTGCTTCTTGTACACTGGTCAAGTCAAGAGGAGATAATGAATTAAATTAGACCATTTTAGAAGTATTCAAGGCAGCGGAGAAATAGCAGGTCTCATTATTCAATTTGAGAAGGTAGATCACTGGGATATAGAAACCCTTCACCTAGAGGAAAAATTACCGTTCAACTAAGTCTAGAGAACAAAAAGGAATTCATTCTATATTTTTCATCAATTATTAAATTGAATACCACTACAGCAAATCGTTCAGAAGCCTAGCATGAGTTCAGCACAGCAAGAAAATTAAAAGGATAGCTTGGACATTGAAACTTCAGAATATCCAATCAGAAACTCACACTCTCCTCGATGATCCTTAACCACAAATGATTTGGTTTTTGCTTCCCGTACTCTTATGCCATCGAAACAACCATCCTCTGTTCTTGCACCTAGCCTGAACTTTCGGCTCCGTGTCCAGCTGGAGTTATCTGTGAATGACAGTTCCCCTACTGTTCCAATGCCATCAATAAGGGCAACAAACACATCTCCAGAAATCAAGGGCCTTTTACCTTCCCTTTCTTTAACAATGTTATTATTAAACTCCTGTGCTGTCCAGTCATCATCTTCTCCACTTTCAAAATCCCCCTCTAGGACTACAATCTCAACCTTCATTAGGGACTCCTTGCCTGATGCTACAATTTGTCTCGTCACAGTGTCAACTAGAGCAATAGTTATACTTAAGGAGCTCTCTCCTTCAATCTTGGAGCCAGTAAATATTGGAAGAGAAAGTTTAGTCATGAACTGCAGCTGCAAATTCTTTGACACACATGGGAGAGTATCTGTGACATTTCTGATGAAAATAAGAAGAAATAAACTCATTAGAGATATAGCAACTAATGCAAATCACGGTGGTTGTCAAAAGTAGTGCTAAAACGTCATACCTTGCCATCATAGAGGCATGATTGGCAAACGCCGACTCAATTTCTTCTTTTACCTATAAAAGAATAGACTATCAAAACCATTGCCCATTGGTATATGACTAAATTAAACACATGGTTGTATTAGGCTGTAGTCCACTGTAAAATTATGTCTGAATTGGAATGGTTGTATGGAGAATGGAAACAAGGAACAAAGCTTTATTCTGTAGGGTCTAAGCCTATACAGCTATTAATATGATATAGATAAAAGCCTATCTTCTCCAAGAAGTAGTTTGGGAGTTAACAAGAACTTGCCGTAGTAACACAAAAGCCTAACACATGGTAATTCTTAACGGATTTGTAGAACCCTAGGGTGCTGATACATTAAAATGAGATTGGTTCAAGTAATTTAAGCATGTTTGCAACTTCTCGACGAGTCAATTGATTGAATGAACCATATAATCAGCAGCAGATACAGATGCAATTACAACAGTATTATGCTTCGTCAACACAACCAAACAAAGGAAGGGATAAACAGCCTAAAGCGCACGCATCATAGCAAATAACCAAACCTATGAATTGTCAAGGGAAAAAGTCTACTTCACCCCCAACCTATGAGGGGTGGAACGCATCATCCCCCAACCTATGAAAATGGATTTTTTTACCCCCTGAATTTTCTAAAACCGGACAAATCATCCCCTGAAGCTGTTTTGAAAAATCATAATAAATCACAGAAAAATCATAAAATGGAAAATCAAATTGTAATGGACTCCAAATGAGTAGATCTACGCAGTGAACATATAATATAGTATGTTTTAGTATATTTTTTTACAGCTATGAAGAAAAGCATAAATCTAAAGTTACAGGAAAAAAATGTACTAAATCATTCCGTATTATATGTTCACTGCATAGAACTATTAATTTGAAGTCCAACACAATTTGATTTTCCATTTTACGATTTTTCTGTGATTTATTATGATTTTTCAAAACTGCTTCGGGGGGTGATTTGTCCGGTTTTAGAAAGTTTAGGGGGTAAAAAATCCATTTTATAGGTTGGGGGGTGATGTGTTCCACCCCTCATAGGTTGGGGGTGAAGTAGACTTTTTCCAATTGTCAAGCCACGGAATCGAGAAATGGGGGCACATAGTAACGAAAATAAAAGGCGTTCTCACCACTCTCCTGATGAGGGGCTCGATCGCCATGAAGAACTTCTCGATGCTGGTGTTCCGCATCACCTCCGTGATCACACTGCAGGATAGCAAGCCAACACGGCATCGAATCAGAGATCGACGCACGCGAATCGGCACAATCCAAACCCGTGGGGATTCCAATCGAGACCGCGAGGGGGAGGGGGAGGGGGAGCTTACTCGCGAAGCGCGACCCTCGGGCGCTTCGGCTCGCCAGGGCGGTAAGGCAGGGAAGAGGAGGAGCTCCCGCCGGGCTCGGCCGCGCCTCCGCCTCCGCCTCCGCCGCCGCGGCGCGGGCCGTCGCTCTCCTCCTGCTGCCTCTTCTGCGACATCTCCTCCGGCCGCCACGCCTCACCTCGATCGCCGCTTGGTTCGGCTCGCCCACCACCGCGTCGCAACCGCGGCTTGACCTAACTCCGCGCCCGTGCAGTTCCCACACGACCCCACCGCATTCGCTTCGTCCTTGGAAATGTTTTTTTTCTCTTTCTCTAGAAAATGACCCGAAATTGCGCTAGTGGGCCATTTGGGGGAGCACATACGCAGGCAGTCTAAAATGACCGGTGCACTGAAGGCGGACCGGGTCGGGCCAGGCCGGCTTTCTTTAGGGGCTTGCTTGATCGATTGATTTTTTTTAATTAAGAAAAAAAATCCGGTCTTGAACACTCACATGTGAATGTCTGCGACCATAATAACACAAATCCAGCTACATAGCCAGATATCCGAGTACTTAGACTCCTAGCCTCAACACGAAGACACAAAAGATAAGAAAGGAGACTATGATAAAGACTAAGCTTCAAACTTCTCTTATGCCCTTTCAATTTTATTTTGATTCTTGAGCAACGACTAAATCCACACATCTCTTGTCTTCTTATAAGCTTTTGATGTTTGGATTGTCTTGTCGGATTTTACTCTATCGCCTAGAAACCGCACTAAGTCGATCTTCACCCCGAACTCCACTTCAATCATACTGAAAAGAAACCAAGCACCGCCAACACTACATGCTCATGATGGTCTCGCCATCCGAGGGATTCCAAGGCGACACCCCAAGAGGAGAGCAACAAGATGCTACCGCCGCCTGAACCATCATCGGTTCTTTTGTTTTCACCTAAAAATATTCCAGGAGATTGAGGTCCTCGCAGCAACGACTTCAAAAAGAAAATAAATGCTCATGGCACCATCGTCACCGGCAGACCAAGCTAGGCTTTCGCCCGAGAATCTGCGCATCACTTGACGACTACCACCGGGAGCCATCGGCGCCTGAAATTACGTCGGTCATGGCGCTACCCACCTCCGGAGTTGCACAAGCCCCCACCGGACGAGGTAGATTAGGCCCAGGGGACGACGGATCTAGACCTGGATTAGCCGGAACTGGCCACCGCGCCGTAATCCCTCGTTGTCGCTGCTCGCCGGCGTGGAATCACCCGAACTGTGCCCGGAGTCGTCTCGCCAAAGCCAAAGCCAGGGGCAACCACCGCCGTCGCGCCTAGGCCACGAGCAACGCCTCCACCTCCGCCACGGCGTGCTTAGCCTCCGCCGCCGCTGCCACCACCAGCGCTTCACCCCTGTCGCGTAGATCCACGCGTGCCTCGGGCTCGTCTCCTCCAAACGCGGTGCCTCACATGCGGGCTTCACGGCGCCCCTGCCTTGGCGCCGCCCTTGCCGCAAAGCCCCCTCGCCCATGCAGATCTAGGCGCTCGCTACCGGCAAGTAGAAGGCCTCGCCGCCGCCGTCCTACGGAGCCTGTGTGGGCTTCCGGCTAGAGGGGATGGACGGGGGTGGCCGCCCTGCGCCGGGGAGAGACCTGATCGATCGATTGATTTTGAATATATGTTGCTCTCATCTAAGATCCAGCCACAATTCCTGACCTGATCAAGCTAAAATAAACTTGCAATCATTGAGAAATACTACGAAATCGGTGCACTGAACCTGGACAACTTGCAAGAGATGATCGAACATGCTCAATCATGCAGCGCAACTTGAAAGAATCGTATCAAAGCATTCACCACTGTAATAACAAGCAAGAGTTGATCGATCGAGAGCATGACAAGTGGGGCACCAGTAAATGACACCAAGGGCAAGTACAATAGTACAGACAGGTGCTGTCTATTTGTAACACACAGACGGCTAAATAGACAGCTTGTACAATAAATTATCTATTTAGCTGTCTACAAGATATTTAATACATTATTGTACACAAAATCATGGTGATCTAGTATATAATCCATCTTTGTGGCCATTTTGTTACTAATATGAATGAACGTATGGTACATTCAAATAATTCACCCGGCCTTCTGGCCTCAGCGATGCTCACAGCCAGCACTTGAATATCCGTTTACACTTAACAAAGTACATCAGTTCACACAGTACATTACTTCCCACATAATAAGAAGAAACTGACGGTTAACACTTGAGATGGTGAGAAAAATAGATCCAATATATCAGCACTCACATTTAACATTAAAATATGAGATGCAAACTATCAATCCACATTGAAAATCTGGAGGTCCAACATATAGCACCACATCTAAACTCAAAGAAAAAAAAAGAATAATAGCTCCAACATCTCAACTGTCATCACCAGCAAGCAATTTTCAAACTGTCATCTACAAGATCAGTTCCAGAAATTTAATCCTACACTCAAGACTGTTACAACTATCCGACTGAACAAATATCAGGAAAAAAGAGTTTGAAGATGCTACTGTCAGACTACTCAACAGTACTGAATCAAAAGGGTTTGAAAAACAAGGACTCAGGAACTACTATATATGAGACTGAAAATATCAAGAATGGTAATCAGCAGAGCCATCAGAGCTCACCTCAATTGTAATCAGCAGATAATCAACTGAAATGAAAGCTTCCCTTCTTCACCATCCATATAATTTCTGAAACTGTACCAATACAAGACTTGTTCAGAATGGCATCCCTTCTTAACCATATGATACTTAAAAATGAACTGAATGGCATCCCTTTTTGAGAACTAGTACTACTTTGCAGTACGGCCATTGCATACAACTAACCATATACAAGTCTAGAAAAATACAGACGTGCAGCAGCTTCATAAATCAAATTTTTGTTCTGATGATCAAGTAGTCATGTTCAGTAGAAGTTAGTCATGTTCAGTAGAAGTTCAGAAAGCAGCACCAGGAGCGTATCCGACATAGCAGATAGTAATGTTCTGAAGATGCAAATTTTTGTAACTGTATAAGTTCAGAAAGGAGCATCAACATATCTCGGTTCTTCGAAAAATTGTGCTATTCACATAATCCTATCTCCTGCCCTCATTTACACTGGTTTATATGAGCAAACTTAATCAATACTGAGAACGAACGAGCACCATGTCGCAGGATCTGAATTGGTTGAGACATGGGGCTTTGTCCAGCGGCGCCGTTCTGTTTCGACACAGGCACCGCGCGGCCCGAACTCTTCTCCGACGATGCCGCAGCTGCCCTTGCGCCATTCTGCATCTACACTGCCAGTGTACGTTGTTTGACACACCGACGATGCCGCGCATCCCTTCCGCGTCTGTGCCGCAATGACTCTCCGCTGCCGGGATGTGTCCGCCTTGAGCAGCTCTCGCGTCGACGCCGCCGTTTGCTTCTCCTGCAGACGCATGGTGGTTACCGTTGGTTGCAGCTAGGGTTAGGAATTGGAGGGAGGATGGGCTGTTTCAGAGGACATGGATGCTTGGAGGGGGATTTGGGAGAATATGGCGCGCAGCGCTCCTTTGCCGCCAAAGAGAAAGGGCATCCCCGCGCCTGTGCACAACGGATCCGTGTCGCCGTCGACGACGGGCAACAGGTCGTACAACAGACGCTATTACTCGGCGCCTCGCATCGGACCACGGGCTTCTGCCGTCGATGAACAAGACGACGACGTTTCTCTCTTTCTTCAATAAATAACTGCTACGTCGGATGTTTTCACGCTACACGATGCAAGTCGACGAGGGGTGTCTCGCCGTTGTATTTCCCCTCACGATGCACTTCTAACGGGGCAGGGGCGCAGCGACGGGATGTCATCCTCGCAGCTTTGGACTGCGAGCTGAAGATGAGCATTCGATCAGTAGTCATGACACGTTTCCTCGCAGGATAAGCAACAATGCAGGTGGGCGAATTTTCAATCTGAAGATAATTAACGGAAGACCGCGAGTGAAACTGATACATAGTACAACTGATGGATGACATCCGGGTGGCTGGACTGCCGGACTGGGTCGGCGGCCGCGGCGGGGGAGAGGAGAAGAGAAGGAAGAAAGATATGACAGGTGGGTCCCAGGATAAAAATAGCATTTCCTCACCATTATCTCCGCTTACCAGCCAAAAAGTATTATTTTAATTGAAACAATGTGTTCCATTTTAATTGAAACAATGTGTTCCAGCAAATTGGTACAAAACTACAGTGTGTGTCAGCCTATTAGGCGGTCAACGATGTGTCTCAGTAAATGAGCGTCATTTCACGTGTCCTGTAGTAAATTTTCCCAAATAAATAAGATGGATCCCATATAGAGTATGAAATCTCGATGACTAGACGAAAATATTTTTTAAAGGATGTTGATAGAGTACCACAAGTGCAGATAGCCTAAGACCCATATGCGCACCGAGTTAGTAGGGGCGGAGCTAGAGGCTCTGATCAGGATCGGGGTCAGCCGACCCGATAAACTTTGATAAAATCGGTGAAAATTACCTAGCCTCTTACTCTAGTGGCCAGCTCTCCTAGCTTCACTCATGCACCGAGTAGCTAGTTTTCTCCGGTTCTTGGGGTTTGAAACCCCGTTTCCTCCTATTTTTCCATTCGCCTTGTTCGTCTGGATGGTTTTCAGCTAGTCAG
This sequence comes from Echinochloa phyllopogon, assembly GCA_033239725.1. Taxonomy (NCBI): domain Eukaryota; kingdom Viridiplantae; phylum Streptophyta; class Magnoliopsida; order Poales; family Poaceae; genus Echinochloa; species Echinochloa phyllopogon. The sequence continues at coordinate 1,953,165 of BTCW01000009.1, read as the reverse complement.
CAGTATTTTTCTCTCATCAGAAACCAGCACCAGCCATCAGCCACCAACCAGTCAACAATGTTTTTCTCTCAGCAAAAACCAGCACCAGTCACCAACCACCAGCCAAACGAACATGGCCAATAGCGTCATAATACAACATGTTTTTCCTTGGGCGAGATCCATGTGCGCACCGAGTAGCCGGTTTGCTCCGGTTCTCCTAGCGATATTAACACAAGGAAAAACCGGGCGGCCCAGCACAATGCAGTGCTTTTCATGGCCTGAGACCCATATGCGCACCGAGCAACTGGTTTGTTCCGATAAAAAAAATCCATTTTACAACCTCCAACTATCACAACAGTCTGATTTTTAACCTTGAACTACAAAACCGGATAACAAAGACCATCCAACTGTCAAAACCGTGCAAATTTAGCCCTTAGGGTGGTTTCGAAGGTGCTTTTGTATTTTGTAAAAAAATTAAAAAAAATTCAATTAGGTCTAAAAAATCAAAACTAATTCATCTTAAATCAGAAAAATATGAAACCAGCATCAAAAAATTTCTAAAAATGTAACCTATCTATTATTGCTCTATTTGAATCTTAATTATTCAAAAATAATAGGCATAACTATAAGCAATAAAATACTATGGACATAAAAAATAGATCCGATTAACTAACAAATATAGTGACAATAGATAGGTTACATTTTTAAAAAACTTTTGATATCAATTTTGTATTTTTTTAACTTAAAATGAATTACTTATGAATTTTTTAGTTTAAATTTGAATATTTTTAATTTTAACAAAATAGAAACACAGCTTCGAAACCACCCTAAGTGCTAAATTTGCACGGTTTTGACAGTGGGATGATCTTTGTTATCCGGTTTTGTAGGTCAAGGTTAAAAATCGTACTTTTGTGATAGTTGGAGGGTGTAAAATGAACTTTTTCCAAAACAAAAATCTCGATCATGGTGGGAGTCCCACAAACTTTATTTAGGTGCCGTGCAACTTTATTTAGGTGCCGTGCTTCGAACTCAGATCGGACGGAAGTTTCAACGACTCTCGGAGTTCAATGCTCTAGCCAGTCCACCACAAGAAGCTAAGCGTTTGTTCCGATTCTTCTTGCGATATTAACACAAAACTGGTGGTTCAGCCAGTTTAGAGTTGTTTTCGACGGTCGGTGAATGCGAATGCACGATCAATCTCTCAAGTGGACCGGATCCGTGGAGGCTTCGATTCTTGGTTTTTTCGGCCGGACCGTAGGTCTGGTCCTAATAATAATGAGAGTAAGTGGCAGTAAGATACAATGCGCATCATCTGAAATTCGGAAAATTGTGCCAAACATTTTACATAAAAAAAAGAGGGCTATTAGTGTCAGAGAATCATGTTATAAGTCTTCATTTCGTCCTAAGCAGTGCCAGAATAGAAAAGATAGTTAACATTCGCCAGAATTACAAGAACAAATCTACTTGAAATCCAAAGCTACCATTTTGCGGTATAACATATTATTAGACCTATCCAACGCTAGAAGCATGATGCAATACACCAACAAATCTATCTATAGCTTCCGAAAGTTGGGCCAGGCACAAGCGACACACAAGTGTCGCCACGGCAAAATGTTTTAGGTAACACCTCCCGTGCAAGTCGCAAATTTACAAAAAGTGTTTGCTTCAGTTAAACTTTACATCAAAACACCTCTTCCTTCAGAAGGGCGAAATCAAACGGTTCACTTATGCAAGTAGAAACAAGTCTAGACTCTAGTTTCGATTATCGGCTCCTCTTTGACTATGATTCGGATTGGGGTTGAGCAAGGGTACAACCATCTCCGTCTTCTTCAAGCTTAGACTAAACCAATGAAACAAGTTAATAAACATCCAAACAGAAACATAACAAAAACAGATAACAAAAAAAATATTTACCTTTGCAAGGCGTTCTGCTGCAGCCATTCGGGCAGCTTCGCGACCGCTTGCAATCCAAAGTTCTAGGAGAAATCTATTCCTGATGCACTCGATTGTGGGTGAGCAATCTTTGACACCAGCATCTTTGGGGAACTGAAATGCTCTTGTTCCAAGCACATTAATATGTTCACACTTCAGGCCATCAAGAATTTTAAGAAGTGACTCACAGCTAAGAGAAGCTGCGTAGTCACCCACCTTTGATATTATGTCAGGCAGAGAAGCAAGCTCCTGCCCTATCCAATCGAAAAAGTCTTCAATTCTACCATCATCGGGAAGGGGGAAAGGTTCCGCCCCAAACTGCCGAAGAGCCTCGTCATAAGTTTTCCAAACAGCAAGCCCACTGCCCTTGATAAGCTTGTTCTGATTTAGACTCAAAGTAACTTGTTTCTGAAGCTCTGCTCGAAGGTCAGAAACAATTTTATCTTTCTCGGCAAGCTCAGCCTGGCAGGTTCGCAACTGTTGCTCTAAGTCTTCGATACGTGCATCGCCATCTTCCGCGGCCTTTTGTAACCCTTCCAAAGCTGTCTCCTGATTGGACATGGCAGCGGTTAAGGTAGCAACTTTAGTGCTGAGGGATTGCTTCTCCAACTCAAGAAATTTCACTTTTTGAGTCAAATCCTGTGTGTCTAAGGGCAGCAAATTTCGACAACAGATCTGTCTTGTCAGCCCGCAAAGCCTCAACAGCTTGCTTGTCAGCATTTTGCTGAGCCTCAAGACCCTTTATAATTTGGGCTAACTTCTTGTTCTCACCTTCGAGGTCTGCCATCTGGCCAAAGACTTTTCGAGAAGATTCAAGTTGTTCTTTCAATCTATCCCTTAGAATGGTATCAAGGATAAGAGTCTGCAAAAAGGAAAAACCACCAGCATGACCAAGAGTAAACAAAAAACCACCATGCAAGGTGAGGAAATGAAGAACTTACGCGATAAGCCCAACCAGTACTGACTTGAGAAAGTACCTCACTGCTCAACCCTTTCATCTTCTCCTCAAACTCTGCAGGTAATGCACAAATCGGAAAGTGCAAAGAAACTAAACAATAATCCTCAATACCGCATCAAAAGCATAAACAAAGAAACCAAAAACAAATGTTACCTTTGGGGCTGAAATCCCCTTGCATGGGCGGGAAAGTAGAACAACTTGGATCATCCCTAGCCCCAGAGGCCTTGTCATCATCTTTCTATACCTGCAACAGGAAAACTACCTAAAAACAAATCTTTATGAACTATTCCTATCGATAGAAGCAAACAGACCAGGAAAGGCGAATCACCTTCGATGGTTGACTGAACAGTAGTAGTTAGCTTCTCTTCCAAAGGTTGTTGAGATTCGCCAATCTCCTTTTCTAGCTCATTCACTTTTTCCTTGAGAGCCTCGTCATCAACGGCCAACCTCCCCTCTGATTCATTGAGAAAAGAAAAAGTCTCTGAGACACCTCCCAGCTCCATCTGGGAAACAGCTTGGGGCTCCGGGGCTGGCATAACAACGTTGGCAACAACTGTCGCATGAACCTCCAAAGCTGAGGGTAGCGTGTCACCCTTGTCTTGGCAGCCACCACCAAGATCCGTGTCATCCAGGAAGCTATAAGAAATATTGTCCAGTGCCCCAGCCATCCGGGTCTTAGTAACATTCGCTTTCTTGACCATAGAGACTTGGAGCTTAGAAGTCTTGTTCAATCCTTGGATATCAAGGGCAGTAGCCGCAATGATCTAAAAGACAAACAAAAGAAGAGAGAGAGCAGCTCATTGCAAGGCCCACAGAAAAGGAAACAAAACCACAATATCGCTAAAAACAAAAAAGAAAAGAGTACAGAAAAACTTGAACTTGAGGGTAATTATCAGGCGGCGGCATCAGTTTCTTTCTTCTTGCTACAATTCTCTTGGTATAGAAGATCCATCCTAGAACATGAGACAATGTTCTCCATCCTCTATATGCCGCCTTAGGCTTCCATATGGTTGCAGTGAATCCTTTCAGTGGAGCTCCAAGATCTTGTGTGTCAAAAGATATGCTCGGATCCACGGGGTTACAATAGATATCACTGAATGGGGAATGACTGCAGTCCTCGCAAACCAAAGAGAATTTATCCAGTGTCTCAGACTCTTGAGGCACTTCATGACCACCAAGTTGGGGGGTCTCTAACTGACATCGATTTTCATTGCTCTCCTCAGTCTCCAGTACACAAGGGTCTAAGGAACTGGATGGTTCCATTGAGAAAATATCAGGTGATTGTAGGGTCGAATGGCTCAAACCAAGGCCATCGGTAGAAACTTGCATGGGAAACTGGTTATATTGATCTTCATGCAAAGATGGAGACCCCATATTGAACAGCTGCAAATGATTTTCCACAAGCAATTCGTTGTCACATGTGAAGATATTCTTCCACTGTTCATATGCTTGCTTTACAGCCGCACGCGCTTCACTCTGAAAATAGCAAACATGTAAAAACAGATGGCCAAGGTCAGAACAGATGGAGGTGTAGTAAAAACGGGTGAAGTTGTTCGAAGGAACTTAGAAAGCGATGAGACACGGTTACCTTCTCCTTTTCAGTAAGATCATCAATAACAACAAATTTATCAGATATTGACCCTCTTACTTCTCCAACTACATTGAATACAACACCAGCTTTGTTTACACCATCTGGGTAGTATAAATGCACTTGCTCAGTTAAAACACATGTTTCTGCATGATCGACGGTGGCCTCCCACATCTTTGTTGACATGCCGCCACCCAATATCTGCATAATTTGAACATAGAGTGGGGTTATTAATACACATCTTTGCTGAACGGCAACTACCATTGGCAACAACATGCAGTGGCGCAAAACAAATGAAGACCAGCAATACCTTTCGAAGCCTAGGACCATCAAGATGTAGTAAGGTGAGAAAATCCTTGACAGTACGAATGCTCTCCATATTCAAACGCTTGTGAAAAGCACCGTCCTTGCCAATTTTCTTCAGGCGCCATACCTCATCTTCAAGAAGTGGTGGGTAGTGCTTCTTGTACACTGATCAAGAGGATATAGTGAAGGGAAAAGTCCATTTTACAACCTCCAACTATCACAACAGTCCGATTTTCAACCTTAAACTACAAAACCGGATAACAAAGGCCATCCAACTATTAAAACCGTGCAAATTTAGCCCCTTGGGTGGTTTCGAAGGTAGTTTCCTATTTTGTTAAAATAAAAAATATTCAAATTTAAACTAAAAAATTCATAAGTAATTCATTTTAAGTCAAAAAAATACAAAATTGGTATGAAAAGTTTTCTAAAAATGTAACCTATCTATTGTCACTATATTTTTCAGTTAATCGGATCCATTTTTTTATGTTCATAGTATTTTATCGCTTATAGTTATGCCTATTATTTTTGAATAATTAAGATTCAAATAGAGCAATAATATATAGGTTACAATTTTAGAATTTTTTTGATACCGGTTTCATATTTTTCTGATTTAAGATGAATTAGTTTTGATTTTTTTAGATCTAATTGAATTTTTTAAATATTTTTACAAAATACAAAACTACCTTTGAAACCACCCTAAGGGCTAAATTTGCACGGTTTTGACAGTTGGATAGCCTTTGTTATCCGGTTTTGTAGTTCAAGGTTGAAAATCGGACTGCTGTGATAGTTGGAGGTTGTAAATGGACTTTTCCCTATAATGAATTAAGCTAAGAATATTTTAAGTATTCAAGGTAATGGAGAAATAGCAGATCTCATCTTTAATCAGAGAAGGTAGATCACCGGTATATCAAAATCCTTAAAGGAAACAAACTGTTCAATTAAGTCTAGAGGACAAAAAGGAATTCATTCTAAATTTTTCATGCAATTGTTAAATTGAATACCACTATGGCAAATAGTTCTGAAGCCTATCATGAGTCCAGCACAGCAAGAAATTAAAAGGATAGCTTGGGCATTAAAACTTAAGAAAGTCTGACCAGAAACTCACACTCTCCTCGATGATCCTTAACCATGAATGACTCAGTCTTTGCTTCCTGTACTCTTACTCCATTGAAACAACCATCCTCTGTTCTTGCACCAAGTCTGAACTTTCGGCTCCGTGTCCAGCTGGAGTTATCTGTGAATGACAGTTCCCCTACTGTTCCAACGCCATCAATAAGTGCAACAAACACATCTCCAGAAATCAAGGGCCTTTTACCTTCCCTTTCTTTAACAATGTTATTGTTAAATTCCTGAGTTGTCCAGTCATCATCTTCTCCACCTTCAAAATTCCCATCTAGTACTACAATCTCAACCTTCATCTGGGACTCCTTGCCTGATGCTACAACTTGTCTTGTCAAAGTGTCAACTAGAGCAATAGTTATACTTAAGGAGCCCTCTCCTTCAATCTTGGAGCCAGTAAATATTGGAAGAGAGAGTTTAGTCATGAACTGGAGCTGCAAATTCTTTGATTTACATGGGAGAGCATCTGTGACACTTATAAGAAAGAAAAGGATTTAACTCGTTAGAGATAAAGCGACCAACACAAATCTTGGAGGTTGTCAAAAGGAAAAAAAAAGTCTATTTTACTAGCCTCACCTGTCCACTTTGTCCGTTTAAGTCCCTAAACAAAACTTAGGCTCATTTTATTCCCGCAAACTATTTCATTTGGTTCAATCTATCCTTACTGAAATTTGTGTTTTTTTTTGTTACTCCGTGCATAGGTCAGTTCAAGTTTTGAAAGATGACTTGTAACACAATGCTCTTTATTAGAAAATACATTGTGAATTTTTCACGATTATCTTTATGCAATTTTGTATCCCTGTGATCAATTTCCTATTAAATGTTCCTAACCTTGAAAAATTCTTAACGTACTTTTCTAACATAAGGATCATATTCAATATCTCTTCACAATAATTGAATTTAAAAAAGTCATCTTGTATGCAGAGAAGCAAAAAAAAAAGGACAAATCTCATGAAAGGGTAGATTGGACCAACTAAAATAGTTTGGGGAAGTAAATTGAGCCTAGATTTTGTTGAGGGGGTTAGGTGTACAAAGTAAATAGGTGAGGGTAGCAAAACAAACTTTTACCTTGTCAAAAGTAGTGTTAAAACGCCATACCTTGACATCATAGAGGCATGATTTGCAAATGCCGACTCAATTTCTTCTTTTACCTAGAAATGAATAAATTGTCAAAACCGCGGGTATATGGCTAAAGCTAAACAAAACATATGGTTGAACTAGGCTGTGGTCCACCATAAAATCATCTCTGAATTGGAATGGCTGGACACAGACAGAAACAAGGAACAAAGCTTTATAGTAACATAAAAACCTAACACATGGTAATTCTTAAACAATTTGCTGAATCGTAGGGCGCCAATACATGAAATTGGAGTGGTTGAAGTAATTTAAGCATGTTTGCAACTTCTCAACTGATACAGATAGGATTACAACAGTACTGTGCATAGTCAACACAACGAATCGAAGGAAGGACAATCGGCCAAAAGGGCGCACGTCCTAGCAAATAACCAATCATATGAACTTTCAAGCCACAGAATCGAGAAATGGTGGCATATATAACAAAAACAAAAAGGGGGTCTCACCACTCTCCTGATGAGGGGCTCGATCGCCAAGAAGAACTTCTCGATGCTGGTGTTTCGCATGACCTCCATGATCACACTGCACGAAGAGCAAGCCACGACGGAGTCGAATCAGAGAGCGAAGGATTCCAATCGAGACCATGAGGTGAGGGCGAACTTACTCGCGGAGGGGGACCCTCGAGCGCTTCGACGGGCCGGGGCGGTAAGGCAGAGAAGAGGAGGATGTCATGACAGAGGAGCTCCCGCCGGGCTCGCCCGCGCCTCCGCCTCCGCCGCCCCTTTCCTCCTGCTGCCTCTTCTGCGACATCTCCGGCCGCCACGCCTCGCCCCGATCGCCGCTTGGTTCGCCTCGCCCACCGCGTCGCAACTGCGGCTTGACTAGTTGACTTGCACGTCGCATTCGCTTCCTTGGAAATTGGTGCGACACCGCCCAGATGGTTGACGCGTGTCCAGGATCCTTCCCGGCGGGCGCATAAAATAACCAGCCGAGCCGGCGTCGACTCCACTGTAGATGAGCCGGCGAGCTGCACCGCATCTCGATCTCTGCCGATACGAATCGGCTCTCCACGGATCGAGCCGCCTCCCTCACGCGTTTATCACTTTATCCGTTTTATCGTCGACGACGAGCGGCGTCACCGGCCGTCATACTCGATGCCGCTGCAGCAAACCAAGATCAGCAATTTGGGGTGCACCATCGCGTCCGATCCCGTCAACTGTACACTCCGCGCCCGTGCAGTTCCACACGACCCCACGTCCCCACCGCATTCGCTTCCTTTTTTTTAGGCAATGTCAGGAGCTTTATTCATTGGAACTATGGTTAGGGGGTGTTCGGTTCCACGGACTAAAACCAAAATGGACTAAAATTAATCCCAAAACGGACTAAAGATTCAAACCCTTGGGACTAAAATAAAAGGAACTAAAACTCTTTAGCTCCACAAAAGGAGCTTATAGGGACTAAAACCACTACTTTTTCACTGGATGCCCCTCCCCACCCGCCGCCCCACTTGTTCCCTTTTAAGTCCATGGGCAAAGTAGTCTTTCCGCAAGCCATTAAAGCAACTTTAGTCCCTTTTAGTCCAGAGATGCAAACAGTAATTTTAATCTTTAAGAGACTAATTTTAGTCTCTTGGTTTTAGTCCCTGTCAAGCCCTTACAATCCTTAGCGAGCGCTTCTAAAAGAAAGTCCGGGCACTGCCATCCCAAATTACATGTTTCTCAGTCATGGAGACGACTCTCCTAGCACATGAACTCTATTAGCATCTCGACAAGCAAAAGAAAATTTAACGGACAAACAAAACCTAACTAGCTCCTGGACATCATGCCAAATGCTTGCAAGCATCGACCGCTCACCATCATGAGAATTTAACAACCTTATAAGATTGATGCTATCTGAATAAACTATAATCTTGTTGAAACCCATGGCGATTGCCACACGAAGACCATCCCTCGCCGCCACAACTTCCGATATAAGAACATCAGGCTGCCACACAAACACCATGCATGCTCATCTCTAATCACCACCCCACTAGTTCCTTGTAATTGATTAACAAGAAAGGAAGCATCTGTGTTCACTTTAATATAACCAGCCTCTAGAGCATGCCATCCTTTCTTCGCTAGTTGATCCCGCTAGTAGAGCGGGAAACACCAGAGCGAGGCGCAAGGGGATCGACTCGGTATTCATGTTGACATCCTGGTGCATTTGGAAAGAGCGTAATAGTAGAGTTTTCGACAATGCACCTGGACGCAATGCTGGTCTGTTGGTGGAAAGCATTCTCCAGGAGGGTCACCAATGGATGTTGGCCGGAGCCAAGAACATGGCAGTCCTTGGATGGCCGGCGCCGGTTGTTGTAGGGCCTCGGATTAGAGCCTCCTAGAGCAGTGTTTTGGGGTTATCTTTCTTGGTTGTTTCTCTAGCCGTTTAGTCTTTTATCGTGTAACCGTGTCGAGTGCGTGCGCCCGTGCGGCCCGTGTTGTAAAAAAACATCTCTATTTTCTTCTTAATGCAAAGATACGCAACTCTCCTGCGTGTTCTCGAAAAAAAATTGATCCCGTCCAGAATCGGTTCCTGAGATTAATAGCACTGTCTCAATCATCTCGAGACATGACGAGCAGCCTGTGTTGGGCTCTATGCTTCTCTTCCATGCTTCCTAGCATTGCGACCATTCCACAGCGACCAAACCCTGCTATGAACAGACCAGTATCATACTTTGAGCACAAACTGCCTTCAAGAAGGTCCAAAGCCCAGGTTCTCGGATGTAGAATAGGAAATTTCTTTCCTGTAAGATCTCTTACAGCTTGCCAAAACTTCAAAGCAATAGGACATTCAGTTGCTATGTGAAACAGAGACTCTTCACTATTGCCACAATCAGGACAGAAGGATTCTCTCTCAACATGACGCCGCCTTAATTCCATCTTAGTTGGTAAGAAGTTCCTACATGCTCGCCACCAGAACACCCGGATCTTTGGTGGAATTTTGAGAGACCAAACTTTGCGCCACCATTTTCGATGACCATGAGAGACCGTGGCTGTAGCATCAACATTCCTCTCAGCTGCCCTATGTGCTCTTTTCAACATTCTATAGGCGGATTTCACAGAGTATATTCCATTTCTTTCATAAGCCCGTGCACTTACATCCTCATGCAGCGAATTACTAAGTGGTATATGCAAAATCGATTCGGCATCAAAGTACAGAAAACTCTCTCTGATTAACTCCTCATTCCATGATCGTTCAACATGATGCATCAACTCACTTACATAGGTTAGATTCACTTCAGGTTTATGAATCAGAGGTTTCATTGGTTGAGAGAAAGGAAGCCAATTGTCATCCCAGATGTTCACTGATGCACCAGAACCAATCCTCTTGATGATTCCCATTTTTTAAAGCTTCTCTTCCATGAAGAATTGCACGCTCCTCCTCCTCGTTGTTGTCAAGAAATCTCCAACTGGATAATATTTTCCCTTCATCACTCTGCTACATAACGAACCTGGTTCGGCGACAAGCCGCCAGGCTTGTTTTCCCAACAGAGCTTGGTTAAAAAGCTTCAGATCCCGAAAACCCATTCCACCATCTTCTTTAGGATAAGTGAGATATATAGGATATACATCATTTTTTGACATAATTTGGATGGCAACTTGAAGCAGCTCATTGAATAGGTGGGAATAGCTTACGCCACAGATTTCAAAAGAATCTCTCTGCCTGCACAGCTCAAGTCATTCACACCCCAGCCATGAATACTACTACGATCTATCCACAATATAATCAAAAACTCCATCCATTGACCCACCCACAGCCGTTGGGAGTCCCAAGTATTTTTCCCCTAGAGCTTCATTTGGGATATTCAGCCTGTTCAGGACAGCAGACTTAGCATTTTCATCAGTGTTTGGGCTGAAATAAACAGCAGATTTCTGTTCATTAACCAATTGACCAGAACCCTTGCTGTATAGCTCTAGAATAGATGCAAGTCTATCTGCTTCACGTTCAGATGCCTCTACCAAGCAGTCATCAGCAAACATCAAATGTGAGATCCAAGGTGCATGACGACTCACCCTAATGCCTCGAGATAAAAATTGTGGTCCAACATTCTTCAAGAGAGAAGTAAGTCCTTCAGCACAAATGAGGAAAAGAGAGACTTTTACCCGTGTGCCATTAAGATAAATCCCTACCTACATGCCACAATTTGTAAGAGACACCTGTGTGCCCTACAACTTCTGTTATAACTTAACAGAACCCTTGCCCTGACACGTGGGACCCACAAGTGAAGTGACCATTTTGCCCCTGACTACATCTCTCCCCCCCCTGTTCCTCTCGTCCTCGTCCTCCCGGACCCGGCGGCGGCGACGCCAGAGACGAGGCGGCGCCTCGCCCGACCGGAGGAGAAGGAGAGGGCCAAAACCCCCCGCCGCCGGCCAGGCCCTGCCCCGCTGCAGATCCACGGTCGCCTCGGAGCAGGCCGTCGTCTTGAGGTGCAGCGGCGCGCGCGGCGAGGCCCGCTGCGGCGGCGGCTCGGAGCCCCTGAAAAAACGAAACCAAGCCCCGTCAGAAAACCAGCGGCACACCGCCACGGCGGCGGCTTCGGACCCGTGTGTGCCTCGGCGCGCACCTGGATCTCGGCATGGTCCTCTTCGAGCTCGTGGCGGCGGTCGTCGTGCTTGAACCTCCTCATCCTCCCCTCCCGGCGTGCGCAGCGCAAGGCAGTCGGGCGGCGCGTCGTCCTATAGGATCAGAGCGGGGGCGAGAAAGGAAGACGTTGCGGTCATGGAAAGGCGGATCGAGAGCTGCGCGGCCGGCGTTCGCCTTTCTCGTGGAATGGCCATGGAGCGCGGCGTCGTGGGCCTGGTGTTCACGCCCCACGGCGCGCTGTGGCGGCAGCTCCGTCGGGTCAGCATCGTCGAGCTCCTCGGCGCCCGCCGTGTGCGCTCGTTCCGCCGGGTCCGGTCGGGTGAGGCGCCACCCCGGGAGGACGAGGACGAGAGGAACAGGGGGGAGAGAGATACAGTCAGGGGTAAAATGATCATTTCACTTGTGGGTCCCATGTGTCAGAGCAAGGGTTACGTTAAGTTCTAACAGAAGTTGGACCGAATGGCACACGGGTAAACAAAATAAAGTTGAAGGGCACACATGTGTCTCTTAAAAATTTTGTGGCACGTACGGAGTAGATACGAGTGACTTATCTAAATGGCACATGGGTAAAAGTCTCAGGAAAAGTAAAGGTGAAATTGGGTAAATAAAACCAAACTTTCTCTCTCCAAACTTCACTATTCACCTATCAGATCAAATCAAATCAAATCTCTCTCCTCGTACATGGAGCACTAAACGTGGGTAAATAAAAAAACTGGATACATGGTTTTGATGTACACGACGAGACGAATCTTTTAAGTCTAGTTAGGTCATAGTAGGACAATGTTTACCACAAACAAACGAAAATTGTCGTATGTGACATTTTCACCAAACTTTTCCTTCCATTTTTTAGAACTAAACACACCCTGAAGTGACACACTTCATAACCAAGTCGATCCATTTATTAGAAAAGCCCAGGGTCATAACCGCATTCGCTTCCTTGGAAATGTTTTTTTTCTCTTTCTCTAGAAAATGACCCGAAATTGCGCTAGTGGGCCATTTGGGGGAGCACATACGCAGGCAGTCTAAAATGACCGGTGCACTGAAGGCGGACCGGGTCGGGCCAGGCCGGCTTTCTTTAGGGGCTTGATCGATCGATTTTGAATATACGTTGCTCTCTTGTAAGATCCAGCCACAATTCCTGACCTGATCAAGCTAAAATAAACTTGCAATCTCTTCTAAAAAACTTGCAATCATTGAGAAATATGAAATCGATGCATTGAACCTGGACAACTTGCAAGAGTTGATCGAACATGCTGAATCATGCGACATGCAGCGCAACTTGCACAAATCGTATCAAACATTCACCACAGGCGCAGCGACGGGATGTCATCCTCGCAGCTTTTGACTGCGATGTGAAAATGAGTATTCGATCGATAGTCATGACACGTTCCCTCGTAGGATAAGCACATGACAATGCAGCGGCGGAATTGTCAAACTGAGGATAATTAACGGAAGACCGAGATTGAAATCTGTACATACAACTGATGGACGTAATCCAATGAGAAATGAAAAAGGACAATAACTCCTCACGATCACAACTGTTTACCAGCAGTACTGCGAAGCATACGTCAATTTCAGCAGCTCTATGAACCACATATTTCTTGTCCCAGCAACAGCCACAACAGTGCAAATGCAATTCTAGAGGGTCTCATTTTTATCCAGCAATTCCAGCACTAAATTTGCTTTTACTTCAAAACGATGACATCGGTTCCATTCATTCTTTAACAGTACCTGCTTAAGCATAAATACAATAAAATATCATCACCATCAAGAGAAGAAGGTTTTGGGATAAAATTCAGTTAAGTTTCGGATATCAAGGCGTTAGACAAAACACTTATGGTAGCTTGGATTGGACTAAAACAACTGTGGACAAATCCAACATAACACAAGCAGTAAGATGATGTTGAAGGAGCAGATAGGAAAAGTAGTCATTCTTAGCAATTGCACAATGCATATGGTAGCTAGTGGTGTGCAATTGGGCTTAATTTCATCCTGAGCAGTACAGGTATTTGATATCAAAGAGCTATAGTTAACATTCACCAGAATTGCAAGAAGCAACCTAATTGAAATCCAATGCTACCACTTGGCGAAATAACAGATTATTAGACCTATCCAGCAATAGGGAACAAAACAAAATGGTATATGCAGAAAGCCAACCCCCATGCATCACATTGCTTGATTATCTTTGTTGTGTTCCAAACAAAGACATTTTGACTGTAGATTCTGCAACCGCAATCATAGCAATTTTGACTATTGTCTTATTAGTTCTTCTGGCCAAAGACATGGAACAAAAAGAAACTCTCTTGCCTTCTACTTAATTGATAGGCAGGGCTCCACCTATTCGCTTAAAAACACACGCAAAAAGATTAATCAATCCTCAGTTATTGTAAGCAATATAGAATGCAGGGAAATAGTAGATTGGATTGATAGGAGTACGAAGGTGTACATATATAGGCAGGGAACCCTGAGTGGCTTATAGAAACAGAGCCATCAGGAGAATCCCTGCCGTCTATCCTATCACCAGGGGGGCGGCGCACCAGACCAACAGGGTCTGGCCGCCGGCACACCAGAGGGCCCAATGGGCCTCTAACCATTACCCTAAACCTCTTGCTAACACGCCCCCGCAGTCGGAACATTGATGCCTCGAATATTCAGACTGGACCGAAACTCCTGGAACAGAGAGGAAGGCAACCCATTGGTGAAGATGTCGGCGTACTGAGCAGACGTCGGAACATGTAGAACACGAACATCACCAATGGCAACGCGTTCCCGCACGAAGTGGAGATCAATCTCGATGTGCTTGGTGCGTTGGTGTTGGACGGGGTTGGAGGACATGTAGACAGCACTGACGTTGTCGCAGTAGACCAGCGTCGCGCGGCGAGGAGGAGCATGAAGCTCGGAGAGGAGCTGGCGAAGCCATGTGGCCTCGGCAACGCCATTAGCCACAGCACGATACTCAGCTTCAGCGCTAGAACGGGACACTGTGTTCCGCCGCCTCGGTCACCCTGGTCATGAAGTTCTGTCCCAGTTAGCTTCGGTCATACCTTCATGTAATAAAGAACTTAGCACTTCATTGTGTCATGCCTGTCAGCTCGGCCGCCACATTCGGTCGCCCTTTCCGTCTCCACTTGTTAGAGTGGCGCAGCGGAATCCAGCCCGGCCCGCTATACCCACGAGCCGGCGCCCCATCGAGCCCAGGTCCACCGGAGCCACAACCAACCAAGGCCCAGGCCTAACTCAACCCAAAAGACTAGTCTGATAGGTGAGGGCTGCCCCCCGCCTTATATGTCGTGCTCCACCCCCATCAATTTCCGATGTGGGACTAAACCTAACAATCTCCCCCGCCACACCACGAGATTTTCCAGGTTTCCTGACCTTCGGCTCTGATACCATGTAAGCAATATAGAATGCAGGGAAATAGTAGATTGGATTGATAGGAGTACGAAGGTGTACATATATAGGCAGGGAACCCTGAGTGGCTTATAGAAACAGAGCCATCAGGAGAATCCCTGCCGTCTATCCTATCACCAGGGGGCGGCGCACCAGACCAACAGGGTCTGGCCGCCGGCACACCAGAGGGCCCAATGGGCCTCTAACCATTACCCTAAACCTCTTGCTAACAGTTATCACCTTTATATACGATCAATTATACAGAGAAAATGTAGTAATTTGTGGTGCTCTAGATTCTGATCGAGTGACCTTGTGGGCACTCTACTACAGCATGAATTCTATGGGACACTGGGTTGGCAGACATTCTATATAGATGATTGTACTAGCTGCTGCAAGTCTGCAACACACCTACACCATCGCAATACCACCACTCAAGAAGGTATAGCTAAAAGGGTGACAGATAAAACAGGAGATAGAAACTACCACAAGTGTTCCGTGGTTCACCATACCCATTCTCTGTTCGTAGAAATGCCAGATTCAAAAAAATCATGTCATTCAAATATAAAACTGTGTTTCGAATCTTAATTCCAAATGCAGGCTGCAGCACATTCGTGTAGTCATGTAATATGTGCACATTTTGTCTGAACCAATTCACCATAAGAAGTACAGATGAATCACAAGCCAGGACGCAAAATTATTCAACCGAAGGAAATGCTCTACATTCGGTCATTCACAACGGCTAAATGCATACTGTGGGATCTAGTTGACTACTGCTAAGTAATCTCACCGGGGAAGAAGGGGGATATCACAAACCCTAGGGACGGCGAAGTCCGGAGGGGAACAGCGACGCGGTTGCCGGAGCCGGCGTCGCGGCGCCGTTGCTCACGGGAGAGGATCCCGCCGCCGCTGAGGTTGGGGGAGCGGCGGAGGAGAGCTCGCGGACGAGGGCGGCGAGGGCCTCGGGGTTGGCGCCGCGGTCGCAGAGCGCCATGAGCAGCGACAGCGTGTGGCGGTCGAGGCCGGTGTCAAGGATCTGAGACATCTGGAACGCAAGCTCCAGGGACTCCTTCGCCTGCCTCGCCGCAGCCGCCTCCGTCTCCATCTCCGGCGGCGCCGTCGCTTGCAGGCTCTGGTAGTGGTAGGTAGTGGCTGAGTACTCTGCGCGGTAGCATGTAGCAAGGCCGGTTGGTGAAGGCGTAGTTTGAGCAACGAATCAAAAAGGTCTGGCCCCACAAGCCAGTGGCTTTGCGTAATGGCCGTCCCCACATGACAGGGACAGATTTATCAGTTCTTCCACGTTTGAAGATGAAAATTGTCATGAAACTCACATGAATCGAAGTGCACATAGAGTAGAGCAACAAAAATTGAAGTGATAATAGTTGGCATTGAAAAGATCTGGCGGCCCGGAACTTGCAACTTGCAAGAGTAAAATCACAATTCACACTACATGCACTATTTCCATCAGGATTCAAAATGTATCAGCCATTGACATGTTTCACTAACAGTCACTTATCAGGCTAACGAGGCTATCATGTTTTACATAGTTGCGCTGGGCGTACATGGATGTCATACAGAGCAAGTGAGCAACTAACAGCATCATCCATAATCTCATTCTCCTATCTACAGCGAACTAAATCCTGAATGCAACCGGAAGTTCAGCATTGTCTGTCAAGCTTGCTGTAACTAGGAGCTCACCATTCATGGGCAAAATTCAGGCAAAGATGTGGATCCGAAATAGTACCCACTGTGTACACTGAACTTCCTTTTTTCATGAGGACCATGTATAACTGAAGCAAACCACGCTCTGCAAGGAGGCATATGGTCGTGCCATAGTACTGAAACTAAGATCTGAATGCCCAAAACTCCAAACAAAATATGGATGTTATTCTGCATCTCATCTCCCCTTGTTCAGACTGATGGCATCAGGACTGCAAATGCAAAGGGTAGCAGCTCCTGGAAACTCACAATGGGAGAAGCTCCGACTCCTTTTCCTCTACCAATGGTTCGCCAGGCAAATGACCAGTGCCATTATCGACTTGGGCCTCCCTAGTATATATCTTGGAATCAGGAGACGGCAAATGGGAGTCTGTCATGGGGATGAAACCAGCTGTGGCAGATCCATTTGAGGATTCTGTCGCTGATCGCAGCTTTTTCAATTGGGACTTCAGGCATATGATTCGTCCCTTGTTCCATTTTGGAAAATGGAAGGACGCTGATAATGTATCATTTAGAAATGAGTAGACAACTTTTGCAGTTGGCAGCCCTCTTGTAATTGTGCTTTTCTCCATTTCTCCCCTCCTGGATAAGGGGATACAGTGTCAGACAGACCAAAACAGGCTAGAAGGAAATATTTTTTCACGGATCAAGAAGGAAAATATTTACATAATAGTGCAAATAATGATATATTATTTTAAGAGAAGAAAACTGAAATGACGCCTATGAAGTATCATTATCCTTTGAAAAAGTTTGTGCTTCAGTTTTGCACTTGCAGTAAAATATCCATTATAACCTGAAAGGCTCTCTCTTCATGTAAAGTTCAAACAAAAATATCACATTGGCTTAAAATCAAGCTGCACTTCTGTGGATATATCAACCAAAATGACTGAAAAAATAACAGAGCAACAGAAGGTGGTAATACAGAAGGAACATTTGATTCTTAGGATGAAAGCTTACAATACAACAACAGACGCCAACTGTGGAAGATCTTCATCTCCTTTTAGTCTGTCATAAAGCTTATTGAGCCATACTGACACAGCCACCAGCGCTCCACCTACTGACATCCTGAATGGAAACTGATAGTGAGTATATCTTGGCAAATAGAAAATCAGGTTGTTTAAGGAAAATACTATGAACGAGACATATAACATTTACCTATGTACATCTAGTGACCAGACCAGCTTGGTGTCACGATATAGTTCAGGGAAGAGCCCAAATTTTACTGCTTGGTCCAGAACCCTTGCAGCTTGGGCCTTCTGACCAAACCACCAAAGCACATCAAGGAGAGCATTAAAGAATCGTAAACTATAGTCACAGCCTTCCAAGGTACTGTTTTCCAGGGTATATTCAACTATTTGCCAGTTGGAGCCATCATCGTACTCCCCTTTTATTAGGGAAGCAATTACTTGATGTGTACTACTAGCACGATTTGTTTTCATTTCTTCCAGCAGATCATATGCATCGGTCCACCTGAAAAATGCACATTGATAATGGTGTAGTCCTATCAATTGGGTAGAAATAGGGAACATGCTCTGCACATTAATGTTATAATTGACACCAAACAAGATATTATTTTTGGTGACTCCAAAATTATATATATCAAAATGCTTGCAGCTTGCATCCAAAGCATTGGTCGTCTCCTTGACAATTGTTTGATTTAAACAGATAAACATAACTATAGCTATAGGCATTGTGCCATTGTCATTATCAATGATAATTATGCCTGAAACCCTGAATAATGTAGACCAGATTGGCCTACTTAAGAATGCTAAGTACAAGAAAGGGCACACAAAGAAGGGAAGAAACCTATCACACTCCAAAGCATAGAATAAATGTGAACTCATATCCAATAGTACTAGTAGCATATTGGAAACATGTGGCGAGAAGTGTGATTAAGTCACTCAACACACCAAAAAACCTACAGCTTCTGAAACTAAGTGCTTAATTGCATTAGTCAGGTGAAGAAGGATCAGGAACCCTGATCTGATAAATTATCATCTAAATCTCCAGAACACTAATTGGTGCTTCCAGTACTAATTATTTTAAGAGCCTTAGGATCACATTAGCAGTTTATGTTCCAATTGTCTGTTTGAACTTTGATAGGCACATCAAATCAGTGTCCATAATAGGACAATGAGCAATGAGCAGTTTATGTTCCAATTTCAGGTTAAAAAACACACTGTACTGTTCTTTTACCATCAGTGTATCTTTTATAAAACAATGAGCAATCTTTGGAGAGAATATGAAAGTTTGGCAGATTAAGACAACAGATCCTTCACCATTACCTGTCGTTCCTAGCATATAGTGACAACATCATGCAATAGGAAATAATGCTGGGCACAGTCACGCTAGATTGAAGCTCTTCAAACTGCTCTTTACTCTCATCTACAACCCCTGCTATGCAGTAGGCATTGAGTACCCCCTCAAGGGAACGCTCATCTGGATTAAACCTGGACTTGCGCATCTCCATGTACGCCTTCACTGCATCATCCAGTTGTGAACCCTGACAATATGCTTCAATGAGAGCATCAAATGAATCCTTGTTTTTCTGAATGCCAGCATTGTTAATCATCCGGGAAAAGATGGCCTCAGCCTCCTGGAACAGCCCACCCTTAGCATATGCATTTGCAAGAGCATTGTAGGTCTCAATAGTTGGCAAGCTACCGATTTCAGTCATCATGTTGAAAGAGACGTAGGCTTCCTGCATAATGAAAAGATCAACAATAGAACATTTCATACAAAATGGGACATCTTAGGGTCACGCTAATAAGATTTGGGTTCTATCCTAACCTCATACATAGCCGCATGGCCAAGTGCTTCAACCAGGCCAGTGTAGGCGTCTGCAGTAGGCACCATTCCTTCTCTAGTCATATATTCAAGAACTTCTCTTGCATCCTCATGGAGGCCACCGCGACCACACGCAGCCATGACATTTTCACAGGTCACCATATCAGGCTCTACCCCAGTTTGAAGCATATCACGGAAGAGCTCCACCACCTCCTTGAAGAAGCCACCATCCCCGAATACACGGAAGAGCACATTATAAGTGGCAGTGTCTGGCGGCACAGCAGTTCTCATCTCACGGAAGAGTTCACGCACTCCGTCAAACCGTCCCTGGCTTCCATAGAGATCGAGCAGGACACGGTAAGTGGCAGGTGTTGGTGCACATCCATCAGCCTGCATCTGCCGCAGCACAGCCACTGCCTCTGCCGTGGCACCAACACGTGTATGTGCCTCCATGAGTCCCAGATACGCAGAGGCATCTGGTGTCTGGCCCGTGGCTGCCATTTCGGAGAACAGCTCGGCGACGCGGGAGAGGTTGCCAGCACTGGCAAAGGCATCCACAATGTGACGATAAGACACGGTATCCGGGGAAACGCCGGCCTCAAGCATGGTGCGCAGCAGCATTTCCGACTGATCAGCCAGAGAGCGTACGGCAGCGGCAGCGAGGAGGGTGTTGTAGGTGGTGAGGTCGGGGCGCACGGAGGGGGACATGTCGTGACGCATCTCAGCAAAGAGGCCGAGGAGCATGTCGAAGGGGACGGGTGGGTCAGTGGCGCGGGCGCAGGCGGCGAGCACGGTGTTGTAGGTGGCAGCGGTAGGCGCGACCCCCGTGGCCTTCATCTGGTCGAGCAATGCGCGGGCTTCCTCGTGCAGGGCGTTGCGCGCGTAGGCGGCAATGAGGGAGGTGTAGGAGAGCGCGGTGCGCGACTCGGCGGGGAGGTCGTGGAATACCTCGAGGCACTTGTCGAGCAGGGCGGGGCCCTGGCGCCCGAGCACGCCGATGACGATGGCGTGGATGTGCTCGTCGGGGCGGCACCACGACTGGCGCTGCATATACTTGAAGAGCCGCATGGAGCGCTGCCAGTCGCCGCGGCGGGAGAACTCGCGGTACACGGCGGCGAAGTCCTGCAGCGTCAGCCGGTGCCGCGCCATCTCGAGGCAGCGCGCGATGGAGCCCCGTGGCGGCAGGTTGCTCAGCCGCTCGATCAGCGACTCCACCTCGTACGAGCTCCTGCCATTCCCCGCAGCAGCAGGCACCACCTCCTCCCTCCTCGCGGCAGCCGCGGCGGCCCCTGCCCGCTCCACCACCGCGAGCCCCGCGCCCGCACGCTCCAGCACGGCGAGCCCGCCGGCCCGCTCCAGCACCGCGAGCCTCGCGCCCGCCCCGCCGCCGCGGCTCCTCCTCGGCCCGCCGCGCCAGCTCCTCCTGGCCGCCGTGAAGAGGAGGATGTCGCAGTGGTAGGACGACGACGCGACGGTGGCGGTGGAGACGAGCGCCATGGGAGCACGCGGCGGCGGGGAGGGGTTTAGGATTCCACCTCGCCTTGGATTTTGGGGGAGATTTTTGCTGCCTCCGGGGAAGTGGATAGAGTCGCAGGCCCGAGCGGGCTCAGCCTGACCTGTCGGAGGCGTCGCGTCGGTTCGGTTAAGACTGATGATTCGGGCCGGGCGGGCCGCGGCCCTTCCGTTTCTTTTCTTTTCTTTTCTTTCTTTTCCCCCAACAAAACACGCCGCCCCGCCGCAACCAGCAACGGGTCCACATCGCGGCAGCATCTCACTCCTGCTGTTCCATGGCGGACGGGGACGGCACGGCGGCGGCGGCGGCGGGAAAGATCACGGAGCACTCAGCCAGCGGCGCCGAGAAGGGGCTCCCCAGGAGGGGAAAGGTGAGCGCTTCCAACTCCCAACGTTTTCTGTTCCAGATTGGGGGAAACCCAGGGTTTGGGAGGGACCTCGTATATCACGATTTGGAGCCTAGCGGAGGTGGTGGGAGTGGGATGTAGGATCGAGCTCGTTTCGATTATCCCCTGGCCATGGCTGCGCCCCCCGCCGGCGAGGTAGTTCCCCCGGTAGAGCGGCGTTGTTCCCCATCCCCATCCCACTATAGGATTTATTTAGTTCGGAAATTTGACCTTGGATCAATCATGTGCGCGAATTTTCTTAGTAAGCGCTGAAGTCACTTTGTATAACAGTCTAGGTTAATACAGCCATCTAGGTTAGGGCAGCAAGAGATA
Source organism: Echinochloa phyllopogon (assembly GCA_033239725.1). Lineage (NCBI taxonomy): Eukaryota > Viridiplantae > Streptophyta > Magnoliopsida > Poales > Poaceae > Echinochloa > Echinochloa phyllopogon. The sequence continues at coordinate 1,931,462 of BTCW01000009.1, read as the reverse complement.
GCATGAGATCAACATGAGAGATATGTTCCAACATAGCCCTTTCAGTTAGGGCAGTGAGAGGTCTTGCTCAGAAATTACTCTGAATTAAGTGACATTCAGCTGAAAGTGCATTATTTTCTTACTGCTCGTTTTCAGATTGCAGGCCGCTAGAAGCAATATATCCATTTTGTCACGTACTGGTTTGTGGTTTGTTTCATCCAACTAATGATTGTGCTTGCTTTAATAAACAGATAATAATGAAATTTGTGTTAATCAGTATTTATTTAGGGAATGTATGTTCCAGTTTGCATGATAAGAACTTGTTTCTGCAGTCTGCTTCTGGAAGGACATTAAACACTGCACAGATTCCGCTTGTCGCAAGCCATCCAGAGGTGTATGAACCATGTGATGATTCTTTTGCCCTTGTTGATGCACTGCTCTCAGACAAAGCACATCTTTTGACGCTGAAGCCAAGGTTATGCATGGAGGTAGGGTGTGGGAGTGGCTATGTCATCACCTCTCTTGCAATCATGCTCAGGCAATTAGCCTCTGGAACTCAGTACCTTGCAACTGACATCAACAAACATGCTGCCAAGACAACTCAAGCAACCCTTGAAGCCCATGGTGTGCACGCAGATGTGATTGTTACTGATATAGTGTCTGGTCTTGAGAAACGTCTAGCTGGTATGGTTGATGTGGTAGTTATTAACCCTCCTTATGTGCCAACTCCGGAGGAAGAAATTGGATGTAAGGGCATTGCTTCATCTTGGGCTGGAGGATTGAATGGGCGCCAGGTGATAGACAGGATCCTTCCTGCTGTTCGTGAGATCCTATCAGAAAGAGGGTGTCTGTACATGGTGGCCCTCGAAGATAATGATCCTTTGGATATATGCCATGTGATGAGCGAGATGGGGTATGCATCACGTGTTGTCTTGAAAAGATGTACTGAGGAGGAGAGCCTTTTTGTCCTCAAGTTTTGGCGAGATCCACACGCTGCTACAAGTGCATCTCCTAAATCTTCGGGCTCTGAGTCGTGGTTCTCTCAGTTGCCTTTCAAAGCCTTTTGGCACAAGGGTTCGTAGCAGTTCATGGCCTCGTCAGTCTAGTGTCTTCAGTTCAGAAAAGAGCAAGAAATCCTTTGCAAATTTGAGATGGCAGTATGTTTAGATGTGTTTGAATGAAATGTTACTGTTGATTTCTGACTTGCCTCAGGCACTCAGAGTACAAGAATCAGCCTAACCTGATTGGTTTAAGGCGTGAACCAAACAGGTGTAGACCAGAAAGTACTGAACCTTTTTATTTTGGTAGCTAAATTGTTATATTATGTTCTCGTCGTGTGTGTGTATATATGCTACAATTGACTCGTCAAATTTGGAATTTGTGTTTTCATATGGATTTATTTGCTTTTCGTCAATTATTTGAAGATGAGAGGAAAGAATACTTGGACGCTTCCTGTATCCCGTACAAGATCAGTTACAGGAATGCCAGCATAAGTCCATTGGGGGTGTTTAGATGCAGAAAGGCGACGCCCGATTCGGGCCTGACGCGCGTCAGACCGGCTAATGTAGCGTTTCGTCTGTATATGCGAAAAATTGTCCAAAAATTTATTAATTAGGCTCAAAATATTCGTCTCACAGAGTACAACAAGACAGTATTTAGTACTCCATGCATGTTATGACATTTTGATGTGATGTGAAATCTTCTTTTTGCATAGTAAATTTAGGAGTTGCTTTTTGGAAACTTTTGGGAACTAAACAAGGCCGTTTTGAAATTTTGTTTTATTTGCACTGTAGAGTCAGGAGCACACAGTTGCAAAGAATTTCACTTGTGGCAGCTCAACGTTACAACTGAAAGTTGAGGGTCGCATTCTGTTATATAAAACAGTATAAGGCAAATTCCTAGTTCCTACTCACAATCCATTGAGCTGAACACTAGATAAGACTGGCATCTGACTAAATAAGAACACTAAACAACATATTTGTCACAAAGGTCAAACGTAGAGCTTGAGAAGTATTTTTCTTTGTACAGTCATCTTCTCAATTGATCTTCAGACATCTGCCCAAAAAAAATAAAAAAATGATCTTGACATTGGTCTCAAAAAGGAGATCTTCGGCAACGAGACTGAACTATATATTTCATTTACAACAACACCTTCATCTCTGGAGCTAACAAGTAAGAACTGGTGCTTAATCTGCAGCAGTATTGTACTGATTCGTTAGAGTCACAGGCTTGTCCATCCAAGACTTGGAGGCAACAAGCGTCAACCCACCACTGTCAGATGCTTTTATTTGACTTTGCTTTCTGATGAGTTCCGTTAAGTAACAGCATCTCCGAAAGGTCAATGCCAAGCACGTCGAGCCTGAACAATCTGAACTCTGAAGACAATGCCACATCCTGTTTGCAGACTTGCAGATAACATCTTGTCCGCTGCTACTGCCTACTAGCATTTTTGGACGAACCCCCAAATGGAAGACAGATGGATGCACGAATCTCGATCTCTTCGTGTGTCGGAGCGGAAGGTACCAAACCCATGGTGTTCAACTCATGGCCGGTGCAAGCAGAGGCGTCGCGGATGCCCGGCCTTCAGGAGGGAGGAGAGGGACTCTCAAGTGATGGTCTGAAGTCTGAACGCGGCGGCGCTCCGTCGAGGTAGCCGAGGCGCAGAGCGGCGGCGGCGTTCATGGGGGCGCCGGCGGTGGTTCGCAACACCGAGCAGGAGATAGCCGTCCACGTTGCGTGTACAACGCGCGCGCTTGCCGCAAGACGACGGTGCTCCGGCGAGCCGTTGCGTTCTGTGGACGCGGAGCTCTACAGGGGCGCGGCGCCTCTCCGGCGAGCCACGGCAAGCGCTGCAAATACTCTTTTTTTTTAGACGAGCGCTGCAAATACTGAAGTACCGACCCGGGGGTGGACGGTATTTCAAATACCGACCACCCCTGGGTACTGTAGACCGTTGGATAGGAATTGAGCGGTCCAGATCGGGCGTTTCTGCCCACGGAGGAGTCCGTCGTCACCTCGTCAAGCAGGCGCGGCCGCGCGGGAGCTGGATGGCGCCAGCGCCATGGCGGAGGCCGGGTGCACCTCTGCAGCGTGCTGGAGCATGCCCTCGAGCTCTCCGTTCGAGAACGCGGGGAACAGCCGAGACTCAAGTGATGGTCTGAATGCGGCGACTCACTGGCGTGAACGCCGAGGCAGAGCGGAGGCGGCGTTCTTGGGGTGCCTGCCGTGGTTCCAGAACATCGAACGGGACATGTGCGTCCGTGTCGCATGCCGGCCGTGAGCGCTAGCCGCGGCATCGCTACCCTGAACGGGCCGACGCCGATGCTCCGGCGAGCCACTGCGTGCAACACATCTCCATAGCGGCAAAAGGGGGTGTTCGGTGTTCGCACGCCGGCGCCGTACTGCGCTGAGCCAGATCAAGGAGGAAGGACGGATGCCCTGGGCGCGGCGTCTCTCCTGCGAGCCGCGGCGTTCTTGCCACGACCAGACCGGAGACGTTGACCAGGGGTGGACGGTATTTCAAATACCGACCACCCCTTTGGTCTTCTCGGCCGCTGGATCGCGTTCGTGCGGCCCAGATCGGCCCACCGGAGGAGGTGGTCGTCCTCGTCAGGCAGCAGTCGCGGCTGCGCGGCAACTGTATGGTGGCGCCAACGCCATGGCGGAACTCGGAAGTCGGACGCCCAGCTCGGGCGCATCCCTGGAGCTCGCCGGTCGAGGACGCTGGGACTTCAAAGCTTTCTGCGCCGCTTACTTCGCCATCGCGCGCTCTGGCCTCGGCAATCGTCCGTGGGGTTGCCGCCGGCAGCCAGCTCGTACCTCGTCGCCGCCGCCAGCGACCCAGCGTCGGCCTTCTAATGCTCCAAGTTGAATTGCAATGCAGGGTCGAAAATCGAAGTGGAACAGAGTTCAAGCCACACGAATTGCTGCAGTTTGCATGTGGCTTGATTCAAACGGACCCACTGCATGCTCTACATTGCGACGTTCTTAGCGCATAATGGTGACGCTGTGTGTGCTAAATTTCAACGCTGAGGCCTTGGCATGGTACGGATTGCAAGTCGAAAGACGATCTGAGGAATGTTGTACCTGAACTCAGTTGGCTGGTTCAACTGAAGGTAAAACTTGGCAGACAAAGAAACCGGTTGTCCTCGTCACTGAAAGAATGTACCGGTAACCTTGACATAGCAATATTATTTCACTTTTGCTGCAACATGTATTAACAATGTATTGAACAATGGAACCTGTTCTAGTAATAATCTGAAGATGCCTATTCAGTTTGATTATAGAGCTTTGTGATTTAGCCAAGGCAACTCGTTCTGGTCATGGCAAAAATTAGTTACAACTCAAAGTTTACCGTCGCCTGTTCTGATAATGTGAACTAGTTCCAAAATTTAGAGCAGTCGCAATCACTGGCTTGAACATAAAATAAGATAGACAACTTTCTAGTGAAGTCGTTGGCTTGAAGCCGTGGACGCCGACTTGCTCTGCTATCCCAAACCTGAAGAAACTGAATACACTAGTTTCTGACGAAACTGAACCTTGTTGCACGAACACAAGTGCGAATATTCAGAATGCTGAAAAACTGACAGCGACCATGACATGTTCAGAATGCTCTGCTATCATGTTCTATCAGATGATCTAAAGAAAAAAAAATCTTCTTAAGATTGATTATTCAGAGTAAGAGGGGTGGCTTGTTTTTAAGGCATGTTGACCTGAATATTTGATCAGGCAGAGACAAATATGCAGCATTCGTGCTTGATCTTTGATACTAAATCATAAATTTATGTTGATAATTTATAACTAAGATTTCACAATACCTGGAGCGAAAAGAAAAAAATATATCCAGCATGATCCACGTTGCCAACCAAGAAGAGACAAGGATGCAGCCTGCATGTTTTCAGGAACAGAATAGAAACAACATCGAGTACAAGTACAAGAAACCTCTCATAAGTTGGAAACATATATGTAGCTAGTTCTATGTCATCATTTTTATTTTCAGTAGTTCTATGCCCAGCTCGAGCTCCAGTAATACCACTCTGTTATGATATGATTGTCCACGAAAAGCTACACGGCTACTGTATATCTTTGCTTATGTCGTGAGCAACTGATACACGTGGCCTTTCAGATAGTATTTGGCTATGCAAAACAACCAAGTTTTGAAGTTAATTCATTATATCCATGGGATGAATCTAATGTTACATGATAGTGAATGAGACCACACACAATGACTTGCCTCTGTAATATGATCACCTTTCCTGGCAGCTCTAAAAACCATCTCCATCTGGAACTAGATCCATGCAAGTTTGGTGCACAATTGTAGCTTGGTTTGCTGTGATGTTCCACCACAGGATAAATGTTATTGTAGTAATAATCTGGCAACTCGTTCTGTTCATGACAACACAGTAAAATGTGAACTCCTAGTTCAAAAAAATTTAGTAGTCACGATCATTGAGTAGAGCATAAAACAAGACATACGTAAGACATAGAATTCCAACTAGGCGAATGAGTTTTGGATGATGTTCAGCTTGGCCCATCAACTCTTTAGTTTTGTTAATCTTCTTCCTTTCTTTTTTTGTTCCTTAATTCCTCCTGTGTATTTGGGTAACATTATATATTTATTAATATAATCAGTAGGGGAGCAACCCCCTCCTGTTCACTCAAAAAAATATAATCTCCTATGTACAGTCATTTTCTCAATTAATCTTCAGACAACTGGACAATCTGAACTCTGAAGATCTGAGTTGTGATCAGTAACAAAATCACGGAAAGGGAATGTCAAGCACGTAAAGCTTGACAATCTGAACTCTGAGGACGAAAATGCCACATTCTTCTCGTCCTTGCTCGATTTGCAAAATTTCTGCGTGTTGTTGGAGCTGAAGCCTGAAGGTGCCAGGCCCTTTGTGTTCATGACCGCTGCAAGCGGCGGCGGTGGCGTCATGGAGGTCCAGCAACATGATTGAACAATGGATCCTGTTCTAGTATAATGGGAAGATGCCTATTCAGTTTGATTTTTGTTTTAAGATTATTCAGTTTGATTATAGAGCTTTGTGGTTTTGCCCAGGCAACTCATTTTAGTCATTGCAAATCAGGTACAACTGAAAGTTTACCATGGCCTGTTCTGTCACATAACTAACACATTATAATGTGAACTCCTAGTTCCAAAATTTTTAGTAGTCACAATCTTGAGTTGAACATAAAATAAGACAGACAATTTTTAGGCGTAGTCGTCAACTTGAAGACGTGGGCGCCGACTGTTAGCAAATAACGCGGAAAACAAGATCGAACACGAGACACGATTTAACGTGGAAAAACCCTTGCGGGAAAAAACCACGGAAGACGATCACTATTGAGGAGAGTTTACAGGTAGGGATGATACATGGCTTATCTATCTTGCCTTGTCTTGTCTTATCTTGTCTTGTCTTACCCTACCGTCTACATAGGCTTACATATATATATAGACAGATCATGCGCCCGTACTTGGTTGCGTTACCAAGGTGGGACTAAACTGTGCACTTTCTGAGAGAAACCACAGCACAATGGGCCTCCGCTTTGCTCTGGCTCAAGCCTGGCCTATATCGTGGATGTGAATTTGGAACATATCCAACAAACTCCACATTGAGACAAATTCCATCATGTAGACGAATAATAAACCTCCATATTCAAATCTTGAATACCAATGTCCATCGGACAAATAAGATCACTTGAGTATTCTCCCAACACTTGAGCAAATAACCAATAGGTTCAAACACACACAGCTATCAACAAAGCAGACGAACAATCTGGGCCTTCAACAAATTCATAATCCCAGCAAAAGTCTGAGTCTGTGCAACTGGCCTCGGAAAAATAAATGCTCAATCATTATACGACATAAAGTCGCAATATCACCTGTGGTATTAAATAAATATCCAGTGAAGAACTCAATTACTACTCCATTCAAACACGGTTCAGATGTGGGCATAAATGTGCAACCAACGAAGTATAAACCTCTGCAATAGACTCTGCAGTAGTGCAGTCATGAGTGGACGTCTCCACCTTGAACAATAAATGTACTGAATGCTGGCCAGTACAAAACATTATAGTATCTATGCAGCAACTCTGAACTAGATCCCTCAACACGAGCAAAGACAGCAATAAACGTACTGCTCCCGCAATACAAAATACTGTAGTATCTAGTCAAACAAAACTTCCTCTGTTGCACTTAGAATCCTCCACCTCGAACTCAATTCGGAGCAAAACATTCACATTCAATTAACCAACTCCATAGGAGTAAAAGGTACCACTAGGCTGACATGAACGATGTTGTCAAAACATCAAATGAATTAACTCAAAGTGATCAAATAGTAATCCTAATATCTCCTCAAAATCTCAATATCTCAGTAGCGGAAATCATATTTCATAAAAGCCATATGAAAGAAATTACCAGAAGAACATAATCTGCAGTAAATAATCTAGAAACGTTACTGTGTAACTCTAACAATAACCTGCAGTCTGGTACACTTCGTGTGTACATCCAACGAGCAACTCTGGAAACCCTTCTGGTAGATCTTCATGGTGACCATAATACGAAAATCGATTGCGTCTTGAACTCCACGTCAACGAATTTGATCCGACTGGCGGCGCGACGAAGAAAACTGAGACTCTAATATTTTTTTAGATAATCTCGTGCCAAGCTCTGATACCACTTGTTAGCAAATAATGCGGAAAACAAGATCGAACACGAGACACGATTTAACGTGGAAAAACCCTTGCGGGAAAAAACCACGGAAGACGATCACTATTGAGGGGAGCTTACAAGTAGGGATGATACATGGCTTATCTATCTTGCCTTGTCTTGTCTTATCTTGTCTTGTCTTACCCTACCGTCTACATAGGCTTACATATATATAGGCAGATCACGCGCCCGTACTTGGTTGCGTTACCAAGGTGGGACTAAACTGTGCACTTTCTGAGAGAAACCACAGCACAATGGGCCTCCGCTTCGCTCTGGCTCAAGCCTGGCCTATATCGTAGATGTGAATTTGGAACATATCCGACACCGACCTGCTCTGCTGTCCCAAACCTGACGAAACTGAATGCACTAGCTTCTGACGAAACTGAACCGCGTTGCATGAATAAAACTCTGAATATTCAGAATGCTGAACAACTAACAGCGATCATGACATGACGGCTGGAAATGGGATCCCCTCCTCTTTCCTGTATCGACTTGGTTTCGTTAGATCTCCTCGCGCGTTCTGCGGAGGAAAACTCATCCATACTTCCTCCGTTCCGTAAAAATGCAATCCTCACTTTTTGAGAAGTCAAACCATTTTAAGTTTGACTGAATTTATATAAAAAGTTACTTACATTTATGATACAAAATAAATATCATTAGATTAATTACAGATTATATTTTCATACTAAATCGATTTGAAGACATAAATATTAGTACTATTTTATATAAACTTGGTCAAAGTTGAAATGATTTGACTTCTCGAAAAGTGAGAATTGCATTCTTTACGGGACGGAGGGAGCAGTTAGTTGGCCTGAAAATCACGTGCTGTCCGATTGTCCGAACACCAGCAAAGCCAGTAGATTCAAATCGATGTCGAACACCACGGCGCCATCCAAGTTATATAAAGCGAACGCCCCCAAGTGAATTCCCACGCTTCACTTTCACCAGAGATTTCCATCTCCCATCCCCTCTGATCTCTCGCCAGTAACCAACTCGAGAGCGAGAGAAGCACTTCCGTCGACATGGCTACGGTCGACGACGCGTCGTCCGTCGCCCTCCTGCGCAGCCTGCGGTCCGGCGCCGTCGACTTCGCCTTCGTCCACCGCATCGACGTCTGCTCCGCCGCCCCGGAGGACCTCGTCGCCGACCTGGAGCCGGTGCCGGGAACCAATCTCGCCAAAGACAGCGGGTACAGCAGCATCTGGTACTTCTACTGCCCCAAGAAGTTCAAGAACGCCCAAGGCAAGCAGAGCGGGCAGCGGCAGCGCGCCATCGCCGGCGGCGAGGCTTGCTGGTACTCGGAGACGCGGCCGAAGCCCGTCAAGGGCCTGGACGGCGCCACGATCTGCAACCTATCCTATGGGCGCAAGGACGGCTCGACCAGATCGTTCAACCGCATGGGGTGGTGCATGACTGAATACGATGACAAGGAAAGCGGCTGCAGCGGTGACCATGTCCTCTGCAAGGTTTATCGATCGTCTTCATCTCTTGCCAAAGCGAAATCGAAGGCATCGTCATCCCAATGTTCTTCTGGCTCCAAGAGGAAGGAGACGGCCGAGCATCCTCAGGCTCCGCCGATGAAGATGAGCCACACGCAGCCATGAGCTGATCAGGAGTTCTGTTACGTGGATCATCAGGTGCAGGAGCCCTTGCTGACTCAAGATCAGATGACGATGACAACAGATTATGATAAGTCCCTGTTCCCAGCCGAGGAGGAGCACGTTGAGCCGAACGACGTGATCACGTTCACCGTTGAGGAGTTGTTGGGCGGCCCGGGGTACAGCGAGTGCCCCCCGTTGCCGATGGCCTGCGCTGATCAGGAGCTCTGCTACGTGGATCATCAGCAGCTGCAGGAGCCATTGCTTACTCACGATCAGATGACGATGCCGATGCCGGTAGTTTATGATCAGTCCCTGTTTCCAGCCGAGGTGGGGCCCGTTCAGCCGAGCAACATGTTCGCGTGCACCATGAACGACCTGTGGAAGGGGTACGACCCGAAGGCCCCGTTGCCCCCGGAAATCCAGTTAATCTTGGACGAGTTTGTCAGCAAATGCTGCGGCCCGCCGACATCTGTAGCGCCACCGGATGATAGCTTCTTTGAGGGAGTTGACGAGTTGTTGGGCGGCCCGGTGCACGGCGAGTGCCCCCCGTTGTCCCCGAACACCAAGTCCATCATGGACGATATGTTCGGAAGATGCTACGGCGAGTGCCCCCCGTTGTCCCCAAACACCAAGTCCATCATGGACGATATGTTCGGAAGATGCTACGACAAGCCGACAGGAATAGCACCACACTATGCTGGCTCCTCTGCGGGCCTCGCCTTCTGATGTGTCGCACAGGCTAGAACTAGCTGATGCATGAGTATTTACCTGCACGCAAGTCTTAGTGCAGAAGTGCAAGTACGGGCACAATTGCCAAGATGTAAGATGACTCGGCAATGTTGTTGTTTGTGGGGAGGAGCACCCGTAATCATTGCCCCGGGGATGTAGGCCAAATTGGCCGAACTTCGTCAACAAACATCGTGTCTTTGTTTGCTTATGTGGTTCTTTGAGATTGGTTACTTTTGTGTTCATTAATCTGAGGCTACCAATGCGTTTGTATTATTGGTGATAATCTGACATCGATTTCTGACCACAGTGCTAGAATTTAGTTAGTTGACGTTGAGAAGTTATCTGATTGTAGTACTTACAAACATCGTGTATTGTGCTGTTTGTTTATGTGGTTTCTTGAGTTTATGTTTATTGTTGCTTTTGTGTTCATTGGTCACAGGCTACCAATGCATTTGTATTATTGACGGTATTCCACCATGGGTTTCTGATGTGCTTACAGTTACAGCCACAGGGCTAAAATTTAGTTAGTCCATGATGAGAGCTTCTCTGATTGTGAAGTTGACAAATGCCGCCGTGTTCCATGGACCAAACAAGATTCTGTTTTTGTAGTTGGTTTCTATCAGTTGGTATCATCTGCTTGTAATCCGTTGTGAGATTATTGATAGCATGTAGCATGTGCCGTATCTCAGCCGTGAAAATGCAAAAACAACCGATCAGGTCTTGTAGCCATGCAACGCAAAGACATTAACTGGATGATCAGCGTTCAATTCTCTGTTTCTGGCATCGATTATTCAGAGTGAGATGTCAGATGTGTGGCTGGCATGTTGACCTGAACATCTTGATCAGACCGAGACATACAAACAGCAGTCCCTGTTTTGTAGAGACCAACATACAGCATTCGCGTCTGATCTCTGATAATTCATAAGCAGATACAGCACGCAACTTTTCTACTCCGTAATATCCAAAAGCATGGAGTGATCCCTCCAGTTCAGTATCCCTGCACGTGACTACTGCCAAGCGGAGTACTGAAGTGAATCAAGAGAAGCAGGTCCTTGTTTCCATTGTTATCCGAGTGTGTCCATCAATCTGATCAAGAAGATTGTTATCATCAATCTGACCTCACAATCATAGAGATCGATGTCAAGATGGCAGGACGCAGTAGTTTATAAGTTTGTTTAGTTCGTTGTTGAGAATCAAATACTGCCAGCCAGATGAGTAGAATAGGAACAGGACATTCAGCAACAGTTCTGCTGACACATTACACTACACGTGCCCGTTTGTAAAATAATAGAGGCAAAGCCACACAATATAGCAAGCCTGCATCCCACACCAGAATGATAAACCATTTGACGAAAGGAGTACTAAAACTCGACAGAAAGGAGGGGGCACCAGTGTGAAATAATGAACTGACAAACCAAGACCTGTGTACAAATCCATTCACAAGTTTCATATCATAATTCATAAGTAGTATACTCAAGCTGCAGTGACACATCAGCAAAATTATCTGTAACATGGTTTTACCCACGAAATTAGACGCCTACACCCTACAGTACATCCTCAATCATGTTGTGAGCAACAGATACACGAGGCCTTTCAAATATTCAACTATCTCGGACCCACCAAGTTTTGAAATTCCGAAGACTCTGTCGACGAATGTTATTGGAACCTGCGGAGGAGAGGGCACTCAAAATTTCATTTACCACAGCCACGAGATGATCCAATGCTCCTATTACACAAATGAAAATTCAGACAACAGCACAGTAGCATACCTCTTCGATTTGATAACCTTTCCTAGTGGCCCTAACAATCATCTCCATCTGGAACACATAGCCCTTGCTGACACATGAGGAGATTAAATCTTCCAGGACATCTCTCTTATATAGCCTATTAAGAAATCAATATTCATAAAAAAGACAGTGATTGAATGGTGTTCATTCTGTTCAAGATAAAAGAAATCACACCTAAATGATCCAGTTAAATCTGAAGCTCCAGGCTGTAGTAACGTCTGCGCAAGAACATTTGCTCCTCTGCTAGTTAACTTGCGCATGAGATTCCAACCATGGACACCACCATTCTTAACATAGCGTGTGCCAGTTACAACGTCAGCACCAGTTTCCTTTTGCTTCCTAGTTAAGGAAAGAACATGATTAAAAAAGACGCGTTCTTCTAAGCTAATTCATATCAGTAGCCTCAGTGAAGGGCCAAAAGGAACCAACTATTGGATTAGAAAATTTGTGACACTATTATCTTTTGTAACTAAAGATATTTTCAGATCAGTCAGACTGAGAATTATCTGCATGCAAAAAATTTGTAGATGATATGGACTAATATCTGTAAAATAATATGTAGTAGAAATCCAATTACTCTTATGTTTTCAGAGATAGGATCCATTATCCATACCTAATAAAGCTTGGCAAGTACTTAGGCTGTTCAGAATGAAAAAAAAAATAGTTAGCAAGCTAGGAAGCAAAATATTCTGATTTCTGAATAGCAAAACCTATAAAAACAAAGCAAAAGGTGAGAGGTTTATACATGGTGAGATAGGTCCGCATCCATGATAACAACAAATTCCCCTGAAGCATGCTTTAATCCATGTAAATATGCGGTACCTGGATATTTGCAGTTGCTATTAAACACAAATGGATGGCACAAATGCATTAAAAACTTGAATCAGACTTAGAAGCTCACCAAGTCCTAGCTTTCTAGGCCTAGCTCGCAGTAACTGGCATGTATCAGGTGAAAGACAATGCATTAAGCCATGTTACCGATTACCGAATAGAAAAAAATGAGACCACATATACAAAATCTTAAGCTGGGCAGGAGCATATGTAGAAGATACTTACAACATGATCTTCACCATATACTTGCTGCAATTGTTTGACAATGTCTTGAGTTCCATCTGGACTACCATCATCCACAATAATGATCTCAAAGTTCACATCCCTAAGGTTGAAAATTTGAACTCGGTTTTTTAATACATAAGAATTTGGGAAAACATCACAGTTTTTCTGTTTGCCAAAAGTAGCAAGCTTCCAGCAAACATCAGAATGCATGATGGCATTCTAAGATGGCTCTTCTAAGAAGTAAGAACAGGGAAATGGGACAAGCCAAGACTTGCAATACCTAATACTCCATTTGATCTCAAATTAAGAGTGCTTCTCATGACCCATTTGACATAGCTGATAAACTCATAGCAAGTTTTTCAAGTTTTGTTAGCCTAACAGAGAGAAGGCACACCCAGAAGGTCAGCACCAGAACTAGGATGGAGGGTGTCTATGACCTGTATGTTCCGAAATATGCAAGTAGAAATGAAAACTGCTAACGGGATCATATCATCGTTATGACAGTTCGAGACTTCGATAAACAAGCAAACTCTACATTGAATAGTGTCAAAATAGCACTAGAGAACCGTTTCATTTATTGTTCTCAGAAAAGCAAGTGGGCAGTGATCACTTCAACAAAACAGGCATCATTAGAACTCCGCAACGCTATACCGAAAAATGCCCAAGCAGAGCTAAAAGGGATTAGGGAGGGCTGGCTAATCGCCGCATGCGGAGTTTGAATTACATGAAAGACAGGAAATAAAGGTGCTCTATCATCAATTTGAATGCATAATGCACTGATAAGCGATTCTACTTCATAATTCGCATTTGCCTGCCGTCGGATCTCGACACAGCCGCAACAGCAAAGGCGCAACGAAGAGGAGCAGATCAGCGGCAGACGGCAGACGGGTTGTGCTTACGGGAGGTGCTTGAAGATGAGGTAGACGATGAGGGCGACGTTGAGGCGCTCGTTGTAGGTGGGCACGATGATGCTGTACGCGCGCTTGCCGCCCGCCGCCGCCGCCTCCATTGGCGCCCGACTGGACCCAGAGGCGGATCTCTCCCCACTTCAAGCGAGCGCTACGACGGGGGCGGGGACCGGTGGAGCGCGTCGCAACCCTGACCCACTTGTCGCCGCAGCCGCGGTTGCAGAGGACGACGGACGACGCCGGCGAGATGAACGGGGTCGAGCAGCCTTCTTCGCCGCCCGGCGGAGACGACGACGATGTGCTTTCGCTAGGACGCCTGGGCCCAAGTCCTAACACATGTAAATGGGCTTAGGTCTGCGCGGCTCAGATTTTGTGGCCCAGGCTAAGCCCACGAACGATTCCGTGGTTAACTGGTTACACACACAGTCCTTGGTTTGGTCCACGAAGAAGGAAAAGGTTGGAAAAAGTCATATACTCATATTTACCCCCTTCAACTATTTACCATGTCAAAAAAAAAAAGGAGTCCGTATTACTGTACTTCCCTAAAGAACATCATATATCAGTATACCACAAGGTGTTTTGAGATTGTAGCGCTTGTTGGACACGCTCCTAGCATTTAGTCAGCATCAAATGAATGTATGTTTGCAAGCTATTGTGATGGTGCGATCTAAAAGAAGAAAAAAAATGGACTCTGATGAATTTAGAGCTCTCATTTAAGCTTTGAGTGAATTAGGTTCTTGTAAACAACCAGGTACTGCATATTTGCATGGATGAAAGCATGTGTCACTTATTTGACATTGTGCAACAATTCGAAATATCTACTTACTTGCTAGTTATTGGATTTCTACAACATTTTGTGTTGCAGACGCTAGCACAAATCTTCAAGCTCTTTGTATTGCATATTTACAGTTTGATTTATCTGAAAAAATCTCATAAGCTTGCTACCACCTTGGCTGAAATTACACTTGAGCGATGCTCGATCAGTTAGTCATTCAGCAAGCTTAGAATAATTCATATGCTTAATCATGCTAATAATGGTGGAGGAATCTCATGCACAAGTTGACTTGCACGGCAGCAAATGTTCTTGCACGGACATTGCTGCAGCCTGGAGCATCAGATTGGACTTGATCATTTAGATGTGTTTTTCTCTTACTTGAATAGATAGGCTACATACAATTACTGTTGTCTGATGCTTTTAAGTTTCTCATGCCTTAACAAACGGGCTACGTGTTCCACTAGATGGAGGTGATTTTTAGTGCTACCTGGAAAAGAAATCACATTGCAGTTGCAGAGGCAGGTAAGATTAGATTTCATCATCCATCCCATGGCTCTGATTAATGAACTTCAAAACTTTGGTAGTCTGGTGGTTCTGACTTCTGAGATTGTAGAATATCTGAAAGGTCTTGTGTATCTGTTGCTCGCAACACAAGGAATGTTATGCAGTAGGAGTGTAACTTCTAGTGGACGATCATAGCACAGTTTTTATCACTTCAGCTTGAGTTAGGCAGAGAACTACTGAAGAAAAAATGTTTGACATTGAAGTATAATACTCCGTAAGTACAAATATGTTTCCAACTTGCCAACGGATTCTTGTGCATGATAAAGATCAGACACGACTGCTGCCGTCTTGTGATTACGGTTACGATGTCTCTGATTGATCAAATATTCAGGTTAACAAGCCACACCTCTCATTCGGAATCATAAATCTTACGAAGATTCTTTCTTTAGAACATCTGACAGAGATTCTTGAGAAGACAATTCGAAAACATAGAAAATCCAATCCTGATCATCCGGTCAAGTTACTATCTTTGAGTTGCGCGGATCAAACAAGAACTCACTGACGTATTGCAATTTTCACTGCTGAAACTGACACATCGTGATCAGTAATCTCAACACGAATTACAAGCAGAGGATAAGAATTGGTAGAAGCCAACTGCAGAATTACAAGGCAGAGGACATGAATTGATTGGAATCAACCGCGAAACAGATACCATCCCTGATTCAAAGAACATGATATTTGTAGCCTCTACAATCAGATAACCTCTCAACGTGAACTAATTAAATTCTAGCCTTCTGGTTGTAAACATATCAGAAATCCATGTCAGATTAACACCAATAATACAAACACATTAGTACTCTCAGATTAATGAATACGAAAATAACCATGAACTGATGAATATAAATACATAACTCAAAGAACCACATAAGCAAACAACACAGGACATTTGTTGACGAGGTTCGGCCAATTTGGCCTACGTCCCGGGGCAATGATTACGGGCGCTCCTCCCCACAAACAACAACATTGTCGACTCATCTTACATCTTGGCAATTGTGCCCGTACTTGCACTTCTGCACTAAGACTTGCGTGCAGGTAAATACTCATGCATCAGCTAGTTCTAGCCTGTGCTACACATCAGAAGGCGAGACCCGCAAAGGAGCCAGCATAGTGTGGTGCTATTCCTGTCGGCTTGTCGTAGCATCTTCCGAACATATCGTCCATGATGGACTTGGTGTTTGGGGACAACGGGGGGCACTCGCCGTAGCATCTTCCGAACATATCGTCCATGATGGACTTGGTGTTCGGGGACAACGGTGGGCACTCGCCATGCACCGGGCCGCCCAACAACTCTTCAACGGTGAACGTGATCTCGTCGTTCGGCTGAACGTGCTCCTCCTCGGCTGGGGCTGGAAACAGGGACTGATCACAATCTATCGGCATCGTCATCTGATCTTGAGTAAGCAAGGGCTCCTGCACCAGATGATCCATGTAACAGAATTCCTGATCAGCGCATGGCTGCGTGTAGCTCATCTTCATCGGCGGAGCCTGAGGGTGCTCGGCCGTCTCCTTCCTCTTGGAGCCAGAAGAACATTGGCCTGTCTGCTCGGACGAGGCGATCTTGGTGGTGGAGGAAGACGATGGCTTCGATTTTCCTTTGGCGAGAGATGAAGACGACCGATAAACCTTGCAGAGGACATGGTCACCGCTGCAGCCGATTTCCTTGTCATCGTATTCAGTCATGCACCATCCCATGCGGTTGAAAGATCTGCTCGAGCCGTCCTTGCGCCCGTAGGATAGGTTGCAGATCGTGGCGCCGTCCAGGCCCTTGACGGGCTTCGGGCGCGTCTCCGAGTGCCAGCAAGTCTCGCCGCCGGCGATGGCCCGTTGCCTGTGCCCGCTCTGCTTGCCTTGGGCGTTCTTGAACTTTTTAGGGCAGTAGAAGTACCAGATGCTGCTGTATCCGCCGTCTTCGGCGAGATTGGTTCCCGGCACCGGCTCCAGGTTGATGACGAGGTCTTCCGGGGCGGCGGAGCAGACGTCGATGCGGTGGACGAAGGCGAAGTCGACGGCGCCGGATCGCAGGCTGCGCAGGAGAGCTACGGACGACGCGTCGTCGGCCGCAGCCATGTCGATGGAAGTGCTTCTCGCGCTCTCGAGTTGGTTACTGGCGAGAGATCGGAGGGGAAGGGAGATGGAAATCTCTGGTGAAAGTGAAGCGTGGCAATTCACTTGGGGGCGTTGGCTTTATATAACTTGGATGGCGCCGTGGTGTTCGACGTCGATCTGAATCTACTGGCTTGGATGGTGTTCGGACAATCGGACAACACGTGATTTTTACCCGCAAAAAAAACACACATGATTTTCTGGGCAACTAACTATGGATGAGTTTTCCTCCGCAAAAAGCGCGAGGAGATCTAACGAAACCAAGTCGATACAGGAAAGAGGAGGGGATCCTATTTCCAGCCGTCATGTCACGATCGTTGTCAGTTGTTCAGCATTCTGAATATTCAGAGTTTTGTTCATGCAACAAGGTTTAGTTTCGTCAGAAGCCAGTGCATTCACTTCAGTCAGGTTCAGAAGTCGGCGCCCACGTCTTCAAGTTGACGACTACACTTAAAAATTTCCTGTTTTATTTTATTTTCAAGCCAATGATTGTGACTACTAAAAATTCTGGAACTCGGAGTTCACATTATAATGTGTTAGTTATCTGACAGGACAGGCGATGGTAAACTTTCAGTCGTACCTGATTTGTGATGACCAAAATGAGTTGCCTTGGCAAAGCCACAAAGCTCTATAATCAAACTGAACAATAATAGTTATCTTCCCATTATACTAGAACAGGATCCATTGTTCAATCATGTTGCTGGACCTCCATGACGCCACCGCCACCGTTTGCAGCAGTCGTGAACACAAAGGGCCTGGCACCTTCAGGCTTCAGCTCCAACAGCATGCACACTCATGCTTCGATCTGTCTTCCACATGGGAATCATCCAAAAAGGCTAGCAGTAGCAAAAGAAACTTTGCAAATCGAGCAAGGACAAGAGAAGAATGTGGCATTTTCGTCCTCAGAGTTCAGATTGTCCAAGCTTTACGTGCTAGACATTCCCTTTCCCTGATTTTGTTACTGATCACAACCAAGATCTTCAGAGTTCAGAATGTCCAGTTGTCTGAAGATTAATTGAGAAAATGACTGCACATAGGAGATTACATTTGATGGGCCAAGCTGAAAATCATCTAATACTCATTCACCTAGTTGGAATTCTACTTGTTTTATGTTCTACTTAATGATCGTGACTATTAAAAAATTTTGAACTAGAAGTTCGGATTGTACTGCATTGTCTGACAGAACCGGTGATGGTAAACTTTCAGTTGTAGCATGATATGGCATGACCAGAACGAGTTGCCTTGACAAAGCCACAAGCTCTGTAATGACCCTGAATACGCATCTTAAGATTATTACTAGAATAACATTCATCCTGTGGTGGCACATCACAGCAAACCAGGCTACAATTGTGCACCAAACTTGCATGGACCTAGTTCCAGATGGAGATGGTTGTTAGAGCTACCTGGAAAGGTGATCATATCACAGAGGTAAGTCATTGTGTGCTGTCCCATTCACTATCATGTAATATTAGATTTATCCCATGGCTCTGATGAATTAACTTCAAAACTTGGTTGTTTTGACATAGCCGAATACTATCTGAAAGGCCTCGTGTATCAGTTGCTCACGACATAAGCAAAGAAATACAGTAGCCATGTAGCTTTTCGTGGACAATCATACCATAACAGTGGTATTAGTGGAGCTCGAGCTGGGCACCTGGGCATAGAAGTACTGAAAAAAAAATGATGATATAGAACTAGCTACTATATGAGAGGATTCTTGTACTCGATGTTGTTTCTATTCTGTTCCTGAGAACATGCAGGCTGCAGCCTTGTCTCTTCTTGGTTGGCAACGTGGGTCATGCTGGATTTTTTTTTCTTTTTTCGCTCCAGGTATTGTGAAATCTTGGTTATAAATTATTAGCATAAATTTACGATTTAGTATCAAAGATCTAGCATGAATGCTGCATATTAGTCTCTGCCTGATCAGATGTTCAGGTCAACATGCCTTAATAACAAGCCATCCTCTCACTCTGAATAATTTCTTAAGAAGATTTTTTTTCTTTAGATCATCTGGTAGAAGTAGAACATGATAGCAGAGCATTCTGAACATGTCATGGTCGCTGTCAGTTGTTCAGCATTCTGAATATTCGCACTTGTGTTCATGCAAGAAGGTTCAGTTTCGTCAGAAACTAGTGTATTCAGTTTCTTCAGGTTTGGGATAGCAGAGCAAGTCGGCGTCCACGTCTTCAAGCCAACGACTTCACAGAAAGTTGTCTATCTTATTTTATGTTCAAGCCAGTGATTGTGGCTGCTTAAAATTTTGGAACTAGTTCACATTATCAGAACAGGCGACGGTAAACTTGAGTTGTGACTGATTTTTACCATGACCAGAACGAGTTGCCTTGGTAAAACCACAAAGCTCTATAATCAAACTGAATAGGCATCTTCAGATTATTACTAGAACATGATCCATTGTTCAACACATGTTCTGACATTTACCGAAATGTTCTGACTTGGGTTAAATGAGACCTTTGCCGTTAGTGTTCAGCCTTAAGAGGCAGAAGCTCGTTCACCATTACTTGATCGAAGTAGATGTGGAGAGAATGACTTCTCTGGATGATACGAAATATGCAGACATAACTGTTGGGCAACAACAGGAAGTTCATAATCAAAAATAGATCTCTGATCTCTCTTTGCATACCGTCAAATACATTTAAGTTTAGTAACTGTAGGAAGAGGTGGTTGCAAGCAGCAAAGCTGAAACGATATATGTCAGGGTTGTCGGTACATTCTTTCAGTGAGGAGGACAACCGGTTTCTTTGTCTGCCAAGTTTTTGCTTCAGTTCAGCCAACTGAGTTCAGATACAACATTCCTCGAATCGACTTTCGACTTAGCACACACAGTGTCACCGTTATGCGCTAAGGACGAGGACGTCGCCATGTAGAGCATGCAGTGCGTCCATTTGAATGAAACCATCCGCATGCAAACTGCAGCAATTCGTGTGGCTTGAACTCTGTTCATGCTAGGCCTGTCCCGGTTTCCCTAACCGATCTCACTCTAAACCTACAAATCATTCTTCCACTTCGATGTTAGACCTGCACTGAAATTGAACTTGGAGCAGTAGAAAGCCGACGCTGGGTCGCTGGCGGCGGCGACGAGGTACGAGCTGGCTGCCGGCGGCAACCCCTTGCCGAGGCCAGAGCGCGCGATGGCGAAGGAAGCGGCGCAGAATCCTTCGAAATGCCAGCGTCCTCCACCGGCGAGCTCGCGGCCGCGCTCCAGGGATGCACCGGAGCTGGGCGTCCGATTTCCGAGTTCCGCCATGGCGTTGGCGCCACCATACAGTTGCCATGGCGTTGACTTAAGAGAGGAGGAACTGATGTATTATCAACGTGTCAAAGTTAACAATGTTCTTCTTGGCGATAGCAACACTAAATTTTTCCAGATGATAGCTAATGGCAAGCATCGAAAAAAAAGAATCTTCTCGCTAGAACATGAAGGAGATAAAATAGAGGGCCAACAACATCTCAAAGATTACATCACTCAGTTTTATAAAGGGCTGTTCGGCCCCGCGGATGAGAGCCACTTTAGTATGGATGAAAGAAATGATGACATATCACAAGTCAGTCATGCTGAAAATGAATTTCTCACGGCTCCTTTCACTGAAAAGGAGATTCGAGATGCAATTTTTAGTATGGAACATAATAAAGCCCCAGGACCAGATGATTTCCCTGCTGAATTTTACCAACAATTCTGGGACACGATTAATGAGGATTTGCTGAATATGGTTCATGAGTTACACGATGGGGGTATACCACTGTTTAGCCTCAATTTTGGAGTAATCACATTGTTATCCAAGATCAGAGAGGCCAACAAAATTCAGCAATATAGACACATCTGTCTACTCAATGTTAGTTTTAAAATATTCACAAAAGTGGCGACAACTAGGATTAATGCGGTGGCAGATCATGTTATCAGCCCGACTCAGACCGCCTTCATGCGCGGGCGGAATATATTGGAAGGGGTTATAACATTGCATGAAACGGTTCATGAAATTCATAGGAAAAATCTCAATGGGGTCATATTTAAAATTGATTTCGAAAAGGCATATGACAAAGTCAAATGGGATTTCCTGATACAAACACTTAGGTTAAAGGGTTTCTCGTCCAAATGGATTGAGTGGATAAAAGCCTTTTATCTCAGGTGGTAGTGTCGCAATCAACGTTAACGATGAAATAGGACCTTTCTTCCAGACAAAAAAAGGACTTAGACAAGGAGACCCACTATCCCCCATCCTATTCAACCTAGTAGCGGATATGCTCACTCTCCTAATTAACAGAGCAAAAATAGACAATTAGATACAAGGAGTGGTACCCCATTTAATTGATGATGGTCTCTCTATCCTACAGTATGCTGATGATACTATTCTGTTCATGGAGCATGATCTGGACCAAGCCCAAAACCTGAAGAACATTCTATGTGCTTTTGAACAATTATCGGGTCTTAAGATTATCTTTCATAAGAGTGAAATCTTCTGTTTTGGGGAAGCCAAGAATTCGGAAGAACAATATAAAGAATTGTTTGGATGTAATCATGGAACTTTCCCGATTCGATATCTCGGCATTCCGATTCATTATCGGAAATTGTCTAATAACGATTGGTTGAGGGTCCAAGAACGATTTGAGAGCCGCCTCAGTAGTTGGAAAGGGAAAAACCTTTCATATGGAGGCCGACTCACATTAATTAATTCAGTTCTTAGCAGTTTACCGATGTATATGATGTCCTTCTTCCAAATCCCAAAAGTGGTTCGTAAGAAGTTGGATTACTACCAGTCTAGATTCTTTTGGCAAAGTGATAACCACAAACGAAAATACAGACTCGCTCGATGGAATATCCTATGCTTACCTAAGGAGCAAGGGGGATTAGGAATTCACAACTTAGAACTCAAAAACACAGCTTTGCTCAGTAAATGGTTGTATCGTCTGTTGACATCAGATGGTACCTGGCAACAGATCCTACGCAATAAATATCTAGGGGCCAAACCTCTGGTTCAGGCCCAATGGAAAAGCGGGGACTCTCACTTCTGGGCGAGCCTGATGAAGGTTAAAAACGATTTCTTAAAGTTTGGATCATTTATTATAAAAGATGGGTCACAAATAAGATTCTGGGAAGATAAATGGCTGGGAAACAGGCCTCTTCGTGATCAATATCCATAGCTGTATAACATAGCTCGCAAAAAACAGGATACGGTGGCGGACGTGCTCAGCACAACGATCTCTGATATTTCCTGGCGCCGAGATTTGATTGGTCCTAAATTGGTAATGTGGAATAACCTAGTGGCACGATTGGGAAATGTAGAACTCACAGATGATAGGGATGATTTCCAATGGAGTCTAGATCGGAAAGGTGTTTTTACGGTTAAAATACATTATCTGGCCCTAATCCATCAAAACATCCCAAGAACAAATACTATGATATGGAAATCAAAAATCCCATTAAAAGTCAAAATCTTTATGCGTTTTCTCGGAAGAGGAGTTATACTTACTAAAGATAACCTTGCCAAGCGTAATTGGAATGGCAGTAAAAAATGTTGTTTCTGTTATGAAAATGAGACTATACAACATTTGTTTTTCGATTGCAGATTCACACGTATGGTATGGGCTTCGGTTTATGCGGCTTGGGGCTTACCTAAACCAATTAGTGTGAATAATATGTTTAATGGATGGCTTAACTTAGTTCCACCAAATTTTAAACCCCTTGTGTTTGTAGGCGCGGCGGCCTTATGTTGGGCGGTCTGGTGATGTCGCAACGCAGCGGTTTTTGATAATAAAATTCCAAATTTCTTGCAGGTCATATTTACAACGTCGTATTGGCTCCGTTCGTGGGCTATCCTTCAATCGCCATCATTGAAGGACACTCTTGCAGCGGCGTCGCTCTTCTTGGTTCAAGTGGCCAAGGCTTTTTTTGGCCGGGTGTTTGGTTGGCAGTCTAGTTGTAGGATTGACTATTAGTAGTGTTCTGGCGTTGTTTCAATTTGTTTTGGGCTGTGTGCTGTAATGGCAGAGGCCAGGAACTTATTTTCAGATGAATGTATCACCTCGATGTATTCAACTGAAAA
Organism: Echinochloa phyllopogon; assembly: GCA_033239725.1. Taxonomy (NCBI): domain Eukaryota; kingdom Viridiplantae; phylum Streptophyta; class Magnoliopsida; order Poales; family Poaceae; genus Echinochloa; species Echinochloa phyllopogon. The sequence continues at coordinate 1,908,190 of BTCW01000009.1, read as the reverse complement.
TTAATAAAGCATCACTTTTCCAAAAAAAATACAGTTGCCGCGCAGCCGCGTCTGCTGCTGGACGACCGCCTCCTCCGGTGGGCCGATCTGGGCCGCACGATCCCGATCGAACGGCCGAGAAGACCAAAGGTGGTCGGTATTTGAAATACCGTCCACCCCTGGTCAACGTGTCCGGTCTGGTCGTGGCAAGAACGCCGCGTCTCCTGCACGCCGCGGCTCGCAGGAGAGACGCCGCGCCCAGGGCATCCGTTGCCTCACTCTCCTTCCTCCCTGATCTGGCTCAGCGCAGAACACCGAGCGCCCCCTTGTGCCGCTATGCAGATGTGTTGCACGCAGTGGCTCGCCGGAGCACCGGCGCCGGCCCGTTCAGGGTCGCGATGCCGCGGTTAGCGCGCGCACGACCGGCATGCGACACGGACGCACATGTCCCGTTCGATGTTCTGGAACAACGGCAGGCACCTCAAGAACGCCGCCTCCGCTCTGCCTCGGCGTTCACGCCAGTGAGCCGCCGCATTCACTTGAGTCTCGGCTGTTCCCTGCGTTCTCGAACGGCGAACTCGAGGGCATGCTCCAGCACGCTGCAGATGTGCACCCGGCCTCCGCCATGGCGCTGGCGCCATCGAGCTCCCGCACGGCCGCGCCTGCTGACGAGGACGAGTGGACGACGGACTCCTCCGTGGGCAGCCACGCCCGATCATGACCGCTCAATTCCTATCCAACGGTCTACAATACCCAGGGTGGTCGGTATTTGAAATACCGTCCACCCCCTGTGTCGGTATTTGAGTATTTGCAGCGCATGCCGTGGCTCGCCGGAGAGCCGCCGCATGAGCTCCGCGTCCACAGAACGCAACGGCTCGCCGGAGCGCCGTCGCGTTGTGGCAAGCGCGCGCGCGCGTTGTAAATGCAACGTGGACGGCTATCTCCTGCTCGGTGTTGCGAACCACGGCCGGCACCCCATGAACGTCGCCGCCCCATGAACGCCCTCCGGAAGTCCGGGCATTCGCGACGTCTCTGCTTGCACCGGCCATGAGTTGAACACCATGGGTTTGGTACCTTCCGCTACAACACACGAACAGAGATTCGAGTTCGAGAGCTAGCCTCCGCGGCCATGTCGATGTCGAGACTCGAGAGCTGCCGATCGAGTTGTTCGCGATCGGCGAGAGGAGGGGGACGATGGAGGAAGTGGAGTTTTTTTCGTGGCGCGGGGTGATGGGCAACGGCGCATGTAAATGGGTCCTGATGGTCGGCTGCGCGTACCGTAGTGTAATTTAATTGGGTAGCGTCAATCTTAATCAACAACCTGAGTCAATTACCAACACACGTACGGACACAGTAAAACGCTGGGGAAGTATTCAAGTTCGGTTGCGAGTTTGCCGGAGCGGCAACGACATCGATTCAGTCATCTCCCAAACCAACCCGCCAACCGGCAACGACATCGATTCATGCAATGCAAGGTTCAGGTTCGTCAGAAACTAGTGTGCATTCAGTTTGGTCAGGTTTGAGAAAGCAGAGCAAGTCGGCGTCCAGGTCTTCAAGTCGACGGCTTCACTTAAAATCGCCTACTTCGGTTTTGCCAGCATTAAACAGTACTTGTTTCTTTTTTTTTGAAATAAAAGTACTTGGTTCTTTTAATTCTTGCTTAAGCTCATGTCAAAAAAAAAATCTTGCTTAAGCTAAACCCCTGGCACTTCGGTAGCGGCGCTGTCAGTTTGTGTTCTTGCATTTCGCATCAATGTGAACCCTACATTCACAATTGATGTTTTTTTTATCAAGGAACTAAACAACATTTGCTGCTATTATATTCTCTCAGTGTGTGTGAGAAATAACACGCTGCCACTTGTCTGATAAATTTCAACATGCTATTACATATTGCTAGAGGAGATTGAGTAATGGTCAGGATATTGAAAACAAAAGGGAAATAGGCATGAAATGCACAAATTTCGTGTCCTCAAACCGATCCATAGCAGTTTTAAACTAAGAAATGTTTTTGGAAAGGTCATCCATAATGCGCTTATGTTGATACAAATATATCAAAACAATGTGCCAAAAAGATGAATTAACATCTCAAACAGCTTCTTCGATTGTATATTACATAGAAGATACCGTCTGGCAATCTTGAAAGGTGTACAAGACAAGTAAACATAATAAACACCATCACCAAAAGGCTCCCTCCCCTCTTTTTGTTCTTCCTTTTGGTTGCTTGTGTCTGCCATCTAAAAGAGCTTCCTGGTCCTTTTCATTCTTCGGTTTTTGCCTTTTCTAGCTTCTGTAATGTACAATAGTAAAAGTTAGCAATGCCAGAATTTCCATTAGCCAATAACTCGATGAATCATATACTGAACTCAAATACAGAGCTCAAACATCCCATGTAACCGTACATCAGAGTAGCGAAAGTGTCCACGTGTTTACATTTGTCAAGAACAGCAATTCTTTGTTAGGAAGCTGAAACCGTACGCGGCCTATAGTATGACTTCTGCATTCCATAACAGATCATTCAATTGCAGTGGGGTTAACCTATACTAATTTCACTAATTGGGCACTGCAGATCTAAATGTGGAGAAACCCTTTTCCTAAGGTCCACAGAAAAGCAAGCATATGATCCCAAAAATTTGATGATATTTACCTAGAAAAGGAGTATCCAAATAATTTGTAGCCTAAAATCAGGCATGCAATTCAGGTACAATGATAACAGAGGAGGGTCCCAACATTGAACATGACAGGAGCATCAAAAGCAAAGCAAAGCCACCCAAAAATAAAAAAACTCCTAAAGCAAACCAGACTTCAGTTTTGACATGACAAAGAACATCCAAAAGTATTACAACCTTATTATTTACACCGCAGCATATAGACATCCTATCTAAACAGCAAAGATGTTCATCGCAGACAGTTACATACTCCTGCCACTGTAGTTTGCACCAAGCACTCGGTAGAACCTAAACTTGAAAGCGGAAAAAGAAATGCTAGATAACTTAATTTGAGAAACGACATAAGTTCCAACTGTTTCTACACAAAACATATCAGATGCATACCCAATGGGATCACTGAATTATCAAGATAACACTAGCGAAGCTTTGATGCAGATGTAGACTAGTAGACAGGAACACAGATACATTTTATCCATAACATATCATGAAATTGCAACCATGGAACAAACCAAGCTAGACAGCAAACAATCACACGAATGCACTCACATAGCCACTGAGATTGCTAATTTGCAAGAGCATGGTCAAATTCTTCACAATAGGCAGCAACTTGGTTAGTAATCAAAGCAGACAATTTTGACATTACCATGAGCATCCAGAAGCAATCTAAAATCGTTATTTACACTACAGCATAGTGAACATCCTATCTAAACAACAAAGATATTCATCCCAAGTACAAGTAACTCCACTAACCTAGTTTGCTTCACACCAAAAATTCAATGGCACCTAACCTTGATACTGAAAAACGAAATGCTAAGCCAATCAATTTTGAGAAGTGGAATATAAAACTAGCAAACATTTATGGCCAACGGGATCGCCAAAGTATCATGTAAACGCTTGCAAAATTGATCTGACGCGCTCAGGGTGACAGTCTCCTGGCATCCGTTCAGAAGACGAAATCGGAACAGCAGCGTTGATCCAGTCAACCATGGAACAAACCAAGCGAGGCAACAAACAATCTCACGGGACAGCACTCGCGCCGTCGTTAATTGCAAGAGCGTGGTCGGATTAGGCACAAGCAGGCAGCGAATCGGCCGGCGAGGAGCCGAGAGATCCCAAATCGAGGCCCGGCCAGCGACGCGGGGGGTTGGTGGGGACTGGGGAGAAGGCGGGATGGGGGTTTCGCTTACGGATTGCTCCGAGTGCCATGAGAGGCCGCGGTAGACGTTGACGGAGAAGGTGCCGGCCAGGTAGAGCGTGGCGACGCCCAGCCCCGCCGTCAGCGCCTTGAACGCCAGGTCGCCCACCGCCATCGCGCCGCTTTCTTTTCCTCGGCAAAACCCTCGCTTCTGGAATGGGGGATTTTCAGGCTCTCAGCTCTCGACGACGACGACGACACGGAGGGAAGGGGATTGGGAGGTGGGCCTGGGCCAAAATCGGCCCGGCCGAGAACAGCCGGCCTGTAATCTTCCTCTCTCCCCGTGCCCCCTGGGCCATGCAGTCAGTGTGTCTGTCAAATCGGCCCGGCCGAGCACAGCCGGCCCGTGTAAGTGTAATCTTCCTCTCTCCCGGGGCTCTCCAGGTGCCCCCCTGGGCCATGCTGTCAGTGTGTCTGCCCTTTTTTTTTGTTCCCAAACAATCTATATTTTCTGTCAAATGACTAAAATGTGGAAGTTTTTCGTGGCCATATGATTTTTTTTTCGAAAGAAGATCAGAGGGAGAAAAAGTATAACAAACGATCGGCAAGGAACACGTGGCCATATAATATATGGGCCAGATTGCTGTCATGGCTGCCAGCGGTTTGCTTCCTGATAGAGAGACAGTTCGTCTGTGGCGACGATTGGTGCTGAGACGGGCTGGTAATGCACAAGCACATGGTGGATCCAGCAGCGAAATACCACATGTCCACATGCAGATCGAGTACTCTGCACGCGATCAGAATAGGAAAGCGACACATATATGAAGAAAAATAAGTGGCACGTTAGGACGATGAAGAAGATAATTATTGGCATCAAAACCTTTTAATTCCTACTAGTAGTAAGTCGTTTAACATCACTTTTACATTCAATCCAGCGGTCACGCTTAAACTTCCTCATTTAAGCACGCGACAGAAGCTGATAGAAACTTGTCGGATCTTGTCTTCAAACGCGCGAAAAGAAATAAAAATTGTGTGGCGCACGAGTTCGCGCAGCTGGCTATAAAAGCAAACAAGACACGCGAACGGCGGCAGCAGCAGCAGCAGCAGTCTCCAGTCTGCAAAGCTCTGCCGCCACCGGCCACCGGCGCCAAGCCAACCATGGCCCCGGGGAGCAACGGCGCAGCGGCCGTCAACGGCGGCCATCGCCGCCGCCAGCACGTGCTCCTCTTCCCGCTCCCATACCAGGGCCACCTCAACCCCATGTTCCGGCTCGCCGGCATCCTCCACTCCCGCGGCTTCGCCATCACCGTCTTCCACACCGTCTTCAACGCGCCGGACCCGGCGCGCCACCCGGACTACCGCTTCGTCCCCGTCCCCGACGGCGGCGCGTCGTCGCTGCCCCCGCCCGTCTCCGTCGAGGACGCCTTCGCCCGCGTCGTCGCACTCGGCGGCTCGTGCGAGGCCGCCTTCCGGGACCGCCTCGACGCCGTCCTGGAGGAGTACTCCAGGGACGCCGTCGCGTGCCTCGTCGCCGACACGCACATGCTTCCCGTTTTCCAGGTCGCCTGGCGCCTCGGCGTTCCAACGCTGGCGCTCCGCACCGGCAGCGCCGCCTGCTACAAATGCTTCGCCGCGTACCCACTGCTCTGCGAGAAAGGCTACCTCCCCGTGCAAGGCAAGCACGTCGATCCTGTTGCCCATATGCTTGCACTTGTACACATAGCTAGCTCGATCCATGCGTTCTTGTTTTGCATTCCTTATAATGATAAAAGTTCTACTATGCCGATGCAGATTCGCAGCTTGACATGCCGGTGAGCGAGCTGCCGCCGTTCCGGGTGCGGGACCTGATGCACATCGGCAGGAACGGGCACGAGGTGATGCGGAAGATGCTGGCGCGGAACGTGGCGGCCGTGAAGGACTCGTCGGGCCTTATACTCAACACGTTCGACGCGCTGGAGCACCAGGAGCTCGCCGACATCCGGCGGGACCTCGCCGCGCCGGTGTTCGACATCGGCCCGCTCCACATGGTCTCCCCGGCCAACGACAGCAGCCTGCTGTGCCCGGATCGGAGCTGCCTGGAGTGGCTGGACGCGTGGCCGCCGGAGTCCGTGCTCTACGTGAGCTTCGGGAGCACGGGCAGTATGAGCCCGAACGACCTGGTGGAGACGGCCTGGGGCATCGCCGGCAGCGGCGTGCCGTTCGTCTGGGTGCTCCGGCCGGGGCTTGTCCGCGGGCGCGCCGGCGTCGAGGCGATCCGGCTTCCCGAGGGGTTCGAGGCGGCGACGCGCGGGCGCGGGGTGGTGGTGGCGTGGGCGCCGCAGGAGGAGGTGCTGCGCCACCGCGCCGTGGGCGGGTTCTGGACGCACAACGGCTGGAACTCCACGGCGGAGAGCCTCGGCGAGGGGGTGCCGATGCTGTGCCGCCCCTTCTTCGGGGACCAGATGGGGAACGCCAGGTACGTGGAGCACGTGTGGCGGGTGGGATTCGAGGTGGCCGGCGAGCTGGAGAGGGGCAGCGTCGAGGCGGCGATTCGGAGGCTTATGACTGAAAAGGATGGCGCCGAGATGAGGGCGAGGGCCGGCGAGCTGAAGAAGAAGGCGGCGGAGTGCACCGGCAAGGGCGGGTCTTCGTGCCTGGCGATCGATAAGCTTGTGGTACACTTGATGTCCCTGTAAAAGTACCATTTGATCCCCTCTGTCTACCTTGTGAAATGTATCAGCTTTCAGTTCTACGTACTACAAATTTGAACATTTGGTATATGGCACGTCTGAAACGAAAATTCATAGTGAAACTCGCCCGAAGCTAAATGTGTCCATCACGCACATTCTGAATCATGAACTTCAATTTTGAAATCGACAAAAAACTTGCTGAAATCTGGGAAAGCATGACAAAACCAGCCATGCAAACTTGATTGGGTTCCGGGCTTCTGGCTGGGACAGGGAGGGGGTGCTGGACTGCTGGGCTACATGACTCGTGAGGATGAGGAACATGAGACCAACAAATATCCCGGATGCAATCAAATGGGATGGAGGGAATGTGGTGGGAAAGAAGTGCTAATTGGATTTAATAGGCTTTTAATCCAACTTCCGTTTATTATATGACCCCCTAACAACATGCGAAACTAACTCGGATTCAAACAATAACACTCGCCGCCGCCGGCAGATTGCTGAGCCTCTCCTCGTTCTGGATCGACGACTCCCCCGTCGCGCGCGGACATCAAATAGCCACCTCGATTGCACTCGCCGCCCAGGCCGGAACAAGCTAGAGGATCGCTGGCTGGCCGGCAGTTTGAGGTTGTTCAACTAATCAATTCGATCGCGCGACGACACACACGATGATGAGCAACCACCCAACAAGCAGCCGAGAAACAACAATAAACGACGACGACCGTGATGATCGTTGTGCTGCTAAGTCAAAGTCAACAAACAGTGTTCGGTTCAGCCATCTTGCACCGGTATGCATGTTCAACTTCGCTCTCCTTATTCCCGTTCTGGCTTTTATTTGTGCATGTTTGGTTTATATATACTTTCTATTTACCCCCTCTAAGATGCTTGGTTTATATGCAATGTGATCGAGCGATTAATTTACGCGCGCACTATTTTTACAGGACATTTTGTATAGAATTGCGTCCAAGCTACCACCAAAAGAGTTTGCAAGAACTAGTGTTTTATCAAGTGAATGGAGACACATGTCATCAGCGTCGTGTCCTAGATTAACATTTGATGCTGTCGCGATGTGCAAATGCGAGAGGGAAGATTTGTACAGACATATGCGGGAGTTCATCAATGAAGTCAGCAACATTTTGCAAAGACACCGTGATAAGGTGGTTGAAACACTTGAAGTCAAAATAGACTTTTTCGACAGCCGATTAGCTCCACACGTCGACAATTGGGTCGATTTTGCAATCTCTTCGCGAACAAAAAACCTCACTTTGGATCTGAAGACTGAACGATTTTGGGAATACAAGGGTGTATATGTGTTTCCTTTCCAACTTCTAGACCGTGGAAGCATATCACGTATACAGCAGATGCAGCTCAGCTTTCTATCTTTGAGTCCTCCTCCACAGTTTGAAGCTTTTCCAAATTTAAGAAAGCTTCATCTGCAAGCATTGCAAGTCAGCAGGAAGGATCTTGAGAATATGCTATCCCATTGCTACACACTTGAGTGGCTTTGCATAGACAGATGCAATCGCAAAGATGAACTAACAATAGATAGTCCACTACCCCGTCTGGTCTACTTGAGAGTTGAATGGTGCTTCACCAAGATAAAATTCAATGCAATGAATCTTGCTACATTCGAGTATTATGGATCCTTTATACCTATTGATCTTGTCCAGTCTGTCAATCTGCAAAGTGCAAATATTAGGATGTCTAGTGCCTACACAGTTTTTCAGCATATGGTCATATCGCTTCTCAACGGTCTTCCAAGTGTACAAAACCTAACTTTGGATATTCTTTTTGTACACATGGAGGTAGGTCCCTAAAGAACATTGACCTAAGTGTTTAGTTTGTCTAACATACTCGTTTTTGTAACCCATTGTATTTTCTATTTCAGAAGCAATGGTTGTGGGAAAATCAATTAAAGTTTACCAATATTAAGCATTTACAATTGTTAATGCTTATATCACCAGAAAATCTTGACAAGGTTCTTTATTCCCTTCTGTTTCTAAGAGCAACACCATTTATTGAAAAGTTAGAGGTCCATGTAAGTGATTTTATATTTTTCATTGTTTTTTGGTACAATATCCTCCTTATTTTAGCTGTTTTATTACTTTGATCATATTTTGTAGTTTTAAACTGAAGAGTTACATTTTATCCTCTTATTACTAGCCTAAAATTACAAAAAGTTATTTTTTCTTTGTTATGCGAGTGTTTGTGATCACTTTCATTGACTGAGTGTTGTTTTTTATAACAAAGAATTATTTTGCAGACAACGTTTTCAAGTAATTATACAAATATTTTTAGCAGAAAAGATCGATCATATCATCCTCTTATTACTAACCTAAATTACACAAAATTGGTTTTAGTTTGTAGTGTGAGTGTTTGTGATCACTTTCATCGATTGTGTGCTATTTTTATAACAAAGATTTTAGTTTCAGACAATTGTTTAACAAAAAAGATCAATCATAGAATTTCTTAAAAAACAGTATAATTCTTTTGTTCAAATTGCATCATAAGGTGAACATTATAACAAATTAATCTAGTTGCTAGAGTTTTTCAGTATCATCATATGCTTCTTTTTTTTAAACTTAATCATATGCTTCACTTATCCATATATAGATAACACTTTGTCTTGTTTATACTTTGCAGTTTGCTGGCTCTTTTTTATGGTTTGCAGAAGTGGGTCCACGCAGAAAAGACCTTGGACAATGTAAATGCAATTACTTGAGACACATAAGGATTACAGGATTTAGAGCGGCAAGAGGGCAACTTGAACTTATTTTACATGTTATCGAAAATGCACCTGCACTGGAGGTTCTTTTAGTAGAAATAGAAGGAATTTTACCTATTGAGCCTGGGTTATATGGAGAAAGTGGACCAGCCATCGAGAAAGTCAAGCAGTTTGCAAGAACTAACATATGCCCGATGCTCCCGGAGACTGTCACATTCGATGTTCGAGAGTAAAAAACCTTCTTAAGTGAACATTTTCTATTATCATTAGTTATTGTCGTTATTTTGGTTGTTCATGTCCTAACAAACATTTTTCACACATTCAAATATTAAGATGATGATGATAGGTAGATTCTGTTTCAGTCAATGCGACCGGTGGTTTATTGAACAACTCTGCGAATAGTTTAGAATTGAAAGCATGTTCATATATATTACGAGGAGAAAATTCCGTGTGTGTCATTAAAATATATAACATATTTCTTATATGCCATAAAAATTATGCCGTACCTTTATTGCTACCGGTTTTAATTTTCTATACGTTGTGTATCGATGTCATTAGATGGCCAATACTTTTTTTTTGTGATTCCATCATTTTGCTGTCAAGTTTGTGTGGACTATGGAGAACCATATTTAACTCCGTAGAGCACTTGTGCTGAACCAAGCAGCACACATAGGACAGTGGGACGGCCATGGGCATGGGCGTGAGGGCGTCCACGGCAGCGCTGCCAGCGCACCCCCGTTCCACACGCCCTGAAAGCCCGCCGACTTGTACTCGTTCTTCGTGCAGGCTCCAGGGTGGAGTTATTCCGGCTCATTGGATCCAGCTCGTCCTTCTTCCTCGCGCGGTCGCGCCGCACGACCTCCGTCGTCGCCCCGGCCGGCGGCTAGCGCGCCACCGTTCAATATCATCTGCGTTCTTCGTTGGGCCGCCTTCGTCGGGTCCATCTTGTTCGTTTCAGCCATTCTGGTCCTGAAACGTGGCCCGTTCCGGCTGGTTCGGTCCGGCCTGGTGTGGAATCGGGCCGGACCTGGAATCGCCGGGCTGGAACGAAGACGGCCCACGAACGAGCCATTCCGCATTTCCGCTCCTCAATGTTCTGGATCGAAGCCGTGCCGTCGTCGAGAAGGTTCCATGTTCGCGGTGGGAGAGGCGGCGGCACGGCGACGACGGCCCGCCTCCAACCTGCTTCTCCCCGGTAATCCCCGCCAATCCTTTCTTCCCCTCTGGACGATCTTTTTTTGGAACGACCCTCTGGACGTTCTTGATCTTGTGGCTATGCTGACCGGGAGGGACGGCAGCGTGGTGGCGCTGTGGGGCCCGCTCGCGCACCTGTCGGCGCTGCTCGGCGCTCTAGCAAGCCGTCGGCGACAGGGGCCAGCGCCTTGCCCACCACCCAACGCGCCGCGCTGACGGCGACCTCCATCCTCACGTCTGCTCAGGGGCGGAGCTGGGCCTAAGGCCACCAGGCCATGGCCATAGGCGTGGCCCAAAAAACCAACTAATACTATGTATATTTTTTGGCCCAGATTATATTTTGCGGCCCAATAACCGGACTCCTTCCCTTCCTTCGTCTAAACCCGGGCCGCCCCGGCCAGCAGATGCAGCGCCGCACACTGCTGCTCTCCATCCAAAAACGAAAAACCGAAACCTAGCGGCGGCGGCGGGCAGCCAGTAGCGCACCGGCGCGGGCGCGTGGCGGCGCAGCAGGGCGGCGGCGCGCAGCGCGGCAGCAGGGCGCGGCGCGGCAGCAGGGCGCAGCACACAGCACGGCAGCAGCAGGGCTGGACGCTCGCTGTCTCCGGGCTCCCTAAATAAATCGGTCAGTTAGTTTTGTTTGGAATTTGGATTTCTATTCCCCAATCCACACGAGGCAGGATAGAATGATAGATTGAATCCGGCACCGGGAACTGATATTATTATTATGTATCTACTGATTTGATTTGTAGATTGTAGATTTGCATTCCACAATACTCAACTGATGTCAATGAATAAGAGGAGTAGGAGGACACAACATACACAGGTGATTGTCAGAGCAACACTAGTTAGGTATTTATTTTATCAAGTTTGTTATGCTAATGTGTCTTAAATTGTGATGTATTGGTCTAAATCATGCATTTTAAGCACTTCTATCGATATATGAACTATCGCTATTGCGATTATCGCTATTATGTGTACTACAATGAGATTGAGTGGTATAAACGTTTACTAAGTGGCCTTAGGCGTCAAAATCCGCCAGCTTCGCCACTGCGTCTGCTGTGTGTTGGCGCGTGTGCGGATTTCTGAGGGTGCTTCATACAGGGAAGGGAAATCATTAACAAATTAACGTGGCTAGCAACACTAGCGTTGCAGTAGTTCCAAAAAGGAAACCGAGTTCCTGCTCCAAGTTAGTTTACCCGGGGGCACAAGCAGCTAGCAGGCGCCGGTGCAGACAACAATATATGGAGGTCTGTGGCTGTAGTGCACAGAGAGCAGGCAGCGTGAAAGCAATAATTTTGTTAATTCTGTGCATTGCCAATTTTACTTCGTCTGGGATAGTACATAAATTTGCATCGGATTTCTTTCGCTTGAAGAAGAGTATTTTCTGGAATCAGCATCAGATTTTGGTATTCAGTGTTTCTGAATCTATTTCTTTAGCTTGAAGAAGAGTATTTTCTGAATCCAATGTATTGCTTGAGTCGTTTCTAAATCCATTCCTGAAGATTCACAAGATGATGTGCAACATCATCTGGTGGTCATTGCCTAAGATTCATGTTGGTGTATGTGCTGCTAACATTAGGGTGAACAGCTAGGTAAAGTATATGTGGAAAGTTAGTAGAAAAAGTCAGTCTATGGTTCAGTTCTGGGTAATTCTACTTAAATTTCAAAGCGCATTGCAAATTTGCAAGTCGTCCAGGTAGTGAAGTACATATTTTTCCAACTGATTTCCAGCACTAGTATTATGTATATAACGCCCGTCTCTTCTTTACAAGTGAAGTCTGTACCTTGATTGGTGTTGCTCAGCAAAGTTTTGAAGTGACTACATTTTTCCAAATTTCATGCTACATCTGCTTGAAGACTGAACTGGACCATGTAGTTTTTCTCTGACTCCTTTGCCTATAAGCTAGATTCAGCCAAAAGTGACTGCAAGTAGTGCTGCCATTTACTAGATGAAGTATAGGTGACAGGCCAGACTATATGGATGTTAGTTTGAGCTACTTTGTTAGCTTGTAATGCTTTTAGTTGTCTCGTAAAGTAGAAGATATCAAGTATGAGCTAAGGGTGCGTTTTGTTTGAGGAGTGGCTTAGTCCGGAATCATCCGAACCTATATCCGAGCCTGATGCTGGCATTTGGTTTGAGTCGCTGGACCAACCGGTCCATCGCCGGGTCATCTCATCAGCCAGCGCAAACCCGTCACGGACTCATTCCTCTGGAAAGTACAGGACGACTTCGTCCTCCTCACTCCTCAGCGACGCCATCTTAAAAAAAGAGAGGAAAATTCGGAGCGAGCGGCCGGCGGCCTCCCTCGGCAAGGTGTGGTCGTGCTTCGCCAGTTGGCGCAGCCTGCTGGCGCTATCCGCCTCCATCTCCTTGCACCATTACTGTAGATCTCCTCGGTAAGAAAAAAAATTGGGGATTTCTTATCCTCTCAAGATTTATTTTCGCAGTCCATAGACTCTGGTTTTCAATTTGGGTGTTTTTCATCCTCTGAAGATTTCTTTTGATTTGGGATTAGGACGAGCTCTGCTTGCTGCTGAAGTTTCACTCTACCGAGTTACCCAATCCACCAGGTGAATGGCGTGAATCATGAGGTGAGCCTCCCTCATTTTTCTTCCCTTCTGAAGGTGATATGCTTCTGCTTTATAATTTGATGCTTCTAGGCACAAGTTTTTTGAGGACTGGCTGCTCAAAGATACTTTGATTTGGACATTCCGATAGACTTTGGACTCCTAGTAGACCTCTGTGAATTCTAGCCTCTATGAATAATTCCTTTGTCTCTGACAAACTGGCTTATGAGCTGTTGTTAGGATTAATTTGAAATTACGCCAATGCACTGTTAGGATTAATCTGAACTGACGCCAATGCAACAGTTGTTGCATGGATGTACAAAAACAACAAGTAGAGATCTTGTTGCGGGGTCTGATGTAGTTCCCCACCAATGATTTTTCTAACTTTCACAACTAGTAGGTGGTCATATTCCAAATCATGGCCAAACCTTGATACATGCTGTTTGCCGGCTTCAAAAGAAACATGATCTCATTGCCAGCTCATTGCTATCTTTATTTCTTTTATGTGAATGATTGTGCAGATTTGTGAGCTTCTTTTTTCGTATGTGTTTTTGGGCAGGTTTTCTAGGGAGCAGACACTTCGGTTCAGCCTGATGCATAGAACACCAGAAGTGTTTCTGCTCTCATTTGTACTTTGGTATAAATTAATTCGTATCAATCATTTTCCTCAGATGGAAGTGTTTGAGAACAAATTTTGCCAGCTAAAATATTGTTGTATGATATGTGCAATTTGTTGCGGTGTTGCAGCATGTAAATTGGTTTCATCCTTTTATGTCTGTATGCGTTTTCCTGTACAACCTGTATGTTAACGTTCAGAAAAGACCTTTTCCTATACTGTTTTGTTGAACATTCAGGTTTCATTGATTCCACAAACCAAACAACTTGCTGGTCCACTCCGTTCTGCTAACAAAATGCGGTTGAAGAACCGTATCACGTTCTTTTAGCTGAAACATGCCGGACTGGATGGGTTCACTTGAACCATTCCCAGAGACAGGAAAATACTACAGAACAACAGTTCCCAGGAACTGAACAAGGCCTAAACTGAGGCAGGAAAAGACTACAGCACAGCTACCCAGCTACACAGCTACCACTCGCACTGCCTCCTCGACTGATCCTACGACCCGGTCGTCGACACTGCGTGCCCTTCGCCGCTGCCCATACCAGCCGAACAGTTCTTGTCCGACTCCTGCAGCCTTCTCGACGTTCACCAGCGCATTGACCACGGGAACAATCATGCCTGACAACGGCAAGCCAGCAAGCGCAGCTCCTCCCCCCAAAACCTGTGCAACGGCCGGTGCCTTGTCAACATATTTCCGGCAAGTCTTGAGAGTGTTCAGCGTCTTGGCTCCCAAGCGCCTACCCTGGCTGCGCAGCGACCTCATGGTCCACTTCCCTCCTCCTGGGCCTCCTCCTGCTCCTGGGCCGACCGCAGCTAGATCCTTCCCACAATCGAACCTCCATATGACAACGTCGAGCCAAGAGGCGGCCCAGTTGTGGCCCGCATCGGCCGGCGCCGCCTGCTCCCGGAACTGGACGCGGCGGAAAGGCATCGGCTCCGTCTTGCTCACCTCCGCGGTGAAGGCAATCTTGCCGTCAGCGCAGTAGAACGTCACCTTGCGGCAGTTCGTCGGATCCGAGGCCCGGGACCTGGAACTTCTGAAGGTCAGCGCCGAGGGAGGGCTTTCTGTAGAAGAACTCGGCCGACTGTATTGCTCGGAAAATCGGCACCCAGTTGTTCTCGTCCTCCGCCTCCCGGACTCCCCGCCGCGGCACTGCCAGTCGATGAAACATACGAGTCCCTCGCTGGAGGCCACGCAGCGGCGCGCGCCAGCATCCCTCTCATCGTGCTCGTGCACATCCTTCTCCTCCTCCAGATCGGGTAATCCGCCGTGCTCGTCCAGATCAGCGGGCAACATCACGAGTCTCCCGGCCGGTGCAGGATCGCTCGGGCTGATCAGCAGAAGAGCGCCGTTCTCCAAGTCGACGAACACGAGACGGCGCCCGTCCGGGTGGCACAGGACCGTGCCCGGCTGGAACTGGAACGGGTGGTCATCCTCCACCTCCCTCACGCTCGCCCAGCCAGCCTCATCTCCAGACGAATGCGCCTCCAACGGACGCGTCGTCACCTCCTTGGCCTCCCAGGACGGGGACGGCGACGAGGAGAAGAGGCGGAGCAGGCGGAAGCAGGGCAGCGAGGAGGTGGGGCGCGACGCCGAGGTGGAAGAGGACGAACCGCCGCGGTGAAGCTGGGCGAGCACAGCGAGCACGTAGCCATCGCCGCCGCCGCCGCTTGGAGTGATCCCCGTGCAGGAGAAGGCGTCCGCCGGCGTCTCGAGCACGCCGACCACGTCGCGGACATCGGGGACAGCATCCACCACGCCGCTCCCGGAGCGGCAGATGAGGAGGTGGCGGCGCTCCTGCGCCGATGACCACACCGAGACGAGGATGTTCCCCTCGCTGTCCGCGCACTCGACGCGGACGTCGTCGGCGTCATCGAGCAGCGCCCGGCTGAGGACGAGCGTGGAGAGATTGGGCGGGGCGGTGATGCTGACCACGTAGCTCATCCCGGCGGGGAGCTCCTCGGGCTCGATGGAGTTGGGGGTCCGGTGGAGCACCGCCCACGAGCGCCGAGGGGGACGGCCCGTGGGAGACGCGGCGCCGGCGCCGCCGCCGCCGCCGGCGGAGGAGAGGGGTTGTGCCATGGCCGGCCGCGATCTGGAGGCGGATTGGTGGGGAAGGGAGGGAGGGAGGGAGAGAGGGGTTTAGGGGGTTGGCCAGGTGGGGTGGCAATGGCAACGTGCGCGTCGTGCTCGCGGGTGTGGGGGTATTAGAAGGGTGGCAGGGGAGGCGCCGCGAGCGAGCTCGAGTCGAAGGGAGGAAGGCCGGAGATGTACGGACGACAGGCTGGCCGCGCCGTTCTGTTACGGGGGTTGTTGCCACTTGCCAGCAGGATGGGATGCCACCTGGAAGCCTTGCTCTCCAAGTAGGCACGTCATAGCGCGCGGGCGTACGGGTCGACCACGGCCGGCTGGCCTCCGATCCACGCCGCCCGGGATCTGCTTCTCGATCGCCCAGCGCTGGCTCTGATCCAGCGAGTCGGTCGCGCCGCGAGCTCTCGCTTCGCCGGCGGGCCGGTTCTTGTGTCCAACACGTCGCGGTGTCCGGATGCCTGGGTCGAGGAGACTGGGCCGGGGTCGACCGGCCAGGTCGCCGAGGGGGTGGCGTGGCGCATGGCAGGCCTCCGTGCGCAGTGGCTGCAGTGCATGCTGGGCCGGCTTCATTCGGCAGCGTCGTCGGCGTTCATCTGCAGGCCGCCGCGCGCAGCATCAGATCGAAGCGCGCGAGTGCGTCTGCTGCTCGTATCGGATCGGAGGGGTCAGAGCGCGTCGCGCCGCGAGCTCGCTTGTGACTTGTAGCCGGTGGGCTGGTTCTTTGCCGAAGACGGCGGCGGCGCGCGGATCCAGCGAGCACACGACGGCGAGAGGGATGGTCGGGTGGAGCTCCCCGTACAGCAGGGTGGGGCAGATACCCGTTGGCGCAAAGAACACCCCATCCTCTCTTCTCCAGGTCATGGAGGCTGCAAACTCCAGCTTCTCTCTTGTCCAGGTCAGGTCGTGGAGATTACAGACTCCGGCTCTGCACGGTGAGAGAAAGGAGACAGATGGGTGGTGCTTGTTTCTCAGGGTGGAGTACGCGCAAGCTTGGATGCTGAGGCGCTGACCTCCACTGACACCGAGCGTCACGGCATCGAGGCTTCTCGGCAGCAGCGAGAGGAGGAAGAAAGCATGAAGGAGATGTAGGAGAGCAGCTGCTGGGCTCTGTTGGGCTGGAAACGTTTAAAGAAGAAGCTCCCGGGGTAGCTTGTTGGGCTGGATTGGTACCGAGGGAGAGAATAAGAAAAACGTCTATTTAACCTCCCTCGACACAACGCCGAGTCCACGAATCCTCTCTTGACCCGAAAACCAGGTAAAATGCCTTCACTTTACCTCCCCGCCCTGGTTATAGGCGGTTTTCGAAAGCAGTTTTGTAATTTTTTCAATTAAAAGTAAATCTTGTAAATACTTAATAAATCACGAAATATATCCCTAAGTTTCTAAAATTATAAAAAAATCCTAAAGATGGTTTCGAACGCAATAAATTTAAATAAAATATTTAAAGCTAGTGAAAATATCTATACATTTTTCTAGATTTTAGAAAATGTTATAGACATTTTCACTAGTATCAAACATTTATTTGGATTTCTTGCTTCCCAATTCATCTCTAGGACTTTTCTCAAAATTTTTAAAAGATTAGGGATATTTTTCATGATTTATAACCTTATTAAGTATTTATAAATTTATTTTTAATTCAAAAATATAAAACCAACTTTAAAACCGCTTATAACCAGGGTAGGGACATAAATTGGATGGTTTTAAAAGTTGTGGGAGGTAGTATACCCGGTTTTGCAGTCTAGGGAGGAATCGTGGCTTCGATATTGTGTCTAGGGGGGTAAAACATACTTTTTCCAAAGGATAAAATGGAAGAAAGATGGGGCCACATTTTGCACATCAATGACGAGCAATTGTTCCACTAGCTTGGTTCCAAATTATTATTTGTTTTGGCTTTTCGGAAGGTAAAGTTTTTTGTGCTAAAAAAAAGGAAGGTAAAGCTTTTCTATCTAGAAGAGGGAGTAGTATATATACGTGCCATCGTCCACATCAATGCTATTATCTCCTTCCCCAGTGCCATCAACTCATCATCCATGAAATGTGGGGGAAGGATAGCATACTTTCCATGATTGATGTTCATGCTGGGCCGGCCTAAGCAGTGGGGGACAATAATCATTTCAAGATCGCAACCAGAAATGGGCTGTCCTCCTCGTCTCTGATCGACCATGGACAATGGGCTCCGGAGAACGGATTAATCGGGAGGAAAAGACGAATGCCACGGGGCAGAGGAGATAAGTGTTCGGTTGATTTGGTAACGGCACCTTATTGTTCAGTGTGTGAAGTGAAATTAGGCCAAAACATCGTAGTTGCTGCTTCGTTTTGGTAACTGACGTGCTCCCTGCATTTGCACATACTAACCACTCGTAAATGCCAAATGGATGACGAATGACTATTTAATTTGTTGACGATGTACATTTGGCTTAATGCGAGATCTCGCTTTGCTCAGAATAAGGAAAGTCTGAGACATTCCAGCCATGACCTCCCACAATGACAGCATATACAGTAAGCAGGGTATTTTTGAAATCTTCCATTAAAACATGGTGTATTCTGAAGCTCCAAAAATGGTGAGAAGCAATTAGGCGAATCTGATCTGATAGCGACTACGATCGATTCCGCCGTCCCTATATCTGCGAGTTGTGGCTACACTGAGCTTGGCCTTCACACAGAAACAGAAAGCTCGTGGCGCACGGCTCGATCTCTGCAACGCCATCCATGACGCCACCACCAGCGCCAGCCATGGCCGCGGAGATCACCGCCGTCCACGGCGGGCGCCGCCGACACGTGCTCCTGTTCCCGCTCCCGTACCAGGGCCACATCAACCCCATGTTCCGGCTCGCCGGCCTCCTCCACGCCCGCGGCTTCGCCGTCACCGTCTTCCACACCCTCTTCAACGCGCCGGACCCGGCGCGCCACCCGGAGTTCCGCTTCGTCCCCGTCCCCGACGGCATGTCCGGCCCGGCGCCCGTCGCCATCGAGGACGTCGTGGCGCAGATCCTCGCGCTCACCGCCGCGTGCGAGGCGCCCTTCCGGGACCGCCTCGCTGCCGTCCTGGAGGAGTACTCCAGGGACGCCGTCGCGTGCCTCATCGCCGACGCGCACCTGCTGCCGATGGTCGAGGCCGCCAAGAGCCTCGGCGTGCCCACGCTGGCGCTCCGCACCGGCAGCGCCGCCTGCTGCGCGTGCTTCATCGCGTACCCGATGCTCTACGACAAAGGCTATCTCCCCGTGCAAGGCATGCTCTCTCTCATCATGTCCATACGTTTCTTGCTCGAACCATCACATGATTCTTGGATCAACGCGAACTCGTTTGATTGATGGATGCAGAGTCGCGGCGTGACATGCCGGTACGCGAACTGCCGCCGTACCGAGTGCGCGACCTGATAATTCTCGGAGACGACGGCAGCGGCCAGGTGCGGGAGCTTATAGCCCGCGCGGTGACGGCGGTGAAGGTCTCCTCGGGCCTCATACTCAACACGTTCGACGCGCTGGAGCGCCGCGAGCTGGAGGGCCTCCGGCGTGACCTCGCCGCCGTGCCGGTGTTCGACATCGGGCCGCTCCACAAGTTCTCCCCCGCCGGCGACAGCAGCCTGCTGCGGCAGGACCGGAGCTGCCTGGAATGGCTGGACGCGCGGCCGGCGGCGTCGGTGCTCTACGTGAGCTTCGGCAGCCTGGCGTGCATGAGCCCCCGGGACCTGGCGGAGACGGCGTGGGGCGTCGCCGGCAGCGGCGTGCCGTTCGTCTGGGTGGTCCGTCCGGGCATGGTCCGCGGGGCCGCGCAGCGCCAGCAGGAGCTCCTCCCCGAGGGGTTCGAGGCCGCGACGCGCGGGCGCGGCATGGTGGTGGCGTGGGCGCCGCAGGAGGAGGTGCTGCGCCACCGCGCCGTGGGCGGGTTCTGGACGCACAACGGCTGGAACTCCACGACGGAGAGCGTCTGCGATGGCGTGCCGATGCTGTGCCACCCCTGCTTCGGGGACCAGATGGGGAACGCCAGGTACGTGGAGCACGTGTGGAGGGTGGGCTTCGAGGTGGGAGGCGAGCTCGAGAGGGGGGTCGTCGAGGCGGCGATCCGCCGGCTCATGACGGACAAGGATGGTGCAGAGATGAGGGCGAGGGCCGGCGAGCTGGAGAAGGCGGCGGCGGAGTGCACCGGCAAGGGCGGTTCGTCGTGCCTGGCAATTGATAAGCTGGTCCAACACA
Organism: Echinochloa phyllopogon; assembly: GCA_033239725.1. NCBI lineage: Eukaryota > Viridiplantae > Streptophyta > Magnoliopsida > Poales > Poaceae > Echinochloa > Echinochloa phyllopogon. Next base: position 1,888,349 of record BTCW01000009.1, on the reverse strand, counting down.
TGCTGTCGCTGTGAATTACAGTAGCATTTTGTTCTACCATTTTATCTTGGGATCCCTTTTATCTTTGTGGTTTTCGTGTCTGAACTCTGCTCAAAGCTTAAAGTTTGACTTGATATTATAATAATCAGTTGAAGCACCTTTAGCGACAGGAAACAGCTTCAGTATGAAACTTTGCTGAAACCTAGTCTGTCAGTGATCGTCTATTATATTTGTTCTGAATCTGAATTTCCACTTTCTTTTAATCAGCAACTAAAAAATTGCTCCAAAATTATTGCTGACTCAAAATGGCATTAAATCTGTTTAAATACGAACGAAAAACTTGCAGATCGAGTATTCGTATTCGTATGGTGGCGACGAAATGACAGGACCAGAACCTCATCAGGTATTCGTATTCCACATAATCAACTTCAGCTGGAACTTGGAACTCGGAACGGACGCTAGCATGTCCCCCAACAGCAGAGCCAGCCAGCCAGGTGGACGAAGACGAACACCACGCGTGCTACGTGTACAAGAACGACGTCCATGCATCGGTCCCAAGAGGCCAAGAATGGAACACGCTATACTCGGGAAACCTCCAAACCGTATGTCAAGGCCACAGGTACCCAGCCGATAAGTGAGGAAGGCCGTTGGCAGGCACGTCTTGGCCTTGGCGTGCAAAACCAAATCGAGGTTTGGTTCTTATTCGTACGCTCGTCGTCATCGATAAGGGACGAAGTGCTCTACGTAACCGAACGGGACGAGCAAATGCCATCGATGGGGTTGTCTGGTTGGAGATGTAGGCTTGGGCTTGGCGACGCCCACAAGCACGAGTCATGAGTGACGTCTCCCCCAGGTCGAGGAGGACTCGGGTTGTCCCGACCTGGTTACGGTCGTCGCCCGGTTTCCCCTGGCGGTTTAAAACTGTTTAGGCCCTGTTTGGAAACTTCGGATTATTTTGCACCCGCAAATGAATTACACCTGTAATTCTCTGTGCACAAGGAAACAGAGGTATTTTTTCTCACCTGAAAACTGCTGTTTGGGTGAGCGGAAAAAATGAGCTCGGCAAATTAGTCTAGTACTCCACAAAGCCATCGTCTAAAATGTTCTTGACTACTGCAAGTCTGCAACGCTTGCATAGCAAGCCTCAAACTATAGCTCAAAATTGATCAAATATCATATCACAGCTCAAATAAGACCATGGAATTTTAGATCAAAATGTCAAAATTCAGACGAGAGGGCGTCAGATTGGACCCCGAGAGCAATGAAATTGAGATTGGTGTGACAGCGGAGGCAAACCTCAGCATGACATTCCTAGGAACGAGTTCCACAGCGGCATGTTCGAGCTCCACAGACGCAAGAAATCCATCAGAGAGCTCCAAAGCACGACATTCCCAGGAACGAGTTCAGGAGAGGGTGTGGAGGAGAACGGAAAGTTCTACACGATGGTCGGCAGATGATTGAGAGCCTCTGCTGTAGTTGGAGAGCAAGCTGGTGATAGATCTGTGCGAACCAGATTCGGATGCTGGACGCAGTGAACGGGGCTGCATCTTCTCAGCGGAACTTGCCGCCATTGAACACGGCGAGGCGGCGGAAGACAAGCTGAGGGGGTGAATAAGATGCATCTCGGAGGGGATTAAGGGGCCATGGCAGACGAGAATCAGAGGATAGCGCCGGACGTTAGAAGGGCTCGTCGGTCGCCAGCTCGCCGCCGCTCATGATGCTGGAAAGTGTGAGTTGGGGCCTGCGCCCCTGCAGAAGGAGGAGACCGGGAGGCGAGCTCCGCCCCCGATAAGCGTCGGAAAAATAATGGGGCCTCCAGACTCGATTATTTTTTTCCGAGTGTTTTGGACCAAACCGGCGGTAAAAGAAATAGTAAAACCGGCCATCCAAACAATGATTTTGGGTTCCGTTCGGAAAAAATACAGGACCCGTAATTTACACCGGTTTTTAGTTGAATACCGGACTTCCAAACAGGCCCTTAGGGAGAAAAAATGACCGGAATTTTTAGACGAGCGAGGTGTCACGTCCGGTTTTGATGATGAGGGAGGTAAAGTAGATAAAGCTGATAGTTAAGGGAGGTAATATGGACCTTTTCCTACTCTAGCAATCAGAGAGTATCAGGCCCAGCCGCGGTCTCTCTTTCGGCCCAAACTTGTACTCGGCGATTGGCAAACCTGCCTGCACCGGGCAGCTTTCCCTTGAGATCGAGCTGCGTGGCTCTGGCAGCTTCGGGCAGGCTGAAACCAAACAAGCCCGTAGGAGGAGGAGGAGGCCGGAAGCCTAACCCTATGACTCGGTAGTAGTTTTTTCCCTGGTCCGGACGCGGCGGTGCACGATGGCTTGCTCACCCACACGGCCACACCGGTCGTCTCAAGAGACGGAGCAGCAACCAGATCGACACTGACCGGCGGACCCCTACATGCTGCCACTTGTTAGACGTCGTAGGAGCACGTACGAACGTACGTCTTTTTCCTAAGATAACCCATGCCCAATCCAAACGCATGTGATCCTTTCCTCCAAAACATCGCCTTGATAAACAGCTGGCCGGCCAGCCAGCCTCCTGCTTAGTGGAGTATTAGAGCAGTACTAACACCATGCCCCCTGCGTGTTCCAATCTTGGTGACAAGCAGTGCTGTCTGCTGTACTAACAACGTACAGAGTGTCATCAAGCAGGCACAACCTCATGGACGGACGTGTATAAAACGATCCTCATGGACCACGCAAAGATCTCGGCACTAATCCTGCTCCTAGTAACGGGACTGGATGGGTTAGATTAGATAATACAGCTCGGATTCGGAAAAGCGGCAGGCGAGAGAGAAGGGGTGGTGTGGTGGAGCCGTGGAGGCCGGCGGCGACACGACGGGACAGCATGTGTGGCGTGGGGACGGGCCTGGGCACGTTCCGCTGCCGCCGTGCTCCCCACGGCCGAGGCGCCCCGGCCCGGCGTGGCCTTTTCCCCTCGCTGCTTCCTCAGCCTTTGCCGGCCTTGATCGCCAAGGCGGCGAGGGCTTTCCCCTTAAAAAATGGCATCGGTTCCGGAAGGAATCTAACACAGGCGCGCAGGAGCACAGCAGCAGCGGTGATCTACCCCTCTTTTTTTGCTTCGCCTTTCGTTTTCTATATCTTCCGTTCCATTCTTACTCCTCCGTGGTGTTGGCTGGGCTGCCGGAAAGCCAGGTTGGGTTGATGATCGATCTTGTTGGGTCCGAAATGGTAGCTTCGTGTGACTGATATGGATGATCGAACGGATTTTGAGCCACTGAGGTTAGATGATCAATGGCGAAACTGACAATGGGCAATCAAATGTCAGTGATACCAACCAAGGTGTCTAACGATACATCAAATTTGAGAAAAAAAGTGGCACCATCCAGACGGAATGTCACTGTACAGTGCAGCAGAGGAACGAGAGCCATTTATTTAAATGAGGAAGAAGCCGCAGACAGTGAGGCAGAGCAGCTGCCCCGTGATCCTACATCCCACTCGACAGCTACCTAGGTGAGGAGCGATGCATATCTAGGTTCATCATGAGAATTTCTGGACACCAGCAAGTTTTTTTTTTAAGATAGAAGAAGAACACCAGCAAGTTGCCAGTACAGTAGAATAGTATATTATTGTGTTTGGGGCTGCCCTCCGGGAATATGCAGATGCAGCCATGCAGAGCGAGGGGGCGGCAGGACAGCGCGAGCGAGCAACATGCCAGTGGTTTTCGCAGCGCGGTCCTGTGCCTGCCTTGCCTTTCCCACGGCCATCATTGCCATGGCCACCAACCCGGGCCGTGTTTAGTTGTAAAATTCCACTCCCAAATTTACTATGCAATTTTTTTTCATCAAATCAAAAACTAATTGCACAGTTTTGTTGTGCTATGTGAGACGAACATTTTGAGCCTAATTAATCAATTTTTCGATAATTTTTGACAAATACAAACGAAATGCTACAGTGACACAATAATTATGAAGTGACATCGTACTCCAAGTTCTTCTGGATTCAACGTCTAAACACCGGGCTCTCGCCGTCTCACGTCACTACACCTCACCTCAGCACGACAGCACCTCAAGCGAACGCAAGCAACCCCTCTGGCTCTGGCCTCCGCCGCCTGCCGGGCCTGTGACGCCGAGCGGCGCTGTTGGGTTCTCCAACTTCCGAGGCCGCGCGCGTATGTCGCCGTTGCGTGCGCGGATGGGAAATTCCACCGCATCCGCCGACCCCTGTCGCGCGCAGCAGCCCGCGACGAATGACCCGGGAAAGCAGGCAGGCACGCACCGCACACCACGGCAACAACGCAACCGGAGGAGCGGCGCGGCGCAGGCCAGGCCGGACGTACGAAAAGCCGGCGCCCGGCCACTTCCGCTAGCATACGACTACGCGATGACGACGCGGCTACACGGATGTGACTTGCATCCATGGCACTGTGCGCACGTACGTACGGGTACGTGCCTCACCGCCGTGTCCGACCGACGGACATGCACAGTTGCCAGTTGGTGAGATTCATGGCTCGGCTCGAAACCAACGCCGTATAGCCGTGTCGGGGAGGGATACGAATATGATAGGCCCAAAAAACTGTGCCGCCGCACTGCTGCTGCGTGATTCTGCTTCGTGGCGACAGGACCGGGCGAAGATATCTTTCGGAAAAAAGGACCGGACGAATATATCTTTCGGAAAAAATAACCGGACGAAGATTTAGGTGTGATGGACCGAAGGATTTTCTTTAGAGTTCTCACTTGTGACCCACGGGTCTTTCAGCTCATTTGCACGAGCACCGTCCTGCTGATGTGTTTGCATCGACGCGCGGGCAGCGTTGCGCTCGTACGCACGGGACAACAGGGGTACGTACTGGCCGGTTGTTGGCAAGCTGGTTGGTGTCGTTCATTAATTGGCTACTAAGAGCGCATCATCATCATCATCGAGAGAGAGAGAGCAAAACATAAGCACCGCCTGAGACAGAATGAGCGGGGTAACAGTGCCGTAACAGGAGTTTAGTTGCTGCTAACGCACAGCAGCGGAGGTGTGCTGCCTGGCACCCGTACCGTACGTGCGGCATCGTGGCCGAATCTACTCGCATTGATGACAGATTCATTCATACATACCCGCCCGCTGTCTCGCTAGACGGCTGTAGCGTGCTGCCCCCATGCCTGCCACGCTCGAATGTCAATGCTTTCACTGCATGCCATTGCCATCGCCAGCTCGCTCTCCGGCCAGCCGGAGCAATGAAGGCCGCGGCGCGCGAGTGATGAGGCCCGGCCCCCTCGTGCGTGCGACGAATTGAATCGTACTAGCAGCACGTTAGTACATGTCGGAGGGCAAAGGCACCCTTCCCCCGTGCGCGCGGTCGCGTCGTGGTACGTGTACGGGGACGGGTGGTGCGCGCACGTGAGCGTGCGAGCCGGACGGATGCCCGGGGCATTCCCTTGCATTTACGCCTCGGGTCACGTCGAGCCGAACGGAGGCGGCCGGGGCCACGGTCCAGAGCAGGGAACGGAAGGGGGCGTACTCGCACGGGGAAAGCCTGAAAGCACGGGAGGGAGGCGGATTCACTGCGGCTCACGAGGGCCCCGTGTGCCGCCCCCCGTGTGCGTACGTGCGGTCTGCCTGCTGCTTGGAATTTCATCATTCCGGGGTGGTGAGTTGGTGATAGCTCGAGAGCTCTTGCATTTGGTTCTCAAAACAATCGAACACGTCGTCGTCCGTAAGATTCGGACTGATATATATATGCTCTCGCGGCTGATCCTAAAATATATATGCTCGGGCGACGCGGAATCTCTCGGTGCCGTGAGCATCCACGGAGTGCCCGGGTTGGTTCCGTAAACAAGAACGGTGCTCATGTGATCCGCCACTAAACAACTGGAGGTATGTAACTCTTCCTGGCCGGATTTGTTAAACCCATTACTATACAACTAGCAGTAGTGCAACTGCGCAAGTGTCTATAACTATCCCCAACTGGTCGACCGTTGTTGCGTGCGTGAAACGAGTTCGCTGCAATTACTTGCGAACTTCATCATGTATACGTATGTACACTGTTTCGCTAGCAGCTCGACCCGGTGGATTTGCTCGTACATACACAGGCAATCCGATGGATATATCCAGCACGCTCCCTTTGTTTACCAGCTGCTTTTGCCCAAAGCTCTCGCCGACCCGATCGGCCTTTATAGCCCAAGGCGGATAACGACGTGCGTCCTTTGCTAATTCTATACTACTGCGCGACTCCTGCGTGACGAGGTGAGCATCATATGCATACTAGCTGAGGAGCGCTGGTCCTGGTCAAAACGATCGATGGCGCGCCGCAGCGGACGCCACCAGCATGTGAGGTTTATCTGTTTGTTAACGACGACTTGGTATCATATTGTTCTCATCTGACAGCGACTTCTTCGATCCTCGTAAGTGCTCTGCTTGCACACATGCATGTGCATGCCCCCAACGACTAGTATGTAGCAGCAGCTGCTGCTGCTGGTGGTGGAGCGGAGATCGAACGCGTCGCCGCCCGCCGGCCGGCGCCTTCGTTCGTCTCCATTCCATCAGGTTCACATTGCTCTGATCGTGTGTTCATCGGTGACAAAGCGTATGAACGTGTCAGGCTGTCCAATTAAATGACCTCATGTACTATAATAGCTAGCTAGTGACCACGTACTTCTAATTGTTTTTGAAAAAAAAAACTTTCACTGAATTTATTTCACATTCGCAACAAAGATCGACCGCAGAGCCCTTCCACGCCATAAAGATCCTGATGACCACACCTTCATCTTTACCAGTCCTCTACTTCTTTACTTCATCCGTCACTTGAAGTAACGGAAAGAAATCAATGAGTGCTAAACCAAATGGTACTCCTTTTGAATAGAAGTTACTACTGTCATCTAATAACTGCTAAACTTTGGAGTACTCCTAACTAGTTTCTTAATTCGGAGCTATCAGCAGCAGTTAACATGTGCTAATTAAACCATATGCTTCTCCTTCTGAATAAGGGATATCGTCTCACGGGAATAAATAAGCACTGAATACGGACATACTCATTTAAATTAGATGTACCATCTTGGCATACAATTATTTGAATTTACTTTATACCAAAATGTGGTGCTTTTAACTCCAAAAAAATATCACACACAGTAGCATATGAAAGATGAAACCAAGAAAAATTCTTATCTTGTTCTCAAGGAAAAAAGGTACAAATTAGTTCTCAGATACCACACAAAGTCTACTTTGAAAGCCATAACAAAAGAATCAAATATTTATACTGCAATAAGATAATACACAAAATATAATGATTCCTACGACTCTTTACAACATAACACACGCGGGTAGATACTGTGATGAACTCTCTTTATAGGCCATCAACTTACAACAATGGTTACGGCAAGGAAAAACTCTACCAATGTGTTTTTTTGCATGCTTTATTGGGGAAATGTAGGCCTATTTATTCTGTAGACATCCACATGTGTATCTGTGACAGTCGTACCGTTACCAATGGTTACACGTGGATAAACTGAGTAGATTTTTATATGTGTGATTGTGTGAGAACCATCGATTGACTTTAGATATCGTAACGACGAAAATTTACTTTAATGCGAAATAACTATTGTTTTGTAAGTACCGTTGTTCGCACCCAAAATTGGCAGTTGCCTATCAGGTCGAGGGCAACCGGTCAGACCGGTTCTGGAAAGCGGTCAGACCGGTTTCGCTGTAGCCGATCTGGCAATGGCCGAAACCGGTCTGACCGGTTTCTCTATCCGGTCTGACCGGTTTACTCCGAGTTGGAGTAGAATTAGAAGTCCTGATCGTTTTCTAAATTGTAAAAGGATTCCTTGCGGGGCAAGACCTCCCCACCCTATAAATATAAAGGGCCGTGGCCGATTGAGACCTATCATCCAATCGATCAAATATTATTTTTTCTACTTTTATCTCCAAACCCTAGTTTTTTCCAACCCCTTTGCTTTCCTTGTTTGTCTCGACGGCATTCAAGTAGGTTCTGAGTGGCCTGACCGATCTCAGAGCAACCCTAGACGCGCCATCTCCGACGGGGTCCCTCCCGAGGTGGTGATTCTAGGTTTTCACCGAAGCCCTAGCAAATCCGGTCTGACCGGATCCCTAAACCGGTCTGACCGGTTTGGGCTGAGGCTGCGGCAAGTGCAAGTTTCTGGTGCTGCGCGATCCGGCGCTCGTGTGTGTTGACCAGAAAAGCGTCAACATAGTTTTGGCGACTCCGCTGGGGAATATAGAAGATCTGGTTTTCAAAGACCGTTCAATCTAAACTCCAGGCAAGATGGGATCTCGATGTGAACTTGATATGGAGAACATCATCACAGCTACGCTGGAAGATCTCACTCAAGAGGAGCAGAAGAAATTTGAGGCGCTACAAGATTACATGAAGACACAATTTTTGGCTGGCGTCAAGAAAGATCGTCATGGCAAGGTGGCAAGATTGAAAGAATTTGAGCTACCGGCGATCAAGTTAAACGACAATCAAGTTGAGGTAATACCCACTGCAAGTAAATCACAAAAAACTCCTTCTACTACAGTTCCTAAAAATAGTGTAGAAAGTGATGAATTGCTTGCCTCATATATTGCTCGTTTAGAAAGTGTCGGGGACAGACCCAGGGGGTCCCCTAACCATCGGGGTAATCACCCTCCAAAAAACGATCAACCACGAAAGGCCGAATCACCGGCAACCCGAAAGGGCCACCAAGGCAGCGCGACCCGTCACAGCCTATCGCGGCCCAAGAACGGCCACCCGAGCTCGCCTGTCAAGGGGGCCTGAGCCGCGCGCCCCCGTCTCCACCCCGCTCGAGGGCCGCGCACCCCCTCGAGCAGGCACAGCGCAAACTCCGCCTCGCTCGAGGGCCGCGCACCACCTCGAGCGGGCGAGCCAACTCCGCCTCGCTCGAGGCCACCCCTCTACATAACGCGGCACGCCCCGGCGCCCCGCCCGACAACGGCATTTAATGCCCGCCCCATCAGGCGGGCGCCGAAGTCAAAAGGCAATCTCTACCCACGCCGCGCCGCTGACACCGCAGAGCTCGCTGTTTCAACTTCTCCGGTCACTATGCGCCCTCACCACCACTGTGAGGACGCATGCGGCGCTGCGCAAGGCCCTGTGCGGACTTGCAGGCGTCAATCCGCACCACTATTCCACCCGCTCCCGTCCTTTCCCCCCCGGCGCAGCCCTCGAATGGGCGTGAAGAACCCTCGAACGAATATACGAGCAGCAACCGAGTACGGACTCCGGTCAGGCGTGGTCCGGTGATGACGAACGCCGGGTCAAATCCACCAACTCTCGGCCATTCCCCGGCAAACCGGGCACGCCGCGCACTGTGGTCGACAGCAAGCGCTATGCCGGCCCCTGTGCCGCCAACTCTCGTCCTTCCCCACCTACCACGCCCTCGAATCGACCAGCGGCGGGCAGCTGGGTGCGGATTACGGCAGCGCCACCCCTCGAAATCACTCCAGGACAAGCATGGGGACGGCCATGACGCCCGCGGAAGCTGGAGCTCGCCATAAATCCCCCGCCAGGGTCAAGAACGACCGCACGCCCAGCGCCACGCTCTCCAGTACACACCTCTGTAGCACACACTGTACCTGTACTTGTAAGCCCCTCCCCCCTTCTCTCCTTGGCCTATAAAAGGAGGGAGGAGGACAGGGGACAGGACGGACACTCAACCGCGCACACCGCCTCACGCGATATCGGCACTCGCCCCAATCGCACCCATTTTCAGGGACTTGGAGACTCCTCCTCTCCCGCCTTGCTTGTAGCCGCCAATGCAAGCACTCCGGTGCAAGATAGTACAGCGCCCCGAGCGCACCCTGCTGGACGTACGACCTCACGGTCGGAACCAGGATAAACCCTTGTCTCATTGTGCTAGCTCTTGCATCAACCGTCAGGGGACGGGACACAGCGCATTCTGTTTGGCGCTGGGGATTGGCCGACCGATCCCAGCGTCGACAGTGGCGCGCCAGGTAGGGGCCTGCCGTTGTGATCAACCACACCCGATCAGTTCCCTTGACTGCAGGCCACGCCAAGGCCATGCCACCACGATCCGCCACGGGGTCCCCCGGCCCGCTTCCGCGTGGGTACCGGATCACGTTTGGGACCCTGGAGTTCGAAGCGACCGGTGAGGGCCTCCTCATGCGGCTCGCCTCTAGGACGCCCGACATGATGCCCGTTACCCCGACACCGCCAACGCCATCCCAGCTCAGGAGACGTCGAAGACTGCTCGAGCTGCAGATTCGCGTGGAGCGACGCGTTGCCAAACGCATCGTCCTCCCTGATTGGGACGCACACCTGCTGCTCCAGCCCGCTGCCACATTACAGGGGGGCGGACCCCCGCCGACGGCTCCCGCGGAGGGAGCGCGCTGGGAAAATGTGGCCGGGCCGGCGCAGCTCCGACACGGGATGAACAACGCGGCCGCAAGCTACTCCGCGGCAATCAGCACCAACCCGAACGCGCACGAGGATTCGCCGGGTCACCAGCTGGGTTCGATCCGCGACCTCAACATTTCCTCGCCTGGCGGGCCCCAGTCCGAGTCGGATGACGGGGAAAGTGTGCGCGGGCAGGAGCACCCAGACTTGGACTACTCCGGGTTGCGCGACCGCGAAGGCCTTATCTCCTTCCAGGCCGTCGCGGACTTCTGCCTCACCTGCTCCGACGATTCCAGCGAAAGGGAATACGACCCCACGCGGGAATGCTTCATCCTCGACGGTGAAGTATAGTCCGTAGGAGAGGATGAAGAAACGCGCGACGGGGCCGGACACGACGAACCGCCACCAGCGCCCGCCGAGCCAACGGGCGAAGCCGCACTCGCGCAGGCACTGCTCGCGCAGGTGCAAGAGCTGGAAGCCAGGCTCCAACAGGAGCGCCAGCAGGTACAGGAGCTGGCAAGCCCGGCAGCCCAAGCGCGGCGAACGCGCGCGAGCCACCGGGTGTATCGCTCAAGCGCGCATCATGGGCGACGGCGACGACGCCAGCCCTGCCATGCCGCCACGAGCAAGCCGGAAGCTCGTCGCCGCAGCAACCCTGATTCGGGCCATGCCCGAACCATCGACACCAGAAGCGCGCAGCATGCGGCGCCAGGTGCAGGCCCTTGTCGAAGAAGCGGCCGTTCAACAAGCGAAAAGTTCCGCCTCCCGCATGCGCCACCAGGCCAGTTCGAGAGTCGGAGGAAGCAAGTGGGATAAGGAACAATCCATTCATACCCCACCCAGGGGCGCATGGACGCCTCACCGTCCAACGAACGATGGAAAGGCGCTCGTGACCGGCGACCGCGAAACGAGGAGGTCCGCGAAGGACCGACTCGTGGACACGCGGGGCGCCGTCGACGATGGTGATGCGCGCAACGTCCTGAACAAGAAGAGGCAGGACGCGGCGCCTCCTCGCAGCAGGCACCCCCGACGGGGAGGTCGCTATGACAGCGAGGAGGACAAAAGCCCGACGCCGGAACCCCCGGGAACTCCTGTGTTCAGCCGGAAGATCCGTTCGGCCGCCATCCCGCCGCGCTTTTGTCAGCCGACCACCATCACCAAGTATTCGGGCGAGACGAAACCCGAGACGTGGCTCAACGACTATCGCCTGGCTTGCCAGTTGGGCGGGGCCACCGACGATGCCATGATCATCCACAACCTTCCGCTTCATCTCGCGGACTCGGCGCGGACATGGCTCGAACACCTACCCGCGAACCAAATCCACGACTGGGACGACCTGGTCAGGATGTTCGTGGGTAACTTCCAGGGCAGATACGTGCGCCCCGGAAACTCCTGGGACCTGCGCGGGTGCCGGCAGGCGGCCGACGAGCCGCTGAGGGACTTCATCCGCCGCTTCTCCAAGCGCTGCACCGAGCTCCCGAGCGTGGGTGACTCCGAAATCATCCACGCCTTCCTCGAAGGCACGACCTATCGAGAGCTGGTGCGCGAGCTGGGGCGAAACCATCCCACCAGTGTCAACACTCTGTTCGACATTGCCACCAACTTCGCCTCTGGAGAGGAGGCTGTCGGGGCAATCTTCGACGGCAAGACCAAGGGGAAGCGCGCGGAGGAGCTGCCCGCGGAGGGCAGCAAACCCAAGGCAAAGGCAAAAAAGCAGAAACGAGGCGGTAAGGGCAAGAAGCCTCGGCAAGCCGCGCAGCAGCAGCAGCAGCAGGGCGAGGACTCTGACGACGCCCTCGTGGTCGAACGAGGCCGCAAAGGCCCTCGAGGCCCCCCTCAGGGGGGGCTGTTCGACGAGATGCTGAAGAAGCCATGCCCGTACCATAAGGGCCCTGTCACCCACACCATCGAACAGTGTGGGATGATCAAGGGTTACTTCAGGCGCACCTCCGCGAAGGAGGATGGCCCGAAGAAGGATACGGGCGATGGCGGCAACGACGAGTTCCCCCATGTGGAGAATGTATTCTTCATCGTAGGAGGGCCCACAGTGAACGCGACGTCCCGGGAGCAAAGACGTGAACGCCGAGAGGTCTTCTCCGTTCACCCCGCGACGCCAACTTACCTCGCCTGGTCGGACGAGACCATCTCCTTCGGCCGCGAGGACCATCCGGACTATGTCCCGAATCCGGGGCGCTATCCGCTTGTCGTCGACCCCGTCATCGGCAACACGCGATTCTCCAAGGTGCTGATGGACGGGGGCAGCAGCCTCAACATCCTCTACGTCCACACCTTAGAGCTCATGGGCATCGGCATGAACCAGCTGAGGCCAAGCAAGGCGCCGTTCCACGTCATCGCGCCGGGAAAACGGGTCCAACCCCTCGGGCAGATCGACCTGCCCGTTTGCTTCGGTACTCCTGATAACTTCCGGAGGGAGACCCTCACCTTCGAGGTGGTGGGATTCCCAGGAGCGTACCACGCTATTTTTGGGCGTCCGTGCTATGCCAAGTTCATGGCGGTCCCCAACTACGCCTACCTCAAGATGAAGATGCCAGGGCCAAAGCGCGTCATCACCGTGGGATCATCGTACGAGCACGCTTACGCGTGCAACGTCGAGTGCGTCGAGGGCGCGGAAGCGCTCGCCTACAGCGAGACCCTGGTGGCGGACTTGGAGAAGATGGCGAACGAGGCCGTCGACTCCACCAAAAGGCACGCGGGCACCTTCGAGGCTGCCGAACATACCAAGGCGTTGCCCCTCGACCCCAATGCCCCCGAAGGCAAGGCGTTGAGGGTCAGCACCACCCTCGACCCCAAATAGGAAGCAGTGCTCGTCGACTTCCTCCGCGCCAACGCCGACATTTTCGCGTGGAGACCCTCGGACATGCCGGGGATTCTGAGGGAGGTCGCCGAGCACAGCCTCGACATCAAGCCTCACTCCAAGCCGGTGGTACAGCGACTACGGCGGTTCAACGAGGAAAAGCGCCGCGCCATCGGGGAGGAGGTGCACAAGCTCCTGCAAGCCGGATTCATCAAAGAGGTATTTCACCCGACCTGGCTTGCTAATCCTGTTTTAGTTAAGAAGAAAAACGGAAAATGGCACATGTGCGTAGATTATACCGGTTTAAACAAAGCATGCCCTAAGGTTCCATTTCCCTTGCCTAGAATAGATCAAATAGTAGACTCCACCGCTGGGTGTGAATTGCTATGCTTTCTTGATGCTTATTCTGGTTATCATCAAATCGAGATGAAAGAGTCCGACCAGCTCGCGACTTCTTTCATCACCCCGTTTGGCATGTTTTGCTACGTCACTATGCTGTCCGGCTCCGAAACGCTGGAGCTACATACCAGCGATGTATGCAACACGTTTTCGGAAGCCACATCGGGCGGACCGTTGAGACATATGTTGACGATATCGTTGTAAAAACCAGAAAGGCGGACGATCTGGTCAACGATTTGCAAATCGCATTCGGTTGCCTCCGGGCGAACGGGGTAAAGTTGAATCCGAAAAAATGCGTATTCGGGGTGCCGCGAGGCATGCTATTGGGTTTCATCGTCTCCCAACGAGGCATCGAACCCAACCCCAAAAAAGTCTCGGCCTGGAACGAATGGGGCCAATTCGGGACCTCAAGGGGGTGCAAAGGGTACTGGGCTGCCTCGCAGCTCTCAGCCGCTTCATCTCTCGACTTGGTGAAAAGGGCTTACCTTTGTACCGGCTCCTAAAAAAGCACGAACGCTTTTCATGGACCCCCGAAGCCCAAAGAGCCCTCGACGGGCTAAAAGCGTCGCTCGCGCGCGCACCCATCCTCACGCCGCCGCAGAACGGCGAGCCCCTCTACCTATATGTGGCTGCGACAACGCAAGTTGTCAGCGCTGTCATCGTTGTGGAAAGGACAGAGGAGGGCCACGCTCTGCCGGTTCAGAGGCCGGTGTACTACATCAGTGAGGTGCTGACCGAAACCAAGACGCGGTATCCACAGATCCAGAAGCTAATCTAAGCTGTAGTGCTCGCGCGACGAAAGCTGCGACACTACTTCGAGGCCCATCCGGTCACCGTGGTCTCATCTTTCCCTCTTGGGGAGATAGTCCGCAACCCGGACGTCTCGGGTAGAATAGCGAAGTGGTCGATGGAGCTCGTAGGAGAAACTCTCTCCTACGTGCTGCGAAAGGCGATAAAGTCGCAAACCTTAGCGGATTTCGTCGCTGAGTGGACCGACGTCCAACTTCCACCGCCACAGATCCAAGCCGAATGCTGGACCATGTACTTCGACGGGTCGGTGATGAAAACCGGGGCAGGCGCGGGCCTCCTCTTCGTCTCACCCCTCGGAGAACACATCCGGTACGTGGTTCGCTTGCACTTCCTGGCGTCAAACAACATGGCGGAGTATGAAGCCCTTCTCGCCGGGCTCCGCATCGCCATCGACCTCGGCGTCAAATGCCTCGACGCCTGGGGAGATTCTCAGTTGGTCATCGACCAAGTGATGAAGAACGCGAGCTGCCGCGACGGAAAGATGGAGGCGTATTGCAACGAGGTTCGCCGCCTCGAGGACAAATTCTATGGCCTCGAGCTGAACCACATTGCGCGCAAGTACAACGAGGAAGCGGATCAGCTGGCCAAGATCGCGTCAGAGCGAATCACCGTTCCTCCGAACGTCTTCGCCCGCGACCTCGACCAACCCTTCGTCAACTTTGAACCAAAGGCCGGAGCCCTCAGGATGCCCTCGGGGGCTGCGGGGGTCGAGCCCATGGAAGAGGACCCCTCGAAAGAGGGGCTCGAAGCCCTCGACGCCGAAAATTCTTCGGCCGAGGCCATGGAGATCGACGTGGACACACGGCCGCAAGACTGGCGCGGTCCGTACCTCGCGTGGATCGACCGTGGGGAGCTGCCCTCGGACCGAACCGAGGGGCGCCGCATCGCCAGAAGGGCCAAGACCTTTGTCTCGGTCAGCGGCGAGCTGTACAAGCACAACGCCTCGAGGATCCTACAGCGATGCATCCTCATCCCCGAGGGAAGGCAGTTGATCCGCGACATCCACGCCGGGGCATGCGGACACCACGCGGCGCCGCATACCCTCATGGGTAACGCATTCCGGCAAGGCTTTTACTGGCCCACCGCCGTATCCGACGCGAACGAGGTCGTGCGCACCTGCGAAGGGTGCCAATTCTACGCACGAAAGACGCATCTCCCGGCGCACGCCCTGCAGACCATCCCTGTAACATGGCCTTTCGCGGTCTGGGGGTTGGATCTCGTGGGGCCTTTCTGCCCAGCGCCCGGGGGCTTCACCCACTTGTTGGTGGCCATCGACAAGTTCTCGAAGTGGATCGAGGTCCGAGCCATCACCAGCATCAGATCTGAGCAGGCCGTGTTGTTCTTCACCGACATCATCCACCGATTCGGGGTACCCAACTCGATCATCACCGACAACGGCACCCAATTCACCGGCAGGAAATTCTTGGAGTTCTGCGACGACCATCACATTCGCGTAGAGTGGTCGGCTGTAGCACATCCGGAAACGAACGACCAAGTAGAACGTGCCAACGGCATGATACTACAAGGCCTGAAGCCAAGAATCTTCAACAAGCTGAACAAGTTTGGCCGGAAGTGGGTTGTTGAGCTGCCATCGGTGATCTGGAGTCTCAGGCCAACCCCAAGCAGGGCCACAGGCTTCAGCCCATTCTTCCTCGTCTACGGCGCCGAAGCCGTCCTCCCAACAGACTTGGAGTACGGGTCTCCGAGGCTCAAGGCCTTCCAGGAAGACCAAAACCAGCGGAACCGCGAGAATTCGCTGGACCAGGTGGATGTGGCTCGCGACGTAGCATTGCTTCACTCAGCACGCTACCAGCAATCGCTCCGGCGATACCAAGCTCAGAAGGTGCGGCGTTGAGACCTCCACGAAGGGGACCTGGTGCTGAGGCTGCGCCAGGACAATCGAGAGCGCCACAAGCTCACTCCGCCATGGGAAGGACCATTCATCATCGCCAAAGTCCTCAAGCCTGGCACTTACAAGCTGGCGAACGAGAAGGGCGAGGTCTTCACCAACGCCTGGAACATCCAACAGCTACGTCGCTTCTATCCTTAAAACTCTCAGTATTTCTTGTAAATACTTCATGTTCTTAATTAACAACAATGAAAAGTTTGCGAAAAATGTGGAAACATTGCTACTAACAACATGAACAAGGGGGACTTGGTTCTATTCTCAATAGAGCCAAGCCCCCCTCGGGGGCTGCAGGGGGGTTTGCCCCCCCTAATCGTCCCAATTTTCAAAGATTGTGCTGAAACTCGAGGCGCTTAGAGAGATGCGGGGCGCGAGCTAACTAAAGCTGGAGTCGGTTTAGCCGTGAGACCGCCTATACCCGCGAAGGGATACGGCACCTCCCTCTCCACTCCACGCCTTAATTACTCGCGGATTCGAAATACCCGGCCAAAATCTCTCCAAGCCAAGAGTAGCACAATAGAACAATCAAACAAGTTCGAAACACACGATCGACATTCAATCTTAGTTTATGTACAGAGCTAGTCTCCTAAAAACTAAGATACATCTAGATCCTAAGCCTGAACCTTTCAGGCTCCACCTTCCTGCGGGGGCGCGGTGGCCTCGGCGGCAACGGTCGAAGGAACCGACGCGAGAGCCCCAGGACCATCGTCATCACGGCGCACCGAGGCAATGGCCTCCTCAAGGGACGCCACGGCGTCGGCCTCAGGATCAACCTCGGCTTCGGTGGCAGCCGCGACCTCAGGCTCGATATCCGCGCACGCATCTTCATCCTCTCTAGGGAAAAGCTCGCGCCCGAACTTGGCGGCAAGCGCCGTGGCGGCGTCCTCGGCGCCGTCGTCGGCCTCGTCGAGAGAAGCAAGGGCGGCGTCGTCATCTAGATCTGCGTCGATGAAGTAGCCGCGCGCCACCGCCGCGAGGTCGATGTCATAATGCGTCGACACCACGCCGAGTGCCTTCTTCAAACCAAGGTGAAGAGCGTTCTCAAGGCGCTCCGTCACGCACCCTCTCAAAGACCGCAGGCGGCTGGGCAACGACGACCCCGACTACAACCCCGACGGGATGTCGACGCACTGGATGTCCCGGCACGCGGCGTCGGCGGCAGCCCTCAGCATCTCGAGCTCCCCCTGGGCTTCGGAGTAGGTGGCTTGAACAGCCACCACCTCGTCCGCCTTCTCGGCCTCGGCCCTCCGCAGCCCTGACAAGGCTCGAGCACGTCAAGACGAACTCCAATACAGAAACAACCAAGAAAGCCAGGAAAGCATAAAGCCATACCGTCTACCAAGGCCCTGGCCTCGGTAAGCGCCGTGCGCTCTTGCTGGAGCAGGCCCTCCGCGGTGGCCAGCGCACCCTCCTTCTCTCGAAGCGCGCGGCCCAGCTGTTCGGCCTCCTGGGCCTTTTGCTCTGCCAGGGCCGTCGCCTCCGCGAGCTGGGACTGCGCGGCCTCGCGCGCCTTGCGCTTCTGCTCGAGCCGCGTCCGCTCCGCCGCCAGCGCCTCGCGCTCCTGCTGGAGCTGGCCCTGTGCCTCCAGCAGCCTGGCCCCGACCTCCTCACGCGCCTTGCGCTCGAGCTCGAGCCGCTCCAACGCCGCGGCCGAGGCTCGGGCCTCCCGCTCCGCCGTGCCTCTCTCGGCGTCGCGCTCCCGCTCCGCGCGAGCCTTGGCCTCTTCGTGTGCGCGGGCGGCCGTCTCCGCCTCCCTCACCCGGACGGTGAGCTGGGTCACCTCCGTGCCCAGGTCCGCGTTCGCCTGACGGAACCGGCGAAGGTCGGCGTACAAGTCCGCGATGCACGCGGTCTTGTCTGCCGCCTCCTGCCGCAGAAACTGCATGAAGAACCATCAAGGATAAGACACAGACTAAAAGCAATCTCGAAGTGCTAAGATGAGCGTGGGGATACCTCGAAGAGTTCCAGCGCCTGCCTGGATTGGAGATCGGCGGCGGCGGAGATCGGCGGCGGCGGAGATGGCCTGCTCCAGGTCCGTCCCGACCCGTTCGGCCCGAGCCCACAACTCGTTCTCCTCCACCATGCCCTGCCAGACCCAGGCAGAGACGCCAGGCTCCTCCGGCCATGCGCTCGGGCCACGTCGACCCTGAAGCAGCGCCACCTCGGCCGCATCCCACTCCGCCGCTCCCGTGGCCACGGGCATCTGCGGCGGCCCCTGGGCCAAGAAGCGCGCCGCCGACACTTCGGCCGCAGCCACCCCTGCGGGGGGAACGCGCCCGCCATCACCACCTTGGGCCACGCCTTGTGCGCGACCCAAAGCCGGCAGGATGACCGTGCCACCGACCGGCACGACCGCCTCCTGCCTCCCTCCAGTGGGGGCCGCGGCGGTGGCGCGGCCCCCCTGCTCGCCCGCTTCCGTCACCAGGGCGCCGTGCCCCGGCTCCACCTCCACCACCGGGGCGTCCTGCCCCGGCTCCACCGGCGTCACTGCGGACATCGCTACGGGACGCGGAGTCCCGCGCAAACGCGATTCCCCGGCGTGAGGGGAATCCGACGCCCCAACCTTCAACGCCTTCTTAGGCGCGAGGCTGGGGTTGGCCTTGGCGGCACCACGAGCGCTGAACCAGAAAGGAAAGAGCGGAAATTACGAAACGAAGAACCAAGCAAGGATGGCAAGCTGCGAAAAAGTTTGAGGCAGAACTTACCGGACGCAATCCTGCAGCGCCTGCAGCTTCCGCTTCGAGCCGCCCGTTGAGGGAGCCCTCCTCGAACTCGAGGACCCCCTCAACCCGCTCGGGGGCTGCGAACCCCCCGAGCCCTCGGCGTCCAATCCGCTGCGGCGCGGCGCGCCCGCAGCAGAGGAGGAAGTCGCTCGCGCCTGTAGCGCCGCGGGTCGCGCAGGCGCGACCGCCGCCCGCGCTGCCACCGGCGCAATATCGCCGGGGCTCACCGCGCCCGCTCCGGACTGCAGCGCGGCCATCTCCTCCTCCTCACCGGCGGGCGGAACCCCGCCGACATCGATCTCCTCCTCATCCTCCTCCTCGCTGGGAGGGTCCGGGGAGTCCTCGGGGGACGATGGCGGCGCCCCGCCGTCCTTCCTCCACCGGCGAAGCGCCGCCTGGTGCGCATCCCGCCGGGCCTGCCTCCTCCGGCTGCTAGCTCTTTTCGCCTCCTTAGCGTCCCTCTCGCGGTCACGGCGGGCGCAGTTCAAAGCGCGCACCTCCGGAGTCGGCGCGAGGGAGCGGTAGAGGCCGCAGTTCACCTCCTGAAATCACGATGAATTGAGGAAGGGAATCCTAAGTTAATCAATCCGACAGTTCGGAGAGGGAGAATGGCGACTCACCGACAAAACGTGGCCCTCGTCGGGACGGAGCCGGAACGACCAAAGGTCGCTCGGCATGGTGTCGGGATGCACCGCCGTTCGCACCCTCGTGACGACGTACTCTTCAAGGAGCAGCTCCGGCAACATGCGCGAAGCCGCCAGTGCCGCCGGGTCAGCGCCCTCTGTCATCCGGAACAGAGGAAGCTGCCTCTCCATGAGGGGAACCACCCGGCGGCGATGACAGTGCGCGAGCACGTGCGCCACGGTCAGGCCCGACCCCTCCAGGGTACGGAGGGCGTCGACGACAGGGCGGAGCCTCTTCCGCTGACCTTCGCCGGAAACGCCGTAGCTCCAGGAGTCGGCCTTCTCCGTCAAGACCTTGCTGGTGTACTCCGGCAACCCCAGGCCGTCGTTGCGCAGGTAAAACCACCCCTTGGCCCAGCCGCTATTGTTGGTAGTCATCCTGCAGGCCGGATACAGGTGCTTCCGGGACTCGAGCGGCGCGAGCGTAAGACCGCCGGCGCACGAAGAACGGCGCACCCCCCCTCCCCGCGCCGGACGTACTGAGCTCGGCGCGGAAGAGGTGGACCCACAGGTCCCAGTGCACCTCGATCCCCAGCACGCCTCCACAGACGCCGACGAAGGCCGCCGCCTGAGAGACGGCATTGGGGGAGAAGTTGTGGAGCTCCACGCCATAGTAGTGGCAGAGGCCCCGCATGAACTGGCTGGCGGGTGCGTTGAAGCCCCGCTCGTGGAAGCGGATGAAGCTCACCATGTACCCCGTCGGCGGGTGGCCACCGGCAGGTTCGGCACCCAGGCCGCCGGCACCGGGACAATCCACGCCGGCCGCGCCGAATCGCCCCGGGGCGAGAGCTGCCCGCCGTTCACCAGGCCCTCCAGGAGGTGCTCGGTAGCGGTGGACGGAGTCCACTCGGTGACGCCTTCGATGATCACCATGGCGGACGGCGGCGCAAGGAGCGAAAGCGACGAAGACAGAAAGCGGCTAGCGGGCTCGGAAGCAAGAGAAAGGCAGAGGCGAGAGCTGGTGCGAGGAATGGCGAAGGTAAGAAATCCCCTCCCCCCCCGCTCTCCTTTTATAAAGGAACGGACTCGTCCCTGCCGCGACACGCCAACCCATTGGCAACGGGCCGGACGCGCGCGTGGCGCATCGCTGACAACCAGGGCCCCCCTCCCCCTTTTCCCCGCGGAACGGCACGCGTGAGCGGCGGCATTTACTGTGACACAGTAAAACGAAACGACGCGGCAGCGGCGCCTGACCGCCCGTCGCCTCGCCTCTCCCCGGCGCACGCCAACTCCGCCTAAATAGGCACGCCCGCTACGCCCATCTCGCCCACTCCGCGCCACGACGGCCACGACCATGCCCGCCAGCGGTCGTGCGCGGGCCCGCAAAACCAAAACGACCTAACCGTCGGATTCCTTCCAGGGTAAGACAACGACGCCCCTCCGCCCCGAGGCATGGGGTAATACTAATCAGGGGCCCAAAGCCCAAGCATCGAAAGGCCTCGATGGGCGCCCCAGATTAAGCGATGCGCAGGCTGCCGGTTACACTCGACCAACCCTCGAGCCCGCTACTCGAGGGTGACCCGCACCTTTCGCAAGGCCCCACTGATCAGGAGTACGAAGCCTGGCCCGCGAAAGGGTTCGACAGGCGCTCCGGATCGACAGAGTCAGGGACAATTCGGGCGTGTTCAACGGACTTTACCCCGAACGCGAAGTTTGGGGACGCCCCTGTTGTGTTCAAGGCCGGACAAAGGCAGCTAGTAGGGGGATCCCAACGAGGGAGAGCTTTCGCGCCCTCGGACCCTGTCGAAAGGGACCGAGCCCCACCAAGCAAACCTTTGCAAGCGCTACATGGACGCGTCTCCGGACCACGAGCCGACCCCTAGCGAACGGGGCATGGGCGTCCACTTGAACTACCCGCTAACAGCTCACCGTGGCATCCGTGTACGCTGCCCGATTCGAGGGTTGCACGAATGACCTCACCCCTCTCCCCCCGCGAAGGGGAAGCGAGGGTCGTAACTCAAAGACAAGAAGCCCCTCCGACCGCCTCCGCTCGGGCCAGGAGCTCGGGGGCTCCTTGCAACATATCCTCCTCCTCTTATGCGCGAAATGCGTCGAAACCGTGCAGGGTCCACCCCCCGAATTCCGTACAATTCGGTCTCATCCCCACCACGTCAAAAGGGGAGCGACTAACATAACCCTCGAAAGTCAAAGCCCTTGCACGAGTGAACTCACTCCTCCAAGGGCTCGGGGGCTACACCCGCGGGTGCGCTCATGCGCCCCCACGGAAGAACGTGCATAATCAAGAAGGAGTAATCCCCGCAGAATGCCCGGGAATGATCCCGCAAACCAGCAGCCTCTGCCCGACTGATCCTTAGTCCGGCAGAGGCTCGGGGGCTACTGTCGGGGACAGACCCAGGGGGTCCCCTAACCATCGGGGTAATCACCCTCCAAAAAACGATTAACCATGAAAGGCCGAATCACCGGCAACCCGAAAGGGCCACCAAGGCAGCGCGACCCGTCACAGCCTATCGCGGTCCAAGAACGGCCATCCGAGCTCGCCAGTCAAGGGGGGCGGAGCCACGCGCCCCCGTCTCCACCCCGCTCGAGGGCCGCGCACCCCCTCGAGCAGGCACAGCGCAAACTCCGCCTCGCTCGAGGGCCGCGCACCCCCTCGAGCGGGCGAGCCAACTCCGCCTCGCTCGAGGCCACCCCTCTACATAACGCGGCACGCCCCGGCGCCCCGCCCGACAACCTCATTTAATGCCCGCCCCATCAGGCGGGCACTGAAGTCAAAAGGCAATCTCTCCCCACGCCGCGCCGCTGACACCGCAGAGCTCGCTGTTTCAACTGCTCCGGTCACTATGCGTCCTCACCACCACTGTGAGGACGCATGCGGCGCTGCGCAAGGCCCTGTGCGGACTTGCAGGCGTCAATCCGCACCACTATTCCACCCGCTCCCGTCCTTTCCCCCCCGGCGCAGCCCTCGAATGGGCGTGAAGAACCCTCGAACGAATATACGAGCAGCAACCGAGTACGGACTCCGGTCAGGCGTGGTCCGGTGATGATGAACGCCGGGTCAAATCCACCAACTCTCGGCCATTCCCCGGCAAACCGGGCACGCCGCGCACTGTGGTCGACAGCAAGCGCCATGCCGGCCCCTGTGCCGCCAACTCTCGTCCTTCCCCACCTCTCACGCCCTCGAATCGACCAGCGGCGGGCAGCTGGGTGCGGATTACGGCAGCACCACCCCTCAAAATCACTCCAGGACAAGCACAGGGACGGCCATGACGCCCGCGGAAGCCGGAGCTCGCCATAAATCCCCCGCCAGGGTCAAGGACGACCGCACGCCCAGTGCCACGCTCTCCAGTACACACCTCTGTAGCACACACTGTACCTGTACTTGTAAGCCCCTCCCCCCCTTCTCTCCTTGGCCTATAAAAGGAGGGAGGAGGACAGGGGACAGGACGGACACTCAACCGCGCACACCGCCTCACGCGATATCGGCACTCGCCCCAATCGCACCCGTTTTCAGGGACTTGGAGACTCCTTCTCCTCTCCCGCCTTGCTTGTAGCCCCCCACTGCAAGCACTCCGGTGCAAGATAGTGCAGCGTCCCGAGCGCACCCTGCTGGACGTACGACCTCACGGTCGGAACCCGGATAAACCCTTGTCTCATTGTGCTAGCTCTTGCATCAACCGTCAGGGGACGGGACACAACACATTCTGTTTGGCTCTGGGGATTGGCCGACCGATCCCAGCGCCGATAGAAGGATTAGAGGATATTGAAAGTGATAGGACTGCTGCTCGCTTTAATAATAATGAAACTAATAGTAGCACTCCTAAAATTAATACTAGTGGGGTAGTTTTTCCTAGCTTGTCACCTATACCTAATGCTAATAATGAAAAATATATGTATGGTATGTCACCTGAGTTTGCCGTTGGTCAGTGTTAACACCAAAATTTAGCACCAGGAAGAGGCTGACGTGTGGGCCGGATTTGGTGGAAGGATACCATTCGGCTAAGGGGCTTTCTCTGAAGTATTCGGCAATAACGCTTTGTGTTGACACCAAAAATTAGCGCCAGGGAGAGACTGACATGTGGGCCGGATTTGGTGGAAGGATGCCATTCGGCTAAAGGGTTTTCTCTGAAGCATTCGGCAAAGATGCTCTGCGGTCGGGAACGCGTCGCCATTCGGCTAGGAGGTTTCCTCTGAAGCGTTCGGCAGAGATACTCTGCGGTCGGGAATGCGTCATCATTCGGCAGAGGCATGGTTCCGCAGGTAAAAGCAGTAGCATTCGGGAAAGCGCGATGACGTGGAAAAACATAAGGAAAAGGCCGGTTCGAGCAAGGAATGCAATATGGGCACAAAGATCCGTCATTTATTTTTAGAAACAAGTGTTGTAGTCGTGTCCGACTAGGAGTTGTATCAAGACCTGGGTATAAATATAAACCCATGGCATCTGTAGATCATGATCGAATCAATCATACAACAAACCGGCCCTGTGCCAACATCGAGTCCTTTAGTCGAGTCGTCGAGTTCTTCGAGAGGAGTCATCGATCCGTCGACCTCCGTAAGTACCGGCAACCTTGTATCATGCTTAGTATCATGCGGTGGATTTAAGCTTTGATGCAAGTAGTCTTGTTACCATGCTTAGTATCATCCGGTGGATTTAAGTCGTGGTCTCAAGAAGGTTCCTCTGTTAGGTCATGAGCCATGCGGTGGGCTAAGATCTAGTATGAACCAAGTTATCGGCTCTGTTGGATTCCGGCAAGATCTAACAGATTCATTAAGTTACCCCGTGTTGCTCCGCTTTTACTATGTGCTTAATTCATGCAACACACCTTTGCCCAATCTGGATCGGTTAGAATCGGCTCTACTTCACGACGTGACGAATTATCCCTTCACAGCCGAATCCGAAACCGATCTAGGTTGCCACGTGTCGCGGGTTCGAACTTGTCGGTATCGTGTCGGTCTTGACAGAACCGGGTATCATGCGGTAGATGCAGGTTTTTGGGTCGTCTTAGAGCTAATCATCCGGTGGATTAGAATTCGATTCGATCTGATAGATTTACCTTTACCGATTAGGCTTGTTCCTTCGCCATGGACCCCGATTCGGCTAAATAGCCGCATTCGGCAGTGCTTTCACGAGTGAACGTGTGTTCGTGGGTTTGCGTTGGGCAATGAATGCTTTTAGCCTTTCACGATTAGATTGTATCATGCGGTGGATTGATCTAATCTGATTGGTGGTGTGGCCTCAAACGAGTTGTATCATGCGGTGGATTAACTCGTTTGCTGCCATGCTTGACGGGTGCTGCTTTCGGCCTATGCATTCTTGTTTCAATGTAAATTCGTGACTGTGTTGTGGGTTCGTAACTAAACATTGAATGCTTTTAGCTTTTCATGGTTAGATTGTATCATGCGGTGGATTGGTCTAATCTGATTAGTGGTGTGGTCTCAAACAAGTCGTATCATGCGGTGGATTAACTTGTTTTGTTATCATGCTTGACGGGTGCTGCTTTCGGCCTATGCATTTCTTGTTTACTGCGAATTTATGATCATGTTTCACCCTTTTATTTATCTATCATGCTCTGTTTCTCGTTAATCGGCTATGAGTACGTGTTACAATGCTCATTCGGTTGAAAGCCGATCTTTCGTCATGCTTACGTCACGCATTCGGCAGTACGCTCACTGCGTGCCTTGCCGATTGCCGAATGAGGTTTTAACTGCCGACAGATAGCTTCTCTGTAGCTATATGTCGTTCGAAAATGGCTCCGTAGCCGCAAATATGGAACTGTCTGGTCTCACCCGGCACGTTCCAGGTTTTGATCTAAACTTTTTTGTCCCTTTGTTAGTTTTCAGGCAAACTGACTGGCACGCTTCCGGATTCAAAAGCCCGGGTCACGTTTGAAGCCAGCTAATTCGGCTTGCTGTGTGCTTGGCGTGAGGTGCGGATTTTACGTCAACACACTTTTTGGCACGCCCGGTGGGACACACACAAGTTTTCAAGATGCCTGAGTTGAGCGACATCATGGATGTCACTTTGGAAGAGTTGTCTGAAGAGCATCAACAGATGGTGAAGGCTACTGCTGGCCAATTCATTAACAAATGTTTACTGTCTTTTGCCAAGAACAGGAGTGGTGCGCCGTTTCTCAAGTCCGACTTGCCAAGAGTTCTCCTTCCTGGGCAGTCTGATTTTACTGAAGAAGAAGAGAGGGAGAGATTCTCGGGCTTGCTATACAAAGCTTTGGGGGAAGCAATGACCAATCACAATGCTGCGTTCTTGAACAGTTTTCGGCATATAATGGTAAGCATTTTTGGTCAGCATGTGGATAAACCCTTCGAGCAGATACATGGGCAATTGGGTGGTCCAACATACTTCAATGTTCAAGCACCAGTTCAGAAACCACATGGTAAAGGAAATGCTGATGAAACTGGAGGTTCTGGTGCTAAAGATACAAATGGACAACCAATTCGGCAAGATCCTCAGCCTGCACTGCCGAAAATTCGCACATACGGTGATATGGCATTCGGCACCACAGGGAATCCGCCTGCTTCTGCTTACAAGATATCTCCCTTGAACAATAGGCTGCAAAGGGACATGTATGGGAACGGATATTCAGAGTTTATGGATTACAATGCTATCGATGCTCTCCCGAACCCTGGGTATATTGGTACTGCAGGCATGCTTGCTGGAAGACCAGGGAATCAAGATACCAGTATTGACCTTATGGTGCAAAAAATGACCGATGTATTGCAAAATCAATTCGGTTTGAAGCCTAAAAATCAGGGATACATGTACTCGTCTCCTTTCCCAGAATGGTACCAAAGGGTATCATTGCCGAATAGAGTCAAGGTGCCTACAGAGTTTACTAAATTCTCAGGACAAGATGATACAAGTACTGTGGAACATATAGCTCGATATCTGATGCAGCTTGGAGAGGCTTCGGCAGATGAGGCTTTCAGAATCAGATACTTTCCTTTGTCACTGACGGGTCCAGCTTTTACATGGTTTGCTTCTTTGCCTGCTCAGTCGATTTGTACCTGGAAAGACCTGGAACAGAAATTCCATGCTCATTACTACATTGGCAGTACCGAGAAAAAGTTGGTTGATTTGACCAGCTTAAGGCAGAGGAATAATGAAACACCTACAGAGTTCCTCAGGAGATTTAGGGAAACAAAGAGTATGTGCTTTTCTCTGAACATACCTGATGATCAACTGGCTGGTATGGCTGTAGCTGGCATGTTGCCTGCCATTCGGGAGAAGTTATTCGGGATGGAGTTTGATGATCTGGGCCAGTTGTCGCACAGATTGGCCTTGATGAGTAACCAGGCATATGGTTTCAAGAAAGATGTCAGATTTGCTAAAAATAATGATGTAGCTGACATCTATAACCAATTCCTTGAAAGAGCAGATCAAGAAGATGAATATGAAGATAGCGATGAGATAGCCGCAGCAGAGATAGTGTGGAGTAAAGAACCAGTTACAATGACTCAAAGATGGATCAAACAGGTGAAGGGAACATATGATTTTGATGTGACTAAGGCGGATAAATTGTTTGAGTTCCTGGTGAAAGAAGGCCGAATCAAATTGCCAGAGGGGCATTCTATGCTTCGGCCCGATGGAGTGAAAGATAAGAGGTACTGTGGGTTTCATGATAGAAATTCTCATTCCATTAATGAATGCAGAGTCTTTAGGATGAAGATTCAGAAAGCTATCCAGGAAGGACATCTGAAATTCGACAACAAGATGAAACTGGACAGTAACCCTTTCCCTCAGAATATGATCGGTTTCTCGGTTAATATGGTGAATGCTGTTCCATCTGGAGAAAAGGGAAGATTGAAAGTTTTAACCTCAAAAAAGGCAAGACAGGATGGTTCAGTTGATCCCACTCGGCAGATCACAATTGAGCAGATTCGCCTGAAAAATTTCCGGTTCCCGAATAGCCGATTTGAAGTGGGAGAATCCTTTAAACCTAGAGTTACTACACGTATTCTCCTCAACAAATGGCAGCGTCAGCAAGAAAAAGAACGTTTTCAAAGGCGTGAATATGAGGAGGAGAAAAGAAGGCGTGAAGAAGAAAGGTTTGAGGAAGAACAAGAAGAATTTATCCGGGAACAGGAACGTGCGCATTGGGGGTGTGCATTCTTCAGACACTGTTGGAACGAGGGTTTAAAGCTGCCTACAAGGAATAACTGTCCTGAGTGCAATAATGGGTATGTCGAACATAGGCAAAATGTTGCCAATCGCCGATCTGTCCATGAAAGAATTGGCAGGGTACATCCTAGTGATGATCGGCGTTTTGATGATCAACCAAGAAAGAGACATGCTGATTGCAGATGGATTGATCATGAGGAAGAAGATCGTGAGTATGTTTGGCAGAAAGGACAATGGTGCCCACCTGGTTTAAGAAGGAGTCAGAAGAGAAGAGTCCAACGCCTGAGGAATCAAGAATTAAAGCAAGCAAGACCTAGGATGAAATCGATATGGCTCCCAAAAGATAGGCCTGACGAACATAGTCATTCGGCTCCTACATGCATGGTATGTTTCTTGCCGAATGAATTCATGGCTCCAGCTAATCAAATTGTGCAGGAAGGGATATTGCCCGATATAGATGATGCCGAACAATTTGGGTTAATGGCACAATTGATGTTGAACAAACAAGCTGTTTTTGAGAAGCCAACCCAGAATCGGCACATGAAGCCACTGTACTTGAAGGGATATGTTAATGGCAAACCATTGACCAAGATGTTTGTCGATGGAGGAGCTGCTGTCAATGTAATGCCATATACCACATTCAGGAAGCTTGGTATGGGCCCTAGAGATTTGACACCAACGAGCATAATTCTGAATGATTTTGCTGGAAATCCTTCGGACACCAAGGGATGCGTGCACGTTGATCTGATGATTGGGTCCAAGACTCTGCTTACGACTTTCTTTGTCATTGAGGGCAAAGGGGCATATAGCTTGCTGCTTGGAAGAGATTGGATTCATGCAAATTGTTGTATTCCATCTACTATGCATCAACAGCTTATTCAGTGGATAGATGATGAGGTGGAGATTGTCCAAGCAGATGATTCAATAAGCGTGGCAAATATGGAACCAGCTTTCTGGGAGTATCAAGGCATAGATTGTTTCTCAGGTAAAGACTGGGGAGAAGGTCCTGTGGCACCAGCCAGCAGTGATCAGCAGCCGATCGAAGCAGTCGGCTCTCATAGTAATTTTTGATGGAAAATCCAATTGATGGAACTGATGGAAAATTAGGACGTGGATTTGTGTCGGCCGATAAATTAGAAGAAGTGGACATTGGAGATGGTGACAAGCCAAGGCCGACATTTATCAGTGCTAACTTGGATTCGGTTTTCAAAGAAAAGTTGGTGACATTGTTAAAAGAATACAAGGACTGCTTTGCTTGGGATTATTCGGAAATGCCCGGTCTAGACCGTTCTATTGTTGAGCATCGGTTGCCAATCAAACCTGGATACAGACCTTACAAGCAACCACCCCGAAAAATCTACAAGGAGGAAGTGTTGGCCGATGTGAAAAAGGAGATTGAAAGATTACTAGATGCAAATTTCATTCGGCCATGTAAATACGCGGATTGGATCTCTAATATTGTTCCTGTCTATAAGAAAAATGGAAAGATGAGGGTTTGTATAGATTTTAGAGACCTAAACAAGGCTACACCCATGGATGGATATCCAATGCCTATTGCTGATTCATTGGTTGATGCTGCTGCTGGATACAAAGTGCTCAGTTTCATGGACGGTAACGCAGGATACAATCAGATTTATATGGCATTGGAAGATATAGTAAAGACAGCTTTCAGGTGTCCTGGACACATAGGGTTGTTTGAGTGGGTTGTCATGACCTTTGGATTGAAAAATGCCGGTGCAACTTATCAAAGGGCTATGAATTATATTTTTCATGAGTTGATCGGCAAGATTGTGGAAATATATATTGATGATGTGGTGATCAAGTCATTGGATCATGAGTCTCATTTGGCCGACATAAGGAAAACTCTAGAATGCACCAGGAAACATGGGCTTAAGATGAACCCGAACAAGTGTGCTTTTGGAGTTTCGGCTGGAGAGTTTCTGGGATTTTTGATACATGAAGGAGGAATAGGAGTTGGTAAGAAAAGCATGAAGGCAATTGATGAAATTGTTCCTCCAACTAATCTTAAAGAGCTACAATCACTGCTTGGCAAGATAAATTTTGTGAGAAGGTTCATATCAAACTTGTCACAAAAGGTGTTGCCCTTTTCCTCACTGTTGAAAATGAAAAAGGATCAAAAGTTTGTATGGGGTGACGAACAACAGAAGGCTTTTGATGAAATAAAGGAGTACATGAAGAAGCCACCAGTATTGGTACCTCCACAATTGAACAAGCCTTTCAAGTTGTACGTGGCGACCGATGCCCAAACTATTGGATCGGCCCTCATTCAAGAATTTGAAGGGAAGGAAAGAGTGGTTGCATACCTTAGCCGAAAGTTACTAGATCCAGAGACAAGGTATTCGGCTATAGAGAAGCTTTGCTTATGTGTTTACTACTCCTGTACAAAATTTCGGCACTACTTACTACATGCCGAATGCATTGTGTATTCAAAGTTTGATGTGATAAAACACATGTTGTCTATGCCAATTTTGAACGGAAGGATTGGCAAATGGATTTTAGCTTTGTCTGAATTTGAATTAAGATTTGAATCGGCAAAGGCTGTTAAGGGACAGATTATTGCCGACTTCATTACTGAACATCATGATACATCGATAACTTTGCTTAACATTGTTCCTTGGGTGTTATTCTTCGATGGATCTTCATGCAACAAAGGTGGTGGAGCAGGTATCTTATTAATTTCACCAAAGGGAGAAACATTTGAGTTTGCTGTTCCCATTCAATCTACTGTTACTAACAATCAAGCTGAGTATGAGGCATTGCTCAAAGGGCTCCAATGTTTGAAAGAAGCAGAGGCCATTGCGGTTGAAATTTTTGGAGATTCAGAATTGGTTATAAAACAATTGAATGGTAAATATGAGTGCAAAAGTGATACCTTGAAGAATTACTATGAAGAATGCAAAGAAATATTAAAGAGCTTTCGGTCAGTAATTCTACAACACATTCCTAGAGGGGATAATGGAGAGGCAAATAGATTGGCCCAAAGTGCATCAGGTTATAAAGAGCTTCGAGAAGTTTTTGCTAATGATGTATATGCATTCGGGAATAATCTGGCAGAGGGTGATTGGAGAAAAGAGATTGCCGATTATCTGGAGAATCCATCCCGAAAGGTTTCTAGAAAGCTCAGGTATAAAGCTTTAAAATTTGTTCTTCTTGATGATAATTTGTATTATAAATCCCTGGATGGAGTGCTGTTACATTGCTTAAATCATGAAGAAGCAAAAAGGCTGATGAGTGAAGTACATGATGGGTTGTGTGGAGCACATCAATCGGCCTACCGAATGAAGTGGGTTATTAGAAGAACTGGATATTACTGGCCGACAATGTTGGAAGATTGTTTTGAATATTATAAGGGATGTCAAGACTGTCAGAGATTTGGAAACATTCAGAGAGTTCCAGCATCGGCTTTGAATCCCATTATCAAGCCATGGCCATTCAGAGGATGGGGAATAGATTTGATTGGCCAAGTAAATCCTCCATCTAGCAAGGGGCATAAGTTTGTGCTCTTGGCAACCGATTATTTTACCAAGTGGGTTGAGGCAATTCCATTAAAGAAGGTGACGTCGGAGAATATGGTTGAATTTGTTAAAGAACATATCATTTACAGATTTGGGATTCGTCAAACAATCACCACAGATCAAGGGACTCAATTTACATCTTCAGAGTTCAGAAATTTTGCTGAAAATATGGGCATCAAATTATTGAATTCTTCTCCTTATTATGCCCAAGCTAATGGTCAGGCAGAGGCTTCTAACAAGATTATGATTAAAATTATACAGAAGAAGATTGATCAGAAGCCGAGAAAGTGGCATTCGGTACTCAATGAGGCTTTATGGGCTTACCGAATGGCTCCACATGGGGCTACACAGACGTCTCCTTATGAGTTGGTGTATGGGCATCATGCTATCTTGCCATGGGAAATACAATTAGAATCAAGGAGAATAAAGTTGCAAAAGGATTTGAGTTCTAAAGATTATAATGATTTAATGATGGACGAATTAGAAGATTTGCATATGATTCGTCTCAGGGCCTTGGAGAATATTGAGAAGAACAAAATGCGAGTTGCTAAATATTACAACAAGAAGGTGAAGATTAAGCAATTTACAGAAGGTGATCTAGTTTGGAAAGCGATATTGCCGATTGGAACCAAATATGCAGCATTCGGCAAATGGTCTCCAAATTGGGAAGGTCCTTTCAGAGTGGTTAGATGCGTGCCTAGAAATGCATATATTTTGAAGACATTATTGGGAGAAGAATTTGCTTCTGCTATAAATGGAAGATATTTGAAGAGATATTATCCCAGTATTGAAATCGATCGATGATTGATATATCAAATTGCCGAAAAGCCGATATTCGGGAAGAAGTCGTCTTCAGAACAAATGTTGACAGAAAAGGAAAATGGCCAGTACTGAATGTATTGCCCTTAGCACAAAATATATTACATCAGATGTTCATGCAAGATCACAAAAGATAAGTTTTATTGCCGAAATTCCATAAATCCCTAGTACAAACTAATGGAATAGCTTGTTCAAAACGGATTGAGGATGAATGGAATCGGCAATGGTGGCGCCATGAGCATCAAGGCGATCTATGGAGGCCTCGATGTCGTCGATCTCCTCCGGGTTACCATTAGCGAAGCCAGTCGGTAGCCTGGAGTAGTCGGTATTGGTGTGCGTCGACATGGCAATTAGGCCTGCGGCAGTACCCAGACGGATGCCGTGCGAGGCCACCTCATCGATGCGGCCCGCCACCGCACCGAGGCGAGCTTCTGGTGTGTCCCCAGGAGCATTCACCTTGTTCGCCAGCTCATCCACCAGCGCCTTCAGTCGATCGAGTTCAGCATCACGCGCTGCAAGTTTACAAAAGGGGCAGCAGAATAATATCAGTTGGGGGACAAGATTGAGATTAAGCAGATTGCAGGACTCACCATCAATGACTTCGAGCAGTTGCTTGCGCTCGTGCTGCCATTCGAGGTCAGCAATCCCGGCTTGCTTGGAGATAGCCTCCAGTTCGCGACGAGAGTCGTCGCGCTCCGCCTTGAATCGGCGAGCATCGCCGTCCGTGTAGCGGTAGTCGTCTGATTCGAGAGATCGATTGGACGAACTCGAAGATGCCGCAGGAGCAGTGGCTGGAGCTGCAACTGGCGCACCAGCGCCGGCAATCCATTGGATTACCCTGAAAGAACAAAGAGATTCGTCAAGAAAGAGGAAGGAAATCTCGAGAAGAACAGAGAGAAGCAAGCAGCTAATCACCTGCGGCGAGCGCCGGCACGACTTCCTTCGGCCTCATCGGCGGCCGGGCGCCTCCTGTTGTTGTCGGCCATTGGAAGTTCCTCGGAATTACTGTGGATGGGGAAAAGAATGGCTTGGGCCGGCAAGGACTTGGAAGACGAAGAACTTGGTGAAGAAACTGTGGGCTGCCTAGGTGTTTATTTATAGAACCCGCAGAGGAAATCGTGGCCAAGGATCGTGGCACGTATTCCGAAGAGTTCGGAAGGTGGAAAGGATTTTTCCAACCGATTGGTTCTCATGTCGTTTGGGATTCTTATCGAGTCATATTCGGCTTTGACTGGATGGGATTCGGCTATGTCATAGTTGAAGCGTTTTCGGGTCTGATGCTATTAAAATCAGCTTTGCCGAATGAGTTACCCACAATGGAGAGAAAGCAAAGATTGGTGAAACTACAAAGTTGGTAAGACATTCGGCTAATTAAATATTCAATACAATTACACACCCAAGTACTTGGAGATTACATCTTTGGCATCAGATATCATTCTATTAATGGTCTCCAAAAGATTTTTGCCTGCTTCTTGGGTTTTTTCCAGAGCAGAGAGCTTCGCTTTGAGTTGTTTATCTTCAGTTAAAATTGCCGATGCTTCCTTTCGTATCCTCTCTGTCAGATCAGGGAGTTCGGCTAATTTCTTCTCATCAGCTTCGATTTCGGCTGACAAGACCCTCAGTTCGGCTTCTAGTTCAGCTTTTCTGGTCTTCTTCAGATCAAGTGTTGACTGCAGTCTAGCTGACAATTCTTTGTTACTCTGAGCTTGAGTATGCAGATCTTTCAAGGATTGCTTAGCTATGGCTCTTCTTTGCTCTAAAGCTGGTTGTAAAGATTGATCTTTCAGAGCCTGTCTGACTGCAGCAAATTGTTGGTCTAATTTAGAGATTGGTTCCAAGGAAGCTTGAATGTCAACGGGAAGGTTGTGTTCAATGGGCTCGAGCATATCTCTCAGAAGATCAGCATCCTTGACTTGATCCTGGATGTCTTTGTGCAGAAAGGAGAAAATTTCCTTTAGTTTTGCCTGGGTTTCTTCTGATAAAGTCTGACTAGAAGAAATTTCCTCTGCTTGTTCGGCAACAAGATCATCCAAGGGAAATGAGTAGCTAGGTGACGAAGTTGTTTTCTCCTGAAAAAAGATATTGCCGAATTAATGATTATCCATTGAATAAAGAACTAAGGAGACTGGGAAATTATCTCTACCTCACTCCTGATCTCTTGGATGGAGAGAGAAGGCGGCTCAAGCTCAGGCAAAGGTTCTGGTATGTCATGCTGAGGAGAGCTTGGAAGGTTCTTTGGTGGAGATGAGGCTTCTAGCTGAAGTACATCAGGTAAAGCTGAAGCTGGTTCTTGATGAAAAGAGGAGCTCTCCGAAATTGGATCCATTGAAGCTTGCTCTGTGACTGAAAGAAAGTTAGTGCCGATGAAAGGAGTTTTTAAAAGGACAGGATGGTGAGAAATTTTACTAATCACTGAAGCATCGGCAGGTCCTGTGCTAATGGCCAATTGCTGTGATTTGGCCTGAAATCATAAAGGAGTAGAAAATGAGCAGAATGAAATTAGCATTTTTTACTCGAGGAAGGAGAAATTTGACCTGTGCAATTGTTTTGCTGCTTGTTCTTTTCTTCTTTATAGATGAAGGGGCAGTTAGAGAAGAAATTTTTCTCTTGGCAGCAGGTGGTGCAGCAAGAGTTGGATCCAGGTTGGCAGGCCTAGACATTATTTGAGCCAAAGAAGGAGAGTGATGCCCCAGAATAGATATTGGGCCTGCAGTGTTATATGCAATTGCTCTGGCCAGAGGGGCAGGGACTATGTCCTGCAAGGTAACAGAGTTAAAAGTCGATGAAAGAGGATGTCAGTAGAAAAACGAATGGATTATAAGCATGTTTACCTCTGAATTCGGCTGATAGTCAGGCATCAGATCAAGGCAAAGAGGGTGAACTGGCACATTGAAGATATGATCATGGAGTTCTTGCCACCAAAGAATAAAAGAAGGATGAGCAAGTGCTGTCGGCACAAAAGGTTCGATCTGGTAGATGGCTGTACAACACTTGTAATCAAAAATTCTTCTTGTTTCTGTGGAGTCTTTGGTGGTCTGCCTGGGCTTGAGGAATTCATGGAAGAATAGTCTTGGGGGCACTTGGCCACATCCTAATTGCCTGGCTACTGTATTCGGCTGGTAATATTCATATGAACTTTGAACCAGCCTTCCTCCACAAAATTCGGCTGGTAAGATGCAAGGCCGAATAAAAGTATTAAAAATTGCTGTGGACTCTACATCTATGCATCCAATTTCGAAGCTGAATTCACAAGGAAAAGTGAGGCTGTCATTGTCCATGTATGGGAACCAGAGGGGATTGGCAAAGCCTTTGAAGAAAAGTTCAAACAGTTCCCCAATGTTCTTGTTGATAGCAATAGTGGAGGCTGCTTCCCCATAGGTTTGACAGCCTTTGGTGCTCTGGGCTTCTGCTTCCTGGTAATTGACCGAGGGGAAGTGTCGGCTGTTGAGGTCAATGGAGACAATTTGGTGCATGTACAATTGCAGCCACATCTGGACGAACCACCAGGGACCATTGACGCAGGAAATTTTCTTGTTGGTGTGCATCTGATAAATGGTTTGATGGAGCATGTGATAGACACTTCCCAAGAGATATTTCCCGAGAGGGATAAGTGTGCCTGCAGCCAAGTCTTCAGCCATTACTATGTGATTCAGAGTTGGCTCATTGGCTTTACCACAGAAGACAAATCTGCACAGCCACATATTCAGGAAGGCCCTGTATTCAACATCAGACAGAGGACCATCGTGCATGTAAGTCTGGATGTATTTCTTATATCCAACTCCAGTTTTCACCCCTGTCTGTTTGGAAGAACCCTTGTATCTGTATGGGTGTGTTATCCCTGTGATGTTCAGGCCGGTTATCATGTAGACATCGGCCAGGGTTGGGGTCATTGGTCCGTGACCAAAGAGAAAAGCATTCATGCCATTGGACCAGAAGTGACAAGCTGCAATCAGGAGATTTTCATTCTTGGGTGTTTTGGCTAGAGATAGCTCCAAGCAATGAGAGATACGAAGACTGTCCCAATTCTGCGTCTGGGGGCTTTTATCTTCAAGAATCCTTTTGTACCAGTTTCTCCAACCGGCGATTGGGGGCAGAGGCCAGTTCTTGAATGAATCTTGCCATTCGTGAGGTCCCGTCAGTGAAGTTTTGAAAGGGATCCTTTGAGACTCGGCCGCAATAATTTCGGAGGGATCTGGATTCCCTGAGGGGCCAAGGAAGAAAGATGCGGATTGCTCCTCCGTAGGGGTCAGGATTTCAGTGGTCAGAGCCTATTGAGGACGGAAGAAGAGCGATTCGGGGATTCAAAATGCAGCTTGAAAAGAGTAATGCCGAATATGATTGAAGAAAATAGAACTTACTTGAAGAATTTGATCCTGGTTCGCCATTTAAGGATCGGAGCTTGAAGGATTCGACGAACTAGGGTTTGAGTTTGAGAACGCACTCTGAGGATTTGGCAGCAGAAAACGGATGTCGAGCGGGCTCGGCCTGGAAATGTTGGGGATTCCTGGTCAATTCCGAGATAAAGTATCCTTTATCCCGAAATTGAAGGGGCATGTGTTGACACCAAAAATTAGCGCCAGGGAGAGACTGACATGTGGGCCGGATTTGGTGGAAGGATGCCATTCGGCTAAAGGGTTTTCTCTGAAGCATTTGGCAAAGATGCTCTGCGGTCGGGAACGCGTCGCCATTCGGCTAGGAGGTTTCCTCTGAAGCGTTCGGCAGAGATACTCTGCGGTCGGGAATGCGTCATCATTCGGCAGAGGCATGGTTCCGCAGGTAAAAGCAGTAGCATTCGGGAAAGCGCGATGACGTGGAAAAACATAAGGAAAAGGCCGGTTCGAGCAAGGAATGCAATATGGGCACAAAGATCCGTCATTTATTTTTAGAAACAAGTGTTGTAGTCGTGTCCGACTAGGAGTTGTATCAAGACCTGGGTATAAATATAAACCCATGGCATCTGTAGATCATGATCGAATCAATCATACAACAAACCGGCCCTGTGCCAACATCGAGTCCTTTAGTCGAGTCGTCGAGTTCTTCGAGAGGAGTCATCGATCCGTCGACCTCCGTAAGTACCGGCAACCTTGTATCATGCTTAGTATCATGCGGTGGATTTAAGCTTTGATGCAAGTAGTCTTGTTACCATGCTTAGTATCATCCGGTGGATTTAAGTCGTGGTCTCAAGAAGGTTCCTCTGTTAGGTCATGAGCCATGCGGTGGGCTAAGATCTAGTATGAACCAAGTTATCGGCTCTGTTGGATTCCGGCAAGATCTAACAGATTCATTAAGTTACCCCGTGTTGCTCCGTTTTTACTATGTGCTTAATTCATGCAACACACCTTTGCCCAATCTGGATCGGTTAGAATCGGCTCTACTTCACGACGTGATGAATTATCCCTTCACAGCCGAATCCGAAACCGATCTAGGTTGCCACGTGTCGCGGGTTCGAACTTGTCGGTATCGTGTCGGTCTTGACAGAACCGGGTATCATGCGGTAGATGCAGGTTTTTGGGTCGTCTTAGAGCTAATCATCCGGTGGATTAGAATTCGATTCGATCTGATAGATTTACCTTTACCGATTAGGCTTGTTCCTTCGCCATGGACCCCGATTCGGCTAAATAGCCGCATTCGGCAGTGCTTTCACGAGTGAACGTGTGTTCGTGGGTTTGCGTTGGGCAATGAATGCTTTTAGCCTTTCACGATTAGATTGTATCATGCGGTGGATTGATCTAATCTGATTGGTGGTGTGGCCTCAAACGAGTTGTATCATGCGGTGGATTAACTCGTTTGCTGCCATGCTTGACGGGTGCTGCTTTCGGCCTATGCATTCTTGTTTCAATGTAAATTCGTGACTGTGTTGTGGGTTCGTAACTAAACATTGAATGCTTTTAGCTTTTCATGGTTAGATTGTATCATGCGGTGGATTGGTCTAATCTGATTAGTGGTGTGGTCTCAAACAAGTCGTATCATGCGGTAGATTAACTTGTTTTGTTATCATGCTTGACGGGTGCTGCTTTCGGCCTATGCATTTCTTGTTTACTGCGAATTTATGATCATGTTTCACCCTTTTATTTATCTATCATGCTCTGTTTCTCGTTAATCGGCTATGAGTACGTGTTACAATGCTCATTCGGTTGAAAGCCGATCTTTCGTCATGCTTACGTCACGCATTCGGCAGTACGCTCACTGCGTGCCTTGTCGATTGCCGAATGAGGTTTTAACTGCCGACAGATAGCTTCTCTGTAGCTATATGTCGTTCGAAAATGGCTCCGTAGCCGCAAATATGGAACTGTCTGGTCTCACCCGGCACGTTCCAGGTTTTGATCTAAACTTTTTTGTCCCTTTGTTAGTTTTCAGGCAAACTGACTGGCACGCTTCCGGATTCAAAAGCCCGGGTCACGTTTGAAGCCAGCTAATTCGGCTTGCTGTGTGCTTGGCGTGAGGTGCGGATTTTACGTCAACACTTTGCGGTCGGGAACGCGTCGTCATTCGGCAGAGGCATAGTTCCGCAGGCAAAAGCGGTAGCATTCGGGAAGGCGTGATGATGTGGAAAAACATAAGGAAAAGGCCGGTTCGAACAAGGAATGCAATATGGGCACGAAGATTCGTCATTTATTTTTAGAAACAAGTATTGTAGTCGTGTCCGACTAGGAGTTGTATCAAGACCTGGGTATAAATATAAACCCATGGCATCTGTAGATAGGAATCGAATCAATCATACAACAAACCGGCCCCGTGCCAACATCGAGTCCTTTAGTCGAGTCGTCGAGTTCTTCGAGAGGAGTCATCGATCCGTCGACCTCCGTAAGTACCGGCAACCTTGTATCATGCTTAGTATCATGCGGTGGATTTAAGCTTTGATGCAGGTAGTCTTGTTACCATGCTTAGTATCATCCGGTGGATTTAAGTTGTGGTCTCAAGAAGGTTCCTCTGTTAGGTCATGAGCCATGCGGTGGGCTAAGATCTAGTATGGACCAAGTTATCGGCTCTGTTAGATTTCGGCAAGATCTAACAGATTCATTAAGTTACCCCGTGTTGCTTTGTTTTTACTCCGTGCTTAATTCATGCAACACTCCTTTGCCCAATCTAGGTCGGCTAGAATCGGCTTTACTTCACGATGCGATGACTTTTTCCCTCATAGCCGAGTCCGAAACCGATCTAGGTTGCCACGTGTCGCGGGTTCGAACTTGTTGGTATCGTGTAGATCTTGACAGAACCGGGTATCATGCGGTAGATGCAGGTTTTTGGGTCGTCTTAGAGCTAATCATCCGGTGGATTAGAATTCGATTCGACCTGATAGATTTATCTTTATCGATTAAGTTTGTTCCTTCGCCGCGGACCCCGATTCGGCTAAGCAGCCGCATTCGGCAGTGCTCTCACGAGTGAACGTGTTCGTGGATTTGCATTGGACAATGAATGCTTTTAGCCTTTCACGATTAGATTGTATCATGCGGTGGATTGATCTAATCTGATTGGTGGTGTGGTCTTGAACAAGTCGTATCATGCGGTGGATTAACTTGTTCGTTATCATGCTTGACGGGTGCTGCTTTCGGCCTATGCATTCTTGTTTACTGCGGATTTATGGTCATGCTTTCGCCCTTTTATTTATCTATCATGCTTTGTTTCTCGTTAATCGGCTATGAGTATGCGTTACAATGTTCATTCGGCTGAAAGCCGATCTTTCGTCATGCTTACGTCACGCATTCGGCAGTGCGCTCCCTGCGTGCCTTGCCGATTGCCGAATGAGGTTTTAACTGCCGACAGATAGCTTCTCTGTAGCTATGTGTCGTTCGAAACTGGCTCCGTAGCCGCAAATATGGAACTGACTGGTATTGCCCGGTACGTTCCAGGTGTTATCTAAATATCT
Organism: Echinochloa phyllopogon; assembly: GCA_033239725.1. NCBI lineage: Eukaryota > Viridiplantae > Streptophyta > Magnoliopsida > Poales > Poaceae > Echinochloa > Echinochloa phyllopogon. The sequence goes on along the minus strand of BTCW01000009.1, from coordinate 1,848,375 downwards.
TTCATCCCTTTGTCAGTTTCAGGAAAATTGACTGGCACGCTTCCGGATTCAAAAGCCCGGGCCACGTGTGAAGCCAGCTAATTCGGCTTGCTGTGTGCTTGGCGTGAGGTGCGGATTTTACGTCAACAGTCAGTCCCTGCCGTTCCAACCGACAGGGCCAAAAATGGCTAAACCGGTCAGACCGGATCAGGGAATCGGTTAGACCGGTTTGACCAGCGCGCTTGAATTAGTGCATGAGCAACCTTTTCTGCTTTCTGTTGTGCCTGATTCGATGATGTATGCTCATACTAATACCTTGGGTACTGCTAGGCCGCAATACAGCACAACAGTTAATACATCTGCTCAAAGAAACATTATACCTGATGATGTGTTTGAAAGTTATAGGCTAGCTCAATCTAAGATTGCTCCCTACTTAAATAAGATGAATTTGGAAAATGTGCAACCACAGCAGTCAAATAATCCAAACTGGGCCGAGTTTAACAAATTTAGAGAAGATTTGGCTAATGTGGTAAAAACTAAACTTGGTGTTGATATTGGTAACACAAATTTGTATCAAAAACCATATGATGCTGAGTTTGATAATTTTCCTCTTCCACGTGGTTGGCGTATGCCTGATTTGATTAAATTTAGTGGAGATGATGACCGAACCACGTGGGAACATATTAGTCAATATATAGCTCAGCTAGGGGAAGCAGGTGCTTATAATGCTCTCAAAGTGCGTTTATTTTCTTTATCATTGACTGGCACCGCTTTTGCTTGGTTTTCTTCGCTTGCTCCTAGTTCTATTATATCTTGGGATATGTTAGAGCGTAAATTTCATGATCACTTTTATAGCGGGAGTTTGCAATTGAAATTGTCAGATTTGACATCGGTTAGGCAAAGTAGAGATGAAACTGTCTCTGCTTACATTAAGAGATTTAAAGAAACTAAGAACCGTTATTTCAATTTGTCAATCACTGATACAGACCTTACAGATATTTGCCTAAAGGGTTTAAGGTCATCCATAAGAGATAGAATAGAGGGTTCTAATTTTCTTTCGGTTGCACAAGTTCAAATCAGAGCTTTAGTTGTTGAAAACCGGATAAATAAGGAAAAAGATAGAGATACTTCTAGATCACGTCGTTCCAATGTTCATATGATTGATTATGAGTCAGATAATTCAAGTGATAGTGATAAAGAAGTACTTGCTGCTAAATTTGTATGGCCCTCTAAAGAAAAAACTTAGTCTTGTACATCACTTAAGCCGGCTAGCAAAGGTCGGCAAGAAGAAGTTAAGTTTACATTTGATGTTTCCAAGTGCGATCGTATCTTTGATGAATTGCTTAAGTCTGAAAATATTAAATTATCTAATAAATTGCCTCCACTTGATGAATTGAAAAGGCGTGCATATTGTAAGTTTCACAATACTTATTCTCATGCCACTAATGATTGCAATGTGTTTCGTCGACAGGTTCAATCGGCCATAAATGAAGGTCGTTTGACATTTCATGAGATGCAAGTGGACAAAACTCCTTTCCCTGTCAATACTATGGATTTACAACAGCCTAAGGTCTTGGTTCGGCCGCATCAAGCTGAAGCAACCAAAGGGAAGAATGTTGTGATTGGTGAAGTAAAACCTGATTTGAGGGGAAAAGAGTTGACTCGAGAAGTTGCATGTGAGACAACTCCAGATAGCAGGGAGACATTCAAAGTTACTGTGAGAGCCTCTGGACATGGGGGGCAAGGGTCGTCCGTTCCCGCCGAACAGAGACCATTTGAGCCTGTGCAGGCCAAACCGGTCAGACCGGTTAGGGAAAGCGGTCAGACCGGTTTTCCCTAGGGCCGTCCGAAGATGATTAAACCAAGCCGTCCGGAGATTGGAAACTGGAAGCTCAATATTGCAAAGAATCAGGGGAGTACTCTTAGGCCAAAGGTTACCTTTGATATGCTATTTGACAAGTACTCCAAGCAAAAGGCCGTTATAAACGATCGGCCAGTAAAAAAGAGAATGAGATTGTCTCCACGCCAAGAAGAATGTTCTCAGCCAAAGAGGAATTTTGCTCCGCGATGGGAGGCATCAAGTTCATATCCACCTCGTCCAATTTATGATAATAATGGAGTGATGTGGGTGCCGTATCAGCAGCCTTTCCAACATGGATGGGGAGGACCGCGAATGCCAGTATTGGGCAGAATCTCAAGGTCTGGATAGGACCGTTTGGCACTTCGCCAATCTGGTCAGGGTCACCAGACCCAACCGGTCAGACCGGTTTCACAAACCGGTCAGACCGGTTTCCCTGGGAAATCGGCAGCATCTCCTATGAACCAAGTTTACAAGCCAAAGCAGAGGGAGGAGGTGCATAAGATAGATATTGGCTCAGAGAGGACTAGAAATCAAGATGTTATTCAGATTGGGTTGATGAACGTTCCCCTTGGAGACGGTGGCAAAGGACCGATTGTCATAGACAATAAGGTTGAGACACCTATTCAGAAGGGATCTATTTCTGCTAATGATCATGAGGCCAGTGGAAGTAGTTCTAATTCCAAGCACTTCTTGCCAAGATGGTGTCCTCCCGGTTTATCTCATACTCAAAGGAGGAAGCTTCAGCGCTTGAGGTTTCAGGAGATGAAGGAGAAAGAGCTAGAGAAACAGAGAGACGAGGCATTCAACAAGTACAGGCCTATGATTCCACAAGGGAAAGAGTGGAGAGCCAAGACCAGCTCCCAGACAGAACCGGTCAGACCGGTTGAACCAGTCAGACCGGTTGCCGAAAGCGGTCAGACCGCTTTGCCCGATGCGCCGCCTGGTTTTTCTTCTCCCACTCCTATGGTTCGTGATAGCAAGTTATCATCGGTATCTGCTCCAGAGGACGATGAAGAGCTTGTTGATTATGGTTCTTCTCCTGAGCGCATGGATCTTGAGCTTAATGTAATTCATATGTCTATGGATGGTTATGTGTTATCAGAGGAAGACATCGCTCATCTTGATTTTGGGCCAAAGGAAGCTATTTTCCAGAAGCCTAAAGCTACTGAAAGTCATCTGAAGGCTTTGTACATGAAGGGTCATATCAATGGAAAGCCTATCTCTCGCATGCTAGTGGATGGAGGGGCGATAGTTAATTTGATGTCGTATTCTTTGTTCAAGAAGCTGGGAGGTTCAGATGAGGAATTGATCAAGACCAACATGACCGTCAGCGGCGTTGGAGGAGGTGAACCTATGGGCGCCAAGGGAGTTGCTTCTATGGAGCTCACTATTGGAAGCAAGACTTTAGCTACTGCGTTCTTCATCGCTGAGACACAAGGTAACTACAGTTTAATCCTTGGTCGTGATTGGATTCATGCAAACCAGTGTGTGCCTTCTACTTTGCATCAATTTTTAATTCAATGGATAGATGATGAAGTAGAGGTCGTTCATGGAGATACGTCGGCTTGTGTTGCAGTGGCCGATAGTTCTACTGTGGATGGTCATGAGAATCTTAAATGCTTGTCTGGTTTAGATTTATCTGATTGTGAGATCATTGGTTGCACCAAGGATGGCTTTGCTACTGCTGTTATGAAGCCGATCGGAGATCTGGCTATACCATCTCTTATGATTTGATGGATCCGAATCTAGAGTGGTTACAGCAGAGGCGTGAGCACTATCGGGCGCATAAGAACGATATGTGTGAGGCCATTGAAGATTTTGATGATTTGAGCAAGTTAGGACAAGGGTTTACGTCGGCTGATCCTTTAGAGGAGGTAGATATTGGTGATGGTACTATACGTAGGCCGACATTTGTAAACAAGAATCTTGATCCTTTGTTTAAATCCGAGTTAATAAAGTTATTAAAGGAGTATGTTGATTGTTTTGCATGGAGCTACAATGAAATGCCTGGTTTAAGTCGTGATTTAGTTGAACATCGTTTACCCATTAAACCTGGTTTTAGACCTTTTAAACAATCTCGCAGAAACTTTAATCCTGATATTTATGACCGAGTGAAAGAAGAAATCAATCGGTTGCTAGATGCTAAATTTATTAGGCCTTGTCGATATGCTAATTGGATCTCTAATATTGTGCCTGTTGAAAAGAAAGGAACATAAAAGCTTCGTGTTTGCATTGATTTTAGAGATCTCAATAGAGCTACTCCTAAAGATGAATATCCTATGCCTATAGCCGATTTTCTTGTTAATGCTGCATCTGGACATATAATTCTTAGCTTTCTTGATGGTAATGCTGGTTATAATCAAATATTTATGGCCGAAGAGGATATAGCCAAAACGGCCTTTCTATGTCCGGGTTTTGTTGGTCTATTTGAGTGGGTAGTGATGACTTTTGGTTTGAAGAATGCTGGTGCCACATATCAAAGGGCTATGAATTTGATTTTTCATGACTTGCTTGGTATTATAGTAGAGGTTTATATCGATGATATTGTTGTCAAATCGGCTGGAGTAGATTCTCATTTGGCTGATTTAAGGCTTGCATTTGAAAGAATGCGTCGGTATAAATTGAAGATGAATCCACTCAAATGTGCTTTTGGTGTATCGGCTGGAAAGTTTTTGGGATTTATTGTGCATGAAAAGGGCATAGAGATAGATCCTACAAAGATTGAAGCTATTAACAATGTGAAGGCTCCTACTTGCAAGAAAGATTTGCAAAAGTTTTTGGGCAAAATAAATTACTTGAGGAGATTCATTTGTAATTTGTCCGGGAAGGTGAATGCCTTTACTCCTTTACTTCGGTTGAAGAATGACATTGATTTCACTTGGGGGGCAAAACAACAGGAGGCATTTGATAAGATCAAGCAATATTTATCTTCGCCACCCGTCCTTCAAGCGCCCAAGAGTGGGGTTCCATTCAAGTTGTATGTGGCGGCTGAGAAAGATGTCATTGGAGGTGTTTTGACTCAAGAAACCAAAGGAAAAGAACATGTGGTTGCATATGAGAGTAGAAGATTATTGGATGCTGAAACAAGGTACACCTTTATTGAAAAACTATGTTTATCATTATATCATACTTGTACCAAGTTGATGCATTATCTTTTGCCAAGTACTTGTGTAGTAGCATGTCAAACCGACATAATCAAATACATGTTGCACAAACCAATTTTAAGTGGTAGAGTCGGCAAATGGGCTTACGCTTTAGTTGAATATGATTTGCATTGTGAGCCATTAACTTCAATGAAAGGTCAAATAGTAGCCGACTTTATTGTTGAACATAGAGTAGATAAGCAACTTGATTTAAGTGTCGGTTATGTTACTTTTACTCCATGGAAATTGCATTTTGATGGATCGGTTTGCAAAAGTGGTTGTGGTATTGGAATTGTTATTACTTCTCCACATGTGGCTGTTTTTGAAGCACTTAACCGATTAGATCATGAATGTACTAATAACCAAGTCGAGTATGAGGCTCTTCTATTCGGATTGGAGATTTTGCATAACATGGGTGTAAAGCATGTAGAAGCTTATGGTGATTCTTTACTGGTGGTACAACAAGTTTCTAAGGTATGTCAATGCTTAGATGGATTTTTGAATGCCTATCTTGATAGATGCTTCGATATTATATCTTGGTTAAATGAGTTTGTAATTCGTCATGTATCACGAGAAAGAAATCCAAAGGCGAATGCTCTAGCTCAGCAAGCATCTGGTTATAATGTTCAGAAAAGAAATTTTCAAGAACGAAGACCGATGTTTTTAGAAGCCGAGTGTTCTGTTCTGGAGGAACCGGTCGCACCGCTTCCTCAGACCGGTCTGACCGGTTTTACCGGTCTGACCGCTTCAGAGAACCGGTCTGACCGGTGTCCCGAGACCGAGTCTACTTCGGTCGCTGTTTCTAATAGAGACGAAGTGGATGATTGGAGGAAGCCTTTGGTGGATTATTTGCAAAATCCTAGCAATTTAGTTGACAGAAAAATCCGACGATGGGCTCTTAAATTTATTCTAGATGGTGATGGATTATATCGTCGGACTATTGATGGTTTGCTTCTAAAATGTTTGGGTCCTGACCAAGCTAGGTTGGCTATGGAAGAGGTTCATGAAGGAATCTGTGGTACTCATCAATCGGCCCCCAAGATGAAGTGGCTCCTTAGACGAGCTTGTTTCTATTGGCCCAATATGATAGCCGATTGTTTTAAATACTACAAAGGATGTGAGGAGTGTCAGAAATATGGGGATATTCAGTTGGTACCTGCGGCATTGATGCATCCAATTATTAAGCCTTGGCCTTTCCGAGGATGGGGTTTAGATTTTGTTGGGAAGATTCATCCTCCTTCGTCGAAGGGTCATTGTTTTGTGATTGTGACAACTGATTATTTTACCAAATGGACGGAAGCAGTTCCTTTGAAGAATATGACACATAGAGAGGTGATTGAGTTTATTAGAGAACATATTATACATAGGTTTGGTATTCCACAAACTTTGACTACGGATCAAGGGACTTCATTCATATCCAAAGAGGTGCGTGAATTTGTTAATTCCGATGGTATTAAACTTCTCAATTCATCTCCATATTATGCTCAAGCCAATGGTCAAGCTGAATCTAGCAACAAGACCTTGATAAAGCTCATCAAGAAGAAGGTAGAAGATCATCCTAAAAGATGGCATGAGGTATTATCTGAAGCTTTATGGGCTCATCGTATTTCTAAACATGGTGCTACTAAAGTTACTCCGTTTGAGGTTGTGTATGGTCAAGAGGCCGTTTTGCCTGTAGAGGTGAATCTTGGCGCATATAGACTTGCAAAGCAAAATAATCTTGATGTTGATACATACTATGCTTTGATGATGGATAATATTGATGAAGTGACCGACAAGCGTTTGGAAGCTTTAGAAGAGATTGAAAAAGATAAGAGGCGAGTGGCGAGAGCATACAACAAGAAAGTGAAATTCAAATCTTTTCAGGTAGGTGATTTGGTTTGGAAAACTATCTTGCCCATTGGATTGAAAAGCAACAAGTTTGGCAAGTGGTCTCCAAGTTGGGAAGGTCCTTTCAAGATTGTGAAGGTTTGTTCAGGAAATTCCTATATGGTAGAGACCTTGCAAGGACAGCAGCTGCCTAGAGCTCTCAATGGGAGATACTTGAAGAAATTTTATCCAAGTGTTTGGCAAAGTGCTTGATAGGATATGGCCGATTTATGTTTGAAATCGTCCTTAAGATAAAAGTGGCCGGTGAATTCTGTGACATCGACCTTAGCATATTTTCTAGTGCATAAAATTTACTAGAAAACAGGGGGGCATATGTTCGCACCCAAAATTGGTAGTTGCCTATCAGGTCAAGGGCAACCGGTCAGACCGGTTCTGGAAAGCGGTCAGACCGGTTTCGCTGTAGCCGATCTGGCAATGGCCGAAACCGGTCTGACCGGTTTCTCTATCCGGTCTGACCGGTTTACTCCGAGTTGGAGTAGAATTAGGAGTCCTGATCGTTTTCCAAATTGTAAAAGGATTCCTTGCGGGGCAAGACCTCCCCACCCTATAAATATAAAGGGCCGTGGCCGATTGAGACCTATTATCCAATCGATCAAATATTATTTTTTCTACTTTTATCTCCAAACCCTAGTCTTTTCCATCCCCTTTGCTTTCCTTGTTTGTCTCGACGGCGTTCAAGGAGGTTCTGAGTGGCCTGACCGATCTCAGAGCAACCCTAGACGCGCCATCTCCGACGGGGTCCCTCCCGAGGTGGTGATTCTAGGTTTTCACCGAAGCCCTAGCAAATCCGGTCTGACCGGATCCCTAAACCGGTCTAACCGGTTTGGGCTGAGGCTGCGGCAAGTGCAAGTTTCTGGTGCTGCGCGATCCGGCGCTCGTGTGTGTTGACCAGAAAAGCGTCAACAACCGTGTGCCACAAACTCTTTTTTCAACTAACAAATGATTACTAATTTAGTGATGCAACACATAAATCTTACCTTGGGGGTGTTTAGTTCCCGAAAAGTGAAGGTGAAGTTTGGTGAAAATGCCACATCGGACACTGTAGCGCACTGTAGCACTTTTCATTTGTTTGTGGTAAACATTGTCCTATCATGAACTAACTAGGCTCAAAAGATTCGTCTCGTCGTGTACATCAAAACCATGTATTTAGTTTTTTTTATTTACCCACGTTTAGTGTTTCATGCATGAGGAGAGAGATTTGATGTGATAGGTGAATGAAGTTTGGAGAGAGAATCTTGTGTTTTGAAGGGAACTAAACGGGGCCACTTATAACAACTCAAAATAGCATGCGAAGCCGGACCTATGCTAAGGAATTAGCACTTTATCACGCGATTTGACGTCTTTTTTCTCAAACATTACAACTGCACATAAACTCTTACACTTGCTCACACGATAATATCGCCGGTAAAAAGTTTAACTATATTTCAGAATAATTCATACCCAAAAGAATTCAAGCTTTACAGCAGTAGCTGTAGTAACCGGCGCTTTTAAAAAGAGCATCAAAATCCTCCTGTTTTCCAGTGAAAAAGAAGAGAATTCGGGAGTATATAATGGGGCGAGACGAAAGGTTGAGAGGAGCAAACAGGCTGCAGACAGCAGGGGTGCCAAAAGCAGGGAAGGAAGAGCGGAAAAGCCCACCACCACCTTCCTCGGATCCACAACCCGAACGCCCCACCCGGGTCCCTTTCTTCCTCCCTCCCAGAGTCCCAGTGCCCCAGTCCCCCCTCTCTCTCTCTCACTCTCTCCCCCCCTCCCTTCTCGCACCTCGCAAGTATTTTAGTCTTACTCTATTCGAGTCCTACCAGTAGCAGGCGAGGGAGAGGTGGAGGTGGAGGTGGTGGAGCGGACGGAACCGCCGCTTGCTGCGAGATCTAGGCGAACGCGGCCATGGGTGCTCGCTGCTCCAAGCTCTCCGTCTGCTGGTGGCCTCCGAACTTCAAATCGCCGATGCTTGGTACGCACCAACCGCACATTGACGTTCCTGACCTGCCCCTCTAGGATTCTCGCTGTTTTTTTCTCTCTCTTCGCTGGCCGCGTCTGCTCCTTCTGCTGGGGGCGGCGCCGCCCGGCATTTGGGGCTGGCGCTTTTGTTTTTGCGGCGTTTTTTCTGGGGTTTTTGCAGTTCGTTTCCGCGTTCGTGATTTCGTGCTTTGATTTGGTGGAGATGGTTCCCTCGATCTCGCTGGAATTCATTCCGTCTGGCCCCGATCCATCCCGTTGATTTGTTTGGACGTGCTAGAGCGATCCGAATCTTATTTTGCTCTGTCCGCCTGTTGCTGATTTCGACACGTTTCTCTGCTTGGTTCGACGAATTCGGCTCCTCTCGCGTGATTCTGGACTTAATCGTGTTTGGTTCTGTGCGTTTCTTCGGATAATCTCGTGATGGAGAGCAATGCGATGCTAATCACGAGTGGCTTGCTCTTGATTATGAGCTGTCTTGTTGCGTCTGCTTTCGTCCTCGGTTCTGATCCAACGCTGGTGTTGATTCCCTGTGCAGAGAATGGCGCCGCCGACGATGACGGCAGCGGCGTGCCGGTGTTCGCCGAGTACAGCCTCGACGAGCTCCGGGCGGCCACCGACGGCTTCGCTCCTGACCGCATCGTGTCGGAGCACGGCGAGAAGGCGCCCAACGTCGTCTACCGCGGCACGCTCTTCAGCTCCGGCCGCACCGTCGCCATCAAGCGCTTCGGCCGCTCCGCCTGGCCGGACTCCCGCCAGTTCCTGGTCCGTGTAGCTTTGCTTCATCATGTGACGGATCATTCCCTGTATTCGCCTTGCTTCTCTTGCGTCTGATTAAATGGCTGTGTATCTGTGAGTGCAGGAGGAGGCGAGGGCTGTTGGGCAGCTGCGCAGTGGCCGGCTGGCCAATCTGATTGGTTGCTGCTGTGAGAGCGGCGAGCGGCTGCTCGTTGCTGAGTTCATGCCCCATGAGACCTTGGCAAAGCATCTCTTCCACTGTATGTTTGGTTTCCCCTACCTTGCTTTGCTATCACATTAGCTGCAACAAGTACATTTGGGGTTGCTAGAATTGATTCTGATGTGGTACTAGTTCGAATATAGCACTAAGGTGATGATATTGGGACCCGAATTTAAGGATGTGGGCTTGTCACCTGTATCCACTGTGGAAGTGTTGCCTTCAATTGCAGAGGGTTGTTGATGTAGTTTCGGATGCATAATTCTTGAGCTGTTTGTCTTGTCTGGTGCTATTCATGTACTTTAGACTAACTGGAAACCAACACATTGGTTTTTTATGAGTAATTTGGTCACCCGCATTTAAGGATTTGTGTTTGTCTCCTGTAACCACCGTTTTTTAGAGGTGTTGCCTTCAGTTGCAGTATGGAGTAGTTAATGCTGCAGAATCCTATATCTCTTTGTTTTGTCTGGTGATATTTCTGAACTATAGGCTTGCCGGAAATCAATATAATGGTTTCTATAATTACTCGCGGTCGCCCATATCAAGGATCTGTTTGTGTTTGTTATGGTCAGTGTTTCGTTATTAAGCCCATCATATAGGATACTTATAGCTTAATTGCATATAACCTGCAAATGTTGGTTAGGATTAATGGTACTTATTGGAAGTGGTTTACCTTGTATGATCTGCTAATTACAGATCAGTCTTGCAGGAATATGGTAGTTAGGATCTTTAAGCATTTAGGAAATTCGATAATCGGGTGGATTTTGAATATGATGTGATAGTTGCTTCATGTAAGAAAAATGATAATTGTATTTTGCTGTAATGGTGGTTATGTGTGGCAGGGGAGACAAACCCATTGAGCTGGGCAATGAGGATGAGGGCTGCGCTTTATGTGGCACAGGCATTGGAATACTGCAGTAGTAAAGGGAGAGCTCTTTACCATGACCTGCACGCATACAGGGTCGTTTTTGATGTGGTAAGTCTCTGCTTGTCTGCCTTAGTTCCTTTTCAGGCCCTTCATCAAAAGCATAATCCTTTTGTTTCTTGACTGTGAATTGTAGGATGGTAACCCAAGACTATCATGTTTCGGTCTGATGAAGAACAGCAGGGATGGAAAGAGCTACAGCACTAATTTGGCCTTCACACCTCCTGAATACTTGAAGACAGGTATGCTATCACACACTAGCAATAGTGTTCCATGAACTATTTTTTTGGGAATGTGGCTTTTTATTTGTTTCTGAATGGCTATCTGTTCTGCAGGCAGAGTTAGTCCAGAGAGTGTGGTTTACAGTTTTGGCACTGTCTTGCTTGACCTCCTGAGTGGAAAACACATTCCACCAAGCCATGTAAGATCTCCTGTGCCCTCAGTGATTTTAACATATTGCACAAATATAATACACCAGCTGCTGTAGTGTGAGGCATGTATGCATTTTATCCGCATTTATTCTGCTGTTAACTGGAACTTCTCTTCAATTGGGTAACAGTTTGTTTTTCCTTTCTGTAGGCCCTTGACCTTATTAGAGGAAAGAACTACCTTGTGCTGATGGATTCTTGCTTGGAAGGTCATGTATCCAATTCTGATGGAACTGACTTGATGCGATTAGCATCCCGTTGCTTGCAGTATGAAGCACGTGATCGACCAAATCTGAAAGCAGTGGTGTCCGGTCTTTCAAGTCTCCAGAAAGACGCCTCTGTAATGTTCTTTCTCACTGCAACTCTTCACGTTCTAATTCTTGTACTTTGGGTTTCATAACGTTGATTGTTGATTATGCAAATGTCCCTTATTAAATCTTGTTTCAAATGCATATTCTAACTAGCACATATGATGCTAGTTTGCAAGGATATACTTAGTGTATGTGTTGAGAACATAAAGTTTGGCCTTGTGTGCCATACATTTTAACCTGTTTTTCCTTTTGATGTTATCTACCGTGTTCCCTTGCTTAATGGTTTTATCTGAATTTTGATGCAGACTCCTTCCCACACTTTGCTGGGCATCCAACATGATAAGAAAAACTCAGACCAAGTCCAGTTATCTGCTATTGGGAAAGCTTTTGCCAGAGCAGACCTGAATGAGGTTCATGAGATATTGCAGGATGATGGCTATAACGAGGACGACATGGCGAGTACTGAGGTAAAGAACTTGCTAGCAAAGCTTACTCCTAGGACACTCGTTACTGCAACACTATTGTACTCTACCTTTTTCTAGCTAGTATCATTCCGTTTATGCAAGACGAATGTAAGAGTATCTACTTATTATGGGGTGTAAGATGAAACTGGCAAGCCTAGGTTTGTACCCAAGCCATGTGATAGATATACAGTTGTCAGCTCATATTCCACACCACTCTTGCCCTTTGTTTCTACTGTCCTCTCTGTGATGGACAGAATAAATAACAGATTTAAATATATAATTTGTGTCTTACTCCCATTTTATACTGCTTTAGTGGTGCATATATGGTGACATTGTTATCAATCATTGGTGCTATGAAAACCTTACCATTCTCAGATGCATGAAAAAGAGCTATGAAAACCTTACCATTCTCGGATGCATGAAAAAGTAAGGGCATCCAATTTGCTCATGAGTGATCACATTCTGCATGCACGACTTTGAGGTTGTATGCACATTTCGACTAATCTATCATGCTCAGTTTAAAATGTTGTTGCCTTAGAATTATTAGAGAACTTTTGTTGTATCCTCTCAAGAGAGATGACTTATCCACAAGCTAGTGCAAAGTACAGTTTACAGGATTTTTATCACCAACTCACCATTCTGGCTGGTTTTACATATGTATTTGGAATGTTGGAACTTGCAGGTCTCTCTACAGTCATGGACTGGCGAATTATCCGAGAGCTTTGTTGTTAAGAGGCATGCGGACAATGCCTTTAAGTCCAAGGATTTTGCAACTGCAGTGGAGTGTTACTCAAAGGTACAATTTATTATCATGTGATGCACACATATAATTCTCCTATCTGTACTTTTTCCCAATGTAAAATTGATACCTTACTTTGTTGTTTTTAGTGGATTTTAGATTGATTTCCTTTCGATTAGTCAGAAGTAGTGGCCTCAATTTGTTTTCAACTGTGTTGCTATATGACAATCAGTGAGTTAGCATGCATTACAGGTTTTGTAAGTCAGTTGGCTTTGTGATAACACTTATCTTTTGTCATTGTTTTGCTATGTCTAGGAAACAGTCTTCTTTGACAATAATGGAGATATGAAGTAGGTCCAAACCATTGTTTTAAGTTGAATTTAACATATAGTCTCTCCTTGGGGCCAAGCCTTTTCTTTGCTGTTGTGAGTGTTAGTCCAAAACTCCAATATATATTTTTTTTACCAAGTTATATTAGGTAGTCTTTGAGTTGTTTCGTGAATTAGAATGCTGTCTTACAGGTGCCTGCTTTATTTCCAACTCCTAATGATGATCTAAACTTGAAACTCTGAACACTGGATGTACTGTGTTGTCCCTAAAATATGGTAGTAAAGTAAACACATAGTGTGTGTTGTTGGACTATGTTGCATTGGTATGTTTTCTTCACTACCTTCAGGCAATTAATCTATGGTATTGGATGCTTGGCAGTTCCTCGACTCAGGTGCAGCGGTGGCTCCAACTATGCTGGTGCGACGATGCTTTGCATATGTAGTGGCTGACAAACTGCAGGAAGGCCTAGAGGATGCAAAGAGGGCTGAGGACATTGCCCCTGCGTGGCCGATGGGATACTACCTGCAGGCGTTGGCACTTCATGGCCTGGGAAGGGAGGCTGAAAGCCATGAAGCACTAAAGAAAGGCACTGTGTTGGAAGCTGAAAGAAATAGTAGAGCTAGAAATGTATAGCCGCCCTCAATGTGTGATGCCCTCTCTGCTTGTACCTAGATCGCCTGCATTTTGGGTGCCTCCCTCCAATGCTTTGCCACCAGTAGGGCTGTTTTTGGTATTCCCTAACTTGTATCGGTATTTCCAGTGGTTTTACGAGTCGAAAAACTCCTAGGCTGGCTGTTATTACACCTCCGATATATTCATGAATACAGAAATGGGCAACTAGTATCACGATAGCATTCTGTTGATGTGAGATTGTAAAGTGACAAAATTTTCATTTTGTTTCAACAAATTCATGTATATACAAACTTTCGAATTTTCCTCAGGCATAAAAACTTTGAGATATTTGATCAGTCAGGCTAAAGTGCTCCAGTATTTGTTTTGTGTTTGATAGTCAAAGTTTTTGCATAGCCAAGATGGTTAAGATGGTCAAAGTGATCCTTTATCGGCCCCGGATCACTTCAGTGGTTTCGATACCCGCCGGTGGGCGGTTGTAGGTGGAAGTTGCGGCTGCGTTTTGTCCCCTCTGTCGGTGTGAGTAGTGTGGCTGTGTTGATGTCTCAATCCAACCGGTTAGCTAGTGTAGTCGTGCGGTAACCCGTGTTGATGTCCCAATCCAACCGGGCGAATTTGTTATTTTTTTCTTTTCTTTTCCGTTTCCCGCCAATGGCATGTCATGACCGTAGTCTTGTATTTTTTCTGCTATATTAATAGAAACGCACTCGTCGAGTGTTGTTCGTTCAAAAAAAAAAAGATGGTTAAGAATGGCACAACAGAGTATCAGGCAGCCCTTGTACTTCAAGTATGGTTAGTGTGTGAACCATTATCTACGTGGCGAAGATATAAACTTCGCGTTGTGTTTTGTACTTTGTACTGTGCACATGCTTTTGGGCAGTGGAAATGAATTGGTTATCATGGAATCCCATAATTTTTGTCACCTCATTATATTTCTTAAGTGGCTAGATTGTCTCGTGCTCTTACGAATGAAATCACAATCCACAACAAGAAGGTGCATTCACCGTTCAATCCTTGCCCAAACCAAATTACACCAACAAAAGAAACTACCGAGCGTCGTGTAAAGAGTAGCCTGAGTTTTACTCTCCTTTTTAATTTGTGAGGGGCCAATTTATATTTTGGATTGTGATATATTCAAATGTACGTCTAATTTGAACGATACATAATTGCTGCGACTCAAGTAAGCAAAAGTCACGTCCAGAAGTCATGTCAGTGGAAACGCATCCATACAGCAGTTTAACTATGAAACAGGAGCAGCTTCGGCAACAGAATGATTCTCTCGAGCTGTATCAAATTATTACAGGCATGTTCCCTGCTCATGATTCATAGACAAGGCACATCCCTGGAAAGTGCCAAGACATCAGGATTTCCTTTTGAGCGGTCCACGAATTAGCCAGTCATTGGTGCCGTATTGGTGTACTTTGAAACAGGTGGCAGCATTCTAAAACCAACAAAAATGGAGAAACAGAGCGGCAGATTACGCTACAAAACACAACTAGCGCTTCTCAGGTCATATCTGAGGCCGGTTCCCGAGCATCTGACCGACCAAGTTTGTCACCTGAAAAGAAAGCCCGCAAGACAGGGTTAGAATGCTGAGACATTAACTATTCACAATGGATAGAAACAAACTATTAGCAGGTACTACCTATCAATCAAGAAAATTATAGCCAGCTTAACGACATGGAAAAAATTTGACTGAGAACAATGGGATCTTAACCAGTAACCATAGCATAAGCAGATACATATAAAATCAGCATGCCTCGTATTTCTTAATAGATATTTACAGTAAAGGTTGTGGCATCAAAATTACCACGGTAACAAGAATATAGTGAACATAAATGTTTCAGTTTCCTTTGGATGGAGCTATGTTTGTTAGCGGTGCACTAGAAAAACGTGATTCTGTTCCAATCTCAAGTCCTGAAGTAGGCAAGACACCATTAAGGACACCTTTCACAAATTTGATGAGTGCAGTCATGCTACGATATACTCCAAGTCTAGCTACAACACTTTAAGCAACTGAATAAGAATAACAATGGATCCACAAAGAGAAACAGTATCAACAAACTTGCCTGCCAGTACTTTGAAACACATCGATCGATGCAACTGTTCTCACCCATATTGAGCTCAGCTTCTTTGTACCTGAAATAGAACAAACCCCCAGAAAAATGCATTGTCAAATCTAACAGGTGATAAACCCATCCTGATCATCATTAACAACGTGACATAAGTGTAAGCAATATAGATTGCTATCAATAGATGATTGATTGAGATACAAAGGGTACAAGTATATATATAGGCAAGGAGGTCAGGATGTGGTCTATCTAAACATAACGAACCAGCGAGATCCTTGCCTATCTCTAAACCAATCAAGGATATGCATGGCCACAGATCAGCAGTACCACCAGGCGCACATGCCTGAACCTACCACGTACACATGCACATATAACATGCTAACAATAAGAAGTTCCATGCTTGAGGTGTGTAATGCGTTGAAGTTGCCCACCTAGCTAAGTTATATGATTGATTACCCATAAATAAGATAAATGGAATTTTTTATTTGATTGCTATCTGTTACAAATGAACTAATGATTTGGTAACAGCACTATGCATAGTGATTTAAAAAAATTCAGTCATGCAAAACATGAGTTGATCATATCTGTACCTTTTCTCAACACACTTGTCGAAACAGGTCTGTGTAAGCCTGCAGAAAACAAAATGACACTATCAGAACAAGAGTAAATCGAACAGAAACCTAAATGATTCCACCCGTAAAAGGGCTGGATTGAGGAGTGATATAAGAGTCTTAAGTATTAAATTGTTAATTACCATAAACATGGAAGGCATTTCAGGACAACCAGGAAAAAAATATTATTACATTAACATTTCAGATAAGAGCGTCTTTGGTGGATGCAAGCCCTAATCATGTGAGGAAGATGTCATTATATAGGGAAAACCACTATATTCAACTTTTCTTGGGAAACATATTCAATTCCTTCAGTTAGTTGAGGATGTGGAAACAGAAGATGGAATTATTAATAATGATAACTTGATAAGCATATCTATGCTGAGTGCTAATACCATCCTAGACAGATGATCTTTCTCCTTGTTGCTAAAAAACGAGAGGCCATAAATAGTAAATGCAGAATCTCACTATATTCAATTCATATTTGTTATGAAAACTGGTATAGCAGCCAAAAAATGGCAGAACACATGTAGCCACTAGACAGGATATGAAAGACGACCTTGCAAATTTCAAGGCAAGCTTATAGTGACCAGGCTAAATAATTTCTGCCGTATTGCACTACTGGGATCAGTTTGTAATGCAAGGAGCCTCAGTTCACTGTAATCAAGTGCAAGGAAGTCCTCTTTTTCCAGGTAATGATCTCGAACAGCAAACATGCGGCTAACAACTATCTTTGTGAAATTAGTGATCTCAGGCAGGGCAAAAAATCTTATTACTCACCTATTGAAAAGATCAACCCTGTACTCCATCTCCTTCTCCGCCATCCCAAACATCTGTCCAGTGAAAGGCACATAGCACCCATCTCAGCAAGAGCAACAAATCCGAAAAAGGGAAGGAAGGCGCGTGAACATACCTGCTCCTTCTCGAAGTTGGTTGTACCGCCTTTCGCAGCCATTGCGGCACCTCACCTGCATAGAACAGAGGACACGAAGAAGCACAGAGCTCAAACTCCGAAGGAAAACAAGTCATCCAAAGAAGTACTGTAGTAGAGAATCACGGGGAGAAGCGGATGCTTACGGGAAGGAGAACAAAGCCCGAGATTCAAGCGGCGGCGGCGGCGAGATCCGATGTAGCAACCAGCAGCCGCGCCTCCGCTCTCCCTCGCCAAACTCTAGGGTTTTGTCCCTTCGCTTTTCCTCCGGCGGAACTGCGGCAGGAGACGAGGAGGAGGAGAGAGAGGCCGCGACTTCCAACGTGGGCCGCATCTGAATGGGCCTCTCAGCCCGAAAGGGCGCTCCGACAACCGGGGCCCACCTATGAGCCCAGTACGTTTTAATCGTCTTGTTCCAAGCTGCTCGCCTCTTTCCCCCGAAGAGGCCGTTCGCCATGAGCTTGGCTTATCCGCTCTTCCGGCTCCCGAGCCGCTGCTCCCTCGCGGTGGCGGCACTCGCGTCGTCGTCTCCGCCTCCCGTGTCGGTGACCCTATCGGCTTCGGCTTCGGCTTCCGCTGATGGAGGCGGCGGGAGTGGGGGTGAGCTCACGGCGCGGGAGAAGCGGCTGCAGAGGAGGAAGCTGCGGGAGCTGCGGGCGACGGACTGGAAGGAGGAGGTGCAGGACCGGCTCATCCACGAGCCGGCGAGGCGGCGAAAGAAGCCACCGAAGCGTTCGTGGCGGGAGGAGCTCAACCTAGACAACCTCGCCGTGCTGGGGCCGCAGTGGTGGCTCGTGCGCGTCTCCATGGCGCCCGGCACCGACTACGTCGACCTCCTCACCAAGGCCATCTCACGCCGCTACTCCGAAGTCTCCTTCAAGGTCTCGCTTCCTCTCGCTCTTTTCCTCCTGTCCGCGATCGTTAGTTTTACTGTTTGGTAGCGTCTGTGACGCGCAAATTAAGCACTGCTCTCACGAGCATTTTGCCGAACACCTTGTTCTAATTTTTGGCTGTCACATCATGTTGATACCAATTATGTTATGAGCAACATGACGGTGCAGAAGACCAGTAGTCGTGCGGCTATTAGAATTCCGCATCTAACCTGCAGAGGATAGAGTACTGTGTTGAAGGAGATTGAGAATAATTAAACTGTGAAACTGTATTAAAAAACCTGTAAATGTGGCTCTTTTTTTGGGAAGTATAATCATTGTGAAAATTGTTAACTTACTGTATGGTTCATGCTACTGCCAATCTTTGATTGTGGTGAGGTTTGGAGTAAGAGATCTTATACTCTGAAACTGTCCTGTTTAGCGTTTACTTCACTTGCATAGCATATACTTCTTTTTAGCATTTTATTTGTTTCTTACAACAATTTATTGCAGATTTATAATCCATCCATCCAAGTCAAGAGGAGACTGAAAAGTGGCGCAATCAGTGTCAAATCAAAGCCTCTGCATCCTGGGTTGGTCTTTCTGCATTGCACCTTGAACAAGGAGCTTCATGATTTCATCAGAGACACAGAGGGCTGTTATGGTTTCATTGGAGCTACAGTTGGTTCTATGTGAGTATTTCACTGAATCTTTCCATTCCTTGACTTTTGCTCTTTTTTTGCTGGCACATATTTTTACTGGCTTGGTTATTATTCTTGTTTTTAGGTGGATAGTTTCATATTGTTTTTGGAATTATCCAGTTATTGATTATAAACTGGAGTACTTGACCTTATATTGCATCTCATCTTTTAAATTTTTGAGCAAGACTTGAAACTACGTGTAACTATGTCCAATTAGATGTATGCCATTCTTCAACATACTTCTGTAATGACCAGGATATTGTTTGCAAGAAAAATGATGATCGCAATAATTTGCCTGGCGTAATTGTAACAACTGCACACGAAGTATTCTAATCACTGCAATCATATACTGCCACATTAGTACTAAAGCAGATCATATCTCCTTATTGTTTCTTCTATGATCATTCATTCATTTTTCTGATCTCCACTTCTACCTGTCTTCGTATTAATATACTAATGTTCCTACTATGCAGCAAGAGGCAGATTAAAAAGCCAAAACCTATTCCACTAGAAGAAGTTGAATCAATTATTAAAGAAGAAAAAGAGGAACAAGATAGAGTTGACAGAGAATTTGAAGAAATGGAGAACATGGGAAACGTTGATTCTTTCAGTAAACCTGTTGAAGAATCTGAACTTATGTTAATGAATAAGATCAAGAAGCAGTTTAAGAAGTCATCCTCGAGAGGGGGCACCAGCCATGGTGCGTTTTCACCTGGTGCTACTGTACATATTATCTCTGGGCCTTTCGCAGATTTCACTGGTTCCATACTTGAAGTTAATCGCAAAAACAAGAAGGTTGGGCTGATTTTAGATATTAATCTTAGTGAACTAGTATCTATTTGTGTGATTATTTTCCAATGCCTTCTCTTCTAGTATTGTTTGATTATCTAAGAATTCTTACCTCTCGCAGGCCACTGTCCAGTTGTCACTTTTTGGGAAAGAGAGCTTTGTGGATCTAGATTTTGATCAAATTGAGGCGGTTGAAGTGGACGGCAATGATAGTAAACTATGAGGTATGAAAATGCCTATAAATCCTCATTTCTGACATTGGCAAACATGCTATGGTTGTAGACGTGATCAGAAAAGGGCATCTAACTTCGGGAGTTACATAAATAGGATATCAAAAGGAGCTCCTTGTTCCGAAAAAGGGTTAATGAAAGAAATAGTATATCTGGAGCATTTCATTATTATGATTGTACTATGATAGAACATCCATTCATTATTATCGCGCTGCTTTGATTTGTGCCCTGCCATTTACTAAACATCTAACTTGATACCGTATATATATTTTTTTCAAGCCATATAAGTAAGCGCAATTTTGGCACAGTTTGACAAAATTTCAGGATTCCATCATATATCAAATTGGTTCTCTTTAGATATTATTTTAGCTCCTCCATACTTTACCTGCAGGAGACCAGTTTCTCACTTTTGTGTTTGGTGTAGCAGGTATCTTGTGTTTGTGCAGGATAGCTTTTTATCAACACTTGAGGTCCCCAGCTGGAGGCTGGGAGAATGAAGCAGGTATTTTTGGTGGGTGGATAGTGGACTATTGAAGAGCGACTTACCAGCAAGACAAACAGTTATACATGAGCTGCCGTCGAAATTAACTGGTAAGTTCTGAGTTCAGTAGGTCAAGTAGCATGCGTTCTATAACCTTATTCCATTGAAATTGACTTTCACTCTCTTTCTTTTCTTTTTTTGTCAGGAGTTACTGAAATGCAAGTTTATAATTAATGAGGATTCAGGATTTGAGAAATCATTGACTTCCACTAGGTTGCTCACATTTCGCCTAAATGTAGAAAGCAATATTCCAATTTTGTCGGACATGTAGGTTATCAGTTTCATGTTTTTATCATCACGATTCGTTTATAAATAATTGAGATCGAAATAGAGTTCTGAGTTTGTCAGCGAATGTTTTATTAGAGTATTTGGAACATCATGCACTGTGCATATAGCAACCTTGGTCACCTGGACGCTGCAGGCTTGCTTCGTTCTGAACTAGTATGGGCGTATGGCACTATGGCAGACAGAGATGGCTTTGTAGAAAGAGACCCAACTCAATTGTTTAGCCCAAAAGCTTAGGATTACGAACAAGACAAGCTTCCGCCTTTTTGCTTTATCTTTCCCTGTTTCCATAGATCTGTACTCAAAATGAAATCCTGGGGAAAGAAAAAAAATGCATTCTTTGCACCAAACTTCTCCATCATGTTCATCATCATGCATTCACTGGCATAATCTTCAGACAAATTAATCAAAGATCTTGATGGAGAACAGTAGCAGTTCCCCTTTGTCATGCATAAACAGAGTAACAGCAAACCATGAATACCTTTTATGGCGAGAGGTGCCCCTTTGATGTCACTACAACAGAATGGTCCATCGCCCATTTACCCTCGTACCTACAAAGTCAAATCTCCATAGCTGCATCTGAGTATGATCGTAGCCATAACTAGTTAACTACCTATCACTAATGTGCATCAGGAAACGGTACCGGTGATTACCGAACGATGACGATACATTCAATTCCAAGTCCTCTTACACATGGTGATTCTTCAGAGAAAAAAGGCAATCTAGATTAAGGAGCAACAGTGAAATTCTATGGAGCTAGTACAGTACTACCACTGTTCTTCACCAATGATCTGCCAGCTACTCCAGCTCCAGCATGGCACCCACCAGCGATCGTGCAGCTTCTTCCCCGCCATCGGAGGTTGATCGATCCGTGGACCATGGCGCTGCGCCATGCATCGGCCTGTCGTCACGGTCGGCCACCACGCGGCACCAGGTAGACCCGGGCGCGCACGACGGCGCCATTCCCCAGCCGGAATCCCGGCGCCACCGCGAACCCGACGACCATGCCCGCGCCGGCGCGCGGTGGCGCTCCGGCCACGCTCTCCATGTACTCCGGGTGGAACTCGGCGCCGCGGCCGGCCTCGAAGTGGCTCGGCGGCGGCTCCAGCGCGAACGCCAGCAGGTGCAGCATCCACACGGCCTTGGCCGCGCGCAGGAACTCCCCGTAGAACGGCGTCCGCGGGTGCGCGCCGCCGTTGACCACCCTCCGGTGCTCGCCGTCCCCCAGGATGGCCTCCTCCACGCGCGGCGGCAGGAGGGACGCGAACTTGGCCGCCGCGTAGCGGCCGAAGGCGCAGGTCGGGAGCACCCCGAGCAGCTCCGCGGGCTCCATCCCGCGCATGTCGCGGAACTGCGTGTAGCGCTCCCGCCGGAACGCGGCGGGGTCGAGCAGCGACGAGAGCGAGCCGTCCAGGTAGAAGGACTCGTGCTCGAAGCCGCCGAGGAGGGAGCGCGTGACGTGCGCCTCCAGGGCGTGCTTGGCCAGCTGCGGGGAGGAGACGGGGATCTTGGTGAGGGACCGGGTGGCCGCCGCGACGTCCACCCCCGCCGCGCGCATCAGCTGGAGGAGGTGCCCCGCGAACGCCCGCGTCGCGGCGCGGGCCTGCTCGGCGCAGGTGGTGAAGAGCTCCGCCGTGGGCGCGCCGCCGCCGGGGCCGTTCTGCTTGGACGGGTGGTGGCGCCCGTTGCGGCGGGCGGTGGCGGCGGCGAGCTTCTCCTTGAGGCCGTCCACCTCGGCCTGCTTGGACTGGAGCTGGCGCTGGAGGTCGTCGAGCGCGGCCTCGTACGGCGCGACGGCCTCGCGGAGCGGCGGCGCGGAGGGGTTGGGCCGCGGGATGTGGCCCGCGGCGGCGGAGCGGCGGAAGCGGTCGCGGAGGCGCGCGAGGTGGCGGAGCTCGGCGACGACGGCGGCGTCGGCGGCGCGCATCTTGTCGGGGTCCCAGGGGCAGTGCGCGCCCTGGAGCGCCGAGTACGCGCGCCGCACCCCGGAGACCGCGTCGAACACCTCCGCCATCAGCGCCTCCGCGTCGCGGGCGCGCTCGGCGCCTTTGGCCGACGCCGCCGCCGCCGCCGCCGCCGTCTTCCCCTCCTCCCGCTCCCCCTCCTCCCAGATCTTGAGCTTCTCCTCCTCCTCCTCCTCCTCGACCTCCGCCGCGGAGGGGGACTGCCGGCACTTCTCGCTGCCGGAGACGGCGTCGGCGAAATCGGCGAACGGGTCCTCGTCGTCGTCGTCCAGATCGCTGTCGACGGAGTCGCGGATGGTGTAGTTGCAGGGAAGGCGGTTGGACAGGCACGAGGTGGCGACGCGATGGATGAGGTCGCCGACGGTGACCGGCTTGCTCGCCATTTCGCCTTGCGCTGCTCCGGCCTCCCCCACCTCCGCCGCGTGCTGCGGCCGGCTGCTCGCTTTGCTTTGAGTGTGATCAGTGTGGGGAGAGCCGAGAGCGACAGGAAAAAGATGCGGAGCACTGTGCGCCAAAAATGGGAGTGTGGGTGGGTCGTGGATTTAAGAGGCCAGCCCGACACGGAAGCCAAATTCAGGAGGCAGATGCCTTGTGGAAAGCAAGGTCGGGTAGATGAAGACAAAGGCAGATGAGCTGGGAGATTGCTTGTTCAACCCCCAGCTGCATGCACCATCAATTCTCCTCCTAAAAAAACTGCTACTACGAGGAGAATGAGATCCCAGATTTTGATCCTGATATAAACGTAGTTTAAACAGAGATCTTTCTCTTTAGTTACTGTGTGTTACTTGCTGTAGTTACTGTGTGTTACTTGCTGTACTCTGCTACGTTTCACTGCTTTGGTTTCTTGATCAATGTAGGGATTTTCATCTAATGGTGGTCGGCATCACAATGAAATGGAGCGAGTCAACCCAAGTTTATCATACCACCAGCAATGGCGTGTAAGGTGGTGTTAGATGTTAGAACTGGGAGGTTGAATTTGAGAGTAAAATGTCACTTCGTAATCATTGCGCTACTGTAGCATTTCGTTTGTATTTATAAAAAATTATCCAAAAAATGATTAATTAGGCTCAAAATATTCGTCTCGCAGAGTACAACAAAACTGTGCAATTAATTTTTAATTTTATCTATATTTAATACTCTATGCATGTTATGACATTTTGATGTGATGATGAATCTTTTTTTGCATAGTGTATTTGGGAGTGACTTTTTGGAACTAAACGGGCCCTAAAATGTTCGGCATTAGTGTAGCTCTGACCTCCATAATTTTTAGCATTATGCTAGCCCGGATCATACGGCTAGGCATGTGATCTTTCCTAGGGTCCTTCCAAGATGGCGACCGTGGAAGCACACTTGCATCATAGTGATCGCCAATTATCACGCGCCTATTACGAGATGCCTAAGTTTTGCATCCGCTCCTGATCTCAGCGCGTTAACTCTTTTAATTGAGTTTGGGCTTTCATGAGCATTGAACAACACCATCATCAATCGCATTCGTAGGCTGTTGTCGTGGGTCCAAATCACCCCAATCGAAATTTATTAGTTGGACCATGGGCCCTGGCATGGCTTTCCTCTACCCGACCCGTCATTTCAATCAGGGCCGTCAGGATCTCCTCCGCTGGCCTTGTCACCGCGATCTCGGAATTTTTTGGGCTAATCACGGATTAAAGCCCAGGGGCACGGGCACGGGCACCTACTACCTCCTCCGGATCCAATAAGCGGGGCCCGTTCATTGAGCTCATCGCCTAGAACCCACCTGTCAGTATTGACCGGTAACTTTGCAGGGAGGCCCTCGTCGGCTTTGAGATTTCCGAGTTCCGACCCGCTGGCTTCGAGTTGGTTCGTCGTGCTCGCTGGCCCGCTCCGACCACTCCACCCCAGTCGCACACGCCGCGCGAGATCCCCATCCCCGCGCCCACCTCCCAGCACTCCGGCGCGGCCGCGCGTGAGCCCTAGGGAGGGCCGGGGGTTTATCCGCAGATGCGGCCCCTCCTCGCCCTCGCCGCCGCGTGCGCCCTCCTCGTCGCCGCCGCGGGCGTCGCTGGAGCCGCGGCGGAGGCGGCGAAGAACTCCACCAACAAGTTCCGGCAGCGCGAGGCCAGCGATGACATGCTCGGCTACCCTCACCTGTGAGCACGGCGCCCTCATCCTTCCTTCTCACCCTCTAGATTTGGAATTGCCGCTGGATCCTTGGGAGCGGGAGCTATCGGATTGGATCATTGGTCGTTGCCTGTGGGGAGCGTTAGGATTAATGGATTTAACAAGTTCCTGGTTGCCGTGTTAGTGTGCTACTGATATCGATTTAGGTAACGTTGAAGATGCCTGGTGATCACCTGCCTGTTTCTTCGTTCTAGAATTGCGGGTCCTAGCTTTTCATTTGGTCTGTACAAGTTAAAAATTCGAATCATCATCTAGCATACTCCATTTAAAAATGGAAGGACAGGCAACTGTTGCCTGATTTGAGCATTATGGTCAATTTTGAGTACCTTGAAATTGCTACTAGCCTACTATAGCCTTACTCATATTCCAGAAGATCAACTACTGTAGTCCTCTAATCCCATCCATAATCTACACAAGAATTATATGGAAGAAGTCTGGCAAGGTGAAACTTTTTCTGTGCACGTAAAGGCTCGCATGACGACCACAGCCTAGTCAAAGCTGATATTATATGCCATTTCAAGTAAACGTGGATAAATCTGAATATCACTTGAGGTTTGTTGTTTGATCATAAATTTATAGTGAACCTTTGACATTGTAGCTTTCTATCTGTAAGCATATGTTCTAGTATGTTCCCGTGCAGATCATCTCAGTGATTTTACTATTAATATTAACTGTAAGCTGTTTCTTATATTATAGCTTTACTTGCATTTAATTGAAATTTGTTGCATTACACATAGAAATCTGAGCTAAAGCCCAAACAAGGAGCCAACTATGTACTTATTTAGTTCAAGGCCTAGAGCTTGGGTTGTTCCTTTAAATAACAAAAATGCATTCAACTAATTTCCGCTAAGTTCATATCTGCAGAAGTGAACTTAGGATGCAAGTTTATTAAGGCTTGCCACAATATTTGTGGCAAGACTCATAAGGATTTTGACATATCTAAGTACTATGTAAATTGCAAACAACACCTTTAATGTCAGTTAATAATGGTGGCCATCTATATGAATTGCTTTATGCACCCAAGAAGTTTATCTATGTACTATCTTATAGAGATGAAGATGCTTTATTGAAGAGCAAATGTCCGAAGCATGTCGAGCTGAGGTGGCAGACTGAAGTTAGTTCCAGCATTTATGCAACCCCCTTGATCGCTGATATCAACAGGTAAAAGATATTTTTCACTTAATTTGGTGTCAGTCTTTAGCATCACACCACTGGTGATCTGTGTCAGATATCTTTTTCTCTATATTCTGTTGTTGCCGCAAAAACCACCTTAATCCTTTTATACCTTTTATTTCTTTGCTCATGCGTTGGATGAAATTATTGCGCCATGCACTGAAACAACGCCAACTTCAAACAGCATTATTGCAAAATTAAATAAGTGCAGCATTGTCATGACCAGTCTAATTGTTTCTTCTATTTGATTTTCTCCCCCAAACCACCACTCAAGTGAACACTGTATGCAGTTGATGTTTTAATACATTTTCCTTAATAAGACGTCATTATAAATACACTCTTATTGAGCCTTTTTCTTTTGTGCAGTGACGGGAAATTGGAAGTAGTGGTGCCATCATTTGTTCATTACTTAGAAGTTCTTGAAGGCACTGACGGAGACAAACTGCCAGGTGTTGGTTCATTGCCATTTTATATTGTTAGCTCTTACAGATTCTGAAAAAAAGTTTCATCTGTACCTAATTATTGTTTGTGATGTCCTAAGATCCTTTTAGCTCCTGAAAAACCTTAAGCGAATTTCTCTTGTTAACATGGTAAAACAAATTGGTTTGGTGTTCTGTTCTTGTTAAATTTTTTTTGCTGTATGCTTTGCAGGATGGCCTGCATTTCATCAGTCAAATTCTCATTCAAGTCCTCTTCTATATGACATTGACAAGGATGGTGTACGGGAAATAGCTTTGGCAACTTACAACGGTGTAGTGAATTTCTTTAGGTAAGGAACTCTATGAAGGTCACTTTTATGTATTCATGTTAAATGCCGCGATATTTATTTGTTTGTTATATAGGGTATCAGGTTATGTGATGATGGACAAGCTTGAGATACCTCGTAGGAAAGTACGTAAAGATTGGTATGTTGGGCTAAATCCAGATCCAGTTGACCGCTCCCATCCAGATGTTCATGACAGTTCAATTGCCAAAGAGGCTGCTTCTAAGGAATCTTCCCCAGTAGACCAAAATAAATCAGGTATCCAAGAATCTGCTATGGGAAGAGACTCTTGTTTTTGCATCTCATGATAAAGCTTAACTTCTAGTCATGTAGCTCCATTGATTTCAGTTAGCAGAACTGTATGATGTCATGAAGCTAGAAATCGAAACTTGCTTTTAAGGAGAAAAATAGTTACATGTATGCTGCAGTACCAAACTATACAAACTGATGTGGATAGTGGACTATCTATTCATTCTGTTGATGTAAAATTATGTAAGAAACATCCATTTTGATGTTATTTATTTATGTCTATCATTGTAGGAAGTATGCAGGGAGGTGAGGCCTTGAAAAATGTATCTGAGCAACACTCAGCTGAAACAAAACCTAATTCTACCCAGGCGCAAGGGAATATGGAGTTGTTGAACAATGTTAACAACACTAATTCTGGGAACATCTCCAGTGTTACTACTGCAGCAGAAAATGCATCACATATTCAGAGACGCTTGCTTCAAACAGCTGATAAAAGTAATGACAAAACAGGAAGCTCAAAAACTCAGGAAAGTGATTTGGGGGCAAAAGAAGCAGCCACTGTTGAAAACAATGAGCCTCTAGAGGAAGATGCTGATGCATCATTTGATTTGTTTCGAGATCCAGAAGATCTACCTGATGAGTACAATTATGATTATGATGACTATGTTGATGAATCCATGTGGGGTGATGAGGACTGGAAAGAACAAGAACATGAGAAAGCGGAAGATTATGTGAGCATAGATGCCCATATCTTGTCCACCCCAGTAAGTGAAGCTTCCGTTTCGTTTTGCTTATGTTTTCAGCCCATTTAGTAAATAGACTTGAGTTGTTATCCACATTCTTCTACAGGTAATTGCAGATATTGACAAAGATGGTGTACAAGAAATGGTGATTCCTGTGTCATACTTCTTTGATCAGGAGTAAGGCTTCTTTCCTTGCTACAAACACATCCTGCTAGTTACTCATGACTTCAAATTAATTAAAGTTTTGTGCATAAATATAATGGACTTGAGGTTTCTAACTTAAACTGTTTGTCTTTCAACATGAATTTGAAGTTGAGCAACCCTGAAAATGAAAAAAGAAACATTTGTATCTTTTATGTCCTGTGGTATCATGTACAATTTGTGTCCCAAGAATGAAATAGCAAAACTTTGTTTCTCATTTCTCATGTGTTGGTCTCATTCAGATTGAACCTTCGCTTCCCTGAATCATGCTATTTTCCTTTTGCAAAACTGGCAGGCATATATTTTTGGTGCATAAAAATCTGCCAAACTGGGTGTCTGATAGTAGTGCTGTGTTATCTTTGGTGCCAATTCTAAGTGTCTGTGAGTGACTTTGCTACACTATTAATCTTCTGGCTTTTGTTGGCAGATATTATGGCAACGCAGAACATGCAAAAGAATTAGAAGGAATTGACATTGGAAAATATGTTGCAAGCAGTATAGTTGTCTTTAACCTTGACACACGGCAAGTTAAATGGATTGCGGACCTTGATTTAAGCACCGATACTGTAAATTTCCGTGCTAGTGTATATTCCTCTCCAACTGTGGTTGATCTGGATGGCGATGGATATTTGGACATCCTGGTTGGAACTGCATATGGCTTGTTTTATGTTATTGATCATCGCGGTAAGTGTTTGTCTCATAATATTAGTGATTGGTCCCAAAGCAGCTTTATTCTGAGCTATTTTCCCTATATTTTGTTATAGATAGTGCTATTTATTGATGCTTTTCCTACATACTAAATTCCAAAATCACAGCTTTCTTAACTAGAATAGTGCTATTTATTGATGTTGTTACAGATAGTGGGATGATAATCCACTGTGGTAGAGAGTAGGGCTCACCAGTCCACTGGTTGTGTTCCTGGCTGAGCCACCACTTCAGAAGAAAAATAGGATACTGGATGCAAAAAAGAGATTGGACAAAGCAATTTGTTCCCTAGTAATAATCACATTGGTTGAAAAAAAGAGAAAAGTAATAATCAGTTTTGAATTTGTCTGTACTGAGTTCTGAGTGTCTTGGGTACCTGGGTGTGTGGTGTTGTATATTTGGTACTTCTTTTAATGAATGACACACAGCTCTCCTTAAGAAAAAAACAGTTTTGTAACATGCTATTTTTCTTTGGAAAATTAAACTGTAAGTCACTGAAATCCTCACTAGAATATGAATTACCATCCTTTAGACCTGTTGCCTTCTGTGAACTGCTAGGCTATTTATATGTAAAACATCCATATCCTCTTATATTGATTTTGTCAATTAGGTCAAGTTAGGAACAAATTCCCTCTTGAGATGGCTGAGATCCATGCACCAGTCATTGCTGCCGACATCAATGATGATGGCAAAATTGAGATGGTTACAACTGATTCCCATGGAAATGTAGCAGCATGGACTGCAGAGGGAGAAGAAATCTGGGAAGTGCATCTAAAGAGTCTAATTCCACAGGCAAGTTTCACTAGTTTCTTTTATAGGATCTTGATGTATTTCTCTTCGTAATATTCCTTGTGTCTATAATGTATGGCAAGTCACCACATATCTTGTGAGTACACTGCAATGACTGCATGTGCTGAAGCTGCATTCTTAGTTGCAATACATACATCCAGGATCTTGCTTAGTTTGTTTTACTTAGATATTCTACCACTTGGGCTTAAACTTATTCTATTTCTATCACTATATTTTGGCTGACTGAGAAAAATATAACTTGGTTTCAGTTCAAAAGAAGATACTACATATGCTTTCTACTAATTCTATCACCATCTTTTAATTGACTGACTGAAAACAATATAACTTGGTTTCAGTCCAAAAGAAGATACTACATATGTTTTCTACTAATTCTATCGCCATCTTTTAATTGACTGACTGAAAACAATATAACTTGGTTTCAGTCCAAAGAAGATATCATATATGCTTTCACCTCAGCATTTCCTTTTCTTTTATATTTCTTCTGTTACTTGGCTATGATTTTTTTGAATGCAAATCTTATAATAGTAATAATAATAATAATTTATTATTATTATCATATGATGACAGCGGCCTACCGTTGGTGATGTCAATGGAGATGGCCACACTGATGTTGTGGTCCCAACTGTGTCGGGAAACATCTATGTTCTTAGTGGAAAGGATGGCTCAAAAATTCAACCTTTCCCATATAGAGCACATGGAAGAATCATGAGTCCTGTTTTACTGCTCGACATGAGCAAAAATGAAAAAGATGCAAAAGGGCTAACTCTTGCTACGACATCATTTGACGGTTATTTATATTTGATTGAGGGATCAAGTGGCTGTGCGGATGTTGTTGACATTGGAGAAACCTCGTATGCTATTTCTTCTTTGCTTCGCAATATGTATATCATTGTTGAGGATTTGGTACTGCACCTACTTCAATAAAAAGGCTTATTGTTGCACTTTGACTGGCAGGTACACTATGGTTTTGGCTGACAATGTAGATGGTGGAGATGACCTTGATCTTATCGTTACCACTATGAATGGCAACGTCTTCTGCTTTTCCACTCCCTCACCACACCATCCTCTCAAGGTAGTCAATCTGTTTTTGTAGGTCTTCATTTTACTTGTCATCTTGGCCAACACTCTTGTAGCGTAGTGCTAAGCTCTCCATTAAGATTTTTATTCTTCCAATGTTTGGATATTTAAACTTTTAAACACTTGGTCAGCATAACAGAGAGAACTTATTCTCTTTTTTTCTGGATCAAACTTCTCATTCTAATTTGATGGTAGGAGTGGAGATCATCAAACCAAGGAAGGAATAATGCCGCATATCGGTACAACCGTGAAGGTATTTATGTGAAGCATGGCTCCAGGACCTTCCGTGACGAAGAGGGCAAAAATTTTTGGCTAGAGTTTGAGATTGTTGACAAGTACAGGGTGCCCTACGGGAACCAAGCTCCTTACAATGTGACGGTATATTCTCTCAGCCCAAAGCCTCACACGAGGAATAGGCTAAAACGTGTGTGCTAACTTTAACTACCTTTGTTTTGTGGTTCAATTTCAGGTAACTTTACTTGTTCCCGGGAATTATCAAGGAGACAGGCGCATTGTGGTCAGTAGTGTGTATCATCAACCAGGGAAGCACCGAATGGTGCTTCCCACTGTTCCTGTTAGAACTACTGGAACTGTGCTCGTGGAGATGGTTGATAAAAATGGGCTGTATTTCTCTGACGAGTTCTCACTCACCTTCCACATGCATTACTATAAGCTGCTGAAATGGCTTGTGCTACTGCCAATGCTTGCGATGTTTGGTGTTCTCGTGATCTTACGGCCCCAAGAAGGTGCACCATTGCCATCATTTTCACGGAATATTGACTAGTGATCAATACCGGGACCCCATTGAAGAAGATGAAGCAACTTAGTGTGTCCCCAACGTTCCCATGACAGGGGGACTTGTTGTGTTTACACTGTAATATACTGGGGAGTTAAATATGCACAGAAAACCTGCAATTTGTTGCTCCCCAACAGTTAACAAGTTCAAGGATTATAGATTCACAATAGATCCATTCAGTTTTGCAGAAGAATTTTGTACACACTTAGCCGTTTTCTAATTGTTGATGCATTGGACTGGATCATCCGAAGCCTGAGCCTATTGTCACCGTGCTTTGCTGCATATCTCGTGCTCGATTTGCTGCCGAGTGTTACTCCTTGAAATGGCATTCTTGTTGATCTGGGAAGGACAGCTCAGTGAAGCGCTTCCGTCCCATTTTTCTGTCAGGAACACATTTATGAGGTCGATGCTGTATATCCGTATTTGCTGCAGTGACCAGATTACTGGAATTATACATATAATCGAATGTTATCGAGAATCATGCAACTTGTGTTTAAAATCTGCAGCAAAGTTTTGGTAGTCTTCTCACTGACCAAAATGAGATTTTTGCTCGGTGCACGAGTTAGATTTACGTACAAATACTTCAAGTGCATGATAGATTTATAATTTTGATACGATCAATCCCCCATTTGGCAGGCAGTTCGGAAATCACAGCTTATATATATGCTAGTTACATGTTCAAATCAATCAATCCAAGCAAGCATCATCTCATCCAACTACTACAGCCTCTATTTGCTTTACACAAAATTACTATGCCAAACTACTACCTGACGACCCACTCGTCGCTCCGGTCCTCCGCCACGGCGGCGCAGCGCGGCTCTTCCCGGCGGTGGTACTCCCTCCGGATGGTCCACAGCACCTCCGTGCACCGCCGCATCGACGGCCGGTCCTGCCTGGCCGCCGCCACGCACTGCGCCGCCAGCGCCAGCATCCTCTCCACGGCCGCCACCGACGCCGGGCTCCGCCGCATCCTGGGGTCCATGGCCACCACGGCTTCCCCTCCCCTGCACTTCTGCAGCGCCTGCATCGCACGGCACCGGCATGACCGTGAGCATCCAAGCTCTGCACCGGCTATAAGATAATTCTCCGACTCGCTTCGTTTCTTACCCATTTGGTGGTGAGCCGGGCCTCGCCTCCGCGGCTGCGCTCGACGGGCGGCCGGCCGGTGACGAGCTCGACGAGGAGGGCGCCGAAGGAGAAGACGTCGCTCTTGTCGGTGAGCTGGTACGTGCTCAGGTACTCCGGGTCCACGTACCCGGCGGCGCCCTTCGCCGGCGTTCCATCCGAGCCTGTGCCTGAGCCCGAGACGGAGGCCACCGTTCCCGACAGCCCGAAGCCGGTCACCTTCGCCGCCAGCGCGTCGGTCAGCAGCACCACCGACGACCGGATGCCTCCATGGATGATCGGATGGTCTGCAGTTTCCAATCAGATCACGTGACTTTCAGAGAATCAGACAGACAGGTCCATTTTTTGTTCCTTCTCTAGCTTATTATTTGTTTCACCGTGCCTGGCAACAATCATGTATGTCACAGTTTGATCTCAAGAACATATATGGAATAGAGTTCGTACCTTTGTACTCGTGCAGGTAGTTGATGGCATGAGCAACGTCAATGGCGATGCTGAGCCGTTGTTCGAGTTCTAAACCATTTCCGCAGGATTCTGGAATGTTTTCGCGTTGCGAAACCTGGTTGATCAGTACCCTCCTAGACTGATAAATGATACTACTTCGATACAGATACTATTACATTAACAGAACAGTTTGTAACATTGTGGTATAATCAATTGGATGATCGATCTGTGCAAGGGAATGAGGGATGCATACCATCCAAGTGTTCCCTCAAGGAGCCATTGCTGACGTACTCGAGGACAATCAGACTGTCATCGCTGCGCTCGAAGAATCCGAGGAACCTCGCCAGATTCTTGTGCTCGATATTCTGAAGAGTCTCAAGCTCCTTCCAGAGTTCAGCTGTTAGATACTGTCCATTCAACTGCGGCAACAGAATAGCAAGTTATTACTAAATCCAGTGCCACTGCAATTTTACATGCTCTATGAACAATGAAGACTATGCCTGTTCTCCGATTCCTAACCTTTCTGACACATTTGACGGCAATCTGAGACCCATCCTTCAGTTTTCCTCTGTACATATAGCTTGAACCCCCTTGTTTTATTATGTTCTTTTCGCTGAAATTTGAGGTCGCCTTGGATACATCAGCCATGGTGAGAGGCCTACCTTCTTGCCATGATCCCACTGCACTCAATTCGCCAACAAATCCACACACTCAGAATCTGAACATTCTAATTCTGGTTCGGTGCTAAATTTAATCAAAGAAGTCTGCTTCATTTCAGCCATGCTAGAGTTCCAATTCAACAGTAGTCAGAATCAAGAAGGAATTTTATTTCCAAAAAAAAAGAGAATCAACAAGGAACCTACTGAAGAAGAGGTAGGAGGAACAAAAAAAAGTAAAATTACCTGAATCTATGGAGACATGGCACTCTGCGGCTCTGCTCCTCACCTCCTCTTCCTCGGTCTTGACCTGGACCCGCGGCACGAAGCAGCTGAAGACGCCGGCGAACCCCTGCACCGCCGCCTTGAACGAGCCGCTCCTGCTCACCTGCGAGGAGGACCGAGCGCTGTAGGAAGAGAGCTGCCGGCCGTAGACGTCAGGCGAGCGCGGCGGCGGCGCCGGCGGCCGACCGTGATCGTAGGAAGGCCGGTGGCCGTGAGCGCCGGCGGCGCCTCGCGGGAGCTCGCCGCTTCTCCTGCTGCTGCTGCTGGACTGCCTCCTCGATGCTGCCATGAGGGGAAGCTCTCATCTGGTGCTGACCACTTCATCTCCCCTCGGTTGCAACTGCAGCTGCGTTGATATCGGCGACGACTCAGAAAGGAGACGTGGATGCTGTTGCTGTCCGGCAGCTGCTGGGTCAACGGGGCATGCCTCGGAGACCTGCATATTTATTGCTCATCCCAGGTCCATTTCGTGACAGTACCAATGGTTGCTTGAGAAGGTACAAGTACAACCACGACCGTGTTTTATTACAACTGTTGTTTAAACTCTGATGGAAATATTATGTTGGTCGTTCAAGGATATGCATGTGAATGGAACATTTTTTACGAGGAATGGGAGAACATTCTGAAACGGCACGGAATTATTTGTTGATCGATCAGGTTTGGAAGAGCGAAGAACGTGCGGTGCGCTGTCATGGTTTGGTTGGTACGGACGTAAGTAGGCAACCAGACTTGGTCAGATTAGCACAAATCTCTAATGCGTGCAGCGGATCGTTGTATATGGTTATCTGGTGTAATCAAGCTTTTGTGGATACGATAACGAACCGTGTACTTTTCTTGTCCAGTTCAACGAAGCTCGCGATCAAAATTTAAGGGGTGTTTGGTCCCTGACTAAAGTTTCAGTCCCGTCACATCGAATAAAAGAATGCTAATTAGAAGTATTAAATATAGATTAATTACAAAATGCATTACATAAGCCAGGACTAATTTACGATATGAATCTATTAAGCCTAATTAGTCCATGATTAGATAAAATAATGCTACAGTAATAATTTAATAATTATGTATTAATTATAGGTTAATTAGACTTATTAGGTTCGTCTCGCGGAGTAGATATGACTTATGTAATTAGTTTTATAATTAATTTATGTTTAGTGCTACTAATTGTCACTTATTTGAGGAACTAAATTTTAGTCCTTAGGATCCAAACACAGCCTTACGAAGAAAGAGAGGGGAACGAGAGTGATGAGCTCTTGTGAGCTCTCTGCGTGTATCTATTTTTGTCCAAATCAATCGAGTCGAGGTTTTTTTTCTTGGTCTTGGCGAGGAACTCGTAACGCATTAACGTAGAAATAATCCTATTTTGTTTCGAGGTCGATCATTGTACAGCATTTCAAGCAATCCAGGCCGTCCGATCGAGGCGTGCGTGCACACGCACCCGATCAACGCCCGGCTGGTAACGGACCCACGGGCCACGGCTCGCGCTTCAACGTCTGGGCGAGCCGGCGAGGGCGCCGCCGGAGAGCGTCGGGCGCCATCGGTGGCGCCGGCGCCGCGGGAGTTGCCGGCGACTGGCCGGTGGTGCTCCGTGCCGCCGCCGCACCGTACGTAGGGACTGGAGCTTGCCTCTCGGCCGGCTCTTGCTGCTGCTGCTGCGGCGGCGGCGGCGGTGCCGGCTGCACCTTCCGGCCGCCTCGCGTTCCATGCTGCTCGGCGGCGGCGGCGGCCTCCATTCGATCACAGAGGCTGTTGGTATAATGGTATGTATGATGCGTCACCAAGAAACTGATCGTTCGCTTGTCACCGATCCGAGCTTGCGTTGCGGCGATCTAGCCGCCATTGTCATGCATCGTTCTCTCGTCTCGTCCATCGATTAGCTTGCATTGGTTCATGGATTGGATTATCCATGAGCCCCAAATTTGAGGAACATTCAAAAGCTAATGGTTGCCCGCAAAAAAAAAAGCTAATGGTTATCTTTAATTCATGGATTGGTATGCTGAGTTGCGGGTACTACGTAATCGATCAAGATGGCACCCACCGAGGGAAGGAGGGGCTTGATGTAAACCATGCTCGGTGGGTGCGCCCTCGCAGCCCGCGTTGTAAAACTTTCTAATTCCATCTTCATAATACAAAGATACGCAGCTCTCATGCGTGTTCTTGAAAAAGAAAATTTTAGGATGCACGACATAACAATTAATAAACGGTGACCACGGTATCTGGTAAGCTCTGCATCTCTATTCTATGTTTTCAATTCTCGATTTGGTACTATGTATGTCGGTACAAAATGGAACAACGCATGAACATGCTTACTCCAGAGGACACCAACATATGTTACTCCTGTGTTTACTCACTGCTAGATGATTTCAGCTCGGTACCTAAGAATCATTCACTTTCAAATGATAAAAAAGTGAAAGATTTTTTCTACTCCAACTGCATATAGTCAGCAAGACTACCCTCAGCTCCAACAGCAAAAAGAAAGAACAGCTGTCCAAGCATTTCAGATTTCTCCTCTTTCCTCTTCCCTCACAGCAAAATACCGGCCGATCCATATCAAATTCTTTCAATTCTCCTACTTCCTAGACCTGTCAAAGAAAGCTGAATGAAGTTACCACACTAGCAAAGAGCAAAGGCATATTCGACTTGCAAATGGAAGAGACATAAAACTGTCACAATATACCACTGTTTGCAGCAAGAAAAATCACTAGCAAGAATCTATTAACCAATCTATATGCACATAGACAGGATTCATAAACTGCAGAGGTGATTTCCCAAGACAGGTAATGGAATGTGTAATTGAAACATTTTGAGGGGATCAACGGAACAAATTTGGATCTCTCCTTCCCTTTTATAAGTATCAAATTTTAATTTGTTGTGGATATAGCATTGGAAAGCAATAGCCAGCCTCCTTCCAGTTGTAAAACCATTTTTATTTCTCAGGGAACTATATTTAATTGACAAGGACCTCTGCCAGCTTCTAATATAACCATTTGCAAGGGAATAAAGAATATGGTTGCTGATATTATTACAATACTAGTTGTGTCCTCTCTGCTTGGAAATTTAAGGTGTTATACAGCAATATCATTATGGAAAACTCAATGAACACGGTTCACGTACGCCAAATCATATGCCAAACTTACTTGCTCTTTTACTCGCAAAAAAAAGCTTACTTGCTCTTTAGTAAAAAAATATATATTTTGTGAAAATGATGACATCCGATCGATAGACCTATGTTGTAATAAGCAAAATGGTTATTAAAGGATCACGTGACATTCCTACCTTTTGGAAGAGCCTTTACCCTTCTCTTCAGAGTGATGCACATTGTTATCATCTTCATTGTTGCCCTCATCATCTATTGTAGCTTCTGTCCTATTCAGGCTGGCCAGTCTTCTTGGAAGAAAAATGTTGTAGTAATAGCTGACCAAATCCTTTCTTCTCTCTGACTTAAACTGCTTCCCGGCAATCTGAATGAAGTCCTCATGCTTATTCTGAGGAACCGACTTCTCAACATCAGCAAGTTTTTTCTTCTCTTCTGCACTCCATAACTTCAGAACTCGCTCACCCATTGCATCAAATCCGAAGTTTCTGAAACCCTGTTCACCCAATTGATACTTAACCCTCTTCCAGGACTCTTTTACATGAACTCCTACACAGGCCTCAGATCCAGGATGAGAACATTTGCACTTGTTATCCACTGCTTTCCTTGTCTTCCGTGGCTCCACAATGGGTGGCAGCCTGATCAATGTGCCCATCTTTTGTAAGGTCTCATTTCTGTACTCGGCCTTAGCTTCCTCAGATGGGGCAACCAACTCAGGGATAGCAGCTTGATATTTGACAGCGTCTACCCCAATACGTTTCCTGGTTGATACAAGAAAACTAGATAAGTTACTCAGGTCACCAGCTATCCTCCCAGAACTCCTTGTGCCTCGTTTGTGAAGTCTTTTCTGTTTCTGTTAGCATGCAGAAGTGAATTAGACAACAACTCGAGCAAAACTCTAGCGTAACATGATAGATGAGAAAAGGAAGGTACCAAACAGTAATAACAACAGATATCTATCAAGACTGCCCTCGGCAGCAAGACTGACATTGTATTGTTTTTCCTTGACAGCAAAGATGGCCACAAAATGTCCAGTCTTATGACAAACAATTTCAGATACAGATTCTACTTACCAGTCAGGAAAACTGGAAACTCAGACCAATAATATAAATGTTTATGCCGATTTAGCAAACCTAAGGACCAATCTACTCCTGCATGACCTTAGGAGCACATGTTCATAGCTATAATTCCTTATTTCTAAATTCTTATTAACTAACATACGAAAGGGGGATACACTAGCACTTGCACTTGTGTTAAATCAGGAATCGATCAGCATGTCTACGGCATTTTCATGTACTACTTTGTCAGAATGAATGTGTACATATTGACACCTGTCAAATTCCTGCTAATTCTGCTCAATTGACTACAAGAAACTTTGCTTGATATAAGAATGAGGTTAACAAAAGAGAATATAATTTCCTACACAGCCATGGCTTTCTGTATTCTTTCTGTGTTCATCATTACATAAACATCAGATCGAGGACACAAACAAACCATAAAGGAACAATGCCTTGCCCGAATGAGTGCAAGGTCCCTCTTTCTACAAAATCAATGAAAATCTAACCATAACATAACTAAGAAAAAAGCTGTTCCTCCTACAAAGTCACTATAGATCCTGACAAATTGCAACACTGACAATGTGGGTAACAATAAAACTTTTACAATGCATCATCTTCCAGTATTACTAACTACTTACCAAATAGTAGGCATATCGTGTGACACAATCAGAAATCTCAATCAAGGAAAAGGAGTAGTGAAATAACATTAATGACGCTGTCAGAAATCTCAACTAATGTAACAGTAAAACAATATTAATGATAGGGCACAAGTGCAGCAGAAGTTGATAAGAATGGCAACAATTTAACAATATCATTCACAAAAACATTAATGACCACATCATCCAGCCAAATTCATCCTATAAAACCAACTCACATCATTGTAACACAATCTTGACATGAGAACCATGAAGATTCCATCATGATAACATGGAAAATTAATAACAGTACACTCCATTCGACCATCATAAACATGCCCAAGAATCAACCTCAAATCAGATCAAACATTAACATAACTAACAAGAATAAATGGTAAGAGGCACTCTAATTTCAACATTAACTACACGAATCTTTGGCCTTACGACCAACAATGTCGTGTCATATTCGGACACAGAATCTAACACAAGAAATGAAAGATGCAGACGAACCAATCGCTATTCAAACAGACACAAATCTCGCACTGAAGAAACGGTTTTAGGAAGAGACAACTGACAATTCCGTGTCCTAACTCCTAACAACACAGGAGCATGCAATGGTGGCAAGTGAGATACCGCGAAATTCCCCACTCCAAGCGTCGCGAAATTTCGTTGAGCAGAACTTCGCCACTTCGGCAAGCCTAAACACACCGACAATCTTTGATCCATGGAAAAAAAATGCAAGAGCGCCCCGGAACCGGTTCATCGACGGCGATCCTCGTCTACGCAAATCCCAAAATCAACAAAGCGCGTCGAGAAAAAAAAAACCGCGGCGCAGCCTGGAAAGAACGCTCACCTTTGAGTAGGGCGAGCCGGGTTCGTTGGGGTCGACCTCCTCGGAGCGCGCGTAGCGCAGCGCCAGGATCACCGCCATCCGCTTCTCCTCGTCGACGATGCCGCGGTTGCGCCCGCGCACCGCCCACAGCGCCCCCGTGGCCGCGTGCCGCGCCCACAACACCGCGCCGTCCACCAGCGCCGACGCCGAGCTCCGCGTCGCGCGCCTCGCCGACGACGACGCCGCCGCGGCGTCCTCCTCCGCGGCCGCAGCGAAGCTCTTGCGCTTCCTGGGCTTCTCTGGGAACCCCGGGGCCACGCCT
Organism: Echinochloa phyllopogon; assembly: GCA_033239725.1. Lineage (NCBI taxonomy): Eukaryota > Viridiplantae > Streptophyta > Magnoliopsida > Poales > Poaceae > Echinochloa > Echinochloa phyllopogon. Next base: position 1,808,646 of record BTCW01000009.1, on the reverse strand, counting down.
GAGCCGCCGGAAGGGACGTCGGACCCCGCCATCCGTGGCTCCGCCTCCGCCGGCGAGGTGTTTGCAGGAATGCTGCGGCGCGGCGTGGTTTTGGAGAGGGCTTTTTGGCGCCCGGGGTGGCGTCCTCGTGTTCCCCTTCTTTTTTGGCTTGCTGTCCTTGCGGGTGTGTTTCTGACAGGGGCGGCGCTCCAGCAGTCCAGCGGTAGCTTGGCTTCCTAAATCGGCAAGCTCACCATGTGCCTTTGGCATGAATCATGATTTAGTGCCTCCACTCTCTTGTTTGGGATTGTAGATGGTTGAAATGATGGATACTCTTTTGTGGTATTCGATATGATATGAGTGAAGATTTGCAGTGAAAATTTAATGTAATAGGTAGATTGTGGTTCGGTGAATATAAAATATCGGTGATGGTTAATGAAACACATCCATTATAGATGTTGTCGCTTCCGCTATTGATATTGCCGTTTCTACCAGGCTGGTTGAATCGTGTACGATTTCTCTACCTAAGAATTTACAAGGGAGATTAAAAAAACCACCGCGACTAGTTAGACGTGTTAATATATAGCAAACCTGTAAAAATAGTCGATTTGAAATAAAATCAGATGTATTTTGCCGTATGCTTGTTGAAACTCCGGTGAGCTATCGAGGATTATCTTTGTGAAGTGTCAATATTAGTGGCATCAAGACATCTTGATAATATTGATATATGATATCTTTAGGGAGATCTTTCGTCATCTAAATTTCCAGTATGATAGTTGTAAGGATACAAACTAAATTCTTCCAAGTCGGAACAGTCCTACCACTAAGAATAGTGAATCCTTATAACGCTAATAGTTATTACTAACTATTTTAACTACATCAATAGAAATTATCTGAAATTATTACAAATATTGAAATAATTTATACTTAATGATAAAGTGGCCACAATAAATAGTTTACTCTTTTTCTGCTTTCAATGGGACACCAGTGTCACATAGAAAAAAATGACAGAATAATGTTGTTAAAAGAAGATAAAACCTGAAATGTATTATTGAACATTTGGTACATGTGCTACCTAGCTAGTATTCACCGAGATTATATGATACAGATTAATGATCTTTACTACTCAAAGTTGAGATGATGGATACTCTTTTTGTGGTATTCGATATGATATGAGTGAAGATTTGCAGTGAAAATTTAATGCAATAGGTAGAATTTGGTTCGGCGAATATAAAATACCTGTGATGGTTAATGAAACACGTCCATTATAGATGTTGTCGCTTCCGCTATTGATATTGCCGTTTCTACCAGGCTGGTTGAATCGTGTACGATTTCTCTACCTAAGAATTTACAAGGGAGATTAAAAAAACCACCGCGACTAGTTAGTGTAACGTCCGTGTTTTAACCTCTGGGAAAATCACTAAAGAAACCACCCGTGAAAAACTTTTCAAATCTTTTTTCCGCCGAGCTCCCTTTCCGCCGAATTCCCGTCCGCTTTGTTTCCCTCCCCTCTCTTTTTCCTGTCCGCGTCTCGATCACTGCCGTCTCCTTTCCGTCCCATCCCGCGTCGTCCGCCCTTGGGTCGACCGCCGGACTCTATCAACCTTGGCCGACCATCTCTGACCGACCAGCTCCGACGCCCGTCATCCTTCCGCCGCGAATCCCGCCGACGCTCCCCTCTCTTTTCCCCTCCCCTTTTCCCCTTTTCTCCTTTTCTCTTTCCCTCTTTTTCCCTCTTTCCTTCCTTTTCTCCTTTCTCTTCCTTCCCTTTCCCTCTTCCTCTGTTTCCCCGGCCGAGCACTCTGCTCCGCGCCGCTCGTCGCCGACCGCCCGGCCCCACCTCCGCTCGCCTCTCTGCTCCCCATCCCGAGCACCGTGCTCCGATCGCCGTCGGCCGAACCCCACCGCTGCCCAGCGCGTCGTCGCCATCCCGCCCACCGCCGTGCCGACCGCGCGCGTGCACGCCGCGGCCACGCCATCGCTGCCACCGCCGTGCACGCCACCGGCCACCCCGCTGCCGGGCCACCACTCCTCCGCAACCCCACCTTCCTACACGCCTCTCACCGCCGCCCCACGTGCTCGACCTGGCCGGCCGCCTCCGCTCCGGCCCGTGCTCGCCGACATCGTGCCGACCACCGCCGTGCTCTCGGCCGCGCGCCCGCTCCGCTCACCGCCTGCCCACTGCCGTCTCGTCGTCGCACCGACACTCCACGCCATCGTCGCCCGACCGTCGTACACCACCACCGTGCCGCCAACCCAAGCTCCTCGACCGACGCACCGCCGACCACCGCGCCGCTCCTGCACGTCACCACCCGTCCTCGCCGCGACCCCATCCGCTCGGGCACGCACGCCGCGTCGCGACGCGCACACGCGACAAGAACAGCAGCAGCACCTCCACAGCGTCGTCGTACCAATCCCCGCACGAAATCCGCCGGCCATCGCCGTACCCGAGCGCCGGACGCCATTAACGCCGCCCGACCTACCCCTCCCGTCGGCCCACCGCCTCGACACTCCTCCACGCCTATTTATAGGCCCGTCCGCTTCCCCACCACCATCTTCCGCTCACCGGCCGACCAACTCACCTCCCGCACCACTGCATCGCCGCCGCCCCATCTCCATTGCCGCCGCCGTCTCTGGTCCTCGTGGGCAGCTCACCACGGGCCACACCAAGCCAAGCCGACAGCACCAGAAGCTTCCCCTCCACTCCCTGCAGCTCGACCACCCTCCGATTGGCCCTTCCCACCACCATAGCACCGCCGCCCCGCTCGCCGTCACCGTCGTTCCGCCCCCTTTTGCGGTGACGTCGCTACAAGCCACTACCGCACGTGGTAAGCACCTCGGTGAGCTCGCCACGATCTCCTCTTGCTGCTCCACTAGCCCTAGTCCACCACCGCCGCCTCTTGCGCCGGCGCCGCCGCCGCCGACGGCCACCGCCCCCTCCCTCTGCTCTGTCGCGAGGAGAAAGAAGGACATTTTGTCCATAACCCCCTGGACTTCCCACTATTTAACCCGCAGTCCAACGGTTACTGTTCTCCCTCTCTCTGTCTGTTCCGCCAGAAGCCCCTGAGCTTTTCCGTATTTACAAAAAGATCCTTTTTCCTTTAAACAGCCCCTAAACTCCACTAAACCCGTCATTTCATGCGCCAAATTAATCCCGTTTGACCCCAAACTCCACCACAATATTCACCACTATATTTTCGCCAAACCCAACCAGTCCATACCCGATAATAATCATCTCATCACCATCCGCTCTCTTTTTCCGTTCTTTCTTTCGGAGCTCAATAAAAGCTTTTTCCTTTATTTATTGGGTGTTTGTTTGTGTGTGCCGTAGACTCCGCCGTGAACGAGGAAGGACTCGAGGAGGAGCAGTGCTACGAGCAGGAGCTTGGAGACCAAGACCCCGGGCAGGAATCCCCCGAGGGTTGGGAGAACGGCAAGTGCAATCCCACCCTTTGATGCATACTGATGTCCCAGTTTTTTATAAACACAACCCATGGCCTGTTTTATAAAACTTGCACAATTTTACTGCTAAACCCGGTTGGATAGCCATACCTTGATTGCTATGACTGATTCCTTGACAACCTAGATTAATATTTAAACACGACAATGCTCTGTTTGAATGTTGGTCACTGCTAGGAATGCTTAGGGACATTTTACCATTATACCCATAACAAATATTTGGTGTTTACAAAAGCAACCGTGTGCGTACTTTAAAATAAAAGAGATGATTTGTGTAAACAAAATGAGTACCCGTGTGGGATGAGACAGACGGTATTTCTTGTGTGAAATGCCGAGGTGTGCTCTAACCTCTGTGGTTGAGCATGGTGGGAGTTGTCTATCCTGTCACAAGTTTTGGGATGATGTTGATGTGTCATCTAGCCTAACCCATTTTTTTTCTGTACACCCACTCGACCGTTGTATGTGGCAACGGCCTAGCATAAACCCCACTAGTTGAGCTGCTGGTTATGTGGTGTGCTGGTGAGCAACAGAGGGCCATGGAGCCGGGGATACGGTCTATGTGAGGTATGCCCCTGGTTAGAACCTCGTTGGTAGGTTGCTAACCCCTGGTCGCGTCTGTGATAACTTGTCAGTTTAGCTATGGTGGGTAATGGCTTTGATAGGAGCTGCACTGGCACTAAGGTGTTCTTGTTGTGGTAGCCTACTTGTGGTTGTGTACACCTCTGCAGAGTTAAAACCTATCCGGATAGCCGTGTCCACGGTATTGGGCGAGTTACGGCTTGGTCACTTCACTAGTCCCCTGTTTTGGTGTAAGAAAGTGTTGGTGTTTGATTGAGCCGAGAAATGTTTTGACTTGGGCTACGACAGATGGGAAATCTGGTAGCAACAAAATCTTGTTCGAAAGAGTATTTACAATTACTGCCCCCTTTAAAAGAAATACTTGTGAAAACCTATTGCGAAAACCAACCCTTGCATGTGTAATAAAAATTTGCTTTGCTGCTAAATAAACCACAAGCCTTCCTTGTTACAATACTTGCATACTTCTGTTATACCCCTCCGTGGTTGTGGTTGCGCTTGCTGAGTACGTATGTACTCACCCTTGCTTAATCTGTTGCAGAGGCAGACCCGGACTTTGTGCCTGAGGATATCGTCTAGAGGGGTTCGTTCTGCACCCAACCTTTGCCTGTGTGTTAGGGTCACCCGCTGGAAGCCGCATGCATTGCCACTCTGATGAAGACCTCCATGTTATCAACCTTTTTATCTGGAGCTTAGTGTTAGTTCTGTTTGTTGTGGCCCTGCAATGCCACCGTCTCCCGTAGTGTTGTTGTGGTACTGAACTATCTGTTGTAATAATGTGAGCCAGCATCCTGGGACTGGTATTTGTGTCACATTAAGTTCTCTCTTTCGAGGGGACGCTTCAGGTGGTATCAGAGCCGATAGGTTGGCCGTAGGACGTACCCCTAGGATCTTGACCCTACCTAGTCTTCTCTCACCAGTTTGTTCTTGCCTAACCCTTTCCCCCACACAAGTACTCACCGACGGCTTTTTGACTTGTTCCAGATGGCCCAGCCGGTTGACGAGGGTTGGGGCGAAGGAGTCTGCCCCGCAGAACCTGGCCTCCCCAAGTTGCTGCTGCTCAGCCTGGAGCACGTTGGAGTCACAGAGATCCCCGAGTACTTTTACCGGGAGTGCACCACCAATGGTACCCGTCGGTGCCGGATGTTCATCTTTGTGGGGAGGAGCTCACTGTACAAGGAAGTGGCACCTTGGTTTGTCCACGCCACCGGCTACGACCGCCCCAATGCCTACCGCAAAGCTGCAAGAAGAGCTCTGATGTGCCTCCGCGAGCTCTACAGGCAGTACCTCGTGGGAACAGCACTGGGATTTACCCCACCCCTGGAAAGTGGAGGACGCGAGTGGATTACCCAGATGAGGAGCCTTGGAAGAGATGAAGATATGGAGGACACTGTATCCCACTTGTCCATTTACCTCACTGGCTTAGACAGGCTGTACCGGGAGACATCGGGACAGCTGAGGCACCAGATCCACAGAGCCGAGAAGGCAGAGAAGGAGCTAGAAGAGGTAAAGAGAGAGCTAGGAGAAACGAAGGAAGAACTGGAGGTACAGAAAGCGACGGCCACACAGGCTGTCAGTTCCCTAGCCACTCACCAGACTAGATGCCAGGCCTACTATGAGTATATGGATAACCTGGAAGCATACAGGAGAGAAAGAGGGTTGTTGGAAGATGAACCAGAAATGACCCATATGGACGCAGGCACTCAGACCGAGGAGGAAGTGCCCGAGTACCAGCTCCCTCTGAAGAAGCGCCGAGTCTGTCTGGAGTAGTTTAGCACTTAGTCTAGCCTTCCTTAGAGTAGAGTCTGTTGTGGCCAGTCGCACTACCAGCTTAGCTTCGATGTATTCATGATCTTTGTACCCCACCTTGTTGTGCAATAAAGGTCATCTTTTATCCTGCACCTGTTCAGTTTTTGTTTTTCCCCTGATTTCAGATGGCAGAACAAGAATGGACCCAGGGAGTATGCCCAGTCACACCAGGCTTCGCTAGCCTGTTGATCCCCGCGCTGGAACGCCTCGGTGTACCAGAACGCCCGAGGTACTACAGCAGGGAGTATGAGCACCATGGGACCCAACGCTGCAGAGTGGTCATTGTTGTCGCCAAGAGTGACCTCCACCCTGTCGAGGCATGGCGTACGACCGCCACAGGATTCAGGCACCAGGACACCTACCCCTTGGCTCTAAGGAAAGCCCTCCGCTTCATGTGCGGAATCTTTGAAAGGCACCTGGTCCCCACCCCAATGAGGTACTTTCCGCCGATTGTCAGAAGTGCAGTCTGGCGAGCCCGCATAAGGAACTTGGAACAGCGCCGTCAGGAGGAGCCCCTGTTGCACCAAGTGGTCACCTACCTCAATTCCTTGGACCAACTCTTTGACGAGCAGGCTGAGCGCCTGAGAGAACAGACCGCCCGGGCCGAACAAGCAGAATTCTCGGTCCGCATGCACCAGATCCAGGTGGCCCAAGCGGAAGCAAGAGCCGCTACTGCCATCAGCAATGAGGCAGTCGCCCAAGAAAGCCTCCGGCAGGCGCGGGACCTGCGTATCCAGGATTGGACTAGAAGTGGAACGCCTGTTCCGGCAATTGGAGAACCCCATGTCCTACTTGGGACACCGATCATGGCATGGGGAGAACTTGTGGGAAACCCACTGGCACTGTCGGGAACTCCGGCAGAATCACCGCCCGTGGAAGATGGACCGTCTGAACCGCCTCGGGAGAATGGAACCTTAACCGAGGCTGAGCAGGCTCGACTTGCACCGCCGGAGGGAAGCTCGCCCCGCGAGTAGGCCCAGTGTCAAGCGCTCAGATGGGATTGAAGCCAGCTTGGTCCGGAGAACCCTTGTATCCCTAGCAGTAGTTTCCCTACCTTGCCCTGTACCCCGCCTTGAAATGCGAGCCTTGTTGTAACCTCCCCCAAGTGTTGTAACCCTCAGCTGTTGGAATGGAACCCTGTGTGTTTGTTTGTTAGCTTGTGTGCTGTTTCTGCCTTTTAAAATGCGAACTAATCAACTTAAACATCACTTAACCCAATCTCACGAAGGCCTTGCTCAACCTGCAGATGGTGAACACTCGTGCTAGCGCCTCTCAGAGACGCGCCCCTCCTGCTGGAGGAGAACAACCAGAGGGAAGGAGAGAGAATCCTGAGAACCAGGAAGTGGATCAGCAGGATCCTATGGGAGAGAACCAGCCTGAAGGGCAAGCGCCTGTAAGAGGCGGACCAGAAGCAAGCCATCCCAGGAGTCAGAATGAAGGATCTTTTGCTATGCCTCCACTCCCACCAGATTTCAACCTGGCACAAGCATTGTACCACCACACCCTGTTCATGCAAAATGTGTGGAATGCCAGCCGCCGTCAGGAGACAGCCCGTAGACCCAGTGCGGGTGACAAGCTGACCAACTTTCTGAGAACCAGGCCACCCACCTTTGGGGGATCTAGCAACCCCTTGGAAGCAGATGACTGGCTGAGAACTATCAAGAGGAAGCTGGAACCGTTTGGTTGTGGAGACCGTGACAAAGTTCTTCTGACCACCCACCAGCTCACTGGGACTGCCTTAGCTTGGTGGGATGCTTACTGTGCAGCTTCCCCAGACGAGTCTGCCATTACTTGGAAAGAGTTTGAAGAAGAGTTCCGTCGCTACCACATTCCCGACGCCACCATGAGGCGCAAGGCAGATGAGTTCCGTGCACTGAAGCAAGGAAACAAGACTGTGGAAGAGTACACCCACGAGTTCACGGAACTGGCCCGCTATGCACCCGATGAAGTGAAGACAGATGCCAAGAGACAGGACGCGTTCATCCGTGGGTTACACCCAGATCTTCGAGCCCTGATAATCACCCACAGTTTCCCCGACTTCAATACACTGATGAACAAAGCCATTGTCACAGAAAGGGCCAGAATGGAGGCAAGGCAAGAGAACAAGCGCAAGTTCTTGGAGAGCAAGAACCGTCAGATGGACCGCTCGCAGAAGCCCAGGAGCTCCGGTTATGCGGCACCTAGACCCCAGGCTCCCGTGCAGTATAGGACCCAGTTTCAGGCCACAAGCTCCCAGGCTCCCAACAACCAGTTCAAGAGCCAGACCGCTTCGAAGCCGCCACAGAGCAAAGTCAGTCAGGCCACAGCCAGCAACAGCAATGCGAGAGCCTGCTTCAACTGCCGTGAGACCGGGCACTACATCGCCGATTGCCCGTATCCTAGAAGCAAGCCTGCGATATCAGTCTACTCTAACTCGGTGAATGGACCCAAGCCACCAGTGTCTGGAGCCAACCGTGTGCCCGTCCGCAGCACCAACACCGGCAGCAACAACAACAACAACACCCAGCAGTCGTATGGACGAGCCCGCGTCAACCACATCGACGCGCAAGAAGCTCAAGGGGCACAAGGAGTAGTACTCGGTGAGTACCTAGTCAGTTCAGCTTTGGCAACAATATTATTTGATTCTGGAGCATCGCATTCTTTCATATCATCAAGTTTTGTGGAAAAGCACAAAATACCTACAGTACTACTTAAGACACCCCTACTAACCCGAACACCTGGAGGTGATATTAAGTGCCAATTGGGTTGTTCACGGGTACGGATTCTTTTAAGTGGGGTAGAGTTTCTAGCAGACGTAGTAGTACTAGAATCCAAAGGAATAGATGTGATCCTTGGAATGGATTGGTTAGGCAAACACAATGGTCTCATAGGTTGTGCTGACAAGGTAGTGCACCTAACCAACCCAGATGGAATACAAGTAGCCTGCCACACCAAAGGAAATGGACCAGATCCTATGATTTTTAGTATGGAAACAAAAACCATAGAAGAAGTCCCGGTAATCAGAGAGTATCCTGATGTTTTCCCGGAAGTTCTACCCGAAAAGCCGCCGGATAGGGACATAGAATTTGCTATTGAACTAGTCCCTGGCACCTCTCCTATAGCCAAGAGACCCTATAGGATGGCAGCCTCAGAGTTAGCAGAGTTGAAGAAACAACTGGAAGAGTTGCAGCAGATGGGATTTATCAGGCCCAGTACGTCCCCTTGGGGAGCCCCAGTGCTCTTTGTGAGGAAGAAAGATGGGAGTATGAGATTGTGCATCGACTATCGTGCACTAAATGATGTCACTATCAAGAATAAATACCCACTCCCCAGAATTGACGATCTCTTTGATCAGCTGAAAGGGGCCAAGTACTTTTCCAAGATTGACTTAAGGACTGGGTATCACCAACTGAAAATTAAGGGGAGTGACACCTCAAAGACCGCATTCGTCACCCGATATGGGCAATACGAGTTCACAGTGATGCCATTTGGACTCACCAATGCACCGGCTTACTTCAGGAACCTTATGAACAAGGTATTTATGGATGAGTTGGACAAGTTTGTCGTAGTCTTTATTGATGATATACTCATCTACTCCAAGAGTGCCGAGGAGCATGAACAGCACTTGCGGGTAGTATTGGAAAAGTTAAGAGCACACCAGCTCTATGCCAAGTTCAGCAAGTGTGAATTCTGGCTGGAAAAAGTAGCCTTCCTTGGCCATATTTTGACCGCAGAAGGAGTAGCCGTAGACCCCGAGAAGGTAGAAGCAGTTTCGAACTGGCAACAACCAACCAATGTGGGTGAGATCAGAAGTTTTCTCGGTTTAGCTGGGTATTACCGGAAGTTTATTGAGGGATTTTCTAAGATAGCTAAACCCATGACAGAGTTACTCAAGAAAGAGAAGAAATTTAATTGGACTGAGTCGTGCGAAAAGAGCTTCCAAGAGCTGAAGAAAAGATTGACTGCAGCCCCAGTTCTGACCCTACCGGATATCCACAGAGATTTTGTTGTTTACTGCGACGCATCCCGCCAAGGGTTAGGGTGTGTCCTTATGCAAGATGGAAAAGTTGTAGCATATGCCTCCCGACAACTTAGACCTCATGAGCAGAATTACCCAACGCATGATTTGGAATTTGCAGCGGTAGTGCACGCACTCAAGATCTGGAGACACTACCTGATTGGGAACAAGTGTGAAATATACACGGATCATAAGAGCTTAAAGTATATTTTCACCCAACCGGACCTGAACCTCAGACAGAGAAGGTGGTTGGAATTGGTTAAGGATTATAATGTGGAAATCCATTACCACCCTGGTAAGGCTAATGTAGTGGCAGATGCCCTAAGCCGAAAATCTTACAGGCCCAAGAGTGCCCACCTGCAAGAAGAAATGGCACGGTTGAATGTGCACATTGTTCCCCAGAGTAATAGCCACCGACTGACAATCCAGCCCACTCTGGAGGATCGGATCAGAAATGCCCAAGAGACAGACAAGGATTTAGTACAGATCTGCAAGCATACCGGAGAAAATAAGGCACCAGACTTTAGAGTCGACAGTAAAGGAACGCTGTGGTATAAGGACAGGATTTGTGTGCCTAAGGAAGGAGATTTTAGACAGATAATCATGGACGAGGCTCACAACTCACCATATTCCATTCACCCGGGATCTACCAAAATGTATTTGGATTTAAAGCAGAACTATTGGTGGAAAGGAATGAAAGCTGACATAGCCCAGTTCGTCGCTCGGTGTGATACCTGCCAAAGGGTTAAAGCAGAACACCAGAAGCCGGCAGGATTATTACAACCCTTGCCTATCCCAGTGTGGAAATGGGATGAGATTGGAATGGACTTTGTGGTAGGTCTACCCAGAACACAGAAGGGACATGATTCTATATGGGTAATAGTTGACCGACTCACTAAAGTCGCTCACTTTTTACCTGTACGGACAAATTACGGTGGAGAGAAACTGGCCAAGCTTTATGTGGAGAACATAGTAAAGTTGCATGGAGTGCCCAGCAGAATTGTTTCGGACCGAGGAACCCAGTTCACCTCGAGATTTTGGAAAAGTTTGCATAAAGCTATGGGCACCAAGTTGGATTTCAGCTCCGCGTATCACCCTCAGACCGATGGCCAGACAGAAAGAGTAAATCAGATTATGGAAGATATGCTGAGAGCATGTGTTCTTACATATGGTAAAGATTGGGAACAGAGTTTACCCTATGCGGAATTTTCTTACAACAATGGTTATCAGGCAAGTTTGGGTATGTCCCCGTTTGAAGCCCTCTACGGGAGAAAGTGCAGGACTCCCTTAATGTGGTCAGAAGTAGGAGAGCGTACACTAGTGGGACCCGCGCTCATAAAAGAAGCCGAAGAGAAAGTAGCTGAAATCAGAGAGAAGTTGAAAGCAGCTCAGTCCAGGCAGAAAAGCTACGCAGACAAGAAGAGACGAGAACTAGAATTTAATCCAGGAGATTTTGTTTATCTCAAGGTTTCACCCATCCGTGGAACTCGTAGATTCCAAGTCCATGGGAAGTTGGCCCCTCGGTACATCGGACCATATCCGGTGCGAAAGAAAGTTGGAAAAGTGGCCTACCGATTGGAGTTACCCGAAGCAATGTCAGATATACACCCAGTATTCCATGTATCCCAGTTGAGAAAATGTCTGAGAGTACCTGAAGAAGAACACATACCGGAGGAAGAAATAGACCTGCAGACAGATCTGCGATATCAGGAAGTACCCGTCAAAATTTTGGACACCGTCACCAAGAGAACCAGAAATTCCGAAGTACGAATATGCAGAGTACAGTGGAGCAGACACAGTGTAAAGGAAGCTACGTGGGAAAGAGTAGATGCCTTGAGGAAAGAGTTTCCCCACCTTTTTAGGAACCAACCGAATCTCGAGGACGAGATTTCTTTAAGTGGGGTAGGTTTGTAACGTCCGTGTTTTAACCTCTGGGAAAATCACTAAAGAAACCACCCGTGAAAAACTTTTCAAATCTTTTTTCCGCCGAGCTCCCTTTCCGCCGAATTCCCGTCCGCTTTGTTTCCCTCCCCTCTCTTTTTCCTGTCCGCGTCTCGATCACTGCCGTCTCCTTTCCGTCCCATCCCGCGTCGTCCGCCCTTGGGTCGACCGCCGGACTCTATCAACCTTGGCCGACCATCTCTGACCGACCAGCTCCGACGCCCGTCATCCTTCCGCCGCGAATCCCGCCGACGCTCCCCTCTCTTTTCCCCTCCCCTTTTCCCCTTTTCTCCTTTTCTCTTTCCCTCTTTTTCCCTCTTTCCTTCCTTTTCTCCTTTCTCTTCCTTCCCTTTCCCTCTTCCTCTGTTTCCCCGGCCGAGCACTCTGCTCCGCGCCGCTCGTCGCCGACCGCCCGGCCCCACCTCCGCTCGCCTCTCTGCTCCCCATCCCGAGCACCGTGCTCCGATCGCCGTCGGCCGAACCCCACCGCTGCCCAGCGCGTCGTCGCCATCCCGCCCACCGCCGTGCCGACCGCGCGCGTGCACGCCGCGGCCACGCCATCGCTGCCACCGCCGTGCACGCCACCGGCCACCCCGCTGCCGGGCCACCACTCCTCCGCAACCCCACCTTCCTACACGCCTCTCACCGCCGCCCCACGTGCTCGACCTGGCCGGCCGCCTCCGCTCCGGCCCGTGCTCGCCGACATCGTGCCGACCACCGCCGTGCTCTCGGCCGCGCGCCCGCTCCGCTCACCGCCTGCCCACTGCCGTCTCGTCGTCGCACCGACACTCCACGCCATCGTCGCCCGACCGTCGTACACCACCACCGTGCCGCCAACCCAAGCTCCTCGACCGACGCACCGCCGACCACCGCGCCGCTCCTGCACGTCACCACCCGTCCTCGCCGCGACCCCATCCGCTCGGGCACGCACGCCGCGTCGCGACGCGCACACGCGACAAGAACAGCAGCAGCACCTCCACAGCGTCGTCGTACCAATCCCCGCACGAAATCCGCCGGCCATCGCCGTACCCGAGCGCCGGACGCCATTAACGCCGCCCGACCTACCCCTCCCGTCGGCCCACCGCCTCGACACTCCTCCACGCCTATTTATAGGCCCGTCCGCTTCCCCACCACCATCTTCCGCTCACCGGCCGACCAACTCACCTCCCGCACCACTGCATCGCCGCCGCCCCATCTCCATTGCCGCCGCCGTCTCTGGTCCTCGTGGGCAGCTCACCACGGGCCACACCAAGCCAAGCCGACAGCACCAGAAGCTTCCCCTCCACTCCCTGCAGCTCGACCACCCTCCGATTGGCCCTTCCCACCACCATAGCACCGCCGCCCCGCTCGCCGTCACCGTCGTTCCGCCCCCTTTTGCGGTGACGTCGCTACAAGCCACTACCGCACGTGGTAAGCACCTCGGTGAGCTCGCCACGATCTCCTCTTGCTGCTCCACTAGCCCTAGTCCACCACCGCCGCCTCTTGCGCCGGCGCCGCCGCCGCCGACGGCCACCGCCCCCTCCCTCTGCTCTGTCGCGAGGAGAAAGAAGGACATTTTGTCCATAACCCCCTGGACTTCCCACTATTTAACCCGCAGTCCAACGGTTACTGTTCTCCCTCTCTCTGTCTGTTCCGCCAGAAGCCCCTGAGCTTTTCCGTATTTACAAAAAGATCCTTTTTCCTTTAAACAGCCCCTAAACTCCACTAAACCCGTCATTTCATGCGCCAAATTAATCCCGTTTGACCCCAAACTCCACCACAATATTCACCACTATATTTTCGCCAAACCCAACCAGTCCATACCCGATAATAATCATCTCATCACCATCCGCTCTCTTTTTCCGTTCTTTCTTTCGGAGCTCAATAAAAGCTTTTTCCTTTATTTATTGGGTGTTTGTTTGTGTGTGCCGTAGACTCCGCCGTGAACGAGGAAGGACTCGAGGAGGAGCAGTGCTACGAGCAGGAGCTTGGAGACCAAGACCCCGGGCAGGAATCCCCCGAGGGTTGGGAGAACGGCAAGTGCAATCCCACCCTTTGATGCATACTGATGTCCCAGTTTTTTATAAACACAACCCATGGCCTGTTTTATAAAACTTGCACAATTTTACTGCTAAACCCGGTTGGATAGCCATACCTTGATTGCTATGACTGATTCCTTGACAACCTAGATTAATATTTAAACACGACAATGCTCTGTTTGAATGTTGGTCACTGCTAGGAATGCTTAGGGACATTTTACCATTATACCCATAACAAATATTTGGTGTTTACAAAAGCAACCGTGTGCGTACTTTAAAATAAAAGAGATGATTTGTGTAAACAAAATGAGTACCCGTGTGGGATGAGACAGACGGTATTTCTTGTGTGAAATGCCGAGGTGTGCTCTAACCTCTGTGGTTGAGCATGGTGGGAGTTGTCTATCCTGTCACAAGTTTTGGGATGATGTTGATGTGTCATCTAGCCTAACCCATTTTTTTTCTGTACACCCACTCGACCGTTGTATGTGGCAACGGCCTAGCATAAACCCCACTAGTTGAGCTGCTGGTTATGTGGTGTGCTGGTGAGCAACAGAGGGCCATGGAGCCGGGGATACGGTCTATGTGAGGTATGCCCCTGGTTAGAACCTCGTTGGTAGGTTGCTAACCCCTGGTCGCGTCTGTGATAACTTGTCAGTTTAGCTATGGTGGGTAATGGCTTTGATAGGAGCTGCACTGGCACTAAGGTGTTCTTGTTGTGGTAGCCTACTTGTGGTTGTGTACACCTCTGCAGAGTTAAAACCTATCCGGATAGCCGTGTCCACGGTATTGGGCGAGTTACGGCTTGGTCACTTCACTAGTCCCCTGTTTTGGTGTAAGAAAGTGTTGGTGTTTGATTGAGCCGAGAAATGTTTTGACTTGGGCTACGACAGATGGGAAATCTGGTAGCAACAAAATCTTGTTCGAAAGAGTATTTACAATTACTGCCCCCTTTAAAAGAAATACTTGTGAAAACCTATTGCGAAAACCAACCCTTGCATGTGTAATAAAAATTTGCTTTGCTGCTAAATAAACCACAAGCCTTCCTTGTTACAATACTTGCATACTTCTGTTATACCCCTCCGTGGTTGTGGTTGCGCTTGCTGAGTACGTATGTACTCACCCTTGCTTAATCTGTTGCAGAGGCAGACCCGGACTTTGTGCCTGAGGATATCGTCTAGAGGGGTTCGTTCTGCACCCAACCTTTGCCTGTGTGTTAGGGTCACCCGCTGGAAGCCGCATGCATTGCCACTCTGATGAAGACCTCCATGTTATCAACCTTTTTATCTGGAGCTTAGTGTTAGTTCTGTTTGTTGTGGCCCTGCAATGCCACCGTCTCCCGTAGTGTTGTTGTGGTACTGAACTATCTGTTGTAATAATGTGAGCCAGCATCCTGGGACTGGTATTTGTGTCACATTAAGTTCTCTCTTTCGAGGGGACGCTTCAGTTAGACGTGTTAATATATAGCAAACCTGTAAAAATAGTCGATTTGAAATAAAATCAGATGTATTTTGCCGTATGCTTGTTGAAACTCCGGTGAGCTATCGAGGATTATCTTTGTGAAGTGTAAATATTAGTGGCATCAAGACATCTTGATAATATTGATATATGATATCTTTAGGGAGATCTTTCGTCATCTAAATTTCCAGTATGATAGTTGTAAGGTTACAAACTAAATTCTTCCAAGTCGGAACAGTCCTACCACTAAGAATAGTGAATCCTTATAACGCTAATAGTTATTACTAACTATTTTAACTACATCAATAGAAATTATCTGAAATTATTACAAATAGCATAAAGAGAGTATTGAAATAATTTATACTTAATGATAAAGTGGCCACAATAAATAGTTTACTCTTTTTCTGCTTTCAATGGGACACCAGTGTCACATAGAAAAAAATGACAGAATAATGTTGTTAAAAGAAGATAAAACCTGAAATGTATTATTGAACATTTGGTACATGTGCTACCTAGCTAGTATTCACCGAGATTATATGATACAGATTAATGATCTTTACTACTCAAAGTTGAGACGATGGATACTCTTTTTGTGGTATTCGATATGATATGAGTGAAGATTTGCAGTGAAAATTTAATGCAATAGGTAGAATTTGGTTCGGCGAATATAAAATACCTGTGATGGTTAATGAAACACGTCCATTATAGATGTTGTCGCTTCCGCTATTGATATTGCCGTTTCTACCAGGCTGGTTGAATCGTGTACGATTTCTCTACCTAAGAATTTACAAGGGAGATTAAAAAAACCACCGCGACTAGTTAGACGTGTTAATATATAGCAAACCTGTAAAAATAGTCGATTTGAAATAAAATCAGATGTATTTTGCCGTATGCTTGTTGAAACTCCGGTGAGCTATCGAGGATTATCTTTGTGAAGTGTCAATATTAGTGGCATCAAGACATCTTGATAATATTGATATATGATATCTTTAGGGAGATCTTTCGTCATCTAAATTTCCAGTATGATAGTTGTAAGGTTACAAACTAAATTCTTCCAAGTCGGAACAGTCCTACCACTAAGAATAGTGAATCCTTATAACGCTAATAGTTATTACTAACTATTTTAACTACATCAATAGAAATTATCTGAAATTATTACAAATAGCATAAAGAGAGTATTGAAATAATTTATACTTAATGATAAAGTGGCCACAATAAATAGTTTACTCTTTTTCTGCTTTCAATGGGACACCAGTGTCACATAGAAAAAAATGATAGAATAATGTTGTTAAAAGAAGATAAAACCTGAAATGTATTATTGAACATTTGGTACATGTGCTACCTAGCTAGTATTCACCGAGATTATATGATACAGATTAATGATCTTTACTACTCAAAGTTGAGATGATGGATACTCTTTTTGTGGTATTCGATATGATATGAGTGAAGATTTGCAGTGAAAATTTAATGCAATAGGTAGAATTTGGTTCGGCGAATATAAAATACCTGTGATGGTTAATGAAACACGTCCATTATAGATGTTGTCGCTTCCGCTATTGATATTGTCGTTTCTACCGGGTTGTCGCTTCCGCTATTGATATTGCCGTTTCTACCAGGTTGTCGCTTCCGCTACTGATATTGCTGTTTCTACCAGGTTGGTTGAATCGTGTACGATTTCTCTACCCAAGAATTTACAAGGGAGATGAAAACTACCACGACTAGTTAGACATGTAGATCTATAGAAAATCTTGTAAAAATAGTCGATTTAAAGTAGAACCAGATGTATGTTGCCGCATGCTTGTTGAAACTATTGAATTAGTAAGGAAGAGAGAAAAACACCAACCAGGATCATGTGTTACTTTGGTGGCATTAGAAAAAGGCAGATTGGAAAAGACAAAGTGTGTGCGTGCCTAGATGATTCGTTTGTAACAACTTTGGTTGCCTTTTTATTTTCAAGTGTGGAAAAGATCCGGAACAATTCATGTACATACTCCCTCCGTTCTGAAAAACCTGACGTTCAGGATAAGGTTTGGGTCAAACATTGGGAATATAAATCATCAATAACTTTTAATTTATTAAGTTTACAAATGTGAAAACTATATAAATAGATTTGTCTTAAAAAATACTTTCATAAAAGTATACATATATCACTCTTTGATAAATATTTTTATAATAACAAGAGGTCAAAGTTGTGTTTTGGAGACCGTGTCGCTGTCCTAAACGTCAGGTTTTTCAGAACGGAGGGAGTATATGACTGTGGCACAGAGGATCTTAAGTGAATAATATTGCCGAACTTAACAGTCCTTTCACTAAGAATGGTGAAGTTTCTTAGTTAATTCTTATAGTGTTAATAATTATAACTATCTATTTCAACGAAAATACAAGTACAGTTAGAGATGACATAAATGAAAGAAGTTATGCTCAAAGCTAAAGTGGCCACAATAAGCTATCTTTTTTCTTTTTGATGGGACACCAAGTTCCACATAGAAAATGAGTGAACAATTTTCTTAAAAAAAAGAAAGAAAACAGATGCATAATAGTGTCTAAACCCCTAAAGGTCTTTCATAATGCTAGATAATCCTAAAGTTTTCCTGAATTGTACCACCGGTTATCCATAATATTCTTAATGCTAAAGCTTAATCTCTAGAGCTTGTAGAGAGACTATTGAATTAGCAGTAACAGTGTCAATTAACAAAGCTCAGCACCCACTTGACAAACGCACGCTGTCCCCATCCTTACAGAAACGAAACCAACCTTTTTCGACAAACTCAGATTGAAAAAAAAAGGACGAATCTCCCCGAATTGCCCCGCGTCGCCCTCCACAAGTTTTTTTTAGCACAAAAGGTGAAGACGAGACGAAAAGGCCAGGGAAAGCTAGTGGCCCTACTACGTGCGAGCACACGGTCCAGTCGTAGGCCCACGCCAGTTGGACCCCCGCCAACGGTCGCAAGGGCCCCCGTGTGGCTGTGGCCCAACCGCGTCCACCCCTCCACCTTTTCCACGACGGCCCGTCTCACGGCAGGCAGGCAGCCGCTTGCACTTGCGCGCGCGGCAGCGGCACGTCACCGGTGGTGGACGAGCTCCAGCTCCACCATGCGGATAAGCAGCTTGTGGCCGCCTCGCCCACCCCATCACCACCACCACCCAATCACCACCCCCCGCTTATATACCCACACGCCTCTCGCCGCCTCACGAAATCGGAGAAGCTAGCCAAAGCTGCGGCGACGCATCACACATTTCTTTCCAAATCGTTGCTGCTGCTGCAAGAAGCTTGAGCTACTACCTAGCAAGCTGCAATGGCGTCGGTGGGCTTTGGCAGCACCGTGGCGGCCGTGGCGCCGGCGTCGTCTTCGGCCGCGGGGAGGCGGCGGCCGCGGCGGTCCGTGCTGGCCGTGCCGGCCGCCACGAGGGGCAGCCAGGCGCCGGCCAAGGAGGAGATCAGCCTCGGCGACTTCATCTTCGGCAAAATCTTCAAGAAGGACCAGCTGGTGGAGACGGACCCGCTCCTCAACAAGGTCGACGGCGCGCCGGCCTCCAAGGTGCGCCCCGGCACCACCTCCGGCGGCAAGAAAGCTGCCAGCAGCGACGACGGCGGCAGCGGAGGCGGGTTCAACCTCGGCGGGCTCTTCGCCAAGAAAGGCTGAACCGTATGCGTGCGTCATCTCTGAAACTCGAAGCTGGATTTGCTTTGGAAAAAATTGATTGCATATATATACGTGTGGTTGTAAGGTGGCTCTTCCCCAACACTCAAGTGATTCTGATTTTTGATGTGATATACTTGATACTTCACGCAGCGTTTCTTATTTTTTTTTCCTTCAGCTGAGTATATGATACATGGTTTATTGAAATTGTTAAGCTACGCTATGAGATCATGTTTGATTGTCTCTGATCTTGCTCTTAGCAGCAAGTGGTACCTTGGGAAATGTTGATTGGAAGATGAATATTGATTGGATTTTCCGTTACCAATTTACAGCTTAGGAATAATCGACATTAGTGATTCATGGATTATATATCAGTCTCAGATAAATATATATTTCCCTCTGGACAGAAACACAATATACCATTACACCACAATAACCCAACACAAGGACTTGTAAAGTGATATGAACCAAACCTGCAAACTCTTGTATAAAGATTGCTGGTATTTTTGCCATGAGTTTCTGAAGAATGATTGTTTGACAGCCAAAGTCAGAACCACAAATCTTTCCTTTCATTTTCGTAACCATTCTGCTCAATTCCTTGATCAGAGAGATTGGTACAGTTTCAGTTGTTGTTTAGTCATGCAGAATTCTTTCTGCCTTGACATACTTGGTACAAAACTGAGAGGTGGGACACACACATACATGCCATTGCAGCCCAGACCTTTTTGTTCTGACCCTTCCTGAAAATATATAGCTCCCCTATA
This sequence comes from Echinochloa phyllopogon, assembly GCA_033239725.1. NCBI lineage: Eukaryota > Viridiplantae > Streptophyta > Magnoliopsida > Poales > Poaceae > Echinochloa > Echinochloa phyllopogon. The sequence goes on along the minus strand of BTCW01000009.1, from coordinate 1,789,007 downwards.
GCTGTTATAATGTTTGTCATGTTCTTTAATATTGTGACCATTGCGACATTTATGTACTTCAAACTGAAGAGTGTCAAACAATTAGAAAAGAAGGTTAATCAATATATAGTACTCAAAGCCTACCATATCATTAACGATTATGCTTCAGATTTCAGACTAGTACAACTTGACATCTGGTTTAATCCAGCTAGAGGTGATCAACTGATCATCATGTATATGTCGTGTGAAGCAAGAAATGTCTGTACATTCCCGTTACTAGCATCCCAATGAAAATAAGATTCACTGGAATCCATACTTTTATCAACTTCCATGTGAGTTCCTCTGTTGTAATAACATGGAAGAGCTCGAGTATCTGAAGAATGACTGCGCATACAAAGTTCTGAACCATAAAAGGACACCTGATCAGCTCAATGATAACAAGTTACATAATTAAAACCACAGCACAGTTGTCATATAATTACTAAGGATGGGAGCAAGAGGTGCAACTAATTACCTGATATAGCATCAATGATATGCCAGCATCGAAATTGTACCTGGAGAGAACCACCTTATTGAGCAATATCATGCTGCAGGAAGCAATGCAATAACAAATTCCGGAAAGCAAAGGCCCGGTCTTATTTCCCCACTTGCTCTGCTGCTGCAGAATCAAGGTGTCGAAAACATCAGAGGTCTTCCTCCACAACCTGTACGGCTGTACACAACAAGCAAAGCAAGCGATCGATATTTCATTTACTTTTCCTCCATGAATAATGCAGCACACATAAATAGAGTGGTGTGTGTTGAATTTGTGAGTATACTTGTTGGAAGCCGCTTTCCTGGCGACATTGTCTGCGACTTTGATGATGGAGTTGTTCTTCTGCTTCAGTTACCACCGATGATCTTGTAGACCGAGGCGCCGGCGTTCTTGACGGCGACGCTCGTGTTGCTGGGGGACTTTGGCCTCCTCAATTCCTTGATCAGAGAGATTGGTACAGTTTCAGTTGTTGTTTAGTCATGCAGAATTCTTTCTGCCTTGACATACTTGGTACAAAACTGAGAGGTGGGACACACACATACATGCCATTGCAGCCCAGACCTTTTTGTTCTGACCCTTCCTGAAAATATATAGCTCCCCTATAGCTGTTATAATGTTTGTCATGTTCTTTAATATTGTGACCATTGCGACATTTATGTACTTCAAACTGAAGAGTGTCAAACAATTAGAAAAGAAGGTTAATCAATATATAGTACTCAAAGCCTACCATATCATTAACGATTATGCTTCAGATTTCAGACTAGTACAACTTGACATCTGGTTTAATCCAGCTAGAGGTGATCAACTGATCATCATGTATATGTCGTGTGAAGCAAGAAATGTCTGTACATTCCCGTTACTAGCATCCCAATGAAAATAAGATTCACTGGAATCCATACTTTTATCAACTTCCATGTGAGTTCCTCTGTTGTAATAACATGGAAGAGCTCGAGTATCTGAAGAATGACTGCGCATACAAAGTTCTGAACCATAAAAGGACACCTGATCAGCTCAATGATAACAAGTTACATAATTAAAACCACAGCACAGTTGTCATATAATTACTAAGGATGGGAGCAAGAGGTGCAACTAATTACCTGATATAGCATCAATGATATGCCAGCATCGAAATTGTACCTGGAGAGAACCACCTTATTGAGCAATATCATGCTGCAGGAAGCAATGCAATAACAAATTCCGGAAAGCAAAGGCCCGGTCTTATTTCCCCACTTGCTCTGCTGCTGCAGAATCAAGGTGTCGAAAACATCAGAGGTCTTCCTCCACAACCTGTACGGCTGTACACAACAAGCAAAGCAAGCGATCGATATTTCATTTACTTTTCCTCCATGAATAATGCAGCACACATAAATAGAGTGGTGTGTGTTGAATTTGTGAGTATACTTGTTGGAAGCCGCTTTCCTGGCGACATTGTCTGCGACTTTGATGATGGAGTTGTTCTTCTGCTTCAGTTACCACCGATGATCTTGTAGACCGAGGCGCCGGCGTTCTTGACGGCGACGCTCGTGTTGCTGGGGGACTTTGGCCTCCTCAATGTCATCGCACTCGGACCTGAACTCCAATGACATGGAAACTGCACCTGCAAACCATTGTTGGAGTCAAACACAAGTCACCCGGCGGCGAGGAGGCGGGCAAAAAGGGTTGCGTTTGAGTTTAGAGACACGTGGACGTGCAACCAACTTACACATTTTTTGTTGGGTTAAATTAGCTTGGGCCTAAACCAACATGAGCTTGTCAGAATGTCAGGACAGTTAACATTTACATGGTATGGAAAATAGCCCATTTTCTCCTCTCAGATCAAATCTCACTTTCATTGCGTTGTCTAATTCATTGTTAGCTTTAACGTCGTTTGTTTAGAAAAAAGTTTACTTTGCTATCCAACTATTCAAAGCTTTGAAATTACATTTCGAATATTGAATCTCTAAATTTTTAAGAACCATTAGTGTACTTTGCTCTTATATAAAATATATCATTATTTTTATTATTGCAAATATGCCTCCGAGGTAATTAATCAACCACTCATTTTGATATCTCGATGTAGTGTAAAAGTAGTATTGAATGCTTGAAACCTAAAAAACCAACTATGGATGGCAATTTTGTCTTCAAAACACTAAAAGTGTGTGTTTGTAGAAGACTATATGAGGAGAAAAAGGACAACTTCACTATGCATTTTTTTCTCACGAAAAAACAAAGATAAATGCATGGACTAGAGATAGAGAATTGACATCATTTCTGCAAATTTCAGGATGCTGTAATGATCAATACATGGGGAGAGAGAAAAAATCAGTAGGTGAAATGCTAACGGTATACTGTTGTTTATTTTTACCTTTACTCTAGTGTCCTGTATATCAAAAACACGAATTTGTGGTGCCCTAAGCAACAAGTAGATCCAGCGTGGAGTTATTAGCGACAAATTTGCCTGTCGGTGACTGTTTTTTAAGGTTTGGAGGACCCGATGCCTTCGATGACAGTGCATGGAAATAAATCCCTAAAAATGCATGAAAATAGATGGTTTTTGGCTTTAACTCTACGGTCAGTGTTGGGCCGGGCCTGGGCCGGAAGCCCTAAACTGGGCTAAAAACCCAAAAGAAGGTTAGCCCCTTTCGATTCTGAACCGACCTCTCTTCGTCTCCCACAATCCGTCGCTGCTAATCCTCGAGCTCGGGTAGTCGGCGGCGGGCGGCGGCGCCGGAGTCGGCGGCGATGAATCCCCTGACGCAGGTCAAGCGGACGCAGGTGATCAACCAGAAGGAGGCGCTCCTCGGCATCGGCGAGGACGCGTCGTGGCACGCCAAGTTCAAGGACTCCGCCTACGTCTTCGTCGGCGGCGTCCCCTTCGACCTCACCGAGGGCGACCTCCTCGCCATCTTCGCGCAGTGAGCCACAGCCCCTCACTCATCCCCTACTCCCTGCCTTCCTTTCGTCCCCCTCCGCTCCGATGGATGCCAGCAGGGAGATCTGACGAATTTCCGGTCCCCCTCTCGTAGGTACGGCGAGGTGGTCGACGTGAACCTCGTGCGCGACAAGGGCACCGGAAAATCCAAGGGTTTCGCGTTCCTCGCGTACGAGGACCAGAGGAGCACGATTCTCGCTGTCGGTGAGCATTCTTTTCTCCCCTCCTTCCCTCCCTCTCTGGCCGCTTCAGTTTTCGGTTTCAATTGATTGCCCGCTAAAGTAGTAATAATTGTTATTGCTTGCCAAATTGTCGCATGGTGAAGACAATTTGAATGGAGCTAAAGTTCTTGGGAGGATCATAAGGGTTGACCATGTGAGCAAGTACAAGAAGAAGGAAGAGGAAGATGAGGAGGAGCGGCAGCAGAAGAGGGAGGCTCGTGGAGTCTGCTATGCTTTCCAGAAAGGCGAGTGCAACCGCGGAGCTTCGTGCAGATATTCGCATGACGAGCAGGTCAGTGTGGTGTGAATGCATTGACAAACTATTATTGTGATTATTCACTGGGAGTATCAGTAAACAAACCAATACCAGTAGAATGTTTGAGAAAACATTATATCAGTTCAATCAATTTGGTAGATAGAGGGGAGACCAGAATTCTTTCATCTCACAACCATTGTTTCATGAAGTTCACTGACGTTTCTCCTTGTTACTGGAAACAATATAAGCTTGAATGGCCTAATCAGGATGAAAGCACATTTCATTTGTGAATTGCTTTGCTCTGTTTTGGGATTGTATAACATATGATTTGATACTAAACACCCTTTCTGGCTTTACAAATGAGTGTGGTATGTTGGACAGGGAGCCATCATAGGAACTTTTAGGATATTATTCGGTCCAAATACTCCCTATACAGAAAAATCCTGAAAGATTGTTTCTGCTTAATTTTTGCAGCATGATTTCTTTTGGATTTTGCAAAAAAAAATCATGTTTCTATTTCTGTGTATACTGATGCCAATCACTAATGTTGCTACAAAATAGCTTTTGTTTATTGTTATTGGCTGTAAATTCTACCCCGTTATGCATGGTGACATGTTCTGATGTCTGTGAATTATATTTTCAGAGAAATGCGAACACTGGTTGGGGTTCTAAAGAGGATAGCGGTGCACCATGGGAGCATGACAAGCACCATGATGTACCAAAGAGTCGTGGCATATGCTATGCTTTCCAGAAAGGCGAGTGCAACCGTGGAGAATCCTGCAAATTTTCCCATGATGATCAGGTAGGACAATAGATGCCCTCAGCGCGTTTTTGAGGATTATTCACTGGGAATGTACAGTAACCCATGCAGTGACACGTTTGTAAAAAACATTCTTTTCAGATCATTACTAGCTATAAAATGAGTATCACACCAATATTGCACAGTTTCTTGCAAGTATACTCATGTTTGTTTCAAGACATGCTGGAAATTTTTAACAACTTCCACTATATGTATATGCATAAGGTTGTTTTAATGTGGAAACTGATGCAAATGTATGACATCAGCTTATCCGTATAGTTCTACTTTTAATTTGTGGAATTTTTTGTCCTATTATGATTGGCCTTATAGCTTATCGCCTTATCGGTAACCATTTATTGTGTAAGTATAGAGTAATCATGCTAGCATCCTATTCTGATGGTTGTGAAATATGCTTTCAGAAAAATACAAACACTCGTTGGAGTTCTAGGGATGGCGAATCATCCAGATCAGAGCGGTATGGAGACCGAGATTCTAGGAGTAGGCATGGTGATAGAAGAGCAGAAGATCGGGACAGATACAGGCATGACAAGTCCCCTGATAGGTCAAGAGGTGAGAGGCATAGGAATGATGACAGATATTCTCAAGGAAGAGAAGAAAGATCAGAAAGACGCAAATATGATGACATGGATCGCAAGCGGTCAAGGTTCGATGAGAATAGTGAACGCCATGAAAGAAGGGGGTGACCGATACATGCTTGTACTTGACTTTTGACTTGTACAATGTAATCAGTTTTGTTAGCATTTTGATATTTGAACGTGGATACCTTCAATTGATTGCATCTAGTAGTACTTTCTTTTGATTACATCTGCGTGCTTGTGCCTATTGTGTCGTTATTGCTGTGCATGAGTGCTATTGTTTTCAAGTTTAATAAAGAGAACTAAAGGCAGTCGACGTTAAATGCAGGTTTCAGCTCCTCAACTATATATGCTGCTGTTGTATGCTGTGTTGTTCTATGCACTCAACTAGTATCTGAATTAAGTATAAAAAAAACTAGTATCTGAATGCTTTCGCGTTCTTGTCAGTGATCACAGTCTGTACTTGCTAGTTCGCCCCGTGCCACCCAGTTTTAACGTGATTAAACATGCTACGATAGCTGAAAGCCTGAAACTGTCGTCGAATTTACATTTATTAGCTTTATTACACTATAGAGTTTTTATTCAGAACAACACGAAATCCTTGGGTTCAATAGCCAGTAAACTAAGGATTTTGCTATAGTCAGCATCAGTTGCATGGAAATTAGAAACGAACATGTTCTACACGGAGTCTAGCTACTCATCTACAAATGTAGATTCGGCAAGGTCAATGGCACGAGCAACGCCGGCCGCCTTGTTCAGGCACTCCTGGTGCTCGTCATCTGGTTTGCTGTCAGCCACGATCCCAGCTCCGGCCTGGAGATGAGCCACCCACTCCTGGCGTGGGTTTCCATCAGTGTATGAGTACATTGTATCGAACCGAGATCCGGTGGGGAAAACAATAGTGCGAAGAGCGAGCGCAATGTCCATGTCACCACTGAAGGAAATCACTCCAAAACCACCACTATACGGCCCACGCGTATTCACTTCTAGCTCGTCGATCAGCTCCATTGCTCTCACCTGATTGGTTTCATAAGCAGGCATGGGAAGTTAAACCCAGCCACCCAGGCGAACTACATAGAAAATGAAAAAAAAAGAGATGAAGCTATACAGTAAAGAAGGCTTCAGCAAGTTACCTTAGGAGCGCCACTAACTGTTCCAACGGGCAATGCTGCACGAAGAGCATCCCAACAGGCAAGATCATCACGTAGCTCCCCAGTGACCTAAAGTTCATAAATAGACCCACAACTTGTAAAGAATTAAAGAATTATGGACGATACAATTCAGCAAAGGATGTTAACATGCCTGTATTATGCGATCTGCTATAAATAATGATACATGCTAGATGGGAATCAACAATGAAGTGTTGTTATCATAAGTGCAAACTTACTGTTGAGCTAATGTGCATGACATGTGAATATCGTTCAATATTCATCAGTTTCTCCACCTTCACTGAGCCTGGTTTGGAGACCTGTAAAAATGGTAAAGTTCCTTGTAGACCAGATTAGGTAGATATGTAATAAAACACCGAGCTTATTTTAATTGAACCATAGTACAACGGATAATAATGAAAATCCACCGGATTAAGTCTTAACTAATTCAAATCTAATCGATAATGCATCCATTTAGTGGTCATCAGAGAAAGAGACCTCAATCAATTAAGTCATCAGAGAAAGAGACCTCAATCAGAGAAATGAATAATAAAACTAAAAAAAATAAACAAAGTAGGACAACACAATAAAAAAGAAATATGGGAAGGTCCAGGCTGAGACACGATTTTATTCCCAAAGGAAACTAAAGTACAACATTGAGATAAAATTTAGCCAAACATTTATATTCTCAAAGGGTAATTAAATATGACTTTATTCAATCATTTTGTGGATTGAAACAAAGTGGCGATTGCTCTAAAATAGTCGATGTGCATAGATACTAACTTATTATATTAGAAAATTAGTAATTCTAGGAGAAAATAAATGGCACATAGAAACCATCTAATTGACATATTTTAAAATACGTGAAATAAAGTAAATCAAAAGAGGAAAAATAAAACAGAGCCAAAAAAGTAAACCTTTCCGACATCATTGCGACCAAGATCCACTAACATAATATGTTCAGCACACTGCTTTTCGTCACTCAAAAGTAGTTGCTCTAAAACTTTATCGTCTGCTTTTGTTTTTCCTCTTCTTATAGTTCCAGCAAGTGGCCGGTTGACGATTGTCCTCTGGAAAATAAAAATAATCATTATGTTCACTTTGTTGTAATATATTTTTAGAATAGTTGAGCTAGTGCAAATGATAAGTTTCTCTTTCAGCCTACCTTTTGAACTCGAGTAAGAATTTCAGGGCTTGACGCCACAAGAATACAACCTCGTGCCTAAGGGATGTCATAGGAGATAAAATAATATGCGTATCAGTTAGTATATTACAAAATCAATCATAAAAACACATTCAAAATGTTAAAGGTATTCAAGTCACCTGTAGATAGGCCATATATGGACTAGGATTTACTATACGTAATGCACGGTAGATCTCAAAGGGATCAGCAAATGTACGTCTCTCAAATCGCTGGCTTAGGACTACTTGAAAAATGTCACCCGCCAAAATATGCTCTTTCGCCTTAACAACAGCATTCTTATATTCTTCACTTGACATTGATGATTTTTGTAACGTCGAGCCAAAGTGCCCAACATTAAGTTTGATAGAACCAGAGGAAAGTGTTGGGCTACATAAATGATTGATCAATAAGTAAAATTAGAAGCAGTGAAAGAAAATAATACTTGTAAAATGAAAAACGAGATGTCCAAGCTTCATAACTCACACGTTAAGACAATGTAATCTCGATAATAGAGCTTCTAGCCGATTTGTTCCATCTTCATATGCTTCATTAACAGAGCGGTAACAGTCCAGCCTCACCCAATGGATAACATGTGTTTTCTACGGCAAACAAAACTTAAAAGTCAAGGCCAGTGTTTGGAAGAGACAAATCTAGTTTGAGTATGTTCATAAGAAAGAAACTAGCCGATATCGATCGAGTATCTTCCCCATACACATAATGAAAACATAAAAGGATGGTGGATCACCTTCTCAACATGATCAAACACAATGACGTCATTGTAGAGGCCTAAATGAATGTCAGGAAGGTTCCTATCATCATGTGGTGCCTTACTAAAAGGAAGCTTCTTTGTTTCAACATAGCGCACTGTATCATATGAGAAGAATCCAACCCATCCTCCTACAGAAGAACTTAATATCATACAAATGTTGTGGCCATAATTTGTTTATAATAAAGAAAATAATTATCCCAATTCCTTCCCTACATAGCAAAAGTCATAAGAGCATTCAAGCTGGTGAAGAGAAGTAATGTCATCAGTTTGGCACCAAACAGTATCTCATTTCTGCCAATCTTCCAAAGGGAAAAAAAACATGCCTCCAATAAAGGGGGCCCAATATAACCAATCGAAGTCCGATGTGCCACAAAAGCAATGGCCAAATTGCTAGACTTATGGCAAGTACCAACTACACGGCAAAGTATAGAATGCACTACTATAGAAAGTAGATCCATACGGACCATACCATGAGTAGAAATGGCATAGTTTCACCCCGAACATGAAAAATGCGGAGGCGACAGAGGATATCCTAATATCAAGGGGAGGTCATAAATCTACGAGAACAGAGAAAATTGTGATTATAGGATTCTAAACATGTGGACTTTGTGATTTTGACACTCCCAGTGAATGACAAGGCCAGTGTTTGGAAGAGACAAATCTAGTTTGAGTATGTTCATAAGAAAGAAACTGTCTCTGAATTGTGGACCGAGTGTCAAAATCACAAAGCACAACGTTTGGAATCCTATAATCACAATTTTCTCACGAGAACAGCTAAGATAACAAAATCACAGCATTCTCGTTCTAAATCCAGAGTAATAATAAGAAAAAAGAATTACCACAAAATGCATCAGGCAGGCCGTCAGTTATATCCGGGTTCCACTGCTCCATGATGGTCCTGGGGATCTTCATCGGATCAGGCACGAAGTGTTCCCTCTTCGACTTCATCTCATGATCCATCACCGTCACGTGGTTGGCCTTGGCCACGATCTCCATGGCGGGCTGCGCCCCTACGACGCTGTACCTCCCCTGCGAGTGATGTGTTCGATGAAATGCCCCAGGTGGAACAGCTGAGATCTGGGTGCACGAATGGCGAATTTTACCTACCACATTGGTGCCCTCGGAGCCCTGCTCGACGGACTCGAAGAGGAAGCTGGGCGCCTCGCGGTCATCCTCTTTGACGAGGCACCTGTACGCGAGCACCGGCGTCAGGTGGTCGGAGAAGATGCACCGCTTCAGTGGCAGCAGGTTGCACCCCTCCGCCGCCGCCGACTTGAATTTGGCCTCCTCCTCCCTCACCGCTGCGCCGGCCGAGGTCACGCGCGTAAATCAAAGCGAGAAGAGCCCCAGAAAACACAAACCCGGGGAACTCACCGACGGCGTCGAGCTGATGGAACGTGGCGGTGGCGCGGCAGGTCAGGACTCCCGCCCCGCGCCGGCGGCGGTGGAGGCTCAGCGGCCCCGACGGCGCGAGGCGCAGTGAGAGCGCGAGGCTGGCGGCCATGGATAGGAGGAGGATAAGGGAACAGGAGAATCGGAGAGAAGATGGCGATGGATGGAATCGAAGCGCGTGTTTAAATGGCGAGGCGCGTGGGCGGCGAGGCCGGAGAACGCAGCGCGCGGGCGCGGCGAGCGGGACATGTCGCAGCTAGCAGCGAGGGGCGTTCCGTCGAACGGTTGGTGGGCGGCGGTGTGAAGCGTGGGTGACCGCGTGCTCCGCGAAAGAATGGATTAGCTCACGAGTTTTCAGGGCGTTACTCCCTTGTATGGATGCATGCATTCGCATGCTTTTATCTGTGTTTGGTGGCCGATACTTGAGAAAATGTATGTATTCAGCAATTTTAGTTAGTGTTCTAGAAGCGCAAACACTAAAGTTTTATATTTTTCTCTCTCTTTTTTTGTTATTGTTACAGGCAACGTGGATAAATATTGCTCCCTTAATTATTTCTTCTTGCTCCGGTCGTTGCGTCTGCTTCTTCTTCTGCAGCACCATATGCTATCCGCCGTCACTCTCCTGATTCCGTCAGTAACCAATCTAGGAGTATTTTTTTTTATTTTTTAGCTTCTTGCCTCCGGCTCCGCCGCCCGCAATCTATACATGCTGAGCAAATGCCTCCGAGCATCTCGTAAACTACCTCCCACGGTGGGAGTCCCACCACAAGTTTGATCTCACCTCGCGAGCATCCTCTCTAATATTAGCACGGGATGAGCGCACCTGAATCCAAACCTAATTCCCTAGCCATGCCATATTTCCCATTCTTTGGCTCTGGGATAGCTCACGATTTGCACCAACTTGATTCTTAAATTCCATTCATCAAAAGTCCATCAAACACGAAAAATAAATATTTTCTTCGATCTTTAGAGCGCAGAGTACGTTTTGTGATTACAGTATCTGTTTTGAGTTAGTTTAATACATATATATAACAGATTATTTCTCTGGCGTATATGGTGCATCTGTACATGTAATCATGTATATATGTTAGCATGACATTTACTGGGAAATTTGAAGTGGCAACAATGAAAAAAAAGGAAAATTATTAGTGATCCATTTTAGTTGTGGTGACTCGGGTATTCATAATGAGTGAAAACATGAAGAGAGATGCTATAATTAGAATGTAAATATTTCCTATAAATAGCACCAAGAGATAAATGGATGAGAGTGTAGTTCTCAGAAAGGCTATATATAGTATTCAATTAAACATGAGATTAGGACGAAAAAAATGTGACTATGATGTTCCAATGTCACCTTTGTCATCATGATGCGCACATCCAGACTGTGTGCGGTTAGCATGGATAGATGTGTAGCACCATTTATCCAAAAATGCCGAACTAGACTTGGAACACTCTAGAACTGAGTGTCATCATCAGTGCCTGATTGACAGAGGATAAAATTAACACAAGTTGCGTGAAGCGTTGGCTTTTGTGTTGTTAGCTGGCCGGTATATTTGTATAATGTTATCTGAAGATCCACAAGGTGAAGTTGCCATTACATCCTATAGAGAAAGTTTTGTTCAATTATTTCAATGTCTAAAATTAAAAGAAATTCGCTCTGGGATATATTATCCTTGCTCTATGATAATGGTCACACCTGCTAGTCATAATGAAGACAGACAGCCTTCAATTCAATCCATTATATATGTTGGTGGAATCCTCGAGTGATGAAGAATTGAAGATTATTTCTTGCCATCACGCGCGTCGCTGTGTTTTTGATTCACTTAATTTCTGAGCTGTATGATGATATGTGAGGATTTTAATATCTAGCTCATATACCCGGGAAAAGAAAAAAAACGTCTAGTGAGCAAATATCAGGAAAGAAATAACTTTTTTGACACGTCCATTCCCATTAACATGATGGTCAGAGATTACCAATTTAGTAGGTGGTATATGTGGAGACAAGAAAAATACGTCGTCAGAAATGAAAATTATATAGCCTGTGGTAACATGAGGGGCATCAACTTCCACAGATCGACTGAGTCGTGTGTGACTGCAGGTTAATTGCATTGGCGTCGAACGAACGAAGAGATTACCAATATATTCTCATTAACAGATTTTTCGCCGGAATGGAGAAGACAGCTCGATCCAACACTTGTCGGGGACAAGGAAATCACGCCGGAGTTCGTCGGAGAAGGAGACGACAAGTCGACCAGGAATCAGTGGTGAAGAGGAGAAAGTTAAAAAAAATCAGATGTCTGCAAAAGCAACGGATTCTGCATAATTTTCAAAGAACTGTCAACAGCTAAAGGATATTATGTTTCAACAATATGCAATCATATGACCTGAGGAAAATATCTTAGTTCCTTTTTCCCTTAATTAGACGTTGGATTAGAAAGAGATGGCTGTTTCCTCAATTTTTTAGATTATGGAAATTGTTTCGCCCTCAGCTTAACAGTGTTTGTAAGCCTACAAGCCAGGTTGTTTCCTCAAATAGCTTTCCGTATAATAGTTCTGCTTAAGAAGTTTTTATTCTACATGCACACATCATATATCCATTATGTTTTCACGAGGATACATCATGTGACTATAATTGGACAGAAATTGGTTTTCCCTAATTCTCACACGCCATCAGGCGCTATTACAAATTCAAGCATCGAGAGAAGGGCACCCTGAGGATAAATATATTAATTCGAATCTTTTAACTAATTTTACGGAGTACCTATTAATTTCTTATCTCTTTCAGTTTGATTCCTATAGAAAAAAAAAGTAGATCCAAATACATTGAACTGACTTCCTCAATCTATTTCAATGTTTGATCCTGACACTGATATGATGGCATCCTCTTGCAGACAATTGGTGGCCCTTGACAGGATCTATGATACATACTCACGTCCTGACTGAACTAAAGGCATCCAACGATTTGTCCTTTCATTATTTCCATTTCCTTTTGAATGCATACAACACATTTGTTTATTGAATCAATTGTAAGGTCAACTGAAATATGTGATGTATTTCAATAGGGAGAAAAAATAATTGTGCCAATAGCTATGGAAAATATGCATTTTATCCTTCCATGAAAAACTACATCTTCCACAAAGAGCCAAACACCAAATTCTACACTGGCTGAAATCCAATGTATGCCGCGCTCTGTTCTGTTTCTAGTATATTCTCATTAACAGATTCACTTCGCCGGAATGGAGAAGACAGCTCGATCCAACACTTGTCGGGAACAATGAAATCACGGCGGAGTTCGTCTGAGATGGAGACGACAAGTCGACAAGTCGACCAGGAATCACCGGTGAAGAGGAGAAAGTAAAAAATTCAGATGTCTGCAAAAGCAACAAATACCCGTCATATAGCAGCCCATTTTCCTCTCAGGATGAATACTTATTGCCCGTTTTAGAAACATCTTAAAATTCCATTATAAATTTATATGATGGCTGGATAGGACACGTACATGCGTGTCGATTTTCCTATCAAAATTGAATTTTCTTATTTGCACCCGTGACAAAAAAAATATGGAGACAAATCCTAACACGATCACACAATTCACGTGGGCCGACGAACGCATTGAACGAGCTGTCTAGAATTCCTTCCGTCTTACTGCGAAGCGCCAATAAAAAGCGCACCAAAAGTTCATGCGCTCTACGCAAGCTACACTAGCAAAGCAAATAGGAGCTCAGTGCAACACGCCCAAGTACGCCTATACGTTGCTGAGACCAGGCGCCATGCCAGGCTCCACGGACACCGGACGCATCCAGGTGATCAGCCGGCGCGTCGTCCGCGCCGACCCGCCGCCCTCGTCGTCGCCGGCGCCGGAGACCATCCACCTGACGCCGTGGGATCTCCGGCTGATCACCATCGACTACATCCAGAAGGGCGTGCTCCTGCCCAAGCCCCCAACCCCCGAGCACCGCCACGCCGTCGTCGAGCGCCTCGCCTCCGCGTTCGCCGCCGCTCTGGGCCGCTTCCACCCGTTCGCTGGCCGGCTTGCCGTCGACGAGCGCGCCGCCGACGGGACCCTCACCGTGTCGCTGCGCTGCACCGGCGAGGGCGCCGAGTTCATCCACGCGGTGGCACCCGGCGTCACGGCCGCCGACATCGCCGGGGAGCTCTACATCCCCCACGAGCTGGTGGCGCCATTGTTCCCGCTCAACGGGCTGGTCAGCGCCGACGCCGCCACGGCGGACGGCGAGCCCCGGCGGGCGCCGCTGCTGGCCGCGCAGGTCACCGAGCTCGAGGACGCCGTCTTCGTCGCCGCGTCGCTCAACCACGCCGTCGGCGACGGCACCACGTTCTGGCACTTTGTCAACACCTGGTCGGACTTGAGCCGGAGCGGCGGCGCCGCCACCGAACGGCCGCCGCCGGTGTTGGAGCGGTGGTTCCTCGACACCTGCCCGGTGCCCGTGCCCCTCAAGTTTGACAAGCTCGAAGACGCCATCCGGCGATGCGAGAACCAGCAGCCACCATTGCAGGAATGCTTCTTCCATTTCTCCGCGGAGAGCGTGAAGAAGCTCAAGGCGCGGGCGAACGCAGAGATGCTTCGCTCGGGTGGCGCCATCTCCGGCGAGGCCACGGCCACCATTTCCTCCCTGCAGGCCGTGCTGGGGCACCTGTGGCGGTCGGTGTGCCGAGCGAGGCGCCTAGAGCCGTCGGAGAAGACGACGTACGTGCTGCTCATCGGCTGCCGGGGGAGGGTGAAGGGCATCCCGGCGGCAGGCTACGTGGGCAACGCGGTGGTGCCGTGCAAGGTGAGCTCGACCGCCGGCGAGGTCGTCGGGAAGGGGCTCGGGTGGGCGGCGTGGCAGCTGAACCGCGCCGTGGCGGCGTTCGACGGGGCGGCGCTGGTGAGGGAGTCGCTGGAGCGGTGGGTGCGGGAGCCGAGGCTGGCGTACAACACGGACCTGCTGGGCGCGGCGGACGTGGGCACCGGGAGCTCGCCGCGGTTCGACGTGTACGGCAACGACTTCGGGTGGGGGAAACCGGCCGCCGTGCGGTGCGGCCCCGGGAACAAGCTGGACGGCAAGACCACGGTCTTCGAGGGCCGCGGGGGCGGCGGCGCCATGGCGCTGGAGGTGTGCCTCGCACCCGACGCGCTCGCCAGGCTCGTCGAAGACGACGAGTTCATGCACGCCGTGACCGCGCCGTGATCGTGACCGGCCTGGTTGCGCCTGTCTAGCTGCTCCCATTTAAACATGTGCCACCAGTACGTCCACCACGTGTGTCAGTGTGTGTATGTTAATAACTGTGCCTCACTGGCATATCCCAATGTGATCTTTGATCAATGTCGTGTAGTAGTATGCATGTACGTATATACACACGTGCCGTGCGCGACAGCGTTCTTGTCAAATAGTTATTGTACACCTGACAGAGCGATCGATGGCAGGTGTCCGGTCATGCATCAATCATTTTTTTTCTCCACGTCTCAGATCCGAGCCACCTACAAACATCGAAGTTTTCAGCCACTCCTGGTCTTTATTTCGTGCACAACGTGGTAGCTTAACAAGCTATTGGTCTTTTCTAAAAAAATAACTATTAATCTTTTTTGAGAAATGTTATTGGTCTGCATCTGAGGAAGTCTCTCGGTCTCAAAAATAGAAAGAAGATTGACCCACCCGACAAGAATGTTATCCTCAAAAATCTACTTCAACACGTCTCCTTTTTTGAAAGCGGGAAAAAACTATCAATTGAAGGCTCTATTACTTTCTTGAAAAGATACATGGACTCCCTATCCAATATCTGTCTACAGGCTCCAAAATCAAATGGCAAAGGAATACTTCATGACCATAGCAAGTGGAAAGCAAATGGCTCAAAGTTTGCACATAGAAAGATCAGTAGATGGAAGCCTCCTCAATATGGCACTCTCAAAATCAATGCGGATGGTGCTGTCTTACCTGCTTCTGGGCAAGCTGTTATGGTTGTAATCATCCGTGATAGCAAGGGACAACCGGTACTGGCTGCTTGACGTGTGTTGTCCATATGCAGGGATGCTGAGGAAGCAAAGGCCATGGCCTATATCGAAGGGATCAAATTGACATCTCATTGGCCCGATACTCAGTTTACTCCAGAGTCAGATTGCTCTGAGATTATGAAGAAACTTGTCGGTGCTGGGATCGGTCGGCCAATCCCCAGCGCCACACAGAATGCGCTGTGTCCCGTCCCCTGACGGTTGATGCAAGAGCTAGCACAATGAGACAAGGGTTTATCCTGGTTCCGGCCGTGAGGTCGTACGTCCAGCAGGGTGCGCTCGGGGCGCTGTACTATCTTGCACCGGAGTGCTTGCAATGGGGGCTACAAGCAAGGCGGGAGAGGAGGAGTCTCCAAGTCCCTGAAAACGGGTGCGATTGGGGCAAGTGCCGATATCGCGTGAGGCGGTCTCTCTGTCTCTGTCTCTCTCTGTCTCTGTCTCCGTCTCCGTTCCTCCTTTTATAGGTCAAGGAGAAGAAGAAGGGGAAGGAGTTTACAAGTACAAGCGCGATGTGTGCTACGGGGATACGCACTGGAGATCATGGCGTCGGGCGTGCCATCGTCCTTGACCCTGGTCGGAGATTTATGGCGAGCCCCGACCTATGCGGGTGTCGTGGCAGTCCCTGTGCTTGTCCCGGAGTGGTTTCGGGGGTGTTGTTGCCGCAATCCGTGTCCTGCTGCCCGTCGCTGGTTGACTTCGAGGACGGGGCAAGTGAAGAAGGACGGGAGTTGGCAGCACAGGGGTCGGCATGGTGGTTGCCGTCGGCCACAGTGCACGGCGTGCCTGGCTCACCAGGGGATGGCTGAGAGTTGGTGGATTTGACCCGGCGTCGTCATCATCAGGCCGCGCCTGATCGGAGTCTGTACTCGGTTGCTGTTCAAATATTCGTTCGAGGGTTCCCCATGCCCGTTCGAGGGGCGCCCCGGGGAAAAAGGACGGGAGCGGGTGAAATAGTGGTGCGGAATGACGCCTGCTAGTCCGCACCGAGACCTTGCGCAGTGCTGCGTACGTCCGCACAGCGCCGGCGAGGACGCATAGTGACCGGAGCAGGTGAAACAGCGAGCTCAGTGGTGTCAGCGGCGCGGCGTGGGGGAAAGATTGCCTTTTGACTTTGGCGCCTGCCTGATGGGGCAGGCATTAAATGCCGTTGTCGGGCGGGGCGCCGTCGCGCGCCGCGCTGAGTAGAGGGGTGCCCTCGAGCGAGGCGGAGTCGGTTCGCCTGCTCGAGGGGGAACGCGACCCTCGAGAGAGGCGGAGACGGAGGTCGCCACCTCGGGCGGCTGTTTTGGGCCGTGAGTCGTGTTGGGCCGCGTTGCCCTGGTGGCCCGGAACGACTCACGGCCCAAAACAGCCGCCCAAGCTCGCCTGACAAAGGGACCCAGGTGACGACCTCCGTCTCCGCCTCGCTCGAGGGTCGCGTGCCCCCTCGAGCAGGCGAACCGAGTCCGCCTCGCTCGAGGGCACCCCTCTACTCAGCGCGGCGCACGACGGCGCCCCGCCCGACAACGACATTTAATGCCCGCCCCATCAGGCAGGCGCCAAAGTCAAAAGGCAATCTTTCCCCCACGCCGCGCCGCTGACACCACTGAGCTCACTGTTTCACCTGCTCCGGTCACTATGCGTCCTCGCCGGCGCTGTGCAGACATACGCAGCACTGCGCAAGGTCCCGTTGCGGACTAGCAGGCGTCATTCCGCACCACTATTCCACCCGCTCCCGTCCTTTTTCCCCGGGGCGCCCCTCGAACGGGCATGGGGAACCCTCGAACGAATATTTGAACAGCAACCGAGTACAGACTTCGATCAGGCGCGGCCTGATGATGACGACGCCGGGTCAAATCCACCCACTCTCGGCCATCCCCTGGTGAGCCGGGCACGCCGTGCACTGTGGCCGACGGCAACCACCATGCCGACCCATGTGCTGCCAACTACCGTCCTTCTTCACCTGCCCCGTCCTCGAAGTCAACCAGCGACGGGCAGCAGGACACGGATTGCGGCAACAACACCCCCCGAAACCACTCCGGGACAAGCACAGGGACTGCCACGACACCCGCATAGGTCGGGGCTCGCCATAAATCTCCGACCAGGGTCAAGGACGATGGCACGCCCGACGCCATGATCTCCAGTGCGTATCCCCGTAGCACACATCACGCTTGTACTTGTAAACTCCTTCCCCTTCTTCTTCTCCTTGACCTATAAAAGGAGGAACGGATACGGAGACGGAGACAGAGACAGAGACAGAGAGAGACAGAGACAGAGAGACCGCCTCACGCGATATCGGCACTCGCCCCAATCGCACCCGTTTTCAGGGACTTGGAGACTCCTTCTCCTCTCCCGCCTTGCTTGTAGCCCCCTGCTGCAAGCACTCCGGTGCAAGATAGTACAGCGCCCCGAGCGCACCCTGCTGGACGTACGACCTCACGGTCGGAACCAGGATAAACCCTTGTTTCATTGTGCTAGCTCTTGCATCAACCGTCAGGGGACGGGACACAGCGCATTCTGTGTGGCGCTGGGGATTGGCCGACCGATCCCAGCACCGACAGTGGCGCGCCAGGTAGGGGGCTGCGCTGTGATCAACCTCGCCCGATCAGTTCCCTTGACGGCAGGCCACGCCAAGGCCATGTCGCCACGATCCGCCCCGGGGTCCCCCGGCCCGCTTCCGCGCGGGTACCGGATCATGTTCGGGAGCCTGGAGTTCGAAGCGACCGGTGAGGGCCTCCTTATGCGGCTCGCGTCCAGGGCACCCGGCATGATAGCTACTACCCCGGCACCGCCAACGCCACCCAACCTCAGGAGACGACGAAGACTGCGCGAGCTGCAGATTCGCGAGGAACGGCGCGTTGCCCCGCGCGTCGTCCTCCCTGATTGGGACGCACACCTGTGGCTCCAGCCTGCCGCCGCATTACAGGGGGGCGCACCTCCGCCGGCGGCTCCCGCGGAGGGAGCGCGCCGGGAAAATGTGGCCGGGTTGGCACCACTCCCGCTCGGAATGAGCAACGCGGCCGCAAGTTACTCCGCGGCGATCAGCGCCAGCCTGAGCGCGCAAGAGGATCCGCCGGGTCACCAGCTGGGTTCGATCCACCGCCTTGACACTCCCTCGCCCGGTGGGTCCCAGCCCGAGTCGGACGACGGGGGAAGTGTGCACGGTCAGGATCACCCATACCTGGACTACTCCGGGCTACGCGACCGAGAAGGCCTCACCACCTTCCAGGCCATTGCGGACTTCTGCCTCACCTGTTAAGACGATTCCAGCGAAGGGGAATACGACCCCACGAGGGAATGCTTCGTCCTCGACGGCGAAGTAGAGTCCATGGGAGAGGATGAAGAAACGCGCGACGGGGCCAGACACGACGAACCGCCACCAGCGCCCGCCGAGCCAGCGGGCGAAGCCGCACTCGCGCAGGCACAACTCGCGCAGGTGCAAGAGCTGGAAGCCAGGCTCCAACAGGAGCGCCAGCAGGTACAGGAGCTGCGCGCAGCTCTGGAAGCCCGGCAGCCCAAGCGCGGCGAACGCGCGTGAGCTGCCGGGCGTGTCGCTCAAGCGCGCATCATGGGTGACGGCAACGACGCCAGCCCTGCCATGCCGCCACGAGCAAGCCAGAAACTCGTCGCCGCAGCAACCCTGATTCGGGCCATGCCCGAACCATCGACACCGGAAGCGCGCAGCATGCGGCGCCAAGTGCAGGCCCTTGTCGAAGAAGCGGTCGTTCAACAAGCGGAAAGTTCCGCCTCCCGCATGCGCCACCAGGCCAGCTCGAGAGCCGGAGGAAGCAAGTGGGATAAGGAACAATCCATCCATACCCCACCTAGGGGCGCATGGACGCCTCACCGTCCAACGAACGACGGAAAGGCGCTCATGACCAGCGACCGCGAAACGAGGAGGTCCGCGAAGGACTGGCTCGTGGACACGCGAGGCGCCATCGACGACGGCGACGCGCGCAACGTCCTGAACAAGAAGAGGCAGGACGTGGCGCCTCCTCGCAGCAGGCACCCCCGACGGGGAGGTCGCTACGACAACGAGGAGGACAAAAGCCCGACGCCGGAACCCCCGGGAACCCCTGTGTTCAGCCGGAAGATCCGTTCAGCCGCCATCCCGCCGCGCTTTCGTCAGCCGACCACCATCACCAAGTATTCGGGCGAGACGAAACCCGAGACGTGGCTCAACGACTATCGCCTGGCTTGCCAGTTGGGCGGGGCCACCGACGACGCCATGATCATTCGCAACCTTCCGCTTCATCTCGCGGACTCAGCGCGGACATGGCTCGAGCACCTACCCGCGAACCAGATCCACGACTGGGACGACCTGGTCAGGATGTTCGTAGGTAACTTCCAGGGCACGTATGTGCGCCCCGGAAACTCCTGGGACCTGCGCGGGTGCCGGCAAGCGGCCGACGAACCGCTGAGAGACTTCATCCGGCGCTTCTCCAAGCGCTGCACCGAGCTACCGAGCGTGGGTGACTCCAAAATCATCCACGCCTTCCTCGAAGGTACAACTTGTCGGGAGCTGGTGCGCGAGCTGGGGCGAAACCATCCCACCAGCGTCAACGCGCTGTTCGACATCGCTACCAACTTCGCCTCCGGGGAGGAGGCTGTCGGGGCGATTTTCGACGGCAAGGCCAAGGCGAAGCGCGCGGAGGAGCTGCCCACGGAGGGCAGCAAGTCCAAGGGAAAGGCTAAAAAGCAGAAACAGGGCGGCAAAGGCAGAAAGCCTCGGCAGGCCGCGCAGCAGCAGCAGCAGGGCGAGGACTCCGACGATGCCCTCATGGTCGAGCGAGGCCGCAAAGGCCCTCGAGGCCCCCCTCAGGGGGGAGGCCTGTTCGACGAAATGCTGAAGAAGCCATGCCCATACCATAAGGGCCCTGTCACCCACACCCTCGAACAGTGTGGGATGATCAAGGGTTACTTCAGGCGCACCTCCGCGAAGGAGGATGGCCCGAAGAAGGATATGGGTGATGGCGGCAACGACGAGTTCCCCCATGTGGAGAATGTCCTCTTCATCGTGGGGGGGGGGCCATGGCGAACGCGACGACCCGAGAGCAGAGGCATGAGCGTCGAGAGGTCTTCTCCGTTCACCCCGCGACGCCAACCTACCTCGCCTGGTCGGACGAGACCATCTCCTTCGGCCGCGAGGACCACCGGGACTATGTCCCGAATCCGGGGCGGTATCCGCTTGTCGTCGACCCCATCATCGGCAACACGCGATTCTCCAAGGTGCTGATGGACGGGGGCAGCAGCCTCAACATCCTATACGTCCACACCTTAGAGCTCATGGGCATCGGCACGAACCAGCTAAGGCCAAGCAGGGCGCCGTTCCACGGCATCGCGCCGAGAAAACGCGTCCAGCCCCTCGGGCAGATCGACCTGCCCATTTGCTTCGGCACTCCCGACAACTTTCGGAGGGAGACCCTCACCTTCGAGGTAGTGGGATTCCTAGGAGCATACCACGCCATCCTTGGGCGTCCGTGCTACGCCAAGTTCATGGCAGTCCCCAACTACGCCTACCTTAAGATGAAGATGTCGGGGCCAAAGGGCGTCATCACCGTGGGATCGTCGTACGAGCATGCTTACGCGTGTGACGTCGAGTGCGTCGAGGGCGCGGAAGCGCTCGCCTACAGCGAGACCCTGGTGGCGGACCTGGAGAAGATGGAGAACGAGGCCGTCGACTCCGCCAAGAGGCACGCAGGCACCTTCGAGGCTGCCGAACACACCAAGGCGGTGCCCCTCGACCCCAATGTCCCCGAAGGCAAGGCGTTGAGGGTCAGCACCACCCTCGACCCCAAATAGGAAGCAGTGCTCGTCGACTTCCTCCGCGCCAACGCTGACATCTTCGCGTGGAGACCCTCGGACATGCCGGGGATTCCGAGGGAGGTCGCCGAGCACAGCCTCGACATCCAGCCTCACTCCAAGCCGGTGGTACAGCGACTGCGGCGGTTCGACGAGGAAAAGCGCCGCGCCATCGTGGAGGAGGTGCACAAGCTCCTGCAAGCCGGATTCATCAAAGAGGTATTTCACCCGACCTGGCTTGCTAATCCTGTTCTAGTTAAGAAGAAAAACAGAACATGGCGCATGTGTGTAGATTATACTGGTTTAAACAAAGCATGCCCTAAGGTTCCATTTCCTTTGCCTAGAATAGATCAGATAGTAGACTCCACTGCTGGGTGTGAATTGCTATGCTTTCTTGATGCTTATTCCGGTTATCATCAGATCAAGATGAAAGAGTCCGACCAGCTCGCGACTTCTTTTATCACCCCGTTTGGCATGTTTTGCTACGTCACTATGCCGTTCGGCCTCCGAAATGCTGGAGCTACATACCAGCGATGTATGCAACTGAAAGGACCAACACTAGGCCTAGAGGGGGGTGAATAGGCCTGTTTAAAAATTCCTGCAAAATCCTCCGAAAACTGTCAGAAAGTCGGATGATCCGACACAGTCTAGGATCTTCCGGCCAGGAAGATCCGACACTGTGCAGGATCTTCCGACTGGGACAGAATACCGGAAGATCCGATGAAAAGCCGGATCTTCCGACAGGCAATTCAAGTGTTCTTCGAGATTTGCTCTAGGTGCTTCACAAGATGAACAAGGGGAGTTCTCACTTCTAGTCTTCTCTCTCACTCAAACCCTAGGTGAATCTTGGCAAGAATCAAGCTTGGGAGGGGATTTGAGGAGGAGAGTGAATGCTCTTGTCTTTTGTTAGGTCGTGTGTGCAGAACCCATGAATGAGGGGGTGTGGGGTATTTATACCAACCCCCAAAAATATGACCGTTATGTGCTCTGCGAAGAGGTACCGGATCTTCTGACACTTAGTCGGATCTTCCGACAAACAACAGATACGTGTTAGGAAAACTCCAGAAAAGTTCCAGGGGCCGGATCTTCCGACTGTATGTCGGATCTTCCGGGGGACCCCGGAACTTCCGGCCCGGAGAAAACCAAGACAGAGCCGGCCGGAACTTCCGGTCGGATCTTCCGGCCTAGGGTCGGAACTTGCAACAGGACACTCGTGAGCTCGAAAAACGGCTAAGTCAAGCATCTTCCGAAGCCACGGCCGGATCTTCCGGCCAGGAAGAATTCAAGACCGAGCCGCCCGGAACTTCCGGTCGGATCTTCCGGCCCAAGTTCCGGCCGAGCAGAAAAAGGTATTTGTGAAGATTTTTGTGTCTCTAAAGAGTTTGTCATCTCGAGCAAAGCACTTTTAGCATCTAGAATTTATCAACTACGTCCCCCTTGATAGTACGGTGGTCCTATACTCAATTTCAAACGGAAAATTAAATTTAAATCCACCAATTGAGTCCTCCACCATATGAATGAGCGTTGGGGTCCTTCCTTTAGCATTTTCTCCTTTTTATTTCATTTTAGTCCTGCACAACTCATGTAAAGCATCATATCTAAATTTCTATTGTCATTAATCACCAAAATTGATTAAATGCCTAGATGCACTTTCAATCTCCCCCTTTTTGGTGATTGATGACAACACAAATTTGGGTTCACAAGATGGAAAAAAAATCATGTTTTGCATCCAATATTTTGAGAGGCTCCCCCTAAATATGTGCATGTTCAACTTAAATAGCCTCAAATGCTTGTGCACATTTTTGCAAGAGTCTCTCAAAATAGAATTGCATAAAAGTGTTTGGTGTGATGAAATCAACGTGATGCATATGACAAGATATACACAACAATAAAGTGAGAAATAACAGCACATCAAACATAAGCATCTCACAATGAAATAGATAGCGAATAGAACATCACACTAGCAATAACCAAATTAAGTCTTACAAATAAAAGTCTCACTTGGCACACCACACATAACACAAGTTCAAGTTCTCACAAGTTCACAAGCTAAAACAAGAATAGAAGCTAGATAACGATAGATGAAGATTGGCCAAATTCACTCCCCCTTTGTCATCAAAGACCAAAAAGGGAGCTACTCGTCCTCGTCCTCGTCGTCGTCGTCACCACCATCGTCATCGTCATCGTCATCATCATCGGCTGCTGCGGCTGCCTTGCCCTTGCGACGATCATCATCCGTCTCGGACTCACTTTCATACTCCTCATCCTGCTCGGTTTCTTCCTCTTCTTCTCCTTCTTCTTTTTCTTCTACTATCTCCTCCTCACCTTGTCCTTGTTGTTGAGAGGCACCAAAGACATATTCCTGTGAGTAGTCCTCCCAAGGATTTGCAAAGGGAGGTGGAGGAGTGACTTCCCTGAGATGATGAACAGGAGAATGTGGCATGTTTAACTTTTCAAGAAGCTCTTTGTGGCGCTTATCCGCCATGTATCTATCATACTCGGCGCGTTGCTCACGCTCATGAGACTTCTTGACTTGATATTTGCACATGTTGAAGCAAGAGAACATGCCTTGGAGCAGAAAGTCAATCTTACTCATCTTGCCTTTGGGAGTAATAGAGGGGCCACTAGATGAAGCAGGAGCATGTGATGGAGGAGCTTGGGAAGATGAGGCACCTTGAGAGGACGGGGTGGGAGCACCCTGATATGCCTTGGACTTGATCTTGAGAAGCTGTGTAATCTTGCCCGGAGGAGATTTCTATGGGAGATGAAGCTTATCAGTCAAAATGTTGATCCCAGTCACATACTTGATCATATGAAAAATGTAAGGAGCATAGTGACAGCCACTAGAAGCATCATGAGAGCAGTAGATGATTTCATTCCAAATGAAGTTGAACACTTTGAACTTGGGCTTCCCGGGGGCCATTTGAAAGAGTAAGTTCTTTGCCCTCTTTGAGATGTTGTCAGCATCTCCTGCTCTAGGGTACATGGTCCCTCGAAAGAGTTGATTTAGCAACTTGTAGAACGGAGAGAGACCCTTGTACTTCCCATACACCACCTCTCCATAAGCATGATCATACATGAATGCCAACTTGGTGTCATCAAGTATTCTCCCAAGATGAAGATCAACCTTGCTACGATCATTGCTAGTATGAGCATAAGCAGTCTCCTCAGCAAGGTCAAACAAACCGGCAAAATCATGCAAAGAGATGGAAAGACGTTTCCCACACAGAGTCCAGTGCATCTCATATCTTTCCTCATCAACCCATAGAGTAGCATAAAACTGGGCAATGACTTCTTCATTGTATGGACACTCAAATGCCATCAACTTGTCCATATCCATCTCCACACATCGCTTGTATACATCCTCAACAACAGGCTTGAGCGCCGAGAGGGGAAGTTCCTCAGATATTTCCAGTCAACCCAATACATTGGAGTGCAAATCCGAGTCATCTTTAGGATCACAGACTCATACCAATCTGCCTGGTGTGGAAGCCAAAATCGAGGATCACCTTTGAAGAGTTTGTATCAAATGCTCCTTGGATCCTCATGTTCACTGAACCTTAGAGGCTTCATGCTGTTTTTGGCTAACTTGAAATTGACCAAGGGACTATCTTGTGAGTGACGGAAAGGAATGGCAGTGCTTATGAAATTCTGAGCAAGAAAGGATATGTCAATATCATCATTATACTGTGTCCCTGGTCCTTCTTCTTGGCCAGCTCTCTTGACTCTGGGACGAGGAGGAATTTTGCGCCCTTGCCCACTTGGCTGGGCTCTTCCTCGAACTGAGCGAGAGGATGTCTGTTTCTCTGAGCGCTTCCCTTTGCCAACTTCTCTAATGCCCCCATCTGAGCTAGTGTCCGACTCAGAGGACGAACCACTAGGTGGGTGAAAGGAGCTTTTGGTGCGACCGGTACTTGGGCGTGCAGTCAAAAAAGTGCTCTTCTTCTGTGTGACCTTCTCTTTAACCATCTGACAAGATATGCAAGGATAAATTTAGAGAAAGGATCAAAGATTGGTAACTGAGTTGATAGGACAGAACTCGACTCGGTCGGATCTTCCGGCACTGAGTCGGAAGATCCGGGGGTCCGGATCTTCCGACCCACAGTCGGATGATCCGACAGAGTCGGGCCAAACCCTAAAAACTTAGGAACCGAAGATTTAGCCCACCAAACGACACGAGATCATAGGGAAGCATTCTAGGCATGTATATGAGATGATTCACCAAGGGAAAACCACTAGAACTTCCTACATTGAGAGATCGGGCGAAGGGGATTTTGAATCAATACCGTTGAGATTTCCCGCGAAAACTCCGGAAGATCCGAGGGGAATAGAGTCTTGGAGTGTTGGGGGAATCAAAAGATGTCACTTGATGAAGAAAACCACGGTCCAATCTTCAAAACGCCGGATGGGGTGGAGTGAGGGAGAGAGGAGGCGTTGGTGGAGGAAGAAAGAAAGAATGAGAGAGGTAACGGTTCGTCCCAGTATATATATATCACGCACGACCCGGATGATCCGACAGGGTGTCGGAAGATCCGATAGAGACAGAACCAGTGAGATCAACACCGGAAGTTCCGAGAGCTCCCAGGTCCGGAAGATCCGACATGTTATCGGAAGATCCGGCCTGATCGGAAGATCCGGAAGGATTTCAGAGAAAGCGAAGGGAGACAGAGCCGCCCGGAACTTCCAGGGGTAAGTTCCGGGGGTCTGTCGGAAGATCCGGTCCAGAGAAGATGTGTCCCAAAGATGATCTTTCATGACGAGATTTGATTGGCGATTTTGAGAGAACTAGCTTATGAACATGTAAGAAACTTGTCCCAAAGTTGATCAGCAACAAACAATCAACACATAACCGTGATCAACTTGAAACAAGAAAAGATCCAACGATCGTAAGATCAAAATTTTGAAAAACTCACACAATAAAAAATAGAATAAAATCATTTTTCTTCTAGTCTAGGCATCAATCAATTGTGTATGCAACAAGTCAAGCCAAGTTACGAGAATCCAAGATATTTAGCTCACTCCTCAAGGAACAAAACCTTTGCTCATCAAGAGGCTTGGTGAAGATATCGGCCAATTGTTTTTTGGTTCCAACATGGCATAGGGCGATATCTCCTTTGGCTTCATGGTCTCTAAGGAAGTGATGTCTAATGTCTATGTGCTTGGTTCTTGAGTGTTGAACGGGGTTGTTTGCTAGTTTTATGGCACTCTCATTGTCACATAAGAGTGGGATATTTTTGAACTCACAACCAAAGTCACTCAAGGTTTGCCTCATCCAAAGTAGTTGAGCACAACAAGCACCGGCTGCAACATACTCGGCCTCGGCGGTGGATAGCGCAACGGAATTTTGTTTCTTAGAGCTCCATGACACCAAAGACCTACCAAGAAATTGGCAAGTCCCCGTTGTACTCTTCCGATCTACTTTGCAACCGGCATAATCCGAATCGGAGTAGCCAAGTAGATCAAAAGTGGAGCCCTTGGGATACCACAAGTCAAGGTTTGGAGTATGCACTAAATATCTAAAAATTCTCTTAACAGCCATTAGATGACATTCCTTAGGATTGGCTTGAAATCTTGCACACATGCACACACTAAGCATAATATCCGGCCTAGATGCACAAAGGTAAAGCAAGGAACCAATCATGGAGCGATATACCTTTTGATCGACGGACTTGCCTTCTTCATTTAGATCAAGATGGCCATTCACCGGCATAGGGGTCTTGATGGGCTTAGCATTGGCCATGTCAAACTTCTTGAGCATATCGCTTGTATATTTGGTTTGACATATGAACGTGCCATGCTTCAATTGCTTGATTTGAAATCCGAGAAAGAACTTCAATTCCCCATCATTGACATCTCAAATCTCTTGGTCATTATCCTACTATACTCTTCACAAAATTTTTCATTAGTAGAACCAAATATTATATCATCAACATAAATTTGACAAACAAACAAATCTTTGTCTATTTTCCTAGTGAAGAGAGTAGAATCGGCTTTGCCCATTACAAAGCCATTCTTGAGAAGAAAATCCTTAAGGCATTTATACCATGCTCTAGGTGCTTGCTTAAGCCCATAGAGCGCCTTATGGAGTTTGTAGACGTACTCGGGGTGCTTGGGGTCTTCAAATCCCGGTGGTTGCTCCACATATACTAGCTCCCCAAGAGGCCCATTCAAAAATGCACTCTTCACATCCATTTGATACAACTTCAAGTTGTGATGAGATGCATATGCCAAAAGGATACGAATTGACTCAAGCCTTGCCACCAGAGCATATGTCTCACCAAAATCAAGCCCTTCAATTTGAGTGAAGCCTTGAGCAACCAATCTAGCTTTGTTTCTTGTGACAATGCCATTTTCATCTTGTTTGTTCTGGAAAACCCACTTGGTGCCAATCACATTTTGCTTGGGTCTTGGAACCAATTCTCATACTTCATTTCTTGTGAAGTTGTTCAACTCTTCTTGCATTGCAACAACCCAATCCGCATCTCCAAGAGCTTCTTCTACCTTGAGAGGTTCCAAAGAGGAGACAAACGAGTAAAATCCACAAAAATTTGCTAAACGTGAACGAGTGGTTACCCCTCTTTGGATGCTCCATAGAATGTTGTCAACGGGATGATCCCGTTGAACACTTTGGTGAACTCTTGGATGTGAGAATGTTGATTGACGTCGGATGGGTCCATCATCATCTTCTTCATGATGTGACTCAACATCTTGAGCATCTTCACCTTGAGCTCTCCCTTGATCATTGTCATGGTCATGATCGTCACCATGATCTTGGACTTGATCTTGTGATGAGCTTGGTGGTTCAATTCTTGTTGATGGTGATGGATCGATGTTGAACATGATTTCCGGATCTTGGTCTTGTTCTTCATCTTCATTTGGAGGCTCTTGAGGCTTCACTTCCCCTAAACTCAAGTTCTTGATAGCTTGACTTGGCGGGACTTCATCTACAAGGTCATTTACAACTTGCTCTACTTGAGAGCCGTTTGATTCATCAAATTTTACGTCTACCGTGATCTCAACACAACCGGTGGTTTTGTTGAAAACACGGTAGGCGTGTTCGTTAGTACCATAACCAAGTAGAAAGCCTTCGTCAACCTTAGGTGCAAACTTTGAGCTTTTGGTTTTCTTGTTAAGAATGTAACATTTGCAACCAAAGACTCGAAAGTAGTGCACCTTTGGTTTGTTACCGGTTAGTATCTCATATGAAGTCTTGTTCAAATACTTTTGAAGATAGAGACGATTAGTGGCATGGCAAGTCGTGCTAACCGCCTCGGCCCAAAAGTTATCCGGAGTCTTGTACTCATCAAGCATGGTCCGTGCCATTTCAATCAAAGTCCGGTTCTTCCTCTCAACAATGCCATTTTGTTGAGGTGTGTATGGCGCGGAGAGCTCATGCTTGATTCCTTCTTCATCAAGAAACTCTTCAACATTGGTGTTCTTGAACTCCGTCCCATTGTCACTTCTTATATGCTTGATCTTCAACTCAAACTCATTTTGAGCTCTTTTAATGAATCTCTTGATGATTGTTTGAGCTTCACTTTTGTCTTGTAAAAAAAACTCATGTGAAGCGAGAAAAGTCATCTACAATGACAAGTCCATACTTGTTCCCGCCAATGCTAACATATGCAACCGGTCCAAATAAATCCATGTGAAGCAACTTGAGTGGTCTTGAGCTAGTCAAAATATTTTTGGGTGGGTGTGGAGCACCAACTTGCTTCCCGGCTTGACAAGCACTACACAATCTATCTTTCTCAAACACAACATTTGTTAGTCCTAGAATGTGTTCATCCTTTTGAAGTTTGGCCAAGTTCCTCATCCCAACATGAGCTAGCCGGCGATGCCAAAGCCAACCCAAGCTAGATTTTGCCACTAAACAAGTCTTCGGTTTCACTTTACTAGTTGTGAAATCAACTAAGTAAAGCTTTCCCTTGAGTCGACCCGTAAAAGCAATAGAGGAATCCTCCCTTCTTAGGATGCTCACACCCTCATTAGTAAAGAAACAATTGTAGCCCTTCTCACAAAGTTGTGAGACCGACAACAAGTTGTATCCCAATGAATCAACAAGATAAACATTGGAAAGAGACGAGTCTTGTGAGATAGCTATTTCACCTTGGCCTATGACATCACCATGATTGTTGTCACCAAATGTGATCTTCTCAACGGGTGAGTCATACTCTTGTAGCTTTGCAAACATATTCTTTTCTCCGGTCATATGATTTGAACATCCACTATCCAACAACCACGAAGGTCCACCGGAGGAATATGCCTACAAAACAAGTTTAAGCCTTGGACTTAGGTACCCAAAAGTGGTTGGGTCCTTGAGTGTTAGCTTTTGACATTTTAGGCACCCACACACTTCTCATCATCTTCCTAGTATGAGCACCTATATACTTTACCACCATCTTCCCATTTTGGTCCCAAGTGACCATATAGTCGATGGAGTAGTTTGGCGACGGCTTGTGCTCAATGACCCTCTCTTCCTTCTTGGTTTTGATCTTGACATATTGACTAGATGCTTTTGCCATTGGCAAGGGCTCCATGGACCTTACCACCCCATGAGCCGCATCCATTAGTTCACCTAGATTGGTCCCCTTGGTGAACAATGTCACATCATGACCTCTTATCTTCTTTGTCCCATTGGCCTTTCCACCTCAAGTGTATCCAAGCCCATCCTTGATAGTACCATATCTACCGGCTTTATATGCCGGGTGGGTCTCGAATACACTTTTGCCCTTACCTTGGTCTTGGCCAATGGCATTGGTCAACTTTTGGATTTGGGCATCTTTAGCCTTGACTTTCTCCTCTAGCTTAGAAATGTTAGTTGCACAAGTATCCACATCAATTTTATAACATCTTGAGCAACCTTCACTAGTAGAGACACTTGAGTCAAGAGTTGTTTTAGAGTTGTTCTTGGTACTTTCCCAAAGTGAGCTAAAATTGGCTTCTAGATCTTTATATTTGATCTCTAGGCTTGAATGCCTTTCTTGAAGCTCACTTTTAGCACTCTTTAGGTTAGTTAGAGAGTCATTTGTCAAAGACAGTTCCTTTGACATCTTCTCCCGTGAGTCATTGGCATGAGATAACTCACAAGCCAACTTCTCAACCTTGAGTTTCTCCTCAACTAGAGCCTCTTCTAGGACAAGGTTTCTCTCCTTCTCAAGGATGAGCAATTCTTCTTGCCTATCAAGAGACTCCTCTCTTCTCTCAACTTTCTCTATTAGTTTTTTAATAAATTTGTAGCCATCCTTGCCGAACTTCTTTATCATGTTTTTCTCATGTTCGGCTTCTTCATTTTCTAGATCATTTTCAATGTTCCTAGATGACAAGAGAGTGGGTGAGAGAGGTGGTGTGGTGTCAAATACCTTAGTCCCTTGAGCCATGAGGCACATGGGAGCTTCGTCATCACTCTCATCGATGTTGTTGAAGAGTCGAGGAGTTGGTGTAGGAGCTTGGATGGCACATGTGGCCATTCCTTCATCACCGGAGTCATCACTTGATGAATCCCAACCTTCACCGACGTGGGCGCTTCCAAACTTTTTCTTGTACTCTCGACTCTTCTCCTTGTATTTCTTGTCTTTGTCACCGGTCTTGTCCTTGAACTTCTTGTCATCCTTGTCATTCTTCTTGCGAGGACAATCGGCAATGTAGTGACCTTTCTCCCCACACTCATAGCATCTTCGTTGAGAGAAGCTCTTCTTTTCACCTTTTGTCTTCATGAATCTCTTGAAGTTCCTAACCATCATAGCGGTTTCTTCATCGGTGCTCTCATGGTCGTTTGAGTCTTCATTCTTCTTGGAAGTTGAGGTCTTCTCATTTGACTCAACTTTCTTGCTTGGTTCGGCCTTGAGAGCTATGGTCTTGACTTCGGTTTGTTGGACTGACCTTGTCACATCCAAGCTATTCATCTCATGATATTGCAACTTGTTGAATAGCTCCATTGGCACCATTGTCTTGAACTTGTCACTTTCTCTAATCATTGTGGCAAGCATTGGGTTCTTGGGTGCGTATGCTCTAAGCAATTTCTTTGTGACCTTGCTCTCGCCCCAATCATTGCTTCCAAGCATTCTAATTTCGGTGACAAGGAGCTTCAATCGATCATACATCTCTTGCAAAGTCTCATCCTTCTTCATGACAAAAGCTTCTAGTTCTCCTTGTAAAAGATCTACCTTGCCTTCCTTGACTTCATCCGATCCTTCATGCGCCATTTGAAGAGTGTCCCATAGCTCCTTGGCACTATCGATTCCTCTAATCTTGTTGTACTCATAGGAGCTTAGAGCACTCCTAAGCACGGTCACGGCTTGAGAGTTGCGGAAGATGTCATACTCTTGTTCTCGACTTGGCGTTGCACTCTTGTCGACACCTATTTTCACAATAGTCCAAAGAGATGGATGAAGACCATGCAAGTAAACTTTCATATCATCGCTCCACCGGGCATAGTCAATCCCATTGAATTTGGGGACTTTGCCCATTGGAACGGATGAGAAATTAAGACTAGAAGGGTCGAAAGATTTGTTAGAAGAAGATGTCTCATATCGATAAGACACCGAGTGAAGTCCGTCGAGAGCGTCTCTTTCTCGTATCTTCTTCTTGAGAAGCTTTTGCGCCTTTCTTTCGGCCTTCTCCTTAATCTTCTTCCTTATCTTCTCCCTTCTTTGCTTCTTCTTTTCTTGTTCATCCAAGCTCTCATCAACATTGCTAATGTTAAATTCATCTTCGCTTGAGCTTGACGCAACGGGCGTCGGATGTTTATCTTTGTGAGCGGAAGCCATCTCGGATCCATCTCCCGTACCAGCCATAGTGTTTTTTTTCCTTAGCGGTTAAGCCTAAACAAGGGATTAGGCTCTGATACCAATTGAAAGGACCAACACTAGGCCTAGAGGGGGGTGAATAGGCCTGTTTAAAAATTCCTGTAAAATCCTCCGAAAATTGTCAGAAAGTCGGATGATCCGACACAGTCTCGGATCTTCCGGCCAAGAAGATCCGACACTGTACAGGATCTTCCGACTGGGACAGAATACCGGAAGATCCGATGAAAAGCCGGATCTTCCGACAGGCAATTCAAGTGTTCTTCGAGATTTGAAATCTAATGACCTTTTGACAATTCCACTTGAATACAAAGCTCACAAATGAAGTAAGGAACCTTCTATATATGATCAATAACAGAGTATAGCCATAAATAAGTAGATCGGGACAAATCAAGTTATGGAAACAATAAGTGTTGACACCAAAAATTAACACTAGGAAGAGGCTGACATGTGGGCCAGATTTGGTGGAAGTATGCCATTCGGCTAAAGGGCTTTCTCTGAAGCATTCGGCAAAGATGCTCTGCGGTCGGGAACGCGTCGCCATTCGGCTAAGGGGTTTTCTCTGAAGCATTCGGCAGAGATACTCTGCGGTCGAGAATGCGTCATCATTCGGCAGAAGCATTGTTCCGCAGGCGAAGAGTGGTAGCGTCCGAGAAGACATGATGACGTGGATCAATATAAGGAAAAGGCCGGTTCGAACAAGGAACGCAATATGGGCACGAAGATTCATCATTTATTTTTAGAAACAAGTATTGTAGTCGTGTCCGACTAGGAGTTATACCAAGACCTGGGTATAAATATAAACCCATGGCAATTGTAAAAGACAATCAATCATACAACAAACCGGCCCCGTGCCAACATCGAGTCCTTTAGTCGAGTCGTCGAGTTCTTCGAGAGGAGTCATCGATCCGTCGACCTCCGTAAGTACCGGCAACCTTGTATCATGCTTAGTATCATGCGGTGGATTTAAGCTTTGATGCAAGTAGTCTTGTTACCATGCTTAGTATCATCCGGTGGATTTAAGTTGTGGTCTCAAGAAGGTTCCTCTGTTAGGTCATGAGCCATGCGGTGGGCTAAGATCTAGTATGAACCAAGTTATCGGCTCTGTTAGATTTCGGCAAGATCTAACGGATTCATTAAGTTACCCCGTGTTGCTTCGTTTTTACTATGTGCTTAATTCATGCAACACACCTTGCCCAATCTAGATCGGCTAGAATCGGCTCTACTTCACGATGTGACGAATTATCCTCTCACAGCCGAATCCGAAACCGATCTAGGTTGCCACGTGTCGCGGGTTCGAGCTTGTCGGCATCGTGTAGATCTTGACAGAACCGGGTATCATGCGGTAGATGCAGGTTTTTGGGTCGTCTTAGAGCTAATCATCCGGTGGATTAGAATTCGATTCGATCTGATAGATTTATCTTTACCGATTAGGCTTGTTCCTTCGCCATGGACCCCGATTCGGCTAAATAGCCGCATTCGGTAGTGCTCTCACGAGTGAACGTGTGTTCGTGGGTTTGCATTGGACAATGAATGCTTTTAGCCTTTCACGATTAGATTGTATCATGCGGTGGATTGATCTAATCTGATTGGTGGTGTGGCCTCAAACGAGTTGTATCATGCGGTGGATTAACTCGTTCGTTGCCATGCTTGACGGGTGCTGCTTTCGGCCTATGCATTCTTGTTTTCAATGTAAATTCGTGACTGTGTTGTGGGTTCGTAACTAAACATTGAATGCTTTTAGCTTTTCATGGTTAGACTGTATCATGCGGTGGATTGGTCTAATCTGATTAGTGGCGTGGTCACAAACAAGTCGTATCATGCGGTGGATTAACTTGTTTGTTATCATGCTTGACGGGTGCTGCTTTCGGCCTATGCATTCCTTGTTTGCTGCGAATTTATGATCATGTTTTACCCTTTTATTTATCTATCATGCTCTGTTTCTCGTTAATCGGCTATGAGTATGTGTTATAATGTTCATTCGGTTGAAAGCCGATCTTTCGTCATGCTTACGTCACGCATTCGGCAGTGCGCTCACTGCGTGCCTTGCCGATTGCCGAATGAGGCTTTAACTGCCGACAGATAGCTTCTCTGTAGCTATTTGTCGTTCGAAACTGGCTCCGTAGCCGCAAATATGGAACTGTCTGGTCTCACCCGGCACGTTCCAGGTTTTGATCTAAACGTCTTGTCCCTTTGTTAGTTTTCAGGCAAACTGACTGGCACGCTTCCGGATTCAAAAGCCCGGGCCACGTGTGAAGCCAGCTAATTCGGCTTGCTGTGTGCTTGGCGTGAGGTGCGGATTTTACGTCAACACACTTTTGAATCCGGAAGCGTGCCAGTCAGTTAATTCGGCTTGCTGTGTGCTTGGCGTGAGGTGCGGATTTTACGTCAACAATAAGAACAGGAGCAAATGTGGAGACAAAGGATTTTCTACCGAAGTTCACTCCACAAAGGAGCTACGTCTCCGTTGAGATGCTCACAAAGAGCCGGGCTGTCACACTAACCCCAAGTCTCTCCCAATCAACCACAAAGGAGGATTGAGTTGCTTACTATGTGCTCCCACGAAGAGAGAGGGTAATACAAACTTCCGAGACTCAAACCACAAGAGAATGGGAGTTCACCGGCACCTCTAACCGTCTAGGAGCAAGCTCCAAGAGTAACAAACGTGAATCAATGAACTCAAGTTGCTCTAAGTGCTTCACAAGATGAACAAGGGGAGTTCTCACTTCTAGTCTTCTCTCTCACTCAAACCCTAGGTGAATCTTGGCAAGAATCAAGCTTGGGAGGGGATTTGAGGAGGAGAGTGAATGCTCTTGTCTTTTGTTAGGTCGTGTGTGCAGCACCCATGAATGAGGGGGTGTGGGGTATTTATACCAACCCCCCAAAATATGACCGTTATGTGCTCTGCGAAGAGGTACCGGATCTTCCGACACTTAGTCGGATCTTCCAACAAACAACAGATACGTGTTAGGAAAACTCCAGAAAAGTTCTAGGGGCCGGATCTTCCGACTGTATGTCGGATCTTCCGGGGGACCCCGGAACTTCCGGCCCGGAGAAAACCAAGACAGAGCCGGCCGGAACTTCCGGTCGGATCTTCCGGCCTAGGGTCGGAACTTGCAACAGGACACTCGTGAGCTCGAAAAACGGCTAAGTCAAGCATCTTCCGAAGCCACGGCCGGATCTTCCGGCCAGGAAGAATTCAAGACCGAGCCGCCCGGAACTTCCGGTCGGATCTTCCGGCCCAAGTTCCGGCCGAGCAGAAAAAGGTATTTGTGAAGATTTTTGTGTCTCTAAAGAGTTTGTCATCTCGAGCAAAGCACTTTTAGCATCTAGAATTTATCAACTACGTCCCCCTTGATAGTACGGTGGTCCTATACTCAATTTCAAACGGAAAATTAAATTTAAATCCACCAATTGAGTCCTCCACCATATGAATGAGCGTTGGGGTCCTTCCTTTAGCATTTTCTCCTTTTTATTTCATTTTAGTCCTGCACAACTCATGCAAAGCATCATATCCAAATTTCTATTGCCATTAATCACCAAAATTGATTAAATGCCTAGATGCACTTTCAGCAACACGTTTTCGGAAGCCACATCGGGCGGACCGTTGAGGCATATGTTGACGACATCGTTGTGAAAACCAGAAAGCTGGACAATCTGGTCAACGATTTGCAAATCGCGTTCAGTTGCCTCCGGGCGAACGGGGTAAAATTGAATCCAGAAAAATGCGTGTTCGGGGTGCCACGAGGCATGCTATTGGGTTTCATCGTCTCCCAACGAGGCATCAAACCCAACCCCGAAAAAGTCTCTGCCCTGGAACGAATGGGGCCAATTTGGGACCTAAAGGGGGTGCAGAGGGTACTGGGCTGCCTCGCAGCTCTCAGCCGTTTCATCTCTTGACTTGGTGAAAAGGGCTTACCTTTGTACCGGCTCCTAAAAAAGCACGAACGCTTTCCATGGACCCCCGAAGCCCAAAAAGCCCTCGACGGGCTAAAAGCGTCGCTCGCGCGCGCACCCATCCTCACGCCGCCGCAGAACGGCGAGCCCCTCTACCTATATGTGGCTGCGACAACGCAAGTTGTCAGCGCCGTCATCGTTGTGGAAAGGACAGAGGAGGGCCACGCTCTGCCGGTCAAGAGGCCGGTGTACTACGTCAGTGAGGTGCTGACCGAAACCAAGACGCGGTATCCACAGATCCACGAAAGCTGCGACACTACTTCGAGGCACATCCGGTCACCGTGGTCTCATCTTTCCCTCTGGGGGAGATAGTCCGCAACCCAGACGTCTCGGGTAGAATAGCGAAGTGGTCGATGGAGCTCGTAGGAGAAACTCTCTCCTACGCGCCGCGAAAGGCGATAAAGTCGCAAACCTTAGCGGATTTCGTCGCTGAATGGACCGACGTCCAACTTCCACCGCCACAGATCCAAGCCGAATGCTAGACCATGTACTTCGACGGATCGGTGATGAAAACCGGGGCAGGCGCGGGCCTCCTCTTTGTCTCACCCCTCGGAGAACACATCTGGTACGTGGTTCGCTTGCACTTCCCGGCATCGAACAACATGGCGGAGTAAGAAGCCCTTCTCGTCGGGCTCCGCATCGCCATCGACCTCGGCGTCAAACGCCTCGACGCCCGGGGAGATTCTCAGTTGGTCATCGACCAAGTGATGAAGAACGCAAGCTGCCGCGACGAAAAGATGGAGGCGTATTGCAACGAGGTTCGCCGCCTCGAGGACAAATTCTATGGCCTCGAGCTGAACCACATCGCGCGCAAGTACAACGAGGAAGTGGATCAGCTGGCCAAGATCGCGTCAGAGCGAATCACCGTTCCTCCGAACGTCTTCGCCCGCGACCTCGACCAACCCTCCGTCAACTTTGAACCAATGGCCGGAGCCCTAAGGACGCCCTCGGGGGCTGCGGGGGTCGAGCCCATGGAAGAGGACCCCTCGAAAGAGGGGCTCGAAGCCCTCGACGCTGAAAATTCTTCGGCCGAGGCCATGGAAATCGACGTGGACACACGGCCACAAGACTGGCGCGGTCCGTACTTCGCGTGGATCGACCGCGGAGAGCTGCCCTCGGACCGAACCGAGGGGCGCCGAATCGCCAGAAGGGCCAAGACCTTTGTCTCGGTCGGCGGCGAGCTGTACAAGCGCAGCGCCTCGGGGATCCTCTATCGCTGCAGGATCCCGAGGGAAGGCAGTTGATCCGCGACATCCACGCCGGGGCATGCGGACACCACGCGGCGTCGCGTACCCTCGTGGGTAATGCATTCCGGCAAGGCTTTTACTGGCCCACCGCCGTATCCGACGCGAACGAAGTCGTGCGCACCTGCGAAGGGTGCCAATTCTACGCACGAAAGATGCATCTCCCGGCGCACGCCCTGTAGACCA
Source organism: Echinochloa phyllopogon (assembly GCA_033239725.1). Taxonomy (NCBI): domain Eukaryota; kingdom Viridiplantae; phylum Streptophyta; class Magnoliopsida; order Poales; family Poaceae; genus Echinochloa; species Echinochloa phyllopogon. The sequence continues at coordinate 1,751,235 of BTCW01000009.1, read as the reverse complement.
TCCCTGTAACATGGCCTTTCGCGGTCTGGGGGTTGGATCTCGTGGGGCCTTTCCGCCCAGCGCCCGGGGGCTTCACCCACTTGTTGGTGGCCATCGACAAGTTCTCGAAGTGGATCGAGGTCCGGGCCATCACCAGCATCAGATCTGAGCAGGCCGTATTGTTTTTCACTGACATCATCCACTGATTCGGGGTACCCAACTCGATCATCACCGACAACGGCACCCAGTTCACCGGCAAGAAGTTCTTGGAGTTCTGCGACGACCATCACATTCGCGTTGATTGATCGGCCGTGGCACATCCACAAACGAACGGCTAAGTAGAACGTGCCAACGGCATGATACTACAAGGCCTGAAGCCAAGAATCTTCAACAAGCTGAACAAGTTTGGCCGGAAATGGGTTGCTGAGCTGCCATCCGTGATCTGGAGTCTCAGGACAACCCCAAGCAGGGCCACAGGCTTCAGCCCGTTCTTCCTCGTCTACGGCGCCGAAGCCGTCCTCCCAACAGACTTGGAGTACGGGTCTCCGAGGCTCAAGACCTACCAGGAAGACCAAAACCAGCGAAACCATGAGAATTCGCTGGACCAGGTGGATGAGGCTCGCGACGTAGCGCTGCTTCACTCAGCACGCTACCAACAATCGCTCCGGCGATACCAAGCTCAGAAGGTGCGGCGTCGAGACCTCCACAAAGGGGACTTGGTGCTGAGGTTGCGCCAGGACAATCGAGAGCGTTACAAGCTCACTCCGCCATGGGAAGGACCATTCATCATCGCCAAAGTCCTCAAGCCTGACACCTACAAGCTGGCGAACGAGAAGGGCGAGGTCTTCACCAACGCCTGGAACATCCAACAGCTACGTCGCTTCTATCCTTAAAACTCTCAGTATTTCTTGTAAATACTTCATGTTCTTAGTTAACAACAATGAAAAGTTTGCGAAAAAGGTGGAAACATTGCTACTAGCAACATGAACAAGGGGGACGTGGTTCTATTCTCAATAAAGCCAAGCCCCCCTCGGGGGCTGCAGGGGGGTTTACCCCCCTAATCGTCCCAATTTTCAAAATTGTGCTGAAACTCGAGGCGCTTAGAGAGATGCGGGGCGCGAGCTAACTAAAGCTGGAGCCGGTTGAGCCGTGAGACCGCCTACGCCCTCGAAGGGATACGGCACCTCCCTCTCCACTCCACGCCTTAATTACTCGCGGATTCGAAATACCCGGCCAAAACCTCTCCAAGCCAAGAACAGCACAATAGAAACAAGTTCAAAGCGCACAATCGAAATTCAAACTTAGTCTATGTACAGAGCCAGTCTCCTAAAAACTAAGATACATTTAAAACTCTAGGCCTGAGCCTTTCAGGCTTCACCTCCCGGCGGGGGCGCGGCGGCGGCCTCGGCATCGACAGTCGAGGGGACCGACGCGAGGGCCCCGGGACCATCGTCGTCGCGATGCACCGAGGCAATAGCCTTCTCAAGGAACGCCATGGCGTCGGCTTCAGGATCAGCCTCGGTGTCGGGAATGGCTACGACCTCGGGCCTGATGACGGCGCACGCGTCTCCATCCTCGTCCTCACCGGGAAAAAGCTCGCGACCAAACCTGGCGGCAAGCGCTGTGGCGGCGTCCTCGGCGCTGTCATCGGCCTCATCAAGAGCGGCAAGGGCGGCGGCGTCATCCAAGTCTGCATCGATGAAGTAGCCACGCGCCACCGCCGCAAGGTCGATGTTGTAATGGGTCGACACCACGCCGAGTGCCTTCTTCACGCCAAGGTGAAGAGCGTTCTCGAGGCGCTCCACCACGCAGCCTTTCAAGGACCTCAGGCGGCTGGGCAGTGACGACCCCGACTGCAATCCCGACGGGATGTCGATGCACTGGATGTCCCGGCACGCGGCGTCAGCAACAGCCCTCAGAGCTTCGAGCTCCCCCTGAGCCTCGGAGTAGGCAGCTCGAGCAGCCACCGCCTCGTCCGCCTTCTCGGCCTCGGCCTTTCGCAACCCTGATAAGGATCGAGCACGTCAGGATGGACACCAGCACAAAGACTGCCAAGGAAGCTAAGAAAAGCGTAAGACCATACCATCCGCCAAGGTCGTCGCCTCGGCAAGCGAGCGGCCCAGTTGTTCAGCCTCCTGGGCCTTTTGCTCTGCCCGGGCCACTGCCTCCACGAGCTGAGACTGTGCGGCCTCGCGCGCCTTGCGCTCCTGCTCGAGCTGGGTCCGCTCCGCCGCGAACGCCTCGCGTTCCCGCTGGAGCCGGCCTTGAGCATCCTCGCGCGCCTTGCGCTCAAGCTCGAGCCGCTCTAATGCCGCGGCCAATTCCCGAGCCCCCCGCTCCGCCACGCCTCTCTCGGCGTCGCGTTCCCGCTCCGCGCGAGCCTTGGCGCCCTCGTGCGCGCGGGCGGCCGCCTCCGTCTCTCTCACCCGGGCGGTGAGATGGGCTACCTCCGTACCCAGGTCCAGGTTTGCCTGACGGTACCGACGAAGGTCGGCGTACAGGTCTGCAATGCACGTGGTTTTGTCTGCCGCCTCCTGCCGCAGAAGCTGCACGAAGAACCATTAGGAATGAGCCACGAACTAAAAAACGATGACGAATTACCGAGCGATGTGGATGAGCATGGGGTTACCTCGAAAAGCTCCAGCGCCTGCCTGGAATGGAGATCGGCGGCGGCAATGATGGCCCGCTCTAGGTCCATCCCAACCCGCTCCGCTCGAGCCCACAGCTCGTTCTCCTCCGCCATGCCCCGCCAGACTCGAGCGGAGACGCCGGGCTCCTCCGGCCATGCGCTCGGGCCGCGCCGACCCTGACGCAGCGCTGCCTCGGCCGTATCCCACTCGGCCGCTCCCCTAGCCGCAGGTACCGACGGCGGTTCCCGGGCCAAGGAACACGCCGCCGGCACCTCGGACGCGACCACCCCCAAAGGGGGAGCGCGTCCAGCGTCATCATCTCGGGCCACGGCGGTAGCATGGCCCCCCTGCTCGACCGCCACTGGGGCATCCTGCCCCGGCTCCACGTCCGCCGTCAGGGGCACCCCTTCCCGCTCTGTCTCCACCGGCCGGGGATCTCGCGCCCCCGGCGCCGGCTCCACCAGCACCAATGCGGACGTCGCTGCTGGACGCGGAGTCCCGCGCGAACGCGATCCCCCAGCGAGAGGGGAATCCGACGCTCCGACCTTCAGTGCCTTCTTAGGCGCAAGATCAGGGTCGACCCTGGCAGCGCCTCGAGCGCTGAATCAGAAAGAAAAAACAGAAATTACGAAGCAAAAAACCAAACGGGGATGGAAAGTTACGAGAAAGGCTCAAAGCAAGGCTTACCGGACGCGGTCCTGCAAGGCCTACAATTTCCGCCTCGAGCCGCTCGTCGAAGGAGCCCTCCTCGAGCTCGAGGACCCCCTCAACCCGCTCGGGGGCTGCGAACCCCTCGAGCCCTCGGCATCCGATCTGCTGCGGCGCGGGGCGCCCGCAGTAGGAATAGGAGTCACTAGCGCTCGCGGCAACGCAGGTCGGGCGAACGCGACCGCCGTCCGCGCCGCCGGCGGCGCAACATCGCCAAGGTTCGCCGGGCCTGCGTCAGGCGGCGGCACGGTCGTCTCCTCCTCTCCACCGGCGGGCGGAGCCCCGCCGACGTCGATCTCCTCCTCCTCCTCGCTGAGAGGGTCCGAGGAGTCCTCTGGGGACGACGGCCGCGTCCCACCGTCCCTCCTCCACCGGCGGAGCGCCGCCAAGTGCGCGTCGCACCGGGCCTGCCTCCTCTGGCTACTGGCCTTCTTCGCTGCCTTCGCGCCCCTCTCGCGATCGCGGCAGGCGCGGTTCGAAGCGCGCACCTCCGGAGTCGGCGCAAGGGAGCGGTAGAGGCCGCAGTTCACCTCCTAAAGCCATGAATGAATCGAAAGGGGAAATCCTAAGTAATTAATCCAACAGCTCGGGGAGGAAGACGGCGACTTACCGACAAAACGTGGCCCTCATCGGGACGCAGCCGGAACGACCAGAGGTCGCTCGGCATGGTGTCGGGATGCACCGCCGTTCGCACCCTCGTGACGACGTACTCCTCCAGGAGCGGCTCCGGCAACATACGCGAAGCCGCCACTGCCGCCGGGTCAGCGCCCTCTGTCATCCGGAACAGAGGGAGCTGCCTCTCCATGAGGGGGACCACCCGGCGAAGGTGACAATACGCAAGCACGTGCGCCACGGACAAACCCGACTCCGCCAGATTACGAAGGGTGTCGAGGGCGGGGCGGAGCATCTTCCGCTGACCGTCGCCGGAAACGCCATAGCTCCAGGAGTCGGCCTTCTCCGTCAAGATCTTGCCGGTGTACTCCGGCAACCCCAGGCCGTCGTTGCGAAGATAGAACCACCCCTTGGCCCAGCCGCTGTTGTTGGTGGTCATCCTGCAGGCCGGGTAAAGGTGCTTCCGGGACTCGACCGACGCGAGCGTAAGACCGCCGGCGCACGAGGAACGGCGTACCCCCCTCCCCACGCCGGACGTGCTAAGCTCGGCACGAAAAAGGTGGACCCACAGGTCCCAGTGCGCCTCGATCCCCAGCACACCCTCACAGACGCCGACGAAGGCCGCCGCCTGAGAGATGGCGTTGGGGGCGAAGTTGTGGAGCTCCACGCCGTAGTAGTGGCACAGGCCCCGCATGAACTGGCTGGCGTGCGCGTTGAAGCCCCGCTCGTGGAAGCGGGTAAAGCTCACCACGTACCCCGCCGGTGGGTTCAGCGCCCTGGCCACCAGCGGCGGGACAATCCATGCCGGCCGCGCCGGATCGCCCCGGGGCAAGAGTTGTCCGCCGGACGCCAGACCCTCCAGGAGGTGTTCGGTGGCAGTGGACGTAGTCCACTCGGTGACGCCCTCAATGACATCCATGCCGGACGGCGGAGCGGAAAGCAAAAAGCAATGAAGGCGGGCGGAAGGAGCAGAGAGCTGCGAGTAGACACAGAGGCGAGAGAGGCAGAGGCGTGCGCTGCTGCAGGGAATGGCGAAAGTAAGTAATCCCCTTCCCCCCAGGCTTTCCTTTTATAAGGAAGCAAGCGGATTCATCCCCGCCGCAGCATCCAGAGCCGCTGACACACGGGCCAGGCACGCGTGGCGCATCAATGGCAACCGGGAGCCCCTCTCCTTTTCCCCGGGGAGCGGCACGCGCAAGCGGCAGCATTTACTGCGGCACGGTAAAACGAAACGGCGCGGCGGCAGCGCCTGACCACCCGTCGCCTCGCTTCTCCCCGGCACACGCCAACTCCGCCTAAAAAGGCGCACCCACTACGCCCATCTCGCCCACTCTGCGCCACGACGGCCACGACCACGCCCGCCAGCGGTCGTGCGTGGGCCCGCAAAACCGAAACAACCCAACCGTTGGATTCCTTCCAGGGAAAGACAACGACGCCCCTCCGCCCCGAGGCGTGGGGTAATACTAATTAGGGGCCCAAAGCCCAAGCCTCGAAAGAGCTCGATGGGTGCCCCAAATTAAGCGATGCGCAGGCTGCCGGTTACACTCGACCAACCCTCGAGCCCACTACTCGAGGGTGACCCGCACCTTTCGCAAGGCCCCACTGATCAGGAGTACGAAGCCTGGCCCGCGAAAGGGTTCGACAGGCGCTCCGGATCGACAGAGTTAGGGACAATTCGGGCGTGTTCAACGGACTTTACCCCGAACGCGAAGTTTGGGGACGCCCCTGTTGTGTTCAAGGCCGGACAAAGGCAGCTAGTAGGGGGGATCCCAACGAGGGAGAGCTTTTGCGCCCTCGGACCCTGTCGAAAGGGACCGAGCCCCACCTAGCAAACCTTTGCAAGCGCTACATGGACGCGTCTCCGGACCACGAGCCGACCCCTAGCGAACGGGGCACGGGCGCCCACTTGAACTACCCGCTAACAGCTCACCGAGGCATCCGTGTACGCTGCCCGATTCGAGGGTTGCACGAATGACCTAGCAAACCTTTGCAAGCGCTACATGGACGCGTCTCCGGACCACGAGCCGACCCCTAGCGAACGGGGCACGGGCGCCCACTTGAACTACCCGCTAACAGCTCACCGAGGCATCCGTGTACGCTGCCCGATTCGAGGGTTGCACGAATGACCTCACCCCTCTCCCCCGCGAAGGGGAAGCGAGGGTCGTAACTCCAAGACAAGAAGCCTCTCCGACCGCCTCCGCTCGGGCCAGGAGCTCGGGGGCTCCTTGCAGCATACCTCCCTCCTCTTATGCGCAAAACGTGTCGAAGCCGTGCAGGGTCCACCCCCCGAATTCCGAATAACTCGACGCCCTCCCCGCTATCCGACACGTCAAAAAGGGGAGCGGCTAACGCAACCGTCGGGAATCAAAGCCCTTGCACGAGTAAACTCACTCCTCCAAGGGCTCGGGGGCTACACCCGCGGGTGCGCTCGCGCGCCCCCACGGAAAAGACGTGCATAATCAGGAAGGAATAATCCCCACAGAAGGCCTGGGAACGATCCTGCGAAACCGTCAGCCTCTGCTCGACTGACCCTCAGTCCGCCAAAGGCTCGGGGGCTACTGTCGGGGACAAACCCAGGGGGTCCCCTAATCATCGGGGTAATCACCCTCAAAAAACATTCCACATCCATAACCATGTCTAGTTCGATTAAAGCAAGCTAATTAACCTAAGCACCATGCTTAATTTAAAGAGCTTATGAATGTATTCTAGCTAGCAACACATTCAAACCCGAGCAAACCGCAATAATGAAGGGGGCATGGGAACACCTTAAAATATTTACATGGAGATAAGCATATGGCCATTGGTGAACTTTGCTTTTAATTCAGGTAAAAAGCAAAAACCGTTTCACATACCTGAGCGTGCCTACCGTTGGCATCTGATGATGAATACTTTCAGAACTGATGCAGCGGTGATGCTACAACGCCAACGTGACTGCACGAAGTTGGCTGAGTCCTCCTCCGCGTTGATGTTTCCGTGTACGGATACACGGTTATGGATGTGGCAAAGGGGATCGACACTCAAATATACCAACTAGTGGAATGCCGCGGAACTAGCTTGTATGTGAATGTTGAAACAATGGGTCCCAAAAACAAGCAAGTGGAGCGGCAAAGGAGTGGAGGCGTAGAGTTTGCCTCCTCTCTCGCGCGAAGCGCAAAGGACAAGCGAAAACTGGCCAGGCCAGGTTATGTTTGGCCACTAGCCTTGGATTAAGGCTTGCAGACATACAGACACCTTGGCCTAACACTAGTGGTCGCTGGATATTTATTTTATTTTCTTTTAGTGTTTTTTTATGCAAAACAGTGATGGGGCGAATGAATGCAAATGCAAGAATGGGAAATATGCAGTGAATTGGGAAAAAAATGGGGTAATAGTATGCATGAATTCCTAAATTAAGTGATTCAATGCAATCATGCAGTGGATAATGCAACAATTTAAAGGATAAAGCTCAAAATTTAAAGTCTAAGAGCTGGACTATCTCACATACCTTGATTTTTCTCGCCATTACCAACAATTTGAGACGGAATTGCGGTGATGCAGCGTCATTCGTCCGTCACATTTGATTTCCTTTTTCTTCCTTGACGACGATCTTTCTTCCATTCTGCACGTGATTATGATAACATATATATATATTTGAATATAAATACATACCTGGGAGAATTTTTCTTCTTTTTGAAACTTGTGCGCACATCGCAGTAGACAGGGGCAAAAATTGATGAATCCTGCATGATCGGGCACCCTGGGCTCTCTGCTTTCCACCTGTTTGAAACAAACTCAAGAAAACAGGGGTGATCCCGCTAATGCTAGCGGTAGATTCAATTAGTAGACACCAATGCCAATTATCAATATCTTTCGCCAATTGCTTCCCCGGCAACGGCGCCAGAAATGCTTGTTGACACTTCTTACGGTCCACTATTAGGATTGCCAATCCCAGTAATGGTGCAAGTAGTGTTCATTGGTATTCTCGTAGCCCTGGTGACCCTTCCGGGCTACTGGCGATTCGGCCTTTCGTGGTTAATGTTTTTTGAGGGTGATTACCCCGATGATTAGGGGACCCCTGGGTTTGTCCCCGACAAAACTCAATTGTAAACATCAGGACCGGTCCTTGGTTTGGGCCTTGATTAAAGAAGCTTTAGAAGAGAGTCAGCGGATCCATCTGATGGAGGTTTGCAAGGTTGATGGGATGCAAAATTATGTAGCTCATGAATTGGCACACTTAGCTATTAGATCAGGAGAGAATCAAGTTTATTTTTCTTCCTTGAGAATCTTAAGTCTCTTTTTATGTAATGATATCACTTAATGTTCAATGAAGCTCCCTTTTTGCAAAAAAAAACATGTCTCCTTTTTTCTTTTATATTCAGACAACCTCACTTAGTTACCATTTTCTGTCCAGTTGACTATATGATTTATATTTGTGGGAATTTCGGACAAGTTTTATCACAGGGTCCTAGATATCTCTGAATCTTTATCTGTCACTGCTTTATGTATTCTCAAAACTCAAATCTAGAGGCACATTATTCTCGAGATAGTTGTCATTTATTTATATGGAGAAAAACTCTCCAATTTATTGTCTATTAGCAATACGAGATAATCGTGTATAGACGTGGGTACAAATATGGGTATATTTAGGTGGGCCCTTTTTTGGGTGAAAAAAGTTTTGGGTTTTGAGGGGGAAATCTCTTTCGAAGGATGACAAAATGGGTCTCCCCCCTCCCTTTCGTAGTCTTTTTTTCATGACAGGTGGGTCCTCTGTGAGGTGGGAGGTGGACCTAATCTTGGTGAGAAGTGTTTTCAAATATAATTCTCTTTATAGTATAGATAATGGTTATTACCCAACGGATAGGCGGGTCCCCTCTCAGACGCAGGCATAGGGAGTATTCCCTCCGTCCCTTATTATTTGTCGTCCGGGAAGCGTGTTTGTGAGGGAAACAGTTATTTAGAGACGGAGGGAGGGGAGTTATTAACATACACTGCACACACATGTATGCCTCACTGGCATATCTCAATGTGATCATCCATCATTGTCGTGTAGTATGTACTACCTCTGTTTTAAAATATAGGTCATTTGACCTTTTTATCATAAGTTTGACCGTTCGTCTTATTTATAAATTATGGAAATATGGTCAAATTTAAGATATTTTTGAAGATTTTTTATTTATAAATAAATCCACCATAAAAGATAATTTGTTCAAAATTTTGAATAAGACGAGCGATCGAATTTAAAATTTAAAAAGTCAAACGACCTATATTTTGAAACGGATAAAGTATGTACTTATGAGCTTGTCAAATGTAGTTATTGTATGCCTGCCAGAGTAATCGATGGCAGGACACCTAGGCCTTGGTCTTGTTTAGTTCCCGACTTTGACATGTTAAAGTTGGCATTTTATCGTTAATGCATCAGTGTAGCATTTCGTTTGTATTTGTGAATAATTGTTCAAACATTGATTAATTAGGCTCAAAATATTCATCTCGCAAAGTACAACAAAACTATGCAATTAATTTTTGATTTCATCTACATTTAGTACTCCATGCATGTACCGGTATTTTGATGTGATGGGAATTTTTCTTTTTGCATAGTGGAATTTGGGGGAGGGAACTAAACCAGGCCCTACAAACATCGAAGTTTTCAGCCACTCCTGGTCTTTATTTCGTGCACAACGTGGTAGCTTAATAAACTATTGGTCTTTTCTCAAAAAAAACTATTGATCTTTTTTTAAGGAAATATTATTTGTCTACATCTGAGGAAACTTGGTCTCTCTGCTCAAAAAGAGAAAGAAGATTGGCCCACCCGACAAGAATGTTGTTAGGCAGATTAGCAGTGTTCTAACTTCTGGGCTAGGCCTCTTTCCAGGAGAACTGAGGCATGGGCCTAGCATATTCCATAGCCACCGCTGCGGATCGGCGAGTTCAGAATAATTTCTTCAGACAGACAGCAGCAGCGGGCCAGCAGTAGCAGTAGCCGCAGGAGCCAGACTCGATACATTTCTTCAGCCTGCTACCACACACCATACACTTCACAAGAGCCGCTCTATCAACACGCAATCTAGAGTAACCACAACACTCTACTCTTTTCACAGATGATCAGCATGGCGCAGGACACCTGGCGACCGTCCCACAAAAGATGAAAAAGAGAAAGAAAAGAACAAAAAAGAGAAACGACTCTGAGAACAAAAGGTTCGCCCTAAAGAGCCGTGACATGTGAGAGCACGGCGAATGCGAAGCTCGTTCCGTCGTTCGTGGCGACACGCGGCACGCTTTGAACTTTTGATCGGTGGACGAGTGAGATTTCCTTCCTGTCAAGCGCGTGGGCTCATCAACCGGAACTAATTGGCGAATAGTTATCATATTTCCTTTCCAAAATAGCGATCATATTCGATCAAACAAGTGTTTGTAATTACGGAAATTTATCCAAAAGACATTTCAATAGTGTAACTTTGCGCTAGGACATTGCCATATTTGATTTTTGTCATGATAAAATGGTTATTTTGTCTGTTTTAAATTTTAAGTCATTTTATCTCTTATGGATACGTATTTTTTTACATCTAAAAAAATCAAAATGATCTACAATTTAAGATGCAGGAAGCCAGATGGCCGATGATGGATGGATTAGCGGCAGCGAGCCGGCGAAGCTCGTTCATGGCGACGTGAGGCACATCCACATCCAATCAGGCGCTCGGACTAATTACCGCATACTTATCGACCTGCGATCCGAACCCGTTTGACTAATAACTAGCTATCACGATCGGCTGTACAAGTCTTTAGTTTAACTGCTATACGCGATGGCTTGGCATTGGATATTTGGATTGGAACTATGACAAGTTCAGGACTAGAGAAGAGCAATGCCCCTTTCATGACGTCAAAGGTTGGATCTGTGGCCTGGCATATGCTTACCACTATTCTTAATACATCCTGTGGTTCTAGGAGGAATTCTTTCTGCAGGGATATTTCCTAGTCATTTTCGATGCGATTAGTCAAGATTAGCATTTGTGCCGTGCGTAATTCAGATGTCTGCAAAAGCAACAAATACCCCTGTCATATAGCAGCCCATTTTCCTCTCAGGATGAATGCTTATTGCCCGTTTTAGAAACATCTTAAAATTCCATTATAAATTTATATGATGGCTGGATAGGACACGTACATGCGTGTCGATTTTCCTATCAAAATTGAATTTTCTTATTTGCACCCGTGACAAAAAAAATATGGAGACAAATCCTAACACGATCACACAATTCACGTGGGCCGACGAACGCATTGAACGAGCTGTCTAGAATTCCTTCCGTCTTACTGCGAAGCGCCAATAAAAAGCGCACCAAAAGTTCATGCGCTCTACGCAAGCTACACTAGCAAAGCAAATAGGAGCTCAGTGCAACACGCCCAAATGAACATAAAAAAAAAGGGGAGATGCCTGCTTCATCCTTATTGTGGCGATTATCAAACACCGGTAGACACTAACAGTAATTTAAAGTTTAAAAAGTCTATTTCGAACACATGCTAGTTTGGCATTATTGGACACATACAAAAATGAGCTGACAAGAACGGCATGTCAGTGATGCATACACGTCGCTCGGCCTGCACCGACGGCCGCCGCCGGCTTTATGATTGGCACCGACCGTCTGGATGATTGGATATTTGGATCGCATCCTCACTATTAGAGATATTACTCTAGTACACTTCCTTTTCTGAAAATGCTTGGTGAAAATCAACCCTGTTTAACAGATCAGCAGCAGCAACAGCGTTTAACTTCCTGAAATGAACAACCGGATATTGGAGTTTCCAACTGTCCAACTAAGCAGTAGGCTATCTTCTAATCAGGCACCACGAGACTGCAATTAAACTGTTGTTTAATCGTTTGTTGGCAAAAGACGAACAGCAAACATGGCAATGAATTGCTTGAAAGTCAAGAACAGAAGAAATCCCCCCAACTTGCTTTAGCTTCAAGCCTACTTCGAATATCCTGATTGTGAGAAGAACACACAGAGAGAGGGATTTCTTCTGCCTGCCTAAACACATCAACTTGCTGCATAGCCTAATCAGCAAATCAGTCCCGATCGGAAGTAGAATTTCTCGAGACAATTTTAATGCCAATTTGTCTCTAAAAAGTCGCACTTGGTAAAATTCAAACTACTGGCATGATTTTTTTTTTCTTGAGCAAACAACTACTGGCATGATAGTGCACGGTGTTAGATTGAACACATGGAGTGGGAAGCTGAAGTAGATGAGCGCGCGTGTGGTTCTTGTCGCATTAGCGTAGCACAAAGCAAAACCACTCCAAAGAATATGCTTGGTAACCAAATTCCTTCTTCCTAGTCGCACTACACGCTTTCCCATTTTTTTTTTTGGTGAAAAGAGTTTCCAGGCGAAGGCAAACAAAATATTGAGCCTTAGTGTCACGATGACTTGTGGGACCTGGTTCCAAACGGCCCCACTACTCAGTGTCACATAGGCTACCAACCCTGGTCCACGCTTCCCAGCAGCACCGTGCCCCTATAGCTATGACGTGTGGCCCCAGAGACGGCACCAAAGCGGGGCCCGCCTGTCGGCTTTCCTAACCACCTCCTCTCATGTCCCAAGTCCCAACCCCCCACGGGGTAAAATTGGAAATTATTAAAAAAATCGCCGCCGCAGCCCGCACGCACAAGCAAAGCAAAGCAACTGCTTAAATTGAAAAAAAAATCAGAGCTCATCAATTCAACTGAACAGCCATCACACCTACCCTACCCGCTGCCGCCGCCGCCGACGAAGACCTGCTCCGTCGCGATGGCCGCCGCCGCCCGCGCCGGCCGCCGCGGCGGCCCCGAGGCGCGACTCCTCGTGGCGCTCCTCCTGCTCGCGCTGGTCGTCTCCGGCCACTGCCTTGACGCGCACCACCGCGGGCTGAAGCGCCGCCGCCGGAAGCACGAGATCCACTCCCCGATCAAGACGGTGGTCGTCGTCGTCATGGAGAACCGCAGCTTCGACCACATCCTCGGCTGGCTCCACCGCACCCGCCCCGACATCGACGGCCTCACCGGCCGCGAGTCCAACCACATCAACGCCTCCGACCCCTCCTCCCCGGAGATCTTCGTCACCGACGAGGCCGGCTACGTCGATTCCGACCCGGGCCACGGCTTCGAGGACATCCGCGAGCAGATCTTCGGGTCCGCCGACACCTCCGCCGTGCCGCCCCCCATGTCCGGCTTCGCCCAGAACGCGCGCGGGATGGGCCTCGGCATGGCGCAGAACGTCATGAGCGGATTCAAGCCCGACGCCATCCCCGTGTACGCCTCCCTCGCCGATGAGTTCGCCGTATTCGATCGGTGGTTCGCCTCCGTGCCCACCTCCACGCAGCCCAACCGCCTCTTCGTCCACTCGGCGACCTCACACGGCCTCACCTTCAACGCCCGGAAGGACCTCATCCACGGATTCCCGCAGAAGACTATCTTTGACAGCCTCGAGGAGAACGGCTTGTCCTTTGGAATCTACTACCAGAACATCCCGGCCACGCTCTTCTACCAGAGCCTCCGCCGCCTCAAGCACCTTGTCAAGTTCCACCAGTACAGCCTCAAATTCAAGCTGCACGCCAAGTGGGGAAAGCTGCCGAATTATGTGGTGATTGAGCAGAGGTACTTCGATTGCGAGATGTTTCCTGCAAATGATGACCATCCTTCACATGATGTGGCAAGGGGCCAGAGGTTCGTCAAAGAGGTGTATGAGACACTCAGGGCCAGTCCGCAGTGGAACGAGACAGCGCTGATCATCACATATGATGAGCATGGTGGATTCTACGACCATGTTCCTACACCAGTTGTCGGAGTGCCCCAGCCTGATGGAATTGTTGGGCCTGATCCGTACTACTTCAAGTTTGAACGGCTTGGGGTGCGTGTGCCTACCTTCATCATCTCGCCGTGGATTGAGAAAGGAACCGGTGAGTATTTTTGCTGTTGAATTCCCAGTTTTCATGTCAGTAAGCAGGTTCTATTGAGAAACACAAGATCAAGAGAATTTTTAAAAGTTGTGTCTGGAAGTTGGGACTATTGATTTACTTTAGCTTCGGTTCGGAACTATTTTTATAAAGTCAGTTTGTGATTTATTTTGAATAGTACAATAATGCAATGATGCTAGTATGATTGGATTCTGATTTCAACATTTTAAGGACAAATTCTGTTCATTTAGCTTGGAAACATTCAGTCGGTGTAGGAGCATTTGGTAATTTTCCTGCTACTAATTGCTATCGATAATCAAATACATGCCATAATCAAATGAGCTTCATATATTAGTCATTACATGTCACCTTACGTTATTTCGCAAACATCCTGTATATCTGGCAAGCGGCAATACATGTGGGCAGTTTGCAGATAAGCAGCATTCATCCACAAACCGTTATCGTCAAAAGGTCATAACTGACGTAACTGCTAATTATGTTATTCTGATGTAGTGATGTCACCTGTATGTACTATTTGTCCTTAGATTAATTTGTAACAAATCTAGGAAGTTGAACCATCCTGAGCTTTCTCACCTAGATATTATACTTATGTATTTTGGAAGGAAATAATAAGCTGTATGTTAACAACCACAGAAATATATGCTCATGTTCTTCGTAATTTTGTTTTCAGTAGTAATGACCTTACTTTCAATTTGTGCAGTGATCCATGAACCAAATGGTCCACAAGACAGCTCACAATATGAGCATTCGTCCATTCCTGCAACAGTAAAGAAGCTATTCAATTTACATTCTAACTTCCTGACAAAGAGAGATGCATGGGCTGGGACCTTTGAGAACTACTTTAAGATCCGGAAGACGCCAAGAACTGACTGTCCAGGTATGTATTTATGGTTGTTTGGTATATATGTTATGCCATTGACATGAACAATTATGACATTTTTTTGGTGTTGTACATGCTATCATTAATGAAGTTGTTCACAAAAAGGCTAAGTAATTCTTGGAGTTATCAACTTGTAGATGTGGCAGCTGTACTGAATGACAATTTCTACCAGTATCCTAACTACGCATTCTTTTTTTTTCTCCAAACAGAGAAACTCCCAGAGGTCACAAAGTCACTGCGACCATTTGGCCCCAAGGAAGATTCATCTCTGTCGGAATTTCAAGTGGAGTTGATTCAACTTGCCTCACAGCTTAACGGCGATCATGTACTAAACACATACCCAGATATTGGCAGGACCATGACGGTCGGGGAAGCAAACCGCTACGCAGAGGATGCTGTGGCCAGATTCCTGGAAGCTGGTAGGATTGCTCTAAGAGCTGGTGCAAATGAATCTGCTTTGGTGACAATGAGGCCTGCTCTCACCAGCAGGGCCTCAATGTCCTCTGAGCTCTAAAAGATTGTTCCATAATCCGTGCACAAATTCCGCGTCACCATTCACCCTCACTCTACATCAGTGCTGTTCTGTATAATGTGCTAAGGGGGCCTACCTCTGGTTGGTGTAGTGCAAGTATGATAGCATCATGTGATGGATAGATCTTAAACATGGTTCTGTAAATAGACATCGCTTACCCTTTGGAAGAGTGTCATGGTAGCACTTAGGTAGAGCCTGAAATACCAACTTATCTGATATATATCAAAGTCCCCTTATAGGATAGCGGGGATTTCTAAAGCATTGTGGAATTGTACCTATTCAGTCTGTACTGTACCTGCTTGATAAGCAGTTGGAACTGCACTTTGGGGGTAATGTATGATTTTCGTCTCAAACAAGATGTTTTCTTGTGCTTTGAATGATGTGATCTGTAATGTAAGCATCTTCTGACTGTGTGTACCTTATTCAGAACAGAGTTGCTCGTAAATTTAGTCTGCCTGATGTCCACATGAGTACATGATGGTTTCCGGCTGGAGCACGGCCGGAGATGAGGCATTCATGATGATTGAATAGTTGAATTGGACTATTGCAGGCTGATAGTGTTCGGTTCAACATTTCCACTTCGTTGTTTCGTTCGCGCACAGGAGTGAGACCGAGAGCGGGACACGGTCCGGCCTACGTAACAAGCTGCGCCTCAGGCCCGTTTCCTTCTCCAGGCTTCTTCGCGTATGCCGCTAGTTGTGGGCCGTCGTCGGAATGGGTTGTGTGGGCCGCGACGAGGGGTTACATGGGTCAGATGTGCGACCCAAGTAGGCCCATTAAACATGGAATCTATCATACTCCTGTAGTACGATGGCCTCGTGAAAAATCCATCCTGCAGGGTACAGTGGGACTAGCGGTTTTTGGACGTTTTCTAGGCGGCGGGCGCGACGCGACACGACACGGTGGGCCGCATCCCAATCCGAGCAAGATAATTAACGTTGACACTTTTGTTGTCGCACAGCGATGCATGCATCTCGTACCTTGGAGATAAGGATGACCTATAGCTTAATGCCTTTTTTTAGCGCAATGGGGTCCGTGACTTTGGGCGACCGAGAGGAGCTGACGCGCGCGGCACCGGACAGCGACACGCGCGCCTAACTTATCCGTGCGCGTTCGTGTATCGGTGTATCGACTCCCTTTTATTCCGTCGCTCCTTGGCCAATTGTACGTACTTTTTTTTTCTTGAAAGGTAGAATTGTACGTACGTGTTCTGCTCTTTTTTTTTTGCGAAACGTACGTGTTCGATCTGCTCTAGATTGTTGCCTTTTGTGTTGGATCTGGGAACATATAGCCGGATCGACCAGTTACTACTCTTGGTCTAGTGTGTGGGCACGCACACGTCCCCATCGGAGCCGGCGAGACCCGTACCTGCAGAATTGCAGATGAGATCGATGAACCCGGCCGCTAGATATTTCTCGCTGTGACTGGCTCGATTAGTTTAGTTTTACGTAGTGCCTGTCATCATCGTCACTAGTTACAACCTAGTACGCAGCAGCAAGCTAAACTAGTCATCACCAGCCAGCAAGCCTGACTACGTTAGGTAGTTGTGGGCCATTTTAATCAAATCTCATGTCGTTTGATAGAAATGATCGGTACCAAAGAACCATGTCTCCGAAAAAAATAGTACTAAGAATCATAAGAAAATATACTAGTCTGCATTAAAGATAGGGACGCACACTCACTCGCCTGTCATGCATGTTTCGTCCAGAGACATCGTCGTCCTTGCTACCAAACCCGTGTGCTCTGCCGGTAATCCTGCGTTCTCTCTCTGGCTCTCTGCATCAGCCGCCACGCTAAACCCTCCAAAAGTCAAGCCCCTGTTCGTTTATAAAAACACCCATCTGATCCCGAGGCTTATCACTAAGCAACCACTTGCTCCGGCCATACTCATCCAGCAGCTTATAAAGATTCAAGAGAGACTGTACGTCGTCACCACTCACTTCACGACCTGTGTTTCTCCGACCGAGGTTGGAATTGAAGTTGTTCTTGGTTCGTTGGTACTTGACATATACAAGAGAGGCAGAGATGGGTTCTCTCATGGCTGGCTGGGACTCAACAGTTCTTGGCGACGACAAGAAAGGTACGCGAAGAAAGATCTATCGGCAGAGATCTCTCTGCTGTTTCACATTTGACGCCGCTGCCGTTGTTGTTATTCATGATGATAATAATACAAGTACCGTGTGTTTGGGTCTGAAAAGTTCACGCGCGGCGGACCCGGTCGCTGACCAAGGAGGAGGTGGAGGCGTTCTGGAAGCAGCGGCGGAGGTCGGAGGACGGCGGCGAGCTCACCTCGCCCCTCGCTTCTCCCGCAACGGTACGTGCTCGCTCCCGCCTTCTGATCGTTCGACACCTCGTGCATATGCATCATCATCTATCCCAAGCTGGTGACAACGACGAATGAATAAATAATGACAGGAGAGTCCGTTCGGGAGCTTGGAGAAGGCGGCGGCGCGCGGCGGCGCCAAGAAGACCGGCGGCGGCCCGTCGTCACCGAGGGTGCACGTGGACGGGTTCGTCCCCGGCGCCGGCGAGGAGGACGGCGGCGCGGCGGCGGACAGCCCGAGCAAGAGCCGGGACTGGTGGACGCGGAGCAACTGGGCGTTCCTGAACGAGCCGCCGCAGGACGAGCCCTTTAGCAGGAAGCAGAACTACACGCCCCAGTTCGACGTCGCCACAGGCAACGCCTGAGCTGAGCCTCGTCAGCGACGCACACATGCACGCAAGAGCCACTGCACGGCCGATCGAGCTGAGGCCCTAGCGTTTCGTTCTTGTGTTAATGTACACAAGTATATATCTACGTATAAGTACGGCTACCGCACGCAGTAATTTCCACCGAATATAGACATAGTATAGCTCATGTGCTCCTGATGAGTGATGTATATGAAGTCGCGTTTGTATATATGCGTATCGCTCGTGTATTGCAGTCTGTAACAGTCGTGGCGAGAGAGAGAGAATGGTGTTTGTGGAAAATCTGTTCACTTTTGCAATATGCTGCTTGTGTTGTGCGTTCCTGTACTGTACGGGATATTTCCCATGCATGTATTATACACTTGAAGTAAAAAAAAAGGCAATGGCGCTAGAGAATGTAATTTAATTTGTTGCCGTCTCAGGTACGGTACGGTATTGATCGGGCACAGGGTGAGGTAGTCATCTGTTTTTTTTTTATCTTGCGTGTGGGTGTGGTTTACCGCGCATCCCACCGTCTCTTGTATCCTGCCTTTTATTTTCACCCGGCCACCACTCTCCACATTCGTTTGTCAACAAACACATTCAAATAATTTGTGGCCAACTGGCAAATGCTCACTTGCTCTCCAGAGTACAAGAAGTATGGTATTCTTAGCACAGGTACGAAAAGGTATACCCATAGTGTACTCTCACTCTTCTTCGTTTAAGCATGGCTCTTGGGGCAAAATTTTTATAGGACTTCAGCAATCAGAACAGAACTGGATTTTGTGATTAACAAACAAAAACCGAGTAACATTGATCTAGACAAATCAAGTAACATTAATCCGCGAATTGGCTTGTAGTCCAATAATAGCACCTTTTTCTGGGATTTTTTCAGAATTTACCGGCACCATGCGTTAAGTGGTAAGCGACGTTCCTGTCGACAATAAGGCGTCAATGGTGACTTCGGGAATCTCCAGATCTACCGGATGCTCATAGGGGTAGGGTTTGCGTACGTGTATTCATAGAGGTGAGAGTGCGTGCATGGTTGAGCGTCTGTGTTGTTAAAAAAAGTAACATTAATCCGACGAGTGAACTGTTAGTACTCAGTAGTTTTCAGATTCCCCATGCTCGGATATATAACGAAATAAAACTTAGATATTGGTTATGTGATGCACTGTACGTGATCCATGACGAAAATTTACGCCATGCTACATTGCTACTCGTCAGGGGGAGGGAGTTCCAAATCGAGGTGATATATTTTTTACAGATCCAAAGAACCACGAAAATAAGTAACGTGCATAAGGATGCACAATTATTTTTGCTCAGCACATGCAAAATCAGATTGACACTTAGCATTTAGCAAGCACCAGTTTAAAACACCTTCAGAAAATTTCACATTGGCCTTGCCGTTGTAGCTCGGCCTAACGGAAAATTTCACATTTAGCAGGCCGTTACAGCACACACGCAGGGCCTACCCAGCCCGTGCTTGCTGTTGGGATCGTGGGCCACGGGTTAGGCCTTGTTTCGAGCCATTCCGGGCCAATTGGGGAACAGCCCGCCGGGCCCATTCCACGGCTTCTTCCTCGCCGCCGCTGCCCCTCCCTCTTCCACGCCGCCTCCCTCTCAGTTTCCATTCGGGGTGTCCAATCATGGATCCCCCTCTCTTCTCCGCCGCCTCCCTCTTCCACGGCGCCGACGACAGCGACGACGACCGAGGTATGACCACCAAATCAACCCCTTGCTGACTTCCATACTCGTCCCCAACCGCGCGCTCCTAACAGCCCGGTGCTGTCTCGTCCGTGCGATTGAAGATGAGATGCAGGTCGACTCCGAGGGGGAGAAGAAGCCGGCGTTGGAGTATGTGGAGAGAGCGCACGACTTCCCTGGCATGGTAAGATTCCGTGACTCCTCCGTACAATCTCGCGCTTATAGAACCGAACCGATCGTTCTCTGGAATCGGGCAAGTGTTGAACTACAGTATTATTTAGGATTCTCGCCTTCCCGGGATCCATTTTGGATGTTCCGATTAGTTTGGGTGAACAAATAATGCATAGATGGACAGAACAAACACTTCGGGTTTCTGTTGGCTTTGTGTTTTCTGGGTTTTGTTGGGGTTCAGGTCAAGATACGTCCAATGGAGAACGTGATAGTCTCCATCTAGTAGTAGCTATGATCCAGTTCAGCAATCCTCTAGCGGTCAAATTTTACCGATGGCTAAGCCTCCTGCCATGAAATTTGTTGCTCCAAACTCAGTAAAGTAGAATAATGGATCGAAAATAAATGGTGGTTCATTTTTAGTACCAGGCATAAATATTGTCTTGCTCTTATATGGGCAAATAGAGCTGGATTTTTGCTATTACATTATTATTTGCACATTTTGTTTTGATTGTTCCAATTGATTCTTCATATTGCGTGGACAACTTAGCATACTTTTGGAGACCATCTGGGCATGTTGCTAAGGCCATTTATTATGCATTGGAGCTCATGGTTCTGCATCACAAAATCTACGTTTAAAACAATGTGCCTGACTGGCTATCTCCGTTCTATACCAAAAGGCTACTCAACCTGAAATCTATTGCTCTGCAAAAGGTTACATGAATTTATTGATTTCGGTTTTGTTTGTTATTGCAACCCAACAAGTGGTACCTAATTGTTATAGCTTGCTGATCCATGACCTCACTAAGCAATTTGCATATTATCTGTTTTGCAGCCAATCATTCTCGAATTCATATTTATCTTTTTGTTCACATTTCAAAAATGACATGCAGAAGCTGAGCGTAAGGGAATTCTCATGTCATGAGCTCAACGCAAACTTGCTATGGCCTGGGACATTTTCATTTGCCACTTGGCTTGTTAAGAACCAGTCAATTCTGGATGGTCAGCGAGTCCTGGAATTGGGAAGGTATGTATGCCATGCTTTATTTTTGTTTTTTTTTCTTGGTTCCTGACCAATTTGATAAGAACGGGCACTATATTCGATAAGAGTGGGCACAATAAATAATTCAGGATATTGATACCCCTCTTATAGCTTTTTCTTGTTTTCTATTAGCACTGAGGCATGTCCTGTTCTTTTATCATGCTGCCAGGACTTAGTAGTCACTGTTTACTGTACCAGGCAATCTGAAACTAGTTAAGCAGTTGGTTACTTGATTGGATTATGTGATACCGGGTCTTCGTTATCCTATTATCATAATGATTTGCTCATGTGGTAAATAGAAGCTTTGTTTCTTTTTGTCTCAGTCGAATGTGGTCAGAAGAACATGATGAAATTTTCTACAGTTTGTATATATTGTTCATTAGTTCCTCTTATAATGCTTAGTGGGACGGGAGCTCTGGCGATCTTTCTGAGGAAGTCATTTGGGGTGGATATCACAACCTCTGATTATGATGACAAGGATATTGAAGAGAACATAGCCTACAACTGCGGAGCTAATAATTTGGATGTGATACCTCATATCAGACGTGAGTTTCTAACCATTCCAAACAAAAGCTATGCACTTTAGTATTTCCCCCCTAATATGCCCTTTAGGTACAAGGAGGATGCACCACTTGAAAGTGAATAATTGTTCTCTGACACTTCTTTTTAACCCTCAGACACATGGGGAGATCCATTTCCAGTTTCTAGACCAGATTGGGACATTGTTATTGCTAGCGATATTCTACTCTGTAAGTGTATATCTTGACCCCATCTCCTAATACTATCCTTTCATGGGTGGAATGCCCTCACACAGTAACACGGTTTATGCACTTGTTGCGTTCAGATGTTAAACAGTATGACAACCTGGTAAAGACAGTATCCTTCCTTTTGAAAGAATACAGGAAAACAAGTGAGAAAGCTGGTTGTACCACCATCACAGACAAATCAGGTACTTACTGGGAAATCCATTTGTTTAACTCCACAGTATGTGAGAAAATCTTGGGCTTATGTTTCTGTTATTCGGCAGGAACACAAGTACCTGCCAAATCTCCTATGTTTCTGATGAGCTGGCGCAGAAGAATCGGCAAGGACCAATCACTATTCTTTACAGGATGTGAGAATGCGGGCCTCGAAGTGCGTCATCTGGGTGATCTTGTGTATCTCATCAGCATCAAGGGCTAAAAGGTTGAGGAAATGACGCACTACGTTTTTTTGCACATGGCACTGGGGAAATGCCTGGCTAGACTGTTAGGAAAGGAAACACGTGGATTTTGAGTAGGTATTGTTAGCGAGATTTTGGACAATTTTCCCCTTATCCAAATTGGTCTCCCTTGGGCCTGATTCTTGTTGGGCCCTGGTGCTATATATACTTTGTGTTTTGGAACTGTGAGAGCGCAGGTAGCAAGATGTGAAGAGAGCTATCCGACTAATGTTTTGGTGTGTTCCCGGCTGGATGAGAAAGAGTGCGTCCATGCGGTGCCTTTTGGTGTTTGTGCAATTCATATATCTGCAGCCATTGTTGACTGATCTAGTGATCTGTTGTAATTTGGGGTGCTTTTTTTTTTTAAATATGATTTGGGGTGCATTTTAGGCACATGAAGAGAGTGCTTCCTGTGATTGCCCTGGCCAATGGACATCAGACAACGCGGCCGCCACCCGTTCGGTATGCGAGTTCGAACGCATGGTGGCCGAGTGCTCTGTGGGACTCTGAATACAGCAGCTTCTTCATTCCAACAGCAAAATATAAACCTTTTCTTACAAATTAAACAACGGCCGGCAGCCAACACGCCACGCCGTTAATTACGAGTATGTACCTGTTTACACCACACGTATGAGAACGTATGAGAATTGAGAAAAAGGCAACATTCATCTCAGTTCTCAGGTAATGCACGTAATGATACACCTAGTCACCTACACCTCAAACCTACACTGCACCGTATGTACAGTCCACAACACAGATACGTACACACACACGTGCACGTGCACGGGTGGATACACGTGCGGTTAGGCGTTGCCGGTGACGATCCGGGCGGCGTAGAACTGGTCACACGCGAAGCCCAGCTGCGCCCTGCCGAGCACCACCTCCTCCTTGGGCGGATCGTTCAGGAACGCCCAGCTGCTCTGAGTCCACCTATATATACGATGGAATCATATGCATCAGTCACTGATCACTGCGTGTACACAGTATGTGGCTAGCTTAATGATCACGTGTATATACGTACCAGCTACTACGGCTCGTGCTGCAGGTCTCGCCGGCGTCGGCGGCGTCGGCCTTGTCGTGGAAGAAGCCCTCCCCGCGGCCGCTGCGGATCGCCGGTGAGGACGGCTCGCTACGGGGAAACAGGTGCTGGACGGCGCACGGCGAGCCCAGGTCGTCGCTCCTCATGCCCATGTCCATGCCGCGCAGCGGAGGCATGGACCTCATCGCCACCAGTCGCCTAGGGGCCAGCGGGATCTCCTGCTGCGTCTGTGCTCATCGATCAAAGGCATCACATAGCATGGGAGATTTATTTCTTGAAACTGAACAGATTTAATTATTGCAACTTTGCAAGCAGTACCGCGCGGGGAGAGGACGACAGCGGCGAGGTCACGTAGCCCACGCGGGGAGAGCCGGCGAGCGGTGAGCCAGCCGCTGCCGCCGCCGCCTCGCCGTTCTCCGCCGGCCTCCCGCCGTGCTGCCTCCAGTACGCCTCCACCTCATCCTTTGTCAGCGATCGGTTCCTCAACAGACGAACTGCGCGGATCGATCGTGAGTGAAGGAACGAAAATATTATATATCGCGAGTCCTCGAAAAGATATATACAGATATACTCTACCTTCCTTCTCACTGAGCACTGATGAGTTCCAGCCAGACATCAGAGAACCCATCTCTACTGTTTACCGAATGACATATCCTAGAAAACGCTCTTCTATTTCTACTGGAACGAAGAAGAAGAACTGAGGCAGTGTACGTGTGTACGCCGAGTGATCGATAATGCCGATCGACTCTCTCAGCCGATGCCCATTTTATAGACGAAGCAGAGAACGATATATACAGCTCAGTTTTAACCTTCGACCAATATATATACAACAGCTAGCTACCTCTGTCCAGATTAACCTCATACAGTATAAATTTCCCAACAATTCTTATCGGGAGCTCAAATGCCATGTCTCCCTCATCCTCATGAACCGAGCAGACATCTATCGGTCTCTCTCAAGCACACAGCTGCCTGTCGATGTCGCACACGCGTCGCCGCCCAGTGTCGCCAGTGCATGCATGCGTGCGTGCGAGCGAGGCGCCCCATGCCGGCCTCGATCGGTAGGCATCTTTGATTCCGGCAAATGCGTAGGTCCACTGCACTGCGCCTCATCCTTATCCGAAAGCTCATCTCCTCCCTTTTATTTTGGTGCGAGCTCATCTCCTCCTTTGTTCGCATACGGCGGCGGCGGCGGCCGGCAGAGATGGTGGCTGTCTGAAATCGTCCCGGCAGAAATCTCGGCGGCATGGGCCGGTTTTCACGCGGCTGGATCGTCTCGAATGGGCCTGGCCCAGAGAAGGCCCAGAAATCAGCTTGGTTCCATTTCGGCCTTGCCTCACCAGCTTGTACGTATTATTTTTGTTTTTTCCCTCCTTTTGTTTTTCTTTATCTATTATTATCTCGTTTGGATACGATTGGCTTGTACCAGTTCATGGAAGATTCGCCATGTTCACATCAGCATCACGGCGACGAAATTTCTGGGCAAGCAGAGCCGCAGAGGAGGCCGAAGGAAGGAAGGAGTAGAAGAAGATGCCATTATGCCGTACAAAATAGTGGCAGAAAAATAGGGCAAAGCGGCAGGCCTCGCAGGCGCCGAGGGGAAGACGACGGGGACCCACGAGGCGAATATCCCCTTCCCGGCCCCACCCGACAGTGACCCAACGCCCAATCATCCACCCGTCCCCTTCGCCTCCCTGCTTCCTCTTCTTCCTCTTCCATCTCCCCTCGCCGTCCTCTTCCTCCCATCGCGAACCCCGAAACATTCCTCCACTCCCACCCGAGGAGAGAGTCAGAGAGAGGGAGGGAGGGGAAGAAAGGGTGGAGAATCCAGTCCTCGGATAAGGAATTCGCGAGGGGGAGGTGGGGGGAGACTGGGAGAGTCCTCGCCGGATGAAGTTCGGCAAGGATTTCCGGAACCACCTGGAGGAGACGCTGCCGGCGTGGAGGGACAAGTACCTCGCCTACAAGGCCCTCAAGAAGCTCATCAAGAACCTGCGGCCCCACGAACCGGCCGTCCCTCTTCTTCCCCCTCCCCCCGCCGCCGAGGGAGCCGGGGATGGGGCCGGGCAGGGGAACGTCGCGCTGGGGAATTGGTTCGCCAGCATCCTCGACATGGAGCTCCACAAGCTCAACGATTTCTACATGGAGAGGGAGGAGTGGTACGTCATCCGCCTCCAGGTGCGCGCCCTTCTCTTGCCCTCGCCCATCTGCCTCGGCGATTCTGGCCGATCCGTGTGCTTACGCCCGATGCAGGGCCACACAATTGGTGTTGGAGCGATTCACGATCTCCAGTTGATCTATTGAATTCGGCATGTGCAGCCGGGTTATGTACGGATGGTTAGATCATGAGTGCAGTATAAGTTTATCTCTGGTGATTTAGTATGGGCACGGGCATTTTGAATTGAATTAATGCTAAGAACGATTGCGAATAAATATCAGAGTCATGCCTCGAATCCTTTGGTTTTCAGCTTAGAGTGAGTGGTCAGTTCAATATTAATTATGGGTAGGTAGCCAACTGGGCTTGGTCTAATTTTGATAGCTTCATCCCAAATGTCTTCTGTTCTTGACTTTGTTCTGACCGCAATGGATAGCTATTACTTTTCTGTCTGGAATGTGCTGCTATATGCGCTTATCAAAGGATCAAATCTTATAGGCCAAATCTAATTCTACAGTCATAGTGCACGTAATGGGCTTAAAATCTCGTGTTTGCTTATGGTCAATCACTTCATGCTCGTTAGCTAAAGGTCAACACATAACACTGACTGCAGTGACCCACACAATTTTTGCGATGACACAGGCATGCTACTTGATCATGTTCCCCTTCTTTTCTTCATGACGAGAGATAATGTGGTTAAATCAGATAATTTGGTCAGGCAGTCAAGCTATCTAGATTTACCCTTTTCATCATTTATCAGTTAACTTGCTTGTCTTTGGCACTTCCATGAATTGGAGCTGTCATTCTAACCCTCGGTGACCATGTTTCTCAAAGGTGCTCAAGGAGAGGATTGAGCGCGTCAAAGCTAAGAAGAATGATGCTTTTACATCCAGGAGTGAATTTACTGAAGAGATGTTAGAGATACGTAAGGATTTTGTGATCATACATGGTGAAATGATTCTTCTGCAAACCTACAGCTCCCTAAATTTTGCTGGTGAGCTCCTCAAACGAAGATGATGGTGAATCTGCATTGTTTGTGTTGTAGTGTCTTATATGCTGTAAATGCAGGACTAGTGAAGATACTGAAGAAGTATGACAAGAGAACAGGGGGTCTGCTCAGCCTGCCTTTCACTCAGCGTGCTCGTCACCAACCATTTTTCACAACTGAACCTTTAACAAGGCTTGTTCGAGAATGCGAGGCTAATCTTGAACTCCTTTTCCCAGTCGAAGCAGAAGTTCTTGAGCCTAGTTCATCTAGGAATCTGGAACAGCATGATGTGGCTAGTCGCGATCTAACATCATCTCAAGATGTGGAAACCTCAGATGTGTACCGAAGCACACTTGCAGCGATGAAAGCGATACAGGGCCTTCGGAGAGCCAGCTCTACTTACAACCCCCTGTCTCTATCTAGGTTCTTCAATGGTGAAGATGGGGAAGCCTGTTCTGGCGCCATCACTTCTGAGAGTTCATTGTCAGATTCTTCAACAGACTCCCAGATTCAGGATGCCGGAAAGGATGATAAAGAGGTACAATCAAATTCTAAAGAGCAGACTGCTATTCAAAGCGAACATAATGCAGAAGGCGAGCCCCGTAATGAATAATCAGTCTTTTTTACCCACTGTTCAATAACCGTTGATAAGTGTAAATGCTAATAATCAGGATGTTTAATCCTCTTGGAAGTGTCCCATACCCAAGGATTTCCTTATGGTGCCGTTTCCTTTTTCCTTTTCCTTGTTTTTTTCTTTCAGAGTTGGAGTTGTGGAATGTCAGACTTATCATGTTTTTTGTTGTGTCGACAGCATTCTATTTTTGTTTTGAAGCTGTAGGCAGAAAGCATGTAGAACCCATTACCAGATATTTTGGTTGACACTTAATAGAGCTACATCCCAAGGAGCACTTCTTTTTTTTCCTTTTTTGTTTGGGTCAGAGGCATCGAATTTTGGATTCATCATTGTTTATATTTGTGTATGTATTAACAGCGTGTCAAAATTCGAGTGCAGCACCATTGAGTTTTGAAGTTGTCGGCACAAAGCATGTAAAAGCCATTAGCGCAGACGTTTTAGTTGAATCAGCACAACTAAACAGTAAATCATCTTGATTGATTATTTCTCGTGCACAGAGTACGCAATATTAAAAAGGACAGTGAACTGGAAAATGTACTAACATAAGTGAATAGTATTGTATTCAGTACTGATGAGCTCCAGGCAGACATCAGAGAACCCAATCTCTACTGTCTGCGAGCAAACTCTTCAATTTCTACTGAAAGAAGAACTGAAGCAGTGTGCGACGAGTGATCGATAGTGCCGTTTCATTTTCTTCTTTTTTTCAGAGTTGGAGTTATGGAATGTCAAATTTACTATATTTTTGTTGTTTTGACAGCATGTCGATTGTCATAAGAAAAGTGTAGTGCAATTTGAGTTTTGAAGCTATAGGCAGAAAGCATGTAGAGCAAAGTCATTACCAGACATTTTGGTTGACACTAGCTACATCCTAATCAGCACTTTCTTTTTTCCTTTTTGATTGGGTAGAGGCATCGAATTTTGGATTCATTCTTGTTTTTTTTGTGTATTGACAACGTGTCATAATTTGAGTGCAGTAACATTTGAGTTTTGAAGCTGTAGGCACAAATCATATAAAAAGCCATTAGCGCAGACCTTGTAGTTGAATCAGCACAAATAAACGGTCAATTATCTTGATGATATTGATTATTTACTTGTGCACAGAATAAGCAACATTAAAAAGGACAGTGAACTGGAAAATCTACCACCAGAAGAGCATAGTATTGTATTCAGTATAGAACTATAGACTCCATTTGTCACTTCAGTTCACCTTGAGCTCACAACATTTTACACAGTTAGTAAAGAGCGGGGTGAGGGAGGCCGTGAGCCAGCAGCTGCTGACATGAATAAGCCCCTTCAATGGGGGAAAATCAGAACAATACACACATTTTTACAATGTTAACTATGCCGACCCTTCAACAAAATCACGATTTTCCCCAACTGCAACCCTACAAATAGTCCCTCATCAAGCTTGATCATTGTTTTCTTACATCGGTGATGGCAGGGACCTTGGCTGGGTAGCTAGACAAATCCACATCGAGCAAGTCCGTGAGGTCATAAAGCCCTCCAGGGGGGTCTACTTTGTCCTTGATTGGGGTTGTCATTGTTTCTTCCTGATCTGCCTGGTTTGATGAGACGCTTGATGTCACTGGACTATTTGAAGCTACCACGGTAATGCCAGCTAACTCTACACCCCGCCCGCTTGGTGCGGCGCTCTCTGAGGGATACTTTGTTTGTGCATTGTCTCCCTCGTTGTGATTGTAGAGCACATATTCGTTGTATGTGGGAGCAAACTGCATGAGAATAGGATTTGATCAGACAAACAAAATAAATGCTACCATGCATTGGGGACCAGGGTATGAAAAGTCCTCGTTACCTGGTGAACAGTGTCATGGTAAAAATCATTGAACTTTAAAGCATGAAGAAGGCTTTCTCTGAAACCACCGGCAGGGCGGGCATTGGGACCTGCATATTCCTTGTAGGGGAAGGCAAATAAGTGCCCAATAGCCGCAATGAGCATCTCAACACAGAGTACAAAGTTCTGGAGATCAGCAGCCTTGTCAGCATTCTTGATAAGTCGAGATTTTGCAGCAAGGAAAACCAGGACACCCTGTAATAAAAAAGCTTCAAATTATTGCATGGATAATACCTCCAATCACATCAAAAAAATTATTGGCAAATACATTGCAAACAGAAATACAATTCTAGATTTACTTTAGTCAACAGGTGGGCCACTGTTATATACTGGGAAGAGGTTAAACATTTGTTTAAGTACTATGTTTACCTGCCAATATGTGAGAAACACGACTGATTTGATCATGATGAATTTGGGGACAGGATTATATGGCCGAAGTAGATCCCTGCATGCCGCATAGAACAATGCGAGGGCATATAACGCCATTGAGTATGAGATTGTATATATGATAGTTATGTACAGATAAGATTGGTTGACACTGAAGTTTCCATCCTTGTATTTTCCTTTCGCGTAAAGTATGAAGGTGATGACAACCAAAATAGGCTTGAGAATCACAAACTGCAAGCAGCCTTGTTTGCATCTTCGTATAAAACGCCTGTTTAAGACCACAGGATTTTTTAGACAGCGCTTGCATAATCACGAAGGCAAAAACATAGTTCACAAAATTTAATCACTTATTATTGTGCAAAAATGCTACATAAAAATATAAAGCTGTTAATAATTACTAATATGCACCAAGGACAGTTACGTACCCATCTAGAGGAATAGCCGGATAACAGCAAGTCATCAGAATCCACGACGGTTTCAGAGTTTTGCCACTCAAACTTACCACCACAGCACCAGGACCTCCCACCCATGCCAAGCAGAGTGAGAGGAAATTGTAGATGACCCAAGCATCATAGCTGAAAGAACACAGGATATGACAGTTCAGAAGATGCAGAATGCAAACATTAGGACTTCCGTAACTGCAGTAAAAAGCCAATAACACAAGGAAGATAATCAAAGAGTAGACGGAAGCATGAATAATCTCCACTGCTTATGAATTTATGATTGCTACTCCTATGTGATCAGACCACTATCCGATAAACTGGATGCATGTGCAAGTAACTTGTTCACAAAGGACACGGGATGATGAAGATTATCAACATAGCTGCAAACATATTTATAATACAGAAACCTATGAGCAGTTCAGAGATATTGGTATGTTGACAGTGCATATGAATAGGATTATAGAAAGTTTCTGTTTGTTCTTATCTTTACTAGATGCCTGCAGATAGGTGGAATCATGGAATAGAATATTACATTTATCAACATTGAGCAAAAGTATAAGCATCATCCCACATTGAACTAAAAGATTCACATTAAGTGAGAAAAGAGGTTCAGCATGCAAGTATGACTTACATCTCTCGAATAGAATTAAAATATATCGCGTTTCCAGGGAGGATAAGGGAAAGGAATGACATCACAGAATATACCTGCAGAACAGCGCACGTTTTTGGGTTAATACACTGAAATATGCAAACAGCCAAACATATAAAGGGCGCTTGTAGACATGAGCTAAGGGGCACAAGGGTGAAATGCACATGAATACCGGAGCAAGTGTTCATATTTTCCAAACTATAAGTGCTGGTATTAAGGTTGCAGGAGTTCTAAAAATTAGAACTCTTCTAACTGACCAACCATTAGTGAATCTAAACACATTAATCCATATCATCTAACCAAAACATTCGAATGGTCAAAGCCAGAATAATTTGCCTTGGAAGCACCTACATTCCTATCAGAACTCGGTGTATTGAACTTGAATACCCAGGGCAAAACCACAAGTTCCAGAAATCCACACTGATCGGGGGTGCACTGGTGCACTCTAATCAGAACCTCAACGAATTCAATTGCAGACGTTAAAGTAAACGACAGCAAAAAACGCATAAAGCTCCATACATGGTGAGCATTCCCATTCTGATCAGAATCAGATGGCAGCAGCAAATTTATATGGAGTAATAAGTAAGTAGTCCAATTCCAGCCGAAGGAAAGTTATCGGTTACTTTAACGGGAAACTCGCCTGAAAAGACACTTTAGATACCGACCGAAACCTAAGAACGTAAGCAAACCCAATCGCATGGGCAAGCAACGAACTCCCGCAAACTCACCTGAACCGGGCCTTATTCCAGCTAACAAATTACGACGCGCCCTCAAATTCACCCAAAAAGGATTTTTTTTTTTTTTGCCAAGGCGGCGATAGATCTGGCGCGCGGGAGCTGAACAGAAAAGGGTTAGGTATAAGCGCCGAGCGGATGGAGAGCATTACCGGGACCATGAAGATCATGCGGACGATGAATCTCTGGTAGATTGGCTCGGCGTAGTGGAGGAGGTGGCGGTAGATGTGCACGAGCGCGACCACGGTGGCCGCCGCGGCGCACACCAGCGCCGCGGCCGTGTACGCCGCCGACGCCCACTCCATCGGGGCCTCCCCGAGGCGCGGCCGCCGCCACCAAGCCCTCCTCCCGGTCCCACCACGGCCGCGCGGGCGCAGCAGCTAGGCCAGGGGAAGCCGGCCAATCAGAGGAGAGACGAAGGCGAAGGGGAAGCCCTCGGTGGCCGCGTCGCGTTGCTCTCTCTGGTCTGGCTGGGTGCGGGCGGGTGGTTGGGTTGTCCAAGAGGAAAGAGGAGAGGGGTTAACAGTCAGCGTTAATAGCATCGGGTTTCGCGTCCGGATTTTCGCTTAATTTTTTGTTTAGGGGTTTGATTTTGATTTGTCTGGAGATTTGTAGTGGACCGGTGTTCGAGAAGGTCAGCTGGACGAAGGCACAAAGCTTCAAATTGTTTCTGCTTTCCTCCTCCTATCCCTTCAACTCCCCATGCGTGGAATCGAATCAACCGTGCCTGACGCGAGCCGTGCGAGACGAAGCAATCTAGCTGTAATTCGCACGAATTTTCGCAGAATTTGCTGCCTCTAAATTATATACTCCCTCCGGTATCGTATTAGGCCAGTCTCAGTGGAGGTTTTACTACACGGTTACCCAAACTAGAAATTTGGTAACTGTGCCACAGGGGTTTCATGTTGATAAAACTTCTGGCATATCCCATGTAACTCTTGCTTCTCTCCTATGCCACGTCAGCATATTTAATGTCATGAAACACCCATGAAACTCCCACTAAGATTAGCCTTAAAAGTCGTTTTGAACAAGGTTTGAGTCAAACATTGGAAATATAAATCATGTATAATATTTAAGTCGTTGAGTTTGAATTTGTGAAAATCATATAAATATATTGGTCTTGAAAATTACTTTCATAAATATATATATATAAATAACTTTTCAAGAATTTTTTTTAGAAAAGTAAAGTCAAAGTTGTGCTTTGATGACTGTGTTGCTGTCCTAAACGACTTCTAATACGATACCGCAGGGAGTATGCTGTATATTCGAATTAACGTAATGGGATGTGCACCTGGCACCTGCTGGGTGATGGATGGTTCAGCCGACAGGTGAGTTACATCAACATCATCCGATCATTGGTGTTGCAGCCTGGAACACTGATACGGTGGTTAGCGATCTGGTTGTTTAGTACCGAGCAGCGGATTTTTCAAAAAAAAAAAGTACCGAGCAGCGCCAGAATCTGCATGATGGTGTGGTGTTCTCTTTTGTTTTGTGGCACCATTACAGTTTTGTGCCGTTTGAAAGAGTTTGTATACGTATGTCACAGCAAGCAAAGCAGCGGTATGCGTTCTGCTGGCTTGGGAATCTCCGAATGATTTAGCAACAGTGACGTTCCGTTTTTTTTTCATCGGCTTCGATTCCACAATCTGTCTGTGTGGGCATGTTTTGGTTTAAGAGAACCACAACGGGTAACGGTATGAGCCAGTGACAATATGTGTTCATTGCATGCCAGCTCGTTGACAACACTAGTTGATGATTCGCTCTTATAATCATGGTGCTAGTTGTTTCCAGGCTGTGAGTTCCTAGTTGCTTACTGCAACGAGAGACATATTGCCAAAAGGTAGAGCAATCTGGGCCATTGAAATATCCAATTCCAGTGCTCAACTCAGCCCATTGACAAATTGGCCCACCGAGTTACATTGGCCCAGACTAGTGGCCAATTTGGCCCATTGCATAAAAAGGATCAAAATCCACCAGACAAAGACAAAAAAAGTGTAATGGTAACACAGCTGATTTGAGAGGAGCGAATGGGCTTGTAGTCCAATATTAGAACGGTCAAGTGGGACGCTACCCACCAGGGTTCAAATCCTGGTGCTCGCATCTTTTCCTGAGATTTTTTCAGGATTTTCCGGCGCTATGCGTTAAATAGGGATGAAAGTGGTGTGGATAGTTTCCGCGTCCGATCCGATCCGAAACCGAATTTTAATGATATGGAGAAGAGTTTTGGATATCCGCGCGGATATGGATAATCCGAATCCGATTCTGTGTGGATGCGGAGTAGGATATGGTTTTAGTGAAATCCGATGGATATGGATTATCCAATAATTGATTGCAGATTATCCGAATCTTATAATAGGATATCCGACTACTTTTGTGAACCTACTATAATAAAATTTAAGCCCAACCCACATATATACATAATATTTTATAGCCCACAAACCCTCAGGTATATTTATCACACAAAAATACACCGGTGAAGTGTGAAGTACCACTGTCAACTGTTAAGGTTACTTTAGTTGTGTCGTAAACTACAAAAGGGGAGTATTTTTCATGTTATATTATTTTATTGTGGTTTTCGTTAGAAAATATTCACCATCATAAAAAGTTACACAAAAGTATGTATTATCCGTCTATTTTAATCCGCTTCCGCACCGATTCCGATCCGCTTCCGTACCATCTCCGATATCCGACAAAATCCGTATCCATAACCGTATTCGGGTAATATCCGCTCCGCTCCGCATCCGACGAAAAAAGGTGGATGAGGATATGGTAAAGATATTATCCGCTCCGATCCGATCCGTCTTCATCCCTAGCGTTAAGTGGTAAGCGGCGTTCCCGTCGACAACGAGGTGCCAATGGTGACTTCGGGAATCTCCAGATGCGGGTGCTCAGTTCTTCGGAAGTGCTCATAGGGGTAGGGTTTGCGTACGTGTATTCATATGGGGTGGGTGTGCGTGCGTGTATGAGCGTCTGCGTTGTAGTGTGTGATTCTAAAAAAAAAAGCTGATTTGAGAGGAGAGGGACATTAGAGACCAACTTTTTTTTTATGTTAATGTTCTTCCCATCGACAACTCGATACATAATTGTGCCATCGGCAACACATACACATACAGAGAGCTGGGCACAACACCACCATTCATCCGCATCAAAATTTCAAAGCCACATTTTAATTACTGATAATAACTGGAACCACTGAGCTAAACCGGTATAAGAACGAGTATTTTTGACATCTACCGTCCCCAATCCCAGTAAGTCACAAACACGAGCCAGAGCCAAGAGCACACACGAACGGGCTTGTGCATGGGCAGGCTGTCCCCCATCCACATCCCACACAGATATTTCAGCGAAATCGAACGAGCAAAAGACACAGCACACAAGGACACGACCCGCACCGAAAAAATCCAACCCGTGAACGAGGCTGCTCCTCGTCGCCCCAGTTCCAGCCGGCGAGCCCAAAACCCCTCGCAAACCCCTATCCGCCCCCGACCTATAAAGCCTTCCCCTTCTATCCCTCCCCAACGCCATCCGTTCCATTTCTTATCCCCTCCTCCCCCTCCCCCCCTCCATCCCCAATGGCGTCCCTCCTCACCACGCTCCCAGCTCTCGCCCTCTCCAACCCTACTACCTCCACCTCCGGCGCCGTCCGCCTCCGCGCCGCGGCCTTCCGCTGCTGGGCGCTGCGGCGGCGCGGGTGGGCGGCGGCGGCCGTGACCTCGCCCAACTCCGTGCTCAGCGAGCACGCCTTCAAGCGGCTCCAGCTCGGGAGCGACGACGAGGATGACGAGGAGGGGGCGTACGGGAGCGACGGCGACGAGGGGCTGGAGGCCGGGGAGGGGTTCCAGGGGGGCGAGGAGGAGCTCGCCATTGCCAGGCTCGGCCTGCCCGACGAGCTCGTCGCCACGCTCGAGAAGCGCGGGATTACACACCTCTTCCCCATCCAGGTGAATTGCTCTCTACTATTTTGCTTGCTCGCTCGCTTTTTAACTCCGCGGCTAAGTCGTGTTGGCTGTTGGGAGGAGACGGGTAGGGGATGGAGTGGGTGTTCAGTTTGGGGAATTTGGTTTCTGTTTTCCGAATTCGTGGTGGGGAGCCTTTGCGTATAACAATCGGAGCCTCTTGTTTCCAGGGAAATGCTTTAGTGGCAGGATAAGCGGAGCGTGGCTACTTTAGTGATGAAAGTGGGCATGGTGTATTCTAAGCGGCTTAGTCCTTGCTGGCATTTAGCCTACTAAACACACATCCATACACTCCCAAGTGTCAAATTAGTGTGCTAATAGATGGATATTTCTGTTGAATTTTACTAATGCTTGTGAAAATATCCAGATAAATTAGTTTTACTTTGTACTGCATGGTATATGTCATGTTTTTACCGAGCCCAGTAGCTAATGTTTGGCTTCAGAATGGTGTCTATTTGCTTAACTGTATTGTATTTTGCCCATTTTCTGTCTCGTCCAGAGGGCTGTGTTGATTCCTGCTCTTGAGGGCCGTGACCTGATTGCTCGGGCAAAGACCGGAACTGGAAAGACCCTAGCCTTCGGTATACCTATGATTAAGAGATTAATTGAGGAGGACGATGGCCGGACTACAAGGTACCCATTCATCTTTCTATTCATCTTCATGTTGTGCTGCACTAGAATCAGTCAATGACTAACATTCACATTGA
Organism: Echinochloa phyllopogon; assembly: GCA_033239725.1. Taxonomy (NCBI): domain Eukaryota; kingdom Viridiplantae; phylum Streptophyta; class Magnoliopsida; order Poales; family Poaceae; genus Echinochloa; species Echinochloa phyllopogon. The sequence goes on along the minus strand of BTCW01000009.1, from coordinate 1,715,649 downwards.
CTATTTATTTTCCTTTTGGCAGGCGAGGTCGTATTCCTCGGGTTTTGGTTCTGGCACCTACCAGAGAGTTAGCCAAACAAGTTGAGAAGGAAATAAAGGAATCAGCACCCAAGCTCAGTACAGTGTGTGTTTATGGTGGTGTTTCGTATAATGTCCAGCAGACCGCACTCTCGCGTGGTGTTGATGTTGTTGTTGGAACACCGGGTCGCATAATTGATTTGATAAATGGCGGAAGCCTCCAGTTGGGAGAAGTTCAGTATTTAGTCCTTGATGAGGCTGATCAAATGCTTGCAGTTGGGTTTGAGGAAGATGTGGAAACAATATTACAACAGCTGCCTGCAGAGAGGCAAAGCATGCTGTTCTCTGCAACGATGCCTGGTTGGGTGAAGAAATTGTCCAGGCGATACTTGAACAATCCTTTGACAATTGACTTGGTAGGGCCTTCACTTTCCTTTGCTGTCCTTATTTACCCTGTTCTTTTCTTACACAGTCGAACAAAAATAAGCTAAGAATCAGTGTCATCTAGTAAACTGTATAAGAGCATTTTGACACCTACATACATTGATCACAGATACCATTTTAACTTGACCAGAGTTGTCAATAATATGGTCCTAGCGATTGCTGATAAATACTGTGGCCAGAACAATTGGTCATGCAACTCATGACATTGTTTCTGTTATGCCATTTGCCAACCAGAATATCTAGTTCAATTCTTCATGGTGCAATCGGCACAAACTGCAATAAATTAGCTGTTCCCTTTCTCTTGAAACCTTCCACTCTGAAGGAGAAGGATGAAATGTATTGTTAAATTGTATTTGTTTGTGTCACAACAGTTTGTGCGCCCGTGCGTGTGTTTCGGATCTAGATATTTATGAATACAGTGACATCGGGGTGTGAGAAATGTTAGGAATGCCCTTGAACATGCTGGTTGCACTTGCACTTGAAGGCAACGTTGATTCTTTGTGAGATAACCATGGGAAATGTACATAGTTATGGTTCACCTATTTTTATTTCCTAATTATTAGGTCGGTGATCAAGATGAAAAACTTGCTGAAGGAATCAAACTCTACGCTATCCCACTCACAGCGACATCAAAGCGCACCATTCTCAGTGACTTAATTACTGTATGTTAATTTTTAGCTACTTTTCCCTCCCCTCTCTGCTTTTGGTTTGACTTTTTTTAACCCTTGGGATAAAAGTAAATGGCGCAGGCAGCTAAGCCATGCATGATATATTTGAAGCAACATAAATACATAAGGATAACTTTTACTCTTATGTGGGCTGATTACTTTTCCATGAGTATCATTCAACCTTCCTTGAATGCTTTAGTTATTGCATTCATTTCATCTTAGTTGAAGCTGTTTTTTTTTAAGTTCTGGATATTGATAGTACAAGTTACATTCAGTAACTCCTTCCTTGGTTTCAAAATGCAAATGGTTTGCGCTTCTGAAACTGGCTTCTGGCTTTATTATTCTCAAATTGGATTTCTGTCGTTTGTTTTCAGAGTTTCTGATGTTGGCACATTAGGATTTCCATGCCCGGTTAGAGGAAACTTTATGGTATCATGGTACTCTCAATGATTGGTTAATTGGTTATCATAGTGCTCTTGTTCTCATGAATGTGTGGGTGTTTAGTTTCGTCGTTTGGATTTTGTGATGTCTCCTGGGAACTTGGATCCAGAAACTTACAAGATCATGAAATCTTTCACAGCTTATGTTGCGTATAATTTTACTTTGGTCTGATTGAGAACACAACTTCATCCATATTTTCCATGCCTATTGAACATTTTGAGGACTTTGTCCAGTTTGTTTTGCTGAGCCTTGGTCACTTCTGCATATCTATGCCATGAGATAAGTTGTTCTTTTAATAGTGCAACGCTCATCCATATATTTTGTTATCAGGTATATGCAAAGGGTGGCAAAACCATTATTTTCACTCGGACAAAACGGGATGCAGATGAGGTCTCGTTGGCACTGTCAAACAGTATTGCTTCTGAGGCGCTTCATGGTGATATTTCACAACATCAGCGTGAGAGGACGCTAAATGGCTTCCGTCAAGGGAAATTTACAGTTCTAGTAGCAACTGATGTTGCTGCTCGTGGTCTTGATATACCAAATGTTGATTTGGTGGGTTCACAAATCCTCTTCACTTCATTTGATTCTAGATACTGCAAATTTATAGAACACCCTTCCTAACACGTCTTGGAGTTGTGATGGTTAGCTGTTGAGAATTTTTCAAATGTGCAACATATAACTATGTCTAACAGCTTTTGCTCATTAGCATGCATTCTTCTAAAGAAGATAGTCAGCAAAAATTCTTAGTTTCAAACTATGTTAATATTTGCAGTGCTAAACAAGGTATTATATCATCAAACAGTTCAAAGGACCTTCTTTTGTTTTACCTTGGGCATTCAGGAATTTAACAATGAAGGCTTTCACCTTGCCACTAGACAGATTCAAGTGTTTTTCTGTATTTTAGTTTGGCATGCATTGGGTTTCATATCATAACATCATTGTGTTATTATGTTCTATAGCATCCCTGTGACCCTGTCTGATATTTTGAGTTAATCTTGTGATTTATTGGTACTATTTCAGAAAAAATATAAGTGGATTTCAGCATTATGCTATTTGAGATGAACTGTATGCATTTACAGCTAATTAATGAGAGCCTTTCATTTTATGCAGATTATCCATTATGAATTACCAAATGATCCAGAAACTTTTGTTCATCGTTCTGGACGCACTGGACGGGCTGGTAAGGCAGGAAGTGCAATCTTGATGTTTACAAGTAGCCAGAAAAGGACAGTTAAGTCGCTTGAACGTGATGTTGGTTGCAAGTTTGAGTTTATAAGCCCTCCGTCAATGGAAGAAGTGCTTGAGTCATCTGCAGAGCATGTCATTGCTACTTTGCGAGGGGTGCACCCAGAGTCAACTCGGTACTTTCTCCAATCAGCTGAGAGATTAACAGAAGAATTAGGACCTCATGCTCTTGCTTCTGCACTGGCACATCTGAGTGGATTTTCTCAGCCACCTTCTTCACGTTCTCTGATCAGTCATGAGCAGGTATGAAGCTATACAAGGAAATTACACGTTCATTTTGTTTACGATGCCATTGGGGCGAACTATGCTCTGCAAGTAAGTAGGGATACCTTACATCTGTTCCGCCATCAACTTGATACAGGTTCTGGCTTATGCCTTCTAGCTTTGAAGATTTATCCAGCTGATGCTATGTGACTACTAAATATACCCTGAATGCTAGCAATCACTAGTACTTTGTACTTAAACATCATAAAGTTGTTACAGGTCTTCAAGCGATGATCTAGAAAAGCCCCATAATTTCTGTTGTGCATTTACCTTTTTCACATGCTTTCATTCTTAAGCAAGACACTCTTAACACTTTATTTCCCTCCACTAAAATGCAGGGATGGGTGACATTGCAACTATCTAGAGATCAAGGATATGGAAGAGGCTTCTTTTCTCCTAGATCTGTTACTGGTTTTCTATCTGATGTTTGCTCAGCTGCTGCCGATGAAGTTGGCAAAATATACCTAACAGCAGATGAAAATGTGAGTTTTTGCCTGAATACGTTAATTGCTTGTCATTTGTTCATGTCCATTTTAGCCCATAAGCATGCAGTTGTAGAGATGAAAAGTTGTAGAGATGGTGTCTCTTGATACTTACCCCAGCATGCATATCTTCTCCAACATAATGTGCATCTGACCTAGTTGTGTTTGGAGCACTACTGAGATGCTTTTCTCATCTGTCTGACTTGTCCTGCATGCCTACAACTACAACACTCCCTTTGTGTGTTTCTCCTTTTCCTTTGGTTTTGCTTTTGCTCTTTATTTTTGCAAAATAGTGCATGATATCCTCACCTAATTCTAACTGCAATGTGACTGAGCATATTGTACCAGTTATATAGTAGGATGCAGCTAATTTGTTTATGCTGCATCACCTGCATGGGGTTGTTTTTATCCTACAAATTGGTTTGGATGGGGCAGCTGGAGCAATTAACTGTACTGGCATTTGATCTACTTTTTTACCTTCAAGAAAAGGAAAATTGCATGTGTAATAATTGAACGAATGTTGTCGTGTAGAATTTGTTTTTATACTGTTTTCGTTCTCCTGATGCATTTTCATTGATTGGACTATGCATTGATGATTGTATCAGGTCCAAGGAGCAGTCTTTGATTTACCTGAGGAAATTGCAAAGGATTTGCTTGCTATGGAACTCCCCCAAGGAAACACCATAACCAAAATTTCAAAGGTATCTTTTTTGCAGTTTGCTCTTCTCAAGTTAGCCATGGACAATTATGCTATGAAATATATGCAGATGTTTGTCTGGATGGCTTATCATGCCATACATTACAAGTTGACTTGTTTGTATATTGTATACATTACAAGTTGGCTTATCATACCATGCATATCAAGTTAGCCTAGTCTTGCACTATTTTGATTTGTTTGTTTTTACTCAAGTTGGCTTGATTTTTATATTGTGTGTAATATCTATCACTGGTCTTGTTTGGGATGTTATTCTAGGTTTTCTTGTCAGTGGTGATGACTGATTTATTACTTCCTGCTTGCAGCTGCCTGCATTGCAAGATGATGGTCCTGCTACTGATAGCTATGGTCGCTTTTCAAACGACCGTGGCTCCAGGAACAGTCGGTCCAGGGGTGGCGGTGCCCCAAGAGGCCGGGGTGGTTGGGACTCCGATGGTGGGGACCGATTTCGCCGTGGCGGCAGGAGCTTCAGATCTGACAATGATAGCTGGTCAGATGATGACTGGTCAGGCGGTGGGAGAAAATCAAACCGTTCCTCATCCTTTGGTGGTCGCTCATCATCATCATCATCATCATCATCATCTTATGGTAGCCGTGGCTCGCCATCCTTTGGTGGCCGCTCAGCATCATTCGGTGGTAGGGAGAGGTAAGCTTTCCAAGATCCCTGAAATATTTTCTTTAGAGCAGATCCCTGAAATAATCTAGCAAGTTGCTAATATGCATGCAATCCAGGTATTAGTTCTTAGGTACTTCCGTTTTTATTTCTTAAATATATATGGCATTTAGGATGAGCTAATTAGTTAAAATGAAGTAATTAGCTTGTCCTAAACGTCATACATTTAAAAACAGAGGGATTAGTTCATTTAGAGTGACCTGTCGTTTCCTTCAAGTAGATGAACAATCAGGAATATACTCGTCTGAATCCCCATGTTATGATAGATTGAGAATAGGAAACGAGTTGATCTCATAGAACAGTTCCTGCCAAAACATCTTGCATCATGTGTCATAATCTCTTTTCTACCTCAGGAACTCATTTAGCTCTGTCCGGTATCCATTAGTATATATGAAAACCTACTGTTCTATGATTAGTGCTGACCAGGGAAATAGACAAATAGTCTATTAGTAGCTTGCTAGCCCTTGCTACAGCCCATTCTTACCTCCCGAATCATGATCCAAAATTTATGTGTACATTTTTTTTTCTTACCACACTGCAAATTGTGATCATCTTCCTGTTTCTGAAGCTAATGATGCTCCACCATTTGCAGTAACAGAAGCTTCAGTGGTGCTTGCTTCAATTGCGGCGAATCCGGTCACCGTGCATCAGACTGCCCAAACAAGTAGAAGGTAGAGATCACACATTCTTTCCTGCCGCACAGGATCGCTTGTACCAGGCCGGATCGGCTTCCAACAGGCGGCTGGACAATCAAACACGCCAAACCAGAGACCTAAGCACACTCCACCCCTGCTGATCAATAATACGCCTGAGAGCCAGCTGACGTTATTGCTGGCTGACGCGAACTGTGCGGTAGCTACAGTTTTGTTTGGTCGTTTCGTCGTCGGTCGAAGCAAGATTTTGGCACGCTGACAACCAGTTACTACCAGGAGTTCATTCATGTCACACGGGCTCTACTCTACAGGGATATGTTACCTTTTTTTTCTTATTTTTGTTGCTTCTTGAGGATCTAAATAGAATTGTAACACCACATGAACCCGTGTACAGTTGTTGCTGCTACACTACATTATTGTGATAGAGAATCAGAATCGTTCGCTACTGTTAGACCTGTTTTGTTAACTATTGTTAAATGTCTTCAGAAATTAACTGATTGGGCCATGACTCCGATGTTTCTACTTTCTAGCGAGTTTGTATAACCTTTTATGCGTTGAGCTAGCGGTCTTGTTTGATGTTCCTAAACTTTTAGAAGTAAAGGTTTATGTTCCTAAACTAGTTGTGTCACTCCCCAAGTCCATGAGCATCTCTTTTCATTTCTCTACCTTCTATAGTTCTATGGCATGTAACATGGTCATCTCTCGTCTCCAAATCTCCTTTCTGGTGTGTTGCAAAGGCTGGTATATGAGTTGTGGACTTCGAGTCGCACATTTAACAGGAAAAACAACTGTATTCCAAGGTTCCTTCAAAACATCGGACTAGGCTTCGCGCTGATTTTCGTGGATTGGAAACAGCCCAAACCCAGCCCAAAATGGCAGTCACTGAACAATGGCGGGTTGTCCAGCCCAACTTGAGCCTGATGTGGGGAGTTAATCGTTGGCCTTGGGCACAAATTGTAGACCTAAAAGAAACCGTCTTTTTTGTCGGCCCGGCCCACATTATGCTTCAATTCTGTTCTGGTTTGACTTTGTTTTAGGTGAGATTTGAGAGGTGGTCAAATTGACTGTTTTACTATATAATAGTTTATCAGGTAATACATCTCACTTTGGTCCTTCTTTGACTAAATTTTGGGTTTCTATGAACTTGGACCTTGTCGCTCTGTAACAATAAATTAGTGATAAAGAAGAGAGTACCGAACTGTCAAATAAAGACGTGCATCAGTTACTCCCCCTTTGTTTTTCCAAACTAACGGTCAATTCTGCCAATTTGCCCCCACTTTGTAAACCACATATTCCAAAGAACAATGTAAGAGCACTTGCTAACAATAACCCCCTCGGACCAGCGGCGGAGCCCGCGGGGGGTCTCCAGCCCGCCCCCCCCCCCCCCCCCCCTACTGGCCGGTCGTCCATGGAGGCCCCTTGAGCCATCAACGTTGTCCAGCAGCTTAAGCAACCAAATGATGGTGTTTAGCATCTCTAATCGTAATTTTATTTTGGCTCAGCCCCCCCTAAAACATTGGCCTGGCTCCGCCACTGCCTCGGACCTCACTAAGTTATGCTTTATTTGACAACTCCAATCATACATTCAGTCCAAATATAATTTGCACAGGCAATGGCACATCACAACAATAACTCTTCCTAGTTTCAACAAATACCCCCGAAACAAAATCCCTAGTTTCGTTCAGACTGAAGCACAACAAACACAAGTCAATAACCATTTCCTTGTCTATGATTATGCCTCTTCTTCCTAGTTTCGTGGCAGATTGAATAACCTGACGGACCCCATGTTTGCATCGCAGTAGTCGCATTACGCAGACGCCAAGTGTAGACAAGAGAGGAGGCCCATGTGGACTGTAGCGGGCGCTGGGTGTGTAGGTGGGTTGGGCGGACCCTCCAAAGCCGAGCGCGAGCGCCACCGTCCAGCGAGGCCCTCCCAGCCTTGTTTCCCTAACCCCTTCTGCTCTCCCCTCGCCGTCTTCCTCGGTCTCTCCGCCGCCTACCATCTCCTCCCCTCCTCTCCTCTCTCTTTATACGCCTCCGCGGCACCGCCTCCCGCATCTCCCTGCCCTCCGCCTCATTCACTGCATTGTCCCCCGCGCCGTCAGCGCCAGGAGACAGCGGAGAGCGATGGTGGCCGCGTCCTTCACCGCCGCCAAGTTCCTGGCGCCGGTGGCCGCGAGATCCGGCGGCGAGAGGGCGCCCCCGCTCCCCGCAGGCGGCGCCTCGCCCTCCTCCTTCGCCAGGGCCCTGCGCCGCGGCGGGGCGCACCACCCGCGCCTCCGCACCGCTCTCGCCGTCTCCTCCGACGTGCTCGCGGGGAACAAGGCCGCGCAGGCCGCCGCCGCGAATCCGGTATTTTGCTCTCTCTGTTTGCCTCATCGGAAAATAAATAGCGATCTTTGGTGCTGCCACGGTGTAAAAAAACGATCTTGCGCGATGTCCGCAGTTTGATTGTTTACTTGTGCTGCGTGATTGGATCCTGGGCGCCCCGTGTGTGAAATTCAGATGCGTTATGTGGATTAAGTTTAACCACGGTTAGATTGATTACATCCAAAAACTGCTCCAGTCCTTGGATGCTTAATTCCAACTTCAGAGCTGTAAATAAATCTCACAAATTTAACCTCCCAACTTTGGAATAGCAGTGCTTAAAAATGTTATCCTGGCCTCTTAAATCTCATGTTGAGAACACTCCTGTACGTTTAGGACCGTATGAATTATTCTATAATCTCAATCGAGCCAATTGTTTAGTTGATAAAGTCTGTGGTTAACAACTGAAATTGATGTTCTCACCTGTTCGTTTTGAATAGATCCAGCATTTAGCTCTTGTGATGCCTGCAACTGTAACTCTGAGGTGTCCATTACTTCCGATTAGAACTGGACTGATACTGTTTTGCAATATGTAGCGTCAAATGCCGCAACTACAGTAGTGCTTAGATTTCTGGAAGTTTGTTTGAGTTGCCGTGCGGAATACTGTGTTCTGTTATTAATTCAAGGGGCATCCATTTCTCCAGGCTGTGACAAGGGAAGAGGCACTGGAGCTGTTTGAGGACATGGTTCTTGGCCGTGTCTTTGAGGACATGTGCGCGCAAATGTACTATCGTGGCAAGATGTTTGGTTTTGTCCACCTTTACAACGGCCAGGAGGCTGTTTCCACTGGATTTATCAAGCTTCTAAACCAAGCTGACTGTGTTGTTAGCACATATCGTGATCATGTCCATGCGCTGTCCAAGGGTGTCCCAGCCCGTTCTGTTATGGCCGAGCTCTTCGGCAAGGCCACCGGGGTCTGCCGTGGGCAGGGTGGATCCATGCACATGTTCTCTGCAACCCATAACCTCCTTGGAGGCTTTGCCTTCATTGGAGAGGGCATCCCTGTTGCCACTGGTGCTGCCTTTGCTGCCAAGTACCGCCATGAGGTGCTCAAGGAGTCAGGTCCTGATGGGCTTGATGTCACAGTGGCTTTCTTCGGAGATGGTACCTGTAACAATGGGCAGTTCTTTGAGTGCCTGAACATGGCACAGCTTTGGAAGCTTCCTATCGTGTTTGTTGTGGAGAACAACCTGTGGGCAATTGGGATGTCACACCTTAGGGCTACATCTGACCCAGAGATTTATAAGAAGGGACCAGCATTTGGAATGCCTGGAGTGCATGTTGATGGTATGGATGTCCTAAAGGTCAGGGAGGTTGCAAAGGAGGCAATTGAGAGGGCAAGGAGAGGTGAAGGACCAACCCTAGTGGAGTGTGAAACCTACCGGTTCCGAGGCCACTCTCTTGCCGACCCAGATGAGCTAAGGAAGCCTGGTAAGGATTACTTTCCTATTTCATTTTATTTCAGTTGTGCTTCATTACTGACATTTCTGGTATCAACCATGATTCGAGAAATGGAATATGACCTAAGTTTTTCGCTCGTCAAATATTTAGTAGTCTGGTTTAAACCTTTTGTCTTTATCTGAGTTGAAGTAATGCGCACTAGATTGCAACTGGTATTACAGCTCATGAGAATACATTATTCCTTGCACTAGTGCTGTGATCCAGTTTATTGGCGGTTGGCATCACAGATGAGTGGACCATGTGATAGTTTCTAAGATTAAGAGCAGTATCTAACTCCATGCCTGAAAATTTAAAAGCAGTTATCGTGTTAATAGCTTATGCAAAAAAAATGTTAGAGAAATTTAAGTTTTTGTTTGTGCGAGTGTGTATTGACTTAATTAAACCCCCCTTTTTTGTTAGCACAATAGTCTACACATGCAGGATTGGCAATGCTGACGTGGCTAGTAAGATAGTTTTGATGAAAACTGGTTAGATAAATCTTGTTTGGAGGTATTCTGTGGCGCCAATTGAACTGGTGACAAAAAATTTCTCTCGGATTTTTGCTTCTTATCGTCATCGCAGGCATCTTATCTGATATGTCAACATCCTGGTAGGTGTGGTTAGGATGTCATTTTGCACACCTCATAGGTTTCCAGGACCACTTGTCCTAAATTTCCTTTTCCTTTTCCAAAAATCCACTTGAATTTTGTAGCCATATGAGTTGATGCATTTCATTTTTTTTTACCTGTAATTAACTGCAATTTTATCAATCCATTTATTTTGAATTTGCTTCTTGTATCGATCTCCATTAGGATCATTTGCCAAATGCGCAGGAATAAGTTTTTTTTTGGTGAATTTGATATTTTGTGAATGAGATGTAGGATATGTTTCAAATAAATGGTGCCCTTGGCTATACATTATATTCTTTTTAAATAAACAAAATGTAGATTTAAGGTTTATAATATCAGTGACGGCCAAACTTCCTTCACTTCTGGTGTTTGTGATGCTTTAACCAGTTTGAGTCAACTTGTATCCTGAACTTGATTATTTTATATTTTTATGGAGCAATTTGACCATGACTTATTCTCATTATCCATGTATGTAATATGTCAACTGAATTTTTCTGCACACTTGCACCTTGTTTCATGACTGACATCGGCTACATCAATACTAACGTATATGTGCATGTGTTCTCTTCATTTCTTCGTCACACATGTTTCAGAACCACACTTGAGTTACTGTTACCGACTCTTCAATGTTAAGCTTTTGTGGGTTTCTTGTCTTTGACAGTCTGGTATGAGCAATTGTTAAACTGACTGCATCACACTTTCTTTGCACAGATGAGAAATCCCACTACGCTGCAAGAGATCCCATTACAGCCTTGAAGAAGTACATCATTGAGCAGAATCTCGCAACTGAATCTGAGCTGAAGAGCATTGAGAAGAACATCGACGACGTTGTTGAGGAGGCTGTCGAGTTTGCCGACGCAAGCCCGCTCCCTCCACGGAGCCAATTGTTGGAAAATGTGTTTGCCGACCCCAAGGGATTTGGTATTGGCCCTGATGGAAAGTATAGATGCGAGGATCCCAAGTTCACACAAGGCACTGCTCAAGTTTGAGTCTTCATGGAAGACTAATCTGCTCTCTGTACCTCTGTTCTTCGGATTCTCTAGTTTTGTCGAACCCATGTCATGTCAAGGATGCTGTACGCATAAGGCGGTTCATTTTCTTTGATTCTTAGGCGTGTGTCTGATATTAAGGTGTAATTTATCCGAATGCTCAACTGATGCCCCAGTTTATGCAATCTGTTCTAGTCCGACTTGTTCAGGAACAGCTCTTTTCCTCATGTGGAAGTATGTGAAATGGTTTGGAGAAAGTTATAGCTGCAATTGACGTGTCTGAACTTTGAAGCTAGCATAAGTGGCGTCAAGCGGCTTCGTAGAACAAAAACGTCTTGACTGGGCTCACTTAAGTTTGTTTTTATTCTGTGTGGTCTGTGAACTTGTTTAACTAAAAAAGGTAGAAATCTAAGCAGGATTAGGTCAAGTTTTCTGTGGCTTCTGTCTGTTCATTTGGCTGTAAAGATTCTGAAATCATGAGAAACGTTTGAGCGCATAGTGCCCATTGGTTGCATATATGTATGAACAGGCATATGATTCGATACGTGTGCATATACTGGTAAACCACTCACAAGGAAAACTTGAAATCTGCCGTATATAGTGGGATATAGTTTTTTTTTTTTGAGAGGAAGGTGGGATATAGTTTGTCTTTGCTCTCCTCACCACATATATTGTCACGCTTGGGCCAACATTCACCGGCCAAACATTCTTGGGCTATTTCTCCTGGGCCTTGACACCACGCTGGGCCCATTCGCATCTCTTGACTCCGCCGAGTCCTGAACTTGTGACAGCCTGACGATGCTCCCCTGTTCTGAACACCAGTGGTGACACGTTCTTCAAACGGTTGATACTCTTGGTTGAGCAATCTTGGGCGCTGTGTTTTTCTTTCAAATGTGAACAAGAACAACCAAAGTTCCGTTGCATCGACCTTTTGGTAAATCAAATACTTCCTTAAAAAACAGATACCTGAACTTCTTCAGAAAAAGGTGAGGACCATGTGTATCCGAGGACCGGTGGATGGTCGCTTCTCAGTGTGATGAGTGATTGACAACGGTGTGTGGACTGACTCTTGGCCTAGTACTGCAGGTGTTGGTGCGACTTGGTTTGCGTTGGTGCAGGTGAAGAACAAGCGCGAAAGGTCTTAGCCAGAGAGTGGCCTCTGAGGTGTGGAGAGACAAGTAGGCTTGGTTCGAGGGACCCGGTGGCCAGACAGGATCAAGTGCAGTCAACATGGTGCAAGAAGAGCAAGACGAGGTCGTGGACTTGGAGCCGGTGCAAGGTGGCGGCTAACGACCGAAGCTTGTACGCGGGGTTTGATGGTTGGGCCACAAAACCATCGGAGGAGGGTTTCTCGGTTTGGGCCTCAAAACCGAGCCCGAAGGCCCAACGTGACGGAGACGGTGATCCAGGCGCGTTCGGGAAGCTTCGAAGCGGTGGACGTGTGGCGGGATCCGGGAGCTTGCGTCGGAGGGAAGCAAGGCCGGATGGACGGCGTGCCCAGCCGGAGGAGTTATCTGCAACTTTACCATTTTGCCCTTGAGGGCGTGTATTGTAGAGTTAAGTCGTAGGGGTAGTATGATCACTTCCCTTCACCAGGACACTTAATATAAATAGGAGGTGGAGGGGATGGCAAGTGAGGTCTCTGGAACCCTAGTTCATTTCTTTCTTGCTTCTCTAGGCTAGCCCGTGCTTCATGTCGATCTTAGCGGGAGGATGTTTGGGAGGTTGCTAGCCTTGTATAGAATCTGACCTTTGTTTGTTGGAATGAAATCAAGTGCTAGTTCAATCTCTTTGTTTCTCCTCGAGTTCCTTTTTGTGCTATTTTCGTTATTGGCTCGATTCTTCGTTTCTAGATCGTTTGGCTCCGGATTTGTTTGAGGGGATCATGGGTGAGTGCCTTGCGCCTCTTTGTGTGTGATCTTGCCCTCTCAAACGCCGGAAATTGGTCTCGATTCGTAGTTTTTGGGATGAACTCGTGAGGATGTGTTCTTCCGTGTGATCCGCGATTTCTCGAGTTGTAGGAAGTTAGAGGCCGAGATTTTTGGGGCATAGCTTTCCCTTAGGGTGCTAATCATCTCCCCAAAGTTTCGTCTCAAGAGCTCTAGCCGTTTGGGAGATCCGGTGATGGATTTGGGAGGAGAGATCCGCGGGTTACTGTAGTTGTTCGTTCTGTTCGTCCGTCGTGTTTCTCGGACGGTCCGCGCGGGGTTGGCGGACGGTCCGCGAGGTTGCCGGACGGTCCGCATGTGATTGGCGGACGGTCCGTGCAGAAGAGTTCGACGGTGTTGTCTTGGATTTGGCTAAGTGTTTTCACGGACGGTCCGCGTGACCACCTCGGACAGTCCGCGACACTGGCGGACGGTCCGCGGTAGGAGCTCGGACAGTCCGCGAAAGGGCCTGGAGCTACTGGAGATTTGAGGTGATTTTATGGACGGTCCGCCTTGTCTAGACGGACGGTCCGCCGTGACCACGGACAGTCCGCTACCCCTGTGCGGACGGTCCGAGCTGACCCAGGCAGATTGCGAATCGTTTTGGTTCTTGAGTTGTGCTTCCGCTTGTTAATTTGTTCTAGCTTGTTCCTAGGGTTGGTAGGTCCGCTGTGATTACGCTACCTTGACAAGCTTGTGAGGAATCTTTAGCGAGTGACTTTGGGATATAGGCCGAGTTTCAAGAAGAAATTTTATCGGCTCCCATTCACTCCCCCTCTCTGGTCGCCACTTCGATCCTTCGAAAGGAAACGGATATCAGTGATTGTCGTAGGAAGTTTACACCGGTTGTTCCGGCAGGTCGTCCTCTCGATCCGTTCGACACGAACCGTGCAAAAGCTGGGGTCAGCTGGGTCAATGGGATGGCGGCGTACGATACGACTGCAGCGAAAGTAAAACCATATATAGAGGCAGCCACGGTTGGATATACCATACAAATTCAACAAGGTAGTTGATGGTTGTTCGTTACGGCAAAGCTACCACTAGACCCGATTATATCCATGCGTTGAATCCAGTACGGCCGGTGCGTTGCTTACCGCAGCGTGATGCGCGACGCGACGATGCATGAATCTTCGGCGTGCTCCGCCGGTGTTTGACACGGTCGCCTCTCGCATCCGCGCTTCTGGTATATCAGAAAAAGGGTTTGGTCGATAGGGGGTGGGTGGCGAACGATACCGAACTCTACTTCTCCGTCAGGCAGCAGACGACCTGATACTACTTGCTGTTTCTGTCGTCAGGTACGTACTCGGGTCAAGATCTTTCGATGTTCAGCGGCCGGCCTTTACAATCAAAGAAAATGACCCATCCGATTTGGCGCCGTGGATGACATGCGGCTGACCTGATCTGACGTGGCCGGTCAGTGCCCTTTCTTTAACACCATCACCCTAATCCGTGCGCGTCTGTGCAGGGAAGGAGAAGGGCACGACGGACAGGAGCAGAGGAGGCGTAGCAGGCACCAGGCAGCAGCAGCGGAAGTGATAGGTCAAGTGCGTGCCGTCCCCGTCGTACTCGGCTGCCGGCAACCACTCCCTCCCATAGTCCCATCCGCCGCAGGGATATCTATCTCCAGGTCACGGACGGTTCGCGCAGCCATGGCCATGCTCGGCAGCCAATGAGGCAAACACAGCGCTCTCGCCATCCACGCAGATGCCTCCAACACACTCTGCGTGGTACAGGTAGGCAAAGAGTGAGAAGAAAGCTACAGTAGCAGTATTAGTGGGTTGCCCGCTGCCACACTCCACTGAGTTCAGAAGAGAATTAGCCGTGTGTTAGATAATTATAGCTAGCAGGGGCGGGTAGGGTTGACTTAATTGGATCTGCAGCGGCTAGCTGCCGTTGTGTGGAATCGAATTTCTGGGGAACACGTACTTGACGTTACTCTCTCTCACACACGCCGCGTCTAGAATACCTGCTAGTAGTAACCAATGCTACTAGACCATACCAATAGTTTAAGTACTCTCTTCGCTGATTGAGATTAGAGTAATATACTCCGTATATGGCTGACAGGCTGAGTCGTACACGGATACCCTGCAAAAAACAGTTAGCAGAAGCAGCGCGCACACGTACGTTTGATTCTGATACCCGCATTGACAAAGCGTTTTCCTGGAATGTGCATGTTCCAACGGGCCTAGCTTGAGAAATTTATTTATATATATTGGATTAAAAACGGATTTGCTATCTTAAAAAAACTGTTTCCGGTCACGTCATAAGCATGGGTGAGTGTCGATTTGTTTCGACGCGATATGCTGCGCTGCCACTTGGGCCTGCTAATGGGTCAACCCGCTCCCGAACCCACCCCGCCCCATTTCTAGCTAGTAGTATGTGTCAACCCAACCCAACCCAAAAATCTAGCTAGCAAACCCGCCCCACCCCGCGCCCATTAGATGCATTTGCACCCTAATGTTAACACCCATGGAGTACCCGTGGGTCTTAGTTTGAGGGTTTGACTCGTGAGGTGGGTCCCACATATAGATCTATCACCATATTTTGTACAAAGTTGATAATTATGATACTGAGTATCACCAACAAATTTCAGTTAAAATTTTATAGTGTGAACGCGAGGTTTTAATTTTAGGGTCCGACTCTTAGCGTGGGGCCCACCTACAGGTCTAGTCACCCTACTTTGCACAAAGTTGCTACTTGTCGTACTGAGTATCACCAACAAATTTCAGTCAATTTTGCTAAAATTTTATAGTGTGAACGCGAGGTTTTAATTTTAGGGTCCGACTCCTGATGTGGAGCCCATAGGTCTAGTCACGCTACTTTGCACAAAGTTGCTACTTATCATACCAAGTCATTTCTAATAAATTTCGGTCAATTTTGCTAAAATTTTATAGTGTGAACGCGAGGTTTTAGTTTTAGGGTCCGACTCTTGATGTGGGGCCCACCTGTAGGTATAGTCACGCTACTCTGTACAAAGTTGCTACTTATCATACCGAGTCATCTCCAACAAATTTCATTCAATTTTGCTAAAATTTTATAGTGTGAACGTGAGATTTTAATTTTAAAGTCCGACTTATGACGTGGGACCCACTCGCCATAAAGTACATGTAAAGTCCATTGAGGATACGACCCATTTTAACCCATTCCAACCCGCACCGACCCATATTTACACTAGACCCGTCCCACCCCGTCCCGCTTATTGATATAACCCATTTTAACCCATCCAAACACAACCCACGTCAAAACACAACCCATAAAACCCACCACAACCCGACCCACCAGCAGGCCTAGCCACTTGAAAATCGCCAATACTAGGTAGCATCGATCTGGTACTATGAGGTGGAGTATGCTAGATACTCCAGGTTCTAGCAGCGGTAACTATGCCGTACGCAACGTTGGAGTTAGTGGCGGAGCGCCCGGTAGGGCTAGGTATGGCTGCTGCCATACCTCAATTTTGTTAGGAGTACACATGCTTGACTTTGGTTTTAAGCTAAATAATTTTGTGAAGCACTAATTCCCTTTATTATATCATAGCTTCACTTCGAAAGTCTATTTCTGCAATTCTAAACGGCTGCTGCTGGCGAGACAATACGCCATGCACGATCGATCGCCATCCACACACGCGATCACCCTTGCCAAAAGCTAGCTCAATTACTGCAGCAGCTTCCGGTCAAAGAAACCCTTTGGCCACGTCGTGGCCCGTGCGCGCTCTGAATCGGACGCACGCACGCAAAGCAAGCGACCCCCGCCGCAGCCGCAGCCTTGGGAATCCGCGGCAACGGCGGCCTTGGTGAACGAATAGTTTAGCCTGGCGGTGGCGGTGGACTCGTGCGATCCACTCCATCCATCCAACGTTGCCGGCCGCGGCCGCGTGCGCAGAGCAGCCACGGGAGATCGCTCGCAGCGGGGGGCGGATCGCGGCGGCGAAAGTCTCGGGCGGCACCGGAGTCCGAGCGAGGCCGTCCGCTCGTGCACCTTTCGCCACCCCGTACATACCGCGAGAACGAACCTTCGCGCCCAATAACAAGCAAGCACCGTACCCGGCCGGCAAAGCTTTGGCCTTTGGGCGGCATCCGATTGTCAAAGCCAGATTCCATTTGGTTTGCATTGGTCCCTCCCTGTCTACAGGACTCCTCCTACTGCATAGGACTGTAGGAACGTACTGTAAGCAGTAGCAAACATCAGTAACAGCATAAATATGATGGCTATAAAATAGAGCCAAAAACATACATACAACAAACAATGAAACAACATGATTTCATATACGCAGAATAATAGTCCCCACCTTTGACACAATAGAGAAGACCATTACGGATAAAAGAATACTACTACATCCAGACAGGGTCTAACCTAACCATAGGAAAAATCTAGTGATTTTCTAAGTGCATGCTATAAACACGACGGGCGACAACCATAGAATACGAAAAAAGTTCTGTCAACCATAGAATACGACATTGTGCAGAGAAATCAAAGCGCATTCATCAAAGGCCGCTCTATATTGGACAATTTCAAGTATGTGCAGTGTGCGGCCAAGCTGCTCAAGAAGAGGAGAGGGCCAAAGGTGCTGCTCAAGCTGGACATTTCCAAGGCGTTTGACACAGTCCCGTGGCCCTTTCTGTTGGAATTGATGCAAGCTTGGGGTTTCGTCAGTAGATGGAGGGACTGGATTGCACTCCTTCTATCGACGGCCTCCACAAGGGTCATGTTGAATGGGCAGCCGGGCAGGAAAATTTGGCATAAAAGAGGGTTGCGGCAGGGTGATCCGCTATCACCGATGCTCTTCATCATGGTGATGGACATACTGAACAGGCTCTTGGAAAAGGCCAACGCGCAAGGGCTGCTGCAGCCGATTGGCCACCCAGCGGTCAGGCACCGGTGTAGCATGTATGCCGATGATGTTATTCTCTTTGCCTCTCCAACGGTGCAGGAGGCGAGGGCCATCGCGCAAGTGCTATCCATCTTCGGTTCAGCATCAGGGCTATCAACCAATCTATCTAAATGCTCCATCACGCCGATCTTTGGTGCCGAAGAGGCGCTGAATGCCATCCAGGCCATCCTGCCGTGCCAGGTAACTCCCTTCCCGATTACGTACTTGGGTGTGCCGCTTTCAATCCAAGCACTACCGCGTTCAAGCATAAGACCGGTGGTGGACAAAGTTGCAGCGCGGTTGCCAAAGTGGAAAGGTCCCTTGCTGCAAAAAAGTGGACGCCTCATCCTTGCTAAATCTGTGTTGTCTGCAATACCTACCTACTGGATCATGGCAGATCAGCTGCCGGCCTGGGCGCTTGACGCAATTGATGCCATCCGGCGCCGCTTCTTCTGGGCTGGGGGAGAGACTTCTGTGAGGGGTCGATGCGCGGTGGCATGGGAAGTGGTCAGCTTGCCATATGCTTATGGTGGTCTGGGCGTCACCAATTTCAGATTAGCCAGCCACGCTCTAGCATCCAAATGGCTTTGGTTGCAGCGGACCGACCCGGACAGAGCTTGGGCTGCCATGAACATCAAGGTCAGTCCCGAAGCTCAGTCATTGTTCCAATCCTCGATCACAGTCCAGGTGGGCAATGGCACAAGCACCTTCTTCTGGACGGACAATTGGGTGGACGGGCTTTCTATCTGCGAGCTTGCACCTACGCTGGTGACCCTTGTCCGGCCACGCATCAAGAAGTCCAGGACGGTGGCACAAGCTCTAGATCACCATTGCTGGGTACGGGACATCACTGGAGGTCTGACGGTGATGGCAGTGACGGAGTACCTGCAGCTATGGAACCGAATTCAGCAGGTCCAACTGCTACCCGGTACTGAAGATGTAGTGCGCTGGTGCTGGAGCTCGTCAGGGATCTTCACAGTACAGTCGGCTTATCAAGCATTGCATCTGGGCAAGGTGAACTTTCTTGGTGCGGACCGGATTTGGCAATCATGGGCGCCACTGCGCATCAAGATTTTCTTTTGGCTAGCCACTCGACAACGTGTTTGGACAGCAGACCGAAGGAGACGACATGGACTGGATGCCCATGACCTGTGCCTCATGTGTGATCAAGAGAACGAGACGATCAACCATCTGATCGTGGAGTGCCGATTGCCAAGGAAGTCTGGTGGAGAGTGCTATCTTGGGCGCATTGTCGCTGCTTCTTCCTGCAAGGAGAGCTTACCATCCAGGATTGGTGGGCGCATGTTATCTCTTGTCAGGTGGCTGCGAAGCGGGAGGGTGTCAGTAGCTTGTTCATGGCAGTAGGCTGGCATTTGTGGAAGGAGCGAAATTCATGTCTCTTTGACCGTTCTGCTGCCGCCATCTCAGTTGTAGTACGCAGGATTCAAGAGGAGCCGGAGCTTTGGTTGGCGGCCGGAGCTCGAAACCTCGGTAGCTTGTTTGGCGAGTAGTCCGTTTAGTTCTTGCTCCTCTTTTTCCTTTCTTTTTTCTTGCTCTCGCTTTGGTGTGTTTGTAAATCGTCTTCTCTTCTTAATGCAATGGTATGCAGTCCTCCTGCGTATTCGTGAAAAAATAAGATGGACGGAGATGGTGTTTACTTCCCTGTTAAAATACTCTATCTTTGGACACAGTCCAAACGGCCTCATTCCTGCACTAATCCCACACTTAACTTACTGATCTGTGCAGTAAAAAAGTGTTTTCAGACTGTCAGAACCTCAGGCTGTCAGCCACGCATGATCTGCGGATTTTGGAGAATCCAGAAAGGGCAGCGGGGGATGGTGAGCCGCTGGCCGGACATTGTTCATGTCATCATGTGGGATCTGAGAGGAGGGGTCAAACCCTGTCCCATACAACGGTTCTTTCCCTCTCCGTACAAGCATACTGTAGCGCTAGAAAGGAGAAGTCATACCCATATTGTCAGTCGTGGTTGGTGGACCCACCCAAGCGCGGTGTTACCCACTTGCTCCCACGTCTTGCAACGAGTTTCACGCACCTCTTCACACTTCTTGTGCTAGGCATAACATCTCGGCTTTAACCTATAAATCACCATTCTTCCTGACTGATTGACTCCAGGATAATTAAGTTCATTTTTAAATATCCATATTTTAAGATATACTATGTGCAATAATTTTATCACGTGGTGTTTAGGATAATCTTCTTATTTCCGTTGATGATACAAACAACAAAGCGACTCATATTTGCCAAGAAAGACCAGTGCTTTACCTCTTCTTGAAAATTTCTAAATTTATCTAATTATTATCCTAACTTTTGCCTGTACGAGTACGAACCACAATTATTTTCATGAATATATTACTAGAATTCACACGAGTAGGAAACACGAAATACAAAAGACCAAGCATCACTTTGTGATGAATCAAAAACCGCATGATTGCCCAGGTAAAACTCGAATTTTCAACTCATCTGAAAACCGCCTAAAACCCTCTTAAAAAACTACTGCAAAGCCCCGTTTGTAAGCAAAACGTCCAAGAAACCATAAAGCCGCCCACCCTCCCCTCTCCCACTCCAACCATCTCCCCTTGCCTCCCTTCCTCTCCCTCTCCTCTCCTCTCTTCTCCTCCAAGCAGCGAGCGCAGCAGCCAAACGCTTCCGTCTCCTCGCCGCCGCGCCCGCCACCCCTATTTAATTCTCCTCCTCCACCACGTTCCCCACTCCGCACATCGCATCGCAATCCTTCCTCCTGCCCGCGCCACCGTAAGATCCTGCAGCCGGCGGCGCGCTTCGCTTCTTTCATTTCAGTGTTCTTGCGCCGAGGCAGGGGAGAGCCGCCGGCGAGAGTTCGCCGCCAGCCAGCCAGCCAGCCATGTCGGTGCGCGTGGCGACGGTGCCGGCGGGGAGGACGGCGAGCGTGGCGCCGTGGCCGTACCTGGAGTACATGGCGCGGTGGGAGCGGCAGGTGGAGCGGCGCCAGCTCTTCCTCCGGAGCTACCACTTCTCCCGCGACGCCGACGCCCCGCGCTCGCCGCGCGCGCGGGCCAGGCGCGTCGTCTGGGTGGGGCTCAGGCGCCTCCGCCGCGCCGCCGCCACGGGGCTCCGCCGCCTCCGCGCGCGCCTGCGCCTCTGCTTCGGCTGGGCCACGCGCCGCCGTTCGCGCCGCTCCACCGGCAACTTCCGCTACGGCCGCCTCTCCGGCGCCGGCAAGGCCCGGGCGGCGGCCGAGTCCGTGTGCTTCTGGTAGTGCGCCGCGGAGCAGAGCAGAGGCAGCGGAGCAGGATCGAGCTCGAAGCATTCTTTGCTTCGCTAGGTTGGCGTATGAAACGAGAGAGGAAGCTTACTTAGACAAGAATTAGCCGCTGCATGTTAACTTCTATATTCTGTGGTGTGCTTGCTGTTAATTAGCAGTAGTAGTGCCTAATTAGAGAGGACAAAGAGGGTTGATTAAGGGTGTTCATGTTTTTTTGTTCTTTTCTTTCCTTCATTTTTCATCGCCACTCGCTCCTTGTCAAAAATATATTCTCCTGTCTACTTCTCTTTCTTTATCAATGAATTGTGTATTTTGATCAAATAAGTTTCTCTGTTTGTGCATAAAAATTTCGGAGTCTGTCAGTGTCTCAGTGAGGTGTTATGATGGTTGTGCCTGTGGCCCATGTACGTACGAGGCAAGCAAAATCATGTGGATGGCACCAAAAGCAAAATCACACCCATTTTAATTTTACCCACCCATAGAATGTGAAATCTTTGAGACCACCATTAGATTAGATTCTTCAGTCAATCATGCAAACAGGATGAGAGGGGAATGATGTCCTCTTTGCAGGGACCAAGAAAGAAGCCTCAGGTTTCAAAGCTCTGGTAGTTTTGATCTTTGAAGCAGGTGTGGTGAGGCGAGCCACGCTTCGTGTCCAGCTTTATTTCAAGTTCGTGTCGCGGTCAAAAGACAGCGGCCAGCAGCAGGAAGGCTGAGCATAGCAACAAGGAAGGATAAGCAAGCGAGGAGGATTTGCATTGCCGATGGCCAATGCCGGCTGCTTTCTCACCTCTCCAAACTTTCCCTCTGCCCCTTTCCATGATGTCCTTTTGCTTTCTCATGTCAGGCAGTTGCTCCCTTCCAAGAACAAAGCGAATTTCGTGACAGAGGCCTAGTTCCCTTCGAAAACAAAATTTCTCTCTCCAAACTTCACTATTCACATATCACGTCAAATCACATTAAATCTCTCTCATCATATATGGAACACTAAATATGGGTAAATAAAAAAACTAAGTATATGGTTTTGATGTACACGACGAGACGAATCTTTTGAGCCTAGTTAGGTCATGATAGGACAACAATTACCACAAACAAACAAAAAATGCTACAGTGTGCTACAGTGTTCGATGTGCCATTTTCACCAAACTTCATTTTGTCTTTACCGGAACTAAACACCGCCAGATTGGGAACTGATATGGGCTCCAGCGTGCAAAAGCTTTGAACTTGAATTGGCCTCCTGACCTTCTGAAAAAATTGACAGTTCTGTCTAGAAAATTGAGGGCACAAACTTTCAGCAGCTAGTTGTCCAGTAACAAGGTCCAGGTCCAAGTGACAATTTTTGCAGTCACTTGTCAACAGAGAAATGAAGAGCAACCAGGAGTCCAGGACGACTTGCCTGCTAGCTGCTTCTCCGATCCGCTGCATTCCATACAGGGAGTGACTTCGTCCGTCGGTATGATGGATATCTTCAGTACATGCCTGAAGATTTCTCATTGCCATCTTAAAACAGCCTTTATGGTTCATACAGTGGTACTGTATTTTGTACCGGAAATGGCGTAATGCAAGAACTAATGGGGAGCAATTGGCAGCATATGCATGAGCCCCACAACCACCAATATCATAGTACAGATTCTTGAATCATGTGCTTTAATCTAGTTTAACCGTGCATCTAGTATGCTGGTAATGCTCATTAGTATGTTATTAACTTATTACTGCCACTCCAGCGTCAGTGGGGATCAGTTATACTCATGATCACCCTGATTGCCCCGGCCCATACCCCGGATTAAAGAACAGGTGCTGGACTAATCAGAGTTGGATCTGTGCAATGCCAAAGCCGTAGCCGTCACTGCAGCGTCCCCTCCATGTCGCCGTTGACTGATATGCATCAAGCTCTGGTATGAATGTGCTTCAGTGCTTGTGTAAGCCATTAGAGGATGATATGGAGCATAACTGATGACAGGATCGTTTCCCAATCAACCTGATCTGCTTAATCTGATGCCATTATGGATGACAGGATGGTTTGATACTGGAATGCGGTACCAGGGGACCGGCCAGAAGAATCCGATGTTGACACTTGGCATCTCCTTTTGCTGTGTGTCAATTGTTGATAAATCGTCAGTTGTTGATAGATACTCGTAATGAGTAGGATTGGGACGTCAGGTGCTGTACCGTTATTTTTTTTGAAACGGTGAGGAGAAAAGGCCAGTGACGACTGAACTTATGCTATTGAGGGTCTGGCACTCTAGAAGAAGGTTGGTAAGTAGTCAGGTTTGGAGAGCCAAACAGAGACGAAATTCAAATCTGAAAGGTAAGATGGGCAACGAAAAAGGCGTCCGGTTTGAAAATTGAAATGATGAAATGCTGGAATTCGTCGCCTTTTGCGAGAGGAGAGCAAGTTAACGTGGTCTGCTAGCGGTTTACTTTTGGGTGAGCTACTGCTTTACGAATGCAATGAAATGATACAGTCATACAACCGCTGCAGCGGCCATTTTCTTCGTCCTCGGTTGTTCACTGTACTTGGCTTCTGATTTCTGAACTTCCAGTAATGCAAGGAACGCCCCTTTGTTCCTCCCATTGCAGAGCGCATGCAAAAGTCAAATAAAGAGGAACGCAACTAGGGAAACCAGGATGCCTTCTGAGTTAAGCTAATGAAAAAGAAGGGGAAAAAAAGAGTTACGGCCCAGCTGCAAACCACTCGCATTTGCCTATGCACACAGGCCAGGCTGACAGTGAATTGAGACGCGTGCACTGCACTGTTAACAACTAAACAAGAATGGGTGGATGGATGATGCAAGGGACGGTATGGTAGTACTGCTAACTACATGGTACATGGTCAGTCTCACCAGCAGGCGCCTAGCTGGGTCTCTGAAATCCATCCAAGGCACAGGCCCACTCGTCAGTCAGTATTTACTGCATGTTAGTACAGAGCCCATGGAGCTCCATCCCGACGACAGCTCGAGTCGGCCTTATCGTCGGGGCCGTGGGAGGGTTTTGCTGCCGCCACATGACGACATGTCTCGTATCGCATTTACTAGTGCGGCTGCTGTTTCCAGCAAGCGATGCAGAGCAGATAGATAATCAGGGATCCCAGCAGCTGGTGCTGCCTGTATGATCTTGGCGTTCCCTTGAAAAGGGAAAAATTCTCTCTCCAAACTTCACTATTTACCTATCTCATCAAATCACATCAAATCGCTCTCCTCATGCATGGAGCACTAAACGTGAGTAAATAAAAAAACTAGTTGCATGGTTTTGATGTACACGACGAGACGAATCTTTTGAGCCTAGTTAGATTATGATAGGACAATGTTTACAAACAAACGAAAAGTGCTACAGTACGCTACAGTGTCCGATGTGACATTTTCACCTTCCCTTTTCACCCCTCTTCAGGGAACTAAACACCGCCCTTGTGGATTTCAGGGACCAGATTACATTTGGCGGTGTTTAGTTCCGGTAAAGAGAAAATGAAGTTTGGTAAAAATGTCACATCGGACACTGTAGCACACTGTAGCACTTTTCGTTTGTTTGTGGTAATTATTGTCCTATCATGACCTAACTAGGCTCAAAAGATTCGTCTCGTCGTGTACATCAAAACCATGTACTTAGTTTTTTTATTTACCCACATTTAGTGTTCCATATATGAGGAGAGAGATTTGATGTGATTTGACGTGATAGGTGAATAGTGAAGTTTGGAGAGAGAAATTTTGTCTTTTGAAGGGAACTAAACAGGGCCTCGTGTGGATTTCAGGGATCAGATTGCATTGCATCAGTTCTGTGGCCTGTGGGACCCCAGTCAACCAGTAGTGTTGCTCTACACTAGTACCTGGAGCTGTGGCCCTGTGGGCCTGTGACGTGTCCTTGACGCGGCCAGCACCCAATGCTTGACCGGCGGAAGGACGGTGAACGGCCAGTGCTGGGCCGTGGAACTGGAAACCCCCCTCCGCGCGGCGGGTGCTAGTGGGAAGCCCACGCTCGCGTCCCTAGTTGGCCCGTGGGCTCTGCTGCTTACCCCTCCGGCGGCGCGCCGGTAGATCGTAATTGGGCCATGGCAAGTGAAGTGGGCTACACTAGCCTGCGCCCTGAGCATGTTTTTGGTACTAAAAATGAAGCATCTGTCTCTGAAGATACTGAGAACCAAACTTCGAAACATACCCTACAGATTCAGACATGCAGGACACGAATGATTCTGAAGATCTGGATGAGTTCCTTCCCTGATTTCCATACTGATCAGTAACACTTCTGTAACAACACCTTTGATTGCCTTAGCCTGTATATATCTGCATCATCTGTGTACCGTATACACTATGCCCTACCATACTCCGATCCTTTTCCTACTTTTTTTTATTTGCACATGTATGTACATCGTCACCAGTGCACTACTTTTCACTAGCTACGACGCTCTAGCTACTTACCACTTTACCAGCAAGCTACTTTCAGCTAGGAGAGGGCGTGCCATGCTAAACCTTACCCCTGCACATCGTGTGTCACGTGCTGTGCTGCGACTCTGACTCCGACTCCACCGCCGCCGCCGCCGCCGCCGGCCGAGACGACGACGACGACGACGGGAACGCCACGACGGCGTCCTCCACGTCCTCCTCCCCCGCCGGCCTGCTGCTGCCACTGCCGCTGCATGTGGGGTCTCTCCGGGGGTTGTACCGCTGCACGACCAGCACGGACGCCGTCGTCGAGAACTCCGGCGTGGCCAGGTAGCTCCCCACCTGCCCCAGCTCCGGGCAGTCGCTCTTCTCCACCAGCGCCGTCGTCGCCGGCGCCGCCCGCCCCGCCACCACCAGGTTCTTGCCTCTCCCGAGCGTCTTGATGGCGGCTGTCACGGTCTGCCGCTCCGTCGCCGTCGTCACGTCCTCGTACTTCACCGCCCGGGTGACGTATCTCTGCAGGGCTTCCTCGTCCCTGACAAGCTCCCTGTCGGCGGCGGCGGATTTCGCGGCGGCGGCGGCGAAGCGTGCGACGGTGAGGTCGATGCCGGGGTGCTCCCCCATGCGCGCGGCGTAGGCGAGCGCCTCGCGGTCGTCGGGCCCGCCGAAGAAGAGGACGATGACGGCGTAGGACACCTCGGGCGCGGAGACCTGGGCGGCGCCGCCGAGGACGCGGTCGACGAGGACGGCGACGGAGCACGGCGCGCTCTGGAGCACGCGCGCGTTGGCCTGGTGGTAGGCGCGGTCCACGGGCTCCATGGTGCCGTCGTGGCAGAGCATCTTGTGGAACGGGAGCACCACGAGCGCGGCGCGCTTGTTGAGCGCCGACGCCACGATGTCCTCGTGGATGGTGTTGAGGTCGGAGATGGCCGTCATCGGCCTCACCGTCACGGCGCTCAGCCGCTGGAACGCCTCGAACGCCACCACCACCTCCCCGCCGCCGCCGCCGCCGCCGCCATTGCCGCCGCCGCGCCGGCCCGAGAAGGGTAGCCCGTTGCGGCGGGCGCGCTGCACCATGGAGATCGCCGACGAGCGCTCCGAGAGCTCGACGAGGTGCATGGCGTACATGGTGAGCTTGCTCCGCCGCGTGCCCCGGGAGGCCTCGACGAGGTTGATGAGCGTCGGGATGCCGCGGCTGGCGTGGAAGCAGGCCAGCACCCGGAGCTCGCTGTCGGCGTCGCCGCGCTCCACGGTGCGGTGCTTGTACGGCGCGCTCCGCCGCGCCGGCCTGTACACCGCCGTGACGGCCGGCGTGGTCATGAAGGTGTTGGTGAGCGCCATGAGCACCAGGATGGCGAAGGCCTCCTCGTTGAGCACCTTGCGGTCGCGCCCGATGTTGAGGACGATGAGCTCAACGAGGCCCTTGGTGTTCATCAGCAGGCCCAGCGCCAGCGCCTCCCGCGCCGGCACGCGCATCAGCAGCGCCGCCAGCACCGTGCCGCCGATCTTGCCGGCGCACGCCGTCGTGATCACCAGCGCCAGGAAGCCCCATGACTTGGGCCCCGAGATGGTTGCCACGTTGGTCTTGAGCCCGCTCGACACGAAGTAGAGCGGCAGGAAGAGAGACGACACGAGGTCCTCCATTTTCTCGGTTAGAGCGCCGGCGTAGGCGCCTTCCTTGGGGATGAGGACGCCGATGACGAAGGCGCCGAACAGGGCGTGGATGCCGATGGCGTCGGTGACGAAGCCGGCGGAGAGGACGATGGCGACGGTGCCGCAGACGAAGGACTCCTTGATGGGCTCGCCGGCCGGGGAGCGGCGCGCCATGTAGACGAGCGCCGGCCGGACGAGGAAGATGGCGGCGACGACGAAGCCGACGCCGCAGAGGAGGACGTAGATGGACACGAACGGCGAGCCGGAGCCGGAGA
The DNA here is from genome assembly GCA_033239725.1 of Echinochloa phyllopogon. NCBI lineage: Eukaryota > Viridiplantae > Streptophyta > Magnoliopsida > Poales > Poaceae > Echinochloa > Echinochloa phyllopogon. Next base: position 1,688,260 of record BTCW01000009.1, on the reverse strand, counting down.
GCGCGATGGCCAGCGCGAGGAGTATCCAGGCCGTGATGTCGTTGACGGCGGCGGCGGACATGGCCATGCGGCCGAGGTCGGTAGTGAGGAGCTTGAGCTCGGCGAGGATGCGGGCGAGCACCGGGAACGCGGTGATGGAGAGCGCCACGCCCAGGAAGACGATGAGCGGGCCGCGCGGCGCCGCGGGGTCGATGGCGGCGCGCAGCGCGAGGGAGGAGCCCACGCCGAGCGCGAAGGGGAGGGACATGCCGGCCACGGCGATGGCGAGCGCGCTGCGGCCCGTGCGGCGGAGGGCGGCAGGGTCGAGCTCCAGGCCGACGAGGAAGAGGAAGAAGAGCAGGCCGATGTTGGCGAGCGTGTCGAGCACGGTGAGGCTCTCCCGCGGGAAGACGTGGTTGAGGAAGACCTTGCTCCGGCCAAGCGCCGACGGGCCGAGGAGGATGCCGCCCTGCATTGTTGCCATCGATGCATTGCAGCTGTGAGCACAGTGCCACTGTCATTTCCTCCCACACTTAAAAATCGAGCAGTATAACAGGAGCATGAGTGGCAGTAACATTAGCGTTGCAGGCATGGAGTAAAATTTTCCCGTTTTTATTATTTTTAAAAATCACGAAATAATGTCTTTTTTTAGCATGGTTTGTCTATCTCTAGGATATCCGGATCAGTGTTGTTTGGACCCAGAGATCAAAGAATTCAGCGATGCGCTTTTGTCATACTTCCTCCGATATAAATTATAGTTCGTTAGACCTTTTTTACCACAAGTTTGATCTTATCAAAAAAAATTATGTAAATATAGTCAAATTTATGTCATTTGTGAAGAATTTTTGCTAATAAAGCAAGCCACCACAAAAAAATATGATAATTTGCATAAAATTTTGAATAAGACGAGCTGTCAAACTTAAAGTCAAAAAAGTAAAATGAACTATAATTTAAAACGGATGGAGTAGCAATGATCTAGCATCTGAATCCACGTGGCCCGATAATTCAATAGAGACAGTATTGTTTATGCGCTTGATTAATTTAAATAGTGAAAGTAGAAGGGTGCATTGTTAATGTGTTATTTGTTCGCGTGGGGAGGGAGGGGGTTGTCATAATTTTTCCACTTTCTTTCTTTCTATGGGGGCACAACGATGCCTTGCAATGCTATTTGTATGTCCCCATGGGGAGGGTGGGAGGGGGGCCCAAGCCCCCTTATAGTTATAGGAAGAGAGTAAGAGGAGAGAGATGAAGACAAAAAATGGTTAAGGAGAGAGATGAAGACAAAAAATGGTCTTAGATAAAATGTGGTACACTTTCAAATTGATCATGATATAATAGTTACTATTGGTACTATGAACACACAACAAATCAACTGTCTAGATTATCGTGGGCTCGCTTACAGCCACCCACACGAAAGTCGAGTATTCTAGAGAAGCCAACCCCTGCATTATTTGGAGATGGTCAGTGTTTGTTCACTTCTTCTGCTGATAAAAAGATGTTGCTGCCCTACTGTAGTACCGTGGACTAGTTCGTTTGGATTGTTTCCAGCGAGCCAACAGTGTTTTTCTCTCAGCGAAAACCAGCGCCAGCCACCAGCCACCAACCAGCCAACAATGTTTTTCTCTCAGCAAAAACCAGCGCCAGCCACCAGCCACCAGCCAAACGAACATGACTTGTATACGCCTTTTGCGTCTTCTATGATTGCACATTGCATGTGTAGTGGACGAGCGCGAATTTTACACGTGTGACCAAGGTGCTATAGGGTTTTTTGTGTGCACATGGAGGTTATGGTTCAAGTTTCATAATTCGTATTCGGTCTTCTAGATCTAACCTATACTGAACCTTCATCACTGTAAAAAAAGGAACATACATATAGAACTAACTTCAATTCCTGATTAGGTTTTAGTTGATCTGAAGGAGTCTGCTAAGTAGGTATGCCCGCGGCATGCCACAACGTGTTATGTATGTGGCTTTAATCAATTCGCCAAAAAAATGTACGTGTTGACTTTAATTTCTTAGAAGAGTGGGCTCGTGTATAAGACTATAAGAGAGGCAAAGTAGGAGTATTTACGGTGCCAAAAGTAGGTAAAGGTAAAAGTGGAAGGTGACTAAACTGAGCTTTCTTTCCCAAAAAAAAAACTAAACTGAGCTACCGTATGTCCTAGCAATTCGGAGTTATCGTGGGGCCCAAAGCACGACGACTTTATTTGCTTAAAATAGAAGTAATAATTTTTCAAATAAAACTAGCTTGACTAGTTCATTTACTGTACAACTTCAGTGAACACGCTATATACAATTCCAAACAATTAAGGGATTTATAGACAAAACCAGACACACTAGAAAAAAACGGATTTATTATATAGGAAAAATCAAAACCAGCTTTTCTCTGAAACGTTTTTTTTTTTGAGAAATCGAATCCCTGCTAAACAGGAACTAGTATGTTGCACTACTCGATGCAACGTTCGTTGACGTCATGAACAATGCTGCCATGCATGTGGAAGGTAATGGAGAGAAGTCCTAGCAAATACAGTTAATTATTAACCCATGGTTGTGTTTGAGAATTGAGATACATGTGTTGCGTGTTCTGAAAAGAAAAACGAAATTATTATCACACTACGTGCGATCAAATTGCAACAAAATGAAAAGAGCGAGCCAATTCGTCGAACAAATTAAAAGCACACACACATACATACATACTACCATTTTTTTATTTGTAATCGAGAAGAAGAATGCAGGAATGAGGACAGATATGAGAGAGCTTACGATGATCTCGGCGATGACTCTGGGCTGTCGGAGCGGTCGGAGCGCGAAGGCGAGGCCGCGGGTGAGGACGAGGACGAGGCAGACCTGCAGGATGATGAGCGGCAGCGAGAAGCGCAGCGGGTTGTCCCCCTGCCACATCCCCTCCGACGTCGCCTTCATCGGCGCGCACAGCGCCGGCGCCGCCGATGACGACGACGCGTCCCAGCTGCCGGCGGCGGCCATCCGATCCCTCTCCCTCCGGCGGCGGCCAAGATTATATATATTGTCGTCGGTGAGATCGAGCGAGGAAGAAGAAGGGAGCAAAGCAAGAGCGTGAAGGAGAGGAGGGTGCAGTGTAGGCAAATATAACCAAGTGCGTGCACACACGTGTGACTGTACGACGTGCTCTGCTCGCGCGATGGGTGGACGGACATGGACTGATGCAATGCAAAAAGCTTTTCTTTCTCTCTCTCTCTCACCTGATAGATGATGGACCGAGATATTCGTGGACAAATATAGCAGCGGCGCCCGGTGGAGGCTCAGAGCTCGCTTGCCTCGCCGGCCGCTCGCGCTAGAGACGACGACAGAGACGAGAATGGAAAGGTTCAATCACTCGTGTGTGGAGGAGTGTGATCAATGGGCTCTTGTATCACCTAGCTCCTCGATCACTAAGCTCGCTTGTTATTTATAGAGGACCGGAGCAAACACGTGTGCGTATTATGTGTGATGTATGTGATGGGTCGTCGCTCGTGCGTCGTTGGGCCGGTTCGAATTGGATACTCTAGCAGCCTAACAGCAAATAAGTACACATCGGTATAGTGGTAGTACATGATTATTCTTCAGAGAATCTGAAGGTAGCTGTAGCCTATACGTAGGTGTGGTAAAGGACCCTCACTCTTGTACTATAAATTTTAAGAATCGAGCCGGATTAGGGCCGGGTCAAAATAATACTAGTTTTTAAGCTAAATTTTGTTAGGACCAAGTTAGATTGCGAAGGAACAAACGGACCATGATCCGTTACCACCCCTACCTGTACGGCTACACCATTGCTAGGCTGTGTTGCACGTACACGAGTCATTGGAAAAATGAAGATACAGACACCCTTTACCATATTTTTTCTGATTTTATAATCTGTATTATTGTAGGTCACTATGCGTCAGCTGATACGTCGTAGCCGTCCAGCCCAACGTGTACGCCTGTGCGTCTTTTCCGCATATGGGGCTGCGGTATACTACTGACAATTAAGTTTGTCGGACCATCATTTTTTTAGCACAACAGTCCAATTCAGGGTATATATGGCTTGGGTGATCTAAATTGAAGCCATGATCAGAAAAGATCTATTCAGATAAAAATCAAATTTCACCTTAGCGTTCTGTAGAAAGCGGCTTTATTTAACTGGGGTACCTATATATGCAATGACGGTTGCTGGGGGAATTAAAAGAAGACTGAATATACTTAGCGATACGAAATAATGCTGTTAGGTCCTTCGTTTAATCTTACTCTGAAACTAAGGCCAGTTTCAGTGCAGGATTTTATCACACGGTTACCTAGACCAGAAACTAGGTAACTGTGCCAGATGAGTTTCATGGTGATGAAACTCCTCTCACGTCCCATGAAACTCTTCACTCTCTTTCATCTGCCACATCAGCATATTTAATGACATGAAACTTTCATGGAACCCCTACTGAGACGGGCCTAATAGGCGCAGGTGCTGGCGGCCGTAAATGATGTGTGGTTGTTTGCTTGGCTGAAAATGGAGGGAGGAAAACCTGCATGGAAAAGAGAGGCCACGGATCCACGCGCACTTCGTGCGTATCAACCGTCTTATCAACGAAGAATCTGCAGACGGTCATATGGTGAGCAGTGAGAAGCATGTACATTACTTCGCACCTTTGAAAATTACTATGCTACTAGTTTTTATGCAGCTTTCATGTTTGCGTGTACTTCTTATATGGGATGCTTGCAGTCTTGCAGATCATATTACCTGGGCAATTCAATCACTCAACCTGAATCAAACGATCTGCGACAATCCTGTCTCCTGTGAATGAAAACCGTTCAAGAAGTACAAAGCCATTCAGATTGGACTGGAAAAAAAAGAAAACACACTATCGAGTCCCAGCATCCCCAGCCCAATCCCCAGTGAGCAATTGAGCATGCGGCCCACTCACATTCAGAGATGGGTAGGCCATATGGTTACTTGGTTATGCCTCAGATGCTACGGTGGCACAAAGAATTCCCAATTTTGTGCACTGTTTCCCTCCCCTGTTGTAAAAACTCGTGGTGCAAAATTTTGCCAGGCCCAACGACCTGTACTGCCGCGTTTTTTTTGTCGGTGATGTACTCTGCAACTGTCGCCGTCCAGAGCAGTCAGCAAAATGGACTGATCCTTTTGTTAGAAGATGAAATAACGACTACTCATCTTGTGGCACACACAGCTTGTCAGGACGAGCTAGTATGAAGGTTAGTGGTACAAATCGTTATTTCACAAACTGGATGTTAGTGGTACACACAGCTTGCCAGGACAAGTACGTTCTGAACTTATACTACTCTACTCAGCTCTGGCCCTTGCTGAGTTCCTGGATTCTAGCACAAGTCACCTGTAATCACAGTAAAATTGATCTTTTGAACAAACGAAATCTTTTTTTTAATGAACACAGTAAAATTTACCTGAAGAAAGAGATGGAACGAGCCAATGAGTCGTGCAAGCAACCGTGGCGTATGATCCAGGGATTGGTCTCCGTGACGTGCAACCTCTCAGGGATTGGTCTAAGAAAACACCTCTTGGGCGCAGTCGCTCTATAGTACTAGTACTCTGCATCTAGTGATGAGGCCAGAGTGTTTATTACATCGAGTCAAATAGTCAATTAGGGCAATACTAAGCAGGTCAGATTAACATTAGCAGATTGGCTAAAAGTTAACCACTGCTCAGATTACATGAAGGAACTAACTAGTTCCGATTAAAAGCCTCGAAACTGTCGCTTCGATCAGATTATCTCTGTACATTGCTCAATACTGAAAAAAAGAAGTCTGTCGCTGTACAATACACACACGCGTTGGCCCCCCGTCAGTTGTTTTATTAGCCGGGCAACGCGCCTGCCAGCATCGTGTACGACGCCTCGCGCCGCAGCCGGCCGCCGGCCGTCTCCGCCATCCGCGCCGCGGCGCGCACCGCCGCCGCCGCGCCGGCCTCCGTCGGCAGCTCGGCCCGGCACGTCGGGCACGTGGTCCTGATCCGCAGCCACGGCGCGATGCAGCCGGCGTGGTACCAGTGCGCGCACGGCAGCCGCACGACGGCCTGCCCCGCCGCCACCTCCTCCGTGCACACCGCGCACACCGACACGCCGGCCACCCCCTCCGGCGCCTCCACCGCCGCCGGCACCACCACCACCAAGCGCTGCTGCCCGCCGCCGAGGCCGCCGTTGTCCACCGTGAAGTGCTCCTCGTCGCGGCCGCCGTCGTCCAGGACGGCCAGCGGGTGCACCCCGAGTATGGTCGACAGCAGGAACCGCGCCGCGATCCAGTCCATCTCACCATCCATTGTTGGTGATCAATCAATCAATCAAGGCCTCTTCTTCTTAGAATTGCAGCTAGCAGAGAATTGAAGAATTTTGAGATGAGAGAGATCTGATGTGTGACGATCGAGATGAGATACAAAGTGATACGATGAGACGGGAGCTGTGGCTCGGGCTTATATAAAAGCAGAGATGTTGGCAGGGATGGATATGGTCAATATGGATATAATAAAAAGGCGCGTGTGATCTAATCCAAGAGGGCCATGGATAGGGATGTTGTTGACGTGGGATAGCTGGAGTGCAAGAGAGCGGCGGCCGGCACGCGGGCGGGGAGGCCAAAGTGGTGGTGTTGGACGCGACCGGACGTGGACGCCACGTAGAGGCCGTGTGTGTTGTTTTCTTCTGTTTGGATTGGGTGGATGAGGACTCCACGACTTGCTTCCTTCCGCTCCGGTCTGCAGCGAAACAGAGACCAAACAAGAAGCAGTTGAAAACCAGGCGCGGCCGGGTCAGCACATGACGCTGTTGCTATTTTTGGTTTGCTTCTCCCCCCGATACAGTCTTCATTCTTCAGAGTAGCAACTTTTGTAGATTCTGATTTCCAAAGGAACTTTTGTATCGGAAAAGGCAAAAGATGAGTAGTCGTCTGGTGGTGGATACCTGTGCTTGCAAGTTGCAACAGTTTGCAGAACTTAAGCTGATACCTGCGATTCTTGTTCGTCCCTCCACAGTACTGTACAAGCTTGTCATGGAGACATCAGGGATAACAGAACAATATATCCATTTATAAAAAAGATTCAGACATCAAGATATTTTACTTGCATCTAATACGTATGCAACACAAATGGTGCTACTAACATTGTCCTGTGTGTATCATTTTTTACATATGAGCTGTCTGCTGGCATCAACAATAGCATGAATCAGTAGCTTTTCTCTGAAACTGGTCTGGCTGATATTTTTAGGTCTTGGTAGCAACCTTTTCTCTAAACAAGAATTGTCCATACCTTTGATGGCTCAATTATGTTACCAGACTGAATCATGTTTAGTGTAGCTAGAGAAAGGATCAAACAACATGCATCGTAAATCTAAATTTTTTTATCAGTGAGCATGCATTTTTTTTGTTCTCTTGCATTTCTTTGACATGGCAACCAGATATTTATTTTCTGCTGGATATAAAGTGAAAGCGATTCGGTAGGATTTCTCAGTATGCTATCTGACGAGATGATTCAACAAAGGTGGTTTCTGAGCAGAGAACATGTAGGATTTCAGAGGCTTCGACCGAAGTAAGAGAACGCAGTTAAGCCTTCAACAAAGCCTTTACGTAGATTTCTGAATACAACCAGAAACCAGCTATGGTTTCATTTGCCATAGTTTCGTATTGATGAACTTCAAAATTCATATTAATTTTGCAAATAGATCTGAAACAATCTATGCAAATGAAACTTCTAGTTTTTACATCATGCTATTGAAGATAAGGACCTGTCAAATTTCAAACCAGAAGCAGTTTAGGTCTTCAGGACATTGCGTAACCATATAACATGTTTTAAACTGACAGTGCACAGATAAGACATGAAAGCTAGTTTGTTCTGTCATATCATTCACTGAATCAATTAAGTGACATCTCAACTGTAGGAGGCATATCTTTAGCTATGGACTTACTCAACTACAAAAGCTAACAGTAAAGCATCCCACTGATAAGGTGCATAAAGACGGTCTCAACACCTTAAAAATGATTCACTCTGCATTTTCAGAAAATGCTGGCAAGATTTTGGACACCGGTCTCATTCAAAGTTATTAAGTCCACTAGACCACTACTCGCCTTGAATCAAACAATCTGCAACAGTTCACTCCCTGTGAATATAACGCAGAACGTTCAGGAAGTAAACAGCCACTAGGATCGCGCAAGAGTCTAGAAAGAAAGGAAAAAACACATAGACTTCAGAAGTCAGAACCTGAAGAGAAGTAGAGAATATGCCCTAGCCTCCCAAGTGGTAAGAGTTCTCAGCACGCATGGATAATGGATCATCTACTGGTGAGTCATCTAACCGTGCTGCCACTCACTTTCAATCAGATGTGTAAGGATAAGACCATCATGGTTACCCTTCGGTTTCCTCCTGTTATGCATGCGTGTGTTACTCTTGCAGCCTTGCTAGCAAGGCACAGAATTGTCATGCCAAAATTTTACACGTCATGTTCTCTGTCCTGTGTCCTGGTTTCCTCCCAGTTGTGTAGAACTCATGGCGCAGAATTGCCAGGACCATCCGCCTGCTTTTTGTCGCTCATGTAGCTCAAGGTACTCTTAACTGTTGCCGTCCAGAGCAGTCAGAACAAACAGAAAATGGACTGATCCTTTTGCTGGAAGATGAACCACCGACTTCATATGGCCCATGAAAACTACAGTACCAGTAGTACTCTTTTTTTGGCATCCAGTATAAATGTAGTGGTAGGTACAGAATACATAAAGCTTGTCAGGACAAGTACGTACTCCTATGTTCTAACCGTATACATACTCTAGGTATACTTATCTCTGGCATACACCTATGTACTGTATTTTTTTTTTATCTGTACAATAAAATTTCCTAAACGGCCGGTCACTCTACTCACTGCCGCTGCCGAGCAGCTAGCGAAGAAATAATGGATCTGAACAAAGAGATGAAACGAACCAAGACGACGTGTAACCGTGGCGTATCACTAGTCCTACTCCTACCCGAGCTGCTGCTGCCTACGTCAACCTTCCTCCTATGGCTATGCTGCCGCCGCCGCCGATTCTTCCGGCGAACTGCCTCGACGTCCTGCCCGTTGAGCTCCGCCAGCTGCCTGGAGTGGTTCCCGATGATGCCGGCGGCGCGGCTGTCCTCCGGCAGTATGATCTCGTACCCATCCCTGAGCGCGTCCATGCCGGGGTCCAGCAGCTGCCAGAAGGCGCCGCCGACGAGCGGCCCGCCGCCGGCGGCCGAGTCGTAGATGGAGTCGAGCACGGCGGCGAGGAAGCGGTGGCGCTGCGTGCGGTTGGCGCCGCCGGCGGCGCCGTCCCAGAGGAACTTGCCGTACTCGGTGACGAGCAGCGGCTTGCCGATGTAGAGGTCGGCGTCGGCGGCGTGGGAGCGCGTCCAGTCGCGGAGGAAGGCGAGCTGCGCGGCGGCGGCGGAGCCCCAGAGCCAGGCGTCCGGGTAGAGGTGGATGGTGGCGAAGTCGACGCCGGCGGCGCGGTGGGTGGCGATGTAGTTGGTGCCGTAGTAGATGCCCCAGGGGTTGAGGTCCTTGCTCTCGTGCGCGCCGGCGCCGTAGAAGCCCTCCAGCCCCGGCGTCACCAGGTGGTCGCCGTCCATGGACTTGACGTACGGCGCCATCTCCTCCACCCAAGCCTGCACTGGATTCTCTTATTATATATGTATGTATGTACAAGTAGAAGAGAATGAAATCATTTACCATTCATTCATATTATTAGTTGAGAGAGATAAAAAAGAATGTTAATTTGTGGTCGGTGGATCATGTGGCTGTGGCTTGATCGCGATGGATTGAACGTCAATAGTTAATCGACAGAGGCGATCGTTCGTTCGTTATCAATTGCGGACGGGTCGATCTTTGGGTTTTCAATTCGATCAGAGACGGGTCATCCGTTGGGCTACGTTGACAGCAGCCCGTATATATGGCGCATGTGATCGATCAGCACGATCGATGGATGCTGAATGAAAATAATTCAGCGTGGTACACGAGGATGGAGGCGATTGATGGTGGTAGATGAATAGGGAATGGCCGGCTCACCTGCACCATGGCGCCTGTAGGGTCGGCGTCGCATCGCGGCTCGTTCATGAGCTCCCAGCCCAGGATGGTGGGGTCGTCCTTGTACGCCACGCCCGTCACCGTGTTCACCCGCGTCACCACCGTCTGCATACCCACACAGGAGTACTTACGTTCAGAGACGGAGACGCTGACGACACGTATCGTTGGTCGAGACTATGATACCCGCCTACCTTGACGTGGTTCTTGTAGTAGGCCTTGACGACGGTGCTGTTGAAGAAGTCGTCGTCGGTGGCGAGGCCGTGGCCGGCTGCCTCCCTGGCCCAGGCGACGTACTGGCGCTTGCCGCCGAAGTCGTGGAAGTTGTTGACGAGGCAGAGGAGGAGGTAGATGCCATGCCGCCTGACTTCGGCGATCACAAAGTCCAGCCCCTGCACGCACGCAGAAAATTCCATTCCATTGGCCGGGTATAGTAGCTGTTGTTAGCTAGCTCGGCACGCACGACAAGTCATATACGTATGCTTTGAGTTAGTTTTGCATCGGTTTGCACGGTAGCTATAGCCTACCTGGAACATGGCCTCGTTGTAGACGCCGGGGGAGGACTGCAGCGGCGCGTCGCCGCCGTCGCTGAAGGCCCATGTCCGGGCGAGGTTGAGGCCGTGGCCCGACGCCTGCCGGAGCGCCGCCACCACCTGGCTCCTCCGCGCCGGGTCCGACGCCACCAGCATCAGCCAGTAGGCGTTGAACCCGCTGAAGTAGACGACGGTCTTATTACTCTTGCCGCCGCCGTCCACCACGAACTGCGTCCCGTCCACGCCCACCAACGGCAACCCACCGCCGGGCGCCGTCTCGTGGCCGCGGCCCCCGTCGGAAGCAGCCAGGAAGAGGACCACGATGGTGGCGGCGAGAGCCCCCGGCGGCCGTGGCGTCGCCGCCATTGCACGCGCCTCTCTGCTGCTAGTAGAGAGAATACCGCCTGCCGTTCAGTGCGCGCGCGTGCATCGGTTTGGCCGGCCGGGGAAGGGGAAGCATCATATCCATATCGCTCGTATTATTGATGCACGTCCGCCGCGAGCTGCTGGGTGGCGCCGGCCTGTGCGGGCGCGCGTATTAATAGAGCTCCTGCCTGCCCCCGGAACTGGCAAGAGGGAGAGCCGGCCGCCCAGCCAGCTGCGTGCGCCCACCCATGTCGTGTTTGTGTCCTTTGACGACGCGCGTGCGTACGAGACCACGAGATGAGACGGAAACTGAGAGCGAAGCATCTGCCAACAAGGCAGGCGGCGGCGGCAGAGAGAGAGAGTCCTCCGGTGGTTCCGTGCCGAACGCAGCGAGCGAGCGAGCGAGATGGGTGCTTAGTCCCGTCTCACGTAACTGTAAGTAAAAACCGCCGTCCTCCGTGCCGGTACGATCCATCGGAGATCGGAGGAAGCAAGTGCCGACGCGGATGGCCGTACGTGCGGTGCGGTGCGCGTCCAGTCCACGAAACGAATTGGGTTGGGGGGCGGGTCCAGGCCGGTAAGGCCAGGGGCCAGCACGACGAACGGACCGGGACGCGGGCCGCCCGGCACGATGCGTTGGCGCGATTGGGCGAGAGAAATGGTCATCGTCCTAAAAATGCTTGTGTGACCCGGCGCCACTCAATCCGGAATGCTGGTTCGTGCTCCGTGCTGTTTTGTCCTATCTTATGTATTCGCAGCGTAATATGTTTTTTCTTTTTCTGTATTGAACTGTGGCTCGGAGAATCTATCTGACGTAAAGCTGGTCATGCATGTTGGGAGTGGTGAAAGCCAGGGTACTAAATCGACATAATGAAGCTGTTCTTTTATGTACCGGAGGGTGAATCTGTACTATATACATTATTTTATATATTATTTTATTTACAAACGATCATGGATCATTCATTTCCAACCACCCCACATATTCTTTTAATAATACTGTGTTCGGCATGATTGTTCATCTCAACCAACCCGGTACCAGTACCTTCTCAAAAGACAGTACCTATTCAGGTTTAGGGAAGAACATAATTTTTTTAGAGATGATTATATATCAGGTCATATTTGTACTTTGTGCAGATGACTATGTAACACCTTGTTAACATGGTACCTTAAGTACATTTGTGACTCATTTTAATTTTAGTCACTTCATGTCTTAAAATAGAGTTTGTTTTCTATTATTCCCAACCGACATATGTATATCCCTACCATTAAAAATTACACACAAAAGAAGTTGTACATGGATGTAGTCTTGAAGAAATTGAACTAGATTTATATATAAGTACCCAATCTGTAGGAATTAAAAAAATCAATAAAAAGTGAGAACATTTAAATAATTGAAACGGAGCTATGCCTTCTTATTTTACTTGGGATTTGGAAAAATCTCAAGTAACCCATTGAACTACAATGATGGAAAACAAAAACTAATCTCATTTATATATAGGCATTCTGTGCAACTCGCTGTGTACACATCCAGAAAACAGATTTCGAGTGAGTAGCTGTAGCATCACAGGTATTACTCCTTCCATGTGCATCTTGATCCTTCTGCTACTCAAAAGAAAAATAAAACACTCTTATCCGCTCACCGACGATCTTATCCCCAAGCACGCCCCACCTCCCGGACCACGTCCTCGTCCACCTCCCCGACCTCGAACTCCGTACCCTTCGACCTCCACGCCCTTGCGCTGCACCTCGGCTCGCGCACGCCGGTACTCCTCGTCTACCAGCGCCCGGTCCAGCACCCACAGCAGCCGAAGGAGAAGACGGAGAAGGGGACCCGAGCGCGGTGGCCGGCGGCGGGGCGGCGGCGGTTGAGGCCGAGCTCGGCGAGGTCGTAGCCGAGGAGCAGCGCGAGGACACCGCCCATGCTGTGGCCGGCGAGGGTGACGCTGACGTCCTTGTGCCCCGGGCACGACGCGATGAGGCGGGTCACCTCGCCGAGCAGCTGCTCCCGGGAGCTGCTGGTGCTAGTGGTCGCCGCCGGCGCCGACGCCGCCACCGCCGAGGTGTAGAGGTTGAGGAAGCCGTACTCAACCTTGACGTCGGGGCGAGCATTGCCTCCGCCATGGCCCGCAACCGGGATCCCGATGTCGCGGTGGCGCGTGAAGCCTGCGAGCGTGCGGGCCACGTCCCCGCCGGCGGGGACCTCAAGCACGTGCGGCCGCATGGCCATCGCGGGGTCCGCATCCCGCGTCACCACCGGCGGCGGCTTCGGCTTGTTCTTGAACCCGGCGGCCGCACCCGCCTCCGCTTCCCCGTCTGCACGCTCGCCCTATCACCGTCCCTCGAGCCCGACGCCGGCGGGCCGAGCGAGAGCGCGGCGGCGACGTCCTCGTCGCAGCAGTCGCGGTCCGGGGACTCGGAACCCGTCAGGCCGAGACGGAGCGTGAGGCGCGGCGCCGGCGACGAGGAAGACGACGGCGAGGAGGTTCGCGTCGGCAGCGCCGCGGCGCCGGCGGAGAGGCTCGAGGGGCGGCGACCTCACACAACGGAGCGTGGCTGTCGGTGCCGTCATCGTCGTCGTCGCAGCTGACGCCGTCCTCGTAGATGTACCTCATCACATCGTACCCCGCGCCGCCACCGGAGACGACGCTGGCCCCCGACCCTGTCGCCGCCCGCCACTGCCCCTGCGGGTACGACAGCCGCGGGTACGCGCCGCCGCCGGATCTTGATTTGCTACCGCCGCCGTCGCCGTTGTCATCGTCGGCGCCGCCGTCGATGCCGGCGTGCTCCTCGAAGGCGGCGCGAAGGCGGTCACCGAAGCGTCGGATGCTGCTGGGGCGGCGGCTCGCCTCTCCCTCTCCATCTTCAATGGCCACCAAGGCGTCGGATGCAACGGTGGCCAGCTGCGGCCGGCGGCCGGCGGTGGCGACGGCCGGCGGCGGCGAGGAGAGATGTTGGGTGGAGGGAGAGAGAGTGGAGAGAGAGGAGAGAGAAGGGGAATGGTTCAAATAATTTCAAATGAGGCCAGAGACGAGGGTGTTGTTATTATATCCACCCTACCCAACGGTTACATACAGTAGAATATACTATATCAGACCCACTCGATTCAAAACCTTGGTACATAAATCGATGGACAGAATATAAAATGCAAATGTATTTCTACCGCATACAGAATACGTCGGTACACGAAGTGACTTAATACGCTGGCACTGACACGGACTCGGATCTCGAAATGTCAAACAGTACAGCAATGGAGGTACAAGATAGAATCAACCTAGTACTATAGTACTGTAAATCTTCGTTCGTCATCGTCGGGTTCGCTTGGAGTTGGACGCGGTCCCGGCCGGCGCGGCGGGGGATGCCGATGCCTCCGACAAACCTGGCCATATCACCAGCCCTACCCATCATCATCGTCACCAATCGTCCAATCGTGTCGTGTCAAGGGGGAGGGTCGGGCAGGGCAGCACACCAATGGCTGGGTCGCTGGGATGCCTATGTTCCCGGCCGGCCAGCCGCTCTGCTGCCTACTACTATTACACCTCTTGGGCGTTCTGTTTGGATGCATCGCGCACGTACAAGATGCGACTACAGGCACGCAAGCCAACCAAAAACCACCAACGGGAATTATATGCCACGCATCAATTCAATTCAACAATCATTGTACTGGTATTACTTACTGTATGCGTTGTCAGTTTTTTTTTTGCGAGTAATCACTTTGCCGCGCCGACACTGCACTGCACATCATATCAGCATGTGTATCCATGTATGTACCGGCCCGTCCGTCTGCTGATCTCGATCGACATGCAACAACGTGCCCATCTGCACCTGGGATGATTATCGATCCAAATCACCAAACGCAGTTAGTGAAGGCAAAATTGGGTACAACGATTGCATATGCTTATGTGGCCTCGGGCGTGGCTGCGTCTCATATGGATCGGAGCAAGTCCGATGCCACGTACCTGAGCCAACCACACACCTTAAAAAATTCAGACAAGGAGCTTTCGTCGCCAAGCCACGTGGTTGCTTCAGTTTTCATCTCATCCCATCCCATCTAGTGCGTCATCAGACGCGAAGCCTACTAATCAAGGGTTCAGTCCAGTTAATACGCAGTTAATTACCACAGTATATATACTATGTACAAGCCGGCCGTGACTATGACAACACTGTATATACATTCTCGGAAACGACTGCGACGTCGCTGGCCCAACCTGTAAGTTTTGTTTTTGCTCCCTCGCACGACTTCGTTAAAAGAGTAAATAAAGTTATGCACTTACATCTGCCGGTAACTTCTGCAGCATGCTAATAACCTTTACTGCCTCTTTGGAATGTAGGATTTCTAAAACGTAGGAATAGGAGAAACATATATAGGAATAGTATAGGAATGCACATGTAATCCAAAGGAATAAAAACCATAGGATTTTTGTAATAGTTGTTGTTTGGATGAGCCGGAGGAAAAACATAGGAATCTGCACAGATAATGATCAATGGCATCCATTAATCATCATAGAATAACATCCATCTATATTAATTATTATGACAAAGCATTAAAAACAAACGACGTTCCTGGAGTTTTCCTGCGAAACCTCTGTGCGATGGAAAACTCTTATTAGCAATGAAGATCCGAGAAGAAGCTGAAGTCGCAAAAGCTAAAGGTGCAGGACAACTTGATCGCGCAGGTGCAGTACACCACCCCACTGTAACTGGAAGCCTTTACTCACTCACTAAGGTAATGACGTGTTACCAGGCAGGTTTCTCCAGAACTGCTCTGAATATTTCTTCGACATCCGCATGCCATTTGTCCAGTGCAAACGACCTTTCTTAGACACAAGCACTAGACGCATATGCAAATGCATTGCAGCCGTGGTGCCATTTGGCCAGGAAGCACTACTTACCTGATCAAAGTCAAGGATCGTGTCAACCTTGCACACAAGTTTGACACACTACCGTGCCGCCACAGAAATCCCAATCTCTTGTTACCTGGACAGTTGGACCTCTCGTGTCTGAACATATGCTCCGGCCACTTCAGACCCGTCTCTCTCTCTACAACTCGGCCATTTCCATCCCTTTTTTCACTTTTAGAAATTCTTCTCTGGACGATGAACTGTCCGGCCGTCGAGGGATGATCCTGCCTCTCAACAAAATGGTAGCGAACTTTTTTTCTAAAAAAAAACTCTTAAGAAGTTGCAAAGAAGAAAGGACGTCAGAGCTTACTCGCAAAAAAGAAAAAAAGAAAAAGAAAGAGTCAGAGCTCATCCAATCCAAGGGGAAACCAAGGAACGAAGCCCAAAAATCAAACCGAATAAGACCGCAATAGTTTCATAAATCTACTGAATAAGACAGCACGATCGAATTAACCACCGACTGAATCCTGAAATGAACTTGGCGAAAATAAAATCGGTCCTTTTCAGCCTCACTTTTTCTCCAAAACCATCTTTTCGATAATCTGATCGACAACGAACGGAACCAAGAAAACTTCGGGTGATATAATCAGTGAAAGCTCAGGCTTCTCATAAATTGAACCGTAATAAAATTGGCGTAACCCTTTGTCGGATCTGAATCCCTTGCAGAGCAATTTCTTTTTAAGTTTATCTTGCGAGGAAAGAGTCCGTTACCAAGTTTCAAGGGTAAGACCTACAAGTTACAATCTTTGAGCACCAAATATGCTCGGTGCAACTAGGCACACCGGCCAACCATGGCACTGTAGATTTCGCAAAAATAATTTTCAAAAAGATTTCGCAAAAAAAAACACTCTAGCGTGATCACCACGAGGCATATATATTATTGCATTCTCTATACATCCCTTTCACATAAGTAGGTTGCCATTACTAAGAAAGATACAGGCAACATGGCAGATTTGTTTTATAAATGCGAGTAGCATTAATTGATGAAGAACAGGAAAATAACAGTAAAGAAATAAGCTGATCGACGCTGTCGTACACGCAAAACAGGTGACATTGAGCAGAGTCGCCAAAGCGACTACTTTGATTGGGGCTGTTCGGCCTCGTTTAGTTCCAAAAAGTTACTCCCAAATTTATTATGCAAAAAGAAGATTCTCCGTCACATCAAAATGTCATAACATATATGGAGTACTAAATGTCTAAATGTAGATGAAATCAAAAACTAATTGCACAGTTTTGTTGTACTCGAGCCTAATTAATTAATTTTTGGACAATTTTTCGCACATACAAACGAAATGTTACAGTACGCGAGACTGTGCTGACCCGCACAGTCCCAATTCGGGTGGCCGAAATCTGCAACTAAACACGGCCGAGGCCTAGCAGACGCTCTGCAACATCATTACAAGTCGACTTGATAATGCTGGATTACTAGTACAGGTTGTTATTGTACTCCTGTAGCTATTCTGCGCTGCATGTATATTTCTTAGAGCTAGCAATACCATGCAAACCACAGAACACATCAGGTAGCACCTGTAATATCATATACACCTATGTGCACCGATAATATCATGTAGAGAAGCTTTTGAATGCAAGACTAGTACGAAAATCAGATGCGATCAAAGTTTGGCCAAGTCTGCACTCTGCAGGACAAGGCGGATTACTACAAACTCTGTTCAACCTACAGGGGGGAAAAGAGAAGATTACAGGCGATCCTGGGAGTATGAGCAAAAACATCTGGAGTAAATATTCAGAACTCGAGCCCATTCTCTCTAGCAGCATCAGCAAGAGCTTTTATGCGGCCGTGGTAGAGGAAACCACCTCGGTCGAAGACAACCTTGGTAATTCCTTTCTCCAGGCAAGACTTGGCAATCACTTCACCAATCTTTTGTGCTACTTCCTGGAAACCAAATATCAAACTTCTGTCACAAACAATAATAGCCAATCTGCAAGAAATTGCTGCTAAAGCATATTTCAGCATATGTACAAGTCCTTTGTGATGTTGCTGCCAACATGCTGTCCTCAAACATCATTGATTCTTAAGAAAACATAGAAATTGAACCTAGGACTTGATTCTATTGATTGAACTGACCAGACTGTTTTTCAATATCAGCATATACTGCAGTGCCACAAATGCTCCCTCTTCTGGTAGACTGACAACAGCCTTGTTTCGGATATTCTAGCAGTGGATTTATCATTTGTGTATAGCATAAGGAACCTATAAAGTGGGGGTGGGGGAAATATATTAAACTATTAAAGGTTGCATTGTCTGTTCACCTTTTCCTAATCCGGTACCCTGTTTTACTTTCACTGAAACCAGGGTTTCGCCATGCCAATGACTAAATACATAAGACCATGGCTGTTCTTGTGAAGAAATAGGGAATGCATGCTTATATGCATTTGTTCTACAATCTAGTAAAACTAAGTAGCTCGTGTAAAGTATCTCAAACTATGTAATCTGAAATTGTAGTGACATTCCAGTACACAAACAGAGTATATACATTTGATTGGACCATAGATAATTAATCTATCATCATAGCTTCTCAAGCAAAATAAAAGGTACCGATAACTTACAATTGTAGGCCCAGCCGAGTATTCTAATTCCTTGGAGAGAGATTTGTGCATGGTTGAAGCTGAAGCCAAAGTGCATTGCTTTGTATCATCGATGACTTGAGCATACAAATGCTTGTTTGAGCGGAAAACACTCAGCCTCGGCCTCTCGGTGGTGCCACTCACCTGGAAAGAATTATGTAAGACTGACGAGTACTGACAGATTCGTGAAACTAGAATGAAAACCCGTAGGTACATTCAATTCGTGGAACCTATAGCTGATAGATTCTTAGGCTACCACTCATCAGAATCATTTCGTTGAACAAGTCGGAGGCACGGCATTGCCCCTACCCCTACTCGCCTAATCGAATGCAGAGCGAAAACGTCATCGCCGGAATTCGTGTACATTGACGTACACATTCGTAAGGAGAAAGGAGGAGCACGAGGCTGAATTGACTCTCGTGCAGATTTCTACCTTCTTGCGGAGGCGGACATGGCGGGCGATGCGGTCGTCCTGGGGCGTGGGCACCTTGACCTTGGCGACGACGGACAGCGCGGGGCGCCGCGCTGGCGTGGGCGAGGGCGTTGGGACGGACGGTAAGGGGATGCGGAGGTTGCCGGACACGGACGCCGCGAAGGAGTGGGCGCCGGCGAGCGCCGGCGAGGCGAGCATGGCTCACTTGTGCGACGCTGCTCCTCACTGCTTCCTTCGTCTCCCGCACAACGGCGTGTTGGTTGGGGCCTTATCCTATCCGCTCTGTATAGTGTTTAAAAGCCTGACCAAATTACAAAAGGACCCTTATATTTTAGTTATTTTGGTACAGAACAAAAACACTAAAGAAAATTTTAAAAATGCAATTTGCCGCATTTAACTGTTTTTCATCACAAATACTACCTCTAAAACCCAACAAAATTTAGCATTTTAAACGGTTGTAATATCTTTTTTTAGCACAAAACGGTTGTAATATCTGCCAGCAATGATTAAAGTTAGATACGAGAAAAATTAGGCCTGGGCCTGAAAAAAGAAACTGCCCATCAAAAGGGGTCCTGGAAAAAAAACAGAAGCTAAGCTTAGATATCCAGTTCGGCCCAAACGCAACTGAAATAAACGAATGTCTGATATGTCGAAAGAATACAAAGTCAAAGCGGCACTATATTTTCTTTTTTTAGAAAGGGCAATGTATCATAAAAGGAAAGGAATACAAACATCTGAAGTTTGGTATTAAGTGTACTATCACTTTATTCTGCGGTACAAACGTGGTGCACTGGTGCATAGAAAATGGCATACCGAGAATCTGGGGTACAAACGTGGTGCACTGGTGCATGAAAGGCATACCGAGAATGCGAATAACATCTGCAGAATTACTGCATATGCTTGTTCAGCAACTTCAGCTCGCACTACTGATACAGTTCCATTAATAGTTGGAACTATGGTTGCAAATTTCTTCATCAATGAAGCTAGGATGCATCTTCTGCATCCACTATCCAAACTCACACTAAGCAGTCTACTCCCATAGTATTACAGGAAGGATAACCAACGGGGTGACGAGGTCAAGCAACCACCGCAGTTCCAACGGCACAGCTGGAAGCAAGAACATCGGATTCAGACCGATCATGACCATCCCATATCTCGGGCAAAGCTTCCTTGAGGTTATGAATGCTCTCCAGGGCATGATCAGCCCCTGGAACTAGTGTTGATCGGCCATCAGTATTCATAAAGTTTTGTAATTAAGTTTTCCCTTTGAACATGAATGACAGTCAATGTGGTATTTGGACCAAGTACGATGTCTTACAATCACAGTATGAAAGCCTGCAGCCTTTCCTGAAGCTATGTTCCGAGTGCTGTCATCAAAAAATATCTGAAAATACATACATGGTAAATTTCCAGTGAGATATTCCTAGCTTATTGTTTAAACGTGTTCTTGGTCATGTTTCAGAAAGGAGAATTCTTACTATCTTTTTGGGATCAACATTTGCAATCCGAATTGCAGCTTCCATGGCTTCAATGGAAGGCTTGCAGAGGATGGGCGATTTGGGTCTGAACCCATCTGATCCATTCAGATCAACCGAGTCGGCAGATGTTTCATCCTTGAACAGCATGTAATTCTGGGACTCGCTTAGACCGTTGCAAGGATTCAGTGTCTCAAAGCATATCACACCATCGAAGCAACCCTGTAAACCCAGCCTGTGCAGAGCCACCTCCGCATGAGCTTTATCAGAGTTTGTAAATACCTGCGGAAACCAAATTTAGGTTGGTAAAAATGCTCTCCTCAATCATTTTTTCCAAGCAAGCCATTTAAGAGTACAGAAAGAAAATAGAAAAACTGGTGACTTCTCATACTATTTTTCTCTGTGGAATCGAAAGTAGGAGGGTCCTCAAAATAGGGTCGGGCCTCAGATTGTGATATGGCAAGGTACCATGAACATTTGCATGAAACTCATCATTGTCAAACTCATAGCCTAATGATTAAAGAGGAGAAGAAAATGTAGCTCATTGTAAATACTCAACGAACTAACGAAATATGAGTTGTACAGCTTTATTTTTATCTTTCAAAAAAAAAAAAACTGTACCTTAAGGCCAGCCATTGTGGTGCCATATTCCTTGTACAGGTCCAGGCACATTCCAGCAATTTGGCTTTCTTCAATTTGTAGATGGTGCCGCATGTAATCTGGTGGCCAAATTTCGATATTGCAGTTTGTTCAACATTTGCCGACAACAAATGCTTCATAAAGCATGACGCCATGAAAATGATTAGTATCTTGACTCACCTTGTATATTTTTGCGACAAGATAGATTGATGCCTACGCTGAAGGGATATAAAGTGTCATCTAGATCTGAAAATGAAATAGGGAACATCTTTATTTGATTCTGCAATAAAATAAAATGAAGAAATAAATGCAGCAACAAGAATCAGGGAACATACCAAACAGCAAGCACTCGTACCTTGGTCCTTCAAGAATGTTCTCCATCCTCAATATTTAAAAGCTGAAGTTTTCTAAATTAATATAGACCACTTTTCAGAGCAAATTGGGAAAAAAAGTTACTGTTAACATTGATCGACCATATGACCCTAAGGAGACAAATTCAAGCAGATTCTGTAGCATGCTAGATAAAACAAGAACACATGAAGAACTAGGTCCTTGCAAATTCAATACAAAAGTCATCATTAATCACAGGTCACCATTGTTACTACCCAAGAAACTGAATATTCCGATATTACCTAAATATTCAGTTCAATGCTACATCAATCTTCTTGGACACAACTTCACTTCATTAACTCCTTTAGTTATGTTTTTTTATGAAACTCCTATGTTTCTTCCCGAGCAAATGGAGTTGATTGATTATAGTATAACAACTCTTGTTTTATTAGTGTTAAACACATCCATTAACTCCACCGCAGTTTCGCAAAAATAAGTAACAAGTAACCTCACTCTCACCTATAAAAATCAGTTATTCCTACATATCGTAGATCAGTAAGCCATTCACATCCACCACCTTACATAATACACAACCATCACCAAACCGTGAAGAAATGGCTAAGCTTGCCGCCCTCACGACCCTCCTTGTTTTGGCCATGGCCACCATTTTGTCCGTGCACGGCGCGCGCACTCTTGAGAGAGTGGATCAAGTGACCATCTTGGAGACCTTGTCGGTCGAAAAGCCCCACTCATCCATATCGCTGGAAGTTGCAGCCCTCATTCCTTTTGATGGTCCATTTGAAGAAGCGGCGGATGGGCCCACAACGGGGTGCCATGCATCAGATTGTGCCCATAAGACACCTGGGTTCATCCCTTTCGATGGCCCATTTGAAGAAGCAGCAGATGGCCCCATCGCAGCGGGGTACCGTGTGACTGATTGCACCCATAAGACAGGGGTGTACGGGCCCTAAGCGACACAATTTATCATAGTGTTGTTCATGTGTATGGACACAGACAACTAGCATTATTGGGTTTGGGCCAACCATGTAAACGATCTTAACATTAAGCACGAATAATGTGATATGCTGCTGCTAAATTTACTTTCCGGGGATAGAAGCTGAGTATAAAAAAGTATGGAATATAGATCATTTAGGAAAGGACATCTCTTCTTCACACATGAATGTCATGTTAGATCCCGCACAGATTCAGTGGTAAAACCAACAATAAGTATGCATACGACCCGCTCACCACCACCGCCACTGGGACACTTATTCCATTTTGTCAGAATAGCAAAAAGGATATCACATGCATCAATTTAGAAGGAACCCATTTCATTGTTTTCTCTTTTCTAATTTTTGTTGTGATATTCAAGACCCGTAAAGTGGTGCTTAGACATTACCGAAAGGAAAATTAGTGATGCTCCTGGTGTGTGGTTGGATGGCAAAGAAAAGAGGCTGTCCACGTTATGCAGATTTTAGACCCTTCTATCAACTTTCGGTTTTATCAAGCATTTCTTAGATGTATTTAGCATGTGTGATGAGGGACTCAAGGACAAGACGCATGGCCACATAACACCAAAGTGGAGATGGATCCCACACCCTTCTGGCTGAGTGAAGAATGAATACTGCTCTGTGTAGGGGAATATCATGCTCAGCAATAAATCAGTCGGTGTTGTCTGCAGGAGTGAAGATGGTCACTTTCTAGATGTTCCATGGGGTGACATGCTTTCTAGACGCAATTTTGAAGTTACTTCTCAAAATTAGCACTAGGAGTTGATGAAGGTACAACTCAATTCATTAACACCAAAGAATGCCCAACTCTAATACTTTAGTAGGGATAAGGTAAAAGGCATTTCAAAAGGTGGAACTGTAGAAGGATAAAATAACAGGAAAAACAGAACAGCGGACAATGAGGTTCCCTCCAAAATGCCAAGGACTGAAGGCTTCTGATGAATGGTGTTGAAGCTGGTGGTTCTGGTGCTCTACTTATAGTAGCCCAAGGTTCTCCACATGCAGAACAATGAGCAACAGACTTAGTAGATGGCATGGCATTCAACATTTGAACGATCCTGAAGCCAATTTGCCTGTAGCTATCCATCAGGGCAAGGATGCCTCTTTCCTTCCACAAATAAAGAAGGGGCAGTGTTCAACCTTGAAGGTCCGCATATCCTCAGAAGTCAGAACAGCATGGCAGCCTGGCAGGTTCCTACAAAAGTGGCATGAGAATATATTGCAGCAATTGAATGGATCAAAGAATATTACAGCATCTTCTTTAAATACCTTGGAATTTGGCATAGTTGAAGAATAGGTCCACTTGGAAGTACTTGATGCCAGTCCAAGTGCTGTGTTTATCTAGCAGCCTCTGTTGAAAGTCACAGAGGATGGGAGAGTAGAATAATAAAAAGATATAGCGAATCGGACACTTCCATGGATCCAAGTTAGCACATACCATCATTTGCCATTGTTTGTGCATTCCAATGGTAACTCAATTGGAACAACCAATGTCAGAGGAATCTTCCAGTCTTGTACAAAGGGGCAAAGGGTACTTTTCAACTCCTTGAACATTATGAGCATTGCATACTAGTGTACAACCTCTACGCACCATGAAAATTTAATAAAATTTGAATTAGTTTAGATAATGGAATAATTGCACAGTTCATACAATTTGATCACTTTATACTGTTATAGCCATGCAACTTCTGCTGGTTTCTCCTCAACATGGGCTGAAATAAACACCTTCCCAATAGCTCAGGATATAAACAAAGGGTGGTCAAATCCTTGAAGAACAATAAGGAAAGATCAAGTGGTGTAGGAGAAATCAGCATTAGATGTGAGAAGATGAACTGCAGTAGTTCACTAGCTAGGTTACAATACAAAAGGCAAAGATTACAATAGTAGCATGAGATTAACATATTTTAAGTGAGCATCACTTCTTCATGTAGCTGCAATTACAACCAGTCAGCTCTTGTAAACCAGAGCAGATACAGATTTAGATGAAAGAGAAAGCATTAGGTCTTCCGTGAAATCCTGACTTCATGCCCAGCATAAATGGCTTTGAGCTATCATATCTGAAACCAGAGCTTGAACTCTTGCACACTTGTGGAGCAGATCTGACCTTCAGACTTTGTCCTGGAGAACCTAGTATGCATGTCGGTTCCTGTCAATCAGTTGAATATGAATGAATTAGAAATGGATCAGTGTTGCATCCTTTCTTGGTTCAGTACTTTACAGAACTGACTAAAGAAATTCAAATCATAGCACGACACACAATAATGCAATAGGTCAGTCCACGCCACACAAGGTGCATGGAATATGAGATGGAAGAGAGGAAAATGCATGTTTTACCAGAGAGCTTTCTCTAAATTCACAATTTAATTCATAAAAAACATTGAAGATACTTGATGCAAATATTAATTTTGTGTATTGCAAGGGGCAGACACTTCTTATGAGACAACAGCTATACACGGTGCCACTGTATGTATTAAGTGAACTTTTGTAAATCAAAGTTACACAATGATCTGCACATCATGTCCTTTCGCAATACCAATGCAAACCACGACTAAGGCAAAGGAAAGACGAGCAAAGGATGAAGATTTTCATGCACAACAATTATTTAAGATCTGCACCTTCTCGGTATGAGATCCCGGCATGCCAGCAACTGGTGTCAAATGCTTCAATCTGCACAACCAAAAAAAAACATTTCACATGTGCATGGATGGTTCTCCATGAGATAACAGGCAGATTGCAACTCACCTTCCTGGGGAATATCTATCTCTTGCAGCCTTAATCTTTTCTACCGCCTAATGAATAAAGGCATATATTATACCATGGAATCAATCATATGGCGAAACAAGAATTTGGGAGTGAAATAAAAAAAAACATAGCACATACCTTTTCTACCCTATCAGGACTGAAACTGTTTTCAGTTGACAAGAAATCCATAAGGCCCTGAACACAGAAAGCAAAGCACTCTTAGCTTTTATAACAATAAGAGCCACGTACTGTGTTCTATCAATGAAAACCTCGGAGTCAGGTGCTGTCCACATGAAATCTGGAATTCCTGTACAAACATGAGGTTCCTTAAACAAGGTCCGAACTTCCTGGTAAGGCCAGTCTTCTGGAACACTGAATCTACAGAACAAAAAGAACATGCATAGTAAGATCCAGCAATTAAAGATTACTCAACAATAAACTAGGAAAACAATGCAAGTAGAACCAACTCACGAGTACATCCTAAATGCAAGTTTTTTTTATTTCTTAGGTATAAACTATAAACGGTGTAACAAAGAAGCTAAAGAAATATAACAGATTAATGACTGAGCATTACTATCGGCATTGAAAAGGCATGCATAACATTCCATTGCATACGTTATCATATGTAAGACAATGACCATCTCATCAAAACAACCTCGTCTGCTTAAGATTTTGCAGAACTTCTTCTATGCAACCATGCTGTCGAATGAGTTTCAAGGCTCTTTGTCCCCCAATACCTATGAACAAAATAATATGACAGTTACAATAAAATTTAAATATTTTATAGATTAAATGTTGAATGAGTTGTGATGAATGTTATTGGTTTGAAGGTGCTCAAGATTGTAGATTACATGTGGCACCAAACTATCCAGCCTAAAGCAAAAGTACTATCTACTCTGAACCCAACTTTGACCTTCAAGTGATATTAATTCAGGAACTAGTCAACAGAAGAAAAATACAGAAAAGATAACTGAGCCTAAAACCTAAAGCCTAGGACATTCAGCTTCCACAGTTTATTGCTGCTAAATTTGGGACAGAATATATCTTAAAAACCCCATGAGAGCCATCATTAAAATTTTCAGAGTGGTTCAGCGATGCTTGAATTACTGAATCATATTATGGGCTGAATACAAACTGTACGTAAAAAACATAGAACAGGGTAAAACACCTTTAATATTCTCACAGTAATCACATCCACTAAGGATACACAAGTCAATGAACTGATCCATCGTGAGTTCAAGTTCTTCCAAAACCTGGAAAATCATAAAGAATTACTAAGATGCTCAACAGAAGACTAAGAAAAATATGCGTGAAGCTAACCTTTGACACTTCAAATTCTGTCACAGGAGATTTCTTATAACCAAGGTCAGTTAAGTGACGAAGAAACCTTCGAGCACCAAAAGTCAGTGAGTCCATGTCCTCTGAAGCTACAGCATAGACCTGGCATTCACAATTCAGAATGAAAATAAATTCGATTATGCTAAGATACAGGATTTAGTTAAGTTATTAACTTGGTATACCTGGTGATTTTCACAAAGTGATGCACACTGTGCTTCGGCCTCACCTGGTGCCTGCAGGAGTGGTCAGAAAAACTTAATTACTTATTTCCTATCACAGCACAAGATCACAAAGGCCAGGAAACATGCTTGCATCATTGCCATCAAATCATAGTACAGAAGACAGAAGAATCGCACCCCGTGAGAATATCAAATCCAGTTTTCTCTCTGTAGTGATAATGTCTATACCATGTGGAGCAGCTATTGATTGACAAAGTTTATATATTCAAGTGTGCAACACGTATCAATGGTCCATTTGTCCTAGTTAAAGCCCAACCTTAAAAGCAGCATAAGCTTAAACCAATACCAAACATACATCTTATTTTCAAGCTAAGTCAACTTCTTAATTCTCCACATCGGCAAGACACTTGATAGTTGAAAACAGTAGAAGGTTGCTTACATGAGTGTTGTGGAGGCTCACAAGCTAAGCTTACCTAAAAAGTCTGTAGGGCCCAAAGGTCTAGCAACCTCATGAACTCAACTTGGATGTAGGCATGTAACTTAAAACTTGTCTAAGAAGCCCTTCAAATAGGACTTGACCTTATGGGAAATCTAACCAGAAGCTTAAGGCCTCCCAAGCAAGCATTATGTAAGTTAGACTAGTGCAAACAATTCTTTTAAGTTCAAAAGATTCTCAATATTCACTGACCCTCCATGGCACTGGAAGAGCACATCAATCTGTAGTTTATCTGTGTAGAGAAGTAAAGAAAAAACAAAATTAAACCGGCTGCTGGACAAAAGAAACAACAGTACCTCAACTACAGGGACACCCATCAACCTTAACAGCCTCTTACAATCATCATTGTGCTTTTTTGTGACCTGGAAATGGAAGGCATAAATTACAGTACATGCTCAGAATTACTCCAGAATTTAATAAAAATTCCTAGTAACACTCTTCAGACTGCTTAGAAGGCTTAAACGGTTTTACTGGAAAAACTCTAAATGACATATTTCATGCAAAACTAGAAGGCTGCTTCATCTGATATAAATTCAAGGATACTCTTTGAACAAATTCTTTATTGCCTATTTACTCAGACAGTAGGATCATTACCTTGACAGTCCTTTTGCTAAATTTTTCAATTGAACCCTCATCCCCAATCTGTAATGCAAGTACCACCTCAGAAATCCAGCAAAAACAATGAAAAAGATAAGCATGGGCAGTAAGGAGGCTCTAGAACTATGTTGAGGAGCAACTGACCTCTATAGCTCTATTAAGATCTTTGGTAGCATCATCCCTCTTCAAGGACCTAAATATTAGCAAAAATTGGAAAAGCATGTAAAACAAGATTCGGCCTAGGAGGAACTAGGTGGTTTAAAAATAAAATAAACACCCAAAACGAGTTGAGGAAGACTTGAACCTAGTGGTTGGGATGCACAACCGCACCTCCCACCCAATGTCAATTGGAAAAGCATGTATTGAGATTTAACGGTTAAGAGTGAAGATGAGAAAAGGAAAAACGGTTCTTGCATACCTTTTTGCAAGCTCCTTTTTCTTCATTTCAGGTGGCTCGCCATCAAAAACAAATCTGGCATAAAAGCTCAGCAGAGTCAGCAAAAGTAAGCTAACTGCAAAAAGTTGATGAGGACCACAGGAATGCATGGAGCTTACACAGGCTTTATCCCTGCTTCTAGCATTCTTACTGTCCGGTTCAACATACCCTGCAGATGACTAGAGAATTTACAGAAATGGAAGTTAAATAAGCTGAAATGATAATGACCTGACCACAGGCAGGGCAAGCGATATTTCTTGCCTGGTGACTTCACCGGACTCATTAGTCAGAAGCTCTGATCCTTTCCTTCCAACCACGATCTGCAGAAATTGACTACAAATGGTATGAATCGAATGACAACTAGAGAAACCCATAATGGAACATTGACCCAATAAAAAGTTAATACAACATATACAAATCAAAAATGCCTGCGGATGCTAATAACGTGAGATTTGGAGAGCAAAACTGCACTGTAATTTTGTAAATTGGAATTCTGACACTGATATTAGCCTCTGAAACGGAAGAATAAGCGTGCTGGTATGCATGCACAAAATACAGCAGTTGCCAAATGTACCAGAACGTGGCCATTGGCTCAAACTTTTCTTGGATATTGTATCATAATGCTTCCATATAGCCCCCATGAAACACACAGCGCATAAATTTGCCAACAGATTGTGCTACCCACAACAGCAACATGCAGCAATCACTCACAAGTCATATCGTCGGGGAAATCCAACAAAAAATGGGACACAATTCGTAGCGTAGCCAGACGCGACGACGACTCACTAGGAAACGGTCGCAGTAAAAGCGTAAAACTGAAGCTAAGGGGACGCGGACGAATAAAATAGAGGGGCCGGGGGCGATGACTCACGAGGAACTGGTAGATGCTGAGGCTGGCGTCGACAGCGATGACGCGGCCGCGGTAGTCCTCCACCCGCCGCTGCACTGCGGCCCTCGGCGCGTGCTCCGCCAGCAGCTTCGTCAAGCCCTAGCGCGCGCCACGAACATAAAAAGGCTGTTACAGCGAGAGCCCTATCGAGAAATTGGAGCGGTGAACCACCAGAAACCGGGAGGAGCATACCTTGATTCCCATGGTGGCGGTGACTGACCGGCGGCGAGGAAGGCGAAGCACAGCGTGGCCGGGCGGCGGCGAACCTTCAGTTTCCCGCCTCGGGAGCCGGGAGAGAGAAGTGGAAGTGGATAAAACCCCAGGGGGTCTTGGGGCCCTTGGGCTGCTCATGGTTTTCTTTGCCTTTTGAGAAGGAAATAGATGTTTATGGGCTGGGCTGCTGCGGCCTATGAATGGGCTTTCATCTTTAGTTTCCGATTTCCGGCCCGTTATTTATAGGAAAAAGTTCATCTTGCCTCCCTCATCTGTAACCGAAGTTTGGTTTGGCTCCCTCATTTTGAATACCGGGTAAGCGACCTCCCTCATCTTACAAAACCGATCACTTTTCCTCCCTCACTGATTCCGGTTTTGACCGTTGACTTGCCGCGTCGCTGCCACGTCAGTTTCTGACATGTGGGCCTTGCTCCCCCATCATCCCCACCACACCTCACTGCGTTCACAGGGCGCCGGAAAACACCCCTCATCCGCCGCCCGTGAGCCGCCACCGCCAAGTTCTGCCACTTTGAAACCCTACGATCTGGCTGTTTTATTTACGATTTACGCTGAGTCAGCAGGGTCCACATGTCAGAAACCGACGTGGCAGCGACGTGGCAAGTCAACGGTCAAAACTGGGGTCAAACCAGTGAGAGAGGAAAAGTGACATGTTTTGTAATATGGGGGAGGTCGCTTACCCGGTATTTTAAAATGGGGGAGTGAAACCAAACTTCGGTTACAGATGAGGGAGGTAAGATGGACTTTTTCCTTATTTATAACCTTCTATTTTCTTTTTTTTTTCAACAGGACCTTATTAATCTTTCTTTGTATCAAAAAAAACTGATACGATCACTTCTAGACACGCATACACACATACTAACCGTACGAGCACCTCTGAACAGCACGTTCCTTCGAGTCCACAATATCTATTTTCTCTAAACCGGGTTGATTTGCAAGCCATTTGCTTCGGATAAGCTGATTCTCACATCACACCCTCTGCATTTGAAGTTCAGCGAAGATCGCTTGTCACTTGCGGCGTCATGTTAGGGCCTGTTTGATAGAGTTCCATCTCATTCGATTCTCTGAGAGAAATGATTCTATCGCTGAAAGTGATTCTCTGTGATTCTCCAGCATAAACTCTCAAAATCAGGATGGAGAATCACTTCACAAAATCAGGAAATACTACTTTTTTTTTCAGCTCCCATCCTTTTAGTTTATTTCAGAGAATTACTTCACAGAATCAACAGAGATCTACTTTTCTCTGGAAAATCGTTTGGCAGAGTTACTCTTGAATTCACCATAGAATCAGCTGCTCTACCAAACGGGGCCTTAATATTGGAGTATGGCTCTGTTCCTGTCAACTGTCAAGTTCTAACATTAGTCATAGGCGATTTGTCGTGAGCTTGCGTAGAGATGTTAGTGTGGAAGCAAAACTGTCTAAGCTCGTGTAAGAACATGTGCTTTGCATAAACTTTCCGTGAGATACTTCCATTCTTAAGCTATCCCTTTTCGGAATTTGTGTGGAGATAAAGATAAGTGTAGCGCCAAGAGTTGCACGGAACCAATTAGTGGTAGTAGGTGCCGTGCCGTTTCATGTGTGGCAATTGTATTCTGTCTTAGAGAGACCTCAACCACTTATCCCCTTTTTCATGCCGTATAGTATGAGATGCTTGCTCTCCATCGCTTTTTGCGTGTGATCTCGTGTCGGATCGCATGACTCACAATTTCACATCACATGCATTTGCCCCCCTCTTTTAATTTATTCCCGTGGGAATTAAAGATATTTTCTCTGAGATTATTTTCAAAAGAACGGAAATCACTAGTGATATCGAATCAGCATGTACTGTATTACATTCCTACGCGCAACACGTGCCAAATATTCAACTGGCCTCAAATAGACGGGACGATGCTTACTGTGCCGTCTGCGCGGCGAGATTAAATTAACGAGTGGGAGCTTACACGGGTGTGGCGAGCTGTGTGGATCACGTGCCTGCATTGCGAAGCTTCTTGATGCACGGTGGCAGGCTGGCAATGCACACAGGCTGCGGCCGTGGACCGGGTCCACGGCTCGCCGCCGGCGCCGTGTGACGGCGGAGACGGACAGCTCGGAGGCCTACGGCCACAACAAGCCCACAAGCCAAGCGCCCCCGGATCACGGAGGGCGCGGTCCCGGGTCCACCACGGTCGCATCACCCAAGCGGCCCGCCAGGCCGCCACACTTCTCCTCCCTTTCCGCTTTCCGTCCGCACAAAGGTCGCGGCGCGGGGCCCATCCCTTTTCGGGCCCCACGTGTAAGCGACCCGGCCCATCCGTATTTATACGCCAAGCGAGGAGGGTCGCAGACGGCAGCATCTCTTCCTCCTCCGTCGGGCGAGCGGCATCCGCATCTGCCTGCCCCCTCGGAAGTTGCGGGAAATCTCTCTCGGTCGGCTTCGCCCCCGCTCCCTCTCTCGCCGCCCCGCCGCCATGGAGGAAGCCAAGGGTACGTGCGCCTGGTGCATGGTCGGTGCTAGTTTGCTGTATGCTACGTTCCGCGATTGCGATTCCTTCGAGCTGTTGTGCTCAAGGAGGAATTCGGGATCCAGGAAGTGTGGAAATCGCGGGTTATATATGGGCTGGTGTGTGCTGCGCTGGTCTTGTCACTGAGCGCTGAGAGGCTTGGTCTTTGGTGGGAGGAGGGTGGAGTTCCGGGTTTCTAATTCAGGATGTGTCGTGGTTAAAGCAGGAAGTTGCAAAATTGGTGTTTGATGCGTGATGGGCCCGGGCTTGGTTTTAACTGGAGAATGGAGATAGTTTGCAGTGACAAAGGATAGATTTTGAGTATTGCAGTGAAAGGAGTAGAGTTTGGGTGGTTCTGTGCTCTTTGTAGCATTATGGGGGCGTTCCTTCTTCTGTTCAGGCAAGCACCCTGTTCGCCGGGGGCTCAATTCTGCTTTTCATGTCACCTGACACATGCTCAGACTAAAAAAATGCTTCCTTTCCATTCACTAGGATCATCACAAGTGATTAGTCTTTGATTTCTGTGTAGGATAATCGTAATACATTTGTTCCTTCCTAGCAGACTATCATGCTGGTAAATGAGAAAACAGAGCTCTACGTTTGCCAAGTTGTGAATTCCAGTACTGATAATGTAGCATAGATTTTGCATGGGGCTTTCTATATGAAAACTTGTGTACATGTGCATTATTGAGCAGCTAAGCTACTATAGAATCAACCTGGCACATTGACACATTGTCCATCTACCATAAATAAAGTTTTCCTGTCAATTTGTTTTCCTGCTTGGAATATCTTGCTAAAATAATCTATGTCCACCATTTTCCTTCGTGGCCTTGAGTTGTAGATAATTGCCTTCATAATCATCTTGCCTTCTTATGTGATTACATGGTTGCTATATTTCCTCATTCTTAATAAATAGTATTAACTGCCCATGATGGCTGAATAATATATTGTAGCTAGGTGTTTCATCTTTCTTTCTTTTTGGACTACACTAAATCTTAGTTAACTTCGATGATTCATATATAAGCTTGCTCACTTTACTGTAGTTGTGGAGTCCATGGACGGAACAATCTCAGTTGCTTCTGCATTTGCTGGTCATCAGGAAGGTAAGATTGTAGTTTCCTCATCCACTGGACTCTCTAGTCCCTGTTGCATTGCATGGCATGGCTCTCAACCAATAAGATCTATACATTCCTGCCTTTATTATGCACTATCAATTTAGCATTGTCAGAAACTAGTTGCTTACTTGAGCTTTGGTGCATCAAACAGCTGTACAAGACAGAGACCACAAGTTTTTATCGAAGGCGGTCGAAGAAGCATACCGAGGAGTTGATTGTGGAGACGGAGGCCCGTTTGGTGCAGTTGTTGTCCGCAATGATGAAGTAGTAGTTAGTTGCCATAACATGGTTTTGAAGCACACCGATCCAACCGCACATGCTGAAGTAACTGCGATAAGAGAGGTAGGGTGTTCAATGGACTACAGCTATAACTCGTGCCTCAAATCATAATTTGTGAACTGCTGACCTCCCAATTGCATTCCCCTTCCATGTTTTTGGTGTTGGTATGTTCTTGTATATGTGGGCTGTCTCGAATTCCATTCTAAACGTACATATATTAAGTTTACCAGACTCAAATTTAGTGGCAGTAACTTAAGATGACTCTGCGGTTGAGGTCTGCTAAAGCAAAACAAATCAATAGCTGAAAATTGTGTAGTGAGGGGCCAAAGACTAGTTCACAACACTGTTTTCTTCCCATTCACAGTACATGTGATGGACAGTTTGATGTATAATGGATGCTTTCAAGATCACTGGATAAAAAATGACAGTGTCAGGTCTGCCTGACCTTTGACCATATAATGCTGAAAATTCCTCTTTCACAGTATTTGTTGCATTGTGCAATAGTTTCTTTTTGTTGCTCGTATAATTCGATATCCATCTCATATAACCAATGTTTCTTTTGCATATACTAGGCTTGCAAAAAGCTTGGAAAAATTGAGCTGTCGGATTGTGAAATTTATGCATCCTGTGAACCATGCCCAATGTGTTTTGGTGCTGTTCATCTATCCCGGATTAAGGTCTGTTTCTTACCTTATTTTTCATATGATAGAATAAATACTGCATTACTAACTAGCAATCTTGTCCCTTGCTGTACTGCAGAGGCTGGTGTACGGAGCCAAAGCTGAAGCTGCTATTGCCATTGGGTTCGATGATTTCATTGCTGATGCTCTCAGAGGAACCGGGTACTACCAGAAGGCCAACATGGAGATAAAGCAAGCAGATGGAAATGGAGCCCTGATTGCTGAACAAGTCTTTGAGAAGACTAAAGAGAAGTTCCAAATGTATTGATAAATTCTTGGTGGATTTAACATTCCGATAGGCCTCTTATGCTCAAGAAGAATAATGCAACTTTCGTTATCATGTCATTTGTGGGCCATAAAACTGTCAATTTGAATATATTTGATTTCTAATTGTTCTGTTTCTGACAAACATGAACACTGTCAGTCCTTGTCCTTGTTCTCATTCTTAATTACCTATGGCATTTTTCTTGATTTTGAGTCATTCCGTTTGGCATATTGCCATTCCCATAGAAATGCAAAGATAAATTTCTTGGGTATTTTCTAATTTACATTCAAAACCATAAAAATGGTTTTACTTTCCAATAAGGCCTGAAACATAGCGATCACATTCACATATCAAAAATGGGAACAAGACAGGCAAGGTACACCAACAGTCATCTCATCTCGACGGCTATGTACAAGAAGCAAGCAGCACTCTAGGCACAAATAATCGCAAGAATAAGATATACATTGACTAACAGGACTCATACCATGAAGGAAGCTCCTTTGCAACAATACCAAGCAAATGTCTACCTACACTAAAACGAAGCCAACTTCAGAAAGGGATATATAAATTGGCTGGTGCTCGACTTATGTCTTGGTGCCTGCACATGCATTGCAGAAGAAGTGCTGCCGTCATAGCAAACTGGCGTCTGCCTACAATTGCTTCTGAGCTGTTCGCATGATTCTGGGATCACGGAGTTTGAATACCCTTCAATAAGCGAACAATTCCATGGATGTGGAGATTGCACACTGAGGGAAACATTGGACAAGCAAATGTTGCTGAAGTTATCACCTTGAATTCCCTCCAATGTGCCAGCAACACCAATATTGATGCCAACAATATCCTTAATTGTAATATTGCTTATCATGGGGAGAGCATTCCTGTCATATTTGTCATCGGGATGTTCGCCATAATTTCCAGTGATCCTGATAGCCATTGAAACATTGTCCATTGCCACATCTGCTATATATACATTCTTCACATAGCCTCCACGTCCTGGGGCTGTTTTGATTCTGATCCCATGCAGGGAGTTGACAATGCGGAGGCTCTCCGCCCGGACTTCTGATATGCCACCCGACATCTCACTTCCGAAGGCAATCCCTGCACCACCCCTTGTCTCTCCTGTGATGTTGCTTATGCTGATATTGGAGCTTGGTTGAGCAAAAGAAATGCCATACTCATCCCACCCGCTTTTAATGACAATAACATCGTCACCATTTCTGACATAGCAATGATTGATGCAGACGTTTGTGGACGAATCTGGATGGATTGATTGCACATGTTTATTAGTACCATAGGTGCAAATATGATAAATGGCTTTGCAGTGCCAACATAAGTTAAAAGTAAGCATATTCTTGCATCAACCTCTTAGCTACTGATTTGTAATAAATTTGGAGGGCTCAGATAAATTTGGAGTTCAAGCAAAGATATCAGGTTTATGCATATTGAAATTTGAGACTACCAGACACTTATGATAGCTTGTGCTCGTGTTATTTACTATCTTTAGCACTATGTGACAGCAATCTGAAGACCAAAAGCATGTTATCACTTCAAAAAACAGTTGCTTGCATATATTCAGAAATCCCATGTATATAAAAGAAAGGTAAATGAAATTTGGAAGCACGCCCCAAAGTCTGTTTGGCAACGTTAGTTTCCTAGTGCAGAACTAATTGGGGGAAAGGAGGAAACACGAAAACATTATAAATAACAGAATAAGGTTAGACATAAAAGAGAGTAGTGAATAATTAAAAGTGTCGCATTACCTGGATTAATGCCGTCAGTGTTTGGTGAATTCAAAGGCGCTAGGATTGTGACGTGCTGGACAAGCACTTGGCTGTTTATTTAGCAAAAGCACTCCAGATAATATATCTGTATTATGAATGAATTCTTATGTTTTACGTAATAGAAAGCAAGTGGCTATCTAGAGAACCAACCTGCAGTATACAGGGTGGATATTCCAAAACGGCGAGTTCTTGAAGGTCAAATTAGATATGACAACATTGGTAGAGTACATCAACTCAACAAGGTGTGGCCTAGTATAGTTCAGTGTGTGGTTGTGGAACCAGTCCCACCAAATAGCTCCTTGACCATCAATGGTACCATTAGCGCCTGTCCAAGAGTACCAACAATTAGAATGCTGGCAAGTTAACTAAATTGTATACTCAAAGAAAATGGTCATGCAATTATACTATTTACTAACCAGTTATAATTACATCTGTCAGATTCGACCCAAAAATCAGACTCTGGTGTCGTTTTCCAGGAAGCTCTCTACCTCGTCCATAGGATGGAAGAGGATCAATAACTGGCCAATCAGATGAATCCTGCAGAATGCATTCAGCGCATTATAATGGAAGTATATTCATCAATGATAGTGGCGTTCAAGGAGGAAAAAAATGGTAAATTCCTAAACTTTTAAGGATTTTATTAGAGCATCCAAGAAATATATCATATGTTATTGCCTGTTGTTCCCTCTATGGTTCCTTAAAAGAGAATTAGATCATGATAGCATTCAGTAACATAAGGTTATATTGTTCATTTGCATAACGGAATAGTTATGACTCATATTTGGAATATAAATTAGCAGTGTGCAAAATTTGCAAGTCATCTTACCGAAGATCCAATTATCACGGCATCCTTGTCCAGTGACAAAGTGAGATGGCTGATCAGATTAAAACTCCCTGTCAGCCACCTTCCTGCAGGCACAAAGAGCTGCGCGCCACCCTTGTCCGCAAATGAATTGAGATAGAAGATTGCATTCTGGAATGCTTTTGTATTAACAGTTACACCGTCCCCAACAGCGCCGAATTCAGTTATTGTGACACTGTGAGGTCGATATACATTCGGTGACATTTCTTTGCAGTATATGCCAGATACAGTGGACCATTGAGTCTCAACCATGGTTGTGAAAACCAGAAAGACTTGAAATAACTAGCAGAAGTTCCAAATAAAAATAGAAAATCAGTTGACGTCATGGATACCCAGTGCTAATAGTTATTAGCACCATTAAAACAGATAA
Organism: Echinochloa phyllopogon; assembly: GCA_033239725.1. Taxonomy (NCBI): domain Eukaryota; kingdom Viridiplantae; phylum Streptophyta; class Magnoliopsida; order Poales; family Poaceae; genus Echinochloa; species Echinochloa phyllopogon. The sequence goes on along the minus strand of BTCW01000009.1, from coordinate 1,651,236 downwards.
CATGAAGTAACTTCCAGCGGTGACCATACTACAGAATAGTGCAAATTGACCTGAGTTATGCATTTGAAAACAAAAATCTACTTTGACCTTAATGAATCTGATTTTTATAGCACCAGAACACTCCACGACACTGAAGAGGGCCAGCTAAGTTATGGTAGCTTTCTCTCGCGTTATGTGTATTGAAATACATCCTCCACAAAATCGCATCCAAAAGATACTACGCAACCTCACCTGTTATCACAACACTATGACTATAGTTGCTATGTGCAATAGTGGATCAAGGTGACACTAGGGATGATATGAGATTCTGATCTTGGGCTGCAGCATTTTGTCAAGTATTCAGAACATGATCCCATTTTTTTCGAGGACATAACATCCTACCAATTTTGCAAAAACAGCATTTGAATCAAGTGACAGGGAAAACAGTAGGAACATGAGCCTCCAAATCGCAACATGACTAGGATGGATCACGCGGCAATGCCAGCCAAGGGTAGAAAACGCCATGCAGGAATGCAGGGATCGATCTATCACGATTTCACTCCCTTGGACCATGTGGCAATGCCATCACATATGAGAAATGAAAATCTCAACAAACAAAGACGCGCATATATAGCTCCTGGATGAACACCGGCAATCAGCAAGAGCAGAAAGGGCAATGGCGCTGTTGGACTCCCCTCACTAAGCGACACCCCATCCGCCGAGACCGAGAGATGAAGTAGTAGCCAGTAGGGCGGGTAAGGTAAGGTAAACAGTGGAAATGGGCACTCACAGATGCAGATCTCCTCATCTTCCCCGGCGAGATCTTGGTCGTCGTCCTGAACCAAGAGCCCCCTCCTCCTGAGTGCCCGCGCGCGTCCCCGCACGCCTCTTAACTCCGGTCAAGACAAGAGACGAGCGCAGAGCCTTTAATGCGGCACGCCGCCGTGGCTGGACCGCCTGCGAGAGCCGCAACAACCAGAGGCCAGAGAGACCCATCAAGAAAGTGACGAGAGGCGTGCAAACAGTGGGCGTACGGGGCAGGGATGAGGAGCCACCCACCTGCCACCAGGACAAGCCGGTCGATCGCCAGGCACGGCAGACCGGGGAGGGGATCAACGACGCCCTCTCCTCTGCTCTGCTCCTGCTCGCGGTCGCGGGGGAGGAGGAGGAGGAGGGAGCAGCAGCCCGGGACCGGGAGTGAGTGAGTGAGGGGAGTGGGAGCAGGCAGAGTCGAGTCGAGTGCAGGGGAAAAGGGCGCAGGGACCCAATTCAATCATGCCACGGTGTGCAGTGCAGGGGCGGCGTGGGCGGCTGACTCCATTGGGGCCGGGGTGTGCCCCATCGCGGTAGCCCTGCGCGCGCTTGGACGGTGATGGTGGTGGTGGTGGCGGGGGCGAGGACCGGAGCCTCCTGGCCGGGTCAAAGCAGAGCCGAGCCGAGCCGAGCCGATCAGGGGAAGGTGAAGCCCTTTTTATACCGAGGAAGAGGGAGCCCGAGGAGACGAGACACCACCTCTGACAGGCCGGGCCCGCAGAGGAGGAGCCCAGGCCCAGCCCATGCGGCGGCAGCCTTGGGCCTTGGCCTGCCTCTGGTACGGCGGCGCGTCAGCTCGTGGTCCAACGGCTGAGGGAGGGTGGGGCCCAGTAGCAGCGGCAGTGAGAGACAACGTGGTGTGCTCCTCCGGCTTTTCTCCTCACTTGTGGCTCCTGAAATGGCGCCAGCCAACAGCCGCACGGCTTGGGTTGTTTGGCCGCCCAAGGATAGGAATCTTCTCCTTCGGATTCCATGCTCCCAACGGGCACGAGCGTCCAAAACGGCTGGCGCCATCCCATCCCATGCATATCCTCGATATGGGACGGCGGCATCCCGTGTTGCTCTTTGCTCTCGTCATCGCCGTACTTTGGTCACTTTCAGTTTAACGGCTTGATCCATGGAATCCTCCAACCCAAACTGTTCTTTGTGGTATCCTTTTACGGGTGCTTTTGGCAAGATATCCTTGTTAACTCGTATGCCTTTTTCATTACTGGAGTAGTACCAAGTTGCGAGGTTCCTTTTCGACAGCCTGGTAATGTAATCGGTGTGTGTCGATCGATCATTCGGGACAGTGTCAGTGTCTGCCCGGGGTCTCTGCTGCTTGCGTGGAGATGGAGCGCAGCTGCTGCCTTCTCTGACCTGGAGGGCATGGCAATGGCAATGAGCATCCCCGGCTAACAGAGCTCGACACTAATAATTAAGATCGCTGCCGCGGCTATCTGGCACAAGCATCTGCCGCGCGTGTCCACATTCTTCGTCTGCCCTGCTTCCTAAGTTCCTATGCAATGAGACTCTCTGTACGTACAGTGACAGTCGCGTAGTATCATCCATACACGCTCGCGAAACCGGCAGAAATGTTCAGAAAAGAAAGCGATAGCACGCATGCGATTTTATTGGGGGGTTTTCACGAAAAATACAGGGATGGAGAAGGACAAAAACTAACAGAAGAACTTTGTCTTGTGTGTTTGTATGCACATGCATGCCGCCGCAGTCATGCCTGCTACCTCACGGCCTCATCACGCAGAAACAGTGAAAAGATTCATGGCTCTTGCCACCTTCTTGGCATTCCAACCGTTGCTGTCCGGCGCCAGTGTCGTCTCGTATCGCAACGCAAATGACAATGCTGGATTGCTAGATGCATGCCGGGCTCTCTGGCCCTCCAATTTCCAAGTCGCTGTCTGTCAGGCACAGGCTCCAAAAGGCGCTCGTCTTGGCTGCCCGAGTGTTTGGACATGCAGTTAGCTTAGGCAAATGCATGTCTGCGTCAAGCCAAAGGCTCTGAAACTTTTGCGATTGGTAGGGTAAGTAACGGCACTAGCTGCAGGCCTGCAGCAGTAGCAGCAGCTGAGCTAGCTGATGAGAGCCTGAGACCCGCAGAAGCGGCAGGGCCCCTTGGCTAGCGCACGCGGATGTGACTATGTGAGGCAGAGGCAGAACCAGCCTTGCCGTCCGGCCGGCCGATTATAATTAAGCTGCGCAACGCATGGCCATTATGCTAACAGCGGGGTCCTTTCCCTGTGTACAAAGTACTGCTGGTAATCAATCGGCATTAACGCATGCAGCAACGAATTAAGTACCAGTAGTCTTAAAGGCGAAGAGTTGTTAAATATCACAGCGAGATTGACACTTTGTCAATGATGGAGCTGAGATCAACAGTTTGGGGGAGGGAGAGCTGGCACTGTAAACTTTTATATCATATATAAGAATGCATGGTTGTGCATGTGGGTGACCTAACCTCGCAAAGCTACACAACAGCAGACAAGAGGTAGGCTCCACGGATCGATTAACCAGCATGATCGCATGCATCTAGAAGTAATTGGAGAGATTATGCGAGAGAAGGGCAATGATTGAAGGGGAAAGAAATGTCCCATGCTATGCTGCCATGCATATATGCATGGACGATGCAACCGTTGGTCGGTCTTGTAGCATGGATTGACATCGTCCGTTCCTTATGGACGAGGCAACGACACATGAAGCTTGATCCAGATCTTGCCAAGAACGCTCGTCAAGTCTGGATTTTGTTCGGCAGGTATGGGGGTGGGTGCCGGCAGAAAGACAGCAACCCACGCAGTCTCGTTACATTCATCCATTGTGACTGGGACTGGGAGGTGTCGGATTTCAGATGAGGAAGAAGAGCTCAGCAATCCTAACATTTAGCAATTCAGATGTAAAAGAATCCATTGCAACAAGCAAAGAAATGATGTAGTTCTGACTCATTAGTAGGTTGAGTTCTTTTTCTTAGGCGTCTTTGTCCTCCTGCATATAAATTAACTAGTGTATCTCCCATGCATGCTCCTAGCTACGCTGAATGGATTGAATTGTATCCCCTTTCTTCGTTTCTTTGAAAAAAGAAAAATTGGATCCCCTATCTTTCTGCCCCTGCACTAGCAAATGCTACGGCCATAGCAATGCTGTGCATCTGCATGCCTTGTCACTTTGTCAGTGGTCACCAATGATTTCTGAATTTCTGAACCTAGGAGCTATCCTACTGCTATAGGATCAGGGGCACCTGCATGATATCTGTTTCCGCAGCAGGCCACCAGCTGCATGTGTTCAGCAAGATGTCATGCACGGATTTCTGATTCCAGTTCAACTCAAATGACAGGAGGGACAGGATCCAAAATTCCCAAACCTGCCCTAAAAGAAATACTCCGTATATAGCATGGCCAATTTGACCAATGAGCTCATCTGTTTTCAGCTCTAGAGCGCCTAAGGGCGTGTTTGCTTGTCTTCCCTGCTGAGCCAGGTTGCACCGGATGAACCAGGCTGGCCATAGCCAGGCTTGGCGCATGCAAGGCGTGTCTGTTTGGTTGCATGGTTCATGTGAGCCAGGCTGAGCAGATCTGGTGTTTGCTTGTATGCATGTACAACAAATTCAAACATGATACAATGCAGGATGGTGTTTGCTTGCCTGCATGTAGGTTGGTAGCCTCACCTTTTGCATACATGGGTGAGTTTACCACCAGTTTATTCAGGGAGTGTAGATACACATGTTTGAAACAATTGTTACAACAGTTTAGCCACAAAAATTACAGTTACTAAAGCTTGGACTAACATGATTGCAATATGTACTAATCTAACTACATTTTCCAATTTGCACCACCCATCTGTCTCACTTCTTGAGGTCTAACAGATGCTCCAATCATTCTTCAAATAGTCTCAATGGAGATATTCTCACATATGGAAGCAAGATAGAACAAATCAAAGTGCAATGTATGGTCAGATAAGCAAATCAAAAGCTATTTTTTCTTATGGAAACAAGATAAGAAGAAATCATTGGCAAGGGCCTATGCTCAGATTACAATAACAAAAGCTATTTTCACTTATAGAAGCAAGATGAAAAAATCAACCTGTATGGGCAGATTACCAAAACAGCATGCTCAAAAAAAAATGAAGAACATCATTGGCAATGGCACATGCTCAGAATTACCAGAACAATAGCATAACAACACAGAAATAAATGACATCATTGGCAATGGCACGTGCTCAGAATTACCAGAACAATAGCATAACAACACAGAAATAAATGACATCATTGGCAATGGAACATGCTCAGAATTAGCAGAACAATAGCATAACAACACAGAAATAAATGACATCATTGGCAATGGCACATGCTCAGATTAGCAGAGCATCATTGGCATCACTATGGTTGATCCAGGAGTGTCTCATGCACAACAGCTAAGTCACAAATAAGTTACAAGTCCAAATAGATTAGCAGCAACTATAGTGCCATGTAGTCAATTACTAACTATAAGCTATAGCTAGCAATAGAGATGAGCAAGTTAGCTGCACAAAAGAATGCAGGATCAGATCAACTGCACAAGTTCAAGCAAAAGGTGATAGAAGGCACCAGGAGGGTATCAACCTCTCTACTCAGGAGAAGCCACAATCTGACTAGGAGGCTCACTGCACAAAAAAAGCCACCATCTGATCGGCAGGCTAACTGCACAAAAGTATGGATCAACCAGCAAGAGACCATCACCCTCTACTCATAGTAGTGCCTGGCCAAGAAGGTCCTCAGCCACAGCACACGGTGAGAGTCACTCATCTTGACAAAGGCAGTACCATGAGCCTTGTGATCAAGCAGGTGAGAATAGGCAGCCATCAATGCTTCCTCAGCAAACCCAGGCATGAACATAACTGCCTCATACAGCCCTGGGTGCACATCCTCAACCCTGGTGGAACGAATAGCATCTGCCACATTGTTCACAACATCTGTCATACCACACATGACAACAACATCCCCCTCACTAAGCATGGACCTTTTCCTCTTGCATCCTGCATCAGACCCACTAACAGGACCAGCATCTTGAGTCTTGGTTGCCTCTGCAAACACCTTAGGAGCATCATCCACCTTAGTCCCTTCTGTGTCCATCTTCAGTGTGCTCTCAGCAAAGTCAGATGGGGTGCCCAGTGCCTCACCAGACCCCATGGCAAACTTGCTTGTTGCCAAACCATTACCAAATATGATCTCCATCTGCTGGTAGTTCTCAATGGGCTTGTTCAATAGTTCAGCATCCTTGGGGTGTGCCTGCAGTTAGAACAAGAGATGTTAGCATCAGGACATAACAAAAATTACTAACAGGTGCACAAGTTGGTAGAGTAACACACCTTGATATGCCCATTGTAATGCTCATCCTCCAAAGTGATCATCCAAAGGTCCTCATCCCACAAGGCTCCACTAAGTTCCCTCAGCTTAACCACCCTAACCCACCTCTGCCTCCACTTGCGCAGGTGGTTATACACCTGGGTGCCAGTAACATCAACCCCTGCAAACTCCTACAGTGCCTTGGCAACTTGGTTCAAGTGCACTTCCTTGAACCCTTTGTCAGTTCTCACTCCACTAGAGATCAGCTGGCACATGCAGCGAAGCACAAATGCCGACATGACATTAGTCCACCTCATAGCCCTAGCCTGCTGCCCAGCACCAGCAGCCTGACCAGCCTGGGCACCGGCGCCCGCAGCCTGAGCAGGTTGGGCACCAGCACCAGCAGGCTGACCAGCTTGGCCAGCAGCAGCAGCACGAACAACAGCATCAGGTTGGATAGCAGCAGTGGCGGCGGCATCGGCAGCCGCGAGCTCCTCAACCAAATCAAATTCAGATTGGGCCATCTCCTAATGCCAATTGTGCAATTCAACTTAGGGAATAGGAAGGAAGAAGGATAGGGTAGAGTTATGTGAATCAAAAGGGGAGAAACACAATCATCATTGCATAATGCCATTGCCTCAAATTAAAATATGAAATAACAGATGCACAATCATCATTGCATAATGCCATTGCCTCAAATTAAATGAAATAACAGATAAACAATCATCATTGCATAATGCCCTTGCCTCAAATTAAATTATGAAAGAATAGATAAACAATCATCATTACATAATGCCCTTGCCTCAAATTAAATTATGAAAGAACAGAGAGAATAAATAACATCATTGCAAATTGTCCAGTACCTCAGTTCAGAAAAAAAGAGATAATAACTAACATCATTGTAAATTGTCCAGTACCTCAGTTCAGAAAAAAAGAAATAATAACTAACATCATTGCAAATTGTCCAATGCCTCGGTTCAGAAAAAAAAGAGATAAAGTTTAACATCATTGCAAATTGTCCAATGCCTCAGTTAACAAACAGGACCAGCCAATATCAAGCATTGTACAACACAGACTTAGGAGATGGCAAAGAACAAACATACAAATAACATAGTAGACAATACATCAGCCTAGCACATAGCACTAAGTGTGAGAGTGGCCCCTACTGGCCCACATTTGATTAGCCCAATCATCTCTAAGTGAGGATCAGGCTGAATTATCTTCCATAGCAACCCCATGTCCATTAGGTTCATTATTGTTTGGAACCCAAGTAGCCTCTGGAGGAACAACCTCATCTATACCATGTCCTATAATCCAATTATGTAAAATACAACATGCAAGGACCACTTTTACTTGTGTCTTGTAAGGATGAAATGGTTTGTTGTCAATCATGCGGAACCAATTTTTCAAAGCCCCAAATGCCCTCTCAACAGTCACACGTAAACTTGAATGCCTCAAATTGAACAACTCTCTTGCATTGGTTGGATAGTTTCTACCACCATACTCATTAAGATGGTATCTAGTGCCCCTGAAAGGAGGAAGGAACCCAAGCCGACATGCATATCCAGCATCTACTAGGTAGAATTTATGCAACATTCCATGTACTTAGGTCTATATTCTAATAATGTTCCACGAGTTTTGGTGAGTATATGGTGTGCAGGTACACAATTCAGCAAACATGGACTAAGGGGGGTAAAAGTGGCCATTTCGGCCAAACCACTTGGATCGGCTGATCCACCCCCCTTAGCCCATTCATATATGACACACCACCACATGGGAAAACACACTCAGAGGCCGCACGGATCGCTGACGTCGTCAATCCGGAGCAAAGAAGCACAAACCGACTAAACCCAGCCCATGGGAAGCAATCCTGGACGTCCACAACACATAGTCGGTGCAGCAGAGGTCAACCGGGCACTGGGCCCAGTTTGCCCGAAGGGCCCAGTTTGTCCGAACTGGGTAACCGCCTCAAAACCAACCTCCAGAGCCAATCCAGGCCGTGGAGCACCAAGGCGGTGCATTTGGACGGTTCGGCCGAACTGACCAGTTCGGCCGAACCTATCCAGTTCGGCCGAACTGGCCGGGGCACCCCCCCCTCGGTGCCTTGGCCGGTGCTCTACCTCAACCGCCTCTCCCACCTATAAATAGAAGTGTTCTCCTCACTTGTAACACACACCACTTGGGAGCAAGTCTCCATTCCCCTCTTCCAAGATGTAGAGTTAGGCTAGTCTAGTTGGGAGTTAGAGTCAGAGTCGAGCTTCGCTCGGGGTTCCGGAGTCGTCTTCTGGAGTTCTGGTAAAGCTCTTGTATCTTTTCCTTTCCTTTATGCAAGACTCTGAGCATTTAATATATTTATCTTCTGCATTTACTTGAGTTATTTATTATGCATTTATTTCACGAGTAACTGTAGAATGTCTAGTCTTGGTTATATGCTGTTGTAGTCTGTCTCTATAAGTTCTCTCCTTAGTCCTTTATCTCAGCTGGTTCCTTGTCTCTGCTCAATTCTTGCGGTGTATTGTCACTGGGGTATTGACAGGGTTGCTTGCTCTTTCTAGTAGAGTAAGTAGTTGTTGACTAGTGTAGGAGTGGTTCCTAGATTAATCAATGACCTTGGAATGCTCCTGAGCTGGCACGGAGGTGGTAACCGTTAGGTGGTGACAGCCCTATACGGCCTTCGTATCCCATCACGCCTGGCTCGGCCCGTAGGCTCCCCGTAAGATGACGGATGTTGGTGGCACCCCTTCTCATCCCTTTCTGTGTGTCGCTGGCTCCGTTCCCGATGTTGAGATAATATAACTAGGAAAAGAACCACAGATGTCATTCTCCATGCTAGCCGTAACTTTTGCTAGAGATATCTCAAGGTCAGTGAAAGTATATAGGAATCCTTTCCTGACTCGTTGTCCTCCCACTAGCTAGACTGCTCTTCTATCTCTATCCTGGACTTCTCCTTGTGTGTGTCGCTTGCATATCACTCCTATCCTATCCTTTACCCCCGCCTTGTTAGCCGGTACTTTAGTTAGTAGTTACATCCTTGTCAATAGTCAATACTCTTTATCCAATGCTTCCCTATGGAAATAAATACGATACCTAGGAATACTCCCGGGTGAAATGCTACATCGGTATCCGTGCGCTTGCGGATTTATATCTGTATCGTAAGAATACCAATGAACACTCCTTGCACCATTACCGGGATTCACAATCCTGATAGTGGACCGTAAGAAGTGTCAACAAGCATTTCTGGCGCCGTTGCCGGGGAAGCAATTGGCGAAAGATATTGATGATTGACATTGGTGTCTACTAATTTAATCTACCGCTAGCATTATCGGATCACCCCTGTTTGCTTGAGTTTGTTTCAAACAGGAGAAAAGCAGAGAGCCCAGGGTGCCCGATCATGCAGGATTCATCAATTTTTGCCCCTGTCTACTGCGATGCACGTGCAAGTTTTAGAAGAAAAATCCTAACAGGTATGTGTTTAAAACACAAAAATATATACATTATCATCATGTGTATCCTGGAGGAACGATCATCGTCAAGGAAGAAAAGAAAATCAAATGTGACGGACGAATGACGCTGCATCACCGCAATTCTGTCTCAAATTGTTGGTAATGGCGAGAAAAATCAAGGTATGTGAGGTAGTCCAGCTCTTAGACTTTAAATTTTGAGCTTTATCCTTTAAATGTTTGCATTATCCACTGCATGTTTGCTTTGAATCACTTAATTTAGGAACTCATGCATTCCATCACCCCATTTTTTCCCAATCCACTGCATATTTCTCATTCTTGCATTCGCATTCATTCGCTCCCCATCATCACTTTGCATAAAAAAAAGAAATTAAAAAAACATAAAAAAAAATTCAAGCAACCGCTGGTTTTAGACCAAGGTGTGCGTTTGTCTGCAAGCTCTCAATTCGAGGCTGGTGGCCAAACTTCACCTGGCCTGGCCAGCTTTCGCTCATCTTTGCGCTCCGCGCAAGAGAGGAGACGTACTCTACGCCTCCGCTCCTTTGCCGCTCCACTAGCTTGGTTTGGAACCCATTGTTGCAATACTGTCTACACCCAAGCTAGCTCCGCGGCATCCCACTAGTTGGCGTGTTTGAGAGCCGATCCCCTTTGCCACACCCACGACCATGTATTCTTACACGACGACATCAACACGGAGGAAGACTCAGCCAACTACGTGCAGTCACGTCAGCGTAGTGCCATCACCGTTTGCATCAGTTCTGAAAGACTTCATCATCAGATGCCAACGGTAGGCACGCAAAGGTATGTGAAAAGGTTTTTGCTTTTTACCTAATAAATTAAAGCAAAGTCCATCGGTTTCCATATGCTAATCTTCATGTGGATATTTCTTGATGCTTTCATGCTCTCTCTATTTATTTTGGTTTGCTCTGGTTTGAATGTGATCTCGCGAATACATTCATAAGCTATTTGAATTAAGCATGGTGCTTAGGTTAATTAGGTTTCTTTAATCAAATTAGACATGGTGTCATGTTTGATTAATGAACCTTTAGAGCAATACTTTTATGGATATTGGTTGCATGTATGGACTAACCCCTGTAGAAAAAAATCATCAAATTTGAATGGGAAGTCCCCAAATCTACTTCACATCGGAGATGAGCCACGACCGCTGATACATTTGAAGCCCAAGGCGGAATAATGTTCCCAGGTATGCATTTCTAGTACAATTACAAATAACCTGGAACAGGAAGTTGCATCACCCGAGGCATTCTCTCCGGATCGGACGGTGACAAGAACAATTGAAGGAAGGAGAAGTCCCGCTCATGGACTTAAACAAGAGCTCTCACCACGAGGCAAACCGGTATGTATCCCATATTTCCCTTTCCAAAATTTTAATTCCATCACTGCATTTGCATGTTTCCCTTTCCGAATGCGAATCACTCTTGCATTAGAATTAAGAGATAGCAAAAAGGAAAATTCTTGGGCAATGGTTGGCTCAGCTAATCTCTCTAGTTCGGCCGAGCCTACCCCTACGCCTACATGTGCACCAACCTGTAAGGATATGTTAAGGGAAACCCAGATGAGTATAGTCGGCCAGATACACCATTCACGTCCAAATCCTTTCTTCCTGTGTCAAATTCTCCATCTGCAACATTCTTTCACCCAGCACTCAACGCATCCATCCATCCAGAGCCAAATTTCGTGCAAACCCCATACTTGGTCAGATCGGCCGAGGGTCTCATCCTCGACCGATCCTAACCTGCACCTTCTACCATGAAATTTGCCCCAACCAGCACAAAAACATGATCTCCACCACTCCACATGTCGGCACATTCATTCCATCACAATCATGGCAGCATGGGAGTGGTGTGATCATTTTGATCCTTTGGTCATGTTATTCTGTCCACAAAAATCCACCAAAGTTCCCATGTCTTTGTGCTGGACGAGGCTCGTAAGAGGAGGCCAATAGGTTGAACATCACAGTGGTTCAGTCGAGTCATGGTGATTCAACCGAGTTCCTCCTCCTCTCACTCGCCTATGGGTGACACTCTGGATGCATGGAGAAAACGTGCTCCAATCAGGTTTGCACTTGTACATTCTTTGAGCACATCTCTCGCATTTCTTTGCAAAGATTGATTCACTTGCTTGATTAAAAACAGAAAAACAACAAAAACATTTCCTTTGTTCTGATCATTATGCTGCTTCATGAAAACGGTTTATGGAGGCTAAATCCATGTAAGAGTGACAAACCCCAAATAACTAAATGTTGAACCTTGATCCTATAGTCCCTCAGGTATTGTCATTCTAACATTTTGCAGGCATCATCTCGTGGTCTCTATTCCTAAAGACGATCAAGCACATTCGGTACACGAGCATTGGTGAGGCTAGGGACACTCCCCTACTTCGTCACATGTCTCGGCACCGATGAATGCCAACTCAGAGATCACTGACACCGATGTTCCAAGCCAAGCTTGGGGGAGGACCCTCACGAGGTAAGTCCCAATCGTATCATTATAAGCTGCATCTTTGATCTGGTTTTGCTTTCATTTTAGTTTGAATAATAATAAAAAAAATATCAAAAATATTTGCTTTCGAATAAATAACTCCCAACTATGCATGGAATGAATCATATGCCTCTCACTTTGGAAATGATGAATAGTTGCTCTGTCATTAATTTTGCAGGTACTTTGTTTCAACTAGTTGCTTATTTTGTGCTTGAATTAGTTGGCATGAGTAATAATGAACCTGAAAACCTTGTGGGAGCACATGCTTTATTTCAAGTTTAAGTTGTTGTGGGTATTGATATAGTGAGAATTTGGTTAAGTTCTAATTCTGCTCTTAGTACGGGGAAAATCTCGGAGATTTATGCTTTCAAAATGAAATAAGTTCCTCATTGGTCAAACTACCTACCAGCGCCATATGATAAACTTAGTTGAAAATTTCTACTCATATGCTGCTTGTTATCTTAGTGAGCTTTGTCAAATTGTTGTGACCTTTGAGTGAAGCTTTCATACTCTTAGAGATCGAGATCCACGTACACACACCACTTCTCACTTGCAATTCCTACACTGGGAGTTAGCAAACATTTTCCATCATCACAACAACAACAACAACATAGCCTTTTGTCCCAAGCTAGTTGGGGTAGGCTAGAGGTGAAACCCAAAAAGTCAAAAAAAAAACAGGAAAAGAGTTAGAGGAAAGCAGAAAAGAATGCAAAGATCACGGCTCAGGCACATTAATTGCTAGTCTCCAAGCGCTCCTATCCATAGCTAAATCCTTAGAGATATTCCACTCTTTAAGGTCTCTAATAACCGACTCGTCCCAAGTTAGTTTGGGTCGACCTCTACCTCTCTTAACATTATTGGCCCGCTGTAGAACCCCACTACGCACCGGCGCCTCAGGAGGCCTCCGTTGGACATGTCCGAACCATCTCAACCGATGTTGCGTCAATTTCTCCTCAATTGGTGCAAACATTTTCCATCATCCATCCACAAAAATAAAATGCTCCATGTTCTATGATTTTCCTCTCCAAATATTCTTGATATAGACATGGGCTATGCAAAAAGAAAAGCATGCCAAAAAAGCATGGCAAAAATAAGAGAAAAAGAAAAGCATGCCAAAGAGCATGGCAAAAAAAGAAAGAAAGCATGCCAAGTGGCATGACAAAAATATGAGAATAAAAGATAGCCCATGTTCTCGAAAATAAATCAAGGAGAGGGAAATCCATCCAAGGAGTTCCACCATATTCCATTCCACCATACTCCACTCCATCATATTCCACTCCATATATTCCACACACATGCACTTCTCGATCTTAAGGTATGATTTGTTTCCTCAGAGATCCAGTCTTTGACTTAGCAAAATATAAGATGCATGCATGCCTTCATCCTTTGTCCCTGAGCCACACAAAAAGCCAGATTAGATGTTAGGATGAAAAAGAAGGCACAAGCCTTTGGCGAGGATTCAAATACACTTGAGTGATTGAGTGTGCCATTGAGGAACAATTTGAAGTTTTCAAAACTTGTGAAAAACTCCGAGATGGGATCCTGAAAAGAGTAGAGTGGAATAAAACTGAATTCAATCTGTTCATCCTTTCAACCGCCCAAGATAAGGAGATTGCTATAAGCCCCATAGGTAAAAAGGCGAATTAAAAACTTTGCCTATGATTCAAGTATTTTTGAGCACTAGTTGTTTATAAAGTTACTTGCAAAGTAAATGACATTGTAGCAACTCCTGATCCACCGAGCCTAAGTTTATATCTTTGCTCGAGGACGAGCAAAGAGCTAAGCTTGGGGGAGCTTGTTGGCGGTCATTACAACCCAAATCCGACCACCAATACTCGGGAATAAATGAGGTTTTATGCAACATTCCATGTACTTAGGTTTATATTCTAATAATGTTCCACGAGTTTTGGTGAGTATATTGTGTGCAGGTACACAATTCAGCAAACATGGACTAAGGGGGGTAGAAGTGGCCATTTCGGCCAAACCACTTGGATCGGCTGATCCACCCCCCTTAGCCCATTCATATATGACACACCACCACATGGGAAAACACACTCAGAGTCCGCACGGATCGCTGACGTCGTCAATCCGGAGCAAAGAAGCACAAACCGACTAAACCCAGCCCATGGGAAGCAATCCTGGCCGTCCACAACACATAGTCGGTGCAGCAGACGTCAACCGGGCACTGGGCCCAGTTTGCCCGAAGGGCCCAGTTTGTCCGAACTGGGTAACCGCCTCAAAACCGACCTCCAGAGCCAATCCAGGCCGTGGAGCACCAAGGCGGTGCATTTGGACGGTTCGGCCGAACTGACCAGTTCGGCCGAACCTATCCAGTTCGGCCGAACTGGCCGGGGCACCCCCCCCCCTCGGTGCCTTGGCCGGTGCTCTACCTCAACCGCCTCTCCCACCTATAAATAGAAGTGTTCTCCTCACTTGTAACACACACCACTTGGGAGCAAGTCTCCATTCCCCTCTTCCAAGATGTAGAGTTAGGCTAGTCTAGTTGGGAGTTAGAGTCAGAGTCGAGCTTCGCTCGGGGTTCCGGAGTCGTCTTCTGGAGTTCTGGTAAAGCTCTTGTATCTTTTCCTTTCCTTTATGCAAGACTCTGAGCATTTAATATATTTATCTTCTGCATTTACTTGAGTTATTTATTATGCATTTATTTCACGAGTAACTGTAGAATGTCTAGTCTTGGTTATATGCTGTTGTAGTCTGTCTCTATAAATTCTCTCCTTAGTCCTTTATCTCAGCTAGTTCCTCGTCTCTGCTCAATGCTTGCGGTGAATTGTCACTGGGGTATTGACAGGGTTGTTTGCTCTTTCTAGTAGAGTAAGTAGTTGTTGACTAGTGTAGGAGTGGTTCCTAGATTAATCAATGACCTTGGAATGCTCCTGAGCTGGCACGGAGGTGGTAACCGTTAGGTGGTGACAGCCCTATACGGCCTTCGTATCCCATCACGCCTGGCTCGGCCCGTAGGCTCCCCGTAAGATGACGGATGTTGGTGGCACCCCTTCTCATCCCTTTCTGTGTGTCGCCGGCTCCGTTACCGATGTTGAGATAATATAACTAGGAAAAGAACCACAGATGTCATTCTCCATGCTAGCCGTAACCTTTGCTAGAGATATCTCAAGGTCAGTGAAAGTATATAGGAATCCTTTCCTGACTCGTTGTCCTCCCACTAGCTAGACTGCTCTTCTATCTCTATCCTGGACTTCTCCTTGTGTGTGTTGCTTGCATATCACTCCTATCCTATCCTTTACCCCCGCCTTGTTAGCCGGTACTTTAGTTAGTAGTTACATCCTTGTCAATAGTCAATACTCTTTATCCAATGCTTCCCTATGGAAATAAATACGATACCTAGGAATACTCCCGGGTGAAATGCTACATCGGTATCCGTGCGCTTGCGGATTTATATCTGTATCGTAAGAATACCAATGAACACTCCTTGCACCATTACCGGGATTCACAATCCTGATAGTGGACCGTAAGTAGTGTCAACATGCATCAGCAAGAATTGTGGCATCATGTGCTGATCCCTCCCAACCAGCCAAGACATATGTGAATTTCAAGTCAAAATCAACAGCAGCTAGCACATTCTGGGTGGTATAGTGCTTCCTGCCCCTAAATGCTGATTGAATCTTTGCTGAAACTTTAACATATATATGGGTGCCATCTATTGCCCCAATGCAATCCTACATTTTAACCCAACAAGTATTGTTACATTACATGCACACATATATTCAAGCACTAATGTTAACTCTATGTCTAAGCCATTACCTTGAAATATGGATACCACCTGGGGCTGTTAAGTATCTTAAGGGGTGTGTCATTAGATGGAGGTTTGATCATCTCATGCCTAAGCTCCCCAGTAGCATACAAGACCTCCTTGAAATATCTATACACGGTCTGTGTAGACCTCCTCCAATTTTGGTGTATAACTCTATAGCGTTGGTTGTGGCCAACCATGTGAAGAAACATTGCTACTTGCTCTTCTACACAGCTATGCACACTGTCTCTCAACAAATTTCTCTCCTTAAGCAGATTACATAGCATGAAAAATGGGGCTCTCCTCATGCGTAGCATGTCTACACACTCTGTGTCATTGCAGTTGTAAATCAAATCCAAGTTTTGCTACCTTTCTGCATCCCTTGCACTCATTGGGGCATAACTAATTCGAGGGCGTTTGGTTTGACCCAGCCTAAGCCTACTCAACATGAATGCATACATAGAAGCAACTAGAGCAGCTGCTCGAATGATAAGCATGCGCCTCTTGTCTTCCAAGGCCATCTACCCAAATAAAATTAATAAATAACATCATTGACATGGACAAAGTTCTCAACTTAACAGAAACAAGCATCATTGGCATGGACAAAAGTCATATTCAAAACAATAACATCATTGGCATGGACAAAGTGCTCAGATTTACTTTAAGAACATCATTGGCATGGACAAAATGCTCAGATTTAATTCAAGAACTTCATTGGCATGGACAAAGTGCTCAGATTTAATTCAAGAACATCATTGGCATGGACAAAATGCTCAGATTTAATTCAAGAACTTCATTGGCATGGAAAAAATGCTCTGATTTAATTCAAGAACATCATAGGCATGGACAAAATGCTCAGATTTAATTCAAGAACTTCATTGGCATGGAAAATATGCTCAGAAATAAAACAGTAACATCATTGCCATGGAAGTTCATGCTCAGTTGTACTGTAAGAGTCACAACAACCTATACCATCACAGATCTGACCAACCAATGTACGAATCATATATATATATATCATCACAGACCATGCAGCAAGTATAGATCTGCAAGAGTTTTAAAACGAAATGACTACAAACATGCACGGAATGAGGGAGAAGGGAGTATTCATGGTGTTACCGCAGCAACAGCAACCACTGAACACGGCAACCAGTGAACAACACCAGATCTGAGCCCCTGCACACAAAAGAAAGAAAATATTGCTACATCCATAACGAACTCATCGAAACCTCAAAGCCAACAAGTTGATTCAACTTACCACGACTCAGAAACCTAGATCCACTCGCCTGCTGCACAAAGAACACGAGAGAGTGAGGGATGGGACCATATTTGCATCAAGAACATAGGAATCAGAAGAGGAAAGAAGTGCAATCGAGGGGGCCGAAAGGAATCACTTGCCTGTAGACCAGAGTTCTTGCCAAATCGCGACTGCAGATCAAAGAACAGGAGAAAAGGAGGGGATTAGATCCAGTATACCAAGCCGCGCAGAGAGGAGACGAGAGATCGAGAGGAAAAGAGAAGGCGACTCGGGGAGCAGGAGGAGTTACCTGGCGGCGGAGGAACGAGCGAATGGCGAGGGCGGAGGGGAGCGGCGGCGGGGGTGAGGATTTATGGGCGGTGAATGGCGCGAAATCGACGGTAACGCTAGGGTTTTCCCGCGTGCACGCGCCGAGAAGGGGAAAAGTCTCGCGCGCTGCAGCTCCCGCACGCGGAGAGCCTGGCTCCCTGGAAACGGTGGATTTCTGCGTACGCGGTGAGCCAGGCTGGGAGGGGAGTTTTGCATCGCTCGGGCCTGGCCCAAGATACGGTACAGGCAAGCAAACACGGCCTGCCTGCATGCCGCGAGCCTGGTTGGGCTGGATGCAGGCAAGCAAACACGCCCTAATGGACTGATGAGATCTTCCTGTGCGGCCCGTGCCGGGGGGCATTTGGAAGAACAGGAGTACAGAACAGCACACGTGAAGAAATATCACGAGGGGTCAAAGTTACTGAACGTTGTGCTGGGAACGGCTTGCGTGTGTTGCGAGGAAATGGCAAAGAAGTACTCTGCCTGCATATCACCAGATTCGCTATGCTCGTCGTGGCGCTGTGCCCGGCAAGCTGCTGTCAATGTACTCTTGGCACATGGCTGGCCATGGGAGCTGAGCTACTGCCTCCTCTTCTCTCTACCTCTCTCTGGTCGGGGACTGTTCGAGCTGAAATGGCTGGAATCAGAATCATCATACAGTATCATCCAACTACACACAGACTGAATCACTGAATGAATGTCTTTGGCCCCATACCTCTGGCTCGGGTTTGCTGGGGGAGAAAGAAGAACACTGGAACAGGGCAGGAGGTTCTGCAGGTCTGCGAAATGGTAAGGTCCATGCTCCAGCCTCGGATTCGTGCAGAGTCGTTGCGAAATTTAGGCTCTTTGGATGCTGAAAAGAGCAGCGGCGTCTTCCGTTTCCCGAGCCTTTCCGCACAGGCAGGCCGCAGACGACTCGTGAGGAGCAATGCAGCTTTAGAATGTGACGAATCTGTGATGGTCATGTACATAACATACACAGATAAAAGTGTTGCTAGTACTACACTATACAAAAAAGAACCAGTTCTACGTTTGGTAAATAGTATTCGTATTTCATAAAAATCCGTTCCAAATTATCAATGTTCTGTATAGGTTGCATTCCCAACCTTTTGTTAGGCATCCGGAAAAAAAAAACTTTGTTAGGCAATTCATTCGCTATCGTTGTGGGCTAGTCTAGTGGATCGTGGGCTACATGGGCCAGTACATGAGGAGGCCCAGGAGGCTGGAGTGTGCGCAACATAGCCGACCCCACACGTCAGCCTCCTCGCCGTTCCCATCCCACTTCGGCAATTCCCCAAGCTGCGGCCACCCACCACACGAGCGTGGAGCGACCCGGCCTCGGCGGCGCGCGCTAAAACCCTAACCCCTCCGCGCCTGCGCCTCCGCCTCCGCCTCCGCCGCGCGAGGAGAACGAAGGCCGGCGTCGAGATGGGGCGAGACAAGAGCCGGCGTCTCTCCGGCAGCCGCAGCTTCCGGCAGCGGCTGGTGCTGGCGACGCTCACCTCCACTGCCGTCACCATCGAGGACATCCGCTCCGGTGACGCGGCGCCGGGCCTCCGCCCGCACGAGGTCTCCCTCCTCCGCCTCCTCGACAAGATCTCCGACCGCCACACCATCGACCTCAACGAGACAGGTATGGGCTTGCTCCCGCGAGCTTTGCTCGTGCTGTGCGCCCCCGCATTCAGGGTTTTGTTACGGGGTGCCGGGGGCTTACGGGCGTGTGGTGCTTGTATGTGCTTGCAGGAACGAAGCTGAGGTACCGGCCGGGGGTGATTCAAGGAGGGAAGGGCCTTGAGCACGACTGCGGGGTGCACCGGGGGATCGGCTACTTCCTCGAGCCGCTCATACTGCTCGGCCTCTTCGCCAAGTCGCCCATATCGATTCGGCTCAAAGGTGAGGTCTTCACTTGTCTGTGCTACTAAGGAATTGCTCTAAGGAATTCGGCCAGGGAGCTTCCCGGTGAATTTGTTTGAGGTTGTAGCTCATGTAAACAGAAGTTATTGGGTTGGGATTTTGTTAAATTGATTGAATTGGCTGATTCTGAATAATTAAACTATTCTTTGTTGGTTGAGTTTTTTGTGCTAATTCTTTTTGTGCTTGGGGATTACCTGCTTAATGGCGTCAATTGTTAAAAAAAACTAACTAACCAAAACCACATATCACCAGCTATCTTTTCTGCTCTAGAGGCTGTGCCATCTGTTAATTCAAAATCTGAATTTGGTGCCCTGGTTTTAGGAATCACTAATGATACAAAGGACCCTTCCGTGGATACTTTCCGGATGACAACCTTGCATATGCTCAAGCATTTTGGTGTTCCTCTGGAGGGTTTGGAGCTAAAGATTGATAGCCGAGGTTCTCCTCCTCTTGGTGGTGGTGAAGTGTTTCTCCGAGTTCCCAATATAAACAGCACATTGACGGTGCGTTCATTTTGATTTCTCACTGATTTTATGTCTATTCTATTGATATTGACATCTGATGCTTAGTACCTTCACAGGCAGCAAACTGGGTCGATGAAGGTATGGTGAAGAGGATAAGGGGTGTTTCATTTTCTACTAGAGTGTCTCCACAGTTTGAAAACCGCATTATCTATGCTGCACGTGGAATATTCAATCGCTTCATTCCTGATGTTCATATATTCACTGATCATAGATCTGGTTCTTCTGGTGGGAGGTATTTTTCCAATCCTATTGAATATTGATAACTGCACTCTTTCCTGTTATCTCTTGTGATTCGGCAATGTGCCAGTTCTTTTTAACTTTTGTTTGGCATGTTGCAGGTCACAAGGCTATGGTGTATCGTTAGTTGCTGAGACCACCACAGGCTGCCTGCTCTCTGTGGATGCCACTGTGAGTTATCCTAGTGTTGACGAAATGGATGACGACTCTGAGAAGCCAGAGTTGATGTCTCCAGAGGATCTTGGCGTTCAAGCTGCATCTATGCTACTAGAAGAGGTGGCTCAAGGAGGGGTTGTTGACTCTACACATCAGGTCTGGCTTTTTATACTACCTCCATCCTTTTTTTATTTGACGTTAGGACCAATAATTTCAGCTTAATTTTAGTAGTATTTCTTGTCCTAAACGTCAACTATTTGCAAATGGAGGTAGTACAAGCTTTTCTGGTTGCTTCTGCATTTAATTGGCCTAGGCCTTTCTGAATTGTAGCTGATAATTTATGTCTCCTCGTTCTCTACACACCTTTATTATGCTTGATTATCGCCCTATATCTATTTATGTGCTCAATGAAGCTTAGACAGGGCTATGCAGCATTTGCTTGTTCTTTTGGATGTTTTGTGTCTCGCAACGCAGACCATCTGCTGAAGTTCTACATGGCCTGTGGATAACTAGATATAGAAAACATTCTTGAGCTATCTACTTTGTTATATAAATTGATGCCTTCTCTTGAACTGTTAGCGCTATACATTTATGCATGGGGTTATGGCTGTCCTTATTCAATTAATATGCATTTATCATGGTTATTTTTCATGCATTGTAATTTACAGAAGGTTTTGTTTAGTGACATTACATTTCTCTTGTCCATGCTTGCAGGGTCTCCTATTTATCTTGTGCGCTCTATGCCCACCCGATGTATCAAAGGTACGTGTGGGACAGTTGACTCCACAGGGTATAGAAACACTTCGAAACATCAGGGATTTTCTTGATGTGAAGTTCCTTATCAAGCCTGATCCCAATTTGGAGACGGTTACATTAAAATGTGTTGGTGCGGGCGTGAAGAATCTTGCTCGGAAGATTTCATAAGCAACGGGATCATGAAATCTCAAAGGATGCGGACCCTGTTTGTAACTGCAGAAGAGCAAGGAGTTTCCATAGCTACTCCTGCTGAAATTTTGTTCGAGGTGCATGATATATCTTTATTCCCCGATGTAACTTTGATTGAGCAGGTGTATTAGAACGGATTTGTCTGATCATGTCCTCCTGTACGCTCAACACATTTCTGTATGACATTGTTTTACTCCAGCAACTGTTCTGGGTTCTCTATTTGTCGAGACACGATGGCAAATACGAATTAAAAAGATGCGAACGTCTTGAGGCCACACATGCTGCTATTAGCATGCGAATCTGGTTTGGTTTTACTGTCCCGTTAATTCTGAAAACCAGGTGTGATAGTAGTAGCAGTAGGCAAGTAGCAATTAATAGTATGAGTAAGTTAAAAAAATCGTAGGAACACGAGACTTTCGCTCTGTTCTCTTGGTTATCAGCCACAAGTATTTTTCTAGAAAATCAGCACCAGTCAGGTATATTTTTTCTTAGCACAAATCAGCTTCAGCCAAGTAAACAAAGCAAACAGGTCGTTTTGGTCCGAGTTCCTCAACACTGGCATTCTTAAGGGTTCAGTGGCAATCACAGATTTACTACTGAGTAAAATACATCAGCGTTACTTAAATATGTTCCGGGTGTTATCTAAGTCCTCAAACACTCAAAATGCACATTAGCATACCTAAACTTTGTTATGGTACAAATAAGTTCTCTAATTATTATGATGGAAACAATCGATTTGGTTAGAGAAATACTATAAAATTTCATGCTCAATCGGCAGTCATGTCATCATAAATAGGGGTATTTTTGAAACTTTGAACCCAGATGACACAGTTTAGTAAGTTCAGGGAATTCGAGGACCTAGATAACACTATGAGACAGTTTAGGGACCTCTCGTGTATTTTAGTAGGTAGCACCATGGAAGAATGGAACAGATGAAAGTGATAATGTGAGATCAATCCCCTGTCCGCTCCAGCTCCACTTGACGCAGACTCATCCCTAGACGATCGCAGGAGAGAGCCAGAGCCCGTAACCGCCAGCAGCGGCGGCGGCGGCGAGTTCATGTGTGTGGCTGGCAGCACATCCCTCTTGGTCCTATCCCAAGTGATCCCCATCCATCTTACCGAGCTCGACGTATAAAGAGAGGGTGATTCACATTTGCTCCTGTCAAATCCTACTCCTGCCTTTTGGTATTTGGCCGGTGTTCACCTCCCTTCGAATCCAAAACTTCATTCAAACTTTCTCTATCTAAACTTCACTGTTCACTATCACATCAAATCTCTCTCCTCGTGCATAGAGCATTAAATATAGGTAAATAAAAAAACTAAGTACATGATTTTGATGTACACGATGAGACGAATCTTTTGAACACGAATCTTTTGAGCCTAGTTAGGTAATGGTAGGACAATGACTACCACAAACAAACGAAAAGTGCTACAGCGTGACAGTGTTCGACGCGACATTTTGACCGTCTTCCCTTTGTAGGGAAGTGAACGCCGCCTTGGTCAGGATGATGAGCCGAGGAAGGAAGGATAGCCAGAAACCGGGATATAGGTCGGAGTCGAGATCCCTATGCCGTACAAAGCAACAATGGATCTCCTTTCCTTCCCAGACCTGGAGGAGCGCCGCCGCCGCACGAAGCTTTTCCCTCTCAGCCCTAACCCTAGAGTTTTGTTACTACACTTAGAACTATGTCGAGGAGGAGCCGGCCGACGTTGGTGGTTCGCGGGGAGCCCCTGAAGAAGACGAGGAGCGTGGGGTTTCAGTTTCCCCTCGACTCCTTGCTAGACTACGGGGCCAATCCGTCGGAATACAAGCTGTCGGGGCTCAGTACAGCGGAAGACGATGGATCTGATCAGATGGGAGAAGATGGTGTGAGAACAGATGATGGCTCCAAAGAACTCTTTGTTATGAACAAGGAGACAGGAGAAGATAGTTTGTCAAGTGAACCGGCTGATTTTGGTGAGAAAATTGCAATTTTGGTGGGGGCAGTTATCTACGGCTTGCTGGTTCAGTGGTTTTGGAAGATGGTGACAAGATGAGAGAGGACGGTAACGTTGACAAGATGGGAGAAGACAGTTACACAAGTCAACTCTGTGGTGGGGATGAGGACTCTGGTGATTTGGACTCTGGAATGGGAGGATATCCTGACTCACTTCACAGCACAGACTCTGAACAGTCTGAGTTGGAAGATGAGTTGGACGATGAAGAAACAGAAGAGACCGAACAATCTCAACATATCAAACCTTCTCACCAGCAGATGAGAGGTGATGGACCTGAAGCCACCAACATAGCTGCTGGCCATGTAGAGTATTTTCCAGGGTACAGCCCTACTGGAGGGAAACTTGAGGCAACGCAAATCGTGAGGAGTCCCAATAAGAAGTTGCCAGTGCCAATGGCTGCAAATTTCATTAAGAAGAATTACGACGATTATGACAATCTGCAGGTATTGCTGTTGTTTAAACCTTCCAGTCATTTGTTTTAGAAATGGGACCAAATATTTATGTTGATAAATGTATTACACTTAGTTGCATGTTTTGATGATACATTTTTCTTCTCCAGATCACTTGCATATTCCCTTTTATATGGAATACAACCGAATTAATTAATTTCCTCGTCTGTTCTTGATTGGCTGATTTTGGTAATATCATACTGTTGTGCATCTGTTTGTTTTGTCTTAATAATATTCTCCTTAACCATGCCCAAATAATGCAAGAAGAGTGACTTACCATTGGTGCTCAGTTTCATTTGACATACTTTCAGACTACTCTGTTTAGTTATGCACTATGATGTTGTGCTTAATCAACTCTTGAAATATGCTGATGAAATTAACATTTACCTTAGTTATTTGACTATCATGGTCATGAATTCTTTTATTTATTTTTTAACCCAGTAAACTAGCCCTGCTGTGGTAGGGATCGACATCATTGAGAATGTAATTTAACTAGTGGTATTCCTATTGACTCTCTTTAGTGTTATGCAACTTCCCTTGTTCCACATATTTATTTTTATTATATTAATTATATAGGCATCCTCTTAGGTTATATTTTGAAGCATGGAACTTAACAGGTTCTTTTCTCTATTAGATTCAACAAGGAGTTGTGATAGACTGGGCATGTATCGATTTTTCAAGTATCCACTCAGGATTACACCGTTTCTTTGATAAGCTTGCAGCTGTCTGCGAGGGCATTGGAATGGTAATACCCTGTGCACTTCCTTGAGTGAAAAAGGATTCAAATAACTTGAACTGACATATCTGATTTTGTCTATCATCAACATGGCAGCATTTCAGCTGTGCTCCAGTGAAGACGTTCCATGTAAAATCTATAACTCCCGACAATATTGGGAGAACTTTTCAGGATGTGCGCAATAGTATCTTGGAGATCCTCTCCAGAATACAAATGGAGGGAGAACCCATAGGACTTCTACTTGTAATTCTTCCACATAATAGAGCGTTTGATGGTATGGGATTATATTTTGGGCTAGACCATTGATTTTCTTGGTTTGTTTGTGACATTCTGCTGTGCTCTTTTGCAGCAAAAATTGAAGAGGCCTGTGAGAACCTTAGAGTTGTATTTCAGTGTTGTTTGCCCTGTGATATTTATAAGCCAACTAAACAATATCTGAAAGGAACAGCACGTGCAATAAAGTCAAAGGTATAACATCACCTACACACTCCCATGTGATATTTTGGTTATTACAAAATGTTCATCTGTTTGTCTTAATTCAGGTTGTTGAGCGGGACACATTCATACCATTTGTGTCAGAAGGCCCAACGATTATTCTTGGTGCTGACACCTCATGTGATACTGTTGCATCTGTATGTCTCCTCTCTCTATGATTTGGCCTCCACTCTATTACTTTGTCTGACTTTGCTAATAAACTTAAAAATCATGGAATAGCCTTATAAGATCTGTTAAACATTCCAGTGGGAAATCATATTTTGTTGGATTCGTGTAGGTGGGGACATCAGTAGACTGGCAGGAATTTAGAGACTACAAAACTGTGGTTGAGCCAAATAATGGACTGGTCATACAGCAGCTTGGTCGCATGATCTGGTAACAATGTTTGCCACAATCTGTTTGTGCCTGCACATTTCTCCATTTGAAAAACTAACATTATCCTTTTACAGCAGTCTTCTGGGTTCAGTCTGGAAAATGAAAAGGGCTTCCAGGATAATCTTCTTCAGGTATGGTACTTGTATTCCTGGCATTTCCTCCCTGTTGAAACAGATATGCTCATCGTGCATTACCTTGCACAGACATGGTATAAATGAAGATCACATCACCGACATTTGCCATCAGGAACTAGCTGCTATAAAACAGGTATGCGCACAGTGTGATTTGCTATATACTTTGGTTTGAGCTCATTTTGATAGTTTTTATTTCTTCCCTTGAAAGGCATTCACCCATTTAAAGATTGGATTGGAACCATCTGTCACGTTCGTGGTGGTTGGGGGTCAGTGTGTTCACTTAATTCTATTGTCCTCTTTACTTTTGATGATCATGTACGCATACAATTTTGTGACTGTTTTTTTTTTGGCTTAGGAAAGGGAGTTCCAGATGACACACTTGACTTTTTCTGTACGCATGGTTATGTGGAGGTACAGTAAATCTTTTGTTGTATATTTGACTACTGTATGACTTCAAGAATATTTTTGAGTGTTGACATTTCTTTGCAGGGAACTAAGGTAGCTCGTTACCGTGTTATACATGATGAGAACAATCTTACACTTGACCAACTTGAGTCCATAATCATCAAGCTCTGCTTACTGTAAGTTCCAAGTCTACTCTTGAATTGCAATGACTATTTATTATTTGACACCTGTGACATGTATTGGCATATGCAGCCGTGATCGTGGGGCCTATCGGAACATTTCTATGGGTTAGTCCTTCCTATGACTGCTGTTCATTCTTCTCTACGCATGACTCTTCTGTTCAATTTTCTCTATGTATTTTTGGGAAGAAACTGGCTAGAGTTTGCATGTTCTCATTGTTATTTGATTTGTGATTAATTGAACAATGAAGTGAATTATCCCTGGCCATATTCTTTTGACTCCTGGTTTCATGCAGCTAGTTAATGCTGTGTCTCCTGCATGTTGGTTCTTTTCCATTGTACTTACAGTTTATTCTATTTATCTAGTTCCACCAGCCTATGCTGCTTGGTCCCAAGCTCAAAAGTGTTTCCCGGCAACCCCTAGCAGCAGTGTATGGTAGAAGAAGGGAGATGTCATGGTCAGTCAACAACTCCAATCACAGCTGCCAGCTGTCTGATGTTAATTTAAATGCAATGGACCATCCTTGAGAGAAATTTATGGAGAATTGAGATGATCCATGTGTTAATATGTATCGCCACATTGTTGGGTATCTGTACGAAATGAACTCTGCATTATCTATGCAAGGCATCCCTGAACAAGCTTGGGTTTATGTAAACAATGGATTATCACCACTAATGTCTTCCGATTCCGATGTTTTAACATGATACTGATCATGGCACGCCGCTGCCTGCGGGGGAAGTTGTAAGTGCTCACAGAAGCCGGATGCAGTAGGCCTATTTCACCTCTCTGTTATGCATGATGAAACCTCTCAAACAAGTTGAAACCTTATCACCGAACTTTCTTTTTGAGTTACAGTTTTTCCCAGCCTTTTCCGGATTGGATGGGTAGAAATAAGTAAGGACCAAGTGACCAACTGACGCGGTTACCTTTGGGTGTACTACATGAAAGCCATCAATGTTAGTAGCAAGAACATGTATGATGATGTATGGCGAAGCATCAATCAGATTCAGATTCGGCTCATCCCAGCTCTAGCGGAGCTTAGGGACGAGATGTGCTGGGTCCCAGGCTCCGAGTCTCCGACCCAGGACCTTTTGGAGTTTTGGTGACAGTTTCTCAAGACAAAGCTTAGCTGACTTTGTCAGGTTTCAGCAGGAACTATAACATATTTACAGGCGACTCTTGTCGGATAAAAAAGAGTTCATTGGTCAATGCGTAATGTCATGGACATGATGAAGCAAGAAAAGTACCAAGCGAGATCAATCATGATTCACGCGCTACACCAAGCATGGTCCATAGAGAAGGAACTCTATGTTCACCTACAAACATGTACGGCCAAGCATCATTCAGATTCAGATTCAGCTCAGCCCATGTATACACACACACACAAAGACACACACAAAAACATCTAGTCTTCTCCCCTATGATTGATTTCCCTCGTCTGTACACAACTGAAAAAACAACAGGCATCCAGATCAGTTTCAGCAGCAGCTAGCAGCACAAGGAGGCAATGGCTACACTTTCTCCTTGACGAATGCAAATGTGACCATCCAGATGAGGCACAGGACCCAGCCGCAGGACAGGGACGCCGGCGACCCGGCGGTGAGGCCCGTCGGGTTGTCGGAGCCCCCGTACATGGAGCTCCCGCCGGGGTTGTTGGCGTTGAGCACCGTCGAGCCGGAGCCCCCTCCCGACATCCCTGGGCCGTAACCACCGGTGGGCACGGCGCCCGACATCCCTGGAGTATAGCCTGTCGGCACGGTGCCTGTCGCCCCCGGGCTGTAACCGGCGCCGAAACTGCAATCAGCAGGATGGAGTCAGAACATGCCACTGGCTCATTGAACTCTGCGTGCGTCTATGGCATGGGTGATATGATTGTTTTGTTTGTGCTGGTGGTGGTGGCAGAAAGAAATTTGAGTTGGCTCTTACCCTGATGATGATGTCTGGTACATGCAAGTTCCTGAACCTGCAAAGTTTTCACAAGTAAATAATGAGAGTGTTAGATCGATATGCAAGAAGTACAGAGTTTTTTACTTTTTAGTGATTGTGATTGAAAGGCGTGAGGAACTTACTTGGGTTGACGTTGACGAGCATGCCGGCGCCGCCGAAGTCGCAGCTCGTCGGCGACGGGTTCCTCTGGAAGTAGCTGTTGAAGGCGTAGGAGGCGTGCGCCTGCAGCGTGTTGGGGTTGTAGCAGGCGCCCATGGGCTGGAGGGCCGAGCAGTCGCCGCCGTTGCTGCACGCGTAGTCCAGCCCGTCCTGAAG
Source organism: Echinochloa phyllopogon (assembly GCA_033239725.1). Lineage (NCBI taxonomy): Eukaryota > Viridiplantae > Streptophyta > Magnoliopsida > Poales > Poaceae > Echinochloa > Echinochloa phyllopogon. Next base: position 1,623,026 of record BTCW01000009.1, on the reverse strand, counting down.
CATCGCGTCCATCATCCCCGTCTTGGCGACGCACCACGCCTGTCCCGACCCGGTGGGCGCCGCCGGCTGCACGCTGCCGCCGGGCATCGTCGTCGCCGGCGGCTGGTACACCGGCGTCGTCGGCATGCCCGCGCCGCCGCCGCCCTGCTGCGGGTACGGGTAGGTTGTCGCCGGGTTGGTCACCGGCGACGTGCCCGGGAACTGCGTCGGCGTCGTGGCCGGGTTCGTCACGGGAGCTGCAGGGTTGGTGACCGGGCTCGTGAACGGGGTGGGAACCGTCGCCGGCGGCATCGTCGTCGGGTCCGGCATGGTGGCCGCCGGCGTCGTCGTCGGCTCGGGGTACAGCGGCGGGAGGTTGGGGTTATTCGTCGAGAACCCGTTGCCCGGGTTGGTCGACGGCACGGTGACGAAGCCCGGGGACATCGGGCTCGTCACCGGGTTCGTCGCCGGCACGGTCACCGGGTTGGTCACCGGCGTCGTCGCCGGGTTGGTGACCGGCGAGAACTCGTCGCGCGCCGTGGCTCGTGCCTCGGCGAGCTCCCGCCGAGGAGACGACACCTCCACCAGAACACCCAGTAATCTCCTCTCCCGATTGATTTCGCCGGCCATCTTGGCCATTGCCGCCGCGCTTGGAGCTGCACGGCTCTTGCGGCGGAGCACGAAGCCGACGCCGCCGGCGCCGGCGCCCAACAGAGGGGTGACCTCTGCGATGGCCTCTTGGATCTCCGCGTCCAAGGCAAGGTCACTGTTTGCTTCTATCTCCACCTGGATAAATGAGCCTGACCTCCTGACGAACTCCATGACCTTGCACCACTGCTTCTTCTGGGTTTGATCCTTGGCCTTGGCCATGATCCGTAGAGAAGACAGCAAGAGCTCCGGTGAGACCTTGACGCTCTGAGCCAATCCGGCAGCGCCGAGAGAAGAGTGAACCGACTGCAAGGTGCGGCGCAGCGCGCCGAGCTGCCTGTCGGTGGCCATGACGATGATGTTGCTGACGTTGAGGTGCCGATTGGGATCAAGAACTTCATTGGTGAATGAACTGGAAAGATGCTCTGGCCTGCATGACTTTGCGCTGCACTGAAACGGCTTCAAGAAGAGGTAGGAATGCTGCTTCTCAGTGACCATGACTCTGTACTCAGTGATCACTGAGCTGGACAGTATCTTGACCTGTGTCGAATCATACGATAACTCCACAAATGCTCCTGAAAGTAAAGAATAAGGATTTGTTTCAGGGAAGGTAAATTTCATCAAGTATATACCAGTAGCATCAATGGAACAGCATTATGCTGATCAGTAGCCGCGCAAGTCGTTGACAGATAAAAGCTTTATAACAAACGAAAGATTCAGAAAGGGAAAAAAAAAAACAGACACTGACCTGAACAACATATTGTTTCAAGGACGATACAACAGAAGAAGAATGCGAGAGAAAGACGGCGAGTAGCTGCCGCCATTGAAGAAGTGGAAGATCTTGGCAAGGGTGTGGCTGGGCTGTGTTGAAGGGAATGAGCTGGAGATGGCCAAATGGACAGCGGGGAAGGAAGGGTAGGAGGAAGAAGCTATTGCAATATAAGTACAAGGGACAAAGGTTGTGTGACACAAAGTGGAAAGCATAAGCAATAGGGAGAAAGTGGCAAAGTGGATAACAATTGTATTAGATATACAATGCATGCTTCTATTTCACTTTGGAACAGGCAAAACAGCAAGCAGTGCAGTGTATACATCCTTTTCCATGCAGAGAAAATGACTGGAGCTGGAGCACTGTACCAAACTGTATGCAATTTTTTTGTGCGTTCATCTTATTGGGAGCTTGGTCATTTCGCTTAGCTGTAGAAGCACTATGAGTACATATTTAAGGGGCAAAAGATATGCATTTTATTATTGATCTGCACGGATGAAAATAGATTGACATCCTTATTTGCTGCATCATGAGTCATGAGACACTATTCTGAAGGTTGAGATGCCATCCTTTTCTGTATTCAGAAGAAAAGCATGTGTATACAAGGCGTTCAGTGTGAATTAACTGCACACTAAGATTCACCTGCAATCACATTTTGATTCCTTTTCTCCTTTTTATGGACAAAAGGCTTTATCTAAGCAATAAAAGGCGACTTTCTCTTATGAACATTACATATGTTCGCGAGTAATTACCATCTGTGAGTTGTAATCGGTGTGGCCCTCGTCCTAACACACAGGTTTTAAGGTGCCAAGGCGCAAGAGCGTCGTTGTAATCATCAATTTCTATCTTAATTCAAAGAAGCGCAATCCTCTTGCGTTTTCGATAAAAAAAAGAACATTACATATGACCCTGCTCTAGTCTTGAGTTGATCCGCGTAAGGCCATGAATTGGTGTTCAACGCGATCACACCGATATAAACAGTCTTATTGTCTGACAGGGTATTCACAGTGATTAGACTTGCCTTTTTAGAAGAAGAAAAAAAAACTGTACTATGAAAACAGTGGGACGTCGAGCTTTTGGACCAACTGGGGCAGTGGGCAGCAAGCATGACCCTCCAAAAGGCTGCCCTTGGTTGCTCATGCCATGTGCGTTTCAAAGATCCTTGTCAAGGCTCTGTAACCATTTGGGTAAAGGCGCAAATAGGTGAGCAGCTCGCTGCAGAATCCTTAGCTATGTTGTTATCACAGGCCTTCAACTGGTACAGTGCAGGACCATGCTGACATGGCTTATCCTTGAAGAGTGAGGCAATAGGAATCTGCACATGCCAGAGGAATATATTCCTATACTTCCTCTTCCCTATTAGGCCAGCAAGTATTACCTTCATCTGAAGACACATGGAATTACACTTTCACATGTTTAAAAAAGATATAATCTTTATCAGAGTGGAGAAAAATCTGGGAAAAAAGTTAAACTGTATGATTGGGTTTAGTGATGCATCAATTTGAGGAGGAAAACAGGCCAGGCTGCAGAACTTGGCTTTCTTCGCCTGCACCATAATTGGCCAGGAGGAAAAGATCGAAAAAGGCAGACATGAAGAGAAAGAAGCGCAGCGAGAGATCCTCGATCATCGGTTTCAGGCTGGTGTGTTGAACAGATGCATCGTCATGCATACTATCTTTTGCCACATTTGCTGTCTGTGCCATCTCACACATCACTCTTGACTTGAGCTATCCCTTCTTGCTCTTCTCTTTCTACAAAGGTCGGATAAGAGGGTGATATGAGATATCCTCCTCCTTTTAGGATCAGCAAGTAGCAATGCAATGTCAAGGGTCAAGTGTAAAGAATGTCATCCAAGCCCAATGGCCATACCAGAAGACAGCACTTGCATTGTTCCATGGCAGAATAACTAATCTATGACTACTACTTTCCATCAGCGAAAAAACCGTAACCTTTTATTTTCCCTTTCATGTACCAAATGTTGTTTATGATTGAATAAAAAAAAATTACTCCTTCCATTGTGCTACTTCGACACGCTTTCCGATGCGAACAATGACCATAGGTTTATACTAATATTGACCTAAAATAGGCAATTGCTGATATATTTTGTGCACTTTGTACATGTAAACCCCGCCCTCTACACCTCTTTTCTTGACAAACTAAAGGAAGCGGAGAAGGTGATGATCGGAGGGAGGTGATGGGGTTTGCGTTGATGCTTCTTGGCAAGGGAAACCATGAGCGCTTTAAGCGGCTTTTATCGAGCACTTGGCGCCTGATGAATGTATGAACAAGTTGAAGGAGTATACTAATTAAATTAAAGTTCCATGGGAGGAATCGTAATTAAATCGGTCGTGGGCATCTGCTTTATGTGCCTTGTCGCCGTCGATCAATCTGAGTATCTGATTGTGTAGATCAGTAGATAGATATATAATAAACGGAATACGCATGCGAAATGCGGACGTACAATATGATTATATGAATATATAAAAGTGGATTTGCAGTCTTTGAAATCCCTGTTGTTTCTCTGAAGTTAAGTTCAGGCGTCATTTGCAGGAATATGTAAACTGCTGCTTTTTAGCTTTTAGAAGATGAGATATAAGTAAGCTGCTGCTGTTACTTGTTATATACACGTAATTACTACTCTAAGCAAGCAAGTAGCACAGTTGGTAAGATTACCAAAGAAAGATCAGAACCCGAGAGGCAATGCAAATCCAAGCAGCTATCCAACCAATGATGTGGCATGCAAATTTGATATGACCTAATGGCCGGGATGAGCACGCACGCACGCGGTCCTACCCTACTACGTTGTTCATCGAGTGGGATGGCTGCTGACTTGTCACGAATCATCAGTATACACACACACGTACTCCACAAAGCAAGATTATTCGGTAGCCGCCAAGAGCACCCAGCTCGATCGGACCGGGAATCCGAGATTGACTTGATGATCGACATCACCAGGGAGCAAAATTAATAAAGCAGAATGGATGCAACTTGATCGGTTGATCTCGCTTTGCTTAGCAGCTAAGGCCGAGCCGAGCGAGCGCAAGTGTGGTTGCTGATGGGCCATGCATATACTCCGTATGATTTATCAGGGCATGTATGGATTGATTGATTGATTGATTAAACAATGGCGAGACGACGGCGGGCGGCCATTGCATGCAGCTTGCGGAAAAGCAAGCAAAAGGCGGCGGCAAACGTCGTCGGTCCGACTCGGATGCCTGCGCTCAGCTCGCTCTCGCGACAAAAGCTAGGCAGCTGCTAGCTGACGCCGGCGACCAATCCGCTTTAATTTGTTTGGCTGCACGCACGAGCTGAGCGGGCCAGCGACACCAAGGAATTCGAGGAAAGGAAAAGGAGGCCGGCGAGGTCACGCGAGGGGTGGCGTGCTGCTGCCTGCTGGGGTCGTGCTCGCGCGCACGGGGATGCCTCGGATCGGGATGCGCGGCGCGATTCCGGACGACGACGACGATGCCGGGAAAGGCGGGCCGGGGCATCACGTAGTACTCATCCCCTAGTAGACTTTAGAACACGATTCCGTTTTTATTTTATATTGTACCGGCCGTTTTTTATTGCTCTGTTTCAATCTTATTTGATGTGGTGCAAAATGACAGTTTAAGTACAATAGCAAGTGATATTACAAGCAATATGAACAAATAAGATACGAGTAACTCCAAATGGCACGCTAACAATTAGGTTACATTTTTAGAAAAACTCATGGTTTTCTGATCTAAAATGGGTAATTTATAAAATTTTATCTTAAACCAGAATTTATTTCATCTCTAGAGACATAGTTTAACAATTTCAAGAACTCAAACTGTACTTATTAGCTCGAAGAATGTCATTCTCGGAGACAAATTTGACAACTGATGTTGCACCTTACTCCCAAACAATCATTCAGTGCATGTGTATATATACAAGCAGTAGGCAGTTTCTCGTAGGGATAGGTTCAAGACATTGATCCAAATCGAACAGACGAATGACAAAACGGAGCAAACAGAAAAAGATCGAACGAAGGTTCGTTTTGCGTGCTCTTCGTTGGTTCTGGGCTTCTGGCGCCAGGTGTGATGGGCTCAATGTCGGCGCCCAAGCCGCATTGCGTGCCTCAGAATGGCGCATCAGTCCGTTGTGGCCCAAGAGGATGATGCCCGTGGCCCTTCAATCGCATTCTTCCGCTAAAAGGACAAACAAATTGACACCCTAAACATTTTCTCTCTGAAAAAGTGAAAGCAGAGACATATGCCCATGCCTTACATTATTGTACGCGAATGGCATATATCTCCTCTTTCTCTCTCTCCGGTCCGGCGGAAATGGACGTGTCGAGGCAAAAAAAAAAAGAGTCAGTCCTCTAGTGGACGCGGATCTCGTTCGTGTCATGCATTGGTGAGGCTGAAACGAACTGAACCAGCTTGTACATGCAGCTCCGCGTCAGAAAGGAACCCGAGAAGAAGGATGGACCAGATGAGCAGACAGCATCGCAGGCTAAGGCAAGGAAAGCAACTGAAGAGGATGATGAAGCTAGGGACCATCAGCCCCGTTGCTGTTGCCGCATGCATCAGTACACGCTGATGCTGCTGCCACCGTTCTCTCCGTGTCCATCGCCGTCGGTCGACCGGCCGATCGATGATCGCCACCATGCAATTGCAGATGCAGATGCTCATCTCATCTGTCGCCATCGCAGCCTCGTGCTCGCGCCAGTGGACCGAGACCATGCCCAGCGTCCTTGCTATAATAGGTCGCTTCTCCCGTAAGAAAATTCACCGCCGGCCGACAATGGAGACCCACTGCATGCGTACGCTAGCTCCATCGATCAGGCCACAAATTAGCCATACGCCCTGTACATGTTGGGCGTACAGGGTTGAACCTGCTACGCCATGTTTAGTTGATGTCACACACCTTCTTGTTAAACTATATATCCCTAAATGTGGGTAATATTATGCCATGACAAAGAAAATACCATACGCCTAATTTGCAGCGTTAGATGTTGTGGACACCATCCAAATAAAAAAAATTGATGAAAAATACGAAAAACTATCCTCTGCATATAGCAAATGGTTTCTGTTGACGTAAAATCCGCACCTCACGCCAAGCACACAGCAAGCCGAACAAGCTGGCTTCAAACGTGGCCCGGGCTTTCGAATCCGGAAGCGTGCCAGTCAGTTTGCCTGAAAACTAACAAAGGGAATAAAACGTTTAGATCAAAACCTGGAACGTGCCGGGTGAGACCAGACAGTTCCATATTTGCGGCGTCGAAGCCAATCTTGAGAGACAAATAGCTACAGAGAAGCTATCTGTCGGCAGTTAAAACCTCATTCGGCAATCGGCAAGGTACGCAAGGAACGCACTGCCGAATGCGTGACGTAAGCATGACGAAAGATCGGCTTTCAACCGAATGAACGTTGTAACACATACTCATAGCCGATTAACGAGAAACAGAGCATGATGAATAAATAAAAGGGTGAAACATGATCATAAATTCGCAGTAAACAAAGAATGCATAGGCCGAAAGCAGCACCCGTCAAGCATGATAACAAAACAAGTTAATCCACCGCATGATACGACTTGTTTGTGACCACACCACTAATCAGATTAGACCAATCCACCGCATGATACAATCTAACCATGAAAAGCTAAAAGCATTCAATGTTTAGTTACGAACCCACAACACAGTCACGAATTTACATTAAAACAAGAATGCATAGGCCGAAAGCAGCACCCGTCAAGCATGACAGCAAACGAGTTAATCCACCGCATGATACAACTCGTTTGAAGCCATACCACCAATCAGATTAGATCAATCCACCGCATGATACAATCTAATCGTGAAAGGCTAAAAGCATTCATTGTCCAATGCAAACCCACGAACACACGTTCACTTGTGAGAGCACTGCCGAATACAGCTATTTAGCCGAATCGGGGTCCATGGCGAAGGAACAAGCCTAATCGGTAAAGATAAATCTATCAGATCGAATCGAATTCTAATCCACCGGATGATTAGCTCTAAGACGACCCAAAAACCTGCATCTACCGCATGATACCCGGTTCTGTCAAGATCTACACAATGCCGACAAGCTTGAACCCGCGACACGTAGCAACCTAGATCGGTTTCGGATTCGGCTATGAGGGGATGAATCGTTGCACCATAAAGCAGAGCCGATCCTAGCCGATCTAGATTGGGCAAAGGTGTGTTGCATGAATTAAGCACATAGTAAAAACGAAGCAACACGGGGTAACTTAATGAATCTGCTAGATCTTGCCGAAATCTAACAGAGCCGATAACTTGGTCCATACTAGATCTTAGCCCACCGCATGGCTCATGACCTAACAGAGGAACCTTCTTGAGACCACAACTTAAATCCACCGGATGATACTAAGCATGGTAACAAGACTACTTGCATCAAAGCTTAAATCCACCGCATGATACTAAGCATGATACAAGGTTGCCGGTACTTACGGAGGTCGACGGATCGATAACTCCTCTCGAAGAACTCGACGACTCGACTAAAGGACTCGATGTTGGCACGGGGCCGGTTTGTTGTATTGATTGGTTGTTGGTCCTTTTCTACAATTGCCATGGGTTTATATTTATACCCAGGTCTTGATACAACTCCTAGTCGGACACGACTTCAACACTTGTTTCTAAAAATAAATGACGAATCTTCGTGCCCATATTGCTTTCCTTGTTCGAACCGGCCTTTTCCTTATGTTGATCCACGTCATCATGTCTTCCCGAGTACTCTTTCCATACGATCAGCGCTTCTGCCGAATGACGACGTGTTCCCGACCGCAGAGCGTCTCCTGCCGAATGCTTCACCTTTGCCGAATGATAACGCGCTCCCGACCGCAGAGCGTCTCCTGCCGAATGCTCCAGCAAAGCCTCCTAGCCGAATGGTATCTTTCCACCAAATCTGGCCCACATGTCAGCTTCTTCCTGGTGCCAATTTTTGGTGTCAACACATGCCCCTTCGATTTCGGGATAAAGGTGATCTTTATTTCGGAATCGACCACAAGCACCAAACATTCTCAAGCCAACTCTACTCGACATCCGCTATTCTCCTTTGAATCCACGAGGCTTCCGCTCAGATCCGCACTCTAGGTCATCAGCGTTTCAAGACTCAACCTCTTCATGGCGAATCAAGATTTCGCACTTCAGGTAAACTTTAATCTCCCCAAGCTCATTCGGCAACTTTTTCTTGATTCCTGTCTCAAATCTCTTTATCCTTTTCCATGCTTGACAGGCCCTAGCTGCCGAAATCCTCATCCCTGTTGAAGAGAAATCTCCATCGTATTTTCTCGGCCCTGTAGGGAACTCAGATCCCTCTGAATTCATCGCAGCCGAATCCCAAAGGATCCCGTTCAAGATCTCTCTGGCCAATCCTCACAAGTGGCAAGACACTTTCAAGAACTGGCCTCTGCCCCCGATTGCAGGCTGGAGGAATTGGTACAAGAGAATATCAGATGATAAAAGCCCCCAAACACAGAACTGGGATCGTCTGCGCATATCTCACTGCTTGGAGTTGTCATTGGCTGAAACACCCAAGAATGAGAACCTTCTGATTGCAGCTTGCCACTTCTGGTCCAATGGTGCCAACGCCTTTTTATTCGGTCATGGTCCAATGTCTCCCACCTTGGCCGATGTATATATGATGACTGGTCTGAACATAACAGAAACTGTTCGACCATATGACCACAAGGGCTCCTCCAAGCAGACAGGAGTCAAAACAGGGGTTGGATATAAAAGATACATCCAAAACTATATGTCTGATGGCCCCTTGACCGATGTAGAGTACAGGGCTTTCCTGAATATGTGGCTGTGCAGGTATATCTTCTGTGGCAAAGCCAATGAGCCAACTCTGAACCACATCGTGATGGCTGAAGAACTGGCTGCTGGTAAACTCATCCCATTGGGAAAATACCTCCTGGGCAGCGTCTATCACATGCTTAATCAAACTACCCAATTGATGCACACCAACAAGAAAATACCTTGTGTGAATGGTCCCTGGTGGTTTGTCCAGATGTGGCTACAACTGTACATGCATCAGATTATTGCCATTGATTTCAACAGCAGAGAATTCCCTTCCATCAACTATGCAGAGGGAGAGATCAAGAAGACCAAAGGTTGTCAAACTTATGGAGAAGCTGCTTCTACTGTATCCATCAACAAAAATATCTGTGAATTATTTGAGCTCTTCTTCAAAGGCTTTGATCATCCTCTCTGGTTTCCATATCTGGACAATGACAACCTCACCCTCCCCTGTGAATTCAGCTTTGAATCTGGATGCACTGACGTACATTCTATAGCAATTTTCAATGCTTTCATCCATCCTTGTATCCTGCCAGCCGAATTTCATGGGGGAAGACTAGTTCAGAGCACATATGAATACTATCAGCCGAACATAGCAGCCAGGCAATTGGGATGTGGCCAGGTGCCCCCAAGGCTATTCCTTCATGAATTTCTCAAGCCTAGGGAAATCATCAAAGATGCCACAGAAACAAGAAGAATCTTCCCTTATAGATGCTGTGACACAATCTATGCACCTGAGCCCTTTGTGCCAATAATATTTGCACACCCTAGCTTCATAATCTGGTGGCAAGAATTTCATGATCATATCTTCAATGTGCCAATTCATCCTCTCTGTCTCGAGTTGATGTCAGACTACCAACCAAGCTCAGAGGTAATATGTTCAGCTTTTATTCACTTTCAATCAAATAAAGACCCAACTTGACCTTGACTTTACCATCTTTGCAGGACATCATACCTGCCCCTCTTGCCAGGGCAATTGTATACAAGGCAGCAGGCCCAATCTCAGCTCTGGGATATCAATCCCCAACTTTAGCTCAAATAATGGCCAGACAAGCTATCTTGGATCCAAAAATCACCAGGCCATCATCTGTCAAAAGGAAGTCCCTTGTCCTGGCAGCCTCCTCAGGCACAAAGAAAAAAAAAAGTGGTTCCCAAGAAAATCATACAGGTCAGATCTCTCTCTCTTTGGCCATGATGTCAATAATATTCTGCTCAACTTCATCTTTCCTTGTTTTTTCAGGCCAAAGCTCAGCAATGGTTGGCTAGCATAGAAATTGCCGATGCCTCATTGGACGGTAAAAAATCTACCACTTCATTTTTCTCAATTTCTTGTCATCGGCATTTACTCTCTTGTCAACTGCAGAACAAGCTTCAACAGATCCTGCCTTGGAAAGCTCTTCCCTTCCTCATGATTCGTCTTCAGCTTTGCTGCCCCTTCCAGAAACAGGAATAGAATCCTCTTCAATTGATACTCCGGTTTCTCCTCAGCCAGATACACAAACTCCCATCATGGAACTCAAAACACTTCCATCTCCCACTCGGGAAGCCAGGGCCGAGGTAAACATAATCATTCAATTCTCTTGATTCTCTCTCATTCGGCAATTCTTTTACTAATTCGGCAAGAACCCTTTTCAGGAGAAATCCACTTCATCACCCAGCTATTCCTTTGCTGTGGATGACTGGGTTACCGAACAAGGAGAAGAGATTACTTCTAGCCAAGATTTATCAGAAGAAACCAAAGCAAAGCTGAAAGACATCTTAGCCTTACTGAATAAGAGCATCCAAGACCAGGCTACACATGCTGTTTCATTAAGAGACGTACTGGACTCCATTGATCAAGAACTCCCAGCTGACATCAAGACCGCATTGGAGCCAGTCTCTCAATTGGATCAGCAATTCGCAGCAGTGATGCAAGCCTTGAGCAATCAATCTTCTCTGCCAGCCTTAGAGCAAAAAAGATCTCTGATCAAGCAGTCAGTAAAAGTCCTGCACTCTCAAGATCAAGAGAATAATGAGCTGTTGACCAAGCTGGTATCTGATCTTGAGAGCAAAAAGGCCAGGAAAGCTGCACTTGAAGCCGAATTGCAACGCTTATCGGCCGAAATTGAAGCTGACGAGAAGAATATTGCTGAGCTTCCCAAGTTATCAGAAAGAATACGAAAAGAAGCTTCAGCCACTCTGAACAAGGATAAACATCTCAAGGCAAAGCTCAAGGCTCTGGCTAAAACCCAAGAAGCTGACAAAAACTTGTTAGACAACATTAGCAACATGATTTCCAATGCCACAAATGTAATTTCAAAATACTTGGGTTTGTAACTTGTAACCAATAACCTGTAGCCGAATAATTGCCTCTTCTTGTGAATTCGTAGCTGTTAACTTTTCTTCTCCATCATTGCGAACAACTCATTCGGCAAGATCATCTACAAATAATATTAAGCTAAAAAATGCTTTTAACTTAACGCAGCCGAATCTTACCCAGTCAAAGCCGAATACGATTCGGCAAGGATCCCAAGCGACATGGGAGCCATTCGGCTAGGAAAACCCTTTCCACCTTCCGAACTCTTCGGAATACGTGCCACGATCTTTGGCCACGATTTCCTCTGCGGGTTTTATAAATAAACACCCAGGCAGCCCACGGTTTCTTCATCAAGTTCTTCGCCTTCCAAGTTCTTGCCGGTCCAAGCCATTCTCTTCCCCATCCACAGTAATTCCGAGGAACCCCAATGGCCGACAACAACAGGAGGCGCCCGGCCGCTGATGAGGCCGAAGGAAGTCGTGCCGGTGCTCGCCGCAGGTGAGTAGCTACTCGCTTCTCTCTGTTCTTCTCGAGATTTCCTCCTTCTTTCTTGACGAATCTCTTTGTTCTTTCAGGGTAATCCAATGGATTGCCGGCGCTGGTGCGCCAGTTGCAGCTCCAGCCGCTGCTCCCGCGGCGTCTTCGAGTTCGTCCAATCGATCTCTCGAATCGGACGACTACCGCTACACGGACGGTGATGCTCGCCGATTCAAGGCGGAGCGCGACGACTCTCGTCGCGAACTGGAGGCTATCTCCAAGCAAGCCGGGATTGCTGACCTCGAATGGCAGCACGAGCGCAAGCAACTGCTCGAAGTCATTGATGGTGAGTCCTGCAATTCGCTCAATCTCAATCTTGCCCCCCAAATGATACTAATCTGTTGCCCCTTTTGTAAACTTGCAGCGCGTGATGCCGAACTCGATCGGCTGAAGGCGCTGGCGAATGAGCTGGCGAACAAGGTGAATGCTCCTGGGGACACACCAGAAGCTCGCCTCGGTGCGGTGGCGGGCCGCATCGATGAGGTGGCCTTGCACGGCATCCGTCTAGGCACCGCCGCAGGCCTAGTCGCCATGTCGACGCACACCAATACCGACTACTCTAGGTTACCGACTGGCTTCGCTAATGGTAACCCGGAGGAGATCGATGACATCGAGGCCTCCATAGATCGCCTTGATGCTCATGGCGCCGCCATTGCCGATTCCATTCATCCTCAGTCTGTCTTGAACAAGCTATTCCATTAGTTTGTACTAGGGATTTATGGAATTTCGGCAATAAAACTTATCTTTTGTGATCTTGCATGAATCATCTGATGTAGTATATTTTGTGCTAAGGGCAATACATTCAGTACTGGCCATCTTCCTTTTTTGTTAACATTTGTTCTGAAGGCGATTTCTTCCCGAATATCGGCTGTTTGGCAAATTAATATATCAATCACCGATCGATTTCAACACTGGGATAATACTTCTTCAAATATCTTCCATTTATAGCAGAAGCAAATTCTTCTCCCAATAATGTCTTCAAAATATACGCATTTCCAGGCATGCATCTAACCACTCTAAAAGGACCTTCCCAATTCGGAGACCACTTGCCGAATGCTGCATATTTGGTTCCAATCGGCAATATTGCTTTCCAAACTAGATCACCTTCTGTGAACTGCTTAACTTTCACCTTCTTGTTGTAGTATTTAGCAACTCGCACTTTATTCTTCTCAATATTCTCCAAAGCCCTGAGACGAATCATATGCAAATCTTCTAATTCGTCCATCATTAAATTTTTATAATCTTTAGAACTTAAATCCTTTTGCAACTTTATTCTCCTTGAGTCTAATTGTATCTCCCATGGCAAAATAGCATGATGTCCATACACCAACTCATAGGGAGACGTCTGTGTAGCCCCATGTGGAGCCATTCGGTAAGCCCATAAAGCCTCATTGAGTACCGAATGCCACTTTCTCGGCTTCTGATCAATCTTTTTCTGTATAATTTTAATCATAATCTTGTTAGAAGCCTCTGCCTGACCATTAGCTTGGGCATAATAAGGAGAAGAATTTAACAATTTGATGCCCATACTTTCAGCAAAATCTCTGAATTCTGAAGATGTAAATTGAGTCCCTTGATCAGTGGTGATTGTCTGAGGAATCCCGAATCTGTAAATGATGTGTTCTTTAACAAATTCAACCATATTCTCCGACGTCACTTTCTTTAATGGAATTGCCTCAACCCATTTGGTAAAATAATCGGTTGCCAAAAGCACAAACTTATGCCCTTTGCTAGATGGAGGATTTATTTGGCCAATCAAATCTATTCCCCATCCTCTGAATGGCCATGGCTTGACAATGGGATTCAAAGCCGATGCCGGAACTCTCTGAATGTTTCCAAATTTCTGACAGTCTTGACATCCTTTATAATATTCAAAACAATCTTCCAACATTGTCGGCCAGTAGTATCCAGTTCTTCTAATAACCCACTTCATTCGGTAGGCCGATTGATGTGCTCCACACAATCCATCATGTACTTCACTCATCAGCCTTTTTGCTTCTTCATGATTTAAGCAATGTAACAGCACTCCATCCAGGGATTTATAATACAAATTATCATCAAGAAGAACAAACTTTAAAGCTTTATACCTGAGCTTTCTAGAAACCTTTCGGGATGGATTCTCCAGATAATCGGCAATCTCTTTTCTCCAATCATCTTCTGCCAGATTACTCCCGAATGCATATACATCATTAGCAAAAACCTCTTGAAGCTCTTTATAGCCTGATGCACTTTGGGCCAATCTATTTGCCTCTCCATTATCCCTTCTAGGAATGTGTTGTAGAATTACTGACCGAAAGCCCTTCAATATTTCTTTGCATTCTTCATAGTAATTCCTCAAGGTATCACTTTTGCACTCATATTCACCATTCAATTGCTTTATGACCAATTCTGAATCTCCAAAAATTTCAACCGCAATGGCATCCGCTTCTTTCAAATATTGGAGCCCTTTGAGCAATGCCTCATACTCAGCTTGATTGTTAGTAACAGCAGATTGAATGGGAACAGCAAACTCAAATGTTTCTCCTTTGGGTGAAATTAATAAGATACCTGCTCCACCACCTTTGTTGCATGAAGATCCATCGAAGAATAACACCCAAGGAACAATGTTAAGCAAATTTAACGATGTATCATGATGTTCAGTAACGAAATCGGCAATAATCTGTCCCTTAACAGCCTTTGCCGATTCAAATCTCAATTCAAATTCAGACAAAGCTAAAATCCATTTGCCAATCCTTCCGTTCAAAATCGGCATAGACAACATGTGTTTTATCACATCAAACTTTGAATACACAATGCATTCGGCATGTAGTAAGTAGTGCCGAAATTTTGTACAGGAGTAGTAAACACATAAGCAGAGCTTCTCTATAGCCGAATACCTTGTCTCTGGATCTAGTAACTTTCGGCTAAGGTATGCAACCACTCTTTCCTTCCCTTCAAATTCTTGAATGAGGGCCGATCCAATAGTTTGGGTATCGGCCGCCACGTACAACTTGAAAGGCTTGTTCAATTGTGGAGGCACCAATACTGGTGGCTTCTTCATGTACTCTTTTATTTCATTGAAAGCCTTCTGTTGTTCGTCACCCCATACAAACTTTTGATCCTTTCTTATTTTCAACAGTGAGGAAAAGGGCAACACCTTTTGTGACAAGTTTGATATGAACCTTCTCACAAAATTTATCTTGCCAAGCAGTGATTGTAGCTCTTTAAGATTAGTTGGAGGAACAATTTCATCAATTGCCTTCATGCTTTTCTTACCAACTCCTATTCCTCCTTCATGTATCAAAAATCCCAGAAACTCTCCAGCCGAAACTCCAAAAGCACACTTGTTCGGGTTCATCTTAAGCCCATGTTTCCTGGTGCATTCTAGAGTTTTCCTTATGTCGGCTAAATGAGACTCATGATCCAATGATTTGATCACCACATCATCAATATATATTTCCACAATCTTGCCGATCAACTCATGAAAAATATAATTCATAGCCCTTTGATAAGTTGCACCAGCATTTTTCAATCCAAAGGTCATGACAACCCATTCAAACAACCCTATGTGTCCAGGACACCTGAAAGCTGTCTTTACTATATCTTCCAATGCCATATAAATCTGATTATATCCTGCATTACCGTCCATGAAACTGAGCACTTTGTATCCAGCAGCAGCATCAACCAATGAATCAGCAATAGGCATTGGATATCCATCCATGGGTGTAGCCTTGTTTAGGTCTCTAAAATCTATGCAAACCCTCATCTTTCCATTTTTCTTATAGACAGGAACAATATTAGAGATCCAATCCGCGTATTTACAGGGCCGAATGAAATTTGCATCTAGTAATCTTTCAATTTCCTTTTTCACATCGGCCAACACTTCTTCCTTGTAGATTTTTCGGGGTGGTTGTTTGTAAGGCTTGTATCCAGGTTTGATTGGCAACCGATGCTCAACAATAGAACGGTCTAGACCGGGCATCTCCGAATAATCCCAAGCGAAGCAATCCTTGTATTCCTTTAACAATGTCACCAACTTTTCTTTGAAAACCGAATCCAAGTTAGCACTGATAAATGTCGGCCTTGGCTTGTCACCATCTCCAATGTCTACTTCTTCTAATTTATCGGCCGACACAAATCCACGTCCTAATTTTCCATCGGTTCCATCGATTGGATTTTCCATCAAAAATTACTATGAGAGCCGACTGCTTCGATCGGCTGTTGATCACTGCTGGCTGGTGCCACAGGACCTTCTCCCCAGTCTTTACCTGAGAAACAATCTATGCCTTGATACTCCCAGAAAGCTGGTTCCATATTTGCCACGCTTATTGAATCATCTGCTTGGACAATTTCTACTTCATCATCTATCCACTGAATAAGCTGTTGATGCATAGTAGATGGAATACAACAATTTGCATGAATCCAATCTCTTCCAAGCAGCAAGCTATATGCCCCTTTGCCCTCAATGACAAAGAAAGTCGTAAGCAGAGTCTTGGAACCAATCATCAGATCAACGTGTACGCATCCTTTGGTGTCCGAAGGATTTCCAGCAAAATCATTTAGAATTATGCTCGTTGGTGTCAAATCTCTAAGGCCCATACCAAGCTTCCTGAATGTGGTATATGGCATTACATTGACAGCAGCTCCTCCATCGACAAACATCTTGGTCAATGGTTTGCCATTAACATATCCCTTCAAGTATAGTGGCTTCATGTGCCGATTCTGGGTTGGCTTCTCAAAAACAGCTTGTTTGTTCAACATCAATTGTGCCATTAACCCAAATTGTTCGGCATCATCTATATCGGGCAATATTTCTTCCTGTACAATTTGATTAGATGGAGCCATGAATTCATTCGGCAAGAAACATACCATGCATGTAGGAGCCGAATGACTATGTTCGTCAGGCCTGTCTTTTGGGAGCCATATCGATTTCATCCTAGGCCTTGCTTGCTTTAATTCTTGATTCCTCAAGCGTTGGACTCTTCTCTTCTGACTCCTTCTTAAACCAGGTGGACACCATTGTCCTTTCTGCCAAACATACTCATGATCTTCTTCTTCATGATCAATCCATCTGAAATCAGCATGTCTCTTTCTTGGTTGATCATCAAAACGCCGATCATCACTAGGATGCACCCTACCAATTCTTTCATGGACAGATCGGCGATTGGCAACATTTTGCCTATGTTCGACATACCCGTTATTGCACTCAGGACAGTTACTCCTTGTAGGCAGCTTTAAACCTTCGTTCCAACAGTGTCTGAAGAATGCACACCCCCAATGCGCACGTTCCTGTTCTCGAGCATATTCTTCTTGTTCTTCCTCAAATCTTTCTTCTTCGCGTCTTCTTTCCTCTTCCTCGTATTCACGCCTTTGAAAACGCTCTTTTTCTTGCTGACGCTGCCATTTGTTGAGGAGAATACGTGTAGTAACTCTAGGTTTAAAGGATTCGCCCACTTCAAATCGGCTATTCGGGAACCGAAGATTTTTCTGGCGAATCTGTTCCATTGTGATCTGCCGAGTGGGATCAACTGAACCATCCTGTCTTGCCTTCTTTGATGTTAAAACTTTCAATCTTCCCTTTTCTCCAGATGGAACAGCATTCACCATATTAACCGAGAAACCGATCATATTCTGAGGGAAAGGGTTACTGTCCAGTTTCATCTTGTTGTCGAATTTCAGATGTCCTTCCTGGATAGCTTTCTGAATCTTCATCCTAAAGACTCTGCATTCATTAATGGAATGAGAATTTCTATCATGAAACCCACAGTACCTCTTATCTTTCACTCCATCGGGCCGAAGCATAGAATGCCCCTCTGGCAATTTGATTCGGCCTTCTTTCACCAGGAACTCAAATAATTTGTCTGCCTTAGTTACATCAAAATCATATGTTCCCTTCATCTGTTTGATCCATCTTTGAGTCATTGTAACTGGTTCCTTGCTCCACACTATCTCTGCTGCAGCTATTTCCTCGCTATCTTCATATTCATCTTCTTGATCTGCTCTTTCAAGGAATTGGTTATAGATGTCAGCTACATCATTATTTTTAGCAAATCTGACATCTTTCTTGAAACCATATGCCTGGTTACTCATCAAGGCCAATCTGTGCGACAACTGGCCCAAATCATCAAACTCCATCCCGAACAGCTTCTCCCGAATGGCAGGCAGCATGCCAGCTACAGCCATACCAGCCAGTTGATCATCAGGTATGTTCAGAGAAAAGCACATACTCTTGGTTTCCCTAAATCTCCTGAGGAACTCTGTAGGTGTTTCATTATTCCTCTGCCTTAAGCTGGTCAAATCAACCAACTTTTTCTCGGTACTGCCAATGTAGTAATGAGCATGGAATTTCTGTTCCAGGTCTTTCCAGGTGCAAATCGACTGGGCAGGCAAAGAAGCAAACCATGTAAAAGCTGGACCCGTCAGTGACAAAGGAAAGTATCTGATTCTGAAAGCCTCATCTGCCGAAGCCTCTCCAAGCTGCATCAGATATCGAGCTATATGTTCCACAGTACTTGTATCATCTTGTCCTGAGAATTTAGTAAATTCTGTAGGCACCTTGACTCTATTCGGCAATGATACCCTTTGGTACCATTCAGGGAAAGGAGACGAGTACATGTATCCCTGATTTTTAGGCTTCAGACCGAATTGATTTTGCAATACATCGGTCATTTTTTGCACCATGAGGTCAATATTGGTATCTTGATTCCCTGGTCTTCCAGCAAGCATACCTGCAGTACCAGCATATCCAGGATTCGGGAGGGCGTCGATAGCATTGTAATCCATAAACTCTGAATATCCGTTTCCATATAAATCCCTCTGCAGTCTGTTGTTCAAGGGAGATATTTTGTAAGCAGAAGCAGGCGGATTCCCTGTGGTGCCGAATGCCATATCACCGTACGTGCGAGTTTTCGGCAGTGCAAGCTGGGGATCTTGCCGAATCGGTTGTCCATTTATATCTTTAACACCAGAACCTCCAGTTTCATCAGCATTCCCTTTACCATGTGGTTTCTGAACTGGTGCTTGAACATTGAAGTATGTCGGGCCACCCAATTGCCCATGTATCTGCTCAAAGGGTTTATCCACATGCTGACCAAAAATGCTTATCATTATATGTCGAAAACTGTTTAAGAACGCAGCATTGTGATTGGTCATTGTCTCTCCCAAAGCTTTGTATAACAAGCCCGAGAATCTCTCCCTCTCTTCTTCTTCAGTAAGATCAGATTGCCCCGGAAGGAGAACTCTTGGCAGATCGGACTTGAGAAAAGGTGCACCACTCCTGTTCTTGGCGAAAGACAGTAAACATTTGTTAATGAATTGATTGGCAGCAACCTTTACCATCTGTTGATGCTCCTCAGACAACTCTTCCAAAGTGACATCCATGATGTCGCTCAACTCAGGCATCTTGAAAACTTGTGTGTGTCCCACCGGGCGTGCCAAAAAGTGTGTTGACGTAAAATCCGCACCTCACGCCAAGCACACAGCAAGCCGAACAAGCTGGCTTCAAACGTGGCCCGGGCTTTCGAATCCGGAAGCGTGCCAGTCAGTTTGCCTGAAAACTAACAAAGGGAATAAAACGTTTAGATCAAAACCTGGAACGTGCCGGGTGAGACCAGACAGTTCCATATTTGCGGCGTCGAAGCCAATCTTGAGAGACAAATAGCTACAGAGAAGCTATCTGTCGGCAGTTAAAACCTCATTCGGCAATCGGCAAGGTACGCAAGGAACGCACTGCCGAATGCGTGACGTAAGCATGACGAAAGATCGGCTTTCAACCGAATGAACGTTGTAACACATACTCATAGCCGATTAACGAGAAACAGAGCATGATGGATAAATAAAAGGGTGAAACATGATCATAAATTCGCAGTAAACAAAGAATGCATAGGCCGAAAGCAGCACCCGTCAAGCATGATAACAAAACAAGTTAATCCACCGCATGATACGACTTGTTTGTGACCACACCACTAATCAGATTAGACCAATCCACCGCATGATACAATCTAACCATGAAAAGCTAAAAGCATTCAATGTTTAGTTACGAACCCACAACACAGTCACGAATTTACATTAAAACAAGAATGCATAGGCCGAAAGCAGCACCCGTCAAGCATGACAGCAAACGAGTTAATCCACCGCATGATACAACTCGTTTGAAGCCATACCACCAATCAGATTAGATCAATCCACCGCATGATACAATCTAATCGTGAAAGGCTAAAAGCATTCATTGTCCAATGCAAACCCACGAACACACGTTCACTTGTGAGAGCACTGCCGAATACAGCTATTTAGCCGAATCGGGGTCCATGGCGAAGGAACAAGCCTAATCGGTAAAGATAAATCTATCAGATCGAATCGAATTCTAATCCACCGGATGATTAGCTCTAAGACGACCCAAAAACCTGCATCTACCGCATGATACCCGGTTCTGTCAAGATCTACACAATGCCGACAAGCTTGAACCCGCGACACGTAGCAACCTAGATCGGTTTCGGATTCGGCTATGAGGGGATGAATCGTTGCACCATAAAGCAGAGCCGATCCTAGCCGATCTAGATTGGGCAAAGGTGTGTTGCATGAATTAAGCACATAGTAAAAACGAAGCAACACGGGGTAACTTAATGAATCTGCTAGATCTTGCCGAAATCTAACAGAGCCGATAACTTGGTCCATACTAGATCTTAGCCCACCGCATGGCTCATGACCTAACAGAGGAACCTTCTTGAGACCACAACTTAAATCCACCGGATGATACTAAGCATGGTAACAAGACTACTTGCATCAAAGCTTAAATCCACCGCATGATACTAAGCATGATACAAGGTTGCCGGTACTTACGGAGGTCGACGGATCGATAACTCCTCTCGAAGAACTCGACGACTCGACTAAAGGACTCGATGTTGGCACGGGGCCGGTTTGTTGTATTGATTGGTTGTTGGTCCTTTTCTACAATTGCCATGGGTTTATATTTATACCCAGGTCTTGATACAACTCCTAGTCGGACACGACTTCAACACTTGTTTCTAAAAATAAATGACGAATCTTCGTGCCCATATTGCTTTCCTTGTTCGAACCGGCCTTTTCCTTATGTTGATCCACGTCATCATGTCTTCCCGAGTACTCTTTCCATACGATCAGCGCTTCTGCCGAATGACGACGTGTTCCCGACCGCAGAGCGTCTCCTGCCGAATGCTTCACCTTTGCCGAATGATAACGCGCTCCCGACCGCAGAGCGTCTCCTGCCGAATGCTCCAGCAAAGCCTCCTAGCCGAATGGTATCTTTCCACCAAATCTGGCCCACATGTCAGCTTCTTCCTGGTGCCAATTTTTGGTGTCAACAGTTTCCCAATACGTCGTTAACTAAAAAAGTCTCCTGTGGAACTGGGTTTCTAGAGACTTCTCACCAACCAAGCCGTACACATCTTTCTCTGTTGCCTTCACGAGGATTTTTCCATTCAATACGAGCCACAAATTGTATTGCCTCAGACTATCTCCACTCGACGTCTCGACCCTACCAATGATTTGCCTTTTTTCTGAACACGGAGATCGAGCATGTGAGCTATACACCCCGTGAGCTTCTATTCCATTTCCTCCCCCGTCTCTCTCTTCTGTTTTGTGCACGCAGGAGTGCATGACGCTGATTAACGAGAATATGTTATTATTAGTATACAATACCTGGATCCGTCTATCATCGAAAACTGCAGCAACGTATACCACCGTCCTATACACCAATCATACGACGAATGATCGATGATGATCTGATGTGATTTGACACGGAGCACGCAGCAGAATACAGTCGCAGCAATCATCTGGTCGCCGTGGCGTGCGACAGAGAAACTGGAATCGCGGATCTCCCCAACGCTAGCCCCTGTCTGGCTGTCCTCTCCCAAGACCCAAGAGGAAAATGCCAAAGAATCGGCAACGGCAACAACGTCTAGGGCTAACCACACAAGAGTGTATAGGATTAAGCGTGCAATCATGTGGTGATTAGTGCTTAGATTAGGAGGAAGTGCGAGAGCATTTCCTCCTGAGGACAAGCCTGAAGATACATAAGCCAATTGCCAGGCGTTTGTTCCTGTCCTGTTGTGTGCAATATGGCTAATGGCTTCTCTGATTGGGGGCTATCATAGAAATATCTCGCTGTCCTTTTTGTTCATTACAACTGCAAAGAAGCCACGAGTGGGATATTTTGTGATCTATGACCGATCGAAATAGCACCAAACTGGTCACCAGGAGATGCAATTTGTGCCGGGACTGTTTGCTTCGAGCACTGCGGTGAGCCAATTGGCACTTTGCATATTTCCAGGAAAGGCCGTAGCCAGCTTTATATATAAAGCATCCTTAAAGGATACTGGTATTACCAGTTTACAATAAAGCACATTCTGCTCGAAAAGCGACATCCAACAAACCCGTACCGGGGCTCTCTAGGCCGCGCGTCAGAGATAGCAAGGTACTACTCGAGACGAACACACTAAAGAACTATGAGACCAATACAAATCGGCTGGACCCGACCTTCCACGGAGCCTACGACTCCACCACCAACGGCTACAGAAAAACCTCCAAACAACGCTTTTAGGAAGGCAAAGACGCGATTGCGCCAACGTTTAGTTTTCACCACGGAGAGCTTCCACGAACCGCCGTCGCACGAGACCCTGCAGACAACGCCCTCAAGAGGGAAGAGCGAACGCCGTTGCCCGACCCGACTCCGGGTCCAAGCTTACGCTTGAGGGCCGCCGCCGGACGAGCCGAGAGCATCTGGACCGATCCCACTCGCTTCCTCCACCGCCCACCATCGCAGTTGCCGAAGCTCGTCCACTAGGTTCCATATGCACCCGCTGGCAACACCCGACACCTCGGGAAGGGTTGGGGACCTCTATTGTCCCCAAACCTTCTGTCGTCCCCTCAACGAGACGACATCGTGCTTCGCAAAGTGAGATATAAAGCATGAACCCAGCAGCGAGAACTTGACGCGCTACGGAGACAACTTCGTTGACGACACGAGAACGGAGACGGTGCTTCCGGCCATGGAGAAGCCGCAGGACGGAGCCGGAGCTAGGGCCGACGCCTCCCCAACGCCGCCACCAATGGAGAGAAGCCAAAGCCAGCCCCGACCCTGGCCGGAGCCACTGCTGCCGCCGCTCGCTCAGGCCGCCGCCGCCCGCTCGGGCCGCCCGACGTCCAGGCCGGCCGCCGTCCAGTCCGGCCGCCGCGAGCATAGCGACAGCGCCGTAAGGCCGCCGCGCCGCGCGCTTGGTGCGCCGCCAGGACGAGCCCGCGGGCCCCTGCACGCCGCGGCCGCCGGGCTGCCGCCGCCCATGACGGAGCTCGGTCACCGGCCCACCCGAGCCGATCCGCTCCACTCCCCCAGATCCGTGTTCGAGACCGCCAGATCCGGTCGTGGGGGTGGAGGATCTGGTCGCCCGCCATGGCTCCGGTCACCGGAGCTCCTTCCCTGGCGGCGGCCGCGCCCGCCGGAGACGGGGGAAGGGGAGCGAGAGCCCCGCCGCCACCGTCCTTGCAAGCGCCGGGCTTCCGGCGCCCTGCTCTGGCGGCGGAGAGTGGTGGAGGGGGGAGGGCTGCGGCGGCGCCGGCGTTGGCAGCCGCCCGGGCCGCCCGTGCGGGAGCGGCGCGGGGGGTCCTCCCCAGTCAGCATTTCGCAAGAAATTGAAATAAATATGTGCATTCCAGTTCCAAAACAGGAAAAAATGAGCGCGGGATGCACATCTACTGCTTCTAGTAATTTTTGTTCCTGTCAAAAACAGAGTCTGACAGAGAGAAAAGCGCACTGAATGGGGAAAGGACAGTCTGACAGCCGTTTCCGATCCCGTGCGACCAACAGGGGCCTGGGCCACAGGCGCATGGACCCATTACTCCCTGTGGCCCACCAGTCAGCCACGGGACACTCCCTGTGACCCACGAGGCTGAGCAGTGACCTTGTACTGGACTACTGGGATCTCTACTCCACTCTGAAAAGTTGTTCAGACGAGGCAACGAATCTCTGCACGGAAACTCATGGCGCTGTACCAGGTGCTGTTTTAGGCCTAGATACTAAATTCACACTCCCAAATTCACTATAAAAAAGAAGATTCCCATCACATCAAAATATCATAGCATGCATGGAGTACTAATTGCACAGTTTTGTTGTGCTCTACGGGACGAATATTTTAAGCCTAATTAATTATTTTTTGACAATTTTTCGCACATACAAACGAAACTGCTACAGTACCTATTTATTGCGCACCATAGCAGTCAGAGCCGATTCGGGGGTCCATATTCTGGATCTAAACACCGCCCCAAATTTTGGCCGCCGGATTTGGGACTATGCGGGTCGTCGCACAGTCCCGCGTACTGTAGCATTTTGTTTGTACGTGCGAAAAATTATCTAAAAATTGATTAATTAGGCTTAAAATGTTCGTATCGCAGAGTACAACAAAATTGTGCAATTAGTTTTTGATTTCATCTATATTTAGTACTCCATACATGTTATGACATTTTGATGTGACGGGGAATCTTCTTTTTGCATAGTAAATTTGGGAGGAACTTTTTGGAACTAAACATGCCCTTGTGTTTGATTTTCCTCGAAATTACGGTTGATTTAAGTCTTTTTTTTTCTAGCAGAAAACATAAAAGACTCGGGTTGATTTTATCTGCGCCATCAGTATGTAGTGCTATGCTAGATCGATGTCCATTGAAGTGTTGGAAAAGGAAGTCGATGGATGGTCAACAGGTGTTCAAAGTCTGACCACTCGCCACTCGGTTTCGAAGCGACATGTAGATGCAGATGCATGCACGAGCGGGACACCGTAGACTTGACGCTAATGCACCTATATCAAGAAAGCGTGTTCGTGAACTACTGTATCATCGTACAACGATGGGAAATTGTTCAGACCACACGCTTTTCCTCAGAAGAAAAGATATTCTTTCTACCAGGTTTGACGCAAAGCTCATTTGAATGTACTCCATCAGATATATAATGTTAATCTACACTTCAGTTCAGAGTGCCTAAAGTCCTTGCCATACCGGATAAAGACAGACCAAATCCTATCATTGATTAAATTATCCGATAACCCAAGCACCACGATCATATGTCTCGCCACTAATTTTCCACTGGTGGTGATCACCGCGTGGGCGAATCATGGAAGGACGACGTGGTAATCCAATGTTAAAGCTTGTGTCAATAACGGAGCGCATCAACTAACATATGGTGAATGTGTAGTCAAATGCTTGTCATAGTCTAATCCCCGTCCATCCAACATATGCATTATATTTGGCATTAGCAAGATTATAGTGTGGTGGTGCGTTGTGGCTCTCTAATGGTAGCAACCATGATAGCTATCACCACAAAAAGTGAGCCGATTGACGAACTCATCGAATCTCAACTAGAGTGAATTTGCTAGCTATCCATGGTAGGTTGCCCGATGGCACACAAGTAACCATGTTGAAATGACCATGCAAGTGAGCTTGTGCTATGGACACACGCATCGTTCACCATCAATAATATAACGTTGTTGTTGTGTTGGCATAAAAGAGAGGGTGAGTGCATATTGGAGTATTTTTCTGGGAAAAAGTAACATGACTTTTTTATATTTTTATTATAATTTAGATAAAAACTTGCATCCCAATTCTTTAGTATACAAGGTTTCACATCCTCATATAGATATTTTCATATCAATGCAATTAATAGTAGCATGCTAAATTATTATATTTAGAAAAGAACATTAGATACTTATGGTAAAAATAATGATTTAATCATGGTGTTGACAAATCTAACATGTCAAATATTGAAAAAAATGACATATATGCCAATGTGATTTCGAGGTTCAAATGTATGCACTGATAGCGAGAGATGCATGCAATAAATTTAGAATTGTTCAAATGTCTGATTAAGGAACTAACTTTTATTCACTGTTGTTTATGGTAGAAGCATATTCATTGAAGCCTTGTAGGAATACAGTCATAAAGACAAAGGTGCCTTTCTACAATCTTTAACTATGGATCAAGAGTTATATATTTGTGCAACAACCGAACACACCCGTACACTCTACTAGGTTGTCTATCACTATCTATTTAGTCAAATCTAACATGTACGATATTTATATCATAATAACTCTTGTTTATCGTATAAATACTGTATGTAGTTTAATATTTTTAGTCACCACCTTATCCTAGAGTTGTGTGCACTGAACCTTTAGTCGTTTTCTCTTACTACTAGTTCAAACTGATGGAACTTAATAGTCATTGTAACTCAAAATCGCTCATAGTTGTACCTTCAAGCCCGTAAAGATCATACAGTACAGTTTGACATATTGGATCATATCATTGCATCAAACCTTTGAAAAAGCAGTGCAACCACAAAATACGGATTATTTTTCCTGTGCTCGGTGCCAAAAAAAAGGTCGTGTAGCCGCTGGGGTGCGGCGTGCAATTTGTGGTGGCCCATTTCAACTGGGCCACTCCGCTACGGGTCCCCATCTATCATCTCCCCACTCACACATGCCATCCCATCTCCGCCTTTCTGCTCTTTCCCCTCCACCCCTGCTCCCCACCTCGACTCCATTGCCGCATTCCCACCAAATTCCCCAACTCCCGCGGGATTCGCCAAGTTCGTCGACTCCGGAGCTCGATTCGTCCCCGAAGCTGCGGCCTCGGCCGACAATTTGCTTGGTTCGGTGTCTCGCTGATTCGCGTCAGTTTTTATTTTTGCTCCCCTCGAGTATTTTCGGTGATTCCCGCCGTATGAGCTCGGATTGGCGGTGGTGTTTCTGATTCCTGCTCGCCGGAGGTGGAGGCGCGAGGGCATGTGGGTTTCTCTGGTGTGGATCCGTGGCTGCGTGGGGGTCACGTTTGTCGATTTCCAGAGGGGAGCCGACTAGATCTCTCGGCTCCTGCTGTTGCTGCGCTCCTTCGAAGAAGAGTCTGGGAGGCTAGCTGTGATCGAAGTTCGTGTAGGGTTTTGGGAGGTGAGGGGACATGGAGGCCGCCAGGCTCGGCGCGCAGAGCAGCCACTTGTACGGCGGCGGGCTGGGTGAGCTTGACCTGAACAGGCGTGAGAGCAGGGTGTTTGGCTGGGACCTCAACGACTGGAGCTGGGACAGTGAGCGCTTTGTTGCCACGCCGGTGCCGACTGATGCGGCGAATGGCTCAGGATTGAACAGCTCGCCATCCTCATCCGAGGAAGCGGAGGCAGAGGTGGCTAGGAATGATGGTCTGAGAGGCGAGGCTGATAAGAGGAAAAGGGTGGTGGTCATTGATGATGATGAAGGTGAGGATCAGGACACAACTGTGAACGGTGGCGGTTCACTGAGCTTGAGAATCGGGGGTAGTGCTGTTGGTGTTGGAGCGATGGAAAGATGTGATGTAAATGAGGATGAGAGAAATGGAAAGAAGATCAGGGTGCAAGGGAGCAGCTCAAGTGGGCCGTCATGCCAGGTTGAGGGCTGCAGGGCAGATCTGACTGCAGCGAAGGATTACCACCGCCGGCACAAGGTCTGCGAGATGCATGCTAAGGCCAGTACCGCTGTGGTCGGGAACACCGTCCAGAGGTTCTGCCAGCAATGTAGCAGGTTAGTTTCATGGTTCTTCCTATACATGTAGCTATTTTTTATAGGAGAAGTGTCGAATATCTCATGCAAGCTATATTTAGCGCAGCCAAACATGGACCTTATGCAAACTCTTTTTTGAATAATTGACCTTATGCAAACTCTGACCATGATGTTTTCCAACCGTAGTACCTGAGAATCACCATAATCTGTGACAGCCTTAGAATAAAATAAATGAAAAGGCACATTTATCATCCTGAGACTGTAATGGCAATATTTAAGTGAAAATAGTTTGCAAGGAAACTTTTGGTAAATGTTAGAGATCGGAACATTCATCATGTGGTTAAATGTTTCATGCTTAGAACTTAAGTTGTTTAAGTCATGTGTTGGTGCCACTCTCTAATTATTTTGCCTGCTCTTCTGCAGATTTCACCTTCTTCAAGAATTTGATGAAGGGAAGCGAAGTTGCCGGCGACGCTTAGCAGGCCACAATAGACGGAGGAGGAAAACCCGCCCTGATATTGCAATCGGTGGGGCGGCTTCAATTGAGGACAAAGTCAGCAATTATTTATTGCTGAGTCTTATTGGAATTTGTGCTAATTTGAACTGTAAGTTTGCTATCTTTCTATACCACATACGCAGTTTTCTATTCTACATATGAAGGTTCTGATACTTATATAATTTATTTTCCTTTCAGCCTTATGAAATTGTGTTAGTAATGCTTTAACGAATTTTTTATTGGTATAGAATTAGGGCACTACTAGCCCTAAGTCTAGTTTACAATACGAGTTCTTGCTACTCTATGTGTTACTCTAGTTTTAGGTTCATAAGGATGTTACATGGTATTATATGTGCTGGAAGTTCTATGAATTGGTTTATTTTGTACAATTCTAGGATTGCTCGTAGGAAGTTCCTCCACAGCTGCATGGTAGGATCTCATATTGAGCCATTAGCATCTCACACTGACGGAATGCTGCAATTACTAGCTGGGTGACCCTAAATTAGCATGTGAAAGCTTGTCTCCAATATAATTAGCGCATTCAAACTGCACTGTTATCATCATAGTTAGTAGCCTGCAGAACTGCTCATATGGTCATATTCAGGAAGATACATGACTCTTATAATTGTACTTGCAGCTGACAGTGTTCAGCATTCAAACAGCCAGGAGTTGCTATCCACTCTTTTGAAGAACCTAGGGTCTGTTGCCAAATCACTGGAGCCAAAAGAACTATGTAAACTCCTGGAGGCATACCAAAGCCTGCAAAATGGACCAAATGCTGGAACCTCTGGAACAGCTAATGCTGCGGAAGAGGCTGCAGGGCCATCTAACTCTAAGTTGCCTTCCGTGAATGGTAGTCATCGTGGACAGGCATCATCATCTGCTGTGCCAGTACAATCCAAGACTACCATGGTGATAACTCCAGGTATGATGTACGATCATTGTTAAACCTTCAGAAATTATTTTATATTTAACAATTCCATCTTACATTTTTTTCTCTGCCTGCACAGAGCCTGCATCATGCAAGCTTAAGGATTTTGATCTGAATGACACTTGCAATGATATGGAAGGCTTTGAGGATGGGCAAGAAGGTTCACCTACACCTGCCTTTAAGGCAGCTGATTCTCCTAATTGTGCATCATGGATGCAGCAAGATTCTACTCAAAGCCCACCACAGACTAGCGGCAATTCAGATTCAACATCAACACAATCATTGTCAAGCTCAAATGGAGATGCTCAGGTTTGTCTTTTATTCCTTGCAACAACTTCATATCAAGAATGCTAAAGGGCAGGTTATGAGTTCTTGTACGACTTATCAATCGGAATAGTAATAGCTCTATATATTGATGAATTTTTTTTTTGACTTGCAACATTTTTTAATGGGAAATTGACAACTCACTAGCTGGTAATATGCTGCTGGAATAGTACAACTGCATACGCATCAAACTGTTATCAGGAACCAACTTTCTCAGGTGGAGAATATTCAAGATTGTAATTTGAATTGGAATGAGGTTTTCAATGCACATGACCTGAATTAGAGAGTGAGATATCAATTGTCAAATACATTTGGTTTATGGAGGACTATATCGGGAATCCAGTGCTTCGCTTTAGGGAGTTAATAACTCTTACCTTTACTGTTACAACCTTCTGACTTTTAGACCTACCTGACTTTTTGATAACCTTAGAAGTTGTGACAACTGCCAAGAACTGCTAGAGTGAAATTTGATGGAACAGTGCACCAAACAAGTGTTCCATCCCCAAGATCCAAACCTAGAAAAAAAAATCATGCACAATAAAATTTCTCCTCAAAGTTGCATTAATTATTGAATTGATCAGATAGACACTCTCTTCATTGTGTCTTCTGTACAAAAATCATTGTGAATACTCAAAAGGTCTAAACATGAACTGGACAGCCTTCTGACATCTATGAAAAGTCATGCATGAAGAGAATTCATGTAAACAGCCATAGTCTTGGTAGCACTCACACAAACACTGGGCACGTTTGGTACTCTTGATGGAGCTTGCCTTGCCTAGCTGGGCAAGGAGGGCGACCTGTGCTGTGCGTTTGGATGTGTTGCTGTCTGCCTCGGAGTCTGTGAAAGCAAGAATTTTCCTTGCTTCTTGAGGCGAGCCGGATTGGCTCTCCTCCCCGGGCAAAGCTTGCCTTGCTAGGCTAGGCGAGGCTAGCTGAGGCAGCAAGCGTACCAAACGCCCCCTAAGATACTAGTTTGACGTACTATTCATTTATTAATGGATTTGCACCTAACTGTGCTTAGATGGCCTCTTTTTTCTTGTGAAACATCTGATTCTTATTATTTTGCTTGCAGTGCCGGACTGATAAGATTGTCTTCAAGCTTTTCAACAAAGTTCCTAGTGATTTACCTCCAGTTTTGCGGTCACAGGTAAATTATGCATTCTCTCAGCATGGGAACAGAAATATATCCTGAACCTAACACTTAAATTCTTATTTTCAGATTCTTGGTTGGTTATCAAGTAGCCCTACTGATATAGAAAGCTATATTAGACCTGGCTGTATTATTCTAACAGTATATCTTCGGTTAGTTGAGTCTGCATGGCGAGAGGTATGCTTCCATTCTTAGTTTTCTTATGTCACAGTAATGCCCTTTTTTTGTTTGGTTATTCATGGTCTTTTCTACAGCTTTCTGATAATATGAGCCTGCACCTGGATAAGCTTTTGAGTGGCTCCACTAACGACTTTTGGGCATCCGGCTTGGTATCTGTGATGGTTCGACAACAGTTAGCTTTTATGTATAATGGTGAGGTTCTTATACAGCTATGCCACTGTCCAAGTCTTATTCTGTATTCTTTGTGTAGGATGCCTTTTTAATCGTCATGTTTTTTCATTCATGTTGTTGCAGGTCAAATTATGTTGGACAGACCATTGGCACCCAGATCTCACCATTACTGCAAGATTTTACGTGTCAAACCAGTTGCTGCACCTTATTCTGCAACAATAAATTTCAGGGTAGAAGGTTTTAACCTACTCAGTACTTCCTCAAGGTACTTTATCATCTTGAAGCAGAATAACTTAAACATGTAGTAGTTACTAATAATCCTTGCCATTCACATCTAAATATCATCTTTTCATGCTCGCAGGTTAATTTGTTCATTTGAAGGGCGTTGTATATTCCAGGAAGACACAGACACCGTAGCAGATGATGCTGAGTACGAGGATAAGGACATTGAATGCCTCAGTTTTTGTTGTTCTATCCCTGGTCCAAGAGGAAGAGGATTTATAGAGGTACAGATTGTTATATAGAATCTTATGATGTGTTGGTTTCGGTTTTCTTCTGTAATTTTGAATTTCCCCTGAATGTCAATTTCAGGTCGAAGATAGTGGATTTAGCAATGGCTTCTTCCCCTTTATAATTGCCGAAAAGGAAGTATGCTCTGAGATTTCTGAGCTGGAGAGCATATTTGAGTCCTCCAGTAACGAACATGCAGATGCTGATAATAATGCCAGGGAGCAAGCCTTGGAATTTCTAAATGAGCTGGGCTGGCTTCTTCACAGAGTGAACAGACTGTCTAAACAAAATGAAATGGATACACCTCTAGCTGCCTTCAACATGTGGAGATTCAGGAATCTTGGTATATTTGCCTTGGAGCGGGAGTGGTGTGCTGTGATCAAAATGCTGTTAGATTTCTTATTTACTGGCCTTGTTGATGTGGGATCCCGATCTCCAGAAGAGGTGGTGCTTTCAGAAAATTTGTTGCACGCTGCTGTACAAAAGAAGTCTGTACAAATGGTTAGATTTCTGCTGAGATACAAACCAAATAAGGGAATTGCACAGACATACCTATTCAGACCAGATGCTCTGGGCCCTTCAACAATAACCCCACTTCATATAGCAGCTGCCACTAGTGATGCAGAGGATGTATTGGATGTTCTGACTGATGATCCTGGACTGGTATTCTCTTTTCTAGTTCTTGGAATTTTGCCTTTTCTCACCACCTCAAGTTGGGTTAACTTTATTAATTTACAATAGAAAATCCGTAGCAACTTAGTAAATTATCACTGTTTTGATCTTAACTAAAGCATGTACAGATGCATTGAACTATGCAGTGATGACTACATTATTACTTATGTCTAACATGTTTGCCATGACCTACCCATCCAGGTTGGAATCAGCGCATGGAGCAATGCACGGGATGAGACAGGCTTCACACCAGAAGACTATGCTCGCCAGAGAGGCAATGATGCTTACGTTAATCTGGTCCAAAGGAAGATTGATAAGCATCTTGGCAAAGGCCATGTTGTCCTTGGTGTTCCGAGTAGTATATGCTCCATAATAACTGATGGTGTCAAGCCTGGCGATGTTAGCCTTGAGATAGGCAGGCCAATGCCTGCATCGGTGCCAAGTTGCCTCCTCTGCAGCCATAAAGCGCGGTTGTATCCAAATTCCAGGGCAAGAACCTTCCTTTACCGGCCAGCAATGCTGACAGTGATGGGAGTTGCCGTGGTTTGTGTCTGTGTGGGAATACTTCTTCACACCTTTCCCAGGGTTTATGCCGCGCCCACATTCAGATGGGAATTGCTGGAGCGTGGACCCATGTAAGAAGTTTTTTGATGAAATAAGCCTAGCTGTTGTTTGTAAGTTGAGAGCTTTACTGTGGTGGGTAAGATCAAAGGAACATAATTACCGTGTGAAGAAGTTCCTTTGTATTTGAAGCAGGATCCTGTCGCTGCTGTAAGCTTACATATCGCTAATATCAACTATGTTTACAGCCTAACGTGCTTCCATTCCATTCATCCATTTTTGTTGTAGAATTCATTTTTTGCGGAGCTTTTGTGAACAATCAGAATAAATGTCGTCGTGTTAGCATATATGTTAGCTCCTGTTCTTATATGTATATACAGGCTGAGAATCGAAATGTAAGATTTGTTCTTGGAATGATGTAAAAAATCTCAAGCATTGTATTGTTGAAAAGTTATTTTACAAAGTTTCAGCATTTTGCCGCGGAAATACATGCACTTTCGGTTCAGCTCGATCAAGATGTACACTTTGCGATTAGTAGACGATTCTCTGGTGAAATCTCTGATGGAACATAGCTTACGAGATCTGCAACTAGGCCCTTGTGTCTAAGCCATAATAGCCTCCCAGTATCAATTATATCTTTACACATGAATCCTAAAGAAGCTCTTTCCCCAGTTGGTATACTCCGGATTATTCTCTCAATTCCGATCGTCTCTGGTTCTCTGCACCGTTGCCCAACACACACACACAAAAAAAAAAGGTCATCAAATACGTATCATGCTTTCAATGCACGGCATCTTATAGTCGAAATTCTAGGAAACGAACTATTTGTTAAATGTTGATTGAAAATAAACTTAAGATAACCAGGCATAATGCATTAGGAGACTAAAGGTAGGAATCTGGGGATTTATAACAACAATAGAAAATGCAGACAAGACCCAACAGATTTTTGTCCTTTATTACTTTCTTGATTCCCAACCTGACTTTAGATGTGTCTTCAACCTCCACATTGGATTCTGGGGAGCTGTGATCACCATCCACAGCCCAGCTGCTAAACCATGTCATGGCATGGAATTCTTCCTGGGTAATACCTAGTCCTGAGAGGAAAGATTTATCTGCAGCGATAAGAAAACAAAATTCCTTGCCAATCAGTTAAAACAACTTTGCTATAATTTTCAAGGTAGAACAGACAATCCTCTTTTTTTGACCTAATGATTAGAAATCTTAAAAGAAATTACTTGCATAATGCTTCCATTGACAAAGATGGTGGCAGCAGGTAGCTAAAGCAAGGCCCTGAAGATTATGTTGGCCATGGATTCTTTCTTCTGTTTGGTCATGTTGTTCAGGGAGACAGCATGTCATGGTCATATCTGGAGATGGAAGACAAGTTTCTTAGATACTCTACTTTTTTCTCAACATGAAATGAATGCATGAATTACAATATTAGGACAACCTGTTGCAGGTCCGCACAGATGTTTTCCAATTGCTAGATACCTAAATCCCCTCAATGCCTCTATTCCGTGCAGGTTCAAATCCTCAACTGCATTTTGTTTATGTTCCTTATCAGTGCTTGTACAGTTATATTTGTTTAAGAAAGTGCAACCAGTCAACCACACAAATACAAATGATCAAATGAACCAGCTCAGTGGACACACAAAGATTTGGCTAAGATGGTGCTTGCAAACCACTTGAAATTTATTATGTTTGATATCCATACAGAAATGAAAAGGAGATCTTACTATCGATTCTCAAACGCTCCAAGGTAACACCTTCATTTTGACGCAAGCTTCGATCAGCCTAGGTATTGTACAGAAAAGAGAACAGGTACTTAATCAGGTGGTTAAAAAACTTATCTTGGTGAAATTAGATTTACCATATATAACAGCAAGTTGCTAAGATGTTTGAAAAAAATTCACAGTACAATCAAGCTTAGTGTAGAAAATAACATATTATCCAAATTTTTTCGAAATGACGCCAAATTAACTGCAGTGGCACTAGATTAAGGAAACAACACACAACATGGCATAACTACAGATTGCACTAGCACATGAGTCAATTTTTGCTTCAAAAAAGTGCACACATTCAATTGCAAAATACAGGCTACATTGAGCATAGTGAAACTACAAAAAGCCAAGAGGTTGCAAAAACTGACACGACAATGTATTGATTATGGAGCCTAACTATAATGCAGAAATGAGGGCCTTGTGAAAGTTAAACGTCGCAAAATAGAGTAACTGACAACATGCGTTAGTACAGATCGTGGATCTTATCCCAAAAGCATAATAATTTGTTTAGATTTACTGACCTTAAGCTTGTAGGCCCGTCTCTCAACCAAGAACACATTCCTGATCCCATAACAGTCCACCAAAACCTGAGTCAAGTAACCTCTTCCAGCTCCAAATTCCACAACCGCCTGAGCATTCGTTGCCACATTCTCCCCATTGACCACCTCAGTGCTACCCTTCTGCAGCAAGCCGAATGCCTCCATGTTTCCAACAATGGATGCCTGCTGGGCGACATGCTTCTCTTGGTACGGCACTTTCCTGTAGCCCAACCCACCATCAGAAGAAATCGATCCCCACTAGAAGAATGAACCTTACACTCCCAAAATGGTGAATTCCCCACCTATCGACCTGACCGCCCATCCATTTGTCGCAGGCATCAGTGATCAGATAGGACTCGCGCATCGCCACGGCCGCCGCTGCGTGCACCGACCGGATCTTACCAAGCAGACCCCGGAACTCATCCTCCGTGAGCCTGTATACGGCCGCACGCTTCTCCGCCGACGTGATGCCGCGGCAGGCCTCGGACCCGCCGGAGTTGATGCCCTTGGAGAAGTACGGCTGCGCGGCGAGCGAGGCGACCTGCTTCTTCAGGGGGCACTTGCCGACGTGCGCCTCCAGGTTCTCCTCCAGCACCGTGCTGCGCGTGAGAGGAGAAGCCGAGGGTTACTGGGTTAGCGGTGATGCTGGAGCCAACCCAATGGTGGGGGGTGGAGCTTACTGGGAGGGATCGATGGGGCAGGGGACGCGGCGGCCGGCGCCAGAGGCGGACTCGGGAAGGTGGTTTCCGCAGTACCTGAGAGCAGGATGAACCAGGGTTAGGGTTCAAGGGTTGTACTGACTGACGAGCGAAGAAGCTTGCTTACTCTGAGGAGGGGAGGGAGGAGTTGGCGCAGTGGCGGCGCTTGTTGGGTAACCAGAAGTGGCAACGGCCTGAAGGGGGAGGCGGTGGTGGCGAGCGCTTGCCGTTCGCCGGTGCACGGCCCATCTCTGGCGGCGGCGGCGGAGAGAGGGAGGCGGCGGGGGAGGAACGGGACCGTGGCGCCGGACGGCCAGAGAAGACGGAGAGGTCTTCACGGAGACCTATTGATCGTCTGATCCGAGATAAGCGGTTCAGATGAGCAAAGCAAAAGGAAGGGGGTTCTGACTTGTTACACTTCAGCCCAGTGAAAATTTAATTTGATAGCATGATTGCGAGTGATTCAGCTGAATAACAGCGATGCATCATCTGGGGGCTCCTGTTGCGTATTCAGGCGTCCACCTACACTGAAATTGACTGACGATGCCAAGAAACTGATCAGTCTCACTAGTGCAGGATTGCAGGTAACTGTTTCCGTTGCCCTTGAAACTCTGGTGTTCCATTCCGTTCCTGCCTGGACAAGATCTCAGGGTTTCAGAAAAACGCTTAAACTAATCGCTCTGCCTGTCAAGTGTCAACCAGCAGTGATTACGATTTGCAGACACAACGACTAGTTGCAAGCTCGCTTTTCCTCAGCGCCACGTGAGCGCGTGACCCAGTGGCTGACTTTGATCATGGCGTCATGTGTTTGCTGACCAACAAAGCCTCGGGTTCAGACATGAAAATTCCGCCAAGTTGGCAGTTGCGCCGCAGCTCGATCTGTTTGCTTTGATTTAATTCCACAACATGGCAAAGACAACAATGGTTTTACTTTTACAGAGTTCTCCTACATGCTACAATGGTTTGTTTTACAACTACTGTTTCATTCATGTTTCGTGACACCGTCTAGATCGAGGTGTATGAACAAAGCAAAACAGATCAATAGTAGCAATCAGAAATATCCGCTGTGTGTTTATTTGATTGATGGTGATCAGTGTTCACAGGCCGATGGTGCTCAGCACGGCGGGGTTGACGGCGGTGCTGGCGCCGTCGACGACGAGGTTGTGGCCGCTGATGAACCCGGCCTGGTCGGAGGCCAGGAAGAGCGCCGCCTCCGCCACGTCCTCTGCCCGCAGCACCTTCCCTCGCAGCACGTTGTGCGGCACCGTCATGGCCTCCAGCTCCTCCGGCGCGGCGCCCATGAGCCCGCAGCTCATCGGCGTGGCCACGCCGCTGGGGGAGACGCAGTTGACGCGCACGCCGTGGCGCCCGAGCTCCGCCGCCGCCGCGCGCACCAGCCCCAGCAGCGCGTGCTTGGACGCCGTGTACGACGCCGGCCCGAACCCGCCCTGCACCGACGCCACGCTCGCCGTGCACACGATGGCGCCGCCGCCGCCCGCCGGCGCCACCATGGCGCGCGCCGCGTGCTTCACGCACGCCGCCGCGCCGCGGAAGTTGACGGCCATCACGCGGTCCAGCTCCGCCAGGTCCATCTCCATCACGGGCCCCGTCGGGAGGAGCACGCCGGCGTTGCTGAGCATGACGTCCAGCCGCCCGTGCGCCGCCACCACGGCGCCCACCGCCGCCTCCACCTGCGCCTCGTCCGTCACGTCGCACCGCGTGTACGTGCACCCGGCCGACGCCGCCACCGCCTCGCCCAGCGCGTCCTGGATGTCCGCGATCACCACCGTGGCGCCGCTCGACGCGAACAGCCGCGCCGCCGCCTCGCCGATGCCGCTCGCGCCGCCGGTGACGATGGCAACCTTGCCGTCCAACCTGTCGCCCACGACGAAAACCCACCGTGTCAGTCAGTGCACGACCTGAACGCACGTCGCAGCTCGAAAAAAAAAAGAAAAAAAACGAACACCGCCAGCACACTCACCTTGGCTTGGACATGGCCGATGCTAACTTGGTTTAGCGCGTTGTCAGGGATGGGCACAGCCTGTGTTTATATAGGCCACAGTTTTCTATAGATTTTGTCAACTCGTCAGTATTTTAATTTAATAGAACACATCTTTGTTAAAAAATATATAATTGAGGGGACATGATTGAGCGTTGTTACAGTCGCAAATCGATAACTAAACTAGTTCTTGATTGCTTCCAGTTTCACAGAAAAAAGTGCAGTAGTAATAAACTACTCACCCCGTTTCACAGAAAATGCAAGTCTTGAATTCAAAATCTGCCTCACAAAAAAAAAACATAATTGTAGTTTTTGGATCACCTTGTGCGAGTTAGTTCTGTTCTTTTTCTTTGAATTTCTACACGCACAATTGGTTACCAAAACGCCTATATGCAGAAGGTTACCAAAACGCCTTACTAAATGATGTATATCTAGGTCATTTTTACATTTCTCCCAGTGAAGCTCCTTTTTGTTCTTTAATGAACTTGATCAAAACAACATACACATACACCACTCATCGGTGTACTGTGGGATCGTCTGATTTATTTTGAGAACGGTGGGAGTACTACTAGCTAATGTTTTGAGATTTTTTTTTTGGATCAACCACGGGAGAAGACGATGAAAGCTGCTGCAGACGAGACGGAGGCAGTGATTACTGACTAAGGTGCATGTGGAGGCCATGGGTGATTGCACCCTTTGAGGCAGACACAGCCATGGCGCACTCCCTTGGCTCCGGCTGGCATGCCTCCTGTGGCCCGG
Organism: Echinochloa phyllopogon; assembly: GCA_033239725.1. Taxonomy (NCBI): domain Eukaryota; kingdom Viridiplantae; phylum Streptophyta; class Magnoliopsida; order Poales; family Poaceae; genus Echinochloa; species Echinochloa phyllopogon. The sequence continues at coordinate 1,584,707 of BTCW01000009.1, read as the reverse complement.
ACACTGATCGCTGCTGGCAGTGCATTACTAATCCACACAAGAAATCTTATCAGGAAATGAAAAATAAAAATGTAATCCCAAGAGCAATCTAGGCGACGCCATTTAAAAGAAAACAAACAGGGGAGATCCCAAGTAAGATTCCAGAACGGAATTCCGATTGCAGGAATTGGGAAAACTTCTGTCAACGACTACCATCGGTCCCTCTCTTAAATGATAAACGGCCTTGCATTTTAAATTTTGTAGAATGTTCAAAGGTGTGATCTCTATGCTGATGCCGCCGTCAGACACGAAGCTTGCTTCGCAAAATATTTGCAGGAATTTTTGCTGTTGCTTTGCTTGCGCTTTACACCTGGTGAGAGTTTTCAAGTGCCTGTTCATTGGCGGCAACTCAGAGAAAGATCAGTTGGAGACTTTTGGATGAGCCTCTAGATATTTAAAAGCTCTTATCGGATCTCGTGTCATCATGCTATTAACTCAATCTCCCTGTCTCCTATCCTCAGGTCATAGGGCAGCAGTGAAATCAATCAATTGCTCTGGTTGATTCCGCCCTTCCACCCTTGATGGCGGCAGACAACCGGACGTTGCGTCCGGCGTTGAGAGCACAGGGCTCCTTTTTCGCTTTCAGTTCTGCATCAGTTTTAATCTGAATTGGACAATTTCTTCTTCATCTCCAGTGATCTGATAGCAAGACAGGCCATTTCTTCTTGTAATCAAAAGCACTGTTCCTGTAAGCGAAGTTCTAGAATTTTGTTCATGTTCATGACTGTGACAACATGATAGCTTTGAGTCCACATGCTTTCTTTGATGTTAACATAAGTTTTGTGAAGCACAACCGTGGTAGAAATTGGAGAGCAGTGGACTTTAATCGTGATTGTTGGTTGATGTTGATGGGATTTCCTCAGGACTACTGGGAAGAAGAGTACATTGATAATGCCATTTGTTCTTTTGGTCGTGTGATTTCATATGAAAAGGATCAGTCTAAGCTCGCAAGAATCATGGTCCATGCGCGTGTGATTGACCTGGAGTCTGTCCCACACTTCATCTTGCTAACTGATGCTGAAGGCTTCCAGGGGGAATCTTGGACCATCCAGTGTGAAATTGTGCAGCAGCAGATGCTAGGAGGAAGGCCGCCTGATGAGGACCCGGAGCCAGAGGATGATCTAGGGCCTAATGGGCCATACCAGTTCTTTGGGCATGGACAGCATGGGCCTGGACCGGAGCCTCCCCAAGAGAATGCTGGAAACAATGAACAAGCTGGGCAGTGGGACCCTTGGCCCAATGAGCAACAGAACAACCAGGTGGCTGAAGAAGTTTTGGGCCCAAATCAAGGAGAGCAGATTGGTTTGAACCTGAACGAGTTACCTATTGAAGATGATAATATGATGGATGTTGTTGATGAAGTAGTGAACCCTGGAGCACAGATAGATGAGCCAATACCTGAGATCCAGGGCCAGATGTTCATGGAAATGAATGAACTACTCCCTATGCAGGTCAATGAGGAGGAGGAGGCAATTCTTGAAGAGGAAATGGGACATCCAATAGGGGATGTTGCGCCTGAGCCTGAACATGCTGATGAAGATATGGAGGCTCAGATTGTCCTTGGCCTGCCAGCAGCTAATCAAGACAACCCAGCATCACCCTTAAATTTTTTTGGTAGAGGAAATACCAGAGAATTTGCTAATGGATCATCTGTCTCCATCAGAGGCAAACAGTAGTGGCTCAGAGCATCAGATGGAAAAGACCCAACTGCAGATTGGTCAGGTGAGGCTCTTTCATAGCAATTCTGTTGATCCAGGTCTCTTATGCTACATGGAAAGGAATGTTCAGGCAAAAAGACTGTGGAGTCAGTTCTTTGCCCCATCTGGGACTGCAGATACCACCATGAAAGTTCCACATCAATGGTCAGAGTTTTTCACCTACATGTTGATGTCACCAAGTCACTTTCAATTGGCTAAATCAATGTTGACCTCCCCAGCTTGGGATTTTTTTATGGACCAGTCACCATACTTAGACTTCTAGATCCCAAATCAATGCCCTGGTAAGACCCTTGACCAGTGTTTTGTCCTGCCTGATGAGCAATGCAATACTTCTATGAGTAATTCAGCAGCTGGGACAGCTATAAAAGGCAAGGCAATCATCGAAGATTCTACACCTCCTTCCACTCCTCAGAATAATTCAGAGACTGATGCCTCCTCAGATGGCCTTCATGTGCCTCTAGTGGAGACTGATCTAAGGAGGAGTTTGAGAGTAAAGAAGTTGCATAAGGGTTTCAGAAAAACCCCTTGTGCTGATAAGCAATGTCTTGGGTGCACAGTTAACCCACCAAATCTCTCTCCCTCGGTGATCAGGAATCTTGGCTCTGCCTTCTGCAAAATTGGCCCAGCAAAATTAACAAAAGAAGCCCTGCTTCTGAAGAAGAAACCAGTTGCTCCAATTGGCAGGAAAGTCATCAAGAAGAAGGGAGATGTTGTGGCGCCACAAATGAAGATGCCAGCCAAAAGGCCTGCAGCAAAAAAGCCTGAGGAGGCCATGAAGAAGAACAAGCAGTGATTTTCTATGCTGCTTCACTCTTTCCAAATATCTCTTTAATAATGATAGCACACCAGGTTGCTGTATTTTTACTGCTTGAAGCAGTTTGGCTACTCTCTTTTGTTCAGAAACTTTTCTGCAAGTTCTGTAATATGTGGTGGATGCTTCTTGCTCAGTTATTGCACTTTGTCCTGTCTTTTATTCATTTTTCTGGTTCAGCATGGGTTCTTCTTTTGGAAGCTATGTTACATGTTTTTCATGTGACTCTTAATAAGTGCAATTGTTTTCTCCATGAATAACACGACCCAATTTCAATCTTGGAAAGTCCTCTGTTGGAATGTAAGGGGGCTGAATGCTGAAAGTAAATGTATCTCTGTCAGAGATAAGATTGTTGAAAGCCAGAGTGTCATTGTTTGCATCCAAGAAACCAAAAAGGACTTTTTTGATGATCAAGCTGTCAGAAAATTCACTCCACCAGGTTTTGACAGGTTTCATTATTTACCCTCCACTGGAGCCTCGGGAGGTATTATCACCGTCTGGAAGAGTGCTTTATTTGATGGTGATCTACTGTTCCAGAATGAGTATGCCATTTCAGTGGGCTTAACTTCCAGATTGAATGGAGATTTTGTGGTGCTGACAAATATATATGCTCCCTGTATTGAAGAAGGGAGAAGGGACTTTGTGCAGTGGTTTAGAAATATTAGCATGCCTGAGGACACTAATTGGTTGGTGCTAGGTGACTTTAATCTCATGAGGCAGCCTGAGAATAGAAACAAACCAGGATGTGACACAAACAGACTATTTCTCTTTAATGAGGCTATTAGTGCTCTGGGTCTAGTTGAGCTACCACTTCAAGGAAAGCAATTCACCTGGACAAATAAGCAGTTCTCCCCTCTTCTTGAGAGATTGGACTGGTTCTTCACCTCGAACTCCTGGACTCTTTCATATCCCAACACTTATGTGCAATCACTAATCATGGAGACCTCGGATCATTCACCATGTGTGGTTTTCATCAGCACAGACATCCCACGAGGGAGTATTTTTCGATTTGAAAACTATCTGCTGGAGCATGAAGAGTTGGAGCAGGTAGTGCAACATGGCTGGTCTCTGCCAACTTTTCAGACAGATAAAGCCAAGATCCCGACAGCAAAATTCAAAAACTTGAGAAGAGTTTTGAAGGCTTGGAAGGGGCAGCTCTCCAATCTTAAGACCAACATTGCAAATGTTAAGCTGATCATATCTTTTATGGAGATTCTAGAAGAATTCAGAGATTTAACAGTCATAGAATGGAACTTCAGGAAGCTGCTAGATGATGAGCTTACCTCACTTCTGAAGAAACAACAAATATACTGGAAACAAAGAGGGACCATAAAGTGGGTAAAGTCTGGGGATGCTGGAACAAAATTTTTCCATGCCAATGCAACTCTAAGACTTAGGAAGAATGCAATCACTTCCCTGAAAACTGATGATGGTAATTGCATATCTGATCATAATGGAAAGGCTGCCTTGCTCTGGGAGGCATATAAGGTGTAACGCCCGCGTTTTTAACTCTGGGAAAATCACCTAATAATCCACCCGATGAAAAATCTTTCAAAATGTTTTACCGCCCGAGCTCCCTTTCCACCGAATCCGCTTCGCCTGTCGTCTTTCCCCTCTCTTTTCCTATCCGCATCGCATCACTGTCATCTTTTCCGCTCCCTCTTTTCCCGTCCCGCCTCGTGTCGAACACTCTCGGGTCGCCCGCCGGACCCATCCACCGCTGGCCGACCGTCGTCGACCGCCCGCCGCGAATCCCGCCGACCCCTCCCCTTTTTCCTCACTCTCTTTTTCTTTTTCTCTTTCTTCTTTTCTTCCTCTCTTTTCTTTTTCCCTTTTCCTCCTTTTTCCTTCTCCCCTCCCCCTCCTCTGCTTCCTCTGCTCCTCCTCCCCGACGCCGCCGCGGCCGCTCTGCTCTGCCCCGCCACGCCGAGCGCCACCCCCCCCTGTCCTGCGCACCACCGCCACTCCACCTCTCTGCTCCCCATCCCGAGCACCGTGCTCCGCTCGCCGCCGGCCGAACCCCACCCGCTCCCCGTCGTGCCGACCGTGCGCGTGCACGCCACCGCCTGCCCGCTGCTGTCTCGTCGTCGCACCGTCGCTCCACGCCATCGCCGGCCGGCCTCCCCTCACTCGACTCGATCGCCCGACTGTCGTACACCACTGCCGTGCCGCCCCGGCTCTGCTGCGCGCCACCCCACGGCTCACCCGAGCTCCTCGACCGACCGCCGCTGCTGCCGTGCCACCCACCGCCGCACTCACCCGCACGCCACCACCCGTCCTCGCCGCGGCCCCACCCGCTCGAGCACGCCACGCCGCGCCAAACGCGACACCGCACGCGGCTGCACAGCTCCGCCACAGCGCCGCCGTACCACCGACCGCCTTTACTCCCCGCCACCGGCCGCCGAGCCGCCTCTCGCCGACCCGCCTCCTCGCCGCCTCTCCCCGCCTATAAAAAGGACCCCAAGCACCCCCTCCCTCACCACCAGCTCACCCACCCTCCAATCGGACCTCTCCGCCACCGTAGCGCCGCCGCCCCACTCGCCATTGCCGCCGCCGCCACTGCTCCCGTGGACCGCCCTACACCGGCCACCTCCGCCCGAGGTAGGGCCATGGGTGAACTCGCCATGGCTTGCTCTCACTTTTCCCCCTGCGCCCGTCCACCGCCGCCGCCCCATCGCCGGCAATCGCGCCGCCGACAGGCCGCCGGCCATCCCCTGTTTCACCCCCCCTCTCTGTTATAACGGGGGAGATGGTCATTTTACACATGACCCCCTGCACTTTTGCCTAACTGACCCGCGGTCCATCCAACACTATTCCCTCTCTCTCTGTCTGTTTCGCCAGAGGCCCCTAAACTTACTGGTATTTACAATAAGGTCCTCTTTCTTTTAAAACAGCCCCTAAGCTCCACTGAACCCGTCATTTCATGCGCCAAATTAATCCCGTTTGATCCCAAACTCCACCATAATATTCACCAATATATTTCCGCCAAATCCAACCCGTCTATACTCAGAAATAATCATGTCATCACCATTCGCTCTCTTTTTCCGTTCTTTCTTTCGGAGCTCAATAAAAGCTTTTTCTTTTATTTATTGGGTGTTTGTTTGTGTGTGCCGTAGACTCCGCCGTGAACGAGGAAGGACTCGAGGAGGAGCAGTGCTACGAGCAGGAGCTTGGAAACCAAGACCCCGGGCAGGAATCCCCCGAGGGTTGGGAGAACGGCAAGTGCAATCCCACCCTTTGATGCATACTGATGTCCCAGTTTTTATAAACACAACCCATGGCCAGTTTTATAAAACTTGCATGATTTTACTGCTAAACCTGGTTGGATAGCCATACCTTGATTGTTATGACTGAGTCCTTGACAACCCAGATTAATGTTTAAATATGACAATGTTCTGTTTAAATATTGGTCACTGCTAGAAACGCTTAGGAACTTCTACTATTGTACCCCCATAACAAATATTTGGTGTTTACAAAAGCAACCGTGTGCGTACTTTGAAATAAAAGAGATGATTTGTGTAAATAAAATGTGTACCCGTGTGGGATGAGACAGACGGTATTTCTTGTGTGAAATGCCGAGGTGAGCTCTAACCTCTGTGGTTGAGCATGGTGGGAGTTGTCTATCCTGTCACAAGTTTTGGGATGATGTTGATGTGTCATCTAGCCTAACCCATATTTTCTGTACCACCACTCGACCGTTGTATGTGGCAACGGCCTAGCATAAACCCCACTAGTTGAGCTGCTGGTTGTATGGTGTGCTGGTGAGCAACAGAGGGCCATGGAGTCGGGGATACGGTCTATGTGAGGTATGCCCCTGGTTGGAACCTCGTTGGTAGGTTGCTAACCCCTGGTCGCGTCTGTAGTAACTTGTCAGTTTAGCTATGGTGGGTAATGGCTTTGATAGGAGCTGCACTGACACTAAGGTGTTCTTGTTGTGGTAGCCTACTTGTGGTTGTGTACACCTCTGCAGAGTTAAAACCTATCCGGATAGCCGTGTCCACGGTATTGGGCGAGTTACGGCTTGGTCACTTCACTAGTCCCCTGTTTTGGTGTAAGGAAATGTTGGTATTTGATTGAGCTGAGAAACGTTTTGAACTGGGCTACGACAGATGGGAAATCTGGTAGCAACAAAATCTTGTGCAAAGAAAAATGTTACATTTACTGCCCCTTTCAAAGATAATATTTGTGAAAACCCGTTGCGAAAACCAACCCCTTGCATGTGTGATAAAAATTTGCTTTGCTGCTAAATAAACCACAAGCCTTCCTTGTTACAATACTTGCATACTTCTGTTATACCCCTCCGTGGTTGTGGTTGTGCTTGCTGAGTACGTATGTACTCACCCTTGCTTAATCTGTGCAGAGGCAGACCCGGACTTTGTGCCTGAGGATATCGTCTAGAGGGGTTCGTTCTGCACCCAACCTTTGCCTGTGTGTTAGGGTCACCCGCTGGAAGCCGCATGCGTTGCCACTCTGATGAAGACCTCTATGTTATCAATCTGTTTATCTGGAGCTTAGTGTTAGTCCTGTTTGTCGTGGCCCTGCAATGCCACCGTCTTCCGTAATGTCGTTTTACTGAACTATCTGTTGTAATAATGTGAACCAGCATCCTGGGACTGGTATTTGTATCACATTAAGTTCTCTCTTTCGAGGGGACGCTTCAGGTGGTATCAGAGCCGATAGGTTGGCCGTAGGACGTACCCCTAGGATCTTGACCCTACCTAGTCTTCTCCCACCAGTTTGTTCTTGCCTAATCCTTTCCCCCACACAAGTACTCACCGACGGCTTTTTGACTTGTTCCAGATGGCCCAGTCGGCTGACGAGGGTTGGGGCGAAGGAGTCTGCCCCGCAGAACCTGACCTCCACCCTGTCGAGGCTTGGCGTACGACCGCCACAGGGTTCAGACACCAGGACACCTACCCCTTGGCCCTCAGGAAAGCCCTCCGCTTTATGTGCGGAATCTTTGAAAGGCACCTGGTCCCCACTCCAATGAGGTACTTTCCGCCAGTCGTCAGAAGTGCAGTCTGGCGAGCCCGCATAAGGAACTTGGAACAGCGCCGTCAGGAGGAGCCCCTGTTGCACCAAGTGGTCACCTACCTCAATTCCTTGGACCAACTCTTTGACGAGCAGGCCGAGCGCCTGAGAGAACAGACCGCCCGGGCCGAACAAGCAGAATTCTCGGTCCGCATGCACCAGATCCAGGTGGCCCAAGCGGAAGCAAGAGCCGCTACTGCCATCAGCAATGAGGCAGTCGCCCAGGAAAGCCTCCGGCAGGCTCGGGACCTGCGTATCCAGGATTGGACCCGGAGTGGAACGCCTGTCCCGGCAATTGGAGAACCCCATGTCCTACTTGGAACACCGATCATGGCATGGGGAGAACTTGTGGGAAACCCACTGGCACTGTCGGGAACTCCGGCAGAATCACCGCCCGTGGAAGATGGACCGTCCGAGCCGCCTCGGGAGAATGGAACCCTGACCGAGGCTGAGCAGGCTCGACTTGCACCGCCGGAGGGAAGCTCGCCCCGCGAGTAGGCCCAGTGTCAAGCGCTCAGATGGGATTGAAGCCAGCTTGGTCCGGAGAACCCTTGTACCCCTAGCAGTAGTTTCCCTATCCTTGCCCTGTACCCCGCCTTGAAGTGCGAGCCTTGTTGTAACCTTCCCCAAGTGTTGTAACCTCCAGCTGTTGGAATGGAACCTTGTGTGTTTGTTTGCTAGCTTGTGTGCTGTTCTGCCTTTTTAAAATGCGAACTAATCAACTTAAACATCATCTTAACCCAATCTCACGAAGGCCTTGCTCAACCTGCAGATGGTGAACACTCGTGCTAGCGCCTCTCAGAGACGCGCCCCTCCTGCTGGAGGAGAACAACCAGAGGGAAGGAGAGTGAATCCTGAGAACCAGGAAGTGGATCAGCAGGATCCTATGGGAGAGAACCAGCCTGAAGGGCAAGCGCCTGTAGGAGGCGGACCAGAAGCAAGCCATCCCAGGAGTCAGAATGAAGGATCTTTTGTTATGCCCCCACTCCCACCAGATTTCAACCTGGCACAGGCTTTGTACCACCACACCTTGTTCATGCAAAATGTGTGGAATGCCAGCCGCCGTCAGGAGACAGCCCGTAGACCCAGTGCGGGTGACAAGCTGACCAACTTTCTGAGAACCAGGCCACCCACCTTTGGGGGATCTAGCAACCCCTTAGAAGCAGATGACTGGCTGAGAACTATCAAGAGGAAGCTGGAACCGTTTGGTTGTGGAGACCGTGACAAAGTTCTTCTGACCTCCCACCAGCTCACTGGGACTGCCTTAGCTTGGTGGGATGCTTACTGTGCAGCTTCCCCGAACGAGTCTGCAATCACCTGGAATGAGTTCGAAGAAGAGTTCCGTCGCTACCACATCCCTGACGCCACCATGAGGCGCAAGGCAGATGAGTTCCGTGCACTGAAGCAAGGGAACAAGACCGTGGAGGAGTACACCCACGAGTTCACTGAGCTAGCCCGTTATGCACCCGATGAGGTGAAGACAGATGCAAAGAGACAAGACGCGTTCATCCGAGGGTTGCACCCGGATCTTCGAGCCCTGATAATCACCCACAGCTTCCCTGACTTCAATACACTGATGAACAAAGCCATTGTCACAGAAAGGGCCAGAATGGAGGCAAGGCAGGAGAATAAGCGCAAGTTCTTGGAAAGCAAGAGCCGTCAGATGGATCGCTCGCAGAAACCCAGGAGCTCCGGTTATGCTACACCTAGACCCCAGGCTCCAGTGCAGTACAGGACCCAGATTCAGGCCACAAGCTCCCAGGCTCCCAACAACCAGTTCAAGAGTCAGACCACCTCGAAGCCACCACAGAGCAAGGTCAGTCAGGCCACAGCCAGCAACAGCAATGCGAGAGCCTGTTTCAACTGCCGTGAGACCGGGCACTACATCGCTGATTGCCCGTATCCTAGGAGCAAGCCTGCGATATCGGTCTACTCCAACTCGGTGAATGGACCCAAGCCACCAGTGTCTGGAGCCAACCGTGTACCTGTCCGCAGCACCAACACCGGCAGCAACAACACCCAGCAGTCGTATGGACGAGCCCGCGTCAACCACATCGACGCGCAGGAAGCTCAAGGAGCACAAGGAGTAGTACTCGGTGAGTACCTAGTCAGTTCAGTTTTGGCAACAATACTATTTGATTCTGGGGCATCGCATTCTTTCATATCATCGAGTTTTGTGGAAAAGCACAAAATACCTACAGTACTACTAAAGACACCCCTACTAACCCGAACACCTGGAGGTGATATTAAATGCCAACTAGGTTGTTCGCGGGTACGGATCCTTTTAAGTGGGGTAGAGTTTCTAGCGGACCTGGTAGTACTAGAATCCAAAGGAATAGATGTGATCCTTGGAATGGATTGGTTAGGCAAACACAATGGTCTCATAGGTTGTGCTGACAAGGTAGTACACCTAACCAACCCAGATGGAATACAAGTAGCCTGTCACACCAAAGGAAGTGGACCGGATCCTATGATTTTTAGTATGGAAACAAAAACCATAGAAGAAGTCCCGGTAATCAGAGAGTATCCTGATGTTTTTCCTGAAGTTTTACCAGGTATGCCACCGGATAGGGACATAGAGTTTGCTATTGAACTAGTCCCTGGAACCTCTCCTATAGCCAAGAGACCCTATAGGATGGCAGCATCAGAGTTAGCAGAGTTAAAGAAACAACTGGAAGAGTTGCAACGGATGGGCTTTATCAGACCCAGCACATCCCCTTGGGGAGCCCCAGTGCTCTTTGTGAGGAAGAAAGATGGGAGTATGAGGTTGTGCATCGACTATCGTGCACTAAATGATGTCACTATCAAGAATAAATACCCACTCCCTAGAATTGATGATCTCTTTGATCAGTTGAAAGGAGCCAAGTACTTTTCCAAGATTGACTTAAGGACCGGTTATCACCAACTGAAAATTAAGGGGAGTGACACCTCAAAGACCGCATTTGTCACCCGTTATGGACAGTATGAGTTCACAGTGATGCCTTTTGGACTCACCAATGCACCGGCTTACTTCATGAACCTTATGAACAAAGTATTTATGGATGAGTTAGACAAGTTTGTCGTAGTCTTCATTGATGATATACTCATCTACTCCAAGAGTGCCGAAGAGCATGAACAACACTTGCGGGTAGTGTTGGAAAAATTGAGAGTACACCAGCTCTATGCCAAGTTCAGCAAGTGTGAATTCTGGCTGGAAAAAGTAGCCTTCCTTGGCCATATTTTGACCGCAGAAGGAGTATCCGTAGACCCTGAGAAGGTAGAAGCAGTCTCAAACTGGCAACAACCAACCAATGTAGGTGAGATCAGAAGTTTCCTTGGTTTAGCGGGGTATTATCGGAGATTTATCGAAGGATTTTCCAAAATAGCTAGGCCCATGACAGAATTGCTCAAGAAAGAAAAGAAATTTGTTTGGACCGAGTCGTGTGAAAAGAGTTTCCAAGAGCTAAAGAAAAGGTTGACCGCTGCCCCAGTTTTAACCCTACCAGATATTCACAGGGATTTCGTCGTTTACTGTGACGCGTCCCGCCAAGGATTAGGGTGTGTTCTTATGCAAAATGGGAAAGTTGTGGCATACGCCTCCCGACAACTTAGACCCCATGAGCAGAATTACCCAACGCATGATTTGGAATTTGCAGCTGTAGTGCACGCGCTCAAGATCTGGAGACACTACCTAATTGGGAACAAGTGTGAAATATACACGGATCATAAGAGCTTAAAGTATATTTTCACACAACCGGACCTGAACCTCAGACAGAGAAGGTGGCTAGAATTGGTTAAGGATTATAATGTGGAAATTCATTATCACCCTGGCAAGGCTAATGTAGTGGCAGATGCCCTAAGCCGAAAATCTTACAGACCCAAGGGTGCCCACCTGCAAGAAGAAATGGCACAGTTAAATGTGCACATTGTCCCCCAGAGAGTTAGCCACCAACTGACGATCCAGTCCACTCTGGAAGATCGGATCAGAGAAGCCCAAGGAACAGACAAGTATTTAGTGCAGATCTGCAGGCACACCGGAGAAAATAAGGCACCAGACTTTAGAGTCGACAGCAAAGGAACGCTGTGGTATAAAGATAGGATTTGTGTGCCTAAGGAAGGAGACTTTAGACAGGTAATCATGGACGAGGCTCACAACTCGCCATACTCCATCCACCCGGGATCTACCAAAATGTATTTGGATTTAAAACATAACTATTGGTGGAAAGGAATGAAAGCTGACATAGCCCAGTTTGTCGCTCAGTGTGATACCTGCCAAAGGATTAAAGCAGAACACCAGAAGCCGGCAGGATTATTACAACCCTTGCCTATCCCAGTTTGGAAATGGGATGAGATTGGAATGGACTTTGTGGTAGGTCTACCCAGAACACAGAAGGGACATGATTCTATATGGGTAATAGTTGACCGACTCACTAAAGTCGCTCACTTTTTACCTGTACGGACAAATTACGGTGGAGAGAAACTGGCCAAGCTTTATGTGGAGAACATAGTAAAGTTGCATGGAGTGCCCAGCAGAATTGTTTCGGACCGAGGAACCCAGTTCACCTCGAGATTTTGGAAAAGTTTGCATAAAGCTATGGGCACTAAGTTGGATTTTAGCTCCGCATACCACCCGCAGACCGATGGCCAGACAGAAAGAGTAAATCAGATCATGGAAGATATGCTGAGAGCGTGTGTCCTTACATATGGTAAAGATTGGGAACAGAGTTTACCCTATGCAGAATTCTCTTACAACAATGGTTACCAGGCAAGTTTGGGTATGTCCCCGTTTGAAGCCCTCTACGGGAGAAAATGCAGAACTCCGTTGATGTGGTCAGAAGTAGGAGAGCGTACACTAGTGGGACCCGCGCTCATAAAAGAAGCCGAAGAGAAAGTAGCTGAAATTAGGGAGAAGTTGAGAGCAGCCCAGTCCAGACAGAAAAGCTACGCAGACAAGAAGAGACGAGAGCTGGAATTTAATCCAGAAGATTTTGTTTATCTCAAGGTATCACCCATCCGTGGAACTCGTAGATTCCAAGTCCATGGAAAGTTGGCCCCTCGGTATATCGGACCATACCCAGTGCGAAAGAAAGTTGGAAAAGTGGCCTACCGATTGGAATTACCCGAAGCAATGTCGGATATACACCCGGTTTTCCATGTATCCCAGTTGAGAAAATGTCTGAGGATACCTGAAGAAGAACACATACCGGAGGAAGAGATAGACCTGCAGACGGATCTGCGATACCAGGAGGTACCAGTCAAAATTTTGGACACAGTCACTAAGAGAACTAGAAACTCCGAAGTGCGGATATGCAGAGTACAGTGGAGTAGACACAGTGTAAAGGAAGCTACGTGGGAAAGAGAAGATGCCTTGAGAAAAGAGTTTCCCCACCTTTTTAGGAGCCAGCCGAATCTCGAGGACGAGATTCCTTTAAGTGGGGTAGGTTTGTAACGCCCGCGTTTTTAACTCTGGGAAAATCACCTAATAATCCACCCGATGAAAAATCTTTCAAAATGTTTTACCGCCCGAGCTCCCTTTCCACCGAATCCGCTTCGCCTGTCGTCTTTCCCCTCTCTTTTCCTATCCGCATCGCATCACTGTCATCTTTTCCGCTCCCTCTTTTCCCGTCCCGCCTCGTGTCGAACACTCTCGGGTCGCCCGCCGGACCCATCCACCGCTGGCCGACCGTCGTCGACCGCCCGCCGCGAATCCCGCCGACCCCTCCCCTTTTTCCTCACTCTCTTTTTCTTTTTCTCTTTCTTCTTTTCTTCCTCTCTTTTCTTTTTCCCTTTTCCTCCTTTTTCCTTCTCCCCTCCCCCTCCTCTGCTTCCTCTGCTCCTCCTCCCCGACGCCGCCGCGGCCGCTCTGCTCTGCCCCGCCACGCCGAGCGCCACCCCCCCTGTCCTGCGCACCACCGCCACTCCACCTCTCTGCTCCCCATCCCGAGCACCGTGCTCCGCTCGCCGCCGGCCGAACCCCACCCGCTCCCCGTCGTGCCGACCGTGCGCGTGCACGCCACCGCCTGCCCGCTGCTGTCTCGTCGTCGCACCGTCGCTCCACGCCATCGCCGGCCGGCCTCCCCTCACTCGACTCGATCGCCCGACTGTCGTACACCACTGCCGTGCCGCCCCGGCTCTGCTGCGCGCCACCCCACGGCTCACCCGAGCTCCTCGACCGACCGCCGCTGCTGCCGTGCCACCCACCGCCGCACTCACCCGCACGCCACCACCCGTCCTCGCCGCGGCCCCACCCGCTCGAGCACGCCACGCCGCGCCAAACGCGACACCGCACGCGGCTGCACAGCTCCGCCACAGCGCCGCCGTACCACCGACCGCCTTTACTCCCCGCCACCGGCCGCCGAGCCGCCTCTCGCCGACCCGCCTCCTCGCCGCCTCTCCCCGCCTATAAAAAGGACCCCAAGCACCCCCTCCCTCACCACCAGCTCACCCACCCTCCAATCGGACCTCTCCGCCACCGTAGCGCCGCCGCCCCACTCGCCATTGCCGCCGCCGCCACTGCTCCCGTGGACCGCCCTACACCGGCCACCTCCGCCCGAGGTAGGGCCATGGGTGAACTCGCCATGGCTTGCTCTCACTTTTCCCCCTGCGCCCGTCCACCGCCGCCGCCCCATCGCCGGCAATCGCGCCGCCGACAGGCCGCCGGCCATCCCCTGTTTCACCCCCCCTCTCTGTTATAACGGGGGAGATGGTCATTTTACACATGACCCCCTGCACTTTTGCCTAACTGACCCGCGGTCCATCCAACACTATTCCCTCTCTCTCTGTCTGTTTCGCCAGAGGCCCCTAAACTTACTGGTATTTACAATAAGGTCCTCTTTCTTTTAAAACAGCCCCTAAGCTCCACTGAACCCGTCATTTCATGCGCCAAATTAATCCCGTTTGATCCCAAACTCCACCATAATATTCACCAATATATTTCCGCCAAATCCAACCCGTCTATACTCAGAAATAATCATGTCATCACCATTCGCTCTCTTTTTCCGTTCTTTCTTTCGGAGCTCAATAAAAGCTTTTTCTTTTATTTATTGGGTGTTTGTTTGTGTGTGCCGTAGACTCCGCCGTGAACGAGGAAGGACTCGAGGAGGAGCAGTGCTACGAGCAGGAGCTTGGAAACCAAGACCCCGGGCAGGAATCCCCCGAGGGTTGGGAGAACGGCAAGTGCAATCCCACCCTTTGATGCATACTGATGTCCCAGTTTTTATAAACACAACCCATGGCCAGTTTTATAAAACTTGCATGATTTTACTGCTAAACCTGGTTGGATAGCCATACCTTGATTGTTATGACTGAGTCCTTGACAACCCAGATTAATGTTTAAATATGACAATGTTCTGTTTAAATATTGGTCACTGCTAGAAACGCTTAGGAACTTCTACTATTGTACCCCCATAACAAATATTTGGTGTTTACAAAAGCAACCGTGTGCGTACTTTGAAATAAAAGAGATGATTTGTGTAAATAAAATGTGTACCCGTGTGGGATGAGACAGACGGTATTTCTTGTGTGAAATGCCGAGGTGAGCTCTAACCTCTGTGGTTGAGCATGGTGGGAGTTGTCTATCCTGTCACAAGTTTTGGGATGATGTTGATGTGTCATCTAGCCTAACCCATATTTTCTGTACCACCACTCGACCGTTGTATGTGGCAACGGCCTAGCATAAACCCCACTAGTTGAGCTGCTGGTTGTATGGTGTGCTGGTGAGCAACAGAGGGCCATGGAGTCGGGGATACGGTCTATGTGAGGTATGCCCCTGGTTGGAACCTCGTTGGTAGGTTGCTAACCCCTGGTCGCGTCTGTAGTAACTTGTCAGTTTAGCTATGGTGGGTAATGGCTTTGATAGGAGCTGCACTGACACTAAGGTGTTCTTGTTGTGGTAGCCTACTTGTGGTTGTGTACACCTCTGCAGAGTTAAAACCTATCCGGATAGCCGTGTCCACGGTATTGGGCGAGTTACGGCTTGGTCACTTCACTAGTCCCCTGTTTTGGTGTAAGGAAATGTTGGTATTTGATTGAGCTGAGAAACGTTTTGAACTGGGCTACGACAGATGGGAAATCTGGTAGCAACAAAATCTTGTGCAAAGAAAAATGTTACATTTACTGCCCCTTTCAAAGATAATATTTGTGAAAACCCGTTGCGAAAACCAACCCCTTGCATGTGTGATAAAAATTTGCTTTGCTGCTAAATAAACCACAAGCCTTCCTTGTTACAATACTTGCATACTTCTGTTATACCCCTCCGTGGTTGTGGTTGTGCTTGCTGAGTACGTATGTACTCACCCTTGCTTAATCTGTGCAGAGGCAGACCCGGACTTTGTGCCTGAGGATATCGTCTAGAGGGGTTCGTTCTGCACCCAACCTTTGCCTGTGTGTTAGGGTCACCCGCTGGAAGCCGCATGCGTTGCCACTCTGATGAAGACCTCTATGTTATCAATCTGTTTATCTGGAGCTTAGTGTTAGTCCTGTTTGTCGTGGCCCTGCAATGCCACCGTCTTCCGTAATGTCGTTTTACTGAACTATCTGTTGTAATAATGTGAACCAGCATCCTGGGACTGGTATTTGTATCACATTAAGTTCTCTCTTTCGAGGGGACGCTTCATAAGGAGAGATTGGGTAAGTCTGAATTTCAAAATGATGTGGTTGCCTTGGACCTGGATGCTCTCTTGCAGACTTCTGTGAATTTACATTGTCTTGATGAGCCCTTTACCAAGGAGGAAATAGATGCAGTAGTCAGGTCTATGCCATCAGATAAATCCCCAGGCCCAGATGGTTTCAATACCGACTTCATCAAGAGATGTTGGCATATTATTGCACAAGACTTTTATGATCTATGTGAGGATTTTCAGAAAGGAAATGTTTGTCTCCGAAGCATAAATGGGTCTTATATCACTCTTATTCCTAAAATTGATGGGCCAGATTCAGTGGCACACTATAGGCCGATCTCCCTTTTGAATATATCAGTCAAGATAATCACAAAGTTGTTGGCTAACAGACTACAAAAGGTGATCAAATCCTTGATACATGAAAATCAATATGGATTCATAAAGACTAGAACTATTCAGGATTGTCTTGCTTGGTGTTTTGAATATCTCCATCTTTGTCATAAATCAAAGAAAGACATCATCATTTTGAAGCTTGATTTTGAAAAGGCTTTTGATAAAATAGAGCATCAGGCAATGCTCAACATCATGAGAGCCAAAGGATTTAGTGAAACTTGGCTTGGCTGGATGCAAGCAATCTTTGGTTCTGGCACCTCTGCTGTTCTGTTAAATGGGGTACCTGGCAAGACTTTTCACTGCAGAAGAGGGGTTAGACAGGGAGATCCCCTTTCTCCTCTCCTCTTTGTCCTGGCAGCTGACCTCCTCCAATCTATGATCAATTCAGCAAAAGATGCAGGTCAACTATCATTGCCAATCCCCTTGACCTCCTCTCAAGATTTCCCTATTTTACAGTATGCAGATGATACTTTGGTGATAATGGAGGGTAAAGTGGATCAAGTTCTCATCTTAAAAAACATTCTTCAGACCTTTTTTGTGTTGACCGGCTTAAAGGTGAATTTCTCAAAATCAATGATGGTGCCTATAAATATGTCTGAGGAAGCCCTTCATTTGCTTTCCACGGCTTTTGGTTGTGTTGAGGGTAAATTGCCATTCACATACCTTGGTTTACCTCTAGGACTCTCAAAACCAAAGACTGAGGAATTTTGGCCACTAGTCTCAAGATGTGAAAGAAGGCTTGTTTGCACATCTCAGTTCCTCTCACAGGCTGGAAGACTGGAGATAACAAACTCTGTACTTACAGCTTTCCCAACATTCTTTATGTGCATCTTCAGATTGCAGGGCACTGTCATTAAGCAGGTAGACAAGTTTCGAAAGAATTGTCTCTGGAGAGGATCTGAGCTCAATGCCAGAAAGCCACCCAAAGCTGCATGGAAGCTTGTCACCTTACCAAAGTCAGAAGGTGGGCTGGGGGTATTGGACTTGCGAAGGCAGAATGAGGCTTTGCTCCTGTAGCATTGGCATAAGTTTATGAATAAAGAGGAGATTCCTTGGGTAAAGTTGGTTTGGGAAAAATATTATCCTAATGGCAAACTCCCTGGTTCTACCAAAAAAGGTTCATTTTGGTGGAAGGACATCTTGAACCTTTTAGACACATTTAAAGGATTGGCCTCAGTTTCAGTGTCTGATGGTCGAACCTGTTTGTTATGGGAGGACATGTGGTCTGATATAATTCCTAAACATTCTTTTCCTGAATTGTACTCCTTCACAAAGCATCAGAACATCTCAATTTGGAAAGCAAAGCAGTTGCCATATTTACATCAGTTGTTTCATGTTCCACTTTCCCAAGAAGCTTTCCCTCAGTTCATTCAGTTACAGGATCTCTTAGATGCTTTGCCACATTCAGTCGAACCAGATGTTTGGGGATATATTTGGAATAATACATGTTACAGTGCAGCAAGAGCTTATAAGGTCTTAACAGGGCACAGAGATACTCACCCAGCTTTTAATTGGCTTTGGAAGTCTTCTTGTCAGCCTAATCATAGAGTTTTCTTCTGGTTATTACTCCATGATAGGCTCAACACAAGAGGTTTGCTCAAACGAAAGCACATGGAACTCCCATCATACAACTGTGTGCATTGTGGTAATGTGATTGAGGAAACTTTACAGCACCTCTTTCTAGATTGTCAGTTTGCAAGAACGTGCTGGGCTTTCTTGCATCTGGAAATTGAAAATCCTGGGGATCCTTTTCAGACTTTAGAAACCTTCAGGCAGCAGCTTAATGTTCCCTTTTCAATGGAGATAATCATCTTAATGAGCTGGAGCACCTGGCTGTCTCGCAATGACTTGATATTTAACAATGTTCAACATAGTCCAGAGGCTGTCAAGTCAAGGTTTAAAAGTCTGTTTGCTCAGCTTTTGTTTCGAGCAAAGAGCAGTTATTTTCCCGCTATAGAACAATGGCTTGATTCTTTTTTGTAATGCTCTTCCTTTCCCCTTGCTTCTTTGTAAATTATCCTCTTTTATTAATATATAACCAGTAGGGGAATTCCCCTCCTGTTTCTTCAAAAAAAAGTTCTAGAATCCCTGCTTACTTATGATGATGTCGAAATTCTTTGGTCAGCCAACCCACTCCAGGAAATAAGAACCGCGAATAAAGACTATGGTGCTGACTTGCGTTCTTTGGAACATATGAAAGTGCAGAAATGCGAAGGTGTTTAGACACGAGGACGAATTGAACTCCTAAATCTCAAGGTGGTGCCGAGATGATCTCTTGTTGAGAAACTGATATTGTGGAGTAATTTATTTCCTTGTTAGCCGATTTTCCGTGGCTTTCCTCTTTTTTTTTCCTGTGCATAACTCTCCGTTTAGAGAATCTGCCTTGCTGTAAACCTCTAACCTTATATGGTTGCCCCTAGTTTCTTTTGAAAAATAATCAAAAGCACTGGAGAAATTTGTTAGAGGTTTATCAGAAAGTAGGTTAGTTACTCTGACTACTAACTGCTGCTGCTGGTGGTCTCTGAGACGGAAGATTCGATTCCATGCAGGGACCAGAGACCAGACCATGTATTCGCGCGACAACAGTAGCATGGATTTCAGGCAAAAATGGAATCAGTTCTTACTTTACAGCTTCAAGCAGCAATCCAGCTAAACTTGTTTGTGCCCTGCTTACTCCTGCAGCGGCCAGCCAGAGCTGACTGCCGCGTCGACGAGTTCAGACGACAGTCGATGAATCATTGGCCTGTCCAAGGGCACAGGAAAGCGACACTCCTCCAGCTTGGCATGCTGTTCATCACAAAGACATCCTCTTTTCTCTCCTGTCTATCTCTTGAGTTTTGACATTGACTGCCATTTTCTTTTGCTACTGATCACTCATTGTGCACAGGGTTAGAGAAATACCCATGGTCCATATCCATCTCTATTCTGACGATCTGACCATTGGCTGGCTCTATGTAATAACATGCTTTCTGAACACGCAGATCCGAGATGGACTCCCATGGCAGAATCAGTGGAAATGACAGTTCTTCTGACCAGTCACGAATACTGTATGTAGTCTAGATCGCATCAAATTCTACACTGCTTATACCATACTGACAAGTGACAACTAATTTTATTTTAGCTTATGCATCTACTGGTGTCCGAACCGTAAGGCTTTTGTGAGAAAATCCAACCGCTGCGATGATTGCAGTGGTGATTCGTGATGTTTTTTTAATAATATTATTTTAATAAAAAAGGAAAATAGATACTAAAATAGAAAATTGCAAGGCCGCCGACCAGCGCGCCCAGGTACATGATGCTCATCTCGTGAAGTGGTCATTGGTTCTGAGTACATTACCATCAGGGCTCAGGCTCGTCTCTGATTGCATGCCGCTTGGCTTCTTCTCCAAATTCAAGTTTTCACTTTGTCATACAGATTCCAATATGAAATTTACAAGCGAGATGCATTTCGTTGCATCCAATTTTGAAGCTTCCATCTAACATGCACTGTTGCATCCCATCCAAAAAAACTACAAGTGAGAAAGTGCATTACATTGCTCCATTTCGCTTGCTCTCCAACTGCAGCAAGGATTTGCTTGCTCTCGCCATCTTCAGGACGTGCACAAGCACCTCTCCATCGTCGTCTTCAGTACCTGCACAAACACCTCCATGCCATGTGTTCAGTCATGGCAGCGAGCCAGCTGCCTACAGGTAAGCCCAGAGCCAGCATGCGGTCGGCCAACGAGCTAGGCACGGCGCCGGCGAGGGAGACACGATGGCCGGTGATGGAGGAAGTGCGGGCGGTGGTCGGCGGCCGGCGACCCGTGAGCGACGCACGACGGGCAGCCAACGTCCAGCAAGTACGCATGAGGAGCGGCGACGGCCCAATCATGGTCAGAGTCATGGCAAAATAGATGGAAAATAGATAAGGTTCATGCGCTCAGGGGTATTTTGGTCGTTCTAGACGCTAGTAGATGGCCAAAAAAAAAAGAAAAAGAAAATCAATAGAAAGAATGGCAAGTAAATCAATGTGTCAATGTTTTATGTGCCAAATTTGTGAAGTTCATATTTTAGGTGTCAAACTTGCGAAGCCATATATTTTTGGGTGCCAAAAGTTCAAATTTCCCGTCTCTTTCCTAACAAAGTGCTGTTTTTCAATGGATTTATTTTCCTTCTTATGATGAATTGACTTATGCCGCGACAACGACATGCTGGATGGATCCAAATATGACTGTAGAGTGGTCTCGGAGGCAGTTTTGTGATAATCACCTTCTAAATTGCCAAAACTTCGTAAGGTTAGAGTTTTGTTTACGTTTTTTTTCACTTTGCTACGATGATGCTCTCTTAATTGATGATTTGGTACCTTAAAATTGTAGGATCTACCTTTAAATTGGCAGCCATGGAATCCCATTACAATAAAGACCATCCACTAAAGAAGCCCAAGAAATTCAAGCACCGAAACTTAGAAGATATGTTTACTAAATATAGAGGCACAAAATCTAGGGGTGGGCATTCGGGTAATTCGAGAAAATCGGATTGAATAGTTCGAGTATTTGAAATTTCGGGTTTATACAACTGCTACTCTAACTCCACCAGAAAAGGAGAGAACCTAAATTTCTGGTATCTAGAATTTCAAAATCGAGTATTGGGTAATCCTAGCCAACCGAATTAGACCGTATTGGACACCATTGGCGATAAGCAATTGAGCAAAACAATTACAATTTGAATGATCACAACGGCATCACAACAGCCAAGTAATTTAGCAAAACACTTATGATTTGATAATCACGATACTATCACACGCAAAACATTTGATCCAACTTGTGATCTAAACAATGGACTATTTAACTAGTTCGGGTAATTCGGGAAAATAAGATACCAAGGTTGTATTTTAGTTTTTTCATATTAAATTTGGGTTTCTAGACTTCATACCCAAAATATTTGATTAGAGTGATCAAGTTCACAGAATTTAGATTCGGGATTCGGAAAATTGTACCCACCCCTATCAGAATTGCAAGAGAGGTTGAAGGAGATCTTTCACACCTAGAAACACTGTAAAAAGCGAAAAAGAGAGGGAAATTTTATAAAAAAGAAATATATCACTCCAAGTAAGCTGACTTACACATTGACTATGCGAAAGTTTTTTTTTTGGCCATTGGATGTGCTTCGTGATTGTACTATAGTTTATATTCATAATAAAAAAGGTGAGTTGTATTTCTGGTATAAAAAAAGAACATATCACTTCAATTATATTTATGTTATAAAAAAACGGACCACTTCAAGTATAACCCCCTCTTTTGCGAAAGATGAAAAATATACTTGTTTGGAGAGAAGATTAATATAATAACATATATGATTTGTTAAAAAAATATGACTCACGCCAAAGGAAAACCTAAATGATATTAAGCGGTTGATCTGGACAAGGTTAGATTCAAATTTAATGATTATAAAAAAATGCGATTACCCCTATTAAGCAGTACAGTAGTAATTTTCATTATTATAGGAGAAAAAAAAGAAATGGGGGAGAGAATCAGAGATTATCGAAGAGAGAGAAGCGTAGACTCGAGAGACTCCAAAAATCCGATCGGCGGGTGCCAGCGGGAAGCAGGCAGCAGTCTCGTCCCGTTCGTCCCCTCCTTCCCAACCTCATGAATCCCATCCCCCTCGCACGACTCCGGAGTCCAAACCAAACCCTAGGCTAGGCCCCCGACGCGGCCTCCCTCCCCCGCCGATCCTCCCTTGGCTGCTCCGCAGGCAACCGCTCCGCCGACGCACCGCCACTCAACTCCCCGCCTCGCCCTAGTGGAATGGGGATCCGCCCCGGCGTGGATTGATTTCATCTCGACTTGGTAAGTAAACCCTATCTCTTCTGCACGGGATTTATTATGTTCTGAGAGGTCGTTTGTTGGCCATCGAATCGAACCTATTAGGCTCGTCTCAGTTCAGTTGATTACCGGACTGCATGCTGCCTGGTTCTACCCAGTAATCCAATCCAATCCGTCGATGTTTCTGTTCCTTTAGTTCGTTATTCGATTGGTTTTGGTTGACACCCCATAGGAATTTTTGGTATCAAAGTCTGCCCCTAACACATCCAGTGAATTTTGTGCTGAAGTCTGCCCCATGCAGCATCTCGTCTAGCTATGCATGCTAGTTGAGAACTGCTTCACCGAGCTCTGTAACATCAGGGAAGCAGAGCTCAACTCAAATTCAGTTATTGTCAGAGATAACTCTTCTTGAGTTGGATATGTGCTGCATTGTAGGAGCATTATCTAGTGGCTTAACTAGGAAACACAGTTAGCTATAGTTACCTGAAACTTTGGACCCCAGGCACCCAACCTCTATATCGGCTTGAGAGAGAAGATGTTGGGCACAGTGTTTTACACAGGTACAAATGACATGCATGCACTCAACCTTGTTCCACTCCCACTCCCAGAAACATGATGTTCGGTGTTCAAAATAGACAGCGCCAAAACCTGAAGCTACTTTGCACTTACCTCTGTACAGTACCTTGAACATGCACAGCCTACTGAGAACGGACATAGTAGTTGCTGGCCTTCTGGTTGCAAATTGTTTCTTTTAACTCCCTCCCTAATTTCTATGGACTGATCAACAAATCCTGCACATGTATAAAGATGATGCCATACACTTATATCAAATTTCAAGTTGCAGTTTCCTATGCTAAACCCTGCAAGATTTCAGCAGTTGTGCTCACCAGTACCTGCCTGGTAACAGAATTGTAGAAAACCAAAATATCTAGTTAGAGTAAGCATCAAGGGTTAAACTCCATTTATGAATTTGTTCTCGTTTTTGTTATATCATACCTTGAAAACTTTGCAGTATTATATATAACATATATCCAAAAAAGATTATTATTTCTCGTCTCATTAAAACATGTTGCACACGAATCTGAGCATCTTGTTTGTAGACGTATATACATTTTATCTTCTCATAGTCTTTTTTCATCAGTGCTGTTCTCGTATGTTTTTTTGTTGTATGTTTTGGTGCACCCGTAGGTGCTGATTTTGCTAAAGGGGGACAGAATAATGTATTTTCCCTCCTATATTGACACCTAAGCTGTGAGTATCCTTGTTTCAAGTGAAATCATGGCTCGAAAAGGAAATCAAAGCAAAAGTGGCCACAATAACGCTACACCTAACTGCCAAAGTACAGCTGATGGCGATGTACAATGTACACCAGAAAGTGGCAGCATGGATAGTGGAAATCTGAGCTCACATGTTCAGGGCAGATCTAAGGGTTCTGAAAGAAGCAGTGAGAAGAAAGGAAGGAGCAGCAAAAAGAACAGCAAAATCAATAGTGTCCCATCTTTGGGAAAACAGCCACAAATGGATACTGATTTTGATATAAGCAGTTCAGAAGAGAATGAGCTTCCATCAAGAGGTACTAAAAACAAAAGAAGTAACAAGAAGCCATCAAGGCGTGGTTCTGGTAAAAGTTTTTCAATTGAGCAGACTTCACTGCCTGCATGGGTAGAAAATGTTTTGGAGAAGACCAGATGCATGGCTTGTATGGCTTCATCCATGTTTGGAGCTTCCATGATGTATCTAGCAGAAGAAAGTAAAAGATTCATCGATAGCAAAAAGCCAACAATCAACACTTATATGGCTATTGTGAACAAAGGGCATGCCTATGTCTTAAGCAAATTAAAGTATGCTTACCCCATAGTTCGAGCCTGGATGCTTAATGCTGGAAGGTTAATGTTGCTCTTGTTGACGGTTTGGTTAGACTGCAATGTAAGGGGTTTTGATTCTTTGCTACGATTGGGGACAAACTCCCTCCTTGCAGTACTTTGGTGCAGCATTCTATCAATTTTTGCAATGATTGGGATGAAAAAAATGCTCATATTCATGGTATGTTTCAGCTATCCCTTCGGCGTTATGCTCAAATTATTTGACAAATGTGTACTAGTTTAACTTATGGTATTTCTCATGTGTTGCACAATGCACCCACCTAGAAATAATATTGCAAAGCTGATGACGACCTTTTTCATTTTCTATGACACTGCAGACCAAAATAACATTAGGCTTATTAACATCAGTAGTGAAAGGACCATCTTGCTTGTGCAGTAAACATGTGCTCGTAACTTTGTTAGCGGCGTCTTGCTAGCACAAGACCATTAGAGCAAGAGTCCTGTTTTTTCTTGCAATGCTTGTACATAATACTTTTTCCATGTGACTTGTGAAAGCTTTTATCCACAGTATCATTTATTTGACCTCACAGTTTTGTGATTTCTGTGATATGGTGATATGTGCCTACTTATAATGAATGGACACATGACATTTCCAACCTGTTTTTACTTTAGTTTCTGCCAACATTTAATTAACTTTTCTCAATTAAATGGCTCGAACACCGTATATCTGCATCTGTGGTGGAGGAAAAGATGCATTTCTTTGTCAATGGCACTTATTCCCCATATATTAAAAGTGAATTGAGTCGCCATGCAACATATAATCATATATCATTCGCAATCAAATGTGCAGTACGACATTCATATAAGTCTGCATTTTATGTGTTCATCTTTTTTCTTCTCAACTCGGACCTTGTTTACTAGTTCTTCTGTTTTTGTAAATATTTCAATTATGGTCACTGCTAATAAAATTCAATGACTGCAAATCAGTAAATGTAGTTTCAATGAAAAGTTTGTCTTAATGCTCAACATCTCCTTTTTGCTATGCGAATTATGTCTGGTTTCGTTTTAAAGTTTCATTGCCCTTGTCGTAGTGTTTCTGATCTGAATCATGCTGATTGTGCCTTATAATTATTGTCATCTTTGCTACTCTTTTTATTCAGGTGATTACTGCTTCTGCAGTTGCCTTCATTGGTCTAGGTTTTGCCATCCTACTTATCTCAGTGCTGGCAGTGGTGATTTTGTGGTTTTATGGAAGCTTTTGGACAACAAGTGCTGTAGTAGTTCTTGGAGGTCATATGCCACAACTTGTTTATTTGGGATAAAGCTTGTTCAAATTTTACAGTTTGTAAATGAAGAGATAACTAAGCTGTGTTATCCTTTTTCCCCCCTAAACTGCAGGTGCTTCCTTCTTCTTGAAACGTGAACGAATAGCTCTCCTTATTGCCTGTTTGTATTCAATGTATTGTGCAAGAAGCTATGTTGGATGGCTCGGATTACTTTTGAGCCTCAACCTATCCTTTTTTTCTAGTGACGTTCTAGTGCAGTTTCTCAAGAACAAAGTAGACAATAAGAAATCTAATGGTTCTTCAAGGACCTCAGAACAAAGCTCAGGTAGATCAGGCAACATCTTTGAAGAGTTTAAGCCATCATCAGATAGCACCTCTCAATCCGGATATGCTCGAGCCTCAGATCGAAACCCTGGTGATCCTTCAACAAGTGGAGCTGAGAAAGAGCTGACCTCTGAAGATGAAGTGGCTCGTTTACTGAACTGCAGTGACCACTATTCAGCATTAGGTTTCCAGCGATATGAGAACATAGATGTATCATCTCTTAAGAGAGAATACAAGAAAAAGGTGATGCTGAAAGATGAACTAAAGCATGCTACTTTATCAGTTTAAATTAACGTTTTAAAGCTGTGTTACGATAATCTCTGTTAACAGTGATTAATGATCTTGCAGGCTATGTTAGTCCATCCTGATAAGAATATGGGCAATGATAAAGCTGCTGATGCATTTAAAAAGCTCCAAAATGCATACGAGGTTCGTGTATAATCCTTGTCATGATAATCATCTTTATTAAGGCAATGCATATTCATGAAATTCCAACTCTGTACAGGTTCTTCTTGATTCATTGAAACGAAAGACATATGATGATGAGTTGAGAAGGGAGGAGCTCCTGAATTACTTCAGACGGTTTCAGAGTGTTTCTCAAAAGGTCTTACTAGTTTTTCCTTGATTGCCATTTATTCTTTGTTATCTTTGACTACCGCCTTATCGAATTGATCTTAGGCTGATTTTGGTCATTTGTGGACTTGCAACTCAACTCTATCTATGATCCTAATCAGCTCTGAACTAATGATTTCGAAAGCATGGTCCATAAATGTTATTAGTAGCCATCAAAGTTGAACTGATTAAGGAATTCTACAGTAGTGTTTTCATTTTTTTTGTGGGTGTGTTTATTGGAGAGAACTTTACTTGTAGGTGCCCTTAGTGGCCCCTTTTGACAGTTGTTTATGGTTTCAGTAGGAAGTTGAGAACAGCTTGTTCAATGGTTCTATGTAGTTTGCAAGATAGTTTTCGGTGTTGTACTAATTTTATGGTACAAACTTGTGTCAGTTTTTGGTTGCTGTGCTGTGCTTATTGTTAAGCTGCTGTTGAAATTAGTATATATCAAACTAAGTTTAGATAAATTCGTTATACAACTGGTTTGTCTCACATGCGTATGCTTTGGAAACACTAATGATTCAATACAGCATTTGTGGTCTAGACAATTCTACCGAATAGGATGTTACATAGTTTAAGTTTGCATTCATACTTTTATTTAGCTGTTAAAGTGCTATCAGATTTGTAATTTAGTCAACCTTAATAAAAAATAAAAGGTGAATACAGGGCGGTCCCAGATATTGGATGAGCTCCAGGCTGGCTCTGTGGTCTGTGGGCGAATTGGGATGATATTGGCCTGATGGGCCTTTTTTTCTTGAGCAGAATAGGGGCTGTATGGGCTGGACCTGGGCTGCAGTGCCCCCAGCCTTGTTCCTAGATCTGCCTCTGGGTGAATATGCTTCACATAAAATGCTTGTGTTGTTTAAGGCCTGCTCACTGAAGCAGACAAAAATTTCAGTGACAGTAAAAGACATGGTCTACTTAGAAGGATACTGGCTAGCTTGCATTATTAGGTATTATGCTATGTGTTGCATGGAAACTCTACTGTTATATCGGACAATCTTTTGAGTGTCCTGTTTCTTATTCCATCCTTTAAATGGGTTGAATTCATTACAGTTCTGATTTGCGTGATTTCTCTGATTCAACTAGAATGGAAGAAACGGTACTTTCCAACATGGGTTTAGCCCTTCTGAAGGTGTTGATGAAGGTCCTTATGGTCTTTCAAGAAGGATAGCCTGCAAAAAGTGCGGCGACTTCCATCTTTGGATTTATACGGGAAGAGCTAAATCTCAAGCTAGATGGTGTCAGGTGCTTTCTTTTGGCATGTGATAATGGGTGATTTGTAATAGTGTGCTACTGGTCATTGTCTTAAAGAAAGTAGCATATTTTTTTATATTGCAGGACTGCAAGGAGTTTCATCAAGCTAAAGATGGCGATGGATGGGTTGAACAGTCCTTTCAACCTGTTCTATTTGGCATGCTGCAGAAGGTAAATGTCAAATTATTACAATTTTTTTTGCTGTATAAAAACATTTCAAGGAATAAAAATGTGTAATGTGTTGTACTGTTCTTATAGCACTTGCACATATCAAAATAGGATATGCCATCAGAAAGTTTTGATCGACGTGATATCACGTGTTTTGTTTTGCAGCTAGATTTACCTCATGCATATGTTTGCGCAGAAAGCTACATCTTTGATGTCACTGAGTGGTTCGACTGTCAGGTGATCCAGATTTTCTTCAATGAAAATTCAGATCTGTTTATTACTTTTTTGTGTAAACATTTGCTTATTCCGCATGAAAGGGCCATCACTCTTGCTTTTTTGTATCTCATGCACTTTCATATAAGCAAAGTAGGCAATGAGTCTCATGTACAGCCCACTTTACCTTTATAACCCATGCATCTAGCAGTAGTAACTAATAACAGGAGCTGTTATCGACTTTTTTTAATTCTCCATTCTATATAAATTCAGCATCGTCTATATGCAATCAATACACCTATACCTCCATATTAGGAGCTTTGAGTTGTAATAAAACGGGCACTAGGGAGCGCACATTGCCACATCTTACCATTACTTTACTGTGTCATCTAAATCCAATGGACATAGATGTATACATAATTAAACACTTAACGGATCATATATATATATATATATATATATATATATATATATAGAACCTGCCATCAGGAATACGAAAAGCAAAGCAAGAATGCATACAGGACTAGTTAACTAGGCTAACCACAATTTCTATGCAAAACCAAAAGGTTAAATTTCTACATTGAAGTTTGGGTATTTCTAGTTGTAGTTGGAACAATTTATAATTATATTTACTCAAATCTGTGCTCAATGGAGTATTCTACAAATGCATGCAGTGGGGACAAAAAGGGAAATGAAGACACAATGGTGTCAAGTAATGGATCCATGATTTGATATATGAATTTGTGTTTTCTTCTCCAGGGAATGAGATGCCCAGCCAACACTCACAAGCCAAGCTTTCATGTCAATGCCAGCATGGCAAAGCAGAGCAGTGGCAAGGGGAGTACCTCGGCGCAGAGGGGTGGTAAGGTCCCGAACGTCGCAAACATGGATGGAGAACTCAACGAGGAAGAGTTCTTCGAGTGGTTACAGAACGCGGTCAATTCTGGGATGTTCGAAACTACATTCGGCGCACAAGGCGACCCCACTTCACCTGGCAGTGGAAGCAACACAAAGGGTAGCAGTAGCAATAGTAGTAGGAAAAAAAAGAAAGGAAAGAAACAGTGGTAAGTGAAGCGCAGCAGGTTGTGAAAATCAATCACAACTCGGGGAAGAGGGGGCAAAGAAACAGAATAAGCATTTTGATTATATGGAACACAACTCGGAAAAATTGGTCCTGCCTTGATGGTTGGTAACCCCCGGGCGACATTGGAAATCCTGGCTCCAACATGAAAGAATGTTGGGTGGTCCTGACCTCTGGGAACTTGCTTGCTGCATGTTCTGGAAAGCTATAATCGAAGTGCAAAATGCATTTTAGATATGCTAAGATCGTGTGCGTAATTTGCAGGTGTTATATCGTAAGCTGCATTATCCTAGCTAGTTGTGCTGTTGTGCTGGAATCAGAAGCAGAATTTTGATAAGGACGCGGTAAAAGTAGCTTGATTTTTCGGCAACGTCATGATCATGAAGCCGCAAGCGTCAATTGCTCGTCTTGCCGGTCTATGCAGGTCATACCAGCACGGCAGCACCGGCCTTTAAATAGGAACTGGGAAGTGGTTAGGCGTTGGTGGCAGGGATTAGCATGATGAATTGCGTACAGGATTATCTGGTTGCAACAAGGAACCTCCATAGTGAGTCCTTTCCTGGTCAGCTTCCAATTGTCTAATGGATCATAGCCATTGCAATAAATGCATTATGTATCTTTAAAACTAAAACTCATGGAATGCAGGGTCAGTTCATCGATGACTCAATAGTGATGCAGGTGAGGACGTCTCATCCCCTGCCAAACTCCCAAACAAGGGAGACACCGTGTTTGAAATAAAAAACAAGCTTATTTCCACCTCAAAAAGAAAAGAAAAGAAAAGAAAAGAAAAGAAGGGATGTTAAATAGCCACTCGTTCCAACTCACATCTTTATGCATTCAAAATACATCAGTTAAATTTTACACGCACGTACGTGACTTTTGCACACTACGTACCTTAGTATAAGTAGTATATACATATACAGATCGTATATATATAATACGGAATACCACAAAAAAACCTTTAATAACTTAGTAATCGCCTTTTGTTATCCTTTGCTGAAGCCTGTGATCACAACTAGTAGTTAATTAGTACAGGCAGTTTTCTTCTTGGCGCCATGGTCAACGTCGACGATGCCTTCGTTGCCGGCGAGCATGAGGTACTTGTCCCTCCTCGTCATCCCCGTGCACGTGTACCGTTCGCCACCGCGCGCGCCGCCTCCGGCACGCCGGCGCCGCCGCCGCAGTCGACGGTGTCCAAGAACTGCACGACGTAGGCCGGCACCGGGTTCATGAGCAGGAACAGCGGGTCCAGCGCCTTCCATCCCCCCGCCGTCGTGCCGTGGAACATGCCCACCGACGAGTGCAGCGCCACCGGCGTCACGCCGCCGCCGAGCTCGGCGAACAGCGGGCTGAACCGCAGCAGGAACGGCTCGCGGCAGGTCGTGCCCTCGGGGCACACCACCAGCCCGCCGCCGCCGGAGAGCTTGACCTGCATGGCGGCACGGTCGGCGGCGCGGTCGCGGGTGAGGCGGAAGGTGGGGATCGGCGACAGGATCTCCGAGACGCGGCTGATGCTGTACGTGGCGGCGGCGAGGTCGGCGCGCCCGGCGGCGGCGGACACGTAGAGCGGGTCGAGCAGGGAGCGGTGGTTGCAGGCGAAGAGGTTGGTGGCGGCGGCGGCGGAGGGGTTGGCGGCGATGAGGCGGTTGTGCATGCCGAGGGCGGCGAGGAGGGGCACGGAAAGGGAGAAGGGGAGGGCGAGGAAGGAGACCACGCGGACGACGGCGAGGACGCCGCCCAGCGGCAGCCACATGAACATGGCGAGCGTCGCGGCGGGCGTCGGCCGGAACGCGATGCGGCCGTCGTGGAAGATGAGCGGCGTCGGGTAGCGCCGCCGCGGGAGCGCGTGCCATCGCCGCCGCGCCGACTCGGTCGGCATGTACACCTCCTGCATATTTTGTTCACCATGGATGTATACATCAATCCGTAGTAGCTACACCAAAAAGAACTTGAAAAAATGCCAGAAGAAAATTGATGCATATTTTGTTCGTTTCGCTAGCTGAAGATTTTTCTCATGATATAATACTTTTTTTCGTCTTGCATTTAATTAAGGTCAAGTTTAACTTCAATTGGTGCTACCTAATACTAGTATAGTATAGTAGTGCGAGTGCTTGTTTAACCATGAGCAGTTCATGTCCAAATGTTTCACCAAATTTACTCTCATTTCATTCAAGTCGCCAAGATAAGAAGTCACAGAGAGCTCTCCGTCATGTTCGCGAGTTGGCCAAATTTTTCTCTAATTACTTCAAGGCTTCAAATTAAGGTGATGCCGCCTGCATCCTCGATCAAAACGTACAGTTAATACTAAACAACAACATATGAGCTAGAAGTTAGACACTTCATATAGTTTTGATGCAAAAATATTTATAATATTCATGCATCAACATCACTAAAGATTGAGAACCAATTAATTAATAGTTTGGATGATTAGCGAAGTTGGTTGTAGCCACCAGGTTTGACACCATATGTGCAAGTGCAACACGGCTATTTCTTTGTCCACCAAGGATGACAATCACAAGACTTCACCAACCTTTAGATCTTCAGGTTTGTAGACGTAGGAGTGTTGTTTAGGATGTGTGGTACGGTGTGAGTATGCGTGGTTACGTGACTATGTATAAACTGATATACAAAACACATAAATATACACGCATGCATTTTCCAAATTTTCAACAGCCCGGGACGCACTAGCTACCAGATAGCACGATCATGGATTTATGAGACAACATGGACGTCTACCAGCGTATAGATTTATAAATGGCGATGAGTTCCTTTCCTTGACAGCGTTTACTCCCTGTGCTACGTGTTAGGCTATGTCGTTACCGCGTCCGGTCATGCAATCACGTATTTGATGCATATCTCCCCTGGAGCCACGGGCCATGTATATCACTGCCTTTTCTATTTGTGGTCGACAAACAGATTTTTTTTCCTTCTTTTTTTCCGAATGGCCAAACAGCTTTGAAAGTGACAAATCGGACCTGCATTTATCTACTATTACAAACATATACCACTAGATTCAATAAAATATCATGACAGCACATATATATACGATAAATATTCCGATTACTATATATGAAATTAACTCTCTTGTTATAACGTCATTTTTCATGTGTCAAATCAACATAATAACTTGATATGCATGTTGATGCGGTTAAAATCTAAGAATGTAACAGCATCTATTTGAGGTTTACAAATTACCTTGCAGTGCTTTTGGAAGAGCTGGGCAAAAGAGGACCCGAGGCCACCAACGCCAACGACGTCGTCGTCACTGCCACTGCCGACGATCACCTTCTCCACGTCCAGCCCTCGCAGCACCTCGCCTTCATCCTGCATGACTCCCAGGTAGCGCCCCCTGAACACCCTCATCTCCGGCGCCACGACGGCGTCGGCGCCGACGCCGAGGTACTCCCTCAGGAAGGGCTCCACCATCGGCCGCGGCATGGCGCTCACGCACACGCACCGCCGGCGGCGCGCCACCGCCGCGTCGAACACCTCGGCGCTCACGTCCTCCAGGAGCAGCTTGGGCAGCGCCGCCCTGCCCGCCCGGAACGCGTCCTTCCTCAGCCCGAGGAAGCTCACGGCGGCCATGGCCTTGATCGCGCGGCCATGGCCGAGCAGGCGCAGGGCCGGGTAGAGCAGCAGCAGGACGAGGCCCCTGAGGAGCCCGCCGGCCTCCAGCGCCACGAGCATGAAGTAGGGGAAGGCGGAGGATGACCTGAGCAGGCCGCCATCGACCTTGCACACGGCGACGCCGCCGCCGCTCGCCGGGAGCGCGTCCAGCGACGTCGCCGCCGCGCGCCCATCACCCGGCCTCGCCGGCGGCGGAGGCTGCGCGCGGATGATGAGGGCGTTGAGCCTCCTGACGAGGGCCTTGTTGAGCTGGGAGAGGGACTTGGCGAAGGCCTTGGACATGGCTGCCAGTTAGCTGCAGCCTGCAGAGAGAGCTAGCTGATCGAGCTCGACGACAATCGCAGCAGGGTTTGGCAGGGACGAGTGTGATGTGCGATCGATGAAGCAGTGGATCGGAAGACGCGGCATCCATCTGCTTGTATATGTATATATATATACACACACATCTACCATCTGTGGTCAGTATTGTCTTTCAATCAACAAATAAAAGCGGGACACCATGCTAATTTTGCTTTTAGAAATATAAACAGAAGCGGGACCAGGGTCTTTAATTTGAACTGAATACGAACCACAAGCGAAAGGTCTGGACTGCACATCGAGCTAGTGTCATCCGTGGGATGGGTGATCTTGCATGCACAGCTGCTGATTTAATATGAGATCGAGCTATGCTTATAATTTAATACGTCCGTGAGCTTCTTGTGCTATCCTAAAATAAAAATTGGATCGTGTATGACATTATTGCTACAGTATGTATGTAGGGTCCTAACTCCTAAGACAATGTCCGGCACCCATGCTAGCCGGAGCCCTGCAAAAGCAAAACTAGCTCCATGCTACTGTCCAAATTTTGTGCCTAAGTGCCTACTATATATGTGATCTTTGCGGAAACAAGAACACAAAGAATGTAGAAGCACGTGTATCCCGCAGGCACAAATTTGGTTGTTATTAAAGAAATTTAAAAGGTCACTGGAGGGATGAACAGAGTATAGTATAAACTTAACTCATACGGAGTGTACTTATTTAAAATCAAGGGAAATGCAACAAATGCTACTCTTATTATTTAAAGCCATTAATACTTTTGGTCAATCACCACTGCCGGTGGCCTAGCTAGCTAGCTAGTGGATCATAAATTATGTAGGAATTGCATGGCGGAATCTTCGCGAAGGATCTGCTGGAGAGCTGTGTGCCTGTGGACCGAGGGCAAATACAATACTCTGTTCATCCCTCTCACCATAAAAATTCATCTTGATATGATAACAAACACCAACATCCTGGATCCAACAACTTGGCCTTAATTGTACATATTCTTTGGAACTTAAAAGGCTCTCTAATTATGGAACCAAAGAAAAAACCCTCGTAAAATGCATGGTTTCGTCTGTTTTCTACTTCCTCCGTTCTAAATTATAGATCGTTTTCGCATTTTAAAATTCATAGTTTTTTGTCATGTATACAGTAGAACGGTGGTAGTATTCAAAAGA
Organism: Echinochloa phyllopogon; assembly: GCA_033239725.1. Lineage (NCBI taxonomy): Eukaryota > Viridiplantae > Streptophyta > Magnoliopsida > Poales > Poaceae > Echinochloa > Echinochloa phyllopogon. Next base: position 1,550,448 of record BTCW01000009.1, on the reverse strand, counting down.
AAAAGGGAAATAACAAGACCGAGTCAGCGCCTCAGTGCATGATCTCGCGCACGCGCTGATCAATATGAGACCGGCTGGCGTGCACGCATCGCATGTGGACGTTCACGCGCCTCATAAATTGCGACGAGACTTGAGAGGCTTCTTTTTGGTGATGAGGATCTAATCTAACGGGAGCGGCGGCTAAGAGGCCGGGATCGAGTCGAGAGCCAGCCTCAACTCAAATCCAACTAACCGTCCCTGAATTGATTGCGGCGACGACTGCAAAAGGGAAACAGATCCAAATCCAACTTGTACTGCATTCGCTAGTAGTGGTAGCTTTGGACAACGATGTCACGTGAAATAATAGTATGTGCGCACATCACATGGCTGCATTCGTTCGTGTTGTGTCAACGGACCTCGGAAAAGATGGCGCGCGGAAGTGATGGTGAGAAAAGACCTGGCCGAACGTGAAACGCAGAGCCAGCGGCGCGAGTCCGGCCAGCACACGGGCATGGTCCATCACCATTTTAATTTTAACCAGTTGGTCGGTGGCATTGCCAAATGCCAATGCAAAGCCATCAGTGATCAGCCTGTAGTAAAGCACGGCCTGATGCATGATGCCATGCATACGGACGCATACACGCGTGCACACGATCATCGATGACCAATCACCGTATGGAATTATTTAAATTCGTACGGCACTAAAGTCCAAAAAGAATTGTGCAACATCAACGACCTCGATGGCTTCATCAAGGAATAGGAAATTCTTGGCAGCCTGACACGAGCAGGTATCTGAATTCTTAAAATATATGTACGATCTCATATAACTTGATACAACTAGCAAGGTGGCCCGCGTAAACAACGCGGCTAGCTAGCTTTTTTTCTAACAATTTGGTGTTTTTTTATTCAACATCATCAACATCAACATAGCCTTTTGTCCCAAGCTAGTTGGGGTAGGCTAGAGGTGAAACCCAAAAAGTAAAAAAAAACAGAAAAAGAGTTAGAGGAAGGCAGAAAAGAAAGCAAAGATCACGGCTCAAGAATTTGGTGTTTTTTTATATGATAATATATTTATTTGAATGTTTTTTCATTAACATTATTTTTCTATATGGGCCAAATTCTTTTTTACCGTCATACTTTGTGGCGCGAAACATGAATCCATGATAAAAGAAAACATCTCATACGCAACACAATTTTTAGTATTTATTCAAAGTATTATAACTTTGTATTGTCTTATTATATAAATTTATGTCACGGAGTTTCACATATGGTGATAAATTATTTTTTATATTTTACACCCGTGTAGAGTTTTCTTATGGCAGTATACAAATAATTAGAACTATTATACATACCCTTAAATCTACCACTCATTTTTTCCCAAGTTTCTGATCCCTACTTCCTCACACAATGGTGAAATAATAGTGGATAGTGAAATGTATCTTCCCCTCACAACAAAATCAATGTTAACTCCAAATTTGAATATAAATTTCATATATTTTTGGTTGATGCTCAATCTTTTTTAAAAATTGACCCTAACGTTCACTATTTTTTTTTGAAAGAAATACACAACAAATTTTCTACCCATTTATGGATGAGCATACAACACATCCTTATAATCTGGAGAAGAAAAATTGTTGTTGTCGTTGACTGCTCCTCGATGTGCAAGAATTGTCAATTGTGGGATGTTTTTCTTTATTATATAGCAACTTCAGCTGCTATTCACTTCACCGCAGGCACAAAGCTCCTTTGTTACATCTCTCTCTTCTCTCAGCTCTCTTTCTTGAATCTAAAACGTGCACAATATAGCGATAGTTAGAGTCGATGTCTCGGCAGCGGAAATAACTCTTAGTTTTTCACTTTCTTTGATAACGTGATACCGCTGCTAATTAGATTATTTGATGGCATATCTATGTTACTACTATACTATTTATTTTTTTGTTTTTTATAAGAGGAAAGAGTGGATAATTAGAAACCCAACTCTTGTGTAAACACATATTCTTATGTTATGATTATATGATTTAGTTGTTGGTTTTAGATATCGACTCTTTAATAATCAGATCGTTAGATCATCATAAAATCCAACAACGTCATATGTATTTTTTTAATTACATCTTGACAAATATGGTAGCTTATTGTCGGGGACAAACCCAGGGGGTCCCCTAATCATCGGGGTGATCACCCCCAAAGAACGATATACCACGAAAGGCCGAATCGTCGGCAGCTCGGCCCGTCACAGCCTGTCGCGGCCCAAGAACGGCCGTCCGAACTCGCCTGACAGGGGGGCCCGAGTCGCTACCCCCGTCTCGACCTCGCTCGAGGGCCGCGCACCCCTTCGAGCAGGCACAACACAAACTCCGCCTCGCTCGAGGGCCGCGCACCCCTTCGAGCGGGCGAGCCAACTCCGCCTCGCTCGAGGCCACTCCTCTACATAACGCGGCGCTCCCCGGCGCCCCAACCGACAACGGCACTTAATGCCCGCCCCATCAGGCGGGTGCCGAAGTCAAAAGGCAATCTTTCCCCCACGCCGCGCCGCTGACACCGCAGAGCTCGCTGTTCCACCTACTCCAGTCACTGTGCGTCCTCACTGACGCTGTGCGGACGCACGCGACACTGCGCAAGACCCTGTGCGGACTGGCAGGCGCCATTCTGCACCACTGTTCCACCTGCTACCGTCTTTTCCCCCCGGGACGCCCCTCGAAAGAATATCTAAACAGCAACCGAGTACAGACTCCGGTCAGGCGTGGCCTGGTGATGACGAATGCCGGGTCAAATCCGCCAACTCTCGACCATCCCCTGGTGAACCGGGCACGCCGCGCACTGTGGTTGACGGCAACCACCATACTGACCCCTGTACCACCAACTCCAGTCCTTCCTCACCTGCCCCGCCCTCGAAGTCAACCAGCGAACGGGCAGCTGGATGCGGATTGCGGCAACGACACCCCTCGAAGCCGCTCCAGGACAAGCACAGGGACGGCCACGACACTCGCAGAAGCCGGGGCTCGCCATAAATCCCCCGCCAGGGTCAAGGACGAGGCACGCCTGACGCCATGCTCTCCGGTACATATCCCTGTAGCACGTCACGCTTGTACTTGTAAACCCTACCCCCACCTTTCTCTCCTTGACCTATAAAAGGAGGTAAGAGGAGAAGAAAAGGGGAGGATCAGACACATCGCCACACACGATATTGGCACTCGCTTCAATCACACTCGCTTTCAGGGATTTGGAGACTCCTCCTCCTCTCCCGCCTTGCTTGTAGCCCCCCTCTGCAAGCACTCCGGTGCAAGATAGTACAACGCTCCGAGCGCACCCTGCTGGACGTACGACCTCACGGTCGGAACCAGGATAAACGCTTGTCTCATCGTGCCAGCTCTTGCATCAACCGTCAAGGGACGGGACACAGCGCATTCTGTTTGGCGCTGGGGATTGGTCGACCGATCCCAGCACCGACAGTGGCGCGCCAGGTAGGGGGCTGCGCTGTGGACAATCACACCCGATCAGTTCCCTTGACGGCAGGCCGCGCCAAGACCATGCCACCACGATCCGAAATGGGGTCCCCCGGCCCGCTTCCGCGCGGGTACCGGATCACGTTTGGGAGCCTGGAGTTCGAAGCGACCGGTGAGGGCCTCCTCATGCGACTCGCCTCCAGGCCGCCCAACATGATGCCCGTTACCCCGACACCGCCGACGCCGGCCCAGCTCAGGAGACGACGAAGACTGCGCGAGCTGCAGATCCGCGCGGAGCGGCGCGTTGCTCCGCGTGTCGTCCTCCCTGACTGGGACGCACACCTGCTGCTCCAGCCCGCTGCCGCGTTACAGGGGGGCGGACCCCCGCCGGCGGCTCCCGCGGAGGGAGCGCGCTGGGAAAATGTGGTCGGGCCGGCGCAGCTCCCCCATGGGATGAACAACGCGGCCGCAAGCTACTCCGCGGCAATCAGCGCCAACCCGAACGCGCACGAGGATTCGCCGGGTCACCAGCTGGGTTCGATCCGCGGCCTCAACATTTCCTCACCCGGCGGACCCCAGTCCGAGTCGGATGACGGAGAGAGTGCGCGCGGGCAGGAGCACCCGAACTTGGACTACTCCGGGTTGCGCGACCGCGAAGGCCTTATCTCCTTCCAGGCTGTCGCGGACTTCTGCCTCACCTGCTCCGACGACTCCAGCGAGGGGGAATACGACCCCACGCGGGAATGCTTCGTCCTCGACGGCGAAGTAGAGTCCGTGGGAGAGGATGAAGAGACGCGCGACAGGGCCGGACACGACGAACCGCCACCGGCGCCCGCCGAGCCAGCGAGTGAAGCCGCACTCGCGCAGGCACAGCTTGCGCAGGTGCAAGAGCTGGAAGCCAAGCTCCAACAGGAGCACCAACAGGTACAGGAGCTGCGCGCAGCCCTGGAAGCCCGGCAGCCCAAACGCGGTGAACGCGCACGAGCTGCCGGGCGTATTGCTCAAGCGCGCATCATGGGTGACGGCGACGACGCCGGTCCTGCCATGCCGCCACGAGCAAGCCAGAAGCTCGTCGCCGCAGCAACCCTGATTCGGGCCATGCCCGAACCATCGACACCAGAAGCACGCAGCATGCGGCGCGAGGTGCAGGCCCTTGTCGAAGAAGCGGCCGTTCAACAAGCGGAAAGTTCCGCCTCCCGCATGCGCCACCAGGACAGTTCAAGAGCCGGAGGCGGCAAGTGGGATAAGGAGCAATCCATCCACACCCCACCCAGGGGCGCGTGGACGCCTCACCGTCCAACGAACTACGGAAGGGCGCTCGTGACCGGCGACCGCGAAACGAGGAGGTCCGCGAAGGACCGACTCGTGGACACGCGGGGCGCCGTCGACGATGGCGATGCGCGCAACGTCCTGAACAAGAAGAGGCAGGACGCGGCGCCTCCCCGCAGCAGGCACCCCCGACGGGGAGGTCGCTATGACAGCGAGGAGGACAGAAGCCCGACACCGGAACCCCCGGGAACCCCGGTGTTCAGCCGGAAGATCCGTTCGGCAGCCATCCCGCCGCGTTTTCGCCAGCCAACCACCATCACCAAGTATTCAAGCGAGACGAAACCCGAGACGTGGCTCAACGACTATCGCCTGGCCTGCCAGTTGGGTGGGGCCACCGACGATGCCATGATCATCCGCAACCTTCCGCTTCATCTCGCGGACTCGGCGCGGACATGGCTCGAACACCTACCCGCGAACCAAATCCACGACTGGGACGACCTGGTCAAGATGTTCGTGGGTAACTTTCAGGGCACATACGTGCGCCCCGGAAACTCCTGGGACCTGCGCGGGTGCCGGCAGGCGGCCGACGAGCCGCTAAGGGACTTCATCCGCCGTTTCTCCAAGCGCTGCACCGAGCTCCCGAGCGTGGGTGACTCCGAAATCATCCACGCCTTCCTCGAAGGCACGACCTGTCGAGAGCTGGTGCGCGAGCTGGGACGAAACCATCCCACCAGCGTCAACGCTCTGTTCGACATCGCCACCAACTTCGCCTCTGGAGAGGAGGCTGTCGGGGCAATCTTCGACGGCAAGACCAAGGGGAAGCGCGCGGAGGAGCCGCCCGCGGAGGGTAGCAAACCTAAGGCCAAGACAAAAAAGCAGAAACGGGGCAGTAAAGGCAAGAGGCCTCGGCAAGCCGTGCAGCAGCAGCAGCAGGGCGAAGACTTTGACGACGCCCTCGTGGTCGAGCGAGGCCGCAAAGGCCCTCGAGGCCCCCCTCAGGGGGGAGGCCTGTTCGACGAGATGCTGAAGAAGCCATGCCCGTACCACAAGGGCCCCGTCACCCACACCCTCGAACAGTGTGGGATGATTAAGGGTTACTTCAGGCGCACCTCCGCGAAGGAGGATGGCCCGAAGAAGGATACGGGCGATGGCGGCAACGACGAGTTCCCCCATGTGGAGAATGTATTCTTCATCGTGGGGGGGCCCACCGTGAACGCGACGTCCCGGGAACAGAGACGTGAACGCCGAGAGGTCTTCTCCGTTCACCCCGCGACGCCAACTTACCTCGCCTAGTCGGACGAGACCATCTCCTTCGGCCGCGAGGACCACCCGGACTATGTCCCGAATCCGGGGCGCTATCCGCTCGTCGTCGACCCCGTCATCGGCAACACGCGATTCTCCAAGGTGCTGATGGACGGGGGCAGCAGCCTCAACATCCTCTACGTCCACACCTTAGAGCTCATGGGCATCGGCACGAACCAGCTGAGGCCAAGCAAGGCGCCGTTCCACGGCATCGCGCCGGGAAAACGGGAAACCGGCATCGGCTCCTGTTGACACCAAAAATTGGCACCAGGAGGAGGCTGACATGTGGACCGGATTCGTTGAAAAGGTATCATTCGGCAAAGGAGTTTTTTCCCCAGAGCATTCGGTAAAGACGTTCTGCGGTCGGGAACGCATCGTCATTCGGCAAGAGAGCTGTTCCGCGGAAGGCATTCGGGAGTGCGTGATGACGTGGATCAGGCATAAGGAAAAGGCTGGTTTAACTTGGAATGCAAGACGGATACGGTGCCCCGACGATTATCTTTTTAGGAAATAAATAAATGTAATCGTAATCGATTAGGAGTCGTGTCGAAACCTGGGTATAAATATAAACCCATGGTAATTGTAACGATGGTTCAACCAATCATACAACAAACCGGCCCCGTGCCAACTTCGAGTCCCTTAGTCGAGTCGTCGAGTTCTTCGAGAGGAATCATCGATCCGTCGACCTCCGTAAGTACCGGCAACCCTGCACCATGCCTAGTATCATGCGGTGGATTTAGGCCTTGGTTCAGGAAGGTTCTATTGTTAAAGCATGAGCCATGCGGTGGGCTAAGTTTTAGCGTGGAACAAGTTATCGGCTCTATTGGATTTTGGCAAGATCTGATAGATTCATTAAGTTACCATGTGTTGCTCTGGATTTTACCTTTAAGTTTAATTCATTACAGCACTCTTTTGCCCAGTCTAGATTGATTAGATTCGGTTCTAGCTCACAATGCACTGCGTCTCCATAGCCGAATTCGAAGTCAATCTAGATTGCCACGTGTTGCGGGTCCAAGCTCGTTGGTCTTGTGTAGATCTTGACAGAACTGGGTATCATGCGGTGGATGCAGGTTTTTGGGTCGTCTTAGAGCTAATCATCCGGTGGATTAGAATTCGATTCGATCTGATAGATCTATCATCATCGACGAAGCATGTTCCTTCTTCATGGAACCCGATTCGGCTATATAGCTGCATTCGGCAGTATCGCCACGAGCGAAACGTGCTCACGGTTTTGTTTTAAATAAAGGATGCTTTTAGCCTTCCACGTTTAGAGTGTATCATGCGGTGGATTGCTCTATTCTTGGTTGGTGGTGGGATTCTAAGCAAGTCGTATCATGCGGTGGATTAACTTGCTTGTTTCATGCTCGACGGGTTGAAAAGTACCTAGACATGCGGTAGACTAGTGCTTTTGATCTATGCATTCTTGTTTATTATGAAATTATGGTCATGTTTTCGCCCTTTTATTTATCTATCATGCTCCGTTCCTCGTTAATCGGCTATGAGTATGCGTTACAATGTTTATTCAGTCATTGCCGATCTTTCGTCATGCTTACGTCACGCATTCGGCAGTGCGCCTCCTGCGTGCTTTGCCGATTGCCGAATGATGTTTTAACTGTCGACAAATAGCTTCTCTGTAGCTATATGTCGTTCGAAGCTGGCTCCGTAGCCGCAAATATGGAACTGACTGGTATCATCCGGTACGTTCCAGGTGTTATCTAAACATCTTTTCTCCCTTTGTCAGTTTTCAGGAAAATTGACTGGCACGCTCTCGGATTCAAACGCTCGGGCCACGTGTGAAGCTAGCTAATTCGGCTTGCTGTGTGCTTGGCGTGAGGTGCGGATTTTACGTCAACACACTTTTTGGCACGCCCGGTGGGACCCAAGCTTCGAAGATGCCTGAATTAAAAGACATTCTGGATGTCACTTTTGAAGAATTGTCTGATGAACATCAACAAATGGTGAAGATTGCTGCAGATCAGTTCATCAAAAAATGCTTGCTGTCTTTTGCTAAGAATAGGAGTGGTGCACCGTTTCTCAAGTCAGATCTGCCAAGAGTTCTTCTGCTAGGACAATCTGATCTTACTGAAGAAGAAGAAAGGGAGAAGTTCTCTAGCTTGTTATACAAGGCTTTAGGAGAAACAATGACTAATCATAATGCCGCATTCCTGAACAGTTTTCGGCTCATATTGGTCAACATCTTTGGTCAACACGTGGATAAACCTTTTGAGCAAGCGCATGGACAACTTGGAGGACCAACATATTTCAATATTCAAGCATCGGTCCCAAAACGTCATGGTAAGGGTATTGAAGAAACTGAAGTTTCTGGAACCAAAGACACGAATGGACAGCCGATTCAGCAAGAGCTTCAGCAAGCATTGCCGAAACCTTGTACATATGGTGATATGGCATTCGGCACCACGGGAAATCCACCTGCTTCTGCTTATAAGATCTCCCCTCTGAACAACAGGCTGCAAAGAGATGTGTATGGAAACGGATATTCAGAGTTCATGGATTACAATGCTATTAACGCTCTCCCGAATGCCGGGTATGTTGGTACTACAGGGATACCCGCTGGAAGACCAGGGAATCAAGATACCAATATTGATCTCATGGTGCAAAAAATGACCGATGTATTGCAAAATCAATTCGGTTTGAAGCCTAAAAATCAGGGGTACATGTACTCGTCTCCTTTCCCAGAATGGTACCAGAGGGTATCATTGCCGAATAGAGTCAAGGTGCCTACAGAGTTTACTAAGTTCTCAGGACAAGACGATACTAGCACTGTGGAACATATAGCCCGATATCTGATGCAGCTCGGAGAAGCTTCGGCAGATGAAGCTTTCAGAATCAGATACTTTCCTTTGTCACTGACGGGTCCAGCTTTTACATGGTTTGCTTCTTTGCCTGCTCAGTCAATTTGTACTTGGAAAGACCTGGAACAGAAATTCCATGCTCATTACTACATCGGCAGTACCGAGAAAAAGTTGGTTGATTTGACCAGCTTAAGGCAGAGGAATAATGAGACACCTACGGAGTTCCTCAGAAGATTTAGGGAAACAAAGAGCATGTGCTTTTCTCTAAACATACCTGATGACCAGCTAGCTGATATGGCTGTAGCTGGCATGCTGCCTGCCATTCGGGAAAAGCTATTCGGGATGGAGTTTGATGATCTGGGCCAGTTGTCACACAGATTGGCCTTAATGAGTAACCAGGCATATGGTTTCAAGAAAGATGCCAGATTTGCTAAAAATAATGATGTAGCCGACATCTATAACCAGTTCCTTGAAAGAGCAGATCAAGAAGATGAGTATGAAGATAGTGAGGAGGTAGCTGCAGCAGAGATAGTGTGGGGCAAAGAACCAGTCATGGTGAATCAGAGGTGGATTAAACAGAATAAGGGCACCTATGATTTTGATGTAACTAAGGCAGATAAATTGTTTGACTATCTTGTAAAAGAAGGCCGAATCAAGCTACCAGAGGGGCATTCTATGCTTCGGCCTGATGGAGTGAAAGATAAAAGGTACTGTGGATTCCATGATAGAAATTCTCATTCCATCAATGAATGCAGGGTTTTTAGAGTGAGGATTCAGAAAGCTATCCAAGATGGGCATTTGAAATTCGACAATAAGATGAAGTTGGACAATAATCCGTTTCCTCAGAATATGATTGGGTTTTCAATTAATATGGTGAATGTTGACGAATCTGGAGAAAAAAGAAAGATGAGAGTCCTGACGTCGAAGGAAGCAAAGCAGAATGGCTCAGTCGATCCTAATCGGCAAATCACGATCGAACAGATTCGGCAGGAAAAGCCTCGCTTCCCGAATAGCCGATTTGAAATTGGGAAATCTTCTAAACCCAGAGTCACATCGCGCATTCTCCTCAATAAGTGGCAGCGTCAGCAAGAAAAAGAATGCTATCAGAGACGTGAGTACGAGGAGGAGAAGAGGAGGCGCGAAGAAAGAAGGTATGAAGAAGAACAAGAGGAATATGTCCGAGAACAAGAACGTGCACATTGGGATTGTGCCTTCTTCAGACATTGTTGGAACGAGGGTTTAAAGCTGCCTACATGGAACAACTGTCCTGAATGCAGTAACGGATTTATTGAATATAGGCAAGATGGTGCCAGTCGCCAATCCGTCCATGAAAGAATTGGAAGGATGCATCCTAGTGATGATCGGCGTCTAAAAATATATGAGAATGATGATCAACCAAGGAAAAGACATGCTGAAGAAGAAGATCGCGAGTATGTCTGGCAAAAAGGACAGTGGTGTCCACCTGGTTTAAGAAGGAGCCAGAAGAGAAGAGTCCAGCGCCTGAGGAATCAAGAGTTGAAACGAGCAGGAAACAGGTTGAGATCGATATGGCGTCCAAAAGATAAACCCGACGAATCGGGTCATTCGGCTCCTACGTGCATGGTATGTTTCTTGCCGAATGAATTCATGGCTCCAGCTAATCAAATTGTACAGGAGGAGATATTGTCAGAAGTGGATGAAGCCGAGCAATGTGGGTTAATGGCACAATTGGTATTGAATAAGCAAGCTATTTTCGAGAAGCCAGTCCAGAATCGGCACATGAAACCACTGTACTTAAGAGGATATGTCAACGGAAAGCCACTGACGAAGATGTTTGTTGATGGTGGAGCTGCTGTTAATGTGATGCCATATAACACATTCAAGAAACTTGGCATGAGCCCTGGGGATTTAACACCGACGAGTATCGTTTTGAATGATTTTGCTGGAAATCCTTCGGACACCAAAGGATGTGTACATGTGGATCTGATGATTGGATCTAAGATTCTGCTTACAACCTTCTTTGTTATTGAAGGCAAAGGGGCATACAGCTTGCTACTTGGAAGGGATTGGATCCATGCGAATTGCTGTATTCCATCTACTATGCATCAGCAGCTTATTCAGTGGATAGATGATGAAGTGGAAATTGTCCCAGCAGATGATTCAATTAGCGTGGCTAATGTAGAACCAGCCTTCTGGGAATATCAAGGCATAGATTATTTCTCAGGTAAGGACTGGGGAGAAGGTCCTGTTGAACCAATCAGCAGTGATCAACGGCCGATCAAAGCAGTCGGCTCTTTTAGTAATTTTTAATGGATAACCCAATCGATGGGACTGACGGGAAGCTAGGACATGGATTTGTGTCGGCTGACAAATTAGAAGAAGTAGACATTGGAGATGGTGACAAACCAAGGCCGATATTCATCAGTGCTAGCTTGGATTCAGTTTTCAGAGAAAAGTTGATTGAGTTGTTAAAGGAATACAAAGATTGCTTTGCTTGGGATTATTCGGAGATGCCTGGTTTAGATCGTTCCATTGTTGAGCATCGGTTGCCGATCAAGCCTGGTTATAAACCTTACAAGCAACCACCCCGGAAAATCTACAAAGATGAAGTGTTGGCCGATGTAAAGAAGGAAGTGGAAAGATTAATAGCAGCAAATTTTATTCGGCCATGCAGATATGCAGAATGGATCTCTAATATTGTTCCTGTGTACAAGAAAAATGGGAAGATGAGAGTTTGCATAGACTTTAGAGATCTGAACAGAGCTACACCCATGGATGGATATCCAATGCCTATTGCTGACTCGTTGGTTGATGCTGCTGCTGGTTATAAAGTGATTAGTTTCATGGATGGTAATGCAGGGTACAATCAAATTTTTATGGCATTAGAAGATATAGCGAAAACGGCTTTCAGATGTCCAGGACATATAGGGTTGTTTGAATGGGTTGTCATGACATTTGGTTTGAAGAATGCTGGTGCAACTTATCAGAGAGCCATGAATTATATTTTTCATGACTTGATCGGCAAGATTGTGGAAATATATATTGATGATGTTGTGATTAAGTCATTGAATCATGAAGCACATTTGGCCGACATAAGGAAAACTCTAGAGTGCACTAGGAAACATGGGCTCAAGATGAACCCGAATAAATGTGCTTTTGGAGTTTCGGCAGGAGAGTTTCTGGGATTTTTGGTGCATGAAGGAGGAATAGGAGTTGGCAAGAAAAGTATGAAAGCCATTGATGAAGTTGCTCCTCCAACTAATCTTAAGGAGTTGCAGTCATTACTTGGTAAGATCAATTTCGTAAGAAGATTCATATCAAATTTATCACAAAAGATGTTACCTTTCTCTTCACTGCTAAAAGTCAAGAAGGATCAGAAATTTGTATGGAGTGACGAACAACAAAAGGCTTTCGATGAGATCAAAGAATACATGAAAGAACCACCAGTATTGGTACCTCCACAGCTGAACAAGCCTTTTAAGTTGTACGTGGCGGCCGACACCCAAACTATTGGATCGGCCCTCATACAAGAATTTGAGGGAAAGGAAAGGGTAGTTGCATACCTTAGCCGAAAATTGCTTGATCCCGAAACGAGGTATTCGGCTACCGAGAAGCTTTGTTTATGTGTTTACTACTCCTGTACAAAATTTCGGCACTATTTGCTACATGCCGAATGCATTGTGTATTCAAAATTTGATGTGATAAAGCACATGTTGTCTATGCCAATTTTGAACGGAAGGATTGGCAAATGGATTTTAGCCTTGTCTGAGTTTGAATTAAAGTTTGAATCGGCAAAAGCTGTTAAAGGACAGGTTATTGCTGACTTCATTACTGAGCATCGCGATTCATCGACTAATCTGCTTGAAATTGCTCCTTGGGTATTATTCTTCGATGTATCTTCATGTGACAAGGGTGGTGGAGTAGGTATTTTGTTGATTTCGCCAAAAGGAGAGGTATTTGAATTTGCTATTCCTATTCAACCTACTGTCACTAATAATCAAGCCGAATATGAAGCATTGCTCAGAGGACTTCAATACTTGAGAGAAGCAAAGGCCATTGCAATTGAAGTCTTTGGAGATTCAGAACTAGTCATAAGGCAACTAAATGGCGAATATGAGTGCAGAAACAATATCTTAAGAAATTACTATGAGGAGTGCAAGCAAATCTTAAAGGGGTTTCAGTCAGTAGTTCTGCAGCATATTCCTAGGAAAGACAATGAAGAAGCAAACAGATTAGCTCAAAGTGCTTCGGGTTATAAAGAGCTTCAAGAGGTTTTTGCTAATGATGTATATGCTTTCGGGAGTAATCTGGCAGAAGATGATTGGAGAAAAGAAATTGTTGATTATCTGGAGGATCCATCCCGAAAAGTTTCTAGAAAGCTCAGGTATAAAGCTTTAAAGTTTGTTCTTCTTGATGATAATTTATATTATAAATCCTTGGATGGGGTGCTGTTACATTGCTTAAGTCAAGAAGAAGCAAAAAGGCTGATAAGTGAAGTGCATGATGGGTTGTGTGGAGCACATCAATCGGCTTACCGAATGAAATGGGTTATTAGGAGAACTGGGTACTATTGGCCCACAATGCTAGAAGACTGCTTTGAATATTACAAAGGATGCCAAGATTGCCAGAGATTCGGAAATATTCAAAGAGTTCCAGCATCAGTCTTGAATCCTATTATCAAGCCATGGCCATTCAGAGGATGGGGAATAGATTTGATTGGCCAAATAAATCCTCCATCTAGCAAGGGGCATAAGTTTGTGCTTTTAGCAACCGATTATTTTACTAAGTGGGTTGAGGCGATTCCATTAAAGAAGGTGACATCTGAGAATATGGTTGAATTTGTTAAAGAACATATCATTTACAGATTTGGAATTCCTCAAACAATCACCACAGATCAAGGAACTCAGTTTACATCTTCAGAGTTCAGAAGTTTTGCTGAGAGTATGGGCATCAAATTGTTGAATTCTTCTCCTTATTATGCCCAAGCTAATGGTCAAGCAGAGGCTTCTAACAAGATTATGATTAGAATTATACAGAAAAAGATTGATCAGAAGCCGAGAAAGTGGCATTCGGTACTCAATGAGGCTTTATGGGCTTACCAAATGGCTCCACATGGGGCTACACAGACGTCTCCTTATGAATTGGTATATGGACATCATGCTATCTTGCCATGGGAGATGCAGTCAGATTCGAGGAGAATAAAGTTACAAAAAGATTTAAGTTCTAAAGATTATAATGATTTAATGATGGACGAATTAGAAGATTTGCATATGATTCGTCTCAGGGCCTTGGAAAATGTTGAGAAAAATAAAATGCGAGTTGCTAAATATTACAACAAGAAGGTGAAAGTCAAGCAATTTGCAGAAGGAGATTTGGTTTGGAAAGCAATATTGCCGATTGGGACTAAATACAGTGCATTCGGTAAGTGGTCTCCAAACTGGGAAGGTCCTTTCAGAGTGGTCAGATGCGTGCCTGGAAATGCATATATCCTGAAAACTTTACTAGGAGAGGAGTTTACTGCTGCTATCAATGGGAGATACTTGAAGAAATATTATCCTAGTGTTGAGATTGATCGCTGATTGAAAAGTCCAATGTCGGAACAACTGAAATAGCCGGCATTCGGGAAGGAGCCGTCTTCAGAACAAAAAATATTGACGGAAGAAGAAATGGCCAATACTAGAACGTATTGCCCTTAGTGCAAATATATTACAAAAGAATGAGTTTGACAGAGTCATCACATAAAGATCAAAAAGATAAGTTTTATTGCCGAAAATTCCATAATCCCTAGTACAAACTAATGGAACAACCTGTTCAGAACAGATTGGGGATGGATGGAATCGGCAATGGCGGCGCCATGAGCATCAAGGCGATCTATGGAGGCCTCAATGTCGTCGATCTCCTCCGGATTGTCATTGGCAAAGCCAGGCAGTAGCCTGGAGTAGTCAGCGCCGGTGCGCGTCGACATGGCGACTAGGCCTGCGGCAGTGCCCAGACGGATGCCGTGTGAGGCCACCTCATCGATGCGGCCTGCCACTGCACCGAGGCGAGCTTCTGGCGTGTCCCCAGGAGCATTCACCTTGTTTGCCAGAGACTGGACTATTGTCTTCAGCTGATCAAGTTCGGCGTCGCGAGCTGTAGAAATACAAAGCAACGGCGGTTTAGTCCAAAATCAGATTGAAGTTGAGCGAATCGCAGGAATTACCGTCGATGGTATCGAGCAGCTGCTTGCACTGGTGTTGCCACTCTAGATCTGCGATCCCGGCTTGTTTGGAGATGACCTCCAGCTCACGCCGAGTGTCGTCACGTTCCTGCTTGAATCGGCGAGCGTCGCTATCCGAATAGGGTAGATCCCAGTTGGGCCTTGGGGATCGGCTAGATGACTCTGAAGAGTCACCCGCTGCAGCCGGAGCCGCAGTCAAGGCAGTGGCGGGGTTCCATTGGATGAGCCTGAAAATACAAAGGAAGTTGAGAATAAGGCAAAATCTAAAAGAAAGGATAAGGAGAGGCAGACGGTCATCACCTCCGACGAGCGCCGGCGCGACTCCCTTCGGCTTCGTCGACGGCCGGGCGTCTTCTGTTGTTGGACATCGGGGTTTCTTGGAGGTTACTGTGCTGGAAGAGGAAGAGACTCAGGCTAGCAGAGAGCTCGAGTTGAAAGATTTGGTGGAAGATTAGGAATGCTCGAGGTTCTTATTTATGGAACTTACGAAAAGATCGTGGCCGGGGATTGTGGTGCATATCCCAAGAAGCTCGGAAGGTGGAAAGGATTTTCCAACCGATCGGTTTCCATGTCGTTTGGGATCCTTGCCGAGTCGTATTCGGTTTTGACTGAATGAGATTCGGCTATGTCGAGTTTGAAGCATTTTCGGGTCTGACGCTGTTATGGCCAGCTTTGCCGAATGAGTTGAGCTTTGCCGAATGAGTTGCCCACAATAAAAAGAACAGAGATAAGAAATGGCAAGAGTGCGGGATTGATAAAGCATTCGGCTATCAACTGTTTGTTACAATTACAAACCCAAGAACTTTGAGATTACATTTTTAGCATTTGATATCATATTGCTAATGCTCTCTAATAGCTTTTTATCAGCTTCTTGGGTTCTAGCCAGAGCAGCAAGCTTTGCCTTGAGTTGTTTGTCTTCGTTTAGAGCTACTGAAGCTTCCTTTCGCATCTTCTCTGTTAACTTGGGGAGCTCAACTATCTTCTTCTTATCAGCTTCAATTTCGGACGATAGATCTCTCAATTCGGCTTCAAGTGCAGCTTTTCTGACCTCCTTCATTTCAAGTTCAGATTCCAATTTAGTCAGTAATTCCTTGCTATTCTGAGCTTGAGTATGCAGGTCTTTCACAGATTGTTTGGCTGTGGACCTCCTCTGTTCCAGGGCTGGTCGAGAAGATTGGTTTTTCAGAGCCTGCTTTACTGCAGCGTATTGTTGATCCAAATAAGAAACCGGTTCCAAAGAGATTTTGATATCATCAGGGAGTTCTTGGTCAATGGATTCCAATACATCCCTTAAGAGATCAGCATCTTTGACTTGATCTTGGATATTCTTATGCAGCAAAGCAAGGATATCTTTCAGCTTTGTTTGATTTTCTTCTGACAGAGCTTGGCCAGAAGATGTTTCTTCCCCTTGTTCGGCAACCAAGTCGTTCACAGCAAAAGAATAGCTGGATGATGAAATGGTTTTCTCCTGAAAGATGGTTCTTGCCGAATTAGTACTAATCTGCTGAATAAAAGAGTAGAGAAAGTTAAATGATTATGTTTACCTCGTTCCTGACTTCCTGAATAGGAGAAGGAAGCCTTTCAGGCTCAATTGGGGGATTCTGTGTATCTTGCCGAGGAGAAACCGGAAGACTTCTTGGTGAGGATGATGCTTCTGATTGGGGAAGAAGTTGCAAAGCTAAAGATGAATCATGATAAGAGTAGGAGCTCTCCAAAATTGGATCCTGTTGACACCAAAAATTGGCACCGGGAAGAAGCTGACATGTGGGCCAGATTTGGTGGAAAGATACCATTCGGCTAGGAGGCTTTGCTGGAGCATTCGGCAGGAGACGCTCTGCGGTCGGGAGCGCGTTATCATTCGGCAAAGGTGAAGCATTCGGCAGGAGATGCTCTGCGGTCGGGAAGCACGTCGTCATTCGGCAGAAGCATTGAGTATTCGGGAAAGCGTGATGACGTGGAATCAATATAAGGAAAGGTCGGTTCAACAAGGAATGCGACACGGACGCGAGGATTCATCGTTTATTTTTAGGAGCAAGTATTGCAGTCGTGTCCGACTAGGAGTTGTATCAAGACCTGGGTATAAATATAAGCCCATGGCAATTGTAAAAAAAAGGATCATCGCGATCAATCAATACAACAAACCGGCCCCGTGCCAACATCGAGTCCTTTAGTCGAGTCGTCGAGTTCTTCGAGAGGAGTCATCGATCCGTCGACCTCCGTAAGTACCGGCAACCTTGCATCATGCTTAGTATCATGCGGTGGATTTAAGCTTTGATGCAAGTAGTCTTGTTACCATGCTTAGTATCATCCGGTGGATTTAAGTTGTGGTCTCAAGAAGGTTCCTCTGTTAGGTCATGAGCCATGCGGTGGGCTAAGATCTAGTATGGACCAAGTTATCGGCTCTGTTAGATTTCGGCAAGATCTAGCAGATTCATTAAGTTACCCCGTGTTGCTTCGTTTTTACTATGTGCTTAATTCATGCAACACACCTTTGCCCAATCTAGATCGGCTAGGATCGGCTCTGCTTTATGGTGCAACGATTTATCCCCTCATAGCCGAATCCGAAACCGATCTAGGTTGCTACGTGTCGCGGGTTCAAGCTTGTCGGCATTGTGTAGATCTTGACAGAACCGGGTATCATGCGGTAGATGCAGGTTTTTGGGTCGTCTTAGAGCTAATCATCCGGTGGATTAGAATTCGATTCGATCTGATAGATTTATCTTTACCGATTAGGCCTGTTCCTTCGCCATGGACCCCGATTCGGCTAAATAGCCGTATTCGGCAGTGCTCTCACAAGTGAACGTGTGTTCGTGGGTTTGCATTGGACAATGAATGCTTTTAGCCTTTCACGATTAGATTGTATCATGCGGTGGATTGATCTAGTTTGATTGGTGGTGTGACCTCAAACGGGTTAGGTGCTGCTTTCGGCCTAACATCGTTTGTTGCCATACCTGACGGGTGCTGCTTTCGGCCTATGCATTCTTGTTTTAATGTAAATTCGTGACTGTGTTGTGGGTTCGTAATTAAACATTGAATGCTTTTAGCTTTTCATGGTTAGATTGTATCATGCGGTGGATTGATCTAATCTGATTAGTGGCGTGGTCACAAACAAGTCGTATCATGCGGTGGATTAACTTGTTTTGTTATCATGCTTGACGGGTGCTGCTTTCGGCCTATGCATTCTTTGTTTACTGCGAATTTATGATCATGTTTCACACTTTTATTTATCCATCATGCTCTGTTTCTCGTTAATCGGCTATGAGTATGTGTTACAACGTTCATTCGGTTGAAAGCCGATCTTTCGTCATGCTTACGTCATGCATTCGGCACTGCGTTCCTTGCGTACCTTGCCGATTGCCGAATGAGGTTTTAACTGCCGACAGATAGCTTCTCTGTAGCTATTTGTCTCTCAAGATTGGCTTCATAGCCGCAAATATGGAACTGTCTGGTATCACCCGGCACGTTCCAGGTTTTGATCTAAACGTTTTATTCCCTTTGTTAGTTTTCAGGCAAACTGACTGGCACGCTTCCGGATTCGAAAGCCCGGGCCACGTTTGAAGCCAGCTTGTTCGGCTTGCTGTGTGCTTGGCGTGAGGTGCGGATTTTACGTCAACACACTTTTTGGCACGCCCGGTGGGACCAACACAAGTTTTCAAGATGCCTGAGTTGAGCGACATCATGGATGTCACTTTGGAAGAGTTGTCTGAGGAGCATCAACAGATGGTAAAGGTTGCTGCCAACCAATTCATTAACAAATGTTTACTGTCTTTCGCCAAGAACAGGAGTGGTGCACCTTTTCTCAAGTCCGATCTACCAAGAGTTCTCCTTCCTGGGCAATCTGATCTTACTGAAGAAGAAGAGAGGGAGAGATTCGCGGGTTTGTTATACAAAGCTTTGGGAGAGACAATGACCAATCACAATGCTGCGTTCTTAAACAGTTTTCGGCATATAATGATAAGCATTTTTGGTCAGCATGTGGATAAACCCTTTGAGCAGATACATGGGCAATTGGGTGGTCCGACATACTTCAATGTTCAAGCACCAGTTCAGAAACCACATGGTAAAGGGAATGCTGATGAAACTGGAGGTTCTGGTGTTAAAGATATAAATGGACAACCGATTCGGCAAGATCCTCAGCTTGCACTGCCGAAAACTCGCACATACGGTGATATGGCATTCGGCACCACAGGGAATCCGCCTGCTTCTGCTTACAAGATATCTCCCTTGAACAACAGACTGCAGAGGGATTTGTATGGAAACGGATATTCAGAGTTTATGGATTACAATGCTATCGACGCTCTCCCGAATCCTGGATATGCTGGTACTGCAGGTATGCTTGCTGGAAGACCAGGGAATCAAGATACCAATATTGACCTCATGGTGCAAAAAATGACCGATGTATTGCAAAATCAATTCGGTCTGAAGCCTAAAAGTCAAGGGTACATGTATTCGTCTCCTTTCCCTGAATGGTACCAGAGGGTATCATTGCCGAATAGAGTCAAGGTGCCTACAGAGTTTACTAAATTCTCAGGACAAGATGATACTAGTACTGTGGAACATATAGCTCGATATCTGATGCAGCTTGGAGAGGCTTCGGCAGATGAGGCTTTCAGAATCAGATACTTTCCCTTGTCACTGACGGGTCCAGCTTTTACATGGTTTGCTTCTTTGCCTGCCCAGTCGATTTGCACCTGGAAAGACCTGGAACAGAAATTCCATGCTCATTACTACATTGGCAGTACCGAGAAAAAGTTGGTTGATTTGACCAGCTTAAGGCAGAGGAATAATGAAACACCTACAGAGTTCCTCAGGAGATTTAGGGAAACCAAGAGTATGTGCTTTTCTCTGAACATACCTGATGATCAACTGGCTGGTATGGCTGTAGCTGGAATGCTGCCTGCCATTCGGGAGAAGCTGTTCGGGATGGAGTTTGATGATCTGGGCCAGTTGTCGCACAGATTGGCCTTGATGAGTAACCAGGCGTATGGTTTCAAGAAAGATGTCAGATTTGCTAAAAATAATGATGTAGCTGACATCTATAACCAATTCCTTGAAAGAGCAGATCAAGAAGATGAGTATGAAGATAGCGAGGAAATAGCTGCAGCAGAGATAGTGTGGAGCAAGGAACCAGTTACAATGACTCAAAGATGGATCAAACAGATGAAGGGAACATATGATTTTGATGTAACTAAGGCAGACAAATTATTTGAGTTCCTGGTGAAAGAAGGCCGAATCAAATTGCCAGAGGGGCATTCTATGCTTCGGCCCGATGGAGTGAAAGATAAAAGGTACTGTGGGTTTCATGATAGAAATTCTCATTCCATTAATGAATGCAGAGTCTTTAGGATGAAGATTCAGAAAGCTATCCAGGAAGGACATTTGAAATTCGACAACAAGATGAAACTGGACAGTAACCCTTTCCCTCAGAATATGATCGGGTTCTCAGTTAATATGGTAAATGCTGTTCCATCTGGAGAAAAGGGAAGATTGAAAGTTTTAACATCAAAGAAAGCAAGACAGGATGGTTCAGTTGATCCCACTCGGCAGATCACAATGGAACAGATTCGCCAGAAAAATCTTCGGTTCCCGAATAGCCGATTTGAAGTAGGCGAATCCTTTAAACCTAGAGTTACTACACGTATTCTCCTCAACAAATGGCAGCGTCAGCAAGAAAAGGAGCGTTTTCAAAGGCGTGAATACGAGGAAGAGGAAAGAAGGCGCGAAGAAGAAAGGTTTGAGGAAGAACAAAAAGAATATGCTCGAGAACAGGAACGTGCGCATTGGGGGTGTGCATTCTTCAGACACTGTTGGAACGAAGGTTTAAAACTGCCTACAAGGAGTAATTGTCCTGAGTGCAATAATGGGTATGTCGAACATAGGCAAAATGTTGCCAATCGCCGATCTGTCCATGAAAGAATTGGTAGGGTGCATCCTAGTGATGATCGGCGTTTTGATGATCAACCAAGAAAGAGACATGCTGATTTCAGATGGATTGATCATGAAGAAGAAGATCATGAGTATGTTTGGCAGAAAGGGCAATGGTGTCCACCTGGTTTAAGAAGGAGTCAGAAGAGAAGAGTCCAACGCTTGAGGAATCAAGAATTAAAGCAAGCAAGGCCTAGGATGAAATCGATATGGCTCCCAAAAGACAGGCCTGACGAACATAGTCATTCGGCTCCTACATGCATGGTATGTTTCTTGCCGAATGAATTCATGGCTCCATCTAATCAAATTGTACAGGAAGAAATATTGCCCGATATGGATGATGCCGAACAATTTGGGTTAATGGCACAATTGATGTTGAACAAACAAGCTGTTTTTGAGAAGCCAACCCAGAATCGGCACATGAAGCCACTATACTTGAAGGGATATGTTAATGGCAAACCATTGACCAAGATGTTTGTCGATGGAGGAGCTGCTGTCAATGTAATGCCATATACCACATTCAGGAAGCTTGGTATGGGTCTTAGAGATTTGACACCAACGAGCATAATTCTAAATGATTTTGCTGGAAATCCTTCGGATACCAAGGGATGCGTGCACGTTGATCTGATGATTGGTTCCAAGACTCTGCTTACGACTTTCTTTGTCATTGAGGGCAAAGGGGCATATAGCTTGCTGCTTGGAAGAGATTGGATTCATGCAAATTGTTGTATTCCATCTACTATGCATCAACAGCTTATTCAGTGGATAGATGATGAAGTAGAGATTGTCCAAGCAGATGATTCAATAAGCGTGGCAAATATGGAACCAGCTTTCTGGGAGTATCAAGGCATAGATTGTTTCTCAGGTAAAGACTGGGGAGAAGGTCCTGTGGCACCAGCCAGCAGTGATCAACAGCCGATCGAAGCAGTCGGCTCTCATAGTAATTTTTGATGGAAAATCCAATCGATGGAACCGATGGAAAATTAGGACGTGGATTTGTGTCGGCCGATAAATTAGAAGAAGTAGACATTGGAGATGGTGACAAGCCAAGGCCGACATTTATCAGTGCTAACTT
Organism: Echinochloa phyllopogon; assembly: GCA_033239725.1. Classification (NCBI taxonomy): domain Eukaryota; kingdom Viridiplantae; phylum Streptophyta; class Magnoliopsida; order Poales; family Poaceae; genus Echinochloa; species Echinochloa phyllopogon. The sequence continues at coordinate 1,528,443 of BTCW01000009.1, read as the reverse complement.
GGATTCGGTTTTCAAAGAAAAGTTGGTGACATTGTTAAAGGAATACAAGGATTGCTTTGCTTGGGATTATTCGGAGATGCCCGGTCTAGACCGTTCTATTGTTGAGCATCGGTTGCCAATCAAACCTGGATACAAGCCTTACAAGCAACCACCCCGAAAAATCTACAAGGAAGAAGTGTTGGCCGATGTGAAAAAGGAAATTGAAAGATTACTAGATGCAAATTTCATTCGGCCCTGTAAATACGCGGATTGGATCTCTAATATTGTTCCTGTCTATAAGAAAAATGGAAAGATGAGGGTTTGCATAGATTTTAGAGACCTAAACAGGGCTACACCCATGGATGGATATCCAATGCCTATTGCTGATTCATTGGTTGATGCTGCTGCTGGATACAAAGTGCTCAGTTTCATGGACGGTAACGCAGGATACAATCAGATTTATATGGCATTGGAAGATATAGTAAAGACAGCTTTCAGGTGTCCTGGACACATAGGGTTGTTTGAATGGGTTGTCATGACCTTTGGATTGAAAAATGCCGGTGCGACTTATCAAAGGGCTATGAATTATATTTTTCATGAGTTGATCGGCAAGATTGTGGAAATATATATTGATGATGTGGTGATCAAGTCTTTGGATCATGAGTCTCATTTGGCCGACATAAGGAAAACTCTAGAATGCACAAGGAAACATGGGCTTAAGATGAACCCGAACAAGTGTGCTTTTGGAGTTTCGGCTGGAGAGTTTCTGGGATTTTTGATACATGAAGGAGGAATAGGAGTTGGTAAGAAAAGCATGAAGGCAATTGATGAAGTTGTTCCTCCAACTAATCTTAAAGAGCTACAATCATTGCTTGGCAAGATAAATTTTGTGAGAAGGTTCATATCAAACTTGTCACAAAAGGTGTTGCCCTTTTCCTCATTGTTGAAAATAAGAAAGGATCAAAAGTTTGTATGGGGTGACGAACAACAGAAGGCTTTCAATGAAATAAAAGAGTACATGAAGAAGCCACCAGTATTGGTGCCTCCACAGTTGAACAAGCCTTTCAAGTTGTACGTGGCGGCCGATGCCCAAACTATTGGATCGGCCCTCATTCAAGAATTTGAAAGAAAGGAAAGAGTGGTTGCATACCTTAGCCGAAAGTTACTAGATCCAGAGACAAGGTATTCGGCTATAGAGAAGCTTTGCTTATGTGTTTACTACTCCTGTACAAAATTTCGACACTACTTACTACATGCCGAATGCATTGTGTATTCAAAGTTTGATGTGATAAAACACATGTTGTCTATGCCAATTTTGAACGGAAGGATTGGCAAATGGATTTTAGCTTTGTCTGAATTTGAATTGAGATTTGAATCGGCAAAGGCTGTTAAGGGACAGATTATTGCCGATTTCATTACTGAACATCATGATACATCGTTAAATTTGCTTAACATTGTTCCTTGGGTGTTATTCTTCGATGGATCTTCATGCAACAAAGGTGGTGGAGCAGGTATCTTATTAATTTCACCCAAAGGAGAGACATTTGAGTTTGCTGTTCCCATTCAATCTGCTGTTACTAACAATCAAGCTGAGTATGAGGCATTGCTCAAGGGGCTCCAATATTTGAAAGAAGCAGATGCCATTGCGGTTGAAATTTTTGGAGATTCAGAATTGGTCATAAAGCAATTGAATGGTGAATATGAGTGCAAAAGTGATACCTTGAGGAATTACTATGAAGAATGCAAAGAAATATTGAAGAGCTTTCGGTCAGTAATTCTACAACACATTCCTAGAGGGGATAATGGAGAGGCAAATAGATTAGCCCAAAGTGCATCAGGTTATAAAGAGCTTCAAGAAGTTTTTGCTAATGATGTATACGCATTCGGGAGTAATCTGGCAGAAGATGATTGGAGAAAAGAGATTACCGATTATCTGGAGAATCCATCCCGAAAGGTTTCTAGAAAGCTCAGGTATAAAGCTTTAAAGTTTGTTCTTCTTGATGATAATTTGTATTATAAATCCCTGGATGGAGTGCTGTTACATTGCTTAAATCATGAAGAAGCAAAAAGGCTGATGAGTGAAGTACATGATGGGTTGTGTGGAGCACATCAATCGGCCTACCGAATGAAGTGGGTTATTAGAAGAACTGGATATTACTGGCCGACAATGTTGGAAGATTGTTTTGAATATTATAAAGGATGTCAAGACTGTCAGAAATTTGGAAACATTCAGAGAGTTCCGGCATCGGCTTTGAATCCCATTGTCAAGCCATGGCCATTCAGAGGATGGGGAATAGATTTGATTGGCCAAATAAATCCTCCATCTAGCAAGGGGCATAAGTTTGTGCTTTTGGCAACCGATTATTTTACCAAGTGGGTTGAGGCAATTCCATTAAAGAAGGTGACATCGGAGAATATGGTTGAATTTGTTAAAGAACATATCATTTACAGATTTGGGATTCCTCAGACAATCACCACTGATCAAGGGACTCAATTTACATCTTCAGAATTCAGAGATTTTGCTGAAAGTATGGGCATCAAATTGTTAAATTCTTCTCCTTATTATGCCCAAGCTAATGGTCAGGCAGAGGCTTCTAACAAGATTATGATTAAAATTATACAGAAAAAGATTGATCAGAAGCCGAGAAAGTGGCATTCGGTACTCAATGAGGCTTTATGGGCTTACCGAATGGCTCCACATGGGGCTACACAGACGTCTCCCTATGAGTTGGTGTATGGACATCATGCTATTTTGCCATGGGAGATACAATTAGACTCAAGGAGAATAAAGTTGCAAAAGGATTTAAGTTCTAAAGATTATAAAGATTTAATGATGGACGAATTAGAAGATTTGCATATGATTCGTCTCAGGGCCTTGGAGAATATTGAGAAGAACAAAATGCGAGTTGCTAAGTATTACAATAAGAAGGTGAAAGTTAAGCAATTTACAGAAGGTGATTTAGTCTGGAAAGCGATATTGCCGATTGGAACCAAATATGCAGCATTCGGCAAATGGTCTCCGAATTGGGAAGGTCCTTTCAGAGTGGTCAGATGCGTGCCTGGAAATGCATATATTTTGAAGACATTATTGGGAGAAGAATTTGCTTCTGCTATAAATGGAAGATATTTGAAAAGGTATTATCCCAGTGTTGAAATCGATCGGTGATTGATATATTAACTTGCCGAACAGCCGATTTTCGGGAAGAAATCGCCTTCAGAGCAAATGTTGACAGAAAAGGAAAATGGCCAGTACTGAATGTATTGCCCTTAGCACAAAATATACTACATCAGATGTTCATGCAAGATCACAAAAGATAAGTTTTATTGCCGAAATTCCATAAATCCCTAGTACAAACTACTGAAAGAGCCTGTTCAAAACAGACTGGGGATGAATGGAATCGGCAATGGCAGCACCATGGCCATCGAGACGATCAATGGAGACGTCAATATCATCGATGTCTTCTGGGCTGCCGTTGGCAAAACCGACCGGCATTCTGGAATAGTCGGTGTTGGTGTGCGTCGACATGGCGACTAAGCCTGCGGCAGTGCCCAGACGGATGCCGTGCGAGGCCACCTCATCGATACGGCCCGCCACCGCTCCGAGGCGAGCTTCTGGTGTGTCCCCAGGAGCATTCACCTTGTTCGCCAGCTCATTCGCCAGCGCCTTTAGCCGATCGAGTTCGGCATCACGCGCTGCAAGTTTACAAAAGAGGATTGCAGATTAATATCATTCGGGGGATGAAATTGAGATAGAGCAGGTTGCAGGACTTACCGTCGATTACTTCGAGCAACTGTTTGCGCTCGTGCTGCCGTTCGAGATCCGCAATCCCGGCTTGCTTGGAGATGACCTCCAGCTCGCGACGAGAATCATCGCGCTCCGCCTTGAATCGACGAGCATCACCGTCTGAATAGCGGGAATCGACCGATGAGTGAGTTCGATTGGACGAACTCGAAGAGCCGGACGCCGCAGGAGCAGCGACTGGAGCCGCGACTGGCGCACCAGCGCCGGCAATCCATTGGATTACCCTGAAAGAACAAAGAGATTCGTCAAGAAAGAAGGAGGAAATCTCGAGAAGAACAGAGAGAAGCGAGTAGCTACTCACCTGCGGCGAGCACCGGCACGACTTCCTTCGGCCTCATCAGCGGCCGGGCGCCTCCTGTTGTTGTCGGCCATTGGGGTTCCTCGGAATTACTGTGGATGGGGAAGAGAATGGCTTGGACCGGCAAGAACTTGGAAGGCGAAGAACTTGATGAAGAAACCGTGGGCTGCCTGGGTGTTTATTTATAAAACCCGCAGAGGAAATCGTGGCCAAAGATCGTGGCACGTATTCCGAAGAGTTCGGAAGGTGGAAAGGGTTTTCCTAGCCGAATGGCTCCCATGTCGCTTGGGATCCTTGCCGAATCGTATTCGGCTTTGACTGGGTAAGATTCGGCTGCGTTAAGTTAAAAGCATTTTTTAGCTTAATATTATTTGTAGATGATCTTGCCGAATGAGTTGTTCGCAATGATGGAGAAGAAAAGTTAACAGCTACGAATTCACAAGATGAGGCAATTATTCGGCTACAGGTTATTGGTTACAAGTTACAAACCCAAGTATTTTGAAATTACATTTGTGGCATTGGAAATCATGTTGCTAATGTTGTCTAACAAGTTTTTGTCAGCTTCTTGGGTTTTAGCCAGAGCCTTGAGCTTTGCCTTGAGTTGTTTATCCTTGTTCAGAGTGGCTGAAGCTTCTTTTCGTATTCTTTCTGATAACTTGGGAAGCTCAGCAATATTCTTCTCGTCAGCTTCAATTTCGGCCGATAAGCGTTGCAATTCGGCTTCAAGTGCAGCTTTCCTGGCCTTTTTGCTCTCAAGATCAGATACTAGCTTGGTCAACAGCTCATTATTCTCTTGATCTTGAGAGTGCAGGGCTTTTACTGACTGCTTGATCAGAGATCTTTTTTGCTCTAAGGCTGGCAGAGAAGATTGATTGCTCAAGGCTTGCATCACTGCTGCGAATTGCTGATCCAATTGAGAGACTGGCTCCAATGCGGTCTTGATATCAGCTGGGAGTTCTTGATCAATGGAGTCCAGTACGTCTCTTAATGAAACAGCATGTGTAGCCTGGTCTTGGATGCTCTTATTCAGTAAGGCTAAGATGTCTTTCAGCTTTGCTTTGGTTGCTTCTGATAAATCTTGGCTAGAAGTGATCTCTTCTCCTTGTTCGGTAACCCAGTCATCCACAGCAAAGGAATAGCTGGGTGATGAAGTGGATTTCTCCTGAAAAGGATTCTTGCCGAATTAGTAAAAGAATTGCCGAATGAGAGAGAGTCAAGAGAATTGAATGATTATGTTTACCTCGGCCCTGGCTTCCCGAGTGGGAGATGGAAGTGTTTTAAGTTCCATGATGGGAGTTTGTGTATCTGGCTGAGGAGAAACCGGAGTGTCAATTGAAGAAGATTCTATTCCTGTTTCTGGAAGGGGCAGCAAAGCTGAAGACGAATCATGAGGAACGGAAGAGCTTTCCAAGGCAGGATCTGTTGAGGCTTGTTCTGCAATTGACAAGAGAGTAAATGCCGATGACAAGAAATTAAGAAAAATGAAGTGGTAGATTTTTTACCGTCCAATGAGGCATCGGCAATTTCTGTGCTGGCCAACCATTGCTGAGCTTTGGCCTGAAAAGACAAGGAAAGATGAAGTTGAGCAGAATATTATTGACGTCATGACCAAAGAAAGAGAGATCTGACCTTGATGATTTTCTTGGGAACCACTTTTCTTTTCTTTGTGCCTGAAGAGGCTGCCAGGACAAGGGTCTTCCTTTTGACAGATGATGGCCTGGTGATTTTTGGATCCAGGATAGCTTGTCTGGCCATTATTTGAGCTAAAGTTGGGGATTGATATCCCAGAGCTGAGATTGGGCCTGCTGCCTTGTATACAATTGCCCTGGCAAGAGGGGCAGGTATGATGTCCTGCAAAGATGGTAAAGTCAAGGTCAAGTTGGATCTTTATTTGATTGAAAGTGAATAAAAGCTGAACATATTACCTCTGAGCTTGGATGGTAGTCTGACATCAACTCGAGACAGAGAGGATGAATTGGCACATTGAAGATATGATCATGAAGTTCTTGCCACCAGATTATGAAGCTAGGGTGTGCAAATATTATTGGCACAAAGGGCTCAGGTGCATAGATTGTGTCACAGCATCTATAAGAGAAGATTCTTCTTGTTTCTGTGGCATCTTTGATGATTTCCCTAGGCTTGAGAAATTCATGAAGGAATAGCCTTGGGGGCACCTGGCCACATCCCAATTGCCTGGCTGCTATGTTCGGCTGATAGTATTCATATGTGCTCTGAACTAGTCTTCCCCCATGGAATTCGGCTGGCAGAATACAAGGATGGATGAAAGCATTGAAAATTGCTATAGATTGTACGTCAGTGCATCCAGAATCAAAGCTGAATTCACAGGGGAGGGTGAGGTTGTCATTATCCAGATATGGAAACCAGAGAGGATGATCAAAGCCTTTGAAGAAGAGTTCAAATAATTCACAGATATTTTTGTTGATGGATACAGTAGAAGCAGCTTCTCCATAAGTTTGACAACCTTTGGTCTTCTTGATCTCTCCCTCTGCATAGTTGATGGAAGGGAATTCTCTGCTGTTGAGATCAATGGCAATAATCTGATGCATGTACAGTTGTAGCCACATCTGGACAAACCACCAGGGACCATTCACACAAGGTATTTTCTTGTTGGTGTGCATCAATTGGGTAGTTTGATTAAGCATGTGATAGACGCTGCCCAGGAGGTATTTTCCCAATGGGATGAGTTTACCAGCAGCCAGTTCTTCAGCCATCACGATGTGGTTCAGAGTCGGCTCATTGGCTTTGCCACAGAAGACATACCTGCACAGCCACATATTCAGGAAGGCCCTGTACTCTACATCGGTCAAGGGGCCATCAGACATATAGTTTTGGATGTATTTTTTATATCCAACCCCTGTTTTGACTCCTGTCTGCTTGGAGGAGCCCTTGTGGTCATATGGTCGAACAGTTTCTGTTATGTTCAGACCAGTCATCATATATACATCGGCCAAGGTGGGAGACATTGGACCATGACCGAATAAAAAGGCGTTGGCACCATTGGACCAGAAGTGGCAAGCTGCAATCAGAAGGTTCTCATTCTTGGGTGTTTCAGCCAATGACAGCTCCAAGCAGTGAGATATGCGCAGACGATCCCAGTTCTGTGTTTGGGGGCTTTTATCATCTGATATTCTCTTGTACCAATTCCTCCAGCCTGCAATCGGGGGCAGAGGCCAGTTCTTGAAAGTGTCTTGCCACTTGTGAGGATTGGCCAGAGAGATCTTGAACGGGATCCTTTGGGATTCGGCTGCGATGAATTCAGAGGGATCTGAGTTCCCTACAGGGCCGAGAAAATACGATGGGGATTTCTCTTCAACAGGGATGAGGATTTCGGCAGCTAGGGCCTGTCAAGCATGGAAAAGGGTAAAGAGATTTGAGACAAGAATCAAGAAAAGAATGTCGAATGAGCTTGGAGAGATTAAAGTTTACCTGAAGTGCGAAATCTTGATTCGCCATGAAGAGGTTGAGTCTTGAAACGTTGATGACCTAGAGTGCGGATCTGAGCGGAAGCCTCGTGGATTCAAAGGAGAATGGCGGATGTCGAGTAGAGTTGGCTTGAGAATGTTTGGTGCTTGTGGTCGATTCCGAAATAAAGATCACCTTTATCCCGAAATCGAAGGGGCATGTGTTGACACCAAAAATTGGCACCGGGAAGAAGCTGACATGTGGGCCAGATTTGGTGGAAAGATACCATTCGGCTAGGAGGCTTTGCTGGAGCATTCGGCAGGAGACGCTCTGCGGTCGGGAGCGCGTTATCATTCGGCAAAGGTGAAGCATTCGGCAGGAGATGCTCTGCGGTCGGGAAGCACGTCGTCATTCGGCAGAAGCATTGAGTATTCGGGAAAGCGTGATGACGTGGAATCAATATAAGGAAAGGTCGGTTCAACAAGGAATGCGACACGGACGCGAGGATTCATCGTTTATTTTTAGGAGCAAGTATTGCAGTCGTGTCCGACTAGGAGTTGTATCAAGACCTGGGTATAAATATAAGCCCATGGCAATTGTAAAAAAAAGGATCATCGCGATCAATCAATACAACAAACCGGCCCCGTGCCAACATCGAGTCCTTTAGTCGAGTCGTCGAGTTCTTCGAGAGGAGTCATCGATCCGTCGACCTCCGTAAGTACCGGCAACCTTGCATCATGCTTAGTATCATGCGGTGGATTTAAGCTTTGATGCAAGTAGTCTTGTTACCATGCTTAGTATCATCCGGTGGATTTAAGTTGTGGTCTCAAGAAGGTTCCTCTGTTAGGTCATGAGCCATGCGGTGGGCTAAGATCTAGTATGGACCAAGTTATCGGCTCTGTTAGATTTCGGCAAGATCTAGCAGATTCATTAAGTTACCCCGTGTTGCTTCGTTTTTACTATGTGCTTAATTCATGCAACACACCTTTGCCCAATCTAGATCGGCTAGGATCGGCTCTGCTTTATGGTGCAACGATTTATCCCCTCATAGCCGAATCCGAAACCGATCTAGGTTGCTACGTGTCGCGGGTTCAAGCTTGTCGGCATTGTGTAGATCTTGACAGAACCGGGTATCATGCGGTAGATGCAGGTTTTTGGGTCGTCTTAGAGCTAATCATCCGGTGGATTAGAATTCGATTCGATCTGATAGATTTATCTTTACCGATTAGGCCTGTTCCTTCGCCATGGACCCCGATTCGGCTAAATAGCCGTATTCGGCAGTGCTCTCACAAGTGAACGTGTGTTCGTGGGTTTGCATTGGACAATGAATGCTTTTAGCCTTTCACGATTAGATTGTATCATGCGGTGGATTGATCTAGTTTGATTGGTGGTGTGACCTCAAACGGGTTAGGTGCTGCTTTCGGCCTAACATCGTTTGTTGCCATACCTGACGGGTGCTGCTTTCGGCCTATGCATTCTTGTTTTAATGTAAATTCGTGACTGTGTTGTGGGTTCGTAATTAAACATTGAATGCTTTTAGCTTTTCATGGTTAGATTGTATCATGCGGTGGATTGATCTAATCTGATTAGTGGCGTGGTCACAAACAAGTCGTATCATGCGGTGGATTAACTTGTTTTGTTATCATGCTTGACGGGTGCTGCTTTCGGCCTATGCATTCTTTGTTTACTGCGAATTTATGATCATGTTTCACACTTTTATTTATCCATCATGCTCTGTTTCTCGTTAATCGGCTATGAGTATGTGTTACAACGTTCATTCGGTTGAAAGCCGATCTTTCGTCATGCTTACGTCATGCATTCGGCACTGCGTTCCTTGCGTACCTTGCCGATTGCCGAATGAGGTTTTAACTGCCGACAGATAGCTTCTCTGTAGCTATTTGTCTCTCAAGATTGGCTTCATAGCCGCAAATATGGAACTGTCTGGTATCACCCGGCACGTTCCAGGTTTTGATCTAAACGTTTTATTCCCTTTGTTAGTTTTCAGGCAAACTGACTGGCACGCTTCCGGATTCGAAAGCCCGGGCCACGTTTGAAGCCAGCTTGTTCGGCTTGCTGTGTGCTTGGCGTGAGGTGCGGATTTTACGTCAACAGATCCATTGAGGATTGTTCTGCAGTTAACAAGAAATGAGTGCCGATGAAAAAGAAGTTAAGAAGATAAAGTGGTAGAATTTTACCAATCAATGAAGCATCGGCAGGATCTGCACTGATTGCTGGTTGCTGTGCTTTGGCCTGAAACCAAGAAGAAATAAAGCTGAGCAAAATACCAATGGCATTATGGTCAAAGAAAAGAAGGCTTTGATCTTGACAACCTTTTTGCTGCTTGTTCTTTTCTTCTTTATAGCTAAGGGAGCAGCCAAAGAAAGAGTTTTTCTTTTAACAGATGATGGTCTAGTGAGTATTGGATCTAGAGAAGCCTGTCTAGCCATCAGCTGAGTCAAGGTAGGAGATTGGTGCCCCAAAGCAGATATTGGACCTGCAGTTTTGTACAAAATCGCCCTGGCAAGAGGGGCAGGTGTTATGTCCTGCAAAATAACAGAGTTAGAATCAATTGGGGTTAATGTTATTAAGACAGATGAAGGAATAAGCATATTACCTCTGCAGCTGGCTGATAATCAGGCATTAATTCAAGGCAGAAGGGATGTATTGGCATGTTGAAGATATGATCATGGAGTTCTTGCCACCAGAGAGTAAAAGAAGGATGGGCAGATATTATTGGCACAAAAGGGTCAGGTGCATAGATAGTTCCACAGCATTTATAAGTGAAAATCCTTCTTGTCTCTGTGGAATCTTTGATAATCTCCCTAGGCTTGAGAAATTCATGAAGAAATAGCCTTGGGGGCACTTGGCCACATCCCAACTGTCTAGCCATCATGTTTGGCTGATAATATTCATAAGTACTTTGAACCAGTCTCCCTCCACAGAATTCGGCTGGCAAGATGCAGGGCTGGATGAAGGCATTGAAAATCGCTATAGATTCTACATCAGTGCATCCAGTTTCAAAGCTGAATTCGCAAGGGAGAGTGAGGTTGTCATTGTCCAAATATGGGAACCAAAGAGGATGAGCAAAGCCTCTGAAGAAGAGCTCAAACAGTTCACCAATGTTCTTGTTGATAGATACAGTGGAGGCAGCTTCTCCATAGGTTTGACAACCTTTGGTTCTCCGGATTTCTCCTTCTTTGTAATTAATTGAAGGGAAGTCTCGGCTATTGAGGTCAATAGCGACGATTTGATGCATGTACAACTGCAGCCACATTTGGACGAACCACCAAGGGCCATTGACGCAGGGGATTTTCTTACTGGTATGCATCAGGTGGGTGGTTTGATTGAGCATATGGTATACACTTCCCAGGAGGTATTTCCCAAGTGGAATCAGTTTTCCAGTAGCCAGCTCTTCAGCCATCACGATATGATTCAGAGTTGGCTCATTGGCTTTGCCACAAAAGACTGATCTGCATAGCCACATATTCAGGAAGACTCTGTATTCGACATCAGTCAGAGGACCATCAGACATATGGTTCTGAATGTATCTCTTGTATCCAACCCCTGTTTTTACTCCTGTCTGCTTGGAGGAACCTTTGTGGTCATATGGGTATACAGTTCCTGTAACGCTCAGGCCGGTCATCATGTAGACATCGGCCAAAGTGGGAGACATTGGGCCATGACCAAAGAGAAAAGCATTTGCGCCATTGGACCAAAAGTGGCAAGCTGCAATCAGGAGGTTCTCATTCTTTGGTGTTTCGGCTAGTGACAGCTCCAGGCAATGAGAAATACACAGTTGGTCCCAGTTCTGTGTTTGGGGGCTTTTATCATCAGACATCCTTTTGTACCAATTTCTCCAGCCGGTAATTGGGGGCAAAGGCCAGTTCTTGAAGGCGTCTTGCCACTCATGAGGTTTTGTCAATGAAATCTTGAAACTGAGATTCGGCCGCAATGATTTCGGAAGGATCTGAATCTCCTACAGGGCCGAGGAAGTAGGATGGAGCTTTTTCCTCAACAGGGATGAAGATTTCGGCAGCTAGGGCCTATCAAGAGTGGAAGGGGATGAGAAGAAATTTAAGATGCAAATCGAAAGAAGAATACCGAATGTGCTTGAGGGGATTGAAGCTTACCTGGAGGGCAAGATCTTGGTTCGCCATTTGAAGATTGAATCTTGAAAGTCGATGACCTAGGGTTCGGATCCGGATGAGAGCTCTAAAGATTCAAAAAGGAGAAGCAAGTGCCGAGCAGAACTGACTTGAGAATGTTGAGTGCTTCTGGTCAATTTCGAGATAAAATTACCTTTTGTCCCGAAATTGAAGGGGCATGTGTTGACACCAAAAATTGGCACCAGGAGGAGGCTGACATGTGGACCGGATTCGTTGAAAAGGTATCATTCGGCAAAGGAGTTTTTTCCCCAGAGCATTCGGTAAAGACGTTCTGCGGTCGGGAACGCATCGTCATTCGGCAAGAGAGCTGTTCCGCGGAAGGCATTCGGGAGTGCGTGATGACGTGGATCAGGCATAAGGAAAAGACTGGTTTAACTTGGAATGCAAGACGGATACGGTGCCCCGACGATTATCTTTTTAGGAAATAAATAAATGTAATCGTAATCGATTAGGAGTCGTGTCGAAACCTGGGTATAAATATAAACCCATGGTAATTGTAACGATGGTTCAACCAATCATACAACAAACCGGCCCCGTGCCAACTTCGAGTCCCTTAGTCGAGTCGTCGAGTTCTTCGAGAGGAATCATCGATCCGTCGACCTCCGTAAGTACCGGCAACCCTGCACCATGCCTAGTATCATGCGGTGGATTTAGGCCTTGGTTCAGGAAGGTTCTATTGTTAAAGCATGAGCCATGCGGTGGGCTAAGTTTTAGCGTGGAACAAGTTATCGGCTCTATTGGATTTTGGCAAGATCTGATAGATTCATTAAGTTACCATGTGTTGCTCTGGATTTTACCTTTAAGTTTAATTCATTACAGCACTCTTTTGCCCAGTCTAGATTGATTAGATTCGGTTCTAGCTCACAATGCACTGCGTCTCCATAGCCGAATTCGAAGTCAATCTAGATTGCCACGTGTTGCGGGTCCAAGCTCGTTGGTCTTGTGTAGATCTTGACAGAACCGGGTATCATGCGGTGGATGCAGGTTTTTGGGTCGTCTTAGAGCTAATCATCCGGTGGATTAGAATTCGATTCGATCTGATAGATCTATCATCATCGACGAAGCATGTTCCTTCTTCATGGAACCCGATTCGGCTATATAGCTGCATTCGGCAGTATCGCCACGAGCGAAACGTGCTCACGGTTTTGTTTTAAATAAAGGATGCTTTTAGCCTTCCACGTTTAGAGTGTATCATGCGGTGGATTGCTCTATTCTTGGTTGGTGGTGGGATTCTAAGCAAGTCGTATCATGCGGTGGATTAACTTGCTTGTTTCATGCTCGACGGGTTGAAAAGTACCTAGACATGCGGTAGACTAGTGCTTTTGATCTATGCATTCTTGTTTATTATGAAATTATGGTCATGTTTTCGCCCTTTTATTTATCTATCATGCTCTGTTCCTCGTTAATCGGCTATGAGTATGCGTTACAATGTTTATTCAGTCATTGCCGATCTTTCGTCATGCTTACGTCACGCATTCGGCAGTGCGCCTCCCGCGTGCTTTGCCGATTGCCGAATGATGTTTTAACTGTCGACAAATAGCTTGTCTGTAGCTATATGTCGTTCGAAGCTGGCTCCGTAGCCGCAAATATGGAACTGACTGGTATCATCCGGTACGTTCCAGGTGTTATCTAAACATCTTTTCTCCCTTTGTCAGTTTTCAGGAAAATTGACTGGCACGCTCTCGGATTCAAACGCTCGGGCCACGTGTGAAGCTAGCTAATTCGGCTTGCTGTGTGCTTGGCGTGAGGTGCGGATTTTACGTCAACACACTTTTTGGCACGCCCGGTGGGACCCAAGCTTCGAAGATGCCTGAATTAAAAGACATTCTGGATGTCACTTTTGAAGAATTGTCTGATGAACATCAACAAATGGTGAAGATTGCTGCAGATCAGTTCATCAAAAAATGCTTGCTGTCTTTTGCTAAGAATAGGAGTGGTGCACCGTTTCTCAAGTCAGATCTGCCAAGAGTTCTTCTGCTAGGACAATCTGATCTTACTGAAGAAGAAGAAAGGGAGAAGTTCTCTAGCTTGTTATACAAGGCTTTAGGAGAAACAATGACTAATCATAATGCCGCATTCCTGAACAGTTTTCGGCTCATATTGGTCAACATCTTTGGTCAACACATGGATAAACCTTTTGAGCAAGCGCATGGACAACTTGGAGGACCAACATATTTCAATATTCAAGCATCGGTCCCAAAACGTCATGGTAAGGGTATTGAAGAAACTGAAGTTTCTGGAACCAAAGACACGAATGGACAGCCGATTCAGCAAGAGCTTCAGCAAGCATTGCCGAAACCTTGTACATATGGTGATATGGCATTCGGCACCACGGGAAATCCACCTGCTTCTGCTTATAAGATCTCCCCTCTGAACAACAGGCTGCAAAGAGATGTGTATGGAAACGGATATTCAGAGTTCATGGATTACAATGCTATTAACGCTCTCCCGAATGCCGGGTATGTTGGTACTACAGGGATACCTGCTGGAAGACCAGGGAATCAAGATACCAATATTGATCTCATGGTGCAAAAAATGACCGATGTATTGCAAAATCAATTCGGTTTGAAGCCTAAAAATCAGGGGTACATGTACTCGTCTCCTTTCCCAGAATGGTACCAGAGGGTATCATTGCCGAATAGAGTCAAGGTGCCTACAGAGTTTACTAAGTTCTCAGGACAAGACGATACTAGCACTGTGGAACATATAGCCCGATATCTGATGCAGCTCGGAGAAGCTTCGGCAGATGAAGCTTTCAGAATCAGATACTTTCCTTTGTCACTGACGGGTCCAGCTTTTACATGGTTTGCTTCTTTGCCTGCTCAGTCAATTTGTACTTGGAAAGACCTGGAACAGAAATTCCATGCTCATTACTACATCGGCAGTACCGAGAAAAAGTTGGTTGATTTGACCAGCTTAAGGCAGAGGAATAATGAGACACCTACGGAGTTCCTCAGAAGATTTAGGGAAACAAAGAGCATGTGCTTTTCTCTAAACATACCTGATGACCAGCTAGCTGGTATGGCTGTAGCTGGCATGCTGCCTGCCATTCGGGAAAAGCTATTCGGGATGGAGTTTGATGATCTGGGCCAGTTGTCACACAGATTGGCCTTAATGAGTAACCAGGCATATGGTTTCAAGAAAGATGCCAGATTTGCTAAAAATAATGATGTAGCCGACATCTATAACCAGTTCCTTGAAAGACCAAGTGATGAAGAACGCAAGCTGCCGCGACGAAAAGATGGAGGCGTATTGCAACGAGGTTCGTCGTCTCGAGGACAAATTCCATGGCCTTGAGCTAAACCACGTCGTACGCAAATACAACGAGGAAGCGGATCAGCTGGCTAAGATCGCGTCAGAGCGAATCACCGTCCCTCCGAACGTCTTCGCCCGCGACCTCGATCAACCCTCCGTCAACTTCGAGCGAAGGGCCGGTACCCTCAGGACACCCTCGGGGGCTGCGGGGGTCGAGCCCATGGAGGAGGACCCCTCGAAAGAGGGGCTCGAAGCCCTCGACGCTGAAATTTCTTCGGTCGAGGCCATAGAAATCGACGTAGACACGCGACCACAAGACTGGCGTGATCCGTACCTCGCGTGGATCGACCGCGGGGAGCTGCCCTCGGACCGAACCGAGGGGCGCCGCATCGCCAGAAGGGCCAAGACCTTTGTCTCGGTCGGCGGCGAGCTGTACAAGCGCAGCGCCTCAGGGATCTTGCAGCGATGCATCCCCATCCCCGAGGGAAGGCAGTTGATCCGCGACATCCACGCCGGGGCGTGCGGACACCACGCAGCGCCGCGTACCCTCGTGGGTAACGCATTCCGGGAAGGCTTTTACTGGCCCACCGCCGTGTCCGACGCGAACGAGGTCGTGCGCACCTGCGAAGGGTGCCAATTCTACGCACGAAAGACGCATCTCCCGGCGCACGCCCTGCAGACCATCCCTGTAACATGGCCTTTCGCGGTCTGGGGGTTGGATCTCGTGGGGCCCTTCCGCCCAGCGCCCGGGGGATTCACCCACTTGTTGGTAGTCATCGACAAGTTCTCGAAGTGGATCGAGGTCCGGGCCATCACCAGCATCAGATCTGAGCAGGCCGTGTTGTTCTTCACCGACATCATCCACCGATTCGGGGTACCCAACTCGATCATCACTGACAACGGCACCCAATTCACCGGCAAGAAGTTCTTGGAGTTCTGCGACGACCATCACATTCATGTTGATTGGTCGGCCGTGGCACATCCACTAACGAACGGCCAAGTAGAACGTGCCAACGGCATGATACTACAAGGCCTGAAGCCAAGAATCTTCAACAAGCTGAACAAGCTTGGCCGGAAGTGGGTTGCTGAGCTGCCATCGGTGATCTGGAGTCTCAGGACAACCCCAAGGAGGGCCACAGGCTTCAGCCCGTTCTTCCTCGTCTATGGCGCCGAAGCCGTCCTCCCAATAGACTTGGAGTACGGGTCTCCGAGACTCAAGGCCTACCAGGAAGACCAAAACCAGCAGGACCGCGAGAATTCGCTGGACCAGGTGGACGAGGCTCGCGACGTAGCGTTGCTTCACTCAGCACGCTACCAACAATCGCTCCGGCGATACCAAGCTCAAAAGGTGCGGCGTCGAGACCTCCACGAAGGGGACCTGGTGCTAAGGCTGCGCCAGGACAATCGAGAGCGCCACAAGCTCACTCCGCCATGGGAAGGACCGTTCATCATCGCCAAGGTCCTCAAACCTGGCACTTACAAGCTGGCGAACGAGAAGGGCGAGGTCTTCACCAACGCCTGGAACATCCAACAGCTACGTCGCTTCTATCCTTAAAACTCTCAGTATTTCTTGTAAATACTTCATGTTCTTAGTTAACAATAATAAAAAGTTTGCGAAAAACATGAAAACATTGTTGCTAACAACACAAACAAGGGGGACTTGGTTCTATTTTCAAATAAAGCCAAGCCCCCCCTCAGGGGCTGCAGGGGGGTTTACCCCCCTAATCGTCCCAATTTTTCGAAAATTGTGCTAAAACTCGAGGCGCTTAGAGAAGATGCGGGGCGCGAGCTAGCTAAAGCTGGAGCTGGTTGAGCCGTGAGACCGCCTATGCCCGCGAAGGGATACGGCATCTCCCTCTCCACTCCACGCTTTAATTGCTTGCAGATTCGAAATACCCGGCTAAAATCTCTCCAAGCCAAGAGTAGCACAATAGAACAATCGAACAAGTTTGAAACGCACAATCGACTTTCAATCTTAGTTTATTTACAGAGCTAGTCTCCTAAAAACTAAGATACATCTAGATACTAAGCCTGAACCCTTCAGGCTCCACCTTCCTGCGGGGGCGCGGTGGCCTCGGCGGCAACGGTCGAGGGAACCGATGCAAGCGCCCCAGGACCATCGTCATCGCGGCACACCGAGGCGATGTCCTCCTCAAGGGACGCCACGGCGTCGGCCTCAGGATCAACCTCGGCTTCGGTGGCGGTCGCAGCCTCAGGCCCAACGTCGGCGCGCGCATCTTCATCCTCCTCGGGGAAAAGATCGCGCCCGAACTTGGCGGCAAGTGCCGTGGCGGCATCTTCGGCGCCTTCATCGGCCTCGTCGACGGCAGCAAGGGCAGCGTCATCGTCCAGGTCTGCGTCGATGAAGTAACCGCGTGCCACCGCCGCGAGGTCAATGTCGTAATGCGTCGACACCACGCCGAGTGCCTTCTTCACTCCAAGGTGAAGCGCGTGCTCGAGGCGCTCCGCCACGCAGCTCTTCAGAGACCTCAGGCGGCTGGGCAACGACGACCCCGACTGCACGTCGACGCACTGGACGTCCCGGCACGCCGCATCGGCGGCGACCTTCAGCACCTCGAGCTCCCCCTGGGCCTCGGAGTAGGCAGCCTGAACAGCCATCACCTCATCCGCCTTCTCCGCCTCGGCCCTCCGCAGCCCTGACAAAGTTCAAGCACGTCAAGACGAACTCCAACACAGAAATTCAGGAAAGCGTAAGGACATACCGTCCACCAAGGCCCTGGCCTCGGTAAGCGCTGTGCGCTCTTGCTGGAGCAGGCCCTCCGCGGTCGCCAGCGCACCCTCCTTCTCTCGAAGCGCGCGGCCGAGCTGCTCGGCCTCCTGGGCCTTTTGCCCTGCCCGGGCCACCGCCTCCGCGAGCTGGGACTGCGCAGCCTCGCGCGCCTTGCGCTCAAGCTCGAGCCGCTCCAACGCTGCGGCCGAGGCTCGGGCCTCCCGCTCCGCCGCGCCTCTCTCAGCGTCGCGCTCCCGCTCCGCGCGGGCCTTGGCTTCTTCGTGTGCGCGGGCGGCCGTCTCTGCTTCCCTCACCCGGACGGTGAGCTGGGTCACTTCCGTGCCCAGGTCCGCGTTCGCCTGGCGGAACCGGCGAAGATCGGCGTACAAGCCCGCGATGCACGCGGTCTTGTCTACCGCCTCTTGCCGCAGAAGCTGCACGAAGAGCCATCAGGAATAAGACACAAACTAAAAACAATCTCGAAGTGCTGGGACGAGCGCGGGGATACCTCGAAGAGCTCCAGCGCCTGCCTGGAATGGAGATCGGCGGCGGCTGAGATGGCCCGCTCCAGGTCCGTCCCGACCCGTTCGGCCTGAGCCCACAGCTCGTTCTCCTCCGCCATGCTCTGCCAGACCCGGGCGGAGACGCCAGGCTCCTCCGGCCACGCGCTCGGGCCGCGACGACCCTGGAGCAGCGCCACCTCGGCCGCATCCCACTCGGCCGCTCCCCCGGCCACGGGCATCTGCGGCGGCCCCTGAGACAAGAAGCGCGCCGCCGACACCTCGGCCGCAGACACCCCAGCGGGGGGAACGCGCCCGCCATCGCCACCCTGGGCCACGCCTTGTGCGTGACCCAAAGCCGGCAGGATGACCGTGCCACCGACCGGCACGACCGCCTCCTTCCTCCTTCCAGTAGGGGTCGCGGCAGTGGCATGGCCCTCCTGCTCGCCCACTTCCGTCACCGGGGCGCCGTGCCCCGGCTCCACCTCAACCACCGGGGCGTCCTGCCTCGGCTCCGCCACCAGGGGCGTCCTCTCCCGCTCCTCCTCCGCTGACCCGGAGTCTCGCACCCCCGGCGCCGGATCCACCGGCGTCGCTGCGGACATCGCTGCGGGACGCGGAGTCCCGCGCGAACGCGATCCTCCGGCGTGAGGGGAATCCGACCCCCCAACCTTCAACGCCTTCTTGGGTGCGAGGTTAGGGGCGGCCTTGGCGGCACCCCGCGTGCTAAATCAAAAAGAAAGAACGGAAATCACGAAACAAAAAACCAAACAAGGATGAAAAACTACGAAAAAGTTCGAGGCAAAACTTACCGGATGCAATCCTGCAGCACCTGCAGCTTCCGCTTCGAGCCGCCCGTTGAGGGAGCCCTCCTCGAACTCGAGGACCCCCTCAAATCGCTCGGGGGCTGCGAACCCCTCGAGCCCTCGACACTCGCTCCGCTGCGGCGCGGCGCGCCCGCAACGGAGAAAATTGCTCGCGCCCGCGGCGCCGCGGGTCGAGCAGGCGTGACCACCGTCCGCGCCGCCACCGGCGCAACATCGCCCGGGGCCACCACGCCCGCCTCGGGCAGCGGCGCGGCCATCTCCTCCTCCTCACCGGCGGGCGGAACCCCGCCGGCATCGATCTCCTCCTCATCCTCCCCCTCGCTGGGAGGGTCCGGGGAGTCCTCGGGGGACGACGGCTGCGCCCCGCCGTCCCTCCTCCACCGGCGAAGCGCCGCCTGGTGCGCGTCCCGCCGGGCTTGCCTCCTGTGGCTGCTGGCTCTCTTCGCCTCCTTCGCGTCCCTCTCGCGGTCACGGCGAGCGCAGTTCGAAGCGCGCACCTCCGAAGTCGGCGCGAGGGAGCGGTACAGGCCGCAGTTCACATCCTGAAATCACGATGAATTGAGGAAGGGAATTTTAAATTAATCAATCCAACAGCCCGGAGAGGGAGAATGACGACTCACCGACAAAACATGGCCCTCGTCGGGGCGCAGCCGGAACGACCGGAGGTCGCTCGGCATGGTGTCGGGATGCACCGCCGTTCGCACCCTCGTAACGACGTACTCTTCAAGCAGCGGCTCCGACAACATGCGCGAAGCCGCCAGTGCCGCCGGGTCGGCACCCTCCGTCATCCGGAACAGAGGGAGCTGCCTCTCCATAAGGGGAACCACCCGGCGGCGATGACAGTGCGCGAGCACGTGCGCCACGGTCAGGCCCGACCCCTCCAAGGCACGAAGGGCGTCGACGACGGAGCGGAGCCTCTTCCGCTGACCTTCGCCGGAGACGCCGTAGCTCCAGGAGTCGGCCTTCTCCGTCAAGACCTTGCCGGTGTACTCCGGCAACCCCAGGCAGTCGTTGCGCAGGTAAAACCACCCCTTGGCCCAGCCGCTGTTGTTGGTGGTCATCCTGCAGGCCGGGTACAAGTGCTTCCTGGACTCGACCGGCGCGAGCGTGAGACCGCCGGCGCACGAAGAACGGCGCACCCCCCTCCCCGCGCCGGACGTGCTGAGCTCGGCGCGGAAGAGGTGGACCCACAGGTCCCAGTGCGCCTCGATCCCTAGCACAGCCTCGCAGACGCCGACGAAGGCCGCCGCCTGCGAGATGGCGTTGGGGGAGAAGTTGTGGAGCTCCACGTCGTAGTAGTGGCAGAGGCCCCGCATGAACTGGCTGGCGGGCGCGTTGAAGCCCCGCTCGTGAAAGCGGATGAAGCTCACCACGTACCCCGCCGGTGGGTTCGGCGCCCTGGCCGCCAGCGCCGGGACAATCCACGCCGGCCGCGCCGAATCGCCCCTGGGCGAAAGCTGTCCGCCGTTCACCAAGCCCTCCAGGAGGTGCTCGGTAGCGGTGGACGGAGTCCACTCCGTGATGCCTTCGATGATCACCATGGCGGACGGCGGAGCAGGGAGCGCAGAGCAAAGGCGACAAAGGTGTGAAGGACGAACAGAGTGCGACTAGCGGGCTCGCAAGCAAGCAAAAGGCAGAGGCGAGAGCTGGTGCGAGGAATGGCGAAGGTAAGAAATCCCCTTCCTCCCCTGCTTTCCTTTTATAAGGGAGCGGGCTCGTCCCTGCCGCGACACGCCAACCTACTGGCAACGGGCCGAACCCACGCGTGGCACGTCGCTGACAACCGGGGACCCCCCTCCCCCTTTTTCCCGCGGAACGGCACGCGTGGGCGGCGGCATTTACTGCGGCACGGCAAAACGAAACGACGCAACAGCGGCGCCTGACCGCCCGTCGCCTCGCCTCTCCCCGGCGCACGCCGACTCCGCCTAAAAAGGCGCGCCCACTACGTCCATCTCGCCCACTCCGCGCCACGTCAGCCACGACCACGCCCGCCAGCGGTCGTGCGCGGGCCCGAACGACCTAACCGTTGGATTCCTTCCCAGGTAAGACAACGACCCCCCTCCGCCTCGAGGCGCAGGGCGCTACTGATCAGGGACTCGAAACCCGGGCCTCGAAAAGGTTAGACGGGCGCCCCAGATTAAGCGATGCGAAGGCAGCCGGTCACGCTCGACCAACCCTCGAGCCCGCTGCTCGAGGGTGACCTGCACCTTTCGCAAGGCCCTACTGATCAGGAGTACGAAGCTTGGCCCTCGAAAGGGTTCGACAGGCGCTCCAGATCAACAGAGTCAGGGACGATTCGGGCATGTCCAATAGACTTTACCCCGAACGCGAAGTTTGGGGACGCCCCTGTTGTGTTCAAGGCCGGACAAAGGCAGCTAGTGGGGGGATCCCAACGAGGGAGAGCTTTCGCACCCTCGGTCTCTGCGAAAGGGACCGAGCCCCACCTAGCAAACCTTTGCAAGCGCTACATGGACGTGTCTCCGGACCACGAGCCGACCCCCAGCGAACGGGGCACGGACGTCCACTTGAACTACCCGCTAACAGCTCACCGAGGCATCCGTGTACGCTGCCCGATTCGAGGGTTGCACGAATGACCTCACCCCTCTCCCCCGCGAAGGGGAGGCGAGGGTCGCAACTCAAAGACAAGAAGCCCCTCCGATCGCCTCCGCGCGGGCCAGGAGCTCGGGGGCTCCTTGCAGCATGTCCTCCTCCTCTTATGCGCGAAACACATCAAAGCCGTGCAGGGTCCGCCCCCCGAATTCCGTATAACTCGGTCTCACCCCCACCACATCAAAAGGGGAACGACTGACACAACCCTCAAAAGTCAAAGCCCTTGCACGAGTGAATTCACTCCTCCAAGGGCTCGGGGGCTACACCCGCGGGTGCGCTCGCGCGCCCCCATGGAAGAACGTGCATAACTGAGAAGGAGTAATCCCAGCAAAACGCCCGGGAATGATCCCACGAACCATCAGCCTCTGCCCGACTGACCCTTAGTCCGGCAGAGACTCGGGGGCTACTGTCGGGGACAAACCCAGGGGGTCCCCTAATCATCGGGGTGATCACCCCCAAAGAACGATATACCACGAAAGGCCGAATCGTCGGCAGCTCGGCCCGTCACAGCCTGTCGCGGCCCAAGAACGGCCGTCCGAACTCGCCTGACAGGGGGGCCCGAGTCGCTACCCCCGTCTCGACCTCGCTCGAGGGCCGCGCACCCCTTCGAGCAGGCACAACACAAACTCCGCCTCGCTCGAGGCCACTCCTCTACATAACGCGGCGCTCCCCGGCGCCCCAACCGACAACGGCACTTAATGCCCGCCCCATCAGGCGGGCGCCGAAGTCAAAAGGCAATCTTTCCCCCACGCCGCGCCGCTGACACCGCAGAGCTCGCTGTTCCACCTACTCCAGTCACTGTGCGTCCTCACTGACGCTGTGCGGACGCACGCGGCACTGCGCAAGACCCTGTGCGGACTGGCAGGCGCCATTCTGCACCACTGTTCCACCTGCTACCGTCTTTTCCCCCCGGGACGCCCCTCGAATGAGCATGGGGAACCCTCGAAAGAATATCTAAACAGCAACCGAGTACAGACTCCGGTCAGGCGTGGCCTGGTGATGACGAATGCCGGGTCAAATCCGCCAACTCTCGACCATCCCCTGGTGAACCGGGCACGCCGCGCACTGTGGTTGACGGCAACCACCATACTGACCCCTGTACCGCCAACTCCGGTCCTTCCTCACCTGCCCCGCCCTTGAAGTCAACCAGCGAACGGGCAGCTGGACGCGGATTGCGGCAACGACACCCCTCGAAGCCGCTCCAGGACAAGCACAGGGACGGCCACGACACTCGCAGAAGCCGGGGCTTGCCATAAATCCCCCGCCAGGGTCAAGGACGAGGCACGCCCGACGCCATGCTCTCCGGTACATATCCCTGCAGCACGTCACGCTTGTACTTGTAAACCCTACCCCCACCTTTCTCTCCTTGACCTATAAAAGGAGGTAAGAGGAGAAGAAAAGGGGAGGATCAGACACATCGCCACACACGATATTGGCACTCGCTTCAATCACACTCGCTTTCAGGGACTTGGAGACTCCTCCTCCTCTCCCGCCTTGCTTGTAGCCCCCCTCTGCAAGCACTCCGATGCAAGATAGTACAGCGCTCCGAGCGCACCCTGCTGGACGTACGACCTCACGGTCGGAACCAGGATAAACGCTTGTCTCATCGTGCTAGCTCTTGCATCAACCGTCAAGGGACGGGACACAGCGCATTCTGTTTGGCGCTGGGGATTGGTCGACCGATCCCAGCACCGACACTTATTTTATATAAATTTTGACAATAACACTAGGATAATAGATACAAAAACTGGAGAATTGAAGGTTGAGCAAATACTCCGTAAGATGTAAAATTTGACCTTTTAATATGTTCGTTAATTGGACAATTAGAGACCACGAACTCGTACAGCTCGTCAAATTCATTCCGTTTGATAATTCATATGAGTTGTTTGGAGTTCAAATGATAAAGTTTTATTCTAAGGTAAACTAATTATGTACATAGTAACCGGGTTTAATTTTGACACTAAGTTCTCGTGTTATTTATTTTTCTTTGTCTATTTATTAATTCATATTCGGTCGACTCATTGGGTTGATGTGGACCGTTAGATCGTCATAAAATCCGATGATATATATTTTTCTCCTTTTTGGATTAATGGAATAATATTGGTTTGAGCACGGCTGATGCGTTTTATAACCTTCCACTTGCTTTGTTAAAAACACTGAGTGTTGAGCGCGGCCATGGTGCTCAATCTCGGCACCGATTCACTCCCTTCAGACATGGAGAACTGTTCTGTCCTACTGTGCTCACAACATTGTTGAACGTTCTAAGTCCGAACACCTCTCATCAGGTACCCGTGAAGATCGACGTGTTGTACTCCGCTCATTGTTGAACATGATAGGGCACATGGGGCTTCAAGCTATCCGCACTCGCCGTACTCTATTTTCATCCTCTAAAAGAAATATTCCGTCATAGTCATTGAGATTATCCCCTCTATATTAATTTCTTCTACACCCGTTATCCTCTACATCTCATATTCTATACAAACTACCAACATGTGAGCCCACCCATCCCGTTTTCTTCTCTTCTTTTATCGACGCCACCACTTCCCTCACTCTATCTCCCCTCTATCTAGCGGTGGCGAGGGGTGCCGGTCTCCCCGCCCGGTAGCCTTCAGCCCCGGCGGCCTCCGGCGGCATGCGGAGCGGCCGGAACCCGAACTACGAAGGTGTGCGGGCGGCTCCCGCGGTGGCAATGGCAGAGGACGGTCGCGCGACGACGGTGAGGATTCCCGCGCTGGTCATGGACGGTGTAGGGCTCCTACAGCGGTCGCGCGGCGACGGTAGAGGCCTCATACAACGACCATGGACGGCTGAACGGCGGCGGTGGCGGACAGAATAATATAGACCTTTAGATCTTCATGAAATCTGATGGTATATATTTTTGTCTTTTTAATTAACAGAAGGCTGGCAGCCTTCAGCCCTGCCGGCCTCCGGCGGCACGCGGAGCGGCCGGACCCCGAACTTCGAAGGTGTGCGGGCGGCTCCCGCGGCGGCAATGGCAGAGGACGGTCACGCGGCGACGGCGAGGATTCCCGCGACGGCCACGGACGTCCGCGCGGCAGCGGTGGAGGGCTACTGCGGCGGCCGCGCGGCGACGGTGGAGGCCTCATACGACGGCCACTGATGGCTGCACGACTGCGGTGGCGGACGGAATAATATGGACCTTTTGATCTTCATGAAATCTGATGGTATATATTCTTCTATTTTGAATTAACGGAAGGCAGCGCGGGGAGCTGCCGGACCCTGAACTCCGAAGGCGTGCGGGCGGCTCCCGCAACGGCGGCGGACGGTCGCGCGGCGATGGCGAGGACTCTTGCGGCGGGCACGGATGGCGTGAGGACTCCTGCGGTGGCCACGGACGGCAGCGTGGTGACGGTGGAGGGCTCCCGCGGAGGACGCGGATGGCCGCACGGCGACGGTGGAGGCCTGATACGGCGGTAAATGGCTGCACGGCGGCCACGGCAGACGGAATAATATAGGCCGTTAGATCTTCATGAAATCCGATAATATATATTCTTCTCTTTTTTGAATTAACGGAATAATATAGACCGTTAGATCTTCATAAAATTCGACGGCATATATTATTCTCTTTTTTTCTCTTTTTTAGATTAACGGAATAATATAGACCGTTAGATCTTCATAAAATCCGACGGCATATATCCTTCTTTTTTTTAGATTAACGTGGGATTTTCTAGGCCCTCTCGGTGAATCTGGTGGCTCCTTTTGCTTCTATTGTAATAAGATAATAGATACATTCTAAGGTGTTCATCGAGACGAATGCAACAAGGGCTAGAGTACAGAAGAGGAGGAATTTATTCCGTGACCATCCATGGCCAATTGATTCATGTACAGCGCCAGCGGGCGAAAGAATGGGCGCCCGCCTACAACAACTTGAAGATGGCCGCGCCGCTCGACGGCTTCGACGCGAACACGTACAGCCCCAGATCGTTCTGCTTGATCACTCCCCGATCGATCCGTGATTTGTAGTACATTTCCTGCACAAAAAGCACAGGTAAACAAACGATATGATATGATGGTTAGTGCACTGCCACGCCATGGAAGAAACAGAGTCTGCATGCATGCATATGGCTGTTTGATCAAAAGGGCAGATGCAGAATAGCCGCAGGCACGCAGCTAGCCATCCTAATCTAAGATATGTCCTTGCAGCGATTTAGCCCCACAGAGTAGAGCAAGGATGCGTTCTTGTAACTTTGTATTCGCAATAGGAGATATGACAAATTTCAACTTGCCTTTAAATTGAGAATGAACTGCGGGACGATGGGCTCCTTGACTAGAGCGACCGCACAGCCACCCCAGCCAGCTCCTGTTAGACGTGCTCCGAGGGCTCCATGATCTCTACATACCTTCACAAGCTCCTCCAACTCAGGGCAGCTGCAGAGAGGATCTTATCAGTACCCTAGTAAATAAAGTATCTGAAAACCTTGTTCATGTTCGTTAAAATATTTTGTGTTTGTTTGAAAAACTTGCTCATGACACAAGTGTTGTCATGTAGTTAGTAAACAGTCTGGTGGAACAGTAGGCGTGGACAACTTATAGATAGTTAATAATGGTCACAGGTATTCTCGGGTCAGGCCATACACTGAAAATATACCTGCATTCATATAGCACGCTGCAACTATAATGGCTTTCATTCATAAGATCACCGAGTTTCTTAAGCTTATCTTCCTCACTGCACGCTAACAATTAAGCATCAGGCCATCAGCAGAAGAATGCGTGTACTAAACACACGTTTGTTAGGACCAACTTCCAAAGTAAATCTGTGAGGTGCACCAATCTAGAGAAGAATGTAAAAGGGAGAACAGAAAAGACAGATTACGAAGGCTGAACACACCTGAGTTTTGATGAGACAGTATCCCTGAAGGCAAAAACCCGTCTTGCTTCAGAGTAGACATGACTAGCACGCTGAAATTAGCATAGCATAGTACAATTAGCATATGTGCTAAGAAGATTGCAGCAAGCTTCAATTCAAAGTTTGCTAAATTGATACAGGCCATCTGACCATGTCCAGTGGTTTCCATAATAATTCAGAAGCAAACAAGGATCTCCAACAGTATGATATTTAGATGGCTACAAGATGAGAAATTATAAGGGCAAGAAATCAACCTGAAATAGCTTGTAGTGTTTTGCAGCTTTTATAACATCCAAGGAAGTTTGAGAGCTCTTGAAGACAGATGTCAGGCTTTCACCTGTAATTTTCTCTATTTCTTCTGCTGTATATGGCTCCTCATGCAGAAGTTTCTGCAATGTTGCACAACAATATGAGTACATTGTAACTCGTAAGACCTAAAAAGTATTTTGATCTTCTCAAACAAAAGGAAAATAATGATCCGTCTTGTCCTTGGCCAACATGAAACAACCACCCTGGTGAGTAACATTGTGCAGTATTAAAAGTAACAGGCAAGGAAAATCTAGCACGGGAACTCTGTTGCCACCAAAAAACACTGCCCAATCAAACAAGGAATATCACATGCTCCAGATATATATCACGCTAAGCCCCTAATATGCCCTACTCAGGAAAGAAAAGGAAGTTGCAGAAATGGAACAAACTAAAGGCTCCAGATTTCACTAATAGGCGGAATCAAGTGACGGCTTCCCAGATATTGAGATGCCTAGATGGTTACTCTCAGGGCAACCAATGACTCATCAAGGAAAAGGTTTGATGCTGGTTGATTAGCCTTTGAGCTCATCAGACATTGCTTCTTTTATTCTTCTCTCCTAATGTGATGACACACAGTCCCCATGTGTTTCCTCAAGAAATAAATAGGATAAACTGGCAGAACTGGATGCTAAAATTGTCACAAGAACATCCTAACACTGCAAATCTCGCTTCAAAACATGTAAAGAAAATGTTCACCTTTACAGCTACTCCAGGATCAGATGAACCTTCGTTCCCAGCAAAAGAAACACATAGCCCCTCAACATCTGAGAGTGTTGTAACAGAAGCGGCAGCTTTTTTGGCATCCATCCCTAGTTTGATGGCAAGGACAATCTGAAAAGTGCAAGGGAGAGACATCAGCTACATATATGGAAATGACAAGGAATAAACATCTTTTGTGTGACCAGTAGCTCAAGCTGAATTACAACAAATGATATTTCTTTATAAGCTGACGTATGTAAACTCGAACATTGTTTGTGTCATTTAATAAAAAAAAGGCCTCTGCCAATACTTCAGTATTATTACGATATAAATCATTTCAACAGATAAGGTATTTTGGTTCAATGGACAAGGTGTACTGGTGCAATATGGTAACAGAAATGTGTATGAGATTGTCAAGCATTTTCAGGCAAGCTCCTCATGAAACTAAATAGTCACTTACTGCTGCTAAACGACACTCCACAACACGATTGTTGTAATTTGTTGCAGCTGTCTCTGCTTTCTTGGACTCTGCCAAACAATGGGCAATCACGAATGTGCCACCTGGAGGTAGTTGGACATCGGTTGCATGGATTGGATTAAAGTCTATCAATTCAGCGAATCCAGATTTGGCCATGATTGATATAGCCTGCAAAAAAAATACAATGAACTATTAAATAGGAACAAGATCATTTGTGTTAAGAAAAGCATTTTAATTCACCTTAGCATTTGGCACGGCTTACAAACAATATAAGAAACACCCTTGGTATTTCAACAAGAAAGTTCTGGATTGAATTACCTGATCCATGCCTCCAGACTGTGTTCCAATGTGGCGCTCAGACAGGCACGTGAATTGAGCAACTTCTTTCTGCATGATTTGATGAATATAATAAGCAATATAAATGGGAATTTGCACTGGAAATTTGCTGTGATAAACGTTCATAGGTACCATAATTGGGTGAACAGGCCAATCTAGTCAAGACCGCGCACTTGCTTCTTGCCAATTAACAAAATTAATTACTTTGCAGAAAGTAATACCTTTGGGAAGTTTTTCTCAAGAACTCCCATGATAGCAATTGTTGACGAACAAACAAATGCTGCAGAGCTTGACAGACCAGATCCTGAATAAGAGCAACAATAACAGGGAACTTTTGATATTGCACATTATCTGAAAGACAAACTAATTTTAGAAGTAAAGACTGATTTGTACCTTGAGGAACTGTGCCATCAACGATGACATCAAGCGCAACTGGTTTGCCTAGATCTATCCCTTTTGACTTACAGTATTCATATACACCCTTGTATCTGTAGATTGCAAATTTAAGTGAACATGAATATATGGTATGATCACTTTTTGCTGTCAAAATAATTGGGAACAACAAAAATCATCAATATCCAGGCTTCTACAGCACTAATTAAAATTGCAACTTACCCACACATGAAATAGTGCCCCCATTTGTGGTTTTTTATGTCAATTTCCTGCAAGATAAACAAAGTGCTGTTAAAATCATGGCCAAATGGTATTACAGATGACAGACACCAAAAGTCACATCATGTTTTGCACTGTGGCAGATTCAGTACTACTCTTACAATGCTGAACCAGCAGATGTAAATGCAATTTGTTATTATCCCAAAATGGAACGGAAAATACACTTGGGCACAAGACAAATGTAACACTTTTTGTTTAACAACCAAACTACATTGCCATTTGATGCATCATGGTACCATAAATTGGCATTTAGTTTTTTTTTTATAATTTGCATTTACTAGTTCGCTGTTAGCCTAGCAGGCTGCTCGAGCTGTCCTATAGGTCCACTGCTCCCACTACGCAGAAACAGGGGAACTCACTGCAAGTCCCAAGGAGGAGGGTCCACAGTTCAGTGACCCACGTGGATCCCAAATTATTTAGTTCACGGGAAGGAATCGAATCGGCACAGGCCCCGCATCACGGGCTTTTTGTTGGGATATGCTAATTAATCGGAAGTAAATATAACCACCGCAGCCTAAAGATAGGAACAAGATTCTCGTGCTCTATCTCCCCCTTCCTCTTTCACCCCGAGAATTAAGAGCAGATTGATTCGACGCACGGCTTGAGAATCTCACCTAAAAATTCCACTGATAGCAACATGCTACCCCCAATCACCGCCGCCCAAATTAAACCCCAATTGCATCGCACCCCGTACAGAATCGTATTGCCAATTCCAATGGATCGGGAAGGAAGGAGCGGAGCAGAGTTGAGAAGAGCAGAACACATTGCTACCTTCTCGGGGTCGGCCGGGTAGACGCAGACGGGGTACTTGTCGTCGACATTGGCGACCCGCACCTGGCCGCCGTCTGCCTTCCGGATCGCGACGATCATGTCCTGGCGGATGGCCATGGGCAGCACGGAGTAGCCCTCGTAGTCGATGTGCTCCCCGATCAGATTCACCCTCCCTGCAAAAACACGCAAAACAACCGCCGCCCATCCCCAAATCAGCCTCAACTCCGCTCCCGCACACGCACGGACGCACGCACTGAGACCCGAAGCCGAACCTGGGAGCAGTACCTACCTGGGGAGCGTGAGAAGAGCGAGGGGCGGGCGCCGTAGACGGCCTGGAAGCGCTCCCCGAGGCGGGCGAAGCGGAGGCGCGCCTCGTCGAGCTGGGAGCCCTCGCCGCCGTAGACCGGCTCCAGCGAGGAGAGCGTCGGGATGAGCTCCGCCTCCCCGCCGACGATGCCCCCGGACGGCTGCTGCGCCATGGCCTCGGTGGTGGTGGTCGTCGTCGTCGTCACCCTTGCGCTTGCGGCGCTTGTCGTCTCGTCTCTATCCGTGTTGTATGGCGTGATGACTCGAACGATTGAGCGATTGACTGCGACTTGAAACTTTCTAGGAGCTTCGGTTTTATACACGCGACGGCTTCCCCCACTGTAACTGAGTCGGGCCCACCGGTCAGTGCCCCGCCGCGCGTTCTCGAACCGAGTCGGTGAGAGGTGGGGCCTGATCGGAGTCGGAGGAGGTGGCCACGAGGCACCACTAGTGTGGGGAGTCCACGTAGACGTAGGATTCCTGAACTTATCAGATGCTGATCGGCTTCTTATCCATTATCCGGTCGTTCAAGGTTAAGAAAATGGAAAACGGAACAGACTCCGTTTCGTGTGTACGTTTTACACACGGTTGCCACGTAATAACTTCACCAAAAAAAAACTGTCATCGAAGTATGATTCTGTGTGAATTACTGTTCAAGTGCTTTTCGAGCTGCATTTGGCCGTTGGAAATGTTCTGACTTCTGACCCTATACTATCCATTTGAGATTTGATAGTTGAAACTCGCTGACTGTCAAGGTGCCACTGGCTGCTGAAAATGCTCGGGGGCATGCGCTGCATAGCGTGCTGGTAAAGTCAAAGTGGACACATCCACGCTACACTCCTTTGATCCACTTGTTGGTCAATGGCGTGATGATGCCCGCGGCATTTAAGATGATTAAGCATGCCAAAGTGTGTTGCACGTGTTGGTCAATGGCGTGATGATGCGCCGCGACATCTAGCGGGGCTAAAACAATTACAAAGTCAACACACACGACAGGTGGACTTGCGGTTGCGTCACCAACTACACGTACAACGCAGCGTTGACAATTCAGCAGGATCTCTACCGACTGCGGCACGGCGGCGGCAGCAAGTACATGTACAACGCAGCGGCGTCAGAGTTGAGCACTTGAGCTACAGGCGGAAGGGCTGACCACTCCATACTCCATAGCCTCGGAAGTCAGAACCAGTAGGAAGTTGGAACAAGCGTTGTTGGGCTCCGCATGCCCGTGGACCGGTGTCCAAACGCTACACCTTCCCGAACGGCATGTTTGCCCATTACTCTCGAGTATTTTCCTTACTCCCTCCGGTTCGGTAAAACAAGTCGTTTAGGACAGCGACACGGTCACCAAATCACAACTTTGACTTCTCTTTTTTATAAAAATATTTTTTGAAAAGTTATATATGTATATTTTTATGAAAGTAATTTTCAAGACCAATATATTTATATAATTTTTACATTTCCAAACTCAACGACTTAAATGTTATTCATGATTTATATTTCCAATGTTTGACTTAAACCTTGTCCAAAACGACTTGTTTTACCAAACCGGAGGGAGTAACTAATAATGTTCTCCCCAGGCTTACTTACAAAGCGTTACTGATGCCCCACAAACCAAAAATTTTAATAAAACATGGGCAGTAGCTTTTGCCTCATCGACCTTTCTTTCCCAGCTACTGAAGAAACTCACTCGCATTTTTGGGCTCTTGTGATCTCCCAGACTGGGAGAGCTTTGTCATTCACGGCACATCCATCAACCCGCTTGCTGGTATTTGCAATAGCAACCATGTAACTCTCGTTCTGGAGAGAGTACAGATACATTGCCCGTTCATCCTGATCATTTATCATCACAAAACTTGAGTGAGAACAGAGTAAACCACTTGCATCATGAGACCCTACCCCTAACCATGCTGTGATGTACAAAACAAAACAAAATCCTGGGTGCAATGGCAAGCTAAAAGGCGATGCTTTTCTTTTTCCTTTGTTGATGCGGTGGGCAAGTTTCCGAGTTTGTACCTCAGGGAGTTCCAGATATTCATCAGGAGAAATCTGAAGGAACTCGACGGCTGTTTGCCCGACACACCATGCGAAGACCTTTGCACTGTCATCTGCAATGGTCAAGTGCAACTGAAAGCCATGCGCACATCCACCATGGCAGGCATCCTTACAAAAAGAACATTGAAGTCCACCTGAATGTTCATTCACAACACAGCCACAAATGTTGTGGAAGAGTAGCACCTTTAAGCTGTCGCAGTCGATGTGGTCTAGTCGAACATGACATACCTGAACATCAAGACGTCGAACAAATACAGGATGTTAGCAACCCAAAAGAATTTGGCCACGGTTGAAGAATGCAATGGGGTCCTTAAGGACAGAAATAAAACAGATTGTAACAGTTTTTATCCTTTTGCTATACTTTTACATATCAGAGCATGTTAAAGGTCGTTTCAAAAAAAAAGAGAGCATGTTAAAGGTAATCAGGTAGTCGTTTTCTAAAATGTCATTGACAGTTTTATCTAAATGTCAGCTAAATTAAACTTAAAAAGCTATGTAAAAGGTTTCAAAACAGTAATATATAAGACTTACATGTGTTCTGTTTGTCATACGGGGAAGATCTGACAAGGGCGCTAAATTATACAGGCATGATGAATTCAGTAGTGCTGGCAGCAAGCTTAAATTAACAAGCAGCGATCCTGGCTCCTTTTCGCGCCACGAAACTTCAAGGCTATTGACCAAAAGTTAGTCACCAACCAGAACTTTGCGCACATTGTAGCATAGGTTTTTTTTTCTCTCGAGCTAATCACATTGTAGCATATAGATAATAGATATTAACATAAAAGAATATGCTGCTTACATGTTTGTAGAACTCAAGGTGCAAGTCAAACCGGAGATGTACACCATATGTCCAACTCCTACTCTACCTAGTGACCTGCAGAGAAAGAGACATTTATACATTGTATAGAGTTCAAGTGCATGGTGAATATAAACAGTTGAGTTGGCATAGGAAACAACATGATGTCAAGATAACATATATCTCTGAAGAATCGGTTCAAAAACATATATCTCTGAAGAATGGTGAGCAGGAAAGATGGAATCTAGAATACCACAGACAGTATAATGCTTATTGATGTACAAAGCCGCATATTTTATTGAAAGAACGACAGCAACAGGCTGTCAGATATAGCATCAGCCATCAGATATTAAATTATCAGCTTTTAGTTATTACAAAAACAAAACTTCTGATCAGAGCATTCAACTCACACGATGGTTCCAAGGAGAAACAATTTAACGTATCAGCGCATATGACAGCCAACAGGGGGGAGGGGGAGGTGAATGGATCACTTGGCTTGTTCAAAGCTTTTAAACAATCAATTTTCAGAAAGGTAAAGACTGGATAACTTTTCTTTCAGTCATGTCCATAGTCCATACTGAACATATAGATGCATAAGCAGTTCGCTGTCTGTATCCATACGTGTATTGAGTTCAATATGTTGACCAGATTCAGGAACCTAAGATCTTACACTTCAAGCTCATCCAAATAGCTATTGCATGTCTGCCAAACCATTGCCAAAAAAACTTGCAAATAAGGCGCAATGAATTAGCATGACACGCATTTGATTTATCAGTCAAATTGGCATACAATTTCACAGATAAGGGAATGGATGGAAAACAGAAATAAATAGACCACTACTCAAGTATAGGTGGTACCAGGGTCCGATAAGGATAAGCTTCATCAGAGCAACTCCTGTAGTGTCTTCTAACTCCAAATAAAATGTAGTCCCTGATGCGCTTGCTTTGCAAACACTAGTTACGGTACCAAACAGACAGATTCCCACCATTTTATCATGAAGATCACTTACATATACCTGAAAACTTAGGCGTGTTATACATCATGAAGAAAGCAATGATTATCAAAAGTTTGATAAACAGAAAAGACAGTAACAAAGCATGAAAGATCAGGTATTGTTCTCTAGAAGTATGTTTGTACTTACCAAGAATATAAAAAAGGCAACATTATATTGATGGTAGGGAACTGAGGAGCTTATGAAATTAATGTTCTAAAAAGTGATTTAAGGTGTGAGCAAGTGGCCACCCACCACTTAGTGATTAAGAAGAAAGTGACTGCATGGTGAATAAAAGTGCAATATTTATTTATAAAGAATTATCCAAAACTATTCATATTATGAGATGTGATAGTTGACAAGAGATCAATACTTTTAGCTTTTATGATGGCAAACTCAGCAGTACCTTAAGCTAAACATGATAGTATCAGGAACGGCAGATGAGCAGACCAATATAAATCAGTTGTCAATACAGATTTAAAAATCAGCAGAATCAGTGGTTGAACGCTACAAGCAGCATAATGGTTGGCAATCTATCTTCCAAGAGAAGATTAAATGAGAGAAGATAGCGTTACATACTCGAAATGGATACTTGGTGAAGTCAACGGAACCATGCAAATCGCGTGGTAATGTTACTTGTGAAGCTACATTATCAGTTGGAACACACGATAGTCGAGGTCCTTGGCTCTTTACTTGAGTAGGTGTAAAAGGTACCTAGCACACACGCTACACGTTGGTTAATTGGAATTATGGAGGAAGAACTATCAAGACATCCCTACAAACCTGTTCTTCTTGTTGAGCAATTGGCACCAAGTAAACCTGTGTTGCACTGCCATATTCTAGGCACATTTCCTGAGACTCCTCGTGATTATTATCCACAAAATTTGCAATGAAAGGTCTATCCAGTGCAAGCATGCTCCCTACACTGATATAAAATGTTTAGCTTACTGTAGCCTAATGAAATATTTGATAAATCTTAGATGGAATGGGATGAACCTGAAAAGATTTGCAAGTAAAACCTGCTCTCCCCATAAAATAAATTTCATCTTTGCATCATCATTGTCTACAAGAACAATCTGCTTTCTTTCTGTACATCTAAAAGGTTCCAAGGACTCGATCTTCTCAATCCTGCAAGAAAAAGGTGATGAAACTCTATCCGACAAAGTAATAGACTACTAAACCCCAAATCCCCACATATTTATCACCAAACCATTCAGCACTTTATATCTGAGTGATCGTATATTTTACCACAGTCAAATATTTTTTAAAAGCAAAAGAAAAAGGATTATGTCCAGATTTTGCAAACCTAACAGCATAGAAAATGGGAAAGTAATTGCATATTCTGTAGAAACAAAAAACTTAAACTGGGAGGAATATATCTGCTTGTAACTACAGCAATCCATAAACATCACTTTACCTGGCATAAAATGAGTATGGAACATCGTTTCTACTTCCCTCTGGAATCATAGATGAGAATGAATAGGTGCAAAACTGTGCAGCAAGTAACATGGCATCTTCATCTTGTTCCTGCATAAATAGAAACATGCATGAACCTAAACAAAGTTCACTAACCACTACAGATGCCCCCATTTGATCTCTAGCAGCTAAGTGTGAAATTATTTGTCTAGAAACAAGTACAACGTTTTCCTTTTAACAAAAAGAAACAGGTAAAACATTGCAAGTCCGTATTCTTTTAAGAAGCAAGAGTTCTACAATTTACAGTGACAAATAAAATAGACAAATAGGTGTAAGCAATACACAATGCAGGGAATAGTAGATTGGATTGATAGGAGTACAGGGGTGTACATATATAGGCAGGGAACCCTGGATGGCTTATAGAAACAGAGCCATCCGGTGAATCCCTACCGTCTATCCTATCAATATGGGGCCGACGCACCAGACCAACATGGTCTGGGCCCTGGCGCACCAGAGGGCCCAATGGGCCTCTAACCATTACCCTAAACCTCTTGCTAACACGCCCCTGCAGTCGGAACATTGAAGCTTCGAATATTCAGACTGGACCTAAGCTCCTGAAACAGAGAGGAAGGCAACCCCTTGGTGAAGATGTCGGTGTACTGAGCAGACGTCGGAACATGCAGAACACGAACAACACCAATAGCAACGCGTTCCCGCACGAAGTGGAGGTCAATCTCGATGTGCTTGGTACGCTGATGCTGGACGGGGTTGGAGGACATGTAGACGGCGCTGACGTTGTCGCAGTAGACCAGCGTCGCGCGGCGAGGAGGAGCATGAAGCTCGGAGAGCAGCTGTCGGAGCCACGTGGCCTCGGCAACGCCGTTGGCCACAGCACGGTACTCAGCTTCAGCACTGGAGCGAGACACCGTGTTCTGCCGCTTGGAAGACCAAGACACCAGGTTATCTCCAAGGAACACTGCGTAGCCAGAGGTGGAACGCCTGGTGTCAGGGCATCCAGCCCAATCAGCATCAGAGTAGACGATCAGATCACCACTGGCAGACGGCTGGAGGAGAAGACCCAGATCCAAGGTCCCGCGCACATAGCGCAGAATGCGCTTGAGGGCGGTGAGATGAGGCTCCCTTGGATCGTGCATGTAGAGGCACACCTGCTGAACGGCATAGGCGATGTCGGGGCGTGTGAAAGTCAGCCACTGGAGAGCACCGGCAAGGCTCTTGTAATCGGAGGGGTCCTGAACAGGAGGTCCATCTGCAGTCAACTTCGAAGTGACAGTCACGGGTGTGGAGGAGGGCTTGCACTCGGCCATCCCAGCGCGGTCGAGAATCTCCAGCATGTACTGGCGCTGGGAGAGAAACAAGCCAGACTCGTGACGCTGAACATGCATCCCCAGAAAGTGTGTAGCTGCCCCAGATCCTTCATGGCGAACTCGGACTGAAGAGCAGCAATGGTGCGCTGGAGAAGACTGGTGGACGATGCCGTAAGGACGATGTCATCGACGTAGAGCAGCAGATAGATCATGTCCGAGCCGCGCCGAAAGACGAACAAGGAGGTGTCTGACTTGGCTTCCACAAATCCCAGAGACAGCAGGTATGTAGGAAACCGACTGTACCATGCACGAGGCGCCTGTTTAAGTCCATAGAGTGACTTGTTCAGGCGGCAGACGAAGTCCGGGTGAGCCGTGTCCTCAAACCCGAAGGGATGAGCGCAGTAGACCGTCTCGGAGAGGGTGCCATGAAGAAAGGCGTTCTTCACGTCAAGCTGATGAATTGGCCACGAGCGAGACAGTGCTAAGGACAGCACGGTGCGCACGGTGGCCGGCTTGACCACTGGACTGAACGTCTCGTCGAAGTCAACGCCGGGGCGCTGGGTGAAGCCGCGGAGGACCCAGCGCGCCTTGTAGCGCTCAAGAGAACCGTCAGCCTGGAACTTGTGCTTGAAAATCCACTTGCCGGTGACGACGTTGGCCCGCGGAGGACGGGGAACCAGATCCCAGGTCCTATTGGCGAGCAGGGCGCCATACTCATCCTCCATAGCGGCCCGCCAATTTGGATCGGCGAGGGCGCTGCGGAAGGTCTTCGGAATAGGCGACAGCGGCGAGGCGTGGTAGAGCGTCGGGAGGCGATACCCCGCCTTGGCCCTGGTGGTCATGCCATGCTGGTTTACCACTGGGGAAACCGGCACAGCGCCCTTGGGCAAGGGTGAAGGACCAGCAGGAGGTCGCGGCCGCCGAGCGTAGACGATCGGCAGAGGAACAATGGCCGCCCGACGACGGGCGACGGCGAGCTGCGGCGAAGAGGGGGCCGCCTGTGGCCGCAGGTGGCTGGCTGCGGCTGGAGGGCGTCGAAGTGGTGCCGGAGGCCGCTGCCCGGTGGCTGGCTGAGCCCAGCCGAGAGCCAGCGGGAAGCGGCGGGAAGCCAGGAGGCGGCCCTGTCAAGCTGGGAGCGACCGAGGCGCCTCCGGGCACTGAAGCGTCGGGTGCCGCGCGTGGCTGCGCGGTAGCGTCTCCTGAAGAGCCTGTAGGCAAAAAAGAGCGTGTCGGGCCAATGGGGACCGGCACATTAGTAGCAACAGCATCGAGGAACTCAAAATCATCGGCACGGACTGTGCGTGATGGCTCAGCAAACGGGAACAGGGTCTCGTCAAAGGACACATGACGAGAGATGATGACCCTGTTGGTGGAGCGATCAAGACAGCGGTATCCCTTATGATGAGGAGAGTAGCCAAGGAAGACGCAAAGAGTGGAGCGCGGCGCAAGTTTATTGGCGGCAGTGGCAGCGAGGTTGGGATAACATGCACAACCAAAAACGCGAAGGTGATCGTACATCGGTGGAACGCCGTGGAGGGCGAACTGTGGAGTAACGAAGCCTAAGGTTTTGGTGGGCAAAATGTTAAACAAGACCGTCGTTGTGTTAAGCGCCTCGACCCAGTAAGATGGTGGCATGCTAGCCTGAAACAGGAGAGAGCGAATGATGTTATTCATGGAACGAATCACGCGCTCAGCTTTACCGTTCTGGGCGGAGGTATAGGGACATGACATGCGTAAGTGAGTGCCATGGGTGACGAAGAGCATGCGCGAGCTGGCATTATCAAATTCCCGGCCGTTATCGCACTGAACGGCTTTGATGGTGGCACCATACTGAGTGGTCACATAGGTAAAGAAGTTAGACAAAGTGGGGAGCGTGTCAGACTTCAGGCGTAGGGGAAACATCCACAGGAAGTGCGAGCAATCATCAAGAATGACCAAATAATATTTAAATCCCGAGACACTAACGACAGGTGATGTCCAGAGATCACAATGTATAAGATCAAAATTACGAGTTGCACGCGAGGTGGACGTAGGAAATGGTGACCGAATATGTCGACCAAGCTGACAGGCATGACACAATGAGGTGCTAAGTTCTTTATTACATGAAGGTATGACCGAAGCTAACTGGGACAAAACTTCATGACCGGGGTGACCGAGGCGCCGGTGCCAGAGTGGGGAGGAGCCAGCAACAAGCGCGGTAGCGGCGGGGATGCGCAGCGGGTAGAGGGGACCAGCACTCTCACAGCGGACGAGAACACTCCGAGACTCCAGATCCTTCACAGAATAACCGGCGGGGTCAAACTCGACAGAACAATTGTTATCAGTGGTGAACTGGCGCACATAAATCAGGTTCTTAATAAGGCTTGGTGAAACTAAGACATTATTAAGAGAAAAGGGACCTGGAAGTGATGCTGTGCCAGTGGAAGTGACAGGTAAAAGAGACCCGTTACCGACAACAATGGACGAGGGATACCGCGCGAAAAAAGAATGTGAAACAGAAGAAGAATCGGATGTCATGTGAGAGGTAGCACCTGAGTCGAAGT
Organism: Echinochloa phyllopogon; assembly: GCA_033239725.1. Lineage (NCBI taxonomy): Eukaryota > Viridiplantae > Streptophyta > Magnoliopsida > Poales > Poaceae > Echinochloa > Echinochloa phyllopogon. The sequence goes on along the minus strand of BTCW01000009.1, from coordinate 1,489,291 downwards.
ACCAGTCCTGCGAGGGGGGCTGGTTCAGGGAGACTGCGCTAAATGCTGAGGCGAGGGACTGTTGATCCCATCCGGCCGGAGAGATAGCCGGGTATCCAGGCGTCCAGGCGAGTTGCGCCTGCTGGGCCTGGGCCGCCTGGTGCTGCGCCAAGGCCTGCGCCTGCGCCTGGTGAACGGCGTAGGCCTGTGCCTGCTACGCCAGCAGGGCTTGCGCCTGCGCCTGCTGCTAAGGGGCAGGAGCCGGAGGCAGGGGCGTCGAAGACCGGGACCGGGCCACATCTGGATGGCTCCGGCCCACGGCTGCAGGAAGGAGGGCCAGGAGGCGCCGCCAGCACCGCCTGTGCTGGGCGCCGAAGAGCCCTTGCCGCCGCCGGTCTGGCCGCCGGTAGATGCAGAGACTGCGCCCCCAGGGGAGGGCGGCTTGCGGCGGCGATCGTCCTTGCGGCGGTCGTCCTTGCGGCGGTCGTCCTTGCGCGAACGATTGGAGCCACCAGAGCCGACGCCCCCGTGCTGAAAGCCCCCGCTGCGTGGGGACTTGGGGGGCGCGGGGTCGACGGCGGAACTCCAGGCGCGGTGGCCTTCCCAGCAGCGAGAAGGGCCGTGGGAGGCGTGGATGAAGGCGGTGCCGAGAAGGTCATCTCTTCCAGAAGCAGCTCGTTGACGGCGTCCTTGTACTGAGGGAAGGGGATGTCACGTCGAAGCAGCCGGCCGACGTCTTTGAAGCGCTCGTTGAGACCTCGGATGAGGTTGAGGGTCAACGTGCGGTCAGTGACATCTTCCCCGAGATCACGGAGTGTCATCGCCATGCCCTTGAGTTCCCGGGAGTAGTCCGTAATGGACAGATCGCCTTGGACAAAGTTGCGAAACTTGATGTCAAGCTGGAGGATGCGGGCTTCCCGATTCCCTTGGAACTGGTCCTCCAGCGTGCGCCAGACAGTGCGGGCTGTGGCGTTCCGGTCTATGGCTGTCTCGGCGAGATCAGCGGAGATCGTGCCGGCGATCCATGACTTGACGACGCAGTCCATGCGAACCCAATCTGGGAAGGCAGGCGCAGGGAGATCAGCAAGTACATGGGCCTCCAGGGAGTACTTGCCAATGACGAGGAGGATCTGATCGCGCCAGCGATTGTAGTTGCCAGCAACGAGGTCGAGGACGACGTGGACGAGGTTCTTGATGTTCTGCACGTTGGTCGCTTGGGCGTGCAGATGAACCAGGGCGGCAGCCTCGTGTGCGAGCACAGCAAGGTGCAGCGGATCGACGGCGGCGCGGGGGTCGCCGTGGATGGAGTCGTCGTCCTTGGCGTCGCGATCGGCGTCAGGATCTCCTTCGGCGGCGGCGGCACGCGCGGCGGCCGCCTTGGCGTGGGCGGCGCGGACGCGTGCGGCGGCGGCGTCGCGCTCCTGCGCGGCGAGGGCGGCCTCCTTCTCGGCGGCTTCGGCTTCAGCGAGGGCGGCATCGCGCTTGGCCTGGAGGGCCTTGGCGCGTTCGGCGCTCACGGCGTCAGTTAGCACCGCCTGCGGCTGCTGGGACGCAGAGGCGTCGGTGGCCTGGGAGGGAGGCGGCGTGTCGGGCATGATGCCGGACAGGGCGCGGCCTAATGGCGGCGCGAGATGGCAGCGGAAGCGAGCCGGGATAGAACCCTAACTCGTGATACCATGTAAGCAATACACAATGCAGGGAATAGTAGATTGGATTGATAGGAGTACAGGGGTGTACATATATAGGCAGGGAACCCTGGATGGCTTATAGAAACAGAGCCATCCGGTGAATCCCTACCGTCTATCCTATCAATATGGGGCCGACGCACCAGACCAACATGGTCTGGGCCCTGGCGCACCAGAGGGCCCAATGGGCCTCTAACCATTACCCTAAACCTCTTGCTAACAATAGGAAGTTACTTTGACATTTTTAAATTATTTAGGTTCCCATTGTGGCCTTTGTGAGGGTCAAACATGCAACTAACACAAAGGAATTTTATTTAATACTAAGTAATAAATTGCAAGTACAATATGTGTTCTAAGCAGCGCTACCTTATACACGTAAATGCATTGAACGGTACCTCATCCAGTAATACCACCATGTATTCTGTGGGCAAAATGCGAGCATGGCCAGATCCCTCCATGGCCGTACGAAGACAACATCCTGTGAGCATAACTTCTCGGCCCTTCTTCAATATACCATATTGTCCTATATAGTCATAATACCTGAAATAATTTTTTTTGTTGTGTAAGAGTTACATGTTATACCCATTCGAGGCAATGAAAGATTCACGGAGTGCTCAATGTTTAACAGAGATTTCTAATAGCCTAGTTACCTTTGCAGAATTACTTGTCCAGAAATAAGCCGACACATTCTTTACTGATATACATCAGTTAAACAAATATGAACATAACTAAGCAACATGTAGTCAGATGTACCTTCGGTGTAAATATAGATCGATAGTGGATGAGCTCCACATGTCTCCCAAGGTAAGCATGTATATGTTTGTACCTAGAAGAATGACACACGACTAAGGGTGCAATCGAGAAAATCCAAGTAATTAATAATGCATCAAAAGAGAGTTAAAATTATAAGCAAGTTTGATCATGAATTCTGTTTTGAATGGGATGGATTGATAATACCAAATGTATAGAAATTTGGAAGTTATGGGTGGCAACCATCCAGTTTAACGGAAACCCCTGCAAGGCTCCATTGTTCAACTAATCTAGGAGCATACAGACAAATATAGTTTGTTCATAGCATAAGTGTCAAGCATACCAGGAAGGACAAACATGTCGATGACGACAGCTTCAAGGACACTCTTGGGAGAAAGGAAGTTCTTCTCATGGATAGAATCGATTGTAACAGTATTAGGAAGCCGCCTCCTCTTATTCCTCGTGTTAATAAGTTTGGTCAGCTCGACGTTCCTCTTTGAGGTAAGGGATTTACGCTGTTCTGTCCAAGACTACCAAGAGAAGCTAGATGTTAACTCCTATTGCACATTTCTACTACAGGAAAACACATAAGTAACCTTGGAAAAGTCAAGATAGACTTCGAAAGAGGTAGATAATGGTTGAACTGCACAGGATCATTTATAATCAGAACATATAGTTGCTCCAGCAGTACCAAAAGCTACGGAAGTAGACAACAGTTCATATTGCGTTGGTATAACTTTTTACAGGAACCAAATTTGCTCCCTGGCCCCACATTGACATTTGCTTCAAGTTCGAGCCCAGCACAAAGCATGGGCAAATACAGTAACAACTTATGGAAATGGCTGCGTACTGAGACTGTAGCCTCAACTAGGTAGTATAGATTGCGATGCAGCGACTCAATTCCACAGTAATTAGCAAACTTGATTGAACAACTAATAGAATGGATACTTCCCGCCGCATATTGCCGCAGTAAATCGAATCAAGCTAACCTGGAAGAGGTCGGAGAGGAGGATGCCGGCGGTGGCGCCGCTGGAATAGGCGCAGCACGACTTGAGCACCTGCGCCACCGCCCACCCCCACGGCGGCCGCGCCGGCGCCGGCCCATCCCCCGGGGACTCGTAGCCGTCACCGTCTCCGCCGGACGAGGAGAGCATGGAGATGGCGTAATCAACGAACTCCAGGAATGCGCCCCCGTCGCCGGAGGCGGCGGCGGCGGGATCCATGGAACCCTAGCTTGGGAGGAGCGAGAGCGGGAAGGGAGAGTTGAAGCGCAGCGACGAGTTGGAGAGAGAGAGAGAGCGGCGTTTCGAGCGGGAAAGGTTTTGGCTTCGCGCGTGATGGCCGCCTAATAAAATGATCATGACAAATTGATAACCTGATACGCGTCTCGCAGGCCCAAATTTTACATGGCGCTTTCATCGGACGACAACTTGATTCGCACGATAGCCATCTCAGCTCTCAAGGGAATTGTTCAACATTTCCTGTCACGAGAAGTGTTCAGCATTTCAAGAAGGAAAAGGGAGAATTTGTACAAATCTTTACTTGCACAAACTCACAAACAGCCCTGTCGAGTTGGAACGTGATTTTTCAGTACTTTCGGGCGTCCAAGACTGCTTATCAGATTAAGCTCTTACTCCATGACATCGCATCGATGAATCATCCGACCAGGGAAATACCACTGGACACAGGATCACAGATCGATCAGTGATAGGGAGTACCAACTCCGAGGCATGGGCTAAGCCATTTCTCCACATGGTGGCTGTGGAGCACTTGCTTGTCGCTGTCAGAAACGTCAGTAGCTATGGTTAAACAAGCTTATAATTCTTACATACAGAAAGAACTAGAGAATGAATCAATCAGAAGTTACAGGGTCTTTTATAACCTTCCCTCGAACTCTAGGCACATTTCTCCAAAACTGAGAGTATCCGCATTTTATACGACATAATTTAAGAGGGAAAACTGGGAATTTAGGGACTTGTCGATCTTATGTGCAAAATGAAAAACGAAAAGAAAACTGCTGCCGGAGGTTGTGCGCTTTTCACAACCGGTTGTCCATATGTCATCTGACTCTGGATATTGCTGCTGATAGGAGCCGAACATCAGTGGAGGATGGAATAGCTCACTGTCAATAATCTAGAGCGCATCTGATGGAGAGGGGTTGTACTTGCGCAGTGCCTTTCACTAATAGGTCATAATTTATAAATAAGACGATGACGGTAATGTCATCATGGAAATGCCTGCGGACCTTCTTGTCAATCTTTGTAAGGTCCGAGTAACGCATCTCACGCTTCCGTGCTGCTTCTTGGAGAGCAGCTTTGATGAGTCTTCTTGCACTTCCCTGAATAAGGAAAATCGTTGCAATCATAGTTAGAGCAACTGGTTCTGGAAAATGACAGAAGTAATTCACTGAAATGTGTAAGCACATTTTATCAGTTTAACCAACAGTCAGCCAGGCAGTAAAATCAAGACAATCCCTGCATTGGTGACAAATAAATTAAATTTCTATTGCGTGCATTGGGAGTAGGACAGTAGACTAGCATGCCAAACTGTCGACTGTGTGCGATTGCTTTACTTGGTATATTGGTGTACGCAGCAATAATATGTCTTGCCATGGCCTCAGAGTGAAATCATGAGCCATCAAGTGGCAGCAGACCAAACAAACAAAAAGCTAACACAAGAAAGTGACTAAATGGACTTAAGTCATGCTACTGCATCCCCAGAACTTCAAAAACATTTCAAAACCAATATTTTTTTCCATGCAAGTACTATATTTCGCTATGTTGTAGTTGTAGATCAAAATAATTATGCACACCGTTTGTATCAGCAGACAATAACTATCATGACCTCAGTTCTTCTTTCTGCATTACTGGTGGGCAGTACATTATTAGTACAACTAACTTTTATCCAAAATTAATACCAAATGATTTATATTAGTGGGGAAGACATGATCAGGCTCTTTAAAGCATTTGGGTGATCCTAGCTGCAAAGTAATCAAGGGTATAACTGCTCACTGGGAAATTTGTTGCCAGCATGTGACCCTATGGGGATGGAACATGAACAGAACTGTGAGGTGAATGTATCCAGTGCGCCCCCACCCCTTTCCCATGCTCGAGTTAAAAGAAAAAAAACATCAAAAAGTGCATGGAAAAAGTCATTAAAAAATATGAAAGGATGGATGATGCAATGATCTATGTTTATGGCAAATTTGAGGCTGAACAAAATTTTATGCAAGGAGAAACAAAAAGACAAAATCAGCATGCATTTGATGCGGATTTAAGATCCAGATGAGCAGTGCACCCAAGCCAATCACATGCTGATTTTCTTTTTTGTTTCTCCTTGAATAAAATTTTGTTCAAGCTCAACTCAAATTATGCATGAACATGTAGCATTGCATCACCTACCAGTACATATTATTGGTTGATTTTTCATGCACATTTTGATGGGTTATGTTTTTGAAATGGGAGCATAGGAGCTGTGATGGCATGGGAGATCGGGAGCGCTGGAGATATTGGGGAGTGGATACAGGTTGAGTGCCAGCAAAACACACAGAATGAATTAATTGTTAGTCTTGTAGCAACAATGCTGGCCAATCTGTGCTGCTCAATTTTCTACTAGTGATGAGTGCTGACAAAATGCTGCAGCCTAGATTTTAATGCAGCAAAGCTGTATTCTCCTTTGCTTATAAGCAAATGCAATTCTATATGAACTGGATACCATCATATGTTGATTGCTGAATTGTTACATTGACTGATAATTATAGTCCCCTGTTAAGTCCCATGAGCTTTATAAATAGGTTCACCAAGTGTTAGAAACAGTTCCATACCATTGCAAATCAAAACTTTTGGTATAATGAAATTGTTGCTATCATGTGGAAAGCAAAAACTGCATAAGGGAGGTTGACACATTTAGTGTTAATATATACAGTTGTCATGTTAATTATTCTGGACCAGAACTTTTTAGGAATAAGGTCATCACAGGAAACGGGAGAAAGCCAGATAAATCAAGAAAAATGCATAAACAAGATGGGTGATGGAAAGTAAAAAATTAGAATCTTACAGCACGTTGATGGTTGTGAACAATCTCGACGGCATCCTGATTACTCATGTGTTCCCACAAACCATCTGACGCAAATATGATGAAACTGTCACTTGGTTGAAGATTGCGGGAGATGATAGATGGATCAGCACTCAATATTGGCTTGCTGAATGTTTCAGAAAGCCTGAACTTGGGTTTGATCCGCTCTGTGTTATACTGCGCATGTTTCAGGTATACATCACCGATTGATCTCGACACCTGCAACGCGGCCCACATATGAACAGGATGCACCAGACTCCAATTTCATGAATGGATAGAAAACAATGGGTTCAGACAAGACCGACCTGTATGATGCCCCTTACTCTCCAGACACCATGCTTGAGCGCAACAATCTGCGGATCATCCGGGTGCTGAGCCACGAGCTCCTGCCTGACAGCCTCCTGGTTGGCATTGTGCTCACTGGACAATTGCTCCGCGGTAATCTGCCCGGTGCGGCCCACCTTCTTCCCGAGAACAGCCCGGGAGTCGCCGAGGTTGGCAACGAACAGGGTCCTGTTGTGCACGACGCCGACGAGGCAGCACGTCCCGACGGTGGCGATGTCCGGCTGGGCCTCCCACCGGCGCGAGACGAGCTCGAGGAAGCCAGCCTCCGTGGCCAGGAACGCCTCCTTGACGGCGTTCGCGCTCACGCCCTGCGGGCCGGACGAAGCCTCTGCGCGCAGATCAAACGGCGACTATCACGCCATCCGCTGCGTTCCGGCGACAAAGACGGGTTGCATTCGGGTTTGGATTACCTCGGAGGTTGGGGAAGAGGTTGTCGCAGGCGAAGCGGGCGGCGTCGGGGCCGCCGTGCCCGTCGAAGACGCCGACGACGGTGCCGAGGGGCGGGGCGGACTCGAGGCGGCACTGGTCCTCGAGCACCTGGTTGGCCTGGGCGACGGCGATGGAGACGTCGCCGGCGTGGCAGCGCGCGAGGTCGCGCCACCAGAGGAGGCCGTCGCGGCCCTCAGAGTCTTCCCCCGACGAGGAGGCGGCGCCGGGGGCCGGTGAGGTGGGCCAGACCCCGCCGCACGCCGAGAGGAGCCTGAGGAGCGGTCCCAGCATGCTCCCGCCACATCGCCGACCGGGGCGTCCCCGAGGCGGCGCAGCAAGGACGAGCGGGCGCGGGGGGCGGGGGCGGCTGCGGCTGCGGAGGCGGAGGCGGAGGCGGAGGCGGAGGCGGGGGCGGGTTCGGTGGGGGGCGATGGCGATGGCGCCGTGTGCCGGGGGAGGGGGAGGTCGCAATCGGCCGCGTACAAGAAGAATGGGAAGGGGAAGAATGGAATGGGGGGAAGGCGAGCCGTGTCGGGTTCGGTGCGACGCGGTGCGCGCCTGCCCCCCGCGCTCCTCGCTCGGTGGTGGGGTGACGTTTTTTTTTACTAATTCTTTTTCTTTTCGTGCGTGGCGTGCTTTAAAGTAAGCAGCCGCCGGGGCGTGTCGTGCGGTCAGTGTGGCTGTGGTGTGCCGCTGGTCTTTCAAAAAAAAAAGGTGTGGTGTGTGTGGTGTGCCGCTGTTGGCTTGTTGCGCCTACGTGCTCGTAGGTGTTGTTGTGAGCAGTGAGCACCTTTTTGTTTGTTTTTGCTAAAAGCTCCGTAGAAATCCTCAAGTCTAGATTTTTGTGAGATATTGATTGGGCCAGGATAATCTTGCCATAGTGTGCTATCAGATATGCATTCAGTTTATGTGGTTGTTACAAATCCTCCAGAATATTGAACTTATAGAATGTTAAAAGTAATAAATTTTTTTTAACTTATGAACAGTTCCTTAGTCTAGAGGACAAACCAACTGTTTATCTTTTTCTACATAAAAGTGGAAAACTGATTCTCAGTTTCTCGTAGCCAGAATGTTGCTTCCACTAGAAAACAATATCCTGTCAAAATGTGGCCTTCAATTACCCAAAAAACGTGGCTTCAATATTTTGGATTTAGAATGTTAAAAATAAACTCATGTCATCGTATTTTCTTTAGGGCATGCTTGGTAGTCATATAAAAAAATAAAAATTTACCCAGTAATTTATTGGACTTGGAAAGCTACCTCCTTCCCAGTAACTCACTAGTTCGACCATTTATTTATCAAGAATCCGTCCAGATTTTTGTAAGATATTGATTCATCCGGGATAATTTTGTCATGGCGTGCTCTCACGTATGCATTCACTTCATATGGCCGTTACAAATCATACAATATAATAGACTTATAGCATGTTAAATTAATATTAGAAGTTACTCCCTCTGTTTTTTATATATGACGTTGATTAGCTCAATTTTGAGCTAACTGGCGTCATATATAGATGAACAGAGGTAGTAATAATTTTCACCAAACGGTTCCTTACTTTAGAGGGCAAACCAACCACTTGTCAGATTCTACCTAAAATTGAGAACTGAGACTCAGTTTCTCGTAGTTAGAACATTGTTTCTTTCGGAAGAAAGGTTCAGCCAAAATGGGGTGTTCAAAATATTTGACTTACAATGTTAAAGATAAGGTAATTTACTTGATGTATTACATATTTCCCCATAATTTACTAGTTCAGTCATCTATGTTTTTTGTAGGATACAACTAGTGGTAGGGTTTATTGTTTCGCTTTTTTGGGGGAAAAATAAGAAAGAAGAATACTACAAAATGTGGACAGTTTGCGAAGAGAAACCAATAACTTTCACCAAATGGCTAGGTATATAGATGTTTCTCAGTTTCTATCAAAAAACCAAAGCTGTTTGTCAGTTTATATCGGAAAACCGAAAACCGTTTGTCACCTTATATTGGATATATCCTGAAAAAATGTCCTTTTAAGGCTTTGAGAAGAAAGATCCCCGCCAAAAGTGAGCTATTAATTTATAGTAATAAAGCTAGATACAAAAGTCATGTAGAGATCTATTCTTCAGAAAAAATTATAACGCCTGGTACAAGATGATTACGACAAATAACCATATGTTCTTTACTTTTTTATAAGACTCATCAAGTAAGAGAAATATGTAGTTTTTTTGTCAATAACAATGAATATGAATGCAATGTTTACGGAAAAGGATAGGCAAGAAAACTACATCGTTTTAGATGCAAGAACAAAGTGCTATTTGATCAACCTACAATGCATAAAATTGACCATTGCCGTAAGAAGGTGACTAAAGCGAGAGCGCCTCTCCCATTAACCTTCCAGCGAGAGCCCCCTGCCCACTAACCAGTCCCCTCGTCTTATCCGTCCATTCCTCCGCAAAAAAAATATATCCACACGCCGGTCTCCACAGAATACATCGCCGCCGGCGAGGACCACCCTTCTCCCGCCCCACCCCTCCCTCCTCCGTCCCGTCTCCCCCTTTCTCCCTCCTCTCGAATCTAAGAAGTCCTCACTACGGTTCCCATCGTCATCTTTGCATTCGTGGAGCGCGCCAACCTCATCGCCATATTCTCCTCAACGAGCGCCTCCGCTCCGCGCCAACTACTCCGTCTCCGACGATGTCCGTTGCCGATTTCACCGCCGTTAACCGCCACCACACTAACCCGGCTTCGCCGGGTACTTCATCGTCATGCCCCACCCCAACACCGCCCACCGGTTGCCCCCGCCGCCCACGCTGGTGGCGCCATCACCACCCGGCCTCGCCGCCACCGCCGTCAGGCTGGCTGCCTCCCCGACCATCCCTTTAAGCCCACCGGTCATGGAGCCCTCCCCGACGACCCTAAATCCGAACCCCTAACCCTAATCCGGTGGTGTCCTTCGATTCCGGCGAGGGAGTTGCTTCTTCTCTAAGTTCGATAGGGGAAGTTACTTCTTTATGTGTTTTCATTATGCTTAAATGAAGAGTGCTCTCTTTATAGATTTTGGGTTGCCATAAACTTTTGAGCGCCCAACAAAAAAACTTGAAATGCATTTTTTGCAGAAGGAAACTTTATAGACTGAAGTAGGTAGTACTATCTCAGTTCTAAATTACTATCCATTGTTGACTTTTTTCATTATCTTTGACCATTCATCTTATTCAAAAAAGTTGTCCAAATATACAAACCAATAAGTTATTGTTGAAGTATATACGATGATGAAGCGAGTCACATACAAAATAAATGGTACTTGAATAAGATGAATGGTCAAATGTTAAAAAAAATTAACAATGAATAGTAATTTGAAACGGATGCAGTAGTATAAAGAAAAATAGTACGAGATTTCAGAAAAAAGAAAAACAGTACACGTGCCCGGCCGCATCACAGCTCTCTCTCGCGGTCTCGCCCTTCGACACCACCCAATCGCACAAATCTTAAGGCCCGACCGGAGTAATACCCGCACACGGCACACCATCTCGGGCCATCGCGGAAAGGAGATCCGAACTAGGGTTTTAGACGGCGACCGAAGAGAGGGCAATGGGTGCGGCGGGCGACGAGAAGGCGGCTGCGGCGGCGGGGGGCGCCGCCGCCGAGGGCGAGGCGGCGGTGGACTCAAAGGACCTTCAGCAGCAGAGCAAGGCGCTCGACAAGCTCACGGACCACGTTGAGGACCGGCAGCTCGACTCCTCTCGAGTCCAATCCGTACGTTATCTACAAAACTATCCAATTTTCTCTATCGATTCATTCTGTTTGTTGCATCTCTAGTGAGGAATATATATTGATTGGTGATCGGTTCGTTCATTTTTAGTACGTAAAATTAGAGCGACGGGCTGTTGGGGCCGGGGGGGGGATTGTGCTTTTTGTGATCCTTCACGCTGATTCACTAGTTAGCTCATACGGCTCGATTTGTGCAATTTACCTATTCGTGGTTAAGTTCTGAAAGCAAAATTACATGAATCATGATGCACCAACAAGGCACCCACATCATTGAGTAGAAATGACAATACTTGCTGTTCTTTGCAAAAGCTTTTATCAGGACTGTTGATATTCCGTTCCTGAACTGTCTATCGCACAAGGACGTCTAACTGTTGATCTCAAATGTGCTGCGTATATGAAACTCATCCCACACTTTCCGAAGCCAAATTGTACCAGGATATTTCTGATAATAAATTAGCAATGCTGCTACTGCTAGTCAAAATCAATATATGTCCATTCTTAATCACAGACATCTGTAATCTTAGTATCTTACTAATCCGAATATAGTTTGCCATAGTTTTATCTGCTACAATCAAATATAAAATTCAGTTTTGTGGCAACGTATAGAATTGTTGTAGTTGCTCCATATGCAGAACACGTTGCTGTTGGACTTTCTGATTTTCTACTTCTAAATTGTTTTATAATGATCGAGTAAAAGTAATTCTGATTAGTTCGTCATGAAAAGTGCTTTTGTTGTACTACACATTCATAGCTTCTTACAAACAATTGCATCAGACTATGCACAAAATGACAGTCATTTGTTTGCATAGGGAATATGTTATTTATAATTTGAGGGGAAAAAGTCAAAGTGGCATTCACACTATCTTTGGACAAGTTTGTGATTCACCTATGGGTCTTATCTTCCCATTGTAACGATCTTGAAGGGATTATATATGTGAGAACATTCTGCACAACGAACGTCCTTTTGTGAAAACTCAACGCCAAAAGCATAGACATTAAGAAAGTTGGAAGTAAAATATAGATATAGAAATTCTATGCCTGATTAGTTATGCCTAAAGATATTTTACATGCTTTATTTATGTTTCAGGCCATGGCAGCTCTTGCTTCATCCAAAGAGGCTGATTGGAATGCGATGAGGCTGAGGTTAGCATATACCATGTTGACATGTTCCTTTCTAAATTCTCATACATTCCCCTACGGCAGATTCTGTATGGCTTGCAATTTTTCTTAGTTGGTTACCGATTGTACAACAGTACAGAATGAAAATAAAGTTTCCAGGAATTTAATAAGTTAAATAACCCGAAACTAGCATGGAAATTGGAACTAAGTTTAATTGGAATAGCATGTTTACTTCTGTAATTTGTAGTCTTCATTCGGAAACCAATAGTAAAAGCCCAGGAAAAAGAACAATTCAATGACACAGTCCTTGCCTTTTCTTTTTGGTGGTTTGTCTGCGCTAGGTTTTGTAGTATGCTTTGACGCTTGAATGCCTGTGCCGCTCTGTGGATATTCTTTAGTTCTGATATGATATTATTTCATTGATCCATATGAACTCTCGTCTTCTCCATTGGGCATAAATTGATTCTTTTCTTCTTTCCTGAAAAGTGGCATGCGGCTGTTTTAACATGAATTCCTTGCATTTACTTTCTCTCTCTCTTGCACCAGGGAGAAAGAATTAGCTGCTGTCAAGATCAACCCTTCCGATGTTGAAATCATTGCTAATGAGCTTGAGGTGACCATTCAAAACTTGTATCGACAACTAATGTTTAATTGTTTTAAGAGCCTGTTCTCAAGTACATCTGATTATGCAGTTGGACAAGAAGATTGCAGAGAGAACCCTTCGAGAGCACAAAGGCGACGCTGTAGCTGCAGTTCGATCCTTGTTGCACTAGTTCTGATATGAGTTGCCAGTGTTCAGATTTTTTTTTAATCCATACAACATGCCCATGAGCTGGACTTTCTTTACTTGATCGGCAACTTTCCATGTCACAATGTAATGACAACAACTTTGTAGAACCTCTGTTGCCATGATGTTTGCACACTTTCTGTTCTATTGGCTGATGTTTTACCTAGAAGTTTTTTGTTGTCCATGCAAATTTTTCCTATGCCGGCATTAGAGCAAGCTGTCCGAATGTTCTGTTCTACTGGAGAGGGGATATACGGATGTTATAACTTGCAAACATGAGAAATTGGAAATTTGTATGAAGCAAATGAGAAAACCTTTTGGGCCTTCAAATGTTGTAGAGAAGGGGATCGCTCTGTTCATACATTGTCATAGTGAAGTGTCTTCAAAGGTAAGAAACATGTCAACTTGAATATGCTTGATTGCTGCTTCATCATCCGGAGTTCCGGACCTACAAGGCATGCACAGCTGTTTGCTTGTTGTAACGGCAACGCCTCGATCAAGGATGCTGCAAGTTGAGTTAGATTTGTGTATGGTTATTTGAAACATATGTTCTGGGATCTAGATGGCCATCAACTTTGACACCATGGAGTTGGCCTACCTACACTTCTCAGTTTTCACGACATTTTGCACTGGTTGATAAATTGCTCTGTGAATTGACCGTGAACACGTTAACAGTTCTTCCTGACATGTGGGCCTGCCATAGAGGGACCCAACTGCATGGAGACCCACCGTACAGACGGTACGAAGAGGCGATTACTCCAAGGGAGGCGCCGGCGCGCATGGTGCGGCGTCCTGGCAAATACGTCTTCGATCGCTGAAACACGTCGCATTTTCCACGCGGCGCGTTCCTATTGGCCTGCCCCCATTCCTGGGAGCACCATATGACAGCCATTGTGGGCCACGCGAGCACACGTGTACGCCGCGTGTCTCGTCACCTTCCCCGGCCCCAGCCGTCAGTCAAACAACTCGCCCTCCGGTAGCCTAGCCTCACCGGAGGGGGCGGTACCTACCCCTACCCGTCCCGCTCTTTATTAAGCACGGTGCACTTCGCACTTGCTATCCACCAGGAGGTTTTCGGGGCAGGAGAATCCGGCGGGAGGTTCCAGAACTTTCCGGTTATAGTGGTGGGCGTTCGCTCGCCGTCGACGGTGATGGCCGCCCTCGAGAGGTCGTCGTCCCCTGCCGCGGTTGCCGTCGCGGCCCTGATCGCGCTCGCGTCCGTCGCCTCCGCCGCCGCCGGCGAGGTCTTCTTCCAGGAGAAGTTTGACGGTAATCACACACGGATCTCACCAGTTTCTTCATGATCTGTAGATCTCGTGAGACAATCAGACAATGTGGTTGAGTTGTTCGTTGGTTCGTGGACCGATGAGTCTGTTTCGGGTTTTGGTGGTATCAGTGTTCGTCGTTGTTCTAGTTGTCGCATGCCGTTTGTGTCGACGCGGGGAATTTTTGAGCGGAACTCGTTGATATCGCGGTCATGAATGTGTGTTTGCTTGTGAATTTCGTTGGCCTTCGACACTGATTTTTTTTTCGCGTAGATCAGCGCGTTCATGTGACAGTCTCATATTTTTCACTCCTTTGTTTCCCTGGAATTTCGGCAATAATTCAACAAGTTTGTCTGTTATGGCCCAAGGTTTGGGGTTTATGCGTCTCCCTAGGTTTCCTGTAATTGCGATCTAATGTTTCTGATTTCGGCGTTAGTTAACAATTCGCCCGTCTTCCGGGACCTGTTTCTCTGAATTGCGTGATTTGGCAACAGATGGGTGGGAGGATCGGTGGGTGAAGTCCGACTGGAAGAGGGCCGACAACACGGCCGGCGAGTGGAACCACACGTCTGGCAAATGGAACGGAGATGCCGACGACAAAGGTGAGGACCAACATTCACTGTGATACTGACGATATCTGGCATGTGCTAAACTGCAGAGATTTCTGTTTTGGGGTACAGGCATCCAAACCTCCGAAGACTACAGGTTCTACGCCATTTCAGCACAGTACCCTGAGTTCAGCAACAAGGAAAAGACCCTGGTGCTGCAATTCTCGGTGAAGCACGAGCAGAAGCTCGACTGTGGTGGTGGCTATGTGAAATTGCTTGGTGGTGATGTCGACCAGAAGAAGTTTTGTGGGGACACCCCATACAGGTGATGACTGGGCCACCATCTCTTTGCATACTCAGGCTATAACATCTTGGATTGGTTGGCTGAACAACACAATGTGTCTGCAACTTTTACTTTCAGCATCATGTTTGGGCCGGATATTTGTGGGTATGCCACCAAGAAGGTCCATGCTATCCTTACTAAGAACGGCAAGAACCATCTGATCAAGAAGGATGTGCCATGTGAGACTGATCAGTTGACACATGTGTATACTCTGATCATCCGCCCTGATGCTACATACAGCATTCTCATTGATAATGCTGAGAAGCAAACTGGCAGTATCTATGATGACTGGGATATTCTTCCTCCAAAGAAGATCAAGGATCCTGAAGCCAAGAAGGTGATGTTTAGTGAACGATTCCCGCCTCTGCTAAACAAACATTGGTTAGCCTCTTTTCACAGATGTGCTAATGTGGCATGCTAATGGTTGCAGCCAGAAGACTGGGATGACAAAGAATACATTCCTGACCCTGAGGACAAGAAGCCAGAGGTATCTTTTCCTTTACTGCTACACCTTTTAGATTCTCTGTCAGTATTGTGTTTTTTTTATGTTCGACCAATTTCACTTTACTGGCTTTCTGGTATGGAAGTCTGTGTCATATTGTCTTCATCATTTTCTGTAACTCACAAGCTTAAAGTAAAATTTCCATTTACTAATAGAGCAATATGAGCATATATTGTAGTACTATAAACAGTCTTTTGCCAAATATCTTTATCGCTGTTGGTGAACTCATATTGCTCTTTGCAGGGTTATGATGATATTCCCAAGGAAATTCCTGATCCTGATGCAAAGAAGGTGCACATTTTGACTATTCCTTAGTATGTACATCACCTGTGATCAGATCATCAACAGATACTCAATTTCACATTCTTCGTTACCTGTTGCAGCCAGAGGATTGGGATGAAGAAGAAGATGGTGAATGGACAGCCCCCACCATTCCTAACCCCGAGTACAAAGGACCATGGAAGCAAAAGGTATGAACATGACTAGGTCTAGGTGGATTAGTACGGCAGACAAGATGGTGTGTAGCACGCCACAGCTGCTGACATTAGTTAATTTTGTGTTATTCAGAAAATCAAGAACCCCAACTACAAGGGCAAGTGGAAGGCTCCTTTGATTGACAACCCAGGTATATTACCTTTTTAATTCTGAAAATAAACAATATCAATTTGAGAGGGTAAACCTACTGTCCATTTCACCTTTTTCTGTTTAATGAGAAAGCTCGGGCTATTTTTTTCTTGCTTGTACAGATTACAAGGATGACCCATACATCTACGCTTTTGACAGTTTGAAGCACATTGGCATTGAATTGTGGCAGGTCAGTGCTATACTCTATGAATATAGTGTAATGGTTTTTTTTCCTGTAGAGCCACTAATTTTCATTCTCTCACCAGGTCAAATCAGGAACTTTGTTTGACAACATTCTGATCACTGATGACCCTGAGTACGCCAAGAAGTTTGCAGAGGAGACCTGGGGCAAGCACAAAGATGTATGTCAACTTGACTATGCTCTATAGGCTTACTATTTTGTGCGTTACATTGTCTAATTGCACAACTAATTTAATGATCTGTTGCAGGCTGAGAAGGCTGCCTTTGACGAGGCTGAGAAAAAGAGGATTGAAGAGGTATACAGAATGACACACTAATCTTTTGTGCAATGCCATCCCCTGGAACAAAATCAATTGTGTTCAGTTCTGTCTTAACTTATCAATGCTCCTCTTTGTCAGGAATCTGCAAGCACTAAGGACGATGATGAGGCAGATGTAAGCTCTGGGTTGATTTGTTTGCACTCAAGTTTCTAGCTATATGAGGCAATCTTTTGTTAATGCCAAGTGGCATTTTCTTGTGCATATGGCAGGAGGATGAGGATGATGCCGACGACGACAAAGCTGATACTGCCACTGAGGTGGTCAAGGATGTGGAACCAGAGGAGGGCAACGTCGCTGCTGATGAGAAACTAGTGGAGGACGGCAAGGATGCTTCTGCTGAGGAGAAGAAACATGTGCGTTAACTTCCCAACCAAACTTCGGCATCTCACATTGCGCCTCACTTCATTTTTCTCCTTTGTAAAGTTTTAACGTTCCTTGCTGTTTACGGCTGTGCAGGACGAGCTCTAGGGAGTGCCGGATGAAGAGCTGAAAAGGCAGAGGCAGGCTGTCGAATTCTCTGTTCCGGCTTCAGTCATCGTAGTTACTGGTAGGGTTACCGTCCAAATCCAATAGAAGAAAGCCATGCTTCTCGACATGGCAAGTAGTCCGTCCCTGTACAACACTACCGAAAGAAACACATTCGAGAACGGCCATTTCAGTGTCGTCTTCCCCTAATGTGAGAGGGGTGAGCAGACATCGATTGAGCAACAAAGTTTTCCTCAGCATTGCTTATCCTTTGTTCGTATCTTAATTGTTCGGTCGAAAATCGTCAAATTTGTTGTTGGATACAGACCGATGCGGCGATTTGTTTGGTCTCGTTCAATTCGTGCTGGACCGTGACAAACAGGTCTTGCTTAACCTGATGGCTGTTACCAGCTAATCTAATCGATCCCGTCTCAAGATACGGACACGACCGGCTTAGGATGTGCAACCAAATAGGATATGCTTTGTTTGATTCCTTGAGCGTTTGGAACATCAATTCCAACACCGGAAGTGACGTTTGACAGTGCTTAAAGCACAGAGAAAGTTCTAAAATTGCAGAACTGCCGAATTATCTTGATCGGACATTTCGGTACGATTAACTGAGCATCTCCGCTCGGAAACTCGGTTGATCGTTAATGGACACAGTGCAGCACAGGATGATAAACCTTAAACTGATAAACATCTCTAGCTGGGTAAAATGCTGCCAAACTCGGTTGTTAAGAGACAGTGCAGCACAGGATGATTTCAACCATAAACTGATAAAAATCTCTAGCTGGGTAAAATGCTGCCAAACTCGGTTGTTAAGAGACTGTAAGAACTAATAACAGGATAGTAACGTGACATTTTCTTGATCTGCATTTTACTACAGACTTTTTTGGGGCATACAGTTGGAGTGTTAAAATTTTAGCTGTAATAGGCTAATTCGTGTCTCTTCTTCCCTTCCCTTACCTTCACAAATCCTTGTATGCCCCGGACCTTGCATGCATATACAAAAGTTCAGGTAGGTAATTCGCCTGCCGTAATTCAGTTCCAAAAAAAACTTTTTTGGGATACCATACTAGATCAGTCAGGTACCATAATGTTGGGCCTAGATACCCTGTAAGCCCATTTATCTCAAGTTCTACACGAAAAATTATCTCAAGTTCTACACGAAAATGGGCCCATTTAGCTGGAAACCAGGCGTGCAGCGACTAATCAACTCAGAATCCATTTGCTTCCCGTCACCACTCACCTCCACCTCGACACCTCCTCCGGTCCACCAACTATGCCGGTCATGGCGGCTGCGGCGGCGCAGAGGCTCCTCGCGGCGAGCACGAAGATCATCGGCGTCGGGCGCAACTACATCGCCCACGCCAAGGAACTCGGCAACCCGGTCCCCAAGGTAGGTCTGCGCCCCTCCCATCCGATCCCAAAGCACTCCCATGCTTCCAACTTCCATCGCGCCGGCTCCCCCTTGTTCCCGCGCGGCCTCTGATTTTCTCTCGCGGCGCTGCCCTTGTGTTGAGTGTGTTGCAGGAGCCCGTTCTGTTCCTGAAGCCGACCTCGTCGTTCCTCCACGCCGGCGTGGCCACCGCCGCCATCGAGATCCCCGAGCCGCTCGAGTCGCTGCACCACGAGGTCGAGCTCGCCGTCGTCATCTCCCGGCGCGGGCGCGATGTCCCCGAGGCGTCAGCCATGGACTTCGTCGGAGGTAATCCCTTTGTGAAATGTGTCGGCAACAAGTGGCCCGATATTTTATTTAATTAAAAACGAAGTGCTGTGGGGAACTCCCCCACAGTTTGCCCTTCAAAAAAAAAGTGACCCCATATATAAAATTAACAGCGCAGCATTCTTGTGATGATAAGGCTTTACAGTCTCATTTGTGGAGAAAAAATAGTGTGGTTGCAAAGTGCAGCAAAAATTTAAATGGTTTCATCGACCAGAAAAGTCAATCAGGAATGTAGTATATGTAAAGGCTCTGAAAAATATTTGAGGTTCGGAATCAATGATGAGAGTTAATCTGGCCTTACTTCTTTGTTGTAAATTTTAACAAGAACAATGTCAACTACGGAAAGATGGATTTTAGCAGTTGCATCTTCATTTGACAAGCTTGGTGGAAAGTGCAAGTTTGTAATTAGAATTTAGAATTGGCAAGGCAAGCACATCCTTAATTGATGATGATTTTTATGTACCAGGAATGTGAAGTATGTTCCATGGTACATAGAAATGCAGAGCCCATGAGCTCAAGTGTATTCTCTCGTAGTTGGTGTGTTGTCTATATTCATAGGCTTGTATGGCCAAAGTGAAAACCTCATTGTTTGTATTCTTCATCAGTGGTAAACTCAAGTGAATAACTTACAATATGTGGTCTTTGTTGTGGTTTCCACCATCTTCGTTTTATGCTCTCCAAATTAAACAGTTTAGAGTCATCTTCGTTGTGGTTCAATAAAACGTTTTTTGGCCTTTTCATCAGCAATAAACTAATATAATATACCTGCTTACATCATTTAATTTCCCAGGTTATGCACTTGCCTTGGACATGACAGCAAGGGATCTTCAATCTGTTGCTAAGGTGAATGCTACCTTCTGTGGTTTTCCTTAGTCTTGTGCTACTTATTCTATTATCGTTGTTGTTCCTTCATCTTTCTCCCTAGTAGTTGTTGAAAGGTATGCATGATCATACAAGCATTCAATTAATCATTCCATTTACATAAGTTAATTCAGCAACAAACTTTGCATTTTAGTCTCATGCGTCATTGTTTTAGTTGAATAATAAAGAGTCGGATTCTTTTTAGTTGAGCTAGTTGGCATCTTTATTCATCCAATATATTTCATATCCCATGATGACATAATGTTTTCTTTTCAGTATACTTTTGTGTGCAAAATTGTAGCATTAGTTGCACACCAAAGGCCTTTTTATTTTTATGAAAGAGACATAAATCTTTAATAATTTTCTTGTAAACTCTAGTTTTTACTTTCTTATACTCACTAAACGGGAATTTGCAGTCTGAAGGTCTTCCATGGACTTTGGCTAAAGGACAAGACACCTTCACTCCAATTAGTGCAGTAGTAAGTAATGTATTTTTAGCGCTGTATGAATTGGTTGTAGTAGGTGTCTAGGAACAGTATTTTTTTTATACGTGTTCACTAGTTATAATTACATTTCAATGTCATATTCAAGTTAGTCAGTGCTGTTTTTGGATAGAGACACCTCCGTTGCCTTGTTCTCCATGGCCATTCCATTCTAATGATATGAATTTTGTATTCTCATCAGTATGATAACCATGTTTTGACTTAAATTATTATAATTTCTGCATCAAACAGGTTCCCAAATCGGCCGTCTCTAATCCCGATGATCTAGAGCTCTGGCTAAAGGTAACTGCAAATTTATAGTGAATGTATTTATCGCTGCCTGAAGTCATATATCATACGGTGTACAATTGACTACCAATTATATCCAGGTAGATGATGAACTGAGGCAGAAGGGACCAACAAGTGACATGCTATTCAAGATCCCTTTTCTAATCAGTTATATCAGTTCCATCATGACATTAATGGAGGGTGATGTGATACTAACAGGTAGTGACATTTTCCTTATGCCCATCTTGTTTTTCACGTCTGAAATCTTTCTGTGGGTTATTCATTTGGTCATTTGTAGGCACTCCTGAGGGTGTAGGTCCTGTTCGAGCAGGTCAGAAGATCAAAGCTGGTATAACTGACCTCATTGATGTCGAGTTTGATGTTCAGAGGCGCAGTCGGCCATTTTCTGCCTGATGCAATTAGCAAGAGAGTAATGGTAAGCAACATTTATTGGGACCATATCAGCAGGACTTGATTTTCTTCTAATACAATGACATAGCATAGTGAGGCTGCATGCTTTAATTCTTGGTGTGACAAAATATTATCAGATAATTGATCTCGGGCACACAATTCTTGTCCCACTGTAGCAAGGCCATTATGATCATAAGGACAGTCCCAACCCAAGACATCAGTAGTGATGTCCATAGTCTCCACATCATCAAGAAACTAGTACAAGACACTACCCCTCCAACCCAAACACTATTATTTCAAACTCAAATTTAATGACACTCATCTCTCACCATGTATTGGATAATGTGTAGACACCATGTCTCATGCAAGACCCGGTTTCCTCCTCTTTCTTCATTAACTCACTTGACACATCATCTTTTAGCCTATGTGGCATGCCATTTAATTCTATGGACATCATCCTAGTCATGGTGTTGGGACTGCCCTAAAGGGCATCATATTCATGTGTTTGACCTAGGAGGTCAGGTGATGTGTATGTATAGGGCAATGTGCCAAACTTTGCCAAAGCTAAAGTTATCCTATTCCATATTGCTCACATATATATAGTTAACCATGAAAACCTGAAATATATGAACTATATACTAAGTTAAAACATGGAAATATTTGAACTATTGTTGCCCTGACGAAAAATAAATGGTCTCCAACAATTTCAGTAGTAAGCCTAGCAGGGATTCGGCGCCTGCCTTGTTACTTTTGTCGTGCCATCAAACTCTGTACAGTTGCATATTATGTGTATTTGTGACTCGTGCTGTCTTCAGGTCATCAGGTGAATACATAGCGCCGTCCCCTTGACAATGGATTTCCTGGAGCAACTGCAGATCGTTCTTGAGCCTAGTTGTTTCTGTGACCATGTTTGGCACGGTCTATGAATCTGTCAACTTGTTCCTTGTATATTTTCTCCCTGTCGATGGAGCTGTAAAAAGCTTAAACTTTTTATTTTGAAAAAAGAAAGAGAAGCTTAAACTTTCTGCAATAAAGAAACTTTTTCACCCGAAGGTACACTGACGTTTCCGTAGACGGTTCCCCTGTTTTTTTTTAAAAAAAAATCTGCACTGCTGTGAGAAAGAAAACTGCAGCGGACACCAGCGCGCCTTGATGTGGGAGGCTAGGTGAGGTGGGAGATCGTCGGATCCAGGCCTAGTAGGACTAGAAAGAGATCAAGCGCCTCCAGAAGCTGATGCTGGTTGGGCCGGCGGCAGAACCGCACGGAGGAAGACGGAAGACCACAAGGGCGTCGCTTTACTCGCTTTGTAATCTCCGCCGCATGCGTATGCGTCCTATCCAACCGGCTAAGGAGGGCCCGCCCAGTGGGAATACCGGCCACACCCGGGGTCGCCGCCTCGTCTTGCCGGAGGCGGTCCCTCGCCCTCTCCGCCCGCATTTACCTTTGCCGCCGGCCGGGTTTCCCGGCAACGCGTTGCTGCAACAAAGAGCCCGGCCGCTCTTGCTTTCCGCGGCCGTCTGTCCTATGCTCCTGCTGTCTCCTGTACATTTCATCCTGTCGGTCGTGGATGGGAACTAAAAAGGCAACGAAAGTGTGAGAAATTTCAGCACAATTCGGAATGATTAGCCGTGATGATGTTGCCAGACGCATGATCGATGATGAAAGATTGCAAGGATCAGAGTTCTCAACATATTCAGTCCATCAGTTAGGCTAATTTTGTTGTGCGTGAATGGCCCGATTACATACTAATCCACAGCTTAGGTTAGTTTTTTTTGTTATATTCACGCCCGCGGCATGGTGATTTCGTTATTGCACAATCAAAGACATTATCAATTTATACCCCAACAACCTTTTTTCAGAAGTAAAGATACAACAATTTATAAGCATGGTACACATACGGGAATCAACTGATCCCATTCAGAGTTTTGTAGTGTCCGCTGCACTGGACAAATTACAGTGCTCTACGTGCATGAGAAATGCTGTGTTACAAAATGCTTTCCACTTTCTTAAACGATAGATGAAATATTACAGAATGTTAAAGATGGGCAAACACCTCCCCTCAACATCCTTCTCAAACCCTAAACCTTCATGTCATGCCTATGGTCCATGTGTGAGTAGTCCGCAGCACTACAAAAGTTCCCAGATGATTTGAGTTCTGTACAGAAGCCATCAACCTCACAGTTTCGAAGCTTTTAGTGTCGAAACACCTGTTCCGAACTTCTTGATGTAGTCATAGATGTGTTCGCTGATTTCCTGTGCTCTTTCCTGCTGGACGAAGTGCCCAGCGCCCTTGATAACCACCACCTCCTCAAGCATTGGCACGTCCATCTTGAGCCCGCCCTTGTGGATGTAGTTCTTCACTCCAGGGTGATGGTATGCCAGGTCGCCGTCCCCAACGATGAACTTAGTTGGCACTTGTACCTTTGCTCCTGTCCATGGCGCCATCAGTTCCCAGTTCCTGTGGACACATGTGACATAATTACTCTCTTGTACATGCATGATGCCGGCCCTGTTTAGTTCCCAAAAGTTCCCGCCCTGTTTAGTTCCCAATCCCATCACCAAACTTTCAAAAATTCTCTCTCCAAACTTCACTTTTCACCTATCACATCAAATCTCTCCTCATGTATGGAGTACTAAACGTGGGTAAATAAAAAAACTAATTGCATGGTTTTGATGTACACGACGAGACGAATTTTTTGAGCCTAGTTAGGTCATGATAGGACAATGTTTACCACAAACAAACGAAAAGTGCTACAGTGCGCTACAGTGTCCGATGTGACCTTTTCACCCCACTTTTCACCTCTTTCCATGGAACTAAACACCCCCCAAAAAGTTACTCCCAAATACACTATGCAAAAAGAAGATTCCCCATCACATCAAAATGTCATAACATGCATGGAGTACTAAATGTAGATGAAATCAAAACTAATTGCACAGTTTTGTTGTACTCTGTGAGACGAACATTTTGAGCCTAATTAATCAATTTTTGGACAATTTTTTGCACATACAAACGAAAATGCTACAGTGGCATAATGATTACGAAGAGCCATCCAACTCCCAAATTCAACCTCCCAAATTCAACCTCCCAATTCTAACATCTAAAGACCACCGCAGTGCGCAGGTAACGATGCATGATGCAGTTCTCCGGTCTACGATAATGAACAGTACCAAAGTAGTTGAAGTTACTCTAGTAGACCAAATAGTGTTTCTAACAGGACTTGCTTTATGACGAATATGTCAAATAAAAGTTTCATTTCTGTGGCAAAACAATTCAAATTCTAATTTAGGAAGAAAAAGGCAAACATTGATGTAGATTTCCAGCAACTTACTACAATTTCATATTACACCATGGTTCATGTTGGTTGTGAGATCCTACTGCTCAAACAATTAACATCACCATTTTGGAGACACGAGGATGTGGTGATTCTTATATTATTGAAGACTGCACTATGACAGCGGCAGGATGATAGGGAAGGAGAATGATTGATACAAAGCAATGGGTCACATAAAGAGTAAAAGTGTAAAACACATCAGACCCGCAAGGTGAATTGAAATGAAATGGCAATCATACAGGTCTCTGTTTCTGATTTATATTATAGTTTTTGCACCATATAACTTAAGGCATAATATTTGAGACAATAGTATTGCTGTTGATATCAACATGTTGCAATCTAAAGCTCTACACTGCATCTAACTACTGCACTGTGAGTTACATGAAAAACTGGAAACGGGTGATAAACATATGGTTTAGAAGTTTGGTGTCTGCACTGTGCAGAAAGGTTTTAGAAAACTGTGACAATTCAGGAGATCATGATTTGCATGCTTATAAGATTCAAATTAGTTGCGAACTTACAGGTCTAAGCAGCGGTAGTAATTTACTCCACCAGCAAATCCAGTTTTTGCATACACACTTGCAAGGTAACTGACATCTTCTTCGGAGAGCCAAGAAGGGAGTTTTATTTCCTTTTTGTATGCCTGCATTTTTCGAAGGCTCATAGCAGAAGAACCTGTGGTTTGAACAGTCAATGCCAATTTGAAGAAACTCTTCAAGTCAAAAGCACCGAATTCTGCTTCAACTCCAGGTTCCTGCCAATAAATGTGACGCTTAAAAGGTTAGCTTTGAAAATCAGCATCACTTGTCTGACTCTTTTTTTTTTTTTAAAAATAAATCACTCATCAGACTCTTTAGGTTCAAAATTTGGAAGTTCAAAAACAGATAGAATCCCGAGTGACACCCTTCTTTTTTTTTCTGAAAACATACTAGAGTACACCTTTGGAAGATTGATTGATGGGAAACTTCAACGCACTAACCCAGAATTCGTGCATAGTCATTTCCATGGGTGCCTTATTTATACCATCAGTGCATCAAGATGAGCACACATGAGTTCACCACTTTTGGGTCAGGCTTGGACTCTTTTGAGCATCACATAGTCTGTATCAGATTCAATAAATCCGCACAATGGGGCCGGCTGAACTTGACAGTGGCATGTGCATTCGAATCACAACTGAGGAATATCATATCTTTTCCCCCTTCTGTAAACAAAACAAACCATATGGCAGATTCGCCGTACCAGAATTACAATAAGAAATGGCACTGCAATGCCATCTGATCCCACATCGGTGGAAACATAAGGAGCATACCAAAAAAACGCACGAATGCTAATCATGTTCAAACATATGCTCCAATTCAAACAAATTGCCAATCAATCTGCTGATGCCAAACATTTGCAGAAGCAACCCAGATACTGATTTGGTGGCAGCAACACATCCATGAGGCGATAGGAAGAGCAATTGCAATTGCTCACCTGGAATCGGCAGACGTAGTAGTCGTCGCCGTATGCGGCGCGGAAGTACTCGAGGGGCTTGACGCCTGGGCGCCTGGGCATGAAGGCGACGCTGAGGTTAACGAGCGCGCGCACCCGATCCGGGCGCAGCAGGCAGAGGTTCCACGACACGATGGCGCCCCAGTCGTGCCCCACCACGAACACCTGCGCCTCGCAAAACCAGCACATCGATCTCCGATTCTCCGCATGCTATATGCCCATGGACAAAGTAGTTTCCGCGAAGTTTGGAGGGGAATTCGATTGGGGGAAGGGAACGCGCACCTGCGGGAGCTCGAGGGCGTCGAGGAGCGCGACGAGGTCGCCGACGATGTGGAAGACGGTGTAGGAGGACGGCGCCGGCGGCGCGGTGGTGCCGCCGTAGCCCCGGAGGTCAGGCGCGACGCAGCGGTAGCCCCGCGCGGCGAGGTAGCCCATCTGGTGGCGCCACGAGTACCACAGCTCCGGGAAGCCGTGCACGAAGAGCACCGCGGGCGCGGAGGAGCCCGCCGGGCCGGCCTCCGCGACGTGCATCGAGATCCCGTTGGCCTCCACCTGCCGGTGCCTCACCGCCGCCATGGTGTCGCCGCGCCGTCGGCGTGCTGCTCTGCTGCTGCTGCTGATTGTGACAGTTTGGGTGTGATCGAGATAGTAGTTGTCTATTCTGACTTGACATGCTACGCCGTCCTAGTCAACATGGGCCCAAATGGTGGGTTAGGCCAAACTCTTACCGGGCCAGGCCCGATAGATCGGTTTGTACGACTTGCTTTGCTTTTGTGTTTATACACGTACTGATAAACGCAGCAATTTATCGCTTCAGTACTAGTATCAAGTGATAATCACTTGCGTTGTGCTCAATTTTGTTCTATTAATCAAGTGATAATCGCAGCTGCGTTTTAATCCGACTGCGAACAACAACTAACCAACCGGGGCTGAAATCCACTCCTTCACTTGGTCGATGTATAAAAAGGCGCCTGAGGCAGTGCAGCCCTCAACGCATCATCCTCCCCTCCTTCCAACGACGGCGCACCAATCAGCCAAGCGCTGGTAGAGGAGCAAAGTGTCCGAGAGGGCGCTTCTAGCCTCATAGCGGGAGCGAATTTACAGGTTGGTTTTAAAGAAAATTCCCTCGACGGAGTTCAGGGATTTTTCTAGGCCGGGAGAAGGTCTAGTCTTTTAAGGTGTCCAGCAGGGCAGAGCTCATGCGGCGGCATCGCAGAGCCCTAAAAAAAATGGATGATCTTTGAGAAAAGAAAGAAGAGAGGAACAAAGATAAATAGGATCGAGAAAAAAAATTAAGAAAATTGAATTGGAAAAGGGATCCGTTGGAGCTGAGTTTTTGCATCTCAATTCCCTTTAATATGCAATATAGGGAAATATGATTCATATATTCTCAATCGGTTGGAGTTGCTCTAATAGCCTGAAAATTTGGTGATTTTTGTCCAGTACTTAATCAATGATTTTTGTTCATCCACATAAATGATTTAGATAGTTTTTTCTAGTTAACAAATTATTTTTGAATTTAGAATATTTTCGATGATAAGTTGATAAATATATCTAATTACATAGGAGAGAAAAAAGTTTTTTATTTTCTTGAAACGCTCACGTACAACTTGATTGGTTGAAGAGAAAAATATACGAAAAAGGGGCGCAATATGATTTGGAAAAGTCAAACACTAAGCCCACATATCGATGATGTGGAAGCATTACATTTTATGGAGCAATTTTTTTTATGAACCGTTGGATAAGAGGTTTTATTTTTCTTCCAACAGTTTTTTAGCGAGGTTCCAAAACTAGTATTTTTTACTCTACTTTTTAGCCATCTTGAAAATGCTTGCTCAAGAAATATTTCCAACAATCTATTTTGGGAACAAAAGTGCAAAACACGCTCCAATACGTGTCCAATCTCATGCCAAAATCTCCATGATCCCAAAACTAGAGCTACTTTAAGCCAAATATACACCTAGTATCCATGCTCCTAATCCACCCTTCCATGTTGTTGTTTTTTTTGAAAAAATAATAGATGGGTCAAATAATTGTAGATGTGCAGCAGGATTTTTTTAGAGCTAAGTTTAACTGTTGGAGTGGCTTTTTTGCTCCCTACTAGCAAGGTCCCAAAACATTTTTTAGGATGCTCTCATTAAAACAATCATCGTAGGCAAGGTACAGTACATGCATAGTTCTGATCAGGCAGACTTGCTCCATGATTTGAACCAAACAAATCATGGAGCAAGCGCGTAGGTTTAAGGAACATCTTCTGTAGCGTTGGCCATATACAAGCTATACATATGCCATACCAAACCTGAGAGCAACTCCAAGAGAGTCTGTATCTAGTTTTGTTTAGCTAAAAATAGAGAACAGAGGCAAGAAAACCGTTTCCAACGGAAGCTCCATCCGGGTCGCCATATTTACAGGGTCGCTATACTCACCCCTCCTCTCGGTAAATTTTACTAGCGTCCCCCGCTCGCCATCGGCTTTCTCGCGCTCCCGCGATTCTGGTGCCGCGCAGATTTTGCCGCTCGCGCGCACAACATTCATTCCCGCGCATCTCCTTTCCAATCTCCTTTTCTCCACCAATTCGCCGTGGACGAACCGTGGAGGAGGGCGACGGAGTTGTAGACGAGGAGCTCCTCGTCCTTGCTGTAGAAGAAGGCGCGGAGGCGGAGAGGGCGCCGAGCGCGGCGGCCATGTCGAGGATGCACGTGGTGCCGTCACCGAGCGCCATGGCCGACATGGATTCCGGCAGCTCCTCGGGTTTCACCTCGAGGACGACCGCGCCGTCGTCGCCCCAGCACGTGAAGCCTCCCTCCACGTCGACGGCGCACGCGTGGCGGTGGCCGGCGGCGAGGGCCGTGAAGGCCGCCGGCGTCGGCGACGCCAACGAGGGAGCCTTCATGCCGCTGAGGAACTCCTAGCCGAGGGCGATGTGGGAGAAGTCGAGGCCCTTGGGGAGCTTGAGGGACAGAGGGAGGGCGACGACGGCGGAGGAACAGAGGGAGGGCGGCAACGTCGGAGGAACAAAGGGAGGGCGGCGGCGGCGGCACGCGTAGGGAAAACGTCGGAGAAGAAAAGAAGACGGCGGCGTCACGCGGCCGTGAAAAAAAGAAAAGGGAGAGAAGAGAGGCAGAGGTGTCCGCCGTCGAGATGGCCGGCCCCCGTGACAAGCGCAAGGCTGAGGCGTCTTGGACAGGCCATCAACCGGAGCTGCCCAAGTCCAGGCGCGGCACCGCGTTGGCGGCGGTCGCTCCTCCGCTCGACCACGACTTTGCGTGGGAAGCGGCGGCGGGAGGTGCCACCCGCACCCTCCGCAGCGGCCGCAGGTTGGTCCGGAACGCTGACAAACCTGGCCCTATGCACTTCAAGAAAGGGTAAACAGCGAACTCGCCTCTGCCCTAGATTTGTTTCTTTTACCCCAAATCCAGAATTTGTACCTCGCGCTCTGCAATTTTGTTTGCACGCCCCCTCCTCTCGTTGCGTTTTGTTTGAATGCTGAGATGGTCGTGTATTTCGCAATTGTCTGAACTTTAGTTATCTGAGCCATACCACATCTTCAAGATCGAATGGGCATCAAACTGACTAAGATTTCAACGAAATTAATGTCTTCTTTAATAATTCTCGTTAGTTCCTTGTAATTTTCTAGAGTATGTACTATTATGTGCATTGAATTTTAGGAAGAACAGCCAATTGAACTATATGGTGCTGGGTTAGACCTCAAGGATCTCCCGTTGCTATAAATTATAATGGTGATACAGTTAGTGATGGGCATGGTTCAGCCTATGGACTCAGTTTAGTACAACTTAATTAATTATTTCAGTTTGTATAGCTCATACCGTGTTAATTACGTCTAACTAAATCGCTCCATATATAGATGGATACCCATGGATTGCTCCCGCACACATCCTCAGATATGATCTTTTATTAATACATTTGGGCTGTTTCATTATATTTTCGACACTGCTGTACACTAGAAAGTGATTAGCTGATTAATATTTTCCTTCTATACAAAAAAGAGAGATAAGGTTATACTTGTTTGATTGATAGAGTTAGCACAAATTCCATACGTTGTTTTGTGCACATTGATCTAAACCAAGATTTTGTTACCAACATTGTGCATATGTTGATGACAATCTGGTCAGATCAACAACGGGAGCTGTTAGCCCCAGTCAAGGTTTCTTTATGGAACGTTGAAACATGTTAATATGTTATGAGCTTGGGTATTTGTTCAGCAATCTCATGGTGACAAGTGGCGATGCTGTTCAGGTTGCTTTTTTTAAAAAAAAAATGTTTTCATCCCTAAGGCTAGATTGTTCTGAACATGTTAGAATAACCTCTTACTAGTTACTACTTAACATAACGGCTAATACGTTCTTATCTCCATCTGAAGTATATGTATATATGGGTCATTGATGTATCAACACAATACAAGTGCTAATTGATTTGACATTGACAGTTAACCTTTTCTATGTCAGAATAGCAAATTGCTTCATGGCTCAGAAGTATGCAGGCTACTAATGAGAATCCCACCTAGGAAATTTCCAGGGATTTTAATCACTGTTCCTTTTTGAAGTAGTTTTAGATTGTTTTGTTGTTGTGATGTGAGGGGAAAATATCTATTTCCTTGTTGAAGCATAGCTGCAAAAAATTGATATAATGATGTTCTATGCAGGGAGAAACCTGTGTATGATATATCGTGGCGGACCCCTGCATGCGTGAAAGTTGCTCTGGAACACTACAACCTACTGAATGAGGTCTGTTCTTTATAAAACTTTCCATGCTCAATTGTTCATCAGTTCTTTTCTGTATTGTCTGAATCCCCACTGTGTTAACAGGATGAGCATGAGCTGGTAAAAGCAGTTGACAGCATAGCCTTTTTCTATAATGGCCAGTGGATGCATGCAAACTTCCTTGCAAAATCCAAACGGGGGGTTCCCAAATCCTTCTTTGCTGAACTGAAAATGATTCCAGATGGCAAGAAAATGTCATGTGTCTTCTGCACTGAGATGGACCCAGGTGTGTTGATTTTGAAGGACTTCCTTTCTGTTTTCGTATTTCTGTGCTATTACTGTTTGCTCTCCTGTTTATCCATAGACAAGCCACAAAGGAATGCCATGTTTGAGGATTTGTTTTATTGTTATGTATGTTGATGATGTTGAGCCTTCTTGGTGGCTAATGATCAGTAATGTTTTGCATCATTTTCCCTTGGGACTGATTGTTGCATTGGACTTTGCTTGCCCTATATAACTATCTCAATACCGGATCCTTTGTTTTGTTATAGTTTTGATGGAAATCTTTAATTGTAATTCTCATTTGGCACAAATTAAGAACCTGTGGCAATTGATGTTCTTGTCAATCCATTGTGTTGTTATAGTTTTGATGGCAAATCTTCAATTGTAATTATCATTCGGCACAAATTAATAACTTGCGGCGATTGATGGTGTTCTTGTCGCAGATAATCCCAAAACAGCACCTGTTCGTGAATGTGGAATTTGCCCAAGCCGAATCCTCCATCCTGCTGCTGGAGGACACATAGGAGCCAATGGGAAAGCAGCTTCGTGTTTCAATGTTTGACGCAATGGCCTACGCATGATCATTATGCAGAAAGACCAAATGTCCATGTTCTGATGTTGCATGATAGCATCAATATTTGGCACTAGTGGTGTTTATGTGTTGCTGTTCCAAACCTTCTGAGTCTGTAATCAATAGTGAGATGCTGGTGGTTTAATTGCGTTGACTATTAGTTATCATTTTCAATGGATAATCCTCTATGAAGTCATCAATAGTGAGATGCTGGTTGTTTAATCACGTTCATGTTATGACTATTAGTTATCATTTCGATGGATAATCCTCTATGAAATTCAGTTTCTTTCCCACGGGCAGCAGCACTAGTCTCACGCTAGTAGATATGTATATATGGATGCTGACTGTGGTAATAGAATTTTGGGGAGCGCTGGTGCCCCCACTTGTAGTAACAAAAGACGTATCAGTGTTTGGACTGTCGTTTGATTCCTCTCTCAAATGCAATGGCACGCAACCTTCTCTTCCGTATGTTTGGATTGTACTAGGCACATATGGATTGCTCTAACGCCATTGGTCTAAAGGATCCTAAGCATGGATGTTGGTACTGATACAGGTTTACTTGATGTGAAATCAAACATACAGGTTTACTTCTTTCTTGTTAAAACACCGAGGCTTCATCAAGTTAAAACAATGAGGTTTGGACACAATATTTCGGTCTAACATCATCATAATGACCATACGGAAACATACAAGAATAATGGTGCCGATACTTAGAATATCAAACATACAAGTTTACTTATTTCTACTAAGAATACTGAGGCTTGAACATAGTATTTGATCGATTCACAACCATTCATGAACATTCCTGATATGTTATAAGACTGGGTATTAGATGAAACATTAAGGTAAGGGACGCACTAGCGCCCGGACGTCCGATCTGACGTAAAATATCGGACGCTTCACCGGAAACGAAAACTCCCACCGCAACATACTCATATGTTGCATGCAACATGACTGTTCCCCCTCCTGTTTTTTCACGTGTTCTTCTTCCCCCACGGGCGCACAGGAGGAGCGCGAGCTCCAGGACGAGGCGGCACCCAAAAACCAATCCGCCGCCGGGGAGAACATCGGACCAACCATCGGACGTTGCATTGCAACATCAAACCAAAACATCTGCAACATTGAAAATTTATATTTGCAACATAAAAAATTATATGAGAAAATACCTT
This sequence comes from Echinochloa phyllopogon, assembly GCA_033239725.1. Lineage (NCBI taxonomy): Eukaryota > Viridiplantae > Streptophyta > Magnoliopsida > Poales > Poaceae > Echinochloa > Echinochloa phyllopogon. The sequence continues at coordinate 1,456,776 of BTCW01000009.1, read as the reverse complement.
GATCTATTCTTAGACAAAAATCCTACTGCAACATCGGCAAACAATATTTTCGAGCAAATCATGAGATAGACAATCGAGTTTGAACTGATGTAAGTGAAACACTACAAATAAATATTGCAACATCGAAATTTAATTGTTGAAACATTGAAAGTTAAGTATTACAACATTTAAAAATTGTAGAGACAACATCACAAGATTCAGACAGTTGAAATTTCTTAAACTCCATATGCAACATATGAGATCCCTGGACTGAAACATCACAACATCTCATATTGCAACATCAAAAAATAAATAAATATAACTTTGTAAATCAATTGGTGAAACATGCAAAATCCAAATAAAAATTGCAAAATTAATATTTAATTGCTGAAACATCGAAAGCTAGGTAATGCAACGTTTAAAAATTGCAAAGGCAACATCACAAGATTCAGACAGTTGAAATTTCTTAAACTCTATATGCAATATCTGAGATCCCTGGATTGAAAACATCACAAAATCTCATATTGAAACATCAAAAAGCAATAAATGTAACTTTGTAAATCAATCGGTGAAACGTCCAAATCCATCATCCATAAAATCACATGTTCCAAAACATAGGAAACGAGGCTGCGACCAGAGGAGCAGCGCGGTGGCAGCCGCGGCCGCGGAGGAGCGGAGCCCGGAGGAGCATGGATAGGGAGCGCATGACGGCACAGAGGAGGAGGCAGCGACGAAGGGGACGGCGGTGGCGCGAAGGAGGTGTGACGAGGGAGGCGGCGGCGACGAGAGAGGCCGCGACGGCGGGGAGGAGCTGTGACGAGGGAGATGATGGCGACGCGGCGGAGGAGCACGGGGTCGGCGGCGGCGTGCCCTCACCACCGCCCCCACGCCATGGAGTCTGGCCGCCGAGGAGAGTGGTGCCGGCAGCAGCAGCGATAAGGGCTACGGGGCAGAGGGTGGAACATAGGAGTTGCAGATTATGTTTGGGGGAGACGACGGAAGTGCGTTCTGGAAGGATAAGGATGCGTGGTGCTGGTTCGGTCACGTGGCGACGGTAGTGAATGCACCGTCCGGAATAATTTACTCGCATCGGACGCATGTTATGAAGCATTACCGTTAAGGTAAACATAGTATTTGATCGATTCACAACCATTCATGAACATTCCTGATGTCATAAGACTGGGTATTAGATGAAACATTAATGTACGGCTTAACTGAAGTTGAGAATGCTGAGGCTTCCACAAAACAGAAAGAAAACTATCCAAAACACAGTCCTACTCTTTGGATCATCTGATGCTCAAACGGAAAAGTATCCGAAACAGGTTGTCCTACTTCTTTGATCGATTCACAACCATGGAAAAGTATGCGAGAAGAATAGGGAATACCAATCCAACCAGGGGGCAATAACTGAAATAATGTTCCTGGTCTCCATCACACCGCGGTTGTTCTCTGTGTCCCAGTTGTTCTGATAATCAAACAAACCACTTCTCCCTCTCGCTCCGAATCCAAAGAGAAGGACGGCATGGGTTTCTGGAAGGCCTGAATTGGGCGGCATAGGGGCTGGCGCGACTGATGACTCTGAAGCAATAGACTCTACTGAAGAACCACCAGAGGAAGAGCCAGCTGAGCCACCAGAGGAGGAAGAGTCTGAAGCACCAGACTAAGAAGAGTCGGAAGATGAGCTAGAGTAGTTCACAAACTCCTCCTCATCCTCATCTCTTGGTACACGGTATATCCTGCCCTTTGCCATGGTTTCTGCAAAAGAGTTGTGATATACGAACCATCCATGGACCGGTCCAAACTCTTCGATAATGTCAAGAATCTCCGGGAAACGTCCAGGATTCCAGGCATCGCCTTCATGTAGTACTTGGTGTAGCACCTGATCTTGTAATGGTGGAGTCCCTGAAAGAATAAGCAATAAGTCTCCAACAATATGCAATGCGAATGCTAGATCCTAGACATGTTAGCGCTAATTATGGCATACCTGCACGTTCTTCACGTAGCGCCCTGGACTAGGAGGAGCGGCATCATAATCCAGCTTCGATGTAACACCCTTAGTCATTAGCAACTCAAATGTATGGTCTTCCATCATCACGAGATTCTGGGCGTTGAGATTTGGTGCTGCGGCAAGCTCGTCCTTGAGCATGTCGATCATGTGTTGGATGGACATGGTTGGGAACTGCTTGCCATGCTCAGCACAGTATAGGCGAGCTCTAGCCTCAAAGGCTTCCACGGTCACTTGTGCTCCACAGAAGTCTGCCGAAATTCAGTAAAAAATTCGTTACCAACAGACATTACACATATGCCTCAATAAGGTAGCTTAACGGGGGCAAGATCAATCCAATAGCCATCGCGATGGAACGCACAGCAATTGCAGAATTCTAATCTACAGACTAACCAAGGGCAACAGATAAAAATTGAATCTTGGCTGTCAAAAGTGAAAATTGACTAAAAACTCAATCTTTTCCCTTTACTTCCGTTTATTTACACCGATCAAATATCCGCAAGAACATAAACTTATTTGTTCGTAGATTCCGATCAGCAGGTAAAGACCAAGAATAACCATAAACAGGACGGGGAAAGCCCTCTTTTTTATTCTGAAATGGCAAGGTGGTGAGCCAAATCTAAATCGTTTATCACAGCTACATACCCGCAAGAATGTACGCACCGAGTGTTTAGATCGATTTCGGTAACAACTAGAAGTAGGAAGACGAACCCCAAGAACGCAGGGAAAAAAGGTTCTTTTTTACCGTATTCTGGAACGGCAAGGTAGAGATCAACATCTAGATGGTTTAGCACGACCACATATCGCAAGAACTTGCGCTTTGACTATTTAGATCGACCCCCGTAGCAAGTAGCAGAACGAACTCCAAGAAGCCAAGAACGAAGGTAAAAAAACGAGTTTTTTTTACCTACACCGCAAGATAGAAAGGTACGTACTCGGCTCCGGCTGCCTCGTCGGCGGGGGGAGGATGTGGATGCCGTTGACAGGGTTGTCCTCCCAGCTGAAGTGGCAGTCCATCCGCATCCTCTTCCGTGGCGCCGCCATGGTGGTCTTGGCGAGGAGAAGAAAGCAAAGGGAGGAGGGCGAGAAGGGCAGAGACAGCCGCAAATGCACAGGAATCCGCAAGCAAGCCGCGGTCGTTTTGCTTTGCAGCTTTTGTACTTCGCTCGCGGCAGCAGTGGCATGATAAGCAGTAGGTGCACACACACTGTGGGCTGTAAGCAACCAACAAAGCAGCTATCTGGGTTAGAGCTGCGACTTGGCCCGGGTCGGGCTGGGCCGGCCGGCATGCTCCTAGAATCTTTTTCTAAAACTAATGGACGAAAATGCAGTTTGTTATGTACTTACCTCCCGTTCCAAATTATTTTTTTCATAAGTCAACTACCAATAGTAATTCAAAACGGAGGTAGTAGATATTAAAAATGAACGCTACAATCGCCTCTAGTCATATAGATTGTGTACCACATCCATTCTAAATTACTAATCATTGTTTATTTTTACATAACTAGGAGAAATACCCGTGGCATTGCGGCGGGTCCTTATCCACTCTTAGTTCGTTACTATCTCGAACTCAATTCACTCGTTTCGCTTGATAGCTGAGAAAAGGGCTGCTAGATTTTGTTTTCCTCAGCTCCTTGACGATGTGTTGGTGCTCTTGATGATGATGTCCTCGGCATACCTATACTCATATATGCACTCTAGCCTGTCTAGATCGTCAATGCCATCACACACATGCTCATCTATGCCATTGCCCACCTTCGATGTTGAAATCTCCACGACACCACCCACACTGAGCCTGTATGGAAGTGTAGAATTTATAAATATAATAGGAGTTTTTTTTTGTAAAATTATGACGTACTGCTGAATCGATTTTTTTAGTATTAGGTAGAGATATTTAATTATTTATCTTATTTAAAAAATTATACATGTATCATTTGTTTTGTCTGTAACTTACTTTAAAATCAAAGGTAATTTAAAAATAACTTACCAAGGTATATATTTGAACCAAATTAGTTGATATAAGACGAATGATAAAACAATATAAGAGTAAGTCAATAGTGAATACTAATTTAAAGGGAGGGAGTAGTACATTTCATTATTTTATAAATAATTGTTGTCATCATTCCATACATGATAGTAGATTTTTTTTACATGGTGGTAGCTACACTAGGTTGTACGGAAGGTATAACGAACAATATTCAAATGACAACCTGCATGGTTGCTGATGGACCATTTTCGTTCTGTGCTCAAGATACGCGTCGTGGTGCCATCGTATTAAGTCCTACTAGATTACCTTCTCGTGTTTGTGCCGTATGAGTACCGTAAAAAATTTATCGTATCGTATTGTGTGTTTGGATTGTACTAAAATGTTATGATTTAAGCGGCCATAGCTTTGGATCTTTGATCTAGAATACGCCGCTGAGATCAACCCTTGATGTGGTGTGTCACGTTTATTTGATTGGTGCGTTTGATATCCACTTTTTTTTTGACAAAACAGGAGGGTTGTCCCTACTAATTATATATTAATAATAGTTTGAAGTTAAGCCAGCCACAACAAAACTCAAGAGACAAATAAGGAAACGAAAAAAATAAGAAAAATTACAGCCGGGCTTCTAGCCATAAAGAAATAGAAAGATCTAGGGCTGGACAAAATGCTCGAAGCTCGTTAGCTCCCTCGGATCGTAGCCAGCTCGGCTCGACTCGGCTCGGCTCGGTGCATATTCATAACGAGCCGAACAAGAGTTTTTGTTCGTTAGTGTAACGTGCGAGTTCGAGCCGGCTCGCGAACTGCTCGCGAGCCAAACGAGCTAGAAGGTTTAATAGACTAATGAGTAAATTATTAATTAATAATAATATATGTAAACTATATGTGTAGTTCTAAGTGATGTTATGGTTATATTTTATTATTATAGTATGATAGAGTAGATTTTGGAGGTATTAAGGCCATATAAATACTATAATTTTTTATATTATATACATTATTACGGTAATTTTAAATTTAACTATAGCTCGCGAGCTTAATGAGCCGAACCGAGCCAGGATTTTTGCTCGTTTCCTTAACGAGCCGAGCCGAGCGGGCTCGTTTGGCTAACGAGCTCGAACGAGCCGAGCCAAAATGAGCCGAGTTGGCTCGATATCCACCCCTAGAAAGAGCTAAAACTGATCTTGCTCGATGGACAACCATGGCAAGCTCCTTCTTGAGATGATAACTTCCATTCTAAAAACTAGGAGGAACCCCTCTGAATATACAATCATTCCTGACCATCCAGATTGCCCAACAAGCACAAACCAACAACTCTAATTGATCCTTATTTGAAGAGAGCTGATCCCAAAGGGGGAGGTGCTGCTGGACATTGATCCCAATGGAGGCCCAAAAACTCTGACTAAAGGGGCATGTTAGGAACAAGTGCTCTATGGTCTCTTCCACCGATTGGGAACAAAGTATACAATCATATGATGGAAGGGCCATGTTTCTTCTCCTCAACAGACCACGAGTACCGAGTTTGTCCCAAAGTAAAAGCCAGAAGAACACTTTATGCTTGGGCTGACAAGATGACTTCCAAATTTTCTTAAACAGGGGGTGAACCTGAGAATGCCCAGTTAGCTGCTTATAAGCTTTGGCTACAGAGAACACTGGTGAGCCCCAAATGTAGCACCAGACATCATTATCCGTATTGCCTGCAATTTCATCTAGACACTGGAACAGATCCATTAATTGCTCATTTGCCTGCACTGGAATGGGCAGATGAAAAAGCTGATCAAGATCCTCGATCTGCAATGTGCTAATAATTGAGATGTGTGGCTGTCTAGAGAAAGAATGCAGTTGTGGCCATTGCAATCTTGGCAAATGGCCATTCCAAAGATCATCCCATAAGAAACATGTCAATCCACTTCCAACAGTAACTGATGCCAAACCTTTGAAAGAGTCAAGAAGGCTTACAACACCTCTCCACCAAAAAGACCCAATCTGCCTTTGCCCTGGAAGACTGCCATCACTGTAATACTGTTCCCAGATCAGACTCACCCATGGCAGATCATACTTGTTGAAGAATTTGTGAAGGTGCTTTAACAGAAGGGCATCATTTTGTGTTGTGAGGTTAATGACACCCAACCCTCCTTCTTCCTTTGGCTTGCAAACTAACTCCCAAGCAGCTTTTGGTGGCTTCTTTGCATTGGCCTCAACACCCCTCCACAAACAATGCTTACGAAATTTATCCACTTGCTCAATCACTGTTTTGTGAATTTTAAAGGTGTTCATGAATAAAGTTGGTAGAGCTGAAAAAGCTGAGTTTGTTAACTCAAGCCTTCCTGCCTGGGATAGAAAGGGAGAAAGTAAGCCCAGCCTTTTTTCACATCTTGACACCATTGGCCAAAAATCAGCTACATTTGGTTTTGACAAACCTAGAGGCAACCCTAAGTAAGTAAAAGGTAGAGACCCCAACTGACAACCAAAGGAAGATGCTAGGATGGGGGGTCTGTCCTCATGCATATTGATAGGTACCATCATTGATTTTGAAAAGTTCACATTTAGTCCAGTAACTGTTGCAAAGGTGCCAAGAATGGCTTTCAAATTCTGCAGCTGATCTAAATACCCTTCCACAACTATTAGAGTATCATCAGCATATTGCAAGACTGGGAAGTCCTGGGTGTTCCCAAGGGGTAAAGGTAGCCACTGCAAGATTCAGTACATGCTCAATCACTATGTACACCAAGATTCAGCGTGGACCGTTGCATTCGCCACTGCAAGATATCCGTCTTTCCGAAAAGTCGATGGCTTTTTTGTCTTCTTTATCATTTTTTCCAAATAGCCAATACTCTTTCAGCTAATTGAGGAAGTCTCCTACGGTTTTCTATCAAGTGGCAGACGGTTTCTTTGGTTGGAAAATGTTGGCTAGGATTTTTAGCTGCTCTTCTATTTTTCTTATAAATAAACTAGCGAAACGCACGTGCGGCACGCACGTTTAATAGAAAATAAAATTATATAACGATAGTTGGCCATAGACCGTATTGGTTACGAACTTGACGATTCCACGTAAGCGCGTGTTTTTTTTTCGTGACGAGGCGTAACGTTGTATGATTTCCTCAAAAGTGTGACTAAAGAGTCCGGGGAAAATCATGGGTTCAAAAAAAAATTCTACTGTGGCTGATTTGTGGACCCGTCGGCCTCGAAAGTTTTGGATCTTTGTAGTATAGATAGATATCTAAATCTCTACCTAATTATAAAGTAAGGATTGATTCCACGGTACGTAAGGATTGATTCCGCGGTACGTCGTAATTTTACAAAACCCCCCCTAATATTTGTAGAAATCAACCCACCGTCCTTTAGTATATCGTATTTTTTTAATAAAAACCCTACGATGTATAAGCAGTACGTCGACCCATATTACACACATAACGGATACGGAAAATTCACCCCACGTTTGAGTTTGAGTCCGTGTCGTACCTACCCCATCGTGGTCGAGTTCCATGCAAGCACCACACGAGCTCCATATAACTGGCACTGCTATGTACGCAGACAGCTAGCTAGGCACCCGAGAGGCCCTCGGTCCACCACCTTTGGCAATCGAAAGTGCCACCACCGCTTCAACCAAGGCCGCTGCCACCGCCGAGGATCTCCTCATGCCCGAGGAACAACGATGATGCGGGCATCATCGAAACTTTCCGTCCCTCAGTCAATGAGAGACTAGCGAGGTGGCGATGTGGAGTCCTGAGACGAGATGTGATCGTGATCGCTTTATGTGGTGGTTTAGGATTAGGCGGGAGCGTAGCGTGTGTCCGTGTTGGCGAATCGGCATGCATATGCTGTTCGCGGATGCTGGCAGCCGACAGACATGTCTCTAATCCCTCGTCACGCAAACACCACCTGGTGCAGCGGTTCCACGACGGCATGGGCACCGAGTCACCGAGTCGACAGCAGGCTAGATGCAACACTGATTCTGGTAAAGATTCGGAAACTGGCTTGTTTCTTCTAACAGATCCATGAATCGATTCTTTTCTGAATGAGATATTGGGGGACTCAAGGCAAGCTGTGAGGCCACGAAAGGCCAGTGGCCTTCTCGCGTGCGGTGGCCGGCTCCGGCTGGCCGCGAGCCGAGCATATGGATGACGGCGAGCTGATGAGTGGCAAGGCCGTGTGTAGCTGATGAGCTGGACGGAATGAGCAAGCGACGATGGCGAGTAGGGGCACCGTTTTCCTTGACAGCGCTCCGCAAACGCCACCAGGCGGGTTACCGGCTATCACGCCAACGCTGGTGAGGCGGGATTAGGCGGTTGCCGGGTTCGATGGAGGCAAGATTAGTGAGCTCGCGCGGGCCACGTCGGGCAGCACGACGCTCGCGGACGGCGGCGTCGAGAGCTCATGGGCCCACGCGGAGGAAACGAGCTGCGGAACATGTTTATGATTATGATATGATAATTTTTTACTCGTAGCAACGCACGGGCACTTTTGCTAGTTAGTCTAAAAACCCTTGACCACTCGATAAGAATAAAGAAGAAGAATAACTCCCGATCATCTGAAAAGAACACTCCAGGAAACATGGGTAATTTTACATTACAAGTGCCTATTCTTTTTACTTCTTTCTAGACAATTGATGGCATCTGGTAAGATATGGCCATCTAGCGCTTCAGGTCACAATATTCTTTTTCTTCCTCTCGCGGTTGCATCGTATTGCGCTCTCACCCCCGCCTCTCCTCCTCCAGTTGTCCCCGGCAGTTTCCTCACCGTGCTAACCACGCTGTTTTGGAGCTCCCCCTGGCACTGCACGGCCACCGTTCTCTTACACACTTGGCATGCCCGTTATGATTGGTGGGTTGGGCCAAACTCAAACCGGACCAGCAGGCCCGATACATCGGTTTGCACGACATGCTGCTTTTGTGTTTACACGCACGCGCGGGTTAGGAGTGTTTGGATCTTTACAACTAAAACTTTAGGCCTAAAATGAATGTGCTAAACTTTAGGCCAAGGTGTCGTCGTCGTTGTCAGCTGGACACAAGAAGGAAGCCGGACGGCATGGAACAAGACCTCGAGGCACCATCGGTGGTGTGTTCACGGCAGCGGCAGATGCGCCACGACGGCGGCGATGGCAACGCCATGTCCGAGCAGATTCGGTGCAGCGATCTGTCTGGCGACGACGCGGCGGGTCAATGGACAGAGCAGATGCACGGAGGTGATCTGAAGATCCCACAAGGCCCCGGCTGCTCGGCCGGAGGAATGCGTCGAGACGCCGCCAGAAGAGGACGCCGTGATCATGTTCAGCCTCGAGGAGTTGATGGGTTCTTCAGCGCCCGACCAGTGCAGCAGCAGCACGCCAAGCCCAGTACTTCCATGGATGACGCCACCTGCTGCATTCTGTGCGTTTTGATTCGGCCTACCTGGAGAACTAGTTCACCAGCTGCCATGCTGTATCCGGGCATGCATGTTTTGATGCAGGCATGCAGCTAATGTAGCTCAGGGAGATAAGGTGTAGTGTAGACGTGGATTATTGTTTGTTTCTGACAGTTGTAACACAATTCTTTGCTAGCTTGCTTGTAAATTGCAGTCCATGAATGTAAGAACACATGATCTAATATGGAGAAATGTGTAATGAGTTTTAGTGTTTCCAGGGGATTCATTTATGTTTTTTTACAAGACTTTTGGAAAAAATTGCAAGTTACTTTCTACTGTGATATTTGTGTTCACGAGCAACTCCAGTATGTACCATGCATTTCATAGCAAGTTTAATATAATAGAAACATAATTGCAATTTTGCAGAAAGGTTATGTTCATAATTTCAAGAGTATTTTTAGCAACCAATAACCAAAGAATTTTACTTTGGCAATTTTCTTGCCGTTTATTCTCTTTGTTCATCGAAAGAAAGAGCTGATAGGGAATTCCTCTGCTGTTTCAGGGTTTCAGCTAAAAAGACAGAATTTTCTTTAGAGAACGTGCAAAGCACGTTTTTTATTAAGAAGAGAGAGAGAGAGTTTACATCAAACAACAGAGACAACAGAAACGAAATTACAAAGGCAGAAGCGCCAAAGGAGGAACTACAGGAGAGAAATCACTGAAGCTCCTGGAGGTCCATCTGACAAAAGCCAGCTCGCCTCCAAAGCTTTACTTCTTCAAGAATCTTATCCACCGGTGCGACCGGCATGAGTGCTGACCTTCTGAAGATCCTGTTGTTTCGCTCTTTCCAAATTTCCCAGGAGACCAACAAGACTAGAGAGTCAAAGAGCCGCCTGAAGGATTTAGGCAAGGATTTTCTGCTGTTGAGCCACCAAGCGACCAGCTGTTGATCAGGACTAGGAGTCAGCGCCAGCAGGCCACACAAGCCAAGCAGTCGGTGCCAAACCTCTCGGCTGAACACACAGCTAAGGAGCAGGTGATCTATCAATTCAGGGTGTTGGTTGCAAAGAGCGCAATTGCCATAGTTCGGAAGATTGTGGCGTTGCAGCCTGGCAGATGTCCAAACGCGACCGTGGAGGGCTAACCAGAAGAAGAATCTGCACTTGTTAGGAGCTCGAGTACGCCATAGTTGCTTGGCTCCCCAAGTGAAGCTTCGACCAATGAAGAATGCCTCATATGCAGATTTGGAAGTGAAAGAACCAGAGCTGGACCATTTCCAGGAGAAGACGTCCGACTGTTGTGGAGACAATGGGAACCCGTCGACCAGAGCCCAAACCTGAAGATATTCGCATAAGACTTGTACTGTAAGACCTCCTTTGATGTCTCTTACCCAGGTTCTTTCGGGGATCGCCTCTGCTACTGTGCGAGTGTTCCTGATGCGTGCAGGAACTGCCAATGATAGATTTGGTGCGATGCTTTGGACAGAACGACCACCGATCCACCTGTCTTTCCAGAAGAGAGCCGCATTACCATTGCCCACCATACTCCTTATTCAATGGGGCGGCTCCGGCGGATTACCAGGTGGTACACGTCAGCGAAAATAATTACAGCCTTCCGATTTCTATCTCGCGGTTCCGTTTTTACCGCGACAGCGCCTCGTCTCCAAATCCTCGCGAAGCACTGCACAGCCTAAAAAAATCTCCTTTCTCTGCTCCCAGGACCCGATGGTCCTGGGTCGCTGCCCGCCGCCGACCCGTTTCGCCTCCCCCGCCGCCACCTCGTCTCCTCCGGCCCGCGCTACTCCCTCCCCTTCCCGCCGGCGCCGCCCCCTCCCTTCCCTTTCTCCCGTCGGCGGTGTCGCGGCGGCTGGAGCGGGCGAACGCAGGGCGATGGCCAGCGGCGCGGTGGCAGGGCCGGGCGGCCCCCTCCCCTCCCCTCCCCCGCCGGCGCCCCCTTCACGCATTCTCTGCCCCGGGTGGAGCCGAGGAGACGAGCACCGCGACGCTGCCATGTCCTTCGCGGCCTCCTCGCCGTCCCCATCCGCGAGCCTGCGCCGGCCCATATCGGCTTCCCGCGGCGGCGAAGCTAGGCTGGAGGCGCGGCGGGTCGGCCTCCGGGCGGCGAGGTGACTGGGCAGCATCAGCGGCGGTGGCGGCTTCATCTTCAAGGAGGACGAGCGCGAACGGCGGCGGCGGGCCCCGGCCGCCGGGCGGGCAGCCGCAGGCGGAAGAGAACGCGCGGCGCGTGGTGAGCAGCGCAGCGGCATGGGCCGGCCTCCCCAGCGCACTCTCTCCCTCTCCCCAATCTCTCCAACGGCGGCGGCGGATGCCCCGGCTGACGGCACACCCTCGTCCTCCATGTGGTGCGGCCGAACGGCTGCCGCGGCCCACGGCGCCCTCCTCCTCGCCGCGTCGACGGCGCTACAGCGGGGCCACAATACAGACGCGACCCTCGTGGGCGGACGGAGGCGGCTCGTGGGAGCGAGCAGCTGGTGCATGGCGCTGCGGCTGCTCCTTTCACCTCCGCCTTGCGTCCCCCTCCCCGTCCGCGACCGCGATATGGATCGAGACAGCCTGCAGGGCGGTCATGCTGGCGCCATTTGCCGGCTCCGCACATCGATTGACCTTCACCATCTCCTCGTCTTCTCCGGCATGATGGCCGAGATTCACCTCCGGCGACTTCATATGGGACCTAATGAGCTCCACACACGATAGGACTCTCTTGCTCCTCATCGACGTGTTGGGGACATTCCTGCTATGGCTGCTTGTGGGATGAGGCCGGCAGAGGGGTCGTGGTGTTTCTCTTGGCGGCTCCAGTCACGGCATAGGCAGCAGTAGAACACAAGGGGCAGCTCGACCACCAGGACCAGGCGGGCATGGTGCGAGCAGCAACATCTAATTGTAAAAGCAAGGTAACCAATGGCAAGTGCGATTTTCAATTTCTTAATTGTTGTGTTAAGTGTCCACTTTAACCGTGAATGTCTAGCAAGTAAGGATTTCTGAATTATTAGGCTCAATAATTTTAGAATCATTTAATTTCTACTCATTTTCCTGTTTCATTGACCGGCTCCTAACAGATCTCTCAAAGTAGTGTCCTTATCATATTTTGATATCCCCTTTGTGGTAGAATTCAATAAATAATACTTCTACAGACAATTGGTTCAATTCAGCATAGGCATATGAACTCAGCATGAAAAAGAGATGTGCACTTTTTTAACAAAAGTATGTGATATTATGCACATATGTAGATGAGTATTTATATTCCTTCGATTTATGCTTTCAGATATGTAGAGAATCTTTCAACGATTTGACTTTTAACAGATTTTGTGGACGGTAGAAATCAATGGAGGGTGGTGTGAACTTCTCGATGGAAACAAATGCGTTCCACTTAATGTTCAAAAGAGGCCTTGGGGGCAGCAGTGATAATGAGGTGATGGTAATTGGCTTCTGCAGGTCTACTCTGCTCTCACGAGGCTTTGCTAAGACATCTAAACACAGGGATTATGAGGAAAGGTCACACTATTATGATGCTTTATTAGCAGCTGAATCACGGGCCGAGAAAGCAAACAAAGGAATGCATTCTCAAAAGGAATCTCCTGTGATGCATATAACAGATTTAACTACGGTAAATTTTCTTCGTTTGTTCGATTAGTTTTGATTTTGAAATTCTTATGCACCATCATTAACCTATCAGTGTGGTTCTTGTATTGTTAGGTATCTGTAAAGAAGGCCAAAGATTTCCTTCCCTTCTTGCAGCGACCATCAACTCAAACTAACAATCCCTATGGAGACTTGCAGAGTTTCAAACTAACAATTCCTATGGAGACTTGCAGTATTGCCTTCTCATTATCCGACGTTCGGTGTCCTAAAGGCAAGCCATACTCAGATGAAGCTATTGCTTTGATGAGGAGAAGAATATACAACGTGATAGCTAATATGGTGACAGCTAATATGGTTACCTTCACGTTTGTTGCTGCCTCATCCACTAACCGTACATGGATGATTTCAACACAGGAGCTGGCAAGCAGAAGCAGCAGCACCTACAGCACTCAATAGACTGCAATCCTATCACTTCAATCAATCCTAAGGTAATCATGTTATACATGTGATAAGTTTTTTAATTTCTGTAGTCTATATCAATACAAAAAAATTATATTTACTGCTTACATTAATTTTGCTTTCCTGTATGCATTAATTTTACTTGCATGTGGGCAATTTAATGCAGTTATTCCAAACTGCAGATTTAGTTCAACTCTGAAAATTGTTGAAATAGTTCATATCTGATTTCTTCCATTCAGCTACTAATGCAAATATAGTGGACCCATAGAATGGGTCATTGTTTTCTTGCTACATAATTTTACCATCCATGCTTCTTTACAGTATGAATGTATAACAGTATCCATTTTCATAATTTGGTTTGTCTTTGTGCCTTACTGCACATATGTAACTATTTTATGCTTGTGACACATGTTTTTTCTGCTTACCATATCAGCAAAGCAACTATTCCTTCAATTCATCCTAATTTGGTTAGTGTTCTGGCTGCTCCATTTGCTGTGGGCTTAATGGTGGCTGTTCTTTACTCCTTTTAAATATGCTACAGGGTCTGATTTAACTCTTGTTGACTACATCCATCGGCAGTGTGTTGTGTGCATTGGGTGGGTTCTGCTCTGCTATGTTACTCCTGATGGTATGACAATATATGGTATTAGTTTCTTTTTCGGTATGCACTGCTGCGTACTGAGTGTTTAGTCTGGTTGTTCTATGAACTCTTCTTCTTCTCAAATATACATGCTTATATGTTGTGATGCTTCATTTGAGATGTGGCTTTTTAGTGTTGTTACGCTTGATGCTTGGATGCTCTGCAGCATCCGCTAAAGCTAAGGTTATTAGTGTTGTGTTGTTTTGACCTCCTGCGCATCGTGGCCTCTCGGTAAGTTTAGTGCTGCTCCTTTACTCTTTGTTCTGCAGATAAAAATTATAGAAACTTCGGAAAAAAATCCATTGTCCCTTTGCCTAGGTCGGTAATCAGCTGCCTGTGACGTATTGTCTGTGTAGGTGGTGCTTTGGCTGACATTTAGCCACTGGAAAAGCTGCTTGACTTAAGTTAAAGAGATGCCGTAGGTGAGCTGCTAGATCATGCTCTTTTTTTTGGCGAGGTGTTGGACCATGTTCAGCCAAACTCCTCCAGTTCAGTTTTTTATTTGTTGATATGCCGTGTTATGCAATTTTCCCTTGTTGTCAGTGACATGCTACGATTTCATTACACTAAGAAATAATCATGTTTGTAGTTCTATTGGATATTGCTACTTTCTTTGCTTAGGATAATTCCCAATGATGCCATTTCTTTCTTTCATTTCAAATCTATTCATGCATTTTTTTTGTATGGAAGGCACCCAAATTTATTCATTGTGGTCATATCAGACTTTATGCATGAACCATCTCCTAAGTACGACACTTTCTTCTCACGTTTGGTAGACATATTTATCGCACATGCTTTATTTTCCATGCTGATATTAAAAAGTTTACCATCAGGCAAGCAATTCTACGGGAACAGTAACATGGACATTGATAGCCTGCATAGTGATGAACGGAAATATAGTAGGTTACTGTAACAGCCTAGACTAAGAAAGCACAAGCCCTTTTTTGTTTTGGTTCTTAAAATTGTAGCTCAAATATGTCCTTTAGGTGCAAAGGACCCAACATTGTTCCTTCCATTGTAGATGCTACAACTTTGTCAGATTTTTCCTCAAGCAAAGCACAAGCTTTTTAACCTCATGAAGGTTATCTTCCCTGTGTTCAGTGATATATTCCTTTACCCTCCATTTCAGTGATAGAGTCCTTTACTTCTCAAAATCAGAAATAAAACTTGATTCTTTCTGCATCCATAATTGCATATTTTCCTGCACTTAAAATTTTTTTGTATTGCAAAATGAGGCAAAAGATATTTTGGTATCTATATTACAGGCTACATATGTGTCCATGTAACCTGGTGAGGAAATATGAAAACATGATGATCAGTTCTCATGAGACCCATATGCGGCTTTATGGAAAAGGAATATGACAAATTATATAAAGATTTATTTTTGTTTCGTGGATTAGTGACTGGCCATAAGATCCTTTATTTGCTGTTCCTGGTGAAGATGATTTCTCTTAGAATTATGTGAATCTTGGTAAGTAATAAGTTTTCTCTCTACTTCCCCTTTATCTTTTGTGTTTAGTTATATACCGTGCGGATGTTATGGCATTCTTTTCTTCAGTGCCTGCTAATATACTCTGATAGATGATGCATTATCCTGCTTAGAACATTAGAGTGCAATTTTTTTCTTCATCGGTGAAGTCTGTCATAATCCTTATATTGTCTCGGTTCATTTTCATTTTTGTTTTTAAAATTTTAGATCCTTTAAAGGTTGCCTTCTGATATACATGCACCTGAAGGCAGCTGGGAAGGGGCCGCTGCTGACCTATTTGAGTCACCTTCGGCGCATCAATAGGAGAGGATTAGATTGAAACATTCCTGGGCCCTTGACCTGGCAGTCTCAAGATCTGTATGTGCAACAACAACAGCATTCATAAGAGTTCACTCTATAATTTGTAAACTATGACTGAGTTATTTCTTGATGTCTACAATAGCATTGGACACTGCTAATTTTATTCCAGGATTAAAACCTCTTAGTTTTAATGCCTTTTCACCGTTGTTTAATTACCCCCCTCTTTTTTTTACTTTGAATCATACTCATACTTCTGTTTTCTGGATTTCACGGAGTTCAGCTCCAACCGTAGGTGCTATTCTTGATGACATGGTGTTCTGTTTCAGGTCTGCCCCTTCTGCAGCATGCTGGAAGATGACTACTCCCTCTGTTTTTTTTTATATATGACGTTGATTAGCTCAATTTTGAGCTAACTGACGTCATATATAGATGAACGGAGGTAGTGTTTTGGTAAGATTTTTCATTCCCTACCTTGACCCTCTCTTCTCTTTGCAGTCTAATTATTACTAGAACATATCACAATAGACTTGATTGAAGCATTAAGTAATGCGTACAAATTGAACTACTCATACCTTGAATTTTATCAGTTTGGTACAGTTTTCCAGTGATCGCAAGTCATACAATTGTCACCTTTCATAAACATGATTATCAAGTGGTCACTTTCTAAACATCTTGGGTTCTCTCCGTGTGTCGCACTTACTGGTAATTCTTTGAAACACTGAATATTTCATATTTCCATTTCTTCTATACAGGATTCCTTCCGAGAAGACCGAGGTCGATGGCCAAAAAAAAAGAAAGAAAAACATAATCTAGGTCTTCTGGTCCTCACAAAAATAAAAGAAATAGGTACCTAAAACTGAGTACAGGCGTATCAATAACACCGCCAGTTCTAGCAGCGGTGACAGCCTTGAGAGTCACGCTTACCCAGGTATGAATAGGTGCTTATTCTAGACGTATTCTTTTCCCACTAAATATTTTTACTTATCACAAACCTTTTTATTTATCAGATTCCGCCCGACAAAACATCTATGCTGGTACAAATCTTTATAAAATTAACCAAAATACTAATATAATGCATTGCAATTTCATTCCCATATCACAGTGGCATCTTCTTTTCTTCCTTTATATACAGGCTGTTTCACCAACAATTATCAGCAATCACCAATGTTTCTACGATGAGAGCACCCCGCAACTAATATATGACTGTGTGAAACCCTTTATTATTTGAACAATAACCGTATGGCTCCGTTATGTAATATATGGTTCATGGTTGCATGGAATCCTATGGAACCCTTTGTTCGTATGTAATATATGTAATATATGTGTGTTAATGTTCAACTTAATTGTCATGGAACTCCATCATCTATAGCCTGATGAACTCATATATATATATAATGTAAACTTTTGTGATGTCATGTCTGTAGCTTAATAAATAAGTTTATAGTAGAATGTTTCTATGTCATAAATTCAGTGTATGATATCACATTCTCATCGGTCGCGCGCTGGGCGCGCGTCAATCACTAGTTACTGATATAGAGGCGTCAAACATTGCCTGAACGAGACGCTCTGGCTTGCCCATGATTTTCCCCCAATCTCTTAAGAGGTCAGTCAGGATTCAGGAAACTACAACACATATAGAAGACATACAATGCAAACACCGATCCACGCAAGTTTTGCTGCAATAGCGAAAACAATAAAATTGTTTTATGAATAAACAGTGCAATCGGTTACTAACAGCCACCAACACAAATTTGAAATTATGCAAGCACACGGATGTAACTCTCCATGCAACCACCAATGAATGAAATTACGTGGCCTGCCGTATTCCTTATTATACAATGTAGGAAATTTATTTGCATTCAAAGTTGATTTAGGAGACAAAATATATCATATAATTAACATGTATATTATTGTGATTTCGAACACGTCACTTCACATCGACCATACCACATTGGGATGAAGACCATGCCACACTGAAGTTATTAACAACCAAATGAACAGACATGATGCTTAATTTGAAACACAGCACAATTATATTACATATAGCTGCATCCGACGTATGATGTCTAGGCATCAGCAACAGTTTGATATAAGTTCAGTATGCAGCCGAGCTGAATAGCTGATAATTAATTCATCAGAACTTGGAGATGAAGTCGTAGATGTGCTTGCTGACCTCCTCGGCCTTCTCCTGCTGGATGAAGTGGCCGGCGCCGGGGATGACGACGACATCCTCCAGCAGCGGCACGTCGGCCTTGAAGCCGCCCTTGTGGATGTAGTCCTGGATGCCCGGGTAGTGGTAGGTGAGGTCGCCGTCGCCGACGATGAACCTGGTTGGCACCTGCACCTTGGCGTCCGCCCATGGCGCCGCCAGCTCCCAGTTCCGGTCCATGTTGCGGTAGTAGTTGATGGCGCCGGTGAACCCTGTCCGCTCGAACTCCGAGGCGAAGTGGTCCACGTCGGCCTCCGTCAGCCACGGCGGCAGGGGCTCGACGTCGGTCGGCTCCGGCTTGTCGCCGCCGGCCGCCTTGGAGGTGAAACGGTTGCACAGGATCCGCCTGATGATGACCCGGGCGTTGGCAGGAGAGAACTCCTCCTCTGCAACCCCTGGCTCCTGCACCGTGCGTGCACCCATGTTATGAAATCACAAAATTTTATACGGTCGTGTTGTATCAAACACTGTACACTACTGTAATCCGCCCAACATATATGCTACGTCGCGCGCACGTATCAAATCATCATGCAAGGCTGTGAAGACGGCAGCGTGTATGAGAAATTTGGAAGCTTATTACGCGGCCAAATCCATGGAAAGTCTGAATTCGTGTGCATCAATGCATGGTAAAGAGAGATCAATGGCAGCGTTGTTGCTACCGAGCTGACCGACAAGAATCAAATGATCCTGCACCCTACCTGTTTTGCTCCCCTCCTAACTCTTCTATATAAAAGGCGCCATCGCTCATATCAAAGCCCAACAACTAGAAGCGCATTGCTTACCTCTCGTCGGCCGCACAGCACACACCGAGAGCCACCGACGTCTGCAGCCAGCCAGAGCCCAGATCGAGCCAGCCCGCGATGGCGCCGGTGATCCTCCAGATGGACGTCCACTGCTACGGCTGCGCCGCCAAGATCCGAAAGGTCCTCAAGAATCTCTTCGGTACGTCGTCCTCCGGCCGGCCGGCAAGCATCACATCGATGCATATATGTATATATATATATATACATCTTGCTCCAGCGATCTAACACGGTATATACATACATATATGTATATATACATCTTTCTCGCCGTGCATGGATGCAGGTGTGGAGGAGGTGTGGGTGTCGGTGGACACGGGGCTGGTGGTCGTGTCCGGCACGTCCCTCGACGCGTCGCTGCTCAGGTGGAAGATCCAGAGGAGGGTCAAGAGCCCCGTCACCGTCGTCAGCGACGGCGCCGACGAGCAGCCGCCGCCGCCGGGGTACCCGCTCCCGCACTACAGCGGGATGATGCACCTCGCCCCACCCGCGCCCTACGCCCCGCCGCCGATGCCGGCCTACCCGCCGTACTACGGCGGCGCCTCCGCCTGGGCGCCCTCCACCGCGCCGCCGCAGCACCTGCTCCAGTACGTGCCCAGCGAGCTGCTGCACGCGCGGCCCCAGTACATGCCCAACGACGCGCCGGTGTGGCTCAACGACGAGAACCCCAACGGCTGCTGCGCCGTCCAGTGATCGCCGGCCGGCCGGCCGATCGACGAACACCAGCGGCGGCGTATGGTTGGAGCGATTGATTTTTTTTTTGTCGTGCTCACGTACTGGATCTGCTGTTAGTTTCTAAAGCTTTTTGGTATGCTACTATCGTGTTTTGTGTTAGGAACGTGTCTTCATATTTTTTTCTGTCGTGTGTGTTAAGGTTGTGGCAGCCATGAAAGAGTCTGTGCAGACCTGCGGGGTTCATTTTCACTACCCTGCTGGTTCAGTCGCAAAGAATTTTGATATGAATTGAATGAAATATGTTATCAAAGTTTGCTTATCACAGATCATGCGTGCAATCTTTCTTTGTTTCATTGAAGTTTGGAGAATTGGAGTGCTACTCTTATATATATCCAAAGGTTTTGTTAACCTATATATCAACCTCGATCCATAGGTTATCAATCTTTTGAGATCACTCTTTAATTTATTTGGAATACTCCTATAATGCAATTCTATATCTGGAATAATTAATGTACACTATAATCCAAAGGTTGACATTTGAGTTTACGTGATCAGAGAGGCTACTTTGGTTTCTAAAGAAACGGGCCTCGATCGACATACAGTTTGAGGAACATTCGCCAATAAACGTTTGAGAAACCACTTCTACACGATCGCTAGCTCGTTTTTGCTTCGATAGAAGCATATATCCTCCCTAATTTTTCATTAAAATTAAATGACAAGTAGTGGTTGAATAGGAAGTTAAAAGGCCTAAATTGATAGCTTATAAAATACAAACACGTGGCAAATAATTTACGGATTAAATCAACAACACTCTTATTTTTGTCGAGCCACTTTTGCATTATTACTTAGTAATTGGCTCAAGTAGAACTTCAGTTTCTTTTTTTTCACCGGAAGGTAGCATAGCATGCATGCGGATCCTGATTGAGCGAACAAATTGATTGCTAGTTGATTTCCAAAATTATATACGATATATATATATATACTACCCACTGTGGAGTAAGGAAAGAGTGGAAATATATCTGCGACGTGTATGCGGCAGGGATGGAAGGTGGGCCGGTATCACGCGGCGATGCGGTATCACAATCACAATGCTGTGAAGAATCTACGGGTTGTAGACAGCGGCAAAATCCGATCCGGCAAATGCCAAAAACTACCATACACCAAGTGATACTGTACGTGCCGTAGAAATGCCAGAAAAATCACCGTACACAGTGTACAATACGGTGAAAATGCAGGGTACGCTAATTGCAGAAAGCAGAGCAATGGTAGCGGCAGGTACAGAAACGGAAAGTGGCGGGGCCTACCTGGAAGCGGCAGATGTAGTAGGTGGGCCCGTAGGTTTTGTTGAAGAAGTCGGTGGGCTTGACGGCGCCGGCGCCGGCGCGGATGAAGATGGGGCGCATGAAGGCGACGCTGGTGTTGACCAGCGCCGTCACACGGTCCGGCCGGAACAGGCACAGGTACCACGCGATGATGGCGCCCCAGTCGTGCCCCACCACGAAAACCTTTCAATCACAACGCAAACAGCCAAGTCAGATTCAAGGTTCAGTGTCGTTCAATTCCGATCCTAATGTATGCACGCATGCATGTATCGGACAAGTTTCTCTCTCTCTCTCTCTCTCTCTTTCCTGCACATGCAGTTTAATTCATGTCTGCACCTAGTAGCGGTATAGTAGAGTTTACTACTGTATTTGTATCCAATTTTCCACGGCCATAAAAGGAAAAAGGTTTCAGACTTTCAGTAAATTGACTGAAGCATGCTATTTTCTTGAAGAGAGTCATATATATTCCTATCATTCAATTCTATTGGTTTGAAGTTGACACCAATCATGGATATTGATAATTGTCCGTGTCATTAGTTTGATCTCCTATTACTCTGTACATGATAAGCTAATCTGAATGCACGCCACAGCTAGCCGCCATAGCGCTAGTCTGGAGGACGCCATATTTTATCATGTGTAGTATTTTTATAGGTGCTGATGAGGTAGCAAATAATGAAATAAACGGTGAGCTATCCCACGCACATCATGTGTTGACGACTCATAGTACATATTTTATTTGGACGGCATGGAGAACAAAAACGAATCTTTCGCTAGCTTCACGTCCCATCTCTAGCATCTTGTTCAATTGGATTTCTGTTTTTTTTCTTTTGTTTGACACGTCACCAGGTTCGGATAAGAAATTTGTGAGAATTGAAGGAACACAAATTAAAGCACCCCACGCAGAAGCACGGAGATAATCGAGAGAGACAGGTTGAGATGGTGATCGATCGAGCTGAGTACACACCACAAGTACTGAAGCTGAAGCGCGAAAGGAACAAGAAAGAAAGAAAGAAAAAGGTAGCACGCGACAGATGAGATGTGAACACGCATGTAGTACCTTGGCGATGCCGAGCGCGTCGAGGAGGGCGACGACGTCGCCGACGACGTGGAAGGCGGAGTAGGCGGCGGCGTCGGGCGGCGCGGCGGTGGCGCCGTAGCCCCGGAGGTCGGGCGCCACGCAGCGGTAGCCCCGCGCCGCCAGGTGCTCCATCTGGTGCCGCCACGAGTACCACAGCTCCGGGAACCCGTGCAGGAACACCACCGCCGGCGCCCCCTCGCCGCCGCCGCCGGCCTCCGCCACGTGCACCGCGATGCCGTTCGCCTCCACCGTCCGGTGCCTGATCGCCGCCGCCTTCGCCCCGTCCTCCATCGTAGCCAACAAGCAGCTCTCTGGCTTCTCTCTCGAGTCGTGCCGCTGGCTCTCTGGTTCGCTGCTCTGTCTGTGGGGCGCTGCCGGTTGCTGGCTCTGCTATTTATGGTGAAAGCTTTAGCGTTGCGTCCTGGCTTTTTAATTTGTTTGGCAAGAGGAGGAAGAAACTGAGAGGGAATCGTGTGAAAAAATGGTGTGGGGGCGGCCGGAGCCGGAAGCCGGATGGAAGCGGGCGAGCTGCCGGCGGCCGGGGCGGTCAAACGCAAACGCAGACGAAACTGTGTGTGGGCGCAGCGCAGCTAATGTGACGTGAACTCTGACGCGTCGCGCGTAGGGATGCAACTATGACTACTTTTGGGTCATCTGATCGATCCAAAATTTAGAAAAATGAACTAGAATGACATGTAATTTATTCAGAAGATAAAATGAACTAGGTGGGTGAAAAAAAACATCATTGGGTGGGCTCACCGCCGGCGGCAGCTGAGCCCGGCCTCGAGACTCTCACTTGTCAGCAGCGAGTCCTGTCTGTCACGGGTGGGTTCACTTCGCCATCACACACGTGATGGAGGTCCGTACCGTACCCCGATGCTACTGCGTGCCATCTTAATTAGTTAGGCTTGACCTGATGCTGATGACATCTGATCCAATTCCATCGGTTTACTATTAGGCTTGACTTGAATTAGAAGAGGGCAGTATATGGCATCTTATTAAGTGGGATAACAGGTTGGGAGTAAGTGGGAAAACATACTGGGAAAACATACTTGACCTGATGCTGCCTAACCGCCTATAGTTGCCAGCTTGTTTGTGTTCGCGCCACGCGCTCATACTGGGCTGTAGCGTGTACTCGTACAGTATATAACAAACTAAACCGGACGTTGTTTTCTTTCCGATTTCAAGTTTTCAAAACCGGTTTGTAATTCCTCTATCTTTCTCTCTCAGATTACCGTCCCTTGTTCAATCTTTCAGATTAGTAGTTGCCAGTAGCGTTCAACCCTTAACTCTTGTGTCTTCGCCTTGCTACCCACCAGCTAAAGCTGTCATTTTCCCTGAACCAAGCAGGAACAGTTGCAAGTTTCTGTGCGATTAGCCTTAAATTTTTGAAGCAACCGTTAAGAGCATTGATTAACTAGACTATATATTGAGCATGTTTAGGGTATATCACTATATTGGATGGGTTAAAACTAAAATTTAGTCTAAAACTTTATATTTAAATTTTAGACACCGCCGCCTCCGAAGCGAGCAAATCGGCAAACCGCCACTACACACCGCCGGCCGTGCGGGCCTGACGACGACGAAGCCCATCTTCGCGCCGCGCCGGGCAAGCTTGCCAGCTTCTGCTTGCCTCCAGTCAGTCCAGGCGGCGCGCGCGGCACCGGGAATCCTCGCCGGAGGCCCGATCAGATGCATCACTCCCACGAACACATCCAATCGCCGTCGCGCCACCGTCGCCGGGCCGGACCACGCACCGCGGCCACCGGCTGCCGCGCGCGCCTGATGAGGAGGAAGACGCCTCTGCGATGCTCCCAGGTCCCAATCCGGGCCGTCAAATCCTGATTGGACGGCTGATAGGGGACTAGGGGGTGGACGGTATTTGAAATACCGACCACCCTAATCTGAAATACCGTCCCCCCTGGGGTCCTGCCCTGCCAATGCTGCCATGGCGCGCCGCGCCGCGACGCCGAACACACAGGCCGTCGTCCACCCCCTTCCTCGGGAGCACCTCGGAGACCTCGCCGTCTTGCATCTAGCCACCGCCACGCTCGTGGTCGGTCCTGGCGCGTGGTGTGATAGCCGGAGGCGAAGGTGCCGACCGCGACGCTGGGCGCGGCGGGAGCAGGACGGCCGGCCTGCATGGCAATGGCAGGCAGCCATGGCGCACTCGATCACAAAGCTCCGGCTGACCGGCTCCTCTTCGTTGCTCCATCAAGTGGTCCCGCCCGAGAAAGGCCGCGCTGGTATTGGCCATCAGCTGTGTGCTCATCCTCTCGAGTCCTCGCCGTCGGCCTTGCGCGTGCGTGCGCATCGGCCGGCGGGGGTGATGGCGACGCCGTGAGGTGGCGGGATGAGTGGCTGACAGGGCGGCCGGATACGGCGCAAGAGATAACCGATCGCCGGCGTCGGCAATCTACGTTGTTGGGCTGGAGTCATGAAGCGTGTTCGATGCTGAACTGGTGAAGCGCAGGTGTCACTTCAGTTGCAAAAGTTCAGAACTTTCAGGTCATTACTAGTGGGATGATTCCCCGCCACCTCAAAAAGTTCTTCAGAAAATTCCTCCTCCAGCTGAACTAGGTTGTGCCTTTGAATGTTCGAAGCTTTCCAGTCAAGTGTAACATCCCTTTCACTCTGCTGTCCCAAATGTGAGTTGAAATGATCCAAAATGCCCTTCCTGAAGGTGGCGTTGAGCTTCTCCGGCGGATGATTGCTGCATAGGTCCTCCAGCTTGGTACATCGGCGATGGTGCTTGTGAGAGTGCTTTCTTCCTTCTCCTTCCTTTTCTGTTTTCCTTTTCTTGTTTAACCAAAAAAAGAAGTCAGAATAGAGAAGAAGAGAGTTTTTAGTTTGTGGAAGTTGTGTTTGATAGCTCATGTCGATGTCCCAATCCGACTGAGTGGAGTTGGCTCGTGTCGACTCCCATTACGACCGAGCAGAGTTGTTTGAGTTGTTAGAACGGTGTGTGCTGATGTCCCAATCCAGCCCATCGGATTGTTTCAGTTGAGTTGTGCGGTGCTGGTTGATGTCCCAATCCAACCCACCGGAGTTGTTTAGAGTTGTTCGTGGTTCCCTACCCTTGAGTTGTGCGGTCGTTGGACCGGAGTTGTGTGAGATGGTATGATACCTCTCTAAGTTGTACGGTCTTCGGACCAAAGTTGTATGGTTTTCGGGTCCGGTTTTCCTTATAAACAGGGCCAACTCTCTTCTTCTAATAAAAATTTGGGAAAGAGTAAGCTTTCGCCATCCGTTCAAAAAAAAATGATCCAAAATGCTGGCTTCCTTTTCTACATGAGTGTATTTGATTCCCTCAGCCCCTCAGGAGTGGATAACTGTTGAATGAAAATTTTCCTTCTCCTACTATTGGCCTGCAGGTAAAACAATCTGGAACTTGCCTCTGAAGCTCTGACAAAATTAATTCTTTTTTGAACTAAATACAAAATTAATTCTTGATTGATGATTTGCCCCCATCTTGTCCACCGCTGACAACCCCAAGTATCTGATTTTGAGGTCCCTTTTGAGTTGAAGTTCCCGATCACTTAGTATCCTATGTTCTTGAACCACATCTAGAATTCCTATGAGCTGCTTTGCTGCACATAGCAATAATTTCACGTTTCCAATAATTTCAGTTTTTTGGCTGTCCTCTGCAATTTGATATGTAGCCTTAGGAAGGGATTATGCACATTCAGCTCTTTTCCCCAGGCTTCCAATACTACTTGGAATCCCTCCAATTTAGGCCAGAAGGTCTAAAATCGAAAGCCTTTGAATTTTTGCACTGTAGCCTGCCCGACAAGCAGCAAGGGGCAATGGTCTGAGGCTGTTGCTGGCAAGGCATGTAGCATCGGGTAACATTAGGTTAGGTCCCAGTCTCATAGTGGAATCAATTTTGAAATGAATCAATTTTGAAATGTACAGATATAGTGGAATGATCAATCCTGCTAGCTATTTACAATTGGTATTATGAATTAATGTTATCCCAGTGACTAAACCTTTCTCATAAATCATCAGATGATTCAGTTCACCTTCATCCAATTCCCATTGATACTTATTTTAATATGTAATTATTGGTTTATACTGTTTTTCCTTCATAAGGAAATTTCACATCATCTTTCTATCACTTGGTTGTGGTCTTGTGGAGTACTGTCCGGAGCATTCATATTTGAAAAAAAAAGAGACGCGACGATCGTCCGTCAGCACAGCACGGCATGCCACGCAGGAGCTGCCGCGCCGCCGCGTCTCGGACTGGTTCATGGCCGTTGCCGCGCCATGTTCGACTCTTACCGCCATGCTCCGACCTCGACGCCTCCAGTCCATGAGACGCGTCCAGTGCGCTCTGTACTTCTCCTCAGCCACCGGCGGCCGTGCGGGCCTGTCGGCCGGACGACGAAGAAGCCCGTCGTCGCGCCGCGCCGAGCAAGCTTGCCTCCACTCAGTCCATACGGCGCGCGCGCGGCACCGGGGAGAATCCTCGCCGGAGGCCCGAGCGGATGCAGCACTCCCACGAACACGTCCGATCGCCCTCGCGCCACCGTCGCCAGGCCGGACCACCGCGGGCACCGGGCTGCCGCGCGCGCCTGATGAGGACGAAGACGCCTTCGGCGATGCTCCCAGGTCCCAATCTGCGCCGTCGAATCCTGATTGGACGAGGGTGGACGGTATTTGAAATACCGACCGCCCGGTCGGTATCTGAAATACCGTCCCCCCAGGGTCCTGCCCTGCCATGGCGCGCCGCCGCGACGCCGAACACACAGGCCGTCGTCCATCCCCTTCATCGTCGAGCCCTCGCCGTCTTGCATCTAGGCACCGCGACGCTCGTGGCCGGTCCTGGCGTGTGTTGTGAATTGTGATAGCCGGAGGCGAAGGTGCCGACCGCGACGCCGGGCGCGGCGGGAGCAGGACGGCCGGCATGCATGGGCGCATGGCAATGGCAGGCAGCCATGGCGCACTGACAAAGCTCCGGCTGACCGTCTCCTCTTCGTTACTCCACCAAGTGGGCTTGCCCGAGAAAGGCCGCGCTGACACTGGGAGCGCGCAGCACTTGGATCCTTCACCGACGTGAGTGCTGCTCCCAGTGTCCGCCGGCCACCTGACCTGTCTGGCAAATTGAACCTCCCCGTTCGCCATGGCAACGACGACGGCAGCGGCGTCGAGAGAGCTTCGTGGTGATTGATTCAGTAGCTGGCGGTGTGATTTGTAGAGGACACGCCGCTGCTGATTCCCCCATCGAATTCGACCGTGGTAGAGCCGTCGAGGACACGCCGGCGGCCGGCTCCACCGTCAAAGACAACTTCACAGTCACATACTCATAGGCCCTGATCAAGGAGCATGCGCCGCTACTGCTCCGGCGGTTCTTCTCTGTCGTGTGCAGTGGCCTGGTGCCCAGGCGGTGGAGGACGTACATGCCCTTGCTGCTCTTCTTCCAGGTGCATATCTTGATCTGCTCAAGTCATCACTAGCTCAAGTTTATGCTATTGCAATCATATGATTCCACAAATGTCAGTAACATAACATGATTATTGGGTGTACTCGTCTTGGATTCACCGGACAAGCTTGCTCAGTAGTTAAGGTGTGTTATTCCGTATATTGTGTATATTCCATCCTAAAATTTGATTGGGATCAACGAGATCCCATGAAGGTAGAATCGTTCAGTTTACCTTCTGAAAATTTGTGTCGTTGGCTGCCAAATAGTCAATGGCCCATCTAAAATGTTTTTTAGCTCATTATTATTTCTGTTATTTGTGCAGTTAATTTCTAGGCAATATAACAATTGAATATTGTTAGTTTCTGAAATACCAAACTACTGAGCATGGTGAAGAAAAGACGACTAGCATGGTGAACGATTTGGCCATAGCAGCCACCTCAGCCTGACGCTTGCTCCTGCCTCTTGGCCGCTGGTCACCTATTGGCTATTGCTATCCAGTATCCACGAAGGGCCGCTTGTGTGCGACAGTTTGATGACTCATGAGTTGACCCTCCTACTGCTGCTGCATCTATGATCTATGCACAATGGTCTTATGGAACAATGCATGTATGACCCTCGTTCCGTGTGATGTTATTATGATTGATAGTACAATCGCTCTTATGGAAAACCTTGACTACTGTAAGTATCATACTCATTTATTTGCTCAAACCTCAAAACGAATTTTACATGGTCTAATTTATTGTAGTAGAATTTTCTTTGAGAGAATCAATTTCGAAATGTATAGATATAGTGGAATGATCAATGATCCTGCTAGCTATTTACAATTGATATGAGTTAATGTTATCCCAGTGACAAAACCTTTCTCATAAATCATCAGGTGATTCAGTTCACCTTCATCCAATTCCCATTGGTACTTTTAATCTGTAGTAGGTCTTTTGCGGTGCCCAGTACCACTAACTGGTGGTATATGATATAAAGCATCGATTACAAAGGTTAATTAGGTAATTGACTAAATATTAATCGAGTTTGATTTTTTCTTTTTGCGTGATCTGTCCGCCGCCGCCGGAAGGGCTCCTTCCTCCCCTGCGGCCCTGCCTCCTCCTTCGGCCAGCGCCCACATCATCCCAGCACTTGCCCGGCCGGCGGCAACGTCATCCCTGTGCCTAGCCAGCAGCGGCGTCCTCCCTGCTGTCCGACGGCACCATTGCTCGTTTTGATTCCAATTGTGTTTATGAGTGCATGCGCTGAATTTAAAAGCCATTTTAATTTGTGAGTTGATTGAATGTTTCTGGCGCCGTGCGGCTACGCCTTGGCACCGGCACGATTTTCGCATCACCGGCGGGCGGCGGCCGCCGCCGCTTTTCCGTCAGTACTTGAAACAAAGAGATGAAAATAACACAGATATCTGGGATGATCAAAGTCAAAATAAAATTACAGTGATATAACTTATGATCTTTCCGATTATATCCTTATACTACCTATACTACTCACACTATACTACCTATACTACTACTCAAGGTTACAGTAGTATACAATTAATCTGAACCATCGGATGTTTATATACTAGTCCTTTTTAAATCTAGTATAAGGCATCGTAAAAGACCTCATCTGTAATTGTTGGTTTATATTTCCTTTAGAAGGAAATTTCACATCATCTTTCTATCACTTGATTGTGGAGTACTATCCGGAGCATGCAAATTTGAAAAAAAAAGAGTGCATGTAAACGTTTTAAGACAACCTGCCCCCAATCTTATTCTTAGGCTCATAGCCAACAAATGGCCAGGCCTGTCATGGAACATCTAACTTGAGATCAAAACCACCTACCTTAAACTTTATTTTTCTAGGGCAACACGAAGTACATATAAGAAACAAAAAGGGCAAAATTAACAAAACATGGCTAGTACTGGTGGCACCGGCGACGTCGACGAGGCGAGCGGGCGTGATGATTTCATGGCATCGTCCGCCGCACTGGCGGCTGCTCCGAGTTCATCTTGTTGATGAAGGCGATGGCGATCTGGAGCATCTTCTGGAACTCGGTGAGGCTCTGCACGATGATGAGGCGCACGTCGCCGTTGAGGTCGTTGCAGCTGACGGTGCACGACGACACGTCGGTGAATGACCTGGACGCCAGCGTCTTGGCAACGGCGGGGTTCCCGGACCTGAGCGCCGCCGCGGCGCCGTGGAGCTTCTGCATGGCGCTGCCCATGGTGACGGAGCAGTTGCCGAGGCACTTGCGGAAGTCGGGCACCCCCGTGTTGAAGCCCGGGAGCTTGCCCTCGAAGATGGACGCCGCCACCGCGCCGGCCTCCGACGCCGCCTGCAGCGCCACCGCCACCAGCGCCTTCACGTCCACCTGCCCCGGCGCGCCGGCGATGGCCGCACCCTGGTTCGGCGCCGCCGACGCGATCGCCGTCTGGATGTCCAGCAGCCGCTGCCCGAGCTCGCCGACGCAGAGCTCCGGGAACGGGCCCGTCATGCAGGTGGCCACGATCGGGCTCGCGCCGGGGGAGACGCGCGCGGCGGCGGCGCCGTGGAGGGAGACGACGCAGAGGGAGATGAGGACGAACAAGGTCGACGACATGCCCATGGACGCCGCCATTGTCGATTCACCTCGATCGAACTCTTCTTGTTCGATTAATTCGCAGTTAGTTGCTTCGATCTCTCCTTTTAATTTCCTCTCTGCTCGATCGAGCAAGCAGGCATGCAGCAGCATTTATAACGGTGATGGATCAGTGAGGGATCGAGTGGGTCGTGGTGTTCGCCGTCGGCGGCGGGTGTGGTCGGGAGGCATTTCCGACGATGGAGATCCATCGATGGACGCATGGCAGGCCGCGCGGCGACAGCAGAGGAACCGGGTCGTGCTGCTCTGCATCTGCATGCGACATGGCCGGGCGGGCGTTTCCTATTGTTTCCCTGGTTTGCATGGCGCCATTGCCGCCGTGTTCTACTCGCGAGAAGTCTCGACGTGCATCTGACTACGCAATCAGCGGCGCAAGGGAGAAGTGGAGTTTGTTGAGCGTTGACGAGCAGGAGTGCAGCAGGACACCTGGAGTCTGGAGAAGATGAGAGGACAACGGCACATTCGTTCCCTCCATTTCTGCAGTATAATGCTCTGTTCTTTTAAGGGTACAAGAACCTGACCTACCCGACTCACACAAGCACATAGAGAACCTCCTTTTTTAAAAAAAATAATCTAATGATTAGTGAACAGCTGAATATAAAATTTGTAAACCATGGAGAACAACTAAACATGTACTTATCTTCTGATTATCACTGAACAGCTGAAGATAAGTTTGTACGATGCAACCCATGTAGTGAACAACTGAACATTAATTCGTACGCATGAATGAACGTACCATACAGTCACAAAACACAACCTTGCTTGTACTCAAGTTGAGGTCGCGGCTATGCAAGCTAAACAACGGATGGAAGTCTTGTTGAGCACACCTCATCCAAGTTGGGAGAGGTGGGTGCTTAGGCCACGGCAGCAATGGAAGAGGACAAGAGGTGATGGAGCAGCATGTATGACTTTGTGCAAAATGTGATGCGAAAGTGAGATTAGGAACGCGCGCGATACAAAAGTCATGTATGACTTTGTGCAAAATGATATCAACAGAAGATGATAGCCGGCATCAAACACAATTTTTGTCTGAAATTGTACTTACCTGAACTTTGGAAGTCAAGCATGACTAAAGCTAAATGGTATAATAAAAAAAAATTATACTAGCTGGCATCAAACATTACTTTTGTTTTGCCTGCAAATGTACTTACCTGAAGATTTAGGTGAGGAAGATTAGTTAGGAATAAAATATATGTGAAAGTCGTGCATGACCAGTGCAAAATGATATCATCCAATAAAAAAAGATAGCTGGCATAGAACATTATTAGTGGTTTGTCTGAAAATATACGTACCTGAACATTTAGGTGTGGAAGACTAGGAATACAATATCTGTTAAAGTCGTGTGTGACTAATCAGAAGAGATATGATCCAAGATCGCGTGCGCATTTGATTACTAGCGTATTTGACTTTGTCAGACGGAGCATGGGCGGTTGATGATTCTTTGATACTGGTGATATATCGCTGTGTCATGTGTTTGTACTCGTAGCTCCCGTTGACAAACATCCATGATGGCACCAGCAGATCGAGTTAGAGTAGAACGCAGACAGAATTCAGCACGGATGTTGGTTGGCGGGCCAAGAATCTCGCAAAAAAAAAGTCCAGCGAATTCACAAATCTGCAGTGCATGTCGCGTCTCTGCAAAGTTCCTTCCGGCGAGTGGGAGAGTAATTAGCACTTGAGCAACACTTGGTTTGGTTTGACTTGCGAAACACTTAATTATTGACATTCTTTTTATTCCAGACCATGGAACCAAGTAATAAATACAATAACAAAAAGGAAATCAAACTTACTACACTCCGCCGTGTACTACTGAAGAAGATGTTCACATGCACGCGTTCTTTTTGTTGGCTGAAATAAACACACCCATCCATACATACACACACACACAATGACACAAAGACATCTCTTCGTTGGTTGGTCGTCGTCAGCTAGTAGTGTATAGCCTAGCGTCCCATGCCCTGTGCCGCCGGCGCGTACATGGCCGGCGCGGCGCCGGCGCCCCTCTGGGCGTTCATGTCCCACCCGAGCACGGGGTCGTATCCGCGGGCCTTGAGCTCCCTGTACTGCTGGCAGAGCGCGCATGGCTCGCAGCAGAAGTGGACGCAGCAGTCGCAGCAGGGCTCGTCGGGGAGGTTGAACTGGGCGCGCATCTTGGCGCGGTACGTGCACGAGTACACCCAGTGGCACCCCGTGAAGTAGGTGAGCAGCGCGTAGAGCGCCCCGCTCGTGCCGCACGACGTCGCGCCGCGGTCCACGATCTCCGCGACGCGGCCGAACGTGATGCACGGGCAGCACCACGTCAGGCAGCCTGCAATCCATTGGTTGGTTAGCCTTCTTCAGTCATTCTTTCGTTGCCGGCCGGAGAGATCGAGACCAACAGATACAGATACTAGCAATGCAAGGAAGGAAGAGGTAGTAGGTGCTTACAGAGGCCGCAGTCGTCGGTGCAGTCGCAGAGGCCGGTGGACCACTGGTTGAGCCCGGCGGCGTGAGCGTGAGGGCTGCCGCCGACGGGGATGCCGGTCGCCGGCGCCGCCATGCCATCGCTGGGCTTCGCCGGATACATTATCTCTAGATCGGCAGCTGCTGGGTGGAGCGAGAGCTTTGCTTCCCCGCGCTTTGTGTCAAGCAAGCTGCGTTAGCGTTTGCGTTTGTGTTGTGCAGGGAATGAGCGAGGCGCGGTGCTCTTATATAGGGAGGAGGAGCCGGGGCCAAGAGCAATTGGGGCCAAGTGGTGTGTGGATCCGAATTGTCCTAATGCGCGTAGGCCCGCCCGCCGGTTCAAGCAAGCCAACGGGGGTGGCATGGTCTTGTTGACCACAACACCGCGGCGGCGACTTGGCCGCAGCTGCACGCACATGGAACCAACGTGTTGTTTTTAGCCAAAGTCTGCCGTAGACAGAGAGAAAGGCCGCGTTTAGATGCCGAATCGGCACCCCCGATTCGGGCGTGCAGGGGCCTGGCCGGTCCGACGCGCGTCAGGCCGGCCACTGTAGCGTTTCGTTTGCATGTGCGAAAAATTGTCCAAAAAATTATTAATTAGGCTCAAAATGTTCGTCTCGCAGAGTACAACAAAACTGTGTAATTAGTTTTTGATTTTATCTATATTTAGTACTCCATGCATGCTATGACATTTTGATGTGATGGGAATCTTCTTTTTGCATAGTAAATTTGGGTGTGGGAATTCTGGAACTAAACAAGGCCAAAGAAAGAAAGAAGCTGCGCGTGCGTACTGTACGCGAGGAGCAACGGCCAGTAGTTGGGCGAGTGCGCGTCCGTGGATGCATGTGCTCAGAATTTGGGCTCCATCTCTCTGAACCTGCTGCTAGTTGCGTTGCGTGTCTGCTTGTGTTCGTTCCGCGACTTCTCTCAATTTGCCCAGGTCAAAGTCTCCTCTCGAGATTTTTTTTCTCTTGTTTAGTTTGCAGGGCCAAGAAAAAAAACCTTGCATTATATAACTTTTTCTTTTCAGGCGATGGGAAGGCCGGATCCTCATAAAAGGCCAAGCCGGGGCAACCATTTCTGCCTAGCTGTTCGATTGCATATACACTTGCAGCTAGTGCACACGGTACAACGAATCTTGAAAAGTATTGAGCCGGTTTTATTTGTGGTCGCCACTGACGGGGTCTGCTGATCGATGTTGTTTCGTCCTCTCTCTCAAAATATCGCCATGCGAACGCCTTCCTCTCTCAACTGCTGCTTCATGGTGTGAGGTGGCTCTCGTTTGCCAGCGCTACGGTGGCCTCGTTACTTCGTTAGAGGTTTCTTTGTCGTGGTAGTTCTAAGACGCGTTTGAAATGGTGCCTTGAGCAATCCAGTCTAAATTTGCCTGTTGACCATGGACGAGCGTGCTGTTTGGATGCTCGCCGCGATATGGCACGCCATCTATCGAGCAGTTCATTTTGCACGCCATATATATATATACCCAAAAAAAAGAAACGAAATTAGTTTACCTCACTTGATCGATCGATCCATTGGCCCTCCTTATCTAAATCTTTAAACACTACCGATATTTTCCCCACAACTACTACCCTGCGATTTTTTCCAAATATGAAAGCATGCATTTTAATGATGTGGTCGCCTTGTGGGGTCACCTACACGCAAAAGAAAAACCAACATGCGCTACCTATATGTACCAGCATAATAGTATGTCCTCACCTCTACATTGCTAGACCAAGCAAGCAAATCTTTTTTATACAAACAAAAAAGAAGAAATTAGCTTACCTCACTTGATCGACCAGTCCATTGGCCCTCCTTATCAAAATCGTTAAACACTACCAATATTTTTCCCACAACTACTGCCCTGCGATTTTTTCAAAATAGAACATTTTAATGTTGTGTCCGCCTTGTCAATGACGAACATAAAAGAAAAAAAAACAACACGTCAGTATCGTACAATTTGTACCATGCGCTGCCTATATACCAGCGTAATTTAATACTCCGGTATGTGTAATTGAGTAGCTAGGCAGGCGTGCAAATTGCAGCAGGTTCTATGCTATTTCCTTCCCTGGTCCAATCCAGACGCGTCCCCGTCAGTCCACTCCCCATCTTGGATTGCAGTCGTCCCTCCCACTGCGATCGCCGACCTGCGCGGCTCCTATCGTGATACAGTACAACGATACGTATGCGTGTACGGTACGGTATCCACCGCACATTCCGGGTTGCAGCCCACCTTACCACTATCACGCAGAGCGGCCCAATCATAGCCTAGTTCTAGGCCCGGATAAGAAAAATGGAGATGAAGTAGCCCAGCGAAGTTCGTCCATCGAACATGTGGTCGAAGCCCTAATAACGCCGAGGCCCGAGGGCATCGAGGGCGCGGAAGGCGTTCGTCCATGTCGTGAACGTGAACCCCGACGCGCGTCGGCGACGACTCCAGCACCTCACCCCTTTCCTGGACGGCAACGAGCAGCCCCGTCAGTCAACTCCCGAGACCGAGCGCAGCAACAGCCGCTCAACCAAGCAAGCTAAGGCCGATGAGATTGCTGAATTATGCTGGAAATTAAAGTAGCTAGATGCATGCATGTGACAGTAGCTTGCCTGTGTAACCCGCCCGACTGCCGTCGCGAGCCCGGCGCCGGCGATGGCGATGTCCTCGACGACCTCCATGGGTTGCGCCTGCAGCTGTCGTGACTGGACTTCGTGCCGTGCTGCGTGCAGGTGAGGAGCACGGTGGTGCGGCAGCCGTGCTGCCTCATGCGCGGCAACACCGCCAGGCTCGTCAGCCCCGAGTTCAACGGCAGCCGCGTCATGGTCAACGTCACCGAATGTACTGCCTCGGCGATGCCTCCGTCCTCGTCTCCATCACCCGTAACCGCTCAGGTTAATTCTTCTTGATCAGTAGCACTAGCTAATCCGTTAATTTTTACTACTACCGCTTCGGTGCCGCCATCGTCATCAGGTGAGAAGCCAATAGATTGATCTGTTTTTGTGAAACTTTTTATGTCATGATGACGATGGTGATTTTTTCAGTCGAACCTGTATTTTTTTTTCAGTCGAACCTGTATGTCATGATGGCTACAGGGCTTGTCGTCTGACACCTCATTCTTAGTAGCACTTCTTGCCAGCATCATCGTCTGTGTCGTAGTTGCTCTGCAAACTTGCTTTGGTGAAACTACTGACTCAATTAAATGTTTGTGCATACGAACTGCACTTGTAAATTTATGCGTGTTCCAATTTGTGAGAGTACACACGACTAGATGGATCTCTCCTTTTGTGATCAGTTTGCACCTGCCGATGGAGTACGTCTCCGTCGGCCTGTTCCGGCTGCCGAATAGATCGAAAAGGGAGGTGAAGATTTGTTTTAGTATTCAGGATGCCTCTTTATTTCATCGTACTTGTAGCGTTGTAATTTAAAAATAAACCAGATATGATAAACATGATAAATCAGATACTTTTTATTTATTTCTTCTTATTTATTTTAACTGATATTGTTTATTTCTGCATGGCGCGCGGACGAGAATGGGGCCGCATCAGGCTCGCTGGCAACAGGGCTGATCGGCGGCACCAGGAGGCGGATGGGAAGTCGATCAGCGAAACGGGGAGAGAGGAGGCCATGGGTCGACAACACCACGTCCGATCAACTTGGAGTAAGAGTAGACACACTGAATGAAACTCTGGTTTCAATATCCGTATACCAAGTAAATGTTTCTTTGCGTCGTCTTCTAGCTATTCGAATAAATATGTTTTATCTGGATTTTAAGTGTTATCACTTGAATGAGAAAACTATAAGCTATATTTTAAAATTCTTGTTCAATATGTTTTTTAACACGCGCGTGTATTTTACTAGTAATAATAACGACTATAACCACAATATACTATATATATAGCAAATAAAAGCCGCCCCACTCACGGTCACGGCTTGGACGTCGTCGACGGCGCCGGCCCCGGCGCGTCGGCGCCGCCGGACGCCCTCTTCATGAGCGCGAGGGTGACGGCCATGAGCGCCTCGAAGTCCTTGTTCTTGGCGAGCAGGGTGGCCTTGACGGACGTGTTGGGCGCGCCCTTGCAGCTGTCGTCGCAGTCCCAGGTGTCCTGGTCGGCGGTGTCGAGGAAGAGCTTGGCCTCCTTGAACTTGGCGTCGTCGATGTCGCCCTCGGTGTCGTCGAGGTGGGAGAGCGCCTCCTCGATGTCCTCGGCGC
Source organism: Echinochloa phyllopogon (assembly GCA_033239725.1). NCBI lineage: Eukaryota > Viridiplantae > Streptophyta > Magnoliopsida > Poales > Poaceae > Echinochloa > Echinochloa phyllopogon. The sequence continues at coordinate 1,420,214 of BTCW01000009.1, read as the reverse complement.
ACTCGTTCAGGCACTGCCACATGGCGTTGTCCTTCACCACGTCCATCTCTTTCCGCGCGTAGTCGCCGGCGGCGCCGCCCACCTTGGAGGCGGCGCGGATGGAGGCCTCCGCCAGGTCGCGCGGGGTGGCGGCGCCGGACTTGGCGCCGGGCTCCGCCTGCAGCGCGCTCACGCACGCGTCCGGGTGCGGCGTCGCGGCGCAGGAGGCCTTGAGGTCGGCGGCGCCGGTGCTGAGGGAGGCGGAGAGGAAGAGAACCACCACGATGGAGAAGAGGGAGCCGCAGTAGCAGCTCATGGCCGATCGGGCATCCATGGATCGATCGCTAGCTAAGCTTCTGGCCGCCGGTGGCGAGATCGAAATAGAATGCGCGGCTGGCATGCGAGCATGTAAATATATGCGTCGCGGGCCGAGGAGGCCGCGCCACCGTCTCGTATGCACCTGCGGTCTGGAGCGTTTTGCGAGCCAACGGCTGTGGATGCATGGCATTGGGCGGGGCCATGGGGAGCGACAGTGTCAACCAACTCTCCATCGCACCTAGCTAGCTAATTTCTCGTACAAATAAAAATACAAGTAATAATTCATAATGACCCAACCATTCAATAAAAATGGTACGGTTGGAAAAATATAATCTATGAAAATAAATATATCCAAAGTACCCCTATATGTTTTAACAAACCAGTACCAAAATTTATTTATAGGATCCAACTACGGAGTATTAAAAAAAGTACACTTGGTAAACAAATTTGAAGCACCATGTGTTGCAATTTGAAACGTGAAAACACGCCGGACATTCACCTTAGGGCTTGTTTGGTAGAGCTACACCTGATTCTGATTTTCTATGGGAGCTGATTCTCTGAGAGAAGTGATTCTATGACTGAAAGTGATCTTTGATTCTCTATCATAAATTCTCAAAATCAGGATGAAGAATCACTTTACAGAATCGGGAAAAGCTACTTTTTTCCGCTACCAGCCCCTTAGTTCATTTCAGAGAATCACTTCACCGAATCAGCAGAGATCACTTCTCTCTGAAAAACTGGTTAGTAGAGCTCCTCCTGTATTCACCAGAGAATAAGATATGAGAGCTCTGCCAAATAGGGCCTTAACATCGTCATTGCATACGCGATATAAGGGCGGGGATATTGCTACACGTCAGCGGTCTCATATGTCGTCTTATGTAGTAACACGTAGGATTTTTTTTTGTTGACGTGGAAGAAAGAGTTGAAGTGAGAAGAGGAGGTCGTTATTTCATGAAATAACTGTCACATGAACTAAATTTTAGGAATATAATACCATTCTCAACCATTGTACGTATAAATTATCGTTGCCATACATCTCATGAAATTTATTTAATCTATTTATAAATTAAGGGATATATTATTATTATGAGATAAAAAAAATAATCTATTATATAGGTTATCTGTTAAGTAGTTCGAAGATTACGTGGTAATTCATAAGATGGTACACGGTACCAATGTACTTTATCCTAAAGGAGGGACTCGGCGCTTGGGGCAATCTGGCAGCGTGTAACTGCGTGGTTCTTTCTTGTTCCCAACCGTGAGCAAATGCTGGGTTAGTTTGAAAAAATCCAACAAATTTGGGCCTGAAATTCACGCCCAGGAGGCCAGGACCATAGTACAGGCACCAGAGTCCGGCCGAACTCGGCCTTCCTACCATTTTTCAACAGAAAAATAAATAAAACAAATTATTTTGGGCTCGAGCCTGAATTTTCAGGAGTTAAGCCCAGCTCGACACCCCTACACTCGCTATCGAGCATCGTCGCCACCAATGTGACCACACCATCCTTAGATGCACGGTAACCATACTCCATCTCGAATCCCGGACCCAAACCGCGGACGGGTAGCGGGTCCACGTCGCCCGTTAGCCCGCCAGCCGTTGGATCCGGCGAGAACGACAGCTCGTTGTTCCCTCCTCCGACCTCCTGCCACACCGGGCGGCGGACGCCACCGGTCCGGCTCTCTGTTCCGTACCGCGTCGCCCACCAGCGCCTACTCCGGGCGTCGGTGTGCATTCCACGCCGCCGTGCGCAAAGACCCGGTGCGGCTCGTCGCCACGAGGTACTGGCTCTCCCCGCTCGATCTCCTTCTAATGCTCGACGAGGCGCCGCGCGGTGGTCCAACCCCGCTTTGAGCACAGCGGGAAGCGGATACCCGTGCGGCGAGAACTCAAATGAGAAGTGGCGGCGCCATCTGTGCGGAGAACTGAGAGAGAAGATGTCGATTGTTCAGCTACATCCCCATGGAGGCGGGGATATACAGTACACCACCTGCGTGCAGTTGCACGGCAACAACGCGGCGAACTGGAGCAGGCGTGGCGCAGGCAAGGCCACCCTCCAACGCGAGACCACCATGCGTCCGCATGTTGCGGTGAGCCCGAGTTCCAACAAATCGGATACGATGCTGCCTGCTCTCACTTCAATTCCGGTACGCACACCATATGCTCGATCATTTGCCTCCATGGAATGATGTGGTCATTCGAGTTACTGAGCATTTAATAACCAAACCCAAATCGAGATAAGAACACGTTGAATCCTAATCCGGGGACAGGAATAGGCAGGCGTGTGGTAATGAATAGAATGAAACATAGCTGGAGCACCACAGCAATAACAAGCTGAAGAGCATGAGACATGCCAATCCTGTATGCTCTGCTATACTCTGAATGTAAAAAAATTCATGGCTTCCGATAATTTTGTTGTCTTGGGGTCATGCAAGCTAGGTGTAAATCAATTAAATATGTAGACTTTGATATACGCCTTGCATCTGGACTTCATTCTGCTTGTAGGATAATAAACTGAATTGCATCTGGACTTCATTCTGCTTGTACAATAATAAACTGAATTTTCTTTCTACAAAGGCACAAGGAAAGGAATTTTATGCAATCAATCATAAAGACTTCATAAATAATGCCCAATTAAAAGACTTGGTGATAGCAGTCCTGAACCATTTGTATTGCCAAATCCATCATAAATTGACAAAAAAAAAGAGCCAGTTACACAACTATAAAATCGATTATATTGCTATATCTCTTAACATCATTTTTATTAAGAAAAATTATCAAACCTGAGCGAAAAAAATAGAACATGACTAAAAACAGATGTCAAAATGGGATGCATTCAATACAAGATAAGAAAATAAAGAGGAATAATGGAAATAATAACAATGCAAATAAAACATATAAATGTCATCATATAGTTTTATATCTGTCTCATTCATATCTACATGTTAAATGAGGCATCGTTTCATTTACGCCGGAATGTATCCAATATTTGAGAGAATCATATGGACAGAGATCGTATCTAGGAAAACCAGAGCACACTGCGCATGCAAATAGTACAGCGGAGATCAGTAGCTTTTCACATTGTATTGATTTGGTTACAAAATAATTATTCTATTCACTGCATTAATTTTGTGCGTATTATTACAAGTGTCAGGCCTGAAATGGAAATCTGAGAGTTATATCAGATTCTAACAAAAATAATTGTGTTGCATGCATGATCAAGTGTTGGATGATCCCTGTTATAAAAGGCATTGCAAACATGGAGAGGGAACCATTCTGCCTGCCAATTTAAGAAATGGATTACGAGTTTAAACAGGAAATGTGAAAACATATTCTCTCTGTAGTATTCGTAAGAACGCACTCTACCCAGTTTTGTTGAATGCTCCTTTCTTCAAAAGTTAACAACTGCCGGTTCAATCATTTGAATTTTGTGCTCTTTTTTAACCAGCTTGTGATCATCACATTATATCAGTTGTGTTTATTGGCTACCAGTAATAGGTGATTGCGGTATGTGCTTTCACTTAGTTGTCCATTCAATTTTTATATGAAACAGTGATATTCAGTATTAATGGATTATTTACTGTAATCATATAATACATTTTAACTCTAAATCATGTCACAAAATTTTCCTCAAACCTGTTGCTACCTGGATTGGCTGCTTGCAGGGCTACAGCCATCCACTCCATTCCTACTCCGGCAAAGCAAAGCCTGGTCAACTATTTCCTTTTACTATTTGTGGCTACACAGCCGTCTGTTTTTCGGTCACTCCTGACTTCCAGTTTTTCTGACTTGTTATTTGGGAAAAAAATAGAAGCACCCAACTTCTGCAAGTTGTAACGTTCAAAGAAAATGAGCATTTGAAGAAAATGATGCTAGCCATAAACATTTTTTGTCTATTGTCTTTGAGAAGCATAGTTTTATGTTCATTCTTCATACGGCTTTTGTATCTGGTTCCTATCCTCTAGATAAGTATTTTGCAGAACCTAACGTCCTTTCGTTTTGCTGAACCCGGCATTAATTTACTTTGAATTCACAAGCAAAGCAATTATTTTTTTGTCCTCCTACTGTCTTGCATCTTCTTTTTAGAAGTGGTTTGTATGAGTTGTTACCGTGCCTAACATAACAACTGTTTCTCCGTCCAATTGAAACATTCGTGGACCCTATCACTGGTCAGCTCACAAGATGGCGCGGCAACACCGCGCCGAGCGGTTTCTAGTACATGCGAAACCAAACACAGACTCAACATTTTGCATCTGCTCGTACGACCTCATATTCGGCCTACCAAACACATGCTCAGCTCAGCTTTCGTCCACAGCTACGCCAATCAAGCACACTTCTTTTCAAAAATACGGTTCCGCTCGGCCTGCATCCACCCATACAGGATATACGATGTAGCTATACAAAACCCCATTCGAGCAACCAAACACACCCCTACATTTCGGTGATTCCGTTGACTTTTTATTTAAGGAGTGTGAGGGTAGGAGGCATAAGCCCCCTTACCTCCTGGAGATTCATTGAGAGAAGAAGAAGAAAAGAGAGAACAAAACAAAACATATATAGAGAAGAGAAGGGGAAAAAATGAACAAAGGTTCCTGCTACCTTCGCCGCCGCGATGACAAGTAGCACCGATAAGCTGCAGTAGGCGGGGTAACCTTCAGCTAAAATTCCTTATATTTAACAATAGATGCAAATGGATTTGCTTGCACCACGTGGGCTAGACCCAACAAGAGGGCATTCTCACATAGATAGATTTTGTCAATATGGTCAGAATTCGAGTATGAATTTCTTTTGATGTTTTTACTAAACTTTCGATTTGGTATAGCTAAACTTGACTTGAAAATATTCCGATTATGGCAGCGTTTCTTTGGGGTGGAAAAATTTTTGCACCCCGTTTGACTAATAATTAAGGGTATTAAATAAAGTTAGTTTACAAAACTACATTCACAACATTGGACTATTTCGCGAGATCTATCTAACGAGGCCTTTGACCGCACGATTAGAGAATGGTTACTATAGCATTAATGTAGCATTACTGTAGCAAAACATGGACTAATTCGGCTCGTTAGATTCGTCGCGCAAAGTTACACTCATCCTAAAAAAGTTTTGCAAATAGACTTCATTTAGTATTTCATGCAAAAAAGATCTTTTTGGGAATTTTTTTTTCTGGGAAGCAGTGAAACACACGGCCATAACAATTTGAGCTTTTGAATAAATTTTAGTATATTCTGAGTGTACTAATTAGCGGCCAAAGTAACCGTGTATTAAACCGTTTCCTGCTCTTACATGATATATATTTTTTATAAAAAAATCGCTGGAAGGGTACAATTCATTGATAACACAAATTGGTCATTACTCTATTGTATATAGTACACAGTAGAACAAAAAAAATGCAACAATGGTATAGCAGGTTAAACAGATGAAATGTGCCAATATGCACCATATATATGCCGACGTCTCTCCCTCATGCGGTGGGATTATGAACGGAAGCATCGACGAGGGACAGGGCGATGGAAAACATATCGGTGAGGTCACTGATCTTGTCGACGATCTTCAGCTCGCCGCCGCCCTCGACTCTGTGGCAGGTGTGCATGCACGTGTCGCCGTCCTTCGCCGCCTCCGCCAGCCACTTCTGCACGCCGGCGGCGTCCTTGGTCTGCGCCATGGCCACCTTGGAGCGCTGCAGCTCGGTCACCACCTCCTGGAACTTGCCCACGCACTCCTCCAGGCACTCCGGCGGCATCCCGCCGGGCATGTTGGCTAGGCCCTTCACGAACGTCACCGTCTCCCCGCCGCGCTGCGCCGCCAGCGACAGCGCCAGCTCCGCCATCCCCGGCAGGCCGCCCTGCACGGCCGCCGCCTTCATCTCCGGGTTCGCCGCCGACAGGGCCTTCACGCAGAACTCCGGCTTCTTCGTGTGCTTCTGGCACGCCTCCTCCACGGTGATCGTCGCGGCGGCGGCGCGCCTGAGGGAGGAGATTGAGACGGCGAGGAGGAGGATGAGGACACGAACGGAAGCAGCAGCCATGGTGATCCACGCAAGCGATCGCATACAGGAAAACCGAAATTGTTGTCTCAATGGAGGGGCATTCCATTATATTCGAGGTGTTCTCTTTGTAGCGTGAGGCCAGGAGGTTTGCAGCCGCATGCACGGTGGGCCCGAGCGTACGGACGAGGGGCACGGCGAGCGGTCTCAGCTTTGACCGGCTAAATTTACTCTCTGTTGGTGAACGTTACGTACTCTGTTAGCTTGGTATGGGCGTAATTTAGCCGTGCGCGACATATGATCCCACAGCTTCTAATATGAAGTTTCCGTTTCAAAAATTTGGTTGCCGTTGACATATGCTGCTTTTAATCTACAAGTACAAAAAGTCATTTATGTACCCTCGTCTCTTTCTTCAAGAATTGATATGGAAATTGCATGGTCGTTGTTGAAGTGAAATGTCTCCATTGGGATAAGCGTATATCTTACAAATTATTTGAATCGGCCTTGGCACGGATGCTCTTCCGAAGTTTAATAAGCTTTTGAAACTTTGTCTTCTAGTAACTTTTAAGTATTAGTTTGGAACATGACAATGTTCAATTTGTGTTGAGAAATACTATCATAACCCCGTACATTTGTTTGATTTTGTAAGCATATATTCTGATAGAAAGCAGTGTCCAAAGGCACATAATGGACATTGTACCATGTACAGAACGTCAAGTTCTTTAACCGTGCCATAAAATTTTGCCAAACTTATCTAAGGTTAGTTCATTAAATTCTTTGCCACACTTTGGCAATAGTGGGGGTGTTTAGTTCCCGGAAAGAGGTAAAAAAGAGGGGTGAAAAAGTCACATCGGACACTGTAGCGCACTGTAGCACTTTTCGTTTGTTTGTGCTAATCGTTGTCCTATCATGACCTAACTAGGCTCAAAAGATTCGTCTCGTCGTGTACATCAAAATCATGTACTTAGTTTTTTTATTTACCCACGTTTAGTGTTCCATACACGAGGAGAGAGATTTGATGTGATTTGATATGATAGGTGGATAGTGAAGTTTGGAGAGAGAATTTTTTGCATTTCATGGGAACTAAACAGGGCCACTAAGAGAATTTCACCACACTTTTATGAGTCATTGGTAAATGGGAGTATGGGACACAATTTATTAGTTTGATGGAATCTTGCCACAACTCTCGACTAGAACCAAACACCTTCTTAAGCTAATCAAACCTTGGTAACCTTAGGTGTGGCAAATTGTTGCAAGTTATGTCTTCAAACAAAACAAAAAGAAGTTTCGCAAAAAAAAAGTGTTTTGATTACAAGCACACGTGTAATTTCAAAGAGGACGAGCCTTCATGTATACTCTTTCTTTTTCTTTAGGATTTCATATCCAGTCTGATCCTTTTCTATAAAGCAGGAGCATATGCCATAGGAAGGACGACCCAAACAAAAAAAGAAGAGTTGATCAATCAGTTCACCCAGGAACTATTTATTTCAAATTTCAAACACATTTAGCGATTTTGACGATCAAATAACAGAACGCCAAATTTACAACATTGTATCGTCAATGTACATATAGCGAGTTAATCTCCGGCCCCACCAGCTTGTTCATGGCCTTCTCGCACCAATCCGGGTGCGCCGTGAACTTGCACGTCTCCTTGACGTTGACTGCGGCGGCCGCGCCCCACAGGGAGATGGACACGGCGAGGACGACGACGAGGCAGCGAAGGCAAGCAGCAGCACCTCCAGGGGCAGCCATGTCGATCCCGTGCGAGCAATGGCGCGCAGCGAGAGGAATGGGAGCTCCTTGTTTCATGGAGCAGGAGGTGCCCTCTTCATCTCTTACAGGCTTTACAGCGAGAGGATTCGCAGCTGCATGCATGCATGGCAGATTGTGGAGGGCGGGCGAGTCAAGCGTACGGAGGACGACGTCCGTTTCACAAGGTCAACGAAATGTTTTACACTTTGACCCAGTAATAAATTTATTATTACTACTGTACGTTGTTGTTGGTGAATTGGTACTGGCAAGCTGGTGAGAGAAGCAGTAAAGCTAAACACAAAGGGGAAGATTGTAACCAGGTTCAATCGTGGAATCGGTTTGAGAGAAATGCGATCGACATTGCATGATGAAAAAGAATTGGATTAATCACAACCGATGAGTTTTGTACAATAATTCACAGGTCATTTGGTGTGGTACATACGCTATAGTCATCGTCCTTCTGAAGCTGTTCCAACAACGATTCCATTGTACTTATATAACTAGGCATGTAATGCTCTTTAATCATATTCGGCGCGAGCCTTATTCTCCCATACAGATCTCTCGGCGTCTCGTAAATTCCGATGATCTCATTGCTGCTGGTGCCCTCACCGGGAGTCGAGTCCGGCAGGGGCAGTGCAACCATGTGAATGATCCTCCCAGGAGGGAAAAACTGGCGCGAACCACTGCCAGAAATTGGTTCTTTCTGTTTATCCATTCCGGTGCTGTTCTGATTCGGAACTTCTTTTCCTTCATCTGGTGGCGAGGATGATTGTTGAGTGACTAGTGATCCATTGCAGTCTGAATCTTCTTGTGATGTAAAGCCTGAATCAGCAGGCTTGACACAGGTGACATCTTCATTGTTCGCTAGAACGACCCTTTCTTCAGAAGTAACAACTTGTTGCCCGCCGCGGCTGCAGTCAATGCTGTGTCCATTTGCTGCAGGCTGTATGGCATCTGCCGCTTCTTTGAGCAAAGGCTGCATGGCAGAAGGAACACGTTCTCAAAAATCATAATTCTAGTTTCAAATCAAACAAAAGACAATATAATAGTCTTTATTTATTTTCATTACAGCATGCTCACACTATAATAAAGTAACACTGTTGCTTACTGATTTAATAAAAAAAATGAAGGATTCCTTCTGAAAATATTGGTTGGTAGGTTCAACTAAATTTAATATCCATATTAGCTTGGTTGCCTTGGTGAAAGAAGGGGCATCCCAGGAAACTCAGAAATAAGCAGAAATGCAGTTGGCAGAAATGACAAATTTGCACAGGATATTTGTTTTCTAATGATTGCATTGCCAATGTTCCAAAAAAAAATGATTGCATTGCCAATGCAAGGATAGATCACTAGAACCAATATGTACAAGCTACTTGAATACTAGACAGAAGGGTTGCAGGGCCACAGTAGCTAGTGGACTAGTAGTATTGGTTTTTTATTTGGTTTTTGATTGGGACAGCACACCAAAAAGATTCAGTGGATCTCAGCTGCTAATAGCACATTAAAAACCCTGGGTAAATAATCTGATATTTGTGCAGGACTCGAGATGTGTCTTAAATACCTTTATTTCGAAATAAAAAACAAACTAGATATATCATTGTGTTAATGGTTTGGTTGTTCCAGTAACCAGAGCAGCCATAAAAAGTTCATGGGAGAAGCTGGAGATTTTGAGGGACTTTACCTCAGATATACTAGAGTCATGATCTGCAATCTTCCCTGTTGAGTGAGAGATGGACTGCATATGGGACTTGAAGAAGGCAACACGTTGGCTTATACTGGCAAATAAACCACGGTGTAAGTGGTCCTGAACATCATCTAGCTTTGAAGATACCATTACCTACAGTAGGGAAATAAGATGTCAATTGTCAAGCTAAAACATGAGTAAGTTATGTGTTGCCATTTTCATGAAAAAAAGGAAACTTCAGTAAGTGTTGCCATGAGTAAATCTGTGTCAGCTAAAGTTCAGTTACATTTTATAAGCTGCTGCAAAGAGTTGCCATCAGGGTACCTCGGATCGCAGGCTCTCAGAAGAAACTTTCGAAAATGATGGTACCACATCATCTCTATTGACAAGAGAAGTGATGAAATCTTTGCCTGACTCCGCCAGCTCCCATGTCATACAGGCAGCTAAATAACACAAAAGTTACTTTAGAAATATGGTATCATTTCCTACAAAGGAAATATGCTTCTGGCACTTATCAGTACGGATACCATAAATCTCACAGTCAAATGTAGTTCAAACAACACTGAAATCAGCAATGACAGTGCTCAAAAGTCTTTATTATGTAACCGATGCAAATTCAGGAATAAATTTCCACTAAATAGTTAGCATGGATGAAAATCTTAAGTGACTTACTTTAACACCATTCAAACAGAGAGACTAATGAAAAACATTGAAAATGGCCAAGTAGCCAACTTGAAATACAAAAACCAATGGGGCATCTGAATGGCAAACAAGATCTACACATTGCAGCACAGCTGCACACTGGCTTAGGATTATCAATGAAATGAAAAGCAAGATTATTCAAATCAATGTTCAACAATCAACAGAAGTGATTTTATACAATTTCACTTACGAGGAGCAAATGCCAGACAACTGCAGGACGAGAACTCATAATGCTCACGGAGAATATATGTCAGAATTGCTCCAATGCCAGCTCCCATTGAATGCCCAATGACCTAGTACAATGGGTAACACCATGCTGCATTAGATCACTTTAGGCATGTAAACAGGGTTCGGAAAGAAATAGTGAGATCTAATATTACGATTATAATCTACACCCACAATATACCTACTAATAAAAGTTTAGTATCTGCACACAGCACTGATGCTAGCCTAGCCTTATACAGCAGTTTGCCGAAAGCATACCAACACAGATACAAAATTAAATAGGCCATTCTTCAATTTGAAATTTCCACATAAACTAACCAATGAAGTGCAATCTTCCATTTGTTTCAGTTAGAACTAAGAACATAAATGGTATGAATGCATAAAGCAAGCAGTGCTACTTCTTGACAAAGAGATGCCCTTGACATTAATAATTTAACTATTCATACAGAGCATCAATCACCAAAAGCTAATAGTTGCAAATCAGCACTTTCAACAACAAGGAGGTAGACAAAAATAGAAGGGGCTGTGTATTAAGATATAATAAACTGCAGCATGATGTGCATCTATGTGTTTTATTCACACGCACAGAATTAGTGAGAATTACCTTTATTTGGTACCCAGGAAATTCTTGTATTTTGCTATGAAGATGAGGAACGGCTAGTCTTGCAATCCAACGAGCTCCAGCAAGCATTCCACAGTGCGCGTATCCTAAAACTACATTGCTGATCTGTCCTTCACTTATACTTATATGGTGAAAAGGAACTTCAGCAGAAGTTGCTGCAGTCAGGCGCTCTTTAGTACTGATAGCACCCCGAATGAAAAGCAGAAAGCACTTGGTCCTTTTATCACACACCAGTGCAAAAGAAGGCTGCATGAGCTGCATTAAGCAATGAAACAAGAATAAGACACTTCTAACTACATTTGAACGTTGATTATGACCTTAAGCGCAAGTAACGTCGGTGATACTTACTCACCCTCGCCCTAGCCTTGTGAATGAGAATGTCTTCTTGTTCGTACCCACCAAACTTCAGAAACGCTGAAAACGATTTCTTTGAGTAGAACATGCAAAGCTTCAAGTACTCAAGGAGAGAAGATACTTCAGTATGCGCCTGATGGCCTTTAAGTTGACGGCAATCATTTCCACTATACTCATGCTGCAAATTACCCTGAAGTGACACAGCCAAGAAAATAAGTTACCATATGTTTTCCTCCATTGCCTATGTATGTGTAAACTGTGTACAAGAGAGCAGTACACAAGCAAACTGGTAACATTATGCAGAGTTGATCCACTTTCAGCGAGCATTGTATTACAATCGCATTTTCAATATAAATAGATAATCCATATGTGAGTCAACTTATTTAGCTGATTTTCAAACATGGAATAAAGGGTTTGTTGACTCTTTATGATATGAATGGCTTGGCATGGCACAAAGACATAGGGCCAAACATGTTGATCTTAATGCAGAATGATGGCCTAATTCATAACTCATGCAGCCATAACCAAATAATGATCACAACATGTGTAGTTCCATTTTATCTCAAATAGAATGGTGCCATCTACTATATGCTGCAGTTTATTATATTATTCTAAACTTATATTATTCTGAAAACAGATGAATCAGATCTTATAGATCAACGACTCCTAACCATATATGCAATACCGACCTTAACTCGAGCTCAAGTACTGAGAACGTCATTATGATCATTGATCAAGCTGCCGCAAATGCCTGGATCCTTGTGCAGTGAACGTATCCATGAAAGCAAGAAGCAACTGACCGATAATTCAAAAAATCATGACCCAAAAGTAAAGAAATCCCAAACCTGTCTTCCAAGTCAATGCAAGTCAAACCGTAGAAAGGTCAGGAACCCTGACTTTACACAAACACCTTCAGCAAGTGGATAATGGAAACAGTCCACTGAAAGCAACTACTCCGTAGCTAATAGTTTCAGAACTGGACCCGACAGGACAGGACTGGTTTTCACCAAATGCTGCCGTTACTTACAGTAGCTATTTGAGATTTTTTATCACTCAGTTTTGAAAGCCACTGATCAAATCATGCTCTGATCCAATCAATGGCAAAGCAGAGCAAATTAAAACGAAACACGCGCAGAAGAAGCAGAGAACATGATACACTCGGTGACAGTGTGAGCGGGACCGCGAGAGAAAATGGGGAAATCTCTCTCACCTGACGCTTCATGTGGCGCTTGATCCCGAAGGCGAGGCCGTGCAGGCCCCACCGCCCGACGGTGAGCTCCCACGTGCGCCGGGCCGTGCGCGCGGCCACCGCGGCCGCCTCGCAGCAGGTCACTGGCGCCCTGTCCGGCCACGGCTCCTCCTCGCGGTCGCTCTCCGCCTCCCTCCCCCTTGCCGCCCCGGACCCCGACAGCAGCGGCGACGTCTCGTCCTCCACTCTCCCCCTCTCGGACTCCGGCGCCGGCTGCGGGCGGCAAGTGAGGAGCAGGTACAGCAGGAGCGCGCCGCCTGACGCGGCGGCCGCCGCCGCAGCAGCGACGGCGGCAGGCATCGGGAGGGGGCCTCGGGATTCGCGGCGGGCGGGAGGGGAGGAGTGGGAAGGATTTGGGCGATCGCGGAGGGAGGCGTTGAAGTTGAAGTGCCGACGAAGAGGAAGAAGGCTTTTATTTTGCAAAGGGCCGATTTGTAAATTCTGCAACTTGCAAGTGAGCCAGGCAAGCTTATTTTGTAAGTAATGATTTTGGTAAAAACAAATTAACAGATTCATGAGGCCATGTGTTGATTGACAGTAGCTGGATTGGGAGGTGATATTAAACGTGTTTAGGGTTAATGATGTAATTGCGACAAGGTGTTGATAGCAAGATTTGAAAAGTTGGAGTTGGAACGGACCGCTCGATTAGGTCTTGTCGTAGTCATCAGCAGTTCAGCACGCAATAACGAATAGTGACATGGTATGATAATTTTGTGTGCATCTAAAACAAATATTGTTGGAGTTCATAAGTTCATTATGGTTCCTTGCATAAAGGCTCGTGGATCTCATGTGACATTTTGTACATTTGAAAAATTAGGCACAAGTGTACTATTGTGACAAAAAAAATCTGAGTACTACCAATTTGTCCTGTGAATCAAACTATTTTGTTTTATATACCCAACTAAACCCCTGCTTATCTGACCAGTGACCTGATTTAAAATAAAATTTAGAAAAATTACAATAAAATTTAAAGAGTAAGTGCGGATTAATTTTGAAAGAAAATATTGGCGCCCCTCGGACATATCAGTTCAAATAGTTTGGCGTGACCAGGCTAAGGACTAAATAGTGACTGCTCCGAAAATTAGTTTATGAAAAAGGGTGAAATGGTATAAATATAAACTCTGCCTTTCAACAAAAAGAAGAGAAACTATACTATTGATTGATGATGTCCAGTCCATGTACTAACAAATATGAAGTGCCAATGCGCAGTCGTTTTGTGAAAATGACCCCATACAAATCTACAATTGGAACCTACTGCCTTAGCAATCTCCAGATGCTTATCGCATGGGTGGGACCGGGAGGACAGCGTGGATCACATGGGTGGCCATTGGTCAGCTCGACATGAATCAGGGAAAGCAACAGGGCGGCAAGAATGATTGGCCACAAACTCTCCCCTCCTACATTTTCGCCTCACGCACATTGAGACCGACTTGTGGGTCCAACCTCCGTGGGGCCAGCGTGGCCACTGGTAGGTGTTATTGGGCCGACATCTTATCATTTTGTACAGGAAACCCACGGTGGGCTGGACTGGCTCTGGCTGACTGCCTGACTGGCGTTGGCGTGCGCTGCGCGTGTCACTGTGTCAGGGAAGAGGATCGCCGCCTGGCCGGCAAGAATTAACGCGACTCTGACAATGTGGGCTAATTTCCAGTGGGCCGTATCCAAATCATATTTTGTTTCCTTTTTTAGGCAGCATCCAAATCATTTTTGGAAACTAATTTCGTTTTTCCCCCGAGAGAGGAGGAGGAGGATTCTTACTTTTTCATTTTCCCCCGAGAAGAAGCAAGTCCATATAGGGCCCCCGGATTTTACAGTCACACCCCTTGTTTTAGGGCATCTTGATCTGGTAACACCATGGGTAATTATTCTAGAACCTGTGAACCTAGTCCTTCTGTTAAACTGAATCTCTGATTGCATTCAGGCTAGATAGAGCCTGGAGCTATCGTGCCAACCAGTGTTGGACAAACCACCCAACGCCTGTTGCCTACTTACTCTCTACTAGTTGAAAGTCTCAAGGCATTCTCATTGACTGTTTTTTCATAATACATTGCTGTCAGGGTCTCAGGGCTCAAGAAGTTTCAAGTACAAATCGTCGGCTGTTTTTTTTGTTGTCACAGTTCGAAATTTAGGCCTTGGGTGTGTTTAGTTCCAAAAAGAGAAAGAGAAAGTTTGGTGAAAATGTCACATCGGACACTGTAGCGCACTATAGCACTTTTCGTTTGTTTGTGGTAAACATTGTCCTATCATGACCTAACTAGGCTCGAAAGATTCGTCTCGTCGTGTACATCAAAACCATGTAATTAGTTTTTTTATTTACCCACGTTTAGTGCTCCATGCATGAGGAGAGAGATTTGATGTGATAGGTGATCAGTGAAGTCTGGAGAGAGAATTTTTGGGAAGTTTGTGGAACTAAACACAGCCCTTGTTTAGTTCCAAATTTGGGAGGTCAAATTTGAGAGGAAAATGTCACTTTAAAATCATTGCGTCACTGTAGCATTTCGTTTGTATGTGTAAAAATTGTCCAAAAATTGATTAATTAGGCTCAAAATGTTCGTCTCGCAGAGTACAACAAAACTGTGCAATTAGTTTTTGATTTCATCTACATTTAATACTCTATGCATGTTATGACATTTTGATGTGATAGGAAATCTTCTTTTTAAATAGTGAATTTATGAGTTGCTTTTGGGATTTAAACGGGGCGTTAGATTCTTACCACACGTAGATTACATCGGAAACAATGCGTGTACGGGGATGTCAAAGACGCAAAGTATGAACAAGCTGCTGGTTCCTGCAGAGTACGAGTACTCCATTATTTTTGCCTTTGGAGCATGAAGAATTTCAACAGATCCACGAGGACAGGTTGAAATCCGAGCACCAAGTGCAGATCGATCAGCATGGTCCCAATGCAATCTGATGATCTGTGCACCTACCAAGCCAGGATTAATATCCACTATTTATTATTATACCGACTGTCATCGCCGCATCAAAATTGGAGAACTGAAGCCAAAGCCAAAACCAAAACCAGCAAGGACACGAGGACTTTTGCTCGGCTAGCGTTGGCAACCTAAAACCTTGGACGCTCTCGCGTCACAAGCAACGGGACAAGAGTGTAGTCCGGTCCCGGCCGGCCATCGCAGCTCTGTGTACATACTAGTCTACTCCGTATATAGTCGTGGCACATTATTCACGTTGGCAACGCGTATTACCCTTTGTGCCAACATGAACATCGTTTTGCTGTCAAATACCTATCTCACGAGAAAGATAAAAGATAAATTTCATATAAACTTATACACGCACGTACGTACGCTCGAGATGGAACCAAAAAAAGGTGAAAGAGTATCTGACGCGTGGGCCCATCTTCCCTGCCCTGCCTTTGTTGCTGCTTCTTCCTCGATGGCTGTGAAGAAGAGCGAAACGGGCTGTGCCTCCGTTCCGTTTGCTCGTCTTTTTCTCCGTTTCGAAACCGTCGCCCCCGCAATCCCCGCAACCCAACCCATCCAAACGCGAGACGACTTGTCATCTTCTCCTTGTCACCCAACCAACTGCCCCGAGTCGAGGACACACGACGACACGATCTCCATCCAGTTTCACCACCACCACCACCCCGGCCAATCCCATCCTTGCTGGGTCATGGTCATGGTCATGGCCACCGCCACGCACGGCGCGCGTACGTGACCCGCGCACGTGCATGCGCTCGCCCCATAGCTCGCTATTACTAGCGCGCCGCGCCACCAGCGATCCGGCCGTCTCGCTGCTGTGCGGAGTCGAGGGAGTCATCATAGCTTGTTGCCGCGCGTGCATGGCCGCCATCGTCGTCTCCCGCCGATCGGGGATCGCCGTCTAAGTTGTCGGACGCGGTCAGTTGGAGCCGCCGGCGGGCGATCGAGCAATGGCGGGCGGCGCGGGGCGGGAGCGGGACGCGGACGCGGCGGCGGCGGCCAAGGCGCAGGCGGCGCGGGAAGTTTGCGCGGCGTCGGCGGCGTTCGCGGCCTGCCCGCACCGCCACCGCCGATCCCCGCGCGGCGGCGGCAGGCCGCACTTCGTCGACTGGTACCTCGTCCTCGCCGTGAGTAGCCGTGCCGCCGCCGCTCCCTCTATCCGATCCTTCCTCCTCCGATTCATGGCGCCGCGTGTGCTCCTCCCATTGACGATGGTGATGACATTGGCGTGCAGATCGGCGAGGCCGCGTCGGAGGACGCCGTGCGGCGGCGGTACCGGCAGCTCGGTAAGGCACGCCACCATGGCACCGAATTGGAAACGTTGGATGCTCTGTCGCGCGGCGCGAATGGCACCAAACTGGAATATTAAAACTAATGATTTGATCCATTTCTGTTCTTGTGGTTTTGGACGCATCCATGCAGCGCTGCAGCTGCACCCGGACAAGAACAGGCACCCCAAGGCGGAGGTCGCGTTCAAGATCGTCTCCGAGGTGACGACGCTGCTCCTCTCCACACATTTTTCATCTCTTCCCCATTTCTAAATTCCTGGCGCATCGGGTCGGGTCCCCGTCCGTCTCAATCCTCGCGATTGCTTTCGTTTCGCCTCCTTTATTTCGAATCTCTCCTGCCTTTCCGCTGCCGTCTCGAGCGTGGCTTCCCATCAACCAGCAGTAGGCAGTAGTAGTATCATTTTAAAATTCAATCGAATTCCTTCAACTGTAGCAGCAGCTCACTGATGAACTGCTGCTGCTGTCTGTTGCGATCGATCCGATTCTCGTGCTGGCCGAATGAATAATGCTCGGTTCGGTTTCGATGAATGGATGGATGGATGCGTTGGATTCGGATGGATGGATCTCCATACAGCTCATGCTGGGCGACGGGCGTTAATGGAGGTGCCCGTGCCGCCAGGGTACGAGTACGTGGCGATCGTGATCCGATGGCTGGCGTACGCGTGCAGGCGCTACGAATACGAGCTCACGAGCTGTTTGTAGTTACTACTGCCCACCCGCATTTACTACCAGCATAAATGGAGTGCGAGTAATTACTCCAATTGATGATTAGTTATACAATCTGACGCGTCAGCGTGTCGTCACGGTTTTCATGCATGCATGCAGGCGCACGCGTGCCTGACGGACAAGGCGCGCCGGCGGGCCTTCGACGCGGAGCGCCGCGCCAGCTTCTGCGCCGCGTGCCACGACCGCCACGCCGCGGCCAGGTCGTCGTCTTCGTCCGCCGCCGCCGCCGCCGCCGCCGCCGGCAAGCAGAGGGCGGCGGTCAGGAGCAAGCAGCCTCGCGCCGCGTCGGCGGCGGCGGCGGCGCAGGCGCAGGCGCTGCGGGACGTGCAGAACCGGATGCGGGACGAGTGCCGGGTCATCGACGGCTGCCTGCGGGTGAACAACGCCGCGGCCTGCGCGCGCCGCCGCCAGTCGTTCCCGCCCTTCGACCCCTCCGACCGCCGCCGCTTCCCCGACTACCCGCACGTCCGCCCGCCGCCGGCGCCGCCGTTCGGCAACGCCGGCGAGTTCTGGCGGTTCGAGGAGCGCCTTGGGCGCGCGGCGGATCAGAACCTGAACCAGAGGTGGTGCAGAGGCGGAGGCGGAGGCGAGTCGCCTGTCTACCAGATCAGGACGGCGGCGGCAGAGTGCACCCCAAGAACAAGAAGCAGCCGTGGATGGTGAACTCGGTATTAGCATAAGCGAAGAGTTTTTTTTTTAGTTTTTCTTCTTTTTCCATCTCGAGAAAGAAGTGTTCAGATTTGTTGCATTCAGATCCAGGCATTGTTTTAGATCAGAAGTACGGACGTACACGAAAAGCATTACAATGAAATCTAAGCAGAATTACCAAAAAAGAAAACTTTTTGTGAAATGAGACTCAGCTGCAAGCAATTTCATGGGGTATTTAATTTCATCGCCCTGCGGTACTCCCATCTTCAGTACGTGACGAGATTCAAGAGACATAGCGGCCTTTGTACCAGCAGGCCATCGGCGCCAGCACAGATGGATCAGTAATATACTTTGAGCAGCTTATTACATCACAGAATTCCTGTTTTGAATTCTTCTTGACGATCTATCATGCTTCACCCCCGGTCGCCTTATCCCGGCCTTCAGTATTCCCATTTGACAGTCCCCAACTTGATTTTTCTTTACCATTTACCAACAGGCGCTTCATGAGCGTTTTATAGGGAGAAATGCTGATCCATGCCTCATTATTCGCAAATGGTTAAATGTGACCAAAGCCATCCATCAAACCAAATACCCCATTTACGAAATAAAATCATACACTCGTAATTGAAAAAAGGTACAAATAAACGGAACGTTTGAGTATACAGGTAAGTACCCGATTTTCTAGCTCACTTGTATAGGGTACAAAAAACTGGCATACACTAACGAATGACAACAATTTATCGGCAGAACGTCCACAGGTGGCAAAATCTCATCCATTACAAGAATGATGGCCCTGAGTCGTTTCTGATGCAAAAAAGTCCGCGCGCTCAAGTCATTTCTCCACAGCTTTATGGTCTGGCACTTACAGAATGCCAGAATCAATCAGCGGTTGCAGCTCAGATTTTGCAAGGTCCCTCACTTTGGCACTTGGAGACTCCAGGAACGCTGCAACAACCTTAGAACTGCAATAACCATGACGACCAAAATAAGATTCATTAGATAGATCAAATAGCAAGTGAAATAAGATGTGGAATTACTGCAGGTTCACAATCAATAATGGAAAATCAATTAAATGTTAGGCAAAATTACACAAAGATTTAGCCGCATGAGTATTGTAAGCACAAGTACATGGCATCATATCGACAAGTAAAACATAGTACCTGTGCCCTTCAGCCCATATCTTGCACTTCCCTTCAAGAGCCTTCTTCCAGAGAGTGACTGCGAATGCTGGACAATCGATTATCATTCTTCTGATTACACGGCTGGAAAAGAAGTTCTCAAAGGCATGTTCAACATCTTCTGTTTTGGGTTGGGCTGCATCAGAAGCAATTGCATTATGCAACAATTGGATCCTATCAGTGACACCCTCCAAAACATTGTCTTTTCCACCAACAGCAACCTGTGGTTTGCAAATGGCACCATGCAGTTCAAGTCAGAACAGTCATGAAATTAATACAATGACGACAGTCCTGGATAGTCAAAAAGCAAACAAGGGCAAGAAAAAAATCTATTGGTTTGTGTGGTCATATACATAATTATTCCTGGTACATTCGTCACTTCATAAACACTAGAGGAAGGGTTTAGCTTGCTAAAGATAATCAAGGTCCAAAAAGAGTATCACATAATAACTTAGAAACAATAAATAGAGCAGGTTTCATCATCTGCATTGAGCCATGACATAGAAGATCACCTCGTATAATAATTCTTTGCCAAAATTTGTTCGAAGTAGTTCTCCAACATTTTCAACGCAAGATTGGACAAGAGCCTGCAGAAAAATATAAAAATACAAATTAGGAAGGCAATCTTGTAAGTTCAGAACCAGACCACAACATGAGTGAATGTAACCTCCAGTGCATCAGTTTTCATCCAAAAGGCATTTGGTAGTTGCACCATGTGCCACTTATATGCTTCCAGTACAACATAGAAAAGGGAATTCCAACCATATAAGCACAACCACAAGAATGGCATGGAACAGAAATATAATCAGGATGACTGGTGACTACCAAAACAGCAGGGTAATACCATATATGTGACTAACAAGCAGAGTATGCTGGTCATTCAGGGTTCTGTGATTAATATCGCCTAAAAACCATATCTAACCCATGTTGCAAGAATTAGTACTTTTTCAATGAATGATACGGCTGCTTGCCTATACCACAGTAGTTAAATAGGTTCGGGCATTACCTCAGCAAGCTCACTTTTGATCAACAATTCATGTCGCCTTTGTGATGGATCTTTCTTGCTCTCAGACACAATCTTCATGCCTTCCGAACCATCGGGCTCTTTATCAGTCACAGCATCCACTTTATTTTTTGATATAGCTTCAGTAGCACTCTCTGCTGCATCACCCTGAACCAAAAACAGCAAATAATTAGCATGTGTTCCTCTTGAGAATAGTTAAAGACAAAAGAGTAGCTAACTTGCCTCCCTTGAACTAAGAGAAGGCACGCTGTAGCTCAGACAAGCCAGATCAGTTGGGGACAGATAGCGTGAGCAAAGAGGGTGAAGTAGTTGCAGCAAAGGTCGTCTCCCATTCTGTTCCAGCACAGGAGACCAATTAGTAGTCTTATGAACATTAGTTTTCAAAACATGAAATAACGATAAACCGTTCGGACCTTGTCAAAGATGAGTTCCTTCAAATGCTTTGCCAGCTCTTGAATCACAATCTAACACGCCAAAGGAAACCTATTAGTGTCGACAATTTCTAACTGCTTGTAACAAAGGCATGATTCTCAGAAAGCAAAATGCAGGAGCTAACCAACCTTAGAAACAAGCTTTGTGTCATCAACAATGGAAATAATGCAGATAAGAAACTGGATGAGAAAGAGTAGTGTTAGTAGAGGACTTAGGGTAAACACAAACCATTTGCAAGGACAAATTGAACTCGAATCTTTTCTAGAAAAGGAAGAACCGCCTTACAAGCCACACAATCAAAACACAATATCTCCCAATTTAAGAGTGAAAAGAATCGCAAATACAGTCATTACTTACAAGGCATCCAAAATCATTCAGAGCAAGCTTCATAATGTGCCCCTTCAAACTTTTAATAATTTTCTTCCTGTCCTGAAATCCATTGCCATATCAATTTAGTCTTGTTTATGAAGATAATCCATACAGTAGAAAATAAATACGCAGAAAGCAGCACCAAATAAAACACCAGAGGATAGTACTGCAGAAAGTGATTGACCTTACAAGACATAATAAGAACTTGTACAGAAAAAGGCTGGTAACAATGGTACCTTCGCACTGCCATACTTGAGGCAACTAATTGCTAGTTTCAATCCTTCCCTCGTCTGCATGATCCGAGCGATAAGTGGCTCTTTCAACCTTTTCTTCTTAGCTTTTGTTTTCTTTGGGAGTTCAGGAGAGATTGATGGTTCATCTCCATCTATGATTGATGCTCCTTGAGTAAGAAGGGGGATAAGTTGACGAATCACATCCGAGGCTGAGGTCTACAAAAAAAACGTATAGATTACAATGTGATAAACTGGAGAATAAGTTAACAGAAAAGGGCAGGTAGCAGTACACAACATACAATACGATTACCTTATCTGCAATTGTAAAGTACTCCAATATAGCCGTGTGTACTATGGAATACTCAACAGTACCTTTCTCCAAAATTTTTTGAATCTCAATAGTCATGTACTGTAGGACAGATGATTTCTGCAATCCAAGCTTGGAAATTGTCTCTAACAAACTGAAAAAGGAGTTTGAACTAGAGTTTAGCACAAAAAAAAAGAATACATGAAACTGGTGTATCTAGAGAAAAAATAGCTCTCGTAAGGATAACTACAAACGCAGGGCAAAGTACATGCTTAGCTCTAGCTTACTACCACTGTAGTAAAGGTGTTCAGAAACAGTAAAGAGCAAAGGAAACTTCACAAATACATAGCCAGGATTCCAGGATGTATTCTTTCAACCTGAAGGAACTTTGCACAGTTAGATCCTTGAATAGCTGGAGCTCAGTGGAGTACAGTTCCAATAACAACTGTCTTTTCTGAGGTGGTGTTGCCCGCTGAAATGCGTAGTCAACGACTGAAAGAGAGAACATATATTAATACAAGACATTGATTAAAATTTATTACTCATTTAGAATATACGAATATGTGCATGCATCCAAGTGGCAAACAAACGTTTACTTTGACAGTGCTACACATCATGTCATTATGACAAGAGAAAATGGCAAGTTTCAAGCCATTACAGTAACAAAAACATACCTGCAGCTCCAATAGTATGAGGAAGAAGTTTGGCAACATGGCCATGAAGAGAAGATATGAAACTGGCAAACTGTTTTTTAGTGGCTGCAACCGCAAACAGGAGTTACGTTAATGAAGTTAAAAGGCTATATCAAACAATAATGCAACATTCTAACATAGCCACATGCCCACATACAAAGCAATCCTTCCTCATATAAAGTTAAGCAAAGCTTACCAAGTTCTATAAGCTTCTTTACAAGGAAAACAGCATATTTCTTGCGAGAGAGAGTGAGCAAATGTGGCTGTAGCTCATCAAAAATAGCATCCCTCTCTGACTGTGAGCACCACTTTACACAAGTCTGGCACAAGAAACAGTAATCAACTGATCATCAGAACCACGACATATGCAACATTAACAAAATACACAGCAGATTGACACATATTGTATGTACTCAGCTTACTTGCAGAACACGTGCAGTAACATGGGATCCAGCAATATCCAAGTATTTCCCATCCATTTTCCGGATAGCCTCACTTACTAGCCTGGAAAGGTGCCATTATTTCAATGTATGGGCTCAAACACAAGATACAAGACTTTAGATCGTAATGCTTACTTGGACCTATCCTCTTTGCTCACATCGTGGCATCGCATCTTTTCCCATAGTTTCGTTAGTTCCTGCCAGTATTATGTGAAAACAAAGCAACAGAGAATTGAGATTGGCAAACTTATAACTTTACTAAAAGTCAAGGTTCAAGCACTCATTAATATGAGGATCTTACTATAGGGCAACATCTTCCGGTTTGGATAAGCAAAGCATGCACAATAGGGGTGCTAAGGGGAGGTGCTTAGCAAAAAGATCGGGATTTGCTTTCATCATGTCCCATTTGCACCTGGTGCTTAATGTGTACTAACAAGGTAGTTGAGTGTATTTAAGCACCATTTTGCATTGCAGGGATTAACTTCTATATCAATGCATGCTTAATGCAGTGATAACGTTGAGTCTAGCACCTCATTGAATAAGCAGTGCAAACAGAACCAATCCAAGAACTGACTCATGGACAATATATATAACTAAATACAGGTTGACGTGTTGAGATGAACTCTAGACACCACTCACAAATGGATTGATCAATCATAATGCAAGTTACATTGCATTTTGCAGCAAAAGCGGTACTGCTGCAATCATAACAAATTTGGAACATGTGGGGTAAAACAAAATATCACAACGGTACCTTCTCGAGGCTGTAATGCCGCTTCCTCTTCATCTTCCTCGCCTCTGACATCTCCTGGTACATTTCAAACCCGTCCAATTTCAGCTCAAATACAAAGGTAACGGCCTCGATCGAAGCCCGTGCTCCAACAGCCCTGAACACAAAGGAACACTTGGAGATACCTTAGCCGCCAGGCGCTTCTCCTTGTGGGTAACCGGAAGCTTCTTCTTCGGCGCAGCCTCGCCGGCGCCGCCATGGGCCGCGTAACCGCCGGCAGCCGAGTGCTTCTTCCGCTTCTCCCCGTCCCCACCCCCCTTGACCTGCGGCCGCGGCTTGCCCTTCCCCTCCGCGTGCTCCCGCTTCCGCTTCTTCAGATCGCTGCCGCCGCCGCCGCCGACCATCCCGCTCGCCGCACGTTGCTACGAGGCGAATCGGCGATGGTGGAGGAGAGCAAAGAAGGGTTTTTTGCCCCAACACCCGATAGGCTAGCTAGGGTTTATACGCGCTCTGTCAGTGGGCCGGTTTGGGCCAGTTCGGTGCCTCACTCAGGCCTCCTGGTTTTCGGCCCTCGGTGGGTGCCCGGTGGAAGTAAGGAACGATGTCCTTGCGCAGCCCAAGAGAGAGAGGCCCATGTGAGACGATATTTCGAGAAGGCCCAGGTCTGACCAGTCAAAGCGCGGGAGGGTCATTTCGGTCAATTCAGTGAGGGCGGGGAAATTGAGGGTTTTCCCGCGGCGGACAGCGCGGGCCTGCGCCTCTGCCGCCAACCCTGCCCGCGCCGGGATCCGCTGCGGCGGCGAAACACCAAACAGCGGGCGGGGGTCGGGATGGTGCGGTGTTTGGTGCGCCGCGCCGCGCAGCGAGAGGGCTCGCCTTTTTCTTCTTTTTGGGTTCTAGTGTCGGTCTGGTCCCTGATCTGGTGCGGCGCGGCCGCGCGTGGGCGCGCGTGTGGCCGTGGCGTGGAGGAGCGAGGAGGCAACCAACGGTCGGCTGCCGCGGCGCCTCTCCTCTCTTCTCCTGGGCCGCACGCGGGGGTGAAGTAGGAGTACTGAGCTCTCCGCCGCCTCCCGCTACCTGGGCTTTGTCACTTGCCTTGCTTGCGACACAAGAAGTGGTAGAACCAAGTGGACTCAGTGAGAATTGTGTCCACAGTCTTGGGTGAGTTTTGTTGTGGAATCTCTGAGATGGTTTGCTGTTTCAGAAATGTTTTTGAGAGGTGGCTCGTGCACAATAATCAAACAACTTGCACCCTATTTTTCTTATATGCAAAACGAACATCCCACTCCAAATTACATTCAGGAGAATTGTTTGTTTCAAAAGGAAAATTATATTCAGAAATCCATCACTCCAGATAAATCAGGGGAAATTTACAATGGAGATTAAAAAATAGAAACTGGACCAGATGAGTTTCCAACTCAAACCATACTTAACCGAAAAGTTTACCGCCTAATTTTGTCCGCGCCGGCCGGCCCGATCTGCCGCCCAAACCCAAATCAAAGCCGCGCAAACCCTACTACTACTTGCGCGGCGCGCGGCACGCTCATATACGGCCCAAAAATTTTCCCTCCAGGTTTTTCTGTTTCCCTCCACACCCGCGCCCCTCTTTCCCTCCTCCATTTTGAGATCAAAACCTCGGGCTCCCCCTTTTTCTTCTCTCCCCCCTCCTATCCGTCCATCGCATCCCATCCCATCCCCCACAAGGCCACAACGCCTCGGTTCCCTCCACTCGACGCTTCTCCCGCTCCTAACCCCTAGTCCCCCACCCCTTCTGCTACTGCCGCCCGCCGCCACCGCCGCCGCAACCCCTAGCGGCCAGATCCGCGCGCCAGGGATCGTTCCCCGCACGGATCGAGCTCCCGATCCGCGCAGGGGAGTGGCGCCGCTCGCGCGTTGGGGAGGCTGGAGAGCGCGGAGGAGGGGAGCAGTTCCGCGGTGGTAGATCCGCCGATCATGGCGCCCGAGATGGACTCCTCGGCCGACAAGGTGAGCTCCGATCCGCGGCTCCCGCGCCCGATCTGCGGTCCGAATGGCTGTTCCGGGTCCTAATCGTGCTCGTTTTGTTTCCTCTGTTGTCGTCGCAGCAGCAGGGGAGCGGGTCGCCGGATCCGGACGAGCGCCCGGCCTCCGGCGAGCCCAAGGCCTGCACCGAGTGCCACACCACCAAGACCCCGCTTTGGCGCGGGGGGCCATGCGGACCCATGGTGAGTCCCCGATCCCGCCCTCCGATCTCGTTCCGGGGAACCCTAGCGCCCCGTTCCCCGTCCCCGATCTGTGCGTTTTGGGCTGATCCGCTCCGATCTGGGGTTTTTTCTCGTCGCAGTCGCTGTGCAACGCGTGCGGGATCCGGTACCGGAAGAAGAGAAGGGAGGCGCTGGGCCTCGACGCCAACAAGGCCGCCGCCGCAGCCGGCGGCGAGCAGCAGCAGCAGCGGAAGAAGAAGGCCACCGCCGCGGCCGCCGCCGCCGCCTCCAAGAGGGAGAGGGAAAAGGAGGCCGATGCCGACGAGGTCACCGTGGAGCTCCGCACGGTGGGGTTCGGCAAGGAGGTCGTGCTCAAGCAGCGGCGGCGGATGCGCCGGAGGAGGCGCCTCGGCGAGGAGGAGCGCGCGGCCATACTGCTCATGGCCCTCTCCTCCGGCGTCGTGTACGCCTGACCCCCCACCCCACCTAGCAGCCCAAGGCACCCAAAGGCGATGAGAGGAAGAGAGCGGCTGCAGCTGCAGATTTGCTTAACATGCAGCATGATCTGAGCCCAGAGAGATGTGCGTCTCTCTCTACCCCTTTTTCCCCCCTGGATCTATGCTAAGTTTTCCCGGCTAAGTAGTTGTTGGAACAAAAAAGCGAGTTAATAATCGTGTCGTTGCTAGACTAGTAGCTGTTCTTCCTTCCCCTGTTACTGTTGCTGTTCTTGCCTAGTTGTAATGTTACTGGTAGTAGTGTGGTAGTATCTTGTAACCTTGCAATGTAAGGGAGATCGAGCTTATTGATCATCCTCTCTGTTCTTGCAAGGGAGCAGCGGCTCCCGGATCTGTGTGCTAGCGTGCGCCGCTCCACCGGAAAACCGTGGCCGGATGTTCCGGCGCATGCGCTCCAGTTATTGCCTGATGATCCCGGCAGTGACCAGTGGCTACTGATGATGACGACAGGGTTGTTTGTGCTGCGGCGTGGTCTGATGTATGCATGCGTGGCTGCTTCTGCGTCATAGTTGACCTGCTGATCTTCCGGTGCTGCGGTGTTTAATCCGTGGATGTGAAAAGTTTGAAAGGCATGCCACTGCATCTGCTTGCTAGCACACCGGTCTAGTATTTTCAATCCTGGTATGTGCTGGAATGGTCAGCAGCTCGGCACCCGTACTGGTGTTTCCTGAAAGGGAAATTCCATTTCCATCACTCAGCTCTGCAGTCAACACTCCAGGTGTGTGAGTGAGTGTTCGCAGCAGTCACACACACTTGCTAGTACGAGTAGCTACTGCCTGCTCACTTTACCAGGCCGGGCATGGATAGATGATGCCGTGTGCTGCTCACTGTTCCGTTTTGTTCGCTTCCTGCGAGAAGCCGATGGTTTTGCTTTCCCTTGTGGCGAAACAGCACCACACGGGCCTCGTGCTGCTGGTGGTGGTAGACAGTGACAAGGCTGGTAGCACATTCCAAGCGGCGGTGTGATGATGATGATGCCGTCGGCCGTCGCGCATGATTTGGTGATGGTTGCTAGTTTTGGATTGAGCCGAGGCTGAGCCATGGTTGCTTTCTTTGGGTTGATGTCATGCCTATGGAAAGGAACGACCCAGGTGAGGTGGTCTTCAGTCTTCTACTACTCTTCTTCGCTTCATTGCCTTGGCAGGGGTAAAGGTGAGAGGCGAGGACAGGGCAGGTGGCCACATGGCAGCAACATGCCGCCGCGTGGCCAAACGCCGTGAACACGGCAGGGAGTCATGGCACGGTATGGTATGGCCGTATGGGTGAACTAAACTACGGCAGGGAGTACTATCATTCTCTTTATCCCAAAAACAAACATCTTTCTCTGCCTCCAACACCACATCTCGGTTGCCTCGATGGGCCCCCAGGGCCATGGACAAGCCATGGTTGCATTGCCTCGTTCCATTGATGAGAAAAGCTCGTTCCTTCTTCTGTCCAAACATTTCTGGCCCTAGTCTACTGCGGCGATTGATAGCCGTGGTCTGGTAGAATTTTCGTTCTGCTAGGCAAGGCGCAAGTGACTACTGACTATTCCCTGGTCCTTCCTAGATTGCTTCTTTTCGCTGCTCGCGCCTTTACCGCCTTCCAATTATGCACAAAACAAGCAACATTTGTTGTGACTGAAGAAGCTTTTCTTCAGTCATGCACAAAACAAAGCTCGACAAGGATAAGTGCAGCAACATGTGCTTGGCCTTGCTCTTTTTTTTTTCTTTTGGGTGTGTGTGAGGAAGAAACTGAAACATGCCTTTGCCCACTATGTGTTCAAAGAATTGCGCATTGATAAGAAAAGCTGCTTTCTGGTTTGATAGTCCGATGTTTCTCTTGTTGGGCTGTTTGGCTATTCTAAATTGTAATAGAAGTGGCCAATGTTTTTATGGTTTCTCTTGAGTGCGATAATAAAGTTTATTTGCTATGTTCATATAAATGACACTGGTTTTGAATAGTGGCATTGGGTACCAAACAATAATTAACCATAAGCCACACTCCCTCCAATAAATTAATTAATTTATTAATAATTAATTAATTAATTTTTCAATGAATTGATAATAAAATAATGTTTTTAAGGTTTCTCTTGGGACCACAATAAAGATCATCTAAGTTCAGGTAAAACGACTTTACTTTTGAATAATGGCATTGGGTACCATTGTACCAAGCATACTCCCTCTAATCTTCAAATAATTGATGTTTTAAGATACATGCATCCAATACTTTTTATTATATGTACTTGTTTCAATCTTTTAAATTAACTTTCTGAAAATGGTATGGTTGGATTCTTTCGACAATAGTTTCATAGTATTACATATTTGCTATATTTTAAATGTGTTTAGTCATATTAATTTGTAGTCAAACTAGTGTCCTGGTGATCGTGTCGCTACATGAAAAGCCAATTACTTGAAGATCGAAGGAAGTAAAGATATGGTAGCCATGGAACTCAAAGTATTGAAGGTATATGGGAATAGAAAGATATGCAATTGGGTCTAAGATGGATTACTCGGAATTTCAATGGCATCACGAAGCTTTATAGCCACAAAGAGAGAGAAGGAAGAAGACTCTCCATGCTTCAGGTGATTGTGGCCATTACATCCAACCAGAAAAATTTATATTATTAGCCTAATCTCTATATATCCTCCCCTTTTTTCTCCCTGTGTTTCCAAAAGCCACAGGATGTAAGTCCTATATCTCATTTTCTCCCATAGAGTTTCACAAAAGAAAAGGATAAAACACGGCATGGCACCATCTTATATAGAAAAACTCATATTTCTTCTTTTTTTAATGTTCCTTCTTAGACCAAACCTATGGGGGCAAGGTCGTATCCAATCTCTTACATAGTTTTTTTTGGACGTGCATTATTTGTGACACCAACATATACCTTCATAGTTGTATCCAACATACATTTTCATATTTGTACTTCTTATTGCCGTGCTAGTGCCACTAAGATGATTGACCATGTGCCATCATCTGCCAAAACTATGTACCTACAAAGGGAAG
Organism: Echinochloa phyllopogon; assembly: GCA_033239725.1. Lineage (NCBI taxonomy): Eukaryota > Viridiplantae > Streptophyta > Magnoliopsida > Poales > Poaceae > Echinochloa > Echinochloa phyllopogon. The sequence continues at coordinate 1,390,655 of BTCW01000009.1, read as the reverse complement.
AAGAAAGAGGACTTTACTTGCTTCTAGCGATTATGATCGTCATTAGATACAACTCAAACCATTTAAGTGAATAATATAGAACGTTATCGTTCTGTTGTAATCTTCTGTTTCTCTTTAATTTTTTGGGTTCATATCTTCCTTTTCTCTCCTTCTTTTTTTACAGAAACTCTCGGATGTGAGACCTTCGTTCTACTTTGGTAGAGATGTTCAGATCGATATAACCATGTATGTTTACCGTATAATTGCTTGAAAGAAACATTGTCTAGCAGCCAAAAATTTATCGCCAATTTGACCGAGGTAGGAGCGCAAAAATGGCCTGGGCACGAGATTCCACGCAAGTCAAATCGTGGCGTGCATCCAAACAACGCAATTAGCCATGGTCAACGGCTAACCTTTGATCAAACTGCTAGAGCCCATCCAAACATGCTATATATACTTACCTATAAGACATGGCACAATATTACATCCAAGAAACTCAGTTTTTTTTCCAGCACTTCTTCATATACTATGGCCCTATTCGCTTGACTTATGCTTATCAGCCAATAATATTTTTTTCTCACAACAAATCAGCATAAGCCATCAGCCAACAATATTTTTCTCTCACAGCGAATCAGCATGAGCCATCAGCATAAATCAAGCGAACAAGGCTTATTTCTCTTCACCTTTCTCATCGTACCTATGTTGGCCAGGTCGTATCCAATTTCTATATATGTCATATCTTTTCAATAGCTTGTTGATAGCGTGTTTCATTTGTGGACACCAACGTGACTATGTACCCAACATATACTTTCACCTTTATGTTTCTTGTTCTTGTGCCACTAAAACGATTGATCATGGACCGGTATCTCGTAAAGGAAGACACGTCGACAGCGAAAGTAACTCTCGCAGCTCTTGATCAACCGAGCAAGTTTCCGCTTATCCAAGAAAGAGCAAGTCGAAAAATGTGTCTACCCCAGGAAAATGGGCCGTAGGTTCTACTCAATTTTCTACACACGCCACCACGGCGAAAACCCGGACGGGGAACAGGGGGACGCGCCGACGCCTAGGCCCGACGGGATTCTTCAGTTCAGCAACGGGCAGCCGGGAGGCTGGGGCGCTGCCGCGCTGGGCAGAGAACAACCCAACCAACGCGACACAATTCACCGCACCAGCGCCCACCACCGCTGTGTGCGTGCTTCGCTCTCGCTTGCGCTCCCTCCCCGCACTCACTCGCTCGGTTCAGATCCAAACCCCGTATTAAAAAGCGCTCAAAGCCACCAAAACCCTAACCCTAATCATCCCAATTCCCCAATCCCCGTCCCCGCAAAACCCTAGCCCAACCCCACCTACCCACCCGACCATCGCTGCCGCCGCCGCCGCCGCCGCCGACATGGCAGGCTCATCCGGCGGCGCCGCTTCCTCCCGTGCCGTACCGGAGAACCGGTTTTACTACCCACCTCATATTCGCCGCCAGCAGCAGCAGCAGCGGCTGCAGGGTCAGCGGTCCGCGTCGCCGTCGCCGTCGCTGTCCCCGTCGCCATCTCCTCGGTCAGCGAGGCAGAAGCCGCCGCCGCCGCCGTCACCAGGCACCGTAGCCGTGGCAGCGTCGGCGGATGTGGACAGCCGGGTGGATTCTGATGATTCCTCGTCGACGACGTCGTCGAAGCCGTCGGTGGCGACGACGGCGGCCACTTCGGTGGAAGTGAATGTGACAACGGCGGGCGCCGCGGCTGCTGAGGAGGCTGGGAATTTAGAGAGATTTCTTACTTCCACGACGCCCTCGGTGCCTGTACAGTACCTGCCCAAGGTATTCTGGGGCTTACTCTTTGATACTTCACTAGAATGCAGTGTCGTGGTTTCAGAGGCATCCAATTGCGTTTGATAGGATCTGATGAAACTGTAGTCTTTATACTATCTGTACTGCATTTGCAAAGGCAAGTAGATGGTTTTGGAGATGCACTGCAATTAAGATCAGACGATGACTAATAATTCTCAATCTAGTCTAAAGTTTCTGTTTAGCTCTGATTTGTAGTTATGTATTGAAAGCAACAGTCATTCTTTGATGTAGGACTAAGATGAGCATAACTGCCGATGATAACTTAATATGGACTGGTTATTGCAGAACATGTACATCCAGTGCTGGTTTATATAGCACTTTAGGTCTTAGTTTTAAGCTATGTTTTATACTTCACATGTTTTAGTGGCCATAGTGGTGAAATGGGAATGCCATACTCAACCTTCCAATTTCTTAACCACTGCTTGTTATTACTTCAATACGGAAGTGTAACTGTTGGTTGTGGAAATTTCAAACTAGTACATTACTCATGGCATGCGCTTTCATTACACGTGTATGTATGTTCCTTGCTATCTCTAGATTTTGCATTTTCGTGAACTCAAGAAGAATAAATACATGATGCTATGGGGAAGACAGGATAGCATATTTCTAGAACATGTAGTGATGTATTCTTCAAATGTCAATTTTCAGTTCCTTGGTTGAAACACCACTTCCATTTATAGAAGCGTCTTGCTTTTCTGCTGCTGACTAGCTTTTTTTTGTCTTAGACAAGCCTAAGGATGCGGCGAAGTAGCGATGCTATGGTTTCGCGTCCTTATTTCTGCCTTGGAGATCTTTTTGAATCTTTCAGGGAATGGAGTGCTTATGGGGCCGGGGTTCCACTGGTGTTAAATGGCAATGACTCTGTAATACAGTACTACGTGCCATATCTTTCTGCTATCCAACTGTATGCAGATCCATCCAGACCCGCTTCAAGAAACAGGTACATCTTAATCTATGCCACACAAGTGTCATGATGTCTAGAAACGTTTTCATTGAACTTCAACCTTAAGAGGGATGAACTGTCTACCAAAAGATTTCAATTGTTTGTGTTTGTTTATGTGCTGGTTACTTTGAGCTTGGGTATTTTCATATATAGTAACAGAAAGCAGAACTGGATACTGATGGAATGGCAAGGATTGTAATTCATGCTTTTTTTATCGTTTCTGATACACCTGACATCTGTATGAAAGTAAACTATGTTTGAATGTATTGGATTAGAACATTAGTCAGATTATTCATTCCAAGCTTTTGTATCAGTTATTTGACCTATTCCCTTCAAAGGCAAATTATCTTATGCATTGCTCGTGTTTAGAAACATGAGTTTGTCTAGATAATTTATATGTAACAACATTTTGCAGATTTGTTCTATGTTAACTTGAAAAGAATGATTGATGTGAGTTGCAGCTTTAGTATCACCTGATGTCCAATAGACATGACTATTACTTTATGCAACTTTATTTCAGTGGAAAAATATGGAAAGAAATGAAATGAAGTAAACAACTGAGAGAAGTTACATAGTATTGATAACCACAACCAAAATTCTGTTCAGTATGCTACGAAACACAGATACGGCAGGGAGGTACCGTATCCTGTATCCGGTACGTTTCGGATACGGATACGCCGCCGATACGTATCCTGGCCGTATCCACGAGCTGGGCCGTATTGGGCCGCGAAACCTCAGATTCGATACATATTAGGAAAGATACGGCCCATGTTACAGCCCACCTAAAGGAGCATATACCCTGTTGCCCTACCGGCTCCCCCACGCCCGAGTCCCACGCGCGACTCTCCCACGCGCCGCCGCTCTTCCCGCTCCCCCCACGCGTGACTTGCGCCGCCACTCGTGGCCGTCTCCCGCCGGAGCAGCCCCCGCCTGTCGCCGGCGATGACAAGCCCAGGACCAGGAACTTCCCCGCTGCTGCAGCCGGAGCCGGCGCTGCGGTTGCACCGCTGTAGCCTGCAAGGAGCAGAGAAGCTCCGCCCGCCTGGCTGCTGCAAAGGACCTCCGCCCGGCTCAGGTGCTCCTCCCCTGTTCTTGTTCTCTCCCTTCCCATGTTCTTGTTCCCTACCAATCTTCCTGATTCGAGCTTTCAATTTCAGCAGTATGGCATCTCCAAATCTGAGTGCTACTAGTGGTAGTGCTGCTGCTAGTTCTAGTGTTGGATCTGGGGGCAGACAAATAACTGATATCAGGGCCCCATTGTGGGATCATGTCACCATTCTAAAGAAGCCTAAACCTGGTGGAGGAAATATATTATGGAGATGCAAGTTTACTACTGCCTTTTAATTATTTCCTAATTTAGAACCTGCTTCTATCATGTTATTATAAGTGCAATAGACCTTCAGTGTCTCTATGTTGAACTAGAATATCTATTTTGTAATTTATTATGCACTATTATTATTTATTAAAAAAATAGTTCAAACGTATCCACGTATCAGGTTTTTTGGAAAATTGCCGTATCGGCGTATCCGTATCCTTCCGATACCGATACACGTATCTGTATCCGTGCTGCTTAGTCAGTATGGTTGCTTTCATTACCTCAGTGATGTCTTTGATAGTGTATAACTTTTTCTAGTTAATTTTCTCGTTTACTTAAGGCGTCCTGGGGATGAAAGTGATGGGGAATCTATGGATACTAGCAGTGAGAGCAGCAGTGAAAGTGATGTTGACCGGCTAAGAGTCTCTTCTGTGGAACCTACACATCGGCTCGAAAATGGTGGCCTACGAAGTGATGATGGTGAAGCTGATGCATCTTCAAGTTCTCCCATTTTTGAATATCTGGAGAGGGATCCTCCATATGTTAGAGAACCTCTGACGGACAAGGCAAGTTCCCCCCCCCCCCCCCCCCCCCTAAACCAATGCTTACCAAAGATATCCTGTGGATAGGATCTAACTATGCATAGCTTTCAGTTGTCAACTCTTGCAGATAGATTTCCAGCTCTGAAGACCTTTAAAAGTTGTGATCTGCTGCCGTCTAGCTGGATGTCTGTTGCATGGTATGTTTTGAATACTAATGATTTTTATTCATCAATTTTAATTCCATTTTTCTAACTGTAAGGTCTTATTCTTTATTGTCATGGTGTATGGTTCTCTATTGCTGTACTAGGTTGTGCGATTGTTGCTAGTTCTAGAGGTTAATGTTGTCTTCTAATTTCCACTTCATATGTGTTGAACTAGTTGTTAAGGTCAATGTTTTTTTCTTGTGATTTAACTGTAATGTAAGAGCTGCTCATCGTTTCCAGACTACATCTGCATTAAGTTGATCTTAATGTTTTTATTATCAGATAGCACCTAGTTTCATTGCCATAATGTAGTGCTTCTTTTTCTGTATACCGTGTTCTGGTTTGTACAAACTAGAATGAAGCCATTGCAGAGTTATGGGTCAGAGTTATGACATTTGCCAACTGTGCTGGCCCATGCAGAGGATGCCTACCAGTTGCAATGCCTAACAATGGCTTGCCTAGTGTGCTGAATTTCAGCATAAGACACAACCTGTGTAGAAGAGCAACGCTGCTAACCTGGTGTTGCTATGATTCTATACGTTACTGGTTTCATCCTCGTGCTTCCAATTGCAGGTACCCCATATATAGAATTCCAACAGGACCAACATTGAAGGATCTTGATGCCTGTTTTTTGACATTCCATTGTCTAGCAACACCTTGCAAGGGTAAACACTAAAGTGCCTTTAAGTGCCATATGGAATAGGGCTTTTACTTTGCCTCAGAATAGATGGCGGTGGCACCTGTGTGACATTTTGCCTTTGTAGATGCAACTTTAGCTTGCATTGATTCTGTTGAGTAAAACTCTCCCATTGTGCTTGCAGATTGTGACCCTTCTACTCCAGCATGCCCTGGCTTTGGGGAAATCAACAGCTGCACAAATGCAACAGGGAAACTACCATTGCCAATCTTTGGGCTGGCACCTTACAAATTCCGTGCTTCCACTTGGGCATCTGAAGGAACCCAAGAGCGGGAGCGCGTCACATCACTAATGCAGGAGGCTGGCAGCTGGCTCGGCAAAATAAAAGTAAACCATCCAGATTTCAATTTCTTCTACAACAATTTCAGCGCAACGTGGAGATGATTCGTGACTGTAAATGGTTGTTAGTATGATGACACTGTTGGCCGTCTGAACTGAACTCGCTTCTGCACATCTATCTGATGGTGCGTAGAGGCCGAGTGCCCTCTTGAAACGGGGGGTTGTACGAGTTAAAAATCCTGCATGCTAACTTTTCTGGTCTCCAACAAGTTATCTGTTGTAGGTATCTTTTGTGGGAAAGTAAAGGATGGATGGGGTGGAAAAGCAGAATTGGAGACTTGTAGAACTGAAAAAAAAGCAAAATAAGAAAGAAAAATAAAGATTTTCCATTAGAGTTGGAAAACATGATGTGCATCTGTGTCAAGTGTCATGTACTTGGTTATCTGATTTGCTGTGTTGTTCAGAAGAGATGGCGTGCCGCTGCCGATTTTGCATTGACCAAAAACGTGCAAGCTAGCGCAGAATGCTGTTACTTTTTTTTTCTTGCACCTATTCTAATGCTGCTGTTTCCAGACGTATCTTTCTGCATAACATAACCGATTTCTATTACTCGTCGGCTGATGATACCTGAGTACTACCCCCGTTCCAAATTACTATTGTTGTTGACTTTTTTTCATGATTTTTGACCATTCGTCTTATTCAAAAATTTTATCTAAATATACAAATCAATAAGTTATAATTGAAGTATATATGATGATAAAGCAAGTCATGTACAAAATAAATGATACTTGTGAAATTTTTTTAATAAGATAAATGGTCAAACGTTAAACGAAAAAGTAAATAACGAATAGTAATTTAGAACGGAGATAGTAAATGATAGCTACTAGAAGATTGGCGCGCTACGCTGCGCCCGCATAGGATGCGTGATGTATCCGTGCTTCCTTCGATGGGCGTTTATTTTGAATCAGCGTGGACGCCAGTGCTGTTTCCTGGCTGGCCTGAGGAAAGCTTTGGTTCAGTTGTTCCTGCTACATCGATGATGTATTGATGTGGCCTGTGCTATGTTTACCTGGCTCATAGGCTCATCTGGGGTAAGAAAGGTAACATGTTGATTGTAGTTTCATTTCTTTTCTCTCTTTTCTTAGGTACTTGGTTATGTTAGGCTTGGTGTATGGATTTGTTTAAAGTATTATTTTGAAATTCATAGTAGAATAATGAACATAAGCCACCGAAATGCAAGAATACACTTGATGTTTGCCACTATTTACTACTTATTACCTATATGCCATCCAAACCAAGGAAGCAAAGATCCAAATGGAAAAAAAAAACATTGTAGACAGTGTTTTCAGACATCGGCAGATAATAGAATAATGTAAGATGATATTCACCTTCATATGGTGCGATAAAATTAGATAATTAGCCTCTATTTGGTGTAACGATCAACATGATTCTGCATTACATGGTCTTTCATGTAATTGCAAATAAAACCATTGGTAAAGACCTGCAACAACGGGAAAAAACAAAAGGTCATTTGATATGTATGCCTGACTCTTAAATCATTTCAAGTTACTCACTTGTAGAACATTTAATATAATTACGGGGCGATCTAGTGTATGCCTATTTCTCTGGAAGGAACCAAAAAATAGCATGTCTAAACGATGGAGGATAACTTGTACATCAGGTTGGAGCCTTTCTTATCCCTTGGCAAGCATCTCCCAGCATGGAACAGGGAAGGACAGATCTTGATCGAAATGAAAGACCATGATGTATGTTAATGTGCCAGATTTAACAAATCACATAAGCAGAAAAGGAAATGAAACTTAATACCTACAATTCACGGCAGTAGAATGGCCATATCTTACTGTATCTTAAGGAAGAGTGCAGCATTTTTTCGGATTCATAATATTGCAAACTTAGAACAGACTCCAAGAATATGACAATTTCCATATGCACAGTATTCCAAACTTGGAAGAGGCTAGTATGGGAGATGCATGGACACCAACTTGTACCAGAAGGATATTAAGACCCAAAATGAACAGAACATGAGCTCCATGGAGCATGACAATGATAATGAATGCCTAAAATGATGAGGTAAGTTGAGATTGGTAGGGAGAAATATTATTACATAGGGAAATCTAAAACTTCACTGCAGGCATCTCATATTTGTGCCATTGGAATCCTTCCAGATGCATATATAGAAGACTGCCCAGCATAATAAAATTAAGAAGTGATCATATACCAAAATGGAAAGCAGCATTCAAAATATGATAATATGGTAAGAAAGGAAGATGATTTGAACTCCAATTGACGTTATGGACCCAGAAATTGACCATGTACACAACTATTTTTAGACATTAGCAAAGATGTACTAAACCTGCATCTGCATACCTGAATTTCCAGATCTATCCAGGTGGAAGCACATTTCTTATCTTGAAAGCACCCAAAACCTCTGTTGGGCTATCGAAACAGAACAACTGTTGATATCAATCTATTTTCGAACTGATACTGTAAATGATCATTTCCTTCTATTACACCATTATGGACTCTAGGTTCTGTAAAGACATTGCAATGCATCCTGATATCATTTCTTTTATGTGGTCAGCGATGGTTTCCAGCTGATCTTCTTTAGTCCCCTCAGATGGATCTTTTAACTAATGTCGTGTACTGGTGGTTAGAGAGTGATCTTGCTTCCCTTTCGTATCAAAGTCAACAATAACATATCCAGAACTTTATCTTAGTAAAGGAACTTTATCTTAGTAAAAAGAACATACCTGAAACAATAGCAGCAGGACACGTAAATTAAACAAACCATAGATGCACAGCTGTATCCATAATTAAATAGATTCAAGCGCATGAAAAATCATTTTGGTATTCCCCAACCAATAGACAGGAATCCCAATCACTACATGAAGTACTGGAAATGCTAAATCTTTGATGTGAGTATAACAAAACAAAGGGAAGCACTCAAGATGGTATTATAATTATAACTGCATACAAAGATTTATGTTTTGTGTGAAGAAAGAGGACAAAGTAAACTACCTTACATAGTTGAGGTAATCACTGGGGAAAACATACATGCATTCAGACTACAGAATTCACATATATACATGTACGAAATGCTCCTCGAGGACTATGATGAGTTGTTGACGATGGTAAAATACTGAAATGTAAGAAAAGTACTGTCGAGGAAGGGTTATAAATTAATGAGGGAATAAAAGTCTTCGTTTTCATGCACACAAAAGGGCCGTCACTTGTTGAGGACCCAATCAAGTAGTTATCTTCTGTGCACAATTAGAACTTTAGAAGAAAATGGCAGGCTAATATATAGCAAGCTGGGAGCAAGCACATCCATCCAATGAGATAAATCAGTTAGATGAATAATTAAATGGTAAGTGAAGCGAACAGCCACTTTCACTGTTACCTTTGTGTAAAGTCATGGGATTTTGCAGTGGACTACTTTTTCAATCTAAGACTGAGGAAACTGGAGATAAAGCAATATATCAATGCATTAACTGAGAAAACAATTGGACATAAATGTATTGGCATAGTCAACCTTTAGTAAAGTACAGAGACAGATATGAAAGGAATGAACCCATCTCTCCTAACCGGTGCAATGAGATAAATCAGTTAGATGAATAATTAAATGGTAAGTGAAGCGAACAGCCACTTTCACTGTTACCTTTGTGTAAAGTCATGGGATTTTGCAGTGGACTACTTTTTCAATCTAAGACCGAGGAAACTGGAGATAAAGCAATATATCAATGCATTAACTGAGAAAACAATTGGACGTAAAGGTATTGGCATAGTCAACCTTTAGTAAAGTACAGAGACAGATATGAAAGGAATGAACCCATCTCTCCTAACCGGTGCAAAATCATTAGCTGTAGGGAGTGCAAGTTACAACTTACGTATACACTCCATTCTCCAAATATTGCTCCCTAGAACCATCTGCAACCCAATCTCAAAACAGATGCTAAAACATGAATGCACTCCTCAGAATTCTGACATAGCTGCAAGCACACTGAGATCAGGAGCCTACTTTGAAATTGTATAACCCAACAATTTTATAACTTGTTGCCGTGAATGCACTCAAATTGGGATATTAACATTCTATACCGCACTCCTGTGAAGATTAATAAAGTTTAGAGCTTATAAACTAATTTAAATATAGTGTACAAATGAGTCAAGTGAACCTGAAAATTCCAACACTCCTGAGTCCTTACTCACAGGTCATTTATCTCTGCCCTATCATGGCTTTGGGAGCTAATGGACTATCATTGTGCAGAAACACCATTCCAATTCTGGCAATTCTGGCCACACGGCAAATTGAATCCCCTTAAGTGATTACACAATTTTTAGTATCCCTTCAGTTCTATATCTATTGAGTGTTTTGGAAAACACAGATGTGATGAGTGTGCACATCAGTATGAGCAAAGTGGAACAAAAAAAATGCATCAGTCGCCTTCTGTTGAGATGATTGTGGTGGTTGGGATTTGGAATATATCTGGCTGAATCGTGTGGCCAATTGGAGAGTATTTGTTATTATCTCTGATTGTGTTGTGAGACTTGCCCATGGTATGTCAGCAAAGTAAAGGACATTCAAGAGGGTGCAGAAGTTGGAAAAGAGCAGTAACAATCAGCAAAAACATCAAGGTCTGTCAGAACAAAGAGCTTGTAATATGCAAATAGACGACATCCATGCGAGTCAATTTGGAGTCCCTTGCACTATGAATGGAAAGCATTTTAATGAACAATTATAAGAAACAGAGAGTAGATAGTAGTATTGACATTAAGTAACCAAGGTTGACATGAATAAAATGCATCCACTATGAAATCCCATCTACACTGAGAGGACCTGCACATAGGTGAAGTACAAAAGCTAATTCCTTGCTTGCCATCTCTACTTTTCTGATAAAGAAAAAGGGGGAAAGCAGAGACCACCAGCTGCAGCGATTGAGCTCCGAGCCGGCTAGAGGGCAATACATCTCCATGGCACATCTGCGTCCGTGTCCATATATGCCATTGAGGAACCTCCCGCGCTGGCAAGCCATAGACTGGACCTGACCATTGCAGGCAGAGGAAGGGGAGGAGCGGTGAGAGGTGGTGTGTACAACGACGCCGGCAAGGACGTCACCACTGTCTGGCCATCTTTGCCGGCCGCCGGCCGGTTGGGCCTGGTATACGGGATTCCGGCGACGGCATGCGAGGAAGCGCAGGAGAAAAAGAGCCAAAGATTGGGAAGAAAAGCGGAGGCGGCGAGGTTGCCGGGATTGGGATGGCCGTTGCGTGGAGCTGCGGCTGCGGAGGTAGGGCAACCGTGGGGCGTGGGTCCGCGGGCGCAGGGGCATGGGTTCCGAAGGAGCTGGTGGCGCGAGCCGTGCGGAGACGACGACGAATACGGGAAGGACGAACGCGTGGAATCGAGGAAAAAGGAAAACCGTACCCACCTTAGCAGCGAAGGAATAGTTGGCGACGGAGCCGAGGAGCGGCGGCGACGGTACATGGAGCGTAGGCGGCACGAACGGAACCGACACCAGAGAACTCCTTGCATCGATGAGGCGCGGGATTACCCTCCGGGAGCGCGCTGTCGCCGTGCCCGTTGAGCAATTGCCGCCGGCCCGGCCCGGCCCGGCGTCGGCCGGCTTCCCCGCGGCCGCCCGCCCTCGTCGGCACCGCCGGCCGGCCGGTTGGGCGCACGGCTGTCGCGGTGGAGTGCGCCGGCTACCGCGGCGTTGGCCGAGCACGTGCGGTGGCGACCCGCGGCGGGCAATGACAGCGACGACGTCGGCGGCCGGCCTGCGGCGGTGCGCGGCCGCGTGGGCACCGGTGGGCGTCGCCCCTCCCCTCCCGGCCGGCGCCCTCTTTCCCTTCCCCACCAGCGGATCTGCGAAGGGAAGCAGGGAGCCGTGCCGCGCAGCCTGGCGGGGCGAGCGCTTGCACCGCCGTCGGCCCTCGCCGGCTCCGCCGCAGCTGCGCGGACAACGGAGGCCTGGGCGCCACGGCGGAGCGACAGCGGCAGGGCCGAGGGCGGCGACGCCGGAGCTGCGGCCGCGCAGGCGACGAAGGCGACCCGCACGGGGATCCCGAGCTCTGGCCCGGCGTGGCGGCGACCCGCACGGAGACTCCTCGCGGGGGAGGGGTGCGGCGGCCGGCGGAGGCTCCGGCCGGGCTGGCGGCGAGGGTGGGGGCGGCGCGGGGTCGGAGAGGGGAGGAGCGCCGCGGAGGGGAGGGGAGGGGACGGCGGGAGGAGGCGACGCGGATGGCACAGTGAGAGAGGAGGGACGAGCGGGCGGCGTTTTCTTCGACGGAGACCGCCGCCGCCCACGCAAAGGGACGGGCCGGCACGCCGCATGCGTCACGCGGGCCCCACGTGCGAAAGCGCGCGCCGAGCGGCAGATGGGCGGCAGCGAGGCACGGGGGCCACATGTCGCTTGCGAACGTGGAGAGGAGCCGGATAGCGAATGTGCCTGAAGGAGATGGTTGCACCCCCAGCCAGCTGCGAGTCGGGCAAGCGAATCACAGCTGCGGGACGGACGGACGGGGCAACCACTGCTCCTCCACTCCCGCTAAAATAACAACGAATCCGGCAGCACCAGCTGGGATGCCGTCCTCACCTGCCTCGCTCATTTCTTTCTCCAGCCGCGGCGGCATGCCATGCCAAGCACCAACGACGAATACTTCACACGCCTCGCTGCGCGATCTCCCTTCCCGTCGTGGCCGGCCGCTAACTCGTCTCGTCTCTACATATACGCGGCGCGCGCCGGGCCGGGCCGGGCCTCCCACGCACGTCCAAAGGCTCGAGCTGACGACGCCGCGGGCACACGGCCAGCACGTCGCGTGTGGCCGGATGAGGGACCTGGAGGGCGGCAGCTGCCCGCCGCCGCACGGCAGCGACGGCGGCGGCGGCGGCGCTGGGCCCGTGTCGTCGTGGTGGTCGGGCGACCCGGAGGCGAAGCGGCGGCGGAGGGTGGCGGGGTACAAGGCCTACGCCGTGGAGGCCAGGGTCAAGGCGTCGCTGCGCAAGGGCTTCCGCTGGATCAAGGAACGCTGCACCGGCCTCGTGCGCCGCTACTAGCTGACCAACCAACGGGCCGCCGGCCGGCGAGGTACGGTGCCGTCGTCGGACTAGTACGCCGTGTTCACCTTTTTCGATCGTGGCTTATTGGCGCGTGAGGATCGATGCTGCTTGCTTTAACAGTCGTGTCGTGTCCTTCGATCAATTTGTGTTTGTAAAGGTTCGTCAAAGTCTGTTTTCTTCTTCTTCTTCTTCTTGCGCCTGCCTGATTAATTGTTGCTCGATCTGTAACTCTTATTACTCTGTTGCTAGCTCTTACGGCTGCAAGAGCATTGACAGGAACGCTCCAAATATTTTGAAAGCTAGCTTACCTATGTATGTGCGGTGTCAAGAGGTGAATTTATATAGCAACTCAGTAAACATGTCAGATGAGGAATTGCGCAGGTACATAGTCAGTAGAAGCTCTCTAAATATACTTCAAGAGTTCAAGAAATAGGTTGCCTTCATTATTTTTTTTAAAAAAACTATAATGATAATTTCATCCGTATATGAGTGTTTAGGTCATGAAGCCCACCTCTCCGAGTTTCGGACAGTGAAAGTTCTCGTGAAACGATTCTAGCACAATTTCCCATATTATTTTCACATAATGATTTCCAATGTATTGTATATCATGTCACTCTCCCTAGGATTGCCATGTGTCATATTGTGTGACGATACAACTCAAGCTCAACCAATGCATAGAATTCCAACGTTGCTTCTCAGATATCCTGGACAATATGCCTAAGCATATACACGGTATGATCGAGCCCAGGTTGTAAATCCATCAATAAACTTTCTTATCTCCCACCGACTCTATGATATGGCCACGTTAGAATCCGTCCCATGTCATGGAAACTTTAATTGCAAAGAGTAGAAGATGTTTGCATATATTTATTGTTTTTTTTTGAAAGATGCATATATTGATTGTTGGGGGCTACAATGCCCTCAAAGTGGGCGTAGGTCGATGGTATTTGGAGTAATTTTCACTAAAAGAAAGACAATGGATGCTTTGATCCTTTTGCTATCCATAAGCCATATATTGACTAGTACCCATAATAGTTGATGAATAGATTTTTGTTCGTTAATGTTCTAAGATCGAATCTAACAAATTCGAGGGGGGGGGGGCATTTCTCCCCTCCACACATGATGCAAGTCGACCATTCAAACGTTGAAGAAATATATTTCGAAGTTAGCTAGCAAAAGGAAGTCTCTTTGTTTAGAAAAAAAGCATAGGGCTCTTTTACAGTACCCAATACCACTCTTGGGTGGTATATGCTATAGACATGAATAATTTAGTAATTGCGACTACACGTCGCCGGTCGCCGTACAGAGACAAGAGATAGACGTCGGAAAAATGAGGAACATAGGGAAATTAATAAGATTGAGAGGGAAATAAAACGACAGGTCACGGTAAATTTGAATGATCGAATGAAAAATTACTTAATTAAATTAATTACAGTGATACCATTTATATTTCTTCCAATAATGTCCTTATACTAACTATATCACTCCCCATATACTACCTATATCACCGGTCCACGTTATAATGGTATATAATTTTTCTCAACTAATCAGAAGTTTATATACTACTCCTTTTTAACCGGTGGTATTGGGTACCGTAAAAGACCTCAAAGCATATATGCCTTCTCTTTATTCTTTACAACATATCGATATACGTACGACGTATACATGTCATATATATCGGTTTACTTAGTCGTACATCTGAGTAAGCCTACTTTTTCATCACAAGAATGTACACAAGAGAGTAAGGATGAGAGAGGAGCACGTCAGCCAAAACAAAGAAAAATTACGCTAGAGCGTTTTTTAATAACACATTTTATTTTACCTGTTCTTGCATTGTATGGATCAAATCTTCATGGCACTACTCGCACAATCGTCACACTTCAAACACTGGGTTCTAATAAGTGGCGCCTTTCAGCAGCATGTCTCTAAAGCAACAGTTCTAGTATCACTGTTATATTAAGATCCATGTTATTTATATCTCTTCCCTTGGTTTCCTTCAAACAAAATGGGTTATGATATGCTCCTTTCAGGACACCTAAAATATTAGATAACTGCATCGATATTGATTTGCAGAACATAAAGTAGAATCCATTCGCCCTCATGCGATGAATCTTTTTTATATAGTGGTAGCTTTAGTATGCAATATGTCCAAGCTGTCACTTGGCAATCTGACATAATTGTGTCTCCGTTCATAGAGATTGAAATTCATGTATTTTTTCAGCAGCGTTAGCACTGGCATGCTACTAGTGAAATATTAATCATAAAAAATAACTTCGGCATCATTTGAGATATGATGGAAATGCAATAGTTCAATTTATTTCAGTCAACGTGATGGAATAGTCAAAGCCAAAAAACTGAAGAGAGCTGAAGTATTATTTAATTAAAAAATAACTGCGGCACCGTTCACTTTATTAGCATCCCGAACAAACTAAAGAGAAGGTGAACAAGCAATCAAAGAACAGTCAACAGCCCGATTAAAACTCAGCTTAGTATAAAATATACGTATAGAAAAAAAAACCAGAGAGCACGTCCAATGTTCCGCGGCCGCCCAGGCCAGAGCGAAATAGCGAATGTACTCCCGCGAAGTACAGCAGTGCCAAATGGGTTTCTGGGCCAGGAGGGGAGACGATCCGCTATGGGCCAGGTTCCACGTGGGCTTGGAACGGGCCCTCAATCCACCCGAAAACTAGTATAAAAAAAACAATCCACCCCAAAACTCGGCCTGTCAAAGGAAGCATAAGGGCCCACTACGAGAGACATAAGCAGCTCTAACCCGGCCTCGGTCGTCCCGCCGAAACTACCACATTTCCCGCGCTAAACACCCGCCAATTTTCGCGGAGGCGGGAACATATCCCTCGCTTC
The DNA here is from genome assembly GCA_033239725.1 of Echinochloa phyllopogon. Classification (NCBI taxonomy): domain Eukaryota; kingdom Viridiplantae; phylum Streptophyta; class Magnoliopsida; order Poales; family Poaceae; genus Echinochloa; species Echinochloa phyllopogon. Next base: position 1,374,920 of record BTCW01000009.1, on the reverse strand, counting down.
CCTTCCACAATCTCGCAAAATCCATTTCCCATTGCCCTACCACCACCACAAAGAAATCCTCGGAGCCCAAGGACCGCCATGAAAGGGCGCGCGGTAAAGCTCCGTGAGGCGCACAAGTCGGGCTCGCCGGCTCTCTGCTCCGCCGCGTGGGCCCCCGGCGGGCAACATGTCGTCACCGCGTCCGCCGCCGACACCGCCGTCCTGATCCACGACGCCGCCGCGTTGCTCGCTGGCGGCAGGGGCTCTGGTTTGTCGGCGTTGGCCACGATCCGGCACCACAAGGACGGCGTCACGGCGATCGCAGTCGCACCGGGCCCCGGCGGCTCGCTGGCGTCCGGATCCATCGACCACTCCGTCAAGTTCTACACCTTCCCAGGTTCGTGGCCCTGATGCGCGCATCAGATCAGATCCGAGTCTTTCGTTTTGTTTTTCCATGGCAAGAAAGATTTGTGAGGCTTCGGATTTCTCGCAGAGGGGGAATTCCAGAGCAATGTTGCCCGATTCACCCTTCCGATTCGGTCACTTTGCTTCAACAAGAAGGGAACCCTGCTGGCTGCCGCAGGCGACGACGATGGCATCAAACTGATTGCGACCATCGACAACACCATCTCCAAGGTGCTCAAGGGCCACAAGGGCTCCGTGACCGGCCTGGCTTTTGACCCCAGGAACGATTACCTGGCTTCCGTCGACAGCTTCGGCACTGTCATCTATTGGGATCTTTGCATCGGCGGTGAGGCCCGCACCTTAACCCGCGTTGCTCCCACATTCCGTTCGGATAACTCGGTCAGGAATGTCCTGTGTTGGAGCCCTGATGGGCAGACCCTTGCTGTTCCCGGGTTGAGGAACAATGTGGTGCTGTATGATAGGGACACAGGCGAGGAGGTGTCCGTGCTGAAAGGAGATCATGAACAGCCAGTGTGCAGCCTGTGCTGGTCTCCGAATGGGCGATACCTTGCCACTGCTGGCCTGGATAGGCAAGTGCTCATCTGGGATGTGAAGTCAAGGCAGGACATTGAGAGACAGAAGTTTGATGAGAGGATATGCAGCTTGGCTTGGAAGCCAGATGGAAATGCTTTACTTCTGATTGATGTCATGGGCAGGTTTGGCATTTGGGAATCAGTCATACCTTCGACTATGAAATCACCTATCGAGGGTATACCAGACCACAACTCCACTAAGGTTCCTTTGTTTGACGACGACGACGACGATGATGATGAGAAGCCGTGTACCTCTGGTGGCTCGGAGGATGATATTGATGAAAGTCTTTGTGATTCAACTCCTTTCAGCCACAAGAGACTGAAGAGGAAGTCCACATTTGACGGAGACAGTGAAGATGAAGATTTAGTACATCAATTGGAATCATCCAAAAGAATGAAAGATAAGCATAAAGATAAAAAGGGGGATGCTGGGAAGGCAAGAGTCAATTCTGCAACTTCGGGGAGGCTGGTTACTGCAAGAATGCAAGATGCTTTCCAGCCTGCATCAACACCGCCTCAGCCTGGCATGCGAAATTTCCTCGCCTACAACATGCTTGGAAGTATTACTACTACTGAAAATGAGGGGCATTCGCATGTAGAGGTAAGGTCAGCTGTTACCTGTTGTTTCATAGTTATGCACCTTGCATGTGAATCAAGCCATCTGATGGTATTTCAATTCTTCCTTTTAGAGTGCAATAATTGTTTGTGCATTTTCCAGGTTGACTTTCATGACACAGGAAGAGGCCCTAGAGTTCCTTCCATGATGGACTATTTTGGTTTCACAATGGCTGCATTGAATGAATCAGGAAGTGTTTTTGCAAATCCATGCAAAGGTGACAAGAATATGAGCACCCTAATGTACCGCCCTTTCGGCAGTTGGGCTGGTAACAGTGAGGTACGTTACTAATATGTTGTGCTAAGGTTATACTAGTTCATCTATTCATTTTGATGCAAAAATGATTCTGTTGAAAATTAGTGGTCAATGAGATTTGAGGGGGAAGAAGTGAAGGCTGTGGCTCTTGGTGCTGGATGGGTTGCTGCAGTCACAAGCTTAAATTTTTTGCGCATTTTCACGGAAGGAGGCTTGCAGGTTATATTAACTTTCCTGAGATGTACATTTTAAATATATTATTATCTGTATAGTCTTACGAGTATTCTTGTCTGGGATTTAGCAAATATCTTTTTACTGAAAGGAAGCTCCTCCAGCTTAAATTAATTTTATATTCACCGCTTCAGCCTAGAGGATTTTTTTCTATCTAATATTATAAATTTATTGGACATCATTATACTAAGAAGAAAAATGGACACAAACCACTGCCTAGAGCTCCCTAAGACTGAAGTTTAGATATGTATTTAATGGCTGATAACAATTTTTTGGCACCAGTCTTTATTCCCACTCAAAGAACACAACCAAAAGGAAAAGGACACAAACAAACAAACCAGTCCATTGACAATGAAAGTTAAGGACTACTGGTGGTTTGATTGGTATTCTAACATTCAGTTTTTACAAGAAGACTGAATAGGGAAACAATTGCTGTAGATTCTCATAGAGATCTTGTAGTCTTGCAGAAGCTGACCATGTCATGTAGGGAAGGGCAATAGTTGGCTAAAACAGGGGAAAAGAGGAGTCCAATGAATTTAAGAGTCTGAGTAAGAAAGTCATGTAAGATTATAGAATTCAAACTCAAGTGGAGGTCAATGTAGTAGGAGGGTTGAGTCATAAATTATCAGGAGAGGTCAAGATAGACACAAGCAATGGACAAATACATCTCCATATTCCCAGTTGCTATTCCCAACACTCCTTATTTCTGTTTTCTACCGTCACTCCTTATTGCCAGCAATGTAACCTGCATTCTGCTCAATTCTTTAGTCAACATGCATCCAGGGGGTGACCCTACGTTGAGTTAGCCTGGTGCCAGTGCACCAGGGCAAGAAATTTTTTACCACTAGATAGGTTCATATCCACTGGTATAAATTTCTTTATGCTCCTTGACCTGTGCAAGGCCATAAATTTAGAGGTAGCTTCGCCCCTGAATGCATCTCACCTATCTCTTATGCAAGACAAAACAACATCACAACTCTAATCGAACAAATATATTTTTCTGCAGATGCATATCCTCTCAGTTAGTGGCCCAGTTGTTACAGCAGCAGGCCATGGGGATCAGCTAGCTATTGTATCTCATGCTTCCGATTGTCTGCCCTCAGGAGATCAGGTATTTGCCAGAATTTTAATTTACTTTAGTGCCAAGGATAGTGATCTTGATACACAATGTGCCAAAGCAACCTTATGGATTTAAGTAGTGACCTATCCTATTGCTTGCTACTTCTCTGTCAGAACTGAAATGATGTCGTAACTGATTAAATATTTGTGACTCGCATCGGCAGGTGCTGGATGTTAAGGTATTCAACATATCTGAAAGAGCAGAATCATTGTCTGGCCGCCTTCTTTTGACTCCATCATCCCAATTATCTTGGTTTGGATTCAGTGATAACGGCCAACTTAGTTCATATGATTCCAAGGTGTGTATGACCTACAAGTATGTTAGTATTGAACATAACTTTAGTGATATCCATATTGAGTGTCTATGGGCAACAAAATTTCCAGGGAATACTAAGGGTCTTTTCCAGTCAGTTTGGCGGAAGTTGGCTTCCAGTATTTAGGTATTGAATATTCATTCTGTACTGGATAAACACTCATGTTATTGCTAAAGCACAGAAAATCACTCTTATTCAATTTCAGTTCGGTCAAGGCAAGAAAATCTGAAGATGAAAGCCATTGGGTGGTAGGTTTGGATGCTAATAATATATTCTGCATTCTATGCAAATACCCTCAGTCTTATCCACAGGTATGATTTGTTTCTTTTCAGCTACATTTGTATCAGTGGAACTTTTTAACAACAGATAGTTCCAGCAAAAGGTTTTAGCTATGTAAAGTGGAAGGTTGAAACTTTGCTTTTGTGGTGTTACCTTCGTAATGAATTTGCAAACATGTAATTTGATTATCTTTATTGTGCTTATTTTGAGGTGCCATGCTAATTCCCCAAAAATAAAATTGTTGACTCTTTTGTCTCTCTTTCATCTTGAAAACTGAAATATATGTAATGCTCTAAATATTTGTTGGAAACTTGGGCAATAACCAATTTCTAGTTTCCTCACTTTAAATTACTTTGCCCTTTGACTTACCTGCTCCTGATCTTAGGTGATGCCCAAGCCTGTGCTAACCATACTTGAGCTTTCATTTCCCATTGCTTCATCTGATCTTGGTGCTGATAGTTTGGAAAGTGAGTTCATGATGAGGAAGCTACATCTGTCACAGGTTCATGCTGTTCCTTTCCAGTACCGTGCGTGTTATCTGTGTTCTGTGATCTGGTGATTAAAATTGCTGTCTATCTCAGATTCAAAAGAAGATGGATGAAATGGCTGTATTGGGTCTGGACACAACTGCCTATGACGATGAAGCATTCAACATGGAGGCTGGACTTGACCGCTGCATTTTGAGGCTCATCTCTAGCTGCTGCAGTGGTACCAGACTTGAACTAGCAAAACTCATAAATCACTGCTAATTTTAGCTTTCTATATGGAATTATTATTCTTATGTTTTTGTTTCCCAAAGGTGATAAGTTCGTTCGAGCTACTGAGCTTGCAAAATTATTGACACTAGAGAAGTCAATGAAGGGAGCACTAACATTAGTTACGCGGTTGAAACTTACCATCTTGCAAGAGAAGTTCAGCTCCATACTTGAGGTGAAGGCCACATGCCTTAATGTTCTACTTGAAACAGTCTATTTTCCAAACTTGATTTGTGTGCTTGTCTATAACACCTTGCTGAGTTTGGCTGATGGTTATAGAATATCATGTTTCAGGAGAGGACATTAAATGATAGGAAAAAAGCTGGAACAGTAGATTTTTGCTCCAATGCTACAATCGCAAGAAACACACCAGTGTTGACCTGTCATGCAACTCTACCTTCTATGTTTGTGCAAAATAGAAACATTATTCTGGAATCTTCATTACCCATACCAAATCCTGGCAATCAAGAAAGCAGGTTAATTGAACCAAAGCCAGGAGAACAAGCACCTGGAATTAATGGAAGTGCTCATAAAGTTTCACCTGCCTTTACTCCATTGGCTAAAGTACCCAAAAGCAGTGAAACAAAGAGGGACAGGAATGGAGCATCCAATGCAACTGTAGTCGATCAGAATAAAAAAGGAAGCATGGCTCAGATTGGGACGGAAATGACGAGCACGGAAGACCGCAATCAAGCAGAGCCTCAACGACCAGTTAACCCTTTTGCAAAATCGTCATCCAACAAAGAGCAGTCAGCATCCCTATTGGATTCCATAAAAAAGATGAAGGTTGAAACTGAAAAGGTTGAGAAACCTAATAGCAAAAGGTGACAGTGTAACTGTTTTCATGTATGTCAGTCATGGCCTGCAGGAGGCAATGAACTATTAGGAATCCATTTATACTAACATCTACAGTGCCTTTTCAGTTTTATTGTAATAACTTAGGTCAATTCACATGTTTGTGATGTCAGACATTGGTGGTGATCAGGCCTCACGGCTGCTGATGGTGGTGGTCTATTCACATGTTTGTGTAGAACTGAAGAAGGATAGTATTAGGGGTTTTTCCAGGCAAAAAAAGGGTTAGACTAGCAAAAAATGTTTAGCATTAATAAATCTCAATGCACAAAAACCTGCTCACACACAATTAGAACCTGCTCACACAAAATACATTAGCATTAAGATTTATTTATTTATATTAATGAAATAAGGTTTTAAGGTAAGAAAAAATAATTGCAAATCAAAGTATATTTCCAGCTTTTATCATTTCGATTTTTGGTAAAACTGTGGAATTGAAAGTTTTTTGGAGGTGTAGTATTCCATCACAACAAACTATACATTGTTAAGTAAGCCATTCCTTTGATCCTTTTGCCATCCATAAGCCATATATTGACCGGTAGCATAATAGCTGTCGAATACATTTTTTTCTTAGAGTTTTTAAGACGAATCTAAAAAATGTTGGGGGGGGGGGGGGGGGGGCATGTCTCCCCTCCACACATGATGCAAGTTGACCCATGATTCCAGTACTCTTAGAAAGATTTGATCCAAACATCTGTGGCCCTTGCACGGTTCCATACTTTCAAACGCTGTAGAACCTTTCCAAGCTACTAGATTTACACTCATATTTCGAAGTTAGCTAGCAGAAGGAAGCCTCTTTGCTCAGAAAGTATATATGTCTTCTCTTGTTCCTTACAACATATCACTAGACATACATCGAAGAAATCCTCTTTTATTTTTTAAGCGTGTCAATTTGCTAGGCCATACGTTAAAGGAAACCTCTTCTCAAAATGTGTCTCCCTTTTCCAATGTGTCACCATAGCCAAACCGGCCATATGTTGGAGAAAACCTCTTCTCCTTAGGCATGTCTTCATTTATTTCTGATAACATATATATCGGTTTACTTAGTCATACATCTGAGTAAGCCTACTTTTTTTCCCACAAGAACGTACTTGGTCCGTATTTCATTAAAAGAATAGAGCAAGAGTTACACGATGGATCCAGAAGAGTAAGGATGAGAGAGTACTTTGTTTTTTTATAACATATTTTATTTTACTTGTTGATCAAATCTTCATGGCACTTGTAGCATAGACACACTCCAAAACGCCGTGGCTCCCGCTTCTGGTGCATTGTTTAGATTCCAAATTCCACCTCTAAAGTTTACTATGCAAAAAGAAGATTCTTATCACATCAAAATATCGGCACATGCATGGAGTACTAAATATAGATGAAATAAAAAACTAATTGCATAGTTTTGTTGTACTCTACGAGACGAACATTTTGAGCCTAATTAATCAATTTGTGGATAATTTTTTACAAATACAAATGAAATACTACAATAACACACGCACTGTAAGGTGCCAAATTTGGAGTCAAATTTTACATCTAAACAAGGGCTCGATGGGTGTATGGACGCTTTGAAATCGTGGGCCTCATGCGGGACCTACTACTTCCAAACGCTGGGCCGGGCCGGACGGCAGAGGCCCAGTTTGATGACCTACACACTCTTGCTTGGCTGCAGAGCTGTGTCTGTTTGCTTGGGGTTGCTTAAGCCTGAAGACTTGAGACAGGCGAGCAGAGTGACAGTCAGCCAGCCCCAGCCAGAGGCAGTGGTGGATCAGTTCATTACTCTTTTTACTCCGCTTCAGTCAGAAGGCAACAACGCAAATGGAGGGAGTCGCGACGGGCCCGGCCCCCGGATCCCTGCACCAATTCGAGCGATTGTTCGAGGGCGATCACCACATCAGGATCGATGGATAGGCGTCACTGCCACCGTTCTTCTGCTGCTTTTGATGTGAAAAAAGAATCCGGCGACTGAAGAAGGCAAGGCACCTGCCACTGATCTGTAGGATGCTTGCCCCCATGCCGTGCTGTCGCCTCTGCCTCTGCCAATGCTTGCGGTGTGTCGTGCGTGTATATCAATCAAGTCTGGTTGCTGGGCACATGACACCGTTATCATGCCATTGCCAAGGTGGAACAAGGACCGGCAAGGCGCAGTACAAGCATACGAAACCGCATGCTGTACCTGAACCCGAGAATGGCAACAGGAGCATAATTGCCATCGCGTGATCGAGAAATCTCGCCACATCCACCTCAGCTGCTTCTCTGAATCCGGTAGTTGTGTACATTATTGCAAACAGTTCTAGAGGCCGGATGTACTACACCTTCGGTTCAGCAGCAAGCAGTTTTTTTTTTGAAATATGCAAGCAGTTTTTTTTAAAAGGAGGTTCAGCACGAGCACATACTACTATGACATTGGGAGGAAAAAAAGATGGCTGTAATCTGTGTCTTCAACGCGCAACAGTAAAATCACATGGCCATCGCATTGCTTGATCCCCACACATTGCATTCTGCGTATCTACGCGCATGGTTTCATCTTTTTCATCGTGCTGCACACGCACTGCCTCCATGGCATGAAAAGGTAGCAATCTCAGCAGCACCTCCGAGACTCTCTCTCAGCCAAGAAAGCAAACAAAGGCCTGCCTTTGCCCCCTCTCCATTCAGGAAGAAAAGTTTAGGGAAGGGTGAAAATTAAACAGCTTTCACCGTCACCGTTCATTCTCTTTGGTTGTGGTGCTGGTGCTGCATCTGCTAGACGCACCAACTCCCCTCCACTACTCCAACTGAACTTGTGGGAATCTCCTCGACCTGCAGACAGATGGAAATTCAGTGCGGCAACAAAGGGTGGTAAGAACAAAAGGGGGAGGGGAGATTCCCACGCACCGTAGCTAGTGCGTCTCCCTGAACGACAGACCACCTCGAGCATAAACCTAAAGCCTTTGCTTATTACCAGGGGCAAAAGAAATTAAACGATACATCTGCCACTGCAATGGGCATGGTGACAGTGTACCAGCACCACCTGATAGCTGCATGTGCCCTTCTAGACTGCTAGCGTGCTGCACAGCAACAAGAGCAAGGAAGGAATCAGCTCCCGTTCAGAATTTCAGATCGATCGTCATGCTGTCACACACAAAACAAAAGCAACCAAAAGAAACACACAAAAGCGACAGACAGGTCATACTGCACCCAGGAGAATGGAGGACGCGTCAGTTCGAGTGGTCGATCGCTTGATCGGCCAGTGGCGCCTGCCTGACAGCGGTGTGCGACCCATCTCTAGTTCGTTCGTCAGGATTAGTCAGTCGTAGCGGCACGACCGTAAGCAGACACCTCCATCGATCCTACCCGTGTACGTGTCTCTGCTTTGCGTAGCTGTGGTAGTCGCTAATGCCGTGGTTGTTGAGGCATCGTCGATCACGCGGCGATGGAGACGATCTCTGCAATCGGCATGACGACCGACGACTGTATCCTTAGCTCCAGCAGCAGGTGCAGTATCATCAGAAAGCTAATTGTGCCCTGACCGCGAGGGAAACCCGGCCTTTGATCTTGATCGGAATCGGACTAGTATAAATGCGCGATTAGTAAGCAGTTTTAACAGCACTCCTCCGTCCGGCCTCACGAGTCACGGCTCGATATGATCGCCATTGTCAACCGCGCGTAATTGCGATAGCCAGTGGCCCGTGAGTGGAATCAGCCGGGCCGCTGTCAACAGTCAAAGCCGGCTTACTGTCCATGGCTTATGGTTATGGCTACTCGCTGGTGCAGCAGGTCCATGCGTGCCTTGTGGACAAGAGAAGGAAGCAGCAGCTAGCCTCGATCTTCTCTGCAGAAGGCTGCCCTGCAGACGCCGAATCGGTAGTTGAGATGTTCAGTCAGGTTCAAGCATACACGTCTTAACCAGATTCGATTCTTCCATGCCATGGCCATGGCGCGCCCAACCCAACCTTTGGCCGCGTACCGCGACGTGGACGCACGTACCACACGACCACTATACGATTAGCAATATATATGCAGGTGATTTTTGGCCCTGGGCTATGGCATCATCGTAACATGTATAACGAGGGGGGATTTTTGGCGTGATTAGAGGCTAGAGGGGCGCCCGGCCTGATGGCGCACCGCCACCAACCAACCACGGCGGCGCACGGCTCCGGCTCACCCCAAGTGTGATTGGCCTACCGCATGCATGCAGATGCGGCTTGGCCGGGCTACCGCATCGCGACGCCGGCGATATCCTGCCTGCTACTCGATCTCTGCTCTCTAGTGCGTTGCGTACTCAACCGTACATGTTTCATGTTCTTCGCCTCGATCGAGGTTAGTTTACCCTGTGTGGTAAATCGAGCACGTGTACTACAGAAACCGTAAATAATTGAGCATTGGCACAAACAGCACTAATCTACCTTTTCATTTGTGGAATAGTTTCGTTGGGCCACCAGAATTTGGTAAAGATGAATACGGAGAACGTAGGAGCTCACCATTTCCCTGTCTCGACTTGAGATAACTTTGACCGCTGGTCGAAATTACCTTTCCGATGATTGAACATACAAAAGGTTTCGCACTACTACACTTGATAACTTTTTCTAAAGGAATCGACAAGTGACGATCACTTATAACAAAAAAAAAGATTGCCAAACAGACAAGTATTTTATAGATGAAGGTACTGCACCTTTTAAGGCAAATAGTTAAACTAAATCCCAACAAAGAGCAACCAAAACCAAACCGTTGGAAATGCTATAATTTTGCAAAAAGGTAGAGTAATGGGAATCAGACGTCGATCACCACTACTCCATCCGATCCGACATACAACTAAAGCCGTAGTACGCTACTGCACTGTGGACAAGTTAATACCTGGAGAAGGAGATCTACAGCAGCCATTGATCTCGCTTAGCTTTCCCTTCTGGAATTCCAGTGGGCTCCACAGGACATTGTCCTATCTCGTCAAGAAATCATTCTTTTTCCCCAGACTAACCGCCCTAGAAAACTCCAAAAAACCTGGCGCCAAATCACCCAATCCCAAACGCCAAAATCTCGTTAACTTGCATCACCAAAACGACCAGACCGATCCCAAAAAAGCCCCTACATTTCTTCCTTTTTAAAAGAGCAAAGCCCAGCCACGACCGGAAGGGGACTCTACGGTCTCTACAGAGTCTACACCATAGTCACAAAGTTCCCGGATCGATTGGGTCGAGGAACGGGATCGAGAATCGAGGGTTGATGTTTTATGAGATTGTGGTACGGAGGGGTATACCTCCTTGAGACGAAAATTCACAACATGGTACGTGAACCAAGGAGTGTCGGGTCGATGACCCCGGAACGAGGTATAGAAGAGTCAAGGAAAACAAAGGAAATAGAGAAAAAGATAAAAGAAAAGGGCTAGATGGGCTGCCAATTACTATGGTTTACATCATGTTAGAGCTACCAATTACTATGCTTTACATCTATGCTGCAACATCGTGTCTGCCTCGTGTTGGAGCTTCTCCACGGCGACCTCCAGGACCTTGATCCAGAGTTCATGACCCTACGGAGTGGGGACGATGATCCAGAGAAAATTGGGACGATGACCCATGGTGACCCCGACCCATGAATTGGAACGACGTTTCAGGGTCGAGGATAGCGCCACCGACCCCGTTTCACGTTACTATGGTCTACACATTGGTCTACACATAGGAAGAGTGAGAGAAGAGAGAGAAAAGCGTCGTCCTCTCTCCTCTCCTTTTCTCTCACCTCCAATCTCTCTCTCTCTCCCACCTCACGCAGCGGCATTAATGGATTCCGCAGCCGCGGTCACCTCCCACCCCCGCGTCCTCCTCCCGCCGCGGCGAGAACCCTAACGTGACGCCGCTCCTCGCGCCCTCGCACGGATCTTCCTCCGCGGCTCCCGTTTCCTCGAGGTGTTCTTGGGGGGAGAAAAAGGTCGCTGCTTTGGGAGCTTCGAGGGCGAGGGAGGCACGGCCCAATGCGGCTCGATCCGGATTGGTCTGCGTCGCGATTTTGCTCGGGTTGGGCGCTGGCTCGGTGAATCCCGCGCCGTTGACCCGCGCTGCTGTTGCTGCCTCGGTAAGGTTGGATCTTTATGGCGTTCTGTGGCATGGGTGTGGGTGACTTGTGGATTCTCGGAGTGGTTTGTGTTGGGGATTACCTGCATTCTGGTTAAATTCGTAGAGGCTTGCTGGTAGGATGCGGGAGTCAGCTCATAGTCCGAATCTTTTAGTTTCCTGCGACTTTTCGACTTTTTATGGGTCAATTCGAGATAAAGATTAGATTCTGGGAGCCCAGACTAGATGTTGGTGCTGTCCTGATTAGCTACCCTACCTGCATTTGGGCTAAATGTGTTTACCTCTCTTGTGTTCTGTTGATTTTTGTGTTTATACGAGCAGTTTTATCTGCAGGTTTTGATAGAGAGGAGAGATGGATGTGGAGAAACCAGCTTCAAAGGGGCATGGATTCTTTGGCCTCTTTGATTGGGGTAAAAAGTCGAAAAAGCGGCTTTTCGTTGCAAGCCCGAGCAGTTCTCCGGATCCGAGTAAGTAAATTTGCTATAGCAGAGCCACGTGATTGCTGGGTTACATCTTTTATGAGGGGTCTGGCTAAGTTTATATGCTAATTTATCTTTGCAGAGAATGCTGGAGATGGGAAAGATGTTGATGACAGTACACCAAGTACACAGTCAAATTCGGTGTGTGCTCTTGCCCTAATTTTCGTCATGTGCTGTTCGGGTGTGTTGCGTAATGTCCAGACTCCAGAATGACTAAAGCTCTGTGTGTGTTGCAGATCCTTGAAGATGCGCCTAGCTTGAAAGAAAACAGCGAGCATAGTTGCTCATCTTCAGTGATTGATGAAGAAGCTCAGGCGAGGAGGTGTCCCACTGTCGTGGCTAGGCTTATGGGTTTGGATTCCATGCCTGCGGCAAGCTCATCTGAATCCAATCCCATGCCATTAACAGTGCAACAACCCTTCCAAGCTAACAACCTTGATGATTTGACTGGCAGAAGTTATGTTGGCAGTCCCCATAAGATGCCAGGTAGTCCTATTGATCGGTTTAAAATGGAAGCACTGCCTCCAAGACTTGCCAAGAGGACATTGCCTCTTGCACAATATAAGTTATTGTCTCCCATGAAGAACCCTAATCATATACCCAGCAGAAATGCCGCTGATATAATGGAGGCAGCATCCCGGATCATTAGGCCTGGAGTTGAAAATATCAGCTCTTACAGAGTCCATGATGTTGGGCACGTGAATGCTGCACGTGCCTACAACCCAGGTGAGATCATAGGAATCCAACAGAGGTCACAGAAGCTAAATGACGCACTGAGGAAACGTGATGGCCCTGTGTCTAGGCCACCAAATGGAAAACCTTTGGAAGGAAGACTGAGAAGTTCAGAGGGCACATCGTCTTCTAGGATCTCACATGCAAATGGATGTGCTCCTGTTGGCCCAAAGGTCAAATCCGGCAATAGATCATCAAATGCTGCTCGAGTTATGCATTCCCAAGGAAAAGAAGGCACGAGAAAAGGCAGTAGAAGGCTTGAAACTCGCAGAAACCCTGAAAATAACTTGGTTGAGAGAAATGGGTTGAACCAACAAAAGGATAATAATCAAATGGGCACAACTAGTTCGTCCAGTGTGCTTGTGCCAAACAACAGAAGGCAGAATGCTATGGTCCCCAAACAAAAGGTGAATTCAAACCCAACAAACCCCAGCAGACAAAGGAGCAATGCTAATCAAATAAATGCATCTCCCAGAAAGGTCAGGGCAGCCAGCACATTTGCTGGAAACAGTACTCAAGCTAGCAGAAAGGTGGATTTGCAGCCAACTGCTCATGAAAATGTAAGAAATGCTCATGAAAATGTAAGAAATGATTCCATAGCCAAAGCAATCCCCAAGCCAAGAAGGTTACAAAACAGGAGAATGTACTCTGATACAAGCCAGTCAAGTGATAGTATTAACTCTGACAGAAGCCAGAGGCGGATTCGGCACAATATTGTGATAGATGAGCAATCGTCTTTTTCAACAAACAAAAAGAAAGTCAGCACTGAGATTGTTTCGTTCACGTTTACCTCACCAGTTGACAAATCATCACACGGCTCCCACCTCCCCAATCATTCAGTGGAAAAAAAAATTGTAGAGAATTTGAATGCAGTGTCAACATCAAGCAATACATCAAACATCAAACTAGATGTCATTGATGGCGATTATTTGGGGCTCCTGTTGGAGCAGAAATTGAGAGAGTTGACATCAGGGGTGAGGTCGCCCTACTGTAAGCCAACCAAAGGTGTTAAATTGTACGACAACTCAACAGCTCTGGAAGATACAGCATCAGCATGTGAAACATCTAGCATTGCTTCTACTGATTATGATAGGGAGTCGTTGCAATCTTTCAACGATGGAAAGGCTACTCACCCCCAGGCAGATCTTGCTACTAAAAATGGCCAGGTATGGCACATATGAGACTCAAGTGCACCTCTCCAGCCACACCCTTTTGTCAGGACCATCTTATGCGTATTAATTTCCTAGTTCTGAGCATATGATGATTGTTACTATATCAGATCAGAGTAAACCTGAAAGTGGATTACTTTATGTTTGTTTAGGCATATGCATTTCTCTCCATATAACACATTTAGTACCATATTTGCTTAGTTTATCTGATATTTGAAGTTTGGAAAGACATTTCTTTTTGTGAACGAAGGTTAGGAAGAATTCGGCTGTAGTGTAGCTGATGATACATCAAAACATACACGCATTTTATTCCTGCGCAAAAGGAGAGACATGTCTGCATTTGTCACCAGAAAAAAAGAGCTATGGAGTGATAGTTGTTCCTCTAATAGCCTGTGTGTTAATAATGGAAAATAACTTTTGTTAATGCTCATAATCAGTTCCCAGCCCCAATACTGCACCTCTTTATCTGGTAGTTTTGCTGCCAGAATTTACTTGGGCAGCAGAAAGGTGCATTTGGTAACAGTGCATATGTTTGTACAGTTGAATAGTTTAAATGATAATCTTTCTTTTTTTTCAGTACAATTAGGCTTCCATATACCTTTTCAGTAGATTAGGTCCCTTTTACATCTATTCTAAGGATGCAAACAACCAGATCAGAGCAAGTTAGAAGCTCTGAATCAAATGTCATAGATTGATATGTTTGAACTTTGAAGGGAAGTCATACTGGGTTAGGAGTGGTACAGTTAAACTTTTATATTTTACTGCCCAAAAGCTGTATACTGACACCAACATAAAGAGGACTGTGTTGATATTAATGTAGCCAGAACTTTTAAACATTAATCTATATGCTAACATATCTCCCTTTATTCAGTCATTTCAACCTGCGAAGTATGATCATGATGTCAAGGATCGAGCAGAGCTAGAGTGTCTTCACCTAAGTCCCCTCTCAACGTGGGAAGCTTCTATTTCGACGGAAACCTGCAGCTCATCAGAGAGCTGGAGGAGTGCAAATGGTAAATAGAGTAGTTTGGTGTTTTCTGTTACAGCAGCCATGGACCTTTCTCAAATCTTTTTTCTGTTTTACTTTTGCAGGAACAAGATTATTTAGTTCTACTGAAGGAGCAGCGACTTCTGATTCAACACACTTGAACAAATTCCTAGAAGTGGATGGCTCTTCAGAATATTCTGACACAGCCTCATCAATCACAGTGGCTACAGCAGAAATCCCTCGATCAGAAAGTAGCAGCTCATGTCATATGGATTATAGACAGGAGGTGGAGTTTATAAGAGAAATACTGAACTCTAGTTCCTCTTTTTTGGAGCGCTTTGGCAATTCAGATATTCTGGATCCACATCTGTTGGAAGACTTGAATGGCAATACAAGGTTGTTGGTTAGTGAAGACGGCAAAGGTTACAGATTGAGGCGGAGGCTGCTCTTTGACTGTGTCAATGAATTATTGACTGTGAAATGTGCGTACTACTTCAATGCTGGCTACGGATCATGGTTCATGGGGATGGCGGTCCTGCAGAACTTGTCCGCGGAAGAAACCCATCGAGAGATGACCAGCCTGAAGGTTGCCGAGGAGTGGATGGTGGACGAACTTGTGTACAGGGAAATGAGTGGCCCTCTGGGGAGCTGGGTTGATTTCAAGATGGATTCATACGAGGCTGGCGCAGACATAGCAGTGGAGTTGTTAGGTTTCTTGATCGATGAAGTGGTTGCTGATCTTCTGACTGGCTCGTTTTTATAGCAGGCGCTGATCCCCTCACTAACGATACCAGTTGACAGCCACAAGGTTTTTGTTCCATCTGTCGTCTTATACTGTATCCTGTACATCGGTAACTTGCTCGTGCAATTGTGTAGTGTTTATTAAGATGAAATGCTGCTAACTTACCATTGTCCAATGACTGGTTGATGTCTGCCTTGAGTGGGGAAAAAAATTCCACTCTTACCTGTTGACGGGCAATTCGAGCAGTTATGGTGAGAAATATCTATTTGATTCATTTAGGGTAGAATACTGGCTAGGTGTTGGTCAAATGGTCGTATATGTGTTGTCATGGTGCAAGAAAATAGTTGATGTAACTGGTTGATGGATATGAATGTAACTGGTACTCTATGCTTGTTTAAAGCGTTGAAGGTATGACTAGTTGTGAGAGGTGTGTGTTCTATGTGAAGTGGATCAATGCTGATGTCCTTTCGCCTGAGTGATAATCTAGTCAAGCTTCTATGTTCAGCTGTATACTGTACATCTCAGCAGTAAAAGGCAAGATCTGGTTGTACTTGCTGGTATTGCAGCGACACTGCTGTACTTGTGCTTTCAATTTTAGGTCATCATGATCACGAGATCAGGAATTACATTACATGCACGTAAAGAATGAATAGAATTGAGCTACTGTCAAAAACAAACAATTGGGGACTGAGCTACATCCTACACATGTGCACTGCTTGCTGCATCAGAACAACATCTAGAGATCGTTGATGAACTCCTCCACGAAGGCCGGGTCAAACTGCACGAAGGGCTTGGAGAGTATCAGCTCCACGTAGGCGTCATCCATCGGCGGGCACGCCAGGCCGCCGCACTTATCGTCGCTATCGTCGTCGTCGTCGTCAGTGAGTGGACTTTGTTGTGATGTGCTCAACTTGTCAGGGCTGACCTCGACCACGTCGTTGTCCGTAGATTGACCACCACCATGTGGTGACGTCGTCGTCTGGACGCACGGGACGGCGGCGTTTTCTTGCCGATGAGCGGCGGCGCGCGGGGAGCTGATTTCAAGATGTATTCATACCAGGACGGCGCAGACATAGCAGTGGAGCTGTTAGGCCAGTCTCAGTGGATGGTCATGGGAGCGTCATAGACATTAAATTTGATAACATGTACCAATAGTATTATGAGAGAGAAAAGAGAAGGGTCATGAAATGTGAGAGAAGAGTCATCACCCTCCACTGGCACAGTTCTTAAGATTCCAATCTAGTAACTGTGTCGATGACCCTCCCACTGAGACTGGCCTCCCACTGAGACTGGCCTTAGCTTCCTTGATCGATGAAGTGGTTGCTGATCTTCTGACTGGCTCGTTTTTATAGCAGGCGCCGATCCCCTCACTAACGATACCATACCAGTCGACAGCCACAAGATTTTGTTCCATTTGTCATCTTATACTGTATCTGTATATGGGTAACTTGCTTGTGCAATTGTCTAGTGTTTATTAAGATGAAATGTTGCTAACTTACCATTGTCCAATGACTGATTGATGGCTGCCATGAATGAGAAAAAAATTCCACTCCTGACCTATTTGACGGGCAATTTGAGCAGTTATGGTGAGAAATATTTATTTGCTTCATTTAGGGTAGAATACTGGCTAGGTGTTGGTCAAAGGGTTGCCGATGAGTTTGTCATGGTCCAAGGAAATAGCAGGATGTGCTACTTTTGCAAACCATGATCCAGGGATATGGATGTAACTGGTAGTGTATGCTTGTTTAAAGCCTTGAGGGTCTAAGTAACTGTATGAGAGGTGTTTTCTTTGTGAAGTGGATCAATACTGAAGTTCATTCTCCTGAGTGATAATCTGATCTAGCTTCTATGTTCAGTTGTATACATCTAAACCGTGAAAAAGGTAAGATTTGGTTGTACTCACTGGTATTGCAGCGAGTTGTCTTTGGTAGGTATCGTCTTCAGGAGATTCAAACCCCATTTGTATACCAAGATGAGTAAGATCATTGAGTAAAGTCTATGCCCTTGTTTAGTTCCCAACTTTGGGACCCCAAAGATGGGGTTTTGCAATCATTGTGGCACTATAGTATTTCGTTTGTATTTGTGAATAATTGTCCAAATATTTATTAACTAGGCTTAAAATGTTCGTTTCGCAGAGTACAACAAAACTGTGCAATTAGTTTTTGATTTCATCTACATTTAGTACTCCATGCATGTGCCGATATTTTGATGTGATGATGATCTTCTTTTTGCATAGTAAAATTTGGGGGTGAAATTTGGGCGCGCGCACACGCACAAAGATATTTTGCATTTTAATGTCTACAAGAAGCTGGCATGATTTATGGCTGAACGTATATCAGGGATTTCAAAATGCTAGATGCAAGCTCTTTAGCTCCTAGACCTATTTGGTTACTACTTGTTCACATATTCAGTTTCCATAATATATTGCTTTCATTCTCCGCTAACAAGTTTTACTTATATTGCACGGTTTTGACAATTTGACGCCTATTGCTTCGAGTGCTCGTAAAGGATGGACACTTTCTGGAACAGCTAACTAGATATATCTATATGGATCCCATATTTAGGACTATAAACTGAAAAGCATGCTGTAGAAAATTTCCTTAGGATCAATTTTCCAATGTGACCATGTCAGGTGGGAGGTGATCCACACAATCCTGTCGCAGTTATATGTTCTCCCGGGGTTTGCTTGGCTTGCTAGACGAAGCGGCGAGCATAGGCTGCTTGGTTAGGGAAGAGTAAAATGTAGGGGTCCTTCAACTTGTCCCGCCGTGTCAACTAGGTCTCTAAACTTTAAAAACGGCCATTTAGGTCCCGGATCTAAGTAAAGGGGTTCACTGGAGGTCCCAAACGCCAACGTGGCTGGCCACAGTGGAAAGACCATTGACCGGCCACATTCATTTTGCAAAAAAGTCCCCTGCTTTCATTCCTTCCAAACACAGGTCCCATCTTCTCCAGTTCCAGGTTGCTGTGGTTCTATGGCCGGCCTCAGGGGTCACTGTGCGGCACCCCATGGCCCTCGCAGGGCAGCTCCACCATCCCCGCCGCCGCACGGCAGCTCCATCATCTTTGCCCTCAGCGCCGCCGCAATCAAGAACGGCACTGCCGCGCCGGCGTTCGCCAGGGAGGCCTCCTCGCGTTCACCCTCCGCGGCGGCGGCTCCACTGAAAGTGCATCTAGGCATTTAATCAATTTTGATGATTAATGATAATATAAATTTAGATATAATGCTTTGAATGAGATATGCAGGGGTAAATCAAAAAGGAAAAAGAAAAGAAAAGTGTATGCATGGTGATTCAACCGGAGTTTGTCTTTGGAGGAAGATCTTGAACGATTTAAATTTGATTTCTTTTTCGAAATTGAGTATAGGACCACCGTACTATCAAGAGGGACATGTGATCGTGAATCATGTGAGTTTGATGCTCTAACACACTCTCAAACCTATCCCATAGCCACAGCGCCAAAACTCCTAGCAATTCTATTCAATCTCTGGTTGTCGGAAATTTCCGGCTCCCATCGGAAATTTCCGCTGGATGATCACCGTATATCCGAGCTGTTCTGTTGACCATCGGAAATCTCCGATGTACCGTGCAAATATACGGCAAATGCGACGGACATTTCCGGTAGTTTATCGAAAATTTCCGCCATAACTCGCCCCAACGGTCACATTTATGAGAGAGTTATATATACCCCTCACATACCTCACACCGGCTCTCTTGGTCCATTTGACGAACCCTAACACTTCCAAAGCCTCCAAGAGCTCTTCCAACATCCCTTGCTTCCATTCTCAAGTTGTGGTGGTGTGTTGGTTGAGGGACTTGAGCTAAGTGATCCAAGTTTCATCCTCTCCCTCTCTTGAGCATCAACTTTGTGGTTCTCGGTGATCTTGTTTGTTACTCTTGGGGATTATTCCCATAGACGGTTAGGTGTCACCAAGAGCATCCAAGCAAGCTTGTGGATTCACCTTGGAAGTTTGTATCACCCAATCCTTCGTGGATTTCATAGTAAGTAAGCTTAGCTCCTTTGTGGTGACTAAGTGGAGGAAAGTGGCTTGAAGTGAATAAGCCCGTCTTTCGTAGGCCCTCAACGGAGACGTAGCTCCTTTGTGGAGTGAACTTCGGGTTAAATCTTGTGTCTCTCTTTGTTATTGTTCATATTGTCCATATTGCTCTAAGTAGGCTTGCTCCACTTTGTCTCGATCTACTTATTTGTGAGGTTCTCACTGCAAGTAAAGTACTTAGAAGACCAACAACATCTAGTAGAACCTTTTGATTCATCTAGTTTGTTATACTTGCAAAGAAATTGATCTCGAATTGTGCAACACGCTTTCTACCGTAAATTTCCGGTACTAGTCGGAAATTTCCGGTGCTATAGCGGAAATTTCCGGTGGCTACCGGAAATTCCGGTGAATTTGATATTTTGTGGAGTTGTTTGTGATATTTTTCAGGAACGCCTATTCACCCCCCTCTAGGCATAGTGTTGATCCTTTCAGCCACCGAGATCCTCGCCGAGTCGTTCCCGGCGCTCGGGAGGACGCTGCAGCACGCGCCGTCGCACAATGCCGCGACCGCCGCCGAAGCGTTCGACTGCCTCGCCGCCGGCGAGCTCTGCACGGAGGAGGTGGAGCGGTCGGGCGGAGCGGTCAGTCAAGGCCATCTGTGGCCCGTGGACGGGTGGCTCTCCTACGCCGCGTACCACACCACTGCCGCTGACGCGCTCGAGATCGACCGCCGTGAGCCAAGGCGCCGCCGCCGGTGCCATTGCCGGCGATTCGCCGCGTTCGCCGTCCATCGGGGCGAGCCGAAGCAGCCACGACATTCACTGCGACGAGCTGAAGCACCGGGACCGAAGAAGCCCCTCCTCGTGAGGCTGCCGCCGCCGGACTTGGGCCACGGAGTCTGGCCATCCCGGTCGACGTTGGCCGGGGGCGGCGAGCTCCAGCTACGTGATGGCGACGAGGACAGTCGGCGGAGCTGCGGCTTGACGCGGAGAACCTCGAGGTGGTGATCTCCTTCGCTGGCGGTGACTGTGGCGGCCGGCCTCCGCAGCCCATGACCGGCGGCGGCGGCTTCACGGGGAGGGGCTCCTCTAGCGGCCGAACGACGAAGAGAAGTGGTGGTGGAGCTGCAGCTCGGCGAGGGGATGCTCCGAGAGGGCTCAACTTCGTCAGGCGTCGACCGAGGCGGTGAATCGGTGGTGGCCGCGGCTATGGCGGTGCTCGGCTCTGGCGGCGACGGAATTTGCGCGGCGCGAACAGGGGAGAGGGTGAGGGCGGCGGCTAGGGTAGCTGGACGCGGGGGCATCACCCGACCCCCGCCATCACCGGAGCACCTCCACGAGAGGACGCCGTCGCCGTCGGTAGTCCTCCGAGCCAAGCCGCGCCGGCGAATCCGATTCGCCGTTAGGGACCCGTGTTTGAAAGAAAAGAAAGGAAGGGGGCTTTTTGCAAGATGACCGCGGCTGGTCAATGGTCTTTCCCACCGTGGCTGGCAAGCCACGTGCGCGTTTGAGACCTCCAATGAACCCCTTTACGTAGATCTGGGACCTAAATGAACGTTTTTAAAGTTTAGGGACCTGGTTGACACGGCGGGACAAGTTTAGGGACCTGTAGTGCATTTTACTCGTTAGGGAATTAGTTAGAGAGTGGAAACCATAATTCAGAATCCATCTGGAACCATATGGTGGGAAGCTGCTGATTGGGTTGGCCCGGTTGGGTCCGGCTGCTGTACTTAATTAGGCCTTGGTTTCCAAATTTTACCTTAAATTTCACTATACAAAAAAAACAATTCTCATCACATCAAAATGTCGACACATGTATGAAGTATTAAATATAAATAAAATAAAAATTAATTGCACAGTTTTATTATACTTTGCTAGACGAATATTTTGAGCCTAATTAATTAATGTTCGGACAATTTTTCACAAACAAAATACTATAGTGACATAATGATTGCAAACATCCAAAGTTGAGATCTAAACAAGGCCTAGAAATAATTTGGCGTGGCTTTGATCTGGAGTTCGGACCGTGCTCTGCCAATGCGCTGGCCGCCTCCATGTCCAACCACCAGACACATCATGCAGCACCAACTTTCTCCACGAAATTCCACATCCGCAGTTCCCACCGAATCTTCTGCATGAACTCAGCAAACCCAGCACGCAAGCACCACAAATCCCCATCGAGCAGCACGCAAGCAGATACCAAATCCCGGAAAGCCAAATCTTCCTTCTCTATAGATGAGAGTAATCGGACGTTTAACAAGACTTGGTAGCACTTAATCCAAGCATAGCTCGAAAACAAACCATCCTGTTATTGTCAGAAAAACAAAGGCAAAATCTTTTTTTTTATATAAGAACATCAATTCAAAGGTCCCTCACTAGTTCCATAGTGTTTGCATCCTTGCAGCACATTCCAATCAAGCATCAAACTAAGTGCAATGCTGAAGCAGTAGACTTCGTATGACCCAATAAAGGGGCTTTAAGAATTACAAGATGCGATCTCCACACAAATCAACATTGCTTTCATATATCATATACTACTACTAAAAGGTAGATTACAGAAGTTGCATGGGAAATGTGGAAATAAATAACACAGGCAAAATGAACATTACCCTGCCAGTCTCCTTCAGCGCTGTGAGGAACACCAGAAGAAACAGCCCTGAGCTTACTCAGAACACCGGAAGATACAGCCCTGAGCTTACTCAGAACACCAAAATATGAAGTGCCGGGAAAATTTTATTCAGAGCACTGTCTCGATGCTTTCGTCGCCATCATAAATTCTGGACTTGTGGATAACCATCCGGAGATCGCATTTCCCATTGCCATGTCCCTTTGCATTGATGCCGGTGCCACTCCCAGGTTTGCCGCCTTTTTCACAAGCCAGCAACTCCACCCCAGTGAACACAGCAAGGTCAACATCAACTAACTGCTCACCCCACTGGTAGCTGTTCTTCAGCATAGTTTGGAAGAAGTCAAGGATGCACAACCTGCCAGAGCCCAAGTTGACGATTCCAGGCATTCCAAGCGGCTTCCAATCAGGCGGGTAATAATCCCCCCAAATGCCGCATAACTCAGGCTTCTCACCATTGAGGGCAGTGGAGAGGTCAGAAACACACGGGAGGCGATCCTCACTGAGGCCAAACCAGAGATTGAGCTCTGGGACATACTCAGCCTTGCCGAAGATGGGCAACTTCCAGTCCCCAAGGTGGCTCCACTCCATGCTGGAAGTATCAAAGCAGTATGTGCCAATAATGCCCGTGAAGGATATACAGAGGTGGGAACCACCACCGAGCACAGCATGAGAGCGGACACGGGCGTTCTCGTTGAAATCAGGCTTGAGGACGAAGGGCGGCGGCGGGAGAGAGTGACGGTACCAGACCTTTTTCTTTAACAGCTCCTTGTTAGGCATGGTGCAGACAAAGGCCTCGAACTGGCCTTTATCTGGGCTTGGCCTAGGTGCCTTCTCCATGATGTAAAGTCTGCCGCCGCCACCATCATCTTCTTGCTCGTCAGAGTCAGGAACGGAGAGGAAGATGGGACACCACTTGGGGGTGTGGAGGCTGGGCATGGTGAGGACGGCATGCTGGTCAGCGTCGTAGAGGAAGGCCAGGCCACAGTTGTCGGTGCAGATGATCTTGTTCTCGGAGAGACCAAAAAAGAACATCTTCCATTCATGGTTTTCAGCAAGAGGGTATGGATTTGGGTGGAAGTTGGCACTCTGCGGAGGGATCCTGATGCGTTCCATCCCGTGTAGATTTATTTTTCTCTGCTCTACTAGTGCCTTAGGGTAGAACAAGCGCTGGGTTGACAGGTCGATGCGACGAAGAGAATAAATGCCCCTCGTGCTGTTCAGGGTGACAAGGTTCAGAAACCGGCGGAGGCTCATTGTCGATTGGTTATCAGTCAATGAAGTGCAAAACCCCAGCGAGCGTCTGAATCCGGTATCCTGAAAGAAAACAGAAAAAAAGAAGAAATTAAAAATAAATTCAAACCTCAAAAAGTTCCCTACCTCGATAGATTTAAAATCCGATAGATAAATACCACGAGCAGCAGGATGGATCCAATCGAAATCGGCCCTGTGACCTTAAATCTGCATCAAAGTATGGGGTAGACGGCATAACACCAGTATCAAATACAATACATAGGGCCGAATCAAACATAGGACATGGGTTCATAATATTTTGCAATAAGAGTACCTTCCTAAACGCCGGAGGCTCGTCGCCGACTGAGCGGCCAACAATTGCTCCTAATGCTCCTATCGTCGAAGTATCCTGTTCAAACTAAACGAAAAAAAAAGAAAATAAGCCACCTTTCAATCCTCCCTTGTATCCCCGACAGATTTGAAATCGAAAAGAAAGAAAAAATACCAGAAAATGTCTCGACTGGGACGGATACAATCCAGAACGACCGTGTCACCTTCCTCAGATCTGCATAGAAGATGGGGTAGATGGCATCACACAAATCCCAAACATCATATACACACGAGATAATTATACAACACATAAAAGCGGCAGGGGGATTGCCTTTCGAGATAAACCTGGATGGAGCTGAAGCAGATCGAGATAAACCTGGATGGAGCTGAAGCAGATCGATGTACAAGCGGCGATGCCGGGCTTCTGGAGGAACAAGCGGTAAAACGGGCGAAGTCCTTCCCAACGCAGAGCACGGGTACTCGGGTATCAAATACCTTTCATTGGGCCCAAAATGCCGCCCTTCCTAAACAGAGTCGGCAATGGATGCTATATATAGGTGCACACGGTTTATTACTTTTATGGAATTTTTGGTGTGAGGATTGCCCGTGCTGAAATCTTGACATGTCTCGACGTGTTCCTCTCGACAATGTTACCAACACCAAACCCAATACCAAGACCAACAATACAAAGGATCGTCTTGTAGAGGTGCATGATGAGCCTATCAGGAATACTCAGGTCTACGAGACTGGTATGGTTCTTAATTCTTTACTTGGGGAAACACGGGTTGTACTTTGGAAACATGGTTTATATCTGTTTTGTTTACATGCTTTTTTATCCGGTACTGTCTTGGATGATGATGGAAAGTTGCAACGGAGGAGACAAGGGCAAAGAAAGAGATATGCAAACCGAAATCACAAATACACACGGGTGCCCCCCCCCCCCCCCCGTGTCCGAACCGGTACCCAGAACCCCAGCATCTGGGACAGGTAATACAACATCATGTGGTAGTAAGCATGCAAAATTGTGCAAAGCATGAGTTGGGGTATCTAGCATAAAATAACTTTAACGGCCGGTGCTTGGTTTTTTGCATATGCAGATTGTGTTGGTGCATCCCGACAAGATCGAATCAGGGCAAAGTATAGGAAAAGAAAATGTTATGACCTGACCAGAAATCTTCTAAGTTGGCGAGGAAACGGGTAAATTACGAGCGGGGTACAAAGTCGGATTCGCAGACGCCTGGTATCCCACGATATTTTATGTTATATATATAATCATAATAATCTATACTATAAAGATCCAAAACTTTTGAGGGTCGACGGGCCCACAATTCATTGAAACATTACCCCTGTTAAAAGAGTTTGAAGAAACAGCCAGTGGGAAAAAAAACCAACGCTTGCGTGGAATAATCGAGTTCGTAACCAATACGGTCTCCGGCCAATTATCTGTTATATTTTCTTTTAAACGTGCGTGTCGCACGTGCGTTCTTGCTAGTTTGAAAAAAAGACACGTAACAAAATAAAATTGAGTGATAATAACAACCTATATCACCTAGATTTTTTTTTGTGTTGTTAGGATTTATTATGAAACGTGACCCACCCCCACGTGAACTCTCCCTCGCCAGAGCACCTGTTTCCCAAATGACCTCTCCTCGGTGCAGCAAAATAAATACAATAGATGGAGAACAATCGGGTGCTCCACGGTCTACTATGGTATAAATCTCTGCTAGGATTAGGAGAACAATCACATATAATGTTAAGCTTTCTGCATTGCCTGTTTTAAATGGAAATCTGTGCTACATTCAGAACCTGCATGCAACACCATCAAATAAATACTCAAGAGAAAACTGAAGGTAGATTCTGGAGGGAAACATTAGCAACATATGCAAAGCCAATGCAGTAATCACACTGAACATGTAGAGGATGGTAGAAAGCATGGCATCACATCCAGACATATTTCCTGCCATATTTACTGAAATATGAAAAAAGGACTCAAGAATGGAAATCACATCTTAAGTCTTAACAATAAGATTTTCTACCTGTCACTCTGGGACCCGGCAAACAATAGATTATGAGAATTTGAACTGAAAACTGAAAAATTAAAAATGAACACCGCAAACTGTCAAAACCCTGTCTCGCTGTTGAACTTGAGCCCCAGTGAATGGCCACACTCGTGCTCCCGGCCGGGTCCTGAGAGCCTCTGCAATTGTCCAGCCTGCACTTGTTAATTTCAAATATGAATGAGTTGTAGTGCTTTGCCTAGAATGCTCAGGCAGTACTATTGGGACCTCGTCTTAATTAATTAGCTCTCTATTTACATCATCGATCTATCAGTAATAGATGCTAATATAAGTGATATGAGTAGTATCAGTACCGATCATTGTCGCACCATTACTTGCTTTGAGGCTTTAGCAAAAGAAGTAAACAATTGAAAACAAAGAGCATCAGAGACTATTTGTTTTCTCAGGTCTGACCACTTTTAGCGTAGTGGGGGTCTGTAGGAAAAAGGGAATAGAAAGAAAGAAAAAAATAGAAAGACATGTTTATAGGCTAGTAGATGAAAACAAATAACATGGCAGGAAATATGACTGAATGTATTAATGATCTTGACAAAAGAAAGCAAAATCACATGCATTGTCGTGTTAAATGGCAGTGCCACAGTGGCACAGGCTAGAACTAGCTGATGCATGAGTTTTTACCTGCACGCAAGTCTTAGTGCATAAGTGTCTATTAGAAAGTTTGTGCGCAATTGCCAAGATGTAAGATGACTTCGCAATGTTGTTGTTCGTGGGGGTGAGCGCCCGTAATCATTGCCCCGGTGTAGGCCAAATTGGCCGAACCTCGTTAACAAACATCTTGTGTTGTTTGCTTATGTGTTTTTTTTGGAGATGTGTGATTATGCTTGTGATTAGTGTTCCGTTTATTGATCAGGGGCTAACAATATATTTGTACTATTGGTGGTATTCCAACATGGATTTCTGGCGTGCTTACAGTTGCGGCCATAGGCTAGAATTTAGTTAGTTCATGATGAGAGGTTTACTGATTATAAAGTTGACAAGCACCGCCATGTTCTATGGATCAAACAGTATTATGTTTTTGTAGTTGGTTTCTATGAATCGGTATCATCTACTTGTAATCCATGGTGAGATTATTGATAGCATGTGCCATATCTTACTGAAAAATGCAAAAACAACCGATCAGGTCTTGTAGCCATGCAACGCAAAGAATACTGTCAACTTTGTCAGATATCTTAAAATGAATCTTTCTAAGAGTCTTCGTAACATCGATTATTCAGAGTGAGATGCGTGGCTTGTCAAGGCATGATGACCTGAACGGCTTGATCAGACCGAGACATACAAACAGCAATCCCTGTTTTGTAGAGACCAACATACAGCATTCATGTGCTGATCTCTGCTAATTCATAAACAGCAGGCAAATTTTCTAAGCTCCAAAAAGCATGAGCACTAAAGTGAATCAAGACAAGCATGGCCTTGTTTCCATTGTTTTCCGATTGTTCATCAATTCAATCTGATCAGAAATTTGAATATCCTGCCTCTTTGGCCATGATTGAAGTACTCCGTTGTCGACGCATGTCAACATGACCAGCCTTCATAATACTGCTGCTAAAATGTTACTAGATACATGGGTTCATGAGAAGTGCCCAAATAAGTAACTTGATTATGGGCTACATGACAGCCTTCATAATACTGCTGCTAAAATGTTACTAGATACATGGGTTCATGAAAAGTGCACAAATAAGTAACTTGATTATTGGCTGCCGAACAGAAACACTACTGGTAAAATAAGCTTTATACTGCACTGGGAAAGGCAGAGGAACAGCAAAGGATGAAAATCCTGGAGAGCTTTATTTAAGGCGGTGTGCTGATTCAGTCCAAGGAATATTCAGAGCACAGCCTCAATGGTTGCCGTGCGGCCTGACCTAAAGATTCCTGACTTGTGGTTGATCATACAAAGCCCTTTTCCTTTGCCACTGCCAGTGACAGCGCCATTGCCATTGCCATTGCCACAAGCCAGCAACTCCACCCCAGTGAGCACAGCAAATTTTTCATCAACTACGAGCTCCCCGGTCCAGTTGCATGTATCCTCGAGCATAGTTTGGAAGTAGTCAAGGATGCACAGCCTGCTAGAGCCCAGGCTGACGACTTGGGGCAGCCCAAGCGGCTTCCAATCAGGCGGGCAGTAATCATATCCTGAGACGCTACATAACTCCGGCTTCTCACCTTTAAGGGCAGAGGAGAGGTCAGAAACACACGGAACACGATCCTCGCTGAACCCAAACCAGAGATTGAGGTCCGGAAGATACTCAGCCTTGCCATGGAGAGGCAGCACCCAGTCACCAGCGTGGCTCCACTCTCTCGTTTCTGTGTTGAAGCAATAGGTGCCGATGCCCTTAAAGGACATGCACAAGTGGGAGCCACTACCAAGCACGCCGTGGGAGCAGATCCAGGTGCTCTTGTAACCTGGCTCAAGGACAAAGGGTGGCAGCGGAAGCAAGTGATGGCACCAAATCTTCTCGAAGCACAGTTCATCAGGCTTAGTGTAGACAAAGGCCTCAAACCGACCTTCTTTATCTGGGCACGGTCTGAGCGATTTCTCCATGATGTAGAGTCTGCCACCACCGCCTTCTTGCTCGTCGGGGTCAGGGATGGAGAAGGAGATGGGGCACCACTTGGGGCCGCGGAGACTGGGCATGATGAGGGAGGAATCCAAGCGTGCATCGTAGAGGAAGGAGAGGCCAGATTGGTCTGTGCAGATGAGCTTGTTCTCAGAAAGGCCGAAGCAATACATCTTTTCTCCATCGTCAGCACAAGGGGACGGATTTGGTTTGAAACTGACGCTCGGCGGCGGTATCTGTATGCTCTTCATATCTTGCAAATTTAATTTCTTCTGCTCTGCTGGAGTCGCAGGGTAGAACAAATGCTGGCGCGACATGTCCATCCGGCAAATTGAATAAATGCAGCACTGGCGGTTCAGCGTGACAAGATTCAGAAAACGCCGGAGGCTCATCGCCGACTGAGCGGCCAACAATTGCTCCTAATGCTCCTATCGTCGAAGTATCCTGTTCAAACTAAACGAAAAAAAAAGAAAATAAGCCACCTTTCAATCCTCCCTTGTATCCCCGACAGATTTGAAATCGAAAAGAAAGAAAAAATACCAGAAAATGTCTCGACTGGGACGGATACAATCCAGAACGACCGTGTCACCTTCCTCAGATCTGCATAGAAGATGGGGTAGATGGCATCACACAAATCCCAAACATCATATACACACGAGATAATTATACAACACATAAAAGCGGCAGGGGGATTGCCTTTCGAGATAAACCTGGATGGAGCTGAAGCAGATCGAGATAAAACTGGATGGAGCTGAAGCAGATCGATGTACAAGCGGCGATGCCGGGCTTCTGGAGGAACAAGCGGTAAAACGGGCGAAGTCCTTCCCAACGCAGAGCACGGGTACTCGGGCAGAACAGCGGCGGCCGGCGGAGGCCTTTGCCGTGCTATCTTCCTCCTCGTGTTCTTATATCGGTATCATCGGCCGTAAAATGGGCCGAAAGATATTTGGCCCGTATACGTCGTAAGAGGCCGACGCGGTGTTGGGCTGCTTTCCGGCTCGTTTCGCTCGTTGTCCCGTTTTTTCTTGGAAAAAGTCTATATTCTCTCCCTCAAATATCTTGAGAGTCTAACTTTACTCCCGTATGCCCATTCGTCCCATCTGCACGGTGTTCTGATGGCGGCGCGCGGCGAGGCTGAATGCGGCGGAGATTGAAGACACCGGCGGCCTGGTGCCGGAGCACCCTCTCCCAGCGGCCTACGATGAATCCTGGGCCGCAATTCACTGGGTGGAGTTCGGCGCGGATCCATGGCTGATGGAGCCTGGGGGAGGCTGCTGGCCTCCATGGCGATCGGAGGACCCAATGGTGCCGAGGGCTTCGAGTTGGAAGGTGTGCACCGGCTTCTTCATCCAGGGCCATGATAGCCACGAGGCGCCGGCAGCCAGCTTCTTCGTCGTCCGCCGACTAAATTGAGTAGTCGAGTGGCTGATTTACTTGGCACTATTGTCAGAATGTTTTCCTTGCTTCTTCAGTCATGTTCGCTGTTTGGTGATCAGCGTTCGAGCAGTGATTTGTTCTGGTATTGAAGCTACACTAGTGCCTCGTCTCTCTCGGGTGGCAACGGAGGAACTGCACACAATTCAACAACTCACGCTGAGCACTACCCTTTTGCCTGCTTTAGATGGTGTCCTTCGAGCTGACCTGCATACAAGGCCATCAAGCAGCATGGAACTGCTTCCTCCTTCTGCAGCTTTGAAAGGAAAAATCGTGCTCCTCCAAAGGTCCGGTTCTTTGGGTGGTTGATGGTTCAAGAGAGGAAAGTGCCGATACAATCTGAAGATCAAGACCATTGTTGCAGATGATTCTTGTCCCAATATGTAGCGTGTTTAGCAGAACTTTTCTCTACTTCACTCTGAGCCTCAATTATGTAATTGAGCTCCAGTGCAATGAATCAGGTGGGGAATTCTTTTCCCCTCCGCTGAACCCTCAAAAAAGAAAAACAAATGGTTGAATGGCTGCTTTTGCTTGGTGTCCATTCAATCTCTGTTTCAGGGGAGAGATACTGAACTGAACTAATTTCTTTGTTCAGTGGCGAGACATCATGCTGATCTGATTTTTCCTTTCTATGACTTACCAATAATAGTGTTTGAACTATAAGTATTCCAGTACTATAGTCTGTTTTTCTTTCTGTGACTTATCAATAATAGTTTGAACTGTATATATTTGTTTAGTTTGAACAATGAGCCCTTGGAACTGAAGGGGTAATGGATAGTCCAAATACTGAGTAGTCCGACGAACTACTATCATCGGCAGAGCCAAGATCAAACAATAAATCCACCTCATCTCCTCGAAAAGTCAGATTCCCGATTATGGATTATGAGAGTCATTTGACTTTTGAATTTCTCAAAATCGAGCCATGAAAATCGGCTATAACCTGAACAAACGGGCCTGTAGTAATGAGTGGGCACCGCTCTTTCAAAGCGCAAGAAGATTTCTTTTTTTTTTAAAAAAGCGCAAGATGATACAAAGGGAAACTGATGCTGTGATGCATGACTTTAGGATACTCAATTTCCAAGTACGTCATTCACAGATTATTTCTTTCTGGTCCTAGTTCAATGTGCAGATAGTGTTATATATACCATTAGTTGTTTAGTGTTAGCTGGTTCATTAAGAACAAGACAACTGAATTGTTGCAAGTAAATAATGAATTTTTTGAGAACGTGCGTAGCACGTTTTTCATTAAGAAGAAAAAGAATGTTATTGTTTACAAAGGCATTACGACCCGCTGCAAAGAGCGAGGAAGACAAAGAAAGGGAAAAACTAAACTCTAAGAAGCGTGATCAAGCTAGTGAAGCCCGCTCTAGCCCACACCCTGGCCTCCTCCAAAATCAAGGGGGCTAAGGCCACCGGCATAAGTGCAGCCCGATCATGCACCCTCCTATTACGTTCCTTCCAAAGCGACCAAGCGACCAACCATGCAAGTGAATCACATCCTTTGCGCCTCTCCTTCGACACTCTTTTGCGTGCACCCATCCACCACTCTGCGAATGAGCTGTCATGTTGAGGCGTAAGAATTTGAAGATCCACCTGTTGGAGCACTAAGAACCAGCACAGTCGGCTATGGACACAACCAATGAGGAGATGATCCAGAGTCTCACTATGTTGTGCACACAACGCACATTCATCTCTTTCGCGAAGGCCACGACGCCGTAGACGGTTCAAGGTCCAACAACGACCATGCAGAACCAGCCAACCAAAGACGCGGCATCTCGCCGGCGCCTGGGTCTTCCAAAGTTGCCGAGCCCCCAGTAAGGTAGTGCGACCAAAGAAGAATGCCCGATAAGCTGAGGCAGAAGTAAACTCCCCGTTGGCTGTCCATTTCCATATGAACCTGTCATGGGTGGTTGACAAGGATCGACCTTGCAGTAGGTCCCAAATTCGAAGAAATTGAACCAGGACCTGTACTGTGAGGGCATTCCTAATGTCCCTGATCCATCTTCGATCGGTTAAACCCTCCCGCACTGTTCGTGAATTTCTTAACCGCGGAGGCACGGCCAACCAAAGATTGGGGGCTAGTTGTCGAATAGAACAGCCGTTGATCCAGCTATCCCTCCAAAATAGAGCGGAGGCCCCATCTCCAACTTGCACTGTGACCGAAGCGTCAAAAAGTGCCATCGCGCGCCTATTTATATTAAATCGGAATCCTTTCCAAGTCTTGGCCTCATCTGTCCGTGCTAACCAGAGCCATCGTAACTTGAGGGCAATACCCATCAGTTGCAGATTAGGAATCCCCAAACCGCCTAAGTCCATAGGACAACAAACATTGATCCAAGCGACCGAGCAACGACCACCGGAAGCGACCTCTGTACCGTGCCACAAGAAACCTCTTACCAACGTCTCAATCACTTTAGAAGCCCAAGGGGCCACCGTAATTGCAGTAGCAATGTGGACTGGGATTGCACAAAGCGTGGACTTGGCCAAAGTAAGACGCCCACTTCGATTAAGCAACCTTCCTTTCCAAGTGGGGAGACGACCATCGACCTTATCGACCAAGGGTTGTAGAGCAGACTTTGGCAGCTTGGATATGGAAAGTGGGACCCCCAAATAAGTGCATGGAAATGTAGAAGTCTGACACTGCAAGATGTCTCTGGTAAGCATTAATTGACCTTCTGAGCAGTGGATGGGGTAGACCTGACTTTTTTCATAATTAGTCGCCAGCCCAGTGGCATCCTCAGAGCATACTAGAATTTCCTTGATCAGCTTGAGATCAAGAGCAACCGGTGACAGGAAAATAATCACATCATCTGCATAGAGTGAGACCTGATGTCTGATATGTGCAGAACCTAGAGGTTCAAAGAGGTCTTGATCATCTGATTTGGCGACCATTCTGTGTAAACATTCCATCACCAACACAAAGAGCATCGGTGATAAGGGATCCCCTTGTCGCAGGCCGCGACCATGACAAATCATGCGCCCCGGTATCCCATTCATCAGAACCTTGGTACTAGCTGTGGAGAGAATGGTGGAGATTCAATTTGTCCAAATCCGCGGACAGCCCACCGCGACCAGAAGCTCCAAAAGAAACACCCAGGAAACCGAGTCAAAAGCCTTGGCCAAGTCAATTTTGAGCATTAATTTTGCCGACTTCCTTGCCGCAATTGCTCTAGCGGCCCCCTGGACATAACGAAAGTTGTCCTGAATCTGTCGACCCTTTATGAAGGCACTCTGATTTGGCGAGATAAGAGCAGGCAAGTACGTTGCAAAGCGATTCGCCATTGCCTTGGAGAAAATCTTGCCGAAGCTATGAATTAGGCTGATTGGGCGGTAGTCCCCTAGAGAAGAGGGGACGTCCTTCTTCGGCAAGAGTGTCAAGAGTGCCTCATTGAGATGGTGGAAGCTTCGGCAGTCCAAAGAGGACAGAGCATCAAAGGCTCTTATGATATCCCCTTTAATGATTGGCCAAGCCGACTTGTAAAAGCGACCAGTGAAGCCATCTGGACCGGGGGATTTATCCAAAGGCATCTCCTTGATGACCGCCCAAATGTCCTCCTCCGTAAATGGATACCCAAGCCTGTCAAGATCAAGCCTTGGGAGTCCAAGTGCTTCAAAATTTAGAGAGCATGCCCTGTCCCTAGGAGATCCCATAATAGCATCAAAGTGATCAAAGGCAGCCGATGCCTTCTCCTCTTCTGCGACCAAAGTTCTGCCATTAACTTGGAGCGAGGCGATGTGGTTTTTCCGCCGGCGATGATTAGCGTGGAGATGGAATAATTTTGTGTTTGCATCGCCCTCTGTTAGCCATCACATGCTCGAATGCTGGCGTGCAATGGTGCGCTCAAGCGAGGTTAGGCCCAAGTAGAGTAATTTGAGAAATCTCCTAAGAGCAATTTTCGCGACCGAGAGCGACCGATGGTCCTGCGCTGCCTCCAACCTGAAGATTAGTTATTTAGCAACCTGAATTTGCGTGCGAATGCTCCCCACCGTCTTGGCGCTCCATCTCTTAAGACTTTTGGCTGTCTCTCATAGAAGGTGGTCAATAGTTTTGAGTGGATCAGCCATTGGTCGCGACCTAGACCAAGCCTCCTCCACTGCACCTAGATAACCCTCAAATCTAGGCCAAATGGCCTCGAAACGGAACCGACGTTTAGGGTGGAAACCATCATCAAGTTGCAAAAGTAATGGTGCATGATCAGAACAGCGAGTGGCCAAAGCCTGGAGAGAGCAGCGCGGAAAGATAGCTTCCCAATCAACCGTAACAAAAACCCTATCAATATGCTCCAGAGTTGGATGTGTCCTCTCGTTGCTCCATGCGAATAAGCGACGACGAAGAAAGATTTCTTTCAAATCCATGTCGTTGAGAAACCTACGAAAGCGACCCATCATGCGCCTGGACAGACGACCATTGTTCTTATCCGCTGCCTGGTATATGAGGTTGAAATCCCCACATAGCACCCATGGACCAGCCAAAGTGGCCCGGGTGGCAGCTAGCTCCTGTAAAAAAGCGACCTTGTCGGCATCCCCTTGTGGTCCATAAACCGATGTTAGCCACCAGGGGTCTCCTTGGACGCCTAGCAAGGTGACCTTGAGCGAGATCGAGTGAGTTCCCATAAGAGGGTTAGAGACCGACCAAATATGAACATTCCAAGCGATCAGAATACCACCTCGAGTTTGATTTGCTGGCAAAAAGACATAATCAAAATCCAAACCTAATGTAACACCCTAAAATAGCCCTATTTAAAATTTTCAGTAATTAATTAGTTATTTAATGTCTTGTTCATAATTATTATAGGCTAAATAAATAATTGAAAAATTTGCTGTGGGACACTCCACTTTTGTGAAATTAGCTGACACACTAAAATATTTTTTCTTTGCTGGCAAACACTAATTTCTTAGCTGAAACACACCGCCTAGTGTGTTGTGGCGAATAATTTTTTTTATAGTGTCCCACAGCAATATCGAAATCGAATAATGTCCTGTAGCAAAATTTGCCTAAATAATTTCTGGAAATTAAAATCAAATATAAGGTATAGAAACATTTTTGTTGCATCCATGCTGCTGCATTGAGTTTTGTATTGCTTGTGGTTCAAATGAGAGTTTAAATTTATTTAAATTTAAATTTGAATCAGTTTGTTTTGAGCCCTAGAAAAGTTGTTTAGGCTGGAGTTCACTTTCGCTCCCTGAACTCTTTCCTCGGTTCACTTATGCTCCCTCCTCTCTCCCTCCCGAATCAGCCCAGCTCCTTTTTCCCCTCGCGGCCCAACCCTCCGCGACAGCCCAACTCGCCTCGCTTCCCCCCGCGCGGCCCAAGCCCTTTTCGCTGTTGAAGTCCATTTCTGCTTCCTCAATTTTCTGGCCCGCTCCACTTTCGCTCCTCCAACTCCTTAGCGCAGCGCCGCTTGCAGCCCAGTACAGCGTCGTGGCCCAGCTCGGCCCAAGCCAATTCCCCTCTCCCGACCCGAAAACTTGCACCCTCCCTCAGCCAATGACACGTGGGCCCCGCCCGTCATCCCCTTCCTCCCGCCACCGAGCCGAGCTCGACTCGGCCTCGCGCCGCCGCTGCGGCCCAAGGCTTGAGCCATCACACGTGCCCCCGTGAGTCCTCTGAAGCTTCGCAGAAGCTTCCCGCTGCCGCTCCTTTCCTTCCGCGCCACCCTCCCCGAAAGGAAGGCTATCCCCCACGAAAGGAAGGGGAGCGCCGCCGGCCGCCGCCCCGATTCGGCGTGACCCGCACACCGAGGCCCCTGGCCACTATAAAACCCAGGCCCCCGGGACCTCCCAGCCCTCACACACCTTTCGCATCGAGCAACTCCTAGCCCCACGCCACCTCCTGCACCAGCGCCGCCGCCGCAGCTCTTCGAGCCCGCGCCGCCGCCGTCGGCCCGATGCTCCGGTGCGGCTCCGACCCCCTCGACACCTCGGGTAGCATCGCAGCGTGGTGAGCACCCTCTCGAACCCCGTTCCACTCACTCCCGTGCCCCGAAACCACGCCTCCACCACTCACCAACGCACATCTCCGCCGGTCGTCGTCGTGCGTCGCCTGTGCAGCCTCCTCGACGACGAGAACCCCATGGTTGCACCCGCCTTGTTCCCCTGAGTCCTTAGCGCCAGAACCTGACCCCAACCGAGCCCCGACGAGCGCGTTCCGCCTCTCCGGAGCTGGCCAGCCACCGGCAACCGCCGCGCACCACCCTCACAGCCCGGTTGTCGTCTTGGACACCCTAGGTGTTCTCGCTGTTTCTCCCTGGTTCCGTAGGTCCTAGCCGCGTCGTCTTTGGTGGTCCATAGCTCGAGTTTGGCCTCGCTCCGGCGAGCCTCCGCCGCCGCCCCTGACGTCGTCGTCGACCCTCCTTAACCCAGATCCGATCTCCACCATCAGATCCGCATCCGACGGCCCCCGTCGCGCCCCGCCCCAAGTCAAACAAACCTATACCGGTCAGCGCCGGTAACATTTGTTAAAGAGCCCCTCGCCTTTCAGGAAATTAACCCGCCATCCACAGTAGTGTAAAAGAAATTACATATAGGTCCTGTTTTATTCAAAAATCCCCTGACCTTTTAAACAATAGAACCTGCGATCCAGCCCTCGTCTTTTTGCGCTTAGGCCCTCCTGTTTTAACGCATATGATGAGGACATGACACACGTGCATAAATTCATGAGTGGTGCATGGAATGGAGAAGAAGGAGACCAACAAGGTTTTTCAAGTCAAAAAGAAGGCCCGAGGCTCATCCAATTCGAGTCCCCAAGGTGGAGGCCCAAAGAAACTCAAGTTCGTGTCCACCTCGGAGTCCATTAGCAGCCCGCACTAAATCGGTCGCCCAGGTCGCATACGGGCTCGGTTTTGGACGTTCTACATTTTCATGGAAAGCTAAGGAGATAATCTTTCCAATGACACTGGTCTCATGTCAAAATTCGTCCGGAGTCATCAGGAATCGACGAAACAAGTTGATGTCCAGAATCTGTCTCGGTGCTGCGTCGCCGTATTTTGGCCTCTGGGCCGTGTATCGTGTGAATGCCCATAGGGTGGCGCCCCCTCCAACCCTAGAACGCCCCTTTAGGCTATATAAACTCAGTAGCCGCCGTTGTTTAGACTTGGGTTTTGCTTAGATTAATCTGTCGAGAACAGTTTTGCCGTTATCGGTTTGTAGAACCCCAACTTTTGTGATTAATCATTCATCTACAGAGTCACTTCATATTGAGAGATGCATTCTTTCGAGTTCTTGCTTGTGTTCTTTGTTTCGCGGGCAGGGATTAGTCTTCTTGGCGAGGTCAACCGGGTTGTGACACGGTTGATAACCAGAGGAGTCGTGGTGCTAAGATTGCGGGGTTCGAGTTTGCTGACTTGAAGCCGGATCGGTGTGTTGCACTCCACCAAAAATGAGTTATCCTTCACCTGACGGAAGATCGGGCACCCTAGTTCCCATATTTTCCGCAACCTCGTGTTTCTTCGTGTTGTGCAGGGCCATCTTAGAGCACAAACAACGCCGAGGACGGCTTTTCGTCAAGAAGGGGAGGATGATGAGGACATGACACACATGCATATATTCATGAGTGGTGCATGGAATGGAGAAGAAGGAGACCAACAAGGTTTTTCAAGTCAAAAAGAAGGCACGAGGCTCATCCGATTCGAGTCCCCAAGGTGGAGGCCCAAAGAAACTCAAGTTCGTGTCCACCTCGGAGTCCATGAGCAGCCCGCACTAGATCGGTCACCCAGGTCGCATACGGGCTCGGTTTTGGACGTTCTACATTTTCATGGAAAGCTAAGGAGATAAGCTTTCCAATGACACTGGTCTCATGTCAAAATTCATCTGGAGTCATCGGGAATCGATGAAACAAGTTGACGTCCAGATTCTGTCTCGGTGCTGCATCGCCGTATTTTGGCCTTTGGGCCATGTATCGTGTGGATGCCCATAGGGGGGCGCCCCCTCCAACCCTAGAATTCCCCTTTAGGCTATATAAACTCAGTAGCCGCCGTTGTTTAGACTTGGGTTTTGCTTAGATTAATGTGTCGAGAACAGTTTCGCCGTTATCGGTTTGTAGAACCCCAACTTTTGTGATTAATCATTCATCTGCAGAGTCACTTCATGTTGAGAGCTACATTCTTTCGAGTTCTTGCTTGTGTTCTTCGTTTCGCGAGCAGGGATTAGCCTTCTTGGCGAGGTCAACCGGGTTGTGACACGGTTGATAACTAGAGGAGTCGTGGTGCTAAGATTGCGGGGTTCGAGTTTGCTGACTTGAAGCCGGATCGGTGTGTTGCACTCCACCAAAAACGAGTTATCCTTCACCTGACAGAAGATCGGGCACCCTAGTTCTCATATTTTCCGCAACCTCGTGTTTCTTCGTGTTGTGCAGGGCCATGTTAGAGCACAAACAACGCCGAGGACGACTTTTTGTCAAGAAAGGGAGGATGATGAGGACATGACACACATGCATATATTCATGAGTGGTGCATGGAATGGAGAAGAAGGAGACCAACAAGGTTTTTCAAGTCAAAAAGAAGGCCCGAGGCTCATCTGATTCCAGTCCCCAAGGTGGAGGCCCAAAGAAACTCAAGTTCGTGTTCACCTCGGAGTCCATGAGCAGCCCACACTAAATCGGTCCCCCAGGTCACATACGGGCTCGGTTTTGGACATTCTACATTTGCATGGAAAGCTAAGGAGATAAGCTTTCCAATGACACTGGTCTCATATCAAAATTCGTCCAGAGTCATCGGGAATCGATGAAACAAGTTGACGTCCAGAATCTGTCTCGGTGCTGCGTCGCCATATTTTAGCCTTTGGGTCGTGTATCGTGTGGATGCCCATAGGGGGGCGCCCCCTCCAACCCTAGAAAGCCCCTTTATGCTATATAAACTCAGTAGCCGCCGTTGTTTAGACTTGAGTTTTGCTTAGATTAATCTGTCGAGAACAGTTTTGCCGTTATCGGTTTGTAGAACCCCAACTTTTGTGATTAATCATTCATCTTCAGAGTCACTTCATATTGAGAGCTGCATTCTTTCGAGTTCTTGCTTATGTTCTTCGTTTCGCGGGCAGGGATTAGCCTTCTTGGCGAGGTCAACCGGGTTGTCACACGGTTGATAACCAGAGGAGTCGTGGTGCTAAGATTGCGGGGTTCGAGTTTGTTGACTTGAAGCCGGATCGTTGTGTTGCACTCCACCTAAAACGAGTTATCCTTCACCGGACGGAAGATCGGGCACCCTAGTTCCGATCAGCATAATTACGTATAGGTCCTCAATTTTTCGCAAATAGAAACGCCATAACTTTCTCGTTTTAGCT
Source organism: Echinochloa phyllopogon (assembly GCA_033239725.1). Taxonomy (NCBI): domain Eukaryota; kingdom Viridiplantae; phylum Streptophyta; class Magnoliopsida; order Poales; family Poaceae; genus Echinochloa; species Echinochloa phyllopogon. Next base: position 1,335,855 of record BTCW01000009.1, on the reverse strand, counting down.
CCGATTAGTGTGATTTTTGCGCTCACGTGTTCGTAGCGAAGTGTAGAATAGCTTTAAAACCTTCTTTTGTTCTGTTTCTACTGTTTGGTATACTGTTTCTAATAGAATACCTTTGTTTGCATGTATTGGCTTGTGTGGATGCTTGTGTGGTGATTCGTGTCCAGTCGGTGAGCCTTTGGCGTTGGACTTTGAGTTCGAGGACTTTCAGGAGCCGGACTCGCAGCAGCAGCAGCAGCACTTTGAGGAAGGCAAGTCATAGCACGGACAATCCTTGCTACCTACCCACTTGTATTTAATCATTTAATTCATACATGCATGTGTCTAAATTGATGTACCTTTAAGGTTGTACCTAGTCTTATTTACCTTGTCCTTGTTTACCTCGGGTTTATTGCATATGGGTAGAACTTTGCTAAGCGCAGCTACTGTCACCTCTATTTAATTGTTAACTTTAATTTAATGGTCCACTTCAACTTTAATGTTAAAACTTGCTTTTTAGCAACATGGATCAGGTAGCTAGAGCATGTGCTGTGTGCTTTGCTCTAGCGTCTCCCTCTAAGGACCGGTTCTTAAAGCGGCAACCCAGGAGCCTGTCGCCACCGCCAGAACTATCATGGCTCTGGTCTTGGACAAGTAGCATGTACGACTCTAGCTTGACAGTGGTTACCGACGGGCCGACGGCGTTGTGGGAGGCAAGGCGCGGGGTGTTTTCCCGATTCCACCGAGGACGGTAGTCCCGTCGGCTAGATCCCGTTAGACCCAGTCCCGTGTTGGGAGTCTCAGTGATTGAGAACTCCGCACGTTGCGCATTGATGGGTGCGATACCCGCGCTCTGGACGCCATCGACCCCCTCATGGTGTGACTCCGTGGGCGTAAGTCGATCTCGGTGCCTAAGGACTCACCACCTTATAGTACCCCAGCGGCTACTGTCTTGTTAGGGTGTCTTGTGAAAAGCCTCGTAGCGTCCCTATGCGATCACACCTCGGAAGTGTGGTTTAAGAGGTTTGACCACCTCGGCATGGTTGGGTTTAAAGTTCATTTGAGCTTTTACGTGACTGGTGGGTAAAGGGCGAAACCTCTGCCGAGTATGAATCTATCATGATAGCCTTGCTCAGGGTCACGAGCGGCCTGGATCCTTTTTTATTAGAAGATGATGTTTATTTATGCTTAATGTCACTTACATTTTATTAATTGGGTTGCAATCTGGGATTAATACACTTGTAGTAACTTGGATAATGTTAAAATGAACCAACTAAAAGTGCTAATGCAGTTAAGCCGTGTCTAGCCTTTTTGAGCCTTCATAACCCGTGCTATACTTGCTAAGTAATCATGTTACTTACACTTGCTATTTATTCAACAAAATCCCGGACGGGTAACAGATTGGGATGTGCATGAGTCTGCTGCTGAGTTTCCAGAAGATCTACCGTACTTCTGAGTTGCGTTCTCCCAGTCAGAGTCCCTGTGGAGTGCGGCTTCATTAGAGAGAGTTATTAGTCTTCCGCTGTATTGATTAGTTTATTTATGATGGACTCTGATGTAAAACTCTATTTATTCGAGTAATATATTCAGTATATATTCTTTGTTTACCATATTTGTTTGCTATATGTGTACTGTGACTTCCTGAGCACACATATGGCCACATTCGGGTTTCTGTGTAAATCCGGGTGTGACACCTAACATATCAACCATGAGATTCCTTGGTACATCAGCGAGCTTGGTTTCCTGCAGACAGGGCAGAGAAACCCTCTCCGACCTAGTCAGATCCCTGACAGCATTACATCTAGCCTGACTATTCAGGCCACGAACATTCCAAATTACAATGTTTTCATTCATCATCATTCAAGAAGGCTACCAAACGACCAAAAAGAAAACTCCTACACCAAGCCTGGGTCCAACCTCTCGACCTCCTCAGAAAAGATCTCCTGAACAGCTGCCTGCTGCTCCTCGTCCTCTAGTAGGCAACACTACCCTCCTGCTAGGAGCGACCCGCCGAAGAGCTCCCGAAGGGCCTCACAGAGCTGATCTGAGAGACCGGTGGCGAACAACCTAATGTACTCCGCGAAGGAATCAGCATCTGGAGCCATAAAAAAGGTCACGAGACCTAGTAAATAATGAATCACGAGAGCAGGAATTACATGCAAGTAATAAGAATGAATAAAAGGTCCTCCGGACCTAAAAAATGCGAACAATACGAACCGGGACTAATAAATTATTTGTTTTGGGTCAAAATCTAACCGGGAGAGAGTGGATGGAAAGTGATTTCTCTACTAGTAGCACTGTCAGATCAAAACAATAATACTTGTTTACAACTTGCATGTGTTGCTCCGAGGCTGAGCTACACGTAGTACACTTGTACTTGATGCGCTGATGAACTCCTGCAAGACGGCCGGGTCAAACTGCACGAAGGGCTTCGAGAGTACAACATCAGTTCCACGTAGGCGTCGTGTCCATCGGCGGACCGGCAGGCCGCACGTATGTATCGTCATCGTCATCAACATCAACTCATCATCAACGAGTGGACTTTGTGATGTGCTCATGCACAGTCGGGCGCCCAAGCACTCCACATCAACTTGTCAGCGCTGACCTTGACCACGTCGCTGTCCGTAGATTGACCACCATGCCGCGCGTGACGTCATCGTGTAGCTGGTGGATGCACGAGACGGCGCGGCGTTTTCTTGCTTGCCGATGATGAGCGGCGCAAGGCGGCGGCGCGCGGGGAGCTGATGAACCCAATAAGAGCTCGTCGAGGCTGATCTCCGTTAGGTCGTCGTCATCGCCTGTCTTCTTCCTCTGGCGCTGCGGCGGGCTCGCCTCCCATCTCATCGTTGTCGCCGGATAGCATCTCCATCTCGGTCTCTAGGATCTGAGCGAACGACATGGCGCCCTCGTCGGCGGCGGCCTCATGGCTCATCGATCTGCTGCTTCATCTCACTCTCCAGGATCTGCGCAAACAGCATGGCGGCGGCGGCGGCGTCCTCGTCCGTGGCTCACTACCGGAGACAGGTAATTTGCCGTGCGCCTGGGGCGCACAGCAAAGACCCTTAAACGCACGGCAAAGCCTTTTCCGTGCGCATTTTGCCCATACACACGGCAAAGGCTGCACGGCAAAATAAAGTGCAGACGACACAGATTCCTACGATCCAATATCAGAATTGAGAATCCTGGTACTGGGGTAAGTAGTGTTTCAGTGGTTTTCCTTATGTCTTAGTAAAATATGTAAATATTCCGCAAGCGCACAGAATCACCGTTGTAGCACTTCACCTGGGAGTATCCCGACGTATCGTAATTTATATTTCCACAGGGAAGCTTTGGCAAGAATACTAGTGAACAGATATTCGAGACTATCAGAGAATGGTACACGACTAGACAAGACAGGGGAATAACGGTATTGGATAGGAGTGGATATACCGGACACACAGCTCAAGGGATACTCAGATAAGGGAGAGAAGAGATAGATAGCTGGGAGGACAACGAGAAGAGATAGAGGACTCCTGGATACTTTATCTACCTATGTCACTCAAGTTTAGAGATACAACGGCTAAAGAGCCAGCACTAGAAGGTCTGGGTTAACTCTAATGCCTTAGCTTCGGGACAAAGGAACATATGGCATACAGAAAGGGGTGAGAAGGGGTGCCACCAACTCCTCACTGGGGGATCCTACAGACCGGAACTAACGTGATGGACTACAAAGATCGGAAGGGATGTCACCACCTTACGGCTACCACCTCCGTTGCGTCGGGGGCAAACTAAGGCCACTGGCTAGTCTAGGAACCACTCCTACACTAGTCAACAACTACTCACTTTGCTAGCAAGAGCAAGCAACCTTGTCAATACTCTTGGTGACAATTCACCTCAAGTATCAAGCAAGATTGAAGAACCAGCCAAGACAAAGACTTAAACAAGAACTAGAAGCACTAGAACTAGAACTGACTATAGTCTAAACAAGATATAGATGCAACTAGAATAAAGTAGAAGCATGCTATAAATGACAGAGGCAAAGGGATAAAGATAACTATATTGATAACTCAAAGTCTTACAAAAGGAAAAAGTAAAAGATATAAGAGCTTATACCAAAGCTTCTGAAGACGACTCCGGAACCTCCGAGGCACAGCTCGACTCAACTCTAACTCCCAACTAAACTATCCTAACTCTACTAGAACAAGTGGAATGAAAGAGCTCATTAGCTTGGTGTGTCTCATACAAGTGATCTGCCACTGCTTAAATAGGTGTCCAAGGCGGTTGAGGAGGGGTACCGGCCAAGGGAGCCAGGGGGGTACCCCCTGGGGATTCGGGCGAACTCCCCGGTTCGGCCGAACCCTGGGATCCACCGCCTTGGCTCTGGACGGCTTGGATGCTCCCCTGGAGGCGGTTGCTGCACTGGGGTCGGTTCGGCCGAAGGCCTGGGTTCGGCCGAACCGGGCCTGGCCCGTGGCCGGCCCCCCAGCACCGCCTCTGGTCCTGGGCTGCTTTGGGCTGCCTCCTCTTGTTGGTCTTCGTGTTGGTTTAGGCCCAGAGGTGATGTGGCATCTGTCCAAGTGGCTTGCACGTTTGTCGCTTGGTCATCGCTGACGTGGGCGACTCCTGGTGTCATGTACGGCTCAGGGGTTAATCGGTCGAACGTGTCGTTCGGCCGATTTGGTCATTTCCGGCCCTTGTAACGCGTATTTCGTGTCATTGTACCTGCACAAGTAGAACTCACCAAAGCTCATGGAACTTTATTAAAAATAAAACTTAAGTACATGAAATGTTGCATAAAGCCTCATTTATTCCCGAGTATTGGTGGTCGGATTTGGGTTGTAACGACCGCCAACAAGCTCCCCCAAGCTTAGACCTTTGCTCGTCCTCGAGCAAAGATAGAAACTTAGGCTCGGTGGATCAGGAGTTGCTACAATGTCATTTCTTTTGCAGGTAACTTTATAAACAACTAGTGCTCAAAAATACTTGAATCATAGGCAAAGTTTCAATTCACCATTTTACCAATGGGGCTTATAGCATTCTCCTTATCTTGGGCGGTTGAAAGGATGAAAAATTTGAATTCAGTTTTATTCCACTCTACTCTTTTCGGGATCCCATCTCGGAGTTTTTTTACAAGTTTTGAAAACTATAAATTGTTCCTCAATTAGCACACTCAATCACTCAAGTGTATTTAAATCCTCACAAAGGCCTGTGCCTTCTTTTCATCCTTACATCTAATATGGCTTTTTGTGTGGCTCAGGGACAAAGGATGAAGGCATGCATGTATCTTATATTTTTCTAAGTCAAAGACAGGATCTCTGAGGAAACAAATCACTATGTGTATGGAATGGATGGAGTGGAATATGGTGGAATGGACTATGGTGGAACTCCTTGGGATGAATCTCCCTCTCCTTGATTTATTTTCGAGACCATGGGCTATCATTTTATTCTCATATTTTGACCATGTCACTTGGCATGCTTTTCTTTTTCTCTTTCTTTTTGCCATGCTCTTTGGCATGCTTTTCTTTTTCTCTTTATTTTTGTCTTGCTTCTTTGGCATGCTTTTCTTTTTGCATAGCCCATGTCTCTATCAAGAATATTTGGAGAGGGAAATCATAGAACATGGAGCATTTATTTTTGTGGATGAATGATGGAAACTGGTTGCTAACTCCTAGTGTAGGAATTGCAAGTGAGAGGTGGTGTGTACGTGAATCTCGATCTCTAAGAATATGAAAGCTTCACTCAAAGGTCACAACAATTTGACAAAGCTCACTAAGATAACAAGCAACATATGAGTAGAAATTTTCAACTAAGCTTATCATATGGCTCTGGTAGGTATTTTGACCAATGAGGAACTTGTTTCATTTTGAAAGCATAAATCTCTGAGATTTTCACCGTACTAAGAGCAGAAATAGAACTTAACCAAATTCTCACTATATCAATCCCCACAACAACTTAGACTTGAAATAACGCATGTGCTCCCACAAGGTTTTCAGGTTCATTTTTACTCATGCCAATTAACTCAAGCATTATTAAGCAACTAGTTGAAACAAAGTACTTGCAAAATTAATGACAGAGCAACTATTCATCATTTCCAAGGTGAGAGGCATATGATTCATTCCATGCATAGTTGGGAGTTACTTTATTCGAAGGAAAATATTTTTGGCATTTTTTTAGATGCAAGGGAAATGAAAACTGTAAAATCAAAGTGCTGGGTAGATGCTGAACATACCTGATGGGGTCCTCCCCCAAGCTTGGACTTTTCACTGGTAAGGTTGAAATCTTGAGAAGAAGTCCGACATCTGCTTCGTCTGCTCCTGGATGTCATGCTGGATGGATGCCACCATCCCGCTATTCTCTTGATGGTACTGAGAATGACGGTCTAGCGTATCTTGCATGTCTTGGGTCCGGTTGTCGATGACATCGATCCGGTCGGAGATGTAAGAGAACTCCCGACCGTAGTCGTAGCCTCCGGGGTCAGCAAAGCGTGCGGACTAAGAGTACCCAGGGAACTTAGGCTGGGAGGCACTGCCGTACCTCCCTGCATACCAACCCTGGGAGTACTCGGAGTCCGTACTCTGAGCATAGTCCCAGCGACTTGAGGCGAAGTAGTCGTGTCCTGGGACTGTCCAGAGCCTCCTGCTCTAGATGTCCCAGCACCACCGTATGCGTCGTATGCTGCCTCGAAAGCAGACGTGTGTCGGTGCGGCACTGTTGGTGAAGTTGCTGGCTCCTGTGAGGTGACGAGCCCGGCATCACGCCTGGCTCGTCCTCTCGTGAATGGTCCTTCTCCTGCAATACTATGCCGAGCGGGCTCTCTCTAAGGAGGACAGTCTTCCGACTCGGTACTCATGTGAAGGGTTAGTTTAGTATTGGTATACAACTTTAGTGTTGCGCAAGGTAGAGGCACTTCGGTTGTATACCCACGATAAATCATAACCAACGTTGCATCAGGTGCCCGTCATATCATGTGGGCTTGCACAAAGTGCTCGACATCCACGACGGAACGCGCTATCTCAATGTACGTGAGCTGGGCGCCCTGAAGAACGCCCAGGTGGTTAGCAAGGCGAGTGACTAGAGAAGTCATTGCCATGCCACCAACACGAGGAATATGAGACAGCCAATGATCGACCATTTCCTTCACAGGAGAAATAGGGATTTTCTTAAACATGGCATAAAGAATCCGCAACTCAACTGTGTTTACGGGGCGTACATCTGCCCGGGGGAACACCGTCATAGCCACCCAACGATGCATGAAACGCAAAGTGGGGTTATGAATACCGTTCGTGCGAGGTGCATGATAGTTGGTGCTTCCCGAAACTTTTTTCCAAAGCGCGGCCCGATCGAACTTTTTCAAAGCTTTGTTCGGGTCTAGTGAACAACGACTTGCAAACCCGAGACCCGAACTGAAATCCCTCCAAGAGCAAAAGAACTCTTGGTTGAAAAATCAAAAGCGAATCCCCCCCATTTTCCGGAACCAAAGTCGAAAGAAATTCGAGGGTGAGTAGGTACGAACCTTCCTCGTTGATGTGCCAGAAATTTTCCCAGCCAATGGCATGGAAAATCTCTGGGAACTCCTCGTCCATACCCGTACTTCTGAGCAAGTCCCGCTCGAAGGCACGGGTGTGCTCGAATTCCTTCAATCGTAGCAGATTGAAGGTGTTCCGCTCCTACTCCGTCCGGAGGATGATGTCGTTCTCAGCGAGGAGCTACCGGGCCGGAGGTGTGGCATAGCCCCACTCCGAACCAGCTGCTTGCTCGTTAGTGTCCATCCGGCTCGAGCCTCGGGACGGAGCTGGGGAACTCCCAGCATCGTCCGATCATCGGCCTAGCCGGGCAGAACGACGGAGTGAAGTGAAGTGCACGACAACTACCCGAAAAACTGAGCATGAGAGGAAAGCACCAGAAAAATCGAGTCAGTCGTCCGAGAAAGTTAGTTGTTCTTGCGGGGATGAGAACCACCACAAAAGGTTAGTCGTTCTTGTGGGTGTCGGAGACCACCACAAATACGTCCAGAATTTCAGCACAAAGATCACAACAAAAGCAAAATATTTTTTAGGATTTTCTAGTGATGCAAGGGAACCAAAATTTGAGCAAGATCTTTGGGAAGAACTTGATAAAAGAACTAGAGCAAGAAAATGAGAGAGAGATCTTCTGGTAAAATTTTCTGAGTGAGCAAGTGTGGGAGAAGCAAGCAAGCAAGGCCAGCATTTATAGGCCAAGGGAGAGGGCATGCCCTGGTTCGGCCGAATGGCCTTGTTCAGCCGAACCAGGCATGTGTGGCCTGGCCACTACCCTCTGAGTGGAGCACTCTCCCTTGCTTAGATTTCACGCAATTTTTGTGTGGCCTGCACTTACAATGGTCATGTGAGTGAAATTTAGTGGTAGGTAAGATGCAAATTTGACATGACCAAAGTGGATTTTAGTGGAGTCACCCCCATGCTGCCATGTTTGTGATAATTGGTGAGTGTGCAGCCATTTTTAGTGGGGTAGACATGTTTGGTGCTGGTTGGTGGTGATGGTAAATAAATGGAGATGTTCTAGAAGGGGTGAAAATGATGAAAGTTACAAATTACACCCTTTCTAATTAAAATTCAGCTCGATGGCCGGACACAAGGCATGCACCACCGCCGAATGGATCTCACCTATACGGGCTCAATGGCGATCTTCGCCTCCTCCTCCGATCCGAGTGCGCCCAAGATGCCCTCCTCTTCCCCTTTAAACTTAACAAGTAGTACATGTAAAATTGAGAGACATGACAAGTTCAAATTATATATCGACAATGCTAAATTTAACTACAATGTCTCAAATTATATATTTACAATTCAATATCTAAAATTATATATCAACAATTCTATATCTATAATGTCAATTTAATTTAACTAAACAACTAAATTAACAATATAACTACATTTGCTAATGCTAACTAATTTAGTTAATACATTTGCTAATAATAACTAAATTTGCTAATACTAACTACATTGGCTAATGCTATTATAACTATATAAACTAAACAAATAAATTAGCTAAACAAAAAAATACTTGTGGCCGGTGTCGGGGAGGAGCAACCGTGGCCGGCGGCGGAGGGTCGCGGCCTCAGCGGGAGGAGGGCAGCCAGGGGCCGGACGGCCACGGCCGACGGCGGGCCGGGCGCAGCAGGGCCGGGCCGGGGGCGACGTCGGGGTGGGGCGTCGGGGCCGGCAGCGGCGTCGGGCGGCGGGGTCGGTGGCGGGCGGCGGCGTCGGGCGGCGGCCGGCGACGGGGTCGGGGGCGGGAGGAGGCCGGCGACGGGGTCGGGGGCGGGAGGAGGCCGGCGGCGTCGCGGCGGCGGCGAGACAAGTGTGTGGTGTGCGTGCGTGCGTGGTGTGTGGCCGGCCGCGGGCCGCACCACTTATTAGGGTACGCATGTTTGTCGTGCCTCAGATGTGGGACGCACGGCAAACATTTTCGAATTTTCGGTTTTCCACAGGCGCCGGTTATTCTCGGGCTCAAAAAATAAAATAAAAAAGAGAGCTGGCAAACAGTCCTTTTTGCCGTGTGTCCAAGTCAAGGCTCACGGCAAACACTCCTTTTTGTCGTGCGCCTGTGAATACTACGCACGGCAAACCTTTAATTCATCATTTCATGCACCACAATTACTAGTTAACACATAACTATATATTTAAATTCTTCATTCTAATTCTAATGTAAACATTTACACTGAGCTCTAAAGTTACATGACTATAATTTTAACAACATTTTACTATATTTTTCATGAACTTATTGTTCAAGTTTCCTTTTTGTGCATTTAAAATTCCGAATTGTCGTTAAATATATACTAAAATTATAAAATGAATGCGAAAAAATATCATAAATTAAAAAAAGACTATATATGTTGTATGTTCACAATAGAAAAAGTTTTAAAGTCAAACTTTATTTTGAAAATTTTTCTAAGACCGTAAACATGATCACTTCACTCTAACACTCCTAAACTTCTCGTGAGATGTTTCGATTTTGAACACTATATGTAACGAATTGTTCAAATCCTTGTCAGTGATTTACCACAACCTCCACATAGGATATCATGTGTTCTGAACAAATTTCATATTTTTCAAACTTTGTTTTCATTTTATATAATTAAAAAACAATTCAATTGCACGTGAATCTTCACGCATAGATAATAAAATGTTCAGAATTGAATATAATTTCATTGGCAAGGTCTTAAAAATGACTCAATTATATGAATATGATTTTTTCCTGAACTTTATCCTATTATTTCATGCACCTGTAGTTCAAATTTGACTTCAACGAAATAAATCCTTTAAAGGACGAAAAATTCTTAAAAATAGTCAACATATCGAGAAATGTATATAATTAGAGTATGTAGTATAAAATAACGTTTGTGTAGTAGACAAATAGAAATCGACACAAAAATCAAACTTTTATTTGAAACTTTGCCTGCACTAGTGGGAAACGCACGACAAACATACATGTTTGTGTTTGCCGTGCGCCGCATCTAAACGCACGGCAAATGTGTTTTTTTGCCGTGCGCTTCCCGGGGCACGCACGGCAAATCACTTGCACGTGCACAACACGTGCCCGTCCGTTACCAGAGCCATGGACGACCGTTGGTGCCAAGCGCGTGCACAGCACGTGACGCATCTTTGCCGTGCGCTCTCCCTGCGGCGCACGGCAAAGTGTTGATGTTTGCCGTGTGCCCTGGTGGCGCGCACGGCGAAGCTTAACGGCCGTCGCTCGCAGACCGGCGGCCAGCATCTCCGTGCACGTGCTACAAATTTTTGCCGTGAGCAGCTGCAGCGACACACGACAAAGATATGATTTGCCGTGAGCTGTGTCTTTGACGCACGGCAAAGTAGCTTTATGCAGTGCGCTTTGCTTTTGCGGTGCGTCTTGCGTTTGGCGCACGGCAAAGATGGTGTTTGCCGTGCGCCCGATATTTAGCGCACGGCAAACGTCAAGGCGCACGGCATACTGCCGTTCTCCGGTAGTGGCTGCTGCTGGGGGCGCTGCCGCGATCTGGTTGGAGGAGCCTCATCATCATCATCAGGGTGTTGGATGGCGAGGTGCATCGCGGTGGCGCCATGAGATGTGCTGCTGGCAGCTAGGGGGATGAGTTGCGTCGAGTCGAGCCCTAGACCGACTAGACAAGCTATTCGATCGGCATCGACGGGATGAGAAGGATGGATATGGATGTGATCGATGATGGATCTCGATCCTAGTCTCCTCGTTGTCCTAACCCTAGTCTCCTCCCCTCGGCGGACGGCGGCCGGCAGCGACCACACATACACCTGATCGAGCTGCTCGCGGTACGCTGCTTGTTGATCCAGTCCGCTTCTGAGAATTTCTTGCGCTCCCCAATCCGGTCCGGATAGTCCTCGATCGATAGGCAGTATTTGTTTTCTGGATATCTCGATCTATTTCTTAGTACATCATTCACGCAGATTATTCTTCTCTCGTGCAGATAGTGTTATCTTTAGCATCGTTCGTTTATCATTAGCTGTTTAGCGTACGTGAGCAGGTTCATTAAGAACAAGACGACTGAATCAACTGAACAACAGCAGCACAGCAGCAGCAATGCATGCTTAGCTTTATTAGATCATGATCACGAGATCAGGTATTACATTACATGCAAGTTAAGAATGAACGGAATATAACGCTGTCGGAAACAAACAATACACATTCACTGATTCACAACTAGCTGCTTGTTGCTCTGGGGCCTGAGCTACATCCTAGTATCCTACACGTACACGACTCGTTGATGAACTTCTCCACGAAGGCCGGGTCAAACCGCACGAAGGGCTTGGAGAGTATCAGATCCACGTAGGCGTCATCCATCGGCGGGCACGCCAGGCCGCACGTATCGTCGTCGTCGTTAGTGAGTGGACTTTGTGATGTGCTCATGCACAGGCCGGGCGCCGAAGCACGGAAGCCCATCAACTTGTCAGGGCTGACCTTGACCACGTCGTTGTCCGTAGATTGACCACCATGCGGTGGCGACGTCGTCGTCTGGACGCACGGGACGGCGGCGTTTTCTTGCCGATGATGAGCGGCGGCGGACGGCGGCGGCGCGCGGGGAGCTGATGAAGAACCCAGTAAGAACTCGTCGAGGCTGATCTCCGTCACGTCGTCGTCGTCGTTTTCCTCCGGCGCCGCGGCGGGCTCGCCTCCCGTCGTCTCATCGTGGTCGTCGGTCGCCGCATAGCATCTCCATCTCGGTCTCCAGAACCCGCGCGAACGACATGGCGTCCTCGTCGGCGGCGGCGGCGGCATCCTGGCTCATCATCATCTGCTGCTCCATCTCGCTCTCCAGGGTCTGCGCGAACAGCATGGCGGCGGCGTCCTCGTCCGTCGCCTGCTGCTGCTGCTGGCGGCGCTGCCGCGATCTGGTTGGAACAGCCTCGTCATCATCGGGGTGTTGGACGGCGTCCGCCGCCTTCCTCTTGCGGCCCGACGACGATGGCGACGTGCATCGCGGCAGCGCCATGAGACGTGCTAGCTACTCGATCGATCGGCGTCGACGGGATGAGAAGGATGATGGGTGTGATCGATGATGGATCTCGATCGGTGGTCGTCGCTCGTTCTCGACGAGGACGGGAGATGGATCGGAATCGGGTCGGAGGGAGAAGAGAAGGAAGAAGATAGGTTGTTGTTGAGGGCGGCAGCTACCGGCACGTACTGCTGGATTGATGGGGCGCCTTTTATCTGATCAGCCAGCAAGGGAAGGAGGCTGCGGTGGGATTCAATTCGATTCGATCAATGGCGGCAAATTAAATTAAACCAATTCGATTCGGTATTGGTCTGGTGCGAGGCGCGCGTGCCACGTACGCAGCACACATGCCACCAGCGTCGGCGATTATATATATATCACAAGTGATTATTGCAACCATCCGTGCGGTGTGGGACGGCGTCGGAAGATGGCGCTTGCGGCAACGGTAATGAGAGGCGACTCGGCTTGTAGCGGACCGCGGCGGTTGGTTTTCAGCTTGGCTGAGCCTTTTTGGTGCGGTACAACGTCGTAAGACGGCACAGGCGACAACCTTGGGGTGCGGCTCGAAGGCAGCGGTTTCGTGCGGGGGAAAGCAACGCGGTGAATCTGACCAACGGCGTCGGTCTGGTTGGCTGGTGAGGTGTTTTGGAGGTGGGGCATCATGCTCGCTACCTTGATGGCAACACAAGGAACGAATCCGGAGCATGGTGGTGTGGCGGATGTGGCGATGCCCCCGCGCAAGAGAGGAGGCGTCCGACGACGGATAAGGCGAGGCCCCCGCGCGTTGTTTTGCTCGGATTCGGCGTTTTTCATCCCGTCGGACAGGTCCTGCATGGTTGCAACGCCCAACGAAGGCATCTACCTCCTTTGTTTTCTCTATTAGCGTCGGATCACGCGCGAAGTTCGGATGTATGTAAGGGTGTGATGGGTGTGGTACGTGGGTGGGAGCTGCGGTTCTGATCTCTTCGCTGTTTTGGTGTGTAGTTTGCGGCCGGTGAGTGGTTGTGAGCGGTACCCCGCGTTGATGTACCAATCCAACCGGGCGAGTTTTAGTTTTTTTTCTTTCTTTTCTGTTTCCTGCATATGGCCTCCCAGGGTCGTAGACTTATATTTTGTATGCTATATCGATGAAACACGTCTTCTGCGGTTCGTTCAAAAAAAAATACTATACGTTGCTGCGATGATTGGTCGGAACTCGGAAGTCGGATTTAAACAGAATACGGAGTAGTCTTTATTTCCTTCTCTGGCCGAACTACTGCGCCGTTCGATTTCATGACTTGGTGAGGCCGTAGTGCGGCCTGTCCACCCCTCGAGACATAATAACCCTAGTCTCCTCATCGTCACATAGCATCCTCATCCTCGGCGGCGGCGGCGGCGTCGGAGTCGGCGGCCGGCAGCGACCACACATACACCTGATCGAGCTGCTCGCGGTACGCTGCTTGATCAAGTCCGCTTCTGAGATTTTCTGGTGCTCCACAATCCCGGATAGATCGATCGATAGGCAGTATTTCTTTTCTGGATATCTAAGTTCGTTTTATGTGTTCATGCTCCTCGCTCTAGTTGGTCGCGGTGCCAATATCATGGCTGACGGGGACGGGGACAAGCTGATCAAGTACGCTTACGGGCGGAATTGGCAGGGGAAGAAGGACGACATGGATAAGGTGGAAAGAAAGAAGCTTGGAAAAAAGAGGAACATGGAAAGAAAGAAGTTCGAACAATTGAGGAACCTGGAAAGAAAGAAGATGTCAGATGCGGTGCTAGTGGACGGTTTGTTTTTTTAGTAAAATTCAGTGAAATTGTTTTGTTCTTTTTGAGAATTTTAAGTACTCTTCGTACGTTTTTCTGTGTTAGCTAGTGTTCATGTTCATGACATATTGACACACAAGGATCTGAAGCATGAAAACAAAATATTCATTGTTTTACAGGTAAGCTTGATTGGAAGAAGATCACTGCTTTGTGTCCAGAGCATCTCTATGCGCTGCGAGCAGATGTGAACATACGTAAAAAGGACTCGTGGGAGGAACGGGTGGTGAAAGTTCTTCACCTAGTTCGTTTGCACCAGATCACCGAATATGATCCTGTGCAATGTTTTCCTGTCCAAACACGTTTCTGCATATATAACTTGGCATACTTCGACTTTGAGAAAGAGTGTAAGTGTATATATATATATGTTTACAACCATTTCATTAAGCTGCTTTTGCTGTTGATTTGATAGGCTTGTGTGAGATCCAATTATGCAATATATGTTGTCTGGTTTATTTTCTGTGCACATCATATATATGCACTGTTCTCGTGAGTTTATCGATTATATCCAAGTAATAAATCGTCTAACCAATTAATTTATTCATCACAATATCACATGCATTACTCTACATGCACTGTTTTCCTGCACTCCCACTTCTGATACAGCACATAAACAAATATTCAATTTTCTCATATAGTACTTTTAAGAAACACTGATGATGGGCTACATGGGAAAACTGCAAAAGAAAAGGACACCAAAGGATTTAGCCTTTTTTTCAACTTCATATCTGCATTTAAAATGTCATATTCAAAAAATTATATGTACCCCCTAAGTGGTCTTATATGCTCAAATTGCATCTGCATGGAATTTTTTATTAATGTTATTGCCTTAATGTGCAGCTAAAGCCATGCCTGGGCCACCACCATTTCTCGAGCTAAATTCATACGACCATATGCTGTTGGAGAGTTCAGTCAACATTGTTTCTTTGACAATATGTGAATCTGATATGGACTATCCAATCAAAATATTTGGCACTGTGCTTGCAAGGGATGAAGTTGACTACAAGTGTGTCTATCTGTTCAAGCGTGACAAGGATGATGCTCAAGTCATAAACTCCCCGGTGTGTATTCATTTCTCTATCTCCAAGACGTTACTAGCTTATCTACTAAACCAATACATGAACAGTTTATATATTTTTTACTATAGTTATTCACTT
The DNA here is from genome assembly GCA_033239725.1 of Echinochloa phyllopogon. Classification (NCBI taxonomy): domain Eukaryota; kingdom Viridiplantae; phylum Streptophyta; class Magnoliopsida; order Poales; family Poaceae; genus Echinochloa; species Echinochloa phyllopogon. Next base: position 1,320,456 of record BTCW01000009.1, on the reverse strand, counting down.
ACATGTTTTATCTAAATCTCGAGATTTCTAGGAGTATTGAAGTTTATGGTGGCTAGAGCATGTGTGCATGGTTTCCCACTAAGTTGCCACTGGTTGAAACTACATTTTCATGTCCAGATATACTGACTCCCTCCATGGTCTACACTTGTGCAGGAGGATATGCTAACCCTGACAGATCCATGTCGAGGACTTGCTGTAACAGACAGCATGTTTTTTGAGATAAATTTAAGGATGGAGTGTGACTCCGGTGATGAGAGTGTGTTAAGCAAAGGAGTCATAGAACACAACGCTTGTGTTAGTGATGGCAAACTCGTGGCTAAGTTTTTGACTAGCTGGCATAGCACAGTGCGGCTGGAATATACGCATGTGCCATCTGCTGTTATAGCTACGCTCTCGGTCAGTGTTGTGCGCGGGGCATCTGATTTCATCGGTGAAGTGGTTGCTTGGACCAGTGGAAATAGGAATGAAATCATCCTGCATGATAGTAAAGTGGCAGGGACGTACTTCAACGGAACTGCTTGGAGCAGCTGGATCTGTTGCGTTATCCCGTCGTCTGGTAGCTGTTCCAGTCGATGAGGATTTGTTTGTCCGTATTTCTGTTGGATATGACAGTGGTCATGAAGCTGCATGCTTTGAGGGCACCCTAAGACACTTTGATAACTGCAGGACTTTCTGTCAAGGTTTATATATGCTGGAGGTGAAGGCTGAATGGGTTGGTAACACAAGGCGGGAGAACGTCTATAAGTATGTCGGATGTAACAAACTTCTAATCTGAGAATGATACGCAGGTGCAAGCTGAATGGAACGGTGATACAATCAAGGTGGGTTGGAGTACGAACTGTCACTCTTAAAACAATTGTAGTGGTTGGAGGTCACGAATCTCCTAAAAAGTTTGTAAAAAGATTACATTGTGGCACTCATGTAAGTATGTTACATTGTCTAATTCGTGGTGTTGGGTCTATGACGTGGCATGATATTAGCTGGAAATCGTGGTGTTAGGGTCTGATGTGGGATGGTATTAGCCGGAGTCTGATGCAGAATGAAATGGTCATGAATAGAACTAGTTTTAGGCTTTTAGCCCGTAGATTTTAAAACCTTTTGTGTTGTGAACATGTTAGTTCAATAATCCTCGTGCATTTATCCCTTTTGATTTTATCACATGCAAAATCGATCCGAAGTTGGTTCCTGATTTGATCGGAAAATTCAATAGCAGCTGGATGTACTAGACATCTACTCCGTATATGCGCCTATAACTGCATGCATAATTAAGGATTTTTTGGGGGAAACATTAAGGATTGGTGGGGATAATCTGTCTCTTTATTTTATTGTCCATCATCTATTCATCTGTTGGCCTCGAGTCTGAAAAATATGCGCCCTCTAAGTAAATGGAACTTATCAAAAAAAGTAAACTGAGGGATTACTGGTTGCTACTACTATTGGTAGGACATTATGCCAAACATTCCTTGCATTGCATACATATCTCACAAGAACCTCTAATTAAACATTCCTTAATTATAGGACGTTTGTTTTCTTCACGAATCAACCAACCAACCTTCAGGTTTTTTCCGGCCGCAGAGACGCCGGAACTCCGAGCGGGACTGTTTCGGGATAAGGCATTGTGCCAGCAATTGCTGTTATGCTGAGTCTTATAGGGACATAGGATGGATGACAGTGCCTTGCTTGATGTCGGAGGGGCTAGGGCCAATGGGCAATGGCCTTCTCCATCAACATAGGCGTTCGATCTTCTAGTATCAGTGTTTTGCCAATTCATCTTCAGTACTAATGATCAATCAAGCCTTTTTATTTGCTTTGCCATGAAAACCTTGTTTCCTTGCAACTTTGGATCAAAGTTTACACCAATGCATGCTAGCAACACACACCAGCTTGTAACTGCATCCCACTATTAGTTAGTACAGGTAAACTAGCTCGGTTGCTACTGAATGTTAATATATATATGGTTTAATACGCCAATGGTCAGAATCCGTTGTAGTCTAGCTGGTTAGGATACTCGGCTCTCACCCGAGAGACCCGGGTTCGAGTCCCGGCAACGGAATAATTTTTTTTCAACATTTTCAGGAGGCCTAGCTGATTTCAGCAAGAGTTCTGCCAAAATAAATTCAGTTTCTTCGAACGGAATCTGCATCGTCTATCAACTGCAACCGCATCAAGACAAGATTTTGGTTGTACAGATTCTAGAAAGATCTTTGATTTTTTGTTGTAACAGCACTTTGAACGAAAATGCGTAGCATATTAAGCCCGGCAAATTCTACATGTGTTAGTTCACGTCGCTCTCATCGACTCACTTTAGCCGGAGTCCGGAGATGCTGGAGAGCCGGGACGCCATGTCCATTAATAAACAAAGCTGCTGTACGTAGTCTTGATCGTTCCGCCAAAAACAGAAAAGAACAGTTTATGATCCCACTTGAGGGATTACTCTACCATGATTTTGGATTGAAAATTTACTTCACAACAACATGCAACAATGCGTCCGCCTGACGTTGAAATCAAACATATACGTACTCCACGTAGAGTAAGATTTGGACACGTAGATGGACTTGTAACTCCAAATTACTTCGTACTACACGTGCACTCCTTCCTGGCCAAGAAATCAGACTCCAACTCATCAAACCATAAAAAAACGAACAAAACACACAAAGACTTGACTAATCTCACGACCACAAACCCAAGGAAAACGGAGAAGACCCAAAAAGGCCTCCTAAAATTCAGGAAGAGTCCAAAGCATCAAAGCCCACTTCCAACCCCTAACCCACCCCCTATCGCCGCCGCCATCCCCATCGCGCGCTCCTCACCCCCAACCCAGCCGACTCCACCCTCCTCACGCCTTGCTACTTCCCCTCCAGCTCCCACGAAAAAATAATCCAGATTTTTTTTTAATCCAAAACCAGCGACGCCTTCGAATCGAATCCAAATTTTACTCGGCGACTGCCGCTAGCTCGCTCGCCCACCCACCGCGCCGCCATGGCGGCGCTGCTCGTGCGCGCGCGCCTCTCCTCGCTCGACGACGACGACGACGACGCGGCCACGGGGTCCTCGCTGTCCTCGGCCGCGTCCTCCCCGCCGCGCGCGCGCGGCGCGGTCCTCGCCGCCCCGCGCGTCGCCGCGCAGCTCTCGTCAACCGAGGAGGACGTCAGCGAGTCGTTCGACGACACCGCTAGCTCCGGGGACGACGGCGAGCTCGTGGAGGAGGTCTCCAACGGCTTCTTCTTCGCCGTCGCAAGGGTGCCGCTGCCGCCCGAGGACCCGACTCCGGTCCTCGGCGGCGAGACCGAGGGGGCCGCTTCTGCGTCCGAGAGCGGGAGCAACTTCGGCGATGCGGAGGGGTCGCTGGAGGATAGCTTCATGAGCGCCTCGGAAGTGCTCGACGCCGGCGCAGGGAGCGGATTGGACGGTGCCGTTGCGGATGGAAACAGTACGGGCGTCGAGGGTTCGCTGGATGGAAGCTTCCAGAGTTCCAGTAGCGTCATTGGCTCGCTGGATGGCGGAGAGGCTGCTGAATCAGGTGATCTGGTGGATGTTACAGATGTTCCTGTCCTGATGGATGGTAAGCAGGGGGAGCAGGATGTTGGTGCTGAGGTTGCCAGTGATGTGGTTCATGAACCTTTCATGCCTGTTGCTGGGGTCGATGACCTGCCCATTGCGGATGCTTTGGAGGGGAAGGGCGCGCCTGATCATGAGGTTGCCAAATTGCTTCCTGTTCCCGGTGCTACAGAAGGAGAGGGTGTTGGTGTTGAGCTTCACAGCGATGATTCTGATAGAAAAGGTAGCACAGCCAAACATGAGGCAGTTATGGATGCTGAAGATGCTAGCCCTGAATATGTTGCCACAAAAGATGGGACATCTGATGTTGTGGAAGTTCGTGCTACTGTTGATGAACCAGAATCAGTTGCATATGGCGATCATAACAAGGTAGATGAGGAAGCCGATGGTAATGATGAAGCTTCTGATGACCTTGCATCCATGCCAATCTCTGCAAGTGATGATGCTGTGGAACTTCTGGTAAAAGAATTGGAGGACAATGTGCCTGCTTCCAAAGGCACACGCTTTGGTCTAGATGATTCAGATGATGTGGAGATAAACGGCAATGATGAATATGAAGAGGAGGCGGATGGAAAGGAAATCGAGCTTTTTGATTATGCAGCTCTAGTTGAACTTCTAAGGGCAGCAAACATTTCATTGGGACAAGGAAAGACCAAGGTTTTTCCAGTCGAATCTTCTGAGCCCAAAATGCCTTCCGCTGCAGCCAGCATTCCTAGGGCAGGCATGGCTTCTACTCCAGTGCTAGAAGTAACTGCTGACCCTGAGAAAGATATGACTGATGAGGAAAAGAAGATATACAGAAAGGTGGACATGGCACGAATCAAGTACATGCGTCTTGTTCATAGATTGGGGTATGATACTAACCATCTGGTACCAGTACAAGTTTTGTATCGGCTTAGTCTTGTTGAAGGTTTCAGGCGCATAAGGATGGCGAACAATCCATCCGAGGTCGAGAATGCCTGGAAGAGGGCTTTGCAGCTTGAGGCGGAGGGAATTGAGGACCTTGAATTCTCCTGCAATGTTTTGGTCCTTGGGAAGACTGGTGTGGGGAAGAGTGCAACAATAAACTCCATCTTTGGTGATGATAAATCCAAAACAAATGCTTTTCTACCAGCAACATCATCTGTGAAGGAGATTACTGGAGTTGTTGATGGTGTTAAGTTTCGTGTCATTGACACCCCTGGACTTGGGACTTCGGCCAGTGATGAAAAATCAAATAGGAAAGTGCTCAATTCTGTTAAGAAGTATATGAAGAGATGCCCTCCTGATATTATTCTGTACGTTGATCGGATTGATACCCAGCGGCAGGAGGCAAATAGCCTATTGCTCTTGAGACATATTACCAGTGTGCTAGGCCTGTCAATATGGTCCAGAGCAATTATTACCCTCACTCACTCAGGAGCAGCTCCCCCTGAAGGCCCTAGTGGTTCAGCAATGAGCTATGATATGTTTGTGACTCATCGAACTCATGCAATTCAGCAAATCATCCGGCAGGTAACTAATGATCCTCGAATTGAGAATCCAGTGGCTCTTGTGGAGAACCATCATCTCTGTCGGAGGAACACAGAGGGTGAAAAGGTGCTTCCTGATGGCATTATTTGGAGGCGTCTGCTCCTCCTCCTATGCTACTCAAAGAAGATGGTTGCTGAGATTGAAAGTCTCTCACCCCGCCGTGCTTCTTCTGCGAATTTCTTAGGCCGCTTCTTTCAAGTGCCTACACTTCCTTACTTCTTATCATCTTTGTTGCGATCTAGAGAGCACCCTAGGAGTTCTAATGACCATAATGTTGGGAGTGTGGACTCAGATTTTGATCTAGATGAATTGCTGAATGAGGATCAAGAAGATGAAGATGACTACGATCGGCTTCCTCCCTTTAAGCCACTAAGTAACTCCCAGGTTGCAAAACTCTCCAAGGAGCAACAGAAGTTGTATTTTGATGAATATGATTACCGAACTAAGCTTCTTCGGAAAAAACAGTTGAAGGAACAGCTCAGAAGATTTAAGGAAATGAAGGAGGGCGAAAACAATGATGTACCTTCTGACGATGGTCATCCTGATGATGAACATGATACAGATAGATCTCCTATGCCAGACTGGGCCTTGCCATCTTCGTTTGACTCCGATAATCCTGTGCACCGTTATCGGTGCCTTGAGCCTACACCTAACCTTCTGGTGCGTCCTGTTAATAACCCAGATGGATGGGATCATGATTGTGGTTTTGACGGTGTGAGCGTCCAACATAGCCTTGACATTGCTAGCAAGTATCCAGCTTCTCTGTGGTTTCAAGTTAACAAGGACAAGAGAGAGTTCACCATTCATTTGGATTCCTCAATGTCAGTTAAGCATGGAGATCATGCCTCGAGCCTTGCAGGCTTTGACATCCAAACAATAATGGACCAGCTTGCTTACACCCTCAGAGGGGAGACCAAATTCAAGAACTTCAAGAAAAACACCACTACTGGCTGTTTATCCATGACTTTCTTGGGAAATACCTTGGTGACTGGAGCGAAGTTTGAAGACAAACTTTCAGTTGGTAACAGGTTAACACTGGTAGCCAACACTGGTGCTGTGTCCATGGGTGGTGATGCTGCATATGGGGTGAATATGGAGGCAACTCTGCGTGAGAAAAGTTATCCTGTGGGTCAAGGGCTTGCAACTTTGGGTGCATCCTTGGTAAGGTGGCGTAAAGAATGGGGCGTGGTCGCAAACTTTGATTCCCAGCTCTCTGTTGGGAGGACTTCAAACATGGTGGTTCATGTTGATGTAAACAACAAACTAACTGGACGAGTGAGCATCAAGGCCAACACTTCAGAACAGCTGAAGATTGCCCTTTTAGGTATTTGTTCAGCGGCAATGTATTTGTGGAACAAGATGCATCCTGGTACTGATCCTAGTGCTGAGTAGCGCTGGTTAGTAAGACATTTTGAACCTTAGCATCTGTAACATTTTCTTGTTCCTTCTGTTGGGTTTCTACTTGTTCATTGTTAAACAATTACTGCTGAAGCTTCTCAGTCGTACTTCCAATCTTCCATCCAACCTCTTCCCCCTGTAAAGTTAGGCTGTTATAGTATGTAGAATTGTCTAGTTTTTGGAATGATTGTCCATATTCATTGATCTGTTTGTAGTCACAAAAGTGCATATTTGGCAAGAGTCCAAGAACAATCATTACATCTCTCTTACATGAACCTCTTGTGAATCCCATGACATTTGTTTCCAGTGAATGGTTAGAGACCTTTGTTGGGCTAAGCGGCTAAGGAACTGTATTGGGCTTGTAATGGATTAGGCGCTGTGTTGGTCTCAACTGGCTAATGAACTGTGCTGGGCTAAATGTTATGTTTACTAGAGTAACAAATCATCTAGTTTTTTCTTTCTTTCGTTATGACACATACCACTCTTTTCCGAATCCACTTTCTCTGCTCAGGATTCAGATAGTATTCTGTTGATAGGGTCTTACTTGGCACCTTTTGTTTTGCCTTGTCAGTTACATCATGGAGAGTTTGACTGTGGTGTTTTCTTATTGAATACAACCACCAGAATAGTTTCTTCTGTTTTTTTTAATACTTATAGTTTCTTCTGTTGAATCTATGTTTATCGGTAAAGGAGTAGACACAGCTTTGCCTTGAACTGACTTCAGAAATCCTTTGAATTTTCTGACACTTAAATGTTGCTTTGTTCAGAACTCCCAAGATCCAACCATTCAGAGGTTGGCTAGCACATAATTTTCCTCCCAGCTTGTGATTAAAGAATAAGAGGTGGCTGGAAACTGCAAACTCTGGGGAGTTTGCTAGGAATGGAAGTTGAGCCATCACTTTCTGTCAAGAATCAAGATAAGTGTTGCTGTGCTACCGTTTCCTTTGTTAAAGTTCAGTGCGCAGTTGGTGGCCAACCGCTTATTTTTGCCAAAAGTTGTAACTAGTAACACAACTGAAAATCGTAATACCAAAAAAGGTTACATTCGTTTTTGGTCTCCTATTGTCAAAAGTTGTATTGCTGAAAGTGGGGAAGGGAATTCCTAGACCCTTGCACTTGCATTTAAAAACATTCTGCAAAATTATTTTTAAACTTTGTTTTTGGTCTCCCATTGATGAAGCAGTTAAAATGTGGTGGATACAAGAAATCCAGATGTGGCGCTGGGTAAAATTCGTGGTTAATGTTTCTTTTTTTCTTGGCAAAAGCAATCGATTCAATGAAAGTTTAATCTCCCTTCTTAGCAGGTGACATGAAAATCGTGACTTCTGAAAATTTAGTTTCAGGTAGCTCGTCTTCAGGCAGCAAATGTTATTAATTTACACGCAAAATTTGAAGCATATCAACTTGATTGAGTCTTCTGTTTCTTCTAGTATCCTTGGTGATTTTTCTTTAAATATCTGGAGATAAGATAAGGTGCTCGAGAAAGTGCAGGGAGATTGGCCCACTGGGGTTGGCTTATCCTTGCAAGTGGGAGGCTGTCTTTTTCATTCTTGTTTAGAATAGGATTCGTAGGTCATTAATCCAGAGGAAAAGAGGAGTCCAATTTTAAAGTTCCTTCCTTTTATTCTTCCTTTTCTGGGTGACTTATCCAAGTTATAATAATGATATGATATTGCACATATAACAAATGATATGATACCGCAAAAATATATCCGGAGAGGAAGTTTCTTGCAGGCTGCAGCTTTCAATAGGTAACCTTTGATCTGATTGAACTCTGAGAGCCTTTTTTTTTTGCGAGTAGAAGTTTTTGAGGTTCATTGCTGCAAGTTTGCAATTTTCCTTGACTGGAAATCAAATCATCAATCTCTCATGGGCACTTAGCAGGATTCAAGGTTCCTAAAATCCCAGCACCGCTCACCAGATCATAAGAAATGAAATGAAGAAATTTGCACACAACTAACCGAATCAAAGGTGGACATCTTAGACAAACATATCAGTTTCTAGAATCTAGATGCTTCTTTGCAAGAAATCATGAATTCAGCTCATGAACACGCTCTCTCATAGCTAGTATTAAAGCATCAAACAACGATGGACCAAATAGATCAAGAGGGCAAGAAAAAAGGGATTACTTTACACATAAACCTACGATCATAGCACATACAGCGTTATTTAGGTACAAGATTCACAAGATCACCAAGGTTTGCTAAAGCAAAGGTGGGCATGCAAAGCAGGAAGATTTTTTTCACAGGCTCTCCTTACAAACTTTGTGGAAAACAAGTTGATGACTACAAAGTTTTCAGATCTCCCCCTTCAACCCACGCCCATGAACTTCTCAAGAGCTCAGTCTACCCAAGGTCGAAAACATGAACTACATAACTTCATTCTTCACATCATACCCATATATATCTACCTAGTTAAGCCCTTCATCATGAGTTCATGTTCATGGTGCAAACTCCATACTTTACAAGACAAGCTCCAGTTTTTTTGGGTTCAGTTCTTTGCAGATCTGACCAAGACATGGCCATGCAAAAGCACAGCCATGTTCTTGTATGTGCAGATCTTTGTTTCTCTTTTTATGTGTGACCCCAGGGAGCCAAGAACATGACTCTCCTTATGGGATCCTCGGCGGCCGAGCCGCGGCAGTCGGCCACTGCGCCACGGCTCTGTCCAGCGGCGGCGGCAGTGCGGCCTTCGCCGGCCGGCCTCGGCGCCGGCGCGGCGTTGGTGCCGCCGGAGCGCCGCAGTTTGTCACGGAGGGCCTGTTTGACCTCGTGAGCCCAGGAGCCCTCCCCTGCAGGAAGCTGAGGGGGCTTGATGGGCATGGCTGCCTTGCCAAAAGACCCAAAAAAATCCTAACACTGACTCACTAGACTGACTAACCAAAGAGTGTGTGCAGGCTGCAGAGCAGAGAAATGGTAGTAGATTCATCAGAGGCTTCGAGGTGAGGGGCTATTTATAGGCGAGAGGAGGAGCCGTGAAGGAGCAAAAAGGGAATTCCACTTGCGAGCCCGGAATCGGGTTCCAAAAGGGGATGCGAATTCGAACCCGGTTAGCTGGCTGGTTAGTGTTGTTAATTTGGGGATCTAGTTGGCATTATCATGGCGTTGATTAAAAACAGTGGTGATCAAATGGGCTTTGGTGACAAGCTGCTTATCATAATTAATCAGAAAAAGTAATGGAGAGTTCAAGTCGCACTAGTCCGGTCTGATTTATCTAGTGGTTTTTGGGTGATTCTGTTTCAAATGGCGTCAGTAGAATCTTAACTGCTCCGTTGAGCCATTCCTGTTTTATGGGAATTGAAGGATTATTCAAAGGACTGCGTTAAAATTTCACTTCCTGATTTTTTTTCCTACCACTTCTTTTTCCTACAACTCGTATAGGATATATACCACTTCTTTTTCCTACTATACTCGTATATATAGGATATACCACTTTTTCTTCCTACTACTCGTATAGGATATATACCACTTTTTTTCCCTACTCCTCGTATAGGATATATACCACTTCTTTTTCCTACTCGTATAGGATATAAACATGGTCTCCGGCAAACATTGTTGACCATTTCCTTTCGTAATTGTTTTTAGGTAAAGCTGAATGTGAATTTGATGACGTGAAGGAAAAAATCTGTTAGCACCATTTTTGTGTGCAATATCCTTGTAATTTTCCTTGAATTTCTGGTCGAAACTTCTAATGTCTAAGAGGTGTTCTGAAATCATATCTATTTGATCAGAGAACGGAGTATAGTAAATAGAAGAGCTTGTGAGCATAATTTGGTGCGCGAATCCACTGAACATATGCCGAAGATTTCCCACCGCGCATTGCTGGTTGAAACGAATGAAACCAAGCTATTCATGGATTCCATTTGGTGAGTAGTACGTAAAAAAGATGAAGGCTCTGATGCTGTGATACCATTCCATCTGATGTATTTTCCGTGGCATGATTCATAGGGCTATTCGCTCGGCATGTTCCCTTGTCGAGGGCGAATAATGCCATCGCCCAGCCTGAGCAGCCGAGGCCGAGGTGAGGTGGGGGCGGAATTATTGGCGGCCAGCCGTGCTGTCCACCATGCAGGTCAGGTGGACAGCTGGTGAGTGAGCTATCGCCTTCACTGATCACTGCCTTGTGATTTCAGTGGCCAGCCGTGAAAGCAAACGCTAAATTGTATGTAGCCCAAGCTGGAGAGGGTAGGATGGGGAGGCGTGGGTAAAAGCTTAGTAGACGCATTGTTTATATGTTTGCACTTTTCACCTCTCCCGATCATATAACGAGTCATTTGATGCGTGTATACGGGTGTTGCCTGCTGGTACAAGCTGCCTCGTTTTGCTGTTGGCTGGTGCTGTTGAGAAAAAAATACTGCTGGCTGGTGCTGGTTTCTGCCGAGAGAAAAACACTGTTGGCTGGCGGAAACCATCCAGTCGAACAGGACGGTAGTCGGGCTCCAGCCCCGGCTGAACCCTTTGATTCATACTGCTAGGTCTTATCAAGAGAGAGTGGAGGGATCTATCACGAATAAGAGTCGCAAGTGTTTGTTTCTTGTGTTTTGGAAAGGAAAAAATAATGAAGCGTCACAGGCTCACAGTGAAAATTTTAAAGAAGATTATCACGGGGGCTGGCCTAAGTATTTTCTGGAACCGAGCGAGAATGAAACAACAATGGGCCTAAACCCACGAGGCCCACGAACTGGGCGAGCTTTACGACACGATCCGGCCTATAGCTAAGTGGGCTTATTTGGATGAGGTCCTGGAGCGTTGTGATAAGCCCTCGTTGACGCAGGCACACCGCAAACGTGCAGGTTCAGCGACCAATTCAATTACTTGACGTCTCACTCTGCCACAATTTGCTACCTTAAATAAATGTTGCTGTACTAAACTCTTTTGCTACCTTAAATGAAAGACAGAGCTAATGAGCTATCAACGACACGTCGAGGAGGCAACTTTGGACTTTGGTTTCTCAAACAAACACATTTATCTCGAATCACTAGAGATTCCATGGCACGTAAAATTTGATCCATGCTCCCAAGACGGGATTTGATTTGTCATCTTGCATCTCAAACATGATATTTATCTCGAATCCTTCCTTTTTCCACTGATATTAATCTCGATAATTAACCTGCCCAATGCCCTCCTCGTACGAGTTCGAATCGGCCACCAATCAGTCTCCTACTCGGATATGTTTGGAGAATACAAAACCTATCATATGTTCATCATAATAACTACTCGATCACGCGGACATGCGGTTCGAAATCGAGCGACCCCGCGTCCGCAAAGCCATGCCGCCGCGCAAGCGCCGCCGAACACGCGCGGCGGCCGCGACGGCGGCGCCGCCGGTTCCAGAGCTTCCGACGAGTCTCCTGCTCGAGATCGCCGCGCGCTCCAACGCGGCCACCATCTTCCGGTGCGCCGCCGCATGCAAGCCGCTCCGGCGCGCGATCCTGAGCCCGGACTTCCTCCGCCGCGTCGCCGGCGAGCCCGACGCCGTCGTGCCCTCCAGCGTCCTGGGCGTCCTCGGCGAGACCGGCTTCTCCCTGGTGGGGCCGTTCACGGATGCCGCCGCGGCCTTCCAGAGCCGCCACCTCGCGCCCTTCGTGTCGCGTGCCGCCGCCGGGCTCCTCGATCAGTACAGGCCGCTGACGTCGCGCCGGGGGCTCGGCGTGCTGGAGCGCCGCGAGATCAACCGGCGGCGGAGGTTGGAGCGCCGCTCCGACCTGTGCGTGTACGACCCCATGACCAACGGCCGCGCCTTCTTCCCCGTCCCGCCGGACATCGGAAGGGACCCCTACCGCGGGCTACACGGCTACGCCGCCGTGTTCACCGACTACGTCCTGCTCACCGCCGCCGACGGCATTGGCGGTTGTTCCTCCTCCTCCTCCTCCTTCATGCTGCTCGCGGCGGACATGACCAAGAACCTGCAGGACTGCTCGTCGCGTATCAGGGTGCAGGCGGCCGTGCCGTCGTCATCGGATGCCGCCGCCGGCGGCAAATGGGGCCCCGTCAAGACCGCCGTCGGCAACCATAAATGCCCGTGGTGGTGCATGCACCTGGACAGCTACAGCGACGCCGCCGTCGTCCTCGTCGGCGTTGTCCACTGGCTGATGCACAACGGCAGCAGCTTCCTCAAAGGCGACGTCGATGAACACATCCTGACCTGTGCGTGTACGACCCCATGACCAACGGCCGCGCCTTCTTCCCCGTCCCGCCGGACATCGGAAGGGACCCCTACCGCGGGCTACACGGCTACGCCGCCGTGTTCACCGACTACGTCCTGCTCACCGCCGCCGACGGCATTGGCGGCTGTTCCTCCTCCTCCTCCTCCTTCATGCTGCTCGCGGCGGACATGACCAAGAACCTGCAGGACTGCTCGTCGCGTATCAGGGTGCAGGCGGCCGTGCCGTCGTCATCGGATGCCGCCGCCGGCGGCAAATGGGGCCCCGTCAAGACCGCCGTCGGCGACCATAAATGCCCGTGGTGGTGCATGCACCTGGACAGCTACAGCGACGCCGCCGTCGTCCTCGTCGGCGTTGTCCACTGGCTGATGCACAACGGCAGCAGCTTCCTCAAAGGCGACGTCGATGAACACATCCTGACCTGTGCGTGTACGACCCCATGACCAACGGCCGCGCCTTCTTCCCCGTCCCGCCGGACATCGGAAGGGACCCCTACCGCGGGCTACACGGCTACGCCGCCGTGTTCACCGACTACGTCCTGCTCACCGCCGCCGACGGCATTGGCGGCTGTTCCTCCTCCTCCTCCTCCTTCATGCTGCTCGCGGCGGACATGACCAAGAACCTGCAGGACTGCTCGTCGCGTATCAGGGTGCAGGCGGCCGTGCCGTCGTCATCGGATGCCGCCGCCGGCGGCAAATGGGGCCCCGTCAAGACCGCCGTCGGCGACCATAAATGCCCGTGGTGGTGCATGCACCTGGACAGCTACAGCGACGCCGCCGTCGTCCTCGTCGGCGTTGTCCACTGGCTGATGCACAACGGCAGCAGCTTCCTCAAAGGCGACGTCGATGAACACATCCTGACCTGTGCGTGTACGACCCCATGACCAACGGCCGCGCCTTCTTCCCCGTCCCGCCGGACATCGGAAGGGACCCCTACCGCGGGCTACACGGCTACGCCGCCGTGTTCACCGACTACGTCCTGCTCACCGCCGCCGACGGCATTGGCGGCTGTTCCTCCTCCTCCTCCTCCTTCATGCTGCTCGCGGCGGACATGACCAAGAACCTGCAGGACTGCTCGTCGCGTATCAGGGTGCAGGCGGCCGTGCCGTCGTCATCGGATGCCGCCGCCGGCGGCAAATGGGGCCCCGTCAAGACCGCCGTCGGCGACCATAAATGCCCGTGGTGGTGCATGCACCTGGACAGCTACAGCGACGCCGTCGTCGTCCTCGTCGGCGTTGTCCACTGGCTGATGCACAACGGCAGCAGCTTCCTCAAAGGCGACGTCGATGAACACATCCTGACCTGTGCGTGTACGACCCCATGACCAACGGCCGCGCCTTCTTCCCCGTCCCGCCGGACATCGGAAGGGACCCCTACCGCGGGCTACACGGCTACGCCGCCGTGTTCACCGACTACGTCCTGCTCACCGCCGCCGACGGCATTGGCGGCTGTTCCTCCTCCTCCTCCTCCTTCATGCTGCTCGCGGCGGACATGACCAAGAACCTGCAGGACTGCTCGTCGCGTATCAGGGTGCAGGCGGCCGTGCCGTCGTCATCGGATGCCGCCGCCGGCGGCAAATGGGGCCCCGTCAAGACCGCCGTCGGCAACCATAAATGCCCGTGGTGGTGCATGCACCTGGACAGCTACAGCGACGCCGCCGTCGTCCTCGTCGGCGTTGTCCACTGGCTGATGCACAACGGCAGCAGCTTCCTCAAAGGCGACGTCGATGAACACATCCTGACCTGTGCGTGTACGACCCCATGACCAACGGCCGCGCCTTCTTCCCCGTCCCGCCGGACATCGGAAGGGACCCCTACCGCGGGCTACACGGCTACGCCGCCGTGTTCACCGACTACGTCCTGCTCACCGCCGCCGACGGCATTGGCGGCTGTTCCTCCTCCTCCTCCTCCTTCATGCTGCTCGCGGCGGACATGACCAAGAACCTGCAGGACTGCTCGTCGCGTATCAGGGTGCAGGCGGCCGTGCCGTCGTCATCGGATGCCGCCGCCGGCGGCAAATGGGGCCCCGTCAAGACCGCCGTCGGCGACCATAAATGCCCGTGGTGGTGCATGCACCTGGACAGCTACAGCGACGCCGCCGTCGTCCTCGTCGGCGTTGTCCACTGGCTGATGCACAACGGCAGCAGCTTCCTCAAAGGCGACGTCGATGAACACATCCTGACCTGTGCGTGTACGACCCCATGACCAACGGCCGCGCCTTCTTCCCCGTCCCGCCGGACATCGGAAGGGACCCCTACCGCGGGCTACACGGCTACGCCGCCGTGTTCACCGACTACGTCCTGCTCACCGCCGCCGACGGCATTGGCGGCTGTTCCTCCTCCTCCTCCTCCTTCATGCTGCTCGCGGCGGACATGACCAAGAACCTGCAGGACTGCTCGTCGCGTATCAGGGTGCAGGCGGCCGTGCCGTCGTCATCGGATGCCGTCGCCGGCGGCAAATGGGGCCCCGTCAAGACCGCCGTCGGCGACCATAAATGCCCGTGGTGGTGCATGCACCTGGACAGCTACAGCGACGCCGCCGTCGTCCTCGTCGGCGTTGTCCACTGGCTGATGCACAACGGCAGCAGCTTCCTCAAAGGCGACGTCGATGAACACATCCTGACCTGTGCGTGTACGACCCCATGACCAACGGCCGCGCCTTCTTCCCCGTCCCGCCGGACATCGGAAGGGACCCCTACCGCGGGCTACACGGCTACGCCGCCGTGTTCACCGACTACGTCCTGCTCACCGCCGCCGACGGCATTGGCGGCTGTTCCTCCTCCTCCTCCTCCTTCATGCTGCTCGCGGCGGACATGACCAAGAACCTGCAGGACTGCTCGTCGCGTATCAGGGTGCAGGCGGCCGTGCCGTCGTCATCGGATGCCGCCGCCGGCGGCAAATGGGGCCCCGTCAAGACCGCCGTCGGCAACCATAAATGCCCGTGGTGGTGCATGCACCTGGACAGCTACAGCGACGCCGCCGTCGTCCTCGTCGGCGTTGTCCACTGGCTGATGCACAACGGCAGCAGCTTCCTCAAAGGCGACGTCGATGAACACATCCTGACCTGTGCGTGTACGACCCCATGACCAACGGCCGCGCCTTCTTCCCCGTCCCGCCGGACATCGGAAGGGACCCCTACCGCGGGCTACACGGCTACGCCGCCGTGTTCACCGACTACGTCCTGCTCACCGCCGCCGACGGCATTGGCGGCTGTTCCTCCTCCTCCTCCTCCTTCATGCTGCTCGCGGCGGACATGACCAAGAACCTGCAGGACTGCTCGTCGCGTATCAGGGTGCAGGCGGCCGTGCCGTCGTCATCGGATGCCGCCGCCGGCGGCAAATGGGGCCCCGTCAAGACCGCCGTCGGCAACCATAAATGCCCGTGGTGGTGCATGCACCTGGACAGCTACAGCAACGCCGCCGTCGTCCTCGTCGGCGTTGTCCACTGGCTGATGCACAACGGCAGCAGCTTCCTCAAAGGCGACGTCGATGAACACATCCTGACCTGTGCGTGTACGACCCCATGACCAACGGCCGCGCCTTCTTCCCCGTCCCGCCGGACATCGGAAGGGACCCCTACCGCGGGCTACACGGCTACGCCGCCGTGTTCACCGACTACGTCCTGCTCACCGCCGCCGACGGCATTGGCGGCTGTTCCTCCTCCTCCTCCTCCTTCATGCTGCTCGCGGCGGACATGACCAAGAACCTGCAGGACTGCTCGTCGCGTATCAGGGTGCAGGCGGCCGTGCCGTCGTCATCGGATGCCGCCGCCGGCGGCAAATGGGGCCCCGTCATGACCGCCGTCGGCGACCATAAATGCCCGTGGTGGTGCATGCACCTGGACAGCTACAGCGACGCCGCCGTCGTCCTCGTCGGCGTTGTCCACTGGCTGATGCACAACGGCAGCAGCTTCCTCAAAGGCGACGTCGATGAACACATCCTGACCTGTGCGTGTACGACCCCATGACCAACCGCCGCGCCTTCTTCCCCGTCCCGCCGGACATCGGAAGGGACCCCTACCGCGGGCTACACGGCTACGCCGCCGTGTTCACCGACTACGTCCTGCTCACCGCCGCCGACGGCATTGGCGGCTGTTCCTCCTCCTCCTCCTCCTTCATGCTGCTCGCGGCGGACATGACCAAGAACCTGCAGGACTGCTCGTCGCGTATCAGGGTGCAGGCGGCCGTGCCGTCGTCATCGGATGCCGCCGCCGGCGGCAAATGGGGCCCCGTCAAGACCGCCGTCGGCGACCATAAATGCCCTTGGTGGTGCATGCACCTGGACAGCTACAGCGACGCCGCCGTCGTCCTCGTCGGCGTTGTCCACTGGCTGATGCACAACGGCAGCAGCTTCCTCAAAGGCGACGTCGATGAACACATCCTGACCTGTGCGTGTACGACCCCATGACCAACGGCCGCGCCTTCTTCCCCGTCCCGCCGGACATCGGAAGGGACCCCTACCGCGGGCTACACGGCTACGCCGCCGTGTTCACCGACTACGTCCTGCTCACCGCCGCCGACGGCATTGGCGGCTGTTCCTCCTCCTCCTCCTCCTTCATGCTGCTCGCGGCGGACATGACCAAGAACCTGCAGGACTGCTCGTCGCGTATCAGGGTGCAGGCGGCCGTGCCGTCGTCATCGGATGCCGCCGCCGGCGGCAAATGGGGCCCCGTCAAGACCGCCGTCGGCAACCATAAATGCCCGTGGTGTTGCATGCACCTGGACAGCTACAGCGACGCCGCCGTCGTCCTCGTCGGCGTTGTCCACTGGCTGATGCACAACGGCAGCAGCTTCCTCAAAGGCGACGTCGATGAACACATCCTGACCTGTGCGTGTACGACCCCATGACCAACGGCCGCGCCTTCTTCCCCGTCCCGCCGGACATCGGAAGGGACCCCTACCGCGGGCTACACGGCTACGCCGCCGTGTTCACCGACTACGTCCTGCTCACCGCCGCCGACGGCATTGGCGGCTGTTCCTCCTCCTCCTCCTCCTTCATGCTGCTCGCGGCGGACATGACCAAGAACCTGCAGGACTGCTCGTCGCGTATCAGGGTGCAGGCGGCCGTGCCGTCGTCATCGGATGCCGCCGCCGGCGGCAAATGGGGCCCCGTCAAGACCGCCGTCGGCGACCATAAATGCCCGTGGTGGTGCATGCACCTGGACAGCTACAGCGACGCCGCCGTCGTCCTCGTCGGCGTTGTCCACTGGCTGATGCACAACGGCAGCAGCTTCCTCAAAGGCGACGTCGATGAACACATCCTGACCTGTGCGTGTACGACCCCATGACCAACGGCCGCGCCTTCTTCCCCGTCCCGCCGGACATCGGAAGGGACCCCTACCGCGGGCTACACGGCTACGCCGCCGTGTTCACCGACTACGTCCTGCTCACCGCCGCCGACGGCATTGGCGGCTGTTCCTCCTCCTCCTCCTCCTCCTTCATGCTGCTCGCGGCGGACATGACCAAGAACCTGCAGGACTGCTCGTCGCGTATCAGGGTGCAGGCGGCCGTGCCGTCGTCATCGGATGCCGCCGCCGGCGGCAAATGGGGCCCCGTCAAGACCGCCGTCGGCAACCATAAATGCCCGTGGTGGTGCATGCACCTGGACAGCTACAGCGACGCCGCCGTCGTCCTCGTCGGCGTTGTCCACTGGCTGATGCACAACGGCAGCAGCTTCCTCAAAGGCGACGTCGATGAACACATCCTGACCTACGACGTGAACGCAGGCACGGCGGGGTCAGTCGATCTCCCCGCCGGCGACAGCCGGGACGGCGACCTGAGAGGGTCCCAGCTGGCGTCATCGCCGGACGGGAAGCTGAGCTTGATCGCCGTCGACATGCTCGTGGTGTCAATTTGGGTGCTGTCAGGAGGCTCCTGGGCGCGGCACGCGGACATAGACATGGAGGCGGAGTGGCAGCTGGAGCCGTGGGACGAGCGCGGGCTTGAATTGGTCAGCTATGGCGATCAGAGGAGCGGCGTGGTGTACTTGCGGTTTGGTGGTGGTGTTCAGGGTCGGCTGCAGTTTGGGATCAACATGGAGACGAAGATGACGTTTCTACAAGTTTCGAAAGAAGAGACGGGCATCCCGTACGAGGTGGACCTAGCGGCTCGGCTGTCCTCCATGAAACCCTTCTAGTTCGCTTCGTTTTCGATACAAACAATCACACGGCTAGCTTTTTAAATTAGCCACCCATAGGTGATGTGATCCAATCCAAGTAGATAGCAGTTTTGGCACTAATTGGAAGCTCCAAAGGAATGTGTGGCTCCGAAAACTTACCAGTGAAATGCCATAAATAAATCAACTGTAAACATGTTTTCACATGACCTTTTCCACTGTATTAGCCAATTTCAGCCACGAATTGTTACGATCCGGCCCATAGGGAACAGAAGTAGGCCACAGGCCCACAGCCCAGTAGTTGTTGCCTCCTCGTGGGCTTAGGCAAATGCTGAGTTTTGCGATAAGCACTAAGACGTGGGTACACGTGCGCTGTTCCATCCAATTCCGTGACGTCTCCCCACTCCTCTTCGTTTTCTGCCGTAGCCTCCGCAGAGCCGAGCACTCCCGTTTCAGCTCACTCCTCCGAATTCAGAGAGAAAGCGAGCGAGAGAGGGAGAGAGGCATGGCGGCTATGGCGGCGGGCGCGCTGCGGAGGGGAAGCGGATGCGTCGGCGGCGGCTTCCGCTGCAGCTCTCATCTCTTCGCCCAGTCGCTTCGTAGATTCGTGAGTTCATTTCCTCCTCGCATTGAGTTCAATTCGCCCCGCTCAGTCGGGAGGATTGCGTTGTTGTTCCCCGAGGACTTGATGCGTTCGCCCCGCTTGTTTGTTGATCGCGTTGGAATCGAGTGTCCGGTGATAGTTTTATCCGCGAATCAAACAACTTGAAGTAGATTGCACACATACACATTAGTTTATTTATTATGGGTGTGTGTCGATCTAGGCGAGCACGCTGGTCGTGGCGGAGCACGAAGGTGGGTTCGTGAAGCCGTCGTCACTGAGTGCATTGGCTGCTGCGGAAGCCATTGCGAAGGAGAACAAGATTTCTGTTCTGTTGGGTGGATCCGGGCCTGCACTTCACAAGGCTGCCGATCATGCTGCCTCCAGTCATCCATTGGTTTCTGAGGTATTGTGCTGCTTCCTAATTCTGTCCAGTCCAGTGATCATGTATTGATGCCAGTTTCATCGTTCAATTACTCCGAAGGACAAGGTGAATACTAAAAGAGAATATAACATTCTTCCGCGAGCACCTCTGCTTATCAGTTGGTTTTCTAGTACTGCAGGTGCTCGTTGCCGATTCAGAAGCCTTGTCACATCCTTTGGCTGAGCCGTGGGCCGAGCTACTCCGCTCTGTTCAGCAGAAAGGAGGCTACTCTCATGTTATAGCTTCGTCGACGTCGTTTGGGAAGAATTTGCTTCCACGTGCTGCAGCTCTTCTTGATGTATCCCCTGTTACTGATGTCACTGCAGTAAAGGAGCCACGAGTCTTTGTGAGGTTTGATATTCTTCTGTTTACTATGTTTTTTAGCATTTTATTCAGCATGTGGGAGTGGGATGGTAAAACAAAAAAAATGTGCCTCCAGCATGCTAGTTAAGGTTTTTAATTTCAAATATACATGTAGTGTATTTGGCCCCATTGTCATGTCTTGGAAAGCAGTCTATGAACCTCAGTTCATAACTCCTGTTTCTGAGCTCATCTGCATGTTCCCAGACCAGGTACTGAAACTGCTAATATTAACGCAGGCTATCAAATGCCTCCTACTTGATAGTTTACCGAATCTGAAGTTATAGCTGGAGATCTGTGGCGCAGTTTTATTCATTACCAACCCTCATATTACGCTAACTAATAGTTTATGAGTGTAAAAGATGGCGAGCCTAAAGAGTGAAGTTGTGTATGGTCTCATTCAGTCATTCACATAGGTCCACAGTACCTTTTGTGATGTTTCCTTTTGCTGGGGCTTCATGCTTTAGTTTTAGTGTAGAGCCCAACATTATATGACATCCATCGTTTCATGCTTTAATTGATATATGTGCTTCTGACTTCAGGCCAATTTATGCTGGAAATGCACTTTGTACTGTGAAATATACTGGAGAAGATCCTTGCATGATGAGTATTAGGTCAACTTCGTTTTCTCCGACTGAGGCTATGTCTGAAACGAAGGTTGCACCCATCACCCAGGTTGATCTCTCTTTCCTCAGTGAAGGTTTGTTTAGTTCCTTCACCATATTCTTCTGTTAACAATCAGCAATCCTTGAGAATTATTCTTATCCGTTTTATGTTGTTCTAGCAATATTCTGACTTTTGCAATTAAACTTTGGGAGTAATTGAGGATCAATATCTCTTACTGACAGTTTACTGATATAAGTTTCGGCACGTAACTAATAGTACCCTATTATTGATGTATACATACCATAGGGAAATCGACATGGGTGAATCTGACATCCCAAGACACAGAGCGACCTGATCTTGCAAATGCACGTGTAGTAGTCACTGGAGGCAGAGGTTTAAAAAGTGCTGAAAAATTTAAATTGTTGGAGCAGCTTGCTGAGAAACTTGGTGCAGCAGGTTTGAGCTTCTATCTGAATTTTTTCCTTGCTTGTCCATACAATCAATTTTCTTGATGCCACTGAAATCTTTAGTTTGATATTTTACCAAAGCCTCATGCAAAACCCATTGGCCCCCATAGTCTGTAATTTTCTGACTGATTACTTTTCTTTCTGTAGTGGGTGCGACTAGGGCTGCTGTTGATGCAGGTTATGTTCCAAATGACCTTCAGGTAAGTACCCCATGTCTACCATGTTCAATACCGTGCCATCGGAAATTGCTAAATGTGTTCTGAATCCTCCGGCTAATGTATAGTCATATGTGCTGTTATTAAGCTAGTGGCATTACCACCATGATTTCATTGCTGTCTTCCTTTTTGAACGGCCATTTGATTCATTGATGTCCCATTTTATTGATACAATGTCATTTTGTCGTCAGGTTGGTCAGACAGGGAAAATTGTTGCACCAGAGCTCTATATGGCTTTTGGAGTTTCTGGAGCAATACAACACTTGGCTGGAATGAGAGATTCGAAGGTTATTGTGGCTGTTAACAAAGATGGGGATGCCCCTATATTTCAGGTTCCTTCTTGCATTTAATAAATAATACTCCTTTCATTCCAAATTACAAGTCATTTTGTCTATATTACATAGCAAAAATAATAATGTACCTAGAAAATCCAAAACAAACTATATTTTGGAACGAAGGTACTAATATGTATCACCCATCAGTATAATTGAAAGTCCAAAAAATTCTAAGCCAACTACACATGGTGTTTCCAGGTTGCAGATTATGGACTCGTTGCCGATCTATTCGAAGTTCTCGACGAATTGTTGAAGAAGATCCCAGACAAGAAATAAGTGGATGCCATCATGATACGCGTCCATGTCTCATTTGTCTACATGTTAACAATAAGATGAAATTATCTGA
Source organism: Echinochloa phyllopogon (assembly GCA_033239725.1). Taxonomy (NCBI): domain Eukaryota; kingdom Viridiplantae; phylum Streptophyta; class Magnoliopsida; order Poales; family Poaceae; genus Echinochloa; species Echinochloa phyllopogon. The sequence goes on along the minus strand of BTCW01000009.1, from coordinate 1,298,361 downwards.
GGATGTGAATACATGTTAACAATAAGATGAAATTATCTCAGGATGTGAATACCGACTCATCAGGGATTATGTTGAGGTCATGGGGCCTGTTACCAGCTAGCGGCGGCGTTGCACCATTAAACCATAACAGATTCATAAGCGATATTTAGACGTGGTTATTTGCGGTCGTTAATCAAGGCAAGCTAGAACGGTTACATAGAAACAAGTGAACGTGGACGTAAGAGAAGCACCTAAGCATTGAACAAATAGTGCGAACAGACGGGTCAAACGAATCATCTATATTGAACCATAACGTTAAAAGAATGACCCATACATGATGTGTACAATGTTGAAACCTACTGATACATTCGAGTGACAGCATACGACAAATCCGGGGAGATTTTCTGAGAACATAAATAATTTTTGCCAGAACAGCTTATTCTTCTGTGGTCAAAATGAACACCAATGCCAGAAACAAAGAAAAAAACTGTCAAAATATCAACGGCTGTATAAATTTTACAAGTAAAATATATGAATCACGGCCTGTATAAACTAAAAGTACTGCCCTCACGACGCGATCACGATTCAGATTTATCAGGAGGGGTTCCCACGAGCCAACCCCACATGCCTCCCGAACTTTGCCTCTGCTTTGCATCCAACGCTGCTTGCTCTGATGCGGCTCTTTGCCTTCGAAGCAGCTCGACCTCCTTTTCCAATGCATCCATACTTTGAAGCTTCTGTCGTAGTTCCGCAACATCAACCTAGGAGGCATTCCGGAAATTAGGTATGAACATAGCATTGTGTTTATCTGTTATGCTAATGATTATGATCGTCAATCGTTCTCATTCGATTGCAACAAGAAGCCAATGTGTACCTCAAGTTTGAAACATCTTGACTGCTCAGCAGCAAGTTGGCCACGGACAGCTTGAAGTTCCTATACAATTTAAATGAGAAAAAGTAAGGGCCCTAGAATCATTCCGGAAATATTTACATAGCCGTGCCTCAACTTTCCTTTTCAGGAACCAGGATACAGAATACAAAACGTCAAGTGAAAGCACAAAAGTACAGTTTGTCTTACACCACTTTATCCCAACTTTTAACTTAAAAGTCACTGTGCTCCAGTTTTGTTGAATATGCCATGATAAAATAATATAAAACTATGCATGAATAGACTCGTACATTATTCTACTACAGCAAAAGTTTTTTCCCCATTTGAAAGCAGATGCTTCTATATCTAACATAAAAGTAGTTCAAAAGAAGAATTTAGACTTATAAGTTGTTCCTAAAAGAATATAATAGCATTATGTGATATAAACGTAATAACTTTAAAACAGAAGGTCCATTAAATGCTTGAAGGAATATGTGCTAGTAACCTACGACATTAAAGAAAGATGACTTGCCTTTGTGAGCTCCTCATTTCTGCTCTCTGCTTGAGCAATTTCTTCTTTAAGTTGTACAGTTTGCAGTTGCTCCCTGTTAAGTGTAGCTTCTAGTTCCGCTTTCTCAGCTTTAAGAGCTGCTAAAAGCTGTTCACTTGCTTCATCAGTACTGTTTTTCTGGAACACAACACAGATATAAAAGGAAGTGAGCATCCTCAATAATTCATATAATCATTGGTAGCAGCAACCACAATCCAGAATTTCGTATCAGGCTGAATCTAGGTTATGCGTGCCAGAACCATAATAAGTTGCACTGTCTAGTTTGCAGAATTTCAACTGTCACAAAGCCTAGTTTCTATAATACACACACAAAAGAAACATGAAGGGCAGAAGGCACTCAAAGTGCCTAGGCTAATATAGGAAGCACCATAGAGTTCTAGCTAACAGGCAAAATATCCAGATCATAACATTACCAGGTCTGAATCAGCACTGTCCATGGCAATCTCTCGTATCTTCCCATCTTGAGAAGTTTCAACCTCGGGTTCTAGGACCCTAGATGTAGTGTCTGAGACAGTTTCTTCTTTTGTGGTTGAATTGGAATCCGATCTGAGGTTAAGTTTGAGAGTGTAAACCTGTTCAACATATGGAAAAAAGTTATGCTAGAAGTTAATTCCATGTATTGTCCACTGTATCATGCAGAAGTGATAGCTTGTAGCATCAACTGAAAATGTTACCTCATTGCTGTATCTCCCATTGTACCCTCCGAAAGAAATGAGATAATCATATCCATTGTAATTGCTATGCACTAAAGTCATGCCCTAGATAACAACAATTTTAAATATTAGCAGCCAGGTAAAATAGTCTTGACTAGCAAATGCTGCTCAAGAGATATACCTCACTGGCAAGGGGAACACGTCCTTCCACAGTGCTAACAACTGACCATGTCAGAGTTGACATGTTAAGAACGAGCGTCTCAGAGACACCTGTATAGAAGAGTGTGAGCTAAATACTTACTTAGCTTCAAAATGCAAATAACAGGATTAAGGGCCTTTGGTTCGGGTATGTTGGGATCAGGTGGGATCCCAAAACATCCAAATGAGGTTCTGATTGGCGAAATTCTCTCAGAAGGCGTAAAGTGACTAGTAACATGAGCATATAAAATGAACCCCATAAATAAACTCCATAACGATCATATCATAGTTATCAAGAAACATTTTAACATGCTAAGTTAAGACATTAAATACTTACCACTTTTGTTATTGCCACCCCCAACTATGTACCAGTTCTCACCAACAGTTGCACCAGCATGGCCAGCTCGCGGGCTTGGAGTCAGGCCTTGCTGTTTGGGTCTTGACCACTCCATCTGTAATTCCAACAATAAATTTTAGTAGTCAAAGATAACATACACATTTTATAAAATTAGAGTAAGATCAAGTTTGTACCGTCTGCAAATCAAGCACATGTAGGTCGTTGAAACATGTCGCATGAGAACCCCCACCAAAAATTAAAAGATAGCGGTCAGCATGGCAGGCAGCAGCATGATCTGATCTTGGAGAAGGAGGGGTGCCTCTAAAACACAAAGCAAACACCAAGATGAGCTGAGTTCAAAATATAGTAAGATAATTGCTGGCTTCAAAAAACACCATTGCCTTGTGTTTCAGAACACGTGTATGATCTGACTAGAGAGATTATTCCATAGTCCAAAATACAGCTCTGATCAATTTTTTTACCTAGCCATGAATTCATATTTAAGGCCTTGATGAAATCTATATTCCTTCTCCCTTTTGTATATTAGTATAAAAGCTAATAGCAAGTTACCATGCGTACCAATTATGTTTGGCTACCAGTGCATCAATCAAACCTATAAGCTTTTGAAAATACTATTTTAAACTCATGTAGTCATATAGCAAATATACATGAAACTAATAATGCTTTTTTTTATTCTCACTAGTTGAACATCTGTGCATTAAGGAATGAACATCTGTGCATTAAGGAAAAAAACAAGATTCCTGTACTTACATTGCATCCACATCATCCCATGTCATGGTTTCAAGATCAAGAATGTGCAAGTCATTCAAGAGGCACCGTTTTGCATCTTCACCACCAAACAGAACTAGAGTTGTTCCAACAAGAGTCACCGTCTGGCCTCCACGAGAAACCTACAGCAGATGAAACTTACATAAGCAATGTACTTTCCTGGGTATAACTGGATACTCAATACCAAAGCAGCTGAGAATTGCAATGCTGCAAGAATTTCCTTCAATTGCCTCACAATACGGGTTTCATGTTTGAAAGCACCACATAAAAATGTACATGTCCAAATATAAGAACAGTGGATTGAAGGAAACTAGTACCGGTGGTTTTCCATAAGTCTTGACAATAGACCAGGTACAAGTATGTGGATCAAATTCCTTCACTAGAATAAAAGCACCACAAGTAAAGCAACAACATCAGAAACAAATTAATGCAATGGGAGACACATTACCAGAAAAGTATCAAAATAGATTAAAGCTGAATTTTAGCAAACCTGTAATGCCCTCAGATGGATCTTTGGTGTGCCCGGCAACAGAGAAAAATTTGTTGCCCCATGTTATCTACAAAATGGTACAGAATAACAGGCAGCTGCCATTAGCTAGAGTCTTAAAGATAAATGGCTTTGCAATAGTCGAATTAGTTGTGCAGAATTCTACCAATGAATGGCCAGCACAGGGAGCAATTTGTGAGGTTTGAGCCGAATCAGAAGATTCTACTTGCAATTTGGCATCAATCTTCGACCAAGTCAAAGTCTTCAGGTCCAAAGCCTATTTTGGCATAAATTGTGAACAAGAGACACATGTTAGATAAGTGATACGCAATGTTTAGCTTCTTGCTTCAAATATTATCTAAGCAACTTTGACTAACCAAATGCTACCTAATTAGTTAGCTTGCCATTTTGAGTGCAGGATATATCAGAAGACATAAAGGTTTGTTTGCATATGTTTGGGGGGGGGGGGTGATAGCTTTTAGTTTGCTGTATCTCCTTGCACACTGAGAATACCCAATTTCATAATGATCTATTAACCCAAAAGGTTTGGCATAAGCAAGCACATGGAAGACTCACAATAGTTGCAAGACACATATACTTTCACATCACACCAATTCAAAAAAGGCCAAGTTTAGGAACCATGAACAGAAACAGACAATTAATCCAGAGAGTGTATTAAATAAGACACGCAATTTAGGGATGATTTGATCAAAAGAAGTAGAACAGCGATAACTAAGGATGAATACATATGGTTTTGCGGGTTGTTTTATTCAATTTCCACATACCTGAAGGTCACTAAGGTAACGCCCATTATGGTTTCCACCAAATATATACATCTTATCTTGCAACACAGTTGCTCCATGCTACAGCAACCAAAATTCTTGTTAGTGCTATAAAAGTAAATGTGAAAAAAACAACAAAAGAATTAAATGAAGGAAGAGGAAATGGAGTATCTGGTGTACCTCATAACGAGGCTTAGGACGATTACCACTGACAGATAGTGGAGTCCATTCGTCATAAGAACTAACAGTACTAAGGCCTTCCAGAATAACATCTTTGTCCTGTGTTTCCACAGAACTTCCATTTTCAGAAATGATTTTTGGTTCTGAAATTGATGTTCCATTTGTTGAAGCTGGTACAATCTGTGGCTCTTCTTTAGGTTTCTAACAAAAACAAAAAACATGGATAACTTACTAAATCTGTTAGGAGAAAAACTTTGAGCTAAACATTGAGATGAAGCACTAAATGATAAAACCAACAGAATCAGTGATGAAAATAAAATTTGAATATTCAGAAAAGGAAGCAAACAATAGCCAGTAGTATGACTTACATGCATTTGAATATCTACAACAGGCTCAGAGTTGCACTCAGGGACCCTAGAGTACCATCCAGGATCTTCCTCCTGCCATGATACCAATACATCTTTCAGATCAATTTGCATAGCTGCAACACACTGACCAATATCATATAATCACTCATACCTCCAAGATTTTGACAAAAAGACGCATCGCCTCTGCTGACGGCATGCTTCCAAGTCCATGCCAGCTAAAACACAAACCATATAAGCAGTGTGTATTGTTTTCAGGACATGCAACACAACGCTAAATGGTAGTTTCTGGGTACTTCCCACTCCCTCAGCTCTCCAGGTTGAGCCTTTCATTATCTAAATAACATGAATATTGTGGTTATTGTAGCATAGGCATCTCATTTGCTAACTTCTGGGTGTGAACAAATTCCAATTCCAAAATAGTGGATTATACAGTAAACATAAGCCGACAGTACATGAGAATTACATGAATATTGTGGGTTTTTTTTTGCGAAACACATGAATATTGTGGTTGCAGCATAGGCATCTCATTTGCTAATTTCTGGCTGGGAACAAATTCCATTCCAAATTCTGGGTTATGCCATAATCATAAGCCGACAGTACATGTGTAACATTCAATTGCCTCAGCTGATGCCCAGTACTCTAGTCACATTTCAAGTTAGCTCTCCACTTTCCATTGATAAAGCAGAAGTTGGCCTCTACCGTGACAACAGGAAACAGGATTTGAGTGCAGTTTTCAGTGGTACTAACCTGGTCCATTTGCTCTGCTCGACAGGGTTCCACGCCCTTGGCTTCGGCACATTGCACGGACCAACTGTGGCCTGCACAAAACAAAACCCAAAGTCACCAACCGAATTGCGATCACCAAAGCAAAAATCTCCCTGAGAGACGGGGAGAAGCAAACAAACGACGCAATTCAGCTCCCGGCCAGCACCAGTTCAGACTATTTCACGCTAGATCCACGCAAATTTCACCCCACACCCCGAATTAACCGCCAAAATCAGCAAAACCATCGGCCGACGCGTCACCTGCTGGTGCAGGCCGTAGAGGAGGAGGGCGACGTCGTTCTGGAAGCGGGAGATAGCTGCGGAGGAGGTGGCCCCACCGGCGCCGAACCCGGCGTAGGCCGCGGCGGCGTAGAAGCGGTCGGGGTAGGCGAGTCCGGAGCTCGCCATGGCCGGCGCCGAGCCCTAGATCTTCCCCGCGGATCTCGCGCGGGCACCGTACCACCGGCGCGAGACGGCGGTTAGGGTTTACTCCTCCGAATCGCACCTCTTCGTCGTCGTCGTGTGGAATGGAATTGGAAATCTGCAGGGCGAACTCGCGCCGAGATCTGGAGGGAGACGAGACGGCGAGCCGACGCTGGCGCCGTTCGCGGGCGACGCTTTTAACGTTCCCCGCCGAGGTGGCCGTAGAATGGAAGGGAGACGCTGACGAGAGCGGCCACGTGTCCTTGACAGATGGGTCCAGTGACGTGGTATTGGAGTCGTGTCTCCTGGGTCGTGGTCGTTTCGTTTGGGGCTGCGGGTGTTTCCGTCCTCCTGCTCTGACTTCTCCGTTCCGTCCGATCCCCCCTCCCCCACCTGCCAGCCTCCCCGCCGGCCACCGCTCGCCGCCGCTGCCCCCAGCCGCCGGCACCCATCCTCCCGTTTGGCGGCGGGTTCGGTTCCTCTGGCGAAACGAGCCGCGTAGACTGGGAGCTTTGGAGCCAGGAGGAGAGGAGGGGGAGAGATGCAGCAGCTGCAGCCGAAGCAGATGCACTGGGTGAGGGCCGACTCCTCCGACTTCGGGGGCGACCGCCCCGCCCCGCGCAGGTATCCAGCTCACCTCGCCGCCGCCGCCGTCTTGATTTTAAATCCCACCGTGCCCGCGTAACAACGACCACACGATTCTGCCATCTCGTGCAGCGGGCACACGGCGGTGAGCATCGGCAAGTCCAAGGTGGTCGTCTTTGGCGGATTCGCCGACAAGCGCTTCCTCTCTGACGTCTCCGTCTACGACGTCGGTAATCAATTCTCACTCCAATTGTCGAACTGTTGGCTTGCCGAGCCCATTTGCCTCCCCCAACATCAGAGCACATCCGCACACGCCGCAAGGGCCGCAACTCAACCTAAGGGCTATCTGATTGAGAAGCGTAGATTGCATTTAGATGCCTGCAAATGTTATTTAGTGAGCATATGCATTCGAAGGACCCAAGGGCTTTGCCTAAAACTAAAAGCTTCTGAATGCAACTTATGCTGCAGAGAATAAGCTATGGTACACACCTGAGTGCACGGGCAATGGATCTGATGGGCAGGCAGGCCCGAGCCCAAGGGCGTTTCACATAGCTGTTGTGATTGACTGCAACATGTTCATCTTTGGTGGCCGTTCTGGGGGCAGGCGGTATGCAATCAAGATAACCAATCTAGCAGGATTTGGAAGCTTAACAGAAATAATTTCATTTATTGTTACTTACAATGCAGTGTTTGTTTTACAGGTTAGGTGATTTCTGGATGCTAGACACCGGTAAGCCTCTATGTTTCATCAAATTGCTAAGATCCCCTTTTCTTCTTCTGTTTGCACTTTGTGCTTATGCTGAGGTTTTCTGCAACCACTAAATGCTGTCATGAACCATGCTGTTGCTTTACATTCAGACCTATGGCAGTGGTCAGAGATGACCGGCTTTGGTGATTTGCCGTCACCACGGGAGTTCGCTGCTGCTTCAGCCATAGGAAATAGAAAAATTGTTATGTAAGCATCATTTGATACACACGCCTCTGCCATACTTCCTATATCATTACTTGTGACAAACATTATACCTTTATTCAGGTATGGTGGTTGGGATGGCAAAAAATGGCTTTCAGATGTATACATCATGGACACAAGTAGGCAAACTACTTCTTTTATCCAATCTGTGTCAGCCATTGAATTTGTTCTTGAAGATGGCAATGAAAATGTAGAGGCGCTCATTTCTTGCATTCTCTGTTGTATAGTGTCACTGGAGTGGACAGAATTAGCGATCACCGGATCTGTGCCACCTCCAAGATGCGGGCATTCTGCAACCATGATTGAGAAGAGATTGCTTATATTTGGAGGCAGAGGTGATTGTTATTTATTGGTTTCATTTGTGGGATCCTCAACGATTTTGGTTTATTATTCATTTTTTATTTCTTAAGTTGCATGCTAATATGTTTCACATTCCTTACCAAATCCAAAATGTGAAAGCTAATTGTTTATCATTTAAATTTTCTCTGAAATCTAACAGCACTAACTAATGGTTTTCATGTGGATTGACTTGTCGATGGCAAACTATTTCCCTGTGAGAATGTGTGACGATGATTTATAATGATTACAATTTGTTCATTCATAAAGTTTTGGCTATAAAAAAACTATTTCTGATAACTGCAAATCTTCTTTGCCATAGGTGGAGCAGGGCCAATAATGGGTGATTTATGGGCTTTAAAGGGTGTTACTGAAGAAGGTATATCCTTCGATTTGTTTCTAAATCTGTTTGAATTAAAAGATCGACGCATTTTTAAGTCCATAAATGCTATTTACAACAAATGCAAAGCTCAGTCGATGACGACACCAACAGAACTAACAGGGCACCTGGAATTTGGCCAGTTTGAATGGTTGTGGATCCTGAACAGATGTGGTTACATGCCTTTTCCTTATTATTGTTGTACGTTAGGAACAAATTAGGGTACATATCCTGACATCTTCCTGCTCAGTATATCACTCTAGCTTTCTTTGTCAACATTTCTCCTGTTATTATTGTCAACGTTTCTCCTGTTAAATACTTAAATTATCTAGGGGATCATTCAGTTTTATGTTGGTATGGAATTGCACTGCTCAGCCGATGTAATCAGTTAATAATATGAACCTGGTTTTGTCTATTTTGGAAGACAATGAGACACCAGGTTGGACACAATTGAAGCTTCCGGGGCAATCTCCCTCACCACGATGTGGCCACTCAGTAACGTCTGGTGGGCCTTATGTACGTAATTTGATCCCATCATACTTGCTTTATGACTTTTTCTGTCATTCTGAGTGCACCATGTAATACGACATATTTAGAAAGTTGGGCCCCATTAAATGTTTGTTCTGGATATTGATTAAATATTATTGACACATTGTATAAATCAAGTGTACCATTGGTGCACATTTAGAATTCCTCGGTGCATTCTGATCTGTACAAATGGAGTGCGACCCTCTTTTCAGTAAGGCCACAGGTTTCCTGCTTCGATTAGTACAATAACATAGGCGTATCGCCTTATCGGTATTCCTTTGGTGGCTATGCTAACAGATATTTATATTCTGCAGATTGCATATCAATTTAGGTTGGTGATAGGAGCAAATTTCTAGCACAGCCTTGTTTCCTTCTTATTAACTAACTGCATAAATGAAAGGGTCTTATCATTTGTTGAAAAAAAATGGCTCTTTGTTCTGCTGGAACCTTTGCAGACTAAAGTTGTGCATCATTCAGGCCTAGACTAGACTCTAGAATTCTATTATCATTAGCTGGATTATGTTGGATTTCTTCTTGCATTTCCCCATGCAAATGTTTCCATTGCACAATCGCATAACTGAAGATGTATAGATCTTTCTTGTTAGCTCTTGCTATTTGGAGGACATGGAACTGGAGGCTGGCTAAGTAGATACGATGTGTACTACAATGAATGCATTATTTTAGACAGGGGTAAGATGTGATTGTATTTTTTTTTTGCATAGGGAATACTGAACTGAAAATTATCTTGTGGCGTATTGAACACACAGTATATTTTTAACAATTCTGTTGAGTTACAAAAAATTTATTTCTTGATGGCATAAAATACTTCCCAGTAATTAAACATAAGATGTGATTCCAAAGGTAAACTAGGTCTAACCTAAAGAAGAAAATAGTGTTTTTTAGTAGAGTGGGCACATTATCTAGCTGACTAATTGTTTTCTGCTTGACCACAAACCTCAAAACTAACGTCACTAACTCAACAACCTTTTTCTTTGATTTTTTTCTCAACCTTTTTTTCTTTTCGAGCACATCAGTATTTCACCAAAATTTCACATTCACATGTTCCCTGCTGGCCTTCACAGTCTCTGTGCAATGGAAACGCCTACCAACAAGCAATGAACCACCTCCTCCTCGGGCATATCACTCTATGACTTCCATAGGATCTCGATTTCTTTTATTTGGTGGCTTTGATGGAAAGAATACGTTTGGGGATTTGTGGTGGCTTGTTCCTGAAGGTATTGTTATCTTATCCTCATCATCTGAAAAAGAATAAACTGCTCCTATATCAGCATATTGATCTCTTAAGGGTTGTGTGGGGTGTTCTAAGATATAAAACTCTGCACATAAATTCTTCAATCCATATTGCTGCAATCATACCCTTTAAACTTCCATGCATGGTTCAGTAGTGACAAGTGAGAAGAGTTCTGTTGTTTGCAATATCACAAGAAAAGGAAGTCATTTGACTAATTGCTTCTACAATTTGCTGCTTACCTGCATATATATTGGGAAACTATACTACCTATAAATTGTGTGAAATGACTTGTATTTTTTAAAGTAACTACGTAAGCTTTCCTCTATGCACTTGATTATTACTCTATGATGGTTGATGGAGAGAGAGAATCTAAACTTCACTTGTTTGTGTACAGATGATCCTATTGCAAAACGAGATGTAGCTCCTACCATGGATCCAAACAGCAAACCTAGCACTATGACTGGTGATGCCCAGCAATCTAACTTAAAGGTACATGCTTGCATGTGTGGGAGTTCTTTTTTTTTTTTGAGGGCCACGTGTTGTAGTTCATTGTGAAAGGTTCAGGTGACAGAAAAATCTGCAACTTATAAAATATGTGATGGTCGCAGGCGTCACAAGTCATGGAGTCTCCAATAACAGAATTGGCCAAACGACTGGGAATTCCACTTTCTGAGGAAGTTTCAAGAAGTTTTGTCGATGAAATCAATGATAAAGAACTTGTGGAAATGTCCTCTAGACTTGCTGGTCAATCGCTTCCGGCTAGTGACCAGGTTGCATCAATTCAGGTACTCATGTGGTCATGCCTCACTTTTTTACTATAGTTCACCAGTATCTGCTTCTGAGAAAATTTTGGCATTTGTTGTGTGATATCAAGGTACTTCGTGATCATTGGAGAAGTTCTCCAGCAAGCTCGATACAACTGCAGGAACTAGGACCTTTGCTGAGGGACTATCAACGTCTCATCCTCCGACGCTATTCGTATGGCTCCACTCTTCAGTATCCCCCTTATGTTTGTTATTTTCTTATTTAACCATTCACTTTTCCGCTAATCTAGAAGTTGTATGGTAGAAACTGACATGACGTTGTAACATGAGCACTGTTCTGGCCCACAAATTATTCTCTATCCAGCCTGTTTGATATTGATACATGCAAAGCAGTCCAAAATAAACCGTTGCATCTTATTATGCCTGAAAATGACAATTCTTCATTATCTAACCATCAAGTTCCCCATTAAAGCAAAGTACTTTCAGCAATATTTTTCCGCTGATCATGACTTCATTTTCTCCTTGCAACTACAGGGGAAATCCATTGCCCGCGTTTCGTGAAATGGAAGCTCTCCGTTTTTTCCATTTGAAAAGTGCTTCGCAGGTATGCATAGAAGTTCACACGATCCACTAATCCACTTAACGATCACCTGCCACAATATTCTCTTTTTTCATTCTCTCCCTGCTTATCAGTTGACTATTTCTTTTATCTCTGATACACCGCAGTTGCGTATGGAAGACATTCCCATCTTGTTGAACGAGTATGGAAAGCTGCTTTCGACATGAGATGGCATCTTGCAAGTTGTGCCTTTTTGCTTGGTAGGTGTTTTTGAGCATAACTCTGTGTTAGGACTTAGGATGCTATTTTCTGCTTGCTGTACTGAACTCTTTTAGCTTCTGGTCTCATATCATCATCTTTGCTCCTGGTTTGAACAGAACATTTGTAACTCGCGATTCGAAGAAGGCAAGGGAATTGTTGCTGCATATATGTGCCATCTTACTCTAACTTTTGTGTAGCAATGTAGCATGGCACAACACAATGAGGACCGAGGTACCAAACCTTCTCGCCCAGAGATAGGTTTGAAGAACATTCACAGAACCGTGCCTCATGGACTGTTTAAGACATCATTTCTGAACGAAAACTGAAGCAGCAACTCCTGGGATCGACAAGTCGACAGGAAGAGACTTTGCTATTGTTCTCCAATCCTTTGATCCCTGCCTTTGCCTCCCTGTAGCACGCCATTTTTTTTCATTTTAGATAACTGAATGTTCTCCAGGCTGGCTGTACAAATGCACACAGAGTATCAATGTAATTGCACGCATACATGATACACCATTTAACAGAGGTACAGTTGGATGTTGGGACTCGGTAGTAGCACATCTCCGTTGCCAACATTATTCCTCTCCAGACAAACAGCTCGTGGAGCCATTTCTCGCCATAAGTTTCTTAGGCCAGTCATAGTCATATCAGGAATGGTGCACTGAACTAATTCCCTTTTCGTTTGGGGACGGCGCGTTGAGCACCACCCCTTGTGATTGGGACGCGCATATATTCGTGCTACGAATGTATGGGGAAACGCCTGGCTGTGGTCATGGAGGCACCAACACGTGATGCGAGAAACTGAGGCGGCGTGCCAGTGCCGCTCGCCGTCCAGTGAATTCCAAGCAAACGGGGGCTGTGTGCGAGACGGGGGTGGTCAGCGGCACATGTTTTGGTCCTTTTTTCTGACCAAAACGACATTGCAATACATGTGTTTGTGCACCGGCGGCTGACCACAGCTCACTCGCTGTTTAAGTGTACTCTAACCAGTCGTACGTTCAAAAATCAAAACATGTGTTGCTTGCCGTTGTCCATGCGTGTACCAGAAAAAGGTGGGAACCGCACTGACCTTGACCTTTCCAAGCGATGGTACTGAACTTTCATAGAAAAAGAACAGCTCCAATTCATGCAGTGTCTCACGATCCACGCGTTACGTGCCTAGGCATAATTTTCCTTCACGCCGTAGTGTAATGTTTTTTTTCTTTTAGGAGACGGTATAGTAGCATACAATCCAGTTGTGAACTGGCTTGGCCGGACCACACGGTCAGTTAGGCCCAGCCAATCCGAGCCCAGTCTACTGTGCCCGGCCCAAGCGGGGTCCGGACCGTTCGAGAAGCTTCGGCGGATGGGATCGGGAGTGAATTGCGAGCCGAAACAGGAAACCACCAACCCCACCCGGCAGGCGGGCGCACCCGGGATTCCATTCCACCACCAGACCAGACCACCGCGCCGCCCAGCAGCCTCGCCCGATCCCCCATTAAAAACGAGGGTTTGGCCGCCGCCTTGGCCGCCCACTACGCCAGTCTCTCCACGCCGCCAGGGTGACGGAAAGCGACGCGGCGCTAGCGAGAGAGGAGGGCCAAGGGGAAGGGACACCCTAAACACTCCGCCGCCGCCTCTCCGCCACCTCCGATCTGCGCGTCGTCGCCACCGCCGCCGTCGGGCGCGAGGTGCCTGCCTCCACCTATCCTTCCTTGCTCAGTTTTATGTTTTCAGGATCTTATTAGGGGTTTGTTTCGTCGTTTGCTTGTGTGCACTAGTTCGGAACCCGATGGGGATCTTGTGATGTCGTTGAAACTGTGATTTGGTGAAATTCTTAGAAGGTACGGTCATTTGGTGATCATGTCGCCTCAGATTTTGGCGGTCCCCGTATTTTGTGTGCGATTGCGTCTCGAGAAGGTGGTGGTAGAGTTGAGATTTTGGCATCAGGAGAGGGATTTGAGATTTATAGGGGTTAAGCTGTGTGCATGCCTCTTTTGTTTTCCATTCTCGGTAGTAGTCCTTGTAGATAAATTGTTGTGGATAGCTCTGCCAATGTTTTTGTAAAAAAATAAAATAAAAAGGAACTGAGGTCCCTGGAGCTTCGAGTGAAGGGTGGGGAGCTTTTGCCATGCCTGCCTTTCTCATACTGCTCCACAGAGTAACATTCCCATTTTCATGGAGGGAATGGATGCCATGTGCCCATTCTTCTTCATTGGTCAAGATACCATTGGGATACATGAACAGGCCCTGTGTCTCAATGAACTGTATTAGCTGTAGAATTAATATGCATAGTGAACTAGAAAGGGGGTCGACTTGTGAATCGCTGCAGACGAAGCATGTTTTTTTTACTGTCATGGAACATTATAAGTTATGTGTCTGTAAATATTGAAGCACAATTTGGTCATTGCTATGTAAATTTAGATATTTTTCCCCATGTGAGTATCTGAACCTTGTCTAAAAATTGGTGGTTTTGTTCTGGTTAATTTGGTTTCAAGCATGGCCCTGTGACAGTGATTTTTTACTTGCCATGAGTTTTTCCTTCTTAATTACTCTGTCTGGTGTTACAAGATGTTTCTTGATTGTTAAATCATGTTATCTATGTGGATGCCTGAGATTTTTCCTGGTCAAATGTTGCTTTGTGTTCGATAAGGAGGATTTGACAATTATGTATGTTTCTTAAGTTAGGCCAAGATGGTTTAGATAACTGACCGTGTTCCTCCCCTTCGATTTATAGATTGTGTTAGGTTTCAAGATGTCGACCAGCACATTTGCTACTTCCTGCACGCTCTTGGGCAATGTTAGAACACAGGCCTCCCAGACAGCAGTGAAGAGCCCTTCATCACTAAGCTTCTTCAGCCAAGGCATGAAGGTTCCAAGTCTGAAGACCTCCAAGAAACTTGATGTCTCTGCGATGGCTGTCTACAAGGTGAAGCTCGTCACACCAGAAGGAGTAGAGCACGAGTTTGAGGCTCCAGATGACACCTACATCCTCGACGCAGCTGAGACCGCCGGAGTGGAGTTGCCATACTCATGCCGTGCTGGGGCTTGCTCCACCTGCGCTGGCAAAATTGAGGATGGCACAGTCGACCAGGCAGATGGGTCCTTCCTTGACGAGGGGCAGCAGTCTGAGGGCTATGTTCTGACATGCGTTGCATACCCCAAGTCCGACTGTGTCATCCACACCCATAAGGAGGGTGACCTGTACTAGGGCTAGTGCTTTTCAGTGTGGCAAGGGGCCAATGCTCTCAATTGTGTTGTCAAGCAAGCTCCATCCTTCCTACCAGCTGTGAACTGTCTGGCATCAAACTTTCATGGTGGTTTTCTTGTTTGTTGGGTCAGTGTGAGTTCAGGGTTGGCGCATTAAGATTGGGAACCCGTGGGAATTGTAGCTAGCAATAAAAACCAGTGCGATGCCATAATAGTATAATTTCATGGCTTTTTTGTATGTTCGGGTATCTGTTTTTTATCAGTCGTCGATTATGAATCTCACAGTAGCATTCATATTCTGATGTGCTGCCTCAGTCTCATGCGGTTGCTGTTTTGCCAGTCGGAGCTTGTTGTGCTTGTCTGGATGCATGCGTAACTGCATGCAGAACAGAACAAAAATGCGTCAGATGCTGAGCTACAACAATTCAAATCCAGTTTTGAGTGAGGACATGCTTTCTGTGCCAAGAATCTCGAGTTTCTGATGGGAGTCGGGATGCTGAAGGCAACTATTGCCGTTGTCACTTGTCATGTGATAGCGAATACCTTGGTAGGTGGTACCACTCAACTATTAAACTGGTGACGTTTTGGCCCTTCTCGACTTGGCTTATGCATTGCAAATTTGCTACCCCGACGGAATCTGATTATTTATCCTCAATTTCTATCCCGAAATCTTATTTATTTTCATGTGCTGCCACTACTTGTTAGAAACAGCCGTCTAAAGTTTTGGATGCTAGTCATATTATTTTCTACACGATTGAAACACGCACAAACTGTGGTGTTTTTTTGTGGGAAAATTATATTTGGAGATACTATAATAATCACCACAGATGGGTAAGTAACATTTACAAGAATACAGCACAAAGTATGAACTTGGCACCACTGTACTCGATCCATACCGTCAATACTGTACGGCTGTAGGCAGTGTACATAGTTAATGTTACACACAGAACAGATGAAATCAACACAATACATTTCTCGCACACGGCACACTATTACCAACATTTGACACTGACTAAACAAACGGCATAAGGATCACCGGCAGCAGGATATTTCTCAAATAAAGGCTTGGTCGCTTGCATGGCTCTATCTCTTCCTTTACGCAGTAGCACTACTAGCACATGAGCACAAATGCTTGCAGAAAGTCGAAATATACTTCAGAGACAGTCAACAACGCAGAGCTCACAGGACTGGAGACCTACTGGAGACACTAAGAAGGCACGGAGGAAAGCTCAGAAGCATTTTCTATGGACAATTGAAGGGCCAGATTCATCATACTCTCCCTTAGATATCCACATCTGCAACAAGAAAAGGGTTGGGGTAAGAAACAAGTCTTTACTTGTGAAACAATACTTTCACATATAACTAAAGAGCGAAAACATATGTTAGTTGCAGATTGTATAACCTGACTAAAAGATCGTTTGCATTCAAAATTTACTAATTTAGAAGTATAACAGGAACCACAGGCTAATTTGCCAAATAGTTTATTATTGGTTTCACTATATCAAGATTAAGATCACAAATGCATGGACAAAAAAGGAAGGACCATGACATAAGTACCTGCTGGAATGTGCTGAGGGAGGCAAGGATAGAACCACCAATCCAGACACTGTATTTTCTCTCAGGTGGCGCCACCACCTTGATTTTCATAGAGCTTGGTGCAAGGGCAGTAATCTCCTTGCTCATCCTGTCAGCAATGCCAGGGAACATGGTTGTCCCTCCACTGAGAACGATATTGCCATAAAGATCCTTCCTGATGTCAACATCACATTTCATGATAGAGTTGTAGGTGGTCTCATGGATGCCAGGAGCTTCCATACCAATCAGTGATGGCTGGAAAAGCACTTCTGGGCACCTGAACCTTTCCGCACCAATCGTGATGACCTGCCCATCAGGTAACTCATAGCTCTTCTCGACTGAGGAGCTGCTCTTAGCAGTCTCGAGCTCCTGCTCGTAATCAAGGGCAATAAAGGCCAGCTTCTCTTTTATATCTCTTACAATTTCCCGTTCTGCTGTTGTAGTGAAGGAATAACCCCTTTCTGTGAGGATCTTCATTAGGCAGTCAGTTAGATCACGACCAGCAAGATCCAACCTAAGAATAGCATGAGGAAGTGCATATCCCTCGTAGATTGGCACAGTGTGGGTCACACCATCACCAGAATCAAGCACGATACCTGTGTAAGACATAGGTAGCATCAAGTCAGATTGCCAATTAAGAGAATCAGAGATAAAATTATTATACATAAACTCATCAGTTAATAGGAGAAAACCAATCACATACCTGTTGTACGACCGCTGGCATATAGGGAAAGAACAGCTTGGATAGCAACATACATTGCTGGTGCATTGAATGTCTCAAACATGATCTGGGTCATCTTCTCTCTGTTTGCCTTTGGGTTTAGAGGAGCTTCTGTCAGCAGAATTGGATGCTTTTCAGGAGCAACGCGCAGCTCATTGTAGAAGGTGTGATGCCAGATTTTCTCCATATCATCCCAGTTGTTCACAATACCATGCTCAATCGGGTACTTCAAGGTCAAGATACCTCTTTTCGACTGTGCCTCATCACCTACATAGGCATCCTTTTGGCCCATTCCAACCATCACACCTGTGTGCCGAGGGCGGCCAACTATGCTAGGGAACACTGCTCTGGGTGCGTCGTCACCAGCAAAGCCAGCCTGCAGAGGAGAGAATAAGCAGATTGGTCTTTCTGTAACAACTCATTTTACAGGCTCCAAGAAAGAATGAACAAATGGATCAAGCTTCAAACCTTAACCATTCCGGTTCCATTGTCACACACAAGTGGCTGGATATCCTCACCGTCAGCCATTGATCTGCACAAACAATCTGAATTCAGAGCCATCTCAAGCATTTACTTGCTGTTCCGCAATTTTGAACCTAGTTCATGATAGATAGCTTGGAAAGTAAAATTAAGATTGGTAAGGGAAATACCATGTACTTTTCAGACACATCACACATAGTGATAATTAAGAACAATTTAAGATAACAAAGCACAAGGACGAAGAGCTGTATTTTAGCAGGTCTTATCTCTAAGTCAGTTGCAGCAAGATTATCACTGCTAATTAATCTTGAGAAAGGATCGGCTGGTTAACAGTACTAACAACTTTGAAGGGAAAAATGTAACACTACGATCAATCATAAAGTGGTTTAATTATCCTCAAGAAACTAAAGAGAGCTATAAAAAGCTGTCCTAGCAACAGAAACATGCTCGCTTGCTCACCCATGTGCTACTGAGCCTAACAAAATGAATAAAACTACAGCTGTACTGGATCACAATTATTGCTGTTGCTACACAGCCAGCCTATAGTTGGATAATTCATTTAGCCGTAGATTTTCAAGGTCTAAAGTCCTTGTGCCAGCAAGCAGAGTGGCGCCCAACAATCTGATTCCAGCTAGCAAAAATTATTGACAGGACTGTTTATGCAGCCAGTTTGGTAATATAAAGTTGACAGGTTGAGTTGTTCAGACCACGATGATCTGACCAAAGACTGACAAAGATTCAGGATATGGTTAGCAACACCGTACATGAACATAATATTTATTATAATTAGGAAAAGGCTCAGTGAGCTCTGTCAAACAAAAGCTTAGTTTGTAAGCACTCAGTTAGGTTGCCAACTACTGTAGACTCCAATTATCCAGACAGGTGAGCAAAAATGTCCAACTAAAAATCATTTTGTCATTCATTTTCGTGAATAGCCCCCCAAAGTAACTAATGTCCCAAACCAAAACCAAGGCCAGCACCATGCGATAAGATCTACGAGCATGCACCTCCACCCTACATCCAATTTATATTTCCAAAGATTCCGCTATAATAAGTGAACCATATGGATAGTTTTCCCCTCTTGATCGATGGGAACAACATTAACAGGCAGACTAGGGGATCCGATCAAGGTAGCAGCATCCACAGTAAGATCACTTAATATTTGGACAACTGCATAACCTAACCTCTTCACGGATTACATTATTTAAATTATTTTCACTGACTACAGTTGCGCAGCGCTAATAGCACATACGATCCAGACATCGATGCAATCGCACGCTAAAATTGAGAAGAAACCACCTCTGGGAACGAAGGAACGCCACTCCAGCTCCAAGCAAGGGTAGGATGAGTATCACTCACCAGCAAATGGATGTAACCAGTCCGCGGCCGTCGACTCCGCTGCACCGTGAGCGGAGCAGCGTTGTGGCACAAGAGGGCAGAGGAGCGGCCGGTGGGGAGACGAGACGAGCAGGAAGCGGCGGCGAGGTGTGCGCCGCTCTGCTCCTTTTATATTCGGGCACGGGGCAAAGTGGCAAACCCGAAATTCGAGCAAAACGCTCGAGTTTGGCCGGCATTTCTCTTGGCCAAATTATGGATTCATAGTCGTGATTATTAATTCCTTCATTTTAAAATAAAAAAAGCCCAAATATACAACATTAAGGAAGCAACTAAAGTTTGATCTAAATATTATGTATTTATAAAACGAAGGGAATAGTACACTACATAGGAGTGTTAGGCTAGTTTCAGTGAAAATTTCATAAAAGGTTTCACAGACATTAGAGAGAGAGAGAGAGAGGAGAGTTTCAGGAAATAAGAAAGTAGTTTTATCTTCATGATACTTATCTGATTTGGCTAGTTTTTAACAATACAAGGACCATCTTTAGTGGAGACGGAGTGACAAATTTACTCATGACGCAGTTTTCCAATATGCACTCTTCAAGGTTAAAACTACTTTTGCTTAAATTCCTATAAGTTCCGATGTGCAAGATTTTGTTCATTGGAAAGAAACTAGAGCCAGAGTATGGGAAAATTGGACACAGAAATGCAAACTATGACAAACACGAGAGAACCGTCATTCTGTATCAAGAAAATCTCACGAAGTTTGTTTCTCCATGCTCCCTCATAATTCGACATCGAACTACTACGAATTTAGTAAGCACATAACAAATAGATTGGAGAAATCACGCAAGAAATTACCACAAAGCTACAAAATACCAGCATAAACGAACCGCGCTCTCGGTTCATTATTGCCTCACAAAATCTGGGTCCCAGGATTCATGGACTCACATGCTTGTCATTCCGCATTATATTGCAAATCGGAATTTTGTGCATTACCGGCCTCAGGCCCAGCCCATAACGGCCCATGGTCAGGTCTAGCCCAAGTTGACCAGCAATCTTCGATGCGTTAGAGCCGTTTGATCCGAGTTCGAGGAAACCAACGGCTGGAAAAGGCCGAGCAGCCTCTTCATACATAAACCCTACCCGCTTGCGTTGCCTTCCTCTCCCAGCCGGCCGCGCGCACCCGGCGTTGCGGCTCTTCCTTCTCACCTAGGGTTCCCCCATATCTCCTCCGCCGCCCTCGCCTTCGCTTGCAGCCGCCACGACCTGATCGGCTGCCGATTGGGGGAGCCTGTAGGGCGGCGTCAAGGAAGGAGGCGGCGCCATGAGGTTGGAGAAGTGCTGGTTCTGCTCCTCCACCATCTACCCCGGCCATGGCATCCAGTTCGTCCGTAACGACGCCAAGGTCCTTGTCTTCTTCTTGTTTCCTCGTAGGCTTTCTTGTTTGACATGGGCAACGCGGCCTGGGTTTCATTTATGTCTTGGAATTTAATTGGTTTGCACCAGCACTTCGTATATGTTGTGCTTGTTTGGTTTGTTGGTGGTGCGCGAACATTACTGAATCATCGAAGTTTCGTTAATATGAAACTGTTAGATGCTTGTATTCAATTAAATCTCGCCACGGTCATATTTGAGGAGGCGTTGTAGTTTCTAGTAGCACTGTAGCAGTCTTGGATGAAGCCAGACTTTGTGTCTGTATTGTTATCCAGGAATATGTCTGGCACCACCTGTTAATGGAAATATGAAATAGGTTTCATAAATTGTTAGCATATACATAAAAATTGAATTAGTGTGTCTTTCTTTTCTGCTGTAACACCAACAAGCAAGTTACACAACAACTCTTTTCCTCTAGCAATTTATTTGATGTGAAACTAAGACTTCTATTAGACTGAGACACTGCTGCTTACTTGTGCAGCGTTATTGATTAGCAGCTATTAGCTCTGCTTACCTTAGTTACCTGCTTTGTTTGTGAGACAATTGTTCTTTCCTCCTTGCGCAGCAGGCTTTTTCTCCTCTCCATTGATGGTTTATTCATGATCGTAGTTACGTCAGTAAATGTGTAGTGACAAACATAGAACAAGGCTGTTTTTCTCTGATTAATGTCAGAATCTGCTAGAGTATATGGAATTATTGCATCGTCTTACAATAGATTGACTTTTCATGTGTTAATTAAGTTACCTTTGCTCTTTCTTTAAAGAAAACTAGATCCAGAAGAAAATTGTTAGCATGTTTTGCACTGTTCCACCATGCGTCCTGCTTTCCTTGTTGTTTCTGCATGTAATTTCTAGTTTTCTTCACATGTAACCTTAGAATCTCTGTGTGTGTTTTTACCCTTGTTTAATATAATGATACGTAGCTCTCCCACTTGTTTGTAAAAATTTCTAGTTTTTTATCCCATTTGTGTGCTTTAATGATTCTGCAATGATATTCATACCACTTCCGAGTCCCACAAATGTTACTTATTGTTTATCTTATGCCTGTGTGTGGAGTGTTTTCCTTGGTGAATTGGAGGAAATTCCTTGGTGAATTTGCACTGTTCCACAAATGATTTCTAATGTTAATGTTCAGTATCAAAAAAAATGTTAATGTTCAAATTTATCCTTCTTTATACTTTTTGACTGTTAAAGAGTTTATGGGGAAAATTGTAATACTAGGATACTTAGTGCAAAATAGGGCAATGCATATGTTTTACTTTCCTTCAAGCTAAGTTTGTTGGTGCCCTGTAAGAGTGACCGGATATTTCATCTCCTTGGCAGATCTTTCGCTTTTGCCGATCCAAGTGTCATAAAAATTTCAAGATGAAGAGGAATCCTCGTAAGGTTAAGTGGACAAAAGCATACAGGCGTTTGCATGGCAAGGACATGACCCAGGTTAGAAAAAGAATGTTGTTTTTTATATGTTGTAATGATCGACGGTCATATTTTTTTCTGCGCAAACCTTGACTGTTATCTGAAATCGACTAGGATTCCACCTTTGAGTTTGAGAGGAAGAGGAACAGGCCTGAGCGCTATGACCGGAATGTGACCGAGCAAACTCTAAAGGCCATCCCACTTATTACAAAGGTCAGGCATGAGCGCCTGAAGAAGCACATTACAGATAGGTTTGTTCTTCTACTCCAATATGTTATCTGTTCGATTGTGTTGGTGTTTTCTTGTCTAATAAGCACCACAAATTTTGACAGGCATAAACCTGGTAAAACCAAGGAGCGGGAGAGAGATAGCAAGGAGCTGGAGCAGGACATCAACATTCTTCCAAAGAAGCTTATCAGTAACGAGCTTTCAGCTGAGAGACCAAAGATCTTGGTCAAAGTTGAGAGGCCGCAGACAGAAGATAATATGATGGAAGAGTAGTCGGATTGTGTTGTGTTGCTTGTGTTCATGTCGTATGCAGACCATGTTTTTAGTTTCTTGAGATTGTACTGCTGCAGTCGATGAAAGATGTTAACGTATTTGTGGACCGAGTATCAAGTTTTGCATGTGGTGCCAGGTACCTAAACTGGAGTGGAGTCAAAAGAACATATGGGATGAATTAACTTCATGATGATTGTGATGATCAACTTTTTGAAGGTTAGTCTAGGTGTTCTGCAATGAAGGCGCGCTTAAATGGTGCTTGGCACAATTTGGCGCGCTACGGGTCAGCGTGTAGCATTTATAGAATACTGGATCCTTGTTATGAAATAATATTGTTTGCTAACCACTGGCTACGGGTACACGAGTCAATTGGTAGGCAAGGCGCAATCTCGCACTCTCGACGGGTTCATAATTCAGATTACCAAAAATGAAAGGGACTTGACAATGATGCTGAACTGGTGATATCTCGCCATTTGTAATGAGAACTGATCTTATTATTATCGAATAAAAGAGTTTTTTTCTTTTCGCTAAAAGTGAGTATTTCGGATGCTTGAATCCCTTGAGGGATAATATAGCATCCGGTTGCCAAATTCTATGAGTTTTGGAACATCTCGGAATTTTCAAATTGTTACTAAAAACTAAAGTGGCTAAAGACTTTGCCATTGCAGCTACTCATTACAAATGGCAGCAGGCATATTAACAGCTTATTCTGGTGAACAAGGACGACAATGATGTTTTTGTTCCTAGGAGAATTGCTTGGTGTTCAAGAAGCTGTCATATTTCTGATTACAAGAGAAACATTTTTTTTGTGTGTGTTGAAGAGGTACTGACAACAATTAACACCAGGTCATTTATCTCTCCCTGTACAGTGAGAAAACAAAGCTTATGTCACTGCAAACGGCACTGCTCTGTACGTTTCATCAACTAGGACAAGAATTACAATACAGTTTTTATCCATCAGCAGCAATGACGTAGCCTTTGATCCAAAGGGCTATCTAGCGCAGCACGTCTGTCCGTCCCGGGAAACACGACAATCAGATGAAGAAAACAAAGGAAGAACCAAACAGGCAAACAGCAGATCGAAAAAAGCTCCATCGTTGTAAGGATGACAAAACAAGATACTAGCAAGGATAACCAAAGAAACTCCAAATGGTTCCCTCGCATGTACCGATGACAAGAGAAGAGAACAAAGATAGTGATGATGCTTCCGAGGAATCACAGATTAGGACACAAATCTTGGTGTACATATATAAAGCTACTGACATCGACGGTATGTTCTGAAGATATCTGAAGACGGCCGGAGCTACTCGCGCGCCATGGCTCTCTTTGGAGCTCCTGTGCTTCTAGCCTTGGCAGTGGCCTGTGCAGGGCTCATCTGGTTCAGGTCACGGAGCTCTTCGAAGGAGATGAGGGATATCCCCGGCACCATGGGCTGGCCGGTCATCGGCGAGACCTTCTCCTTCATCTCCGACTTCTCCAGCCCGGCCGGCATCCTGAGCTTCATGCGTGACCGGCAGAAAAGGTATACCAACTTGCATTGCATGATTGCATCAATAATCAAAGAGTATCGTCAGGTGCTATGGATCACGCACAGTGGGAGGTCAACGTACTGATCTGAAATTCGTGGCTTAATAAATAATTTGCTTGATGCCTGTCGTCAGGTTCGGCAAGGTGTTCAAGACGTACGTGCTGGGGAGGATCACGGTGTTCATGACGGGGCGCGAGGCGGCCAAGATCCTGCTGTCCGGGAAGGACGGCGTGGTGAGCCTGAACCTGTTCTACACGGGCAAGCAGGTGCTGGGGCCGACGAGCCTGCTGACCACCAACGGGGAGGAGCACAAGAAGCTCCGGCGGCTCATCGGCGAGCCGCTCTCCATCGACGCGCTCAAGAAGCACTTCGACTTCATCAACGAGCTCGCCGTGCAGACGCTGGACACGTGGACCGGCAGGAAGGTCCTCGTGCTAGAGGAGGCCTCCTCTGTAAGAAGACTCACTCCAGTTCTTGAATAATATCTTCTTAATAATTACACATGTTTTTTTCAGATGAGTTTGATTTAATTTTGGTTTCCTGGGTCGTGTTTGTCATCAGTTCACGCTGAAGGTGATTGCCAACATGCTTGTGAGCCTGGAGCCGGAGGGGGAGGAGCAGGAGAAATTCCGCGCAAATTTCAAGGTCATCTCGTCTTCCTTCGCGTCCCTGCCTCTCAAGGTCCCAGGCACAGCCTTCCACCGCGGCCTCAAGGTGCTTCAGATCACAAGACGCTACATATATACAAATAATTCTGCAGTGTTTGCACGATCAAATCAAATCAAACCAAAATGTTTGGTCGATTGGGCAGGCGAGGAACCGGATGTACGCGATGCTGGACTCGGTGATCTCGAGGAGGAGGGAGGGCGGCGGCGGCGACGGCGAGGCCCGGGGCGACTTCCTGCAGACGCTCCTGCGGAAGCACGCCGGCGACGAGGCCGACAAGCTGACGGACGCGCAGCTCAAGGACAACATCCTGACGCTGCTGGTGGCCGGCCACGACACGACCACGGCGGGCCTGACGTGGCTAGTCAAGTTCCTGGGAGAGAACCCTGAAGTCCTGGAGAAGCTAAGGGTGAGTCTGAAACTTCCAGGTTTCGAAAAAAGAGTCTGAAACTTCCATTCCATGATTCGTCGTTCAGGCTTCGTCAGATGTCTCGGAAAGAAAAAAAAAAGATGTCTCGGAAAGAAAAAGGTTTTTTCGGATGGACTGTAGCTGAATTGAGTGGTATAATCTCCTTCTCTTGCGTTCGCGCGCTGCAGGAAGAGCATTTGGAGATCAGGGAGAGGTTGAACGGCACGTCGAATCTCAGATGGTCAGACGTGAACAACATGCCTTACACCAACAAGGTAATAAGCTCAAGATCAATTAACTTGTATAACAGAAGTAAAGAAGGGTCGATGGTGACCTGTACGAGGAGGATCTAATCATTACCCTGCTCTGCAGGTGATGAACGAGACCCTGAGGAGAGCAACCATTCTGCCATGGTTCTCGAGGAAAGCAGCACAAGACTTCAGCATCGACGGTCAGTAGCGTCTGATTGCAACGCCACCTATCTACAGGCTACAGCAATCAATGGATAGTAGCAGCAGTATAGTTGCTGAACTCTGATGATGCTACGAAATGGATACTGCGATGCAGGGTACGAGATCAAGAAGGGGACGTCGGTGAACCTGGACGTGGTGTCCATCCACCACGACCCGGCCGTCTTCACCGAACCGGAGCGCTTCCATCCAGACAGATTCGACGTAAGTTTACTTATTATATATTTATATCAGGCAGCATCAAACTGAGCAGGATTTCCATGGCTGATTTTTCGTGTGTTTTGATTTCCATTTCACTTGACGCAGCAAACGCTCAAGCCCTACAGCTTCCTGGGGTTCGGCAGCGGGCCCCGGATGTGCCCCGGGATGAACCTGGCGCGCCTCGAGATCTGCGTCTTCGTCCACCACCTCGTCTGCCGATACAGGTTGAGCAAGCAGCTTGCCTTTCTTTGCCGAATGAATGATGCATCAGCAGCAGCAGCTGACATGTCATTTGCTTGTTGATCTTGATTTGGATGTGGTGGTTGTCGCAGCTGGAAGCCGCTGGCTGACGACGACTCGGTGCAGCCGACGCTCGTGCGCATGCCCAAGAACAAGTACCCCATCATCGCAACCGCGCTCTAAGAGACGACAGCTTGCACAGATCCATGAATGTAAACTTTACGGATAGTAGAGGCTAGGATAAACGCTGCTACCGGTGCCACACACCATCACAACGGCCGAGAGATAGACATAGGGCAATGGATTCTTGTTATGTACTTCTGCAACCAAATGACGCGTTTCTGAATGTTTTGCCGGCTAAATCTCAATCACTACGCTTCAAAAAAACAAAACAAACTGCAAACAGCACCGAGAAAAGAATGGAATTCATGGTAAACTTGTCGAGTAAGACAGCATATGTTCAAAAATGGGCCAAATGTTGCATCTTTGTAACGTACTTGAGTACAAAAACTCAGTTGGCTAATAATCAACGGCTAAATGAAGCTTCTGGTAGGCGATCAATAAAGGTAAGATAAGACAGTGCTTCACGTGACGATGATGCAACAATATGACGAGGCATAATCAATAGGGGCAAAGCTAGACTAATGTAATGAATCATAACATCATTTGAACTGTATTCAGTAGGCCAGCTCTGGTTTAACAGGGCAGAAGATGCAATGGACCTTGTCAAAAGAACAGCAATTAGATAGCATAACACTCGCTTGGGTTGCATAAGCATGATCTCTGATCTCACAAGTGAATGTTTGAGCAGAAGAACACCCGGAGGCAGCCACTCCAGCAATGTCAAACGGGATAGCTCAAGGAACACTGGCAGGCAGCCACCCCAGCATGTCAAGGAACCATAATGAGGTAGTCAAGCCACCAACACCTGGTAGAGGCCAAAGGAGGCTCTTGGCAGTGGTCCTTCAAATGCTTATATGGCACATAGAATGGAACCAAATAACTCTTTGCATTTGTGTGACCGCTCGCCATACTAAAATGGGACAACTGAAGTGATCTTAGGACACAAGTAACCAATCCAGAACAATAGTAGCAACCAATCCAGAACAATAGTAGCAACCAATCCAGAAAAAGAGAACAAGTAACCAAAAAGAAGCCTGCCAAAACAAAAGTCATTTAAGAATGACATCGTAACACAATATTGAGGATACAAGATCGAAATGATTTACCAGTTAATTTTCCTTTATGGAAGGTTCATTGCTTGCTTTCAGAAGGTGGCGAAACAGAGATTTTTCTTGTAGGTGTGTTCAAGCAAGCAGAATTAATTCCCTTGATTCCCCGGAAAGGACACAAATGCGAACACTAACTGGCCAAACGATCCCCCATATCCCAGGCATTTATGTTAATCCCCATAAGCATCGGGATCATCAACACACAGCGACAAAATCCATCTTTTAACAAGCTAGATTCCAGCCAAATAGCATATCAAGCAAACATGCAGGATCCAAGCGCCAAGCACTATGACCAAGTCATATGCCTGACAAACAGGAAATGATAATAAACCGGTCAGTAATGCGGTCTATAACAAAAACAACTGATTTCTCAGGGTACATCATAATTCTCCAACTACAGGATCACAAAGTTCCTGACACACGATAACAAACCTTATATAGCAGATAGACTTTCATACCTGGATGGCACATATTGCATGAGATCTAGGCCATCAGTAGGGACCAGATCGGTCACGGTTGTAGCGGTCACCACCGTAGCTGCCACCATCTCGGCTACGGCTAGAGTACCGGTCACCACCACGGTCAGATCCGTAACGACCACCCCCACCACCCCCACCATACCTGTCATCTCTTCCACCGTATCTATCCCCTCTCCCGCCATCCCCAGATGGGCACTCCCTAGCAAAATGACCAGGTTTTCCACACTTGAAGCAGTCCCCACCGCCGCCGCCGCCGCCGCCACCACCACGTGGTGCACGTCCACCACCACCACCATAGTCACGGCCACCATAACGAGATCCACGGTCACGATCATTATCACGGTCGCCGTTGCGATCTCTACCAGGTCCTTGTGGCTGAGCTTTATCGACAGTGATGTTCCTTCCATCCAAGTCCAATCCATTCATTCCTTCAATAGCATCCTCCATAGCTTTCTTCTCATCAAAAGTAACAAAGCCGAAACCCCGAGATCGGCCAGAAAATTTATCAAGAACCACCTGCATATTAGCAACACTAATTAAGATGCTTGTTAACAAATAAAATACCAAACAAAAATATAGAAACAGCAATGCTTATGTGCTAGGAGATGTTAAGGTACAAATCAGTAGATCATTGGGTGACTTTGAGGGGAAAAAAAAGCAATGTGTATGTGCTAGGAGATGTCAAGGTACAAATCAGTAGATCATTGGGTGACTTTGGGGGAAAAAACACACTGCCCAAGTAATTCAGGAAGACAGGGTCACAGGGATAAAGCAACAAACAAGATTATGCTGATAGCAGTACTGTATATTCTGGACTTATCTGTTAGAAACCTTTTAATATTATAAACCAACAAGAGCAAGAAAGGTTGTGTAAGGTGGACCTAAGATCCTGTTGGGACAGACTAAAATAACTCTAGTATTAGAGATCAATCTATTCCTTTGTGTTGTGGAAAAGAAAACTGTTTAGCCTTTTGGCATTTTTTTTACTTGTAAAAAATGTTTGAAATAATTTTACATACTGATCGTGCACATAACTTTCATAAGCAACAGTTACCAACATAATCTTCAAAATTATCATAAGGGAAAAGAATGAATTCACGCCAAGCTAAATATGCAAGATTCTTCAAGTCACCTTTGCCTCAGTAAGGTTGCCAAATTTGCCAAATGCATCCCTGAGGCTTTCATCAGTTGTTGACCAGGACAGGTTCCCAATGAAGCAACGGCACTCCTCAACATCAGCCATCTCTTGAGCAGATAAGAACAAAGACCATATAAACAAGTAGGAAGGTAACACATATTCAAAGTGAATAGTGCAAGCTAGTGGTAATTACAAGTAGTCCAGTCAGTAAACTTTCAAAGGTGAATATTTACTAATTAGTACACAGGCTAAACTTTCTAAGGTGCATATTTACTAATTAGTACACAGGCAGTATATGGCACAAAACAACCAATAAAACACGCACTGTGACAATTATTTTTTAAATTTTCCACATGGTATAAATTTTTTCAGTTTGACGACAGTCCACATAAGCAAATCTGGATAAAACTGAAGAAGCAGTGATAAACAAGCATAGGCTCACGAAAATTGGGTTAATCAGTTGCCCCTTTGATCGTTTGCAGAAACATCGCTAAGTTAACGAATTCAAACATGATGTGGATCTGCACATGATGTTTGTTCCACCATAAGAAAATACAGAAATCAAACTAAACTCGCATCGAAGAACAGCACAGCACAGAGGTCAACTCTAAATCCATGTGAGCCTACGCACGTAACCTAACCTGACGATAGACATGTCAAACGCATGGGAATTGCCTTAGATACTACGAAATAAAAGGATAGGTTTCAGATCAGGGCTACTGCAGGAACTTGTAAACTCAGCAACGCACAACCAAATCTGACTAGAACTTTTTTTTTTGAAAAAAATCATCTGACTAACTCAGCATAAGAAAATTGACTAGAACCCTAGAACAGACGTGAATCATTGAGGAACAGATGTGGAGTTGCTACCTGAGCGCCGCAAGGAGGAGGAAGCGCACGTCGAGTCGCCGAATCGTAGATGCCTCTGCCTTGTTATTTTTAGCAAAGGGACTGGATCGAGGAGGAAAAGGCTCGGGGCGGGTCGCGTCGGCGCTTTATAGGGAAGCGAGGCGCGGATGGGGAATCAATCACCAAACCGGGCTAGAACCCTAAATCCCAGCGGCGGCGCGGAGATATTTCCCTGGCTGGCACGACAGGTGGGGCCCAGGACACGGGGGTGGCAGAGGCATATGCCGTTGCCGTCGGCCGCGCGCGGACTCGTCAACTGGGCCGTGGGACGGAAGCCCATGCGTTTTTTTTTTGAAAAAAGAAAGAAAATATGAGGAAGGATTTGTGAACCCTGCGTGCTTTGCTGTTGCAGTTCATCATCAGTCTAATGCAACTTGTTTAGGAAAAAAGAACATGGGAATATGAAGAGAGACCTGGTTCAATCATGGCACCTCTTTGATGCGTCCAGTAGTGACCCAAACATGGTAGCAAGAAAAGAGTAGTCCCCTCAGTTTCAAAAAAAGAAAAGAGTAGTCCCATCCACTAGGAATTTACAACTTGTTTTTTTAAAGAAAAAGTGAATTTATACAACTTCACAACGAGCCAGCGAAGATGCCTACAGCACATGATAGCCATCGGATGGCCCGCCCCATCGCATCTGGCACGTCCGGTTCCAGTAACTGCACCACCAACCGGCGGCCGGGCCAACGGTCACCTACCAGTTTCTCTTGCCATTTCCCTGCGACCCCATTGGTGCCTGCTCTGCTCGGCTCCGAGTGAACCTTCCCTTCCCCCATTGACCTCGCTCGCCCAGTCTTCCCAAGTCGTGGTCATCCCCCTCCCCTGCTTCCCTCCTTTAACAACATCATCCAAGACGATTGATTCGCGATCCCCTCTTCGCCTAGCCGTAGCCGTCAGCTTCTTTCCCCACAAGCAGCTCAGAGCCAGAGCAGGCAGCGCTAGCTGCCATGGCCTTCTGGGAGCCCTGCTTCGGCAAAGACAACGAGTGCCGCGACTGCGACTGCGGCTGGAAGAAGGTCCTCGTCTGGGCCGCCGCCCTCCTCGTCGTGGGCGGCCTCGTCGCCGTCCTCGTCGTCGCCTTCGCCGTCGTGTACCCGCCCAAGGCCACCGCCGACGACGCCCTGCTGCAGCGGTTCGCGCTGGCGCCGGGGAGCCCCGCCGCCAACTCCACCATCTCCTACAGCGTCACGGCGACGGTGTCGCTGCGGAACCCCAACATCTACCGCGCCATCGCCTACGGCGACCTCGCCGTCTCCTTCTCCTTCAACGGCTCCCGCTTCGACGAGTCCGCCACCGTGCCGGCGTTCGAGACGAAGCCGCGCAAGACGGCCACCGTGCGCGTCGTCGTCAGCGGCGCGGACAAGCCCGTCAAGCTCACCGCGCCGGGGGTGAAGGAGTTCACGGCGGAGAACGACACGGGCAGGTTCGCCGTGGAGATGCGGCTGGACACGACGCTGCAGTACAAGGGGCGCGGCGCCAAGTGCCCGCTCGTCGTCGTGTGCCCGCTGCAGCTGCAGCTCGTCGACCCCGACGTCGCCGCCACCGCGTTCCAGAGGACCAAGTGCACCATCCTCCGGGCAAAGAAGTCCGGGTGCTAGTAGCTAATTAGTACTAGCTCCATTGTTGACTACTGCTACTAGCTGTAGAGCTCGGTTTCTGCTGCCCTTTTCTTCTTGCTTCATGTATTTACAATTCTTCTAGGATTTGTTTTCTTCCCCTTCGAGAGATTGCTGGAGTGTGAAATTCGATTTGATGTGTATAAATCTGGATGATTCCCAATGATTTATGATGTGTTGTTCTGGTTTTGATAAGAATTATTATTGGAACCTTGGGAGGCAGGGGTTGACTGACTCTGCCGGATGAGCTGCGGTCAACTGAACGATATCTCCCAGGCCATTGATAAGTGGAGGATATCCAGTGGAAAGGGGAAGAAGAAGCACACAGGAGACAGGACACTGGACAGACATTGGCGGCAAACGGGGCTCCGATTCCGACCACCGTGGCCGGACAACATGGAATATCGGCCGCACCTGCGGTTCGAGAACAGGAGTTGGCTGCCTCTGTCCGACATGGCTTTGGAATTTTTGTGTGTGGATGACTGCTGCTGACACACTGTCAGGCCTGG
Organism: Echinochloa phyllopogon; assembly: GCA_033239725.1. NCBI lineage: Eukaryota > Viridiplantae > Streptophyta > Magnoliopsida > Poales > Poaceae > Echinochloa > Echinochloa phyllopogon. The sequence continues at coordinate 1,266,278 of BTCW01000009.1, read as the reverse complement.
AGGATGAACACATCAGTTTGTCAGTTTGTTCGTCGTACACCTGACATGAGCTGAACCAAAGGCCCTGTTTGGTTGGCTGATGGTTGTGCTGGTTTTTACCGAGAGAAAAACACTGCTGGTTGGTTGTTAGTCGGTGGCTGGTAATTCAAACAAACAGGTGAAAGATTCACTGCTTAACACAGGTCAAGGGTGAAGTCAGCGGCGTCAGCCAGACCATATCCAAATGCCTACAATTGCAGACCTCAAAACCATTGTCTCAGCAAGAAGACGCCAGTTCTCCAGCAAGCACAGGAGCGAACGAAGAAGAGCGAGCATGGTATATGGTGACATAAGAATTTTTTTTGAAAGGACAGGGACACGCGACAACAAGGCTACACGGTTTCAAGAAAAAGCCTGTGTTTCGCCCTCAAAAGAGGAGGGCACACGTGGTGGTGATGGCTACAAAAGTTGACACCAACTGTAGTTTACTCGGGAGCACATGATTAAGGCATCTAATGATGTATCAATATCAGGCCATGCACATGCTACCACCCATACAGTTTCGTCCAAAATATAGATCGTTTGATTTTTTTTCACCATAAGTTTGACCGCTCGTTTTATTTAAAAAATTATAAAAATATAGTTAAATTTAAAATATTTTTTAAAAAAATTATATTAATAAAGCGAGCAACTACAAAAAAATATGATAATTTGCATAAAATTTTGAATAAGATGAACGGTCAAATTTATGGTAAAAAAGTCAAACGACCTACGTTTTATAATAGAAGGAGTAGTTTAGCTCCTATCTCGGTGAAGGAATTTTTTCGCCACTATAACAGCTTTTCCTAAGATGAATTGCGGACCTGCGGTTATATGTTTATCAATTGCTGGCATGGGACATGTCCGTGGGGGCTATGTATGCACTTTCCGTCTCCTTTGCCACGAAAGCGCAGTGACGAAGCCAACTACTGTAACGCGTTTCCGAGATGCACCCGGCTCCTTTCGCTCTCGTAGCTGCTCTATATATCTGTATCATATATAATGGATTTGCTTTGCTTGACGAGCAGAGGAGACTTTATTTTGGGGACACGGTCTTTCTTTTTCTAGGCTATACGTAACCCGACCTGAGCCATTCGCTGTCAGGAATCAGGTCCACCCAGTGATGGAATGAGACCCCAGAAGGATCAGCTTCGTTGCAGATCCTTCTGTGTCGGAAGTTACAATCACGGTAGCTAATTATAATTCATCCCAGCAGCAACGGCACCCCTGCGTGCAGTGGTTGTATATACCTATATATATGTCTATAATATGCAGCAGCGGCCCGTTTGGCTGGCTGGTGCTGGTTTTTGCTGAGAGAAAAACGTTGCTGGCTGGTTGATGTGAAGGATCGAAGTGGCGACCAGAGAGGGGGGAGAGTGAACGAGAGCCGATAAAATTTCTTCTCGAAACTCGGCCTATGTCCCAAAATCACTCGCCAAAGATTCCTCACAAGCTTGTTAAGGTAGCGTAGTCACAGCGGACCTACTAATCCTAGGAACAAGCTAGAACAAATTAACAAGCGGAAGCACAACTCAAGAACCAAAACGATTCGCAATCTGCCTGGGTCAGCTCGGACCGTCCGCACAGGGGTCGCGGACTATCCGTGGTCACGGCGGACCGTCCGTCTAGACAAGGCGGACCGTCCGTAAAATCACCTCAAATCTCCAGTAGCTCCAGGCCCTTTCGCGGACTGTCTGAGCTCCTACCGCAGACCGTCCGCCAGTGTCGCGGACTATCCGAGGAGGTCACGCGGACCGTCCGTAAAATCACTTAGCCAAATCCAAGACAACACCGTCGAACTCTTCTGCACGGACCATCCGCCAATCACATGCGGATCGTCCGGCAACCTTGCGGACCGTCCGCCAACCCTGCGCGGACCGTCTGAGAAACACGACGGACGAACAGAACGAACAGCTACATTAACCCGCGGATCTCTCCTCCCAAATCCATCACCGGATCTCCCAAACGGCTAGAGATCTTGAGACGAAACTTTTGGGAGATGATTAGCACCCTAAGGGAAACCTATTCCCCAAAAATCTCGGCCTCTAACTCCCTACAACTCGAGAAATCGCGGATCACACGGAAGAACACCTTCTCACGAGTTCATCCCAAAAACTACGAATCGAGATCGATTCCCGGCGTTTGAGAGGGCAAGATCACACACAAAGAGGCGCAAGGCACTCACCCATGATCCCCTCAAACAAATCCGGAGCCAAACGGTCTAGAAACGAAGAATCGAGCCAAGAACGAAAATAGCACAAAAAGGAACTCGAGGAGAAACAAAGAGATTCAACTAGCACTTCATTTCATTCCGACAAACAAAGGTCAGATTCTATACAAGGCTAGCAACCTCCCAAACATCCTCCCGCTAAGATCGACATGAAGCACGGGCTAGCCTAGAGAAGCAAGAAAGAAATGAACTAGGGTTCCAGAGAGATATCATTTGTCATCCCCTCCACCTCCTATTTATATTAAGTGTCCTGGTGAAGGGAAGTGACCATACTACCCCTACAACTTAACTCTACGATACACGCCCTCAAGGGCAAAACGGTAAAGTTGCAGATAACTCCTCCGGCTGGGCACGCCGTCCATCCGGCCTTGCTTCCCTCTGACGCAAGCTCCCGGATCCCGCCACGCGTCCACCGCTTCGAAGCTTCCCGAACGCGCCCGGATCACCGTCTCCGTCACGTTGGGCCTTCAGGCTCGGTTTTGAGGCCCAAACCGAGAAACCCACCTCCGATGGTTTTGTGGCCCAACCATCAAACCCCGCGTACAAGCTTCAGTCGTTAGCCGCCACCTTGCACCGGCTCCAAGTCCATGACCTCGTCTTGTTCTTCTTGCACCATGTTGACTGCACTTGATCCCGTCTGGCCACCGGGTCCCTCGAATCAAGCCCACTTGTCTCTCCACACCTCGGAGGCCACTCTCTGGCTAAGACCTTTCGCGCTTGTTCTTCACCTGCACCAACGCAAACCAAATCGCACCAACACCTGCAGTACTAGGCCAAGAGTCAGTCCACACACCGTTGTCAATCACTCATCACACTGAGAAGCGACCATCCACCGGTCCTCGGATACACATGGTCCTCAATCTCCCCCTTGATGAGTGCATTGACAACACACACATAATTCAGGATATGAAAAAGAAAAATAGAAAAAGAAAAGAAAAGAAGACTCAATCAAGTGACCAAAGCGAAGAACAAGCCGAAAACAAAATCACTCGAAAGAGAAAGTCTCGGTCCCCTAAGACAAGGGCAACAGCTCAACACAACCGAGACAACGAGCTCCGAATGCCGACCCCTCAAGAAGAGGCAGAAAGAGGCAGAAAGGCTCAACACCATCGGCAAAAGAGCAAAACACAAAAATCAGGAACACAAGGAGCTCCCCCTGCAGAAATGCATACTCCCCCTGAACTGAGTATCCCTCTTAATGCAAAGCAATGCATATATACTGAATTGGAACAAATTCTCCCCCTTGTTGCCAATGCATGAATCAAGGCACAAATGCAAAAGATTCAACCTAGAGCTTCTCAAATATACAATGAACAATATAAAATGCTACACATGGTCAAATGAGCAAGTAAGATATTCCTAGGTGTTGTATAAGCATTGCCAACAAAATTTCATGATTGTATAAGCATATGGCCAAGTAGTTTCCAATTTAACCAAGTTTTTCAAAAATTCACCACCTCATGAGCAAAAAGTCATTTTCAAGCCAAAAAGAGCTATATCATGCAAAAGTTGTCCCCGGTTACCTATTCTTAGCAAGAGATCATTGCAAACACCCACAATCTAGTTCATGTCATGTTAAAGCTACCGAGCCATGTGTCTATTTCCAACAAGAGACTTCTCTTTGGTAGACATATGCAACGGTTTAGCACCCAATTTTCACATTTAAACACAAATGACATGATCAACCAATTGGAGAGCATATATTTGAATTTTTAACACTTCTTTTCAGATTTTAAACATGGTACATGAAATGCCTTTGCGGCAAAAAGAAGCTTATGCCTCTCCACAACATACACAATGGGCTAAACATTTGCAATGATAAAATGATCTTTGACCCAAATGGCAAGAAATAGATACCCAAGAACAACCTAAGCATGAAAAAGCATTTAGGCTTGAACTCAAACATTTAACCAATTTGCTCATTGGTGAGATCAAGTTTAGCATTTTAAAAATCATTAGCAAGCACATTATGGATATACAAAGAGTCAATCAAGTGCTTAGCTATCCAACACGACAAGACTATCCACAAGTTCATTAGCTTAAATGTAGCAAGTTATATTGGTCACTCCATATAAGAGAAGCTCATCCTATCATGCTTCAAAATAAGTATGTACAAGAAACAAGCTCTAAGTATATCACAATGCATCCTATATGACAAATGCAAGACATATGATACACATGCAACAAAAAAACATGATATACAAATTATACAAGAAGGCTATACATATGCTACAAAGTGAGCTCCAAAACCAACTCAGAAGGGAAAACACACCCCAAGCTCCCCTCGCAAACGGGCAAAAGTAGCTTGGTCAAGTGGTTTGGTAAAAATATCGGCTAGTTGGTTTTGGGTGGAGACATGGGATAACTCAATATGTCCTTTCTCAATATTGTCTCTCAAGAAATGGTATCTCACGTCTATGTGCTTGGTTTTTGAGTGAAGCACCGGGTTTTTGGCAACACTTATGGCACTGGTGCTATCACATAGAAGTGGAACATGGGTATAACTCAAACCAAAGTCACTCAAGGTAGAAATCATCCAAAGAAGCTGAGAGCAACAACTGGCTGCGGCTACATATTCGGCTTCGGTTGTAGACTGAGCAACACTTGACTGTTTGCGAGAGGACCAAGAAACCAAGGACGAACCCAGAAACTGACAAGTCCCAGAAGTGGACTTGCGATCCATCCTACACCCAGCAAAATCCGCATCAGAATATTCGCAGAGTGTGAGTGTGGAGGAGGCACAGTACCACAAACCAAGCTCAGGAGTGAAACGAAGGTACCTCATGATTCTCTTCACAGCCTGGCGATGAGACGTCCTTGGCGAAGCTTGAAAGCGAGCGCACAGACACACGGCGAAGTGTATGTCCGGCCTCGTCGCCGTCAGGTACAAGAGTGAGCCGATCATACTCCGGTACGTCTTCTGGTCCACCGGTTCTCCATCCTCATCCGCATCCAAAGCTGTTGTAGTCGACATGGGAGTGGACAATGGCTTTGCATCGGCCATCTCGAATTTCTTCAACAATTCCTTCGTGTACTTGGCTTGATGAACAAACGTCCCGTCCTTGACTTGCTTGATTTGCAACCCGAGAAAGAATTGTAGCTCCCCCATCATCGACATCTCGAACTCCCTGCTCATATCTTCAGAGAACTTTGCTACAAGAGCGTTAGAAGAGCCACCAAAAATAATATCATCCACGTAAATCTGAACGATTAGGATATCTTTGCCAACACGAAGCAGGAACAGGGTCTTATCAACGGTGCCCATCACAAACCCCTTACTCAGCAAGAACCCTCTCAGCCTACCATACCACGCTCTAGGTGCTTGCTTGAGGCCATATAGTGCTCGGTGGAGTTTGTACACTCGGTGGGGATATCTCTCACTCTCGAACCCAGGTGGTTGTCTCACATACACTTCTTCCTCTATTACCCCATTCAAAAAGGCACTCTTCACATCCATTTGGTGCAACTTGAACCCTTTAGCAACAACAAATGCTAGAAGGATTCGAATTGCCTCCAAACGGGCAACAGGAGCAAATGTCTCCTCATAATCAATTCCCTCTTTTTGTGAAAAACCCTGGGCAACCAACCTCGCTTTGTTTCTCACAACCTCACCATTTTCACCTTGTTTGTTCTTCCAAACCCACTTTGTTCCAATAGGGTGGCAATTTGGTGGAGGCTTGACAAGTTCCCACACCTCGTTCCTCTCAAAGTTCTCAAGCTCTTCGTGCATGGCATTGACCCAATTCGCATCAGATAAAGCATGTCCAATATCTTTGGGCTCAAAGGAGGCAACAAATGCAGAATGAGCAAAGTTAGAATTGTTCCTTGACCTTGACCGTGTAGTACGTTCATCGATGTCTCCAATCATTCCTGAGGGTGGATGGCGAGCTTGAATGTGTCTTGGTGCCTCACGTGTTGAAATCGCCTCCCCCTCAACCGCTGCTTCCACTTGATCTCCATGTACTTGTGTTGATGTCAAAGTGGTGGATGGACCATCATCAACCGTAGTCGTCGTAGTGCAAGTAGTAGGTACAATCGCCATCGAAGGATCACCAGCCCCATCGTCATCTTCATCATCCCCATCCTTGTCTTCAAAGATCGTTTGTCCCATCTCTTCATCACTTGCATACTCAAAGACAGACGAGCTACATGGAATTGTCTCGGCGAATGTTACTTCGCAAGTCTCCATGATTTGGTTAGTGGCAAGATTGAGCACACGATATGCTCTAGAATGATTAGCATAACCAAAGAAGATACCATCATGAGACCGAAACTCGAACTTATCTAGATTACCCTTCTTGAGAATGAAGCACTTGCAACCGAAAACTCGAAAGTGACTCACCTTGGGGGTTCTCCCATGAAAGAGTTCGAAGCAAGTCTTCTTCTTGAACGCACGAAGGAAAATCCGATTAGACACATAGCACGCGGTGCTCACCGCCTTGGCCCAATACTTCCTAGGAGTCCTATGCTCATCGAGCATCGTCCTGGCCATAGTACAAATGGTCTGATTCTTTCTCTCCACAACACCATTCGGACAAGCGACATAAGGCGAAGAAAACTGATGCTCAAGACCTAGATCACGGCAGAAGGTTTCAAATCGAGCGTTCTTAAACTCCGTGCCATTGTCACTGTGTATAGCTCGTATGGCATCACCATTTCGCTCATTTTTCAACCTCAAGATCAGATCTCGAACAAAACCAAACGTTTCATCCTTAGCCGCCAAGAAATACACCCAGGTATAGCGAGAATAGTCGTCCAGAATCACAAGGACATACCACTTCCCACCGACTGAGCGAACGCGAGCTGGACCAACCAAGTCCATATGTAAAAGCTCCCCAGGACGCTCAGTCATTACATCGGTCAGAGATGGGTGGGAAGTAGCGACCATCTTGACATGCCTACAAGGTGCACAAACCAAATCCTTCTCAAACCGAAGCTTGGGCAATCCTCGGATAAGGTCAAGACTGCTCAAACGAGAGAGCAAGTCGAAGCTCAAGTGACCCAACCTCCTATGCCACTTCCAAAGCTCGGAAGAGGAACCAGCAACGAGACAACGAGCAACACCAAAAGACCTCGAGAAATCAGCAACGAAAACTTGACTCTCGGGAATGATCATGCAAACAGGGTCACCTCGAGAATCAAGAATCCGAGAAGCACCACTAACAAACCGAACCTCAAAGCCCTCATCAAGCAGCTGAGAGACCGAAAGCAAATTAAAGCCAAGCGACTTGACAAGAGCAACACGCTTCAACACAAACTTCTCGCTCACCCGAATATCACCTTCTGAGAGCACTCTACCCTTACCATTATCCCCAAAAGTGATGTACTCCCTTGTCATCACCGGGGTGAGGCTTGAGAACCACCTTTGATCTCCGGTCATGTGTCGAGAGCAACCGGAGTCAATCAACCACAAGCTCCTCAAGCCTCCCACCTGCAAAATCAAAAACGAGATCGAGAATGAGCAAACGACTCAACACTGGGGTTAGAACAGAAGGAGTTAAACCAGTGCTAAGCCATCTGCTCAAAAGAAGGGTTAGCAAAATCCACTCTACCAAACCTATCAAACTGTGGAAACCTCTCACGCCTAACCGGAGGAACACCACGCGGGGGAAAACGCAGTCCAGGCTCCCTCCGGTAACCAAAACCACGGTCGTCTCTCCTGAACTCGTACTGACCACGAGGAGGAGGACGCCTGACGAAACCACCACGTCTCTGAGGAACTCTCCCACGAGGAACAAAGCCACGAGCATCTTCTCTAGGAATCGAACGAACAAAACCATCACCCCTATGCAAAGGTGCATGAGGCTCAGGTACACTATGAGAAGAGCGGTACCTGTCCCGGTTACCCATTTCCTTCTCACGCCTCATCTCTCTCTTTTTCCTGAAGCAGAACTCCTCTTGGTGACCATCCTTACCACAAAACCCACAGTGGTAACGGACTGGTTTTGGCTTTGGATCTCCTTTTGTCCCTGGCTTCTCACTAGGTTTGAGACCACTCGACTCTCCCACAAAAATCACTCGCTTTTGAAAGTTGTTGGCTGGTGTGGTAGAAGCTGGTGGATCAAGAATAGTATCGAGTTTGTTTCTCATGTGGTTGGGTTTAGGATCAAAGGTGTTTTTGGCTGGGGTTTTTTGTGGAGGAAATGGCACACCCTCACAAATCATTCCCTCATTCTTAACCACCGTCTCCCAGCCAAGCCCACGAGAATCACCTCTTCTGAGCTCAGCCATCGTCATTTTCAACTGAGGCTCTCGACTTGACATCCAACCCAAGCAATGTCTCAACTCGTCATTTTCTTTTTGCACACGATTCATTGCATCCTCAATTTCACTGCTCTTCAAAGCATTTTTATCACACACAGCACATGCAGGTGATTTAGCAGAACATTCGAGACATTTGATTTTAGCAAGAGCATCATCAAGTTTTGCATGCAAGACAGGGCAAGAGGTACAAGCTCCTAGCAAAGCAGATCTAGATTTCAATTTTTCAAGATTTGATTTAAGCAAGTCACATTCTTCAATTTTAGACATATGCTTGTTTTTAAGCTCAACCAAATCATTCATCACAATCATTGCAAGTATGCTCATCAGAGACAACAGGAGCAATTTTCAATGCATCAATTTTAGATTGAGATTTAGCAAGAGATATTTCAAATTGAGCAATTTGATCTTTAGAGGCAACAAGCAAGGACTCAAGTTCAACAACTTTTTCCTTAGACTCACCAAGCAACGATCTAAACTCCCTCTTCTCCTTGTTGGTCTTACGAAGCACATCATCACGATTATCAAGCAATTTATTCAACCTAGCATTCTCCTCTAGCAAGAAGTTGGGATCTCGATTTACCTCATCCTCAGACTCTGACTCGGAGTCTCCTTTTGCACTCTTCTTGTTGTCGGAGTTGTGCGCCATGGTACAGAAACCTCGGGACGCCATGCACGCCAAGCCATTGAAGTTCTCGTTCCTCCGGCGTCGACCTTGATCTTCATCCTCGCTGCTTGAGCTTGACGAAGAGTTGCTTGAACTTGTGTCGACGTCGCTCGCCCCGGCCACCATGGCTCGTTCCTTGCGCTTGTATTTATGCTTGTGCTTGCGGTCACCATGCTTCTTCTTGTCCTTGTCCTTGTCCTTGTACTTGTACTTATGGTTCTTGTGATCATCCCTCGAGCGGTGCTTGTGCTTGCGGTCCGGCTCTGCTGGCTCCGGACACTCGGCGATGAAGTGTCCCATCTTGCCGCACCTGTAGCACGTACTCCCAAAGCGCCTTGTACTCTTGCGGTTCTCGTACATGCGCCCGAACCTCTTGGTGAGTAACGCGAGATTCTCCTCGCTCAGCACCTCGAACTCCTCATCTGGCAAAGACACAAGCAGAGACAAGGCAAACTGTCGTGAAGAGTTAGCACCAGATCTAGAACTAGAACCACTCATAAGCGCCAGACTATGGGAATCAGTCGGGTTCTCAAGCTTGGCTCTAGCTAACCTATCAACCTTTGAGGACTTGAGCTTTGAGAACAACCCATCGACTGTGAGTGTCAGATAGCTACCCGACTCCATAATCGCCTCAACCTTAGTGCCCCATACAGACATATCCAAGCAGTGTAAAAGCTTCAAAGCCATATCATGATCTGTATATGGGAGGTTGGTAATGTTGGCTCTCATGTTGTTCACTATCACGGTGAACCTCTGGAACATGGCATCAATTGACTCACCGGGCAAATGAGAGAAGTTCTCATATTCCCTCCGGTAAGTCGAAAAGAGCCGAGCCTTAACCCCACTATCACCTCCATGGGCGATCTCCAACTTTTGCCAAATCTTCCACGCAAGATGCTCTTTTATCAGACGATTGAATTCATGCTCTTCAAGCGCTTTGAACAAGAAATCAACAGCTTTTGCATTTGCCTCAAACTTGTCCTTAGAAATTTGTGTCTCTCTCGAAGCAGGGGTGATATAAGAAGTATCAATAGTGATATCCCATATCAACTGTCCCTTGCTTCGGAGGAAAGCTCCCATACGAACCGACCACATCCGGTAATTCTTCCCATCGAAGAGAGGAGGACCCGAACCCTTTCCGGCGTACGCCATCCTTGGATCTAAAGACTGGTTAGAATCACGAATATCCGTAACCTGCTCTGATACCAATTGAAGGATCGAAGTGGCGACCAGAGAAGGGGGGAGTGAATGGGAGCCGATAAAATTTCTTCTCGAAACTCGGCTTATGTCCCAAAATCACTCGCCAAAGATTCCTCACAAGCTTGTAAAGGTAGCGTAGTCACAGCGGACCTACTAATCCTAGGAACAAGCTAGAACAAATTAACAAGCGGAAGCACAACTAAAGAACCAAAACAATTCGCAATCTGCCTGGGTCAGCTCGGACCGTCCGCACAGGGGTCGTGGACTGTCCGTGGTCACGGCGGACCGTCCGTCTAGACAAGGCGGACCGTCCGTAAAATCACCTCAAATCTCCAATAGCTGCAGGCCCTTTCGCGGACTGTCTGAGCTCCTACCGCGGACCGTCCGCCAGTGTCGCGGACTGTCCGAGGAGGTCACGCGGACCGTCCGTGAAATCACTTAGCCAAATCCAAGACAACACCGTCGAACTCTTCTGCACGAACCGTCCGCCAATCACATGCGGACCGTCCGGCAACCTTGCGGACCGTCCGCTAACCCTGCGCGGACCGTCCGAGAAACACGACGGACGAACAGAACGAACAGCTACAGTAACCCGCGGATCTCTTCTCCAAAATCCATCACCGGATCTCCCAAACGGCTAGAGCTCTTGAGATAAAACTTTGGGGAGATGATTAGCACCCTAAGGGAAAGCTATTCCCCAAAAATCTTGGCCTCTAACTCCCTACAACTCGAGAAATCGCGGATCACATGGAAGAACACCTTCTCACGAGTTCATCCAAAAACTACGAATCGAGACCGATTCCCGGCGTTTGAGAGGGCAAGATCACACACAAAGAGGCGCAAGGCACTCACCCATGATCCCCTCAAACAAATCCGGAGCCAAACGGTCTAGAAACGAAGAATCGAGCCAAGAACGAAAATAGCACAAAAAGGAACTCGAGGAGAAACAAAGAGATTCAACTAGCACTTCATTTCATTCCGACAAACAAAGGTCAGATTCTATACAAGGCTAGCAACCTCCCAAACATCCTCCCGCTAAGATCGACATGAAGCACGGGCTAGCCTAGAGAAGCAAGAAAGAAATGAACTAGGGTTATAGAGAGATATCACTTGCCATCACCTCCACCTCCTATTTATATTAAGTGTCCTGGTGAAGGGAAGTGACCATACTACCCCTACAACTTAACTCTACGATACACGCCATCAAGGGCAAAACGGTAAAGTTGCAGATAACTCCTCCGGCTGGGCACGCCGTCCATCCGGCCTTGCTTCCCTCTGACGCAAGCTCCCGGATCCCGCCACGCGTCCACCGCTTCGAAGCTTCCCGAACGCGCCCGGATCACCGTCTCCGTCACGTTGGGCCTTCGGGCTCGGTTTTGAGGCTCAAACCGAGAAACTCTCCTCCGATGGTTTTGTGGCCCAACCATCAAACCCCGCGTACAAGCTTCGGTCGTTAGCCGCCACCTTGCACCGGCTCCAAGTCCACGACCTCGTCTTGCTCTTCTTGCACCATGTTGACTGCACTTGATCCCGTCTGGCCACCGGGTCCCTCGAACCAAGCCTACTTGTCTCTCCACACCTCGGAGGTCACTCTCTGGCTAAGACCTTTCGCGCTTGTTCTTCACCTGCACCAACGCAAACCAAATCGCACCAACACCTGCAGTACTAGGCCAAGAGTCAGTCCACACACCGTCGTCAATCACTCATCACACTGAGAAGCGACCATCCACCGGTCCTCGGATACACATGGTCCTCATGATGGCGGGTGGCTGGTACTGGTTTTTGATAGAAAAACACTGCTGGCTGATGCTAGTTTTTACTGAAAGAAAAACACTGTTGGCTGGTGGCTGATAAGCCAAACGAAGTAAACCGTTGCGACAACGCAGCACCCGTTATTACCGAGAACCGATCTGGACAAGAAAACGATCCGTGTGGCCGGAACTGACGCCAAACTCGCTCGGAGCTTTTCTGCATTCTGCCTCTCAGTGGAAAGCGCCTGCACAGAGCAAACGCAATGAGGCATGACAGACACGTAGGGGTGTTTGGTTTCTTTGCTCAGACTTGCCTGGCCTTGCCGAGCTAGGAGAGCTGACGTTCGGATCACCAGCGACTTGTCATGGGATTGGCAAGGTTTTGCCTAGCTTTTGAGGGAGACCCAGATTGGCTCGCCGGCGCTAGCGAGGCTAGTCTCGCTCGGCAAGGCAAGCTGGGCAAGCATGCGAGAGCTTTTTTTTCCGCAGGGAAAAAATGACACATTGGATAAGCAAAATCGCTGGCTCGCTGCATGGATGTTGTGAACAAAGCTATTAACAATCGTATCAGAGGATCTTACGCTACCTCCCACGAACACCAATATATAATACAGTTCAAATCTATCATGAGTTTGTAATTATTTCTAGAAGTCGTAGGATTACTCGTAGCTTGCCTTTACCATACAACTTTTAGTTGATGAGGGATATGAATTGACACAACAACGGATAATAATATTGATGATTCTCATGATTACCGTTGAGTACATGATCGTATAGTTATGGTCACGATCATGAGTACAGCTAGTACGTAATTAACATGCTAGTACGATCGAGGTTTAACACGTACAGTACATTTCACGTTTGGTAGCTGCACCTATATAAGATGGCACATACATACATGCTACACAGGCCGGCCTGACAAGTTAACAACAACCAACTGTCATAACCGTCGATCACACGCACAACACTAGCTATACCGTCACCATGTGCGACGACAGCGAGTGCTGCGGCTGCTTCGGCCCGTACCGCCGCTTCGCGTGCGGCTTCTGCATCGGCGTCGCCGTCATCGCCGCCGTGGCCGTCATCGTCGTCCTCGTCGTCGGCTACGGCCACGCCGCGCAGCCCCGGTTCGACGTCGAGGACGCCTCGCTCGCGCGCTTCGCGCTCTCCACGTCGCCGGCGACCGCCGTCTCCTACAACCTCACGCTCACGCTCGCCGTGCGCAACCCCAACTGGGCCATGGCCGCCGCCTTCCGCTCCCTCGAGGTCGACTACGCCTTCGACGGCCAGCGCTTCGACCGCGTCGAGGTCGCCGCGCCGGGGTATGCCCTGCCGGCGAGGAAGACCGCCGTGTTCCGCCTCGCCAGCGGCGCCGACGCCGTGGCCGTCATGCTCGGGAGCGCCGGCGTGAGGGCGTACAGGAAGCAGAGCGGCAAGGGGGTGTTCGACATCGAGGCGGGGATCTCCGGCGAGGTCAAGTACCAGCTGCACAGCACGTGGTGCAGGCTGGAGGCCAAGTGCCCGCTCAAGCTGCAGCTCGCCGGCCAGGACGGCGGCGCCGTCGTCTTCCAGAAGACCACATGCGAGGTGCTCCGGTCATCGCAGAGGGGGTGCTGATCCATCGTTTAGTACGTGTTGCTGCTGCTAATCGCCAACTAAATGGCATTGTGTCATAGCGTACACTCGCTGTTTACTTCGACCGTCTTTGATCTTAAGTTTGCTTGGTTTTGTTTCTTTTCTGTTCTTTTTTCTTCATGTGAGATGCATTTGAGATTGGAGTGATCATTGCTTCATATTGCATTGCATGCCATATGTAATGCGGCATTCGGAGTGTAGCGGAATTTCAAAGGAATTTCGAAGGAACCAGTTTAATTATGTGCTCCAAAAAAACTCACAATCGTGTCGTACAAACACATTTACAGCAGCAGTATAACTGTATCAAGAAGAGAATCAGCGCAAGCATGCCTGGTACTCATGCCTTCATTGCTGGAAAGTGGAATTCAATCCCTTGCTTCAGATTAGAGAGTGCCGCTTTATCTCTTTCTTGCACCCTCCCCTGTTCATGGTACCAAAGACAAAGGGAGCGTGCATGAGTGCAACGTTGGCAAAGAACAAAAATTGACCAGGCAATTTTAAGTTCACAACTTGCACAAAATCGAGAGCTCTGGAAAATGCGGAGGATGGGACTAATAATATAATAAATAAATGATTCGGGATATACAGATTGGAGCACATATGTCGAGAGGGTAAAAGAATCAACAATCACATAAAAAGACTGGCATAGGCATTCGAACCTTGGTCAGGAAAGCAACCTAAACCAACATGCTAAACCCTGTACAGGCTGGGCGAAAGGAAAAGGGAGGTGATAATGTCAAGACCACAGTACCAGTACATCAACAATGACTCACTACCAGGCGACCAGATGGCAATGATGCGGGTTTCCATTGCATGAAAAAGCTTCTGTACTTGTCTTGGTTGTACTCCGAAGCAAACTACCTATGTCAACAGAGGGGCTATCAATCAGTCAATCACCGATAGTTTCCTGTCCCTCCACTTCGTTTTCGCCAGTCGATTGACTTGAGGTGGTATGAGCAGTACTATTGCTGCCACGGCAATGCAACAGCTGCAGCTGAAGGCTCTGGATAAGCTCGTTAAGTTGCTGAATATTTTTCTCTTGTGCCAATATTATCTGTACATAAGACGTAATATTATAAGCTGTGATATTTTGAGCCCATATAAAAGTAATGGCCGCAAGAAAGAGCAACAGTAGCTGCTGACACTGAAAAGTGCTTGTCATAGTCTCATGGCTACTGATATTAAAACAGCGAAATTTCCTAATAGCAAAAGACTCGCCAAAAGGTTATAAGTGCGGAATCACTAGACAGATGAAGCCAGATACTGATGTACCAAGGAAACAAATGAAGATGGTTGGTGTGCACCTCTTGAAGTGCTCAAGCGACAGACTTATACCATCAAACATCCATTGTTTTTCATTTCATTTATCCAAGGACTACAAAGCAATTGAACATGGCCTTCTATCAACAAGGACTAGAGGCAATTTAAGCAAAATTATGTCGAACAAAGAGATAAATACAAACTCTAGTCATGGCATTCAAGTAACTGGAAGTTTATTGAACAATAAATGGCCCGTAAAATCACCACTCCAAACATATCAATTACCATATGAGAGCATATTATTATAACATGAAAAATCCACAAAATCACTTGACCTGGAAGTAACCTTCCATGCTGTCAAAACTATGAACTCTTGGGGGCTACTGCCATAACTCGTAAGTAGGTGAAGAATAGGAGTTCAAGGATTATAGTACATGCTGAGCAACAAGCACTCAGGAAGTCAGAAGTGTTTTCAATCAAGACACATGAATGCCATGCTCTACAATTCCCCCAAGTCACAGATGCTCACCCCTTGGCACAGACTTCACTCAGCTAAAACTTAAATTTTTAATACTAGGATCTACTGATCTACACATGAACTAACCTGCAAGCAACTTAAGAAACATAAAGGAGCCATGCTGTTACCATTTCAAAAAAAACGTTTGTTAAGATAACCACCTCAAACAAAATAGAGACTAGGCATGAAAAGCTCGAGATTTCAATCAACCTCTCCATACTACACTATGGTGGTGGTTTCAATATCTGTAAGCAACTTAAGAAACATAAAGGAGCCATGCTGTTACCATTTCAAAAAAAAGTTTGTTAAGATAACCACCTCAAACAAAATAGAGAATAGGCATGAAAAGCTTGAGACTTCAACCAACCTCTCCATACTACACTATGGTGGTGGTTTTAATATCTGTGCTCAAAGCTCAGTTAATGTGTTGGTACAAACTCTCAAGATATGATAAAATTGATAACAAAATAGCATTAACTGCAACAAATGTTATAGATAAATTGCGTGGCTTGTCATTTCCAAGCGGGAAATTGGAAATGCCGAAAATTAACTAAAAGTGACCAATTGAACAAGAACACAGGGTGCTCGCTTTCTCTTTAACAGCATCTTCCCTTTCAAGTGCCTGCTGCCTCCTCCGTGTAGCTGTAGGATTTGCTTCAGCCTCACCAATCTGCTGCTTCCACTCAAACTGTGAAGTGATAATGAGCACGAGCAGCAGGAAGATAAGAACTACTGGCCTCGAATTCATCACGCCAGTCAGCAATTACAGAACCTGTAAATAGTGCAATAGTATGCTGGTTAGAGACCCTGTGCTAGCTAACTACAATAAATTCAATATCAGAATAATAATCTCTTAAGGTAAAACACCAGATCCTTTACAGTAATGTTTAAATGCATAAAAACCAGATTAATTTATGCTACCAGTTTTCAAGATATTTTAAATGCCAGTGCCGTTGCAGTAAGTCTTTAGAGAGTTGTAAATAGTAGCAACTGGCAAATATTCACATTAGGAGGATGATACAGATCTTTAGTCAGAGCACCCACATAATGTTATTATGAATGCCTACCATATATATATATATATGCTTGTGGAGATCACTTTCTTCCGATACTGAAACACTCAGCAACATAAAAGTACTAGATAACCAAACCCTCCGACAACATATTTATTGGGGTAAATTAGCGTTACTACTGCAAGTTATCATGATTCAGACTGTGATCATTCATTATGAATTCATTAACATAAACTTTGACTCCAGCAACTAACTTATCCATGCCAAGACACGCCCTAAAAAGCAGGGCAGAAATGGGGAAATTATTAAACCAGCAAGGATAAGTTATAATAACCTTATCATCGAGGAGTAATAATTTCTAGATGATAAGGTTATTACTCCTAGAAATCCTAACCTTCGAGCACGCCAGATCATCGAGGAGTAATAACTGAAACGAATCTATCGGTTCCAAACGAACTTACGAGCGGGCTCACAACTCAGAGATCCGACGCGCCCCATCGAGGAATGAAAGAGGATCAGAAAATAATCTTATCGCTCGCATGAAAACGGGAGGAACCTCATCTCACCGTCTCATCTCACGGCGCGGATGCAGATTGGTTGGGGAAAACCGACGCGGGACGCGGTGGGTCGAAGGGAGTAGGGTTCTTCCGATTTCCAGATAGCTCGAACGAATCCCAGCTTGCCCTGGCCGCCACTCTTTGACTGCCGCGACTCCTGAATCCTCTTCCTCCACTCAATCTAGGTCGGGTCGCGGTTTTTGGAGTCGTGTAGAAGACGACGACGACGTCGAAATATTCGTGCGAGCGCAATTTCCCCTCCTCCGTTAATTTCAGCAGTTTATTGGAGTTTTTTATTTATTTTTCTGCGATAATGATGTCTCGGCTCGGAGTATTATTTTTCCTCCCATTCCTCTCGCAGTCTCGCTCGTGCGTGGTCGTGTTACTGGGCCCTTATACCGTTGCGTAGCTCGGCCCGCCATGCTGGGCTGGGCTTTCCTGCGGGCTGAATGTGGTCGTGGATTGGCACCAAAAGCCCAAAGGGCATTTCTCGTGGCGCATCGGAGTCGGAGCTTTACCACAGGCGGGCGGCACACGGCATGCATGGCAGCATGGGCATCCTCTCTTTTCCGGCGGATGAAAACAAAACAGTCGAAGATTCCTGGCGGAAACAAACGAACCACAACAAAAGAGACGAGAGCCCCATGAGAATGAGATCGAGGCCGGGCCCAGCCCAATCAAATCAGCGCCGACACTGCCCAGTTCGGCAGCCAAAGCTCTATATATATTCCTATTCTACGTAACGTAGTATTCTTCCTTCGTCTTCCTCCTCGATCTCCTGCTCGTCCGCGTGGCGTCGATGGCGCTGGCGCGGGAGCTCCTGGCCGCGGCGCGCGCGCCGGGGTTCGCGGAGTGGCAGCTCGCCGTGCGCCGCCGGATCCACCAGCACCCGGAGCTGGCGTTCCAGGAGCACCGCACCAGCGCGCTCGTGCGCGCCGAGCTCGACGCGCTCGGCGTCCCGTACGCCTGGCCCGTCGCGCACACCGGCGTCGTCGCCACCATCGCCGGCGCCGGCGCCGGCCCTGTGTTCGCGCTCCGCGCTGACATGGACGCGCTCCCCATCCAGGTACGTGCGCGCCTCGTTCTCGTGATCGATCCCCGAGCTCGGCGTTCCCTGATTCATCAACCCATGTTAGCTGTACTTTGGCGGATTGAAAATTAGCAACGACCCAGTGTTGTGGAGAGTGGAAAAAAACAATATCATTGGCCAAAAAGAAAGGCAAGTAGCCAGTAGTATCTTGTTTGTCCCTACGTCGTATGGGTTTCCCATATGCCGTATTGTCGTCATTTGCCAACATCACCAGCATCCAAAAAAAATGATCCTTGTGCCATCCGTCGAGCAAGCTAGCTTGATAGCGACTAACAACTATACAAAATAGAGGTGCTTTGCTGGCGTCATAAAACCGATTGGAGACGCATCAGATCCTTGAATGATGCGCTGAATGGCCAAGCCGTTAAAATAGCTAAAGTAGTGATAAATCTTGTTAATAAAATTCTACCTCTATTTCAAAATGGAGGTCGTTTGACTTTTTTTATCACAAGTTTGACCGCTCGTCTTATTAAAAAATTGAAAAATATAGCCTTAAGGCATTTTTAAAGATTTTTTATTAATAAAGCAAGACACCACAAAAATATGATAATCTGCACAGAATTTTGAATTAGACGAGCGATCAAACTTAGAGTTAAAAAAGCCAAACGATCTATATTTGAAACAGAGGGAGTAGATCCTACGAAAGTCTATTGATTCTCAATCTCCGGTGGAAATCCAAAACATCTATCCATTTAGAATCCTCCCTTGATTATATTAGTGGATCCTCCAATTGGAAGTTTCAGTAGCACTAAACAGCATCATTTAAAAAAATATGCAAATGGAGAACATCTCAAAGAAGGGGGCCTAGCAATATGTGATAAACATTTTCTGGCGCTACAATCCTACTGGTATCGATCAGATATTTGGCATGCTGACTTTCAGTTTTGCCATTTGCTGCATTGGCAGGAAATGGTAGAATGGGAGTTCAAGAGCAAGGAAGATGGAAAGATGCATGCTTGTGGGCATGATGCTCATGTGGCGATGCTACTAGGAGCTGCTAGGCTGCTTCAGTCTCGCAAGAACGATTTGAAGGTAACCACTCCTCGATCAGGTTCTTCTCTGTCAGAAAATCCTAATATCGTTACAGTTCATTTATTCAGTTCTCAAGCTCTGGTTCCAATTACTTCATTTACAAGATAATTTAATTTTAGGAAATTAACACATTCAAAATTCTATGTTCTTAAGAAAACTCAAGTTGAATTGATGATAAGTCCATTCCTTTAGCTGGTTCCAACAACAATTGCAAGATATGCTTTCTTGCCAACTTTATGATAAATCATCATGCTTTCCATGCAGCATTAGTTTAAAAATAAAATATATGCCCAATGATGCTTGTTCAACTGCATCCTGATGGTAGCAATATAAACCTGCCACATGCGAGAGCATGAGATGAATTTAATTTTCCATTTTTCCGCAATGAACATGTCCGCTGGGAATTCCTGATTAAACGGTAGCCATCTGACTTTCAAATTTCTAGATCCATTATCCAACTGCTCTGATATTATGTTCAAACGGATGGAAGCTTCACCCTGTATGAGACGTGCCAACTTTGCAGCATCTTTGTGCTGTGAAATGTCGTTTAAAAGTTGCAGAACCGAAAAAATATTATTCCAGTAGTAAATAATCAGCTACCCAGGATTGAAAAAAGAGTTTACTACCCTTGTTGATATCATCCGCAGGGCACGGTAAAGCTCGTCTTCCAGCCGGCCGAGGAAGGCCACGCCGGCGGGTACCATGTGCTCAAGGAAGGCGTCCTGGATGACGTGCAGGCCATCTTCGGCATGCACGTCGAGACATCCCTGCCGGTGGGCACCGTCGGGTCCAGGCCAGGCCCATTCCTCGCCGGATCAGCCCGGTTCAAGGCGACCATCACCGGGAAAGGCGGGCACGCGGCTGGGCCCCACCTCACCGTCGACCCCATCGTCGCGGCGTCCTCCGCCGTGCTCAGCCTTCAACAGCTCGTCGCTCGCGAGATCGATCCTCTTCAGGGCGCAGTAGGCTCTTCACTTCAGAATGAATGATTCTGATGATGCAGTATAATTCCTGATTAGTAATGGTAATGGAGGTTCTTTGCTTGAATTGCAGGTAGTCTCTGTGACCACCATCAAAGGAGGCGAAGCTTTCAATGTGATCCCGGAGTCCGTGACGCTGGGCGGCACATTCAGGAGCATGACAAGCGAAGGCATGTCCTATCTCAAGAAGAGGATCGGAGAGGTGATCCAAGGGCAGGCCGCCGTGAGCCGCTGCACGGCGGCCGTGGACTTCATGGAGGAGGAGCGCCGGCCGTACCCGGCCACCGTCAACGACGAGGCCATGTACGCGCACGCCAAGGCGGTGGCGGAGAGCATGCTCGGGGAGGCCAGCGTCAAGCTCCGCCCGCCGATCATGGCGGCGGAGGATTTCGGCTTCTACGCGCAGAAGATCCCGGCCGCCTTCTTCGGCATCGGCGTCAGGGACGACGACAAGGCGGGGGAGATCCATCACGTGCACTCGCCGCACGTCGTGATCGACGAGGCCGCGCTCCCGATCGGAGCTGCCTTCCACGCCGCCGTCGCCATCGAGTACCTGAACAAGCACGCATGACTGCATGAGCCCCTAGCTCCAGCTGAGCTATATGTGTATCTCCATAGCATATATATAACTTGAATATGCTCTGAGACTGACCATCCCCATGCATCGAAAAAGGAATGGGAACTGTGTGTTGCCATTCCTTGAAATTGCTGAACATGCAACTTGGTTGGTCTTATCTTACAACTTATATACAGTGATGAAAAGCGGTTGCTTCTTTTAAGAGTCAATTTTGTGCTACGGAAAAGCGGAGGAGAGATTTTATATGCTCCAAAAATATGCAGTTTGTTTCTCGGCCACTGCAGTAGTGCATTGATGTGCAACCAAAACCAAACCACACGGAGCGCGACGCACGCGGCAATTACTTGCCGTGCGCGCAGGCACGAGACCGCCTCCTCGCCTCACGCGCCCCTCCCACCAGCCAGTCAACGCCAACACCACCGTCTCCTCCTGCTGCTGCTGCTTCTGCCGTTCGACCGGTACGATGGCGGCGGCGGCGTTGGCCCGGGAGCTCCTGGACGCGGCGCGCGCGCCGGAGTTCGCGGCGTGGCAGCTCGGCGTGCGCCGCCGAATCCACCAGCACCCGGAGCTGGCGTTCCAGGAGCACCGCACCAGCGCGCTCGTGCGCGCCGAGCTCGACGCGCTCGGCGTCGCCTACGCCTGGCCCGTCGCGCAGACCGGCGTCGTCGCCACCATCGCCGGCACCGAGGTCGCCGGCGCGGGGCCGGTGTTCGCGCTCCGGGCCGACATGGACGCGCTCCCCATCCAGGTTCGCGATTTCTTCAATCACGAGCACAGAATGAATCCTATTGGCTATTGCTACGATGATTGATTTCGCGCTTACCATGTATGCTTCATTGGCGCCAGGAAATGGTGGAGTGGGAGTTCAAGAGCAAGGAAGATGGGAAGATGCACGCCTGTGGCCATGATGCTCATGTAGCAATGCTTCTCGGAGCTGCTAGGCTGCTTCAGTCTCGGAGAGACGAACTGAAGGTGATCACACTGCAGGGCTCGTTAATTAGTTTTGTTCTTATATATTGTCTCTATATGATCGCCACACTTAATTTTCCATTCCCAAGAACAAGAATACATAGCGCACATCGTGCTAATAAGGAGGAGACCTCATAATAAGGTTTCCCTATTCTAGCATAATACAGTATGCATAAGTCAAGTTGGCTCTCAAGCTGATGACAAGTCCACTCCGGCCTGTAGCTGCTTCCGGATGCTCGCGCACGCCAATCATGAGCTTCCATGCTTTCCCTGATCTAGTTTTCACATGTGACAGGACGCAATGAATTTAATTTGATTGGCCTACCTGTCTGACACTGACTTGCAAATTTCTGAACTGAATATTCAACTGCTCATGATAACTGATGTCACAATCCCAACTAATGAGGTTGAACAAGTCCCATGCTTAACTTGAGATATTTCAACTATTGTATTGCAGCATGTTTCAGTGCTATCCTTTTTCTAATAATAAAGAAATATACAACAATGAACAACTTCTGAAGGTAAAATAGGATTCAGGCTTTGCAAGCTTTGATCTGGTAACGTGGATACCTCCATGTTCCATGCATGTCCTCTGGCTTCTGCGTCCTTGTTGTTCCTGAAAATGGTCTGATGGATGATTAATTTGCACAGTTGGTAATTTTGTCCGCAGGGCACAGTGAAGCTAATCTTCCAGCCGGCGGAGGAGGGCCACGCCGGCGGGTACCATGTGCTCACCGAAGGCGTCCTGGACGACGCGCAGGCCATCTTCGGCTTGCACGTCGACACGGATCTGCCGGTGGGCACCGTCGGCTCCAGGCCAGGGCCATTCCTCGCCGGATCAGCTCGGTTCACGGCCACCATCACCGGCAAAGGCGGCCACGCGGCGGGGCCCCACCTCGCCGTCGATCCCATCGTCGCCGCTTCCTCCGCCGTCCTCAGCCTCCAGCAGATCGTCGCTCGCGAGACCGATCCCCTCCAGGGCGCAGTATGATATGCTTTCTCTTTTTTTCTTTTTTTTTAAGAATGACGCAGTATTTTCGTTCGTTATCATGCGAAATCTACAATCTTCATGGCATCATTGTCTTGCTTGCAGGTGGTGTCCGTGACCTTCATCAAAGGAGGCGAAGCTTTCAATGTCACTCCAGAATCCGTGACGCTGGGTGGCACATTCAGGAGCATGACAACCCAAGGCCTGTCCTACCTCAAGAAGAGGATCAGAGAGGTGATACAAGGGCAGGCCGCCGTGGGCCGCTGCACGGCGGCCGTCGACTTCATGGAGGAGGAGCGCCGGCCGTACCCGGCCACCGTAAACGACGAGGCCATGTACGCGCACGCCAAGGCCGTCGCGGAGGGCATGCTCGGAGAGGCCAACGTCAGGCTGAGCCCCCAGTTCATGGCGGCCGAGGATTTCGGCTTCTACGCGGAGAAGATGCCGGCAGTCTTCTTCGACGTCGGGGTCAGCAATGGCGAGATGGTGACCACCCATGACTTGCACTCGCCGCACTTTGTGATAGACGAGGGCGCGCTTCCCATTGGAGCTGCCTTCCACGCCGCCGTGGCCATCGACTACTTGAGCAAACACGCCTCAAGCTCCTCCTAGCTATATGTATTTATTTTTTGCCGTCGCCTGTATCATATACTGTATGAATTAATGATCGAACTATTTTCGATAAAAAGTGGGATGCGAACATTGCAAATCATTAATTGCATCGTGCACCGATAACTGAATTGGTGTTCTTTGAACATGATACAGCAGCAACAGAAAATTACTCGTTGATATATGACACGCACATCAGCTTTGACAGTACAGGAGGGTTCCCAATATCATCATTTCCTTGAGACATGTATCTATGATCAGCGACGAGCTCAGCAGAGATGGAACAATCCTTCCCCACAGAGCAACAAGTCAGCTGTTTTCACAACAGCAGCAGCAACTGCTCGGTTTCAAGGAGCAAGGCAAGGGAGGCACCTGGTAGACCTCGCTGCCGTCGCCAAGTGACTGCGAAGGAGGTCACGCGCGGCACCCAGCGCGTCGGCGGGAGGCTGCTGGAGGACGTCCGCGAGGCCGGCCATGGCCCCGCGCGGCTTTGACGGCGGCTCGAGTTTGACTAAATATGAAATGATCGAATTCTGACGGTAGATTACTTACCAGGCATATTAGGTCACTCGGAATAATTTGCTATACAAACTGAATGGCATTCTCGCTCCCAGGTTACAAGCATTCCGAACCAACTTTTGCCTTGATTGTAAAATTAAAAGTTTTCACTTTCCTATGGAAGATCGATCATGTGCACTCGCCGGCTACTTGAACAAACAGCCCTCTGCTCAGACCATTCCGTGCACCACATAATTTACAAGAGCAGAGAGCCAAATAAAAATGCACTCAACAGAAGTTACAGAACATCCCATGCACCCATTTGCTTTCGTGAAGCGGTTGAACAGCTTAGCAGACAGCTGATTTGACACACTAGCATGTAAGAGTATATTCAGAACTATTCAAGGTACTCGACCGCAAAGTTCACCACATATGTTGGATGCAACTGGGCAGCCTGTATGCCATGGAACATTGCCATGCATTCAGAATGGCTCGGGTTACAGCTCAAACTGCAACAATATTATGCTGTTTAAACACCCTCGGCCTCTACATTTCATATATCAGACTACAACTCAAACAGTGCTGTTAGAACCTCCCTCGGCCTCTACATTTCACAGACCTGTCAAAAAAGTCTTGGCAAAAGACAACACGAGGCACCTATACGTCTGCCCCGGACACAAACATATCTTCAAGGGAACGGTCTCTTAACCATCTCCCGGTAGACCATATCGATGAAATTATCATTCTGCCAAAAGAAACAGCAGTCTCAGCAAAAGTTTCAGAGTGAAGATGAGGGAAAATCTTTAGAGACGTGTTTGTGAAAATGCAATACAATATTTATCACTGTCTGGCAAGGCTATACGACTAAAAATTGTTGCAGAAATACAAGCCTCGCTTAACTGCTAGCTCTCAAATAAACTGGCAGCGAGCTCGAGCTGAGTCCAAGAAATCGAGAATACCTGTGCAAGCCTCAGTACTGCAGCCCCAACTTGCTCTCTTGTTATCACCTGGCTATAAGATGCTGATGGGGTAAGCAATGGCAATGGGTTAGGCGGTGGGAGTGGTTGAAGCAAGGGCATGCCATAAGGTGGATTGGGAGGCGCAATGGATAGTGGAAAGGGATGGGGCAAGGGAGCAACTTGTGGATGATTGGCAAAGGGAGGATGAAGTGGAGGAACAGTAGACAGTGATGAAGCAGCATTAGCTATAGTTGACTGCATAGATGCCATGGGTGCAAGGAGTTGTGGTTTTAAGTTTAAAAGATTTGTAGATTGGGTGCTGGCAGAGCTATGTGGTCTATGAGCATCAAAAGGCCTCAGAGTAACTGATGAAGTTCGTGAAGGAAGCAGACTGTGCAAGGCAGAAGCTTGCGATGCACTGGCATTATGCAATTCATGACTAGAAGAAACAGTTCTGAAAGATTGGTTTAGTTGCACTGCGCTTGTTCCACCAATTGTATCTACACATGCAGCTACCTGTTTGAGAAAATTCATGTAATGGTTAACGATCATAATAAACACAAACAACATTTAAAATAATGAATTACAGCTATGAACAGAGGGAAGTTTCCTTACCTTTGAAGGGATTAGCAAGAACTCTTCAACATCATCTGCTACCATGGTAGGTGATGGCGGCTGTTCTAGACTATCTCCAGCTGCAGGTAGTGCAGATGACCCGCATGCTGCTTCCTGCTCTTCAAATACACTGTAATAGCCAAAGAGAGATAATTTTAATTTCAACATAACACCATAGTTCACCAACTGTAGGTGGTGTATTCTGGGTTCAAGGGGGTCAATTGAACAAAATATTGCATTGTACATTGAATTTTCTCTTTGATTTCCAACAATATATTAGAGCAATTCAATGTTTATCCCTCTTTTCTTTGAAAAGTCTAATACATATGTTCACATTAAACACTGACCGAATCACATAGTTTCTACCACTGCAATTCTTAATTGGCTAAATCTCATGCCATGGTTTAAAAAGGCTCTTGTGCCAAAATTATAGTTAGCATGATAAAAATGACTGAAACCACAACCTAACTTTTATCGATGACCACATGTGAAATGAAAATATTGAGCATGAAGCTGGATGTGATTAGTAAAAGAAAGTGACATGCATGAAGTAAAACACAAGTAAACAATAGGAACTCCTGCCTCGATAATTTTCTCAAACAGCATTCTTTCTGATGAAAATGGGAATGCATGAGAATTCGATATACCTTTTGGAACAAAGATTTGCCTTGGGAGACACCCTAGAATATGCATACTTTATCCTGCACATTGAATGTGAGGCTAATCAGTACGAATAAAGAAAAGTACATAAAACTTGCAAAATCTTGTCTTGCCCTCCCCTTTAATTCTGTAACACAAAGTAGGTACAAATAAGGAGCTACAAATTACAATTGAAAAGTGGCTTAGACAGTTAGTCACATCAGGACTCGGGATATATTGATCACACACTTATATGTCAGGGTTGAGAAGCTAGACAAACTGAGGCTTATGCACACCGTGTGGTGAATGATGACAGGATCCGGTGCCAGTATACACCAAATTTTTATTTATTTCATTAATTTATGTATCAGACAAGAAGTGCACGCGCACAATTGTGAGATTGGTTGAGATACCTGTATATAAAATTTATCAAATTCAGCTTGAAAGATGCCAAATTAGAGATTAAGTGGCAATAAATCTGAGATTTGTCAAGGCTGCAATTCCATAGTTATGAGCATCTGCCTAGAAAGAATATCTCAAAAAGGATGAATGACCTGATGTGGATGAGATTAAAAGGAACTGATTAATAGTTACCTGCTGAAAATATGTGCAACTTCTTCACATTCCTGTGGGTTATAGAACCAAATTCCAATGATATCATCTGCAGCATTACTGTATATCACATAGGGAACATGCACTTGAACCTCGAAATCCGTCAAGAGATCTTCAAGTAGATTTTCTGTTCTAGGAGAAAGCCAGCATAGAATACACATATTTAATTTTGACATTAGCGTAAAAAAGTAGCAGGAAGCGTAGATAAGCAACAAAATCACTAACAGAGGTTACCCAAGATAGCGTTTCAAGGTACCATTTTAAGTCACATTACCACAGTTTCCATTGAACAACAAAAATTATGATTTGGAAAAGTTTTCAAGCAAGTGAGAAAAAATTGTTTGTCTGTGCAGTGGCACAAACAGCCCCAAATATGACCCGAAGAGGAATCAAATTTCAATGATGGAGTTTTTATGATGCCTACGTTATCACATTCACGAACATGAATATATCAGGAGCCAAACATCTGATAGTTTAATTTAATACAAAAGGCCAGCAGCAAACATTCTTAACTAGATTATTATTGATATATGTCTTCCATTGACAAATGCCCCCACAATCCCACAATCATTTCAACATTTGTTATGGTCAACCTGAGTGAATCTGCACAAGTGTGTGTGTTCAATAAATAGGTGTGCAAGCATACCTGTATTAAGTCGATTCATGATGACCAATTGGAATCTGGGCTGGGTGTTCCTACAAGAATGCATGCTTATCATTGCAAAAATAAGCAAGATAAAACAAGATGAACTAGCCGTACTCTTCAGGGCTGATACAGCCAACATCTTTATAATTTAAGAACAAGTATGCCAGAGCATCGACTCAATACAATGTCACTAATTGAACACTGAACAAACAATAAATTACATGTTGAAATTGCCACCACGTTACTGTACTAATATAAAAACAGTTTCACCTATAGTGGAAAAATGTTACTGAGCATATTCATAGGTGTATGTATCTAGGATTTAAGTCTCTACTTAACTTGATATTTTTCAGAAATGTGCACTGCCAAATCCCCTGGATCAGTTGATAGCATATGGTAGGATCAGGATCAGCAAAGGAAAAAAAGGACCTAGTAGAGGAGTGCACTATGCTTATCAACTGCAACATAATAGCATCTTAAACAACAAACAACCATATCAACACGTGACAAGGAGCAGTTACTGCAAAAGCCACATCAATGTGTTTAGCAACAACGAAAAATGCCACGCATAATCCCTGAATCACTTGCATGGAAATGATACTGTTGTTCCAGAAACAGCAGGAACAACAACCAGCAATACTTTCACCAGCAAATAAAATCACTTTTTGCTACACACGGATTTGCTGGATTAAAAACAATTAGCATCCAATTAGCTAGGAATTCTGTGCATCCACCCCACAACCCAAACTGACACCGAGGCCTTAAGTATACTGATAAAGTCATAAAGACATAGTGCAGTGACAAAATCAGTAGATTTCACTATGCAAACCTCTTGACCACGAAGAGCGACCCCTCCACAGGCTTCCGGCTCTGCAGCAAACATAAGCGCGCACAAGTCAGCGTTCGGAATTGCGACAGAAAGGAAACCGAATGGGAGAGGGCAGGGGTTTTGGTATGGCACCGTACCCACTCCTCGATGTCCTGGTCGAAGCTGTACGCGACGACGTGCGCGGCGGTGATGAGGATGTCCGTGACGGCGGGGTCGAGGCGCCGCAGCACGCTGAGGTTGAGCACCCGCGTGGCCTCCTGGTCCCACGCCGACGCCAGGTTCGGCGTCACCTTCACGCCGCCGCCGCCGCCAACGCCAACACCAACACCGCCACCACCGCCGCGCCTGCTCCGCGCCATGGACGTGCGCGCCATCGCCGGAACCCTAATTGCAGCGACCTCGCCGGAAACCCTAATTGCCGCGAGATTTTTCTCCGCGCGGGTTTTCGCGGGGAGGAGAAGAGCAGCGGCGGGGTTGTGTGCTCTCTGGAACCGGGAAAAGGATCGCAGTCGCTGCGTTTGCAGCTGTTCCTTTGGGCCCACTGGTCAGTGGGTCATTCATCCATTCCCACTGGCAACGACACGAACAGATTGGGTGATGGGCTTTGGTTATGTGGTCTGCTGGACAGATGAAAGGCCCAGTCGCCTGATGGGCTGTTCTATAGGCCTGCTGCCTGACATGAACAGACAATTCAACTACACGTATTCCTCAAATCTATACCGTAAAGAAATTAGATTTGAAAACACTTCTCACTGACGAAAAAAAACCCACACCCACCTCACATAGGACCCACCTGTCGGGAAAATTGGTTGATAAATGGTCAAAAAAGAGGGGGGAGGGACATTTCTACGTTGATTTCCCCCTCTAAACCATAGTAACAGGAAACGGGGTCGGTGGCACGTTCCTCGATCCGGGAACGTCGTCCCAATTCGTGGGTCGGGGTCACCATGGGTCATCGTCCCAATTTTCGCTGGATCATCGTCCCCACTCCGTAGGGTCATGAACTCTGGATCAAGGTCCTGGAGGTCGCAGTGGAGAAGCTCCAATATGAGGCAGGCACAATGTTGCAGCATAGATGTAAAGCATAGTAATTGGCAGCTCCAACATGATGTAAAGCATAGTAATTGGCAGCCCATCTAACCCTTTTCTTTAATCCTTTTCTTCATTTCCTTTGTTTTCCTTGACTCTTCCATACCTCGTTCCGGGGTCATCGACCCGACACTACTTGGTTCACGTACCATGTTGTGAATTTTCGTCTCAAAGAGGTATACCCCATCCGTACCACAATTTTATAAAGCATCGACCCTCGACCCAATCGACCCGGGAACTTTGTGACTATGCTCTAAACCCAAAACTTTTTTCACCTAAAAAAGGGCCCACCTAAATATACCCACATTTGTACCCACGTCTATACACAATTATCCTGTATTGCTAAAAGACAATAAATTAGAGAGTTTTCTCCATATAAATAAATGCCAACTATCATGAGTTTTGAGAATATCTAAAGCTCTCCATACATGAGAGAGCGAATATAAAATATTTTTAAAAGTGTTTTGCATTAAAGTGAAGTGATATTGTTTTAGTACCTACATGTCATCAATAAACGTGCGTGTTGTACGTACGTTCTTCCTAGTAAAAAAACTACACGCAGATTTTGTTTGCAAGGCCTGGTGGGGGTGTACAGTACACTGACATTTCTGTTTTAATATAAAATCCAGCCCCTCTTTTAAAAAAATGATAATTCCAATTTTTGCTCTATTTGGTCACATTGCCTAACTGCCGCAGAAACAAGTTGAGAACAAGCGCCGTTACTGTTGTCTTACCCTTCTCAGCTCACTGAAAACGCAAGTGAAACAGAAAGAATTCTACATACGGCGTCTTTCGGTCTTTCCTTCCTCTTGGGGGCCTTCTGCCAGTCTCCTTTTCAAGGCACGGTCAGACTCGGAAAAGAATCGTCAAACGAGCAGCTGTGCCAGACTGCCAGTGCAAGTGCAAGGTTATAGGATCGAGTCCACAGGCAGAGCTGGATCAAGCTGCCTTTCGACAGCCATGGGAAATCACATTGACTTCTTTCGCGGGGGATCGGATCAGGAAAACGACTTAATTATATGAGCGTCAACACTGAGCACGTAAAGTAACGCTGGGCGGATGCTCGTGCCATTCATGCTTCTGTAGTTTTTATTAGACTATCAGAAAGTTCAGGAGCTTCAGAGAATCCAGATAATGCCGTGTTTATTATATGCCGTAATCCATTCCAGATAATGCCTTGACGGATGGATCGGGTCATCAGTGACGTTTAGCTGGATGATTTTCGTCAATGGAATGCCGATCAGACGATGCTATCTTTTTTTTCTCGAATACGCAGGAGGTGTGCGTATCTTGAGCTCTAGACTCCACTAGCTGATGAACAATCAGCGAGACGGACACGGACGGAGACGCACGGGCTTCAGCTGCAAGCAACGACATCCTACGGCACCACAGGCAATGATGCCATTAGTCACCAGAAGTAGGTGTGTGCTCAAAGAGTTTGTTGGAGACGTCTCCTCTCTCTCGCCACCGAGAAAACCGTGCAAGAAATGCCACACACAATTTGTTTCGGGCATCATTCTTTCTGTTCAGACGGCACGGGTGCCTGTGCCTGACCGAAATGTTGGGGATTTCCCGATCAGTTAGGGCGCGTTTGGTTATCTGTGCAAGTGAGCCAGGCTCGCACCAAGGCGGACAGGCCCCGGTTGGCCAGGTTGAGCACATGCATGAGGCTTTGATTGATTGTTGTCTCGATATAGCTTGGATATACATAGTCTATGTTTGGTTTGTCGCATGCATCCATCTCGTACCCACACAACACCCACTGACATCCTGTGCCCATACATGCGCTCGCGCGATCCAGGATGAGCAGATACGCTCGATTCCCACGTATCTGACCGGCCTGGCTCCGGTGGTACGGCTGCACTTCAACACACCAACAGGCAATCAATCACCCTACGCCTGCATGCCGAGAGCCTGGACAGCGGTTGCGCAGGCAACCAAACGCGCCCATAAACGCGCCGGACGGCCATATCCTATCAGTATGGATTATGGAATAGATCGATCACATTTCCGGAAACGCATTTCGCGTGAAGGAATCTGCCGCCGACGATCCCCGTGTCACGACAAAAGCATGGAATCCTGTTTGGAATGATCAGGCTGTGCTAGTTAAATCTAATAAATTCGCGGTAAGAAACATGTCATCAGTGCCGAAACCTGGCGGGAGGCCACTTGCTTGGTTAATTAAATTAACCTCGCTGGACTGGAGGCAGCAGGCACTGGCACAGGTCACTCGGGGCCGCGGCGAGATCGCGATGTGTCTCGTGGCACCCACCGAGGCCGCGAGGGACGGAGAAGGGAGGGGCCCATGGACCGTCCGGTGAGATGCAGCTAGCGAGCCACTTGGGCCTGCGCGGTTTAGTGCCCGGGCCCAGCTCACCGTGTTCGGTTCCGTTCGCTCTTGCTCCCCCAAATGATGGCGATTACGACGCAGAGAGAGAGAGAGAGAGAGGCGAAAGTGTCGGCGGCCAGCCACCGTGAATCCAGAGAGAGAAAAAGGTGGGGAGAAAGCGTGTGATGGTGAATGGGTGAGAGAGAAGCAGAGGAAGGGAGCACGACGATTTTATTATTTATTACACTTTTTCCTGTGTGTGAGAGTGAGCGAGCGAGTGAGCTGGTCCTCGAGTGAACTGAACGCAGCTGATCGTCTGCCTCGCCGGCGGGGCCGCGCCACGTCGTGGCACGCGCCGCCGGGCGCCACCGCATCACCGGAGGACGGACGCGGCTACAGAGAACCACCTGGCTCGCGGCAACATTCCCGCGGCCGGCCTGGCCCACCCGTCATACGCACGGGGAGAGCCCGCCCGTTTCACGCGCCTCGTGCTTCGCTACGGGCACAAAAATGTAATGGAAGCCCGTAGGCCGTAGCCGTGAGACTCTTCAACGTCCGGCCGTGGCTGTGACCGTAGTACTCCACCAGCAGTCGCCGCTAGCTCAACGGAGTCAACGGAACCCTAAGCTTTTATCTTCACATACAGTATTTTTTAATATACATATAGTGGAGTATATATGTAAAAGAAATCAGAGCAGCCAGGGGAGGTTTTTATGTTGCTACTAGTCCAGTACGTACAGCATGGGTTTTACGGTCGCTAATGGCTTTGAATGCGAGACTAATTGCGGCACACGGATGTAACGACAAACGGGGACAAGTGAGTGCGGCCATTTCCGCCGCGGACCGGCTTCTTTTAATAGCAGGGGAAGATCTTGCGCATAAAGAAGCGCTGCTAATGTTAGCTTTGCATTGTTCCAAGCCCTGCTAATGCTAATGCTACCTTTGCTAATGGCACTTGCACTCTCACACTCACTTCCTCCAGCTCTCTATCTAATCTAACGTCTCTGAAGACTGCAACCAGACACAAAAATAATCGGTATTCTTCTCTTGCTCGCGGTTTGTTCCTTTCCTCATCCGCTCTCCATCTCTCGGTGCCTGTCGTGGGCCCATCTAAACTAACCCCCCATTACTTGTTAACCGGCTGCTGCCTCCAACACCGCGGAAAAGGATTAGCAGGAAAAGATGGCATGATAGTGCCCTTCAGTCTTGTGTCACACACAAAGCGAGGGGATAAAAGAGAAAGGTTTGGGCCTGCATGCTGTGTTGCTAATCACACCTCACCTACCGCCTTTATTTCCTCGGCTCCCCCCTCTCGCTGAATTATTTAGACCATCTTTTTTTTCCATCCTTGTTAGTTAGTGCGTTCCTTTCGTCTCGTCGGTCCTCTCACTTTTGCATTTCCTGCCAAAAAATAATTGCACTGGACGCATATCTCCTTTTTTTCCTCTGCGCTCCATTCTGGCAAACAGATTAATAAACACCAAAAAATATGGAGAAAAAGTGTGTATGGTGATGTGTGCACCCATGAGCATGAGCTAGCTGGTCATGAGAGAACACAGCAGTTTTCTCACTGTGGACAGTCAGTTTGGTTTTTTTGTCTGGCTAACAAACTTCCTAAGCAGACATCCCAACTAACAGGCTATAACAAACAGCCCCTATCTCTCCCTGTTGAGTCAACAGTCATCCGGCCGTGTCACCGACACTCCCTCTCCCCTACATTTTAATATCTTTATAAAAAAATCTAGTGCTAATAATCTACGATGATTTGACACCTCCTAGAAGGGAAGAGAAGAGGTGGTGGTTGAACTGTGGTCACAAGCAAGGTATTAACCACCATGGATCGGAGTGAGTGAAGGAAGAATAATAGGAGAGAGATAGAAGTTGAAAGAAAGGGTACACCAGTGGTAGTGGTAAGACTAGTACGTAGTAGAGTCGAGACGAGGCGCGTCGCACCAAAACAAAACGAGACGGGGGGCGGCACGCACGGTGGTGTGCGCATGTGAGGGGTAGGGACTAGGGAGAGAGCTGTCGAAAGATCCTACCGGGGCGTGGCGGGGTGGCGATGAGCTGTGCGTGGGAGAGCAAGCACATTGCCTGACCACCCCACCCCCTTCTCTCTTCCTCTTCCCATTCCCCACACCACCCCTTCCCTCCTGCAGCAGCCGCCGCCGCACGCGCGCGCCTGCCTGCCTCTCGGCTGGAGCGGTAGCGAGCGAGAGAAGCCGGCCGCCTGAGATCTGGTAGGGCGAGGGGGATGGAGGCCAGCGCCGGGCTGGTCGCCGGCTCGCACAACCGGAACGAGCTCGTCGTCATCCGCCGCGATGGCGAGCCGGGGGTAAGTGCGTCTGTCCGACTTCGCTAGCGAACCGCGGCGGGGGTTCCTGCTCCTGCTCTACGGCGCGGCGGTGCTGATTTTTTTTCCCACCCCTGGTTGGTTGTTTGTTTTGCTTGCAGCCGAAGCCGATGAACCAGCAGAACGGGCAGGTGTGCCAGATTTGCGGCGACGATGTCGGGCTCAACCCCGACGGCGAGCCCTTCGTGGCCTGCAACGAGTGCGCCTTCCCCATCTGCCGGGACTGCTACGAGTACGAGCGCCGCGAGGGCACGCAGAACTGCCCGCAGTGCAAGACCCGCTTCAAGCGCCTCAAGGGCGAGTCTCTCCCCCGCAATGCAGCAGCGCCTCGCTCGCCGATTTTGCCGGGCTCCTGTCTCGGCCGCTCACGTTTCGCGGGGATTCGGTTGTTGCAGGGTGCGCGCGTGTGCCGGGTGATGAGGAGGAGGACGGCGTCGACGACCTGGAGAACGAGTTCAACTGGATGGACAAGCAGGACTCACAGTATGTCGCCGAGTCCATGCTCCACGCCCACATGAGCTACGGCCGCGGCGCCGACTTCGACGGCGTGCCGCAGCCCTTCCAGCCCAACCCAAACGTTCCCCTCCTCACAAATGGGCAGATGGTACCCACGAATTCCACCCTCCTGCATTGCTCCTCAGTCTCCTACTTCACCTTGTTGGGTGCTCAATTGGTCGCTCTCATGGTGTGCTTCCAGGTTGATGACATCCCACCCGAGCAGCACGCCCTTGTGCCGTCTTTCATGGGCGGCGGGGGGAAGAGGATTCACCCTCTTCCATATGCGGATCCAAACCTTCCTGGTGTGTGTTTGGATCGTCATCAGCAAGTATTCAGTTGCCTTGGTGCCTCCTGAATACAATGCATTGACGGCTTCTGTCATTTGCAGTGCAACCAAGGTCTATGGACCCATCCAAGGATCTCGCCGCATATGGCTATGGTAGTGTAGCATGGAAGGAGAGGATGGAGAGCTGGAAGCAGAAGCAGGAGAGGATGCACCAGACGAGGAATGATGGAGGCGGCAACGATGATGGTGATGATGCAGATCTGCCACTGTATGACCCTGAAACTTGGCTGACTCCATTAGCTGGTGCCTAGCTGTCATCCTATATTTTGCGGTGCATTGGTCAACCTTGAAATTTTATAAACATGGCCCATTTAGGTGCTGAATATACTACTGTAGCACTATCAACTTGGTGCAAATATTGAAAAGAACCACTGAATTATACGTGTGAATTTTGTAGAAGTTATTCCATTTGATGAATGATGCAATTGCATAAACAGCTACTTTAGCATAACATTTCGAGCAATCAAACTCTTTTTGTGTACATGTATCTCTGGCTGTGCGTCTACAAATTTCTCAAGTACATGTTTTTTCCCCACCTTTTCTCTTTGCAAAATGTGCTGCTGGACTTAAACGCAATCTCATGTTTTTTTTTAACCAGAATGGATGAAGCTAGACAACCATTGTCCAGAAAGATTCCGCTTCCTTCAAGCTTGATCAACCCGTATAGAATGATTATTATAATTCGGCTAGTGGTTTTGGGGTTCTTCTTCCACTACCGAGTGATGCACC
Organism: Echinochloa phyllopogon; assembly: GCA_033239725.1. Lineage (NCBI taxonomy): Eukaryota > Viridiplantae > Streptophyta > Magnoliopsida > Poales > Poaceae > Echinochloa > Echinochloa phyllopogon. Next base: position 1,230,782 of record BTCW01000009.1, on the reverse strand, counting down.
CTGTGCCTGATGCATTCGCTTTGTGGCTCATATCTGTGATCTGTGAAATATGGTTTGCCATGTCTTGGATTCTCGATCAGTTTCCAAAGTGGTTTCCTATCGAGAGGGAAACCTATCTTGACCGGTTGATTTTGAGGTTGGTTGCTACCTTACTGCTTTCACCTTGTATTACTTACCTCCGCTCTATGCTGATTTTCTTGTCTCGATAGGTTTGACAAGGAAGGGCAGCCTTCTCTACTCGCCCCAGTTGATTTCTTTGTCAGTACGGTTGATCCCTTGAAGGAACCTCCGCTAGTCACAGCAAATACTGTTCTATCTATCCTAGCGGTGGATTATCCAGTTGATAAGGTTTCATGCTATGTTTCTGATGATGGTGCTGCCATGCTGACATTTGAAGCATTGTCTGAAACATCTGAATTTGCAAAGAAATGGGTTCCTTTCGCCAAAAGGTATAGCATTGAGCCTCGTGCTCCAGAATGGTACTTCCAACTGAAGGTAGACTACCTGAAAGACAAGGTGGCTGCAAGCTTCGTTAGGGAGCGGAGAGCAATGAAGGTGCGCTATTTTTGTATCTTTTGTAATCCCTACAGTCCTCTATCTGGTAAGTTGTGCTAATTTAGGGTGATCTTACTATTTTCCAGAGAGAGTATGAGGAATTCAAAGTCAGAATCAATGCTTTGGTTGCTAAAGCCCAAAAGGTTCCTGAGGAAGGATGGACAATGCAGGATGGAACTCCATGGCCTGGAAACAATGTTCGAGATCATCCTGGAATGATTCAGGTATGCATGGACTTAATAGTATATGTGCTGGACTTTTATGATGGTCCTTTTTTCTTTCTTTCTTCCACTTTCACTACAACTAAAATTTTCAATTTTCTATATCAATAGGTCTTCCTTGGTCAAAGTGGTGGCCATGATGTGGAAGGAAATGAGCTGCCTCGATTGGTTTACGTTTCAAGAGAAAAACGGCCAGGCTACAACCATCATAAGAAGGCTGGTGCTATGAACGCTCTGGTAAATATACCTTGACTGATGCATTTTCTATCACACCTCAATGGCGTGGAAGCATAATGTGGGTTTCTTATTCTTCACTTTGGCTCTTTTACAGGTCCGAGTCTCTGCTGTACTAACTAACGCACCATATTTGCTGAACTTGGATTGTGATCACTACATCAATAACAGCAAGGCTATAAAGGAAGCAATGTGTTTTATGATGGACCCTTTGCTAGGAAAGAAAGTTTGCTATGTGCAGTTTCCTCAAAGGTTCGATGGGATCGATCGTCATGATCGATATGCTAACAGGAATGTTGTCTTCTTCGATGTAAGATTTGTCATCCAGAATTCTAAGCTCTCTCGTCTAACATGAGACATCCAACTTGCATTGCAATTTATCTAACGTTTCATTCATGCAGATCAACATGAAAGGTCTGGATGGTATTCAAGGCCCCATTTATGTCGGTACTGGGTGTGTTTTCAGAAGGCAGGCGTTATATGGCTATGATGCCCCAAAAACAAAGAAGCCACCATCAAGGACTTGCAACTGCTGGCCAAAGTGGTGCATTTGCTGTTGCTGTTTTGGCAACAGGAAGACCAAAAAGAAGACCAAGACCTCAAAGCCTAAATTTGAGAAGATAAAGAAACTTTTCAAGAAAAAAGAAAATCAAGCCCCTGCATATGCTCTTGGTGAAATTGATGAAGCTGCTCCAGGTATCACATAACCTCCAAAGAAAACCTCGTGGTTTTTCTGTATGTATGCTTACCATCTAACCTTGCAATGTTCTTGGCAGGAGCTGAAAATGAAAAGGCCAATATTGTAAATCAACAGAAGTTAGAAAAGAAATTTGGTCAGTCTTCAGTTTTTGTTGTATCCACACTTCTTGAAAATGGTGGGACCCTGAAGAGTGCCAGTCCAGCTTCTCTTCTAAAGGAAGCTATACACGTCATCAGTTGTGGCTATGAAGACAAGACAGATTGGGGGAAAGATGTAAGTCTGCAGCTTGTTTGTTGTTTGCATATTGGTTGAATTGTCAGAATAATTCTTATATGCTTAATCATATGTTTTTGTTACAGATTGGTTGGATTTATGGATCAGTTACAGAAGATATTCTTACCGGGTTTAAGATGCACTGCCATGGTTGGCGATCAATTTACTGCATACCTAAACGGGCCGCCTTCAAAGGTTCTGCACCTCTCAATCTTTCTGATCGTCTTCACCAGGTCCTTCGGTGGGCTCTTGGTTCAATCGAAATTTTCTTCAGCAACCATTGCCCTCTTTGGTATGGGTATGGTGGTGGACTAAAATGTCTGGAAAGGTTTTCCTACATTAACTCCATCGTATACCCTTGGACATCCATCCCGCTCTTGGCCTATTGCACATTGCCTGCCATCTGCTTGCTGACGGGAAAATTTATTACACCAGAGGTAAAGTTTGAAACATGTGACTCTTATATGGTGTTGATCTATAGAAGATTATGGACCTCACGTTTATCACCCTTTTCTTCCTGTGCAGCTTACCAATGTTGCCAGCCTCTGGTTCATGTCACTTTTTATCTGCATTTTTGCTACGGGTATCCTGGAAATGAGATGGAGTGGTGTAGGCATTGATGATTGGTGGAGAAATGAGCAGTTTTGGGTCATTGGAGGTGTGTCTTCACATCTCTTTGCCGTGTTCCAAGGACTCCTCAAGGTCATAGCTGGTATAGATACGAGCTTCACTGTGACATCAAAGGGTGGAGATGATGAGGAGTTCTCAGAGCTGTACACATTCAAATGGACGACTCTTCTGATACCTCCAACCACTCTGCTTCTCTTGAACTTCATTGGGGTGGTGGCTGGTGTTTCCAATGCAATCAACAATGGATATGAATCCTGGGGGCCCCTCTTCGGGAAGCTCTTCTTTGCATTTTGGGTGATTGTCCATCTATACCCGTTTCTCAAGGGTTTGGTTGGGAGGCAGAACAGGACGCCAACAATTGTCATTGTCTGGTCCATCCTCTTGGCTTCAATCTTCTCACTGCTCTGGGTCAGGGTCGATCCTTTCCTTGCGAAGAATGATGGTCCCCTCTTGGAGGAGTGTGGTTTGGATTGCAACTAGGAGGTCAGCATATGAACTTCACCATCAGTGTTGTGCTCCAAGAAGTTTTTTTGCAGATGTTTTGTGCCCATATTTTTCCATTTTTCCCTCTGTAGATAGAAACAGGGAAAAAAAAGTCTTGCATTTCTTTTGTTCTATGGTGGTAGCTCAGCCTCATGACTGCAATATTGGGCAAACGGGAGAGGCTGCGACAACCTTGTGCAGTTCGGCCACGAATATAGAGAGACCAAATGCATGTGTCATTCTTTATTAGTTTTGGTGGATACTTATCGGTGAGCCGAACAGAAAGTTGTTTGAGTATGAACTGCTCTACATCTGCAAAGTTGTTTCTCAATAAGGCAGGAATAGATCTGCCGTCTGGAATAGAGGAAGATGCACATTATTTATGCAGTGATGATGAGTGTACCTTTGCCTGCCCATTGAAGGGCCTGTGCATTCCTTCCTCCCCTGTCTGGTGCAATTCTCCTTACTAGGACAGAAACTCCGTTAGTGTCTAGTAATGTAGCCCGTCCAGTGATGTAATTTGTAAATGTGCCATTTTGTTGATCAACTGCGTAAAGAATCAATCGTTGCTATTGACTTGTTTTTTCTGTTTATTCACCGTGATATGCTACTTTTGTCTCGGCGATCTCAAAGTTTGGGAAAAGCTGGATCGACGACTGTATCTTCCTGTAATGTCGGCAATTTCTGTTTGTGGAGCAGGACACCGTCCTTGTGCTGTAGTACATGTCATCGATTTTCTTGGTGGGAGTCTTTGGTCTTCCTGCACAGAGGAAGCGCGCGTGTTGTTCGCGGTTCACCGTCCAATATGACATCCTCATGTGGCCTGTACTGTTGTTTCTGTCATTGTAACGGCGTAGGCCATTGCTGTACCGATAGTACTTGACAAATGTGGCCGGACATGGAGATGGCACGGCTGCTGGCAGGATCCCCGTGCATCCTAACTCCAAAGCACCCTCCGTCCTCCTGCCTCGCGTGTCGCTAAGCTCGAACCACGGGCAATCCGAATCACCCGTCCCCAGCCTAGCGAAAAAGGCCACGCGAATCTCACTCTTTCCAAGCCAAAGCCACCACGCTGCTTGGAACTCTCTTCTTGTCAGAGCAGTTGTACGAGTCATGCAGGTTAGGTATGAGTCTCCCCTTAACCATCGCCATTGCCAGCTCGGTCTGATCTTTGCTCCGGTCGTCCACGCGTGCAGTCGCAAAAGGAGGCGTCAGTCAGATAATCAGATCCACGCCAACTCACTCCGGTACGTCCTGCTTGCTGTAGTGCCGTGCGCGTAACTCACTCCGGTACGTCCTGCTCGCAAAAGGAGATCGACGAATTAATATAGGAATTGTAGAGTCGTGCATGGGGAGAACGTGCGTGGTCGCGATCGTGAGTGAGCTCGGGCGGCAATAGTAAACGGCGGGATTTTGACGGACCGTCGTTCTAGCGCTACCGACGCGATCTGTGTGCTTTCTGAAAGCGGTTGTTGCATTGATTGCCGGCCGGGAGGCTGGTGAGGGAGAGATTGATAGGCCAATCAGCGAGCAGATCAAGGGAGGAGGCCGGCCGGGGTACACCGGAGGAGTACGTGCATGCATCCCGGCGGCGATTGGCGAGGCGGTACGGACTATCGGGGGAGGAGCAGGATCAGGGAGCGAAAGCTTGGTCGAGGTCAACGGCCGGGTGTTGTACCAAACTGCATGGCATTGTTCTATGCTGCGTCGTGCTAGCTGATCGAACCACGACGACGGCTTCGGCTTGCCCCGATCGTATCGTTCTCCGTTTCGACGCTGTTCTCGCGACGACGGTGACAATCAATATGGTGATCGAATCCAGAGGCGAAGCTGACGGCAGTGTGTGGACATCACATTACTGTGTGGTTTGGACTTTTGTAGCTGAACGAATTGAACCAACTCCATCTATCGCAGCCGGAGGAGAGTGTAGCACGTGCATGTGCATGATTGTTAGTTTGGCCAGCGCATTGCATCCGGCCGTCCTGATGCAGCAGGGCGTGCCAGTACCATCTATCTCAAATTCAGTGTCCGCAGATGATTGACATGACGAGACACGTCGTGTCGCCGTTGTCTCTACTCCACGTCTCCACCGCCACCTTGAACTACAGTGCATGCATCTCGAATTTCCTGCAAAATACGAGTATTACAGCGCATGCTGCTGACCTCGACACGGGCGGAATTCCGAGTCAGACTAAATTTATACACGTTGGATCACACAACGAGTAGTATAGTACGTGGAGAGGCAGAGCGGTCTCTCTCTCTCTCTCTCTCTCTCTCTCTCGTACCTTGAACTATGGATAATCCCAAGTTAATTGATAGTTAATTGATAATCTTCCCATAACTACACCTGCATGCGTCGGCTTGAGTGCGCACGTGCCGTCAGGCGGCCACACTCACAGCCCAGATCGAGGAGCAAGCAGATGGATATGGGGAACGGAAATTTCAGTGCTTGGTCAATGTGAGACTCTTATGAATCCTGTGCTGCAGCGGGAGTAGCACTGCAGCCTCACAATTCAATGCTCCTGGATCTTTTATTCATCATGGGATTAAATGCAGCTGCCTTCGCTTGACAGGGTGTATTCATGTGCACGAGAAGATTCGGAACACGGGCATACATGGGCCTGTTTGTACGGGATGGGCAATGACACGCATGGCCTTGTTGAGCATATGAATTGCTAGCCACTGACAATTTGACATGCACAAACATTACGCAGATGCCATGACCATGTAGGGCTTAGAGGTCTGTTTTCGGGCAAGAACTCGAGACATTTCTATATCTTCATTAATCCCCATCTTATTTCTCTTTTGGAAAGGATTGGAGTGGAGAGGTGCCATTTCATTTCATAGCATCCGAGTTACTAACTTTCCGTTCACACCCAAAATTGGCAATAGTGCACACCGATCTGACCGGTATGCACAAACCGGTCAGACCGGTTTGGGTAATGTTGTCAAAATACGATTTGGACTTCACAATTGTGTAGCTCTCGTCGAGGCGATCAAGATGCATATGTGGAACGGCTAATTCGGACTCCGGATGAGAGAGTTGCGACTTCGACAAGATTTGCTCTCGAGGGAAACCGGTCTGAGACCGGTTTGGGTCTGTAATTCGAGTAGGTTTAGGACTCTATGTTTTATCCCGTATTGTAACCGAACTTGAAGGGGTACGACTTCCCCAGCCTATAAATATAAAGGCTCAAGGCCGGTTGAGATGTTCCAAATCGAACCAACATATTTGTCCTTTACTTTTTATCTCTCAAACCCTAATCTCTTCCAGATCCCATCCTCTGTTCTTTGCTCGTCTCTACGACGTTCAAGGGCGTTCTAGGTGGCCTGCCGACCCTAGAGCAACCCTAGCTTGTTTGAGCTCCGACGGGGTCCCTCCCGAGCTCGAGTTTCTAGGTCTTCATGATCTCCCGCTTGAAAGCGGTCCGACCGGTTCTTGAAGCCGGTCTGACCGGTTTTCCACGGGAAGGTCGGGGTGTTGGCCATTGCGACGGCTGTGCTGCGCGTTCGTGCGTTCTCGAGTGTGTTGGCACGTCTTTGCGTCAACACTTTCTTTCTAAAGAGCTCCGTTAATTGTGCCATTTTTTCCGTTATGCTTTGTTGCCTTCATAATCAGACATTCACATGCTAGAGCACTGGTGTGTGGAACACTATCTCTGCTTGATGCGTCTTTAAAGAGAAACTCTATAGTCTAGTACGCTATATACACTCCGCAACAAGAGAGACGGGCGGATTCCTTTCCTCTCCCACTAAAGTAAAGTAAACAAATCCACCACCACTGGCTCCCCGCAAAAAACCACGCTCTGAATAAAGAATGGAACCTTCTGATCCGAGCTCTGAAAGCATGCTACACACCACTGTACTTCACTCAATCACTCCACTGGCCAGAAGATCTCTGCGCTTCCGGTCAAAGCAAACGCCAGCGAGCCAGATTTAATCAAGTGCCTGAAGATGGCAATGGCAAGCGAGGGGGCGAACGAAAAGATGCAGTCAAGTTGCACATTCTGCTCACTAAATCTACTGTTGCTACCGCCGCAGCATTGCGTCCTCCCTCGGATCAAACAAACACTCGGATCAACTTGTCACCTGTTCTGTTCTGGGCGCAGGCCCGCCGCCCTAGCCAGGTGATTTGTCTTCAGAAACCACCCGGCCGGGCAATCTCCATCTTCTACTGGCAAGACACGGGACTCAAACGTGCTGCATGAAGCGAACGGACAACTCACCAGATCACCATCATATCCGTCTTGGCAGGGCAGGCATCAGGGGCGGGCGTCACTGTTTTGTTGGTTGTGTGTTCATCTCACACACTCCTCTCCCGGGTCCAGGCCTAGCTATAGCTGCTCCCCTGCTCAGCTCGGTCCCTTCCCTAGCCACTCAACCCCATTGGCACCACTCAGCTCGGTCCTGCAGCTCTGGCTCTAACTGATCACACACTCACCAGTCACTGAACTCCACTAACCAAATGCTGCATTCATACAGAGTAGGCCTTATCCCGTGCTACACCTTACCTAAACCACTTCTGTCTTCTCTCCATGTGCGATGGTAACGAGTTGGTGCCTCTGTAGGCAAGCAGAAATTAATAGGGACTCCGCATCGCGTAACCACCATTTTTGTCTGCAGCCACGGAGCTGCCCCGCGTACTGGCCCTGGCTTCAGTACCGCGCTTTCTGGTTCTGGCCGCGTGGCGCGTCACTGGGGGTGGCACCTGAATCCTGATCCGCTCGCGGTCGGTGGCCTGGCCGCCCCAGAGACAGACCAGCAGCAGCAGGCAGCTCTCGTCCGGCGCAAAGTTCTTGGAGGAGACGAGAGATGTGGGGAGACGCAACAAGTCTGGTCCAAATAGTCTGCTGGGCCGGCCTGCAAGGAGCCCAACATCTCGACAAAACAGCTCAAACAAAATCATCTAACATTCCAGGGCGAAAAGTTGCATTTTGTTCCGGTAAGGAAGGGAAGCCGAATCATCCCGAATCGGCGCAAAGTGCTTGCGGTTGGACTTGAGGAAGAGGAGCTCCGACGGACGCAGCCTTTGCATCTGCTGCTCTCGTGCAGCCAATAGGAATGTGCCACGTCGGTCTACCGTTTTACAATCCATCAACGGTCAGATAGGATTTTCAGTATCTGCACTTTGCAGCCAGGTGGTCCCTGAACCCAAAATCTCTCGGGCCAGGCTGATCCGGTGGCTCACTGTGGGCCGTGAATTATATTCCAAGCCCACCGAGCCGGTCACCTCGCTCTCCGCGTGCTCCGAACGGGCCTGTCAATCCAAAAAGCGGGGCCGGGTATCACACGACTTTGTGTCCACCCATCTCGGCCTTTTTTTCTTTCTTTCGGTGTCAGTTCAGTTTCTAGTAACACCACTGCTTTTCCCCTGCTTGCCTGGTTCATCCCCTTCGCACCCACCCGACCCGAGTCTCTCGATCGCACGAGCACGCGCGGCGCCCCCCAGTGGAACAACACATGGCGTCGGCGGCGAACGGGGACGCGCGCGGCGGCGGCGTCGGGGTGCCGCGGCCGACGAACCCCATGGTGACGCCGCTGCTGACCGACCTCTACCAGTTCACCATGGCCTACGCCTACTGGAAGGCCGGCAAGCACCTCGACCGCGCAGTGTTAGAGCCCTGAACCCTCCTCTCTCTACTCCTCTCCACCCTGACCTCCCATAACTCTCCCGCACTCCCTTTGTCTCCGCTTTTCCCCGATTAGGGATTCGTTGTGTCAGCTTGCACTTGAGCTACGGTGGAATTGTTGCGATTTAGGGTCAGTGGGGGGACTGTAGGAGAGAGTGATCGGTTTGGAGATTAGGCGTGATTGGGGTATGATTTGGAGTCTTGTTATCTTGTGAAATCGTGTGAGAGGCTGAGCTAATTGTGAAGAGTGTGGCAGAGATGATCTCTAATTTCACCGTGTTCACCTAATTGTGAGGAGTGTGGCCAATGTTTCTCTAGGCAGGACTTGGTGACGCGATCTAGTTTTGCAATTACAGGCTAGTTTGTCCAGATTTATGGCATGAGATTGTATGGCCGTGTTGCAGTTCTTTCCATAGGTGTCAGTCTTCAAATTAAGTTTCACTCCCGTGCCTGTACTTACTTATTCTGAACTTAAAATGGTTTCAGCTTTGATCTTTACTTCCGGAAAAATCCATTTGGCGGCGAGTTCACCATCTTTGGTGGCCTTGAGGAGTGTATAAGATTCATCGCTAACTTCAAGTTCACGGAGGAGGAAATCAAATTCCTGCGATCTGTTATGCCTACTTGTGAGGTGGGATTGCTAGTCTTGTCAGAAAACCTGGAACTTGTTCTGCATTATGTACAGTTGAAAAATATCTATAGTTATCATTAACATGCTCAACTAGCTCACTTCACGTTAATCGATTCTTTCCGTGTCTTCTGGCAACCAACTAAGTTATGCCTCCACCCTTTCCACAGGATGGCTTCTTTGAGTACCTCAGTTCGATTGATTGCTCAGACGTGGAGGTTTATGCCATCCCTGAGGGTTATGTTGTGTTCCCTAAAGTTCCACTGATGAGAATTGAAGGACCTGTTGCTGTAAGTACTTGGAGTAAGCTAGCAAGTATAGACACTTCACAACAGCAACTGCTGTAGATTGGTACATTCCTTTCGAAATGCATAGATGCTCCAGTTTTCCCATAGATTGAGATTGCAATGTTTGTCCCAGGTTGTACAGCTTCTTGAAACTCCATTTCTAAGTCTTGTCAACTATGCTTCTCTGGTTACCACAAATGCGGCAAGGCACCGACTTGTAGCAGGAAAGTCAAAGAATTTACTTGAATTTGGACTTCGACGGGCTCAAGTGGGTCTTAATTTTTATCCTTTTTGCTTGTTCATCCAAACTTTATATGTTAGACCTATAAATACTCATCTATCAGGGGCCTGATGGAGGAATCAGTGCATCAAGATATTCTTATATGGGAGGCTTTGATGCGACGAGGTCTGCTTTGCTCACTCCATGAACACTGTTTAGTAGCCCTAGAATAATATATCCTCTGACTTAATCCTTATAGATTTATTTCCTGCACTGTTCTGGGTATTGGTCTGCCTAACTTTGAATTTTTCTTCTACCAACGTAATCTTAATAAGCTGTCTAAACTCTAGAATAGTGACATGTAGCATATTGTTTTATATATGTTAAATCATGAGGAGGTGATAGATATTCTAACTCAGTAGGTATACTTAATCTTACAGTGCTAGAAGAGTATTTAGTACATTAACTTGGATGGAAGGGCAGTTGCCATCATAATGATAATAATCTATTATCTACATGAACAGCAATGTTGCAGCTGGAAGATTGTTTGGTATACCAATACGCGGGACTCATTCACATGCATTTGTGAGCTCCTTCATGGTTAGTGGTGGCTTCTTATTCTTTCAATCTTGCTTTGTGAATGATTAAATATTTTGGGAGTTTTCTTGGTGCCATTTATGAACATTAGAACCCATGAACATTATTCCTGCTATAATTATTTGTAACTATGTGATTGATTTTTTTGGTCTGGATGAGAAAACAAAGCTACTGTATTTATTCCCAGTGGACTTCTGCTCTGATGTATTATCCTTCTGCAGGGTCTTGATGAAATCACTGACAAAGCACTTACTAGTTCTGATGGTTCAAAAAAATGTGAAGATTTTGTTTCTCTGGTGAAGAACTGGCTGACCAGAATTCAGGTGTTCTTCATGTTCCATATTAAATAATACCTACTCATCTTTGGAAAAGCATGCTGAATTATATATTTTTGTTCTTGCAATTTACAATAGATTTTTTCTCTGTATTTTGAAGTTATAGAGCTTCTAGTTACTGTTTCTTTTCAACTGGTCAAGATCTATAATTACGTCATTGTCAGGATTCTAGTTCATTGCGTGGTACCTTTGGAGAAACAAGTCAAAGCGAGTTGGCTGCATTCACGTCATATGCACTGGCATTTCCAAATTCCTTCCTGGCGTTGGTTGACACATATGACGTAAGTTGACCTCTGTCAGCAATTATATCTTTCTATTTTCTGTGGCTTGCTCAAAATAATCTTCTGTTGAATGGTGTTTCTTCTTGGATTGATAAATATTGTGGACACTGCGTGACCGACTTAGGAGGAACTATGTGCAGTTATTAATAATATAAGAAATAGGCACCGAAATTCAAGTTGTAGAGAACTTGATTTCTTGCAACGATGCCATTCTCATTTGCTTCTAATTTTCCATCAGATATTATGGGCATCTAACCTGCATATATTCAGTTCTCTGCTAGTGCTGTGTTTATTTAATCCAACTGTAATATTATGGGCATCTACCCTGCATATATTCAGATCTGCTAGTTCTGTGATTATTTATTTTCAACTTCAGCTTGCTAGCGATAGTGCATTAATGATGAGATATTGAATGCCTAGGGATGACCTTATAGAATCAACACATCAACTAATGTTCCTCTGAGCACAACTCATATTTCAGTACATGCCACTGCTAGGTAATGAGAAGTGGAGTGCCAAACTTCTGTGCTGTTGCTTTAGCCCTCAGTGATATGGGGTAATTTTATCTAAGCTCCTCCTTAATACTTTGTTTTTATTTGCCCAACTTGCTTCTGTTATACTGGAACATGTAGCTGAAAAAATCACAAAAATACAATGGACTTTTCTCACTTTGTGAATGCCTTTACAAAGTTTAGTCGCACTTTGTACATAAGTAAACTTCTTTTTTTAGCAGTCCTTCCATTCTACTCAAATAGGTGCAGTTGAGGTCCATCGCTTCCTAACTTATCCAGAACTGATGCCATGAATATCTGGAACAATCAAAAAACTTTTGTTGTGACATGTAACAACAAATAGTCAGAAACTTTCTCCCTATGAAGCATTTTGGGCATAATCATCAACTCCAATGCTTGATCATGGCTCTTTGATGTAGGAATTTGCTGCCCTAAGCACATTCCTTTCTGTTACTGTATGCATATCATGTGTATTGCCTGAGCTTTAGGAGACTCTAGGTTTGCATGCGAGCATTAGTTGCTTTGATATTTCAACAAAAAATATTCTAAGAATTCTTTATTGTACTTGATAAGTTTGGCTTAAATGGCTTGCTATCATCATATTTTAAGAAAAGAAGCAGCAGAATCATGTGACTCACAGATATTTCATAAGATCTTTTAGCTCTCCAGATATTTTACTCACTTGACATTTGGATCTATTAGTGGTTGTTAAGTGTTGCGAAGGAAGTATTTTTCACAAGCATTATCGCCATTGGCACTTACAGAAGTTTTCGTTGCAGGTTTAAGGCGGTCGGAATTAGGCTAGACTCTGGTGATTTGGCATACCTATCTGTTGAGTCCCGCAAATTCTTCCACGCAATTGAAAAGGACTTTGGGGTTGTTGGCTTTGGAAAAATGAATATTACAGCAAGCAATGATCTTAATGAAGAAACTATAGATGCTTTGAACAAGCAGGTAATCTACATAGTACCCATTCAAAATGGTTAGTGATGTCGTAGTATGTAGATTTCTCTCTTGTAAAATGGGCTTGGAAATTTTGTATATGATTACATTTGTAAGTTTGTGCTAATGATTTGTGTGATCCAATTGTCTGATGTCACTAGCTAAACAGTATGTGCTTGCTTGTATTAGTAATTATGGCTACTGACTAGCACATATCTAATACGTGGAACAACATGATCCTGGTACTAACTGGAACAGAAGAATTGTTTGTGCTAAATACCTGTTGTAATCTGCTGGTGGCACTACCAGCTAGTGGAAACCCTTCTCTGCTTAATTCTTTGTTATGATGAATCCAATTATCCAACACAACACATGGCTGTGCAATAAGCGGGGCTCAAATATACAAGGCTGTGATAAACATGTCTGCTCACATTAATTACATGTATCGCACCACTACAATCTATACATGATTATTGGCATTTTTGTGTAGGGTCACGAGGTAGATGCATTTGGTATTGGTACCTACCTGGTTACATGCTATGCACAAGCTGCACTCGGTTGTGTATTCAAATTAGTTGAGATTAATAAACAGCCTCGCATTAAACTCTCTGAAGATGTCACAAAGGTATGTATTGCATTATTCATAGCAGAAACAAGTTTAGATGTCTTGGTGGGTCCAAAAAGACTGAAACTCTAGTTGTCTTTGCTCCAGGTATCAATACCATGTAAGAAAAAATGCTACAGATTGTATGGCAAAGAAGGATATCCCTTGGTTGATATAATGACTGGAGAAGACGAGCCAGGTCCAAAGGTAAACAATATCCATGCTAAGCAGTGAGCTTGCATAAAAGAGCGTTTTACTTCTAAACTCTTGGCTACCTTATTATGGAATCTGAAATAGCTGGTGGGTTTTGTCATTTTCCATTCCTTTATAGATTGGTGAGAGGCTGCTGTGTCGTCACCCTTTCATTGAATCAAAGAGAGCATATGTTGTTCCGCAGCATGTTGAGGAATTATTGAGGTGCTACTGGCCTGGAATGTCATGTATGAATGCCCTCCTGCGTAACTTCTTCATAGTGTTAACTTACCTTATCTGTCTGCGCGCATGTATACAATATGATATGCTGCTACTAAATTGTTCAAAAAAAATATGCTGCTAATACTAGCATAGTGCACTGCTATCATAACAGTTTATATTGCAAGAGCTGTAGGAATCATTGCTTGCATCTGCCAAATTTGTGCCGTGATTCAGTTTAAATTGTTAGTTGGATCAAATTGTTATTCAATCTGGGAGACACTGATGTAAAAAATGTGCTGTGTTGTCATTGGTGAAGCCAATTCACGGGAGGAGCTTCCATCCCTCCATGAGATTAGGTCTCGTTGCATTCAGCATCTGGACCGAATGAGGCCAGACCATATGAGGAGGCTGAACCCAACTCCATACAAGGTCCTCAAACGCCTGATCTGGATGTTATTGATGTCACTAACTTGACAATCTGATCGATCTTTCATTTAACTCTATCTGTGTTCCTGAACAGGTAAGCGTGAGTGCTAAGCTGTACGACTTCATCCACTTCTTGTGGCTCAATGAAGCGCCCGTTGGAGAACTGCAATGAAGAAGAAATGAGGTGGTAAGAGCTTCTGCGCCAAGGCTAACAGAGAGAAATAAGCTTCCTAATAAGCTGTTGTCGCAAGATCAACTTCTGCGGGTGTTTTTGTTTTACCATATCCATGTTCGAGTGAACTGTTATGCACCGGGAACGAAGAGGATCTGTAATGTACTATGACTGTATATGCCGGATAAAATATCCTGGCTAAGTAACTAAATGCGACGATCGATGAGAAGCAATGAGCCAATGACTGAAGGAGGGGAATTACTTTTGCCTTGAAGTTACTCTACCATTCTCCTCTGCCGAATTTTATTCTTTTTAGTGGAGTGATGAAATTAGATATGCTATGTGTTGTTTTCAAAGAGAACACGGAGAGAGAAATCCCACTACTCTTGTCAAAATCCCACCGTATGGATTGGGATCACACAAGCCGAGTCGGATTTGCATCTTTTTTTCTTGTCGAGAATAAATCCCGCCGACGCTGAACCCCCTCCGATCGCGGGTTCTGACTTCTGGCTCTCATGGCGAAGGACAGGGAGAAAGCGGAGAAAGCCTACAGATTCGCGGAGCAGCGCTTCCTCGCCGGCGATCTCACCGGCGCGGTCCGGTCGGCCCGGAACGCCAAGAGGCTCTTCGCCTCGCTCCCTGCCCTCCAGAGCGCCGCCGCCGCGTACGAGGTCCACGCCGCCGCCGGACGCGGGGGAAGGAACTGGTACGCCGTGCTCGGCTTGCCGACGGACGCGGCCGCCATGACGCACGAGGACGTCAAGAAGCAGTACAGGCGCCAATGCCTCGTCCTCCACCCCGACAAGAACTGCTCGGCGGCCGCCGACGGCGCGTTCAAGCTGCTCCAGCAGGCGTGGGAGGCGCTCTCCGCCCGCCACCCTCCGGGCGCCGCCCCCGCCTCCGCCTCCAGGCCGTCGTCGAGAGCGCCGCCGCCGCCGCGGGCTCCCCCTTCCTGGGCGAGGGCGAGCGGTTACGGGAGCCGGGCACCGCCGGCGGCGGACTGGTCGTCGTTCGGCTTCACGCCGCCGCCGGAGCCCGACGGGTCGACGCTCAATTTCAAGGAGTGGCAGGCGGCGTACGCGCGCGCCAAGGGGACCATCTACTGCGGCCACTGCGAGTCGGAGTCCGCCGCCGGCCACGGCGGCAAGTCCGGCGAGAGGTGCCACTCGTGCGGCGCCCGCTTCAGCCCGCCGCGGCGGGGCAGGGCGGCACCGGGCACGGGCGCTGATGAGCCGCCGCCTCCGCCGCCGCATCAGCCACCGCCCGGCAAGGAACGGCCGGCGCCGCCGCCGCGGCGGCAGCGTACCGGCGGGGAGTCCACGTTCACGTGCCCGGCGGCGTGCCCGCGGTGCGGCGCGGGGTTCTCGTCGCCGGTGGCCGTCGGGATGTGTAACCTCAGGTGCCAAGCCTGCTCGTACGACGCCGCGGTCCACGTGCGCAGCCGCGACTCGGCCACCGCTTTCTGAAGCTTCTTCTTCATCGTATATATCATCATCATCCTGTTGCAGGAAATCTCACGCTGCAAAAGCATGGGACTGTACGTACATGCGTGTCTTGCAGGTTATATGTCGGCGATTTGGACGAACGTACGGGACGATGAAGACTCCATGTTTCCATGTTTGCTTTGGACGAAGACTTCTGGGAGCAAGGGAAGGTTATTTGCAATTTTGCACCAATGCATTGCTGCTACATGCCACTGATTTGTTCGTTTTTTTTTGACAAAAAAAACAGGGAAGGATGATGTGTAAGTCGTGACAATATTATTTGGTGGCACGGTTGTAAGTTGGTTATTGTTGACTTGTTGTGATCTTCTGCTTCTTTAGTCTTGAGTGTTGATGCATTGAGAAACGATTTTAACTCAGGTTGCCTGTCAACATTAATCCAGGAGAAGGTTGGGCAGGATACTTGGTTTGTTTGTCAATTTTGAGCTATTTCTACTCATTTATTTATACCCTATATCATGGTGCCAAAGACATCAGTGTTAAACTTGAAACAGATATGCTGTCAACCGGGAGGAGGAGCCCTAAAACCAATGAACCGAGATGCTCTGAAACTCCCAAGCAAAACAGTTTCGTGCCAGTGATGATCATATAATGGTATTCGCGTTCTAAAGGCCCGAGCGCGGCACAATAATGCTGGATGTTTACAGATTATCTACCATGGAACTTGGGTGATTGTTCATGGGTAATTCAGCTGCTCTCATTACCAGTTTCTTTATATATGGATGCAAATACCATGTTTTTCCCAATTGATTACTGTTTCATGTTTCTTATTGGTACAACAAATTGGGAACATAAATATCCACGTACATTAACAATAGATCAGACTCTGGTACTAAATAGATCCGTGGATTAAAAATATTTGCTCATCTGCAATTGAGATTACATATGTAGGAATAGGAATATACACAAACAAATGTACAGAAGTCATTGCACTCATAGAAGACTTTGGATAATATCCATTACTTGCAAGGCTACATTTACACAATTGCCACAACTATGATTTGCTGCGTTTTATTTATTCTATGTTCCCACATGTTATACACTTAGATATTTATTTTTATCTTAGATATGATAAGAAATCATCAGTCACATTCTTCGATGTAGTTTGCCAATTTGCGGTGTGACAATCACGATACTTGTATATAAGCAAAAAGAATGTCACACATTGCATGGATATAAGACACATAGTTTGCTAGCTCTATTACCGATCATAATGGGATGATGGGGATGTGCCGTACAAGTGTAGACAATCAATAAACTACGGCGCCCAGTAACTCAAAACAACTTGAAAATTCATATATTTCCACATCTTGCAGTTTTAATGCAAACATATGATATCTTTGAAGAAAGGGACATGAGTAACACATTGGCACAATCCTTTCATGGCATATAATTTCTTTTTACAAAAGACAAGTACATACGCTCGCGACGTATACACACTCACTAACATATGTCGAGATTAATAAAGTCACCATAAACGTCTTGCTGTCGACCGGTATGTCGCCTACCACTGAAAGAATAGCTCAAATAAATCTAGAAAAATACGACACTAATGCTAAATCAAGGAGTATGTATCACCATAAGAACATTGTCAACTAACCTATGATTAATCTGCCGTTGCATAGATAATTTAGGATGACTAACTAAGTTGCGCGAAATTGCGGATGTGGGCATGTGTCACGTGCCATCCACAAGAAAGTGACACGAAAGCCAAACTGAATTGTTTCCTTTTCTTTTTTAAAAAAAAAGTCAAACTGAATCTCCCTCCAGAAGACTAGAACGTGCCGAATCCGAAAGGCACTAGCCAACCCGGCGCTGCATCCATATACCATATTCGACTCGGACACCGGTGACGACAGTAGACTCCGACAAGGAGGCAGCACCCCGCTATATATCCCTGACCTGCTCCCGCCATCCAATCCAGCAGAGCTCCCACAATGGCGGATCACGGAAGCAAGCAAGCCGAGAAGGCTTACCAGCAAGGCGAAGAGGCTCTGCCCGTCCCTCGCCGCCGCCGCCAGCGCGCTCGCGGCCTACGAGATGCACATCCACGCCGCCGCGGCCGGCCGGCCCGCCGACTGGCGCGCCGTCCTCGGCATAGCCCGCGGCGCCGCCGCCACGCCGGACGCCATCAAGAGGCAGTTCCGGCGGCTGTCCCTCCTCGTCCACCCCGACAAGAACCGGAGCGCCGCCGCCGAGGGCGCGTTCAAGCTGCTGCGCCAGGCGCGCGACGACGGCGTCCTCCTCCTCCGCCGCGCCCGGTGGTGGCACGACGAGCCCGTACGCCGCGCCCGACGAGCCGCAGCCCTGGTGGAGGGAGCGGGAGCTGAGGGAGCAGGAGCGCCAGCGCGCGGAGGCGGAGCGCGCTCGTCAGCGGCGGCGCCGCCCGCCTCCGCCCGCGCCGCCGGCGGTCACGTACAAGATCATCTACTGCCCGTTCTGCAAGCGCATGGCCGCCAGGCCGTGCGGGCCGCTGCAGGAGCGGGCGGGCTTGGCGTGCGAAGCTTGCCACGGGTGGCTGAGTCCGCCATGGCAGAAGAAGCCGGAGCCTCCGAGCAAGAGCAAGCAGGCTCCGCCGCCGCCGCGACGGCCGCCGCCGTCGACGAAGCCGAAGCCTCCCGTGTTCCCGTGCCCCGCGCAGTGCCCGGAGTGCGGGACGCAGTACACGTCCAAGGTGTCGGTGGGCAACTGGTGCCTGCAGTGCAAGGCGTGCTCCAAGCGCGCCGTGGTGAACGTGAAGGGGGGCCCCGATCTGGCCACCGCGACCTTCATCATGGGCTCCTGCTTCAATCTCAGAAACTGCTCCTAGATGTCACTTCAAGGATCTCACTTGTAAACGAGAGAGAAAGGCCGGAGGCCCAACAATAATCACTTGTAAAACTGAGACTAGCTGTAGACTGTAGTGTGTAGGCTCGTAGTCTTGAAAGATGATGGATTTGATTGACTTGTAAATTGAGACTATTCCAAATTACTAGTTATTTTGGTTTTCTAATTATAATAGATAGTGCTATGCATCTAGTCATAGACATGCTATGTATACAGTCATGTAGATATATATAACATATTCTAAGCGCACAACAAAAGTATATATAGGAAAGTCAAAGTATGGAGTAATTTGGAATGGATATGATGATGCATTTTAGATATCATCACATACACACAATCTTCGAAATATAACTTATGCAAGTCCCTTTATAGTCACATAAAGAGTAAAATGAATTTCTTTCAAGATATCATGTTTATCTATACTAGCAAATATGCCCGTACGATGCTACGGAATGGGCACGAGCGCGAGACAGAAGAACTTCGGATCAAATCTTATCTGATGGAGCCCCTGTCGCTCGCACGTCAAGGATCATGTTGGAGGTGGACATGAATCATGATCTTATTCGTAGGGTCCACCTGTCGGTGTCTAGTGACGGATCAAAAGTCAAAATACGACAGAAACATAATCGCTTTAGTATTAGATCAAGATAGAGATAAAACTAACGAAATATTAAACAATTTATATAACTTCGAAACAAGTTTTTAATAAGTATGAGCTCACTGGCAACGGGCACAAAGCAAACGTTTCGAGGATCACAAGTTCAAAGCAATGTTTACACAGACCAAGCAAATCTTTTGTACGCAGGCCTCACATAATTTTGGAGTTGCAAATACTTGTAACCGCCGGCAGAATAAGTTACCAAGTTCACAACACATAAAGTAGGTACCTGAGACACTTCTCCTTACACTGTCCTATGTGGAGTTGTGGGCAAAAGATGGTTGTAGCTGAGATTTTTCTCAACACTGATTCTTTCTTCGTATCCAACCTCCGAGGTTGAGCATGCATCTGCACTTCCTTAAGCAGTTGGAGGCAAAATTTGCAAGAGGCTGTAATAAAAAAAGAAATAAAATGGGTAAATAAGATCAATAACACTTCGACAGTTCGTCTTACCTTGAAGATGGATCATTGCTACCTTTTTTGGTCAATTAAAGTTGTCCCTTCAGACAATAAAAGCAACCAGAAAAACCGTCAATTAAATTTGATTGGAGGTCGCAGTATAATTTATACCTGTCTATTGCTGCAAGGGACAAGTGAATTTTACTCGTCACAATATCCATGGATGCTGGCAGATCAGTGTATGGCTTCGAAACAATCCAAGACTCGAGATCTTTCAAAACTCTAGGGATCAGAACACATTAGCAGCACAGGGATTAGCCTTCAATTCACTCCAAAACAGTTGCATTTAAAATAAATGCAAAGTATTTACCGCGTGCACTTGCCAGTTACTTCACAATTGGCGTTGTCTTCACCATCTCTGGGAGCATATTGAGCAACCTGCATTGAGATTGTTTTTCCCTTATGGGTTTGAGTTTCTTTTTGAAATAATATGGGATTGAGATTAATTGTGCTACGACATGAATATGCCATGCTGCGTTTTATGTGCATATTTTCCCTTATGGGTTTAGAAGAAAGAACATGGCTGCAAAGGCAATGTAAAATATCCACAAATAACGGTCATCAATCCACTTACTGCTTGAATAGTAGCAAGCAGAGATGCCGCTCGCATGGAGTGAAGTGATGGTCTGCTGTTGCTCTCGTCTTCCAAGGTTTCTTCTGCAACAGCCAACAGATCATAGAGATGTGAGCTTTTCCAGATTCAGAAACAGGTATTTGCTAAAAAAAAAACTGCTATAACAAAACTAGATGGAAGGGCTCTACATACTTCTAGTAGCAAATAATACATAAGTTATTTAATCAAGGATTTTCTTGAGTGGGGATGGAGGGAGAGAAGAACAATATACAGAGAGAAAATATATGAAGATATTGTTTTCGATGGCAGAATATAAATAAGCCAGCCACAACATAACTCATCCAGGACAACTAGAGTGAAGCTACTATCTCCGGCCTGTATCTGGGATGCCATGTGTTATGATGTAAACCAATACTAGAGACTTGAGCAAATAACCAAAGAAAAGTTACAGCATTACCGCTACATGCATGTATCTTCCTAACAATGCTGAATGCTTGAGGAATTGATGGCTGAAACTTACAAACGATTGTTGATGTGCAGAAGATCTGCATTATTGGTTACTGTCTAGTATGATAGATCATAACAGAAATGCATTGATGCTTATACTTATGCTTATGATCGCTCTATGATATCAAGTGTGTGATGACAGGGGCGAAGCTAGAGCTGAACCAAGGGGGGTGCACCACTTCACCATTGAATTGCTTATACGGTGGATGTATGACAATTAGCACTGAATTTTTGTTTTGGCGTGGGTGCATGTGCATGGGCACCCACGGAAGCTAACGTGGCTTCGCCCCTGTGTGATGATGATGCTTGAAAGAAATGAAGTACAGATATATGCTTGATAACATGATGCTATGACCTCAAGCACACTACTATGTGATCCTTAGTTCAATGGAATGATCAAAAGCATGACTGATAACATAAATGAAGTTTGACAAGCAAGCTTTTATCCATCAAAAGAAATATACAAGAACTTTATACATATGAATGCATATATGGATCTTTACATGCAGTGATATGAATATATGCATAAATGAAGTATCTCAATAAGCAGACCAGTCGCTTACTAAATTTACGGAGCTTATTTTGAGCGGCCAGCAATACCAAAACAAAGAAGTTCCACGGCTTTTCCCTGGAAACAGGCATTCAAAAGCGAGGAGGAGAGCAGAAATAAGGTATCATGCAGATCAAGAGCAGGATATAAAGACAACATCGCAAATGTTCCATTGATGAGTAGTGAATTACCTACATCGATCAACCGATATCTTTAAGCCTGCAAGAACTTAAAAGTATCAGACAGATTACACACCAAACTCAGGAAACACACACTGTATCTGTACGTATGTGCTATTTTTTTTCGAAAAGGACATCAAGAGAACTGCAGAGCGATTTACTAGAGAAAAGTGTATCTGCTATTATTAGAAAGAGAATTTCTAAATGAATAATATGGTTAGAATTGGTGGCAGGAAACCGTTAGGTGGACCATGAAAGGGAGGCAAACGCAGCCTCAAAAGACTGTTCAAAGAGAGCTTTGGCCCCTCTATGCTTATGGTACACAAGACAAGGATGAAATTAACCTGGTGGCGCCACATCGAGGTACTTGGAGAAGGAACAAAGCCAGCAGGCGTCCTCAAGACTGGATAACCGTTTTGACAAAAATGGAGCCAGTGCTTTCAGCCTCTTCCTTCTCACGTCAAAAGCAGCCACCCATGCCTCCTCTTGGCCATCAGTGTTCTTCAGTTCAGTCATCATGTAAACAACACCATCATCGTGCACTCTGAGAACCGGGGCCTGACAACCATCCAGACTCTTCAAGGTTGGGGTCCCATCTGCCATGGCTTCCCCCATGATCTGCTCATCAGGCAGCAGCAATTCAGAGCACGCAGGATCACTGCCCAAGATGTCGGCAGAATAATCAACCGTGCAATGCTTGCTCCATTGTTCATCGGAAGGGAAGTGCAGCGTCCACGTGGTAGCCCTCCAGCCATGGGAGACGTCATTAGAGGGGCCTGCGGCGTCCGTGTCCGAATCCGAGTCAGAGACGGACCCGTCGAAGGAGGACGGCGGGACGTCGTCGTCCGGGCTCCAGGGAAACTGGATCTCGACGAAGCTGAGCAGGTTGCTGCCGTCGCCGGCGACGTCACGGATCACCCCCGGCTCAGTCTTCCAGGCTCTGCCCACCGTCGGCTTGGGCAGCGGGAGGAGGCGCAGCACGGGGTCGTCGGCAAGCACGTCGCAGAGCATGACGCCCCGCCAGAGATCGACCCAGCCGAGGACACCTCCGCCGACGGCGATGACCTTGCCGGCGACGTGGGAGAAGACCTTCTCCTCGCACCGCGGGTCCAGCCGGGGCACCACCGTGCGCCATTCTCCGGCGCCGGGCGAGAAGAGGTGGAGATCAAACGGCGGCGGACCCCCATCGTCGTCACTTTCAATATTCGAGACGAGAGCTGCCACGACGAAGCCGCCCTCGCCGCCGCCGCCGGCACCGCCGGCGAGGGGCAAGATGCCGATCTCCCAGTGGCTGATGTCGCGTGGGAAGGGGTTCGGGAGGCGGCGGAGCGACGGCTTTCCGGGGCCGGCTCTGTAGACGAAGAAGTCGCGCATCCCTCCGTGGTAGCAGAAGGACCTGGGCCCGAAGTTGAAGGAGACCTGGAGGAGGACGAAGGGGCCCTCCGCGCAGGCGACGACGGGCACGGCGTAGAAGCCCCAGTCCACGCGTCCATGGAGGCCCGGGCAGTGGACGCACGCGTGGGAGATCGCCGGCGGCTCGGCGAGGCAGAAGGAGACCTCGACGATGTCGCCGCCGCTCGAGAGGCACCGAGCGGTGGTCGCGTTCTCCAGCTCGGCGACGTACGCCACCCTGTTCAAGAGCACCCATGCCGGAGGGCGAGACGCCTCCGGCAGCGTCGGCGGGGAGAAGTAATCAGGGGGGGGGGGGGGTCAGGGATCTCGCCATTGGGGACAGATCACAGATGGATTGATTCGTCGGCCGTACGTGAATCCAATAATTGCAATTTGCAAATTCGCAACTCGATTCCGAATATATGGGATTTCGGCGCTGGACTCCGATTCGGACTCCGACTCCGACTTGGAGGCGACAGCCAACCATATATATCTACAAGGCCTCGGCCGAGCAAATCCAGCAGAGAAGTCAAGCATGGCGAGGCACGAGAGAGAGCAGGAAGCCGAGAAGGCCTGCCAGCGCGCGGAGGAGTTGTTCCTCGCCGGCAACATCCGCGGCGCGCTCCATCACGCCAGCAAGGCCAAGCGGCTGTGCCCGTCGCTCCCCGGCGCCGCCAACGCGCTCGCCGCGTACGAGGTCCACGCCGCCGCGGGTGGCGGCTGGCGCGCCGTCCTCGGCATGCGCCCCGGCGGCGGCGGCGCCGCCACGCAGGACGCCGTCAAGAAGGAGTACCGGCGGCTGTCCCTCCTCGTCCACCCGGACAAGGCCGGCCGCTGCGCCGCCGCCGAGGGGGCCTTCAAGCTCGTGCGCCAGGCGTGCGAGGAAGCCCTCTCCTCGGCCGCCTCCGACCGGGACACGAGCCGGCGGTACCCGGCGCCGCCGCCCGACGTGCCCCGCGCCGCCGCCACCCCGCCGGCGACCGTGCCTCAGGCCGCCGCGCCGCCGGTGATGCAGCATATGTTCGCCGCCCCGCGCGAGCCCATCCTCATCTACTGCCCGTCCTGCAAGAACGAGTTCGCCGGGAAGGTGGGGCGGCTGGAGCAGGTGGCCGGGATGAAGTGCGCGCGGTGCCCCGAGTGGCTGAGCCCGCCGTGGCAGAAGAAGCCGCCGGCGAGGAAGGAGCCGACCGCCGTGCCGGGGCGCCAGGTGTTCCCGTGCCCGGCCAAGTGCCCCGAGTGCGGCGCGGCGTACACGTCCAAGGTCTGCGCCGGCCGGTGGTGCCTCCGCTGCAAGGCGTGCACCAAGTCCTCCATGGTCGACGTGCAGGGTCCCGACCAGGCCACTGCCACTGACCAAAGGCGTGCCTGAAGATGACGAACAGCTGCTTCCATGTTACAGTACGTGCTAGCACTTGAAGAATCGGGATGTGTTGAATTCGCAGTGATCGATCTCAAGCTTTTCCCGGTGGGGTACAAGTGTGTAGACCTCAAGTTCTTTTCCTTTGTATTGCATTTTGTAATGACATGTATGATTTATATATATTATTATGTTATTGTTGATACAGGATAACTTGGGTTTACAGTGGCATGACGAACCAAAGCAGATACTGACCATATGTAAAGCATCCCGGCCCAGTAAGTGCTACCAGAAAAATGCAATTCCAATGCAACGATCCTCGAAGTAGAAAAATAACGTGAAATCGTGCTTTAGAACAGTATAGCTCAAGCCGATGAAACTAAACACGAGTTGTGTAGTCAAACTATCAACTTCCTTCAGGACCTTGCCTCAGCTATGTACTGATATATTTTCTCCAATAACATTATCCACATAGATCTCAAAGAACCCGCTAGGTGAGAGCAGCTTCAGTCATCATCTTGACCAAATTGATCATCAGCTTCGCCACCCAGAAATGAGCCGATGGACTTGCGAAGGATGTGGATTGATTTGTCATCCTGGGAAACACAAACGCAAAACTGGTGAGTTAACTATGGTTAGCGGGCCATGCAAGTTTAGTTTCGGTTATGGGAGAGGTGAATGAATTAGGTTGTAATCATGCATGCTCTAACATATACCTGCTTCATCTTCTTCAGGGATTCTTCTGCATTTGCTATCTTCTCTGAAAATGTTTTCTCTAGTTCAGACAGAGTAGTCTTCTCCTTCTTCCCTGTTAAAAGGCAGCATGTCAGAGCAACAAACTCATAAACACAACTGAAGGAACAAGCTGTCTACTTACTTTGCAGTTCATACTGCATAAGCAATTTCTCTTTATCATCTTCAAACTTTGAGAAAAGGTCTGCAGAAAACAGGAGATGGACAAGTCAATAAAAAATGAGGATAACGACGTCTATCTCACTAAAACTTAGGAAAGTGAAATTTTATGGACACAGCCAGCGCAAAACTCTAGGTTATTTCACATTAACATATTCACCCTTTCTAAACCACGAGTCATAGGAAAGGCACCGCACAGCGCTCTATCGGTGCACTTAGTAGCTGCAAAACTGCTAGCAAATTAAGCATACTATGTGTAGACTGGAGTTTCCTTAGGCGTGTAGTAAAAACAAAGAACAAACAGGCAAACAGTATAACTCATTTGTAGCCAAGGAATATCTGGAACTCAAGATCTAAGCATATCTTATTTGAGATGAAATGGTAAGGATATTCCTGGCCTGCATAAGCATGACATGTGCAAGATGAAACAATAAGGATAGTACTGCTTGAGCATGATATGAGCTAGACAAAAGACAGATGATAAGAAATATCACATATCACAATAGGTGGCAGCTTATCTCTATCTGGGATACCTTTGAAATTCTGTATGTGTGCAGCTTTGTCTTTGCTGAACTTGTCATGTGTTGCTTGGAATTTGGTGTACTCATTCTTCAACAAACCTTCACACTGCATAGCATATACAAATGAATGTTCCATTAACCAAAACCTGGCCAAAATTAGTAACCAGAAGGTTGCAGCATCAAGTACGATTTGAAACCTCTTTTGAAGTCTTCGACAGTGCTTTCAGAAAATTCTGCCTGCTCATGCACATACAAAACTACTGTCAGGAGTACATTTCATTGAGTGTTCAAATTATTTATTATCAAGAACTTGTTTCAGTTCTTAGTTGTTACTAAAAAGAACCGCATCTGACTTCATTGAAGGAACTAGCAGGAACATGTGCTTATGTAGTAAAGTCACCAAAAGCATAGTGATATGGATTAGTTAATTACTCACCTTTCCTTCTCAAACTTAGTCTTGGTGTCCTGTACCATAGTCTGAATCTCTGTTGCCACACTGAAAGTTAAGAAAAACTGTTAGCAATGTAGGAATAGCTATATCTGCAAGCATCAAAGATAGAAGATAAACGTTGGACGTCAGAAATGGCAATAGAAGTATAGAACAGAAAGCACTGTGCATACCCAGACCTTGATCATGCAGATAGAATATATATAGGATTCTATGAAGCCATTGTTCATGAACTCTAATCTCAATTCGCTTGCCATAGGTGGATTCAGTTCAGTCAGCATATGCAGACCAGGTATATAACAACAAACTCTCTACACATCAACTACTTGTCAGTAACCATAGGGGATTCAGTGACCAAGAGAGAACAAATTATCTAATCAGCAACAACAAAAACAACTAATTATTCACTAAAGCACCCCAGGCATTCATGAACAACTTGACACACATGATAGGCACCCTACTAATCTTCAAGCACAGCTATCTGAAGTCCAAAAACCAGATGCAGCACAGCGAATAAAACTATCACATCCCTTTCATAAGATCGGTGCATCAGATATCAATCGGCCATACTGTGTAAATTCAGGAGATCTTACAATGCGCACCAAATCTCCCTTGATTGGAGCAAACAAATGAGTTGCATACATACATTTACATACACAGTACACTGACAGAACAGCCACACGCACATAAATTCGACAGAACCAAAATGCTGGATGGATGCGTGGAATGGAAATCGAAATCACCTGGAGATAGCCTGCTCAGTCTTCTTCTGACCGTCCTTGTGGGCCTTGTCCTTGATGTGCCGCAGCAGAGTGACGATCTCCTTCATGTCACTGCCCCCGCCAATCGCATTGAAGCACGCCCCAGATCATGAAATTAAATCAGTTAAATCACAGGAAATTCCCAAAACAAAAATCAACGGAGATGGAGCAAAATTCGCGGCGAACGGAAGCGCAACCAACGAAACCCTCGCTTCGTCACCTCGATTCGAAACGATCTCGCGCACGGACCGCGCCGAATCCAAAATAGCGAGGCCAATTAGCGAACACGAGAGGCGTGCGGAGGGGAAGAGGGGGAGGAGGGGGGAAGCAGGTAAGGCGAGGGGAAGAGGCACCTGTCGAACTCGTGGTCGGAGTCGTCCATGCCGCCGCGCTCGCGCCGCCTCTTGTCGGAGAGGAGCGCGTCGGCGGGGTCCTTGGCCGCCGCGCCACGCTTGCCGCCGCTAGCCTTCGCCTTCGCGTTCGCCTTCCCCGCCGCCGACATCGCTGGTGGTCGGGCCCAAGACCGCCGCCTTACCTCGCCTCGCGCGTGCGTGCGGGGGTTTGCCGCCTTTGGGGGTGGTGACGCCGGGTGGGGTTTCGCGGGTTTTGAAATGGATGCCGGATGCGGCGTGAGGACTGGAGCAGTGGAGCTGGAGGAGTAGACGGGGAAGACTTGGGCTGGGGGCGCTGAGAATTCTGGGAGAAGGCCAGGCCCATGTGAGCTCACCGTTCCAGCCCGTAAAGCAAACAGGCCCAAATTCATAGCGACCCAGCCCAGCCATGTTAGTTTTCTTCTTCTTTTTTACCTCCGTCTTGCGTTTAGATGGCATGGGATATAAATTTTTTGTCAAATTACCTCGTGGTAGAACCATTTTAAATCCGAGTAAAATATTTTTCTTTCTAATACACATCTTTCTATTTATATATCTAGCGCGTGATCATACTGATGCCATTGACAAGTTGTACCCGTAATTTTTTATATAGGAGGTGGTCGTGGCCTAAAATTACCTGCAGGCTGCAGCACTTCTCCTGCATGCATCGCATGAATAGTATCTAACTTCAGTAAATACTTTTTGATCGCATATCTAACTCCGTCCTCATGACACATTCCATGCGTATCTCCCTACAGGATTCTCCTTCAATTCCATGGATATCTTTATTAGTTCGTGTAGTCATGAATTTATTACTTCCCATATAAGTGTGTACATCTCTAGGTCATCCCTATATATAATATAATATAATATAATATAATATAATATAATATAATATAATATAATATAATATAATATAATATAATATGAATACCCCCCGGCCCCAACCAATTCATGCAAGATAGGGCCAATTCTTGCTTTACGTACGACCCAACTAGATCAGATCGACCTTACCCATCCACTACAGCATGAGGTGCTACAACGCCATGGCGCACATGATGGCTATATTGTTGTTCACCATGCTCTTCTTCGCGTCGATAGCGCAATGTAAGTCTACAATAATCATCATCTTCTCGTTTTGTCATCAATTAGAGGACGATAGAGGATAGTAGGGTCTTCTGATTTGGCTCTTGTGTATTGTCGCTCTTGCTTTCAAATTAAAGTTTTTGCTTTCTTTCATGTTTGCAACTGTTTATGTTGATGACTAAAATATTGCATCAGGTCGTTATCAATTACAAGAGGCTGGCCGCCCTGACACAAGTGATAATTCTACGGTGGTGGCCGACTTCACAACATCACATGATGATCAGAAGGTCGTGTTGATATTTTGCCACAAGACGAAGTGTGTACCTTGGGAAGACTGCTACTGCTGCATAAATGAAAGGCCAGAAGAGTTGTGTTATGACACGTTGAATGAGTGCCGGACTAATTGCCCCGTTTGCGATCCGAAGTGCCCGCCGCAGTTATCGAACAAAACGGAGATGGAGGGTCAACTATAATTGCAAGCAACAATGCAATAAACTCTCCTTGTAAAAAATAAAAGGTTTTTGTGATTTTAAAGTCGTCGGTACGGTACTGATCCAAATAATAATAATGTTCTATGATATGACATAGAATTATTGAATTTATAGATATCTACTCTTTGATGTTTTCCTTGCTCGATCAGCTCGATTCTTAGCTATCAGTTTTGCAGTTTTTTTGCTTTGATACATTTTCATGCCCTCTGTTTTGGATTAATTTCTTGGTTCCTCAAATAAATGTCACACGGTTCAGTTTCCACAGAAATAAAAAAAATCTCAAGATAATTTGGTGTGATATTGTTTGTTGAGTGAGTCTTGGGTCCTTTATAACCCTTAAGGATATGCAGCCACCCTTCTTGATCATTAGATCATACATGAGCCAAGCTCAAGCGAGAGGTGGAGTGATGAAAGAAGCAATGCACAATTTTTTCCATCCGAATACACTCGCTATGATGAAAGAAAAATACTGTTCATGGGCTTGTTTGGATGTAAATTTTTTTAGCTTTGAAAAACAAAGTTAGTATTGTGCCAGAGGAAAAGCACCCTCTCCCTCTGCACAGCTCGTCGGCACAGCTCGTCTCTGTCTCCTGAGGCCGGTGAGAGAACTGGATCCGACGAGAGAGCATTTGGAGCCAGCCAGCAAATTAGGGTCCGTTTGGTACCCTTGCCAGTGCTTGCCTGGGCTAGCTGAACAAGGTCTGCAATGTTTGGTTTGTTTGCTTGCTGCCTCGTTGCCTGTGCTTTCAAGATTTTCCCTTGCTCATGCAAGAGAGCCAATTTGGCTCGCCTCTTATGGCAAAACTAGACTTGCCTAGCGAGGCTAGGCAAGACAAGCCGGCAAGAGAAGCAAACAGACCAATGGAATTGACCAGCTGGGCTGTTTCTGGACGAGCCAACCAGACCGGGCCTGTCAGCTGTGTGCGCAATAGCCGCCCAGTCCGCCACCCGGGATTCCTATATAGCTTCCACAAATTTTTTTTGACATGCTAGCTTCCACATTGACAGCCGTCCGATCTCCACCCTCATCCATCCGATTTCTTCTTCCTCGAGAGCTCGCGTCTTCTTCTTCTTCCTCGAGCCGCGGGCGGAGGGGCGCGGGCCAGCCGGCGGACGGGGGCGGGGGCGGTGGGCGAGGCCGGCGGCAGCGGTGGCGGAGGTTAGGGTTCGGGGGTGCCTATGGAGGGGAGCTCTCGGGGGGCCTCCGGCCATAGAAAATAAGGAGGTGGGGGGAGGAATCGACCGGCGGTGGTGGCGGTACGGCCGGCGGCGGAGGCGAGGCTGCGCGGGAGCGCCGCCGGCCGGGTAGGGTCGGACGGCCGGTGGGCGGGGACCGGCGGCGCGGGGGCGACGAGCCCACCGGGTTAGGAAGGGCGGGGGCGTGCGGCGGGGGTGGGCGGGCAGCGCGGCGGCGCGGCAGCAGCCGCCGGCCGGGACGGCGGACGAGGGGGCGCGAGCGGAGGAAGAAGAAGGGCCGGTGATGGGCTTCAGTGGGCCGGAAGCTAGCTCTCTTATATAGCTTCCGTGCGCCACATAGGGACCCCCGTCCACTCGGGAAACCTATATGGCTTCCGGAATTTTTTTTTGCCAATGTAGCTTTCACTGTTTGAGATCCGTGCAACGGTAGGGATCCTATATTTATTCGGATCTGAGACGAGTTCGCAGCGGGCGGGTGAGAGCGGAAGACGTGAGACGTCAGCTACGGACCGACGGACGGACGGGAATCTTATTTGAATTTCAACCTTTAAATGTGATTTTCTCTTAGACCGTTAATCTTTTTTCGAATCCGTTTGAACTACCATGTTATTTACAATTAATGCGACAGAATAAGATCCAATATGAGTATATTTTTATTTTATATATGTATCTTTTAAAATCAACACTTTTAATATGCTATTTCAACATTTTGAATAACTATCTCAACATCTTAGACTTACTGCTTCAACATTTTCACACAAAATGTTGATCTAGTTTATACGAATTGTTGAATTAAGTTTGAGAAAAATGTTCAACCTAGTATATGAAAATGTTGAATGTATTAGTTTAACACTTTGAACATGTTAGTTTAGCTTTTATGTGAAAAATGTTGAAATGGTATAATCGGAATGTTGAACTGTTATTTTTGAAATGTCGACTGCAACATTGTACCTCCTATAACTACGTGCTTAGTAGTATTAATTGAGTACGTTCAAAAAAAGTCAAATCGCGAGAAAAAAGTCCGTTCAAAAAAATCAAAGCGTGGCAACGGCACGGTGGTAACGGAAAAAGTCCCGCGCGCGTTTTTTGCTTGGGCCGTTCCCTCGTTGGTCATTGTTCCTCGCACACGTGGTTTTGGGCTTCAGTGGCCTGTAAGCTAGCCAGCTTAAAAGTGCACGGAAGCCGTATAGGCTCCCCCCGTCCGCCACCCCCGGATTTTTTCGAACGGGAGGCGCAGCACGGCCCACGTCGGCCCACTACTCGCCCACCACAAAGCAGAGACCCACGACCGCACACACTGACATCCCGACCCCATAGAAGATACATCGCCCGAAAGACATCTGACACGTGGACCCGCCCCACGCGCCGCGAGTGGCTACGGTTGCCTCTTTGCCTTCCCGCCACACATCGCCGGATCGCCTCTCACCGTCGCCAACAGAAACAATCCCTCGTCGCCGTCGCCCAGCACTACCCACCGACATGTGGGACCAAATACAACGGTCCCACCCACCAGTGACTCCGGACTTCCTCCGAAACAGTGAGAGTGAGAGCAGCAACGGCTGGGCTCAACCACCGCGTCTCCTCCTTCCTCGGCACGACTCCCAGTACACTCTCCCGCCGACGCTCCCGTCCGCATGAGCGATGAGGGCTCTCGCCTCGCCCGCCGCCGCCTCCTTCCTCCCGGGAATCCTCAACCCCAGCGCGAACCCTAGCCCTCGCGCGCCTCTCCGCTCGGCGGCGGGGTTATTGCGGGGCCCTTCCGGGCGCTCCGTCGCAGCCGCGGCCGCCGCCGCCACCGGGGACCACTGGGGCGCCGACCACTACCACGGCGGCGGCCGCGCGAGCTCGTCGGAGGCCGGGGCCCGCGCGGCGCACGGCGTGAAGTGCGACGTGGATGTGGTGTCGTGGCGGGAGCGGCGGGTTGTCGGGTCTGTGGCCGTGGCCGCCGACGTCGACACCCTGTGGCAGGTCATCACCGACTACGAGCGCCTCGCGGACTTCATCCCCAACCTCGTCCATAGGTCTGCATTTTCTCGTCTCAGTTTGTCACCTACGAATTGTGATTGCACTATGGTGATGGCTCGTTTGAAGGCGTCCTAATAATTGGGGGATTTTTTTTGTGTGATTTTGATCGTGCTTGCAGCGGGAGGATTCCGTGCCCGCACGAAGGGCGGATATGGCTGGAGCAGAGGGGGCTGCAGCAGGCGTTGTACTGGCACATCGAGGCCCGCGTTGTGTTGGATCTCCAGGAAGTCCCCGATTCCGTATGTGTGCTTTCATCTGGACATGAGCCAGCCAGCATGTGTTCCTTCTTGTTTTAAAGATGTGCTACACTGCCATTGCGCCATTTCGTAGTTGTATGAGTTATACTTAGCAAATGCGAAAATGTTGAAGGATTTCCCTCCTTTTCAAGTCTATCAAGGTGTACATTACCTTACTCGATTATTTGTCAACGATTCTGCTTTCAGATTAATGGGCGAGAACTCCATTTCTCGATGGTAGATGGTGACTTCAAGAAGTTTGAAGGGAAATGGTCCGTCAGACCTGGTCCAAGGTGAGATCGTCTTTTTTCTGAGGATAATTGGAACGTGAGGTCAATTAATAAAGATATAAGTAGATGCATCTTATTTGCTGCCTTATTTATGTTTTTTTCCTTTGCTGAATATCCAGCTTAGTTTCTTTATCTCTTAGTGGTTTTGTTGTCTGTAAACTCTGTCCCTGCTGTTTCGGTGGGGTTCTTTTTTCAATATATGATTCAGGCTGATCCCGATGGGTCCGCTGTAGTTCCCATCAAAATCATTAGCTTATCTTTGCATCCCCTTGATGTCCCAGAGTAAAAACAATTTCCCTTCATTTCATGGCTGTTTAGGTCTCCAACTAGTAAGCAGAAAAGGATATAAAGTTTAATATGGTCTATGTTGGTTTTGTTTTCTAGCAGGTCCTCTAGCGCAATTTTGCTGTATGAAGTTAATGTGATACCAAGATTTAACTTTCCAGCAATATTTCTCGAGAGGATTATAAGGTCGGATCTTCCTGTGAATCTCCGGGCCTTGGCTTGTAGAGCCGAAAAGATTTATTTAGAAAATCAAGGATGTGGTTCGAGAAAATTTTCTGCCGTGGACTCGAAGCCATCATCTACTTCTTCTCGGCTTAAGTTCCACAGTATGACAGTTGAGACTTCATCTAATAAGTTCAAAGAAGCACCTCCCACTTCTGGTGTTAGTAATGTGCTTCCTCCACCTGCTGAGTTGAGTAGCAAATGGGGTGTATATGGAAACGCATGCAGAATTGATAGACCTTGTGTGGTAGATGAGATCCATCTTCGAAGATTTGATGGCCTCTTGGTAATTTACTAGACTTGCATTGTTACACAATGGATTCTTAAATCATCAAGAAAAGGGCACTGAAATTTTTGGCTTCTCCTGTGATATGGTCCTCATGAAGGAACTTGAGGGGGCTCACAGGTGTGTTTTTGCTAGTATCACTGTGAAAGCACCAGTTCGAGAGGTATGGAATGTTCTCACGGCATATGAGAATTTACCTGAGTAAGTTGTTCTATCTTTCTAGAACCTCTGGAGTTCAGTCTTTATTACAAGTATGTCTAACAAAGGATATTTGATAGATTCGTACCCAATCTGGCTATCAGTAGGATTGTCCTTCGTGATAATAACAAGGTCCGCATAATGCAGGTAAGATGTGTGGTTCTCTCTCCTGTGCAGCATATAAAATTCTCCGGTGATACACAGCTCTTCCTTTTTAATTGTTGATGGATTAGGTTTGGTCCATTGCTTTCACTGTGCTTATCTGAATGAAAGTTATGTAAATCCAATCTGGTAATATTTGTGAACTTTTTGCAAGCATTTGTAACTGTTGAAATCATATTTGTAGGAGGGCTGCAAAGGCCTACTTTATATGGTCCTTCATGCCCGTGTTGTTATGGATCTTCGCGAAAAACTTGAGCAAGAGATCAGCTTTGAACAAGTTGAGGGTGATTTCTTCTCATTCAAAGGGAAATGGCGCTTTGAACAACTTGGAGATCAGCACACCCTGTTGAAGTATATGGTTGAGACTAAGATGCATAAGGACACCTTTCTCTCTGAGTCTATCCTTGAAGAGGTATGGCTATATAGGGCATTTTGTATTCATGTAACTTGTCACTTGCTATAAACAATATCTAAAATGGTAAAAGTAGGTTTTAATGTATAGCCTCGTTCTGTTTTGGTTATTACTGATGCTGAATGTACTAGTGCTTTACAACACTGCTGGTTTTTGTACTTCATGCCTTCTATAATAATATTATAAGCTTATGGAATTGGGAGGTTCAAGCATCCTAAGTTTAATAGTTTATAACTAATATAGCTAAAGTTTCATATTTGATCGTTCCAAGAAACAGATTCATATTTTATTATCCTTATATAACCTAGCAGGGATCTTTTTTTTCTTTTGAAACTTAACCTAGCAGGGATTGCTTTTCCAGTTTCTTTGTATCTCAGACCTCTCAAGTATCCAAGTTATCAAGTATCCACGTTAACAAATTGAGGGTCTCTTGACGGCAGTCCTTTTACAAGTCAGTGGTATCTTCACCATGCAAACATCATGGTCGATATACTACTGCCAATATTTAGGGTGCCTAGTTGTTATGACAAAAAAAAAGTGCAAGTGAGAACATTTCTTTTTTCTCGGAAAAAGTGAGGACATTTCAGGATAGTTAGGACAACAAAGAGTTGTTATCATGCTTTCTGACATTTTTTAGTTCTTATTGACAATACGCTATTGCAAATTTTCCCTGTTCTCATTTGGATTGTGTGTGGTGCCCTCATGATTATTTCAACTGAATGCTTTGGTGAAGTTTAATGTATGACAAAGCATACTGTCTGCTTTCTTCATTCTATTCCAGGTCATATATGAGGATCTTCCATCAAACTTGTGCGCAATCCGTGATTATATAGAAAAGGCTGGAGCTGAAGGTAGCAAGTCCACAACTCATTGTGATGCACCCACGGACTCAGATATTGATCCTGCAGAAAACAGGCAGTCAGAGCAAGAATCTGCATCATGCTCCTTCAGTTCCACGAAACAGAGACCAAAAGTCCCTGGCTTGCAAAAGGACATTGAGGTCCTCAAATCTGAGCTCGAGAATTTCATTGCTAAGTACGGTCAGAATGGTTTCATGCCTAAGAGAAAGCATCTTCGGTCTCATGGAAGGGTGGATATCGAGAAGGCAATAACACGAATGGGTGGGTTCAGGAAAATTGCCAGCATAATGGACCTTTCCCTTTCTTACAAAAATCGAAAACCAAGAGGTTATTGGGATAATCTGGAGAACTTGCAAGAAGAGGTAATACTAAATATCTTCCTCCTCTGCTTGCTAGATATCCATCATAGTAGAAGACTAAAAGCATACCATTTTTCAGCTTTTTTTGTTTTATACCATGTGCTGCAAGCACAAAGACTTAAAACTTTCCCTGCATAGGTTGCTAGTGTAAATGACAATCGGCATTTGTTCCATTGAATTTTGTACCTGTGATACTTTATATTCAACTTATGACATTAGCATATGATCACTATTACAGATCAGCCGGTTCCAGAAGAGTTGGGGGATGGATCCGTCCTATATGCCAAGTAGAAAATCTTTTGAGAGAGCGGGTACTTTAATTAATTATATCTGGCACTCTGAATCAATTACTAAGTTTTGTTCAGGACTGATTGTATTCTAAAGTTGGACCCTGTCACTGCATTATTTTCAACACAAATTTAGCATACTATAGCTGCTTATATTATTGTAAGGTTATTCACTTTAGCACAAGTGCCTTACTTTTTTGAAGCGGAAACACAGCGAGGGAGACCCCCACTGTGATCACAAGTGCCTTACTTGTATACCATCATTACTTGAAAACGGAGGATTGTTTCCTATAGTCTTTTGTATGCAAGTTACAATTGGTGTGGTGAAGTTTCCTCATCTGGCTTTTCAAATGATTTTCTTGCTTTGTTATTGTTTGCCAGGTCGATATGACATTGCTCGGGCATTGGAAAAATGGGGTGGAGTGCAGGAGGTTTCACGCCTTCTTTCTCTTGAACTAAGACGGCCTAGAAGGGGAGCTGACTTGGATGACGAGAGGCCATCTGAACCGCCAGCTGGCAGTGGCATGACAAAGAAGCACGGAATTAAATCTGATAAAGCCAACATGCCCCCGAATGCACAGAAATGGCTCCTGAAGCTGAAGGATTTGGATGTCAACTGGGTGGAATACTAGATTAAGCTTCGAAAAGAAAGTGCTGTCTCATTATCAACTCTATTTTTTCCGCCGTTGGAGGTAATCTGGAAGCATCCTGATTCCTGACAAAGACACTGTAAATTGTGTACAGAAATAATTGTAATGCTCGTGCCAGCCTTGAACTAACCCCATTCTGAAGCTACCAACATGCATCAGGTTTACATTTGTCAACAGTCACGACTCTCGGTCCTCAGCTATTACCACGTATCTAGAAGTGTTGACTCCTACTCACAGCTTCGTTGCAGTCAGATTGGTCCATGGATTTGGCGAAGACAAGCCACTAACTGCAAATGGGGTGTCGATTTCTCGTGCCTGTTCAAAGGTGTTAGTCAGCCTCGCCTTTCAAGGCCGGTGGTCAACCATTGGGTTAAATCTCGTTCACAGGTTGGTCGCCTACTTTGTTACTGATGATGTCAAACGACTTTACCCTTTTGTTACCTAGTTGCTGCATGGGACGAGGAATGCCGGTAGGCACTGTGTACTGTAGCTTATGAAGCCCCATGAATCCATGATTACAAATAGGCAAAAAAAAAGAACAACAAAAAACAGGTCCCGCCGGGATTCGAACCCAGGTCGCCAGATTCAAAGTCTGGAGTGCTAACCACTACACTACGGAACCTTTTATGTTTTTTCGGATTAACATCAAATTATAAGACTACAACACTGAGCCTGAAGCACGTTAGCTCTGGTGGACGTAACTACAAAGTCCTCGGAACGAGACAGCGGTGGGCAGTTCCACACACTGGCAAACTGTGACTGTGAGGAACAGGCAGCGGTGGTTTACATCTGCTGGTATTAAACGAGACCCAACGCGAGCCTTAATCACATGCATGATGTGTTGAAAGTTGCAACTCGCAGCTGCCTGTGATTGCAGGCAGGGCTGGCGCACAGGGACAAGATGCTGGCCTTCCCTTTCCCAGATTTGGATGCAACTTGACGCAGGAATGCGGTCATGGGACCCAAGCATTGAACCACATAAAAATCTGACGTAGATGTTTGTTGCAACATCCCTGATCGTGCTCCACGAAGACTTCCAGCAGTGTGCTTTAGAAAACCAGAAGACCTTGACCTGGAACAGTATGCTGTACTGAGTACTGATAGTCTAACAGATAAGCATCATGATGCAATCTATTCTATTCCATCTGTGTGAGCTGCTCCGAACTTTCCTGCGTGGGAAAAAAAACAACTAGTAGGTGGATAAAATTCAGAAATCCAGACAACCTGGCATGATGCATCTTTTTCCGATGAAACAAAATTTGCCGTCCATGACGCTGCAATATATTGCCTCATCTCGATTATTTGTACAAATTACAGTGCCCAATATCCCCTTCAAATAGAATGCTCAATATCAAGTTTTGTCCCATCTTTCTACTTACGGTTACATATGCAGCAAGGTCATCCAGATCTTAGAGTAAATTAAGCATATCGATCAGCTCCCTAACCGCTATATAATCTGTACATATCTTCCTTCCACTGAAGCACAGAAGCAGGAAGGTCTGCATTTGAGCGCACCACTTTGTTTACAATTCCACGGGTTCAGATGATCTCTATGGATGACGCACCTCGCATCTGTCATGTATGGCTGCGGCGACAGCAGCTACGATGCGATCTTTTCGTCTGTGTGAGCTGCTCCGAACCTTCCTAAAAAACAGAACTAGCTGACGAAATTCAGAAGTCAAGGTAGGCAATAGGCATGAGACCCTGCATCTGTTTCTGAAACAAAATTGCCGTCCCTGCTAGTACAATATATCGCATCATTTCGATTACTTGTACAAATTAAGGTGCCAAATATCAGGTTCCGTCCAATCTGCAGTCACACATCTGCAGTATGGAAACTCACTACTGGCAGTGAACAACATTTGCTTTCGATGTTATGGCCAGAACAAGATCAGCCAGACCTTGGAGCAAACTCAGCATATCGATTCCTTAACCGCTCTATAATCTGTACATTTCCTCTTAGTTCCACTGAAACACAGAAAGCAGGGATGTCTGCACGCTTCAGGGCCCCCACTTTTTTTGTTTACAATTGGCCACGGGAGAAGAATGGAGATGATCTGCCATGGATGCTGCACCGACCTCACATCGTCATGTACGGCTGCGGCGACAGCAGCTGCCGGGACACCCTTTCCCGGTTCCTGGCCGACGTCGAGCGGCCCAGCGCCATCTCCTGCTCCAAGTTCGGCGACGTCGTCGGCACGATCGGGACCGACGAGGCCACCGTCGACACCATGCTCGAGCTGACGCCGCTGGCGCTGCCGGTAGTGCCAGTGGTGGTGCTCAAGAAGCTGTCCGACGACTTTGGCGGCGGCGGCCTCTCGAGGTCCATGATCCCTTCCAGCATCTGCACCACCTTCCCCATGGACGGCCGCTGCGCCGGCTGCTCCTGGATGCACCAGAAGCTCACCTGCAGCGCGCGCTCCACCTGCGCCATGTCGACGTCCTCCCCGGGGAGCTTCTTGTCGATGATGCCCAGGACGTTGCCCTTCTCGTACTCCTCGTACGCCCACACGGAGAACTTCTTCCGGCCGGTCTCCTCGGAGACGTCGAAGTTCCGGTGGCCGCTGACGATCTCCAGCAGCACCATCCCGTAGCTGTACACGTCGGATTTCGCCGTGATGGGCAGGTTCGCCAGCCACTCCGGCGCCAGGTACCCCCTCGTGCCGCGCACGCTGGTGAGCGTCCGGTGGCGGTGGTCCTTGGGGTTCACGAGCTTGGCGAGCCCGAAGTCGGAGACCTTGGCGTTGAACTGCTCGTCCAGCAGGATGTTCTCGGGCTTGATGTCGCAGTGCACGATGCAGTCGCGGCACTCCTCGTGGAGGTAGGTGATGCCCCTGGCCGTGCCGACGGCGGCGGCGAACCGCGTCGGCCACGGCATCTTCCCCCCCGGCGGCGCGTCGCCGAAGAGGAACGCGTCCAGGGACCCGTTCTTCATGAACTCGTAGACCAGCAGGCGGTGCCGGCCCTCGGAGCAGAAGCCGATGAGCCTGACGAGGTTGAGGTGGTGCGTGCTGCTGATGGTGGCTACCTCCATCCTGAACTGCTTCTCCCCCTGCTCGATCCCCTCCAGCTGCTTCACCGCCACCGCCGTCCGGTTCGCCAGCACGCCGCGGTACACGGCGCCGAACCCGCCGGCGCCGAGCTTCTCCTTGAAGCCCTTCGTCGAGCGCTGGAGCTCCCGGTAGGAGAACTGCACCGGCGCGCCGGAGGCGTACTCCAGCAGCGCGTACTGCGCCGACGCCGGCCCGTACTTGGGGCTGTGCCGGCAGAGGAACCACCAGAGCGCCCACTCGCAGAGCACCAGGCCGGACACGGCGCCGAGGACCACGACGGCGACGACCCAGGCGCGGACGCCGGAGCCGCCGCGGGAGGACGAGGGCGCGGAGCCCGGGGTCGGGTTGGGAACCCCCGGGGAGCAGACCTTGACGAAGGAGGTGCTCGGCAGCGCGGCGGATTGGTAGGCGCTGACGAAGTTGGAGACCTTGAGGAAGCAGAGGCCCGACCCGTCGGCGAGCGCCGTGGACGCCACGCAGGACCCGCCGGAGAGGCAGTTGAGGCGGCAGGCGGTGATCCCGACGAAGAACTGCTCGGTGGTGATCTCCGGCGGGTAGGTGAGGAACTGCGTGTTGTCGAGCTGGAGCATGGTGGAGTTCCCCGGGCAGTTCTGGAGCTCCACCTTGCGCTTGCATCCTTGCCGCGCGTTGGAGGCGTCGGCGAGCTCGAAGTTTTGCGACGGGCAGCCGCACACCGGCGACGTGCCGTTGTAGCTGCAGACGCCCATGTTGCCGCAGTAGCCGAACACCTGGCACTGGTCCGCCACCGCCGACCACTGCTCCGTCGCCGCGTTGCTGCCGCGCGCCGCGCTGTAGGCGCGGAAGTTGCCGTCGCCGTCGAGGCGCACGAACCGCAGCATGTCGCCGCTCTCGCCGTAGTTGCTGCTGTAGGCCACCACGACGGGGGAGGTGAGCTGGCCGTCGGTGAGCGAGACGATGCCGTTGGTCTGCATCGTGAGCGTTGGCGAGCTCAGCGTCTTGTTCCCCGTGAAGGAGGTGTTGTAGCCCTTGTTGAAGTAGGTGACGGTGGTGGCGGCGCTGGTCCACTTGAGCGTCAGGTTGCCGGAGCTCTTGTCGACGGCGAAGGCGTAGGAGCCGGAGGTGAGGTTCATCCCCGAGGTGAAGTTCTGCGACATGACCACCGTGTCCGTGGGGTGGTCGAACGACTGCCACAGGGTGGCCGCCGTCGAGTTCTTGAGCACGAGGTTGCCGCTCTCCTGGACGGCCGCGGCGGCGACGCCCCGGCCGCCGGTGTTGGAGGACCAGAGGACGGCCCCGGATCCGTTGAGGAGCTGGAGGTCGCCGTTGGACGAGAGGCGGAGCGAGCCGCCCGAGTCAACGGCCGCGCCGGCGCCCGCGGACCAGACGGGGACGCCGCCGGCGTAGGTGATGGCGGCGACGAAGAGCGACGGGGAGGACGGGGACGGCGTGAAGGAGAGCGAGAAGGTGCTGTTTGGCGACGACCACGACGCCGAGTTGCCCGGCGACAGGGTGGACCCCAGCGGCATGTCCGCGCCATGGGACAGCAGCGGGAGGAGGAGGAGGAGCGCGAAGCAGCAGAGGAGAGCAAGGTCCCCGCGGTCTTGCCGCATCTTTTCCGGCGATTCGGGGTGGCCGCCTCCTCGGCGCGCTTCCTTTCTCGGATGGCGATTGCAGACAGAGAGGTAGAGAAGAAGAAGAAGCTAATCAAGGCAGGCAGCAAGACCCACCTCGCTCCCTCATGGCCATGGCGTCTCCTCTTCTTCCTCTGAAATTGGTGAGATATTTAGCAATCCAGGCTGTGAATCTGGTCTTTGCACGAGGTGGGGGAGAAGAAGATTAGGGAGGAATTGGACTGACCGGCCTCGTGGAACTGAGGAGAGGGAGACAGACAACAAGTAGTAATAGGAGCCACGGTGGATTAGAAATGTCCAAGCGTTTAGAGCGACAGTGACAGTGACGCACATTTCCTGGCTCCTCCTCGACGAAACTACCGTAGAAACTGGGAAGAAAAGAAATTAAATTATTGCTCGGTCAAATTGTCAAATCATATCATAATCTCCCAATTCTTGACAGACCATTAAGGGCATGCTTTTACTGGGGTCAAGATCAACAGCTCAAAACGATGGCGCAAACAAATGAGCAATTGTGACATTTCTACCTGTGTTTTGAGAAAACATCAGGGACGTCACAAAACATTTCCAATCTGTATCTGATCAGGGTTCTCAGGGGCATCAAATCTAGATCATTGTACTCTCAAGACCAGGTCTATCTGTCTACACCGCATTACTTACGGTAGGAGCACGGTACGTAGACGGGTGACAACTCCAATTGACGCCATCAGTGGTGTGGCGTCTCTCGCATGGCGCAATCACGGTCGTCGGATAGACACTATGGACGGCCCTGATGAGCCTTGACCAGGTGCAGGTCTGGAGTCTGGGCAGGTTCTTGTGGTGGGTGGGTGGGTCAAGGTCAACATGGGCGGCTTAGACCCACCAGGCACACTTGTTTGCTTTGTTGTCTTCTGTTTTTTCTTTTTTCTTTTTCTACAGACATAGTAGAGCTCCGTATTTCCTCTCTGTTTTTGTTGCAATACCATGAGCTTTTTTATATATATAATGAAATACCATGAACTTGAAAGGCTACCGAATACTGCTATTGGTTTATCTTCTTTAGTTGACTATCCATGTAGTATAATTATATGGGCAACAGCAAGTGGCTTCACATGGTACCCTAAAACGGATTAAATAAGAGCATTATTATTAATTAACGCCAGATGGATGTGTCAGCGCGTATTAGGAATTTAGGATATGGTTGTTGGAAAACTACATAAGTTTGTGCTATCTTCGTTCCTTTTCTTAACCCTTTTTTTCACAATATAGTTCTCAATACATGTCTTTTGCTCATGTTTATCCATCCGCATATATAGAGTTTGCAGATGTTACCTTGGTATGTATTGACTCAATAACGAGTTAACGGCATGAATTTTATACATCAGGTATAAATTCTTTGTAGACAAATAGTTTCGGGTAGATAGCGCTTGTAATGACTACCGTAAAGGAAAACAAATGAAGTCTAGTGTATTTATGCGTGATTCCATTTTGTTTAATTTTTCATGTTGTTT
Organism: Echinochloa phyllopogon; assembly: GCA_033239725.1. Taxonomy (NCBI): domain Eukaryota; kingdom Viridiplantae; phylum Streptophyta; class Magnoliopsida; order Poales; family Poaceae; genus Echinochloa; species Echinochloa phyllopogon. The sequence continues at coordinate 1,188,419 of BTCW01000009.1, read as the reverse complement.
TCAAAGGCGCTGTTGCTGAATTACTTGTTATTCTTAAATACCTCTCGTTGTTCAAGGGGAAAATATATTTATTTACGACAAGCAAGAAGGGACAGTTGTACAAAGGAGGACGACGACTGTCCGTGCCGAGAAGTAGCAGGCGTGAACAAAAGCAACCACTGCCGAGTGCCCAAGGCGACAGAAACAAGTCAAGATCGCCAGATCAGAGCACTTGCTATTCTAACACGAGTCAACAAAAACAGGCACTGCGGAAGGCGAGAGAAAAAAACAAGTCAAGATCAATAAACGGGAAAGAACGTGTTTTTTTTTTTGAGGGAAACGTGCTTTGTTTTTGGGATCTGAGCATTTACTAATCCCAGTCTGGGCCACCAGCGGTCCAATGCCGTTGAGGAGCTCCCTACACGGCCCAGTTACGGCTTCAAACAAAACATGGGCCGTGTTCCCGCGAACGGGCCGGCCGGGCAGTTCAAGTGATATCGCTGGTGAGAGGACGGGAGGCCCTCAAAACAAACAAACTTGAACAAGCCCCATGCATAACAGATTTACTCGCAAAAAAATGAAATAGATGAGTAAAACATGGTTTGAACACATTGGTCTCAAACGATATTTCCATTCAAGGACGATATCAGAATATTTCTCTACGTTCTACAACCTGATCGCGGCCATCAGAAACCTGCGCTGAGGGGGCGCCCAAATTCAGCCTCCTCAACGGATTAAACACTCCAGCTCCACAGAGCAAATTCAAGACTGTCGAATGCACAAATGGTGATACAGAATAATCTTAAATTTCGGTCAATATTATCTATGAATTTGTCATCTAGAACAAACTCCGATCCACCAAAGAAAACAAGCACGTTTGCCATTCCATTTACGTTTTGTTGATCTATCTATGTCTTCGTTTTTTTCGCATTCAGTTGTTCCTCTGTTTGTCAGCCAATACAAAGTCAGTTGACGCTTCTAAGGTCTCGGCACGGACTGTAGTTGGTACCACTATCCCTTTTCTCTTGTTGTAAACGATGACATATTTTTATTTTAGACCAACCATATGATAAGTATTTAAGAACGACTACCCGCAAAGAAAATTATTTAGAAACGACAACACCACTACTAGAATAGTCAAACAAAAAGATCTTTTTTTTATCGAAAAAACAAAAAGATCTAGAACAGTCAGCTCTGAACAACTGTTCGCTTGTTTGCGCCACGGTTTAACTGATGATGTTAACCCCTGTATAAGCATGGCCTGATGTCGGTCAAAGCCGCCTACAAAGAATTGGGAGATTTGACTTGACATTTTTGTAGGCAGACGTTCAACCACGCCACTATCACTCTGAATGCTTGTCCATTTCCAATCTGCCAGTAACTGTTCTACATTCTCCCTTCCCTCCTAGTGCCAAGACCATGGCCTCGATTGCTGAATATTTCACAATTGCAGAGAATAAAAGACGCCATGGCCATGGGAGATGAAGGTGGATTTTGCTGCCCTGATTAGCAGCCTTCAGTTCTTCTCTACCTCTGTTTCTCTCTGCAATATCATCGCTGAAAAGATGCCAACTTTGCAGCAGCATCCCGGGGCCCTTGCCCTCCTCCCGCTGCTCTCCCATGGCGCGGACATACCGCTGGGCTCCACCCTCTCGCCGGGCACCTCGGCGTCGTGGTCGTCGCCGAACAACACCTTCTCGCTCTCCTTCACGCCGTCCCCGACCTCCCCGTCCCTCTTCGTCGCCGCCATCACCTACGCCGGCGGCGTTCCCGTCTGGTCCGCCGGCGCCGGCGCGGCCGTTGACTCCGGCGGCTCGCTCCGCCTCACGTCCAACGGCGACCTCCAGCTCCTCAACGGATCCGGGGCCGTCCTCTGGTCGTCCAACACCGGCGGCCGGGGCGTCACCGCCGCCGCCGTCCAGGAGAGCGGCAACCTCGTGCTCAAGAGCTCGACGGCCATCCTTTGGCAATCCTTCGAACACCCCACGGACACGGTGGTCATGTCGCAGAACTTCACCTCCGGGATGAACCTCACCTCCGGCCCCTACGCCTTCGCCGTCGACAAGAGCTCCGGTCACCTGACGCTCACGTGGACCAGCGCCGCCACCACCGTCACCTACTTCGACAAGGGCTACAACACCTCCTTCACGGGGAAGAAGGAGACGCTGAGGTCACCGACGCTCACGATTGAAGCCAACGGCATCGTGTCGCTCACTGATGGTCACCTGACTTCGCCGGTCATGGTGGCGTACAGCAGCAACTACGGCGAGAGCGGCGACATGCTGCGGTTCCTGCGGCTCGACGCCGACGGCAACCTCCGCGCCTACAGCACGGCGCGCGGCAGCAACGTGGCGACGAATCAGTGGTCGGCGGTGGCGGACCAGTGCCAGGTGTTCGGCTACTGCGGCGACATGGGCGTGTGCAGCTACGACGGCGGCGGCGCGTCGCCGGTGTGCGGCTGCCCGTCGCTGAACTTCGAGCTCATCAACCCCTCCAACCCGCGCGAAGGTTGCAAGCGCAAGGTGGAGCTCCAGGACTGCCCCCGGAACGCCACCATGCTCCAGCTCGACAACACGCAGTTCCTGACCTACCCGCCGGAGATCGCCGGCGAGCAGTTCTTCGTCGGGATCACCGCCTGCGGCCTTGATTGCCTCAACGCCGGCTCCTGCGTGGCGGCCACGGCGCTGTCGGATGGGTCGGGCCTCTGCTGGCTCAAGGTCCCCAAATTCTCCAGCGCCTACAGCGGCTACAGGTCGCCGGCGCTGCCGAGCACGTCCTTCGTCAAGGTCTGCTCCCCCGCGATGCCGAACCCGCCCCCATCGCGCTGCCACTGATGAAATATAATAGCTCATGTAATAAACGGCCTTAGATATAAATAAGGGGAGCGTCCATACAGCATTATATCTGAGTGTTTTAGGGCTTCCAACACATTGTTTTCCAGCCGTTCAGCCTTTGAGATCTATATATATGGTTCCAACACATTTGCACTAAATAACATTCGCGTTTTACACGGTCGTCACTAACGGTCTATGTTTTATTCATACCGCCAAAAGGTTTAGTCTTAACTCGTGCCCAAACTATTTGTGATTCAATTATAACCGTAAGTATGATGTAGCAAAGATAAATCATGTGCTAGAATATCACCTCATGTACTCGTCATCGGAAAGCTTACCAAAAGGTTGCCACGCCTATGAACTTATCATAGCTTAGATGATAAGATTTCTCATGTGTAGTTCATCATCCTTTTATTCCCTTTCTCCCCATCTTTACAAATCTTAGGATGTAAATCTTTATCCTATCAATGAAAATGTTTAGATCGACGTAAGCCTATCGTAGGGTTCCTCTAAAAAAATATCATGGTAAATCTTATTTTACTGGTTAAGTCCTCGATTCAGTACGAGAGTAATTAATTTATTCCATGACTTAATCAGCGTTATTATTTCGATGGTAGCCGACTGTGTCTATACTTCTGGTATCTATGAACGCTTATGTTTATACCGATCTTTTAAAAAAAAATTGACACGCCTGACATTAGCTTCCGATACACTTCCTATCTTGTGCGCTTTCTGGCCAAAATTTTAACCTTGATTAGCTTCAGCGTGGCGAGTGTCGCCGCAAACCAACTTACTTCTAGATAAAAATGTGTGTTGTTATTTAACATGACAAGGAAAAGGACAATTGTACCGACGACAGTTACGGGAAAAACGGTAAAGATCAAGAGGGTGGCTGAAGCGTCCCCTCGAAAGAGAGAACTTAATGTGATACAAATACCAGTCCCAGGATGCTGGTTCACATTATTACAACAGATAGATCAGTACAAAAGCAACATTACGGGAGTCGGTGGCATTGCAGGGCCACGACAAACAGAACTAACGCTAAGCTCCAGATAAAAAGATTGACAACATAGAGGTCTTCATCAGAGTGACAACGCATGCGGCTTCCAGCGGGTGACCCTAACACACAGGCAAAGGTTGGGTGCAGAACGAACCCCTCTAGACGATATCCTCAGGCACAAAGTCCGGGTCTGCCTCTGCAACAGATTAAGCAAGGGTGAGTACATACGTACTCAGCAAGCGCAACCACAACCACGGAGGGGTATAACAGAAGTATGCAAGTATTGTAACAAGGAAGGCTTGTGGTTTATTTAGCAGCAAAGCAAATTTTATTCCACATGCAAGGGTTGGTTTTCGCAATGGGTTTTCACAAGTATTTCTTTTAAAGGGGACAGTAAATGTAAATACTCTTTTCGAACAAGATTTTGTTGCTACCAGATTTCCCATCTGTCGTAGCCCAAGTCAAAACATTTCTCAGCTCAATCAAACACCAACACTTTCTTACACCAAAACAGGGGACTAGTGAAGTGACCAAGCCATAACTCGCCCAATTCCGTGGACACGGCTATCCGGATAGGTTTTAACTCTGCAGAGGTGTACACAACCACAAGTAGGCTACCACAACAAGAACACCTTAGTGCCAGTGCAGCTCCTATCAAAGCCATTACCCACCATAGCTAAACTGACAAGTTATCACAGACGCGACCAGGGGTTAGCAACCTACCAACGAGGTTCCAACCAGGGGCATACCTCACATAGACCGTATCCCCGGCTCCATGGCCCTCTGTTGCTCACCAGCACACCACATAACCAGCAGCTCAACTAGTGGGGTTTATGCTAGGCCGTTGCCACATACAACGGTCGAGTGGGTGTACAGAAAGATGGGTTAGGCTAGATGACACATCAACATCATCCCAAAACTTGTGACAGGATAGACAACTCCCACCATACTCAACCACAGAGGTTAGAGCACACCTCGGCATTTCACACAAGAAATACCGTCTGTCTCATCCCACACGGGTACCCATTTTGTTTACACAAATCATCCCTTTTATTTTAAAGTACGCACACGGTTGCTTTTGTAAACGCCAAATATTTGTTATGGGTATAATGGTAATATGTCCCTAAGCCTTCCTAGCAGTGACCAACATTCAAACAGAGCATTGTCGTGTTTAAATATTAATCTAGGTTGTCAAGGAATCAGTTATAGCAATCAAGGTATGGCTATCCAACCGGGTTTAGCGGTAAAATTATGCAAGTTTTATAAAACAGGCCATGGGTTGTGTTTATAAAAACTGGGACATCAGTATGCATCAAAGGGTGGGATTGCACTTGCCGTTCTCCCAACCCTCGGGGGATTCCTGCCCGGGGTCTTGGTCTCCAAGCTCCTGCTCGTAGCACTGCTCCTCCTCGAGTCCTTCCTCGTTCACAGCGGAGTCTACGGCACACACAAACAAACACCCAATAAATAAAAGAAAAAGCTTTTATTGAGCTCCAAAAGAAAGAAAGGGAAAGAGAGCGGATGGTGGTGAGATGATTATTTTTGGGTATGGACTGGTTGGATTTGGCAAGAGTATGTTGGTGAATATTGTGGTGGAGTTTGGGGTCAAACGGGATTAATTTGGCGCATGAAATGACGAGTTTAGTGGGGTTTAGGGGCTGTTTTAAAGGAAAAGGACCTTTTTGTAAATACCAGAAAGCACAGGGGCCTCTGGCGAAATTATCAGAGAGAGAGAGAACAGTGCCCGCGGACTGCGGGTTAGTTTGGCAAAAGTGCAGGGGGTCGTGTGTAAATGTGTTTGAGAGGGGTTTCCTGTTCATGTGGACGGCGGGTTGAATAGGAAGAAAGTCAGGGGGTTTTTCATAAAGTGGTCATCCCTTCCCTCGCGAAACAGAGCAGGGGGGGGGGGGAGAGCGGCGGCGGCGGTACTGGCCGGCCAATCGCCGGCGATTGAGGCGGCGGCGGTGATCGGGAGCAGGGGGAAAAGGACGAGCGGGGTAAGGCGAGTCCACCTGTGGGCTTACCACGGCCGGAGGTGAAGGGTGGAGGGCGGCCCACGAGAGCAGTGGCGGCGGCGGCAATGGCGAGCGTGGGCGGCGGCGCTGTGGTGGCGGAGGAAGGCAATTGAGGGGTGTGTGAGCTGCAGGGGTTCGAGGTGAAGCTGTGGGTGTGCTCAGCTCGGGCGGAGGTGGTCCGTGGCGGCCTGCCCACGTGAGCCCGAGGGCGGCGGCAATGGCGAGCGGAGGCGGCGCTGCGGCGGTGGTGGGGCGATTGAGGTGGCAGGTGAGTGGGAGATGGTGGAGGAGAGGCCGGCGGTCCCTTTTATAGGCACGGCGGGGGCTCAAGGAGACGGGCCGACGAGGGGGCGGAGGTGGAGTGCTTGGCGGCGGTAGGAGTGGCCGGCGGGCGGAATTAATGGCGGTCGGGGCCCGGTTGGTGGCGCGGGGAGCGAGGTGGAGCTGTGGCGGAGCAGTGCGCGTGCGTACGGTGGCGCTGCCGTGCTTGGCGGCGAGACAGCGGCGGGTCCGGGCGGTCGCGTGCACGCGCGAGCGCGGAGGGCGTGCTGTGGCGGTCGGCGGTGGTGTGCGCGTGGTCGGGGCGTGCTCCAGTGGGCGAGGTGAAAAGACGACGGTGGCGGAGCTACGGTGGGGGGGGCGGCACGGCTGTCACGTACGGCGGTCGGCGGAGCCGGCGATGGCGTGGGCGGTGCGGCAGCGGTGCGGGGTGAGTGGGCGAGGGGGCAGTCGACGGCGTGCACGGCGGCGATGTCGGCGGTGGGCAGCACAAGGACGACGAGCACGGGGCCGGGACGGCTTGCGTGTGCGCGCGTGGTGTGCGTGCAGCGGTAGGGTGTTCGTGCGGGCGGGTGGTGGCGTGCGCGCGGCGGGGCAGTGTGGCCGCGGTGCGGCGTCGGGGCGGCAGCGCCGGTGGTGGCGTGCACGCGGGCGGTCGGCCCGGAGGGGAGCGGGTGGGGTTTGGCCGGCGGCGAGCGGAGCACGGCGCCCGGGATGAGGAGCAGGGAGGCGAGCGGAGGTTGGGCCGGGCGGTCGGCGACGAGCGGCGCGGAGCAGAGTGCTCGGCCGGGGAAACAGAGGAAGAGAGAAAGGGAAGGAAGGGAAAGGAAAAGGAAGGAAAGAGGGAAAAAGAGGGAAAAAGAAAAGGAGAAAAGGGAAAAAGGGGAGGGGAAAAAGAGAGGGGAGCGCCGGCGGGATTCGCGGCGGAAGGACAACGGGCGTCGGAGCTGGTCGGTCAGAGATGGTCGGCCAAGGTTGATAGAGTCCGGCGGTCGACCCAAGGGCGGACGACGCGGGATGGGACGGAAAGGAGACGGCAGAGCTGCGATGCGGACAGGGGGGGGGAAACGACAGGCGAAGAGGGTTGGCGGAAAAAGGAGCTCGGGCGGTAAAACATTTGAAAGATTTTTCACCGGGTGGATTATTAGATGATTTTCCCAGAGTTTAGAACGCGGGCGTTACAAACCTACCCCACTTAAAGGAATCTCGTCCTCGAGATTCGGCTGGTTCCTAAAAAGGTGGGGAAACTCTTTTCTCAAGGCATCTTCTCTTTCCCACGTAGCTTCCTTTACACTGTGTCTGCTCCACTGCACTCTGCATATCCGCACTTCGGAGTTTCTGGTTCTCTTAGTGACTGTGTCCAAAATTTTGACTGGTACTTCCTGGTATCGCAGATCCGTCTGCAGGTCTATCTCTTCCTCCGGTATGTGTTCTTCTTCAGGTATCCTCAGACATTTTCTCAACTGGGATACATGGAAAACCGGGTGTATATCCGACATCGCTTCGGGTAATTCCAATCGGTAGGCCACCTTCCCAACTCTCTTTTGCACCGGGTATGGTCCGATATACCGAGGGGCTAACTTCCCCTGGACTTGAAATCTGCGGGTTCCCCGGATGGGTGAAACCTTGAGATAGACAAAATCTCCTGGAGTGAATTCCAGTTCTCGCCTCTTCTTGTCTGCGTAGCTTTTCTGTCTGGACTGTGCTGCTTTCAATTTCTCTCTAATTTCAGCTACCTTCTCTTCGGCTTCTTTTATGAGTGCGGGTCCCACTAGCGTACGCTCTCCTACTTCTGACCACATTAAAGGAGTCCTGCACTTTCTCCCATAGAGGGCTTCAAACGGGGACATACCTAAACTTGCCTGGTAACCATTGTTGTAAGAGAATTCTGCATAGGGTAAACTCTGTTCCCAATCTTTACCATATGTAAGAACACATGCTCTCAGCATATCTTCCATAATCTGATTTACTCTTTCTGTCTGGCCATCGGTCTGAGGGTGATATGCGGAGCTGAAATCCAACTTGGTGCCCATAGCTTTATGCAAACTTTTCCAAAATCTCGAGGTGAACTGGGTTCCTCGGTCCGAAACAATTCTACTGGGCACTCCATGCAACTTCACTATGTTTTCCACATAAAGCTTGGCTAATTTCTCCCCACCATAATTGGTTCGTACAGGTAAAAAGTGAGCGACTTTAGTGAGTCGGTCAACTATTACCCATATAGAATCATGTCCCTTCTGTGTTCTGGGTAACCCTACTACAAAGTCCATTCCTATCTCATCCCATTTCCAAACCGGGATAGGCAAGGGTTGTAATAATCCTGCCGGCTTCTGGTGTTCCGCTTTAATCCTCTGGCAGGTATCACACTGAGCGACGAACTGGGCTATGTCAGCTTTCATTCCTTTCCACCAATAGTTCTGCTTTAAATCCAAATACATTTTGGTAGATCCCGGGTGAATGGAATATGGTGAGTTGTGAGCCTCGTCCATGATTATCTGTCTAAAATCTCCTTCCTTAGGCACACAAATCCTGTCCTTATACCACAGCGTTCCTTTACTGTCGACTCTAAAGTCTGGTGCCTTATTTTCTCCGGTATGCTTGCAGATCTGCACTAAATCCTTGTCTGTTCCTTGGGCATTTCTGATCCGATCCTCCAGGGTGGGCTGGATTGTCAGTCGGTGGCTATTACTCTGGGGAACAATGTGCATGTTTAACCGTGCCATTTCTTCTTGCAGGTGGGCACTCTTGGGTCTGTAAGATTTTCGGCTTAGGGCATCTGCCACTACATTAGCCTTGCCAGGGTGGTAATGAATTTCCACATTATAATCTTTAACCAATTCCAGCCACCTTCTCTGTCTGAGGTTCAGGTCCGGTTGGGTGAAAATATACTTTAAGCTCTTATGATCCGTGTATATTTCACACTTGTTCCCAATCAGGTAGTGTCTCCAGATCTTGAGTGCGTGCACTACCGCTGCAAATTCCAAATCATGCGTTGGGTAATTCTGCTCATGAGGTCTAAGTTGTCGGGAGGCATATGCTACAACTTTTCCATCTTGCATAAGGACACACCCTAATCCTTGGCGGGACGCGTCACAGTAAACGACGAAATCCCTGTGAATATCTGGTAGGGTTAAAACTGGGGCAGCGGTCAGCTTTTCTTTCAGCTCTTGGAAACTCTTTTCGCACGACTCAGTCCAATTAAATTTCTTCTCTTTCTTGAATAACTCTGTCATGGGTTTAGCTATCTTAGAAAATCCCTCAATAAATCTCCGGTAATACCCAGCTAAACCGAGAAAACTTCTGATCTCACCCACATTGGTTGGTTGTTGCCAGTTCGAAACTGCTTCTACTTTCTCGGGGTCTACGGCTACTCCTTCTGCGGTCAAAATATGGCCAAGGAAGGCTACTTTTTCCAGCCAGAATTCACACTTGCTGAACTTGGCATAGAGCTGGTGTGCTCTTAACTTTTCCAATACTACCCGCAAGTGCTGTTCATGCTCCTCGGCACTCTTGGAGTAGATGAGTATATCGTCAATAAAGACTACGACAAACTTGTCCAACTCATCCATAAATACCTTGTTCATAAGGTTCATGAAGTAGGCCGGTGCATTGGTGAGTCCAAATGGCATCACTGTGAACTCGTACTGCCCATATCGGGTGACAAATGCGGTCTTTGAGGTGTCACTCCCCTTAATTTTCAGTTGGTGATACCCAGTCCTTAGGTCAATCTTGGAGAAGTACTTGGCTCCTTTCAACTGATCAAAGAGATCATCAATTCTAGGGAGTGGGTATTTATTCTTGATAGTGACATCATTTAGTGCACGATAGTCGATGCACAACCTCATACTCCCATCTTTCTTCCTTACAAAGAGCACTGGGGCTCCCCAAGGGGACGTACTGGGCCTGATAAATCCCATCTGCTGCAACTCTTCCAGTTGTTTCTTCAACTCTGCTAACTCTGAGGCTGCCATCCTATAGGGTCTCTTGGCTATAGGAGAGGTGCCAGGGACTAGTTCAATAGCAAATTCTATGTCCCTATCCGGCGGCATTCCGGGTAGAACTTCCGGGAAAACATCAGGATACTCTCTGATTACCGGGACTTCTTCTATGGTTTTTGTTTCCATACTAAAAATCATAGGATCTGGTCCATTTCCTTTGGTGTGGCAGGCTACTTGTATTCCATCTGGGTTGGTCAGGTGCACTACCTTGTCAGCGCAACCTATGAGGCCATTGTGTTTGCCTAACCAATCCATTCCAAGGATCACATCTATACCTTTGGATTCTAGTACTACTACGTCTGCTAGAAACTCTACCCCACTTAAAAGAATCCGTACCCGCGAACAACCTAATTGGCACTTAATATCACCTCCAGGAGTTTGGGTTAGTAGGGGTGTCTTTAGTAGTACTGTAGGTATCTTGTGTTTTTCCACAAAACTTGATGATATGAAAGAATGCGATGCCCCAGAATCAAATAATATTGTTGCCAAAGCTGAACTGACTAGGTACTCACCGAGTACTACTCCTTGTGCTCCTTGAGCTTCCTGCGCGTCGATGTGGTTGACGCGGGCTCGTCCGTATGACTGCTGGGTGTTGTTGCTGCCGGTGTTGGTGCTGCGGACAGGTACACGGTTGGCTCCAGACACTGGTGGCTTGGGTCCATTCACCGAGTTGGAGTAGACCGATATTGCCGGCTTGCTCCTAGGATACGGGCAGTCGGCGATGAAGTGTCCGGTCTCACGGCAGTTGAAGCAGGCTCTCGCATTGCTGTTGCTCGCTGTGGCCTGACTGACCTTGCTCTGGGGTGGCTTCGAGGTGGTCTGGCTCTTGAACTGGTTGTTGGGAGCCTGGGAGCTTGTGGCCTGAAACTGGGTCCTATACTGCACGGGAGCCTGGGGTCTAGGTGCAGCATAACCGGAGTTCCTGGGTTTCTGCGAGCGGTCCATTTGACGGTTCTTGCTCTCCAAGAACTTGCGCTTGTTCTCTTGCCTTGCTTCCATCCTGGCCCTTTCTGTGACAATGGCCTTGTTCATCAGTGTATTGAAGTCAGGGAAGCTGTGGGTGATTATCAGGGCTCGAAGATCTGGGTGTAACCCACGGATGAACGCGTCCTGTCTCTTGGCATCTGTCTTCACTTCGTCGGGTGCATAGCGGGCCAGTTCCGTGAACTCGTGGGTGTACTCTTCCACAGTCTTGTTTCCTTGCTTCAGTGCACGGAACTCATCAGCCTTGCGCCTCATGGTGGCGTCGGGAATGTGGTAGCGACGGAACTCTTCTTCAAACTCTTTCCAAGTAATGGCAGACTCGTCTGGGGAAGCTGCACAGTAAGCATCCCACCAAGCTGAAGCAGTTCCAGTGAGCTGGTGGGTGGTCAGGAGAACTTTGTCACGGTCTCCACATCCAAACGGTTCCAGCTTTCTCTTGATGGTTCTCAGCCAGTCATCTGCTTCCAAGGGGTTGCTGGACCCTCCAAAGGTGGGCGGCCTGGTTCTCAGAAAGTTGGTCAACTTATCACCCGCACTGGGTCTGCGGGCTGTCTCCTGACGGCGGCTGGCATTCCATACATTTTGCATGAACAGGGTGTGGTGGTACAATGCTTGTGCCAGGTTGAAATCTGGTGGAAGTGGGGGCATAACAAAAGATCCTTCATTCTGACTCCTGGGATGGCTTGCTTCTGGTCCGCCTCTCACAGGCGCTTGCCCTTCAGGCTGGTTCTCTCCCATAGGATCCTGCTGATCCACTTCCTGGTTCTCAGGATTCTCTCTCCTTTCTTCTGGTTGTTCTCCTCCAGCAGGAGGGGCGCGTCTCTGAGAGGCGCTAGCACGAGTGTTCACCATCTGCAGGTTGAGCAAGGCCTTCGTGAGATTGGGTTAAGATGATGTTTAAGTTGATTAGTTCGCATTTTTAACAAGGCAAAACAGCACACAAGCTAGCAAACAAACACACAAGGTTCCATTCCAACAGCTGAGGGTTACAACACTTGGGGGGGGGGGTACAACAAGGCTCGCACTTCAAGGCGGGGTACAGGGCAAGGATAGGGAAACTACTGCTAGGGGTACAAGGGTTCTCCGGACCAAGCTGGCTTCACTCCATCTGAGCGCTTGACTCTGGGCTTACTCGCGGGGCGAGCTTCCCTCCGGCGGTGCAAGTCGTGCCTGCTCAGCCTCGGTCAAGGTCCCATTCTCCCGAGGCGGCTCGGATGGTCCATCTTCCACGGGCGGTGACTCTGCCGGAGTTCCCGACAGCGCCAGTGGGTTTCCCACAAGTTCTCCCCATGCCATGATCGGTGTCCCAAGTAGGACATGGGGTTCTCCAATTGCCGGGACAGGCGTTCCACTCCGGGTCCAATCCTGGATACGCAGGTCCCGAGCCTGCCGGAGGCTTTCCTGGGCGACTGCCTCATTGCTAATGGCAGCAGCAGCTCTTGCTTCAGCTTGGGCCACCTGGACTTGGTGCATGCGGACCGAGAATTCTGCTTGTTCAGCCCGGGCAGTCTGTTCTCTCAGGCGTTCGGCCTGCTCGTCAAAGAGTTGGTCCAAGGAATTGAGGTAGGTGACCACTTGGTACAAAAGGGGTTCCTCTTGACGGCGCTGCTCCAAGTTCCTTATGCGGGCTCGCCAGACCGCACTTCTGACGATCGGCGGAAAGTACCTCATTGGGGTGGGGACCAGATGCCTTTCAAAGATTCCGCACATGAAGCGGAGGGCTTTCCTGAGGGCCAAGGGGTAGGTGTCCTGGTGCCTGAATCCTGTGGCGGTCGTACGCCATGCCTCGACAGGGTGGAGGTCACTCTTGGCCACAACAATGACCACTCTGCAGCGTTGGGTCCCATGGTGCTCATACTCCCTGCTGTAGTACCTCGGGCGTTCTGGTACACCGAGGCGTTCCAGCGCGGGGATCAACAGGCTCGCGAAGCCTGGTGTGACTGGGCAAACTCCCTGGGTCCATTCTTGTTCTGCCATCTGAAATTAGGGAAAAACAAGAGTCTGAACAGATGCCGGATAAAAGATAGCTTTTATTGCACAACATAGTGGGGTACAAAGATCATGGATACATCGAGGCTAAGCTGGTAGTGCTACTGGGCACAACAGACTACTCTAGGAAGGGCTAGACTAAGTGCTAAACTACTCCAGACAGACTCGGCGCTTCTTCAGAGGGAGCTGGTACTCGGGCACTTCCTCCTCGGTCTGAGTGCCTGCGTCCATATGGGTCATTTCTGGTTCATCTTCCAACAACCCTCTTTCTCTCCGGTACGCCTCCAGGTTATCCAAATACTCATAGTAGGCCTGGCATCTAGTCTGGTGAGTGGCTAGAGAACTGACAGCCTGTGTGGCCGTCACCTTCTGTACCTCCAGTTCTTCCTTCGTTTCTCCTAGCTCTCTCTTTACCTCTTCTAGTTCCTTCTCTGCCTTCTCGGCTCTGCGGATCTGGTGCCTCAGCTGTCCCGATGTCTCCCGGTACAGCCTGTCTAAGCCAGTGAGGTAAATGGACAAGTGGGATACAGTGTCCTCCATATCTTCATCTCTTCCAAGGCTCCTCATCTGGGTAATCCATTCGCGTCCTCCACTTTCCAGGGGTGGGGTAAATCCCAGTGCTGTTCCCACGAGGTACCGCCTGTAGAGCTCGCGGAGGCACATCAGAGCTCTTCTTGCAGCTTTGCGGTAGGCATTGGGGCGGTCGTAGCCGGTGGCGTGGACAAACCAAGGTGCCACTTCCTTGTACAGCGAGCTTCTTCCCACAAAGATGAACATCCGGCATCGACGGGTACCATTGGTGGTGCACTCCCGGTAAAAGTACTCGGGGATCTCTGTGACTCCAACGTGCTCCAGGCTGAGCAGCAGCAACTTGGGGAGGCCAGGTTCTGCGGGGCAGACTCCTTCGCCCCAACCCTCGTCAGCCGACTGGGCTATCTGGAACAGGTCAAAAAGCCGTCGGTGAGTACTTGTGTGGGGGAGAGGATTAGGCAAGAACAAACTGGTGAGAGAAGACTAGGTAGGGTCAAGATCCTAGGGGTGCGTCCTACGGCCAACCTATCGGCTCTGATACCACCTGAAGCGTCCCCTCGAAAGAGAGAACTTAATGTGATACAAATACCAGTCCCAGGATGCTGGTTCACATTATTACAACAGATAGATCAGTACAAAAGCAACATTACGGGAGTCGGTGGCATTGCAGGGCCACGACAAACAGAACTAACGCTAAGCTCCAGATAAAAAGATTGACAACATAGAGGTCTTCATCAGAGTGACAACGCATGCGGCTTCCAGCGGGTGACCCTAACACACAGGCAAAGGTTGGGTGCAGAACGAACCCCTCTAGACGATATCCTCAGGCACAAAGTCCGGGTCTGCCTCTGCAACAGATTAAGCAAGGGTGAGTACATACGTACTCAGCAAGCGCAACCACAACCACGGAGGGGTATAACAGAAGTATGCAAGTATTGTAACAAGGAAGGCTTGTGGTTTATTTAGCAGCAAAGCAAATTTTATTCCACATGCAAGGGTTGGTTTTCGCAATGGGTTTTCACAAGTATTTCTTTTAAAGGGGACAGTAAATGTAAATACTCTTTTCGAACAAGATTTTGTTGCTACCAGATTTCCCATCTGTCGTAGCCCAAGTCAAAACATTTCTCAGCTCAATCAAACACCAACACTTTCTTACACCAAAACAGGGGACTAGTGAAGTGACCAAGCCATAACTCGCCCAATTCCGTGGACACGGCTATCCGGATAGGTTTTAACTCTGCAGAGGTGTACACAACCACAAGTAGGCTACCACAACAAGAACACCTTAGTGCCAGTGCAGCTCCTATCAAAGCCATTACCCACCATAGCTAAACTGACAAGTTATCACAGACGCGACCAGGGGTTAGCAACCTACCAACGAGGTTCCAACCAGGGGCATACCTCACATAGACCGTATCCCCGGCTCCATGGCCCTCTGTTGCTCACCAGCACACCACATAACCAGCAGCTCAACTAGTGGGGTTTATGCTAGGCCGTTGCCACATACAACGGTCGAGTGGGTGTACAGAAAGATGGGTTAGGCTAGATGACACATCAACATCATCCCAAAACTTGTGACAGGATAGACAACTCCCACCATACTCAACCACAGAGGTTAGAGCACACCTCGGCATTTCACACAAGAAATACCGTCTGTCTCATCCCACACGGGTACCCATTTTGTTTACACAAATCATCCCTTTTATTTTAAAGTACGCACACGGTTGCTTTTGTAAACGCCAAATATTTGTTATGGGTATAATGGTAATATGTCCCTAAGCCTTCCTAGCAGTGACCAACATTCAAACAGAGCATTGTCGTGTTTAAATATTAATCTAGGTTGTCAAGGAATCAGTTATAGCAATCAAGGTATGGCTATCCAACCGGGTTTAGCGGTAAAATTATGCAAGTTTTATAAAACAGGCCATGGGTTGTGTTTATAAAAACTGGGACATCAGTATGCATCAAAGGGTGGGATTGCACTTGCCGTTCTCCCAACCCTCGGGGGATTCCTGCCCGGGGTCTTGGTCTCCAAGCTCCTGCTCGTAGCACTGCTCCTCCTCGAGTCCTTCCTCGTTCACAGCGGAGTCTACGGCACACACAAACAAACACCCAATAAATAAAAGAAAAAGCTTTTATTGAGCTCCAAAAGAAAGAAAGGGAAAGAGAGCGGATGGTGGTGAGATGATTATTTTTGGGTATGGACTGGTTGGATTTGGCAAGAGTATGTTGGTGAATATTGTGGTGGAGTTTGGGGTCAAACGGGATTAATTTGGCGCATGAAATGACGAGTTTAGTGGGGTTTAGGGGCTGTTTTAAAGGAAAAGGACCTTTTTGTAAATACCAGAAAGCACAGGGGCCTCTGGCGAAATTATCAGAGAGAGAGAGAACAGTGCCCGCGGACTGCGGGTTAGTTTGGCAAAAGTGCAGGGGGTCGTGTGTAAATGTGTTTGAGAGGGGTTTCCTGTTCATGTGGACGGCGGGTTGAATAGGAAGAAAGTCAGGGGGTTTTTCATAAAGTGGTCATCCCTTCCCTCGCGAAACAGAGCAGGGGGGGGGGGAGAGCGGCGGCGGCGGTACTGGCCGGCCAATCGCCGGCGATTGAGGCGGCGGCGGTGATCGGGAGCAGGGGGAAAAGGACGAGCGGGGTAAGGCGAGTCCACCTGTGGGCTTACCACGGCCGGAGGTGAAGGGTGGAGGGCGGCCCACGAGAGCAGTGGCGGCGGCGGCAATGGCGAGCGTGGGCGGCGGCGCTGTGGTGGCGGAGGAAGGCAATTGAGGGGTGTGTGAGCTGCAGGGGTTCGAGGTGAAGCTGTGGGTGTGCTCAGCTCGGGCGGAGGTGGTCCGTGGCGGCCTGCCCACGTGAGCCCGAGGGCGGCGGCAATGGCGAGCGGAGGCGGCGCTGCGGCGGTGGTGGGGCGATTGAGGTGGCAGGTGAGTGGGAGATGGTGGAGGAGAGGCCGGCGGTCCCTTTTATAGGCACGGCGGGGGCTCAAGGAGACGGGCCGACGAGGGGGCGGAGGTGGAGTGCTTGGCGGCGGTAGGAGTGGCCGGCGGGCGGAATTAATGGCGGTCGGGGCCCGGTTGGTGGCGCGGGGAGCGAGGTGGAGCTGTGGCGGAGCAGTGCGCGTGCGTACGGTGGCGCTGCCGTGCTTGGCGGCGAGACAGCGGCGGGTCCGGGCGGTCGCGTGCACGCGCGAGCGCGGAGGGCGTGCTGTGGCGGTCGGCGGTGGTGTGCGCGTGGTCGGGGCGTGCTCCAGTGGGCGAGGTGAAAAGACGACGGTGGCGGAGCTACGGTGGGGGGGGCGGCACGGCTGTCACGTACGGCGGTCGGCGGAGCCGGCGATGGCGTGGGCGGTGCGGCAGCGGTGCGGGGTGAGTGGGCGAGGGGGCAGTCGACGGCGTGCACGGCGGCGATGTCGGCGGTGGGCAGCACAAGGACGACGAGCACGGGGCCGGGACGGCTTGCGTGTGCGCGCGTGGTGTGCGTGCAGCGGTAGGGTGTTCGTGCGGGCGGGTGGTGGCGTGCGCGCGGCGGGGCAGTGTGGCCGCGGTGCGGCGTCGGGGCGGCAGCGCCGGTGGTGGCGTGCACGCGGGCGGTCGGCCCGGAGGGGAGCGGGTGGGGTTTGGCCGGCGGCGAGCGGAGCACGGCGCCCGGGATGAGGAGCAGGGAGGCGAGCGGAGGTTGGGCCGGGCGGTCGGCGACGAGCGGCGCGGAGCAGAGTGCTCGGCCGGGGAAACAGAGGAAGAGAGAAAGGGAAGGAAGGGAAAGGAAAAGGAAGGAAAGAGGGAAAAAGAGGGAAAAAGAAAAGGAGAAAAGGGAAAAAGGGGAGGGGAAAAAGAGAGGGGAGCGCCGGCGGGATTCGCGGCGGAAGGACAACGGGCGTCGGAGCTGGTCGGTCAGAGATGGTCGGCCAAGGTTGATAGAGTCCGGCGGTCGACCCAAGGGCGGACGACGCGGGATGGGACGGAAAGGAGACGGCAGAGCTGCGATGCGGACAGGGGGGGGGGAAACGACAGGCGAAGAGGGTTGGCGGAAAAAGGAGCTCGGGCGGTAAAACATTTGAAAGATTTTTCACCGGGTGGATTATTAGATGATTTTCCCAGAGTTTAGAACGCGGGCGTTACAGTGGCATTCTTTTTTATTTTTTTATTCTTTGGATTGGAGCGTTTTCTTTCTGGACTGGGTTAAGCCGCGACCCGTCGCGCAATAGTTGAGTGCGCGACCCCATTTATATTACAAATCGTACACGGCAACAGTGGTGAGGCAACAGAATTTTACTAGTACGGTGTACGAACACATCACCCAAAGCAGTAAGAAGACGGGTGGGTCACGACAACGTTATCAGGAGTTTTCTTGCATTTGTACTTGCTTATCTACCATTTTCAACGGATCATTTCTCCCACATACACGCTCTGATTTTTATTCGGTTTGCGGCTCTGTACTCCTTGTGATGAGACCTACAAAACAAGACCCACTTTCCATATGTTTTCATGTCATTTTAGTTGTAGTATCAACGTATGTGTTGTGATACTAACAACTTATATAGATATTGTGTATCAACCTATATATATTATGTGATAATTTATGTGTATCAACTTGTGCTGAAAGACAGTGTATAAACTTACACGTACCATATAACACTGTTATAGACTATTATCACTTACACACATCATTCGTATTAACTTATATTTATGTGTGATAGTAATATCAACACTTATGCATATGTAATGTATCAACTTATGTATTTCATATGTTTTAGGTTATTTTATTTATATTGATAATGTTTTTGTAGTGCTACTAACAACTTATACAAATATTCCGTATCACTATGCATACGTTAGATGCCAACCTATGGGTATCACCTTGTGCAGAGATAGTGTATCAACTTATCTAGATATCATATAGCATCCTATTAAAAGTTTTAAAGTATTATCGTGTAGCATCCAGTTAAAGAATATTGGCCCCTAAATTGACGGTATCCAATGATAATTCATAGGTTGATGGATGGTAACTCATATGTTTAATATATGTTGACTCATAGATTGATAGGTGGTAATACATAGGTTGGTATTTGCTATTATATGAGTTTAATGTGCGGTAACTCATCGGTTGTCTCAAGGATAAAAAATATGTTAAGTTAATATTACTCAACTAATAGATTGACAGAAAAAAGATATTGTAGTCATTATATTAAATATCATGTTGCAGCTTGTATAGTATATCATCAAGCAATCTATGTATAAGATTTCTTACAATCTTTATACATAAGTTGTTACTGCGCCACATATAAATTGATATGATTAAAATAACTTTAAAACATATGCAATATGAGTCTTGTTTTATTGACCCAAAAGAAACATACCTGTGCAAACGGAATTAAAAATAGATATTAAGTAAAAGAATTATCATAATTTTAAGACGTGGAATAAGCTAGTATAAAAACATCTTTTCATAGCCCACATGTCCCATCCAATCTCGTATGCACATGTACGGAGTGTATCACCAGTCCATATAAATGACAACGGCCCATAACTCAAGCAACTTGTGATCTAGTACTCGTATAAAATACGTTAGCTAGCCTATGCAATCTGGTCCGCAACAAGTAGGTCAGGTGGGCCAGCCCGCTCCGCGTAGGTCGCGCGCTCCGCACGGAGCGCGACCGGTAGCGCGTTAGGCTTTGCGTTTCTTGTAAGCTAAACTCATACCTGGGCCATCAGCAGTCCATTGGCGCCGTTCAAGCGGCCGACTTTCTCACGGCCCAATTATGGATTGAAAAATGGGCCATGTGCCCGAGTCCGCGGGGGTGGGGGGGTGGGGGGGCGGGGGGATGATGGAACCACACGTGGGCTTGGAGACGGACCGAGCTGGATACGAGTTCTATGCTCCTCTCTCTCAAAAAGAAAAATACAAAGCACCAAGGTTCAGTTTTTGTTAGGAGAACAGTTCAAGAAACAACTTTTGTATCCCATAATTCTGAAACAAATAAATAAACCGTGGTTTGAACACATTGGATTTACATCCGATTACTATACTACCATGCAAGGACAAGACTGGAATATTTCACTACATTTTACATCCTGATCATTGGCATAATGGCATCAGAAACTGATTCGACTGAATAATTCCCAAAGTCAAATCAGCACAGAACAAATGCTGTTGCGTTACGTTTTCGCTTGTCCAGAATTACAAGTTCGGAGACGAACTCAACCCTACGGATTAAACTCTACAGAGCGCAAACTCTGTCAACTACTCCAGTGATGATGTCAAACAAAATCTTAAATCTCGCTGAATATTCTCTGTGAATGGGTCACAACTCACATAGATGCTTTCATTCAGGAGTTTAAAAGTTCGGGGAGGGACAGCGACGGCCGCCCCCTGCGGCGTCAGATGCTCTTTATCATTTTTTTTTGCAATGTTGCAATGTCAACTGCTGCTGAGGTCGTTGCTGCATTTCTATAAATCAGCTGAGCCTATCATCTGCCATTGTTCTGGAGCTCACTACTCGATCTGACAATATCCTCAACTGAACTGACGATATCATAGGCAGCATGACAACTCGGTTCAGTTGGTGTTTATAATTTCTTGGATATAGGTTAGAAATTTCTCGCCAGAAGCTTCCTTCAACGGCTGCGTCGTTCGAGGCGGTAGCATATGTTCAGCCAGCGTGATTTTGGGGTTTCTGCTGCTGAATGGAGGAGCAAAATAACAAGTGACAAACTGCTCAGAATCGCAAAGCATATCGTTTCAGCACATGCAGAGATCATTTGCTGTGCTAGCTCTGACTACGTTGTCGTTTGGCTGCTATGTGCTATCACAATGCAAACAGCTGACGATATTCCTCCCCGTGTGAATTCGTTTAAAATAAAATGATCCTTTTCCCTCTCTTTTTCCCCTTGAGATGCAATAGTGTGAATGACTGAACCTGAGAAGAGGTTTAAGTTGCTTGTACTCAAACAATCCAACAAGGACAGAGTTGTAAACTGCATGCACGGCTGTAAGCCATCATACATATAGAAGAAAAAGTCTCCGCGTTGATTTATTTTTGAAGATTCAAAGGTGTATAATCCCAATCAGATAACCTAATAAATCACGGATCAAATCTGACTCTGGAAACCTGCTTATTTGATTGGGCTTCATTATGTCAGAGCTGACACTACTGAATACGAATGTGACAACAGGAAAGTAGCTAGCAAAGATATATGAATCGTGTGTGATTACTTCTAGTAGTAAACTGTATGGTTTTGTACAGCAAGTTTGAGTTGTCGTGTAAAGCCTGTACACGAAGTACAAATGGCAGAATTTGTACATTGCTACGCTAGTACGCTACACTGCGGTGTGTGTGATCGAGCTATCTAAAAATCAACAATATATATGCAACCCACGGGGACATCATGTATAGCAGTTAGTAGACATGGAATTTTGTCGGTTAGCATTAGGACGTTGACTTGGAAAAGATAAGGAATCGCCGGATTTGTTAGCGCATCAACTTGAGCGCTGCACGTTGAGGTAACTGTCATGCAGTGTCACGCTTGTGTCAGTAGTACGTACACCGAATCTTTGTATTTTTAAAAAAAAATCAGCTTTAACTTATGAATTTGTTAGTTCCCTTGGAGATCATTTCCATGGTTCAGTTTCTTTCTTTCTTTTTTGAATTGACCATGGTTTTTTTTTTCTAAAACTGTTTAATTTAATTTGGTGCTTATTCTTTCCCTGCATACAGGTCGATTCCTGCATATGAAAAGTGTTTTTTTTTCTTCAAAAGTTGATGTGTGTACAACCGTTTTGCGTGTGTACAACTCAGATACAACCATAGTACGTCCATATATTGATGAGTTACCCATCTGGGAGATTCAAATCACGCCTAGATCTTGATGAGCTGTACGTACTCAAATGGTTATATACGTGTACTGTTGCAGTACTCATATTTTTTTCAGTACTGCGAATCTTTAGAGCAGCGAAACAGTATGCAATGCAAGTAAGTACTACATGCACCTATATATGGTATGCATGACCAGCACGAAACAACCACCAATCAGCTTACTACACCAACATGCCCAGCTGCAAATACAAATCAAACTCCGTTGAAAGAGCAGAAACCGGTACTAGCTCAGTTGATGGTTTCTATATATGCAGCTGGCCAATTGAAAAACCTTCCTTGGGCTTGGGGACACACACGAGACACGACCTGCAAAAATCAACGCTAACTGTACTGTGAATTGATTTACAGCCACACAGAAAAGTTTGGCTAGGGTCGTCGTGGCCATCACAATCCACAGCTAGCGATCGACAGCGCGGCTGGAACCAGTACTGAACTACAGTAGTTGAGAGAAGAATATTCAAAGGCGCCGTGTGAAGTGCATGCATCTCGAGATCCTAGCTACCACAAAGATTCTGTCCCTGTCCGGCCGCAAGAATCTCTCCCTCTGTTCGTCAGTTACAGACTGATACCAGTAAGTAGCTGGTGGCTCGCGCCGCGGTCACCGGTCAGTGCCCCCAGAGCCGACGGCTCAGCTGGCTGCCACACGCCGCTCATCTCTCTATATAACCGGCATGTATCCCTGGGTAGCAGTTTCACACAATCACACCCCTCCTCGCTTGTCGCCTCAGATCAAGGAGGAACTAACAACGCCGGAGTACGTCCAAGTCGCCGCCGCCGCCGTATCTAGGGAGGCAGTCGAGAGATGGCGGCGTCGGGTGTGCCGCTGGGTTACCAGAGCTCGGCGTCGTCGCCGGAGTGGCTGAACAAGGGCGACAACGCGTGGCAGCTGACGGCGGCGACGCTGGTGGGCCTGCAGAGCTTCCCGGGCCTGGTGGTGCTCTACGGCGGCGTGGTGAAGAAGAAGTGGGCCGTGAACTCGGCCTTCATGGCCCTCTACGCCTTCGCCGCCGTCTGGATCTGCTGGGTCACCTGGGCCTACAACATGTCCTTCGGCGACAAGCTCATCCCCATCTGGGGCAAGGCCCGGCCGGCCCTCAACCAGGGCTTCCTCGTCGGCCCGGCAGCCCTGCCGGCGACGGCGCACTACCACGCCGACGGCACCCTGGAGACGGCGGCGGCGGAGCCCTTCTACCCCATGGCGACGGTGGTGTACTTCCAGTGCGTGTTCGCCGCCATCACGCTGATCCTCATCGCCGGGTCGCTGCTGGGGCGGATGAGCTTCCTGGCGTGGATGATCTTCGTGCCGCTCTGGCTCACCTTCTCCTACACCATCGGCGCCTTCTCCGTCTGGGGCGGCGGCTTCCTCTTCCAGTGGGGCGTCATCGACTACTGCGGCGGATACGTCATCCACCTCTCCGCCGGATTCGCCGGATTCACCGCCGCCTACTGGGTGGGTATAGTAGAACATCACATCTCGATTGCATTTGTTTGCATATATATATATACATATATATATATGTTTTCAGCTAGAGAGATGTTATATATGTATATATAATATATGTGTGTGTGGGGCTGCAGGTGGGGCCTCGGGCGCAGAAGGACAGGGAGAGGTTCCCGCCCAACAACATCCTGTTCACGCTCACCGGCGCCGGGCTGCTGTGGATGGGCTGGGCCGGGTTCAACGGCGGCGGGCCCTACGCCGCCAACGTGGTGGCGTCCATGTCGGTGGTGAACACCAACATCTGCACGGCCATGAGCCTCATCGTCTGGACCTGCCTCGACGTCGTCTTCTTCGGCAAGCCCTCCGTCGTCGGCGCCGTCCAGGGCATGATCACCGGCCTCGTCTGCATCACGCCCGGCGCCGGTAAATTTAAACTACTGCTACTTCATCATCGATCATGGCGCAGCAAATTACTAGTTTTTCTCCTGCGAATTTCTCGGCAACTGTAGCTCAGCTCATAGGTTCAGGTGGGTGTGAATGCACTGAGCACGCGGAGAGAAAGTTACAGTATCCTAGGATTGCAAAGTACGCAGCGTTGATCGGACGGTTGAGTAGTTGACTTTGAATTCAAAAATAGCTGCGCCCCCAGCAAAACTGGAGGCGGACAGGGCGGGTTACCTGGCAAGCAACCTGCATGTTGGCCATACTAACGATAATTTGCGTTTACCGATTTGTGGCTTTAAAGCATGCATGCAACCGATTCTTGATAGATTGATTAGTCTTCCAGCTAAAGCTCAGTAACCTTTGGAGCAACCTATGACCAAAGCAAGTGAGCCTTTTCAAAAAAGATTGGCGTGTTCATACAATACAAGTGACTTCTTCTCTATAATAAGCTAGTTTAGAGAAATACGAATCCATTCTAGAAATTGAACCTGCGTAGTAGTAGTATATAGCTACCACAAGGAATCCAACTGACCGAGCAGTTGGTGCCTATTTCAAATCACCTGATCGATCAGGTTTCTTATTAGTCGTGTTGATCGCTATCAAGTTGACTAAACTGCTAACTAATAATAAAAAAATATATATACTACTGAGTACTGACCAGATTGCAATAAACCAAGCGCCTATGACAACACTAATGATGTATGGTAAGTGGTTATACTATTGGATGATGAGCTTCTACCCACACAAGCAAGAGAGTACGCACATGATCTTTTATTTGTGTACCTGATGGCCTGATGTGGACAGTATGTAAAATATTGGCGCGTGCAATTTCGTCGGGAATCAGGCAGGAATCTATTGCTTGTGTGCCACTTTGTCGTACCACAAGTAAAGTCAAAGTCAAAAAAATTGTCTCCTTTATTCCGCGTCTTTCCGTTGCAGACAAATTACAGTTAATAATTATGAAAACGAAGGAAAGAAAAGCACAACTAGTAGGGCATTCAGACTTTCATACTTTCCAGTCAGCATTTTTCCTAATTATTTGCATAATTTTTCACATTCCTGCTGGTTGGTTGCCCTCGGTTCGTTTGTCAAAAAATCTCGACCTTTCCGTTTGAAATCTGATCTTCTACGGCTCGTTGTGTGTCGATGGATAATTGCAGGTGTTGTTCAGGGCTGGGCGGCGCTGGTGATGGGCGTGCTCGC
The DNA here is from genome assembly GCA_033239725.1 of Echinochloa phyllopogon. Lineage (NCBI taxonomy): Eukaryota > Viridiplantae > Streptophyta > Magnoliopsida > Poales > Poaceae > Echinochloa > Echinochloa phyllopogon. The sequence continues at coordinate 1,163,839 of BTCW01000009.1, read as the reverse complement.
CGGCAGCATCCCGTGGTACACGATGATGATCCTGCACAAGCGCTCCAAGCTCCTGAAGCACGTTGACGACACCCTGGGCGTCATCCACACGCACGGCGTGGCGGGGCTCCTCGGCGGCCTGCTGACTGGCCTGCTCGCGGACCCCACCCTCTGCAACCTCTTCCTCCCGGTGACCAACTCCCAGGGCGCCTTCTACGGCGGCGTCGGCGGCGCGCAGTTCGGGAAGCAGCTCGCCGGCGCGCTCTTCATCATCGGCTGGAACGTCGCCGTCACGTCGGTGATCTGCGTCGCCATCAACGCCATCGTCCCGCTGCGGATGCCCGAGGACAAGCTCGAGGTCGGGGACGACGCCGTGCACGGCGAGGAGGCCTACGCGCTCTGGGGCGACGGCGAGCTCTACGACATGACCAAGCACGGCGGCGACGAGACCGAGCACGGCGCCGGACGCGCCGCCGTCGCTCCCGCTTCGCCGATGACCTGACCCCCAACTGAAAAGGCTACTAGCTAGCTGCATGCACACTATTGTTTGATCATCATGTATATTGCTTTTGATCGTGTTAACAACCGTATACGTGGAGAAACTAAGTGATAGTCTTGTTCTTCTGAATTTTCAATCGTCAGCTGTACGTGTAAAATACGGTCCGTACGTTTTCTTCTAAAAACAGATCAAAGACATGTAAATTTACAAGCAAGTTGTCCATAACAAGTCTGTCTGCTGTTGGTTGCATTTTTGTCTGACTGAGCTTTGGATCTCCAAGCGGAGCTACAGCATTAGCAAGGATCAGAGGAGGGGGTCGTCGCCTATTTTCGGATCGAGCTGAAGCAACGGCAGGCGTTTAATTTCCTAGCGTTCCGACTGGAGAGCGCCGCCGTTCACTACGGACCTCTCGTCCGATCCCTTGCTCGGCGACAGGGCTATAACTTTGCCGGTCCGAGAAGACATCGTCGATCCGGCTGAACGACCAACCGTATCCCTTGCAATAATGAAGCACTCGTCGTCCGTCTCTGTCTTGTTCGTCTTTCTCCTCCACCTCGCCGTCGCGACGGCGGCCGCCATGGCCGGCGCCGCGGAGGAGGCGAATGCCGCCAACTTCCTCGTCTACGTTGCCCCTCACCCCCCGGGCGTCGACTGCCAGAAGTACCAGCTCGACATCCTCGCCGCCGCGCTCGGCGGGTAAGCATATATGCCATCTCCGGCCATCTCCATGGATCTTTGGATTATTATTGGACCTCGTGATTCAAATTAAACATCGGACATGTCATGATCTGGTTCTGATGAGCTATATATGGCGCTCTGAAGGGAGGAGAAGGCGAAGGCGGCGATCCTGTACAACTACAGGAACGTCGTGAGCGGGTTCTCGGCGAGGCTGACGCCATCGGAGGTGGAGGCAGTCAAGAGTAAGAGTAGCGATCAATCATCTGAAATTCTGAATGCAATCACCGTACCCTGATTTGTTGTTTTTTTTTGTGCAGAGCAACCTCAGGTATACCGGGTGCTTCCGAGCGCGACGCTGTCGCTGATGAGCAGCAACTTCGACGGCGTCAGCTAATCCCATTCTTGTGCAAGCCAATCTGTTCCATCAGCTCTATCTATGCGCTGAGCACCTCTTTTTTGTTTTTAGGGCGCAAGAACTATATATCATTGCATAATCACACGTGAATTTCGATGCACGTATCATTGTGTTTGCAAACGTATTAAGCAATTTTTATCGTTCTTGTGATATTGCTTAATGGGCATGTGAATTGTACTGTGTGTGTCGTGCAACAATTCTTTCGAGAGGCATTCCTGGCCCATCCTATTATGAAGCGATAGGACCTGGCTTGCGGAAGCCAGATAGGAGCGCTGGCTTAGAGGCCCACGGCGGCCCATCAACGGCCCCGGCCGCCCACCTCTTCTTCTTCTTCTTCCTCGCGCCTCCTCCTCCTCCGCCGCCGCCCCGGCCGGCGGCTCGCGCGCCGCCGCGCCGCCCGCCCACCGTCCGCCGCCCGCCTCCTCCTTCCTCCTCGCCGCAAAGCCCCGCCCCCGCCTCCTTCGTCCTCCGCCCCGGCCAGCGGCGGCCACCGCGCCGCCACTCCGCCCGCCCGCCCGCCATCCGCCCCCGCCGCACAGCCCCGCCCTTCCTAACCCGGTGGCCGTCGCCGCCCCCGCCGCCGGGTCCCTGCCCACCGGCCGTCCGGCCCCTCCCGGCCAGCGGCGCTCCCGCGCCGCCTCGCCTCCGCCGCCGGCCGCACCGCCACCACCGCCGGACCTTCCCTCCGCCCCACCTTCTTCTTTTATATGGCCGGAGGCCATTGGAGCACCTCCCAAGCTCCCACCGCCGGCAACCCCCGAACCCTAACGCTGCCTCACCGCCGCCGCCGCCGCCGGCCTAGCCCACCGCCCGCGGCCGGCGGCGCCCTCGCCGCCGTCCGCCCCCGCCCACCTCCCGACCCTCCGCCGGCCGGCCCGCGCCCCTCCGCCGCGGCGCGCGCCGTGCGCCCGAGGAAGATGAAGAAGGGAAGAAGGGGATCGGACGGCTCACAATGCTAGCACGAATCTTAAACATTGGAAGTCAAGTGGACCAAAAAACTTCCGGAAGCCATATAGGATCCTCGATAGGACCACCTCCCCGAGGCCCACGTCGGACGACCAGGACCATGGGCCGCTAAGTTCGAACCAATTACAGCCCAGTTCGATGAAACTATCATGTGCAAATTAATGGCCCATGATGCGTCGATAGTAGGCCTTGCTAATAGACCATGGCAGCCCATAGTGCCTTGGCACTCGGCCGTATACGTTTGTCGCGGTCAATCCGAAAATCTTATACACAACAAACAGTGACCAACCTTAGCTCAACGTTGCGTCCCTCAAAAAAAAAAATCAACGATGCGACCAGGTGCAACCGCGAGAAGTGGGCTCAAATGGAATCTCGGTTCTGGTAGCTCTACCTTAACAGTTCCGAGATAGATCGAGTTGAATAGTAAATTAGGCACGTGTTGATTGGCACGTACTCCGTATATAGCAGTTCAACATCCCCTCGCACGTGGATGAATTGACGTTTACAAACACTTGAGGGTTCTAGAATCTGGCGCAACAGCACACGGCTCTACGCCAAGGGGCAAATAAGGTCACTTTCGTGACCTTCAAACCCACCCGTAAAGCCGGGGACAACAACCACAGGGGCAACCGCGTTGAGAGAGCAGCGCGTTCGTTTATCCGGTTCATTTGCCGTCACTCTCCTCGCTACCTGGACGATGCTGCGCGATTATAGCGCCTTCTAGTCTGACTTGGTCACTGCTTGCCAGTTAAGATCATACAAAGGAATCTTTGTTTTCCCTTGATCAGGGGCCAAGGGTCAGGGGCCAGCCAGCAGGCAGCGACCACCACCCAAGAGAGGCCGAGAGACCCAGATGACGCCGTGAGGTGCGGTGCGCATCCCTTTGCCATCCCTTGCTGTCGCATCCCGTCTTCCATTCAGCTGCCCGCCGGGGACAGTGACACAAGAGATGACCAAGTCCGACCGCTCGCCGCCGCCGCCATGGAGCCCACGCACACGTGGCGGCAGCGGCTGCATGGCACCATTACTGTTACTGGGAAGCTTCATTTTTTTTGGCTCCCACTATATATAACCAGCTCGATTAGCTCAGCTGGACACGCACTTCACCAGTCAGCACCGACACACACACGAGCAACAAGAACGGTGATCTGACAAAACTTGATCAACCCCCAATCGATTATTACTCTGTAAGTAGATGGCAACACGCACGCATTCTTCAAGATTACTACTCCGTTTGGAATTATTACTGTTTCATCACGGCCTTCTTGCATTTGCTGATCCATTCGCTGTTGTTTCAGGGACTGATTGAGATCGATCATGGAGGTTTGCAATAATCTTGAAAGCGCCATGGAGGCCCAGAAGCAGCAGCAGCAGCAGAGCTCCGACGACCCGATGAATGTGCTGACGTACCTCACCTTCCTTGAGCAGAAGATCGGGCACCTCCGCGGCATCATCTGCTCGGCGCCGCGCCAGATCGTCTCGGCCGAGCTCAGCTGCATCGCCGTGCAGCTCGCCTCCATCTCCAAGACCCTCGCCGCGGCCAGCCGCTCCACGGCCGCGGTGTTGTCGCCTCCGAGATCAAGAGCGGCGACTCCGAGCCAAGGGGACAGCAGCGACTCGTCCGACCACGCCGAGGACGACGACGACGACGAGCGCCCGCCGCCGGCCGGCTCCACCGCCTACGAGGTGATCGAGCTCGACAGGGAGGAGATCCTGGCGCCGCACGTGCACGCCTGCAAGGTCTGCGGCAAGGGCTTCAAGCGCGACGCCAACCTGCGCATGCACATGCGCGGCCACGGCGAGGAGTACAAGACGGCGGCCGCGCTCGCCAAGCCCGGCACCACCACCAGCAGCAGGGACGCGCAGCCGGCGGCGGCGGCCCGGCGCTTCTACTCGTGCCCCTTCGTGGGGTGCAAGCGTAACAGGGAGCACAGGAGCTTCCAGCCGCTCAAGACGGCCGTGTGCGTCAAGAACCATTACCGCCGGAGCCACTGCGACAAGAGCTACACCTGCCGCCGGTGCAACGTCAAGCGCTTCTCCGTGCTCGCCGACCTGCGCACGCACGAGAAGCACTGCGGCCGCGACCGCTGGGTCTGCTCCTGCGGCACCTCATTCTCCAGGAAGGACAAGCTCTTCGGCCATGTCGCCGCCTTCGACGGCCACGCGCCGGCGCTGCCGCCGCCCGTGGAGGAAGACGACGCGGCGGATCACTCTGCTGCCAATGCCTCTGATCAGATGCTGATGGATACTGAGGCCGTAAGCAGAATGGCGAGCATGGAGTGCTTCTCATCAGACGACATGTTTGATGGTCTCAGCTGTTCTGACATCAAAGGCTTCGCTCTCACCGTCACCGATGGGCAATGTTTGGACGACGGGCCAGGGTCGTTCTCGCCGATGGGCCTTGATTCATGTGACTTCGATGGATTTGATCTCTTCGGCGGACCAGGAATTGCTGGTTTCTAAACCCTGAACCAGATGGGATTTATCGTCAGAGAAAGAGAGAACCAATGAGTAGTTTCAGAACTTATCTTTACTCATCAACTGGCATTAGCCTGTAGAACATTTAGGAAGTTGTATACTGAATGAAACATATCCAAATGCAAAATTAACCTTTTTCCTTTTTGAGGGAATTCACAACTTGAACAGATAGTCATTACAAATGTATAGTAGATTTAAATTTATCAATTTATTATTTATATCAACACAACTTCACAAAAAGGATGTTGTAAATTTTGCATACATCATGACAAACCAGACTATAAGCTTGAGGATTTATAGAGAAATCGTTCATAATTCAAAAGCCTGAAGTCACATGTGCATATCAGAAGCAAGTAATTTGCAGAATAAAGTATAGACTGGGGGTTTACCACCTCCTGCATTTTCACCTATACCTTTGGAAACATGGCAGGATAAAGTAGATGCATCAAGACACAACGACACAACCTCATAATAAGACAGTAACGACCACAACAATCCAGAACAGAACAGAGCAAATGATTAAAAGTATCACAGATCATTCAGCTATTAGCCATATTTATTGCAACTCGTTTACAGACTGTAAGGTTTGGCTCTTGAACTAACAAGTGTATATGCATCAACTACGGATGTGCTGCTGTGTTTGCCAGGTGCTAGTTTACAGAAAAATGCCAACTGAAATGTCATCTAAATTTTCTTACAACCAACAAATTGCACTCTGAAGATTATAAGCTCAAGGAATTATAAAAAGAAATCGTTCATAATTCAGAGTGCTCGAAGTCACATGTACTACGTACATATCGGAAGCAAGCAATTTACAGAACCACGATATACCACCTTCTGCATTTTTCACCTTTATCTTTGGAAATGATGGATGCATCAAAGCACAATACACCACGACAGAACCTCATAATAAGACAGTCATGACCACAGCAATCCAGAACAGTACAGGAGCAAATGATTGAAGAATCACAGATCATTCAGGTACTGACCATATTTATTGCAACAGGTTTACATACAGTATGGTTTGGCTCTTCAATATGGATACATGAACTACCAAATGTCTCTATCCATCTACGGATGTGCATCTGTATTTGACAGGTACTAGTTTACAGCAAAGCGCCCAGTAAAACAATGTCATCTTAACGCCCTCTGAGTTTCTGAATAGTAATGCAGTCATGTAGTAGAACAGAACATCAGAACCTAACCCAACAACGGGTGCACTGGGCCATGCAATCCCCTCTGCAATCGATATTGTAGCCCAAAACTTTTGGATTTCTCAGGAGAAGGCTCCGCAGAGTTTTCCCATTTATTCCCCAGTCACTGTCCAGCTTGCTCACATTCAGCTTCACCTCGCTGTCAAGATCACACCCAAGAACTTCTGGGAACTTCTTCAGCAACTTGTAAAGGTCTTCGTCAGAAAGCCCCAGACTCCTGATGTAGTTCAATACTCCAGTTACCACCTCAGCACTTGGAACTTCCTTCTTTCTCTCTTCGCTCCAATATGGCGAGTGGATCCATCCAAATGCCTTCTTCAACATCTTCTCAGCATCTTCCGTGGAGAAATTCAGTGAAGTGAGCACTTGTTTGCACTCTTCATCAACATCTACAACAGAAGCTTGAGCTTGGCCAGCTGATAGTGTCCGCCATTTCCAACTTGCTTCTCGAGGTTTCCCAAACTCATTGTTTTGCTGGACATTCAATCTTCCTTGGCATTTCTTGTTAGAGAGTTTCACAACCGTTGAACTCAAGGTATTGCCCTGGAGGAATGGAACATGTAATGCTCAAGGGTCATTCCTGGTGAAGTGGTGATTTGCAAACATCTTACAAAGGAGCAAGTTAAACGGAGCATCTTACAGTAGTACAAAAGCCAAATGCAGCAGTATCAGTAGTCACTAAAGGCAATGCTGGTGATTTTGCCAACATCCTGCACAGCAACGGAGAAAAGCAAAAGGCATGAAGGTTAATACTATATCAGGGAAGACAATAATAGCATGATTGAACAAAATTGCACGCGCAGTGAGCAGAGCAGAGTGGGAAATTAGAGGCCATTTCCAGCAACTCAATTGGAGAGGAAATCCGGACACGCTACGAACCAAACCAAACTCAAAAATTATTTCGGCTGCATTCGATTTCATCAAAAATCAAATCCCATGAGCTAGTATCCATTCCCCTTTCAGTTTAACCAACAAAACCTATGCTCGGTTAACTTATTTTCTGCTTGTCCATCGATAACCCGTTCAGTACAATCACCACGGCAGCTTTAACGAACGAAATCATTTCAGCAGCTCTACAATCACGACGGCATAACAACGAGATTAGATTCCCAGGTGCTCCCATGTCCCAAATAAGAGGCAATCAAGCAAGCGCCATACAGAGATACAGAGACCAAAAGCCTCTAAAGCGATCGATCCCACGCAGACGCAGCGAAGCAGCAAGCAAATCTGAGCACGCAGACGCGCAGCGGAGCAGCAAGCGAATCTGAGCGAGGGGGAAGGGGAAGAGCAGGAGCGTACGATGTGGATCGGCTCGGCCGCCTGCAAGCGTGGTCGCCTCCGGTTGGCTCCGCCTCCTCCTTGTCTCGTCTGTGGCTTCTATACTTGAGCTCGTCCAGGCCACAGCAGCGTCTCCGTCTCGGCGGGTAGGAGGAGAGGAGAGGCAAGGAGGGCGGCTCCGCGGGGTCGCATCTCCACCGTGCCCCTTGCGAGCCGCCTCCAGCCGCACGCACACGCCGACGCCATCCCTTCAGCGAGAAGAAAGCCAGCCAAGCAAGAGGCCTCGTCTTCTTCGCGGGCTCGCAGGCCTCCTCTAGTCCGCGGGCTAGCGGCCCACAGTGCATATGTGGCCAGGCCTCTCCTCCTCTTCTTCGAAGCCCACCCACGGTCCATGTGATAGGCCCACGAAGATAAAAACAGGCCGGCCATGTGGTGACCGATCCACCTTGCCGGTCGTCCGTGTTTTTCAAGCTATACGAAGACGAGTTTTATTTCATTTCGCAGTTCCTTGTTTGGGAAATGTACTTTTGAAGTATCGTATAAAATTGACAAGAATTGGATGGAAATATGCATGGGATCATGTACTTTGCTGACATGGAGCCATGGAGGCACTTTATGGAATACGGAGTACTGTAGAAACTGAACGGGATGCTGGGATTGGGTGGCGTAAATGGTCAGTCATGGTTTCTTTCTTGGCAAACAAGTTGATTTTTTAGCAATTGAAACGTGAGTGGTGTGGGCCCAAAGAGCGGATCTCTCTCTAGGCGGCATGGTGGGCAAGTACAACAGTGCAGACAGCTGTTGTCTTTTTAGCATAAACAGACAGCTTAACAGACAGCTTGTACAATTGGCTGTCTGTTTGGTTGTCTACATGATGATTAATTCACCATATGATAGAAAAACTAATGAGGATCTACTACATATATGATCTTTGTAACTTTTTTGTTGTATACATCAGATAATACAAAAACATGCAAAATATGTGGCTGACAAGTGGGACCCACGTTCCCAACCTTATCTTCCCCTTCCTCTCTGTCTCCGCACCGTCTCCCAGTCTCCACCCGACCACCGCAAGCTCTTCCCCCTCCTCCTCCTCTCTCTCTCCCTGTCTCTCTCCGGCGAGGGGCGGCGACCCCGGCGCTGCGGCGGGGCGGGGCTGCAGTGCGGCCGGCGAGGCCCCGCGGCGGAGCAGCCGGCGGCGAACGGCGAGGCTGCGACGCGCGGCCGGCGGCGGACGGCGAGGCTGCGACGCGCGGCCAGCGGCGGACGACGAGGCTCGCGGCGGGCGGACGGCCGGACGGCGGGGCTTGCGGCTGACGGGCCCGCGGCGGCCGGCGGGGCCCCGCGGCGAGGCCCAGTGGAGCTCAGTTCGGGCACGAAGGCCGTCCTCCCTCCGCCGATGCCGTCCGCTCGCGCAGGTTTGCCGATGTTGCCCACTTTCTCTCTCGCGCCACGGATGGAACGATTCTTGGCGCCATATTTCCGCACGGGATTGACCTGCGTCGTCGACTCAGCGTGCAACGGTGCTGAGGCTCGCCGATAAAGCCTGGGAGCACGAGCCCCCGTCGTCCTTTCACGAGACGACGGCGCGGGCGTCGCTAGGTGAGGGCGGGGGGTTTTCTGTAAAATCGTCGGCTTGCAGACGGGCGTTGTACGTGCCCGTGCAGTGGCGGTGCCCGGCCTCTGTCTGCAAAAGCAAGGTTGTTATGTGTGGGCCATGTATGTGAGTTGGACTAATTTGGGGCATCGAACAAAAAAAAAGGTTACGGTGTGTTTGGGCGGTTAAAACCCAAAAGGTTACTGCAGCAGGAGGGGAGGAGAGAAGCACGCAGCCGGCACCGCCAGTTCGCCACACGCTGGAAAGCCTGGAAGCAGTCGAGGCGTCGAGCAGAGCAGGCAGCCAGGCAGGGCAGGTAATTCTCTCATCTCGTGCTCGCGTTGCATTGTCCCTCTCCCCGTCTCGGGATCTCTCCTCAGATATTCCTCGATCCATCCTTCTTCCCAGATCGCGTCGCCGTCGTCGCCGTCGCGTCGCTCCATCCCCACCCACCCCAGCTGCGGCGGCCACCGACGGGACGCCGGGTGATCAAATCGCGATGGCGGACGACGCCTCCTCCACCGGCTCCAACGAGGTGGCGATCGTCGTGGACGAGATCAAGTGCGTTTGCTTTACCCATCTCGCTACGCCTTGTTTTAATTTCCTGCTGCGCTTTGGTTCCTCTGCTATGCTCGTCGCCGCCTGATGAAACAATTGGATAGTGGGAGATGTGTAGATGATCAATCCGCTGATTTAATCTACACGATGCGTGCTCTGCTGTTGATCCATCATTAGATATATGCTTGTCCCTACGTACTCAGATAAACTATTGCAGTGAAGCTAGCTAGTCGTCGATCAACTATATATCAAGCAGATGCTCCCCATTTCTGTTCATGTATACGTACTGACATACTGTCCCTCCCCTGAAATCTGAAATTTAAGGGAAACTCCATTATTCCTTGTGTCCATCCGGTTTTTATCGGTCGGTTGAATCAATTAACTGTGCACTCTCAGCTCCTAGCTCAATTACTAGTTCATTTAAGCAAGCTTCATTAGTTAGTAGAGATGGTTTTCTTAATGGTCCTATAGTAAAAACTTGCTTAATTGGACAAATGTAATATTGCATACACGTATGTGTATACTATATAGTACAGTGAGGTCATTGTCAGTTTGTCAGTACTAGTACATGGCAATCACATTGCACAGTTATTATTGCAGGATTGATATGCATGCTTGCTTAATTTTATTGTCTCCGAAAAAGAACTCAAAGTACATGCCTGGCTTGCGGATTGTGTTACTGATTCCATCAGCCTGCCTTGCGGCTTCAGTTCATGCATGCTCTGGCAATCTAAAATCTAATCACAGATGCCCGGCTAATATTTCATTCACCTCTTCTCTTGAAGCTATCATCTCTTCGTCATGTAATTGCACATATACTGCTCCATTGGTTAATGGTACTCCAATGGTAGATGTTTAACTAGCTTTCTATGGTTCATTGGATTCATAAATAATACTCTGCTGCAGGACCTTGTCCCCCGAGGAAGCCAGGCCATCGGTGCAAATGTTGGCCGGCCCAAAGCCAGAGAAGTAACTGTCTACCTACCTGAATTTAATCATCAGTTCCTCACTGAAACCTAGCTAGTACTGTAGCTCTTTGCCTCTTTACTCCGTACTGCAGTATGTGGGATGCGGACATGCGGTGCCCCGTGCCCGGGCCGGTTACTAAATTGCATGCGTGTGTGTGATCTGCTGCAGGTCCTTGTTCCCCGAGGAAGCCGGGGCATCGGTGCAAAAGTTGGCCGGCCCAAACCTGGAGGAGTAAGTGTCTAGCTGCCTGAATTTCATCATCAGTTTATAGCGTGCTCTTATATTAGATACGTTGCTTCGTCCGTTTGCTGGTGATTCTTTAGTGGATCACCAGCAAACGGACGAAGCAACGTCCACTGCAGCAGGGAGTTGGTGCCACTGGGGTTTGAGATTGACCGCGCGATCCTGGACACCCTGCTCAAGGCCAGACGCTGGGTTGACGCCGCTGAGCATGTGGCCAAGTCCCTCCTGTTACACAAGGACGGGCAGCACAACCTCACCGGCGCTCCTGTTAGTGTAGGTCCAGCAGATGACATGCTGCTCGAGCATCCCGAGCTCATCGTCCTTCGCCGCCAGCATGCTCTAGAGCTTCTGGGCGAGGGCAAGCGGGAGGAGGCGCAGGAATACTACAACTACAGTATCTTTGGTGCAGCATGCCGCGCGTCCCGCACTCCTCACCTGGACGCGCTGCTCTCCGATCTTGGGAAGACCATCGCGGCCGCAGTCACAGATGGGGTCCAGCCTGCAGATCTACCTCTGTAAGTCTGAATTTCGTTAATTTGATCCACTGGAGATCAACCATCTCTTTCAATTCTTGTGCATGCGCATATGGTGGCTTCTGCTCATGCAGTTTGTCTCTGCACTACAGGGACCTACCTGCTGAGAGGGGCAGGACTTGCAGAGATGTTAGGGACTATCTCAGAGTATACTTCCCGGACTTTGACAGGCAAGTTCAAATAAGCTAGCTGCCATATGCTGCTCCCTAGCTCCATGGCTCCATGCATGTGTTGGGATCCAAGATACTGAACTGATAACAAACAGATGCATGACGGCATGCAATGCAGGGGTGCTGAGGTGGCGTCAAGGAGCGTGCTATACGGAGCGGCGCCGTTCGGAGAGGTGGTCGGTGAGAAGCAGTACCGCTGCCTGGTCTGCCACCAGACGCTGAGCTTCCACAACATGCCGGACCAGCGCTTGACCGAGCACCTCCACGACTACTGCCAGGCCGTCACGCCGGCCGTCCGCCGCCGCCTCCCACGGGCGAACCGCCCGCCCTGGCACGCAGCATCAGAAGCCGCGCGCCGGCGCCGCTGACCACAAACGGAGGCGGCTCAAATAGCTATATCATCGAGATTCTAGTCTAGAGCCATGACATTGCTATATGCTGCTGAATATGCCAACTGCTGTTCAAGCGTACGTGCTACACTGCATAGCTGTTAAACTTTTGCAGCTAGCTGATACTCACCTTCTACCTAGTACCCAACTGTTGATCTAGCTCTACCACCCACTCCATGAACATAGGTGTTACTGTACTGTAAATGAACTACCTGTCGCTATCTCTTGAAGTCTTGATACAAGTTTTCTAGTTCTTCTCGGCCCTGCTTTCCGGTCTATAATTAAGAATGTGCAGAGAACCACTTTGCCTGAGGCCACCGCAAATAGTACACGATCTAGCATGGGTATCCAGCACAGGAATCAAGCAGATTGTCGCAAACGCAGTCGAATCTGATGGATGATCTCTGAACTAAATAACAATCATTGATTCAAACGGAGACACGCAGCAAAGCAAAGAAAGCAAGCAGAATAGGATGCACTAGCCTGATTATCAAGGCTCTTCTTCCTCTTCTTATTCGTCGTGGGCTCGAACCCACAGTTTAGTAGGCTGGGCCCAGTTTAGGTGGCTGGCCCACGATAAAGAGGGCACCGTGGTCGAGCCCATCTCTTGGCCCATGGATCCTGAGTAGAATAGTCGCTGGTATTCACGTAAACCGAATTACTGATGATGTCGTAGCTACAGAGATTCAAATGGTGCTAAAAAAAGTTACAGAGATTAAAAAATCTAATACGGTTCCCAACTCAAAAGAAACAACTGCAATCCATGAACAACTAGTCCCAAAAACAAAACTGTGCAGCAAGCTGAATAGAACAGAGTCCCAATTCCATCAACGCAAGTTCACCGGGTCAGAATCTAAGGAAACATGCGTAGCAGAATATACTAGTACAAAACAGGCACAACATATCTTCATCTACTTAGCACTCTTTCCAAAGCTGCTGCCACTTCGAAAATTCGGCATGGAACCCAGTCAAGCAAATGACTATGCACACGCCTTCTACTGCCCCCCATGGCGGTACAGGAGCAAGGACCGGTAGACAGCGGCGAGGTGCAGGAATACGATCAACAGAATCAGCAAGTCATCAACGAATCCAAAGAGCCCCAGCGCACCTGCAGAATGCAGAATCAAAGCCATGATGTGATATGAGTATATGATAGTTCTGAAAATGTTTGCGACAGCTGCATTACGATAGTTCTTGGGAAGATGGAACTTACTTTCTGGGAGAATGTCCACAGGGCTCAGCACATAAATTGCACTCAATGCAACCTACAAGTTTGAATCAGTCAGTATATCACATTCATATATGTTCTCATCCCTCACATCCATTGCACCGGGCGATGGTATGAAACTGAGGTTAGAAACAGCACAACCTGTTTGCTTTCCCAGTCTCAGTAACTTTCCAGAATAATATTAAATAAGAATATTGAATAACAAAATATTTAAATCCTGTAGGGCTTACCATCATCATCATCCGTGCCCTGAACACAAGTGGGAGAGTCCGCTGTGGATCCAGTAGTTCTCTGAACAGTCTTCGGATGAAAAAGGGTAGGTCTTGCAACCTCTGGAGAAAAAACACATAAAAACAGCGGTTTGTCAAAAATTAGGAGCTAAATGTTCTACGAAATTACATGACTAGATGCTAGAGATAAACATTTATAATTGAAACTACATTCATATGATTATACAACTCTGACAACTGTATTTTAGTTGAATTCCTTATACAGCTATGACAACTCCAATACCTACCTGTTATAACATCAACCCTCAAATCTAATGAACCCTCCAATTAACATGGGAATTTCTAGCTTTGTTGCAAAGAGTGTGTAGAAGCACCACATAGTTTTAATTATGCATGTCAAATATGGATTACTCCTGATAACACCAGGTGATAGTAGATGTGGTCTGGAAGAAAGAAAGCTAGTGACCAAATCAAAGTAATCATATGGTAACAGTACAGTCCATAAAAGTAACCATACTTAAGGCCCATGTACAGTGGTCGGATTTGTTGGATAGATAATTTCCCAACCATATATTATAAATCCTACTGGTGACTGGGGAAACTTGTGAATCAAGGAACATTACAGCAAGAAATATGTTTTGAAAACAATAAAAACCTCCTCTCAGACCTTGGTAAAATCTAATTTCTTATCAAGTAGTCGGGGCTCTATATTTTTTTTTCATTCAGGTGCTCTCTAACAATAATAGCAGTGTGGAAATATCAATCGTGACAATCATTACCAATCTCCAGTGTAGATTTTATTCTTGGAAGTACAGTGAGGAAATCGGTTTTGAAGGACAGTGTACAAACCTGAGTCAGGCTCCGTGGTGCTCCACCAAATATACAGTTATAGTGCTGAATCTCTCCTAAAATGCGGTTAACTTGTGGATCATCCTCCTGGTCTGATAAAGGAGCAGGTACCAGTAGGTTTATAAGGCGACGACAAATGGGACACTTGCAAGCCTGTACAGCAGGCCCATGATGCCAAACACGGATGATGCACTCTCCTGGAAAAGATCATCATATCACACCATTCAATAATAGAGGAGAAGGCAGTGAAGTTAGGTAGGTATTGCACAAGCTGATATTAGTACTACTTCACTAAATCGGGAAAGAAATGCCATTTCCTCTTTAGGTATGTGTGACCATCATCCGAAAGAAATGAACACAAGATCAGATAACTATATATCTTCTGTTGCCCCCAAAACAACTTATCCTACTCAGGTATGTTATTTTCCACATGCCCTCATCCGGTGCGCTAGTACAGAGTTCGTCATCTCATCGATATGTTATTTGGTTGGCTCAGGAATGGAGTTGAGTTTCAGCACTAGCTGCATAAATTGAAGTAGTGTTCATCGGTTGCATGAGATCTGGCCTCTCTACCATCCATACGTGCTGCCGACTCCCATTACCCTGACTTTATAGGTTCAATCTTTAGCAATTAGCATGGATTCGTGCTGCTGATTCCCATTACCCTGGGCCTATAAGTTCAATTGTTTCAGTACCCTAAACCCTCAGTTCGCATCAGCTCGTGCAGTTGATTCCTAAGCAGACTCTATGATAGAGAGATCACAGGCCAATTCTGGCACCCTAGTCGCGAATCGCACCAATTTAGCAAAACCTACAACATTCTCGACAACTCGAACCAATAGAATCCCTTCCTAGGATCCTAGTTTCTATCCAAAAAGCAAGCAGCCCCAAATCCATTCTTGACCGAGAATCTGATAGCTCCGCGTAGCCGGCCGCATCGGGTAACTGAATTTCTCTCCGCGCAGACGCATCGAGATAAAAACAAATCGAAATCGTCCGAAGGGGAAAAGGGACGGGGGAGAGGAAGAGGGACTTGCCACAGAACCAATGGGAGCAGTTTGCCTGGCACGGGATCCGGAAGCGGTCGTGGCAGACGGAGCAGACGTCGTCCTCCGGCGGGACGGCCGACGCCGACGAGGATGCGCTCATCTCTTCCCCTTCCCCCTCTCTGCCGCCCCACGGGAACGCGCTCGCGCTGCCCGCGCTATTTCCCTCCCTCCCGTGAAGTCGTCGGCGACTGGCCGGGCCGACTGATGGGTGCTCGCTTTGCCCGGCCACTCGGTGAGGTATCTCAGTCGTTCGATACGAGGCGACGAAGACGCCGACGCTAAGCAATCTTTCATTTCACCACGATTAACGAATTTTAAAACTATTAGAATGGTTTTTACGAAAAAAAGACTATTAAATTATGACTTCCGCAGGCCAGGTACGGCCCGCATGCACCAGCCCAGTCTGATTGGGCCCATGTACGACCCGCACAAATGTTCCAGATTTTTTTTTGCCACATATTCATCGAACAATGGAATCTCATGGTCCGAACAACATATATACAGCCATACAGAATGTGGTACAAGGAAATGCTAAAAGCGAGCCGTAAGCACCACCGAAGGAGCAATCTCCGAAACTAGGACGGAAGATCAAATCCAACAAACAGTGGAGTACACAAGATTTCAGTTCACCTCTTAACAAAAGGAACATCATGAGGATTTTTATTCAACAAGACATTATTGACTGCTGTAGTGTCGCAACCTCTCTACAACGTTTCTTAGTGATCCAGTACAAGCCAAAACTAAAGCTAAAAGTTTACAAGTCAAATTTCCAAGCAATATTGTTCATGAAAACAGCGGCCATTTAGCATCGCCCATTGCATAAGAGATGATGTTCCTCTTCAGTGGTGATATGTACTGGGCACCGTGGAAGGCAGCAGCTCTCGCTACATTCAGGGGTCCAAAATCAACAGAGTACATCTTCTGGAAACCATCAAGCACTGCTATCATCGCCACATTGGCGGCCTTCCGTTCCTTCTCATACCGTTGTAGCAAAGTCAGCTGACAAAGGAAAAGGAAATATAAGAATAGGATCGATTATAGTTGATCAAAAATCAGGATATGATCAATCACAAGAATGGTCCAGATGGAGCAGGGTCAATTCTACTATGAAGTTTCAACGGAAAAGACAAAAAATAAGATACTTACATCGCCAACATCTGAGCCCACAGAAACTCCTTCAGCAATAACTTTTGCTAAAGCAGCAGCATCACCAAAGCCCAAGTTGACACCTTGGCCGGCTAAGGGGTGGACTGTATGAGCAGCATCTCCAACTAAGGCCAGCCTTTTTGAAACATAATCATGGGAATGCATCAACGACAATGGAAATGCCATTCTCTCAGAGACTACACCGGTTGCTTTTGGTGGTACTTCAAAACATTCTTTTGTAGATGCTGCAGTGTTCGCAATGCCAGAAAAGAACTTTTCCATGTAATGGTCAAGAGCACTAGAGCGAGGATGCGGACCATAACCAAAATCTAATGCCTGGTTGACTGACTTCACAAACTCTTCAGGGCTCATTGACTTATGGCGCAGTGATTCCTCCGGGCTCATTGTCCATACAATGTTGCTAAAGTTATTGCCTATTGGGAGTAGTGCGATTGGACCAGAAGGGAGAAACCTCTGCCATGCACAATCATTTTCCACAACATGCTCCACTGTACAGATGATTGCACTTTGCGGATAACTCCACCCAGTTGTTTTTATGCCTGCAATCTGTCTAACATTGGACTTGGAACCATCAGCTCCTATCTGCAACAAAGTTTAAAATAATATTGAGGAAATGAAGCAAAACAAAGTTCAAAACCATGCAAAAGAAGGTAAATAAGCAATTACCACCAATTTGGAATATAAACTCCTTCCATCAC
Organism: Echinochloa phyllopogon; assembly: GCA_033239725.1. NCBI lineage: Eukaryota > Viridiplantae > Streptophyta > Magnoliopsida > Poales > Poaceae > Echinochloa > Echinochloa phyllopogon. Next base: position 1,146,652 of record BTCW01000009.1, on the reverse strand, counting down.
TGAGGTCAAGTTTAACTAAATTACTGCGATGTAACTCTTCTGTAGCATGACTGACAGATAATGGTTCACTTGATGTTGGCTTCATTCCTCCTTGTTTGCTCTTTGATGGGAAAGTAAGAGACTCCAATCTGGTAGGATATATCACACTTTCGATGTCATCCAATTCTTCCTGGTCATGGAAACATTTCTAAGCATCAGACTAAGCTGAATATTTTTCACCGAAAAAAAAGGCATGTTAACAAGGAGAATCTGGGCTAAGCTACACCAAATTACAACTTCCTTATGTTCTTGGTTGTTTGAAATTATCTTACTATACTACATACCTGTAAGAACTTCATATTAAAAAAGATGTATGTATTGCTATTGTGTACGGGTAACAAAATGGAATATATGGGCTCTAGGCAGCACAAAAGCAAGCTCATCCTTCTGCTCACCAGAAGATTTACTTTGATATAAAACAGTGTAAAGGGTTCATGAAAAGACAAACCTGTAAGCGCAAGAGCAGTGAGTTGCAAAGCACCTTGTTCTCCACCACGCATCTAAACAATGCAAATAAAAATGAAAATATATGATCATATGAACCACTAAAAAAACAGATCAAACAAATTACAGCAACTTTTGTTAAAGCATACCCAAGGTATTCTTTGCCCACATCGTTTGCATTATACCTCGTGTATCCAAGTCCAGTGTAATCCCACACCTGCCATTATAGTAAGCAAAGTATCCAGTATTATAGTTATTACTAAAGTAGAGCATCAATCCCATTGTGTGTTTCTGTGCAAATAACTGAGGAAAATAAGAAAAAGAAGGCAAGTACTAATGCATACACTAACAGCCTGGGATGCTTAGAGAATATGAAAACATCTAATTCAGACCAGCTATCTTCCAAAAACACCTAAGCTTCCGTATTATCTGTAGTCATAAATGAGATTTGCCAGTAAGAAAAAGCATAATAGAATTATAGTAATGTCTTTAAGTTCAAATTGGAAACTAAGCTGGACAGCTTTTTGGATACCTTAGACTTGCATGCCCCATTTGTATTTCTAGCATAATTTAAAGCACCCAATAGATGAATTCAATTGTTTAGTTAACTAAGTACAAGCTCATCACTAACTTGGCATCTAATCAGCAAAGTTCAAAGTACAAATGCAAACAAGAATATGTTCGGTCAAAAGAGGCAGAAGGTGAAAAATAATGTGCATACATTACGAAATAAATTGTCTCTAGATAAATGCATGTAATCTCACCTGCATTTTACCAAAGAAAGCATGTCTTTGCTGTTGAACATGATCCCATGCGCCAATATCTGCCATATTAATGAGTACACAAATGAGGAATATTACAATAATACGCTATTGTTTCCATAGAGAAACAAGCTGCGAACATACAAAAAGGTTATACGTCGGCCAAAGTGTTGCTGCTGGCACAATGAAACATAAACAATAAAGGAATGACACAATAATAAATTGATGACAATAATGAATGGTAACTTTGTCACTGCTGTGATGACGCAGAAACTTTGAATATGGTGGATCAGCAAGCCATATTTTTGGCATGCTTGTTTCGTGTGAAGTAGCCTATCACCAACAATATCCACGGGATTCGAAGTTGAGCAAAACATTGAATGGGGATAAAGCTAGTAATGAACTACTGGATATTGGAAGCTGATGACTGCGCAAAATGATGCAGAAACATAATGCAAATACAAAAGGAATGCTTTACCATATTTTCGAATTTGGCAAGCCATTTGTGGCAGCAAAGCTTTTCGCAAAATTTGTTGCAAGATATGGATAGAAAATGAGTGAGTAACAGCTGGGTTCTGAGTTAATAAAGGGTGGAAAGCTACAAGTGAAAGCCTGAAACTGTGAACCAATCCCTGAATAAGTTGAGTGAACTGGCAAGACTTTTGTTTTGGCGAACTGTGGTAATGAACCAAATGCCCCCGTTACTATCTAATGCAGTTATGTTATACAGTTCATCAATTTAAAAGGTGGCACAGTTGCATAAATACCTGCCTAAACAACATGGAATGTCGATCTAGATGAAATGTCACCCTTAGACACAAGACAAACTCGAACTCCTTAACCCAAATATCATTACAGGATGAGACATAGCCGAAAGTAAGCAACACGAGTCACATATATGATCCAGAACCAGAATCATACCTTTGAAGAAGGATATGGTTGCAGGAGTAACAGTACTGACCCTAGAATCGGGTATACTGTTTTTAGTCAGGTAATTTCTTGACTTCAGTGCAGGGTTGCTATCGATAATGGCGACTCTGAGATGTTTCGTTAATGGCATATTGGCTGCATACAGGATATACAAGCATGTGAGAAATTACAAACTTTATACATCACATACAAGGTACATGATACAAAAGGTGCATGCCCCTTTTAACAAAAAACTGAATGAACAAAATGAAACTGCTGCTGGTAAATATTTCGCACTCTTATTAATGGAACAAGGAAGGTAGTCGTAATCCCAGCATCAATTGGCAGTCAAAACTAATCGCAAGGTGCCAAACTCATCAACAACTTAAACGGCTGGAGAAAGCACAAGAACAGCAATACCTACACAATGCACAAGCAACAGCCAATCCCACCATGCCTCCACCAACGATAGCAACATCGAGCACATCAGGCGCAGCCTTCACGCCACCGACCTCCTGGGTGCGACCCTACACGTTCGTCGAGAGAAATCAGTTCTGGCACGCGCGCTAGGGGCATGAAACCTCAATTCCACCCCCACGGTGCAATCACAACCCCTAAACCCAACAGTACCAACCGAAACTCAGAGAGAGAGAGAGAGAGAGAGAGAGAGAGAGGCACGGAGGGAGAGGGTTTATGGGGGATACCTGCGAGCTAGGCGCCCCGCCGGCCGCCGCATCCGCGCGCGAAGCCGGCGCGTCGCAGAAGGCCCTGGCGAGCGGCCGGATCCGGTTCGCCGCCGCCGCGAAGCATCTGTTTGGGAGGAGAGGAGAAGACGGGAGTCAGCGAGTAAGCCCGGAAGGGGGCGAATGGCGAAGCGCGGTGCGGGAAGCGAGACGGGGGGAGGGATGGATCACGCGCCGGCGCACCTTCGCCTGGAGGAGAGCATGGCTGAGACGGCGGAGGCGCGCATCGGCGTCGTCGGTCGTCGGCGACGAGGGGAGAAACGGTGGGCGCCGTGGAGGGCTCCTGCGCCGTGCACCGGTGGGGGTATTTCGGCCTGTTGGGTTGGGCTGGGCTGGGCTCTTGTTTAGCTGCGTCAAGCAGCCCAAACGAAAGGAAGAAGTTTAATGGGCTTGATGCCTTCGCAGCAGCATTCAGACCGTTTCTTCTTCTTTTTTGTTTGACCAGCCGCTTTCAGAGACGACGTCACACAATTCACCCATGGGCAAGATGCAAGAAAGTGCTCAGGGCATCACAGGGCAATGTGGCGAGAAATCAAAGGGAGCTGGCGATAGGATAATTGTCAAAATCACGACAGGTATATGGGTGGAAATTCAACGGGGGCAGCTGTCGCACTGACAGGTGGTGTTGACAGTGTAAAAAGAGTCCAACAAAGACCACGACCCAAACTGGAGTTATCGATCGCCGTTGGAACTTCCCCTACGTAACAGTAGCCTCTTTACAGCCGCGATACCACCGTCAGCAAATACCAGTCAATAAACACATGGAAACGGCAGCGCCTTTCAAGGAAACCTAAACATCCTGCACGATCCCAGCTGAATCGCCGCGTTCTTTCCTTTAACACCAGCCAGGAGCCAACAAGCTAAACCCCGATCACTCAGTCAGGAGGTCTCATCAGGTGTAGCTTAAAAAGAAAGAAGAATAGGCGGATCGGAGAGCAATAATCACCGAGGGCGGCGGACGGCGGACCATGCCTATATAATAGAGGAAGCCCCTCCCCTACCGTCACGGCAAGGCGCGGCGCCTCCTCTGCCTCTTTCACACAGAGCACAGCTGCACAGCACTAGCTACTACTAGCGGTGACGACGCCTGACGGGGCTCGAGACCATGGCCATCCCGCTCCAGGGGAAGGACAACGGGAAGGGCGGCGGCGGCGGGGTCCATGCGGGCAGCAGCGACGGCGACCAGCCGTCGGTGGCGGCGGAGCTCCGCGCGCTGTGGGGCATGGCGGCGCCGATCACGGCGCTCAACTGCGTGGTGTACCTGCGCGCCATGGTGTCCGTGCTCTGCCTGGGCCGCCTGGGCCCGCTCGACCTCGCCGGCGGCGCGCTCGCCATCGGGCTCACCAACATCACCGGCCACAGCGTCCTCTTCGGCCTCGCCTCCGGGCTCGAGCCCCTCTGCGCGCAGGCCTTCGGCTCCCGCAACCACGACCTCCTCACCCTCTCCCTCCAGCGCGCCGTGCTGCTCCTCTTCCTCGCCGCGCTCCCCATCGCGCTGCTCTGGCTCAACGTCGGCCCCATCCTCGTCGCGCTCGGCCAGGACCCGGCCATCTCCGCCCCCGCCGCCGCCTACGCGCGCTTCGCGCTCCCGGACCTCGCCGCCGGCGCCGTGCTCCAGCCGCTCCGGGTGTACCTCCGCTCGCAGGGGATCACCAGGCCCATGGCGGCGTGCTCGGCGATCGCCGTCGCGCTCCACGTCCCGCTCAGCGCCGCCCTCGTCTTCGGCCTCGGCCTCGGCGTGCGCGGCGTCGCCGCCGCGCAGGCGCTCACCAACACCAACATGCTGCTCTTCCTGCTCGCCTACATCCGGTGGGCGCGCGCCTGCGACGACACGTGGAGGGGGTGGGCGCGCCCCGCCGCCGTCGCCAGCGGCCTGCCGGCGCTCGCCAGCCTCGCCGTGCCCAGCTGCGTCGGCGTCTGCCTCGAGTGGTGGTGGTACGAGGTCGTCACCGTCCTCGCCGGCTACCTGCCCAACCCCGCCGCCGCCGTCGGAGCGGCCGGGGTGCTCATCCAGACCACCAGCCTCATGTACACCGTGCCCATGGCGCTCGCCGCCTGCGTATCCGCCAGGGTAAGTAAAAAATATATATCCTTGATTATTGCTTTAACCCAGCATCTTATTCTTCCCTGCATCACCGTTCACCAAATTAAGAGATTTGTTAACTTGGGCTGTGACGGCTTAGTTGTGCAGGCCACACGTTTTTTTTTTTTTGTCCATTTTGTTCCCTTCCTTTTCCTGATGTCGACTGAAATTCAAAGATTCCAGCACCCTAACTTCGATCTGCTTCCAGCGTGCAAAAGGAACGTCTGTTGAACTGACGAAACATCTGAATTCTCTACATGCTCTTCCTTTTCAGATTTGTGGACAATGCATTTTTATAAGTTTTTAACGAGTTTTAGCAGTGCATAAAGTTCGTAGAGCCTTTTAGACTTTTAGTTGTATATAGGCAATAGGCATGGCATAGCATGCAGCCACACTCTTTATCACGCCAAAGTCACCAAAGTAAACAAAAGTAACAATATGTGCATGGTGAGTCTGCCCTCTCCTACCATTGCCATCTTCCACATCAGCGGGCAACATAAATTGGCCTCCACAAGTGTGGTGCACGCTCCATATTTTGCGTGCCACGCCATGCCCCGCTACCACGTTAGCACACTCCTTTCTTGCATCCATGTTCCATGCATATATACTAGGATACAACAAGAAAAAAAACCCTACATGTTTTACGTTTTTCATTTCGAAAAAAGATAGTGCATGGAACATGTTGGTGTTCAATGTGTTTCATGGCGGTGTTCACTTCCATGAAAAGGGAATATGAATTTGGATGAAAATATCACATCGAACACTGTAGCGCATTATAGCATTTTTCGTTTGTTTGTGGTAATCATTGTCCTACCATGACCTAACTAGGCTCAGAAGATTTGTCTCGTCGTGTACATCAAAACCATGTACTTAGTTTTTTATTTATCTATATTTAATGCTCCATACATGAGGAGAGAGATTTGATGTGATAGTGAATAGTAAAGTTTAGAGAGAGAAAGTTTGGGGAAGTTTGGATTTGAAGGAAAGCGAACACCGACCATGTTTACACGAAGCCAAGCACACGAACCATCGCGATCCCTTGTTTGGTAGATTCCAGGTTTCCTCATTTTTTACCCCATCCGTGAAAGTGAAAGTTACGTACTCCAAATTTACACAAGGGGCAACGACAGAGGCTATAAGTTTTGTTTCTTCCACGATTGGTCGCTGGTCTCCTCATGTCACTGTGTTTGCATAGTGCAAAACAGTGCCAGCCACTGGTGGCCGCCATGAATCTACTGCGCAGCACGAGCCGTCCGGCCACGTCTTGCCCTGCTGCTCGCTGCAGCGCGCTGTTCAGATTGATTTTTACCCTGTTGTGTTCCAAGAAAAGACAAGAATTGCTCGCACGCCAACCACATAATCCATAGGGCGAACAGTGGTAAAAATCTCGGCGGAACAGTGTTTATTTCCTGTGCTCTGCTCTGCTCTGTTCTGTGTTGATTTGATCCATGAGCACGTGAACACCTACAAGGCCTTTGGTTGTTCTTGGTTACTGTATTACGGATGGTGATGGTGACATGGTTATTTGCAGGTGGGCAACGAGCTGGGCGCCGGCAAGCCCCGGCGAGCGCGGATGGCGGCGATGGTGGCGCTGTGGTGCGCGCTGGCGGTGGGCATGGTGCACCTGGCGTGGACGTCGGCGCTGAGCCGGCAGTGGGTGGAGCTGTTCACGTTGGAGCCGGCGGTGGTGCGGCTGGCGGCGGCGGCGATGCCCGTGCTGGGTCTGTGCGAGCTGGGCAACTGCCCGCAGACGACGGGGTGCGGCGTGCTCCGCGGCACGGCGCGCCCCGCCGTGGGCGCGCGCATCAACCTCCTCTCCTTCTACCTCGTCGGCACCCCCGTCGCCGTGTACCTGGCGTTCGGCGGCGTCGGCGGCGCCGGGTTCAGCGGGCTCTGGTACGGGCTCCTCTCGGCGCAGGCCACCTGCGTGGCGCTCGTGCTCGCCGCCGTCGTGTGGCGCACCGACTGGCAAGTGGAGGCCATGCGCGCCAAGAAGCTGGCGGGCCTGGAGCTCACGACGGCCGGCGGCGGCGGCGGCGAGGAGGGCAAGCGGCTCGTGGCCGGCAACGGCGAGCCGGCGGAGGACGTGTAGAGTGGTAGCTAGTGTAGGCGGCGCGTCGTATCGGTGACGACGACGGCAGCAGACCTGGCAACGGAGTTGAATGGCCTTTTACTGCAAAGGTGTAGCTGCTTTGTGTGTGTGGTGTGCGGCGTGCGGGGGCTAGACACTAGTACGTTGTAGTATAGCTTAGATTAGGGATAGCTGACGACGGAGAGCGTTCCGTTCCGTTCCGTTGGTAGCCGCGAGCGCATTGATTTGCTACGGGAACGAACGGGGCATGGTGGTGGCTGTCGCGGCTTTCAACTAGCGCCGCGCCTGCAAGTTGATTGCTTCTAGCAGCAGCAGCAGCAGCAGCGGAGCAAGTGGTGGTGGTGGACATGTTGCCTCGACCGGCCTGGTTGACGCTGGCTGGCCGGGAAAATGACCTAGCTAGCGAGCTCCATCAGCTACTGACCTCTCGCCTCTGCACATCATATGTGAATTCATAATGCTAGAGCTACGTACATGTTCACTTGAGACTTTTATTCAAAAAAAAAAACATGTTCACTCACTCGAGAATGGAGATAACGCATGGGATGCAAGGAGAAAGGAGGCTGTGTTTGAGCTTGCGAGGTGCCTGTCCATCACCTATCGCCTGCCAGTGTGTAGTGCACTAGGCAGCAGAAGAAGCCAGATGCCATCGATTGCCGATCGAGTGAGTGATGGATCACATCTATGCGTGATCGTAATCGGTCGATCGATCGGTCCCCGTTGGATTGGCTGCTTTGTGAGAGATAAAGCCGCTTTCTGATAATATTCCCCTTTTGGGAGGACAGACAGCGTCGCCGTCGCCTTTCTCGCGGCTTTGCCTTGCATCGGTCGCTGTACGCGTGTGTAGCTAAAAGCTTCGGAATTCATGTCGCGAGGATTAACGGCGACAACGACGGAGGGAGGTCAAGAGGCCGCGGGCTCGCAGGTCGCCGCACGCACGAACACAACACCTCAGGTCTGCTTCGGCAGTTTTCTCGGCGACTCGACAGCGTTTGTATTTACTTGCGTGTGCGTATGTCTTCAATTCGTGGGATGAGGATCGACGACCTAGTATCTGCTAGCTGTTGTCAACCAGTGCTGCCGACCAGGGCGAGCATCCGAGATATTACGTCGCCGTCCTCGTTTCCCGACCGCAGCAGCAGCTGCTGCTTGTGGGCTGCTAGAGTTCCAATATTTAAAGACGTAAATTTTCATTATCTCTATGAGCATCCACTTATCTGTGCGACTGATGCCTTCAAAGAGTATATTGCGGGTTAATTTTGAGAATACATCTAAAAAATGCAAACATCCATGCTGAGTCCATGACTCGAAGAACCAAACTATTTTTAGGTCACACCACAATAAATAAATCTTATCAAAGGATTTTTGGATTTTGTAAGCTTCGTTTATTTTTGGATTTATTGACATGTTTTTGCATGAAGCTCGTATAAATAAATTGCCAAGAAGGAGAACAGCCCTATTGCTATTTGAATAAAACACTTGGAAAATTAATATTGGATAGCAGCATGGTGCAGTGCAATGGCATGGCAGCTAGCTAGCTGATGGGTGCATCAGCCTAGCTAGCTCGTGCCGTTGACGATCACGAGCCAAGCCAAAGGAAAGAAATCCGTTGTGCAGCCAGTTACGCGTCCACGTCGGGTCTGCTCGCTCACACATTCGCTGATGACGACTGGTGAAGGCATGCAAGCGGCCAACGCATTCGCAGTCTGCAAGCAAGGCAAGGCTAGGCTAGTTGACGTTCGGACCCGGCTCTGCACACACACGTACCTGTCAGCAGGAGTCTGCAGGTTAGGCCTTGTTTAGATCCCAAATTCACCTCCCAAATTTACTATGTAAAAAGAAGATTCTCCGTCACATCAAAATGTCATAACATGTATGGAGTATTAAATGTAGATGAAATCAAAAACTAATTACACAGTTTTGTTGTACTCTGCGAGACGAACATTTTGAGCCTAATTAATCAATTTTTGGACAATTTTTCGCACATGCAAACGAAACGCTACAGTGGCCGGCCTGACGCGCGTCAGGCCGGCCAGTCCCAAATCGGCCGGAATCGGTGGTGCCAATTCGGCATCCGAACACGGCCTTAGTGTGGCAAGTATATATCCATGCTCGACAATCATAAAATCTCAGATATCTGTCAGGTGCCAATATGATGAGTCCATGACGGACGACGTTTCGTGGACACGATTAAGGAGTGGATCTCCACGACACGCTGGCACACTGGTGGATGCGCAGGATGAAATCGCCCAAAGATAATGAATTACCAAAACTGTTAGCCACTTATATATAATGAAATTGGTGGGAAAATAATGTCTTGTAGCGAGATCTTCTCCTATATGACTATGAGTGAATAGTGACGTGTGTACGTGTGGGTGTTCCTTGTATTCACAAAAGGGAAAAGGCTAGAGGACCCTTTGCTTTATAACAGATCTCTTTCAATTTAGTAATGGAAGTATGGGGTGTCATAGTTATTTGCTCAATCTCCTTTTTTGTGGGCAAGCTCAATCTCTCTACCTACCTACTTAAAAGATAAAACTAGCTAGGGTTAGCTGCTTGCTGTTGAGGAAAAGACAGCACCCGTGAAAGACGCATAAGAGGAGAATGTAGGGAGACACGTACAAACGCACACGCTGAGCAAAACACAATGGACAGTCAATGATCGTTCTAATTGGGCAGCACTAACATGATGCGGATCCTTGATTGGACATGCTGCTGAGTGAAAGCTACTAGTCAAGCACTCTAGTGATCACCTAATCAAAAAGATCTCTCCTGCTGGGATTTGTAAACGAAACAACTCCAGACACTGCACGATGTCATTATTCTCTGCTTGGACTGATGTTTGACTGGTTGTTGCTAAATCCAGCAAGTTTCGCGTTGCCGGTTTGCTAGTGTTGCCGGTTGCACTTCTAAGGAAACAACAACCCTGAGATTGCATATGTGATTTATTTGAAATTTTATATAACGTCCTTCTTATTTTTAGATTTATTGGATCTTTTTATTCGAAAATCCTGTTTATAAAAGGTGTATATATTCAGAACATGATGTGTTTTCTTGTCATTGATGAGAGAGTCTATATATGGATCTATCTGAAATTTTGTAATGCAATGTGCTCTATCTTTAGTTTTATTGATGAGATTTCTTGACGCTTAATAAAAGGAAGTGTTGGGGAAAATAATGTCTTGCAGCGTGATGTTTTTACGTATTAGAGCAGGTGCGAATGGTGGTGGAAGTACGTACGTGTGGGTGTTCCCTGTAATCACAAAGGGGAAACAAAAGGCTACGGCCCTAGCCTTTATACAAGTATAAGAGATCTTTTGCAGTTTAGTAGTGGAAGCATGGGGTGTCATGGTTTTCTCAACCCTCTCTCTACCTAACAAAACTAGGGCTAGCTTGCTGTTGATGAAAGCCCAGCACCTTGGGACACATCAGAGGACAAGGAAGCACTGAAACGATGCGGATCCTTGATCCGGGATGCTGCTGAGTGAAAGCCAAGCACTCAGTGGATTACCTACAAACCCTGCCGGAGCTAGGAGACAGACGTACACTGGAACGGAGCAGCTACAGGCGCCATGGCTGACGATGGTTGCTAAATCCAGCAAGTTCAGCGTTGCCGATTGCAACCGCGATCCGCCGGGATCTTTGACTCTTTTCCCTTTTACGGCCTTGGGCTCGGCTGGACGCGCACGATTCACGGCCGGGGTGCGCAAGCCGACGGTGCTGCAGATACAGAGGCGAAGGAATTCGGGAATTCAGATTTGGAGAGGACGAGGCATTATGCATGGTGGTCTCCCCGGGGGTGCTACTGCTCTGTCAGGGTTTCGTATCTTATGCCACCTTGTGTCGTGGACTCTTGCATCGAACTAGCAAGGCGTAATCCGGATGAAAACAAGTTAGATTGCATACGACAAGGTGTCTTGTCTTTTGCTTGAACTGTTTGTGTTGTGTTCATTGCGTAAGGCATCTATCTACTATCTATCCATCTATTATCTATTATCTTATTACAACGGAAGCAAAAGGAGCCACCAGATTCGCCGAGAGGGCCAAAAAATTCTCACGTTAATCTAAAAAAGAGAAAAATATATGCCGTCGGATTTTATGAACATCTAACGGTCCATATTATTTTGTTAATCTAAAAAAGAAGAAAAGAATATAGGCGATATATATTATACCATTAATATAAAAAAGAGAAGAATATATGTCGTAGGATTAGATGAAGATCTAATCGTCTATATTATTCCGTCCGCCTCCACCCTCCATGGTCACCGCGCAGCCGTCCGTGGCCGCCACTGCACAGCCGTCCGTGGCCGCCACTGCACAGCCGTCCGTAGCCGCCGTAGGAGGCTTCCACCGTCGCCGCGAGGTCGTCCTTGGCCGCCGCGAGAGCCCTCCACCGCCGCGCCCGGGCGTCCGTGGCCGCCGTGGGAATCCTTCGTTGTCGCGGCGCGACCGTCCGCCGCCGCGAGGTCATCCACCACCACGGGATAGAAGCAAAAGGGGGCCACCAGATTCGCCGAGAGGGCCAAGAAATACCCACGTTAATGTAAAAAGGAGAAGAATATATGTCGTCAGATTTTATGAAGATCTAACGGTCCATATTATTTTGTTAATCTAAAAAAGAAGAAAAGAATATAGGCCGACGGAACGAAGATCTGACGGTCTATATTATTCCGTTAATATAAAAAAGAGAAGAACATATGTCGTAAGATTTGATGAAGATCTAATGGTCTATATTATTCCGTCTGCCGCCACCCCTCCATGGTCACCGCCCAGCCGTCCGTGACCGCCATTGCACAGCCGTCCGTGGCCGCCACTGCACCGCCGTCGGCTTCCACCGTCGTCGCGAGGTCGTCCTTGGCCGCCGCGAGAGCCCTCCACCGCCGCTCCCGGGCGTCCGTGGCCGTCGTGGGAATCCTTCGTCGTCGCGGCGCGACCGTCCGCTGCTGCGAGGTCATCCACCGCCGCGGGATAGAAGCAAAAGGAGCCACCAGATTCGCCGAGAGGGCCAAAAATTTCCCACGTTAATCTAAAAAAGAGAAAAATATATGTCGTCGGATTTTATGAAGATCTAACGGTCCATATTATTTTGTTAATCTAAAAAAGAAGAAAAGAATATAGGCCATCAGATTTTACGAAGATCTAACGATATATATTATTCCGTTAATATAAAAAAGAGAAGAACATATGTCGTAGGATTTGATGAAGATCTAATCGTCTATATTATTCCGTCCGCCGCCACCCCTCCATGGTCACCGCGCAGCCGTCCGTGACCACCACTACACAGCCGTCCATGGCCGCCACTGCACAGCCGTCCGTAGCCGCCGTAGGAGGCTTCCACCGTCGCCGCGAGGTCGTCCTTGGCCGCCGCGAGAGCCCTCCACCGCCGCTCCCGGGCGTCCGTGGCCGCCGTGGGAATCCTTCGTCGTCGCGGCGCGACCGTCCACCGCCGCGAGGTCATCCACCGCCGCGGGATAGAAGCAAAAGGTGCCACCAGTTTCGCCGAGAGGGTCAAGAAATACCCACGTTAATCTAAAAAAGAGAAGAATATATGCCATCAGATGTTATGAAGATCTAACGGTCCATATTATTTTGTTAATCTAAAAAAGAATAAAAGAATATAGGCCGTCGGATTTTACAAAGATGTAACGGTCTGTATTATTCCGTTAATATAAAAAAGAGAAGAACATATGTCGTAAGATTTAATAAAGATCTAATGGTCTATATTATTCCGTCCGCCGCCACCCCTCCATGGTCACCACGCAACCGTCCGTAACCGCCACTGCACAGCCGTTCGTAGCCGTCGTAGGAGGCTTCCACCGTCGCCGCGAGGTCGTCCTTTGCCTCCGCGAGAGCCCTCCACCGCCGCGCTCGGGCATCCGTGGCCGCCGTGGGAATCCTTCGTCGTCGCGGCGCGACCGTCCGCTGCTGCGAGGTCATCCACCGCCGCGGGAACCGCCCGTGCGCCTTCGGTGCTCGGAGTCTGGCCGCTCCGCGCGCCGATGGAGGATGGCGATGCTGAAGGCTTCCAGTCAGGGAGACCGGCACTCCTCGCTGTGCCGCCACCACTAGGGAGTGGGGGAGATAGAGGGAGAGAGATAGAGTGGGGAAGTGGTGGCGTCGATGAAAGAAAAAGAGAAAAAAATGGGTAGGCTTAGGTATTGGTAGTTGGTATTATAATATAAGATATAGAGAATAACGGGCGTAGAAGAAATTGATATAAATGGGAGAATCTTAATGACTAGGCAGGAATATTTCTTTTAGAGGATGAGAATAGAGTACGACGAATGCGGACAGTCTGAAGCCACATGTGCCCTTCCACGTTCCTCTATATAGGAGGCAACGTTCAACAATGAGCGGAGGACAAAAATATTGATCTGCACGTGTACCTGATGAGAGGTGCTCGGATTTATGGCGTTCAACAAGGTTGTAAGTACAACAGGAGAGAACGATTCTCCCTGTCTGAAGGGAGCGAATCGCTGTAGGGATTGAGCACCATGGCCGCGCTCAGCACTCAGTGTCTTTGCCAACGCAAGTGGAAAATCATCAAACGGTTTACCCGCGCTCAAACCCTTTTGATGGAGTTTGTTAACGAGTTAGTGCAAGAAGGTGTAGAGAGAGGAAAAACAAAAAAAAGAATATATGTCGTTCGCGGCCGCCACTGCGCAGCCGTCTGTGGCCGCCATATGAGGCTTCCACCGTCGCCGCGAGGCCGTTCGCTACTGCCGCGGAGCCCTGCACTACCAATGCCACCCGGTCGTCCGAGGCTGCCGCGGGAGTCCTTCGTCGTCGTCGTCCGACCGTCCGCCGCCGGGAGGTTGTCCACTGCCTTGGGAGCCGTCTGGGCGCCTTCGGAGTTTAGAGTCCGGTCGCTCCGCGCGCTGCCGGAGGACAGCGGTGCTGAAGACTGCCAGCCAGGGAGACCAACACCCCTCACCGTCGCCGCCGCCACTAGAGGGGGGGAGATAGAGGGAGAGAGATATAGTGGGGGGAGTGGTGGCGTCGGTGAAGGAAAAGAAGAAAAAGAGATGGGTGGGCTCATGTGTTGTAGTTGGTATAGAATATGAGATATAGAGAATAACGAGTGCAGAAGAAATTAATATAGAGGAGAGAATCTCAATGATTAGCAGAAATATTTTTTAAGAGGAAGAGAATAGACCACGACGAGTGCGGACAACTTGAAGCTCCCTATCCCAAATTTAGAAAGTCCAGGAAAAAAATTACACTCCAGTAGGCCCTCTACTTGCCCCCCCCCTATTTAGGTAGCTTCCAAATCTACCCTCCACTCTCAGGGGTCTATAGAAAAGCCCTATATTTATGAGGGCTATTACTAGAGTTATAATATTTTTGTGGCCCTTATAAAATAGAGGTGGTCTACATTTAGTATTTGAAGAGTCTGGTTTAATAGGTATTGGTGGAGTTAATCTTAATAATATAATGTTAGTATCATTTTAATTGAAATAAAAATAATACACAATATTGGTTTTTTTGTAAGATCTAGAAATCTATGTTAACCCTTAAAGTCCACTGATTATAGTAAATAAATAGTTAAATTCTAAATTAAATGAATAAAGAAATTATAAGTTGATCAAAGAACCAATGTCAAATACAATTAGTAAATATAAGATTGCATCATTAATTCATACCGTGTGCCACATAAATGATGATAAAAAAAATAATAAGTTTGGACATAATTAGATAAACTGTATTAACAATGGAACAACAATTATTTAAATGAAATTATATTTAAATTAAAGAAATATAAATATTAGTATAAAAAACTAGCTACCCGCGCAAATTTGCGCGGGCCACCTTGCTAGTTAGATTATTACTGACGCGGGATCCATACTAATCCAGATGGATACTAGCTCGGACCCTGAAAATGGGGAGGAAAGGTATGTATTCTGTTTTTCCTGTCAATTGAAAATGTGTAAAGGGAGCAGAAAGGGAGTGATGCAGTGATGACCAGCAGAGAGAGCGTGGAAGATCTATCATCGACAGGATTCGGAGTTTGGGTGCCCCACCATGAGTGGCCGTCCGAGTTGTGCTCGTCGATCTTACCGTAACTCACACGAAGATGCTCTCATCATCTCATTATTGCAATTTGCATATCAAAGAAGAAGATGCTTACATATCCACATCCACTTAAGCAGGCCAAGAACTATATATACTTTTGTACGTACAAAGGCAAGGCAGTTGCAATTTAGTACAAACAGATCATATTAGGGGGCAGTGTGGAGTGGGACCACCACGGGTCGGCGCCACTAGCTAGAGATGTTTTTGGGTCGCCAACTAACAGATCCCTCGAAACAGGGAAAGGGGCACGCCTGTCTGATTCCCGGTAGCTTCATTCAGATGTTTTTTACAAGTATTTCAGCGTACTCTGAAGTCTGAACCGCTGAAATTTTGACTCGTTTGGGAGCAGCTAGCCTTGACTGAACATTTGGACAGTAGCAGTGCAGCAACAGCAGATTAGTAGCAGAATTCACGGTGATTGAGTGCAAATAGAGTGTGTAATAATTGGCCGGAACGACCTTGTCCTGCTTGTTGGAGACCAACATTGTTTTTTTCTTAACGGATAATTTGGATACCAGCAAGCAATGCAATTAGGTGACGACGGACTAGGATTTTGTTGGTATATGCAATGCCTGCACAGTTGACACCCGTGTTCATATGATCGATCATATCTCAAGTCTGAACTCATGGTGACTGGTCATCGAGAAGGGACAAGAGGAGAACATATATGGGTTGGAATAGCTAGCATGTCTTTATGCAGTCTGCTGATCGACACTGGACCATTGCGTTGGATCTTCCGGTAGCCGACTGGATAGCTAGGGCCAGCCGCCGACCGGCGAGGCGACCGCCGTGTGACCCGGCCCGGCAGCCGCAGCGGCGGCAGGCCGAAGCGAGAGCGCCTGCATGCATGCGCGGCCTGTGTCGGGGGCGCGCACACTGTGCACGCCGACCGGACACCACAGCAGGAAAATTGCAAATGCAGGCGAGAAAGACAGGAGAAGCGGCCGGCCGCCGGCCGAATTGGTGTGCGAGTCACTTACCAGTTTTGACGCTACGCTAGCTGCACAGTGCGTCGTCAGTGCCACAGTGAGTGACAGCACTTTAGTCTCCGTACCGTACGTACCTCATGGCGCACAGCTCGGGTACTGTACACTGTACTGTATCGGCAAGGTGCATGTATCCTATTGCTTGCTATAGCTGGTCCGGCATCACGTGGCAGTAATCTTGCCACAGAGATCTAGCGCACAGTGCAGCTTCACATTCAACGCGAGAGAGGCCGCCGCTGCCTGCAGCCAAGCCTCCTGAGATACGTAGGCTATAGTGTGGCGTGGGTGATGGCTCTGACCTGACCTCTCACGGCAGGGGTACTATACGGCCGGTGTAGGATAGCCGTGGCACTTTTGGCAGTTCAATGAACGGTGATTGAGAGCCTGACGTGTGCCGCCGGCGTAGCACAAGGACCACGTACCTACAGTCCTAGTACTAGAGGAGCTTGTATTTCTACCGCATGTACTAGCATTGGGCCGGCATAAAGATCATGCATGCCTTTCACGTTGCTTTTACTACTAGCGCTAATAATGCTCAGCGCTGACTTGTGAGAGGTTGATGGGTGCATATATATAAAAATAATAAAATGGCAACAAAATTATTACGACGACACTAAAATTAACCATCCACTAGCTTCCTTCCCCCACGAACCTAAAATCAACGACACGACGCTAAAAGAAAGATGATGCCTCCTAGGCTCACCTACTTGCTTGCTCCTACATCCATGCATATGCAGCTGGGTGATAGCTTTTTGAACACCGGGGGATGGATAGATCGAGCTTTCTGTCCATGACTTGACCTCATGTACATATGCAACTGGCATCGATCACTTTCTTCTTCTGCATGATGTCACGACGAGCCCCAAGCTCTCTGATCGAGCTAGTGATCGAGTCCCATATGATCGACACCCCGCACTAGTAACCTGGCAAATTATATTGAGATGATATGGCCAGGCGCGGCGCGCGCAGAAAGGGAGAAAGAGAAAAGGGGCCAACCGAATATGTAGCCGATCGATATGATATGATGCGCATCATCACCCGATCAGCAACTAACTTCATATGCCTAATAAAAGGTACCTAAACTCGTTGATTGATGTGATCGAGCCTTGCACATTGCAATTAGATGTCCAGCAAAGTAATTAATAATCAAATGATCGATACGCGTATGCCATCATATCGTGTCCATGCATCCCATGCAATATTATAACAGACTGAAACCAATTAGCGTTGGGATACTATATTATACTGAATCCGTATTACAATATTTATCGTTCTTGATCTTTGATATATTACAACGTTTGACTATTTATGTTATTAAAAAATTATGCAAATGATATCTATTTATTTGAATTAGTTTAAATATAATTTAACTTTTTATATTTGTATTAGATTTTTAAATAAGACGTACAGCTAAGAAAAAAAGGTTAATAGTAATAAATATTGTGCTGTTATCAGGTGGCTGTCCAACGTGATAATGATACAAATATCCTATGTGGACTTGTTTCTACTCATCGTTATCGGGTTGGACAACATGTTTTACCAAAACGACTTGATTTACCAAACCAGAGGGAGTATATCCTGCGGGCACTTTGCTAGAGAGAGGGAATTGTCGTCGTCGTTGTTGAAGGTGCCCTAAGTAACGTACGCCATATCATCATGGCGCACTGCTGCAGCTGCTACTGCTGCAAGTCTATCTGCAGCAACAGCGCACCACCGGCGGCCGGCCCAGCGCGCGCACTATCAGAAAACTCGATATAGCCCCCTCAAATGCCTCGGCACCGTTTGGACCCGGTGCTAAATGTGCATTGCCACCGGGTCCAATGGCTAGGAGCGGGCCGCGCACAGATTTAGCAGGAGAGAGTTCATTAGCATCGGATCTAGCTACGACCCGGTGCTGAAAGTCCCATATTAATACCGGGTGCAGCCACCACCTGGTGCTAAAGCTGCCGAAGCCCTTTAGCACCGGTTGCTGGTGCAACAGGTGCTAATACGCAGCCCACGGACAGCCACTGACTTCCCCCTTCTTTTTTATCTTCTTCTCCAACCTTATCTCCTCTCTTTTTTTTCTTCTCTCTTCCTCTTCTCACAATGTTTCTTTCCTCTCCAGGCTAGAGGGCGAGGCCAGCGCTGGCAGGCGGGCGACGCGGGCGGGCGGGTGGCGCGCGAGTGTGCGGGCGGCGTGCAGGCGACGCTGGCGCAGTGCGCGCAGGTGGGCGGGCGGCGCGCGAGCGTGCGGGCGGCGCTGGCCTGATTCCTCTACGCTGGGTGAGTTTCTCGGGAACTAATTTCCACGCGGCTGATCTTGATGTGCTTTCTTTTGCGAGGGATTTTGATTGATGGGTGATGGTGGTGGTTTTGGTTTTGTCGATGCAGCGTCTGTTCGCGTGACCTGTGGATCTGGTTTAGGACGGAGGAAAGAAGCGTACAATGGAAGCAAATTTCAATTTTTACACAGATTTTTCTTAGTGCTTGCTAGTTCTGTAATTAGGATGGTCTGTCTGATATGCTTTTGTGTTTAATTTCCTGTTGGATCTTGGATCTTGAATATTGTAATATAAATTAAGTTATTTCTACTCTTAATCTTTTTCTTTCTCCTCTTATTTGTCTAGTCCTTATCTTCTTTTTTTTGTTCTTGAAGAATGAACAAAAATTTATTCTACCAAGTCAAGTATATGTATTCTGTTCTTGTGGTTCTTCCGTTCTTCCGGTTACTGGAGAAGAACAGGAGAGAGAGGGGGGGAGAAATAGATGAGGGGTATTTTTTTTGGCGCGTAAAAATCTTTAGCACCGGGTCATATTTGGACCCGGTGCTAAATGATGCATTTAGCACCGGGTATTTAATCCGGTGCTAACGGGTGATATCTTTAGCACCGGGTTGAAAATCCGGTGCGGATGTTAGCTATCCTAGCGATCTATCGAGCTCGTGGGCATCATGCAGCAGCTAGCGATATGAGCTTCAGAGGCCATCGACGATCTCCGCTTTAATCATCATCCATCCCGGAGAAAAAAACGCCCGCACATATATATAGAGATGAACAAGCGGCCCGGTGCTCCATCCTGCAGGACAGACGTGCAGTGGCCAGGTGCAATGCCATGCTAATATAATGGCCATGCATCTCACGCCATGTAGCTAGCTAGGGTTCGATACGATATACTCCGTATATGATAATATGATATATATCTCGCCTTTGCTTAATTTGCCGCACGCGCAAGCTGCTATATAGTGCTGGCGATGCGAGATGAGACCGTGACAAGGCGAAGCACGTACACGACGTCCATGTACAACGACACGTCGTCGTCGTTGCCTTGTGCTGTTATCGCTGGCTGCTAGTACTAGCATATGGTACGTGCAGTTACGTTTCAAGAGGTTATATGACACGTACCACTGAGCACACACATAACAAGCTAGCATTGACGACGATGAAATTTGTGCACCCACGTACGTTAAGCAAAGTACTAGTAAATTTGTGAGTGCACGCATGAAATCGATCACAATTACTTTAGTACGGAGTATTAGTTATTTAATTTCCGCGCATTATATTGCCAAGTGGTTCCAACCCTTTCCTGCCCATTCTTCTTCGTCAGGGCATACACATACGTAGTAACATATAGCAGCAGCAGCAGCAGCTCAATTATCGCCTCCACTCACAAAGTGTTATATGACACCTGTCCGCTAGCTACAGGGCGGTCTCGATCAGGTTAACCACCCGGCCTCTGCACGAGCACGACTGCACCTGCAGCGCTAGCTGCAGGTAGGTATGCTCTCTCCGCCGAGAAAGTGCAGGCACCACGAAAAATCGAACTGGAAATATAAAATCTCCAACTTTTCAAGATGACGTATGCATGCTTAGTTTATCTAGTAGACACGCACGCACAGGCCGATGCATGATAAATTGGGCGGAGCTCCACAAGCTAGCAATAATGCTACATCGGTGATCGATCAGTTGGATTGGATGATGGATCGACAGATTTTAAAATGCAGTCTAACCGTTGGCACTGAGCCCCCGCCTATCAGAATAATGAATAATGATAATAAGATCATATATACATGCTTTGATCAATCATTATATATTTAATTTGCAGCAACAGAACGTACTCCGTACTACGCAAGCGCGGATCGAAGATTGAATACTCAAAACAGTTACGCTTTGCATAGAATAGGTTAGGTTAAATCAACTAACGGTCGGCGTATCCAGGCCCATCTGGACATCGCAACACTTAACGGCCAGTCATCTTGCATGCATACTACTATACTACTGGGTACCACTACAACTTAATTACCAGGGCACAATATAATACTAACTATATATGCCCCTTATTCACACACGTACTCATAGGCTTATTTTTCAGATGCCGGCAGTTTAGTGCAATAATCATCATCATCTCTTGGTGCCCTCTTCGTGGCATAGAGCATAATATACACCTCTTTCATTCTGGGCGTCAAGCAGAGCATCCCTATGCAGAGAGGCGATATGATAAATACACCCGGCCATGGATCCCACCAGTTGTTCGAAACTATAACCAACACCGCCATGATGCCCATGTAAAACGTCAAGTAGACCACGAAGAAAACATCCTGCAATAAAAGAGAGAGAGAGAGAGAAAGAAATAGGGTTCAGTAATAGTAAAAAAGAGTCAAGTAGCAACAAGTGGGAAACACACCATCTCTCAATCGGATGGAATTAAAAGGTTAACGAATAAGATGAGGATAATTCTACATTTGTAGTACAGAGTCAACTCAGAAACCTTTATCAGTAGTGTAAACATAGCAAGGTTACTATCAGCAATGTTTCATTAAAACCATAAGCAAATAGCAGAAACAAAAAATGTCGAAATTATAGGAACTAGAACGAGGAGAATAATTGAAGAATTTGATGGATCTAGAAGGAGGAGAAGCAGGTAGCCTCACCAGCGCGAGATTGATCAAAAACGCCTTCCGAGAATCCACGACGGGCACCACCTCTTGCCCCACCGCCGTCTTCAACCCTGCTGCGGCGGGGCGGAGCTAGGGTTTAAGCTTCAATTCGCGGGATTGTGGGAAGCCGGCCGGAGAGCGCAAGCAAGCCGCGGCGAATCATCCACCCTGTATTTACTATTTACTGTACAGTACTGGTGGTGGACGTTTCAAGCTCGGCAGCCCGTTTAGACACGGATTGCAACTAGAGTTTTGGGCTGGGCCGCACGCCTCCTCCGAATCCGAACAAAACAGTGGCTGGACAGCATTTGCTTGAATTAGAGTAGCAGCGTGCCACACTCCAATCCACTTCATTTGATTGGCACCACTACTAGCCCCATTGGTTAGTGGTTACACAGGCAAACAGGCGCTGTATTGACCAAGATAATCAGAAAGCACACATCACAAACAAAATCTAAGGATGCGAAGCTGGCAGCGGGGGCGTGGTGGCAGCACAAAGCACATCAGGGGTACACTGCATTCCACGCGGCTTGAAAACGAAGTATCAGCGTTTAATCCGATGTTTTCGGTTCTGATCCATATGATGAATTCATGATGATTCGATCAACAAAGAGGATCACGACGACACACCGGTTCCGTCGATTGTTCACAATTCATTCATATAAGCTGCATATGTATGTATACACTAATACACATATTCGAGATTTCAAGACGAAAATGCATCTATGTACGGAGTATGCATGCGATTTTTCTACAGCAGTTTTATATTAAGCGATCTTCTCGCTGTGGAGGAGGCAGAAGTCGGCGTCGTCCTTGGCAACCCGTCCCCGGCGCGGCCGCCGCGTGAAGGGCAGCACCAGCGACGTGGCGAAGCGCGCGGACATGGACCGCCGGTGGTGCGACTGCGACAGCGGCGGCGGCGGCAGGGCAGTCGGCGTCTGCGGCGGCGAGAGCGGCGCCGAGGCTGATGAGCTCCGTCGGCACGACGACGCGGGTGCGGCGAGCGCGCTGACGCGGGCGGCGGGAGGGAGCGCCAGCCTCGGAGTCGTCGGAGGGAGCCCCGGCGCCGCCGCGGCTGCTGCTGGTGGCGGCGGCTCCTGCTTGGGGATGCCCGGCTGCACCTCCCACATGAAAGGGATGGAGCCTGGCCTCTTGAACGACTCGTCCACCGCGTGTGAGCTAGCGAGCTCTCTGTCTCTCTCTTCGGATTCCGGACGGCCGGCGTGCACGTCCATATCACAAGCGCCACCGCGTGTGAGCAGACGTGCAGTCAGACGCCTACTACTGCCAGTGCCCACTGGGCACCAAGACCACAGACCAGGTTTTCCGGGGGTGCATGTGACAAGGTCCTGGCGATGCAGGGGCTAAACTGTAAAGTTTGAGTATGGGCAGGATAATACAAAACTGTCAGTCTGCGGATTAGGGCAGCCAGCCAGGACGAAGCTGTGGGGGTGGGTCCACTGGAGCTGCCGTGGTTGTTGCCTTGTGCTCCAAGTGTCGCTTGGTAGCCGTCGTCACACACTCTGCAACCGTAGTTGGTAGTAGTAGCTTCAAGTCTTCAACAGGTTTGCCGGAGTTGATATTTTTTTAGATTTATGAATCCGCCAAATCTCTGAATGATTGGAGTTTTGTGTCAAACAAACTGATTCGCTAAGATGAGGATTGAGGAGAAGAACATGCGAAAGGATTCGCAAAATCACAACGACATCATAGAATTGCTCTCCGGGGGAGGCCCGGTCGCCCTCCTCTCGAGGGCGACGCGGGCGGAACCCGCGCCGCCGCCGCTTCTTCAGCCGCTCCCCCGCGAACTTCCTGCCCCGCCGCCGCCCGAGCAGTCCGCCGTCGCGCGGCTGTGAGGACGGGGTGGCGGGGCTCCCCTCTCCTCCCTCTCTTCTCTCCGCGCCTCCCCGATGGATTCCCTCCGGCCGGCTCCTGCTTCCAAGCGTGCCCCTCCCTCGCCGGCGTTCCCTCCGGCGCGGGCTGCCATGGCGGCGGGTGGCCGGCACAGGCGTCCTGCCGCCGGCTTCGTCGGGGTCGGCCGTCGGCGCGGCGTCCCTGGGCTCGGCGTGGCTCCGGGAGGCGCGGGTCGCCTCGCAGTGACCCCTGCCCCGGCGAGGGCGGCCGGATCTGGCGGGGCGGCTCCCCTCCCCTCGGATCCGGGCCGACGGCTTTGGCCTTGCTCGTCCCGTTTCCCGCGGCGGCTTGGCCTCCTGACCGCACGTCTAGATGGGACTGGCCTGCTCGGCGGGTGGCCTGGGGCCGCCGCCGGCCCGGGCTTCGGCGCCGGTGTGGGAGGTGTGATGCCTGTGACTTCATCATGGCCGACGGGTCCGCCTCCGGTCCTTGCGTCGCCGACGAAGCCGTCCCCGTAGCGCCATCAAGTCACCGCCGCTGGGTTCATGTTCTCCAGCTCACTTTGCGAGGCACGGTGCCGTTCCGTTGAGGGGACGACAGAAGATTTGGGACCAATCGAGGGTCCCAAACCTTTTCGAAGGTCGGATGTTGTCGTGCGAGTGCATATGGGACCTAGTGGTGAGCTTCGGCGGCCGCGAAGGTGGGCGATGGATGGAAGCGAGTGGGAGTGGTACTGGTAATCTCGGCCGTTGCGCGGTGATCCTCAAGCAAAAGCTTCAACTCGGGTGCTGGGTTGGGCAACGGCGTTCTGCGCCTCCCTCTTGAGGGCGTTGTCTACACGGTCTCGTTCGACGGCGGTTCGTGGAAGCTCTCCGTGGTGAAAACCAAACGCTAGCGCCGTTGCGCCTTTGCCTTCCTAAAGGCGTTGTTTGGAGCTCTTCCTGTAGCCGTTGGTGATGGAGTTTTAGGCTCCGCAGGTGGTCAGTTCCAATAGATGGTGTTTTGGTCTCTTGACCCTTTAATTTGGTCGTCTAGAGTAGTCTTGACCTATCTCTGGCGAGAGGCCTAGAGGGTCATTTTTAGGATCTGTTGGATGCTGCTCGTCCTGCGGCTTGTGCTGTATTGTAAACTGGTAATCCCAGTATTTCCTTTATGCTTTATCTATAAAGCTGGCTTCGGTCTTTCGAGGAGGAGGATAGGTTCACCAGAATGAATGAGATCATGCGGTGGTATATTGGGTAGCGAGACAGGGAACGAACAGATCCAACTGCATGCGAACTGGGCTGCCCGGAAACAGGAAACAATGGCGCAGCCCATGAAACTGGCATGGAGAGAGAGTAAGCGGCACTCTATCCGGTATGTGTATGGGCTTCCTTTTCGACGGGCAAGGCCCGCCAAACCATTCACTTATGTCATCGTGTCTCGTGAGCCCACTAGCACCGCTGCAGCTTCGGTCGCTGATGTACGCAGGCGCCGGCACCCATCGCCGCCCCCTACTCCTCCGCATTTGGCCACCAGGAAGGACGAACGACTTGCACCGGTGCCAGACGGGCAGGGCGCCTGGCGCGATGAGCAAGCAGGCCATTGGTCTTGGGCCTGTGCAGCACCTGAAGCACAGCAGTACAGCACCCTGTCCGTCCATTCGTCACGAACGGAGGGAAGATCTGCGGACGCAGCAACCAGGGCGGTGTTCACGACGTTAGAATTGAGAGGTTGAATTTGAGAGTAAGATGTCACTTCGTAATTATTGCGCTGCTGTAGCATTTCGTTTGTATTTGTAAAAAATTATCCAAAAATTGATTAATTAGGCTTAAAATGTTCGTCTCGCAGAGTACAACAAAACCGTGCAATTAGTTTTCGATTTCATATATATTTAATACTCCATGCATGTTATGACATTTTGATGTGATGAGAAATCTTCTTTTTATATAGTGTATTTGGAAGTTGCTTTTTGGAACTAAACAGGCCCCAGGACTAAGAGACCGAATGAGACAGTACTGTGATTCTTTGTCTGATTTGTTTTGATTCCAAGGCCATCGCACCTGCCTGCTCTTATTGCAACATTATGTTATTACATCACTGAAGGGGGTCATTACATCACTGAAGGGGGTCATTATTCACTCTAAGCTTTAAATCTTGATTAACTATTAAAAGCCTGTATATGTATCCTAAATCTTATGCCACCCAGGGGACCAAGATTAATCTGTTAACTGTTAGTTTGTCGTTACATGTATCCTACTTAAGTTTGTTGTCAGATGTATCCTTAATTATGTATCCTTCCTTTAGTTTTTTAACTGAATTTGGGTGCTTTACAAACATACCACTGAACCGACTTTGGCATTAAGTCACCTTGATACGCCAATATCTGAAGTACAGAGTTTGAATAGGCACAGATAGTTCTATATACAGGTTCATTTCAGTGTTAGGTGTCACCTTTTCCAAAAAAGAAAAGCTTATACTATCAACTCCTTGACCATTCTTACTAAGGTTAATTGCAATACAAGTCTACTACAAAAATTATTTCAAAAGACAACACAGCTCTGCAGGTGAGTGGCTAGATTAATCTGTACTCTGGTGATTCCTCCATAATTTTGTACTGCTTCGCTCTCCACTTTCACACTTGGTACCTTCACGACGGGCAGAGCGACGACAACGGGAGGAGAGGACGCGGCTCGGCGGAAGACAGGTGCAGCGTGGAGGTTTTTCAGCGATGGTGATAGAGGGGAGGAGCAGCTGGGAGAGGACGCGTGGGGTCAGGCGGAAGGCGGAGACCGGCGGCGCGGCAGGCGAAGGCGCAAGAGCGATGGACGGCGCCTTGCGAGGCGGAGGCCCTGTATCTGGGGCCTCTGGGCTGCGGTTTTGTCCTACGCGGGCCGTCGTCTCGTCTCTTCTGCCTTTTAACGCTCTGTCCGTCGTTGTGCCCGTCCAGATTGTCCCCTACGGAGTAGTATACCCCATCCATGTTCCCTTGCTGGGTGGGGTTACATACGGGTCACCTCACATCGGATCATCGTCTATCAGCTTGCAACAGCCAGTCAAGAACTCCGTTCCATGACCATGGCATCCCAAACCTGACCTCCAGGCTCCAGCTAGGCAGCTGGACTACTAGTACCATAGCACAATCGAATCCCCATCTTCCTTCATTATTTGAGAGAGATCCACATTTCCAATCAGATAATTAAGCAGTTGATCTGGCAAGCTTTCACATCTTATCATCAGCCAAAGTAGTTCGGAGAAGCTGAGGCAACAACAAATGCAACTTGGACCATGAAACCACTGATAACACAATATGAATTGCATTGTAGGGACAGGGCCAGAAAGGTTAGATCTACAACAAAATCAACTTCTAAGTTCTAACTACATTAGCAACGATGCCGCATCTGCCAACTAAAAAGCAGGGCCCCATTTCCCCGCTGCCTGAATGCCGTCATCACCACCAAACACATGAAATCTGTACATACACACAACCCTCAGATCATTCGCATCGGCCATTCAGGTGCTAATCAAAGCTCGACGATCTGCTCCAGTAGCCGTCTGCCGAGGTGTCCACGGTGCTGCTGCAGTGCGAGAGCGTGTCGTCCTCCTCCACTCCGAGCAGGGCGAGGTTCAGATGCGACTGCATGTTCGCCTCAGGAGTCAGAGTCTCCTCATCTGAACCGTCGAAGCTAGCTGCGACCTGCGACCTTGCCCAAGAGATTGTTTCGTCATCCCCTTGGAGCAATTTCAGGACCTGGGTTGCAAAATAAGTATGTTGGAATCAGAGACTTCTGCAAAGAGCAATGTTGCTTCTAATGAAATAGCAAGTGTTCCTTCCATGTAACTCATGTTCTTACCAGTGACATTTCTGGTCGAGAATGAGAAGAAGTCCTTGTGCACAGCGAAGCGGCAAGCGTCAGCCTCTCCATTTCGTCACAATCATAATCGTTCCCCAATAATGGATCAACCAATTGTTTAATTTCTCCACTTGACAGTAAAGGCTTTGCCTGTTAACATGAATGGAGATTACAAAATAGAAAGATTTCATGTGCAGCAGTGATTAAATGCGCCGATTCTAGATCGATCTCATCAGCATGAACGAGCAAACACGTGGCTACAATAGTGATCAAGCCAGCTTGTATAAAACAATAGAGTTGTAAACTACTTACCCAACCAACCAGGCTTTCCTGGCCCTTTGCACTTCCTGGTGTAATGGGTTTCCTTCCTGAAATAATCTCTAGCAGTACAACTCCAAAGGCATAGACATCAATCTTCTCATTGACCTTCCCATACGAAAAATATTCAGGAGCCAAGTACCTGTAGAAGCGTAGTTCGTTAACCACTTCAGATTTCATGCTTAATTAATAAAACAGCTAACCATATCTCAGAGACGGTACATACCCAAAAGTTCCAGTGATGTCAGTGCATGTTAGGTGGGGAGTCGAAGCTGACACTTGCTTTGCTAACCCAAAATCGCACAGCTGAAATTTCCAAGAAAGCAATGATGTCACAACCATAATCAACATTGACAAGTTTGTTACCAATGGTTGTTGCAATGCATCACTGCTTACATATCAAGCTAATTTATTTACCCACATGTCTCACATTTTGTCCTTAATAAAAAATCAATTACTATATAGATCTAAGATTGCGGGAAACATGAATATTGTCTGACTTTATAACTCTAGGTATTTGTAAAATTAATCTGAATATTTACCCGCGCCCCAAAATCCTCTGAAAGGAGGACATTTGAAGACTTAACATCTCCATGAATCACAGATTGGGTCACGCCGCCAAGATGGAGAAATTCAATTGCTCTTGCAATATCGATTGCTATCTTATTTCTCCTCTCCCAGATAAGAAAATTCTTGTCATCATTATTGACTGGAGCAATGGCAGTAAGTTAGTGACCAATAGCAGGATAGTTAGGGACTGAAGAGATGGTGTATTATATTTTGCCACTTACCATGAAGAGCTTTATCCAAGCTTCCTTGGGGCATGTGGTCGTATACCAACACAAGATTATAGTTCTCAAAGCTGAATCCCCTTAGCGCAACAATGTTTTCATGTTGCAAGCTGGTTACAATCTCAATCTCCGTAATAAACTCATGAATTGCATCAACCGAGGGTTTCAAAATCTTTACGGCAGAATATGTTCCATCATATAGCTGTGCCTTGTAAACTTGGCTGGTTCCACCCTTCCCAATTAACATATCTGCATCACGGTAAAAGAAAAATAAGTTATTCATTTAGTCAAAAGAAAACTGCAAACCAAAGTAGTGCTGCTCTCGGAGGCAATTACCAGATGAGTAGTTGGCCGTTGCAAGTTTGAGTTCTTCATAACTAAACAACCTGCATACTGAAGAATACTTCTCTAGAAGGGATTCTAATTCACTTGGAGGCCATGCTATATCATAGAAAGCAAAAGAAAACATAGATTCTGACTCAACAGCTGAAGTGGATTCAGTTTCAGAATCACAGTTCAACCTTGGACTTGCATCCGATTTCAATAATTTGCTATCTGGGTGGACTGAAGTGTAACGGCTCGGAAGCCTCATTGCCCATTGAACCATTGAGATTTTTGTCCATTCAAGAGATGAACTCCTATGATGGCTGAAGATTCTCC
Organism: Echinochloa phyllopogon; assembly: GCA_033239725.1. Classification (NCBI taxonomy): domain Eukaryota; kingdom Viridiplantae; phylum Streptophyta; class Magnoliopsida; order Poales; family Poaceae; genus Echinochloa; species Echinochloa phyllopogon. Next base: position 1,118,151 of record BTCW01000009.1, on the reverse strand, counting down.
TACGGAGGTGGCAGCGGTCAGATCTTCCTTCTATCATCCTTCTCAGTGACATTGGAGAACTTGAAGGAGTTTCAGCATTTCGTGCAGTGTAATTTGGTGAATCCTCAGCTTCTGTAGATATAGTAGAAGAAGACCGTTCAGTAGCAGCCATGCTAACCGAACCATCCCTCTTGCTAGGTGATGTCTCCGAGTTCAAATGAATATCACTGGAAAAACTACTGCTGCGCCTAATCAAACCTTTTATACCAACAGAACGTTTGGATCCCCCAGAACTCCTACCCGAACGTTCATTCCTTGGCAGCCGGCAGTACAGGTCACCATCTCCTTCTGGCGTCAAATTGGCTGATTTATCATATTTCTGACTCGCAGTTTTACAGCTAGAACCACCAATACTCCTGCCTGAATGGCCGTTTATTGGGGGTAATACGCAGTATAGCTCCCCAGCCCCTTCAGCTGGCAGATCAATTGAATCATGGTCATGCCTACTTGACGTACTCGGGACTGAATCAGAACTCCTCACCGGAAGCACACAGTACAACACGCTGGCACCCTGACCAGGAAGCTCGTCAGTCTCATCTTTCCGTTCAGTTGTTGACTCTTCTTCAGCCTTGACAGAAGGGTCTGTATAAATCTGAACATGATCCCTTGACAAAACCTCAGGGTCCACGCATGAAACAGGCTGTTCTTCCGTGATGGTGTCCTCTGGCTTATTTCCCTTTGTCCCGGCATCTTGCGTGGTGTCACCCTCACCACCTTCTTTAGTTTCATCTGAAGATCCTGTGTCCCCTTTAGCCTGACGGGCTTGGAACGGCACTACACAATACATCTCATCTTCACCACAGGGAGAAACTTCAGCTGAGACCTTGCCTGAGTGGACATTCGATTCTCTCGCGAACTCAATCTTGCCATTGCTCACAGCAAAGACCGCACAGCTTGCAGGTAGCTTCTTTGCGCAATACTTTGCAACTGAATGCAAGGACCTGGAGAACAGAAATCGCTGGTTACAATAGTGGAGGTAATCCTAGAGCCCAAAAAGCTTAGATCTTCCATTGTGGAAAGCACTGAGCATCCAATGCTTATGGCACTTACGAAATTGCACGCCTCCTCTTAGCGAGGCCTAGGACAAGCTTGGAGGCCCCAAACAGTTTGGCCTCACGAACTAGCGCCTTGCGAACCGACGAGTCCTTGCAAATCTTGACCTTCAGATTGATCTACTCACGCAACAGACCACCAGAGGATAGGTTAGCACGCAAAAATTATAGTCGTAATAAACTACTGCAAAGACACGGAGGAATGGGGCAAAGGACTTGTACTAGGTCATAAAAGGGAGGCCATAAATGAAGTGAAAAATTGCATCTTTGCAGGATAACCGTAAAAAGACATGACGTTAGGCTGCAAGGTGTGAACACAAATCGGATTGTGCACAAATCATAGGCATGCGTGGAGAATCCAATAGCTAAGCATAATTGCAATTTTTGATATAAAATCCGGAGGAATTGCTTCTTGGGGGGGACAAATCTTTGCAAGTCAGCACAAAATGGAAGCATAAGAAATTAAGCAAGGGTAGAAAACAAGATAAAAAATGAAAGGGGCGAGGAGACTTGTCATGTTGTCAAGGCACTCGCGAGCAACAATTGAATCGATGATAGCAAGCACGGCAACAGAGAAGCGAGCAGAGAGTAGCGACCTGCTTGAGGTTGCAGAACCCCTCGTAGACGCCGAGCATGGCGTCGAAGTCCACCGCGGCGGCCGCCCCCGCCCCGGACGCCACCACGACATGGACGGCGACGACCCGGTCCCCCGGCGCCACCGCATTGACGAGCACCCACGTCAGCAGCGCCCGGCTCTCGACTTCCGCGCGCACGCCGACCACCACCGTCCTCCCCTCCGCCTCCGCCTCCGGCGCCTTCCCCGAGCACCCCGCCTCCGCCTCCTCCTCCCCCTGTACCGCCGCCGCGTCCCTGGCCTCCGCCGCCGGCGACCCTTCCTCCTGCGCCTGCTTCCTGGACATCTTCATCTGCGCGCGCGCCGCGGCGTCCCTCGCGACTCACTGGGCCGGGGCGGCTGCGGCTGCTGCGGCGGCGCGCGACACCATGGGCACCGCGCTGACAGACGGGCGCGTGCTCTTGTGGCTGGGGCGACGCGGCTGCTCCGTTGGACCGGCCCCTCTCCCTCCTTGGCAACCGTCGCGTCCTGCCGGCCAGACTCCTCCTCGCCGCGCGCGCCCTCTTGTTCCGTTGCTCGTCGGGTTCTCTCTCTCTCCTCCGCCTGGGAGGCCGCGCTGGTTCGTGCCCGTTGCGGCCTCTGGCTGTGCTTGTGCGGTTTCTCTCTCTTCCTCCTCCGTCCCCCCTCTCGCTTGCCTTCTCTCTCTCGCTTCCCCACCATTTGGGTGTAGTATCAAAATATTTGTCGCCGTTGACTTTTTTCTATAACTTTGACCATTCGTCTTATTCAAAATATTATGCAAGTATCATCCATTTTGTTTGTCACATGCTTTATTATTATAGGTATTTTAAGTTTGACTTACTTTTTTTACATATTTGTGATAATTCTTTAAATAAGACGAATGGTCAAAGTTGTAAGAAAAAGTCAACGATGACAAATATTTAGTAGGTAGTAGTTTAGTAGGTTGGCAGCAACCGCCGTTTTCACCGTTCCGTTGCGCATTTCGCCTGCCGCGCTTTTCTTTTCTTTTCTTCCTTTCCCTCTCTTTTTTCTTTACAAGGGATCGGAATAAGAATTTATTTTTCTTTTCACTTTTTTGCCTGAGGCGAGGCAGTTGATAGATGCACGTGGTGAAAAAGGCGTGTGTGGGATTAGCGGGGGGGGGGGGCCAGCAGTGAAACCCCGCGCTTTCTTTTTTTAAGATCAAAAGAAGAATTGTATTATATCAAAGTCGAGTACATCATCAAGTTACAAGCACTCTCAATATAGTCACAGTCTAAACAACTCCAAATCTCAATTCCAAACCTGTGTAAAAAAGCAACTAGAAGGCCGCACAGGCATACGCTCAGCAAACAGGCTGAGAACAATCGCCCAACGAACGACGACCAACATCCCTGTAGGCTGGAACGAGCACAATCTTCTTCTTCCTTCCTGCGTCTTTCTTCTTCATCTTTCTGCCACCGATGAGGAAGATAAACTGATCCCAATCTATCCGACCCAAGACTGATCGACATCAGCTCGGAGGACAGATCTATTCTCTCAAGCCTTTCACCGTGGTTGGATCTAACCACGATAAAACAGAGAAGTGGCTGGAGGAAATTATTCCACGACGACGGCACCATCTCCGCCTCGATGTCGCCATCCGGAAACCTAAATCTCCATGTCGTCTCCCGAAGAAAGTTGCCGATGTCGTAGATGCCGCCACTTCCTTCGTCGGAGCCGCCATGGAGAAACACAAACCACCCTGTCTCGTCGCTGTTGCCGGAGAGGAGGAAACAAATCTCTCGTACCACGAACTGCGGCATGGAGAAACCCTAACCCTAACCTAAACTCGATCTATTAAAGACTATTGGGAGAGATGGATCTCCACTCCCTCCGACCTCCGGAGGGACGCCGGAGGTGAGAAGATGGATCTCCACTCCCTCCGACCTCCGACAAGACGCCGTAGGTGAGAAGGAGAGGGACCAAACCGTGGACGCGGAGGGCGGCCGCTCGGCGAGCAGGGCAGCGCCGTCCGTGTCGCCCTCTGGAGCGACGCGGGGGCGGTTAGGCGCTCAACCCCGCGCTTTCTTGGATGGCGGCAATAATCTGTAACTGTTCCGAGCAATAATTACCGCCACTTGCTTGGCTTGCATCCTTTTCTTTACCGGATCAAACTCTGATCACTACTGCACCGTAGTGACCAATTATTAGCGCGTTAATCCTCTATCATGATGCTACTGATCCAGCAAATTATCTACGCACACTGATAGCCCTCTGCAGTTCTGACAGGCCAGAAATGCACTGCTCTACCCGTTGTCATTTATTTTGGTCAAATCTGATGGGTGGGGGGTGGGGGGGGGGGGGGAGAGAGAGAGGCGACGAAAAGGTCGTAGCAGGTCTACGCTGGTCTTTGTTTGCCTTCTTCTGTTTCCTGATAATATGATTTGCCTTCTGTCATTGGATAAGCATCTGTTGGTAACAGAGCAGAGTCGCTGGTCAGCTCATGCTTGCTCCTGCAAGTTTCCTTACTCGCAGAAACAAAAAAAAACGAGGAGGAATGCTATATTTCTAGAGAAGAGATTAGTCAGATATTTGTACTACTAAAATCTTTTGCCTTTTCGTTCTGAATTCTTATTTTTATTTTAGAAAGGCGGCGCATGTCTTTTGCGAAAGAAATCAGCACAAGACTGAACTTCTAGACTCGAACCTTCTTCCCTCAGAAATGTGTTCAGCTCAGCTCCAGAAAGTACAAGTCTTCAGATACAAGCCCTTGGAAAAAAACAGAGACACAAAGAAGGAATATTTGAAGGCGTGTCTGCTAACAAGTCATACTGGTTGGTGACCCAATTTAAAACGCGAAAAACCAGAAGTGGTCAAGGCGATTTTTCTACACATGGGCCTCTGAGGATTATCCTATAATAGATTCGATCGATTTTGCAAAGTTCCAACCTTGCCTTGGCAGCAAGGGAAAATTCCTCTGTCAAGGGCCGCGTTTCTTTCCACCCAGAAATTTATTTTCAAAGAGAATCTTGCATGCATGGAGTACTAAATGAAGTCTATTTGCAAAACCTATTTAGGAATGAGTGCAACTTTGCGTGACGAATCTAATGAGCCTAATTAATCTATGTTTTGCTACAGTAATGCTACAGTAATTATTCTCTAACCGTGCGGTCAAAGGCTTCATTAGATAGGTCTCGCGAAATAGTCCAATGTTGTGAAGTTAGTTTTGCAAACTGACTTTATTTAATACTCTTAATTATTGGTCAAAGGGGGTGGAAAAATATTTCCACCCCAAATAAACACGGCCAAGAAACAACAAAAGGAAAACTAAATAAGACCATGCTAGCTTCTAGAGATAGAGAGAGATGGTGACCTCCAAGGCCTGTGCTGACCCTAGACGTTGGAATCAGCTAAAATTATCATCACAAGCAGGAGCAAGCAAAGGTACCAGCATAGTATGATGTTAAGGACCACATCGGACAAACGAGAACCAGATGTAGTACCATGTTTAATGCGATGGCAGATGTTGGGTAGGAGTACGAATAGGCATAATAGGTTTAAAACCATTTTCCATGTTTTTTGTTAGCATAATAGTGACACACTCAGCGGTCTTTGTTGCATTGAATAGAATAAGTATTATTCACACAAAAAAAGAATAACTATTATTCCATCAGAAAATCATAAAATGATTTGATTTTAATAGACACTATCCAAATTAAATGTTATGCCGTCTAGGTATGTGTTCTGTTGTTTTTTTTTAAAAAAACTCATGTTCGGTTGTTGGCATAACAGTAGCACACTCAAAGGATTCTTTGTTGCATTGGACAGAATAACTGCTACTGTGTCTGAATAAAAAGCACAAATTTAATTTGATCTCATAGATATTATTCAGATAATTTTTGCCATCTAGATATGTATACCGAATAAACATTTGTTAACTAACAGAGTACACGAGGTTGGGTCGATACATGCAACGAGCACAATGACAATGGGAGCGCTGTCACGGCTAAAACTCTGCACAAGAAGCATGGACGCATGGTTGGTGTCTCCTGATCAGCTGCCATGAATGATTATTCTACTCCTGTTAAGGCCGTGCCAGGGGCCAGCAAAGCAACTCCCCAGGGACATGTGTAGTGTAGCGGCACATGATTGCCTCAGACTGCGTGGTGGGTCCGAACGAATTTGCTGTACGTCGTCAATGCACGGTCGCAGTGCGTGATGGACGAACGAGCGAGATGTTTATAATCCTGACAGGCTGACAAATCACCATCAATCAACTCATCATCCCCCTTGATCCACACAAACCATTTTGTGTTAGCAGACGGTGCACGTACGGCGGCTTTGGGCTTTTGGTTTTGGGATTGGGAAGAAGGCTGCTCAACTGTGGCGTACAAGCTTAGCCCTGATTATTTTGCCCACACGCAGGTGTGTATAGCGTGCCCCACAGTTATTATTATCATTACACATATGGTGCATCGGTCACCACCGCCCGGCTACAAGGAAATTCCAAATTGTCCGAGCTGAAGCAGCGGCCGGTGCAACCATAGATAATCGTCCTGTTCGCTTGGCTTATCAGCCACCGCCAGCAGTATTTTTTCTCAGCGGAAATCAGCACTAGCCATCTTAGCCAGCAGTATTTTTCTCTCAACACAAATCAACACCAGCCACCAGCCAAACGAACACGCCGAATAACTGAACAAAACTTGTTGATCTGGGGCATTACCGAACCATTTTTATTACTTGTGGATGTACTATACTATATTAAGCGTACACAACGCAGTTACGCAAGTACCGGTACAGCCAAGAGGAAGCGTTTCTGACTTTCTTCTAGTCGCCGGCCTGTTGTTTAAGGCCAAGCAAGTTCTTCAAGTAGTAGTACTGGTTGGTGAGTTTGACAAGGCCCTGTAGCTGCTGCCATCACGACCACTCGTACAAAACGTTGGCCTGTTGAGCAAATTGCAAAGGTATAATCAAGATGCTGTGCACTTACAGGGGATAGGAGCAGCAGCATTTTTTCAGAAAGTGTACTGCGTATTTACACCGGTTTATGGCAGCTACAGTTGGCAGTACCAACGGCTCCAACGGATATGATGGACCATGCTTCTGATCCCAACTACCATGATGCAGGATAAGGAATTTACATTATTATTCTTGCCTTCACAGCAATAACCCTAGGAGTAAAATAGATCCATTAAAAATGTATACTGTAAGTCTGTAACTGTGTACATCCAGGTCTGAACACGTGTGTGTATCCGTAGGACTGGTCAACCTTAACATCGCTGACTGCCAGGTCAGAAAATAAAAATCACGGCATCGCCGGTTGCTATCCATCCTCTGTACCGTGAAAGAAAAGACGAAAAGAAAGTTGAGAAACGTCTCAAAACCAAACTACTACACTCCACTTAGGTGGATGCACAACCCGTCCACGTCATCAACCGTAAAATAGTGGTCCTTTTTACCTAAACCACCATTGTGCCTTTGTGATTTTTTTTCTTCATTTTTTTTCTTCATGACAGTGGCATTGTGATTTGTGAGGCTGGCGGCTAGCCCCCGGCCCAAGATGGCGACTGGACAGTGGGGCCATCACATCGCGGCCATGACAAGCCCACCTGCCTGCCTCTCCTTTCCTTTTGGTGGGGAGCGCACGTGAGGACGAGCCACCTCGGCGATTTCTTTACAGCACGCACAGCAGATTAGCAGAGCACATCCGGCTCTGTTCACACCTGGTGTGGTGTGGGTGTGGCAGTCTCTCTTCCGCATTTCACACCGTGCTGGTGCCGGCACCTATCACATAATCACTTGGATCACAATTCCCATCCTCACCAATTGGACTTTGGACGGCAGGCAGATTCCATAAATGTGTCTCGTCACAGCTTGAACTGAACTGAACTGAACTGAACTGCCTGCCGTTTGGATCGTTAGCGCAAGCTAGCTAACCTAAGCTTTCTCGGTGTCGATGCAGGTTAGGAGTAGCTATTAGGGCAAACCTGTCTGTCAGCTAGGAGTAGATTAGTAACACTAGTAGATTAGTAGTAGTAGTAAATTAGTAGGCTTATTAGTGGTAGATGAGGCATGCCACAAAGAAACAAAAGCGAAAGGTGATGGGGGGGCAACCTTTGCTTTCTTTCCATGGCCCTTTACAGTTTGCAGGCAGCATCCACCTGCATTTTCGTCGTTGCTTCAGATCCTCTGATGATGCCCCGTGCCGGGCAGCCTCACCTCTTCCAGGCTAGTCTTCCTCATCAGTGGAGTGCAGTAGAAAAAGATCACAAAAGCTAAGATCGACAGTGACGGTAGTAACTTTTTCATGCGCAAAAGGGCCCTGATCGATGAGTAACCACCCTTTGATGGAATTTCACTCGAAAAATCGACAGCCTTGGGATTATATTAATTATTGTCGGCGGCAACGGGGCCTAATCTCCAGCTGATTACCGCAGTGAAATGTGATTCCAACTCTGCTGCTGCTGCTTAACCCATTTGTCAGTAATAAGCAGTATAATTGCCGGAGTTCTTCTTCCTCCGGTCAACATCAGTGGATTAAGAAGAGTAATCAAATATTACGACGATGCGTATATACAAGGCATTGCAGTGCAAACGCATGCCCAGGCACGACCAGGTCACTGTTCTTCGTTGACTGGGCTCTGTAGATCGTCGAACTACCCAGCAAGCTGCCTCGTGCTGCCTGTGGCCGATCTATCATCTATGGATCGGAGTACTAAAATGGATTGGAGTATCAGTAGAGCTAGCATGATCTGCATCTGACGGTCCAGTCCAGCGTGATTGAATTGAACAGGCCCAGCAGCCACAGACACGGTTCAACTTGCCCGACAGATTCTTATTCCTCTTCTTTCCAGTGGTTTCGTTCCCTTGTCAGAAAAAGAGTATAGCCTCTGTCGCATTATTATTTGCTGCCACTGACGCTGCTCCGTAGCGTGCTAATTGGCGGAATTAACTACTGATTAGTTGAGGCACACAGATGCATTAGCAAGCATAGCGCTCGTCTCATCTGAACGTGTAAACGAAATGCAGCAGGTATGCATACGACGCATGTGCAGAGACAAGTAAACATGGCCAGCTCGATGGGCACGAGCTCAATTACTGCAGCATCATGCCACCAAAACTGGAAACCCTCCCAATCGACCCCATGATGATACGCAGCTGCTGCCACCGATCCAAATTTGTACAGGATCTTCAACTCGATTGCCACCTTACCAGAAAATAATGGAACAGGATACCAATTCAAGTACCCCAACGACAATACATTATACATTTCAACAAGAACCTTCTGCCCAGAAAGTTGGGCAATTAGCACCCTATTTTTTTTCGCCTTTTCTGTTAGGTGTGATATAAGGTTTAGCATGGAATTAACAGATGGAGCGCTGTAAACCACAGTCGGAAAACGTGACTATACCATGAGTCGTCGTGCAGTACATTTGTTGGAGCTTTCGAGTCCTTATAGAAACGGGGAGTAAACTCGCAATACATTATTCAGTTTCTTGTTTTCTTCAGATGTTCAGTCTTCAGTTTATGCGCATCAATATTCCATTTCCATTGGGGCCCGTACGAATGAAATTTCAGCCAGCGCATATATACTCAACTTACCACAATACGTGATGAGCAGCATCTCTCATCTATCTCCATCCATCTTTCGTCATCCACTTTAACTGCATATGCCAAACTTCAGAAAGATACAGCCAAATTGCCATTTTTGTCCCCCTTTATTTTCCTGTCCTTAGAAATGAAAGATATGTAGAACGTACATAGACCCCATGCTCCTCTTTTCCATCCTTTTTTTTTCTCTTGTGCTAGCTATTAGGCAGGATGCCTTGGAACTTTCTCGCTCTTTTTTGTGAAGCTTCCACACGGGCAACCAAAGTTAAAAGCCGGTGTGAGATATTCGCATGTAACTCACCCCTCGTTTCATTCACCGTCCTGTCGGTGGCGATGGATATATGTTTCAGGGAAACGTCACTGTTAAACCTGCACGTATATATCAGTGAGACAGTGAAGATCATTTTAGCATTTTAGCAGTATACATATAGGGAATTGATTGTCTTGAGCGGGTCCATTGCGAACAGTTTAACACGGAAGGCCCCCGCGTCGGGCGACCCGGGCGGCGTCCGCGCCCCCAAGCCGCCGCCGCCCTCCTCCCCCTTCTCCCCTTCTCGCCGCCGCCGGAGGGCGCCGCCGGAAGTCCGGCTAGCCCCGGGGATGGCGGCGGCAGGACCTCCCGGCGCCCGGCGCTCGGATCCGCCCTGGCGCGCGGGCCGGCGGTGTGGATCTGGGAGGGCGCGACGGCGGCAGTCTCGGAGTGCGCGACGGCGCCGTCTTCTATGTGCTAGGTCCGGCGGCACGGCGGCGGTGCGGTGCCATCTGCCATGGGCGCGGTGAGGCGCCTGGACGTGGATCCAGGGGGCGGCGCGCGGCGGCGGGCCTGCTGCGGCCACGCGCGGTGCCTGTGGCCGGCGGCCTGCGGCGGCCGGCAAGCGCGCGGCCCGGCCTGAAGGCTCCCGGCGGCCGGCGGCCTGCGCCGGCGGCCTGCGCGGGTGGCCTGGGCCTGCCTCTGGATCGGCCGGATCTGGGGCTTGACCCCTGGGCTGGCGCTCCAGGCCTCGTCGTTCGGACTGGAGTGGTGCGTCGGCGGGGCGGCAGCAGCGGGTACCGTCGTGGTGACGGTCCAATGTCAAGGCTTCGAGGACTGCAGCTCGTAAGGGGTCAGGGTTGGCGTTGGCATTTCCCTGATGGTGGCGGCGTTTGGGGAGGTGTCGGCCCCCGTCCTGGGTACCTCCAGCGGCTTCATCTTGGTCGATGGTACAATCTCTGTGTTCACGTCGCCGACAAAGCCGTCCCCGTAGCTGCGTCAAGTCCCCGCCTCTGGGTTCAAGGTTTCAGTCTCACTTTGTGAAGCACGATGTCGCCCAATAGAGGGGTCGGCAGGAGTTTTGGGACCAATAGAGGGCCCCAAACCTCCCCGAGATGTCGGGTGTTGCCATCGGGTGCATATGGAACCTAGGGACGAGCTTCGGCGGTGGTGATGGTGGGCGGTGGATGGAAGTGCGTGGGATCAGTACAGGTGCTCTCGGCTCGTCAGGTGGAGGTCCTCAAGCGTAAGCTTCGATCCGTGTTGGGTCGGACAACGGAGGCTGCTCTTCCCTCTTGAGGGCGTTATCTGCAGGGTCTCGTTCGACGACGGCTCATGAAAGCTCCTCGTGGTGAAAACCAAACGTTGGCGCCGTCGCGCCTTTGCCTTCCTGAAGGCGTTGTTTGGGGTCCTCCTGTAGCCGTAGTTGATGGAGTTGTTGGCTCCGCGGAAGGTCGGGTCCAGTTGATCTGTAATGGTTTCTTGGCCCTTTAGTTTGTTCGTCGCGGGTAGTGCCGTGCTATCTCGGGCGCGCGGCCTAGAGAGTCCCGTTACGGGTTTGTTGGGTGCTGCTCCTCGAGCGGTTTGTGCTGTATTATAAACTGGTAATCCCAGTATCCTTTGATGATGCTTTATATATAAATAAAGGTGGCTTCGGCCTTTCCTGGAGCAGTATACATACATATATATATATATACAAGTAGATGGATACGGATTCATGCATCCACAGTGGTCCCAGTTGAAATTTCGTAGCCAAGCCCTTGTTTACCTTTTTTCATTCTTTCTAGTAGGCTATAGCCTTCAGGCAGGAAACAAGGAACGAAAAGTCTCTGCTCGTAGTCCTGAATTTTCAACAGAGCGCCTGCATATTGATTGAAGGAAACTTTACAACGAACAGCGCCTGCATATTGGTTGAACAACGGAATCGTCGTTTTCGTATCAGCTGATGATGAGGCCAGGCCGAGCAATAAGAATGTACATGTAATCGTCACTCGTCAGTAAGATTAACAATTTGGGTAACCACTTCTTCATATATATATAGGCATGAAATCGATCTTCACCGGTAAGGGATGTAACATCTGAGCAGAAAGCAAAAAAAAAAGATATAATAATGTATGACGATCGACCATAGTCATCGATGGATTTATACTAACTCCTCCAGCACAGAGCATGTATCTGTCGATCTGCAGTTGCAACAAGCAGCTAGCGTCCGACCTGAAGCCTGTACTGCACTGACCTGAATACCTGATCGATCGATAACGGTTGATCTGAATGTGGTCATGAAGCATTATGTGCCTTCTTTGAAATGCGGTATTTTTTCCCTCATTTTCTATATTTTCTCCGTAAAATTGAATTGTTTCATGTAAAATTCCTACGCTATTCGTCTATTTCTGTGAAATTCATGTGTTTTAAAAGAGGCATTAGTATTTCTGTTTAATTTTTTTAGATTAAATTTTGGTTAGGTACGGCGAGCGTCGCTACAAGGAAGGCCCGACCAAAGCCCAAGCACGCAGGTTAACCAACCAATCTGGCGTACATAACGTACGTCTAGCTGCCACAGTCGCCATGTTGGTCATATAATACTGTAGCCCCGTCGTTGATGCACGACAACATCGGTAGCTTCGCACACGCCAAAAGACACGACCTACTAACCATACGTATTGTTATTAGAAAAGTGATAATAATCACATGCATCTTTGGTTTGCCTTCTCACTTTGGGCCAAGAAGTTAATTACGTGCAGGATTACGTAAGTGTTTTAGAGGTGTACGTGTACGCAGAGCACACTCCGACATGTGAACCAACAAAGAAAGCGAAAGCTCCTCCGATCCATATTATCGCCCGTGAAAAAAAAAGAGAAACAACAGGTACTAGAAAATTTCTCTCCTTGCCATTTCTGGTCCACTGTACGCTCTACGCTCAAATCTGCAGACACTGGCCTCAAAGATTTTGTTTGGACCAAAGACCTTAAAAGGCCCTTCTTAATATTGAAAGCGAATTTACGGCTTTTACATCGGCCACACGTTCAGCCAGCCCAACCCACCACCCGCTGATCCATCGAACGGCCCAACAACGGCTGGGTGTGGGCTGCGTTACGTCGGCTTTTCACAGGCCCAACAACAGATGCGCAACTCCACGGCCCATGCGCTCGCCGCCACTTGAGACCCGCGTCGAAGGCTTTGGGCCTATTGGGCCAGCGCCACTACTTTCTGCCTTTTCATTTTCCGAATTGCAGTCGACGGCTCTCGAAACTACTTTTACCTTTTCTTTTCTTTTTGCGAATTTTTACCTTCTCCACATCACGACCCAGAACCTTGGAAATGAGCTCCTCCACAGCCCTAGGGCAACACCGAGCTAGGTACTCGAAGTCTTCTTCGTTCTCGACGAGCGCAAGCAAAGCCGTCGCTGAGCCGAGGAACTCGAAGCACGCCTCCTTCAGACCTAGACAACAATGCTTCTCTGCCAGCGCGAAAATAGTCGCCGCAGATCCCGTATCAATGTGCTTCCGCAGCTTATCCTCACTGTTAGAACACGCCCAGGAACACGCGTTCCTGCAACTCTCTCTTCTCCTCACGCGCTCAGACTCTCGCACTCGCTGGCGGACAGAGGTTGAAGATGAACAGTGTTTTGGCGACGAACGCCGCGGCCGGCCACCACCGGCCTGTATCTTGGCCTCTCTATTGATCACATTGGACTCGGCAGCAAGTACAAAGGGAACACGGGGCTTACATATAGCCCAGACGCATGGAGCCACTACCTCCACGCCCCGGCCTTCTCGCCATGTTCTGTTGGACATGCACAACGTCTCCGTGAGCCGATCGCTCACCCGGACGACGCGGCCACCACCAACAGAACGGCACCACGCACACCATTCCCTAACCGCGCCCATTGCAGCGTCTCTGCATGCACGGACTTGACTTGGACTCCCTGCAACACTACACGACTCGTCGAGCCACCATGGCCGCAGCTCTCCTGCCGCTCTTGCTCGACGCATACACACAAACACGCACACAACACTCTCACGCTCATGCCAAGCTTAGTTCCAACACTCACACATGAGCTTTAGCCTCTCCATCCCGTACCTGTCCGCCGCCACGAGCAGATGCTGAGCCATCACACACTCATCATCATCTTCCTCCTCCGTCTCCGCATCAGGCCATGTATCCGTGTACATGAAATTCAGCAGAGCTCCGAACACCCGTGGCTCCATCTCGTCTACCCGTATGGTGGTATCAGCGGCGGCGATGATGCCTTCTTTCATCGGGCCGAGGAGCTCCGCCATGAACACCGGCAACCGCGTCGCGAGCACCAGCCGGTGCGCCTCGAACGTCTCCCCGCCGACGTCGAACCTGACGTCGGCGGCGTCCTTGCTGCTCGCCAGCAGGAGATCGCCGATGTGGCGGCGCATGTCGGGCGGCGGCACGGCGACGGCCGGCGCCGCCCTGGCCACGTACACCTGGATCCTGACGGCGAAGCTATCGTCCCTGAGAATGTGCTCGGATCGCTCCAGGTCCTCCCTCCTGATGAACCTCTCGAACCCGAACGCCATGTCCCTGGACGTGGAGAAGTTGTTCATGCGGCTCGTGAAGGTGTACTCCGGCACCGGCCTCCAGTCGTGGTCGAGCAGGCTGAAGGACGCCTGCGCCATGACGGCCTCGTCGACGGCGACGTCGTCGTCGTCTAGGGCGAGGTAGAAGGCGACGGAGTCGGTGTTGTCCGGGCGGTGGGAGCTCCCCATGGGCCGGTAGCTGAGGCGCCAGATGCGGCCGCCGGAGCGGAACGGGACTGAGTCTGAGTTGAAACGGGTTCGGGCGCCGTGGGTGTTCAGGGTCGAGTAGCTGAACCTGAAGACTTGGTGCTTCCTCGCCGCCACGATCGTGGTGGCGGAGCGCGACGGCTCGCCGCCGGCGCTGTCCGCCATGGTTGTGTATGTTGTCTGATGGCGGGCGGGGCAAGAGGAGAGCGCAGGGATGAAATTGTCAATTAGTTCCTTGCCGCGATCAATAATAATACTGTCAATTAGTTGCTTAGCGACATCAGGGTAAATCTGAGCTAGATAATCAAACCCATCAGTTTCCTTGATTGCGGAACGAGCCGTCGAGTAGCTAATGAAATCGAAGCATGCCCCCTTAAAGAACATGGCAAGCGTGCTTCTCGGATAGCGCCAAGAGTCCCAGGACAGTTGAAACGGAGGCTGCATCACCGATTTGGTTGCACAACCAGCTTTCAGTCATGAGCTTTAGCCTCTTGAGACCGTACCTGTTAGCGGCAGCAAGCAAACCTTCAGCCATCGCAAACTCCCTCGTCGTCGTCATCCATCATTGGCCACGCATCCGTGTATATGAAATTCAGCAGTGCCTCGAACACTCGTGGCTCCATGTCATCTATCTCAACAATGGCAGTAGCTGCCCCATTGATCATTGGAGGAGGAAGGAGCAGCGCCTTGAAGACCGGGGATCTTGCCCTCAGAACTAGCCGATGCGCGGCAAACGTGTTGCCACTGACATGGAATTCAACATCGGCGCCCCTGTTGCTGGAGAGGAGATCACCCAAGTGCAGGTGCATGTCAGAAGGTCGAACGACCTGCTGCTTGACAATATGTATATCCACTCTAATTGCAAAGCAGTCATCCTTGAGAAGCCCTGACTGTTCCAAATCTTTCCTTTTGATGAAGTCATCGTATCCAGCAGACCAGTCTAGTTGTGTCACCAGGTTAAGCATGGGGTGGTACGGCTGTAGGATGGCAGCGTCTTCTTCTCGCCTCGGCCGAGCAGACTGAACGTGACCTGGCAGATCACATCCTCGCCGCCGCCGTCGGTGTCATCAACAAGAGCGAGGAAAACGGCGATGAAGTCGTTCTCCGGGTGCTACAGGTGCGTTCTCCGGCGCGGAACGGGCATGATTCCAGGTATCTAGGGGCGCCACTCAGCTGGGTGCCCAATCCCAAGGTTCTCGAGTAGCCATTGATGTTGAGAACATGGTAGGCCCTCACGGAGACGACGCTGGATCACGGGTCCTTGGCGTTCGACGACATATCGATCGATGATTAGCGTACCGGAAGAAGTTAATATGTGTTTTATGTTGGGACAGGTAGCTAGGGAAGTTGGAGACCGTTAAAAATAAAATGGTCTGTTGCTTTACGTCTCCAGCTTCAATTCTAATCGGATCATTTGAATTGCATAAACTGTTTCCGGTTCCCTCTCGTTTATTGTACAAGGACAAAAGAAAAAAAACAAAGCACCATTGGTTGCCGATCGCACGGACTTTGTTAACCGGGAAAAGTCCATTTTACAATCACAAAAGTCCAATTGTAAAATGGACTTTTTCCTGTTAAAATACGAGAACCACGGACCATTCTCTACGTGTTTCTTGCCACAATCTCATGCTCGGTAATCTGATTGTTCAGTTGGTAAGATTTATTGTGATGGAACCTATCTGATTCAAGTCAGCACGTGTGTGATTTTCCCGCTCATGATCAGGGGAAAAACGTTTGGGATGGGAATAGAAGAATGATGTAAGAGCATCTCTAAGAGTCTATCTAAAGTATACTCTTTAAATCATTATTTGGAGAGTCATTTGAGTAAAATTATTTTCTATGTCTTTATACTTTCCAACTATTTTTCTATATCTTGTGCGCAGTCTAGAGAGTCATTTCGCTCTCTATTTTTGGCTAATGAGAAATCCGGAACAGAGAATATCTATATTTAGATATTTAAGGCTGTTGGAGGATATTTTTTCACCAAAATATCTATTTCTGTAAGTTAGAAAAAATATAAATAGTCTCTTAAAGACGCTCTAAAAAAGATAATGAGAGTGTATAGCTAGCTCAACTGTTTAGTATACATATATTTATGTTGAAACATGCTCAGCTGAGTTCTAGCCCTCAATATTTTCTTTTGATTTATTAAGGAATTAACCGGTATTGTTTTTTTAGAAGTAGGGGTACTTGTCGACGACACGCAAGAATCTTGAAGTCACTTCTTGGGGTATGTCGTATCTTGTATTCTTATCATTAATTGTACATGCGTGTAAAAGTGTTTCAAATAGAAACGGAGACGATAAGATGTCACCTGATACGTGTAAAAGTGTTTCAAATAGAAACGGAGACGATAAGATGTCACCTGATATGTGTCACACCCCAAATTTTCTAAATTTGGGATGTGAATAAATAATATAAATAAAAACAATGATTAAAACAATATATATAAAATATATATAAAATTTATAAAGTTTATAAAATGTTATAAAATTTGGAAAGATTCTGTTTAAGTTATAAAATTTTCCAAGGTTTAAATAATTAACAGGGAATGTAATATATATATAATATAAATATATGTATTCTAATTTCAAAACAACATGTGTTTATAACTCCCTAAAATTCATCTCAATTAATTTGAAGCAACCCTATGAATTTTCTAGGATTTATTAAGGCTTAAATAAATTTTCTAGGAATTAATTGGAATTTCTAGCCTTTTATCAATTTAAATATCACATTAAATAATTATTTTATCCAAAATAAGTTTTGTTGCATTCATGCTGTTGCATTGATTTTTGGTTGCTAGTAAATCAAGTTGGAATTTAAATTCTGTTTAAATTCAAATTTGATTTGCTTTTGTTTGAGTTTTAGAAAAGTTTAAATTGTCAGAGTTCGATTTCGGCCCTTCATCTTTCGGCCCAGTCCGAGTTTCCCCCTGTTTTTCTTTTTTTTCCGTTTCCTTTTTCCTTTTCCCCGGCCGGCCCATCTCCCTGCTTTCGGCCCACTTCGGCCCGTCCGGCCTCTCCCCCGCCGCTCTCTCTTCTCTGTCTCTGGCAGTGGGGACCCCGTGTCAGTTCCTTCTTCCCCATCCGACTGGGACTCTGTCCCGAGTCCGACTCCCTTCCGCCGCCGAATCCTACCGCCTCACGCCTGCCCGAGCTCCGGTTCCCGGCCTATAAAGCGCGGCCGCCACCCTCGTTTCCCTCTCCTAACCAACCGAAGTCGAGCCCTCGCAACCCGAGCACCAGAGCCGCCGCTTTCGCCAAGTTTCACGCCGCCGCCGTCGATTTGCGTCGTCGCCGTCGTTTCTTCGCCGTCAAGCGTCCCTAGAGGTTCGCCTCAACCTTCCAGTGCTAACCATCATGTTTTTCCCGAATTTTGGTCGCGCCTCGAGCTAATCTCGCTCGTCGTCCGTTCAACAGCGCCGCCGCCCGCCATCCTTCGTCGTTGGCCGCCGTCGCTGCATCCTCCTCGTCGAGAACCCCCTCAGTGAGTTCGCAAACCTTGCCTCTTGTTTCCCGTCCAATTCTCGTCGCGTATTGTGCACCGTAGCTTCGTGTTCACCTTTGACCGAAGCTTCCGCCCCGTTCATGGCGCCGCCGCCGTCGGTCGTCGTCTCCATCGGGCGTCCGTCGTCCAGAACCCCTTAGGTGTGCACGTCGTGGTCCGGTGAGTCCCTGGGACTTGGTCCCGTGGCAAATCGAGCTCCGTAGCCTCCGATCGGGTTTACTCCGGCGATGCGCCGCCGCAGCGCCGCCGCTCTGTTTCTCGCCGGCGATACCCCTTCGGCCGTTTTATTCCCGACCGTCCGATCTGCAACCCACGCTCGAGATTAGATCCCATCCCGAGTCAAATATGAAGAAAACGGTCAACCTTGGTAATTTTGCAGAAGAGGCCCTGTAGTTTTTGGAAATCAACCCGCAGTCCAAATTAAATTGAAAATAATTACAAATAGGTCCTTTTTCTTTTATTTTATCCCCTGGAAGTTTTAAAACGTTGCAAACAAGTCCTTAAACCTTAGAAAAATCATATCTTTTGCCTTTTAACTCCGTTTTAATCCGTTTTCGTTGCGTTAGATTCATATCAACTTAAACTACGCGTTAGTACTGTTATTTACACCATACTTTATTTCTTAAATTTATTTATTATTAATTTTATTAAAGGCTAATTACATGTGCTTTCTTAAATAAAATCTAATTAAGTTTGACACATCGGTTTTTCTTGTTAAATATTAAAGTGATTAATACTTATTCCATGTGTTTTGTAAATAAAAGTTGACTAAGGTAATATCTCGATTTTCATAAATAATATTAACTTGATTAATACTTATTTCTTGAGCGTTCTAAATGAAATTGAGGTAGATAATATCTTGGTTTCTTTAAATAATATTAACATGATTAATATTAATTTTATAATCTTTCTAACTAAAATTTAATTAGGCTATATCTTGTTGCTTCATAAAATTATGTTAACTTGATTAATGTTTATGATCACTAGTTCTCTAATTAAAAGCTAATTAGAGTTAAACTTCGAGTTTTCATAAATAATTGTCAATCTTGATTAATGTTAACATAATTATCATTCATTGGTTTTCTGAATAAAATATGAATAAGATCCATCTTGATTTTGTAAAGTGATATTAATTTGATTAATAATTACTTAAATAGCTCTTTCTAATTGAGATTAAACTCCGGCTTTTCATAAATAAATGTTAACTTTGATAAATATTGACTTAAATGTGTTACAGTTATAATACTAACTAATTCAACACCGTTCATAAAATTATTCGGTTAGATGTTCTCATATAATCTATTTTAAGTTAATACTTTAATTAAAATAATTTATACTTGGATATTTACAATTAAAAGTATGACTAGTTTAACTAAAGTTATAAAGTTATTTGATTTGATAAACATGTTCCTTTAATTAAAAGCCAATTAAGAATTAAATTTTGGTTTTCTTATTAATGATAATATGGTTAATATATTATAAGTTTTAAAAGTGATAGTTGAACAAGTTATAATATTGGAAACCTAGGTATAACTTTGATTTAACTTGGATTAAGGTTATATTTAGATTTCATATGATTCATAGATCACTGTTACTTGGTTTAAATGGTTATTAACTAGTGTTTCTAATTAAAGCCAACTTAGAAGTTTAACTTTCAAGTAATTTGATTAATAAACCTTCAATGTGACTTTGTTCTAGTGTTCTCGTTTTGCTTATTAATTATCTATCTATTAAGTTTTCTCTATAAAATATGATTAAGTAATATTTCGGATTTTAATAAGCTTATGTAAAATTGCTTAATGAGTATTAAACTAGATTTCAAACTAAAAGGTGATTAGCGTCAAACTAAATGCTTTCTTAAATGAGTATTAATTTGTGTGAATGTCAACATAAATGTGTTCTATCAATAATATTGATTAGTTCAACATGGTCACTAAAAGTTAATCAATTAGATGCTCGCATCTGTTTTTAATACTAAAGTTATGCGTTTAATTACATAATGTCTAAAAAAATAGTTATAAATAAAATACATTCTTGGTTTCACATATTTAAATATAATTCAATCAATTTCCAAGAAATAGTCTCTTATATATGATTTTATCAAATTAAAATTTATAAAGCGTATAGTGTTTCCTTTTATAATCTAAAGTCTTCCGCTAGTTTTAAGTTTTCAATCGTAGTTCTGTTCTCAGCCGTTCCTATGCCTCTAAACCCAATCCTGCTAGTGCACCCTACGTTTCTCACTTAGTCACTATTCTGTTTTGCCAATCAACTGTCTCCAATGTTTATCGCATTCTATAAATTCATCGGCCAGTGTTCCAATGTCCGCAGCACTCGTTTCTGCAATCCTGTCGCTAGTCCATCTTTTCTGAGCCATATCACTAAGTTTGAGTATAGATCTTTTCTTATGTTGTGGTTTCTCTGCAAATCAATATTATTTTAATTTTTAACTTTATATTGCTTCAATGATATGGTGAGAGTTACTATGTCATTGTATTGTAATATAAAATTAAATTATTAAAGTAATATATTATTGTTTGAGATCCTCGTATTCATAAATCCTCTGTACGTGTGATATTTCTTGTGCCAATTAAAGCTCTGCCTTGGAACCTTCGTATCTTTCTTTCTCTCTCTGATCTTCGTGGTCCTTAGGTTCTCGTAACCATAGTAACGAGCCCTATCCGTTAGTACGCTCTTTTAAAGCTTTTCTTTTGGTTGGTGTATTGTTCTTAGTTGTACTTGTTTGTTGCTTGTATAGTTTTATGCTTGCATGCTTGTGTTCGATGATTGCTACGAGTAGACGGAACGTTGTTCAACTGAAGAAGACTTTTGAAGATATTTTGAGCAGCTACACTTTGGAGAAAGGCAAGTGTATTATGTCATGCAAATGTCCTAATAATTATTAATTTCACCACCCATGCATGTGTCTTAATTTGATGGGTTCCTATTTAAGGATTTACCTAGCCACTATATTTTTCCTGTCCCTGAAACTGGGTTACTTAATTAATTTTGATGGTAGATGATGCTTAGTTTGCTCAACTGGGAATTGGTTAATTGAACCCACACTCTATGTTCCATTACTACCTTTTTAATCAATTAATGAACAAGATCATATCTTTTTAATTGGAACATGGAGAACCACCCAGGAAAACAGTACAACCATGAGTGCTATATGGCTCTGGCTTTGACTGACTAATTAGGTGCTCTAGTTTCTGGTAGCTTTACCCGAAAGGGGCATGGGGGGCGGCGGTTGACGGGGTATAGCTCGGTCCTTTTGAGCTGTGGGCTTTGGTAAGAGACAGACCTCATTAGGGAGGGTTATGCTTTGCTTCTGAACCGGAAACCTTAGCGGGCTATCATTTATTAGAGTGCTTTTGTAAAGGTCTCATAGTGAAACCCAGTATTCGGTCCACGTGGTGTGGGAAGGGTACAATGCTCTCGGGCAATGGGAATCACGGCTTATGGTGAAAGTGTACAACCTCTGCAGAGTGTAAAACTGTTATAACAGCCGTGCTCACGGTCAAGAGCGGCCTGGACCCTTACATGATAATCATACTTGAACATGATCTACATCGCGGTTACTTGAATATGTTGGGAAATTGACATTCATTAATTTGTGGGTGGTATATACTTTCATTTGCTAGTAAATAGTTGCTTAATAAAACTTGACCAACTAAAAGTGCTTACTGCAGTATGGTCAGCCAACCCTTTTGCCTCAGCCTTGTATGTCATATTACATTTGCTGAGTACGTTATGTGCTCATACTTGTTGCTTTCCTTTCTTTCTTCTATTGCATCTACGGCAACCGGAATGCTGCTCAGATTGGGAGAATTTAAAGGATTTTCACTGCTGGTTTTGAGGAGTTCTAGGCCTACGCAACCCCCAGTCGACTACCTGTGAAGTTTGGAGCCTTCGTTTCCAGGATACGCTGTATACTCTGATAGACTCGTAAGTCATTTATATAGTTTCTTATGCGTGATACTGCATCTTTTATTCACATTCTGGCTTACTGTATGTGTGAAACTTGATCCTGGCAAAAATACAGTGTACACTCGGTTTGTTTTCTAAAACCGGGTGTGACAGAGGTGGTATCAGAGCCGTATCGACTGTAGGACGTAAGCCTAGATAGAACTGGTCGTTTATTAAGGTCCAATTTGCTATATAATCCTTGCTTCCACTATCCTTGGTATTTTTTGTAAAAAAAAATGCTATCCTTGAGCATTTTTACCCCCTTGATGATTTATCTTTCTGGTCATTACATCCTTGAATATTCCACCTTCGCCTTGATCACTTATTTCTCACTATAGACTTCTGATTATTCACCTCCACCTTGGTTTGATAAATTGCTGATCTAGCATCTTTGACCATCTCACTTCTCCTTTTGAAGTACTTTACCTTGACCATTAACCTCTCTCCTTGAAGTTGATATTATGTCTGTGAGTATCCTTGTTTACTCACACACATCCTGATATTAGTCAATTTACTCCTGTTGCCTCATTTCACCCTCTGTGCTTTTATGTCACTTTGGATTTCTTCCTTGGTTTTTGATCCCAAAGTGTCCTCTACTCTTCATTTATTTTAAAAATATATAGCAGGTACGTATCGTTAATGCAAGCCCAAATCACCTTGAAGAATGAAGATATGAGTATATTACAAGAAGTCCAACCGGAACAATGGAAGACTGCATCAAGCCTACCAACGTTACAACCAAGAAGTCAGCTTCAAGACATTTGAAGATGTGCCATATGCCCATATTTAGGAGGATTCCCTAAACCTTGACTAACAGCGTTTAGTACCATTATATGCTTGTGTGATTAACCTTAGTTGAGGGTGTTTGTAATGCCTGTTATTATGCCCATTGTTTGATTTGTTTCTTTGCATTGATTGTTTAGTTGGGTTCTCCCTCTTTTTCCTGTACATCCTTGCTTTCTTGCTATCTCTTCGTCACAAGTCGATAAAGAACATCGGAGAAAAAGAAAAGTTGATCTCATGGTGAAAAAGGATGAAGCTAAAGAAGATTAGAAGTGAAGACTTTGCAACTTCATCAACAAAGAAGATGAAGTCTAGTGAACCAACTCCAGAAGATCTTTCTTCCCAAAAATCTACTGTACTGTTCTCCTCCTTGATCCCTAGCCTCTGCGAATCTCGGGACGAGATTCTGTTTAAGGGGGGTAGTCTTGTCACACCCCAAATTTTCTAAATTTGGGATGTGAATAAATAATATAAATAAAAACAATGATTAAAACAATATATATAAAATATATATATAATTTATAAAGTTTATAAAATGTTATAAAATTTGGAAAGATTCTGTTTAAGTTATAAAATTTTCCAAGGTTTAAATAATTAACAGGGAATGTAATATATATATAATATAAATATATGTATTCTAATTTCAAAACAACATGTGTTTATAACTCCCTAAAATTCATCTCAATTAATTTGAAGCAACCCTATGAATTTTCTAGGATTTATTAAGGCTTAAATAAATTTTCTAGGAATTAATTGGAATTTCTAGCCTTTTATCAATTTAAATATCACATTAAATAATTATTTTATCCAAAATAAGTTTTGTTGCATTCATGCTGTTGCATTGATTTTTGGTTGCTAGTAAATCAAGTTGGAATTTAAATTCTGTTTAAATTCAAATTTGATTTGCTTTTGTTTGAGTTTTAGAAAAGTTTAAATTGTCAGAGTTCGATTTCGGCCCTTCATCTTTCGGCCCAGTCCGAGTTTCCCCCTGTTTTTCTTTTTTTTCCGTTTCCTTTTTCCTTTTCCCCGGCCGGCCCATCTCCCTGCTTTCGGCCCACTTCGGCCCGTCCGGCCTCTCCCCCGCCGCTCTCTCTTCTCTGTCTCTGGCAGTGGGGACCCCGTGTCAGTTCCTTCTTCCCCATCCGACTGGGACTCTGTCCCGAGTCCGACTCCCTTCCGCCGCCGAATCCTACCGCCTCACGCCTGCCCGAGCTCCGGTTCCCGGCCTATAAAGCGCGGCCGCCACCCTCGTTTCCCTCTCCTAACCAACCGAAGTCGAGCCCTCGCAACCCGAGCACCAGAGCCGCCGCTTTCGCCAAGTTTCACGCCGCCGCCGTCGATTTGCGTCGTCGCCGTCGTTTCTTCGCCGTCAAGCGTCCCTAGAGGTTCGCCTCAACCTTCCAGTGCTAACCATCATGTTTTTCCCGAATTTTGGTCGCGCCTCGAGCTAATCTCGCTCGTCGTCCGTTCAACAGCGCCGCCGCCCGCCATCCTTCGTCGTTGGCCGCCGTCGCTGCATCCTCCTCGTCGAGAACCCCCTCAGTGAGTTCGCAAACCTTGCCTCTTGTTTCCCGTCCAATTCTCGTCGCGTATTGTGCACCGTAGCTTCGTGTTCACCTTTGACCGAAGCTTCCGCCCCGTTCATGGCGCCGCCGCCGTCGGTCGTCGTCTCCATCGGGCGTCCGTCGTCCAGAACCCCTTAGGTGTGCACGTCGTGGTCCGGTGAGTCCCTGGGACTTGGTCCCGTGGCAAATCGAGCTCCGTAGCCTCCGATCGGGTTTACTCCGGCGATGCGCCGCCGCAGCGCCGCCGCTCTGTTTCTCGCCGGCGATACCCCTTCGGCCGTTTTATTCCCGACCGTCCGATCTGCAACCCACGGTCGAGATTAGATCCCATCCCGAGTCAAATATGAAGAAAACGGTCAACCTTGGTAATTTTGCAGAAGAGGCCCTGTAGTTTTTGGAAATCAACCCGCAGTCCAAATTAAATTGAAAATAATTACAAATAGGTCTTTTTTCTTTTATTTTAGCCCCTGGAAGTTTTAAAACGTTGCAAACAAGTCCTTAAACCTTAGAAAAATCATATCTTTTGCCTTTTAACTCCGTTTTAATCCGTTTTCGTTGCGTTAGATTCATATCAACTTAAACTACGCGTTAGTACTGTTATTTACACCATACTTTATTTCTTAAATTTATTTATTATTAATTTTATTAAAGGCTAATTACATGTGCTTTCTTAAATAAAATCTAATTAAGTTTGACACATCGGTTTTTCTTGTTAAATATTAAAGTGATTAATACTTATTCCATGTGTTTTGTAAATAAAAGTTGACTAAGGTAATATCTCGATTTTCATAAATAATATTAACTTGATTAATACTTATTTCTTGAGCGTTCTAAATGAAATTGAGGTAGATAATATCTTGGTTTCTTTAAATAATATTAACATGATTAATATTAATTTTATAATCTTTCTAACTAAAATTTAATTAGGCTATATCTTGTTGCTTCATAAAATTATGTTAACTTGATTAATGTTTATGATCACTAGTTCTCTAATTAAAAGCTAATTAGAGTTAAACTTCGAGTTTTCATAAATAATTGTCAATCTTGATTAATGTTAACATAATTATCATTCATTGGTTTTCTGAATAAAATATGAATAAGATCCATCTTGATTTTGTAAAGTGATATTAATTTGATTAATAATTACTTAAATAGCTCTTTCTAATTGAGATTAAACTCCGGCTTTTCATAAATAAATGTTAACTTTGATAAATATTGACTTAAATGTGTTACAGTTATAATACTAACTAATTCAACACCGTTCATAAAATTATTCGGTTAGATGTTCTCATATAATCTATTTTAAGTTAATACTTTAATTAAAATAATTTATACTTGGATATTTACAATTAAAAGTATGACTAGTTTAACTAAAGTTATAAAGTTATTTGATTTGATAAACATGTTCCTTTAATTAAAAGCCAATTAAGAATTAAATTTTGGTTTTCTTATTAATGATAATATGGTTAATATATTATAAGTTTTAAAAGTGATAGTTGAACAAGTTATAATATTGGAAACCTAGGTATAACTTTGATTTAACTTGGATTAAGGTTATATTTAGATTTCATATGATTCATAGATCACTGTTACTTGGTTTAAATGGTTATTAACTAGTGTTTCTAATTAAAGCCAACTTAGAAGTTTAACTTTCAAGTAATTTGATTAATAAACCTTCAATGTGACTTTGTTCTAGTGTTCTCGTTTTGCTTATTAATTATCTATCTATTAAGTTTTCTCTATAAAATATGATTAAGTAATATTTCGGATTTTAATAAGCTTATGTAAAATTGCTTAATGAGTATTAAACTAGATTTCAAACTAAAAGGTGATTAGCGTCAAACTAAATGCTTTCTTAAATGAGTATTAATTTGTGTGAATGTCAACATAAATGTGTTCTATCAATAATATTGATTAGTTCAACATGGTCACTAAAAGTTAATCAATTAGATGCTCGCATCTGTTTTTAATACTAAAGTTATGCGTTTAATTACATAATGTCTAAAAAAATAGTTATAAATAAAATACATTCTTGGTTTCACATATTTAAATATAATTCAATCAATTTCCAAGAAATAGTCTCTTATATATGATTTTATCAAATTAAAATTTATAAAGCGTATAGTGTTTCCTTTTATAATCTAAAGTCTTCCGCTAGTTTTAAGTTTTCAATCGTAGTTCTGTTCTCAGCCGTTCCTATGCCTCTAAACCCAATCCTGCTAGTGCACCCTACGTTTCTCACTTAGTCACTATTCTGTTTTGCCAATCAACTGTCTCCAATGTTTATCGCATTCTATAAATTCATCGGCCAGTGTTCCAATGTCCGCAGCACTCGTTTCTGCAATCCTGTCGCTAGTCCATCTTTTCTGAGCCATATCACTAAGTTTGAGTATAGATCTTTTCTTATGTTGTGGTTTCTCTGCAAATCAATATTATTTTAATTTTTAACTTTATATTGCTTCAATGATATGGTGAGAGTTACTATGTCATTGTATTGTAATATAAAATTAAATTATTAAAGTAATATATTATTGTTTGAGATCCTCGTATTCATAAATCCTCTGTACGTGTGATATTTCTTGTGCCAATTAAAGCTCTGCCTTGGAACCTTCGTATCTTTCTTTCTCTCTCTGATCTTCGTGGTCCTTAGGTTCTCGTAACCATAGTAACGAGCCCTATCCGTTAGTACGCTCTTTTAAAGCTTTTCTTTTGGTTGGTGTATTGTTCTTAGTTGTACTTGTTTGTTGCTTGTATAGTTTTATGCTTGCATGCTTGTGTTCGATGATTGCTACGAGTAGACGGAACGTTGTTCAACTGAAGAAGACTTTTGAAGATATTTTGAGCAGCTACACTTTGGAGAAAGGCAAGTGTATTATGTCATGCAAATGTCCTAATAATTATTAATTTCACCACCCATGCATGTGTCTTAATTTGATGGGTTCCTATTTAAGGATTTACCTAGCCACTATATTTTTCCTGTCCCTGAAACTGGGTTACTTAATTAATTTTGATGGTAGATGATGCTTAGTTTGCTCAACTGGGAATTGGTTAATTGAACCCACACTCTATGTTCCATTACTACCTTTTTAATCAATTAATGAACAAGATCATATCTTTTTAATTGGAACATGGAGAACCACCCAGGAAAACAGTACAACCATGAGTGCTATATGGCTCTGGCTTTGACTGACTAATTAGCTGCTCTAGTTTCTTGTAGCTTTACCCGAAAGGGGCATGGGGGGCGGCGGTTGACGGGGTATAGCTCGGTCCTTTTGAGCTGTGGGCTTTGGTAAGAGACAGACCTCATTAGGGAGGGTTATGCTTTGCTTCTGAACCGGAAACCTTAGCGGGCTATCATTTATTAGAGTGCTTTTGTAAAGGTCTCATAGTGAAACCCAGTATTCGGTCCACGTGGTGTGGGAAGGGTACAATGCTCTCGGGCAATGGGAATCACGGCTTATGGTGAAAGTGTACAACCTCTGCAGAGTGTAAAACTGTTATAACAGCCGTGCTCACGGTCAAGAGCGGCCTGGACCCTTACATGATAATCATACTTGAACATGATCTACATCGCGGTTACTTGAATATGTTGGGAAATTGACATTCATTAATTTGTGGGTGGTATATACTTTCATTTGCTAGTAAATAGTTGCTTAATAAAACTTGACCAACTAAAAGTGCTTACTGCAGTATGGTCAGCCAACCCTTTTGCCTCAGCCTTGTATGTCATATTACATTTGCTGAGTACGTTATGTGCTCATACTTGTTGCTTTCCTTTCTTTCTTCTATTGCATCTACGGCAACCGGAATGCTGCTCAGATTGGGAGAATTTAAAGGATTTTCACTGCTGGTTTTGAGGAGTTCTAGGCCTACGCAACCCCCAGTCGACTACCTGTGAAGTTTGGAGCCTTCGTTTCCAGGATACGCTGTATACTCTGATAGACTCGTAAGTCATTTATATAGTTTCTTATGCGTGATACTGCATCTTTTATTCACATTCTGGCTTACTGTATGTGTGAAACTTGATCCTGGCACACATACAGTGTACACTCGGTTTGTTTTCTAAAACCGGGTGTGACAGAGGTGGTATCAGAGCCGTATCGACTGTAGGACGTAAGTCTAGATAGAACTGGTCGTTTATTAAGGTCCAATTTGCTATATAATCCTTGCTTCCACTATCCTTGGTATTTTTTGTAAAAAAAAATGCTATCCTTGAGCATTTTTACCCCCTTGATGATTTATCTTTCTGGTCATTACATCCTTGAATATTCCACCTTCGCCTTGATCACTTATTTCTCACTATAGACTTCTGATTATTCACCTCCACCTTGGTTTGATAAATTGCTGATCTAGCATCTTTGACCATCTCACTTCTCCTTTTGAAGTACTTTACCTTGACCATTAACCTCTCTCCTTGAAGTTGATATTATGTCTGTGAGTATCCTTGTTTACTCACACACATCCTGATATTAGTCAATTTACTCCTGTTGCCTCATTTCACCCTCTGTGCTTTTATGTCACTTTGGATTTCTTCCTTGGTTTTTGATCCCAAAGTGTCCTCTACTCTTCATTTATTTTAAAAATATATAGCAGGTACGTATCGTTAATGCAAGCCCAAATCACCTTGAAGAATGAAGATATGAGTATATTACAAGAAGTCCAACCGGAACAATGGAAGACTGCATCAAGCCTACCAACGTTACAACCAAGAAGTCAGCTTCAAGACATTTGAAGATGTGCCATATGCCCATATTTAGGAGGATTCCATAAACCTTGACTAACAGCGTTTAGTACCATTATATGCTTGTGTGATTAACCTTAGTTGAGGGTGTTTGTAATGCCTGTTATTATGCCCATTGTTTGATTTGTTTCTTTGCATTGATTGTTTAGTTGGGTTCTCCCTCTTTTTCCTGTACATCCTTGCTTTCTTGCTATCTCTTCGTCACAAGTCGATAAAGAACATCGGAGAAAAAGAAAAGTTGATCTCATGGTGAAAAAGGATGAAGCTAAAGAAGATTAGAAGTGAAGACTTTGCAACTTCATCAACAAAGAAGATGAAGTCTAGTGAACCAACTCCAGAAGATCTTTCTTCCCAAAAATCTACTGTACTGTTCTCCTCCTTGATCCCTAGCCTCTGCGAATCTCGGGACGAGATTCTGTTTAAGGGGGGTAGTCTTGTCACACCCCAAATTTTCTAAATTTGGGATGTGAATAAATAATATAAATAAAAACAATGATTAAAACAATATATATAAAATATATATAAAATTTATAAAGTTTATAAAATGTTATAAAATTTGGAAAGATTCTGTTTAAGTTATAAAATTTTCCAAGGTTTAAATAATTAACAGGGAATGTAATATATATATAATATAAATATATGTATTCTAATTTCAAAACAACATGTGTTTATAACTCCCTAAAATTCATCTCAATTAATTTGAAGCAACCCTATGAATTTTCTAGGATTTATTAAGGCTTAAATAAATTTTCTAGGAATTAATTGGAATTTCTAGCCTTTTATCAATTTAAATATCACATTAAATAATTATTTTATCCAAAATAAGTTTTGTTGCATTCATGCTGTTGCATTGATTTTTGGTTGCTAGTAAATCAAGTTGGAATTTAAATTCTGTTTAAATTCAAATTTGATTTGCTTTTGTTTGAGTTTTAGAAAAGTTTAAATTGTCAGAGTTCGATTTCGGCCCTTCATCTTTCGGCCCAGTCCGAGTTTCCCCCTGTTTTTCTTTTTTTTCCGTTTCCTTTTTCCTTTTCCCCGGCCGGCCCATCTCCCTGCTTTCGGCCCACTTCGGCCCGTCCGGCCTCTCCCCCGCCGCTCTCTCTTCTCTGTCTCTGGCAGTGGGGACCCCGTGTCAGTTCCTTCTTCCCCATCCGACTGGGACTCTGTCCCGAGTCCGACTCCCTTCCGCCGCCGAATCCTACCGCCTCACGCCTGCCCGAGCTCCGGTTCCCGGCCTATAAAGCGCGGCCGCCACCCTCGTTTCCCTCTCCTAACCAACCGAAGTCGAGCCCTCGCAACCCGAGCACCAGAGCCGCCGCTTTCGCCAAGTTTCACGCCGCCGCCGTCGATTTGCGTCGTCGCCGTCGTTTCTTCGCCGTCAAGCGTCCCTAGAGGTTCGCCTCAACCTTCCAGTGCTAACCATCATGTTTTTCCCGAATTTTGGTCGCGCCTCGAGCTAATCTCGCTCGTCGTCCGTTCAACAGCGCCGCCGCCCGCCATCCTTCGTCGTTGGCCGCCGTCGCTGCATCCTCCTCGTCGAGAACCCCCTCAGTGAGTTCGCAAACCTTGCCTCTTGTTTCCCGTCCAATTCTCGTCGCGTATTGTGCACCGTAGCTTCGTGTTCACCTTTGACCGAAGCTTCCGCCCCGTTCATGGCGCCGCCGCCGTCGGTCGTCGTCTCCATCGGGCGTCCGTCGTCCAGAACCCCTTAGGTGTGCACGTCGTGGTCCGGTGAGTCCCTGGGACTTGGTCCCGTGGCAAATCGAGCTCCGTAGCCTCCGATCGGGTTTACTCCGGCGATGCGCCGCCGCAGCGCCGCCGCTCTGTTTCTCGCCGGCGATACCCCTTCGGCCGTTTTATTCCCGACCGTCCGATCTGCAACCCACGGTCGAGATTAGATCCCATCCCGAGTCAAATATGAAGAAAACGGTCAACCTTGGTAATTTTGCAGAAGAGGCCCTGTAGTTTTTGGAAATCAACCCGCAGTCCAAATTAAATTGAAAATAATTACAAATAGGTCTTTTTTCTTTTATTTTAGCCCCTGGAAGTTTTAAAACGTTGCAAACAAGTCCTTAAACCTTAGAAAAATCATATCTTTTGCCTTTTAACTCCGTTTTAATCCGTTTTCGTTGCGTTAGATTCATATCAACTTAAACTACGCGTTAGTACTGTTATTTACACCATACTTTATTTCTTAAATTTATTTATTATTAATTTTATTAAAGGCTAATTACATGTGCTTTCTTAAATAAAATCTAATTAAGTTTGACACATCGGTTTTTCTTGTTAAATATTAAAGTGATTAATACTTATTCCATGTGTTTTGTAAATAAAAGTTGACTAAGGTAATATCTCGATTTTCATAAATAATATTAACTTGATTAATACTTATTTCTTGAGCGTTCTAAATGAAATTGAGGTAGATAATATCTTGGTTTCTTTAAATAATATTAACATGATTAATATTAATTTTATAATCTTTCTAACTAAAATTTAATTAGGCTATATCTTGTTGCTTCATAAAATTATGTTAACTTGATTAATGTTTATGATCACTAGTTCTCTAATTAAAAGCTAATTAGAGTTAAACTTCGAGTTTTCATAAATAATTGTCAATCTTGATTAATGTTAACATAATTATCATTCATTGGTTTTCTGAATAAAATATGAATAAGATCCATCTTGATTTTGTAAAGTGATATTAATTTGATTAATAATTACTTAAATAGCTCTTTCTAATTGAGATTAAACTCCGGCTTTTCATAAATAAATGTTAACTTTGATAAATATTGACTTAAATGTGTTACAGTTATAATACTAACTAATTCAACACCGTTCATAAAATTATTCGGTTAGATGTTCTCATATAATCTATTTTAAGTTAATACTTTAATTAAAATAATTTATACTTGGATATTTACAATTAAAAGTATGACTAGTTTAACTAAAGTTATAAAGTTATTTGATTTGATAAACATGTTCCTTTAATTAAAAGCCAATTAAGAATTAAATTTTGGTTTTCTTATTAATGATAATATGGTTAATATATTATAAGTTTTAAAAGTGATAGTTGAACAAGTTATAATATTGGAAACCTAGGTATAACTTTGATTTAACTTGGATTAAGGTTATATTTAGATTTCATATGATTCATAGATCACTGTTACTTGGTTTAAATGGTTATTAACTAGTGTTTCTAATTAAAGCCAACTTAGAAGTTTAACTTTCAAGTAATTTGATTAATAAACCTTCAATGTGACTTTGTTCTAGTGTTCTCGTTTTGCTTATTAATTATCTATCTATTAAGTTTTCTCTATAAAATATGATTAAGTAATATTTCGGATTTTAATAAGCTTATGTAAAATTGCTTAATGAGTATTAAACTAGATTTCAAACTAAAAGGTGATTAGCGTCAAACTAAATGCTTTCTTAAATGAGTATTAATTTGTGTGAATGTCAACATAAATGTGTTCTATCAATAATATTGATTAGTTCAACATGGTCACTAAAAGTTAATCAATTAGATGCTCGCATCTGTTTTTAATACTAAAGTTATGCGTTTAATTACATAATGTCTAAAAAAATAGTTATAAATAAAATACATTCTTGGTTTCACATATTTAAATATAATTCAATCAATTTCCAAGAAATAGTCTCTTATATATGATTTTATCAAATTAAAATTTATAAAGCGTATAGTGTTTCCTTTTATAATCTAAAGTCTTCCGCTAGTTTTAAGTTTTCAATCGTAGTTCTGTTCTCAGCCGTTCCTATGCCTCTAAACCCAATCCTGCTAGTGCACCCTACGTTTCTCACTTAGTCACTATTCTGTTTTGCCAATCAACTGTCTCCAATGTTTATCGCATTCTATAAATTCATCGGCCAGTGTTCCAATGTCCGCAGCACTCGTTTCTGCAATCCTGTCGCTAGTCCATCTTTTCTGAGCCATATCACTAAGTTTGAGTATAGATCTTTTCTTATGTTGTGGTTTCTCTGCAAATCAATATTATTTTAATTTTTAACTTTATATTGCTTCAATGATATGGTGAGAGTTACTATGTCATTGTATTGTAATATAAAATTAAATTATTAAAGTAATATATTATTGTTTGAGATCCTCGTATTCATAAATCCTCTGTACGTGTGATATTTCTTGTGCCAATTAAAGCTCTGCCTTGGAACCTTCGTATCTTTCTTTCTCTCTCTGATCTTCGTGGTCCTTAGGTTCTCGTAACCATAGTAACGAGCCCTATCCGTTAGTACGCTCTTTTAAAGCTTTTCTTTTGGTTGGTGTATTGTTCTTAGTTGTACTTGTTTGTTGCTTGTATAGTTTTATGCTTGCATGCTTGTGTTCGATGATTGCTACGAGTAGACGGAACGTTGTTCAACTGAAGAAGACTTTTGAAGATATTTTGAGCAGCTACACTTTGGAGAAAGGCAAGTGTATTATGTCATGCAAATGTCCTAATAATTATTAATTTCACCACCCATGCATGTGTCTTAATTTGATGGGTTCCTATTTAAGGATTTACCTAGCCACTATATTTTTCCTGTCCCTGAAACTGGGTTACTTAATTAATTTTGATGGTAGATGATGCTTAGTTTGCTCAACTGGGAATTGGTTAATTGAACCCACACTCTATGTTCCATTACTACCTTTTTAATCAATTAATGAACAAGATCATATCTTTTTAATTGGAACATGGAGAACCACCCAGGAAAACAGTACAACCATGAGTGCTATATGGCTCTGGCTTTGACTGACTAATTAGGTGCTCTAGTTTCTGGTAGCTTTACCCGAAAGGGGCATGGGGGGCGGCGGTTGACGGGGTATAGCTCGGTCCTTTTGAGCTGTGGGCTTTGGTAAGAGACAGACCTCATTAGGGAGGGTTATGCTTTGCTTCTGAACCGGAAACCTTAGCGGGCTATCATTTATTAGAGTGCTTTTGTAAAGGTCTCATAGTGAAACCCAGTATTCGGTCCACGTGGTGTGGGAAGGGTACAATGCTCTCGGGCAATGGGAATCACGGCTTATGGTGAAAGTGTACAACCTCTGCAGAGTGTAAAACTGTTATAACAGCCGTGCTCACGGTCAAGAGCGGCCTGGACCCTTACATGATAATCATACTTGAACATGATCTACATCGCGGTTACTTGAATATGTTGGGAAATTGACATTCATTAATTTGTGGGTGGTATATACTTTCATTTGCTAGTAAATAGTTGCTTAATAAAACTTGACCAACTAAAAGTGCTTACTGCAGTATGGTCAGCCAACCCTTTTGCCTCAGCCTTGTATGTCATATTACATTTGCTGAGTACGTTATGTGCTCATACTTGTTGCTTTCCTTTCTTTCTTCTATTGCATCTACGGCAACCGGAATGCTGCTCAGATTGGGAGAATTTAAAGGATTTTCACTGCTGGTTTTGAGGAGTTCTAGGCCTACGCAACCCCCAGTCGACTACCTGTGAAGTTTGGAGCCTTCGTTTCCAGGATACGCTGTATACTCTGATAGACTCGTAAGTCATTTATATAGTTTCTTATGCGTGATACTGCATCTTTTATTCACATTCTGGCTTACTGTATGTGTGAAACTTGATCCTGGCACACATACAGTGTACACTCGGTTTGTTTTCTAAAACCGGGTGTGACAATATGGGACTCGCTATTGTATATGAGCATGTCATTAAAAAATACTACAAAAAGGTGTGATGTAGGATATTTGGTTTTGAAGGAGCGAAATTATATTAGTATAATAGTAAAGGGAGATTAAGTTTTTTTTTGAGTTACAGTTGAGGTAGATTTTAGGAACAAAAATTGAATGTTATACGAATATTTATTTTGAGGCGCATGGAGTATGAAGTAACCACCGGCGCATCGCTATTAACAAGAACGTTGCTTACTACTAAAAATATAGCGTCAAATAAATCTGAGAATAAATTTTAAAAAAATGAACTAGGCCAGGCCACCGTAAGTGGAACGGGCCGAGCCTAAAATTTTCTCGTTTCGTTGTTCCACTACGAGTAATAGGGCCGAATTCTGAAGTACTCCATCCATACTACGAAAGAACCTTCTTGTCGCCCAAGTAAGCCCACCCATTCTTCTGCATAAAAGGGTCAGCCAACACACCTACTCGCGTTCTCATTCTCTCTCCTTGCGCAGAACAAACAAGAAAGTCCTGCTCGCGTTTTGAACCAAACCAACCACCCCCGCTCCCGCTTCCCCCTTCCCTGACGAGCGCCATGGTCGGGCCTCTGTTCGTCCCGGGAATGGGGACTGGCGACGAGCGCCGCAGAACTCGCTTGCGGTGGGTGGTTCAAAAATCCTGTAGGTCTATTTCCATGGAAATGCGCATGCCATCGGTTTCTTATTGTGCACGAGTAGCATGCCTCCCTAGCTGTCTCGTTTTGCCGTTCCATGTTATTTACAAGAGTCTTCGATCAAAAAACATTAAACACCTTGGATATCTGAATCTGCTAGTTGTTCCATCGTTTTGTAGCTTGTGCAAAGGTATCTGGATTCAACAAAAAACATTGATCAGATGAACCGCAGATAGTAGCCTTTTGTAATTTCCAGTTTCAATATGAATTAAGAGCCCTTCAAACTGACCTTTGTGAGCAGAGATGCTGCCAATCCTGGGATAATTTCTCCTACATGTTCGTGGAACATAATTTGCAAATCTAGATAAGTTCACAACTGCTTTTGAAATCCATCAAATTATCTTCCCCCTCGCAATGACTTGGGACATTAAGGAAAATAATGATTCAATTCACCACAAGCTGTGAGTAATATATTTTTTTTTAAAAAAATGGAGTGAATATATTTATATGAAACAACAAGGTTTCAATCTAGCCTGCAGCTTGCATATTTATCACATTAGTTCAAAGGTTCATTTGAGAACTCAAGCAACAGGACAGAACCAATAATAATAGCCTGGTACTAAGAGTCATGACACACTGAACACCACTGAATCTGATCTCATCATATTGGTTAACATACATGGGCACCCACATCGATCTGAATTTCCTTTTTTTTAGCAAACAAAATATTCCAGCTATATAAACCAAGGAAGCAACTGGCACCCTATGACACAAACTGATACATGTTTTCAGAAACCAAACTAGCACAGTTCAAATTACTCTAAAATCGGTGTCAGTTCTCATGTATTATAACTTACTGATTCCAACACATGAAGCAACTCCTCTGCAATTGCAGGGAGATCAACTGCACTGTACACCCATCCCGGTACAGTGCAGTGGTCGAACACCTGGCGGGCGTCCTTGCGTGGGCGGCAGCCACCAGCGCCGGCAGTGAGAGAGGAGGTGAGGGTCCCTACGTGCGCGGCTGTTATGCGAAGGGGATGTGGCGACAGCCGCAGAGTCGAGGCGGGCAAAGCAGTCGCAGCCATGGCAAGCAAGATGGTTGGGGTGCCGATCGGATTGGATGAACGGGCACGCGTGCGTCGGAAATGTTGGATCCCGACGGGGAGGGGGCAGTGCGATGTTCGCCGAGGGTCTTGGCCCGATGGGTGGGCGGCGATCTCTGTCCCCGGCCGCCGCGAGGCGCTCGATTTGGCGGCGAGCCGGCGACGGTTTTGCGAGAGAGGCACAACGGAAGAGGCCCGAGGCAGCCGTGTTAGATTTGCAAACTTTCTTGCAATGGGCCGCGAGCGATGATGATTTGCACGCCCGCGAGCCAGCCCATGGGTGAGGGTGGGAACTGGGCAGGGCCTGGGATCACGGAGCGCTGAGACGCTTGGTCCAGACGCCTTCGATGCTTTCAGGGACGAGTACCTGACGGCCATCGCAGAGAACCGCATCCTGATCCTGCTCGACTTCGCCGACGGGTTCACCACCATCACGTCGCACAAGAAGCTTGTGTACAAAAGGTAAACTTAAGTTACGTTAATGTTTCCTTGTCTTTTTAAACCTACACGACCAACTCCACCGCCACTAACCAGCCAAGGTGGACCGTTTGAAAGTTTGAATTGGCTAAAATGGTATTGCTCACATTAGCACTTCTTCCCTAATAATACTATTTTACCTTTTTGAGTCTTGGCTAAAGTTTAGCACTAGAGACATAAACAAATATAAAAGGACAGTAGTGCTCATGCTCACACTGCATAACACAATATACATAGTTGCCCACAGCCACAGACATACCAAGCAATAACCAAACACAACACCTAGTCAGTTTCATAATCTTTTTATGGCAATTACTATCTGCAGGGGCTCCTGCATGACAGCATCTGGTTCACTGGTAGTTAGATCAGCATCTGGTTCCCTGGTAGACAGATCAGACCCCTTCAGGCTTGACAGGACCAAAGAGCTTCTGGTTGGCCAAAGCGCTTCCTTGACCCCTTCAGGCTGGTAGTCAGCATCTGGCTCCCACTTGTCTTCTCAGGAAATCCGTTTGTTCAGCTTCAGCTGTGTATGATTCTCTGGCTTTCTTGACCAAAGAGCTCAACTTTCGCTGTGCCTTATTCCGAACTCCATAGGCCCACATCATCTGTTTGTACATTTCCATGCATGAATTCTTCAAGAACCTACCTTCCAAACTAGGCGCCACAGCCTCCAATTTTGATCGGACGTCATCTGAAAACATCTGAAAGAAAAAAAATGCTTCGGTCCATTAATTGCATGACAAGTTTCTATCAAATGACCAGCAATAAGCTAATAACACATTTGCAGTGCATTTTGTGTACCTCAGAGTTGTATTTTTCTTTAGGGTAACATATTATCTTGACAGCAGACAGAAGTTTTAGAGGATCCCAGTCTTTACAGTTAATGCCAGCTGTCTCCTTAAGGACATCAGCAGCAATTTGCAAAGATCCAGCATGTTTGTTCACACACAATTCACATTCGTGCAAAGCTTGTGCTGTCTCAATAATATCAATGTTAACCTGCATACAAGGAGCTGCTTCAGCACTCTCAGAAAAACACAGAAAAAGGTAAAATATTGCATCAAAAACTTTGGTAAGCGGAAATAGTAAGGGCTCGAAGAGCACAAACTATTGGAACACTAACAGTAGCAATAAAGCAGGAAGCATTTCATGTCATGCATGTGTGTGTGTGTGTGTGTGAGAGAGAGAGAGAGAGAGGGAGGGGGAGAGAAGGGGGTGCTCACCATCTCTGGTTTGAGATCACAAGCATAACGTTAACATTCCTTTACTCATCGGAAGGCAGTCTTCCTTAGTTAGCTCCAACTTTTCTCCAGGTACTAGACTCTTCATAAGATTCTTCAGGCCCCACATCAACTCCAGGACAGCATCATCAAATAGGCAGGAGATCCTCTGAAGAAATTCACAGCAAAATGATGCACAATCTTCTTCTACATAAGCATGCAAACCAAGAGAAGTTTACACCAGTCTCAGGCTTAATGGCGCTGGCCTTGTCCTCAAAGGTTTGAAACTCCCTCAGCATGACAACCTGATAGAGAAACGAACAAGGACAAGCATGTTAAAGGGAGAAAAAGAAATAATCAGTCATGTACCAATCATGACTAGGTACGCCTCATTTGTAAAGACAGAGTGTTATTTAGGTTTTCATTTATCGAATTTGAGGTATGCTCCAAATGTTATTGATAATAAGTTTATATGCTAAAGTAGCATGTTGTGTTTTGGTGGTACTAGTATACCATGACAGGTTTCAATCGCCCTACCTAAGCTACTAGTCAAAAAGTGGCGTGTAGCAACACCGCTGCAGGTTTGAACAAGGCCGTGTTTTTTTGAGCATTTGACCAATAATTAAGGGTATTAAATAAAGTCAGTTTATAAAACTACCTTCACAACATTGGACTATTTCGCGAGACCTAACTAATGAGGCCTTTGACCGCATGATCAGAGGATGGTTACTGTAGCATTACTGTAGCAAAATATAGATTAATTAGGCTCGTTAGATTCGTCGCACAAAGTTACACTCATCCCTTTGGAAATTTTTTTCCGGGTAGGAAAGAAACACGGTGCACCCACGGTGACACTTCTAGGAAAATATTTTTTTAGGCATGTGTATAATTAATGGGATACGACTACATGCTTTCCAAACAATTCCATGGATTAAAAATGATTTTAGAGCCAGGTTATGTAATTCCTTCAATGCAAAATAACGAAATAAAAAACAAAAAAAGAGAGAATAATGAATTGTACTAATATCGCTGCTCGGTTCAAATAAGGGATACTAACATCTTTTGCTATATAATCCCTGGCGAAGTAGGCCCATATATCCTTAAGGAGGCAGAGATTCAAGAAAAAGTTAGGTTAATGATAGAGTTCAAGGGCAAGCAAGCACATCAGTAAAAAAGATGAACAATTTAAAGCAAGTACCTCTATGGCTTTTGGGTGGAAGAGTTGGGTTCCATCATAATTGAAAAGTGCAAAGCCAGAGGGCGTCTCAAACAGCACCAAGATCTCTCCAGAATACCCCAACCATTTACCTGGGAACACATAAAAGTTAAGCAAGCTCAGGCAAGAAGGATATATTACAACGAAAAACATAAATAGACCAACCTCTCATTCAGATATCAAGCTAAGTCAGACATTCAAACCCTCACCACCCCCGATCCCCGAACCCTAATTCACCGATGGGGGGGATGGTTTCGGGTCTATGGGATTGGATCTAAATTGGCATGCATGTGTCCTCTTTGCTCCGCTCTAGCCTCTAGGGTTTCCTTTCTTTTGCTCACTACCTACCTGTTGCGGTTTTTCCACCGGCATGCGTGCATGGGTGAGGTTGTGACAGTGGAGGATGGAGGCGGGTGATTGGCTTACCAAAACCGAGGGCCGATGTCCCCTCGGGAGGAGGAGGACGAGGAAGATGTCGCTTTCTCCCCATCGAGGTCGAGATCCAGATTGCGCAAGGTTTGGGAATGGCTCGATGGTTGGGCGGCGATCTCTGTCTCCGGCCGCCGCGACGCGAGGCGCCCGATTTGGCGGCCAGCCGGCGACGGGTTTTGCGAGAGGGGCACGACGCAAGAGGCGCGAGGAGGCAGATTTGCAAAATTTCTTTCCATGGGCCGCGAGCCAGCCCATGGGTGAGGGCGTGGGAACTGGGCTTGTCGCCGTCAAGACGCAGGAGAGCACTTCGGCTGAAAGGTAAATCCACACAATGTTCGCTGGAATGGATGGCCCAGGCCAGTTCATTTCTGCCGTGCGGAGGCACGACGTGTCAAAGCTGCAAATTGAGTGTGTTTAGCTTTTCGACACTGAACGTGATTACGTGACAGAGGAGAAGAAAAAAAAGGTGACCTGGTACTACAATCGCTGGATCAGATCAGATAGGTTGTGGCCGCCCTTGCTCCACAAACAACTTGCAACAAAGCCACAACCTGGTACCTACCTTGAGATCGGAGGATTGTGTGCGGCGTTCCGGTCCCAGAAAATAATCTGGGTCAGTTCCTTTCTCCATTCTCACCCAAGTACCCAAGTACTGCAAAGGCCCTGTTTAGTTCCCTTCAAAAAAGGCCCTGTTTAGTCCCTTCAAAACACAAAAATTCTCTCTCCAAACTTCACTATTCATCTATCACATCAAATCTCTCTCCTCATGCATGGAACACTAAACGTGGGTAAATAAAAAAACTAAGTACATGGTTTTGATGTACACGACGAAACGACTTGGAGTAGCAGTGTGTGTTACTCCTCCCCTGCCTTGGACCGTGATTTTTTTGAACCTGAGAACGTTAGATTATTGGGCCGCGTTTCAATCCTTCCCCAAAAAAAATTTCTAAAGGAATTTTTTCATGCATGAAGTACTAAATGTATATTTGCAAAAAAAATTTAGAAATGAACGTAATTTTGCACGATGAATCTAATGAGCCTAATTAGTCTATGATTTACTAAGTAATACTACAGTAACCATTCTCTAATCGTGCGATCAAATGTCTAATTATATAGGTCTCACGAAATAGTTTAATACTGTGAAAGTAGTTTTATAGGCTGACTTTATTTAATACCTTTAATTATTGGTTAAAAAGGTTACCAGCCAAAGAAACACGGTGATAACACGTCTTCATCACAGGGACAAGCGATGCCAAGATTATCACGGCGACACACAGACACTGACAACACGGATCGTCTTCACGATCCCATAGCCGAGAAAAAATTCCCCCGAATTCGAGCATCTTCCCCGGCAGGGAACGGGAACTCGGGAAGCAGCTACTCCGTAGCTCTTATCCACTTCTACTGCAGCTGCGCGCCTCCCACTCCAGTGGCCAGTACGCCGCCCCGCTAGCTCCCCTCGCGCCGCCATGACCCGCTGGGCCATCCTGCTCTCCCTCTTCCTCTTCGCCGCGCCCGCGCTCGCCGTCCAATCGTCTTCACCACGCTGGGCCGCAGCCGCTACGCCTTCGACATCTTCGCGCTCCCGCTCGCGCCGCTCTCCTCCTCCCCCTCCGCCGAGGTCCGCCTCACCGACGGCGCCTCCGTCAACTACAACGGCAACTTCGCACCGTCCTCGGACTCCCTCCTCTTCGTCTCCGAGCGCAACGGCACCCTCAACCTCTACATCTCCCCCGTCCCCTCCGCCTCCGATTCCGCCGCCCGCCGCGAGGCGCTCGAGGCGGCGCCGCTCAAGGACCGCCCGTCGCTGACCCCCGACGGCGCCCACCTCGTCTACGTCTCCACCGCCGAGCCCGCGGAGGTCCCGCGCCGGAGCTGGGCGGCCGTGTACACCACGCACCTGCCCTCCGGGTCCACGCGCCGCCTCACCCCGCGCGGCGTCGCCGACCTCAGCCCCGCCGTGTCGCCGTCCGGGGAGTGGACGGCCGCCGCGTCGCCGGGCCCCGACGGGTGGGGCGGCGAGGTGGAGGACCTCAGCACCGACATCTACGTCTTCCGGACGTCCG
The DNA here is from genome assembly GCA_033239725.1 of Echinochloa phyllopogon. Lineage (NCBI taxonomy): Eukaryota > Viridiplantae > Streptophyta > Magnoliopsida > Poales > Poaceae > Echinochloa > Echinochloa phyllopogon. Next base: position 1,076,483 of record BTCW01000009.1, on the reverse strand, counting down.
ACGGGTCCCGGCGGACGCTAGCCATCCGCGACGGCGGCTGGCCGACCTGGGCCGACGAGACCACCCTCTTCTTCCACCGCCGCGATAGCGACGGCTGGTACGGCGTGTACCGCGCCGCCATCTCGTTCGCGGGCGACGCCGCCGGCGTGTCGTCCGTCGAGCGCATCACCCCGCCGGGGTTCCACGCCTTCACCCCGGCCGCGTCGCCCGGCGCGCCGGGGCTCGTGGCGGTGGCGACCCGCCGGCCGGACTCCGACTACCGCCACATCGAGGTCATCGACGTTGGCGGCGGCGGCGCCAACACCTACTTCGAGGTGACCCGTGTTGGGTAACAAGGAGGCTACGCTAGCACACACAAAAACTCGTTCACCCAAAAATAGGAACAACAGCAGTTATAGATCACAGATTGTTACCACTAGACGCGCAGTTGCAGCGGAAGCCGTCTTGATGTAGACGAACGCGTCGAAGTGGCAGTGCAGTGCAGTTGCTTACGTCCGTCTGGTCCTGCACGTGCGGTTCGTCCTTGTGCTCCAAGCGCAGCACCTCCGAGGTATCCACACGTACGAGGATTGAAACGTCGCGCACCGGACTGCTAGGTCCGCGAGCACGATGGGGAGAAAAGCAACTATTGCTCGGAAGTCTTGTCTTTCTCAGGAGGGGTTTGGTCTCTATTTATTTGGATGAAATTCTCCACACCATATTCCATTAGCAATATGGGATTAATAAATAATGTACCCCTTCCCCTGGTAATGGGCTTCACAACATTTGTGGCCCATTAAGACTAGTGGATCGAATCCAGTTGGCTCTTGGGCATATTCCCAACAGTCTCCCACTTGCACTAGAGACAATCTCATAAGCAAGTTTTCAGTGTTCCAAACCTCTTAAGTGTGTGACCCTATGGGTTCACGTACACATAGACATGGTTCGAGTACTCCTACTCGTTCCAATAGTTGATAGCGGCCTCTAGCAAGACGTGTCAACTCCCATGAATACGTAAAGATCATATCAGACGAACCACCACAACATCACGTACAAGCTATTCCCTTTGCCTCACGATATTTGGTCTAACTCCAAGTAAGACCTCCCTTTCTCGAATCTGTGAGTCGGATCCTTCAAGAGGTTAACACTTAACCTAGCACGGCCATGCATTTCTTGATCCGATCACTCGAGGGGCCCAGAGATATCTCTCTCGTATAGAGAGGGGCAAATCCCATCTTGATTGACCATGCCTCACAACATGCTTCCTGACAAACCCGAAAACCACCTTTCTAACTACCCAGTTACGGAGCAGCGTTTGGTAGTCCCTAAGTAGGTCAATTCACATCTTGAGTACATACGACAATCTCAGGTCTAAGGACAAAGCATACGCGTTGTGAAGAAGAGATAAACAAGTCTCAAACTGGGTCAGTCCAGCCCCATGTCATACATGTGCCCACATTATTAGTTTGACATCTCCATGTCCATGACTTGTGAAACATAGTCATCAACTAATACATGTGCTAATCAAATTAGGGACAATCTTTTGAATAACCATACAAGTATAGAGTTTCACAAACAATTCACATAATTGCTAATCATATACAAGTTGCCTTTCATGGATATTCAATAAATAAACAATATGTCATAGATACAAAACATTGTCCACTCACACTAGAGCTAATCTAAATGATATCTAATACCCATAGCTCTCGTGTGTGATTCATGTTTAGGCTGTGAAAGAGCCTTTGTCAAAGGATCAGCAATATTCAAATCCGTATGTATTTTGCATATCTTTATCTCACCACGTTTAACGAACTCTCGAATGAGGTGAAACTTCCGCGGTACATGTTTGTTTTTCTGGTGATTCCTCGGCTCCTTAGCCTGTGCAATTGCCCCATTGTTGTCACAGTAGAGTTCCAATGGGCTAGATGCATTGGGAAACACACCAAGCTCAATGAGAAACTTCCTCATCCAAACACCTTCCTTCGCCGCTTCCGAAGCTGCGATGTACTCTGCTTTCGTTGTAGAATCAGCCACAGTATCTTGCTTAGAACTTTTCCAGCTTACAGCACCACCGTTTATCGTGAACACGAATCCTGATTGCGACTTTGAATCGTCTGGATCAGTTTGGAAACTAGCATCAGTGTAACCCTTTACAATGAGCTCTTCCTCACCTCCAAAGACTAGGAATACATCTTTAGTCCTTCTAAAGTACTTAAGAATGTTTTTCACCGCTGTCCAGTGACTTTCACCTGGATTAGACTGGTGTCTGCTCGTAACACTTAGAGCATATGAGACATCTGGACGAGTACTTATCATGGCGTACATGATGGATCCAATTGTTGAAGCATAAGGGACCTTACTCATGCGCTCCCGCTCATCAGTCGTCGTAGGACACCGAGTCTTGCTGAGGTGTATGCCATGTGACATAGGCAAGAACCCTTTCTTGGACTGTTTCATGTTGAACCGATTCAGCACCTTGTCAATATAAGTATCTTGACTTAATCCTATAAGCCTCCTTGATCTATCCCTATAGATCCTTATGCCTAGAATGTATGCAGCTTCCCCTAAGTCCTTCATAGAAAAACTATTTTTCAGCGAAGTCTTAACAGATTCTAGCATAGGAATATCATTCCCAATCAACAATATGTCATCCACATACAAGATTAGAAATACAACAGAGCTCCCACTTTCCTTCTTGTAAACACAAGCCTCTTCTTCATTCTGCCGAAAGTCAAACCCTTTGACTACCTCATCAAAACGAAGGTTCCAACTCCGAGATGCTTGCTTTAATCCTTAGATTGATTTCTGAAGCTTGCATATTTTTCCAGCATTAGTTGGATCGACAAAACCTTCGGGTTGTATCATGTATACATCCTCCTCTAGGTTCCCATTGAGGAAAGCTGTTTTGACATCCATCTGCCATATCTCATAATCGAAATACGCAGCTATTGCTAGAATGATCCGGATAGATTTAAGCATCGCTACTGGAGAGAATGTCTCGTCGTAGTCAACTCCTTGAACTTGTCGAAAACCTTTTGCAACAAGTCGTGCTTTGTAGACGTTAACATTTCTGTCTACATCTCTCTTTCTCTTAAAGATCCATTTGCACTCGATGGGTCTCACACCATCAGGCGGGTCAACTAAGTTCCAAACTTGATTTTGCCCCATGGAATCTATCTCGGATCTCATGGCATTTTGCCATTTCTCGGAATCTGGGTCCATCATAGCTTCCGCATAGGTCCTAGGCTCATCGTTGTCCATCAACAATATGTCGCGCTCTCCCGTAACTAGGAGATTCATTTTCTGTGTTGCGCGACGTGGCCTTTCCGACCTTCGTGGTTGTGGCGGTTCTTCTCTTACCACAGGTGCCTCAACTCGTTCTGCTACATTAGCATCACTCGTAAAGTCTTGCCTCATAGGCTCATCTCGAATTTCTTCAAGATACACCTTCTGTCTACTTTTCTCGCTTTTGAGAAACTCTTTCTCCAAGAAAACACCGTTCCTAGCGACAAACACTTTGCCCTCTGATCGGTTGTAGAAATAATATCCAATCGTTTCCTTTGGATATCCCACGAATATGCACTTGTCCGATTTTGGTGTAAGCTTGTCCGACTGAAGTCGCTTGACATATACCTCACAACCCCAAATTTTCAGAAAAGACAAACTGGGAGTCTTGCCAGTCCATATCTCATATGGTGTCTTCTCCACGGACTTAGATGGTACCCTATTTAGTGTGAAAGCTACTGTTTCTAGAGCGTAACCCCAAAATGATAACGGTAGGTCTGACTGGCTCATCATTGATCGCACCATGTCTAACAAGGTTCGATTACGTCGCTCGGACACACCGTTCCTCTGAGGTGTTCCAGGTGGCGTTAGCTGTGGAACAATTTTCGCAACTCTTTAGATGAGTGCTAAACTCGTGGCTCAAATACTCGCCTCCACGATCCGATCGCAAGGCTTTAATTTTCTTACCACGCTGATTTTCAACTTCATTCTGAAACTCTTTGAACTTTTCAAAAGTCTCTGGCTTGTGCTTCATTAAGTAGACATAGCCATATCTACTAAAATCATCAGTGAAAGTTATGAAGTACTGAAATCCACCTCGAGCTGTCGTGCTCATTGGTCCACATACATCAGTATGTATGAGTTCCAACAAGTCTTGCGCCCTCTCAGGAAAACCTGTGAAAGGTGCCTTGGTCATCTTGCCTAGCAAACAAGCTTCGCACGTCTCGTATGATTCAAAATCAAACGAAGTTAAAAGTCCATCAGCATGGAGCTTCTTCATGCGCTTCTCGCTTATATGACCCAAACGACAATGCCACATATAGGTAGGATTCAATTCATCTAGCCGAGGCCTTTTAGCAATTATATTACATATAGGTGAATCATCAAGATTTAAAATGAACAACCCATTCACAATGGATGCAAGAGCCACAAACATGCCATTCTTTGAGATCACACAACCATTGTCTTTACTCGTGAATGTATAACCATCCTTCATCAAACACGAGGGAGATACAATGTTTCGACTCAAACTAGGAACAAAATAACAATTATTTAATTCCATGATAAATCCTGACGGAAGGTGGAGTTGCATCGTCCCGACGGTCAAAGCAGCAACTCTTGCATTATTGCCCATGCGGAAATCAACTTCGCCTCTTCCCGCGCTTCTACTTCTTACTAATCCCTGCATCGAATTGCAAATATGAGCAACCGATCCGGTATCAAATACCCAGGAATTAATAGAAGATTCAGCGAGAAAAATGTATGTAATATTAATGTCAAGTGTACCTGATGCGGAAGTACTCTTACTACCGCCTTTCTTCAGAGAAGCCAGGTACTGCTTGCAATTCCTCTTCCAGTGACCAAGTTCCTTACAATAAAAGCACTCCTCTTTTTCTGCAGCTGGTCCAGACATAGTTTGGGGCGTTGGGCTTGGCTGAGAGATCATATCTTTAGCCTTGCCCTTCTTCTTCCAAGATTTGCCCTTCCTTTTAAAGTTAGGCCTGTTTTGGATGACCATCACATGGCTGCTGCTAGCGCTTTTCTTAATGTCAGCCTCTGCTATCTTGAGCATGCCACACAACTCATTCAATCCCTTCTCCGCCCCATGCATATGGTAGTTCGAAATGAAGTTCCCAAAGCTAGGCGGAAGTGATGCTAAAATAAAATCGGTGGCTAACTCTGGGCCAAGTGGGAAGCCTAGCTTCTCCAACCTCTGGGAGTAACCAACCATCTTGATCACATGCGGCCCTACAGCCGCGCCTTCTGCTAGCTTTGTTTCCACAAAGGCCTTTGAGACATTGAACCTTTCAGTCCTGGCCTGAGTTTGGAACATATCCTTGAGCGCCTCGATCATATCATGCGCCTCATGGTTTGTCTCAAACTGCATCTGCATCTCGGGTTCCATGCAAGCAAGCATAAGGCAACTCACTTCAAGATTACCATCACATGCCTTCTTGTAAGCAAGTTTCTCAGCAACAGTTGCGTTATCACCAGGCTCATCTGGTAATGGGGTGTCTAGAATATCTTCCTTTTTCTCAGCCCTGAGAACAATTCTAAGGTTTCGGATCCAATCCGCATAATTTGTTCCATTCAACTTATCCTTCTCAAAGATCGAACACAAAGAAAACGGTGTGCTAGGTGCCATTGATCTACAACAGGAAATAATGCAAAATACTAAGACAACATATCTATGACAGAGTAAAATACATTAAACAATTTAACGGAATTTACTCCCACTAAAATCAATATCCCTCCATTGATACTTAGTGATTCAGGATCCACAACTAACAAGTCGACTAGTGAGCTTTAGCATCACCGCTAGAAGACATGGTAGATCGGTCAACAACTTTTGCTAATCATATCATATATGACTCCTGTTGTTGGTTGACATCTCTATGTCTTGGCGTCCAACCTTTATGTCCCAAGGTCCTTAACCGTTAAGATGACCTTGTTTAAGTTAACCAACCCTTTATGCGAGTAAGTATCCGATACAAACCCATCTAGTCAAGGAAAACTAGTGGCACCCTAATTTCATAGACCCACCACTAATTGTACAAGACATGTGATGGTGCAAGATTTAGTTGGGAGGACATTCAAAACTTAAACATTCCTGAGGGATCGTTTTCAAAATTTTAATTTCGCCGGACTGTCTGACGTTCCTTGCGGACCGTCCGCCGTTTCCTTGCGGACTGTCCGACCTGCTCTGGCGGACCGTCCGACCCTCTGGAACGCTGGAAAACGCTTCTGTCAAAATTCTGACCGAATTTACGGACCGTCCGCCGCTCTCTCGCGGACCGTCTGCCGTTCTTGCGCGGACCGTCCGCAGTTTCCCACGGACTGTCCGATCCGCTCCGCGGACTGTCCGACCGGCTCTTGCGGACCGTCCGACCCTCTGGAACGCTAGATAACGTCTCTGTAAGATTCTTGACCGAATTTACGGACCGTCCGCCATTCTCTCGCGGACCGTCCGCCGTTCTTTCGCGGACCGTCCGCCGTTCTTGCTCCCGGCAATTTACCTAAATTCGATCCGACCAATCACATTGATCTATATCTCACCATGCCTGGGTTTATGTGTATCACTTAACTCTGATGGCGGAATTCCGACCGGTAGGAGTAATTCGTTACACTACCATCATAGTAGATCCAATCAACACCGTCGTGTATCGACATGCGACGCGGTCATTGATCTAAGTTCGATTCGACCAATCCAATTGATCTATATCTCACCATGCCTGGGTTTACGTGTATCACTTAACTCCGATGGCGGAATTCCGACCGGTAGGAGTAATTCGTTACACTACCATCATAGTGGAGATCACGAACCGATTAGAGACTAATCTACATCCAAGCATATCTCCATATGCATACATCCGAATCTATAACGAAACAGCTACGGCTCTGATACCACTGTTGGGTAACGAGGAGGCTACGCTAGCACACACAAAAACTCGTTCACCCAAAAATAGGAACAACAGCAGTTATAGATCACAGATTGTTACCATTAGACGCGCAGTTGCAGCGGAAGCCGTCTTGATGTAAACGAACGCGTCGAAGTGGCAGTGCAGTGCAGTTGCTTACGTCCGTCTGGTCCTGCACGTGCGGTTCGTCTTTGTGCTCCAAGCGCAGCACCTCCGAGGTATCCGATTGTTACCACTAGACGCGCAGTTGCAGCGGAAGCCGTCTTGATGTAGACGAACGCGTCGAAGTGGCAGTGCAGTTGCTTACGTCCGTCTGGTCCTGCACGTGCGGTTCGTCCTTGTGCTCCAAGCGCAGCACCTCCGAGGTATCCACACGTACGAGGATTGAAACGTCGCGCACCGGACTGCTAGGTCCGCGAGCACGATGGGGAGAAAAGCAACTATTGATCGGAAGTCTTGTCTTTCTCAGGAGGGGTTTGGTCTCTATTTATTTGGATAAAATTCTCCACACCATATTCCATTAGCAATATGGGATTAATAAATAATGTACCCCTTCCCCTGGTAATGGGCTTCACAACATTTGTGGCCCGTTAAGACCAGTGGATCGAATCCAGTTGGCTAGCAACCCGCCCCGTGGCGCCGCGCGTGCACCACTTCAACCCGTTCATCTCGCCGGACGGCGCGCGCGTCGGGTACCACCGGTGCCGGGGCAGCGGGAACGGGGACTCGCCGCTGCTGCTGGAGAACATCAAGAGCCCGGCGCCGGAGACGTTCTCGCTCTTCAGGATCGACGGGTCGTACCCCTCCTTCTCGCACGACGGCAAGAGGATCGCCTTCGTCGGGCTGCCGGGCCTGTTCGTGGTCAACTCCGACGGCTCCGGCGGCCGCCGGCAAATCTTCTCCGGCAACGCCTTCCCAACGGCGTGGGACTGGAAGAGGAAGGGTGTCATCTACACCAGCATCGGGCCAGACTTCGCGAGCGAGAGGACAGAGGTGGACGTGGTCGCCGTGACACTTGGCGGCGACGACGGCGAGGTCTCCGACTCCAGCATCTCGATCAAGAAGCTCACCGTGGGCGGCGCGAACAACGCGTTCCCGTCGCCGTCGCCGGACGGCAAGTGGGTGGTGTTCCGGTCGGGGAGGTCCGGGCACAAGAACCTCTACATCATGGACGCCGAGGACGGCGAGGCCGGCGGCGGCGTCCGGCGGCTGACGGAGGGGCCCTGGACCGACACCATGTGCAACTGGTCCCCCGACGGCGAGTGGATCGCGTTCGCCTCCGACCGGCACAACCCGGGCGGCGGCAGCTTCGCCATCTACGTGGTGCGCCCGGACGGCACCGGGCTGCGGAGGGTGGCGCACAGCGCCGACGGCGGCCGGACCAACCACCCCTGGTTCAGCCCGGACTCCAAGGCGCTGGTGTTCACGTCGGACTACGCCGCCGTGTCCGCCGAGCCCATCTCGAACCCGCACCACTACCAGCCCTACGGCGAGATCTTCACCGTCAACATCGACGGGTCGGGGATCCGGCGGCTCACGCACAACTCGTTCGAGGACGGGACACCGTCGTGGACGCCATACTACCTGAAGCCGGAGGACGTCGGGGAGAGGCTGCAGGCATCTGGGACGTGCGCGTTCGAGGATTGCCATTGGCTCAACATCGAGGCACAGCCAGATGGCCTCATGATGTGTGGCAGGCATGGCTAAGGAGAAATTAAGGAGCTCGTGTATGTATGTATGCGACCGGTAGAGTGCAGTGATGCCCTCCTATCTATGTTTGCTCGCATATGAATAAGGCCATGTACAGTGATGCCAATTTCAAGGCAGCAATAACATGATTTGCGCATATTCATGATGAAGCTTACTGGCCAGTCGTCATGGTTGTAACAATTTTACTGACACCAGCCAGTGCACAGAACTTGAAGAACATGCTGAATTTTATTAGGAGGAAAACAAAATTTGGATATACTTGATATTGCCACAGCTATAATTTTACATTGATACACGCAGCACATATATCTCACAGTGATGTAAAAACGCTCACTGACGCACCTCTACTGATGATCTAACAAATGACCTCCTCCACCATACCTGGAAAGCTCTGCTGAGATTGGGGCATTCTGTGCCTCTAGATGCAAAGCACCGAAACCATTCTTCGAATAAGCTTTGCTGCTGCTGAAGTGGAAGGGTGAGCAGGGCTTGCCCCAGGTTCTCCTCCAGTATTCTCACATCAAGGCCTTTGGAGCACCTCTGGAGCCAGCCGAAGTCCATTAACATTGGCCTGAACCATCCATAGAACAACAGGCTCCTCGTATCACTGGGGCATTGGATTCTTCCTTTCCCCAGAGCGGTGAACACGCTTGCTGATATCCGGCTCAGCTCGTACCTGAACATTGGTGACGCTTGCTCATGCATTCTGATGAGTTCATCTTGCCTAGCCCACAACTCAACAAATTCTTCTGCCATATCATTGTTTACAAGGATGTCAAAGAGCCAGTTGAGATTCTCAGTTTGCTTACTGACCCTTTCAATCATAGGCTTGCTATCTGAAATTGTCATAGCTTGGCCTGCACCCCCAACCACCCCTGAGTCTTCCACAAATAGTTCCACCAGTGAACTCATGCAGGAACGGCATATCTGATAAAGGCCCCCTTTGTTTAGCCCGGACAAGTCCTTATGATAGACTGAGCTTTTGCTTAGGAGACCGTTGACCAAAGATTGCATCTCTTTTCTTGCGCTGTTGTTGGTTCCACTGGTGACAGATTCAACGAGCTGCACTGTCAAATCCTCTGAACTGCTCCTGCATTGCTGTTGTAATCTTGCCAGCACATCTTTACATACTGATTCATCAAAAGTGCATCTAGCAAAAACATGCTTCAGCTTCTCTTCCTCACTCTCATTCCATGGAACTGCTTCAATGTACTTCAAGCATGATTCAATTCCTCTGTCAAACATAATAGAGGAGGAAACCTGTAATTCAAAATCAAAACAGAACTGTATTCGTCAGATACATAAACAGGTACAGTTCAGATTTGCGCAAAAAAAAGGTACAATTCAGATTGCAAGGCAGAAAATGCATGAGGATCTACAAATATCAAAGGTATACAGATTGTATTATAGAAATGAACAACATGATCAGGTAGTCTGATTCTGTAATCGGCATCTCACTTCCATGATTAAAGCTCAACAAGTCATAAACAGTGCGCAGATTTGATGAAATCAGTTAATGGATCAAACATGTGACACCAGATAAGTGAATTTTATTCAAAGTACAACCAAGTACCAATATAATCTTTGAGATGTACAAATTAAAAGCCAATTTTCAATCGAAAAGTTCAGAACAATATATGACATGAACCTGAAAACCTGCTATAACCTGCTAGTATGCTATTTTCTCCAAGTTTTAATGGCTTCTCAACACATATATTAATTAGATCGCTTTAATGCCGATAACCACCCTAGACATTAGTATATAGTAATTAGTAAAGCATTACTGATCCATAAGCACACCTGCACACAGGACCGTATGTTCATAGCAATAGCTGCCTAAAGTAAAAAAAATGAAAACGAAAAGGCACCATATAGAAAATATAGAACGGTCCTTTTTTTAATACGTCGAACCTATATGCCTAAAATAAGTATTGAACTATAAAAGATTTTTCCTACTTGGATTTCTTTTTTAGCCTAACAGTTGAAAACAAATAAGTTGTGAAGTCTTAAGCCATAACGTTCTTCTTGTCGTTTTGTTGGCATTAGTAATATCTTATGAATGCGAGGTTATCATATGCCACGTAGCAATAGTGAAAAGGTTCCCAAAAACTGTGCATATTTTGCCAAGATAAGCTCAAAAGACCTGATGAACTATACAAGTCACAAAAATCGCCAATAATAATATTATCTAAGTAATGCAAAGCTGTGGGTAAGACCTGCTAACTAAATTTGCCAGAACCCCGTTACGAAAATTGCCAGTAACAATATTATCCAAGTTTGAGGATGTTGGTAAGGCATAATGCTAACTCAAGTTGCCAGAACCCAAATGGGGTGAGTGGTGGTGAGCCCTACCATAAAAGTAGCTTAAAAATATTTTAGCAACTGTGTAACATACATTATCAGCACCAACTCAATGATTTTGACACATCAAAGTGACCAATTTATTACTAACTGACCGAAAACAGCACCTCCAAAATGTGTACTCAATTTTGGTCGCTGCATTAGTCTAAATCCAAGCACAAGCACACCTAAACCTACTGATGTCCACATGCTAACTGAATTGGTGATTAGGAACATCAAGGTCACAAATATACCTTGAATTCACGGAAGCACAATTAATTGAACAACCAAATTGAGATGTACAATTCTGCAATGTGAGTGGTACAAACACTAGCACTTCAAGATACTGGTCACATCACAAATTGGAGAACCGTACAGTCGGCACAAACGAGGAGAAGGGAACGAAAGGGATGCATCTCACCTCGAGCACACCAATTGCCCGCGAGACGCCGGCCCTGGCGAGCCACCGCATGGCGTCGGGCTCGAACATGAGCTCCACGGCTTCCTTGAACGCCTCCAGGTTGTCCACCCCATCCACCTCGATCCTCTTGCCCCCGGCGCCGCCTCCTGCAGCAGAGGCGTCCGGCACCATGTCGGCGAAGAAGGCGCTGCTCTCGCGCAGCACGGCGGAGTCGAGCTCCATGACCACGCACCTCCCGTCCCTCGCGCGCAGGGACAGCCTCAGATCCAGCCCGGTCCCTCCCTCCTCCTCGTCCTCCCGCACCGCCACGAACGGCACCTGCGCGGCCGCCTGCTGCTCCCTCGGGAGCACTACGTCCTCCTCCTCAGCCCCCGCGGCCCCCACGACCGGCGACCCCTCGGAGTCTATCGGCGACACGCGCCCCGGCGAGAGGATCCTGCGCGGGTCGATGAGCCCCGCGAGCTTGGACGACGGCGAGCTCTGGAACGACGACGGCGCCAGCGGGGACTTGGGCGGCGGCAGCTTCTGGACGCCACCCCCCGCGGCGGCGGCCGGGAGCGCGCGGTGCTCGGGGCTATCCGGGATGCCGGAGAACGAGCAGCACCAGCCGCGGGGCCGCGCGGCGGCCCGGCGGATGGTGTGGTGCGTCGAGTCCGCCATCGGAGGAGGAGGCGCCGCGCGTCGAATTGAAGGAGATGATGATCTATCACTCCAATTGCTAGGCCCCCCGCTGCTAGGGTTTGTCTCAGCACGAGGCGGAGGCGGCGGCGGCCATGGGAGATTCCGAGCGGACACCAGAAGCAGTTAGCTAGCTACCCGAGCTCGGTGCTCACATCACACGGGCACACACGGCCGGGGGCGGAGGAAAATAATTGCCGCGGCGTGAAGTGAGGCGGGCCCACGTGGTCCGCGGGGCGGAGAGGAGTGGGGCCCACGAGTAAGCGAGGGTGGTGTAGGTGGGAGGCGTGCGTGTGGGGGAGGAGGAAGCGCGCATCGGATGCCGTTGGAACAGTGGGGATCCTCTGCGGCCACCGACTGTGGGGCCCCCGTGCCACGGTATGCCATGTCGCGGTCGGGAGAGGCCACGTGGCGGCACGCGAGTGGGCTGTTCTTGGCGGGTAAAATGCATGGTGAGCCAGTGTGTGAGATGAGATCCCGTTGAGCCGGTCATGGAACCAAGGCGACAGACACTATTACGTGCTCCATCACCATGTGCTTGTGTGTGATGCTTGGAGGAAGAGTAAACCCGGATAAGAAATTAAGCATCCGGCTATTGTTTATGTGTAAGTTACTCTTTTTCTGTTAGAACCGTGGGACCTGCGTTAAACCATGAGGCATTTTTTCATATGACTTTACAACATGTTTTTTTCCACAAATAATACATTCTTCAGAGCAAAATCATATACTACCTCCGGACGCTAATATATGACGTCCGGACACAATTTTTTAGCTAGCATCAGTTCATTTCTCTGGTCTGAAACGTCAACTATTCCTGAACGGAGGGAGTACTTGCATATAATCACAGCAAGAATTGACTGACAATCATCGTACCAATCGCTTGACCTCTGTGTTTCTTTCCACTCGGAATAAAAATTTCCAAAGAGAATCTTGCATGCATGAAGCACTAAATGAAGTCTATTTGCAAAACCCGTTTAGGGATGAGTGCAACTTTGCGTGATGAATCTAATGAGCCTAATTAATCCATGTTTTGCTACAGTAGTGCTACAGTAATCATTCTCTAATCGTGCGGTCAGAGACCTCATTAGATAGGTCTCGCAAAATAGTTCAATGTTGTGAAGGTAATTTTATAAACTGACTTTATTTAATGCCCTTAATATATTTCCACCAAGGAAACACGAAACACGGCCACAGCCGATCCCGTGCCAAAAAAACGAAGCGTGGCCAGAGTGCATTGAATGAGCCGCATTTGTCGGCCTGCATCGCGACCACCGATGAATGCAAACGTGCAGTGCAGCACTGCGCTCACCTACACGGAAGGCCAGACAACAGCAGCGCCCCTGTTCTGTCCTGATCCATGCTGCCGACTGATTGCAGCGGAGACAGGCAACCACTTGTTGGCACCTTGCACGCTGCACAGTGATACTAGGTGACAAGAGATTAACTAACCCTTGGATCGCAGTTGCGACGAGTCGCCGGCCCCGGTTAAAACGGCAAGGGAACAGCTGACACTGACACGACAAACGTATTAGATGCAGCATTTGGCTTGTTGTTCAGCTGGTGAGAGCTACGTGAGCTAAAACAAGGAGTAGTGGAACCCGCAAAAAAAACAAAAAAACAAGGAGTGGTGGAGCACCTGACAACACCGAAACGTCTGAGATTACAATGCTTAGCACTGCATCACATGCTTTAATTAATCGACCGTGGCAGTGTAGAACAAGGGGAGCGAAGATGCTGTGTGCCCGTGTGCCGCCGTAGTCCGTAGAGAGAAAATAAACAAGGCAAAAAGATAAAATTTGATTTCGCCCGGACTCGAACCGGAGACCTTCAGTGTGTTAGACTGACGTGATAACCAACTACACCACGAAATCTTCATGTATTAACGGATGAAAGATTATATATATATAAATGCACGATGCCTGCTGAAGACAACAAAACGACTAGCATAAGAATGGAACCCGAAACGAACGATCAACTGCTAACTTTTATACTCTGCAACAAACAATGATGCCCAATCTGTAACCGAATGTTTCTTCAATTACATGTAACAAACGCATCCTTCCTAGTTTCATATACACTTTCCAGTTGGGAACTTTATAAGATCATCAGGAATACATATGTACATGTAACATGTATCAACTGTAATGCTGCCTACTTCTACGGTAGAAATCAGTGTCACACCCGGTTTTAAAGGCAAAACCAGATGCATCTCATATGTGCGCCAGGATCAGTTTACACACATATGGTAGACGTCGCAAGTGAATATCTATAACCATGCATAACGAAAGGGTATTAAAGTGCATTCATTACAATCTCAGAGTTGACACAAATGTCATAGCGGAAGACTTAAATAAACGTTCATCTAACGAAGCAAAAGTGACTCCAACTCCACAGGCATTGACTGGGGGAGACTCGCCTAGAACTCCTCAAAATCAGTAGTGAAATCCTAAAAATTCTCCCAATCTGAGCAGCATTCCGGGTGTAGTTGATGCAATAAAAGAAAAAAAACAAGCATGAGCACATGACGTACTCAGCAAATGTAATATGACATACAAGGCTGGGGCAAAAAGGCTGGCTGACAATACTGCAGTAAGCACTTTTAGTTGGTCAAGTTTTATTAAGCAACTATTTACTAGCAAATGAAAGTATATACCACCCACAAATTAATGAATGTCATAATCCCGACATAATCAAGTAACCACAATTTAATCAATGTTCAAGTATGATTATCATGAAAGGGTTCAGGCCGCTCTTGACCGTGAGCACGGCTGTTATAACAGTTTTACACTCTGCAGAGGTTGTACACTTTCACCATAAGCCGTGATTCCCATTGCCGAAGCATGCACCCGTCCCACACCACGTGGACCGAATACTGAGTTTCACTATGAGACCTTTACAAAAGCACTCTAATAAATGATAGCCCGCTAAGGTTTCCGGTTCAGAAGCAAAGCATAACCCTCCCTATTGAGGTCTGTCTCTTACCAAACCCCACAGCTCAAGAGGACCGAGCTATACCCCGTCAACCGCCGCCCCCCATGCCCCTTACGAGTAAAGCTACCATAAACTAGAGCACCTAATTAGTCAGTCAAAGCCAGAGCCACATGGCACTCATGGTTGTACTGTTTTCCTGGGTGGTTCTCCATGTTCCAATTAAAAAGATATGATCTTGCCATTTAATTAATTCAAAGAGTATTTGGAACATAGAGTAGGGGTTCATTTAACCAATCCCAGTTGAGCAAGCTAAGCATCATCTACCATCAAGGTTAATTAAATAACCCAGTTTCAGGGACAGGAAAATATAGTGGCTAGGCAAATCCTTAAATAGGAACCCATCAAATTAAGACACATGCATGGATGGTGAAATTAATAGTTATTAGGACATTTGCATGACATAATACACTTGCCTTCTTCCCAACTCTGTTGCTGCTCAAATCCTTCTTCAACAGTTGGTTCTTCAGAGAAATCCTCGAACTGCTCGCTTCCTAATCGCATCACACAATCGCATGCAAAGAAAAAATACACTAAATAAGAAACAGTACACCAAACAATTCCAACAGAAGAAAACAACAGCACAAAACTAATCTACGCGTTACAACGAACGCGTGAGCGCGAGAATCACTAAAATCGGAGTTAAAACGCAAAAGATATGGCTTTTCTAAGGTTCAGGGACTTGCTGGCAAAGTTTTAAAAGTTCTAGGGGCTTAACTGCGAAAATCCGAGGGCTAAAACATAATTTTGTATTAAACTACGAGGGTTTTCATGTAAAAAGACAAAACTTGGACCTCGGGCACAATTTTAAAACTTGCAGGGGCTAAAACAGAAGAAACATGACCTATCTATAATTATTTTTGAACTAGGATGGACTGCGAGTTGATTTCTAGAAAACTCAGGGATTCTTTTGCAAAAACACCATGGCTGACCAGTACGCTCGGGTTTGACTCAGGCTCGATCTAATGTGAGCCGTTGGATCAAGATCTGACGGTCGAAAAGGTTTGGGCGTGGTTGGTCGCCGGCGACGACGAAGACGACGGCGGCGTTGCGATGTCCGCAGCGGAGCATCGCCGGAGTAACGCGAAAACGCGTTTCGGGCCACCAATCGCGACGGGAAAAGGTCGAGGAGGAAGAGGGGAAGATGGCGAGCGCACCCCGCGGGTTCTCGACGGCGGAGGAGCGACGACGGTGGCCGTAGACGACGAATGGCGGACGGCGGCGCTGTGAGATCAACGGCGAGCGATTTCGCTAGACGCGACGGAAGAAACCAAGCACGAGCAGCACAGGGAGCTTCCTCACCTCGAGACGACGGCTGTCGCGGGGCCTAGCGGAGCCTGGGGGTGCCGGAGCGCGGAATCGACGGCGGCGGCGGAGCTTCGAAGGCGGCGGCTAGGGTTTGCGGCTCGGTTGGTTTGGAGGAGAGGGCAAAGGCGGCGGCCGCAGGTTTATAGGCGCGGGGACTGCTCGGGCCCACGCCTTGGCGTGCGTGCCACGGAGACGGCGCGGAGGCGGCGGCGCTCGGACTCGGGTTCGAGTCCAGCTCGAACACGACGGGGAAGAAGGGCCTGACAGGTGGGACCCACCTGTCAGCGACTCAGGAGAAAAGGAAAAAGAAGAGTTCGGTTGGGCCGCGTCGGGCCGAAAGAGGAAAGAACGGGCCGAGCGAAAGGAATTCGGCCCGCTAGAAAAAGAAAAAGAGCGCGGGGAGGAAAATCGAACTGGGCCGAAAGTTCAGGGGTGTAAAGTGGACTTTGCAAAGAGTTAAGGGGCCTAATCTAAACTCAGCCTATTTAACTTTTCTAGAACACAAACAAAAGCAAATCAAATTCGAATTTAAACAAAATTTAAATTCCAACTTGATTTACTAGCACCCAAAAATATATGCAATAGCATGAATGCAACAAAAACTTATTTTGACTAAAATAATTATTTAATGATGTTTAAATTGATAAAAGGCTAGAAATTCCAATTAAATCATAGAAAATTTATTTAGGCCTTAATAAATCCTAGAAAAATTCAGAGAGTTGCTACAATTTAATTGTGATGAATTTTAGGGTGTTACAAACCTACCTCCCTTAAAGAGAATCTTTTCCTCGAGATTCTGATGGATTAGAGAAAATCTGAGGGAATTCTGCCATCAACTCATCTTCCCTTTCCCAAGTTGCCTCACTTTTCGCATGATGACTCCACTGAACTTTACACATCTTAATCACTTTACTCCTAGTAACTCTTTCAGCAGTTTCCAAAATCTTAGCTGGATATTCCATATAAGTCAAATCATCTTGCACATTTAACTCATCCAAGGGTAATTCTTCCTCAGGCACTCTAAGACACTTCTTCAACTGAGAGATATGAAACACGTCATGCACATCAGACAATCTGGCTAGCAACTCCAATTGATAAGCAACCTCACCTTTTCTATCAACAATCTTGAAAGGTCCAATGAAACGAGGAGATAATTTACCTTTCACCTTAAACCTTCTCAAGCCTCGAATAGGAGATACTTTCAGATACACATAATCACCCACCTCAAAGGTTAGCTCTCTCCTTCTTGTATCTGCATAGCTCTTCTGCCTGGACTGAGCCGTTCTCAAATTCTCTCTGATAATCTGAACCTGTCTCTCAGCTTCTTGCAAAATCTCTGGCCCAAACAGCTGACTTTCACCTGTTTCACTCCAATACAAAGGTGTTCTGCACTTTCTACCATAAAGCGCTTCGAAGGGGGCCATCTTTAGACTTGCCTGATAACTATTGTTATACGAGAACTCTGCATATGGAAGACTCTTGTCCCAACTGCCTCCATGCTTCAAAGCACAAGCCCTCAACATATCCTCCAAAATCTGGTTAGTCCTCTCTGTCTGACCATCTGTCTGAGGATGATATGCAGAACTGAAATTCAACTTTGTATCCATAGACTCATGCAACTTCTGCCAGAATCTAGATGTAAACTGAGTACCTCTATCAGACACTATCTTTTTAGGTACACCATGGAGACAAACAATTCTGGACATGTATAACTCTGCTAACTTAGCGCTGGTATAAGTAGTGTGAACGGGTATAAAGTGAGCTACCTTAGTTAATCTGTCCACAATAACCCATATGGAGTCATATCCTCCTCGAGTGCAAGGTAACCCAACAATGAAATCTATACTAATTTCTTCCCACTTCCATTCAGGTACTTTGAGTGGCTGAAGCAAACCGGTTGGTCTCTGATGTTCAGCCTTAACTTTCTGACAAACATCGCACAACGCCACATGGGCAGCCACATCCCTTTTTAGTCCGTACCACCAATACCTTTGCTTCAGATCCTGGTACATCTTGGTGCTTCCAAGATGAATAGAATATGCGAAATCATGAGCTTCCCTCAATATCTGCTCCCTGAGAGACTCGATATCCGGTACACATATCCTCTTTCTAAACCAAATTGTACCCTGATCATCCTCGGTGAAGTCGGGAGCTTTCCCTGCTAACATGGTTTCCTTGATTTCCTTTATCTTCTCATCAGTAAGCTGACCCTTTCGAATTTCCTGCTCCAGTGTAGACTCAACCTCCATTGTCACGCCTTCGGTCTGACTCAGAAATCCCAGGTTCAGCTTCTCCATCTATGCACACAACTCAGCTGGCAACTGGCGACCAAACATTGCATTTACTTGTGACTTCCTACTCAACGCATCAGCAACCAAATTAGCCTTGCCAGGATGATAGTTGATCCCCAGATCATAATCCTTGATCAACTCCAACCATCTTCTCTGCCTCAAATTCAGATCCTTCTGAGTAAATATGTACTTCAGGCTTTTGTGATCAGTATACAGTTCACATCTGTTACCTAGAATATAGTGCCTCCAGATCTTCAAGGCATGGACAACAGCTGCAAGTTCCAGATCATGAGTAGGATAGTTCAGCTCGTGCTTCCTCAACTGCCTGGATGCATAGGCTATAACTCTGCCTTCATGCATGAGCACACACCCAAGACCTCTACGAGAAGCATCACAATATATATCAAAGTTCTTGTGAATATCTGGCATAGCAAGCACTGGGGCTGTAGTCAACTTCCTTCTCAACTCTTCAAAGCTGGCCTAACATGCTTCTGACCAAACAAACTCCTTTCCCTTTTCTAATAGCGAAGTAAGAGGTTTCGCTATTTTAGAAAAGCCTTCAATGAATCTCCTGTAATATCCAGCCAATCCCAAAAAGCTTCTGATCTCAGAGACTGTGGTAGGAGGTTCCCAATCCAACACATCCTTGACTTTACTTGGATCCACTGCAATACCTCCATCAGTAACAACATGACCAAGAAAAGACACTTGATTCAACCAAAACTCACATTTACTAAACTTGGCATACAACTGTTTCTCTCTAAGAGTCTGCAACACCAACATCAAATGCTCCTCATGCTCCTCCTCATTCTTAGAGTAAACCAGAATATCATCAATAAACACCACCACAAATTTATCCAAGTACTCCATGAACACCTTATTCATCAGGTACATAAAGTAGGCGGGTGCATTTGTCAATCCAAACGACATCACAGTATACTCATACAACCCATACCTGGTGGTGAATGCTGTTTTAGGAATGTCGGAGCGCCTGATCCTCAACTGATGATAGCCAGATCTCAAGTCAATCTTGGAGAAAACCTTAGCTCCTCTCATCTGATCAAATAAGTCTTCAATTCTGGGCAAGGGATACTTATTCTTGATGGTTACCTCATTCAATGAACGATAATCCACACACATCCTCAGAGTACCATCCTTTTTACCCACAAAAATGACAGGTGCTCCCCAAGGTGAAGAACTAGGACGAATGTAACCTTTATCCAACAATTCCTTAAGTTATTTCTTAAGTTCTTCTAGTTCATTAACAACCATCCTATAGGGTCTTTTAGAAATAGGAGCGGTACCAGGTAAAAGCTCAATAATAAACTCGATGTCTCGGTCGGGTGGCATACCTGGCAAATCATCTGGGAAGACATCCGGAAACTCACAAACAACTCTGATATCCTCTAAAGGAACACCGCTGGCCTGATTCACTGAGTAAGTTGAAGCTGAGGGTTGAGTGGCCCCGAATTCAATCTTCTTTCCCTGAGGGCTGGTCAACAACACGGACCTCTTGGCACACTGAATCACCACATCAAAAGCAGCCAACCATCCCATTCCAAGTATGACATCAATTCCCTCAGAGTTCAGAACTATCAGATCAGCAGGAAAGTCTACCCCAACTATTTTCAGGTTAACTCGGGGACAGATAAAATTGGCTTTCATGTTTCCACCGGGAGAGCTAACTAGCATGGAATTTTTCATAGGGAGCATGGGTATATTATACTTAGCTACGTACTGAGCGGTAATAAAGAATGGGATGCTCCAGAGTCAAATAAAACCGATACAGGGGCTGAGTTGACGAGGAACATACCAAGTACCACATCCTGGGCCTCCTGTGCGGACTCTGCAGCAACATGGTTCACCTTGCCCCGCATCTGATTCTGCTGGCCCTTGTTGCTCTGGGGCGTCGGATTCACATTCCTGTTCTGCTGCTGAGGGGTATTCTGCCTAGGTGCACTGCCACTCTGGTGCTGTGGGGTCTGAGTATTCCTCTTAGGACAGTTGTGGGCAAAGTGGCTGGGATCTCCACAAATGTAGCAGGTATGAGGAGTAGGAGCACTTCCTGGTGCAATGGTCTTTACAGGAGTCTGGGCCGGGGTGGTCTGGCGGTTCTGCTAAAATGCTGGCCGCTGAGGTGGAGGTGCTGACCGCTGACCCTGACTCTGCGCAAAGTTACTCCCTTGCCCCCCAAAGCGAACGGGCATGTTCTGCTGAGGCGGCTGGAGATGAGGGCGGGTGTTACTGCTTGACTGTCCTGAGGCCATGAACTTCCTCTTCTGCTCTCCCAACTCATGGCGCTTGCTCTCCAAGCCAATAGCCTTGTCTAGCAGCTTCTGAAATGTTGGGAAGATGTGAGACATGAGTTGATAATGGAGCGGCGGGATCAATCCTTCCAGAAATCGCTCCTGCTTCTGCTCATCCTCTTTCACCTCATCTGGGGCGTAACGGGACAACTGAATGAACTTATCCCGGTACTCGCTGACGGTCATCCCACCTTGCTTGAGTGAGAGAAACTCCTCCTTCTTCAGCTTCATGACACCAGCAGAAATATGGTGGCTCCTGAAGTTGGTCCTGAACTCCTGCCAGGTGATAGCATCAGGAGTGGCATGAGCAGCATGATAAGCATCCCACCAATCTGAAGCTGATCCCTCCAAGCGACCTGAGGCATACAGGACCTTCTCCCTGTCATTGCACTGGGCCATATCCAGCTTCTTCTCAACAGTCTTCAGCCAATCATCAGCATCAAGTGGATTTGCAGAGTGGGAGTAGGTAGGAGGTTTGTGACTCATGAACTCCCGGTGCTTGTCTCTCTGCTGGTTGTTGTTGTTGTTGTTCTGTGCTTGCATGGCTGCCAAGGTATTAGCCATGCCCTGAAGGATCTGAGTCTGGTTGGCGAGGATCTGTTCCATTTCTACAGGTGCTTGATTCGGCGGAGGATTTGGATTGGGGTTGACACGTCCCTGACGATTCACAGGTGGTTGATCAACTCCACTTCCAGACCTGGTGTTTACCATCTGGTGGTTAGAACATGAGGTTCAGAGGGTGGTAAAAAGGTGTAACTCAAATCATGAACAGATAAGAGTTGATGCAGAACGAGTTGCCAGTGATTAGAAAATCAAATTCTGAAACAGATTCTGTTCGTCACAATTAAACAGTTGTAACTCTCATTCTGAGTATCCAAAAATCATGATATTTTGTCTGAACGTAGACTATCAAATTCTGAAACTAACCCAACTTGAATCACCTCAATCGGAATTTTGTGGCTCGAGGTATAAAATAATAAGACAGCTGTGTCAGGACCACGGGACAGATTCTGGTTACTCCAATAAAACCATTATATCTCTCTTCCAGAACCTCCAAAAATCACTAATAATTCGCAGAACCTAGGTTATCAAGTCCTTAATCCAACCCAACTGGATTTATGTCAAACGGAGTTCTGAAGCTCCAGAAACAATTCGGACAGTACCAGGATATCATGCAGCAGCGAGAACAGATTGTCGCATAACATGATTTATATGAGGGGTACAATTATATGGATAAAGTGATAGTTAAGTGCTAAGATTAGAGACCAAGATAAACCCAAACTAACTAAATTTATTTATTTAATAATTACTCAATTGTGGTTATCACTCCACAATTAAGTTCAATCATTACAAAGATCCAAATCACACACTTAGCACGAAAGCAAACATCCCCATCACACTTTTAAACCGAACTAAATCACACACTACGCACGAGTCTCAACGATTCTAAACGTACTGAACTATCAAAAGAGAGGGTATCCTATCTTAATAGGTATGAGTGAAGCAACTAGACGATCCACCAAGCACTCTCTAGTGGGGCGGTGAATGACCCATCAACCCTTCTACATCTTCATCCAAGGGCAGAAGTGCTTCTCCCTTGAGTTCAGTTATCAGCCTCTTGTTCTTCCTTCGTTCAGCAGCGAGTTCTTCACGCACTTCTTGTAGCTCCCTTGTGGTGTCATCGGCGTGCACGTTGAGCATCTTGGTGAACGCCACCTGGACGTTGAGTGTAGAGTTTAGCACGCCGGGCGGTTGTGGCACAACCCCAGTTGGAGTGCCTTGCTGCCTTCGGGGAAGATATGCCCAAGCAGTGTGACGTACTTCAGCAGCCTCCTCATGACAAAGCACAGAAAGTGCCCGTCTTGCTGCATCCTGGATTCCAGCTTCGAAGGTTGATCTCATGGCGATAGCATGGTGCACCGCAGCCTCTTTGGTTCCTCCATACTCATAATCAGGCTCCCGGATGTATACAGTGACATCCCAGTCCTCTGGGTAATTCGGATGTGCCCTCCTTCTTCCACGATATTCTATCTCCACTGGGTAGTTCAAACGCTCGAAGAGCATTCGAAGCAGCATCGGGAACCCATTGTTGCCTCCGTCGTGGTGGTGAAAAGTCACTACCCACATGTCAGGCGGCGGAGGGGGTCCTTCACTTCCTTCAGATCTAGCTGGAGCATTCCCTCCTGAGTTAACTTCTTCGTCCATCACTTCCATCTCTTCGGGTTCCTGTTCCTCTTCTTGCACCGAATGCGACGAAGAAAGGGAAAGAGTGGTAGACAATCTACGAGCACCTTGCCTTGTCAACACCATCAATGACCAGGAATAATAGCAAAAGAAACCAAGAATAGATAGAACAAGAGTAGTTAAGCAAAATAGTCCTTAGAGAATGACCATTGCTATCTAGGCTTGCGTCCTACAGTCAACACAGCTCTGATACCAATTGTAACGTCCCGCCTCCCCGAGGCCGGGCACGCCTACGCCTGGCTGCTCTATAGGACCTCAAGACTGTCCTCACAGACCAACACCCGTCTTTTCTGCACACTTTGTCCTCACTCATGCGCACCCGGGAATGACTTCCCGGTCGGTCACCCATCGCTCCAAGCCAAGCCCGCTTAACTTTGGAGTTTTTACGAGATGGGCTTCCGGAAAAGAAGTTGCAACTTGTTGGTATGAGTATTCTAATCAATCCTATTAGGCCCTGGGGCTGTGACAATCTCACCCCCTTAGAAAACCGACGCCCTCGTCGGTCAACCTCAGGCCAGGAACGTCCCCTCCGGCCACGTCCATGTGCCCAGTGCCAGCGCATGTGCCATGCTGTGTGACCACCACGGGTCCACACCAGCCATGCGCACCATGCCTGCGCAACTGCGACCCATGCGCCCGTGAAACCGCGAGAGTCGGCTCTGATACCACTTCTGCCACACCCGGTTTTAAAGGCAAAACCAGATGCATCTCATATGTGCGCTAGGATCAGTTTACACACATATGGTAGACGTCACAAGTGAATATCCATAACCATGCATAACGAAAGGGTATTAAAGTGCATTCATTACAATCTCAGAGTTGACACAAATGTCATAGCGGAAGACTTAAATAAACGTTCATCTAACGAAGCAAAAGTGACTCCAACTCCACAGGCATTGACTGTGGGAGACTCGCCTAGAACTCCTCAAAATCAGTAGTGAAATCCTCAAAATTCTCCCAATCTGAGTAGCATTCCGGGTATAGTTGATGCAATAAAAGAAAGAAAACAAGCATGAGCACATGACGTACTCAGCAAATGTAATATGACATACAAGGCTGGGGCAAAAAGGCTAGCTGACAATACTGCAGTAAGCACTTTTAGTTGGTCAAGTTTTATTAAGCAACTATTTACTAGCAAATGAAAGTATATACCACCCACAAATTAATGAATGTCATAATCCCGACATAATCAAGTAACCACAATTTAATCAATGTTCAAGTATGATTATCATGAAAGGGTTCAGGCCGCTCTTGACCGTGAGCACGGCTGTTATAACAGTTTTACACTCTGCAGAGGTTGTACACTTTCACCATAAGCCGTGATTCCCATTGCCGAAGCATGCACCCGTCACACACCACGTGGACCGAATACTGAGTTTCACTATGAGACCTTTACAAAAGCACTCTAATAAATGATAGCCCGCTAAGGTTTCCGGTTCAGAAGCAAAGCATAACCCTCCCTATTGAGGTCTGTCTCTTACCAAAGCCCACAGCTCAAGAGGACCGAGCTATACCCCGTCAACCGCCGCCCCCCATGCCCCTTACGAGTAAAGCTACCATAAACTAGAGCACCTAATTAGTCAGTCAAAGCCAGAGCCACATGGCACTCATGGTTGTACTGTTTTCCTGGGTGGTTCTCCATGTTCCAATTAAAAAGATATTGTTGACGTAAAATCCGCACCTCACGCCAAGCACACAGCAAGCCGAATTAGCTAGCTTTACACGTGGCCCGAGCGTTTGAATCCGAAAGCGTGCCAGTCAATTTTCCTGAAACTGACAAAGGGAGAAAAGATGCTCAAATAACACTTGGAACGTGCCGGGTGATACCAGACAGTTCCATATTTGCGGCTGCAGAGCCAGTTTTGAACGACATATAGCTATAGAGAAGCTATCTGTCAGCAGTTAAAGCATCATTCGGCAATCGGCAAAGCACGCAGGAAGCGCACTGCCGAATGCGTGACGTAAGCATGACGAAAGATCGGTATTCGACTGAATAAACATTGTAACGTATATTCATAACCGATTAACGAGGAACAGAGCATGATAGATAAATAAAAGGGCGAAAACATGACCATAATTTCATAATAAACAAGAATGCATAGACTAAAAGCACTAGTCTACCGCATGTCTAGGTACTTTTCAACCCGTTGAGCATGAAACAAGCAAGTTAATCCACCGCATGATACGACTTGCTTGGAATCACACCACCAACCAAGAATAGATCAATCCACCGCATGATATACTCTAATCGTGGAAGGCTAAAAGCATTCTTTATTTAAAACAAAACCGTGAACATGTTTCACTCGTGGCGATACTGCCGAATACAGCCATATAGCCGAATCGGGTTCCATGAAGAAGGAACATGCTTCGTTGATGATGATAGGTCTATCAGATCGAATCGAATTCTAATCCACCGGATGATTAGCTCTAAGACGACCCAAAAACCTGCATCCACCGCATGATGCCCGGTTCTGTCAAGATCTACACAAGACCAACGAGCTTGGACCCGCAACACGTGGCAATCTAGATTGACTTCGAATTCGGCTATGGAAACGCAGTGCATTATGAGCTAGAACCGAATCTAATCAATCTAGACTGGGCAAAAGAGTGTTGTAATGAATTAAACATAAAAGTAAAATCCAGAGCAACACATGGTAACTTAATGGATCTATCAGATCTTGCCAAAATCCAATAGAACCGATAACTTGTTCCAAGCTAAAACTTAGCCCACCGCATGGCTCATGATCTAACAATGGAACCTTCCTGAACCAAAGCCTAAATCCACCGCATGATACTAGGCGTGGTGCAGGGTTGCCGATACTTACGGAGGTCGACGGATCGATGATTCCTCTCGAAGAACTCGACGACTCGACTAAAGGACTCGAAGTTGGCACGGGGCCGGTTTGTTGTATGATTGATTGTTTTTTTTTACAACTACCATGGGTCTATATTTATACCCAGGTTTTGACACGACTCCTAGTTGATTACGATTACATTATTTATTTCCTAAAAAGATAAACGTCGGGGCACCGTATCCGTCTTGCATTCGAAGTTCAACCAGCCTTTTCCTTACACTTGATCCACGTCATCACGCACTCCCGAATTCCTCCTGCGGAATATTTTCCTGCCGAATGACAATGCATTCCCGACCGCAGAACGTCTTTACCGAATGCTCTGGGGAAAAACTTCTTTGCCGAATGATATCTTTTCAACGAATCCGGCCCACATGTCAGCCTCTTCCTGGTGCCAATTTTTGGTGTCAACACATGCCCCTTCAATTTTGGGATAAAAGATAATTTTATCTCGGAATTGACCAGAAGCACTCAACATTCCCAAGTTAGTTCTGCTCGACACCCGCTTCTCCTTTTGAATCTTTAGAGCTCTCGTCCAGATCCGAACCCTAGGTTATCGACTTCCAAGATTCAATCTTCAAATGGCGAACCAAGATTTTGCCCTCCAGGTAAACTTCAATCCCCTCAAGCACATTCGGTATTCTTCTTTCGATTTGCATTTTAAATTTCCTCTCATCTCTTTCCATTCTTGATAGGCACTAGCTGCTGAAATCCTTATCCCCGTTGAGGAAAAAGCTCCATCCTACTTCCTCGGCCCTGTAGGGAATTCAGATCCTTCCGAACTCATCGCGGCTGAATCTCAGAGGGTTCCTTTCAAGACTTCATTGACAAAACCTCATGAGTGGCAAGACGCCTTCAAGAACTGGCCTTTGCCCCCAATTGCCGGTTGGAGAAATTGGTACAAAAGGATATCTGATGACAAAAGCCCCCAAACACAGAACTGGGACCATCTGCGTATTTCTCATTGCCTGGAGCTGTCACTAGCCGAAACACCAAAGAACGAGAACCTTCTGATTGCAGCTTGTCATTTTTGGTCCAATGGCGCAAATGCTTTTCTCTTCGGTCATGGCCCAATGTCTCCCACTTTGGCCGATGTCTACATGATGACCGGCCTGAACGTTACAGGAACTGTATATCCATATGACCACAAAGGTTCCTCCAAGCAGACAGGAGTAAAAACAGGGGTTGGATACAAGAGATACATCCAAAACCATATGTCTGATGGCCCTCTGACCGATGTCGAATATAGAGCCTTCCTGAACATGTGGCTATGCAGATCAGTCTTCTGTGGCAAAGCCAATGAGCCAACCCTGAATCATATCGTGATGGCTGAAGAGCTGGCTGCCGGAAAACTCATTCCACTTGGGAAATACCTCCTGGGAAGTGTCTACCATATGCTCAATCAAACCACCCACCTGATGTATACCAGCAAGAAAATCCCCTGTGTCAATGGTCCTTGGTGGTTTGTCCAAATGTGGCTGCAGTTGTACATGCATCAAATCGTCGCTATTGATCTCAACAGCCGAGATTTTCCTTCAATCAATTACAAAGAAGGAGAAACCCAGAGAACCAAAGGTTGTCAAACCTATGGAGAAGCTGCCTCCACTGTATCTATCAACAAGAACATCGGTGAACTGTTTGAGCTCTTCTTCAAAGGCTTTGCTCATCCTCTTTGGTTCCCATATCTGGACAACGACAACCTCACTCTCCCTTGTGAATTCAGCTTTGAAACTGGATGCACTGATGTACAATCTATAGCTATCTTCAATGCCTTCATCCAGCCCTGCATCCTGCCAGCCGAATTCTGTGGAGGAAGGCTGGTTCAAAGCACTTACGAATATTATCAGCCAAATATGATGGCTAGACAGTTGGGATGTGGCCAAGTGCCCCCCAGGCTATTTCTTCACGAATTTCTCAAGCCTAGGGAGATTGTCAAGGATTCCACAGAGACAAGAAGGATTTTTACTTATAAATGCTGCGGAACTATCTATGCACCTGATCCTTTTGTGCCAATAATATCTGCCCATCCTTCTTTCACTCTCTGGTGGCAAGAACTCCATGATCATATCTTCAACATGCCAATCCATCCCTTCTGCTTCGAGTTAATGCCTGATTATCAGCCAACTTCAGAGGTAATACGCTTATCCCTTCATCTGTCTCAATAATATTAACCTCGATTGATTCTTATTCTGTCATCTTGCAGGATATAACACCTGCCCCTCTTGCCAGGGCGATCTTGTACAAAGCTGCAGGCCCAATATCTGCTTTGGGGCACCAATCTCCTACCTTGGCTCAACTGATGGCTAGACAGGCTTCTCTAGATCCAATACTTACTAGACCATCATCTGTCAAGAGGAAAACCCTTTCTTTAACTGCTCCCTTAGTCGTAAAGAAGAAAAGAACAAGAAGCAAAAAAGTTATCAAGGTCAGAGCCTTCTTCTTTTGACCATAATGCCATTGGTATTTTGCTCAGCTTTATCCCTTCGTGGTTTCAGGTCAGAGAACAGCAACTAGCAATCAGTACAGATCTTGCCGATGCTTCATTGACTGGTAAAATTCTACCACTTTATCCTCTTAACTTCTTTTTCATCGGAACTCATTCTTTGTTAACTGCAGAACAATCCTCAATGGATCCAATCTTGGAAAGCTCTTCTTCTCATCACGATTCATCTCTAGCTTTGCAACTTCTTCCTCAATCAGAAGCATTATCTTCACCAAGAAATCTTCCAGCCTCTCCTCAGCAAGATACACAGAATCTTTCCATTGAGCCTGAGAGGCTTCCTTCCCCCATTCAGGAAGTCAGGAACGAGGTAAACAAAATCATTCAACTTTCTCTACCCTTTCTCTCAGCGGATTATTACTAATTCGGCAAGACTTTCTTTTAGGAGAAATCTATTTCATCATCCAGCTATTCTTTTGCTGTGGACGACTTGGTTGCCGAACAAGGGGAAGAAACATCTTCTGGCCAAACTCTATCAGAAGAAAATCAAACAAAGCTGAAAGATATCCTTCCTTTGCTGCACAAGAGTATCCAAGATCAAGTCAAAGATGCTGATCTCTTAAGGGATGTACTGGAATCCATTGACCAAGAACTCCCTGATGATATCAAAACTTCTTTGGAACCCGTTTCTCATTTGGATCAACAATACGCCGCAGTAAAGCAGGCTCTAAAAAATCAATCTTCTCAACCAGCTCTGGAACAGAGGAGATCCACAGCCAAACAATCTGTGAAAGACCTGCATACTCAAGCTCAGAACAGCAAAGAACTACCGACCAAATTGGAATCTGAACTTGAAAAGAAGAAGGTCAGAAAAGCTGCACTTGAAGCCGAATTAAGAGATCTATTGGCCGAAATTGAAGCTGATGAGAAGAAGATAGTTGAGCTTCCCAAATTAACAGAGAAGATGCGAAAGGAAGCTTCATCAGCTCTGAACGAAGAAAAACAACTCAAGGCAAAGCTTGCTGCTCTGGCTAGAACCCAAGAAGCTGACAAAAACTTATTAGAGAGCATTAGCAATATGATATCAGATGCTAAAAATGTAATCTCAAAGTACTTGGGCTTGTAATTGTAACCAACAGTCGATAGCCGAATGCTTTATCAATCCTGCAATCTTGCCATTTCTTATCTCCTTTTTTTTTCTTTTTATTATTGTGGACAACTCATTCGGCAAAGCTGGCTATAACAGTGTCAGACCCGAAAACGCTTCAAACACGACATAGCCGAATCTCATTCAGTCAAAACTGAATACGACTCGGTAAGAATCCCAAACGACATGTAAATCGATCGGTTGGAAAATCCTTTCCACCTTCCGAACTCCTTGGGATATGCACCACAATCTTCGGCCACGATCTCTTCGTTAGTTCCATAAATAAGAACCTTGAGCGCTCCTAATCTTTTATCAAATCCTCCGTCTCCCAAGCTTTCTGCTAGCCTGAGCCCCCTCTTCTTCGAGCACAGTAATCTCCAGAAAACCCCAATGACCAACAACAGCGGAAGACGCCCGGCCGTCGACGAAGCTGAAGGGAGCCGCGCCAGTGCTCGTCGGAGGTGATGACTATCTGCCTCTCCTTATCCTTTCCTCCAGATTTTGCCTCATTCTCAACTTTCTTTGTGCTTTCAGGCTCATCCAATGGAACCCCGTTACTGCCTTGACTACGGCTCCGGCTGCAGCGGGTGAATCTTCGGAGTCATCTAGCCAATCCCCCAGGCCCAACTGGGATCTGCGCTACTCAGATAGCGATGCCCGCCGATTCAAGCAGGAACGTGACGACACTCGGCATGAGCTGGAGGTCATCTCCAAACAAGCCGGGATCGCAGACCTAGAGTGGAAACACCAGCGCAAGCAGCTGCTCGAGACCATCGACGGTAATTTCTGCGGTTCGCTTAACTTCAATCTGACCTTGGACTAACCCGCCGTTGCTTCGTAATCCTACAGACCGCGACGCCGAACTCGATCAGCTGAAGACATTGGTTGAGTCTTTGGCAAACAAGGTGAATGCTCCTGGGGACACGCCAGAAGCTCGCCTCGGTGCAGTGGCAGGCCGTATCGATGAGGTGGCCTTACACGGCGTCCGTCTGGGCACTGCCGCAGGCCTAGTCGCCATGTCGACGCACACTGGCACTGACTATTCCAGGCTACCGCCCGGCTTTGCCAATGGCAATCCGGAGGAGATCGGCGATATTGAGGCCTCCATAGATCGCCTTGATGCTCATGGCGTCGCCATTGCCGATTTCATTCATCCCCAGTCTGTTCTGAACAGGTTGTCCCATTAGTTTGTACTAGGGATTATGGAATTTCGGCAATAAAACTTATCTTTTGCAGTCTTTTTTGTGATAACTTGGTCAAACTCATGATGCAAAATATTTGTACTAAGGGCAATACATTCTGGTATTGGCCATTTTCCTTCTGTTGGCATTTGTTCTGAAGGCGGCTCCTTCCCGAATGCCGGCTGTTTCAGTTGTCCTGGCATTGAATTAATCAGCTATCAACCTCAACACTAGGATAATATTTCTTCAAGTATCTCCCATTGATAGCAGTACTAAACTCTTCTCCTAGCAAAGTTTTCAGGACATATGCATTTCCAGGCACGCATCTGACCACTCTGAAAGGACCTTCCCAATTTGGAGACCATTTACCGAATGCACTGTATTTAGTTCCAATCGGTAATATTGCTTTCCAAACTAAATCTCCTTCTGCAAATTGCTTGACTTTCACCTTCTTGTTGTAATATTTAGCAACTCGCATTTTATTTTTCTCAACATTTTCCAAGGCCCTGAGACGAATCATATGCAAATCTTCTAATTCATCCATCATTAAATCATTATAATCTTTAGAACTTAAATCCTTTTGCAACTTTATTCTCCTTGAGTCTGACTGCATCTCCCATGGCAAGATAGCATGATGTCCATATACCAATTCATAAGGAGACGTCTGTGTAGCCCCATGTGGAGCCATTCGGTAAGCCCATAAAGCCTCATTTAATACCGAATGCCACTTTCTTGGCTTCTGATCAATCTTCTTCTGTATAATTTTAATCATAATCTTATTAGAAGCATCTGCCTGACCATTAGCTTGGGCATAATAAGGAGAAGAATTCAACAATTTGATGCCCATACTTTCAGCAAAATTTCTGAACTCTGAAGATGTAAACTGAGTTCCTTGATCTGTGGTGATTGTTTGAGGAATTCCAAATCTGTAAATGATATGTTCTTTAACAAATTCAACCATATTCTCTGATGTCACCTTCTTTAATGGAATCGCCTCAACCCACTTAGTAAAATAATCGGTTGCTAAAAGCACAAACTTATGCCCCTTGCTAGATGGAGGATTTATTTGGCCAATCAAATCTATTCCCCACCCTATGAATGGCCATGGCTTGATAATAGGATTCAGAACTGATGCTGGAACTCTCTGAATGTTTCCAAATCTCTGGCAATCTTGGCATCCCTTGTAATATTCAAAGCAGTCTTCTAGCATTGTGGGCCAATAGTACCCAGTTCTCCTAATAACCCATTTCATCCGGTAAGCCGATTGATGTGCTCCACACAGCCCATCATGCACTTCACTTATCAGCCTTTTTGCTTCTTCTTGATTTAAGCAATGTAACAACACCCCATCCAAGGATTTATAATATAAATTATCATCAAGAAGAACAAACTTTAAAGCTTTATACCTGAGCTTTCTAGAAACCTTTCGGGATGGATTCTCCAGATAATCAACAATTTCTTTTCTCCAATCATCTTCTGCCAGATTACTCCCGAAAGCATATACATCATTAGCAAAAACTTCTTGAAGCTCTCTATAACCCGAAGCACTTTGAGCTAATCTGTTCGCCTCTCCATTGTCTCTCCTAGGAATATGCCGCAGAATTACTGACTGAAACTCCTTTAAGATTTGCTTGCATCCCTCATAGTAATTCCTTAAGATATCGTTTCTACACTCATATTCGTCATTTAGTTGCCTTATGACTAATTCTGAATCCCCAAAAATTTCAACTGCAATGGCCTTTGCTTCTCTCAAGTATTGAAGTCCTCTGAGCAACGCCTCATACTCGGCTTGATTATTAGTGACAGTAGGTTGAATAGGAATAGCAAATTCAAATACCTCTCCTCTTGGCGAAATTAACAAAATACCTACTCCACCACCTTTGTCACATGAAGATCCATCGAAGAATAATACCCAAGGAGTAATTTCAAGCAAATTAGTTGATGAATCGCGATGTTCAGTAATGAAGTCAGCAATAATCTGTCCTTTAACAGCTTTTGCCGATTCAAACCTTAACTCAAATTCAGACAAAGCTAAAATCCATTTGCCAATCCTTCCATTCAAAATCGGCATAGACAACATGTGCTTTATCACATCAAATTTTGAATACACAATGCATTCGGCATGTAGCAAGTAGTGCCGAAATTTTGTACAGGAGTAGTAAACACATAAACAAAGTTTCTCGGTAGCCGAATACCTCGTTTCGGGATCAAGCAATTTCCGGCTAAGGTATGCAACTACCCTTTCCTTTCCCTCAAATTCTTGTATGAGGGCCGATCCAATAGTTTGGGCATCGGCCGCCACGTACAACTTAAAAGGCTTGTTTAACCGTGGAGGTACCAATACTGGTGGTTCTTTCATGTATTCCTTGA
The DNA here is from genome assembly GCA_033239725.1 of Echinochloa phyllopogon. Lineage (NCBI taxonomy): Eukaryota > Viridiplantae > Streptophyta > Magnoliopsida > Poales > Poaceae > Echinochloa > Echinochloa phyllopogon. The sequence goes on along the minus strand of BTCW01000009.1, from coordinate 1,043,302 downwards.
TCTCATCGAAAGCCTTTTGTTGTTCGTCACCCCATACAAACTTCTGATCCTTCTTGACTTTTAGCAGTGAAGAGAAAGGCAACACCTTTTGTGATAAATTTGATATGAATCTTCTTACGAAATTGATCTTACCAAGTAATGACTGTAATTCCTTAAGATTAGTTGGAGGAACAACTTCATCAATGGTTTTCATACTTATCTTGCCAACTCCTATTCCTCCTTCATGCACCAGAAATCCCAGAAATTCTCCTACCGAAACTCCAAAAGCACATTTATTTGGGTTCATCTTGAGCCCATGTTTCCTAGTGCACTCTAGAGTTTTCCTTATGTCGGCCAAATGTGCTTCATGATCCAATGACTTAATCACAACATCATCGATATATATCTCCACAATCTTGCCGATCAACTCATGAAAAATATAATTCATGGCTCTCTGATAAGTTGCACCAGCATTCTTCAAACCAAACGTCATGACAACCCATTCAAACAACCCTATATGTCCTGGACACCTGAAAGCTGTTTTCGCTATATCTTCCAATGCCATAAAAATTTGATTGTACCCTGCATTACCATCCATAAAACTAATCACTTTATATCCAGCAGCAGCATCAACCAACGAGTCAGCAATAGGCATTGGATATCCATCCATGGGTGTAGCTCTGTTCAAATCTCTAAAGTCTATGCAAACTCTCATCTTCCCATTTTTCTTGTACACAGGAACAATATTAGAGATCCATTCTGCATATCTGCATGGCCGAATAAAATTTGCTGCTATTAATCTTTCCACTTCTTTCTTCACATCGGTCAACACTTCATCTTTGTAGATTTTCCGGGGTGGTTGCTTGTAAGGTTTATAACCAGGCTTGATCGGCAGTCGATGCTCAACAATGGAACGATCTAAACCAGGCATCTCCGAATAATCCCAAGCAAAGCAATCTTTGTATTCTTTTAACAACTCAATCAACTTTTCTCTGAAAACTGAATCCAAGCTAGCACTGATGAATATCGGCCTTGGTTTGTCACCGTCTCCAATGTCTACTTCTTCTAATTTATCAGCCGACACAATCCACGTCCTAGCTTCCCATCAGTCCCATCGATTGGATTATCCATTAAAAATTACTAAAAGAGCCGACTGCTTCGATCGGCTGTTGATCACTGCTGACTGGCTCAACAGGACCCTCTCCCCAGTCCTTACCTGAGAAGCAATCTATGCCTTGATATTCCCAGAAGGCCGGTTCCACATTAGCCACGCTAATTGAATCATCTGCTGGGACAATTTCCACTTCATCATCTATCCACTGAATAAGCTGCTGATGCATAGTAGACGGTATACAGCAATTCGCATGGATCCAATCCCTTCCAAGTAGCAAGCTGTATGCCCCTTTGCCTTCAATAACAAAGAAGGTTGTAAGTAGAATCTTAGACCCAATCATCAGATCTACATGTACACATCCTTTGGTGTCCGACGGATTTCCAGCAAAATCATTCAAAACTATGCTTGTTGGCGTCAAATCTCCAGGGCTCATGCCAAGTTTCCTGAATGTATTGTATGGCATCACATTAACAGCAGCTCCACCATCAACAAACATCTTCGTCAGTGGCTTTCCGTTGACATATCCTCTTAAGTACAGTGGCTTCATGTGCCGATTCTGGACTGGCTTCTCGAAAATAGCTTGCTTATTCAATACCAATTGTGCCATTAACCCACATTGCTCGGCTTCATCCACTTCTGACAATATCTCTTCCTGTACAATTCGATTAGCTGGAGCCATGAATTCATTCGGCAAGAAACATACCACGCATGTAGGAGCCGAATGACCCGATTCGTCAGGTTTGTCTTTTGGACGCCATATCGATCTCATCCTGGTTCCTGCTTGCTTCAACTCTTGATTCCTCAGGCGTTGGACTCTTCTCTTCTGGCTCTTTCTTAAACCAGGTGGACACCACTGTCCTTTTTGCCAGACATACTCACGATCTTCTTCTTCATGATCAATCCATCTATGATCAGCATGTCTTTTCCTTGGTTGATCATCATTCTTATATATTTTTAGACGCCGATCATCACTAGGATGTATCCTTCCAATTCTTTCGTGGACGGATCGGCGACTGGCACCATTTTGCCTATGTTCGACATATCCATTACTGCATTCAGGACAGTTATTCCATGTAGGCAGCTTTAAACCCTCATTCCAACAGTGTCTGAAGAAGACACAATTCCAATGTGCACGTTCTTGTTCTCGGACATATTCCTCTTGTTCTTCCTCATACCCTTTTTCTTCGCACCTCCTCCTCTCCTCCTCGTACTCACGTCTCTGGTAGCGCTCTTTTTCTTGCTGACACTGCCACTTATTGAGGAGAATGCGCGATGTGACTCTGGATTTAGAAGATTTCCCAATTTTAAATCGGCTATTCGGGAAACGAGGCTTTTCCTCGCGAATCTGTTCGATCGTGATTTGCCGATTAGGATCGACTGAGCCATTCTGCTTCGCTTCCCTCGACGTCAGTACTTTCATCTTTCCCTTTTCTCCAGATTCGGCAACACTCACCATACTGATTGAGAACCCAATCATGTTCTGAGGAAACGGGTTATTGTCCAACTTCATCTTATTGTCGAATTTCAGATGCCCTTCTTGGATAGCTTTCTGAATCCTCACTCTAAAAACCCTGCATTCATTGATGGAATGAGAATTTCTATCATGGAATCCACAGTACCTCTTATCTTTCACTCCATCAGGCCGAAGCATAGAATGCCCCTCTGGTAGCTTGATCCGGCCTTCTTTTACAAGATAGTCAAATAATTTATCTGCCTTAGTTACATCAAAATCATAGGTGCCCTTATTCTGTTTAATCCACCTCTGATTCACCATGACTGGTTCTTTACCCCACACTATCTCTGCTGCGGCTATCTCCTCGCTATCTTCATACTCATCTCCTTGATCTGCTCTTTCAAGGAATTGGTTATAGATGTCAGCTACATCATTATGTTTAGATAATCTGGCATCTTTCTTGAAACCATATGCCTGGTTACTCATTAAGGCCAATCTATGTGACAACTGGCCCAGATCATCGAACTTCATTCCGAATAGCTTTTCCCGAATGGTAGGCAGCATGCCAGCTACAGCCATACCAGCTAGCTGGTCATCAGGTATGTTCAGAGAAAAGCACATGCTCTTTGTTTCCCTAAATCTCCTGAGGAACTCCGTAGGTGTCTCATTATTCCTCTGCCTTAAGCTAGTCAAATCAACCAACTTTTTCTCGGTACTGCCAATGTAGTAATGAGCATGGAATTTCTGCTCCAGGTCTTTCCAAGTACAAATTGACTGAGCAGGCAAAGAAGCAAACCATGTAAAAGCTGGACCCGTCAGCGACAAAGGAAAGTATCTGATTCTGAAAGCCTCATCTGCTGAAGCTTCTCCAAGCTGCATCAGATATCGAGCTATATGTTCTACAGTGCTAGTATCATCTTGTCCTGAGAACTTAGTGAACTCTGTAGGCACCTTGACTCTATTCGGCAATGATACCCTTTGGTACCATTCTGGGAAAGGAGACGAGTACATGTACCCCTGATTTTTAGGCTTCAGACCGAATTGATTTTGTAATACATCGGTCATTTTTTGCACCATGAGGTCAATATTGGTATCTTGATTCCCTGGTCTCCCAGCAGGCATCCCTGTAGTACCAACATACCCGGGATTCGGGAGAGCGTCGATAGCATTGTAATCCATAAACTCTGAATATCCGTTCCCATACACATCCCTTTGCAGTCTGTTGTTCAGAGGGGATATCTTGTAAGCAGAAGCAGGTGGATTTCCCGTGGTGCCGAATGCCATATCACCATATGTACGAGGTTTCGGAAATGCATGCTGAAGCTCTTGCTGAATCGGCTGTCCATTCGCGTCTTTGGTTCCAGAAGCTTCAGTTTCTTCAGTACCTTTACCATGACGTTTTGGAACCGATGCTTGAACATTGAAATATGTCGGGCCACCAAGTTGTCCATGCACTTGCTCAAAAGGCTTATCCACGTGTTGACCAAAGATGTTGACCAGTATGAGCCGAAAACTGTTCAGGAATGCAGCATTATGATTGGTCATTGTTTCTCCTAAAGCCTTGTACAACAAGCTAGAGAACTTCTCCCTTTCTTCATCTTCAGTAAGATCAAATTGTCCCGGTAAAAGAACTCTTGGCAGATCCGACTTGAGAAATGGTGCACCACTCCTGTTCTTAGCAAAAGACAGCAAGCATTTCTTGATGAACTGATCTGCAGCAGTCTTCACCATTTGTTGATGTTCATCAGACAATTCTTCAAAAGTGACATCCAGAATGTCTTTTAATTCAGGCATCTTCGAAGCTTGTTGTCCCACCGGGCGTGCCAAAAAGTGTGTTGACGTAAAATCCGCACCTCACGCCAAGCACACAGCAAGCCGAATTAGCTAGCTTTACACGTGGCCCGAGCGTTTGAATCCGAAAGCGTGCCAGTCAATTTTCCTGAAACTGACAAAGGGAGAAAAGATGCTCAAATAACACCTGGAACGTGCCGGGTGATACCAGACAGTTCCATATTTGCGGCTGCAGAGCCAGTTTCGAACGACATATAGCTATAGAGAAGCTATCTGTCAGCAGTTAAAGCATCATTCGGCAATCGGCAAAGCACGCAGGAAGCGCACTGCCGAATGCGTGACGTAAGCATGACGAAAGATCGGTATTCGACTGAATAAACATTGTAACGTATATTCATAACCGATTAACGAGGAACAGAGCATGATAGATAAATAAAAGGGCGAAAACATGACCATAATTTCATAATAAACAAGAATGCATAGACTAAAAGCACTAGTCTACCGCATGTCTAGGTACTTTTCAACCCGTCGAGCATGAAACAAGCAAGTTAATCCACCGCATGATACGACTTGCTTGGAATCACACCACCAACCAAGAATAGATCAATCCACCGCATGATATACTCTAATCGTGGAAGGCTAAAAGCATTCTTTATTTAAAACAAAACCGTGAACATGTTTCACTCGTGGCGATACTGCCGAATACAGCCATATAGCCGAATCGGGTTCCATGAAGAAGGAACATGCTTCGTTGATGATGATAGGTCTATCAGATCGAATCGAATTCTAATCCACCGGATGATTAGCTCTAAGACGACCCAAAAACCTGCATCCACCGCATGATGCCCGGTTCTGTCAAGATCTACACAAGACCAACGAGCTTGGACCCGCAACACGTGGCAATCTAGATTGACTTCGAATTCGGCTATGGAAACGCAGTGCATTATGAGCTAGAACCGAATCTAATCAATCTAGACTGGGCAAAAGAGTGTTGTAATGAATTAAACATAAAAGTAAAATCCAGAGCAACACATGGTAACTTAATGGATCTATCAGATCTTGCCAAAATCCAATAGAACCGATAACTTGTTCCAAGCTAAAACTTAGCCCACCGCATGGCTCATGATCTAACAATGGAACCTTCCTGAACCAAAGCCTAAATCCACCGCATGATACTAGGCGTGGTGCAGGGTTGCCGATACTTACGGAGGTCGACGGATCGATGATTCCTCTCGAAGAACTCGACGACTCGACTAAAGGACTCGAAGTTGGCACGGGGCCGGTTTGTTGTATGATTGATTGTTTTTTTTACAACTACCATGGGTCTATATTTATACCCAGGTTTTGACACGACTCCTAGTTGATTACGATTACATTATTTATTTCCTAAAAAGATAAACGTCGGGGCACCGTATCCGTCTTGCATTCGAAGTTCAACCAGCCTTTTCCTTACACTTGATCCACGTCATCACGCACTCCCGAATTCCTCCTGCGGAATATTTTCCTGCCGAATGACAATGCATTCCCGACCGCAGAACGTCTTTACCGAATGCTCTGGGGAAAAACTTCTTTGCCGAATGATATCTTTTCAACGAATCCGGCCCACATGTCAGCCTTTTCCTGGTGCCAATTTTTGGTGTCAACAGATATGATCTTGCCATTTAATTAATTCAAAGAGTATTTGGAACATAGAGTAGGGGTTCATTTAACCAATCCCAGTTGAGCAAGCTAAGCATCATCTACCATCAAGGTTAATTAAATAACCCAGTTTCAGGGACAGGAAAATATAGTGGCTAGGCAAATCCTTAAATAGGAACCCATCAAATTAAGACACATGCATGGATGGTGAAATTAATAGTTATTAGGACATTTGCATGACATAATACACTTGCCTTCTTCCCAACTCTGTTGCTGCTCAAATCCTTCTTCAACAGTTGGTTCTTCAGAGAAATCCTCGAACTGCTCGCTTCCTAATCGCATCACACAATCGCATGCAAAGAAACAATACACTAAATAAGAAACAGTACAACAAACAATTCCAACAGAAGAAAACAACAGCACAAAACTAATCTACTCGTTACAACGAACGCGTGAGCGCGAGAATCACTAAAATCGGAGTTAAAACGCAAAAGATATGGCTTTTCTAAGGTTCAGGGACTTGCTGGCAAAGTTTTAAAAGTTCCAGGGGCTTAACTGCGAAAATCCGAGGGCTAAAACATAATTTTGTATTAAACTACGATGGTTTTCATGTAAAAAGACAAAACTTGGACCTCGGGCGCAATTTTAAAACTTGCAGGGGCTAAAACAGAAGAAACATGACCTATCTATAATTATTTTTGAACTAGGATGGACTGCGGGTTGATTTCCAAAAAACTCAGGGATTCTTTTGCAAAAACACCATGGCTGACCGGTACGCTCGGGTTTGACTCAGGCTCGATCTAATGTGAGCCGTTGGATCAAGATCTGACGGTCGAAAAGGTTTGGGCGTGGTTGGTCGCCGGCGACGACGAAGACGACGGCGGCGTTGCGATGTCCGCGGCGGAGCATCGCCGGAGTAACGCGAAAACGCGTTTCGGGCCACCAATCGCGACGGGAAAAGGTCGAGGAGGAAGAGGGGAAGATGGCGAGCGCACCCCGCGGGTTCTCAACGGCGGAGGAGCGACGACGGCGGCCGTAGACGACGAATGGTGAACGGCGGCGCTGTGAGATCAACGGCGAGCGATTTCGCTAGACGCGACGGAAGAAACCAAGCACGAGCAGCACAGGGAGCTTCCTCACCTCGAGACGACGGCTGTCGCGGGGCCTAGCGGAGCCTGGGGGTGCCGGAGCGCGGAATCGACGGCGGCGGCGGAGCTTCGAAGGCGGCGGCTAGGGTTTGCGGCTCGGTTGGTTTGGAGGAGAGGGCAAAGGCGGCGGCCGCAGGTTTATAGGCGCGGGGACGGCTCGGGCCCACGCCTTGGCGTGCGTGCCACGGAGACGGCGCGGAGGCGGCGGCGCTCGGACTCGGGTTCGAGTCCAGCTCGAACACGACGGGGAAGAAGGGCCTGACAGCTGGGACCCACCTGTCAGCGACTCAGGAGAAAAGGAAAAAGAAGAGTTCGGTTGGCCACGTCGGGCCGAAAGAGGAAAGAACGGGCCGAGCGAAAGGAATTCGGCCCGCTAGAAAAAGAAAAAGAGCGCGGGGAGGAAAATCGAACTGGGCCGAAAGTTCAGGGGTGTAAAGTGGACTTTGCAAAGAGTTAATGGGCCTAATCTAAACTCAGTCTATTTAATTTTTCTAGAACTCAAACAAAAGCAAATCAAATTCGAATTTAAACAAAATTTAAATTCTAACTTGATTTACTAGCACCCAAAAATATATGCAATAGCATGAATGCAACAAAAACTTATTTTGACTAAAATAATTATTTAATGATGTTTAAATTGATAAAAGGCTAGAAATTCCAATTAAATCATAGAAAATTTATTTAGGCCTTAATAAATCCTAGAAAAATTCAGAGAGTTGCTACAATTTAATTGTGATGAATTTTAGGGTGTTACAATCAGTGAGCCTAAATGAGGGACATCTACAGCCAGGCTGTGAGATAAATAAAACACAAAAAAAATATCTTCAGTTTCAAAAGGTAAGATGTCAGGTTTCTGCTACTTCTCGGTTTGTATGGCATCAGAGGACCAAACATCCACTGGACCGACCTATCTTGCCCACCATATCCAGCACTCTACAAACAGGAGACTTTCATGTTACTCTGTCTATACTCGTCCAATTTCGTTCATCGTGACCCTTTGTAGCTGAATTGTGACTAGTAGACGCAGTCCACTTTACATCTCCAGCAGCACCGAACATTCTGTTAGTGCCTTACTTGATGGTTGTTTATCATGAAGCAATGAATGCTTTGGAGGCGCGCATCACCAACCAGTCATTTTCTGCCGTGTGGATTGTAACCACATTGCTTGCGATCACGCCATCTTACTTCTTACCCGACCAATTGGGCCAGGTGGCTTGCAAGCAGGATTGATTTACTTGCATGTTCAGTTCCACTACATGCTAGCCGCTAATTGCAACTTCGCTTGTTCTAAGTATTACTCCAGACTAGACATATATGTCTTCTGATTACCAGTAGTCCCGGCAAGAGCATGAACCTTGACTAAAATGATGAAAGCGAGCTGGATCTCTGATTATGATTTCCCTGTTTTCACCCTCGGATAGCAACTTCAGCGCCTCATGGCTTTCACAGGACATGTTTTGGTTCTTCATAACTCTTACAGGAGTAGAGTTCGGCAAAGTAGATAGCCCAAGAGCCACCACTAACAATTCACCATGTTTGCTGATTGAGTTCTCACCAACCTTTCTGGCTTGGAATCCCAACTCCCAAACATTCCTACCACCATGCTCACTCTTCTGTTTCACCATAACCAACAACTCTTCCAATCTTCTGAAAGATTCAGTTTTCTGTGAGCAAGAATTATCTCCATCAACAAATTGATGAACGGATCCTCCTAACTCGGCCCAACTAACCCCAGCCTCCTTAGCCATCCCTCGCTCTCTCATCTGACCTCTTGTCCTCATAGCAAGTGAGATTTTTCCAGCATCCATGTACAAGTTGTACAACATGGCATAGGAACTAGCAGCATAAGGCTCAAGCATCATTAGTTTCTCTCCTATTTTTATACCCCTTTCACTGTCCCCATGGATTCTGCAGGCACGCAATAGTGCATGCCAAAGTACAGCATCATTTTCTAACCCAGACCTCATTATGAAATCTTCAGCGTCGGCCACCTTCCCAACATGGCCTAGGAGGTCAATCATGCAAGCTACATGCTTCACATCCGGGACAAAGCCATAATCTGACACCATGCTCTCATAATGCCTACATTACAATAGAAAAAAAATGTGATCAATTATGGACAATGTTCAGAAGTGGGAAAGAAGTAGACAAATGGAGGATGCGCTCATTTTGTTCATTTCTTGTGTGGTGATCAATTAAATTCTACATATAGGACTACATGCCAAGTTATATACATATAAATTCTCCAAGCTACAGTATGCTAAAATTCTGCATATAACAGAAAAAGGTACGTCAAACTCAAACCCTCCACCTTTTACATCCGGGCTTGGGACCGGCACTGGCGGTGTTACTTCAAGTCTGACAATCCTCTACAAGATTTTGCAACTAGTAACTTAAAGGAAAGCATTGATGCAGCGAGCATGAACAGTTAATTTGCTATCTTGCAGGAGAGTATGATATCACCCTACGGATGAGCTTGGGATTATCTTTAGGTTACACATATCAGCTAATGCAGCTTGCTATTTTAGATTAGTACAGGAGCAAGAATTCATGGTCTAAAATATGGATAGATGGCTACTGATTTATAGGAAGATTTTATTTTATTGTCTGCTGTTGGCATTGCTAATTTTCTATCTACAATTCCCAGACTCTCATCTTGATCTAGTTGTCACATTTTATTTTTGAAGGATAACTACAAAAATTCCACCTAAATTGGCACAAGCATGTTACAGGTAATCAGGAGGAAGACAAAAGGCAAACGCTTATCTAAGAAAATATGGAACAAGGTTGCATATTGCAGATTGGGGGAAAAGAAAGGCATACCTGAAACCTTCATCCACCATTCCCTGATGGCTGCAAGCAACAAGAACAGCAAGAAATGCAAACTCATTTATCATGACACCACAATCCTCCATTTTCTTGAAGAGCAGTAAAGCCTCTCTTTCATGGCCATGGACTGCATAACTCAAGATCATTTGAGACCACGAGAGAGTATCCAGGCATGATATTTTCTCAAATGTCTTCTTTGCAGCCTTAAGGTCACCTGTACACCTATACATCTCAATCTGAGAATTGCCACAAAGAGTAAACTGATCGAATCCAGATTTGACTGCATAACAATGTATCTGCTCACATGTTATCGGTACACTCAGAGCAGCACAGGCATTCATCACACTTGACATGGTGAATTGGTCAGGCTCCTTTTCCAGGTAACAAAGCTCTCTGAACAAGTCTAGCGCCTTATCAGAATGTTCATGGCGCACCAATGCTGCAATCATAGATGTCCATGTAAAAATTTCTCGCTTGGGAGTCCTATGGAAGCATCTCAGACTATCATCAACTAACCGAGCTTTTGAATATAGATTAATCAGTGCATTTCCAATGAAGTCGTCATCTTCGAACCCACTGAGGATAACATGGGCATGTATCTGCCTCCCACATCGCACCGCATTGGTCAAATTGCAGACTTCAAGCACGCTCTTGAACGTAAACTTAGAGGGTCTTATCCTCCTCCGCAGCAAGTTTGCATAAAGCCTGACTGCTTCAATTCTAGTCTCAGGGCATGGCTCGTTACCTAACCGAGCAAACCCTGCTATCATGGCATTGTAAATCACCACATTCTGGTCAGGAATGCAATGAAACACCTTGACAGCCTCCTCCAACCCACCGTTCTTCGCATACATGTCCACCATCGCACTCCCTACGAACACATCCAAGTCCAAGCCAACCTTGACCACACAACCATGCAGCATTGTGCGAACATCCTCCGAATCTTCAAGCTCAGAGCAAGCCTTCAGGATCCTACCCAGAGCAAAAGCGTCCAGCTTCACCCCTGACCGGTGCATCCATACAAGCACATTCACCGCCACCTCTGGCCACCCCATCCGTACATACGCCGACAGCAGCAGGTTCCACGAGACCTCATCCCGCTCCTCCGCCCGATCAAACACCAGCCTCACCTCATCAATCATCCCGCACTTGGCGTACATGTCAATCACCGAGTTAGTCACGAACGCGGTCCGCGCAAGCCCGCTCACCACGGCCAGCCCGTGCGCGGCCCGGCCGCTCCTCCCGTCCTTCGCGCCGCCGCACGTGGACAGCACCGCGGCGTAGGTGAACCTATCGACGGCGACGGCGCCGTCGCGCCGCGCGTCCCGGAACGCGCCAAGCGCCAGGCGCGGAGAGCCCTGGCTGGAGTACCCGGCGATGAGCGTGTTCCAGGAGACGGCGTCCCGGCGCGGCATTCCGTCGAACAGGAGGCGCGCGTGCCGCATGTCGCCGCAGCGGCAGTAGGCGGCGAGAAGGTTGTTGCGCAGGAAGAGGTCCGGGAGGTAGCCGGCGCGCAGCATGTGGGAGTGCGCGAGCCTGGCCAGCGCCAGCGACCGGCCCCGCGAGGCGGAGCGGAGGAGGCCGGCGTAGGCCGACGGCTCCAGGGGCGGGAGCCGGAGGCGATGGTCGGCGCGGCGCGGCGAAGCTTGAGGCGGTCGCAGCCGAGCCGGAGGGGAGATTTCGTTGGGATGTGCTGGTTCCGGCGGCCGCCTTGTCTCTCCGGCAGCATAGAACGAGCGCGGCGCGGCGGCGGCGGCGCTCATGCCAGGGAGGGGTTTTGCGGGGGTTTAAACCATTTTTTTTACCGACTTTCTTGAAGCACAAGTGATCTCCTTTGGGGTTGTGCTCTCCACTGAAATATTCCGAGAGAGAAAACAAATCTCCCTCGCTCACTGAATCCTGGGGCCCAAACCACATCCAACTGAACAAAAAAATAAAATAAAATGACATGTCCAGTTTATTATAAATGCAAAGAAAAACAACTCAATTTTCACAGAAACAAAACAACTCCGTACAGTACATGCCGTAGCATCCTTTGTCCAGGTATGAGCATGGTAATTGGTAAGTAACTCTTGGTCATGTTTGATTTGATTTGGAACATCCAGTGGCTGAAAGATCCAAGTTTTAGCCACCCCAACAGACGCTCCTTCCGAACACTGCACAGTGAATTCGGATCGACGCGACCGCAAACCACGTGTCCACTGCCGCTCTTCGCCGCGCATCGCATCTGTCTTTGTCCTATGGGAGCAAGAAGGGCCGGTGCTTCAACAGGTTGGGCTGGTGCCTGATGGAATACGACGATCACCAAGAAGGGCCGGCGGCGGCGACTACGTCCTCTGCAAGATCTACCGGTCGCCCCGTGCGCAAGGAAATAAAGGAGGGCGCCATCCTCCTCCGGCAAGCCGGCCGGCCCGGTCTGAACAGCCGGCGCTCCCGCCGATGAGTCACCGGCCACCGCGTGCGGTGGAGACCAAGTTGTTGGCGCCCCAGGACGCCATGGAAATTCTGTTAGAAAATAAACCGCGTCGTGTACGTGCATGGCGTATGTCAGGGTGTGTCTGTTAACTTGTTAGCTGAACGTGTGTGTGCGCGTTCACGTTGGGTTAGTTAGCCAAGGTTGTATGTGTGCGTGTGTTAGCTTTGCATCGAGCCAGGCAGCGTGTGCGTTGCGTGCTGTTGAGTTTGTTAGTGCAGAGGTGGCCGTGGGAGCTGCTGGCCGTAGAAGCGGAGGAGTGCGTGGCTCTGGATCAGGTTGGAGACCGAGTCTCACGGAGAAGTTCGTAGCTTGGAGCGTGGGACGTCCGGGTCACCAGGAGAGCGCGTTCGTGCGCGTGAAGCTCGCCGTGGTGCATCGGGTGGGCGCTGCGACGCCGCTGGGCTATATATGGCCGTGTATACTTTGTGTTTGTGGTTGAGTCGAGTCCACTTTGAGCAGTAAAGGGCCAACATACAGGCCGTGTGCGCGGCCGGGGCGTTCGGCGCCATTATCGCGAGTTCACTGTTCATCGTCTTCTACCTCCGTCCGGCGTGAGAGAGAGAGGCAGTAGGACTAGATTCTAACAATTGGCATCAGAGCGAGGTTAGGGCGTTGCCCTGGTGTATGTTCTACGACGGCTCGGTGAGTCCACCGCGGCAGCCGGCGAACAAGAAGCGCGTGATTCCGCGGCGAGCTACGAAGGCGACGGCCATGGCGGGCGGCGACGAGAAGACTCCTCCAGGCTCTCCGAAGAAGCCGTTCGGCGGCAAGGGCGGAGAAGACGCCGAGAGCAGCAGGAAGGGGGAGATCGTGCGCGTGGTTCGAGAGTTCGGCGTCGGTGCGCCGAATTGGCCCATGTTGACCAAGAGCAACTACACGCAGTGGGCGCTGGTCATGAAGGTAAAAATGCAGGCCCGAAATCTGTGGGGCGCAATCGATCCAGGCGGTGTGTCGCTGCAGGAGGATCGCATGGCGCTCGACGCCATCACGAGCGGCGTGCCATCGGAGATGGTGGCGTCGCTGGCATCAAAGGAGACCGCGTTGGAGGCATGGAACGCGGTGAAGAATCGGCGCGTCGGCAGCGAGCAAGTGCAGAAGACGGAGGCGCAGCGGCTTCTTCGGCAATTCGAGAACGTCCGCTTCAACGATGGCGAGGGCGTGGACGACTTCACGCTCCGGCTGCAGAACATCGTCGCGGCGTTGGAGACGGTGGGGGAGACGATTCCGCCACGGAGGGTGGTGGAGAAGCTCCTGCGCGTCGTGCCCAGATCGCTCCGGCAGGTGGCCGTGGCGATTCAAGTGACGGCGGATCTGGCCACGTTGTCTCTGGAGGATGCAAGCGGGCGGCTGCGTGCGGCGCAGGAAGCAGAGGCTGAAGACGGCGATGCTCCGAGTCCAGGCACCGACGTCAAGCTTCTGCTCACAATGGAGCAGTGGGACGCGCGCCGGCGGGAACGTCGCAAGAAGGATCTCGAGGTGGAGCGCGCGCGCGGTGCCGGCGGGTGCAAGAAGAAGGAAGGCCGTAGCGGCGGTCGTGAAGACAGCAACGACGACGACGATGGGGCGAGCAGCGTGCGTTCGGGCGCAAGCGGGCGTCGTCGGAGCTCCGGCAAGGGGAGGTGCTTCAACTGTGGTGTTCGTGGCCACTTCTCGAGGGAGTGCCCAAAGCCGAGGAAGGAGCAGGCGATGTATGGCGACGCCGAGGAGGAGGCGACGCTCCTGTAGGTCGCCAGGTGCGGCGGCGGCGAGTTCGAGGGGAGTTTGTCGTCGTGGTTTAGGGGGAGATTGTTAGAAAATAAATCGCGTCGTGTACGTGCATGGCGTATGTCAGGGTGTGTCTGTTAACTTGTTAGCTGAACGTGTGTGTGCGCGTTCACGTTGGGTTAGTTAGCCAAGGTTGTATGTGTGCGTGTGTTAGCTTTGCATCGAGCCAGGCAGCGTGTGCGTTGCGTGCTGTTGAGTTTGTTAGTGCAGAGGTGGCCGTGGGAGCTGCTGGCCGTAGAAGCGGAGGAGTGCGTGGCTCTGGATCAGGTTGGAGACCGAGTCTCACGGAGAAGTTCGTAGCTTGGAGCGTGGGACGTCCGGGTCACCAGGAGAGCGCGTTCGTGCGCGTGAAGCTCGCCGTGGTGCATCGGGTGGGCGCTGCGACGCCGCTGGGCTATATATGGCCGTGTATACTTTGTGTTTGTGGTTGAGTCGAGTCCACTTTGAGCAGTAAAGGGCCAACATACAGGCCGTGTGCGCGGCCGGGGCGTTCGGCGCCATTATCGCGAGTTCACTGTTCATCGTCTTCTACCTCCGTCCGGCGTGAGAGAGAGAGGCAGTAGGACTAGATTCTAACAATTGGCATCAGAGCGAGGTTAGGGCGTTGCCCTGGTGTATGTTCTACGACGGCTCGGTGAGTCCACCGCGGCAGCCGGCGAACAAGAAGCGCGTGATTCCGCGGCGAGCTACGAAGGCGACGGCCATGGCGGGCGGCGACGAGAAGACTCCTCCAGGCTCTCCGAAGAAGCCGTTCGGCGGCAAGGGCGGAGAAGACGCCGAGAGCAGCAGGAAGGGGGAGATCGTGCGCGTGGTTCGAGAGTTCGGCGTCGGTGCGCCGAATTGGCCCATGTTGACCAAGAGCAACTACACGCAGTGGGCGCTGGTCATGAAGGTAAAAATACAGGCCCGAAATCTGTGGGGCGCAATCGATCCAGGCGGTGTGTCGCTGCAGGAGGATCGCATGGCGCTCGACGCCATCACGAGCGGCGTGCCATCGGAGATGGTGGCGTCGCTGGCATCAAAGGAGACCGCGTTGGAGGCATGGAACGCGGTGAAGAATCGGCGCGTCGGCAGCGAGCAAGTGCAGAAGACGGAGGCGCAGCGGCTTCTTCGGCAATTCGAGAACGTCCGCTTCAACGATGGCGAGGGCGTGGACGACTTCACGCTCCGGCTGCAGAACATCGTCGCGGCGTTGGAGACGGTGGGGGAGACGATTCCGCCACGGAAGGTGGTGGAGAAGCTCCTGCGCGCCGTGCCCAGATCGCTCCGGCAGGTGGCCGTGGCGATTCAAGTGACGGCGGATCTGGCCACGTTGTCTCTGGAGGATGCAAGCGGGCGGCTGCGTGCGGCGCAGGAAGCAGAGGCTGAAGACGGCGATGCTCCGAGTCCAGGCACCGACGTCAAGCTTCTGCTCACAATGGAGCAGTGGGACGCGCGCCGGCGGGAACGTCGCAAGAAGGATCTCGAGGTGGAGCGCGCGCGCGGTGCCGGCGGGTGCAAGAAGAAGGAAGGCCGTAGCGGCGGCCGTGAAGACAGCAACGACGACGACGATGGGGCGAGCAGCGTGCGTTCGGGCGCAAGCGGGCGTCGTCGGAGCTCCGGCAAGGGGAGGTGCTTCAACTGTGGTGTTCGTGGCCACTTCTCGAGGGAGTGCCCAAAGCCGAGGAAGGAGCAGGCGATGTATGGCGACGCCGAGGAGGAGGCGACGCTCCTGTAGGTCGCCAGGTGCGGCGGCGGCGAGTTCGAGGGGAGTTTGTCGTCGTGGTTTAGGGGGAGATTGTTAGAAAATAAATCGCGTCGTGTACGTGCATGGCGTATGTCAGGGTGTGTCTGTTAACTTGTTAGCTGAACGTGTGTGTGCGCGTTCACGTTGGGTTAGTTAGCCAAGGTTGTATGTGTGCGTGTGTTAGCTTTGCATCGAGCCAGGCAGCGTGTGCGTTGCGTGCTGTTGAGTTTGTTAGTGCAGAGGTGGCCGTGGGAGCTGCTGGCCGTAGAAGCGGAGGAGTGCGTGGCTCTGGATCAGGTTGGAGACCGAGTCTCACGGAGAAGTTCGTAGCTTGGAGCGTGGGACGTCCGGGTCGCCAGGAGAGCGCGTTCGTGCGCGTGAAGCTCGCCGTGGTGCATCGGGTGGGCGCTGCGACGCCGCTGGGCTATATATGGCCGTGTATACTTTGTGTTTGTGGTTGAGTCGAGTCCACTTTGAGCAGTAAAGGGCCAACATACAGGCCGTGTGCGCGGCCGGGGCGTTCGGCGCCATTATCGCGAGTTCACTGTTCATCGTCTTCTACCTCCGTCCGGCGTGAGAGAGAGAGGCAGTAGGACTAGATTCTAACAATTGGCATCAGAGCGAGGTTAGGGCGTTGCCCTGGTGTATGTTCTACGACGGCTCGGTGAGTCCACCGCGGCAGCCGGCGAACAAGAAGCGCGTGATTCCGCGGCGAGCTACGAAGGCGACGGCCATGGCGGGCGGCGACGAGAAGACTCCTCCAGGCTCTCCGAAGAAGCCGTTCGGCGGCAAGGGCGGAGAAGACGCCGAGAGCAGCAGGAAGGGGGAGATCGTGCGCGTGGTTCGAGAGTTCGGCGTCGGTGCGCCGAATTGGCCCATGTTGACCAAGAGCAACTACACGCAGTGGGCGCTGGTCATGAAGGTAAAAATGCAGGCCCGAAATCTGTGGGGCGCAATCGATCCAGGCGGTGTGTCGCTGCAGGAGGATCGCATGGCGCTCGACGCCATCACGAGCGGCGTGCCATCGGAGATGGTGGCGTCGCTGGCATCAAAGGAGACCGCGTTGGAGGCATGGAACGCGGTGAAGAATCGGCGCGTCGGCAGCGAGCAAGTGCAGAAGACGGAGGCGCAGCGGCTTCTTCGGCAATTCGAGAACGTCCGCTTCAACGATGGCGAGGGCGTGGACGACTTCACGCTCCGGCTGCAGAACATCGTCGCGGCGTTGGAGACGGTGGGGGAGACGATTCCGCCACGGAGGGTGGTGGAGAAGCTCCTGCGCGTCGTGCCCAGATCGCTCCGGCAGGTGGCCGTGGCGATTCAAGTGACGGCGGATCTGGCCACGTTGTCTCTGGAGGATGCAAGCGGGCGGCTGCGTGCGGCGCAGGAAGCAGAGGCTGAAGACGGCGATGCTCCGAGTCCAGGCACCGACGTCAAGCTTCTGCTCACAATGGAGCAGTGGGACGCGCGCCGGCGGGAACGTCGCAAGAAGGATCTCGAGGTGGAGCGCGCGCGCGGTGCCGGCGGGTGCAAGAAGAAGGAAGGCCGTAGCGGCGGCCGTGAAGACAGCAACGACGACGACGATGGGGCGAGCAGCGTGCGTTCGGGCGCAAGCGGGCGTCGTCGGAGCTCCGGCAAGGGGAGGTGCTTCAACTGTGGTGTTCGTGGCCACTTCTCGAGGGAGTGCCCAAAGCCGAGGAAGGAGCAGGCGATGTATGGCGACGCCGAGGAGGAGGCGACGCTCCTGTAGGTCGCCAGGTGCGGCGGCGGCGAGTTCGAGGGGAGTTTGTCGTCGTGGTTTAGGGGGAGATTGTTAGAAAATAAATCGCGTCGTGTACGTGCATGGCGTATGTCAGGGTGTGTCTGTTAACTTGTTAGCTGAACGTGTGTGTGCGCGTTCACGTTGGGTTAGTTAGCCAAGGTTGTATGTGTGCGTGTGTTAGCTTTGCATCGAGCCAGGCAGCGTGTGCGTTGCGTGCTGTTGAGTTTGTTAGTGCAGAGGTGGCCGTGGGAGCTGCTGGCCGTAGAAGCGGAGGAGTGCGTGACTCTGGATCAGGTTGGAGACCGAGTCTCACGGAGAAGTTCGTAGCTTGGAG
Source organism: Echinochloa phyllopogon (assembly GCA_033239725.1). Lineage (NCBI taxonomy): Eukaryota > Viridiplantae > Streptophyta > Magnoliopsida > Poales > Poaceae > Echinochloa > Echinochloa phyllopogon. The sequence continues at coordinate 1,025,291 of BTCW01000009.1, read as the reverse complement.
CGTGGGACGTCCGGGTCGCCAGGAGAGCGCGTTCGTGCGCGTGAAGCTCGCCGTGGTGCATCGGGTGGGCGCTGCGACGCCGCTGGGCTATATATGGCCGTGTATACTTTGTGTTTGTGGTTGAGTCGAGTCCACTTTGAGCAGTAAAGGGCCAACATACAGGCCGTGTGCGCGGCCGGGGCGTTCGGCGCCATTATCGCGAGTTCACTGTTCATCGTCTTCTACCTCCGTCCGGCGTGAGAGAGAGAGGCAGTAGGACTAGATTCTAACAAATTCTTCCCCAGTTCCAGGAGCAAGGAGAGGGAGGCACGGAACGGGAGCGCGGGCGGCGTGGGGGCTCGCCGGCGAGCCACGGCGCGCATCAGAGGCGCCGTGCTTGCCACGACCAGGCGCGGGCGGTGCTGAAAACTTTGACCACCCTGACAGCCATCCGATCCAATTCGTGCGGCCCACATGGAGCGTGGATTGAGCTCGTGACTGATGTCCTCGTCAAGCGGCCGCCGCGGGAGCTGCATCTGCACGGCGGAGGCGGAGGCCGGAGGCCCAAGGTCGGATGGGTCCAAGACAGTCACAGAATCGTGGATCAGCAACCGGCGGCGATCCGTTCCCGCCTGTCGAGCTTCGTTGCCGCTTGCTTCAAGAACAGCTCCGTGCGCTCTAACCGGTAGGTCTGTCAACGGCAATGCTTCCGGCGCTTCCGCGGAATCCAGGCCCACCGTCGCCATGGCCGGCTGTTCAGCAGGCATGGCATGGTGCCGACGCGCTCTCCATCAGATTCGCGACGTCGCCATGGCCGGTTTCAGTTATTCCGCTGCTTGGTGTGGCGCCGGCGGCCGGCCTAGCGGCGGCGCGAGACGAGAGCGAGTGAGATGAATCAGCTGCTTGTGCGAGTGTCATGCGAGGAGACGGAGGGGTCCACTGCCACTATCATTTCTAGTTCAGACTAAACTTCAGTTCAGATCACTGCTAGCTGCTACACAAATGCAATGAGCCTCGCTGAACCATTGCTTCATGCAATGTTCAGAGGACAATTTATTTGGAACATTTTATTAATTTGTTTAGCCGACTAGCCGAGGATTGGCATGAACAGCTCCCCGTCGCGGGCGTGCCGCAGCGGGAGCACGCGGCGAGCAGGTTGTTGCGCAGGAACAGGCCCGGCTGGTAGTAGCCGATCGACCGGCGAGTTCGTTCAAGCCACTGCGTGCGGTGGGGACGGAGTACATACGGGCTGCGGCGCGGGGGCTCTCCGGCGAGACAGCAGAGGAGGCGTCCTTGCCACGACCAGGGGCGGGCGGTGTCCAGAACGTTGACCCGGGCTGGACGGTATTTCAAATACCGACCACCCCTAGGCCTTTTGTAGCCGTCCGATCGCACTCGTGCGGCCTAGATCGGGCGTGGATTGAGCTGGCGGCTGATCGTTCTCGTCAAGCGGGAGCTGCACGGCGGAGGCCGGGGGCTCAGGTCGGATGGATGACGGATCCGCTTGTAGAGCTTCGTCACCGCTTGCTTGCTTCAACAACAGCTCCGTGCGCTCTAGCTGGTCCGTCAACCTCGATCGACATCCTTGCTGCCGGCGGCGGGAACGAGGTGGCGCGGCGAGCGAGCACGGGGCGAGGGTGTTGCCCGTGGACACGCGCACGTTCCGCGTTATCCCTAGGGGATTCAGCGCCGCGTACGCGCAGGATGCGCATGGCGGCCGGTGTCGAGACTGTCGTCGTCGAGCTGCAGGCCTGCAGCTGCTCGTCGTCGCCCGTGAACAGAGCTCCTCGGGTGCCCGCCTACGGACTGCTCAGCTCAGGACGGGCTGCTCAGCTCAGCCCTCGATCCCTGCGTGCCTGACAAGTAGAGCCGCCCAGGACGGACTGCTCAGCTCTGCCCTCGATCCCTGCGTGTCGTTGGAGGAAGACGAAGGACGCAACGTCAAACGGCATGGAAACGAACGCTGGCGTGCGGCGGTGCTCCGGCGAGCCGAGGCACTACAGAGCGGGGGCTAGCTGCGTGCGTTCGTGGGGTGCCGGCCGGCCTGCCGCGCGGTCGCCGGCCGTTCGAAACACCGGTCAAGACATCGGTGCTAGCTAGCTAGTGGCCGCGCGCGGCATGGCGATCCAACACCTCTGAAAGGGCCGGCGCTCAGATCTTCCTGGTCCTTGGTCATGGTCGGCAGGTACGGCATGCAGCCAAGGCGGCGAAGAACTCCCGGCGATGGCGAGCCACGGGCCACGGCATGCAGCTAAGGCCGCGACGACCGGGGGGTGGACGGTATTTCAAATACCGACCACCCTTGGTTCCATTTTATCCGTTGGATCCGGCAGCCGGAGGTTTCGGTCGTCGTGGATTCCTCGTCTGGCAGGCGCGCGGCGCCACCGCCCCGGCACCTCTCGAGCACGGTGACGGTGTATCTAGCTAGCATTCTGGCGAGCTTGCTGCCCAATTACGCTCACTGGCATGTCCTTGGAGAAGAGCCCTCGCGCACTCTGCTGCCTTGGCCAACCGTCAGTGGGGAGACCGGCCACCGGCTCGTACATCGTCACTCAGGGCTAGTTTGGCAGCCGATTACTCCGCGCCCCTTCCCCGGGATTTCCGCCCGATCTGAAAAAGGCCTAGTGGGCGCCTGCAGGCCTATGCGTTTTGCAAAGCAGGTTTAAGCAGGCAAGCCTGCCGGTGCGCTTAATCAAGTAAGCCTGCAAAGCCAGCGTGTTATATACCCTGTGTTTCTTCTTTTTGCAGCCAACATGTGGACTATCCACACGGCGAGAGGCATGCATGAATCCATGAGCCGCCTCCTGTGAAGGTGAAGCCCATCAGCTTGATTTGAAAGTTAGATAGTCCACTAAGAGCCATCAGTTTGAGTTGCCATAGCATTCAGTGTACGTACAACCAAGAGCTTATTCAATTCAGAGTGGTACTGATCAGGAGCTCTTCTTAAGATTATTCAGAGTGAGTTTGTGGTGAAAAGGTTCAAGTAATCTTGTATCGGCCATGTTCAGAGAACTAGATAGTGCTTGGGCAATTCAAGCTGCTGATCGATTCGGATCTTTCCCTACGGAGCAGTGCCTTGCCTTGGCATTCATTCTTTGAGATTCAAAGCTTCACTTTGGACCTCATTAGCTGTTTCCACCCTACGGAACACGTTTGTGAAGAAACTCATGGTGTTCTAGAAAATGAAAAAAAAAGACTTTCACATGTAGCAGCTCGCTTTGGCGATGGCAGATGTCACAACTCCCAACTGAAAGTTCATTTACATTTTACAATAGCCCGTGATACAATGTGAACTCCTAGTTCCAAAATTTAGCAATCACAATTGCTGACTTGAATATGTAATAAGGTAAGCATCCGAGGAACAGCAAATACTAGTAGTATTTTCTAGATTAATTAATGTTCAGACAATGAGGCTGAACTATTTCATTCAGGAGAGCCCATCACCGCTGATAGCTAATCTTTTCCATGTGGCAAACTAAGCTGGAGGGCTGCGAATAAATCAAATTTACTGGGACAAAAAATAGAGCTGGCCACTAGTAAAAGCAAAAGATCTGACCTCATCGTATGTCACTAGTATATTTCCTGGTTGAAAGTAGAAACTGAACCTCAGTTGGATCGTAGCTACTGAAACGTATACGTACGTCTCCCTGCACCACCAGTGAAGTGCAGTGCAATGCAGTCGGATCGTATGTAGCAATGTTGGTTTAATTTGGAACATACGTACTTCATTTAGCCTAGCCAACGCGAATCGTATGGAGGGCCCAGCGCCAGCGACCGGCTCCGCGACGTACGGCGACGCGCACCGTACGAGGTATGCAGCGCGACAAGTGCAGTGTACGAGCAGCTGTACGTGTATCCGACATCGATCGGGATCAGTCGATCGCCATGGCCTGCAAGATCAGCGACGGCGAGCTCATCGACCTCCTGCGCGGCCTGCGCTCCGGAGCCGTCGACAACCGCTTCGTGCACCGCGTCGACGTCTGCTCCGCCGCTCCCGAGGACCTCGTCGCCGACCTCGAGCCGGCGCCCGGAACCGATCTGACCGACGACGGCTACAACAGCGTGTGGTATTTCTACTGCGAGAAGAGGTTCAAGAACACGCAGGGCAAGGCCAGCGGCCACAGGCACCGCGCCATCGCCGGCGGCGACAACACCTGCTGGCACGCGGAGACGCGCCCCAAGGACGTGGAGGGGTCGCAGGGCGGCACCTTCTGCAACCTGTCCTACGGGTGCAAGAAGCAGCAAGGATCACAGGGCAGATCGTTCGTCAGGCTGGGATGGTGCATGACCGAGTACGACGACACGCAGCAGATGCAGATGCAACACGGCGGCGCCGGCGACAAGTACGTTCTGTGCAAGGTCTACCGGTCGTCTTCGTCTCTCGCCAAAGGGAAGTCCAAGTCGTCGGCGTCGTCCTCTTCCAGCAAGAACACCACATCGTCGTCCAAGAGGAAGGCGACCGGCGATCACGCCGAGGCCAGACCAAGCAAGATGATCTACGACGAGCAGATGATGCAGCATCAGGACAACATCTTCAGTGACACCTATCCGATGCCCTGCTACCAAGAAGGCATGATCAACCCGGTGTTTCCAGATATGGTTTGTGGTGTGCAGCAGCAATACATCGAGGAGCAGGAGCAGATGCAGCCTCAGAACACCATCTTCAGTGACACCTATCCGATGGCATGCTACCAAGGCATGATCAACCCGATGTTTTCAGATATGGGTTGTGGTGTGCAGCAGCAATATGTCGAGCAGGAGCAGCAGCTGTTGCAGCAGCAGCAATACGTCGAGGAGCAGCAGCAACTGATGCAGCAGCAGCAGAAGCAGCAGCAGCCAATAAGCGCGGAAGAGATGCAGCAGCAGGGCAGCGAGTTTGTTGAGACAGAGTGTGGCCTGCTGCCGTCCGCGGTAGCAAAAATCAACGTCGAAGACTGGATCAACTGCTCGGAGATGTTCGAAAGCCAAGGAGATCAGGACCTGCAGCAGCAAAGCGGCGGGTTCATCGAGACACCCGTGGTGGTGGTGACCCAAGAAGCTAACGTCGGGGAGGGGGAGACGACGACGGCGTCCGGCGAGGAGTTGGCGTTCGTTGTCCAAGAGGAGCAGAGCACACAGATGCAGCAGCAGCCAAGCGCCGAGGAGGACCCCATCGCCGACGTCATCCGGTATCTCCAGACAAAAACGTCTTGGTTGTGGCCCGACTCACCGTCGACTTGTCAAGCAAGCGCGGCGGCCATGCTATACCAACAGCAAGAAGGGAGCCACTACTGGATGCAACCCCAACAGCTTACGTTTCCCATGTGTTGACAGCGCTGGAACTAATTGATCTGTACTGATTTGTGCAGTTGTAATCGATTCCTTTGCTTATAATAACACTTATAACAGGGCTAGAACAAGTTTTGGTGCAAAAGTGTGTTTTACCAACACAGGATGCATGAGTGGTTTTATTCACTGTAAACTTTGATAACGATGGTGTTATATATATGAATCAAAGATGTTGTGCTTCTATTTTACAGTTGCCTATGTGTACTTTTTTCTTATAATCTATTATCTTATTACAATAGAAGCAAAAGGAGCCAACAGATTCACCGAGAGGGTCTAAAAAATCTCACGTTAATCTAAAAAGAGAAGGATATATGCCGTCGGATTTTATGAAGATCTAACGGTCTATATAATTCTATTAATCTAAAAAATTGAAGAATATATGCCGTCGGATTTTATGAAGATCTAACGATCTATATTATTCCGTTAATTCAAAAAAGAGAAGAATATATATCATCGGATTTCATGAAGATCTAACGGTCTATATTATTCCGTCCGACGTGGCCGCTGTGCAGCCATTTGCCGCTGTATCAGGCCTCCACCGTCGCCGCGCGGCCATCCGCGTCCTCCGCGGCAGCCCTCCATCGTCGTCACGCTGCCGTCCGTGGCCGCCGCAGGAGTCCTCACCGTCGCCGCGCGACCGTCCGCGGCCGTTGCCATCGTGGAAGCCATCCACGACCGCCGTATGAGGCCTCCACCGTCGCCGCACGGCCATCCGCGTCCTCCGCGGGAGCCCTCCACCGTCATCACGCTGCCGTCTGTGGCCGCCGCAGGAGTCCTCACCGTCGCCGCGCGACCGTCCGCGGCCGTTGCCATCGTGGAAGCCATCCACGGCCGCCGTATGAGGCCTCCACCGTCGCTGCACGGCCATCCGCGTCCTTTGCGGGAGCCCTCCACTGTCGTCGTACTGTCGTTCGTGGCCACAGCAAGAGTCCTCGCCGTCGCCGCGCGACCGTCCGCCGTCGTTGCGGGAGCTGCCCGCACGCCTTCGGAGTTTAGGGTCCGGCAGCTCCTCGCGCCGCATTCCGTTAATTCAAAAGGAGAAGAATATATATCATCAGATTTCATAAAGATCAAAAGGTCCATATTATTCCGCCCGCCACTGCCGCCGTGCAGCCATCCGTGGCCGTCGTATGAGGCCTCCACCGTCGCCGCGCGGCCGCCGCAGTAGTCCTCCACCGCTGCCGCGCGGACGTCCGTGGCCGCCGCGGGAATCCTTGCCGTCGCCGCGCGACCGTCCTCCGCCATAGCCGCCGCGAGAGCCACCTGCACACCTTCGAAGTTCGTGGTCCGGCCGCTCCTCGTGCCGCCGGAGGCCGGCAGGGCTGAAGGCTGCCGGCCTTCCGTTAATTCAAAAGGACAAATATATACCATCAGATTTTATGAAGATCTAAAGGTCTATATTATTCTATCCACCACCGCCGCCGTTCAGCCATCCGTGGCCGTCGTATGAGGCCTCCACCGTCACCGCGCAGCCGCCGTAGGAGCCCTACAGCGCTGTCGTGCGACCGTCCATGGCCGGCGCGGGAATCCTCGCCGTCGCTGCGCGACCGTCCTCCGCCGTTGCTACCGCGGGAGCCGCCCGCACGCCTTCGTAGTTCGAGGTCCAGCCGCTCCGCATGCCGCTGGAGGCCACCGGGGCTGAAGGCTACCGGCCGGGGAGACCGGCACCCCTCGCCGCCGCTAGAGAGGGGGGAAGATAGAGTGAGGGAAGTGGTGGCGTCGATGAAAGAAAAGAAGAAAACGGGATGGGTGGGCTCACGTGTTGGTAGTTTGTATGAAATATGAGATATAGAGAATAACGGGTGTAGAAGAAATTGATATAGAGGGGAGAATATGAATGACTATGAATGAATATTTCTTTTAGAGGATGAAAATAGAGTACGGCGAGTGCGGACAGCTTGAAGCCCAATGTGCCCTGTCATGTTCAACAATGAGCGGAGTACAACACGTCGATCTGCACGGGTACTTGATGAGATGTGCTTGGATTTAGGACGTTCAACAATGTTGTGAGCACAGTAGGAGAGAACAATTCTCCCTATCCGAAGGGAGCGAATCGGTGCTGAGATTGAGCACCATGGCCGCGCTCAACACTCAGTCTCTTTACCAAAGCAGGTGGAAGATTATAAAACGCATTAGCCGCGCTCAAAACAATATTATTCCTTTAATCCAAAAAGGAGAAAAATATATATCGTCGGATTTTATGACGATCTAACGGTCCACATCAACCCAACGAGTCGACCGAATATGAATTAATAAATAGACAGAGAAAAATAAATAACACGAGAACTTAGTGTCAAAATTGAACCAGGTTACTATGTACATAATTTGTTTACCTTGGAATAAAACTTCATCGTTTGAACTCCAAACAACTCATATGAATTGTCAAATGGAATGAATTTGACGAGCTGTACGGGTGCGTGGTCTCTAATTGTCTAATTAACGAACATATTAAAAGGTCAAATTTTACATCTTACGGAGTATTTGCTCAACCTTCAATTCTACAGTTTTTTATCTATTATCTTAGTGTCATTGTCAAAATTTATATAAAATAAACTACCACATTTGTCAAGATGTAATTAAAAAAAGATACATATGACGCTGTTGGATTTTATGATGATCTAACGAAGAGTCGATATCTAAAACCAACAACTAAATCATATAATCCTAACATAAGAGGATGTGTTTACACAAGAGTTGGGTTTCTAATTATTCACTCTTTCCTTTTATAAAAACCAAAAAATATAAATAGCATAGTAATAACATAGGTATGCCATCAAATTATCTAATTAGCAGCGGTATCACGTTATTAAAGAAAGTGAAAAACTAAGAGTTATTTTCGTTGTCGAGGCATCGACTCTAACTATCGCTATGTTGTGCACGTTTTAGATTCAAGAAAGAGAGCTGAGAGAAGATAGAGATGTAAGAGAGGAGCTTTGTGCCTGCGGTGAAGTGAATAGCTGTTGAAGTTGCTATATGATAAAGAAAAACATCCACAATTGACAATTCTTGTACATTGAGGAGTAGTCAACGACAACAACAATTTTTCTTCTCCTAATTGTAAGGATGTGTTGTATGCTCATCCATAAATGGGTAGAAAATTTGTTGTGTATTTCTTTTAAAAAAATAGTGAACGTTAGGGTCGATTTTTTTTTAAAAAAATTGAGCATCAACTAAAAATATATGAAATTTATATTTAAATTTGGAGTTAACATTGATTTTGTTGTGAGGGGAAGATACATTTCACCGTCCACTATTATTTCACCATTGTGTGGGGAAATAGGGATCCGGAACTTGGGAAAAAATGAGCGGTAGATTTAAGGGTATGTATAGTAGTTCTAATTATTTGTATACTGCCATAAGAAAACTCTACACGGTGTAAAACATAAGAAATAATTTATCACCATATGTGAAACTCCGTGACATAAATTTATATAATAAGACAATACAAAGTTATAATACTTTGAATAAATACCAAAAACTGTGTTGTATATGAGATGTTTTCTTTTATCATGGATTCATGTTTCGCGCCACATAGTATGATGATAAAAAAGAATTTGGGCCATATAGAAAAATAATGTTAATGAAAAAATATTCAGATAATGTATTATTATGTAAAAAACCATCAAATTTTTAGAAAAAAAAGCTAGCTACCCGCGTTGTTTACGCGGGCCACCTTGCTAGTTCTAAGTGAATGAGCAGTGAACGCTGTGGGGTATTGTTTCTCCTCTTTCAGAATATTCAGAGTAAGTTTTTATGGCTTTGTCGAGGCACCCCACCTTACGGCCTTTGACGTCTGAATCTATCAGATGAATAACGGGTGTAGTAGAAATTGATATAGAGGGGAGAATCTGAATGACTATGAATGAATATTTCTTTTAGAGGATGAAAATAGAGTACGGCGAGTGCGGACAGCTTGAAGCCCCATGTGCCCTGTCATATTCAACAATGAGCGGAGTACAACACGTCGATCTGCACGGGTACTTGATGAGATGTGCTCAGATTTAGGACGTTCAACAATGTTGTGAGCACAGTAGGAGAGAACAATTCTCCCTATCCGAAGGGAGCGAATCGGTGCTGAGATTGAGCACCATGGCCGCGCTCAACACTCAGTCTCTTTACCAAAGCAGGTGGAAGATTATAAAACGCATTAGCCGCGCTCAAAACAATATTATTCCATTAATCCAAAAAGGAGAAAAATATATATCGTCGGATTTTATGACGATCTAACAGTCCACGTCAACCCAACGAGTCGACCGAATATGAATTAATAAATAGACAGAGAAAAATAAATAACACGAGAACTCAGTGTCAAAGTTGAACCAGGTTACTATGTACATAATTTGTTTACCTTGGAATAAAACTTCATCGTTTGCTTCAACCTCGATTGACGTCATTGCCGCCGCCGGCGGGAACGAGGTGGCGAGCGAGCACGGGGCGAGGGTGTTGGCCGTGGACACGCGCACGTTCCGCGTTCATCCCTAGGGGATTCAGCGCCGCGTACACGCAGGATGCGCATGGCGGTGTCGAGACCGTCGTTGAGCTGCAGCTGCTCGTCGCCGCCCGTGAACAGAGCTCCTCGTTGCCCGCCTACGGCGATGCCTGTCACGCGCGTGCCTGACAAGTAGAACCGCCCAGGGCGGGCTGCTCTGCACTCCCTGCGTGTCGTTGGAGGAAGACGAAGGACGCAACGTCAAACGGCATGGAAATGAACGCTGGCGTGCGGCGGTGCTCCGGCGAGCCGAGGCACGACAGAGCGGGGCTAGCTGCGTGCGTTCGTGGGGTGCCGGCCGTCCTGCCGCGCGGTCGCCGTTCTAAACACCGGTCAAGACATCTATCGGTGCTAGCTAGCTAGTGGCCGCGCACGGCATGGCGATCCAACACCTCGATCTGAAAGGGCCGGCGCTCCGGCGAGCCACCGGCGCTCAGCTCTTCCTGGTCCTTGGTCACGGTCGGCAGGTACGTCATGCAGCCAAGGCGGCGAACTCCCGGCGACGGCGAGCCACGGGCCACGGCATGCAGCCAAGGCCGCGACGACCAGGGAGGACGGCATTCGAAATACCGACCGGGGGTGGACGGTATTTCAAATACCGACCACCCCTGGGTTCCGGACAACCATCCGATCGGATTCGTGCGGCCCAGATCGGGCAGACGGAGGACTCGGTGGTCGTCTTTCCCTCGTCAGGTAGGCGCGGGCGCCCGGCTGCGTGGGAGCTGGATGGCGCGGCCGCCATGGCGGAGACCTAGGCCCAGCACCCCTCGAGCGCGGTGGAGCTAGCTAGCAACCCCGCGAACTCCACACGGCGAGAGGCATGAATCCATGAGCTGCCTCTGTTGAAGGTGAAGGTCATCGGCATGACTTGAGAGAAGAGGACGTAGATTCAGTTGCCATAAGATTCAGTGTGCAACCAAGAGATCATTCGATTCAGAGTGGTACTCGATCATCAGGAGCTCCTGTTGAGATTATTCAGAGTGAGTTTGTCGTGAAAGGGTTCAAGTAATCTTATGTCGGTCATGTTCAGAGAACTAGATAGTGCTTGGGCAATTCAAGCTGATCGATTCGATTCTTTCCCTACGGGAGCAGTGCCTTGCCTTGGCATTCTCTGAGATTCAAAGCTTCCCTTTGCTTTGAAGTTTGGACCCCATTGCTGCCATTTTCGTTTTCACCCTGCGGCACACGGTCGTGAAAAATCTCACATGGTGTTCTAGAAAAGGAAAAAATAATTTCACATGTAGCAGCTCGCTTTGGCGATGGCAGATCATGTCACAACTGAAAGTTCATTTTTACATTAGCCCTTTATATTCTGTCAGGTAATAAGACAACACAATGTGAACTCCTAGTTCCAAATTTTAGCAAACACAATTATTGAGTTGAATATTGAATAAGGCAGGCATCTTTTTTAAAAATTATGGATTAAATCCGGCCTCTATATCCATAAATGGACATATATGGCCGCCGCCGCCGGCGGGCGCCGCCCGCCGCGCCCACGCGCAAGGCCGCCGCCGCCGGCCAGATCCGGGCGAGTCCGCCCCGGATCCGGCGAAGAGGCCAGGCCGCCGCCCTCACAGCTGCCACCCGGGCTTCCGGGGGCCAGCTCCGGCGGCGGCGAGGCGGGAGAGAAGGGAGGAGGGGGGTGGCGGCGCTAGGGTTAGAGGGAGGAGAGGCATCTGAGGAACAGCAAATACTAGTAGTATTTTCATGATTAGTTAATGTTCAGACAACGAGGCTGAATATTTCATTCAGGAGAGTCCTTCACCGTTGATCTGTTGCCAATCTTTTCCATCTGGCAAACTAAGCTGGAGGGATGCGAATAAATCAACTTTACCGGGACAAAAAATTTAGGGCTGGGCACCAGTAAAAGCAAAGGATCTGACCACATCGTGTCACTTATATTTCCTGGTTAAAAGTTGAAACTGAACCTAATAAGTTGGATCGCGTAGCTACTGAAACGTATACGTCTTCCTGCAACACCAGTGCGCAGTGCAGTGTGCAATGCAGTCGGATCGTATGTGGCAATGTTGGTTTGGAAAATAAGTGCAGTTCATTTAGCATAGCCAGCGCGGATCGGATCGTATGGAGGGCCCAGCGCCAGCGACCGGCTCCGCGACGGCGACGCGTACCGTAGGAGGTATGCAGCGCGATAGGCGCAGTGTGCAGCTGACCAGCTGTGTATCCGACATCGATCGGGATCAGTTAGTTATTTTCCTTCCGATTATTGACGATGATTAAGATCGACGCAACCGAAATCAACAACTCAAACTAGCCGTACGTAGGACTTCGGATCCATTTGGAAAACGGTATGGAACTGCTTAATCCATGCCAACGTACCTCGCAAGTTTGACGCTACCTTACCTGATCAATATAAGGGCCGGCAGCGGGTCTGCGCGCTGACCCAACACAACTCGATCGTCTTCACGCACGCGCGATCCATCCAATCCACCCTCCCTTCCAACCTCCTCATCTCGCCGAGAACGAACTCGGCGAAGTCGATCGCCATGGCCTGCAAGATCAGCGACGGCGAGCTCATCGACCTCCTGCGCGGCCTGCGCTCCGGAGCCGTCGACAACCGCTTCGTGCACCGCGTCGACGTCTGCTCCGCCGCTCCCGAGGACCTCGTCGCCGACCTCGAGCCGGCGCCCGGAACCGATCTGACCCAAGACGGCTACAACAGCGTGTGGTATTTCTACTGCGAGAAGAGGTTCAAGAACACGCAGGGCAAGGCCAGCGGCCACAGGCACCGCGCCATCGCCGGCGGCGACAACACCTGCTGGCACGCGGAGACGCGCCCCAAGGACGTGGAGGGGTCGCAGGGCGGCACCTTCTGCAACCTGTCCTACGGGTGCAAGAAGCAGCAAGGATCACAGGGCAGATCGTTCGTCAGGCTGGGATGGTGCATGACCGAGTACGACGACACGCAGCAGATGCAGATGCAACACGGCGGCGCCGGCGACAACAACTACGTGTTGTGCAAGGTCTACCGGTCGTCTTCGTCTCTCGCGAAAGGCAAGTCCAAGTCGTCGGCGTCGTCCTCTTCCAGCAAGAACACCACCACCTCGTCGTCCAAGAGGAAGGCGTCCGGCGATCACGCCGAGACACGGCCGAGCAAGATGATCTACGAGCAGATGATGCATCATCAGGACACCATCTTGAGTGACAGCTATCCGATGCCCTGCTACCAAGAAGGCATGATCAACCCGATCATCGCAGATGTGGGTTGTGGTGTGCAGCAGCAATACGTCCAGGAGCAGCAGCAACTGATTCAGCAGCAGTATCAGGACACCATCTTCAGTGACACCTATCCGATGCCCTGCTACCAAGGCATGATCAACCCGATGTTTTCAGATATGGGTTGTGGTGTGCAGCAGCAATATGTCGAGCAGGAGCAGCAGCTGTTGCAGCAGCAGCAATACGTCGAGGAGCAGCAGCAACTGATGCAACATCAGCAGCAGCCAATAAGCGCGGAAGAGATGCAGCAGCAGGGCAGCGAGTTTGTCGAGACAGAGTATGGCCTGCTGCCGTCCGCGGTGGCAGAAACCAACGTCGAAGACTGGATCAACTGCCCGGAGATGTTCGAAGGCCAACAAGATCAGCAGGAAAACGGCGAGTTCGTCGAGACCCAAGAAGCTAACGTCGAGGAGACGACGACCTCCGGTGAGAAGCAGAGCACACAGATGGAGGAGCAGCAGCAGGCAGGCGCCGAGAAGGACCCCATCGCCGACGTCATCCAGTATCTCAAGACAACAACGTCTTGGTTGTGGCCCGACTCACCGTCGACTTGTCAAGCAAGTGCGGCGGCCATGCTATACCAACAGCAAGAAGGGAGCCAATGGATGCAACCCCAGCTTTCCTCGTTTCTCATGGGTTACAACTAGTTGCTTTTCTACTGAAAGCGTGCCGATTCAAGTTGACAGACATCAAGCATGTAACTGACGATTACAATGGTGTTGTATGAATCTAAGATGTTGTGCCTTTCTCTCTCAACAAAAAGATGATGTACTTAAATTTGCATATGGTCGTCTGTATTTGTCGGTGTTGTATTCTTGTATAATTTCATCGTGAGATCGATAGCATGTGATGAACGCTAAACGTTGTTGTAGTATTATCTGTCTTCAGGTTGTTCAGAATTTCAGAGTGAGTTTTGTGCCTTTGTCGAGGCACCTTACAGTTTCAGACGTCTGAATCTTATCAGTGCTTGGACAATGATTTCAGAGTTATTTGGATTATTCATCAGATTGGTTGACCTATTCCTAATTTCCTATGGATAGTGCATAGCGTGCCTTGACAGTCCCAGTGTGCCTCTCTTAGCTGTTCTTCAAAGCCAGTCAGACGACTATGGCATGTTGACCTCAACATCTGATCAGACCGAGACATCGTAGGGACAGAAACAGTCCATGTTTTGTAAGACTAGCATACGAGACATTCGTGCCTGAAATCTTTCATTATTCATAAACAGACTCATGTAATTTACACCTTACATTTGGCACAAAAAAAGCACCTAGCTACGACACACGTCATCAAGAAAGAAAAGACGAGGCTCGCCGTGTGCTAAAGTAATTCATGGTTACGTTGTCAGGGCATTGGGCAGCGACGACTGCGTGCCGAGGACCTTGTCCGCCGACATCGATCGGGATCAGTTCCCGACCGGGTACCTCAGCAGGTGTCCCCTCGTCTCCTCCATGTCCGGCGACACGTACTTCTGCCAGTTCTCCTCCGCCATCTCGTTCACCCGCCGCACGCATTCCTCCGTCTCCGGCCACCGGAAGCACTCCTCCACCGTGCCCAGGTGCTCCGCCCACAGCGACATCCTGTACCCGTACACCTGCAGACAATGAGACATTGATACAGATGCAGTGGTTGTTATGACTTATGAGCTTTCATCTCGTGCCGACAGTCTTTGAGGAACTGATCAGTAGTATGGCATTGTGGGTTACCTGCCCGCGAGGAGGGCCTGTGTTTCCAGCACACTTGTAGTGAGGCTGGTACGCGCCCATGGCGATCTCAGTGTCCCTGGAGCCTTCCATGGACCTCTGGTTTATGTTGGCTGATCCGATGATGACGTACTCGTCGTCGACGATCATCCCTTTGGAGTGCACATAGATCATGAACCTCCGGAGTTTCTGAGCCAGGTGCTGGAGGTTTTCACGAACAGAGAAAAACACAACATCATACTCCAGTTCCAATGTATGTTTCAGTGCCAGGAATATGGTGCTATAGTGGATAGCGTGTTGTGTCGTACCAGGGAAGAGGTGTCACTGCATAAAGTCTTCGGAGATAAGATGTCACCATCGGCAAGCTCACGTTTGCCCAGGCAGTAGAAATTCAGGTAATCTTGTGGATGGGCGTCAAGGAGACCCTGGCTCTGAAGAGTATCCGCGACAATCTTGTACATCATAGACATGGTTTGACCCTTCAAAACAAAATCATATTGAAACATGGTTATCTTACCAGAAAAATCGTATGTCACTGTCTTTGTCTGCGGGCTGTGGTTTTCTATTCCAGAGTCTAGTTTCAGTTCATAATGGAGTGATAAACATGATGGGGAGCAAACCTGCCAAAAGAGTATTTGCTGCATAGGAGCTGTGGTTGGGATTCCTTCAGGCCACATTGGTATGACAATGTAGACTGCAAATCTCTCCTTTGCCTTGATCTTGCTTGCGATCTTCAAGGCAAGCTCAATGGGTATTAAATTATCAGCACCTGATATCAGGAGAGATTTCCCTTAATATTTTGGCATCTAACTATCTATTATGGTGGTGTGGATGAAATAATTTCAAGCAAATAACACTTAATTTCGCTGAATATGAAACTCAAATATGTAAGCAATATCTGGTTGCGAAGCAAAGGAAATTGCAAATAACAAAAAGAAAATTAAGTTATTAGCTTCGACTGCAGTAAATGAAACAAGCTAGGGACAATCTGAAAGATGTAACTGTACCTGCATTTTTACATGAAGGCCAGCAGAACGAAGACCCAATGAAATACTGGTTTTCAATGTATATAAACCGCTGTGCAGACCTGATGGCTTTCACATAATCACTATGTATACTCTTGTCAATCTTTAAATTCTTTGCACAAACAAGATTCTGCGGAAGAAATGAGGTAACAACTACTCAGTAGGAGAAGACATCCAAAGAAATAGCCAGTCATCAAAGAAGCACTGAAGGGACATTAATTTTGATGGTTGCATTATGCACACTTATGGAAAGGCACACTAACCTGTGACTCTGCCTCCTGAACAAGCTTTGGAAATCCCTTTATGGATCCTGAATCAATTGACCTGAAAACCTAGCCAAGCACTAAAATAAGTAAAAATAGTTCAATCCATGACATTACTGAAACGTTTCTAAGATCAAAACTAAGTACTACACCTGTACATGCCAGTTTTCTGGGTCCCGCTCATCACAAACATGTGCATTCGCTTCACCTGTAGCTGGTGAAACTATCCATGACATCCGGTTTAGTTTTATCAGTGTGTCATAACGCCAACTTGCAACTTTCTTAAGGTTAACTTTCCATTTTGTAGCTTTCCTCCATCTCTGTTCAAAGTTTGTCAGTATATCATAGGCAGCAGGACCCTCAACTTTGCAATGTAAATCATGCCATGGCTGTCTTGGTCCATAGGAATTAACCTACAAATCAGAAAAAGGGTGCGTTGATGTATTTTTTAAAATATATATATATATAAGAGTTGGTAATACTGTATATAGTTGCTATCACTACATTTAACTGAAACCTTCTTTTCGTTTTAATTTGGAATGTTTTAGGTAAGGGCATGAGCAAAGGAACTAGGACATCTATAAACCAAAAAAATTATGAAATATGAACTTACTGTAAACGTAGGATTATGAAAGTCCTTCTTGAAAACAGTATCAAGGTCTTTGAAAAGCCTATGTTCAGGTGTATCATATCTGCCATCACACAGGTCAAGACCACCAATGAAAGCAGTTATTTTACGATTGTTTCCAGCAGCTTGTGAATCAACAATCACACATTTCTGATGATGTGTAAATAAAGTTCCAACAACCTGGAGGGGCAAAAAAACATAACATTAGCAAGCCTACAACATGACTTTTAATCATATACACAAAATATTGGGGAGAAGTTTGTTGCGTGCATATACTCTATTTCTGTTTCTGAAAATCAAGAAATCCTTATCATTGAGAATATGCACATGCTGACAGTAACTTGCAGCATGATAGTCTGCTAATATCTAATGTTTGTGACTCCACAAAATCTTCACGCTCTGCTGATAAGCCTGTAAGCCTTTCCCATTTTGTTGAAAACTGTCTTAATGATCTACCAGCAACTATCACATAATCAAGTATATGAACTTTCAGGAAATGTTTCTTGCGGTAACAATTTCTCTGTAGAAATCTGTGAGCCGTACTGATGGAGAGAATATTGTACGCAGATACTTGCAGTAACAAGGCATTTAATTTTAGCAGTACATTGGGTAGGAACCCTCACCTGCTGCTTGAAAATGCTAAGTTTATTGCTGGCATAACGAGGAACCAGTACACAGTATACACCTGAATGCCTGAAAAATCTTCTAGTTTCCTCATCATGTGTATGCATGACACCGTCCTGCATTCAACCTAAAATATTTCTATCAGACTATTCTTCAATGAAAAGCATATTCAAATCTTCTGACAAATGAAGATTGTGCAGGATAGGATTAACTGAACAGTATAAAATTGTAAGAATCAGCAGAACAATCCTACCACATACAGACACAGGTTCTGTTTGTTAGTAACTAATTTAAGAACATTAGATAGTAATAACCACTGTTATTGTCACTTATAGGAAGTTCATAATAGGCTTATCTACAATAAAGAGAGCAATCATACCGTTTTCAGAAGGAATTTGTCATGCGACGTCTTGTCATCCCAAAGCAACACCACAACGCGGACTCCCTCACGAACTTTTCCCTTGAGAAGCTCCCCAAGTGTTGTCGGTGTTCCACCGGGCAATGGCTTGCTAGGCTCCCTCACAAGCTTGACAGGGTGATAAATTGACCATCCGACCATATAAACCAGATGATGAGCCTGGATAATAGCATGGCAAATGTCCTCCCAACACTTGCCATGTTCGTAAATCCTGCCACCATCTATCTCAATCTCAGGTAGATTGCCATCGGCGACATGGGCATCCTGATAGAGAGTGACACGGCCTCCTCGCCGGAGAGGGAAGTAGGCGTTGGGCACGCCGGAGTACCCAGGGCCGGCGCCCACCCCATCCTTGTACAGCGGGTTGTCCTCAATCGGCTGGTATCGAATCGAGAGCTGCAGCTCCGGCGCCGGCCTCGGGGAGTTGCCGCAGTGCCCCTCGACGGGGAACCAGCCGGTGACGAGCTCCCCGGCGGCGATCTTGTCGAGGGGAACCGAGGCGACGCCGATGAGCTGCGCGCCGAAGACGTCGTTGTCCTTGACGTGGAACTCGACCCGGGCGGCGGCGTGCGCGACCTCGACGCGGAAGTGCTCCTCCCAGCGGGGGTTCTCGGAGTTGGGGATGACGCGGGTCTGGGCGACGGTGGCGCCGGCGAGGCAGACGGAGACGTAGGGGTCGCTGGTGATGATCTTCTTCCTCGCCGACCTGCTGCCGCCGCCGCCGCCGCGAAGGGTGTCGGGAGGAGCGGGAGCGGGGCGGTCCCCGCCGCACGCCCCCGCGCCGCCGCCGCAGGCGCTGAAGCACCGGCGCATCCGCTCCGACATGATGTCCATGTTGGGGAGGCATTTGGCCTCCACGATGCGGATGTCCAGGTCGCCGTGCAGCAGCACGGCGGCCTCGGGCTCCGCCGAGCCCTTGCCCATGGCAAGGAAACAAGGATGCTCGCCGGCCGGCGGGCGGGCGGGCACGGAGACCGATGCGCCGGCGAATCAGGACGTGGCTAGCGCGCCATGACGGCGCCGGCCTTAGGCGCGCGGGGAGCACGGGGAGATGGAGGCGCTGGCGCGCGCAAGATGGAGGGGGGACGGGCTTGGGGAAGAAGGGGAGCGACGAAATGGGGATTGGTGGCCGTGCGGGTGTTGGCGCCGGCCTTGCCGCTGCCATTTTTGGTCGGTGGTTTGCTTATTTTCGTATGGCGGGGTGGTGGTGGTAGCCGTGGAGGGGCGTGGACGGACAAGGTGTTGGTGCGCCGCTGGGTCACTGGGTGTTTTGGTCCACGGCGGTGAGACGCGCCGGTGCACGGATCACCGGAGCCGGAGCAGTTGGCTCCTCTTGGAGTTTGAACCGCCAAGGAAGCGGAGGTGGGGCGGTGACGGTGCCATGTGGATGTGGGCCGACGAGTGGATTGGGGAGCCCGATCCACCAGCCTGCTGCTGCGCTCGTGGGTTAGCATTTGTTTTCACTAATCGATAATCTGGCCTGACATAGCGCTGGATTTGTATGGACTGGGAATGCAAACAGTGTTCTTCGAGGTTTAAGGCTTTTTACCCCACATGCCTACTGAGTTTTAACATTCTTTTTGTAAGTATGGAATACTAAATTTATTCTCGATACATAAGGTTGCACGAAAAGAAATGATAAAGCCTTGCGAGGACCAAAAAGAAGAAATCTTAATTGGAGATATTGAAATAATTAATTAGAGTTCGTTTCAAAAAATAATAATTAAGTAGAGTAAATTAAGCAAAATTTTGCTTGGGGGTCAAAACAAACAGAGTGAATTGCTGGGGTCGTAAAATGGACTAATATACTGTAGCTTCACGAGGAGAACGCATGTTGTACATGATGTCCTAAAATGTCATGATCTGCTACCAGATACTACCTAACCTGCTAGTACGTGAGTTTGTAAACTACACAAAGATATCCCTGAAGCAACATGATGTTATTGCTCTGCCACCTCCTCCCCCTCCTCTTCATCAGCTGCCCACCAAGCAAGAAGACCAAGACCATCTCCTTTGATACTTCCCTGCAAGAGCATTACTACTGCAGTTACTCACCAAAGCATGGAAGGACAAAATTCAGCATATTATGGGAATAACTCTCTCCAAAGGCACACAAAGATTTTTCACATACTAAGGGAATCAAAATTCAAAGCACAACACAATGAAGATTATGGGATTTGCCTCCATTAAAAAACTTGCATCTTGCTATTTATATAGCTGGATTTCAGACCGTGCATGAGGACACGGAATGCATAGCAAATATCATGACTTCTGCGCATAGAGTATGCAAGGAATCATGTATAGCGTGTTAGATTTGACACAATGCATGATCAAATGACATGAGGACACGTTCCACATGGTAGTGACAAGCAGTGAAGACAGCCAGCATCGCCGTGGAAAAAAGCAATATGCACCCAAAAAATACAAAAGCATGCCAGCATGTTTGTACTAGTAGCCTTTGCATTGTCATCAATCACAAGCTTCATGGGCATATGCGTGCTGAAAGACATTAAACTTAATGGGCCCACGGGCTAAAGCCCACATGGGAATATGGGATTCATTCCAACATACTCCGTATGTTCTGTAACATATCAGGCATTCAGGCCACCAGATTCGATGCAAGATATCAGAAACAACAGATTATATGCATGACAATTAGGCATATATTTTTTAAAAACACGTGCCTGGGGCAAATGTTATGTAAATACAACTTGAAGCAGTGCTTAATAATTTATCATACAGAATGAGCATGAATGTAGATCCAAAGCATGATATTAGTCAGAAATGACTATCCATGAATATAAACAGAGCAAAGCTGGGCATATCTACAACAATATGAATACAGGAAGCAGTGCTTACAACAATCTGCATTGGAGAAAACGGTGGGTCATCCTCCTTTTGCTCAATTGGGATAGGCGGGTATTTTGTGCTAGATACCAAGAACCTTATCTGCACAGTGATTGCATTGATCATGAGTTTGGTGTCAGCAGTGATCTGAGGACTTAGTCTTTCCTTTGCAATAAACAAAAAACAAATAAAGATAAAATTTAAAATACCTCATCATCTAAATCTAGATGTAGCTCATCACCATCTTCAGTCTTCAGCATCCACCTACCATCTGGTCCCCTGGAAATCCAATGAACATTGAACAAAAAGATTAGAAGTAAAAGATAATATACTGATTTTCATGCTGGAAACACTTTCTACAGAAGCAGAGAAACAATCAGTGTTTCATCAGTGCAATTAATTAACTACGGTTCTTTTAGCTACTATTAAAGTTCTATCTACTTGCTGGAAAGAGCAAACACTGTTATCTTTTTCTCACTCGTGATTCATTTTAGTCTCTCAGGGATTAATGCTATGGCATTACAGTCCATAATACTCATAGAGCACACTAACATTATAACTGACATGATTTAGGTCACACTTGAGATGCCAAGAAGAACACTTGAAATGCTAATCCAAGACAAATCAAACTAATATGTACGATATAACTCCCAAAGCACGTAATAACTTCAGTTTTGAATAACATTAGCGATTTATATACTGTGACAATAAATTAACAGATAGGGTTGTGTCCAACCTCACTGTGCCATACTGCATCAAATGTCCAGGGATGCATATGTCATTGAAGAAATCAAGTGAAACTGCAAAGGAGGAGGTCTATTAGCTAAAATCAATGCAGTTATGCGATGATAACATATGTATTTGATATTTCATTTAATTGTCAGAACAGGAACGGGAAAATTCTAATTCATAGCAACCAGGAAATGTAATATGCTTGTAAAAAGGATATTATAATTCCAAGAAGAAATACTAGTGCGACAGTATTGGGCTAATAGGCTTAAAGTTTATTCATGCATGGCAAGGATTAGACATGAACCAAGACTTTTGGATATTTTGTTTCGAAATTAGATGGACATACAATGATATGAAAGTATGAAGGGGGGAAAATACCCTGCAGAGCAAAATGTTTAAGAAAGGTAAAATACAGTACCAGAAAGGACCCAAGACAAGTTCAATGAAGTGCATGAACTAAGAGATTGCTAACCAAGCAGTTTTCCAAATTGAACTCACCCTGCAACCCCTTATCATCATATCCACTGATTCTCCCAACAAGAACCTCCCCATTGAAGGGCTTGAACATCAGCAGACGAAATGAAACCTATCCAAAACATGGGAAATCTGAGCACCATTTACAAAGTGTAGGAAGCCACAGGATTGAAATAAATAACTTCACAGAGGTCAGATATTTTATAATAACAGAATACTGAAAAAAGGGCCCCGCTGTTTAAAATATACATAATTCTGAATACAAAGGGGCCATTCATGTATCATAACTTCTGCTAAAATCAAGTCATTAGCAAGTAGCATACTCAAGCAACAGACTATAAATTCACATCAAAGAAATAATCAACATTGTTTTCCTACAAAGGGAAGAACTGGGATCAATTAAAAAATACAGGCTGAGAGCTATCACTGTATGAACTAACATGAAGCTACTATTTTCGTTCAAGCAAAGTAACCACTACTAAGAAATGGTTTTAAGTAATTTAGTGAGCACCACTGAGAAGGAAACAGGAAAAAGGATAAATATTAACTTAGATTTCACATCTTGACATTTTGATCACAAATTAAAGAGTATGAAAAGGCAACATAGCAGCCACTCATGTGATTGGGAAGTCACTCTTTATGGGAATCACAATATCACACGAATTTCCCTTCCATAAAGCATAATAAGGCAAGCACAGTATATCGAGAACTTGAATTTTGAGAGAAAAATTAAAGGCAGGCATTACTGTATAGGTCGAGCAGCCCTCTCCTGCAGGAATGGACCCGCCTTCAACGGAACGGATATCATAGACAGACAAGCACAGCCCAAGGTTCGCAATAACCTGCGTCATACGCCAAATGCAAACAGATACACATTTAGTTTAGGAACAACTAACGTTGGAGCAAAAGGTGTTCCATCGATTATTTCTAACACTCGGAGGGAATTTTGCTCAACAATGTAAATTTCTACGGCTAAAGAAAAACAAAATCTGCTTTACCTTGTCCTCGAAGAGCCTCTCGAGCTCGGCATTGATGGCCTCGAGGAGGGGGCGGCTCAGCAGGTGCGGCGGCATCGGCAGGTCGTGCTCAATCAGACTCAGCGCGAACATACTGCCGGCTTGGAACCACCGAGCACCGGAGCCGATCGAGGAGGGAGGAGCAGGAGTGGGGTGCGTCGAATGGAGGACTGAAGGCGGCGCCGGCGCCCCCTAGGCCGGCGGGCTGCTCCCAGCGAGGAACACTGGGCGGGGAGCAAGCGCAGGTCGGCCCGCGCGTCGAGGAGGCAGCGAGCCGGCGACGGCGGGATGGAAAAGATGGCAACGGAGACGGCGGCGGAGTGGGCCTGTTGAGGAATCGACTTATTCAGCATCTGTAGGCTGCCATGGGCCGTAGCAGAACTGCGGGCCGAGACCAAGTCGTTGGGCCAGGCCGACGTCGCGAGAGAGAAATCCTAATTGAAGCCAAATTTTGCTTTTTTTTAGATTATATGGAAATTGTTCCGGCCTCAGCTTAACACTGTTTGCAAGCCTACAGGCTACAGCCAAATTTTGCTTAAGGAGTCAAAACAAACAAAGTGATTTGTTGGGGTCGTGAAATGGACTAATATACGGGGTAGCTCATAGTCACAAAGAGAACGCACGGGCCAAAGTGAAACGAGTGAGCAATCACAAGCATGTACACGAAAATACTGGAAGAACTTGATCATACAGAATTACAGATAAGATTGTCACACCCCATAAGCGATTTGAGTAATGCGTTGAGTATAACAATGTAAGGCTCATGCATGCTGCGAACTAGTTCACATGATGAAAAACTTATTCCTGGTCACCAAGCCGTCATTTCAAGAAAGCTTACAAAGCTCTTGCAGTTGTGCATCCCGGGGGTCATGAGACCACAATTGGAATAGGTTTGCACAAAGTGTAAACAAAACTCAGAAGTGAGTCGCATCTAACTTTAATGGCATACTATGGCCAGAGGTAGCCCGATATCCAACATGAAACAATCACTTCAAGAAGACTCCAAAACTTAACCAAGATGGACCAATCCGATGGGCAGCAATTACTTGTCCTCCCCCTGATGGAAGAAAATAAAATTATAAGAGTCTAAAACCAACAATTACTTCAGAAGAAAAAACAAGTGCTCACTGCACTGCATTCTATTATGTAACAGGTTCATAATATATAATTGATCAGGACTCCTCCCGATCGGGTTTTAAAAGGCAGAGCTTCAGCCAAGGACAACAATAAACATTATCAGAAACAGCATCTGAGCTAATTTCAAGAACTTTTGGGAACTCGCGGTTTCACCTAAGGTTTGAATGCGGCAGGCACTAGATAAACTTAGATCATGTGAATAATCATATTATTCCTAGAATAATATAACTAAACTATCAAAATCTGTAAACAACGATGTTCGTAACCATAGAGCTAGTAAATTTATCACACCAGATAAAGAGTAGACACATTCGGTCAACCAAAAAGTCAGAACCATCTCTGAGAATTTTGTGAAATGCTACAACCATATAATGATGATGTTTAACTAGTCAGCAGAATGGCAGATAGATCAACCAGGATTTAGCGAAAAGGAGAGAGCAGTTACTTCAGAATGGGCAGAAGGAATAGTTGAGACCTTGGGTGACCACTTTGGAGGAGCACCATTGAATAAGTATGAGCATTCAGTGTATGCAGCTCCTATCCCCACACCAGCTCCAAGGGCAACCGACGCCCAGCGAGTAGTAGGGCTACCTGTACAAAACAGCACGGTTCATCATGTAAACAGATGTGATTCAATAATCAAGGTATCAAGCACGTGAACTTTCTTTTCCTTCAATTAGTATTTTCTGTGTATACCATCGATGGTTAATAAGAATTTAAGTATAACAATAATTTGGAAGGTTTAGTGGGCCTCTAATAACTTAATATTGCTTGCTAATCATACTCACGAGTCACGAACTATAAAGTGTTATAATCAAGATGGACAGCTAAATTATGTTAGAAACAAAAAAAATATGTGGTTTAAAGGAAACAAGCTCACTTCAGGTAACAAGAGTGTTTCAGAAAAAAAGAAGCAATATACAAGAAATAAGCTGCACTTCAGAAGCTAAAGGGAGTAAACAGGGAGAAAATGCACTTCTTAAGAAGATGGCTTCTGGAAATAAAAGAAAATCCAAATTTAACTAAAAGTGTTGCAGTTCCATAAAAAAAATATGGGAAGCTAGTTGATAATCAGATAATAATTTCCAGATAGCCTCACATCAATGATCACCCAGAATAATACATGTTACATGCTATAATCAATTGGCTGCACAATTAGAAAACAAAGCTGAAAGTATGGCAACTTAGGGGCAAACGGTCTGCAAACAGATTTATAGACCATTGTAGGAGTAAGTAGCAAACTAGCATACCATTTCTTGGGACGTTTTCTATTGTTGTTGTAGCAAACTATGAAGCTAGTAAGCAGTAAATGTCGTAACTCACAAACATATTGCCAATAAAAGTGACGACAGAGCTCTTCCCGACACTCTGCTTGCCACTAGGAATGAGCAAAATAATTATCACCATAAGGCAAATCAGGTCGGCAGTCATCTCAGTTACATTTATTTCAATTTCAAAGAAAGCCCACACATCTCATGAACACTAACAGTCTTGGTTATGCATATCCACATCCTGAGTGCTTTGTGGTAGCGGTACAATTCAAAATGATCTAGAATTCCAAAAGACAGCATGCGACTGAGCACTAAAAAATTAAACCAGCACAATGATTCCTAATACAAATTCATCAGACCAATTAGCAGGGCGATCAGCAGATACGAAAGCATAGTAAGCACACAAGTTTTGCTATAGCAACCATACACGCGGCCAACCTTACAAGCAACATAGCAATAGGTATCACGTTAATTTAATCGTTGGGCAGCCATTGATTCAATGCTCCCCCTCCATCTCACAATAAAATCAACCTAAGAAGATTTCACCTGCACAGACAACTTACCACCACAACCTCGATGCAAATGACTCTACAACTCAATTCCGCAAAATGTGGCGTATTAATCACAGGAGTAGCACGAAATAATAGCTCAATAATACCCTAAAGCAATCAGATCATACATAATGTGCAAAGCTACGGCACGAATTGGAGAAGCATAGCCAACTTGGCTCGCCCCGCATCGGGGCAGGTCGGTCAAAATGGAGAACAAGCATCCCCTCACCCGTACTAACCCTAAATCAACACACTAACCCTAAATCAACAGACGAACCTACCAATCTATCGCCAAAACACCAAGCAGGCAGCAACCAGATCCCAGGAAATAAAGCGGGCAATGGGGAAGGCATGGGGTTTCCTTACGGAAGAGGAGGAGGCCCGTGAAGGCGCCGGCGAGGGAGGAGTAGGCGACGCGGCGGATGGAGAGGTCGAGGCACGCGTCCCACTTGGCGTCCAGGTCGTACCGCGGCGGGATCCCCGACTTGGGAGGCGGGGACGAGGTCACCGGCGCGGGTGCGGGCGCTGGCGCCGGCGGGGCGGGGGCGGAGGTGGGGGCGGCGTTCTCGGGCGCCTCCGCCATGGCGAGGGTTTCGCGACACGAGGGAGGGGCAGGCGCGATTCGGGGGGAGGCAGGCAGGGAGAGAGGCGGAGACAGCGGGGCGGCGGTGGTTGCTTTGCTTGCGACGGACGGGGCGCTGGTCGATGCGTGATGCGAATGCCGCCGAGCCCTCGGGGGCCTTTGGGGTCGGGTGCACGTGCCTAGGAAAAAGTCCATTCCACGACCCTCGTGTTTCGACGTCGTCCGATTTAGGACCCCCAACCGCGAAACCAGCTGCCCAGGGCACCCGAACTATTGAATCCGTCCATTTTACAACCCTCGGTGGTTTTGGTGACTGTTTTGATCTACGTGGCGCCTACGTGTCCTCTTCCCTCCCGCGACGACCTGCCCCGCCGCCCTCGCCCTCGCCTTCCCCGCACCGCTGTCGCCCTCCCCCGCGCCGACCGCCGCCTCCCCCGCGCTGGCACCGCCGCCCTCCCCCGCGTCTCCCACCGCCTCTCCCGTCATCGCCTTCCCCGCGCCGCCCCTTCCCCGCACCGTCGCCGCCTCAGGAGAAGGGGAAGGATGCGCCGCCATGGAGGTCCGCCGCGCTCGTCGCCGGCCACCCAACGCCCGCCGCCGCAGGAGTCTTCCTCGCTCGGCCGCCGCCCGCCCGCTCGCCGGTGAAGAGCATCAGGGTCCATCTCGTGCACCGGCCGCCCGCTCGCCGCCTCGACCAGCAGCTGCGCCACCGCGTCGGCTCCTCCGACCGCCATGCGTCGTGCCCGCCACCGTGCTTGCCATCTCCTCCGCATCGCGCCCACCAGTACCGCGCAGCCGCATGCCCCGTCACGCAAGAAGCCGCTGCCGCGGAGTCGCCGCCGCCGCTGCCACGCGGGCCGGCCCCACGTTGGCCCGTCGCCGCCGCTGCCATGGAGAGAGGGGCCGGCGGCGTGGACAGAGGGGAGGAGGACGTGGACAAGGAGCGTGCGCTCGGAGCCACCAACGCCGCTCCTCGCCAACGCCGGGGTCTCCTCGCCACCGCCACCGTGAGCAGCTCGAGCAGCACGAGCGCCGCCCGCCGCGCCGCGCGTGCTCCGCCGCTGCCGCGCCATGGCCACCGCTGTTGCCGCGCACGGATCCGGCGCAGGGAGGAGGCGGGGAGGGGCGAGCGGCCGGCGGAGGGGAAGAGCAGCACGGCGGAGCGGTCGGCCGCGGCAGATCGAGAGAGAGGGAGCGACGGAGGAGCGGCGCGGGCGGCAGTAGAGAGCGGCGCGGGTGACGGTGGAGGGCGGTGCGGGCGGCGGCACGGGCGGCGGTGGAGGGGCGACGCGGACGGCACGTTTCTCGGCTCGGTTGGAGGAAAGGAAGAAGAAAGCCAACTTGACATGTGGGGCCCACCCTGACATGTGGGGCGATTCGGACCCGCGGTGCCACGTTGGTGAAAACCGCCCACGAAACCGTCGAGGGGTGTTAAACGAACGGTTTACATAGTTGACGGTCCTGAAACAGCGGGTTTTGGAGATGAGGGTTGAAACCCGGACAACAGCGATATATGAGGGTTGTGGAATGGACTTAACCCACGTGCGAAGGCAATCTGGCAATCTGGGCCGTGCGAGAAAAAAGGCCAGTTTGTTACGGGTTGGCTACCGAGGCCCTAGCCCAGCCCGGCCTTGTACCCAATCTGACGCCAATGCATCATTGCTTCGCTATCGAGTATCCACGCATGATGCATATTCTCACACATGCAAACATCGAGCGCTGAAATATAGAACGTTAACCACTGAAAAAATTAGTTAGCTAAAATTGTGGATATCCATATTAAGACTAAGCCTAACTTCGCACAAAGAAATTAGAGCCCAGTTTAGTTTAGGATACTTTGTTTGCACACCCAAACTCGAACTAAAACCTAAATGGGGAATGGGAAATTATATGAAACAAAATGTTTGTTTCTATAAATATACATATTAGCACTATTTATTGCTAAATAATACTCATGCTAAATTATAGAAACTCCTGAAAATAGTATTTCACACACATCACTTCGGCAGCTGACTTCTCAAATAAATTGGAACCATAGAAAACATGGCTCATGCGCAATGATGACAGGAACAAAGGGGGAATGACTTTATGCTATTTTCTGTGATTTTTTAAATCTATTTGATGTTTTTTTAAGAAAAAGTACTACGGGATGAAGTTAAAGTTACCATCTCATCTCAGGTAGCATATCTTGAGCAAAAAAATAATATAAAATAATTGACGCTCTAGCTGATAGGGATGTAGAAGATAAAATTGTCGAGCAAAAAATACAAAAAATCGTCGACAGCCCTCGCCGTGATCGCCTTGGAGTTAGCTAGCGGCAACGGAGCTCAACATTCCGACGGGACCGCCGCCGTTGATGCTCGCCTGCTCCACGTCCGATTCCGCCATCCATCCGACGTTCCGACCGGAGAGGGCCTCCGGCCCGTGCAGCTCCATCCCGCACGGCCGCGCCTCCCTGACGCCAGGACCAGCAGCCGGCTCCGTAATCTGGGCCGGACGAGTCGGATCGGACGGCTACAAGGGCCCAGGGGTGGTCCCCCAGGTCAACGTTCTGCCCCTGGTCGTGGCAAGGACGATGCCCGCCGTGGCTCGCCGGCAGGAGAGCCCCCGCGCCGCCGCCCCTTCTTGCTCCGGCCCGTAGGATAGGTTGCAGACCATGCCACCGTTGACGTGCTTGGCCCCTGCCTCCGACTCCGAGTGCCAGCACGTATCGACACCCCCGGCGATGGCGTCCTGCCTGTGCCCGCCGGGCCTTCTTTCTTGGGCGCTCTTGTACTTCTTGACGCAGTATAAGAAGTCAAGTACTAGATGCCGGCAGCCGGCGGTGACCAGCGCCGGCTCGAGGTTGCCGACGAGGTCCTCGGGGCGGCGGAGCAGGCGTCGACGTGGTGGCCGGTGGATCCGGCGCGGAGGCGGACGCAGTGGCGATGGCCGCGCGCGTCGTCGCTGGCCTGGAAGACGCTGTCCTCGGCAGCCAACCAGCCATGTCGATCTGCCGGGACGATGAGATCTATCGTGGGTGAATTCGGCGAGAGAACGGCGGCCTGCACGGCGAGAGACTGTGCTCGAGAGGTGCCGGGCCTCCGGTCTCCGCCATGAGTCGACGGTGGCGCCGTCCAGCTCCCAGTCTCCCACGCGGCCGCGCCTGCCTGACGAGGAATTGAGGACGACCGAGTCCTCCGCCTGCCCGATCTGCGCCGCACGAGTCCCATCCAACGGCTAAAACGGAACCAAGGGTGGTCGGTATTTGAAATACCGTCCACCCCTGGTCAATGTTTTCAGCACCGTCCGCCCCTGGTCGTGGCAAGCACGCCGCCTCTGATACCCGCCGTGGCTCGCCGGCGAGCCCCCGCGCCGCACGCACACCGTGCCGTGCCTCCCTCTCCTTGCTCCTTGCTCCAGGAACTGGAAGGATTCCCATGGCGTCCTGGTGCGCGAACACCATTGTGCCGGATGTACTCTGTCTCCACCGCACGCCGTGCGTCGGCGGGAGCGCCGGCTGTTCAGACCTTACTTGTTCGCCGTGCAGCGGATAGCGCAACGTCCTTGACACGGCACACAGTCGTCGCTCTGCCCAATGCCCTGACCACGCAACCAACCAGAAATGTGCCCTGACCACACCCTTCTTGGTTGCCTGACGTCTATTGTAGGTCGATCAACGATGTCTTTCCTGTGCCAAATGTTGGACCTAGATTATCTAGCTGCACTTGTTTATGAAAGTTCAGGTATGCTGGTCTTTACAAAACTGAGATTGCTGTTGCCCATACGATTTCTCTGTCTGATCAGGGATGTTGAGGTCAATGTGCAATTTCACTCGCTGCTACAATGGCGCAGAGGTCACCACTACAATGCCTTGACAAGAAGAGCTAAGAAAGGCAAAGGACTTCTTGATGCGCACTGGGATTGTCAAAGGCAGAGCCGTTGTGCGCTAATCTATAGGAATAGATTAACCAATCTGAATAGTCTGAAACTCTGAATAACTCCCAATCCATCATTGATGTACTGATAGATTCAGACATCAAAGGTTTGTCGACAAAAGGCATAAAACTCACTCTGAATAATCTGAGGAACAGGTCACTGGCCATCATATGTTATCATCAATCTCACGATGAATTATAAGAAAAAATACACATAAGCAACTGCAAAATTGAACTAGCACAACATCTTTGTGCCATACAAACAACACCGTCGTTATCAAAGTTTACAGTAAGAGAACCACTCATCGATCCTGTGCTAAGGACCCATCAATTCGTTCTAGCCCTGTTATAAGTGTTATTTTTTTTTCTTTTGAGGGGACCATAAGTGTTATTATAAGCAAAGGAATCGATTACAACTGCACAAATCAGTACAGATCAATTAGTTCCAGCGCTGTCAACACATGGGAAACATAAGCTGTTGGGGTTGCATCCAGTAGTGGCTCCCTTCTTGCTGTTGGTATAGCATGGCCGCCGCACTTGCTTGACAAGTCGACGGTGAGTCGGGCCACAACCAAGTCGACGTTGTCTTGAGATACTGGATGACGTCGGCGATGGGGTCCTCCTCGGCGCTTGGCTGCTGCTGCTGCTGCATCTGTGTGCTCTGCTCCTCACAGGACGTCGTCGTCTCCTCGACGTTAGCTTCTTGGGCCACCAGGGGCGTCTCGACGAACTCGGCGCCTGGCTGCTGCTCCATCTGTGTGCTCTGCTCCTCTTGGACTACGAACGCCAACTCCTCGCCGGACGCCGCCGTCGTCTCCCCCTCCCCGACGTTAGCTTCTTGGGTGGCCACCACCACGGGTGTCTCGACGAACCCGCCGCTTTGCTGCTGCAGCTCCTGATCTTGTTGGACTTCGAACATCTCCGGGCAGTTGATCCACTCTGTCTCAACAAATACAAACTCGCCGCCCTGCTGCATCGCTTCCGCGTTTATTGGCTGCTCCTGCATTAGTTGCTGCTCCTCCTCGACGTATTGCTGTTGCTGCTGCATCAGTTGCTGCTGCACACCACAACCCATATCTGAAAACATCGGGTTGATCATGCCTTGGTAGCAGGGCATCGGATAGGTGTCACTGAAGATGGTGTCCTGATACTGCTGCTGAATCAGTTGCTGCTGCTCCTGGACGTATTGCTGCTGCACACCACAACCCACATCTGCGATGATCGGGTTGATCATGCCTTCTTGGTAGCAGGGCATCGGATAGCTGTCACTCAAGATGGTGTCCTGATGATGCATCATCTGCTCGTAGATCATCTTGCTCGGCCGTGTCTCGGCGTGATCGCCGGACGCCTTCCTCTTGGACGACGAGGTGGTGGTGTTCTTGCTGGAAGAGGACGACGCCGACGACTTGGACTTGCCTTTCGCGAGAGACGAAGACGACCGGTAGACCTTGCACAACACGTAGTTGTTGTCGCCGGCGCCGCCGTGTTGCATCTGCATCTGCTGCGTGTCGTCGTACTCGGTCATGCACCATCCCAGCCTGACGAACGATCTGCCCTGTGATCCTTGCTGCTTCTTGCACCCGTAGGACAGGTTGCAGAAGGTGCCGCCCTGCGACCCCTCCACGTCCTTGGGGCGCGTCTCCGCGTGCCAGCAGGTGTTGTCGCCGCCGGCGATGGCGCGGTGCCTGTGGCCGCTGGCCTTGCCCTGCGTGTTCTTGAACCTCTTCTCGCAGTAGAAATACCACACGCTGTTGTAGCCGTCTTGGGTCAGATCGGTTCCGGGCGCCGGCTCGAGGTCGGCGACGAGGTCCTCGGGAGCGGCGGAGCAGACGTCGACGCGGTGCACGAAGCGGTTGTCGACGGCTCCGGAGCGCAGGCCGCGCAGGAGGTCGATGAGCTCGCCGTCGCTGATCTTGCAGGCCATGGCGATCGACTTCGCCGAGTTCGTTCTCGGCGAGATGAGGAGGTTGGAAGGGAGGGTGGATTGGATGGATCGCGCGTGCGTGAAGACGATCGAGTTGTGTTGGGTCAGCGCGCAGACCCGCTGCCGGCCCTTATATTGATCAGGTAAGGTAGCGTCAAACTTGCGAGGTACGTTGGCATGGATTAAGCAGTTCCATACCGTTTTCCAAATGGATCCGAAGTCCTACGTACGGCTAGTTTGAGTTGTTGATTTCGGTTGCGTCGATCTTAATCATCGTCAATAATCGGAAGGAAAATAACTAACTGATCCCGATCGATGTCGGATACACAGCTGGTCAGCTGCACACTGCGCCTATCGCGCTGCATACCTCCTACGGTACGCGTCGCCGTCGCGGAGCCGGTCGCTGGCGCTGGGCCCTCCATACGATCCGATCCGCGCTGGCTATGCTAAATGATCCGCGCTGGCCAGCCGTAATTTTTTGTCCCAGTAAAAGTTGATTTATTCGCAGCCCATCCAGGCTCCAGCCTTATTTGTCAGTTGACTAAAATCATGCCATCTTTCCCTTGAGCGTTATTGGAGTTGCAGGTTAAGTATTGGTTGTTCGATTATTAAGTACTGAAAGTGCCTAAAATGGCATAGTTCAGTTCAGTCTAGTTGCCTGAATGTTAATCTAGAAACTAAAATGTTTCATGTTTTCCTCGGATGCTTGCCTCATTCAATGTTCAAGTCAATAGTCAATGACTGTGAGCGCTAAAATTTTGGGAATAGGAAATTTACATCGTACTGTGTTATCTAACAAGGAGCGGCTGTATAGTAAGTGAAGTCAGTTGTTAACTGATTCACCATCACCAAAGCGAGTTGCCACGGCAATAAGGTACAAAATGATGTTTTCAACCAGGAATCTGTTCTGTGCCCAACGGATTTCAGTTTCGCCAGACGAAGTTGGTGAATCGCCCAGCAGACAGCCGTTCAACAACAGTACGGTAAGACTTGAGTTGATCAAGTGAAAAGTTGGAACTAGCATAGCTCCCGAACGTAGACTTATCATGACTGAAGTTCTTCAGAAGCCAAACAGTGACTATGATCGCTACTACCAATTCAAGCCACCACCTATGGCAATCGCATCGAAAGATCCGTGTGTTGTTTACATTGCAAATCTTTGCTGGATTCATCTCTCACCGTTGGGAGAGTCCATACGTTGGATTGTAGAAAAAAACATCGGATAACACTATGCGCCACAGCCCATAGCAGTTGCGCTTGCGCAACCCTGCAGTCGAGTCACTGCTTGCGGATAGCACACAGTAGCTCTGAATGCAAAACTTCTTAATACTACTTAATACATCAATAGATGCATACTACCAGAATGTATTCAAAGCAAAATCATTACCATGAAACCTCCTCCAGTGATTCTCACAGAAAAATAATAGATACAGCCAAAAGTTGCAGTAACGAGGGGCGACTTTGTTCATTCGCGCATGCATTCTGGATCAGGTAAACCATCGATCCGAACTATATTGAAGACAAGTGTTCCTCTTAAACTACTCTTCCATGGTGACTTGGGCACTGGACAACCACTTCACTTCTTTTGTTTGCCGCTCACATTCAGCTGCTGCAGTCCAAGCAGAAGGTCATTGGAGTCAAGGAACACCCTGTTGTTTGAGCTCGCCATGGTGTGAGAGATCTCCCTGGCAGCTTCGATCTGTCTCAGAGCCATGAAAGCGGGGTTGTTGGCAATGGCTTGGCCAATCAGCTCTGCACTCTTAGCCTCACCCTGTTCAAATGCAAGTCACAAACAGACAGTGATCTCAGAACTCAGATTCAGGGTGAAAACAAATGCAATGGTTCATATACAACTACAAAGACAGCACTTTTTCAGTGTGAGAAATTGGAACACAAACATATGTTAACATCACAACGGAAGCAGACGAAAACATTTCTATTGCTTATAATCCTTAGATATTACAAGTCAGACCAAGGACACCTTATACAGGAAAGGGTAGCTACTAACCTGAGCCCTGATGATCGCACTTCGCTTGTCTTGCTCAGCCTTCTCAACAATGAACTTGGCACGTTCAGCTTCCTGTGCAGCAACCTGTTTCGCTTCAATGGCATGAGTAAACTCTTTCCCAAAGCTGAGGCTTGTGATGGACACATCATCCAGTGCAATATTGAAGTTGTTGGCCCTCTCAGTCAGAATCTTCCTAATCTCCCTGCTCACAGCCTGCATTGAATGCATCATCATCAGTAACAATATGCCTTGATTACCACAACTGAACCAGCTACTAACATCTAGAGATGAGAACATGTCTAAGCACATTACCTCTCTCTGTGTAATCAGCTGACTGGCATTGTATTGCGCAACCACAGCTTTAAGTGTTTCATGGATGATTGAAGGCAAGACTCTCTCATTGAAGTTCTCCCCCAGGTTTCTGTAGATTCTAGGTAGTTGATCTGGCATCGGCCGTGTAAGAACACGAAGACCAATTCTCACCTGTCCAAGTTATCAGCTTGTATCAAAATCAAACACATAAAGAAACCACAGTGCTCATATACTTTCCAGTTCCACTAGAAAAAAAAAGAATTGCAAGTACATACACATGAAAACAACTACATCACATGATTAGTATTTATCTCAAAATACAATCAAACATGAGCAAACTGTCTTAAAATGGCAATGACAATGACTATGATGAACCAAAAGCTGGATTCAGTAACAATATTAAAAGGATATGAAGGGCTTTGAAAAATTCAAAAAGCTTTCAGAAATTATCAATTGTTATATATAGATCTCAAACAACACCTAATATAGTTTACTAAAATAAAAGATACCCTAAGACAGATGAATGAAAAGCGAAATGAACCATTCAGCTAATGACAGTCTATCAGCTGCGTCATTGCCAGGTCCAAAACTAAACCGCCAAGGGGTTAGGTATGGAATTGTGATAATAACAGCTGCTGTGGGTCACAAGAACAAGGGTTCAAAGTGATCATGCCAAACTAGCTATTAAA
Source organism: Echinochloa phyllopogon (assembly GCA_033239725.1). Classification (NCBI taxonomy): domain Eukaryota; kingdom Viridiplantae; phylum Streptophyta; class Magnoliopsida; order Poales; family Poaceae; genus Echinochloa; species Echinochloa phyllopogon. Next base: position 990,139 of record BTCW01000009.1, on the reverse strand, counting down.
TCCACTAGACCCCTAATATATCAAAAATCTCCAATTATTCAAGAACCAGAACATCCCTAAGAGCAACTCCAGCAATAGCCCTTAAATCAGGCCCTCGAAATATTAAATGAGGCCTTCCTCTATTTTTAAGGGTCTCAAAACTTATTTCAACTCCAACAATAGCCCCTAAGAATTGAGGCCTCCCTAGAGGCCCCCTAGGAATGGAGGGTGGGGGGATAAATTTGGAGGCCTCACCAAAATACGGGGCCATGTAGGGACCCTGCTGGGGTTCAACTTTTTTGTTTGGCCCTCTAAATTTAGCTTGGGGGCTTGTTTAGAGGGTCTGCTGGAGTTGCTCTACAACTATTCAATTGCTTACCGAAATGGAAGACACCCTCAAACGGATTAATGCAAAATGAGAAAGGAACCATTCAGCTAATGACAGTCTACGTGCTACATCATTGGCAGGTTCACAACTAAACTACCAAGATGTGTTATGTAATTAACTGTGATATAACAGCAACTGTGGGTTGCAACAGAAAAAGGGTTCAGTGTGACCATGCCAAATTAGCTATTAAATCCACGCTCATATCAAAATAATCAGTTCAGAACTAGAGAAGATTCCTAAAAGCTGCAATCACGCCCATATCAACTATTGCTGCCGGAAGTTGATCCCTTGGTCCCCAAAACAAGTATGCACATCGAGCAGCACATGAGTGATAGGTATGCGAATGACGAATGGATTTTACCATCTGGAGATCCCGGCTTCCGGAGGTGCTCTCAACGAGGTTGGGTCGGGCGCGGACGTCGTAGATGATCGGCCTCTCGATCCACGGGATCATCAGGTGAGTCCCTTCGGGGTACACCTGCGCCGGAGACGAAAGGCAAATCGAAAAAAACCCAATCAAAGTCACATTCACACATCGCATCACCACTGCGCGGCTGTGATCGAGGGAGGCGAATCGAGGTGGCTCCGCTGACCTTCTCCTTGATGCCCTCGATGCGGTTGAAGACGATGGCCCGGTGGCCGCCCTCCACGTTGTAGAAGCTGTTCATCACGGCGTAGAGCCCCGCGCCGCCTAGCAGCGCCACCTTCACGAGCGCACTCCCGCCCGCCGGCGCGCTCGGCATCTTCGCGCCCTTGAAGGACATCTCGCCGCAGGAGGCCGCCGCCGCCGCCGGTGGAGGCCGGGGTTTTAGCTAGGGTTTTGAGTAGTTGGGGAGGAGGGGGAGAGCAGGCGAACTGGTGGAGACGGAGGTGGAAGACGGACGGGAAGGGTGCGGGATTATTAAGTGGTGCGGGCTGGGAGATTGGAGCCGTTAGATTTTCGATCGGACGGATGAGACGGAACCGGGGGGTCGGGTTCTTTCCTCCGCTGCAAGAAAGGACGCGGCTGGTTGCCTGGTTTGTCTTGCGGAGAAAGAAGATTCCCCCGTGAGCGATCAGATGACTGAGCCTTTTCTTGTTAGGAAAGTTGATAACATTTTTTTTTGCGTGAGAAAAATCAATGGATTCTTATTTCTTTCTCAGAGAGGTCGTGAGAAACTGATCTGATTATTTGCTCACAGATCTCAACCTACTCAGTCACATGCCCTCATTGGCTTATGATCGCATCGAGTATCAGGAAGTGCTGCATTTGGCTGTAATTTAAAAAAGGGCGTACCCAGTGCCGTAGGCTTCCCGCACCGTGCGGGGTCTGGGGAAGGGTTGTAATAGCGCCCAAACCTTACCCGCATAAATATGCAGAGGCTGGGGCTTGAACCCGGGACCTTCCGGTTACAGACGGTAGGCTCTACCGCTGCACCAAGCCCGCCCTTCATTTGGCTGTAATTTAGGTAAACAAAATTCTAGTAGCTGACAGCCTCTTTCCTGAATGGGTGCATCATCCAATCACTCTCATAGACCAATGTCTCCCTCATGATCCAACTACCTTTTAGTCTTTTTCTGCACACAAGCTTTACATCACCAAAACACGAAGCCAATTCAAAAGGATTTAAGAAAACTTCAAGCCAGAGAAGCATGAAAAAACTAGACAAAAAGCTTCACAAGCCTCTCACGAGACTGCAGCCGAAATCTCCAACCTCAAAGCCAACTGCACACCACACACACTTCAGCCTTACATCCTGGAGCAACTCTAGTGTATCTCAAGGATCACATCCACACAAAGCTCCGAACAAAGAAAGGGGAAGAAGGGAAGGATGGAAGGAGGGGAGAAGCTACAACTTTACAAGCTTCCCTCAGGGAACAAACAGATAAAAAGGGGACAAAAAGACAGCGAAAACTAGGTCCGCAGCGCCATGAACAAACTCTGCCTTCTTGCGTGCTCTGGGACAAGGCGCTCGACGACTTCTGGAGGAACACCTTTCAGCTCTGTCAGGATTGCAAACAGCAGATCAGTTTAGCAGGGGATAAAATTTGAAGCAGTAATTCCGAGTTAAGGAGATATTATTGAAAGGTAGTATGTTCATTAAGGGAACAAAGATTAATTACTGACAGACAAAATGGCACTGCTGTTTCAGTATGCTTGTATGCTACCTTGAGATCTGAAGTTGAATAGAGGAGGCAAAGGCCGCCCATTCGGTAGACGGGCGTTTGGGTCTCTCAGCTCGTCAAAGAAAGGATGCATGCAAGCTTCCAACTGAACAATTATCCCCACTCAGAACAATGAACACTCACACAAGTATCATGCCAACCAGTTAGTGACAACAAAATAAAAGTTCATGGGGTCTTACAGCAGTGCACCGTAGATTTGGTGAATACTGCAGAAACCTGCTAACAAGGTCCACTGCTTCAGGTGGAAGCTTTTTTTGAAAAACCTGTATAGAAGAGAGCTTTGTGATGACATGGGAATCACAAGAGAAATATGCACATTGAGTTTTGAGCCTGAGCATATGTGATGGGGACATTCCTTGCATGCCTGACTTCAATAGTAACAGTAAGTGGCAATACATTTTGTATAAATCAAAGTGTGCAGTGTGCAGTAAAAATCTGTTCGTTGGTGCAAATCATGCATCCGTTTTGTATGACAGTTAATTACAGCTAAACATTTTTGTGATGGCACCGAGCTAAATAATCTCCATGCAGATTACCTTGTGCCATGGATGAGCTTTAATTTGCGGGAACTTGAACTCTGTGTAGTTTGGGTTCATGCACTTGATCTCTTCCCTTGTTGGAGTACCCAAAACCTGCAAGTTGCTATGCCTCAATGTCATGATGCAGAAGAAGGTAGTAAAACAGTGGATATGGAGATGCCATAAGAAAAACACCTTGATGATCTCAACCAGTTGGTCGACTCCACTTTCTCCAGGAAACAGAGGCTGCACGGATGAATGCAATCAGAACAAGAAAAAAAAAGAATCAGAGGGAGGGAGATTGAATGTGCCAAACCTGTCCTAAAAGCAGCTCTGACATGACACATCCTGTTGACCACAAATCAATAGCAGTAGTATATTCCGTTGCACCAAATATGAGCTCTGGTGCCCGGTAATATCTTGAGCATATGTAGGATATGTTTGGCTCACCTCTGACCTGCATGGTTGCAAAAATGACACAGTGTGATTTGTTTCTTTAAAATATCTACCGTAACTAGACACCTGCATTTAGCGTGGAATTGGTGCATCTTTTTACTCTTTCAAGTAATGTAGTGTTTGTTCATATATAACATTTTTGTGCATTTAGTTGTGGTCAAAATTAGAAGATAGCTCACCAAGACTTTAGCGCTTCCAAAATCACAAATTTTGAGCTGATGTGTATGTGGGTTAACCTATAGTGGAAAGATTAGTAAAATATATCAGTCATAACAAAAGGTCAACTAGCAACATAGTAGCTACCTCGGCATTTAGAGGAGACAGCAAATAAATCCCTTTAAGTATGCACAAAGGAAGGCAAATATGGGAACCTCATTTTGCATATATTCTACGAATTTATAATTATTTTAGTTCCAAAAATTAAAGACAGGTGCTAACAGTTTCTCCTGCTTCCTCAAACAATCTCTAATCCATGTGGTGATCTAGCAAGTAGCAGTGATCTTTCATGCAGTCCATTCTGAGGCTCACCATATGCTTAAATGTATTCTAAATTGTTTAAGCATTAGGTACTAGTGGCACTGACAGATGCAATTGACATCTGTGGAACTGGGATCATGAAGATGACGAAATATTCCAACAGAGAAGATACCATAGACAAGAAAAACAGCAAATACAGGTATACAATATGCCATCCTGTAGCCTATAAGCACTAAACAATGCACATGGGAGCTATATAGAAAACTAAATAATGTACAAGTGGGTTGATGTTTCTAAATTCAAACTGCTAGGTCCATAGATGTTGGGTGGAACTAACCGATAATTATGACATGGGGCTACATATGTACCACAAACTCAGCCCCACCTGTACAAACCAACTGTTATGACACTACCAAATTATCCCACTTGTGAACGATGCGTGCAATAAAGCATGCTTATTATACATTTATACAGAAGAAAGAGGTTCAAATCTCACAAGAACATTCTGTGGTTTGATATCGCGGTGGCAGATGCCAATGCAGTTATGAATATAAGCAAGTGCTCGACATATCTGCAAAGTTTGAGAAATTTAGGACAAAGATTAGATAACTTAACGCACAGAAGAAATCTGAGCTATGGTATGATCCATGAAGGCAGCTGAAAATTGTTCCAACAACTATATAAGGAGCAAACAAAATTATATCAAAATACATTAGCAAACATTCTCACTGACAAAATACAGCTTAATCAATAGAAGATTTGAGCCATGTAAACAACAATGCCTGCACTAATTCTAAGTTATACAGTAATGGCCAATGTTAGTCCCCCAAGAGTGGATTGAAGTCACTAGGCCAACTAAACTTACGCATTTAAATCTCCTTTGTACATGCAGATACTCTGTATACTAGAGTTCATTGAAAGGGGTCACTTAAACATATAGGAACAAGTTGTATAGAACATAAATCCAAAGACAGGAAAATTGACAAGCTGTCCCCATTGGGTCTTTAAATGCCTCAATAATACTTGGATTGGATTCTTCAGGGAAACAATCAATGTGAATCATTGATAGGGAACTTCAAGAGAGGTTCAGACTTCCAGTACAGTGCTACTGTGGAAGTTGAAGATAAACTTCAAGCAGACATGAAGTAACTACATGTTTAATTTTAGGTAACAAACATGCCGATACATTTATATTATCTTGATTTGCGACCCTATATGAATTATTGTATGTGATATAGGTCATCGGGACCCATGCTCTGATTTCTCCATTATTTAATTTTATTCCAAATGGATGAACATGACAAAATAATATCCTACAGAACAAGAGTCACATCGATAACACCCAAGCTCGAGTGTGGAACATGTGGCACGCATGCCTTATGACCAGTAGACAACTTACTGAACTAGTACCCCACATTTTCTAGAATCTATCCATTTGTCCCATTTAAAATCTGCTAAATGAAAATAAAATGTGGCAGGGCCTAAGATGTTTTTTTCCTACTATTAGAAAAAGAGGTAGGGAACAAGCATGTTTTTTTAATAATTTGTAAAGAAAGTTCTCTGATTAGAAGATCAATGGTAAAACCGAGGGGGGAAAGTTTCTAAAGTAAAAAACCAGCATTCAAGTATTCAACATGCATGATGATTAGTAAAAAGTAAAAACCACCTAGTCAATCCAGACCTGATACGTGTACAGTTTGACATAAATGAGGGGCATCCGTTGATTCATTCGGTTGTACTGCCTTGCAATCCTGTTTACTGTCTCGGGAACGAACTCAAGAACAAGATTGAGATAAAGCTCATCTCTTTCAGTTGTTGAAAAGAAGTAATGCTTAAGACCGGTGATATTCGGATGGTCAAGCATATGCATGATTTGCAGCTCCCTGTTCTTGTAACGCTTATCTTGAAGAACCTTTTTTATGGCAACAATTTCTCCTGTTTCTCGGCATTTGGCCTAAGAGTTAACAATAGAAAAGTTATATGCTTTTCACTATCAGTTAGGCATAATAAAACAGAAAGGTGAGATGTTAACCTGATATACAACCCCAAAAGAACCAGTTCCAACCACATGTTCAGCAATATATGTGACCGACTGTTTCACCAAATGCACTGTTACTTGCTGGATATTTTTTTCAATAGCAGACACCATATATATCACGGACTGAAGTAAAATTGCGCTTACCTGTTTAGGCAGGCCATTGCGCCCCCGAATTGTAGTCGCTTTTATGTGACGGACTTCATTACTAGAACTATCAGTCACATCTGAGCTTGACCCCATGTCCTGCAAAGAAAACAAGTCTCTTCATGTAACAAAACAAAGTGCAGAAATTGATTCACAAGTTTCTTCAGATTCTCTGGAATAGGCATGAAGAATAGGTGACAAGATTGTGAAGCAATAACAAACAACACGCATTTCCAGGATAGGGATCACATTGTCATTGTGCAGTAGATCATAACTTTTTGTATGCTCCAGTATGCAATGCTACATTAAAGAACCACACATGAGGGAAGAGGCTGGATTTGCGCATACATTTTGATTGAATGTGGTTATTAAGTGACAAAAACATCAAGTTCGGCAATAAGCAATCAAACAGTAGTATAAACCTACCCTTTCATCATCAGCATCTAGTTTGGCATCCCTCAATTGCATTTCCAGCATCTCCCTTCCCAGAAAGTCGACCGAGCTGTCCGGCCCCTTGAAACCATTCCCTGGCCTTGAGGAGCTCCCAACTCCACAGTGCCTTTGTCCAGAATCCGCCATGACTCAGCTGAGTTGCAACTGGTAATGCTCAGTCAAGATCACCAAGGTCAAGATGAGCAAACACTGCAGTGTGCAGTTTCATCGCTGGTGGGAGATCAGCCTGCCACTGCAAATGCCCAGAAAATTAAATGACATCGGCATGAACAGAAAATATTCATGGTAGGATAATTTTTATGCAAAATAGCACAAGTATATGGGGAAAACGCCAGAAAGCATTCTGCTGGCTACTCGAGCAATTCAGAGAGTACAAAACATCGGAGTTTCCAGCCACACAGAGATCAGACAAAGAGACCCTTGAGTAAGAAAACAGCCACAACTTTCTCCAAACTGTGACGGATGAAACCCAAAATTGAACTGAAGATCCTCCAAGATAAACCGGTCGATCCATCCCGAACCCAATACCCCGATAATTGGGCCAGAACCGCGGAAACCGGAGCCGAGGAAGACATCGGAAGAATCATTTCAATCCTCTGGTAGTCTGGTGGGAGTGGGTCAGTGGGGAACAAAGAATCGAGAGCCAGTAGCCCAGTACCTCAAACTGAAACCACGCCGAGATCGACGGCGAGTTCTTGAAGCAGATCAAAACACAGCCCTTCACAGCCTCGCGGTTCCTGAGCCCTCGCCTTGGGGTTCTTGTTGGGTAGTGGGGGAGGAAGATGGTTACGGCTTACGACTCTGAGCTCTGAAGCAAGTTGGTGGTGGGAGTGAGTTAGGTGTGAGCAGGGGAGTGAGGTAGTGGAGGGCAGCTGCTAGCTCTTGGTCCTTCCAAACTTTTCCATTTCCGGTAAAAAGAATTGGCATGGCATGGAAGGACCAGAGAAATTTATTGGGGAGATCATGGAAGTTGCAACGGAGCGAGAAGACCGGGTGGGGCTTGTGGGAGATGCAGGTGCCAACAAAACACTGCGCGTGAGCTGTGAAGGTGAAGTGAGGTGTCTGATCCGAGGTTGTGGTCAATTCGGCAGTGAAAACACTGGGACTGATGGATGTGAGTTTGGCTGGGACCTGACTTATGATGTGCAGTAATTTGTTTCGGTGTGTTTAGTTCTCGAAAAAGAATGTGAAATTTGGTGAAAATGTCACGTCGGACAATGTAGCGCACTGTAGCATTTTTCGTTTGTTTGTGATAATCGTTGTCCTACCATGATCTAATTAGGCTCAAAAGATTCATCTCGTCGTGTACATCAAAACTACGTACTTAGTTTTTTTATTTACCCACGTTTAATATTCTATGTATGAGAAGAGAGATTTGATGTGATTTAATATGATAGGTGAATAGTGAAGCTTGGAGAGAGAATTTTTGGCTTTTCAGGGACTAAACGGGGCCAGTAGCAACTTGCGTTTATCCTGTGCAGGAATTCACGTCAATTTTGAAGTTGAATATATAAATTGACTTTCAGACGGAACTTTAACCATGTTTCACGAAAAAAGCACATAAAGTGGAAAAAGACTTTTGATGGATATATAAAATGGTGATAATTTGGCTGTTCTTTTCTAGAAAAGGAGAACTTTTTTTGCGCACCTGCTCAAAATCAAAAGATTGCATAGCTGGCATTTTGTTGCTGAATGACTTTCAGCCAACTGCGACTCCAGTCATTCAAAGGTCTAACACAAATGGGCACATGGTTCTCCGTACCAGAAAAATCTCGACAAAAAGCCTGCATGTGCCACAGAGCTTTCGGTAGAACAATACAACGGGCTTGGTTCCCTTGACGCGACCACTCTGTCAGAAGCAGCAGCTCTTAAACAATGTGGGGGCAATACAAGGTTCATGTATATCTGAATCAGCACTGTACAATATCATGCCATATCTTTTTTCAGTCTCAGTTCTGACTAGTAGCCGCTTTCCTGCACATAATGAATCATGGTTCTTTTGTAAATGACAGCATCATGTAGTAACATTCCTGTTCACCATCCGTTTCTCTTTTCAGCAGCCTTAGGAAAATCTTGGTTATCTTTCTGTGTATGTGTACGCATATATACTGATCTGCCTGCCTGCAACCAGAGAAACTTTTGATGTAGAGTAATACGAGAAACAAGAGAGGCAGTCACATGCTATTGCCCAAACAAAACAGCTACAGGAAACAAGTGGTGGTAACAAAAAGGGGGCACTCAAAAGGCCCACCGGGATAGCTGTTCTGTTCATCCTCATCATGCTACTGTCATTCGTTGACCGGGGTCAAATGGGCCTCACATCAACAATTCAGTTAGCATATGCTACTGTAAAGTGCTCATGTGAGCTGTGCCGTGAGAAGTAGAAACATCATTATTCTAAGGGGGTCGCAGCTGGACTCAGCATGTGACGGGGATAAAATTAACCTTCATGCAATGTTGTCGGTGAAAAGCTCCATTATAAAGTATTTGATGCAGTTTCAGTGGCCACATTAGCCAAGTTTAGTATGATCTCTCTAGAATGAAATGACATTATGATTTGAGATTCGATTTTGCTTACCGGGGCACATCTGCCACTCAAATTCCAACAGCGTCAAGAAGCTCTGAGTGTTGCGACACCGAGACCAAAGTGTTGGCGACGATTGCGCCGCTGGCCGCGACTGCCGGCACGCCGATTCCTGGGAAAGTAGAGTCACCACAACAGAAGAGCTGGGGGATTGGTGTTGCTTGCCCAGGGAAAGTGCCTTCTCCAGCTTTTATGGCTGGACCATAGGTTCCTCTATTCCTTCTGAGAAATCTCTTATGCGTTAATGGTGTTCCGACCAACTTCACATCGCATTTTTCTCGGTTAAATTTTGGGCCAAGAGCAAGCTCCACTGCTTTCCACATCACCTGAAAAGTTTTCATTAGAGTGTCAGTCACAGTCAAGGCAACAAAGTTATTACTTCCTAGAGACAGTTGATGGTTGTCTTCTTTTGAAAAACTAGTCTCATTTTCATGACTTCTATGCCAGCTTTTGGGGTATTTCTCTCTTTTGACTGTTTCACTATCATAATTAGATGTTGCTTAGACAATGTAAATGAGCACATGCACTAAACTGGACCACTGAGAGTGGACAGTGAGACTTCCAAGGAATAACTGAACTATGCAATACTGCTAGGAATTGATGGCAGCAAGGGATGGAAGTATAGCAGCATTCCAATAGCAGCACAAAAGTTGGAACACAACACACGTACCTCAGAACGTTCTTCCTTCAGTCTTCGATAATCTGCACTTTTCCGGTCCATTCCCTCCCACAAACTGAAAGGTTCTGTCCCTGGTGTATATGCATGAAGAATATGCTTTCCAGGCGGTGCCAGGTCCTTACTAAGAACACTAGGAACGGATATCAACACAACATTCTGTTCACCATCAACTCCTTTTTTCCAATCATCAACCACAATGTGATGGATCCCAAGGTCCTCTCTAGCATTCTGTTTCAGTAATGTCAAAGGATGTGGTAAGAGACATATCACCTATGTGATCGCAGTGAAAATAATTTACTAGATTTACACTACAGGTGAAGCATACCTCTACATCAAAACCCAAGTGAAGATGCATAAACGAATCGCATTGTGGAGTTGCTTTCACTTTATCCTCGTATGATTTTGGGACAACATCTGGTGGTAGCAGATCCAAAGTATCCCACATAGATGCATTGCTAACAACTGCTTTCTTTGCACTTACGACCTGAAATAGGACATAATGTCCGACAAGATTTCAACAGCTGCATCTTTCTTCAAACCATAGGTTGGATGATGGCAGTTGAAAAAGTTTATCTAGTGGCCTAGGTGACATGTGGCACAATCATGCCACTCAAAGATAGATTGCATAAGACAACACGGTGGTAATATTTTGCCATCTTGGCCTACATCATTTCTTTGGTCTGCCACTAATAGAAAAGCATGGAGAAAGGCTTAAACTAAGTATGACATGCAGTACTGAGGATGATATTTAATTTGCTTTTCACATAGACACTATCTATTGATATTGTGCATTGTATATTCTGATTGAAGGCCTTTTAGCATTTATAAAGGACAAAATATTGAGAAATGTCACAGTAGACAAATCATTGTCGATGATAGGCACATGACATCTAAATCAGAGCCTTGCTAGTTGTTGCTGTTATTGGCTCTGTGTTCGTGACATACCACTCACCCTCCACACTTTCTCCCTTTTTTTGTCATTTTGGTTCTGGAAGAGCAATATTTAATTTCATTTGCCAATAAAATATCCCCTGGAGCTTACTTGTCCACTTTGTAGCTTCACACCAACTGCTCGACCATTCTCGATTATTATCTTCTCAACATGAGAACGAAGAGCAATTCTGCCACCAAATTTTTCAATACCGCTCACAAGGGCATCTATTATAGCTCCAGTTCCACCCAAAGGGTACTCAAGCAAGCATCCTGGTTTATACCATTCTGCAAACATATAAACCTGAGTATGTAGTTAGATCAAATGATGAACCAAACACCCCCAAAGTTGTACATCTTAAATTCTTCAAACAATTCTGAATGATCATGACAAGACGATCGCCAAGAATATATGCAAGAGGTAAAGATTGAATAATATGGAACCAACAGACAACAATAGCCATCTGATTATGCTTGTAACAGGAATTGATATTCATCACTAGAAAAGTATGCTGCTACTGTGGCCATTGCATTGCTTGGTTTAGGGGAAGATGGGAGTGTGACTTGCTATAGGTCCTGAAATACAGGACATGGTACATAAATCCTAGGTTGGATCATGTTATGATAAATTGCCACAAGTTTAGATGCATCAGGTGATATGAAAAGCCAGTAAGAGTATATCTCAACATCAGCATATCTGTTTAAATGAAATGAAGGTGGAATGTTGAAAGAGCACTCCCATTTTCAAGAATAACCCTACCTCCATTGGTCTATGCACCAACAGAAGTATTCACACAGATTAATAAAATTACTACATCTATCCAATTGACACAACATAACGTTTTATTGAAAGAAATACAAAAGGCAAACTTTTTTTAATATGTTCATGTTCATGTATATGGTCTATCAGATCTGGACTTTATGCAGTAAATAGGATACCTCGACCTCAACCTAGAGCTTAGCACACAGGCAATAAATACCAGATATACTCCCACATATCATATTTTGCACATTATGTGTTACGATTTTGATAGTGCAACAGTTTTCAGGAAAGCACTGGAGAGGAAATTAACCTGTTAGAACTTAGATTACCATTTCTGCGGACAGAGCACCATCAGATTTGACTCCAGCAAGTAGAAAGCACAGGAGATCGATCCAGTTACGGACAAATGGATTTTTCAGCCCTAGTGAATCAACAATCTCTTGGAACGGCCGTAGAAGTTTAGTAGCGCCCAGAGCTCCTTGGGGTCCCATTTGTATGAATGATTTCAATAGAGAAGGAGCATATCTTCCAGCAGCTGTAGACAGAATACCCAGATCACCTCGAATTGAAAGTGGAGGCAAAGCCATTGCAGCTGCAGACATAGGAATAACTGCATCCTGAGGTCGTTTTCAGTATGGTATTAGCACATGTTTAATGGAGCACAAGAGCACCGTAAGTTACAAACTTTTCATGATAAAATTGCACGCTACTGCATTATCCATGTGTTGTTCAGCAATTCAAATAGCTTATCTACAACTAGAAAAGAATTTACATAAGAATCTGAGTGCTAGATAAGGAAACTCACAAGAAGCTTTTTCCACTCCTGGACAGCGTCAACACCAACAAATGTCTCAAGGTCCTGTCAGAATTAAGAGAGCATTCCAACAAATGTCAGCACGGTACGAATTTCAAGTCAGTTCCAATTAACAGTGAGAGCATTCCAACACATTTTGACAAAAAGATATAGACAGATGTGACAGAGAATTGCTACATGTACTGATCCGTGCTGGTTACTCCAGAAAATCTTAGCTAACTATCATGGTGAAAATGGCTACTGAAACAACCTGGTGAAAATGCACATGCTGCTAAGTTCCAGTGGCCTAATCAAGATAGCTTCTTTTTTAAAAAGAAAAAAAAGCTAAACTTTGCTTTCATAGAAAGCAATAAAGCGTCTTACAAGCTGGGGTTACCCTAATCAAGATAGCTTACCTTGAGGAATTCAGTTGGCCCAATCCGGGAGAGGAATTGTCCTTCAGGTACATAAACCATCCAAGAGTCATATGACGCACAAGGCACCGATTCACCTAAGGCATCAAGGACCTGAGGCAGTCGAACAATCAGAACACCTTCAAGCTCTTGCCATAATCAACAATGCCAGTCCGTCCAGCTACCAAAATTCTGAATAGCAATGAACAATCAAGTAGCACGTGAGCTCACCTGAGCAAGTGGATTTGCCTGGGGGCCTCTGGACTGGAACCCGGAGAACAAGGACGGCCCCGAGTCGAAGTTGAACCCCTTGATGTCGAACGAGTGCGCGGCGCCCCCCGGGCGGTCATGGCTCTCCAGCACCAGCACGTCCTGGCCGTACCTCGCCAGGAGCCCCGCGCAGCACAGCCCGCCGAGCCCGCTGCCGATCACGACGACGTCCGCCTCCGGCCTCTCCACCGCCCTGCTGATCGACCAGCAAACCAACACGACAACAGCGAGGCGATAAGGAGGTCTGAAATTTGAATGGTCAGTTTGGTCCGGTGCGGATGGGTGCGGTTTGTCCCTACCCGGAAAGCCCGCGGTTCTGGCCCTCGGGGAAGGCCGGGTCTGCGGGGCGCTCGTCGGCAGCCACTGCCCGGCAGCGCGCGGCGCGCCCGAGCGCCCGTGGAGCGGCGGCGATTGCCGGCCGAGGGGCGGCAGGACGGTGGCCGTGCGGAGGCTGCAACGCGCGGGAGGCTACTAATGCCGAGGCCACCATCGGAGAAGCGGAGACGGCGGCGCCCGGCGAGGCGAAGGCGAGACGCCGAGACTGTTGGGTGACGACGAGCAGCCGAGCAGGAGGGTGAGGACGGCGAGGGAGTAGGGCAAGTGAGGCCGCGGTTGGAGACACGTGGCGCCTCGCCGGCCGTTCTCCATTTGCGGCCGCCGTTGCCTCGTCCTCGATGACGACGACGCGGGAGGACAGCAGGCCCAGTGTAGGCCCAGTGAACCAGAACTGGGCCCAAAGTGTAGATCCGGCCCACTAAGCAGTTATACTGGGCTCGTCTCGCCGGCGTTGGAGGTTTGCAGGCATTGGAGAGGGCAGGCTTCAGCTATGCTCCTCGACGCGCCGCCGCCGCCGGCGGCGGCCGATGCGGCGGGTGAGGGTGAGAGCACTTGCCGCGGTATTTTCGTGGAGTTCATGACCAAGTACTTCATCCCCTACTCTATCTGTTGTTTCCTTTTTCGACTGAAATTTGAATTAACATGTGCGGTATTGGTTCTTCCATCTGTGACACAGGTTGGCTCAATTCGAGGAGCTAGCTGAATCTGGGAATCTATTGCTTCTGAGATTCCGTCAGGAGCTTGGTTAGTAACCCTGATATACTCTTCCTCTCCTTTTGTGAGCACAACTGACAAGCCTTGAAGGTTCAGTTCATAATCCACTGTTGTGCCCTTTACTCTGTAACATTATGATGGTATCGTGTACTGTTTACTGGTATTTTATCCATAATTATGAATGATTCAGGCTCTGAATTATCTTGTTTCAGAGTATTTTCGAAGGCCGCAGATTCCTACTGAATCAGATGTCATGAATCAGATACTTAAATCTAACTCCACTGGCAGAATGAGGTCCTATCTTGAAGCTGGCTGCAGGCTTCACTCCCAAGATATCACAAACATAAACCAGTGTGAGTTATATAACTTAATTAGTGAAAAGCCTTTCTTATTCTATGCTAACTGGTTGTAGTGCTGACTGTAGCATTTTATCTCATATTGAGATTTTGAGCAAATTCTATGTATCCTGCTGTGGCTCTTGGTTTTCTTTGTTGAAGTATGAGATATAGACAACATAATCGTTGACTTTTAATGATAATAACTCCCTTAAATCAATCTGATATTGAAACTTTCTTTTCTCTGTATCAGTACGTTCATGCGAAGATGGGCTTAAAGAACACATAAACAAAGGTACTTGATCATTCTTTATCTTATATGAGTTTGTTTATCTTTTTCCTGTTCTATATTCTCAAGCATTTTAATGGTAAAGACCCTGCTGCAGCTCTTTGCAAAATTTACAGACTGCTTGAGTGGCCAGCATGGTGAGCAAACATTGTGATTCAAAGAGATTTATTCTCATGTTGGACATAGATGTGAAAACTAACAATATAAAGTGACAATATCTGATTCTGCTTTTTTATTTTAAAAAGATGCAATAAGATAGCATAGATAGTCCTTCTGGAGTTTGAAGTTTTATATTTTTCAT
This sequence comes from Echinochloa phyllopogon, assembly GCA_033239725.1. Taxonomy (NCBI): domain Eukaryota; kingdom Viridiplantae; phylum Streptophyta; class Magnoliopsida; order Poales; family Poaceae; genus Echinochloa; species Echinochloa phyllopogon. The sequence continues at coordinate 975,113 of BTCW01000009.1, read as the reverse complement.
CTTTTAATTTGTCATCTTCGATTCATATTTAATGCTGGAGCTATTGGTTTATAATATTCCCCTATCATTTTTGTGGAACTCCATATTCTAATTGAGCTGCTGTCCTTTTATTTTCTGCTAGTTAAGGCATTGCTTGAAGAGCTTGAAAGTCTAGTCGAGGATGTCTATGGCATCACACTATCAGCCAGTTTAAGTGCTCTGAAAGTTTCAGACTGTCATTGCATCAACAACGAGCTGCCTACTGAATCTTGCATCATGGAGGTAGAAGTTTCTGCCCAACATTCCTTTTTCTAGTCCCTTGCTTTCAGTGCTCTGTTCACCAGAGAAAAACTTGCTGCTTGCACTGATGAAGTGAAATGGAAACTGGGCAGCAGGGTGTTTCTACTCTACAGGACGAGGATAAAAGTGCAGATCAATTGGACAGCGATGTGTCGTTCGTTACGGTGATGGTCGTTGTCCGCAACATGTTGAAGCTTGACTATACGATGCAGGTAAATTGCATTCATGTGTTGGAATGTTCATTTTGATTTGTCGCCTTGCACTTTGTGGCGTCCCCATCAGTTTCTTTCACCCTTTCAATAATAAAGATTTACTTCCCCTACAGGAAAAGATTATCAGTGCGTTATCCCTTAAAACACCATCAGAAGAGCTCGAGGGGTACTGCATCATGTGGGATTTGCGCCCGTACATTGACGACACTGTGATGCATCTTGCATGGAAAATGTGCCCATGAAGCTTTGGCATTCGCAGTTTTGGCTTGGACAAGGGATGGAACAAGCAGCAAGTTAACTTTGCTAAAACTCCACGCAGTCGTTTGAGCAACTGAACATTGAGGCATGGAGTTGTTCCCCTGCTACTGAGATGGATGCCTCCACATCTTTCCCTCATGAAAGATAGCGGGCGTATGTTCATGTGTCGCTATAAGACTGATTTTCAACAGTATGTATGTACTATGTAGGATTGTAGATGGATAGCAAAGTAGTTCTTGATTGTGGTGTGGAGAACACATATTTTTATCAAACCCCAGTATCTGTTCCCATAATTTTCAAAAAGAAAGTATCTGTTCTCAATCTCATCATTGGAGTGTTAGTATCTGTTCTCAATCTCATCATTGGAGTGTTCTGACGGTACCTGTGGTTGTCTGATAGAGCTGCCTTCTCTCTTCTTTCATGACCTTTCCTTTTCGGAAGAGGGTTGAAACGTACTTCTGCAACCTGATCCAACTCTTTTTTTTTGTACTGATCCAACTCTGCTACTATCTCTATCCAGCAATCGAGACGACGAAATCACCGTGCAGATCCTCTCCTGTCCTGTCCGGGGCAACACTGTGCTAGCAGAGGAAGCCCGCGCACACGGCACGAGACCGTACTAGTCAGACGGATCGACGCCCTCACGCGCCCGCGGACACCACGAGGCAATCGCAGGCGGCGGCGTGCGAAGTTGCGATGGAGAGCCCCACGTCGGCGGCGTCGCGCCCGGACTTCTACGACTTCCTCGACCGCATGCGCCGCCCCGCCGCCGCCGACCTCTTCCGCTCCATCAAGAGGTCAGTCACCCCTTCCCCGTCCCGTACTCCGGCCGAAAAATCGTAGCTTGAACCTTGAATCAATCAATCAATCTAGATGGCTATTACAACGCGGTTGCTTCTTATGGATCTGTCTAACTTGCGGCTAGCTTGGCGCCCGCAGCTTCCTCGTGTCCTTCTCCTTCCAGGAGCCCAACGCCGAGGACGACGGCAGCAAAGTCCAGGCCTTCCTCACTGAGATGGAGAGCGCGATCAGGGACCACCCACTCTGGGCCAACGCCACCAACCAGGAAATCGACCACGCGCTCGAGGTGAAGCCTCATTGTTTTTGTTCTTGCGCTCCTTGAGAAGTACATCATGAATCGGCACATTTGGCTCTGAGCCTCCCTAATGAGATTTTTTGCATTAGGGCCTTGAGAAGTACATCATGACGAAATTGTTCGACCGCGCATTTGGGACCTCTGTGGATGATGCCACTATCGACATGGAAATCTCAGAGAAGATTAGTCTACTGCAGCAGTTTATTAAGCCACATCACTTGGATATACCTAAGGTTCTGCATAATGAGGCATCGTGGCTGGTAACTCATTCTGATCTTTAAACATTCACAATGTGATTTCACTCCATGACAGTTTGTAAGTTGGGTAAATCAACGTATGCCACTAAACTACACATTTGAATATTTTTTATATGTTGAACGAAATGAAGCCCCAAAATAGTATCACTTGAATACATTTGCTAGCTTCAATATTGAAAAGGGCATCAGCTGCCAAGTATCTGGATCTATCCTTTTTTGTTGTCATAGTGTTCTCATTGTACTCTATGTTCAAGAAGTCACTGGATTTTATCATGTAATATTCAACTTGTCCATCCAAGGTTTTAAATTATCCAAAATTTACACAAAAGAAATCATTACAGTGGCACAACCAAAGTCCACGCTAATTATGACCATTCTTTGGCTGCAAATGCCACTCTAGCTTGCAGTGAAAGAGCTGCAAAAGATGAATTCCTTCAAAGCACCACGTGAGAAGCTTCTGTGCATCATGAGCTGCTGTCAAGTCATCAATAACTTGCTTCTGAACATATCGATGTCAAATGATCGAACACTATCTGGGGCTGATGAGTTCCTTCCTATTCTTATCTATATTACTATCAAGGCAAGCTCCTCGTGGTTATTGTTTATTCATGCTATTTCTTCTCACTGGTTCATTGCAATTTAGAATCTTTCTCAAAATTTGATGCAGGCCAATCCTCCTCAGCTGCACTCAAATCTAAAGTTCGTTCAGCTCTTTCGAAGGGAAACAAAGCTAATTTCAGAAGTTGAATATTATCTGACAAACCTCATTTCAGCAAAGATGTTTATAATAGATGTTAATGGTCGCTCGCTATCAATGGATGAAAGTGAGTTTCAGAAGCATATGGAATCCGCAAGACTAGCTACTCAAATATCTGTTGCTAGCCCTAGTAGTTCACAGGATCTTCACACATCTGCAAGGGTACATAAGGAGGAAACTGATATAGCAGGTCTGTTCACTAATACAGTCAATTTATTCGAAACAGTTTGTTTGAGCATGGATTTGCATTCCAGTTTTCAATTCAGAAACCATTTAATTTTGCCTTAAAACATAATGTGTTTTTTTCTTGTGATCTTGTCCAAGAACCATTTTCCCTTAAAAAGTAACATAAAATGTTTTAGTCATTTTTTAAACTCTGATACACTGCATTTGTTCAGATTTCCCTTTAAATGGGTCTTGTGCGTCCCAATCAATTATTAGGATTTCAATTCAGTTTTGCTTGATAATGCTCCATAATCATAATGTTCAAATTGATGCATGACAGGCTCCAGATTCCCTTTCATGGACTCGGAAACTGAAAGTTTGAGTCCAGGAGAAGTAAAGCAGTTGCATGGCCTGTATAGGCAAGTTGTCACCAGATACACACTGTTGTCTAAAGCTTTAAGAAAGTTATCCATAGATGAGGATCAGCTCCTTAGTTCAGTAGATGATTCATGAAGTGGCGTGAAGATGCTGACTAGAGAAGTAAAGATGATGGTATCAATCCTAAGCAGCCACCATATCCACATTACTCTGCACATGTACAGTGGAGTAAACATATGTGGAACCTCGTTTCCATTGGTTGCAGTCTTGTAGGACAAAGAATGACGTCTTGAATGCAAGGAAGGCTACAGCAAGTCCAATGCAATACAGGTATGATCATCTTTGGCATGGATGTCTGTCTGCCTTTTCAGATACCTTAAGTGTATTCCCTTTCTGCAATCTCTGTGCAGTTCTGATGCTTTCTGGTACATTCCTTTGTTAGCACGGGACAGCACCAGTGAGTTGGGCATTACACATGGGCCTTTGCTGATCTTTTTCCTCAGCACCAGTGTGTTGCTTCACTGCTGTTGTAACATGACCTGCACCTAGGCATGGTTAGTTCATGATTATACTTCAGCTGGCAACCCTTGCTATTCTCCTGGATGGATCTTCCAGCATCAGCGCTGCTGAAGCTGAGAATTGACGATTAGACAGCATATTGCCTGTGCCATCAACTTCTACGTGGTTTACCATCTGCCGCCGGACGTCTTACAGTTTTGGCACTATGAGCTTCCTGCAATGAAGAATGTGAATTCTAACCTAAAATGAAGGCCAGGAAACCACTGCTCGGGAAGGTGGAGTACCATAAGCTGGGAAAATTCTGACGCTCATCGTTCTGTATAACTGTGCTTGTTAATTCCCAACAACTTTGGGTAGTTAGTGTTTGAGCCCTTGAGGGTTGAGAGTTGTAATGTTGGAGAGGGTGCAAGCATGTAACTGACTGATTTTGAATGTTGTGGAAATATATAACAGGGTAGCTAAACTGAGGAACTTGTACAGAAACACTAATTCTGAATGTTGTGGAGCTCAATCTATAATAGTATAATACGGTAGCTAACCTGTGAAACTTCTACAGAAACGGCGTGCGCAAACTGAAAAAAAAAATTGTTTGAAGATCGTGTCAAAAATCAGAGGCCAGTCCTCAGTTTCATGTAGTTTCTGTTTCGTCAGACAGCATATGTTTTTCCGAACAAAGCTTGCTTATATCATGGTGGTTGACCTTCCTATAGACAGCATATGTTTTAGTGCGAGCTGTTTTGGGGATAAAAAACCGTGGAACGGATGGTTCGTTGGCCGTCCTGACGGCGGTTAGCAGGGGGAGCAAAACGAAATGAAGAAAATTAGTTCCAGACTGCAAAAAGAAAAAACCGTGGTCGGCAGGATTCGAACCTGCGCGGGCAAAGCCCACATGATTTCTAGTCATGCCCGATAACCACTCCGGCACGACCACTGTTTGATGTTCATTTCTCTCCAAAACCTTATACATTACATATACAACCGCAACGTTATTACATACATATCCAACGATTTATTCGTGACACTGACACCCACCAAAAATCAGTTCATAGTTGGTACATACACATGCAATGATGCAAATGCCATGGCGTTTCCACTACCAAAGAGCACAGCGCTGTCCTTCACTCTCTGTAGTCGTCTCTGGTCTCATTATTCCAGCTTCTGCAGCTGGGCTGTGGCCGGCCTCCGCGCCGCCGCCGGGTACTCGAGCAGCGGGCGGACCGGCGGTGCCGGCAGCGCGGCGGGCGGCGGGCGACGGGCGGCGATCGTCGTTGCAGCGGTGTTGGGGCCGGCGGTGGACAGCAGGAGGCGGAAGGTCCAGCCGAGGACGTCGGGCGCGAAGACGCGGAAGACGAGGAAGACGTCGTACCAGCTGGGCCGCTTGACGTAGGCGTCGCCGCGGCAGGCGCCGGCGACGAGCGCCCGCGCGTAGGCCTCGACGTGGCTGCCTCCCGACGCCGCCGCCGCCGCCTCCCTCTCCTCCTTCCACTGCGTCTGCACCTCCGCCGCCGCGCCTTCCTCCGGCGTAAACCTGATGCCGCCGCCGGCGTCGCCGCCGACCCAGCCGTGCGTCGCCACCGTCACGCCCACGTCGTCCTTCACCTCGTACCGGAGCGTCTCGTAGAAATCCACCACCGCGGCTTTCGCCGCCTGCCACGGCACGGATTTGTTCAGAGTGGATTGAATTGAAATGGCAACAAGCAAGACAGAGTTGCAGAGATTTCTCACGGAGTAGAGGCTCATCCTGGGCATGGGCAGCCAGCTCTCGACGGACGCGTTGACGACGACGCGGCCGTGGCTTCGCCGCAGGTAGGGGAACGCGGCGTAGGTCGGGTAAACGTTTCCCCAGAAATTGATGTCCTTTATAGGGGATCAAATTTCAGAAGGTGCAGCAGACATTTTCAGAACCGATCAAGATCACGAAAAGAACATGATAAGTCTCTCTCTGATGCATCATCAATCCGTATATGCATAGATGCCATACCATGAGGTGAGGGAAAGCAGTAGTGTCGCTGGCCTCCTCGAAGTGGAAATCGTGGCCCAAGCTGACGGTGTTCACCAGATGGTTCACTGCCAGCCAGGTGGTGCACGTTTTTGTCAGAGAAAGCAGGAACATACATAGTACATACTCTGTACGTACTAGACTGATGAATGGCTGATGCACGACGGCTGGAATTGAGTGAGATTCAATTCAGTTTTGCAGGGGATCAAATGCTGGGGGAAATATAATGCGGCGGACTGACGCTGGCCAAAGTAGCTGACGGTGTCGGCGACGAGCCTCCGGCAGTCTTCCTCCTTGATGACGTCGGCGGCGATGACGAGGACCTGGCCGGCGCCGAGGAGCCGCGCGTTGTCGCGGATGGCGAACAGCCGGTGCTCCCGCCGCGCCACCAGCACCAGGTTCGCGTTCCGCCTCGCGTACTCGTAAGCGATTTGCTGTTGTGTTGATTAGAAATTCGAATTAACAAGGTGCCGTGCGTGCATGTCGCCGGCCGGCCGGCCGGAGCACGGATGACGAAGGTAATTAACATGGGATATATACATACATACCTCGCCGATGGCGGAGGATGCGCCGGTGATGAGGACGACCTTCCCGAGCATGTCCTCCTTGGTGAGGGTCTTGATGGCCCACTCGACGCCGCGCAAGAAGGAGAGCGTCGGCCACGCGAACGCCAGCATCACCATGCTCGCCGGCGGCACCACAAGGTCCATCACCGCGTTCACCACCTGCTCCATCGTCGTCGTTTCACAGCACGCACAGCACGATCTGCAATCTGCTCTGTGTGTTGTATCTGAAGATTATTTACTGTCTGGCCGTTTCTTGTCTCGGGGGGTATCAGACAAGAAGAACCGAGGAAGAGAAGAGGAACCAAGATGGAGGAGAAGAAGCTGGATCCCGCCGACGAGCTGAGGGCGGCTTGTGTTTGTGGACCTCGAGCGTACAGGGGAGAGATGGGATAAGGACAGGACACTCCGATGATGGAAGAGGAGAGGGAGACACGGGAGCTGGCACGCATGATGAAGGGCAGCTGCGACTGCGAGGTCAGGCGGCCGTGCCGTGCCGCCATGCGCACGTCGGTAAAACCTTGGATGGACGCTTAGCTCCCTGCAGGGCTGCTAGCCGTGGATGGCCCCTTCCTTGGTACTTGTGTCACTAGACTCCATCGACAACAGCCTGTCCAGTTCCAAAAAGCAACTCCTAAATACACTATGCAAAAAGAAGATTTCCTATCACATCAAAATGTCATAATATGCATGCAATACTGAATGTAGATGAAATCAAAAACTAATTGCACGGTTTTGTTGTACTCGGCGAGGCGAACATTTTGAGCCTAATTAATCAATTTTTGGATAATTTTTTACAAATACAAATGAAATGCTACAGTAGCGCAATGATTACGAAGTGACATCTTACTCCCAAATTCAACCTCACAATTCTAATATCTAAACACAACCAACTCTTTCGTGTAGTTGTGTGCTTGTTTTCTTTTTTTCGTTTTTAAGAAAAGTTGTCGTGCCTATAGAATTCCAAACGTGTCGCCCGGCCCTAGCCCGATTTGGCCCGGCCCGAAGCGGCCCGGCACTACACAGGCCCGATGTTCCTTCGTGCCGGGCTGGGCCGGGCTGCCGTGCCGAGGAGGCGGCTAAGGCCCGGCACGACGGCCTGCTTTTCGGGCCGGGCCGGCACGGCGGCACGGTCGGCCTGTCGGGCTAGGGTCGGCCCATCGGGCCTTGCCAGCCCGACGACGGCGCGGCTGGAGCAGGCGGCCGCCGTGGCGGCGGCGGAGGCTGGCGCGCCGGAGCTGGCGTCTGCCGTGGCGGCGAAGGAGGCCGGAGCAGGCGGCCGTCGTGGCGGCGAAGGAGGCCGGCACAGCCGGAGCAGGTGGCCGCCATGGCGGCGAGGCAGGCCGGCGCGGCGCGGGAGGTCCCCTCGCGCGGCGGAGATCCTCCCCGTGGCGGCGGGCCACCGACGCGGCGTGCAGCTCGACGACGGGAAGGGGGCGGCGCGGCTGCCGGCCGGAGCAGGGGGGCGGAGGGGAGGGGCCGACGCGGTGGCGGGGCAGGTGGCCGGCGCGGCCGTCGGCCGGAGTAGGGGGTGGAGGCGGGGGGCGCTCGAGAGGGGGAAGGGGAGGCGTCGAGGAGGAGGGTGAGGAGCCGGGGGAGGGGCAGGGGCGGCTGAGGGAGGGAGAAGAGTGAGGAAGGGATAGGATTAGGGTTTTGTGGTATATATATATATATATATATATATATGGGCCTTCAAATTAATCGGGCCGCCAATCAGACCGATTATTTTCGGGCCGGCACTACGGGCTGAGGTTGCGGCTCAGGCACTAAAGCCCCTTCGTGCTGGGCCGGCCCAAGGCACTATCGATCGTGCTTAGGGCCGGGCTAGTGCCGTGTTTTTCAGGACCGTGCCTCGTGCCGTCCATCGTGCCCGGCCTATTTGGAATTCTATAGTCGTGCCCATGAATGTTTTGGTGTTGTCATGTCGTACTTGTGTCGCTCGCGGTGCACCGTGCACATAAAAATTCACCGGATGGTCCACAGTCAAACAAAAATCTCATGAACGCCTTGGTGTTTTGCCGAAATAATTACACTGTAGTTGTCCTAATAAAAATATCAAATATTATGCCCTCTCGTACAACCATCCACCCTCGATAGCTATGCTCGAGCTCTCTCTCTCCTTCCTTTTGTTTCAAGCTACCATATATTCAGTCATGAGCAAAGTCTTCACCACCAATTAATCCTCTACACATACACAACGAGAAATTAAATTTGCCTTAATTATGAATCATCAATTTCGTCTTTTTTAACCGTTACCGTGGAACATCAAATTTCAGCAGCTACGTTCAAGAATAGACAATAATATTGTTGATCGATATATAATCTCACTAATACCAAGCTATAGCTAGACAGCGCAGCATCTGGTGGTGAGACCGATGGAGCTGTCAGCAGCCGAGACCTGAATCGACTGCCCCTCGCCGACAGAGCCAGCAGCGCTCGACGCGGCGGCCTCATCCGCCGCCGCGAGCGCCTTCCTGCTGACGATCCGGTGGATCTCGGCGAGCGCGGTCTCGAAGGCCCTGTCGACGTTGGTGGCGTCGAGCGCGGAGGTCTCGAGGAAGGAGAGGCCTTCCCGCTCGGCGAGCACGGCGGCGTCGGCCTGGTCGACGGCGCGGAGGTGGGCGAGGTCGGTCTTGTTGCCGACGAGCATGACGACGGTGCTGGCGTCGGCGTGGTCGCGGAGCTCCTTGAGCCACCGCCTGGCGTTGTCGAACGTCGCGGCCTTGGTCACGTCGTACACCAGCAGCGCGCCCACGGCGCCGCGGTAGTAGGCGCTCGTGATCGCGCGGTACCGCTCCTGCCCGGCCGTGTCCCAGATCTGCGCCTTGATCGTCTTCCCTTGCACCTGACCATCCAATTGAATTGTACAGGGAAACGATGAAATTGTGATGAGGAAATAAGAAACTACTGAATTGTGTCAGGGGCAGGGCATCATAGTCATAAAAGCAGAGCAGGCGACGGAGGTCAAAGTCAAGGCGATCCCTGTCTGATAGATACGCGTTGTTCGATCGGGAAGCGGCGGCCATGGCTGCAAGATCGGATCGGACGGAGCTAGTGGTGGGTGGTACCTGGATGGTGCGGGTGGCGAACTCGACGCCGATGGTGGACTTGGAGTCGAGGGAGAAGGTGTTGCGGGTGAAGCGGGAGAGGAGGTTGGACTTGCCCACCCCCGAGTCGCCGATCAGCACCACCTTGAACAGGTAGTCGTACTCGTCCCCCTGGTTGCTCTCCCACGCCGCCGCCCGCCGCCCAGACATCTCCGGCCGCCGCTACCTAGCTACTCCAAAATCGATCGATCGATCGGAACCTCCTCCGCTTCTTCTTCTTCTTCTTCTTCCTCCTCCTCCTTGTTGGTTGCAGCCGACTGCCTGCCTGCCTACAGGCTACTACAGCCTACTACCTCGGAAGCTTCGCCTGCCTCGCTGTTGTGTTGTTTTCTCCTCTGCCGCGCTCCTCCCGCGTCTTCTTTCTTTGGCGGCTTTGCTTGCTGGAGTACCTCCTAGCTGTGGTTTTAGCTCTGGAAGGGAAGACGGACAAGTGCGTATATGAGAAAAACTGGTACGGCCACACCATGCCTGCACTCTGCGCCACCTCTTATTGGTTTATTTATTTCCAACGGCAGAATTTTTATTTATTGTAAAATGCATCATCAGATGCTGCTGTAACGTCTATTGTGTTTGAGCACATAAATTCTATGACAATTAACAAGAATAAAAAGGTACGAGGCAATCATGATGAAATGATGAATGAAACAGCGGGTGGCTATGGTCGTTAAACTAAATCAGATGGGTATGCGTTAGATAATTTGGTTATTGTCGGCAATCATTAACTAATCACCCAAACACATTTTGTTCTACTGCTTACATAGCCCTTAGGGTCAAGTACAATCGGCAAAGAAGATAGACTATTTCTTTTTTAAGAAAATGTATGAGTACCGCTAAATTCATTTAAGAGAAAAGCAAGACTGATTTACATAAGATTTAATAATATTGAAAAAAATTAACTGAAACTTTGATAGCATATAAAGAAACTAAATGCCTCTTAGCCGAGCATCGGCCGACCACAAATTATTTGATGAAAATTGATACATTTTTTAGTCACCCTCGACGGAGCTTCACAAAGGAAACAGAGAGGGCAGCCTATATATTTGAGTATTATACATGTATAGTAAAATTATTATTTATTTAACGAGAAAATACATTGGGCAAGATAAGCCATCTATGATAGATAAGTATTCAAAATCGTATGAAAATTTATGCAATGGGATTCGCGGTTCGTATGCTATCATTGCTAAGAAGATTGTAAGACAGCAGTCTTTTCTCTATGGTGAAGATGTGGACAGAATTAGGTGTGCATCTAGCCATAGCCCACTTCATCAAAAGGATAATGATTCCACAACCAAAGGCACAATTTGGCGACATTCCTATCAAGGATACATTGAGCCACCAGCGCTGGATGCTGAGCTGGGAAGATGATTTTGGAACCGTTCCAATCAGGGACACATTATCATCATCATGTACAGCTTAATCGCTTCAATTATAGTCTGATTGACCTCAAACAAACCACCTTGCGCCGCTGTATACATGATTGGAACAAAAATGTTGTTAAACACACGGATCAACGGAAGTTGAGCGGAGAAGAAGAGTTCAACGGACACGCTTTCAACGAGAGCCACCCAAGTTGGCACTGGCCGGCTCTGCCTTCTCACAAGTCACAAAATCTGCACCTTGCATGTAAAATACTGGACTACGGGTCCACTAAAAAATACACGCACAAAAAAAAACAATTGGCAAGAACTATCATGCATGCACAGGAAAAGTCAACGCCTCATCGGTTCTTGTCATTGCCAATTCGAGGTTTGTTGTGTCTGGCGCCTGAACATGGCGAAGGCGGGTTTCACAAAATACGCCTTCGGTGCACGAGTGACGGAAAGGCACGTCACGCCCGCCCGGCCACCCGTTGGTTCTGGTGGCGGCCTCTCACTCCACTGTCGCTGTCTCGCTCTCCCTGCGCGCGGGCAACCGCAGTTCAGTCTCCACCACTCGTCGCCGCGGCCGGGCGTGCCTCAGGCTGTCAGGCAGAGCCGGGTACGGAGGGAGCTCGCGGGCAGGGGACCAGCGTGCGCTGCGAGCGGGATGGTGGGCTCGGCCGCATACTCCGCGTCCGCCACCGTGGTGGCCATGGCCAAGGGCAACGGCAACGGCAAGGGCGTCCGGGGCGGCGCCTCTGCGGGCACCAACAAGGTCAGTTCAATCAATCATCTTTCAGCTAAATTTGAATTATTTATGCCCTCAATTTTTTTTTTGAATTATTTAGCGTCGAATTCGTGATAATCGTGTATTCGTCTGGTATGGCGCAATGCAGCGGGACGGTATGTGGTAGAATCGAATCGTTGCTACATAGATCCTGGTTGCTGGGGCTCTCCGTGGGCTGATAGTTTTTCCTCCTTCCTAGGAAAATGGAAAACGAGACAGAAATGGAAGAAATTCATGGGCATAATACTCTTAGGGTTCAATAATGAATCAAGGAAGAATTTGTTTCTTTGTTACAGTCAGGGAAAAGATAGAGGGCCTTTTATATTTCCTCCTGATCTGTTATTACTGAGGGCCACAAATATCAATGTGACGAATCTTCCAGAAAAAAAAATGTTAATGTGATGATACTGTACCAGTTCTTAGGTCATTGCATTTCATTAGGGTTATGAAGGAATTTGAGTGCCTTATCTTCAATCTAGGAGGTGGGATTTCTGCAATTTCTAACAGATCCAGGGTATAGTTGGAGCATGCTGACATGCTGTCTCTTATTTGTAGGTCACACGGCCTCCTAGGATTACATCTAATGTTAAGCAGAGCTTGAGGATTCTAAAATTTTGGAAGGTAATCCTTTCCTGCATTCAGTTTTAGAACCAGCTTCCAGCATTGTCATTTCTTATCTGTCTCTAGGGGTTAAATTAGTGTTTTGCCGCATGTGTATGGATAAATTCATCAGAAGAACATATTGTAAATGCATCAAGCAACATTAAGATGACGCTCCACCCAAAGCATGGAAGATTGACCTTTTCATTTACAGATCGGCATGGGATCAGATTATCAGATGCATGCAGTGCCTTTTGTAGACAGATATGTTTCAGACTCACAGCAGTCCTACTCTGTAGTGCATTGCTGGTCGTTATAACTAGTTAAACCTTTGTTGTCAGGAGCATGAAAGGAGGCAAACAAGTGGACCTCAGCCTGCTACTAGGTACCGCAAAAAGAAAGTAATAAAAGAAGTGCTTCCTGATGACGCAGACATATACGAGGACCCTTCTTCCACCCTTGAATTGTAAGGATTGTCCTTCCTTTCACATCCAAGACTTTACTCCTTTTTCTCCAGTGTGATTCAAATTGGGCATTCTGAGTTTCTCAATGTGCACTTTCATTTAATCTAGGACAAATGAGGGTTTGGAAATTGCTTCACCGGTTATTCTTGTGGACGGGTACAATGTATGTGGCTACTGGGGAAAGCTTAAGAAGGACTTCCTGAATGGGAGACAAGAAATTGCTAGACAAACCCTCATTGATGAGCTGGTGTCTTTCAGCGCAGTAAGAGGTCTGCACCAGCGGATTAAATCTGTTGTAACAATTGAAATGCCTCAGTTATGATTTCTCAATAGAAAAAGGGTCCTAATTATGCTGCCTACTTAAGCAGTAACTCAATGCTGATACAGAGTTCTACTACTTAGTATACTATAATTTACAGCTTACAACGAATGTAGCTAGCTAAGTGTGAAGCCTAAATCCATCATGTTGTTTTTTACCTATCAATTGTGATACCATTTCCCCTTGATTTTCTCAATAATTTAGTTTCCTCGATAGGGATGCAAACTTTTACAATGGGTATTTTATACCATTTGTCACAATGATACTTGCAGAGGTAAAAGTTGTAGTGGTATTTGATGCTGCCAATTCAGGGCTTTCTACACATAAGGAAACATATAAAGGGTAAGATACTGTTGTAAATTGACTTTTGGTGCTAGTTTTTTTTTTCACAAGATGTTGATGCCATGCAAGCAGATGTGACTGATAAAACAAATGGAAGTTTAATATTTCCATCAGTTTTTTATCGGCGTCTGTTAGGGAAAACCTAACAAACAAAAATTTTCTTATCGAACAGGGTTGATGTTGTATATTCCGTGGACTTGTCTGCTGATTCTTGGATTGAGAAGGAGGTACATTTTGGAATTGCACATCAGAAGCATCCCCTAATGTATGAGGCATACAGGACTAAAAGTAAAAATATTGGAAAATATTTGAGTCAGTTCCAGCTTTCAGGGAGGTCATAGTCATACATCGTGGTCCTATCTATGTCATACCCAACTGTTTGAATCTTTAGACATTCTTCAAAAGATGGTCTGCAAAAGTACAGTTTAATAGATTTTGCTGGCCTGAAAATAATTATGTCGTTACATATCATCAAGAGACATATATTTGTGACTATATTGGTTTTGGCACTAAAATTTAACGCGGGACATGCAAGTGATTTTTTAAGCAAATGAACTTCAAATGAATTCATACCAGATAACACAAATGAAATACACAATAATGATGTGTTACTGAGGATCTTGTTGCTTGCTGGTTCTTCCACCTAGGTTGAAGCTTTGGTGGCAGATGGTTGCCCGAAAGTATGGGTAGTAACATCCGATGCATTGGAGCAACAATTAGCACATGGAGAAGTATGTTTTCTTCCTTTCCAGGATATGCTGCTTTATTTATCTTTACCAGCTATTAGGCCTTTTATGCACTGCTTGCTGTGCCTGCTCTTGTACTTTGTTTATAAGTTATGCCATACTTCTTATGGAGGTGTCATGCAATACATAATGCACATCTATGGATTTAACATCCAATTTTTTTTACTAGTTCGTTTCCTGGAAAAACACGAGGTCTGATTGTGTTATTTCAGAACCAATGGTAGCATAAGAATTAGGAAATGAAAGGGATTAAGGCGACATGATTTGAATATGGGAAATAGGGTAACTGTGTTTACATATGTGAGGAAATTATCAACCAAAACAGCATGAACCATGGCACGCAGAAAGTTTATACTTAGAGAATACAAGAGGACTTTAGCTGCTACTTTCTTTTTCACCACATGTTCACATGTTTTATTCTTGGATTTTTAAAATGTAGTTCTTGTTGTATATTTTGTAGGGTGCTCTTATCTGGAGCTCTAAAAGATTGATCAAAGAGGTTAGTTCTGAATACTTTGAATTTCATGGATATGAATTTCTCAAACAATCATTGTAAACAACACAATATTTTTTTCTTGTGGCTCTGTAGATAAAAGAATCAGAAAAGGAACTTGATCTAGAGCTGAAGGAAACCAGGTCTAAGTTGCATCTTTACTAGTGGCTTATATCCTTTTCTTTCCAGAAAATTTGCTTTGTATGCCAAAGAGAACTTCAAAAGATAAATTTTGCCTAACCGTCGAGGTGCAAGAACAACAGCACCGGATTTGTTTTTGAATTCTGTTTTCTTGTGCAATGTCCTGATCGGAGCTACTTGATTTTAAAATTGACAGGTCAACATCGTTGCAAGGAAAACTTTTGCAACACAAGCTGAATCCAAAAGTAGTGCATGCATTAAAAGGTCTTAGGAATAAGCTTGAAGAACAAGAGCGGAGAAAGAAGTGACCACTAACTGTTGGACAGTGATGGTTGACGACAGGAGGAAGAGAACGGGTGTACATAAGTGCATTTGTGTCTGAACATCATCTAACATTGGAACCATTGAAAGCTGATAGAGCAAGTTTGATGCGAACACAAAGACTGTTACAAGCAGCATCACGAGTATGCTAACATCATGTAAAAATTAAAGGAACCTGGTTTGCTTTGCGGGTGCAGTCCGTTTTGTGTGGACAGCTAGACACCATGCATGGATCAGAGCCCCGTGCAAAAGAAAACCATGAGCTGTATAGTAATGCAATTTAGCTGCTGATGTTTTCAGCATGTGGATGTAGGGAACCCATCAGTTGAAGAAATGCTGGCTGTACCCTGTAGATTTTGGAAATGAAGAAACCATACATTTTTGTTAATGATTAATAAGGAAATGAAGAAATATTGGCTGTAGGCCTATACATTTTACTTGGACCCTGCATCATTGTGATTTGTGGTCCCTGTTTAGGACTTGTGTCACTGTGATTGTTAGGATGACTGGGTATTGTTGAACACCGATTGCCTGAGCTGCATCTGAATTTTTTGCTGAAGCAATCCACCTGAACCTGAATGCCCGGGGTCTGGGGTGCATTTGAACAGAAAATGTTTAAACACTAGGGCTTCTTTTGAAAACAGCCGTTGCCTCCGTTGACCGGCCACGGCCAGGCGCGCGTCGGCGACTCCTCCCTCTCTTCCTCCAGTGCTCGCCCCCACAGCGCCGTCGCGGAACCTCGTACGCTGCAGGTGCAACCCTCCCAAGGCAACGCGTTCAGAATCATATGACACTAACGCCATGTTTAGTTCCAAAATTCCAATTCCAAATTTACTATGCAAAAAGAAAATTCCTTATCACATCAAAATGTCATAACATGCATGAAGTACTAAATGTAGATAAAATCAAAAAATAATTGCACAGTTTTGTTGTGCCTCTGCGAGACGAACATTTTGAGCCTAATTAATCAATTTTTGGACAATTTTTTACAAATACAAACGAAATGCTACAGTGACACAATGATTACGAAGTGACATCATACTCTCAAATTCACCCTCCCAAATTCAACATCTAAACACCACCTAAATTTAATTTTCCATAGATGCGTTTCAGAATCATATCACACTATATTTCAAAAGAAGAATCATATGACACTAGACAATCACAACAGCACAACATTTTAAGGATCTAAAGAACGCTCCCAAGCAGCCCCACAAAGAACCAGGGGTGTTGGGATCTTATTCTTCATGTTCCAACCACAAAGTTTGGAGAAGGAATTCACAGCACAGACGACAAGTCCACACCAACTGAAGCGTACCACACGGAGGATGTTCAGACAATGCAGATCGACATGACACCACAAACTACCAAGGCAATGCATAGCTCAACTAGCGTTAAGGTTATCAGATGGACGACCGATCCCCGCTACAGCATCCTCTCCGCTTCACTGTGATCTGTATTTGGTAACAGCAGCACTTCAGTCCTGCAGCATGGGTGGTTCAGAAACAGAGGTTAGCAAGGTTCCAGGGCACAGGTATGAACGATTTTGCAAAGAGTGCAGCTATGTAAAAGAAGCGACGGTAATATATCATGTATGCAAAGGCACCCCAGTAACCCAATCAACTTATTGCATGATTGCAAGCCCAAAGTTGCATCATCGGCCGACGGCCACCCAATCTATTTGGGATGACTTCGTCCCATGAGCTGATAGAGTGATAGACTATAGAATCCCTAGAATAAAATGACATTCTAAGTTCATCAAAATCAAATCTTTATTTGAATCGAACTTCATAGTCTGAACATTTTGATCAGAGTATAATAAACAGTCTCTATGTACTGAATATCTGCTGTAGACATACTACAAGTCTACAACTTCAGACAAGTACTTGCAAAATCTCTGACTAATGATGGAAAAAAATGACTGCCTAAGAGGTCTGTATTGAGACTACAGAACTTAAACGGAGTCAACCTGGTCCAACTATTTCTAGTCTATATCTTCGATCAGAATTCTAGGATTGACACTGAAATTGACGGCCGAACAAGTACGTATGTGCATACTAGAAAACTTAGCTTGCAAAGTCACCTCAAGCCAATTACATTAAAAAGATTCATGCTTATGCTAAAGCTCTCTCTTTTTCATGGGCATTCTAGTTAGCTAGTCAAAGAGTACTGACTACTAGTACTAAACTGGTGAAGCAAAGATGATGAATCAATCAATCAGCAGCAGAAGCAAGGTACCTCAGTTGTCATCATCGTCATCGTCTTCGTCGTCCTTCTTGATGCGAGTGGTTCCACCCTCTTTGCTTATGGGCAGCTTCATGTTCCCAAAGGGAGTGTCGACATCAATCTTCCCCTTGATGGTGTACCCTGTGCCCCTGCCCCTGATCATGTCCCAGACCGCGGATCCAAAGTCCTTGGGCCTGAAGCTGAAGGGGATCTGCATCCTGGTGACCCCCTGCTTCTCGATCTTGGTGTTCTGCGTGAGCTCGGCGGAGGCTATGCTGTCGTCGCCGAGCCACATCTCGTACTCGAAGAGGTTGAGCCCCAGGTCGAAGTCGTTCTTGTTCTCGAGCTTGACGTGCAGCGTGGCGGTGGTCTCCTCGAAGGAGAAGTGGTGGAACTTGATCTTCTCGACGTCGACGTCGGGCTTGTAGGGCACGGGGATCTCGCCGTCCTTCTGGAGCGGGATCTTGATCCGGCCGATGATGGGGACGTCGACGAGGAGGACGACGCGGACGAGGTAGGGGATGATGCTGCCGGGCTGGATGTCCTTGTAGGTGTTCTTGATGTCGTCGAAGACGAGGGAGACGGGGATCTTGACGGTCTCTTCGCCGTGGGCGTGGATAGTGCCGGCGTCGGGGATGAGGCCGGAGACGAGCTTGCGGCCGTCGCTGTCGATGAGGTAGTCGATGTCGACGAGCGGGATGGGGACGGGGTTGGGGTTCTTGATGAGCACGTCGACGACGAGGTCGGCGCGGTGGAGGCTGATGTGCGGGATGTGGATGCCGGAGACGTCGGCGCTGGGCTTGCCGAAGCCGACGGCCTCCTCGATCTTCTCGCCGATGTCGTGGATGAAGTCCTTGACCTTGTCGATGAAGCCGCCGCCGCCGCTGCCCTCCTTCTTGTCGCCGTCGTCGTCGCGGCTGCCGCGCTCGGTCACCGTGGGGTTCTCCGACGAAGACATGGCCGCTCGCTGTTTGGGGGCAAGAACGCGAGAATGAGATCTGAAGCGCGAGGCGAGTGTGAAATGCGCAGTGAGGAGCAGAAGCAGAGGGGTTGACCTGAGGGTGAGCGCGTCGAGGCGATCTGCCGGGGACGAAGCGAGTGGAAACCGCGTGCGGGCCTCTCTGCCTGTGGGTTTGTGGGGGAGATTGGTGGTCGGTGGTGAGCTCAAGAGCCTTGAAGGGTGAAGGCGGCGGACTGTGAGAGCAAGGAAGAGAGGCAGAGCAAGCACGTGTCTGAATGTAGCTGGACCGACCCCTTTGTCAGTCCAGCTCAGCTTCAGCAATCAAACCCTCAAAAACAAAAAACAGCAATCAAGAGAGGAGAGGAACTCGGAAAGACCGAGAAGAAGCGGCTGGAATTTGGGGGTCAGCAGGTGGATGCGTGATCTAGCAGATCAAATCAGATATCAGAATTGCCCCCAATCAGTTTTTTTTTAAAAAGAATTGTTTGCTCTCAATGTGGAAATTAAAACGGCCAGGTGGAGAAAATTACTCCAAGCATATTACCAGGGTTCGGGGTCTTGGGGTATTTTAGGTTGCTCTCAATGGGTGTGTTTAGTTCTAAAAAGAGGAAGAAAAAGTTTGGTGAAAATGTCGCATCGGATACCGTAGCGCACTGTAGCACTTTTCGTTTATTTGTGATAAACATTGTCCTACCATTATGTAACTAGGCTCAAAAGATCCGTCTCGTCGTGTACATCAAAACTATGTAATTAGTTTTTTTATTTACCTACATTTAATACTCCATACACGAGGAGAGAGATTTGATGTGATAGGTGAATAGTGATGTTTGGAGAGAGAATTTTTAAAAGTTTGATGATGTGATTGGAAACTAAACACAGCCAATGTTTCGACATCGGCATATTTTAATAGATGACAGTGACATCAAGAACGAAATACAACGTGTCACGTGAGTTAAGAAAATAAATTGCCCAATGCACTGGCAAGCTCAAACATTTGTGTAAATGGTCTCTCTTTTTTGGTACTGTACCTACGGAGGTCTAGTGCTCAACTTGACATCTTCAACTTTAAGACAGAAAAATGAATGGGCTCAGCGACAATCCGTGAGCGTCCAGCTGAAAAGTTTCCCCATTAGTTGTTGCGCAAGGTACCATCCGAAGCCAAACTAGAGCTTCATCTCCAACGGTTTCACCTCCTGAGTCACTCTGCCGCAATGTTTTCTTTAGCTCCCGACATGTCATCAAGCCGGTGGCCTTTTCCAGTGCACTGTGAGCCCCTTTGCTGTCCCAGCATATAACATATTAACTTCATTCAATACGCACTATTCGCAAGCGATCATCAAGGCGTTATCCAAATATCCAATTATACTATGATATCACATTGTTCGCACCGTTTACTCATATCTATCGTAAAGCCGTGACGCTGAGATTGTTTACATGCTCTCTCCTATCAAATTGTCCCCGAAAACCAACAATGAAAAAGAAAATAGGCGTCGGCGGTCCGTGTCCATGAGTTCTGGCACGTGGCACCCAGGTCATGTTATCTACACTTGTACAGAGGCTCAAGCATGCACCAAACGGAGGTGTTCGAGCCATTTGCTGCCAGATGGACCGCATCCTATCTGTTTGGTACAAGAGGAATTCGTGTCAGATACAGAAGAAAAGAAAAGGAGACTGGCTGGAATGCCAACAAGCAGCAATATGTGGCAAGCTTACATATACTGTTGCCGTTTCCGGAACTGCACGAGCATCGGGTATATGTTCTCAAAGGCAGTGTATATCTCTTCCCGCGTCTTGGCTCCGGTGAGGACGACCTTGCCAGAGACGAAGACGAGGAGCACGATCTTGGGTACCGCCATGCGGTAGATCAGACCAGGGAAGATCTCTGGCTCATACTGTCAAGCATCAGGAGAGCAACAGGTTAGTAAATGCTTCAGGTTCAGCAAGGCGTACAAGTTTCGAACTGAGGAAAGATCAATAGTCATGGTATGGTCGTTTTGGTTCAAGTTGAACACACTTTTGTCCTACATCATGTTGAGCCCATGCATATTTCTCCTACCCCACGGAGATCACGATTTCCAATTCGGACTACCTGACAAATAATAATCCCAAGATTATTTTCAAGCACATTGTAAAGCCGCGGCCGAATTTGGAGCAAAACGTTCAGTCCCTATCGGTTCAGAACCTCAGATTATCGAGCAAGAAAGTTCAATCTAGCTTGCTTTTTAGAACAAAGCAGGGCGATACGAATCCTGGTCATAACAAGTTCCAAATCGACGCAAACCATCACCCCGGCCTCAAGGCAGGCAAACCTACCGGAGCAAACCGTAACAGATGAAAACCAAGAACCGGGGCGCGATCAAACCCCACATCAACAAACTAAACCCCGTCCCCAATCCCCATCATCCATAAACCCTACGACGAAAGCTCGCAATCTGATCGCGTCGTGGGGGTGGGGCTCGGGACTCACTGGAGGGATCCACCTCCGCCACGTTCATCGCCGGCGCCGCGGCTGGTCCTCCTTCACCGCCGCGGAGCCCCAGCCCCAGCACCGTCGGCTCCGCGCCCGCCACGGAAGCCTCGACGCCGGGGTTGCGCGGAGCTTGGAGGCGAAACGGTTTGAACGGGTAGGGTTTTATATATCTTGGCGTCGTTAGTTGGGCTCGATCGGGTGCAGGCGGGCTAGGGTTAGGACCCGATTGGTGGTAAGCAGTTGGTGGTTTACGATGGATGGAGGAAGGAGAAAGGCGGCGCGGGCTCTCTGGATTTATAGGCTGGGTTTTCGACTCCGAGTCGGAGGCGGACGTACAGCCCGGCCGGGTCGGTTTGCTGCATGCGGTCGAGATCGAGAGCGGTGCCCGGGAGGGAGGTCGTTGAGGTACGTACACGCAGACCTCCCGGCACCGCCGCCGCTCCGGCTTCTGTTCGATTTTGCAGCAAGAGGAAGGCGTGCTGGTGCTCGAGTTCGCGGCGAACGTCCCCTGCACGGGGGGCAAGGCGGCGGGGGCGATGCCGTGGGCGCGGGCGCTCGAGTACCTGCACGACCGGTGCGGTGGTGCACGGCGGGCGATGTCAAGGCCTCGAACGTGCTCCTGGACGCGTCCATGGGCGCCAAGCTCTGCGACTTGGGATCGGCGTGGGTGGGCTTCTCCGCCGCCGGCCGCGGTCGTCGGCGCACACAATGCTGGGCTCGCCGGGGTACGTGCGTCGACCCACACTACATCCGCTCCGGCGTGGTCACCAAGAAGAGCGACGTGTACAGCTTCGGCGTCCTGCTCCTGGAGCTCCTCACGGGGATGGAGGCTGGCCTTCTGCGCCGAGGAGGGCCGCCTCCTCACCGCCGTCCTCGCGCCGCGGCCTGCGTCGGCGAGAACCCCAGCCTCCGGCCGTCCATGGCCGACGTGGTGCGCACCCTGGAGCAGGCCGCGCAGGGGTCCATCGCCGCCGTCGGGAGGAGATCGGACGGCCACGGGAACTCGAGAGGCAGAGCAAGCACATGTCTGAAACTCTGAATGTAGCTGGACCGACCCCTCTGTCAGTCCAGCTCAGCTTCAGCAATCAAACCCTTAAAAACAAAAAACAGCAATCAAGGATGAGAGGAACTCGGCAAGACCAAGAAGAAGCGGCTGGAATTTGGGGGGTCAGCAGGTGGATGCCAGATCAAATCAGATATCAGAATTGCCCCCGATCAAAAAAGAATTGTCCCAATCACAGCACGAAACATGTAGAAATTAAAACGGCCAGGTGGAGAAAATTACTCCAAGCATATTACCAGGGTTTGCGGTTTGGGTATTTTAATAGGCTGCTCTCAATGTTTCCCTGCAGAACCAATCAGCAAAGCAGAACCCTTTTGCCAGAAAAAGAGGGAGAGGGAGAGAGGCACGGCAGTTCTGTATAGCAAAGCTGAAGTGCTAAACAGATATGTAGAATTAGCTCGTAAAACCAAAATAGATAAATAAAAACTATCATGGTTAAAATCTCTGAACGCATTAGGACAATGCAATAATGATGATTTGACAATCAAAATTTGTAATCTAGCCTATCCATATCACTGATAATTTGTGCCTAAAATTACATGTTTAACTGCAGCCACAAAACAAAGGTTCTGTGACAACATGCTTCAATTGTTTAAAATGGCAATGAAAAAATAGAAAAGAACGACAGCAGGTTGTGAGCATTTGGCACAATATACAAGACCTTTCCCTGCAGTAACCACCATCACATTGGTTGCACAGACAGGGAACCATTGCATAAGGTAGCACACAACAGGTTGGAGCTTTATCTTCATGGCAAAGAAGAAGATAAACAAAAGGAAAACCTCACTGATTGAAACACACTCTCAAGATGCATAGGCATGTCAAATCAACCTGGCAAACTGGAATTGGGAAAGTAAGAAACTGGACAAAACAGGGGTCGCGTGTACAGTCATCAGCATAAATTGCTCATTTGCTAATCAGCACCAGATTTCCTAATTTTACTAGCAGAAAGACCTATTCAACTGGTAGTTAACAAAACTCCATACGAATATGAAGCCATGTGACATAAATACATATACCCATCGTGTATCCCTACAGTCTTGTTCTAGAAACACATCACAGACGAATTAGGAATACAGATCATCTCATATTTTCCGTTCCAGTATTTTCCTGACGACATAGTCCCCTATGTTCTCTTGCTTCATGATGGCTTCAATATCGGCACACATACCACCTGCTTTCATGGACTGTAGCTTGAATTTCAGCTCCACATCAGAACGGATATGTTCCGTTGCAAGCATATTACCCAACAATGTTTTTTGAACATCAGTCATCTCCTTCAGTCCTGCTTTAGCTTCTGAAGGGAACACCCCCAGCAGGATCAGGTCGGGCACTGCCGCTAACAGAGTATCATATCCTCTATTTGAAGATCCATACCGATATGTCAAGTAAATAGATATTCCGTGTGGGTTCCCGTCAACAAGGGCATACACAGGAACATCTAAACGATCTTTAAGCTTCCGCAACAGTATCCTTGTTGCAATATCAGCCTGGCCCCTTCCTGTCATAAGTATGCACTTATTTTCTGTGTGAAAACTGAGGTCAGAAAGTGCGTGAAAAACCGTCTCCTTTTCGACAACTAAAATATATTCCACCTCTGACTTCAGCCGCACCCCATTGATTTTATCAATCTCTGTTGGTACCACATTGCCGGACGAACCACCCAACAAGCAGTCAACTAACAGATGTTCGTCAATATATAGATCTATTGGTCCAATAATACGACCTCTTGGGGATGCTCGAATATTCAAAGACTCTCTAGTGCACTCGAGCATTAATGCTATTTCTTCAACTGTTTCGTCTGACATCTTTTGATCACTATGGATCTCAGGAAATGTGTAGTACAGGGCTCGAAGTCGAATATTTTTGTTCTTCTCAAGTAACTCTTTGATGATGAGCAGAAATTTCCCGATCCTTCTAGCTTTCCCTCTGGTTTCCTTACTGTTATGAGCAGTAGAACACGTATATTTTTCCTTCTTAAACACATCTGCCTCAGATCATAGTCAAATGTAAATGATTTTTTTCCCTTTTGTCGAAGCCAGCTCAAACGAGAATGACATCTTCTCAACATCGCATGATGCTAGTATATCATTGATCAAGGCAAGCACCTTTTCTGTTGGCAGATCTTCAAGCAGAATGTACTTTTCTTTTAGCTTTCTTTTGAGTTCATCTGCTAAGCTCAGGTTCTTCCAACACCGCATCTTGTACATTTTCATTATTTCATCATCACTGCCAACACAATCAAGTAAAATTTGTTTTGGTCGTGAGCGACAAGAAAATGCATGGCGCCATTTCTCAACATAGACAAGCTTATTATCCCCACGCCCCAACAAATCTATGCAATTTCTAATTAAACTACTTAACCAACAGCCCATGATAGAATATAAAAAGGTTCAGAAAAGCACCTGATCTCTTCTTTTTCTTCAGTCCCCATATCACTCAGCTCAGTCGGATTATCCATGGGATCCACATTACCTGCAGAACCGAAAATTTAGTGATTCCATGTACACAACATTGCAACAAACGGAACCTATAATACTTAGTGATGACATATGCATAACATTTCAACAAAGGAATAAGCTATCATCATAGATACCCTGGTGTGGTCTTGTGCGTGATGGAGTTACACATCCGAGTCCCTCCACTTGAGGCAGATACCCTCTCTTCACTCTAACCATCACCGTCTCTGTATACAAAACGGTAGACATTGAAAAAAAAGGAGGGGGATTGGGTAAACGATAGAACTCTTTCTCAGTATGTACGATAAAATCCATAAATCCTCCTTACCCTCCTCCCCATCCTCCATGCTCTCCCGGATCCTGTGCTCTGTCTGGTTGATGTGATCAATAGCCGTCTGCTCACCGCCGCATATTGCAAAATTGAAACAAAAACATCATCGCGAGGCAAGTCGAACCACCAAATCCGCCAGTGCATAGCCGCTGGCTGCGCACCGCCGTACATACATTGCGTAATTGACATAAAAATATCCAAATATGACCGGGGGTATCTTACCTCGAGATCGCGGAATCTCTCCGGACAATTAGAGCAAGCCAAGTTCAGGTTCGTGTTGATGCGAGAAACAGATCTGAACATCTAAGTGCTTTGTGATTGAGTAATGGGCATCGGCGTCGTCAAAACTCAGCAGCAGCAAGCCGCAGCTGCTGCACAGCAGCGCCGTCTTCGCCATTGCTCTGCCGCAGCTTCCCCTTCCCTCTACCCTTCCACCGGACGGAGCTAGGGCAAGGGCGGCTTTGCTTTAAGCTGACTAGCTGGCTCCACCGGACCGACTCGAACTCGGCATGACCTACTGGTTTGACTGCGCTATAACGGGTACGGCGCCATCAAGCGAGTTTGAGCACTCATCAGGCATGCCCTGGATTAGGTTACATCAATGCAAAATTTAGCGTATATATATAACTGGTGCAATGACTCTAAACCTACCGAATAAAAGGTAAACGTTAATGTTTCCTTGTCTTTTTAAACCTACTCCGCCACTAACCAGCCAAGGTGGTTTGTCTACAAGATAAGTGGACCGTTTGAAAGTTTGAATTGGCTAAAATGGTAGTGCTCACATTAGCACTTCTTCCCTAATAATACTATTTTACCTTTTTGAGTCTTGGCTAAAGTCTTGGCTAAAGTTTAGCACTAGAGACATAAACAAATATAAAAGGACAGTAGTGCTCATGCTCACACTGCATAACACAATATACATAGTTGCCCACAGCCACAGACATACCAAGCAATAACCAAACACAACACCTAGTCAGTTTCATAATCTTTTTATGGCAATTACTATCTGCAGGGGCTCCTGCATGACAGCATCTGGTTCACTGGTAGTTAGATCAGCATCTGGTTCCCTGGTAGACAGATCAGACCCCTTCAGGCTTGACAGGACCAAAGAGCTTCTGGTTGGCCAAAGCGCTTCCTTGACCCCTTCAGGCTGGTAGTCAGCATCTGGCTCCCACTTGTCTTCTCAGGCAAATCCGTTTGTTCAGCTTCAGCTGTGTATGATTCTCTGGCTTTCTTGACCAAAGAGCTCAACTTTCTCTGTGCCTTATTCCGAACTCCATAGGCCCATATCATCTGTTTGTACATTTCCATGCATGAATTCTTAAAGAACCTGCCTTCCAAACTAGGCGCCACAGCCTCCAATTTTGATCGGACCTCATCTGAAAACATCTGAAAGAAAAAAAATGCTTCGGCCCATTAATTGCATGACAAGTTTCTATCAAATGACCAGCAATAAGCTAATAACACATTTGCAGTGCATTTTGTGTACCTCAGAGTTGTATTTTTCTTTAGGGTAGCATATTATCTTGACAGCAGACAGAAGTTTTAGAGGATCCCAGTCTTTACAGTTAATGCCAGCTGTCTCCTTAAGGACATCAGCAGCAATTTGCAAAGATCCAGCATGTTTGTTCACACACAATTCACATTCGTGCAAAGCTTGTGCTGTCTCAATAATATCACTGTTAACCTGCATACAAGGAGCTGCTTCAGAACTCTCAGAAAAACACAGAAAAAGGTAAAATATTGCATCAAAAACTTTGGTAAGCGGAAATAGTAAGGGTTCGAAGAGCACAAACTATTGGAACACTAACAGTAGCAATAAAGCAGGAAGCATTTCATGTCATGCATGTATGTGTGTGTGAGGGGGAGAGAAGGGGGTGCTCACCATCTCTGGTTTGAGATCACAAGCATAACGTTCAAGGACCATTGTCATTCCTTTACTTATCGGAAGGCAGTCCTCCTTAGTTAGCTCCAACTTTTCTCCAGGTACTAGACTCTTCATAAGATTCTTCAGGCCCCACATCAACTCCAGGACAGCATCATTAAATAGGCAGGAGATCCTCTGAAGAAATTCACAGCAAAATGATGCACAATCTTCTTCTACATAAGCATGCAAACAAGAGAAGTTTACACTAACCAAGCTTGTTTCAATGGTTGTTTTATATTCAAGCTTTCCAACAGCTAGCTTCTGACCAGGACGAAGCCACTTCTTGATCATCCTAGCAAGCTGATCACAAACACCAGTCTCAGGCTTAATGGCACTGGCCTTGTCCTCAAAAGTTTGAAACTCCTTCAGCATGACAGCCTGATAGAGAAATGAACAAGGACAAGCATGTTAAAGGGAAAAAGAAATAATCAGTCATGTAGCCTCATTTGTAAAGAGTAAAGACAGAGTGTTATTTAGGGTTTTCATTTATCAAATTCGAGGTATGGTCCAAATGTTATTAATAATAAGTTTATAAGCTAAAGTAGCATGGTGTGTTTTGGTGGTACTAGTACCATGACAGGTTCCAATCGCCCTACCTAAGCAGAAGTCAAAAAGTGGTGTGTAGCAACACTGCTGCAGGTTTGAACTTGGGTGCACCCACGGTGACACTTCTAGGAAAATAGTTTTTTAGGCATGTGCATAATGGGATCAGACTACATGCTTTCCAAACAACTCCATGGATTAAAAATGATTTTAGAGCCAGGTTATGTAATTCCTTCAATGCAAAATAACAAAATAAAAAACAAAAAAGAGAGAATAATGAATTGTACTAATATTGCTGCTCGGTTCAAATAAGGGATACTAACATCTTTTGCCATATAATCCCTGACGAAGTAGGCCCATATATTCTGGAGACAGATTCAAGAAAAAGTTAGGTTAATAATAGAGTTCAAGCGCAAGCAGCACATCAGTAAAAAGGATGAACAATCTAAAGCAAGTACCTCTGTGGCTTTTGGGTGGAAGAGTTCGGTTCCATCATAATTGAAAAGTGCAAAGCCAGAGGGCGTCTCAAACAGCACCAAGATCTGTCCAGAATGCCCCAACCAGGTAGCTGGGAACACATAAAAGTAGCAAGCTCAGGCAAGAAGGTTTACAACGAAAAACATAAATACACCAACTTCTCATTCAGATATCAAGCTAATTCAGCCATTCAGACTGAAGACCCTCACCCCTGCATGCATGATCGGGCTTGTTTTCTTGGGACGTGGCAAACCTGCCTGGCGCAGGCAGTGTTCCCAGGCGCATGAAATTCGATTTCGTGAACCTGGGGTGGAGATCGCTGCCTGGCGCTGCAGCTGCCTGCCAGGCTCCAACTAAGGTGGTGTTTGGTTTCAGAACGGTAACGCAATCGTAAAAGAAATGGGTCCATGGCTGTAATGATAACAGTATTGATGATCGCATACTTTGTTTGGTTAAACAGTGGTAACGGGATTCACAATGGTTGTGCTATTGATCGTGGGACTCTTTCGCCCCATCGAGGAAGACGTCGCTTTCGCCCCATCGAGGTCGAGATCCAGATTGCGGAAGGTTGCAGATGCTCGCTCGACCGACTGCGGGACGGGGGGTTATGAGAGCCACGATCGTTTCTGGGCCCGTGCTTGTGATGGCGTGAGCTTTCTGGGCCAACGCTTGAAGCCCATTCACGTTGCTTTGCTGTGCACGTTGTTTTATTGGATGATGATAGCTACTTGGATATAGAAAGGGAAAACTCCTTCAAGACCACTTTGTTTTTTCCCTATGAAAAGAAGGAAGTAAAATTGCTTTAATTGATTTGTGCATTAATGATCAATGTAAAAATCTTCTTTTGTATAGTTAGTTGATGTTTTAAAATTAGATATGTTTTCTCATGCACTTATTTTATTTTGCTTTCAGGGAGGTTTTTGCATCATTTGGTGGTCTCCTGATGCTTCTTAGGGGTGACCCGTCCTTTGCAGAAAAGTTTGAGCTGGATCATAGGCTTTTTCTACTTATACGCAAGGTGTAGAACTACATCAGGAACGCACTAGCTCCATAGTATCACAGTTCTGGTAGTTCACTTATATAAGAGTTTGGCCCTACTAGTTATCTTGTTAATCCAAGGTCGCCGGGATATGGTGAAGTTTGTGGTCTGCTAATGAATACTGTTAACTTCATCATGATGCTATCATTGTGGTCCCTATTTCTTGTCCAAAAGCTATGCATTATATGGGAACATGGGATCCATGATTTTCATAATATATACACAGCTCTATGCTGGAATTATTGTTTCCCTAGATTCAATTGTCGGTTACGTTTTGTGCTCTGAACTTGTACCGAATAATGAGGTGACTGGATATGAATGGATGATATCAGGTAGCCACAAACTCCATGGTGAGACTGGACTGATAAGGTGCAAATTCAGTAGATTTGTTCAATGCGGTGGAATTGCTGGCTTGTACAAGCATTGAGGTCGATGCGATGCTCTGATGGATAATCCCGGTCTTGATACTATTTTACATGTATATCTTGAATTAAAAACTTGAGGCGTTCCTCATATCGTGCCAAATCAGAGACTGACGACGGATGGTTTTTTAGTTTGTTCATCACTTCTCTTGATGAGTTGAGCAAGACTGCAAGAGCAACGGGTTGAATGTTGATAGTTTAGGACCGTGGCATTAGATCAAAGTGCCACCATCCATATGATCTGCTGTTCTTGTCCCCCCCCCCCCCCCCCCCCCCCCCCCCCATTTCGTCTCTGATCCAATGTACGTCGAGTTGATAAGCTGCAACTTGCGTTTCTTTATCAGAATATATATAAGTGATCTTGCCTAACCATATCATAATCATACTATGTAAGTACATGTAGCAGGTAGTTTCGTGTCAGTATCTAACCGTTTCTTTACTCCATCTTTTCTTAACTTGTTGCCATTCACGTGCCCTGTTCGATTTCATAGTATATCTACGTGCTGAGGGAGCTGAGCTGCTAGTCACTCACCAGTAGCGTAGGAGCCTCTCAGCTCGATCAGCCATGGCAATGTGGCCCCTCGTCCCGCTGCTCCACCTCCTCCTCGTGCTCGCCGCCACCACCATGGCCATGGCCATGGCCACCGCGGCACCACCGGCGACGGCGGAGCACTTTCTGGGCGTCAACTACGGCACACTGGGCGACAACCTCCCGCCCCCGGAGCGCGGGATGGAGCTCGCCCGCTCGGCGGGCGCCGCCGCCGTGCGCTTCTACGACGCCAACGCCACCCTCCTCGCCGCCGCCGCCGCCTCGGGCCTCGTCTTCATCCCGAGCGTCCCCAACGAGCTCATCCCTTCCCTCGCCGCCTCCCAGCGCGCCGCCGACGCCTGGGTCGCCGCCACGCTGCTCCCCTACCGCCGCGCCCCGGGCCTCCGCTACCTCTTCGTCGGCAACGAGGTCCTCTCCGACCCCACCACCAGGTCCCGCTGGCCCCGCCTCGTCCCCGCCATGGCCAACCTCCACCGCGCGCTCCGCCGCCACGGCCTCGGCCGCGTCGAGGTCAGCACCACGCTGAGCGCGCACGACCTCGACCGCCAGAACGTGTTCCCGCCGTCCGCCGCCGCGTTCCGCGCCGACATCGCCGGCGCCGTCATGCGCCCGCTGCTCGCCTTCCTCGAGACGAATCTGAGATGCTTTTTTCTCCTCCGGTTAGTACGGGGTGTGTTTTGCAAAATTTCTCTCCTTAAATTTCACTATTCACCTATCACATCAAGTTACATTAAATCTCTTTTCTCATGTATGAAACACTAAATGTGGGTAAATAAAAAAAACTAATTACATAGTTTTGATGTACACGACGAGACGAATCTTTTGAGTCATGGTAGGACAATGTTTAAATAAAAAGTGCTACAGTGCGCTGCAGTATTTGATATGACTTTTCTACCAGCTTTTCGTGGAAACAAACAGCCAATCAACGGAGGAGAGGAACTCGGAGAGACCAAGAAGAAGCGGCTGGAATTTGGGGGTAAGGTGGATGCGTGATCTAGGAGATCAAATCGGAAAAAAATTACCCCCAATCAAAAAGAATTGTCCCAATCACGGCACGAAACATACGGAAATTAAAACGGCCAGGTGGAGAAAATTACTCCAAGCATATTACCAGGGTTTGCGGTTTGGGTATTTTAATAAACTGCTCTCAATGTTTCCACATCGGCATGTTTTAATAGATGACAGTGACATCAAGGACGAAATACGACGTGCCATGTGATTTAAGAAAATAAACTCCCCAATGCACTACCAAGCTCAAACATTTGTGCAAATGGTCTCTTTTTTGGTGCTCTCCCTACGGAGGTCTAGTGCTCAACTTGACATCTTCAACTTTTGAGACAGAAAAATGAAAGGGCGCAGCGACAATCCATAAGTGTCCAGCTGAAAAGTTTCCTCTTAGTTGTTACGCGAGGTACTACCCGAAGTCAAACCAGGATTCATGCCATTATAATTAGCATATTTCAGAAAAATAAACCATTGGTGTGTCACTGACATTTTTTAAACATTTGAAAATTGCAATGACACGAATGCAAATTTTCTTTTTAACTAAGATCCTCTTTAGTAGGGCTTCACCTCCAACGGCTTCAGCTCCTAAAGTCACTCTGTTGCACTATTTCTTGTATAGCAACTAGAAAAAAAAACTCCGGTTCCATTTATTTTTGCCTGGGGGATTTTTTTTTGAGGGCAGCCTGGGGGATAAGTGAAGCCTATGGAGCTTATGATAATGGGTGAGGTGAGTCACTACGCCATCTTTGGATGCATTATTTATATTTTTTTATAGTACGTGTAAATTAGCCGCATCGTAGTGATGCCAATTTGTATATCGTTTCATATGGAAACTAGGCATCTTATATTCTTTTAGCACAAAACAACTTATAAAAAATTGACCAACTCATCAAAGTAAGATCCCATGAAATGGCCATTGTTATATGCTTGTAACGGTACATTGTTCAAATAAACTGAAGTACCATGACTAGCAGTCTAGCACTCACTCGTTGAAGTACTACCACGCAAAGTTAAAGTTGCAATCTTGGTTAGCACAGTAAAAAAACGTTTTGTTGACACGAAACCGCGCCAACAGAGTCGCCGATGCCTTGGAACGAAACCGGTCAGACCGCCTGGTGAAACCGGTCAGACCGCTTTTCCTAGAGATGAACCGGTCAGACCGTTTTTGAGACCGGTCAGACCGCTTTTGGTGTGGCGACGGTGAAAACCTAGAACCTCGAGCTCGGGAGGGACCCCGTCGGAGCTTGAGAGTCTTAGGGTTGTTCTAGGATCGGCATGCCACCTAGAACGTCCTCAAACGCCGTCGAGACGAGAGAAGAACAGAAGATACAAGGGGTTGGAAGAGCTAGGGTTTGGAGATAAAAGTAATGCAGAACGTAAAAGATAAAGTAAAGTAAAAACGATAAAAGATAAAATTGATAGATTCGATTGGATTGGATGATAGATCTCAATCGGCCATGACCCTTTATATTTATAGGGTGGGATGGTCTTCCCCGTCGAGTTGGTTTACAATATGGGATAAAACTCTAAAGTTCTAAACCTACTCCATCACGACAGAAACCGGTCAGACCGCTTCTAGGAACCGGTCAGACCGGTTTGGCTGTTGCCAGATCAGCTACAGTAAAACCGGTCTGACCGCTTCCTAGAACCGGTCTGACCGGTTGCCCTGGTCTGATAAGCAACTGCCAATTTTGGTCGTCAACATATGCCCCCCCGTTTTTTAGCAAAGCTTGCGTGCTAGAAAACAATCTTCTAGACCAAAATTATCTAAGGACGATGATGAATAATACATCGGCCATATATAAGCTCTAAGGGCGATATATAAATTATCGGCCATACCTTGCTTTATCTCAAGTTGATGATGAAACAACTTGTTTTGGCTTCCATACTTGCTTGATTGTCGCTGATCTTGTTGGCACCACCTTTGCAAGTTGCTTCAATGATTCTTGTTTGCTCGTTGACTGCATCTGACATGACTTCACACCTCTGACTTTGTTCTGAAGCTTCTTTTGTTCCTGAGCAGCCCCTATCTTCTTATATTTGGCCAAGAGCTCTTCAAAGCTCGGCCTAGCTTTGTTTCTGTTTTTCCCATGTAAACCGGTCAGACCAGTTCTGGAACCGGTTAGACCGGTTTGTGCAGGACCGGCGTCTTTGCTCTTGTTTTGCCCCCCGAGTGTTTGAGTCTTCGACTTGAACCGAGGGGTCTTTTCTGATGGCATCTTTGTAGGTCTTTCTTCTCCAATGATTACATTCTTCCCTTCAGCTTTTTCAGCTTGATGCGGCCGAATCAACACTTTCGGATTCACCAATTCAAGTGTGTGTATAGGAAAAGGGTTCTCATCAACCTTCATTACATTAATCATCAATTGTCCTTGATTTATGGCCGATTGTATTTGTCTACGGAAAACATTGCAATCATTGGTAGCATGAGAATAAGTATTATGAAACTTGCAATAAGCTCGGCGTTTCAACTCATCATTCGGCGGTATAGTATGAGAAAATTTCAGTTTCCCAGCTTTTGCAAGTTCATCAAAGATCCTATCACACTTGGTTAAATCAAAGGTGAATTTTACTTCTTCGTGCCGATTTTTCTGAATCGGCTTGAGAGAAGCACAAGTGCTAGGATTATCTTTAGATGACCATACGAATTCAGCAGCATAAACCTCTTTACCCTCATCGTCTGAAGAATCATAATTGACGACATGCACACCAAAACGATCGGGCTTAGGCTTAACATCTTTACTTCGGCTTTCCTGAGCCAAAGCTCTTTGCAACACTTGATTAATGGTTAGAAACTCATAGCCTTCTAATCTTTCTTTGATGTGAGATCTCAAACCATTAAGACATAATTCAGCAAGATCCTTTTCAGAAATAACCAAACTATAACATCGGTTTTTTGTATCTCTAAATCTTCTAATATATTCAGAAACAGGCTCATCACTCTTTTGCCTAACCGATGTTAAGTGAGAAAGTCTCAATTCATTATCACTATTGTAAAAGTGTTCATGAAATTTCTTCTCTAATTGAGACCATGTATGAATGGAATTAGGGGATAATGCTGAAAACCATGAAAAAGCAGTACCAGATAATGACAAAGGGAACATTCGGATTTTTAAATGATCAAGATTACCATGAATACCCATTTGTGCATTAAATTGGCTAACATGCTCCCATGTAGTTCTACTATCCTCCCCAGTGAATTTAACAAATTCGGGTACCTTGAAATTGTGAGGATATGGTATAGCATCAAAACTCTCAGGATATGGTTTTTGACACACTAGAGTTTTGTCTTTAAGCTCTACACCGAAAGTTTCTTTAAACATAATAGCCAAATCCCTTTTATATTTTTCAAGCAATTGATCATGATAAGAGTCATTTGGCCTTTGCACACTAGAAGTAATATTATTCGGTGTATGATGTGGTACTTGGTTCGGCTGTATATATGGTACTTGTTGCGAATAAACATTGTTTGGCACTGTACCGTATGAATAACCTGAACTCTGGGGAGGTATAGGATAATATGTAGTTGCATATGGAGGAACAAAATTACCAGCAAATACATTTGTTCGGTTAAGATCAACCTGAACAGGATGCATACTAGTAATTGGTTCAGGAGATGATTGATAAGCAACTACAGGACCAGAACCGGTCTGACCGGTTTGAACCGGTCTACCAGAACCGGTCTGACCGGTTTGTAAAACCGGTCTGACCGCATTGTGTGGTTCTGGAGTCGTTTGACCTTCAAAATAATTCATCGGCATGCCAAATTGAGGCGTGGGTGTTGCCGATGATCCAGGAGGCATTACATGATTTTGTGAAGTACTAGCAACATCAAACTTAGGAGTATCATTGATCAAAGATTGCTTGCCTAACGAGCTATCAATCATGTTTTGGACAGTAGCAAACATCTGTTTTTGACCATTGACTAATAATTGATTAATTTGCTCCAAAGTAACAGGTGGTGCTGTAGTACTCACAGTGTCGTTTTCTTCATGACGTTCGTCTTCGCTTGAAACGAAGATGATCTCCTTGTCCTTGGAGATGCCACCCTTCCGATTCTTGGAGAAGTGAGATAAAAACCACTGGGTGGCCTTTTCATCTTCTGCTGCTTTGCGTCGGGCTTCCTTCTCCTCACGGTCCTTCATGAAGGCTTCATAAGCTTGACGATCCTCAGCCGATAATTCATCAATGATCGGCTTAACAATATTAGCAGAATCAACATCACTAGGTTTTGGTAGATTAACCATAGTAACAGATCCCTTTCCTTTCGTCCCCAGCGGAGTCGCCAAAAATATGTTGACACGAAACCGCGCCAACAGAGTCGCCGATGCCTTGGAACGAAACCGGTCAGACCGCTTTCCTAGAGATGAACCGGTCAGACCGCTTTTGAGACCGGTCAGACCGCTTTTGGTGTGGCGACGGTGAAAACCTAGAACCTCGAGCTCGGGAGGGACCCCGTCGGAGCTTGAGAGTCTTAGGGTTGTTCTAGGATCGGCAGGCCACCTAGAACGTCCTCAAACGCCGTCGAGACGAGAGAAGAACAGAAGATACAAGGGGTTGGAAGAGCTAGGGTTTGGAGATAAAAGTAATGCAGAACGTAAAAGATAAAGTAAAGTAAAAACGATAAAAGATAAAATTGATAGATTCGATTGGATTGGATGATAGATCTCAATCGGCCATGACCCTTTATATTTATAGGGTGGGATGGTCTTCCCCGTCGAGTTGGTTTACAATATGGGATAAAACTCTAAAGTTCTAAACCTACTCCATCACGATAGAAACCGGTCAGACCGCTTCTAGGAACCGGTCAGACCGGTTTGGCTGTTGACAGATCAGCTACAGTAAAACCGGTCTGACCGCTTCCTAGAACCGGTCTGACCGGTTGCCCTGGTCTGATAGGCAACTGCCAATTTTGATCGTCAACACGTTTCTGCCCAGTTTGAAATGCGGCCATTTTTTCACCAAAATCCGTCCAAACCGAGTGCTACACGGGCAGAGGCGGAGTCGTTAGGCGTGGCGTTCTATCCTTATCTATCCAGTGGACACGACACGGACAGCGTCTCCTCCCGCTCTCCCTCCCCCCTCGGCTTCGGCTCCCTCCAATGCCGCCACCCATGGCGCTCCCCCTCTCCACCTCCGCCTCCGCCGCCGCCACCACCCTCCCCACGCTCCCGCCGTTCCGCGCTTTCCTCCCAGCCGCGCTGCGCCTCCCCTCGGCGTGCCCCCGCCCCCGCGCGGTCTCCGCCGGCTACGCGGCGTCCTTCTACGGCGGCTCGGCGGCCGCCACCGGCGGCGCCGAGGACGAGGAGGTCGGCGATGAGGAGGGCTCCGCCTCGGGGTTCGGCGGCGGGCTGGGGCTCGGCGGCGGCGGGCTCGGGATGTCGGCCGCGGAGGCGGCGCTGGCGCTGGAGGAGCGGGAGATGCCGCCCTGCCCGCCGGGCCTGCGCCAGTACGAGACCATGGTGGTGCTCCGACCCGACATGTCCGAGGAGGAGCGCCTCGCGCTCATCCAGCGCTACGAGGAGGTGATTTCAATTAACTCCATTTAGCTGTGCTACACAACAATCGATCGCCCATTTTGCCGGTATGAGTATCAGAGTCAGAGTGTGTGAAATCAGTTCGTCGGGAAATTTCTTCTGCTTGCTCGTTCTGCCATCACAATGCACTGCTGCTGCAATGCGTTTGTTAGATTGTACACAAACAAACTTGCTAGAGAAAATGCAGGAGATTGTGACATTCCTAAGCTAGCACTGAAATGATGTTCGATTGTCATCCAATGAGTCAATTACATTTGCATCCCAATTAACTTGGTCCTTTATCCAAAAAAAAGAATCATCACCATTGCATGATGAGTCACTTTGATCTGCAATCCTGCTAAGCTTGGTGCTTCCCTGTGCTGCCGCAGCTGCTCGTCACCGGCGGCGCCATGTACGTGGAGGTGTTCAACCGTGGCGTCATCCCACTGGCGTACAGCATCAGGAAGAGGAACAGCCGGACCGGGCTGCCGTCCACCTACTACGACGGCATCTACCTGCTCGTCACCTACTTCACCAATCCCGACTCCCTCTCCACCCTGCAGCAGAGGCTCAACGCCGACGATGACGTCATCCGGTCCACCAGCTTCAAGGTCCGCCCGCGGAAGGCCTTCTAGTTAGAAGATGCCCCGGGCATGGCATCATGGGGCTCAAGATTTGGTTTCTTCTGGAATGATGAAAAGCTTCAGGTTTTGAATATTTTGTTCATATATCATACTACAAGAATTCTGCAGTGTTGCTAGTAGATGTATGCCTCCTTTGCCGTGGTTGAGAGAAAAATGGTTTATCCTTTACTGTGCCAGTGTTCTAGAAATGGATGCACTTTTTGTTGCGAGTCCAAGACATCGAAAAATCATGCCGCGAGCAGATGTTTGAATATATAAACGGGTGATTAGTACATTGTAAAAATAAAATTGCACAAATCGGAGTAATGCTATTTCAGCCACAAGAACCAAATGCTCTCAATTTCTGATGAGTTCAAACTTTAACACAAAACATTCAGTGCTCTTTAGCTGTCAAGTCGGCTTCCCAAAGCTTTTGACTTGTTGGATGCTCTAGGTACGACATTGGTATATCAAACAGTACTACATGGTTCAGAATGCACCAGATTCAACTCAGTAACTAAGACAACGATACTTTTGGATTCGGGAACTTTCTGAAGATACAAAGCACAACTCCAATATCTTCAACGGGTGACAGCACTTGAAAGTCAATCAGCCATGGAGCAGCTTCTAGTATCTCTCATGGCGCCTGAAATTTGCAACAAATATTTGGGTTACTCAAGGGCAGGGTAAAAAGGTTCCAAATTAAAAAGGTGGGGAACTTGATAAACTAGCTCTATTATGCAATGACCCTATTATTCAGTAATAAATACCTGCGCTCCCTGGACCTTGAGCGCTCTCTTCTCCTTGAATCATGTCCGCGGGAGCGGTCATAATCTCTATCCCGATCACGGTCGCCACGACGGTCCCTATCATGACGTCTGTCACGATCCCTATCATAATCTCTTCTACCATCTCGAGGGTCAACCCTATCTTTCCTTTCTGTATCTCTGTCCCTGGATGCCCGACCGTTGCGGTCCTTGCTGTGCTCTCTTGATCTATATAGCCAAATACATGCTTTCAAATATTGTCAATGCTGACTAAAACAATAAGGATGAGGAATACCATACCGTCTATCATCTTCAGATCTGTCCTTCCTCCTCTTATTTCTCTGCTCCTGGAAGACGGCATAGTGGATTTTATGACAGTATAAAAATGATGAAATTTTGGTATACTTGAGA
This sequence comes from Echinochloa phyllopogon, assembly GCA_033239725.1. Lineage (NCBI taxonomy): Eukaryota > Viridiplantae > Streptophyta > Magnoliopsida > Poales > Poaceae > Echinochloa > Echinochloa phyllopogon. The sequence continues at coordinate 937,159 of BTCW01000009.1, read as the reverse complement.
ACAAAAGACAAGTGTTCCAAAGGATAAGGCAAGTGATACATTACAGGCAAGGCTGCTTCAGCAAATTATAACTTACATATTCATGGAACAGGTAGCAGATAAACAACAGAACAAATTGTCACTTACAGCAAAGGTTGGCAAAGGATAACTTAACCAGTAATATTTATCACCAGGTCTACATAACAGCCAGTAGAAAAGCAACCTCCAGCTTCTGCTCAACAATAATACTAAGCAGGGCACATGAGCAGTTTGTCACAATTAAGTAAACATGATTCATCATACCATGTTCTGCACGCTCCTATGCTTACATTTCTCAACAGACAGTGACTGTTGTTGCCATGGGTGTGAAGATGATTGTCACATGAGATTCCAATCACGCAACATGGACTAATTCCTGTAATGACTATCTTAATAACCAAAGTGCCCTCCAATGTGAGAAACGAAATAATATATAGGGAAGCTGAGAACCTTTAGGCTCTTGAGATAAGAAAACTCACAGATGCCAAAAGGCCCAAAACAGAGTAACTCTTTAAAGCAGAAAATGGTACATTACACTCATCACCTGATAAATTGCACCTCAACAGACTTAGAGAGGACAAAGGAATAAACCAAGCTAATATTCTAATGGACAAACAGAATGTGAGTCCTAGTAAGATGTGCGAGTTTCTTCATTTGATTGTGTCTTTACAGCTTAGAAATGTTGGAATTCTTATTTTATTTCATCATGTATTTAGGGCACGGCATGCAAGAATTTACCTGAAGTTCTTTCAGTTTCTCACGAATCAGCATATAGCCCAAGTGTAGTTTCCCTCCAAAATGGTCAGCAAGACGCCGGTCACTGTGTTGAGATATATATTTAGTTCATAGTAAATATGAATTTCAACAGTATCAGATGATGTTGGGAGTGAAAGGAGCTAAAAGCATTACTTGTCATACACACTCAGAAATGCTCCGCATATGTCACAGAGGCGTAACTTTTGATCCGTCTGTAAAGTGGACAAAGAGATAATACCATTAGCAATTACATAACACTTCCACCAAATAAAATTTATGTAACAAAATAGTGTCCCTAAACCCTGAAAAACAGTGTAGGCCATAGCACCTCTAAGAGTAAATTCAATTACATATGCATGTGATTCATATCAACATATGGTATAATTTTCAATATTATATATGTGTGACACCACACAATAACAAGGTCATTTCAAAACATGGTGAACAAATGCAGCACCCATTGATGCTGAATAACTGCATGGCAAACATCGTACATAGGTAGTTTGTAGAAAGAACCATTTTGTGGGGTAATGCGCTCGTACATAGGTACACACCCAGTGTGCAAAGGTCAACTGTCAACTAAAGAGCTTAAGCTGAAGATGCTAACTACAACAAATATCAGAACATTCAAGAAATGCAAACAGTGCTAGTTTAATTCCAACATACAGTTGTGAAGGCTTATGTTGAATTAGTTTCCCCATCAGACTACAAAAATAGAGTTGAAGGAAAAAAAGTGAATCCAAGAATTAGCATCACACAATCCACAGATTTAGAACAAACCTTGCACCAGGCTTACCTCATAATCCACAATAAGCAATCACCAAACAATACTAAGAGAATAGACAGTACTATGCAAACTAAGGCTATCAAACGAATAGCGACTTAATTCAAATTAGTCATTGGTTGTGTGGGAACTCACAATTCTAACATCAGCAGCTGTATATTTAGAAGGATCTGAAGGTGGCTCCGGCCGTGGCGCCAGCTAATGATAGGAGTCAAAACAAAGGAATAGTATCAGTGTCATAAAAAAAAGATCTCTATCCTATGTCTGTGACAGCAAGGTTAAAAATAAACCTACTTTAATTGGCTTGTACAATAACATAGACACATAGTAAATTAAGTTGCACATAGTAATAGCTACCTTTTTCAGAGCTTCTGCCTCTTCCAAAGCTTTCTGAGCTTCGTCTACCATGCCTTGTTCGCCTAAAAAGAAAGGGCAGCCATTAAAGTATCAATGTCATCATATACTCATTTCTGAGTTGGAAGAAGAAAAAAAAGCAGCAGTGTGACATAGTTCATAACCAATGCAAATACTTGAAACAAAAAGATCATAAAGTTGATATCATAATAACAGGAAAAACTACTGAAGAAACAGGTGTCCAACTAGCAAAATAAAACAATATACCTATACAGCAACATAAAAACAATAAACATGTGCCCATTTTCAGCAATGCAGACCTATACAGTGCACAAAACTTGTCTATGATCCTGAAAGGGTCTAGAGATCAAAATATGCCACACATACCAACTATAGCCTTATGTCAGTTAAGAAGTTGTTTATCATCTTTTCCAAAAACAGGAATAAAGTTTCAGAAGTGTGCATTGGTAGTATATTTGATTTTATATTACATAATAGAGTGGTTGACTTCATGACAGACATATAGGAGAAAAACTCACCCAAACTTAGCCCAAGTTACTAAATACACATGACCTATAAGAAACAAAACCACTATACTTGGAACTTTGCAAAGTAAAGCGATTTGGCAGATTGCATTCATACCAAGCTCTTCAGCTTTCTTAAGCTTTTCATTAATCATTTCTTGAGTACGAGCGTCAGGAGGAGCAGGTGGTGGCACTGCAGCTACTTGAGGAGGCGGAGGAGGCGTAGGCAATGAAGCTCTGTCTTTGTTAAAAGCATCAAGCAAGAGGGTAGCCTGCAGCGAATGGGAAAAACAGTTTATCACATCGAAATAAAATCACTGCTGTTTTACTAATTTGTGCTGGACTAATATAAACTAGTATTCATACGAATTAGAAAGTTGCATATTTTAACTTTCAAAGTAATACCTGCATATCAGCCCTTTTAGCTCTCAGTTCTTCCACCACTTCCTGGGCCTTTATTTTATCATCAGCTCTCCCTTCAAAATCTGTGAGTACATTTCAAAGAGAATTTTGAATGGTGATAATAAAATTCAGCAATTCACGGCTTAAACTTGAGGCCAAAATACGATATATAGATCCCACTAACTGAACATAAATCGGTGCTATCATCAAATGATGCTATAAATAGAACAGAGATAGAACTGACTATGAATGCATTGTTGATACGACCATGCTGGTAACTTTTCTTTAATCATAAACATATATACTAATGTTAATGTTGCTCATACAGAAATACACACATCCACATATGTAAGTCAAGTAACGAAGTAGGCAAAATACAAATGTAGTGGGATTACCAAAATTATCGACTTCTTTCATTTTCTCCTTGATTTGTTTTGACAGCTGCAGTATCTCTTCTGTCTGTGAACATTAATAGTATAATCAATTTACATGTTACAAAGCAAGTCATCACTAGATATAAACTTTATAATTGTTACGGGTAGTGGCAAATACCAGAGTAACCTCAGACACAGATATTGCAATAGCAGCATTGGCATCCTCATCCGCAAGCCGTTTCAGGGCCCTTTGAATTTTCCTATCACACTCCACAATGAGCCTTTCTATCATATCCTCGAGTTCTCTATCAAAATTCTCTGATCCCTTTGTTTTCGCTTCTTCATAGCTGGCAACAGCTGAGGAAAACGCATATACGGTACTTTGCACCCTAGAGTTGTGAATAAAAATGATGTGGAGAAAGTTTGCACATAATAAGGCCAAATGAAGGATACTCTTTCCGTAGCTGAAGTGAGTGAATCTTGGAACAAGGTCCGAGATCCATTTTCTGCAATCACCAAATAAGTGGGTTAAATAACAGCAGCATATAGAAAAATTACTTCTGTTTTTATTTCCTGAGAGCTCATTCCATCTACCACATGCAAACATTAGCGATATTCAGTTATCCACGACTTCTGAAAAAAAAACAGCAACTAAGGAGACGATTTCTAGCCCAAACGGTCAAACCTAGCCCAAATTACCACGCAAAATAGCAGGAAAACAGACCCGGTGAGGGAGAGAGGAGCATACCGTGAGCTGAAAGAGGTCGTGCGGGCATAGGCCCGCGAGGAAGAGGCGGCAGACGTCGCGGTCGTAGTAGTTCCGGTTGACCTCCTCCACGTCGCCGTTGCGGTTGGCGCCCATGAGCACGTCCAGCTGCTTCCGCATGGCGTCCATGGCGGCCGGTAACCCCCTTAGCCCCACCCCCGACGAGGGGAAGGCTCCGAGGGCGAGGGGAGGAGACGGGGTTTTTTAGGGTTTCTCTCAACGCGCGGGCTAGCGAGGCTGCTCTCCGGGGGTAGGAGGGGGAAGAAGACGGAGCCGAGGGAGAGAGAGGAGGAAGAAGAGGAGATATTTGCGGTCGGGGTTTGTGTGGGTCGTGGGCTCCCGGCCCTTCTTTTGTTTGGACGAGACATCGTACCACACGGCCCACGGCCCACGGATGGGTCGGGGCCCAATTTGTGATGAGTGGGCCGCACTTTCTTGCAATTTCCCGTTTTTTATTCTTTGTGTTAACTAAAAAACTCAACTTGGATTCAGGCTGTGGCCGAGTACATGTACATGTGACCTTGCTCAGAAATCCAGCGATTCCAGCCTGCGTGCGTGGAGTGAGCAACATATAGTTTTCCCTCTCTTTTTCACAAATCCTAGTATGTAAAACTTTATCCCTGTAATGGCAAACTTCAGGTCGGCCGATGTCGATAGTTTGAAAAGGAAGGGAGATCAGATGCTATGATTCACTGTCTCTGTGGAAGTGGCTTCAATTTATATGTAACTCAGTTGTCTTATATTTCAAAAATACAACCCAGATCCTGAATCTATTACAATTACATATGCTAAATAAAGAATTTCTTGATGGTGTTTAAGTTTTGAAGTTTCAAAGATCAACAAGACACGCAAATCGTTTATGTTTCGCAAAAAAGGAAAAAAGATCCACATGGCAACAACCAACTAGCTGCACACATTTCAACTTTTGGATAGCTATATCTATATTCACCAAAGGTTACAGCGAAAGGCACAAAGTAACAAGACATTGGGTGTCGTTGACAATATCTTACATGTTTCAAATTCAGTAACACCACCAGTAATAATGTGTCTGTTTTAGGTTACAGTGAAAGGCGCAAAGTAACAAGAGATTGGGCATCATTGACAATATCTAACATGTCTTCAGGTATTCCATCACCGAAGAAACTAATATCTATCTGAATTAGGTGAGAAATTGCCCATACTACAACCAGGACCATCAGATTGAGTGTCATTGCCAATATCTAACATGTTTCAAATTAAGTAACACCACCAGCAAGAATGTCTCTGAATCAAAGCATGGCTGTAGAAGGCTAGATCGATTATCTTGCAGTAAAAATTGGTTCAGCTTCAGAGCTTGGTTGGGTTCTTCTGGTATACTTGATGAGCAATCCTTCTGAAGAGACACCAGGTACGCGCAAGTCCCTGGACATGAGAGACATACATCATTACATGTAAATTCCACTACAGAATCTCTACCAAAAAATAAGGTCAGTGCCAAGCATACCTGATGTAAGGTTGCAGATCTTTCCATTCCCACTTAAGTCGCTCCCTGAAAAGTGCTGCGAACCTCTCAGCAGGCGTCAGTGGCAGATCGGCAATGCTGAAAACATGCACCCAGGTCTCAGCCCCAAGTTTTTCACATAACACTTCCCCTTCGAGCATCTGAAGATCCGCACGCATTCCTGAAGGAATGCTTCTCTCCCATTTGTCCATAAAGTTGGTAAGCTTCATCTTTCCGGAACCAAGCACTCTACGAGCAAATTGTAAGCATACACGCTTCTCATCAAGGCTCCAGAAACTTCTGGCTTCCTGCTCAACCTTCGTGCCAAATCTGTTGAGACAATAGGTTACAATCTTATGCGCAAAACCATCAGATTCCATGACAGACAGAACATCATTTTCCGGAATTGCATTTAATGGCCAGTCATGCAACACAGAGTTGTGCAGGATCATGTCAAGAATCGTGTTCACAGAATTGGCATTGACAGTCCTCCAGAATCCATTAATCTCAACAGCCGAGAGTGTATTCAACCCGTCCAACAGCTCGCCATCACTGGCCTGGATAAGTTTGCATAGGTCTTGCCACGAGTATAGCCCTTTCTTATGCAGGAAGCCATCTCCAAGATCCTCATCAAGTATGTAGGGTCTCTCACCTAGAAGGCTCCTCAGTTTGTCAAGTCGTGGAGCAGTTCGAACCAATTCAATGTTGCCTGGTGCAATTTTAATGGCAGCAGCCACCGCATCAGCTGCATTAGCATCGCCATTTGTATTATCAGGCCTTAAGCATGGAGCAGATGGTTCTCCGGGTGGTATCAGAAACACGGAATTTGATGTGCCCACAAACTTCATGGAATATGTTGTAGAATGTGTGCATAGGACAGCTTCTTCATCAGGACGCCCCCGAACAGTCACCCTATGTCAAGAGAATGTCAAAATATCTAAGACTTGGAAACATTGAAATGATGCACCACACTTTCCTATTTTTAATGGAACATTGTAAGGTTTACTTCTCCAATGTCATGTGAATTAGTGCTGCAAATGCAAGACCAAGATCACTATACTCACATGATATCTATGACAGACAGTTTAGCTATTTACTCGGGGGTTCAGTTTTGTCTTAGGAAAAATTATCAAAGCGAGGCTGCATGGTACAGCTCAAAATGGGATAACAGGCCCAACTGAACATAACATAAGAACAAACTCACGATTAAGTACATTGAAGCACAGACTTGTTGCAAGTAAACACAGAGATGCCCATATCTAGGGATTAACAGACTATGTTTTTTCATTGTCTGAAAATTAGCCTATGTTTTTCAACCAATATGGCATGGAAATATGGAGTCATGGTGGATTGATGGGCCAATTGGTCAACTGTTAACTTTAAATTAAGCGGGAATAATACAGCACAAACTAGTTAGCGCGCAAGGTGAATGGTGCAAAGTGGGCAATTTCTGACCTACAAAGCGTAAAAACTGAGCTCCTGCATTGTAGATCTGACAGGTAAAAATGACATCCTAGTAAATGTAAATCGAGAATGACCCCTGAAATTGAAAGAATAGCGCCGTTGTTCTTGATCTATTGGGGCAAAACAGTGTATGGCGCTTGGTTGGGCGGAGGGCTTACCGGCCTTGTAGAAGGTCAGGAAGGAGGTCGTCGGCGACCTCGAGGAGGACGAGGTCGTTGTGGGGACCGAACGCCTGGTGGTAGCACAGCGACACCGAGGCCCCGCCGCCGGCAAGGCCCAGCACCGCGTCGGCCCCGCCGCCTCCGCCGTCCCACTCGATCTCGGCCTGGGTCCCTGCGTCCTCCATCTCCGCATCCATGGATCGGGCTGCGGAGGGTTGGGGCTTGAGCTAAGGATTTATTCCTTTTTTTTTCTTTTCCTTGGGTTGGCTACTTGATTGTTTCGTTTGGCGCGCTTTTGGTTTTGGTTGGTGAGTTTCGCGCGGGAAATGTTCTGGTTTGTGGGGTCAGAAGATCAGTGTCTTTGGACAGGCGAGATGGAAGCAAAAATTCAGCCGAATATTCCGGGCAAATTGGCGAAAAGATAAATTTCTTCACGTTCGTGTTATAATTTCTTCACGTTCGTGTTATAGGAGAGAGATAAAAAAGTTCGACAACAGAAGAACGATAAAAAGTGAGGCAACTGAAAATTACGAAGTTACTGTATCAGTTTTTTGTATTTTTAAACGGCATTTTATATGTTGTAGAATGAGTTTTTTTTATTTCTTTTCTTTGTGAAATAGTTTGTTGTATTTCTATAAGCGCGTAGCATTAGAGAGGATTTGCGTTGAATTAGATGTTAGCCTTTCAGCCTCCCTAGAAAATTCCATGTGCACATATGCTTAGAATCTGGGTCATATCGCCGAATTTTTTAGAATCGGATATCGCCGAACTATGATAGTACAACTAAATTATTCTCAATTTACCGGCAAATCCTAAGCAATGATTTGCTCTATATAAACAAGAGTCTGATTCTATAAGTTGTGTATGACACGATTAACCCTAGTATTGATCTTCTCGGAAAAGTTGAAACATATGTGTGACAATGTCTCTTATAAACTACTGCAAAATGATGTTTGTCAATTATGGGTGGTTACCATGGCAAGTCCATAACGAATAAACAAATACAACCTCAAATTTATAGAAAAGGAAATTAGGACGATATTACTATATTTTTTATATATTATGCGTGTCATCTAGTACAATATATCTATTCAAGAGTGAATTAGTTTTACAAGGCATTTATCCAGGGCATCTATATTTAAAGGGTAATGTAATGCTCAAAGATGCCAACCACCCACTAAACCACTATTGTTTTTCTTTAGTTGGACGAAATTTTCCTAAATTAGAAGGTACATAATCACATAGTCGGTTGCTGCTCAGCTAGCAATGCTCGCTCATCCTTAAAATATTAAAATGTCATGGCACTGTAAGATATGTTTGGTTGATAGCTAAACATTACCGCATATAAAACTAAGTTAAATTAGGAGCTAATATGATCTCATATAGATACAAAGCTATATGTGGTGAATCAAACTACACCCGGGAAGATCCTACCGTAACTAATTTGTAATGTGGTAATTTTAGTTATACACACTAAACTACTAAACATACAAGCATTTGTGTATCTATAAACTTGAATCACTTTATTTTATTAGAGAAAAATTATATGCATCTAACGAAGTAACAACATAAAAAACCACGACTAGCCAATGTTTAGCCATAAACTAAACATACAACTCTGAACAGTTGAACAACTTATTTATTGAAAAAGAAAAAAAAATGGCGAAGCTAGTTTGAGTCACGACAAATAGCAGCATCTTCCGAGCCTTTGCGAGATAAGAGCCCATAGTATAAAAACCATCTAAATTATTCGATTTGGATTATGAAAAGCTACAAACAAGTCAATGACAAGGTCGAATCATTTCGCGAAAACAGCAGCCAGCCACGCGCCAACAAACCACGCAGACATCCTTCCCACTCGTCAGCAACATCCGCCGCCGGGCTAGACGGAAATTCCGAAAATGCCCCTGGACCCCGACTCCTCTTCGCCGGCGGCGGCGGCGGCGCAACACCGCGACTGGTTCTTCCCGCCGGCGCCGCCGTTCCTCCCCTCCTCCAGAGCCCGAACCCCCAGGACTTCCTTCCCCTCCCCCTATCGCTCCTCCAAGCCCTACTCCGTCTATTCCCTGGCCGACCGCCGACCGCCTCCTACGCCACGCTCCCGCTCGCGCTCCCCGCACCCGCCGCCGGAGCAGCAGCAGCAGACGACGACTCTGCTTCCGTCCGTGCCGCGCCGCCGTGACCCCCGGTACGCCGGCGTCCGCCGCGATGATGCCCGTACGGCTGCCTCCGAGAAAGCCGCGCCCCCGACGGCCGCGCCGGTGCATGGGAGGAAGCCGGCAGCGTCGGCGATCACCCAGCGATGGTCGGGGATGCTCTCCGCTGCGGTGAGAAATGGGTGAACCGGTTGGGTTCGTGTTTGACTTTTGTTGACTCGGGTTGTTTAATCGCGGAATCTGTTCTTCAGGCTATTTTACTGTGCTTAGCCTCCCTTCTCCGTAGGAACTTCTCGTTACACGATCAAGTTTACCATTTGCAGGTACAAACTATAAAGTCTGCACTTAATTTCCTCGCAGTATCCGAGTTTGTAAAGCTTTAAGCATCCGGCTAACTTATTATATGTTTCGGTCTGAATGTTTCAGGAACAGCTCGCTGTAGCTACTGCAAAACTTCAGTCATGTATTATAGGCCCCTCATCAGATATGAGCAACATTAATTTTCTGTATCAGGATGACCGAGTTACCATGCCAAACAGAAGTCTTAAGAACTTTTCCCTGCTTATCTCACTTTCTGTACTATATGCACCACTGGTCGTTCTCAAGTACATAGACCTTGTGTCCAAGATAAGAAGTTCACATGACTCTGAAGAAGTTCCCATAAACAAGCGATTCGCATACAGAGTTGATATATTTTTGTCACTTCACCCGTATGCTAAACCGTTGGTCCTACTTGTTGCTACATTGTTACTGATTGCTCTTGGTGGATTGGCTCTGTATGGCGTGACTGATGATAGCTTATCTGATTGTCTTTGGTTGTCCTGGACCTTCGTAGCTGACTCGGGGAATCATGCCAACTCTGTGGGTTTTGGACCCAAGTTGGTTTCAGTTTCAATTAGTATTGGTGGGATGCTAGTTTTTGCCATGATGCTTGGTCTTGTTACTGATTCAATCTCTGAGAAGTTTGATTCTTTGAGGAAAGGAAGAAGTGAAGTCATAGAGCAAAGCCACACTCTGATTCTTGGATGGAGCGACAAGCTGGTAATCTTGGAATGGACCTTTGCTAATATTTTGTTGCAAATTTCTTATATATGTATTAGGTGTATTGCTATTTTTCTTGTTTGGGTATGAATGTTGTAATTGTATGGATCACTAGTTTGTTTTCTGTCTTTGCACTCTGTCAGGTTGCTTCACCTTTATTCCTAAAACCAGATAGTATTAGTCATAGTGTCATGCATATTCAAATCCGATGCATATTTTGTGGCAACTTTAGTTCAGTAAATTTAACTCATATAACTGTTCAATTACATGCCATCTTGTTGTAAAAACAAAAGTTGCATCTCTCCACATTATGTAGTCTAATCTGTTTTATTTAATGGAAATAGGGATCTTTGCTGAACCAAATCGCCATTGCTAACGAAAGCTTGGGAGGTGGGACCATTGTAGTGATGGCAGAGAGAGACAAAGAGGAAATGGAAGCAGACATTGCTAAAATGGAGTTTGACTTGAAAGGAACAGCTGTGATATGTAGAAGTGGAAGCCCTCTGATTCTCACTGACCTGAAAAAGGTAAACAATGTGATCCACAGACTTACTTGGAGACATGCTTTTGCTCAGTTTAATATGCCATCATGGTATGTTTGACAGTTAGTAGGATGATTGTGATGTACTGAATACTGATATTACTTAATTCCTGGATAGCACTTCACTTCTGTTTATATGTTCCCATTTTTTTTCAACTAAATGTACCTTCATGCACAAGGTCTCAGTTTCAAAGGCGCGAGCAATTGTGGTTCTAGCCGAGGAAGGAAATGCTGACCAGGTAAACTTCACTTTCTAGTTATACTGTTATGTGAAAGCCCTTCCTTACATCATTACACCCTTTTTTGCAGAGTGATGCACGTGCACTGCGAACAGTCTTGAGTTTAACTGGAGTTAAAGAGGGACTAAGAGGTCACATAGTAGTTGAGCTTAGTGATCTTGACAATGAAGTTCTAGTTAAACTTGTTGGTGGAGATCTCGTGGAAACTGTTGTTGCACATGATGTGATCGGTCGATTGATGATACAGTGTGCACGTCAGCCAGGCCTTGCTCAGGTTTCCTTCTAACCAACAATGAATTCTAAATGCTGTTACTTTGTTTATATAGGAATCCTTACTGGATATCCGCATTCTGCTTCTTAAAGGGAAGCACCTCCCTTCATTTAGCAAGGCAATTAAAGTAGTGTCTGTTCTGTTGGCGACCAGGCTGCCAGCACAAAACCCCGCTACGCATTTAAGCAAAGGATCTGGAAATACTCATGATCTCCCTTTGTGTGTGATGGGTACACACTCTGACCATCTGGGTGTGCTTGTGAGATTAAACTCATTAAAAATAACTTCATTAGGGCATTTTGTTCATTTCTAGTTACTATTCCATTGTAGATTACTACGTCATGTGCATTTAGAAAACCATTTAATAAAGTCTGTTTACTTAGTTTAAAAGGTACATATACCATAGAAACATTCTGTGTTCTTAATTTATAGTCTTTATTTATTTGATTCCAGATTCCAGACATACATGAGTACATGACCATATGAGGTACTATAGAGGCTGTCTAATGCCATTCAAAGCCATGTAATCCTTTGCACGTTTTCTTTCATTTGCTATTTGTTCTATACTTATTTTCTTTAGCTTGGGACTACTAAAAAAAAAACTTGACCATGGGAGGAGATTCCCCCTGGGCTTTGTTCTAAGGCCAGTCTTAGTGGGGGTTTCATGGGGAGTTTTATGACATTAAATGTGCTGATGTGGCATAGGAGAGAGAAGTTAAAGTTTCATGGTATGTGAGAGGAACCATGAAAACTCCTCTGGCACGGCTACCTAGTTTCTGGTCTAGGTAACCGTGTAGTGGAACTCTGCATTGAGACTGGCCTAAGAAGGTGCCGTGCTTCGAACACGGGATGGGATGGGAGTTTCAACGATTCTTGGGGTTCAATGCTCTAATCGGTCCACCACGAGAATCGTGGCTAGCTTGCGACTACTGATTTTACAAAAATAAACTAGTTGTTTGTTCTATATTTGCAATGTGTGCATACCACAGTACCCACGCGTACAGAATGCTTACTATGATTATCTGCCTGATTGAATGTTAGATACAACTCAGTAATTTACATATAGTCTCTGAATTAATAATTTCTTAATGCTGTTGTAAAGATCTTTGAGTTTACTATACAGATATGGGAAGATATTCTTGGCTTCGAGAACTGTGAATTCTATATTAAGAGATGGCCTAAACTGGATGGAATGCGATTTGAAGATGTGCTGATTAGCTTTCCTGATGCTGTTCCATGTGGCATAAAAGTGGCATCTTACGGGGGCAAGATTATTTTAAACCCTGATGATTGTTATGTTTTGCAAGAGGGTGATGAGGTGATAGTAATTGCAGAAGATGATGACACATATGCCCCAGCACCGTTGCCCAAGGTATTTCTTTTATGAGATGTAATATTCTTTTTTTTCTGTTATATAGCCTGCAAACATGCATGTTTAGTTTATTACACCATTATGTCTATAATAATTTCAATATTGATATTAAATCCGGTGATCTTTAGAATTCGGTGAATTTTCCTGACCAGTATTGGTACATTGATAATCTTCTTATTGCATTCCAACTATACTGTATTAATATTTGGTCTGCCTCCAGGTTCTGTTATGTAGTCTATTTATTATATCATTTGAACACTTTCATTGATACATTCTGATCTTTAGATCTTACTCCATAAAATGATTTCAAAGAGTTAGATTAAAAAAAATTCGGTTACATTTATGGATGATTGTTAATATTCATAACGTTTTTTTATTTTTTTCCCTTTGACATTTGGCATCTCAAAGTCATTGCACATAGACTGTATCTATACATTTTTTAATATTATTTTCCCTTTAGACTGTATTTTAATATAAAATTGTGTAACAGCGATTCCTATAATATTGACATAGCCTTTTTCCTGAGAACATTCTGAAATTGCTTCCATCCCTAATAAAAGTTCCATCAGTAGGATTATATTCTCGATAACAGCAGTCAACACAGCAGAAAATTGAATTGTAGGCCTGTAGCTTCTGCTCAAATGAAGCTTTATTTCCTCGGTGTTGTGATTTGCAATTTATTCATCCCCTTCTCATTTTCTTTATTGAGTACCATAGTGCAACCACATTATGCTGTTTATGCTCTGCAGATGCCAATGTAACACCTTTTCTCACTTCTTGAAACCATAAGAACTAGTCATCTTAAGAAAGTTAAACATAGACATAGACACTGCTAGTATGTGTAACGTCCCATAAGCAAAGTCAATCTTATTATTCAGGTTAAAGAGGCTGTTTACATAAACATTGTTCACCCTGAAAGAAATCCTCAGAAGATTCTTCTTTGTGGATGGCGACGGGATATAGATGATATGATTACGGTAAGTTCTTTCTTTGAAGCTCCTAATTCCTTCTCTCTGTTAAACTATGCAGGTTAAGAGAGGGTATCTGCCTAAAGATTTTGTTGTTCCAAAGTCTCCAGAAAGAATATTGTTTTGTGGTTGGCGCCGTGATATAGAAGATATGATAATGGTAACTTGTTGACGGATCCAAGTTGACATTCATAAGTGTTCATTTGCATGTAATGGACACAATTGTAGTGAAAACATTTGGAGGCAGAATTTACCTGAGCCAATACTTCTAAATCTGCTGTATTTCTTCCTGTTTTGGTTGAGAACATATTGTAACTTGGTTCCAGGTACTTGATGCTTTCCTTGCGCCAGGATCAGAGTTGTGGATGTTCAATGATGTCCCTGAGGTTGACAGGGAAAGAAAGCTTATTGATGGAGGTCTGGATTTCAGTCGTCTAGATAATATTACATTGGTGCATCGTGAAGGAAATGCTGTCATTCGCCGTCACCTGGAGAGCCTCCCTTTAGAATCATTTGATTCTGTAAGTTCTGAGAAATCAAATTGTTCCTTGCTAGATCTGTTATTCTGCACATAACTTGTGCTACGGTATTTCCGATGAGCATAGTTGCTTGCATTTCCTCTGACTGATGCTTGAAAGAAAAATGCAGATCTTGATTTTGGCAGATGAATCTGTAGAAGATTCTGCAATCCAAGCTGACTCGAGGTCACTTGCAACATTACTGCTAATCAGAGATATTCAGGTTTCTTTCTAGAACAGAGAATGTCTTGACTTCTCAATTATTTATGGATTTTACTTGTTATTGATATCGTCTTTAGATCACATGCTATCATCTTCAATCATTTGCTATTTTTTTAAAGTTCCATGTTGTTTTTTTCCTAATGTTGTAGTAAACTCTTCACAAGAACTGAAGATCGTTCTCACATTCTTAACCACCACAGGCAAAACGGCTTCCATACAGGGAAGCGATGGTTTCCGAAGGTTCCTGGATAGGAGAGATGCAACAAGCATCTGACAAATCAGTTATAATCAGCGAGATTTTGGATCCTAGGACAAAAAATTTGCTGTCAATGTCAAAAATCAGTGACTATGTTCTTTCAAATGAACTCGTGAGTATGGCATTGGCAATGGTCGCAGAAGATCGGCAGATAAATGATGTCTTGGAGGAGCTCTTTGCCGAACAGGTATAATTCCCGAAGTTGATGATTGCATGGTCAATCAATTTTCACTTACCTAGAAATTTACCTATGAAAAATATGATTCTAATATTCAATCACATATCCTTATCACATTTGATGTCCTAACATATATGCAAATAATATTGAACTTATAAGTTGTGTAGTAGATCGATCTAATGTTTTGTACACTTACTGAAGTATCAGAGCCTTATCTCTGATATGGATATTGTTCACTAGGTTAACTATACCTATATAATCCTTCACCAGAAAGGAAATGATAATCTGTCTAGCTTTGGGCTATTACGTTTGGACAGTTTTTTTCAAGTCCGACTATCTGTCTTGTTGTCAGATGCTTTGTTGTTTTTTTTTGTTTCGTTGTTTAGAAATATGATTCATCTCATGTTTCTGTTTGTCAGATTAAGTCAGCAACTTGGCTTCTTCTGGATCATGTGTCTTACCAGGTTTCTGTCTGACTAATATCAGTTTGCAACTGGTCTCCTTTGCAGGGAAATGAAATGCAAATACGGTCATCCGATCTATACCTTAGAGATGAAGAAGAGTTAAATTTCTTTGAGGTCATTTTACGTGCTAGACAGAGGAAAGAGATTGTCATTGGTTATCGTCTCGAAGGAGCTGAGCGTGCCATAATCAATCCAACAGACAAAGTTTCAAGACGAAGGTGGTCACCCAAGGATGTTTTTGTTGTTATATCTGAGAAAGAATGAGCTACATAGTTAACATGAAAATAAACTCCTGACCACACCCAAGGAAAAACAGGCAGCAGTGCCATTAGACGCACCAACAAGTGCAGACAGCTGGTTCATTCTAATGCTCATTGGGCATAAGGCAAGCACTGAGCGCCAAGTTGCGAAGAAAAACATGGACCAGATTTTGGATACCTTGACTTGCCATGTACAAATGCAGAAAGAATGCTGCAATGCGGCTTAAAAGGATGCGAACAGAATACACCACACAAGCTTTGGAAGTTTGGGTCCATCAAGTTCATCTGTATATTCTTGTCTGTGTAAGTTCCATATACACAGCAAGCAAACCATCACCTATGTTAAGGGCTTAAAGCTCCTCCCCAGTGTTGACACTGAGCGCGAATTCAATTTTCCAGTGAGGCTGTTATACCATGGCTATAGAGTATAGACTAGCGTTTGTTCAGCATGGCAGCTCCATTGCTTGGGCAAATCGAGGAAACTTTTTTGACTTTGTCACAAAGTAATTTTGCCGTATTTATTCAAATTCGTCAATAGCATGAGATGCCGGTCAGCCCATGTAAATATGTAACTGGATTCCATTTCTTTATAGATAATAGCTCATGCCAGTTTATATCTCAATCTTCAAAGGTATGCTATGCTAAATGCCAGTACTTGTGATAAAAGTGTCGCATGATAAGCCAATTTTGGGGTTGGATTAGTAGGTTTAAAGAGGATTTGCTTACTGAAGTAGCACGACATTTTTGTTTTGAGATGGATTGTTACCCTTGTTTATGAGACGAGTCGTACAGCATCATGTATGGGAGTTTTTTTTTTTTTGAGCCAATCATGTATGGGAGTTGGGTCCGTTCGTGGCTGCACTTTCCATATTAACATTTGGCCACGTCACGTCTAAGATTATTAAAGCTAGACATTGGTTCGTAATCAAAGTTTGTGGCAACGTGTTGCCAAAAATACCGCTGTCCCAATACCGGCGTTGCGCACCATTTTGCGCGAAAACAACCTCAGGAAATATCAAAATTGTCACGGCGCCCATCACTTCGAACGAAGCCTCTTCTCCTGTGCCCATCTGCCTTCCTTCGGCTGCGCGGCGGCGCTCCCTCCCGGCTAGCCGTCTGGCCCATTCGTCCCAACGGCGCTCTCACACCTCCGGCCACCTCAAAAATTCGCTCTTTCGCATTTCTCCTCCCTCCGGCGGGACTCGGAGGATTGATTTCTTCTGTCGGTAAGCAACCCTAGCTTGTTTGAATCACTGGCTGGATTATATCGTCCTAAGAGTTTGTTTCGCACGATTCCGCTTCTGATTGGGCTGTGGATTAGCAGGAGGGGATCATGATGGAGGTGGGCTTGAATCCGGGCGAGGAATTGGATTTCGGGGGCAACCAGGAAGACGACGACGACGCGGGCGACATCTCCCCCGGCAGCAAGGAGCTCGCCGCCATGGTCGAGGCGGCGGCCGCGGCGGAGAGCGTCGAGCTGGACGACGGCGCCGCCGCCGCTTCGGTGGCGCAGTACGGGGACGACCGCACGCCGAGGGACGGGATGGTGTTCAAGTCCTACGAGGAGGTGCTCAACTTCTACAAGCGCTACGCCCTGCGCACGGGCTTCGGGGTCTGCGTCAAGAAGTCATCCTTCACCAAGGCCGGCCTCTGCCGCCGCCTCGTGCTCGTCTGCAACAAGTGGGGGAACGGCAAGGAGGACGCCTGCTACCAGGCCCGGCCGACGGCCAAGACCAACTGCCAGGCCACCGTGGTTGCCAGGCTGTGGGGAGACGGCTTGCTGCACCTGACGGATGTGAACCTTGAGCACAACCACGCGCTGAATCCATCCGCCGCGCGCTTCCTGAGGTGCTACAAGACACTGCCCAGTGGGATGAGCAAAGATCTTGTGGTGAGGGCTGCCAGAGGAGAATGCTCGGCCGCCGGTGATGATGTCCCAATATTTGATGACTGGGGAAGGCTTAAGATTGGGGAAGCAGATGTCGTGGCCATCAACAGTTTCTTCGCGGACATGCAGGCAAAGCTGCCAAACTCCTTTTATGTCATGGATTTTTATGTAGAAGGCCATCTAAGGAGTGTTCTCTGGGCTGATTCAAGATCCAGGGCAGCATATCAGTATTTTTGTGATGCTATTTGGATCGATACAACATGCTTAAGGAGCAAGTACAATGTCCCCCTTGTTTCATTTCTGGGTGTGAATCATCATGGTCAGCTTGTATTGTTAGGCTGTGGCTTGCTGTCAGATGAGAGTACAGAGAGCTTCTTGTGGCTGTTCAAGTCGTGGTTAACTTGTATGAAAGGACGACCTCCAAATGCCATAGTTACTGATGAATGTGTGGCGATAAAGGCCGCAGTTCGAGAAGTGTTTCCAAAGACACGACATAGAATAAGTGATTGGCATGTAATGAGAAGTGTTTCAAAAAAGTTAGGAGAGTTGCCAGAATATGAAGCAATGAGAACCGAATTGGAGACTGTAATGTATGATTCTTTGAACGATGATGAGTTCGAGGCAAGGTGGAAGAACTGGATTGACAGGTTTGCCCTTCAGGACAATGAATGGATCACCTTTCTGTATGAGAATAGACACCTGTGGGCCCCTGCCTTACTTAAGGACGCCTTCTGGGCTGGGCTTTGTACCTTTAGCCAGTGTGAAAGTGCATTTTTTGAGGATTCAATCAACTCAGAGACCACATTGGTGTCGTTCCTTGCCACCTACATGATACTTTTGGAGAACAAATACAAAATGGAGAAACAGGATGATTTTGACTCTTTAAGTAGCAACAGGGTTCTGATGTCAAAGTACCCAATGGAAGAACAGCTATCCAGATTGTACACCTTGAATCTGTTTATTAAGTTTCAGGAGGAGCTAAAGGCAACAATGCATTGCCAAGTTCAGCTAGATGGATCAACGTCTTCTTTTATAATTATCGATTTGACCGAACCAGCTAGTGAAATGCTGAATAAAAAGTATGAGATTGTTCACTGTATGGCGGCAAACAGGATGGAGTGTAACTGTGGTCTATTTCAGTTTAGCGGGATCGTTTGTAGGCATGTGTTATCTGTTCTTAAATGGCAGCAAGTATACGACATCCTCCCTTGTTATGTACTTAGCAGATGGCGGAGTGACTTCAAGCTGTTGCACTATCCAGATAATCCATCAAAGGATTTGGCAACAAGTAACCATGTCGAACGTTACAATTATATTTCTTTGCAGTTCCTTCGTCTTGTCGAGATTGGAATGTCATCAGATGAGAAGTACAGGCATGCAGTAAGGCTTATAAAAGACATAAAAGAGACCCTTCTTGATGATAATATGTGCCGTGATTTGGAGCAGAAACTTACACAAGCTGAACGTGCGATCGTGAATGGTGACAACCATACACAGCCAGGTTCATCCGAGGGGGGTCCAGCGAAAAAGCGCCGAGGCCGCCCTCCAAAAAAGAGTAAAGAAATAAGTGTGGATTCTATGGTAAATCAATTTGGGAATTAGGTGTTTCCTTATTTCTAATCTGTGCACTCATGTCAGTTCATCATTGGTGCTAACCAATTCTTCCTCCCGTATGACAGGACTCCTTATTACTATCATCAGATGTTACTCAGAAGGGCGCTTTTCAGTCTTCGACTGCCTCAAACCTTGGCACTAATGTCAGGACACATGGAGTTGTTGATCTCATGGTGATTGCTTTTCTCAATAATTGGTTGCTAATCCATTGTCAGAAGACATTCTTGACAATACATTTACTTTTAAATGTGTATCTTCCAGGAAGAAGTCAATCCAAGTGAGCTATCATTTGATAGCCGTTATGCAGTGCAATCTGGCCCCTCGCACCACTTTAGTAACCAGATGCATTCAGGAAACACTTTGCAGGTTTATTATTTGCTATGGTGCACTTGAATTTTTTCTTGAATAAAATGTGTGCAACAAAGGAAAGACTTAGAATAGTTTCTCCAAACTGTGCAGTTTGGCCAACCTACATCAGCAGCAGAGCAATCTAGGCTCCAATGGGTGTTTCCTAATAACATGTATCAGGTGAATGCACTTTACAGTTTGTTCAGTATTTGTTAGAGTGACGCTGAGGCAAGTCATTAAACTTTGGTGATAGGCATATATATACTGATGCATTGTATTAAATGTAGGATGACCAAGTGCCTTATGGAAGACGGACATCATAGCAATTGGACTCAGGGTCCAGGGTTTTGCCATTTCAGGTTTCTTTCTCTTGAGAATTTATGGTAGCGCATAGTATATACCATATTGAATCGATAAACTATGTTTGTTTTGCAAGTTAATATGTTAGTCATCGTCTCTTCACATAGATCTCATGTGGACTGTTTGAAACTTGGTTCAAATGTCATCACTTTACATATGAACCATGTAGAACAACCTTGATTATTCTGTACTTTTATTGTGGGATGATCATTGGGGTGTCACAGAATCAGCACAGAACTTGAAAATCTGCGGTGTGTTTAACTTTTTCATCTTGGCATGTAAATGGCATTCAGTTTGGGCTATATTTTCAAATCCAGCCATTTTCTAACCATTTTGTTTAATGGTGCATGTCCTGAATGAAATGTGCAGGAAATCGGGTGAGGAATCCTTTGTTGGACTTTGGAGCGCCAGGGACTTGATCTGTACGCGCAGGCCAAATGGAGTTGCACATGCGAATTGGGACGTTGTAACTTCATCTAAATGTAATAGAGGGCCTCGTAAATACATGCTGTAACTGGCTGCTCGTTGGTTTCTCCTGTAGGAACGTAGCATTGATCTTACCCCAATTATGTGTATATATACACATCTCATCTCAAAAGAACCCACCATTCGCCTTTTTTAACACTCAAAGTACCAATCCAAAGTGCTTCCAGGTTGTGACTGACTCCCGGAAGTTGGGAGCAGTTGGTTGTGGCTGTGTAACCAATTGGGTTCTCTGCTCTGTAATCTGAAATACTGAATGTAGGACGACTAAGTTTGCTTTATGGCAGACGGACACTATAACAATTGGACTCAGGGTCAGGGGTTTTCCATTTCAGGTTTATTTCTCTTGAGTATATTTCCTGTTTAGTAGCACAGAGTATATATCATGTTGGGATGATAATTTTCAAGTTAATATGTTAGCATTTGCCTCAGAGAAAACCTCATGTGGAAGAGTATCTAAAACTGGGTTGAAATTTTAGAATCCCTGTAGAACAACCTTTCATGAGTTGACAACAAAACTGAGAGTAACCAAAATAGCGAGCACTCGAGCAGCATCGGGCGTGGTTGATGCCAATAAAAATCAAGAGCTTTTCTTTCCATTTTTTCACCATTTATCGCCATGTATACCTCACGTGATTGTAGATATTTTCTTTCTATATATACATTGCTATGCATATATACGTGATCGTAGAGGCCATTTCTTTCCATTCATATACCATGCATATCTCCCGCGGCCGTGTACTTGCTACATATAGATGCCTATATGCCTAGACCTATATATACCAGGCAACCCCAAAGTAGGTTTAGGTTAAGTTGTAGGACTTTTGTATTAGGATTATTAAAGATTAGGGTATGATGAGGGGTAGCAATTGCTGCGGCGGCTTAGCGTACATTTCGGCCATATTCTCTTTGTCCCTTGTGTTACTTGCACCATGTATACAATGTAAGTCGTCATGATGTTCCTATCTACATATTTGTAGTTCCATATCTGTGCATTCTGATGAGCAGGAGTCAATAATTGCAGCTGCAGGTCGTCCTCAAGTGTTTGAGGCTGGACATAATTTACCTTCGTCGGATCAGGATGAGAGCAAGCTTACAATCTCGTTTTGCCAATGGAACTTGTGCCATGGGCCGAATTGGGTAAAGTGCTACTGCTGCCTGAGTAAGCAACCGATTCAGTGTTATAACACGCGCGATGAGTGTAGGCCCAACTGCGGCGGCTGCGATCCTCATTGCCCACCGCCGCCGAAGCAATCATCGTCCCGCCAACAGACAGTGCGATTGCTTGGAGCAATCAACTCTACATCCACCTTACCCAATTAAGATCAAGACTACCCTACCCTTGCATTGCATTGCATTGCATTGCATTGTGTAATCGATCTGTCTCAAAGTCATCAGTTCCTTGGATCCAAATAACCATTAATTAGTAACTGATGAAGATTGTTCTTGCATACAATAAGTTCTATTTCATCTGTCTTTCTATTTTCGAATCTTGATTGAAGATCCATATATGCATGTTCTATTGCGTGTGATTTGTATGTTCCTCTGTTCATGTTCCGAGTCTAGGCATATGTCTTGTCGATCTGTTGGCTGCTTGTATTTGTCGATCTTTGGCGGCTTCGATCCAATACACGCCCGCTCTCTTGATTAAAAATTCTTCTCTCTTCTCTAATCAACGCTACTGCTACTCGATAACCCAATCGTCGTGCGTGGATAGATCGCCCACTGCACGTCCCTCCCATTCTGATCGGATCACGCCGTCGGCCAGCAACTGGCCTTCTATGTCCATTTATTTTCTGATGATTTTGTTTCATGCAACCCAACTGTGCCAATTTTGAGGTGAAACAGATCCCGTCGCATTACCCTGGTCACCTCTCTCGCCTGCACGGCTGCACCACACTGTCCACTGGCCTCTCACCTAAGGCCAAAAAGCCCAACGCCAGCAGTGGCTTGGGCCAAAAAATATTCTCCACATGCTCTACACAAGTGAAGCCACCGTCTTCACATTGCAAACCAACTTCCTCATAATTCCCTATCACACACAAAAGTTTTTGTTTTTTACTCATTGCAGCACAACCAAGACATGGTCGTTAGTGAGCAAGGTTCACCTTCTTTGCAACGCGTGCTTCAAGTGTTGCTTTCCTTTTTTTTTTGGTCAGACGAGGCTGCTTCAAGTGTTGCTTTCCCTTTTTTTTTTGGTCAGACGAGGCTGATGTGGCTTCTGCAAGCCACTCCGAGGGTCTGCTTGGCTACCATTTAAGGTGATTTGAACACCCTATGCCAACGTGGTAAATGGGGCAGCACTCCATGCTGAGCCTGGCCTAAGGTGACGTGAGCTCTGCCACAAATCGATCAACAATCATTCTCAGGAAATATGATAATTGATAACTAACCTTTGCATCTTCGGAACCTGTGGTTCGTTCCCTGCATAAAAGGTAAAGATGCTGCTACCGGCAGCAATGGTTGCAAGTGTAGCAATGTTCTACTGTACCTGTACACAAGCCGAACGTGCGATCGTGAACGGTGACAACCATACACAGCCTGGTTCATCCGAGGGGATCCAGCGAAAAAGCACCTAGGCCGCCCTCCAAAAAAGAGTAAAGAAATAAGCGTGGATTCTAAGGTAAATCAATTTGGAAACAAGGTGTTTCCTTATTTCTATTCTGTGCACTTTTCATGTCAGTTCATCACTCTATGTCAAATTTTCTTTAAAAAGAATACCTTTGTCAAATATAATTCATGAACTCGCAAAAAAAAAAAAATGCAAGCAACGGTGGATGGTCCTTGCAGCAAGGTGTAGCGACACAATTGCATGATGAAAGTTTAAAAAATCACTTTCAACATTATAGTGTGTACTATCATCCATATCAACACATGTACATATTGGCTAGTATATTTTTAAAACAAGCTTTGTTCAATTTCTTTGGCGCAGACTATTTTGTATCCGGAAAGAGAGGAAACAGAGGGCACCAGAGCTTTTGGCTTGAAGGCGTTTTTTTTTTGGACCAGGGCTGGAACTGGAATGCACATGAGAGTTTGTCTAGATTCAGGTCCTGATAAGATCTCGTCTGGATTCATCCAACTAATTGTTAGCTGCTAAGGATCCACATAAATAGTAGCTAATAAATCAATTAACAATTAGCTGGCCCAATCAAGCTCAAATAAGCTAACAACACCTAATGGACCGTGGAATGACTAACTTACCCCTAAGAGCATTCTAGACATTTAATAGCTCCAACTATTCATTGACTAATCTATTAGTTGTTGAATACAGACACTGTACAACTAATTAATGGTTAGCCAGCTAGCTAATACCCCTATATACTAATATATACTATTAGCTAGCTAAATGTTAGCTACTAATGGATCTTAAGTCTTGGAAACCTATAAACATAGACCTATATATACCCTATATACATAGGCAATACAAAACTTTCTACAGGTTAGGTTGTAAGACTCTTATACTAGAATTAGATCAGAGGTAGGATCAAACATGAGGGGTAGGTCCTACGACGGTCTAGCCCACGTGGCGACCATATTCTTGTTGCTAGTTGCACCATGTGTACAATGTAAGTACCTTGTGTATCATGTTCATATTGTTAGATAAAACCGGCACTAGCGTCGAGATCCCGACGGATCGACTAGCACCATCGCAGCGGAATCAACAAGATCACAAACGCCATCACGAAGATCAACACGAGAACGACACCGAGGCACGATATTTTTTAACGAGGTTCGGCCATGTGCCTACATCCTCGGGGCCTGACTACGGGCGCTCCTCCCCATAAACAGCAGCTACACCGGCATCCGGGCACCACCGCGGCCACGCCGCCGCCCACACCAGCCGCAAAGTCGTCTCACGGTTACACGGTAGTGCCCTCATATTTATGGGCCCTAGGATACAGAGTACGACCAGAACTCTATCCCTAACCTACCAATTACAACTCAAGTCCACGTCGTAACCAAACATACACATATTCGACACAACTCTAATAAACTCCACCTTGGCGAATATGATCGCCACACCTTGAAGTTGTCGATGTCGAACCTCCGTGTATCGAACTTGAGTTGACTCCTTTGGCTGCTCATTCAGAACAACCCGATGAGGCCACCTCCTCATCATCGGAACTGCACACAGCTGCAGTTGCTCTCCCGTCCATGACTCCACCTTCAACAACGCTTCCTCTCAGCTTGTACTGGTGTGTAGTTACCGACTTCTCACCAATCATAACAGTCTTGCCACCTTGCATAACCCTCAAAGTCTTCTTATCAGGAGCTGCCTGATATAACAAGCCTTCATCATGCAAAATTCCCAACGATATTAGATTCCTTCGCAGCGCCGGCCTTGCTTCCTGGGAGGATCGGACTCTATTTCGTGAGGGAATCGGCCACCTGGAGAGACCTACGTACGGTGCATGGACGTGTGTCACGAGGAAAGAAAAATCCTGCGGAACAAGGAAAGGAAACAGACGGCAGGTGACGGTCTGGTCTCCATATAATCAACAGAGGAGTACACGAGATTGCATCAAGGCAATCAGGCTATTTGCGAACCGGTGTTTGCGTGGTTGAAGGCAAATAGCGGGCGGCGTTTGAGCAGGGTCAACATCGTCGACGTGCAACGGCGTGGAGTTTGACGGGAGGCTCGGAGGTTGCGTGATCGGAGCTTTGAGGAGAAAGCTTCGTGGTGCGCGGGCTATGCACAGCAAGGCTCGGCGGCGTTCGTCGGCGGTCAGCGGCGAGGAGGCGTGCGCGAGCGAGGGTGCTGCGATCTAACTAGGTTATTCAGCTGGTTTAATTGCAGGTCGACATGACGTCGATGGCTTCCAAGTTCGAGGTGACGAAGTTTGACGGGACTGGCAACTTTGGGCTGTGGCAAACAAGGGTCAAGGATCTGCTAGCTCAGCAGGGGATCCTGAAGGTGCTCAGCGGGAAGCAGCCGGCAAAGGTGGACGATGATAAGTGGGAGGAGATGCAACAGCAAGCGACCGCGACAATTCGGTTGTGTCTCAACGATCGTATCATGTACACTGTCATGGAGGAGTCTGATCCTGGAAAGATTTGGAAGAAGTTGGGCGATCAGTTTATGTCCAAGACGTTGACCCAGAAGGTGTATCTGAAGCAGAAGTTGTATGGCTTGAAGATGCAAGAAGGGTCGGACCTTGCGGAGCACATCAATGTCTTCAATCAAGTTATCGCGGATCTTGTGAAGGTCGAGGTAAAGGTTGATGATGAAGACATGGCTATTATTCTTTTGTGTTCTTTGCCCGGGTCATATGAGCACTTGGTCACCACGTTGACGTATGGCAAGGTGAGCATCAAGGTGGAGGATGTTGTTGCTGCGTTGCTTTCACATGAGGAGAGGAGAAAGAACAATGCAACTGGGGAGTCTTCTGGAGATGCTTTGCTGATCAAGTATGATCGAGGCGGAGAGACCGGCAAGAAGAAGAAAAAGAAGGGGCCGCAGTGCTATGGATGCAAGGAGTATGGACATCTGAGGAGAGATTGCCCGGAACTGAAGAAGGGAGGAACTGCTAGTGTTGTGTTCTCAAAGAGGAAAGATGACTCGGATAGTAGTGATGGTGACGTTCTCACAGTATCAAGTGAACGGTCTTGTGGAGCGTGGTTATTGGATTCAGCTAGCTCGTTTCATGCAACATCCAAGAAGGAGTGGTTCTCGTCGTACGTTGAACAAGATAAAGGTGGATCTGTTTACATGGGAGATGACTCACGTTATCGGGTCATTGGTGTAGGCGACGTCAAGTTCAAGATGTATGATGATCAAGAGATATTACTCAAGGGTGTGAAGCATGTGCCGGCGCTACGAAGGAATCTAATATCGCTGGGAATTTTGCATGATGAAGGCTTGTTATATCAGGCAGCTCCTGATAAGAAGACTTTGAGGGTTATGCAAGGTGGCAAGACTGTTATGATTGGTGAGAAGTCAGTAACTACACACCAGTACAAGCTGAGAGGAAGCGTTGTTGAAGGTGGAGTCATGGACGGGAGAGCAACTGCAGCTGTGTGCAGTTCCGATGATGAGGAGGTGGCCTCATCGGGCTGTTCTGAATGAGCAGCCAAAGGAGTCAACTCAAGTTCGATACACGGAGGTTCGGCATCGACAACTTCAAGGTGTGGCGAGCATATTCGCTAAGGTGGAGTTTGTTAGAGTTGTGTCGAATATGTGTATGTTTGGTTACGACGTGGACTTGAGTTGTAATTGGTAGGTTAGTGATAGAGTTCTGGTCGTACTCTGTATCCTAGGGCCCATAAATATGAGGGCACTACCGTGTAACCGTGAAACGACTTTGCGGCTGGTGTGGGCGGCGGCGTGGCCGCGGTGGTGCCCGGATGCCGGTGTAGCTGCTGTTTATGGGGAGGAGCGCCCGTAGTCAGGCCCCGAGGATGTAGGCACATGGCCGAACCTCGTTAAAAAATATCGTGCCTCGGTGTCGTTCTCGTGTTGATCTTCGTGATGGCGTTTGTGATCTTGTTGTTTCCGCTGCGATGGTGCTGGTCGATCCGTCGGGATCTCGACGCTAGTGCCGGTTTTATCTAACACATATATGTATCACTGTACATAGTTCCTATCTATATCTCTGCATAGTATTCGTGCTTATAGAAATAAACACTAGAAATCATTGCAGCTGCAGGTCGTCCTCAATTGTTTGAGGCTGCACGTTTACCTTCTGATAAGGACGAGAGCAAGATTGTGCTAGTATTTTGCCACTTGATACATGTGTGGGCCACACTGGAATGCCCGCTACTGCTGTTTGAATCAAAAGTATGGTAATTGTTACGACACATGGGATGAGTGCAGGGCCTATTATCGTGCCTGCAACCCTCATTGCGCATCATCATCACTGCTGCAGCCATCCCGCCAATCGACGGTGGAAAGTCGCCAACAATTTCTTGGAACAATGAACGACTCTCGCTCGTCGCACAATTAAGAGCCCGTGTAACCTCAAAGGCCACCGGTTCCGATCCAAATAACTAGTGACTGGTGAAGATTTATATCATGCATGTTCTATTGCATCTATCGTATGTTTTGTTTGAAGATAGATGATCTATGGCTCTATTTTAAGGCTGGTTCTGGTTTCCTTATATTCGGAAAGATAGGAAGCATAAAGAAAAGGCTTTTCTTATCTAGGGCTCAAAGGTGGGTATTTCTGTTCAAAAAGGGAAGAAATTTAAGGATATGAGCTCTTGAGCTTATTTGACCATGGCTTAAAGACGGGTGAGAATTTGTCTAGATTCAAGTTATGAACTCTTAAGCGTTTAAAAGCTAATAAGATCCATTTGAATTCATCCAACTAATTGTTAGCTGCTAAGGATCCAATATATCGTCATAGTAAAGAGACCAACTAACAATTAGCTAGACACCAACTAACCATTATCCCATTAGCTGATCCAATCAAAGTAAAATCAGCTAACAACAACCAATAGGTAGTGAGGGCGACCCAATGTACCCCTAAGAGCATTTTATATATTTAATAGCTCCAACCATCTATTAATTAATCTATTAGTTGTTGAACACAGATAATATGTAGCTAATGGTTACCCAGCTAATAGCTAGCAGCTGGCAAAATGATAGCTGCTAATGAATTTATATACGTCTATATACATAGACAATACAAACTAGATTCTATATGTCAGTCTGTAGTGCTCTTATACTTGAATTAGATTAGAGTTACAATCAAATATGAGGGGTAGGTCTGGCAAAGGTTTAGCCTATGTTGCCATCATATTCTTGTTGCTAGTTGCACCGCGTACGCACTGTAAGTACCATGTCCATCATGCTTAGATCATTGTATATAATTTCTATCTATATTTCTGCATATTCATGGTGACAGATCTAATAATAAAAATTATTGAAGTTGCAGGTCGTCCTCAACCGTTCCAGCCTGATCGTTTACTTTTGAATCGGGACGAGAGCAAGATTGTTATAGTGCTTTGCCATTGGGACAAGTGTGGGGCAGACTGGCATGTATGCTACTGCTGTTTGGATCAAAAGCGTAACAATTGTTGGGACACGATGGATATCTGCAGAGCTCATTGCCCTCTATGCAACCCCCATTGCTCGTCGTCGCCGCCGCTGCAACCATCCCGCCAATCGATGGTGGGCAGTCGTCGGCCATTTCTTGGAACAATGAATGACTCTTCCTCGTCGCACAATTGAGAGTCTGTGTAATCTCAAACCCACCAGTTTCGATCCGAATAACCAGTGACTGATGAAGATTCATGTATGTTCTGTCGCATGTGTCGTCTTTTTATTATTATTATTGATCGATGATCCATGGTTCTTCTCTATGGCTGTTTGGTTGGTTTCGTTGTTCAGTTCCGAGTCTACTAGGCATGTCTTTGTTTTGTCTCTATCTGAGCTTTGGTAGTGGTAGGTACATGACCCCGAAGCTTATCCTCTCCCTCCGTCCCGCTCTGCCCCCGTGTCGCGCCGCCGGAAATGGTCGCCAGGCTCCCACCCACGCCTCGACTCCTCCCCGCGCAACCGAGCCATGCTGCTCCGACCACGGCGGCGGCCAACGGGCGCCGCGCCGAGCCGCCGGACGTCGTTCTGGATTGCAAACGGCTGGACGCGATGATGAAGTCCGGGAGGCTGAAGGACGCCCTGGACCTGTTCGACCGAATGCCTCGGAAGAACGTCGTGGCCTGGACCTCGGCCATCTCCGGGTGCACGCGGAACGGGCGCCCCGAGGCGGCCGCGGCGATGTTCGCGGACATGCTGGAGTCCGGCGTCGCGCCCAACGACTTCGCGTGCAACGCCACGCTGGCGGCGTGCGCGGCCTCGGGCGCGCTCGGCCTCGGCGAGCAGGTGCACTCGCTCGCCGTGCGGGCGGGATTCGCGGGGGACGCCTGGATCGGGAGCTGCCTCATCGAGCTCTACTCGAGGTGCGGCTCTCTTCGCGCGGCCGAGGATGTGTTTCGCTGCATGGAGTCGCCGGACGTCGTGGGGTACACCTCGCTCATCTCGGCGCTCTGCAGGAACGGTGAGTATGCACAGGCTGCAGAGGTGCTCTGTCAGATGATGCAGCAGGGGTTGCAGCCCAACGAGCACACAATCACAAGCATTTTGGCAGCGTGCCCGCGAGTTTTTGGTGAGCAGATACATGGATACACGGTCAAGGCAATTGGTTTGCAGAGTGTCTATGCTTCAAGTGCACTGATCGATTTCTATTCGAGAAATGGCGACTATAACAAAGCAAAGATGGTATTTGAAAATCTGGACTCCAAGAACGTGGTGTCGTGGTGTTCCATGATGCAGCTGTGTATTAGGGAAGAGCAGTTGGAAGATGCGCTGCAAGTGTTCAGCGAGATGATCTCAGAGGGCATCGAGCCAAATGAGTTTGCATTCTCAATTGCTCTTGGTGCTTGTGGCTCCGTTGGCCTGGGGCGTCAAATTCACTGCTCAGCCATCAAGCACAACTTGATGACAGATATTCGAGTATCAAATGCTTTACTCTCCATGTATGGTAGAAGTGGTCTTGCAGAAGAACTTGAGGCCGTGCTTGACAAGATTGAAAATCCTGACCTTGTTAGCTGGACAGCTGCTATTTCTGCGAACTTCCAGAATGGTTTTTCCGAGAAGGCTGTAGCATTGCTTTCAAAGATGCATTCACAAGGTTTCACACCGAATGACTATGCCTTCTCTAGTGGTCTGAGTTCTTGTGCAGACCTGGCATTGCTGGATCAAGGAAGACAGTTTCATTGCCTGGCACTGAAACTGGGATGTGACTCCAAAATTTGTACCGGGAATGCACTTATCAACATGTACTCCAAGTGTGGTCAAATTGGATCGGCAAGGCTTGCATTTGATGTCATGAATCTTCATGATGTCACGTCCTGGAACTCACTGATTCATGGTTTTGCCCAGCATGGAGACGCAAACCTGGCTCTGGAGGTGTTCAGTGAGATGTGTTCCAGTGGTTGCAAGCCAGACGATTCAACATTTCTTGGAGTCTTGGTAGGGTGCAATCATGCAGGTCTGGTGAAGGAAGGGGAGATGTTCTTCAGATTAATGATTGATCAATACGGTATCATGCCGACACCTTCCCATTATGCATGCATGATCGACATGTTGGGTCGAAATGGCAGATTCGACGAAGCGCTAGGCATGATCGAGAAGATGCCGTTTGAGCCTGATGTGTTGATTTGGAAGACACTATTAGCATCATGCAGGCTGCACAGGAATCTGGATATGGGAAAACTTGCAGCAGACAAGCTCATGGAGCTTTCGGAAAGAGACTCTGCGAGTTACGTGCTGATGTCGAACATCTACGCGATGCACGGAGAATGGCAGGATGCCGGGAGGGTGCGGCGGAGGATGGACGAAGTGGGGGTGAAGAAGGAAGCCGGGGGCAGCTGGATTGAGGTCAGGAACGAGGTCCACTCGTTTGTTGCAAGGGACATGTCTCATCCAGACTCAGCGTCCATTTATCAGATGCTTGCAGAGCTCGTGGATGTGATGCAAGATACAGGCTTAGATGTCCATATGCAGATTTAGATGTCAAAGATTAACAAATCACTAGTAGAATTTCTGTGTACATAGCACAGCATAGTAAAAGTGCCGGTCACGACTGTTTTGACAGCCATCACGTTGTTGTTAGCCTTTGCCCCCTTAGCGAAGACGTTTTATAGTCGTTGGGGAGGAATGACCTGTAGCTTGAATTGCCTTGCAATGCTAATCAAGAGATAATCTATGTTTGTTCATCATGTCATGACCTGAGTCTTTCATAGCTTATCTTCTTTTTTTCTTGCGTAGAACATCATGTGATGAGAAGTTAAAAGGGTGGGTTGTTCCGGTGAAGTTGGAGTATGGGAAGATGACGTTTTGCGCTCGCGATTAGTCAGCTCAATCATTCTCCGATCCATGTGTCTGTGTCATGAAGATCATCAATTTATTTTTGACGAGGAGAGGCGAGCCGAGCAGAGCCTGATACTGGTGGCGCGGGCCACACCACATAGGGGACGTGTGGTGGCCGGCGAGACGACGAATTCATCGATCGAGATCTCTCCATGCTTGGCAAACACACGAGTCTCCCTCAGTCTGTTAGGCTAGGATGGTATAAACTGAGCACGCAGCTCGCAACCTCACGCACGCCATTGTTAGCTAGGCAAAAGAAGATCGATCAAGGTAAAATCCGCTTGATTAAAATCCGGTTGATTAAAACCTGAAGGGAAGCCAATGGCACCCCCGGTGGTCCTGGACGGCTCGACGCCGGCGGTGGCTCAAATGCGGCAGCTCATCGGCGGCCCGGAATATTCTCCAGGTACGAGCCAGCGCGCGCGTGCGGAGGCTGGGATGCCTTTTCATTTGCTTGATAAAATAGAATTTCTGACACGTACGTAGTACGCATGCAGATGGGTGGAGCCGGTGCTGGGAGCAAGGCGTGACGCCGTGGGACCTGGGCCAGCCGACGCCGGCCGTCGTCGAGCTCGTCAAGTCCGGCACGCTGCCCGGCCACGGCGCCACCGTCCTCGTCCCGGGATGCGGCGCGGTCAGATCACACGTCCATCTGAATATCTGATCGATATGATCTCCCTATCGTCAATACATGTACATGCATGATTAATTAGCTTGCTTTTGCATTGCATAATCGATAGATGGATCTTGCATTGTTCCTGATTTGATGTGATCAATAATACAGTAAGAATATAACTCTCGTGCTGCAGGGGTACGACGTGGTGGCGCTGTCCGGCCCCGGCCGCTTCGTCGTCGGCCTCGACATCTGCGAGACCGCCATTGCAAAGGCCAAACAGAGGTCGGCGGCGAGGGCGGCCGACGGGAACTTGTTCATCTTCGTCGCGGCGGACTTCTTCACCTGGGACCCGCCGGAGCTGTTCGACCTCATCTTCGACTACACGTATATACCACCAATACGGCAGTAAAAATGATCTATTTTCGTTTGGATCCATGAATCATGCACGCATGTTTTGCTTCAGATTCTCCTGTGCTTTTCACCCGTCCATGAGGCCAGCATGGGCAAAGCGAATGGCCAACCTGCTTAAGCCCGATGGCGAGCTCATTACCCTCATGTACCTGGTATTACTTGTTTTCAATGTGATAGCGCTAGTGCAGCACCATTAACCTACAAACACTGTTCATTCGAGTACCTACTTGCATTGTTTTTCTTCAACAAACTGTTCAATGATTTGTATGTCGATACCTGCATGGTAGGCTCAAGATCAGGAGAATGGACCGCCATTCAACACAACAGTGCACGAGTAAGATATTATCGGCCTATGCATAGACGATGGCACTATTTACTCTATACTATTAATACTATCATCAAGATCCTTACACATACGATGATCTCCATCTTACAAATGTATTCTCCTATGTGTCATGACTCGTGACGCAGCTACGAGGAGGTGCTGAATCCCCTGGGTTTCGTGATCACTTGCATCCAAGACAACGATGTGGCAGTTAAACCACGACAGGTACTTTAATTTATACTTGGATGATGTAGGGGTACTTACAATATAATAAGCTTATGTCCGAGCTAATCCGCAATTGGGGAAGTAATAATGTGCTCAACTTGTTTCTTACTACCAGGGAATGGAGAAAATCGCAAGGTGGAAGAGGGTGGCAAACCCAACCAATCTGGATTCTACAGAGTAAAACTGTCTTGATCTCTTGGAGATTCCAACCCATAATATGAAATGAATTATGCACTTGTGAAATAAGCACAAAATGCTCATTACGTGCAAAGACTCTTCTTTGTATCAATTGGTAATATTGTCCGTGATCATATCTGTGTGTATCAATTGGTAATATTGTTCGTGATCATGTTTGTGGACACATCATATATGTATTGTGCAAAACGGTAAGTTGTTGCTCGATCATGTGCCTCGGCCTGCAGCAAGCGTCCAGAATGCTAACCGTCAACTGGGCAAGGATGCAATTAACTGTCCCCCCCCCCCCCCCCCCCCCGCCGCTCGCACGCACGCACAAATCTACACAAGTAAACGCACGGGGCTCCTAGGGAGCTGACAGATTCCGACCTCAATGGGGCGCTATTCAGTTGGGGCCGCCGTTGGGAAGTAGCCAGGCGAAAAAGCCATTGCGTGTTTCTCCTCTCGTCCTCTGGGATGAGTACTCGACGAGCATGTGCCACAATTCACCGACAGTCCATCCATGACATAATATCCACTGGATTACCTGTGGCCACACACAATACAGCAGGGAAAAGGTTATGGAAACATAAAAAGGAGAAGCCTAACAAAAATCAGAATCATGATTAACTTTATCAACATTTGACCAGCATATCAACTTCTTGTGCATTGTGCAATGTTTAACTTCTTAAAATGAATCAGACCCCATCGGAAGTCTGTCCAAGGAGAGGTCCCACTTCATTGCACCGAATGAGGATGATTCACAATCATAGGGATATACCAGTACAGGAAAAATAAAGGCTGAACAATACAGAACCATCAACATAATAGACATGAAAAGATCTACCAACTTTCAAAAATTTACAGCTAAAGTCCAACTTTCTAAACATGAGGTCGTAGGGTATGCAAGAGTTATGTGGAAGGATGTATAGTACCTCCCCTAGTCTTTCCAAAGATGCGTCCTCAAAAGTGTAGTAATTCACAAAAGGCCGGAGAGCCTGCACAATTAACAACATATAGATTACAGTAAAAAAAAGCCATAGAAATTAATTTGACTGCTCCAATTGTGACCATATACATCGATCAGTACTGTCATTCAAATGGAAAGGAACTAGTTGACAAGTACCAGTACCACTAAGCCTCACACTCTATTTCACTTTTCCTGTACCTGAGATGCGGCGATCCACTGGATCATGCTCTTGATTTCAGGGTTTCCACCAAAGGCGCCACAACCCCAGTTTCCAGTTGAAACCCCTATATATTCATCAGAACTGATTGTTGGGCTGATATCCTTGTTATTAGAATCCTGAAGAGTGTTATAAAGGCAAAACATAATCAGCAGATATATCATATACCTATCATACTTCTGATGCTAAGTATGTATCGTTGATTCCAGCTAATCATGTTAATCCTCCTATTAGATTATGTACCCGTGCATCAGAGTGATATCTTGTTTGATCTGCCTTCAGTTGTATCATTGGTAATTATGAGAACTTAAGGAAATTAACCTAACAACCGATTGCATGTTGACTACAGACATATTAGCTTCAAAAAGGTTATTCAGACAAAAAAAGGTACTGCTGGTAAAAGAAACTCAAAGAGTGATTAGTTAAACAACCTGAAAAAGCTTTGCATAAAGCTGAACTTTTGATTGATCAAAAAATCCACAGAAAGCCTTGTTCACTTCCCTGGACAAAGGTGTATTAGAATGCTAAAACCATAAAAAAAATTGCTAACAAAGAATGGAATAGTGACAAGTATGGTACTCCAAAAGAGTAACTTGATTTACCTCAGGAGACCACTGGACTCATAGTGTAACCTAGTTGGACAGTCCAACGCATCGATTGCCACTATCCTAGTTCTCCGTCTACCCATTGAATCAATGGGCTTGCTATCTAAATAGTCACCGACAAAGCGAAATGAGGATCCATACCTGTAAGGAGAAAGAAATATTGGATCAGTAGCATGTCATAAAAGAAATCATCCATGTATCACTATCAGTTCCCTCTATTGAATCTATGAACTAAAATCAAGTAAAGGATGGATATATTTAAACTAACCCCATGTACTGTGAGAACCTTTCTGCACCAACAATTTCTATGGCCTCGTTATCTTCCATGGAAGCCATGAAGAGCATACCCACAATCAGTTCTGGGTTTATCATGAAGCGAATCTCTTCCTGCACCATAGAGAAAAAGACAGGCTGATTATACAGAACACCACAGAAGCATTTTAATATGTACATAATCTCTTTGATACAAATTGAAGACATTTCAATTCACAGGACAACAACAACAACAACGAGAAATAAAATAATACAACATGATTATGCTAGCTCAAATAGAAACGTTTACTAAAAGTTCAAGATCGAGTAAACTAACGATCTGCCATTGAAAGAAAGATACCTGCACACAGCCCCTGGAAAGTGCACCTCCTCCCAAAAATCTATTTGCAAAGTCAACTTCAAGGGCTTCTTGTTCCTCATCTTCAATAAAACCAGAGGAAAATACCTACTAATGAAAATAAAACAAACAATCAGTAGATTTCATCTCAATAGTAAACAAACTGTGTTAACTTGATAATCACTGCAACACAACAAATCCCTATACGGAGTACATCATCACAGTTCAGTTAGTGTACTAGAGCATATTTCCATTTGTAGCATCCCTTTGCAGCTTTGTGCCAATTACAGGAAGTAAATTACTTATTAATTTGCACCTTAGCTCAAAAATCTAGATCCTTGTAAGGAACATTCAGAATCAGCATGCGACTCCTCTTACCCGGAATTGGCAGAGGGGTGCACTGGATTTCATCCAGGCATCGATGTCCGGATAGGCAATGCCAGAGACAGCACGGCGGGGAAGAACCTTGCGCTCAAATGAAACTGAACCAGTAGGTGTAGAATCAGTGACCCTCTCGAAATATTGAATAAGGCATCTTACTTTCTGCTCCTGGCTTTGCCTCGAATTGTGAACCAGCGGCCTGCCAATCGATCAGTGAACAAAACACACAGGTATAGTCCAGTTCGTCTTCCACCCATTAGCGATACACAACACAAAAATGTGTGAGAACATACGCGAACAGGCCGTCGAAATTGATGATGGGAAGGCTCGCCTCGGCCCTACTGTCCGTGGGGAAGAGGCAGAAGAGCGCGCAGGTGAGCAGCGCGGCGGCGAGCTCCTGGCTTAGGAGCACAATGCCCGCGTCCTGCGACGCCAGGATCCGGAGCCCTGAGGCGCCGTCGTCGGCCTTGGCGTAGTGGTCCTCGAGAAGCGCCGGGAGGCGGAGGAGGAGGCGGGCGAGGTTGGGGACGACCTCGGCGAACCAGCCCCGCGCCTGGGCCCGCGAGATGAGGTCGTCGAAGAAGAGGAATAGGCCGTCGGCGGCGCGGGAAGACAGCGCGGGCAGGGCGAGCGCGAGGCGGAGGTCGGTGAGCGCGTCGGCGAGGACGTCCCCCGAGGCGACGCGGCTGACGTCGGGGCCGAGCGCGAGCGCCCTGAGCGACTCCTGCGCGGCGGGCGGCCAGAAGAGCGCGCCGCCGCGGAGTACGACGGGGAGGAAGGGTAGCGCCGAGCGCAGGTCGTCGCGCGCCGCCAAGCCCGAGGCCGACGGCTCCATGGCGGCGGCCGGCGGCGGAGGGAGCGGGTCTGACCAAAGCCGCTGTGCGAGCCCGTGCGGTTTGTTTGGGCTTTGTGGGCCACCACTTACGGTTAGCAATACATGTTGACCAAAGCCCAAAACCAAGTTCTCGAGGAAAAAACAAAATCCCAAAGCCCACGAGCGCCCGCGCCGCCGTCTCTCTCCTCGCGCGGGATGCTCCGCCGCGCCCTCCTCTCCTCCACCTCCACACGCTACGGCGAGGCACAAATCCCGAATCCCAGGCCGTCTCCTTCCCGGACCCTCCTTCCCCAATGGCTCCGTCACGCCTCCGTTGCCTCCTCCTCGGCCCCGCGGCCTCCGCCGCCTCTTCCATCGCCACCTCGGGGTCCGTCGGTGTCGGGCGAAGGCGATGCCACCGTCTCGTCGCTGAACCCCGCGGAGGTAGCCAAGTTCGCTGCCATCGCCGAGACCTGGTAAGAGTGAGATCCCTCCCTCCTTTGCCTGCGACGTCGAAGGTCGAACTCCCGGCCGGGCTTTCGCTAAATGCTTGTATTTGTATGAAATTTTGAGCGGGTGTGGACTTCGACGGTGGCGTGTTGAGCATGCGCGCGCATGCAAAGGGTGGTGGTGAGCAGCGTCTGTTGCGTGAGAGCCCAAGTAGCAGGACCCACGCACCAGTGCACCGAACACTATCACTAGAGTTTAACAGACGAGTTGGCCTACCTTTTCCGGATTTGAATAGAATCCTTCTCATCAGAAGGAGGTCTCCCGTAGTCAGTGGCGGAGCTAGGAATGACTCTTAGGCCAATTTGCCTTGTGAAGATCAACATGTACACAAATGCTAGAGCAATCAGTCACTAGCTGAAAATTGCAAATCAGTGAACTGTAGAATTAGGACTAATTAGCATCTCAACATTGAACAAAAAAAATAAAATAGCTACTCAGATTAGTTCAGTACTATCATTGTAGTTACTTCTAGTATAGCCTATAGACATGTAAATTAATTAGTCATCAGGAGTTTGGAAACTGAAGTAAAAATAGAAAGAAAGAAAGAAGCAATCAGAAATTGATTTGGAAATAAAAGAACAATCGGACATGCAGATGCAAGGCCAATACTTGTGCTAAGGGGCTTTCTAGGCTGCGGCAAGGGGGGCCATGGCCCAGGTTGGCCGAGCTGTAGCTCCGCCAGTGCCCGTAGTGATCAGCACTGTAGGGGATCTCTATTGGCATTATCATATGCTGCCATGAATTGGTTAAAACCAAGAACCAGGAATACCAGTAAATTTGTAGAATCTTCCTTCATTTGCTTCCCTTGGGTTGGGTTGGGTTGGATGTTGGATGTAGATAACTAGTGTTGTTGAATCTGCACACCTGTTTGAAGCCACTTGAAGGAAGCCCACAATTTTTTATTTTATTATTATTATTATTATTATTCTTGCGAGGAGGAAGCCCACAAATTAGACTGTTTAGCTAACACTGGTTGAAATGAATTGCAAAGGAAACTCTGAAATTGGTAGGGAACTACTTGGTATCTCCTTGTATGTTGTTGCAGTTGCTTACTGATGACAGTGCTATTTCTGGAATGAACAGGTGGGATGCAAACGGTCCATTCAAACCATTGCATTTGATGAATCCAACCCGACTGTCTTTTATCCGCTCCACTCTTTGTAGGCATTTCAGGTACATTTCTGCACCCCTTGAACTTTTCATTTTTTGCTGATACCATAATGAACTGTCTGAATAAATATAACATGAAATCTACTACTGAACTATACTTCTAATGGTACCAGAATAAGTTTAGGCTGAATGTTGAAGTCATTTCATTCTGTGGTCACTTAACACATTCATTCTACCAATTATGAGCAGTGAGCTGTAATGTTTCTTTGGTGGCATATCAAAGGCAAACAAAAATGATAAATCATGCTATTGAATAACATCTCTTATTAAGGGGTCCTAATCTACATGGGCAGCGCCTTTCTATATGATTCATTTCTTGTTTGATCTAGTGAATTACTATGCTTTAGGATTGATTTCTTGATTGAGCTAGTGGATTACTATGCTTTAGTAGACTGATCGAATCCTTGTTTGAACTATAAACTGACATGTCTTAAGAAACAGCACATACTATTTTGATTACTATTTTTATTTTTAGCTAACTGCATAATTATGCTGTGTGAATATTCATTTGTTCAGGAAGGATCCATATTCATCTACGCCACTTGAAGGCCTCAAAGTTATTGATGTTGGATGTGGAGGTGGCATTCTGTCAGAGGTAAACTGCTGCTCTCTGTCTATCATTTCTGAAAATTGTTACCTTCTGGCACCTTTCATAGTAAAGGGAGAATATATATTTTTTGTAAAGGGATAAGTGTGTGGCTCATTTGGCAACGGTCACAGATTATAGAAACAGATACTGACATCTAGTAGTTGGCCTTTTGGTTATCAGATTTTTTTTAGGTCATATTTTGTGTAATGCACCCATATTTCTTTATACTACTTAAAGGATAGGGTTGGTGGCGGTGATAATAGGTTCTCCCTCCACCTTCACGGTCTTGTGCATGCATGAACTTTTTTCCTTGGAGGATGGGATTATCAGTGCACACATGTAACCATATGGATTATGCTATAATTATTCGGGCTTGCTGATTGGTGTGAATTTCATATGTAATTTCCAGATTTAGATCAGCGACTTGAATTTAACTTTAACATTGCTTATTGAAATCTCTTGAATGGATAGGCACGCTGGTTAAAATCTTGGACTGATGTCATTGTCACATATATAATAATTTAAGCAGTGACTTACTAAACCTTTTAAACTGAAGTAATGAAATTCCTAACTGCATTCACTTTACCTATCCTAAAGTTGGAGTCAAGCTCACTGATGTGGATTTAAATCATATATCATCTTATTTTTGTACCTACCCTTTGGAGAAAAAATTGGTATGTAGAAAATCCTTATTTCCATTTTTAAATGGCTTTATGACTTCTGATGCAAACCTCAACACTTGTGGCAGTTCAACTAGGAATATTGCACATGCTATTGCGAATTAATTTAGTAGTAAATTTGTAAACCTAGCATAATATAAGGTAACTGGTCGCTTTGAAAGTGTCAGCAACTCAGCATTTTATCCAACTTGTTTTGAGTGCAATTGTGGACTGTAACAAGCGTTTCTTAGTTTTGTGATCTATCTGGAAAAGAATAATTAAATAATTCTATTTTGGGTGCTGGATGGAAGCCTCTTGCTCGGATGGGAGCTAGAGTTACTGCAATTGATGCTGCCAACAACAATATAAAGATCACAAGTATTCACGCGGTACGCAAAACTCTTGATCATGTAAATTATTAGGTGAATGCATATATGTTTATTTGTCTTTGAGAGTTATTTTGGGATCTTAAGTGCAACCTGTAACTTCAGTATTTCTTCAGTCAATGATTCTTGGTTCTTAGTTCTCAGGCATCTGATCCGACAACTGCTTCCATTGAGTATTGCTGCACAACAGCTGGTCTGTCTCTCTCTCCCTCTCTCTAAATTAACTTATATGTTGAGTGAACAGCATTCTTTTTGAAGGGTCTCTTCATCTCCATTATATGGTGCGAACAACATTTACCTATTGCATTTTTGTTGAACAATGAATGATAAAGGAGCTGCTGTGCTGACCCTGTTGGTTCTTTTCCATCTACACATATGTGGATTGTTCGCTGCAAATAGCTAGTACTTATTGCGGCTGCAATCTTAATAGTAACTATATTTTGTTATGTTTGTGTAATCATCCATTTTAATGTGAAGATTATAGTGCATTAGCTGGAATGAAGCTTTTCCATGTATGTCTTTAGAATTTTAGATTAGACGGGAATAACTTATGTGATTAACATTTTTTTTGTGAAGAGGAACCATTCATCATACTGTTGGTTGAAATATGTAGATAGAGTCCCTTGGCTCAAATATAGTCTTTGATTGCAGCCACTCTCCATGAAATCCTCCGCACAACCTAAAACTGGCCTTTCTCTTTTGTAATCGCTATGAAGATGCAGTATTCAGCATCTAATATTTTGGAACATGTCTTTGCTTCTGGTTCATGTGCAGGGGTGATGCCAGAAATAAGATTTACGATTGAGTAGTACACAAATCTTGAAAATCAGGATCTTTTTACATATATGTTAATGTTTTACACCACCAATGGATGATATGCTAAGCTTCACCTCTGTTCAACTTGTTTGAAAAGGCCCTGCCTACATGTCCTTTTTCCTTTTATTAGTTGCCTCTTGTTCTGGTTGCCTCTGCAGGACAAAGAGAGATGAGTGGTTGAATAATCTCCGGTTTGGGGTGTTTAGCCTTTGAAATAGACGGTACAAGCACTTTTAAAAGGTTTGTTGGTGCGTCTGCATTGAGAATGTTTATACTGATTTGTCCTCCATGGTGATTTTTGGTACTCAGCTTGTGGTGTACTTGCAAATCTGTAAATACCATTCCTCCATGACAAAACCTGTTACTGCTGTGGGACGGACGGCACCTCATGTGCGACAGCTGACAGAACTGTTACTGCTGTCGTGGTTTGGATGGATAGCATGTGCTACTCCTTTTGGTAGATAGGTGCAGTACATGTATTATTTCATACTAGATTTCTCCACTGCTACTCGTTAAGTGACCAGTTACCAGACGTTTGCCACAGAGTTCCTGAAAAGCAAGCTCTCATCTGTACACCGATATATGGTACCCTTGCCGTGTTGGTCAAATTTTGTGAATAAGGACCCTGTTGAACTTATATAATAGCTCCATTTCCTGATTCTGACAAAGTGTGGATCCTATTTTGGTGTTTAATAATTGTGCAGTGAACCATTATGCATCTTTTTCGTTCAGTTGTTTTATTTTTAAATCCTCTGGTATCAATGTCTGACATTTGGTCTGTGTAATTGAAGATTGAGGCATAAATTGGCACATATATATGTGTGGGTGCTGGTGAATCAAATCCTGAAGCAAATGATGAATTACAGCTGTCAAGAGTCTCTAAATGCGCATCGTACTAAGGCACCCTGGTTAATATGGGGGCGTATGGGGTGCAAACCCGGTTCCTATGCGAACCAACATGCATGAGGACATGCAGTAGGAGTGGGAGGGGAATTTGTAAAATAACAGAGGAAGGTTGAAGGAGGGATTTGCAAACCAACATGTATGGGGACATGTAGGAGGGGTGGGAGGCCCATTGGATCAACATCATGTGGCCGAGATTGAAATTTGCATAGTTTGCATAGGAACCGGATTTGCACCCCATACTTTGCCGGTTAATATATCCTTGCAGTAGCTTCTTTAAGCTAAATGGCTCTTCCAATGTATCATACACATACAGATAATATATGCTGTGAATGCCGGTGCTAGAACCTGAAAGACATTGGTTGCTTCAAGAGCAGGGAAGGAAGTCTGAGTCAGGCTGGTAGGTTCTAACTATGTGATTTTGTTTCTTGAGATTTCGTACTAAGTCTTTGTGGCTAAAAGGGTCTCTGGTTGCCTAATCAGAAGGGAATTTTGATAAACTGGCAGCTGTTTTGTTCTTGCCCAATTTTATTACTTTTATTTGATGCTGATTGTTGTGAGGGAAATGGGATCGAGTTGCATGTAATCTGTTATTTTCACTATTGTGCTTGCCATGTCCTGCAGGATGCAAAGTAATCTCCTGCTCAAAAGCATTAACCTCCATATGACAGGATTTGGCGCACATCTGAATAGACTGACACAATATTGCTCGGACATTGTTTATATGCTGAGAGTTTCAAATAGTGAAGTTATTAACGGTCAAGTCCAAGACCGTACCAAACAGTTTGATTTCTGAAGCATTCAGAATGCCACAAATTTTTATTCAAACAAAATAGAAAAAAAAATGAGCAGTGCATGATTTTATAGGTTCCTGAATTCTTTCAGGTTTATTCATTTATTATCCTCGTATGTTTTAGTTTCAGCTTGTATAGATGAAGGCATAACTAATTATTATTATTTTTATCCTATATAAACTATCTCAATGTTGTCAGCATTTCAGAAAATTCAGTAGTTAGCCAATAGTGTTGATCTTGAGATGGATTGTCTACTTTTTTATTGTTATCTACAAAAAATTGAACTTTTGGTTTACCATTTCCTGCTGAAACTCCTATGACATGGCACCTAATTTCGTTTAAATGTATAATCTTTTTCCCTTGGAACATTTGCTTGTCATCTTAAGTAAAAAAATCGTAATTCGAATAGTTTTGTTCAGAAAATTTATGGTTATATATTACTAATTTTCTATGATTATGTTTTTTGTTTACTTTGCATTTTTATTTCAATCAATGTTCATGATGCATAAAAGTTGCATGTCATATTTAAGTTTGTGTATACTCTTTTTATACACGTGCGTGCCGCAAGTGCACCCTACTAGTAACATAAATTTACGTTACAGATTTTCACCGGCAGCTCCATCTCCATCACCTTCACCCTTAACGGGGTACTACATGCCCTCTCAGCACTCGGGCGGCTCTATGTTCTCCAGACAGTACTTGTACCACTAGATTAGAAATGTTGTAATCGGCTTTCTACATTCGTTAAGGCATGTTACGACTAGCAACAACGCGTGTTTAGATTAGTAGTTGCGCCGTACGTGCCATTGCAAATTCTCGTGTCTTATTTTCACGTAATTTTCATCCTTCTAAGTGATCTTAATTTCCATGAACAATTCAAAGTTGAGACTTACCTAAATTTTTTTAACCATATCACCGCAAAAATTAATAAATTTACACTGTTCAATATACTTAAAAACATGTCTAAAAAATTTACTAAAGGACAAAAAAATAGAAAAAAAGCATAGGCCCCAACCGCCATGCCGCCGTCTCACATGGCGGTTGGGTAACTGCCATATGAAACGGTGGCGGGAAGCCCTCCGCAGCCGCCGGCGGCGGGTGGGGCCTCCAACCGCCATTTCAATCCGCGGTAGGACCTACGGAGGCTGCTGGTCATGCTACGTCACAACATATCTGTCCTGTTTGTCAACGGGAGCTACGAGTACAACACATGACACAGCGAGATCAAAGAATCATCAACCGCCCATGCTCCTTCTGACGAAGTCAAATACGCTAGTAATCAAATGCGCACGCGATCTTGGATCATATCTCTTCTGATCGATTAGTCACACACGACGTTCACAGATATTGTATTCCTAGTCTTCCACACCTAAATGTTCAGGTACGTATATTTTCAGACAAACCACTAATAATGTTCTATCCCAGCTATCTTTTTTTATTGGATGATACCATTTTGCACTGGTCATGCACGACTTTCACATATATTTTATTCCTAACTAATCTCCCTCACCTAAATCTTCAGGTAAGTACATTTGCAGGCAAAACAAAAGTAATGTTTGATGCCAGCTAGTATATTTTTTTTTATTATACCATTTAGCTTTAGTCATGCTTGACTTCCAAAGTTCAGGTAAGTACAATTTCAGACAAAAATTGTGTTTGATGCCGGCTATCATCTTCTGTTGATATCATTTTGCACAAAGTCATACATGACTTTTGTATCGCGCGCGTTCCTAATCTCACTTTCGCATCACATTTTGCACAAAGTCATACATGCTGCTCCATCACCTCTTGTCCTCTTCCATTGCTGCCGTGGCCTAAGCACCCACCTCTCCCAACTTGGATGAGGTGTGCTCAACAAGACTTCCATCCGTTGTTTAGCATGCATAGCCGCGACCTCAACTTGAGTACAAGCAAGGTTGTGTTTTGTGACTGTATGGTACGTTCATTCATGCGTACGAATTAATGTTCAGTTGTTCACTACATGGGTTGCATCGTACAAACTTATCTTCAGCTGTTCAGTGATAATCAGAAGATAAGTACATGTTTAGTTGTTCTCCATGGTTTACAAATTTTATATTCAGCTGTTCACTAATCATTAGATTATTTTTTTTTTAAAAAGGAGGTTCTCTATGTGCTTGTGTGAGTCGGGTAGGTCAGGTTCTTGTACCCTTAAAAGAACAGAGCATTATACTGCAGAAATGGAGGGAACGAATGTGCCGTTGTCCTCTCATCTTCTCCAGACTCCAGGTGTCCTGCTGCACTCCTGCTCGTCAACGCTCAACAAACTCCACTTCCCCCTTCCGCCGCTGATTGCGTAGTCAGATGCACGTCGAGACTTCTCGCGAGTAGAACACGGCGGCAATGGCGCCATGCAAACCAGGGAAACAATAGGAAACGCCCGCCCGGCCATGTCGAATGCAGATGCAGAGCAGCACGACCCGGTTCCTCTGCTGTCGCCGCGCGGCCTGCCATGCGTCCATCGATGGATCTCCATCGTCGGAAATGCCTCCCGACCACACCCGCCGCCGACGGCGAACAC
The DNA here is from genome assembly GCA_033239725.1 of Echinochloa phyllopogon. Taxonomy (NCBI): domain Eukaryota; kingdom Viridiplantae; phylum Streptophyta; class Magnoliopsida; order Poales; family Poaceae; genus Echinochloa; species Echinochloa phyllopogon. The sequence continues at coordinate 892,307 of BTCW01000009.1, read as the reverse complement.
CACGACCCACTCGACGATCGGGAATTTATCCTACAGAATAGAGCGTGAGCAAGTGTAAGTTTGTGGAGTAGGTCAATTTCCTTTTCTTTTTGAACTGTGTTGCAACTAACATCTATTTTCCACATCCTGTAGTAAGCAATTTTTTGAGGAGGCTGGTGAGGTTGTAGATGTTCGTCTGTCTACTTTCAAGGATGGGAGCTTCAAGGGCTATGGTCATGTTGAATTCGCTACAGCTGAAGCTGCTCAGAAGGTGAACAATCAGCTTACTATTTTGTTATTCAATGCAGCTTAGTTCATCTGTTACAAGATCAGAACACCTCATGCAATCTAGTTCTATTTGATGCCAACTGGTTCTTGACACTCGATGCATCCATTTAAGAATTTGCTGATGAGCTCTATTTCTCATTTTAGGCACTCGGATTCGCTAATCCTGACCTGATGGGGCGGCCTGTTTGGGTTGAGCTGGCCCTTGAGAGGGGTGCATACACTTCTGGCAGCGGGTAATTAATTGTCTATGTCACTTTTTTGGTTCTCCTATGGGGAATGCTTTTCTTTCATTATTATCAATTATCAGCGTGACCTGAATATTGTGCATTGCACAGGAGGCACAACAGTTCTTTCAAGTCTGCTCCAAGGTCCACTGTATATATTGAAGGCTTTGACACATCTATTGGAGAGGACCAGGTAATTTTTAAGTTACATCATTGTGCATGTTTCTGTTTTCTGTAACAATTTCTCTTTATATTATATGTGAGACACCTATTTCTTTGCCAGATCCGGAGGGCACTCTTAGAACATTTTGGCTCATGTGGAGAGATTACTCGTGTTTCAATTCCAAAGGATTATGAAACTGGAGCATGCAAAGGGTCAGTTGGCTCTTCACATACCAATGCTTTACATTGAGGGTTGAGGCTCTATTTTGGGACACAATATTTGTGAGGAACTGTTAGAGGCTAATAATATGTATATTTTGAAAACCAACCATTTCTGAAAGCTCCATTATTGTCGTTGAAATGAGGCTTTGCTTGGTTTTACAGGATAGCATTCATGGACTTCAAGGACCCGGATTCCTTGGATAAAGCATATGAGCTGAACGCCAGTGAACTAGGTGGCTACCTATTGTACGTTGATCAGGCGAAGCGTAGACCTGATAATAACAGAGATGGTGGCTTCAGGGGTGATAGGCGTGGAAGTTTCGGTGGCGGCCGTGGATGCGGATTTGGAGGAAGGGGTGACAGATAATTCGTAACCCTACTAGAAACACAGGTCCAAATTGGAGTGGACCAGTATCTTTTTCTGCAAATTTGCAATAAATGGGCTTAGTTTTTTTATGCCAAATATTGATATGATAATGGCTTTTTTTTTACAGCTCGTAAACAGAAAGTCCCGATTCTTTTTTACAGTAGTGAGTTAGAGATGTGGTGTGGCTGTGAAAAAGAGTTTAAGAACCTCCCTTTCGCCCCTTTCTACCCCGGGAGCCCCGGGGGTTGCTTTTGGTTATCTTGCCTAGCTTTGTCAGGTTAGGAAGATAGCTTCTCTCTGCTCGTGAAAACTTCCAATATCCCCCCGGGGCTATTATCGGGGGCAAGGCGGCCACAATGGTGGTGAAGTGGCCGGCGGGCGCGAGGCCCGCGGAGTTCTCGGTCATGCGGCGCGTGGCGGCAGAGCTCGGCGTCGACACTGCGAAAATCGCCGGCAGTGTCTCCGGCCGTGCCGAGCTGGATGTTTCAATTTCGTTGGGTGTGACGATGAGTTGTCTGACAAATTGGGTTTTAAGAATTTTGCGAGAAATCTGTGATGTATCAGACGAGTTGGTTTTGTGTTTGGCGTGATTCTCCGATATGCGGATGAACAAATTCTGATCTCAATTGCTTCATACTCACTGCTTGCAGTACTGAAGCTGCCTTTGCTCCCTGATGACCAAGAGAATTAATTACGCTGATTGTGATTACTGATTGATTACTGCAGCGCAGCCACTCCAGTTCTGATGAATGTTCAACGAAATATTACGTGTTACCCAACTTTCTTTCCTCTGCATTGCTTGGCTTTTCGCTTCTCTATCCTCCTGACTCATCTCATAATAATAACAACCTGTCACCAATATGCTTGAAAGCAGCGCGTTCTTGTCTGAAGACACCCTTCCAAATATGTGATATATCATCCCTGGAGAAATCGGCCCCCATCCGGCCGCTCTGCCTCTCCGCGGGCCGTTGAGGAGGAGCCGCCGCCGCCGGTGAGCCCTGGACGCCGTGGTCTAGCCTGACAGTGGGCCCAGGGGTACCCATATCCCACAGCGACGTACCTGCCGCGCGCTGCAGGGTTCAAGGCCGGCGTCCCCGTCGACGACCACTGCCGCCTCGCCGTCGGTCGGCTGCCGAACCCCTTCTAGGACTCGCGCGGCCGGACGCCGCCGCCCCTCCGTCTCTCCCATCTATCGCTCTCCTCCGCCCCCTTCTGCTCGGGATCCGGCGCTGCAACGGCGTACCTCGGGCGGAGCTCCCCGTGCGGCCGCCACGCGCCAACAAAGGAGGCGCTTCGCCGACGGCCACGCCCTTCCACCGCGCATAGCTCCCCGTGCGGCCGGTCCGAGCCTCCGCCGGCGGCCGCGCCCCTTCACCGCGAGGAGCTCCCCGAGCGGGTCGCTGCCGCGCCGGGCCGAGGCTCGGGCTCCCCGTGCGGGTGGCCGCCGCATCGTGCCGGCGACCCACCCGTGGCTCTGCCTTCACCCCGTGTGTCGCCGCTGCTCCGGCTTCGCCGGAGCTCCGGCCACGTCGCCCCCGGCCCTGCCGCCGCCGTTCCACCCAGAAGTAATCACTTCGATTCCTCTCCCTCATTAGCGCTCCCTGTTTCCTCACTGCAACCTTCCTTGGCCTTATCATTCACGTTCGTAGGATCAGGAGATGCGAGATTGGGGATGTGCGTCAGGATCTGAAGGATTTGGCGGTGCCTCCATCGGCAGATATCTCCCATTGACGGCGCCCTCACCCTGGCACGCTTCTCCTGGTGATGTGTTCTTCAAGAGGTGGCACCCGGATCTAAACGAAATCCCGGTCTTCCCTCCAATGGTTAGTTCACATGTGTGTTACCCCCAGTACGTAAATATTCTTTGATTGCCTGGTTCATTTTTGTTAATTTCGTTCATATTTGGTTGTTTGTTTCTGCTGACAGTGCCATTGCAATGAGCATCGTTATTCTGATAGTCAAACTTGTGATGCCCTTTCATTCTCTGCAGCTTCAAATGGCAAATTATTGAAGTCTTGAGGTAAAAGGGAAATTGCAGCATTACTATCTGTCGGTGCCATTATATCCATTCAAGTTAGTCATTTAATTTTTGAATAAAAAGGGTCTACATATAATCAATTTACCTTCATAGTACATCAATCTGCTGGTCCTTAGTGAGTGAACATACAGTGGTGTGACCTACAAATAAGCAGATAGAAGAAAATTGCAAAGGAATGACTGATAGTCCATGCTCATACTTATTAATATTCCCTTATTAAGTCAGAAGTGAAATCTGCAGTGCTGTTCATACCATATTCTTGATAATGTTTAGAAGACATTCAGTTTCCCACACTGTAGTTATTAGTAGTTTTAACCAAGCATGACCTACCTTTGTTGCAGTGTCTCCAAAAAGATCTTGAGATCTTAAATCTTTACAATTCAGTTTGATACTTTCAAACCAAGGAAAAGAAATTCGAAAGGTTTGGCTATTAAATCATACTTTCTATGCTTTCAAGTTCAGTGTACATTTGCTGCATATTCTCTGCATTAATATATGCCAATACCCTATATGCAGTAGGCCAAAAGGTTGGGCTACAAAGAAGAAAGCTGAATACGTTGTCGGCAGTCCAAAATTACGTGTTGACACTTAATCTTACTATGTCCTACTGCTTAGCTATACATGTTTAACGATTTAGAGCGTTGATGTTCTGTGCAGCCATAAAATTTTACATTCCAGAGGACAATTGTTCCTGGCCCATACTTCGAAGGCTATCTGTTACCAGTATTTGATTTATAACAAAAAACTTCAAATAGTTATAGTACTTCCATCCTTCTTTTACTTTTGACTGTTACAAATCAGAGGACAATTGTTCCTGGCCCTTCATATGATATGGCATTTTATTTGGAGCATGACATTTTTCTTATTCTTCTCATATTTATAGCAAATAAATCAGGTTACCATGATTGTAACCTTGATTGCAATGATAGATAGGTTTGTGAATTTGACCGTAAGAATGGGGCTTCAGATATGATTTAATCAGGGTGGAAAGAGTGCAGACAGCCATATCGCTTCGGATAGGTGACGAATCTCGAAATAAGATTGTGTGGGCAGTAATCCTGTCTTTTTCAGAGGATGAATCTCATTTACCATATTTTTCCCTTCCATACAGAAATTGCCCTATGATCATATCTGTCCATTGTAGATTGTTCACTGTTCAGTTTCTTGGAGGGTATACTGACTAATCCAAAGTTATCTAGACTTCTATTCTGGTATCCACTATTTCCTTAATGTGTTAGCTGAGGTACCAAAGACAATTCGATCAAATAGATGTCATTGGTATTGCATTTCCATGCTATATAGATCGACCTACTACTTGGTTTCCCAACAAACAAGGTAAGTTGTTTACCACTGACAGTGGTGGGTTCAATGCAGACATCATGCATTCCTGCTCAAGCCTTAGGCAGAAAACCTGTAAAACTATCCTGTACTAAATGTAGCATACTTTGCCAGTTAATTTAAGATTGATAGTAGCGCCCCACATTCCAGAATTTCCCAATACTTGATTGCTCAAGCCTTAGGCAGAAAACCTGAACTTTGTCCACATTTCACCTTTTGGTTTGCATAGTTCTTCAAGCTTCATGACCGATCATTTGGCCATGAGCTTCAAGCACAAAAAACCATCAGATATGATGGTTCTTATTTTGTACATCAAAATACACAAAAATGGAGGACTTATTTTTTGTGGGTACCAAAAGAACAAAGAAAACTTCAATATCTTTATTGTTACATATGTGTGCTCATTAGTAGCAGTTATCCCAAAAAAGTATATTTGCTTAGTCCTCAAGGACGTGCTTCCTTGATGTTACATTGATTCACAGAACACATGCTTAAAAGCTTTAGTACATTCTTCATCGATTCTAATAGACACCATTTTTGTGTACACATATGCTTTGTGCTTTCGTTCATGCCAACCTGGAAGCCCTTACTTTTTGATGGCCCTTCACCCTTGCATTAACACCCCATCAGTTTTTGTCCCCAAATTTTGGTTTCCTTCATGCCGTGGCCACATAATCTACTTTTTGTTTCTGTTCAATTTCAAGCATTCAAGTCCTACAAAATTATGAGAAGGAAGCAACCCTGGGCAATTGCATTGCTTCTGCACCACTTTCCATTTCGCTTCCTGATTCAGATTTGAGGACCATGAAAGGCCACTGATCAAGGATTTGTGTTTTAATTTTGCTTCAAATTTCATATACATGTTGTATTCAGGCACCCTCATTGAGATTATCCTTTTTTAGCAGGTTTCAACAAGCAAAACCGTACCCAAGATACACTTCATCGTTGGATACAAAAATGTAAGAATACTATTTTAAGGAACAATTATGATTTTTGTTTCTAAGTTAAATGTGATTTACGAACCTCTAGCTGTGGTTGCTGCAGTCAGGTAGGCGCCGGCGTTGCTGTGCTCATCGTCCGCAGCAGGCTGACCATGTGCCTCCCGCCACCGATTAGCCTTCGCTGTTTGCTCCCCCAGTGAGACCATCTGACTCCATGGTATGGTGATGTCCCTCATCTGATCCATTCGTGTGCTTCTTGGTTAGGTTTAATGAATTTCCCATTCTTGAGGTTCAACTGACGGTGTCTTCCTATTTGCATACCGCTTATAAGTTGTTTCCCATTTGATGTTATATTCCTGATTTTGGCTAGGTTTCTGAATCGGCGGTGTTTTCCTGCTTGGATTTGGTATGTTTCTGGTGATGACGTCATACCACAAGAAGGACACGCGGGGTGTCCTGGAGAACACGGCGACATTGCTGAACAAAATGGAGCTCATGAGAGAAATGCAAGAAGACGTTTTCAGCTCTTCCTCACAATTGTAAGATTGGTGAAGAATTGAAGATATGTGTGCAGGGTCATGAAGGATTAGTTGCAGCCATTTTACTCAACATATGTCTGTCTTGATTCCAAGATGGAAAAAATGACATCAATGGACTACTAGATAATTTACTTCAGTTCGATATTACATCTTTGGCCATTCCACCAGGAATGCATGTCATTCATTTAACCAACTTATATTTACATTACAAAACGAAAGAGTCCAATGCATCGTAGGATAAGAGGCTTACAGCTGCAACGGGCGCGGCGAAGCGCGCCATCCTTCCTAGTGATCTTCACCTTGCCTAGGTTGCAAGTACGTTCATCCACATCGCGCCCTGTAACAAACTTAAGGCGTCTAGATTTATTGTAACTATCAGTAATACAAAAATATAGCAATAGTTCTTCACCAATTGTGACAGCTACTATATGACGACTTAACAAAACAGATCCACCACTTCCAAATTCCGTCTTGGTGCCAGCCACTTGACTGTCATAGAGAACCATTTTTCTTGCACCACTTCTGGAAGTGGAAGCAAATATTCTGCCAATGAAAGTAGATTTGCCATTCAAAAAGTTGACTCCAATAGGAGCTTCCAAGGCGGAAGGAGCAGGCATGCACACCATATCCACTGTGCTTAGGTAACTTTGTAGTGAATAAGTGAGGGGTACATCAGGAGTATCGTTACAGGCAGTGCGCACTTTCAAACCTTTGCTGAAATCTAGGTCAACAGCCTCATCATCCCAAATTTTCAGATGAAACTCAAAAATACATATAACCTCTGCTACCAAGTGCTCGATATGGCCCTGTTAAAGCTAGCATACGATTCTGCAAACAATTTTAGGGGAAAACAATGTAAGAACCGACATAAAAAGAAAATCAACCAAATGTAGTTCAGACCATATCATAGGTTATGTCAGTATCACGAGAAATTTGGCTAGATACCACACAAAATATGAGCTCATGAGATGGGTTCACTTAAATCCAGGACGTCACAAATTACTTTGACAACTTCAGCCTCATCAAAAAAATTTACGCTGGACAATATACTTAAAAACATGTCTAAAAAATTTTACTAAAGGAAAAAAAATAGAAAAAAAAGCATAGGCCCCAACCGCTGTCTCACATGGCGGTTGGGTAACTGCCATATGAAACGGTGGTTGGAAACGCAGGCCGTGGGCTGACCCATTCGACTTCTCGTCCACCGACCGATATACTAGATGCATAGGAAGCCTCCTCGTACCAATTCGTAACCCTAAATCCTCTTCTGGAAGCCGCCCGCCGCCGCATCGCCGCTCAGCAACTCCCGCACACCTCTCGCCGCCTCTCCTTGCCGGCCGCCGGTCTGCAGAGTCCTCTCATCGGTAAGGTAGGCACCTCATCATCACCTTACGGATCCTTGCCGGCCGGCCCTTGTAATTTAATTTCCCCATCTGCTGTCTCATCAAGGTCGTCGCCATGTCCGCCGCCGCCGCCGGTGCGTTCCCCAAGTGGGTGATGCTGGAGCGCCACCTCTTCCGCAGGGACGACGACAAGTCCTTCCCCGACGACACCGAAGCACCCATCAAAGCGTCCGGCACCACCTCCTGGGGAGCCGACTTCCGCATCGCCTTCTCCCTCGCCAAGCCCCCGCAAATCTCCTGCCTCTACGCGCACATGCCGGGCTTTCCAGGTCCCGACAAGGAGAAGCCCTTAGCCATGCTGGCGACCCACCGCCAACTTGCCCTGCTCGTCGTCTTCACCAACCATCCTTCTCAAGGTTTACTGAAGAACTACGTCATCTTCAGAGCCAACAAGGACAAACCTTCCTCATCCTCGCTTACAGTGCTCCCGCCTTGTACCTTGCCCCCGTTTGATTATTCCCGCAGCGATTTCCGTCTACCTCGACCATCTAGTCGTTCTCGTGATCCTGCTCCAGACTGGCTGCCGGATCTGGATATGAGATCCTTAGGCCTATGGTGCGGCGGGGACAGAGAGGAGGAGTTCGTGGTGGCAGAGCTCACTCCTTACGTGCCCACCGATGGCCGCAGGTGCATTAAGGCCTTCGCTGACATCCGCTTGCTGCGCTCCTCCACCACCGGCGATCAGCTTGGCTCCCGCAACTGGGAGCCCCTTCGTTTGCCGATCCCGTCCATCACCAACAATGATGATCTCCGGAAACTCATCTGCTGGCAGACCGCCGCAGTCATCCCCTTCCAACGATGGCTGTGCTGGGTCGACTACCACCAAGGCATCATCTTCTGCGATTTGTCCAACAAAGACAACAAAGACAGAGACAAAGATACAGTACGCGTCAAATTCCTCTGGTTGCCTTTGGACGTGGACACCAGCAAGAAGCCCCGCCAGGACGTGCCCATATTCCCTCAAGTAGACATTGACGATGACGGGATCGACCAACCCGCACGCTGCAACATGTACTACGGTGGAGTGTCCGTCGTCGACCATGGCCGTTTGCTCAAGTTCGTCTATATCAGACGCCATGATGGCCTTGACTATGGAGCCCTCAAACCCGGCACTGGCTTTACCATCACCTGCCACACCCTTGTGGTAGGCGGCGGCAGCATGGGGTGGAAGAAGGATGATTACACTGTCACCTCTGATGAGCTCCCTGAGTACCTCCAATGTGGCGGCGTGCCCATATTCCCTCAAGTTGACATTGAAAGGCCACATGTAGTGCACTTCCTTTTCCTTGAGTTTGGATTAGCCTACGAGAAGATGTCGCTGCTCTCCATTGACATGAGCACCAAGACCGTGGAGTCATTTTATCTGTACATGGATGGGAATGAGTTCATGCAAAGCGGCGACAATGACTGCCTTCAAGGCCTTGACGCAGACTTTGTCATAGCAAAGAGCTTGTCTGGGGCTAACACGCCCTTCCTCCTTTGTGAGTTCCCCAGGTTCTGCTGTCAGGTATGTAATATTTGCTGCTGCCCTTTTCTAAATATAACTCAATAGATTTTGATTCTGCCAGCAAGTTTATGTCCATGGCTTCAATCTTGCATTGTTGGCATTTCATATGCTGTAGTGTGACCTCTCTTTCTCCAACCTGAAGAATACTAGCGTAGCCTGTAGCATACTAACATTTGTGCTTTGAAGTTGGAACATAAGAGCTGCCTGCCAATATGTGCCTTCTTTTATATGCTGTTGGAAAGTACTAGCAGTTGGAACTCAAGAATACTACCATATTACCTTCAATATTGTCTATAATGTTCTGTTTCTTTTGTTTTTTTTGGCAATTTCTTTCCTAAGTACTCCCTCCGGTTTGGAAGTCGTTTTGGACAAGGTTTGAGTCAAATATTGGGAATATAAATCATGAATAACATTTAAGTCGTTGAGTTTGTAAATGTGAAAATTATATGAATAGATTGGTCTTGAAAATTACTTTTATAAAAGTATACATATATAAATTTTTAAGAAAGCGAAAGGGCCTCTAGATGAGTTGGTTAGATGGCCTCAATAGCACTCCTCAGGTCCTGGGTTCGACTCCCCGTGGGAGCGAATTTCAGGCTGGGTTAAAAAAACCCCCTCGTTTGTCACCACATCAAAGCATAGGTCAAGGCCCGGCCCAGGTCGTAGCCATGGTTGGTTTGGGCACTCCTACCGGGGGTAGTTGCAGCAGCCATCAGCCCGGTGGGTCGTCTCACAAGGGTTACGGGCCCCTATGTAAGGGTGGGGCAAAGGTTCGGGGGTTTTCTCGACCTGCGTGCGAATGTCTTCTTCTTAAATGCAATGCCCGGGGGGCGGCTTGCCCCTCGCAGATCGAGTTTTTTTTTAAATTTTTAAGAAATATTTTTATAGAAAAGAGAAGTCAAAGTTGTGCTTTGGTGACCGTGTCGCTGTCCTAAACGACTTTCTTTACCAAACCGGATGGATGGAGTATTCCATGAAGCGCCGCCTTTGCATTGCTAAGCCTTCTTTCCGTCACATTACAGAAGCCAGTTTAATATGAACATCATCCATCTAGTTCGTTTTTAATTCGTCACAGTATTTATTTATTGCAGGAAGAGGAAGCATAGGGACTGAGTCGCTTCCTGCCAATACTTCATCAGGCTTCTGTCCTGCTCGTCAACAAAACTGGAGCGGTTTCATGTTGTGGCCTAGGAAGCATCTATCTTATCTTATGGACTTTCATGCTGTATGAACGGAGAAGTTCGTCATGTGTCCTACTGTTTAAGTACAATCTTTAATTTGTGTCATTGTGTGGATGTGCCACTTGGTTCTTGAACTTGCTTGTGTTATGCCAAGTCTGTATGTGAAGTTTAATCTCTTAGTTTGCATATGTTTTCGGACGCACCAACACGACTGCTTTGTAATCTTTTGGCAGCCGCTGCCGAGATGGCCAGATGGGCTTCCCCTCACTAGGCTGTGTTTGGTTACCTGGCTTGGACTCAACTGGGGGTTTCAGCCATGGCTAGATCAGACTAGCCTGGCCTTTTAAGTTTATTTATGTTTGGTTAGCTGTCTTTGTACAATGTGTGGTCGCCTTTTCTTCAACACTAGAACATGGCACGCGCTTTGCGCGCGCTATGAGGTTAGCAACAATTGAAATATGAATGGCACTCATTTTCTACTACTAAAAGACAGTATATTTTTTTGAGCGAACAAAAGACAGTATATTTTATAAACATGTCAAAGCACATTCACAATTTCAAGGTAATGCGTTAGATCCAGAGAAATCAATCGTCAAAGTAACGAATGAAGATTAATTTCATTCTCAACTGGTGTGCTTATTCATGACTGGATTTCGTGCGTGCTTATAACAAACTAACACAGTGATGCCTGAAGATAGCCAGAAGGCAAACAAAATTTATTTATAATCAATACATAGTTGTGGAGCTGTTGTAGCACTGTTAACAACTGATACATCAGAATTCAGAAGCTTTTAAGGATCGTAGAGCAGCCGAGCAGATAACCAAGAGTACTGGGCTATCCACGCTGCTCTCACCCTCAACCTGCCTCTTGCAAAGCTCCTTCCCTTCTACAAAACGTTGAAAGGCTCCCTCATGGTGGGAAAGCTTTCAAAGTGCCATCCTTAACAGGGAAAAAATTATATATAAAAAGGGCGTACCCAGTGCCGTAGGCTTCCCGCACCGTGCGGGGTCTGGGGAAGGGTTGTAATAGCGCTCAAACCTTACCCGCATAAATATGCAGAGGCTGGGGCTTGAACCCGGGACCTTCCGGTTACAGACGGTAGGCTCTACCGCTGCACTAAGCCCGCCCTTCAGGGAAAAAATTATATATAAGGAGAAATAAATCTATTCCAAAATAATGTAGAGTTATCTTGAGAAGGCATAGACTTAATATAACTTAAACATGGTACCTTCTCCCCCACACAGAATTGCATCATGGAAGGTAATATCTAGCAAAAATCAATGTTAGATAGTGGAGATTTTTGGAAAGAACAAATGGTATTAATTTTACAACATCCTCCAAGTAAGCAAGTTATCAAACACCTATCATCTGATAATCTAAGAAAGATGCTCATAAAGAAGCGTGCATGAAACACTTTGATTTTCCATACGCAGATTGCAAAAAATATCCATCACCATGCAGTCATACAGATCATAGCAATTGACTTCATTCCCCATATTAGATTGCAGAAAGTAAAGATGTACTGAAAGTCTGGAACTTAACGAAAGAATAGAAAAAAAACACTTACAGGAAAAATTATGTGTGTCACCTATCACTTACTATGGTCCCTGTAAAGTCGACATCCAATTACGTGGAAAAATGTATCAGCAGATCATTGTAGAAGATGGTGCGAAGTAGAAAACACATGAAAAATCCTGGCATCACCACAATGGAAAATCTAACCTTTTAAACAATTAAGCCTTTGACTGTTCATTCATCGAGCACATGACCATTGACCACTTGACCAGGATACAGTTTCAATATTTTTCCTGTAAGTGTTTTTTTCGACACACATAATTGGATGCCAAAAGGCTGAATTGGTTAAGCATTTTGATCTCCTACTCTAATCTGCATTCTAGACCATAAATTGTAATCCTTTGACCACAACTCAATGTACTCAAGCTAAACAGTGTCTCATCAATAGCATTGAACAATGGCAACTACACTGAAATCATTCAGCTCATGTCAATCCCTATCAACTCTAAATATGCTAAGAATGACTGATAGAGAAATCATCAAGCAAAAATGAAAGGGAAAAACATATCTTGTGGCCTATTTCATCGAACACACTGAGGGCACACATCAAAATAAGGACCTGCATCTTTCAGAAGATAAAACCACCTCTCTTGAAAGTAATGATTCACCAGTGCAGCTGCTAGACTTTAACTCACATATTCCACTCTTCTGCTACAAGTTGCCACACACCATGGATTTGGATTAGGACTGGAATGCAATGGAGGTCTGAAGAGGATTGAGATGGGTAAAATCATTGACGTCTGTGAAGGATGTTACCTGGGTCCTGCAGGCTAGCGGAAGGTGTTGACGCTCAAATGCAGACACACCTAGCACCACTGGACTGGTTTAGAGGTCTCTGATATGGAGACACGGAGCAACGACAGGATGAGAAGAGGTGGTGACAGACATTTACCTGAGCAATTAATGGTTTATTTATAGTTGGGTATCTGTCCCGTTGCACTGAATTTTCATTTGGTATGCCATGGTCTGATGGTGGTGGCTTAATTAGCTAGCTTTTCATTTGTTAGTATATGATTATATTTTCCTGCAGATCTGTTTTTTTATATTGATCTAGATACTTTGTCGCAGTTCATCATTCAATTTGGTTGAGACACTAATATTGGCTCAAATCTTGATTATTACTTCTTGAAATCTACCTTTTACACTGCATCTGTTTTTGAAATAATATTCGTCCTGTCAGTTTTCTTTTTAACCAATTAATGTCTGCGCCCTAGTCTAATTGGTCGGATGTGACACATAGTCTATGCTCCGGTATAGCTAGCATTTGATATAATGGTTTCTGTTCCATCAGTATTTCCCTGCATACGAAGAGCTCGATCAAATTCTTTCTCTTTTTTTTTTGTTCTGGCTTGGCAGGATGGACACTTAAATTTTAGCAGACGTCTAGCTGATGGGCTATTTGTACAACAAAATTCTTGGCAAACATCTTTGCCTGATATACTTAATGATATGTTTCCTGCAATTCCTCCTCTGTAGTATGGAAGATGGCAGCATTGAATTCTATTCTCTGATCTGATCACAGCTTTGGATAATATATTGATCTGTTGCGGTACTGTATCTCCTCACTGTATTATCCAAGGTGGATTCCTAGAGGCTGGAGCTCTACTAACCCTGTTGGTAGGCCCCAGCCGAGGCACCAAATGGCTGCAGGCATGGTCCACGCTCGTGCTACTCATATCCCATTGGCAGTGGGCATACCATTGCCGCAGCTTTGCATACAAGACAGCGAGCGGGTATGGAGCAGCTGTGTCGTGGTGCCAGTGCCGAGCAACAAGAAAGCATGCTTGGTACACTAAAAAACTTATTCAACCTGGTACACTAAAAAACTTATTCGTTCTTGTTAACTCTGTAGGTGCTGAACTACTGATTACTCATAGTGTGGCCCGCCGTCCATGAGCAGTGGTCACCGGGGCTGCATTCGGTGCTCCATCTCACGCTGATGCTGCCAAAGTCAAGATTATTGGCTTACAATCTGAGCAAACAATTATTGAGCTCATAGGGAGCAGCTCAGGAATGCATGAATGACATACAGTAGTCATTTTCTTTTGTAATGGCACATTTTATTAATAATAGTTTATCTGTTTCTGCTCATATGTTATTTTCGGTTTTCCAGTGCAATTTTATTCTGCGCACTGTGTTGTATCAAATGTCATTCGCGAGATGCATACGCATGTCATTCTATTTTCTGTTTTAATCAGTTGGTTTACACGTACAGTACAGGACCATGATTATTCTAATTTATAGTGGCAAAAGGAACGGACAAACATTCAACCGGAATAGTTCTTTCTGACAAGAAATGTAGACACATATTATAAGAACCCAATATATTTTATTGTATCTTTCCTCTAACAGGACATCTGCACGCAGCCTTTTCCGGTCAGAGGATATTGCTAGGCAGTAATTTTCCGGTCGCGGCCATCGGCTTTCCGGTCATATATCTCTCCCTGCAGCCTTTTCCGGTCAGCGGATGTTGATAGGCAGTAATTTTCCGGTCGCGGCCACGGCTTTCCGGTCACAGGAGGATTTTTCCGGTCACAGGTTCAATTTTTCGGTTACGGGAGCATTTTTCCGGTTCTGGTGGCCCTCAGTAGGTCTTGCTCGGGGGCGCTGGCGCGTTAAATACTTATTTAGCGCCCGTGTTAAATAGCGCCTACACACGTATATAAACGTGCATGCATAGTTATTGAAAAAAGCAAAAAAAAATAGCAACCGGTGCTAAAGGCCCTGCCTCCCCCGCTACGGTGGCATGCCTGTCTGTAACCGGTGCTAAAGGTGTCTTTAGCACCGGTAATTCCACCCGGTGCTAATGGCTACCCCTTTAGCCTCGGTTGGCTTGCACCGGTTGGGATACCCGGTGCTAAAGCCGGTTCCCAACTGGTGCAAATGTCGCATTTTTTGGTAGTGGTCGTTCCTGCTGAATTTTATTGACTATGACAAAACAAAAATGTGACGAACAGCAAGCAACAAAATGGCGTCGTTCCTGCTGAATTTTATTGACTATGAGAAGGGCCCGTACAGCCAGCCCTTGGCAATGTGGCCGTAGGATGCCCGGTCGTAGCGAGCGAGAGCCTAGCTGAGACTGACCATGTATGTTTCTCGGCGTGAAGGACGAAGTAGCCCTCGCCGTACGGGATAAAGTCGTGCGCCTCAGATGGAGGCCGGAACGCGAACTTGCCCACGATGAACAGCTCACGGCACTCAGGAGATGATGGGCCGCCTCAGGGATTAAAATTCACGATCAGAGAATCGTTGGTGAGACAAGAGGAAATGATCCAACGGTAAATGCTGCATACGCGTGCTCGACCAAGGTTTGGCTAAATACACGCGGATTGGGGAGCAAACTACTACTAGTTCGACGTTTTGATCAGGTCCTGGTTCAGTCATGGACACAAATCACAACTCACAACGTCATCGAATTGAACTTTTTTTTCATTTAGGAATATAAGCATCTTTTCTTATTACACCGATGGAAGAATATACAATGGCTGGCAGTATTCTTCTAGTTCATGTATCCACGACAGTTAGGGGCTTTGCACAAGCATGGAACCCTGCAATCTTCCGACTCATCAGGGTCAAACAAGTAGTCATACCTGCACGTAAAGACAGGGAAAAGGTATATCAGAAGATGACACAGTATCCTTCAGGATTTCATGTTAATGAAATTGTAAAAAGCAATACGTCAGTTCTTCTCCAGCAGAGACATCTCTCTTGGCAATAAGAATGATCTGGCTCCTGTCATCACTGACTGTCATAATCCTTGCATAGCAGTTAGGCATACACTGCAAGGGTGAAAAGAAGATTTGGTTGTCGTTTTGGTGGAATGCGTCATATGGCAAGATTCGAATATGAAATATGAAGGTTTACCGAGTGATTAATTAGACGTGCTATGTTTCCTTTCTCTGTTGCATCAATCACAACATCTTCACTTATCTTGAAAAGCTGCAGCACAGAAGTAAAAAAGAGAATGAAATGCCAGAAAACCAAATCATTGAATGGATACAATACATCTAGTGTTGATTACAAATGAAAGGGTGTATCGTGTATTCAACAAGTGACTAGAAACTAACGTGCGGCCTTGCCGCACGGACACAAGGAGATTTAAGTGTAGAGAACCAGTTGTAAATTAGGCCAATATACGGCCTATTGTAGAAATATGGATTGTTCGAACAGCTGCTCTATAGAACTCCCAAATAGTTGCATTGGTCTTTGTTATGTTCAAACTGTCTTGATCATGAAGAATAGCTTCGTCTGGAAAAACAAAACGATCAGAAAGAATTCTACGCCTTGATATTGAGTTAAGACATATAGAATAATTAAAATGAAATAATTATCAGTAGTAAGGAGGCAAGAAGTATGAAAACTCTTGAAAATGCATACTGGTTAGTTGCACACTTTTATTTTAAAAAAGGTAGGAAAAGCTCTAGAATTCACCTTTGCGCTCAACGAAATGTTGTAGCTCAAATGGATCAGTGTTTTTTCATATGCATATTACCAGTGAGATAAGCTTTACCTACATCTAATTCTTGCTGCATTAACTCTTGTTTCATTGCTGCATTTGCACTGCAATTCACGAATCACGATTTTCCATTTCCTACGGGTACATCTGTACCTACTGCTTAGGTGAAAAAAAATGGGAAAGCTTCTAGCTGACAGCAAACGCACAGGATTGAACTGAAATCATATACCTTTTGGAAAGAAGTGCAAGTTCGTGTGATTGCACAATTGGGAAAGATCCACCCAATTTGCTATTAACATGAGGTATATCCATTCTGCCGACTTGATTAGCCTTTGAATCTTGGAGAACAAAAAGCAGAAGAATAAACCTGCTCATAAGTTAAATCATCAGATCAAAATTACATTGGAATAACGAGGCATAGAAAGGAAATGGATATCCTGCAATTATGGAACTTTGAGCATCCACAAATAAAAAACAAAGAGGAGCTGCACCCTTGATCTCCAATTTTGTCGTACGGTTTTCTCCACCTTGCAGCGCAGCAGGAGCAGCAATAGACAATTGAAAGACATTGGAGGATCATGCAGAGTGCAGAACTGCAGATGGGTGTAGAAAGGCTCACCATTTGTAGGCATACTTTTTTGGCCAGCAGTTAAATGAACTAATATTAAAAAAACTGGCAGAGGAAAAAGGAAACAAAAGACAGAGGAAACTAATGAGTTAACATGTAGTTGGTGGCTATTGCTTAAGCGGGCAGCAGGAACATTACAAAGTATGAAAAAATACTGAACTGTTTAGTATCACGTTCTTTTGTCATGTAAAATTACATTGAGATTCTCATTTGTTGACTATCATCACTTGAGAATACTTAAAGTTGCAAATCTGTCTCTTCAGTGGAGTGCAAACTGTGCACAAAACATATAGTTAACTTCGTAGCTCATGGGTCGATGCTTTATGAAGTTGTGGTACGGAGGGGGTATACCCCTTTGAGACGAAAATTCACAACATGGTACATGAACCAAGGAGTGTCGGGTCGATGACCCCGGAACGTGGTAGGGAAGAGTCAAGGAAAACAAAAGAAAGAGAGAAAGGGAGAAAAGAAAACGGCTAGAACGGCTGCCAATTACTGTGCTTTACAACCCTCCTCCGCCTTGCTTTAGTCTCATCATGCATGCCTCATGTTGGAGCTTCTCCATGGCGACCTCCAGGACCCATAGCCTTGATCCAGAGTCTATGACCCTACGGGGTGGAGACGATGACCCATAGTGACCCCGACCCATGAATTGGGACGACGTTCCCGGGTCGTGGAACGTGCCACCGACCCCGTTTCCTGTTACTATGAGCACGCCCCATCCATTTCGAGATAAAAAATGCCACGTTCAGCAAGGAAAGCCTCCTCAATTGCTGCACGGAATTGGCTTGGTCTTAGCTTATAGAGAGGCTGTCCTTGAAACCTGAGAGAACAGAGGAGCCTCAGATACAGTCCAAGTTAGCCAACAATCCTTTGTAATCTGTTCTAAAGGTTCTAAATTCTATATCCTACGTTCATGAACCGTTAGCCAACAAAAAGGAACGGGTGTAATGCTTAACCAAGAAATGATTAATTATCCTGCCATGCCCGCCAGCAGAGTAACTGAAGAACATGACACGGCGGGCGCCAAGAATGCAGGAGTTAAGCACGACTTCTGGCGCATTTTAGTTATCTGTTCGGTGGTACTTTATATCTTTAAGTTGTGGATTCAGTGAACCAAACTGCCAACAAAAAAGGGACACCGAGGATTTCTTAAGCAAGAAACGGTTAATTACCCTGCCATGCCCGCCACTGGAGTAACCGAAGAACATGACGCAGAGGGCGCCAGGGACGCAGGAGTTGAGCACGACTTCCGGCGCATGCTGCAATGGGTCAATCACCAGCGCAGGCCAAGCCGGTCACTTCTTCCCGGACCTCGCCCAGCACGAAATCCTCTGGCCAGTAGAAATCCTCTTTCTTGTCGCCGCCATGCGCTTTACTTGGCCCGCCCGCCGCCCTCGTCTGCACTAGCCGGCCGGTGCCGCTCTCATGAGTCATGACCCCGATCGTCTGCCTCCTCCTCTAAAGCTTCTTTCTTTACCGGCCTCGCCGGTTTTTGTCCTCTTCGGGGTGGGGAGCGAGCCCCTTTTTATCACTTCCCCCCGTTGCCTGCAATTTGGCAAAGTGGGGCGTGCACTGAAACACCTCCATTGTCGCTGCTGCCGTCATTTGGATTGGAGCACAGCTAGCCTAGCTCACGCACGCCCTCAACAACCCAGCCCACCCCACCCGCGTCGTGACCTCACTCCTCTTGTTCCTTGTGTTTATCTATATCTACTACTCGCAGGTACAGAGAGGCCGCGCGCTAGAGCAGACCAAGCTGTGAGTGACTAGGGAAGGATCCCCCGGCCGGAGAGGTGTGACCGACGAGATGCCGGAGAAGAAGGAGGAGGAGGGCGGCGCCGCGTTCTGCGGCGAGGCGGTGATCGCCGAGTTCGAGGCGCTGACGCGGGACGCCGCCGCGGTGCAGCGGGAGACGCTGCGCCGGATCCTCGCCGACACCGAGTACCCCCGGGGCCGGGGCCTCGCCGGCCGCACCGTTGAGGACGGCAAGGCGCTGCAGTTCATCTACGGCAGCCGGCAGTTGATGACCAAGGGCGGCATGACGGCGACCACCAACGTGTACCAGAGCGAGGAGTTCATGCCCACCATTCGCAGGTACTCCATTGTTACACACTTTTCCTTGTACGTTTGTTGTCGTGCACGGCATATGATAGATAGATGATGCTTACGTTTGCAAGGCAGATCGACGACTTGTAAAATTTTGACTAATATCTATCTATCTATCCTTAAAACATCTGCTAGTACGTACTGTTCTGGTTTTACTTGAACAAACAAATGCCGTTTTCTTTTCAAGAGACATCATCATTTTAGAAACGAAAGTAGCACGGATGGCAGTTGTTGTGCTGAGGGAAAGACGGACGGGAACGGATACGCAAGGATGCGCCGTGATGGCTGGGATACGAAGCGCTTCCCAGAGTACTCATACGGAGGAGAGATTAGGTGGGCAACGCGAGGCGTGTGAATGCGCTGTCGCCGACCCACGCGGTCCCCCGGCACGTTCCGTGTCGTGTCACGATCAGGCGCAAAGGGCCACGCACTACGCAGCCGCTTTCGGTGGAGTGGGGGGCAACTTTGTCGCCTATAATACAATACCGTCGGGTCACGGGGCGTGTTGGCCTTTTGCGTCGTCCAAGAAGATGCGAACGAAACAATTTCCTACTCTTGTGGCTGGTATCGAGACTGACAATCGCGAGGCGCAGCCGCGTTAATTACGCCGCGTAGCCTAGCACGCGAGCGGGCGCTTAAATATCGGCATTAATATCCGGCCCCACCTCGAGTTTTGCTTTGACACGTCTCTTGGCGTGCCCGTCGTGCTATAAAACTGGCAGGGTACCCTCACGTGCGTTTCCTCTCGCAATCTCTTTCCTCGTTCAGGCCCTCTTTCCTCCCACAATAGTCAGGCGTTGGTGGCGTCGTGTGCAGTGCGGTTGTCGCCGCCGGCGAGCCTTCGATGGATGGCGTCGTGAAGGAGAACACGAAGGCGGCCGGCTGGCCTGCCTTTCCGGAGCTGAAGAGGTGTGCTGGCCTGCCTTTCCGGACGGCTGTCTGTCTCTCCGGCTGGCCGGCCTCTTTGAAGGTGAAGAGGATGAGGAAGATGTGCGTAATTACTCTTCCTCTTCCATCTCGTTTTCTTCCATCCCTGCCACAAAAATCGCAGCATTCCCATGCGGATGGATGTGTGTAGTGAGTGACTGCGTGGCTTGCCAACGACGAAAGTCGCCGCGTCGCTGGTCCAACGCTTTGGTCCGGCAGGCCCGGTACAGGTCCGGTACAGATCGGCAGGCCCGGTAAAGGTCTCCACGGGACTCAAATGGTTACCCAAATATCCAAATTAACCGCCAGACTCATACGGTCGTTCCCCCACCGCCGAGTTCCTCACCACACCTCGCCTCCCCCGACCATCATCGCATCGCCTTCGAAAATTTCAAAACCCCTCAATCCCTCGGAGCTACAACCACTACAAGATTAATTGGACGCACATACGATGCTGCTCAACAAGGAATTGATCATAATTGGTCATCGTAGAAATATGAAGCAAGTCTGCATGTGTAAAAATGTAAAAAGCTGGACAGGGTTAACTCTTCACTCATCATAGTTCATCTCATCAGGTCTACCAAAGTAGACTACATAAGACCAAAGTATTGATGACCGAACCATCATCATTCAACTGAATCATAACTCATGAGGTCTACCAACTATAGACAAACAGCAAAACGCTGCACCGCAGCAACAAAAGAACCCATATCATCAGGTCTACCAAAGTTGCCTACATAAGACCAAAGTATTGATGACCGAACTATCATCACTCAACTCATCATAACTAATGATGTCTACAGTGCAGCAACAAAAGAACACAGAAGACCTACACTAATGAGGTCTACACGCTGCACCGCAGCAACAAAAGAGCACAGAAGAGCTACAGCAAAGTCACAGCAGAACCACCTGTATCAGAAGAAGTCTCAACAGCAGAACCACCTGTATCAGCATCCTGTATCAGGATAAGTCTCGAGATCAAACCAGACCAGTAATACGCATCAGATGGTAATGATGTCCCATCCTGTTAAGGTGGAACTGAATGACACCAACTACTCTACCAAATCTGACCCTGACCACAAGTTCTGAGCTGCTTGTAGAGTAGTCAAGTTTCTGACGGTTCCAGGTTTTACGTCCAGCGTCCAAAGCCTCCCTGCGGTGAGCATGGCGATTCCTTAAGAATGTCAGCAGCTTTTGCCCATCAATCACATCCACCTCGAACGCTGTGAGGCCAGTTGGATCTGAGCTAACCAAATTGACTTGAGCTAGGGCAGCCAGTTGAGCAGCAGTGATCTGAACTTGACCTTGGGCATTGTGGGGGACCCGGTAGGTACGGCTCAGGTTCTTGAAGTTATACGTCTCCATCAAAAGACTATTGCCACTTACTAAAGTACGCCAATCATTACCATGGAAATCTTCAATGATTGCAGCACAAATAGTGTGGTACTCGGCATCACTTACCTTGCTATCGAGATAATCTTTGTATTCCTTGAAAATTGCTGAAAAAGAAATCAGTGGTGCCAAACTTGGGTGGATAGCATAGATACACCGGTCCAACCGGTTGTGATGACTGATAAGGTGGAGCAGCTGTCTGATATCAGGAGGAACTGTGGTTCCTAGAACAGACATTCAAACAAGCAAAATCAACCAATAATTCCAATACATTGTGTCTCGAAAATAAAAACAAAAGCAACATGTAATACTAAATGTGGACGAAATTACAACGTATCAACATTGCACCTCTAAATTTCAATCCTAATTACAAGATGACTGCAATTACAACGTATCAAAATCAAAGCAACATATGGATTGCCACCAGGGCCTTGTTTAGTTTCTAAATTGCACACTTGAATTTCACTAAAAGGGCGTACCCAGTGCCGTAGGCTTCCCGCACCGTGCGGGGTCTGGGGAAGGGTTGTAATAGCGCCCAAACCTTACCCGCACAAATGTGCAGAGGCTGGGGCTTGAACCCGGGACCTTCCGGTTACAGACGGTAGGCTTTACCGCTGCACCAAGCCCGCCCTTCTGCACACTTGAATTTCACTATGAAAAAAAAATTCTCTTCACATCAAAATGCCAACATGTATGAAACCAACAACTAATTGCAATGATTGGACAATTATTCAAACAAAACGCTACAATGCCACAATTATGACGGTTTGAAACTAAAATGAGTGCAAGAGAAACACAATGAAGAAAGTTACATAACAAACATTTCTTTTACTATCAGGAGAAGCAAAGCAATGGAAACAAAAAAACATGGTGCTGACACTACTGAAAACAGAAAGATTAATTTGTTTACTTATGGTTACCAGCAGTCATTGATGTTGCAAATAGAGTATTTTTTTTGAATTGTAACATTACAAGCAACGAATCTAAACTTTGAAGGTACAAAGATCCAACATCAATGTCTTTCAATCACAGTCAATTTTTAAAATAACAGTCATCACAGCGTTCGAGGTGGATGTGATTGATGGGCAAAAGCTGCTGACATTCTTAAGGAATCGCCATGCTCACCGCAGGGAGGCTTTGGACGCTGGACGTAAAACCTGGAACCGTCAGAAACTTGACTACTCTACAAGCAGCTCAGAACTTGTGGTCAGGGTCAGATTTGGTAGAGTAGTTGGTGTCATTCAGTTCCACCTTAACAGGATGGGACATCATTACCATCTGATGCGTATTACTGGTCTGGTTTGATCTCGAGACTTATCCTGATACAGGATGCTGATACAGGTGGTTCTGCTGTTGAGACTTCTTCTGATACAGGTGGTTCTGCTGTGACTTTGCTGTAGCTCTTCTGTGCTCTTTTGTTGCTGCGGTGCAGCGTGTAGACCTCATTAGTGTAGGTCTTCTGTGTTCTTTTGTTGCTGCACTGTAGACATCATTAGTTATGATGAGTTGAGTGATGATAGTTCGGTCATCAATACTTTGGTCTTATGTAGGCAACTTTGGTAGACCTGATGATATGGGTTCTTTTGTTGCTGCGGTGCAGCGTTTTGCTGTTTGTCTATAGTTGGTAGACCTCATGAGTTATGATTCAGTTGAATGATGATGGTTCGGTCATCAATACTTTGGTCTTATGTAGTCTACTTTGGTAGACCTGATGAGATGAACTATGATGAGTGAAGAGTTAACCCTGTCCAGCTTTTTACATTTTTACACATGCAGACTTGCTTCATATTTCTACGATGACCAATTATGATCAATTCCTTGTTGAGCAGCATCGTATGTGCGTCCAATTAATCTTGTAGTGGTTGTAGCTCCGAGGGATTGAGGGGTTTTGAAATTTTCGAAGGCGATGCGATGATGGTCGGGGGAGGCGAGGTGTGGTGAGGAACTCGGCGGTGGGGGAACGACCGTATGAGTCTGGCGGTTAATTTGGATATTTGGGTAACCATTTGAGTCCCGTGGAGACCTTTACCGGGCCTGCCGATCTGTACCGGACCTGTACCGGGCCTGCCGGACCAAAGCGTTGGACCAGCGACGCGGCGACTTTCGTCGTTGGCAAGCCACGCAGTCACTCACTACACACATCCATCCGCATGGGAATGCTGCGATTTTTGTGGCAGGGATGGAAGAAAACGAGATGGAAGAGGAAGAGTAATTACGCACATCTTCCTCATCCTCTTCACCTTCAAAGAGGCCGGCCAGCCGGAGAGACAGACAGCCGTCCGGAAAGGCAGGCCAGCACACCTCTTCAGCTCCGGAAAGGCAGGCCAGCCGGCCGCCTTCGTGTTCTCCTTCACGACGCCATCCATCGAAGGCTCGCCGGCGGCGACAACCGCACTGCACACGACGCCACCAACGCCTGACTATTGTGGGAGGAAAGAGGGCCTGAACGAGGAAAGAGATTGCGAGAGGAAACGCACGCGAGGGTACCCTGCCAGTTTTATAGCACGACGGGCACGCCAAGAGACGTGTCAAAGCAAAACTCGAGGTGGGGCCGGA
This sequence comes from Echinochloa phyllopogon, assembly GCA_033239725.1. NCBI lineage: Eukaryota > Viridiplantae > Streptophyta > Magnoliopsida > Poales > Poaceae > Echinochloa > Echinochloa phyllopogon. The sequence goes on along the minus strand of BTCW01000009.1, from coordinate 868,474 downwards.
TATTAATGCCGATATTTAAGCGCCCGCTCGCGTGCTAGGCTACGCGGCGTAATTAACGCGGCTGCGCCTCGCGATTGTCAGTCTCGATACCAGCCACAAGAGTAGGAAATTGTTTCGTTCGCATCTTCTTGGACGACGCAAAAGGCCAACACGCCCCGTGACCCGACGGTATTGTATTATAGGCGACAAAGTTGCCCCCCACTCCACCGAAAGCGGCTGCGTAGTGCGTGGCCCTTTGCGCCTGATCGTGACACGACACGGAACGTGCCGGGGGACCGCGTGGGTCGGCGACAGCGCATTCACACGCCTCGCGTTGCCCACCTAATCTCTCCTCCGTATGAGTACTCTGGGAAGCGCTTCGTATCCCAGCCATCACGGCGCATCCTTGCGTATCCGTTCCCGTCCGTCTTTCCCTCAGCACAACAACTGCCATCCGTGCTACTTTCGTTTCTAAAATGATGATGTCTCTTGAAAAGAAAACGGCATTTGTTTGTTCAAGTAAAACCAGAACAGTACGTACTAGCAGATGTTTTAAGGATAGATAGATAGATATTAGTCAAAATTTTACAAGTCGTCGATCTGCCTTGCAAACGTAAGCATCATCTATCTATCATACGCCGTGCACGACAACAAACGTACAAGGAAAAGTGTGTAACAATGGAGTACCTGCGAATGGTGGGCATGAACTCCTCGCTCTGGTACACGTTGGTGGTCGCCGTCATGCCGCCCTTGGTCATCAACTGCCGGCTGCCGTAGATGAACTGCAGCGCCTTGCCGTCCTCAACGGTGCGGCCGGCGAGGCCCCGGCCCCGGGGGTACTCGGTGTCGGCGAGGATCCGGCGCAGCGTCTCCCGCTGCACCGCGGCGGCGTCCCGCGTCAGCGCCTCGAACTCGGCGATCACCGCCTCGCCGCAGAACGCGGCGCCGCCCTCCTCCTCCTTCTTCTCCGGCATCTCGTCGGTCACACCTCTCCGGCCGGGGGATCCTTCCCTAGTCACTCACAGCTTGGTCTGCTCTAGCGCGCGGCCTCTCTGTACCTGCGAGTAGTAGATATAGATAAACACAAGGAACAAGAGGAGTGAGGTCACGACGCGGGTGGGGTGGGTTGGGTTGTTGAGGGCGTGCGTGTGCGGCGTGGGCTAGGCTAGCTGTGCTCCAATCCAAATGACGGCAGCAGCGGCAATGGAGGTGTTTGAGTGCACGCCCCACTTTGCCAAATTGCAGGCAACGGGGGGAAGCAGTGGCGGAGCCAGCTTTTGCTCACGACTAGGGCCAAGTTCAGCCGTCGAAATGGCCGGGTATATGATATAATATAAAGTAATAGTAAAATGTGCAGTAAATGGTCTAAATTAGCAAAGAAGCTAATAAATATTTACTAATGTGACATCAGGTGCAAGGTTAAGGGGATCAAATCGATTCAATTTTGTTTGTGTACCACTAACTCTAGTTCCAACTATTTCTTGGCCTGTACTTTGAGATGGAGGTGGAGCAGATGCAGATGCAGCTATTTCTTGCTCTGGAAGTGGAACTGAAATTACAGATCTGAAATTGTAGTACCAAATTACAATCAATCAAACGATAGAAATAACCACCAGAGAAATGAAATTAGATGGCGCAGACGCGCAGCAGCTACATACCGAGCAGGGTAAGGGGATGAAACGAGGGGCAGGATCTCGAACTCGAAGCACCGCTCGTCGCTCGAAGAAGACCTGAAGCGCAGTTCTGATTGGGCGACGGGCGGGACTGCGGGAGGAGCGGGACCACGAGAGCGCGCGGGCGCCCGGCCGCCCGAGAGCGGCAGAGCTCCGGCCACTGCCTCCGGGTCGAGCGCGGCGGCGCCGGCGCAGGAAGCATCGCGCTCGCGGCTCGCGCGTCGCGACGTTGGGGACTCGGGCTGCGGGAGCGGGACCACGGCCACGGGAGCGCCCGCGCGCGGCAGAGCTCCGGCCACTGCCTCCGGGTCGAGCGCGGTGGCGCCGGTGCAGGAAGTGTGGCGCTCGCGGCTCGTGCGTCGGGGACACGGGCCTCGCCGCCTCGGGGCCTCGCGTGCGTGTGCGTCGGGGCGTCGCCGCGTCGGGCAGGAACACAAGACGGCGGCGGGCTGCTGGCTGCTTTGTCTTTGCCCTAGTGGTTTTTGGGCCAAATCATATTGGGGGGTAGTGGGCTTTCATGGGCCACGACTAGGGCCTCGGCCTGGGCGGCCCTAGTCGCAGCTCCGCCTCTGGGGGGAAGTGATAAAAAGGGGCTCGCTCCCCACCCCGAAGAGGACAAAAACCGGCGAGGCCGGGAAAGAAAGAAGCTTTGGAGGAGGAGGCAGACGATCGGGGTCATGACTCATGAGAGCGGCACCGGCCGGCGAGTGCAGACGAGGGCGGGCGGGCGGGCCAAGTAAAGCGCATGGCGGCGAAAGGGGAGGGGAGGACAAGGAAACGGCAGCTAGCTAGCCCCAGGTGTAGTTTTCGCAGCCCGTGAGTGACCGACCGTGCGCAAAAGGCCAGCCAACTGATAGGGAAAACTCAACTCGAGGACGGAGACGGAGCTGGAGACAGACAGAAAAACACCTCTCGAGGTTTGCCAAATTGGCTCAAACAATCCATCAAAAAAAATGGCTCAAACAATCCATCCACTGGGGGGAAGGGGAATTGTTCTCTCCTCCCCATGAAGCCATGACTATACTATATATGACCAATTGACCAAACCGCGGCGGCGGCGGCGGCACGGCACGGCACGGCGCCGGCGATGGAGAGAAAGAGAGACAGACAGAGCTCTGGCAAGCTGGAACAGAGCAAGGGACAACAAGGCCAGCGAACACGGAGAAGAGGAGGATGAGGAGTAAGTAGTAAACAATAAGCACCTGTGCTGTGTGGGCTCGGATTCGATGCCGCCGCGCGCGGGAACGGACACGGACAGCGCCGGGCTAGCTCCTTCCCCTCCGTCGCCGGGCTCGGCGTGATCGACGACAACCTGACCACTGTCTGGCTGGCCACACCCACACGAATGATGACTAGAGCGAGGGGAAGCCAATTGTACCTATCAACACTCGACATCCTAGCAATACATGGCCAACCACTATCAAATTACTACTTGTGATAATAGTTTAAGGGGGGGAGAAAAGGCTCAAGATATTTGGAGAAATTTGAATATTAACACTGTTACCATTTACCAACGAAACACATAACAATCATTGGGTGCATGTATACATGGAAATAGCAGAAACCGAGAAGCAAATTAAATACGCTAAGTCTAACGCGCTACCGGTCACGCTCTGCACCGAGAGCGTGCCCCGCGCACCGCTGCTGCGGCCCGACTTCTTCGGAGCGCGGTGCCACCAGGTTAGGGTCCGAGGTTAGGGGGCGGGGTTGCCGACGGAGATCCGACACCGGCAGATCTAGAGGAGGGGTTTGGGGGGAGGTGGGGGAGGGGGGGCGACGGAACCCGGGCGGAGGGCTGGGCGGCGAGGGCGCCACCGGCCGGGCGGTGGGGGACTCCCAGTGGGTGGTGCAGGCGGCGGGGGTGGAGCGACAGAGGGCCCGATGGCTGACGGGCTAGCGGCGGCCGTGACAGTGGGCGGCGGCGGAGGCCGGGGAGGTGCGGGCAGCGGGGGTGGAGGGGGTGTCGACGAACGCGGCCGACGGGTTAGTGTTGGGCCGTGGAGGTGGTCGGTGGCGGAGGCGGCGGAGCCGGAGGAGGTGAAGGCGGCGGGAGCTTGCGGCGGCCGCGGCTGCGGGTCGCGCGCTTCGCTAATGCGCGATAACCCGATCCACTAAATACACAGAAGTTTCTAGCACAGAAGCTAGTGCAGGTACTGGGTATAGCTGCAGTGATCATCTCCAGTCATGGTATGCTGTACATATCACATGAGTATGGAATAAACATTGTAAAATGTACCATAAAAAGAAGGCTGGATGCTGATGAGCCACTGCTGTGTTTCATGTAACAGGGGCACAACCGGATAGAGAAACGATTTACCGACGCACTGCAGGCTCTTCTTGTACAACAACAGTGATGGTTTTGCCAAAGCGTTCTCTGAGGTGTGATGCGCTCATTCACGAGGAATCTCGCGCTCAGGTATGCCGAAATACTCGGACACCATAATTCATCTTCTGTTTTTTGGAAGCCACCAATTATCAATTAAGAAGGATCTCAGTCAGAACCATATACTGCATGTGAGGCCCAGACCCACTGATGACTGCTGAAATACCAGGAATTGCAGTGAATGAACGGTACGGTGCCCAACTGTTGTTTTGTTTTATGTAATAAGCATTTTAAGGTTTATGGTTGCTTTCTCTAATTTTGAGCAGCCACGAACGTTTAGGAACTCACTAAATGCCTGAACTTATTGAGTCAGCGTGACACATTCAGATCAGCCACACCATAGCGTGCGCGATGAGCTCCAAGTCCTCGAGAGCGCAACAACCATTTAGCAAGTAACCCACAGGATGGAGAAGTGGCTTGGCTTGGTTCGGCTACTGCTGCTGCACATCTCAGATTTAATTTCTACTACCCAAATCTATATGGAAACCAACAGATCAATCATCATCGAGTACCAACTTTGCATCATCATCGATTATAGATAGATGATTGGACCTGCACAGTAGCAAATAACCCCCCAGAAATATCGAAAGCAACTGTGATATAATTACATCACTGCTACATGCTCAGAGAAATTAGAGTCAAAGGTAAAGATAGAAGTCTTTCCCATTTAAACACACATTAATATCGTCACTTGGACACATGCGCAAGCCATACTTGGGATGGGATACATGGAAATGATGCAAAGCACAGAAACGCAGTTCCAAATTAAAGATGCTGGTAGTTCGAAGCCTTAGAGTTGACGACCACATTATTACAGCACACGACTCTTAACATAGAAGCAAAACACTGGAATTGCAGATTATTCAGTAGTCTAATGGGCTAATATGCTCAGCCCCATTCCTGCAAGCGCGCACTTGAGTTGCAAATTATTCAGTCACATCCAAGCCTTGCTTTTGCCCTTTGGCACATACCTTCGAGCCCATAAATGTTTTCCCCCTACCAAAAACTTTGCCTTTTCTTCCCCATCAAGAATGAGTAGCACAGTCTCCAGAGAGCCAAATGTGACTAGTGCATACTGTGGTGGCCTGAGTTCAAATGGCTCCTCTATGCTTAGGCTTTCAACATCACCGAAATTGCTGCAGTATAGAAGGAATAAATGATAAGAACAAGGGCAGTTAGCAATACAAAGTCAAAATAAATATACAGCAGTCCATATAAGTTATATATTACAAGTACTATAGCTAGTAAACTCCACTGAGGAAGTAGCTTTCTAGATCCCTACATATAGCCAGTATGCCATTCGAATTGTTTGGCTGCATATATCTATTATGGATATAGAGGCTGGATTTATATCTGTAATCTAAAAAAATGACATTCGAATTGTGAGGTGCACATAAGCATGTCTGTTAGGCGTTTATTAGTTTGAAAAAAAAGAATGATGAGATAAATGTGTGATGAAGAAACATGTGGAGGGCTTGAACAGTGATAATCTTCTCATCTCACAATTCGTCTATATGGACTTACCATTTGTGTTGAGTTGGAATATCCATCACACATAAACTTTCCATGTGAATGATGTTCACATTTTATCTTTACACACTATAATTATTCAATTGTTATTTAGAATTTAATTTGTTTCCTATAAAAATACATTGGGTCAATTAAGTTAGTACACGGACCGTTCACAAGACTTGTGATTCCACCAGCTATCCATCCCCATGTCATTTTGTCCGTTTGCTTATTATTTTCCTGCAAGCGTCACACTACTTCTGTGTTACATGAATACATGCACCAACCAGATTGTCTTATTTTCATCAGTTGTGAGTGGGGGTGGAAGAGGAGGGTTATTTCCTTCTCCTCCACCTCCCCCCCCCCACCCCCCACATGGATGATTCACGAGACTTGTCGTTCGACAGGCTATCCATCCCCGTGTCATTTTGTCTGTTTGCCGATTACTTTCTGCGAGTGTCACGCTACTTTTGCATCCTTCTATGATATATACACATCAAGCAGGAACTTCTCACCTTATTATCATCAGTTGCGAGTGTGGGTGAAGGAGGGTTATCTTCTTCCTCCTCCACCTCTTCTCCCCCATGGAAGAATTTCAGTCAGTAAGGGGGACTCTATATGATCTACCCCTGTTCTTGAGGTGTGTATACAGTTTTTTTCACATGAACCAGGAACTATAGCCATCGCTTTAAATATTATTTTATTTTATCAAGCAAGTTCCAGAAGTGCCATGGAATTTCGAGGACGGACAAGTCTAGAATCTGTGGCACCACATGTAGTAGAAAGGGACACTAGAAGATTGAGGACTAGAGGAGTGCAGGGTGGCAACAAGCAAAAAAAAAACTAAGATCTATGTGGACGGCCTCAGCTTTACTCATTCTTCTCCTCCAGGTTCTCTCCTCTCCTCAACCTCACCTTTCCTCACTTTTCTTTTCTCCCCCTCCTTTTCCATCCCCATCTTATATGGCAAGTAGCATATCTGTCTGGTGCCTAAAGCTTTTGAATTAAGTATTAGGTATATATCTACACTCTTCTTGAAACAAATAGCTCACTCCTAATTTTTCTAGATCATTTTGACTCATGTTGTACTATTTATTTCAAAATTCAAATACAGCTTTTCATGTATATAGATCATGTACAATATATTATGTTGTATCTTTTATGTATTTTTTATTCATGATACCTCATTAGCTAACAAATCTAGATCTGATGAGATACCATGCACCACCACCACCTATGTCATGTGTCTTTCCCTTATGTTGGTTGAGATCAGGGGGAAATATTTGCATTATTCTTCGGTTCAAGTCTCCTTTTTAAATGAGGAACAAGAGGGTACATGAGGTGGATTATGTACAATATATTAAAAGTTAGGAGCAAGAATGTCATTATTCTTAGAAAACTATCGATTCCTTTTTTACTGCAAGTAAGCGAAAAAATTGAAATAGCATTTTTTTTCTTAATTGAGCACCGTCTAATAGAACATATCTAATTAAATAAAAATGGGTAGCTGGAAACCAAAAAAATGAAAGAAATAGGGAAAATCCTTCGTGGTTTTACTATTAAAGAGTTCATTTTAATGTATGCTTTTATGAAATACTTAATAAAAAAATTATGGTGCCATCATACTTTCATGCAAATAACATAAAGAGAGAATCTTACCTCATAAAGAAGTTATATACTTCTACTTTAGTAAATGGATATCCATTAGAGAAAGTTACAAATAATGTTTTGTCCTCTTGTGGAACAAGGGCATGATGCTGGGAAGGTGAATGAACATAAGGGTTCATGTTCATTGTAGAACTTTGGGGAGATTTATTACCCCACTCAGATGGAAATTGTGGAGAAATCCTAAGGTTCCTGAATAATGACTCCAAACCATGAGTATCAGAAGATATATTCACTTCAATGGTTTGTCGTTGTTGAGGACTAATAATATCTAGATCCGTCAAGAAGGCATTCATTGGTCGGGCTCCATATCTCATTTCTACCATATCTTGATTGTTTTGGATAGCGGTAGGTACAATAATTGATCCAGAAGATATGCTTAGCCTAGTATTGTTTTGTTGATGAGGAACCATGTTACCCAAATCTGATGAAAAGGCATTCACTGATTGAACTTCATCCCTTGTTTTCATCATATCTTCAAGGTATTTAATTACACTAGGAATGGTTCTAGAAATGGAATAGTTTCCTTGATGTTGGTCATAGCTCTGTATGGAAAAGAGTAAATATAGAATTAAATGAAAGTTTATCACAACATGTAAATAGAAAAAAAAATTGGTGTCATCCATAAAAGTGTCACACGGTATAAATCTAATGAATTTAGGAAAGTATCATAAAAATAAATTTTGAAATATACATACTATTTTTGTGCTTACATTGCTTATATGAGGCCGATCCTTAATGTATTGATGAATAAGAGGATAATTTGAACCGGAAGATTCTTCCATATCTCCAAGGCATTTAATAGCACTAGGCATACGTCTCGAAATTGAACAATCTCCTTGATATTGATCATAGTCCTGTATGAAAAATAGCAAATATAGCATTCCATAAAAGTTCATTACAATAGGTAAATGGAAAAAGTTATCGGTGCCATCCATTTGTTACACGGTTTGAATGCAAGCAATTTAGAGAAGTGATATCAAAATAAGTTGTGGAATATGCTATCCGTATGCTTACATTGCTTATATGAGGCCAATCCTTCATGTATTGATGAAGAACTTGATAATTCGAATTGGGAGATTCTTCCATACCTTCAAGACATTTAGTAGTAGCATGCATACTTCTGAGAATTGAAAAATCTCCTTCATATTGATGACAATTCTATATGGAAAAGAGTAAATATAAAATTAAATGAAAGTTCATTGCAGTAGGTAAAATAGGAAGATTATTGGTGCCATCCATACAAGTGTCACATGATTTAAGTGCAATAAATTTAGAAAAGGAAGTTTTTGAAATATGCTATTTTTGTGCTTACATTGTTTGCATGATTCGGATCCTTAATAAGTTGACGAAAAACATGATAGTTTGAACCAGAAGATTCTTCCATATCTTGAAGATATTTAATAGCACTAGACATACTTCTAGATATTGAACATTCTCCTTGATACTGATCATAACTCTGTATGGAAAAGAGCAAATATAGAAGTACATGAAAGTTCATTACAACATGTAAATGTGGAAAGTTCTTGATGCCATCCATATAAGTGTCACACAGTTTAAACTCAAGCAGATTACAGAAGAGCCATAAGAATGAGTTTTGGAATATGCTATATTTGTGCTTACCGTGCTTATATGAGGATGATCCTTCATGTATTGATGAAGAACAGAATCGGGATATCCTTCCATACTATCACGGCATTTAGTATCAGTAGGCATAATTCTAGAAATTGAACGGTCTCCTTCATATTGATGACAATTCTATATGGAAAAGAGTAAATATAAAATTAGATGAAAGTTCATTGCAGTAAGTAATGGGAAAATCATTGGTGCCATTATATAAATATCACACGGTTTAAATGCAATCAATTTAGGAAAGTACCATAAAAATAAGTTTTGTAATATGCTATTTTTGTGCTTACAGTGGTTATACGAGGCTGATCCTTCATGTATTGTCGAACACCATGATAATTTGAATATGGAGATTCTTCTATATCTTGAATTGCCACCCCTTGCTCAGCCTTTTGCCTAAGATCATTTAATACTTTATAGCAGACATTATTGAGGATGAAACAAATTCCCAACATAACTTGTCCATGGAACTCTCTGGCAGATCCAGATTTCAAATCAACGGGGGTGCCATACATGGCATCGATAAATTGCTTCCCCATACCAACAAGGGCAAGAAATTGATCACCATAAAAGGAATTGATGTGTCGAAGGAAATCAACTTCACCATTTCCTTCAACCAACAACCAAAAAGCAATTATCTCTATGGAAAGGGAAGGATTCATTCCAAGGAGAAATACCAAGCGATAGTAAAGTTGGCGCCCATATAGAATGCAAGAATTAATAGCCTTAGGTAGATTGAAAGTATCCATAGGAAGTGGAGTAAGAGAGATGAGTGAAGAAAGGAGGTAATAGCTCCCGTTGGAGCCTTGGAGGAGATGAGATGGAGAAGATACCGCTATGACTGTTTTACACCCCAACAATTATTTAAAGCATGAATACTGCCACAAGATTGCTCACATGTTCCATCCAAGAGCAAAGGCTAGCAATAAATAAATGGATGACGACAACTAGCAAAAAACCTTGTATATCCAAGTGCAAATTATTACTTTAAATGTATACATTGCTAGCATTTTTGCAAGGAACCATTCGTGTGAATGCTTGATCTTTCGGAAAATAAAAAAAATCCCTGAAGCCTATCATGTAGTGCATGGTTAAATTTTGATGCTTGCATATAGGACCCATCAATTTGCTTGTAGATCATATATACATCAGTGGCGAAGGTTTCGTGTGATGTGGTTTACTTGTGGTACATGATTCATACACGAAAGCTGTTGGTGTGGCAAAATGAGTTGGAGCACAACCAATGTTTACCAATACAATGAAGAACAAGCTGCCATATACAGCTGTGTTCAGTTTCTCGTTTGGTACTGTACCTTTCCTGTGAATGGTGCTAGCTAATCCCCCTTTTGAATACAGATTTATTTTATTTAACAATGCTCATTACAAAACTATATATATTATTCTAATGTTAATTTGTGAGCGTTACAATAGCCAAAGGCCTTGGATTCTATCAAAGGTTGATTTCCAGGAAAGTGCGCGTAAAAATTACTGGTACCAAAAGCAGTTCAAAACTTGTCTGCACTAGTAACAGTGTAGGCTACCACTTGTGTAGGATACAACAAATACGGGTACACCTAATGGTAAGGCGTGGCAGTGATGAAATGAAAGCAAATTAAAGCCACTTTGATTTTGGAGGCCGGTCACGCAGAGTTGTTGTTCATGCACCATGCACGCAGCATATATATGGCCTAGCTCTCAGTACACGTTTCTGTTTGCAGACCGAGGCAAAAGATGATTGCTTAGTTGGTAAGCCAAGTAATGTACCATGGTCCATGCATGGATATGCTAGCTCTTCATGCTAACTTTGAAACCTGAACATGCCGTGCATGTTTTAGCCTAACAGCAGGACAAATATACAGAGAATCCAAAGTTAACATGGATGTTGTGGTGTTTCCAGCTATTCATGGAGTAACATCCAGTAGTCACAAGTGTTGCACCATGATGCATGCACGTCTATCCTCAACAACTTAACTTTTGTTTGGGGGACCTTTTGGGCGCTTGCTGCAAAACGGTGAGACTGCTCAAATGGGTTTGAATACATGTGCGCTGATGAACAACATGAATACCAACCAGGCCAGAGGCCCAGCCCATATCGCGTTCGGCCCGCCCCACATTTCTTGACCCCCTCTGTTTCCGATGTCAGCAGGTTGACAATCCTCGCGCGTTGCACAGCACGTGAAATCACCCACCCATGACGTCGGCAGATCGGGGCCCACCGGCCCATTGGTTAATTTTCTTTGGTCAGAGAGTGATCGCAAGTCGTTGCAGTCGGCAGCGCGCAGGCTCTCTCATTCCAATCCTAGCTGTAAATGAAATTATCATTATTATATCATATGGTTATTTATTAGCACCTGTATTTAGCAGCTAGTTAACGCGTGAGATGGATTCATCGGCCGTTGGTTAAGATAATTAATCACGAGGCAGGCAGCCTAATAATCATGAGAATCTTCCTTCGACAACCTGGCGAGCCAAAGCCAAAGGAAAAAAAAAGAAAAAGAAAAGCCAACTGCCACCCACCAACTGAATTAACAAAAAGCGGAAAGGGAGAACGCATAATGCCGGATCCGTCTTCAGATCGCCGCCAACAAACTCCATCAGTTTTCTTTTATCGATGATTTTTTTCTTCTATATGTTTATTTTGTTATTAAAGAAGGGCAGGAAAAAAATGGAACAGCGAGAAGAATGGGTCGGTCCAAGCAGCTTCTTGGCTTGGATCAGGTGACTGGTTCCACTCAATGCGAGCGTACGTACGTAGTAATATATCATCTTTTCCTAAAAAAAACCTTCAGACTTGTTACCTACGTCTCACCGGTTGGTCAGAGTCATTGTGTTAGTTTTTTTTTCTTTTCTCCAAAGCATTGGATTAGTAGTTGTGTCACTGGGAAAAGTATATAGGTGAGGTTGACCTACATACCTGCAATGTATGCTTGCTAACAGAACTACATAAATCTTGAAGAATCATAACCATTTTTTAGAAAGTAATTACCTAAGTTTATGATAACAACAATTCAACTAAGAGATGAAGTTGTAGAAAGTCCGTTGAGGCACCACCTAAACCATATCACCTGCTAATCCGCTATAAAAGCACAAACCAATGCATATTCAATTATTCATACGTATTGCCCATTGTTGTCCATGTAAACGTTAAATTTACGCCAAACCAACATCTACATTCCCACACTAATGTAACTAAATGAACCATAAATCGAGGGTGGATTTTTTAGCTTGGTTTTGGTTCAACAATCAATGAATTATTATTATGGTCTAAAGAGAAGTGTGTATTTATAATAACAGAAACCATCGATTGCATCATAAACAAACTAGGATCCCGAACAAAATTGGAATTTGCAGAGTTGAGGAAGGAAGAAACTTTCCAATCCGCTACATTTCTCGAGAGAGCTATCTTCTTCCACCATCGCATTTGCTACGCCCCGTCGTCGGCGACCTCATTGCCGATGGCGGCACACCACAAGCCCGCCACCTTCCTTTCCACAGAAGTCTTCTCGCACATAGAGAGGCGTCACCCCTTCTCCTCCCGCTACTCCTCCATCCGCTCCTCGACTGAATAACCAAATTCAAAACTTTTCAACTTATGTCTCTGTTCTATTTAGTTGCGTATAAAATACTTATTACCGTGATTTTTTTTACACTATGTGATTTCTAATTGTTATAATATATTATTTAAAATTTTTATAAACTAGTGCTAAATAGAATTGTATTGAAAAATTGATATAGTAACTGGGTTGGAGGAGTGTCATGGTCGTGAACTCTCTTTTTCTCTCGCTTTTCATAAAGACCCTACCACAACACTAAATATGCTGATATGTCATAACATTTTTACTAGAACTAACTAATAAATATCAATACATATTTGAATTTTATTTTATTTTTATATTTTAAGTGTAGTTTTTCAAAACGTGTGTCATAGGGTTCTCCCTTTTTCCTTTTTTTAGGAAATCCCTTTTCGTTTAATCAGGTCCAGAAATTACATTTGGGCACTGGGCAGTGGGTACGAGAAGTGGAAAATTAGAGGAGATGGGAAAAAGGAACTGACGAGAAGATTTCTGCGAAGTGCGCTGCCCTGCTCCCCTTCTCTCTCTCTTCTCCCTTCCTTTCCTGGCGGCGACGACTGGGCGAGCTGCAGCAGCGCCTTCGCCTCGGTCCTCGCCCGGCCCTTGACCGGCGACGAGCATCCACCAGGTCTCGGTGGAGTGGGGGATCCATCCGGACCTGGCAATTTCTCTCTTTCCTCTCCTGGCTACGACGGTTGGGAGAGCGGCGGCGGCCTTATTCGCCCGCCCCTTTGCCGGCGGCGTCCTTCTTCGCCCGCCCCTCTGCCGGCGACGAGCCTGCACTGCACCAGGTATGCCGCACCTTCTCTTCCCTTTCTGCCGTGCAAAGCGGGGCAGGCCAAACCCTTCCGTGTGGCGTGTTTGTTCCGGATCTACTAACTTCGATTTTGTTTGCAAAAATATCGGGTGTGCATGTGTACACCCATGCCCTATGCTGGGTCGGCCCCTGGTTCAACTGATCTGCTGGATGCTGTGTGATCTTAGGAGTAGTAGTACATATATATTCTTTTGAGCGATGCGATCTTCTTGTGGTTCGTTATTTTGACTTGTCAGCTTGATGCTTGCAGGTCAGAGCGGCTAGATTGGCTCGCCAGAATTCAGATTTTGGAGTGAAGCTTGCCTTGACAGGGCAATGTACTAGGGTTTACTGTTCAGTATTATGCTAGCAACTTTGGTACTCAGAAGCCAATAACCATTCTCAGGTCTTTGAAGTTGGTGCTGGGTGGCTTGTTACTAATCTGGGTGGTAGCATGATAAAGCAATTCCTTGGACGGCTGCCTAAGAAGCCGTCCAAATCCGGAGATAAGGATCATATTGGCAGGTCCGGCCCCTCGGTGTCCCATTCATCACTGGGTCCAAGAGCTGCAGACAGGGCATCCAACTTGAGTAGCCAGCCACCAGTTATCTCCAGCTCTGGGCTCAGTTATGGGAGTGTCATGCATGTCGGCAATGCAAACTCAAGGGCGAACTTGAATGGTGATTCAGCCTCAGCAGCCTTTGTGGCCTTACCAAGCTTTAAGGACGTTCCTAACGCAGAGAAGCAGAGCTTGTTCATCAAGAAGCTGAACTTGTGCTGCACCCAATTTGACTTCACCGATCCAACGAAGAACATAAAGGAGAAGGAAATAAAGAGGCAAAATTTGGTGGAGCTTGTTGAGTATATTGGCTCGGCCAGCGGGAAATTTTCTGAGGTAAGCATGCAAGAGATCACAAAAATGGTTTCTGCAAACCTGTTCAGGACACTGAGTACCCCTCCCAGAGAGAACAAAGTGGATGGCTTCGATGTGGATGAGGAGGAGCCTGTCATGGACCCTGCATGGTCGCACTTGCAGATTGTTTATGAGTTGTTCTTGAGGTTCATTCAGTCTCCAGAGACTGATGCCAAGTTGGCTAAAAGATATATTGATCATTCGTTTGTTCTGAGGCTACTTGACCTCTTTGATTCTGAAGATCCTAGGGAGAGGGAGTACCTCAAGATGATACTTCACCGTGTCTATGGAAAGTTCATGGTTCATCGGCCATATATTAGGAAAGCCATCAACAACATCTTCTATCAGTTTATCTATGAAACTGAAAAACACAATGGAATTGCAGAGCTGTTGGAGATTTTGGGAAGTATCATCAATGGGTTTGCGTTGCCACTTAAGGAAGAGCATAAGTTGTTCCTTGTTCGAGCTTTAATTCCACTTCACAAGCCAAAGTGCATTGCAATGTATCATCAGCAACTGTCTTACTGCATCACCCAGTTTGTCGAAAAGGACTGCAAACTTGCAGATACAGTTATCAGAGGCTTATTGAAATATTGGCCCATCACAAACAGCTCCAAGGAGGTGATGTTTTTGGGAGAGTTGGAAGAGATATTGGAAGCTACGCAGCCTGCAGAGTTCCAGAAATGCATGGTCCCTCTTTTCCGCCAGATCTCACGGTGCTTGAATAGCTCACACTTTCAGGTAACGTTCGCCAAAGCATTGCATTCGTCATGAGAAGCTTACCTGTTGTGTCCTGTTGTTTCCAGTTCTTCTGTTTTGTAATTGTCTTCTGTCCCTGTCTTTTAAAAACTGATAAAGGCATGAACTGCGTAATGAAAATCACTTCTTTTGTATTCTGTTTCTACTCGAGGCATGTTAGTGTAGATATATAATACGTGCACTACGTTCCTTTGAGGATCTGGAATAAGGCTTCCATTTTTTAGAACCCACATGAGACCTAGAATAAGACAGACTACTATAGCAAGTGGCACATTATAGTTTTCTGCTCACTTATCGTTGTAGTTTTCTGTACCCTGTATGTGTTAGTTTACTTTTCGAGGCATTCTGTTCCTGTGTGTATTTTCAAAAGGAACTTACACTGATTAATTGTTAAAAGCCATTTTCAATGGTTACTTTGAGGAGTGGTGGAGCAGCTTCTGGCTGCTGTCAGTGACTATTTTGCAAACACAATGATTTGTGTCCACCTTGGAATCCCTAATAAGAGGATTTTTCTTTAGCCTACCCCAACTAGCTTGGGACAAAAGGCTATGTTGTTGTTGTTGTTGATGATGTATCTCTTCTGAAATGGTGTTTGTTGGGTGTCAATAAGTACTGAGTATGAACCCCCTGTTGGATTTAGTTTTCTAGTCTCTCTTAATGAATTTGAATTGGAAAACAAAATTTCTGGTAGCCATCTTAAAAAAAATTAAACAAAAATGTCTCCTTTTATACTACAGCTTAGAGTAAGCAAGCATTATTACTTGCTGACCATTGAAGTGATGTAGGACATCAATGAATTGTCACTCCTAACCTTGGATGCATTAGTATGGGTTGTTACTTATTAAACTAAAACACTTGAAGGACAAAAGATTTACTGTCCGTGCTGTTTCATATAATATAGTTTCTTGTTTCTCATTTTTCTGAATACAATTTTATTGATTGATTCATACAACAAAATACAAATGTTTAGATGTGCCTTGGAACTATCTTTCATCTTATGTCCTTCAAGAAGACAGCAGAGTTCAGGGTACTGGGATGTCCTATCTTTATAATTACCAGCTTTTTTTAGATAAGCTAGGAATTTACCATTTTCAAATGTATAGAGTTTCAGTTCTGTTACCTGTCTTCCCTGAATTGTAGTACATATGAATTAATACTTAAGATGTAACTTTGTTGCAGTAATTTATAAGAGAGAAAATGAAGAGTTTTTTTATCCCACATTCTGAACAGTTTCCTCAATCCTTGGCTTTATCTATCTATGTATGAAAATGCTGTGGAGTTTGGGAATTAAATATTGTGAGGGTGACCTTCATCATCTCTCAAATAATCATATCTGAAATCCACAATTGTGTGTTGGAGCTGGAGATTTCAAATGTTGCCTATTTTTTGCATGATTGTACATTAAGTCCTGTTGATATTGCTGATGCAGAATATACAATTAATTGATGAATGGTAACTAACAGCGCTTATTCTTGTTCAGGTTGCTGAGCGAGCGTTATTTTTGTGGAACAACGACCATATCGAGAGTTTGATCAAACAAAATAGTAGGGTTATATTACCTATCATTTTTCCTGCACTGGAGAGAAATACCAACGGGCACTGGAACCAAGCGGTTCAAAGCCTCACTCTGAATGTCCGAAAACTGTTCTCTGACCATGATGCTGCACTATTCACCGAGTGTCTTCGGAAATATGAGGAAGAGAAAGCGAAAGAGAAGGAGGTTAAGTTGAAGCAAGAAGCCACATGGAAACGCCTTGAAGAGATTGCATCAGCAAAAGCAACAAGTGGAGCAGCAGTGCTGGTCTCTCGACCCTTGCCCCGTCAATCTTCAGCTGTGTAGCGAGTCAACACACCGCCAGCAAATGCGCTGCTCTTTGTTGGTTTCTAAGTTTGGGCAGGTGTTTTCTTTGTCGGATTGTTAGGTGTTCATGAAACATTGTACAGGATTGAGTTGTATATACGAGGTATATTAAGGTGGGCAAATTGACAAAAGATCTGAGAAGCCAGCTGGGTTAGGCACAGTAGTATCATTTTCTTGATCCTGAGTCTTGGCTTATTTTGGCATGCTAAGATCTGCAGTTGATTGCTGTATCATTTAGCCTTGTCCGAAGTCGATTTGTTTCACAACCTGCTGGTCCTGCAACCGTGTCATGGGTATCTGTTTTCAGAGACAGAATGAAATTGGCGGTAGTCGGTGGATAGAACCCTGCTGGTCAGAGTCTGAAAATGAGTCATTGTTGTTGCTGTTGTTGAGTCTGGCATGGGACCTTCATTGTTGTAAATGCAAGTACAATTTTTTCCTCTACGAATGCAAGAAATATGAGCAAGTATAGCCCACAGAACGTGTGGAAGTGCATTATTTGCGTGAACCATACTAGAAAATAATTTCAGTTCATCATAGTGACTTCATCAATTGTGCCTGAGAAATGGCAATGGTTCAAGACCAAGATGACATGCATGCATTTTGTCACCACTGAATTGCAACTCTGCTGACCCCTAGCTAGCATCTAATCTGGCAAGCGGCAACACTGATGATACTAGTTTATATAAATGATCTTGGAACGTGCATGATCTATTCTCCTGGTGTCAGCTGACGAAGATGCATGGGCGGGTCAGCCGGTCAGGGCTTGCCCTGGCGAGCTTTCCTGGCCAGGACATCGCTGAACGCCGGTCGGCAGTAGGCGTCGCCGCCGTGGAAGAACATGCCGGCGACGGCCTTGTACATGGCCTCCGTCATGTGCACGCCGTCCCAGTTGACGTACTTGGCCGGCTGCGCGCAGGAGGTGTTGACCGCCGGCGAGCCGCAGGTGGCGAAGAGGTCGAAGTTGTAGTCGCCGCCGCCGGAGCCGCAGCAGGTGCGGAAGGGCTCGGTGAAGCCGTACGCGGCGGGGCTCCGCATGACGGCGAGGTGCGCCGCGTAGTAGTCGGCGTAGGCGATGACGGCGTCCGGGTGCCGCCGCCGGAGCTGGCGGAGGCCGGCGAGGAGGCGGCGGTTGTGGGCGTAGCTCTGGCTGTTGACGGAGGCGACGCAGCTGACGTTGTCGCGGTCCTCGGGGCGCGCCAGGGACAGGGCCATCGACAGGCACCCCGTCAGAGGCAGACCCTGCACGATCAGGTACTTGGCGCCTCGCTCCAGCAAACCCTGCGTTTATATATTTTTGCCATTTTGTTTTTGGTTTTGGTTTTGCAAACCCAAGGTAGTAAAGCATTGGAATGAGTATTGGTAACTGAAACTAATACAGTGATGAATAGTATATGGTAATACAGTAATTTTGAGAGTGGTAAATCGTAGTGAAATTGGCAGGAGGACGGGGGGACAGCGCAGTAAACAGCGGGTATCATCAAATCGGGCTGGTGCCACAGTACTGAAGGTTGGATGCAGAAACAGCAGGGCCTCATCAAATCGGCCGTTCTAATACTGTTCTTGGCTATGGCTCCAGCCTCCAGGCCCACTCCACATTCATCAGTAGTTCAGTACAGGGAGTCGCTGGATTAGCATGAACAGAGCTTGTATCCGACTCAGCCTACTACCTAAATTAGCAATTACCGATGCACAAGTATATGTGTAATACGAGGAAGATGGCATGACTCTACTATCAACAGCAGCAGATGGGAGATCCTTCTCCTGTCTGTTGTGTGTACGTGCAAGTGAGCTGCTGCTACTCGCCTACTCCATGTAGTAGCAAGTTCATCAGACTTGCAGAAGGGGTAGCTAGATAGGCCCAGTGCAGTGCCAATTCTTTCTAGAAACTACTGTAGGTACGTACTGATGCATGCATGGAGCCCGGCACAGTGGATCTGAGTAGTAGCTAGGAAATTTAATCAAATCTGAGCAAAATGAATGCACCGGTGATCCACCGGCGGCCTGTGAAATGAAACCATGCAAATCAAGTGTTCTGACATGGACAGTGCAAGATGGTGATCGATCAGGCGTTAATGCCCGAACCAACCGCAATATGGGGTGCATAATGATCCTACTACAGTCCTAGTACATTGGACTAGATCGATCTCTTCACTAATAAGTACGTTATTTGATGGATGGACGATGAACTAATATATCCTGATCTTCTAGCTAGACTTGCGTTAAATAATAAGGCCGATCGGCAAGCAAATTATTAGGGCATGATGTGATGATTACCTCGACGAAGGTGGTGACACGCTGGACTGCCATGGTGCGTACGAGCTTGGGTGGGATGGTGTCGCGGGCGACGACGGTGTATGCGTAGTCGTTGGCGCCGATCTCGCCCACCCAGAAGAGCGCGTCGCCGACCTTGGCGGCGGCGCCATTGCCGGAGCGGCGGAGGTGGTCGTCGAACCAGGCGAGCTGCGTCATGATGGACTGCGGCGTGATGTCGAAGCTGAGGTTGTTCCTGGCGAAGAAGTCGTGCTCGATGGCTGTCGACCCGGCCACGGCGAAGTTGACGCCCACCTCGTCGCCGCCTGCCGCCGCCGCCGCCGCGGAGAGGGATGAGAGGTACGGCGGGAGGAAGGACGGGAGCGAGAGCTCCTGCGCGAGGAAGTCGACGACGAGGCGGCCGTCGGAGTAGCGGTTGGTGGAGCGGTGGAAGAAGGTGGCGCCGTAGGGAGGGCTCGACACGTACCCGAACGAGTAGGGCCCCGTCGTCGACCGCGTGTTCCCCGTGTCCGTGAACGAGTCCCCGAACGCGTACACCGTGCGGAACGGCGAGGACGATGGCGGCGCCGCCGCCGCCGCTGGGGCTGCAGCCGAGGACACGGCGGCGAGGGCGAGAGGGAGGAGGAGGAGGAGACGACGGTTGCTGGCCGTGTTCATCGCCATGGCCATATCGTCGCGTTGCGTTCCACGGCGGCCGGCGCTAGCAGATCGAGCTTGTTTTTGTAGTATAGCTTTTGTTGTTTTATAGGAGTAGGCGACTAGCGCGCTCCAGGAACTGGAATGAAATGGAAGTAGCGACTGCGACTGGGCTGGGCAGTGAGTGAACGCGGCATGCTCCTCGACGGCGAGGGTCCGTAGGGCCGGCCGGCCGTGCGGCATTGATGCCGCGTGCAGAAAATTAGGTGGGCGTGTTCGTGTTCCGCCAATGATCCAGCAGCCACGCGTGCAGCGGCGCCAGCTGCATCTCACTGCACCAGCTCTGTGGCAGTCGGAATTCATTGGCCGGCCGGCAACCACCGACCTCATCCGCGTTCAGTGCCGATCGCCGGCGTGCGCTGCTGGATCGGACGATCCGGACATTTCTCACCGGCGTCAGCGATCCATTCGCATTTTTATCGATCTACCGAGGGATCGGATTTAAAATGGGGTTCGGTCGTGGTTGCACCCACCGCCATGGACCCAGTAAATACGAGAGCAGCCGCCGCACTCTAATCGCACTTACACACACCACATGCACATGTTTCACCTATACTACTGTGTCCCAGCCGGCGAACGGTGACATTTTCAAAAAAAAAAATTCTGTCCATGCAAGAACCGCATCTTGAGCATCATCGAGTACAAACCATCAGTCGATAGTCCCCTAGCTAGTTTTCTCCATGAGGCCATGACCCACAAAATAAGCAGCAATGCACAGCCAGCTTTGCTTCCAAATGCAACGTCAGCTTACATCTCAGTTTTTTTCCCCTTCTCGATGATTGATACATCTCCGTTTTTTTTCCAATAGTATTTTCCCAAGAAATTCGACCTAAATAACACCAAGCCGAAGAAATCGCTGGCCAGCCTCCCAACATGGGCGACTCCCGTGGGACCCGCGTAGCCAGTCTCCCATCCCGTGGCCAACGACCGGGTCAAACGGCACCGCGCTCCCGCCAAATAATTCTCGCCCTCTGCATGTGTGGCGGCCATGCATGTCCGTCATATATAACACGCTTCCGCCCTTGCATTCCTGATTCTTGCAGCTGCTGATTATAAGAGATAATAAAGTTAATAACGGAAGATTATTGCTCAAGGATCCCGGCCTCCTCCTTCGCCGCATTAATTAACCTCTACGTGCTCGTCGTTCCGGCCTCGGAGCTGATCGATCGATCGATCTCCTCGATCCGAGCCATGGCCGCGCACCGGGAGCTCCTCCTCCTCGTCCTCGCCGCCGCGCTCCTGGCGGCCCTCGCCGCCGTCGCGTCCGCCGACGAGGCCAAGCCGACCATCCTGACCCCGGTGGCGCAGACCCCGCTGGGCTCCTTCGACGGCGACACGCCGGCCTCCGACGACGACACCGTGCCCGAGGACGACGACGACGCCGCGCCCGTCGGAGCGCCCACCGGAGCCACCATGACCGAGCTCAACTCCCCGCCCGGCACCGAGGCTACCGCGGGCGGCGCCGCCGCCAGTGACGCGACCGCCCTTGAGGTGATGGCGAGCCGCGTCGGCGCCGTCACGGCGATCGCCGCGGTTGTTCTCGCCTTCTGACTAGGTTTCATGCGGCCGTTGTAATGGGTTGCTGGGAATGACCAAAAGCCGATGGATCGATGCGCCCTCTCTCTGTGTCTAGATGATCACGACGACAAGCTTACCGCTGCAAAAGTCCAGTTTCTTCGATTTGATATGTATGTGTAACTATTTCTTTTCCTTTCTCAAAACTCTGAGCGAAGGGATATATGTTTGCATTACAAGCATCAGGTTAGAGCATATGCTTCTTAAGACAATGTTGATGTTTACCCCGTACGTATTCCTTTGTCAGATCGAATTCACCGTGCATTTCAAAGTTATTGTCACGAGGTATACTGCTAGCTAAGTAAAATATCAACTTGTACGGTCAAAATCAGGCGAGGATGGAAGATATACATTTACAGCTACCATACGTCCATACAAGCCGGACAACGTAGACATGAAAATTCTTTCATCTACAGGCTTCGCATACTCTGCACCCTCAAATTCTACAAAATAATAAAAAGAGCCTAGCCCTAGAGCGTGGTTCCAAACAATTTGTCGTCCTGTTGTATCTTCGTGTGCTACTTGACGCTCCTGTAGCTGTGAAACCATTGCTCACTATATCTCACGATTAAAGCGGACCATGAATTCAGAACCGGGCGTGGAAGCAGCAAATCCACTTGAATCGGCAATTTCCAGTGGGCGTATCAAAGCAGTAGGAATGACTGGAGGCACCTACATGCATTTGCTACACCACATCATTTCCATTCTCTTGGTCTGTCAATTTGCCGCTGTCTGGTGAGGCAGGTTTGCTTACTGAGGAATGACCGTCAGGTGCTTCCTGAAAATCAAGGACAGCCAAACAGGCACATTAATAATCTTTTAGCCTTTTGATGGATGCTCAGAACAGCCTATTTGGGTTTTCATACTGGTACAAACATATTAACAGAAAGGAGCATCATACCTTGTCTGAATTTCCATTTAGAGTCCTTTCATTTCTACTATGGTTGAGTCCACCATTGTTGTTAGCTACGACTGATCCATTTTCGTGAGGTTCCTGTTTAATATTTATCAACAATCAAAGGACTTCTGCTGCTGAAACAAATCATATGACAAGTAACAAAATAACCTGTACCTCTTCATATTTGTTGTCTCCAGAAGAGGCATCGGTATTTTGTGCACCATCAAGGACACTGGATTCAGCGCTTGACTGTTCAGATTGTTTTTCATGTTCCAATACTCCTTTTCTCCTTGATTCTTCCTCCTTTAGCTTCCTAAATCTGAACATAAAAGTGCACAAGATATCACAATATTAATACATTGCATACTTTCAGGTTAAATGCAACCACTAATCATTCAAGGACACAAGACCAAATTGGACTTGTGGGCAACTTGCCCATCCTGGTTATTTCCACTTGGTACTTCAATGGAGAGTAGGACAATTCATTGTTTATAAGCTTACCATTTTTTATTTTCTCCATACCAGAAAAGTACGTGTCACGTGTAAATAAGCAAAAGCACAAGCTTAATGTGGCACAAAATAAATTAAATATCCATGATGCTCCAGTGCCAAAATGTCACTAGCAATCTTGCATTAAAGGGTGCGTTTGGTTGGCTTTAACGTCCACCTCACCTTGCCTCACTAGGCAAGGATAGCCTTGCCAGGACCAAAGAGTGGTTGGCTCAGCAGATTTTGGTGATGGAAATCCTAGAAAGTGCAGTAAACAAGCCAGCATGCAAGGCAACCAAACAGTGTTTCTTACCTAGCCTGGAAAAGCAAGTCCCGTCAAAAGATCCAAACGTGCCCTAAGGCTCCATAAAGTTTAAACTTCAAGATTTATTTACTCCCATTTTCCTCTTATATTTAAACATTTATATTCCTAAGCAAACATTGGGTCCTGGTTGGATTTTGCATTGGCCACGATAAATGGATTATCATTATGTGAGATCCCAATCAAACTGTATGCCAAGTTACTGTTGTAGGGATCCTGATCTTGGATCCAATAGTTTACTGACCATGACTTTAGTGCTGTGATAATAAAGGAATTCATAAGTGATCATCAACGACATTTAAACATTACCTTTCACCACGTTGTGGCCCAGTTGCTTTCGGCTCTTGGCTGGGCTGGGGTTTACTAAGGTTAGGGAGAGGTTCACTCTTAACAGCAGATTCATTCTTCCGAACAATAGTTGACTCTTCTCTTGAAAGTTTGTCGATATATTCTTTGACTGGATTTTTTGCACCTCCAAGTTTTTGAAGCCACACTTGTTGGGCAGTGCTGAGGATATTATTAGTAAGCCTGCAAGAAAACTATAACTTATGAAAGCCATAAATAAATAATAAAAGTTAAGAAGAAACCGTAACAGAAAACAAGCAATACTTGGTAAGACTCGCATTAGGGAACGCAAAATTAGAACAGTTACAGTTAACAAGGTAGAACAATGAAAAACTTGTTTTCAATTATAGAGCATGCTATATTATAGAAAAAAAAGTGTACAACCGTACTCAATTGAGGAAAATTTTGATAATAGTATGTCAACTGTCAAAATGTAGTGACTACTCTCATAGGTAACCTATTGGCTGTACGCCTGTAAGACAATCAAGCTTATGATGTTGGCTTGAATCAAGTGTAATAGCATAGGATCTTTTAAATTTCTTTCCCTGCTATGCTCTCAAACACTTGTATTTCCATTGATCTTTTAACGGAAGTGGGGTGCTCCTCGTACAAAAAGAAAAACAATCAAGGCTGTAGCTATTATCAGAGATATTAGATATGTATAGCTGTATTTATACTTGTCAAGCCACCCCGCATGGTTGAGTTTTTTTTTTTAAATTAACCATACATATCACCATCGTGATAGCATATCATGTCAAACCAAGCCAGTAACACCACAGGCAACAATACGCAATAGAAGACATGCTGATTCCATAAACTGGACTCTGGATCATTTAAATAAATAGTAGTTCAATTTAAAAGGTACCCTTACCAGTATAGACTTAGTCCAGAAGGTACAGAAAGAGCAAAATAACCAATTAGCAACGGCAAGAACTTTGTTACAGCTTGAGCACCTTGTTGGCTAGGATCATTGCTCTGCAAAACATAACGTGCCAAACAGTATGTTAGGAACTTGAAAATAGTGGAACTCATGGGCTACTGATGTATACTTGTGTCAAACATCAAATAAATGATCAGCTGTATACTCATGTTCGAAAAAAAAGCCAGTGAATAAACAAGTTCAGAAGCTGGTGAAACCGACCTGCGGTGGCTGCATTACTGTTGACACCAAAAATTGGCACCGGGAAGAAGCTGACATATGGGCCAGATTTGGTGGAAAGATACCATTCGGCTAGGAGGCTTTGCTGGAGCGTTCGGCAGGAGACGCTCTGCGGTCGGGAGCGCGTTATCATTCGGCAAAGGTGAAGCATTCGGCAGGAGACGCTCTGCGGTCGGGAGCGCGTCGTCATTCGGCAGAAGCGCTGATCGTATGGAAAGAGTACTCGGGAAGGCGTGATGACGTGGATCAACATAAGGAAAAGGCCGGTTCGAACAAGGAAAGCAATATGGGCACGAAGATTCGTCATTTATTTTTAGAAACAAGTGTTGAAGTCGTGTCCGACTAGGAGTTGTATCAAGACCTGGGTATAAATATAAACCCATGGCAATTGTAAAAAGATAATCGAACCAATCAATACAACAAACCGGCCCCGTGCCAACATCGAGTCCTTTAGTCGAGTCGTCGAGTTCTTCGAGAGGAGTCATCGATCCGTCGACCTCCGTAAGTACCGGCAACCTTGTATCATGCTTAGTATCACGCGGTGGATTTAAGCTTTGATGCAAGTAGTCTTGTTACCATGCTTAGTATCATCCGGTGGATTTAAGTTGTGGTCTCAAGAAGGTTCCTCTGTTAGGTCATGAGCCATGCGGTGGGCTAAGATCTAGTATGGACCAAGTTATCGGCTCTGTTAGATTTCGGCAAGATCTAGCAGATTCATTAAGTTACCCCGTGTTGCTTCGTTTTTACTATGTGCTTAATTCATGCAACACACCTTTGCCCAATCTAGATCGGCTAGGATCGGCTCTGCTTTATGGTGCAACGATTTATCCCCTCATAGCCGAATCCGAAACCGATCTAGGTTGCTACGTGTCGCGGGTTCAAGCTTGTCGGCATTGTGTAGATCTTGACAGAACCGGGTATCATGCGGTAGATGCAGGTTTTTGGGTCGTCTTAGAGCTAATCATCCGGTGGATTAGAATTCGATTCGATCTGATAGATTTATCTTTACCGATTAGGCCTGTTCCTTCGCCATGGACCCCGATTCGGCTAAATAGCCGTATTCGGCAGTGCTCTCACGAGTGAACGTGTGTTCGTGGGTTTGCATTGGACAATGAATGCTTTTAGCCTTTCACGATTAGATTGTATCATGCGGTGGATTGATCTAGTCTGATTGGTGGTGTGACCTCAAACGGGTTAGGTGCTGCTTTCGGCCTAACATCGTTTGTTGCCATACCTGACGGGTGCTGCTTTCGGCCTATGCATTCTTGTTTTAATGTAAATTCGTGACTGTGTTGTGGGTTCGTAATTAAACATTGAATGCTTTTAGCTTTTCATGGTTAGATTGTATCATGCGGTGGATTGATCTAATCTGATTAGTGGCGTGGTCACAAACAAGTCGTATCATGCGGTGGATTAACTTGTTCGTTATCATGCTTGACGGGTGCTGCTTTCGGCCTATGCATTCTTTGTTTACTGCGAATTTATGATCATGTTTCACCCTTTTTTTTATCTATCATGCTCTGTTTCTCGTTAATCGGCTATGAGTACGTGTTGTAATGTTCATTCTGTTGAAAGCCGATCTTTCGTCATGCTTACGTCACGCATTCGGCAGTGCGCTCCTTGCGTGCCTTGCCGATTGCCGAATGAGGTTTTAACTGCCGACAGATAGCTTCTCTGTAGCTATATGTCTTTCGAGATTGGCTTCAACGCCGCAAATATGGAACTGTCTGGTCTCACCCGGCATGTTCCAGGTTTTGATCTAAACGTTTTTATCCCTTTGTTAGTTTTCAGGCAAACTGACTGGCACGCTTCCGGATTCGAAAGCCCGGGCCACGTTTGAAGCCAGCTTGTTCGGCTTGCTGTGTGCTTGGCGTGAGGTGCGGATTTTACGTCAACACACTTTTTGGCACGCCTGGTGGGACCAACACAAGTTTTCAAGATGCCTGAGTTGAACGACATCATGGATGTCACTTTGGAAGAATTGTCTGAGGAGCATCAACAGATGGTAAAGGTTGCTGCCAATCAATTCATTAACAAATGTTTACTGTCTTTCGCCAAGAACAGGAATGGTGCACCTTTTCTCAAGTCCGACTTGCCAAGAGTTCTTCTTCCTGGGCAATCTGATCTTACTGAAGAAGAAAAGAGGGAGAGATTCTCGGGCTTATTATACAAAGCTTTGGGAGAGACAATGACCAATCACAATGCTGCATTCTTAAACAGTTTTCGGCATATAATGATAAGCATTTTTGGTCAGCATGTGGATAAACCCTTTGAGCAAATACATGGGCAATTGGGTGGCCCAACATACTTCAATGTTCAAGCACCAGTTCAGAAACCACATGGTAAAGGGAATGCTGATGAAACTGGAGGTTCTGGTACTAAAGATATAAATGGACAACCGATTCGGCAAGATCCTCAGCTTGCATTGCCGAAAACTCGCACATACGGTGATATGGCATTCAGCACCACAGGGAATCCGCCTGCTTCTGCTTACAAAATATCTCCCTTGAACAACAGACTGCAGAGGGATTTGTATGGAAACGGGTATTCGGAGTTTATGGATTACAATGCTATCGACGCTCTTCCGAATCCTGGATATGCTGGTACTGCAGGTATGCCTGCTGGAAGACCAGGGAATCAAGATACCAATATCGACCTCATGGTGCAAAAAATGACCGATGTATTGCAAAATCAATTCGGTCTGAAGCCTAAAGGTCAGGGATACATGTACTCGTCTCCTTTCCCTGAATGGTACCAAAGGGTATCATTGCCGAATAGAGTCAAGGTGCCTACAGAGTTTACTAAATTCTCAGGACAAGATGATACTAGCACTGTGGAACATATAGCTCGATATCTGATGCAGCTTGGAGAGGCTTCGGCAGATGAGGCTTTCAGAATCAGATACTTTCCTTTGTCACTGACGGGTCCAGCTTTTACATGGTTTGCTTCTTTGCCTGCCCAGTCGATTTGCACCTGGAAAGACCTGGAACAGAAATTCCATGCTCATTACTACATTGGCAGTACCGAGAAAAAGTTGGTTGATTTGACCAGCTTAAGGCAGAGGAATAATGAAACACCTACAGAGTTCCTCAGGAGATTTAGGGAAACCAAGAGTATGTGCTTTTCTCTGAACATACCTGATGATCAACTGGCTGGTATGGCTGTAGCTGGCATGCTGCCTGCCATTCGGGAGAAGCTGTTCGGGATGGAGTTTGATGATTTGGGCCAGTTGTCGCACAGATTGACCTTGATGAGTAACCAGGCATATGGTTTCAAGAAAGATGTCAGATTTGCTAAAAATAATGATGTAGCTGACATCTATAACCAATTCCTTGAAAGAGCAGATCAAGGAGATGAGTATGAAGATAGCGAGGAAATAGCTGCAGCAGAGATAGTGTGGAGCAAAGAACCAGTTACAATGACTCAAAGATGGATCAAACAGATGAAGGGAACATATGATTTTGATGTAACTAAGGCAGACAAATTATTTGAGTTCCTGGTGAAAGAAGGCCGAATCAAATTGCCAGAGGGGCATTCTATGCTTCGGCCCGATGGAGTGAAAGATAAAAGGTACTGTGGGTTTCATGATAGAAATTCTCATTCCATTAATGAATGCAGAGTCTTTAGGATGAAGATTCAGAAAGCTATCCAGGAAGGACATTTGAAATTCGACAACAAGATGAAACTGGACAGTAACCCTTTCCCTCAGAATATGATCGGGTTCTCAGTTAATATGGTGAATGCTGTTCCATCTGGAGAAAAGGGAAGATTGAAAGTTTTAACATCAAAGAAGGCAAGACAGGATGGTTCAGTTGATCCCACTCGGCAGATCACAATGGAACAGATTCGCCAGAAAAATCTTCGGTTCCCGAATAGCCGATTTGAAGTGGGCGAATCCTTTAAACCTAGAGTTACTACACGTATTCTCCTCAACAAATGGCAGCGTCAGCAAGAAAAAGAGCGTTTTCAAAGGCGTGAATACGAGAAAGAGGAAAGAAGGCGCGAAGAAGAAAGATTTGAGGAAGAACAAGAAGAATATGCTCGAGAACAGGAACGTGCGCATTGGGGGTGTGCATTCTTCAGACACTGTTGGAACGAAGGTTTAAAGCTGCCTACAAGGAGTAATTGTCCTGAGTGCAATAATGGGTATGTCGAACATAGGCAAAATGTTGCCAATCGCCGATCTGTCCATGAAAGAATTGGTAGGATGCATCTTAGTGATGATCGGCGTTTTGATGATCAACCAAGAAAGAGACATGCTGATTTCAGATGGATTGATCATGAAGAAGAAGATCATGAGTACGTTTGGCAGAAAGGACAATGGTGTCCACCTGGTTTAAGAAGGAGTCAGAAGAGAAGAGTCCAACGCTTGAGGAATCAAGAATTAAAGCAAGCAAGGCCTAGGATGAAATCGATATGGCTCCCAAAAGACAGGCCTGACGAACATAGTCATTCGGCTCCTACATGCATGGTATGTTTCTTGCCGAATGAATTCATGGCTCCATCTAATCAAATTGTACAGGAAGAAATATTACCCGATATAGATGATGCCGAACAATTTGGGTTAATGGCACAATTGATGTTGAACAAACAAGCTGTTTTTGAGAAGCCAACCCAGAATCGGCACATGAAGCCACTATACTTGAAGGGATATGTTAATGGCAAACCATTGACCAAGATGTTTGTCGATGGAGGAGCTGCTGTCAATGTAATGCCATATACCACATTCAGGAAGCTTGGTATGGGCCTTAGAGATTTGACACCAACGAGCATAATTCTAAATGATTTTGCTGGAAATCCTTCGGACACCAAAGGATGCGTACACGTTGATCTGATGATTGGTTCCAAGACTCTGCTTACGACTTTCTTTGTCATTGAGGGCAAAGGGGCATATAGCTTGCTGCTTGGAAGAGATTGGATTCATGCAAATTGTTGTATTCCATCTACTATGCATCAACAGCTTATTCAGTGGATAGATGATGAAGTAGAAATTGTCCAAGCAGATGATTCAATAAGCGTGGCAAATATGGAACCAGCTTTCTGGGAGTATCAAGGCATAGATTGTTTCTCAGGTAAAGACTGGGGAGAAGGTCCTGTGGCACCAGCCAGCAGTGATCAACAGCCGATCGAAGCAGTCGGCTCTCATAGTAATTTTTGATGGAGAATCCAATTGATGGAACTGATGGGAAATTAGGACGTGGATTTGTGTCGGCCGATAAATTAGAAGAAGTGGACATTGGAGATGGTGACAAGCCAAGGCCGACATTCATCAGTGCTAATTTGGATTCGGTTTTCAAAGAAAAGTTGGTGACATTGTTAAAAGAATACAAGGACTGCTTTGCTTGGGATTATTCGGAGATGCCCGGTCTAGACCGTTCTATTGTTGAGCATCGGTTGCCAATCAAACCTGGGTACAGGCCTTACAAGCAACCACCCCGAAAAATCTACAAGGAAGAAGTGTTGGCCGATGTGAAAAAGGAGATTGAAAGATTACTAGATGCAAATTTCATTCGGCCATGTAAATACGCGGATTGGATCTCTAATATTGTTCCTGTCTATAAGAAAAATGGAAAGATGAGGGTTTGCATAGATTTTAGAGACCTGAACAAGGCTACACCCATGGATGGATATCTAATGCCTGTTGCTGATTCATTGGTTGATGCTGCTGCTGGATATAAAGTGCTCAGTTTCATGGACGGTAACGCGGGATATAATCAGATTTATATGGCATTGGAAGATATAGTAAAGACAGCTTTCAGGTGTCCTGGACACATAGGATTGTTTGAGTGGGTTGTCATGACCTTTGGATTGAAAAATGCCGGTGCAACTTATCAAAGGGCTATGAATTATATTTTTCATGAGTTGATCGGCAAGATTGTGGAAATATATATTGATGATGTGGTGATCAAGTCTTTGGATGATGAGTCTCATTTGGCCGACATAAGGAAAACTCTAGAATGCACAAGGAAACATGGGCTTAAGATGAACCCGAACAAGTGTGCTTTTGGAGTTTCGGCTGGAGAGTTTCTGGGATTTTTGATACATGAAGGAGGAATAGGAGTTGGTAAGAAAAGCATGAAGGCAATTGATGAAATTGTTCCTCCAACTAATCTTAAAGAGCTACAATCACTGCTTGGCAAGATAAATTTTGTGAGAAGGTTCATATCAAACTTGTCACAAAAGGTGTTGCCCTTTTCCTCACTGTTGAAAATAAGAAAGGATCAAAAGTTTGTATGGGGTGACGAACAACAGAAGGCTTTCAATGAAATAAAAGAGTACATGAAGAAGCCACCAGTATTGGTGCCTCCACAATTGAACAAGCCTTTCAAGTTGTACGTGGCGGCCGATGCCCAAACTATTGGATCGGCCCTCATTCAAGAATTTGAAGGGAAGGAAAGAGTGGTTGCATACCTTAGCCGAAAATTACTAGATCCAGAGACAAGGTATTCGGCTATAGAGAAGCTCTGCTTATGTGTTTACTACTCCTGTACGAAATTTCGGCACTACTTACTACATGCCGAATGCATTGTGTATTCAAAGTTTGATGTGATAAAACACATGTTGTCTATGCCGATTTTGAACGGAAGGATTGGCAAATGGATTTTAGCTTTGTCTGAATTTGAATTGAGATTTGAATCGGCAAAGGCTGTTAAGGGACAGATTATTGCCGATTTCATTACTGAACATCATGATACATCGTTAAATTTGCTTAACATTGTTCCTTGGGTGTTATTCTTCGATGGATCTTCATGCAACAAAGGTGGTGGAGCAGGTATCTTATTAATTTCACCCAAAGGAGAAACATTTGAGTTTGCTGTTCCCATTCAATCTGCTGTTACTAACAATCAAGCTGAGTATGAGGCATTGCTCAAAGGGCTCCAATATTTGAAAGAAGCAGATGCCATTGCGGTTGAAATTTTTGGAGATTCAGAACTGGTCATAAAGCAATTGAATGGTGAATACGAGTGCAAAAGTGATACCTTGAAGAATTACTATGAAGAATGCAAAGAAATATTGAAGAGCTTTCGATCAGTAATTCTACAACACATTCCTAGAGGGGACAATGGAGAAGCAAATAGATTGGCTCAAAGTGCATCAGGTTATAAAGAGCTTCAAGAGGTTTTTGCTAATGATCTATATGCATTCGGGAGTAATCTGGCAGAAGATGATTGGAGAAAAGAGATTGCCGATTATCTGGAAGATCCATCCCGAAAGGTTTCTAGAAAGCTCAGATATAAAGCTTCAAAATTTGTTCTTCTTGATAATAATTTGTATTATAAATCCCTGGATGGAGTGCTGTTGCATTGCTTAAATCATGAAAAAGCAAAAAGGCTGATGAGTGAAGTACATGATGGGTTGTGTGGAGCACATCAATCGGCCTACCGAATGAAGTGGGTTATTAGAAGAACTGGATATTACTGGCCGACAATGTTGGAAGATTGTTTTGAATATTATAAAGGATGTCAAGACTGTCAGAAATTTGGAAACATTCAGAGAGTTCCGGCATCGGTTTTGAATCCCATTGTCAAGCCATGGCCATTCAGAGGATGGGGAATAGATTTGATTGGCCAAATAAATCCTCCATCTAGCAAGGGGCATAAGTTTGTGCTTTTGGCAACCGATTATTTTACCAAATGGGTTGAGGCAATTCCATTAAAGAAGGTGACATCGGAGAATATGGTTGAATTTGTTAAAGAACATATCATTTACAGATTTGGGATTCCTCAGACAATCACCACTGATCAAGGGACTCAATTTACATCTTCAGAATTCAGAGATTTTGCTGAAAGTATGGGCATCAAATTGTTAAATTCTTCTCCTTATTATGCCCAAGCTAATGGTCAGGCAGAGGCTTCTAACAAGATTATGATTAAAATTATACAGAAAAAGATTGATCAGAAGCCGAGAAAGTGGCATTCGGTACTCAATGAGGCTTTATGGGCTTACCGAATGGCTCCACATGGGGCTACACAGACGTCTCCCTATGAGTTGGTGTATGGACATCATGCTATTTTGCCATGGGAGATACAATTAGACTCAAGGAGAATAAAGCTGCAAAAGGATTTAAGTTCTAAAGATTATAAAGATTTAATGATGGACGAATTAGAAGATTTGCATATGATTCGTCTCAGGGCCTTGGAGAATATTGAGAGGAATAAAGTGCGAGTTGCTAAATACTACAACAAGAAGGTGAAAGTTAAGCAATTCACAGAAGGTGATCTAGTTTGGAAAGCAATATTGCCGATTGGAACCAAATATGCAGCATTCGGCAAGTGGTCTCCAAATTGGGAAGGTCCTTTTAGAGTGGTTAGATGCATGCCTGGAAATGCATATATTTTGAAGACATTATTGGGAGAAGAATTTGCTTCTGCTATAAATGGAAGATATTTGAAGAAGTATTATCCCAGTGTTGAAATCGATCGGTGATTGATATATTAATTTGCCAAACAGCCGATATTCGGGAAGAAATCGCCTTCAGAACAAATGTTAACAGAAAAGGAAGATGGCCAGTACTGAATGTATTGCCCTTAGCACAAAATATACTGCATCAGATGATTCATGTAAGATCACAAAAGATAAGTTTTATTGCCGAAATTCCATAAATCCCTAGTACAAACTAATGGAATAGCTTGTTCAAGACGGATTGGGGATGAATGGAATCGGCAATGGCGGCGCCATGAGCATCAAGGCGATCTATGGAGGCCTCGATGTCGTCGATCTCCTCCGGGTTACCATTAGTGAAGCCGGTTGGTAGCCTGGAGTAGTCGGTGTTGGTGTGCGTCGACATGGCGACTAGGCCTGCGGCAGTGCCCAGACGGATGCCGTGCGAGGCCACCTCATCGATACGGCCCGCCACTGCGCCGAGGCGAGCTTCTGGTGTGTCCCCAGGAGCATTCACCTTGTTCGCCAGCTCATTCACCAGCGCCTTCAGCCGATCGAGTTCGGCATCACGCGCTGCAAGTTTACAAAAGGGGCAACAGATTAATATCATTCGGGGGATGAGATTGAGATTGAACAGATTGCAGGACTCACCATCGATGACTTCGAGCAGTTGTTTGCGCTCGTGCTGCCACTCGAGGTCAGCAATCCCGGCTTGCTTGGAGATAGCCTCCAGTTCGCGACGAGAGTCGTCGCGCTCCGCCTTGAATCGGCGGGCATCGCCGTCCGTGTAGCGGTAGTCGTCCGATTCGAGTGATCGATTGGACGAACTCGAAGATGCCGCAGGAGCGGCGGCCGGAGCTGCGGCTGGCACGCCAGCGCCGGCAATCCACTGGATTGCCCTGAAAGAACAAAGAGATTCGTCAAGAAAGAGGGAGGAAATCTCGAGAAGAACAGAGAGAAGCGAGTAGCTACTCACCTGCGGCGAGCACCGGCACGACTTCCTTCGGCCTCATCAGCGGCCGGGCGCCTCCTGTTGTTGTCGGCCATTGGGGTTCCTCGGAATTACTGTGGATGGGGAAGAGAATGGCTTGGACCGGCAAGAACTTGGAAGGCGAAGAACTTGATGAAGAAACCGTGGGCTGCCTGGGTGTTTATTTATAAAACCCGCAGAGGAAATCGTGGCCAAAGATCGTGGCACGTATTCCGAAGAGTTCGGAAGGTGGAGAGGATTTTCCTAGCCGAATGGCTCCCATGTCGTTTGGGATCCTTGCCGAATCGTATTCGGCTTTGACTGGGTAAGATTCGGCTGCGTTAAGTTAAAAGCATTTTTTAGCTTAATATTATTTGTAGAAGATCTTGCCGAATGAGTTGTTCGCAATAATGGAGAAGAAAAGTTAACAGCTACGAATTCACAAGATGAGGCAGTTATTCGGCTACAGGTTATTGGTTACAAGTTACAAACCCAAGTATTTTGAAATTACATTTGTGGCATTGGAAATCATGTTGCTAATGTTGTCTAACAAGTTTTTGTCAGCTTCTTGGGTTTTAGCCAGAGCCTTGAGCTTTGCCTTGAGTTGTTTATCCTTGTTCAGAGTGGCTGAAGCTTCTTTTCGTATTCTTTCTGATAACTTGGGAAGCTCAGCAATATTCTTCTCGTCAGCTTCAATTTCGGCCGATAAGCGTTGCAATTCGGCTTCAAGTGCAGCTTTCCTGGCCTTTTTGCTCTCAAGATCAGATACCAGCTTGGTCAACAGCTCATTATTCTCTTGATCTTGAGAGTGCAGGGCTTTTACTGACTGCTTGATCAGAGATCTTTTTTGCTCTAAGGCTGGCAGAGAAGATTGATTGCTCAAGGCTTGCATCACTGCTGCGAATTGCTGATCCAATTGAGAGACTGGCTCCAATGCGGTCTTGATGTCAGCTGGGAGTTCTTGATTAATGGAGTCCAGTACGTCTCTTAATGAAACAGCATGTGTAGCCTGGTCTTGGATGCTCTTATCCAGTAAGGCTAAGATGTCTTTCAGCTTTGCTTTGGTTTCTTCTGATAAATCTTGGCTAGAAGTAATCTCTTCTCCTTGTTCGGTACCCCAGTCATCCACAGCAAAGGAATAGCTGGGTGATGAAGTGGATTTCTCCTGAAAAGGGTTCTTGCTGAATTGGTAAAAGAATTGCCGAATGAGAGAGAGTCAAGAGAATTGAATGATTATGTTTACCTCGGCCCTGGCTTCCCGAGTGGGAGATGGAAGTGTTTTGAGTTCCATGATGGGAGTTTGTGTATCTGGCTGAGGAGAAACCGGAGTGTCAATTGAAGAAGATTCTATTCCTGTTTCTGGAAGGGGCAGCAAAGCTGAAGACGAATCATGAGGAAGGGAAGAGCTTTCCAAGGCAGGATCTGTTGAAGCTTGTTCTGCAGTTGACAAGAGAGTAAATGCCGATGACAAGAAATTAAGAAAAATGAAGTGGTGGATTTTTTACCGTCCAATGAGGCATCGGCAGTTTCTATGCTAGCCAACCATTGCTGAGCTTTGGCCTGAAAAAACAAGGAAAGATGAAGTTGAGCAGAATATTATTGACATCATGGCCAAAGAAAGAGAGATCTGACCTGGATGATTTTCTTGGGAACCACTTTTCTTTTCTTTGTGCCTGAGGAGGCTGCCAGGACAAGGGTCTTCCTTTTGACAGATGATGGCCTGGTGATTTTTGGATCCAGGATAGCTTGTCTGGCCATTATTTGAGCTAAAGTTGGGGATTGATATCCCAGAGCTGAGATTGGGCCTGCTGCCTTGTATACAATTGCCCTGGCAAGAGGGGCAGGTATGATGTCCTGCAAAGATGGTAAAGTCAAGGTCAAATTGGATCTTTATTTGATTGAAAGTGAATAAAAGCTGAACATATTACCTCTGAGCCTGGTTGGTAGTCTGACATCAACTCGAGACAGAGAGGATGAATTGGCACATTAAAGATATGATCATGAAGTTCTTGCCACCAGATTATGAAGCTAGGGTGTGCAAATATTATTGGCACAAAGGGCTCAGGTGCATAGATTGTGTCACAGCATCTATAAGGGAAGATTCTTCTTGTTTCTGTGGCATCTTTGATGATTTCCCTAGGCTTGAGAAATTCATGAAGGAATAGCCTTGGGGGCACCTGGCCACATCCCAATTGCCTGGCTGCTATGTTCGGCTGATAGTATTCATATGTGCTCTGAACTAGTCTTCCCCCATGAAATTCGGCTGGCAGGATACAAGGATGGATGAAAGCATTGAAAATTGCTATAGATTGTACGTCAGTGCATCCAGATTCAAAGCTGAATTCACAGGGGAGGGTGAGGTTGTCATTGTCCAGATATGGAAACCAGAGAGGATGATCAAAGCCTTTGAAGAAGAGCTCAAATAATTCACAGATATTTTTGTTGATGGATACAGTAGAAGCAGCTTCTCCATAAGTTTGACAACCTTTGGTCTTCTTGATCTCTCCCTCTGCATAGTTGATGGAAGGGAATTCTCTGCTGTTGAGATCAATGGCAATAATCTGATGCATGTACAGTTGTAGCCACATCTGGACAAACCACCAGGGACCATTCACACAAGGTATTTTCTTGTTGGTGTGCATCAATTGGGTAGTTTGATTAAGCATGTGATAGACGCTGCCCAGGAGGTATTTTCCCAATGGGATGAGTTTACCAGCAGCCAGTTCTTCAGCCATCACGATGTGGTTCAGAGTTGGCTCATTGGCTTTGCCACAGAAGACATACCTGCACAGCCACATATTCAGGAAAGCCCTGTACTCTACATCGGTCAAGGGGCCATCAGACATATAGTTTTGAATGTATCTTTTATATCCAACCCCTGTTTTGACTCCTGTCTGCTTGGAGGAGCCCTTGTGGTCATATGGTCGAACAGTTTCTGTTATGTTCAGACCAGTCATCATATATACATCGGCCAAGGTGGGAGACATTGGACCATGACCGAATAAAAAGGCGTTGACACCATTGGACCAGAAGTGGCAAGCTGCAATCAGAAGGTCCTCATTCTTGGGTGTTTCAGCCAATGACAACTCCAAGCAGTGAGATATGCGCAGACGATCCCAGTTCTGTGTTTGGGGGCTTTTATCATCTGATATTCTCTTGTACCAATTCCTCCAGCCTGCAATCGGGGGCAGAGGCCAGTTCTTGAAAGTGTCTTGCCACTTGTGAGGATTGGCCAGAGAGATCTTGAAAGGGATCCTTTGGGATTCGGCTGCGATGAATTCAGAGGGATCTGAGTTCCCTACAGGGCCGAGAAAATACGATGGAGATTTCTCTTCAACAGGGATGAGGATTTCGGCAGCTAGGGCCTGTCAAGCATGGAAAAGGATAAAGAGATTTGAGACATGAATCAAGAAAAGATTGCCGAATGAGTTTGGAGAGATTAAAGTTTACCTGAAGTGCGAAATCTTGATTCGCCATGAAGAGGATAAGTCTTGAAACGCTGATGACCTAGAGTGCGGATCTGAGCGGAAGCCTCGTGGATTCAAAGGAGAATGGCGAATGTCGAGTAGAGTTGGCTTGAGAATGTTTGGTGCTTGTGGTCGATTCCGAAATAAAGATCACCTTTATCCCGAAATCGAAGGGGCATGTGTTGACACCAAAAATTGGCACCGGGAAGAAGCTGACATATGGGCCAGATTTGGTGGAAAGATACCATTCGGCTAGGAGGCTTTGCTGGAGCGTTCGGCAGGAGACGCTCTGCGGTCGGGAGCGCGTTATCATTCGGCAAAGGTGAAGCATTCGGCAGGAGACGCTCTGCGGTCGGGAGCGCGTCGTCATTCGGCAGAAGCGCTGATCGTATGGAAAGAGTACTCGGGAAGGCGTGATGACGTGGATCAACATAAGGAAAAGGCCGGTTCGAACAAGGAAAGCAATATGGGCACGAAGATTCGTCATTTATTTTTAGAAACAAGTGTTGAAGTCGTGTCCGACTAGGAGTTGTATCAAGACCTGGGTATAAATATAAACCCATGGCAATTGTAAAAAGATAATCGAACCAATCAATACAACAAACCGGCCCCGTGCCAACATCGAGTCCTTTAGTCGAGTCGTCGAGTTCTTCGAGAGGAGTCATCGATCCGTCGACCTCCGTAAGTACCGGCAACCTTGTATCATGCTTAGTATCACGCGGTGGATTTAAGCTTTGATGCAAGTAGTCTTGTTACCATGCTTAGTATCATCCGGTGGATTTAAGTTGTGGTCTCAAGAAGGTTCCTCTGTTAGGTCATGAGCCATGCGGTGGGCTAAGATCTAGTATGGACCAAGTTATCGGCTCTGTTAGATTTCGGCAAGATCTAGCAGATTCATTAAGTTACCCCGTGTTGCTTCGTTTTTACTATGTGCTTAATTCATGCAACACACCTTTGCCCAATCTAGATCGGCTAGGATCGGCTCTGCTTTATGGTGCAACGATTTATCCCCTCATAGCCGAATCCGAAACCGATCTAGGTTGCTACGTGTCGCGGGTTCAAGCTTGTCGGCATTGTGTAGATCTTGACAGAACCGGGTATCATGCGGTAGATGCAGGTTTTTGGGTCGTCTTAGAGCTAATCATCCGGTGGATTAGAATTCGATTCGATCTGATAGATTTATCTTTACCGATTAGGCCTGTTCCTTCGCCATGGACCCCGATTCGGCTAAATAGCCGTATTCGGCAGTGCTCTCACGAGTGAACGTGTGTTCGTGGGTTTGCATTGGACAATGAATGCTTTTAGCCTTTCACGATTAGATTGTATCATGCGGTGGATTGATCTAGTCTGATTGGTGGTGTGACCTCAAACGGGTTAGGTGCTGCTTTCGGCCTAACATCGTTTGTTGCCATACCTGACGGGTGCTGCTTTCGGCCTATGCATTCTTGTTTTAATGTAAATTCGTGACTGTGTTGTGGGTTCGTAATTAAACATTGAATGCTTTTAGCTTTTCATGGTTAGATTGTATCATGCGGTGGATTGATCTAATCTGATTAGTGGCGTGGTCACAAACAAGTCGTATCATGCGGTGGATTAACTTGTTCGTTATCATGCTTGACGGGTGCTGCTTTCGGCCTATGCATTCTTTGTTTACTGCGAATTTATGATCATGTTTCACCCTTTTTTTTATCTATCATGCTCTGTTTCTCGTTAATCGGCTATGAGTACGTGTTGTAATGTTCATTCTGTTGAAAGCCGATCTTTCGTCATGCTTACGTCACGCATTCGGCAGTGCGCTCCTTGCGTGCCTTGCCGATTGCCGAATGAGGTTTTAACTGCCGACAGATAGCTTCTCTGTAGCTATATGTCTTTCGAGATTGGCTTCAACGCCGCAAATATGGAACTGTCTGGTCTCACCCGGCATGTTCCAGGTTTTGATCTAAACGTTTTTATCCCTTTGTTAGTTTTCAGGCAAACTGACTGGCACGCTTCCGGATTCGAAAGCCCGGGCCACGTTTGAAGCCAGCTTGTTCGGCTTGCTGTGTGCTTGGCGTGAGGTGCGGATTTTACGTCAACAATTACTTGAGCAGATATGTATTGTGAAATGACAAGAAGAACTGGCAAGACAAGGTATGCCAAAGTGTCCGACCAGCCAAGAGGTGGATGGCCGTCCTACAATATCATTAATTAAACTGATGTCAGAAAAATAAAAGACTCCATATGACCCGAAACAATGTCAACGACCATTTTCTAATGGTCTTCCAAAGAAATATTTATAGGTCACCATAAGGCGTAAAGCAGCATTCGTAGGCAGCCATGAAATTTCCAGAGCACATAACCACAGATGTGCTTGCTTTACAAATTCATCATTTCAAAGCACATTAAAATCTCGTGCAATCATATTGGCGAATAAAACCAAACCCTAACAAGCTTCAGACATCAGTTCCAGTAATAAAACTCATTGTTGTAGATCCCTCAAATATTTATGGAAAACACAAACACACTGATGCTGCATCATACATACAGCACACAGGAAATTGAAGCTGGACTCATGAATTTTATTTTTAACCACACAAGTACAAGAAGATTGGCATATGTAAACTTCTCTGCAGAACAGATCAATCTTCATGGAAGCAAATAACTGAGCATTGCATCACAGAGAATTCAACATGATCCGTAACAATATAAACTGAATGTGTAAGCCAATGTAGCTCCAATAATTTAGTTGCATTAGTTTGCTGTGTAGTAAAAGGCCTTGAAATATAAAATGCATATATGTAAGTCAGTGGAGCTCCGATAATTCTGCTCCACTTTGCTGCTGTATACAAAAATGGAATAAATCCTATGTTGTGGAACATCAAGTTATTGAAGCTAAGAGCTTACCGTAAAAGGAAAAAGCCAGGATATACCCTGGCCATCTTGTCTAGCAGCAATTGTTGTAGGACCAGCCAAAGAAGGTATCCAAAAAAATCCTTCAGTCAGAAGTCCCTTTTTGAATGAAGATACCAACACATCAGGTAATGTGAATGTTTACTCTTCAAATAATGAAGAATAACAAAGACAGAATGGATGTTTCAGCATACCAACCTCATTAGCTACATTTGAGAGAGCTCTGTATAGACCAATCCAAACTGGTATTGTCACGAGGGTAGGCAAGCATCCTATTACAGGAAAATGCCAAGGGAAGTATATGTGAATAAATAACAGAAGACTATATTCACATAAGAAGATGCAAAGCACAAGAGAAAGCGATAGACATCTGAACCCAAATGAGAATACATTTCTATCAACACTTCCTATGCATTGAGGAATGGGGAGCATCCACTGATAGGAAAAGCACAAAGTATGGTAATTCAGAGCTAACCTGCAAGTGGGTCAACACCAGATAACTTGTATAAACGAGCAGTTTCAAGTTGTATCCTTTCCTGGTAGAACAAATAGAAGATTTACAAACCAAATGTAACTCCAGTTGAAGTCTAATTCCATTTTGTAGTCTAAACACACTTTGGAAAAACCACTGCACTCAGTGTCTAGTTCTTAAGTGAGAGCCCTCCCAAGTGAGTTTTTGTAAGCACAGTAGTTTATTTTAAACAGGGCTTAACTGCTTAAATGACACATACAATTTGATGAAGCTCATAGGCGAAATTACCGCTGTTAGCTTGATGTCATAATGGACTTTGGAATAAGCTATCAGTCCATAAGGATTTAATCTCGATGCTTTGTTACAAAACATCATAACAGCTTCATGAGGCAAAAACTGAGCAAGATGAGAAAACTCGACCTTCCACTTGACAAGGAGAGGACCTCAATTTACAGTACATGATGTTTCTACTGTTGGTAATAAAGGTTTACCCTCACACTGGTACAGTACACTACATATTAAATAATCCCAAGGTAAGAACATGTGCAGGAATCTAACATATATTATTTTATAAACACATCAATATGTAAAGTGGAATCACCTGATCACCTGCATATCGTTCTTGAATAGCCTTCACTTGAGGTTGCAGTGACCTCATTGCAAGCGCAGACTCAACCTATAAGAAAACAACATAATGTGCTAGTTTCAGTATTGGATGCAAAATGAACAGATATAAACCATATGCACTGCATTTAGCAGCAAGTAACACATCTGCCAAACTTTGAGGGCACATCTAAGCAATATCCAGATTTCTCTTGCAAGAATCTTCAAAGGAGAAATATAATGTAGGCACCTCAATAGGTGCCATAGGACTAAAATAATGTGATTGGTACTGAAAGATGATGCTAAGAATTCATAAGTGCAATGTATGAACCACATAGTAATGAAAATAAACTAGCCAAACTCATTCTCCTTTGCATCATCCAAAGATGCCAGTAACTCTTGGAACCAAAATGCCAGTGTAAAGACTAAAGAATAAAAGGAAGACAACTAATGCCCAGTAGTGAACTTCACCCCACACTATGCAACACATGACCCTCCCACAAAAAAGGTGTAGCATCAGGCGATATATGCATAATTTCCAGAAAGGCAAAAACAAATAAATGCAAGATTCCAGCTGACAAGTTTTCCAAAAGAAAAAAGATGCAGATGACTGGAAGTGTACTCCGTATGTTTTTAATTCTATAGCATTTATTGATAGTAGGTAATGCTTGAATGCCGAATTTAACCAGTAAGACCCAATCTCATTTATTGTTCCTGGCTCACGGCGCAAAAAATTCCTCTCCCAAGGAAAACCATGTGTTTCACATTTCTCTAACCACAGTTACAGCATTAAAGCTTCTTCCACAAAGCACTGAAAGGATGAAGTCATGCATTAATTGCTTGATCAAATGGGAAGGTCCTACAAGGCATCACCATTTCTAGGATATCCTTGAAGATACAGCCAGTAGACATAGAAATACTACCGCGATGCCAGATATGTAGGACACGTCATTTATTCAAGAATCGATAAATATCTTAATCAATTTTGCTGAGCTCCAGTTGAGTAGAAGTGCACTAAGAGTAAATAAATCATGCCCAGAAAAAAAAACAAGTACCCTTCACTATCTTACTTGAATAACATTTATGGAGATCTATATTCAACAGTTCAACTATATCTAGTTTTTTTTTAATCCTGACTGTACAAATATAGCATAGAGATTTACCTGCTTCTTTGTAAGAGGAAATGTAGCAGCCTTAACAAGAACAGTGAGGAGAATGATTGCAAAACCATATGAATAGGGAACATGGAGAGCTGATAGACCATCTTTCAGAACCTGTCAATGGGAAAAATGTATATCAACTGAATAAGTTCAAGCGTGATATACACACTATAAACATATAAGAAGAGGGTGCAAACTGAGAATAAGAAAAAAAACATAAGACATGTGCACAGATTAAACCAATACATATAATAATAATTAGTAATAGTCCATATGTAACTAGAGGGGTAACTTTTATGATCATATGGACAAACTTGCAGGAAAATGAAATGCAAAAACTGATTCTCTTCATCTCTTTCTCGGCATTAGTGAAAAGTACTTCTTATGTTTGTTTTTATAGGAATTTTAGGATGTGAAAGACTTTGGAAACATATGCATGTTATTGTACAAAAGTTGTACCAATAGATTTGTGTTTCATAAATATTTTAATATAATATTGATAGCAATTGATAACACATTGGTCAAAGCATAATTTAAAGACTTTGCAAACCCTAATATGCCCTATAAAGAGAAACAGAGTAAATTTTTCATCTTCCGTCTTTTTTGAATTGTGCAACAGCAGAACTTGATATTTCCATTCTCAAAAAGTCAAAAGAAGCACGAACGGATAATGCAATAAACTATTGTGCACTTAAAACACACTAATCAGTAACTATTGCAATTAACCAGGCACCAATCATTGCATGCGGCCATTTCCTTTCCTCATAAACGTGATTGAACCTTATCCTTCAGTCCATCTTCCTGCCTAGCAGTGTTTTTGATAACTCAATCTCAACTAATGCACTTGGGGCATGGATGTCAGGGAAGTTTATTTTATGTGAAATGTCAACAAAACTTTAGCCGTTTAGTGGCTGGAAGAAACGCATTAGTTCTTATAAATCCATGTAGGCCCTCAAGTACAGCAGCAATACACATATCAGTATCAACAGTGTGTGCCAGCAGGAGTGCAGGTCTAAATCAGAGTTATTGGAGTAACAAAACCATGGTTCATAGCTACATGAGAAGTTCAGGTTATTTAATTAGAAATTTGAATAGGCTATGCAGTGACAGGGCAGCAATACACATATCAGTATCAACAGTGTGTGCCAGCAGGAGTGCAGGTCTAAATCAGAGTCATTGGAGTAACAAAACCTTGGCTACATAGCTACATGAGAAGTTCGGATTATTTAATTAAAATTTTGAATAGGCTATGCAGTGACAGGGCATAGCAAATTTTTGACCTCCCGATAAGCTATATGAAGCTATTGCCAAAAAGGTATGCAGACTCTTGCAGGGTTGGTGGTTTCCTTGGTGTTCAATCCTGCTACACTTGAACTCAACCAAGTGCCACCAAACATTCAGCACTGGCTAAAACTTTCCGCTATTTTTTTATATAAAAATACTAACAATTGCACCAATAAATCCAGTCCTGTTACATCACCACAATAACTAATATTTCCGGAGCATGTTCAGAAAGTGTATGCTCCTTCGCAACAACACACAGATCACTCCCACTCCACTCCCAGGCAACACAGCAACCTAGTAAGCAAGCAGTTGGTTCCAGCTAACATTCCTCCGCTCGTGCCATAACATTTCTCGCGCAAAAATGGGGGTCACCATCAGCACACAGCCGCGCGAAATCCCAAAATCGAACACGGAAGACGCGTCCGCACACGGACACGGCACGGGAAGCAACTCACGCAACCGCGGCATACACCCCTGGACCCAAATTGAGCCGTGACAGGCAGGCACGGAACCGCGGGTTCTCGGGCGGGAGGGAGGACAGAGCAGGAGGCGCACCTTGAGCACGGTCTCCATGGAGTTGGTGATGCCAGAGAGCCAGTCCCCGGCCGCCTCCTTGGTGTCCACCGCCACCGCCTCCGGGGCCGCACCGGAGACGGCGGCGTCGGCGACGGTGTAGAGGAACGCCTCGACGCGGCCGAGCAGCTCGCCGGCGTCGGCGGGGCCGAGCGCGGCGACGGGGCGGAGGCGCCGGAGGCGGAAGCGGAGGGCGGGAGCGGCGGAGGGGGCCCGCGCCAGCGAGGAGGGCGGGGCTAGGGCTAGGGTTTGGGAGCAGCCCAGGAGGTGGAGGTGGGAGGGCGCGGCCATTTGAGGAGGAGGCCGGGCGGCGAGGTGGTGGCCGGAGATTGGGGAGGCCGCAGCGGACACGAGTGGCGAGTCCAACAACCAACTTGAAGCCGGGCGTGGGGCGGCACACGCAGACACGGCACGACCCGAAGCAAAGAAAAGCGAAGCGATGCTACGCTAGATTTGTAGCAGACGAGACGAGACGAGACTAGGAGAGGACTCTCGCGGTCGCTGCCGGTGGGGAGCAGAGCAGAGTTTCGATACGGAATGCAATTCACGCGTGCCTGCCTCGTGCCTTCCTTCCTACGACCTACTACCT
Source organism: Echinochloa phyllopogon (assembly GCA_033239725.1). NCBI lineage: Eukaryota > Viridiplantae > Streptophyta > Magnoliopsida > Poales > Poaceae > Echinochloa > Echinochloa phyllopogon. Next base: position 823,588 of record BTCW01000009.1, on the reverse strand, counting down.
CCGTCCCACGACATAATCACTTTTCGATTTTCGTGTATCACGTTTGACCATCCGTCTTATTGAAAATTTTTGTGAATATATTATTTATTTTGCTATGATTTGGTTTATCACTAGGTATACTTCAAGTGTGACTTATTTGTTTTATATTTTTATAAAAATTTTTAAATAAGACGGATGGTCAAACGTCATGTCTGAAAGTCAACAAATACTTATATGATGGGGACGGGGGAGTACCCGCGCCCTGCTTATGGCGCACGTGGGCCGGTGGTGGAGCCTGCCTGCTGCCTGCTTGCTGCACCGCTGCACCATACGGGGGCTCATATATAACAAACCGAAGCTAGATAAGCAAGTTAGCTTTGAAGCCCATTAAGCCCAATAAAGTACGTGTCGTTCTCATATATCTGTTCTAGCTGATTCTATCTAGATATTGATGTGAGAATATTTCCCGTGCACTAAAATTTATGCGCTTCGTGACTTTCTCTGACTTTTTTTATTTTTTCAAATGAATATAGTCAATATTTTGAAATACTAGATCAACCGTTTGTCTAAACTTTGTTCAACAATCCTAATAAACCACTTCAACAATTTCAACATTGTTGTATATAGTTGTTACCTAAGAGATCCAAAGACGGCCAAACCAGTAAATCAACATTTTGAAATACTAGATTCAACAATTTTTCCAATTTAGTTGAACAACTATAATAAACTAGTTCAACATTTTAGGTAAAAAAGTTGAAACGGTATATACTGCTTGTTGGACATACGTACCGAAATGTTGAGTCAATACACTCTAAATGTTGATTTTTAAAAAAATAAAAAAAACAAATATAATATATACATATGAGATCTTATTTTGTTGCATTAATTCAATAGAGCACCATGGTTCAAACGGTTTCAAAAATGAATAAACGGTTTAGGAGATAAATATGTTTGAATCTTAAAACTTACTCACGTTCTCACCACACACCCAACGACACATTGCCACGTAGTATCCTCACGTAATGGTATTGGTTCGTTGTACCACGTTCGCCTCCGCCCGCATGTATCTGAGCCGTTGTAAAGGTTCAGCACAAATCTTATACACCGAAAGCCAGCCCATCAAAAAAGTTTCCGGAAGCTATATAGGATTGTCGTGCACCACACTGACCTAGGGAGTCACGGGGCCCACCGTTGACGGGTGGGCCTGGTCATCCTCAGGTGGGCCTGGTCATCCTCAGGTGGGCCTTTTCTTCTGGATCGATGAAATGAAAGCCCGTCTGGGAACACAGATAGATGGCTCATCCTCCTGAATTCCTGACGCCCATGGTTTTTTTTTGGAAAAAGTCCATCTTACCTCACTCATCTGTTACAGAAGTTTGATTTGGAGCCCTCAACTACGAAACCGGATAGCTGAACTCCTCCAACTATTAATACCGGCTCACTTGACCTCCCTCCCTGGTTTTGACACCGGTTTTGAACACTTGGCAGACACGTATGACTCTGAAATGTGGGGTCCATGCTGACTCTGCGTGAATAAAAAACAAAACCGCCGCGGACCCCGACTCCTACGAGCTCAAGCAGAGTCTGCGACGCAACCGAAGCCGATGAAGATGGCCGCGGCCCGGAGGACCCGGTGATGGCCGTCAGGGCGGCGCTGGCCGAGGCTCTCGTGTACTACTACCCCGTCGCCGGCCGCATGCGGGACACCGCCGGAGGCAAGGTTGTGGTGGACTGCGCCGGAGAAGGGGTGCCGTTCGTGGAGGCCGACGCCGCCGTGCGGCTGGAGCAGCTCGGCGCGCCGCTGCTGCCGCCGTAACCGTGCGTCGAGGAGCTGCTCTGCGATGACGTCGGCGACAGCTATGTCGTCGTCGACAAGCCCATCGTCTTCGTCCAGGTAACTAACATAGTAACATGGAACATATGTTTGCTTATCATCAAGAACGTAATACCAAGTTCCAGCCTCGTAAAAAAATTTGCTTAATTTTTGTTTGGTGATGTTCCATCATGAAGGTGACACGGTTCCTATGTGGAGGATTCGCGATTGGTCTCTGGATCAACCACTGCATCGCCGACAGCTTCGGCATGATCCAGTTCCTCCGAGGCGTCGACGACGTTGCGCGCAGCGAGAGCGCTTCGGCGGTGCTGCCGGTGTGGGAGCGCCACCTACTCATGGCCCGCGCGCCGCCGAGCACCGCCCACGTGCACCGGAAGCTGACGTCGTTTCTCAAGGACCCCGCCGCCGCCGCCGCACCGACGGCGGCGGCGAGCAGCATGGTGTGCCGGCGCTTCCTCTTCGGCCCGGCGGAGATCTCCGCACTGCGACGCCGCGTCGCCGGGGACGAAGACGGCGACCTCGCGACGGCATTGTGCACGCGGTTCGAGCTGCTGACGGCGGCGATCTGGCAGAGTCGGGGTCGGGGTCGGCGGCAAGTGGCAACAGCGGGGTCGGGGTCGGCGCGGGTTTCGCGGCGAGGTGGCGGCAGCGGGGTCGGGGTAGATGGCGGCGTCGGCGCCGAGGTGGCGGCGGCGGCCGGCGTGCCTAGGGTTGCAACTTGCAAAGAAGGACGGAGCGGCGAACGCAGCTTGGGTCCTCGTCGGGCAACGACCGGCGGCGGTTTTGTTTTTTATTCACGCAGAGTCAATATGGACCTCACATTTCAGAGTCCCACGTGTCTGCCAGGTGTTCAAAACCGGTGTCAAAACCAGAGAGGGAGGTCAAGAAGCCGGTATTAATAGTTGGAGGAGTTCAGCTATCCGGTTTCGTAGTTGAGGGCTCCAAATCACTTCTGTGACAGATGAGGGCGGTAAGATAGACTTTTTTCTTTTTTTTGAGTAAAGTTTGTGACAAGAGGCGTGCTTAAAAACAGTGTACATCGTGATAAATGGGAATATGACAAAAACCTTGGCCCAGCCCAGCTCGCCTCCTTTATTCTCTACTCGTCATCTCTATCAGTGGCGCGGCAACAACTCCCGTGGAACTGCCGTCGACGCTCCGCCCGCGACGCTCTGTAATCTCTCGATGCAAAAAGGGAGGAGGGGTCGCCGCTGTATATTGTTTTTTTTTGCTTAGAAAATATATTTTCCTACAATTAAAGTTTTCTATCAACTATTTGTTGGTCACGAAGCTAATTAAGGGACAGTGAGGTATGTAGACGAAGGAAATGATGATTGCTTAGCATTCGGGCACAAGTACGTTGCGCAAAATCATGGACAAGGGAAACGTCACGAAGAGTTACTGTAGAAGACAAAGCTGATCCCTTCGTTTAGCTTTGTCATAATTTAAAGTACTCTCACTTTTTGATCAAATTCATAGAACATATATAACATCAAACTGGTTTTATTGAATACACCATGAAATAATCTTGACATTGCATTTGCTTGGCATTGTTCGCGTTATTATAGTTAAATTCAACTTGCATCTGCAGGAACCGACCGCTTTGCTCATTCTTTGGAATTAAATTCATGTGAAATTTCCTCCCTTTCGATTTATTGTAGCAAGACCATTTGTTTGGTTTGAAAATTAGAGTATAACGGCGCGGCATAGATGATATACATGACGATGACAAGAGGGGAGGACAATGGATGATAAGCAAGGCAAATGAGATGGGACGGTAAAAATCGCATCGCCACGACAACACCAAAGCTCAAAGCAACAAAGATCGATCACAACAAGGTCAAGGTACATACACTGATACAAATCTTTCTGTTTGATGACGCGGACAGGAAACCTGATTGTTACCAAGCAAAATGTACATACATACCGGACCAGAGCACTCTGCGCATGCTGTTTCATCAGAGTTCTAAAAAACGAAACGCCATAGGTTTCTGTTTCTGATCGAACGCTTGAATGCAACACCGATCGAAATGATCGAGCGACACGTACAGGACTATGTGCAACAGCAATCAGTTTGGAAATTAACTTGCGTACTGCTCATGCATGATCATAACATCAGTTGAGCTGGCCTCCTCCGTCTCTGATGGATGGTCGAGAGGGGAGACGGCAGCGTTCTCCTCCTCCACCACCGGCGGCAGGCTGGGCTCCCACGTCCTCGTCCTCGCCGTGGCGAACGCCCTCAACAAACCCGCCGGCGGCGCGGCCGGGCGGCGTGGTTCTCGCCGCTTCTTATTCCCGGCTTTGATGCCCCTGCTTCTCTTCTTCTTCTTCCCTGCTTTATGCTTCTTTGTCTGCTTGTCCTTCCTCTCCATGTCCGGTTGATCATCGTCGTCTGTGCTGGGCTCCACGGCGAGTCCCTGCGCCACCAGCTTCCTGAAGCGGCACTCCGACCACCGGTCCCTGGCCATGAAGTACGCCCTCGCGCTGCACGCCGCCGCCGCTTCATCCTCCTCCTCCGCCACCGCCGCCTGATCCGTTCCCGTGGAAGACGACGACGACGAGGAGGGCTCCTCCTCGCTCCCCGTGTCTTCGTCTTCGCCGTCGTCGGAGAAGGCGCCGATGGAGCTCTCGGGGATCTTGTGCTTGAGCTTGTCGACGGTGGACCATGGGATGAGCAAAAACTTCTGGCCGGGGAAGAGCGGCTCGAGCGGGCGGACCACGGCGCCGTGCGGGTTGCGGAAGACGTCGGGGTGCGCGAGGCAGAGCCCCGGCGGGTGCTTGCGGATGACGGTGCAGGCCAGCACCACGCCCGGGTACACCTCCACCACCCCGCTCGACAGCACCACCCGCACCACCGATTCCTTCCTCGCCGCCGCCTCTTCCTTGGAGAAGGAGCTGATCAGCTCCATGGAGATGCCGCTGCCGCTGCCCGCGGCGGCGTCCTTGGTGAGCTTATTCTTCTGCATGCCGATCGCGGCACGGAGCGCGCGGCGCACCTTCTTGCCCAGCGGCACCGCCGTGCAAGATGGCTGGGCTGTGCCGCCGCCGCAGCCGTGCGACATTGTTACAAATCAACCGATCACCAGCTCGCGGTAGGTATCTTGAGCAGAACGAAAGAGAAGGCTGGAGCAGAGCGAGGAAGAAGAGAGAGGTGGCTCGGTGGAGCTTGGCCATGTAGATATATGGGCTCTCGTTTTTGTCAGGTTCCAGCTAGGGGAGGACCAGGCCTTGCGTTCTTCTTCTTGGCAGTGTCGAGGGTGGTGGCGGGCGCGATCTGCCGGCCCTGGCGCCGCAGATTCGGCCGGGTGTGGCTGATGCTTCTCGCGATCATCATCACTGTTCTTGTTTGTGCCTTCCTTGGAAGCGTCGATCGCTCGAGGAGACCATGCGCGTGACACTAGGGCACGCCGAAATATGCCACGAACCCACGTGTTCGTCGTCGTCGACATCCATGCTACATCGACTTCTAGGGCGCGCCAAGATGTGGATGATATCGATGAGGCCCGACCAGTTCGATTCGTCATTTCAGAGCTCAGGGACATTAACCGGTAAGTTGGTCCATAAATAAGGACCGGTTTGGATAGGGGAATTAGATAGAAAACCTAAAGATCCATCATCAGTTTAAAATTCTGACAGATTCACTGGATACTGAAAAAGAAGGAAAAACTTACCGAATAGATTTGCATCTATCATGTTCTCTGTAGCAACAGCTATGCAGAGGAAGGAATATCAAGCTATAGCTAGAATAAGCAGGTACTGAACAAGTTAGGAGTGCCATAAAACTTGCATATACTCATATACACAAATTGCCTCAGGAGTTCAGACAAGTAGAAGCAGTGAACTGGAGTCGGCCAGTATTACAAGTGCACAGGGCATCAAAAGACAGACCTCAGCAAATACACAGAACCACTGCTTTTGTTTTGATAGGATGGCTAACCTACTCATTGTAGCACTGAATAATATTTACAGCTTTTATGGTTGGTGTAGCATACAACAGATATGAAACTTTAGCACAGTGTGGCGACAGTGACGAATATTTCGGCTGTCTGCTCCTAAAGTCCATTCATTATAATGCTGTAGTTAGAAAATTGGGGAGGATAAGCACACCTCTGTGTCAGCCTCAAGGAACGCGCCCTAGTACTCTTTGCACAGCCTTCTTTATGGCCTCCTGGTCTAGGGAAGTTGTCAAATAAACTTCCTGGACCTGCCAGGTAATAAGAAGGAATCATAATTCCTACTTGTATCTGGTTGGGGCTGACCAAGCCAAGGTCGAATGCTAGCATAATAAAATTCCTCAGAAAAGAAAACAAATCATGTGCTGTATCAAAAGAAAACTAACCTGCCTCCCAGCTCGTGCAAGAAGCGTGAACTTGTTATCCTTAGCTGGCACCTGTGTGATGAGACCCAACAAGTTAGTCCAAGTTTTAAACATGATTCATTTGGCATCTCCTGTGAGCTGCAACTATTAAAAGGTTGGCATTAACTGGAACCATACGTTGGAAAGCCAAAGCTCCAAATCTTGTGAAACAACACGTTTCTCCGACGCTTGGCGCCCAAACTGTACATCTGTTATACTGTAGAGATAATACAATTAATTAGGCTATGGATGATACTGTGAATATAATACAACTAATTCGAATACGGATAACACAGTAGAACATCTGTGTGACCTGGTATATTTGTGCCAGTAAGGAACTCACTAACGAAGTGTACAGCAATTTTGAAAAATTAGATATCAAGCACAGAAGCAAAAACCATACCCATCCTCCTGCAATAGTTCGTTGCATATACCATCAAGTCCTGGTAGAAGTTCAACTTCTGAAGGAGACATGATCCGGTCAGGTGATTGATCAGCTTCCTATAAGAAGAAAGGTTATTGAATGGGTCCACTTCTTTTTCCACCACAAAGTTGAATACACTAAGAGTCTAGCAACTAACCAAAGGAATAACTTTGTCCAATGTCTCCAATAGAGGATCTTCCTCCAGTTGTTTGATTGATAAAGCTATCCTTGACTTTGCCCTTTTTTTTTGTACATGCAAAGTAATGTCCAATTATTTCATTTGAATGGCATTCATGACGAAGCGGAAAGAACAAAAATGCTTTGCTGAAACAGATAACTGGCTCATAGCATCATTTTAGTTCCTGCCACCCTATGAATTGTATATCTTGCATAGCTGAAAGATTGTTGATTTGATAATGCCGACACTTGGCATGCATGTTCTAGTTATCCACACCCTTCAGTCCTAATGTATACCAAGTTACCAGTACATCCATGACAACTGACGCTGCCAAGAATTTCCACATATGGTGTCTCTATGATACAGTAAATGAAACATTTTGCACCAAAGTTCATATCACATCTATATTTTCATGATAAAGTATGACATGGGAACTACTTCATCAAGGCACACAAGTAGCACTTGTGCAGCTAGTCTGATAAGGTTAGAAAGTACTTACGTATCAACATTGATCACTATGACCTTGACAGCATCCCCTTCATTTAGAAAATCCTGGACGTCTTGGACAAGATCCCAAGACACCTCAGAGATATGTACAAGACCAGTAAGATGATATAATCCTGTGCAATGTAGCTGTTGTCAGATACACTACATTCAATACTTGTCACTAAAAATGTCAAAGGTGTTGCCAAAGTACCATCAGGAAACTGCAGATGAACAAATGCACCATAGTGGAATACTGAGCCCACAATTCCGTTGTAGATGTCACCAATCTTGATCTGGGAAGAGTATTTTGACCAACTAGCATCCTTCTCGGAGAAAACAAGTTTCCTTTCCTCCTCATTTACTTCAGAAACCTAGACATTCAGCTTCTGAATAAAATTAGATGGTCAAACCCCTCAAATATTGAGCTCATTTCATCCAATTTGTTCCTAGAGTATAAAGTTACTAGGCAGAAAAACCATGTTCAATTGTGATGCAGGCAGTAACGACAGGTTCAAGTTGCATATAATAAGCTTCGTTATGAGACAGGGGCCCAGGGCATTATACAGAATACATATACATAAACTTTGGGTTAGTCCCTCATTTTCCTCACATTAGGTTACAACAAAAGTAGGTACAAACAACTGCAGATGGATGGTGCAGTGAAAAAAAAACAAAGAAATTCAGTTACCTTGACAGAAATGGACTTCCCTACTAGGTCCTTTGCAACATCCTGGATAGGCCTTTTGGGGTCTGCAAGCTTAACTACAATTATTTCCAGGCACAAAAAATTGCATGAAGCGGAGAAAATGAAATCAGTACCTTTACACCAGTGCGCGGGGCTGAGGAGAGGGTTGGGAACGAACCCCTGCAGGGAGTTGAACTTGACGATAAGCCCGCCGCTGTTGGCCCTCAGCACCGGCAGCGTGCGGACGTTCCCCTGCTCCTTGTCCGCGCGCGCGGCTTCCCAGTCCGCAGCACTGAACACGCTAGAAACCTGGGGCAGGCGCGCCTCCTCGATCGGGGGAGCGGCGGCGGCGGAGGCGGAGGCGGAGGAGGCTTCTCCCTGGCTGGCGGGGGCGCCGGTTCCCTCGGCGGTCGCGGCGGCGGAGAGGAGCGGACGCTGGTTGAGGCGGGCGGGGAAGCGGAAGGAGACTGATGCTGCCGCGGGGCTCCTCCGGGCCGAAGGAGAGAAGGCCGCGAGGGAGGGCGCGGGCTTGAGGGACGCCGCCAGCATTGCTGCGCTCTCCTCCGCGCGTGGGCGTGGGTGCCGGTCGCGGGCGCCGCCGCCGCCGCCGGTGGAGCTGGTGGGAGGAAACGAGTGGAGGTGGAGGGGAACAAGCGCGAGGAGAGGAGGGTCTGATTCGATTCGAGTGGGCTGGGCTTCTTCACCGCGATGGATGGATTTTTTTTTGGTGAGAGGAGCGTCGCGGCCGTCCGTGCTCTGGCATGTGACACGTGGCTTGTTAAGATTGTGACACGTGTACACAAACGTTCCCTTGCTGAAAATTTTGTAAACATGCTTCCAGGAACAAAAATGCTTATCCAGAATAATGGATTGAGCTCTACTAAGAAGGTTCCAAACTTGGAGCTCGCTCGTTCGTTCAAAAAAAAAAACTTGGAGCACGACTGGCGATGGTGACTTGGTTTGCAATTTTTTATGATGATGAACACAATGATAAAAATGAACAAACTAATAAATCCATAAAAGAAATAATGGGTTATTGAGACTATGAATTTCCCATCCTGCTTATTACAAATCAACATATATATAAATGACAAAGCACATGCTTCTATGATACAATCAGAAACAAATATAAAAAAATAATCAAAATCAGAGTACTACTCCAGTATGTCTACTAATGGTCTACTCTTTCCCATCCAAATATGCAGCAAAAGCAACTTTCCTTTCTTTCCCCCCAATGTCGATTTCCCAAGAAATGCATGCACCAGGATCAGGCTGACGAGCTCCACTGACTGGCCCTCTCGAAGCCGTTCTTGCCGTAGTAGTAATCCTCCATGGCCTGCTGGATCTCGGCGCGCGTGTTCATGACGAAGGGCCCGTGCTGCACCACCGGCTCGCCCAGCGGCTGCCCTCCCACCAGCGCGAACCGCAGCGGCGCGCCGGACTTGTTCCACACGCTCAGCCCGTCGCCGGGGCCGAGCACAAGGCAGTGGTGCGCGGCGACGGGCGCCGAGCTCTCCCGGCCGAACACGCCCTCGCCGTCGATGATGTAGACGAAGGCGTTCCAGCCCTCCGGGATGGGCTGGTGGAGCTGGGACCCGGGGCGCATGGTGAAGTCCATGTACATGGTCGGGGTGCGCGTGTAGACCGGGGAGCGCACGCCGAAGGCCTCGCCGGCGATGATCCGGACCTCGACGCCGTCCCTCTCGGCGCGGCTGATGTCCTTGCTCTGGAGCTCCTGGTACCGGGGCTCGATCATCTTGTCTTTGGAGGAGAGGTTGATCCACAGCTGCAGGCCCTTCTGCACCCCGTCCCCCGCCGGCATCTCAGAGTGCACGATGCCACGCCCGGCAGTCATCCACTGCAGGAGGAGGATTCAGATTCAGTTCATTCAGAGAACGAACAATGTCAGGACAGGAACTGGAATTTGCATTTCACATTTGCCATTTTGCCAAGATGAATCGAAACAATGAGGTGCACGATCGTGGTGATCATGCCTACGATTAGATTAGGGAGTAGAGAGCAGAGAGGCTGACCTGGACATCCCCTGCCCTGATGGTGCCCTTGTGGCCAGCAAAGTCCTGGTGGGTGAAGGCACCCTGCAACCCAACACAGAAGGAGACGTTTCAGCAAACAGCTCGCGGGCATCTCGCCGACAGAAAAAAAAAACAAAGGTTGAGTAGAGTAGACGCACCTCAAGCATGTAGGTGACGGTCTCGAATCCTCTGTGGGGATGGTCGGGGAATCCGGCGGGCTTGGAGACTGCAAGCAAGCAGGGATTCAGACGAGATGAAGAACAGATATTGTTAGACAAGGTGAAAATCTGGACCATTTCAGCATAAGAATAACATAAAGATTAAAATTTTAGGCGGGGGAGCGATCAAAACGGAGTCATCCATCGTCCTCACCTGAGAACTCGTCGAGCATGAGGAACGGGTCCAGGTTCCTGAGCTCATGCCTGTGCAAAGAAAAGATGCGACAAGGGAAGTCAACGCCTGATCGATCAGAGGTAAGGAAATCAGGATCCCCGGAATCGGGGGGTTGCAGTAGGTAGGTGCCGTACCTGCCGATGCTCCTCCGGACGGTGGCGCCCTGTCCCTCGGGCTGGGACTCGGCCAGGAGGTTCTTGACCACGGTCCTGGGCTTCTCGAACGGCGCGGAAGAAGCCGCAGCGGCATCCGAAGCAGAGGAAGACGACGACATGGTTCGTCTAGCTGGGGGCAACAAGACGGTCGGGATCAAGAAGAAGACGACGACTAGCAGAACAATCAGGAGGAGCAGGAGCAGGAGCTTGCTTTGGTTAGCAGTAGCAGCAGTACTTGTTGTTCGCAGCTTTTGCGGCAGGCTGCGGTGGTGGTGGGTTCTGTTGCCGATCCTGGCTATGGCGGAGGTATAAATAGGGGAGCTGGTCAGGTGCTGCCTCAGCCTCATCATCGCCGTCGTCATCGCTCGCTCGCCTCTTAAAACACTCGTGTTATCTTGTGGGAGGGAGAGGAGGGGATCGATGGCACTAGAAATACCTTTCGCGCGTTTGACCACGATTCGATTTTAATTAATAAAAAGAATCAAAGGAGAGGTGGGGTTGACCCGGCTGCGGCAGCCACCCGTGGTTGCTGCTTCTTTTTTTGCGGCGGCAGGCAGGGGATTTGGGTGGACGAGGCTGCGACGTGCCAATGCCGACGGCGTGCTTGCGCACCCTCGGCGTCATGCCAAGGCCCGCGTCACACTGCCGTCAGCGTTATGCAATGTTACAGATCACAATCACGTCACCGCGTTCATTATCCGAATCAATCCTTTTTTTAATCTACAAATCAACAACTACCATCACAATCGACTCTGCCAGGATCTTTGCTTTTTTCTGGTTTTGGGTGGATGTTGAAGAATGGGGTTTCCCTGCGATATATTTTTTTTCCAGTTCTCTCCTCTCTCTTTTTTGTGGTTGCCTCGTATCTGCTCCTCAGTGATGATGAACCGATGTGCCTGCTAGATTGTCCTTTCCTGTGCTGTGACTGCTGAGGCACTAATTAGCTTATGCCATTGCATGTCGTGATCAAGGTGACACTACAAGCATGCTCCGATCTCCGATCACCAAATTGCCAAGGTATGCTGGGAGTCTTCCATTCGCGTTTGCCCCTCGTGTTTGGTGAAATGTGAATGTAACACAAGCCACCGATTCAATTTTAGTAGAAATAATGCTTGCCGAGAATTTATAAAGTTTGATGTGTGTGAATCACTCCACGCCACCATTGCTTTTTTAGTTAGAGTGCATAGCAAATCATAAGACATAATGATATGGCATTTACATGTTTATTGAGCAAAATGAAAATGCTAATTTTCCTAATTAGCATTGCAGTAAAATGCAAGAGGGCATAGATGAGTTTGTGTTGTACTCCTAGATTGCCTCCGTCATACTCTGGTAAACGCAATCATATAGTAAAGATGAACTCTTGATGGGTATGCGTTTTCTCAAGCTAGATCTTTTCATATTCATTCCAGGTGTACATAGAAAAACACACAATGTTGGATAGCTGATTCTCAGGGAAAATGCCTTGAACTTTACCCGGATATTTTCTAAATGAAAAATTGAACCTATATAATCTGAAGCTACTATGAATATCTATGCTCAATCTCGCATAGGCCGATGCAATAAGAACACTCTGATTCTTGACAGTGTGTTATTGGAAGCCTTCCAGAAGATAACCAGTGTGGTGCAGAAGTTGGAGAAGGAGATAAACTGATTCCATCTTGAGCTCATTTAGTTCATGAAGTTGTAGATAACTAGATGGTTGGAAAATTGGAATTAGAGATACAGAATTGTCCAATTGCTAAATCTCATGTTTTTCTAAAAGCAAATACAACCTCCTTTTATGGTTCAGCTTCACTCTATAAGCACAATTGGAACTTAACATGGAAATAACAAATCAAGGTATTCTGATCTAGTTTCTTCATTTACCTTTTCCTACATATGTGAATGCAGTATTCCTATTAGATGAGGTGTGGTTCTAGAACCACTTGAATATGTTTTCACATCACAAAGGATATAATTATGTATGTACAAATTTGGTGCTGTAGAAACATATGGCTCCTACTTATGCAAGCTTGAACTCAATTGGGATGATTTGTAATATTTTCAAAAAAGAATCAGATAGTGATGTTTAGCATTGAAAGAAGCAGTTCTCTTTTGAGAAAAGGTATAAATAATTGTCAAGTTCAAAGACAGGGGTACTCCAGTAGCAAAGAAATGGAAGGTGCTAGGCATTGGTTAAATATACAACAACTCATTCACACTGTTTAACCATATTTGCTAGATGCGTCCCATATTGGGACCGTATGTTTGAAATAGTTAGTTTCAAAGAAATGTTAATTCATATTATTCAGGTGGATTTCCCCCACTTAAAATATGATAGGAGCCTGCATCATGCTGTTTGACTGTATTTTTGTGCAAGTATATATCCCTTTTCAGGGCTTAATTTTTCCCTAGAAATTTGGGATACCTGACCAAGGAAGGTATTAGAAAATTGAAAGTTAGCTCAAAGGAAGGGTGCTGTTACAATCATATTGTCACAATATCTACCTTTGTCCCAGTCATTTCTAAAGTTAATTAAAAGGGAGAGTAAAAAGGTCAGGGATTTTAATAGCTAAAAGATCATGATCTTACTGTTGCCGATTTGCATTATTTTGTCGAGAAGCTCATTCACTTCTGTCATCTCTGTTGAGTTTTTTTGGGTATCTTGTTGTGTTCATTCCACTGCCAAAAATCAAGATTCCTCCAAGCATGGAGTTCCCAGAGTAGCATTCTAGAAGTGCATTGTTAGGTAAACTCTTTAGTCTCTGTTCCTCTCCTTCATTCATGCCAAGTTTCCACTTCTTTAAATCTGAAGTAGAATGCCTGATCGATGTACATCAAGGATTCCAGTTCACATGTTTGTTTCGAAATTATCATTTTAGTATAGGAGCCGATGCTATAAAGGAAACCTGATAGGCTTCATGGTAATAACGGTTGGGAAATTTTCCTTTCACTTAGCTTTCTTTGCCCTGCAGATCCTGTAGTTAGTTCAGAAAAATTCTTCTTCTCTTTAGGGTTTCAAATTATGGAAAAATATGAACCTACATGCTACTATTTGATTCATTGTGGTTTTTTTTTGCCTACCTGCATCCAGCCTAATAGTGCTTGTTTCCCTTACTGTTAACCTAACTGACGAGACTGTTTCTCTATAAGTACATTTTGTGCTGCTGATACCTGATGAACTAATATAGTAATATATGATGCATTCTGCACAAAGCATATGATCATAGGCCGGCCTTACATTAAAGTTGTTCAATGCTGCATCACAACCAAAAATAAAGGCTTCACTCCTAAACCCTACAGCTCACCCTGGCACTATGCTTGATCTGATTTTGTTCCAGTACGCGAGTAATGCATCTTGGGGACATTGGTGTAGCATAATTGAAGTGACATCCAAGTAACTTATATTCTTAGAATTTGTTTTACACAATTTGATTGGAGATCAGTCTTGATCCTTCCTGGGCCTGCCAGTGGTGAAAAGGGGGTTGAGGTATTAATGATCAAAGGAGATGTTGGAGTCCAGGGCAATGGACGACGTACTAATCTGTTTCTTTTTACGTTTGCCAATTTTCTATACTATCACAGTTAGATGTGTCGTTATAACTTTTCTTGATTCATAAATATAAGGAGCTGATGGTTTTGTTACTTTAACTTAAATTTCCTCAATTCCTCTATTGACTGTTCGATGCGACTGTATGTTTTCAGAAATTCAGCAGACGATGTGCCATACTACAAGGCAAAAGGCCAAACCTGCTGTTGACAAAAGTCGGTTGTTGAAAGACAGCCACCTTGATGATGAGGCAAGAAAATTCTACCATTCTATATAATTAAAGTGTTAGTTTAAATCAACTATTAACCCTTGACAAATAAAGCAGGCAGGTAGCAGTGTCGGCAAATAAAGCAACAGAGACATTGTATTGACGCTGTCTAAGGATGCATGGGATGGACCCTGCCATCCATAAAAAATGGTGTGATCTGTTATCCTTGTTGCTAGACAAAGAGGACTGTTTAAACATCCTAAAAACTAAAAGACAAGCCGAACATATGTTGTTCCAGATATTCAAACAGAATTACATGAGGAGTCTTTGCTGTCCACAAAAAGGAAATCTGACGTGAAGCTATCTCATTCCCAAAAATGCAAATGATCAAGGTTAGTGCTCATCCTCTACACGTAACCCCGCCTAATGAAACGAAATGGTCGTGCATCCGGGTCTAATATCAATTTCAATTGAGACTCAATAGTACTCCGTATGTCTTATGCTTTGGGAATAAGATTGCTTTTGGACATGCAGTACTCCATCTATCGAGCATCCTTGCTACAGATCAGGAAAAATTTTGATCCTCCTCTGTACATAAGGTTAACGACCACTAATGCTCATCATATATATATAATAATGACTGTAATATTGGAATAACTGAATCTCGTAGCGCATTCTATGAACCTGCTGGCTTGTGGAGCGTATAACCTGCCCGTGCGCACTTATCAAATAAATAAAAAACTGTCTCCTATGGTTAATGTTCTATCTAGCTTGTGCTAGCAAATGAAACCTGGTTGCAATTGTAGTGCTTAATTTCCTGCTTTAATTGACAAAACTGTAACCCCTGACCGTAGTAAAGACGATTGCCTAGCCTTATAAATGGACCATATATATATTCCTAATATTTTCAGATACCTATATTACACCACAAATACCTACTGCACACGTATAGACCAGTCTTCCGATGTCAGACAGAATCGTAAAAGTCTATATTTTCAGATGTATATCATGAGTGCTATCTTTAACGCCACCAGCAGAAGGTAAGGATAAACAAAACAAAACAAAAAAACACCCAGATATCCTTTTTCGAAGGAATAGAGAAGGATATCAGATCGCACAAATCAAAACCAAACGAAAATTTACTTAAAACGAAACAAAATAGTAAAGAATTCGTTACAAAATTTCATGAGGCTTTCCTCATGCTCATCTCTCAATCCTCACCCAAAAATTTGAAAGGGACAACCTAATCAGAGGAACTGGCCTGAGCCGGAGAGGACGCGGGTGCAGAGGCCGTACACGGGGCAGGGGCAGTAGCTGGTGCAGAGTCCGGAGCAGCAGCACGAGCTGAGGCAGGCGCAGGCAGCGCAGGGAACAGAGTCAGGTTCTCGACGGCAAGGTTCGGAGCAGTGGCAGAATCGCGGTGGTCTCCTGAGTTGCCGCGCTTCTGATAGCGCCTCTGGTGCTGCCCGCCCTGCTGCTGCCTGTAGGAGCCACCATTGCCAGCGCGCTGCTGTTGGAATCTGCCAACGTTCCCGCCCTGCTGCTGCTGGTAGCCATTGCCTTGGTGATCGCCATTGCCCCTGCCGTAGCCGCCATTGCCCCTATATTCATCACGGCGGCCATAGTAGTCGCCCCTTGGAGCGACATTGCCTCGGCCATTGTAGGCAACCCTTGGCGCACCATTGCCATTGTGGAAACCAGATTCGTTCTGGGCAGCCCTGCCATTGTCGCCACGCCCAGAGACCCGGGGCTCGGTGCTGCTGTCACGGCTGCAACCCTGGAAACCACCATTGAAGCGACCACGGACAGAAGAGCCATCTTCCTGATCATACTGATCATAGACACGCCTTGGTGGCCGCCTGAAACTAAGGTCCACGAGGGGGATGATAACCTGAAAATAGAGTAGTTTACAATTAGATGCCGCACGGCACATCAAGTTGACACAGATTCACTGAAAGGTAGTGTTTTAAGGAATTACCTTCTTAGGTTTGCCATCCTTTGTAGCAGCCTCCTTTCCATCGGTCTTGCCATCCTTTGTAGCAACCTCCTTTCCATCGGTCTCTTCTGTTTCTTCCTTCTTGCTGGCCTCCTTAACCTTAGGCTGAGCCTTTTCTTCCTTCTTGCTAGCCACCTTAACCTTAGGCTGAGCCTTTTCTACCTTGATGACAGCTGCCTCATCATCCAGCTTCTTCTCCAACACCTTAAAGCCATTAAATTCTTCAGCAGTGATCTTCCTCACCTCCGTTTTCAAGGCCTCCGAGGACTTCTTTTTCTCCTCACGTATCTTCTCATACTCAGCAAGGGTCTGTTCAAATTATGAAGGCCAGTAAACAACTGTGAAACAAGAAACGAATGAGATTGCATGGGTATTCAGAGATATGTACCTTTTTCTCCTCTTCCTTTCCCGTCAGCAGTTGCTTGTCAGCCTCAGAATCTTGCTTCTTCGCCTTCTCAGGCTCATTGCCATTGTTTTTCTTAGAATTTCTTTTCTTCCTCTTCTCAGAGCCATTGAACTTCTCCTTTAGGAAAGTTCCCTTGCCTTGTCCATTGCTAGAACCATTTTGGGCAGTACCCCTGGCAATAAAGCATAACAACATTGATAAGTATCATATCAGAAGCATAATACCTACACAAGGAGATAAAGAAATTATCTGCAGATGTTGTACAACAGGAAAGACACATCTTACCCTGCAAAGTTTTCTGATACAGAAGCAGGCACAGCATTGGCATTATCAACACTAACTTCCTTCTGTTCTGTCTCGCTGGCAGACACTACTTTCTCTTCAGGCTTTCCATCAGCCTCTGTTCCAGCATCAGAGGCCGCCTTCACAACCCACTTCTTCTTGGGCTGGCCCTGACGGTACCCATGCCTCTCACCACCATTGTTGTAGTTGTTGTAGTGGTCCTGACCTCTCTCTACCTGCCTCTCGTCATCAACCACCTGGGTTTGATCCTGGTCGTTGTCCCCACCACTGTTGCTACCTTCGTTATTGTTGCAGACATTGCCATTGGCATCATCACAATTGCTTCCAGAATCGGCATCTTCGCCCTGTGACTTCTTGTTCTTCCCCGGCAAAGGAATACCATGCTCCTTATAAAAAGCATCTCTCCGTGGCAAAATGATCGCCTCCTCCATTCTGATCTTCCTCTGCTCCTGCCTCAGTTTCCTTTGCTCCTCCACCAACTTGGTGAGACGGGCTTCATTCCCTCCTTGCAACTTCAATTTCGCTTCCTCCGCCCTCAGTTTTATCAGAACCTCCTTCAACCTTTTCATCTCGTGCTCACATTTTGTTACACCTGGCATCCAACAAGTAAGAGCATGGCAGGGTGAGACGGGAACCAAAAGTGCATATTAAAACAGATGGAACACATAACAATTACTTGACAGCCTTCCTATTACCATTACCAGTCAGTAAAAACGGCATAAAGTGATGGCGCACACCTTAACTTACTATTTACTACGTCAACAAAAAGAAAATTCGACATAAACAGCAAGAACGGAATACCGTGAAGCACATAGTAGATTTAATCGAACAAGATCGGAATTAGGAATCACATAACTAGCCATCCTAGTATTCATAATGAATCTGATCACCACGTAACAGCACGCATATAGATTGACAAACGGGACATAAGATTGAACGGCGAAACAAACGAACGAATCGATCTACACTAAGCTAGCTATCCCCATCGATTCACAGCAACCAACCCAACCAGGACATGCAAGCAAGATCGAAACAGCAATCCAGGCCAGCACGATCATCATCATCTAATCTATCTAGATTCTAGACGAGGGGGATCGATGGTTGGGGATATATACGTACCGTTGTCGTGCTGCAGCCTGGCGTAGTAGGAGTACTTGAGCTGCGTGGCCTTCTCCTGGGCGGCCTGCTCGGCGGGGTCGTCGGCGAGCTTGGCGGCGGCGGCGGCCTCGGCCTCCGTCTGCTTCTTGGACACGACGACGGAGACGGCGGCGTCCCCGCACTCGCCGTCCGCGAGGTCGAGCAGGTCGAAGTTGTAGGTGGCCATTGCGCGCGCAGGTAGGAGACGGCGGCGGAAACCCTAGCCCGCCCGCCGCGCGCCCTAAACCCTCGAAATCTCTCAACTCGAAGGCGGCAGGCGCTGCTGCTCTCGCTCTCGACTCGAATCGATCTGAGGCTGGATTGGCTTGTTTGCCGATGATGGAGGGAGAGGGCTTGGGGGCGCCGCGATTTATAGCTCCGGCTCCGGGGCGCGGCCGTTGGATCGAGTCCGAGCCCGGTTTCCACGCCGTTGATTTCCGACTCGGCCGGGCTCACCATCGATTCAGTTACACCGGCCGGCCGGGACGTACGGGACTCGGAGCACGTACCTCTCGATCAGCTTGCACCAGGACTCTATCTGGCTTGCAGCTGGCACGACACACCAAAGAAAACGTGCGACTAAAATACTATAACAGCTAGTATACGAGACGGGCTTATTGCACCAGGGACTCTACCTGGCTTGGCACGACACACAAAAGAAAAACGTATAGCATGCGGTATACGAGAAGGTCGCGCGGGCTCCACAAACTCGATCTGACACGACCCTCGAGATCAGCTAGCTCGATCATATTAAACCAGCAGGCTAGCTGCAGCCTGATACGCTCGAGATCTTACGTAGTACGTTGCTGCTACTGCGAGGACCTCGCTCTCGTACGTGAATAAGGCGAGATCGATGGCGGGAGGCGGCATCAAGGCGAGCGCCAACATGTGGGCTCTCCTCGCCAACAACGACCCAGGCGACAACGACGTCAAGGGCAAGGGACCCGAGCAGCAGCAGCAGGCGGCGGCGTCGTCCGCCGACGAGCCGGAGAGCAGCGGCGGCGGCGCTGCGGAGTACGGTCGCAACAAGCAGGACAAGAAGGCGGCGCGGAAGGAGCGCAACAACAAGAAGCAGCCGGCGGCCAACGGCGAGGTGAGCTCCGACGTCACCGGCGCCGGGGAGCGCCAGGAGCAGAAGGCGCCGCCAGCCCCGGCGCCGTCGATGAGCACAAACGGGGAGGCCGAGGACGACGACGGCTACAGCTCGGGTCAGTCCGACAGTGACGAGGAGGGCGAAGCTATGGTGGCGGGCCGCAGCCGTTGCCGGGCATTGCTCAGCCAGCTGCTCCATATGGCCCTTGTGATGGCCATCACTGCCATCATTGTCAATGTTGCTGCTCCTGTCGGCAACGCCGGCCCTCCATCCTGATCGTCGTCTGTGCTGTCGATCAGTGCAGACGCCGAGTCGTGGGAAGCTGCATCGATCGTCTTGATAGTTAGTAATACCACATGTTTGTTTGATTTGCTGAAAGGTCGGAACATATATTAGCAATACGTTTGATCAGTCAACAGTCAAACATAGTATTGCATGCATGTACACATCTATTAGCAAATTAGCATTTTATTTAACAACCTTATTTCAATCATATGGATGCATCGTTCTATATATAACATCTAGGTTTCTTATTACAGCTGCTGTCTACACTCACGTACGCACGAATATTAAAATCGATGTTACTTGAACAACGTTTCGATCTCTCTCTGATATTTTGCTGTCACTTTGTCCCTTCTTATTTTCATGGTGGGTGTCATCAGACCGTTGTCGATCTGAAATAGAAAATATTCTCAGCTTGCAAACAAGAGAACTTCTATATTATAAATGCAACTGAAAACTTACACTTACCGTAAATGGTTCATCAACAATCATGATAGGGCCAATGCGGAAAGAGCAGTGGGCGGTCCTGAAATTTATTGACAAAATATTTCAATGCTTGCTCTTATCTAACTGAAGTGTCAAATAGTCAAATCATATATCAAAATTACTATCATGACGAAATAGTGTCAGGTGCGCAGAAAGAAAGGAACCGTCCCAAAACATCCATATGTATGTCTGTCATTATCTACCGAACAACCAACAGAAAACATGTAGTACCTCTTCTTAATTCTCTTTGCCCATGTTTAAATATTCCCAACAGTAAGAAGAGGGCAACAGAACGAGAGAAACAACAGAGGGAGCAACTCTTACCAGGTTCTCAGCTCATCATATAGCATGCTCATGACCTTATCTTTCCCTAGTTCACCATTCTCATCAAGGATGGACTTCCTTTTCGCTTCTGCCAAAATTTCGTCATTGTTGGGAACAATTATGGCACCAAGACGCCGTTGATCCTATGCAAAGAACCACGGCAGGAACTTTGTCACTTAACAGGCACTAATCTATTTATAATTGCTGTATCCAAATCTAATTCACCACAAAGAAGTTTATAAGATTAATTTGGTACATGAATGAATGCAGTAGCAGTAACACCAGAAAGTTTCAGATAATGGCATGTGTTTTTTCTTCAGAATATTTTCCCTAGTTGCATCAGGAAAAAGAATGTGCCCACAAATTTAAAGGAGCCTAAATTGATTGTAGTGATGATTGCATATCTCTTACCTGGCCAATCACAACTATCTGATTAATCAAGTTACTCCTGCCGGCTGCTTCCTCAATCTCAGCAGGTTCGACATTTTCACCTGCAAATGAGATCGTCAAGTGCAGTGAAGAATCATATGATACCCAAGTAGACTACCGGCGCACAACATCAATCGAATAGTAAGTTGCATAACAAAATCATAAAAATGAGAGATTAATATATTCTAAACCTGTAGATAGGACTATTGTATCCTTTGCACGCCCTTCAAGAACAAGCATCCCTCCACACTTGCGACTTGGCCCTACGGCATGGTGAGGTACAATCCAACCTATATCTCCAGTGCTGAACCAACCCTCTTGATCCAGAGCTTCAGTTGTAGCTGATGGGTTCTAATGACACAAAAAAATGTGAGAGAAAGCTGAAAAAGATTCATATAATATTATTATTCTGACCATGGTGCCTTAACATGGATTATAAGATTTGAACAGTTTGATTTTAGTGTCCATTTCACTTTTGGCTATATCCATCAGACCATAAACACCATACTGAAGGATTAATATGTTAAGTAAAACGTGAAATTATAGAAATATTACATCTCATTTTTTGTCGACTATTTACCAAACATAACAAGCTGTTAATATTCCGGACCACATCCTTAGTTGACTATGAGTCCAAACAATCTAAAACCATGTTCCACAAAGAAACAATTAATTCTCATGAAGAGTAATAATCAGTTCATTTCTACCAAAAGAAAGTGTTACTTCCGCCAGCAATATATTAATGGAACATCAGTATCAGTCTAGTTTAGATTTGGCAATTGATTTGTATCAGTAAAGGAAGGAAATAGAACCTTATAGTATCCCTTCATCACTTGCGGCCCTTTAATTTTCACAATCCCCTTTGAACCATCTGGAAGTGCCTCACCGGTCTCTATGTCGAAAACCTTGATTTCAGTATGCTTTACTGGGTGGCCAACTGTGCCAAGAACCTTCAATTGGCATAAACTACTGATGTTAGAACTATCATATGTACGGAGTAATAAATAGCAAACAGTATGCATGACTGTATCCATTTAAGTGTTTCCTCATCTTACATTACAGAATGGTCGTCTAGCAGCAACAACAGGAGAAGTCTCAGTTAGACCATAGCCGTTTTGTACTTTAATGCCAATGGCCTGAAAGAACAAAACATTGATAAAGCAATTGACATTATAAATAAGAAGTTTATTGACAACCCTCTACCTCAAAAAACTCAGCAACTCTGTACCTCAAAAAACTTATCAACATGCATCGGAAGACTTCCACCACCACTAATACCAGCCTGCAAGTTATCACAGAAACCATGTGATTTATAAGTATTTGTTTTGACAGGAGTTGTGGAAGGTCAACTTAAACTCAAAACTGCAAGGACCAATGATGTAACACAGAAAAATAATATATGAAAAATTAATGTACCTTTGAAATCCCGATTGCTGAATGAATTTTCTTGTAGACTAGAATCTTCGCCAGATTATGCAAAGGCCACAGAAATGCCGCAACAAATCTTGCCCGCAGCCACTTCACCATATAGATGATGAATGATGGTTCAACAGGATTGTTTGACAAAACTGTTCCCTTTCCAATGGAAGAGAAAAAAAATAAGAAAAAGAAACAGAGTCAAGCAGAGAAATATACCACAAGCAGAAACAACAAGAGGAAGTTCTAGATCATCTGTTTATTAAAGAATAAAAAACAAAGTATAGCATCTTTAAAGTAGATTTCCCTGCAGCTAAGTAATGAAAGTAGCTTATGCTAACTCCGTGTCGGTACCTCATATATCTTCTTTGCCTCCATATATAGTAAGCTTATCTTGATAAGTGAAAGAGCAATAATCCTTCGAGCAGCCGAACTGGAAGAGATCTGCCTATGAATGGAACTGTACAAAATGAACAAGAAAATTAGGAGATGGGAGAGACTTTCCAAAGTGTCACTACTTGCAACCATTTACGGTAAAAAGTAGTTGCAACCTGCGTGTGGACCTATTAATGACAAATAATTTCCTGTAGTACATAAGTGGTTTATTATTATCCTCTCTCCACTCTTTTTTATTGAAGTTATTGAGTTTTCACAGTTCCGTGATGTGACTGAGCAATTGATTTTTGTTTTAAGAATTAGCAATTCTAATACTACAATGAGATACTATAGACAAATCTAGAAATATATTTTAAATATGTCAAACATTGATATTTTTAATATACTGATGGACAACTTTTAGAAAGTGTGTCCAGACCGTCTATGATACATCAAATAAAAAAGAACAGGAGTAGTAGAACAACTAACCTGTACAAAGTTTCATAGACCAGCGGCACTGATATAATATACTGAGGTTGGTAACGCTGCAAATCTTCCTATCAAAGAAGATAGAAGAAGATGTCAAAATGCCCTAAGGAACTTCAGCATCTTCTGCAACAGATAAACAATACAACTAGTGAACAACAACACGGATTGAAATGTACAAAGGAGTTCTGAAGATTGCTGCATGCTAAAACGAGATCGGACCCATTTTGCAGCTTTTAGTAAGTTGATAAAGAATAATACAGCTTACTCATGGAGCTGAGCACACAAAATACACTATGAGACCACAAGAACTGCTCAATACGGATTACGGAGTAGCATTTACTAGGTGCTTTGTGCAGAAACAGACTATAGTAAGCATCCTTAATAACATTACAATTTACATGGTGCCTAATGCTGAAATTATCTATAGTAAGTAATTTATGCTGAAATATACGAAAATCATACCTTCAGGTACTTAACAGTGGTGTAAACTTGCTGGATTCCGTAAGTAAAGATGAAGTACTCACAGGCACGCTCATAAGCGTGCCATGGTGGAAGCATGCTTAGGAATCTATCACCAGGCTCTGCCGGTACAATTTCCCACAAATTATTTATCTGTGGAACAGAATTGAATAAAATTTCTATAAACGAGAAATATAAAACATAAGCACTTTAACTTGGTTGAAATATTTATAGGGCATTCAAGGAAAAACCATATTATTAGTTAGCATGAGTTCCCATACCATACGTATTAATAAATCACATCAAGATTATGAAACAAAATAGTAGCTATTACAGGTTTTATAAGATCGTAGCTATTACAGGTAAAGATTAAAATTATAATGTTCTATCTTTACCTGGTGCAAAAGATTTCGGTGGGTAAGCATTACCCCTTTAGGTGTGCCACTTGTTCCACTAGTATATATCAGTGTGGCCACATCTTCAGGACTAATAGTTTCAAACTCATCTTTCTGACCTGACAAATGACAAACAACAGTTCCATTGACTAGCAAACTTGTGAAAGGCAACTGTATACGGGTGCAAGTTGACTAGCAGTACCAGAGAGTATTGAGCATGCAATTTCCATGCTCTGCCGAATTGTCCAGTACTACAGGTATAATAATCTATGACAGTATCAATGTATCATTGAAGATAAAAGAATTTATGAAGGACACAATGAATCTATTGCATGATACAGCAGTATCATGTCATCGAAGAAAGGAAGAATTTTCTAAGAACTAAAAGTTGTTTAGGATTTTTTCACCTTTTGTCATAATACTTAAATCAACAGATTCCCAATGAGTGCTTCTTAGCAAGAATCAGTTTGGAGCGGGGCAGAAACAAGTTAAGTGTTAAGGTCTTGATATAACTTTTCGCAAAAACAAGGTCTTGATATAACTTTTCGCAAAAAGGTCTTGATATAACCAAATGATCAGGTCAAGCATTAAATCATTTAGACAGGACCATACATCCTAAATATCACAGGACATGAACTGAGCTAGGTGTGGGCGTACAACCCCACCATCCAGGTTCAAGTCCTCTTCAACTCGAATTTGGGTGCCGTTTCTTCTTATTTACATGCCACCTAGTTTCTCTTAGGTTGCTTGAGTTTTTTTATTAAAAAAAAGAAATATCTCAGGCACATCTATTAGCTGTTGGATGCTTATTATGGCCTTATGGGGTGTGATGCCATCTAACACTATGAGATAACCGCAGGGCAATATAACTTATGATTTTATTTACTGCTAGAAATAGCAAAACAACAGAAGAACGAGTCCATAAAAATTAAACTACAATTCTTAAAGAAACCACACTGTCAGATGATTGTTAATTATGATCCATACTACATTAAGATATCACACAAAAGGTACCTTGCTGACCAGAAAGAAACAGTGCGTTACGGCTTTCTCGACCAAGTTCGGTGATATCTTTGTAGCTGTAAAGTGGTACATCCTTCACAGTTTGGCTATCTATGCATGATTTGTCACCCCAAAGTAGCACAATGAATCTTGGATTAATCCTCGATATGAAAGATTCTGCAAGCCGGTTAAAGAATTGAGGACTGTCCACAACAAGTGCAATGCTGTGATGGGGAAAAACAATAAATCCATAATCACAACATGAAAGTAAATATAAGATATAAACAAATATGTACTGAATAAGTATCATGGAGAAGCATAAACTACCAATAGGACTATAATCTCTCTGCCTACAATTCAAGAGTTGATATGATACATAATTTATCAAGTTTGATGAATGAATCTGCTTTGCATATTTATAAGTTGTGCAATACGATGACATTCAGTAAGTAACCAGTCTTGTGCTGAAAATGTGATGCCTATATTCCATTGTTAAGTTCAACTGTTCAAGGCGAAACAATCCAATTAATATATCTGACATGCATGTTTCTTGGGATCAAATTTCTGACAACCTAGCATATGATAACAACAGCCCATTACAAATATTTTTGCCTACCGTAGATATCAAAAAGCAAGCAGAGTCACATGTTCGAGTAGGTTTATTTTAAGGTTGACTATTTGATCCCTATATTAATAGGATACTGCAGTTCATTCAGTTCTTATGTTAAATCTAGCTGGAAAACAGAACTTGCACCCACACTGCATATCCCCTCCAAACCAAAGCAAATAAATTGAAGAATTCAATTTATTAGCCATTTTGAAATGAATGGTCATCTATAGATGAGTGATTTGGCTGTGTTAACAGAAACTATCTCTTCTTCTTCTTTTTCTTTTATTACTGCTATAAGAGAATTTGAGGGTTGAAGTCTCATAACGCCATTTGTGTTAAAGGAGATGAAGTACCAGAGCTTCATTTAATGTCATGTCAGGCTGGAATTTCCTACAGCTCTAACCCCTTATATGGCGAAATCTATTATGTAAACTCCAATAAATGATTTGAAATTCAATGTTACCAGAGAATTGAATAAAACTCACCTCTCTGAATGAGTGTATATTTGAAACAATTCTTCATCGGACGATCTTGTTCCTCTAACAACATTGATAGCACCAGTTGCCATGATTCCTGTATATCATGTGTTGGGGACAATCATCAATGACAAAGGAAGCTGCTCGTGTATTGGACAGTAGTTATATGAAACCCTCTAGATAAATTACATAAAAATGATAAACATATAATCAAGCATATAAATTCCTAAAACATATAGGTAGCATTGTACTGTATAGCTTTAGGACACATCTTTATCTATTACTGAAAAATCAAGGGCAAGCTGATATTTTGTTGTCTAGTATCAGTAACAGTCAAATGCCACAGCTAAGGCATTGCTAACATTCCAGTGCTCCAGCAGAAAATATCAGAAAGATAGGAACCACGGGATTATCACCAGAAAAGTAACAATAATGGGGAATCACAGTGTATGCTACCATCTCAAAACGGAAGAGTATGTTACCTTGATCTGCAACTAGCCACCGGCATGAGTTGTCAGCAAAAAGAGCTAGCTTTTCATCTGGAGCAACACCAATGGCCCTTAGACCTTGAGAAAAATCCAATATTTCTTGTTCGAGCTGATAAGAACATGAGTTAGCAATTAGATACCATATATTTATGACCATTAAAGCTCTCGAATAAATGTAACTGTATATTCTATATGTGATAGAAAAGGTGAATATCTTTAGTTGATGAGAAAGCATGGCTCAGATACAGCACTACTCATTATTGTTACTATTTGTGTGCATCTAAAATAAAATCACGCAGAGAGCCTCAGCGAATTTAATGGCTTTCGCAATCATGTTCATTTTCCTTTAAAGGTGATCACTCAGTAGAGGAAGAACAAGAACATTTATGAAATGCCAATCTCCCTTGCTTTCCTGTTTTTAGCCTTAGATCATCAGGCATCAATGGTTCATACTGTAGTCAGAGATGTACCTGTGTATACGTCCATTCTGTCGGTGGTTCATGATAAGGATCTATTACAGCTACGAGGTCAGGATATTTTTCTGCCGCTGTCCTCCAGATATCTGGAACTGCTTTCCATTCATGCACAGTCAAATCACTTCCGCCGGGCAATAGAACACTCTCAAGTAGAGGAGAGCACTTTCTACGAAGTGGATGTTCAATCTGCAGAGTGGATTAATGCAAGTTTCAGGCAAAACATCTTATATTTTTTGTGAGAACTCAGTATTGTCAATGCAGTAATCCATAAAATAAACTATTTATGATAACAGCGTTGCTATTTGCAGCTGTTGACGACCAAAATTGGCACGGCTGTGCAAACCGGTCAGACCGGTATGCACAAACCGGTCAGACCGGTTTAGTAAATATTGTCAAAATGCAAATTGGACTTCACCATTGCGTAGCTCTCGTCGAGGCGATCAAGATGCATATGTGGAACACCTAATTTGGACTCCGGATGAGAGAGTTATGGCTTCGGGAAGATTCTGCACCTGACCGGTTTTCCAATCCGGTCAGACCAGTTTGGATCTGAATTTGAGTAGGTTTAGGACTCCGAGTTTTATACCATATTGTAATCGACTCAAACGGGGTAAGACCATCCCACCCTATAAATATAAAGGGCCAAGACCGATTGAGGATCATCCAATCGATCAAATACATTTATCTTTATATGTTTCGCATTACTTTTATCTCCAAACCCTAGCTCTTCCAACCCTCGTATCTGCTGTTCTTCTCTCGTCTCGACGACGTTTGAGGACGTTCTAGGTGGCCTGCCGACCCTAGAACAACCCTAGACTCTCAAGCTCCGACGGGGTCCCTCCCGAGCTCGAGATTTTAGGTTTTCACCGTCGCCTGTCAAAAGAGGTATGACCGGTTTCATAAACCGATCTGACCGGTTTCGATCAAGGCAGCGGTGAGTGTGTTGGCGCGATCTCGTAAAGACTCCCACAGCTTCACAATTTGACACATGTACCAACAATTTCATAATTCCATGTAGAACGGTGGGAAAAAATCAAGAATAGAATGTCTGCAATAGAATCAACCTTCCCACAAGGCCAAAAAGGAACCTATGCATCAAAAAGGTCTAAATAATAAAATCAAGACACCCACAAAGGATCAAAGAAGGGACTCGCGTAGCGGCCTCCCTCCCGTCTCGGCTCGAGGCGGACGGGAGGCGACTCGCCCGCCGCCGCGAGCGCCCCGCCGCCCCGGCACCTGCTCGCCCGCCGTCGTCGCCCCTCTCCTTGCGGCGGCGGCGGGCTCTAGAGCCACAGCAGCCTCCCCACCTCCCTCCCGCATCCCTTCCTCATCCTTTCTTGCTCCCCCGATCTAGATCTGAGCTCGAGATTTCAAAATCTTGGACTCCTCCGGCGGCCACTGCTCCTTCCGGCAGCCCGGGCACCTCTCCGACCTGCCTCTGGTGCCCTCTCCTCCCACTGTTGCTGGCCTTGGGCCCCCTTGCGCGGACCTCTTGGTCGGGGGCTCTTGCCGGCGGTGTCGCGGTGGGGGGAGAAGGGGAAGGGGAGCGCGAGGGGCGTGGCCCCTACTGGCTCCGGCGGCCCCTGTGCGTGTCTCCCCGGGCGGCTCTTGAGCGCCCGGCCACTCTCCCTCGCCGGGAGCTACTGTCTCCCCTCCCTTGGTCGCTAGCCTTAGGCCCCCCTGGTCTGACCTCTTGGTCGGGGGCCTTCCGGCGACGTGGTGCGCGCGGAGGGGCGCGCGGTGCAGCTCTGCCTGCGGTGGGGCTTCTCGGCTGCTCCTGCCGCTACCCCGGCCGCCCCCACGATGCGGGGGGCTTGGGGGTTGCCAGCCCAAATCTGATTGGGGCCTTGCCCTTCCACCTCGTCTCGCCGGGGGTGTTTCGTCCTCGGGCGTGTGGCTGTGCTTTGGTCATCGGGAGGGCTGGTGCTTGCGTCTTTGGGCACCAGTGGTCGTGCAGCGAAAGCGTTGCGCTCGGTGCGCGGGGAGATACCCCATCTCCGCACGGCCCTGGACTTTGGTGCTTACTGCCTTGCAACGAAAGTATCGCGCTCGGCGCGCGGGGAGGTGTTTCGCCTTCGCACGGTTTGCCGTTCTCTCTCCCTCGGCCGGCCTCCGGGTTGCACCGGGGACTGGCCAACATTTGGAGCAAAGCACTGGCCGGTTTCTCAGCTTGCGGTCAAGAGTGTTCAGGTCGAGGTCCATCTTCGTCCGTCGCCAGCCTCCTTCGCTGTGAATTGGGCTACCTATGGTGCTTGGCTGGTGTGCAAATGAAGGTGCTGGTTTTGCGAGGGCGCCGCGTGGTTGTTCTCCGTGAGCTTCATCAGCTTGAGAGCTTGAATTGGCTTGTACCTTTGTGCCCCTCTCTCTGTTCTTTTATTTTATTTTTAGGTGAGGTGTGGTTGTGCTGCGATGTGTCATCCTTTGTGGCTCCCTTTCTCTTTTCTACCCGTCTATGTACCCTGATCACCACCTCTTTGGGGTGGCCGCCTGATCTTGTACTACCTCTTTGATGGAATGAAAATGTTCAGGTGGGCTTTCTTAGCCCTCCGTTGATTCCTCAAAAAAAAAGACACCCACAAAGCTAAAATAGAATCTAGACATCAATGGGGGCCCAACTAAAGCAGGATCAGGAATCAGGAATCAGGATGATAGAAACAGCAGTACTGCCTCATCTGCCCCTCTTAATTGACATGGGTGGAACTGCCTATGTGGATCTCACTCGCCTAGCCAATTTCGATAATGGCGTGAACACAATGTGTACGGGAAGGCACGACGGATTAAAGGTGGGCCGAAATTAGGTGGTTCCTGGCTCCTCCAAAAACAAAGCGCAGAAAGGGGACGCTACGCTACCACTGCCAGGTGCCCAGGTAAGGATCATCCGGGGAATGAACCTCGGACACCCGGCATTTATAGCAGCAACAAAGCGGCGTCCGTTGGGATCGCGGATCGATGCAGCTTCTCCGCCCTACCAGAATCCCCAGGGAGCAACGCAACCGTTGAATGATTCCCAGTTATTGGAGAAATTCTGACGAAATGGTAACGAGCACAACGGGCGTTCGGTGCTCGCCTCAACGACAACGACGAGGAGGAAAAACAAACAAGCTGGAGAGAGCGTGCGAGCGAGGACTAACCGCGGAGTCGGCGGACGGGGGCGGCGGAGATGCGCCGGCGGCGCACCGGGGAAACGGGCCGACGCGCGGCGCCTCGGTGGGGCGGAGGGGGAGCTGCGCGGCTGGGCGCCGAGGGAGGAGTAGACGGCGGCGGCTGCGGTTGAGGAGCGGAGAGGGCGCGCGGCGCGGGACGCAGAGCCCGGCCATGTAGCCGGACGAAGCAGCGAGCATCGCGCCGGCGATCTAGAGCGATAGATGGCTGTTGGCCGTTGCCTTGCTATATCGGGAGAGCGACGACGCCGAGCAGGATCAGTGAGGGTGAGGTGGTTTTTCTCAGTGGCTGGCTGCCGCCTCGGCCTCGTGCGCTTCGTCAGGACGTGGAGGCATCGAGGCGGAAGCGGGTGCGGCCCATTGGACGCTTCATCTTTCTGTGTCACCATGCTCTGTGGTCAATCCAGGGTGATGATGTTTTGTACTTTGTAGTTAGTTAAAAACGCTGGATATTGAACTCAAGTTTCTAGCTGCGTAAGCAAATTAGTCAGAGAGAACTACTATTACCAGCCAAAACGCAACAATAACAAATTAGCCCGATTGGTTGATATAGTATGGATCGGAGCATCCACACAAACTCAGAGACTGCACAATACTTAAGAAACCATCTAATGAAGAAGAAAAATCTAGCATTGTTGCGAGACGGGAAAAAAAGGCAAAACAGTTTCAGTGGTGCTTGCAGATGCATATGCAACATACAAGAATGCTTCCATGTACTGCTAATATTCAGAGAAACACATCCACGCTTTCATTGACATCATAAATTCTGGACATGTGGTTGATCATCCGGAGTACAAATAAAAGCTGCTGTGCTTGTATTTTTCTTTTCAGAAACCAGAAAATGAAGCTGCTCGAATGCATCACAGGATGCGTCATGCCTTTTCCAGAACATCGCACCAGTGAAATACGGAGGCTGCTGAAGAATTAACCAGTGCAATATGACGCTGATTAAGAATTAATCGGTGAAATACGATGACAGGTCCATACATGGTTGACCATATCCAGAAAAATAAAATACTAGCATCATTGCAAGTTCAGAACATTGTAACCATTTAAGAGTGAAAACGAAGAGCAACCCAAAAAAACATATGAGAAAAAAACTAAAATACTTGGGGTCAGGAGTCATCTAAATGACTACAACTGTTACATACCAATCAAAATCAACAGGTACAACTTCTGCGGTGACTAATCCAAAATTCTGTTTGTGCTGAAATACAAAGTTTTATTGATCTATAGTAGAACATCGAATGAAAAGAAGCCATGTGTATATTTCTCAGTAAACAAACAGGTATTGTACAACCCATGGCCATGGGAGCATCTAATTTTAACCTTTGCAATATTGGTGCCATAAAAAAAGCAAGCATTATGCTGGCATCAATTTAATTATCTGTCAACAAGGCCACTGTGGATGTATGAAGCTAGTTGGGATCAGGTGAGTTTCATGTTCTTCAGCATGGTGCTGATAAGGGGCACCTTTGATGGAGCCTGTTGCTTGTAATTCTTCAACAGTGCTTCTGCAGCCAAGCTCTGCAGCTCCGAGCCCTCTTCCTCCTTATTCCTTCCTTTGGTCAACTGATTGATTGCCGAAGTACACTGTGGGTGTTTAGGATATGCGTAAGAATCAATATTCAATAACAGACAGAAGCAACTAAAATTCTTCAAGTTTTCCAACACCCATACAGCCTTACCAGACATACACCAAAGAGGGCTCTTGTATTCTTGCCTCCAGTCAACTGGATCGTTGATGCATAATATTTCTTAGCTGTCTGAAGATTTTCCAAGCCACCCATAGTGTACAGAACCTTCAGGACAGAAGTACATAGCTCAGTAGAATTGCATTAAAAAAATTGGCAGAACTACATACAGGTGCAGCGCAAAATCAACTATCATTCCCATTGAATCTTGAATAAAGATATGATTATGGTTTCTTTCGTAAGTACTAATGTTGCGTGCAACTGAGTAATGTGGATGGGACAGTAGGACCGACTCTAAATTCCAAGTCAGAAAGAAAACACAAACAAATAGTGAAATAGTAAAGATAGTGGCATATAAGCATGGTAAAACATCAGAAAACTGGTAGCTGATGGAACCGTGGTAATTTACTACAAAGTAATAGTTAAGATTCATTGCATATAACTCAACAATTGTTACAAAGATGTAATGCATTGTATCTAATGCAAATTACAATCCATGTCTCATGAAAGTAATCAATGTGAAACTATGAAACAAAACAGATATGTTATATCAAATCCTTTTCTTTTCTCAATAGATCACTATACTAAGTTTTAATCCTCTTGAACGAGACACTATCAATAACTTGGCAAGTTGGCATACTTGACTTGATTTTGGATGTTTCATATCATCATGACATTAAGACCTTTGCTTGGTAGCAATAAAATATCCATCAACAGAAATCTTTGACAAAATAATAAGAAATGGTTTTATAAATTGCAAAATATATTTTTAGTTCATTCTTTTTGCAGAGGGTGAGTTGTTTAGATTACCTCAGCATAGGCTATATGATAAAGTGGAATGGTTGGGTGGGCTAGTATTAGCTCCTCATAACAAAATGCAGCTTGCTTGTACCTGATAAGAAATAGAAACAATTTAGTATGGTACCGTTCCTATCTATCAGATTATGCAGAATGCATCGATATTGAGTGCCTTACATTTGCAAGGAAACATATGTTTCAGCAAGTTCTCTCCAGGCATCATGATCTGCCATGAATCTGATATAACAAAGAGTTAATTTGTTACACCAAAATGAATAGATATAACTATATCTTACTCCTAAAACGAAGTGGATGCAGCTACTTACAATTCCAGATACTTGTTGAGATAATCAACCGCTAACGACATATCGCCTTGTGCTTTTGTAATAGCAATCTTCCTCTTGTGGACAATCTGCCAAACAAAGAAGATAAGCATTCATTATAATGTAAAATGGCATCAGATAAGATTCAAAAAACTATGAACTAGATTTGACTAGTTCTATGGATAGAAGAGATTGGCAGATTGCACTACTATTGCACGCAAAGTTTTAACACGGAAAACAAGAATTGTCATCAGAACTATGATGTACCCTACCTGATCAAATGGATTGTTTTCCAAGATTAGTGCATAAGCTCTTTCAGCTTCAGCCCATTCACCCTTTGCTTCAAACAGAAGAGCTTCCAGCCGAGCTACATTTTAGTACACATTCAGTTCAGCGTATACAGAAAGGTGACCAAAGTATCAGCATCATATAACCAGCCAGATGTCAAGTCTATTGTACATAAAATAGAAAATCGGGAATTTTGGTCTTAGATTATACATTTTTTTTGTATGCGCTATGATTATGAACTTAATCATCAAATAACATCACCACCAATCTCCAACACTACCCCATTGCCCTCTTTTTTCTTACCAAGCTCTTATTTACAAGATCAACATTCTGCCTTGATACATTAATCTAGCGTGCATATATAACTTGTTTTAACTTCAAAAATAAAAGCAAGCTTGATTTGTAACAGCATGACATAACTCGGCAGATGTCATGTCTTTTTGCTCTTAGGTGTATACACAGATATTAATGTACGTTATCACCAACTATTCAACTGCCTTCTTTTCTACCAAGCTCTTAGTTACAACTTTGTCTTGATACTAATCTAGAGTACATGTATAAACCAACATCCAGACATAAAGCTTGATTTGGGGCCTTCAGTTGTACTTGCCAGGTTGTATTTATGGGGATGAAACAACCATGATGATATGGATACCGTGCAGATCTAAATCTACCAAAATAGTTGTCTTACAGAAATACGGCAGAGGCTAGATGTTATATTTCAAAGTTTCGTGTCACGTTAGCCAAATTCTTGATCAAATTCTGCTTACAGTTAAATAAATTCCTCTTTAGAAAAGAATTTCTATCTAACTGCATCTGAAATATAGTAAGGAGCCTTAATAGTCTCACTATAAAAGTCAAATTCAGTAACAGCACTAACCAACTCGGGTACTCCCAGGAAATTGCTTCGAGAGGACTCCAATGCAGTCCTGCAAATCCATCGAAAGATCACTTGATTAAGACTATTAAGGCATCGTAAATGACTGTCAGTAGTAACAGAAGGACCTCACCTTTGCCACATCGAGACGCTGGCAGTCCATGGCCGCCACGGCCACCTGCTCATAAAGCGTCCACTCTGCACCGAAAGAAAGCAAGCACACGTTTATGACCGACGCCTAGAGTTGAGAGAAGCTGCAAACTTCGCAGTCATAATTTCGCGATTCCACTAGCAAAATCAGTGAACGCGATAGATCCCGCGAAGCCACACTGCAATCTAATAAGCATCTAACGGATGGAATTAATCCAAATCCACCGCACCGATCTATCCGGGAGGAGGGGCGCCGGCGAGATCTATGCATCTACAAATCGGGACGACGCGGATCAGGGAGAGTCAGTGGATGGCAGAGCGCGTTACGTTCTGAGGCGAGGCGGGAGCGCGCGGAGGCGTCGTTGAGGAGGGCGAGGCCGACGCGGAGGACGTGGTCGGGGCGGCGGGCGCGGAGCCGGCGGGCGAGGCAGAGGTACTCCCAGGCGCCGCCGCCGCCGTGCTCCGCCTGCTCCTCCAGGCGCAGCAGCCTGGACTCATCCTCCGCCGCCGTGGCAGCCGGGACTGCCGCCGCCGTCGCAGCCGCCATGGGGATCGAGTCGGCCGGGGGCGGCGGAGTGAGGCGCGAGCGATGGTGAGGAAGAAGAGATGGTTGTGTCGCGGGGCGTGATGGACGGACGATGGATCAAGGGAGACGCGAAACGGCCGCGGCTTATTTTGATCTTGTGTGTCACGTGCTTTTGTGACCGGGCGTGTGCGCGGCTGTGGCTTCCAATGTCAGGGAAGGCCAGGGCCTACGGCTCAAACTAGCGATTCAGGCAATAGTCGAACCGTTCGGCGTTAGCAGTATACACTGGGAGTGACTTTTTGGGGTGGCAACATCTCTGGTGACTAAGAATTCACGTTCGTTGTACATATAGATCATCGAGGAGTAGATAGAAATAGAATTTGGTGGCTCGAGATTTTGATCTAAGATAATTCTTTGTTAGGTTTTGTATATTTTACATTGTTATTTTAGATATACACTTTAATCTTTTACTGTATATTAAGAAAAGAAAAAATCAGTCCACCAAACTAAATTTGTCATGTATCTATAAAATAAAAAATAAGTTATGATATTGTAACTTCAACTAATGGAATAATAAAAATATAAAGAGCGAGACTTATCGTGTTTCTCCTATCATGCATCTCCTACAATATAGCGACCACATATCACACTCATATACATGACAATTAGTACATGATCAGGGTTTTAGTTTTTAAAAAACACATGTGCTTGCATCATCGCTATGTATAACAAAAATAAAGAGAAAAACAACACATAAATTATACGCCTTACAAACCTTGATAGTTTAAAAATGCTTGTTTGTTGTTATTTACTACTTTATCGTTTGACTATGCAACTCTTCTTCTTCACCGATCTGGAGAGAAAGATATTTGATGAGGACTTTAAGTTAAAAAAAACACTCACGTGAAACAAGAGTTATTTCGACATAATCTACAATAAAGAGCTAAATTTGGCTCTATTTTGATAATCAAATTTGGATTAAAAACTTGAGGACCTTTAGAGTTTAATTTATAAAATTAATATCCTCCTAGAAAACAGCATATTTAAGTAGCAATTCTCACTAGACTAAGAACACCGACTACACCCAAAGCTAGCGATTTTTTTTTAGTGGGGTGATCTTTTTTTTCCTTTCTTCTCTCCTCTTTCTCATCTTCTTTCTTCATCTTTTCTTGTTCATTCTCTTGATTAATTGATTCATGACTAGAATATGTAGGGGCTTGGGGGTACCAGCGATGATACAAATATCTCCATGGAAAGACACCTAACAACTTGAAGTACCAGCCATCGTAGTCCTTGCTAGATCTACTATTTCGCCGCAGGGTGGACACATAGTGCCTGTGTACAAACACCATGTCCCGTCGCACGAGACTAGGCAACCAATCATCATCAGTCGATCCTTGACTCTGACTGATCCCCTATGCCACATCATTGACGTATTCATTTTAATGCAAAAACCATGGCTAATGCTATATTCCTCACACAATTGCAAGTACGTCAAAATCACAAACATTCTAAGAGAGCGTGTTTGGAACCCGCAGAGTTTTTCATACTGGTGCTACAAAATTACTACTAATATGTTAGCTTTTTCACATTTTTTTTGTGAAACACAATATAGACATCGGCGCTTAAATACACATGATTAAACCTCGAAATAAATCAAAAAATTATAAGCATTTGCACGATTCGAGGACTCGAACTCAGGTGAGCAAGTTCTAATCTTACTAGTTTAGTTCACGGCTTTTACCGCAAACTTTACCGATACTTCATATTTATTTAATCAATTAGCTAATTGAGTAAAATAGGGTACCACTGGATCTATCTACTTTAGATTTACTTGCAGATTTATCTATTTGCACATATATTTGTAGAAAAGATGAAAAATTAAATGGGTGAAAAAAAGTTAATGATGTCAAGGCCCCTAAGTGCACAGTTATCTAGACTATAAATTAGCTAAACATGCGAGTTATAAAACCCTTTCTTTTCCCTCTTTATCACGTCAACAAATTTAATAACACGGTTGTGGACAACTCGTTTGTCACGCTAACACCAAGAGATAGTGGTAGAAGCCAGAACCACCGTGGTTTTAACATTTATAACGCTATAAATGATGGGGTCGATCTCAAGAATACGCACCACTATGAGCATGTTTGGATCAGGGCGACTAAAATTAGTCTTAGTCTGACTAATTTTAGCCTCTTGCAAGAGCTAAACTTCCAAACATGTGAGGCTAAAGAAGGGCTAAAATTAGTCTTGAGGCTAAAATTTGCTAGCACCCGGCTAAAATTTGCTAGCACCCCTTAATAGCAAATTTTAGCCTCAAGACTAATTTTAGTCCTTCTTTAGTCTCACGTGTTTTGAAGTTTAGCTCTTGCAAGAAATTAGTCAGGCTAATTTTAGTCACCCTGATCCAAACATGCCCTATGTATCATTTATTCACAGCAACGCCTCGATGGATTCATTGCCATGATAAATTCTGGACATGTGGTTGATCATTCGGAGCCTCCGTGATCTCCCATTGCCATCTTTTCCACAGGCCAGAAGCTCCAGCCCAGTGAACACAGCCAGGTCCTTGTCAACTACCGGCTCGCCGTCCCAGCCATGGGCATCCTCGAGCAGAGTTTGGAAGAAGTCAAGGACGCACAACCTGCCGGAGCCGAGGCTGACGAACTGGGGCGTCCCAAGCCGCCTCCAGTCAGGCGGGTGATAGCTCCTCCACACACCGCGCAGCTCCGGCTTGTCGCCGTTGATGGCGCCGGAGAGGTCGGCAACACACGGGAGGTCATCCTCGTTGAGGCCAAACCAGAGATCGAGCTCGGGGACATGCTCGGCCTTGCCGAAGATGGGCAGCTTCCAGTCCCCGGCGCGGCTCCACTCCCTGCTGGCCGTGTCGAAGCAGTAGGTGCCGACGCCGCCGGTGAAGGTGACGCAGAGGTGGGAGCCGCCGCCGAGCACGGCGTGGGAGCGGATCCGGGCGGTCTCGTCGAACCCGGGCTCGAGGACGAACGGCGGAAGCGGGAGCGAGTGGCGGCGCCAGACCTTGTCGGAGTAGAGCTCGTCGGGCTTGGCGTAGACGAAGGCCTCGAACTGGCCTGCTTCTTTGCCTGGGCGCGGCCTGGGCGACTTCTCCATGATGTAAAGCGAGAGCCTCCCGCCGCCGTCTCTCTCGTCGCCGGCGTCGGGGACGGAGAGGGGGATGGGCAACCACTTGGGGGTGTGGAGGCTGGGCATGGCGAGGACGGAGCGCAGGCCGGCGTCGTAGAGGAAGGCGAGGCCGTACGTTGTTGTCCGTGCAGACGGTATTGGTCTCGGAGAGCCCGAAGAAGTGCACCTTCCACTCGTGGTTTTCGGCGAGAGGGGATGGGTTTGGGTGGAAGTTGATGCTCGCCGGAGGTACCCGGAGGCGCCGCATCGACCGCAAATCCAGCTTCTTCTGCTGTGGTGGCGACTGGCGTCGTGGGGTAGAAGAAGCTCTGGCTCGATAGGTCGATGCGGCGCAGCGAATAGACGCCGCGCTCGCAGTTGAGGGTGACGAAATTCAGGAACCGCCGCTGGGGGCTCATCGCTGTCGATTGGTTATCGGTCCAACGTACAGGCGGTGCATGCACGTCCTTGTTAATTCCGACCTGAATCCTCCATGTCCCTACCTGAAAGTCAAAGGACACGAACAGGGCAATCGGAAGATAAATTCACCCTTCAATGGCAGCCCTCACCCTGGATGTAGAAAAGCAGCAGCAGGATTGCGTTTGGATAAACCTAGATGGATTGGAGTTGGAGCAGATTGGTTTACAGCCAGCGACGTTGGGGCGGCTAGAGGAGGAAGAAGAAGTCCCTCCGAACGGCGGCAGAGGTGTTACCATGGGCCGAAATCATGTGGCCCGGATACCTGCGCTGGTACCTGGTGGCTGGTGGGCCTGGCGCAACATGTCCATGCGGTTCAGAAACCGCCGCCGGGGGCTCATCGTCGACCGGTTGTTGGATCCGGGGGCTCATCGTCGCCGCAACAGCACTCGGGCGGGGGCCTAGATTAGTTGCGTCAAGTTATAACTTCTCGATCTTTATTATTAGTGGAGTTTACTAGAGACATTACAATGGAACCCTACTTATTCCAACAGTTTTAATAAAACAAGGAAGAAGTCTACATGACCCCCCGAACTATCAAGCTAGGAACACTTCAC
The DNA here is from genome assembly GCA_033239725.1 of Echinochloa phyllopogon. Classification (NCBI taxonomy): domain Eukaryota; kingdom Viridiplantae; phylum Streptophyta; class Magnoliopsida; order Poales; family Poaceae; genus Echinochloa; species Echinochloa phyllopogon. Next base: position 784,690 of record BTCW01000009.1, on the reverse strand, counting down.
CCCCCAACTAAAAAACCGGATAACCAGCCCCCCAAACTTTGGAAACCGGTGCACATAACCACCTAGGGCGGTTTTCTTAGGCTGTTTTGGAAATAATTTTACAGAAAACCCCCTAGAAGAATTATACTCTCGCAGATAGGTCCTTCGGCGTGACGTCATCTCCCTCCCGACGCCAAGTCCGCCGCCGCGCTCCGCCCTCCCCACCGGCAAGTCCGCCGCTGCGCTCTTCTCCCTCCCGGCCGTCCGCTCCATCCACGCCGCGCCGTGCGCTACAGCCTCCTCGATGGGCCCACCCCGGCCGGCCATCACCCCTTCACTAGCGCCATCCTCCCCGCCGACCCCTACGCCGCCCTCTCCCTTCCTTGGCCGCTCGCACATCGCCACCGCCCGCCGCCCGCCGCTGAGCCACACTCTACCCCGCACGCGTGCCCGCATCACGACGGTCACGTCGCGCCCAGTCCGCCCGGCCCCGCTGCTCTATTGCGCGCGCTCACCGCGCACGCCGCAGCATCCATTGTCGCCGCCGTCCGCAGGCCGTCGTGGGCAACCAGCATCACTCCACCCCAACCCAAATTGAGCACACCAGTGTACTCATCGTGCCCCCGCGCAACTACATGACCATCGCCGAGCCTCCCCGGCGTCTTCCAGAGCAGCGCAGTCGTCCACCGGCGCCGCCGTCCCGCCGCCTCCATGTGGGCAGGTGAGATCGCTCCATCGCCGCCCAAATCGAAGCCACCTCTGCACTCCTCATCGCCCCGTGAAGCTCCCCGGCCACTTCCCCGAGGTCCTCCAAGCCGCCGGCGCCTGCTCGCCGGAGCCGCCCGAGGCACCGCCGCCCGGAGCTATCAAGGGGAGCTATGCTCCGGTCATGGGGCACGGCTTGCTGCTAGTGGATCGTGTAGAGGAGTTCGCGGAGAAGCTTTTGCACCTCTTCCAGTCGCCGGACTTGCCGCCGTTTAGCCGGCCGACGAGCCCGACCGGAGCGCCGCCGCCGCCATCGTCGCGCGTCGTCGTCCGGTTGTCGTTGCTAGGAGTTAGGCCCATGGAAGTGCTCGTCGTGATGAGGCGAAGCCGTAGGTGTGCCTCTCGTCGCCGGATACCTCGCCGCCGGTGAGATCGGGCCGCCCGTCCGCCGCCGGGATTTGATTGAACATGCCGAAGGACCTATCTGCGAGAGTATAATTCTTTTAGGATGTTTTCTGTAAAATTATTTACAAAACCGCCCAAGAAAACCACCCTAGGGGGTTACGTGCACCGGTTTCCAAAGTTTGGGGGGTTGGTTATCCGGTTTTTTAGTTGAGGGGGTGAAGTGTTCCTGGCTTGATAGTTCGGGGGGGTTACGTAGACTTCTTCCATAAAACAAAGACTAACATGTGACGAATTTGTGGTAAGCCAAATCCAGGAAAGAAAATGAAACGCGACAATCAGTCCTTGATCAAGAACCCATGCATGAGGGCCATGATGACTTCGCGAGTGGACGGGACTAATGAAATGCCGAGGCCCTTCAATCGATCATTTAAGTACAATGCTTGGAAATCTGCATGATCCATGGCCTGAAAAGAAAGAAAAAAAAGAATACCATTGGTGAACTCAAGGCCAGTTCCAGAAACTGTATACAAAAACCTTGTAAAACCTCAGCGACAGCTACATAATGTCATATGTGTATGACTGTATGCAGATCATCACGCAAGAGAGTAGAGTGTTTCAATCAGCTAATTAATTAAATCTCAGCTTTCTCCAGACCAAACATATGCATGAATTTGAATCCTAAAGACGACCATGTTCAAACCAATTGGAAATATAAAATTGGCAGGTTTTTAAATATACAGTATGATCGAGAGATAAACAAAGAGCATGCATGCATGCCCCCACTGACACGAACGCTAAATAAATGAATCAAACAGTACGTGCAAACAAAAGCCAAGTAAGCAAGTTCTCACTGGGATCGACGGCGGTCTCGACGGCGAGGCCGGCGAAGTAGCATCCGCCGTAGTCCTCGCTGAAGCTGTTCCAGTGCGCGCTGAAGACGTAGCTGGCGTGCGCCGCCACCGTGTCGGGCAGGTAGCACGCGCCGCCCGGCCTCACGGCGTCGCACAGCCCGGCCTTGTCCTTGCACGCCGCCGCCACCTGCTCCCCCACCGCCGTCTCGTTCACCACCGCTCCCTCCTTGTCCGTCCTCACCACGCACCAGATCCGCCCCGGGTACGGCCGGTCGTTCGCCGCCGGCGGCAGCGGCGGGTACGGCGCCGCCGGCCTGCGCCCCGTGAGGTCCACCTCGTACACCGCCGTGCCGTTGGGGTAGAAGAGGCCCCAGTGCCGCTCCGTGCCCGGCCCCCACTTGAGGTCCTCGTTGAAGAGCGCGAACACCATCGCCGGCATCCGCATCCCCGGCCGCCGCGGCGTGCCGGCGCCGGACGCCAGCTGCCGCGCCAGGTTCCGGTTGTACGTGGCGGCGTTCCGCACGCTGGCGCCGAACTGGTCCATGTCGCCGGCCGTCGGCCACCCGGTCTCCGCCAGCGCCAGCCTCACGCCGCAGTGCCCGACGCGGCACGCGGCGGCGACCACCGCGTCGAGCATTTGGTCGAGCAGGTTGGTGTAGGAGAGCCCCGTCCCGGGGTCGTGGTACACGAACCCCCACCCCGCCGGCGACGGCGACGATGGCGGCTCGAGCAGCGCGTAGGGGAGCGGCACGACGGAGTGGTTGGCGGACCAGGTGAAGTAGGTGTAGGCGTCGAGGAAGAGGTGGGAGCCGGTGCGGTCGAGGAAGGCGAGCAGCGGGCGCATGACGGGTCCGGCGATGTCGGCGCGGAACGCGGCGGCGGACGGCGGGAAGACGTTCTGGCGGTCGAGGTCGTGCGCGCTGAGCGTGGTGCTGACCTCGACGCGGCCGAGGCCGTGGCGGCGGAGCGCGCGGTGGAGGTTGGCCATGGCGGGGACGAGGAGGGGCCAGCGGGACCTGGTGGTGGGGTCGGAGAGGACCTCGTTGCCGACGAAGAGGTAGCGGAGGCCCGGGGCGCGGCGGTAGGGGAGCAGCGTGGCGGCGACCCAGGCGTCGGCGGCGCGCTGGGAGGCGGCGAGGGAAGGGATGAGCTCGTTGGGGACGCTCGGAATGAAGACGAGGCCCGAGGCGGCGGCGGCGGCAAGGAGGGTGGCGTTGGCGTCGTAGAAGCGCACGGAGGCGGCGCCCGCCGAGCGGGCGAGCTCCATCCCGCGCTCCGGGGGCGGGAGGTTGTCGCCCAGCGTGCCGTAGTTGACGCCCAGAAAGTGCTCCGGCGTCGCCGGTGGTGCAGCGGTGGCCATGGCCATGGCCATGGTCGTGGTGGCGAGCACGAGGAGGAGGTGGAGCAGCGGGGCGAGGGGCCACATTGCCATGGCTGATCGAGCTGCCGAGGCTCCTACTGGTGAGTGACTAGCAGCGTAGTGCCATCAGCTCCCTCGTAGCACGTAAATATACATCTGAAGACTATGAAATCGAACAGGGCACGTGAATGGCAACAAGAACAGATGGAGTAAAGAAACAGTTAGATACTGATCGACACAAAACCACCTGCTACATGTACATAGTATGATTATGATATGGTTAGCTACCCAACTTGCAAGCTCGTTATAATCTGATAAAGAAACGCAAGTTGCAGCTTATCAACTCGGCATTCATGGATAAGAGCGACGAAACGGGGGACAAGAACAGCAGATCATGGATGGTGGCACTTCGATCTACGGTAAATCTATCCGCCGACCGGTCGCGCTGATGCGCGACCGCGCGACCCCCGCGCTGCTGCGCCGACGCCGCCGCCGGCCCACCGCTGGGTTAGGGTCCGGGGTTGCTAGGGAGCTCATCCCCGGCAGGCCTAGAAGGGGTCGGGGGCGGCTGCCGGCCCGGCGGAGGCGACGGGCGCTGGGCGGAGATGGCCGAGAGGCCGCCGGAGCGGGCGGTGGGAGACGGCCGGTGGGCGGCGGGAGCGGCGGGGGCAAAGGAGGCGGTGGAGGAGTCGACGGCAACGAGTTAGCGTCGGCCGCGGTGGTGGGCGGCGACGGAGGCGGCGGGAGCCGCCGACGTCGGGGAAGGAGGCGGCGGGGGCGAAGGTGGCGGTGGAGGAGTCGACGGCGACGGGTTAGCGTCGGGCACGGTGGTGGGCGGCGGCAGAGGCGGCGGGAGCCACCGACGTCGGGGAAGAAGGAGGCGGCGGGGGCTCTCGGCGGCCGGTCGCGCGCTTCCCTAACGCGCGACCGGTCGTGCGATAGCGCGGTCCTTCGATCTAATGCCATGGTCCTAAAACTATAAACATTATTCAACCCGTTGCTCTTGCAGTCTAGCTGATCTCATCTAGAGAAGTGATGAACAAACTAAAAAAACATCCGTCGTCAGTTTCTGATTTGGCACGATATGAGGAACGCCCCAAGTTTTTAATTCTTCAAGATATGTAAAATATTATCAAGACCGTGATTATCCATCAGAGCATCGCATCGACCTCAATGATTGTACTGGCCAGCAGTTCCACCGCATTGAACACGGCAAATCTACTGAATTTGCACCTTATCATTCCAGTCTCACCATGGAGTTGTGGCTACCTGTCTGATATCATCCACTCATATCCACTATCCAGTCACCTCATTATTCGGTACAAGTTCAGAGCACAAAACCAAGAATCTAGGAAAACAATAATTCCAGCATAGAGCTGTATATATTATGAAAATCATGGATCCCATGTTCCCATATAATGCATAGCTTTTGGACAAGAAATAGGGACCACAATGATAATAGCATCATGATGAAGTTAACAATATTCATTAGCAGATCACAAACTTCACCATCCCGGCGACATTGGATTAACAAGATAACTAGTAGGCCAAACTCTTATATAAGTAAACTACCAGAAGTATGATACTATGGAGCTAGCGCGTTCCTGATGTAGTTCTCTACACCTTGCGAATAAGTAGAAAAAGCCTATGATCCAGCTCAAACTTTTCTGCAAAGGACGGGTCACCCCTAAGCAGCATCAGGAGACCACCAAATGATGCAAAAACCTCCCTGAAAGCAAAATAAAATGAGTGCATGAGAAGACATATCTAATTTTAAAACATCAACTGACTATACAAAAGAAGATTTTACATTGATCAATTAAAGCAATTTTACTTCCTTCTTTTCATAGGGAAAAAACAAAGTGGTCTTGAAGGAGTTTTCCCTTTCTATATCCAAGTAGCTATCATCATCCAATAAAAGAACGTGCAGATAAATTATGGTTTATGGGACATCTAAATGTTGAAAGTGTGTACTTCACAGAATTGCCTTTGCAGGATCAAATTCTCTCACAAACATGATTCGCCGCATGGGCTTCATCAGGATACATGGCTACATTTCCCTTATGGAGGTGTTCCCTCAGACAATGTGGAAATCCTTCTATTCTTAGTTCAGAAATCAATAGTGGTTGACGATTTGCGAGCTGTCGTATATACTTACTACTTTTGAAACTACAAGATTTATCTCGTGATTTTTTCCATGTTTCTCTACTAATTTATAATTTTCATGACTCAAAAGTGATATTATTAGATCCTATTAACAACACTATAATTTTATGTCACATAAATAAAATATTAATTGAGTAATTATTGATCAAAACATTGTCCTAGCTATACAAAATAAGGCCTCATAAAAAAGGGAGGAGAAACAAATAATATGTAGTAGCAAGCAAGGGTATAAAAAATGCATGTTACTACACTATTCACTAGCTTTCAGTTCAAGGAAAAATGGAAAACCATACACTTTAGGATCATAGCTTTCAGATCAGTGCAAGGAGAAGTGGAAAACCATACAGTTTAGGGTCTGCTTTGGAGGTGTGCTCATCTTTTTTGGAGGTGTCCTCATCTTTTTTGGAGGAAGTATCTTCATCATTTTTGGAGGCGTCTTCATCTTTGTTAGAGGTGTCTTTATCTCCTTTGGAGGTGTTTTCATCTTTTTTGGGGGGTGGGGGCGGGACGTAATCTGAGATTCTGTAAAGTTTCCCTTGCATGACATAGTCAAACTGGTCAGCCAGAGTTTCTCGGCCAGCCTGAAAAGTAGAAAATTTATGTTAATTATCCTAGAGCTCTATCTAAATGGCTTCATCGGGACAGATTCAATCGAGTAAATTTAAAATATATCATATGAACCTAGAATACATTCTTAACTGTAAGTTCCATTGTATCAGCCAATACCATTAATTAAAAGCCAAGTTGGATGCAAATTTCATAGAATTGCTAGGTTACTCGCCTGTGTGAAGTAGCCAGTATCTGGGGTTCCATCCAAATTCAAAGTAGTAGCTAGAACCATTTTAAATTTCTCGCCATCGCGCATAGGATAAACCTCTATGGCAACATCTAACTGCATATACATTCCAGAAACCTCGCTCTCAGCTTCCACACGAGAAACTGAACAAAGATGAACAAAGTTAGCATAGTGATTTTACCGGTACTAGCAGAAAGAGTATCAAAACCAATCTCAGGGAAAAAGTTAACTATAACATCTATAGTACCGATACAAATTAGAAAGTAGCAAGACATGAATAAATGAATTGTATAGGGAGACAATAATTGAAAATAAGAGCATTCATATAATGGCCAATAAATGCAAGTATATTATTTCAAAACAGAGTGCTACTTTAATTTAATTATATGTCCAACAAGAACATATTAGGAGTAGAAAACATCTGGAGATTTTCAGGATGAGAAAAATAGTATGGTATTGTTTCGTAAGGTTTAAATTAGGAAGATGATTCATGCCTACTCCAGTAACACAATGAGCACATGGTGCAACAAGATAACATGGGAACAACATATAGGTATCAAAGGAAGTTATCCGCGCTAGCATTTTCCACTGCAATTTCATTGTCTAGCTACTAAGATGAAATCATAAATTTGTCATTAACTCTTGGTTTCCCTCTAACAGAATCATGAATGTTGAGATAGTGAAAATCGTACTACAATATGAGCAATGTAATGAGTTTCTTTAAAAGAAACATCAGTTCCAGATTTTCATCAAACTGCTACCATGGCTACATTATATATAACACAGTGCTAAAAATAGTCACTCAGAAATTACCTTTGTCAAACTTTTTACCGTCAGGGTCGAGCCTTTTGACTACGAATTCTTCGCTGAAGAGATATTCAGCCATTTTTTCCTGCACAAAGGCTAGGGATAGTAAATACTTAATTAAACCCCACACCTGAGTCTACATAATTCAGCGAGCTTGTCCATGCATGACCCCCCGAATCACGCAGCTAAGACGCAAAAGCAAATCCTAAGTAATCACACATAAGAACATCCATCGGAACAGCGGAGGTGATCGATCCACTAAGAAAACAGATGTCCTTGTGCCTCCTTATCCCCCGCCGTCACAACCGGTGCCCTCAACTGAAAGCATAAAAGGCAGCGATCGAAGGAACCTGTAGCGGCGTGGTGTAAACGAGTGGGGGATCAACGAAGCAAACTCACCGGAGAAGGGGAGGATCGAGATGAGACGGCGGCGAGGCGAGAGACACTACGTCCTACCGGGGGTCCCTAGGGCAAACTTTTCGCAGGAGACGAGCGCACGGGAAAACTAAATAAACTCAACATGAAAGAGACCGTGTCTCAGCCCAACAGCCGAAGGTTTGCAAGTCCGTGAGCCCAAGGCCATCTCAAAAAAGGAATAGGGTCCAGTTCCGGCCCATGCCTTTTTTTTGTTATTTATTTAAGTTAGGGAAAGATCAGAAAGGACAGAGAAAACAGAGAGTATCTGACTCGCGCCATCACAGTTTCTGAATCTCTTGAAGAGATCCACCAGACCACCAGCTACAGATGATTCTTTTACCCGCTTCAGAAAGTTTTGTACTGAAGTAGGATGCCAAAATAAGCGGCGTGGAGTCAGTTGACTATCAGATCCAAATATAGCCATTCATATTTCCGGAACCACAACTCAGAGCACAAAAACGATACATGAATTTGGGGAACGGGAATTCAAATATAGAGCCATATATCATGACCATCATATGTATAGCACTGCATGATAAGCTTCTGGACTAGACGAAGGAAGCAGGAACCATGGAAGTAGCTTCACAGTGAATGGAGTAAACAATATTCAGTACCAAATCACGGGCTTCACCATTCACATAAACGAATTACTTCGGCGCTTCACGCTGCTCAGCTGCTGCCAAAATGTTGGATGACAGATGTTTCAGGACAAATATAGACATAAGGGATAACTTTGGTCCCAAAGTAGTTCATAGCACTGTCATATATCTTTCCCGGCCAGGATCGATGTTCAGACCACCACCTCGATGCATGCAGTGCCATCTGATCTATAGATTCTGGACTTGTGGTTGACCATCCGGAACCGCCGTTTGCCATTGCCATTACTGTCATCGCCCGCCTTACCATTATTGCAACCACTACCATCGCCTTTTCCTTTGCCGTTGGTGCCACTGCCATTGCCATCCTTGATGAGCTTGCCGCTGCCTTTTTATCAAGGGAGCAACTCCACACCAGTGAACACCGCAAAGACATCGTCAATCACCGGCATGAATCCATAGTCGGTCTCCTCGCCAAACGTTTGGAAGAAGTCCAACATACAGAACCTGCCGGAGCCCAGGCTGACAATCTGGGTCGACTCGCAAGACTCCCACCCAGGCGGGAAACGGGTCCTCCAGACGCCGCATCGCCCCGGCTTCTCACCCTTGAGGACACACGAGATGTCGGCGGCGCACGGGCGGTCGTCCTCGTCGGAGATCCCGAACCAGAGATCGAGCTCCGGGACGTGCTCGGCCTTGCCATCGAAAGGCAGCATCCAGTCACCGGAGTAGCTCCACTCTGCCCATGGCGGACACGCAGATGTGGGCGCCGCCGCCGAGCAGGGCGTAGGACAGCGTCGGGCTGTTCTCGTAGCCGGGCTCGAGGACGTACGGCGGCGGCGGGAGCGAGCGGCGGTGCCAGCACCTGTCGTAGGACATCTCTGTCATGGCGTAGACGAAAGCCTCGACCTGGGCCTTGTCCGGGCGCGGCCCGGGTACCTTCTCCATGACGTAGAGGCTGGCGGCGCCGGCGCGGCCGTGCTCCTCGACGTCCGGGACGGGGAGGGAGATGGGGCGCCACTTGGGGCTGTGGAGCGCCGGCAAGGGCACGACGGAGCGGAGGCCGGCGTCGTAGAGGAAGGCCAGGCCCCAGTTGTCCGTGCAGACGATCCTGTCCTCGGAGAGGCCGAAGCAGTCCATCTTCCATTTGTGGTGGATGGCGTCCGGGGATGGGTTCGGGTGGAACCTGAGGCTCGCCGCCGGCAGCCGGACGATGCTCTCCATCTCGTGATTTCCGGGGTGTCGTCGGGTAGAAGAGATCCAGGCGTGACAGGTCCATGCGCCGCAGCGAGTAGACGCCGCTCGTGACGAGATTCAGAAACCGCCGGAGGCTCATCAATCTGCAAATGATGATCTTAAGCTCATAGGCAGCAGCAAATTAACGGGATGATCGATCGAGTCGATACGTCTCGACTTCGGATGGATCCAACAAAAATCGACCGTGTGTGACGTACCCTTCTTAAACCTGCATGAAATTAAGATGGGATACATGGGCAGCATATATTACTCCAAGTCCAAAAGCATCATACATGGAAGAACAACACCAAAAAAAAAAAAACAAACAAGAAATTGCCTTTTCGATCAAACTGTATGGAGCTGATGCAGATCGACGTGCGGCGCAGGGATAGATGTCGCTGCCGTAACGGCAGAGGGCCGCAGCACTCCGGCAGAACAACGGCGGCGGGGGCACGGAGAGATTCCGATGAAGTAGGACCTAGCTAGGTTAACAACCGTCGTATCTTGCATTGCAAGTGCCACAGCTTGTAGTCGATCGCTGATGGGCCTTTTCTGCTGGAAAAAAACGAAAAAGGAAAAACGGCGGGACAACAAAGGCACAAAGCAGACGGCCCTTGAGCCCAACTGCCAAAGGATGTCGTGGTGGGCTGGTGGCCCGAGCGAGCGAGACCCGTGTCACGGTCCAATGGACCAAGCCTATAGCGTCCTTGGCCCATCGCCATCTCAAAGAGAACTAAAAAGTAAAAAAAGATGTCTGAGCCCAGGTTCGAACTGGGGACCTTTAGTGTGTGAGACTAACGTGATAACCAACTACACCACCCAGACAAGCTTGAATGCGATTCTTTTTATTTAATTTTATCCACTTATCACGTTTGCTTAGCCTCATCGTTTCTTCCGCACTAGAATATGCCGCAGCATATTATTTTCTCGCCGCTTTTAAAATTTCTTGATCCTAACTCGCACGGAATCACCAAGTCTTGCAAAGATAGATAGATAGATAGATAGATAGAGAGATTTCCAATTGTTATATCTGAGAATGCTTTTTTTTTGAAACGTTATATTTGTGAATGTGAAGATCCCACAACTTTACGAAGGTTTATCCATGGGTTGATGTAAACAGCCTATGGACCATTTCATGTGTTTCATTTCCTGTAAAGAATAAGCTAGAAATAAGAATCGCGAGCGATTCAATGGAAAAACTATGCAAATACCTTGGAATTTCTCCATAACTTGAGTTAGACGAAACCTTTGCTAATACCTGCATGAAAAACACGGTAATTGCCATGGAGTTTCCTCCAGAAAGGCCGTAGCCAGCTTTATATATAAAGCATCCTTCAAAGGATACTGGGATTACCAGTTTACAATAAAGCACACACCGCTCGAAGAGCAGCATCCAACAAACTCGTAACCGGACCCTCTAGACCGCGCGCCAGAGATAGCAAGTCACTACTCGCGACGAACAAACTTAAGGACCATGAGACCATTACAAATCGACTGGACCCGACCTTCCACGGAGCCAACGACTCCACCACCAACGGTTACAGGAATCCTCCAAACAACGCCTTCAGGAAGGCAAAGGCGCGACTGCGCCAACGTTTGGTTTTCACCACGGAGAGCTTCCACGAACCGTCGTCGAACGAGACCCTGCAGACAACGCCCTCAAGAGGGAAGAGTAACCGCCATTGCCCGACCCGAACCGGGTCGAAGCTTAAGCTTGAGGACCATCGCCCGACGAGCCGAGAGCACCTGGACCGATTCCGCTCGCTTTCATCCCTCGCCCGCCATCGCAACCGCCGAAGCTCGCACACTAGGTTCCATATGCACCCGATGGCAACACCCGACACCTCGGGAAGATTTGAGAACCTCGATTGTCCCCGAATCTTCTGTCGTCCCCTCTATGGGACGACACCGTGCTTCACAAGTGAGACAGAAAATATGAACCTAGTGGCAGGGACTTGACGGCGTTACGGAGACGGCTTCGTCGGCGACTCGAAAATGGAGACGGTACCACCTGCCAAGATGAAGTCGCCGGAAGGAGCCAGGGTGAGGGCCTGCGCCACCCTACACGCCGCCACCGTCGGGGAAACGCGGGCGCCAGCCCTGACCCCAACCGGACCCGCGGGCCAAGGAGCACCCGCCAGCCCGGTCAACGCCGGCTGCCCGGGGCGCGGACCTCGGGGCTGAGCCTCCAGATCCGGCCACCACGGAGGCGCCGAACCAGAGGAGGAGCAGATCTGGGCCATCCCGGCCGCCAGGCGCCCGGGCAGCTCCGGCCGAGGCCGAGCCGCCGACGAGCAGCCCCGTCGACCGCGCGCCCCTCGCGAGCCGCGCCGAGACGCTGCGGGCTGTTCCGGGGACGCCGCCGCGCGGTGGCCCGCCGGTCGAGCCACCGAGCACGCCCGCCAGGACGCCGCCTGACCGCGCAGGGCCGCCGAACCGCCGCCGCGCGGTGGCCTGCTGGCCGAGCCGCCGAGCACGCCGCCAGGACGTCGCCGGGCCGTCGAACCGCCGCCTCGCGGTGACCTGCGCTGAGCCGCGCCACCGACGGCACGCCCCGTCGGGCCGCCATCGGAGCCGCCGCCTCCGCACCATGGACGCCGCCTCCTCCTCCAGATCTACGCGCCGAGCCGGGAGCCGCCCCGCCGCCGCCATCCCGAGGGCCACCGGTCTTCCGGCGGCGGCGAGGTGGGGGAGGGCTGGAGGGGAGGTGGGCGGTGGGGGCAGGGTTCGCCGCCCGTGCCGCCCGGGGAGAGGGCGACAAATTGCCTGGTTGTTTTATTTCTGTTGGTTTCTGCAGTGTTCATAATCCGCACAAATTAAACTTTAATTGGTTTAGCATAATAGAGGTGGAGACGGGATTTGCATATCATTGATAACAACGAGCTAGAATTGGCATCTAAAATTGCTGTCAACTACAATTGTTCGGAAAATCGCTTGAGCATCTGCGACGGTGCATCCTCCTCCACTTGTGCAACACAAACAAAACCAGCAGCCGCGTCTGAAAGACGGGAGGCCTACCGGGTCAAGTTTTCAAACTCGCCACTGTTCTTCCCTTTGGCAAGGAAGAAGAAAGTTTCAATGCTTCCCCCAAGAAAACGAAAAGTTGGGGTGGTTGTACCTAGCGGCAGCGCGGGAGCCCGACGCCGTTACGCGCCCAAAATGACCGTAACGCCCTCGTCGCGCTTATCCACTCGGGTGCCTCCCCGCCACAACCCTCCCGGTTCCCCGCGTAAATACCCCTCAACCCCCGGGGGCAGAAAGGTAATCACGCCCCACGCGGCGCCACCCCGTCCCCACCATCGCCTCGCCGCCCATATCTTCTCGTCTCGTCCTCCGCCTCGGCCCAATTTCTCGTCCAAAATATCGCCCACGATCCCCACCTCTCTCCTCTTCCTCCTTCCTCACCTCGCCGGCGGGCAGCGGAGATCCTCCCCTCCGGACTTGGATCGGGTTCCACGTTGCCTGGTAAGGATGCCCTACACCGGTTACGTGGGATGTTGGATTGTTCCAAGCTGTCGTTTATTTCCTCGCTGCGAGGACTCGAATCCTATAGCAATTTCGTTCTGAAAAAAAATGGGATGTGCTTCCCAGCTTGTTGCCAATTTGTTCGACGCGAGTCTGAGGGGTAACATTGCGGTTTGTTTTTGTTTGTTCTCCATTTTCCTCGGAGTTCGATCGAACCTCCATTCCCCGTTAGGTGGTAGCCCCTGTCTCAAGCAATCGAATAAGTGCGGGATTAATCTCGTCGCATTTCATTTACCTTATTAATCAATTGCGCGTGCTGTTCTTCAATGTCCGGCGATTTGCGAACCTTCGCGAATTGGAATCTTCTAGAGGAAGATCCTCGCGTCTTGTTGCCGCACGGTCTGCCTGTTTGTGACGCGTTAGATTTGTTCGTACTCTTTGTATGAGTCATCGCTTTTTTTTTACTTTGTTTGATAGCTGTTACTGTTCGATCACCTTTTGCATTGTTCACGTGTTTGGTACTTTGCGGCATGTAGACATCGTTGAAACGATACATATTGGGTAAATTGCGCGTGCTTCTATTGTATTTCCCCTTTTATCGAATTCGATCGTTCTCCAAACCTGTTGGATCTTGTTTTAGCATTCCAATTAAAGTAGACTGGGGTTGTCCGGTGAAGGCTAAAGTATAAGTTGATTGGTGTTACTGTCCAGTAAACTTGACTTGCAATTGGATTGAATGTAGAAAGTGACATGTTTCAGAGGGTCTTGAAGAGGGTTGTTAGGGTCTGTTTTGCACGGCACAACTACTTTTGGGTGAGCGGAACTAGAAATGATAACGATAATACATATTTTCATGTATGGACTCATGTTTTTTTAGCTTAATTACCATGTAGAGTGTAATATTTCGTCCACTGCCAAGTATTGAAGCAAAGTTTTCCTTTACTTTTCCATTGCAGATTTTTCCATGCACGTTAGGCTACAAATGCTTTGGTCTGAAACCTATCTGCTCTTTTTTCTGGCCAAAGATGGTCTCAGCCAACATTTATCAATGGCGATGATGTGCCGCTGAAGCTGCAATAAGCATGATGGTTGTGCACATAATGATGCCTAATCATTCATGCTGCGATACCCTCGAGTGGAACTTCCTTCTTCTGATGCAACCGTGTACACCTAGTGCTGAGGTTACTGGGATGAGTTTTGAAGGTGGCAAGGGATCTATCTTGCGTGGTTCTATTTGTTTTCAGTGATTCTTGGTAAAGCTCTTGGTGAAGTTAACAATCATGGAAAGGTGAGCAGTAATTACTTAATTTTCATTTTCTAGGTTAGATGGTGTGCATTAATTACTGCAACTTCCTATTTCTTTCAGGTACAAATTAATGAGGGAGATAGGTGACGGAACCTGTGGGAATGTTTTCATGGCTTATAATGTAGAAACTAATGAAATTGTAAGTGCCAGGACTCACCTATTAAAACATTTTGCTGTCATATTCGATATATCAAGTCAAAACTTTCTAGCACTGTTCTTCCCAGAGTTTATGTACTCTTCAGCTGTGTGTGCATGATTTTATGGACTCGTTATCAGAAATAGCCCATTCCACCTATTTCAGTGAAGAACATTTATTGAACTGAGCTGGCACGTTTGGTATGTCCGCTTGTGTTGACTTCGCTTGTTTCCTCTACTCCGTTCAGGTTGCTGTTAAGAAAATGAAGAGAAAGTTTCTCCAATGGGAAGAATGCGTTAGTCTGCGGGAAGTGAAGGTATTTAGTTTCATTTGTACTAAATGTGTGTTTTCGGAAGAGACTGTTTTGCGGCTTTTGTTTCCTTAACAAAGAATCATCCTTCTGCAGGCTCTTCAAAAACTGATTCACCCTAACATTGTGAAGCTGAAGGAGGTGACAATGGAAAACCACGAGCTTTTCTTCATCTTTGAACACATGGTTGGTCCATTGCAACTTCTGGCATATTTCTTACCATATTTGGTATATGAAAAAGGACATAATTTACCATGTATTCACACACAGGCACACTGCTCAGATGATGTAGGTTTTTGTGCTCATATTGACATGAACTTCCTTAATTGTGAAATTAATGCCTTCGAACATTGGCTTTGATTAACCACAATGCCAATTCACTGATGTTTCTTCATTAAATGAGTGAACCACTGCCATTTCCTTATATTTGGCATATACAGTATATTTAAGCATATTTTCTGAGAGGTGTCAGCTGAAGCTTTTAGGTTTTCCTAAGCTGCTTTCCTTACCTGCATCTAATTGTTTTTCCTATAGTTTGTTCGGTCCTGAAGCGTCAGCTGTTTCTTCGTTTCAGGAATGTAATTTGTATGATGTCATTAGAGAAAGGCAAGTTGCTTTCTCTGAAGGGGATATACGGAATTTTATGGTCCAAATACTGCAAGGTCTTGCATATATGCATAATAATGGATATTTCCACCGTGATTTGAAACCTGGTAATATGGCTTCTTGATATCACATCGGGCTTGTTGTCTCTGTTCCTGTTACTAATAATTGGAGTTTTTCTTTTTGTTAGAGAATTTGTTGGTGACAAATGGTATTGTCAAAATTGCTGACTTTGGTTTGGCAAGAGAAGTATCTTCCAATCCTCCCTACACTGATTATGTTTCCACCAGATGGTGAGCTTGTGTATGAAATTGGAAATGTGTTCTTTTTATTTGTATCTATTGACTATGCGACTAACACTTGGACATTATCTTTATCCTTTAGGTATCGGGCTCCGGAGGTTCTGCTGCAATCATCAGCTTACACACCTGCTATTGGTAATTTGCTTTTGCCCTTGTCGTGCCTTTTGTGTTCTTTTAACTTTTCGTTTTCTTGTTCTGTATACCTTGCTCTATTTCCAATACAGCTATGCATATTGCATGTAACACAGCATGATTCCAGCTCAACAAGAGCAAACAATATGATCTTTTTTTCTGGAAATGCATAGCTCTTATGTTTAGTCGTTTTATTTAGCTTCCCCTCATGACCATTTACAAGTAAATGTACAAGTAAATGGTACCACCATTAATAGCTGTGCACTTTAACAGACATGTGGGCTGTTGGTGCAATTTTGGCTGAGCTGTTTACATTGTCCCCACTTTTTCCTGGTGAAAGGTAATACTGTGTGCTGATCTTTTGTGTACTATCATTGTATTGTTTCAGCAATTATACGTGCTAGGTATCATGTATGTAACTCTAATGGTACATTAACACATGTGCCACTTGTTTAGTTCTGCTGATGTGAACTTTTGTGTTCTATCTTGTTTTATTTTCAATAATCACCTTTTGAGTTCTGCTGAATGAACTTTTGACACACAAGTAATTTCATGTTTGTCTTAATGAATATGTATAGCTCAAGTAATTTCATGTTTTTCTTAATGAATATATATAGCCCATTGCTAGCTACGAAATTTCACTCTACAATTTCAGCTATACTTTGACTAACTATTTTGGAATTATGTCTTCCCCATTGTTTGTTCTTTGGTTCATGCTCTGTTTTGCACTTCCCATTGCATGATTTCAATTTTTTTTAATAACAGTGAGACAGACCAGCTTTACAAAATATGCACCGTGCTTGGGACCCCAGATTGTACTGTCTGGCCAGATGGAATGAACCTGCCTCGTTCAAGTAGCTTTAAGTTTTTTCAGGTGAGATTGAGTTCCATCTGAATTAGTTGGATTAGATGTTTTACAGGAATTGATTATTTTCCTTTCTGGCAGATTCCTCCAAGAAACTTATGGGAACTTATTCCTAATGCGTCTTTGGAAGCAATTGACTTGATCCAGGTACATTGGTAAACTTTGCCTCTATTTTGTTTGTTTATGAAACAAGGTTATGGGTTTGTCTTAGTGGCAATGCCCCACATTTTATGCTGTGGGTAACCTAGTTTTGTTGATCTATACCCATGACCATTCTCAATATTAACATGGTACCCTTTTGCTTTGTTTTGATAGCTTCTTTGCTCCTGGGATCCACGAAGGAGGCCAACTGCTGAACAAGCACTACAGCATCCCTTCTTTAATGTACTGACTTACTCGTTGAGTTGTCACTGGTACATTTTGTTCCATTTTGAGTGTTCGTGACTCTTGTGAGTTTTCTAGGTTTGCAACTGGGTACCGAGACCTGTCCATGATGCTTCCGGTACAAAAACAAATGAAACTAGTGAGTCTTTTTACAAAAACTAATCCATGACATCTCAACTTTTGCAAGTCAACTGTATTCAAGACTAAGATCCTTTTTAAACTTTTAACAGAAGCACATCCAAGATTGGAACTGAACCTGTGGGATTTCAGTACAGAACCCGATGACTGTTTCCTTGATTTAACTCTCAGTTTAAAGCCAAGTTTTCCTGGAACAGGTGCGTGAACATTTTGTCTATTGATTGATATTGGTTGGAGTAGGATAACAGGGTTTAAAATGGAACATGTCCATGTACTGTTTAATGTTTGATTTAATTGTCTTTGATGGTTTTGGTATGGATTTGCACCCCCTTCCTTCATCGTTGCTAACTAATCACCTTGCCAACTCTGGCATGCTGTTTCACGTTGTTCCTTTTGTTTTTACAGACCTTTCTAACCACGTTCCACGGCCGCGTACAGAAGAGGTGAGATGTTATTAGCGTGTTTGTGTAAACAATTCTGGAATGCAATGAAGGAGAGTCATCCTGATATTTGTTATTTTGGCATGCAGGAAATCCTACTATACTCAGGATTTGAGAACACCCCTGTGAAGTCCGGTAAGTCTGCTGTTGTATCATTTGTAGGATTGTTTGTTACCCTTCCTCCGGTCCTTACCACAGCAAGCAAACTGTCAAGTGTGTTATCATATTTATCACGTGTTCCATCGAAACAACTTAGCACCAGTATCTATATGTCATTTTCTGTTGAGTTGACAATCGTGGTTTCTTCCCTGTAGCAGGCTTTTGGCCTCTGGTGTCATCAGATCGTCCCATTGGCGATGTTCCAGCTATGCCATCATGGCAACAGGCTTATATGGTTGACAGGTAAAGGTGGACACATTTAGCATTCCCCTTTGCAAAGAAATCATTTTTTTTTGGGTAGCCATAGTTATTTATGCACTGTGAATGAACGTTGTTTCTGTTCTGCAGCCACGCCTCTTTGCCAGGATTTTCTGGTTCTCCATTCGGCTTGTCCCTGCAGCCGAGCCTGTTGGAGAACCGTTCACTAGCACCTATCCGGCAGGTCAATTTCTTCTGACCGAGACCGGATTAACAGATTGAGCATTCATACGATTCTTGCGTTCTTGATACTTGCAGCTTCTTGCTGTATACACTAGATTCAAATAAGCGGCGGCAGTAGAGGAAATGTATATACTATTCGTAGCGCTCCTTTTTTTTTGTTTCTCTCCACTTCGTTTTCTTTTGGTTGGTCCATATTTATTGTAAATAACAAGATGAACATCTTCCCGAAACAGTTTTGTATGACCGTGTTCCAGTGATGACTGTGATATGGATGAGCGATGAGTTCCTGAGCATGTATTATGCTGGTGGCTGTGATCTCGAGATATTTTCTTTCTGGGATGTGGGCGGTGCAGTAATCGAAGGTCATGTCGGAGAGTTAAGTGTATGATATGACCTGACAGTTTTGATATTGTTGTCACGACCTACGTACTTGCTCGCCGGCCGGACATTGCAGATGCAGTTGCAGCAAACGGACGAACAAAGCTGGTGCGGCAGGGCGTGGGCGGTAGGAGCCTGGAAGCTTGGCAGCAGGGGGTCGGGGGAAGCTGTGGAGACCTTGCCTGACACAGTAACACGGGTGATGGATCATGTAATGTAACCCGATGGAGTAAAAAGCTAAAAATGCGTACTACCTGGCTGATTGCCGCCGGGCTAGCTGACGTGCTTTTTGTTCATCGTCATCCCTGCGACGACTTTGCCTTGAGCCTCTCTGTTCATCTGCAGCCGCCGCCCCTGTTGGTGCCGAGGCAGCCAGCCTACTGTTCTGTTCTGTTTTGTGGGCAAGGCAAGGCAACGGCGGCGGCATTGCACGGGCGCGGCATTGGCACGGCTCCTTCATTCAGCCTTCAGGATCAGGGCTTGCGAGCAACGGCCGTCTACTCGTATTCGACGACTGTAGCAGTCATCAGTAGTAATCACATGGCCGAGAAGAGAAACCTTGCTGGCAGTGGCCGATGCTCAGCAGCTCAGGCTGAGATGGATGCGCGAGGCCGGCCCGAGCTGATCGAGCTGACAAGCCAAGTGGAAAAGGGCTGAGCCCCGTCGTGTTTCTGAGCTAGCTGGCCTGCCGTGTGCCGTCTCGAGTCGAGTCTCTCTGAGCATCAAAGCTGCAAGTTGCCTTGCCTGTCGGGCCATAAAGCCTACTCGGCTACTCCTATGCGGCCGATTTCATTTCATGTGTACTACACTACTGTACTCTTATTATTACTGCAGCAGCAGTAGCTCCGGACTCTGACTCGAGTGAAGATGAGCGGACGTGAATGCGTATCTCCCGCAGTAAATAAGGACAAGAGACGGAACACAAAAGCTCGTGGACACAAATATTTGGCAGTTCAGCTTGGGAGTAGTACAGTCAACATGAGTGCTGTCGTTTTCATTTCTTTCTTCTTTTCTTTTCTTTTTCACATCAGGCTGGAATTATACTTTGGCCGCGTAGCCCTTCCCTATTTACAAAATAAATTTAGTCAATACAATTTGGATATTTTCTGGCTGCTGAATTTCATGCATATGGTCCGGGTGCTCCGTAGCATCGTCAAGTTGCTGCCTCTGCCTGGACGGGCCAGTGCTGAGTAAAACTGGCGATTTATACTTCCCTTTTCCTTCGGGAGAGTGAATACTTTTGATTCCCCTAACCACAGCGCCTGACACAGCGAAATCTCCGAGTGAATGAGCATGATGATTGCGTTTGCGTTTGTTACGACCCGGATCCGTGGTACGTAGGCCAGTGCCTCTCTTGACATGTGTTCAATGCGCTCTGAAAGCTCTGCTTGGCACCGTACCCTTGACTGGCTTGGCTTGTTAACCGTCACACACGCTAGCTGTAGGCGAAGCGTCTCTCTCGTTGAACCATCTCTGGCCCTCCTGTCCCGTGTTGCTAATACATCAGCAGGCTTCAACCAAAGCTAATAGCCCCCAAAAGTGCAGAGCCCAACACCAAAGGCGTGTCACGTCACACACTTCGCTACATACTCCACTAGTCGCATGCACGCTCTCGTTCATTCTCAGAGTACTTACACTACTACTTTGCGAAGACGCAGCCATCCTTTTTTTTAAAAAAAATAAAAGATGCAGTTAACCTAAAAGCGATTTTAATTTCTGGCTTAGCTTTGTAGAAGTGGGAACATGATATCGAAACTAGAGGGGGGAAAAGATCTACGATAACCATGGCTCTGAACACATGCAATGCGAGTGAGGGGTACGGTGCTACATACTGTGCCAGTGATCCTGCAAGAAGAATCTTCGGCCATTGGATTACATGGGGATAGTTTAGTAGCCAAGATATTAATCCCTATCCTAAATGGATGGGGACACAAAATGGTAGAGCATTTATAACCCAAGATGCTCCTTGATTTCGAATTTCCCATTTAATTGGTTGTTCTTCCCGTGGAGGATTGTTTACAATTAAAGAGCATATCTATCTCAGTGTATCATTACCGTCTTTAGCAACCAATAAAAAATGTGCCATGTAACATGCATGCACGCATCTATCGAGTATATACTGTAGTGTCTGTAGGTGGAAATTATATTCATAACGTGGTTTGCAAAGAGGTTTATACATTGACACGTTGTTATTGGTAAATAAGTTGTTTGTCTCATTAGTTCACGTCTCACCCTCCAAATTAACTAAGCTTTCCCGATCTAACATTTCAAACCAACTCAGGCCCATACATTATACTTTTAAAAATACGAGTCTAGAGAAAACAATCTAATTAGTCATATTTACCTTTTTTTAAAAAAAAACAGAAGTAGTACCTAACGGTTGTACAGATGTCCGTGATAAGAAAATGGGAGATGCTTTGCATAAAAAGGGGCAGAAAGCATGAATGAATCTAACAATGGGGTGGCACAGCACATGACGAGAGGAACAAAAATAAAATAAAATAAAACGGGAAATATAACCGGAAATAACAGGACCATATGTTTGGTTGGGTTGGGGGCAGCCAAGCCAAAGGAAAAGGCAGCCCAAACCGAAGCAAAGAAAAGCAGACCAGCGGCTGTTGGTGGGCCCGGCCCCCCGTCCCGGGCTATATACCCCCCACCCGGGTGTCCTCTCTCCGGTTTCCTCCCCCGTTCCCCTCTTTCTTCCTCCTCCCTCCCTCCCCTCCCCTCTTTCTTCCTCCCGGTGGAGAAGAGTGCCCCAATCCTCCTCTTCCTCCTTCCCTCAACCCTACTCCGACTCCGACGCGAGACACAGCGCAGCAAACGAAAACTAAAACAAAAAGGGGGAGATCGCGACGGGACAAACGCTTGCGGCCGCCCCGATTCGATTCCCGTCCGCGGGGGGCCGGATTGGATTGGATCCTCGGATCCCCCCGGCGCGGAGGGGAATTCGGGGCCCAGATCGCCGCGATTCCGGCGGCGGCGGCGGGGGATGAGAGCCCGGAGGGCATGCTTGCGGTGGCCTCTGGCGCGGAACGAGTGAGGCGGCGGCGGCGGCACCAGCGGCATCAGCACCAGCACCGGCACCAGCGGCGGGACAGCAGCCTGCCGGAGAGCAGAGCAGCGGCCGTCCAGGAGGAGGTGGTGGCGGTGGGTGATCCGTGGCCCGAGGTGGCCGTGCCATGTCTCGCTGCTTCCCGTTTCCGCCACCAGGATATGAGAAGACCCCCGCGCGCCCCGACGCCCAGCTAGCCTCCAACCTGCAGCAGCAGCTCGACAAGGTGGAACACCCCCGCCCCCTAGATTGCCTTGCCTTGCTCATTCACTGCTTGATCGATCGCCCTGTTGAGGCAGGTCGCCGCCTCCTAGAACTGACTAACTCACAGTGGGACTTTGCTGCATTAGGAATTGCTGGGCAGAGAATTTTGGTCTCTGCCTGCCTTGCCTCACAGTTTATTTGCTGGATACAGAGTTAGGGCAAGTTAGTAGGGTTCCTGTGTGACAAATTTTTGCAGTGTCTGGAGTTCCGGCAGCTGAGTTCATAGGCGTTACATGATCTATAAGGCGTTATGTGCTTGGAGATCCTTTTTGGTTAGCCCTGTGATTGGTGGAAGCTTAGGAAAGCTTTAGTTTTGCTGAATCAACATTGCTTGTCTTCCTCAAGAACAGCTAGAGGGGAAAGTTGGTTATGGTCTCCGTGTGAGGAATTTGGCAGTGTTAGGCGTTACAGGATGTGCATGGCGTTATTTGGGATATCCTTTTCGGTTGGTTCATTGATTGGCGGAAACTAGGAAAGCGTTAGTTTTCCTGTTTCAATATTCATTCGTTTTCATAAGAAGTGTCGAGAGCTAGGGCAAGTTGGTTAGGGTCTTCGTGTGGGAAGCTTTAGCAGTTTTAGGCGTTACAGGAATACAGGATGCCCAAGGCGTTATTTGGGGGATCTTTTTCGGTTCATTCAATGATTTGGAGGGACTTGGGAAAGCGTTAATTTTCTGAATCAATATTCAATACTTTCCTAATTTACATGAACTGTATAACTAGAGCCGCATGCTAGGCAAAGAGGGACATTTCGTATGGGTCAATCAACGAAGAGAAGTACTAGTATGCATGGGCTTTTTTGGTCGTTGGTACAAGCTTTGACCTTTGCAAGGTTGAACAAATTTGAAGGGGACGGTAGATTTCAGTATAATTATCATGCCAATGAAATACACTTTAGAAGAACAGTGACGTCCCATGGTTGAAAAACTGCCTACATGTTGGTAAACTAGGATGTGAATAAATGCTACTATTGTTAGATGCTATTGCTGGTAGCTGCTGACCACAGCAAAATATGTTCGACCGATCAATAGACATTAAACCATCTTGTGTCGATACCTTTTCATAGTTCAGGGACATAGGAAGAATTAGTTTTTTTTTGTCTTTTTTGTTTGTGTTATCATTTTATAATAACATGATGGCCTATGGCTTTAGGTATTTTAATAATAAGTATTTTTGACTTGTCATGTCTCCTTTTTATAAATCACCGCCAGGGCACCATGCAGTTTGCTTGTGCCACACTACAATTGTAACCGTATGCTGCTCAGTGGCTTCATTTTACTGGATTCATTGGCTTAGGGGCCTTATATCCTTGTCCTTAGTGACTCAAGTAATGTAGCCGTAGCAGATGAAAGCTTTGCCATATGTTTTGCTCTTGCTAGGTGTGTTTTAAATTTGCCATGGTTTATTTATGTTGGTGTTCTATTATTGCAGTACAATGGACCGTAGAAACATGGTAGGAAATAATACAGTCTGGATCACCTAATGTCTGACACCAAGTTTTAAAAAAGCTTGAGAATCCAGAATTACCCCCTAGATAGGGCTCCAGTCGCCGGTGTAATAAAATCCAGAAATACCATTACACAACAATACCATGGAATGTAAATATCGTAGGCCTGTAGCACTCACTAAGATGGAGAAGTTTTGTCTAGTCTATGTGTCGTTATAAGATGTTCTTTTGATCATGTTCATACATGTGCTATGATTAGCTGTTGCTGTAGGCTTTAGTCACTGTTTCTACAAGTTATAATCCGTTCCAGAGTTACACATGTCTACTTCATCTGGTGTATAAAGCTTGCCCTTTCTCTCATAAATTTTGATGTGTAAAAGACAAATTATGATGCTTCAGACTTGATCACTAGTTTTTAATTAAGTAGATTGCATGCCATTCAGGCCTTAATTAGCTGTTTAATCATTCTATGAATATGGATGCAACTTCACAAGAAAGAAGCAGTCTCACTGGCAACTTGGCAACTTGATTATTGGGTTCATATTTTTGAGCAAATAGAGGTTAGTTTACTCTGTGGGTAGTATTGGAGAATTTATGTGAGAGTGCATGAAGTGCTATAATTATCTTGTTCCTCTGAGATTTAATAAACCCAAGCTGTAGTCACTAGTCAGGAAGCAAGCTATCTATTTGCATTTTTGAGAAGTGAGTTCAAAAGTAGCATATCTCATGGTAAAACTACTATTATTGTGCCAGTGTAGTTCAGTGATCCATGTACTTCAGCAAAATTTTAAGCGTGAACCCAAAAGTAACATATCCATTACAAATTTAATGAGCTGAGAACTCTAGAAGCGAACTAGGTACCACTCAGTTAACAGAGGTCCTTGTTTTCATTCAGTATGCTTTTATGCAGTGACCCTCAATAGTCATATGCCCGTGTGGCATGGAGTTTTAATTTCCCTGTTGAATCGAAAAGATCACTGTTTATCAATTCACATATTTTAGTTAGTGGTTCAATGGTTGTTTTTATATTTGGACTGTATTTCACTATCGCTATGCTTCTGGTCTTTCGTTTGTATTCAATTGCTAGCTATTATGTGTTTGGCATTTTACCTGACTTGGAAATAGCATTCTCATTTCAGGATAAACACAAAGAGAAGAAGCATAAGAAGGACAAAGATAGAAAAGAAGGTAAAGAAAAGAAGGACAAAGATAAACACAAAGATAAGCACAAAGATAAGAAAGACCGAAAAGAAAAACACAAAGATAAGAAAAAAGAGAAGGCCAAAGATAAAAGCAGGGAATCGGTAGAAGGAGTTGAAAGACATGATGAGGTTCTTCATGATCAGAAGGTTGGAGAGAGCAGCAGGAAGTCTGAAGAATTTAAGGATATTAAATCTAAGGAGAATTTTGTCAGAAAGATACCAGATGAGAAAGGGGCAAGTCAACCTATTGAAAATTTTGTTGTTTCAAATGATAGAAGTCGCGGAGGCTTCAGTGCAGCACCTGCAATTGAGAAAGATAGATCAGGAGTTAATAAAATGTCTAATCATTCTAGTCATACTTCGAGGAAAAATGAGGGATTGGGACAACAGAATATCAATATCAATCAACAAAAGAATGGGACAGCGACAGCAGCGCTCCGACGTTCTGAAAATCTCACCACTTCAGCTCAACAGAGAACTGCATCTGGCTTTACACCAGTACCTACAACGGAGGAAAGAGTCAGAGTTGGAAGGCCTCCATCCAATACTGAAGCGACACCTAGGAAAGAAGGGATTGGACAGCGTATCAGTAACATTAGCATATTGGTTCAGAAGAGAAATGATACTACAAACAGAGAGATTGCAAAAAAAGAAGTTGGCACCACCTCTCCATTGCTTCCAAATCATGTTAATACTATGCCCAAGGGAAATGGCAAGGTTGGTAGGCCAATGGAGAACACAGCAGCATCCATGCATAGATTTGACAGTCCAACGACATCTAGTGCAGCAGCAGGGATGGAAAGAGGAATGCCTAGGTCATCTGTCCCAAGCCCAAGCATTACAATCCGGAGACCAAATGGAATGGTACGGGCTCCTGAAAACCTTTCTGTCTCTACTAATAAACCTGATGTGGGAAACCTTCCACCAGCTAATTGGAAGGAAAAGGAACAAGGCGGAAGGCTGCTGCAGGCTAATATTTCAACTGATCAGAAACTGGTCACGTCAAAACCTCTCAGCTTGGACAAAGGTGCAGATGGAAGAACTGAAAGGATGGAGAAGGTCAAAGATGGGGCACCCAAGAAAGAGGACAAAAAGAGTGACCGGCATGAAAAAAAGAAAAGGAAAGAGAAAGATAAACACAAAGAGAAGAAAAGGGAGAAAGAGGCAAAGAAGGAGAAATCTGAACAGAATCACAAAGAGCATGATCAGCTAAGAGAGAACAGTATAAATACTCATCAATTGAAGCCCTCAGCCCCTCTTTTAGCCCCAGGGGCTCCTCCTGCCCCACCAATTGATGGAAAATCTGTTGTGGCTGATGAGAAGAAACGAAAGAGTCATGAGACGAATGGTTACCTACAAAGTGAGTTCCGAGCTTATCTTTTCTTTTTTTCTTTTTTGCACTTAAGCATTATGTAGTCCTGTAGAACACCATTATCCTTTTTTTATGGTGCTTTATATTATAAGACTTCTGGTGATGTACAGACGTTAATGATATGCGGCCTACAAAGTTGCCGAGACCAGCCCTCCCCAGCAATCGTGTGGAGAATGGTACAGCATCTCCTGTAGCCGCGCCACTCTCTTCTGTGAAGCCAGAAGCCATAAATATAGAAAAGGCTGAAAGGCTCCACAAGAAGGAAGAGAAGGTCAATGGCAAACAACAGGCTCAGCAATCTTCAGTGGATCCGGTAGCTGCGTATGAGAATGGCAAACCTTCTCGGAAGTCACCTCACCCCGACTGCAAGTATCTTAGCCAGATATACAGCATTCCTGAAGCACCTCAAATGATGGAATGGCCTGAGCATGAAGGTGAGGAGTGGCTGTTCGACCAAGGCAGCACCCAATCAAGGAAGACCAATTCAGAGCCTGAGGCTGATGGAGCGCCCAAAGTGTGGGCTCAGGCTCTGAAAATTGACCCTGCAGATGTCATTGCTTTACCATATGTCATCCCATATTAGGTTGCTGAGTGGAAAATCCTCTTAAGCTGAAACATCAAAGAACTAGGGCTGTAGCTACAACTTGTGTAGCTCGGAATGCTGGGATGTTTCATACATTTACAGGTAGCTGTTGTCATAACTGCGTGCATCCCGGTGTGCGGCACTCATGTGACTCGATGTTGGCAGTGGAGTAGCCTGGCAGATTGCTGCATGGAGAAACAGAGAGCATTGGTTCCCAAGAGTCTGGGATTCTGTAACGAAGTGGCTAGGTGTTATCGCTGCACAATTTTGATCTGTAAGGTGTAAAAGCATTTTTAATACCAAAATGTACGTTAGAGAGGGGGGGGGGGGGGGGGGGGGGGGGCGGAAGAGAGGGGAGACTTGAGATTCTTCTTCATTTATAGTAGTTGGATGGATTTGAGCTGCTGCTGGCTGAGAAAGATATGCTTCTGCTTGATTTGTTGCAAAAAAAAAAGAGTAAGCACCTCACCTTGACATGTCATGTGTATATAACTCTAGTTTGCATAGATGCTGATGGGGTGTCCTACCTGAGGTTGTAACTTGTTGCTCGGCATTGATCTTGAGGAGTCATCAATATCACCCGTGAATTTTGAATTACATTTAACCTTTGTCTTCTGTTGTTGCTCTATTCTTTCCTTTTTGGACGTTTGTCTTCTGGTGCTGCTGTATTCTCGGCTGCATGGTTGGTTTGTCTAGGTTCTAGTACATGTCTGGGTTTGCTCATTTGCATTGCATGGTTTGGTTTGGTTGGTATTCCTTTCAGCCTGTCCATCGAAATAAAGAGGCCTGTTCATGAACCAGTGGCCCACATGTCGGTGACTTCCGATATTGCTCCGCGCCTCCGCCTCTGGTCTTGGTCAGCTCGGTGGCTGGGGAGTCAGCACGGCAGTGGTTGGTGCTGTTTCTGACGGTGCTCAGCCTCGACGACCCACATGTCAGCGATTTATTTTCTGGGTTCTATATCTGAACTCTGAAAGAGTTGTTAGGGATTTTTTTTGTTCTATATCTGAACTCTGAAGGAGTTGTTCAGTGTCACGTTTTAGCTGCACGCTGTTTCAATGGGTGCAAATGTGCAATGCTGTCCAAATTCCCCGCATCATCTTGGTGGCGTGCGCGGCGCCGTCGTCGTGGCGATAAGACTGTACCAGTCTATCTGTGATCTTTGTCATCACTAGCTGCACGCGCATCACTGTTCAGTCAGGTGTCGCGGGTAATTTGGCCGGCTCCGACCTGGTGCTGATGCGCCTTCATCAGCCACCATGACCTTTTGCCTTCAGACTCGA
This sequence comes from Echinochloa phyllopogon, assembly GCA_033239725.1. NCBI lineage: Eukaryota > Viridiplantae > Streptophyta > Magnoliopsida > Poales > Poaceae > Echinochloa > Echinochloa phyllopogon. Next base: position 757,108 of record BTCW01000009.1, on the reverse strand, counting down.
TCCAGCTGATCACGGAGGTACGAAAGGGAGCACATCGCGGGCAAGCATGCTCAATCCAGACAACACACTCGTTCATACTTGAAAAAAAAAACGATAACACACTTCTCCAGGATTGTATGCAAACACTTCGTATATATCATGAATATACATGTTCAGGTCGGCGTCAAGACTCAAGCCTACCATAGTTCCTCTCAACATAACAATGCTCAGGGTGATATGATACACTGGCTACTCGACGAGTCAGCTGGTCATGGACTAAACAACGAGCACGCATATCAGTACAGAACTGGCCTCAATGATCTTCAAGGCAGTTCTCAGTTGTGTTATACTCCCTGTTATCTAAATACTAACTCCTCCATCAGGCTGGTGTCTGGATCTCAATATTGTCAATCAATCTCACCTTCCCAAACCATGCAGCCACACAAATCACCGCAGGCCGATCCATCCTCTCCAATGGCACCAAGCTTTCTTGCTCCACAATCTGAGTTCAATCAAAGGTCCATTTTCATATTGAAAACATAATCTTGATTGAGAAATCAAAATAGCCAAAAATGAAACACTTGCCATCCTCGATTCATCGGTTGGCTGCAGTAATAATGGATTCTAGATTTTTCTGTTTCATGCTATAAAATGTAGGACGTTCTTAACACAAAAGCAATTAACCATTACATTTCTAACATGCATATTTCAAGGGTACTGCAGAACAAAATTTCCCTAAAATAGTAATTGAAATGATGATGGCATGATGATAGGCAAAAGATCTAAGAGCAGCATTTCCCAGGAGCAGCACAAATTCCTTCAACAGCTAAGGAAAAGCCGAGAACATTACCTCAACATAGTCAACCTGACCACCAGCTTCTGTAACTGTCTGCACTATTTGACTTTTTATTTGTTGGCTATGGTTGTTTCCACTCAGAGCAGCGCTTCTAGCATTCACCAATGATTTACTTATGGATAATGCCTACAGCAGAAATCACAGCCAGGATCCATAGAGTATTAAAAGGCAGTAAAAAAAAATGCCAAAACTGTTTGTGTCTAACAATTGAACATGCAAAACTGCCATCATCTCTTGATCTGTAATATGGAAGCAACTTTGTGGAAAGAGGTAACGTTGTACAACTGTAAGGATCAGCATAATGATAAACAACAAAAAGATTTGAAATCGATGGCTTTTTTCTGTGAAGTTTACATTAAAATCCCTACCATGTTGTGGACAAAATATTCATATCTGCATTTGCATCATTAGCTCCTATCTTTCCTGCTGATCTAGTTCTATGGAGTGCATTAAGATTACAAACTGATTAGAACTTAAGCCTGCTAACTGGAAAAGAAGCAAAATGGATAACAGTAGACGCAAGTTACTACTCAACTTAATTCAGTACAAGCATTGAAGTATGGATACTTCTGGACGAAGTTAGCATAGTTTGCACAATGCCTACTTTAGAAGAGTTGCTACATATTAGACAAAGCCGTGAAGACAGGGCACAAATTTGTCTAATAAGCAGATCCGATCATAAAGTTGATGCAGAAGTAGAAGTGGATGCAGTAGACAACAAGATTAGATAGATGTTAAATGCTTTAACTAACTACTACGCCCTTTGGGCTTTTGGTGACTGTTGTACCACACAACGGTCAAAGTAATTCATTGCTGAAACAAACAGTTAGTCAGTTTCAGTTAGAAACCAACCTTCTCCCTTTCCTCGCACGATAGGTGAACATTGCGAGAACTCATTGCAAGGCCATCAGGTTCTCGCACTACTTCTGAGCCAATTATCTTTACGCCAAAATCAAGATCACGAACCTGAAAGCAGGAAGAGCTTATCTCAGTTCAGAAAGCAACTATTATTACTTCCCAGAGCCAAAATAGCTACTAGTAAAACACATTGCAACGAGGATCACTAGTTGAGCATCGTGCACCAGGCAGTCAGGTTGGCGAAAATAGGACACTGAAGGCAAAATCACCCTTCTGAATATTCACCACGACTCGATCTGGATCACAGGATAGCCTACTCTTTTATGAATGAAACTAATAAAGAAACTGGACGGCCTATTTCGTCATCACTTATTAGAAAAAGAAGACTGTCTTTTTCTGCAAATACTAGTAGGAGCACTCGAAAAGTTGAACCTGACAGACGCCAATGATAAACAGAACAAAGTCCATGCGTGCCAGCGCGTGTCAATGTCAAAGTAGTTACCATCCGGCAGATGACGCGCCACTGCTGATAATCCTTTTTCCCGAACACGGCGATGTCCGGCTCGACGATGTTGAACAGCTTGGCGACGACGGTGGCGACGCCGCGGAAGAAGACGGGCCTGCTGCTCCCGCACAGCCCCTTCTCCAGCCGCTCCACCCGAATCCACGTCTCGTGGCCGCACCCGCCGCCGGCCTCCTCCTCGAGGCATGACTTCGCGCCTCCGGACGCGCCGGAGCCGGGGCGGCCGGCGCTTCCGCGGACGTAGAGGTCCGGGGGGCAGAAGACGGCGGCGACGGCGCCGGTGGCGGCGAGCTTGCGTAGGTCCCCGGCGAGGTCGGCGGGGTAGGTGGCAAGGTCCTCGGTGGGCGCGAACTGGCTGGGGTTGACGTAGATGGAGACGACGACGGCGACGGGGCAATCGGCGGTGGCGGCGGCCGCGGCGGAGACGAGCGAGAGGTGGCCGTCGTGGAGGAAGCCCATGGTGGGGACGAGCGCGACGGCCTTGCCCTCGGCGCGGCGGCGGCGCGTCCACGCGCGCATCGCCGCCTTGTCACGGATCACCTCCGGCTCATGCGCCGCCGCCGCCATTGGAAGAATCGAACAAGCTAGTGGTTGGAGTGAGAAGATTCGGAACAAAAGGAGGAAAAGGACAGAACTTGGGAGACAATGATGGGGGATGGATGGGATTGGAGCATGAGGGGCGGCAGATCGGATCGGATAAGAAAGAGAGCTCGTGGGTGATTCAAGGACTGGACGCGACGGTGGAAGGGGAAATTCAAAAACAACCCGGTAGTTATCATCGTCCTGGACATGACATGATACTAGACAGCGACCGTAGCCATTTGCATCTTCAACATATCGCATATTTGCTGGAATTTGTATCATCGGATATTCGGATTAATATATGAGAATTAGATTCGAAAACAATTCTCACCGAGATTAGACCCACCTCTCACCTCACAGAGGACCCACCTGTCAGTCAGGCCGAAAGTTACATGAATGGTGAAAAGGGGAGGGACATTTCTGTGTTGATTTTCTCCTCGAAACCTAAAACTTTTTTCACCAAAAAAGGACCAACATAAATATATCCATATTTGTACCCACGTCTATACACAATTATCACGTATTGCTAATAGACAATAAATTGAAGAGTTTTTCTCCATATAAATAAATACCAACTATCATGAGTTTTAAGAATACATAAAGCTCTCTCTACATGAGAGAGCGAATATAAAGTATTTTCAAGTGTTTTGTACTAAAATAACATTGTTTTATTACCTATATGTCATCAATAAACGTGCGTGCCGCACGTGCGTTCTCGCGAGTGTAATGTAAATGCTGGTTTCATCCGAGAAACTCGTGGTAAGTACAGAGCCTTTGAATGCAACTTCTCACCTGTGTGTGTAGCACTCCTATGGTTGAATCATCATCATCGTCATGATCAGACGAATCGCAACGGAAAATGAGCGCGCGCAGCTGAGTCAGCATGGCCGCCAGGGTGATGGGAGCGGAGGAGGTGGTGGTGGAAGACAGGCCGGATCACCACGACGACACCACTATTAGGCCGTCTATACAACCTGGGCTGGGCTGCATCGCAATAATCGGCCTCAGGCCTCTCTCTGGTGGGCTGAACTACGGGCTGGGCCGTGACCTGTAACACCCTAAAATTCATCACAATTAAATTGTAACAATCCTCTGAATTTTTCTAGGATTTATTAAGGCTTAAATAAATTTTCTAGATTTAATTGGAATTTCTAGCCCTTTTATCAATTTAAATATCACATTAAATAATTATTTTAGTCAAAATAAGTTTTTGTTGCATTCATGCTGTTGCATATATTTTTGGTTGATAGTAAATCAAGTTGGAATTTAAATTCTGTTTAAATTCGAATTTGATTTGCTTTTATTTGAGTTTTAGAAAAGTTATATAGGCAGAGTTCGTTTTTGCCCCTCCAACTCTTGGCCCGGTCCAAGTTTGCCCCCTGGACTTTTTCTCCCGCTCGCTTTTCCTCCCCGCACTCTTTCCTTTCTCCCCGGCCCGAAATCCTTTTCCCGGCCTGCTGCTTCCCCGCTTCCGGCCCAGCTTCGGCCCGGTATTCATCCCCCACCTTCTCTCACTGACGCGGTGGACCCACACGTCAGCTTCTCCTTCCTCCTCTCGCCGTCTCCGACCCGAACTCCTCCCCGGGTTCGTCTCCGCCGCGCCCCCGAGTCCTACCCGGGCGCGCACGCCTAGGCGAGGGCCCGAGCCCCTCCCCGACCTATTTAACTCGGCCGCCGCTTCCGCTTTTCCTCCCATCAAGATGAGCTTCGCAACCCTAGCGAGCGCCGCCGCCTTTGACCGAGCTCGAGCCGCCGTCATCGTCGGTCGCCGTCCCGAGCCTTTTGTCGCCGAAATTGCCTCGGGTGAGTCCGCCGTCGCCCTCTCAATCCTCCTGTGTCGCTCTCACGTCGTTTCCCCGCTTCGACCACGCTGACGTCGCTCGCCGTCGATCATCAGTGCCGCCGGCCGCAGTTCTTCGCCGCCCGACACCGTCGTAGCCCCAACCTCGTCAAGACCTAGCTCTGTGAGTTCACCATCTTCACCTCTCTCTTCCTGTCCAAGTCCCGTCGAAGCTCGTGCACCGTAGCGCGTTTTCGAAGTTCGCCGGCGATGCTCCGCCGCGTTTGCGAGCGGCGCCGCCGCGTCCGTCGTCGCCGACGTTTACCCCCTCGGCCGATCTGTTTTAAGCCGTCCGATCGCGATCCAACGGTCCACAATAGATCCAGCCCCGAGTCAAACAGACCGCATAACGGTCAGCCGTGGCTAATTTGCTAAAGAGCCCCTGAGGTTTTTAAAAATCAACCCGCGGTCCAGTTTAGTTCAAAAATAATTCCAAATAGGTCATGTTTTCTTCTGTTTTAGCCCCTGCAAGTTTTAAAATTATGCCCGAGGTCCCAGCTTTGTTATTTTATGGTTTAGCCCTCGAGTTTTTATACAAAATTATGTTTTAGCCCCTGGTTTTTCACAGTTAAGCCCCTGAAACTTTTAAAACTTTGCCAGCAAGCCCCTGAACCTTAGAAAAGCCATATCTTTTGCGTTTTAACTCCGATTTTAGTGATTCTCGCGCTCACGCGTTCGTTGTAGCGTGTAGATTAGTTTTGTGCTGTTGTTTTCTTCTGTTGGAATTGTTTGGTGTACTGTTTCTTATTTGTTGTATTTATTTTCTTGCATGTGAATGTGTGATGCGATTAGGAAACGACCAGTTCGAGGATTTCTCTGAAGAACCAACTGTTGAAGAAGGATTTGAGCAGCAACAGAGTTGGAAAGAAGGCAAGTGTATTATGTCATGCAAATGTCCTAATAATTATTAATTTCACCACCCATGCATGTGTCTTAATTTGATGGGTTCCTATTTAAGGATTTGCCTAGCCACTATATTCCCCTGTCCCTGAAACTGGGTTACTTAATTAATTTTGATGGTAGATGATGCTTAGTTTGCTCAACTGGGATTGGTTAAATGAACCCATACTCTATGTTCCATATACTCTTTTAAATAATTAATTGGCAAGATCATATCTTTTTAATTGGAACATGGAGAACCACCCAGGAAAACAGTGCAACCATAAGTACCATATGGCTCTGGTCTTGGCTAACTAATTAGGGACTTTAGTGGATGGTAACCTTACCCGAAAGGGGCAAGAGGCGCGGCGGTTGACGGGGTATAGCTCGGTCCTTTTGAGCTGTGGGCTTTGGTAAGAGACAGATCTCATTAGGGAGGGTTATGCTTTGCTTCTGAACTGGAAACCTTAGCGGGTTACTATTTACTAGGGAATCTTTGTAAAGGCCTCGTAGCGTCCCTATGCGGTCACACCTCGGTAGTGTGATTTAAGAGGATTGGCCCCCTCGGCATGGTTGGGTTTAAAGTTTTTTTGAACTTTTACGCGGCTTATGGTGAAAGTGTACAACCTCTGCAGAGAGTAAAAACTGTTATAACAGCCGTGCTCACGGTCAAGAGCAGCCTGGACCCTTACATGATAATCATACTTGAACATGATCTAAATTGTGGTTATATGAATATGTTGGGAATATGACATTCATTAATTTGTGGGTGGTATATACTTTCATTTGCTAGTAAATAGTTGCTTAATAAAACTTGACCAACTAAAAGTGCTTACTGCAGTATGGTCAGTCAACCTTTTTGCCTCAGCCTTGTATGTCATATTACATTTGCAGAGTACGTCATGTGCTCATACTTGTTGTTTTTCTTTCTTTTATTGCATCAACTACAACCGGAATGCTGCTCAGATTGGGAGAATTTTTAGGATTTCACTACTGATTTTGAGGAATTCTAGGCGAGTCTCTCCCAGTCAATTGCCTGTGGAGTTGGAGTCACTTTTGCTTCGTTAGATGAACGTTTATTTAAGTCTTCCGCTATGACATTCGTGTCAACTCTGAGATTGTAATAAATGCACTATAATACTCTTTCGTTATGCATGGTTATGGATATTCACTTATGACGTCTACCGTATGTGTGTAAACTGATCCTGGCGCACATATGAGATGCACCTGGTTTTGCCTTTAAAACCGGGTGTGACATGACCTATCGATTGAGAAAGAAAGATAAGATAGCCTTCGTCCTTGCTTCTGCTTCGTCTGCATGCTGCATCTCCGGCCTTCCTTGTCCGTGCTGTCGGCCGGCGTGGACGGTCGGTGGCTACAACCTCTGCAGAGTGTAAAAACTGTTATAACAGCCGTGCTCACGGTCAAGAGCGGCCTGGACCCTTACATGATAATCATACTTGAACATGATCTAAATCGTGGTTATATGAATATGTTGGGAATATGACATTCATTAATTTGTGAGTGGTATATACTTTCATTTGCTAGTAAATAGTTGCTTAATAAAACTTGACCAACTAAAAGTGCTTACTGCAGTATGGTCATGCATCAACTACAACCGGAATGCTGCTCAGATTGGGAGAATTTTGAGGATTTCACTACTGATTTTGAGGAATTCTAGGCGAGTCTCCCCCAGTCAATTGCCTGTGGAGTTGGAGTCACTTTTGCTTCGTTAGATTAACGTTTATTTAAGTCTTCCGCTATGACATTCGTGTCAACTCTGAGATTGTAATAAATGCACTATAATACTCTTTCGTTATGCATGGTTATGGATATTCACTTATGACGTCTACCATATGTGTGTAAACTGATCCTGGCGCACATATGAGATGCACCTGGTTTTGCCTTTAAAACCGGGTGTGACAGAGGTGGTATCAGAGCTATGTTGACTGTAGGACGCAAGCCTAGATAGCAATGGTCTTTCTCTAAGGATTATTTTGCTTAAACTACTCTTGGTCTATCTATTCTTGGTTTAATTTGCTATTATTCCAGGTCATTGATAATTGTCTCCTCCTTGACTTTGTTTTCTGGTCTATCTTTTTCACCATCTCACCTGATTCTGATGTCTTTAGAACTGTTCTCACCCCTTTCTTGCTTAAACCATAGATGGTGTTGACAAGGCAAGGTGCTCGTAGATTGGCAAGCACTCTTTCCTCTTTTTCGTCGCATTCAGTGCAAGAAGTGGAACTAGAACCTGAAGAGATGGAAGTAATGGACGAAGAAGTCAACTCAGTAGGGAATGCTCCAGCTGGATCTGAAGGAAGTGAAGGACACTCTCCGCCGCCTGACATGTGGGTAGTGACTATTCACCACCACGACGGAGGCAACAGTGGGTTCCCGATGATGCTTCGAATGCTCTTCGAGCGTCTGAACTACCCAGTGGAGATAGAATATTGTGGAAGAAGGAGGACACATCCAGATCACCCAGAGGACTGGGAAGTCGCTGTATACATCAGGGAGCCTGATTATGAGTATGGAGGAACCAAAGAGGCTGCAGTGCATCACGCCATCGCCATAAGATCAACTTTCGAAGCTGGAATTCAGGATGCAGCCAGGCAGGCACTTTCTGTGCTTTGTCATGAGGAGGCTGCTGAAGTACGTCACACTGCTTGGGCATATCTTCCTCGAAGGCAGCAAGGCACTCCAACTGGGGTTGTGCCACAACCGCCAGGTGTAAACTCTACACTCAACATCCAGGTGGCGTTCACCCAGATGCTCGACGTGCACGCCGATGACACCACAAGGGAGCTACAAGAAGTGCGTGAAGAACTCGCTGCTGAACGAAGGAAGAACAAGAGGCTGATAGCGGAACTCAAGGGAGAAGCACTTCCGCCCTTGGATGAAGATATAGAAGGGTTGATGGGTCATTCACCGCCCCGCTAGACAGTGCTTGGTGGATCGTCTAGTTGCTTCACCCATACCTATTAAGATAGGATACCCTCTCTTCTGTTAGTTCAGTACGTTTAGAATCGTTGAGACTCGCGAGTAGCATGTGATTTAGTTTGGTTTAAAAGTGTGGTAGAGATGTTTGCTTTCGTGTTAAGTGTGTGATTTGGATCTTTGTAATGATTGAACTTAATTGTGGAGTGATGACCACAATTGAGTAATTATTAAATAAATAAATTTAGTTAGTTTGGGTTTACCTTGGTCTCTGATCTTAGCCCTTAACTATCACTTTATCTATATATTTGTACCCCTCATATAAATCATGTTATGCGACAATCTGTTCTCGCTGCGGCATGATATCCTGATACTGTCCGAATTGTTTCTTGAGCTTCAGAACTGCGTTTGATATAAATCCGGTTGGGTTGGATTACGTACTTGATAACCTAGGTTCTGGGAATTTTTCGTGATTTTTGGAGGTTCTGGCAGAGAGATATAATGGTTTTATTGGAGTAACCAGAATCTGTCCTGTGGTCCTGACACAGCTGTCTTGTTTATTTTATACCTCGAGCTACAAAACTCCGATGGAGGTGATTCAAGTTGGGTTAGTTTCAGAATTTTATATTCTACGTTCAGACAAAAGTTCATGATTTTTGGATACACAAAATGAGAGTTACAACTGTTTAATTAGGACAAACAGAATCTGTTTCAGGATTTGATTTGCCCGTCATTGGCAACTAGTTCTACACTAACTCTTATCTGTTCATGATTTGAGTTATATCTTTTTACCACCCTCTGAACCTCATGTTCTAACCACCAGATGGTAAACACCAGGTCTAGAAGTCGAGTGGATCAACCACCTGTGAATCGTCAAGGACGTGCCAACCCCAATCCAAATCCTCCGCCGAATCAAGCATCCGTAGCAATGGATCAGATCCTCGCCAACCAGACTCAGATTCTACAGGGCATGGCTAATACCTTGGCAGCCATACAAGCACAGAACAACAACAACAACAACAACAACAACAACAACCAGCAGAGGGACAAGCACCGGGAGTTCATGAGTCACAAACCTCCTACCTACTCCCACTCCGCGGATCCACTTGATGCTGATGATTGGCTGAAGACTGTTGAGAAGAAGCTAGATTTGGCTCAGTGCAATGACAGGGAGAAGGTCCTGTATGCCTCAGGTCGCTTGGAAGGATCAGCTTCAGATTGGTGGGATGCTTATCTTGCTGCTCATGCCACCCCTGATGCTATCACCTGGCAGGAGTTTAGAACCAACTTCAGGAGCTACCATATTCCTGCTGGTGTCATGAAGCTGAAGAAGAAGGAGTTCCTCTCACTCAAGCAAGGTGGGATGACCGTCAGCGAGTACCGGGATAAGTTCATTCAGTTGTCCCGTTACGCCCCAGATGAGGTGAAGGACGATGAGCAGAAGCAGGAGCGATTTCTGGAAGGATTGATCCCGCCGCTCCAATATCAACTCATGTCTCATACCTTCCCAACATTTCAGAAGCTACTGGATAAGGCTATTGGCTTGGAGAGCAAGCGTCGTGAGTTGGGAGAGCAGAAGAGGAAGTTCATGTCCTCAGGACAGTCAAGCAGTAACACCCGCCCTCGTTTCCAGCCGCCTCAGCAGAACATGCCCGTTTGTTTTGGTGGGCAAGGGAGTAACTTTGTGCAGAGTCAGGGTCAGCGGTCAGCACCTCCACCTCAGCGTCCAGCATTTCAGCAGAACCGCCAGACCACCCCGGCTTAGACTCCAGTGAAGACCCCTGCACCAGGCAGTGCTCCTACTCCTCGTACCTGCTACATTTGTGGAGATCCCAGCCACTTTGCCCACAGCTGTCCTAAGAGGAATGCTCAGACCCTACAGCACCAGAGTGGCAGTGCACCTAGGCAGAATACCCCTCAGCAGCAGAACAGGAATGTGAACCCGACGCCCCAGAGCAACAAAGGCCAGCAGAATCAGATGCGGGGCAAGGTGAACCATGTTGCTGCAGAGTCTGCGCAGGAGGCCCAGGATATGGTACTTGGTATGTTCCTTGTCAACTCAGCCCCTGCATCAGTTTTATTTGACTCTGGAGCATCTCATTCTTTTATTACTGCTCAGTACGTAGCTAAGTACAATATAAACATGGTCCCTATGAAAAATTCCATGCTAGTTAGCTCTCCTGGTGGAAACATGAAAGCCAATTTTATCTGTCCCCGAGTTAATCTGAAGATAGTTGGGGCAGATTTTCCTGCTGATTTGATAGTCCTGAACTCTGAGGGAATTGATGTCATACTTGGAATGGGATGGTTAGCTGCTTTTGATGCGGTGATTCAGTGTGCCAAAAGGTCCGTGTTGTTGACTAGCCCTCAGGGAGAGAAGATCGAATTCGGAGCCACACAACCCTCAGCTTCAACGCACTCAGTGAATCAGGCCAACGGTGTTCCTTTGGAGGATATCAGAGTTGTTTGTGAGTTTCCGGATGTCTTCCCAGATGATTTGCCAGGTATGCCACCCGAACGAGACATTGAGTTTATTATTGAGCTTTTACCTGGTACTGCTCCTATTTCTAAAAGACCCTATAGAATGGCTGTTAATGAACTAAAAGAACTTAAGAAACAACTTAAGGAATTATTGGATAAAGGTTACATTCGTCCTAGTTCTTCACCTTGGGGAACACCTGTAATTTTTGTGGGTAAAAAGGATGGTACTCTGAGGATGTGTGTGGATTATCGTTCATTGAATGAGGTAACCATCAAGAATAAGTATCCATTGCCCAGAATTGAAGACTTATTTGATCAGTTGAGAGGAGCTAAGGTTTTCTCCAAGATTGACTTGAGATCTGCTACCATCAGTTGAGGATCAGGCGTTCTGACATTCCTAAAACAGCATTCACCACCAGGTATGGATTATATGAGTATACTGTGATGTCGTTTGGATTGACAAATGCACCCGCCTACTTTATGTACCTGATGAATAAGGTGTTCATGGAGTACTTGGATAAGTTTGTGGTGGTGTTTATTGATGACATTCTGGTTTACTCTAAGAATGAGGAGGAGCATGATGAACATTTGAGGTTGGTGTTGCAGACTCTTAGAGAGAACCAGCTGTATGCCAAGTTTAGTAAATGTGAATTCTGGTTGAATCAAGTGTCTTTTCTTGGTCATGTTGTTACTGATGGAGGTATTGCAGTGGATCCAAGTAAAGTCAAGGATGTGTTGGATTGGGAACCTCCTACCACAGTCTCTGAGATCAGAAGTTTTCTGGGATTGGCTGGATATTACAGGAGATTCATTGAAGGCTTTTCTAAAATAGCGAAACCTCTTACTTCGCTATTAGAGAAGGGCAAGGAGTTTGTTTGGTCAGAAGCGTGTCAGGCCAGCTTTGAAGAGTTGAGAAGGAAGTTGACTACAGCCCCAGTGCTTGCTATGCCAGATATTCACAAGAACTTTGATATATATTGTGATGCTTCTCGTAGAGGTCTTGGGTGTGTGCTCATGCAGGAAGACAGAGTTATAGCCTATGCATCCAGGCAGTTGAGGAAGCACGAGCTGAACTATCCTACTCATGACCTGGAGCTTGCAGCTGTTGTCCATGCCTTGAAGATCTGGAGGCACTATATTCTAGGTAACAGATGTGAGCTGTATACTGATCACAAAAGCCTGAAGTACATATTTACTCAGAAGGATCTGAATTTGAGGCAGAGAAGATGGTTGGAGTTGATCAAGGATTACGATCTGGGAATCAACTATCATCCTGGCAAGGCTAATTTGGTTGCTGATGCGTTGAGTAGGAAGTCACAAGTAAATGCAATGTTTGGTCGCCAGTTACCAGCTGAGTTGCTTGCAGAGATGGAAAAGCTGAGCTTGGGATTCCTGAATCAGACAGAAGGTGTGACAATGGAAGTTGAGTCTACACTGGAGCAGGAAATTCGGAAGGGTCAGCTTACTGATGAGAAGATAAAGAAAATCAAGGAAACCATGTTAGCAGGGAAAGCACCGGACTTCACCGAAGATGATCAAGGTACAATTTGGTTTAGAAAGAGGATATGTGTACCGGATATCGAGTCTCTCAGAGAGCAGATATTGAGGGAAGCTCATGATTCCGCATATTCTATTCATCCTGGAAGCACCAAGATGTACCAGGATCTAAAGCAAAGGTATTGGTGGTATGGACTAAAAAGGGATGTGGCTGCCCATGTGGCATTGTGCGATGTTTGTCAGAAAGTCAAGGCTGAACACCAGAGACCAGCCGGGTTGCTTCAGCCACTCAAGGTACCTGAATGGAAGTGGGAAGAAATCAGTATGGATTTCATTGTTGGATTACCTCGCACTCGAGGAGGATATGACTCTATATGGGTTATTGTGGACAGATTAACTAAGGTAGCTCACTTTATACCCGTTCACACTACTTATACCAGCGCTAAGTTAGCAGAGTTATACATGTCCAGAATTGTTTGTCTCCATGGTGTACATAAAAAGATAGTGTCTGATAGAGGTACTCAGTTTACATCTAGATTCTGGCAGAAGTTGCATGAGTCTATGGATACAAAGTTGAATTTCAGTTCTACATATCATCCTCAGATAGATGGTCAGACAGAAAGGACTAATCAGATTTTGGAGGATATGTTGAGAGCTTGTGCTCTGAAGCATGGAGGCAGTTGGGATAAGAGTCTTCCATATGCAGAGTTTTCATACAACAACAGTAATTAGGCTAGTTTGAAGATGGCACCGTTCGAAGCACTTTATGGTAGAAAGTGCAGAACACCTTTGTATTGGAGTGAAACAGGTGAAAGTCAGCTGTTTGGTCCAGAGATTTTGCAGGAAGCTGAGAGACAGGTTCAGATTATCAGAGAGAATTTGAGAACGGCTCAGTCCAGGCAGAAGAGCTATGCAGATACAAGAAGGAGAGAATTAACTTTTGAAGTAGGTGATTATGTGTATCTGAAAGTATCTCCTATTCGAGGCTTGAGAAGGTTTAAGGTGAAAGGTAAATTATCTCCTCGTTTCATTGGACCTTTCAAGATTGTTGATAGAAAAGGTGAGGTTGCTTATCAATTGGAGTTGCCAGCCAGACTGTCAGATGTGCATGATGTGTTCCATATCTCTCAGTTGAAAAAGTGTCTTCGAGTTCCTGAGGAAGAATTACCCTTGGATGAGTTAGATGTGCAAGATGATTTGACTTATAAGGAATACCCAGCTAAGATTTTGGAAACTGCTGAAAGAGTTACTAGGAGTAAAGTGATTAAGATGTGTAAAGTTCAGTGGAGTCATCACGCGGAAAGTGAGGCAACTTGGGAAAGAGAGGATGAGTTGATGGCAGAGTTTCCTCAGATTTTCTCTAATTCGTCCGAATCTCGAGGACGAGATTCTCTTTAAGGGGGGTAGGTTTGTAACACCCTAAAATTCATCACAATTAAATTGTAGCAATCCTCTGAATTTTTCTAGCCTTTATTAAGGCTTAAATAAATTTTCTAGAATTTAATTGGAATTTCTAGCCCTTTTATCAATTTAAATATCACATTAAATAATTATTTTAGTCAAAATAAGTTTTTGTTGCATTCATGCTGTTGCATATATTTTTGGTTGATAGTAAATCAAGTTGGAATTTAAATTCTGTTTAAATTCGAATTTGATTTGCTTTTTTTTGAGTTTTTGAAAAGTTATATAGGCAGAGTTCGTTTTTGCCCCTCCAACTCTTAGCCCGGTCCAAGTTTGCCCCCTGGACTTTTTCTCCCGCTCGCTTTTCCTCCCCGCACTCTTTCCTTTCTCCCCGGCCCGAAATCCTTTTCCCGGCCTGCTGCTTCCCCGCTTCCGGCCCAGCTTCGGCCCGGTATTCTTCCCCCAGCTTCTCTCACTGACGCGGTGGACCCACACATCAGCTTCTCCTTCCTCCTCTCGCCGTCTCCGACCCGAACTCCTCCCTGGGTTTGTCTCCGCCGCGCCCCCGAGTCCTACCCGGGCGCGCACGCCTAGGCGAGGGCCCGAGCCCCTCCCCGACCTATTTAACTCGGCCGCCGCCTCCGCTTTTCCTCCCATCAAGTTGAGCTTCGCAACCCTAGCGAGCGCCGCCGCCTTTGACCGAGCTCGAGCCGCCGTCGTCGTCGGTCGCCGTCCCGAGCCTTTTCTCCCCGAAATTGCCTCGTGTGAGTCCGCCGTCGCCCTCTCAATCCTCAGGTGTCACTCTCACGTCGTTTCCCCGCTTCGACCACGCTGACGTCGCTCGCCGTCGATCATCAGTGCCGCCGGCCGCAGTTCTTCGCCGCCCGACACCGTCGTAGCCCCAACCTCGTCAAGACCTAGCTCTGTGAGTTCACCATCTTCCCCTCTCTCTTCCTGTCCAAGTCCGGTCGAAGCTCGTGCACCGTAGCGTGTTTTCGAAGTTCGCCGGCGATGCTCCGCCGCGTTTGCGAGCGGCGCCGCCGCGTCCGTCGTCGCCGACGTTTACCCCCTCGGACGATCTGTTTTAAGCCGTCCGATCGCGATCCAACGGTCCACAATAGATCCAGCCCCGAGTCAAACAGACCGCATAACGGTCAACCGTGGCTAATTTGCTAAAGAGCCCCTGAGGTTTTTAAAAATCAACCCGCGGTCCAGTTTAGTTCAAAAATAATTCCAAATAGGTCCTGTTTTCTTCTGTTTTAGCCCCTGCAAGTTTTAAAATTATGCCCGAGGTCCAAGCTTTGTTATTTTATGGTTTAGCCCTCGAGTTTTTATACAAAATTATGTTTTAGCCCCTGGTTTTTCGCAGTTAAGCCCCTGAAACTTTTAAAACTTTGACAGCAAGCCCCTGAACCTTAGAAAAGCCATATCTTTTGCGTTTTAACTCCGATTTTAGTGATTCTCGCGCTCACGCGTTCATTGTAGCATGTAGATTAGTTTTGTGCTGTTGTTTTCTTCTGTTGGAATTGTTTGGTGTACCGTTTCTTATTTGTTGTATTGTTTCCTTGCATGTGAATGTGTGATGCGATTAGGAAACGACCAGTTCGAGGATTTCTCTGAAGAACCAACTGTTGGAGAAGGATTTGAGCAGCAACAGAGTTGGAAAGAAGGCAAGTGTATTATGTCATGCAAATGTCCTAATAATTATTAATTTCACCACCCATGCATGTGTCTTAATTTGATGGGTTCCTATTTAAGGATTTGCCTAGCCACTATATTCCCCTGTCCCTGAAACTGGGTTACTTAATTAATTTTGATGGTAGATGGTGCTTAGTTTGCTCAACTGGGATTGGTTAAATGAATCCATACTCTATGTTCCATATACTCTTTTAAATAATTAATTGGCAAGATCATATCTTTTTAATTGGAACATGGAGAACCACCCAGGAAAAGAGTGCAACCATAAGTACCATATGGCTCTGGTCTTGGCTAACTAATTAGGGACTTTAGTGGATGGTAACCTTACCCGAAAGGGGCAAGAGGCGCGGCGGTTGACGGGGTATAGCTCGGTCCTTTTGAGCTGTGGGCTTTGGTAAGAGACAGATCTCATTAGGGAGGGTTATGCTTTGCTTCTGAACTGGAAACCTTAGCGGGTTACTATTTACTAGGGAATCTTTGTAAAGGCCTCGTAGCGTCCCTATGCGGTCACACCTCGGTAGTGTGATTTAAGAGGATTGGCCCCCTCGGCATGGTTGGGTTTAAAGTTTTTTTGAACTTTTACGCGGCTTATGGTGAAAGTGTACAACCTCTGCAGAGAGTAAAAACTGTTATAACAGTCGTGCTCACGGTCAAGAGCAGCCTGGACCCTTACATGATAATCATACTTGAACATGATCTAAATCGTGGTTATATGAATATGTTGGGAATATGACATTCATTAATTTGTGGGTGGTATATACTTTCATTTGCTAGTAAATAGTTGCTTAATAAAACTTGACCAACTAAAAGTGCTTACTGCAGTATGGTCAGTCAACCTTTTTGCCTCAGTCTTGTATGTCATATTACATTTGCAGAGTACGTCATGTGCTCATACTTGTTGTTTTTCTTTCTTTTATTGCATCAACTACAACCGGAATGCTGCTCAGATTGGGAGAATTTTTATGATTTCACTACTGATTTTGAGGAATTCTAGGCGAGTCTCTCCCAGTCAATTGCCTGTGGAGTTGGAGTCACTTTTGCTTCGTTAGATGAACGTTTATTTAAGTCTTCCGCTATGACATTCGTGTCAACTCTGAGATTGTAATAAATGCACTATAATACTCTTTCGTTATGCATGGTTATGGATATTCACTTATGACGTCTACCGTATGTGTGTAAACTGATCCTGGCGCACATATGAGATGCACCTGGTTTTGCCTTTAAAACCGGGTGTGACATGACCTATCGATTGAGAAAGAAAGATAAGATAGCCTTCGTCCTTGCTTCTGCTTCGTCTGCATGCTGCATCTCCGGCCTTCCTTGTCCGTGCTGTCGGCCGGCGTGGACGGTCGGTGGCTACGGCCGGTGGTCGGCGGCAAGCTAGCTATCAACACAATCCAAGGCTCGTGATTCCACCGCCTTGTTCTTGTTCTTGTCTTGCTCGTCTCGTAGCTCAGGATAGCAAGGCAACAACCCATCAGCCGAGCCCGGCTGGCCTGCCCGGCCGTCGCCGTCCGTATCTGCCGTGCCTGCGGATCCTAATCAGCCAACGATTCCACGCTCGATCAAGCGCCCGCGCGTGCGTGCCCAATGCAATTTTGCAGCCAGGCCAGTCGCTGTTGTCACTTGTTGTGTTATTGACCCACATGCATCACGGGTACTAGACCCACTTCTGGTAGCGCTTTTGTTCGAATGAATATACTAAATGACTTAATCCAACAAAATGTTGGTGTCTATATGTGTCTGTCAGTATCAGTACGCACTGAGCATCAATCAGGATTCATTCATCAGTACTTTATATTTTTACAAAAAGATGATCATTCACTAGTCGTCTGCAATGTATAGTGACAGTCGGCATCCATGGGCACTGATCACCACTGTCGACGTGCTCACCGCACCCACCTCCACCCAACAATCCTTACAGGCCAGGCAGCAGAGTCTTTCCGCGCAGGCAGGGAGAGAACAGAATCGCTTGCACCCCACTCCAGAAATCCACGCCCATCCCCTTCGCATCTCTCTCCCTCCCGAATTGGAAGCGGTTGGTCGCCGCACCCAGCCCTGCACCTGCAGACCTCTTCTCCCCCAGTTGCAGTTGCAGTGCAGCCCGCCACTATCCATCCTCCCATCCCCAATTCCCCATCCTTTCTTTGCAGTGGCAGCTGATGCAAGCAAGCAAGCCACGGGCAGCTGCAGGTGTGGAGTGAAGTGAATTGAACCCAAGTGGAGCTGCAGCGTGCACGCCTCAAATGGGCACATATGCAAGAGACCCTATAGAGTGTGAGAGCTATAGCTTTTGGCCTGCCCTGCTGAAACAGGACTGGACTACCAATGGCTGTGCCTTGCCTTTGTCTGTAAGGCAAGAGAGAATAACAGGACCAAAAAGGAGGCTCCATATGGCCAATAATTCTCTGCTTCTTTTTTTCCTAGCTTGAAGGGTTCGGATTTCATTTGGTTTAAGTACATGCGAGCCATCTCTTTCTCAAATAAAGGGTTCCCTTGTTTTTCTGAGAGCAAATTGGAGCCAGCAGCCTGCAGCCAGCAGGTGGTTGGATCCGGCGGAGCACAGACGACATATGAACCTCATCAGCCGAATCTCTCTATAAGAATATGAAACCCAAGATCCAAAGCAAAAGGGTTTCATGCGCGTGCGCGTTTTCACATTTCTTTTCGTTTCCTTGATTGACAGGTTTGCTGCTGGATTAGATTTGGTTAGTATATCTAATTAAGTATAGTAGTAGCTGCGAGCAATCCTTTTCTCACTATCTTTAGTTGCCTTGCCTGCTGCTTCCTTTTCTTGCACCAAATGGGGTTGGAAAACATACGTTACAGGTGGTTGGACAAGAGACACATGAACCTCAGCTAAATCTACAGAAAGCATATGAAATTGAAGCGTCAGAGATTATGGAATTGACCCTAGAGAAGATAACTCATGACTTTCATAATGGTGTTTGTTTTCAGCACCTGCTAGACCTCTCTTGCTAGCTAGGAACTATCCCGAAGGGTGTGTCATCTTTTCACAACAACTGCGTGAATAATTAACTGCATTTCATTTTTTAGATAATATTAACTACATTTCATATTTTTTAGATAATATTAACTGCATTCATGACTCGAATTAAAGATGAACTTACAAAATTAAGCAGCTTCCAAGTCCTGCAGCGTTAGCATGACACATGGATCAAAGCATAGCCAACTGTCTGCCCATCCAGGGAATGTGCAGGAGGGAACGCCAGGAGATGAAGCAACAATATGGATACAGAGACCACAAAGGAAAAGGAGTGCAGGCAAATGATATGATGGTGCCTGACCTAACCCAACCATCTCTCTTCCTATTTCCTGTCGGTCGGTCAAACAGGCCACCAAGTAATCGCTGTGGGCCGATTAAGCAAATCCTCCTCTTGCTTTATCTGGAACTAGTCAATGCCTTCAATTTCGTCCTTCAGATACTGTAGTATATAATTTCGACAGAAATTATGCACAGCAGTAGTGTCCAGCGCAGGGAGACAATCGAACACGGAGATCAAATGCCATGTTGGCATCATCATATCCAGGCAGCAGGAATAATCGGATCAATTCCTAGTGCCAACTTCCAAGTACAGAGATCATCTAGATCGAGATTGATGATATCATATTATCATGGAAACATGCATGGATGCCAATCTCTCTCGCAGTTTCTCTCTGTGTGTCTTTCTCTCTCTAGTCACTCCCACCAAACGTTGCCTTTCCCCTGTTTTGAAATTTTTGATTTTGGCCCCTCTGGCTATATAAACTGTCAATCATGCATCCTTGGCAGCAAAGCCAAAAACACAAGCCCAACCATCTGCAGCGGCAGCCATCCATATAACACAACCAATACAGACGCCGGCCTCCACACTTGTGCAGTGTCTCTCCGTGTGTGTTTGTGTGTGAGCCCTCCCCGGCCTCCTTGCCTTGTCTTTGCTTCTATCCCCTCTCGGCCTCCGTGTTCTCTCCCCTACAAGAGGCAGGCTACAAACACATGAAGGACCGCCGCGGCAGCTCCGGCGGCGGCGACCGCTTTGCCGTCTTCCCCTTCTCCATGGGCTGCATGTCGCAGTCCGCCGTCTCCGTCGCCGACCCCAGCGAGAAGAAGACGCAGAGCGACCCCTCCTCTTCCTCCTCCTCCGCCACCGCCCCGGCTCAAGGTAATTAAGTTCTGGATCACAAGCAGCCCGGCCGATCAAGATCACCGTTTCAATTCTTCTTCTTTTTTTATACTGACGACAAAACTCTGAAACATGCATGAAAAGGTTCAGACGAAGGTGCAGCCGGCGAGAACATGACGAAGGAGAAGGCTGCCGCGGCGGCGGCCACGCCGGCGTCGCCGGGGCTGGTGGCGTCCGGGGTGTCGAGGCTGATGAAGGGGATCAAGCAGAGCCTGTCGCAGATGTTCGCGGCGTACGACGGCGACGACGACGAGGAGGAGCAGGAGATGGTGATCGGGTACCCGACGGACGTGCAGCACGTGGGGCACATCGGGTGGGACGGCCACAACAAGGTCGGCGGCGCCATGGGCATGGTGAACGCCTTCTCCCTGCCCTCCTCCCTCTCCCTCCGACAGCTCGAGATGGCCATGGACCAGGCGGCGCACGCGTCGGCCTGATGAGATTGACTTATTGTTCAGACTTCATCAGGCTTCAGTTAGTGGTGGTGAATTGCATCCAGAGAAAGTTTCCATGTGTTTGTTAGTTGTCACTGCTTACTGCTGCTGCTGCCGTAAAAAAATCCCGTCATTTGGTACCTTGATTTCCTTTTCTCTTTCTTTTGGTGAGAGAGAGCATGAGACGAGAAGCATATTTGTGTATATATGCATGCCCAACTTGTATAGATTGTGAGAGTTCCCATCATATCTCTATCAACACTGGTGGTGCTTGCTGGAGTATATGTCAGTTTGTGCCTGCCGTGACCTTGTTTCCCAAAATTCCTTTCCCATTTCCTAAGGAAAAAAAAGAAAGAGAGAGACAACAAATTGTTAGTTCATAGCTACCCATGAATGTGAGCAGATGAGGAATTGACTATGGTTACCGTGCTCTGAGGTAGGAGCAGGTGAACAGGCAGTACGACGTAATGAATTGCAAGCATGTATAACACACTGTACATTGATCGTGCTCTGCATTCGAGTGTTTGCATCGCTGGCTCTACAGAAACAACGTTAATCCATCAGTGAATTGCGATCATGCGTACACGCATCGCATACCACTGACCGCGAGCAGCAGGTCAGGTCGAATAATGCCCCTGCAGTACGTACTGCACCCTGCTGCTGCTACTAGTGATTAATAAAATGATTAAGACGAATTAAGTAATCCATAAGGCTAGTACACGTAGCAATTATTCTAGAAAAAAGGTGTCAACCACCGGGCCTATGTGCACGCGTACACGGTGAGTCGGTGTCGGAGAAGGGTCCAGCTCCAGCAACCCATACCTTTTTTTTCGGTTGCTTATCACGTCAAGAATATGACAATGGCGATAGCCTACTGTTCTGCCGTTGCTGATAGTGCTTAACTTTGACATTATTGCTATTCGCTAATGGCAGAAAATATCCAACATGAACTCTCTTGACACTCACCTGTGATGTGGGCTAGGATCGAGATCATGGGACCCACCTGTCATATGCACAAGCTATTCCAAGTCCGTGACAGGGAAAATTCGCCGTATACAACATATAAAGAATCTTCCCGTAGCGTACTGTCACAATCTTCTTCCAAGGAAGGATTAGGATACTACTGCTAGTGGCCATGATCAAAGAACGCGATAGCTCAGCAGGGCAAATCATTTTGATTGTGAATTCTGATCCATGGCCACCTAGCAGCCTTGTCTCCATCCTTTATTAATCGACCTCGCCCTAAAAACAATTCATAAATCTCACCAACCCAGGATTAACAGAATGCAACTGTCAGTGAGTGCTTAACTACTGCTCCTAGCCTATGTTTGGCAATTTTGTTCCTTTTTAGGTTTCCGACAAATTAGCACAAGTCTTTGTAAGTACGTGCAAGGAAACCGAATTCGGTGTAACGATCTGTTGTTATGTGTGACGAGTACAGCCAGGGGTACGGGCAGCAATTAATTGGATGCAAATGACAGGTTTAGTGATATGCTAGATTTTAGGATATGTAAAGCACGTCTTTTATATCTTTAAAAAGGAATATTCTTCGGTGGCAGCAATATACATGATTTACAAAAAAAAAGTCAAAAAACAAAACTATATACATGCGTCCTTTTGCTAGAGTGTTCACAAGCAACAAGCATCCTGCCAGGGCAATTCATTTGTCTGGCTTATGGACATGGTCCCACCTGTCAACCAGTGGACTGTTCTGTTAGTGGGAATCTCAAGGGTACAAGTGCCTGTCTGGTTCTTTATTATAAGCGGGATTGGATTAAGTGAGACAGATCAGTCCAAATGCTGTTTTTAATGTGATTAATCAAATGGTAAGAAAACAAACAGCACAGTGGGGGCAGAGCGTTAGCTCACAAGTCCTTGTTGTTTATGGTGAGCTTTGTTATGGAAAGAAAGCCAGCCCGTGACAAACCTAACTGCATCATCATCAATTCATCATCATCATCGCCATCACATTACTTCATGGTTGTTGATGGCAATGTATAGGACATACGAAGCTTTAAATAAACAATTGTCACGACCAAATCTGCTACTATTATTTTCTGTTTTGAGTTCCAGGTCGTCTTAATTTGTAAGCATCCTTATTTTTTCTGTAGAGTAGGAGTACCTGTCTATGAAATGAAAAAAGGGGGTTATGATTACAATGATGCAGTACATGACTATATTTCATTTTTGTACAAGTTGTGGAATATTCGTGAATTCTTGTGTTGATGGATAAATTTAGAAGAGGAGCTAGAAAGTACTTGCTTGATGTTGCTTCGGAAGCCTGGCGCCCTGCAACATGCGCCCATAGGGAGAACCATGACAGGCATACAAGCTTGCTTCTGGGGATTTCCAGTCAGTTCAGGACTTCAGATTGAGCCTTCCATTCTGAGAACCAAATAGGAAACCTGAAAAGAAAAGGAACAAGCAGCACCTGTTACTTTTTTTTAGTAGCTGCAGCACCTGTTACTGCCTAATTTAGTTGTTTTCTTGAAGAGAAATACAGAAAAGCAGGATACCATTACAAGGCACTTCAGATGAAAAGGTAGCCTCCTCAGCGGGTCATGCTTCAATCTTACAAGGGATCACATGCCATAGATCCTATAGATACTTTGGCATCATGTTGTAGCTTGACAAATCTTTCAACTCACGAGACGAAACACAACCTAAATTATTTGGCCAAGTGGCCAGCCATTTGTTTTACACAACTATGTTCACATCCATCAGGCAGACAGCCGATTCTTCTCTGGACTTGGCCTAGACTATAATTATGATCTCCCTCAGTAGTATCTCTACAATATAGCCTCCTGACAAAACAGAGCCTATCACAAGTCGCACACCAAAATGGAATTTAACTCGGCATCAGCGGCTCCACTGATTGTGATGCCTTGGTGTCTGACATTCATCAAGTAAGACAGTGAATCATGAGTTACTACCTCTCCTGGGATCAGCACTGGGATACCCGGTGGGTAAGGGCAGATTAGCTCACCGCAAATTTCACCAAGGCTGTCCTCAATTCTCACTCTCCTCTTCTTTGTAAAGAATGACTCTCTTGGTGTCAGATGCACCGAGATCTTCTCTAATGGGCCACACACACAATTTTCCTTCATTGGTTTGGAGCTATTTGCAAAAAAATATTTTTCCGATAGATGCTTTGCAGATAACACAAGCTTCTCAACATCTTGCACTCTGGTCCCTAAGTTAACTGCAAATGTCACTGCTCGTGTGCCAACAAGCTCAGACACGATTTGATGACCTTCATATAAAATGTCATCGGCTTCATATCCCGATAATTGCAGATCTGAAGCACTGAGTGTAATACGAAATGGGTCAATAGCAGGGAAATTAGAAGCAAAGCATGTCAAGTCGAGAACAGATATCCCTGGAATCATCATCAGCTGGTCTTTTGTTTCCAATGCTATAGCTAATGGTTCGCCAAATATATTTGTGTTCTTGCTCAGATGATCTCTTGCCGCATCCAGAGATGACAGTAGGAGGTAACTTGGGCTCGAGCTTTGGAGGACCTGAAGGCACTGGCTTACTTTATCTACATTCACAAGATCTCCAGCCATGTGAAGCATTGAGGACTGTGTAAGGGAACACAGGACCTTGTGCGTGGATTGCACAGCCAGGTCAGCACCTTGCTCAATTGCAGTGCTTGGCAAACTGTCATGGAACCTGAAATGTGCACCATGTGCCTCGTCAACTATAACTGGAATGCCATGTTGGTGGCAAATAGTAACAATGCCTTGCACATTGCTGCATACACCATGGTATGTTGGCGAAGTAACAAGAACAGCGCCAACCCTCTTTCCATCCTCCTCCAACTCTTTTACTGCTTTGTACACCTGCAACGGGGTGATACCACCAGCAATATCCCACCCAGAATTATACTCTGGTATTATGTATTTAGGAACTGCACCAGACAAGACCAGTGCAGAGATCACAGAAATGTGGCAGTTTCTTGGTACAATGAGGTAGTCACCGGGAGAACAGGTTGCCATCACTGAGGCCTGGATTCCACAAGTAGTTCCATTGATAAGAAACCAAGTTTTGGATGATCCAAAGAGTTCAGCTGCTCGCTCTTGAGCATCCAGAATCACACCTTTTGGGGAGAAGAGATCATCAAGCTCTGGTAGCTCGGGTAAGTCATGCAAAAATGCCCCTGGGCCAATAAGTTTTGACAAGGAAGATGGAGCAGCTTTTCCTCTATTATGCCCAGGGAAGTGAAAGCAGGAAACATCTTGACTCGCAGTTGATTGCAGTGCGTTAACCAGAGGGGCAGTACCACCTTGAATAAGTGCTGAAGATTCAGCTGGTGAAGCGTCAGGTGCGGATACCCTTGGTATGCTCAATGAAGTTCCACATTGTACAACAGCATGTTGTCTGTGAGAATCCTAGGAGGCAAGAAACTTTGCACTGTCACATACGATACAATAACTCAACTGAAGATATGGTCTAGCTATCACAGGTAAACTTACAAAGTATATTCCAATTGTGAGCTATTCTGGCAGACTAACTACAGAGTATCTTCAATGGAAGTTTCAGGACAAAGGAGGCTGAGCGAGTAAACAATGTATTATCGAGTAAAAATAAAGGGGGAGAAGAGGCTGAACAAATAATGAAACAAAGTTACTGGAAGGTAATGCCCTTCACCACATGATGCAGAGGCATACACAATTACGCACACGAGGCCTCATCAGAGCATCACAGTTTTTTTTTGTTTTAAAAGATTAGTCTGAAGTTAGTGGTGTATTTTAGGGCTGTAGTGCAAAGCCAAATTTAGCTACAAAGCAATTCCACGAACAGCTTATGCGCACTCCGCCCGACTAGCCGAACATCCTTCAAGCCCAGGACGCACCCCCGAACCACCGATTCTCCCAGTAAGTTCGATACAGGAAACAGAATGCGCACCTCAGACAACTACCACTAAACCCCTATAATGGAGCTATTGGGACGAAGAACACACGGTTCCAAAATAAAATAAAATCATTCAGAGGACGAGGCCAAAGCGTGTGAGGCGAAAAGCCGGATGTTCGGAGGAGGAGGAGATTACCATGTGAGGCGGGCAGCTCGAGAAGAAGCCGGGAGAGGTGGTGCCGGAAAGGCAGTGAGCCATGCTTGCGCGCCGTCGCGGTGCTGCACGCACGCCGGGTGGTTCGGCGAGAGACGGGACGACCAAACTGAACGGAGCCGGAGGAGATGAGGCAACGGCCATCCAGGCGGGCGGGGCAATGAGTGGATAGCGATAACGTTTTCGGCCCAGCCCAGCCCAATCTGATCCGTCCCATTTAGGATTTCCAAAGCCCATGTCTCCGCTGGCTCTTCTCAAGTCGTGTCTCGTGTGGACTCGTTTCGGTAACAAACCACTCAAACAACGTAAAATCTCTCCATCTCCATCTCCAGGCAGCATGTACAAGTACAGAAATTACACAGGATTGAGCTGCACTGGAGTAGCAGGTCAAAATTTTGCCCGTTTGTCATCAACGCAGCGATGCTATAAGCTACTGTAGTTGCAACTGCAAGTCTGCAACTGCATGCCAGGAACTGACCAACCTGGTAACTTAATTTGATAGGAATAACTAACTAATGAGATGTACTCCTTCCGGTTTGGAAAAAAATTCCATACGCGCGGTGCGTACCGCGCGCCCCCACGCATCGCCGTCCGCACGTCTGGTACGCGGCTCGGCTCGCTCGGCCCGGCGTCGAAAGCTCTCGGCTAGGCTCGCTCGGCCCCGCGAGGCGCAGGCGGCCGACGCCGGCGGCGGCGGCGGTGGCAGGGCATGCAAGGAGGAGGTGGAGTGTGTGGGCGAGGCGGCCGCGCGCTCGTGCCCCAGGGTGGGCTGCTGATGCCGCCGCCGCGGGAGAAGGCGGCGTGCTTGGGAGACGTCTCGGACGGCGACGCGGCCGCCGACGAGTGCGCGGCGGCGGCGGCGACGGCGACGGAGGCCGGCGAGTCGTCCATGCTGACGATCGGGTCCAGCTTCTGCTGGAGCAACCACATGCAGACGCCGCGATCCGGCGCTCCCCGCGACGGCGCGCCGCCGCCCGCCGGCACCAAAGCTCGCGACGCGGCGACCGTGACCTCGTCGTCGATGCGGCCGAGGTCCTGCACCACCAAGACCGGGCAGCCCAGCGCCGCCGCCGCCGTCGATGCGGCGCTTGCGCACAAAGCGGACGGCACCGGCAAAAGCCTCGCCGGACGGCGCCACAGCTCAATGAAGGCCAACCAGGAGTGCTTTGGGTTGGATTTGGATTTGGAGCAGATGCGCATGCCGCTGTGATTGTGATGAAGAAACACCCCCTCCGTAGCGCACTGTGCGGCTTGGTCATCACTCCCAGCAAATAAGCATGCTCCGGCCGGCAGATGCTGACAAACTTAACTTAGCTTCTAACAGTATCTCGAGATGACATATGTTCGATTCCATGAACGAATTGAGCGAGCCGAGCCGCGTACCAGGCGTGCGGGAGCCTGATGTGCGGGAGGGGACGTGGGACGTCCGATGTCGAGGGCGTGCGGGAAGGGAGGAGGCGAGAAGCAGCAGCGAACGCGAGAAGCGCGGAAAGTCTTTTAACAGCGACACAGTCACCAAAGCACAGCTTTGATTTCTATTTTCTATAAAAATATTTCTTAAAAAATTACATATGTATATTTTTATGAAAGTAATTTTCGAGACCAATTTATTTATATAATTTTCATATTTCCAAACTCAACGACTTAAATATTATTCATGATTTGTATTCCCAGTATTTGACTCAGACCTTGTCCAAAAGAACTTCCTTTACCAAACCGGAGGGAGTACGTGATCAGTAGGCCAGTATGGTGGACTTGAGGATGCACTTGTGGGGCTCCCGGACGATGTAAACCTCGTCGCCGGCGGCGACGTCCATGTCCTGGTTGCGGTGCCACCGCCATAGCGCGTGCGTCTGGTTCTTCACCTCGAGGATGCCGTGGCCGAAGCTGCTCTCCCTGTAGGCGCTGTACTCCGGCTGGCGGTCCCAGCAGAATCTGCCGGCGGCGGGGCCCGACGTGAAGTTGGCGGCGCAGAAGCCGCCCATGAATGGGTCCGGCGTCGACGCCGGGTCCGGGCAGCGTCCCGGCTCGTCGGCGTGGCTCGTCGCCATCTTCTCCCGGTTGCCGCCGTCGCCCACGGAGATGTGCACGGGGCCGCACGGATCCAGCGTGTAGTTGAACACCCGGTTCGATCGCTCGTACGCGTGCACCTGAAACCAGCAGCAGCAAACATGTTTGTTACGTATTGTTCAGAATTTGCGATCGACCAATGCAAATTGCAAGGCTTTGCTTTCTTACATGGCCGGTGAAGACGACGTCGACGCTGTACGAGTAGAGGAGCTCCTCCATCTCCACCCTCATGCACTCGGCTTCCCTGTAGTGAGCCTTGTAGGTGGTGTACCAGGGCGCGTGCCACCCAGCTATCAGCCACGGGGTCACTGACCTGTCCACCTTCGCCAGGTCTCTCTCCAGCCATCGGTATTGCTCACCTGCTCGGTGCTCACGGCCAAATTGATGTGTAAGTGTATCGCTTGGTTGCAATTGCTCACTGATCATCAGTACACATGTAACTTAATTCCAGCTCCGAATGGTTGCAGCCGTCTACCTGATTTCTTGTAGTCGACATAGGACGCAAGCATGAGGAAATGGATGCCACCAACGTCGAACGAGTAGTAGAACGGAGAGAAGGATCCACTCTCTTCTGACGGGAACGCGAACCTCGAGCTGTAAGCTGCAAACGTCTTGTTGTGAATCTGCTCCTCAATCTCATGATTCCCTTCGATCACCATCATCGGGATGCTCGACGTCACAGGCTCCATGTACCTGCACAGCAATCCCACCACGTTCTCAGCTCTGAATATAACATTCTGAACAAACTCTGAATATTGCTCTGAAGAATGTTCAGAGTTTCAGACACCTCATCAACTCAATTCAGAGTTACTCTAATTCTTGGTATGGTAAGCTCGATCCGTTACCTTCCCCAGTAGTCCCAGCGCGGCTGGTAGGTCTCGTGGATGGGCGTCGACTTTGCGAAGTCGCAGGAGTAGCAGTCCGTGCCGGTGCCGTTGGTGAGGTAGAGGTTGGCGTAGCAGACATCGCCGAGGAGGAGCACCAGGTCGGGCTGGTTGCGCACGATGTGCTCCACCGTGCAGGTGGTGTTGTACGTGAGGCCCAGGTCCCCGACCACGGCGATCCTCCCCGGGTAATTTCTGGGCCCGACGGCCGGCATCGTCCGGAACGCGCGGACGTCGCTCATGGCGCCGGGGATCGCCGGGTCGCCGCACCGGTAGTAGTACCTGGTCCCAGGCTGCAGGCCTTGGAGGCGGACGTGGTGGATGATGCCGGAGGTGTAGTTGCGGAGGCCCTCGAAGGGGTAGAGCTGGCTGTAGACGAGGGAGTCGCCGGCGGCGGCGTGGAGGAGGGAGTCGGCGGCGAGGCCGTAGCGCACGACGCTGGCCACGCTGGTGGGGTCCAGCGGCGCGACGGCGCCGCCCATCTGGAAGTCCCCTGTGATCCAGGAGACCCAGGCGGAGGTGGGGTCGGCGGAGAGCGCGACGGCGACCTGCTCGGGCGCCCAGCCCGTGACGCGGCGCTGCACCCGCGGGTCCGTGTCCGGCAGGTCCACCGCGTGGCCCCTGTCCCCGACCGCCACCGTCACCGGCCGCGCCGGCCCGGACAGCGTCGACGCCGGCTCGGCCGATACTGACGCCGCCGCCGCAAGCAGCAGCAACAGCGGCAGTGAGCTCCGGCGCATTGCTGCTTCCTGCTGCCTCGCCGTCGTGCTCGTGGTCCGGGGACAAGAGCGAGCTGTCGGATCGACGGGTGGGGTGGGGGCTGATGGCGGCGGGTGGAGTGGAACGGGATTTATTTGGAGGGAAATTTATAGCGAACTGAACGGCTGGGTCGGTGGCGGCGATGGAGAAGAGAGGAGAGGAGAGGACGGCACGGCGGTGGCGCCTGGCCACCGCAGATTTGGAACGGGCCGGCCGGCCGGAGAAGGGAAGAAAAGGCGCCGGGAAAAAGTAAGCAAGCGAGTGCGTGCCTGTCAACCCGATGCTACGTGGCGGCCTCCGCCTCGAAAGCTGGTGACGCTCCGTGTTTCTTCGTGCTGGAAATATTTTTACACTCTATTTAATCAATAATTAAGGGTATTAAATAAAGTCAGTTTGTAAAACTTCCTTTACAACATTAGACTATTTTACGAGACCTGTCTAATAAGGCCTTTGACCGTACGATTAGAGGATGGTTACTGTAGCAAAACATAAATTAATTAGTCTCATTAGATTCGTCGCGCAAAGGTATACTCATCCCTAAAAAGTTTTGCAAATAGACTTCATTTAGTATTTCATGCATGCAATATTCCATTTGAAAAAAAATTCCGGATAGGAAAGAAACACAACCAAAGTATACGGCTATGCCAATGGTCGGCCTGCCACGGAGAATTGTCTTTTTTTTAACTAATATTGGAGAATTGTCTTTGGGTGGGTTTAGTTCCACGTCAAATCACCAAACTTTCTAAAATTCTCTCTCCAAACTTCACTATTCACCTATCACATCAAATTTTCCTCCTCGTACGTGGAACACTAAACGTGGGTAAATAAAAAAAACTAATTAAATGGTTTTAATGTGCACGACGAGACGAATCTTTTGAGCCTAGGTAGGTCATGGTAGGACAATGTTTGCCACAAACAAACGAAAAGTGCTACAGTGCGTTACAGTGTCGGATGTGACATTTTCACCAAATTTTCTCTTCCTCTTTTTGGAACTAAACACACCCTTTGTAAAAAAACAAAACAGATGCTAGCAGCTGTTGGATTTGTTCTCTGCTCTCGACATGTGAAAATTCCTTGCTAGTAGAATTTTCTTTGTAAAAAAACAAAACAGATGCTAGCAGCTCTGTTGGAGTTGTTATCATTGTAAAGAAAAACTTGAATACCTGCTGATCACAACTCCAAACTCAGGTACACGTATTAGAACCTGTTCGACAGATAGAATGAATAGTGTTCGGCTGGTAGAATGAATAGTACTGTGTGAGGAAAAATAAGTCGAAACAAGCCGAAATAAGCCAAACTTAAATCAGCCAAAATATGCTAGACTTCTTTTTTTTTTTGAGCTGACGTACTAGTAGAATTGCCGAAGCGCGCTATCCATGATCTATCCTATCCAACTCTAGCTCTAAAGTCTGAAGAGAAAGAGAGCAAACGATACCGGTGAGGGTGAGCTAAAGCAAACGGGTGCTGGACGGCGGCGGCTTGCCATGAGAGGCAAGGAATATCCCAGCGGACCCAATGGAAGATGCCGCCGCCGGCGCCGACCGATGAGATAAGCTTGGGTGTCGGGACGCTCCGGCCATCCATGAGAGCATGAGCCCCGTTTTGGTGTTTTCCGAGAGTTTGTCAGAGCTTTTGTTTTAAGCGGCACGTATAGGCATACTCTCTCCGTATCATATTTAGAAGTTGTTTTGGACAACAACACGGTCTCCAAAATGTAACTTTGACTTCTTATATTTACAAAAATACTTATTGAAAAATAATATATAAATACTTTTATAAAAATATTTTTTAAGACAAATCTACTCATATATAGTTTTTACATTTTCAAACTCAACGATTTAAAAGTTATTCATAATTTATATTCTCAATGTTTGACTAAACCTTGTCTAAAACGACTTGTAAATGTGATACAGAGGGAGTACGGAGTAGATCGATCCACTAGTAGCTAGCGTGGACCGTGGACACTTGCCGCATGCAATGCGTCGTGGGCGGTGTTTAGTTGTGAAGTTTGGTGAAAATATAACATCGGACACTGTAATGTACTGTATCACTTTTCATTTGTTTGTGGTAATTGTTGTCCTATCATGATCTAACTAGACTCAAAAGATTCGTCTCGTCGTGTACATCAAAACCATGTACTTATTTTTTTTATTTACCCACATTTAATGTTTCATGGATGATGAGAGAGATTTGATGTGATAGGTGAAGAGTGAAGTTTGGAGAGAAAATTTTAGTTTTTTTAAGTGAACTAAACAGGGGCCGTGATCGAGCGGTGAGCTTCCCGATCTAGCTAGCTAGCGTCGCTAGCCCAGCTATGAGTTGTATTCTCCTCACATATTCACATGCATGGCAGCAGCCGTCTTGCTTGTCCCAATAGGCCACCTGCCTAGTTTTCGTGTAGACCATTCACATATGCATGCCTCCTTGATTGGTGCTCAAGTATCGATCGGTTCAAGATGGCACGGCATGGAGCTGACGCCAAAGACCTTTGGTACTACGTGCATGTGACACGGGAGAAGATAATTGAATTCTTCGTTTTATCACCAGAAAAGTTGCGTTTGCGTGGATTTTGTAATTGATTTGGTGGATGTTTCGTCCAACTTAGCGACGAAAATATTAAACAAGAAATGGAAATCAGAGCTCGCTGTTATATAAGGAACAGGAAGGAGGTTTTTACAAAATAACTTGAGCTATCTTTTAGTGTAAAATATAAAAAAAACTTCGGTCAAACTCGTTTGTTTCATGTGTCACCGTGTCTGCATGGGCACGTATATATACCAAACCGAATGGCCACAGGTACATTACATACGTGCTGTTTGAACCCGTAGTTTCTTTTTCCTCGGTCCTGTTTGGCAGGCTCTCGGTAAGCGTGGATTCAGTCCAGGTGGTGTTTAGATGTTGGAATTAGAAGATTGAATTTGGGAGTAAGATGTCACTTCGTAATCATTACGCTACCGTAGCATTTCGTTTGTATTTGTAAAAAATTATTCAAAAATTAATTAATTAGGCTCAAAATGTTCGTCTCGCAGAGTATAACAAAACTGTGCAATTAGTTTTTGATTTCATCTATATTTAATACTCCATACATGTTATAACATTTTAATGTGACGAGAAATCTTCTTTTTGTATAGCGTATTTGGGAGTTGCTTTTTAAAACTAAACATGCCCTAGTTCCGTTTGGGTGTAGGGTTTAGGGTTCCATTGTTTAGTTTCATTGAAATCTCAAACTTTCTCTCTCTAAACTTTACTATTCACCTATCACATCAAATCACTCTCCTCATGCATAGAGTGCTAAAACATGGGTAAATAAAAAAAATTAGTTGCATGGTTTTGATGTACACGACGAGACGAATCTTTTGAGCCTAGTTAGGTCATGATAGGAAAATGTTTACCACAAACAAACGAAAAGTGCTACAGCACGCTACAGTGTTTGATGTGACTTTTTACTTCCCTTTTCATCCTCTTTTGATGAACTAAACACCGCCTTGGACTGGTAGCTAGGTTCCTTCCCTTGCAACTCCAAAGATTTATTTTTTGACACGTACTCCAAAGATATTGATTGGCCGGAGACGGGTGTTCAAGATGCGGGCGCAGTAAATCACACCGACCCGTCGGGGGAGGCCCAGTCTTCTGCTCCACCTCCCGTCCCCACCGCCTCCCGAGCTGGCCGCCGCCGCGCGGCCGTGAGGACGGGGGCGGCGGGGTCCCCCTCTTCCCCTTCTCCTTCTTCCTCAGACGGTTCTCCGACGGGCCCCGGCGGCCGGATACTCGCCGACGCGGCTCCCCTCGACGGCGACGACGGGGGCAACCGGATCCGGTGACGACGGGCGTGGGCAGGGCGGGGATGGTCCCGTGCTCGCCGGCCTCGCGCGGTGGCGGCCGGATCCGAGGGCGGCCCCAGATCTGGTTGCCGCCTTGGCTTCAGCCGGCCGGCGCCCCCTTAACGACGCTCCAGGGCCCGCTATGGCTCAGGCGCGGGCAGCCGTGCGCGGCCACCCCGGCGCCGACGGGCCGGCTCGATCTGGGCTGGCGGCCTGCCTCCTGCCCTAGGTGGCGTCCCTGGCGGCTGGAGGCTGGCGGCGGTCACACCCCTGTGGCTGCCCGGCGCGGCGTTGGCGGTGCGGCAGGCTGGGGCTCCGGCCCTCTGCGGTGGGGGTGGCCGCCCCGACCCCCGCGGCTGCTCGGCCGTTGGGCCACGTAGTGTTGAGGGAGGGAGGAACGTCTGCCTGCAACTCCGTCATGGCCGGTGGCGCTGCCTCGTTCTTCACGTCGTCGATGAAGCGGTCCCCGTAGCGCCGTCAAGCCCCGTCACTGGGTTCAAGGTTTCTATCTCACTCCGTGAGGCACGGTGTCGTTCCATTGAGGGGACGACAGAAGATTTAGAACCAATCGAGTGTTCCAAATCTTCCCGAGGTGTCGGGTGTCGCTGTGCGGGTGTATATGGAATCTAGTGGCGAGCTTCGGCGGCTGCAAAGGTGGGCGGTGGATGGAAGCGAGTAGGAATGACACAGGTACTCTCGGCTCGTCGGGCGATGGTACTCAAGCGTAAGCTTCGACCCGACTGTTGGGTCGGGCAACGGCGTCTGCTTTTCCCTCTTGAGGGCGTTGTCTGCAGGGTCTCGATCGACGGCGGTTCGTGGAAGCTCTCCGTGGTGAAAACCAAACGTTGGCGCCGTTGCGCCTTTGCCTTCCTGAAGGCGTTGTTTGGAGCTCTTCTTGTAACCGTTGGTGTTGGAGGTGTAGGCTCCGCGGATGGTCGGGTCCAATAGATGTTGCTTTGGTTTCTTGGCCCTTTAGTGTGGTCGTCGCGAGTAGACTAGTCTATCTCGGACGCGCGACTTAGAGGGTCCTTGTTAGGATCGGTTGGATGCTGCTCGTCCAGCGGCTTGTGCTTTATTATAAACTGGTAATCCTAATATTTCCTTTTTGATTTATATATAAAGCTGGCTTCGGCCTTCGGAGGACTGGCCGGAGACGGATTTTATTCATGCGTTCAGACAAGGAAATGTCCTCGTCAGTCGGCGTAGTACTAGGCCGTTCGCGCTCAAACCGGCCCGCCATTGTTGAGTCTTGCCAGCCAAGTAGGCATGGTCATGTAGCCCGGCCCACCATGTTTGTGGGCCTCACGGGAATTCAGTGGTGGGCCGATTGGATCATTGGAAGAGGGGCCCGCAGGACACGACGACGTCGTATCGGGTCTGGGGCTCTGGGCCGTCGTCTCCTTGCAGAAAGCCTATAGGCGCGCACCCCCCAGATCCCATTTCCAATTTGTGCAGCGGGAAAAGAAGACAATCCAAAAACCCAGCGCCGCCGCGACAAGGGGGAAATTTGGACATCGCCGACGGGTCAGGCAGGCGGCGCCCCAACCATTCGCCGGTGCCGGTGCCGACCAACCCCGCGGCGGAGGAGATGACGTCCAACTTCTCCTTCCCGGAGATGTCGCCGGCGCAGATCGCCGAGGGGCTGCACACCTACGGCATCGCGCCCACCGCCAACCTCCGCCCCGAGGACATCGCCAGCCCGCAGCCCGACCTCCTCCCCGGCGTCCTCTCCCTCTTCCTCGCCACCGTCGTCGGGTACGTGTCCCCCTCGCCCTCCGCCGCGCGTCTCACTCACCTGGATTTGGGACCTCACCGGGTGGATTGGGGCCATTTTGCATTTTTTTTTTGGCTCGCAGCGAGGACCCCGACGACCAGCTAGGGTTCGAGTCGCTGCAGCACCTCGACAACCCGGAGCACCACATGCGCGGCATAGGGCTCGGGAGCATATACCAGAAGGCGCGGGACTTCCTCGAGTCCATCCGCTTTGGGGGCCTCACGTTCCGCGACCTCATCCTCCCCGACCAGCGCCGCGTCGTCGTCATCCTCAGCGCCATCATCAACTATCTCCATTTCAGACAGGAAAAGGTCCAGTTGCTCAACGACATCGTCCAGGACTCCTGCGACTGTGATGAGCGATTCACGGAGCTCAGGGATAAGATGGCCGAGGTCTCGTCTCCATCCTTAGTCATGCCATTTTCTGCCATCTTGTCCAGGACTCCGGGGAAATGCTTAATGATCCTCTCTTTCTTTCTTGTGTGTTGTTTTGTGCGGTGTTTTCCTTCTTGCCTCATGCAGCTTCAGAAGGTCAAAGCGGATCATGTGCACAAGGAGCAAATGGAGCAGCCTGCGATTCAGCAGCTCGAGGTGGAGGTCAACGCCCTCAAGCAGAAGATTCAAGAATACAACACGCAGCAGTTGGCGCTGCGAAGCAGAGCGAAAAACATAGATGAGAAGAAGGAGGGGATACTTGGCAAGGTGCTGATTCCTGTCATGTGTTGCCTTTTCTTCCTTTACTTATTAGATTAGATGGTGCTTGGGCTTTCCTTGATAAGTTTTGTTATTCTTATGTTCCGTGTGATCGATGCAATGCAGAGGGTCACAACATGTTTCTTTTTATGGTTTGTGTTGCTAGCCTTATGTATGCCAATTTTGAACCTCCTGCGAGTTAAATAGAGTCGGCGAATGAAGCGGATTCATTAACAACTCAACTTACAGATCGCCTTAATTGGAACACCAAGTAGTTTCTTATTACCCATTACAACAAAGTGTTATCTATAGAAAATAAGAGGTTTGAGTGCTCTGGTTATTGCTCAAGAGTTTCATCCATGTTATGCTATCCGCATATGGACAGAGCAAGTTTCACACGTTAGTAAGTCATTGACAGTTAGTAGTAGTATGAGTTACCAGTCAAATTAGTTGGTAAGTCACATGGTAAAAAATTCCGTTCAAGACCAGCAAGATAACAAATTATGTTGAAATCACTAGGTTTTGTTTGGCCTAGATTCAGTTCCAGGCTTCTGGGTTGAAGTAATTACTTGGCCTAGCACCACTAGTTTTGGATTACCAGTCCAGATGAAGCCATAGCTAACTGTGAGCTACCATTTGGTAGGTTCGTTGGCTCCATCAGCTGGATTTATTTGACCCCATTCATGGCAACAAATCATATAACTTGCCACTGGTTTTGGTTGTACATTGAATGATGTAGCTTGTTGTAGGTTGAAAATCTCATTAGAATTAAAAGTGGAGATGCTGGAGTTATTAGGAAAGACACCCCTCTTGCTCTGGCTTCCTTACCATGAGATGACTCCACCTTCTGTAGGTTAGAGGTGTTTACTTGTTCAAAAAAGTAATCTTCCAGCATAATTGGAATGCATTTATTTTTTTAATCAGCCACTGACTGCTGACATTTCTTCCTAATAATTGGTATTTAGCTGCATCAGCTTTACTTTGCATACGTGGACATTGACCACCTAAATTGCTCTTGTCAAATTAAACTGGAATGTTGGTCTCTATACAAAGTAACCGGTACCTCATAATGTTGCATTCGCTGCTTGTATTTTTGCTTGGCAGATCTCCCAGGCTGATTTTGAATTGATCAAACATTCGCAAGAAAATTCAAAGCTATTATCCAAAATTGTTCAGTCCCCCGAAAAGCTTCAGGTTCGCTGCTTCTTTATTTATTTATTTTTTGTTGCAGGCATAAACTTCATCAGGAAACAGAGTCTTTTATTGGAGTATGCTGGAATGCCTATGCTAAAAACCTGAAGGTTCCACTCATAGAAGGAATCTTGTAGGTCCGAGAATTACTTTCCATCGTAGGATAACATGCCATGGTTTTCCTTTACTGATTTACTTGTTGCAACTAGGAATAGTAAGGGTACTGCCATTCTTTCAGTTATCAGGTTGACTTTGTCACATGACGGTTCACTGTAACTATGAATGAATTATTTGTTCAACATGCTATAGTAATCTTCACACAATACTCTATTTTGATTTCGTCTTCGTTTCAAAAATGTCCATTTTTTTCACAGAATCACTGGTGCTCATTTCTCTATGTTGCTATGCGTGTCTTTTCAATGTGCATTCGATGTCCAATTGATTGGATCAGCACTGTGTACCTCAATCAGTTAATCACTTAATCTGCATCTTGTGTAAGTTGGCATCATAAGTACGGATTTTATTGTTCTATTGAAGCGTACCCTGGAGGAGAAGAAAGCAGTTCGTGATGAGTTAAAGACTTTAGAGAAGAATGCAATGCATAATGTCCAGGAGAAAAACAATACTCTTGAGATGTATGCAAAGGTACTTTACGATGAACGCTTATTGATGCCAATTGGAAACAGTTTCTCACACTTGCTACAGTCTTATGGATTTTGCTATAATTTCTTATAAAAATTGCAGATCATGTGCTAGCAAAATAATTTTTTTTTCTGGTTTTCTTGAGTTCCAATTTTGTTCTCCCCAACTTTGGGCCACTTCTGATGGGCCTTGCTCAATTGACAAGGATCATTTGACATTTCTTCATTTTGCAGATCTGTGAGAAACTATCGAAGCATTCATCTAAAATTTCTGATCTACATGAAAAAGTATGAACGGCTGCGAGCCTTGCATTTTTTCCCATTGTCTGATTGCATGCTTGAGTCATATTGGTCTAACAATGGCTGTACAAACATATTGTTCCTTGCTAGAGCACTGCTGCTAAAGCTTCCGAGAAGGAGGTTAAAGTACTCAAAGCCAAGATTAGCGATCAAAGTCTGGAGGCAAAGACCCTTCGCCTTAAAGCTGCTGAATGGCAAACAAAAGGTTTTTTTTTGTAATGTTTATATTGCTCAAGTACTGTTCTCTCAGTTCTTGGTTCAACTGTTCTCATCACATTACTGTGCATGAACATCCTGCAATAGTACACGAAACTCAGGATCGTCTCAAGGCAAAGGAGAAAGATAGGGATCAAAGAATTGGAGAGAATAAACGGAAGCTGACTGCATTGAAAACTGAAGTTGAAACTGAATTTAAGCACCTTGCAGATAGAGAAAAGGAAGTAGAGGAAAAGATTGCAAAGGTGGTGCTTTTCTCCCGATTCTTTTGGCTGTTGAAATTAGAATCCTTTTGAAATTATGCTGCATGAGTTGCAACGTCTATTGTTTAAATCTGTACATATTTCCTTGGAGGCTGATTAGTAGCTTGTGGCCTGCAGGCTTACTTGATTACCAAAGCCTTTGGTCTTCTCTCATCCGGTTTGTTTATACCTTCCTCTTTTAGAATTGCTGATGTACTGCCCGCCTATCTGTGAACAACGCAGGCTGCTGATTTATGCTCCAGAGCTGATGCGGTAGATGTTGCTGGCCGAACAAAACGAGAGGAAATATACGCCAAGTTTGAGCAAGTTTGCGAGACGGTATGTCCTAATCATATTTGATTTCCTCAGAAGAAACTCATGGTCGACAAGGAACACTTGTTTCCGTGAGGCTGGCTGCTGACATCCAACCTTTCTTCAGGCTAACCTCTACATGGATGGCATCGATCGTTCCTGCAAAGTAGTTGATGAAGCGAGCAAGACCATTGCAGGCCATATTGGCTCTTGATGTGACCAGTTGGCATTCATGTACATGTCGTAGTAACTGTGCTAGTGTCGCTTGTGTATACCTGGTTACCTGGGCTAGAATCTGGACAATTTCTGCATTGGATCCATGTTGCTTTATTCGAGTGCGCTGTGATGCGCTTGCTCTGTTAGTGTTCTGGACAAGGAAAGGCTAATAAAGTTCTACATGAGAATTCCATGACAATGCATCTCATCAGTGTCGTCTTGATGAACTTGTTGATGCTGTCAAGGAATTTATCACTTTTTTTTTGCTACTTCCGCACCGTCACATTCAAGGGCTAAAGACTGGTACACAACATCTGTCAGTGGCTAACGTGGATGATGAACTAGAAACCTACTTATACGAGTCAAGTGGACCTGACGGGGATGAACTCAACGTTATATTATATTTGGAAGCATGCTAAAATAGATAAGCCAAACTTTTTTTTAAAAAAAACTTGGTATTATTCTACGACTATTGCCTGCATGGCTGCATTACATCGATGGAGTACTTCAATTCTTGAAAGAAATGGAGCACTTCAATTCCTCCGCGTTTATACGAACTGATGAAATCGACAGACACGGGTTGGGCCCCAGTTTCCTGTCCGGTGGGACCAGCTTGTCAGCCGCACTCTGATCTGCACCCACTGTTCCAATTCCAACTTCCACCGGCTCCCGTCTCTTCTTCCTTTCCCCACCCGACCGCCGCGCTCACCTCCACGCCGGCCACCACCGTATCCCTCCGCCTCCGCCTCCACCTGCTCCCGTGTCCCCGGCAGGCACACCCACCCCGAGCTCTTCGCCGCCGCGCCGACCATGGTAAGCCCTCACCTTGATTCCATCAATCGCCTTACCCTCCCGGGAGCGACGGGGTTTCACTGAACCGCGAGATCTTGCCGATCTCCGGTGTCAAATCGACGGCTTCCTCGGTCCACCTCCTTTTCTCTCGGACTTAACCTGCTAACAAAAAAATTGGGGCTTGGTTGATTGTGCTGCTGCCTAGGCTTCATTCATTTCGGCGTGTGCTCAACATCAAAATCAGAGAGTCCTAATGCGTATCTCTTCTCGCAGGCAAATACGCTGCGGTTGTACCTCACCTGCATCCGGAACACTCTGGAGGCGGCGATGTGCCTGCAGG
Organism: Echinochloa phyllopogon; assembly: GCA_033239725.1. Lineage (NCBI taxonomy): Eukaryota > Viridiplantae > Streptophyta > Magnoliopsida > Poales > Poaceae > Echinochloa > Echinochloa phyllopogon. The sequence continues at coordinate 717,635 of BTCW01000009.1, read as the reverse complement.
TACTTTTTCGCCCAGCTCCACTTCCTCCCTGAACTAATTAGCGTTCGTCATTCCTTATACATTGCTGCTGCTGTTGTCAATTCATTGTAAGCGTAACTTAGGCGGTTTGTGTTTTTGTTTCGCCACTAGAATTTCCCTTGCCAAGAAGTTGAGAGGCACAACAAACCAGAGGTGGAGCTCAAGTAAGTCACGCTGCGAACAGGAATTTTTTAATGTACCACATTTGTCTGACTGATGCTCTATAGAGTTGTTAGTGCAAGGACATCTAGTTTCAGAACATTTTGTGCCTGTATTACTGCCAGTGCCATGTTAAGTTAGAAACCTTTCTCCTATGAATATTGTAACATATGCCTGTTTCTTCTCATCTTTGCTGCGTTTCTGCACACATTTTAAATCCTAGTGTTACTCTATGAATCTCATCATGCTAGAAATATGCATAACTTGCCCTGATTAACTTCATGGGAAAATTGGATATGTAGCATTGAAAGATCCAAAGTTTAGAAAAATACCATCAAAAGGTTCATCCTTAGAATTTTAGCATCCAAAGGTTCTCCGTTATTGATTTGTACCATTGCCGTTCACTTGAGACATTAGCTCGTCAAATGGTTGTCCTCCTGTCCACCTCCGCCCGCTGCCGCCATCGTCGACGACGGAGCGCACCATCGCTGCCTCCATCAAGTTCACCTCTACTGCCTCTTCCACGCCCAAATCCCTTGCTCCGCGAGCATATAAACCTCGCCTGTGCCCATCTCCCTGCCCACACCACAGCAAGCGCAGTGAACATCAACACCCAGCCAGCAACCGGAGAGGCAGCCATGGTTCACGTCGCACTCGCCCTCGCCGCGCTCCTCTTCGTCGACATGGCCGTAGTGCCACTGGCCCATGCAGCCGACGCGCCGTCCGCGGACGCCCCCGCCGCCGACGCCCCAGCCGACGGGCCCAGTGGCTGCCCCCGACCCCGAGGGCATCGACGGCCTCTCCGACGACGGGGACAATTAGAGCTGAAGTGAAGCACGCGGTTCGCAGCCGGAATCAGTGGTCCGGTTGATTGGAACATGGCCATTGGAGGGAATCAGGATCAGTCGCCGGATTTGCTTTGGATTCTGGCTCGATGGGATGGCTGATGCTCGTCTTGGATCTTACAGCGGTGAAGTTCAGAAATTCTTCTTTCTTTTCTATTGGCCTTTAACGTCTTGGTAAACGGCAGTGGTACAAATCAATAACGGATAACCTTTGGATGCTAAAATTCTAAGGATGAATCTTTTGATGGTATTTTTCTAAACTTTGGATCTTTCAATGCTACATATCCAATTTTCCCTGACTTCATAGATTGCAGATTGCATATGTTAAAAGGAAACCGTGTCTAGTTGGCTTCTTTGAGATGTCCTTGGCTGTACTATTTCTCTCAAACCAAAAACTATGCATATAAGATTGTAATAGTCCCTATCTCATTCCTTCTTCAGTAATTCATATTGCAATTCTGGTTGCTTGTGAATATTTCAGTTTAAATTTGTTTTACATGTTCCCTAGGGACTCATGTAAATAGATCCTTTTTCCCTTACTAATCCATCTTCATTTTTTATTCCTTATTCACAGGACAAGCCCTGAACTTCTACTGAACCCTGTGAGTGAGACTTCTTTGACAGGATCTTAAATTTAGTTTACATTCTTCATTATTGCCTTCTTCTTTTTGGAAATCATGCATTTCATTAATCTTCTTGCGGTGGACCGGTTAGAGCATTGAACTCCGGGAGTTGTTGAAACTCTGTCCTGACCCGGGTTTTAAGCACGGCACCTTAGAACAAAGCCTGGTGGGAGTCCCCACCATGGTTGAGTTTTTTTTTTTGTATGAACTAACTATACTCAGTTAGGTTAAAAACTGAGAACTAATGACAGCAGTGCCTTCATTTTTTTTTCATGTGTAACAAGCACACTCTTTTACAATACTGTGCTAGGAATCACGAACTGCTATATTTCATTTATATCATGCTTAAGTACGCTTAAGACTATTCATCACTGGATCCTTTCATCATGCCGTGGAAATTTGCAATGATTTTATGCTTTCCATTAGAAAGAGAAATGGTCGTTTATATTAGTTTGAGTATTTTTACCAAGATACACATTAACAGAAGTTTGGTTTTGCCAAAACAATTCACTGGCTGTTTACTTGCAGATGTAGCTTACATGATATCTTTTACCTGTATCCTTATTTGGAAAATATATGTACAAGTTTTGCTCAGTATTTTCAGAATTGTGTGATTCATAATCCTATATTTTCTGTATAGGTACTGATATGCCGCAATGAAGCCGAAAAATGTTTAATAGAGACTTCAATCAACTCTATTCGTATAAGCATGAAGGTACTGTGGAGATCCTTGCCGTGTGCTTCTATGGTTATTATGGTTCAGTACTGCTATAATCTAACATGTCATTTGGGCCATACTCTGATTTGTTTGTGTTATAACTGTACAGTTTGGTAACAAAATTGTTAACAAATGTTCCTAATACAAACTAAAAAGGCAGCCTTGATAGCCCAATTTATGGGCTCCTTGTTCTCAAAAGGAAAAAAATAGCACAATTTATGGTGCTTGCTCACTTTACTTTGCATCTGCACATGTTTAACATGTTTTGTCAGGCAACCATATGCCATCTGGTATATACTCAAAGCTTCTGATTGATTTGACAGGTTAAGCAAGCAGATGAATTGGAAAACATTCTTGCAAAAAAATTTCTTAGGTTTTTATCAATGAGGGCAGAAGCATTCCAAGTGTTGAGGAGAAAACCAGTTCAGGTATCGCAATTACTACTTATACTGATCACCTTCAGCAGTGCTCTATGTCTCCAGTAGCAGTAGTTTAGTTTTCCTAGTAAAAGTGAACTCTCTGTGATTGAAGTCAATCAAGTAATGTCACTAGGCACAGGGAACACCATTGTACAACTGAATGATGGTCCGTGTTTTTGTGGACCTTTGTAGTTCTGGTTTTCTTTTGTCCTATACTCCTATCTGTCATTTCCCCATTTAGTGATCAGTTTTATCAATATAATGTTTGTCCATCCTGTTAGTTGCAAAAACCCAATTGTTCAGACTGAACTTTCTTATGAATACACTTTATATGTTTCAGGGTTATGATATCAGTTTTCTGATAACAAACTACCATTGTGAGGACATGCATAAGCACAAGCTCATAGATTTCATCGTGCAATTCATGGAGGTAAGATGATACACAGGAAAAAAGAGGCCGTTTGCTATCCGCCACCAGTTTTGACGCTTTTATATTTGAATGATAGATGCAAACACTGTACATTTGTACGAGATGTTGGCATCGACGTATACTCACTTCGTTGTGCTTGAACTTCAGGATATCGACAAGGAGATCAGCGAGCTGAAGCTGTCAGTGAACACTCGTGGCCGGCTCGTAGCGACTGAATTCTTGAAGCAGTTCATATGACTCGGCCATAGTAGTAATCCAGTGCTGATGTACGCCACGATCGCGACCTGTAACTACGCTGGTGTTGCTCAGCTGCTTAAGTTTTGTTCCTTCACTCTTTTTTTCCGAGCAGGAGCTTTTGTAAATGCCTTGCGGAGAATGCATTCTTGGTTCTAGGTCACCTGATTAACATCTGACAGTTGACGTATAAGGTGAACTGAATCTATTCGTGTGAGATAATCATTGGTTCTTTTGAGACGTGTGAGCTAATAGCAAAATCAATCTCATGAGGCAGCAACGCTGGGCGGCGATCAAATTGACCCGGGTCAAACCAAAGCACATATGCCAGTGCAATATTTTCCCACCATTTCCTCGATCCTTCTACCCCTAAATTCATCATGTTCATCCCATCATCATCCCTAGCTCTTAAAATACCTCCATACAAGAAAAAAAAAGAAGGAAAAACAAGAACTCTAAGTACACACATTGCATCCGAACACCAACAAGATCATAACTTAGAACAGCATGGGCACCAAGAATCACATGATCATTCGAAACAGGGCAAGTCCTAGGTTCTCTGACGCCATCTGGTAAGAGTCTTGCTAATGAACAACCGAAGCTGCATGGACCAGCACCAGCTTATAACTTAGCCTCTGCTAAGTAGCTGGGTCTGTAGGATCTGGTTGTCTTCCAGCAACCTGTCGTACTCAAGGAGCAGCTCCTCCGACTGCTTCTGCAGCGCATTGACATGGGCCTCTGCTGCCGATGCCTTCCTCTCGTGCTCTTCGGTCTCGGATTTCAGCTTCTTCATGCTCTCATTCAGCTTTGCAATCTCCCGCAGAAGCTTCTTCATCTCGCTGGAGGATTTCTCCTCCTTTTCATGGAGGGATTGGTTCTCCATCTGAAGTTTCTCAACCTCCTCTCTGGATGTGCTGGATGTTTTCCGCAGTGTCATGAGCTTTCGCAGGTAGTGGTGCAGCCGGTCGATCACAAATGCAAGGAATAGAGTGTATCCTACACAAGGACATACGAAAATGTATGAGACTACGCTGTCAGATTTAGTTATTAACATATGTGCGACCTGTATCAACAGATACAACTGTACTTTTGATAATGAAAAAAACAAAATTACAATTGGCTAAAAATGGATGTGTTCGACATGGACTCACTCGTCTGTGTTGGGACATTGGCTACATAAGCAATTTGTGCATTAACAGTATAGACCCATATCAACTCTAAACATGAAAAAATTATGTTCCATGCCTTAGCATTCACAACGCATACACACATCACAATAAATTTAACAGACCAACAAGCTTTTGATAAGAGAGCATGAAAATTAATATTTTGCGTGCCTGATCCATGATCTTGGCCATAAGTCCCTTTTATTCTTATTATTGCTACTGTTATTACTACTGCTAAGTGCTAACACCTCCCTTTTGCTTTTTACCCTGTTGATTTTTTATTTATACAGTGTCTCATGTTGGCATTCATTAAAAGGCTTCATTGTTGTTGTTGTATAATTTTGGCAGACCATTGAAATATATCCTCTAATACGTAAGCTTCAATATTTATTCCTCAAATGGCAGATGCCAGCCTTTTTTAGCTTGCACACCATAATTCTTAAAATAGGCTAAAAGTTATATATAACTATATAAGAATTCTAACCCAATAGTGATGCATTGGTACTTGACTGAAATCACCAACTAAAGGTTCTCATACTACAGTAATTCCGAAAAGGTGTAGATTGGTTAAGGTAGAACCTTATTTTGAGACCCACCTTATTGGCCATCTCCTTAATATTACTGAGTAATATCATTGTTTCTAGATCCTACACACAAATTCCTGCCCTTGTTTCAGCCTACCATTTTCAAGATACCATTTTCCCAATCCCAAGTGTTAAAGCTTTATCAAACACCACAACATACTCAGAATCCGCAGCAAGCTGGAAGTCATGCATGAACCAAACTTGTATAAAGATGGTACTTGATAGGAGTATATTATTGCTAATTCCCATTGGACAGCTTACTTGACAGGAGTATATTATTGCTAATTATAGTCAAATTCTAACAATACCAAACAATCTCTAAAGAGCAAACAGTTGCTGCAACATGCTTTAGTGATGCCTAGGTAGTAAGGAAAGAACAATAGCCCAATGCAATGCAAGTGGTGTTCTTATAGTATCCTAATAGACCAATGTAACCTAGTTTTTTTCCTTGAACAGTTGACCAACCAGTAAACAAAGGATATGACTACGACTACTGCTACTAGCCTACTACTAATTGGAGATTAATAAAAACAGCAATCCTAATGGTAAAATAAGACTGTACTTGAGTAGATTTGAGCCTAGGCAAAGTCCTGATTCAGATTCAAAATGCAGATTGTGAGACCTATAATTTCTAATCATCAAGAATTAACTCAAAAGTTGGAAACTGAATCCAGAACATTGGGTGTTAGACTGCTACTCTGTCTACCACCGGGGCACCTAAGCAACAGTCAGCCAATCACTATTGCATCAAAGCATCCATTGACACTAGTCCATTAATCTTCTGAAAGAAAAACACTAGTCCATTGCAAATGCTAAGCTACTGGCATTACTGTTATAAGTTAAAAATAACCAAGAAACGGAGACGAATGCTCACCAATGAGGGATGCCTCGAGAAGATGCGTCCTCCAGAGCACCTGGTCCATGGGGCTGACGGTGCCGACCTTGAGCCCCCTGTTCTGGATCTTGAGCATGCTGGCGACGTTGGACATGAGGATCACGGAGAGCGTGCACGCCAGGGTCTTGACGGTGGCAGGGCCTTTGCCCGTCTTCACCTGGTCCACGACGCGCATCGCTAGCTCCCGCAGAGGGCCGACCTTTACCATGAGAAGCAGTGCCACCGCCCCCTCCGCGAACAGCACGAGGAACAGCAGCTGAAACATACCTTCGACTGACTGCGGCGTTCCTCTCTACCACCAATCTCCGGCCGGCTTGGCCGCGCCGCAAGGATTTGAAGCTCTCGAAACAGCCGACTTCTTCGCTGCGCCACGCCAAATTGAAGAATGGCGCAGGAATGGTGGCTTCCGGCGGCGGAAAACCACAACCTTGCTGGAGGAGAACTCGGAGATGCGCAGGAAATCACCAACTTTCTTGGCCTGCGAAAAGGTGAGCCATCAGCAACCAGGAGCCCAAACCGAGAAAAGGGGAAGCGAAAGGAAATTTCCAGAGAGGAATGGGGTAAAGAAGCGGCTTACGTTGCCAAGAACCAGGCGAGAACTCGGAGCAATCAAGAATCAGCGAACTTTGGGCGAGGATTAGGGGACGATGGTAAAAGAATTGGGAAAGGGGATCGAAATGCGAAGGGTTAGAGCAAAAGACGGCGGCGAAAGGCGACGGTGAGGGCAGAAGGGAGGGATGCGTGCTGCGTGCTGGCGCGGTAGAGCGAGAGAGAGATGGGGAGGAGTGAGAGTGTGCCCTGTTCGTGGGCCCCCTTTGTTTGTGTTTTCTTTAGCCATTTCTTTTCGATTAACAATGGTGATTAACATGCCAACCCCGAAAGTTCTCCCGACATGCTTTACCTTAAGGAATTTTAAAAGGTATACGAGCAATGCATTTGCAACTTTATTTGGACAGCCTTTTTATGTAGGATTACTTGTATATTTTGCCTTTTTGCAAAAACAAATTAAACAAATTATTTAAAAAAGAATATTCTGAAATCCTTTCGGAACGAAAAAGAAATTTTGCTATGGTAGTGCCCATTGTATTTCTTTTACCATATATTCTGTATATACTATCAGTGTTTGTATTGTTTTTCCTGAACTGTTGTTTTGTGTTCGATCTTGTCTAGTAATGATTTTTTTGCTTGATTCCGTGACATGGCCGTATGGGAATTTGCAGCGCGCGTGGCAGCGGAATTGATCAATTCGTCGCTATTACTCTTGCCCCGTGGCAGTTTATGGTCAACACCCCGTACTCTCATGTTATTATCATAAGCAATGGTCCATTTTTGTACCCTCGTCCAATTGACAATTCTTGAGGACTTGGGGCCCCTAAGGAAGTAATTAAGGTGCCGTTGGGATTGAATCAAGGCCCTACTACAGCAAATGGTGTTCAACTGTGACAACCTAGTTGTGGCTATCAGATTACTTCATCTTAGCTGGAACATGCTTAGCCTCTCTCTCTTATCTTTTGGGCTACAAAAGTTTTGAGCCACCGGTGTTAAAAGCAGCATATATCTAAAGCTTTGTTTAGATGCAAAATTTGGAGTGCAAATTTAGGAGTTGAGGGTCACGTCATAATCATTGCGTCATTGTAGCATTTCGTTTGTATGTGCGAAAAATTGTCCAAAAATTGATTAATTAGACTCAAAATGTTCGTCTCACAAAGTACAACAAAATCGTGCAATTAGTTTTTGATTTTATCTACATTTAGTAATCCATACGTGTTATGACATTTTGTTGCGATGGAGAATCTTCTTTTTACATAGTGAATTTGGGAGTTCCTTTTTGGAACTAAACACGGCCTAAATAAAATTAAATTTGATGCTGGACCAGACGCTAGCTAGTCCTGCAGAAAAAAATGATCCTTGTAGGAAGGCAGGAGTCTTTTTTGGGCGCCTCATGATGATAGACAGGGACTACTCTACTTTGAGGATCATGGATACATGCCAGACCAGACCCCCGTGGCTCCCCAAATCATCTGCCACTCCCTAATAACATTCTAACAGCCGCACCCTTTTTATGCAACGTTGGTAGGTACCTGAAGACGACTGCTGGTAAACATGTCAACACATAGGGAGACTTCAGACTTTCCTTGCAGGCTTGCAGCCGCTGAGCAGGTACAGTAGTAAACAATACAGCAACAGCAACAGCTAAGGGCTAATCTCTTGTTAGCTGTTACTGCTTACAGCTAACCGAACCTGCTTTGGCATGGACTGTGAAAGCTTAACCATGTGCGGAAGAAGAGGCAAAGGAAGCAGAGCGCCATCACCATGATGGCATTGGCACCCGAGTTTAATTGGGCGACAGGTATGTAGGAGCCGTGCAGGACGGGAGTGAGCAGTGACCTGACCCCGGACCACCACACCACAGCACACCAGATGAGATCACACCACCACCCACCGCATTTCGGCAGCAGCAACAGCAACAGCGGCAAACGAGGGGAAGCAGAGCAGGCGACGACGAAACAGCGAGAATCCGACGCCATAATGGTCAAACGTGACCCCTGCCTGCCTGCCTTTTCTTCCTCCCCTCTCCTGCGCTTCAATTCTTTCTTCTTCGTCCTCTCTCTCTCTCTCTGTCTCTCTCCCCAGCAGTCTCGTCTCGTCTTCCACCTCCTCTCTTATTGGCCGCATCTTTCTCTTTCTTCTCCCGTTGCTGAACGCAGCGGTGGTTCTTGTTCTCGCTTCGAATCCAGGTCGGGAGGGTGGAGGCGTCGCCCTGAGCCGTGAAGGACCCGCCTTTTGCACCAGCTCCTGGGGTCTTCTCCGACGAAATGGCCGTAAGTTCTTGCTCTCGACTCGCTGGTCGTGTCCGGATCGGTTTGATCCTGCCTGGTTTTAGCATGTGGGATTTCTTGGAATTGCCTACGGTTGGCAGTAGAGCTGCGTCGTTTCCCTCTTCTCCTTGTATGCCCACTGCTGCTCTTGCCTAGGTTGTCTTGTTTTGCTTCGTGATTAGGGGACAGATTGCATCCCTCCGGAAGCAATTTCTTGTTGCTTTCTCTCCTTGGCCCAAGAAATGTACTAATCCTATTAAAATTATCTGCTTTGTCTTCTTGCTCAATCATCAAGATCCGGTTAAAATGTGTAATTTCAGTGTTACCATGAGTCTATTTCTCGAAACCAAGTTACTATGAGTCTGAGTATCGAAATTTTCCCTATTTATAAGTGATCTTGTGCCCACCATACTGATGTAGGGAGATAGCTGTTAAATGGGTACCATCTTTGTGAAATGTGGGGTGTGAAGTGGAGTCTATTATTACAATGTTTACCTGTGTGTTTGGGATTTTCCCAATCTCAAGGACTGCTCCATGTCCTGTTGGAAATTAGTAATGGTTTGTTCATTGGGATTGCTGCGTTAATTCTCGTTGTCGGCTGAATAGTACTGCCCCTCCATCTTTTGATGGATAAATAGATTATCTTAATATGGAACTGTGAGAGTGTGACTACTCTAATATGGTACTGGGTTGTTAAATTAATTTGCCAACCACTGTCTGATACGAATTCAACTGTACCAGCATCAAGGGTTCCATCTAATGTAGGGCGGTAGTCGTTAAAGGGGTATCATCTTTGTGAAATGTGGGGTGCGAATGTGCGATACAGAGTCTATTACTATGTTTAGCAATGTGTTTGGGATTTCCACTTAATTGCATTAACCATGGGCTGTTGGAAATTAGTAATAACTCGTTGTTTTGGATTAGTGCATCAGTTATTGTCTTTGTCTGAATGTACATTTGGTATTGTTCCTTCAGCCTTGATGGATAATTAGATTCTCTTTATATGTAATTATGGCAGTGTGGACTTCACTTAATATGCACTGGGTGTTCAATCATTTTGCCAACCATTGCCTGATAATTTTTTATAAAAAAACATTGCCTGATAAGAATTTATGTTTTATTCTTCTGCAGCAGCATCAAGGAGTTCCTAAATTTGGAAGCTGGGAAGATGAGGGTGATCACCTTTACACACAGTATTTTGAAAATGCACGTAAGGGTAAATCTCCAGGTAGATCTGCTAGTCAGAATGACGATAAGGGAGATCTGGAAAATCCCTCGAAGGATCCGCCATCAGCTAAAGCTTCTCCATTGAGAACTGGGTCAGATCCAGTGGTGCAAAAGCCCAAGGATGAAAGGCGTGCAAACAGAGAAGATGATCTTCGTCGGCACGAAGGCACTGCTCGAAAACCATATGCTGAGTCGCCTAATCATAAATACGGTGATCATATGAATTACGATAGTGCAGCAAGAAAAACTGGCATTGAACGTTCTCCTCTGCATCCTCATCACCAAGCAAGAGTTGTAAACAAAGGTGGGGTTTCATCGCCTTCTTGGGAACGCAGGGGTTCGTCAGAAGGAAACCGTGGAACTGCGCCCACCACCCCTGGAAGGTCCAGACTGAGACCGAGCGGGCGCGGAGATGAAACGGTATAGTCTAATTTTTTAAGGCTAAACATAACTACATAAGCAAACTGCATTTATGATATATTAAGTGTGCATTTCAAGTATGTCTTTTCAGTATAATTTCTGAAGATATGCACTGTTATTTCTTGCATATATAGCCTGAGAGAGGATCAGCTGTGCCCAAGTTTGGAGAATGGGATGAGAAGGATCCCTCTACAGGTGAAGGTTTCACCGACATATTTAACAAGGTGAGGGAGGAGAAACAGTCTGGTGATGCTCCTGTTATCACCAGTGGTGGAGGTTACAACCGCTCCAATCAAGGCCGCAAACATGAATCCTCAGTGAGTCCACTTCAGATTTATTGCCGTCCTGCTGATTTAGACTATATCTTGATCTAATATACAGGTCAAAGCATTTGTTATTCATATGCTTCATATAGTTTTGAAATTTCTTGCAATTTTTATGCCCTTCTGAAAACTGCAAACGGCTGCCACTGGATTTCAGAGCGTTGGCCATCGGAGCACTAACTAGTGGGGTCATTTAATTCAATTGCCTGATGCATTGATACTGGTTTTAAGGATCATTGCCCCATGCTTATCTCTGAAAATTGACAACTCCAGCACAAACTACATTTCCTGAGCTGAATCACAGTGCACAATATCAATTATACTGATAGCATTGTTACCTTTTCTTAGCAATGAAGTTTGGTGCTATAGTAGCTATACTAACTATTGACTGCCCATTGCCTTTTGTTGCTCTGTTTAGTTCCAAATAAAACCTTAACTGTTCTGCTTCCTTGCAGGGTTGCTCATGCTTCAGTTGGTTCAGAAACTGATAGCCGCCAGTGAAGATTGGATGAACCTGTTCTCGTTGTATCATTGTCACATTAGTGGTGCCCCCGTTATGTTGTCCCTGTTGTAACATTGTGTGGTTGCGAGACGTGCCAGAACACGACTTGCGAACTTGATGTTCGTTAGTTTGAGCTGTTTTTGTAACCTGTGATTCGTTCGTCTCCGCAGAATCCTGCAAATTTGCCTCAGTGCTAGTTTTTTTCGTTTTCTTTAGAAGATAAATTTAAAAACTATCCGGTAGCTAGCATAACGAGTAAGCTCGCTGATTGTCTCATCTTCGTTTCAGGTATTTTTTATTAGATGCCCATCTTGCAAATCTAACTATTAACCCGGGGGATCCAAACAACAGACACAATTTTGTCTGCCATCTGAAATTCTGCATTCTGTAGCACAAAAAAAAAAACACAACCACACGACTAATGGGAACAGAGCTCGAGAACAGACCCCAGACATGTAGCAAGGGAACCATGATAAAAAATAATTGAGTTATGTTTGCTCAAAAAAAATTGAGTTTTGTATTTCCCCGTAGTGCATTTCCTTTGGGGCTAGGAAGGCTGCTAGGTTCCTCTGTATGAGTTTCACAGCCATTATAACTTGAGCAATGCATGATCAAAGAATATCAACCGGTCAGCCAGTTCACTATCCATTTGTAATAATGTTTTGGTACACATTCTGCAATTTTGGGTTATACCCTGTAAATTATGGAAACGACCATCCTGATAGAATGAAACGATGACAGCATCAAAATTCAGTTCTCTATCTATGTATGCTATCATACTTCAAACCAAAAGATCACCAGACACACCTATTCATGTTGAGAGATCTACAGCGATAATTTTATATACTGACAGCATTCTTTACATCAAAACTGAATGTTATCTTGTTTGTCTTTTGGGGCAACACACTGCCATAGAGCTCTGTAGGAATCAATTTCCCTTGCATCTATTCCTATCGCACGAAGATTTCGTGCATATTCCTGCAAAAAAATATGAGCAAAGGAGCATGTCAGAGGTCATGCAATGCATTCAATGCACCGTCATGCTTCTGTATAACCACATAAGCTGTCAAAAGAAGCTGGTTCTCAATGTGTCAAATAAATCCAAATGAGAATGTGGTTTCATATCTATGAGGATAATTTCTTGTGGCCACATATAGCATCAATACTGTTTACGAGCACAAGGGGCAAAGGGGCAGACAGCAAACCTGAATATCGAGAAATAGCTGCATGCAGATCTTGTCTGTATCGGATATGATGTTATCTGAGGCATCTGTACTAGCCCCAACTCGTCTTTGAGCACCTTGGCGCAGTCGTTGCAATGAAGACTCTGTTTTTCTTGCCTTCAGATTGAACAAAATGATCTAATTAACTGATATGTCAAAACAAAACTTCATACGCAGCTAGGCAGACCTTACTCACCACAGTGACAACTTCGGAAACTAAGTCATAGTAAATTGCAGTGATCTTGTCTGTAGAACCACGACACAACTTAGTTTTATCATCTTCTGATAGATAGTGTATACGCTCCCCTTCAAGAAACACCTACAGTAACAAATGAAACTTTCAGAATAAAAGTAGCATAATAAAGATATCAAGTAATTCTATCATCACCACAGGCACACGAAAGAAATATGAAAAAGATGCATAAACACCCGTGCCATGCAATATGACAGCATCTGAGAACATATGGTCAAGACCCATTAAAGATTCATAAAAAAGAAGCTAAAAAATTACAGATCAACAATAGAATAAATGTCCACCATCACTACCCTTAATGGTAAGGCCTAAGAGGCATGACGTACTTTTCTACTATACCTTTTTCTGACTAAAATGCTATAGTAGAACATTCATATGTTATGTTCAGCTTTGCTGCTTGAATTTAGAAATATAAATCATAAAACAGGAACTTGATTAACCTTGAGTGGATGCAAAATCCCCGATACATATGGAGAATGCCTCACTGGAAGTTTGTTTGTCATCCTATATGTCGCTGTTATTCCTTTCAGGTGTTTCAGATCCTACAATAAGTCCAAAAAAGCTGAACAGTTAAAAGAACAGGAGGAGCATAACTTGAAAGTGTTGTGTTAGAAAAACAGATCATATTTACAATATTAGTCTATATATCCACACAATATTTGATGCCTAAGTTTAAGATATGTATCCTTTCTATTTTATTCCTTTTCTCTTATGCATAGAAAGATAAAGCAGCTCTTCACTGGCAAAACAACAAGAGACAAAAAAAACTTTTAAATAGTTTGAAAGGGGAAGTAATGACTGTGGATAACAAAGAACAAGCAGATAGTATCTCCCATAAGTTGATAGTGGTTTACTCACCTCGTTAGACTTCTTAACTATGATTCCAATCATGGCATTCATTATGGCAGGCAACAGCTCTTTTAAAGGCTCAACAGCTTGCAGTATACTTTGCTTCACAAGATTAAGTACTTCGATGGGGCATGATGCTAGTAATTGATTCACATGTCCTATGAAGCTGCCTGATTCTGAAAGTTCACCAATTACAGCATGTACATCGTGCATTATCTGTAAATCAATGAACAAAAACACTTTAATACAAAAGAAAAAAAATGGCCAGGAGTTATGATCTTCTATGTACCCATTGCTCAACACTGGGCAACGCATTCAGAACACAACAAGAATTATGACTTAGAACCAAAAACACAGAAGGTGCAGAAAAAGTGACACTGATTTGTCTCACATGCAACCAGGCAAACAAACCATAAAACATGAACAGCAAGGACCAAACAGCCTTTCCAGTTCATACATGAAAAAAAAACAAGATGCACACGGCCGTTAACTACACTATTTTGCAACAAACTGGTCAACAAAGTACAAACTGCAGCCCAACCCGCCAGCAAAAAAAAACTGTACTAGCACCAGCAAATGTTAGTCTGGTTAAAAGCAACCAGTGAACCCCCCACAGCCTTCATGAACATACACTAACATTATTCTAGCTGTGACTTACATATATGAAATCTTCTATAGGTATAGATAGTGCCCATTCAGCATCTCCAGGCGCATTCAAGCTCCCGTCAGAAGCTTTCCGTGCAGATAGACCACATGAAAGCCATGTTGTATACCTAATTGTACAGGAACAACATACACAATAGATCAGCATTTACAAAATCATTGAACAAAAGGAAAATATTATCTTTTGCAGTAGTTATACCTTGAAATAAGCTGCAAGGACAGACGAAGGAATTTATCACAGTGAGAGAAAACAAGAACGTCATCACTCCAACAGGACTGCAAACTTTCTAAGAGCTTAATACTTTGCTTCAAGAGCAACGGCTTCCCTTTAGCCTCATTCATTGCGGCAATGGTGCTTGTAAGAGTAGAATCAAGGCCACCAGCAATTTCCTGAAATCTTGTGTGAATAAACAGGCAGCAATCAAGTTAAAACAAAGTTCTGATATCTGAAGAGCACCTCGTGACAGAATATGTATACATGTTTTATGCTCACCGCAATGAAAAGTATACACCAACGTTCCATTGTCGCATGAAATCTGTGTAAGCAGGCTCAGAACGGAACTTTGTTACCGCGGACTTTGAATGACAGTAACCTGCAGAAAGATGGATCAATCATGATTACCCAAAATACCCATATGTACCTTAGGAAAATGTAGAACATGGAGTGTAGCTCTTGTGTAACATAAAGAGATACACTGCAATCAAGATCTGTTGCCAACATTGGCAGAACTTTGCTCCTGGATGCATTCCAGGTGCTTGAGATAACAACCACATCTCATGTCACTCCCTCCTTATTAAATTATGATTGTCATTCCATTCATACTACCAGATCATCCATTCATCCCATGCTTTGGAATATAACATTAGGTTGCAATTCACACAATAATAAAAACAGTACTTAAGTTGCGAAATAAGAATACCTTCAAGAAAATCAAGGAATCCTAGGCTCGCTTTGTAGTTCTTCAGAAATTCTCGGGGTTTTCCAGGAGAAAATGCACCAGGCTTGCCTTTCTGGATAGCAGAAAGAACTTCCTTGAGTATCGAATTGCCCAGAAAATCAAAAACATGCAATCCAGAGTTCTCTGCACGAATGGAAAACAAAGGCATCTTAGATGCTGCATAAATACAAGTCATATGCTGTGTGCATGCACCAAGTCATGAAGTAATAACGAGAATTTTCAGTGGAACCTATAATTACCTGATGATGATATCTCCAATATAAATTTGCAATCTTTTTCTACGCATTGCTTTATCTGTTGATAATCATCTTCAAGTTCATCAGAAGATGCCCCAGCAACTGCTTTTGCGTAGTTTTGGGGGACAATTTTCTGAATCAACGGGGACACCACTGTTGTACGGAACAGCTCTTCAGCTGACGATGTATTGTCAATAGCAGCATAAGCACGTAGACAGTTGTATATAACTTTCGCATCACGGTGTTCCAAACCATCCACAAAGCAACGCTCCAAGCTACCATCAAGCAGTTTTGTAGCACCTTGGACCCTCTTCTCCATGTTCTCAATAAAAGGGAGGTTCTGTACTGCCATAATGTAACGCAATAAGAATCATAAACATAAGTTGCAATAAAATGTATATGATGCACCAGTTTAGCAACACAGTGAAACCTACAAGTGTGAAACTGAAATTGCTGTAGTTGAGCATGAGATTGTCGAACAAAACTTGCAAAAAATAAAGAACTATAAAGTAGCGAGGTAACTGTCAAGTGCACATGGCCAATTTTTTTCCTAAAATAATTTCGTATTGTAATTTGTGGTTTGGGGTATTGTGATTTCAGTGATGACATGATGAAAACGAAGCATATGATGCGGAATAGCCATATTCATTTTGCTTCGAGCTCCTTTCTCTAACGGGCTTCTCTCAGTAACTGAAGCAAAGAAAGTGCACTTTGAGGTAAAAAGGTTCTATGGACAGACAGTATATGCTGACACAAACCTGTGCATGACTGATGTAGAATTTGAGCCGGTTCATCTCACTCGCGATTCTTTCTAACAGAATGCTTTGTGTTTCTCTTACACCTGTCCCAGCCTCCGCATTTGGCGCCGCAGTGTCATTGCCAGGGTAGCCCTTATCAATGGAAGGAGCTTCAACATTCAGTGAATCAGATGGTGCAGTTGGTAATTCCTTGATCAACTTCTCAACCTAGACAGGGGAAAAAACATTTAGGAACAATAACATAACACCAAGCAAACTTCTAACTACAAATGCAAATGATGAGAATACACCGTGGCATGTATAACATATAGTTGACCGGTTAGCTTCTCAAACAGAAATAATCTCTGGCATACTGTAGGTTATAGCATGCAGGTCTCTGGGTTTTTTTTCATACATATGCATCTAAGTTCAGGGTAAAAAAGAAAATTCAATGCAAAGCAACATATGCATCTAAGTTCACGGTAAAAAGAAAAAAGAAAAATCAATGCAAAGCAACATATGGGTAAAATAAAAAAAAATCGATGCAAAGCAACATATGCATAGTATACAGGTTTCATCCCAACAATGCGCAGCCAGGTGATATATTCGTATGATTTCCAATACCAATCAATTGGTAGGGCTAAATGCAGCACCCCTAAAGTAGTTGTATAATCTAAACCTGAGCTGAAACTACAGGCATTTCAGAACATTTCAGGAAATTTCACAGCGAATTGTCGCGATGGAAGACTGGAGACCCAGATTATCAAACTGGATCAGCCAATGTCTCAAAGAAACAAAGTAAGGAATGCGTGGAGGAACAAGGTACATTAGCACATATTGTAAGCAGGACAGAAGCAGTCTCACAACGGACCTTGGAGACGACGTGCGAGGTGTCGAGCAGCAGCTCGAGAAGCTCTCGCGCGGCAGTGGCCGCGGCCCGCTGCTCGAGCCCCGCCCGGAGCGCCACCAGCGCGGCTGCAGCTCCGGCGCGGAAGCCCGCGACCTTGTCCCTGAGGTCGGCCAGCGGCGCCCGCATCCGCGCGGCGGCGGCGTCGACGCCCTTGAGGCGCGCGCTGAGGCCGACGAAGTCGGCGTAGTCGCGGTTGATGAGGCCGACGAGCTCGGCGCGGAGCGCGGCGAGGTGGGCGCGGAGCTCGGCGGCGAGGCTCTCGAGCGGGACGTAGGAGCGGAGCTCGGCGACGTAGGCGTCCGGGTCGAAGTCGGCGCGGAGGAAGGAGTCGGGCCTGAACCAGGGCGGGTGCGCCTCGATGGGCTCCCCGAAGAGGTCCGTCGCCGGGGCCGGCTGCGGGGGCGCCACGGCGAGATCCGCCATGGCGGCCGGGGGAGGAGGGGTGATCGCTCGGTGCGGCCGCCGGGGGAGGTGGATCTGCGGCAGCGCGCGCGGCGAATTGAGATCTAGTGGGAGACGAAGCCGAGCAGGGGAGGGAGGGGTGGCTGTCTGTGTGCGAGGGAAGGAAGTGGGGAGAGTGCTAACGACTCGAGACGGTGGTTGACGATTTGGGTGGGCTCGCGCCGCGCCGTTGTTGGATGATGGCAAATGGGTTTGGCCCATACTTTTGTGGGCTAGAAAATGGATCGAGCCAGATCCTCTTGATGGGCCTTATATAGCCTCCAGATGGGGTTTGTTCTCTCAACTGCTGAATGGGCCTTTTTAAACGAAACTGCTGAATGGGCTGCGCGTAGAACCTCATCACTCCAACAGGACTGCAAAATCAATCGACAGTCAAGGAACAGCATGCTTTCTCCACAAAAATGGAACGTTAGATTCTTATTAACTTCTTCTCGGAACATAGATAATAAATGGCACACGAAATATATAGCATGCTTTTCCAGCTAGCCGTTCTTTTTCATCTCACGGCGTGAGCTGTTGCTAAACAGCTATCCTATTCTCTACAGTCCACAGAAGCAGAATAGAATGAAGCAGCAGTGAGTGCCAAACAAATTCTTCTTATGAAACGGGGCGGGTGCCATGGCCAGAGAAGTCGTCCACGGTAGTAAAAAAGATTTACACCGTTCGATACGTAATCAATGGTGCTCACAATTGGTTAGAGATGCAACGTAAAAATCGTCCACCCGTCAGTTAGGAATCTGACCGATAAAAAATATCTGCAATTGGAATACTCTGGACTCTCCTCGCATTATCTTTTTATCTCTCGTTTTAGTCTTTTTCTTCGGCGCCTCGTCTTTTTACGGGTGCCGCCCACCCCCTCCTCGGCCATAGACGGCGGCAGACGCGTGAGCGGCGACGCCCGCGGGCGGATGATGGCTCAGTGTGGCGCAGGCTCGTCCCTCACGGGTTGACAGCCATGGTGGCCTGTGGCGCGCCTCCCTCCTTAGCGCGTCGACGGCTGCAGACGGCGGCGACGACGGCGCAGGCGGCGGCGGAGGCCAGGTGCGGCGGCTCCGCGGGGGTGGAAGCCCGTGCCGTCGCGGTAGAGGGAGAAGGTGAAGACCTCGAGGAGCACGCCGGGGTCCCGGTGGAGCGCGCGGTGCCGGCGGAGGAAGCGTCGGAAGGAGACAAGAGCGTGCGGAAGCAGGCGCTGGAGGTGGCGACTCGCGCCAGCGAGGAGCGGGAGGGCATGCGGATCAGGATCTCATTGGGATCTCGCGGGCCGGCTCCTCGACTTTGCCGCCTTTGCTGCCGGCCCCATGCGGCGTGGGTGCGGCCAGCGCGATGCGGCACGGTCGCGACCCTCGGTGGCGGACCGCCACGGCGGCGGCCTGTGGATCGTGAAGGAATTGCAGGCGCTGTAGCGGCCGCTCGCTTGGAGCTTAACTCGATGGGGGCCGTCTCCATCTTCGAGCCATTAGGCAGATCATAGGGGTGGGGGCGAGGGAGGGAGTAGGAATTGGGAAGGAGGAGAGTGTGCCGTGGGCGGCGGCCTTGCCTGCTCATCTCCCTCACACGCACGCAGCTCCACCATCTGCCCATGCCTCCTTCGTGGCCCTGCGACCCGCCGTCCCACCTTGCCGCTTTCCCCCTCTCTTCGATGTGTTGTCTCCTCCTTGCCGGCCTCCTACCTGCAGTGATAGTGTGATACTCTCTGCCACCGGACCCATCCTCATCGGCAGCCACGCAGGCCACTTCACAGCCAGAACCAGTGCCCGTCTCCCCAATCTCCTCACAACTCCTCTGCTTGGCGATGGGAGTGCCACTGACGCCCAGCGCCCCCTCTCCCTCCTCCCTGTGCCATCGGATCGCCGCGG
Organism: Echinochloa phyllopogon; assembly: GCA_033239725.1. Lineage (NCBI taxonomy): Eukaryota > Viridiplantae > Streptophyta > Magnoliopsida > Poales > Poaceae > Echinochloa > Echinochloa phyllopogon. The sequence continues at coordinate 698,105 of BTCW01000009.1, read as the reverse complement.
AAGGGCGCACCGGCGCAGCTGAGTGCCGCCGCTTAAGGCACATCCGGCGATGTTGACAACGGAGAAAACGGGCTGATGGTGGAGGGGAACGAGAAACGACTGCTGATGTAGCTGGTACCTATCTCCATGGCTATCTCCGCCATGGTTCTGTGATTAGCCGTGAAGATACCCAACTTCATCTTCTCCTATAATTGTCCTATTTATCTATCCGATTAGCTTTGATGCCTTCTTTTTGTTATTTTTTCTAAGGTAATGATTGGGAGAGAGGAACTGCATTACTCTGCTGCCACTTTTTCTACAGGTTGGTATGCAAGGCGTGCGCAAGATATTCGATGTATTGCCTCTGTGGCTGTGCATGCGTACAACAGATGGTTCTTTTTTTCGAAACAAAGAACAGATGGTTCTTTATTAGCGTGTTCTTTTGATCTTAATTTGCATGTTTGCAAGATTTGTTAAACATGGTGGACACAACACTTCCATCCTGGCGTGTTCTTTTGATCTTAATTTGCATGTTTGCAAGATTTGTTAAACATGGTGGACACAACACTTCCATCCTGGAGCTCTGGGGCTACATCTCGTGCAATGTAAATGAGGAGCCTTTCTTCAAAAAAAAAAGATGGTAATAAATCTCCTATTCCAAGATATTAATAAAAGAACTAATCTTCCCATCAATAACTGTAGGAAAATCATATAGGTTTGGCTCACATTCTGTTGCCTAAGGTGTGTGGGCAAATAGATCGTTTTTCTTTCCAATTCCAATTAAGCCTTGGTGCCATAAGCCAGCGTGATTTCTCATAGCGTGTAGTAAAGCTTAGCTAAAATGAGCCCCTTGCTCATTGGAGGGCAAAACTCCTTTTTGTTGCACTTTTGAATCTAAATATAGTTTATTAATCTTTTTGGTATTTTTTTTGCCACGATAATGTTTTTGGTTTTTGAAGGTTAGCTTGCCACTGTATGTTTGCGATGTGGGTTGAGTGATGCAAATGGAGATCTTGATCACCTTGCAGCGACACATGCATGCATATACCTATTACCTACATACCTAAATGACTCCTTTTCTGCATGTAACGAGGTATATCGGTGGTTATTTTGATATAACGTATTTTCCAGATTACCCTTGCCACATCGAGACTCATGATTAATGATGGTACATATTTAAGATTAGTTAAAGTTAGAGTTACCCCCTGCATATTTGATAGGAAAACAATGTTCTCTTTCTTACGCTTTTGAAGATGAATGTAGTTCCTATTTTTTATGTCAGATTTCCACTACTGGTTTATAACATGGGTCCTACAATTTCATTGCTGTTGAATGATACACTTGAAGGCTTTGTCGTCTCGATGTACTTACAACAATAGTTGCATATATATGTCTATCTGATTGACTTCTTTCCATCAAGGATAATAGCTAAATACCTATGCAATGTTTTCATAATATATGAACGTTCTCCAAACATTTATATTGTCCACTAATTGAGTACCATTCTAGGGGTTGTGAATTGTACTTGCAAAGAGCAGCAAAGGCAAAAATGAAACAAGAGCTTGGGCATAAACATATATTTTTGTCATCTAAAAGTATACCTTCTGTTCTTACTGAGCTCCACAAATATCTGATGTTGTTTCAAACTATCAGGTTAAGCATACATATTAATGAGCAGCTCATCCTCCTCAACTATGAAGGGCTGGCAAGGAGGTATTGAACCTAATATCTCCCGCACTATTCAAACGAACAATAATTCAGCCATAATCAGGTCTGTAGTAGATTTGTTTTCATTTCCATGGGATACCTGTTACATATTTCAAAAGGCTGGTGCTCAAGTATTTTGCCTGCATCAGTTTTGCTTATTTTCGTTATTTTCATGTGAGCAAACATATTTCTTCTGCACCAGTCTAATGGTTGTATTTGCCTGCAAGTATATTTCCTTCTCAGATCTTTAATTTTCTTTGCAAAATTTGGGTTTCCGGACCCATAAGTGAGTGTACTAGATAATAGAGTTTTAGCTTGAAAGGTGTATGGTATTCCAACCGTATTGTCATAGTATCTAGGTTTTCCAGTTCTCTAAACCTGAAAAAAGTTCATTTCTTTTATCTGTCTATATGGTTAGTCATTTTAATTGTGTTTGAAATATTTTATTACCAACCTCAATCTGTTTTTCCATTGCAAGTCGGGGAATGGAATTCTTTGCATATGAATATACATAGCAAGTTCATCATACAGAAGTTTGAACTTTTGAAGGTCATTGGTTCCGAAAAAAGCTACTCCAGCACTCCAATAAGGTAAAACTTCTCAATTCATCACTTTTGTCATCTGCTGCATCTGTGTTCAGCAACCCTCTGCGACTGAGGCCGAGTATTCGTCTACTCTACACTTACAAAAGACGCTCCTTACAGACAGTGGCACAAGCGATGGTATGTTACTTCTTTGACAAAACTCTTTACTTCTGTAATGCTAGAAGCATATCATATTCCAATATTTTCAGTAGATCCAAAACACTTGACCAATTTAATAGCTATGACACTTTTCTACTTCTACTCTACCAATCCTTCTCATTCACAAGCAAAATCATAACTTCCGATACTCCTGACAATGTCTAGGATCGGCTGCCTGGACCCAGCTTTTGTGACGTCTATAGAAGACAATGACTTAGCTTGTGCTGTCATAGGTGAGTTCAAAACACTGTACACCCCAAATATAAAGCTTATTGATGTCCAGCAAGCAATTCGAAACTAATTAATTTCTGTTACACACAGCCAAATCTCACTCTCTGAACCTTATTTCGTCATCGAATTGCCAACACAAACACCGTAGAATGTCCTCTTATCATATATTTTCCTGAATGCACCAAATTTCTACCTACAACTGCTACGTGGACTGAAAAATTATGGGTCACAAGTATTGCCATGGAATACAAAAGTGGAGGTTACTGTCGTTAGAATCCCAGGTCATTTACGCAATGAAAACACCCTCAAAGCACTATTGGGAAATTACTGTGATATCCAAAGTAGTGTGTGTATTTGTGAGAAGTGGGAATACCTACATCCTCAATGCAGTTATATCTCTTGTAATCCATGATTCCAAACAAGAAAGGGTTACCAAACTGAAGATGGAAATAGGCGAGGATGGACCATCAACTTTGCGACTAAGGAATTGTATCTCTATGATTACGCCAATCTTCTGTAACTACAAGCAAACAATCGCTATGAAGGTACCTGCAAAATCAGTTTTTGCAAAAATCAGACCTATTACCGACTAAATTCATCTTTTGTTCTCCAATGATTTCAAGGTAACCTTCAAACAAGTATTCCCAATGAAGACATTGCACATATTGATGACCCTGCAGATGGTGTTGAACCTAAATGGTCTGGGTACGGTAACATATTTTTCTCTAAAATCTACTCTTGATAGTAAATTCGCCACTGAATTTACTCCCACTTTCTTAGTTATCCCAGTAATCTCCGAAGCTTGCAGCTGCACTTTGTTTTCTGTACGCGCATGTCCAACGATACTAAAGCTATTGATGAAGAAGCAAGATAAGAATAAGTGAATTCTATACCATATCTGTATGGACCTTATGTACTACTACTTAGTTGATGCATCCAAGTTTTAATTAACTGCATTCCCTAGAAGATTGTTTCCCCGTTAACAACATAGGTTGTAGCAGTAATAGTAAACTTCTTTTGTCCTTTTGTAAATTATGTGCCTTTGTATGAACTCTTATGCTGCCAGACCTGCCCCTTGTGGAACTGATGTACAATTACAAAATCTTTGGAACAACTAGATATATATGCCGTCTATGTTCAATGTCTTTACCATATTACAATGTGTAAATGTGCTAAATGGCTACATAATTACATGGTGCGCGCCAGCAAATCACTAGTGAGCAGTGAAGCAATGACGTGTCTGCGGCTGAGATGGGCTCATCGACTCAACTGCAACAGCAACAACCAGTGCTACTCTACGAAGCCGGTATGTAGCCTGAGGATGCAAATGACCCACTGCCCCACAACAAAGTAGTGATGGGGAGCAGCGGCACACAACGACACAAGTTGAAGTGGAATGAATGGAATGGACAGATGCAGCCCAGCACAAGTACATGCGACATCTCTCTAGCCCCTGCCGCACCTTTTTTCTCTACTGAAGAACAGTCAGTCACTGCTCATCTCTCCACTGAAAACAAACATCCGAACAGGCAAACAAAAGCATCGATCAGGCTCACCCGATGCTGGCGATGCATGTGCCGCGCGTTCACGTGCCTCCTGCCCATGACTCACTGATTCGGCCTGCAGTCCAGGTCCAGTCCTAGCTACGGTATGACTGCTGTGTCGGCCTGGGTACGTAGGTACGGGAGGCCATGGCCATCCTTTGATTTCGCGGTGCTCGGGCACATGGCCGGCCGGGAGTAAAAAAGAAAAAGGTAAACCAGGAACGGCGGTTCCTTTGCAAATGATGAAGTTGGTACCGCCCATCACGCGTTTACATTAGCCCTAGAATTACTCACTCCACGTCCACCTGACCATAGGTGTGAACATTGTGGAGCGCATGCTTTAATCCACTTAGCTATACATCTATGAATCTGATCGTATTGATACGCTCTTTGACATGCATGCATGCCTCACTTGGAGCTCTCCATAACAGAGACAAAGGAGAATATGATCCACGAGTTAGAAAAATATAGTAACCCAGCATTTTTCTGTTATAAGCTACTATTTACTATCTTATTTTGTTGTGACCATTTGCCTTATTTAAATATTTATTACAAATATAATAAAAATACTTTTAAATAATAAAAGGTCGCAAATAAAATAAAACAATACTTGAATATATATTTTGAATAAGACGGATTATTGTGAACAAAAATTAATAGTGAATAGTAATTTGATACATAGAATAGATGCCAAAGCTAGCGAACCATGATAAATTTAGGAGTCTGGGCGTCCAAATCTAAAGTTGGGAGAACTAACTTGACATTTGCAGGGAATAAGTTTAAACACTGCTGGTACAATTTATACGGATTAAAAAAACAGAGACCCGAACGAATCACGCGCTTGACCGGTAGCAAATGATTGGTGAAACTGCTGTAGTATTCAAGTGGGCAGGGGTACTTTACTTACTACTCCGTAGTTGAGGCTGGAAGCGCACAAGCACGAGAATAGAAATAGATCCTCTCCCACATGCTCCCAACTTATTCTACGCACAGCTGTATTTTGTGTTGAGCAAAAGCACATGAGCCATCCCCGCTGTTGGTTTAACGCGTGTGTGCAGCAGGAGTATTTGGCAATAAAGCTTGGGTTTTGGAAGCAAATAAAATGAACCTGCCATACCATATACTCCTGCTTAGCTAGCTGCTATGCGCATCAACCTGCCCGAAGGAACAACTAACAACGTGTTTATGATTGGAGTCTTTTTTTCGATTTGATAATTAAGTATAATCGAGCTAGCTAGGGTGCCTAGCTAGGCAATCAGCAGCCGTAGATCTATTTCTCTTATCACCGCTGCTTTCCTGGTTATGGAAGCCAAGCAGGCCGGTGACCTGCAATTCAAGAAAAGGTGGCGATTCTTCCTGCCGTCGTCGATTACTCTCAACGTCCAGCCAGGCACCGTCGTTGGCTAGGTCGTCGCCAGGCATTTCGCCCATCGATCGACACAATATACTGATGCCAGAACTAGTAGTCACCCTTGTTTGCTGCAGACCGACCATTGCTAAATGCTAATCATCCTCTCCAAGAAAAAAAGAGGGAGAGATGAGGTAGTTGCATGCACTGCTAAAGGTTGCCACACTACTGTCTCAAGTCTTTAACACCTGATGAACAGCAACCTGCTGTCCACTTTACCAAGGCCGGTAGTTAGAGCCTTGCCTGAAATACTTATAATAATTATTGTCCAGAGAGGCTGGTCCAGGCTAAGATAGGGATTTCCCTTTTTTTTTCTACTATAAGCCCCTCCCTAAGCAGAGTGTTCTAGGACTCCAACTGTCCCAGCCCCTAAATTTTGACAAGGTGGTGGTATTGCATAATGCTGCTGGGTAGGCTGCTAGGGCCATGTGCAAACAGCTACATGCACCTTCCCCTTTATCTTTCTTTTTCCTTTGGTGCAGCTGGTATAGCACTGCACCACTGTATTACAATTTACAAAGAGAACTAGTCCTAAATCGTTTCGTTTTGTGGTAGCTGCATCATCCATGTTGCTCTCCCGCCAATGATGACCACTAGCTTGTATCGGTATTTGACCGCTTTAATCGGTCTGTGTCGGTGTATCTTGCCGTGTGCATGCACAGAATCCAAACAGCATATGTGTGGTAGTACATACGCGCGTTGGCAGCCTCATGCCCCTCATGTATGCACGTCTGAGGTCGCTGAATGAAGAAAGAAGGAAGCTTCCAAGTCAAACCCAGCGAACATGTGCCCGTTTAGCTATGGTCCACTATTCATGTTGCAGCGTGATTTACGGTGCGGAATCAGGCACACTCATCACGTCATGCAGTTTACTTACTTGAGAAGCTTTTATTTCTCTCTCGTCTACCAACCCTGGCAAGATTCGGTGGACAAACAAAAAAAAAGAACTGGCAAAGAGGCACAGCACAACACAACGAACTTGACCGGTGCAGGCACAAGTACACGTTGGGTTAGGAGAAATGAAAAAGGCAGGCAGTTTGGTGCAAGTCTTTGAACTGATTTGCATTCCACCGTCGGAACAGGTCGGGGCCACCACCGACGGCCCATACCATACCATACCGAACCCCACGGCACGGTGGCGCCGGCCTTGCCTGGAAGAAGCGAAGCATTCTGAGCTGAGGAGTCGCCAGGAACCAGGCAGGGCCGGCCGTCAGACGATGCTTGCTGGATGATGTGTCCTGTCGCCCCGCTGCGCTAACCCCTGCTTGCCTCCTCTTCTTTTTTCTCTCTCTCCCCCCGCTGCGCCGCGCCGCGCCGCGACATTTGTTTCCGTTTGCGTTGATTATTACGATTATTACTCTACTCCCTTCCTTCCCTGGCTTCTTCTTTAAATCCCCTTTGCCTTTGGCCTTGGCCGCCCCCTCTCTCCCCTGCTTCTTCTTCTTAAAAGCCTCCGGCCCTTCCTCAGCTCGCCGACTCTACAAACACCAGGAGGGAGGGGATCGATCGAGGCATCCCACCTCGTGGAGTCGAGTCCTTCGCCACCACGATGAAGGGCGGCGACGTCAGCAGCATTAGCCCGCTGGTCTCCTTCGTCCTCGGCGCCGCCATGGCCACCGTCTGCGTCCTCTTCTTCGTGTCCGCCAGCCCCGGCCGCCGCCTCGCCGACATCTCCGCCTTCACCAACGGCAACGGCACCGCCGCCGCCAACAACCTGCAGGGCGGCAACGCCGGGGTGGCCGACGGCAACGGCGAGGCCGCCAGCGCCACCGCCGCGCCCGCGCCCGCGCCGGTCGAGGTACGCCCCACGCGCTTGTTCCCCTTCAATTCCCGCTTGTCTTCGACGATCAATTCCGTCCTCAAATCCCGACGATGATTTACGAGCCAACACTATATATGTTTGATCATCATCGGACTACAGATACACTCTTCCTCCTCAACAAATCGATCACTCGCTACTAACATCAATCAATCAATCAACCATTTCCAACAACAAATTAACCCCTCCAATTTCGCGACAAAAAAAAAAATGGATACACCGTATATTTTGGATGCTCGCCCAAGGGAGCAAATAATACTCTGCTTCCGCTTCAGGATCATACGTATTTTCTTCCACCGTTTCTCGATCATGCTAACAGCTAGCAGTGCATGTTTGGGGGGTTTTGATTTGAAAAGGAACAAAAAAAAACAATCTCGTCTCGTGGGTGGAGCCGGTAGTGGACTAGTGGTACCATGTTCCTACTACGTATTTTTAATTTCAAAAATAGTAGTAAACCCAGTCGAGACTCGGGAGATTCATGCTCATCCATCTGTATATACACATACGTGCTTCAATCATCAAGCAGTCTGTTGAATAGAGAAACGCACGCATAATTAATAAACGCGGCAAGGAAGAATCCCCTTTGAACAAGTTACGTCGCCTGACGGCGACCGCGTAACAAAAGCGAGTGTAGTTTATTGGCCAAAGTCTATATATTCCAAAAGCCTAGAGACCAGCTCACGTCTCTAGGCTAATCCCTTTCGTCGCTCTCCTTGGATGGAGGCTACCTCTGCTTCCTTTCTTTTGTGTATCTCTGTCGCTAATTAACCACTTTCCCGTCTCCCCATGAACCATCCATCCATCACGATTAGTACTAGTATACCCTCATCATTTGTCGCCTTCTTCTCAGTCCACATGTTGTTTGCAGATGACACGAACAAAAGAAAAAAGGTTACTAGCGAGTGAGTCACCACATGACTTGTTACCAATCCCAGATGGTTCCTCGCAAAAACTTTTGTCCTCCCCACTGCTGGTGCTGGCCTGCTACTGTCGGCATATATGGCATGCTTTTACTACACCACCACCCACTGCTGCAACGTGTCCGTCCACCGTCTCCTACTTCTGACGGGCCCACGTGGCCGGCCTTGGGAAACCGCTCATTAGTCGAGGAGAACCCCCATTCGTGATCAACGGCCCATTTTCACACTCACGTCTCCTTGTTGTTGTAAGTACAATTCAACAACAACGAAAGAAAAAAGAGGCATGGACGCGTTTCTGACCGACGCGCATGAACTACTTTTGTACATGGATGGCACATGTATGTGATGAACACAACAGCGCAAGTACAGCGAGAATGCATGGCTTTCCTCAGTTTGATTTGCTAACTGCTGGTAGCTGCCAGCAGCTACCTCACCGTATAGTATGTAGTTTCGTATTCTACTAGCTAGTACTACCCACCACCTACCGGATCCACCATATACATCGCCAGCAGCTGAGCAGATGCAACTGTTGACGCACCGTACCTAATGGCGTTGTATACCGTGAACGTGCCCAACAGTGCGACCCCATCCGCCCAACCACCGCTGATGCACTCCCATTTCGGTAACCTGGCTTTATTCACCTGTCAGATCACATGCCACGCCCACACCACAGTCCAATCCAATCAGTACCGGATTACGTACTACTTTCATGTCGTATCGACATCTTAATAACAGAATTAGTACGTTGCAAGTTTATATTTGGTCATTATTAACCTTGGCACCCAACAAACTAAACGTGCGCGCACTCCGATGATGACTGATCCAGCTAGGCACGAGCAAATGATCATCAATAATAACTAACAAATGATGCATGCAGGCCCCTTCGCCGTGGGGCGACCTGGAGGAAGTGCTGCGTCGTGCGGCGACCAAGGACCGGACGGTGATCATGACGCAGATCAACGCGGCGTGGACGCGCCCGGGCTCCCTGCTGGACCTCTTCTTCGAGAGCTTCCGCAACGGGGAAGGCGGCGTGGCCCGGCTGCTGGACCACCTGGTCATCGTCACCATGGACCCGGCCGCCTACGAGGGGTGCCAGGCCGTGCACAAGCACTGCTACTTCCTCCGCACCTCCAATGGCGTCGACTACAGGTCAGAGAAGATGTTCATGAGCAAGGACTACCTCGAGATGATGTGGGGACGCAACAGGTTCCAGCAGACCGTCCTCGAGCTCGGATACAACTTCCTCTTCACGGTCAGTAAATGTTCTCTTTCTTTGCTTTAATTATTGCTAGCTGCTCTGATTAACAAATATATCTTCAGTTCAATTCGTTGCATACCAATAGCATGGATGGCACCTGTCTCGATCCCTGCTGGTAATATAAAACCATGCGCTGCGTCCATATACACGGACGAACGAGCATGTCATGTCGGCGTGTTGATCGAGTTAGTTACGGGGTTCTCATCATCAGCAGTGGTTGTTGAACAATCCGGTCCTGCCTGCCTGATTGGTTAGTTTTGAGGTAGATGCTGCATGCGCTGCTCAGCTTGGACTTTGAAAATGTCTTCCATCCGCGCATGCAGCAGCGTGATGCATGATTGCTAGCTGTTGAGAGGCGGCTACGCACGAACCTTTCGTTTTGCCACGTTGATTCTTGATCGAGCTGACAGATCATCGATACTACTTGTGAGGAGGCGCTGGGCCGCTGGCTGCTTCTTTCAAAGATTATTCCAGCCTTGCAACTAGACACGGTGGTGTAACTTTCTTCTTCTGGACGGCTCGCTTGACGGCGATTGGTGGCGCCCGCCGTGACGACCGCGAGTCCGACAGGGAGCGCTAAAATTCCTTGTCAAGGATTATGAACATCAGCTGGTCGCCGCCCTGACACTTGGAAATCTATCGTTGCCGACGCAAGAAGAATAATCAGAGTAGTTGTATATATATATATATATATTTAGCAGGCCGGGCTACTAGTTTACTGATGGAGAAATTTACTAGCCAATATATTGACTATGAATGCATAAAATATATCTAGCTAGTACAGTAGCTAGTATTTAGCTGCAGCACTACTTACTTTACTTGATTTGATATATATAAAAACTAATCAACGAAGTTATATATACAATTGGTTGCAGGACGTGGACGTGATGTGGTTCCGCGACCCATTCCGCCACATCTCCATGGCGGCGGACATCGCCATCTCCAGCGACATGTACCTGGGAGACCCCTACAGCCTGCGCAACTTCCCCAACGGCGGCTTCCTGTTCGTGCGGTCGTCGGCCAAGACCATCGACTTCTACCGCGCGTGGCAGCAGGGGCGGTGGCGCTTCTTCGGGAAGCACGAGCAGGACGTGTTCAACCTGATCAAGCACGAGATGGCCGGCAAGCTCGACCTCGCCATCCAGTTCCTCGACACCAAATACATCAGCGGCTTCTGCCAGCTCAGCAAGGACCTCAACAAGATCTGCACGCTCCACGCCAACTGCTGCGTCGGGCTGGGAGCCAAGCTCCACGACCTCCGGGGAGTCCTCGACGTCTGGAAGAACTACACCGCCGGCACGCCCGACGAGCGGCGCGCAGGGAAGTTCCAGTGGAAGCTCCCGGGCATCTGCATCCACTGATCGATGGATCGATGAGCAGGCTGCATTGAACCTCTGCACTCTGCTGGCTAGAGCTATTAGGTCTGATATGATGATCCCATTCATTCGATCGATCGGCCGGTGCAGTACTGGATCTGTATGTATGTGCAGGTACGGCGAGGCCAGTTCCAGCTAGCGCATATATGCATGCATTCGGGTGGCTGCTGGCTGGCTGGCTGCCCGGTCACATTGTTACTTTTTGTCCATTCTTTCTCTGCTGCTGCTTCTTGGGGTGTAAAGTTTAAGGAGATTCAAGAGGGATAGGTTTCATTCTTTTGATTTGTGGTGGAAGATAGGTAGAACCGAGAGATGGGTTAAGTTATACTGCTCCTCCTTATGTATGTACACAGCACAGCTTATATATATACAGACTAAATATGTATCTTTTGCTCTATCTGCTCCTGTAAAGATGGATGCAACGGTGCCTGTTGATTGAGATCAAATCCATGCTTCTCTTTCTTTTCAGATTTAATAATGCTTCTCTTTCTTTTTATATTTATTAACAGTGCTTCTCTTTCTTGGTCCATCAGAGCAAAGGTTTGTGCTTGACCAAACTAATATGTCTGCATGCAAATGCAATTCTGCACAGAGATGATGAATGAGTTGCAGTTGCAACCTCGTACCAAATTCACATAGGCCACAGTTTTTTTTTTGAGAAACCGGGTTTCTATTTCACATGAATTTCTGGTAGTTTACATCATACAACTTACAAAGACATCTTTGGAAAAATAGAAAATTGCAAACAAGTCCTTGTAAGAAGCTCCCGGTCGTTCTCGCCGCCGGCGGCCGGAGGAGACGCCCTGAAGCCGGCCACCTTCCCGACGAAGCAACTTCAAAGTTTTGTAATGGCACCCAGAGTAGCGTATCGGAGAAACCAACATGCCGTGAAACCGTTGATTGAGCAGGCCGATCTGGATGGCCAGAAGCCATTCCTTCGCCGGTGTAGAAGAGGTCTGAGGCCTCGCATAACTGTGGCGGCGGGCACACCTCGGCCGTCGACATCGAGGTGGACGAGGCGTGCGCGTGCTGGCGCCTCCTCCTCGTCCTCCAGCTCCTCTGGCACGCCCGCCTCCTCGTCCTCCAGCTCCTCGCGGGGACGACTGAAAGGACCTTGATGTCACCTAGAGGGGGGGTGAATAGGTGAATCCTGCAATTTACAAACTTTTTCACTCAATCAGTACTAAAACCGGTCAGACCGGTTTCCAAAACCGGTCAGACCGCTTTGCCCGGGGGAAAGCGGTCAGACCGCTTTGCCAAAGCGGTCAGACCGGTTTTCAACAGAGAAAACCGACTATGTGAAATTAACCCCCTCTACGAGTTCTAGCACAAACCAAACTTGATGATGAGCTCTTGTAGATGATATCAAGCAGGTTCACTAAGTCCCTGCACACAATTAGAACACACCCAAGTAGATCGAAGCGGAAGCGAATGTATATGCTAGAAATGAACTTGTGAAGGTAAACAAGAGACAAAGATATGTTTTCCCGAAGTTCGGACTTCACCGCTGCCACTAAGGCTGTCACAAAGACACGATGAGTCCTAGTCTCCGTTGAGGGCCTACGAAAGGCGGGCTTATCCACTCCAAGCCACTTTCCTCGGTATCACTAGCTTTTGGTCCTTTTCCACGAAGGAGGCAAGACCAGCCCTTACAAACAATCCGTGGCTTACCACAACCAAGGTAGCTCACCGGCGACGCCTAGCCGTCTAGGAGGATCACCTCCAAGAGTAACAAATGCTTCGCTTGATGCTTGGCTTCACCGGAAGTGCTCAACACTAAGGATATGCTCACTATAGCTGATATGAACTATCAATTGCTATCTATTGCTCACAACCCATACATCCCTCAACCCAAAACCAAAGATATGAATAAATTCAATCAACTCTCACAAAGAGAGGTTTGGGGAGAGCTTGCTGGTGCTTGAAATAGCTTTGGACGACCCACAAAGGATATACAACCAGCCCCCTCAAAGGAGAGGGGTATGGGGTATAAATACCCCACACAACCAAAACTAGCCGTTATAGCCGTTGGAAACCGGTCAGACCGGTTTACGAACTATACTAGCCGTTACACCTGTCAGGGCCCCAAACCGGTCAGACCGGTTTCCCAAACCGGTCAGACCGGTTTGGGTGAGCTGAGCCCCCAAAGCCCAAAAGCGGTCAGACCGCTTTCCCAAACCGGTCAGACCGGTTTGGGTGGGCAAAGCACCCTAAGTCCCTAAAGGACTTCTCTCCAAAGATTATTTTATTTGGGTTGAACTAATGAGCACTTTTTGGTGTATGCCAAGACAACTAATGTTGCATCCCTCTTTATAGTACGGCATTCCTAAACTCAAGATTAAAACAATAAATGTAAACTACCACTTGAGCTTGTAGATCTTCATTGATGCCATACTTGATCATTATCACCTTGATGGCTTCAACATTTCATGTCTTATTGAGCAAATCCAATGTTGAGCTTCATGACTTAGAATTTTCATTGCATGAACAATTCATAAGTCATTCCATTAAATGATCACTAAAAGATTAGATGCTTCGCATTGCTTCACTTGATATGGCTTGATCGACGTATAGAACCCAAACTAAGATGTTAGACCTTTCCACCAAACAAAGTCCCTCGGCTACAAGACCAACTTGCCCTTCACCTTGTTAGGAACGTCACTCACATCTAGCTTGATCCCTTCCGTCCTCTCTTGCCAAATTAAGCTTTGCTTTGCATTGCATCATCATGAAATCCACATTGAAATCCAAGTCTCTTCAAATATTTTTTATCCCAAAACCTTTGACAAGTATCTTATCAAGTGAGACCAACTAATATGCTTAAGTCCTTGTCTCACTTGTCATTTCCAATCACTTTGTCATTTTATGACTTAGTTGCACGGGATGATTACTACGAGTTTGCTTTCTTGTCTATTATGTCAACAATGAGCTTTTATTCTTCAACAATCATATTCTTTGAATATCCATAACAATAGAAACCTGCTCATATGCTTAAGCAAACACGTTAAATAACTTAATCATGTTGTCATCCAAAATCACCAAAACATATAAGTGCCTAGATGCACTTTCAATCTCCCCCTTTTTGGTGATTGATGACAACATGATTAAAGCTTACAAAAAGATATTGAATTTAAGCTCTAGATGACTAAGATATATGATGAGCTCCCCCTCAATATGTGCATTGAATAGAATTTCAAAAATTCGGCCTCAAATGCCAAATTCACATATAATCAATAAAAAATGAGAGCTCCCCCTATATCTTAGCATCCAACATGTGCAACAAGTTTGTGTGACAATATAAAACAATGTGTGGTGCATATGACATGTATAGCACTCAATAAAACAAGAGAATCACATTCTTGCTGTCACGGGCCAAACCGGTCAGACCGGTTTGGGAAACCGGTCAGACCGGTTTCACCCCGCTGCCATGGGCCAAACCGGTCAGACCGGTTTGGGAAACCGGTCAGACCGGTTTGGGAAACCGGTCAGACCGGTTTCACCCAGACAGAAGCATATGTGAAACAACATTGCATCAAACAATACATGAGTATCACACTAGCAAATGGTCACTTAGAATATATAAATGAGTTCATCACACAGAGTAGCACACATTACAAGTTCTCAAGTCCACAAAGAGATAAAGATCGAATTTATTACAATTCAAATGACTACAAGATCAGATCAACTAGATAAGCTTTAATCCATTCTTCTCCCCCTTTGTCATCAATCATCCATAAAAGGGCCTGGAGAAGCTTGTAGTCACGCTCCCATCATGCATCCACTTCTCGCCGCTAGAAGGTCGGGCTATGATCATCTGACGAAGAAGTGGTAGTCCAATGAAAACCTTCACTCAAGTGAATGTGTATGTGTGATAATATGGAGTGATTCGGATGTACTAGCCATGGAATTAAGATAAAGATGTGCTTTACATACCATGACTAGGAGCAGAAGTAGGTCCAAAAAGAGAAGCTGCTGCCTGTGATGCAAAATCTCCGGGAGATGGAGATGGTGCACTCGAAAACTGAACTCCCGCCATAGATGAACCGGTGACACCATATGCATATGAAGAAGATGGTAGTGTCGCTGCTGCATATGATGGACCAGGCGGTGCAAATCCAAAAGAGGAACCAAATAGATCACCCTTTGAGGTAGGCATGTAAGGCATGGTTTCTGGAGCACCAACTGACTGTGAAGGTGGTGGCGGAGGCTGCGAACCCGATCCAACATGTCCATAACCAAAAATATCACCATACTCCTCAAAATATCCCGTACTCATGTGATTTGTCATAATGTCTCTAAGTGGAGGAATCTCTGGTAACTCAAGCGGTGGTGAAATAGGAGATGGAGGATCATTTGGACTCAAAACGGCGCGCAGTTTCTTGAACTCATCACGAGTCTTCTTATTTTCAATTCTCTGCTGCCTAATGTCAACTTGAACATCCCTTTGGCCTTTACAAATGCCTGTGAACATAGAGATGAACTTCCGTATGGGAGAGGTCTGTCCTGCTGACCGAGTCCCGCTGCCAGACCCAAACCGGTCAGACCGGTTTGCAGAATCGGTCAGACCGGTTCTGGCCTACAGCGGAGTCTGCTCCTGTGGCTGCTGCTCTTGATCACCGCCGGCTGCCGCATCTGCATCTGCTGGTTGAGGAGAAGGCATTCTGAACTTGTGTGGCACAGGAGGATGTATTGGCTTGTGTTGGGTATCCTTTTGAATCTTCAAACTTGTAACCCTCTCAATAATAAACATAATGAACGGGCTATAGGCACAAATTTTCTGAGGACTCTCAGAAATAGACTTGATCTCATGCCAAATGAAGTCAGCAACACTGAATGGAGGTGTCTCCTCTCCAATCCTCAGATAGTACATCAAATTTCTCATGAAAAGCGAAATATCCGAAGTGTTGCCATCTCTAGGTGTGAGTGTCTTTCGTAGCAATCTATAAAGTGTCCCATAATAAGTGTAAAGACCACTCACCTTTCCCCAACTGCCACGCTGATCATGGGGATACATGAACTTAATTTCTGATGGTTCCATAACTCCACGGTCATGTATCCTGACAATGTCATCACTCTCATGTCCAACTCGAAGAATGGAAGCAAAATCAGAAAATGTGACATGATATCGCTGACCCTCTGTCATCCAATGCATGGCTCTTTCTTGTGTGCCATCCTCTTGCTCATAGTAACCGAAAAACACAATAGCATAGAACTGAGCAATGACTTCCTTGTTCCAACTATGCTTGAAGCCCATGAGATGCTTTATCCTCTTTTCTGAACATACTCTGATGATCTCATTAAAGACTGGGTTGTCATGCTTTCTCATATAATCCCAATCCACGTACTGTGCATCTGATGTGATTTTGGTCTTCTTCATGATAGCTGTGGCATAGAAATCCTACTGAAAAAGAGTCCAAAACCGGTAGTCGGTTGCTGTCCTATCCACACCAAGTGGACTAGTCCTCCTCAACCTCCTAACCACATCAGTCATCCCACTGGCAAGATAATCAGTGACTCTCCTGCTAGCTGGGCCAGTGGGTCGGCAAATCTCTAGCACAAGAGGGGCATTCTCATCAATATCATCTTCAGCCACCTCTTCCTCATAATCACCTGCTGCCATCTCCTCATCAGCATCATCATCCGCCGGCTGACCATGGCGGTACTCAACCCTGAAACTCTCATCCTCAACCTCATCATCAGTGGAATTTCCAACTACATCCACCTCCTCAATTTCTTGATCAGCTGTTCTCTTTTCCCTTCTAGGTCTCAAGGCTCTACCACTTGCCGTACCCGAGCTACTGCCTCCAGGTGCATCAAATTTGCTCTTCTTAATTCTCTCGGCATGTGATCCTTTAGGCATCTTCACTGTCCTTCCTGGGTCCACAAGGTGACACACAAAGTATCAATATCCAGGAGATAATTGATCAAAAAAAAAATTTGAATGGATAGAGCACATTCAACAAGATTTGATCCAGCTCAGCACAAAACCGGTCAGACCGGTTACCCAAACCGGTCAGACCGCTTTTGGTCTGAGCTGGGCCAACTCGAGTTGATGATCAAAAATGGACAGATAAAAGTGATATAATTGCCCAGAAATAGATTAGATAAAGTATGGAATGGATAGAGAGCACCAAACAAGTTTTGGATCAGCCCTGGGCCAAACCGGTCAGACCGGTTCTGGGAACCGGTCAGACCGCTTTTGCCTGGGCTGAACCAAAACAAGTTTGGGATCAATCTGGACAGCTTATGATCAGGAATTTGGACAAATATTGCAATTCAAGCTATCCCTAGTCCATATGTGGGCCAACACGGTGCAGAACAGGGACTTGGGCCCTCACTGCCCAAACCGGTCAGACCGGTTTGCCAAACCGGTCAGACCGCTTTGCGCAGTGAGGGTGCAAATCCTCGTTGCGCAAAATGTAGCCAACCAAATTGATTCATCTCTTAGGGATAGGTTCCTAGACATGCCTGAAGATGTTCTACCGAAGGGTTTTCCAAGATATGCATTGAGCTCAAAGATCGGGCGATGGGAAGATTTGAATACCTTGAGAACCAAGAACTCGAGAGAGATGAAGATTTGAGTGCACAACTTGATGGGGAATCAATCTAGCAGCCTTGGGGCACTCCAAATCCAAGAAGAAATCGACTTTTCCTTGGTTGAAACTCCAAATCGCCAAGGGGGCGCCTTTGCTCGGTGAAGAACAGGAGAGAGAGAGGCTGGGGAATGAATGAGTATGGTAGGAGAGAGAGGGAATCACGGGTGGCCATAAAACGCATGGCCCACCCCCCTGGGCCAAACCGGTCAGACCGGTTTGGGAAACCGGTCAGACCGGTTTCTCCCAGGGGGTGGGTTCTGCCAGAAACATCGGATCTTCCGGGAATTTGTCGAATCTTCTGATGATTTTCGGATCTTCCGGGAATTTGTCGAATCTTCTGATGATTTTCGGATCTTCCGGGCCAGAACCAACTCGAGACAGAGCTACTCGGAACTTCCTGTCGGATCATCCGTCACAAAGTCGGATCTTGCTTTAAAACTGTTCCAAGACAAGCTCCTTTGAACTTAGAAACCATTATGGTGAAATTTGGCCATCAAAACTCCAAAAATTTCCACAGAAAGCTTCACTCAGCTGCTTGGGCCCAAACCGGTCAGACCGGTTTTGGGAACCGGTCAGACCGGTTTACCCCAGGCAGCTAAGCCTAGTCCAAAATGGTGGAAATGAGATCCAAAACTTGTTTACTTGATCTGAGAGTGTTTGTGATAAGAATGTTCTTCAACTTCTCAAGATTGTCCATAGAAATGATAAGATTTCCAATAAAACAAATTTCTTTCGTTTCTTCCCAAAAAAATTGGGAGACAAAAGATAGATAAAGGATTTTATGGACTTGAGAGAAATCTCACTATTTGTGACTAGCCATCAATCAAGCAAGTTTAACAATAGTCACAAATAGATCGACCAAGGTCAAAAGACCAAAGACACAAAGATTTTTTTAAAAAAAAAACACAACCTAGCATGCTAGTTGAATTTTACAAAAACTATCCTATGTCACACAAGCACATCCACGTATATTAAGCGCACAACGACATTAACATACTTAGCTTGCACCATTCACCAAGAAGATGTTAACTAAATATATAATGGACGCATGAGAGCTTAATACATTTGCATGTACATGCACACACTAGCATGACAAAGGGCCTAGATGCACAAGGTAAAAACTAGTTCATAGAAAACATACCTTAGCCTCTAGTAGAATGTGTTGTGCAATATTATCAATTTTGTCATATGAATTCTCTAATGATATAAACCAATTGATCAACATAGAGAGAAAACGTTAATGTGCACAACACATGATTTCATAATCAATGACTTTGAAATAAAGCATGAAAGACATAGGTCATTAATCATGAAGTTACATAATATAGATCAAATTCCTTATTTTAGTGCTTTTGAGATTAGCAAGGATTCACATGCACTAATATTGAAAGATTAAACCATTTAAGGAATTTAGTGCTATACTATGTTGAGTTGACAAAACACAAATTGAGATCAAGATTCATGAAGAGAATGACTATCGTGTTACCGTCATGAATCACAAGATGATTTGACAACTCCAATTGAGAGAAGTATTCTCACACCATTGAGACTACAAGTTCACTAAAAGAAAATGTTAGTCTCAAGGACACAAATATTGAAATAATCTCCCCCTAGATATGTGCATCATATGTAGACAATATGAGACATGCACTTTGCCTTGTGAATGACATGGAGGGGATTAATTCAATAAATGGTCAAGTCACACAAAAATCACTTAAAATTAATTATGCCAAGTAATTGCACAAAATGAAGTATTAATATGGATAGCATATGCCAAGAATGAGAAATTTATGAAATGAAATACTTGAATCTTTATTTCTCACTCAAATGGTCAAGTTCCAACACCCTGAGCCAAACCAGTCAGACCGGTTTGGGAAACCGGTCAGACCGGTTTCTCTCAGGCAGAGGCAGCCAAACCGGTCAGACCGGTTTGGCCAACCGGTCAGACCGGTTGTGCCTCGGATCTTCCGATGGATCATCTGGCCATGAAAAGTTCACCACAGAGCCACCCGGATCATCTGGTCGGATCTTCCGGCCTCAGTGTCGGATCTTGTGTGGTATGCCCTGAAAATGATATAAATTTGCTCCACAGAAGAGCAATTAAACATACCACATTTCATATGCTTAAAATATTAATCAAACACTTCATTTAACAGGAATGTGCTAAAGTTGCAGTTGCCTGGGCCAAACCGGTCAGACCGGTTTGGGAAACCGGTCAGACCGGTTTTGCCAGGCTTGTACCAATTGGCGTGGATTTCCGATGTTGATTCACATTTCGTCGGAGCTTGATCCACTGCAACTAAACACAATACTGCTCTACTAGAGAGCCATTAAAAACATCACATGGCATATATGAATTGAATTCAAGAAATTTAGTCTAAATCACTATCAAGTGTCACAAGTTAAACACTTAGAAACACTTGATCCTACAAAAGGTACTAGTGACTTAAACTTTATCAATTTAAGCACAAAGTGACCGAGATGACATTGGGTGTAGAGTTTCGAGCGGAAGCAACTTTTCTTGGCTTGCTAGTTGATCATTGAAGATTGTCATTCAAGCCAAGCTACCAATGCATCTCATTGTCCCTACAATCTCATCAAGCACACTTTGGTACCCAACTCGTGTTGGGTCCGATGTTGTTAGTCCAAATTTGCTTAGGAACCCGAAATGCTCTTGTGCCACACTTTGGTGAACCAATCACCTTGGAAGCACAAGGGGCATTTGGAGAGTTTCCAAGCTTCACATGTATAGAATGGACAATGTCGGGTTTAATAGTTTTACCATTAGGACAATCATTACCAAGATGTCCTTTTTCCCGACATGTGTAGCATGTCTTGTGCTTGATGTTGATTGCCTTCTTCTCGTGTTGCTCGGTAGCCAATTCTTCCTTGAATTTTGCTTGGGCTTTGAGAAATCCTTTGTTGAGCTTTATTTGAGGCTTCTCTTGTTGTAGTTCCTCCTTGCTTGGACAAGAGGCAACTTGATGCCCTTTCTCAAAGCAACCAAAGCATCTTCTCTTCTCCATATTTCTTTGTCTTTTGGAGAGAATTGGCTTGTCTTCTTTCTTGGTGAAGCACTTGGCATGAGCCAACTTTTCACCATTGCCTTGATCTTGGCTTGTGTTGAGCTTGACTTGATGAATGTAAGAGCTTTGCACGGTTGATCCCTTCTCAAGCTTCTTCACCATGGATTCACGGTTATCTTGAGAAGGTTGTGCATTGCTCTCCTTTGCAATGAGGTTATCACAAGACTCTACACACATTACATCATACCAAGATCGTTTTGCTTGGGAGCAACACGGGTTAGCACATGATAAATTATATTGAATTGGAGAACATGTGCAAATATGTGTTTGAGATTCAATAGATTTTAGTGAAGCAACCATAATCTCATGAGCAATATCTAAAGAAGCATATGATTCTACAAGTTCTTCATGAGAACACAAAAGTTCATCATGAGTCACTTGTAGCATCTCATGCTTGCTAACAATTAATTCCAAGTTTAGCTTGAGCATTTTATTTTCTTTTTCTATGGAGGCCAATTTAAGTGCATCACAAGTATAACCATCAACAATTGCATCATACTTACAAACCAAAGCGACGTTTGAAAGTTTGACTTCCTCAAGCTCTTTGATGAGAGCTTGGATAGTCTCATCCTTTGAGTTTTCCGCCTTCTCTTCTTCTTTGGACTTGTTAAGCATGAGTACTTCATCTTTGGACGATGATGTAGCTTGTGAGCTTGATACTTTTCTTGCGCGGCGTCGACCTCCCTTCTTGTGGCCAGTTGCACGCTTCCTGCCCAAACCGGTCAGACCGGTTTGGGAAACCGGTCGGACCGGTTTCTGCAGAGAAGCGGCAGCTGAGCCGTCTTCCTCTTGTGGCTCTACGGCGGTTGTCACATGAGGCTTGGTGCATGTGTTTGTTGATGTTGTGCACTTCTCATGTGACTCGGCTCTTGTTTGGTCTTGTGTGTCGCTTTTGATGTTGGAGTATAGCTTCTCAATTCGAGCCCAAATAAGATGAGCATCGAATAGAGTTGCTTCATCTTCTAGAATTGATTCTCTAACTTCATCACTCACAACATCAAATAAGAAGTTAGCGACATGAGCGTTGAGTTGAAAGCAATTCATTTCGTCTTCGGTTGGATTGGACACACTCCAATCAACGTTAGGACGATCAATGCCTTCAACTACAACTCTCTCTAGAGTAGGACTCATAGTCCTAAGATCATTAAGCACATTACAAGACCATATTGAATAATTTGAGCCGTCACTAGCTAGTGGCTCATATGTTACCTCACAAGTGGTCGACATCTTTCCTCACGGCGGTTAAGCTTGGATGTGAGGCCAAGCTCTGATACCAATTGAAAGGACCTTGATGTCACCTAGAGGGGGGGGGGGGGTGAATAGGTGAATCCTGCAATTTACAAACTTTTTCACTCAATCAGTACTAAAACCGGTCAGACCGGTTTCCAAAACCGGTCAGACCGCTTTGCCCGGGGGAAAGCGGTCAGACCGCTTTGCCAAAGCGGTCAGACCGGTTTTCAACAGAGAAAACCGACTATGTGAAATTAACCCCCTCTACGAGTTCTAGCACAAACCAAACTTGATGATGAGCTCTTGTAGATGATATCAAGCAGGTTCACTAAGTCCCTGCACACAATTAGAACACACCCAAGTAGATCGAAGCGGAAGCGAATGTATATGCTAGAAATGAACTTGTGAAGGTAAACAAGAGACAAAGATATGTTTTCCCGAAGTTCGGACTTCACCGCTGCCACTAAGGCTGTCACAAAGACACGATGAGTCCTAGTCTCCGTTGAGGGCCTACGAAAGGCGGGCTTATCCACTCCAAGCCACTTTCCTCGGTATCACTAGCTTTTGGTCCTTTTCCACGAAGGAGGCAAGACCAGCCCTTACAAACAATCCGTGGCTTACCACAACCAAGGTAGCTCACCGGCGACGCCTAGCCGTCTAGGAGGATCACCTCCAAGAGTAACAAATGCTTCGCTTGATGCTTGGCTTCACCGGAAGTGCTCAACACTAAGGATATGCTCACTATAGCTGATATGAACTATCAATTGCTATCTATTGCTCACAACCCATACATCCCTCAACCCAAAACCAAAGATATAAATAAATTCAATCAACTCTCACAAAGAGAGGTTTGGGGAGAGCTTGCTGGTGCTTGAAATAGCTTTGGACGACCCACAAAGGATATACAACCAGCCCCCTCAAAGGAGAGGGGTATGGGGTATAAATACCCCACACAACCAAAACTAGCCGTTATAGCCGTTGGAAACCGGTCAGACCGGTTTCCCAAACCGGTCAGACCGGTTTACGAACTATACTAGCCGTTACACCTGTCAGGGCCCCAAACCGGTCAGACCGGTTTCCCAAACCGGTCAGACCGGTTTGGGTGAGCTGAGCCCCCAAAGCCCAAAAGCGGTCAGACCGCTTTCCCAAACCGGTCAGACCGGTTTGGGTGGGCAAAGCACCCTAAGTCCCTAAAGGACTTCTCTCCAAAGATTATTTTATTTGGGTTGAACTAATGAGCACTTTTTGGTGTATGCCAAGACAACTAATGTGCATCCCTCTTTATAGTACGGCATTCCTAAACTCAAGATTAAAACAATAAATGTAAACTACCACTTGAGCTTGTAGATCTTCATTGATGCCATACTTGATCATTATCACCTTGAGGGCTTCAACATTTCATGTCTTGTTGAGCAAATCCAATGTTGAGCTTCATGACTTAGAATTTTCATTGCATGAACAATTCATAAGTCATTCCATTAAATGATCACTAAAAGATTAGATGCTTCGCATTGCTTCACTTGATATGGCTTGATCGACGTATAGAACCCAAACTAAGATGTTAGACCTTTCCACCAAACAAAGTCCCTCGGCTACAAGACCAACTTGCCCTTCACCTTGTTAGGAACGTCACTCACATCTAGCTTGATCCCTTCCGTCCTCTCTTACCAAATTAAGCTTTGCTTTGCATTGCATCATCATGAAATCCACATTGAAATCCAAGTCTCTTCAAATATTTTTTATCCCAAAACCTTTGACAAGTATCTTATCAAGTGAGACCAACTAATATGCTTAAGTCCTTGTCTCACTTGTCATTTCCAATCACTTTGTCATTTTATGACTTAGTTGCACGGGATGATTACTACGAGTTTGCTTTCTTGTCTATTATGTCAACAATGAGCTTTTATTCTTCAACAATCATATTCTTTGAATATCCATAACAATAGAAACCTGCTCATATGCTTAAGCAAACACGTTAAATAACTTAATCATGTTGTCATCCAAAATCACCAAAACATATAAGTGCCTAGATGCACTTTCAACGACGGCCGGCCGGTGGAGCGGGAGCAGGGGCGACGAGCGGAGCTGGCAGCGACGGCGGTGCAGCTTGGCGAGCGGTGGATCTGAGGCGGTCCGGCGGCGGGCGGGGCTGGCAGCGGCGGCGTGACGGCGGCCGAGCGGCTCCGGCCGAGCAGCACGGCGCGCGGTGGGCAGCCTTCGTGGGCCGCCGGGAGCCATCCGCGGTGGGGGCGGGCGCCGACGAGGGGCCGTGACGACGGGCGGCGGCTCCTCGCGACGATGTGCGGCGGCGGCCCGGAGCGACGACAACGTCCCTCTCCCCCCCTGCCTTCCCCTCCCCTGCTCGCGGTAGTTGGGCGCACGGGCCCGGCGCCAGCGTGGCGGTGTAGGGGAGCTCCTCTACCTCCGCTGGATCTGGGGGAGGCAGAGGGCTCCGCTCCCGTAGAGGAGCCGGTCAGGAGCCCGCTGCAGCCGTTGGTTCCGGTAAACGCTCGCTCAGGAGCCTTTACCGAACCCCAGTGCCAGCAGCCCTGTTCGCACTTGTAGTCATCTATTTCCCTTCCCTTAAAGGAATATTCTATCCTAGTCAGCAATATTCTTTTCCCTATTCCAATTTCTTCCGCATCCATCTCTCCTCCATACCTCTCCTCTATACCAACTACCATGGTTTCCTTTCTTTTTTATTCTTTCCTCTTTCCTTCCACCGGTGGCTCGCGGCTGCTGCTCGAGTGCGGCGTCGTTGTCCTCACCATCGCCGTCGCCGTCCTCGTCCTCGGCTCCTCTCCGGTCACGACGACGCCCAGCGGGGCCTCTCCGTCCTCCCCACCGCGCGGATCTGCGGTGGCGCCCGCGCCGTCGTCGTCCGTGAGGCTCCTGGACCGTCGTCGTCGTCCTGCAGCGGGGTCAACGCCGGCGACGGGGCAACGGGGCTCCTCCTCTTCCTCGCCGTCACCGTCCTCGTCCTCGGCTTCCTCTCCTCCGCGCCGCCCTCCCTTTCCCTCTCCTCCGCGCCAGGCGGGCAGCTCGCGGACGGCGGAGTTTTGCTGCTCGAGCGTCGTGCGGCGGCGGCGAGCTGCTGCTGCTCGAGCGCGGCGGCGAGTCCCAGGTCACCGCGCTCCTCCCCTTCCTCGCCGTCGCCGTCCTCGTCTACCTCCGCTCCTCCTCTTCCTCGCGCTTCCTCTCGCCGTTGATGGAGCCCGGGATGGCGGCCAGCAGCGTGCAGGACGGGGCCTCCCAGCGGCGCGACGCAGCGGTCTTCAACGGCGGCGGCGGCGTCCAACGGCGTACGGGCGGCTCCTCCTCGCGGCGGCAGACTCGGGGCGGTGGTTGAGCGAGGTGGGCCCACCGCCACGGTGGCGGCGTAGGGGACGCCGCTGCCCTCCCTGGGTTTGGGGGAACGCGGAGCTTCCTCTTCCATAGGGGAACCCGTTCAGGACCCCGCTGCAGCTCTGGTTTCCTGCAGGAGCGTTTACAAGAACCCAGTGCCGGCAGCCTAAGCCCTTAATTCATGCATGCTTGGTATTGAGCAATACGATCAGTACAAATCTGACCGACGGCTCTGGACTACGGTGTGACACAGTTCCCTTGAGAAATGGTTTACTTCATCATTAATTAACGTGACAGCGCAGGGAGCTACACGGCTGAAAAAAGTCTGTCCATAGTCGTGACGTGTGACTATCTCGATCAAGTACAACTGATGACATGATATGGAGTGACCTAACATGTTAGGCTAGTAACGACCCATCAAATGACAAGCATGTATATTACACTTATTTCCAGCTACTGTAGCTTATTAGCTGCTCGATCCGGCTCCTACATTAGCAGCATGCATTACATCAGTGGTACGGTGCTGGAACGTGTAACTAGCAGAAAGAAGATTCTCCAAGCCAGCGCTGTACTTACTGGATCTGCATAATTCATTGGTGGAGCAGCCAAAGTACTGGTACGACTATACATGCTGCACTGATGGGCATGTGCTAGCTGAACCTTCTCTGTTCCTGTATGTATGCACCAGCTAACACGCCGCCGCCACGTAGCACCTGCCCATGTCATAGTTGGCGGGTGAGCGAATGATCACGATCAATATAATAGTCTTCAAGATGCTACCGCCGAAAAGCTAAATCATATACAATCGTATGTGAAAATAAGAAACGATATATATGGTGATCTAATGTGTTGATGCTCGATGTACGTACGTAGTTTATTTTTGTCACATGTATCTTTTGGTTGACTCAACCCTCCGGACAGCCCACCAATTCGATCTTGTGGTTGCACGTACGATCGAGTTATTACCTTTGTTATTGTATTATTATAGTTAGTAATAATAGTAAAATTTCTTTAATTCTGCTAGAACACGGAGTACTACTGGTTAGTTAGCTATCTGGCTGCCGCCCCAGAGGACTGGTGTCATATATCTGCAAAATTCCAAGGAGTGAGACTGCCCGGCCGTTCAATTCTGCACCCACATCGATGGGCACATCTCTCGCTCTACACTACTACACTAGCGTCAGCGTCACGGCAGTTTAATATCTGAAGCGTTCGGGTATCGATGACGGGAGCGAGCAGCAGAGAATACCACTACAACTTGGAGTCCTAAGAACAATTCAAGGATGTGGCTGTCCGTATGCATGTGTGATCCGTCAGCCACGGATATATAGATAGAATATATAGGTTTATTATATGTGAGCGGCATGCATGTGCATGCTGCATCCATCCACCCATGGCACCAACTCTCAAGTCGTATATCTCCATCAATCACACGCTGAATTGCTGATACGCCCATATATGTATATACACACACACCACCCCCTACAAAAAAAACATTATATGGCATGTCCTTGCGTTGTACACTGATACTGATATAGCACCAGTCCATCACTGCAGAGGGGAAGAAGAAGCTTCCAAAGCATGCCGTATTCTACTAATCCCCAACCCATTGTCAATGGCAATTCATTTCGTCAATTTCTTGTGCCACGTCACGGCACACAGTATATGAATGGCGGTGCTGTAGCGGTAGCTATGGCTAGCTGCATGCCCGGCCTGCCGCCACGTATGACTGCAAATTCCAAGAGGTGAGACTTATTTGTGAAACCGCCCGCCCGACCCTGCTTGTACTCTACTTAAGGCCGGCCCACATGGATCTCTCTACACATACACTAGCGTGGTGGGGTGTGGAGTGTTATTAGCTAGTGTACATGTCCACGCCGGCCTCCTCTACCTGCACACCGCACGCTACTCCGACGAGATTTAAAGCCGTCGGCCGTCGGCACAGGCTGTACACAGTGTACTACTAGCGAGATTTAAAGCCGGCCAGCCGGCGGCGCTCCTTAAACGGCGAGATGGCGAAGGCGGTGGTCGTGGAGGCCGCGTCGTTCGTGCTGGGCTGCGTGGCCGCGCTCACCGTCGTGCTGCTCCTGCAGCGCAGCCCCGACGAGCTCACCCGTGGTCCCGCCAGCGCGCCCGTCCAGTTCTTCGGGTGGAGATCATCGTCGTCGTCGTCGTCAACAGGCCGCGACGACGAGGGGCCATCGTCATCAACTGCGGCGGCAGCAGGTCCGCCGGCGGCGGTGATCATGGCAGCTGATGATCGGGCTACTAACGCCACAAAGCAGCCTCCTGCAGCTACCGCCGATGATGGTCTACGCCGCCGCCGCACTCCGGCCAGTCCTCCCGCCCATCGCGAACAACAGGTTGGTTGGTTGGTTGGTGTTGGTTCCTCGAATTTTTTTTCCTTCCTTCTTCTTCGTTTAGCAATCAAACCGTTCGATACCTGTGTTTATCGTCGTTGACATGGTCCGGAACGGGCAAGGCGGTGCATAAATTGGTCTCGGGAAAGACGACGGCGCTGCGTGCCTGATGATCAATTGCATCTCGATCACTCCAGCGTTGCAACTTTATCGGCTGCTGCTTTATTCTAGTTGCTGCCATCTCAAGTCTAGGATTTAATTGTCTTTTCTTGTTCGCTTCTGCCCCCAAAAAGAGAATACAGTTTCACGTCCATAATACATCTTGTACGAAAAAGAGAGAGAGCCCATACATCAGTGTTTTTCTCTCAGTAAAAACCAGCACAAATCACCCGCCACCAACCAATCAGCAGTGTTTTTCTCTCAGCAAAAACCAGCACCAGCCACCAGCGACCAGCCACCCGAACAGCGCAAGGAGACGTAGAGGGACGTAGGCGGGGGCGCTTGGCGCTACTCCGGCCAGAGGTAGGAGGGGCCTCATCATCTGGCTCGGCGCCGTCAACGGTCATGGGATCATCAACGCTCTGGCCAGGGCCAAACAGCGCCTCGCGATCCTCGCGCAGGCCATCCTCGTCATCATCTCCGGCCAGTCCGCACAACCGCCGCTCTTCATTGATGCCGACCTCAACGGTCTCGTCGTCAGAGCAGTCCATCGTCACTCACAGGTGACCTGGTCCCTCAACAGCTGCAGCGCAAGGAAACATCAAAGAAGTACATGGTTAAAACCAAGGGCTGGCCCAGGATTTGAGGTTTGGGTATTCAAAATTTTTAAAGGGCGAAAAAAATCTTTACCGGTCTCAAGTATTGATTTATAACACATAATTAAATACCAAAATAAGATTGGGAAGTGAGCCATTTGAGCCCAAGAGTCAATATGAGATTGGTAAGTCTGTTTTGTGAGGTTATTTTCTATTTTTGATACATATACATGTTATATATTATGTATATAAATTTTTTGCCAATTTTTTGGGTATTTAGCTGAATACCCATGCATCAATACTGGGCCCGCCCCTGGTTAAAACATCAAATAAGAATATGGAACCACAGATCTAGATAAAGGAAGCACGGATCTAGACAAAGAAAACATGGATCTAGACAAAGGAAGCACGAATCTAGCCATCTAGTGTTAGGGTTTTCTCATACCTTTGATGCTGGAGCACCACGTACACCGACGACGAAGAACAGATCCAGCCTCCTGGTCGCTCCATGGATCAAGTGTGCATCTGCAGAAGCAAAGAAACGATGAAGAATGTCAGATCCAGAGCGCGAGGGTGGAGAGAGGGGAGAGAAAGGAATACTTACTCTAGATCCAGAGAACCAGAGTGGCCAGTGACCGGCGACGGCGACGACGTGGACGAGGACGATAATGAGAGGACAATACTACATCGTTGTCCCGAGATCGAAATCACGGGGCGCGACGGCCGTGCCATGTGCCAGTGCCGGCGCCCGGCGGTGCAAGACCACCGCCGGATGCGAGAGAGGAGAGGAGATCGAGAGAGGAGAGGCCGGAGGCGAAGAAGGAAGACAAATAGGAGCGGCGAGCGAGACGAGAGGAAGGCGCGACTGCGTGAGGCGGCCGGCCAGGTGGAAAATGAACTAGGCCTCCCCGTGCCGGTCCATTAGCCGTGCCGTGACCATGCTAGTGCCGGCCCGTGGCACGGCCACCAGGCACTAGCACGGCAGTGACACTATTGCTACGGACCGGACCGTGCTGAATAAGGCCGGGCCAGTGCCGGCCCGGCGGTGCAAGACCACCGCCGGATGCGAGAAAGGAGAGGAGATCGAGAGAGGAGAGGCCGGAGGCGAAGAAGGAAGACAATTAGGAGCGGCGAGCGAGACGAGAGGAAGGCGCGACTGCGTGAGGCCGCCGGCCGGGTGGAAAATGAACTAGGCCTCCCCGTGCCGGTCCATTAGCCGTGCCGTGACCATGATAGTGCCGGTCCGTGGCACGGCCACCAGGCACTAGCACGACAGTGACACTATTGCTACGGACCGGACCGTGCTGAATAAGGCCGGGCCAGTGCCGGCGCCCGGCGGTGCAAGACCACCGCCGGATGCGAGAGAGGAGAGGAGATCGAGAGAGGAGAGGCCGGAGGCGAAGGAGGAAGACAAATAGGAGCGGCGAGAGAGACGAGAGGAAGGCGCGACTGCGTGAGGCGGCCGGCCAGGTGGAAAATGAACTAGGCCTCCCCGTGCCGGTCCATTAGCCGTGCCGTGACCATGCTAGTGCCGGCCCGTGGCACGGCCACCAGGCACTAGCACGGTAGTGACACTATTGCTACGGACCGGACCGTGCTGAATAAGGCCGGGCCAGTGCCGGCCCGGCGGTGCAAGACCACCGCCGGATGCGAGAAAGGAGAGGAGATCGAGAGAGGAGAGGCCGGAGGCGAAGAAGGAAGACAAATAGGAGCGGCGAGCGAGACGAGAGGAAGGCGCGACTGCGTGAGGCGGCCGGCCAGGTGGAAAATGAACTAGGCCTCCCCGTGCCGGTCCATTAGCCGTGCCGTGACCATGCTAGTGCCGGCCCGTGGCACGGCCACCAGGCACTAGCACGGCAGTGACACTATTGCTACGGACCGGACCGTGCTGAATAAGGCCGGGCCAGTGCTGGCCCAGCGGGCTCGGCCTGTTTGGCCACATTTAGTACACGGTCGGCCGTCGGCACAGGCTGTACAACAGTACTACTAGCGATCAAGTTAAAGCCTGCCGGCGGCGCTATTCGATCGATCGCATAAGCGGGCGGCGATGGCGAAGGCGGTCGTGGTGGAGGGCGCGGGGCGGCAGGCGGCGTCGTTCGTGCTGGACTGCGTGGCCGCGCTCACCGTCGTTCTGCTCCTGCAGCGTAGCCCCGACGAGCTCGCCCGTCCCGCCAGCGCGCCCGTCCAGTTCTTAGGGTGGAGATCGTCGTCGTCGCCGTCGTCATCAGGCCGCGACGGGCCATCGTTGTCATCAACTGCGGCAGCAGCAGGTCCGCCGGCGGCGGTGATCATGCCAGCTAATGATCAGGCTAACGCCACTGTTGACAGCCAAAATTGGTTCTGTCTTGGCCAAACCGGTCTGACCGGTTTGCCAAACCGATCAGACCGGTTTGGTTCTGTAATTCGAATAGGATTAGGATTCCGAGTTTAATCCCATATTGTAACCTATTCGAAAGGGGTAAGACTTCCCCGGCCTATAAATATAAAGGCTAGACGGCCGATTGAGGTATTCCAATCGAATCAAACACTTTATCTTCTATTTTTTGTCTCTCAAACCCTAATCCTTTTCCAACCCCATATTCTGTTCTTTGCTCGTCTCTACGACGTTCAAAGGCATTCTAGGTGGCCTGCCAACCCTAGAGCAACCCTAGATTAGCTCGAGCTCCGACGGGGTCCCTCCCGAGCTTGAGTTTCTAGGCCTTCACGACCTCCCGACCAGAAGCGGTCTGACCGGTTCTGTAAACCGGTCTGACTGGTTTGCCCCGGGAAGTCAGGAGTTGGCCATTGTGACGGCCGTGCTGCGCGTTCGATCGATCTCGAGTTTGTTGGCGCACTTTCGTGTCAACATACTTTTTGGTGACTCCGCTGGGGAAGATTAATCTGGTGTCAAAACCGATTCAATTTACTCCGGATATGTCTGGATCAAAGTGCGACCTTGACAAAGACAACATCATCACCGCGACGATGGAAGAGCTCACGGACGAGGAGCGAAAGCGATATTTGATTGCTGAGGAGCACTTCAGGGCGCAATTCTTGAAGGGCTTCAAGAAAGATCGCGGTGGTCTTGTCAAGAGAGTAGAGGAATTCGTCATGCCGGCTTTCAAGTTGGCAGATGATCACGTCGAAGAGATTCCAAAGGTAACGGGCGAATCCTCTGATTTAATGCAGCAAATTACTCGCATGATGGATGATAGATTACTTGCTGCACAAACTGCTACTAGTGAATTAATTGCTAGTATGACTAGTAATTCTGATAAAAATAAAATTAATTTAGAATCTAATGAATTACCTAGCTCATCAGGCGTGCCAGAACATGTTTTAGATTCTAATTTGGGCATGCCGGTGAATTTTTATGCGGGACAAACACCTCACCCTGGTTCGGTCCACGAACCGGTCAGACCGGTTTGGCCCCCTCTGGTGGTCAGACCAGTTCTTTGGGTGCAGGAGCATCTGGTGCGATGGTTTTGTCTAATACATCTACTTCTGGTCCTGTTTACACTATTCCACGCACCACGGGAAGTATACCCCACGGATCTGGCACGTTTCACGCGCCGATTCCGAGTACTTCTCAGAATACGATGTATGGTGTTCCCCGCATTCCACATAACAGAGGTGATGAGAAATATCAAGACGAGTTAGCTAAGTTTAAAGAAGACATAGCTAATACACTTAGAGCAAAACTCGGGCTTGAATTGGGTAGTGCACGCTTATATCAGAAACCGTATCCGCCTGAATTTGATTTGGTTCCTTATCCTAATGGTTGGCGTGTTCCCGATTTTATTAAATTCAGTGGTGAAGATAATAGAACTCCTTGGGAACACATTAGTCAATATATTTTGCAATTAGGAGAGGCATCATTTTATGAGGCATTGCGTATACGGTTGTTCTCATTATCTTTAACTACAACTGCCTTTTCATGGTTTTCTTCACTTGCTCCAAATTCTATTCATAATTGGACTCAATTGGAGCGAAAATTTCATGATCACTTCTTTAGCGGAGAAAACGAGGCAAAATTATCTGATTTAACATCGGTTAAACAAAGCCATGAGGAATCGGTTCTTGAATACTTTAAAAGATTTAAGGATGTTAAGAACCGATGCT
Source organism: Echinochloa phyllopogon (assembly GCA_033239725.1). Taxonomy (NCBI): domain Eukaryota; kingdom Viridiplantae; phylum Streptophyta; class Magnoliopsida; order Poales; family Poaceae; genus Echinochloa; species Echinochloa phyllopogon. The sequence continues at coordinate 665,647 of BTCW01000009.1, read as the reverse complement.
TTAATATCACTGTTTCTGAAAAGGATTTAGCAGATTTAGCTTTTGCGGGCTTACGATCTCATTACAAGGAAAAATTAGAAGGTTCTGATTTCCTTACTATTAATCACTTGCAAATGAAGGCTATGAGTCTAGAGCTTAAGTTTAAAAATTCGAAAGAATCTGCTAAACCCCATCGTTCGAACGTGCATATTGTTGATAATGATTCTGATAGTTCGGACGATGATAAAGAAATTTATGCCGCTGAATTTGTTTGGTCATCAAAAAGTAAACCTAGTTCTTGTCCTTCATTAAAGCCGATTCAGAAAAATCGGCAAGAAGAAAAATTTACTTTTGATGTAGCCAAATGTGATCGTGTTTTTGATGAATTGCTTAAGAATGGCTTTATTAAACTTTCTCATGCAATTCCACCAGCCGATCAGCTGAAAAATCGTGCATATTGCAAGTGGCATAACTCTTTTTCTCATGCAATCAACGATTGCAATGTTTTTCGACGACAGGTACAATCGGCCCTTAATGAAGGTCGATTGGTGCTCGCCGAAATGCAAGTTGACAAGACTCCTTTCCCTGTTCATACCTTGGATGTGAACACCAAGATGCTGATTCGGCCGGAACAAGCTGATGGAGCTAAGGGTAAGAATGTGGTGATTGGAGATCCAAGACCGGAAAAAGTTGATGACAAAGTTCCGGTCAGAACAGTGATGATTGGGAGAACTCTTGATGGAAAAGAGTCTCTGAAAATTACAATTAATACATACAGACCCGGGGGGCAAGAAAGTTCCTTGGAAAAGAATCGGTTTGCCAGTCAGGCGAAACCGGTCAGACCGGTTTCCCAAACCGGTCAGACCGGTTTGTCTCCAGACCGTCCAAGAACTTTCAAGCCTAAGCGCCTGGAAGTGGGTACTTGGAAATTCAATGAGCCAAAGATTCAAGGGAGGGTTCTGAAGCAAAGACCTGCATTCTCTCAGCTCATGAACAAGTACACAAAGGCCGTTCAAATTGATCGGCCAACAAAAAAGAGACAGAGTTCACCACAGCGTTGGATCAATTCTACAACTTATAAGCGCCGTGGTGATATTGCTGGGACTTCAGTGCATGACCGATTGGGCTCATACCAATCAGGTCCTTTGGCTGCTCACCAAAGCGGTCAGACCGGTTTTGTAAACCGGTCAGACCGGTTTTGGTCTGATCAGAGAGTTCAAGCTCCTCCTAAGCAAGAATACCGTGTCAAGAAGAAAAAGGAGGACGTGCAAGCCAAAGCCAGTGGGTTTGTAAGAATTGGCAGTATTCCAGTGGCTATGCAAGACTTGGGTAGAAAGCCGATAGTCATTGGAGATTCGGTTCCTGTTCCAGTCAGAAAGCCGGTCATAACTAATGATCATGAGGCTAGCAGTAACAAAGGTATAAAGAGGGTCTTCCAACCAAGGTGGTGTCCTTCTGGTTTGACTCATACACAAAAGCGGAAATTACAACGCCTACGGAACAAAGAAAAAAGGGAGCAGGAAGCTGAGAAGCTGAGGGATGAATACTTCAACAATTACAGGCCTATGATTCCTCAGACCAAGATTTGGCAAGCTAAACCCGTTGTGCAATCAGCAGCACAACCGGTCAGACCGGTTTCTGAATCCGGTCAGACCGGTTTGGGTCAGCCGACCGCTGCAGAAGCGGTCAGACCGGTTTCTGAAACCGGTCAGACCGGTTTGATGACAGAAGCGGGGGCTGGTGCTTCTTCAACCATCGAAACTACTCCACCGATTCCTCCAGTGGTTGAAGATGAAGAGTTAGTTGATTTTGAGCCTTCTCCAGAGCGTGACAACATGGAAATTAATGTTGTCTATTTATCTTCTGATTATTATGTGGTGCCGGAGGAGGAAATTTCTCATCTTCAACTTGGGCCGCGAGATGCTGTGTTTCAGAAGCCTAGTGAATCAGAAAATCATCTCAAGGCTTTGTATATGAGAGGGCACATCAACGGGAAGCCAATTTCTCGTATGTTGGTTGATGGTGGAGCCATTGTGAATCTCATGCCATACTCTCTCTACAAGAAAATTGGCGGGAAAGACGAAAAACTGATCAAGACGAACATGACGGTCAGTGTAGTTGGTGGAGGTGATCCCATTGGTGCCAAGGGGGTGGCTTCTATGGAGTTGACCGTCGGGAGCAAGACTATTGCTACGGCTTTCTTCGTCTCCGAGGTGCAAGGTAACTTCAGTTTAATCCTTGGTCGAGATTGGATTCATGCAAATAAATGTATTCCATCTACCTTGCATCAATATCTCATTCAGTGGATCGGCGACGAAGTTGAGATTGTCCATGGTGACAATTCTTCCTTTGTTGCAACGGCCGATTCCGACTCTCTTAGTGCAAATGAGAAGGTCCAATGTTTGTCGGGCATGGATTTGACCGACTATGAGCTGATCAGTTGCACTAAGGATGGTTTTGTTCCTGCTACATTAAAGCCGATGGAAAATCGGTTGAATTACTTGCTGTAATTAATGGAGCAACAAAATCAACAGAGACAAACCGGTCAGACCGCTTCTGGAAACCGGTCAGACCGGTTTGGATCTGAACAGCGCCGATCGAGCCAAACCGGTCAGACCGCTTCTGGGAACCGGTCAGACCGGTTTGCGTCTGGACAGTGGCTTCAAGACCGAATTGATCATTATCGAGAACATTCGGCCGGTACGTTCGAAGCCATTGAAGATCTTGGTGATATGGATAAGCTGGGTCAAGGTTTTACATCAGCTGATCCTTTAGAAAAAATAGATATTGGTGATGGTACTATTCCTAGGCCTACTTTTGTAAACAAAAATTTATCGGCTGAGTTTAAAGCCGAATTAATAAATTTGTTGAAAGAGTATGTCGATTGTTTTGCTTGGAAGTACCGTGAGATGCCTGGTTTAAGTCGTGACTTAGTTGAGCATCGTTTACCAATAAAAGCCGGTTTTAGACCTTTTAAACAATCGGCTAGACGTTTTAATCCCGCTATTTATGACCGAATAAAAGAAGAGATTAATCGTTTATTAGATGCTGGTTTTATTCGGACTTGTCGTTATGCGGAGTGGATTTCTAATATTGTTCCCGTTGAAAAGAAAGATTCAGGAAAACTTAGAGTTTGTATTGATTTTAGAGATCTTAATAAAGCCACTCCAAAAGATTCATATCCCATGCCTATAGCCGATGTCTTAATCAATGAAGCTTCTGGACATCGTGTTGTTAGTTTCCTTGATGGTAATGCCGGATATAATCAAATATTCATGGCCGAAGAGGATATGCACAAAACGGCCTTTCAATGTCCGGGATTTATTGGTTTGTTTGAGTGGGTGGTTATGACTTTTGGATTAAAGAATGCCGGTGCAACTTATCAAAGAGCTATGAATTTAATCTTTCATGATTTACTTGGTGTTATTGTGGAAGTGTATATTGATGATATTGTAGTTAAATCGGATGGCTTGGATTCTCATTTAGCCGATTTAAAACTTGCTCTTGAGAGGATGCGACGGTATGGTTTAAAGATGAATTCACTCAAATGTGCTTTTGGTGTTTCGGCTGGAAAGTTTCTTGGGTTTGTTATTCATGAGAACGGCATAGAAGTTGATCCCAAGAGAATTGAAGCTATGAAGAAAGTCGAAGCTCCTACTTGCAAGAAGGATTTGCAAAGGTTTCTAGGCAAGGTAAGTTTCTTGAGAAGATTTATAATTAACTTGTCTGAAAAGATTGATGCTTTTACTCCTTTACTTCGGTTGAAAAATGAAGCCGATTTTACCTGGGGGGCAAAATAGCAAGAAGCTTTTGAAAAAATCAAAGAATATTTGTCTTCACCACCGGTGCTTAGAGCGCCTAAGCGAGGCGTTCCATTCAGACTTTATGTGGCGGCTGAAGATAGGACTATTGGAGCTGTTTTGACTCAAGAAATCGGCAATAATGAGTATGTGATTGCTTATGTAAGCCGACGTCTTATTGACGCGGAAACAAGGTATACTTTCATTGAGAAGTTGTGTTTATCCTTGTATCATGCTTGTACTCAATTAAGACATTATTTACTATCTAGTACTTGCATCGTGTTGTGTCAAACCGATGTGATCAAACATATGTTACAAAAGCCGATTGTTAGCGGGAGAATCGGTAAATGGGCTTATGCTTTAGTTGAGTATGATTTGGCTTGTGAACCTTTAAAATCAATGAAAGGCCAAATTGTAGCTAATTTTATTGTTGAGCATCGGATAAATGATACAAACAACTTCGACGTCGGATATATTACTTGTACCCCATGGAAGCTATACTTTGATGGATCGGTTTGCAATGATGGTCAAGGAGTTGGTGCTGTTTTGATTTCTCCAAGTGGTGCCGTCTTTGAATTTTCAAACCGATTAGAAGAAAAGCGAACCAATAATCAAGTTGAATATGAAGCTCTTCTATTTGGTTTGGAATTTTTGCAAGACATGAGAGTAAAGCATGTTGAGGCTTTTGGTGATTCGCTCCTGGTGGTACAACAAGTATCAAAGGTATGTCAATGTTATAATGGTTCATTAAATGCATATCTTGATAGATGCCTTGATATTATATCTTCTTTTGATGAATTTACAATCAAACATATTCCAAGAGAAAAGAATGACAAGGCAAACACTCTGGCTCAGAAAGCATCTGGTTATATGGTTGCAAAGAAATATTTCTATCTCCAAAAACCGATGCAAACAAAAGCCGAGGTTCTGGTTCTGGACGAACCGGTCACACCGGTTTCAGAAACCGGTCAGACCGGTTTGACTGCCAGAACCGGTCTGACCGGTTCTGAAACCGGTCTGACCGCTTTGACCCCTGACAGAAGCGAAAATCTTTTGGATGATGCTAATCAATCCAAAGTTGAAGATTAGGATTGGAGAGTGCCTATTATTACTTATTTGAAAGATCCTGGTCGTGGTGCAGATAGAAATATTCGGCGAACATCATTTAAATATGTTTTGCTTGACGATGAACTTTATCGTCGAAACGCCGAAGATTTGTTGTTGAAATGTCTTGATTCGGATCAGGCCAAAGTTGCCATGGGTGAGGTCCATGAAGGTATTTGTGGTACACATCAATCGGCTCCAAAGATGAAGTGGTTACTTAGACGAGCCGGTTTCTATTGGCCTACTATGATGGCGGATTGTTTCAAGTATTACAAGGGATGTGAAGAATGTCAGAAGTTTGGAAATTTACAACTTGTTCCTGCTGCATTGATGCATCCTATTATTAAGCCATGGCCGTTCCGAGGTTGGGGATTGGATTTTATTGGACAAATTAATCCTCCATCATCAAAAGGACATCGTTTCGTGTTGGTTGCCACTGATTATTTCACTAAGTGGACCGAAGCGATTCCTTTGAAGAATATGACGCACCGAGAGGTAATTGAGTTTGTTACACAAAATATTATTCATAGATTCGGTATTCCTCAAACTTTGACAACGGATCAAGGTACTTCCTTTATGTCTAAAGAAGTACGTGAATTTGCCGAATCCTATAGAATTAAATTGCTCAATTCATCTCCATATTACGCTCAGGCTAATGGACAAGCCGAGTCAAGTAACAAAACTTTGATCAAGTTAATCAAGAAAAAGACAAAAGATAGTCCTAAGCGGTGGCACGAAGTTTTATCTGAGGCATTATGAGCTCATCGTATATCTAGACATGGTGCTACTAAGGTTACTCCTTTTGAGCTTGTTTATGGTCAAGAGGCCGTTTTACCTGTTGAGGTGAATCTGGACGCTTATAGATTAGCTAAGCAAAACGACCTTGATGCTGTTGATTACCACAACTTGATGTTGGACAATATTGATGAGGTAACCGACAAGCGATTGAAAGCTTTGAAGGAAATTGAGAAAGATAAACTTCGAGTTGCTAAAGCTTATAACAAGAAGGTGCGAGGAAAGTATTTTCAAATTGGTGAACTTGTTTGGAAGACGATCTTGCCTATCGGGACAAAAAGCAACAAGTTTGGTAAATGGTCACCAAGTTGGGAAGGGTCTTATAGAGTTGTCAAAGTCATTTTTAGGAATTCTTACATGTTAGAGACACTCAAAGGAGATCATTTGCCTAAAGCTATCAATGGAAGATACTTGAAGAAATTCTATCCGAGTGTTTGGCAAGATGCATGAAGACCAATGGCCGATATATTGTTTAGATCGCCCTTAGTATAATTTTTAGCTCCTGAGTTATGAAATACTTGCTTTTTAGTTCTCAAGTTCACTAAAAACGCAGGGGGGCATGTGTTGACAACCAAAATTGGTTCTGTCTTGGCCAAACCGGTCTGACCGGTTTGGTTTTGTAATTCGAGTAGGATTAGGATTCCGAGTTTAATCCCATATTGTAACCTATTCGAAAGGGGTAAGACTTCCCCGGCCTATAAATATAAAGGCTAGACAGCCGATTGAGGTATTCCAATCGAATCAAACACTTTATCTTCTATTTTTTGTCTCTCAAACCCTAATCCTTTTCCAACCCCATATTCTGTTCTTTGCTCGTCTCTACGGCGTTCAAAGGCGTTCTAGGTGGCCTGCCGACCCTAGAGCAACCCTAGATTAGCTCGAGCTCCGACGGGGTCCCTCCCGAGCTTGAGTTTCTAGGCCTTCACGACCTCCCGACCAGAAGCGGTCTGACCGGTTCCGTAAACCGGTCTGACCGGTTTGCCTCGGGAAGTCAGGAGTTGGCCATTGTGACGGCCGTGCTGCGCGTTCGATCGATCTCGAGTTTGTTGGCGCACTTTCGTGTCAACAGCCACGAAGCAGCAGCCTCCTGCAGCTACCGCCGATGATGATCTACGCCGCCGCACTCCGGCCAGCCCGGCCCATCGCGAACAAGAGGTTGGTTGGTTGGTTGGCGTTCGTTCCTCGATTTTTTCCCTAGCTTCTTCTTCCTTTAGCAATCAAACCGTTCGATCCCTGTGTTTATCGTCGTTGACATGGGCCGGAACGGGCAAGGCGGTGCATAAATTGCTCTCGGGAAAGACGACGGCGCTGCGTGCCCGATGATCCATTGCATCTCACTCCAACGTTGCAACTTTACCGCCTAGCTGCTGCTTTATTCTAGTTGCTGCCATCTCAAGACTCAAGTCTAGGATTTATTTTTCTTTTCTTTTTCTCTCCTCCCCAAAAAGGAATACAGTTTCAGGCCCATCCATACATCGTACGAACAAGAGACAGAGCCCATACCACACCACCGTACGACGTACTAATAATTCAGTACTAGCAATAATAAGTGACTGACGCCTGATGGAATTGGATTAATCGGAACGAAATCGAATGGCAGGGCGGCGATGTCGACGCCACCAAGGAGGAAGAGGAGGAGGAGGAGGAGTTCCGTGGGCTGGGCGCCGTGGTGGCGCGCGCGGCGACGGCGGACGACCGGACGGTGATCATCACGTGCGTGAACCACGCGTGGGCGGCGCCGGGGTCGCTGCTGGACCTCTTCCTCGAGAGCTTCCGCGCCGGCGAAGGCATCGCGCACCTGCTGGACCACGTCCTCATCGTCGCCATGGACCCGAGGGCCATGGCGCGCTGCCGCTCCCTCCACCCGCACTGCTACCTCTTCACCATGCCCGGCATCGACTTCTCCTCCGCCAAGTTCTTCCTCTCCAAGGAGTACCTCGAGCTCGTCTGGAGCAAGCTCAAGCTCCAGCGCCGCGTGCTCCAGCTCGGATACAACTTCCTCTTCACTGTAAGTACTCATCATCGATCAGTTCATGCATGCATCTCCGATCCTTTACTGACATCACAAATTGCATGATCAGGACGTTGACATCTTGTGGTTCCGGAACCCGTTCAAGCACGTGACTGCGTACGCGGACATGAGCGTCTCCAGCGACGCCTTCTTCGGCGACCCTGACAACATCGACAACTTCCCCAACACGGGCTTCTTCCACGTCAGGCCCAACAACCGGACGATCGCCATGACCAAGGCGTGGCACGAGGCCAGGGAGAGGTACCCGGGCCTGAACGAGCAGCCGGTGTTCAACACCATCAAGAAGGGGCTCGTCAGGGACCTCGGCCTCAGGGTGCAGTACATAGACCCGGCGTTCATGGGCGGTTTCTGCAGCTACGGCAAGGACCTCCGCAGGATCTGCACCATGCACGCCAACTGCTGCGTCGGCCTCGGGAACAAGCTCAGGGACCTCAGGACGCTGCTTGGAGACTGGAACAACTACACCAGGATGCCGCCCTGGGTCAGGCACAAAGCCAACTGGACCGTCCCGGGAGCATGCATCCACTGATCGATAGATGCTTATTTGCTTCATATCATCATCGTCGTACAGCCTCGACTCATCAGTTACACGCACTTAGTACGGGTTTTATTTGTTGCTGCGGATCGATGGATTGATTCTTTCTTTCTTTCTTTCTTTCTGAATTTGCTGTATACTCACATACCGGCAGCAAAGTATCTATACACACTTACTTTATTTGTCAAGTACAATACCCTGAACGTCTTATAACGGATATTCAGACAAGGTGATAGATCCAGTTTGTCCTGACCGGAGCTACATCAATGTGTCGATGTCACTAAGTTTCCCAGTCGAAACAAAAAGAAAAATGATTCCACGAAGGGTATTGTCAGAATTTTACAAAATACATGAAAGTTGAAGAATATAGAGCTAGCACATCATATGCGCTGAGTACAAGAAAGGTTTAAGTGTTTAACTAACAGCATGTAGAAGATCTCAACAGATTGAGATCATGATCCCACCTATCCTATTCTGCCGGATACTAACATGCTACAGCAAGCCATTCGGAATTTTCCGGATATGCATGGTCAACCACCTTGTTTAACACATGAAGCAAGTTTAATTTGCTGTATATATTGTGTTGCATATCTTTTTTGTGTGTGCCGGCTCATATTAGTTCCCATTTTTTATTTAAAAAAATCAATAACACGCCAAGTCCATCCACAAGGAAGAGAAGAAGGGTCACAAATATCATCTCTATGGGCTTTTGTGCGTCTGTGCAGGGAGGCCCTGAACCGTATGGGCTGGGCCTAAATATACGAGGGTCACAAATATGGCCCACGTGCTCCACTGTCTCGGCGGCCAGCAGCAGCAGCTAACCTTGTTGTTTCTGTCTGCGGGCAGCGCCATTGTCGCTAATGATAAAAAGCGATAAACCCCCTGCCCGTCCACCTCTACGCGCCGTCGGCGGCCGCGGCTTCGCCCCCACCCTCTCTCCCCTACTCGCCTCTGCCGCTGCGGAGCTTCTGGCCTCCGACTGGTTTCCTCTCTGGTTGGTAAGCAAACCCTACTCGTTCGTTTGGATGTTTTTTTTTTGGAGAACGATTGGATTGCAGCGGTTTGTTTGCTGCTGCCACCCGCTGCTCAGTTTCTGTACCAATTTGTTTTGGGCTTATTCAATTGAATCCCCATTGCCCCTTCCTCAGCTAAGCCGCCTGCATCTGGAGTCAAGTCAGAGTCAGACATGGGGGGAGAAGCTGGACAAGAGAACTCGTTCAATTTCCTTCAGGTTTTGCTCGGTGCGTCAATCTCTCTCTTAGTATTACCAGCTCCGTTTTGTTGGGTCCCTTCTAGCTCCGCGGTGCAGACGGACAGCTGAATAAATTTTGTTGGTTCTCATGGTTACTGGAGTGAGCTAGGAAGTTGAAAGTTCCTTGATGAAATCTGTTCGGTCACACGTAATTCATGCTGGAATTCAACTTCTGGATGCCAAGTGAATTGTATAAGCACCCTAATAGACAGTTAGCAAGTTACTTTCTGGAAAACCTGGTTATGTCCGGAGGGTTTGTGTGCTCATATCTTAGGCCCTGGACTGCAAATGCTACCATAGGGCTTACCCATCCATTGCTCACATTTGTTCAATACAATGTGCCTGGCGCTTTGTGACACTTTTTTCTTCTCCTAATACAAAGTTGGCGATTCTTCCTCTTGCCGTCCTTTTGAAACAAAACTTGGAAAGTCGCTAACCTTTCCTCTTGTATAATGTTTTCTCTCCAGAGGGTAGCATAGCTGGAGGAACCGCTGGTGTTGTTGTGGAAACAGCCCTGTACCCTATTGATACTATAAAGACCAGGCTTCAGGTCAGTTTGTTTTTTACCCCACATGCCTGTTCTGTTAATAAAGCATTTTCAGAAAACAAAGAGCAGTGACATGCTTTGTCATACATAATTCTTTCTAAAGTGTGCCTCTCATTCCGCTCATGCTTAAACCAATGTCTCTCTACTTTTGCAATTTACTATCTTGTCCTTCTAGATTCCTAGATGAATCCATTTCTTTCTGCTCATTGTTTACCGCCATATTACAGTTGCAACAAGTACATGGTATCTGAAGGTTGTGATTTCTGCAGGCTGCTCGAGGTGGAAGCCGAATTGAATGGAAAGGCTTGTATTCTGGATTAGCTGGAAATCTCGCTGGCGTTCTCCCGTGAGTACATGATATCTCTTTGTCAAATTGCATCTGTTAGTTATCTTGCACAAGATGCTTGTTTTCCTAAAAGGCAATTTTAAGCTACAAGATGGTAACCTATTACGCTCCTACCTCAAAGCATCACCGCATTTTGTTGGATTCAGTATTGAAGTAATAATATGTAATAGTTCATGATTTGAGGCGGTTATTGTCCTTCTTTCATATTCAATTAGCCAATCGATTGTTGTTTTACCTCTATCTGACTGCCATCCATTCTTCTAACAAATCAGAACCTTTAATTTGGATTAACATTTTGTGGGACACCAGGAGATGAAATCGCTGTCTTTACCTTGATCACGTATGTTATTTTCTTAGCCTAATCTGAAATTTATCACCACAGGGCCTCTGCGATATTTGTTGGAGTGTATGAACCAACTAAAAGAAAACTACTGGAGACACTTCCTGAAAATTTGAGTGCTGTTGCCCATTTTGTAAGTTAGCACAGTCAAGGCTAGTTGCACGATTTTGCTGGTACTTTTTATACCTGCAAATCTATTTATGACATTTTTAGCTTTTAAACTACCAGGAATGTTATTTTCTGTCTTCTCCATGAATGCATAGTCTCTACTACAGCATATTGATTTATATTGGCCATGTCTTTTAAGCGTAATTGCTACAGACTGCAGGGGCAATTGGAGGTATTGCTGCTTCCCTAGTTCGCGTCCCTACAGAGGTCTGTAATTTTATATTTCTCTGCCGCAGTTAGTGTTGTACTGTATTCAAAATTAGGTCTCATTTGATTCAGGTGGTCAAGCAAAGAATGCAAACTGGCCAATTCAAGTCAGCGCCTAATGCCGTTCGCCTCATTGTTGCCAAACAAGGATTTAAAGGACTCTATGCTGTATGTATATTCTGGCATTCTTATTTGGTGAACAATCTTCCAAGCTGTAATATTTACTTTGGTTTGAAGAATGAACGACTGTTGATTTAATGTGTTGATTTTATGCCGACTTAAATAAATCTCGCAACATTTCCCATTATAATTTCTTTTGATATACAGGGTTATGGTTCCTTTCTGCTTCGAGATCTTCCATTCGATGCTATTCAATTCTGCATATATGAGCAACTTCGAATTGGTTACAAACTTGTGGTACGCCTCTGTGACTACTGATTTATTTTTCTCACGTCTGTCAAACTACTAGTGAAAAATCCATTCAAAGCTTGAAACCACTTACAGTCTTACAAAAAGATTTAGCATGCATAAGTTGCTGCATGCTGTCCCTGGATGATTTTGTTTAGTAATGTTAAATTTCGTGCTATGATCAGTATTTGGTTATCTCCTGACGTTAATACATCATTCAGATGTGGTTTGAGATGCCACTGTATTTTCATCAGAATCTGTTCATGTGTTTTTGAAACTGAATGACAACTATTTAGTAGTCTTCACTAAGCAGAAATTGTTGTGGCCAAGGTGCCGCAAAAATTGTAACTAGAATTTTTGATAATTTTTTGTATGTATTGTATTTCTTTTGTCAAATGTTAATACATCATATAGGTGTGAGTTGGTATGCTGCTGTATTTCCATTAACATCTGTTCATTGCTTTTAGGACTGAATAACTTGATTGGTCGTTCATATTATGTAGTCTTCAGTAAGCAGCAATTGCTGTAAAACATTGTCCAACATAAACTGCAACTGAAGCTTTTGAGAAGTCTTTGTGCTTTATCATATTTATTTATTCACAATGTATCCAGGTGAAAAGGGAGTTGAATGATCCAGAGAATGCACTTATTGGTGCTTTTGCTGGTATAACTACATTCTCAGTCTAATGTTTTTGGTTCTCATACTTGCTTCCCTAGTATCTGGTTGTCCTATCTTGGATTCTTCTATTTCCTCTTTCTGATCGAATCCCTTCCCTCTACTCTGTACTTCAATTTTTTGCCAGGCGCCATTACTGGAGCTATAACAACGCCCCTTGATGTCATGAAGACAAGACTGATGGTTCAGGTGAGTATATGTACTTGCAATAAAACTTACCACTCAGATATCCCAATTCGCACTACGGATCATTTCTGTCTTGGTTGTATTTGCAGGGACAAGGAACTCAGTACTCTGGAGTTGTAAGTTGTGCTCAGACAATCCTGAGAGAGGAAGGCCCTAGGGCTTTCTTGAAGGTAAAGTGCCACCTGCACTGCATGAACAGCTTCAATTCTTTTAAACAAAAAACAAACACTGGATTACCCAATGCGAGCTGGGTGCTTTTGGACTACATTTTGGCCAAGCATATGATGCACCACACGATACAGTGATCTTTTTAGCTTGCTGCATTCTGTTGCGTTAGTGCTCTCTTGTGTTACTTGTCTGGTCCCAGGATTGGCTATCGGTTGGCAGCGATGCTTATTTCCATTTGCCTCTCGTGTCTGGAGTTGTTGAAATCCGTTTGCTCTGAGTGGATGATCTGATTCTGTTGGGACATATGGCAGGGTATTGAGCCACGAGTGCTGTGGATTGGCATCGGCGGGTCCATCTTCTTTGGTGTGCTGGAGAAAACCAAGTCGATGCTAGCTGAGAGGAGGAGCCGCGAAGCCGTCAAGGACGAATGAGTGAAGATAGGTTGATTGATTTATGTTGCAATCTCAATTGTGAATCTTCTGTAACTAGATATACAAAATAAACAATTTTGCTTGGTTCGTACTGTAACAAGTTTTTTGAAAAAAAAACACTTGGTTCATAAATTAATCATCATAGCATAGCATTGTTCGTTGTGTGTCGTTGATTTCATTTTTGAGGCATCAAAATATGCCCTCGGTTGATTTCAAAGAATGTGAAATTCTGAATGGGGAATACGCAGTGAATGGGCTACATTAGGCCCAGCAGGCTGGCGTTCGTGGGCTTTAGTATTCATATTTCGGCTTCCATACGGAAGATGAGTTTAGCAGATCACGTGAAGTGAAGACAAGACAAGAGTTCACGAAAAAGGAAAACAAAAGTACAATAAGAAATCTAAGTACAAATACAAGACAAAGGTCCAAATTATTGAAGATAAAATAGTCGTTACAAGTGATACATGGATCAGCAGAGAAGACGCACAACCGCAAATTAAAGCGCGAGAAAACATTATTGCAGCTAGCAGCACATGAACGAAGCTGAGAGGTAGAGATCGAGAGCCTGTTTATGCATGCATGGTGGTCGATCTCCCTCTCTCACTCTCACTCTATATATAATTTAATTAATTGGCGGCGGAGATGGCCGGGTAGAGGTGCGCCGGCAGCCTGGGCTCGGCGTGCAGCAGCAGCGGCGTGGCCATGAATGTGTCGTGCTCGCCCTCGCTGAGGTCGACCGCGGCCACCCCTGGCGGCTTGCTCCACGTGAACCCCTGCAGGAGCCTCCCGAAGAGCATGATGCACATGGCGGTGCCGAGCGACGCCGCGACGCAGCCGCGGCGGCCGGTGCTGAAGGAGATGAAGCGCAGGTCGTTCTCGGTGAGCGCGACGTCTCCGGCGGCGCAGCCGGCGAGGTGGCGTTCGGGGTCGAAGCGCATGGGGTTGTCCCACACGCGCGGGTTGCGGCCGAGCCCCGTGCGGCTGAGGATGACGTGGCTGCCGGCGGGGACGCGGTAGCCGGCGACGGTGGTGTCGGCGAGCGCGACGTGCGGGACGTTGAAGGGCGCCACCGGGTGCAGCCTGAACGCCTCCCTGATGCAAGCCTTCACGTAGTTGAGCCGCGGGATGTCCGACTCCTCCACCAGCCGGTCGCGCCCCACCACGGCGTCCAGCTCCGCCACCGCCTTCGCCATCACCTCCGGGCAGTTCACCATCTCCGCCAGCGCCCACTCCACCGCGTTCGAAGGGTTGTCCACCGCCGCGAACGTGATGTCCTGCATGCATTGCATGTCGTCATATATTAGTCAAACATATGTTACTACTACTGTATGCAACGGATTGCTGGTGTTGATTTGTGTCGATAGAAAAATACTGTTGGCTGGCTGGTGGCTGATGCTGATTTAAGCTGAGAGAAAAATACTTCTGGCTCGCTGCTGATAAGCAACAGGTCAGTACCTGGGACTGTGCTTTGACCTCCTCGATGGTCAGCAGCGGGTTGCCCTGGGCGTCCTTGAGCGTGATGAGCACGTCGAGGAAGTCCTCCATCTCGTGCCTCTGGCCGCTCTTCCACTGCCTCCAGCGCTCGTCGATGACCGTGTCGTGCAGCCGGTTCACCGTCTCGTTGGCCTCCTTCACCATCTTCTCGTGGCCGTCGAGGTCGAGCCCCAGCAGCCATGGCAGGTAGTCGGAGACGCAGAAGGCGTAGAGGAGGCCCAGCGAGGTGAACACGGCCTCCATGTGCTGCACCTCCAGCAGCCCCGGCCCGCCGTCGGCCTGCGCCTCGCCGAAGTAGCGCCTGTTGAACACCAGCCGCCGGATCACGTTGCCGCAGTAGTGCCTCGCCACGTGCCGGACGTCGACAATGGCTGAATCGCCGGCGGCGGCGCTACCGCCGGCGACGAGGTTGTAGACCCAGCGCGTGAGGTTGTCGGCCTCGTCGGCGCGCTTGTCGTGGAGCCACTTGTGGCGGGACGGGCAGATGATCTCGGAGGTGAGGACGCGGCGCATCTTCTTCCACTGGTCGCCGTGGGGGGAGAGCACGGCGTTCCGGTAGCCGCCGCTGAAGGTCTTGGAGGCGAAGGTGAGCGGGCGGGAGACGAAGTTGGCGTCCTGCTTCTTGAGCACCTCCTGCGCGATCCTCGGGCAGGTGATGGCCACGACGTGGACGCCGCCGAGCTTGACGCAGGCGATGTCGGTGCCCATCTCCTTCATCATCAGGTGGATCCACCGGAACGCCGGCTTGTTCACCAGCATCTCCGGGAGGTTGCCGACGACGGGCCAGGGGACGGGGCCCGGCGGGAGCGGCGGCGTGCCGGCCTGGTGGTGGACGCTGCTACGTGCAGCTGGCCGGAGGAGGGCACGGGCGAGGTAGACGATGAGCGGCACCGCGAGCAGCAGCAGCTTGATGAGGATGCCCGGCACCGAGGAGGCGGCGGCGGCAGCCTCCACTGCCGCCTGCTCCATTGACATGTTTCGATCCATCAGTAGCAGCTACGAGTAGTAGATCGATCAATATATGCAAATGCAATGCAAGGGTCGATCTGAATGTGTGTGATCGATCAGAGCGAGCGAGCAGTGATCGCGACGATCGATGAGCAGCTCGATCTTGGCTAGCTAGCTGCTGCTTGCCCAGCCAAGAGCTAGAGCTCACTCGATGAGCTGTGTGTGTGCGCTGCTAGCTGCTGCTGCTGCTGCTGCTTGAGGAATGGACGGAGGTGGGGTATTTATGGTGTTGGGATGGCGATATGATCGGCACGGGCACGGCGTCGACCTTGCGCAGCTGCAGGGCGCAACTTAATGGGCCGGAAACCAAACCTAACAGCATGCAGCGCGCAAGATCGTATCGTTGTTGTTGGAGCGGACGCACATGCATGGAGAGATCCTCGCGGCAGCGTATCTACTGTGGCCATTTGATAGATTATTCCCGCGATGATGCATGGTCCGCCCATTATTGGAGGAAGCACTACTGCGTGCGAATACCATGCATGTAAATTAAACTACAACATCAAGTACTTCTTCTCAACTGCATCACATTCAAATATATATATGCCCAGAGCGACGTGGCGAGCCTGGGGCCACGCGTTCAACTAAACGAGCAGTTTAATTCCTTTCTACCTACACAGGTAAGGTAGCTACCCTCCTGTTTTACTGTACTAGAAATTGCCAACGGTTGTTTTGGCCGGATGCTAATGGATCTGAAATCCAACCCGTTAACGCGCAGCTATTTTCTCGGATCTGAACCGTCAGCATCTTTTACATTGCACCACGGATTATTTAACCGGTTCAAAGTTCTTTTCGACGTCATTTGCGGCAGGGAGCTCATCGGGGCAGCCGCCACACGTTCGTGATATCGTCAAGCACCATGCGCCGACTCCGTTGACGCCGCCGGCCGTTATTTGGCGCTCATCGCCGGATGCCGACCACATCGCCGTCGACACCGCCACGTCCAGTTCTCCTGCGCGTGATGCTCTGGGCGCATGCGGATGAGACCTCTGGGCGCCGTATCGCGCATGGAACGATTGATCCAGGTGGTAATTCTTGCGTAGATGCATGGATGAGTGCACAAATCAAGGTATAGTTGAGAGATGTCTGGCCTCATTTTTCCTGTTGTGATCGATTTTTTTATTATCCATAACCATAATCTCTTTTTGATGCATGCAGATCGGGATTAGAGAGTAATTATTCCCATCGATTTTTGTAAATATTCCACTGCCAGTTCCATCTAATGATGTGACCTGGAAGTAATTCGTGTCTGATGGTCTCGAGCCTAGCTACATCTAGTCGTCTCTGCAATGCGTGTAGCTAGTTGCTCATGCGACAGCACACGTATCAGCCAGCGGCGTTGTTTCATCTTAGGTGATCGATCTAGTGTATTCCGATACTCAGTCGATCACATGATCTTTTTCCAAATTATAGTATCACTTCATACTTTTTCTTACATTGCAATTCGTTTTTTCAGATTTCCTGTCACTTGATACTTTTTTCTATAGATAGTCGTATCATCTGATACCACGTACTCTTTCCCTGATTGTATAGTATCATGTCATACTTTATTAATATTATAGTATCACTTGATACATTTTTTTCAGATTACAGTATCACCGCATACTTTTTTTATATGTATATCGGTTTGTGTTTCCTATTTTTTTCTTGATCATCGCCTAATTTCCATGCGATTTAGATGGTGTATCATGCATGCATTCACGCTTCAAAAGCATCTATCAGGCCTACTACAAACATACTCACAGCACTGCCCCTGAACTGAAGAATCTACGGCGACGTCGCTTGACTCGTTGTTCGACCACCACAAGCGGCCTAGTCGCGTAAACAATGAATGGATGTCATCATTGTTTCTAGCATGTCAAATATACGCACTGTATTTTTAATATACTTTACTCCTTCCGTATACCTAATCCACATGTCACATGTTTATCTTATAATATCTGTGTTAGGCTGGGGCATACATACCCCTGTGAACATGTATACGCTCATACCTAGATATGACATGGTTTCAAAATATATGCGTCTGTGTGTATTCATACTCTCATGACAGTGATATGAAACTCCGAGTTAATGGTATGCACTAATATGGATTTGTTTTCCAAAAAAGTATGTATATATACACGTACATCAAAAGAAGTATGTACACATACATACTAACAAACTTCCATGATACATACTCCAAAATATAAATAAATTATTCCCATCGAGTTTTTGACGTACGTGTACATATATAAATATTCGGCAAGTATGTCATGTGGCATATGTATCCGACATCACAAGATAGCACAGATGCATGCGTACAGATTTTTTTTAAAAAAGAAACCATCGGCCGGCCGTAAATCACGTCATTAGTTAGTTGATTAGTTGTCACACCCGGATTTACACAAAACCCGAATGCGGCCATATGTGTGCCCAGGAAGTCCACAGACACATATAGCGAACAAATATGGTAAAAATCAGAGTACAATGCTTTATTCTCATCATATCGTAGCGTTTACATCAGAGTGCTTCATAAATGAAAACATGGACAGCGGAAGACTAATACATCTCTCTAAGCGTAGCCGCAATCCCACAGGGACTCTGACTGGGAGAACGCGAGCTCAGAAGTACGGCAAATCCTCTGGGAACTCCACAGCATAATCAGCCTGACTCCAATCTGTTACCCGTCCGGGATTTTGCCCAAAATAATAACAACAGCAAGTGTAAGTAACAGAATTACTTAGCAAGTATAGCACGGGGGATGAGGCAAAGGAGGCTTGACACTGGTTTAACTGCATTAGCACTTTTAGTTGGTTCATTTTAATCATAATTACTACATTAGATGAATCCCAGTTGTAACCCAAATTAATTAATGTAAGTCATCATTAAACAGTAATAAATATCATCTTCTAATCATAAAAGGATCCAGGCCGCTCGTGACCCTGAGCCGGGCTATCATGATAGATCGTACACTCTGCAGAGGTTTCGCACTTTTCCCACCAGTCGCGTAAAAGTTCAGAAGAACTTTGCACCCAACCACGCACATCGACACTTCCGAGGTGTGACTGCATAGGGACGCTACGAGGCTTTCACAAGACACCCTAGCGAGACAGTAACCGCTGGAGTACTACAAGGTGGTGAGAACCTAGGCACCGAGATTGACTGACCCTCAGGGCGCAACGTGAGGGGGTCAATGGCGTCCACGCGCCGGCAAATCATGCCAACAAGTAAATGGCGCAACGTGCGGAGCTCCCGCACTCACGGGGGCTCCCAACACGGGACTGGGTCTAACGGGACCTAGCCGACGGGGCTACCGTCCTCGGTAGAATCCGAAAACACCTCGCGCCTTGCCTCCTACAACGTCGTAGGCCACTCGGTAACCACTGCCAAGCTAGAGACGTACAAGCTACTCAACCAAGACCAGAGCCATTATAGTTCTGGCGGCGGCGAGGCTCCCAGGTTGCCGCTTTTACGAACCAGTCCTTAGGGAGAGACACTGGGGCCAGGCAAAACACACAAGCCCCAGCTCCCTGATCCAAGTTGCTAAAAAGCAAGTTTTAACATTAAGGTTGAAGTGGACCATTAATACAAGTTTAACAGTTAAGTAAAGGTGACAGTAGTTGCGCTTAGCAAAATACTACCCGTATGCAAAAACCCATAGGAATACAAGGACAAGGAAAGAAATGCTAGGTACACCTTAAAGGTAAACAGTATTAGACACATGTGTATGTAATGAACAATGTATTAAAAGAGTGAGTAGGTAGCAAGGAATGTCCGTGCTATAACTTGCCTTCCTCGGAGTACGGCTGCTGCTGCGAGTCCTGCTCTGGCACGTCCTCAACGTACTCGAAGTCCAAAGCTACGGGCTCGCCGACTGGACACGATCATCACGCAAGCATCCAAAGCAATCATTACATGCAACCAAAATTAATTCTATTAGAACAGTACACCAAACAGTGAAAACAGTACAAAAACAGGAGCTAGAAATAATCTACGCTTTTCTACGAATACGTGAGCGCAAGAATCACTCTAATCGGAGCTAAAACGAGAAAGTTATGGCATTTCTAAGTTTCAGGGGCTTGCTGGCAAGTTTCTGAAACTTCCAGGGGCTAATCTGTGAAAAACCGAGGACCTATACGTAAATAACAATAGCCACCAGGGGCTGGCGCGTAAAACTACACGTGCTGGACCGCGGGTTCTATTTTTCAAAAGCGCAGGGGCTAAAACGAATAAAACAGGACCTATCCGTAAATACTTTTGAACTGGAATGGACCGCGGGTTGATTTCTGGAAAGTGCAGGGGCTCTTTAACAAAAACGCCTCGGCGAACCGGTACGCGCCCGTTGGATCGGATCTGGACGGCTGAGATTTAAAACGCGAAGGGGTATCGGCCGTTCTAATCGCGACCGTCGATCTGAGATCGGACGGCCCTGGCGCTGGTGCTCGCCGGGGACGACGACTCCGCGGCGGCGCCGCTCGGCCGACCGCAAGAGTTCGCCGGAGTTGGCCATAACTTGCGCTGTGGAGCACGGATCCGAACGAGGGTTGGTCCTACGGCTTCTGGGGAACATGGCGGGTCGACCTAGGGGGTTCTAGTCGAGGGCTTGGGGCTGTGGGCGGCTGTCGTCGTGATCAGGCGGCGTTGGACGCCGGTGAGCGACGGGAAGGGTGCTAGGGGGTTTATTTGTGCCAAAATAAGAGTGCTAAGGGGCCAGGGGTGTGTGGCAAGCACTGCCAGGGTGTTCAAGTCGTGGTTTGTGCCGTGTGGATGGTGCTCGACGGCGACCGGCGGACGAAGCTCGTCGGCGACCGAGGGGAAACGATTACGGTGCTCGGTAGCTAGAATTGAGGGGCTGGGAAGCTTCGTTACCTCGGGGCGATGCTCCTGATGCAGTGAATTGGTCGGAGCAGGTCCAGAGAGGTGGGACGGCGAGCGGCGGCGCTCGGGCTTGGGGACGACGGCGGTTCCACGCGGGGAAGCTTCTCCGGCAGCAACCCGGCAGCGTGGCACGGTCCAAGGGCTTCAGCTCGTCGCGACGAAGCTCGTGGCCGGCTCGGTCCGCTCCAACTGCCCGCGGAGGTGGCGACCGACGGTGGCGACCGACGGCGACGCTCTGTGCGGGGGAAGGCGGCCTCGGCGTGCGGGCCCGGACGCGGTAGGGGCGCGCCATTAGCGGGAGGAGGAAGAAGGAAGGGTGGCGTCAGCGCTGGCATCAGCAGCCTGACCAGCGGGCCCGACGTGGCAGTGAGAGGGCGAGGGGGAAGGGGGAGTGGGCCGGTGCTGGGCCGAAAAGGGGAGGACGGGCCGGACGCTGAGAAAGAAAGGGGAGGAAAGGTGTACTCGGGGAAAAGTCCAGGGGGCGAAAGCAGACTTCTGTTCGCGGGCCGTGCGAGTTGCCGGGCCGGCTGGAAAGAGAAAGATAGGGGGCAAAAGCGAACCAGAAAAAGAGTTCAGGGAGCAGAAACGAACTGTGGGCCTAATAACTTTTCTAGAGCTCCAAACAAAGTGATTCAAATTTAAATTTAAATAAATTTAAATTCTTGTTTGAACCACAAGCAATACAAAAAAATAAATGCAGCAGCATGAATGCAACAATAAAGGTTTCTACAACTTATATTTGATTTTAATTTCTAGAAATTACTTATTTAACCTATATAATTATGAACAAGACATTAAATAATCAATTATTTACTAAAAATTTTAAATAGACCATTTTTGGGTGTTACAGGAAACCAAATATACCATACTCTAGTTTTTGTAATTTGGCTGAAACTATAGACCACCTTTCTTCATGAATGCCATCATACCAAGTTTCTATGGTTTGCTTTACGTGTTGTTTTTGGCATATTGCTCTACCTCTTAACATGAATGATTTATGTATCAAATAGGGGGCATATAAACCGAATATATACTAACTTATTTACGGGGCAGCTGCTTTCTGTTGAATAATATAGTTCACTATGAAATGAACGATGAACAACTCACTACATGAGTATTCACTTTTTTTATATTAGAAATTTTATTAGACTCAAGGTCTTTACATTAAGGTGATGCAATAATGACTTTATTTTCGCATAGTTTTTTTTAAAAAAAGTGGCCAACGGTTTAGGTATATTTTGTTAGCTGGCTAAGGACGACGTTTGTTCGCGACGATCCCCGACGAGTTGACAGTATAGTCAAGGGGCGAGGTTCATCACATGTGCAGTCCCTAAACTAGCTACATTATTAAACAACACAGCAATGCAAGCTATACGACGTGTACACGGGCGAGCCATTCGTTGCGTTAGTAGTATGTACCCTGGATCTGCTACTCGATCGTTAATCTGGTGCTGCTGCGTGGGATCAGACATACTGATCGACGAGTGATGCCTGCCTCACTCACATGCATGACATGCCGTAACGTATCACAGTGTCAGTGTGTGTTACCCAGCGAAGACCAAGCTAAGCTACCTACTACCACCGATGCTTCCTGCATTATTATGCATCGCTAATGTAATGCATGCAGAGATCCACATGATCGATGGAGTCATGTCATGCAGAGAGGTCGGCAGGACGTTGCCATATATGTTAACTTGTTATATGTATATCATGCATATGCAGATGATGCACGAGGGCACGAGGCCATGCATGATGAAATTAAATACTATATCGACCCATATCCTCTGCATGCAGTTGATGCATGCAGTCGATCGACCAGTGGCGGCGGATACAAACCAACTCGATCAACCAGGAGCCCTGCAACAATTGTCAAACCACGTACGTTACAAGTCACATCGAATCACCAAGTTCAGATTTGAGGTACATTGTCTACCACGTGTTCTTGAGATCTCATTCGATTTTCTGACCTGTCCCGGCCTCAAGATGCGCGCGCCTATCATTGTCCAAAAAATCCTCCTCCCCGCTGCCCCGGAGTATATATGCTGCTATACCTACGCAGTACAGTAATCAAGCTAGCGCCAGATCATGAATTACCCACCATCGATCCCGATTGTTACCTGTATATACAGTATACTACTTTCAACGAGTCCAAGTAAAAGTACGTAATGTAACTGTGTTTATGGCTTGCTTCGAATAACAGATCGTGCATACCCCTTCTTCTTCTTCCTCCTCCTCTTCTTTTTCTTCTTCTTCCTCCTTCCTTCTTCCTTCACCCAGGCCATGGTTTTTGGGGGGGGGGCTTATGGGGGGCTCCATTGGTTGCAAGGGGGTAGGGGGGCTCCAGCCCCCTGCTGGCTCTGCCCCTGCATACCCATGCATGCAGTACTATACACGCAGCCGATTTCTAACTTGCTCAAGTGTAACGTTTTTCATCCCCACTCTTGTTTATGACTTTGTGACTTTTCCTATCGATATTGATTATTATTTTTTTCGAATATGATGCATGATAAGTCAAATCATACTTCGAATAGCTCTGGCTATACTACCACCTTTGTATAACTCCAGCTATGCATCGAGATGCAAGAATCACGTACTGTTGGTGTAATAAATATCTATACTAGACAAGCGTGCTTGTAAATTGCACTTATTTAAGAACAGAAGTAGTATCATATAAATAAAAGACGTACACCTTATACGAATCACTGTTAGGAGTATCCACAGTATATCTGTATATATATGATCACCTTCAACTCATTTATTTGTTATGCCTCATGATGTAACACCCTAAAACAGCCTATTTAAAATTTTTTAGTAATTAATTGATTATTTAATGTCTTGTTCATAATTAATATAGGGTAAATAAATAATTTCTGGAAATTAAAAATCAAATATAAGGTATAGAAACATTTTTGTTGCATTCATGCTGGCTGCATTGAGTTTTGGATGTGTGTAGTTTAAATAAGGATTTAAATCCAATTTAAATTCGTGTTTAAACGGCGTTTGTTTGAGCCTTAGAATAGTTGTTTGATCTGGAGTACGTTTTCGCTCCCTGAGCTTCTTTCCTTGGTCCGGTTCTGCCCCTCAAACTCACTCCCCAGCTCAGCCCAGCCCCTCTCTCCTCCCCAGGCCCAGCGCAGCCCAACGAGCGCCCCGGCCCATCTCGCCCCCCTGCACCAGTCCACCGGCACCCCCTCTCCCGGACCAGCAGCTTCCCCTTCTCCTCGCACGCACAGCCCAGCCGCCAGCCCGAGGCCCATCCCTCTCCAGCCCAGCATCGCGGCCCACCGCTCCCGCTTTCTCTCCGCGCCGGCCCAAGTCCGCGCCTCGCCAGCGGACCCCACGGTCGTCTTCTACCTTCGTCTGCGCTCGAGCAGGCGTCGAGCTCGGCTCGCCCCGCCTCGGCCCAAGGCCGGACCCGCCATCCGCGCTGCCGCGAACCTTCTGCGAACCTTCCGTGCCGCTTCCTTCCATAGAACGGCGCCCCTCCACAAGGAAACTCACCTCCACACATGGAAGGTATCCGCCGCGCCGCCGCTACTTCTCCCCCCCCCCCCTTGACGCTAGCGCCGCCTCGCCATCCGAGCCTCTCCTGCAGTCTCCTCGGCGCAATAAAAGCAAGGCCACCAAGCCCTCCTCCACCATCATCTCACCACCGAGCCCAAGCGCCTCCTCCTCCACGCTCAGCGCC
This sequence comes from Echinochloa phyllopogon, assembly GCA_033239725.1. NCBI lineage: Eukaryota > Viridiplantae > Streptophyta > Magnoliopsida > Poales > Poaceae > Echinochloa > Echinochloa phyllopogon. The sequence goes on along the minus strand of BTCW01000009.1, from coordinate 641,626 downwards.
ACCGCCTACCTCCAAGTCCCGCCGCCGCTGTCGATCCGCCGCCCCGGTGCCGCTCCGGCGCTTCCGGTCCCTTGGAGAGCTTCACGTTTCGGTAAAGAATCTCCCGAGCCTCAACCCGTCTGTAACACCCAAAAATGCTCAATTTAAAATTTTTGGCATTTAATTAATTATTTAATGCTCTCACCTATTTTATAAAGGCTAAATAATAATGTTCTAAAATTTAGAATCAAATATAAGTGATAGAAACATTTATTGTTGCATTCATGCTGCTGCATTTATTTTTGTATTGCTTGTGATTCAAACAAGAATTTAAATATATTTAAATTCAAATTTGAATCACTTTGTTTGGAGCTCTAGAAAAGTTGCCAGGCCCATAGTTCGTTTCAGCCCCCTGAACTTTCTCCCGGTTCACTTTCTCCCCCTCTTCTTCTTTTCTGGTCTGGCCCAGCCCCTCCTCTCCTTTCTCTTTCCCGGCCCAGCTTCACCCCGCGGCCCACTCCCTCTCCCTCTCCCCCTTCTCCCCGCGCGGCCCAACAGCCAAGCCGGCCCAGCCGCAGCCGCTCGCCCCGCCCCTCCCTGAGTCGCTGCCACGCGGGCCCCGCTTGTCAGGTGCTGACGCCACCTTCCCTTCTTCCTCCTCCCTCCCTTTCCTTTCCCGAACGCCGGTGATGGCGCGGCCCGCCGCAGCCGGGCCCGCACGCCGAGGCCCTTCCCCCGCGCCTACTTAATTGGGCCTGCGACGCCGCCCGAGTCCCCTCACCCCCATCACCCCAACCCTAGCAGCGCCGCCGCCCTCGCCACCGTATCTTTTTCCCGAGCCGCCGAGCCGCACTCCGCCGCTCGCCGTCGACCCGTCGCCCCGGTGCTGCTCCGCCTCGTCCGAGCCTCGGAGGACCTTCACCGAGCCACGAGGAGTGCGTCGAGCTACACCAAGCCCAGCAGCAGCAGCTGCAGCTCCCCTTCACCGAGCTTCGCCGCCGCCGAGCTTCGGACTCCGACGAACTCCATCGCCGGACCACCTCGCTCCAATTCAGCCCCCCAGGAGCACCGCCAGGAGGTAACGAAGCACCTCCCCCTTTCAATTTAGGCCCCCGAGCACCGTAGCACATGTTCCCGCGGTCGCCGACGAGTTTCGTCCGCCGGTCGCCGTCGTCCACCCCTGTACACTGCACAAAGCTCCCCTCGGACTACCCATTCACACTCACCACCTCACCAGGAAGCCTCAGAGCCAAAAATCCGAACCAAACGCACCCCCAAACTCCCTCCCCGCACCACACCGGAGCACGTCTCCGCCGCCCATCGTCGTCGGCGTGATTCGCCGGCTAATGCTCGACTTGATCACCCTAGGTCGACTCGCCATGATCCCCTGAAGCCATAGGACTAGGTCTTGTTCAAATCCGAGCTTCCTAGCTCGAGAAATCCTCGATTCCAGCGAAGTTCGCCGTCGGCCCGAGCGGCGCCGCCGCGTTCCCTTCTTCCCCGGTGAGCCCTCGTCCTGGGCCGTCCGATCTAAAATCAACGGTCGCGATTAGATCCATCCATACCCCTTCGCGTTTTAAATCCCGGCCGCCCGATCTCGATCCGACGGTTGCGATGCGGGTCAACACCCGGGATACCGGTCAGCGCGGGCATTTTTGTTAAAGAGCCCCTGAGTTTTATCAAAATTAACCCGCGGTCCATTTTAATTCAAAACTATTTACAAATAGGTCCTGTTTTATTCGTTTAGGCCCCTGGAAATTTTAAAACTTTGCCAGCAAGCCCCCGAACCTTAGAAACGCTATAACTTTCACGTTTTAGCTCCGATTTGCGTGATTTTCGCGCTCACGTGTTCGTAGCGAAGCATAGATTATTTTTTAGCTCCAGTTTTTGTACTGTTTTCCCTGTTTGGTGTACTATTCTAATAGAATTACTTTGTTTGCATGTAATGATTGTTTTGGATGCGTGCGTGACGTTCGTGTCCAGTCGGTGAGCCCGTAGCCTTGGACTTCGAGTACGTTGAGGACGTGCCGGAGCAGGACCCGCAGCAGCAGCCACAGTACTCCGAGGAAGGCAAGTTATAGCACGGACAATCCTTGCTACCTACTCACTCATTTAATACACTGTTCAATACATACGCATGTGTCTAATACTGTTTACCATTAAGGTTGTACCTAGTATTTATTTCCCTGTCCTTGTATCTCCTATGGGTTTTTGCATATGGGTAGCATTTTGCTAGGCGCAGCTACTGTCACCATTATTTAACTGTTAAACTTGTATTAATGGTCCACTTAAACTTTAATGTTAAAACTTGCTTTTTAGCAACATGGATTAGGGAGTTAGAGCATGTGCTGTGTGCTTTGCTAAGGACCGGTTCTTAAAGCGGCAACCCAGGAGCCTGTCGCCACCGCCGGAACTATAATGGCTCTGGTCTTGGTCAAGTAGCTTGTACGGCTCTAGCTTGATAGTGGTTACCGAGGGGCCAGCGGCGTTGTGGGAGGCAAGGCACGGGGTGTTTTCCCGATTCCACCGAGGACGGTAGCCCCGTCGGCTAGGTCTCGTTAGACCCAGTCCCGTGTTGGGAGTCTCAGTGATTGAGAACTCCGCACGTTGCGCATTGTTGGGGTGGATACCCGCGCTCTGGACGCCATCGACCCCCTCATGGTGTGACTCCGTGGGCGTACGTCGATCTCGGTGCCTAAGGACTCACCACCTTGTAGTACTCCAGCGGCTACTATCTTGTTAGGGTGTCTTGTGAAAGCCTCGTAGCGTCCCTATGCAGTCACACCTCGGAAGTGTTGATGTGCGTGGTTGGGTGCAAAGTTCCTTTGAACTTTTACGCGACTGGTGGGTAAAGGGCGAAACCTCTGCAGAGTGTACGATCTATCATGATAGCCTTGCTCAGGGTCACGAGCGGCCTGGATCCTTTTTTATTAGAATATGGTATTTATTCCTGCTTAATGATACTTACACTTTATTAATTGGGTTACAACTGGGATCTCATTCACTTGTAGTAACTTGGTTAAAGTTAAAACGAACCAACTAAAAGTGCTAAAGCAGTTAAGCCAGTGTCTAGCCTTTTTGAGCCTTCATAACCCGTGCTATACTTGCTAAGTAATATCCATTACTTACACTTGCTGTTATTACTATTTTTTGGGCAAAATCCCGGACGGGTAACAGATTGGAGTCAGGCTGATTATGCTGTGGAGTTCCCAGAGGATTTGCCGTACTTCTGAGCTCGCGTTCTCCCAGTCAGAGTCCCTGTGGGATTGCGGCTACGCTTAGAGAGATGTATTAGTCTTCCGCTGTCCATGTTTTCATTTATGAAGCACTCTGATGTAAACGCTACGATATGATGAGAATAAAGCATTGTACTCTGATTTTTACCATATTTGTTCGCTATATGTGTCTGTGGACTTCCTGGGCACACATATGGCCACATTCGGGTTTTGTGTAAATCCGGGTGTGACACCGTCCGCCTTCGCGTTCCGTAGCATCGCCGCCTCCGCTCACCGTCGCTCGTCACCGCCGCTCGTCGTCGCCAGCCGTCACCACCGCGTAATCGTCGACGTGAACCCCCTATCCTTGTTCGCCGTTCTCCCCTGATTCCCGAGGATCAAATCCCGTCGCTTTTGGTGCCCCCTAGCCCGAGATAAGCTCGACTCCGGCGAAGCGCCACCGCCGCCCAAGCAGCGCCGCCGAGCTTTTGCGTCGTCGCAGGCGACCCTGCCCCAGATCCCACCATAGCCACATGATCTGCATCCGACGGTTCACAGCGCCCTAGCCGATAAGTCAAAGTTGACCATACCGGTCAACTGTGGATTTCTTTCAAAAGAGCCCTCCTATTCCTCTCAAATCAACCCGCCGTCCAATGGAGTTCAAAAGTATTTACAAAGAGGTCCCGTTTTATTCATTTAACTCCCTGTGTTTCTGAATAAACTAACCCGCGGTCCTGTCTCGAAGTTTTACGCGTTAGCCCTCGTAGTTTTACGTATAATTACGTATAGGTCCTCGGTTTTTCACAAATAAGCCCCTGAAACTTAGAAATGCCATAACTTTCTCGTTTTAGCTCCGATTAGTGTGATTATTGCGCTCACGTGTTCGTAGCAAAGCGTAGAATATTTCTAGCTCCTGTTTTTCTACTGTTTTCACTGTTGGTGTACTGTTTCTAATAGAATACTCTTGTTTGCATGTACTGGCTTGTGTGGATGCTTGTGTGGTGATTCGTGTCCAGTCGGTGAGCCGTTGCCGTTGGAGTTTGAGTACGAGGACCTTCAGGAGCCGGACTCGCAGCAGCAGCAGCACTTTGAGGAAGGTAAGTTATAGCACGGACAATCCTTGCTACCTACTCACTTGTAATACATTATTTCATACATGCATGTGTCTAATATGATGTATCCTTTAAGGTTGTACCTAGTTTTTCATTATCCTATCCTTGTTTACCTTGGGTTTATTGCATATGGGTAGAGCTTTGCTAGGCGCAGCTACGGTCACCTTTATTTAACTGTTAAACTTGTATTAATGGTCCACTTCAACCTTAATGTTAAAACTTGTTTTTTTAGCAACACGGATTAGGGAGCTAGAGCATGTGCTGTGTGCTTTGTTCTAGTGTCTCCCTCTAAGGACCGGTTCTTAAAGCGGCAACCCAGGAGCCTGTCGCCACCGCTATAACTATAATGGCTCTGGTCTTGGACAAGTAGCTTGTACGGCTCTAGCTTAACAGTAGTTACCGACGGGCCGACGGCGTTATGGGAATCACTCGTGAGAGTATGGTTTGGTCCACCAAGGACGGGGGTACCGTCGGCTATGCCTCGTTAGGCACAGTCCCGTGTTGGGAGCCACCGTGAGTGCGGGAGCTCCACACGTTGTGCTCCTTATTTTGTTGTTGGCATGCGTTGCCGCGCTCTGGACGCCATTGACCCTCCTATCGCTGCGCCCTGGGAGTCAGTCGATCTTGGTGCCTTGGATCATGCTGCCTGTGTTGTACCATAACGGCTACTGTTTTGTTAGGGTGTCTTGTGAAAAGCCTCGTAGCGTCCCTATGCAGTCACACCTCGGAAGTGTCGATGTGCGTGGTTGGGTGCAAAGTTCCCTGAACTTTTACGTGACTGGTGGGTAAAGGGCGAAACCTCTGCAGAGTGTAAATCTATCATGATAGCCTTGCTCAGGGTCACGAGCGGCCTGTATCCTTTTTGATTAGAAGATGGTATTTATTTGTACTTAATGACACTTACACATTATTAATTGGGTTCAACCGGGTTTCATTCACTTGTAGTAACTTGGATAATGTTAAAACGGACCAACTAAAAGTGCTAATGCAGTTAAGCCGTGTTTAAGCCTTTTTGAGCCTTCATAACCCGTGCTATACTTGCTAAGTAATTGTTTTACTTACACGTGCTATTTATTCAACAAAATCCCGGACGGGTAACAGATTGGGATGTGCATGAGTCTGCTGCTGAGTTTCCAGAAGATCTACCGTACTACTGAATTGGGTTCTCCCAGTCAGAGTCCCTGTGGGATGCGGCTACGCTTAGAGAGAGTTTATTGAGTCTTCCGCTATCCATGTACTTCATTTATGCAGCACTCTGATGTAAACACTACTTTTTGATGAATAAATGAAGCATTTGATCTCTGTTTTACCATATTTGTTTGCTATATGTGTATGTGGACTCCCTGGGCACACATATGGCCACATTCGGGTTTTTGGGAAAATCCGGGTGTGACAGATTGGTATCAGAGCCGTGCTGACTGTAGGAACGCAGCCTAGATAGTACGGTGGACAAATTACTAGGAGACCCCCATGACTTCAATTATTTATGTGTGGAATTATGTCTTTAAGTGCTTGTATTCATTGTTATTATGCATCTGCTTGATTTGGATCTTTGTGATGATTGCGATGGGCGTGGACGCCAGTCTTTCCCCATCTAGATTATTGAAATAAGGCTTAAGGACTTTAATGTCTAGATAGCAGGGGGGTATTCATTTCTCTTGCTAATCTGACCGCCATCTTATACTTGTTATTATAGATGGCTAATCCCAGGGGCCAGAACCCGAACGTGAACCCGAATCAGCAGATCCCCACCATCGAACAGTTGATGTATGCTCAAGTCCAGATGATGCAGCAGATGGCTCAGACCATGACGCTGATCTAGCAGAACCAACAGAATCCACATCCTCAGGCGGCTGCTCCACCCAGAGACAAGAGGGGCGAATTTCTGAAGGGACGCCCTCCGACCTTCACCAAGGCCACCGACCCACTGGAGGCCGATGACTGGCTCAAGGCAGTGGAGAGACAGCTCGACATCGCGCAGTGCAACGACCGGGAGAAGGTGTTGTACGCAGGAGGACAGCTCCAGGGACCAGCATTGGACTGGTGGAATTCATACCAGTACGCTCACCCCAACCGTGATCAGATCACCTGGCAAGAGTTCCGTGACCGCTTACGCTCTCACCATGTACCAGAGGCTCTGATGGTCCTGAAGAAGAAGGAGTTCCTGGCGCTGAAGCAGGAAGGGATGAGTGTCACCGCTTACCGTGACAAGTTCATCGAGCTGGCCCGTTACGCTCCAGAGGACGTGGACACTGACAAGAAGAAGCAGGCCAGGTTTCGTGATGGCTTGCAGGATGCTCTGCAGTACCAGCTGATGTGCACCAAGTTCCCCAACTTTCAGGAATTGGTGGACAACGCCTTTATGCTGGAACACAAGCGTCGTGAGATAGAGGAGAAGAAGAGGAAGTTCCAGGGCCAACAGATGGGGAGCAGCAGTCGCCCTCGCTTCACTCCTCCCCAGGGGAATCAGCAGATGGGAAGCCAACAGCGTTTCCAGGGCCAGTCCAGCTTGCTGAGTCGTGGCCAGTACCAGCAGCGCCCCCAGTACCCCCAGGCGCCACAGCAACAGCGTTCCCAGAATCAGCTGCAGAATGGCCCAGTTCAGCGCAACCAGGTGCAGCCAAGGCCTGCCCAGCGCACCGGCCCAGTTAGCACTGCACCAGTGGGTCCGAGGTGTTTTTATTGTGATGAGCCAGGACACTACGCCAACGCTTGTCCCCGCAGAGGCCAGAATCCTGTTGGGTAGAACAACAACCAGAGGGCTGGGCAACCGCAGAACCAGAATGAGAATCAGCAACAAGGTCAGGCAAACCGTGGACAGCAGAACCTGACTAGGGGCAAGCTTAACCACATGGGTGCAGAGACTGCCGAGGGTGCTACTGACGTGGTCGTGGGTACGTTCCCTATCAACTCAACCCCTGCAACCGTTTTGTTCGATTCTGGAGCTTCGCATGCTTTCATATCTGCTGCTTTTGTGAAAAAGAACATGATGTCATTACGACCTATGTCAAACACCATGCTAGTTAGCTCACCAGGTGGGGAACAACGAGCCACTTTACGTTGTACCCATGTCACCATCACAATAAGGGGGGTAGACTTCGAGGTGTACCCGATCGTGCTGGAAACCCTTGGATTTGACTTAATTCTGGGTATGAGCTGGTTAGGCAGATATGATGCAGTAATCCAATGTTCCAAGAGAGCAGTGCAACTGACAGCCAGGACTGGTGAGAAGGTGGAATATCAAGCAGCCAGTTCCCCGGAGCACAATCAAGTTAATCAAGCTAAAGGTGCAGCTCTTGAAGACATCAGAGTAGTGAGCCAGTTCCCGGATGTATTTCCAGATGAATTGCCAGGTATGCCCCCAGAACGCGAAGTTGAATTCGTTATTGAACTGAAACCTGGCACTGCACCTATAGCCAAGAGGCCATATAGAATGGGAGTAAAGGAACTAGCAAAGCTCAAGGAGGAGTTAGACGCGTTGCTAGCCAAAGGGTACATTCGTCCGAGTTCTTCACCATGGGGAGCACCGGTGTTGTTCACGGATAAGAAAGATGGGACACAGAGGTTGTGTGTGGACTATCGAGCCCTCAACGAAGTGACCATCAAGAACAAGTACCCATTGCCAAGGATTGATGATCTGTTTGATCAGCTAAAGGGAGCTTGTGTGTTCTCCAAGATAGATCTTCGATCAGGCTATCACCAAATGAGGATCCGCCCGTCAGACATACCCAAGACCGCTTTCACCACTCGGTACAGGTTGTATGAGTTCTTGGTCATGTCCTTTGGATTGATCAACGCTCCTGCATACTTCATGTACTTGATGAACAGCGTGTTCATGGACTACCTTGACAAGTTTGTGGTGGTATTCATTGATGACATTCTGGTCTTCTCCAAGAATGAGGAAGAACATGAGGAACACTTGAGATTGGTGCTGCAAAGGCTCCGAGAACATCAATTGTATGCCAAGCTGAGCAAGTGTGAATTCTGGTTGAAGGAAGTGGCATTCTTGGGTCATGTGTTGTCCAATGGAGGAGTGGCAGTCGATCCGAGGAAGGTCAGTGATGTGTTGAGCTGGAATCCGCCTCGGGATGTGAGCGAAATCAGGAGTTTCCTTGGGATGGCCGGATATTATCAACGGTTCATTGAAGGATTCTCCAAGATTGCTAAACCCCTGACGGCGTTATTGGAGAAAAATGCCAAGTTTGTCTGGACTGAGGAGTATCAAGTCAGCTTTGAGGAGTTGAAGAAGAGACTAACAACAGCCCCAGTACTGGTTCTGCCCGACATAGCCAAGAGCTTCTCTATCTACTGCGATGCATCCCGTCTAGGACTGGGGTGTGTACTCATGCAGGAGGGGAGAGTCGTGGCTTATGCATCAAGGCAGTTGAGGAAACATGAGCAGAACTACCCCACACATGATCTAGAGTTGGCAGCTGTGGTACATGCTCTGAAGATTTGGAGGCACTACTTGATTGGTCACAAGTGTGACATCTACACTGATCACAAGAGCCTCAAGTATGTCTTCACTCAGTCAGAACTGAATATGAGACAACACCGATGGTTGGAGTTGATCAAGGACTATGATCTGGAGATCCACTACCACCCAGGAAAGGCTAACTTGGTGGCAAATGCTCTGAGTAGGAGAAGTTATGTGAACAAGATCACCGGTCACTGTCTGCCAGCAGAGCTCAGCTTAGAGTTTGACAGGATGAGTCTAGGATTTGTGACCAGCATCACAGAGATGACGGTAGAACCGACTCTGGAGCAGGAGATCCGGAAAGGTCAGCTTGGGGATGAGAAGATCAAGGAGATTGTGGAGCATGTTGCTCTAGGAAAAGCCCCTGGTTTTCGAGTGGATGATCATGGAACCTTGTGGCATGGGAAGAGGATATGTGTACCCGATGTGGCGCAGATCAAGGGCACAATCCTGAGAGAAGCACACGACTCAGCTTATTCAATCCACCTAGGAAGTACCAAGACATCAAGGAGAGGTTCTGGTGGTATGGATTGAAGCGTGATGTGGCAACCTATGTGGCTCTATGTGACACATGTCAGAGAGTCAAGGCTGAACATCAGAGGCCAGCATGTTTGCTCCAGCCCTTGAAGATACCTGAATGGAAGTGGGAAGAAGTTGGTATGGACTTCATCACTGGTCTGCCTCGCACTCAGAGAGGATTTGACTCCATTTGGGTGATTGTGGATCGCTTGACCAAAGTGGCACATTTTTCTTCCAGTAAAAACCACTTACACAGGCGCCAGATTGGTAGAGCTATATATGGAGAGGATAATGTGCTTGCATGGAGTGCCTAAGCGGATAGTGTCTGACTGAGGTACTCAGTTCACATCACACTTCTGGCAGAAGTTACATGAGTCCATGGATACTAAGCTGCATTTTAGTTCAGCTTATCACCCACAGACGGATGGACAGACAGACCGGACCAATCAGATCTTGGAGGACATGTTGAGGGCATGTGCTTTGCAGTATGGTGTCAGTTGGGACAAGAGTCTGCCTTATGCAGAATTCTCGTACAACAACAGCTACCAAAAGAGTCTGCAGATGGCACCATTCGAGGCTCTATATGGCAGGAAGTGCAGAACACCACTGTTCTGGAATCAGACTGGAGAAAGTTAAGTTTTCGGGCCGGAGATACTCATAGAAGCAGAGCGCCAAGTGCAAGTAATCATGCAGAACTTGAAGGTGGCACAATCCTGGCAAAAAAGTTACGCTGATGTCAGGAGGAGGGATCTCACCTTCAAGGTCGATGACTTTGTGTACCTCAAGGTGTCACCGATGAGGGGTGTGAAAAGGTTCAATGTCAAGGGCAAATTGGCGCCTCGATACATCGGACCGTTCAAGATTCTGGAACGGATGGGTGAAGTGGCATATCGGCTAGAGCTACCTGAGAAACTAGCCGGAGTGCACAATGTGTTCCATGTGTCTCAGTTGAAGAAATGTTTGCGGGTGCCTGAAGAGCAGATCCCGATGGATGACTTGAATGTGCAAGAGGACCTCGCCTATGATGAGTATCCAGTCAAGATTTTGGAGGAGTCTGAGAGGGTGACAAGAAACAAGGTTATTCGGATGTGCAAGGTGCAGTGGAACCGACACTCAGAAGATGAGGCAACTTGGGAAAGGGAAGAAGACCTCAAGGCCGAGTACCCGCACCTCTTCGCATCCACGTCCGAATCTCGAGGACGAGATTCATCTTAAGGGGGGTAGGTTTGTAACACCCTAAAATAGCCTATTTAAAATTTTTTAGTAATTAATTGATTATTTAATGTCTTGTTCATAATTAATATAGGGTAAATAAATAATTTCTGGAAATTAAAAATCAAATATAAGGTATAGAAACATTTTTGTTGCATTCATGTTGGCTGCATTGAGTTTTGGATGTGTGTAGTTTAAATAAGGATTTAAATCAAATTTAAATTCGTGTTTAAATGGCGTTTGTTTGAGCCTTAGAATAGTTGTTTGATCTGGAGTACGTTTTCGCTCCCTGAGCTTCTTTCCTTGGTCCGGTTCTGCCCCTCAAACTCACTCCCTAGCTCAGCCCAGCCCCTCTCTCCTCCCCAGGCCCAGCGCAGCCCAGCGAGCGCCCCGGCCCATCTCGCCCCCCTGGCCCAGTCCACCGGCACCCCCTCTCCTGGACCAGCAGCTTCCCCTTCTCCTCGCACGCACAGCCCAGCCGCCAGCCCGAGGCCCATCCCTCTCTAGCCCAGCATCGCGGCCCACCGCTCCCGCTTTCTCTCCGCGCCGGCCCAAGTCCGCGCCTTGCCAGCGGACCCCACGGTCGTCTTCTACCTCCGGCTGCGCCCGAGCATGCATCGAGCTCGGCTCGCCCCGCCTCGGCCCAAGGCCGGACCCGCCATCCGTGCTGCCGCGAACCTTTTGCGAACCTTCCGTGCCGCTTCCTTCCATAGAACGGCGCCCCTCCACAAGGAAACTCACCTCCACACATGGAAGGTATCCGCCGCGCCGCCGCTACTTCTCCCCCCCCCTTGACGCTAGCGCCGCCTCGCCACCCGAGCCTCTCCCGCAGTCTCCTCGGCGCTATAAAAGCAAGGCCACCAAGCCCTCCTCCACCATCATCTCACCACCGAGCCCAAGAGCCTCCTCCTCCACGCTCAGCGCCGCCGCCCACCTTTAAGTCCCGCCGCCGCTGTCGATCCGCCGCCCCGGTGCCGCTCCGGCGCTTCCGGTCCCTTGGAGAGCTTCACGTTTCGGTAAAGAATCTCCCGAGCCTCATCCCGTCCGCCTTCGCGTTCCGTAGCATCGCCGCCTCCACTCACCGTCGCTCGTCGTCGCCAGCCGTCACCACCGCGTAATCGTCGACGTGAACCCCCTATCCTTGTTCGCCGTTCTCCCCTGATTCCCGAGGATCAAATCCCGTCGCTTTTGGTGCCCCCTAGCCCGAGATAAGCTCGACTCCGGCGAAGCGCCACCGCCGCCCAAGCAGCGCCGCCGAGCTTTTGCGTCGTCGCAGGCGACCCTGCCCCAGATCCCACCATAGCCACATGATCTGCATCCGACGGTTCACAGCGCCCTAGCCGATAAGTCAAAGTTGACCATACCGGTCAACTGTGGATTTCTTTCAAAAGAGCCCTCCTATTCCTCTCAAATCAACCCGCCGTCCAATGGAGTTCAAAAGTATTTACAAAGAGGTCCCGTTTTATTCATTTAACTCCCTGTGTTTCTGAATAAACTAACCCGCGGTCCTGTCTCGAAGTTTTACGCGTTAGCCCTCGTAGTTTTACGTATAATTACGTATAGGTCCTCGGTTTTTCACAAATAAGCCCCTGAAACTTAGAAATGCCATAACTTTCTCGTTTTAGCTCCGATTAGTGTGATTCTTGCGCTCACTTGTTCGTAGCAAAGCGTAGAATATTTCTAGCTCCTGTTTTTGTACTGTTTTCACTGTTGGTGTACTGTTTCTAATAGAATACTCTTGTTTGCATGTACTGGCTTGTGTGGATGCTTGTGTGGTGATTCGTGTCCAGTCGGTGAGCCGTTGCCGTTGGAGTTTGAGTACGAGGACCTTCAGGAGCCGGACACGCAGCAGCAGCAGCACTTTGAGGAAAGTAAGTTATAGCACGGACAATCCTTGCTACCTACTCACTTGTAATACATTATTTCATACATGCATGTGTCTAATATGATGTATCCTTTAAGGTTGTACCTAGTTTTTCATTATCCTATCCTTGTTTACCTTGGGTTTATTGCATATGGGTAGAGCTTTGCTAGGCGCAGCTACGGTCACCTTTATTTAACTGTTAAACTTGTATTAATGGTCCACTTCAACCTTAATGTTAAAACTTGTTTTTTTAGCAACACGGATTAGGGAGCTAGAGCATGTGCTGTGTGCTTTGTTCTAGTGTCTCCCTCTAAGGACCGGTTCTTAAAGCGGCAACCCAGGAGCCTGTCGCCACCGCTATAACTATAATGGCTCTGGTCTTGGACAAGTAGCTTGTACGGCTCTAGCTTAACAGTAGTTACCGACGGGCCGACGGCGTTATGGGAATCACTCGTGAGAGTATGGTTTGGTCCACCAAGGACGGGGGTACCGTCGGCTATGCCTCGTTAGGCACAGTCCCGTGTTGGGAGCCACCGTGAGTGCGGGAGCTCCACACGTTGTGCTCCTTATTTTGTTGTTGGCATGCGTTGCCGCGCTCTGGACGCCATTGACCCTCCTATCGCTGCGCCCTGGGAGTCAGTCGATCTTGGTGCCTTGGATCATGCTGCCTGTGTTGTACCATAACGGCTACTGTTTTGTTAGGGTGTCTTGTGAAAAGCCTCGTAGCGTCCCTATGCAGTCACACCTCGGAAGTGTCGATGTGCGTGGTTGGGTGCAAAGTTCCCTGAACTTTTACGTGACTGGTGGGTAAAGGGCGAAACCTCTGCAGAGTGTAAATCTATCATGATAGCCTTGCTCAGGGTCACGAGCGGCCTGTATCCTTTTTGATTAGAAGATGGTATTTATTTGTACTTAATGACACTTACACATTATTAATTGGGTTCAACCGGGTTTCATTCACTTGTAGTAACTTGGATAATGTTAAAACGGACCAACTAAAAGTGCTAATGCAGTTAAGCCGTGTTTAAGCCTTTTTGAGCCTTCATAACCCGTGCTATACTTGCTAAGTAATTGTTTTACTTACACGTGCTATTTATTCAACAAAATCCCGGACGGGTAACAGATTGGGATGTGCATGAGTCTGCTGCTGAGTTTCCAGAAGATCTACCGTACTACTGAATTGGGTTCTCCCAGTCAGAGTCCCTGTGGGATGCGGCTACGCTTAGAGAGAGTTTATTGAGTCTTCCGCTATCCATGTACTTCATTCAGCACTCTGATGTAAACACTACTTTTTGATGAATAAATGAAGCATTTGATCTCTGTTTTACCATATTTGTTCGCTATATGTGTATGTGGACTCCCTGGGCACACATATGATCACATTCGGGTTTTTGGGAAAATCCGGGTGTGACACATGATATTAATATGTAGCAGCAAAACTACCACAAATGTAAACCGTAAGAACCCATATATAACTAGTAACATGAATGTGCTAGTTGATTGATCGTAGTCATTATACAATTAGTCATTGTGTACTACTTACCCACACCGTCTTGTATGCGTACGTTTTCATCTTATTAGGGTAAGACTTCAACCAACAATTACGCTATTATTAGTATATTATCTACATATGTGATGATATAGTTTGCATTATTTGCTTGACAAGTTGTACGTGGAGTAATTGTTAGATGATATAGTTTGCATTAATTGGGCTCAGGCTTTCAGTCTCGAGAGCTCAATTTGGTTAAGAACATGACACCGGCCTCTTATTGGCAACTCTATAAATCTCTAATTAGCACATGTACGTGGACAAGTCAAAGATCGAAAGCCCCCTTTTTAGTTAATTACAGCCAACTACGTACACAAGTGGATTGAGCTAGCTAGCTAACTTCTCCGGACCAATGTTATTACTACGTGTTTGCAGAAAAGAAAAACAGAAGAAAACAACAACATTGAAGACCTAAATTACCTCCACGTACTTCAATTCAGCAGGGAAAAACCCTAATGTGAACTAAGGCAAGCCAAACGGCATCAAAATTGCTGGTCGAAAGAGCCGTCGGCGAGCCAAATATAAACATCTATAATTGTACAAATATTCCTGACTTTTTTTCTGTAAATAAATGCAACAGGTTCCATTTGATCATAAACGACAATATTAAATAACGCGATCGTATCTTCCAGCAGCAGCATTGCTCTGCCACGATCCCATTTTCACGGGCGCCACTAATTTGGCCATGCAGAATAAGGTAACCAATGATCGACTCGGCAAATCCCAACTACCACACGCATCCACTCTCGATCGATCAGCTCCAATAATTAAGGTAAACTGGAGTATTGTAGTTTCCTAGCAGCAGCTCACATCGAGATCTGTCCCCTCATCAGCTGATCGAGCTCACTCTAGTGTTGTGTGTGTGTGTGTGTGTGTCAATGGCACACTTGACACCGGCAACAACCCCAAGGCTGCAAGGTTATATTATGCCCCTCACCTTCACCCAGCAAACAGAAGCACAAGCAGCTAGAGATCGAGCAGAACAATGGCCACTCCACTGCTCCCCTCCCAGCTCCTCGCCGCCCTGCCCCAGCAGCAATGGCAGTTCGGCCTCCTCGCCCTCCTCCCTGTCCTCCTGCTCTCCTCCTACCTCCTCCTGTCGAGCAGCAGGGGCCGTGGCCGCGCCGCCAAGGACGGGGCGGCGCCGCCGCCGGGCCCGACGCAGCTGCCCGTCCTGGGCAACCTGCACCTGCTGGGCGCGCTGCCGCACCAGAACCTCCGGGACCTCGCGCGGCGGCACGGCGCCGTGATGCAGCTGCGGCTGGGCACGGTGCCGACGGTGGTGGTGTCGTCGTCGGCGGCGGCGCGCGAGGTGATGAAGGCGCACGACGCCGACTGCTGCAGCCGGCCCGTGTCGCCGGGGCCGAAGCGCCTCTCGTACGGCCTCAAGAACGTGGCGTTCGCGCCCTACGACGAGTACTGGCGCGAGATGCGCAAGCTCTTCATCGTGGAGCTCCTGAGCATGCGCCGCGTCAAGGCCGCCTGGTACGCGCGCGAGGAGCAGGTGGACAAGCTCCTCGCCGCCCTCGCCGGCGCGGCGGCGGCGGCGGCGCCGGTGGCGCTGAACGAGCACGTCTTCGGGCTCGCCGACGGCATCATCGGCACGGTGGCGTTCGGGAACATCTACGGCACGGAGCGGTTCGCGCACAAGAAGCACTTCCAGCAGGTGCTGGACGAGGCCATGGACATGATGGCCAGCTTCTCCGCCGAGGACTTCTTCCCCAACGCCGCCGGCCGGCTCGTCGACCGCGCCACGGGCCTCGTCGCGCGCCGCGAGCGCATCTTCAGGGAGCTCGACGCCTTCTTCGAGATGGTGATCGACCAGCACACGGACCCCGGCCGCGCCGTGCCGGAGAACGGCGGCGACCTCGTCGACGTCCTCGTCAACCTCTGGAAGGAGCACCGCGGCACGCTCCGGTTCACCCGGGAACACGTCAAGGGCATCATCCTGGTCAGTACGCCTCATGTCGATCATCTGAAGAAATTAAATCCGAACGATTCTCTCTATATATATGATGCTCAGACACTAACGAAGTTAGAAACAAACAAACAAACAATTTCGATGATCAGGACACGTTCCTGGGCGGCATCGACACGAGCTCGGTGACGATGCTGTGGGCGATGTCGGAGCTGATCCGGCAGCCGCGGGTGCTGAAGAAGGCGCAGGCCGAGATCAGGGCCGTGGTGGGCGACAAGGCGCGCGTGGAGCCCGACGACGTGCCCAAGCTGCCGTACCTGAAGATGGTGGTGAAGGAGACGCTGCGACTGCACCCGCCGGCAACGCTGCTGCTTCCCCGGGAGACGATGCGCGACGTCAGGATCTGCGGCTACGACGTGCCGGCGAGGACGAGGATCTTCGTGAACGCGTGGGCGATCGGCAGGGATCCGGCGAGCTGGGGGGATTCCGCGGAGGAGTTCAACCCGGACAGGTTCGAGGCCAGCGACGTCGACTACAACGGCGGGCACTTCGAGCTGGTGCCGTTCGGCGCCGGGCGGCGGATCTGCCCGGGGCTCGCCATGGGAGAGACCAACGTGACCTTCACCCTGGCCAACCTGCTCTACTGCTTCGACTGGGCGCTGCCGGAGGGGATGGCGCCGGAGGACGTCAGCATGGAGGAGGCCGGCGGGCTCACCTTCCACAGGAAGACGCCGCTCGTGCTCGTGCCCACAAAGTACGACCACCGCGCCGCCGCCTAGTGCTCGATCTAATGTGTGTGTGTCGCTGTCGCCTTCTCTGTTGAGTTTGAGAGTTTCGTTGTCAGTACAAGTTTGTCTAGTACCACAGTGTCCCAGTCAGAGCTGAACAAGATTTTTGTGCCGCACATGATAGACTCAATGAATAATGAATCAATCCGACGAAATGGCGAGTCGCGTATGATGGTCCTGTATTTTTATGCCGACCAACTGTGATGACATCACTAATAAACATTGTCCGGCGGCATTCAGTGTATGTTGTTCTTATGTGTGTCGTGTCGCCCTAGCTCCCCTGGTGAGTTTGATCAGATGTCAGTACAAGTTCATCTAGTACCAGTCCCCATCAGAGCTGAACAAGATATTTGTGCCGCATGCACCGGACTCGATGAATAATGAATCCGGCGAGACCAAGACTCGCGCACGAGGGTATGCATATGTATAAAAAGATAGCCCATTTGATGTCACTTAATTTTTTAGTGAGGTGGATGAGAAACAAATAGGAGAGAGGAAAGTCGTCGACTCATGAGACTACGACCGGGTCTCGTCGAAAATGTGCTGCTCTCGGTCTGCTCAACTCCAACGCTCGGCTTCGCTTGCCTTCGCCATGGTGTTCGCCATCGCCGTGTCTAGCCACAAGCCACCGTCACCATGTAGGATAGTTCCTATTCATGTGCTCGAGAGGTTCTTCATTTTCTCCATTTATGTTCTTCGATTTTTTATTCCAGTGATCCTACCAAGCTGTTTAATTTGTACCAAAGGAACTGGAGCTCTGAACTCCCTCAGCGCGCCGGGCTTTTGTGGACGGACATGCATGGACCTGAAGGGCCTAGGTGCTTTCCATTCCTGAAATATTCGGTGCTGATCCCCGACCGGAGTTTACCACAATTTGGTGAGGAGAGGTTGCAAGTGCAAAATGCAAAGATAAAGACCCACAAGGCCACAAACTCAAATATGGCATTGCTGATCTGTACTTTGTTTTGTGATGGTTAAAGGGGACAGAGACCTTGCAATTTCTTTTCTTTTTGAATTTTGTTTGCACTATATGAGTAGAACTATGTATTCTATGAGTTCAATCCATCACGTAATTTTTAGATTTACGGCATACCTATTATGTATTGTATATTTATTGTTATATTGATGGTTAAACAGAAATATTATATTTACACACTCATCTTACTTGCTTCACCAGATTTGTGTCAAAGAAGCAATGAAATGACATACGGAGATCTTATTCATACTTGATTTAACAGAAATATAGATGTATATATACATTAAATAGTTTATAAACAATCAAATAGATAATCCATTGTACAAGATGTCTAATTACCTATCTACGTATGATGTGACGAGTATTTATAGACAGTAGTAGTTGTCTAAACTGTTGAACATGTCCATACTTTTTCTAGATTTATAAATTGTTCTCTTACTTATAGATGCTTATCAAATTCTTTGCTTTGTACGATGAAAATCGTCAAATTGAGGAGATATGCTTAAATCATGTCCGTTCTGTATCAAATGAACGAATTCAGGAGATTGATGTCTCTTTTTTCCAAATGGTCGCTCAAAGCATTGTGCCCTTATTTAATGCCAATGAGAGGTCACTCCCTGAGTCCCTGTTCTGGAAGCAGTGATCATGATACTCTTACCATTCCTGTAGGTCAATTGATTAACTGCATTGTTTTTATTAGTGTCTTCTCATTTATGCTAACAATATACAGCATACTAATGTATTTGATGAAATGTGTAGTGGATACATTTTCACTACTAGCATTGTTATGGTTACAAGCGTTCCATTTTGAGTACACGCACATTTACAGGTGCTCTAGAATGTAAAGTTGTTCAGTTCCTAAAAAGAGGTAACCGATCTAGTTACATTAACATCATTTTTTACTTCATAATAACTGGTTACCCAGTCGATTCCTCCTATACAAATCATACACATGGTATATACAAACACGGCTGTTCTGTGCAACGTTCCTGATCTACCTATGTCCTCGCCTCGCTACATGTAGGAGCGCATGCGCGGCCGCACGATGGACTGTGCCCCATCGACGTATATGGTCGTGCCCGTCATGTAGCGGGATTCATCGCCAACCAGGTACAGCACCGTGGATGCCAGGTCCTTCTCTGGATCCAGCCATCTCCGCAGGGGCATCACTTCCTTCGTTGCCTTCTCTGCCTTATCCTTGCCAACAGAGACGGGGAACTTGTCCTGCAGATGCAGGCCGCGACAGGCTGCATTCACTCTTATCTTGTGCTTGCCGAGCTCCATTGCAGACAGCTGAAAGAAAGGGAAGATTAAGAATGACAGAGAGTCAATGGTAGTAATTGAGACGCGAAATCACAGAACATTACAGAGGTTAACCCATGGAAGGACAGACGGATAGTTATCATCTATAATTGGTGGTCGTCTATGAAAAGAAATTTTTTGGCTTATCAGGGGCTCATATACAGGGGCGGAGCTACGTGTATTGGTAGCTGTCAGCTGACATCGTTAACCTTTTGCAAATCCCATATAAACCTAATGTTTATTAGTAGATTTGGCTAGATGTTCAATGGAGATGACATCAATGGCATGGAAATGACATCGGCAACTTTAGTGCCTGGCTCCGCCCCTGCTCATATATTGTCTGAATATTCAGGTTGTACACATCAGGTGATGGTGGCATCCGAGTTTCTTTTGCCAACCCAAGGGGTTATAGTGTGCTCCAGCAGTTGGTTCGCTATATCATGTACTTAGATTAGTAGGTTGCTCTCCAACTATATACAAAGATAAGTACATATCCTGCGTGTCTGCTAAACAATCACCACTGAAGATGTGTGCACGTGCATGTGTGTGATCTAGAGTGTTCGAGAAAAAAATGTGTGTGATCTAGAGAATACTGAAAAAAAAACTAGTAACCGCGTGATTTCTCATATGGCATACCCATTACCTCCTGTTTTAAATGTGGTAATTTATAGGTGCCGAAACTCATACAAGGATGAGAGTGTATGAAGACAAAACTCTGCTCTTCATTTCAATGAGCAATTTAGCAGTGGAACATGACCAGTTTTTGGATTTTATTTGAACAGGAACTTTCAACAGAACCTAAGAGAAAGGGCACAAGATGAAGTACTAGACGAGGATGCTTACTCGGACCAATTGGTGAATAGCTCCTAAGCTTGTACCATAAGCTGCAGCACCTGGATATAATCCTCTCTCAGCACCAATAATCTGAGTCAAGAACACGACAGACCCACCAGATTTTGCATCCTGGAACCGCTTTGCCATCGCCTTCGTTAGAAACCAAGGTGTTATCACGTTTACTTTCATGGTCTTCTTGTACTCATCTTCACTTATGCTGAGGCAATCTTGCACCTCACCTGATCACGCAGTAAAGGGATAGTTAAGCAATTGACTGAAGCAGAATGTAACTGTGGAGAATGCTGGCATTTCTGAAATTTTCAGTATCCCAGATTCAGACAACAGCAATGTTACTACAACCTCTGCTTCGTTTAAGGATGCTACATCTTAAATGCTGGTTCGCGAACATTATAACTACAGAACCATATCTGTATGTATGTTCGACACATCACAGGCCAACTGAATGATCAGGGCAGTGCAGTTCAGAGATGTCTGAACATGATATAAGATCCAAATTCAGTACACTCACCCTCTATTTTTCTCATTTCCACAGTTTCATGCCGAGTACAAGCTAAAAGGCATTACCATGCCCAGTACAAGCTAAAAGGCATTACCGATTGGTCTATTTTTGGTAAAGGGGAAGGCATTAGCAATTCAGCCCACAGGCACACCCTTCTGTTCACTATTTTTACTGTAGCACGAGGAATTGACTGAAGGCTAAACAAAAGTATAGGCAACCACCAATTGTTAATCCAGCATCAGGCGTGTATGTATATGCCTATCATTCATACCCTCATAGGTGTAGCAATTGACGAGGGCGTCCAATCCGGCGAAGCAGCGCCACGCCCTGTCCACCGCGGCGTCGACGGCCGCCTCGTCGCAGGCCTCGAAGTCCAGCCCCACCACCGCGACGCCTCCGCCCCCGCAGCGCCGCACCTCCTCCGCCGTCGCGGCCAGCGCGCCCTCGTCGCCCACCAAAACCAGCCTTCATTCAATCCGAATCAGGACCGAACGAAGAGGGGGAGAGAAGTGGAGATCGAGCATGCGACGACGAGGCGGGGAGTGGTAGCGCCTACCTGCAGCCGTGCTTGGCGAGGTTAGTGGCGATCCCCATCGAGATGGCATCGCCGGCGGCGGTGAGCAGCACCCGCTTCGCGTAGGCGTCCCCCATCCGGGTCCGCCCACCTGTTTTTTTCCTTTTTTTTCACTCTCTCGATCACGCGGAGGGAGAGAGCAGAGCGGAGGTAGCTGAATTCTGCTAGGAGTTGGGCCGTAAAAGAATGCAGACACACAGAGTAACTTGGGCCCGGCCCAAGTTCTGTAGGCCAGGCATCTACGTGTGTACACAGGTGAACTATTTTATCCCAGAAAAATGGTACATTGCACCCAATTTAGGTTACCTTTCGGATACAGTCAGGCTGTTGTAAATCACCTGCATACGCCTATTGTGCCAATACATGAACATAATCATCACAACTCACACAAATTATGCTGATTATGTACTATAGCTGTCGTCAGCCTATAAGAGAAACTGCACTTCTCAATGCCCATCAAACAGTGTTCCTCGATGAAATCCTTAATACAATCCAACGATTACAGAAAAAACAAAGGCTTGAACAGAAAACCGTGTTTGGCTGGAAACAAAAACAAAACCATTCTCCAACACTTTTGCTTCAAGAAAAAAAAAACCGGAACTGTATAAGCATCAATTCTAACTGAATCGATTTGTCAACAAACATGATTTATGTTAGCTAGGATGTGTAAATGTCATTATTTTTTGTGAAGATCAAATTTATGTCATCAACAACTAGAAACTTATAATTGTTAAGCAGCACGAAGGAAATAGCACAACTCAAATTTTTTATCAAACACGTAGGAGAACTGTGTATCTTTGTATTAATAGGAGAAAAGGAGTCTAACATAGGCTCACACAAACACACACGACTCAACTGCCAGCATCCAAGACATGATCTGAATCTCCGATCAGTGCACATTTCTCTTGAAGGAATACTTGTGCAGATAATTAGGTAGTTCAAAAGTGCATTCTTGTTCATGCTAACACAACATGCTTCACAAGTGAAATTCAGCAATCTGTAGCCAATTGGAAAATAACACTTAACTTGCTGATTCCAAACAGAGTCACATGAATTACAAGATTTTGTTGCCACTCCCTCCGTTATAAAACACCTAATAATTTGGAACAGAGGGCTTCTCCAAACTGGGTGCCTTGTCATTGGCACTGGCCACCTAATGCATGCCAGATCTCCTGAGCAGGAAGATAATGCATGAACATTCGGAGGTACCCCCCATTCTTCATAACTGGAAGAAGACCATTCATCCTATCAATCTCTTCCGCGTTCCAGTCTGAGAAATTATTCAGGCCCAATCCGACTGAGTGCCCTGCTTTGACAGCATCAGCGTTGGACGCCTCAGCAAACTTTGCAACTGACTTGAATATTTTGAACCGCCTGGCCTTCTCCACCTCGTCCTTGTATGTCCTGCCATGCTTCTTGATCCATTCCTCGAACTTTGCTCTCATAGCTGGATCGTCCTCCATGTACTCCTGAACCACGGCCTTGTTATCAGGCATTGTTTTGTTGTAAGACGCCCTCTCTCGAACCAGTTCTTCCATTAACTGGCGGGAACGGAAGTAAGGATCCGTCTCTGTTGGGGTATCGTCCTCACGCGCTTCCTCTACAGTAAGGCATGAATGAACACGTGAAGGTACGTCGAGGGCAATGTATAACATACATATACAAGATAGCCCGAGGCAATCAGAAATCTGAAGGCTTATTTAACATGCATCAAAGTAAATGGCAGGTTGTCGGCTATGCAATGCAACAACATGCAGTAGTATGCAGTAGAGACGAGAAATCCGAAGGCATGCAGTTTCGTACCTGACTCGTCTGCATCTTTGATCATATACACAATTCAAAGAGACGCAGAGAGAACAGCCACTGATAAAGCAGCAAAAGCGCCACGGTCATCTTGGACGACTACATCGACATCCCTCTGCAGCACGATCGAAGAGCAAAGTCAGCCGCGAGTGATGAACAGTAGGGAGGGGAACTGACCTAGATTCGAAATTTACCCGGCTGTGTAGGCCACGGGATCGGGAAGAAGCAGAGAGGGCCGCCGCCGCCGCCACAGGACTGTGACGGCCATCGACATGGAAGACGGCGGCGTTCCTCTGCACCATGCCAGGAAAAGAAATTACGAACCGCGCGCGATGGAGAAAGCAGATATTCATAGATTGGAGTGACATCGGAGATGATAATTACCAGTCCGTGTAGAGCATCTGAGGCGTCGGTCGGCGGCGCCGCCGATCCTACTACCGCCCCCTGCACAGCGATCTTCAGCGAGGAGGAAGAACAGGGCCGTGCGCCAACCAGAGAGCCCAACGACCTCCTCAAAGCCATGCCAACCGGCCGCCTTGATCGATTCCTCACTACTACTGTACGTAGTACTTACTAGGGTTTGGAAGGATGATCTACTCCAACCTGTACCTGCAGCCTGCAGGTTAGATGGCCGATCACGCAGCGGAAACAATTTTTCTCTCTCTCTCTCTCTCGACCACTCGGGTATCTGGGCCGCCGCACTGAGCGAGATGGGCAAGTAGGTGGGCCGATCGGGCCTGTACATTGTGGGCCGCACCCATTTTCATCTTTCTCTCGTTTTTTTTTCTTTTTAAAAAACTTACTTGCTTCTCTCGTTTTGAATGAAATATACAAACGATTGGAGAACGTACTATGGCGACATGCAAGTGAGGAGTGAGAACGACGATGCGGTCTCTCAGCGATTTCATGGATAAGTTTGAGCTTATGAAAATCGGAAGCGGGGGTCTTAAATGTACTTGGACAAACAAATACAAACAGATCGATAAACCGTATGTTTCAAGCAACATCAATATGGTTTGGAATCAGAATGATCCATCATGTTCTCACTCCTCACAGTGTTGGTCATCTATTTTACAACTTACAGCTAGCGGTATAATATAATGCATTATTAGATCCAAAAGCTTTTATAATGTTCATCTTTATTTTGTCGCCCCTACTTTTAACTTGGATGTGCTTTTGTAGAGGTATAATGCAAACGCACAACGTGAGGAATCACTCACTAACCGAACCTAGTAGACGGTAGATACAAAAAAAGAAAAAAAAGAAAACAAAGATGCCCATATCATTTGTCCCTCGGGAGCATATGCACATGTATCTGCTGTTCACAATTCTTTACTGAGTGGGCATCGACGCAAGGTGTACGTGGGCCAGCAGCTCCAGCATCACTCAATGGCTCGCTCTATGCTTGAACGTAGGAATTGGTGTACAGTGTAGTGGCAACTAGACAGCGACCTTAGGCTCGGTTGACAAATAATGTCAAAAACAAGCCAAGAAAGGAATCGTACGTGTACATCAATGGCGTATTGTACAATAGTTTGAAAAAATCATGCATCCATGGAAGACTTTCTTGCTAACTTAGTTGCCTTTAGCGGCTGAATCGTATGAGTTAGTGGTGTTTTGACCGCCTGTGGTTGCTTGTGCCGTCTGGAAGTTAAAGTCTCAGGAACAAGATGTCAATTGTAAAGAAGTTTATTTGTTATCGGATCGATTTTCTGTACAAGATTATTGCATATTCTTTAGTATGTAGAATGGCGAGTATTATTAATTATACTCCAACTTCTTCCCTTGGATTCCCTTTGGCCAGTATGTAGAACGAACAAGCTAGTAGTCCAGCAAGATGGCACGTCATGTTGAAGATGAAGATGACTTCCATTGGCTTGTTGATTCAATTTGGTCAAGCGTAAGATGAGGGAAGAAGCTATAAATTTATATATGTATCTAGGCCTTGTGTTCCTAGCCAAATTTATTATTTCCATGCATTTTTTTGTGGTAGCCCTTGAATGCTCTGCAAGCATAATGCGTCAGTGATGGGCTGTATGTAAATAGAAGAATATAATCCCAGCAGGATGATGCATATGTAATAAGCAGACTATGTAAGCTCTTTCCCAAAAGAACGGTAGCTGCTAGTGCGTAAGCATACACGTTATCTTCCCCACGTCATCTGCCTAACGTCATCCCAAAGTGGTCAGCAATTGTGGGCAGCGTTGCCTGAAACTGAAATAATCAATCCAAACACAACAACATCTCTTCTTGTGATGTGGTGCAAATTAAACCACGGACCAATTAATTTCCTGAAAATAAACAGCATCCTCCATGCACTATATATTTTGTGTCAGCTTATATGTAGTAATCACAAAGACAATATAACTGACGTTCTGATAGTGAACTTTTATATATATGGACTACACAGCATGCAAGGCGCCGGCTGTCTTTGTTTCTGATGCCACTAGCTGCATCCGACGATCCTGCAGTATCAAGTCCTTGTCTGTCCACGTACAATCGAGCTGCAATAATTTGGAGCTAGAACTTTCTATATAACAGTGCTCTGGAAGGGTCAGTTATCAGTTGATGCATCTCCTTCCGAGATATAACAATCACAGCAACTGATAAGCAGCTCAACGTAATTTTAAAACAATGCAGACAAAGAAACGCAGTCGCTTTTTACTCCATGAGAAACCCACCAACAAGTAAAGTAACGCGCCTGCAGTTACCAGAGCCCTACTAATCTTAAAAGTTTATTAAAAGGGGGAAAAGTGTTCCAATTATCATATAATGAGATTCCATTTCATGTTCAGTGACGAAGGAGATGACAAAAGCGATAAAAAGTTTATTCACGGCACGTACCAGAGAGCCCTACTTATATATTAGCCCCCATGGCATGTACTAGCCTCGCACCACAACCAGCACCCTCACTCAATTCAGAATTCAGAAAGACTCTGCAGATTTGAGAAGAGACCAAAAGAAACACAAACAATGACGACGGTGGTGGCGGCAGTGCCGATCGTCCTAGGTTATTGCAGCTTCCCTCAGCAATGGCAGCTCACCCTCCTCCTTGCCCTCGTCGTCCCTCTGCTCTTCCTCCTCCTCGTTCACGCAGCAGCAACAGGAACAAGAAGAAGAAGCTGGCGGAGCAGGAAAGGGCGGCGCCTCCTCCTGCCGCCGGGCCCGCCTCGGCTGCCCATCCTGGGCAACCTGCACCAGCTGGGCGCGCTGCCGCACCAGAGCCTCCGCGACCTGGCGCGGCGGCACGGCGCCGTGATGCTGCTCCGGCTGGGCAGCGTGCCGACGGTGGTGGTGTCGTCGGCGGCGGCGGCGGCGCGGGAGGTGATGAAGGCGCACGACGCCGACTGCTGCAGCCGGCCGGACACGGCGGGGGCTCGCCGGCTGTCGTACGGCCACAAGGACTTGGTGTGCGCGTCCTACGGCGACTACTGGCGCGAGATGCGCAAGCTCTTCGTCGTCGAGCTGCTCAGCATGAGCCGCGTTCAGGCTACCTCGTACGCCAGGCCGGGAGGCCGAGGTACTTAACTTACCACACATAGACACGTAGTATTGATCGAGTAATTAACATTCATGCAAATATACACATATATATTAGTATGAATTGGTGAGGGAAAACATATATCTTAAACGTGACGCGATTTATAGCTAGCTAAAGGAATCTAAAATTCTACGTGTATGTTTTTTTAGCAAGAGTACAAGAAAGTTCAGACGACACGTGATGGAATATATAAAGTGGTAGTGCGATGATTGGCAAAATTGAGTACTAACGCGGTCAAAAACCGGCTGATTATGATTGTTTTCATAGCATTAAATAGTCTAGCATATTTGCTGAGTGGTAAGAAAATTAATAAAGAGATAATGATGGAATCAATTTCTCATAAAAGAAATCGTGCCTACACGAGAACCAAGAGAGAAGAGATGGGATGGGATGTTAATTTATTTTTGAGAAAAAATTATCCGTTGGGATGTAGTTTCTACTATAAGTTAAATAAATAAAGAGAAGAGCATTAAATATAGGAGGTAATAAATCATCTCAAGAAACAAACAAACAAACAATTATCTAGAAGAGTAAAAAAACATTAATTTTTACTTCACAGTTTGCTAGAAAGCCATAACAAATTTATCATGCTGTATGCAACTAAAATATATAAATATTACATAATGAGGATAATTTGTTGCTTTTACCTACTCTTTATTTAATTAGATGTTTTTTCAATTGTTTTAAAGCCATAACAAATTTAATAGAAACCTTCTCGCACACATCCCCTCATAATATGCACATTTTAATTGTTTTCCTCGTTTTTTATTTTCTTCTTTCTTTTTCCAAGGTCCAGATACAGCATGACTAGGCCTAACTAAGAGGGAATGAAATTTGACCTAGGGTGACTTCGTTGCCCCCTTTTTGTCGTTTCTACTCTTCATTTCCCCTTTTATATTTACTTTTCATGCTTCCTTTGTATCCATTCCTTTGCTTTTATTGTATATTTTTTTGCATATAGCTAATATTAGATTAATCTTATGGTATATTTAGAAGAAAAATTTATAAGAAAAATCAAATGGTCTATTTTTCAATATTAATAGACCAATTTTGTTTGTGTACTAATAGAATATCACAGATATAAAAGTGGAAACAAATTAATTGAACAAAATTAGTTTTACACACAGAATAATTTCGTGGATGTATATTTATTTTTAGAATCCTTATCTCAACTGCATAGAAACAAATTAAAATATATGGGCACCATATATACATGAATCAATAGAACAAAAGTAATAATATATAGAGCATCGCAAATATAAATGCTGTGGTTTCTTTTTGCAAAATGGGCTACTGTTGAATGTTGATATAGGTGCCTGGAGAACTGAGGTAGATGTGGGGCGCCAATGAAGAGTGTGGCGGATTAACCTGGCCCTTCAATTTTAGGTATTCGTGGGACAGACAGAGGAGTGAGGCGAGATGACCTGGTAATAACAGAGCGTAGAAAGAAGCTGCAAAAAACAAGACGGTAGAAACAAGAGGGAAAAACCACCAGCTGCCTCTAAGACGTTTAATTTTGCACCGGCTTGGTTCAATTCATTGAGACGTACTAAGACTTTTTAAGTCGCCTTCCCATCAGCAGCATATTTAGTCACTGATCGATGACGCATGTTATAATAAATACTAAATAGGTGGAGAAACTCATGGTCGGATTGAGCAGCTCCGTAGGGAAACCAGTGCTCCTGGATGACCATATCTTCGGGCTCATGGACGGCATCATCGGCACGGTGGCGCTGGGGAACATCTCCGGCGCTGAGCGGTGGTCCTTCTCCAACAGGAAGAAGAAGCACTTGCGCGGCGTAATCGAAGATGCCGTGGGCGTGATGGCCGGTTTCTCCATGGAGGAATTTTTCCCCACCGCCGCCGGCCGGCTATTGGCGTCGTCTCCCGCCGCGAGAGGGTGTTCGGGGAGCTCGACGATTTCTTCGAGATGGTCATCGAGCAGCACGCCTCGACGACGCTTCGATCTCATTCTTCCTCCCGTGACACGGCCAGCAGCAGCAGCAGCGACCTCGTCGGCGTCCTCATCGGTCTCATGACGAAGGACCCCAACAAACACCAAGCAGCAGGGTCTCTCAGCTTGAGTAGAGACCACATCAAAGCACTACTGTCGGTATGTACGGAGATGGGGAAACGCATGTACTTGATGCAATTTACTCCATATATATACACATACAAGTAATTTAATCTCTTCAGGACACCTTCATTGCTGGCGTCGACACAAGCTCAGTTACCATGGTTTGGGCAATGGCGGAGCTGATCCGAAACCCCCGGGTGCTCAAGAAGGTGCAGGATGAGATCAGGGCCGTGGTGGGCGACAAAGATAGGGTGCAGCCAGACGACATGGCCAGCCTCAGTTACCTCAAGATGGTGGTGAAGGAGACGCTGCGGCTGCACCCGGCACTGCCGCACGTTCCAAGGGAGACCCTGCGGCACGTCAAGATCTGCGGGCACGATGTGCCGGCCAAGACGAGGCTGCTGGTGAGCGCGTGGGCGATCGGCAGGGACCCTGCGATCTGGGACAAGCCCGAGGAATTTGATCCGGACAGGTTCTTCAAGGGGAAGGACGACGTGGAGTTCAACGGCACGACGTGCTTTGACCTCGTGCCGTTCGGCGCCGGGATGGCCATGGCTGTGGCTACGATGGAGTTGACGCTGGCCAACCTGCTCTACGGCTTCGATTGGGAGCTCCCGGATGGGGTGAGGATCGAGGACGTGAGCATGGAAGAGGATGGAGGGCTCACCGTCCACAAGAAGATGCCCCTGGTGCTTGTGCCCACTAGATACTACAAGTGCCCGCAATGATCCCTTGGCTTATTTAATTTCGGTGCTTCAATTTCTTTGTATGGATCGCCATTAATAGGTTTGCTTGGAATAATTTGCTACATGTGCTAAGATGGCTGCAAGTAAATTGAGAATCTGGCCGTGTTGCCAAGAGTCAAGAGATCAGGCACCCGATTCTTGGTTTGTAAGCCGTAGCGTGCGAGCGTGGTTCAATGTATTTTACTGTTTGCAACGATGTCCCGCATCTAAGTAGTAACATGAACTTAATGTGTCAGAGCACACTACACATTCTTGCGGTAGACAACGGTACAGCACCAATGTTTCAGATAAGTCCCTGCAAAACAGTGAAGACACGCTAGAAAAGGTCTTCCACTAATCCACTAGCAAGTTTCAAGGCAACATGTTCATAGATGGTATTGGTGTACCCATTCACAATACAGAAACACAAATCAGGCAGGATGTGATTGTGGGGAGCACATTTTGTTGAGATTGCAACTAGCAATGTCTAAGACAATTCATCGAGCACCTTGCTGGCGCTGATGGCATCAACAACAGAGTAGAAACTCCCTAACTCAATGAGAAACGATCCTGAACCATCACCACAATCGGATACACTGATACAATGCTTTAATCCTCCATTGTCTAATTGCTAGCATAGCCCATTGCATTTAGAGTAGAAACAAGAAATGTGGAATACCGATGCCTTATTGATGAGGAATACAGCCTCGCTCATTGGATGCGCGGATGGTAGCCCAAGGGATGCACCCTCGCCCTTCTTCCTCTTCTTCGAGTTGAGGGCGTCGCCGGACGCCTTCTTACGCTTGCCGCCTTCTTTGGGCTCCGGCTTGTCGCGCTTCTTCTTCGCGGCCGCCGGCTTCTCCTTGGTGATTTGATTTTGCGGGGCCGAGCGCGCCTTGGCGCTGGGCGGTTGAGGCCTCTTCCGAAGCTTGCTTTGGCCGGCCCTTTAGTGGCCCACTTAGCCCAAGAAACCCAATCATAAAGACAAACAACGCAAACCCTCGGTCGCTGAGACCCTCGCCGTCGCCCTTCTTTCTTCCTCTTCTTCGCCGCCGCCGCGATGGGCAGGAAACCCTCCGCCGCCGCCGCTGTCGACGATGAGGCCCTCGCGGCAACCATGCCCGCCGACCTCCTGGCCGCGTCCGACTGCGGTGGTGTCCATGGGCACGCCCTCTTCTTCGACGCCCTCGTGCAGCTTATTCCTCCGCGCTTCTACCTCCCGTCCGGCGATGAAGACCGCCCCTGGTACCAGGGTCTCTCCAAGGCCGCCAAGGCAGCCATGAAGGCCCAGTCCCGCGCCAACGTCAAGGCCGCCCGCCGAGCGCGCCTCGACCCCTCTGCGCCGCCGGCCTCCACCCTCGACCTCCTCAAGAAGTCCGTCGCCGACCAGGCGGCGGAGGAAGAAGATGACGATGAGTCAGGAGAGGAGGAGAGCGAGGAATCTGGAAGCTCCGAGGATGAAGGTGAGGATGCGATGGAGGAGGATGAGGAAGACGGGGATGAAGAAATGCCGATTGCGCCGGTGGCAGTGGTGTCTGAGGACCGTTCAGTGACCTACGAGGAGCTGCGGGAACGGCTTCGCCGCGCTATTGTAGAGCGTCGTGGCAACCGGTGCACCAGGCCTGAGTCCTTGAATAAGCCCAAGAAGGCAAAGGGGAAGAATGAGAAGAAGGGAAAAGGTGAGGGCAAGAAGAGGAAGCGTGACGACGGCACTGAGGATGCAGATGGCAAGGATGGGAAGAAGGCCGAGGAGGAGAAGCCGGATATCATGTATGCGAACGTGGTTGTTGACCCAAAGGAAGCGAGGCGGAGAAAGAAGAGGAGGATTAAGAACAAGAAGAAGGAGCTGGAGCAGGCTAAGCGGTTGCAGGAGGCAAAGAAGCAGGATCCTGAGAAGGCAAGTAGGATTGCTTGGGATACGGCAAGAAGACGGGCTGCTGGGGAGAAGGTGCATGATGACCCCAAGTTGATTAAGGAGAGCTTGAAGAAGGAGGAAAAGCGGCAGCAGAAGCATGCCGCACAGTGGAAGGAGAGGCAGAAGACTGTGGACAAGCACAAGAAGGAGAAACAGAAGAAAAGGACAGACAACATCCGGGAGCGGGCACAGCAGAAGAAGATGCGCAAGATTGAGAAGCGCGAGAAGAAACTTATGCGCCCTGGGTTTGAGGGGCGTAAGGATGGTTATGTCAACGAGTAACATCTGCATCCAAGTTATCTGGGACATGGTTTACTATATCTTTTCAGGACTTCATTTGCTGTTTCTTTATTTCTGCTTGATGTAACTAGAGTGTCGAGATCCTAGTATCTGTTGTTTAGGCCATGGGGACACATAGATGGACAGCAATATTATCTGGGAAATGAAGGAAGCTTTAGAACATGGAGTGTTTCTGGAATTTTCTTTTGTAGTGTTTCTGAGAATGCGCAGGAACTTGTTACTTGTTAAAACTGGAGAATGTTATTCACTTGTAGCATCAGCACCGCCAAAATGATGCTGAAGAACGTGTTGTTGGAGAATTTCCTGACTTTCTTGTTGTTGAATCTTTTGAAGCATATCATGAACCTGTTGTTGTTGAATCTTTTCTTGTTATTCACATATCATGAACCTGCTGTTGAATTTCCTGCTGGTATTCTGCTGTTTGTTCACAGAAGTACAGAACCCATGGTTGTTAAACCTGGTTCTTCCCAGAACTGTGACATGGTAGCATTATCACCAGTGGAGTTGCAGCATGATCATGATCAGTACACAAAAAACATGTGAATCAGCGTATGCAGACATCTTAACTGACAAAAGGACTGAAACCTGTGAATTGCAACATTGGGCTTTATTAAATTGTGGATGTGAACAGAATTACATATAGTACAACCGAGACTGTTCTCACATAATAGATAACCGTGATGTACACTTCAGATACCCTAACATCACATATAACGAGGACTAGAAACAATGTTGAATCCTTCACAACATCACATATAACGAGGACTAGAAACAATGTTGAATCCTTCAAGCCTATGGGATCACTTCTGCAGCTTGCTGTGTCGCAAACAGAAGGATTTGAGCCTATCAAGGCCATCTTCAAGAGAAGATGGACTACAGATCTGTGATCAGGCATCATCCATGGAACATCACTCCATGCATGCAACTTATCAGCCACATGGTTGTAAGTGACACCAATATCTACAATATCGTCGACACTAAGATATGAATACCATCTTGATCTGTCTGCCTGTCCAGGAAGTCTCGGTCCGTCTCTCACCATGTTTGTTCCAACATATGTACTTGTATTTCTTGATGAATCCACGAATGATCAGATGGGCGTGAATATGCACTGAATTTCAAAACTGTTCAACAGTTTATTCTCCTATCCTCCATCTACAACAGTTCAAAACTGAAATAAGTTAGAATTAACCATCAATATACTCATAACAAGGATGCAGATAAGTTTTTGTGTGAAAAAGATCTGATCAAGGTAATTCCTTTATAAACTAATTTCAAAACTCAAAACATACTGTTTTTAACAGTTTATTCTTTTATTCTTTTTTCTGAACTGAAATTTCTAACAGTTTATTCAGTACTGAGCATATGAAACATTCACAAGAGTGAAAAAGCTTCAAAACCATTCGATGCAGGATTGTAACTTATAACTGTGATAAAACCACAAACAAACTCCATACATTTCCTAAAAGACTAGAGCAAAAATTCTGAACCGCCCCTCAAAGAGGCAATATTCTGTAGAATTTGTAGAATTAGCATATGGACATTTCATCCAATTGACAAAGTTGATACTATGCTTTTACCTGCAATTATCATTGTTCTCAGAAAAAAATAAATGAGTGTTTAACAACATTAACATATACTCCAGGGGAACATAATAAACAACACTCATTCTTTCCTGGTTGTTCTTTAGCGAGAGGCATTGATTTAATTTGGTAGCATCAGATTACTTCTGTCAGCAGGAATAATAACAAAGGAACAAAGAAGACTTAAAAAACAAAGATACTAACCGCCAATATTGGTGTGCCACTTCCACCACCTAATGCAAAATTCCTTGATCGAAGGGAGGAGAGATTGTTGTGTGCAGGTGCTGCTAGAAACTAGAGCCGGTGGACAGATTGGGCATAAACGAAATTTGCTGATGGCCAATTGCTGAAGCTAATTTTGTCAGAAACATGGGTTTCAGTGTGCTTGAAGTTGAAGGCTGCAACGTCCATCATTCAGTATAGTAGTATACCTCGATCGATCTTGTGTTCGGTAGCCTTCAAATGTTGATAAAAAAAATGCAGCTACTTCGTTGTACTCCAGAAAAAAAAACACTAAAAGTCCGGCCTTGCAATCATCAAACAGATAAAAAAAGGAATTCCACCAGCAAACAGATAAAAGTCTTGATCAATGAAGATGACGGAGCTGGCCAATCGAGCATCACCATACAGCAGCAGCGTACCTACCACGGAGCCCCCGGCAGCCTCGTCCCCGTCAGTACGTACGAAGGCAACAGCTAGCTCCAGCAGCTCGATCTGGTCCTGCGGCGACCCTGGCGAGGAAGAGCGTCGGCGAGCGTCCGCGAGCACTAGGATGAGGAGCACCGACGAGGCGGGCTGCCGCGTGCGGGCGGGCGGCGGCGACGGAGTGCGTGGGGGCGCCGGGCGATGTGCGTGGGGTGCGGGTGGACGGCGAAGGCGGCGCGGCCCGGCGCGGGTGGAGGAGGGGGACCAAGTCCCCGAAATTTGGCGGACGGAGGAGGGAGCCTGCACTTTACCTGAGCTCTTTACAGGACGCCGCTGCAGGAGGCCCAAAACCGGAAAAATGAAGGAGGCTTTACCGGTTAGCACGAGAAACACACACATGCGGTCACGCGGATGCACATTCTTAGGACGGATCTGGATCTCATGGCCAAATTGTTCAGAAGATTAGGTACAGAAATCACGAATGTTTGAACTCTGTGAGTTTGTTCATAAAGGTAGAGCATCGAACGTTGATGCACATAATTTAGCTAAATCATCGTTTTCTTTTGATACTGGGAGGAATGTTTGGTTGTTAGATCTCCAAACAGGAATTTGTAATTGTGTACCACTGGTTTAGTTAATAAAGGTGGTGGTGTGCTAAAAAAAAAGTTCCACTGAACCCTGTTCAAGTAGATGATGGCTCCGCTTCCCCACCAATACGTAGTGGCTAGCTGCACATTTCTCAGCATTGTGAGCAGTCACCAGTAGAAATGTGCTGCAGGTCGTAGTGGTTCCTTGACAAGAGGGGTCTACGTATAACGCACGAGAGCATGAACCGTGCAAGTCATGCTCGATCCTTCTTTGGAAGGGCTGACTTTGTCGAAATTCCAGTCTCCTTACTTGGCTCTCCAGACTCCAAAGCGCTCTGCTCGATCCTTTTCTGCCACTGTGCACCAACGCGGCCTTATCGTGGAAGAATCAACTATAGCCAGCAAGCCTCGTCGCGGTTCCATATACCTACACGATGGATGGCCCCCATCCTTATCTCATTCCATGCTGTTATCTTCTTCTTCACATGCACATATATTCGATATGCCCACCCACCCATGCATGGGCAATTGCCAGAAAATTGTTCATGCACGAGTCAACCAATGTGACGAACTTGGTATTAGGAGGAGGAGAACGTACATATATGAGATCCAAATCCCCGGATGCTCTCCAAAAGGGAAAAGGCAGCCAATCCAGATCTCTCGTCCAGCACCCAATGATCTGCTTCTTTTCCATGTCAAAGGCAAATATTCCTCCCCCAGCAAGCAAATTCGTCAACCCCCAAGCCAGTGGCTGATATATGGCTCCTTATAAATACATACATGCCCAGCCCAGCCCAGGCATGCAGGCATCAGCGCACAACAAGCACAAGTGGCAGAAGAGAGGTCTCGCATGGAAGTAGGAGGCCATCTCTGATAGCCAAGGATGATTTGCCTGTAGCCACCTCTGAATGCTCCTGGTGCCATGGCAATCAGGAGCGTCATGTGGCGGCTCTCCGGGCAGATCATCCGGGCTACCTGAGTACCTCTTACGCTATCCCATGTCAGGCTTACTCTTCTTTGGCTCAAGAGATGAACATAATCCACAAGACAGGTGAGGTATTCCACTCCATAAAACATTATCACTAGTTACTTCACTACAGCTGCAGCTTGTGGCTAGATCCTTCATTTTATTTGCCATAAGCCCAGTGGCATGGGCATGGCACGGCGATAATTTGACCCCAACCGAAACTAAGTACAGTTTGTTGGGATACTCTCTATTTCATGTGCTTTTCTGAGGAAAAAAAACTCATGGCTGTCAAAATGTTGCTGAGGTTGAAGCCATAAGGTGCCCTTTGGCTTGGCTCTTGCTTTCTACCCTGAGCCTCTTCTTTTCGGCCACAAGCTGAAAACCACTCCTCCCTAGTGAATAATCCTAGCATACTTATAATTACGAAAATGTACCAGACTATCATATTTGACAACCATCACATTTTGGAGGTGACATTTCAAAAGGACAAAAAAAACTATGATTTTTCAACTAAAGGATCCATTCACTACTCTCTTTGAACTTACAATGTATCAATGCCTCAGCATATCAGTTCCTTGCACCTTTCTTGAATCCACCCAGCAAAGCCCTAACCAGTAGCTAAAAAAAAAGAGAGAAAACAATCTGAGACAGTGGAATAATTGGCTTTTAGTAACAGATATATAAACATCAACCACATAATTCATAAATAGATACAAGATATCTTCTTTCAATTTAATTTATGCCACCTAAATGCATGCTCCTGTTCTTTACTTCAGATATATGACCAGTTATCCCAATTACTCCTCCAGTTTAAGCTGATAACTGCCACACAATGGCTTAGATGGCACATGATAAATAACTATACACCCAAAAAACGGCTACAGAACAGTACATTTCCTTGCCATTTGTCCAAACACACCACAAAATCATGTGGCCATCCAAACAAACTACAGAATCATGTTCATTTGCTGGTGGACATCTGTCATTGCTGTGTACAACAATAAACTGACATGGCTAATAAGGCTTCATAGCATGTATAGCAGTATGGTTTTACATTATTTGTGGGCGAACACAAACCAAGTGCAGTGTCTTGCAGCCAATTTTTTCTATCAACTATCCCAAGAACATTGATGCCAGGACTCAGGAGAAAGAAAGTTGAGCCCCGTATATCATTACTGCATTGCACACCAATGAATGCCAAAGTGAGTAGTGTTTCATAGCTGATTTTTTCTATTTACTATCACAACGACATTGATGTTATGAGAAAGAAAGTTGAGCCATATGTGCCAGTCCTGCATTACACGACGATGAATGCCTAAGTGGGTATACCATTTACGGCCACATAATAACTAAATGGTTTATTGATTAAAGTTTACATGAACATAAATTTGATTCACATTATGGGTTTAAAACACTCGTACGGATCTTCATGCTGAAGTTATGAGACAGTTCAGGCATAGAAGAGATCCAAAATGGAGACATATCACTAAAACAGGAAACATACATTTAATACAGAAGGAATGTGAATACATAACCAATTAGTCAATGGAACTTAAAGAACATAAGTAGAAACGGAAGCCGCTAGATTAGGATATAAATAACATCAGCTAAGTAATGTTAAGACTTGAGATCATGAATGAAACCCCAAAAATTTCCGTGTAGTTATAAAAGGCAGTTTCCTTTCACGTTCCAAATTAGTATAACTTGTGTCAGGAGACTAGTTAAAATAGGACATCATAAACTGAATATATTAGAATTTCACAGTTCTAAGCATTTATTTACAGGAACAAAAGGTTCTGAACTCCGTACACATTTTCATCACAGCAGAACTGCAGAAGTGATAATCGGCATACAATGGGGGAGAGAAAATTTCACCCAAGTAAACAGTAAGCAGTCAGGTAGAAATCCAGTTAAAGGACTATATAATGTTGTCACACTAAAACCCATAATGAGCAGAACTAGGAGGGTACATCACCTAAGTTGTGCACCGCTCGGTCGAAAAGCATATCAAACCATAAAATAGTGCACAGCCCTCTTCATTATAGCAATCAAAGGGTAATTGGTGCATTAATTGTCACATAAAATGCACCACACATTAATGGGAATCAACATTTATGGATGATCCCTTACATTATTCATGCTCAAGATACACAGCATAAGGCACCCTAGTAGGAACGAAAGATTGATGCAGGTTGGTCAAATTATTATGGCACTTGGTGTTGACTTTTTTTTCTTGGAAGAAATTCGGTGAAGAATGGTTGCTCTTGTTTGACAAGGAACAATTCCTTGGATGTATTGTGTGTTGACCTATGTAGTGCTTTTTGGAACAATGGATTCTGTTCATCAAGACATGGCCTTAACGGAGGCTCAAGAGGCACCCGTATCTCAGTAGAGATCTTCTTTCAAGTGATATTTTGTAAGATAGGCAAGGTCAAAAATAAAAGAAGCCGATCCCCACACGATTTGGAGAATATATACCTACCATTATCAAGAAAGGATTCAAAGGAAAAAAAAAAGTATGCTGATGTGCCACAAATGAGAGTATGGATGACACGTTGGTTTGTATTTTCTTTACGTGTCTATCATATCTGATCTTGTGCACGCTATAAATAAGAATGGAAGGAAGAAAGTCCAGATCTAAGACATGCTTTTGCAACCCAGTATCCTCCTAAGCCCTAGGCGCCACCCAGCCGACATGCTTTCTGCAACATACATGAGCTATGCGGGCTTGCTGCTTGGTCCTCAGTGTGCATGGGCTCCCAAAGGTGCAACTGCATTTCCCATCTGGTGCAGACACGGGCTGTTTGCCCACAGGGGCAGACTACAGTTATCCACTAACATTCCTTCAAGGTGAGTTAAAAAAAACCTCACCTTGTTTTATTGAAACGTCTGTGAATTCTGTCTCCTAATAATAAAAAGAATCTCCCAACTTTGTCTCAGGAAAAAAAAACACCAGCATTCATTCAACAATTCAGAACGGCATCTGGTTATCAAGGCAGAATGCCCTGATGTGCTTTCTATATTGAGTAAAATTGCATGCCCCCTTGTTTTCAGTACCATTCCGGTAGCTTTGTATACAGATAATTTTAAGTGGAAGTCAATCTGAAGGATTGATGTACGGCAGAGAATTTGGAGACAAAGTAGCAGGTACAAGTAATAAATAGGTGCAGATTTATTGCATTTACTATGAAAATGAACACAACAAAACGGCGGCAACATGTTAATGCAACTAGTTTGCCCATCCCATTATTTCGCTGCTTTTCCAAACTAATCCTTTTGAACAACTTCTCAGAAGCTGTCATAATACGACAAAGCGGAGGCAATCGTCAACAAGTTAATGCGACTAGCATTCCATAATTTCAGTGTTCTTCCAAACTATACCTTTTTAAACAACTTCGGAACAGCGTCATAAAACGACAAAGATGAGGCGGTCATCAAACATGTATATACACACTCGGAATGTCTCTCTATGTAAATGAAACCAAAATCGAGGTAGCAGAAGAAGCTAAGAGCTCACCAACTCAGGAAATGTTGTCGCTCCGGAGCTTCTGGATGGCGGCATACATCTTCCTCCTGGAGCCAACAGCCCCAATGCCCATGTCCTTGAGGTCCTCCAGCGTTAGCATAGGGAGCACCTCGTCGTCCACCTCATGGATCTCAAACACGGGAGCATACCGAGAAAGCCCCAACCCATCGAGCCACGCCTTGACGCCGCTGTATCCTATCGCGGAGGGGAGGCGGCCGTTGGGGAGGCCCCAGTCCGCCACGCCGTCGGACTCGTCGCCGCTGGCGTCGCGGCTGCCGGAAACCCTAGCCCTCGCGGCGGCCGCCGCGGCGGAGTCGGACTGGTCCTCGTCGTCGTAGTAGCGCTCCTCCTCGTCCTCGTAGCCGTCGGCGCCCGAGGGCGCGGCCGGAATCCACGCGGTGCGCGGGCGCCGCTGGGCGGGGGGCTTGGGCCCCCGGCGGTGGTTGGGGTCGGCGCCGCCGTCGTCCGGGTGCGCGCGGCGCGGCGGGCGCGGGTGGGACGAGGAGGAGGACTTGTGGTTCCGCCGCGGGGGCGGGGCGTCGATGTCGCCGAGGCGGACGCTGGGGCGGCGGCGGCGCTTGGAGTAGGGCGCGGCGGGCGGCTGCGCCCCTCCTCCAGCCGCGGCTGCCTCGGCGGCGGGGGGCGCCTCCACGGCGGGCAGCGCGGCGACGACGGAGGCGCCGGCGCCGTTGGTGGCGGGCTCCGGCGGGCGGAGATCGGCCATGGGGGGCGGCGCGGCGAGATGCGGCTCAAGCTTCTTCTCGAGTGGAAACGACAAACGAGTGTGCTCTTCTCTTCTGCTGCTTCGGCGGAGAGAGAGAGAGTCGTAGGCTGCACGCTGCAGCACGCGGTTGCAGCGAGATCGAGACGCGTGGCGGTTTGGATGGTGGGGATGCGGAATTGGGGGGCTCGATGCGCCCGAGTCGCCAGGGGGTTGACGCCGAGGTGGCGCTCCGCCAGCGGCAGCTAGCGCAGTCCGGCGGATAACCAAAGCTTCACGACCCACGGGCCGCGCAATGGGCCTTTCTGGTCCGGTCCGGCCTTTTCTCTTTTCTTTTTTTGCCTTTTCTTTTTTCTGGAAACGCAGGAGAAGCAGTACTCCAGCACAGAGAGAAACTGAGAAGCAGAACTCAGAACGGGTGAACAGACAGAAACAAGCATGCAAATATACCGGGTGCGTCCGTTTTCAGTGGTTATTCGGCATCTTTGTTATTTTCAGTATCTATACTCAGCATATTCGTTACTCTGCATTTTCAGTAGCTATTTTCGTTTCAGAAAACCAGTACTCCGTAGTTATTTTCTTTTCTTTCTGAAACCCGGATGTTCAGCACTTCTCTGTCCCTGGTGATGCACTGATATCTGATGTCTCGTGCCTTTCATTGGTTATGTTGAATTCATTATCTGAACTTTGAACGGTTGCAGTGTAGGTGGCTATACGGTAACCTATGGCCAGATTGTCATTGGATCTGAATCTTTCCGAGAACATGTCCTCGGTTCTGGATTTTCTGTCACAGTCTTTTGATCTTGTCCAAAGCGCGATCGATAGCTAGATGTGGTCGGTGGTCCTGGTCTGAAACTCTGAATCAGAGAGTGGAACATGGAAATATGAAGGGGGTCTGAATCGGAACATGGAAAATCGCGGTGACGAGTGGCTGGTCATTGCCTTGCTGTTTGGGCGCAAGAGAATATCTCCCAACGTTACTCGCACCACATGGCTAAAATTCGATGCCTTCTCTGCTCATCTTTTTGTAAGACGAGAAGAAATTCATCCGAACTTGTGGCGACGTTTGGAGCGCGCCCCCTGCCCATCCCAAAAGGTCGCCCCATCACTTTCAGTGTTCATTGCTTTCTCCGGGGTGTCCTCTTTCTGAATGGCAATGCTTCCTCTCTGTCTCCATGCTATGTGTATCTTTCCGACTGCAGAACCATAGAGATTACATAAGCAGGTGCAGGTGTTGGCAAAACAACAAGTCTCTCTCCTCCGGTCTCTACCAACTTGCACAATACTTAAAATCCAAGATAATGACTATTTACATGATATAGCTGTGGGCGGTTGGCATGCTCCATGCTGCATCGATCCAACAGTAAGCAAAAAACGAACCTTGACCGCAAGTGCACGACTCCAACCACAATTGCTCATCTGGAGCAAAACCGTTCCGGTTAATGTAAGTACATGGGATGCTGACAGCTTTACATGTTGGGAGATAGTGGTGGAGATACACTGCAACTGCAACCCTTGGCGTCATGTTTTAGGCAAAGTAAACATTCGATTGGGAACATGTGGACCTTTGCTGACACCATGTCAACAACAAACAGAAGCAATCTAGTAGGTAGAATGCTACACAAGGATTCTTTGCTG
Source organism: Echinochloa phyllopogon (assembly GCA_033239725.1). NCBI lineage: Eukaryota > Viridiplantae > Streptophyta > Magnoliopsida > Poales > Poaceae > Echinochloa > Echinochloa phyllopogon. The sequence goes on along the minus strand of BTCW01000009.1, from coordinate 600,759 downwards.
CGTTGCATTATTGGGGAGGGGACGAGACCTGTTTCGTTCGCTATACCACGAAACTACCGCAGTGGAAATGTACTCGGAGACAGTTAATTACCGTGCTATTCTCCAAGCCTAAGATAGTTCTGAAAGCACAGCGCACGTTGTTCGTATTTGCAAATGCTAGCAGCATGTGAAGTGTTTATTTCATGGTCTGAGAACGAAAAATACTAGTAGTAATTAGCACTGTTTGACACTTGCTTAAGATGCCTGCTTGGAATGTTTTCTAAAGAAACGGCGGTTATTTGCCGTCGGGGGAAGCTCGGTCGCTCTCTCCCGAGAGCGACACGAGCGGAACCCGCTCCGACCGCCGCTCCCCCAGCCCTCCGCCACTCCCTCCCGCCCCCGCCGCCACCGTCCTCGCCGGCCACCCCCCTCTCTCTTCTCCCATGGCGCATCCTCGACGAAATCCCGGCTCCCGGGCAGCCCCGCGCCGGCGCTGCCTCCCCTGGCGTCCCCTCGCCGGAGTGGCCCCCATGGCGGTCCGCCGGTCGTCGGCTGGCCGGGGACGAAGCTGTGGGTTGCAGCGCCGTCGGCGGCGGGCGGATCTGGGGGGCGGCCCCAGATCCGGTCTGGGGGTGTCGACCGGCCGACGCCCCCACCTCGGCGGCCCCGCAGCGGCTCCTGGTCGCCCGGCGCCCCCGCCTCGGCGCTCCCACCGTGGATCCTGGTCGCCCGGCGCGGCTCCCTGTCGCCGGCGACTGGATCTGGGCGGCGGCCTCCCCTGGCCCTTACCGGCGCTGCTCTGGTGGGTGGGTGGAGGCGCAACGGCGGCTTGTTCCTGCAGGGAATCCGGCCCTCGACGGTGGGGGGGCCGCCCCACTCCCCCGTGCCTACTCGGTCTCTGGACAGTGCAGGGAGAAGGGTTGAAGATGCGTCGCCTGCGACTCCATCATGGCCGGTGGCACCGCCTCCGTTCTTCGCATCGCCAATGAAGCAGCTCCCGCAGCACTGTCAAGCTCCCGCCCTAGGTTCATGGTTTCTATCCCACTCTGTGAGGCACGGTGTCGTTCCATTGAGGGGACGGTAGGAGTTTTGGGGCCAATCGGGGTCCCAAGCCTTCCCGAGGTGTCGGGTGTTGCTACGTGGGTGTATATGGAATCTAGTGGCGACCTTCGACGACGGCGATGGTGGGCGGTGGATGGAAGCGAGTGGGATTGGTACAGGTGCTCCCGGCTCGTCGGGCGTAATTCCTCAAGCGTAAGCTTCGACCCGGCTGCCGGGTCGGATAATGGCGTTTGCTCTTCCCTTTTGAGGGCATTGTCTGCAAGGTCTCGTTCGACGGCGGTTCGTGGAAGCTCTCTATGGTGAAAACCAAACGCAGGCGCTGTTGCGCCTTTGCCTTTCTGAAGGAGTTGTGTGGAGTTCTTCCTATAGCCGTTTGTGGTGGTGTTTTAGGCTCCGCGGATGGACGGATCCGATAGATGGTGTACAGGTCTCTTGGCCCTCTAGGGTGTTCATCGCGTCTCTGGCGCGTGGCCTAGGGAGCCCTCGTTAGGATCCGTTGAATCCCGCTCGTCTTGCGGTCGTGCTTTATTGTAAACTTGTAAACTGATAATTCCAGTATTTCCTATGCTTTATATATAAAGCTGGCTTCGGCTTTTGGAGGAATGTTTTCTAAAGCGATGAAATGGTAGGATTGTCACGTTTATCATGGGACTACGCAAAAGTAGCATTTTGCTGACAGCAATAGCCGCTATTTTTACTAGGAGTACAAGAGCAATAACATAATCATTACTAGTCGAAAGACAGGGTCCATACATAGCTCGGAAGATGACGCGTTCCAATCAATTAACTAACAAGCAGAATATTCACGAAGGCCAAAGAAGTATGCATGATGGCTGATGGCATCTCTAAACCAAAGACTCTGGAGCGTCTGATGCAGCCACTAAAATCTTAGAAAATGTGGTTGCTCGCAAACTCCGTTTCATATCTCTTCACCAAAAGAAATCATTCCACTTCACGTTTCTTTCCAAAATCCATTTCTAAACTTTTCACTTGTTCACAATTCACATTGCTGCCGTCCACGTCAGCCACGGGAAAAAAAGGGGGACGGAAAGGTGGAATCCGCTGGGATCCAAGACCGCGCGCACCAACCAGTCCACTCAGCGGTCACTTCCATGCGGGCCCACCCCACGGCGAGCCGCAGGTTTGTTGCCTTCCGCCGCTTGCTTCTTCACTAGTGATCGACGCGCGGCATATTAGAATTTCACATTATACGCTGAATTTGTGGTATAAAAACATTGTACTATGAACTTGTTCGATACAATATAGATGTTTCAGCACTTGCAGTATGTAGCTATAAAGAGCTTCATATCATAATTGCTGGTTCGAATATAGAAGGTACTGTAGATCTTAGTACTGAACTTGGTTTAGACATATATTTACAAACTGCACAGGTGATTCTTCATAAGCAGAAGCATTGAACAGCTTATCTGCGGTAGATAACCGCATCTTCAAAAAGTGACTTCATCACATCATCTGTTGCTAGCTAAAAGAGAGAGAAGTAGAATAAAAGAGCAGTGAGTTCATATTAGATGCAGTATACGTATTTTTTATTAAAGTGGAAAGAAGTAACCATACTCACCGATTTACTTGTTCTTGTGGGAGCGAGAGAGTCTAAAATCTGCAGTCTTTTGCACAGCTATTTTACCTTGCTCACGCTTACTTTGAAAAAAATAAAAGAAAAGACAAATATCAGATGATATTGTGGTTTCCTTGTAATGAACTCGTCAAAGAGAAAGTTCATTGAACTTGATAATGCACTGAGTGGTAAAAGCTAACCTTTTACCGTGTGTGTCTGATAATTCTGGTTCATCTTCAGAGTTAGTAGATTTATCAGTCTTATCTGTTCTTGGTTTTTTCAGCTAATCATTACTTGCTTGGTTCTATATAACATGAAGATAACAACAAAATACAAATGGCTCAGGATGAAATGAATCTGTTAGTTTTGTTAGGAGTAACTGGAGACAAGCATGTTATATTTTTTTTTCTTTTACTTCTTACCTCTGCATTAATATGTTCAGTGTAAACCAGTCTTTTTTCTTGCTGAATGTTGATCCGGAACGGGGGTGGAATGCCTAGATAGCAAGGAAAGGAAATATATTCATATGTGTCTATATAGAAGAGAAAAGGAAGATAGAGACAGGTAGATAGGGGAAAAAGTATATGTATAACTGTTTATTGAAATCAAATAGCACTATGGCACTTACTGAGGTAGTGCATTTTTATCTAGAGTTTCAAGCACATGTAAACTTGGAGATGGAGTCTGAGAAGGACAATATAAGATAACATTAATAAATAAAGAGAAATAGATGGCTGAACTGAAATGATACAATTGTTTGAAAGCAGCTGGCTTACGCACATGGAGCTTCGCAGCAGTTGTTGTTCTATTTATGCAATCTTTTTGATAGTATGAAGAGTCAGCAGATCGATGATAAGGGTTTACGAAAACTTGACTGTCCACTGAATGATGCAAGCTATAGGCATGGCACGTGCACTTGGACCCTGCAGATGCGAGGAGTATCAGGTGGGGCATAAGAAAAATGGGAAGCAGATACAGAAGGGGAACAATGATTTTGAACATCCGGTGTCACTCCACCAAATTGATGGACCAGAACCATTATCACCAGCCTACCTTACATGCTTCCACAATCATGTGTCTGCAATTGGAAAAAATCTCCACTCCACAAAGCAGAGTATCATCATAAGCAATCTCAGACACCGGGATACATAGGGCAATGAGCATCGATCAGCTAAGCAAGGAAATGTAGCTTGCACCAACCAAAACAACCTACCCTTGGATAATATTTCTGGAACAGTCATAATGGAACAAAAAAAACGGAAGGGGGTAAAACAGAAGAACGCAGAACGCTCAGAACAATAAAATTTGTGCAAATGAAGAATTCAGATAAGAAAAGAGGTGCCAAGCAGGAAAACAAATAGCAGCGGTACCGGAAGGAAAAAAAAGAAAACAACATGTCAGCCATATGATAGTAGTATAGAAAGGAGGAGAAAAATAGCTAAAAAGAACTAACATGTGTAATATCTCTTTGTCCCTCCCTTACTTTCATTTACGGAGTATATACTAAAATATATCTGTGATATAGTAAAGCATAAAGCACTCCCGCCACATTTACAACCAACAGAGACATCAATCATAATAGTAACAATTAATACAGAGGATATCTCATGCAGATAAGAGCAATTTTAATAAACAATGAACAAAAAAGAGGCTGGCAAAAACTAACCAAGTAACCACAGTGAAGCGATGCACAGGTAAGTGGTAGACTGAAAGTTATTGCCTCGTTTCACCCTGTGTCCCTGCAAAGCTGAAGAGTATAAGGAAGCAAACAATCACAATATCTGAATGAACATTCCATTAAGGACATATGGATAAGGGCAATTTTAATAGGCATTGAATTCACCATCGGATCACACAGATCAAAGTCCAGTTACATATGTGTATTTTTTTCTGAAAGGGATAAAGGACTGACATAAACTTACCAAGAGATCACACTAAAGTGATGGACAAAGTATAATGCAGTTACAGATATTGCCTTATTTGACCCTGATAAGAATAGAAGCACAGAGCAGAAAAGTATAAGAGAATATTCAATCTCGATTTCTTAAAAAATAGATTGCATCAAAGGGGGAGGTTAGCACATAATTATAGCCTTACAAAGTCAGTGTGTCCCCGAAATAGCAGACCAGGAGAAGAATCAAATGTACAGTACATCAGGTCGTCGAATTTATCATCACATAAATCACTATCCAATCAGTCCAAGCTGAAATACACCGCCCAAGAAATTAGACAGCCCAAACCCCAAGCGAAATTAGACACCCCAAACCCCAATCAAGAAAATATCTGAGCTGTACCTGATGAGGCAGAAGTACTGAGTCGACCAAGGCAACGAGAGCCATGAGCCATGCCTTCAGCGACAGAACCCACATCCCTGTACACGCCGCCGCCATCCCCGGACGTGGCCGCGCACCTCCGCCATAATGCGGCCGAGAACTGGGCGACCAGAAGCCGCGCCATGTCAGCAACGGACCTGCGGATGTAGAGAAAAGGGAACCAAACAAGAGAAAAACATAGGATATTTCTATATCCACGAGATGTAATGAAGAAGTCAAAGAAATAAAAACTAATTTAATTGCTTACTGAAACAAAAATAGCGCCACAATTATTCGTACCTGCCAAATCTGCTCGAGCCTTGTTTCCAAGCATCTGGATCCCCTTGGTTAGTGTTCTGGCTCCTCGCATCAAACCATCGCTCCTCTGCAAGACAATGCTATCGATTCAGGACTTGCCACCGCCGCAAGAGATGTGCCACCGATGCAGCCGCTCGCGGCCAGCGCGATGTCGTCGAAGCCGTGCAGCCTCTGTCCGCCATCTGCCGCCCTTCAACTGTGGCTCCACTCCAGACTATTGCCCACTACCAAGCGCCGTGGCTGCCGAACGGCCGTCACACGCTGCTACCGCCACCGCCGGCCACCCATTGCTCGCTGCCGCGCGTTCCCCCAACCATCTGCCCGCGAGGATCGCCTTGCTGCTGCTGCTGCTGTCGCCGTCCGCACGTCGTTTTTTTCCGTGCTGTCGCCACTGCTTTCGCCCAGGGATCCGTCAAGCCGTGCTCACGTGGCCTGGTTTCAGGAAGGACTGGAGGTAGGCCAGTGCGGGCAACGGCGATGCCATGGCAAGCAAAGGGAGGAGAAGTGGCTGGGGCCATGGACGGGAGGCACGGTGGAAGGGAGAGAGCACGCGGGAGGAAGAAATCAGAAAAGAGACCGCAGAACAAGACGAGATATTTTTGCCCACACGGTTTCTGGGGGACTCCGGAGGCTTCCAACCGAAGCAGCGGTCGATCTAACAGTAGCCAACGGTGAAAATCGAGCCGTAAAAAATGAATCGCATGGCGTAACTTTTTTTTGCTGTCGTGGCCCCTATGGCCGGCCGCCCCGTTGAATAATAAAAGGAGAAATTTCTCCTCGTCCCCCCGCGTGTGGGCCCGCCCCGCCCCTGGTGTTTGATCCCCGCCGTCCGTGGGGCGCATGGACCCAACGGCCCAGCCCGCCGCGCCGTCCGTTTCCGCGCCCGCTATATAAAGCGGCCCATCCCCCCACACACCACGCTTCTTCCCCGTCTAGCCGCCACCGCCACCCTCACCGCTCTCCGGCCTCCCTTCCCATTCGATTCGAGCCTCGCCGCGGGCTCCTGCTCCCGCCGAGCAATCCAGAGCTACAGGCGCCTGCCTGCCTGGATCTCGCGCCGCCCGCCCGCCTCGCTCACTCGTTCCGAGATGGCGGTGGCGCTGCGCTTCCCGGGGATCGTGCGGGACTCTCCCGCCGCGCCCGCCGCCGCCAAGCTCGGTAGGGAGCAGGATGTCGTGTGCGCGTCCGCTAGGCCGGGGGCGCAATGCTGGAGGCGGAGGGGGTTGGTGGTGCGGTGCCAGACGGGCGCGGCGGCTGTTCTGAAGAATGGCGAGGCCACGGCGGCAGCGGCGGCGGCGCACAAGGCCCGCACGGGCTTCACCGTCGTCATGAAGTTCGGCGGCTCCTCGGTGGCGTCGGCCGAGCGGATGAGGGAGGTCGCCGACCTCATCCTCAGCTTCCCCGAGGAGACGCCGGTCATTGTCCTCTCCGCCATGGGGAAGACCACCAATAACCTCCTCCTGGTACTTCCATTTTTAGGGAGCTCGGCGTCTCCAATTTCTTTTCCCCTGCCCATTGTTTAGCTCTCGGTGTAGCTAAATGTTCGTGCGTGTTTGGTTGATTGTAGGCTGGAGAGAAGGCGGTGAGCTGCGGCGCCCCGAAGGCGTCCGAAATCCCCGAGCTCGCGGTCATCAAGGACCTGCATCTTAGGTGCCTTTTGGCTTTCCCCTTTTCTCATCTCTGATTGCGTTGCCCCGCGCTCGACTATCACTGGTTCTGATCGTTCCCTGTTTTTGCTCGGGTATATATCAGGACGATTGATGAGCTTGGATTAGATAGGTCGGTTGTTTCAGGTATGTTGTTGCTGCTCTGCTATGCTCTGCTCTGCTCCTACCATAAACATTAATGTCTCAGGCTCTCAGCCATCCTCTTGCTCTATTTGGAATTTTTTTGTTAGTTATACAAAGTGTCATCGTTCTCTCGATCTGGTGTGCAAAAGTTCAGTTTGATTAATAATTTCTGGTGGAGGTTGATTGGGCATGGACATCATTTATTTTATTTTTTGTATGGTGATGGAATGCCAAGGTTGCTGTCAGCAATACAGACCATTTTCAGCCTGGCACCACTCTATTACGTTTACAACAGGGACATTTTGTTTATCTTATAGCAGCTCAATTCACCTTATTTGCCAGCCCCTTTGATTTACTTCATAAGTCTGCCAATCTTTGCACCTGTTATTTTAGCTGGCAGGTTCTTTATTACTGTGACACCTCATCCTTTACTACTTCAGCTGCTGGTCATTATTGTGCCTTTTTTCCTTTCTGTTGGCTAATTCACCTTTTACCACTAGTTTGTCTTCTCATTGAAGTAACTTTCAGTAGCACTATCAAACAACTCCTTCATCAATGTTCATTTCAACAGGGCTATTGGATGAATTGGAGCAGCTTCTTAAAGGAGTTGCTATGATGAAAGAGCTGACTTTTAGGACAAGAGATTACCTTGTTTCCTTTGGTGAATGCATGTCTACAAGAATATTTGCTGCATATTTAAATAAACTTGGGAAAAAGGCACGCCAGGTATGTCAAATATTTGAGTACTTTCTTTTATATGCGGCTTATAATTTATTGTTTATTATTGGTTTTGGAACTGAAAGTTTAGATTCTAGTCAAACAACCAATTCTAATATGGTATGAAAATGTGTGAATGCGACTAGTCAAGTTTGGACGGTCTGCCAGTCTTGTATGGTACTAGAACATATAGCCTGCCCACTGGCTACTTTATTTAACCTAACTAAGGAAATAAAAATAGACCTTTTTTTAACCTAAATTTCCTGGACAATAGAGGGAAGTCAGCTTTTGATCCTAACAGGGGCATAATCAAGTGGAAATATGTGTCATCTATAATACCATCCCTTCATGTACTAAGATCAGATGGATTCCCCTCCATCTTTGTAGAACTTGGTCCACAACTAAAAGCAACATCTTCAGCCCAACAATGTTGTAAACTAATCGTTGACTCTCTTTTTTCGGCAGTATGACGCATTTGATATTGGCTTCATAACCACGGATGATTTCACAAATGCGGATATTCTTGAAGTCACTTATCCTGCTGTTGCAAAGAGGCTACATGGAGACTGGATGGATGACCCTGCCATTCCTATAGTCACTGGTTTTCTTGGGAAGGTATGTAGTTTAACATGATTCGTGATGAAGGTGAAATTTACTCTGTTCGGATCCATAATAACGCATTGATGTGCATCAATTTCAGGGATGTAAATCATGTGCTGTCACCACTTTAGGTAGGGGTGGCAGTGACTTGACAGCTACAACCATTGGCAAGGCCTTGGGGTTAAGAGAAATCCAGGTTTGTTTTCAATGTGGCAGACCTGTGCTTGGTTTGGGTTCGGTTGTTCAAGGCTTTAGATCCTCTAATAGTATTACTACAATCGATGCCTTCTTATATTTTTACAAGTTTTTTCCCTCACTGCTGAATCGTGTTGACTAATACACTCTGTTGTTGTAAGCTGTCCAGATTATTAATAAAAACTAAATCCCCTATAACTCCGTTGCATTTTTTTGTTTAGGTTTGGAAGGATGTAGATGGTGTGTTGACGTGTGATCCTAATATCTATGCAAATGCAATACCCGTGCCATACTTGACTTTTGACGAGGCTGCTGAGCTTGCCTACTTTGGTGCACAGGTATTTCTTCTTTGTTTATTACTATTCATTTATCAAATAAAATGTTGCCAACTCAAATCTTAATCCCAAAGATTTAGTTAACATGATCATTCTGCTCTGCCTTTCTTTCCTGTCTGTTTGCTGGTATTGGTAGAAAATGTAAGGACTGTTTGTTGTTATTTGTGTTTTGAATAACTTGTGAAACTTTCCTATCGTCAGGTTTTGCATCCCCAATCAATGCGACCTGCTAGGGATGGTGATATACCTGTTAGAGTTAAGAACTCGTACAATCGTCATGCACCTGGTACTGTCATCACTAAAGCCAGGGATATGAGCAAGGTTTGTTGTGAGTAGATTATGTTTCTTCCATGTGGAAATAATTATTATTTCTGCTTTCTGGAGTTTCTGGAAATCACCTGAGATAACTTGAGTAGAGATTGACCATAAATTGTTTTTTCAGAGTATATTAACCAGCATTGTGCTGAAATCAAATGTTACCATGCTGGATATAGTAAGCACAAGGATGCTCGGCCAGTATGGTTTTCTAGCAAAGGTACATGTGCTGATGTGACTCTTGTTTGTTTGTTTCCATTATACCTTTTTGTTCACTTTATTATTTTTTTTATGCACATGCAGGTCTTCTCAATATTTGAAGATTTGGGGATCTCTGTTGACTGTGTGGCTACTAGTGAAGTCAGCATATCTTTGACACTAGATCCATCAAAACTATGGAGTCGTGAATTGATCCAGCAGGTAAGCATCTGAATAAGAAAATAGTCTTAGTTCAACCTTCAGCAAAACATGCAGCCAGTATTGTAATAATATCCTGCTTGCGAATGTTTGAAGTTGTGAAACTAAATATGTTCATTTTGTAACTCTGCTTGGATCAATATGGATTCCTGCTGGCTTCTGCTGGTTTTACTTTGCTGGTTTAGCATGGTGATTTTTCAGTTCAGTGATTAGACGAAACTGCACTGTTTCAAAATACTTATGCACGATATCATTCTTTTTTGCCATAAGTTCCTTATTACACTCCTGGTTCATTGCTTTTTTTTATGATGATGTGGCAGGAACTTGATCATGTCGTTGAAGAGCTTGAAAAATTTGCGGTTGTTCATCTGCTTCAGCGTAGATCAATCATCTCCCTGATAGGAAATGTACAGAGGTCGTCACTGATTCTTGAAAAGGTTAGACATCCTCATGTTACTATTGGCAACATGACATCTAGTAATTCAGAACTTCCATGGTGGATTGTGCTTTAATTATTCTAGCAAATGGACATCGAAACATGAATGACTGACACTTTTACTGCATGCCAGGCATTCAATGTTCTGCGACGGAATGGTGTTAACGTCCAGATGATCTCACAAGGGGCATCCAAGGTATCATCCCTCTTCATCATAAAACAAAAATCAAGTTTTATGCAAATTCCATATAGTGCAATAAGCTGATTTTGTACTCAAGCAGGTGAACATTTCCTTGGTAGTCAATGACAGTGAGGCAAAACAGTGTATACAAGCCCTCCATTCAGCATTCTTTGAGAACGGCTTCATGTCAGAAGTTGAGGGAGCTGATGTTCCCCAGAACGGCGCCTCTCTGAACTCAAACGGCGCTATCTACGGAAACTAGTCGACTCTGCAACTGCATTCTCCTTAATTGGTGTGCCGTTGATAGGTTAAATGGTGATTCATAGCTATTTATTAAGGTCGCCCGAGTGAAATCATTGCTGTTGTAAGAGCTTATCAGGAACAGTTTGCATGGTATGTCATTGTTTACCATGCGATTGGTTGCTGCCAAGTAGGAACCAATGGTCTTGGGAATTTGCCAGTTGTGCAAAGCATCCCCATGCGTATATGTATAAGAGAGCTGTATTGTATTGCATATCAATATTATAAGAGAATTCCATCGCACCCTTTGGGTGGTGATTAAGCGTGTCTCTATAGATTGAACCCAGCTGATTCACCATTACCAGATGCTCATGATGTGTAAGCTATTGTGATCTATGGTCGACTTTGCCCACAGGCGTGTGACCAGCAGCAACTTTTCTCCACCTTCAAGCATCTAAATAATACAGATGAGCTTGTATTTACCTAGATATGCGTGAGAGCGCAACAAACTGAAACATATGCAGTGATGTTGCCAACAAAATTACATATAGACAATGCTGCATAGCCTTGAGCCCAGAGGCCATCCACAGCATGTGCTTATTGTCTGACTTGGAACATAAAGATTTGCAGCTACATCTCGGTTACAATATTCTCATCTTGATCTATGCATTGATATATGTCCAGATATTCAGAACTACCATATACATGAGCTACAAACTTCCATGGACAAAACTATTGGCTACGCCAGAACTAGTCTACTCAAACTTCTGTTCATTCTGTCTCTCGAGCTTCTGGATCAAGGCATTCTTTTCGTCTTCAGGGAGAGCATTGAACATGAAAACAGATTTGTCACCGATGTCGTCCTTAATGATCAGGAACAGAATGAAATTGTCAGATTCGACTGAGGACGATACTAGCTAGAAATGGTGTTAAATACAAACACATCGTTAGAAGAGAATGTACCTTAATGGGCTGTTGGAACTTCCTTGCAGCGAAAATGGTGAAAAGAACCATCCACACTCCTAAAAGGCCTGATTTTGTGCTGTCATCCATTAAACCAGACTGCATATGCGAGCAGAAATAGTGTAAGATGAGTGACAAAGTTTGGCTCTTGACCTCTTGTTCCTTGTTTTAAGGAGCAAGACAAGACCAGCCGCAAACAATTTGAAGTGGTGTTCTGATTTACCAGATGTCCAAGAAGAAGACCGGGGATAACAAATGTTAAGATGCCAGCTTCCAATTTTCCGTAGCAGAGACCTGTAGGTGCATTACTGTCAATATAATTCAGAAATTGGACTACACACCAGGCAATTGGACTAGTCCAGATTCATGAGTGAAATGAAATGTAAGCTGTAGGCATATGCTAACTACCAAATCAAGAGAACTAACTCTACATTTCCACCATCGATAAGCACAAAACAACAATAACAACAACAATTTTACCTTCCTTGAAGACGAGACCTGTCAGGGCAGCAAACGTTGGCCCAACGAACCAGAGCGCGGCCGGATGCTCCATCACGTACTGCACCAGTCCCTCGTCCAGCGGCTGTGCGGCGACGAGGTACGTCCCGACGGAGCCGAGGACCCCGACGGCCCACAGCGCCTGGAGGAAGCGCTTGATTGGGGTGACGTAGATGTGGATCAGCACCAGCGACAGCCCCAGCCCCGCGGCGCCGGCGGCGTACAAGACGTCGATGCTCTGCCTGATGGCGTCCCCGGCGGCGTTCCCCTCCGGAAGGAACGCGGCGGAGGCCGCGGCCACGAAGGACGCCGCGGCGGTGACCAGCCCGGACCGGTACAGCAGGACCTGCGCTGCGGCAAGAGGAGTTGGTTTGGTTTGCACTTTGCAGAGAGGAATAGTGATGCGGAATTGCTGATGCGTGTGTGGCTCGGAGTGTGTTCCTGTACCTCGCGGACGTCGGCGTCCTCGACGGTCCAGGGCCCGTAGACGCCGTTGTAGACGGTGGTCTGGTCGGCGAGCCCGGCGCCGGGGCGGTCACCGGCGGCCCTGAGCTTGGCGCCGCGGCGAGCGAGGGGGGCGAAGGAAGAAGGCGATGGATTCTTGAAGCTGGGGGCGAGGCTGGGGTGATGAGGTGGTAGCGACACGAGCCGCGCCGGGAGCAGGAGCGCGGCTGCGGCGGCGGTGGTGGCCATGGTAGTACTCGGGTGGTGGATTCTTGAGGCTCTTGTGCTTGTGCGAGAGACGGCGATGCGTCCGCCTGGATATTTCCAGCAGCAGCAGGGGAGCGTTCGTTTCCGGTGACGGTGAGTGGCCGGGGGCACGCGGCGAGGAAATGCCCGCGGGCGGGCGGATTCTTTGGGCCCATGAACGGTGGTGGGCTCCGAGCCCAGGGGAAAATGGAGGTTGAGCATTTCCATGGTCTATCAAATGTACAAAACTTTCCATAAAAGAAAATGTACTATGTATACAAAAGTTAAAACTAAGTTGCAAATGTTCTTGTTTCCTTTAATATGAAATTGGTATATAATGTCTTGGGTGTGTTTTCTCGACTTCAACAGGACAAATCAACTACATTTCTTTGTAAATAAAATGTTTTAAATAGCACGCTTCTTCGATGTTAGTCGCATGGTGATCGAAGTTATGGATTGTTTTAACCTAGCAAACTTCGGTAGTTTCCTTTCCCTTGGTCCCTTTATAGGCCTATTTTTTCTCCTTGAGCTTACGATAAGGGATATAATTTCAGTTTTGAATTAAACAAAGTCGAAAAAGTACCATTAGCAAGCACTCAGTCATCTGCAAATGGGGGCGTTCATATGTTATACGTTGCTGAACCTGGCAGTTTCAGAGATCATGCTATGCCAGTTTGGCATGCTCATTGTTCAAACTAATTTTAGTAAACCCATATGCATCGACTCTTAATGAACACCGAAGTTGTAGGTTGATTTTCTCTTTGGACCAAACGCCATGCTGATGGTTTGATTGTATGGCCTGAAGTTTGAACCACGAAAATGACACGTTAGATACAAAATTGCTGAAAATTGACAACTTGGTTTCATGGAATACAAATTATAAGGATGGGTATTACATATTATAATGATGAAAAAAATATTATATTAAGAATACTTGATGTGGTATTCTATCATCTCACAAAATTTTAATTTAAAATGTCACTTATACATGGAGAAACAAAAAAGATAAATCTTAGAAAGCGATGGATTAGAACAATTGAGATACTTATGGATAAAATGAACTAAAATATACTTTAGGTGTCATCCGAAACTTTTTCTTTGTTTTGTTTGTGTCTCTTCCGTGTTGGGCCCTGCTCGGCTCGAAAGAAAATTGGAGAAATTTGGACACAAGCAGCGAGGCCCAAATCAAAAACTTCTAGAAACATGGGCGCAGGATTGCTGTAAGGCCTGCGTCGTAGTCGTCGTCTTCTCTTTCTTGGCATGAAAAGAAAATGAAAGGGGAGAGAGAACTCCAGCAGCTGCGCCCGGCAGCAAGCGGTTCCGACGGTACAAAAGATTGCCGGCGGTTTTGTGCAATTCTGCGGGCCGGGTACGGTTGGGCATATGGTGTGAGCAGAGAGTACCTGACAACGCAGCAAGGACTGCAAGCAAGGTCCCGGCCGGAAGGGTGAAAGGGCGTTTTTAGTTCCCTCAAATTTTCAAAAATTCTCTCTCTAAACTTCACTATTCACCTATCACGTCAAATCTCTCTCCTCATACGTGGAGTACTAAACGTGGGTAAATAAAAAAACTAATCGCATATTTTTGATGTATACGACGATACGAATCTTTTGAGCCTAGTTAGGTCATGGTAGGACAACGATTACAACAAACAAACGAAAAGTGCTACAGTGCGCTACAGTGTCCGATATGATATTTTCACCAAACTTCTCCACCACTTTTTTGAAACTAAACACACCGAGTATCATCACACACTTGGTCCTTGCCTCGTCCTCCATATCCACCGGACCACCTGCCTGTTCATGCTAACTGCAGCTCCATCATCATCACTCATCAGAGAGAGAGAGAGAGATCGGCTGAACGTGCAGCAATCAGTCACTGGTCCTCGCCATAGCTTCGATCCCTGGCAGAATTGCAAACTCAGTGAAGACCATTCTGAGGCAAAGTCACATGTAGTAAGTTTCATTTCATATTTCCATGCATGAGGCTGCAGTTACCGGGCAGTAATAACCTTATTGATACAATACACTGTACTATACGTGCATGGAAGAGGCCACGGATACAGAAACCATCATCTTTCTGTGCCTAGCATGCAGATCGAGATGGAAAAAAAGTTACTGATTAAATTTGCCTAGCAGCTAATAACAACTGATGATATGATATAGTACGTGTTCATCATTTCGGTCTGAGACTCCATTGTGTCTCGATCTCTACGTACTATATATATATATATATATATATATATATATATATATATATATATATATATATATATATATATATATATATATATATATATATATAGTGCCGTGTACGTACGTGTTCACATGCAGGTAGCGATAGATATATATATATGCACACGGCCGGTCGTCGATCGTCTCTGCTCGATCAGTACATGCATGTTCAATAAACAATAGAGATGGGGATCGATCAGTTCAGTTTTTGGCTGCAGCAGCAGCAGGCGGGTCGGCGAGCTTGAGCTTGCCGCCGTAAATCTCCGGCAGCTGTGCTTCGTCGATGGCCTCCCTGAGCGTCTTGTCGAGGTCCTTGTCGGAGACGAAGACGAACTTCTTCTTGGTGTTGTCGTCGATGAAGGGGTAGACGATCTTCCACGCCGCCATGAACACGTAGGGGACATGGATGAGGAACACACGCCCCAGCCTCTCCGGGTAGTAGTTCTGCATGATGTCGAGGCCGGCGAGGTATGCCCTGATGTCGCAGTTGGAGTAGCCCCAGCCCTTGAGGTCGGCGACGGCGGCGAACTTCTCCTGGCCGGCGGGGAGCCTGGCGACGGTGGCGTCGAGGACGTAGACGACGAAGCGCTTGAACTCGTCGAGGTCGCGGTTGGAGGGGTGGTGCCGGGCGCCGAAGCCGTAGATCATGGGCCGGCCATGGCGGTCGTAGCCCTGCAGGTGGAGCTTCCCCTGGGAGAGCTCGTGCGCCACCTCGGAGTCGGAGATGAAGCCGTTGGGCTTGGCCGATGGCTTCCATTTGAGGTACTTGAGCAGCATCGACGACGCCTTGCCGATGTTGTGGTCACGGGCGCGAAGGAACCGACGAAGCATGTAGTCATCCTCATCCTGCATATCATTTGAATCCATTTCATTTCATATCGATAGATAGGGTGAGCAGCAGCTAGTTTACCAAACTAAATTTGGTTGTCAATTCAGAATTCATTCATCACGTCGTGATCAGTTTAGTTATTAGGTGTGCGTGATATATTGAGAGCAAATTGACAGGTGCCGGAGTCGATGATATGGATCGCCACGAGGAAGGAGGGGCAACATTTATAGGGGGCTTTTCGGTGCCGAAAATCAAATCGAAGCCCACACCCCCTCACCATCCACTTAACTGCACAACTGCATCTTTGTCTAGCTAGTGCTTACTAGTACCCCTATTATATTGTGCACATTTTCCATCACAAGCACTGATAATATTGATTAATATGTATACTACTCCTATGTGTGCCTATCAATAAAAGTTAGGTGCACAGCACAACCACTATCCATTTTCTTGAAAGGGACAAGAAACTGGAGAATTCTGAAACAAACAAACAGATGATGACACTTTTACCAGGTCTTAAACAAACCTGTCTGTTTCCCCTCGGTTTTATATTTACAAAATGACCCGCGAGTGAGGGAATTTGGTAAAAACACATACTACTAGTCAGGGTATTGAAAATCAAAATCCATGGTGACCAAGCTGAGGAAGAAAAGCAAGCGGTCCAATTCCAGCGGGGAGGAGATGGACCCGGAACGGAACAGAGTGGATCGATTGATCCCCTGGAGGCCCGGGCGACATTTATTGGGGCTTTTCTGCGCCACGAGTGATGTGTGGCCCAGATCAAATGGAAGCCCACACGCCCCCTCACCATCACTTCACTACAGCTTCGTTAGGTGCTTTACTACTACAGTAGCAGTACGGTGCAGTACTATATTGTGCACATTTTCCATCAGGCCCTCTAATAATATTAATATATACTAGTACACTACGTACTGCTGTGCGTGGCTGTCATGATAAATGCATTTGTAATTACGACTTGAATCAAGGAATCAATCAAGGGATGGATGGATCATTACAGTAGTAAGTTAGGTGCACTAGCTGTCCATTCTATTGGCACGTAGTACAGGAAACTGGAGAATTCTGATGGAACAAACAGGCGGACGACAGAGTTTTGTTTACCACTAGTCTGAATTCTAAAACAAGCTGTCTGCAGTTTCCCCTCGGTTTCTTCATTTAGAAAAAGACGGGCTGGTGAATTTGTAAACATACAAGTGCTGTAGTACGTAGTCAACCTTGGCCAGCTGCCGCAGTCCGGTCCACAAAACACGTGGTTTCTGGTTGGGCAGTTGAGCAGCAACGGCAGGCGCCCATGGCAGAAGAACGAAGGAGATTCAAAATCCATGGTGGGTGGCGAAGCGGAGCAAGAAGAAAGAGGTCCAGTTCCAGCGGGAAATAAAAACAACGGATCGAACAGTCGGCATGCAGCTAGCTGTGGTTAGATGGGTAAGCTCAACCACTAATTAACCACCTGTATCACTGTATGTGTTGCCGGACGTACGGGCCTGCCTGAAACCACCAAATACTAACAACCCGGCCGGCTCCACCAGCAGCAAATGACCAAAGTGTGTCCGGCCAGCCGGTAATCAACGCCAAAAGCGACGGCCGGCCAACTATTTGCTGCCTGGGGGCTGGGGCAGTACCAGTACCAGAAAATGGCAACATGCTGCTGGATGCTAATGTAATTACTCAATCACCACAGTTTTCAAAGGCTTGGAAAACTGTTCTATCTAATACGAATTGATGTGGGGTCTGGCAGCCGGATTCTTGCTAAATATCTATGATTTGACTAAGTATTGACTATTAGTAACAAGAATCAAGGAAAATTATTATCCAAGTAGTACGTATATAACAGTAAGATAAAAGAGCCACGGCTAATTATCTCCTCAACACTGCTCGATGATTTGGAACAGATGGAGTTTTTCTTTGGCCCCTGAACTAGCGTTGGCTGCATCTGTGATGCGATGGGGGTTCACATGCGATTGTCGTCAACTCAGAGCAGAGGCCATGCATGTCACAAGAGCTACTCCGTAGCTAGGTAGGTTGTGCTGTCGATTAATTAATTTGTGGAAGGCGCGCGTGCGTAGGACAAGCTGGAAGAACAGAACAGTGCGTGCGATATATCCCTTGTGTGGTTGCGGGGTAGTGGAGAAGCAAAGCTCGATCGAGCAGAGAGGAATTAGGGGATGGATGGATGAAAGGAAAGACGACGAACCTTGCAGGCAGGGTCCTGCGCCTCGGTGACGGCCCTCAGCTCGGCGACCCGCTTCCACTCCGCGGCGTCGCCGTCCTTGTGGTGGTGGTGGCCGCCGTTGTTGGTCGTCACAGGCACAGCAGCTCCCTTGCAGTCGTCCATGGCGGTACGATCGCCCTCGGCCGATCTCGATGGATCGCCGTCTTCTTCTTCTTGTTGGTAATTGGTTGAAACGAGAAACGGCGACGGGAGCGGGAGAGCTGCGGGCGGGGGAGGTTTGGTTTTATAACCTGCCCACTGCCCTGCTTATCAGAGGAGAAGGGGAGTCTGAATGAGGCCGGGAGAAAAGAGAGACGATGGAGCTGCTGGGAGACTCGGAAAGAGGCCTGCACGGGGGAGCGAACGCGAGTAGGGTGGGTCGGCCCGCGTGAAAACGAAAGATGCAGTTGGCTCGCCGGCTATTTATGGATTCATCTTTCTGGCTTAACAGTAATTATCCGATTTTGATTGATTGGAAATCGATCTGGCTAAACTGTATGGAGCGAGAGACGGATTGCCGTCCAGTAAACAAGTTTGACGCGGTTTAAAAAAAACAGGAGCAGCATTAGCACTTGACCTGTTCCATCTATCACTTGGTTACAAACAACAGGTCGTGCAATCACTTGGCGTAATTACTGTTAGCACACTCTGGACCTAGTAACAACGAAGGAACGGGTGAACATTCACGCACGCACCCAGCAATCAAGGCTATCGATCCTTTGATCAATATATATATATATTTTTTGAACGAACCGCACGAGACATTGTGTGTTTCATTGATATAGCAGAAAAAAATACAAGTCTACGACCCTGTGAGGCCATAGTCAGAAAAACAAAAGAGAAAGAAAAAGAAAAGCCTTGCCGGGTTGGATTGGGACCTCAACACGGGGAACCACTCAACCACCCACCGGCCGCCACCTAAACACCGACAGAGGAGATAGATCAAGACTGCAGCTCCCACCCACACGTCGTACCCTTGTAGACATCCGAACTCCGGCGTGCTCCGGTACTGGAAGAGAAAACAAAGGAGGTAGACGCCTTCTTGGACGTTACAACCATGCAGGACCTATCCGACGGGATGAAAAACGCCGAATTCGAGCAAACAACGCGCGGGGGCCCCGCCTCGTCCGCCGTTGGACGCCTCCTCTCGTGCGCGGGGGCCTCGCCACAACCGCCACACCTCCATGCTCTGAACTCGTTCCTTGTGTTGTCGTCGTGACAGCGAGCATGTTGTCCCACCTCCAAAGCACCTCGCCAGCAACCAGCCCGACGCCGTTGGCCAGATTTAACGCGTTGCTATCCCCACACAAACCGCTACCTTCAAGCCGCACCCCAAGGCTGTCGCCTGTGCCATCTTACGACGTTGTACCGCACCAGAAGGCTCAGCCAAGCTGAGGACCAACCGCCGCGGTCCGCTACAGGCCGAGTCGTCTTTCGTTGCCGTTGCCGCAAGCGTCGTCTTCCGACGCCGTCCCACACCGCACCGAGGATTGCAATGCAACATCGGCCGCCGTGGTCCGCTGCGAGCAGACGAAACAACAACCGATCGACGACACCTGGCCGCCAACAAGAGAGTAGATGCTCTGACGTGAGGAAGGACAACACCCTTGAGCCTGTCCCGCGGCAGGAAGCCACCCCGGTCGTCGGAGCGCCGTGTCGGAAACCGAGTAGGATTTCTAAAGACGATGCCTCCAACGAGGGAACGACGCCAATGACGTCGTCATCGCTTGTCCATTACTGGACAGGGTTTTCACCCAGAGAATCCCGCGCAACGGGGTATAGCTCTATAATGACGCCCTCAACAGGGAAGCGACGCCCTAGAGCGCCGCCGTCATCAGCACCAGCACATGGCGGTGAGGGCTTTCACCCGGAGCAGCCACCCATGTTACACGTACCCGGCTTGATACCGGCTCCAAAGACCAGGACGACGCCAACACCGCATCTCCACACACCACACTGCCATCCGACCATCTCCGCTGCCTCCGCGGGGCCTCTTGCCTGCACGGCGGCCACCCTTCACTCGCCGGCCGCTGGTCAGCCACTACGCCGCCACCAGCGTAGTGCCGCCCCACGAGCCCGGCACCTTGGCCTTGCGCCGGCGCCGCCTTTCGTCGCCGCTCGCGTCGCCCGAGCGGGGGCGACCGAGCATCAATATATTTTGTGTGTGGACCTGGTGTGTTTCCCACGTCCCAATTGGACGCATTGCATTGCATATACCGACAGATCGAGCTAGGTGTGAGCATTCCATCTATTTGTGTAACCTCTGACTTTTTCCTTGATTTAACCTGGGACTGGGTGTGAGGAACGGGGAAGCTTGTGAATATATCGTATTGCACGGGAGCACAAGCAAATTAATAACACTAATTGCTCAGTAGTGGTTACGAAGCAGACTTATCGGCCGCCGGCCAGCACAAGCAAGAGCTAGCACAGAGCAAACAGAACAGAAGGAGATCCTTGACAGCGGTGTATCTAAGGCGTATCTCTATTATCAGATACGTATGCTATACGAGTTATACCATCTCCATGATGTATCAGGGTAACAGATCGAAGTAGGTGGTGTGAACCGTGTTCCAATTGGGTTTCTAGGTGCCGATGTACTGAGAGCAGTACGTACTACGTGTTTACATTTTCGGCAAAATATATGTCATCAGAACTGTTAAAATTCGTGTTTATTGGTACGGTCTGATATTTTCTTCTTGACTGAGATTTCGTACAACAAAATTATGCAATGTCCTTTGTTGTTATATAAAAAGTTATCAGATGGTTTAGAAACTATTTATATTTGTCGGTGAGCTACGTACAGGCCGGTGCCACATCAGATTAGGACCGGAGGATTAGGGGAGGAAGACGGCATGCCTGAAGGGAAACGAGGAGGCTACGCTAGCACATACAAAAACTCGTTTACCCGAAAACAGGAACAACAGCAGTTATAGATCACGGATCGTTACCACTAGACGCGCAGCTGCAGCGGAAGCCGTCTCGATGTAGACGAACGCGTCGAAGTGGCAGTGCAGTTGCTTACGTCCGTCTGGTCCTGCACGTGCGGTTCGTCCTTGTGCTCCAAGCGCAGCACCTCCGAGGTATCCACACGTACGAGGATTGAAACGTCGCGCACCGGACTGCTAGGTCCGCGAGCACGATGGGGAGAAAAACAACTATTGCTCGTAAGTCTTGTCTTCCTCAGGAGGGGTTTGGTCTCTATTTATTTGGATGAAATTCTCCACACCATATTCCATTAGCAATATGGGACTAGTAAATAATGTACCCCTTTCTCTGGTAATGGGCTTCACAACATTTGTGCAGACCAGTGGATCGAATCCAGTTGACTCTTAGGCATATTCCAAACACTGCCCCCCCCCCCCCCCCGTTCTGGCTCTTCTGCCTCTTCAATTCGTCGCGCGCGACGCGGCACCGCCCTACACGTACATCGTCAATTCACTTCACCCACTACAGTCTCCCTTCTGCATAGTGCTAATGCAACAGCGGCCGACGACGACGATGCTCTGCCTGCAGAAGATGATGTTACAGCTACCTGAGAGAATATGCATGCATCCTGTCGCCGACTACCCATGTAATGTAATTTCAGAGTAAGTAAACTCGCTCGCTCGCTTCTGAAAATCACACATACGGCACAGCACAAATCCCATCCATGTATCTCACCAAATACTACTCAACTCTTCTGAAAATCTTGGTACACAATAAACACGACAAGCATTACACACAAGCTCTGCTCAGAGCATGAAACGCCTTTCCGCTTCCTCCCCTTTTCACCACTGTTATGTCATCCTGCTCTGCTTTACACGCTTCTCTTTTGCCTGCCCGGAATTTTGAGAGCTCAAAAAAAAAGAGGCCACATAAACAAAATATACTTAACGCAAATTATTGCACGACATACAAGCCATGAATTATATATAATATAGTCCATCGCTTCATTTCATCCATCAGAGAGAACAAGATACAGGTCCATCCCATCCGTACTTACATGCTGTAGATTATTACATTTATACATACACGTCGAACAACAGAACGATGATTCATGTCCGCGCAAGAAACACACGAGAGTACATCAGCATAGTCAGGCTCTTACACCGCATCGCCATGTTCAAAGCTCCATCGGGAGATCAAGACTGCTACACCGTAGATCGGAAGATAAATCATCACAGCACACTTCTGGGGACGAAGCTGCTATCATGCGCATCAGAGATTTTGGTGCTCTCGGCGATTCCACCGTCCTTGGTGAAGCAGTACTCGGGAGCCTGCCATGCCGCGTCCTCCAGCACTGCTCCTACCTCAAATTTCATCACATAGGCAATCCTACCTGCAGGTCGGTAAATGTACAGAGGTCATAGAGCCATACAGAAAACAGATGCTAGCTTGGTAAGATCTCATGGTGGCTTCAGCTAACAGCCACAACTCTGGTTACAACTGAAGTAAAGTTATAACAAGGACCTTGGCAAAATCTGTTTGGCTGAAAAATAAGTGCTTGTGTTGGCTCTCATGGTGAAGAGCCATATCCGGAGTTCCAGACTGCCACTCTAACTGTAAGGCCAATAATTTAGGGACAGCAAACAAAAAAAAAAGGAATATGGCAATCCTGACTACTACTCATCAAGTAAACAAGAAGTACAGCTTCATTTGATTATTCCTGACTCCCAGCATGGAAAACTTGAATGCAACTATAAGTTGTATGACTTCAGCGTTTGGTCACACCTTAACAAGCTAACTTCACAACAAGAATGTGATACAATAAGCAATACAGAAAGACATCTGCTACTTTAAGGGACGACTACATGGTCCCCAGGCCTTAACCAAGCTAGCTTGGAAAAAAGAAATGTGATACTGTTATGTATCTGCTATGGTTGGGCTGATTTGTGGAGAATTTGGGTTGAGAGAGAGGTTTGAGGGGCGCTGGATCGCCGGCCGCGGGGCTGCTGCCCACGGCCGGGCAAGAGGAAGGGTTTTCCTTCTAATTCTTGCTTGCCTTTGATTAATACAATTCCTCTCATTATATAGAGAGGTTTACCTGACCGCTAACAATAGACTCCCAATCCGGTACTATTATCTCTAACCCTAATGGGCCTGAGCCCCTTGACTCTCCTAACAGATACAGTTTCATACTTGATATCTTCTACTTAGACAACTAAAAGAATTACAAGCTAACAAAGTACCGCACACTTAATAGTCTGGACTGTCACCTAAATGGCAGCATTATTTGCAGGCATTTTTGGCTGCAAGCTAGAATGTTTTACAGTAGAATATTTTGGTCCGCCTCTTACAGTTGGTAGGCTCAAAGTGGCAGACAAAGATTTAACACTAAAGAAATGATAGGTTGATGATGCCCAGCGACAACGAGGGGTCACATACTTAAATACACAGTGTTGTCGAATATTTTTATACAGCCTTGTATTGTATGCCCTTTCAGTAAGATCACATTCATGTGTCAATGCTTGTTACTTGGTTGCATGGAAGATGCAACAAAAGTAAACAAGATTGGGGGCCCGGTTAGTACAAAATTTAGGCGAATTTCAATATGAGGTAGGTGGCTAATCCCCTAGTTTTTGACAATACCAAATGGTTATTGGCTTTACTGAATAGGAACTACAGTACTGCCACATGGGAGTCATCAAATGCCTGTTGGCAAAAGACTCATAAACAAAATTCGAGGGTGGCAACAACCCATCAGTATGGAAGGATATATGAATTGGGTTCAGAGTTACACAAACCTATAGTCTTTTTCATTCTTCAAGAATGGCAACGGAACGACAAAATGGTAAATCCAAAATAATGGGACAAAATGTGACCGATAGTGGTACAGAAATGATCTATATATATTCCTATAAGAACAAGCTGATGTTTGGTGTGTGAACTAGCTTGGAGAAACAAGTCACTGAGTAAATGCAAAAAAAAAGAAGCTCCTTCTGGCTGACAGATTTGCCTACCAGTGAATTTTTTAGAAGTTGCTGTGCATAAAAGCTTATAGACACAGGAGTCAGAGAAAAACTACTCCTCAACTCAGTCTTCAAGCAGATGTAGCAAGAAATTTGGAAAATTGTAGCCACATCAAAACTTTGCAAATAGAATTTATTGTTTGATGCGGTGCGTTCCTAAAATGAGAAATCGTGATTGCTGTGGTTAAAGCCCATATCTCCACAACCACAGTGTGGAATTAACAAACTACAGTCACTTTTGATATGAAGCATCTGATTGCTTGAGTCACTAGTCTAAGGTGCACCGCAGAAGCAATGTGGCAGCGTTTGAAACATAACCATTTTTATAATCGATATAATAGGCATCTACCAGTGGTTTGTCTCCCTGAACGGACTAAACTATGGCACAATCTCAGTTTCGCCGCATCCTTGCTAATGAAACTAGAGATCACGTCTAACTCAACGCGGCATGTGGGAGCTCGCAAATCAGCTCACGCCGCCTTCAAACTGGCACTACAGTTGTGTCCGAGAAGCAGAAGGGGATGAGTTAATTTAATTAAGCTTCCTGACGGGGAATTTGGGGGAATAAATTAACCCATTAGTACCTGTGTAGAAGACCCACTTGACGGGTCGCTTCGTCTTGACGTCCTCGTAGTATGTGATGAAATCCGCCTTGGCCCAGATGTGGCAGTCGAAGCCGCCGGCGTCGCGGCGGCCGAGGTAGACGGAGCCGGGGCGGAGCCAGTCGGGGCGGAGGATGCCGACCCCGACGGCGGCGGAGCGGCAGGCGCGGCGCGCCGGGGTGTAGAAGAAGGAGGTGCCGTTGTTCCACTCGTTGTCGTAGTAGGGCGCGTCGGCGGCGAGCTGGTAGCGGATGACGTGGAGGTTGCGGCCGCCCGGCCAGTCGTACCAGAGGTCGGCGACGGACATGTTGCCGTGGTAGTCCATGACAAGCGTCGCGTGGAACTGCGGGGGCCAGGGGGTCGGGGTCGGGTCACCGGCCGCCGCGGCGGCGGGTGGGACCCCCCGGAGGCCGAGGAGGAGGAGCAGCGAGGCGACGGGGAAGAGGAGAGGCGTCATCCTCATCTCCGGCGCGGCGGTGAGTGGCTGCCTCACTGGCAGTTAATCGCATCGGATATTCGCCGGATTGGCCTCGAGGTAAGGGCCTCTCTGGGCCAATACTATTATATGGGCCTGACCTGGCCCATGAAAGGTTGTCTCTCTTTTCCGCCGCCTGAACGAACTTTGGCCCGTCTGGCAGCAATCAGGCCGAAAAGTAACAATAGATACAATTGGGCTCGAAAGTAAATAAAAAAGGTGAGTAGTCCCAAGATTATTCACATATGCTTATTTAGCATTTTGTAGGATTTTTCGAGGACATAGGGTGACAACATGTGATCGACATAAGATAAGTGACGAAATCAGGGCTAAAAGGAAGGTTTGAAAACTAAAATGTTCATTTTGATAGCTGAGGCGAGGGAGTAAATTGAGTGCATGTGCATCGATGGATCCATGTCAAGCATGGTAGGTGCGATGAGTGGACGGAAGGGGACGGCACGGTCGAAGGTGCGGTGAAATCTCAAGTCCAATGAGCTAGGCTGTACGTGAAAGTTTTCCCAACCTCGCTCCGGTGGAAAGCTACCAGCCAGATGCAAGCACAAGTCGTGTGTGCGCATGCAGTTGGAGATTAAATAAGTTTTCATTATATTCTCATATGGGTGGTGCTGACTTGCTGTTGTCGGGAGCAGCGACCCAGCAACAAACAGTCGCTGTATGCCTGTATATAGGAGCGAGATTAATTAGGAGTGTACGTGTGGCATACGATGTGGAAATGCAGCTAAGCGATCGATGCACCAGTCATGAATGTTCCAGTCGACGGCGACTTGACATACCGTAGTATACCAGGTTTAATTTTCTCCGACCCATCGATGGTCTTACTTTGGCACAACCACTCGTCTCAAGCCTCGAATGAACATGGTATGTTGATGTGCTGCTGGTAGCTTTGACGTCAAGGCCACGCACGTGTTACTTTGTCGATGTGAACACTGAACAGTATAAGTTGCGCCTTCTAATCTCACGCGCGCCAATAATGTACAGTACCAAATCAAGAGCTAGTAAACAGTGTAACAAACAAGCTACTACTAGATGTTGATGATTGAGTAGAGTACATTCCTTTATCAGTAGGCGTGAAGAAAGATTATTCAGACTAACATAGTATATATCAACTGCTTGGCGTGTTAGCTTTTACGTTTTTCCACACTTGCATTGCATTGCTTGACGTCGTCGGGCCGGCCGGCCTCCAAATTGATTAGCTAGCGTGCTTTGTTCATCGATCAGCTCGCTGGTCTTTCATTTCATCGATCTCCGTCCATCCATGGGCGTCGCCGTCGCAGTCGATCGGTTCATTCAAAAGTAATGGTGCGCCTCCATTGTTGTGGGTCGTTGGCCGAACCCTCCTCTTCCATTTTCACTACCTTTTGCATCTCCGCCGGGCCTACTTACCTTCACGCCTCCACTATAAAACGAGAGGTCCCCAATGGAATGGAAGCAGCCATTGCCAACCACCACTCCACTCACTGCTACCCTTCTCTTCTTTAATTCGCACTTTGTTCTATATATATCAGCAAGCAATTGCGCGATTGCTCTCCGTGTCTGTCTGTGTCTTTCTGAGAGCAGTAGTATACATCCATAGATCAGGCGATCGATCGATCGATCATTATTAGGTAGTGTAGCAGCTAGTGCGAGGGATCGGCGGAGAGAGAGCTCGCTAGTAGCAACAATGGCGGCGGCACAGGGAAGAGGCAGTGGTGGTGCTGTGATCCTTGCGGCGGCGGCGGTGCTCCTCTGCATGCTCCTCCACGCCCAGGTGGCCGAGTCGGCCGTGTTCACCGTCGGCGACCGCGGCGGCTGGACCTTCAATTCCAACACCTGGACCAACGGCAAGCGCTTCAAGGCCGGTGACGTCCTAGGTGATGATCGAGCTAATAATTATGCTTAATTAGTTTTGCAGATCTCGACATATATATGCATATACTCCATGTTAATTAAGGTGTTGATGACGATGCATATATGCTAACAACAACGTACACGGCGGCGGATGCAGTGTTCAAGTACGACTCGTCGGCGCACAACGTGGTGGCGGTGAACGCGGGCGGTTACAAGGGTTGCAGCGCGCCCCGGGGAGCCAAGGTGTACAGCTCCGGCAGCGACCGCGTCACGCTCGCCCGCGGCACCAACTACTTCATCTGCAGCATCCCCGGACACTGCCAGTCCGGCATGAAGATCGCCGTCACCGCCGCATGATATATATCATCATCATCTACTACTACACTACCTGATCGATGATCGATTAACTCCATCGAGTGCCTCGTGTGTAAACTTACTTTTGTTGTTTGTTAACATCCACCGATCCACGTGCATCTGCTGGTTGGTTTGTGCTTGATTCCATCCGTTGTCAGTGTCACCAGCTACATGCAGCAGTTTGATCACGTGTGTGGTTGGAATGAGAGTTCCGTATTGATATGAATAAAATGCATAAATACTTGCTCTTGTTGCTTGTTACCATCCATGCATATTGTCACTAGCTACATGTGGTTTAACCAGACTACGCTGCTACTCTGTACACGTGTGAAATACAAAAAAAAGTTATGTTCTTTTTTTTTTAAATCACACAGTACAACGCAGATGCTCACACACGCACGCACACTCACCCCTGTAAATACACGTACGCAAACCCTACCCCTATGAGCACCTCCGAAGAACTGAGGACCCGACATCTGAAGATTCCCGAAGTCACCATTGGCACCTCGTTGTCGACGGAATCGCCGCTTACCACTTAACGCATAGCGCCGGAAAATCCTGGAAAAATCTTAGAAAAAGGTGCGAGCACCAAGATTTGAACCCTAGTGGGTAGCGTTCCACTGGACCGTCCTACCATTGGACTACAAACCCAATTGCAAAAAAAAAGTTATGTTCTTACCCCCAGAGCTAAAGCTCTCCGCCCAGCCCGCTAGTAGCCCATCACTGAATCTGCTTGTGCGCTTGGAAATGAGCCCAAAAGTTTTGGGTTGGTCGGCCCAGCGGTACCTGCCTTCACACGTACATAAAATGTAGAAAACCCAGGGTCTTTCGTGCAATACCGGAAACCCTATAATCTCCTCCCCAAAAGCCTCCTGCGCCCCTCCTGCGCCGCCGCCTCCAACCCCACCTTCTCCGTCTCTCCCTGCTCGCGCATCTTCACCGGCCCGCGCCGCCCTCCGCCGCCAAGGTCAGTCTTTTTCTTCCACTCTTCACTCCGACATCGTCGTGTCGAATCGGCAAATTACCATGGTTTTCTCCGGGCATCGTATCAGTCCACTCCACCCTGATTGCTGAACGTAGTAATAGAACCGATTCACCCTCGCCATAGATCCGTGCTTCCTCCGGCCTTCGACTGATTGGTTGGTTGCGCTTGCGCAGATGAACAAGGAGAGGCTGATGAAGATGGCCGGCGCCGTCCGCACCGGCGGGAAGGGCACCGTGCGCAGGTAGCTGCTCTTTACTGGCTCGCATGTGTTGTTCATCAGCGCCGATGCCAATGATTAGAAAAACTTGAGCTTTTGTTCAGGAAGAAGAAGGCTGTCCACAAGACCGCCACCACCGACGACAAGAGGCTGCAGAGCACGCTCAAGAGAGTAGGGGTTAACACCATCCCTGCAATCGAGGAGGTCAACATCTTCAAGGACGATCTCGTCATCCAGTTCTTGAATCCCAAAGGTCTGCCATTCCTTCTCTGTTGCTGCCGCATGCTGTTACCTGTCTGTTGAAATGGGGAATATTAATGTTGTTGACTCTTTTGTCTGATGTTTTCTGCTCTATCAATGCAGTGCAAGCTTCCATCGCCGCAAACACATGGGTGGTCAGTGGATCTCCACAGACAAAAAGTAATACTCACCCCTCTGTTAAATTTGATTGTCCAGCTATTTAATCATCCTCAGGGTCATAATTTCTCTTTAGATAACTGGACGTTCTAGCTTTGTGATGGATTTTGCAAGTGAAGCAGCTAATTTGCATACACCTGCGTGCATCCACACTTAATTGATCTGGATTCAATTTGTACCAGCATTTTTCCCCACCATCAGAAGTGATTAGGTGTAATCTCATCTAATCAAGCACCTTTGAGAATCTCTGATTTTTGGAGTATATTTAGTTTATCTGAAAAGCATATTTTTTATTAGTATCTCAGTGGGTTCTACTTTTGGTGGTTAGGTGTGCATTTGAAAATGCTTACACGGTTTAAATATGCTTTTAAATAATTGACTTATGTTTCATCTGCTACATAGAAAAATCTCAACTTTGCCTTTAAAGTACAGTATTTTGTAACATTCTTCTACTGTTCTATGTTTTTGACTTGCTAAAATTGTTGTTTACTGTGTAACTTGACAGAGCTACAAGATGTTCTGCCTGGGATCATTAACCAATTGGGTATGTTACACTCCATGCCTTGAATGTATATATCCAATAAATTGCTTTTCTTGTAACATAGATATCTTGTTACTTCATTTGACTACCCAACTTTTGCTCTTTTCCTAATCCTATCAGTATCATTTGTTGCTATGCTTCTTTATTTCATGCTCCTTTGTTTCCCACTCCATGCTCTTTTTGTTGTATGTTGTGCTTTCTCTACAGTTAGCACTACTGGCCGCTAGAAAGAATGTTTACTCTCATGGATGTTCTGTTTGTTGTCTGTTAGCTTTCGGAGATTGTTTCCTCTTATACATAGGGTTGTTTTCTGTTAGCTTTGAGGCAAGCGCTTCTTGTTGAGTACCTGTTGTGCCCCCACTGTTTAGTTTCAAACATGAAAGTAACAAGAAGTAAACAGAAGCCCAGTGAGGTTAGAAGATCATGAAAGAGAAACTAAGGTACTAATGCATGTTTCATTTTGTTCTTCCAGGTCCTGATAACATGGAGCACCTGAAGAGGATTGCTGAAGAGATGCAGAAGCAGGTGGCTGCTGCTGGTGCCGCCGCACAGGCCAAGGAAGATAACGATGATGATGTTCCAGAGCTTGTTCCTGGAGAGACCTTTGAGGAAGTAGCTCAGGAGGCAAAAGCCTGATCATAGACTCCAAATAGTGAAATGTTACTCGACCACAGCTATGAGGTCATGGTTTTCTTGTGATGGCACTCTTTTGCTCCCCCCCACTTTGGCCAGCCACTCTTTGTATTCTCAGTCGGAAACTCTTAGTTTCTCCAAGCTTTTACCTAAAGTTATGCATGTTGAGATGCCATGGGATCCATTTTGCTGGTTTTGATGGAATCCATATTGCTGGTTTTGATGATTACGTTTGTGCTTGGTTGACAACATGCATGAGCACCAGATTTCATTTACTGGGTCATTCATTACTATATAAATGTCTGTGGGTTTTGTAAAACTCCGTAAACCATTTACTGGGTCATTCATTGTAAAACTCACCTCTGAGGTGTTTGGGTTTTGTAAACCTGGTGAGTGGTGAGGTAACTCGAGTGGTGAGGTAACTCTTTCAGTAATACTGCGTGTTTACAGATTAGAGTGGTGAGGTAACTCTTTCAGTAATACTGCGTGTTTACAGAATCTCTTTGTGCCCTCCTTGCGATTGCAAGGTATCGTTTTTATTTGCCACAGCACTGATTGCCTGATTGAGTATGCCCTGAATGCCTGATTGAGTACATCTTCTCGTTGACTGTGAAGTCAAATGCAATACATGGAGTCTTTGCGTTTTAGTGAAACTGATATTCAAAACAATCCTTCGCGACTGTAAGGTACAATTGTTTACTTTACTGGTTACATGATGATTTTAACGAAGAGTTAAAACTTAAAACACAAGCACAATTGCCGCCGCCGCCGGAATGCAAGACTAAAGTCTAGAACTGTTGCACCGGTTGGTAACCAACTGATCCAAGAACAAGATTCATCAAACAACAAAAGATCGATGGAGCTCAAACAGAAAAGCCGCACATGCTGAAAATCTCTACTCAAAGACTGGATCGCTCGGTGCTAGTTTCGGCACGGCAAATAATCAGCACGAGATGAAAGAAACATGTACAGGGAGGGAATCCAACTGTGATCATCGTCGATCAGGCCATGCAGCTCTGCGGCGCGAGCACGACCATGGATGAAGCCATGAAGGGTGCAGGAAGAAGTTCCCGTATGCCTCATCGTCGTGACAATGAGGAAGCTTTGGTCTCGGCGGCGGCCTTGGCGGCGGTGGTGCGGTGTGGAGCGACGCGGACGTGCTCGACGGGCTTGCTGACGATCTTGCCGGCGAACATGTCGTTGAGGTTGGCGGCGTATTTGACGGTGAAGTGGTAGGCGTCGGAGGCGTAGACAACCCTCGCCGGGAGCCAGAGCAGGATGCGGCAGTTGATGTTGCGGGGCCGGAACGCGGTGCGCACGTAGACGGCGGTCCCGGGCGCCAGCCGCCGCGCCGGGCGCACCGTCTGCGCGCCGCGCGGCGCCATGAACGACGCCGGCTTCCTGCAGGCGGCGGCGTCGTGCGACGCCGCCGCCGGCCGGGGCGGGACGGACGACGCGGGCGGGCCGCGCGCCTGCGGATCGCCGCAGTGGTTCTTGGCCGGCGTCGAGGGCGGGCGCGGCCTGGCGGCGTGGGGCGCGAGTCTGCGGTGCAGGTGCTGCGGCTGCGCCTGCGGCTGCGGCGGCGGCACCGGCATCGGGCGAACCAGCTTCCTGTCGGGCGGCGAAGCGGCGAGCTTGGCGGAAGTGGAAGGCGGCGGGCGCGGCCTGGCGGCGGAGAGCGCGGTGAGGTCGGGGGCGGACGCCGGGCGCGCGATCTTCGCCGAGGCGGCGGCGGCGGCGGAGTGGGAAGCGGGCGGCGGCCTCTTGACGGCGGGGACGGAGCTGTCGCCTGGCCTGGGCCTGGGGCGATCGGATGAGAACTGCGGCGGCGGCATTGCTCCTCGATCGATCTGCTTCTTCTCCGCCGCCGCCGCCGCTTGCTGCTGCTGCTAGGGTTTTTTTTGGGTGGGATGGATTGATGGAATCGTGACGTCTCGTAAGAGAGGAGAATTCGGAAGGAAAGCAGCCGCCGTCTTGGTCGTGTGTTTGCTATATGGGATTGGGATTGGATTGGAATTGGTTAGTAGACGAAGACGACGAGACCGATCGATCCATCGGCTGCGATGAAACGAACAACAAAAATCTTGGAGTTTGAAACCGGAGGCGTACTCGAATCGGCGGCTGGTGTGAAAGCCAAGCCAAGCCAAACCGAACCAAAACCAAGAGCGGCAGCATGCAGCTTGTGCTCTCCAACTCAAACTCCATGGATGAGTTCCACGCGCTATGCCATCTCTAGGATAGCAAAGCCGCCGCCTGTGGTTGCTGTAATCCAACAGATGTCGATTACAATTACGCCATGGCAGCCGCGGCAGACGCGACGTTGATCAATGCGTATGCTTCACTTCAGTATGAAGCACCTCACATTCCTCCAGCTGCCGTTTTCCAGAGCTATCAATGATTCTGGTTGTGAGTCTTCGCTAGCGAACGGCATGCGCGATTAGTTCGCAGGAAAAAATCTCGCACACCCACATCCGGCAAAATCTGAGACTGCAATACGAACGTGAAGCTGGCAAGATGGGGCTGGCAATCACGCTTCTCACTTCACACTGCTAGTCTGCTACTCCTACTTCTAATGCAGATGCAACAGCCACTGCTTCCACTCCTACTTCCAACGCAGATGCTACCGCCGTGTCTTCTCTTCTTCAGTTAAGCTTGCGGCTAAGTTGTCTGACCAATGAATGAACAAGACTTTTCAGATTCGCTTGCCCATCATCATAATCATAAGCACGATAAGCTGAACCAGATACATCACTGATTGGTCCATTTAAGCAACAACGGCAAGCATCAAACATAAATACATCCAATACCTCAATGGACCAACAAAATTAACGGTAAATATGCTTATGATGAGACTGTTTTATTCAATCACAGAGTTATGCCCAACAAGCGTGTTAACCAAACTAACTGCTGCGTTACGCAGCACCACCTCAACAAGGAAACAAAAGGGACTGTCCAGAATGGTGGCCGGGCCAGCCAGCCCTGCCTCCGCTCATGCACTCTAAGAAAAATGCAAACTGGTTCCTTCCGTTGCTCTCTCGTTTCTAACCCGGTCGGGCATGTATCAACATTCATTTGTTTGCTAAATTGCTACCGATAACAAAGTGGAAACTGATTAGCTAATAACTTTGGAGACAACTCCGGCACCAACAGTTCTACCTCCTTCCCTCAGCGCAAATCTTTGCCCTGCATCACATCAAAACAGCAATCATGTTAGCTCTTTTGTTTGTCGTGCAAAATTTATCTACCACAGATTAAGTAGCATGGATTTCATTTCAAGACTTTGAGTGTGCAACGACATCACAAGACCAAACAAAGAAATATGTGATTTGCTAACAAAAGAAGGTTTTGAGAATATAATTCCAACCTGGTTCAAGAGGAACAGGTGATATCAACTCGAAATTTGCGGTCACATTGTCACCAGGCAAAACCATCTTCATTTCACCAAGCAACTCAATTTTTCCAGTGACATCAGCAGTCCTGAAGTAGAACTGTGGGCTGTAATTCGACATGAAAGCAGTGTGCCGACCACCTTCATCCTTTGTCAGGGCGTATATTTCTGCTTCAAACTTTGTGTACGTCTTAAGACTACCAGGCTTGCACACAACCTGAAAAAGGAGACAATGACAGGAGAAGATCAACAAAAGAGGTAAAAGAACTTTACTACTGGAGAACCTCAAGATGTGGAAATAACACCAGAGGCCATCTATAAAATGCCATGCAAACGTTATTTGGTGACCAGACAAGCCACACAGCAATTTCCCAACCCTTCTCTAGGCTACTTATACTTAAAGTCGGGCCTTTCTTACCTGGCCACGCTCGACATCACCGCGCTTGAGACCACGAAGGAGAAGACCGACGTTGTCACCAGCCTGAACACAAGAATGTGTAAGTATAAGACCCTGAATGAATGCAAAATTAGCAGTCTGTTTTCAGCATCATTACCTCTCCATGATCCAGTATCTTCTTGAACATCTCAACACCAGTAACCGTAGTCTTCAACGGACCACTCTGTGACCAAGAATATATGTCATCACATTGCAACAAAGTATCAAGCGAGTGGATACTAAACTTCAGAATGGAGAGGTAGGAAATAATAGCGCTCAGATTCTGCCAAGTGTTGTATCTAAAGCTGCATCAATTTGGTACATATCAAAAGAACATTATGTAGTTGAGATTAGTTATTGGGCTGCATGTACTGATGTGTCCACTTTACAGCCAGAAGCTAAGCTGCCAATGAAAAAGCAGACCGTATAAATAGATGACCCTATGTTTGCACAATAAGAACCAAGACATGGACTAAAGGAAGCCCTGAGCAGGTCTAAAAACTCAGGACATCTTGGTCCCAGTAACAACATACTGAATTTTATGCACCTGTTCACCCGATACATAATTCAAAATTCATACAGTAGGACGTATATCTAATCATTATATTCTACATGAATGGATTCCAGTGAATAAAAAGGCAGGTTAAACTCACCTGTGTCAAACCCAAGATCTCAACATCTTCACCAGTTTTAATCGTTCCCTGTTCAACACGCCCAGTCACAACAGTTCCACGACCCTGCAGCTCAAACACGATTAGTTGATATATCTTAAATGACAATACAAGTTATTGCAATAATTCTTCCTCGATTTATGAAGATGTTGAACCTAACAGTACTAAAATAACCCACTGTTGCACCACCAGTGATGAATGGAGCGACATTACAATGGACCATCTAATAACGTCAACTGTCATTAAACTTGTATTGTGCCAATACCACTTAAAGATACAACATCAGTGTAATTAACAACCTAAGATAGGTTAGTAAAAAGGCTGCCTACTTAATCCATTGAACTCGATTACTCACACATCCAGAGAACTAGATAGGGTGTTTAAAAGCTCAGCATGTATTGAATCTTTTGCGTGTGACCTAAATAGCATACATCTCAGCTAGAAGGCTGAGGACAATTCAGGATTATATGCGTCCAATAAATAACAGAGGAAGGAGCAACATCTAGTTCATAATGCAGTAGCCATAATTCATAAAATCTAATCACCTGAATAGAGAAAACATCTTCGATTGGCATCAAGAAAGGCTTATCAAGCTGCCTCACAGGATCAGGGATGTACTCATCAACTGCATCCATCAGCTTCATTATGGCATTCTTTCCAATCTCATCATTGGTTCCCTGCAAGGCTGACAAGGCTGATCCACGGATGATCGGAATCTCATCACCTGGAAACTTATAGAAACTGAGGAGCTCTGCAGAAAAAGATGGGAAACAAAACAATCTCAGAAAAGATGCACCCACCATTAGAAAAGAAAAAGAAAAGGATGATGTAGAGATATGAATAACAGCATACCACGAAGCTCCATCTCTACAAGTTCAAGTAACTCCGGATCATCAACTGCATCAACCTTGTTCAAGAAGCATACAAGTGATGGTACACCGACCTGAAAACAGAGCAAAGTAAACATGGTCAAAACTCAAAACAGCAAAAGACAGCACAGCCAAGCAATTTAAATGAGAAAATAAACAAGATTAGAAACCTGTCTAGCAAGAAGAATATGCTCCTTTGTTTGTGGCATCGGGCCATCAGGTGCTGACACGACAAGAATACCACCATCCATTTGAGCAGCTCCAGTGATCATGTTCTAGAATTTTCACAGAAAATTACTTAGGATCATAGAAAAAGAGAATGAATGTTGGACAACTATTAAATGTCAGATAGCTCTAGATGATTGATTCACTAGGAATATTATAAATTTGACGTGCAAACAATTTTCATTCATAAAATGTCAAAATATTCCCTTTGAGAAAGAAAAGATAATTGGTATCAACCTTGACATAATCAGCGTGTCCTGGGCAATCCACATGAGCATAATGCCTTTTAGCCGTCTCGTACTCCACATGAGCCTAGACAAACAATACCAATGGATTACAGCTTGTGCTGCCAACGAAGATAGATGAAGAAAAAGAGAAATGCATCTGACTCAAACAATTAGACAGACACTAGGACCCAACCGTTGATATGGTGATTCCTCTCGCTTTCTCCTCCGGAGCCTTGTCGATCTCGTCAAAAGCGATGGCTTTGGCTTTCCCTGCCTCGGCTAGAACCTTCAGCCAGGAAACAGACACAGTTGAATCATCCTAACAGTACGGAAATCAAGCGAGCATTGAACTAGCAATATGTCGTCTAACGCATCCAACCTTAGTAATAGCAGCGGTGAGAGTGGTTTTGCCGTGATCGACGTGCCCAATGGTACCGACGTTTACATGGGGCTTCCTGGCACAGATTCAACCGAATTGAAAAATGAATCACACGAACCAATAGAGCAATAACGAATGCCACGAATCTATGGAATCTGAACCGAGAACCTAGCGGCCACGAACGGATCTGGGCTAGGGAGTACTCACGTGCGGGTGAAGGTGGCCATGGACCTCGCCCAGAGGGTGCCGGCCATCGGCGGCGGCTGGGTCGGCGGCGCCGCGGGCGCATCGGGCAGCGCGGCGGGCGCCGAGATCGTGGCCGCACGGAGGGTGGGGTAGGAGAAGAGGCGTCGGGAGCCGGCGTTCCGTAGCACCGCGGCGGAAGCCATTGCGTCGCGTCGCTGCTGCTGCGGCGGCGGCGGCGCGAGGAGCGGAGGAGTGGAGAGGAGGTGGGGGAGATGGGTTTAGGGCTTTACCACGCTGCTCATGATCTAACCAACCCGTACCGTGCTGGGCCGCTAGATTTACGGGCCGAAACTTGCGGCCCCAGCCATGGGCCGGTGGGCTGGGAATTCTTGTTGTTCACGCACGCCCCCCACGTCCACGAAATAAAAAAAAGGCAGGAGAAATTACCGCTTTGCCACGGGCGAATTAATTCCGCTCCACCACACCCACCCACCATCCGTCGCCGCCGGCGCGAGCTCTCCACACGCCACCGCCGCCGCGATGGCCGCCTCCGCCACGGCCGTGAGGCCTCTCGCCGTCGCCGGGGGCTCCTCCGTCCCGCTCCCCGTCTCCGCCGCGCGGCCGCACCCCGCTAGGGTCTCCTTGCTCCCGCGGGCTCCTCTCGCGACGCCGCGCCTCAGCCTCGGCCGGCCCGCGTGGCGCTCGGCGCGCGCCCGGTCGCTGCGGTGCCTGGCGGCGCTGAGCCCGGAGATGCGGACGACGCTGG
This sequence comes from Echinochloa phyllopogon, assembly GCA_033239725.1. Lineage (NCBI taxonomy): Eukaryota > Viridiplantae > Streptophyta > Magnoliopsida > Poales > Poaceae > Echinochloa > Echinochloa phyllopogon. The sequence goes on along the minus strand of BTCW01000009.1, from coordinate 563,675 downwards.
ACAAGGTGGTGGGGTCCAGCAAGGTGGTGCTGTTCATGAAGGGGACCAAGGACTTCCCGCAGTGCGGGTTCTCCCACACCGTTGTGCAGATCCTGCGCTCGCTGGACGTCCCCTTCGAGACGCTCGACGTGCTCGCCAACGAGGCGCTCCGGCAGGGGCTCAAGGAGTACTCCAGCTGGCCCACCTTCCCGCAGCTCTACATCGATGGCGAGTTCTTCGGCGGATGCGATATCACCGTTGGTATACACCGTTGCTTTATTGCTCGCTTCATTCATTTGCAGATGCGTGGGTAGCCTAGCGGTTTATTGAACAGTTTGTTTGTCTCGACTAATAATCCACTAATTGGATACGTAGTTTGTAGTTTATCACTAAGATGGTAGATTTCACAGATTATCAGCAGTAGCTACCTACATGTGTAGCTAATTTCGATCACATCAATCATACTCGCTTATGCTGAAGGCATGTTCTGAGTAGTGTCTGCTTCGTTCACACTTACACATTATATCCCACTCAGAATTCGGTTGGAAAACTCTGCTTCCTGGTCTACAAGAAGTCATTGGCACAGGTCCTCTGTATTAATCGCAGTCATTGCACACAGCAAAGGCATTTCTAGATAGTAAATAAGTAGCTAACGCTTTCCATTTTGCATCAATTTCATATGACCCCGACCTTTATTTCATTCCTGTGTCTATACTCCAATTGTTTTGTCTATAGAAGACCAGCCATCCCATCCCTGGTATATTGTGGATGAAAGAGGTTGGGTTGGTGTTTAAGCCTAACAGCATGAACCAGTCATGTTCATCACATTCAAGAAAATCTAAGAATGGTATTATCTGTTATGATGGCCACTATCAGAATTCAGAACACCAATTTTCTGTAAAAAACAGTAATATAAGAATGGTGTTATCTGTTAGTGATAGTCATGACCTGTTCTTGTCCTCATTTTTTTCAGGAAGGTACAAAATTTCCATTAGTAACTCAAATCGATGACAGGCCATTCCTAATTCCTTCCCAGCTGTATGAGTAAATCAGAGGAATGGCTCAATTTTTTTTCTGATTCGGTGATTCATAAGCACAAATCTCATCCACCATTGTTTTCTATCTCCAAAACCAGTATGCTGCTAGCATATGCACAACCTTTGGGTAGTATCTGGTTTACTGTTTTAGAATGTAGTGCTGATGAACATGCTGCTACTTCTGAACACCTAGAGTCCTAGATACTCTCATAGTTTCCGTGTCCTGTAGGCTAGGGTAAACTGTAGAGCTGATGTTATAGGTTTGTTCCACCCAAGGATGGGATGGTTTTGGAAAGTACATTACCAATGAATAAGATTGAATGTTCAGAAAAGAGAGGGTGGGAGATAAAGTTTAGGTATTGGTGACCTCTACCTACTACCTAGCTAAACATATGGAATCAGTGTTAGAAATATGCATGATGTATATGTATTGAAGTAAAGGTGAGTGTCCTAAAATTTGCACTACTGAGCTCTACGGTGAAAAGGCTATATTTGCATTTTATTAGGAAAACACTGCATATACACCCGGGCCACCCGGCAGATGCCTGTATACATACATGTACCTTAAATTTCATCAGTTCAGCCCTTTTCAGATACTCTATTCAAGCAACTGAATTCTGTACATGAGATATGTTCATTGTTGTTTCCACAACTCAATTATGGATTTTTATCTGTGTCTGAGCCGAACCCAATGCTAATATTGCGGTTTGTTTTGCAGAGGCATACAAGAGTGGAGAACTGCAGGAAACTGTAGAGAAAGCGATGTGTTCTTAGAGGCCATTGGACCAGGAGCACACGACATATCCAGTTAAATCAAAATGTTGTAGTATTTGCTGTACAATTCAGTCATGTTAAAGAACTGGAGATGCTGAGCTGTATTAGACAATTCATGTCCAAATTCTAAGTGTACTTTGATTGGAATATAAGATCAGATTTTCTGCATTGTGATTAATCGTACAGTTCCATCCCAATGTTATGCTGCCGGATCGTTTGATCAATTTTCTACTCTCGGCAGCACGTGCAACCAATTGAAGAATTCATCTGTTGCCCCTGCTATGGAAGGCAGAGTCAGTAAGATATGGGCATATGGCACTCTTGAAGAATTGCATCTCAACTGTATAGTCCGGTGCTCGCAGTTTCACCTCTTGGGTAAAACAAGCTGAATGCCCCAAACCGTTTCAGATCGCCTAGAACATTTTCTTGAACTGCCAACCCAAGTAAAGTTCCCACAGATTGCTAATGTACCGTCGGCAAAAACATTGTGCTTTTCTCTAGAAACATGTGAAAGCCAACCGGGAGGATCAGAGTAGCATATGATTTGGGAGAACATTGATTCATTTTTAATAATCTCTTGTCACGGTCGCTCTTATTGCAGATTCAAAGACTTCTCCAACGCAAATCGGAGGACATGGTTAGTCCTGCTACTCCAAACAAAATAAGAAACTAGATCTATTACTCCGTACTTTTCAAGAGCAGGTATCTGATTGCAGATTCAGAATTCAAACAATATTCAGCAAGATACACGAGTTAAGAATTCAAACAGTGAGTACGCCCCCAACAACAAATAGTATTCACCATTCTGCTGTTATGGTATCTTAAGATCAAGACATGCACGAATTTCAAAAGCAGGCTACAAAGGGAACCTAAAACAACCAGCAAGTGCCAAAGCTAAGCTTTCAACACTGCTTTGTGGATCATGGTCTCCTTGTGTATTTGGTGGCAGCTCTTCTCAACAAGGTCAAGAAGCTTCTCGAGGTTCGTGGCCCATGAATTGAGGATGCCATTGGAGTCTTGAGCTGTCCTGAAGCTCACGACTCCCATCGGCCTGTCGATCTTCGCAATCAGAGATTTTGTGTTTACCATGTCTGAAAGATGCTTCTCTGCCTCCTGAAAGAGAAATGCATAGTAACAGTCAGATACCACAATGTATGTGATTGTTATGTACTAATAACGACAAGATGACAGTTAGGATCACTAAGAAAATACAATATCGCACAAAAGTTCACAAATACAAACCTGCAAACTCAGGCAAAGAAGATCTGCAAGCCTCTTGAGGGTAATCCTTGAATAGTAATTGGAGACAACCAATATATTCTGAACAGAGCAAGAATTCAGATTCATTAGACAAGTATATAAAGCAAAATAACTAAATACATATTGACCAAAAACAAAGTAAGCAATACATGTTCAATGATCCGCAGCTTCAAATCCTCTGCAGCTTTGCTGCCCAAAGCTCCTCCAAGAAGATTTTTCTCATTTTCATATTCATCTTTGAAGAAATCCCACAAATTAGTCCACTGGACCACCTCCATGGTAACCAGCTGCTTCAGCAATAATCTATTTTTTTCATCACAACAGGAAAGATAAATGATTACAAACGTAAGCCACCTGGAGTTATGAGATAACAATTTTGAAAATATACAACTTTACCTGAAATTTGGGATCTCAGAAAGGTTTTTATCCTCTAGTGTAGCATTTAGAAGGCTCGATTGCATGGGATCGTGGGGTGCCAGCACCAAGTACCAGCAGATCTTCCTAAGAATCTGCGAAGGAATTGAGGAAGCAAGATAATTAGGGGGTGGGTGCGTGTCAGAGTGTGTTTTTGCATGCTTGTAGATAGTTGAGAAAGAGTACCGGTGTCCACTTTGCTGGATCCTCCTTTATTGCTGGAATATCATAAATCGCCTTGTAACAACGGCAGATTTCCAGGTAATCATTGTTGTGTGAATAATACCTGGTAAGAGAAAACGAAGAATTACGACCGGCTCCAATATGAAACGTAATTGGGAACTACAACTTTAAACAGAACAAACAAATGGAGATAATTGGGGGAGAAGAGGAAATGAAAAAGAAGTTCCACATGTAACAGAGCTAAAAATGGCAAACAAATAGCAGGCCAGTGGTGGACCAATCTAATTGAGCAGAAGAGTCCCATACCGAATCATATGCTCATAATAGATGCGCTTCAATTCTAGGAGGGAGGGTACATCAGAAGGAGCATCCTGAACGATATTGTCGCCTTCTTTTGGTTTCTTTTTTTCCTTTGATGAATCTGCATCAAATACTCTAGTACTGATTTTCCTGGACAAAATTTGTGCACGGACATAATCTTGACGATCCAGACATAGCCGGACCTGTGACAATGATAGCATGAATCAGCGTTTGGTAACAATCAAAGTACTATCATCGTGGATTGGCATAATACCTGCCCAAGAATGAAAGCAATCTTCTCAGTCTTTGCCATAGAGCCAAATGTTTCAACCTGAAAAACAGCTTGTTAGTTCATGACAGTCATAGATGGTGAGAACTGAGAAACGATACTAGAATGACACTATGACATAAACATTGTCACAGAATATGGAAGTACATGTCCTCAATTCTAGAGCAAACTTACAGCAACTTCTTGCATCAAATCAGCAGCCTCATCGATCTTTCCCTGCTCCTCTTTGATTTTTGCAAGTCTTTTGATCAATCTTGCTCTCTCAATCTCAACATATATCTACAATCAATGCACAACTGTGAGATTTATACACAAGAAGAAGATAAAATTTAAAGGAAAAAAATATCAAGACGGGAAAACTCACTTTGCCAGCAGAGACACTGCTCAAGGTTTTGATTAGCTCAACGCGTGTGTCCATGTCGGGTGTCAAATCAATGTACTCCATTGCTTTCTGAACCATGGCGGTAATGGCCTGCAATAAATAACAGTGACTGAGATAAGTGAACAGAAAAAATACTAGCAAATGGTGCACATTGTTTGCCTTGCTTTAGATAGACTTATCAATTACAAGTAAACAAATAAACAAAGATGGCATATAAATCTGAAAAAACAAGACAGTAGAGTGAAGCGAGAAATAGTACAGCTATGCCACATGCAGACTTTTATTCCTTTTGAGTCAATTATTAAGGAATAAAAGAACTACATGCTGTTATGATCTAATAAAGAATTGTGATCATGGGCAGAACATTGTCCAGAGGTGTGATTGCACATAAGACTTGGAAATCTGCCAGTTGTATGTCCAAGCAACTAAAGAATCCACTGGTGATTGCAGATAAGCATTGTGGTTGTTCAACGATGAATAGGATCAATGCAAATACTCCTACTGGTTGTAATATAATTACCCTGGCAAACAACCAACTGAAATGTTCAAGAGAATCACATCAGCATACATCCCAGCATTTACTGGCTTACTGCAGCTATGGTCAAAGTGCAACCCTAAGAAATGTACAGCAAAATAATACAAGCAAAAGCAAAGTTGATGTTTGACACAAAAGAATGCTGACAGGTATTGCGTTCACAGGAAAACCATTCTGTATTGTTAAGTAGAACCACATCAAAAGAAAAAAAATGTTGTGAAATAATAATGGTTGCCGCAAGGAATGACAATATAATGTGTCCCTATTGTTTTAAATCATTTCAGATGCAGCAAATATTATTAGATGGATATCCACTCATCCTTCAACCATGAATAGTCTAAACAGTAAACAACAAGAGTGGCAACAAATTTGCAGTAGCAACATACTTCTTTAGTCACTTCAATCACATGTGTTTCAGAGAAAATTTGAAGCTTAAACACGAATTAATCTTGTTGAAAGTATACTAACAGCTAAACCACATATAGAAGGTCTAATAGACATATGATTAATTCAATAGAAGAAGACGTAAGAAAAGGGAGATGAACAACCTGCTTGAGCTGGCCTCTCCTCTTCGAGAGGAGAACAATCTGGTCATTGAGTGTCTTCCACGCGCCGGCCTTGTAGCAAAGCTCGACGATGTCGATGACGGCCTTCCGCGTGCCGGCGACATCGCCGCCCAGCCTCATCTGCTTCTCGACATTCAGGAGCGACTCTATCGCCGCATCGAGGTTGGTACTGTCGCCCTCCTGCACCCATCCATCCATCCATCCATCCATCGGCAACAGAATCAGACCGCGAGATCGAAACCCTAGGCGTGGGGCGCGGCATGCCGGCCAACACATAGAGCAGGAGAAGCGACGGAGCGCGGAGAGACGACATGGAGATGGATAGTACAGCGGGGGATGGGAACGATGGGGCGCTTACCATGGTCGGGATCGCGCGGGGGAAGCTGCGGCGGGGAGACGGGGGCGCTTGGCGGCGAGGGGGGGAGATCTGTTCGGGCTGCTTGCGAGGGGGGAAGAAGGGAAGCATGGGCTTTGTTTGTAGTGGTGTTTTACGGGAACACCCTCCAAGTTTGTTTTTATTAAATACGGATCCAAATGTCTGGAAGGCCAACACGGGCCCAAAAGAAAAACAGTTTGGGTCCAAACCAAAATCCAGCCCAACAACACGCCCGGGTGGCGGCGACGGCGCAGCGCTTGCATCTTGCTCTCGCGCCGCTCGACACTCGACTAGGGTTTTTCGTCTCTCGCCCTCGCCGACTCCCTCTCCTCTCCTCGTTTCTTCCAAGCGGCGGCCGCCGTACTCCTCCGGCCATGGTCAGGCTCACCGCCGACCTGATATGGAAGAGCCCGCACTTCTTCAACGCCATCAAGGAGCGCGAGCTCGACCTCCGAGGTTGCTCACTCGCCCCCTGCCTGTTAGATCTAGGTTTCTATGATTTTGCTCTTCCAAAGCTTACACCCGCTCCTTCTTATTCGCTGCAGGCAACAAGATCGCCGTCATTGAGAACCTCGGAGCCACCGAGGTGAGCTCCGCCAGCTGCTTCCTTTTATACCTTTCAAAATCCTTTATGCGCATTTGCCTACCTGCTAGATTATTAGGTACACAATGCACGCAGCCCTGTAATCTATGTGCTTGATAGGGGGTGCGATTCGATTCCTTTTGAATTTACTAGTAATGTTAGTGTGGGATTTTGTTACAACCACTTTCAGTCGTTTGACCATGTACTGGAACTTTTGAAAATTTAATTTCTGTCAGTATTGCTTTCACAGATTTGGTGATTTAATCGTCTGTCAGATAGGTTATCCTTGGCATATCGGGTGGTAAATGTTTTGTCCTAGTGGAGCTATTGTTTAGGAATCTGGGAGCAAATTTGTGGTTAAACCAAACAGAGTTGTATTTTCTGTATCGACTTACTGTTTGGGTAAGCTGATACCAGTGCTCTGCCCAAGCAGCTTAGGGAGCCAGTGAGGATGTTGTAGTATTGAAGGGCCTCTGTATCTTTTCACAAGAGGATTATGTTTCAGTGGTGAATATTGGTGCCTACTGTATATGTACCATTGATGTTGCTACTTGGAATCTTAGTGTTTTATTGATATTAACTAGAGCAACACAAAATCTTTAATGTTCTAGATACATGCTTTCTTCCGTGGAGTTATTAATGCAGTGACGTGTCATCTAATAGTCTATCGTGCCTTTTTTATTATCTATGTTTTAACATAATGGCCATCAAATATCTATTGATCTGGGTTATCCACTTGGTTATTTTATTTATTGGCATATTAAGCATTTCATATTTGGTTATTGGAAAATGATTGGTATTGGAATAATAATTTTTAGAATTCATTTGAAATAGTTGTATGGGTTCTATTTCTAGCTTTTTTCTTAACAGCATATCTTTTCATTCCTCTGCAGGACCAATTTGACACGATTGACTTGTCAGACAATGAAATTGTCAAGCTTGAAAACTTCCCATACATGAATCGCCTTGGCACTCTTCTAGTTAACAATAACAGAATCACACGTATCAATCCCAATCTCGGTGGTAAGAGGACTACTGTATTCTTTGTTTTGGGACTCCCATATTCTGTTCTATACCTTACAGTTTCTATTTCTTTGTTTGGATTTTTCTCATGTAGAGTTTTTGCCAAAGTTGCATACGCTTGTGCTCACAAACAACCGTCTCACAAACCTTTCGGAGATTGATCCCCTGGCATCTCTTCCAAAGCTACAATATCTCAGCTTACTGGATAATACTGTAACTAAGCAGCCAGACTACAGGCTGTATGTCATCCATAAATTGAAGCATTTGCGTTTGCTGGATTTCAAGAAAGTTAAACAACAGGTTAGCAATGTCAATTAACTTACAAATATGCTGAAATGTGATAATCTGCCCTCATGTTTGTTTTCTTGAAAATCTGTCATCCTATCATTCTTATGCATAAGCTGTCAATGTCAATTAAGCTGTCTTGAAAATCATGTTGATTTTTCTTATTAATTCCTCAATCTGTTGCTTGTAGATTTTAAGATCTGAAAAACCTTAGTTGCTCTATTGTTTGCCTTTTTTGCCAGTGATACCAATAATCATATGTTTCTCATTTAGATTTATGATGAGCCATTAATTATCCGGTGAAATATTTTGAGCGTGCTCCACTCTTTGAGATTGCCAGTTTGCTTTTGTAATATACTGTCGCTTGAGAAGAACTTTTGTAATATATGATATCAAAATGAGATCAAAATTGTTAGTGTTGCAGTCAGCAAGCTTATCTGGTTTGAGTCAATGTTGGGGCAATAATTGACTTAGTCATGTCTCACTTAAGTCTATGTGATGAAGGGCATATCTAATACAAACCACCAGCTTTCATTCTAACTTTATATCATGATGTCCAGAAAAAACACTGAAGAGTTAAAAGTTACTGCCGCAAACAATAGTTTTGTTGCATCGCTCATCCCTTTGATGCCCCCTTCATGCTTGCATTTGTGTGGATGGGCAGTAGTTTAGTCAATTTACATTCAGCTGCAGTTATTGTCACAAATTCTTCTTTGGAAAACATATACCTAGCCAAAACCAGCATTGCTGCTTGATTAGTTTATTTATTCCCCCACAGGTTGTTTATTCATTTCCTTTGGAATGGCTCCGAAAATATGTTTTGGAATGGACCACGGAAGTGCTGGCAGCAAAAGGGACACAAACAAGCAGCTCTTTTGACTTTGGATTTTCATGAATTAGATGCATGAACACCCTGGAATGCTTTGGCTGACATGTTTTTCCATTGTCGAGTCTGTATAGCTGTTTTTTCTGTTTCTGAATTTCCCTGGGAGATACTTTCTGTTTTGTAGGAGAGAGTTGCAGCAGCGCAAAAGTTTCACTCGAAGGAGGCAGAGGAAGAGGCAAAGAAGGCACCTGTTAAAACATTTACTCCTGGGCAGCCAGATGCTCAAGACACAGCAGAGGCGCAGGCTCCTAAAGTAGTTGCTCCAACCCCTGAACAAATCACAGCTATCAAGGTACCACGCATTTTCACTCAGTACTATGAATACACCATGTTCACATGCTCAAAATTTTCACCCAATAGCTCTGTTTGTTTTATTTGCTGACGACTGTTTTATGTTTGTAGGCTGCTATTGCCAATACTCATACCCTTGAGGAAGCTGCAAGGCTAGAGAAGGTAATGTCCTATGACTTTGCTCTGATGTTTTTTTAATAATATAGTTTGAGCTTGTAACCGTGTTCTGATTGCTTGTTTGTGGACCATTGCTGTCAGGCATTGAGCACCGGTCAAGTTCCTGCTGAATTTGCAATGCCCAAGCCTGATGCAAACATGGCTGAAGCTTCAGAGGAAGCTGACAAGATGGATACAGATGGTCAGAACCAAGAGGGTGAAGGAGAGGGTGAGGGTGAGGCTGATGGGCAGAAACAAGATGACGAAAGCACCCCAATTCAAGAGGTAGTGTATCTAAGTATCTCAATTTTGTTCCATTCTAGGCGAAAGCACCCCTTTTCTTTCTAATAACATCTACTTGGCTCTGCTTAATGTGTACCCCCGCAGGATTGAAGGCATGCGGATATGGCTATATCACCTGGTGGAGCATTATTTGAGTTAGGTTTGCCAGTATTCGTGCGGGCAGGAAAAAAGAACCCTCCGTTGCAGAATAGAGTACCCTCTGAGGATCGTATTCCTAGTATTTATGTATCTCGTGGATGCTAACAAGAATTTTCAATAGATGGTATTGCTCGCCGTGTTGAGGAGAGAACTGTTGATTGTTGTAAACTATATACAGTCGTGGATGTTGGCAGATCTTTTTTTTGAATGCAACGCTTCAGTGACTGATCGCAGAGATGTTTTGTTTCATGTCCTCCTATCTGAAATCTGTATACAAGGCTCAAATCTAGAATCCTCGAGTTTGGTCAGATGATCATCATCTGATGCTGGATGTATCATTCGTACTCCAGGGTGTCTGCATAGTAGCTCTCTATATGTCCCACCCTGCCAGCTGAATCTCGTGTCAAATTTTGCACCATTTATCGATCAATGAAGGGAACCTTTACACGAAAAAAGGTGTCATTTATCGATCAAACTTCACACGAAAAAGAGATTAGAGTTGATGGAGAAATTGCGAGTTGGATGCAACAGTATGGTGCATATTCGCTGCATTTCACGTAATCCTGCAAGTTTCCGTTAAAATAGGGGACTCACCCGGGCTCGACTAAACGAGCTGGGTTTCCCAGACCAAACCAAATAGGGACTGCTGCTGTCTCATCCCAACCAACCAAACACCTCGTGCCCCCCTCCCCCCCCCCCCCACACACACACTATTGCCGCGTGTCTGTACCTCCTCCCCGCGCCACCCCATCATGCCGACGTCGTCGCCCCCCGCAAGGCTTAAATCTTTACGCAAGGCTTAAATCTTAAATCCTCTTGAGTTTGGTCAGATGATCGTAGATGTATCATTTATACTCATGGTGTCTGCATAGTAGCTCTGTATATGTTCCACCCTGCCAGCGGATCTCGTGTCAAATTTTGCATAATTTATCTATGAATGAATGAAGAAGAGATGAAAGTCGGAGGTGAAGAAAAGAAGGTTAAAATCTACTAGAGTCGATGGAGTAGTCGCGAGTTAAACACAACAGTCTGGCACGATACATATTCACTGCGTTTCGCATGATCCTACAAGTTTCCGTTAAAAGAGAGGACTCACCCGGACTCGGCTGACCGAGCTGGGTTTCCAACCAACCAACGTATCAGGAAACCAACCAAACCAAATACCGCTGCCTGATCCCTCCCAACCAAACACCCCCTGCCCCCCCACTATTGTCGCGTGTCCGTTCCTCCTCCCCGCGCCACGCGTCATGCCGCCGCCTCCGCCTCCGCCTGCTCCTCCGCCGCCCGCTTCAACCGCCGCCGCCTCCCGCGCCGCCATGCTGCAATCAGTCCACAGCCTCGCCGCCTACAGCGACACCCTCGCCGACTTCCTCCATCAGTGGAACTCCGTTATCCTCGACGTCGCCTCCATCGCCGCCACCTTCGCCGCCCTCATCCCCACCCCCGAATCCACCCTTAAACCCCTCCTCCCCGCCGCCGAGCCCCAACCCGATCCCGCGCCGGAACCGGAGAGCGGGGAGCCAAGCCCCGCGCCAGAGCCGGAGAGGGAGCCCGAGCGCAATCTCGCGCCGGAGCCTGCTGCACCCGAACCCCAACCCAACAATGCCGTACCGGAGCCCAGTCCTGCGTCGGAGCAGAAGCGAGAGCAGCAGCCCAGACCCCCGCCGGAGCCGAAGCGGGAGCTCAATCTCCATCCCGCACCGGAGCCCGTACCCGCCCTCGAGCCCGTCCCCAAGCCCGCACCCAATCCCGGCCGCGACCCATCGGCGGCGGAGCTGGAGCACCGGTGCAGGCAGATGAACTTCAGGGAGCTCCGCCGCTTCGTCACCGCCCACGTGCGGGACCGCGAGTGGCTGCGCCAGGTGGGGCCGGACGCCCTGCGCCGCGCCGAGGACCCCGCCTTGCTCGTGCTCCGCGCCGTCGGCCGCTACTACATCTGCGCCGAGAGCGGCGACGCGGAGGCCGCCTGCATGCTCCTCCTCGAGCTCTACGTGCGCGCCGGGTGCCCCCGCGGCCGGGGCCAGCACGGCCGCAGGGAGGCGGAGGCGGAGCAGCGGCGGGAGGCGCGCGAGGCCGCGCTCACGTGGCGCAGCCGCCTTCTGCGCCTCAGCGGCCGGGTCGGCGACGCCAGTGCTAGGGGAGCCCGCGGCCTCGCTTTCTTCATGGCCGCCTTCGGAGTGCCCGTCGAGTTCCCGGCGCAGGAGCTCTACGACCTCCTGGTTGCTGCTGACGTCTCAGCCTGCGCCAAGGTGCTCAAGTGCTCCAAGCACTTTGTCAAGAAGATGCGGGGTCAGTCAATCTTATACTTCCGTTAAATTAGTATCTTATTATTATTACTATCACTTTGGCACGGCCAAATTGATTTTGTCCCTGCTTCGTTTCGTTGGTGCCCAATTGCAACTCCTCTTCTCTCGCAGATGTTGTTGTCGAAATGATAAATAAGGATATGTATCTGTTGACACAAAAACGCGCCAACACACTCGAGATCGATCGAACGCGCAGTACGGCCGTCACAACGGCCAACTCCCGGCTTCCCCCGGGAAAACCGGTCTGACCGGTTTACAAGACCGGTCTGACCGCTTTGCGTCGGGAAAGCGTGAAGACCTAGAAACTCAAGCTCGGGAGGGACCCCGTCGGAGCTCGAGCTAAACTAGGGTTGCTCTAGGGTCGGCAGGCCACCTAGAACGTCCTTGAACGCCGTAGAGACGAGCAAAGAACAGAATATGGGGGTTGGAAAAGATTAGGGTTTGAGAGATACACAAAATAGAAGATAAAAGTGTTTGATTCGATTGGAATACCTCAATCGGCCGTCTAGCCTTTATATTTATAGGCCGGGGAAGTCTTACCCCTTTCGAATAGGTTACAATATGGAATTAAACTCGGAATCCTAATCCTACTCGAATTACAGAACGAAACCGGTCTGACCGGTTTGGCAAACCGGTCAGACCGGTTTGGCCTTCGGCCCAATTTGAGCGTCAACACATGCCCCCCTGCGTTTTTAGTGAACTTGAGAACTAAAAAGCAAGTAAATACAACTTAGGAGCTAAAAATTTATACTAAGGGCGATATTTAACAATATATCGGCCATTGATCTTCACACATCTTGCCAAACACTTGGATAGAATTTCTTCAGATATCTCCCGTTGATAGCTTTAGGCAAAGGATCTCCCTTCAGTGTCTCTAACATGTAAGAATTCCCAAAGATGACTTTGACAACTCTATAAGGCCCTTCCCAACTCGGTGACCATTTACCAAACTTGTTGCTTTTTGATCCAATAGGCAAGATCGTCTTCCAAACAAGCTCACCAACTTGAAAATATTTGCCTCGTACCTTCTTGTTGTAAGCTTTAGCGACTCGAAGCTTATCTTTCTCAATCTCCTTCAAAGCTTTCAATCTTTTGTCGGTTACCTCATCAATATTGTCCAACATCAAATTGTGGTAATCAACAGCATCAAGGTCATTTTGCTTAGCCAACCTATAAGCACCCAGATTTACCTCAACAGGTAAAACGGCCTCTTGACCATAAACAAGCTCAAAAGGAGTAACCTTAGTAGCCCCATGTCTAGATATACGATGAGCCCATAATGCTTCAGATAAAACTTCGTGCCATCTCTTAGGATTTTCAGCTATTTTTTTCTTAATCAACTTAATCAAAGTTTTATTACTTGACTCGGCTTGTCCATTAGCCTGAGCATAATACGGAGATGAATTGAGCAACTTAATTCTATAGGATTCGGCGAATTCACGTACCTCCTTAGACATAAAAGAAGTACCTTGATCTGTTGTCAATGTTTGAGGAATACCGAATCTATGAATAACATTCTGAGTAACAAACTCAATCACCTCTCGATGCGTCATATTCTTCAAAGGAATCGCTTCAGTCCATTTAGTAAAATAATCCGTAGCAACCAATATGAACCGATGTCCTTTTGATGATGGGGGATTAATTTGTCCAATAAAATCCAATCCCCAACCTCGGAATGGCCATGGCTTAATAATAGGATGCATCAATGCAGCAGGAACAAGTTGCAAATTTCCAAACTTCTGACATTCTTCACATCCTTTGTAATATTTAAAACAATCTGCCGTCATAGTAGGCCAATAGAAACCGGCTCGTCTAAGTAACCACTTCATCTTCGGAGCCGATTGATGCGTACCACAAATTCCTTCATGGACCTCAGCCATGGCAACCTTGGCTTGATCCGAGTCAAGACATTTTAACAATAAATCTTCGGCGTTTCGACGATAGAGTTCATCGCCAAGTAAAATATACTTAAATGATACTCGCCGAATATTTTTCTCTGCACCACGATCAGGATCTTTCAAATAAGTGATAATAGGCACTCTCCAATCCTGATCTTTAACTTTGGATTGATTAGCATTATCCAAAGTATTTTCGCTTCTGTCAGGGGACAAAGCGGTCTGACCGCTTTCAGAACCGGTCAGACCGGTTCTGGCAGTACAACCGGTCTGACCGGTTTCTGAAACCGGTGTGACCGGTTCGTCCAGAACCAGAATCTCGGCCTTTGTTCGCATCGGTTTTTGGAGATAGAAATATTTCTTTGCAACCATATAACCAGATGCTTTCTGAGCCAGAGCATTTGCCTTATCATTCTCTCCTCTTGGAATATGTTTGATTGTAAATTCATCAAAAGAAGATATAATATCAAGGCATCTATCAAGATATGCATTTAATAAACCATTATAACATTGGCATACCTTCGATACTTGATGTACCACCAGGAGCGAATCACCAAAAGCTTCAACATGTTTTACTCCCATGTCTTGCAAAAATTCCAAGCCAAATAGAAGAGCTTCATATTCAACTTGATTATTGGTTCGCTTTTCTTCCAATCGGTTTGAGAACTCAAAAACGGCGCCACTTGGAGAAATCAAAACAGCACCAATTCCTTGCCCATCATTGCAAACCGATCCATCAAAGTATAGCTTCCATGGTATACAATTAACATAGCCGACGTCGAACTCACAAGTATCATTTATCCGATGTTCAACAATAAAATCGGCTACAATTTGACCATTCATTGATTTCAAATGTTCACAAGTCAAATCATACTCAACCAAAGCATAAGCCCACTTGCCGACTCTTCCACTAGATATCGGCTTTTGCAACATATGTTTAATCACATCGGTTTGGCACAACACGATGCAAGTACTAGATAGTAGATAATGCCGCAATTGAGTACAAGCATGATACAAGGATAAACATAGCTTCTCAATGAAAGTATACCTTGTTTCTGCATCAATGAGCCGTCGGCTTACATAAGCGATCACATACTCCTTGTTGCCGATTTCTTGAGTCAAAACAGCTCCAATAGTTCTATCTTCAGCCGCCACATAAAGTCTAAATGGAACTCCTCGCTTAGGCGCCCGAAGCACCGGAGGTGAAGACAAGTATTCTTTGATCTTCTCAAAAGCTTCTTGCTGTTTTGCCCCCCAGTTAAAATCGGCTTCATTCTTTAACCGAAGTAAAGGAGTAAAAGCATCAACCTTTCCAGACAAGTTAATTATAAACCTTCTCAAGAAATTTACCTTGCCTAGAAACTTTTGCAAGTCCTTCTTGCAAGTAGGAGCTTCGACTTTCTTCATAGCTTCAATTCTCTTGGGATCAATTTCTATGCCGTTCTCATGAATAACAAACCCAAGAAACTTCCCAGCCGAAACACCAAAAGCACATTTGAGTGGATTCATCTTTAAACCATACCGTCGCATCCTTTCAAGAGCAAGTCTTAAATCGGCTAAATGAGAATTCAAGCCATCCGATTTAACTACAATATCATCAATATATACTTCCACAATAACACCAAGTAAATCATGAAAGATTAAATTCATAGCTCTTTGATAAGTTGCACCGGCATTCTTTAATCCAAAGGTCATAACCACCCACTCAAATAAACCAATAAATCCCGGACATTGAAAGGCCGTTTTGTGCATATCCTCTTCGGCCATGAAGATTTGATTATATCCGGCATTACCATCAAGAAAACTAACAACACGATGCCCAGAAGCTTCATTGATTAAGACATCGGCTATAGGCATGGGATATGAATCCTTTGGAGTAGCTTTATTAAGATTTCTAAAATCAATGCAAACTCTAAGTTTTCCCGAATCTTTCTTTTCAACGGGAACAATATTAGAAATCCACTCCGCATAACGACAAGTCCGAATAAAACCAGCATCTAATAAACGATTAATCTCTTCTTTTATTCGGTCATAAATAGCGGGATTAAAACGTCTAGCCGATTGTTTAAAAGGTCTAAAACCGGCTTTTATTGGTAAACGATGCTCAACTAAGTCACGACTTAAACCAGGCATCTCACGGTACTCCCAAGCAAAACAATCGACATACTCTTTCAGCAAATTTATTAATTCGGCTTTAAACTCAGCCGATAAATTTTTGTTTACAAAAGTAGGCCTAGGAATAGTACCATCACCAATATCTATTTTTTCTAAAGGATCAGCTGATGTAAAACCCTGACCCAATTTGTCCATATCACCAAGATCTTCAATAGCTTCAAACATGCCGGCCGAATGAGCTCGATGATGATCAATTCGGTCTTGAAGCCACTGGCCAGACGCAAACCGGTCTGACCGGTTCCCAGAAGCGGTCTGACCGGTTTGACTCGATCGGCGCTGTTCAGACCCAAACCGGTCTGACCGGTTTCCAGAAGCGGTCTGACCGGTTTGTCTCTGTTGATTTTGTTGCTCCATTAATTACAATAAGTAATTCAACCGATTTTCCATCGGCTTTAATGTAGCAGGAACAAAACCATCCTTGGTGCAACTGATCAACTCATAGTCGGCCAAATCCATGCCCGACAAACATTGGACCTTTTCATTTGCACTAAGAGAATCGGAATCGGCCGTTGCAACAAAGGAAGAATTGTCACCATGGACAACTTCAACTTCATCGCCGATCCACTGAATAAGATATTGATGCAAGGTAGATGGAATACATTTATTCGCATGAATCCAATCTCGACCAAGGATTAAACTGAAGTTACCTTGCACCTCGGAGACGAAGAAAGCCGTAGCAATAGTCTTGCTCCCGACGGTCAACTCCATAGAAGCCACCCCCTTGGCACCAATGGGATCACCTCCACCAACTCCACTGACCGTCATGTTCGTCTTGATCAGTTCTTCGTCTTTCCCGCCAATCTTCTTATAGAGAGAATATGGCATGAGATTTACAATGGCTCCACCATCAACCAACATACGAGAAATTGGCTTCCCGTTGATGTGCCCTCTCATATACAAAGCCTTGAGATGATTTTCTGATTCACTAGGTTTCTGAAACACAGCATCTCGAGGCCCAAGTTGAAGATGAGAAATTTCCTCCTCTGGCACGACATAATAATCAGAAGATAAATAGACAACATTAATTTCCATGTTGTCACGTTCTGGAGAAGGCTCAAAATCAACTAATTCTTCATCTTCAACCACTGGAGAAATTGGTGGAGTAGCATTGATGGTTGAAGTAGTTTTGGCCCCTGCCTCTGTCGACAAACCGGTCTGACCGGTTCCAGAAACCGGTCTGACCGCTTCTGCAGCGGTGGGCTGATCAGAACCGGTCTGACCGGTTTCTGATACCGGTCTGACCGGTTGTGCTGCTGGCTGCACAACTCGCCAGGTCTTGGTCTGAGGAATCATGGGTCTATACTTGTTGAAATGTTCATCCCTCAGCTTCTCGGCTTCCTGTTCCCTCTTCTCTTTGTTCCTCAAGCGCTGAAGTTTCCGCTTTTGTGTATGAGTCAACCCAGAAGGACACCATCTTGGTTGAAAAACTTTTTTTACGCCCTTGCTGCTGCTGGCCTCATGATCATTAGCTATGACCGGCCTTTTGGCTGGAACAGGAGCCGAATCTCCAATGACTATCGGCTTTTTACTCAAGTCTTGCATAGCTACTGGAATATCACCAATTTTTATAAAATTATTGGCTTGGGCTTGCACATCCCCCTTTTTCTCCTTGACACGGTATTCTTGCTTAGGAGGAACATGAAATCTTGGCTCAGACCGAAACCGGTCTGACCGGTTCAAAAAACCGGTCTGACCGCTTTGAAAAACGGTCAAGTGACCTGGTTGGTATGAGCCCAATCGGTTATGCACCGAATTTCCAGTAGCACCACCACGACGTTTATAATCTGTAGGACTGTTCCATCGCTGTGGTGACCTCTGTCTCTTTTTTGTCGGCCGATCAACTTGAATGGCCTTTGTGTACTTGTTCATGAGCTGCGAAAAAGTAGGTCCTTGCTTCAGAACCCTCCCTTGAATCTTTGGCTCATTGAATTTCCAAGTACCCACTTCCGGGCGCTTAGGCTTGAAAGTTCTTGGACGGTCTAGAGACAAACCGGTCTGACCGGTTTGGGAAACCGGTCTGACCGGTTTCGCCTGGCTAGCGGACCGATTCTCTTCCAAAGAACTTCCTTGCCCCCCGGGTCTTGATGTGTTAATTGTAATTTTCAGAGACTCTTTTCCATCAAGAGTCCTCCCAATCATCACTGTTCTGGCCGGAACTTTATCATCAACTTTTTCCGGCCTCGGATCTCCAATCACCACGTTCTTCCCTTTAGCTCCATCGGCTTGTTCCGGCCGAATCAGCATCTTGGTGTTCACATCCAAGGTATGAACAGGGAAAGGAGCCTTGTCAACTTGCATTTCAGCGAGCACTAATCGACCTTCATTAAGGGCCGATTGTACCTGTCGTCGAAAAACATTGCAATCATTTGTTGCGTGAGAAAAAGAATTATGCCATTTACAATATGCACGATTTTTCAATTGATCGGCTGGTGGAATTGCATGAGAAAGTTTAACAAAGCCATTCTTAAGCAATTCATCAAAAACACGATCACACTTGGCTACATCAAAAGTAAATTTTTCTTCTTGCCGATTTTTCTGGATCGGCTTTAATGAAGGACAAGAACCAGGTTTACTTTTTGATGACCAAACAAATTCAGCGGCATAAATTTCTTTATCATCGTCCGAACTATCAGAATCATTATCAATAATATGCACATTCGAACGATGGGGTTTAGCAGATTCTTTTGCATTTTTAAATTTCAATTCTAGACTCATGGCCTTCATTTGTAAGTGATTAATAGTGAGAAAATCAGAACCTTCCAATTTTTCCTTGTAATGAGACCGTAAGCCTACAAAAGCCAAATCTGCTAAATCTTTTTCAGAAACAGTTATGTTAAAGCATCGGTTCTTAATATCTTTAAATCTCTTAAAATAATCAAGAACCGATTCCTCTCGGCTTTGCTTAACCGATGTTAAATCAGATAATTTTGCTTCGTTTTCTCCGCTAAAGAAATGATCATGGAATTTACGCTCCAATTGAGTCCAATTTTGAATAGAATTAGGAGCAAGCGAAGAAAACCATGAAAAAGCAGTCCCAGTTAAAGACAATGAGAACAACCGTATACGCAATGCCTCATAAAAAGATGCCTCTCCTAATTGCAAAACATATTGACTAATGTGTTCCCAAGGAGTTCTATTATCTTCACCACTGAACTTAATAAAATCAGGAACACGCCAACCATTAGGATAAGGAACCAAATCAAATTCAGGCAAATACGGTTTTTGATATAAACGTAAACTACCCAATTCAAGCCCGAGCCTTGTTCTAAGTGTATTTGCTATGTCTTCTTTGAACTTAGCTAGCTCGGCTTGGTAATTCCCGTCACCTCTGTTTTGTGGAATGCGGGGAACACCATACGTTGTGTTATAGGAAGTATTCGGAATCGGCGCGTGAAACGAGCCAGATCCGTGGGGTATACCTCCTGGAACCGTAGTGCGTGGAACAGTAAAAACAGGACCAGAACTAGTAGTATTTGATAAAACCATCGCACTAGTTGCCCCCGAACTCATGGAACCGGCCTGACTGCCATTGGGCGGCAAACCGGTCTGACCGGTTATACAAACCGGTCTGACCGGTTCGGGGACCGAACCAGGGTAAGGTGTTTGACCCGCATAAAAATTCAACGGCATGCCCAAATTAGGATCTAAAACATGCTCTGGCATGCCTGATGAGCTAGGAGTTGAGTTAGGCAATTCATTAAATTCTATATTATTTTTACCCTTATCAGAATTACCCGACATATTAGCAATCAACTCACTAGTAACTGTTTGTGCAGCAAGTAATTTATCATCCATCATGCGAGTAATTTGCTGCAACAAATCAGAGGATTCGCCAGTTACCTTAGGAAGTTCTTCAACTTGGTCGTTCGCCAGCTTGAAAGCCGGCATGACGAATTCCTCTACCCTCTTGACAAGGCCACCGCGATCTTTCTTGAAGCCCTTCAGGAATTGCGTCCTGAAGTGCTCCTCAGCGATCAGGTACCGCTTCCGCTCCTCGTCCGTGAGCTCTTCCATCGTCGCGGCGATGATGTTGTCCTTGTCGAGGTCGCACGTCGATCCAGACATGATTGGAGTAGATGTAATCGGTTGTGGCACCGGATTAATCTTCCCCAGCGGAGTCGCCAAAAAGTATGTTGACACAAAAACGCGCCAACACACTCGAGATCGATCGAACGCGCAGTACGGCCGTCACAACGGCCAACTCCCGGCTTCCCCCGGGAAAACCGGTCTGACTGGTTTACAAGACCGGTCTGACCGCTTTGCGTCGGGAAAGCGTGAAGACCTAGAAACTCAAGCTCGGGAGGGACCCCGTCGGAGCTCGAGCTAAACTAGGGTTGCTCTAGGGTCGGCAGGCCACCTAGAACGTCCTTGAACGCCGTAGAGACGAGCAAAGAACAGAATATGGGGGTTGGAAAAGATTAGGGTTTGAGAGATACACAAAATAGAAGATAAAAGTGTTTGATTCGATTGGAATACCTCAATCGGCCGTCTAGCCTTTATATTTATAGGCCGGGGAAGTCTTACCCCTTTCGAATAGGTTACAATATGGAATTAAACTCGGAATCCTAATCCTACTCGAATTACAGAACGAAACCGGTCTGACCGGTTTGGCAAACCGGTCAGACCGGTTTGGCCTTCGGCCCAATTTGAGCGTCAACAGTATCTTCAGGCAATACACATTATCCTAGCATTTGAATTTCAGAATGCTTTCCCTCTTGGGTCAACACTCACTCACATCATGGAGAAACTTGAGCACGCTAGGAAGGATGGGATTCAGGGGCAGTCATCGGTGGTATGCTTGTCATCTTTCTCATACTGTATTCTGATTTAATGAAATGAGAATTACATCATCTGCATGGTTCACAGATCGAATTTTATGTCTGCCATGTCGACTTATTTCCATTATTGTGTATATTCGATAACCATACCATCATGCGGCATGTTATTATATATCTAATCTTCAAGACCTTCTATATGTTGCATACCTTATCCCTAATTATTACATGTGATTTTTTCTGCATAGGAGCGTGACGAGGAGTTGACTCTTTTGAGGTCAATTTCCAAATGCATGGAGGATCACAAATTATGTCCCTCAGAATTTCCTAGCTTTGCTGAGAGGATTGTGTTGTTAGGAGAGCGTGTTGGGAAGCCAAAACAAGCCTTTGCAGGAATAAAGCAGAAGAGAACAACAGAAGAGGACGGTGTCGCGAAAAATGCATCCTAGAACCTAACTTCCCATATGACTGAGCTGCTTGTAATGTGCATTTAGTAGTTTTCTTTGCACCAGATAGAATCAGCATCAGGGGCACATAATCCATCCTAAAAATCACCAGATCGAATAGTTTCAGCCCTCCAAATTATATGCAGACTAACCAGTATGTTACTGACATGTAGAAAGTTGTCCGGGTATCTTGAAGTTCACAAGGACAGATCATATGTTCTACAAGAGGCCACTTTTTTCCGAACCAAGTAAGACAAAGGAAGTTGTGATGTTTTGTTAAACATGCTTATGTCTTATGACAAGCTTGATCTATATGGCTATTTTCCTACCCAATTAGACTCACCCATGTGTTGTTGTTTGTTGTAGAAGGATTTAATTTGGCTTGGGTTTAAATCTGGCATCATTCATGCTTGTTTTTCCTTCTGAACATCAGTTTGAGTCTTAAATTCGACAGGGTTTTAGGCCAGACAACCCAAGTCTTACAGTTTAAGTTGCATTTTGGATCTTGCAAAGTACATTTTTCCATAGGCACATGCAGTTCATAAATTCTAGAGTATGATCGAAACTCTAAACTGAACTCAAAACATCCTTGGTTCATGTGTCCTTTGACCTTTCCTTGTTAGCATAATGCAGTAAGAAAATGGCATACGAGGTAAGAAATGTTATGGTACCATTGAAACATTCTTTTGTTGTTTTGACAAATTTACTTTGCAGGGGATTGGCAGAGTTTCTGTTTTCTTTGTACTCAAGGCAGAGTTTTGACGTGTTTTTCTTGCACAATTGAAATGCCTTTGTGTTTCTTTCACCCTATTTATCCTGCGCAATGTTTATGTGAGAATGGCTAGGGCGTTAGGCTTGAAAAAGAAATGAGTACGCTTAACTACAGTAGACCTCTCAGTTTCTTTTTGTAATCCTCATCAGCGCGAGTGGTATGAATTGATTTTATTTTGCTCCAATATTGAGTGAACGTTATTTATTTGCCCACTTTCCAGGATGCATTTATCCAACCATCGTAAAGTGACAGAGGGCCACTAATTTTGTGATATAGCACAACATATTGACCCTATGATTCACCGTCTTCATTTGGAAGGCTAGAAACAGAAAGCTTCTGTTTGGATGCTCTGCAGGGTATTGATGTGTTCAACCATTAAGAGCAAGCCTGTTGAGTTTAATTAGACCATTTTTTTTAAGTGTCTAGGAAGCTAGACACTAGTGTGTTTGGTTTTGGGATCGAAGTGGAGCGGATTGGATCGAAGCATTTTAGTCGCCTTTGATTTCAGTCAAAGGTACGGAGTAACTTTGAATTCGAAAGAAGAGGAAGTAGAGCCATCAGCTTAAACAAATCATGTCTCTCTCTCTCTCTAGTTTCTAGACCTTTCCAGCCGCCGCCCAGCGCCCCTCCCACCGTCTTTCCGCCGCCCCTCCTCCTTCCTTCCTCCCGGTGAAACCCTATCTCCCCTTCGCGCACGCCATGGTACGAAAGCGTGTTTACTACAAGCACTCGCGCCCAGATGATCCCACTCGGCCACGCCGCCGGTCGAGCCGCAGCCACCAAGCGTCCAGGAGAGCCTAAGATCCAAGCTCATGTGGTGGGAGGAGGTGCGCGCTTGGCTGGGGTATCTGGCCAACAAGATCTACGAGTCCTTGGACAAGGATACGGACGATCTCGCTGTCTTGCGTCCTATGCCAAGGCTCAACGACATGTGTTCTCGTTATGGTTCTCGTAAGTTTGTATATCTGACCCTCTCCCCTGCTCCTCTTCTGTACTTTATTTTATACTGTACTAAGAAAAGAAGGTCGCCTCTCACATTTATATATGTGGTTGTAGTCGTCTTATTTGAGAACAGCTTTCAAACTTAGACATTGATAGCTGATTGGATGCTTCTTGTCAAACAGTGAAGCGGCATGATCCGTCGGGCCTTTACATTGACTCATCTGAGCTGGTGCCAATGCCTACTGCCGCCAACCCATCTGCTGAGCAGCAGCGAAACTGGCATCACCAGCAACAGGACCTAGGGACTTGCAGCATTCATGTGCCATTCTATGGTCCGCGGAAGCTTCCCCGTTTGCCCCCTACCCGCACAACACCTGGGGGGATGCCGGCTGCCCCTGCACCCAAGAAACACCTCTCTGCAGATGAGATTGCCACCATTTCAGATTTCCTTCATTCCCACGAGACGCAGATGTTCAAATACATGGATCACCTAGACTACTTGTTGGATTTGATTGAGGAAACACTGATCCCAGAAGCCAACAACAACATTGAGATGCTCATGAATGAGTTGGCATGGCGGGAAATACATGCCGAGGCAGGGTTGCCTGATCGGGCTTTACTCATGAAAGGCGGGGTTCCCGAGGAATCAAATCAATCGAAGGCTGTCTATCTTGCTCCAGAAGAAGAAGAAGATTACCCTGACTCTACATACTTTAGCGTACGTACTATTTTGAACATCTCTTGGTTAGCTAATGCATAAGCAGCAGAATTATGTAGTTATGTTATGAACATATGAAACATACTGTGCAGAACTCTGAGGAAGAGGAAGACTATCGTCATGAGTTGGATGAAGGCAAGGAAATGAATGAGTTAACACACAAGGTACAGGTTAGTAATGCATTTCACACAAACACAAATGATTCTATACAGATAATGTTGAATTCAATTTTGATCGTATGTTTGATGTCTGTGCATATAGTAGCAATCTCTTGCTTGAGTTTAGCGTTAATGGTATAAGTGAATGAATGAGTTGTGGAGTGGGTTGTTTTGATGTTTTCCTTTTTTTTCTTAAAAATTCAGACGACTGGATGCCGCAAATTTCAATTATGTTATGAACATACGAAACATACTGTGCAGGACTCTGAGGAAGAGGAAGACTATCATCATGAGTCCGATGAAGGCAAGGAAATGAATGAGTTAACACACAAGGTGCAGGTTAGTAACGCATCTCACACAGACACAAATGATTCTATACAGATAATGTTGTATTCAATTTTGATTGTCTGTTTGATGTCTGTGCATGCATATAGTAGCAATCTCTTGCTTGAGTTTAGGGTTAATGGTATAAGTGAATGAATGAGTTGTGGAGTGGCATGTACAGCCTGCTGTAGAGCCAGTGGGTTGTTTTGATGTTTTCCTTTTTTTTCTTAAAGATTGAGACGATTGGATGCCGCAAATTTCAGTTTTAGGGTTAATGGCCAGTATGTGCTAAATTTTCTTTTCACCTTGATCATCAAACATGTTTTGCTATTTGGAATCATTTGTATACATGAATGTTACTTAATGTGACTAAACTATGAATATTACTTAATGTGGCTAAACTAGTAAGTAAAATGGCTGATTTTATGGCTAAGCAAGCAGAGCAACTTTTTTTTTCAAAATTAAAGATGGTATCATTGTCTTATGGTTCATTCTAAGGAGCTCTCAAATATGGAATCTGGAATGTGTGTGTGTGTGTGGGGGGGGGGGGGGGGGGATGCAATTTGGTGTTATTGTCCCGATAAATCTAGAAATCTTTTATTTTAGAATCGTGCCCCTGACAATTGACACTGGAAATTGTTGCTACATGCATTTCCGAATAAGCCTCTGCTATTTTGGTATTACAGCGCCACCACTGATTTCAGAAATATGCTTGAATATCCTGTAACTTCATGACTAAGTTGAGCCGAAGTGCCTATTGTATTGTTTTCTGTTTGGATGACAAATTAGATGTTATGAAATTAAACTTTTTTTTTCATTTAGGCTCGTCATGTTAACGCATTCAAGTGTGCGTTTGAGGGCTATTTCTGTCCATACAGGAAAATGCTTTGCTGATATTGCAATGACTGATGTTGTTGATTTGAATTTGCTTGCGATATTTCTGCACCAGTCTTGATGATTGTTACCTATTGTATCAAACTTTTGAAGGTTGCTGCTTTATCTGGTACCAAAGGTGGCAGTGATCTGAGAGACAATGAAGAGATTGGGTTAAACCTGTAGTCAAAGAACATGCTGTGGTGGGACAGGTATCACTTTGCTCCAACTGCCTGTCTGTCTTTTATTTGTTCACTCTTCAGCGCTTATTTGTTGCATTCTAGTAACAAAAATAATCTACTAGTAAAATTTCCCAGATTTCCGACTGAACTTGCTGTGTGGGCAACTGGGTAGCAGTGACCATGTGTGAATTCAGCACTAACTTCTCTGATTATTACTTGTGTTGGTCATTGTTCCTGTTTGTTGTTGTGGTATATATTATCAGTGTTGTAAAAATTGCAAACCAGGTGTTTGATACCTAGTCGCCCATTAGTTGGTCTAAGCAAATGCACTTTTAGAACAACATTTTTTTTATCAAATGGTTGGCAGTGGAATATCTGTTTATGTTATAATGTTTTGTTGCACCTGTTTAATATCTTATTTGTAACTGTTCCAGTAGCAGTCGTTATGTTCAGTTTTGACGCTTTTCTTGTTTGGCAGGTGCATAGGGATGCTTGTTTGAAGATAGTGAGTGGTTTCTGAAGCCTGTCTGTCCTATGGTCAAAAAGTCTGCGTAGTGCCTTGTGGTGAACGTGCCCTGGTTACTCATGACATTGATGCGTGTTGATCGGGTGATAGATCAGACAGAGATATGTTTTGGAAAACGCAAACATGTGTTTGGTAAAAGTTGTATGGCTGGGGAACTGCAGAATGTTAAAATCACGTTTGTCCTCTTGAATTAGTTGATGAAAATATTATCCATTCATGATTTTATAAATCTAGTAGTAGGTAACAACATGAAGCGCATCACTGGGAGCCCCGGGCGACGGGCTAGACTTGGGAGAGATGCATTTGAACAGGACCGTCCGCCCTATCCTAGCAAAAAGAGAGGCCCGTGCAGAGTTTGCTGCAGTTGTACACAATGAGCACGTACCAGGACCACACTATAATTAAGAGAGCAAGCAGCGTACAAGCAAGCTAAATGATGCATCCATCTTAATTAGCTGACATGCATACAAGATAAGTGATACAACATCATGAATCTTAATCATAGCTAGCGTCTAATCCTAGAAGTGATACAATCTATAGCTACTTGCAGGTCTCGCAAACTAACATAACACGAAATACAACAAATTAACTTGCATGAAATGAAACTGAAATAGGGGGGATCGGATCGGAGAGAGCCATGCATGCAGGGAATGAAAAACAAAGAGATCACCCGGCCTGCAAATAGATAGACGCCGGCCTAGCTAGCTAGAGAGGATAATAATAGATGGATGAGATCACTCCTCCTCGTTGCCGTTGTTGGTAGGATTATTATTGTTCCAGTAGTTCGACCCCCCACAGCTGGTCGTACATGTCGGGGATGCAGTGGTTGGTCGCTGCCTCTGCAACATCGGCAACCATAGCACGGTGGTGCTCGAACCTTGCGATGTTGCCATGGACGTCCTGGTCCAGGGCACGCATGGCGTTGATGTCCATGTTGGCGACGCAGCTCTGAAGGCTCTCTCCATGTCGGTGGTGTGGCGCCAGGTGGTGGTGTGGTCAGGGTCGCCTAGCCTGCTGTTGGAGTTGTACGGGTCTTGGCTCTTGCTGAAGGCTTGAGCGCGCATGCACTCGAGCTCCGCCTTGTTGGCCTCGACCTCTTTGGCCCTCTTCCTCAGCTCCTCGAGCTCGTCGAGGCCCTCGATGGAGAGCTTGCTTCCCCTCTTCTTCTTGGCGCGCTTCACCTTCCTCAGGAGCACAGGAGCCGTAGCGAGCGGCTCGCAACCTGTCACGCGAAACACGATCTGGTCATACCTGCCGTGGTTCTCGCCGTCGAAGAAGGCAATGGCTTCATCAAGGCCCTCCAACGAGTCTATGTCGCAATAGTGGGTGTTGCTGCTCATGGTGCTCTAGCTAACACAGATGATCGAGCAGGAACGACGAAGCTAAGCTAGCTAGCGCTACGCACTTATACTGTTGTAACGTTGATGCAGTGACCAAGTGAGTGAAACAACAAGCTAGCTAGCTACCAAGAGAATGGCATACTGGCCTGTGGTATTTATAGCACGCAGGCCGCTGGGCGCGCCAGATCGATGTGCATGATTGCACGGCGTACATGTCTGTTGTAGTTTTTTCCCCCCTTTTGAAATAAGATATGTCTGTTGTCATGTAGGGATAGTAGCAGGCATTAGGGGCTGTTTGGATTGAACCCTGAGCTAAATTGCCTGGCTAGCAGGGCTGCCTGTGAGTTACCAGAGGTACACGTTTGGTTTGGGTGTGCAAGATGCTGCCTGCCTGGCTGCCAGGCCGAGGAGGTGGCCTGGCTCCTCTACCGACCGCCTGGATATAATTAGAGAACACACAAATCTTTCTCTCCCTCCTTAAGTTCCGTTCAACTGTGGCGTTAACTCAAATCCACTGCCAACGATAGAAAAATTTAACGCCCGTGAGAGCACAATCTCATATTCCCTTTTACCCCCTCTCTCTGCATCTTCTTTTTTTCTTTCACTTTTTTTATTGTTTATCCTTGCAATTTAAAATTTTTATCGTGTATTATATATAATCGACTGAGCAGTCTTTGTACCATGTTAGATTTTAAACATCACGAGCAACTTTGAAACCAAACGCTGCGTGCCCCTTCTATTCACCTGGCATGGTTCCCAGACTTCAACCAAATGAACCGGTGCCCTTAACATCTGCCTGACCAGGCCGGCAATTATGCAATCACTAGCAGGCTGCAGGCAGGTGCAAAGCCCAGGCAATTCATCGAGGACTCCAACCAAACAAGCATTCTCTTCTCCAAGCAAGCGCTGACAATACAAATGCGCATAGTACAAGGCGCACATGCATGCATATCTCTGATCTGACAGATATGCATAGACTTGTTGAGCTCGATCGATCGCTAGAGTCCAAATTGAAGATAAGATACGCCAAGTCATGCCTTTCGCATTGATGCTTGCACTGCGCTGCATGTACTGCCCACTGGTGAACTGTTTTTTCATCCGTGCAATCATGCATTCCGGCCGTTGAAAAGAATGCGTCGGCCTGGCTGTTTTATTTGGCTCAAATGCATACCTCTTGCAATCATGCTAGTTCCAACACATGTTTACTGTCATGCAGGGATGTTGAGTGTAAGATACGAAAATAGTATTATACTATCTGATGATATGCAAATATCAAAGGTAGCTTTTTGTGAAAGTGCCAAACCGTTCCCGATCCTCTATGGTTCGTTCGTGGAATGAAAGGTTTGTGTAGTGAAAGGGTTTTCGAAGAACAACAAACAAAAGAAAAGAAAAACATGGAGCGAACAGGGAGTATTTCGAATGCATGATTGCACGGACGTAATACGTATATATATGTCGGTGAGATTCTTCAAGTGCTGCCATCCATCCAGCCACCCACATACTCTTTTTGAATGAAACCCACATACTCAAGGACTCAGCTTTATCAGTGGTGCATGATGACTGTGTGCGAACAATGGATCGATGACCGTCCTTGTTGGACGGTTTGGATTTTGTTTTTGTTTTTTTAAAGGAACATGTATTTTGAGAATGGTAGTTCTCCATGGGTCGTTAATTATACAAAATCCAGTATATGTCTTGCATTAGTATTAAATATATGTTGGTTATATACTTATATTGGCTATCTGCTGCATGCTAAAATGCTCTTCCACATTACAATTATTTACTTGCATTGACAGGAGCGGAGAAGCTCAAATACATTATTGCACGGACCAATCGGATGCCGCTTGTCATGCATTCAGACTAACGTACTAGGAGCCACATGGATCACTAGCACACAAGCAATATTTACTAGCGGTCAAAACATATCTTTGATGGCGCTTGATTGAGGCACCCGCGAGCAACCTACTTTTAAGAGTGTAAACAAAATTTACAAAATCTCAGAGAAGTAACATATTAAAGAAGGTGTTTCTGGACTATATAGGCTTAGGTTATGATGGCATATCCTATTTTAAAATTCACAAAGCCACAACAGATGTCTTGCTGTTGACGAAAAAGTCGCCCACCACTTAAGAAATAACATTGGTTAAATCCTGAAATAAATTCAGAAAAATGCGACACCGGTCTTGAGTTGAGGACTCGAACCCCTAGTGGGCGGATTCCACCACAAATAACTTTACCAACTGACCTATGATCAATTCGCGTGAATAAATTACTTTTGTGCAGAGTAACTTAAAAATATTTTTGAATTTGAACGTCCACGATGGAAGCAATTTTTCTCAAATTAACCCTCTTAAATTGGTTCAATCAAATTTAAAACAATTGGATCCTTTAAAATTTTCTATATAAATTTCTAATTTCCAATTTCAGCTATTGGGTCCAATTGTCTTAAGGCTGGCCCATTCCTCCTTTTCCTTTCCCTCAATTTCTCCTTGTTTTTCTCTGTCTACTAGGTAGGCCTCATTCACGCCGGCCCATGCCCATCTCCTTTTACATTCCCTTCAACTCAATTTGTAAAGCCAAATTAACGAGGAAGATTCGCTCAAAAAAAAATTAACGAGGAAGAAAAAAATTCCAACGATTAGTTAGATTCGGATCCGGTTTCCGAGACGTACTATGTTCCGAACTAGCTTTTGGGATTCGAGATTTCTTAGTTCGTAGCTTACATAAGCAAAGCCAAGCCCATGGAATTTTAGATTAATACAGTAGAGACGAGTTGAGCTGCATGCACTCGCCCTCTTCAACGCTTCCCCAGATCGACTGCGATCTCCTTTTTTACTCCCGCAGGTAGATTGCATGCCCTTGTTTGATTTAGTTCGCTTTTCCGTTTTGTTAAATGCACGCGCTAACCAAATTGATCCATCTTAGCTTTGCAGGAGTATAACTAAGCTTGACTAAGATGGAGTCGTGTCATGATGATGATACGAGCCTCGAAAATATTCCAGAGGTAATGTGTCATTCCCAGAAATAAGTTTGATTCTGAAAGCTTTATTAAGTCAAATAAATTATCTCAAGTCTGACTGAACTTTGCACACCAAATAAATACATTATGAACACATATTCCATAATGATGCTAAATTGATGTAAAAAGAAAGTCTGTACCATTTTATAAAACTTACGATATTTTGACTTATTAAGAAAAACTAAAAATCAAGTTATTTAGATAGGAGTAGTATTTATTCGAAAAGGCCCATTTTACTATCTTCGTCAATCAACGTTGTCCTCCTAACCCTACAAAAATTAGGCTTGATTACTCTCCCAGACCATTTAAATTGGTCCAATCCGCCCTTTAACTTAACTTGTCTTTTTCTTATTTCTTACAAGTTGAGTTTTAAATTTAAACCTTGTAAGTTGATAAAGAACAACCCCGACAGGCTCTTGTCTTTGAATTTTAACCTTGTAAGTTTTAAATTGACCTCCTCCCCCACAGCTGCTACAACCCCGACAGGCTCTGGTACGAATTCCCCTGCTCGCTCCTCTCCGCCGGCACGCCGGCCGCCGCCGTGTTGGAGCACCTCCACCTCAGGCAGGGAGCCCTCGCCGTAGGCCGCCAGTGCTAAGCAACCTGGCAACCTTGGTGCTGGCCAGGGTGCGTGTTAGCAGCGAGGACCTGGAGCGCCTCCTCTCTTCCTGCCACAAGCTGGAGACCCTCAAGCTCAAGCGCTGCGAGGACCTGGAGTACGTCACTGTCTCCCCGGCTCACGGTCTCAGGCAACTCAGATCTCTCACCATCAAGAAGTGCTGGTCGGTGGCGAGGCTCGGCATGTCCGGCGCCGCCATCGACTTGCTTTGCATCGCTGGCCACAACCTGACGGCGGATCAGCAGCGACAGCATCACCTGCACTGAGGGTGACGACGGCAAGCTTCAACCTTGAGTTCCTGGGGCCCAAAACACCTGGTGGCGGCGCTATGCAGCTTGAGCTACTACAGCTAGCACACGCCATGCCAGGCCTCGAGAGCTTGTCCTTGACCTTGGGACCCAAGATCAAAGTGGTCGTTGCTCCTCCCACTCGGAACATCATCGCAGCAGGAGGAGGAGGACGGCGATTATTATTCCATCACCTGAAGCGCGTGGACATCTCCCTGGAAACGCCGTTTCGAAATAGCGACGGAACGATCGGGAGGGACGACGATCTGCTCTTCGTGTACCCGCTTCTCGACGCGGCGCCAGCGTTGGAGGACCTCTCGTTGCAGCTGACACGTTTCGTCGTGACGACTCAGGGTTTAGGTACGGCGACGTTGAGAAAGCACCCTGGGCTCCCACACCACAACCTCAGAGCCGTCGACATCGCCGGGTTCACTCACTACTACCTCATCGGCCGGGCCGGACCCCTACCTAATTTGACTTGACCACGGGAGC
Source organism: Echinochloa phyllopogon (assembly GCA_033239725.1). NCBI lineage: Eukaryota > Viridiplantae > Streptophyta > Magnoliopsida > Poales > Poaceae > Echinochloa > Echinochloa phyllopogon. Next base: position 532,066 of record BTCW01000009.1, on the reverse strand, counting down.
CGCGTGGCAGTCGTCGCCGCCGCCGGGCGCGGCGGCGTCCACCACCAACTACGTCGTGCCGCTCGACGCCGCGCCGTCCGGGATCACGCGCCCGCTCGTCAACAAGCGCGTCCCGGACACCATCGTGCGACGCGCCTCCGCATCCGATCCCCTGGTACGCCAACTACCTCCGTTTGCTCGGGATCCGCTTCCAAGCTAGTAAGTAAACCGCTGCAGATCTCGGCGTAGCGTTGTCAGTTAATTAAGCTGTTATTAAGTCATCCCAAAATTCTGGCGGATCTGAAACAACCCATGATGCTTGCTTGGATCATCTCGATTTTCATAATAATCTTAGTACACATAATCGAGATAAAGCCTGTCCTGATTGTTGACTGCTGTTTGTTTGCAGGTACCATGCCAACAGGATGCTCAGCTTTTATGCTCCAGGTGAGGTTAAAATCGAAACACATGGTACTGACTGTGTTGTTGCCAAGGCTACTTACTGCATCACCATTTATGTGCCCATCATTTTTGAATTTTCCATCTCCATCCAATTGTGCTGCCTACACTGATACGCTACTATGCTTTCATTGAGCTTGGATAGTTGTAATACCGGGTGGATAATCTAGTAGCACTATGCATGAGGTGCATATGGAGAGTTTTGTGAGCCACCAACAATCCAATTTTGCCCCCAGATGCTATTTCGACATTTGAAATCAATTCCCATGTACAATTACCCAAGCTCCTTGCTCAAACAATCTCATGTCAGTTCGTTCAAAAAAACAATCTCATGTCTCGGCTTTTCACTTCAAATGTACTGTTTGCGCTTCATGTGCTAACTGTTTGCCCTTTTAACTTTACCTTGGGTTATTCTCTGTGTTCAGGTTGGTGTGGAGAGGTCCGTGATGTTATCTACTCTGACAATGGAAAGGTGACTGTGGTTTACCGTGTTACTGTACGAGGAACAGATGGAGAGGTACTACCTCACTATCATCTTCATTTGTTCACTATCATATTGATTTCTCTGTTGTTTTGGGGCATTAGTAAAAACCAGCTATATTTGAGGATTCTAGTAATGTCTGTTCCCTGAACTCAAAATTCTAGAGCTATTCAGACAGAATATGATATGGTACATGTTGAGTCATCATATTAAGCAAGGATGACTTAATTGGCATAACAAACTTTTAGGATCATGGCTACCAGAAAAAAAAAGAGCTTAAGGTTCGGTTTTTGAGATGTGAATTCCTGGAGCACTAACTTTTTTCCAGCCTCATGCTTTTAACATTGGGTGCTGCATGAGCGTGCGCTCACACTCTTGCTATGTTGGAAACTGCCGTGTGAAGTACAAACTTCAGTTACCAAATCAGTCTAATGTTAGGAAGGTGGTGTTGAAACTGCATTGTTGGTGCAGGCATCAAAATTAACTAACCACCCCGCACACTAAACAGCACGGTTGTTTGATGGTCGGTTTCTGAACTGTCTCTACTGATATTTGCATGCAGGTTCATAGGGAGGCGGCTGGAACAGCATCGCTGAGTGACGCACGGTTTGATGATCCCGTGGCCGCTGCAGAAGAGGCCGCGTTCTGCAAAGCCTGCGCGAGGTTTGGTTTCGGCCTGTACCTGTACCACGAAGACGACACGCCGTAGCGGGCGAACGAGCAGCATCCCTCCGCCATTGTTCTGCAGAACTTCTGCTTGGTTTCTTGGCAGTCGCGTCGTCTATCAGGCTGTGATCGGGTTGCTCCGTGCGTCAGATTCCAAGCTTGCCGAACCATCTGTATTCTGTACGTACCCTGAGATGGGTGATGACGCATGTATCATACCTGCTGCACTGTAAATATGGGGCATATTTATCAGGCTGCTAGGCACTGGAGCTGCTGTTGTATTGTAATGTTTGTGCATTATAAGCGTGTTGTTTGCTCAATTTGGAACGCAGCCTTGCAAAATATTTTCAGCTACAGACGGTACGGATTATGCAATTACTATGAATATGTATGTATGCCTTTTCACCTCCAAAGATAAAAACGTATGCCTTTTGTTTACCACAATACACGGTGGTGAAGCGTACACAAAACACAAGTGCAACTGCTCACCTTGTCAGCCGAAACAAGGAAAGAAAAAAAAAAGATGTGACCCTGGCCTGGAGCGACTCGATGGGCGCACACAAATACAGTAGTATCCGGGTCGCGGGGTTCCGGCCAGACAGACTCCGCGCGGTCGCTCCGCTTCGCCGCCCTCCCACCGCCACCGCTTCGTGGCGTCCGCCGGCGCCGCCATGGGTGACCCGCCGCCGCTCAAGAGGCCCAAGCTCGAGAAGGACGACTCCGACCCCGCCTACTTGCCCCGCCCCTCCGCCAATGGCGTACCCCCGGTCGCCTCCGCCGACGCGAGCGGGGCGCCGCCGAACGACGAAGACGACGACGAGGCCATGGCGGAGGAGGCGGTCGTCGCCCTCATCGCGCACCGCGAGCGCGACGTCGAGCGCTGCAAGCTCAAGCTGCTCCACTACCAGTCCCTGGTACCGCACCTCGTCTTCCTTCCTCCGTCCCCCCAAATCCTTCCTTTCTGCGATGATGATAGATAGATTGAGCTGCGATCTGCCTTCTCAACTTCCGATGCCCCGCCGCCGCAGTTGGACACCGCGGAGATGAAGCTGGCCGAGGCGCAGGCGCGGCTTGCCCGCCACCGAGATCGCAACAAGCCACCGCCGCCCAACCAGAGGGACCCCAAGCCACCGCCGCAGCCAATCCAGAGGGACCCCAGGCCACCGCCGCAGCCAATCCAGAGGGACCCCAAGCCGCCGGCGCCGCCGCCGCCAATCAAGAGGGAGCCCAAGTCGCCACCACCGCCGCCAGATAAGAAGGCTCCCCCGGCGAGGCCACAGCTTGTCATCCCTAGCACTGGTGCCATCAACCGACCGGCCCTGCGCCCAGAGCCCATGCCTGGCCTCAAGAAGACCGCCGCACCGTCATCATCTTCCTCCCCTGCGCCACCGCAAGAGCGGCCAAGGAAAGTGGAGAAGAAGCCCAAGAGAAAGATTGGTACCTTCTACACATTGTCCTCATGTGTTACTATCAGTAGTTTTGCCTGAGGTTCCATCGTTATCGATGTTTCATCATTCATGTGCTACTGTGCTTATATTGTTTACAGAAGAGAAGGAGCATCAGAACTTGATTCCTAGTATCAAGAAGTCATCAGCAACTGTGCTTAAATTTCAAGGTGGGACTTTGGTCTCCAGCCAACACAAGAGGAAGCTTAGGTGTCTTGAGCTATGCCCTGCTAATGATCAGCTTGTTGTTACCAGGTATGAGGATGATTCACTGGATATAATAAATACTAGTAACTATGCACTATAAATGCACCAGCTGTAGAAAAACATTCAGCTAACTTGTCAATTTTTTTCTCATTCCATTGAAAGTTTGTAGTGAATTTGGTGTAGGTTATAGTTAAAGAATGGTTAATGACACACACACTGAGGAGCACAAAAAGTACTACTGTATTAGTGTTCAGCTCTGGCAATCTGGCATCATTGAAATCATTTCTCTCCACCTCCAGATTTTTTGGTTGCTTGCAACAATTAAAAAGGAAAAAGTACTTCTTTGTGAAAACACATTTTTGTGAGCAGCGGTAGAGATTGCTGGTTTAGAATTGTAAACTGGGAGGACGAACTCAACCACTGTTCCAATAGATATTATTGCTTAGTGAAATTAAATGTTTTATTTGACTTGCCAATGATATGAGAAGTTTGCTTAATTTTCCAAAACTTTAATCTTGTGCTTTCTTGTGATGCAGCGCGCTGGATGGATTGGTTACTTTGTGGCAGGTGGAGCCAAGAGGGTAGGGATAATGTTACTCTGAGTTGTCAACATGCTGTTTTCTTTTTCATTCCTGCTAAAGTTTTGTTTTGCTTAGCTTTCAAACACATTTCAGAGATATGTCACTAGTTTTTTTTTTTGAAGTTGTAGTGAAATATGAACTAGGTGAAGCATATCGTTCATGGTACTTGCAGTGAGCTCAGCATAAGTGGTTATGGCTACTTGATGATGAAAGGAACTTATGGCTTTGCCAAAACTGAAATTCATACTTTATATAAGCCTTAATCACTGACCCAGCCATACTTAATGAGGGTTTTGGTTGACACACATTGCATTAGTTTTGTAGGTTTGTGCCAGGCAATGCTTTATTATTGGAGTCTCACTCCCAGAATGATATATTGACACTAAGGAGATAATAAATGCACACACGAGGTTAATATTAATTATGTGGATTCAATTATTTTGTTTATGAATCTCATGGATGGATTTTTACAGTTAAGACTTAGGTGCCCCACTACCTTACCACATTCATTAGGCACAGAAGGCAATTCAATTCTCTCATATATTGTGCCTCTTGACTTGCTTCTTGCATCTCATCAACACCTAGATGTTAAACTCAACAGCCCAAGTTCAGATAAACCAAAATGTTGTAATGCTATGTGACAAAACTGAAAGCTCAACACAGTGGCCAAAAAGGATGTGCCAAGACTTTACCTTGTGCCACTGGAAACACCATTATGGTCAAACACCCAACATCTCTCCTTCAAAACGTGTCAGAAAAATTTTAACACATTGTTTGAATTAAAGTATACTTGATATGGGTGCGATGGCTAATATACTGTTTTAACATGAAATGACCTTAACCTTCTGGATATCGTAGAAGTTTTTAACTTCATGGGAGGGGCTAGGCTTAACATCTCAGCCAAGCAGCATGGCAGGGGCATCCAAGCGATGCAGCAACAGCTTGATCTTAACTGCTTGGTTAGTTGGTTTCTTAGCGATTAGTTGCATTGGGCAATATCCATCTGTTAGTTGCGTGGCTATTTAAAGAAGCCATGTACTCGCGAGGGCGCAGGCAAGAATCAATCAATCTAGTTCCTCATCTATAATTCTATCTTCATCCCATCCCTAGCAGCTAACCCCACCTGGCCATCTTCCTAGTGGAATTAACCCCAACATGGACTGGGAACATGACACGGACCTTTACATGGAAAGATGATTTTGAAATGGATAAAATTTGAGTATAGGTACAACCTGCAGGAAGTGTTTGATTATTGTGTTTATGTATAATGCTATATCCATGTTCCACGTCGGTACTTTTTGAAGGGAAAATGTTTTTTTGTTATGTATTTGGTATGTCCATGTCCAATGGCAGTACTTTTGAAGGGGGGAAATGCCACAGTGGTCAGATGTGTGATGTAACATGTCAATGCTAAATCATATGCCAGTAGTGCAGGTAACTAAGGAGAATATAGTTATCCATGATACATCCACTTATTGTTTGAGTACTCTGCACACTAACTTGTATGGTTGACTATTTGCTTTATTGAAATGATAAACCTTGTTGGATGTGTATCTTTTGAATTTTTAGCATCATTTGACAAGTTACATTATTGTACATGCAGACCCTCTATCTCATTTCGAGGCAAAACAGATTGCTTTTCCCCAAAGCATAGATGGCCTGAAGATATAGCTTGGCATCCAGATGGTGACACAATTTTTGCTGTATACACTGCTGATAACGGTGATTCTCAGGTTTCAATGACAAACCTTATATCAGGACAGGTAAGGACTCTGTTAAAACTACTGCACCCCTTTACATCTTTTTGATGAAACTGCCCCTTGACATCTTGCTACATGGCTTTCTTGATTTTAAGTAATTGGTATTTTAAATAATAATATTGTTGGAGGAGGTATTGGAGAGGTGGTTGTTTTAGTTATTCCTGTTCATGCATTTACTTTATTTGGGCAATTTGTAGCTAAGAGACTGAATTTGTTCTTTCATTTTGTTCTTAAATGACTACCCAAAATTGTTTTCATCAGTTATTATATTCATGCTATTCTCCGGTTTCGCTCTGTAGGAATCAATGCCTTCTTGTTACATCATAACACCTTGAAAGAATCAATTCCATTGTCCATAGGCTATACTTTTCTGTGCCTTACTTTTTTTTATTAACAGATTATCTACTTTCTTGAAATTTTACTGAAGCGTGTTTCACAATTTTGATCCTGAACTGAAACAGAGGAAAGTTACCTTCCTACCAGAGAAGCCTCACACGAAGGGAATCATAAACAACATAAGTTTCATGCCCTGGTCTGACGCATGCTTTGTAACTGGGGGAAGTGACCATGCTGTTATACTTTGGGAAGACAAAGATGATTCATGGAAACCCAAGAGAGTGCACAGAGATTTTCATTCTTCTGCTGTCATGGGTGTTGCTGGATTGCAACAGAAAAAAACAATACTATCAGTTGGATGTGACAAGAGGATAATTGGATTTGATCTCTCTGCTGGAAGGACAGAGTTCAAGAACCTTATTGATAGCAAATGCATGAGTGTTTTAGCAAATCCATGCGATTTCAACTTATACATGGTGCAGACAGGGTAAGTAAAATTCATGAATGCTATTTCTTAATGGGTTCATTTCAAAGCTGTATTCTTTTAACCGTTTAGTCATCTCAACCTATTCTTGCATTATAACTTGTATATATAAGGTCAATGTACTGCCGAAGCTCTAGTCTTAAAGAAAATCTATTCACTACTTGAGATACATAATTATTACAGAGGGGTGCATGATTAAAACAATCTGTATGTTTTCTCTTGCTGACAGGACACCAGGCAGGCAGCTCCGCTTGTTCGATATCAGGCTTAGGCAGACTGAGGTTCATGCATTTGGTTGGAAGCAAGAGAGCAGCGAGTCTCAGTCAGCTCTGATTAACCAGTCATGGTCTCCCGATGGCTGGTACGTGTCATCTGGCTCTGCAGACCCTGTGATCCACATCTTTGACATCAGGCATCATGGCCAGAACCCTTGCCAGTCTGTTCAGGCACACCAGAAGCGAGTGTTCAAGGCTGTTTGGCACCAAACATTTCCATATTTGACCTCGATATCATCGGACCTTAACATTGGAATTCACAAATATTCATGACCATGTTTTGGGCTGATTTTGCTGCTCAGCAATGCCTTTTGTTGTGAAATAGGAATGCTCCACAAAGACCTTGGAAATTGGTTTTCAAAGGAGTTTGTTTTGATCATGGTTAAAGAGAAGGAAAGTAGCAGCAAGATAAGCAACTTTGAGCCAGTTTCGCTCCTGCTGATTGCCTTTCGAGCTGCTGCGACTGGGACTGCTAGGCTGTTGCTCTCCAATGTGCCACTGCCAGAGTGGCATGCATCTGAAGACGACTCAGCTGCATGTTTTGCCCGTTTTACCCGGGACGAATACCGTTCAGTAAATGTATTCCCTCATCCGTTACTGCATTTTTGCAGTGGTTTTGCCCTTGTTGGGTGGTTTACAGGCCATCTACGGCCAAAGTATATCAAGTAAAAGGAACTATTGGGTTCTCCTCCAAAAGAAATTAATGCATACAAAGGTGTCTCGGCTAGATTATGTATCCTGTATTACTGTAGTAATAGTATTCTGGCACTCGACCTTCTTTCTGCCCCTGATCTCTCCGTTGAGTTGATCATTTGGGTTCTTTCATCGTGCCATGCTATATGTTGTCTTTGTTTCATGATTTGGCACGTCTCGTATCCCTTGCCACACAGATTCTACACTAAAAGTGGAAATGATATTAAATTTAAATGTCCTTGTGAAGTGGAAATGCGCACTCGTATCAACTCAGTAAGGGAAAGGGAAAAGCATGGTTCAGTGGAAAACACAACATTTTGAGTGGTAAAATTAGAATGAGTAGTGTCCAATAATGGTGTGGCAGATGGCAAATAATAGTAGGAGAAGTACAACATCACGCATTTTGTCGCGTTTGAAGGAGCAAGCAATTCCATCCGCACATTTGCTATCCCAATCCTCGTCCTGGATTCCCCGTAACATGCAAGAAGCTTGGCACCTCAATCTCTTGGCCCACGCGCCGTGTAGATGCCAAAGCTTCCATGCCCCAACTCACACGGTAGGAAAAAATTCCTAGAAGCTTCTAAATTTTCGAATTAACTTCGTTTTAATCAGGGGGAAAACAATGAGAAAATAAATACTATTCCACTGATGTGGTTATCTTTTCAAGTTTTCGTCGACATTGGACAGGTTTCCTTTGATGTTTCACAAACTTTGTGATGTAGATATAAAAGGTTTGATTTCACCGAGATATCTATGAAACATTGAAAATAAACAATAATCACAGGAACTGAGAGCATTTTATACTTACTTTAGAAATTCTCTACGTTCTTGCCATGTGACCTGCAAAAAAAAAACAAGGAACCTTCTCATTTGACAACTAAAAAAACTAGATGTATATACACATGAAAACAAAATCCTGAAAGATCGACCTTTCTTTTATTACCTGAAAAAAAAGTGAACAATTGCTAGGAGATCTACCTATGGTGCTTATTTTACCCTTTCATTTTTGTTTCCAAAGGAGATGCTTGATGTGTAAAAACGGCAGTCACTCATCAAACGGTTGATGTGCCCTCTCCTCTCCTCTATATAAGCCACAGGCAGAGACCGCGGCCGTGGGTGGGCAGTGGGCACCTCTGGTTGGCGTTCGTGTCCCTTCCTCCTCTCCACAGCACCACCCACCTTATCGTCATCCTCCGTCGGTTCACCGCCTCCAGGTTCCTTCCTTCCCCGCCGCCGTCGACATGGCTGCTCAAGGTCAGTCTCAGGGATTCCTCTTCGCTTCTTTTCTTTTCTTTTCTTGGCGTGGGCGATTATGGCAGAGGAACCCGAGAGATGAATTAAGAGATAACATATATATAACTGTTGTTGTTTGTTCAGAGGAAAAGACTGCTACTGTCAAGACAGAGGAGCCTTCCCCTGCGGAGCAGCAGCCTCAGCCTCAGCCAGCAGCAGCAAGGGCGACGCGCAGGGCCGGCCCGTCGGCGCCGGCCAACCCCTTCGACTTCTCCACCATGATGAACCTGCTCAATGTACGCTGCATCCTGAGGCATCTTCTTCCTACATCATCTTTCTTGGGCTGGCTCACTCTTAATTTGCAGCATATACTACTAGTAGTTCTTTGCAGTTATTATTATATATTCGAAAATAGCAATGAATGAATATAAGGCTGCATATATGTGAAGCTCACTAGTACGTAGAGATAATTTAGCAGAGATGATGTAATGGACCGGGTTAATGACACTGCTCATCGGGCTCATTCATTAATTAATCGAATAGTGCTGAATTCGATCTTATCAGACACCTGAAAGAGTTTGGCTGGCCTACCTACTTAATCTTTGTCGACAGTACATGTGAAGGCCATGCCGTTTTCAGTCTCGGATCCCTTGCGTGAAAAAAGTACCGGTAGCTTTTTGGTTCGATTTGGACAACCCAAAATAAAAAAAATTCTCGCCACTTATTTGGCGAAAATTGATGGGATTTGGATGTGTTTCCTTAATTTAATTACGTGGCATGCATGGCAAAAACGAATGAATGAATTCCTGCATACAGGACCCGAGCATCAAGGAGATGGCTGAGCAGATCGCCAAGGACCCGGCGTTCACGGAGATGGCGGAGCAGCTGCAGAAGACGGTGGCGTCGCCGCGGCAGCAGGCTCCGGCGGCGGCGCCGGCGCTGGACCCGCACAAGTACGTGGCGACGATGCAGCAGCTGATGCAGAACCCGCAGTTCGTGGCCATGGCGGAGCGGCTGGGCAGCGCGCTGATGCAGGACCCGGCCGTGTCGACGATGCTGGGCGGGCTCACCAACCCGGCCCACAAGGAGCAGCTCGAGGCCCGCATCGCGCGCATGAAGGAGGACCCCTCGCTCAAGCCCATCCTCGACGAGATCGAGACCGGAGGCCCCGCCGCCATGATGAAGTACTGGAACGACCCCGAGGCCCTGCAGAAGTTCGGGCGGGCCATGGGCGTGGGGGGCCCGTCAGCCGGCGAGGCCGCCGGCGCCGAGGCGGCGGAGGAAGACGCCGCCGGCGAGGAAGGCGAGTACGAGGAGGAGTCCATCATCCACCACACCGCCAGCGTCGGCGACGTCGAGGTCTGCACCTCTCTGGATCACTTATTAGTTGGACATGGATGGCCATTGCTGATGGTGGTGAATTGGTGATTGTCTCGATCAGGGTTTGAAGAAGGCGCTGGAGGAGGGCGTGGACAAGGACGAGGAGGACTCGGAAGGGCGGCGAGGCCTCCACTTCGCGTGCGGGTACGGCGAGGTCAAGTGCGCGCAGGTGCTCCTGGACGCCGGCGCCGCCGTGGACGCGGTCGACAAGAACAAGAACACCGCGCTGCACTACGCCGCCGGCTACGGCCGCAAGGACTGCGTCGCGCTGCTGCTCGAGAACGGCGCCGCAGTGTAAGTGACCAGGCCAGCAGCTGATGATCGACTGACTGACCTGAATGTCTGAAACTCTGAATCTTGATTGCTTGTGGCTTGCACTCTGCAGGACGCTGCAGAACCTGGACGGGAAGACGGCCATCGACGTCGCCAAGCTCAACAACCAGGAGGACGTGCTCAAGCTGCTCGAGAAGCACGCCTTCGTATAGACGCCGTCCGAGCTCTCCTGATCAGCTTCGTTCATGGCTTCCTTTGCTCTTGCTCTGCTGTGCCCTGCTTTGCTCTGCTTTGTCGGCCGAAACGAGTTTCTTTTTCTTCCGCTCGGTGTACGTATGTATCGAGATTTGAGAGTATGCATGCATGCCAGATTTTTGCTTGCGTAATTAAGGTGGGATTGGGTTCGTTGGATTGGTATTCTATGTATCGTTCAGAGTTTTTTTATATAAATAATGAATAAGGACGATATTATTCTTATATTATTTCATTTTGAAATTCTTGCAACGACGCGCTTGCGGCGCCAACATGGACCATTTCTGTAAAAAAAAAATACACCAACCAGTTATTCTTTTCGTCGCTCAATTCGGACGATTAAAGAATTCAAAGTAATATCATTTTTTTTAATTTATAAACGAAAAAAATGAGTTTTTGGGTGCATAGCAACAATAAATCATGAATCGGTCAGCCTATAACACCGCTAATGTGGTTGACGTGTAGCAATCTACCTACTATAATCGTGATCCAATCGGAGGTGTTTTGGAAAGAAAATTTAAACATTATGTATAACCATACATGTCAGTGCAGTGGGCCATCTTCGTGCCGTGTCGGTCCAAGCACGGGTCAAGACTCGTGCTGTGTTGCTCATCGTGTCGAGATTCTAGGCACGGCACGGTCCTCGCATTCGTGGTGCCATAATTTATCGTGTCGTGCCATGTTTTAGACCGTATTAAAATGTCGTGCTTTGGGCGGTTTATAAATAATACGATCTAAATCCCAACTCGACAACAATAACTTAGCTCACGAGCCTATCTTGCTGTAAGACCGCTGACGTGGCTGACATGAAGCAATCTACCAGCTATAATCCCGATCCAATCGGGTGTGTATTGGAAAGAAATTTTAAACATTGTGTATGTTTACGCATAATACTCAAAACCCTGATCGCCTCGTTGCTATAGTTTTCGACTTTTCGTTGAACACAGCCGAGGACCCACCCGACGCAAAATTCCCCGCCACCGGGCTCCCCGAGCGTCTCCCGGATGCTTTGCCGGCGCCGGCGCGTCCTCCCTCTTCTCTCCAAGTGCTCACCCCTCCGCCGCCACAGCACCGTCGCCACCTCCCGTCCGCTTCCGCGACCCCGCGCCCATGGAGAGATCCGTTCCAGCAGCGACGACCCGCTCGCCCACGACCGGCGGCGCGGCACCAGCACCACCCCTGGCCCCGCCCTGTCTGAGCTACCTTTCCAGTGCTCGCTCCTCCGCCACCATGGCACCGTCGCGGAGCCCCATACCCCGCCTTGTCAACCCGCCCGCAACGACACCTGTTCGGCCAGCGAAAACCCCGCCGAACCCAAGCAGCGGCGCGGCGCCGCGTTCGACGAAAGGCCCAGCCCGGAGGATGCCGCGAAGGTCGGCCGCCACCTCAAGTACCGCGACCTGCCGCGCGCGGCTGCTCGGGGCCCCTCCATGGGTCGGGACACCGTCATGCTCGATGGGTACGTCAAGGCTGGGCGTCTCGACCGCGCGCGGGAGCTGTTCGACGGAATGCCGGTGAAGGACGTCGTCGCCTGGACCTGCATGGTCTCTGGGTACTTCCGCGCCGGCCGTGTTGACGAGGCGTGCCGGTTGTTTGATGCGATGCCTGATCCAAATGTCGTTTCGTGGACGGCGATGGTGCAGGGGTATGCAAGCAATGGTATGCTAAGGGAGGCCAGGGAGATGTTTGATCGAATGCCTAAAAGGAATGTGGTCGCTTGGACAGTAATGCTTAAGGCCTACGCTGACAGTGGTCAGATTCAGGAGGCATGGGAACTGTTCTATAGGATGCCTGAGAGGAATGCGTATTCTTGGAATGCCATGATTTCTGGTTTTCTCGGTGCTGGAAAAGTGGATGAAGCAGTTAAATTGTTTGAGAGGATGCCACACAAGAATGTGGTTTGTTGGACTGTAATGGTCACTGGATTGGCAAAGAATGGTTTTGCTAGCAGGGCGAGAGAGTTCTTCGATAGGATGCCAGCCAAGGATACCGCGGCATGGAATGCGATGATCACCTCTTATGCCAACAATGGCCAGCTGAATGAGGCCCAGAGATTATTCGACTCGATGCTTGCAAAAGACCTGGTGACCTGGAATACCATCATTGAGGCATATTCGAAGAACGAGCATAAGGTTGAAGCCTTAAACTTATTTCTTCTTATGCGCCGCTCAGCTGTATCTCCTAACATCAGTACATTAATTAGTATCCTAGTTATATCCGAGAGCACAATGGAAGTTAAGCAAATTCATGGGTTAGCTCTCACACTTGGACTCCTCTCAGAAACTGACTTAGGAAATGCTCTGCTCACAATGTACTCGAGAAGTGGAGATCTGCTTTCTGCTTCGCTTGCTTTCAAGAGATTGGAAGAGAAGGATACCATAACATGGACATCAATAATGCAAGCTTTTGCAAACCATGGCTGTGGTTACCATGCCCTACAGGGCTTTGCTCAGATGTTGAGGCACGGGTATAAGCCCAGTTCGACTACCTTTACAGCCATTCTATCAGCCTGTAGCCATGTTGGCTTGGTCGAGAAAGGTCGCAAGATGTTCAAATCAATTTACCATGTCTACGGAGTAGAACCGACTATTGAGCACTACTCTTGCCTTGTGGACCTTCTAGGACGATCAGGTTATGTGAGGGAGGCCAAGGAACTTGTCGACAGTATGCAGCAGGGCATGCGCGATGAAGCCATTCTTGGGACGCTGCTAGGAGCCTGTATGATGCATAACGAGGTAGAGGTAGCAAGACAAGTGGGTGACGAACTTGTCAGATTAGAACCCTCTGATTCAGGACGTTACACACTTCTGGCCAATGTATTTGCATCACATGGAATGTGGGATCGAGCAGCAAATATGTGGAAGATCATGAGGGGCAGCAAATCGAAGAAGACACCTGGCTTTAGTCAGATTGAGGTGAACATGAGGAATCATGTGTTCTACTCAAGAGATCAAGAGCATCCACACTGTCCGGAAATATATGAGATGCTGAATGACATACTTGTTCCTCAGATGAAGGGTTCACCATGCGTGGGATTCTGGGAACAGACTCTCTAGTCTGATCCAACTATTTACCATGCCAATGCTGTAAGCTATGGTCCCTACTCGTTGAAACTGCCTGTCAATTCATTGATTAGTGGAAGAACTACCCGGTGGAAATTACCTTTGGATATCCAGGAGCTCAGCAGGAAATTCAATTCTTCGATTAATTTACCCTTGCGTAGTTGTGATAATGTTGCACACTAATGTGCTAAGCAATCATCTTCAGAGTAGCGAACGGCGTGGTTTGGTAGTAGCTGCTTTCTTTCGAGATAGCTTGAAAAATGGTTGCAATCCTGCATCTACATAGTGAAGAGAGGCCCTTGACCTGAAAAGAAAGAACAAAATTTTATCGATAGTTTGTCAGATGAAGTGATCATAGGCATAACTGTCCTCCTAGAACTAGTGGATGCAGAGGGATATCCAAGGAATCAATGATCGTTGGGGGCGTAAACGAGTCGCAATCATGTCCAGGAAAGAGTCTACCCTGGCTGCTACTGGCCGCATTGTTTTTGAATTGTAACAGACAGAAAGAAAATTCCTTCTTTTCGCTCCCACTACGGTGCCGGTGCCGATTCCATTTCCTCACAAGGTCTTTCTTCTTTATCTGCTTCCGCATCCCATTCCCATTTATTGTCAACGGATTTCGTCGTTCTTTTCTTCTCTGAGTCTTTGCCGTCCGATTCCATCTTGCTCCATGGCGGCGGCGGTGCTTGAGCCGGAGGTGATCCGTGACAAGGCGGCGATGCGCGCTTGGTCGCGCCGCCGTCGCGCGGAGGGCAAGGCCGTCGCTTTGGTCCCCACCATGGGCTTCCTCCACGACGGCCACCTCTCGCTCATCTCCGCAGCTGTGGCGGCCGCCGGTGGCCCCGTCGCCGTCGTCGTCTCCATCTACGTCAACCCCAGCCAGTTCGCGCCCACAGAGGATCTCGCCACCTACCCCTCCGACTTCGCCGGGGATCTCCGCAAGCTGGCCACCACTGGCGCCGTTGCCGCAGTCTTCTGCCCCCCGGACCTCTACGTCCGCGGCAGCGCCGGCCACCCCGCCAACGGCGCATCGGGGGGCGCGGTGTCGTGCCTAGAGGATGCCGGTGGGCATGCGCACGAGACATGGATTAGGGCGGAGCAGCTGGAGAAAGGCTTGTGCGGGAGCAGCAGGCCAGTGTTCTTCCGCGGGGTTGCTACTGTGGTCGCGAAGCTGTTCAACATCGTCGAGCCAGACATCGCTGTGTTCGGGAAGAAGGATTATCAGCAGTGGCGTGTTATCTGTCGGATGGTAACTAGTTTGAATTCGAAGTTCGTACTTTGTTCTGCTTACAATTGCCGTCTTTCAAAGTTCTACTCTTCAGTAGTTAAGCGAAGAAAAAGACAACCTTGATAAGTGAAAAAAAGTAAGCAATCGAGTGATGATAAATGGTAATTATTCAGATAGTGATTTTTGCTCTGGACCTCTGGCTTATTGCCCCTTCCACCAAGCTGACAACCCGGTACCAGATGTCTATAAGTCTATTTACAAATTTACTCTAAAAATTTCTCTGTGAATTGCTGCTTCGGCAGTCAACTTTGTTTGCTTTCTGTTTTAGTTTTTGCTTCAACTCAATTTATCTCAGATTGTGTTTATTTGATTTCTGTTACTGACAGAAGCTCTTGCTGTTTTCAGGTTCGTGATCTGGATTTCACTATAGAGATAGTTGGTTCAGAAATAGTGCGAGAAGCTGATGGTCTTGCCATGAGCTCTCGTAATGTACACTTGTCACACGAGGATAGGGAGAAGGTCTGTCTTTTACTGGAACTTGCAATTTGTTTTGGCAATGAAATTTTTTACTGTTATATTGTAGAGAATCACAAAACGAGAGGAAATTAGTAACATTTTTTACAATTTAGCATTTACAACTGTTGTGGTGTCTACTGTCTAGTATATCCTTCACTTTCTGTATCAACTTATTATGATTGGACCCTGTTTGGTGAACGAACTCGTGGTCCAGATTCTTCACTGCTTGGTTTAATCAGGTTAAGTTCATGCTGCAACTTTTCTTCAGTAGGCATTGTTGCAATCTAGGCAAATAGTTATAGCACATATCCACTATTGGCTCCATTCCGCTTCTGTCTGTTTGTAGACCTAAGCTGTTGTCATTTTGTCATCACCGCAATCTTGAGGCAGTTCATAGAACTAGATAAGCTGGGAGCCTGGGAGCATGAGAGTTATTTTGGAGATGCCTACATTCTGATCTTGTCTATAATATGGTGGACTGCATGTAAAATTTCTAGGGAAAACCATAATTTTCAAACTGTTAATTGTCATGCTGATTTTACATGTATCACGTTATCTATCCTTGTGATGTTGCTCCTGGTTTACCTATGAGGAGACGATGGTAGCTCGTAACAATTTGATGGTGTTCTTTCTCTCTGTTGTACCATAGCTACGCTGCGGTTAATTGCCCTGCTTAGGTAGAGTAGAGGGATGGGACTATGGGAGTTTTTGCTAGCTTTTCCCACCTTTGTAATTATATTTGTCCCTTCTCACGATAACCTTGGGTTAACTGCGATGATTTTCATCTGTAGGCATTATCCATCCATAGATCGCTGGTGGATGCTAGGGCCGCTGCCCTGAATGGAAACAATCATAGCCGACAAATAAAATATCAAATAGTGCAGACACTTACTGAAGCTGGTGGTCAGGTTGATTATGTTGAGGTAATGTTCTATGGTTTCCCTTTGGTTGTGATTCAAATTCAAGTTATCTGTGTGCTGCTCCTGAGCAATGATGTTCTTAGTATTAGAGTATGAAATGTAAACAAGAGAGAACACTGTAGATAGGTGAATTGGCAATTTCCATTGATCTCAAGCTCTCTCTATATATAGAGAGATTACATGGCAGCTCAAAGGTCTCAACTTAATGTAATACATGAATGTTTACAGCAATATACAATCTTCATTGCATAGATAGTGGAGTCTGTTCATGTTCAGTGGAGTCTGTTCATGTTCCCCTGCTAATGGCTATTGTGGCTGCCACTATGGTATTCATGGCCATAACCATGACAGTTACCAATAGCTTTCATCTCAAGGCTGCTGCATTGATGAGGTCAAAACTTAAGGCCTTCTTGCCTTCTTGACACTTAGACCTTTTTGTAGTGATTTTTGAGTTCTCTACTCTCTTGCAATGGGTTTTCTTCTTTCTGTTTTCGTTCAGTATGTGGATGCTGGTTTCTTCCTGGGGACTGGTTGAATTCTGCACAATTTGTAGCATTAGATAGCAAAATCCTGTATAACTAGATCAATTTTATTTTTGGGTATCACAACACAATTGCTGAGTTGATTATAAAAGCATAATGCCATTTTATGGAAGTGATCTTAAAAATTAGAAGTATATGAAAGATATCTTAAAAATTGAAACTATATTAGTTTGAAACGCACTACGTTTTATGCCATTGCAGATTGTGGAGCAAGAAAGTTTGGTGCCTGTGGAGAGGATGGATCGTCCTGCCGTGATTTGTGTCGCGGCATGGTTCGGGAAGGTCAGATTAATTGACAATATTGAAATCCAGACGACACCTTGATGTTTGGTGAAGTCAATTGCTGTCAGCTGGCTGATGAGCTTTGTTTTGTACTAGTATACGGATACGCTCTCTTGTTTTTAAGTAAATGATCGTCGAGTGACGTCGTATAAGCTCAAGTCGTTTTGAAACTAAAAGCCCTACCAAACAGGGCCAAAACATACATTATTATTAGGGCGTCAGCCATCCTGACGATCTCAGGGTCCGCCTGGCCGTGGCCGGTTTACAAGGTGTGAGACCGAAGGCCCTCGCGTTTGATGTGGATTTCTGATTTCTGATGTTGGCTTTTGCAAAGCACCCTCGTTCTATTTTATGAGGAAGACTATTCTCTACACAAACTTTACTGTTAAACTGTTTATGGTGCAGTAAAGCACTATCATTCTTTTAGGTTGTGTATGGTGGTAAAAACAGGCCTTAACTCGTTGTCATCCTTTCAGACCATCAGCAGAGCACCCCATTGTGTTTGCAAGCCACTCGCTCCACCCTTTCTATCTATATTTGTTAGTCTCTTGTCCTAGTTGTTTAGTAACTATTGATTGTCATTGGACCTGATCGACCAGCCGATCTTACAACACAGTACAAATAGGATCGTGTCATCTTCAACATGATGGGGAGTACTTGTACCGCTGAAACTCACCAGGGAGGCTACTGCGATCAAGGACACATTAATCTGCACTCACACTGATGAATTTTTTTTTGTTATGTCGGTTGGAAAAGAAAAAAGACTAATGAAATGAGCATGTGGCCTACTTGTTTTGGCAGGCAGTGCATCTTGATGCAGAACGAATGTGCCGTACACGAACGCACAAACTCCCCTGCTTCTACTTGTGCTGCACATTCAGAACGAGCTGCAATCAACCTGAAACAGACCGGGCGCCTTCAGGTGTTAAGCTGCCCTCTTTGGGTTAACAACAAATGGAATGGAATCAATCTCCTGTCGTCGTCAAAGCCGAAACGTCACTTTTTTCAACGGTTTACGACTGGGATTCCTGAGCTTTGTGAGTGCTAACATGCTACCCTCCGATGAGAGTAGCATTCAGTCCAGGAATCAGAAGGCAGCTCCAACTCTCACCAGCTGAAAAAACAAACCGAGACAGTGCACCAACAAACAGCTGCTACTACTCCCTGTCTAGCCTGTCACTGGCCGAGAGCAGTTGAACCGAATCAATCAACGACCTCATCTGCTGCTCTTGTTTCACACACCAAGTTTGGTTGGTGCACCTGCAACCCAAAACCTGCAGCCCCGGACACAATGTCCCACAAAGCCACCTTTTAAGCTTTTAGCCTCCAAAACATCCAAACTGAATCAATCATTAAACATCCAGAGCATAACATGAACCAGAGGCCAACACTTGGTGACAGAGCAAAAAGGGAGCATTAAGGCAAATGCAAAGGAGGTTCAAGGTACAACACAACATACACACACAGAACAACAACATCATCGGCCCTTACTTTGGGGCGCCATGATGCAATGCATCTTAACCATTACACAGTTATAGGGCCCCATCTTTCGGGTTCCCATTCTGCCCAGGTATACTCACTCTACTACGACACCTACATAGACAGACACCAAAACATACACATCTCCAACCCAAAGATCGATTCGGTTCAGGACGACACAACGCAGTACAAAGACAGCCTCACAGCTTGCTTTTTTTGAGGGGCCTTCTAAGTACCAGGTCTTCTCCTTCCTTGTTGGTAGGGGAAATTAAACCAGCAGCAGCTTGCGCTTAAACAAACAACATTGCCCAACCACCATCCACAAAACATACAAGGATGATTAATATTTACTAGAAGCTCAAGGCAACCACCTCCCCGACAGCTCAGATCCCTTCCTTCTCACACAGGTCTAGCAGCGACAAGGTCTGCAAATTTAAATTTCATGAGAATGATTGGCATGGCAACGGACTTCTCATCTTCATATGCTAGATATCATTATGAGACAATGAATAACAGAAATAAAATACACCAGCCCAAATCTAAAAATAAATTCCCATGCCTACAAGTTCCTCTATAATGCCATCATGTTACCAGCAGAAGGGAATTAGCATGCTTGTCTGAAGGATGATTAGCAGAAATGATCAAACCTCAGAGAAGCAATGCCTATGAGATATGAATGGAATTGCAGAGGGGACATCAACAAAATCACAATTATGCTTTTTAAACAAGATAATATTGTAGTTCGTGCAGGTTAAACTGGATCCCACCACATAGCAGTATAGCAGTATAACTGTAGACTTTAGACTGTGGTTTAAAAAAGTAAAAATTGCCACTTTATTGGTTTTATTTCTGTCAAAATTAACTATATACGTGAACTTAAAAAGAAAGCTGTACAGCAACCAATTTAATCATCATCGCACCATGAATGCAAAGTGCTGATAAATTTTCATCGTGCAAAGGGAGTTTTCACTGTATAATTCATGTGCACAGTAGCAGGGATAAGATATATACCTCCGCGATGGAGAGCTCAAGGCGAAACTTAGGGCCATCATAATGGTGCAAAACTGGCCTGAAGGAATCCTCTTCTAATGGCTTGCAAAGCTTCCTAATGCGGATCCTCACCTAATATGACAAAGATGTCAGAGCATGAAATCAGAAGGAAATGAGAAATAAACATATGCAAAATGTTGCAGTACCTGTGCTGGGAATCTGGATTCACCTTTACACTTCTTATCCTCCCATGCAGTGGGGTCAATATTAGACCCACCAAAACTGGCAGCCTAAGCAAATTCATTTCAAAACCAAAAGATAATAAACCGCTAGATTTATAATGAAGCATGATATGGAATTAAAACTTCAATATCAAATACAAACGTGTGGAATCAAGCAAGACATTCATTTATTGTAAGCAACTAAAATGATGATTCAGTGCGCTAGCAGAAATGGGTAAAAAACAAAGGCTGTGGAGCTAGATGTATACAGAAGCACTGCTACATTCAACTATATAAAGCAATGCTAAACAATTGTACACCAATACGTCAACAGTGCACAAAACCATATAAGACTAGGCATGAAATGATAACCCCAACCAGAGAAGATGAAATAACAAAAACATAGCTAATAGCAACTAACGCTGGATGAAATACTAGCTAAAGCTGCCCACTGAAAGAGTAATCCACCTACAATGTATTTAGGCTTATTGGTCGCATATGCTGTAGTATCTGGAAAACTAGGGTCACACTTTCTAGTTTGATGCTTATTTTTAAACATTAACAAATCGTTTGTTAGAAGAAATTACATAGTATAAGGGAACAACGAAATGAAAAAAAAAAGATGAAGGCAAGCTTAAAAAATAGTCCATCTAGGATGGTAACAATGCATGAAAGCCCAAAATCATTTGCTAGATGCACAGTTTATTAGCTAGCAATATCTCATATATGAAAAACAAATGACTGTGAGACAAGCATAACGGGCATCAGCAAATCAGATAAGAACACACCTCAAATACCCCATGAAGCTGGTGAGTCGTGTAGTTATATAGGAACAGAGGCAGCCCAGGAGTAATTGCTCGGACTGAATCCCGGTATCTTGCTGGCAACCCTGCAGAACAGTAAGAGATCTTGAGGTGCTATTATCAAAAGAAGTTAAAAAACAAAGTATTGTTTTTGGGAATAACAGGACGGGTGATTTATTAGGAGAAGTGGGAGCACATACCAAAAAGTTGCCTCTTGAGATCCTCCTGCATGGTATCATTGTTGCAGACAAAGATGTATCCACCAAGGACTTCATTCCTAGGTAGCATCTCACTCGTTGGCAGTGTCTTGAAGCGCTTGTCAACAGCGGAATTGCCGTTAGCATTTCCATTGCTGTTGCTTCCATTGTTGTTGGCGCCATTGTTATTTCCATTGGCCTCTTTCACATTAGGACTATTGGAATACTTGTTGACCCCGACATTCATCTTGAATGCATTGATGTTGGCATTGTTTCCCTTGGGGTACATCGGGTTCATGTTATAACCCATGTTGCGGAAAGGGTTCTTGAGGGCAGCCTCATTCATCTTGAGATCGTTCATTTTCAGATCCATGTTCATGAGGCCAAGATTGATGTGGTTGTGATCCATTCTGGGCTCGTCGTGGTGGTAGGACATCTTATCCCACTGCTTGACCTCAGGGACGGTGTTCATCCGCGCATAGTCGAGGTCGTTCATCCTCTCGCCCTTGGACTTGGTGATCTCAGCCAGCTTGGACGTCATGAGCGACCACTGGCGGTCCTCCACGACCTTTGGCTGGCCACGGAGCTCATCCCCAAGATGCCACAGGTTGTCCATAGTTCAATCTCTGTACCTGTGTTGCAAAAAGAAAGGATTAACAAAGGTCAGGTCACTGAACAGATGCCACTAGCTTCAAGGTCGAACATAATGCTCCAGTCTGTGGCATTTAGGAAACACAGATCTCCTGTCCTAAGCAGAACTAGAACAGCTAGGTTGGACAGCAATTGAAGGGAAAATAGCATTTTTCAGTCAGGTAATCCAAAAAAGCCACTGGACAGACTCCGGGCGGCGCATGGGGGCTCAGTTGGAGGAACCTCCAAATTATCTTTTCCAAGAACTAACTAGCGGTCGACAGGGAAGGAGCCCGGCGATGAGGACGTGATGGAGGAGGGGAGCCGAGCGGACGGGATGGGGCTGCGTGAGGCGCGGCGGCGTGGCCTGGGGCAGCGGCAGGCACGGGAGCGGAGGAGGGAATCCCTGGAATCGATCGATGATTTACTTACCAACCAACCAACCGGTGGACGGCGTTACGAATCGATCGACGCCCGGACCGGATGGATCTCCACTCCCGCTCCGCTCTGCTGCGGATCCAGAAGAGGAAGATGGAGGAGGTCGGCTGCTGCGCCGCCTTGCAGCTGCTAGGTTTGATTTGGCTTGCCTCCCTTGTGGGATGGATGGATGAGAAGGGAAGGAAGGGAGGAGACGACGAGACCTTGGCTGGCTCCCACTCCCACTTCACCTCCACCTGTCAGGGACCGAGAGGGGTGAGCTGTCCTCGCCACCTTTATAGCCAGCGCCAACGAGATGAGGCTCCAAAACACGCAAAATTTACCAGACCTGCCACTGGTTGGTGGGTTAGGCCCATCTCCAGGGCCTTGTTTAATGTTAGAATTGGGACGTTGAATTTAGGGGTAAGATGTCACCTCATAATCAGTGCGCTACTGTAGCATTTCGTTTGTATTTGTGAAAAAATATCCAAAAATTGATTAATTAGGCTCAAAATGTTCGTCTCGCAGAATACAACAAAACTGTGCAATTAGTTTTTGATTTCATCATTTAGTACTCCATGCATGTTATGACATTTAGATGTGATGAGAAATCTTCTTTTTACATAGTGTATTTGGGAGTTGCTTTTTGGAACTAAAAAAGGCCTAAATTTTGATTTGATGAATCGTTTCTTGATTCTTCTCTGCCGTATGTAATTGGTTCGGCTAATGTAATTGATTGGCCTTTTGCTTAGCTTGGTTACTTTGTCTACCTTCCGATCAAACATTTTTCAGATACTGTGGATGGGTTTGTGTTTGAAAGTAGTTTCAGAACAATAATAAGATGTTTCCATTGTTTGTCAATGAAATGCAGTCAAGGTCGTGTTTTGATGGACATTTCAATGTCCAATACGTCTCCCTTGTGTAATATTTTCAAGTTTAACAGGGGGAGGCCAGCATGAGATACATAATTGGTCTTTTCTAGCAGCCATCGCTATACTCAAAAGAATTTGGTAGTTCTTTCTTCTTGGAAGAATAAAATAGACAGCAACGAACAGTTCACAGGTTGGAACTGGTGGATTAGGAATGAAGATCACATAAAGGCAACAAGTTGTTCCGGTCATGTATATCCATATCCATCCACCCCCAACAACCTTGTCCTTACTTCACATATTCCTTGGGTTCTGCATGCATGCATACCATTTGTTGTTGCATCTGCATTCATCCGTCCATGCAGCAGAATGCAAATAAAGCTAAGGCCGTGGCCAGCCGGGTGTGTGTTGCCGTAGCTGTAGGTGTGTATACATGTCTTGTGATGTCAACGTACTCCTACTGCTTCGAACAACAAAGAAATGATCGAGCTTTACTTCATGAATATAAAAATAAAAACTAGTATAGAAAGGCGTGCTGAGATGCGTCCTAGGCATAGTAGATCGAGGGGATCCAAGAATGATGAGTCGATCGGTTGCATCGCATTGGCTTCTCAAAAAGATCACACACCAAAGTATCAAAAATGAAAAAAAAAAATCACACGCCACCGTGTGTGTTATGCTTGGCATGTGCTTGTTCCTCGCATCGCATGCGTGGTGTTTGGGAGGCAGGATGCAGCGACCGCCCAAGTTGCATCGAACGGCGCGACGCCCGGCAAACGGCCGCGCACGTACAAAATACAGATTATTCGATCTGTCAGAAAATGCTGACAAATGCGCACATGAGGGTTGTTCTCTCCTGTCTTGGCTTCTTGTTCGTGTTCGAAATTTGAACTTTGAATCGCCAGCTCGTCCTGTATATCTTGCTAAACTTATTTAAACTGCCGCAACACCGTTGGTAGATTCTTGCCTAGCTAGCTAGATCAAATAACAGAATTAGTGCCGTGCAAAAACAAATAACAAAATCATTGAAATATCTTCTTTTTTTCTGAAGAGAGCATGCAAGATTCCAAGAAAAGAAAACAATCCATGCATGATGATAAGCATAAGAGCAGCAAGCTCCTTCTTCACGTACTTCACTTGATGGATCTGATCGCTCACCAGGACTTACACTGAAACCTTCTCATCTTCTTCCTCTTCTAACCTTTTTGTTTCTTATAAATTCATTAGTTAATCCCTTTACAGTATACATTCGATTATAGTAGATGGTACTAACATATAGTAGTAGCAAGTTGCAGGAGGTCTGATAATCAAGTGTAGGTCACATGGAGTGACCATGTGCGCCCAGCTTCGATGTACGTACGTATGCCCTTTATATTTGTTATTATGAAAGGAAAAAAGATTAAAAAGGTATATAAAAAAGAGAGAAAAGCTTCAACGGATGCTCTCACTCACATGAGAGAGCTGAGCCTGATCAAGTCCCCATTGACCGTCCACCACTGGTTCCAATTCAAACGATTTATGGCCGGTGCCATGAACACGTGAAGAGCTAGTGTAATTAGTTCATCAGAGTGCTAGGAATTGCTAGCTGCATGGGCAGGAGGAAACATGGAGAATCCGATGTCGCAGTACTCTCTCCTAGGATCCAATCCATCCAGCTTTCCTCCTGCCCATTATTACCATCCTACATACAAATCTCTAGTACAAGTTGTGGGACTCCATCCATGTTCTTTTAAAAATGATTAGTTCCCTGATAGTTCAGATCTTGTCATTTGAATTTGAATTGAAAGCTGAGGTGACGCAGCACTAAAAAATGCTACTAGCTAAATCCCTGCAACAAATCTGATCATCAACGAATCAATCACTTGACTGCAAAGTGCAAACTGAAGAACTTGGAGCTAGCTCAGAGGCGCAGAGTACTACTTGGGCAATGCGCACAAGCTAGCGAATAATAGAAAACATTGCTAACTGATTGCTCACGAGTCACGAGCCTTAAACTCTGCAATGCCTGGATCTGCCTTTTTTTTTTAACAGAGTGTGGGTGGTGCTGCTGATCACAAGCAGCTGTCTTCTCTCAACTTGGGCATTCCAAGAGAAAATGGCAGCGTCGTCAACTCGATCTGTCAATGTGTTTTAGATAAACGGGATGCATGTCTTCATCTAAGCAACATTCATGGCAATGTGAACGCAAGAGGGTCCTGTCCTGTCTTCACAAAGCCATAAGACGGCCGGCTATACAGTACATGTTTTAAACAACGGCATTATTTTCTTATTTATTTACTCTTATCATTTACAGTGGGCTGGGCATTAGCACTGCCATCCTTTCGGATTTGCCTTATTAATTATCGCCGTTCAAGCGTACCAAGAACGAAACGAAAACGATGGTACATCCAATGAGTGTTTGCCTCTTGTCAGACCGACGGAGCAGACTGAGAAACACAAACCCTATTGTTGCTTGCTACAGTAGGGCCCTGCGGTCGGAAGGACGGATGGACATGTTGCACACGCTCCAGATATAGCGGGGTCTGCATCTCGATAAGCCGAGATATCTGCAAAACAAGATGCGCCATCAGATTCAGTTAAACCAAGGGAATAACTACTGCATCTTGCTTCCAGTACAACAAAGGCTCAACAAATTAGGCATGCCGTTATAAGATTGCCGTCTTACATCATTCTAACTTGTGAGCTAGAAATATTTCCCTGGGTGAGCAACAACTTGAGCAGTTGAGCTTTCTCGGCAAGATTACTCCTAGTCTTAAGTCTTAACACAATTTTTCAGTACTCGTGAATTATCTCGAGCAACCACGGCTTTTCAGCATTACTCATGAATTATCACAAGCAACTAGCAGCTATTGGTACATAACAAGGTAAAAAACAAGACCGTCACTTACCGCCCTGCGGAATGCAAACATCTCTTCTTGGCCAGACAATATCGCCACAAGCCCACTAGTAGAAGGCCTCAAGCCAACATTGCCTTCTGCTAAAACATCCCTCCTTAGCTTTGTCCCTTCGGCCTCAGTTTCAAACTGAAAGCTGCATGACATGACCCCACAGATGAGCAATTCAATTGTGGACTACCAGAAACATTTTCACCACAGCCCATGGATCAACCAACATATATGGCAAAGCTAATTGCACATATTTTATTTTCACAAAAAAAAAGGACTTAATATGGTCAGGGAAGATTATTGAACTAATTACCTCTCTAAATCAAAAAGTGGTCCTTCCTCAGTTCCTTGGAAAAGATCATCAATGGATGAGGCAGCTAGACATACAAGACGGCAGTGATAATTGTACAGCTCATCAATAAGAGTGATAAATCTTCTTGCCTAAATGAGTCATCATATTAGCAAAGATAGGGAAAAACAGTTGTATACTGTTTCAGTAAGATAGAGAGTACTAACTAAATGCTGAATAGCTACGGTAAAGTGAGAAAATGGAACTTTTCTGTTTTCCAGGTTGTAATATTCATTAAAAACTCTCTAGCTCAAATCAACCTGTCCTATCTATCATTCCGTCCATCTGTATTAATTTCTTGATTCCAATGTACCACATACTAGAGTGCTTCCTTGATCATCAGCAGTTTGGTGTCAGAAATTTCACTTTGTTTTTGTTGTTTCAAGAGCACATTTCACTTCCTTGTACTTCTACAGGCTCCAGGCGACCAGTAGCTTTTGAATTTTCATGTCCACTAACAAAACAAGGACTTTGAAGCCCCGGCTGCTAAATTCAGATTCCCTTGCACCCACCACCACCAACCAGACTGTAAGAAGCAGAAAATACAGCACGAGAAGAAATACCTTGTCCCGGATCTTCATACTCATAGCTGGAATTTCTGATATGAAAATAGTATGATAGTTCCTGGCTATTGCTATATAGTCTGCAGCTCCTACCTGACAAATTAAGTATAGGGGTGACAAATGCATTAGAAAAAAAAAGCTACTATGCTATCAAGATAACAAAAATAAGCTACAATAGTTACATGATCTGAGCAGCTTGTATTGGGTCTTATAAACTTATTTATTGTCTAAGTCAGCTATTGTTCAAAGTTCAAGAACATCACAATTCAGTTCAAAGTTCAAGAACAGAAGAGGTTTACAAAACTATTCTCATTTTGTCAAAATGAAGTAAAATAACATCTTTGTTTTTTATCCATCCAACATAAATTCTAGACAGATATGAAACATGAGAGTGAGATATTACTGGGCGGCCACATAGATACTCAAAGTCAAATCTTGCCACACCATTACAGCTTTGAGGAATCTCTATAGACCTGTCCACATGCAATTGAAGTTAATGTAGTGTTTATCTTCACAGGTACAGAGATGCATTATCCAATGGACATACCTCCCAAACATTACCGGAATGGTGACAGAAATAATGTTTCCTCCTGTTTGGTTGATTAAGTCATGCCACATAGCCTCATACATGCTGCAAGTGTCAGAAGTGACAGGCCAAAAATAGTGAACCTGCCAACAATTTAGACAATATTTAGTTATATCATGATAAATATGAAAATAATAAATACAACAGATGATGAGTAAACCTGCAGCTGCAGGGTCTCAGAAGAGGGCATATCTAATCATTTTATGATCAAATCTATAAATAGGAAACATATCACTTCATATAAAGCTCACAATGTAGCTATAGCTTACTATATAAAAGGATTTGGCATCCACTAAAAAGAAGCTGGAATGTAATCCCTTAAACAGACTTCATATCTAAAACATATGTCATCACCGCTAAGGGATAGATAACAACGAGACAAATATAATATTGAAAACAAGGATAAACACCGGGTTTATCTCTAAAAAGTGGCAGCGAAAATATGCATGTGAAGTTTCATAGATCTCCTACATTGCTATAAAATTTGTCAAAAGACTGTGTCCCCCCTCACCCACCTGCGTTCAAATAATAGAATTCATCGAATTGCCTATCTCCTCAATTGAATGTTAGTGCTCCTAGCCAAATTTGTATAAGTAACTAAAAACCAATTGGAAGCAGACCTGACTTGAGCCTTCTGTTGGAATTAGGCGACGATAATCCTTTTCAGTTCCGACAAGAATCTTATTGCAGTTTTCATCTAGTTTCGATAATAACTCAAGGAAGATGTCCCTTTGCATCCCATCCTACAAAACCAACAGAAAAGAAAAACAGATTGAAAAGATCAAAATGCAGTACTACAGAATTTTAACTTCAAAATGTTGCGAGAAAATGACAATGCAGCTAATCCAAAAATTACAGAAGAAGTAAAATGAATGATAGTCACTTGAAGGAGGACCTGCCTGATTCAGATCTTCAGGTGCTTTATTACTGGTTGCTACGAGTACAGTCCCTGTGCTTAACAATCTGCTTAGAATGCCAGACAGGGCCACAACTGCAAATACATCGATAGTCTGCGCAAATGCACTCACTCAGTGTATTTAAAAAAATACCTATGTTGTAGATCATTAATTGGCAACGATAACTAAGTATTAATTAACAATGACAACTAAGTACTTTCACTGTTCCACGAGCTTAAATTAGGTAAAATAGAAAGAGGTAAATGCAAGAGTATATAAAATTTAGCTAACTACAATTTTTCTTATATGTTGCATAAGATCAAGATTAAGTGTATAATTTGCCAGTAATGCAAAAAATTCATCATTTCCATGTTGAATTTAGAATTATGTTAGGTCATGTTGGAGTAATTAACCAATTTTTTTTTCTCAAACACACAGGAAAGCTGTATATAATTCATTACAGAAGAAAAAGTTAACACCCAAGTGCCCCCCCCCCCCCCCCAACACACACACACACACGAACAAATGGAAAAACACGAGCAAAAAACAAGCTAGCCTATACCGTCCACTCTCTCTTTTAACAACGCCAATCTTGTGCCTTTTAGCTTCCCAATTTTCCAACTAATTCAATAGGCAAGCTGCTAAGTGCTATGAAATAAATTATAATCCTCAAAGACAGGAAAAAAAGGATAAAAGACTTTCAATCTTTGGCATTTCACAGTTTAGGCACCTGTATCTCATCAAAGCATAGAATGCTTGCTCCGGTTTTATTTGCTTGTCTATCAACCAGAAACTTGTCAGCAACAGCCAAAAGGATATGCTTTTGCTGTGTCTCTTGTTTGTACTTCTCTTCCCCGATCAGCCATTCTTTAATTTTTACATCAAAAGGGAGGCTTGATATCCAGCTGAAAGCACTTGAGTCAACAGACTTGTCATCATCACGTCTCTTCCATACATCATGCATATGATCGTGTATTTCAAGCATGGCCTGCATCAAAGAGTACCTCCAATTTTATGCAAATCTGAGGCAACATAACTAATTTGTAGGTTTATTTTATTGCCGACTTGCCAAGTCACACCTGTGTAATTGAGTTCAGATAACGTGCATATGCACGGTATGCTATGACAAGTTCACAACAGATAACAGATACAATTGAGATAGTATCAACACATATTCTTAGCTATCTTCAATCAGATAAGTTCTTCAGGGACAATATCTATCAGGTTAAGCTTAAATGACTGAACAGTCATTAGTATTTCTAAATAGTAGAAACTTACCTCATGAAAGTGAAACCTCCTCCTGTGTTTGATAACACCTTCAGTGGCCCCATAGAACATATCCATCAACATTGTCTTCCCTATGTACAGGTAGTTCCATGAGATTTGCATAATTGATATATAATAGTCAATTCATAGGGTGTAAAATATTATCACGGTAAATAGCTCGTGGTAGTTTTGTCCTTTCACAAAAAAATGTAGGACAACAGTGCAATACAAGCATTTCCCCCCTCTTATTGGCCATGATGGACAAGTAATAGCGAGAATGGATCCAGCCAGACTAGAAATTGCTTATTTTGAGCATACTGCATGTGCATGATTCAGGTAGCTTACCACTTCCAACATTTCCATAGAGATACAATCCTTTTGGAGCAACAGGAGCGACTGGTCTCTGGCCCACCACTTTATCTAATTTCTTCTCTCGGTTCAGGTATGAGACCCACTTACCAACTCCAGGTTCTATGATTCCTCTTCTTCTCCTGGATTTGTAATCAACAAAGTACAGGTTAAAGCCTGAATATATAAATGCAGCATACTTCAGTTCATACATAGAGCAAATTGAACATCTGGCATGCTTAGTTATATTGCCATGCTTTTCACTATTAATGTTCTCGCAGGAACTGAGACATGACAATAGAACTCTATCAACGAAGGATACTGACTATTACCGTGTAACTAACTTGTCAAGAAATCCCCTTTTCTCATCTATCCATACACCATCACGTTGCTTATCTTCAGCTTCTTCAACGAGAAGCCTTCGCCTCTCTTTCTCCCTGCTATTCTCCCATATGTACAGCTTCGCCTGCACTTTATGCAAGTTAGAAGCGAAACAGTTATTTTACTGTAAACAAACACAAAGGTTTACTGACTGTTGAGAAGAAACAACATGTGACCTACATGGTAATCCTCCATTTCCATCTCATACTGTTGGAGTCTTCTGAGTAAGTTGTCTAACTCTGAAGCTACATTTTCCTGGTAGCTGTCATGCGTGAGTTTCCCTTGGCTTACTAGATTCTTGTAGAGCGTAAGAGGACCTTAAGATAGAATAGAAGAGTATGAGAAACCAAAAATCATGTTCAATACAACAAATGTGTGCATATTTGGCAGAGGGGAGGTATCAACATGAGTAATTGACTAAAATGTTTTGATGCATGTGGTGGCGGAAAATCCTGAACTCTGGTAAGTGCTAGTTCTGACCAGCACAGCAAATAATTACAAGTTTGAGTTAGCCTGACATAGAGCAGGAGATTTGAACTCTAGGAGCACATGAAACGCGGCCAGTGACTTGCAACCAATTTGACCAACCTTAGATGTAATTTCGAATTACTAATCACCAATGCCATGGCGGTATCAATTCAATGGTGTATAATTGAACATTGAGGGATCGATCATGAGCGGAGTGGACCAAAATTCATGTTCAGTACCATAAATAGGTGCATCTATGGTGGTGGAAGATCCTGAATTCTGGCCAGGTGGTGTAAAATCCTGAATTCTGGCAAGTGGTGTAAAATCCTGAATTGTAAATCGTTACAAGGTTGATTTGAACTGACACACGGTAGCAGATTTATACATATGAAATGCAGCAGTTACTTGGAACGAATTTGTCCGTCGGCCTAGGATGGAATTTAATTTCGAACAGAACAATCGAGCGATCGATCAGCAGCAGAGTGGAGCAGAATCACAAACAAGCAAGCAAACCACGTTTGGTAACTGAAGAATCAAGGAAAGGGTGAGATCACGAGGTACCTGGCTTGCGGCCATGCTCCCCCGAGGAGTCGGCGTCTCCCGCCGCGTCGTGGAGACGACGGAGGAGCCCCGCGGAAGGCAAGGTGGTCCCGCAGAGGGCGGTGGCGGCAGCGGACGCGAGGGATCGGCGGGAGGCGCAGCCATGTAGAGATAGCCGCCTGAGTATCATCACCTCCCGGGGTGGAGCGGCGCGGCGCGGCGGAGGGGGGGACAGAGAGAGAGAGAGAGAGAGGTGGCGGGTTCCGTAATAAGTGGGTGTGGCCGGCCTTGACGCTTGTCACTGACGAGGGAAGGGAGGTGACGCGGCCTCCTTCCTGACCGCGGACGCTTCTTGGGCTCTCGCTGGGCCTCGGGAAAGTAGGTAGGCCCCGAGTAGCTTCCGTGACTTGGACCAGGGGCGGCCCATAATGCAATGATGTAAACGGGCCATGTCGACCGGTGTATATGCTTGTGGCCTGCTGGGCCAATCTGAGTTTGGTACGGTAGTAGGAATGAGTTGATTTGCATTACTGTCAACCAGTGTCACTACTGAACTTTGCTAGTTGATGCTGACAGACGAAGAGATAGAATCCTTTGCTGTTGTTGGACAGGGAAGCAAGAATCTTTTTTTTGATCGTACACGAAGTGTACGAATACACGCTTACTGATAACAAAGTGTTTTTTTTGCATGCACGAGCAAGCTACTATTATATTGCGTATATTATTGCATTCAAATTAGCCATGCATAGGGTGGTAAAGGGCCCTCACTTTCGTACTAGAAATTTTAAGAATCGGACCGGATTAGAGCTGGGCCAAAATAATACTAGTTTTTAAGCTAAATTTTATCAGGAACAAGTTAGATTGTGAAGGAACAAACCAGTCATGATCCGTTACCAGATAAGGAGTAATGCGCTCGAAGGCAAGAGAATAAAAGGTAAGTGTAAGTGCGTGCTTAGCCTGTCGCCAAAAGGCACCGATCGTGCACCCTTTTGACTAAGGGCATGTACAGCCCGTCTATAGGAGGCGTCTGTAAGCCGGTGTTTTCGTAA
The DNA here is from genome assembly GCA_033239725.1 of Echinochloa phyllopogon. NCBI lineage: Eukaryota > Viridiplantae > Streptophyta > Magnoliopsida > Poales > Poaceae > Echinochloa > Echinochloa phyllopogon. The sequence goes on along the minus strand of BTCW01000009.1, from coordinate 500,072 downwards.
AAAACACCCCGCGCGTCCTAGTCGACGGGCTTCGCGTCGCCTGGTGAGGCGACGCCTCCGTCCCGTTGCCCGCCCGCGTGCGCTGTAGGGCGTCGTCTTCACCAGGCGACGCGCGCCCGGATCCTGTGCGCGCGCGGAAACCCGCCAAACCCAGAGACGCGCGCGGGAGAGAGAGGACGCGGAGGAGACCGACGAGCTCGGGACGGAGAGAGAACACCGGCGGGAAGAAGCCGCCAATCCGGCCTTGAGACCGGCCGCGCCGCCGCTCTACAGCGGAGGAGAGGCCACAGGGGAGAGGCCGTGCGCCGCCGGAGCTCCGCCGTCATCGAGGCCGCCGCGCCCCCACCGCCTCCGTCGCAGATCGACCCCGCCGCCGGATCTGGCCCCGAGGAGGAGGCCTCCATGGCCGCTACGGGGAGGAGGAGGTCGCCATGTCCCCGCCCGCGTGCGCTTGGGGAGGAGGAGCTGGCCTGGTCAGAGAGAGAGGCAGGTGATGGAGAAGAAGAGATTCGAATGAGAGGATCCCGACCATGGCCTCGACCCGCCGTCGGATTCGACCCGGACGTCGTCGTCGTCGCCGTCCATGAGCTCCACGGAGCCAGCGGGCCATGGCCGCGGCGGCGACGACCAAGAGCCGCCCGCAGCATCGAGCCCAGTCGACGAAGAAGGCCGCGGCGGCGTCCTCCTCCTCCTCGTCGTCGTGGTGGGAGCAGTTGAAGCTGATGAGCTGCCCTCGGCGCCCTCCCCGCCCGCGGGCGCGCGGCCGGCCGGGAACGGGAGCTCGGCGACGGCGGCGAGCCCCCGGCGGCGGAGGAGGTAGGCGAGGTGAGGGAGCCTCCCGCAGGCGCGGGGAAGAGGCGAGGGCTTGTTCGCTGGCGCAGGTAGCGAGCGAAGGATTGAGATGCGGCGGTGGCATGGCTCTCCCGCCGGCGCAGGTAGCGAGCGAATGGATTGAGATGCTGAATGGATAAGAAGAAAAAAATGAGTCTAGATGAGGACGACCTACATGATATGTGTCCCACGAAGAAAACTTGGACATCTCCACGTCATTGTCTAGAGACCTCCTTGCTCCACATCGTTTTTTTGTGTCTGTTTTTCTTTGCGCCAATTTCTGAATGTGAGATGTGTTTCTATTATTTATTTTTGATATTATTCAATCACATAGCCACAAAATGACATACACAAAAACATTTGTAGTTGCTCTTAATCACTATGTAAAGTATTAAATAGCTTACAGATGATCTTCCTGTCTATGGGTTGTATGACCTGTCTGTATACCTTTCTGTATGCTAAAATCGAGATTTTACAGACGACCCACCGTGGGCTGTACATGCTCTAAGGCGAGCAAAACAAGGGGCCGACCGCCGGTCGGAGCTGCTGGCTAGTGACGACGCAGCTTTCAGCGCTCACAGTACACGCTACGGCCAGCCGGCGCGTGTCAATCGTATCCCAACCGTACAAAGTTCCCGGATCGAAACTAAAAACGCTACATGTATTGAGAGAGGTATTAACAAAGTGGAAACGAAATTAATTGTTTCCATGTTTTTCTGGACGAACCAATGCAATGATGAGCATTCAGAAACCGGAATTAAGCAAGCAGATCGAGCACTGAAACGGTGTACGGATGGCATGCCTGAAGAACGAATAAAAGGTAGTGCTGCTGGCGTACGTGGATCGTGCTGGACCACCATCACCACCACACGAATAAGGTACGGTCGCCCTTGTCGGCCATGGCGGTTCATCGATCATCCTGCGTGCATGTATGCGGGACAGCTAGCTAGCTCTTGTTGCATCATATATCTGCTTACGCCAGCGCCGTCGTGCAGATGCTGATGCGGATGCTGCTCAACTGCACGCACGCTGGTGCGTTTTTATTTTAATTTTGTTTATCACCCATTGGAAACGGAAGCACTCAAATCTTTCAATGTGTTAGGCCGCTGTCCCCTGATCCTTTCCCTCAGTGGCCGCATCTTATTGCTCGATTGCATTCAGTTTTTAGACTTCATTATTGCCTATATAGTACTACAAGCAGATAGCTAGTAGATGATCCATAGTGGCCATGACAAAATAAACAACTACTCCATACATCCAATCCTTGCTGATTAGCCGTGTTGTTCTTTTTTCTACAGGTCGATCTCTTCGTGAACGAGAAAACGGCACTAGATCGTTCGTCGTCCCTGCCTACTTTTACCTAGCCTACTGTATACTTAATGGGTTCCAGGCATGCATGCAGTTACATACGTGCACGGCAGCAGCAAGAGCACCAAGCCAAATCAACGGCTACCCAGCAAGTGAGCAAGACACACATTTCCAGCTGAGCACTGCGCATAGCCCACCGCCAGAGCCTAAATCCATCAGCGCGCAAAAGCACCTCAATTGCCGCCGCCAGCGCGATGCGCACCGCATCAACTCAACTCAACATCCTTTCTTCGCAGGTCACAGATACTATATTTGTGTATCATCGAATAATTAATAAACATGCATACCACTGCTAGCCGAGGAATTAAACAGACAGCAACCTTACAACAAAACTCACACCAATTTCACAGGCTTTTGATTTTCACATCAATGGTTCACATGGTATTCATAAACTCGAAATGGTTATTTCAACCCATCCATTCCTGGAATGTATCCAATCTCCATGGCGACCGACTAAATTCCCAAGAGAGCTGAAGATTGGAGTGGTGGCAAAAACATTTGCTTACCTTGCCCACAAATCCCAGAACGACAGATTCAGAGCCCGTCAGGAATGGCCTTGAAAACAGACAGTATTCACAATACTGATACACGTTCTTTTACTCTCCATCGAGCTCTTAGATTCTGGTGGGAAGCATGATCCCCAAGGGTATGTCATTCAACAACCTTGTTAGAACAGATCGTCCTTTCAAACCCTAACTAATGAAAAATATTTACCTGTCTCGTTCTGATCCTTGTATAGGGCGCATACAAGAGCACAAGATCGAATGATCACAGAACAATCTATTGACATGCATATATACAGTCAATCTGCCTATGATAAACCGCTAATAGCTAAGCGTGTCTTCATGTACAGATACTGATGGCTTCATGAGCCGAACATTTGGCTTCCAACGGAACTTCAGGCTTCCCTGCTTCAGGCAAACACGTCTCATGTGGGCAGGGCCTTGCGAAGAATTTGGGGACCTTGTCCCCAGGCATAATAACAGGCAAACCACACTCTTTCCCCAATTTCTCGACCTGCAAAAAACACACACAGGATCATTCTTAGCTCAAGTTTACAATATATGAAGAAATCAATTCCAGGTCCTCAGGAAGATGTTAAGATGCGATTGGCATAGAGAGCGCTCCTACCTTGCGATCAGAAGTTGCCTTGCCCGGCGATGACGCGATGGAGATCACAGTATGTTCGCCCTCTTGGAACATGGCAGGATGCCGAGACCGGAGGAGGGAGCGGAGCTTGTCCCAGTGGTAGCAACATGAGAACATGCCACTGAGGGAGAATATCACAAGGAGCAGCAGGGCAGTTCCCAAGGGAAACCCCAGCGTCGGCCTAGAGGAATGCTCGATTGGCAACGTCATGGATGGAGCAGGTGTCGGATCTTGTAGCCTGTTCATTTGCATAACTCTGCCTATCTGGTTAAGAGCCCAGACTTGCGAGCTGAGGAGATTGGGTATATATATACCTGGAAGGTACCTTGCGGAGCTGCACTTGCACGTACAAGGGATGATGAGAAGTGGACTGACTTGCACGATCAGGTAGGCAGAACCATCCGTGGTACTGGCCAGTGCTGTGGTCCACATGCATCTCCTGGTGGTAGTGCTTGCTTGACGCTAATCTCACTTTCTGTCTATTCCAAGAAAAAGTTGTTAAATCATATGAAATACACTTTTGGAGGGTGGGAAGAAAGGTACCCAAGGAGCTGACACGTTCGCTCTTCTGGATAAAAGTTTCAGGTATGTCCCCAAGGATATGTTTATTAGGTACAAAGAAAAATGAATACCAATGCACCAAAGAGCTTTAGCTTAAATGGAAAAGGATAGCAGGTTCAGACAGGCAAAGTGGCAATATAAGGCTCCTCATCATACAGGTTATATGAATGAAACATAACTCACGGAACTCTAAGGGGTGTAACAGCAATATATATGACATTCCTGGAAGGAACAAAGAACTTTAACTAAGTAAAAAGTTTGGAAGGAATTCATGGACCCAAACTGGCTAGATATCTCGATCAAGTTAACACAAGTTGGCATACAACAGAAAATCTACAGCGCAAAAGGTGCAGGACAGAAGAGATGAGAATGAAGTATTTTCGCTAGTGTGCATCATCATTACACTTTTGAAAAGTATATGCTTTTCCACACATAAAGGGCCAACAAATCGAGTATCCTTGATGCAATCCACACGTGTACGGATGTTACATATGCAAAGTTATCAAGGAAATATGTCTGCTAATCTTAGAAAACAAATATGCTTGCTAGCTATTACCTTACTAAGCCTAGAAGCTAGGCTTAAAGAAAGCAAATCAAAGAGTTGGACAGTTTCAAAACTCTACAAGAGAAGCAGAGCACATATTGCAAAAGAACAGTAATAAAATATAAATGCATACTACTAAGCAGTCCAGCACAAAGCAAATTGTTCTTAGGCTGTACCATTTCCAACTAAAATGAGCACACACCAAAGGGATGTTTTGTTTTCAGAAGCATAGTGACACACTTTCGAGCTATGCTCAACTGTTCAAGAAAGATGAGCAAATCTGATACACCTGTTCCCCCACTTAGGGGCTCCCAAATGAATAAATAACAACAGATATAACACCAGTTGAATTTACATACACGCCAGTGCCTCAGTGCGCTCCCTAGAACAGATGCTCTTTCTTCAATGGTTCATGACCTATATAATCAGCATGGTTGCACTATCCATATATTTGAAGCAGATTTCAGTGCAGAAAAAGTATTGATGGAAACAAGCAAATTTGGTGATCGAAACAAGCAGTAGAAAGGACCACAAATTTGAGCGTCCAGTGAAGAAAAAAGTGGTCCATAGCATTATCAGGGAATGTGTATGATGAAAGATCTTGGTCCAGCTTATGAAAGAAAAATAAATGGAATTCATGTGGTAAAGATAACTATCGGCATTGCAGCAATCTCCAGTTTTCCACCGCAGAAGGCAAACAGGATCTGTTGGAGAAATTAGGTCAAAAGAATTACTTACACGTCAGCCAATCAGCTACCTGAAATGGGGCCTAGCGCCACTAACAATAGTGATCCACACTAGCCCACCTACAATGCTAAAACAGAGCTATTTGAGAGGGACCTCTCGTATAGGATGTTAGGTAAGTGTACTTCCAGGTAACTACAGAATCCATATGATTCGTATCACTCACTAGTCATTATAAATCAAGGTTAAGGGCAACAGTTATTGGTACACAACATTCAGCTTCTTACTATTGGACAAATTAATGTAGCATCCCAATTACTGCATCACCCATGTTAACATCATCTTATTATTTCAAAAGAATCGCAATACCTGATGTTACTGTCATGTCTTAATTGAAGCTACTCAACATTCAGCTTCTTACTATTGGACAAATTAATGTAGCATCCCAATTACTGCATCACCCATGTTAACATCATCTTATTATTTCAAAAGAATCGCAATACCTGATGTTACTGTCATGTCTTGTCATGTCTTAATTGAAGCTACTCAAAGAGTTGCTACCGCTATTTTTCCCAATAAATACAGCAATTTCTTGTTTATATCTAATTATTTAATTTACTTCAAATCCTTGATCATTAAAATAATAGTTTAGCAAAGTTTTTTTTTTCCAGATCATACAGACTCATCTCAAATTCTCAATCTATAATCAACATATGTATAGGATAGTAAAAGCAATTGATTGCCACAGACATGAAAAAAAATGTGAACAGATGTACAAATGGGAAATAGTACGATCAACATATAGAATAGGATATCATAATGTGCTGCATATGAAGACTTCAGATTCATACTTTGGTATTAGCATGAAGGTAGAGATGATAAATAGTATAAGAACCCTTTTTGCAAGCACTTGCTTTAATCCAAGTGTTTAAGAAATAGTCACCGGCCTTGGATCAACGCCCAGATACTTATGGATTCAGGTGGTTGGTGTTGATCCAAGGGCCTAGGGTTGTGATTGAAAAGTTGTTTAAAGCACTTGAGAATAGCCGGATCCTTTTTCAAAAAGGACATATGCATACCAAAAAAAAATATCTTGCTATTTTCGCACCTCATATACGGATGAACTGATCTAATGTAAGTGTACTGTGAGAGCATCCTCTGTGATAATTTATTTGAAACACTAGATCAGATGGATGAAAGATAGCAGGGAAGATACTAAGGATCTTGCTTAATTCGCCAACTTTGACCAACCATGTTTATACCATTTTTCTAATTGGGCATGCTTTCGGTAAAGTTGCGTGAAAGTTAGCAACATGTGCAATATCAGCTACAGGTTTTCGAAGTTCAATTATAAGTCAAAGTTAGTTTCCCAGTCCATAGAAATTGACCTAATAAAATACTAATTTTTAACTTCAGAAGAAGAAACCAACAAATTCAGTAGGCAAATGTGAATATTAACCTTAGTGCCTTTCTATCTGTTGACTGAATAGGGCTGCAAAGACTATTTTCGACTGATCATCATGTGGGAAAGGATGCTTGTAGAAACTTTCATGGATTTTCCAGCAGTCAGCTGAATTCAGTAAAGTTAATGCTGACCGATTGCAACGAGGAATATGAAAACCAACACGTACAGAAATTTAGAGCTAAGTGATTGGCCACAGTACTATTCTCTACTGTTAACTGAAATGAATTACAATTTACCATGTGTGCTGATGATGGGAAATGATGTTGCCAGAAAGGAAATAGACTGAGTACAACCATTGAACAGAGTTTTTGGCTGACAAAAATATATTTGAGCTTGTATTTCAAGAGTATAAGTCCACACATATCATATTGAAGACATCAGAAATGTATGAATAATATGGTACAAAGTAAACTGCTTCAATTAAACTTTGGGAGTTGACACTCGGTATCAGTCTCAAGTCTCAACCTAGTTCCATGTATAATTAAAATGTTTAACATGGTTGTGATCGACAATTAGTAACCAAACCTATGAAACTTATGATGTAATAAATGGTGGGAGCACTAATCTCAAGTCTTGGAACATGAGCCGAATTCAGATTGATCTGGGGCCTCAGAAAAGTGTTGGCTGATGTATGCACCTGATTCGCTCCATCGCCAGAAGAAAATTTCATGTTTCTGCAGGATTTACAGACTACAGTTAACCATTTCACCACATAAATGTTTCTGCTACATTTACGATCAGTTAATTTTACAGTCATGTCAAACAATACATACGGTATCTTTCTGATAGATGTGGAATTGGGACCCTGGGCAAGCAGATTTTTTTTCCCGAAATGTTACGACTAACAGTTGAGTTTCAAGCAAACAAATGGAAAAATAAAAGGAGAGTAGCTTTTCTCATTTACCTTTCCATGCACAAATGACCATTGCATCTGAATAAACTTTGCTATGAACCAGTGCCCAGTGATGACACTTCTCAAATGTGTGCCTGATATTTCATAAAAAGGGCACTGCAGAAAATCAAACGGACAGTCCCTTTATGCTTTGACTGATAGCAAAGCAGCTATAACCATAGCTCAGTTGGCATTGACAACTAATCATCAGGGGAGAAAAAAATTGGCAGGACATTGCACTAGCAACTTGACTTGCGATGTATCATCCAACTGCTACCAGGCAGTCTCTGCACACCTCGCTGCTCCATATCCCTTCTCACCCTCTCTGCATCCTCGTGCATGCCACGACCTGAATATATGTTTGCAAGCGAAACGAAATTTCCTGCATTCTCTGGTTCAATCTCAAACAAGGCTCTCCCTGCAACTTCTGCCAACCCCACCTCCCCATATTTCCTGCAAGCAGCAAGAAGTGCCCCCCAGGCTTTTTCTGTAACCTTTACCGGCATTGTCTGTATAAGGTCATAAGCTTGATGCAGCCGCCCTGCCCGGCCCAAGACATCAACCAAGCACGAATAGTGATCTCTGCATGCCTCCACTCCATACCTCTTTGTCAACACATCAAAATACTGCAACGCATCATCTGCTAGACCAGAATGGGCGCAGGCCGCCAGCAAACTAAGGAACATGATACTGTCAGGCCGAACATCGTCTTGATCCTTCATGTGTCTGAAAAGCGAAATTGCAACCTCCGCACGGCCATGGAAAGCGTAGGCTGAAACAAGAGAGCTCCAAACAACCACATCACGATCCTGAACCTGGTCGAAAACCCTCTGTGCGCCAGCTAGTGAACCGCAGCGCCCATATGCTTCGATGAGGGAGCTGCCAATGTGGGATCTCGCAGACATGCCATGCCGCACCGCAAAGCCGTGTACCTCCTTGATTGATGTCAGCGCGCCCATTGCGGTGCACGCAGGGACGAGCGCCAGCAGTGTGATGAAGGTGGGCGCGACACCCACTCTTCGCATATGTCGGTAGACCTCGATGGCTCGGGTTGGATGTTCCCCAGACTCCGCAACCGCAGCAATCACAGCGTTGAAGCAGGAAGCGGTCGGGGCGACGTCCATGGAGTCGAGCGCGCTCGCCGCCGCAGCGAGGTCACCGGCCCGGACGTGGACGGTAATCATGGCGCTCCAGACAACGGCATTGCGAGCGGGCAATTCGTCGAACAGGCGGCGGGCGAGTTCGTGGGAAGCGCCGGCACCGGCGCCGTAGGAGGCGATGAGGGCGGAGGAGAGGAAGGGGTTGGATAGGAGGCCGCACTTGGCGGCAAGCGCGTGGAAGGAGGTAGCGGCGCTGGGAACGCGGAGGGCGGTGGCGGACTTGAGGGCGAGTGGGAAGACGTGAGCGAAGGAGGGGTCTCTGAGCGGCGGGAGATCGGGGGCGGAAAGCATGCGGGAGAAGAGCGAGAGCGCGTCGCGGTGGCGGCCGGCGTTCACGTGGGTGGTCAGCAGCTTCGTCACCGACGCAAGGCGGCGGTGGCAGGAGGACATCGAGCTGGCCGTGGAGGCCACGATGACGGCGCGTTGGATGGTAGCTTTGGAGTTTGGAGTATTTCAATGTGCTCTAGAGTACACACTTGGTGGGGTTTTTTGTTCAGAAACAAATACGGTCCAAAATTTCTTACTTTCAGCTCGTTTCTCTCAATGTGTCAGCGATTTAATTTTAAAAAACTACAGGTTAGATATCCTGTGAACGCGCTGTAAACTTCGAGCATCAACACGGATCAAAATTTAAAAGAAAACTCGAGATTTGAGCATGATAAGACTTGAAAAAAAAAACAAGTGAAATTCAGATCAGATCGCTGAAACAGGAGATGAAAATAAGATCGCGGAAAGTTGAAACAACATAATCGGAGTACAAACAAACAAAGGACCATCACAGCCACAATGTTAAGAGCCCATTTCTTGCACCATTCTGCAATTACAACGATCCATACAATTCTCAACTCTGGCTGGAAGAGTTTCCTAGACTACACTGATACCATGAACGAGTACCAGCCTACCAGGTCAGAAGTTAACCATTGGAAGAACAAGTTTCAGAAACATGAGGTGGAGACACTACTAATCTGTTGTTATGCACAATAACTCTCATCTAGCCTGTATAAATACACAAGAACATTGGCTTGTACGTTCACGCAATTTGAGCAGATAAACAAAGCGCCGCCTCTCACATCTGTCGCAGCCTCAGATCATCATTGGACCACACCAAACCTTGCACCACCAGCAACCCCAGCATTGGGTGCCTGTGCCACAACAACATTGTCATCAGCAAACAGCGCCTTGATGAATGATGGAGTCTTCAGGGGGCGACGCCCAGTCATCCTTGGGTAAACATCTTCCAGAAAGTAGTACACATGTCCAGCAATCATACCCTGCAAAGAAATGGGATCTCAGTTAAGCATAATGAAGATGACAGAACATATGATACAGGCAAACTACACAGGGTTCCTCACATGTGTAACTCAATTGAAGTTCATGATTGAGAACAATGCAACAATTTGAATCAAGATGACAGTAGCAAGAGGTAAATCTAGTGAGAGCTGTAGCTCTACTTTCCTAGCATCAATGTAAGACCTTGTGTCACATTGATTTAGTTTTCTGATCCCAACCCATGCAGAAAAAAGGAAAGGCTGTACTGCACAGACCTTTCTTCTAACAAGCTGAACAAGCTTCAACAGCAACTACTGGCAACAGGAGTTGTGCAGAAAAATTCAGAATTGAGATGGATCCAAACATTTAAAGCTTCAGAAGTAAAATCTAACATATTGCACATTTTGCAGGTAGGAAATGTCAAACCAAAGTCACATATTATGCAAGAACATACTCTCAACTACATTCATGTGGTCAGGTGGTGGGTGATAGAAAATAGGGAAAATAAGTACTATTCCTATAAACTTGCATGAGAAAAAATAATTCGTCAAGAAAATATTTTCCCTACAAGATTTGATGGTCAAATTTCATCACTGCAATAGTTACTATAAATTCGTCTGAATAAGAAGAGACATACCAAGAGATCCACCCATGTGCTGCTTCCAACAAGGATAGAGAACCCCAAAAGGACCTGCAATTCAACCAAAAACCATTAAGACAATGACCATGTTCTGGTTGGAGTTGAAATCTCACCAAATTAAACTATTTTACAAAGCTGTTCTTTAAAAGACAAATTAATAGTCCTCCCTCAGTTTGACAAGTCCTCCTAACCTGAAACCCATTGTGCATTTCTATGTCAAGCTACCCCATTTTCCTATAATGATTTCCAAAACGTATTACTCCTATGAGCATATTCCTCCTAAATCAAATAAATTAAGAGGTTATCCCCATTTATTGCGTCCCTCAGGCACTCTAGAACAAATGGATAGCATAGTAAAGTACAGACACTTCTTTCCATAAAATTTCTATGTAAGTTCAGTGTGCCTGTGCCAAAAGAATACTCAAATTGCGAAGCAAAACTAGTATTTCATAATGAAAGAAACAGAACATTCAAATAAAAACAAAAACCATCAGTAAGCTAGATTTCACAATTTATGCAGCATTCAGGCGTGACAAAGATACTAAATTTCATACAGATAATATCATCATAAAAATAATTTAAGACAGGTGGGCTGAAGCAGCGATGTGGCATTCAGGAAGTGGAGCAGAACACTTACCCAAGGTAAGTAAGCAGCAGTAAAGGTGAACAGGCCCAAAAAGCTCATATGGATGAAGGGGTTGTGCTTGCTCCAGACATAAACCTGCCATCACATATCAAAAGTTAAGAGTTATTACTACTGTTCTGCATCAGAATCCCCATACAGAAGACTTTTAATGTAAGAATTTGCTCGAATGTGCTCTAGTTATTGAATTGAGAACCTTCTATAAAAGTTATAAACAACTGTAATCCCGTACCATCATGAACGTCAATGAATTGCTCAAGAACAGAATCCTGGCAAATGTCTCAGAAATATAAGGAATCATCCCTCCGATGAGAACAATGCCAGTTAGGATAGTAGCACCAAACAAGAGCATGTAGAAAAAGTCAGCAGTTCTTCCTCTAAACGAGTTCTCCTCAAGAAGCTTGCAGTATCGTGCAAGAAAAAACATGTGGAACAGGAAATCCAAGTCTGCATAAGAGAGTAAAATTTAAGTAAGAGTGAGCGGGATATGCAGAAAAAATATAAGAGATGCTAGTCTAACAGTAATTACAGCTTACAAGTCTGGAAATAGTACACAAGTACATATGCAACAATCCAAGAATAGAAAGCATTCCCTGCTGTTTTATAAGCACAATCATAAATAAAATATGTAAATTGTGCACCACATGCACAAGCTCTTAATAAGGCATGGCATGTAAAAGCAGAACATGTCACAAAATTAAAACTGATGGCACCGAATCAGGTTCACATTAAAAAGGCTCAACGGACCAGGGGAGGGGGCTCTTCCAACTCAGTGCAAAGCTTAGAGGTTGAGGTTAGAAACCTAGCAATTGTTTTGCTGGTGAGTTTACATAGGCTAGCAGAAGAGGACAAATAAAACCGGTCGACGTCCTTTCTAGTCAAAATTGTCGTTATGCACAATTGCACACGCACTGCTCCTAAAAAAATAAATGGATGGAATGCTGTAAGGCGCACGGTACTTCATCATTGGATGAGCATAATGCTTCCATCCTAACATTGCCGGAGCATCCTAGGAACCAACGCAACGTAAGGGTCTACTATGTCGTATACAAGAAAACAGAGCACATACTAGTAACAGAATAACTGCCAACCCGCACGACCAGTCTGGTAAACTTGTACGGCAGCTACAACATGGCTGACTAAATGGCTACCCGTTACTGATTTCCATAGCCATGTATAGAATGCATTAAATGTATATAGTAGTGTGGCTAATGCTGTGGCATTTACACATCAAATCAACACATCTCCACTCACATTTGAAAACAGGTATCCCCTGCAGCAAGCGCTGAAGCGCATCTATACCACTCTACCCAACATGTAGTTCAGAAGACGTCACATGACCTTGCACTTGCAGGCTAGGGTAAAGGTAAGGATCACATACCCATCTTGCGGAAGTAGAGGAAGTTGGTGACGAGGCGCCAGATCTCGTACTGCTGCACCACGAGCTTCGGGTTCAGGTACAGGTGGTACGGCGAAATGATCTGCGCAGGCGAGCAAACATGTCCATTAGGCACAGGGGATGAGCACAGGAGCAGATAAACAGGTGCCAAATCACGCGATTAGAGATCCTAGCAACATAGCTAGAGGAGAATCTCCTAATCGTGGGAGAGGGGGAGGCCGGGAGAGACGATACCTCAAGGGTGCAGCCGACGGTGGTGACGACGGCGGCGGTGAGGTAGGAGCGCGTGATGATGGGCATCTGCCGGTACCACTCCTCCACCGCCTGCGCCATCTCCCGCGGAAGCGAAACCCTAGGTCTCCCTCACTCTCGTAAACCCTAATCGGCCCCAATCGGTGATCAATCAAATCGAAGAGCGATCGGAGTCGGAGCAGAGGCGGAGGCGAAGGCGAGGAAGGGGATGGAGATGGGTTCGCAGTTGGCTTCCCTTTCCGTGAGGACGGAGGAGGCGACGTGGTCTTAATCCTTTCCCAATGGCTGCGGGCGTGTCACTGACCTGTGGGCCGCCCCGGGCAGGAATCTGCGAGCCTGGCAGATGCGTCGGTCGTAGTGACGTCTGCCTCCCAATGGAAGGGCGCCACGTCCGAGGTACACGTCGGATCGCGATGTGGGGATGGCCCGGCGGTCGAGAATGCCCTCCACGGTGGCCGCTGGCCACCGGTTACAGACACGCCGGCAGCGCCCTCGCTCTCTGTTCTTCCCTGTTTACGGCCCTCCTATCTGCAACGATTTTGATACTATTTTTTAATACTTTTTTGTAATAGTATAAGAAAACATTTGTGAGTATAAAAAAAATAAGTGTATGCCATATATTATTAGCTGCGCAACGTTCATGTTCGATTTATCTACCAATTATATTCTCGGATCCACCGCATACAATCTTCAAACCATTTATATTCTTGGATCTAGCGACATACTTCAAATTGAAAGTTCCAAAAATCTAAAGATTAGCATTACAATGATAACGGCTCCATATCAAATCACTAGACGAGAAAACAATTCAACATCACATTAAGGCACACCAAAAAAACAGCTAGGCAGTGTTTTATCAAAATGAAATGTTAAGGTAGTAGCACAAGCAGACAACGCCCAAGTTAGTAACGTTTCGTGAAAGAGAGATTCTATGAGACATGGTTTTGACTCTTGATCTAATGGCTAAGAAAATCAAATACAAAGTAGTCTCAAAATACATGTCTATTAAGATGTTCGCGCTTCACAGTTTTAATAGGATATTGTCTTATTCAAATCATAGTTTTAATGCATCATCTAATTTTTGTGACTATTTCACATAAGAAGTGTCTAAAGTAACACACTAAAAAAAATACTCCTATCTTATCTAAATTTGCAATAGAATGTAATTAGTTTGTCTCACTCTTTCTCTTCCACTAGAATGATTTCATATCTCACAGTTCAGCTCCCATCAGCTATTCTATTTTGTCATCTTACGCATGCTCAAATAGGTAAATTCGAGGCGTCTGATCTGGATCGTTTCAAAATTTGATTATAAAATCTCATTTCTTTTTCGAACCAATTTCCTCCGGTTGACTCCTCTCACGTCAACAAAGGGAAAGCATAAACGGAGACTTTCCTAATCCTCCGTCCGCGCGGCTCCGATAAATTTTGAACTCCCCCCTCGCTCTGCCACGCACCACCACCAGCCGCTTTCGAGCTCGCGGCGAGGGTTCGGGCGGCGGCGGCGGCGGGCGCGACATGGCCGGGAAGAAGGCCACCCCAGTAAAGCCCGCCCCTCCCTCCACCCAGCGCAACGGCAGCGCTACCCCCGTTTCTAAGGGCCGGCCAAAGCAAGCTTCGGCAGAGGCCTCAATCGCCAGCGCTAAGGCGCGCTCGGCACCGAAACCTAGCAAAATCATCAAGGAGAAGACGGCGGCCGCGAAGAAGAAGCGCGACAAGCCGGAGCCCAAAGAAGGCGGCAAGCGTAAGAAGGCGTCCGGCGACGCGGCGACGCCCGCGAAGAAGAGGAAGAAGGGCGACGGCGCGGAACCCAAATCCCAGAAGGAACCCAAGCCGGCGAAGCAGAGGAAGAAGGGGGACGGTCCGGAGCCCAAATCCCCGAAGGGACCCAAGTCGGTGAAGAAGCAGAAGCCATCCGGCAAGCCGAAGAAGCCCACGACGCCTGCGAAGAAGAAGCAGTCATCCGGTAAGCCGGAGAAGCCCGCAACGCCCCTGAAGAAGCAGCAGTCACCTGGCAAGCCGGAGAAGACCGCGACGCTCGCTAAGAAGCAGCAGTCACCCGGCAAGCCGGAGAAGCCCGCGCCCACGCCAAAGAAGCAGCAGTCCCCCGGCAAAGCGCGGAAGGCCGCGGCGATCGCGACCACTCCCACAAAGAAGAAGCAAGCCAAGGGCGAGAAGCCCACTCCCACCAAGAGGAAGCGCGGCGACGATGAGCCCCAGAAGGAGGCCAGGAGCCCGAAGAGAGCGTCCGGCGACGGGGAGGCACCCGCATCTACGCCCGTGAAGAAGAAGCGAAAGGACCAGAAGGCGGCTGCGGTCGACATGGGTTCGTGCAGCTTCCCGATGGCGAGGGTGCGGCAGCTGATGCGGGCCGAGGACGTTACCATCCGCGCATCCAATGAGGCTGTATTCCTCATCAATAAGGCATCGGTATGATCCCCTCCTCCACATTTCTTGTTTCTACTCTAAATGCAATGGGTTATGCTAGCAAATAGACAATGGAGGATTAAAGCATTGTATCAGTCTATCTGATTGTGATGGTTTAGGATCGTTTATCATTGAGTTAGTGAGATTTACTCTGGTGATGCCATCAGCGCCAGCAAGGTGTTCGATGAATTGTCTTAGACATTGTTAGTTGCAATCTCAAGAACATGTGCTCCCCCAATCACACCCTGCCCGATTTGTGTTTCACATCCTGCCCGATTTATGTTTCTGTACTGTGATTGGGTACACCAATACCATATATGAACATGTTGCCTTCAAACTTGCTAGTGGATTAATGAAGACCTTTCCTAGTGTGTCCTCACTGTTTTGCAGGGACTTATCTGAACACTGGTGCTGTACCGTTGTCTACCGCATTCTTGTATAGTGTGTACTGACACGTTTAGTTTAGGTTGAAACATTGGTGTCGATGTGCTGTACTGTTGTCTACTGATTCATGTGTAATGTGTACTGGCACATTAAGTTCATGTTACTACTTAGCTGCGGGATTTTATTAATTACATTTATTGGACTAGTAATTCTTGCTTATAGAGTGTACTTAAGGAGCTATGATGCTCTCCTGATAGAATGTCGGTTGCCCTGTGCGGGGCTTCCAGATTTATTGTCTACCACTTTTATACATTATTTACTGGCTGTCATGATGATAATCCATCTTTAGCTGATTTGATTCTCCACACAAAGCCCACTATCTAGTCTTTGATGCTGCTGGCATTTGTTCACTATATCCTTTCACAAATCATGGATTGAGTAGAAAACTCTATGGCAGTGTTTGGTTGAGGAATGATAATGTAAACGTAAACAGAATCAGGTCACGCCGTATTTTGGTGGTGTAAACGATGGTTACGTTATTTGTTTGGTTTCGTCAGGTAACGTTATCAGATATCGGCGCAGGGTTCCTGTCTTGCCCTTGCGGTGGAGAGAAGGACACCGTCACAGTACGGTATCTGATTGCCTGAGGTAGGAGCGGTATCAACTTCGTATACGGCGTAATGCGATTACGTGAGTGCCGAAACAAACACCGAGTAAAGGGACCTGTTACCGTACGTAATCGAGTCCCGTTACATTTACTCGAACCAAACGCTACCTATGATTTAGTTATTGAAGAAATTGGTTTAAGTTCCATTTCGTTGATAATTTACATTTACCCGCTGTAATCAGACATGAATCATAAGCTTAACTAGCTTAGTTAGCAGTTTCTAGCAAATAGGCATTGGAGGATTAAAGCATCTTTTTATCTAGCCAGTTTGCGAAAGGGCCTCTAGCTGGACTGGTTAGATGGTTTCAGTAGCACTCCTCGCGTCCTGGGTTCGACTCCCCGTGGGAGTGAATTTCAGGCCAGCCCAGGTCGTTGATCGTCTCACACGGGCAACGGTGCCGCTGTGTAAGGGTGGGGCGGAGGTTCGGGGATTTTCTCGCAAAAATGCTCGGGGGCTGTCTTAACCCCCGCAGGTCGAGTTTTTTATTACTCTGTGAGCAGCGGGTAGTAGGTTGGAGGTCTCGTGCGTGCGCCAATGGCTGTGCTTTGCTGTATAGAGGAAGAAGGTGCACTACGTTATCTACTGGTCTTCATGGTAATAAACCATATTTTGCACAGAATGGCCAGTATCTAGGCTTGATTCTGCTGGCATTTGTTGACCACATCTCCTTTCACAGTTCATAGACCGGTGGAAGTCTTCCTTATAGGTGCACCCAGCTGTAAGAGAGTAGAAGCAATCGGAGTAAATAAATCCCATAGTGAAATGAGCGTTAGATATTGACTAGACAAAACTAGCTAATACATGTAGTAGGGTAACTTTTCCTTTTTTCTCGGTTATGTGAAAAGGTAGAAAACTCACTACACTTTATAGGAAATGAACTACTCTTAATGCAAGCTAGTCAAGCTGGATGAGTTGTTAGGAATGGCTCAACCCAGGCAGCGCTAACCTTTCTTTCCCAGGCAAATCTCTCACTTCAATCTCTGCGACTTAGGTACAAGGACTAGATGATTGGGTCAAGCAATCATTTTCTACTCTGATGCTGTCATCCTTATGCAAACTTTAGTGTCTGGATTACTTAGGGAGCTAACCCCCTTGAAAAAATTATTGGTCTCAAGATGTAAGTGCTTTGTCTTAAGGGGATGGAGGGTCTGAGGGTACCAAAGAACAAGATTTTCTAGAGAGTACCTTAACATATAATCTGATAAAAGAATTAACTTCTTTATTATTTTTGGGGGAAGAAACAATGGTTGTACTTCTATTGCACCTTGGAACATGCATTTCTGTACCATTCCTTCGTTTGGGAATACCAAATACCTGCTGACATTTGGTGCTGAAATATTTCTGTAATTTCAACTGATATTGTAGTCATACTTGTAACTGCAGGAGTTATTCTTGGGGAAGTTTGCAGATGATGCTCATCGCAATGCCCTGAAGGATCGTAAGAAGTCAATTAGTTATGATAATCTTTGTAAGTTGGTCCTTGCTTTCTGTCAACTTACAGTTTTTCTTCATCGTCTATGGTTGAAAAACAAATTGAAGGTGAAAGTTGTGACTGTATCAAGTAAGAGTGGAAGAAATATGCAAAACAAGTACGTAGAAAACCCCAGATTGGTGAAACACAAATTGTATACTAAGACCTGAGTTCAGATTGATCTTCAAGGTTGCATCCAACTGTAGATTTGTTTAACCTGTCTTGTTGGAGGCTGCCTATATATTTTTATACTGTATGGATCTATAAAGACCATTTCCGGGGGGGGGGGGGGGGGGGGGGGGGGATCATGCTATTTTCCGCATGTGGTTAGAGGAACCTTTCTTTTTTAGTCAAGTATCGCTAGGCAGTAATAAAGGAAATCCATCAATGTAGAACTACAGACCAATAAACAACTTATAGATGCCAATCTATTGTATCCTTTTTTTGTTATTGGGGGGCTTAGTGCGTAGCTGTAAGTCTGTTAAAGCTTGTTCTAATTGGAAAATAGACCCTAAACATGATCATGTATTTCCAGGATCTCCATGCATTGAATACTAGTTCTATAGATAGATGGAATGAATTTAGCATCTTTCATCCTAGTCCTAGCTGTGCTCCCCTCGCGCTCATCTCGGAGTCGAACCTGTTTCCTTTTGGTTTTTGTAGTAAAACCTTTTGTTTTTATCCATCATCTGTTGGTGTATGAGTGTATCTGATGCCAAACCTCTGCTCTGAATTTTCAGCAACAGCTGTCTGCACTCAGAAGGGTTTCAAGTTTCTTTCAGGTAAATGCTCATCTTTTTCGTTTATTCGTTGGGAAACGTACACTGTTGCTTTGCTGTGTAATTTACGATGAACTGACCGATCCATTCTTGCAAATTCTTTCAGATTTTGTACCTCAGAGAGTTACAGCCGAGGATGCTTTGAAGGCAACGGCTGACAGCAAATTGTAAGCCGGTGATGCTAGAATTGCTAGTCCTCTGTTGAATCATGCTAGGTTTTTTTTGTTCAGCATGTGCAAGAAACCTGCAGTAGTGAATTCTATGGTAGATCCGTATCTGGCCCACAGCTTGGGCTTCCCGTCCTGGGATTCTGTACCAGCCCAGTCCACCATAGCTTAGGGTGGACTCGACTGCTGGGCTGATCATGTTGAGATATGCTTGAACTGACTCTGCAAATGAGATAGGCTTAGGACAAGAATAGGGGAGAACCAATCAAAGTTTGTGTGTATGTACGGTACGAATTTCTTCAGGATTATTGCTGCTTGAAGCTTTGGGGGTGTTTAGTTCCCTGAAAAAGGTGAAAAGGGAAGGTGAAAATGTCACATCGGACACTGTAGCGTACTGTAGCACTTTTCGTTTGTTTGTGGTAAATATTATCGTATCATAACCTAACTAGGCTCAAAAGATCCGTCTTGTCGTGTACATCAAAACCATGCAACTAGTTTTTTTATTTATCCATGTTTAGTGCTCCATGCATGAGGAGAGAGGTTTGATGTGATTTGATGGGATAGGTGAATAGTGAAGTTTGGAGAGAGAATTTTTCCCTTTTCAAGGGAACTAAACAGGGCCTTTGTTGTGAACTGCCGGAGAGTTGTTGCTACTGAGGCTGTGTTTCTTTTCAACGCGGAAATTTTTTTTCAAAGGGAATCTTACATGCATGGAGTACTAAATGAAGTTTATTTGCAAAACCCATGTAGTGATGAGTCTAACTTTGCGCGACGAATCTAATGAGCCTAATTAATCCATGTTTTGCTACAGTAACCATCCTCTAATCGTGCGGTCAAAGGCCTCATTAGATAGGTCTCGCGAAATAGTTCAATGTTGTGAAGATAATTTTTTAAACTGACTTTATTTAGTACCCTTAATTATTGGTGAAAAGGGTGGAAAAATATTTCCACCCGAAAAAACACGGCCTGAACTCTCTGAGGGGGTCGTCCAGGGAGTGGCAGGGAGTTATTACTGTGCAGCAGGTCTTTGCTGTGCTCAGAAAACAAACGAGTGAGACTGAATTCACACACCGTCGGCATTTCTGTTGGAGTATTACTTTGACCTCCGGTCCATTGCTCGCAAGCAAAAGAGACTGGCAGCTGTGTGTTCAATGCATTTCGGTGGCACTATGTTTGCGGTAGAATCAATGTACAGACAAGCGTGATTTCTGTCCAAGTGTCAACGCCTCGATGCCTGTGATGGTTGCTCGCAAAGATCCAAGTAGAGTAAGGATGCAGATTGACGTGTTCACCAGCGATTCGCCGTCGACGAGGCATCTCACGTGGTCCTGCTCCAATCCCTGACTTGCGGATGCCGCGAGAAGTTGCAACAAACAGTTGTAGAGGCCGACGCGATCCGGCCGGCCATTTGGTTAATGGTGTATACGGAGTACTATAGTAGTAAAGAAATCGTTGGAATTAAGTAAAGTATACCGTGCGTGGCTTAAGGAGGGGTGTTGCACAAAGTTGGGGCGTGAAATGACTGAAATTACGCGTTGATGTGGAGTCAACAGCAATCGGGCGAAAACGTTAACGTGCGCAAGAGCCAAACTTGTGATTGATGGTCGAAGAAGCCGTGATTTTGTTGGTTGCAATGAGCATGCTTTGACACAACACGCCAGTCAATTCGCAAACGACCAGGTTAGGCAGGGCGACCTGGCCGCATTATTCCGGAGGCCGGCCTGTCCGTCGCCCCCGTACGTTATATGTTTGGTGAACATCAGCGTCACTGTCCACTCATCCGTTAACATACATAAATGATGAACCGAATACAGGAGTACGTACTCACTAATTGTTTGGGTTTGTGGGAGTGACAACCAACAATTTCCTTCAGTCCGAAGGGTAGTAGTTGGGGATTCCATGGAGAACGGATGCAGAAAGTTCAGGAAGCATTGAGATGTCACTTGGTGTGCTCATGGCGCGCGCGCGTGATCCAACAAGGAACCGACGGGAGAAGGTGCATTGATGCAATAATAAAAATTAATTTAATTTAATTAAGCTCTTCTACCACCTACAGTAGATCTCAGTCAGGCGTCCAACAACCATGCACAGAGAGTGGAGGCAGGGAGATCTGAACACTGTCCATACCAATACACTTACAACAGCAGTAACAAGAATTGACAATGGTGTACCAGGAACAGACATATAATTGTGTACAAAAACGTATACCCGTATCAATATGTATAAGGGATTATTCATCTCATGGTCACCAAAGAATCAAAGTGTTACACCACCAATGGAAAAAAGAAATAATGAACACTCAATCTATCAGGCCGATCGATGAAGAACACGGATACATCGGACAACAACGGATGCATCTATCTCTCATTTCAAGTTTGTGCGCCACCTCGTCGTATATGATGATGAGGATTGCATTCGTACTCTACTAGTAGCAAGCTAGTGTGTGTAGTATGTATGATCTGAATATCTGATCCCCTGGCCATAGGCACCACCGGTGATTTTGTGGGAGCTGGCTGGCAAAATCAGACGAGCTCGAGGCGCGCGGCGTAGTCGGCGTACCTGGCCCGGCGGATGTTGGCCCTGCGCTTCCTCCATACGAAGCATCCCAGCCCGACGACCGCGGCGGCCGTGAAGGCGCCGACCACGACGCCGGCCTTCTTGCCGCCGTTCATCTCCTTCTCGTGGCCCTCGTCGTCCCCGGTGGCCTGCTCGGCGGTGGCGGTGGCGGCGGCCTTAATCTCCTCGGCGGCGGGTGCGGGCGCGGGGGAGGACTTGTGCTCGTCCTCGTCGGCTTCCTTGTTGTCGGAGGCGGGCGCGTGGTCAGCTTCCTTGTTGTCGGCGGCGGGTGCGGGCGCGGGCGCGGGAGTGGTGGAATGCAGCAGGGGCTTGTGAGGGAGGCTGGACGACGGCGCCTCCGCCGGCGAGTCGGAGGGGGACGCGACGGGGGAGGTCTCGGATACGGACAGAGCCGGCGGCGACGCGTGCGCGGTGGCGGCGTCTGCGGAGGCGGTAGGGGGCTGCGAGATAGGCGCGGATTCGGTGTCGGCGGCGGGCGGAGATGCGGATGCGGGAGTGTCGGAGACGGCGGGGCTGGCGGCCGGCTCCTGGGAGCGCGCCGCGGAGGCGAGGAGGAGCGGGACGAGGAGGAGGAGGAGGGCGGCGCGGGGCAATGCCGGCGCCATGGTGGACGGACTGGTGGTGTCTGGCTGCTGAGGCGGAGAAGGTGGCTGAAGCAGAGCAGAGGAGGGCAGATCTGCGGCGAGGCGAGGGCGGGTGTGGACCTCAGCTCTTGGTTGGTGACTCGACTCGGGGGTTGGGTTTATATACCTGGATGGATTGGAATGGGTGTGGGGGCGACGGCTGGCGTGGCGTGGCGGCGGGAGGTAGGAAAGGGTCGGAGACGCCTTCGCAGCACGCAAATGATTGAGTACAGGAGCTCTCAAGGTGAACCTAACTGCAAGTTTGGCGCAGGTTATTATGTCCTTCCAAACCTACTAATGCTGCTGTGTACCTGCCTAATTTTGGTGTTTGGAGAAGAGGTCGTTACGACCCCAACCATGACTCCATCATCATCTTCCTCCACAACCTTGACTCGACTAACAGAGTTCAGCTCACTCAACATCACATCCCGGCAGCCCCCAGGTGGTTACAAATTATTCCACTTCACAAAACGCTTTGGCACCGTGCCATACAACCGCCTCTGTCCGCACAATGCGCCTAACAAAACATGGCTTAAAATTGTCCTACTACAACACATTGAATTGCTACCCTCAAAGACCCATCGCGGTTCTATCTTGGACACCATGATCAATCAAGATAAGTTCCCTTTGTTCTAGGAAACACCAGCAGAATTTCAAAAAGAGAGAGAGAGAGAGAGCATAGCATCGACACGGTCCTGCCTGCTCTGCGCTCACTGACGATCAGTGCAAAGCCGCAGCCTGCTTCTTCTTCGGTTGCCCTCGTGTGCCTTTCCCTTTCTTCACCTCTGACGAGGCTGATGAAGCGCCGGCCTCCTGAATTGCTTCGGTGCTCTCAGTGTACGGGGCGTACAGAAATTTCTTTGCGTTGCCCACACGCACACATGTCAGCTTCACAACCCTCCTTCCCGTCATCCATTTCAGCAAGATCTTCATGTGAGTCTTGCTGTTCAGCCCACTAATGCCAGCATCCTGTTGCAAAATATAATGCCACATCAGTGTAACGCACTTGAGAACAAACATATAACTGTAGAAATCACCCGCGACACTTTCTCCAGCTCAGCTAACCTAAATCGGACAAGGGTAAATGGGGCAAGCCTTGAAGTCTAATCAAGATGAAAGTCTGGAAATTAAAGAGATGCAGCATGTGAGAATGAACAAAAAGATTGTAAATGAGAATGCAAAATATCAGGGATTTAGCCCAGCTGCATGCTGTCCATAAGGACAACTGAGGATTTCCAAAACATTCTGCGGATCCTTGGATCAGCCGAGTTAAGAAACATAAAGAACTACACTGCGCACCCAAGAACAAATGTAAGGGCCCAAGAATAGGTATTTGCCAAACTGATATATTATGTATCTATCCTTCTAAATCATCATCAGCTGCTTATGACAAAGTGAACAAAGTAACCCGAATTCAATAGCATACGTTTCCTGGTGGTACAACCCTGTTCATATGAACATATGTTCATTCAACTGAAAATAGATGGCATTGATTCCATTTAATCACAAGCTGACTGAATATTACCAATATGTATCATCAGTTGACTAATTTTTTAGCAGATCAAAGTATAATCAGGATAAATAAATTGATAACCAGCAAAAAATATTGCACATAAGACTGTAGCTTCCAAAAAGCTACACAAACCGTGGATTGGAATAAACACATAATAGTTGCAATTGCAAAGAGAATGCAATAAAACTGCGCTTTCAAAACCCCAAACTCAGAAGGTACTACACTCAAACTACCTGGGATTCCTCTCTAGCTGCCAGAATGGACTACGCTACGATCAACAGGTGGCTCGGTGCCACAGAAGAAGAACAACAACAGTCTGCAATCTGTTTTTACTACTTCATTCACTGCACAGTGCCTGCTATTTGTTTCCCCATATGCGACGAGTTATTAAAACAGGAAAGAAACTACCATTTCAGTGATCGTTCAGAGGCTAGGTTTCTAACTTGAAGGCGTCTAGTGTGCATACCACCGCTACTGGCTCGGAATGACGAACAGGGCAACAGGCCAAGGGACTTCCAGGTACTTGATGAAGGTTATTACATAGGGGGTAGCGGCGTACTAGAGTGTTGTCTGTTTACCTTGGCGTGGTTCCAGGTGTTGCCTACGGTGAGGGGCCCGTTGTCGGAGAGGATCTGGAGGAGGCGGCCGGAGATGGCGACGGCCTCCTCCTTGGGCACCTTGGGGTTGATCCGCCGCACGTCCACCGAGCGCTTCCTAGAGAAGTGCCGCCGGATCACCTCCCACGCGGCCCCTCCGAACCCACCGCCACCCCCGCCGCCGCCGCCGCCGCTTCGGAGGAACTGCATCACGCCGCCGCCGCCGCCGCGGTCGAGAGGAAGGATGCTGGCTGGGTTCTTCAGCTGAGGCTAAGCCCTCCACACCACCAGGCCGCAGAAGCAGCAAATGTGACCCACGAGATGCAGCAGCCCAGCTGGGCTAGAAATCTAGAATAAGGCCCGTGGATCATTGCATTTCGGCCCAACAGGTACTACCTCGGGCTCGGCCCGGCCTGGTCCATTCCATTCTCTCTCGTCGTCGTCGTCATCCAACAACTCACCCACCATCTCATTCTCATCTCTCTCCGCCACGGCGCCTCCGCGGCCGCCGGGCCAACCGCCGGCTCTGGTGGTGGCTGACCAGTGACGCCACCGCCGCCGCTTACTGACGAGGAGCATCGTCAGTTACAGGTCAGCACCCCGCAGCCGAACGCCTCTTCCTTCTTATGAATCTCTTGAGTTGCCTAGATGGAGAGGCAAGCTCGGCGGCGGCTGGCCATGGGAGGCCGCCTCCGAGCACCGTGGATCGCGGGAAAACGAGCTCAAGCCGACTGGATTTGTTTCCAATTAGCTTGGTTTACGTCGTCCGCGGATGAAGTGTTTTGAAATTTTGTCGAATTTTCTGAATTTTTGCAGCGCAGATGCTTGGTCAGTAGCCACCGGCCGCATATGTCAGCTCTCGCCTTGTGCGAGGGAACCGCCAAGTCGCCGTGCTGGTCGGAATGCTCTGGATCCCGCGTTCGGAGGGGAGCCGTTTGCTGCAGACAGGAGAGGGCAGCGGCCTTTTGCTGGCTGAGGGCATCTCCTTCTTTCCGCAGGAACTCAAGGTTCGTTCACATAATAATAACTGAAACAATGATCTGCAGCGTGTGTAATCGCGTCGACGTGGCCGGTGCATGTCTGACCAGACGCTTAGCGGATGCTTATGCTGAATATCCTGGTTCTCGTAATCAGACACAGATTGTTAGAGGCTTAGAGCGCAGTGTGTGTTTGTGTTTGTGGCTGCAATAGCTTTTGATTGGGAGTCGTAGCAATCAGTCTCTCTTGTCTTTCGCTGGTGAAAAGCTATGCAGTGTAGATACGCCACGCAATGTAAGTAGTATCACTGAGTCAAGACCGGAGAGTATGTACGTAGACACAGCAAGGAACCAAAACTTAGTTCCAAAGTTGGAATCCAATCTGTGCATTGCTCTATGCCTGTACACCTTATATACCTCATTTTCCACATTAGTTTCTTAGTTTGCCATATCTGTAGTTGTACACCTGGGCTAGAAAGATTCAAAATTATTCATGCCTTAACTAATAATAACTAGCAATACCTATGTGTCTGCTTTTGGCATTTTGCAAGTAGAGAATACTAAATGTACGATCTCAGACAGTTCACTGTTAATCGTACAGCTTAAGCAGCGATTGCTCACTCTTTAATGAAGCGCTCTCATTTTGTTCAGTTAGTCAATCTGCTGATCTGATTCAAAAAAAAAAAACACCACCTTTCTTTCAACAATGCCTTAGTGCATGTAAACAAGAAATGTTTCATTCTTCATGTAGGCAGATGCAATGGGCCATCAAGACTATGTCAGATGATAGTAGTGACCAATCCAGCAATAACACTCGCCTTTTCAGTGCAATTCAATCTTTTTGGGTCAAGTTTGCTGCCAAGCTGAAGAAAGTAAGGAGAGGGTTACCAGTGAAGATCCTATTCTTTCTGATTGGATTTTATTGTGCGACGGCCTTTGCTACTGTCATTGGGCAAACAGGTGACTGGGATATATTGTCAGCAGGAGTTGCTGTTGCCATTGTGGAGGGTATTGGCGCGCTGATGTATAGGGCTTCCTTTGCATTTCTTGGTAGGATCAGGAATATGATTACCATATTTAATTACTGGAAAGCTGGGCTTACACTTGGGCTGTTCTTGGATTCTTTTAAATATGAAGTGGATGAGTTTCTTGAATCATGTAATCCATTCAACTTCGAGGTTAATATATTTACTAGCCTTTGGTAGAGTTCTGTTACAAGTTTTGATATTATTTCTGCAATGGAACATGTTGATTTTCCAAGCATATTGCTTGAATCATTTATATTTTCTCTTCCATTTTTTATTCAGTTCTTTGTCATTTCAACTGCCTTTTTGTTTCATATATTCTGTCTGTCTTCCGTGAGCAAGTGTTAGCTACCAAGAAAGAAAAAAAATGGATCAAATTGTTTAATTAGCTGGAAACAAGTTGTTATCTTACAAGCAAAATTGTAGTGTACATAACATGACATGATTTTGTGCTGACATACTGGATGTACAAACATTCCAATCTGAATGGATGTTAATACTGTGCGCAGAGTCAGAATGTATACAATTACCCACCATTTCGCCACATGCATGATGTAGTCATTGGGCTAAATTCTTCAGATTGACCTTAATAAAGGTCTGTGTCCCTCGCGACGAGGCACGGTTTTTTGTTGTGTGACAGCCTCTGCGACTGTCATCGGGCAAACAGACTGGGATATATTGTCACACGGACTCTCCAGCTGCAACTTCTCTCTTCCCTTCCGATTGTTCCAAAATGCACATGGCGGCACCCATATCATCATCAGCATAAGTTTTGCGATCGTCGTTATAGTTGATGTCTTCTAGGATCCAAGGGCCAGGCAGTTTACTGTCCAAGTTGCAGCGTGTTAACATGATCCCTAGATGCTTGTTACAATGCCTCAACACCCACTCACTGCTCTCATGGTTGGATGATTCGTCAAGGATCCAGACTTTGAGGCAGCGATCGGGGTATATCATCTCCGCAAGGTATGGGCCCTTTTCAGATTTCCCCAATACAAGAGCAATTTGCCGTGAATTTATACCGGTACCAGGTGGCGGTTTGGTACCAAAGTCCGAAATCAATGCAAAACTAAAACAGCTGCGAATTGACCGTGCATGTCCCGAACTTAGAAGAAGATATATTGCATTGGATAACCAGAGACAATAAATTAATCAAGGCGCTCTAAGTTAACTTTTTTCTTGACGCATTAGCAAACCACGCACATATAAGAGATACATTTGTTAGGTTGCTGCACGAAATAAAAAAAGGCACTACTAATGGTTATTAGCTGGTGCGGGTTCGATCTGTGTGGCTCCAAAAGCAAATAGAAATAGGGTTGCGATGGTCGTTGCAAAGTAGCAGGAGGAACCGGACGCGAATGCATGAAGCAGGTGATAGCGATACTCTGCATTGACAAACGACTAGGGAGGCAGAGAGCCACTCTGGCTTTTCCTGGACGCATAAGCAAATGGAAAGGACCAAGATGCTGCAGCGAGCATGCAGGTTGCTGCACGAAATCGAAAAGACACAACAGTTAGCTGGTGTACATCTATCTATGTATCTGTCGCTCCTCCTTGGACCTTGATAGGATTATCCATGTCTGAAGCAAATAAAAAGCAGCAAGCAATCAAGCATGCAGCCCAAAATAAAGCTGCAGTAACACTAACCTCCAGAGAGTCCACAAGCCGAAGAAATGAACAAGCAAGACGACAAGAACACGAGAGTGGGGGTGTTTGGGCCGCAGAAACGAACCCTCGATCGTCAGTCAGATCCCTGTCGCGGGGGCATGCGTCTTGTCTTTGGCATCCATTTCTTTTTCAATGTTATCAACCGTACCCACAAGGCCGGAAACAAAGCTAGCCCGGTCTCATGATTCACACTCTATTCTACGTACTCCCGGCTGGAGTAAATTATTATTGGTATGGTACTCAATCAAGAAAGACCCAACGCGCGGCGCCCGGATTAATTATTTCTTCATCATCTCTGAGCTGCTTGATCGATGATGGCAACCCGGCTTGGATCGTCCGGATGCAATCCCAGTTAATAGTAGTACATATACGTACTAGCTGAAGCATCTAGTGGCCCGCCTGATGCGCTTGCTTGCCTTGCTGTCTGGTTCTTCGTTCGATCTCAACAACCTTCCGTTCCCTGTCCCGTCTTTAGTTTTTTCCTTGCATTTCATCCACGCTAGAATATCCGCGCAGCCGCAGCATCTATATAGCATATAGATAGGAACTCTTCCATCTCTACACTCCATGCACAAGGCTCTACTTCTTATTAATTCTTCCTTATAAGCTCATCTTCTTTACATAATCTAGATATATAGAGCAACACGTACTACCATCAGGCCGGCTAAACACAGAGCTAGTTACATAGTACATACTTGTAGTATATATCATCAACAGATCGATCGAATCGAATCGAAGAGCACGATACATAGAAATGGCGGGCAAGACCAAGACTGTGGTGGTTCTTGTGCAGGAGAACCGGTCCTTCGACCACATGCTCGGGTGGATGAAGAAATCCGTGAACCCTGACATCGACGGCGTCACCGGCGACGAGACCAACCTCGTGGACGCGTCCGACCCCTCCTCCCGCGCCGTCCGCTTCAGCGACGGCGCCCAGTACGTGGACCCCGACCCGGGCCACTCCATCCAGGCCATCTACGAGCAGGTCTACGGCGCCGCCTTCGTCGACGCCGCCGCCACGCCCATCACGCCGCCGGGCATCCCCGCGCCGCCCATGTCCGGCTTCGCGCAGCAGGCGGAGAAGGAGAAGCCCGGCATGGCGGAGACCGTCATGAGCGGGTTCCGCCCCGACGCCGTGCCCGTGTACCGCGAGCTCGTGGCGGCGTTCGCCGTGTGCGACCGGTGGTTCGCCTCCGCGCCGGCGTCGACGCAGCCCAACCGGCTGTTCGTGCACTCGGCGACGTCGCACGGCCTCGTCAGCAACGACGCCAAGCTGCTCGTCGCCGGCCTGCCGCAGAGGACCATCTTCGACAGCCTCCATGACCGGGGCTTCTCCTTCGGCATCTACTACCAGTACCCGCCGTCGACGCTCTTCTTCAGGAACCTTCGCCAGCTCAAGTACGCCGGCAGCTTCCACCCCTTCGACCTCGACTTCAGGCGCCATTGCCGCGAGGGCATGCTCCCCAACTACGTCGTCGTCGAGCAGCGCTACTTCGACCTCGGCGGCGTCCTCCCCGGCAACGACGACCACCCTTCGCACGACGTCGGCGAGGGCCAGCGCCTCGTCAGGGAGGTCTACGAGGCCCTGCGCTCCGGCCCGCAGTGGGAGGAGACGCTGCTCGTGATCACCTACGACGAGCACGGCGGCTTCTACGACCACGTCCCCACCCCCGCCGCCGGCGCCGGCGTGCCCAGCCCCGACGGCATCGCCAGCGCCGCCCCCTTCTTCTTCAACTTCGACCGCCTCGGCGTCCGCGTCCCGGCGCTCCTCGTCTCGCCGTGGATCGAGCCGGGGACGGTGCTGCACGGGCCGCCGCCGGCGGGGAGGCCACGCCCGACGTCGGAGTTCGAGCACTCCTCCATCCCGGCCACCGTCAAGAGGATCTTCGACCTCGACGGCTTCCTCACCGAGCGCGACGCGTGGGCAGGCACCTTCGACTGCGTCCTCACGCGCGACACGCCGCGGAAAGACTGCCCGCTCACCCTGCCGGAGCCGGTAAAGCTGCGGCGGGCGGCGGCGGCGGAGCACACGCCGCTGTCGGAGTTCCAGGAGGAGCTGGTGCAGCTCGCGGCGGCGCTCAACGGCGACCACGCCAAGGACTCGTACCCGCACGGGCTCGTCGAGGGCATGACGGTGGCGGAGGCGGCCACGTACTGCGTCGACGCCTTCAGGGCGTTCTTGGACGAGTGCGAACGCTGCAAAAGGTGCGGTGAGGACGGGTCCCACATCCCCACGCTGAAGCCGTCGTCGGAGAAGAAGAACAAGCAGAGCAGCAGTTTCGCGTCCAAGGTGCTGGCATGCCTCGCGTGTAGCCATTTCTCTTCCTAGGCTAGGCGTCACACTCTCATCAGTGATTCAGTGAACGAGATGGATTGCTTGTTGATAGGTTTACGTTGCATTGCAGCAGGGGAAGAGTAATGTGCAGAGCCTGATTGATTGATTTATAAGCTTGTATGTGTGTGGATTCTACAGCTAGTGTTGTGTACAGAGCTTGGTCCTGTTTAGTTCCCTTCAAATGTAAAAAACTCTCTCTCCAAACTTCACTATTCACCTATCATATTAAATCACATCAAATTTCTCTTCCCATGCATGTAACACTAAACGTGGGTAAATAAAAAAAGAGTAAAGTGTACGGCCGGTCCCTAAACTATCGCGGGTGTGTCATTCCGGTCCCTAAACTCTCAAATTGACCGTTTAGGTCCTCAAACTTGTTCGGCTGTGTCATTTCGGTCCCTAAACTCGTAAATCATCCGTTCAAGTTCTCAAACTTGTTCGGTTGTATCACATCGGTCCTCAAACTTGATTTTGAGTCTCATCTGGGCCAACACAGGGTGATCTAAAAACTGTATATCAAAAAATAATTTATATTTTTTTCATACAAACTCGAATGAAGACAAATTTTATATCAATATTATAGTCCTCAATGCGATCTACAACTTTGTAGTTGAAAAGTTTTTTATTTGAAGTCGTTTAATGTACCAAAATTTAATTTTAAATTTTAAATTTCAAATGATATAAATATACAACAATGTTTTGGCACCTAAACAGTTTACATTCAAAAACTTTTCAACTACAAAGTTGTAGATCGCGTTGAGGGCTACAATTTTGATATAAAGTTTGTCTTAATTCGAGTTCATATGAAAAAAGTATGAATTATTTTTTGATATAAAGTTTTTAGATCACCCTCTGGTGGCCCAGATGAGATTCAAAACCAAGTTTGAGAACTGATGTGATACAACCGAACAAGTTTGAGAACTTGAACGAATGATTTGCAAGTTTAGTGACCGAAATGACACACCCGAACAAGTTTGAGGATCTAAACGGTCAATTTGAGAGTTTAGGGACCGGGATGACACAACCGCGATAGTTTAGAGACCGACCATAAACTTTGATGGTTTTGATGTACACGACGAGACGAATCTTTTGAGCCTAGTTAGGTCATGGTAGGACAACGATTACCACAAACAAACGAAAAGTGCTACAGTACGCTACAATGTCTGACGTGACTTTTTCATGCTCCTTTTCACCCTCTTTTCAAGGAAAAACACCCCCTAAACAGGCTCCTTGTGTTGTTTGCTTCTGAATTCTTACAGTGCTATATATAGTTGATCGATGTGGCAGTTGCGCGCTTTTGTATTTGAAGTGTTGATATTGATCCCTATTGCATAACAAACATATCCACAGTAAACACATGGGAACAAAAGCAAATTTCAATAAACCCCAGTTCAGAAGGCAGGCAGACGCTTTGTTGTATCTGCTGTTAGAGGGCACTTGCACTGAACGTAACAGAAAAGAACAGCAATTGGAACAACCAAGCTAAAGTGATGGAAATCTGAGTGGACACGAAAAACACATGGCAAACCGACAAACAAGAAAATAGTATTCTCAGAGCAAGTTATTAATACGGAGTACTGCGTACATAGTAAATGTTAGTAGAAATTAGTACAATGTTACCAAGATGTTTCAGAGGGCAGGAGTACATAGGCTCAGAGCACTAATCATTCCTAGTTTTCAACAGCTGTGGTACAAGGCATTTGACTCGAAAAAACAGTTCTGCTCTACAAATCAGGACAAATGTTGAACTGGGAAATGTTGGACGAGTCTAAAGCATGATCTTGGCGCCTTCAGATCAAGAGGCTGAAAGTGGGATTGGTCTCACAGCACCCTCTATGCGACGGAAAGCAGTCTTGATCCGCTCTCTCAGTGTAGCATTTTCACATTCAACATCACCACTCCTCCCATCCAAGTGCGCCACATCTCCATCGACAGATATGACAAATTTCCCTTCCTCTCCAACTTTAACATCGCCAAAAAGCGACGCCATAAGAGAATAGACTACCTTCAGTGCTACCCTTTCCGTATCTTCCTTGGTCTTTGCTGCTTCTTCAACCGGAACAACTTTGGGACCTTCACGGCCTATGTTCAATACCACAGCCACCACAGAATCGGACACCATGTCACTGATGGGATCAGATGACCATTGCAGCGTAACATAGCTTTCTGAGTCGAGGCGAACAGTCACTCTTTCATGCACAATAAGTGCTGGAACATCAGATTCTTCGGTTGCTGACTCCACGCTCTCGTATATCTGCCTCAGCCTGTACTTTATGACTTCAAAAGAACCAGAATAAGGAACCGCGATGCGTTGAGTGATGTTAGCTGTAGACAACTGTGTGAACACTCGGAGATCTTCAGGAGCCATGATTTGATATGTGAATCCCTTCTTCACAAGTAAACCACCCGAAGACTCTCCACCTTCCGGTACGTTTTCTGCCAGCCTGCCAATAGTCTTGGCCATTTTCTCACAAGTGAAATACATCTCCACTGATTGGCAATTCTTTGGAGACACGATTTTCGTGTTTGTTCCATCAAACTGAGTAATAAGTTTCTGTTTAAGCCTTGACATTTCATTTGCTTCTCCATGTACAAGAATAATGTTGGGTGGCCGAAGTTCATCCAAAAAGTTGCTAGTCTGAGGGAAATCGGCATGGGCTGAGAAAGAGATATAGTGCACCTCCATATTAAGAGGAGCAGTGAGCCCATTAGCTAGCGTCACTTCTCTTGGCTCGTTGATAATGGTCTTTGCAAGGGTCCCCTCCACGACATAGCCTGGAATAACACAAGCATTCTTCTTATCCGTGCACCACTTATCAAAAAGCTGCCTAGAGAGACCACTCTGAAGACCACCTGGGCTAGCCATCACCACTGAAGGACCTACATCATGAAAGTTCTCGATGCTATTCAAGGACTCTATATGCTTGAAAACGAAGGGATTGGACTGCGCAAACTGGTTCCGAATCCTTTCATTCATGGAGTTTATGTATGTCTGGTAGACAGCCATGCACTTCTTTGCAAGAGGGGAGGCATAATAGATTGGAATCTTATGGAGCTCTGGGTGCTTGGACCAATACTCATCAAGGATAAGTAACAATTCTTGTGCTCTGCCAAGCGCAAATGCTGGGATAAGAACACGGCCCCCCTTTGAAACAGTCTTGTCGATGACATCAGTAAAGCGCTTCTCACGTACAATCCTGGGCTGATGTTGCTGTATGCCATAAGTCGACTCAATAATGCAGATATCTGGGGAGAACTGTGGGAGCTCAGCAGCTCGTAAGTGGCGGTCTTCTTCACGGGAGTAGTCACCGGTGTAAAGAATGCGCACGCCAGCAATATCCACCATGAACATGGCAGCACCAAGCACATGGCCAGCAGTGTAGCACCAGAAGCGTATGCCATTAACTTCCAATGTCTGGTGGAAATCAATAACCTGCGCAACACTTTTATTAGATTAATAAAATGTGCATTCTCTGAATAATATTGCATTTCAACTATCATGAGCAGAAAGTTGCATTTCCTTTAAAGAAGAAAAAATAGATGATGTTTGGCAAAAAAAAGTGAGCAGCTATGGATGCTGCACTAAGCAGAGCATCATAAGCAGTACCCCATTATAAGGATCGTTTGCCACTCAGAGCTGCTCCTAATGTAAGCATTTAAAAGGGTAAATAGGTGGTGCCATATTGGGGGGAAGTTAAACGTAGAGAGATCAAATATAATTTCACTACAGGGAAAAAAAACTATACACGACACACATAGAACATAATATATCTGTTGGCAAGTCACTAGCTAACCTCAATACATCATCGGCCACACCAAATATTTGTATCAAATATGCATGTATCTAAGCAACAGTTCTGTCTAGTGCTGTGAAAAGAGAAACAACTAACAGGCAAGGACATGACATACCTCGATTTTCTCCATGGAACGAGCAATGTCACTCTCATTATACAGCATATCCTCCACGGAAACTTTGCTGACTTTGACATAATCCGTAAGCAGCAGCTTGTAAATAGCCTTGGTGGCATGGGTCATAAACACCCTGCCCTTGAACGTAGTCTGCAGAGATTAAATTACCCAGGAAATTTCAGGCACCAGATAGCATCACAAAAACAGTCTTGCAGCACCGATAGAACAAATCTGTAGGGATTACCTTCTCCAGGAAGTAAGGCAGCGAGGCGGCATGGTCCAAGTGAAAGCTGCAATTCAAATTTCGCAAATTAGGCATGCGAGAGGCAAAGGGGAAAATAGTAGCCGAGTCAAGAGAGAGAGAGAGAGAGAGGGGGGGGGGGATTACTGGGTGATGAGGAGGACGTCTATGGTGGACGGATCGATCTCGTCGAAGTAGGGCAGCGCCGCCATGCCGGAGTAGGCCGGGTGGATACCGCAGTCGAACTAGCCGCATCGCAACAATAAAAGCAACAATCAGCAGCAGCAAGGAATAAAGAGCAGGTAGGGTTTGCAAGGGAGAGGGGATGGGGTGCTTACGAGGACGGTGCGGCCCTTGAAGGTCATGTGAACGCAGGAGCGGCCGACCTCGCTGCCGGCGCCCAGCGGCGTGATGATCATCTGGTCGCCCTCCCGCCCGCCGGAGGCCGGGCGCTTCCCCGCCAGTGAGCCGCTCGGTGCGGCGACGGACGCCATGGCTTTCCCTTCCTCTGTCTGCCGGAGGGATTCCGATTTTTTTTTCGATTTCCCAAAGATTTGATTGATTTGCCTGAATCTGCGAGGGGTTAGGGTTTTGTTGGGTGCGAAAGGCTCGTGGGCCTCCGATGCGGGCCGTAAATTGCCTGTGTGGGTCGGTTCACGCGATCAGCAGGCTTGACACTTGAGACAGCCCAGCCCGATCTTGATTTTATTCTTTTTTTGCTCACAGTTACGCACCGTTTGATCTCTTTCGGATGCAGAACGCCCCGTCCGATCCCTCCGCAAGACCGCAAGGGAAAAAATTATAACCCCGGAATACTTCACTCTTTGAACTGATTCAAAAAATAAAACTATAAACTGTATGTGTTAACCCCTTAAACTATATTGCTACATATCAATGTAAAAGCGAGATGAGAAAATAAGATTATTGTCTTATGAGCTAAATTTAGTAATATGAGTCCACTAGTCGATCATTATATGAGTTATTGTTATTGTGCAACTCATAATTTTTCTTTTTTATCTAAAAATTTAAAGACACGACATTACTATGAGCCAACAAAAAAGACAAACCATTATAAGAGTTATGTGTTAAGTCGATTGAAAATTTCGTGGCAATGCATAAGACCGCCTATTAGATCAAAGTATTTTGGTGTTATTTAATAAACGTCTTATGTATTGAGGCATAATCTTGAG
This sequence comes from Echinochloa phyllopogon, assembly GCA_033239725.1. NCBI lineage: Eukaryota > Viridiplantae > Streptophyta > Magnoliopsida > Poales > Poaceae > Echinochloa > Echinochloa phyllopogon. The sequence goes on along the minus strand of BTCW01000009.1, from coordinate 464,665 downwards.
ACCACTTAACAAAAAACACGTAGTATAGCTTGTTGTTTAGTTGTCTCATAATAATACCATAATCCTTAATTTATGGGTGAAAAAAAAGGAAATATTGTGAGGGAGCATAGCAGCAGCAACACGTACAGTGATGATGGAGTTGTCTCATTGTCCTAGATTTTAGCTGACGATGCGGTTGTTTTGCAAAACAACTACTTCTTTCTCTCACCTCCCTCTCCTCTCGTCTACACCATAAAAATTTCTATGTGGCGGTTGCATGAGACGACTTGGCTGCTTTAGATATGGTTTCCGCACATGGTTGCTGACCTGGACGACAACATTGCAATGTCTCGCATATTAGACCCACCATTTTTCCCCTCCCCCCTCCCTTTATTGTACCAGAGAGGATAAACATGCTACATAGGGATGGGGTGTCCAGGTATAGCAAAGGTGACTAGGCGGAACTTGAGTCCACGGTGATAGTTTTGGCCGCCAACATTCCCTCCCTATCTCATAATTGGATAAAACATATCCTCCAACATAGAGCATCTACAAGAGACTGGCAATAACCGTAGCAAAATTTAAAAATTAAGAGCATAGCTAACAAATAAAAAGCTTTCCAAAATCAAGGGTAAACCAACAGATTCTTTAAAACTGACGAACGTGGATGAAGAGTGCGTCTGGCTAGGCAAATATACCTAGCAAAGGGAAGGAGATAGATAGCATGGAAAGATAGCTATTCAGTTGGCTAGTTTGTTGGATGCAATTTTTTCTCTCTTTTTTTAAGCTAGCCAACAAGATATACAAGAGCTCTTGAAGATGCTCTTACAACATTCTTTGAAACTCATCCCTCAAGATTTCTGAGTGGTAGTTTTGATAAGACTGACCCACACAAAGAATTACGGGTGGTAGCCAAAACCTTAGGGCTGGTAACACGAAGTTGATAGTAGAGGGTACATTAATTGTTATCAGCATGCAATGCAAGTTTTTGTTTTGAGAAACATAGTACATAGAAGAAGTTTATCTACACGCATGCTTACTTGTCTTTATGAACACACACACACACTATTTAGCTACCTTTATGAACACCTGTGATAGACTGGATCAACAGATCTTGAGATTGATGAAGCCACCATATGTGTATTGTTGTTAACGGAAGCACGCCGCTTATCACTAAAAGAAATAGTGCCGGTTAATTTCTACAATAAATTTAGAAAATAGGGACACATGTGCGCCGAGTCGAGAACTCGGATATTGTTGAGCAAAAATCCTTACCAGATGAGTATAGGCTCGTTTTGCAGCCTATAGGTTGAAAATCGGTGGATTCTATTTCTATGTAAGAATAATATGGTTACAGTATTATTGATTTCTACAAGGTGAAACACGTTCAAGACTGTAAGGGTGACATAATATTGTGCCTGTTTTAAAATTATTAACAAGAATGCAAATGAGAGTGGATCCCACGTACGAGTCGTACGTCCAACACAGACGCTGGGTTGGAGCACTGTCGATCTGTAAAGAAGAGAGACACATACTCCTAGCTATATCGGCTGAGCGTGCAGTGCAGCAGCTGGTTGCGGGGCTTTGGACAAGAGAGACAGATCCTGGTGCCATGGCCGGCCGGGCGCGGCACCACCTGCGGCTGCACTACCTGCATCTGCTGATATCGCAGTAGGGCGGGGCAGATAGCAGGCAGGTGTTAGGGCGCGCGGAGCACCAAGACTGACATATTGCCATGTTTAGGACGCGGTCACGGCGTACGATTGCTTTGCATGGATATGCATGCAGGGATCGATCGAGTCGCTGCTGCTAGCTGCATGCTCAAAGCAAGGCACACCGTACCGTACCGGCTGGCCGGTCACACCGTCGTCGGTCCCGAACTCGGGAACGATCGAGATCCATCGATCGCCGTGCAAAAGCAAATATATGCTAGGTGTGGCTGGCTGCTGCAAAAGCAAATATAGTGTTAGCACAACTTAAAGGAGTTGGCCAGCTGAAAGCTAAGCAAGGCCGGCCGGGATGATGCTATTGCGCCTACGGCCGGCGACTTGGGTATGTACGGAGTACAGTGGTTGCTGCATGCTTCTTTCCTTCCTTCGATTCGATCCCCATGGCGATCGATGGATGGATCGGATCCCCATGCATATGCATATGCATATATGATCGATGCCAATGCCTCCCCCTACTAGCTAGCTCATTTGCTTTGCTTTGATGGATGAGCAAGGGCGGGCGGGATCGAGCGCGTGCGTGCGCGCATGCGTCCTGAATTCATGATGCCTGCCATTGCCGGCCGGCGTTCAATTCTCGTTCGTGCGCTAGCTGGTGTGCGTGTGGGTACTATACTAGTAACATGCATCATTGCGCCAGCTTGCTGTGCCGGCCGGCCGGGTTGGTCGTTGGCCGCTGGCCATGGCCGGAGAGCTAGCTCTAGTCACGGCCTCCTGTCCGAAGCAGCAGATAGATTCTTGAGCATTATTATGTCGGACGCGGAGGGGTATCGTATGTGCGTGCATTGGCCACCGCGCCGGCAGGCCGCGTTAGTTGTGTTCATCGTCGATCCGCTACGTAGGTACTGCCTGCGCTGCACTGCGCGGCGTGCCGGCCGGAGATTTGCCGTCCGTCCGTACCATGCCGGCCTGCGTCCCGTCACCTGCTGCCTGCCTGCCTTTACTTCCATCCATGCATCTCTCTCTAGCTAGCTACACGTACTACTCTACTGTACATGCATGCTCATGCTCGCTCCCGCGCTTACTTATTTCTAGCATGCGCGCGTCCACTCTAGGAGATTCAGATATACTCCGTATACTCCTTCTCTTCTCTTCTGTTTTACAGTATATGACACTGGTTAGCTCAAATTTAGCAACATCAGATAAAAAAAAAGATGCAAGTGTAGGATTATATATTAGGGTTATATTATAAGCTACTACATGAATATATGATCGATTCATGCATGGGGCGTGAAGTCCACGTCGTATTCATTCATCCAAGTGTGATTGATTGGCCTACTAATTATTAAGCCAACTCTTAGTGAAGACATGCATGATATGCCAACTTAAGCCTAAACCCATTACCATTAGTGGGGGTACGCGTGGTGCAAATGTACGTGAAATTAACACCCGGACGTACATATATACGACGACGATCCACGACAAAGTCGTTGGCAAAGTTAGGTATGTAGTGCACACATGCATGCACGTACGCACGCGTCAACAATAAGTGGTGAACAACCACTACTACTCCCCGTGGTAAAAAGTACAGGTTGTTTTTGAATCAGGATCATCAGCAGTGTATATATATGTACAATATACTAGGTTAAACTTTGACCAACAATTTGCATTAAAAAAATTACTATGTCGTATAATAAATCGATTGCACATCATGAATGTACCTTTCTCATGATGATCGAGTGTACTGTAATTAATATCAATGGTTATGCTATCAATCCACCGGCCTGTTTAATTCCTTCTACATATACTATAGTGATAGAGACTGACAGTCAAGGTTTTAAAAAAATACTAAGACTAACAGGATTGCTAAAACGACCGACTTATACACTCGTGACTGTGTGGATCGAGGAAGTACGCTCTCGATCACTTATATATCTATTTCGATATGCTTGTATATAAAGATAAAAATTTGAACTGAGACGTACATGAACCCTAGTAGATAATTAAAACAACCTGCGCGCGTTAATTCAGGATGGATGCATGTGATGTGAGGGAATATTAGTAATCAATTATACATGCATGTGGCTTTTGTGCATGCAAATGATAGTGCACTAGTATCATGCATCATCCGCCCCACCTGCTAATGATCGAGGCGAGCTCTGATGGAGCAGATGGCTGGCTCTGGCCTCATCTCCATCATATATATCGTCAAAGTTTCCCGCTATAGCCATCATGCGCGCACTTGATCGACCTTATTAACACTGTACATATATAGCGCAATTTCAAGTGGCACGCGCCAATTAAGCATGCACGACCGGCCTCTAGCTGCTCATGATCACCTCCTCCTGTTCTGAAACCATTCTGTCTACCTCTAATCTGGAGCTCCTCCATGGCGCTCCGGCTATTTGATGGATGAAGCAGCAATATCCATATAATCCACATGCTCCCACTACACCTGCACCTGATTGTATGGATTAAAAAAATTCCATATATATATTTGTATCCGCTAAAATAATAATATAGATAAGTAGATGTCCATATTTATATTCAATTTTAATATAAATAATAAATTTGCTTTATCTAAATCCTTTTTTTGTTATTTTTCTCTATTCAATTAGCAATGGAAAACTAACAGTAATTTTAATATTACTAATGTTGTACACCGTTTCAACTGTTTAAAAGTTATCTAAAATGACTAACGATATTAATATATTATTTATTAATGAAAAAAAGACGCAGAAGGCCCGGGCCTGCCTCTGCCTGCATGGTCTTTGTCTGCAATAACGGTACAGTGGTGCAGGCAGGCAGGCAGCTATACATGCTACTAGTAGGAGGAGCTAGCTAGGTAGCGGCCGACCAGACCAGAGCAGCTTGCAGCTGCCACACTGCTAGCCAACGCTCAGCCCGCAACAGGAACGAGAGATGTTTAGTTTCCCATCAAATCATCAAACTTCTTAAAATTTTCTCTCCAAACTTTACTATCCACCTATCACATCAAATCTCTCTCCTCGTGCATTAAACACTAAACGTGGGTAAATAAAAAAACTAATTACATGGTTTTGATGTACACGATGAGACGAATCTTTTGAGCCTAGTTAGATCATGGTAGGACAATGTTACCACAAACAAACGAAAAATGCTACACTGCGCTACAGTGTCGGATGTGACATTTTCACCAAACTTCTCCTTCCTCTTTTTGGAACTAAACACACCCGAGAGCATTCCATCACTTGATGAGCGCGCTGCACACCTACACCTAGCTAGCTGTGTTATCTTACTTTACTATATCATAGTCAAGCAGCAGAGCAAGCACCGCCGGCCCCACGCAGCTAGATATATACGGAGTACTCCGTAGTTGCTTCTTCTTCCCGGCCTGCTGCTGCTGCTAGCTGGGAGTAGTTGAGGGAGAGCAGTGCAGTGCCACCCCATCCATCTATCATCACTCTCAAAGCCACTGCATATGCACGCGCGCTAGCTCCTCATCAACAAGGAAGCTATAATAACAAGAGGTCATCGACCCCCGCGGGTACTGACCGAGCGAGCGAGCTGGGCTAGCTAGCTGCAGGGAGGAGGCAGGAACAACCAAGGGGATATATCGATCGAGCGATCAAGGCTAGCGTAGCAGCAGCAGCAGAGGAAGAAGAGATCGAAGAAGACGATGCTGGCCTGCATCGCCTGCGTCAAAGAAGAAGGCGGCGGCGGCCGGGAGCGAGATGACGGCGGCGCGCGCTCGGGGTCTGCCGGCGACACCCCGACCTGCAGGGACCCCGTCAAGTCCCTCACATCCCAGGTGCGTGCGTGCCTTCCTTCATCTCCCATATCCCCATCCACTCGCTCAATCTTGCTGCTCTTGCTCGTTGTTTAATTTCTTTCCCTCATCTCGCTCGCTCGCTAGCTCCTGCAACCGCTGCAGTCATGTCGTCGTCGTTCTTGAGCTGTTTATAACGTACTGTACTGTACCTGCTGGTGCTCGCAGTAGCAACAGACGTACGTGTACTGAGGGCCTGTTTAGTTCCCTCAAATTTTCAAAAATTCTCTCTCTAAACTTCACTATTCACTTATCACATCAAATCTCTCCTCATACATGGAGTACTAAACGTGGGTAAATAAAAAAACTAATCGCATATTTTTGATGTATACGACGATACGAATCTTTTAAGCCTAGTTAGGTCATGATAGGACAACGATTACCATAATAAAACGAAAAGTGCTACAGTGCGCTACAGTGTCCGATGTGACATTTTCACCGAACTTCTCCACCACTTTTTTGAACTAAACACACCGCGAGAGACGACAGTACATACAGTATGCTGCATGCGCCTACGTATCTTCTAGCTCCATCTCTCTCTTTCACTCTCAGCCAGGACAGGAGGAGATTCCTAGGATGTGTCCACATCCATCCATCCATCGATTGCAGTAGCGTACAGCGTACGGCTTCTGTGTGCATTATTATTGATGCCAACACATAGCTAGACCTGCATTCATATACGTACGTATGCCCATCCATTGTACAAATAATTAACGATGCATGAACTCTCATCAAACAGTAAAGCATTTCAAAGATTCAAATTTGCCTATCCCCTGTGGCCTTGTATATTTCTCTTCTTTGGGCTTTTTGGTCAGTAAAGTATGTAGACACATGCATGTTTCAGACGAGTGAGATTGATATAACGATACATGGATTCTTGCATTTGCTTTCTCGAAAGGAGAGATGGATTGGGGTTCAGTAGTGCAAACCTGCAACTGCAAAATGCAAAAGAGATCCTCTGGATGGATGGATGTGGATGTTGCGTTGCTGCTTTATCTGCGTTGCAACCGGAAGCAAGGCAAGAATCCTGGGATCATCAATTTATTTTAAATCCTGGATGCAAAAGAGGCCAGCAAACCAGGCCTGAAAAGATGCATGCGTCGCATGGTAGGAGAATCATCAAAGGGGAAAACTCAACTGTAGATGAAACATACAAGTGAGTATTTGTTGAAGCTGAAAAGAGGATAAAGTAAAGTGAACATTGCCAGAGAATCCATCCTTGTTTTAAGTGGCCCTAACTGTACCTTCCAAACAAACCTGCTCCTCTGCTTTTTTTCCCCCTTCACTCCATGGTAGAATAAAAGGTTTACCACACACATATATCATCAAGTGTTACCACACACATATATCATCAAGTGTGAAAACTACTATCAGTCTTCTACAGTACTCATGTAGCCATGTGTGAGTGTGAGCAAAATGACATTCTGAGGTCTGAACTGATTAGGTATAGGCCAAATAGTAGACGTAGGATGCAAGACAATATTTGAAAACATGTCATCTCCTGGCTCCTAAAGAGGTAACACAAGCATTCATATTTTGACCAGAACCACCGCAACATATAGAAGCTCCACTGGCACAGTGACTGTAAAATGCGGCGTTCAATGGTAGTCAAAGATTAGCCTAGCCTAGACCTAATGGGTAATGCAGATAAGTGCAAATTGTTAGGTTAACAGCAACGAAAGTAGGTCCAATATGTTCAAGTCCTTCTTCAACCAATGATCTATAGTAGATGAGAATGCAGACAGTTGATCGGCCAGCAGTAGTACAGATGACCGGCCCAAAAACTTGAAGAAGAACACTGAATCTTGCTGGAGACCAGCCAGTTTTGTCTGCCTTCCAGTCCAGTAAAATTCACACCTGTCCATATATGAGCCAAGGTCCAAAGCAGTGCAAAAATCATTCGAAATGTATCGTCCATAATCTTTTGAAATCATTGAATTCTGAAGAACGCAATTTCTCTGAATTTCCAAAGCCTGATGCTAACATGCTGCCTTGGGAACACTGACTGACGAGCAACGCATTGCTTGGCAATATCTGATTGCCATAATTTTACTACCGATTGATTTTGTTTGCGAGCAATGAATGTGCAGCTCAAGGACATGGTGCTGAAGCTGTCCGGCACGCACAGGCAGGGCGGGCAGCAGAGGCGCGGCGGATCGCCGCCGCCGAGGGGCCGGGCCACGTCTATCTACCGCAGCGGGTACTACCGGCCGGGCGTGGTGCAGGACGACATGGCGGTGCCCCCGGCCACATACCTGGGCGGCGGCGCGTCGAGCGCGAGCTCCACCCCGGCGTGGGAGGCCGGGCGCGCGGAGGGAGGCGAGGCTCGGGAGTGGGTGGCGCAGGTGGAGCCCGGCGTGCAGATCACCTTCGTGTCCCTCCCCGGCGGCGCCGGCAACGACCTCAAGAGAATCCGGTTCAGCCGGGAGATGTATGACAAGTGGCAGGCCCAGAAGTGGTGGGGCGACAACAACGAGCGCATCATGGAGCTCTACAACGTCCGCCGATTCAGCCGCCAGGTGCTCCCAACGCCACCGCCGCGCGCCTCCCAAGACGACGCAGAGGTCCTCACTCTTCCTCCTGTTCGTTCCTGTCAATCGAAACACGCGGCCATGGATTTAGCAATGAAAGCTGATGAATTTGTCTGTCTGCGCGCAGAGGGAATCGTTCTACTCGCAGTCGCAGGTGGGGAGCCCTGCCGCCACCCCGTCGCCGGCGCCGCTCACCCCGGACAGGATCAGCTGGGGCGCCTTCGCGAGGCCGCCGCCGCCGCCGGCCGCCGCGCGCCAGCACAGCTTCCGCACCATGTCGCCGCCGCCGCCGTCCTCGTCCAACCCTTCCGAGCGGGCATGGCAGCTGCAGCAGCAGCGGCAGAACAACGCCGCCGGCAAGAGCCCCGCGGCGTCGGAGGCTGAGCCGGCGAGGACCACCACCTCCTCGTCTAGGGAGGAGAGGGACGACGTGTCCATCAGCAACGCCAGCGAGCTGGAGGTGACGGAGTGGATCATCCAGGACGAGCCCGGCGTCTACATCACCGTCAGGGAGCTACCCGACGGCACCAGGGAGTTGCGACGCGTCAGGTTCAGGTACGTCGTCATACTCCTCATCTCCTAAATCAAATCTCCTATTACTAATTATCATTAGCTACTTTGGGTTTTGTTACGTACAATTCTTGGTTACTGAATACTGATTCATGAATCATTGGTTTTGCATTGCCATCAGCCGCGAGAGGTTTGCAGAGCTGAATGCCAAGCTCTGGTGGGAGGAGAACAAGGAGAGGATACAGGCTCAGTACCTTTGAACACAAGATTATTCAACCGGTAGTGAGTGGCTTGCAGTATGTTCAGGTTCAGCACAACTTGGTGATAGTATGCTGTTGTGCAACAAGGGCTAGGGAGATATAATATTTATCTGGTACAAGTATATATAGAGGTTATGTTTTCAGTTCGGAGAAGGGGGGAGAGATCGATAGAGGGGGCATTCATTTGGAGCTGGGAAAGATAGGAGGGGATCAGGAAACAAGGAAATGTCCATTCGTGTTTAGGGCACCTGGCAGCCCAGGTAACTTGTGATTGGTGTTATCGTCCTAAAGTTTTACCAATCCATCACTATGTCCAATCATCACTTTCATTTTCTGAGATGATTCCTAATCTTATTGTCACTAACGGAAAGACAATGACTAGGAGTATTATTTGTTTGTCCCCTGTATATGCATGCAGTGTAGAACAAATAATTCAGTCAAACAGCAACCAATCCGCAACACGTTTGTAAAACAGTTGGAAATGCACACACATACATATCAGTAATAAAAAACTGACGGACACAGTTTAGTACACCCAAGGCATGTGTTCTACATACAGTTAGGTGAATCCATCACAGCAATAAACATACAGCTATACAAATCCTAACAAACTGAAGAAAATACAAAGAGGCAGATAAAGCCTGCAAATGCCTATGTGCAAACATTATGGCGAGTAGCCTGCTAACAGAATGAGCAAACATACACTTATTAGGTGTGTGTCCACAAGATCATGCCTCACGACATTCTTGAACTAAATTAGGCAAATATGAAGACAACTGATCTAGGACATGATAGAATTCGAGGTCAAAATTTGAGACCACCAGGGGAAGGTGATGTTTTTCTATTTCACAGAAATCAATCTCTCTTTCTCTGCCTGTAAAATTTGGTATGGTCCTAGATCATTTCTCTTCAATTCTGCTAATGCTAATGCTCGTCATAAAGGTCAAGGGGCTGCACTAGTGAGCATAAAACTTGATATTCTACCTGCTGAGGGCATTACCAATGGACTGTCCAGGGCTTTCATGGAATCCCTATAGTTGTAAGGGGGAATATGACCATTCACCGAACAGCAGAAGCATACGGAGACAGAAAATATTCCCTAATGCGTGAGGCCCCATCCCTTGCTAGCATACCTTCCAGGTCTCCAAGAATCCTTGCCAGCCAGATCTCCAAGCTTCGCTGGATTTCCTTGAAGTTATTCCTAATTGAACCTAGAGCTCTCCTTGTGGACATTTTGGCTTCTGCTGTTAGCTCATCACCAAAGCTGCTTTTTGCGGTCTCTGCTTGCAATGTGCTCAGCTTCTGCCTTGTTTCAGTTGCTCGGTGCTGCAGGTGGAATGCTTCCAGCAAGAATTCTGTTTGCCGTTGCGTTCTGAACTCTGAGCTTAGAGTTGAATCACATGGGTCACTAGTTTGCTGCACAAATATGTATTCATTAGTTTTTCTCCTACTGAAGTAGTTAAATAATGGGACGCTGGTTCTCCAGAAAGAAAGAAAAAGAAAAAATTCTGACCTCCTACTATGAACCAAAAGTAAACTTCCACTAATAGCATGTCTAAGTTAAGACATGGCAGAATAAAGGAACCAGAGAATCCTTGCATTAGGAAGCACCAACATACTAGGGGGAAATCATACTAGAAAAATGTCACTGCTCCTGTTAGGCTGTTAGGCATCATTTCCACTAATGGAGGAACTGTAATTTTCTTCATAGACATATCAATTACCTAGGTTTTCTTAAAGAATTAGGCAGAGTGTGTTACGAAGAAGAGGTTTTCCAATTTAAATGCAAGTACTACAGGTCAGGCAGAGACAGCTCGTAGCACTACAGACCAAAATAACTAATTTGACAAGTGGCTGGCACTGCTAACTGCTACTGTCTTTGGATAATGTATTCACCAAATAATTACAATCATGTAGAGTTAGTATAAGTATCAAAAGACACGAATCTTTAAATTTTATGCAGGAAAATGAACTATATGAGCAATTCAATGGAAACAATCAGGCAAATGCTATTCAGATGAGCAGGCCTACCATCCTTTTGCAAAGATCATCGATTTTCCCAGCAAGAGTTTGGTATCTTTTCACTTGTTTTCTCATCACCAATGGAATCTTGGATAAATCTCCATTCACTACCTTTTCCAGGTTAATTAATTCCTGCTCAAGCAACCTAAGTTTTGCAGGAACTCCTGATGATTCCACGTCCACCTTCCAGGGTGATTCTCTCCTGTTAAGAACCAATGGCTTAGACCTCACATGTAAATGATAGGTGGAATTTATTCCATTGCAGATTCAATAAGCAATGCACATCATTTAAATCTATACCTTGGTACAGCATGCTTTGTGTTGTATGTTGACTCGACTGTATCATACTTCAGGTCCTACAAGATGCAGATTCAAAATGAGCCAATCACACCAACAAAATGAACAGAAAATGATCCTAACCTAACTGAAATATATTTTTTAAGGCAACCATTCAACATTCCTGAACATAAAATGAACAATAGCTTTCTTGACAGTTAGGATTTTCCCAATGCTTTCGCAAAGGCTGTTCTTTAGATACCAACAATGAGGGAAAAATTATACACACTCAGAAAATAACACATGATCCTATCATGTACCAATGTGCAATGAGCAAAAGAGAATTGTGTTGAGATAGAAAAACAAGAAACAAAGATTGGAGTTTATAGTGTAGTTTAAAGCACATGTAGGGTTTCCGAAAATACAAGTTAAAGTTAAAGCACCACTTGCACTCGGCTTAATTTAACCGCTTAATACGGATTTTGACAGTGATTGTCAGGCTTCTGATCACGCAAATTCTTCAAAACAGTAATCTGGACTGAGAACAGCATCAGCCTGTAGACTGGACATCATTCTTTTATCTGAGTTTTTCTTTAAAAAAATAATCTCATCAGCATTGAGTAGTTGACAACTGAGAAGTGTGTTTGATAGGCAATTCGGCTAGCAGTGTTCTAGCTGGCTGCTGGTATTTCCTTTTGTTCTGAAAGACTGGAACATTCCTGCTTATATCAATAAGAAGATAATAGAGTTCTGAAATTATCCCTGAGGTTATCATTGAAGGTAACCAGTGAACACATGTTAGCACATGTGTGAGACAGATGGAGGGAAAGGGAGGGCCTGCAGATGCTAGCAATGTGAGCACTGCATGCACACCGCATTGGAATTGAAAAGGAAATATTTTCAAGAGCAAAAGGATATGACAGGTATTATAAGAATAAGACATTCAATGTCAGATGGCAAAATTATCCCAGATATGTATCTCTGAAATCATGGACAAAGAATTCAATGCATAATTTCATACCAACTCGAGTCCTCACATTATTAAGAGGTGCACATAATTAAAAAGACGTTACTAACACACCACCCCTTCCGTAGCCCTGAAGCTCAAATATTGTGTTGTGTGTACAATAAGGCAGCAATTAGTAAACATTTAGTTCACTAGAACTGAGTATTATTTATCGAGGGCATTCAGCAGTGTTCACTGAAATGCAGAAGCAACATCCTCTGCGTTGCTACGATTTGTTTGCATCACTGTCCTCATTCAGGCCGGTGCCACCCATCATGACTAAGTTGAGTTCCATTGGCCTTGCTTGGCGAAAAGAAATTAATAAAAAGAGAAAAGGCCGGGTTCTGTGGTGGTACAAAAGGAAATGAATGTATTAACTCCCCCTCCTCGTTCTCTCAAAATTAATCTATGATACAGTGGAACTATTTCTATCAATAGGCTGATGGTACACCAAATTTGCAACGGGAGTAGAATGACCTATAATGTCCACAGTACCATTGATTTTCCCAACAAAGTCGCGCAAGTATTACAATTAGATGTTAATACAGACATTCCTAGATTTCAGGTGCTACCAAGTACAGTAATAGTACAATATTTTGACAAGAAAAGTATAGGAACAAAACACAACAGAATCAACGGGATTTCTTCATGTACAGTAATTTGGTCCAGCCTGAGCTGAGTTCAGTACAGCACCAATCTTCTAGGCGCCCTGCTTGCATGAGCAGTAACAGGAAGCCTGTGATCTAGGTGTTGCTATGGACTGTATATGATTCAGGTGGCTTTGGTGGAGTAGCTAACAAAAACCAGGTAGCTTTCTTGCAGGCAGGGTTGCCCCACGGATACAGTATCGTATTCTGTTGGATGGAAGAGGCTATCAAAGTGGTTGTTTGTCCATTCTACTCTGCAACAGGCATGGCTTTGGCCGTGGAGGAGGTTCATGGTATCACTATCACTCCTGGAAAGATGTGTATGCGGAGCCACTGAACCAAAGCTAATCTGATGGCATCAATGCAAATGGGAACAATAACGCCGCTTTCACCGAACGCTGCTGGTGACATAAAACAGCACGAACTGCTAGTACTTACTACTAGTAGAAAGAGTAATTTGTCTACAAGTTTACCTGACACGCAGGCAGTACCGAGATTACCTCTATGAAATAGGCTGATGGTTGGTACAAAGGCCGATTTCAACGATACTAGATGTCCACAGTAACGTTAATTTTCGCAATAGGCAATCCACTAGATTTTGCGTCCTTGCAACAATCGGAAGTGAACAGGAAAAAGGGGGAGAAAAAAGGGGAGGCAACTTTTTGTGGTGTCACACTGACCTGCCAGCTTTTTGATGGGTCCATCCACGGCGGCATTCCCGACGAGGCCGCCGTGTACAGGTCGTCGGTGTAGCCGTCGTGCTTCTGGCGCTGCTGAGCGTAGAGCGCGGCGGCGGCGGCCAGGGCCTCGGCGTCGGTGGTGTCAGGCGGATCCAACGGCGGCACGGGCACCTGGTCCGGCTCCTGCTCGTCGTCCTCCTCCCGTGCGTCGTCGGCGCCGGTGACGGTGCCGGCGCGGGAGGTCGCGGCGAGGAGCGCGGTGAGCAGCTCGTCCCGCTCGGCGGCCTCGCGCTCGAGTCGCTCGACGCGTCCCCGCAGCGCTGCGGCGTCGGCCTCCGCCTCGGCGAGCCGCGCGCGGAGGGAGGCGGCCTCGTCCCCGGCGGCGGCGGCGCGCGCCAGGAGGCGGCGCTCGGCCTCCATCCAGGCGGCGCGGTGTCCCGCGAAGATCTCGGCCGCGCAGGCGTTGGCGCGGGCGTCCTCGCGGCGGCGCGCGCGCAGCTGGCGGAGCTGGTCCTCGGCGGCGAGCAGGCGCGCGGCGAGGAGGCGGCCGCGGGACTGCAGCGAGGCGACGTGGCGGGCGGCGGTGGCGGTGGGGAGGGTGGCGAGGAAGAGCGCGAAGCTGACGCCGAGGTAGGTGGGCAGGTGGGAATCCTCATCCTGCGGCGGCGGCGGCGGGGGAGGCGTGGCGGGCGGCTCGGCCGCCATGGACTGGGAGTGGGAGTCCGTCCGGTGGGTTGTTGGCAACCCCGGGGGCCATGTGCAAGCCTTTTATTTATAAAATGAAAAATAAATGATGGATGGGTCGAAGAAAGGTGAATGCTGCGTGGGCCGCCTTGTCTCGTGATTAATACGGAGTATATTGTTTGTAGTATTTCTCTCTCGCGTAAAAGATTGTTAAATTCAAACGAAGTAGTGGGAAACTGGCAACATGGATGTTGAGCTGAGCTTCATGCAATAGAAATTAGCTGCGTTTAGAAAATCTGATTCGTCGACAAACTATATGCAATCTTATACGTATCTTCCAAGATTTATAACATGATTTAAGAGCGCTATATATGCTTTTAGTGTTTTAGTGGTAGGTATCGCCAGCAAATACAAATTGTTCTTAAATATACGCCACAAACAAATTGTCGGTAAATATATGTATCCCGCAGGAAAGAAAGCAGCAACATTTTCTTTTGTGCTTGACTCTTCCATCTAGCCCTTTTGATCGGCACAGGCGTACGCTTTCAACAATAGTGCTTCCTTTAAATTACAAAAAATATTGTCATCTCGGCACACGCGTACGCTTCTAGTTTTGAATTAGGACTGACAGGGCAGCGTACGTTGCACTGCATGTACGAGCAAATAGGATCCGATCGACATTGTTATTAGTAGCATCGACAAGGCAGTACAGTACTGTAGATCTCTCCTCTCCCTCACACATAGGGTTGGACAAAAATGCTCGAAGCTCGTTAGCTCGCTCGGATCGCAGCCGGCTCGGCTCGGCTCGGCTCGTTGCATGTTCCTAGAGCCGAGCAAGAGTTTTTGCTCGTTAGTATAACGAGCGAGTTCGACCCGGCTCACGAGCTGCTCGCGAGCCAAACGAGCTGTGACGAACCGGATTCTCACCGACGAGAACCCGACTCCCTGTACCCTTGAGATAGTCCCAGGAATAGCAGCTATCTCGTACAGAACTCATCTCAGTCGAATATCACATCCATACAACGATAAAAGATTCATTACATGACTCATATAAAGACAAAGCGTCTGGTACAAGCCCTCTGGGCTAAAACGACAATAGGAAACATCTGCGCAGCGGTAGCTAGAACAACTGGGTCCACTCCTCCACAGGCATCCTTGAGCGTAGCGCACACCCTTCAGTCGTACCACCCGTCCTGGTTGAACTCGTGGTCGGGGTCTTCACCTGAGAACCCAAAGTCTGTCCCCAAGGAAATGGGACAGGTCCACGTCACCAACCATAACATGATGCAAGCTTTAAAGTGGCCTACTCTAAAGGTTAAGAAATAATCAAGGTTTGAGCCAGGGTTTTTCTTATGCAAGCAGCAGCAATAACCCCATTTCATCTCATCACCAACTCCTGCTCACGCACACACATCCACTCCCCAAAACCAACCATCAGCCTCACATTTTTCCCAATCGGGCTCGTCCTGCCACGGCAGGTTCCCGCAATTCATTATCCACCAATCACCTTTCACTCACTAGTCGACTCGGTGAGCTCCCTCCCCACCTTGTCTCAACAGCCTCAGCTGGACCAATCTCTCATAACCCGAATCAAGGATGAGGTAAGAAAGCAGATTCCCATGCTAGCCGGGGCTTCTCAGAAATGGGTCGTCCGTAACCGTGGACACGGCTATACGTATAGTTTACACTCTGCAGAGGTGGCACTCCAGGAATCCATCCGGGCTGCAAGGCTAGTCCGCAACCAACCTGAGACGCAGCCCACAGCAAAGACCCTAAACAGTAACGGCGCCAATCCTGTCTCCCTGGGCTCGGGAAACATCCGATCTAACATCTGCCCCAGGGTCGTGAATCCTTCCCACCGGGGCCAGTCGGGGGCCGTGGTAAATCAGGGAGATTACGCCGCAACGAATCCCCCCTACACATATCAAACTCGATTCTCCTACAGTCTCGGCGCCGCACTAGAGTAGGCTTGCTGGAACCCTCCCCATACTGGGTAGATGGTGAGCACGGTAATTCCCAAGTCCAAAGTGGGGGCACGACTCGGTCCTTAATTATCGGTAAAGCGAGTATCTGCAACACAAGCGATCCGCCGCAACGGTCCGCAATCGGCACCCATAACAGGTATTGCCGCCCAAACTCCTCAGGTACTCACCGAGTACCAATCCCCAAGTAACCAATAACCATGTACCCGCAACAGGTACCCCATAGGGACTGCCCGAGTGCAGCCCCTCAGCACCTCGATCAACGATCGAGTTGTTATTTACTCGCTTACACCGCCTAGCTGCACTACTCCTCCCAAACCACCCACAACTCACGCCAAGAGGATCAATCACAACCATCCCAACACATGCATAGCATAGCATATATATAAAGTGAGTAGTAGGTAGCAAGGTAACAGGATAATAACAAAGGCAGTGCAGGTTTATCATGCGAGTAAAGTAAAGCGCTAGCAGACTAGTTTGCATGTCTATTAGGTATTTCAGAGATGGTCGGGCGTGAACCTGGGCAAAGGTCTTCGTCCTCGTCAAAGCAGTTGTTGTAGAAGTCCGGCTCCTCCTGACTCTCCGGAGCTCCTAGGGGTCGCGGAAAATAAAATAAGACGCGACTACTAGCAAAGAAACACTAAGACAGTGACGAAAGAAGACCCAAATAACACCAAACTCTACACTAACGCGTAGATCATGATTTTAGAAAAATATAGAAACTGGTTTCATATTTTTCTGAGCTACGGTTGATTTATTATTAATTTTCGAAGTTTAAATCATTTTCTAAAAATATTAAATAATTTCCGAAAAAGAAAACAGACAAATAATTAGCCTGCTGACGTCAGCATGACGTCATGCTGACGTCAGCAGTGGGGTCCGCCTAGGATGACGTCAGCAGTGGGCCCCGCTGACGTCAGCGTTGACCGGTCAACGGTCAACGGGGTCAACGGGTCAACTCTGGTCAGTGGGCCCCATGTGTCAGTGACTCACAGAGTATGACAGGTGGGTCCCATACGTCAGCGCTGTTAAAAGAAAAAGAAAAAGAATAAACGATGGCTGGGCTGGAATTGGGCCGAAAGCGATTGGGCCGGAAAAGTTTAGGGTGGTTAAACGGACTTAAACGCGAGCATTCAGCCCACGAAAGGGCGGCTGCTGGACCTGGCCTGGTGGACCAAGTCCACCGTGAACCGTGAGATAGGTCCACGTGAGCTGGGTGCATGGGATCTGGGTGTGGCCGAACTGGGATCTTCTGCGCGTGCGCGTGTGTGATGCTGGTGTGGTCCACGGTGTGGCTTCGCCACGGCGCGACGCGGCGCGCGCGCGACGCGCACTGGAACGCGCCGGCGGCGATGGTCGACGACGGATCTCGCCGGAAAAGGTTCGGTTGGGCTCAAGATCGGTTGGGAAAGCTCGGCTAGGTTTAGATGAGCACGCACAGGGTGAACAAGGCTTGGATTGGGTTCGGAGTGGGCCTTCCCGACGCGAGCAGTGGCGACTCGGCCATGGACGCTGGCGAGCACGACGGCGACACGGGGTTTTGGTTCAAAGGCGCTCGGAAGGGGGTTATGCGAGTGCGTGTGCGGCTCCAGCAGCTGCTGGGACGCACCTGGGTGCACACGCGCGGGCTCGTGGTCGCCCACGGCCGCGCGTGGCCTCGGCGTTCGCGCGCGCGGCGAGGAAGGCTCGGCCGCGGCGGGCCTCGGCTGCGGGTAAAAGCGACGGCGGGTTGCGGGTGCGACAGCGGCGTTGGGTTCCTGCAGAAGAAGACGGCCACGACTCGATGGTCGGGTCCCAGAGGCTGGCAGCGACGGCGGCGGCGGAAATCGGCCGGAGACAGAGAATAGGGCGAAACGCGGTGGCTCACCTAGGGTCACATAGATGATCGCTGCAGCTCGGTGTAGTGCTCGTCGTGGCTTGGCGATGCCCGTGCGCTTCCTCTCGTCCCTGGTCCGGCTCCTCGTCGGCGAGTCCACGGACGGCGGCGCTCCGGTGCTCGGTGTCGACGCGGGGAAGGTGACCGGCTTCTCTTCTTTCCTCGGCTTCCCCTCCACTGGCTCCCTCGTCTCCTTCTCCCACTCTTCCCCCTCTCGAATTTTATCTAGACCCCAAGGGGGCGGCGGCGGACACGTGTTGCCATCGCAACGGGCCGCACAGGAGGTCGGGTGGTTGGAGTCACGGGCGGCGCTCCGCGGGAGAGAGAGCGCGGCGTCGCGAGGAAGGAGATGACGCGGGGAGGAAGGTAAAGCTGACAGGTGGGGTCCGGCGGTCAGTGAGAGAGAGGCGGCGACGCGGAGTCGACGCGGCGGGGAGTTGGCTGGGCCGCAGCTGGGCCGAAAGGCCGAGCGGGCCACTTGGTCGGTTGGCTCGGGAAGAAAGTTGGAGGGTGAAAGATGGACTTGAGCTGCGGGAAATTCGGCCCACGAACAGGAATAGGTTTGGAAATTAGTTTAGTCTATTAGAGTTTGAATTCAAATCTAGAATTTGAATTCAAACCAACCAAAAATCCAAATAAATCCAAATCACACTAATTCATCCTTAGCACTTCAAATTGATTTTAAATTTGAATTTAAATTGCCTAAGAATTTAGGGAGCAAAATAGAAGACACTCTTATATGTTGGTTTGCATGCACACAGTTTCACCAAAAATTTTTAAATTCGAAATTTTTGCACTCAACACAACCTATAGGAATTTAGGGTTGTTACAGTCTCCCCCCCTCACAAGAATCTCGTCCTCGAGATTTGTGATTACCTATGGTTTAAACAAGTGGGGGTATTTCTCCTTCAGTACTGACTCCTTTTCCCAAGTGGCTTCCCTTTCTGAGTGATTGCTCCACTGTACTTTGCAAAACGGGATAGCTGTGCTTCTGGTCTCTTTGACTGCTCTGTCTAGTATCCTCTCTGGGTACTCCAGGTACTCCAAGGTGTCTTGTAGGTCTAATGCTTCTGTCTTGATCTCATGTTCTGGTACTCTCAGACACTTCCTCAGCTGAGATACATGGAACACTGGGTGTACTCCCGCTAGTTCCTCTGGTAGGTCTAGCTTGTAGGCTAGCTTTCCTACTCTCTCCAGTATCTGGTATGGTCCAACAAAACGGGGTGCTAGCTTTCCTTTCACCTGGAATCTCTTATGCCCTTTGAGGGGTGACACTTTCAGGTAGACGAAGTCTCCTACTTCGAATTCCAGATCTCGTCTCCTTTTATCTGCATAGCTCTTTTGTCGGCTCTGAGCTGCCTTCAGGTGCTCTCGGATCTTGGCCACATTTTCTTCTGCCTCTACAATCATGTCAGGCCCAAAGAATGTTTGTTCTCCCACCTCTGACCACATTAGAGGTGTTCTGCATTTTCTGCCATATAATGCCTCAAAGGGTGACATCTGCATGCTGGCCTGGTAGCTGTTGTTGTAGGAGAATTCTGCATAAGCTAGACTCTTCTCCCAGTCCGTGCTGTATGCTAGAACACAAGCCCTTAACAAATCTTCGAGAACTTGGTTCACCCTTTCAGTCTGCCCATCTGTCTGAGGGTGGTAAGCTGTGCTATACTCCAAGGTTGTACCGATGGCTTGATGTAGGCTTTGCCAGAATTGAGCTGTGAATTGGGGTCCTCTGTCTGACACAATACTTTTTGGTGCCCCATGCAGCTTGAGAATGTTATCTATGTATAGCTCTGCTAGTTTGCTTACTGAGTGTGTGCTTTTGACTGGTATAAAGTGAGCTACTTTTGTTAGTCGATCAACTATGACCCAAATGGCATCATTCCCTTTCTGAGTGCGGGGTAGGCCAACTACGAAGTCCATGCTGATATCTTCCCACTTCCACATTGGAATTTCCAGTGGTTTCAGCAGTCCTGCTGGTCTTTGATGTTCTGCTTTGATTCTTCGACAAGAGTCGCACTTGGCTACATACTCTGCTATGTCCTCTCTCATTTTCTTCCACCAGAACTTATCCTTCAGATCCTGATACATCTTAGTGCATCCTGGGTGTATCGAGTACTTGGACTCGTGAGCTTCTGAGAGAATTGTCCTCCTGATTTCCTTGTCCTGGGGCACACAAATACGGTTTTTCAGCCATACTGTCCCTGCTTCATCTATCCGGAAGTCTGGTGCTACACCTCGTTGGATATCCTCTTTTACTTCTTGGATTTCTAGACACTTTCCTTGTGCTTCTTTGATACGGTCTTCCAGGTTGTACTTCACTCTCATTTCCTGGGGTTTTCCTTCTTCTACTAGCTCGAGTCTCAACATGTACAATTCCTTTGCTAGTTCTGGCTGACTTTCTTCTATCATCAAGTTGTTGCAATAACTCTTTCGGCTCAAGGCATCTGCCACGACATTAGCTTTGCCAGGATGGTAGTGTATCTCCAAATCGTAATCTTTGATCAGTTCTAACCATCTTCTTTGTCTCATGTTCAGTTCAGATTGGGTGAAGAAATACTTCAAACTTTTGTGATCTGTGTAGATATCGCACTTGTTACCAATCAGATAGTGCCTCCAGATCTTCAATGCATGTACTACTGCTGCCAGTTCCAAGTCGTGCGTGGGGTAGTTTTCTTCATGTTTCCTCAGCTGCCTCGATGCATAAGCAACAACCTTGCCCTCTTGCATCAGAACACATCCCAATCCTTGTCTTGAAGTATCGCAGTAGACTACGAAATCTTTGCGAATATCTGGCAGGGTCAATACTGGAGTTGTAGTGAGTTTGTGCTTGAGTTCTTGGAAACTTCTTTCACATTTGTCCGTCCACTTGAATGGGACACTGTTCTTGAGTAGTTCGGTCATTGGCTTGGCAATCTTGGAGAAGTTCTCAATGAATCTTCTATAGTATCCTGCCAATCCCAGAAAGCTTCGGATTTCCGTAACATTCTTCGGCTGCTTCCATTCTGCTACTGCCTCAATCTTTTCTGGGTCTACTGCTACGCCCTCAGTTGTCAACACGTGACCCAAAAAGGCTACTTTCTCCAACCAAAATTCACACTTGCTGAACTTTCCGTAGAGTTGATGCTGCCTCAGCCTCTCTAGTACAATCCTCAGATGCTTCTCATGCTCTTCGGCTGTTTCTGAGTAAACTAGTATGTCGTCAATGAACACCAATACGAACTTGTCTAGTTCCTCCATGAATACCTTGTTCATCATGTTCATGAAGTATGCAGGTGCGTTGGTCAATCCAAAGGACACAACGGTGAACTCGTACTGTCCGTACCGAGTCACAAAAGCTGTCTTGGGAATGTCACCCTCTCTAATCTTCATCTGGTGGTATCCCGATCTCAGATCGATCTTACTGAAGTACTTGGCTTTCTTTAACTGATCTAGCAAGTCATCAATTCGAGGTAATGGGTACTTGTTCTTGATCATCACTGCGTTCAAGGATCGATAGTCTACGCACATGCGCATTGACCCATCTTTCTTCTTCACAAACAACACTGGCGATCCCCATGGGGATGCACTTGGTCGAATCACACCGCTTTCAAGCATCTCTTTCAGCTGATTCTTGAGTTCCTCTAGTTCTTCCACTGACATTCTGTACGGTCTCTTGGCAATAGGCCCTGTGCCTGGTTGCAGTTCGATTATGAACTCTACATCTCGATCTGGTGGTAGTCCTGGTAGTTCCTCGGGAAACACGTCCGGGTACTCACATACTACAGGTACTTCTTCGATCGTCTGTTTCTCAATGGAGTACACCAACTGTCTCAGAATACATGTTCTGGATCTCTTCCCTGTTCTTCTTTGTGGCTCTGCTGTTACTTTGACTCCGCTAGGGTGTGTCAACTCAACTGTTCTGGGTGAGCAACTGATTATTCCTTTGTGCTCTGTAAGCCAATCCATTCCTAGTATCACGTCAATTCCATCCGATTCCAGGACTGTCAAGTTTCCTTCGAACTCCTGGCCTCCTATCATCAGTCTAACTGCGGGGCACTCTAAGGTGCACCTAAGCTCTCCTAAGGGAGAAGTAGTGACTATAGGTCTAGCTTTAGGTATCGTCGGGGGTGACTGCTCTCTCACAAACCTTGTCGAAATATAAGATCCAGTTGCTCCAGAGTCAAACAATATCAAAGCTGGAATGCCATTTACTAAAAACTCACCGAGCACAACGTCGGGAGCGTCCTCGGCTTCTTCCTCTGTCAAGTGGTTGAGGCGTCCCCTCTGCACTGTAGTTGGCTGCCTGTCTTGTCCTCCAGGTGCCGGTGCCTTGGCTGGGGTTTGTTTGTTCTTCTTCTCCGGACAGTCAAAGGACTTGTGACCGGGCTTCCCACAAGCAAAACAGACCACTGTGGTCCCTCCACCAATTCTAGGTATGTTGTTCGACTTCCAGTTTGGGTTTCCCTGACTTGAGTAGTTGTTGTTTCTGTTACCAAAGCTGTCGTAGTTGTTACCTCTGCTGCCAAAACTGTTGCTGTTACTGCCTCGGTTACCCTGGTAGTTGTTTCTGTTGAACCCTGAGCTTCCTTGGTTGTTGCTCTGCTGAAAGCTCCTTCTGAGCATGTTGCTCTGGCCACTCCTCGGCCTCTGACTTAGTCTGTGATTGTGCAACTGTTCAGCCTTCCTTTTCTTCTCTCGCCAAGTATCTTCAAGACCCACTCTTTCCTTCTCAACTGCGATAGCCCTGTCAATCAGCTCTCTGAGTGACCTGTGTGAACTCGCTGCGAGTGCTGTCCTCAGACCTCTGTGCAAACCACGCTGGAACCAAAACTGCTTCTTCTTCTCAGTGTTGACGTCTTCAGGAGCGTACCTTGACATCTTAGCAAAGTGTCGAGCGTACTCAGCTACAGACAAACTTCCTTGGGTCATTGTCCTGAATTCCATTGCTTTATGCACCATGACTTGTTCTGGTATGTGGTACTCCTTGAAAGCTTCACAAAACTCTTGCCAGGTGATCTGAGCTGGGTTCGCGTGAGAGTCACAGTAGCTCTCCCACCACGCTTTTGCTGCTCCTTCAAGTTGGTGCGCCGCAAGGGCAACACATTCTTCTTCAGTGTAGTCTGTCAGGTCCAGCTTCGTCTCGATGGTACGCAACCAGTCGTGTGCGTCGAGTGGTTCGTCCGAGTAGTCGAAGGTGGGTGCTTTCAGCCTGATGAACCTTTCAATCTTCCTTTGTAGGTCTTCCTCACGGTGTCCCTGACGGTTCTGGTTCTGATTTCCCTGCATCTGTTGCATAGCTTGCATCATCTGTGTGTTGGCCTGTGCCATCTGTTGCATCAGCTGTGTCTGAGTAGTCATCACTTCTGCCAAGTTAGGCGGTGGCGGTGGTTGCTGTACGTTCTGCTGGTTCTGCTGAGGTTCCACTGCTGGTTCTTGCATTTCCACTTCCTGTTCTTCTCCTGGTGCTTTGTTCTCGGGCTGGAGCACGCCTGCTGCGCGTCCACGACCCCTGCCTCTAACTGCAACTGCTGCTCTTCCACGACCTCGACCTCTGACACGTCCTCTGCCTCTAGCTGCCATTGCTGCCTCTTCTTGCTCGGCTTCCTCAAAACGTGCAAGCAGTCGGTTGGATCTTCGGATCGACATCTTGCTGTATTTTTCATAAAGCAGATTTAGTGGCGGTCGGTAAGGGTTAGGTTAGCGTAACTAGAGTAAGAGCTGCACACATGAAATAGACTCAACACTAAAGTACACTCAAGATGAACACCAATAAAACTGCAAGAACAGCCAACAAGATCAATCATTCATTACAGCATTACACCCTAGACTGGTGTACTATCCCGAGGCCAGCTCCTGGAACCTTGAGGATTAGTACATCTAAGCGAATGCTACATCGTGGCTGAGCCAAAAGGTGGTCATGATCTACTAAGTCTAAACATCTACTCATGAAGATAGATACAACTCTCATCACCACTGCTGACATCTGCTGATACTGTCTACTGCATCTGTCTCTTACTGCTGAAAGTGCCTGTGAGGCGCGCTGCCAACCTCACAGCCTCAGTCTCTGTCTGCTGCTTGATCACTACCTGTTGTCTTGGTGGGTGTCCGTGAGGCGCGCTGCCAACCTCACTATGTCCATCTCAGGTTCTGTCAACTGCTTCTCTAAGTGTGCCAGTTCTTGTCTCAGTCTTGTCATCTCTGGAGTAAGGGTTCGAGCCTCAGGTAGTGGTATCGGCTCAACTCGGCTTGGTGAAACTCTGTAGTTCTCTGTTCTGGGTTCAACTCTGCGTTCTTCTGGTAGTCCTTGGTTCACTGTGATCATTTCTGCCACTCTCTTCCTGTCTGATCTTACCCAACTACTAAGGGTCCTTCGAGCTTCATCCTTTGCCATAATCTGTTGAAGACTCAGGTACTTCATCAACTGGTAGTTTCGTCCACTCTTCTCCTTGTAGCTATCCACCTCTTCCTGGAGTTCTGAGTATACCTCTTCCTTGGCTCGTATACCTCTTCCTTCAGACCTTCTATCTCTTCTTCCTTGGCTGCCAGTTCCTTGTCTTTTTCTGTGAGCTGATCTTCCAGGCGGACATCTCGAGCATGGTGAGTTGCTCGGATCAGTCCTGCCAACTACCTGTTGTTGCGAGCTTCGTAGTCCAAGATTCTGACTTCCCTTGTTTTAGCTCTGAGTTGCTCCTCAAGTAAGGCGATCCTGTTGTCCTTTTCCATCAGCTGGAGGTCTTGCTTCCATACCCTCTCTTTCAGCTTAGCAACTTTCTCTTCTAAGCCAATGTTCAAGTACTCCTGCTCTATCATGCACTGAACTGAGGTCCGCAGAGTCACGTTCCGCTCTCGGTCTGCTGCGTGAGCCTGCAAGCTGACTGCGTCTCTGTCTGTCGGATCTTCAAGAGCTCGCGGTAGATACCGGAAGCGAGTGTGGCTGAGCTGACTCTGGTACACAAGTGTGGCAAGTCGGAGTATCCTCATAGCTATAGTCTGCACTGCCCGACTAAAAGTGCTCTCGCTGGTAGCTGCTCGTAGCATCAGTGACCTTGGTCGTCCAGGGATATTGGGTACTACCATCTGCAACCGGGTGTGTACTCCCTCTCCAGGTCCGTAGGTCCATCCCTCGTAGAAGACGTTGTCCACATCTATTCCCACTGTACGCAGCACCTCCCTCAGTAGCACTGCCAAACCTCCACAGTCTGCTCCTGTGGTCCTGATCTCCCGTCGTTCATCTGCGGAACCTCTTCCTTCCATCTGCTAGACAGTTAGTGGGTTGTTAGTAAGTTAGCGAGTTAGTAAGGTAAAGTAAGGGTAAAAGTTTTGCAAATAGTCGAGATGTACTTATACATAGTTTTCAAATAGTCCAAGGGGTTTCATATAAAATAGAGGACTCAGTTAGAGCTTCTGTCCTAAGTTTCCGTTCTATGGGTTACGCGCTACGGTCAAGTATGGCTCTGATACCAACTGTGACGAACCGGATTCTCACCGACGAGAACCCGACTCCCTGTACCCTTGAGATAGTCCCAGGAATAGCAGCTATCTCGTACAGAACTCATCTCAGTCGAATATCACATCCATACAACGATAAAAGATTCATTACATGACTCATATAAAGACAAAGCGTCTGGTACAAGCCCTCTGGGCTAAAACGACAATAGGAAACATCTGCGCAGCGGTAGCTAGAACAACTGGGTCCACTCCTCCACAGGCATCCTTGAGCGTAGCGCACACCCTTCAGTCGTACCACCCGTCCTGGTTGAACTCGTGGTCGGGGTCTTCACCTGAGAACCCAAAGTCTGTCCCCAAGGAAATGGGACAGGTCCACGTCACCAACCATAACATGATGCAAGCTTTAAAGTGGCCTACTCTAAAGGTTAAGAAATAATCAAGGTTTGAGCCAGGGTTTTTCTTATGCAAGCAGCAGCAATAACCCCATTTCATCTCATCACCAACTCCTGCTCACGCACACACATCCACTCCCCAAAACCAACCATCAGCCTCACATTTTTCCCAATCGGGCTCGTCCTGCCACGGCAGGTTCCCGCAATTCATTATCCACCAATCACCTTTCACTCACTAGTCGACTCGGTGAGCTCCCTCCCCACCTTGTCTCAACAGCCTCAGCTGGACCAATCTCTCATAACCCGAATCAAGGATGAGGTAAGAAAGCAGATTCCCATGCTAGCCGGGGCTTCTCAGAAATGGGTCGTCCGTAACCGTGGACACGGCTATACGTATAGTTTACACTCTGCAGAGGTGGCACTCCAGGAATCCATCCGGGCTGCAAGGCTAGTCCGCAACCAACCTGAGACGCAGCCCACAGCAAAGACCCTAAACAGTAACGGCGCCAATCCTGTCTCCCTGGGCTCGGGAAACATCCGATCTAACATCTGCCCCAGGGTCGTGAATCCTTCCCACCGGGGCCAGTCGGGGGCCGTGGTAAATCAGGGAGATTACGCCGCAACGAATCCCCCCTACACATATCAAACTCGATTCTCCTACAGTCTCGGCGCCGCACTAGAGTAGGCTTGCTGGAACCCTCCCCATACTGGGTAGATGGTGAGCACGGTAATTCCCAAGTCCAAAGTGGGGGCACGACTCGGTCCTTAATTATCGGTAAAGCGAGTATCTGCAACACAAGCGATCCGCCGCAACGGTCCGCAATCGGCACCCATAACAGGTATTGCCGCCCAAACTCCTCAGGTACTCACCGAGTACCAATCCCCAAGTAACCAATAACCATGTACCCGCAACAGGTACCCCATAGGGACTGCCCGAGTGCAGCCCCTCAGCACCTCGATCAACGATCGAGTTGTTATTTACTCGCTTACACCGCCTAGCTGCACTACTCCTCCCAAACCACCCACAACTCACGCCAAGAGGATCAATCACAACAATCCCAACACATGCATAGCATAGCATATATATAAAGTGAGTAGTAGGTAGCAAGGTAACAGGATAATAACAAAGGCAGTGCAGGTTTATCATGCGAGTAAAGTAAAGCGCTAGCAGACTAGTTTGCATGTCTATTAGGTATTTCAGAGATGGTCGGGCGTGAACCTGGGCAAAGGTCTTCGTCCTCGTCAAAGCAGTTGTTGTAGAAGTCCGGCTCCTCCTGACTCTCCGGAGCTCCTAGGGGTCGCGGAAAATAAAATAAGACGCGACTACTAGCAAAGAAACACTAAGACAGTGACGAAAGAAGACCCAAATAACACCAAACTCTACACTAACGCGTAGATCATGATTTTAGAAAAATATAGAAACTGGTTTCATATTTTTCTGAGCTACGGTTGATTTATTATTAATTTTCGAAGTTTAAATCATTTTCTAAAAATATTAAATAATTTCCGAAAAAGAAAACAGACAAATAATTAGCCTGCTGACGTCAGCATGACGTCATGCTGACGTCAGCAGTGGGGTCCGCCTAGGATGACGTCAGCAGTGGGCCCCGCTGACGTCAGCGTTGACCGGTCAACGGTCAACGGGGTCAACGGGTCAACTCTGGTCAGTGGGCCCCATGTGTCAGTGACTCACAGAGTATGACAGGTGGGTCCCATACGTCAGCGCTGTTAAAAGAAAAAGAAAAAGAATAAACGATGGCTGGACTGGAATTGGGCCGAAAGCGATTGGGCCGGAAAAGTTTAGGGTGGTTAAACGGACTTAAACGCGAGCATTCAGCCCACGAAAGGGCGGCTGCTGGACCTGGCCTGGTGGACCAAGTCCACCGTGAACCGTGAGATAGGTCCACGTGAGCTGGGTGCATGGGATCTGGGTGTGGCCGAACTGGGATCTTCTGCGCGTGCGCGTGTGTGATGCTGGTGTGGTCCACGGTGTGGCTTCGCCACGGCGCGACGCGGCGCGCGCGCGACGCGCACTGGAACGCGCCGGCGGCGATGGTCGACGACGGATCTCGCCGGAAAAGGTTCGGTTGGGCTCAAGATCGGTTGGGAAAGCTCGGCTAGGTTTAGATGAGCACGCACAGGGTGAACAAGGCTTGGATTGGGTTCGGAGTGGGCCTTCCCGACGCGAGCAGTGGCGACTCGGCCATGGACGCTGGCGAGCACGACGGCGACACGGGGTTTTGGTTCAAAGGCGCTCGGAAGGGGGTTATGCGAGTGCGTGTGCGGCTCCAGCAGCTGCTGGGACGCACCTGGGTGCACACGCGCGGGCTCGTGGTCGCCCACGGCCGCGCGTGGCCTCGGCGTTCGCGCGCGCGGCGAGGAAGGCTCGGCCGCGGCGGGCCTCGGCTGCGGGTAAAAGCGACGGCGGGTTGCGGGTGCGACAGCGGCGTTGGGTTCCTGCAGAAGAAGACGGCCACGACTCGATGGTCGGGTCCCAGAGGCTGGCAGCGACGGCGGCGGCGGAAATCGGCCGGAGACAGAGAATAGGGCGAAACGCGGTGGCTCACCTAGGGTCACATAGATGATCGCTGCAGCTCGGTGTAGTGCTCGTCGTGGCTTGGCGATGCCCGTGCGCTTCCTCTCGTCCCTGGTCCGGCTCCTCGTCGGCGAGTCCACGGACGGCGGCGCTCCGGTGCTCGGTGTCGACGCGGGGAAGGTGACCGGCTTCTCTTCTTTCCTCGGCTTCCCCTCCACTGGCTCCCTCGTCTCCTTCTCCCACTCTTCCCCCTCTCGAATTTTATCTAGACCCCAAGGGGGCGGCGGCGGACACGTGTTGCCATCGCAACGGGCCGCACAGGAGGTCGGGTGGTTGGAGTCACGGGCGGCGCTCCGCGGGAGAGAGAGCGCGGCGTCGCGAGGAAGGAGATGACGCGGGGAGGAAGGTAAAGCTGACAGGTGGGGTCCGGCGGTCAGTGAGAGAGAGGCGGCGACGCGGAGTCGACGCGGCGGGGAGTTGGCTGGGCCGCAGCTGGGCCGAAAGGCCGAGCGGGCCACTTGGTCGGTTGGCTCGGGAAGAAAGTTGGAGGGTGAAAGATGGACTTGAGCTGCGGGAAATTCGGCCCACGAACAGGAATAGGTTTGGAAATTAGTTTAGTCTATTAGAGTTTGAATTCAAATCTAGAATTTGAATTCAAACCAACCAAAAATCCAAATAAATCCAAATCACACTAATTCATCCTTAGCACTTCAAATTGATTTTAAATTTGAATTTAAATTGCCTAAGAATTTAGGGAGCAAAATAGAAGACACTCTTATATGTTGGTTTGCATGCACACAGTTTCACCAAAAATTTTTAAATTCGAAATTTTTGCACTCAACACAACCTATAGGAATTTAGGGTTGTTACACGAGCTACAAGGTTTAATAGACTAATGAGCAAATTATTAATTAATAATAATATATGTATACTATATCCGTAGTTCTAGATGATGTTATGATTATATTCTATTATTATAGTATGATAGAGTAGATTTTGAAGGTATTAACACCATATGAATACTATAATTTTTTATATTATATATATTATTGTGGTAATTTTAAATTTGACTCTAGCTCGCGAGCTTAACGAGTCAGCTCGCGAGCTTAATGAGCCGAGCCGAGCCAGAGTTTTTGCTCGTTAGTATAACGAGCGAGTTCGACCCGGCTAGTTAACGAGCTCGAATGAGCCGAGCCAAAACGAGCCAAGCTCGCTCGGTATCCACCCCTACTCACACACGTATGTTGTATGTGCAATATATATATTATGTACAAGTGTACGTTTGCATACAGTGCATACGACGACATCGCTATGAGTAATGAATGGGTCTCAACTTGCAATTGCCCGTGGGTGGTGCGTGCCCGTGAGTCTGCGTTGCGCTGGCCGTCACCACACTTTTCTGTCAGTGCATGCCAAATGTACGTTTCCAGCTATAATAGTAACATAATAATAGAACACAACGGGTAGTATTAGCTACTGTAGTACCTCAACAAAGAAATGACGAATTAGCATCATTTTACTAGGGCAGCCGATTTCGATCGATTTGTACGCATCTACTAATCTACTAGGGTAGTAGTAATACTGTATTTCCATAGGCGTCCATGGGCTGCCACTACCGCAAAAGTCGCAAAACAATTAACGACCGTTGGGTTGGGCCCCCAAAGGCAAAGCCTAAAAGGCAGGCCTGCCACATATCGTCCGTTGCAATTTACTACATTGCCTACCTGTCTGCCAGATCGCCTCCATTGCCAATACCAGCCAACAGCCTCTACAAGTGCATTGGACACAAGGGAGGATGATTTAACAAATTGAAGCTCAACATCATCATTAATCTAAGACAACAAACAAAATCCATCTCCAGAGAGAGCCGCAAGTCCGCATAAAGATACAGCTACTGAGAATTACAATTGTCCACTCCTGCTAATCGCTCAAAATGCCGTTGCACACCGTACCAAACATCACGCATAAACTAAAACTGAGATGGCAAAAACAAGTTCAGTAGACTCTCCCTTTCAAGCATGCCAAAGGTAAGACAACGCATACATCTTCCTTGCACAAATGGGAAGCAAAATGCACTCTGATGTACGCTTCAACTTGTGACAGCACCAAAAATATGTCCAATTCAAGGAGCAACAAGATTTTCTGTCAAAATTTCAATCCATCATAGTGTTGACATTCACTTATTGTATGGCAGCATTTAGACTTGCAAAACATTTATTCGACATTGCATGCATAAGAAAATACAACCTGCAGGATGTCCTTAAGTGGTAATCCCACTAGGCTAGGGCCAAACATTAACAATTAAATGGTGCCCCTTAAAGAACATGTGAATGAACAGAACAAGCTAGGTGAATTCAGAACAGATCTTTAATAGTAACTCTTGAATGCGCATCAAGAAATATCATGCTACGTATTACACAGGACAAAAATGGAATAACAGTTGCATATAAATAAGGATTTCAAAAAGACACTACTAGAACAAACTAATAATTAGGCCATGCTCCCATCTGGCACTCGAATTATCAAGTAAAAGTGATTAGGGCTTAGAAAGAAAAAAAAACTCCCTTCATCCATACTTCAGACGACCAGTAAGTCCATTGGTTCATATCACACTATGGTCATATTTTCACATGGTTATCCCAGTATTATCCCCACTTCACTTACCAAACTTTAACTCACAAAATTAAATCTAATAAAAGATATTTTCAACTGATAATCAGTTAGTGCTTGCACCAGTGAATAACCAATTTGTGCTTTTTAAAAGGAAAACTACTGGAATATAGAGGCAGCACAATTTTCTTTCTTAGCATCAAGCACTAGACTAAGAGCTAATGACCAAGATGTACAGATAATCAGAATTACAACATCTCTGTAAAATGGAAGGGTGTAGAACCTGCCTTGCTGTCAAAACTGGAATTCTCAAACTACATCCAGGATAAGCTAAAGGGCTTCTCTGAGCTGAAAGTTCTTCGAAATAGCTCTAGCTTTATCATACTCATTCAGTGTTACCAATATGTTTTTCAATCGACGAGCTAGACATCGTGTCTCTTCCTCGCTAACGCCTGATGTGCGTCTCTTCTCCAACTTGTTTCCTAACTCAGCCACCAGATCTACAAAAGGCTGCAGCTTTTGACTTTGTTTACTCCAAACAGAAAGTGAGTCAGCTATTCGCTCAGCCCTAGTGATTGCATCATGAACATCCAGAATGATACTCTTCATATGAGGAAGAATCTGCCCTCTCAGCAGTTTGTCCAAAGCAAGCTCCTCAACAACACGCTCCGCAAGGATGTCTTTCCACAGACACACATTCTTAAGCAGACGAATTGCAACTCCAAATCTATATGCAGCATATTGAGCGGCACCTGGAACAGTCCTTGTAACCATTGATCCCCAGGCTGGAACTGAAAGATCAGCAATAGCTTGGGTTAGGCGACTTTTCACAGAAGCTAGTACTTGATGCAAATCTTCGCTTGATGGTGATAAATAACTGATCACCATACAAATAGCATATACAACATTTTTAGTCCTTTGGGTACTCAATACGTCCCAGCAGTGCTTAATGCGGTGGTGCAAAATTGGAAGAGCCACCTTTTCTACTAAGATTGGAACCACATCTGCATCATCAGAACCTTTCTCTCCATAATCAAAAAGAACATTGAGCCAATTCATGTTGATGAAATCAGATGTTTCATGGAGGGGATCCCACCTCAGGAGCTCCAGTCTCACATAAGGAGTGAACACAGATGGTGCACTCAGAGCCACATGAGCATCTTGGTATGCAGAAGGGTACTGAGTTTTCCAGCCTTCAAACCTGTCCTTGACAATCTGAAGGCTCGAGTATTCCTCTGAAGCATCACTGAACACAAGGTCAGCAGTCTTAAGCAATTCATCCCGGCTGGAAACATAAGCAGTGCTCTCACTGTCACTTTCATCTGTGCTTAGCTCTCCTTCAATCTTCTCAGTGCCATTATTCTTCTCTGCAGATGCCAATCTTTTCGACTCTGACTGGGCTTTCCTTCGTTTCCTGTTCTCTTCCCTGCGCTTAAGATCCATACGCTTCTGGAGGTTGATATCTCTACCAAACTCATCCAGCTCGGGTGGGAGGTTGGAACTTCCCTTAGCAGTAGCAGCTGCTGCCTGTGCAGCATTTGATGCAGCCGACAAGTGAGCTGAGCTTGATCCTTTGCTAAGGATAGACAATGCTGCATTTACAGAAGCTTCAATCACACCTGATTCATCGGTAAGGTCAGCTGCACGCCTCTCAGAAATAGCCAAAGCTCGATTTTCGTGCAGCTTCTGCATGTGCTCCTCCAACTCCTCTATATAAAATGCTTTATCATTCAAGAAATCACACATCACAGAAATATAATTGCGGAGCTCCTGCATATATACAAATTTCTTTTCTGCATCCTGCAAACCACTCTCCAAACTAGATATCTCCGAAAGAGCTTCGTTAAGATGTGTGTCAGTCTTAACTAAAGCACTCACTGTTGTCTTGTGAGTCTCCCTAAGCTTTCGGATGTTTTCTTGCAGGGCTTTATTTGCAACATCTGATTGTTGAGCGATGGACAAGAATTCTATACTTCCTGATGTGAAAGCAGATGCCGCAGGCACAACACCACTAACAGAGGGCTGGTAATGGGAACCCACCGAATATCCAAATGACTGAGGCTGAACCTGAGCAGCAGCAGGTGCACCACTTGCTGATCTTTGAGCAGAAGCATCGTCCACCCTCCTACCAAGCCCCTTCCTGAATTGCTCCTCCTCCCACCTCCTCTCTTCCTCATCGTCATCATCATCCCTGTCATCCTCAATGTCCCTGATCCCATCACTATGAGCCCCCAAACTTGCAGCAGGACCCCTGTTATTGATCCCGCCAAACACGCCATTTGTGCTCCTAAGGCCATCACTTGACTTATCAGTGTACATTGCAATCCGACCCCTTGTCTCGTTATCATCCTCATCACTGGACTCACCTCCAGCATCCCTGCTGCTGAGGACACCACCACCATCAAGGGAGATATAATCTGGAGCTGCGTGCCTTGGCTGCTGCAGCTGCTGCCGCTTCGCCCTGATGGCTTCAATGGTGGCGCGGTCAGGTATCACTGGTCCTGCGTCCTCATCATCTCCTTCCTCCTCTTCCTCAGACTTGTCCTCCTCCTTCTGCAAGGGTTTCCTTGGCCCAATGCTCGCCTCTGCCATAGGTTTCACCAGGCCTTTGAGGATAACCACTGGTTCTGTTGCCGCTGCCGTGGAGGTAGTAGGAGTGGAACTGGCAGGTGCTCCAGTCAACCTCTGAGATCGGGGCTCAGTTGCCGGAGTCGGCAGTGAAGCACGGATAAGGCTCCCGGGGAGCGGGCGGGCGTTCTTCTGGAGCTCCCGCAGGCGTTCTGGAGTATACTCCCCAGCATGGGACTGGAAGTTGGACGGCTTCGGCGCCGACACCGCCGCGACAGCAGCCGCCGGCGAGCTCCTGTGCCGCTCCCTGGCGGGCGTGAGGCGGTGGAGCGACGCCGCAGCCGGGGACGTCGTGCGGGCCGGGCGCACGGAGGCAGTCGGGCGGCGGCGATTCGCGAACGGGCCCTCCTCGGCGTCATCATCGTCCTCGTCGTCGGCGAAGCTGAGGCGGCTCGCTCCCTGGCGTCTCGGCGGCGACTTGGGCTTGGGCACCGTTAGGGTTTGGGTCTTCGCGGCGGTGGTGGTGGCAGGCTTCGGGTGGCTGCCGCCGTCGCCGTTGGCCTCCTCGGCGTCGTCCGCACGGCGGCGGAAATTTTTGCGGTGGCTACTCATACCGGCCCGCTCGACGTCACTGCCGGAGAGAACCTGACAAGTTTAGGGGACTGGGCTAAAGGGGCGCGTATACAGAAGCCTTTGATTTGAAGGATGAGAAAGAGAATACGGGGATCGTACCAGCAGCGGCGGCGATGGCGATGGCGACGGCGTCTAGGGTTCCGGCGAGGGAGACGGCGGCGGAGGGTGGTGTGAAGATCCGTGTGCTTGCTTACGCGAGAGAAAGAGAAGGGGGAGAGTTTTTTTTTTTTGAGAGGAGAAGGGGGAGAGTTGAGTGGGTTCGTTTTCTATCAGGCCGAACCGACTAGTAACATCAATTTGAAGCCCATACAGCCCATTAAGATAGGCCGGCCGCTTGGCTCGTCGTCTTCAGTGTCTCTAGGCCATACAGCCCACCCCTGCACGCTGCCATTTCTCCTCCATCCCAAAACCCTAGGCCTCTCATCGATCGGAGACCATGGCGACGGCGAGGCTCCGATCCGCGGCCTCCCTCCGCGGGGCTCTCCTCCGCCACTTCTCCGTGGGTCCCGCCTCTACCCCGCACGCTGTCTCCCGAGTGTCAGGTTCCTCTCCGCATCTCGATCATTCTCCTCTCCTCCGTGTTAAATTCGATCCCAAAAATGATGACGTCTCATCTGTGCGCTCAGAAAATGTTGTAAGAACAGTTATCTATGTTGTTTCTTAGTTGATTGCACCTCGAAGTTCAGAATTTGCATCCGCAGTTATTCTCTGACAGATTGGCTGTGAATTATGTGTACCTTGGAATTGTTAGGGGGGATGGTGGAACCATGGACGTTTAGGAACGAGATCTGACAATAGCTAGAATGCTAGGTAAAGTAGGGTGACATTGCTCCCCATTTGTTTTAGGTTCAATTGAAATTCGAAAGGTTCGGAGATGTTATTTCCAGGCTTGGTAGATACATACTATTCGATTGAAAACCTGCTGTTCATCTGCTAGCATGTATTGATTGTGCTATGAACTCCACTCGCACTATGTGACTGCACTTTGGCAGCTTTACTGAAAGTGGCACACTAGGTGCAATTTATTGTTATGTGTTATATCTAGTGTTCTGATTTTTCCCCCCTAATGATAATTCGTGTGGTTACAGAGACTGTCTGACTTGTGTTGCAGTATGCACATGTCAGATAACTAAATATAATTCCATTTTTGCTTTAACTTGTACTCCCCCAGTCCCAAATTACAATTCATTTTGGTTTTTCTAGATACATTGTTTCTCTACAAAAGTCAAAACGAATTTTAAGTTGGGACGGGGGGAGTACACATCAATGCTAATTACTAAAACCAACCAAATATGCTCATTTCCTTAGTCTTCTGCAGATTTTCAGGTTCCTCAGACTGTCATATGGAGGCATTTCTCAACATTCAAGCCTAATCATCTTGCAAAGCGTGATGACTTTGGCCTGGTTGCCTGTTTGCAAAGTCAGACAAGATGGGCTTCTCAAGCTGCTGCTGTGAAAGAAACTGAAGCGGGTGGCAGCAAGATAAGCATTGGGCCCAAACCAAAGCAGATCAAGGAGGAGGAGGAGGATGGCAACCTGGTTTATGAAGGGCCAATATCATCAACCATAAAGAAAGTGAAGCTTCTCTCTCTGTCCACCTGCTGCCTTTCGGTGTCGCTAGGGCCGGTGATAACATTCATGACTTCACCCGGGATGAATGTGATCCTCAAGGGAGCAGTTGCATCCACCGTCATTTTCCTCAGTGCCACTACAACTGCAGCCTTGCACTGGTTCGTGAGCCCATACATCCACAAGCTCAGGTGGCGCCCTGGTTCTGATAGCTTTGAGGCTGAGGTGATGTCGTGGCTGGCTACTCCCCTCAAAAGGACAGTCAAGTTTGCCGATGTTAAGCCTCCTGAAACCAACAGGCCTTTTGTCACTTTCAAGGCCGAGGGGAACTTCTACTTTGTTGATGCTGAACACTTCTCAAACAAGGCTTTGTTGGCAAGGCTTACACCCCAGAAACTTCCTCACGAGTCCGCGTTCAAGAACTTGTGATTGATGGTTGTTCCAGTGGCCCATGGCTGCACTTGTTTGCAAACCGTTGTTGGCCTTGTGAATTTTTTATGAATAACTCCAGCTAATATTTCGGAGATGGTTTGCTATATGTTAGTACTGTTGTTTACTTTCCATGTTGGTGTTGAACAGTATTAGTTTAGAAACACCATGAGGTCTGGTGTTGAGCCGGCACTTTAATAAGTAGGGGTAGATATATATATCTATTCGGGATGCCTTTAAACATTCTATTGTTATGAAGTTGCATTACTTTGCCTGCGTGTGGTCGGTTGCTTAATTCAAGTGCTGAGCTGGTGGCTAGTGCTCTTGTTTGCCTTGGGATGTAGTCTACTATGGCTTCATTGAGTTAAAACTCCCGCCGGAGTGTGGCCTGCCGGTGAAATGTTAGAGCACTGTCATCATTTGCTTCCACAGGGTACGTCTCTTGGCCTGTGTGTCTAGCCTATGGGCTATGGCTAACTAACGTTGCCCAATGTGTTGGCGTCCAATGGCTTCAGTAATCGGCCCTTGATTTTATGTTACTGTATCAGCAGGAGGGCTAATCTTCTGATATGCTTCTTTACTTCTGTGCTTTTTTAAGCTGAAATTGCCACATCTAAGTCCAAAAGTTATACATTCATAGACAACCATTCTCATCTCACATAGACATGACAAATGAATGGTCGCTGAATAAACTGCTGAACGATGTGCCAAGCAGAATACCACTCGGGTTTGTAGATAGACTATCCACGGTCCGCATCAGCTAATTTTCGTGCTTGCTTACAAAAATATTAATCTATTAAACTACCAGATAAAATCTTCAAAATTTGCTAATATGAGTACATGAAAGATTGGATTAGTTCATAAGTAATTCCTTCGCAAATCAACACCATCACATCCAATGCATTGGCAGCTACAATACCACTATTCGCACTTCAGTCACAATCACAATCGTACTTATGGAGCAAAATACCATGTGGACGGCAGCAAAATTCCACAATGGCCAGCAATCCTCAAAAGAACTACTATTCGGACAACAAAGCCTCCAGCTTCTTGCGGAATTTTGGAATTGCCTCAGCTTTAACTGCCATCACCAAGCCCATCTCTTTGTAATTCTTCATCTGCATTAACAGTCAGAAGTTTAGGAACAACTACCATTTTCCCGAAAGCCATATGTTATCCCTGCCAAACATTCAGCTACTAATACTGATGGCAGATTGCAAATAATCGTACAAAGGGGGCTATAATCAAGAGTTCAAGGCAAGGTCAGAAGGAACAAAAGTTCCAACTTCACATCCTTGGTTTTGGCTACTAGTACCTTCTCCAGTATCTCAGGACTCGATATGACTGGTCATGCAATCCAAATACTGACATATATATAGTAGAGAACTAGTAGACAATTACACATTTGAAGAGATCATATAGCATCAAAATACTAAGGGCATGATATGAGTGTCATTAGCAATCCAAATACGGACTTATAGTAGCAACATCGACACATTTCAAGAGATCATAAAGCATCAAATGATTAAGGCAACGCACTGACCTCCTGTTGAGCTGACTGCTCAGAACGTATTGGAAAAGTGAAAGACCATGAGCTAAGCTGAAGAAGAAAGATTTGTTAGCATCAACAACAGAAATACAAACAACCAATATCTGAAAAGCATGCTTTGATACCTCGTGAAAAATCTCATCTTCTAACTTTGGATAGATAACAGGTTCATCATCATCTTTGCTGTTCTTTGCTTTGTGTTTTGCAGGGGTTTTCCTCTGCACACACAGAAAGACACAAAAGTGAGTAATGACTGAACAATCGACAACAAAAAAGAATCACTGAACACTCGTTCACATACAGGACTATACAAGTATATGACTTTGTGGATCAACACTTCATCTTACATGGTTCGATTCTACTTAGCATCAAAACATTGCAGCTTTGAACATGTAAGGCAATGGATACCCTACCAGGCTACAGGCACAATATATTTCTCACCTCGAGCATTCTGACGACCAGCAGGTAATGCTTGAATCGGAAGGAGTCCCGGAGCTCTTGTGTTGGCTTCAGCGATGCAGAAACAGTTGCAAATTTTATTATCCAAGTAAAAATAGACAGAAAATAAGGTGGTTTGGAACAGAAAATCACCTCATCTTCTGTTGCCCAGGAAACCTCGTCAAAGAGTGCGTCATACAGCTTAGGCACCATCTCATAAGGGAAATTCACAAAGCGGCGACACACCAGCAGGCCCACACTGGATGCTTTCTCTTCGAGCAAAGACTTGAGCTTCTTCTTGGTATCCTTGTCAGCACAAACGGCAAGCAGATAATCCTTAAGGTCCTTGATGCAGCGTTGCTCCTGGAATCATAAGCAGCAAGTGGTTCTCTATCAGAAGCAGCATGAGCAGAAACTAGTCAAATGTTATCATCTACCCTGTGTATATAGAGAGAGGGTGGATTGTGCATACCGCGTATCTTGCCAAATTTAGCACGCTAATGAGAGCAAACAGATCGTCATCGTCATTGCCACTGGCATTGGTCTTGTCGCCGCCGGTCCCTTCCCCTTCCTCCTCCTCATCACCGGCCAACTTGACAACCGTGCCGACAGTGGTCTGTGCGAGGATGAGGTCGACGAAGCCGGTGAGGTCCCATGGCTTGGAGTCGAGGTACGTCTTGAGCAGCAGCCTGGCGCCGTGGAAGTCGGTTGGCTTGGGGTCGAAGAAGGCGAAGTCAGCTTGCACCGTGTCGAGCTACAAGTGTCAGGACGCATCAGAAGAGCAATTCAGATTGTGGTGGGGAGAATAAAATTCCAATTCCTGGTGCGAGGCTAAGTGCCAGTACCTCCGAAGACTCCTCCCCGTCGTCGCCGTCGCTTTCGCTGTTGCTAAAGCTCTCTTCCTCGCTATCGCTGCCGCTGCTGCGGTCCTCATCGCTGGAGGGCTCGGGCCACTTCGCGCGCTTGGACGGCGGCGGCGGCATGTTATCTGGTAAGCAAGTGAGGCATTGAGTAGAGTAATTTGAGCGGGCTAAGGGTTACCAACGTGTTGGGGATGAGCAGAGGCGTACCTTGACGAGGGGTTTCGGCGGCGGCGGCGGCGGCGGTCGAAGTATCGTCCGGTAGAGGAAGAGGTTTTGACGAAGGACCTGCGGCGGCGGCGGCGGCGGCGGCGGTGAAGATGAGGGAGCGAGCGAAGGGCGAGAAACCAGCGAAGAGAGCAGGGCGGTTTCGGCCGCCGGGCATTCCTCTGAGCTTTTGGGGCAAGCGGAGCGGCGCGGCGGCGGACGGGGAGAGTCGGAGGGCGGCGGCGCTCGTGTCGTGTGAGTTGGGGAAGATCGATGTGGCGGTGAAGACGTCGGGTCAAATGGGCCGTGGGGCACGGCGAGGTGTTGGGCCTAGTGGGTCTGTGTATGCTACTGGGCCGCGCGGGCGAAAAGCACGAACAATTTGGAACGAGTGTGCCTGTGCCTGCCCCTTTCTACCCGTCTCGATATTTTTTGTCAAAAAAAGAAGAAGAAAAACTGCCCTTATTTGGTTCAATTCAATCCTCGAAAGACATATTATTTGTTTCAAGATAAATGGTAGATACACGCTGGTAGCGTGTGATTGTCCGACGAATAAAATGTAAATGGTTTTTGCGCAGTGTAGTCGTCCCAAAATTCTTATTAGCTTACAAGACAAACGATGGGTGGTTCTGAGGACACGTGAACTCGTCAGGGTTTTTCTACAGTATACTATACTTATATGTAAAATGATGTAACGACACGAGTTACACGGCGCACCTAGTAATTTGGCTCGTGAAGGTGCAGTGAACTTAAAATCTGTGTGCGGTGGGCAGGGAACAGCAAAGTGAAGTCACAAATGTTTGTATGCCCCACCCTTTGCATATCTAATACAAGTTCAGGCCGGCAATTGCCTGCCGTAGTTCCGTTGCGTGGGCCCACCGAGTCGGAGAGCCCATCTTCTGTCTATAAATCCAGCTGAACCCAACCCAAGAAGAGAGAGAGAGAGGCAGCAGCCCATTCACCGGCCGCAGCACACCAACCACCTAGCCTCCCTCAAAATCTCGATCGATCAATCCCTCCACCATGGGCACGGCCAGCGACGCTCCGGCGGCGGAGGCGGAGCAGCAGCCGCTGCCGAAGCGGACGCTGGTGTTCACCTACGGGACGCTGAAGCGCGGCTTCTCCAACCACCCCCTGCTGCAGGAGCTGGCGAGCAGCGGGGACGCCTCGTTCGTGGGCGCGGCGGTGACGGCGTCGCGGCTGCCGCTGGTGTGCGGGCCCTACCGCGTGCCGTTCCTGCTCAACCTCCCGGGCGAGGAGGGCTGCCACCGCGTGGCCGGGGAGGTGTACGCCGTGACGGCGCGCGGGCTGGCGCGGCTGGACGAGCTGGAGGGCGTCTCCCGCGCGCACTACGAGCGCCTCCCCATCGCCGTCGACCTCGCCGAGGGCGGCTGCGCGCGGGTGGACGGCGCCGTGGCCTACTACGCGCACCGGGACTACGCCGCCGAGCTGTGGCGGCGCAGCGGGGAGAAGGGGTACCCGGAGTACTCGCACGCCGTCGCCCACGGGTACGTCCGGCGCAAGGACCGGCCGCAGGGGCAGACCTTCCTCGACCAGATCCGCATCTTCGTCTCCTCCCAATCCTGAATCATGGAACCGGGCTCTGCTATGCTTGTGCCATTGCTGATAGATAGATAACTTGTCCGTGTGCCAGATATTGCCGTGATCTGTACGGAAATTCCAACTGGTGTTTGGTGTGTGTGTGTGCAATGCTATTATCATCTCATCTCATCGATATGATAAGCTCACTCGCCTGTTTGTCCTTTTGCCTCCAACAAAGATCCGAGAAACCACGTGCCAATTGTACGTCTACCGTAGAATGCTACCATCCGATGCTTTCTCCAAAGATCGATCGATTGATGCCCATCTTCGACTTCTCACGTCGTTTTGATATTCAGAATTGCATTGGATCTTTGGCAACGTCCGCAAGAGCCAATGTCATTACTGAACCATACAACTCTTGCAAGAAATTAAACTAGGACGACTCAAGGCCTAGATGCCTCCGTTACTCAGCTTATTAAAAACTAATAAAGAAAAGGGGAAATGACTTTTGTCAGGTAGAGGAGGAGAATTTGCCTTGCCTTTGTGCAAGAGAGATTCTTGGCCAAGGGCTGGATAGAATCTGTTGCTATCAACCTTTCCATCGCCCAGTGGCCGACCAACTAATCCTCATGTATACATACAATTGACAGCGAAAGCATCACAGTAAACAGACGAATTGCTTCAGATGGGCAGGTTCAGGAATATGGTCAAATACAAACGTTTAATAGGAATCCTCTACTATCCTCTACAAAGCTGTGCAAGAATTGCTTTCAATTGTCAAAGACGCACCGCAATCAAAACTTGAAGCGGTATTCTGGTGCAGATAGGAAAATGCTACGAGTCTCGGTCCAATAGCCCCGCTTAAAGCATTCTGTCGAGGTCGCTGATGAAATTGGAGGCCAAAGATGTCAGCTTCTTTCCAGTCTCTCCAGCTATGTCCTTGAGTGAAGACAGATCCTGAGAAGCCTACAAGAACCATGGTAACAAATGAGATAACTGCTATGTGCAAATTAACAGGTCATATCCCTGCACAATTATTTGTCTTCTTAGTCCATTTGCATTCTTCAACGATGGGGTTTAAACAGTATCCAAGATCCACGGGACAACAGATATTACAAAAGGTACCTGGAAAGATATTCTGTTGATGAGATCTGAAGCACTTATGTCCAGATTAGAATTGTCCACATCACGGCCAAATAGATCGGCACTGGAAATGGATGAAGAACCCTGCACCACAACAACAGATGAACTTTAAGCAGAAAGCAACTTCAAGACAATGTTCAAGACAAGTCTAATGCGCATAAATACTTTGCCCATAGACTACCACTTCTACAAAACCTGAAAATGGACTCTACAAACAAGTAATTCAGTTTGAACTGAGACTAAAAATTAACAAGATGATGTAAAAGCAAACGCACCGCAAATTTTTGAAGGGACATTTGAGCCTCTTTCTCTTCTCTGTTTTGAGTACCAAAGAATTGAGATGATGAAATCGCCTTCGCATTAGAGAATTTCTTCCTTGCTTCATCAGTTTCCTGAATCTGGAAGGAAATGCATCTAAAGTCAAAGCACATAACAGAGTAACTGAAATCTGACTTATTTCAGCACATAAGAGCATTGCATATTGTTTTCCTTGCTAGAGTAAAAAAAAAGTTGTATAATTACAGATGCACTGATTTTGACCACAACAGAACACTCATTGCATATCAAAGAATCCTGCCAGAGGAGAACTACCCAGCTAGCTACTAAACAAGGTAGCTAATCAAACCAACTTGAGTTTACAACCAGACATGACGCAAGCAACTTATTTGTTTTGGGTCCTAGCCTAAATTATAAGCATGTACAGTGTATGCAACCTTCCAATATGAATGAGTAGACAGGCCAATGGAGATAAAATGTATTGGTGCCAGGGAGCAAATAGCAAACCTGACAGACAAGCTAAGCTATTAAACACAATAGTGTATGAAAACAAAATAATTTTGTAAAGGCATCAATGTAGTATAGACAGAGAAACATGGTTGAAAATCTTTGCATAGAGGTCAAAGTTTCGTGATGTCAGCAGAAGAGACCATATTTTCATGCAACGTGGAAAACTTGTGCGAAAATTGGTTTTACCTGAGTTTTTGAGGCATTGCTTGATTTCTTTTGGAACCCATTACCCATCCCATACTCCTGAAAGAAGTCTGATGATTTTGGTGGTGCTACATGGCCAGTCACATGAGATCCCCCGGATCTTGAATCAGCTGATGGCTCATTCTCCACGTATTCAAAACGTGAGTGCAGGGATGGACCACTTTTTGTAGTCGAAGTGGTCGTCAAGGCAGGCACAACAGGTTTTGGCTCTTCAGGCTTCTGATCATACAGACTTTCATTTGGCTGCAGAACAAAATGAAAAAATGGCAAGGGTTAGTTCTTCAAATTCAGAACCATATCATACTTTAAGATAGTGGGACCACAAAACAGCTGCTGCATTACCTTTGTAGTAAGCTTCCGGACACCAAGCCCTCCAGTCTTGCCTCCAACCTTCTTCGCGCCAATGGGCTTCTTTACAGAAGTGGCGAAGGTGGGATGGGTAGGAGCTTTTGGTGAACGCGGAGGCGCTTTTGGCGACTTAGGCTCCTGCTTCCCGTTCAAATTCTCTGTCGGTGCATCTGAGAGCTTGAATTCAGGGAAGTCATCGGATGGCTTGGGTGGCTCAGATGCGACAGGTGATGATGGTAAGGCATCATTTGTGGCACTCTTAGCAACCTCCTTTGAAAGGATCTGCCTGTACAATTCAGCAGCTCTTGATGTGTACTTTGCCTCGACTTTGCCATCATTGTTCCACCCATGCTGTTTGAAGAAAGCATGTGCCCGGTTGTTGCCTCCGAAAGCCATCATCTTCAGCTGATCCGGAGTCCATGAGTCAAGGTTTGTTGACCTAAAATAGGCACAGTTTGCATAGGAGGTTACTAAAAATGACAGAGCATCATTATGTAGAGAGAACACTGTCTGCTATCCCAATACCTACCAGGACTAGGTTAAGCTTTGTGGGAGAGTAAGCGTACTATTTTTAAAAAGGGAAAACATAGGGGCAACGTATGAGGTGCAAACCAAGTTCCTATGCAAACTATGCAAACTTCAATCTCGACCACATGATGTTGATCCAATGGACCTCCCACCCCTCCTGCATGTCCCCATGCAAGTTGGTTTGCAAATCCCCCCTTCCCACCTTCCCTGGTTATTTTACAAAACCCCCCTCCCACTCCTCCTGCATGTCCCCATGCATGTTGGTTTGCATAGTTTGCATACGAACCGGGTTTGCACCCCATACGTCCCCAAACATAGGACACTAGAAGACGTTCAAAAGTGTTACACATAGTAAGTGGCATTTGTGATCATCATACGGTGGACGGAGCACAGAGGTCATCTGTGTAGCACATGTTTAGGAAACAGACAGTAGGGTGTGTATGTGCCACATTTAGTTGTTTCTACTAGCTGAGAGGAGCCGGGTTCCAAGGCCCTAATTGTGTGGGCCATTGCATGGGAAAAAAGCTCTAATTCAGGCATTGGGCTCACAAAAGGAGCAGGAGGAATCAACTGCCCAAGGACAGCGATCCGGAACCCGATTCCAAGTGGCGAGAGGCTCAGATCCAGCTACAACTTGGTGAACGAACCCGTCCCTGATGTGTATTTGGTTTGTTGAAACATGTGAGGTTAGGTACTCTTAATCGTAGCGGTCATTGCAGCTACAGTAAATCAATAACGGCAGAGTGCCAAGCATTGAAGTCGCGAAGGCGACGCAGGACGAGCGAGATCTGGATCGGAAGCAACGAGATCTAGTAGTGAGTAGGTAAGGTACCTGACGAAGGTGATGTGTACTCCGAGGCTGCGGTGGACGGCGG
Organism: Echinochloa phyllopogon; assembly: GCA_033239725.1. Classification (NCBI taxonomy): domain Eukaryota; kingdom Viridiplantae; phylum Streptophyta; class Magnoliopsida; order Poales; family Poaceae; genus Echinochloa; species Echinochloa phyllopogon. The sequence goes on along the minus strand of BTCW01000009.1, from coordinate 420,092 downwards.
AGCAGTCGAGGCAGAGGAAGATGCCGTAGGTGACGGAGGCCCAGGTGGGGTTCTTGGCGTTGCAGTCGAAGCACATCTGCGAACGGGGATCAGCGGTCAGGGGAGGAGAGAGATCTGAGGTGGAAGAGAGACTAGGAGGAGGTCCTAGATCTCCCCTACGAGGAAGAGAGGCCGCCTCGCCGCAGCAAGCAGTTACGCACCTTGTTCTCAGGCTTGGCCTTGAGGCGGCGGAAGACGGCGTTCTTGTCGGTGAAGGCATCGAACGCCATGGCTGGGTTGCGCTGCGGCCGGAGTGGATCCGGCCGACCGAATTCGCTTGAGTTGGGATTGGCGCCGGAGATCTGGCGGCGACGACGGGCGGGTAGGCAGGGGGAGGGAAAGGGAAGCGATGGGAGTCGTGGGCGTTGCTGGTGGTGCCTGCCTGCGGCGGTAGCTGCTTGCTTTGCCTTTGATGATGAGGAGAGTCCGCTGGCTGGATCCACCACCCAGAATTTGGTATTGGTTGCTCCCTGGTTGGTTTGGCCGGCACGAGCGAGACGAGAGAGAATACGAGACGACCGCGCCGACGACACCGACGCGGACACTGTGACTTTTTTTTTTAAAATGAAACGGACACGGGTGTGTTTAGTTCCAAAAAGTGGTTGGAAAAGTTTGATAAAAATGTCACATCCGACACTATAGCGCACTGTAGCACTTTCCGTTTGTTTGTGGTAAACATTGTCCTATCATGACCTAACTAGGCTCAAAAGATTCGTCTCGTCGTATACATCAAAACAATGTAATTATTTTTTATTTACCCACGTTTAGCGTTCCATGCACGAGGACAGAGATTTGATGTGATAGGTGGATAGTGAAGTTTGGAGAGAGAATTTTGAAAAATTTGGTGGAGAAAAACACAGCCACGGTGACTCTGGGGAGGAGGAAGCTTCCATCTCTCTCTGTTTTTTTATTTGCGTTTCTTTTTTGCTGCGTCTGTTGCTATGATTCCGGTTGGTGCGAGCAGAGAGGCCCCTGCTGCTGGCGTGCCTGCGTCTGCGTGGGTCAAAGACACCACCTACCTGGCCCGTGATGCCCGTCCTCTCAACCACCACCACATTTGGAGCTGGAAACTCTCTCATGATTTCATTTTCATCCACCAAAGCCCCCCTACCGTTTTTTTCTGGGTAAATAACACAACGGACCAACATGCTAGTGGATCACCATCACTTTACCAGCAATTCATTTCTGTGTAGTGCATCCATAAAAACTAAAAAGCACTCCCCACTCGTCTACATTGTACTATAATCAACTGTGGAGAGCTCACGCCGTCCAGTCAAAAAAAAAGCACAAAATTCAACACCACAGATAATAGTATTTCAAATGGTACTCGTAACATCTGATCCATTTCAACTCCTTCACACTACTCGTAACTAGCAGTGAGTGTGACGCCAACGACAGATCCTCACAAATCGCCGCTTCCGATGATTCAACAACACCCATGCCAGCTTCATCCATGAATGCGCATAGGAACAGACCGGAATCACACTGCAACATCACCTCCCACCGAAATCACACTACCACTAAAAAATTGTCCATCAGTCATGACAGGCACTCAAGCATCTACAAAAGATGCCTCCTTCTGAAAAGTCTTCCTCATAAAATCCGAGATCCGCGAGGATGCAGCAAGGCCCCTCTCTATGCAGTTGAAGTAGTCGTCCTCTGATCACAAAAACCAAAGAAGTAAGCATGATCATGATCAAAAACCATATGCCTCTCCCTCTCACCAACGCCCAAAAGGAGCACAGTATATAAAAAAACATACCAGACATCACTCCATGGGTGGTACAAGTTGTTAATCCTCGCTCAAACTCCTCTTTCTGCTTTGGTTCCTTTGGATCCACGGACTTGCGAGAATTGGGGAACACCAGATGAGCAAACGACTTCAATTGCTGCAGGGTGTGGCAAAACACAGATTATTACACTCCCATCGTACAGGCTACTAATTCACTCTTTGATCAAGAGCTGAGGCACTGGACAAGTATGCTCTTGACGGGTTCAGAACAGATCAACGCACACTGTCGAGGAGACCAAACATGCATGCAAGTTATTTGTCGCCCAGGAAATCATAAAGAAAATAGCATACATCTGGTGTTCAAGAGTTTCTGAATAGCACGTGCACAGCGATCAAGCAGCAGTCGAAAAATGCATACACAAAGAAATGGGAACGTTGTGCGTTTTGATTTTCAATTTTCCTCCCGTGTATAGGTCAGAAAAAAGGAACAATTTGTACCTGCTCTTCTGCTGTGCTTGTGTCTAAAATAACTGTACCATCCTCCATCAGCCCACAACCAATTGCAACTGCAGCAAATAGAAGATCGTGACTTGTTAAGCTACAAAGTATGAAGGGATAACATGCAAAAAATCAGCTCAACTTACCTGCAAGATGTTTCAAAGGGATGCCAGCAAATGCAAGGGCGGCGCAGGAAGCGTTAATTGCGCATGGCAGAAGCTAAGCACTGTCAAGGAGACAAGGACTAGCTTCGATTTGAAGGTCTTAGAATGCACATGATGCTGTGGTAACAAACTACATATAAGGTAAGCATGGTATCAGATCAGACAAAGAACTCCGTATAATGCCCCACCAAGTTTATGTTAACAATTTGCCCATGCTGTCATGCACTATTCCCAGTGAGTAGAATTAACATCAACCTAACAATGTCACTAGGCCAACAATTTTTCTTGATGTGAATGCAAGTCAACAAATGCAGTAAATGTAAAACTGGCATACTACATTACTGCTACATCATGTGGAAGGATACAGAGCCATCATCACCTACGACCTGCAAAAACATAATTAACCGTGGATAAGCGACATTTAGTGGCATGAGCACAATCGATGCTAGCCAACACAAGGCAGACTGCTGTGATGCACTACAAAAAAGGTGGACAACAGAGCACTGATCTTTAACACAGTAGGCAGACATAACAGAAACAATTGCAGGCCTATACAGGGGACACTTTTACCATCATAGGCCCCAGAAATTAAAGTGGACAACCCAGTAATAATTTTGCGCCTTTCCGCAGCACAATGAAGTTGTAAGCAGAAGCACATCAATCTGCACCGCGGGGATGCAGTCAGAAAGCTAGTTTATAAGGTTTTAACAAGAGAACTAAGAGATGCACCCTACTTCGTTTATGCCATCCCCAATCTGATTAATTTGACTGACTCGAGTTTTCAAAAACATTTACATAATACAATTTCCACCAGCACCACAAAAGTAGTATACTAATGCATCAAATTGCATTTGGAACACTACCGACAAGAATGATGGCGGAACTGTATCCAGAAGAACATATGGAATTCAGAGTAGCAGGACAGCCGGGTAAAATTACCATGAAGTTGAATTAAAGTGGACACCCCAGTAACAATTTTGTGCCTTTCTGCAGTACAATGAAGTTGTAAGCAGAAGCACATCAGTCTGCACCATGGGGATGCAGTCAGAAAGCTAGTTCATAAGATTTTAAATAGAAAACTGGGAGATGAACCCTGTTTTGTTTATGCCATTCCCAACCTGATTAATTCGAGTGACTCGAGTTTTCGAAAACATTTACATAATATACAATTTCCATCAGCACCAGTTGCACCACAAAAGTAGTATATTAACGCATCAAATTGCATTTGGAACACAACCGAACAAGAATGACGGTAGAACAATATCCAGAAGAACAGAAGGAATTTAGAGTAGCATGACAGCCGGGTAAAAAAATTTACCTGAAGCACGACAGAGGTGGTGGTGTTTGGGTGCATGGTGAGCACGCAGATGCTCTGCAACGTCTTCTTGAGTGTCATCTCGTATTCCCTCTCTTTCCTTCCTGCAAACAACTCGCCATTTCAGTGACACGGTTACTTGGGAACACAAATGGCAGTGTAAGCACTAAGCACCCTCTTGATCGCCAATGCCCACGCAAGGCAAGGCGGCGACAACAGCAGCAGGTGAAGCGAACTCGAGAGGAAAGAGGAAGAGCTGATACCGATCTGGCCGGTCCTGGGCTTCCAGACGACCTCGATGGAGGCCTTCTCGGGGTTCTCCCCCTTCCTGGTCCCCGGCTTGGGCCCATACACGGCGGCCAGCACGACGGTGTCGCCCTGCGCCCAGCGCGCGGAGCCGTGGGCGCGGTTGAGCGGGTTGCCGGTGCAGCTGAACGGGCGGAGCTGGTTCGGGCTGCGCCCATCCGCGCGGCTAGTTCCTTCCATCCTCTACTTCCCTGTCGGCAATGGCGGCGGCGGCTGGGAGAAGCAGAGCGCAAGAACCCTAACCCCTCCCCCTTCCTTCCCCTGTCGCTCAACAAGAGAAACCGCCGCGGCCGCTGTACAGAACATGGACTAATCCTAGCCGTTAGTCCTGCATCGGACAGCTGAGAATGCCTGAGACTTTCCCTACCCCACGTCTATTCCGAGACGCCCAACGAGGAGACAACTTGTCAAGTTTGCCCTCTTCACAAAGGCCCCGCCCCGCGCCGCAAACCGCAACCCCCGACCCGCCGCCGCCGCCGCCGCCGCCGCAGATGGCGAAGAAGCACAAGGACCCAGCCCCCGAGGCGGCGGGCGACGCCTCCCCGGCCGCAGCCATCCGCTCCCTCTTCTCCGCGGACAACCCCTTCCGCCGGAAGCCCTCAACGGAGGAGCCCCTCGCGCCTCCGCCGGCCGCCGCCGCGACGCCCGCCCGCAAGCACACCGCTGAGGCTGCCGAGCCATCCTCAAAGAAGAAGAAGCGCAAGGAGGAGGGGCCGCAGCGCAAGCGGAAGAGAGACGAGGTCGAGGCCGGCCGCGGGCAGCGGAGGGGCGCGGGGGTGGAGAAGCCGCCGGGTGTTGGGGAGAAGAGGAAGGCCCCCGACGATGCGGCGACGGGGGCCGGGGAGGAGGACGACGAGGAGGCGTTCGACGACGAGACCAAGCTGCTCAGGACGGTGTTCGTGGGGAACCTGCCGCTGCGGACCAAGCGCAAGGTGCTCACCAAGGAGTTCGCCGCGTTCGGCGAGATTGAGTCAATCAGGATCCGCTCTGTGCCACTGGTCGACGTCAGTACATTGCCATTGCCATCCCCTTCCTTCTTATTTTGTTCGATTTGAGGTGGAAAGGTTTCAATGCCTTGTAATTGTGTGCTTCCTGCAGACCAAGCTTACAAGGAAAGGGGCCGTCTTACAGGGGAAGGTCAATGAATTGGTCGACAAGTGAGTGATGTTTTCTCTGCAAATTATTCGTACTTGCACTATTCATCATTGTTTTGCCCGAGTTTACACAACGAAACTGTGATTAAAAGCAAATGACACATCACAAGCTCTTGGTTAAAATATGCAAAATTGCAGCATGATGTAGGCGCTTGTTTCCATATTCATACTTGCTTGTGTTCTTTGCAGTGTGCATGCCTACATTGTCTTCAAAGATGAGCAGTCTGCAAGCGCTGCTTTGTCTCATAACATGGCACTGGTAAGGCTGGCTGTTATACAGCTGGTGAAAACATGATTAGTTCTTAGCTGATAGTACATGGATTTCTGTGATGTGATTGATAAGTCTGTTGCCTTTCTCAATCCTGTAATCTTGTAGTTCGGTGGCAATCACATTCGTGTTGATATGGCATGCCCCCCTCGTAAAAAGATTCGAGGAGAAGGGCCTCTCTATGACAGGAAGAGGACCGTGTTTGTTGGGAACCTCCCCTTTGATGTAAAGGTAAGCAGTGTGTTCAATCTTGTTCTATGCTCTCTAGCTTCTAAAAAAATAGGAAAATAAAGCATCATTTCATATCCCCCCCCCCCTCCCGCCGGCCCTCATTGTTAACCAAGATTCTCTTTCTGACATATTAGGATGAAGAGCTCTACCAGCTGTTCTGTGGTTCCAGTGGATCAGAAGGCGACGTTGAGGCTATACGCGTTATCAGAGATCCGAACTCAAGCCTAGGGAAGGGCATCGCATATGTTTTGTTCAAAACAAGGGTAAACTACTTATAATTCCACTTTTTCTTGGAGTCCTATTGCATCGGCCAATTAGTCTATTTAATGTACAGGAACTGTAGTTTACCGTTTCTTACACGCTATGAGATGTTGCAATCAATTGCTGGAAGGATGTAGCACAGTAATGTCATCCCCCAATGATCCCTTCTTAAAATTAAATGCAAGTGGTATTTGCAAAGGACAACAGGAAGGCTTTATTTCCATATTAGCGCAAAAATCTCAATTATAAGCATGAATTTAAATATTGAAACCACTCCTTCACTCAATTCCTGGCTTCTATATGGTGCAGCTTGAAATAATGAACATAGCTTTTCTTCACTTAACAGGGACATTTCACTTGTTAATAGTTTCTTCTCTTACTTTGGTTTCTAGGAAAATGACTTCGTTTTTGTTAACATGATCAGTATGCATTCTCTCTTGCAAATAACCCTTAACTGTCCTGATAAGAAGTATTTGTTCTTATGGATTATCTGCAAATATTGTTCTGTTGAAAGAATCTTTGACCTTCTGATGTACGCTGTGCAGGAAGCTGCTAATGCAATTGTAAGAAAACAGGATATGAAGATTAAAAACCGCACTTTATGGCTCACCCATGCAAAACCGGTTGACACAACACCAAAGAAGACTACGGAAACCCGAAAAAATAAGCGTGTGCCAAAACACAAGGAAGTTTCAACACCAGGCAGCAAATCTAGTGAAGGCGATAAAGCGAAACGTAAGGCATCCGCTTTGTCCTATCAAGGCCTGAGATCAAGCAAATCTGGCGTTGTGAAGAAGGTGAAAGTGAACCAGCGTCCCAGCAACCAAGTGAAACAGAGCAAGACTAATGAAACTGGAGCTAGTGCTCGCAAAGGGAAGCGGCCTGCTGTGGCTGCAAGGAAGACGAAGCAACTAGCCAAGAAGCGCAAGTTGGATGCTTCAACTCCTGAGAACACGCACAGGAGCAAAAAACCAAGGAAGTAGTTATGCATTGAGTTGGTCCACATTGTAACAGGAGTCTCACTCTTATCAAATTTTGTCAAACTGGCCTCCTGGTCAATGATTGTGTTAATGTTAAGGAAATGTGCAACCTCAAGTGGGTTTAGGGCAATACAAGAGTGATGTTGCAAATGTAAGCCTGGTATGAGCTTAATGTTGCAACTCGGTGCAAATGACAGTAAACCTTGTAACGTTATGGCATTGGTTTTGAGTTTCCTCGTAACATTTGCATTCTAACTTATTCACCGCAGTACCAGATTACTCCTTATCTATCAGTAACAGAATGTGTCAGCATGATGTTGCACAGCCATTGAGCATGATAACGGTGCTAATTGCTTGTAATTTTGTGGTGACGACATTTTAGTCCACGAATTGAATTTGTTTGTACTTTTTTTGCGATAAATTTGTTTAGGCTTCGTTTGGATGTAGATATTGGAGGGCTTGGTATTGAATTGGTTTCAATAACAAATCAGAGTAGTATTGGTATTAGATGACAATACCAAAGCTATTGTTTGGATGCAGATGAATTCGTAAGATGGAATCGAAGGATCTAGTGAATATCAATTCGTGTTTGGACGTTCAATACCATGGCATTAGCAAATTGACCATCTTCTCTCCACACACACATAAAAAAAAGTCACCCCCAGCTGCCTCCAGTCGCCATTGCTCCAGCTGCCTCCCCTCGCCGGCCGCGTCGCCGCCCGCCCGTCGCCGACCGCTCGCTCGCCGTCGCCGACCGCCCGCCCGTAGCCTCCGACTCGCCGTCGCCAACCGCAGGAGGAGAGTGCGGCGGAGGCGGAGGGGAGGAGGCCCTGTCTCCGTCCCCGTCGCCGGGCGTCGAGCCGCCCCAAGAGATCGAGATGAGGAGCTCCCGGTCCCGGTCGCGGCCGCTCCTAGCTGCCTCCCCTCGCCGGTCGTGTCACCGCCTGCCCGTCGCCGCCCCTCCAGGGCGGAGCTCCCCCATGCCGCCCGCGCCTCACCGGCGGAGGAAGAGAAGGGGCCGCCGGCCTCGAGGAAGAAGGGAGGCGCCGACGAATGGGAGCGGGAGGTCCGCGCCGCGAGGGAGCGAATGCCGCCCAATACGGAGGCTGCCTGCTCTGAATCGATGGGAGGGACTCGCAGGGGAAAGGAATGCCACGCCGTATTCGTTGTCATTTCTGTTTCCCAATTCTGTGAGCATCCAAACGCTGGAATTCGAGTCCTCCAATGCCAATGCCAATTCTGGGCCTCCAATTCATACGTCCAAACGGGGGCTTATATATTTGCACCTCATATTTATAGAGCAGTAATGAATGTGTCATTGTCATTCATTTACTATCTCCAAGGAAAGGAAATTCAAGTTCCATGACCCATCATCACGTTTTATAATATCGATCGACATGGCCGCATGGATGGCACAGAACGCATTTCCTGCTGCCTGCCGTGATAGCAGTATGGTTGTGTGTGTTCATAGCACCGGGACTCGACTGAGTCCGGCGGCGGAATGGAGGAACTGGGAAAGATTGAGGCACGAGACGAGCCGAGACAGACGACGATTCTTTTATTTAGGTTATTATTAGGCCTAGGCGCGGCGGGCGGGCTGCTCGCCATTTTACACAAACACCCCCGCTAATAAACAGGTATTTAAATTGCGGCGCCCTATCTCCTCTGCTCGCCTCGGCCTCGCTCGCTCTTTTCAATTCCCCTTTCCTTTCCTCTCGTCTCGTCTTCTCCCCTTGCGAACAGCGGCGGCGCCACGGCAAACGGCGCCCCTAGTTGCCCGGAGCACCCGACCCCCACCCACAAGCTCGCTCCAATCGCGCGGGATCCCCACCCGCTGCTGCCTGCGCGCCTCCTAACCCTAGCCCAGCCCTCCATGGCGGCGTGAGGGGCGGATCGCGCGGGAGATGCAGGGCGGTGTCGCAGCGGCTGCCGCTGCCGCGGCGACGGTGACCACGGCGGTGGCGCCACCGGTGCCAGCGGCGTCCCCGGCGACGGCCGCGCACGCCGCGGTGGGCAACGGCGGGGCGGCCGCCGCGCCGCCGCCGCCGTTCCTCATGAAGACGTACGAGATGGTGGACGACCCGGCCACGGACGACGTCGTGTCCTGGGGCCCCGGGAACAACAGCTTCATCGTCTGGAACACCCCCGAGTTCGCCAGGGACCTACTGCCCAAGTACTTCAAGCACAGCAACTTCTCCTCCTTCGTCAGGCAGCTCAACACATACGTAAGTATATACACCCTACCCACTAACGCTTACTTTCTGTCTCTGGTTGGTTACTCTACGCTCTACGTTTTGGTGGGGATTTTGGTGCTCAGACAATCGAAACGCCATCCAGAAAATACTCTCGAGTAACTAAATCCACATGGGTCCAAGGATAGACGTTAACAACTCATCATGTCCATTTCCAACATGATTTAACTGATCTGAAGTTCTAAACAGCTGCTTGTATAAACTGGTACCTGTGTTTCACAGCCAGATTTATATAGTTGAGGCTTTACGAGCTAGTGTTTTGACCTCCTTAGACCTCCCAGGCTTTATCAGGATCACTATCTGTTTGTGATCAGACTGAAATTTCGAAGTTCGAAAATATATTACATGGCTCGTAGTTATATTTCTACATACGTACAAAAGGACAACAGTAGTCAACATTTTGTTTTGTCCCTTTCTCTGATAAGTCTGATTAGCAACCTTCAACTACCATTCTTTTGCTTGACAGAAATTTTTCTATAGATACATACCGAAAGCACATGATTAATCCGACACTTTAGCACGCCATTTGCTCAGTAGGCTCTTGAACTTTGTCACGCATCAAATTGAGCACCATCCTATGCAAGGTCAAAGATCTGTTGGGTTTAGTTGGTGGCATCAAAATTCTAGACCTGGTAGTGCCTTTCTTAAAATATTGTGCTTGTTGGATGCTTCCATTTGCTTACTACTTCACCTACTAGAGTCACCTCTTGGCAAAAGCACATGGAAGTATAGAACTGACTAGATCTGTATATCCCCTTTCCATTTTATACCCAACACGTATTTCTTAGTCACCTAAGAGTTCATAAATTCATTTCTCATATGATCCATAAGACTAGACTAATCATATTACTTTTGGGTACTTATGCCTTTTAGATACTCATTTTGTTATCATTCAATGTTTCACCTCGGATATGAACCCTGCTTCGATTGGGACGTGAACCCTGTTCGACCCTGACCCTTGAATGGGGACAATGTCCTGGGTCACAGAACACACCTTACACCCTGATCCGAGACCTAGAAAGAGTTGACTGTTTATGTTGCATGGTTACAGGCTTCTGGATCCGATTTAACTATGGAACAATTGGAGTGTCTCTTGTTAAGTGGATACTAAATTCAGCTGAAAAGAAAAGAAAAACTCACGAGTTTACTTGAATTCAAATAATAAACTGTTCTTTGTAAGCTAAGAATATTGCTTGCCCATTCAGGTGCATGCTGTACTGTTGTCTAATCTCCTTGGGTTTCTTATATTTGAATAAGGCTAGAACCACACATTCTTTAGAAGTTTACATTTAGATTGTAAATTTCTGAGGCATTTAATCAGACCTGAATACACTATTGAGTCAATATGTTACTATCAGACATTTTGCAGCAACAAGCTGCCTGCAGTTCATAACCATATTAAGCTGTTAAAATTTACAAATATGTTCTGTAATACATATGCCCATTTTTCCTTTAAATTTTCTCTTTATTTCTTTAGCTTGTTTTCAATGTTAGTGATTGTTGAACTGCCCCAGCATCACGATAAGCCAATTTTATTTGATATTTGTGCTACATCCAGCAAAGTATCATTTGTTTCATGTGGACCATCTTTATAAGATCGTCTGTAGTTTAATTACATGCACTCTATTGACAGTCAAGAGTAACAATTTTCTCAGACAAACTATTTCACTCTAATGATCTCATTGGTGCCGTTTGATCAGGGGTTTAGAAAGGTTGACCCTGACAGGTGGGAATTTGCAAATGAGGGTTTTCTGAGAGGACAAAAGCATCTTCTTAAGACTATCAACAGAAGGAAACCATCATTGCAGGGGAACAGCCAACCGCAGCAGCCCCAGTTGCAGAATGCCCCTGTGCCTGCATGTGTAGAGGTGGGTAAATTTGGGTTGGAGGAAGAGATTGAACGGCTCAAAAGGGATAAGAACGTTCTAATGCAAGAGCTTGTCAGGCTGAGACAGCAACAGCAAACAACTGACCATCAGCTGCAGACTTTGGGCAAGCGTCTTCAAGGGATGGAGTCAAGGCAGCAACAGATGATGTCTTTCCTTGCCAAAGCAATGCAAAGTCCTGGTTTCCTAGCACAGTTTGTACAGCAAAACGAGAACAGCAGGAGGAGAATAGTAGCTGTGAACAAGAAGAGGAGACTGCCCAAGCAAGATGGCGGCCTAGACTCTGAAAGTGCTTCTGACTCATTGGATGGTCAAATTATCAAGTATCAGCCTATGATCAACGAAGCTGCCAAAGCAATGCTAAGGAAGATCCTAAAGCTAGATGCTTCGCATAGATTTGAATCTGTGGGCAATACAGATAATTTTCTGCTGGAGAATTATCTGCCAGCCGGCCAAGGTTTTGACAGCTCTTCATCAACCAGGAATTCCGGGGTCACCCTGGCAGAGGTTCCAGCTAACTCAGGTTTGCCGTATGTGGCTGCTAGCTCTGGACTTTCAACAATATGTTCGTCTTCAGTGTCTCCTGAAATCCAGTGCCCGGTCGTGTTGGACAACAAGTCATCGAACCAAGTTCCCAACATGAGTGATGTGCCTCCTGTTTCAAAGCCTATAGCACCAAGTGATATGACTATTCCATCATTCCCAGATCTGACGGACATAGTAAATGAAGGCTCTGTTGATATTCCTGGAGGGCCTTTCGGTCCTGAGTTTCCCCTGCCCCTGCCCGAAGAGGGTGATGACAGTGTCCCCATCGAGACCGATGAGATTTTGTACAATGATGAGACTCAGAAACTTCCAGGCATTGTCGATTCCTTCTGGGAGCAGTTCCTGGTTGGCAGCCCTCTGTCCATGGATAACGATGAAGTTGATTCAGGTGTACTGGATACAAGGGAGACACCACTGGAGAATGGATGGAACAAAGTGGAGCATGTGGCTAACCTTACAGAACAGATGGGCCTCCTATCTCCAAATCACAGGGTGTGAGATGTAATATCTTAAAGGTGAACTGGGATCCTGGTAATAAGCTTCGACAACTTTGCCTACCCTTTTGTTATAATGTTTAAGATTCTCCTTTTGCTGAAATGATATGCTGATATATCAACCACTCAACCTATATGCGGGGGCATCCAATGTTCCACGTTCCACCCATGAATGATCTTGGTACGCCCCAGGAATAGGAATTCACCTGCTTGTATCTAGGTTTGGCAGGCTTGAGAACAGAACAATGGAACTTGTCAAATCTGCACGATTACTTGTGTTGTAGTTGCTGATACCTGATAGTGTAATTGTTTTTCCTGCTACTTTGCTATATGGTTGCAAGTTGCAACTAACGTCGGGCAGGGGCAATACTGGCACTGTATTGTATTTTTATCCAGAGGCCACTGCTGACTTGTGAGTTGCGACAGACTGCTTGGGTTGCTTCGAGCCACAGTAGCTGAAAGTGGGAGGACCATTTCCGTAGCTTCATTAACTGATGAATTGACTTCAAATGTACCTTTGAGAAGACTTTGAAAACTGAAATATTGCTCCCTCCCTCTTTTTCTTCTTAGGCAACAATACCTTGAAAACTCAGTCTGATAGCTCATCTAAGAAGACCTCGCCAACTCTATGCTATGTTTCACATTTTTTTATATATAAAAAGAACTACATACTAAGTGTGCCTTATTTCCTCCCCTTTCATTCTCATCTTCTAGCTCTAGATGCATTAGATGTTTTGTTTTCACCAAATTGGAACTGATGGCGTCAAAGTGTCAAACAGACAAACAAAGGTTTGTTTGGAAATAGTTGTGGGTGTCTACTTGACAGGGCTAAACAAATGTAAAGGTCCTGATCTTGCTAAAAAGCTCCCTCGCCATGTTGACCCGGTCCTGTTGTCGCCCACGTCCTTCCCATTGTACTAAACGATTAAGCCCAAACCCTTTGCACATGAATACCCTAACCTTGGGTTAGCATTTTTTTTTAGTGTAGAGGAAATGGGTGGGTTTCAGCAAACATTCCATGCATTACCTGGTTGATGCAAGATTGAAATAATCTTCTGGTGGTTTTCAAACACTAGTGTTGGACTGCTACCGGTAGGTAGTGCATAGTTTTAGGACCTTGCATAGAGTTGGACACTAACTATTGATGGAAGGTAAACCCTAAAACTAGAGAAAGAGAATCTCTGAAGTCGTTTGCCGTGGTTGGGCGTCAGTGAGATGGTGCCAATTCTGGTCTGGGCTCTGTTATTGTTGATCACGGGTCGGACGCTTTGTGCGTGGAAATCTAAGCACGGGTAGGATGCAGGAGTCACATGCGGTGGGTTTGGATGCGTACGTGCACACTGCTCCAGACCATCCGTGAACCTGCGGGCTCATTAGTCGGCTCACTAGTAGATGACTGAGATTACTCAATGACAATTTGGAAATAAAAGGCGTGGTGAGCGAGGTAACTCTTGGCGGGAGGCTCCCTCCTGTCCTGTCCTCTGGCGACGCGAGCACGCGCAGCCTTGGCGGATGCTGATTTTTGCTGAGAGAAAAACATTGATGGCTCATGGCTGGTGCTGATTTTTGTTGAGAGAAAGGCTGGTGGTTGATAAGCCAAGCAAACACAGTCCCAAATTGACAAGCATGCACCACTAAATAATAATCAATAATGAAAACTGGAATCGTATACTGCATTGGATTGTATGTATGGATGGAGCAGAGCAGAGAGCATTGCAACATCCCTAAACTGAATGAAATTAGATTAGTGGTCTCCAATGCAAGGCATTTACAAGTCAGGTGAGGTCAGTGTCATGACCACTCAACTACTGCTTCCTATACCATACTAGCTGCTGGGTCGTCCGGCCATGTTACTTAGCTTGCATGGCAATGGCAACATCGTCCCTCATCCATTCTCAAGTTTTGAAGCAACCGCGTACAGACGCCGCCGTGTGTGTAAGTGTTCACATGCATGCCAGCTAATTGAACATCATCTATCGTCCAATCATCAAAGAATACACATATAATACATACACGCCCGCCACCGGATCATAACCAACAATGGCCGGGTTAAATCGATCTGAATCAATCAATCTCCATCAATCAGTCGGCCTGCTGCAGCGACACGAGCTGCGGCGTCGTCGTGGCAGGCCGCCGCCTGCCGGATTGGGGGCGGACGCGGGGCCTGACGACCTTGGACTCCCAGAACTTCTGGCGCTCGGCCATGTTGACGTCGCACTCGGGGAAGGGCGCCGGGTACCTGTTGGTGTCGTAGCACACGGTATAGAGCATCTGCCGCATCTCCATCCTCTTGCGCGCCGTCATGATGGCGTACTCCGCCGTCATCAGCTCGAACTCCGCCCCCGCGCTTTCGTCGGCGGTCATCTGCAGCTGCAGCTGCAGGTGCGGCGCCGCCGGGCAGCCCCGGAGCACGAGGTCGGAGAAGTGGGCCGTGAAGGGCCCGCGCTTGTAGTTGACCTTGTAGCGGCCGTTGTCGGTGGCCCGTCCCAGATGGTGGCGTAGAGCGCCATGGGCTTGGACGGGTAGTCGCCGCCCGACCGGGGCACCTCGCGCACCGCCACGCCGTCCACGTAGAAGATGACCACAGGATGGAGAAGCGATGCGATTCGGCGGTGGGGTCGAAGGGCATCAGGTAGCGCTCCTCGCGCCCGCGCTCCGTGCTGCCGTTGCCGTACACGTTGGTCTGCAGCCGCCAGGAGCAACGCCGCCGCCGCCATCGATCGCCGAAGCAGCTCAGTTCGACGACGATATGAGAATATGATGACGTATTTTTTTCTTGGGCTCCGAACCGATCCCACCCTCTCTAGCTATATGTACAAGCAGTCTGCTAGCTCGTCACGCGCGCGCCCAAGGTAGCAGTGTAAGCTGATTGCTACAGCCACCACTGCACGCGTCTCTCTCTCTCTCTCTCTCTCTCTCTCTCTCTCTAATAAGCAGGCAGGAGGGAGACTGCTTTATATTCTAGGAGTAGCTAGTAGGCAAGAAGCAGGCAACCGAAGGAAGGAAGAAAGGATCAGGAAGAGTCGTCCGTGCTGACCTGACGACTGACGAGGAGGTGAGGTGGGAAGGGAAATTCCAATCCAATGGGCACAAAGCAAGGGCCAAGAGGGAAAGATGTGGAAAAGGGATGGAGATGGGTGCAGGGAGAAAGGGACCTTCTTTTGCAGGAAAGAAATATATATAAAAAGGGAATATGCTTCATATCATACTACACATACCATATGGAAGAGAAGAGGCTAATTGAATCGAGTGGAAGAGGCATTCGATCAGTGGCAGCGTCCATATGAAAAGCTAGGGAGGGAGTCAGGGCAATGGCCGGATGGATCATTGTGACATGAGAGAGTGCGGCGGCCTATCTGGATCAACGATGATGGATGCCGCGCCAACAACCATGGCAACAACTCTAACACAACAGATTCCTCCGCCTGCTTTTAGTTGGTGCCGGTGATTATACTAATTCTCTTGCGAGGCGATAATAATACATGTACGTATATATGCCTACTCCATTTGAAAGCAACCGTATGATTGGCTACGTATTGTATTCATATCGGAAAAGGCGGGTATATCATCATCCACATCGGCATGTACGTACTGCTGTATTTTTTCTCCGTCTTGGCAACATGCCTGCAGTTGCTTACGGAGTACTCCCTCCGTCCAAAAAAGAAGACATTCTAGAAAATTTTAAAACAAATTAAGAAGAGAGTAAAATGATCTTGATTGCCCCTAACTATTAGCCATATTTAGCACTAATTAGTTGTTGCATGCACATGCACTTACTAAATATAGTAGAATGACTTGTTTTTTGGGACAAATTTTAAATCCTAGAATGTCTTCTTTTTTGGGACGGAGGGAGTACTTAATAATTTGAAGCAACTTGCTTGGTCGTCAAATTGAAGGGAATTTGCTTCATCGGCAAATTCAAGGGAAATTGTCTGTGCATCACATCGATCTGCTAGTGCTCCAATTTAATCCATCAACTAATAACGGCAGCTAAGCTACATTTAATTGAGAATATATAATTGATCACGAGCGAGCGAGCCAGCTATCCTTGACTGGCTCCCTTGGTAATGCTACTGTCAGTCCGGTACGGTCCATAACTAACGGATTATCGATCTGTGGACGAGAAAAATCTACCACAATTTGGTCTTCATATAGTACTAATAATATATCCAGTTATAGTCATTTCGCAAGGGGATATATATTTTTATTACAATATATATAGCACAAAGAGATTGGTGGAAAGAAAGACCGTACCTAGCTAATCGGTTACATCGATTATATTGACAGAGAAATTAATGTAAACCTACCATCGTCTGCAGTTGATCGAGTTTCCTATGGATCAAGTCGACCCCCGGCCCTCGCCGCCGCAGAGGTCTCATTCCGTTATTCACGTCGTCCTACGCTACCCGGCCATACTGTACAACGGACTGGGAGAACAAGTCGCAGCAACTATAGATATATACTATATTTTTATAGTTATAAATTTATGATTATTAGAGAATATATTTGTAATCAAATCTAGTTATTTCTAATTTACAGTATTAAATTAGAAAATTGTTGGCTAAATTATTGATCAAAAGTTTTAAATTTGGATTTTAATATACATGTGCGCTTTACAAACATGGAGTACAATACATACTTCATATATATGTATCAGTGCAGTCTGCCTGTACATGTGTACATACAAAGATGGTACGTCAGTCGTAGCTAGCTTGAAAACTACTACTACTCATCAACGTCACCGTACGATACAGCTGTAGTGCATACACAGTTCGTACTACTTAGGGCATCTCCAATGTACAGAAACACCCCCGGTTCTATAGATGGGTCCCATAATGATTTGATGTCTACTGATATATTGCCAGCAATGTATAGAACTAGGGATGGATCTATAAACGGGTCCCACGCCTCCACCCTCTCTCTTTCTCTCTTTCACTTTATTCCATAGGACCTGGTTCCATGCATGGGAGCGGGTTCTATATAGAATCAGTCTCACAATGGTAGGAACCTGGTTCCATAGGAGAGAGAAACCTATGGAACCAGTATAGGACACGCCCTTAGCTAGCTAGCGTATCTTGCGCGCACCACAAAATTAAAAGAAAGCTTCGGGATGCTGAATAATTTGGAGAAAGAAAAAAGATAATCGCGATGGTGACTTATCTCACCATCTCTGATCTCTCTCTCTCTCTCTTAATGTCACCTCTTCTCGTCAGAAGTAAGCTAACTCAGTACTGAACTCTCTGGTATATGCATGGTCCCTCAGTACTTGGCTCTCCTATATACATGCCGCTGAATTTTCAGATATATACAATTTGAACAGGAGTACCATGTATACGTGATTCGTTGACAAACAATTACAAAACATATATAGTAAAGCTGCTGTTGCTGTTGGTGATATATATGTTGCAGCAACTATAACAAGCATAGCGACCACCACATGCGCATCAACGTGACAAATCCCAGCAGGGCGTGGAGCGTAACACATGACTATATGAGACTCCTCGATCGCCTATTCGCCTACGGAGTATGTGTGTGTGTCTCTCTCTGCAGTTGCAGCCTTGCAGGGCATGTCTGTCTGGGTGGATAGATAATGGATATGATGCATAGATTCTTCCATCTCTATGCGATTGCGACGCATGTGTGTTCCTATCTGGAGTGCTCTTCAGAGTCTGCCAATATATGTATAATAACTTCGTACTAAATCATGCAAAAGCAAAACATATTGTGTTGGCATCAGATTGGTGGTCCCTCAATCTTAGTCTTACCCTTCCATGGTAGCCGCCCCTACCCAGTGTGGCCAGGCTGATCAGCATAACAGACTGGCTCACCTACACCACACTCTGGCTGCTTCCATACATATAACAACATGTTCTCATGCCAAGCCAGAGTACCGGTGATGTATATGAGTATCTCTGTTTGAGAACTTGCATTCTGGTGAGCTTCCTTCCTTTCTTGCTTGGTGATCATAATTGACCAATCACCAATGCATGCATGCCTGCTGAGTGCAGAGCCCTGAAAAGCATCAACAGCTAGCTACCTACACTAATGTTAGGAAAAAACAAATATTTTCCACATATGAAGAAATGAGCAAGATGTCCACTAGATACAAATTCTATCGTGCATGTAGCCTAGCTATGATTAGACTAATGCTTTGTGTGAAGCTGCATTATTTTTGTCACGATATGTAGTTTATATATCTCTGTTGCGGCTGAAAGAGGACATATCTGAAACAGTTCAATTTACTACTAGTATCGTATTACCTGCATTGGCCGGTGTACGTACGTATGCCCAGCTGCTACCTGTTCTCTCCGCTTTGTTTGTTTCTTCCATCAGATTGAGCGTGCACAGAGAACGCACGCAGTCAGTCAGATGAAACTAAGGCTAATGAACATGGTAGCATCTGTTACCTAGGTTACCACTAGTACAGATACGAAATGATATGATTATAATGACCACTTATAGGATCCATGTGTACAGAAGAGGGGGGGTTGATGATTAGTATCCGTCAAGCGTCATGTGAAGAGAGAGATGCTCGTACTGGCATAGTGGTAGTTGTATACGGAAGCTCAGCTGTATGGTAGCTAGAGAGCATGCATAATAGTATGATTTAGAAATTAAATATATAGATGTGATGGTGAAATGACTTTATTAGGTTTGGTGCGTCTACCTGATCAAGCCTTCATCCAGCACTGTTGATTGGTTGTGATGAGTTGTGACTGGGTCATGCTGATTGCCATTGAGTATATTGCATTGCCAGCCATTCAAAGGATAGAGATTATTCAACCGTACCATGCCTGCTGACCCTATATCCACAAATATTATTGTCATTTATTTTGTTACACGTATACTACTCATTCTGTAAGAAAAAAGAATGCCCTTTCAGTTTTGTTCTTAGTGAAAGTATTTCAAGTCTGATCAACCTTTATATAAAACACACAAATAACTGACATCAAATAAGTTTTATTAGATTGATTATAATTGTTTTTCATAGTATACAGTGTAAAAATATCAATATTTTTTATAAGTTTGATAAAAAGAAAGAGTATTTATATATTTAAAACTGAGAGAGCATGACCATCATTCAGTGATGTATGCTTTGCTTGGCGCGTGAATCACGACGCCTGAGATGTACTATAGGCCATCAACCTCGTAAGCACGGCAACACGCAATTTTAGTGGATTGTTTAGCTTTATCCTTGTACTAAATGCGAGGCCGGTGGGGTGCCTGCCACTGACACGCCTGAAAATGACACGCGGGCCCTCCAATCTTTTGGCACGTCTCCATCTCTTATTGGCCCTTGACTTCGACGCACGCACTGACCACCTGCTTTGTGGAGTGAGATCGAATCAGATGGTAGTTTATTACAGTAGCATAGAGTATCGCAGGCCTGATTAAACTGCTTCCTCTTAATCGAAGCACGCCAACCAAATTAAACTGCTCATATTTTACTTATTGGTACACGAGGGAACATGCTGTGAATTGACAAAGATCAGATAAGATCAGTGCTGCCTGCAGGCACTATAACGCCAGACAACAGCTGCTACCAGAGATTAAATACACATCAAGCATGGAACAAACTGAAAATGCCTCATGAATGTATAAAATAAAAGGAAAAGAGCACAGGATGGATGAACTCATTGAACAATCTTAAGGTTACCGATTGGCTACACAAGGCAGATTGAGGGCTGGTGGATTTCAGAGGCAACCGAAATACACTATAGTAATAATTATTTGAGTTTTTAATTAATTGTCAAGACCTAAATAGCTTTGAGTCTGAGATTACTACAACACTACAACAGTACCACCATGTAACAGGGACTTCATTAACTCCCTCCTCCTTTCGACTCCATGCGTTGAGTTTGTCCAAGTCAACAACGCATCTGTATACGTTATTCCTTCAGATAACAAGGCTTAAACATCTGTCATATCACTCACTCCCTCTCCCTTCCGAGTGCTCTTGCTGCTGCCATGGGCGGGAACTGCAAAAGCCATCATCACGCTAGTCAGGATACTTCTACTCACAATTCAAAAGACATCATCTCATATGTAACTGTTCTTAGATTATATGCAGTCCTAGACACTACTAAATAATTTTGGTTACTTTCTCGGACCTTCATAACGAATTTCACTCAATATGAAAAAGACTTGAAACAGTATACTGTGGCATACCAAACATCACGAGAACCAAAGGAAAGAAATATACCTTCTGCTGAAGCCTCATTACTGTAGAAACCAGTATCTTATCACCAACTACTTGCCTCATTCGTATCACCAAGTCACTCCTGCTCATCTTTTTCCTCTGTTTTCAAATTACAAGGCATCATGGTTAGCATGCCACTAAGCATATCGAATGCAACTGGAAACCTCACATGGGAGAAAACAACATTTACAACCTTAAATTCTTCGTAGTATCTGATGACCAAGTCCATGTCTGAACGAGGAACTTTTGTGGAAATGGCAGCAAAAAGCATGGAAAAAGGCATCCATGGTGAGGAGGGAGCCTTTGGAGCATGCCCCAAGTTAGGTCCTTCTTGTTCAACAATTGCAGGGGCCAAGGTTCGGAACCTATCCCCCTGTTTGAAACAAACAAGGAAGAAAATGACAAAGCTGGAGGTTACAAGGAAATCACCAAATCAAAACTGTAGGTGAGCTAAGCAATTAGATGGGCAGCTATATCAGCTTTGTGGAGAATACTGGTGGCATCACTTTCCAATTTCAGTAAACACAGTAATACAGGGGAGTTGGACCGAAAGAGCATCAATCATTCAGGTAGTTCTCATTTACAACAAAAGACTATGGCTAAGACCAAATAGCACTGAACGAAGAACATGTTTTTACCAAAAATGAAATCTTAGCATACAGCATCATTTTTCCAGGACTAGCTGAGTGACATACTGACACATTTCCTACTCAGAAATTATTCTAAAATTTCTTAGTTATATTAAAACTGAAGTGAATCGTGCATTCATTTTGATCTATGTAGAGCACTGTCAGAAACAAAGAATTTAACAGGTGGACATGTTAACTACAGGATCAGGATTTCCAGTAACAAGCATTTGGAGACTTAGCCGCAAGAAGGTCCCTATTTAAATCTTGGGTCATTATTTGGCACTCAAAAAAAGGAAAGAATACATAGGAGATATGCTCACATTCTTTTACACAAAATTGTGTTACAGATCATTTCATTCAGGTATGCGCTAAAAAAAATGTGTACAGGAAGCTAAAATTGAGCTAGAAACAACAACGCACGAGCTGAATCCCAAGAAGCATACCTTGGTTAGATTGTTTGGAGAACTAGAACTTATGATCTCAGATATGTTGGACACGTTATCCTTTGAGGCTAAATATTCTGCAGTGGTACCAAATAAATTGTCTTGGGTAAATAATAACACAGAAGGGAAATGGTAGACAGAGAGAAAAAAGATCCATGAAGTAGTACCATTGATCATGGGAGGTACTTTGACAATAACAGCATATTCAGCAAATATCTGTTTATGCACATTAGCATCCCATATGATGTAATGCTTTGGATTTTGGAGATCATCCATGCCACTATCAAAACTTGTATTGCTTGGCTGGAATTGCTTTGAACCAGGCAAAACAACCTCAACATTACCCATTATCACACGGCACAACATCATCCTGATGATGCCATCCTCATGAAAATCTGAATAGCTGGCACTGTAAATAAACTTGAAGTAAGACTACAAGAAGCATTATTTACTCAAAGCAATAGAAACTACACCAGTGGCAAAGGTAAAGTACTAAACTAGTAGCTGCAATGAAGAAACATACAATAAACCCTGAAACAGAAAAAAAAAATGTTTACCATGAATTTGAGCAGTTTGCTGGAGCAAGACAAGTTCCAACACCATGCGTGTGGCCCTGCTGAGATTTTGCAATTTCCAGAGCACCTCTCGTCATCATCTCCTCCATAGTATCTCTTGAGCAAGGAAGCCATGCATAACGCACATTTGCATTCCCACGACGACTTTTGACCACTTCTACCTCCTCCTGGAAAAGACCAGAACGAACTTGCCCATGCTGATCTAGCAGTGGTGTTCTATAGACACCAATAACATCCTTTTCTTTAAAAGGATGGCCTAATCCTTGGAGTAACAAATTCCGCACAGCTGAATCAACACGTGGACCATTGTTTCGATTTCCAGGAGCAGCTTGTATGGTTCCACTAGAACATTCGTTCAAATGGACTGAAGGACTTGGTTTATTTTCACCAATAACTTCATCGAGTTTGTTATGTGCTTTCAGGTTGTCCTCCGCAATACCATTGATCCTCTTACCATGAGATACTACTTCACCAACAGATACCGAACTTGAGCTTTCAGCTACACTTGTAGAAATCCCAGCCTGCTCAGCAGCTCCACCTTTGTCATGCTGAGATGATTTAGATGTGTACAATCCAGCAGATAAATCTGGAAAAAAGCCTTTTCCATGATCATCAACCCATGCTAGTGGGTAGGTTATGGTCATCTCATAATCTAGGCAAATCATATGAATGAAGTCCAACAGGATGTGCTTGTTCTGGAACACTGCCGTAGTGACTGGTCTCTTCAATTGGAAGTCCTGTTGTGCTAGATTGACAACATCCTCTGGAAAATCACTCCAGTCATCATGTTGGTAGACAAGCACACGCACAGGTAGCCCACTTGTCTTAAAGTTCCAATATGACTCCAATATACCTCCACTCCCGCAGGAAGTCACTTTGGATTTCTTACATTGAACTCTGTCATCAAATCTTACAAGGTGTTTCCTTGGACCATGCTGAGACAACACCATCGCATCATTGCCTTCAGCGCGCTCCAGAGCAGACTCATGCTTTCGCTTGCGATCAGTTGCTTTAAGCATATGTTCACCCAATGCCAGTCCGTTCCTCGGCTCCATTTCTTTTACAGTGACTCAACCCAAACCAGGTAATTTTCTTTACCGATTTACACTACTAAGTCAAAACAGTTAGCTAATTCTAACTACTGACACCTAGATTCTGTTAGCATAAAATCAACTCCGAAACGAGCCAGGCTATCCAAAATGGTAAGTGAAATGGACCTGAGACCAAAATGGAAAAAAAAGGGGGAATAAAAATGAATGAAATAGATAAATGTAGTGCACAAGTGCAGGGCAAAACTGAAACTATTGTGGTAAACATTTATTTACAATAACAGGACAGAAAATGAATGAGTTTGCTATAATACTTTCCTTGTTGAAACATTGCTACTATTCTATTTTTTCCTAAGGGAAGTAAATGCCATTTCCCTCAAATGCCCACATTAATTAATATCTAAAGTTATGATTTATAAATGCTTAATTCACTGGAGTTTGCTTGGCTGCACATTGAATATAGTTAGGATAACAACTCTGCCATAGCGATTCTTTACCCTGCGCAGAGCAGAATTGTATGTGATTCACACTCACACCATCTCTCTGGACACTGCTGCTCCAGAATTGTACGGCTGTTGGTTGGTGCAGCCACAACGAGGCAGCAGCAGACAATAACAGAGAGAAGCTGACACAGCTGTGGTAACAAGCATCAGCAGCATGTCTGTGTTGTAAAAAGGCCAGCTTATCTTTAACTCTTCTCTGTGGCCAATGCCTAGGACAGATAAATGATAGCCACAGCAGCACCCCCAGAACAGTTCCATGGGAGTAATAGCACCTTGTCATGTTCTCACAAGAACCTCAAACTCAAATATTTAGATAGATAGATGACGACCCCTGAGGCCCTGATGCACAAAGCCTGTTATGCTCATTAGGCAAAAACTGTAACATTAAACAAATAAACTTTCTGATGCTTGGCTAGCACTTGTGCGACATTACTTTGCAAATTAACAGATATTAGTATGCTATTTAACAGATAAGCACTGGCTAGACTTCCCTCCCATAGTTAACTGTCAATCAATGGTAGTTATGGTAGATGAAAAGCATGGTTCGCCCAGTTTAAAATAACTTGTGCAATCAACAATATGGTATCGCGCAGGACTGTTGTAAGATTACGTAATGCAAGCGAGATAGGATAACATATGATAGCTCAACACTGAGATGGATGTGTAGATAAAATTGCTAACAAGGAAAAGCATGAACTACGAATTTGGTGGAGCACGAATGAATTGGGTGAACTTTGAGCGAAACAATGAATAACCAACACTTAGCACCTGCTAGAGTTGTGCCTAGGATGACAAACAAACCTGGGCAATCATAATTTCGTGATCGGACGGACCATTAGGAACAGAAATAGGTTCCTATGGTGTCACTAAGTCAAAAGGAATTGCTCTAGGATGCTATTCAGCATCCTACTTCTGAGACAGCAAACGCATGACAAGGAAAGGTACTACCGTATTAACAGAACAAACTGAATAAGCTACTATACACACACACACGGTGGCAGAAACTAGTACATGTAAACACTAAATTAAGCATCATTTCTAAGACTAAATTAAAGATTAAATTCCAATCTGAATTCCAAGGCCGAGTCGGAGCACGTTTATAACAGCAGATCAAGCTAAATCGGAGCACAGGCGCCAAATCAAGGGGATCAGAACGCTATAACATGCAGGAATAGTAGTAATTCGAAGGGAGCAGGAGTGTAGCAGCAACAGTACCAGTGGTAGGTCATCGCCCCCGACGCGGCAGATTGGGCAGTCAATCAGCAGCAGTAGCTATATATACGATGATAATATGGATTGCAACAATTCTTCACTCGGGCGGATAGATTTTAAGTATGGTAGATCACAGATCGAGACAGGCAGGGAGAGCACAGGCTACGGGGGGAGATGATAATAGATAAGGCCGCCCTTTTAATCGACGGGCGCTGCTGCGGCGGCGTCGTCGTCCTCCCCTCTTGCTCCTCCCTCCGCCTTCCTGTGGGTCGGCTCCGGCTTTCCCTTGCCTTCCGGTGGGCGAGAGGAGAGGGGAGAGCGAGGCGGCACCGCCTGGGGCGGGGTACATGTAGCGATGGCCGACAGCGGCGGGTGGCGATCGGGCCGTCGATCCCGTCCTGTGGGCGAGATCGGACGGCCGAGATGGGAGAGCGGGGTGCGCGAGGGGACAGGAAGGATGGTTTCTTGGAGAGGGGGGCGTGGACTTGGCGCACCGCTTACTCTTCCGCTTCCGGGAAGGTGTGGGCTGCTGCTGACGTGGTGTCCTCGCCTTTTTTATTATGATTTGCTCGGCGGCATCACTAGTCAGAACCGTCTTCCTTTTCCTTTCTTGCAGCAGTGGTTTATCTTTTTTTGCATCTCTTCTCTTCTCTCCTAAAAAGGAAAGTACGGAGCAAAGTGTCTTTGATTTTCTTCACATAGGATTTTCAAATGCTAGCAAGCATGTTTAAGCTAAACCATGTTTAGGATATTTAAGCAGAGGATGATATCTTAGTTGTAGACAAAAACCATAATTTAACTTTTTTATTAGTTTCTCAACTCTCTCGAAGGTTTACAACGTCATTATCATTATATTAAACCGTTGCGAGCCGGAGCACCTCTAAGATTTCCTTTCCACTACTATAGCGATATTTAATGCAAAGTTTATAGCACGGTCGATCGCGTGTACGTGTTTTGCGATGCCATGTGCCGCTGAAGTCGGAGAAGGAGATTATGGCGGGCCGACGGTCAGGGTTCTAGGGTTTCGATCACAGAATGATATAGAAGAAGGGGGTTGGAGGGTCCAGCGGCAACGACAATGGGCGAGCTGTGATATGTGGGGAATCATCAATGGGTGTTGTGGGCGGCACTTGCACTTTTTACAGAGGGATAGGGGACTCCGCTACAGTGTTTACGCAAGGTAAAAATCATCTGCAGCGGGAGACGTGGCGCGCGAGCGGTAAATACAGAGCGAGAGAAAGAGAGTCTGTAAACGCCGCGGGCCCCGCCGGCCGTTGCTTCGCCGGCTCCGTGCGCGGAGACCCCGAGCGGAGTGGGGCCACGTGCTGGACGCTCCACCGCCGCGCGGCCGCCTGCCCCCGCGGAGTGGAGCCGCGGGCGCCGCCATGGGGAGCCTCCGGCAGGGGCTGCGGAGGGGAGGGGCAGTGCGGTGGGGATGCGGAGGGAGAGGGAGAGAAGCGGCGCAGCGGGGCTCCTCCGGGGCGGTGAGCGGGGAGGCGGCGGGCGGAGAGGGGCTGGGAGGGGGCGGCGAGAGGGAGGGGAGGCGGCGGGTGGCGCGAGGAAGAGGAGGAGCCGCCAAGATCCGCGCCGGAGCCGCCGCCGGAGCTCGAGCTGCGGCGCGCGGAAGCTGTCGCCGCCCGCTGCTGGGGGAGCCGGCCGCGGAGGAGCGCCGGTGGGGGAGTCGGCCGGGGATGGGTGTCGGTGGGGATGGGAGGCGAGATGGAGAGAGAGAGGAGTGAGGTAGGTGAGAGAGAAAAGAAATATATAAAATATGGTTGGTAGTTGATATAGAGTGAAGATAGGGTATGAACGAGTGCCGAAAAATTGGAACTGTACTGTAAAATCTCGATGAATAGGACAGAATATTCTCTTTTAAAGTATTAGTAGTTTTGCACGGGCGGCGTGCCGCACGTGTTTTTAAAAACATAGTAAATAAAAATTATATCTATATAAAAATCTATACAAAATAATTTTATATTTATAGCAGACTGCACACACGGCAAATATTCCATAAGTTGATAAATGCCATAGAAAATCCATATATTCGAATGTTTTAATAGTTCCCCCGAAGCTACTATATCATTTATTACATCAATTACTATTCATGCTGTAAGCCTGGAGGGTACAAGTCGAACAATAATCAAATTACCATCTTATAAACGGGAAAAGGGAAATTAGTTAGCATGAGCACAGTAGATTGTAACACCCCAAAATGCTCAATTTAAAATTTTTGGCATTTAATTAATTATTTAATGCTTTCACCTATTTTATAAAGGCTAAATGATAATTTTCTAGAATTTAAAATCAAATATAAGTGATAGAAACATTTATTGTTGCATTCATGCTGCTGCATTTATTTTTGTATTGCTTGTGATTCAAACAAGAATTTAAATTTATTTAAATTCAAATTTGAATCACTTTGTTTGGAGCTCTAGAAAAGTTGTTAAGCGCGAGTCCACTTTTGCCCCCTAAATTCTTCCCCCGGGCCATTCTTTCCCCTTTTTTTTTCTCTAGTCCGGCCCGGTAGCTCAGCTCGGCCCAAGTGCGTCAGCGCCGCCAAAGTCCATTCCCCCCCTTCTTCTTCTCTCCCGGCCAGGAATCGCCCCTCCCCTCTCTTCTCCGCTCGGCCCAGCAACGTGCACTACGGCCCGCCAGCGCGCACCTGCCCCCGCGGCCCACTGCCCCGTTTCAGCCCGCGCCAGCTCAAGCCGCAGGCTCAGCAGCCCCCGCTCCGCACCGGCCCACTTCTCCTCCCTCCCTCTCACTGCCACCTGGGGTCAGCACGTCAGGGGCACCCCCCCTCCTTCCTTCCCGAGCTCCGCTAATGGCGGAGGAGCCGCCGCCGCGGCACGCCTGCCGGGAATTTATTCCCCCTACGCACCGGAACAGAACACGTGGACCCACCGCACATTCCCCGAAGTTTCCTTCCCCGTTTCCCTTCCTTAATTCCATCCCTCCCCGTTTGGAAAGCCGCCGCCGCATTTGGAAGGTGAGCGCAATCGCCGGCCGCCGCACGATTCGGCGTAGACCGCACGCCGAGGGCCCTGGCCACTGCTAATACCCTGCCCAAGTCCTCACCCATCCCCCTCGAGCCATCCCGAGCCCGCAAACGCCTCCACCCGCTTCGCACCGCCGCCATTGGCGCCACCCGTCGCCGCCGCTCGTCGCCCCACCACCCTGGCCCTTCTCCGGCCGATTCGACCACACCAGTAGCTTCGCGACAAGGTAACGAAGCTAACCATATCGCCCTCGGGCTCGATTCCACCCTGCACCCCATCTAATCCCTCGCCGGCCACCTTGCAGCTCCGCCGTGATCCAAGAACTTGCGCCGCCGCAATCGATCTCGCCGTCCGTCGTCACTCCGTCCCAAGCAGCTGCGCCAAGAGCTTCGCGTGGTGGTGAGAACTCTCCTGAGCCTCTTCTTGCTCCCTTTAACGCTCCGAAACCCCGTCTCCGACGCTCGCCGCCGCACGCCTCCGCCGTCCGCCGTGGTCAGCCACCGTCGTCGCAAACCCGACGACTTGAACCCCCCAGCTCGGTTCGCCATGCCGCCCTAGTGCAGTAGGGCTCAACCCCGTCCCAAACCAAGGTCCCTAGCGCCTTCTAAGCCCCGCTCCGGCGAGCCGCCGCCGCCGGCCGAGCGGCGCTGCCGTTCCCCGAGCCGCCGGCAACCCCTTCAGCCCCCGGATCCGATCGCAGCCGTCCGATCGAGATCCGACGATCCGCGCGCGTCCCCGCTTCAAGTCAAACGGAGTCAATACCGGTCAAAGCGGTCAGCTCCGCGCGTTTTGCTAAAGAGCCCTCCTAGTTTCCCTTTATCAACCCGCGGTCCTTTTTAATTAAAAAATAATTACAATTAGGTCCTGTTTTATTCGTTTTAGCCCCTGGAAATTTTAAAACTTTGCCAGCAAGCCCCCGAACCTTAGAAACGCTATAACTTTCACGTTTTAGCTCCGATTTGCATGATTTTCGCGCTCATGTGTTCGTAGCGAAGCGTAGATTATTTCTAGCTCCTGTTTTGTACTGTTTTCACTGTTTGGTGTACTGTTCTAATAGTATTACTTTTGTTTGTATGTAATGATTGCCTTGGATGCGTGCGTGATGATCGTGTCCAGTCGGTGAGCCCGTAGCGTTGGACTTCGAGTACGTTGAGGACGTGCCGGAGCAGGATTTGCAGCAGCAGCCGTACTCCGAGGAAGGCAAGTTATAGCACGGACAATCCTTGCTACCTACCTCACTTTTAATACACTGTTCATTACATACGCATGTGTCTAATACTGTTTACCATTAAGGTTGTACCTAGCATTTATTTCCCTGTCCTTGTATTCCTATGGGTTTTTGCATAAGGGTAGTATTTTGCTAGGCGCAACTACTGTCACTTTTACTTAACTGTTAAACTTGTATTAATGGTCCACTTCAACCTTAACATTAAAACTTGCTTTTTAGCAACTTGGATCAGGGAGCTGGGGCTCGTGTGTTTTGCCTGGCCCCAGTGTCTCTCCCTAAGGACTGGTTCGTAAAAGCGGCAACCTGGGAGCCTGTCGCCGCCATCGGAACTATAATGGCTCTGGTCTTGGTTGAGTAGCTTGTACATCTCTAGCTTGGCAGTGGTTACCGAGTGGCCTACGGCGTTGTAGGAGGCAAGGCACGGGGTGATTTCGGATTCCACCGAGGACGGTAGCCCCGTCGGCTAGGTCCCGTTAGACCCAGTCCCGTGTTGGGAGCCTCCGTGAGTGCGGGGAGCTCCGCACGTTGCACCATTTACTTTGTTGTTGGCATGATTTGCCGGTGCGTGGATGCCATTGACCCCCTCACGTTGCGCCCTGAGGGTCAGTCAATCTCGGTGCCTAGGTTCTCACCACCTTGTAGTACTCCAGCGGCTACTGTCTTGTTAGGGTGTCTTGTGAAAGCCTCGTAGCGTCCCTATGCAGTCACACCTCGGAAGTGTTGATGTGCGTGGTTGGGTGCAAAGTTCTTCTGAACTTTTACGCGACTGGTGGGAAAAGGGCGAAACCTCTGCAGAGTGTACGATCTATCATGATAGCCCGGCTCAGGGTCACGAGCGGCCTGGATCCTTTTATGATTAGAAGATGATATTTATTACTGCTAAATGTTGACTTACATTAACTAATTTGGGATACAACTGGGATTCATCTAATGTAGTAGTTATGTTTAAAATGAACCAACTAAAAGTGCTAATGCAGTTAAGCCAGAGTCAAGCCTCTTTTGCCTTCATAACCCGTGCTATACTTGCTAAGTAATTCCATTACTTACACTTGCTGTATTTACTATTTTTGGGCAAAATCCCGGACGGGTAACAGATTGGAGTCAGGCTGATTATGCTGTGGAGTTTCCGGAGGACTTGCCATACTTCTGAGCTGGCGTTCTCCCAGTCAGAGTCCCTGTGGGATTGCGGCTACGCTAGAGAGATGTATTAGTCTTCCGCTGTCCATGTATTTCATTTATGCAAAACTCTGATGTAAACGCTACTTTATGATGGGAATAAAGCATTGTACTCTGATTTTTACCATATTTGTTCGCTATATGTGTCGGTGGACTTCCTGGGCACACATATGGCCACATTCGGATTTTGTGTAAATCCGGGTGTGACATAGATACATCTTTTTGGCCTAGGAATCATGGACATCATACTTAGGTATGTCATGTGAATCAAACTGTAAAACATTTAGGCATGGCACATTTCTGAGTGTGAATGTGAATCAGGCAAATTTTACATGCCAACAGCAAGCATGGTGTCATCCCAAGCATCGTAATCAAAGAAAAAATTTAGAACTGAATTGAACCATCCATGTTTCTGAATCAGGCCCAAAACCTTGTATCAAATTAAAGAATGAATTGGTGAACTGAAGTGAACTATCCATTTTGCTTCCGGCCTTTCTATCAATCCAGAAATTTTGCACACACCCTTTTAATCAATCCAGAAATTAAGTGCCACATGTCAGAAGCCATTGCCTGAAATAACAACAAAACAATCAAAGTTGTACAAAATAGGCCATTCTCGAGTATAATTTATTGCATGTCTGTTTTCTATGCATAAAAAATTAATAAGCTACTCTAAGAAATCCAACCCTAATCTTTTTAATTCCCATAACTAATAGCCATCAAAAC
Source organism: Echinochloa phyllopogon (assembly GCA_033239725.1). NCBI lineage: Eukaryota > Viridiplantae > Streptophyta > Magnoliopsida > Poales > Poaceae > Echinochloa > Echinochloa phyllopogon. Next base: position 389,226 of record BTCW01000009.1, on the reverse strand, counting down.
ATACAATTGCAGCGCAAAAGATGGTTTGCCCTCTCTGGTACCCCCATCAAATACAACCAGGACCTCTGAAAAATCATTGAAACAACGATTAGCATTCATGACCATCACTCTGTGCTTTCGAATTTGATGGATAAACCAGTATATACAGTTATTATCTATTTATAAAAGTCAAACAGCCAATCTGACATTCTCGATCTGCCAGCAGTTCATGGCCATCCATTTTACAAATGCAATAATTGCTACCAGGTTGACTATTTCGCAATTTTGCACTACTCTGAAGTCTGAACCACAGTTGTTAGACATCCAATTACTTTAGTTATGGATCATCCAATTCTTGAAATTTTGAAAGAGCTTTGAACAGAAAAGTGTGACGTGGTGACGTAGCTGATTTATTGATTGGGGGTGACGTGGACCTCGACGCCAAAGCAACCATGTTATCAGGAAAGCAATGGAAAGTTCTACATCATATCGCATCTACGATCTCACTCAATCAGCCAATTTCCAAGTACTGGTAAGTAGAAGCAAGTTAATACAAAATTCCGAACCTACTGCAGTACTGCCATGTCCACACATCAACAAAATCAAGGACCACAGTGCATCATATTGCTTCAAAATTCTAGCCCAATCAGCTAATTCCCAACAACGGATAACCTTTTCTGGGAAATGTAGTGCACATGGGGAAAAGAGGGTACCAAACCTTGGATGTCCTTGGTGACCTTAGCGTACATCTCGTGGAGAGTGGAGGACCATCTTCTTGAGGCAGCGCTTCCTTCCATCTAGTAGAGAGAAAAGAGAATGAAACACAAAGAGTTAGGAAGTGGGGTACTGATAGTACAATGTATTTGACTAATACAACTCCTCAAAGACATTTTATTGCATTATAAATAAAGATCTTTTTCCTATACGCAGAGGTGCACTATGTGATTGAAGAGGTACTGTGTGACTGAATAGGTGCTAGATTCAGAAAAAGAAATGAGCATACACAAGTAGTCTCTATTCATCAAGAGTGAAATGGAGGTAGCACACTACAAGCTTTCCCGCTGAGCTAATTGTAGAGTGGAGCTAACAACCATGGTTTGAATCCCTGTTTTCACAGATAAGCTATCTCAAATGGCTGGGAGTTGAGCCCCTATGGTGTCCAATTATATAGCATTACATTGCATTTCTTTGAACGAAACACGTAAACACCATTATATGCTAGCTAACAATGCAATTTGGCAATAAAATAGCAGCAATAACTGTCGTCTTGGATTTCAGTCCCTCTATTTGAACCTCCACATGATTCATCCTAAATAAAAGGCAAATAACTACCAAAGATGCAAGCTCTTAAACTCAAGACTGTTACAAAAAGAAAGGAACACAAAAAAAAATCCTCACTGGCCTAAACCGTAGTTTGCAAAAAAATCCAGCCAATGGGAAATTTACACTTTATACAGACCGTTGCGGGAGTTCATATTGCTGCTTTGTATGATGGTCTTACCTGACTTGTACAGTACATCTTGGAGAAACTTGACTCTTCTCTGCAGATAGAACTTTTCTAGAAGGCTTATCCTTAGAACCTCTAGCTGCAGATTTGTCGAACAGTTTGACAGACTCATTAGCAGATGACAGACCAAGAGTAGAAGGCAGACAAGTTAGATTTAATTGTCTCAAGAATTTATATGCACACATATGCATGAAAAATGCCATGTGTAAAATCATTCAAATATAAGGCCCAAATACACAAAGAGGTATTCATCGATCACAAGACATCGGGCATTATTGCGGACCTTTTTCAGATGCACTATAAAAGTCAGTTGTTGATTAGTGTATCCCCAATCACCAATATTTTAATGTAGAGTTCTATTCTTTCTTTTGCATTTAGGTTACAGTACGTAGCGGCTTGTTTCAGATTATAGCTGAGCAGAGCATATAATCAAAGCATACAATTTTATACAAAATGCAGAACCCTAACGAGCATTCCAGCACGATTTCTTACCACTTGAGGCTAGGGTTGTGCTGCTTCACCATCTCGCGAATCTGACGGGGGGGTCCCAGTGGCACGCCATAGATCCCGGCCTCCTTGGAACCCTAACGAGCATTCCAGCACCAATGCGGCTGCTGCCACCGCCCTTTCTAGTATAGATAGAAACGAACAAAACACAGTTTCTAGTATATATAAATTAAGGACACACAGAACGTGGGAAATAGCACTTTCAAATTTTAATAAACAACTCGCTGTCAGCGTTAACGGGAGGATCTGGTGGACGGCGCCGGCAATGTCCTCCGCCGAGTACCTTGCCTCGCCGAGGATCTGCAAAACGCCGCAGAAACATATTGTTCAATCCGCATACACCAACCGTTCAACCCATGCACCCCAAGATGTATATATACATATATGTCGTGTACCTTGACGTTGAAGGAGTAGAAGACGGTCTGCTCGATGGTGGTGATGTTGGTGTGCAGGATGGACATCTGCATGTCCTCCAGCGCGGCGATGGTCTTGATCTGCTGCCCGGACCGACGCCGGGACAGGATCTTGATCATGGCGTCGGCGCCCAGCGCGCGCACCTCAATGTCCGCCAGGCACGACTTGTTCTCGGCCACCTCCTCCCGGAGCCCGCCGGCGTCGGCAGCGCTGCCCGCTTCCAGGTCCAGAATCTTGGCAGCGCCGCCGTCGCCGCCGCCGGACGCCACGGGGAAAGGGAGGCTCGGAGGGAAGAATGGCGCCGGCGGCGGCACCTGTGGCTGGTGGTGCTGCTGAGTGGCCGTTGGCGCCCCTGCCCCGGCTGCGTCCACCACCGGCCGTGGCGCATCGTCGGACCCACCGTACAGGCGCCGCCGCTTCTGCGACTCCAGGCACTGGATCAGCTGCTCTAGCTCCCTGATGAACTCGATGGCGACTCCTATGATGGATGCCTGGTCTCCCTGCAGCAGCTGCCTCCGCCCACCGGGCGCCATCGCTGTCGTCCGCCCGCGGGCCGCCATCGCTGTTGTCCACCCGGGGGCCGCCGCCGCCGCCTCTATGGTTCCGATGGGGAAGCCAGGGCGCAGATCGAGTGGGGAGGGGGCGGAGAGGAGGTGTGATGCGGGCCGGCGGCGGCGGATGCGCGTGATCAGGGAGGGAGGGGCGGTGTGGAAGGGGAAAAATGGAATGCAGAGGAAGGGATGGTCCCTGATCAGCGGAGGCGGGTCGGGGGTGGGTACGCGGGGGGAGACAATCCTCGACAATTATTTCCATACAAACACTGACGACGGGCGGGTATGAATGGGTGCGGGGCGCCGTGGAAGGAGGTGGGTCCGGCGGGTACGAGCGGTAACAGAAAGTTTTTAGTCGAGGAAGGGAAACGGTGGGAGTGAGGGGAAAATTTCTCTCCACTTTTCTATTATCCGGTGGAGGGAGGGGAAAATTTCTCTTCACTTTCCTATCATTTGAAGGGGGAGGGCTGTCAGGTGGGTCCGGTGTGAGAGGTGGGTGGGTTTCTTTTGGGTAAAAAGTGTTTCAATTTTCTTGAATCTTTATTTATAGTATATATAAAGATGGAGTAGAGGTTGACGAGTGCAAACCGCCTAATTAATCGTTAGAACTCACGGAACGGCCACTCCAACCAGGTAAGCAGACCTCCAAAGTGTGATATATGCATCGGCCCACGAGAGGAATGCTCCCGCGCGGTTGTGTTTGTGTCACCGGCCCGGCCCGGTCCGGTTCCTCCAAAGTACATGGCATCATATGCAATGAGCCCACAAGAGGAAGGCTCCATGTCTTGTACGGTTGTGTTTGGGTCGCCCGGCCCGGATCCTGGCGCCGGCGTGCAGAGAGTCGATCAGGCCCAAACGTACAAGTACATACGTATACGCCGCCGCCGCCGGCCGACAGGGCCACCTGCAGGCGGCGCCGCCCACATCACCACGTACGTCCACGACCACGACCCTTGCTCGATCTCAATCACACTAATCACTCATCCAAAAAAAAACTCTCCCCCACTCCGATATGATCTCTCCATCGCTAGCTCCCCACCACGCATGATTGCTTTGCTTGCTTTATCACCAAACATGTGGATATATTTGGTCTATCTTATACAATTTATCAACGCGCCAATATACAATAATTAATGTATCTTTTTTTATATAATACTTCAATAAATAGCCACATATGCATGATTTCCTTCATTCGTCTTGTACTAGGTCATTTTTATTTCCTAGATATATAGTGTATATATATGAATTCTATATCTTGATATACTCCCTCCGTATATGATTTAGATGTCGTTTTGGACAACGACACGGTCTCCAAAACGTAACTTTGACTTCTTATTTTTACAAAAAATATCTATTAAAAATAATAGATGTATACTTTTATAAAAGTATTTTTAAGACAAATCTATTCATATATGGTTTTCACATTTTCAAACTCAACGACTTAAAAGTTATTCGTGATTTATATTCCCAATATTTGACTAAAATATTGTCCAAAACTACATCTAAATTTTATACGGAGGGAGTATAACAAAAGCTATATATCTAAAAGATAGATATGAGTCGGGAAAAGATAGCTAAATAATTTCTATTTATTTATTACTATTATTACTATAGTTTTGTCTAAAAAATATAATAGCACCACTATATAGCTAGGGTTGAAAACGGTAACCGTTTTCATTATTCTCGTTTTTTATCGTATTATATCACTTATTATTTTTAACTAACTTTTTTTATCGTATTATTCTATTTGGATCTATTCATTTGATAAAACAAATAAATTTATCAAATTTCTGACACATTTGTAAAGATTGCGAAATTTGTGATACCGTTTACCAAAAATTTCCGACCGTTTTTGACCGTTTTCAACCCTATATATAGCATAATAAGCTATTGTTAAGGTAGGAAGACTTATAATAGATGAAGCAGGCAGCAGGAATGTTGCCAAACATGCATTTTTTGTTTTGCCCCAAACCAATTCCTGGCAAGCTAAATTTACGTGCAACAAAGAATAAAATTAGCACGGGTGGCCTCTAACGAGGCAACGAAGCCTTCGCGTGGGTGCGCTTCCAAAAAAGAAAAGCACTGGTGCCGGCTTGCAGAAACCATAATAAACACTAGGGGTGGGCATTCGGGTTACCCGAAAAATTCGGGTCGGGTTTTTCGGGTTTTGAAAAATTCGGGTTTTGAAAATTGAAACCCGAAATTTGTTCACAGAAGTTCGGGTCGGGTTTTTCGGGTATTTGATAATTTCGGGTTCGGGTAACCCGAACTACCTCATCACAACAAAGTGAAATAAAATTTTAGTAACATTTGAGAGACCTAACATCATTTAAGCCTAAAAATGACAAAATGATGTATCTATTAACTAAAAAAGATCATACTAATATAGAACAATAGTGTTTTGACATAAGAGGAAAAGAAATATATACTATAGGACCCTTTAAATTGTCTTATGTGTTGTAATATATAGAATTTCTAACATATTTTGGGTAGTTCGGGTTATTCGGGTACCGTGGGCTCAAACCCGAATTACCCTAATTTAATTCGGGTTACGGGATTTCAAACCCGATCTAAGTTCGGGTTTTATAGATTTCGGGTTTTTCAGGTTCGGGTTCGGGCTTCGGGTATCGGGTTTTATGGTTTTATGCCCAGCCCTGATAAACACGCGAGCGAACTGCCACTTCTTCACGGGAGAGGGCCATAGCCCATAGTTGGATTCGTCCGTAGATGCTCCGGGATTTTGTTTGTTTTCATAGCAAATCCGCCAAAAAGCTGCATGCTTTGCTTGACTGCTGCTGCTGCAGCAGCAACAGCAAAACCCACGGCCACAGAGATCGAGAGAGAAAGATCAAAGAGATGAGCATGAGAGAGAGAGAGAGAGAGAGAGAGAGGAGGGAGCAAGAATTGGTGATTGGCTATAAAACGTACGTACGCTCCTACCGTGCCAGTTCCTTTGTCGCTTGATTGGTCACATCGGACCACTGACTATACTTTTTTTTTGAAAGTAATGACTATACTTTGCATTGTGGCGCTCGGATGATGCTTCCCATCCATTCGGTTGAGAGAATCACTTTTTGTTTTTTTAAAGTCACTTTGATATTGATATGATCCGTAATACACATTTTGACTAGTAATTTTGCTTAATATTTTTATTTATTGAAAATATAATAAACATAAAAGTATTTTTTATGCCGATGCAAATTCTTAAAAAATTGATACAGTAACATTCAGTTGAGAACAGGAAGAGAGTACAAGTACAATGGACTCATTAGGCACATCATAATTGAATCCTTGAGTGATTTGCTTATAGTACGTATACCGTACCTGACAACAAGAGAATGAGTTTGTCAGTAGTCTTCAAACCCCCTCAAGTCATCAACAACCAACCTCGATTGATCAAGAAAATGTGACATGGTAAAGACTGGGAAACAATAATATTACTTACGTGAAAGATAATGTAAAATGTGTGGGTTCACCATGTGGCCAAAGGACTCTTCTGTGTATTTCTCTACAACTCTATAAAACCAAAGAGGAGAAAAAACGTCGTCCGTAAAACGATGGCCTCGCGAGCTCCGTGGCCTCGCGAGCCTCGCTCTGCAGCCTCGCCTCCGTCCCTGCGACCGTGCATCCACGCCTCCACGCCCACGTTCTCCACGCCTCCACGCCGCAACCGTCGGTCTCCACCTCGCCCGCCTACATCTCCGGCTCCTCCTCCCGCGCACCCGCCTCCTACCCCGCACGGCTCGAATCCCCGCCTCCTCCCGTGGCCGCTTCCCCGGATCCCCCTCCCGCGCGCCCGGAGCCGTCCGCCGGACCCGCCGCCTCGCCCGCCCGCGGCGGCACCACTGCGGGTCGTCCCGCCGGTCGCGCGACCGAGCTCGTCCGTGTCGCCCGCGCCGCTCCCACCCGCGCCCGGAGCCGCTGCATCTTCCGCCGTGCCGAGCTCGTCCGTGTCGCCCGCGCCGCTCCCACCCACCCGCGCCCGGAGCCTCCGCCTCGCCCGCCTGCGGCCGACCTCCGCCGCTGCGGACGACCGCTGCCGCCGCGGACAGGCGACACTGCCTCCACGACCTGGCCGACCTCGACGACCTGAGGTTAGCTACTGAAACTCGGGCATCAGATTTGACCCCAATTGGATTAATATGGGTGCTTGAGATTCGATAGCTTGCATTTAGAACTAGCATATTAATCCATTACTAAATACGCTTGAAAATAACCTTGGTCATATTTGGGGCAAAAACCATAGCAATGTTGTGAGCATTCATCTTGTTGTAGCTTTCATTTTCCACAACATCTGCCATAAGATTGATGGCCCATTCAAGTAATGCTGCTTCGAAAGGAGGTAGCGTACTTGCAAGGTGGCCAAATTCTTCTTCAGTGTTGCAGTGCATCACTTGTTCTGGAGTCAACGAGTCCAATACTCCACTTGGAAGTTCCCGAAACCATGCCTATAGTCAGCACCACACATTAATCATAACTGATGTACAAGAGAAACTAAATGAAAAGGAATACTGATTTACTTGAGCTATAGTTTGCTCTTCATATTGGTGGGTGTGTATTGATTCTTGGGTATGTCTTAAAATTACAGAAAATGACAGTGCTAACCTATATATGCAGAAGTTTGCCATGCTAAAGAAACAGAGGTACTGCTAATGAAAACAAGGGAAAGCACTTGCGCACACCTTTATCAGTCCAGCGAGGCAGTGCAAGTCAACACCATCTGGAACAACTCCTCTGTTTAGTTGATCCCTCACATATAGTTCTTGGCTATTGTCTGCATTTATCCTGAATATCCCTTCAGCCTAATAGAATAAGAAAACAATATTTTCAGAACCATGGGTGCTGCCACTCTGACAACAAAATTGTCCCATTCCTTACCTGAAGACCTCCAAGTGAATATAACTTCCTTTGCATTGTCAAGAGTATTGTTGGCACACTTTTTCCTCTTCTATCATACGAGCATTGCATGGAAGTTGGTGAAACTCCAAATACGCTTACACTGGATGCAGAAATAGACAGTTTGATAAACGTAAATTATGTCAGGCTTCAACAAGTAGACTAAGTTACAGGGTTTTCCTTAAGGAAAATAAAAATTTGATGCAAACACAAGTTAAGGCCTTAAGCTTGTGGAATTCCTCGGTGCAACTGAAAGGCTATGGATGAGATACAACAATACCAGGACAATGTAATAGGTAACTACTCTAACTAAACAAGACGAATAATAAATTTGAAGTATCTTTGCCTCTCTGGAGATGAATAGAAAACTGAAAAGAACAAAGCATCCCACCTCTGATTTAGGCTTTAGCGGGGAGCTTCAATTGTTCTTTTCAAACTCTACTTGGCATTGCAAATTTCCTGATGGTTGACAATGTGCTCATGACAAATCAGAAGTGGGTGCTTTTGTTTCTTTAAGAGTACATTGCCCTTTTTTTCAGAACAGGGTACATGCTTTAGAAAAGTAGAAAGTGTTAACCTTAGAATTATACATATTTTCTACTGATAGGGAAGAGGCAAGTTGAGGCTAACCGGATCAGAGAGAAGTACCCTGACAGAATTCCTGTAAGCTTCTACCCTCCTGTTTACTCTGCATTCTTGTCCAACTGTAATTCCTCTAATATATTGCAATTTGTGTAATGCAGGTGATTGTTGAGAAGGCTTAGAGGAGTGATATTCCTGACATCGACAAGAAAAAGTAAGTTCTCAACTTCTCTGTGTTACCCATAACTGCAATACTCTTTACCACTAAATTATATTATAGTTTTTGATACTGATGGCACAACGGCACTGGTAGATCCACGGAATAAAGATTCCGACAAGAATGACGGTTTCAGTGATTCCAATGATGCCGGCAGGAAGAACCAAGGTAATGAGGTCTTGCCACAAGATGGCCGATTTGTATCAGATAAATCAAAGGGTCAAGAAGAGTCCGTGTGGTGGGTGTCCACAAGTCATAATAAGCCCAAAGGATCTCCAGATAGTATGATTGAACAAAAAGGTTGTGTGAGTTTGCTTTTTCTATGATTCTTATATATTCAAATTAATAATTTGAGTCTCTTACGTGCATGCTTTTTTCAGACTATGAATGCGACGAATCTGATTTGCAAATTATTAAAGAGATAAAAAAATTCCTCGTAAACCTGGGACGGAAGGGCTTGTGTTGATAGATGGTTTTCCTGTCTCAAGATATCACATCGGTTGCCTCTTCCAGCCTCAAGAACACGTGTACGATGAGGTTGTAACATAAAATACAATGTGGCACTATTCCTGCATTTTTATGTTGTATAAATGCTAACATGTACACTTGTGTAGGTTCTAAATGCATACATTGCATTAGCAAGACGCCAGGATAAAATGGTGAGGAGGACAGGTGGCACAGCTTTCCTGTGTGATACCGTTGCAACTGCCTACATGCAGCGAGATGGTGAATCTAAACAGAGGTTAGACAAACATTATAGCCTCTGTGGAGGTACCACCGATGGAATCCCTTATTTTGATGAAAGGGTGTTGAATTACCTGCGACATGACATGGTATTTATTTTGAATTAATTCAATTTAATTACCCCTGACGTTGTTGTAACTGATTGGTGTTTGATGCCTGTTTAGGTTTTTCTTCCAATAAACATCAAAGATTGCCACTGGTATCTCGCTGTGGTCAATGCTAAATGCCATGAGATACAAATCCTTGATTCCTATGGTTCAGCTTTTTCAAGAGATGAACTACAAGACATTGTGAGTTTTTCCAGCCTTACTATACTATGCATATGTCACTGCATACAAGTATATTAAATAAAAGTGTATCCATCTCAACTAATTTACAGCTCAATGGGATGCAACGTCAAATACATTTTATGGCTGAGCGCAATGTCATACCAGATACAACGTGGCCAATCTTCGATGTTGCTTCCTGGCCTTATAGAGAGGTTTTTGGGAAGAAACGAATGCAAACAGACGGGTTAGTCAACAAAACTTTTAATATGCAAACTAATAATCATAATTGTTGTTGTTTTGTCATAGTTTTTATTTACTGTAGTTGTTCGTGCGGCCTATTCATGGTAAACTACATGGAATATTGGACTGGGGAGTCTCTGTCGGACATTTTCACTCAGGTTCGATCGCATGGATTGCATGAATACTTTTATATTAATATAATACTTATAAAGCTAACTATGGATTTGACACTGCAGCATGATATGAGACTATTCAGACCAAAGATGGCTGCAATATTGCTATTGACAGATTTTAATGAAAGGAAAGGGCGGCCTAAGTTCGATAATGACACGGATACTGGAAGCCCAAATGATTGTCAGATTCTAGATGAATCTGACTGGATATGTACTCAGAGCAAAAAGAGGAAACATGCGGATGAAGGCCATGAGTATTCTGGACAGCTTGCATTAGCGGGGAATGCATCTACTCAGAAAAATTTGACAAAACGCCATAATGATCGTGCTGAGGACGAGTTCTTATACATGATGCGAGATATGGCTGGTGAGATGCCCACAGAAGAAATGAAGGAAGTGCTATGTGATTATATTAAGACAATTCGAGATCCCAACATATTAGAGTAAGTTTAGTAATTTCTTCTTATTGCTTTAAATCTTATTAATAGAATAATATTATTCTGAATGATCCTGATGATTTTTATTTTTTAGGGAAGTTTGGGTAAAAAGTATGCACCCATACAATATTGAGCTGAAGGTACGTGATCTCAAATCGTCTTTGGGTGTGGATGAACCAATGTCCACAAATTGTTTCAACCTTGGCGTCCGTTATCGTGCGTACGAAGAATACAGCAAGATGAGGTATTCTGAGAGAGGGGTTTTGAAGCACTACCTGGACCTACGTTTCTGTGTGAGTTCTTTCACCACTATAGTTTTGAACCGAAAAATATATTACAATCAAACACGAAATATACAATATCAGTAAGAAGTTTTACTCATATGTTGAACATGCACTTTGTGTAGATATTGAGTGATTTACATCGACATCCGAATTACCATAAAAAACCCAGTGCTTGGTCGTTGGCCCAAGCAATTGGTGGATGGGAAATTATGGACTATGACCACAATCGCTGCAGATTTGTATGGCTGCTCCTTTTTTAATTTTAGTGATAGAAATTTTATCTGATATCCTAATATAAATTATTTTTGCAGACTCTTTTGCCATGGGAATTTAATAGAAACTTTATGTTGTATGTGATCGACCACAAGAGTAAAAACATTACTATTATTTGCACCCAACCTATACGGGATTGTTTTAAAGATGAGCCATGGAAACAATACATTTTGAGAATGGTAGACATTATTCAAATGTATAGATCTGCCATGAGAGTACATCAACCTGGATGGGAAGAGCATCTTTTCGAGTGGAAGCATATAATTGCAGATGGAATCCCAAAGAACATTCCTAGGTAACTGTCTTTGAATTGTCATCCTATTGGATACAAAAAATAATTTTTTTAAAGGATCTGGGTTGACCAATGATTTTGCAACAGACATCTAACTGGATATATCATTCTTCAATATATGACCTCGATCCACAATGCAAAAGTCACTACAATTTGTACGGTAAGTATTTTTGTATCTTGATATGTACTTTTCAATCAAATCACATGTCATAGTATTACAAATTTACATATATGTGCTGCTTATACATAGGATGGCAAAACAATGCGGCAAAACTTTTTGATAGACATATTATGGTCGAGGGGGAATGCGTATCGAACGAGGCTTCCCAAAGGCGTACAAGACTATCTTACCTGCATCACAGGGAAAAGTCTTTAAAATAGAGATGCTCAGAAAGATTGTAATATTTAGAACTTATCGCTATTCTACAACTAATTGATGTGTTATTGTCATTGATCTCACTTGGTCTGAATGTTAATTTATTTGATTGTTTGTTTTGTTTAAATATTTATATGTCATTTGTTATAAATATTTTGTTGCCCGTAGCAACGCACGGGCACGATCCTAGTGTATGGTTGATATATGAAATCAAATCGTGAATATTTTGGCTCTTACTTCAGAGAAAAAAAATAAAACTTAATTAAATAACCCAAAGTCCCCTCTCTGTCTAATTAAATAACCCAAAGTCCCTTCTACATATGAAATCAAATATTAGTTAATTTTAATTATGCGTTCTGTTTCTTGTCATTAAATAAATGCAATGTTATGCAGTTCTACTTAGTGTAAATATACACATGCACATGCTAATTTTGACAAGTTGCTTGTTAATAAGCTTGAATCAGGGTAGTAGGTAGCACAGATGTTACTCCTCTTTTAGCTGTTTCTTTTGCTTCTCCGAACCTGAAATTTTGTCTTTCCATCCCGATGTAATGGAGATGGGGGCAGCTTCACGTCAAAACAATTGTTAATTTTGACAATGCTGTAGTTTGTCATAAATAGTCCACAACGTAAAATGACAATACAAATTTAGTTAATTCCAAACGTTCAAGTAGTCATTTCTGTAAGATTTTGCAAGATATTTTCGTTTCGTGCATATGTCCAAGCACTTTTACGTACGTACGGAAATAAGGAAAGATGACCATACTTTGTTCCAAGCCCTTCAATTTTTCGTTTTTGTTCCCCCCCCCCAAAAAAAAAAAAATTGGTAACTTACTATGGGCTGATAGGTTGCAATAACTCATAATAACCACCAGCAAAACTACAACATCTGGCCTGCTACTTGATCACCCTCAAGTAAATGTCTATTGAAATGTAAACAAGCTTGGCTGTTTGAAAGAAAAAATGTAAACAAGCTAAAGTAGGTACTAGTTGATCCAAGATCATTAAGGGCCTAAGAATTCACTATTTCTCTGCATAGGCCATATATACGATATTTCAATTGAAGTTGTTCGAATTATCAAATACAATACTACTCTGGTTGTGACACTGAGCGAAGTATACTTTATAAAAACTTAGCTCAGAATGAAGGCTTCATAGCCTAGTGGTTGTGACACTGAGCGAATTTCATGGCCTTAAAAAACCCTGATTTTTTGGCAATCCATAAAATAGTGGTAGTTTGTCGGCCTAGTGTACGTGGCGGCTGCCGAATTGTGGTATGCAGGTTGGGTCCTTCTCTACCTGCTGGGTGTAGTTGCAGTGTGCCACCAGCCCAATAAATGGTGTGTTGGCCTAGGTTACAGTGCGGTCTACTAGGGTTCGGAAGGTTTATCAGTTTGAATGATGAACGAGGTTCTTTCTTTCAAACCATACCCTAGCTTTAACATGTTGGTCGATCGAGTTTTTTTATTTTATGCTTAGCTGTCGATGTTATATATTGAGCATTTGTGCCCAGAAAATATATATTATGGCTAAAATGTTATCGCAAATATATAGACGCAACCAGAAGAAAAAGGTGACGTACAGATGGAAGAAAAGATGGAAGAGAGGGACGACCGAGCCGATCTGAGCAGCTGAGGGGCAAAGAAGCAGCCAAGCCAAAAATGAGGCAAAGGTTGTCCTACCGCTCTAACCTCTCTCTCTATCATAAGTGCCACCATGTCCCTGTCCCCTTGTCGTTTTCTTCCTCTTTCCTTCCATCAGAAAATAAAAGAGAGAGAGAGAGAGAGAGAGGCGAAGAAGGCATCGATCGTCGTCGTCAGTACTCATAATCCATCAGTAGTGTGCGTGGATGGCTGAATGGCAAAGGGGGCAAAGGCACATCGAGCTGAGCTCGCTAGTCTCTGTGGACTGTGTGTGTGGTGCAATAACCGGACCGCGTACAGTTGGTATGAACAGTTGGTGGAGCTGTAGTCGGTGCCCAAATAAATACAGATCGCTTGGTCGTCTCCTCACCTCACCTCAGCTCAGCTCTTAGTAGAATCTAAAAAACATCCCATCGATCCATTTATCGTCTCTGCCGCGCGCTACAACATATATACCTGCTTGTTATGCTTGCTGGTTCATGTGAGAAAGAGAATAGAGCTGCATAGATAGCATCCAGTGAGGGAGTGTCCCGTGTGTGTACATATGACTGTACGTATATCCATTGACTGCTAGCTCCAGCTAGCTGCAGGGTGGCTAGTATTTGCATTGTGTTTGCAGCTCCTAGTGGAAAGTGGAAAGAGTGAGCGCGCCACTATGGATATGGCCATGGCGGCCGTCGCCGGCACTGCTGCTCAAGAAGGAGACCTCGCCGACGTCGTGGCCCGTGCAGGTGCAATGGCCACCGCACCAGCGAGTCTCCATCCCTCTCCGCCTCCGGCCGCTGCGGCAGATCACATCATGTCGTCGTCTGCCCCTCCATTGCTGCCCGGCCAGATCATGGCCGCCCCGCCTTATTACGAGGACGACGCGGCGGAGCCACGCCGGCCTGCGCTGATGTTCGAGGCGCCGTATCTGCCGTCTTCCTCATCGTCTGCGACGGCGCCGCGCGCCGCCGGGTACTGGCCGCTGCCGCCGGAGCAGCAGCTGGCGGTCCACCAGATCTCCCAGCACGCCTGCTATGGCCCTGACGTGGCGATGGCCACCGATGTCGACGGCGATGAGGCCGGCGCCATCAGGATCTCTCCGGCTGCTCATCATCAAATCATGAAGAGGTTAATAATTAATTAGCTATATATCTCGATCTCTTCTGTGTCTTTAATTTCTTTAATTTGGTGTTCTTCCTTCTCCTCGATGCATCCTTTTCAACCATTTCTCCCTGATTTGCCATCCCCACTCTTACCAATCCCGTATTAATCTCCTTGCCTTTTCTACTATATTACTTCAGGGTTATTAATTCATGTCCTTTTTTCACAATCACTCTGATCTCCACACATGCATACACATCATTGCAGTGTACCTTATTGGAGAGATCAACTAATGAGGGTTTTCAACTGCAGTTTATTACTTTAATTTGGATAGGTATTTTGTTAGCTGTGCCGGCCCATCAGTCAAATGCTTTGGGGATGTAACTCAAAACTGATTAATCTGGACTACTGTGCATTTTAATAAAATGGAACAGCTACCTGCTGCATCAAACCCTTTATTTGTCTCCGAGAGAAACTCTCCATGGCGGTACATTAATTTCCTGGGAATTTGGTCATTCTGATGATCAGTATGAATAATCTAGTTGACTTTAATTGATTCTTTGTCATTTGATGTGTATATATATGCTGGTTCTTGGAAAGTTTTTCTCTTCTGCAAGAAGTTTCATTCCTTCCCTTCTCTTCTATATATTTTGTTCCTAGCTATTGATGATGGCAGAATTAACTTAAGAACGTTTTACGTATATATACATAATGCTGCAGAAAGAATGAGGTGAAAAAGGTGGTGTGTATTCCGGCTCTGCCGCCGACGAGCAGCCGGCCAGGAGGAGGAGAAGTGATTCCATCTGATCTTTGGGCGTGGAGGAAATACGGCCAGAAACCCATCAAAGGGTCGCCTTACCCAAGGTGCCCACATTATTTTCAAATTTTGTTGCCAAACAAAAGCACTTGATGATCCAATTAATTAGTATTTATCACACCATCAGATCAGTCTCTTTCTTTGGCGGAAAAGGGTTGCAGTCTTTATGTTGCATAGAGATGTGAATCAAATGTGTCTTGATATATATGCACTGCTCATATGTGTGCAGGTATGTGCTAGCATCATGGCAAGAGCAACAAAATCCATGGCATCTTAAATAAGAGGCAGCTCCAATATTCTTTGATTACGACTTCTTAATTGGTCCAGAAAATAGGCGTGCATTTAGAAATATATAGCTTGAGAAAACATATTCACATGCAGCTCCCGGCCTGTTGTGGTCTGGTTTACTTGTCATTTAGAACATTGACATGGTCTTTAATATTTATATTCTGCTACTACTTTCAACCTACTCCGTATGCTACTAAAAAAACATTTATAAAGATTCTACTATTGACATTTCTACAAGTATAAGTTGTTATATGTATAAAGATTCTAGTATGGTTTTAGTTTGCACGAATAACATCTAGACCAACTAACATCCTCGGTTATTAGGTTATTCACACCCCATCATGAGAAGAGTGAGTAGGTAACACAATATAGAGGTACATGATTTTAGCTTGGGCATCAAGGATAATTGGGCAGACTAAGAATAATAAGATGGCAATCTTTGTTTATTTCATCATTATCCTTTGGATCAGTTCCGCCCATGTAATTGTCCTATACATGTGTATAAAGTTAAGATAGATTTATGCAAATTCAACACTGAGCTACATCCAGTGCAAATTTATGGCCTGATCTCCAATTTTCTAATTAAAAACTAATATATATGGAGGAGAAGATTAATTCATAGTTCTAATAAGACAACTATTTATATTCTTTCTGTGTCTATTTGGATGCCTTATTATTTCACTTCCAATTGGTCAAATTGTTTAAAGCACGTGGATTTATTAATATTTCACAAGGTGATCACATGAGTCAGATGTACTTATTAATTAATTTGACTCTGTTTAATTTATAAGAATGGTTAATCGAAAAATATTCGGACAGTTTTGACAATTATATTAGCCAGGCTACTAGTTAAGGGTGATTCTTTTTAGCTGAAAACCACGATAAACAGAAAACTCTTTCTTTAGCTGACTATATTTTCTATGTTCTTCCGGAGATTGTACATTATTGTTCCCTTAATGTTTCCTGTATATGATAAACCTGTAGCTCAATCTGTTACTCCTATATATATACACTGCCTACAAGGGAATAAAGCCATACTGTTCCAAGTCAAAAGAGTGGGTGATCCACACAGTCGAACTTGTTTGCTCTAGTTTGGTTTAAACTAATTTAAAAGAAAAATCACCAAAATATCAGCTAGCCTGTGTATTTAGTTTTAGTATTCAACTTAACTGAAATTTCAAATGGATCATTATAGTGAAGTGTGTTACCCGGCCTAATTTTCTTTGCCAATAGATATTCTATAAGTTTGCTGTGGTTGTTTTAGAAGTTAATATATATGCTTACAGTTTTAACTTCCCTTCACTAGTGCTACTCGTATCCGTACATTTTTCACGGATGTGTGACGTACAGCTATCCAAAGAAATGTAGAAAATATCACAATAACCTCAGTTAACGACAATATAGGTTGTCTATCTAGCAACCAATTATCTAGGCTAGTAAAGTTTGCATTAATCTAGTATATGCCTAAGCTGGGCCTTTTTAATAGCTTTCCACACATCCACAGACAGTTCATCAGTATACTGAACCATTCAAATAGACATTAAAAATTTATATAGAATCTGATACAATTATTTATGTATATTCTTTCAAATCTGAAATAGTTGATCCTTCAATTTTCCCAAAACTCATTAATTCAATCGAAAACAAGGCTGGGTTATCTACAGTATTTCACTACAAATTATATTGGTTCTGACTAAGTGTTACTAACATTTCAAACCTTTTTTTTTGCAGAGGTTACTATAGGTGCAGCAGCTCCAAGGGATGTATGGCGAGGAAGCAAGTAGAGCGCAGCCGCAGTGACCCGAACATGCTAGTGATCACCTACACGGCAGAACACAACCACCCTTGGCCAATGCAACGCAATGTACTCGCTGGATACTCCCGCCCTCATACTCACACGCCCACCAACTGCAAGAAGAAGAACAGCTGCAGAGTTGTTGATCCGACAACTTCATCGTCATCGACATCAAAGAACGGCAACCATTACTCCAGGCATAGTGCCGTCGTCGCCAGTGGTAACCTCGAGTGCCAGCAGACGACGACGACGGACATGATGGGAGGTGATGCAGGCGCCGGGTATGTTGCCTACACTGTCGGTGCTCTTGATGAGGAGGGTGTTGCGATGCATCAGCCGATGAGTTTCAATAGCATCCAACCGCCTGCAGATGAGGTTTTTGCAGAGCTGGGGGAATTGGAGCCTAGTAATCTCGTGGATGCAAACATCTACGACTCTAGAGGGGTAAGTTATGATTGGCACAAGTTCTAATTGATCAAGCAAGCTGAAGATATAAGGAATGCTACCATATATATATGGCATATATATGTTTGATGAAAAATAGATTACAAGTATGCACACATGTTATTTTACTTGATTAACTGGTGTGACAGAATAATATATCTTTTTTGCTTATGATTAATTCAAAGCTGAGATATATTTTTTACAAAGTTAGGAAATAAAAATATGTGTTTACAGCAATTTCATCTACATCATTCCCCCCCCCCCCCCCTAAATCGGCATGGATCATCTTTACTAGCACCTGTGTGTTCCAAATCAAAGCACATCAGACATATGTATATTTACTGTCTTTTCTTGGGATGTAACCCGCCCGAGAGTCTCATACTCTCATTATTGGCATGGTTCTGAAGTACCGCTGCACTTTTTGATGACTTCTTATTCCAGAAATGAATAGTACTTGCTTACTGATGTGTGATGATGCTTGCAAACAACCTTCTTTATGACTAGAATATCCCCTAATTAAATATCTGAAAACATATATCTGTAACCCATGAAATAACACTCACTACTGATTTACTCCGTTTCAAATGGTCATATACAGAAATGGTTTAAATAGTCCCCGGAAAATTATGTTTGGTTGCTTATCGTTGAAGCACTTAATGTAAATCAAGTTTAGAAGAACAATGCGGAAAGGTTTTAATAATGTGTGCGGCATCTATGAGCCTGCTAGTTACAGTGTGCATCGATCATATACTATATATATACGATGAAATCAGCTGTACGTGGTACACTGTGACCTTTGTTGGAATCTAGTCCTACTGCCTCTCTCTCTCACGCCGGACGGAGGTAGAAGACGATGAACAGTGAACTCGCGATAATGGCGCCGAACGCCCCGGCCGCGCACACGGTCTGTATGTTGGCACTTTAGTGCTCAAAGTGGACTCGACTCGACCTTACAAACAGGGTGTACATGGCCTTTTGTAGCCCACAATTGGCGACGCAGCGCCCACACGATCGACGAGCACCTTGCGCACGCACGCACTCCTGGCGACCCGGACTCTTCCACGTTCTGGCCATGAACGCTCCGTGAGAATCGGTCTTGCTGCTCTCGATCCGAGCCTTGCGCTCTCCCGTTGCCGCCAACCGCCACAAGCCATCCCTGCACCTGCAATCCTAACAGACTACGCGCCGCACGCGCCTGACTTGGCCACGGACCCGAACGCGAGCTCGAACACGCGCTGTCCTGGCCGGACACGCCTGGAACGTGACCACACCAACGTTCCGGCCTAAACGCTGTCCCTGGTGCGACTCTAAGCCCAACTCGTGCACCATGGATACCACAGACTCCGACTCCCTAGACCTGAACGCACGCACGCACACACGTTCAGCTAACAAGCTAACAGACACACCCTGACATACGCCATGCACGTACACGACGTGGTTTATTTTCTAACAACCTTGTTAATTATATGCTATCTTCTGTTAGGAAGCTTGAGAACCAAATTAAACCTTTTGTAAGCTGTATCAGATCGATGATAGCACGGGATTGAGATCAAGATCAAATGGTATTAAGTCAAGTGGGGTTTACTATACGTACATGTGTGTGTGTGTGTATATATATATATATATATATATATATATAGGAAAATTCCTTTCTACCATCGCCGGTAGCTACCATCACCTGTGTATCTCATGTTAGAAGACGTGTATGATCCAACGAAGAGTATGTACATGTAGTATATGATGATACTAGACTATCTGGGTGGTATGTAGGTTGAGTATGTGGACACACATACAATGGTATATTGATGGTGATGGTAGCTACAAGCGATGGTAGATAAAACTCGTTCTCTCTCTATATATATATATATATATATATATATATATATATATATATATATATATATATATGAGGGGGTGTTCAGCTCGGGGGCGACGCGTGTGCAGTGGGGTTGATGGGTGCCCCTCATGCAATGCAAGGTCGTTGTATGTATGGAAGAAAAGAAACAAATCAATAAACTATAGCTTGTTTTTTTTTTGAAACGGAAAACTATAGCTTGTTTTGCTTATCTGGCTAGGTAGCGTACAGACGAGAGCACAGTGCTTTCGCTTCAGTACGTACGTGTATCCATCCGTTGAAATAGTAAGTCACACTACACTCCAATGCAGTGTCATGGAGGGAGAGTTCTTCCGTCCCCGGCCTGTTCACCCGTCAACTCTTTTTTCAGCTCTCTAACTATTTTTTCTTTTGTGAACAACTTCAGCTCTCTAACTATAAGTTACATACTCCATGTATCCTAATTAAATTAAAGTTGAGAAAGCAAGGGACGAGCCACTACCGCTTGCTTAGTTTTGTCTGCTACCGGACCGGCCAGCCCTGAGACGGAGAGAGAGCGGGCTACACCACCGATCGGTCACTAGCACTGTCCATGCATGATCCTCTCCCTTGACCTGTCCCTGTAGAAAATGACTTGCTATCGATCGATCCCTGAGAAGATCAAACGAACTAAATGACATAGCAACAGTAGCACGTGCATGGAGCAATATGTTCCTTTGGATCCTAGCTTCCCTAGCTTTTTATTTTTATTTTAAATATAATAATGCAGTTTTCTCCACCAAGACCTGACTTATAAATATAATAATGCAGTTTTCTCCATCAAGACCGAAGTCAGCTTTATAGATAAAGCATAAAGATATTGGGATTACCAGTTTACAATGAGTTACAAACCGCTAGAAGGGACAACCCCAAATCGAAAAAGAACCCTCAGCGGAGCCTATTGCTCCATCACCAACGGCAACTGGAAGGAACTCCAAACAAAGCGTTCAGGAAGGCAAAGGCGCAAGGGCACCAGCGTTCGGTTTTCACCTCGGAGAACTTCCACGAAGAAGTTTTACAAAACTAAAAGAAGAAGAGCACGTACTCACAGGCCGGTAGTGACACAGCAAATAATTAAAGCGATTGTATCCACAGAATAGCATGCATATATATGTCGTGCGATTTTTTTTTGTCCATGTCGATCGATCACAAACATATCTTACTAGATAGCTATAGATACTAGGTCGTAGGTCACCAATCTGCAGGCCAGGCGTGCAGTTGTTCATGGTATGTAGCTGCTCGATGGCTAGAGTCTTTTTTTCCGAAACAGCTATTCAAGTGAAATGCGCGTACGTGTACGGTCCAATAAGACTTGTTGATGGAGCGCGCTACAGAATATATATGTATAAAATACATATAAATGCAAGAGGATCGGAGGAAGACGAAGACAAGCTACCTACTAGTGGCGCATGCAGCTGGAAAGTGATTAGATGGATGATACTGGCTGCACTGCTTGCATTGTATTGCATTGCATGCATGTCTGTTTCTCGCCTGATGGCTGATGGGGCAAGAAAGGCTGGGCAGGCAGGCATCTCTGCTTGCCTGCACTACTACTACTGCATCGCTTTGCATGCATGCGACCCATGTCTTTTGATCAGGGAACTGCCAGTGTAGCGACCCAAGACCGGCCGGCCGGATGCTGCAGCCTGCACCCAGCGCCCAGAGAGGGGAGAGGATCGATGCATCATGCTGCTTGGCGCGCAGTGTGTAGTAGCGAGCCAAGGGCCCAATGCAAGACCGACCTGACCGACCTGGAGAAAGAAGAAGATTAATTTTTTTTCATCACATAGACATATATATATATATATATCTCTGATTCTGATCTGAAGAAGAAGAAGAATATATCTCATCTCATGCATGCATATGATGGATGGATCGATACAAGAACTGTAGCGCGTACTGTGATGATGATAGCTGTTGCTCCCGTGGGGTGCAGCAGAGCCACATCACGATGCGAGATGAAGACAAGCCTGGCCGTGAACTACTACTGCATCGTCGTATATCTGCATGCATATGGCTGGCAGCTTATGCATGGACCAGCAGCGGCCGTGCCGTGCATTTCATCGTCGTCTTCCCACCCAGCGCGCTGCAGCTGCTGTATGGAGTATGTGCATGTGTGTTTTGGAGCAACACGCAATGCATGCAAGCTGCACACAGCTAGTACACTAGTACATGCATGCAGTACAGTACCATTATTTTGAAAGCTGCAAAGCACCAGCTGCATCCCCCAGACCATGGCCGCCGGCCGCCGCTGCTTCACGCCCAGCAGCAGCAGCAGCGCATGCATGCATGCGTTCCGAGGAGAAGCTTGAGTGAAGCTAGCCAGCTTTATCGATGCACAGCATGCATGCGTTGCGCGCACCGGCCGCTGCATGCCATGTTATTTGAGAACTAACAGTACGTATATCTGTATCTGGATCGTTTTTTTTTAAAGTAAAGACAGGAGCACTGCCATATCATTTAAGAAGAAGAAGCAATTGTACATCACGCCCCGAAGCGAACGCCACCACACACAAACAACGCACGCGAACAACGCACACAACAAGACACTACACCACCACAACCTGGGAGAAGAGCCACAAAAAGCAACCGCAACCCGCGCCGTCGTCACCAACGTTGTGCCACGTCCGAAGACGTAACCCGCTGCAAGCGCAAGTGGCCACCGAAACTCCTCCGCCATGGGCTATCACTATCAAGCCACACACACTCGGTCGTCAATCCCCCGGCTCCAACATTGCTTCGGCGGAACACTCCCATCGCAGCACCAAAGAAACCACCGATCCTGGCCACTCTGCGTGGGGGCCTCGCCTCATCCTACGCCTCACTCCTCTGCCAAGGACTCGGATAAATGAACCTGCTCTGAGAGCAACACCTCCGCTCAGTCGTTACCGAGGTCACCACTGCACCAAGCGCGCCGACCCGAGGCTCCAGCACACATGGACCCTCTGCACCTTCCTGCTAGCACGGACCAAGCGCACCACCATTTCCGCCGCACACGAGCAACACCACCAACCAACCACCACTACTGTCTATCCAAGGTGGGTCTCTCCAAATGCGATGCCTCCAAGGAGGACACGACGCCGGTGGCGCCGTCGTCGCACGTCCAAACTGGACAAGGCTTTCGCCATAAAGAGACCCCGTGCAGGATGTGCATCGCAATGATGCCCCCAACAGGGAAAGCGCCGCCACTAGGGCACCGCCACCATTGCCACCGACAAGACCGTCAGTGAAAGCTTCCGCCCGACTCGACACCATGCCATCGCACACGCTGGACAAGACAGTAGCACAGCCCACCTCACCTCAGCAACGCCCGCTGGAAGAGATCCGACACAGCCTGAAGCACAACCACAGCGCCACCAGCAAGCATCTGCCAACCCCCAGCCCCGCCACCAAGACGACGCCGGACCAAACAGACCAACTGAGGAAGAGGTGGAGCACCACCTCCGGAACGCAGACCTGTCGCCCGTGCGAGACAAGAGCATGGGCAGCGGCGACCGGCCAGGGAGCACCAGCCCCAACTGCCCCACCAGCGACCGTTGGCGCCATGTGCCGGTCGCGCTCGCCGTCGACAGCCGGCCACAACCGACCGCAACGCCGCTGCCCGCCGGACGCCGCCGCTAGCCGCCGGTCCCCAGCGCCCACGCACCGGCCGCAACGCGCTGCCGCCGGGGCGCCCGCACCAGCTGCAGACGCCGCCGCGAAGCCCATGCCGTCGCCGCCGCCGTCACCGGCCGCCGCCGGGCCGCACAGCGCCGCCCACCGCCTCGTCCACGCACGAAGAACGCGCCCCCCGTCGCGGGGACCCCGGATCCGGCCGAAGCACCGCCGGATCTGGGTCCCTCGGCCGCCGCCGCCGCGAAGACGCCGCCGGCGAGCCGCTCCACCGGACCAGACGTCCGCGCCCGCCGAGTCCACCAGGAAGGAGAGTGGGGAGCCCCGCCGCCGCCCTCCCCGCAGGCCACACGGGCATCCGGCGGCCGGCTCCGGCGGCGGCGCGCCGGTTGGAGGAGTGGCGCTAGGATTTTTTTGGGGGAGGAGGGAGCGCTCGGTCGCCCCGCGCGGGGAGCGACCCGAGCGAGAGGGTCGTATATCTCACTAGGTGTTACTATCTCGTATCTGGATCGTCGATCGGTAGCTATATAGCTTCTTCCGTCCAGCATCAGCTCTCCATTTGCTGGTGACCCGGCCTGCAGGATATGTGTGCAGACGTACGTGCAGTGACCATCGTCAGATACATATGATACCGCACAAATGGACGGATCGGAACACGTACACATCAGATTGGCGAGGATAATACGTACGGCAGTGTCAATTAACATCTGATGATGATCGACCAAGTGACGATGAGATCGATGGAAATCTTTGTGCTCCGACGACTCCGGTCCATGCATATACTCCAATGATATCTATCCACATGTCAGAACCTTACCTTCTTGTTTCAGAAGGCTGCCGACCCTTTGGTGTAGATAATAATCATAATCTATGAGACTTTCTTCCTCAAGGCAATGATTGCTTGAATCAAGAATTCGACAAGGGAAAATTTTTCACCTGGGGCTGTGTTTAGTTCCACGTCAAATCACTAAACTTTTCAAAATTCTCTCTCCAAACTTCACTATTCACCTATCACATCAAATCTCTCTCATCGTGCATGGAACACTAAACGTTGGTAAACAAAAAAACTAATTACATGGTTTTGATGTACACGACGAGGCGAATCTTTTGAGAGGCGAATCTTTTGAGCCTAGTTAGGTCATGGTAGAACAATGTTTACCACAAACAAACGAAAAAGTGCTACAGTGCGCTACAGTGTCGGATGCGACATTTTCACCAAACTTTTCCTTCCACTGAACACACCCTCAGAGTAAATAATACGATGGACAATAAAGCACCGCAACTAGCTCGTGTAAAAGAGAAAGACCGGAATCCCATTGGCAGCACACAGGAGCCCGAGCCTTCCCTTCGCTATAATAACTGAGCTGTACGCGTACTCACTCCATTTTTATACAAAGCGCGTAACTCGTTTTGTTATAAGCTATGATCAATAATGATACTGTACTCCATTAATGTGACGTCGACTTTATATCTCAAAAATATGTATTATAGAGTAATTGTTAAGTTGGTCAAAATCCCAAACAGTGAGGATATGTCTTATTTTCATACAGACTTGACCTACATCATTTTAAATCCCAATGCAAATTACTTCCTTCCTTGTGTTTATTTGAAGGGTTGTCGCCATTGACTTAGTCATGTTTGATCTAGAGGCTAACAACGTTTAGTCCAGGTGATCCAAACAGAGGAGTTATATATATGCTACGCTAAAAATTAGCCAACCTCCTAACTAGATTTCTAGTGGCTGTAACCATCCGATTGGAATTGTGGATGCTAAGGCTGGATTTATTTCTTATTCTAAAAAAAGATTTCAGTTTATTAGCCCTCTAAACCTAGCTAGTTTTCGAGAACTAATACTCCAAGCAAAAATTGGCCATGGATGAGTAGGGTTAATTTTAGACAGCTATAGTTTTGGAGCCTCTATGAAATAGGTTTATAGTCCTTGTAGCATAGAGAGTTAGAGACACACACAGTCCACTTGTAGATTGGTTTAGAGCCAAAACTTTGGCATGCCTAACTTTTGGCTTGCCAAAACTTAGGTGAAAAAGTTGCCAACATTTTGGCAAGTCAAATGTGAGATGTTGGCAACTTTCGGTATGAAACTAATTGACAGCCAAAATATTGGCTTGCCAAAGTTTTGGCATGCCAAGGTTTAGACATTAAACCAAGCAGGCTCAAAATGAGTATACCAGAAGCATTTTTGTTGCTTCACCGAGGAAAGGAAGGGGGGTGTGCCTGGCGTATGCATAACTAGGTGCGGTGAGGCAAGTGGGCCAAACAAACCTGCTGTATCTAAAAAAAGCCCACGAATCGAAGCGACGACGAAGCTGTATTGACAAAAGGAAAACAAGCTGGAACATGTGCAGCAGCGCATGAGCGAGGCAGGAGAACCGAAGCCCTCATGCGCTGCTATTCCTGATACTAACTATTCGCAGGCCCATCTCAATCAGCCCATCCATGAAGAACGAGGAGGAAGCCCAGCCCACGGTGCTTAGAAGAACACTCCGGCAGCCATGCATTTCAATTTTCAAGCACTTGTGGCGGTGATCGAGCTGGTGTCGACGCGAGCCATATCTCAACAACCAAAGCAGGTGAAGGCGACATCATCCGCCTCCAGCATCTCTGCTCAATGTGGAGTTATTAGGCCACCATGCCGATCTCGCGCTGCGCGAGTATGATAAAGGAAGGAGTCGAGCAGTGATCACGGAGCACCATCGTCGCAGGAGGCGGAGCACCCGGTGGGCGCGCTGGCGGGCGGGTGCCGCCCATGGAGGAGATGCCCGGGCGGGCGGTGTTCGTGGGGTCGGTGGCGTCGGCGGTGGTCTCAACGGCGGCGGCGGGGCTTGGCGGCGGCGGCCTGCGCGAGAGCTGCGTCTACTTCGCGCGGCGGGAGGTGGAGATGCTGGCGCCGGACGACGAGATGAGGGGCGTGCCCATCGACGGAGGACACTCCGCCGACGTCCACCCCGTCTGGATCACCCCGTCGTCTGATCAGCTCAATATCTCATCTGATCCCATCCCTGCTGCAGCTTGGAATCTGTCCTGTGATCGATCAGCTGCTGCTTGCAATTGCAAGCAAGCACTCTCCTGTATCGATCTTTTGTAATAATCTACCTGTTTGGCAGGCCTGTTGAATTGTAATTGTGTAGCCAACTTCACTTGCTTGTGGGGGTGCCAGCATAGCAATGGTGCCCGGAATGGTCATTCAATTCAGTCTTGCCAATAAGTTTGGCCTGATCGGAATGTTGCTGAATCCGCAGTGGAATTGAGATTTTTTTGGCATGAATTGGCGTTAAAATTTGGTACCTGCGATGGGATCAGGCAGAAGAATGACCGCCGAGATCGAGATCGAGTTGCCGCGGCGCGTCGTGAGGGAGACACGCCGCTCCGTTGTGACGGCGTGGCGAAGGAAGAATGCTTTTGGTTTCGGCCCAGTTGTGTTGTGCCTCAGGAATGGGCCGGAGAGGAAGGAATGATGCGGAAGAGGTAGGTAAGAGCCCAACAGCCCATCAATGCGTTGCGACGGCGATTCGTGCAAGGCAAAGGGCGGAGATATCCCTCAAGTCCATCCTCCATTCGAATCCAATCTTTCCCCCAAGTCAGTCAAGTGCACGCGGCGGCGGCGGCGGCGGCGGAGGAGCCAAGGACAAGCAGCAGAGAAGGAAGATGAAGGCCACCGTCAAGGGCCGCTTCGAGGGCGACAAGGCCACCGCCGCCACCACCCTCGCCGTCCCCGCCGCCGGCGACCTCCGCTTCAAGGCCTCCGCCACCGAGGCCGCCTTCACCAACGGGCCCTCCCTCCGGGGCCTCACCCTCACCCTCGAGAAGCCAGGCGCCTTCCTCGTCGACCTCAAGCCCCACAACCAGGTAAACTGTTTTCACAAAAGCTAGCGAGCGACTCCTTCACACCTCACTGAGACCCCCATTCGCTCACCTACCCACCCGATTCCCCTCCCCTCCCCGCAGGATGTGCGCTTCCAGTTCATGAACTCCGCCCTCGTGCTCGACAAGCGCGTCAGCCTCACCTACACCCACTCCACCACCCTCGCGCCGGCCCCGGCCCCCGCCGCCGCGCCGCCCTCGCGCACCGCGCTCGACTGCTCCGTCACCTTCGATCCCGCCAACAAGGTCAACGTCTCCCACTCGCTCGGCTCCGGCGGCTGCCGCGTCAAGTACACCTACGCGCACGGGGCCGACCGCCTCACCACCGTCGAGCCCCTATTCGACACCAACAAGAACGCATGGGAGTTCGCCGTCACCAGGAAGTTCCAGGGAGGGGATGCCGTCAAGGGCACCTACCACGCATCCACCAAGCTGCTTGGCCTCGAGTGGAGCAGGGACTCCAAGGCCGGCGGCTCCTTCAAGGTACACCTTCTTATCGCTACTTTAGTAATAGTATTGCTTTGTACATACATACTACTTGTTCATGCCTTATGATCAGTCTGTCTCTGCTGTGCTCCACCTAGGATTCTGAATCCTACTGTTTGGGCTCAGAAATGACAAACTTTTATCAGATATACAACCCCGGTCTTCTAGGCTAGGACAATAACCAAATGTATGCTAGAAACCTGCTTCCATTTTCCCATTGTACTGCTGATTTCCACTCGAGAACACTTGCACATGTGTCCCCACATTCGTCGTTTGAGGTTGGGCGCCCTCGGAGGTGGTTGGATATTCGTTATTTCTAGAAAATGAACACCCCTTGGCAGCTGCTCAGAGCACTCCCAGGTGTAAGTTGCCCATTTCTTATATTAGGATCATGGAATCGGAATGGGATCCCCATCTGAGCTGCATGAAGGGTTGTGGTCACCAAAAAATCACCTAAACCTGACATCGCGTGAAGATTCTCTTGGATTGGGGGAAGTGGGCCATTGAACTAGTGCAACCATAAAAAATATGGATGTCCTCCAAACATTTTTGTTGTCCAGCACACGCAGTCGAGATACTATACTGCTGAAGTTAGCCAGGGAATGATGTTCAATTGAGCCGAGAAATCTCAGAAATAAAATGCCATAGAAAATTTCCCAAATTTGCGCCTCATATATTATGGTGTCAAGTTTGTGTGATCATCCTGAAGTCGGTAGAAGAGGCTTGCCTCCTTAGAAGTTCAATGTACTCTATTGCTTGAACAGAAACAGAAGCGTGGTCATCCTGAATTTTGCTTGGATTCTGAAACCTAATGTTTAGACTCAGAAATGACGACCTTTTACCAAATGCTTCCACTTTCCCACTGTACTAGTGATTATTGATTTCCATTAGGGAACATGAAACCGTGCGAGAATGAGCCCTCATTATGGGTGAAAATTGTATGGAGCATGCACGAAAACTTGCACGTCTGTGCACATTTGTTGTGCGGGGTTGGGCGCTGTCCGAGGCGGTTGGAATGCAATGGAACCTATTCATTGTTGCTAGAAATTGCTCAAATGAGACATGCCTTACACCCCTTAGTAGCTGCTCAGAGCATCCCCAAGTTTAAGAACACTAGAAATTGCCCATTTCTTGTAGTAGGATCCTGGAACTGGAATGTGATAGTTGATTTCTCATAATCCTACCTCCAGTAGTATCCCAAGGCTATCACTTGTCAATAGAGCATTTCCCAAAGAAAGTAATCCCATTTTTTGGTGCTTGTGATGAGATAAGGGTGCATGTTGTTCTGTGGACATTTGAGATGGGATATGGGGGTATCTAGTCTGGAAAAATATAGGAATGATGGAAAGAGAGTTATTAGACACTATTATGCTCCCAAGTGCTACAGGAGTGTTTTGATCAAGGGGTTTGCTTAGAATGTTTTGGGATTTAGTTCAGATTCGATCTGTGTATGTATTTAAATCAAGACCACCAATCCAAACATGGCCTTTATTTTTTTTGGAACTATTCAGCCTTTGAGGTCAGAAACTTGGGATAGCTTAATCTCCAAACACATCTTTAATCATTCCCTTAAACAGCTCTAAGAACTTCGTTCTAAAGCATTACGGGTACTTGACACAAAGTCCCACCTGAGCTGTATGAAGGATGCATAATTGGATGTATAAGTTGTGGTAACCAGAAATCACCTGCACTTGACATTGCGTGAAGAGCCTCTTGCATTTTGCTAGTACAACTTAAAAATATGGATGTGTCCTCCAAACATTTTGGTAGTCCAGCACACGCAGTCATACAGATACTATACTGCTGAAGTTAGATGAAATAGCCAGGGTATTATGTCCAATTCAGCCAGGAAAGCTAAGGAAAATATGCCATAGAAAATGTTCCAAATTTATGCCTCATATATATAGTGTCAATTTTTTGAAAAGCAAGGTCATCTGGAGTTGGTAGAAGAGGCTTGCCTCCTTAGCAGTTCAAGCTACCCTATTGCTCTTAGGTTGTTGATTGCTTGAACAGGAAACAGAATTTGGAGTGGAATATGAGGGGGACTCAGTACTGTGATCTATATTATCTTTTGTGGTCGAGGGTATGAATTTGGGCCTTTTCAGTGTTAGGATATAACTGATTTAACGGATCTAACAGGATCCATTTAAAAGGTTTCTTTTTTATTCTATGATTTAGTTTAGTACCTAAACAATCTTTGTAAATAAGAGTGCATTGATTCTCCCTCTAGGCTAGGATATGATTCAAATTGTTGGTATTGGAAGAGAAATGAACCTATTTATGGGGAGGGGGAATATAATTTTTCTGGTATAGTAGCCATATTGAGTTTTACAATTCTTCTGTGTTGCTGAAACACTGGTGGTAAAGATTCTGCTGCTTTGCCTTGGTTGTGATTGTTGTATAATAAAGGTACAATGTTTCCTATGTTGTTGTCCAGGAGTGCATCGCCTTCATTTTTATAAGATATTTCATATTTCTATGTCTGTCCAGGCAGGCGGGCTTACATTTGATTATATGGTTTTCCTTAATCCTGATCACCTGCTGCCATTCTGTGTGCAGGTTGCGACGACCTTTGATCTGTCCGATCAAAGCAAGGCACCAAAGCTAATAGCGGAGAGCACTTGGAACTATGAGATATGATTTGTCTGAGGCAGCAGGCAGCTCCTTATCCCCATAAAAATGAAAGCACCCTTGCCACACATACTGCTTGATTAGTGTATTCTGAACTATGGAGCTATTGTTTTTGGTGGGTGCGCCTTGATGGTTTATATCTGGTTGTGTTAATCATTTTTTGGATTTCATGCGATGGGAGTTTAAGCTGACTGACGACTGATTGATGCTATGTCATTGAATCTGGGAATGAATGAATGAATACCGAATACGATTTATATGCATACGACATGTGATTGATCACAAATGTCTCTTTCCATGTGATTGATCTGCGGATGGAACATGTAAAGCTTTGGTTGAACTGTGTGGACCGTCTGTTGTTGCTTGGATACTGGCCAGTGGACTACTGGTAGCATTTCTTCTACGGTGGCTGACAAAATAAGCGTCAGTAATGGTATCGTTCCGCCAATTTGGGTTTGTGCTTGTGGAAGCAATACTTCCATGGCACCCAGGGCTTGATCTTTGTCGTCGACAGCAGTGACAGTCTTCAGGCCAGGGATGAGCTCAACGAGGTGATGAGGTCCCACCACGTACAGATCGATCGACATATATACTCCGCCTAAGTCATGCTAACTTGTGAATTCTGACTGAATGAATGAACTCCATCTTACTGAATGAATGACATGCAATGCGGTAGGAGCTCAGAGACGCTGCGCTTCTCGTGTTTGCAAACAAGCAGACTTTCCCAACGCCATGAGTGCAACCAGGATGGCAGACGAGCTTGCTCTTTGGATCCTTGGTACATACCAGTAGATGGTAATGGTATATATACCTGATTTCCTGACAAGCGATATACACCGGCCTAAGGTGCTCGTGCTACCTAAGTTGGGGATATACACCGGCCTATATACATTCAGAGTGCTCGTGCTACCTAAGGTGAAGGCCTCCAGGAGGGATTATTGGATTGGCTCTGCGCCAACATCAACACCAAGGTTTCAAGTCTTTCTACGGCTTTCTCTCAGTCTCAGAGTTAGAGGGGCGGGGTTAAAAAAGGAATCCTTTTTTCTTTTCTTTTCTTTTCTTGAGCTACAGGAGTATGTAGTAAAAGGGATTTTTTTTTGGCAAAAGGCTAGTACATATGCAGACATCATAACACATTCATACTCATTTCTATAAAGATATGCACATAAAATTCTACCTCTATGAGCACCTCTAAGATAATAGACCGGCAGATATCGAGATTAATAAGTCACCGCAGGCACACCACTTTTTTTCTTTTCGTTTTGTTGCCGTCGTCTCGTCTGAATCAATGGTGTTGGTTGTTTACATGTCTGCAGGCCTAAGGAATAAATTCATGTGAACAGATGGATATGATGCGCACATCAATTGGATTGCTTTCCACAAAAATAAAAAATAAAAATCAATTGGATTTCTGTTTGTCCCGTCTATTTTAATTGTTGACTGTCATTTATTAGTGTGATTGGGAACCATCAGATGCTGCACAAAAACACAGAGATCACTTCCAGTTCCAGAAGTCATATATAGAGACTTATAGTTGCCTGAAATATTTGTATATTTTCATATACAACAGCTGTACGTGCGCCCGATGAGTGCTTCCAACTGTTTACAGTTGTCGTTATCAAAAAACACTTCACGGTTGTGAGACAGAAATAACAAATATCATGTGAGTTTGTGTTTGTCGTCGATCTGTACAGTTCAGAAAAAAGTTTTCTTTTTTCTAAAAAGAAGGAATAAAAGATGGCTTCATCTGCCCGGCCTGCTTGTTCTAGCAGCTGCTGACTGTGTGGACCGATTCTTGGCTACCTAGCTCTATATTATTCTTGGGCGATCTTTTGTTCTGCCTTTGAATCAAATCTAAAGTAAAGGACGTGCAAGCCTTTGCATCTGGAGACAAAACGAGTGAGCCAAAATTATAATAATCACCAAAAGAAAATAGTTTTCTCAGCCAAAGCTCTCTGCGGCTCTGCCTGTATGTACTTTCAAAACCCACTCTCTCTGGTTTACGTTGTGTTCATGTTAGATAGTGAGATTAATATGAACGCGTATGCACATACTACGTTGTCCCAATATCACTAGTGAATATCAATGATTTACCATAAATTGACTAAATTCCAACAAATCAACGTTGCTCGATCACTAGAACTGCTGCTGGTTGGTACGGTTGACTAGTTAGTTGTCAAGAAAATATGTAAACGGTGGCTATATATTATCGATCACACGAGAAAGTTAAATCCTAGTAGTAGTTGTGGCATACCATTCTTTCTTTGATGCCTCCTGATATGTGATGATGAAGGGCACAAGTACAGAATGAAGGAAGAAGCGGGGTGCTTTCGATATGATGATGATGGTCGTCTTAATTCGTTACGCACGCGCTTTATTTTAATTTGTTTGCGCACCAGGTTCTTCAAGTTGCCGGTGAATATCCAAAGTAAAGCTAGCTGCATTTGCATCATCGCACCAATGCTGCTAGCATCCGACACGAATATATGACGAGTGGCCACGGTTTATAGAAAACTTGGAAAGCCCCGAAAAGGAACGGAGACCGGACGGTGGTGTACGTGTGGTACCCATGCCAGCAGCTAGCTGATCACTCTCGTCAGCAGCAGCTTGTCGATCTGTAGTTGACTTCCTGCATATGCAATGCAATAATATTGCATGATTCGATCTGCAATATGCATCTAGTGGCTGCAGCCTGCCTAGCTAGCTAATACCTCCTTCAATAATACTGACTCAGTTAACTCATAGTTATACCACATCAGCCTTTTGTTTATATGAAAGAGGAAAAAAGAAAATGTAGATCTTGTTTGCTCTCTAGGAGATAGTTTCATATGTATGTAGTTTTTAATCACGTGAGATTGATTTGTGAGACTTTATAGACATAAGAGCTAGTGTCGATTTTAACCGATGTAAGACATGTCTCGTACACCTTCTAGACGTATGAGCCGCTATTGGAGGCGAGGCTTAAGAGAGAGGGGGACTTGCCTGAATATAAGGTGGTATTTGATACTATAAATAATTTTTCATCTCTTACCATATGTTTGAGGAGTCGTCATACATAGCTTAGGTACTGATCTGACAAATGGATTTAGAGCTGAAACAAAATAAAGCAGGATCGATGGAATCCTCTGCTCAATCTGTTACTCGTGTAGCTAGCTAGTACTTGTAGCTTGCAGTAGCTAGATGCCGATGAATAATCTGATGTTTGATCGGGATAAGAGGCAGGTCAAATCAGTGAGCAAAAAGCAAAAGAGAACTAAATAATGATGCAGAGAGTGTACACGACCGATGCTGCCTGTTACCTGGGATAGCTACACAGTACTGTGTATCAGCGTAGAAGCTAATAATAAGCATCGAGAGTATATGACCACCTATATATCTATCTATATACTATAGACTATAGCTCTCGTACGTCAACGCAACTGATCGATGATGATAATGAGCAGTGTCTCTGACCTTTCAAAACCAAGTTCAGCACACTAATATAATATTTTATTTCGTTCAATATTTTATTCATTTGGGGGCCGGGCATATTGCTGCGTATTCAGAGATAATTTCTGAATATATGCATGCATGCATATGCATTAGGTATATATTCACCTTAATTACATTATTCCTTTGCTCATTATCCACTACTTTTACTCCCTCCATCTATCTTTGTAAGACGCGTATAAATATTAAAATTCAAACTTTACAATCTTTGACTAATAATTTAGCTAACAATTTATAACTTTTATAATGAAAACTTGATATGATTAAATTTATAATTAAATATACTCTTCAATGATTATAAATTTATAACCATAAATGATGTAATATAAGATAAATAAATGATCAAAGTATAACTTAGAAGACCGTGTCAAGTTAAATCGAGCCTTACAAATATAGATGGAGGGAGTAATAAATTGTTGCATGATTCCCGCCCTCAGGTAAGCTAGCTAGTGGGATCCATATATTAATGGCAAAGGGTACGATCTAGGCCCTATTTAGATTAGCTAAAATGATAGTGCTAAAGTTTAGCACCCATTAGCTAGCACTTCTTTTTTAGCTAATGTTTTTTAAAAAAAATAGTTTTGGCTAAAGTGCACTCTTGTTTGAATGGACTCGTGCTAAAGTTTAGCATTTTTGCACATTAACACTTGGATACAAACAGACCTCTAGTATATAAATTAAATGTTATGCGATTGCATTTTGCCAGTGTGTTGCCGTGTGCTCCAAAA
This sequence comes from Echinochloa phyllopogon, assembly GCA_033239725.1. Taxonomy (NCBI): domain Eukaryota; kingdom Viridiplantae; phylum Streptophyta; class Magnoliopsida; order Poales; family Poaceae; genus Echinochloa; species Echinochloa phyllopogon. The sequence continues at coordinate 354,714 of BTCW01000009.1, read as the reverse complement.
GATGAGGGATATATACATTGTCCAATATATACTATTCCAACCTATTATGGACCACCTAATCGATAGAGTTTTCTTTTTGCATGGCCCGGCCCATTGTCTCCAAACAAGTAATATCATTCGAGCTTAAGTCAGACTATAGTTGTCATTAAAGTTTGCTAATATTATATACAGTGCATACATAGCACTTTTGACAACAAGTCGCCGTTGAGATGCTGATGTGGCAACATATAGACCAAGAAGCAAAACATAGACATCCTTATAAGTCATAACGTACACAAGCTTAACTTTTATAGTTTTGCTAATGTATTTTTCTTCCTTTTTATGAAATTATTAAGAAGCCTTGGGCGTTGAACTATATATAAGGAGGACGTAGGTGCTGGGATAATGCTTCATTATATTATCTGAAAAGAAACTAAGGAGGAAGAAGTATATATGTATCCAAAGTGTTTATTATATACAAGTATTTAATTATGTTTATATACATACATACAGAAGAAGAAGCCATGGAGTTTAATTCGCGAATAGGAGATATAGGAGAGGTTCTCCCAGATTGTTTATAGAATTATAGGCCAGCTGAACATTATTGTTTGTCAAATGGCATTGGTGTACTCCAAATTAAATAAACAACGGAGCTTCTAGTCGGTTTGGGCGCCTAGATGTATAGGGGACCGGCCTGATTTACAACGTCTAGGCTAGGTCCTCTAGATATAGCAGAATCCAACCAAAGTGCATATGTGTTGTGTTGGGCATAAAGGCAGGTTGTATATAGTACGTATAAAATCATCATCAAATCAAAATGATCGAGTAGGCTGGGTGTCCATGCATATGCGACGATATATTTGCGCTAATATCGATCTCTATATGACTATATATCATGCATGCATGATGCATATCTGATGAGAGTAACATATGTATATATTGCTGCTTGGCACTTCCTCTATTTCAACTAAATTATATCGTTTTGACTTTTCTAGTTTATTTGTTATATATTCAGACATAACATATGTTTAGATGTATAACAAAATGTTACATATCTAACAACAAAAATAAACTATAATTTAGGTGGGACGGAAGGAGTACCTTTAATTTGTTCCCCGGGCGGCCATGTATCCTGCAAATTGCATGGATCGGTCTCTTGTTGGGCTCACGATGAATTAAATTCCATCCTCGGAATGAACTAAATTCCATCCTAATTTTAGCGCACAGTTTCACTACACGATTATTTAGAACATAAACTAACTAGATAACTGAGTAAAAAAAGTTTCATGGCACCTACCATAAAATTCTTTATTCTCTCTTGTATGACACATCAACATATTTAATGACATAAAACTTCGTCCCATGAAACTTCCACTGAGACTGACCTTATACTGTGTCGCTGTTATATTATTATTAGTGGCCCGGCCATTGGAATGTATTTTAAGTAGGCGTGTTAATTCTAATGATCGATCGATCTAATCAGGTGAGATGGATCCCCGGCCGCTAGCTCCTAGCTTGTTGCTTGGTACGCCAAAATAAAGCTACTTCCCTCGCTCTTGGCCTGCATGCTCTCTGTATATATATAAATGCCAGCTGCTGCCATTCATTCGATCTGTGTAACTAACGGTAAGCAGCAGCTATAGATAGATAGATAGCAACCAGATCGAGCAAGCAGATAATAAGAGAATCAAAGAGAGAGAGAGAGAGAGAGAGAGAGAGAGAGAGAGAAATTAGCTAGAGAAATGTCGTCGTGGAGCTTTAGTGAGAACGAGAGGTTTGAGCTTGCGCTGGCAAGGTACGAGAGCGACGACAACCCTCGACGGTGGGAGCTCGTGGCGGCGGCGGTCGGCGGCGGCAAGACGGTCGACGATGTGAGGCGCCATTACGATAGGCTCCAGCAGGATATCTGGGGCATCGAGGCGGGGCGCCACCACCACGCCCACGGTGATGACGCCGGCGGCCGCCCCAATGGTAACGGCACGGTACGGTGGCCGATAATGGCCGCAGCCGCGCGCGGGACCAACGGCGGCAGTAACAACAACGATAATCGCAGCAACGGCAGGTACGTATATACAGTATACAACTACGAAGTAATAAATTTCCATTTCGTACCTGCATGCACGCGTTATTACGTGGTGCAATTACACTGTAAGCGTGTTTTTTGCAGATCAAATCAGCCTCAGGCATGAGGAGCGAGCTGAGGTCGTCTATAATATAGTATGCGCAACATCACACAACTGCATGCCATGCATGTGTGCTTAAACTGCATGCCATGTAGTATAAATACGGAGTAGTATTTGCCACATCGATCAGCGCGCTTCATGTATGATGACGTGCTACTGTATATGTGTAACGATGAGCTTGTGTCGTTATTAATTGCTACTAATGATAAAGGTGTGGCGGCCAAATGTAACTGTTGTTAATATTAAGTCGTTATTTGTCGTGTGATTATAATGAATACAGTACTATTATATTATATTATCGATCAGCTGTGTTATCTTATTTTGAAAGACTGATCACCTGTGTTATCGTGCTGCAACAAAGGAAGTAGTAACAACGAAGCAATTGAGAAACCAATGCAAGAAGCGCACGAAGAACTTAGCAGCAGTGTTTGGCCCAATTTGATAAAATCAATGAAAAAAGCTGCTGGGTGGGCTGAGAAAGTCATCCCGCCCGACCGACCGACCGGACGGACTTGTCGCCTCTCGGCCCCCGGCCAGCAGCACTAGCAGTAAGTGTCTGTGCTAAAAAAAACTAGCAGTAAGTGTCATGTTCTTTCGTCATGAAATGGAATAAACCAAATCAATTAAACTAATAAAGGTGGGAAAAAACGGCAAAATTGTCAAACGGAGGAGGGAGATGACAAGCGGATCCCATCGACAGAGAGCTGGGCCGCTTTTACACTGGCACGTTGGGCCGGAACAGTAGGAGAGGCCGAGAGAGCAGGGGCAATAGACCAAGCTTAGAGTTCAGGGAGCTAATTCCAACTGTTCTATAGTGCCCAAATAAAGGCAATTCAAATTCAAACCCAAATTTGAATTGCAACCAATGAAAACATAATTCACCCGCATGAATGATCAATCACTTTATTTAAACCTATGCTATCTTAATGTATAAAATAAATATAGAAGCATTGAAAATTGTAGAAATTAAAAAATATTTGCATTAATTTATTGTGCCCAATAACGTTCTAAAATCCAATAATTTTACGATAGAACCATAGTTGCCGTCCTAATTAATCGGGTGGAAACTAAAAGGACAATAATGTATTGGTACAGTACAAGACACGCCTTGCACCTGCCAGCTCGATGATGTGGTCGTCGCTTCAGTTGGAAACTTGGAACGACCACGGCCATCGCTAGATGTTGGCATGTTGCTCAAGGCCTGCAGCCGAGAATAGATAGATTGTATTGTACTGTACTCCACTATAGTAGATAACACGTCATGTGTGCGTCAACGATTACGTTAATTAGCCGAAAGGATTAATAATATCAGAATAGTTATCGCATGAAGACACGATCGATGATTTGTATAGTACATGAGGGGTAGCAAAAGGCCGGCAGCAGCCACCTTTAATTTGACCCAACGCAACGAGGACTCGCCGCCAGCGCCAAGTGGGGAAGTGAGAATGGAGGACACATCCGGCAAGCCCCGCAACCTGGGCGGGTCGCTGCCCGTCCCCAGCGTGCAGGACCTCGCCGCGCGCCCCGCCGCCGACCTCACGCCCTCCGTTCTCGCCCGCTACCTGCGCGCCGCCGCCGACGCTCCGGCGCTCTCTACCGTCGCCGGCGCAGAGGCAGCAGCCTCCTCGGTGCCCGTCGTCGACCTCGCCAGGCTGCTCGCCGGTGACGACGACCCGGCCGTCGCCGACGAGGAGGCCGCCAAGCTCAGGGCCGCCTGCGAGGACTGGGGCTTCTTCCACGTGGTCAACCACGGCGTCCCCGAGCAGGTGATGGAGGACGTCAAGGAGGCCATCAATGGCTTCTTCCGGCTGCCGCTGGAGGAGAAGCGGGCGGTGGCGCAGGGCCCCGGCGGCATCGAGGGCTACGGGCAGGCCTTCGTGGTCTCGGAGGAGCAGAAGCTGGACTGGGCCGACATGCTCTTCCTCTCCACGCAGCCGCCCGAGTACCGCTCCCTCAACTTCTGGCCTTCCCGCCCCGCCACGTTCCGGGACACCCTCCTACGCTACTCCGGCGAGGTGCAGCGCGTCGCCGTCCACCTGCTCGCCGCCATGGCCAGGAACCTCGGCGTCACAGACGCGGAGAAGCTGACGAGGATCGCCGCCGCGCAGGCCATGCGGATCAACTACTACCCGGCGTGCCCGCAGCAGGCGCACGAGGAGGCGATGCTGGGCCTGTCGCCGCACTCGGACGCCGTCGGCCTGACGCTGCTGCTGCAGGTCAGCCCCCGCGTGCCAGGCCTGCAGATCAATAATAATGGCGGGTGGATCCCCGTGGAGCCGCTGCCGGGGGCGCTGGTGGCCAACGTCGGCGACGTCGTGGAGGTGCTCACCAACGGCAGGTACAAGAGCATCGAGCACAGGGCGGTGGTCAACGAGCGCCACGAGAGGGTCTCCGTCGCCGCCTTCCACTCCGCCAGGTTCGACGGAGCCTGCTACGCGCCGCTGGAGGAGATCATGACCGCCGCTGGAGGTGAGCCGCCGCGCTACAGGACCATCGCCGTCCAGGACTACGTCAAGCTCGTGCTGTCTAGCAAGCTCCAGGGAAAGAACATCATGGACGCCGTCAAGATACATCAATAATTATTAATCTCTCCTTATTGACAAATTTACCTTAGCTTGCTTATTCTTCAATAAAAAAAGTACGCGCGGTGCCATTTCATTTTCTGAATCGTGATATAGTTGGACTTGGACGTGGCAACAGCAGAGAAATGGTACCGGCCTGTTGATAGTATACGGGTTTAAAGGTCCCCGAAACGCCCTGCGTCGCCCCTCTCTGGGCGGCTCGGGCGGCCTCCCTCCCGCCGCCGACTCCTCCCCCTTTCTCCACCTTCTCTCCCCCTCGTCACCGCCGGAGGGCCTCGTCGGAAGCCCGGCGGGCCTTGGAATGACGGCGGCGGGGCGGCCCTCCGGCGGCGGCAGCTCCCCCTCGACGCGTGGTCCGGCGGCGGCGGCGGCGTGAAGGGCGTGCGGTGCGTCGGCAGCTAGGCTTGAGGGCGGGGTTGGCCGGATCTGCTGCGCGACGGCCAGCGGGGCTTCGGGCGGGGCGCGCTCGGCCGGTGCGTGGCCCACGGCCGGCGGTGGCCGCGCGGCCATGGGCGGGCTACTGTTTTGGCGGCCTGGGCGGTGGCCGGGCGCGGGCTTGCGGCGCGGGCTGGTCGGCGAGGAGCGCCGGAAGGTGCTTGGCGCGGATCTACAGCTCGTTGCCTGTTTGGTGTCCTGGGGTGGCCGGATCTGGGGATTCGTCTCCTAGGTTTGCGCCCCGGGCCTCGCCGGTGCTGACCGAAGTGGTAGGCATGTGGCGGAGTGGTGGCAGCGGATACCGCCGCAGTGGCGGTCCAACGTCTCGGCTCCGTGGCCCGCGGCTCCGGTCGGGGTCGGGGCGGGCGTTTGGCGTTTCCCCGTCGGTGGCGGCGTCTGGGGAGTCGCCGGCCCTTGCATTGGCTACTTCCTGTGGCTTCTTCATGGCCGGGGGTACAACCTCCGTTTTCGCGTCGTCATCGAAGCCGTCTCCGTAGCGCCGTCAAGTTTTCGCCGCTGGGTTCATGCTTTCTATCTTACTTTTGTGAAGCACGATGCCGTCTCATTGAGGGGACGACAGAAGATTTGGGGACAATTGAGGTCCCCAAACCTTCCCGAGGTGTCGGGTGTTGCCATCGGGTGCATATGGAACCTAGTGGGCGAGCTTCGGCGGCTGCGATGGTGGGCGGTGGAGGGAAGCGAGTGGGATCGGTCCAGGTGCTCTCGGCTCGTCGGGCGGAGATCCAAGCGTAAGCTTCGACCCGGTGTCAGGTCGGACAACGGTGTTTGCTCTTTCCTCTTGAGGGTGTTGTTTGCAGGGTCTCGTTCGACGGTGGTTCGTGGAAGCTCTCCATAGTGAAAACCAAACACTGACGCAGTCGCGTCTTTGCCTTCCTGAAGGCGTTGTTTGGAGGTTTCCTTGTAGCCGTTGGTGGTGGAGTCGTAGGCTCCGCGGAAGGTCGGGTCTAGTCGATTTGTAATGGTCTTATGGCCATTTAGTTTGTTCGCCGCGAGTAGTGACTTGCTATCTCTGACGCGCGGCCTAGAGAGTTCAGTTACGGGTATGTTGGATGCTGCTCTTCGAGCGGTGTGTGCTTTATTAACTGGTAACCCCAATATCCTTTGGAGGATGTTTTATATATAAAGCTGGCTACGACTTTTTCTGGAAATGGTACCGGCCTGTTATATTTCCTTTCTCAAACAGTTTGGTTAATTTTGGAGAGAAAAGATGAAACTTAATTGTTTGGAGTAAAATATTTTGTTCTTACTCATGCTGTATGTTGATTTGTACTAGCTTGCTTCTAGGGCGTATTAAAGCGGATGGGATGGATTATATATTGCTTTTCTAGCGATGGATTTGGGTAGTTGATACTTAAATTAACGGTACCTACAACTATCTCTTGAAAAGTTGATTGAATGTGATACATTTGTACTTGATGTTGTACCTTTCTCAGAAGAAAGGTACAAGAAAATTTATATATGATAAATGAATGACTTCTAGAAGAGTAGAAATTGCCGGCTTGTGCTATTTTTTTTTTCAGGAACAAGGAATTTGTATAATTCGGAGGGACAGGTAGGCATATGGTTGTTTGGGCCTAGAACATATTTGGGCCGTGCAGGATATGCACATCGAGCCCAAATATGCCAAACGGACAAAGATATTTGTTGGGTCATCATCATCATGTAATTGGCGAAGATTGGATTGCAGCGCGGCAGGAAGGCAGGCATCGCTCGTTACCCAATCCAATCCACTCCACTTCATTCCATTCCTCCTCGGCCGGCCATGGCGCCATTGCCGGCACCAACCGCCACCGTCTCGGCCTCCGCCTTCCTCTTACTCTCCCAGCCACGGAGCCGAAGCCGCCTCAAGCCCAACAACCCCAGGGCAACCGCCACCATCCTCTGCTCCTCCGCCACCGCCGGCTCCTCCCTCTCCGACCAGCTCGAGCCGCTCTCCCGCACGCTCCTCCGCGACAAGCCCACGCCCACGCCCACGCCCGCCGCCGACCGCCCCATCCCGGAGCCCACCTGGGTCAACCCCTCCCGCCCCAAGCCCAACGTCCTCTCCCTCCGCCGCCAACGCCGCCGCTCCCCCTCCGCGCACCCTTCCTCCGCCTCGCTCCAGCCGCTCCTCCGCGCCATCCGCGCCCTCCCCGAGGACGCCGACCTCGCCGACACCCTCGGCGCCTTCTTCCCGCAGGGCTCCCCGCCCTCCCCCTCCGACGCGCTCCTCCTCCTCAACTACCTCCACCCGTCCTGGCGCAAGTCGCTCTCCCTCCTCGCCTGGCTCCGCGCCCTCCCCGCCGACGCCGCCTTCCCGCTCGACACCATCTTCTTCAACGTCGCGCTCAAGTCGCTCCGCGCCGCGCGCCAGTGGCCGCACGCCGAGCGCCTCGCCCTCGACATGCTCCACGCCGGCGTCCCCCTCGACAACATCACATACTCCACCCTCATCACCGCCGCGCGCCGCTGCCGCCAGTTCGCCAAGGCCGTCGAGTGGTTCGAGCGCATGTACGCCGCCGACGGCGTCCTCCCCGACGAGGTCACCTACTCCGCCGTCCTCGACGTCTACGCGCAGCTCCACATGAAGGAGGAGGTCCTCGCGCTCTTCGACCGCGCCAGGGGCAGCGGCTGGAAACCCGACCACGTCGCCTTCGCCGTCCTCGCCAAGATGTTCGGGGAGGCCGGCGACTACGAAGGCATCCAGTTCGTCTTCAAGGAGATGGGGGAGGTCGGCCTCAAGCCCAACATCTTCGTCTACAACGCGCTGCTCGAGGCGCTGGGCAAGACCGGCAAGCCTGGCCTCGCGCGGAACCTGTTCGAGGAAATGACCGCCCAGGGCGTCGAGCCCAATGCGCGCACGCTCACCGCGCTCGCCAAGATCTACGGAAGGGCGCGCTGGGGCCGCGACGCGCTCCAGCTCTGGCAGCAGATGAGGAACATGAAGCTGCCTGCCGATAACATCCTGTGCAACACGCTGCTCAGCATGTGCGCCGACGTGGGGCTGGTGGCTGAGGCCGAGCAGCTGTTCGACGAGATGAAGGACCCAGAGTGCCCTGACGTCCCAAATCCTGACAAGTGGAGCTACACGGCCATGATCAACATCTACGGGAGCAACGGGGACACTGACCGAGCCCTCCAGCTGTTTGCCGAAATGCTAGAGGGCGGGATCGAGCCCAACATCATGAGCTACACCATTGTGATCCAATGCCTAGGCAAGGCGCAGAGGATACAGGAGGCAGTGGAGGTGCTACAGGCGGGGCTGGAGAAGGGTCTCAAGCCCGATGACCGGCTTTGCGGGTGCCTGCTCTCTGTTGTCGCTCTGAGCAGCGGCGAGGAGGAGAAGGAGATGGTGCTTTCTTCCCTGGAAAAGGTCAACCAGAACCTGGTCAAGCTGATCAGAATGCTCGGTGAAGACCACGTGGGTGTTGACGATCTTACCAAGGAGTTAAAGGGCGTGTTGAATGCTGCGGCCCCTGAAGTACGCCGGCCTTACTGCAACTGTTTGATCGACATATGCCAGAACCATGGCTTCCCTCCCCAGAGAGCAAGAGAAGTCTTCCGTCTTGCCCAGACCTACGGTTTGTACTCCAAGCTCCATAGCAGAAAGGATGAAGAGTGGTCGCTGGATCTGCGGTCGCTCTCAGTTGGTGCGGCCAAGACAGCATTCGATGATTGGATGCAGACCCTATTGGAGCGCTTGGTGCAGCAGAAGGCTTTGCCAGAGTCCTTCAGCGTGTACACTGGGTCCAGCACCCACAAGTTTGCGCAGGGGCTGGCAAGTTCTTTTGCCGCTCATCTCGAGCAAATGGCGGTGCCATTCCACCCAAGCGAGTCTCATGTCGGCAACTTCATCAGTTCAAGGGACGATCTGGTCTCGTGGTTGCAGACGAGCAGTTTGTCGACAGTTGTTGCTGTATGACTGAATATAGCTGCAATGGGTTTAGCTGCATGATGCTACAGGTTCCAAAGGAGGGTTCAATGAGCACACTGGTGATATTAGGTTCATGATCTACCTACTTGCACACCCCATCACCATGCTCATCCATTTGTTGACATATACTGTAGTTTGTGGGAAGAGAACTGAAACACACAAGGAACTTAAACTCTTCCAGGCATTACAAAGACAGCACGAAGGCACTCTTTAAACATTGGCTGATTATTGAATCTTAGACTGATGGTTTTGTACCTGAAATTTGAATGCCACTTCTTAAATACAGTTATAATTAGTGGAGTAGTAGATTTTTTCCCCTCCTTGCGCACACTGCCGTTCTGGCTGCTAATATACTGCCTTGGAACTGTTAAGATTGGCAGGGAATTATTAGTATAATTGCCTACACAGACTTCTGGTTCATCTCAATAAGTTGTGATTGCTTCAGTATTTATTTATTTATGGTTGCTGTGATCTTATCTACAGAACAAACTGAAAGGTGCAGCAGGATTGGGTGTTACATAATGCTGGTGTTTCAACTCCAACAGTTTTGCTCATTTTGTTTGTGCGTTTTGCACAGATAAATATATGTTGATTGAACTAATATAATAGATGAGGCATCGAAAGTAATTACAGTGAGAATTCGAGACCTGCCAGTAATTATGTGGACTTTGCAGTAGGAGCCTCATATCCCCTGAAATGAATGGACGATGCATGACCGACGCTGTTCTACATTGAAACAGAATGCGGTCATTGTTCTCCATATAAACAGAATGCAAATTCTAGGGTCATGCTGGCTACCCACTTATTCTCAGAACACGCCATCTCTGGTACCCCAGGGATTGTCCACAACAATAGCAGAAATACAATGCAGCATCACTCAGGCAACAACATAGCAGATTCACAGATCGTAGGCTATCATTGTACTGTAAATGCAGGCACATAAGCATCAAATGAGCGAAGGGTGATCTTGTAGTAGATACAAATGGCATCATTGCCTATAAACGTAAATGACATTGGATTTGAATTACAGCAATACACAACATAAGATACACATGAACATCATGGCTCAACAGGGGGCTTTAGTCTAATCAACCTCCGCACTCTGTCTTTCTCTGTGTTTTCAAGCAGACCCTGCATGAATGATAAACACAGCTAGTCAGATAAAATGTATTTTCATCATAGATAACAAGCCGTAGCATACATATAGAGATTTGATGATCATGAGGCAATACATTGCCGCACAACATCATGGCTGATATGCTTCGCTAAAATATATCAGAATCTGATCATGGGATACCCTGCAACATTGTTTGCACGGGATGATCGTATGAATAATTTGAGGCACACACACTGACACACACACAAAAAAGCGGAGCAGACACAGTTCAGCACAATATCATCACCCAGGCACCCAGATGAATGCTAAACATTTTGTGATGCACTGAGGGGCTGTTTGCTTGGGAGCCGGCGCACGATTTCATCGGCCTGGGGCCAGGACGCTCGCAGCTGCCTGCCAGGCAGCAACCAAACAGGCACTAAAAGTACCCAATAGTTATATCCAGATAAACAGGCACAGAAATAGCACATGGCCAGAAAAACGGGATGAGATTGTACCTTCCAAACAATCTCATCAAGGCACAGGCAGATCCTCCCGTATTTGTCAAGGAAGAGGCGCTCAGTAGGAGGTTTTCCACAGACATCCTTCACCGCTGATGTAATTGCAAATATCACCTCAGCCACTACAAATGGTAGCAAGGATTAAGTAGAGAATAATTCAACTGCAGCGGAGATTTGAAGGGAAGACCACTTAAGGTGAATGCTATGAGAAACTCACAAGCAAGCTCGTCATATTCATCCTTGCCAACGATATACAGGCAGACATCTCCAATCGTGGTATAAACAATAGAGACCGACCTATTAGCAGTGATTCAGTAATATGACATACAATCAAACTGAAGTAACCATAAGGCTGAATTCTACAGTCGCTGTAATTTCTATGAAAGTAATTTAGAGTGTCATATATCAAACTCAAATGGCCTCCAAGGCTCTAATCCTAGAAAATCGTGCCATGGCTTTTACCACGAGTGATCAACTGATCAATAGGCAAGTAGCACAGGCGATAAGTTGTAGAGATCTGACACGTTTTCTTTGCTGCTTCTTATAATCAAATACGTAGATCACAATAACTAGTCAGAAGGACCAGTTGATGTCAAGGTCATTTTTTTTCTGGAGTTAATTCCATCAAAGATGAGATGGTTCCAAGAACGAAAAGGGTCATAAGCACCAGTGCTAGTATAAGCTTTTTGCAGTCCCCAGTAATTATCAACAGCGAAATGAGACGATGATTCCTCGCAATGTACGGGGGCCGAATTTATTTATATTTGTAAAAAAAATAGTAAAATTGCGCAAGCGAACAATAATATCACGAAATAGCAACGAGGCCGATTTGGTCGTGATGCGGCAGAGTGATTGGATGAGTTGATGCGGAGGATGGATGATTACGAAAGGAACTTACTTGTGGGAAGCAACGTGGAGCTCCTCGTTCTTGGAGCCTTTGAGGTTCTCGGATCCGAGCTTCACCAGGAAGGAGCGCCAGTGGAGCCTCTCCTCCGCGGGAACCCCATGGAACCTGCGGATCCCTTCCATCAGAGACGCGTTAGGGAGCACGGAACCGGTAGATCTCGTCAGGCAGCGAGATCTCCGCGGCGAGAGGAGTGGGGAATGTACCGCTCGATGAGGATGTTGCCGTCGGAGTTGGCGAAGAGCACTGCCAGTATCATCTTCTCTCCGGCCTTGTCGTCGACGGCGAGGGAGATCTCTCTCTCTCTCGTTTGGTGCCTGCACAAGCAGCGCGGCGGAGAAGAAGAAGGCGACGGCGAGGGACTTTTGGGCTCGATTGCTGGGCTTTTGATCGATTAATCATTATGGGCTGCGAAAGCCCAGCCCACTCCCCTTCCTTCTTTTGTTTTATTTTATTCCCTTCGTTTTTCCAATCCGGCGCACGCCGCCCTCTCTGTCTTCCTTCCTCTGAACGAGACGAATCACCCACCCCCACCTTGTTTGCTGCGGGTTTTCAATTCATGGAGGCAGCAGCATAAACCCTTCTACTCCCCGGGGTCTCTCCCTCCCTGCCGCGTGCCGCGCGGCAAGCCCCCCTCCCTTCTCCATGGCTCGCAACAAGGTGCGCCTTTTTTCGTCTTACCCCTATCAATTCACCCCCTCACCTCTTCTAGGGTTTGATCGAGCGGGAAAAAGATACATATGTTTCTGGGGCCTTTAGATTTAACCCCCCACCCCCCTCATGGGCAAATATTGGATGGGCAAAAGAGTCCTTGCGCTGTAGTCAGTGCATTTCTACAACCTCTTTTTCAGTACTATAGTGCTTGGATGAGCTTATTATTTCTCTCACTGATGCCTGTGCCTGTGCTTTTACATTATTGTTTCTTAGGAAGCGTTGGTTTTGCTACTGGATGTTGGTCCTTCAATGCATGGGGTGCTGCAGGAGGTCAAGAACATATGCTCAACTCTGGTGCATAAGAAGGCAAGCGCGTGTTCTTCCATTCTTATCATCCAACCTCCTCAATTTAAGTTCTACTGCCTGTAGTTTCAAGGCCAAACCACCTCTGATCAAGCTAATTTCCTATGCATCTCTGTTTCTGCAGTTAGTTTATAATAGGAGCGATGAGGTTGGTATTGTTCTTTTTGGAACTAAAGGTTAGTTATTTATAGCTGCATCAGCTATTTTTATTTCTAGTTCAAATCTTATGCGTTGATCTTTTGATTGTATTTGTGTGGAGGTTGTTTTCTGTTATGAGGTTCCAACTGGTTGCGTCTTGTAACCGCTTTATAACTATTTGGTACAAATCTAGACACAAATTTTACATTCTCTGATTGGGAACCCTCCCTTCTCAGTACAAAGAAATGGCATTGAAACAGTGTGTTTTCGGATAAATTTGATCTAACAGAATAAAACTGTTTTGAATGAAAAACAGTAACCTGGTTGTTTGTGCACTTGAGTCATTTGTTGAGACATTAACTTCAACACCATAGGAATCAACACGATGTCACCATTTCAAGATGAACTTAATGTCCAGAGTCAGCTGTTTGTAAATCAATAAACTTCCTTTTGGGCTTTAATGCAAGGATGAAGTGGATTATCTATCTTTTCTACTGTATTTCATTATGTCACCTCAAGGAATGCTTAGCATGAAACGCCCATAGTTACCTCGACTAATTGTTTGCTGTAAAATGGAAAAGGTTTGCATAGTTTTATGTTTCTCCCCCTACGCATCTAGAATTGGTGGAGATTTCTGATGATGTCACTTGAACACCTTGTTTTAGTTAGACATCAATATTCAAAACTACATTGTTTGTACATCAGTGAAGAACACTGCCAACATTTTACATTTATTGTTTTTGGAACTTAAAAATTTACGCACTGCACTACTTTCCCCTGATCTATTCAGAAACATGTAATGAGCTTGCGAAGGAGCTTGGGGGCTATAAGCATGTGACAGTTGCACATGATATTAAAGTTGTAGATGAAGGGACGTCACAGGCTCTACAAAACCTTCCAGCAGGATCTGTCCATGGTGATTGTATCCTTCTAGTGTTTGATTTTATGGAAAAAGTCTACTTCACCCCCCAACCTATGAGGGGTGGAACACATCACCCCCCAACCTATGAAAATGGATTTTTTACCCCCTGAACTCTCTAAAACCGGACAAATCACCCCCTGAAGCAGTTTTGAAAAATCATAATAAATCACAGAAAAATCATAAAATGGAAAATCAAATTGTGTTGGACTCCAAATTAGTAGATCTACGCAGTGAACATATAATACGGAATGCTTTAGTACATTTTTTTTCATGTAACTTTAGATCTATGATTTTCTTCATAGCTGTAAAAAAATGTACTAAATCATACCATATTATATGTTCACTGCGTAGATCTACTCATTTGGAGTCCAAAACAATTTGATTTTTCATTTTATGATTTTTCTGTGATTTATTATGATTTTTCAAAACTGCTTCAGGGGGTGATTTGTCCGGTTTTAGAAAGTTCAGGGGGTAAAAAATCCATTTTCATAGGTTGGGGGTGATGTGTTCCACCCCTCATAGGTTGGGGGGTGAAGTAGACTTTTTCCTGATTTTATCCTTCTATTAATTGCTAAGTACTTGTGTTGATAAACTGCAAGTCTCTGCTTCCACTTTTCTTAGTATTACCTTCATAAATATGTGCTAGATAAACTAAATCATATGCAGACAGTTACAGTTGGAATATAATTTCTTAGGTTGACCATCTTTTAATATTTGCATTTTGTGTAGTGGCTTTTGTTAGTTTATTGACATGGTTTGTTTAACATTTTAGGTCCTTGATGTGCTGGTTCCTGTCTATTGGTTGGACAGTAGCAAACTGGTTTCTCATTTGTTTCTTAGTTGAATTTCATCTTGTCGTTAACTCATTATTATGTATAGAACTATACATCTATGGTTTATTAATTTAAGCTGTTTTGTGATCTTGTTTTGAATATGGTCTTGTTTTGTTCTGGTGGAATTTGACCAAAATCACTGCAGAAATTCCTTGACTGATACAAAGTTCTGGATGCTATTGTTGTTGGCTTGGATATGCTGATTAGGAAATTTGGTAATACCAAAGGAAAGCGGCGTCTCTGTCTAATCACCAGTGCACAGCATCAGTTAAGAGACCCGCCTGAGGGGACTAAAGAAGATCAGGTGGATACAATTGCAGACCAGATGAAAAAACATGATATTAAGATGGAATGCATTGTCTTCAGAGAACCAGGAGTCCATCATAATTCTGTAATGGAAGAAAATGACCGGCTATTGTATCAGTTCAGAAGTAGATCAGTAGCAAAGGTAGTCCAGGTTGACAGCCCAACATCGCTGTTGGGTGCTCTGAAGACGAGAAATGTGCTTCCAGTTACTGTCTTCAGGGGAGACCTGGAAGTGAGCTCCAATTTTAGAATCAAGGTAGGCCCAGTTCTTTTATCATTTCCATGCAACGTTTCCAACAGTTACATGAATTTATACTAATTCAACACTTGTGCTCCAGTTTGCAAATTGTTTTGAGACTATTAGATTTGAGGTGATCACATTAGCACACTTACATTTCTCAGTCATGGTTGATTTAGATACCCCCTTGTGAATAGGTGTGGGTTTATAAGAAAACAGCTGAGGAAAAATTTCCCACTTTGAAGAAGTATTCGGACAAGGCTCCTCCAAGTGATAAATTTGCCTCTCATGAAGTCAAAGTGGATTATGAGTACAAAAGTGTTGTTGAACCAGACAAAGCTGTTCCACCAGATCAGAGGATTAAGGGATATCTTTATGGCCCTCAAGTTGTCCCTATATCATCTGCTGAATGGGAGGCGGTCAAGTTCAAGCCAGAGAAAGGTGTGAAGCTTCTAGGATTTACGGATAGATCCAGCATATCACGGTATGCTATAACCTTTGACTTGGCATCGGAGTATCGAAATGTTGTTCTTTGGCATTTGTTGGATGTAGTTGTTATCGGGCTTTCTTCATTGTCACTAGTTTGTGACATCAATGGTATAAATCAGGGGCTGATCTGCAGCAGGTGCTGGGGGTCAAGGGGTGCTGCAGCACCCCCTTAGTTCATGTATTTCTCATGTAAAACTAGTTGTTAGTTCTAAAATTCAGGTGCAAAATGTGAAATTAGCTTGATTACAAGAGGCTCAGCACCCCCTCTAGATTGATTCTGGCCTCTGCTATACGTGATCATTAAATTCTGCTACCAGTTAATGCCTTGGATACCTTTCCCTTTTTTCTATTTGTAAATTAATGGTGGAGTAGAAAATAAACCATGTTGTACTTGTTTGCTAGAAAAAACCCTATTCTCGTACTACCACATGTATTATTGGTGATAGTTTTTGCTAGATGTATCGTTGGTGATAGTTTTTGTTTCTTATTGCTTTAGGGTATGTTTAGATAAATCTCAAGACCAAGTATTGTATATTCTTAAAAGATATGTTCTGTTTTCTGTTCCATTTTAGCTACTGTTCTGAGGACTATGGGGACCAAACTTGTACATTACTCCTGTAGGAGTCTTCAAGGCCAATCATTTGGAAACCGTGCAAACATAAATATGTTGCAGAATTTTTTCAAATGCATTTCATATGGTTATACTCTGCAAGAATAAAATTTGGATTCTTCTTCAATGAGAACCAGGGAATCGAGCTATAAATTGAAAGTAGCCATATGAAGTGATCTGGCTTGCTTGTAGGCAAGAGGGAACCCTTCATCACCCAGTCCTATCTACATCAGTGAAGCTGTGGTTATTTCGACACATAAAACCTATCTACTTGATTTTATCCTTGGGCACGTAGTGTAATGAATTTTATTATTAAAGTTAACTCATCTTAGTTTTTGTCCAGTTTGAGCCATGGCATCATATACTTTACAGTTTAAATACTTTCTTGAGGTATTTTCTTGTAATTTGGAGATGTATTCCTAATTGTTTTTGTAAAACTGCACGTAAAATATCTTTTATGTTCTGTGGTTCTGGAACCGGCATCGCTGTGTATTAGTAATGCTTCCTCTTTTTCTACTTTGACAGGCACCATTTTATGAAAGATGTATGCTTGTTCATACCTGAACCAGGTAACACAAAAGCAACTCTTGCAGTTTCTGCCATAGCAAGAGCAATGCATCAAATGAACAAGGTTGCTATTGTGCGGTGTGTGTGGAGGCAAGGTCAAGGGAATGTTGCTTTTGGTGTACTGACTCCAAACATTTCTTCGGTGAACAATGTCGTGAGTATTAGACTTGCGGTTTATACTTGAATCGTTTTATGGATGGCTGCGCGCTCAATCTTATTTACTACGTGCTGCAGCAAGATTCCTTTTACTTCAATGTGCTCCCATTTGCTGAGGACATCCGAGAGTTTCCGTTCCGGTCCTTTAGCAGCCTGCCATCATTGTCTCAGCCCACTGAAGAACAACAAGAAGCTGCAGATAACCTAGTGAAGATGTTAGACCTAGCACCACCTGGAAGAGAGGTCCTCAAGCCTGAGTTTACACCAAATCCCATGTTGGAGGTACTGGTTTTTGTGGTAGAACATCATATGGAATGCTTCTATACACGATCTTATTTTCATGTGTTCCATTCATTGATGCACCTCTAGTAAAGTTAAGTGGGAATAGATTGTAGCTGTTCTTTTCTGTTCAACAAAAATCATGCTATGATCAACAAGGTGTTTGCACTGCTGTAGGCTTTTGACAACTTCCTCTTAAAAGTGAAAATAATTGTACAATTCAAATAGCAAGTATGATAGCTGCATTTGTGTTTGGTCTGCATCAATTGTCACCCCCAAAGAAAAGTTTGGCAACATTACATAATTAAGAACATAGCGGGACTTTATGCACAAGAGGGATTAGGGGAAGGATGGAGGGTTATACTTCAAACAAAATAAAGTTCTAATTTAAGCGATAATCAAACATTTCTGCAGTACCATTGAATCTTGTGTGTGAGGTTGACTGTGTTTAGAAGGCAGCTGTTTGATTCCATAAATAGTTGCACTGGTTGATTCTACATCACTTGGGTCTCGCTGTGGCTTTTATTTTTACTTTCGTTTGTATGTTTCTTGTTTTGTTGATTATGGTACATTGTCCCCTTTCAGAGATTTTACAATTACCTTGACCTAAAGGCAAAGCAGCCCGATGCAAATGTTCCACCACTTGAAAGATGTCTTAGAAGGATAACCGAACCTGATCCTGATGTCATTGACCAACAAACACCATTGATCCAAAATTTAGGCAAAGCCTTTGAGTTGAAAGATAACCCCAAGGTTAGATGCAAACATTTATTATACTGGCTTTGGCCCAATTTGACAGATGGCTTGATCATTTGACTTGTCTAATTGATAACAGAAAAAGAAAGCACGAACACAGGACAGACTGGCATATACTGGTGCAGGTGATCAAGCTAAACCGGTAGCAGAGCCCTCTGCAGAGAAGGATGGGGTTTTGGGGGTTTTATATCCTCCGACAGAGAATGTCGGGGAGATCAGAGACTTAAATCCTGTTCAAGATTTTGAAGCCATGCTGGCAAAGAGATCTAGCTCGGCTTCGGTTCTGAAGGCAATCGAAGAGATGCAGAAATACTTGACAGCTTTGTTAGAAAACTGCCGTGAGGGGGGTAATTACCAAAAGGCAGTCGAATGTTTTGCTGCCTTGCGCAAGGCCTGCATTATCGAACAGGTAATCACTCCACAAGTTATTTTCATGAGAGCGTAGTAATTAGGCGCACCAGTGTCCTAATATATATGATAAGGCTGCATGGGTAGTTTGGTATGGTTGCTCGGTTGTGTCCTGCCATTCGTAAATTTCGATAGCTTTGTCATGTCTGTTTCAGTGGGTGTTGTTTGTGATCAGGAACCGGAGGAATTCAACCAATTCCTAAGGAAGACTTATGAGAGATTGAAGAAGGATGCTGCCAACTTCTTTCAACTTATGTCCTCGAAAAATATTTCACTTATCACCAAAGAGGAAGCGCCTGACAGGTTTGCAAGCTTCCCCCTCCCCTCTGCGTCCATTACGGTTAGCATGGTTTTCGTTTCTCAACATTCTGCATTGATCCTCTCGGTGCAGTGATGTGACTGAAGAGATGGCAAGAAGTTTCTATCTGAAAGAAGAAGCTGCGTCTCAGTAGCAGATGAAAGAAAATGGAAGCGCCTTTGTGGGCTTGGGGATCCTCGAACTGTTATGTGAAACGATCTCCCTAACGGTAGCTTAGCCTAGCCCGTTGCATGTGTTTGGCATGTTTTGAGGCTTTCTGGATGGAACCGGAACACTGGTCTTCAACTCTCTGGGTCTTTTCATTCAGAAAAGAAAAAACTCTCTGGGTTTAGCCACTATCTTGCTGCACAATCTATTGGAGTTTATCTTTATTTCCAACTACGATTATTTAGGGGTTCTACTGTGTCAAATAGTCTCTGCTGCGCCGTGGCCAAACATTTTTTTTTTGCCCCCTCGACCTTTGCGCTGTGGACTGGGGCGGTTCGGTAGGAGAGAAAAGATTAGGAGGAATTCGCCGGGAGGGGCTGCAGCTAAAGGAATGACTGGGGGCTTTCCTCACCAAACTTTTCTTTTGGTTTGCTGCTCCTGCTCAGGGAGTCAGGGTAGTCCAGCCTAGGCGAATCAGCACTTTTTGGGGAGCACATGCAAATTCAACAATTTCAAGGTAAAAGATACGACATATATTTAAACAAAACTCATAATCTCTCTGGCTTGGAAATTATGGGTGAAAAGGTTAAAATTCTTTGCAACAAATTCCAATCCTTTTCAGCTACATGAATGAAATACTCTCTCACACACAAGGGAGATAAAAGAAGACTCCATTTCTCAGGGAAATAGGACCGATTTCCCTCTCTTATTAATCCGATCCGAAAAGGCACGCATCCTGAGAACTCTTACTATCAGTAATTGCAAAGCATAGCCAACACGTTTCAGAGAGAGAGAGAGAGAGAGAGAGAGAGAACAAATGTAGATGTAGGTGCCCCCAAAATTATTCATACATGATACTCTCTTGACGCCAGTCCTTTTCAAGCATCCTTGTCTGCGATAAGCTTGTCGATGAGAGCGGCAGCGTCCCCGACCGTCTGGATCTCTTGAGCGCTCGATTCGTCCACGCTGATTTGGAATGCTTCCTCAAGCCCCATCACAATTTCAACCTGCGCCACATTCAGGACGGTAAAAATACACACGATAACAATTAACAGAG
Organism: Echinochloa phyllopogon; assembly: GCA_033239725.1. Lineage (NCBI taxonomy): Eukaryota > Viridiplantae > Streptophyta > Magnoliopsida > Poales > Poaceae > Echinochloa > Echinochloa phyllopogon. The sequence continues at coordinate 334,838 of BTCW01000009.1, read as the reverse complement.
ATGACCCTTGATTTCGAGTATGTCTGACAATCACACAAGTTCAAGGAATTACAGTGTCAAGTGAATCTGCCCCAATGTCCACGAACTTTGTCTCTCCTGTTACAGTGCTGTCTTCAGGTAGCGCTAATTGACCCTTCACTATTTCACAAACCTTGTCAACAGTTTCTTGTTTAACCTATTCAAGAATCAGAACCAATTGTCAGAAACTTTCGCAGAAGTGTTCTAGTGGTGCAGAAATATGCTCTAGGTATTTCACAATGTACTCTCTGCTATCGACCGCACCTGCCAGTCCAGTGCACAACCAAGAACACTGCTGTACTGGATGTCTATAGATATGCATTCTCACAAACCAAATTTGAGGCATCAAGCAAAATGCCTAAAAAGATGAAACTACAACCACCATTTAGCAGTCTATTTTAGCATCAGAATAGCATGCCGAAGCTACATGAGCAATGCCATTGAAGCTTAGGTACAAGATATAGGTACAATGTTCAGAAACAAACAATGTCGATACCCAGTAGAAGAAATAACATTATCAAAATTTACATGTAGCTCCTCTCAAAGGGATATCTATAGGTGGTTGAAGTGGGGCGAAAATTAGCAACGTGAATTCTTCAAATAGCTCAAAACTATCTCATATTCACTCAATGAGAAGGTGTCATGAGATTGGCAGAAGAAAATTTTCCATCAAATGACATCTTCCTATTTTCTAGTTGTATTAATAATGACTGAAGGCATCGGTCGCATCATGATGAAATGCTTGATAAACCAACATTCATCAGTAGTACAACAAGAACGATGACAGTGTACAGTATGATGTAAATGGTATGCTTGAGTTCAATTTCAATTGTTGTAACTTGTTGACAAACTACGTGTATCTGGTCAGAAACTCAGAACACAAGGGCGGTGTTCACTTCCCTTCAAATCCAAAACTTCCCCCAAACTTTCTCTCTCTAAACTTCACTATTCACTGTCACATCAAATCTCTCTCCTCGTGCATGGAGCATTAAATGTAGGTAAATAAAAAAACTAAGTACATGGTTTTGATGTACATGACGAGACGAATCTTTTGAGCCTGGTTAGGTCATGTTAGGACAATGATTACCATAAACAAACGAAAAGTGCTACAGTGCGCTACTGTGTTCGATGTGACATTTTCACCCAAATTCACGTTCCCTTTTCAGGGAGGTGAACACCGCCAAGCAAGCCTACTGAGACTCGTGCCCTCCGCTCCCCTCTTTACAGTTTACAGACATAAAAGTAGGACAGGACGTCAAAATGCTTAGCGTGACACATTAAGGCGTAGCTGAGATTCTCAGTACCATACGGCAACATGTGAAAGTAGTCATACAACCATGACTACTTTAAACTAGAGTAGAATGAATAGCACATAATACAGACAAGCATATACGCAGAGCAGCATATTGAGTTCGTTGCAGTGATTTGGGAAAAAAAAATGCAGCAAGCAAAAGAGCTGTCGAGCATCGCCTAGGTAAAACAAACACTGAGAGTTTCATCTGCTTTTCAAGGCTCATCTTAAGCGCAGCAAGGTGGAAGGTGGGGGGTGTCTAGAAGCAGTGAACGCATGAAGTGAAATTGCACAGTGCAATGGATGGAATAACGCAAAGATGCTACGGATATATACGTACCGAACATGACACCTGAAAGCGCTTTGGAATCCGCTGCACCCGAATTGATGGAAAGCTTGCTCTTTGCCTGGGGAAAGATGCTGATACTCGAAACGACACTCCCTACAGTGACAGGAAAGCAAAGCTCCCGCTTCTCCGAATCAAGATCCAAGCTCTGTACCAGTAAATTGGAGGACGACGATCCAAATCCAAGAAAGCTGCCTACCTGTGCCCGTACCGCAGGGGAGTAGGCGAGGACGGCCGATCTTGCGGCGGCAGCAGTGACGGGAGCAGCCATGGCTGCAAGAAAGGGAAGATCAGTGGAAAGAGCGAGACGAGTCTGCTACTAGCGATGACGATGAGCGCGGAAGAGAGAGGGAGTGGGAGCTGAGGTGCGGGTGCTTTATTATTTCTGGGGAGGAGGTGTTGCCTCGATGGTATCGACGGCCGTCGAGGCGTCGATGGAATCGACTCCCTCCGATGTTGCAGCGAGCACGACCGAGGGAGACGCCCGCGGACGGAGGGAGGAGTGTGCTATGGCGATGCGTCTTTGGGACGACCATTTCGCTCTGTCTCCATTCCTTACCGTATCATGGGACTTCTCTCAAACGAAACGAGCAAGGCTTTCCTTGTCATTGCCTTTAACAAAGTCGAATTTCTTTATACCTAGAGAAAGATAGTTTCTATTTGACCGATGACAAACCTATGATACGTACGTACACCTCGAGTAAACCAACAACAATCTCCGAGAAACGCAAAGTTTGAAAAATAAGTAAACTTCGAGATATATAAATGTAATTGCAGGTAGAATATTATTTTACCAATTAATTAAATTATAATATTATGTGTGATGATTTTCTCATTAAAGTTGTGGTGTGACTCGCTTCGGGAGGACGCCGCGCCGTGCCGTTTCCTCTGGTTATGGAGGGGGTTTTTAGATAAATTGTGGTTAGAAAAACTAATGGTGGAAGGGTTTAAGTGTTATAATTTTCACCTTTCTACGTGGACATCGGATGGGATCCAGCGGCTGTGATCAGAGTTTGCATAGTTTGCACACGAAGCTGGTTTGTATAGGATACGTTGCCCAAAGCCATAGTATAAATTTAAAAATAAGAGACTAAGCGGAAACCTAAAAGGAAACTTTATATTTTTATTCAAGATATAATTCTACAAGCCAATAACTTTTTATGAGTGTATTAACATTCTACTCTATATATAAGCATTTGTATTCATAGAATCAGTGATGCTTTTGTTCCAATTTAGTGTCATAATTTTGCTGCAATAGCTTATATAATCAGCTTGATTGGTGCATTCTAAATATTTACTTATATTTTTTTGATCCACCTCTTTAGTCCCATATTTAATTAGATTTTTAACTTTAAGTATTGTCAAAATCTAATTTATTAATATCAGATGGTTGTCCTTATTTTTTGGTTCATCCTCATGTCTATAAACATATGTGCCACATAATTTTTTTGATTTATCCTGTGAGAAAATACCCTAATTTAATTTTGTTTATCTTCGTCTTAAAAATTGTCAATCTTCCACAATCTATCTTGCTCGTACATGCTATCATATTCACACCACTGCCTAACTTCCATATAAATAAACTCAATTTATTCTCTTTCCCAGGACCATCTTATTTGATTTTTGCTCTAGCCTCTAGCCTCTAGTATTACTCTACCTAATTAATGATATTGTTTAATTTTCTTGCTTAGTCTTTTTTTATCTCCAAAGTATTTTGTAACTATGTTGTCTTATATTTTGCGAGGCATGTCGATTTTCACGCTTCGACATAGATTGTTGATACCAATACAAAAGTATTATTTTTGTTTGATACCAATACAATATGAAAAAGGTGGTTTATTGTTTTACGTATCTTGAACATCCATGCAGATTCTAAAGATATTTTTGTCATTGTTTCAGAAGCCTTTGTCTTGACAACGTCTCGTATCCTCCATCACTGCATGATAAAACCGTCATCTTAACTTATGTGGCTAGTTATTTTTTGTTACGTTACACCTCTAGTCGCGTGGTATTATTTATAATTAGTTTTTAGTTAAAATTAACTTTACAAGCTTTGACTAATGTAGTGAGAAAACATCATACTTAACACAGAGTAGTTATATTATGTTGTATTAATGATGATGTACAAATTTATATATATGTAAAAAGTTGTGCTATGATTATGATAGATCATGAAAAAGAAACTCGAAATTGGAGCGTGAACACGTTCTGCAAAGCTGCACACGTTTTGGTGTGCGCGCGTGTGGCGGCGCAGAAGATCCCGTGGCGTGGGGTTGGCCTCGTTTTCAACCCTTGGGAGAGAGCCGGGCCCCTATTCTTTTTTTTTTCTCGCTTGGGCTTGGCTTGTGCCCCCTTCTCCTCCTCTTCTCCTTTCCTCTCCTCCGTCTCCATCTCCATCTCCTCTCCTCCGCCTTCCCCCTTGGTCACACCACGCCACGCCGCATTCGCATCTCCGGATCCCCGCCGCCGCCGCCGCCGCCCTCCCCTTCTCCGCGTCCTCACCATTCGCGCCGCCCCCCCGGCTGCCACCACCTCGATCTCGCCTCGATTCCCCGCTCCCCGATTCGTCTCGCCTCCTCCAAGTAAGTCTCGCGTGGGTAGGGTAGGAGGATATGGCTTGGGGCGGGGGCTTCTCCGGTCGCCGCAGGTGATCTCTCCTCGCGCGCGGGGAGCCCTCTCGCGGAGGATCCCGTCGCGGCTGGTGCGCCCCTATCCTCCGCCTCTCTCTCACTCTCTGCGCGCCAGCGCGCACGCCCGACTCTAGGGTTTGCTCCTTCCCCGCTAGCGGATTCGATCCCCTCCCCTCCTGCTGCTCTCCCTCCTCGCTCGCTCGCTCCGCCCACCCGCCAGCCATGTTTTCGCACGCCGCTGATTCCGCCCACGACGCCAGGGGCGTCGGCGTCAGCAGCGCCGGAACCACCGTCCTGGCCCGCTTTGTTTGGCCCTACGGTGGGAAGAGGGTCTTCATCTCAGGCTCCTTTACCAGGTCGGTCGGTCGCTCGCTCGCTCAAATTTCACTTCACTCTTATTATTATTATTATTATACCATCGTATATGCTACCTTATCCTGTATATCATTGCCCTGTTGTACCTCGACCATCTCACTTGTATCACCAGTCTATTAGAGCTAGTGTGCTAACCTACCATGTGCTGTGCGAAACTAGTTTGATCAGTGCCTGCAGTGCGGTTTTGTTTCCATGCTAAGATAGGTTTCCCCGCAATTGATGAATGGATCATCTCCATGCTCCCTCGTTTGGCGCTGTATCACAGGGTTATATGCATGATTGGGAACTAGGGCTTTACTCGATCAATGCAATGCAGCTTCCCTTGAACAACGGTCTATATTCAGTTACTTGTTCGTATGTGGTAAAGGTGGAATCGTTTGGCTTCCCGCCTTCCCACCAAGTCGCTAACCAGTAACTCCCTTGAATTGTCGTTATTCTGCACCTAAAACCCATGCATTTGTCTTGTCGTAGGTGGTCCGAGCATTTGCAAATGTCTCCTGTCGAAGACTGCCCCAACATATTCCAGGCTGTTTGCAGCTTGGCTCCGGGAGTTCACCAGGTGCCCTTGTTTATCTTCCTAGCTATTTAATACTTGTCCAGTACCTACTGATTTGTTTACGAGTTTGTTCACATTTACTATCATTTATTATTATTATTTTATCACACTGTATTTCACGTCATCCTTTTCTCAAGATTTGAATATAGGACTTGTATCTGTGTAAGTCTCCCATGTCTAAAATCCAATAATTTTGAATGAAGTATGCATGCCATACATGTAACATTGCATTTTCTTTAAGTAAACTTTATTATTTATTGCATTTGAATGTAAAGCTATGTATTTCTGAATGAAGCGTACATACTATAGATGTGGTATTGCGTTTTTAAAGTAAACACTCCTGCATTTGAATGCCATACAAACTTATCTTTGTGCACTCATGTTTAAAATTATGTATGGCACAAATATTTGTGCACCATCTATGTGGTCAACCATTTTTTCTGTTGTAAAAACCTCCTAACATGGCTATTGATTTAACATGGCTATTGATTTTATATGCAGTACAAGTTCTTTGTGGATGGGGAGTGGCGGCACGATGAACACCAACCTACTACATCAGGAGAGTATGGCATAGTTAACACAATATACTTGGCAAGGGATTCTAACCAAATAAACTCAGTATTGAGTCCAAGCACACCTGGAACTAGAATGGACGTCGATAATGACAATTTTCAACGTACGGTAAGAACCACTCTACTCCTCATGAAATACTGATTTGGTTTTTGACTATTGGGTGACTAACCTTTTGGCTTTACCACTCTTCTTCTGAAGAAATACTGTATACTGTTTTACTGTTATGTGATTAACCACATGGGCTGAATCTCTTATTTGCAATGCTCCAATATTTATATCTTATAATTTAAATATGAATATTATGTCAATGATTACCTTCTCTGTATGATCAGGTTATATTGTCGGATGGAAATATTCAGGAAGGTCCTCTTAGAGTTTCAGACGCTGCTATACAAATTTCTAGAGGACGTGTTTCTGAATATCTGAGTTCGCATACGAGTTATGATTTACTTCCAGATTCGGGCAAGGTATGGAAAATAAGTGCTCGTGCTATGATTTTGCCTTTAATGTGAAGCTTTTGTCTTGTAATGTTATTAATTATTTTGGAATTCAGGTTATTGCTCTGGACATTAATTTACCTGTGAAGCAATCTTTCCATATCCTGCATGAACAGGTATTACATGTCACCTTCTATATCCTTGCTCATGGCATGCCATACTTACATTATTTCTTTTATATGTGCCTTCAATGATTATTCAAATATTATGTGAATTGCAACAAAATTGATATCGTTGGATTCACAGTAGCAATTAGTGTCATATAGCTGTAACACTTCCACATGCAGCAGCATTGATTCATCTATTCTGTTTTGCTAATGCAATTGAATGAAAAATCAAATTTGCATTCACACATTCATAGACGTACAGCTATCTTGAATACCATGTTTGTTTGCTGGGTTTCCTTATTGTATCCTCCTTTGCACCGTGTTAAGGTAGGACATACATGATATCTCTTAACTTTTTTTTTGTTTTTTTTTGCATACAAGCATTTTCTTATAAGTATATTAGCAAAAGACACAGCAAATATGCCGTCATCTACTGATCTAAATGCAGAGTTTCATTTGCTATTTATGGGTATCTAGTTAGTAGATATTGTTGTTGATATTCCTATATATTACATTTACAATCAATAAATATTTGCCTAGATTGGAAAATGTTTGAAATCTAGTTGACAAAATGTTCATTTCATGTTGAAATCTAGTTGCCAAAATATTCATTTGACAGTGAAATTTGCAGGGAATCCCTGTAGCTCCTCTATGGGACTCTTTCAGAGGTCAGTTTGTTGGCCTTCTGAGCCCTTTGGATTTCATACTCATACTGAAAGAGGTATGTTATTTTGGTTCTGATTATTTTCTCATAGTTTCTTTAAATTCTTACACATCGATCAATGGTTTAATTTGGTCATCCCTGCACTCAACTAGATATTGGAATATATAGTATAGAATGTTTCACAGCTCTGCTCAGAGGGCTTTGTTTTTTTTATACTTAGTTCAAAGGACTTTGTTATCGGTCGCAGTTAAACGACAATGAACAAAAGTGTGGTCACTTTATAGGAACTGAAATTAATTATATACACATGAATGTCTTTTAATTAAATCTTGGGAACTTGAATGTCTTATGAGATGCTGGACTACTCAATTGCTATGCTCTGTTACACGCTTTGAAACTTACTAAATTGGACAGGATTGTCATTACACTGATACATAGTCAAACTTGTCTACATTCATTCAAAATGCTAGGCAGTAGTCCTAAAAAAATCTGAAATTGAAATAGTGAAAACTATTTGGTTCCATTGTTAGAGGGGTTTGAAGAACTTACAGCCGGTATTGGTATACTGTCAAACCTTTTGACTGCAGAATAGTATGTAACAGAAAAGGTCTATCTGACATATATTGTAAGAGTTTTATGTGGGCTTATTTTTGGATATTACTTTTATTGAATTGTTTTACAAAATTACCATGCTTTCGCTGCAGCTAGAAACTCATGGCTCAAACTTGACAGAAGAGCAGCTTGAAACACACACTATATCTGCATGGAAACAGGCTAAGCGACAAACTTATGGAAGAGATGATGGTCCGTGGCGACCACATCAGCCTCTAGTTCATGTAAGTTGGTGCAATTTATGATTGAAAATTGAGTATGGAATTTCTATGCTGTTTGAATAGTCAATTTTTATCTTGAATTGATCTATATTATCATGAAGTTGGCAGTCCAATCTTCGCACTATATCAGGATGAAATTATATTACTCATGTTTTTTAATTGGTCATGGAAGATTCTGGTTAGCATTAGTGATATATGAGTAGGTTGGACTAGATATTTTCAGGGCTGGAAGATGGGTTTGGCTCGGATAGTGAGGGATGAGTATTGTTAGGGTGGTCGGGTCTAGTTGTAGATTCAGTAGTGGCACCACCAGTGCAGGAGGTTTGGCTCGGATAGTGAGGGATGAGGATTGTTAGGTGTTGTAGGTTCAGTAGAGGCACCACCAGTGAAGGAGGTCAGGAGTTGATGGTGTAGGAAGGCTGAACAGGGAGCATGAGTAAGAAAAGGTGGCAGTGGCTGGATTTAGAGAGGAGGGTGTAGATTTCAGGTGGTATCTAGTGGGCTTTGGGCCGTGTTAACTGTCAAGTGGAGCAATGGGCCGTGTAGATCCAGGGTTTGTCACTTTGCCCATGCTTGGTCCATGAGAATAAATTATTTACGCTTACACATCGATGGGAATTATAAGCATTTTAACATAATATTTGCTGCAAGTTCCATGATAGTGAAATATTGTCAATTGCTGTTTTTTCTTTTCCTTTCCCTCGCGGGTTCACTTTGCAAAGCTTACTGTTATTTTTGTGGCAACTCGCTCATACTCAGTTGATATGTTGTCTAGGCCACTCCTTATGAGTCCTTGAGAGACATTGCTCTAAAGATACTGCAAAATGGCATTTCTACAGTTCCAGTTATTTATTCATCATCGTCAGATGGATCATTCCCCCAGCTGTTGCATCTTGCATCCCTTTCTGGAATTTTGAAATGTAAGTTGTCCCTCTGTAGAAACGTGGAACTTATTTATGCAATAAGGAACTTGTTGCAATACATCTTAATATGGTTTACCTTTTCAGGTATTTGTAGATATTTCAAAAACTCAACTGGTAATTTGCCTATTCTAAACCACCCAGTGTGCACAATTCCGCTGGGTTCCTGGGTTCCAAAAATTGGTGATCCAAATGCTCGCACATTGGTTACGTTGCGGGGTCATTCATCACTTAGCTCTGCCCTTAACCTGTTGATTCAAGGTATGTTCTATGTTCATTTTCCTGGAACTGTAAACTACATGCAAAATGCAGAGGTCATTAAGGTGCTCTTGCTTGCATTTCCTATGGCAACTCTTGTGTTTAACAACTGAAGTTCAACACCGGTTCCTGGAAGAAACTGTTGGCTCTATTATGTTGCGAAACTAATCTCTTACACTTATCCTCACTGTACGATGCAGCTGGAGTCAGTTCAATACCAATTGTGGATGAAAATGACTCCCTGATAGACACTTATTCCAGAAGGTATGCCATTTTTACCTCTAGGGCCACTGTTTATGGCTGTGTTCCATGTATTTATTGTTGAAAATCCATTCGATATTGTAGTGACATCACAGCTCTAGCAAAAGACAAGGTCTACACACATGTTCGCCTGGAAGAGATGAACATTCATCAGGTATGCTACTAACTTTTCAATACACTCAGTCTTGATCAGATCCTTTGGTTGAAAGCTTGAAACAAACATGTTCAGTCTTGTTTGATTTTATGGTGACTCGGTTAGAGTAACTTCTTAAGAAATGTCTTCCTAGATCACTTAATTTTTGGCACTATAATTGTTTCACTGATCCTAGTAACCTAGTTAATCCACGAGAATAAGTATGTTAGTACCTGCAGTACAATTACTGTAAGCAGGTTAGGGAAACATCTGGGGATCTTGTAGCTGATTCTGTGCTTGATAGTCGGATTCAGCCTTCTGTGTGTGCGCCCCGCACATTTATGTCTAGTGCCACTGGTGTGTACTCTCTGAACCAGATGGCCAATGGGGGTGTACAGCAACATTTTCTTTTTTCTTTTAGTAGTTTATTACATGAATACGCTGATAAAGAGGCCAATGCTAGTAAAATTTGAACAATAGTGAAAGGAAGATTGAAGGGCAAGAAGCCAAGAAGTGGTTATGCTATGTAATTCGAAAACATGGCTGCCTTATGAATTATATGCATATATGTTTTGGTTTGGGCCTAAACATGTTTGTTTGTGAATTTCAGGCTTTGCAACTTGGACAAGATGCCAATACACCTTTTGGTTTTTTCAACGGGCAGAGATGCCAGATGTGCCTGCGGTCTGATCCTTTGCTGAAAGTGATGGAGCGACTGGCTAATCCTGGTGAGTACGTTTTGACATGGAGGTTGCTGCTGCCTCTTCCCTCCCTCCCTGAAGAATAATGCCGTAACCATCTTTTTTGTGGGGTAGGGGTGCGGCGAGTGTTCATTGTGGAAGCTGGCAGCAAACGTGTGGAAGGCATAATATCACTGAGGGATATTTTCAAATTCTTGCTGAGCTTGTGAGAAGAGCATGATGGATGTTTTGTCATGACCAAGTGACGGAGTGTTTTAACAGTAGCAAACAGCAGATGTGAAGCAAGCAAGCCGCCATGGCATGGATGAATGGATCTCTTTGTGTCTTTGGCCTTTGGATAAGTAAAGGCAGGATTAAAGGTGGCTGGCTTGTCTTTGAGATAATGGGCATTCAGTTCAGGGTCTGTAAAGTTCCTTGTTTCGTTTTTCGTACCTTCTTTTTTTTTTTAAATTTTGTGGCTCCTTTGTTACCCAAGATATCTGGTGATTTTTATTTATTGGATTGTTTCCTTGCTTGGTCGGGATGACTCGCGTGAACCTAGGGATGAAAGTGAAAACGGAAAATTCCGTTTACCGGGGCTCGTTTTCGAGTTTTTCTCGCATTTTTAGTTAAAACGATAACGGTAGCGATAACCGAAAATACGGAATCGATTTAGCCTCCTTTCGATCGTTTCCGCGTTTTTTCGTATTATGCTGGTAATTACCGCCGGTATTATACCGTATCTGACCCTACAGCCTAACAGACAGTAACCAGCCCAAGCCCAAATCGTGCAGCCCAAGCGGTCAAGTTGCACCTCCAGTCCTCCACGTCGGAGAAGGCCCCCGCAGCGCCAGCCGCCTCGACGATCCTCGCCGTGGGCGCCCTTGGCCTACTGACGGACAACATGCCACTAGCTGGCAAGGTAATTCCCATGGGGCCCGTGCCTCATCTAAGCGCCAACGCCAATTGATGGAGCCACCCCCACCTCGCGATGTCTTAGACTCTTTTAAGTTTTATTCTGCTACGTTGAACTTATCCTCTATCCTCTATGTACGGTTTAAATATCGTGTGAACTTGGTCACCTAGATTAAAGACTTTGCTTTTCTAGATTTGTCATTTATCGTTTTTTATACTAAGAATTATCGATTCCCGATCAATATCGACATGTTTTCGATCGGATAGTTTCGTTTCCGATATTACCGCAATACCGGTGTCGTTTCCGTTTCCGACAATATCACTATCGATTTTGTTTCCGCAAAATAATATGAAACTGAAAATGATTTATACCCCTTCCGATTGTTTCCGATCGTTTTCATCCCTACGTGAACCCATAGAGTGTCGTTGCTGCATAGTATGCGGTCGTGTTGCCTTCCATTCCCAACCACCCCCTTCCATTCCATATGGTGAGTGCGATGTGCTGCTAGATACTTGGTGGCATGGCATCAAACTGAAGAATGAATTTTACAGGGGTCCTGGGGGACAGCTTATTTTGGTTTGATTAATCAAACGTTGAAACCAGTACATGCTTCAAAGCGTGTGGTGTTTGTTATGTGTCATGCGTATCTGTTTCCTCGATTGTAGCTTTTATTCTTGAGTGTCGCTGTCAGACGTGCCTTGCACTTGGGGTGGATGCAGACGGTCTGACGATGCGTCCCCACAGGCAGCCCACGGGAACGGGATAGGGGGTTTGTCGTGGAGTGGAAAAATCTAGAGTGGAGTGGATAGGATAGGACCAATCTACATCTCCCTGTATCGTCTTCGTCTGTCTGTGCACAAAGCAGCAAGATTCAAGGAATCCTCCCTCCCTTCCTGCTTGTTCATCCATCCATCTAGCTGTTGTGCTTGCTGGTCATCTCTCTTCCATTCCATCCGAGTACACTGCACCCGACAGGCAGTCGAAGAAAAGAAAAGAATGGCGGCCGCCGCAGCTGCAATTCCCGCCGCAGCCATCACCTGTCGTGTGTCGCTGGCTCCCAGGTCGGCGTCTTCTTCCTCCTCGTGTGGGGGAATCGGAGGCGGTTCGAGGTCGAGGGCCCTCCGGTCGGGGTTCCTGGGCCGCGCGCTGGCCGTGGAGGCGCCAGCGCGGCGGCAGACGGTCGCCGGTGGAGGTGGAGGCGTGGTGTCGGTGCGGATGGCGTGGGATGGGCCGCTCTCCTCGGTGCGCCTCATCATGCAGGGCAGGAACGTCAAGGTATCCCATCTTCGTTTGGTTCGGCTGCTTGCTGCTGCTGCTGCATTATCTATCTATCCAATCCATCTCATAATTAATTAAGAGATTAATTACCTACTTAATTAATGGTGGTACTGCGGCAGCTGCCTGATAATGTGAAGGAGCACATCGAGGACAAGGTGGGGCGTGCCGTGTCCAAGCACTGCCACCTTGTCCGCGAGGTCGACGTCCGGCTGTCGGCCCGCGGCGGCGAGCTTGGCAGGGGCCCCAAGACCTCCCGCTGCGAGATCACCCTCTTCAGCAAGCGCCACGGCGTCCTCCGCGCCGAGGAGGACGCCGAGTCCACCTACGCCAGCATCGACCTGGCCGCCTCCATCATCAAGCGCAAGCTCCGCAAGATCAAGGAGAAGGAGACGGACCACCACCACACCACGCCCAAAGACTACATCACCATGGCGGATGATGTTGATGCCGCCGCCGACCAAGACGAGATCGAGGCGGACCAGCTCATCACTGAGGCCGTCGGCGCCGAGGACGAGGACACGGTGCTCGCCAAGGTGGTGCGCACCAAGGTGTTCGAGATGCCGCCGCTGGGCGTCGACGAGGCGCTGCAGCAGCTCCAGAACGTCGACCACGACTTCTACGCCTTCAGGAACGAGGACACCGGCGAGGTCAACATCCTCTACAAGAGGAAGGAGGGCGGCTACGGCCTCATCATCCCCAAGGACGATGACGGCAACGACAAGGAGACCATCATCCTACCAACAGCCGCACAAGAACAACAAGAAGCAGCAGCAGCAGCAGCAGCAGCACAGCCGTCCTACGCGCGCCGTGGCGACAACAACTAGCCGAGCCGACCGCCCCCCTCGCTGCTGCTTTCGCTTGCTTTAATTTGCTTGCTTGCTAAATCAAAATATTACTCCTACGCTGCTACCTGTCTCATGGTTTAACAACTCTCCTGCAATTTGACATGCTAGTCGTCGCCGGGCTGTCACTTGATGATCAGTTAATAGAAATAGAATCCAATGTTCTTGCTCCTTTGCTTGCCCACGCCTTCCATTCGATTGCGTTTATTAGGAATTGAAGAGCCACATTTGATATGTTTGCATTTATCATGTATGCCTTCCTTTCAGTAATACTATGCCACAGTGACGCTGTTTTCTGCCCCTGAAAGCAAGGATGGAAGAGTGCGTGATTCTGGACTTTGGGACCTTAATTTCAAGACAAAAATTATATGATTACCTTGCATCCTATGCAGTCGGTTAACTGTACATCCTATCAGTTATGGCTCACTTTTGTAGGGGAAAAACATTCATTTAATCAGAAATTTAGATCATAAAGAAAGAATATGCGATGGTCACGAAGGAAACCCCATGTCTAGGAGATATGGTTCACCATGATAAAGTTGATAACCAGATCATCATAGAGTAATAAGAATCGACCATCCCATGGACGCTAGCCCATGGCGAAAGCCACACGCATGGAAAGAGTGCCGGATAAGAGATCGCCCATGGGCCATTCCTTTCCTGGCCGCGGGCAAGAGATGGGCCTAGGCCTGGCCACCGCATGGATGCAGGCTGAGAGAATCAATAAAAATAAAAATTGATACCACTAACAGGTCATGGTTGATTTCTCTCAACATGCAAGATGTCCACGTCACTATCCACTAGATCTCCTCTCAACATGCAAGCTGTCCACATCACCATCCACTAGAATTATGAATTTATGTCTTCTACTGATTTTCTACGGCTATGCATTGTGTTAGTCTTTGCGAGTACCATGCTACAAATTTCTAAGCAGTTCTCTCTCAATAAAATGAATATGTTTTTTATCTACATTGTTGTTTAAAAAAATATTGCAATGCAATCATTTTAGTGTTTCTACTTTCAAATTGCATCTTCAAATTTTATATAAATTTCCGCAGTAACGCGCCGGGTACCAACTAGTTCTTATATAGTCTTGCTGTAGTTTCCTTTTCCTCCACTGGTCCACTACGCCCGCTATCTATCTGTCTTTATACTATCAATTTGAAAACTAGGGCTCAATTTATATTAGTTTTGACCTAAAATTAATTAGAGCTGCCTGTTTGGGACAACTCCGTTCCATCTCCTGTAGCTCGGCCAAAAAAAAACCTAGCCAAACACTACCAACTCTATTTTTTAAACTATACTTTTTTTTTGTGGGGGCTCCTCAAAGGGTACTGGTTGGATTGTGAACACGTTAGAAATAAAGGTCATGATCTATTAGCACCTCATCAGTCTTAGTGCATTGTTGTTTATGAAGTATCAAAATGAAAGGATGCATTGTATGGCCTATTTGATTGATGAATTAATAATTTGTTGCTTATGTTATATATCTAGGAACACAAACGTGAAACCTCTTACCAGTGCATATTAAATCTCTCTGTGAAAATAGCCTAAGTGCATGCGGTGGACGACAATTCAATTCAATATTGTATTGGAATTGGAGTCCACGCACGCGCGCGAGCTAGCCCATCCATCTAATCGATCATATCTATCAGCTCCGATATCCATCATATCTTGCTGGCCATTATACTGATCTATTTGCTTGGCGCAGCGCACAAGCATGGTGACGCCAACTAATCTGGCTCGCTCCTAGCTAGCAATCGCTGGTTACTAGGTTATATATATATATATATATATATATATATATATATATATATATATATATATATAACCTAGTAGTAATATAAAGCTCTCCTACTATCTATAATATATATATAAGAAAGTATATATGTTTAGATACTTATTATTAGCAAGCATCAATATATGCATGCAAAAGCGACAATGATATGATAAAGATTGAACGTGCAGCGGCGTGACCTTGTCGCGTGAGAGAGACGCTGCACCACCACCGGCCGGTCAGTAAGTAGATGGATCGGAGCATGCATATATATATGGTACGACGTACGATACGATCGAATGAAATCGAATTGATCGTCGTGCATGATGCATGGCGCGCGGATATACTATATGTATGATATGATTCATGGTGTCGTCGTGATCGACGTCGCATGTAGCCATGTAGGAGGAGTACATATCAATATCATGCCCATCATGCATGCATGGCACTAGTACAGTAGATTAATTAAAGGCGTATGTACGTCCGATCCGGAGCTAGGCCCTCGGCAGGGAATCATATCTCAGCTGGCTCGGCCGTGCGTACGTACGGCAGGCCCGGCCCGATCGATAGATAGATACGGAGTATATCCTATCCAGGCAAAAGAACAAGAAGCAGGACGACTAGTGGCCGGCCGGCCCAAACCAAAAGCTTGCTACGTGTCGACTACTCATTTGCTTGCTTGCATGCATGCCGGCCCCTGGTTGAATGCTAGCTCTCCTCCTCTCCTGGGTCATCGATAGGGCAGCAGCAGCAGTGTTACGGGGTACAGTACGTGTTGGCAACTTGCACACTCACACTGTACCTAGCTATACTAGTACTACGTACTCCTGCCCTTCAGTTCGGACCGAGAGAACCTTGCACCACGCACTCATGTGTACGTCCTTGGGTGACAAACAGCGACGGTACGTACATCATCTTTGATTTTTTAACAAGCACTCAGCTGGCCACCTGTCGACCTGTGAGTGCGCATCACAAGACATCCATGTATATATGTTTGTACGCATACGGCGACCCGGCCTCACGAGTTGAAGCCAAATTACTAATAAACATATTACGTATACCTCTAAATGCATCGCTAGCTGTCGATGCCTCCCATGCATACACAGCCCGAATGATCGATATCATTCTGATCGATATCTGCACCGGGTGGTGGGAAAGCCCTTTAGCACCGGGTTTCCCACCCGGTGCAACTAAACCGGGGCTAAAGGGTAAGCCCTTTAGCACCGGGTGGCAGAACCGGTGCTAAAGGGTCCCTTTAGCACCGGTTGCAGCCAGCAACCGGTGCTAAAGGGCTGCCTCCGCAGCGAGGCTGGCATGGCCTTTAGCACCGGTTGCTGTCTACGCCCGGTGCTAAAGGCCCTGGGTTTTGTTTTTTTGCCTTTTTCAGTAGCCATGCATGCACGTTTATATACGTATATATATGTTCTAATATGTGTATTTTAATGCGTATTCGGCAGACTCTATATTCATATTAGCTGTATATCAAATAGAAGACATATATATTACAAATATAAGACATATATCTTACAAAATATATATCGCACTCGAGTTATTGTTTAAACTGTATTTATTACAACTTAGGACGATGTTCCATAACTTTGTGAGCTTGGCACGTCCTCCAATACTGAGACGTGGTATTCTCCTCGAGGATTGACGACCTCGTCCCAGATCCATCCGACGAGCTGTTCGGAAATTGCGTCGATTCTTTCTTTCTCTAGACACTCTTCCTTCAGCTGCGTCATCTATAATTTACAAATAAGTGAAAGATATTTCATCCGCCGAATTGGAGACAATAATTATGCACTTAATAAAAATGGAAATGTGTACGTACCATAATATCATGTTGTGTGACCCACACTCCCACGAATATATACACAAGTCGCCATCGCGCGCCTCCACACTCCGCGCGCATAGGGTTCCCCGGCATTCCGGCCTCGATCTCCTGCCAGCTTGTGGCCCTGCATGCATCACCGAAAGCAACCTTTACGTACTATATACCCCTCCGTTCCATAATAATATAGTACAATTCAAATTTTATACCAAAATATAAGATCCTAAAGGGATAGGACAAAACTAAATGAGGTTGGTGGGTGGGTAGAGAGTTGATGGTAGTGTAAAATAAAGGGTATGAATGTCATTTCTTCCCACTGTTGTTTTTTTTGAGTTTAAACCCTTCAGGACCTTATATTTTAGGACGGAGGGAGTATCTTTTAGCACACAGTCACCACCTTATATTGAACTGTTCAAACCAACTTAAAAAATCCATTTTTATTTACAAATGAACAGAACGAAGCAACAAGCGCGCGCAGCATGCAGGAACAAACACACCTACTAATTAATAATTTCATTCTCTAATGAAAGCCAGATATTGTACGTCCGACAAACTGAAACTGATATATATTCAATCTTCAGAATTCTTCATTTGGGGATTGGTGCATATATGCCCAACACAGAATATATAAATCAGGTGTAGTTGTAACCTTTATATATATCGTGACACGCACCCTGTTTGCTCATTCTACTGCATAAGGTTCTCGATCATCATTTTGAAGTTGACAAGTGTTGCTCATATGATGTGCAACAATGCAACAATCTTACCTTATTTAGTATCACTAATTTGATGTGCATATATAGACTATGCACATCAGTCGATCTATATATCGACCCAAACCATCTTATTAATTACCTTATCTTAGTATTACTAATTTGAGGCTCCATATTGATCCTCGTATTAGAAAAAGAGAGAATTCAATACCTCTAGCCAAATACTAGCTAGATAACCAAAAAAACAAGAACTGATGAAACAGATGGACAATTCGTTTATATCAAAGAGAGATGGCCGGGGCGAGAGGCGGCCGGAGCCCCCAGTCTCAGCTCGATCTCCAGTTGTTCCCCGGTATATATGCGCACATATTAGGTTGTTATAGTTTGAGAACAACGATGGGAGTATCCAGTGCAAATAAATAAAGAGATTATGAGATTACATGCATATCATTACGGGATCGGACGGGGACCATCTGGATATGGACATATGGAGGATGCATGATGTATAGTAGCCGATGGGAGATGCTAGCTGCTAGCGAGCGAGATGCGTGATGTATTGTTGTTGATGCGTGTTAGCAGAGACGAGCGAGATGGAGAGGCGCACCGGCCAGTCTGCGAGTGCGGTCAAAAAGGAAGAGGCGGAGAGAATAACTTGCGTGCGTGCATATATCTATCTATCTCATCTGCTATCTGGTGGCCGGCCTCATGCGATGCATCGAATGGAATGGAACTCGCGAGCGAGTGGAATAATTTGGCGTCTTGCATTACATGCGATGCTTGCTGCCTTCAATTTCGCCGGCCTTTCTTTAATTTCCTGCTTCATTAATTAATTCTTCTATATATAGCCATATAGGTGTCTCGATCTTCTTCGTTCGTTCGCCGCTTCAATTGCCTGCCTAGCTAGCTCGGATAAAGTTTTGGATTTATCATCTACGGAGTAGCTACTAGACAACAAACAGCAGGCACAGGCCCGCCCCCCGGCCGCAGATAGACTCACTGGTCGTCGTCGTCTCTGCAAATGCAATCCAATGCAGTGTATCCTTACATACACTTGTTGCATCCACCCATCACCTCCAAATAAATCTCTTATGTACATGCATATGAGTGTTTGCTTTTGTAAAAAAGAAATTCATTCGTAAGTAGTATCGGGGGGCCAAATCATCGATCAGCTAGCTGCTGGCCTGGCCGGTGTGGTGCCCTACCTACCTGAGCTATTCCGAACGAATGAATCAGCTCGGCGCGCTTGGCTAGCTGGTACTGGATCGTATAGTGGCAGTACGTCGGATTCCATCCACCACAGGAAAAGTCAAAAACAGATCGAGCAAACGCCAAAATAGAAAAACTGCCGGACCATACATATATGTACTGTATGTAGTTCCCGGCCAGCTAGCTAGGCGGCCATCCTCAGCTCGATATGATATGATCAATCAAGGAAATAAAGCTAGCTAGTGTACAAATTAAGTACTACTAGTACTTTAATTTGTTGGTTAACAACTACTGCTAACAGTATATTAGTTAATTGGCAAGCATGATGATTGATTAATAAGTAGTATATATATTGCCATTCTCAATTCAATATATATGCCTAGCTGGCGTGGTGTCGATCGATCCTTTGGTATATCGATCTTTGATTGCAATCCTATCCTCGATAGAGATCGATCATCAATAGTCTGGATCGATCGTCGATCGCTCCCTCCAATTAATTAATATAGTAAATTAATTAACCTAGTACATACGACGGCATACAACATACTAAGCTAGTAGGAGCGCGCAGCTTGTTCATCATCATGATATATATCGATCGATCGGACTAATTGAAGCTAGGAACGAAGAAGGAAGCTATAGAGCTACTAGATAGCAGCAGCAGCAGCAGCAGCTAGGTTGTTGGATGGCTGCACGACGATCCATTTGGCGAAGGCGTCGAGCGTGCTCATGTCTGCCCTGTAGTGTCTCATGGTGAAGTCGAGCAGCGCCCTCCACGTGAAGTCCGGGTAGGCCCTGGGGTGGCTCTGGTCCACCAGCTCCCCCGGCGGCCGCACCACCTTGTCCTTGTCCGGGCAGAGGAAGAAGGCCAGCGACCGCCTGGGCACCCTGCTGTTGACGACGGCGCGGTGGAGGCAGCTCCGGTAGCGGCCGTTGGAGAGCGCCATGAAGGTGTCGCCGATGTTGACGACGAAGGCGCCGGGGCGGGGGCGGATGGAGAGCCACCGGCCTTGGTCGAAGACCTGGAGGCCGCCGACGTCGTCCTGGTGGAGGATGGTGAGGGAGGTGGGGTCGCAATGCGGGCCGGTGCCGAGGGTGTCGTAGGGGCGCTGGCACGGCGGGTAGTAGTTGAGCCGCATGATGGAGTCGTTCCCCTCGAAGAAGCGCCGGAAGTGGCGCCGCCCCACGCCCAGGCTCGACCCCAGCACCTCCATCATCTCCAGCGACAGCCGGCTCATCTCCGAGCAGTAGCGACCGTACACCTCGCCGTGGTGACGGTACTCCTCGCCCAGCTTCTCCACGAAGTACTCCTCCACAGACGGTGCCGACGCCTCCGACCTGCAGTAGCGGAAGGACAGCGTCTCCTTCCAGGGCAGCTTGCTGGCGAAGCGCCCCGTGAAGCTGCTGGCGTAGCCGCAGCTCTCCCCATGGCGGCGCTGCGCGCGCTGCTTTTCGGCCAGCGGCAGCGTGAAGAAGGCGTCCATGCACCGGTGGGCCTCCGCCACCAGCGCCGGGTCGATGCCGTGGTTCACCACCTGGAAGAAGCCGTGCAGCCGGCAGGCCTCGCCCACCTGCCGGACCACCTCCGCGGCGTCGCCGGAGATGTCGATGAGGGGCACCGTCAGCTCCGAGGCGGCGGCGTCGGGGGTGGGGCTCTCCTCCGCCGGCCAGAGGAACTGCTCGGGGATGTCGGACCGACCGCTCAGCCGGGCGGCGTCGAACACCAGCGGCGGCTGACCAGGCTGCTGCTGCACCATCTCCTCCTAATTGGAGTGCTACGAACGAAGCAGAGGAGTTGCTGCAACTCTGCCTCGGCTGGCTGGCTCTGTTCGGCCTAATGCTCGATCAGCAAGTGCTAGCTGGGATCGGATCGTCGTCCGCTCTATCTCACCCCCGCTCTCTGCCTGCCTTTTTATACACGAGCTAGAGAAGCTTGAGAAGAGACTAGTGGCCGGACAGACAGGGGATCGAGGGGAGGCCTCCTCCTCCTCCTCCTCTGCCTGCAGCCCTGCACTGCAGACCACAACTAGGCAGCTAGCTCGAAAAAAAAGAGACGAGGCTTTTCCCTAGACAGAGACGAGGCTTTTCCCACAACACAAAACTCACCTATTCCATTCTTCTTCCTTGCTTATACACACACAAAAAGAAAATACAACTAATAAGCTAGCTAGCATGCAAATTCTAACTCGATCCGGCGGCACTGCACATAGGAAGAAAGCGACAACGAACTCCGGCAGATTTGGATCAGGCCGGGACCCATGCGATCGAATTTCTGGTCTAGGCTTTACCTAACCAAACCCTGCGCGCAGGTGGACATGTCGTAGCTGTACCCCACAATCATCAACTAACCGGTTACTAATTAACAACATTGATGCATGGTACGTACTTATATCTAAGAGTTTGGATGATGGTGCGTGTCGTAACTAATCTTTTCGGGCCCTACCCCTACACTACACAATAGCAGATCACTCGATCGCCTAAGACAGCAACATTATCCAACTCAACTTTATTACTCGACAGCTGCTGCTTCTGTTGCTGTTGTAAATATATATAGGCACTGATCGACCTTCTTTCCTTTTCTGGTGGGTATATTTGGTGGTATGCTGTACGTATTTTCTGAATCCATATATAGTCTGAACTGAATGACGACCTACCTGATTTTTTATCGATATGATTCACCACCACATGGAGAACTTGAACTACTCTTCTTCCATGTACATCTCAGACAACCACCTTATTTATTTCTACCCTGAGACCTTATTCATAAGAGCCTCAAGTATGTCTTCACTCAGTCGGATCTGAACATGAGACAGCGCAGGTGGTTAGAGCTGATCAAGGATTATGATCTGGAGATCCACTATCACCCAGAGAAGGCCAACTTGGTGGCAGATGCTCTGAGCAGGAGGAGTTATGTGAACAGGATCACTGGACACTGCTTGCCTGAGGAGCTCAGCCGAGAGTTTGAGAGGATGAGTCTGGGATTCGTCACCAGCATCACCGAGATGGCAGTAGAGCCCACACTCGAGCAGGAGATCCGGAGAGGTCAGCTGCAGGATGAGAAGATCCGAGAGATTGTGGGGAATGTTGCACTGGGAAAGGCCCCTGGATTCCGAGTTGATGATCAGGGAACTCTATGGCATGGAAAGAGGATATGTGTGCCAGACATAGCGCAGATCAGAGAGATGATTCTGAGAGAGGCACATGACTCAGCTTATTCGATCCACCCAGGCAGCACCAAGATGTATCAGGACATCAAGGAGAGATTCTGGTGGTACGGACTGAAACGTGATGTGGCGACTCACGTGGCATTGTGCGACACATGTCAGCGAGTCAAGGCAGAACATCAGAGGCCAGCTGGATTGCTTCAGCCGTTGAAGATCCCGGAGTGGAAATGGGAAGAAGTTGGCATGGACTTCATCACTGGTCTGCCCCGCACTCAGAGAGGATTCGACTCCATTTGGGTGATTGTTGATCGTCTAACCAAGGTGGCCCACTTTCTGCCAGTGAAGACCACCTACACAGGCGCCAGGCTAGCAGAGTTGTACATGGAGCGGATTGTGTGCTTACACGAAGTGCCGAAGAAGATTGTGTCAGATCGTGGTACTCAGTTCACCTCACACTTCTGGCGGAAGTTACATGAGTCCATGGACACGAAGCTGCACTTCAGCTCAGCTTATCACCCACAGACAGATGGTCAGACAGAGCGGACCAATCAGATACTCGAGGATATGTTGAGGGCTTGTGCATTGCAGTATGGTGTCAGCTGGGATAAGAGTTTGCCGTATGCAGAGTTCTCCTACAATAACAGCTACCAGAAGAGTCTGCAGATGG
This sequence comes from Echinochloa phyllopogon, assembly GCA_033239725.1. Lineage (NCBI taxonomy): Eukaryota > Viridiplantae > Streptophyta > Magnoliopsida > Poales > Poaceae > Echinochloa > Echinochloa phyllopogon. The sequence continues at coordinate 312,305 of BTCW01000009.1, read as the reverse complement.
CACCGTTCGAGGCATTGTATGGCAGGAAGTGTCGGACCCCATTGTTCTGGAATCAGACTGGAGAGAGTCAGGTCTTTGGTCCGGAGATACTCAGAGATGCAGAGCGGCAGGTGCAGGTGATCAGAGAGAACCTGAAGGTGGCCCAGTCCAGACAGAAGAGTTATGCCGATGTCAGACGGAGGGACCTCAGCTTCAGAGTTGATGACTTTGTGTACCTCAAGGTGTCACCGATGAGAGGGGTAAAGCGGTTCAATGTCAAAGGCAAGTTGGCACCTCGTTACATCGGACCGTTCAGGATACAGGAACGGATGGGCGAAGTGGCATATCGGCTAGACCTACCTGAGAGACTAGCCGGAGTACACGATGTGTTCCATGTGTCCCAGTTGAAGAAGTGCTTGCGGGTGCCAGAAGAGCAGATCCCGATTGAGGAGTTGAATGTTCAGGAGGACCTCACATATGAGGAGTATCCGATCAGGATCCTGGAGGTGTCAGAGAGAGTGCTGAGGAACAAGGCCATTCGGATGTGCAAGGTGCAGTGGAGCCGGCATTCAGAAGAGGAAGCGACTTGGGAGCGGGAAGAAGATCTCAAGTCCGAGTACCCACAGCTCTTCGCTTCTACATCCGAATCTCGAGGACGAGATTCACCTTAAGGGGGGTAGGTTTGTAACACCCAAAGTACTCAATTTTAAAATTTTTGGCATTTAATTAATTATTTAATGCTGTCACCTATTTTATAAGGGATAAATAATAATTTTCTAAAATTTAAAATCAAATATAAGTGATAGAAACATTTATTGTTGCATTCATGCTGCTGCATTTATTTTTGTATTGCTTGTGATTCAAACAAGAATTTAAATTTATTTAAATTCAAATTTGAATCACTTTGTTTGGAGCTCTAGAAAAGTTGTTAGGCCCATAGTTCGCTTTAGCCCCCTGAACTTTTTCCCTGGTCCACTTTCCCTCCCCCTTCTTCTTTTCCGGTCCGGCCCACCTCCCCCTCTCTTCTTTTTCCCACGGCCCAGTTTTCCTTTCCCTTCTTTTTCCTCCTCGGCCCACTTCTCCCGCGGCCCAGTCCTGCGCGCTGTCGCCTTCGGCCCAGCTGCGCCTCCCTCATTCTCCCACTGGCCGCCCGACCCCACGCGTCAGCCACCCCCCCCACTTTCCTTTCTTCCTCCTCCGACCTTCCATTCCGAACGCCGCTAATGGCGCCGCCCGCCTCGGCCGGGCCCGCACGCCGAGGGCCTTTCCTCCCCGTGCTTACTTAATCTGGCCCGTCCGCCGCACTCCGTTCCCATCTAGCCCCTCGCCCCAACCCTAGCGCCGCCGCCGCCTCCGGTCGCGTCGCTCCCGAGCCGCCGAGCTTCGAGCTCCGCCGCCCGTCACCGTCGACCCGACGTCCTGGTGCCGCTCCGCCCCGCCCAAGCCTCGGAGGAGCTTCACCGAGCCACGAGGATTGCGTCGAGCTACTCCAAGCCGAGCAGCAGCACCCGCAGCCCCCCCTTCCCTGAGCACCGACGCCGCCGCCCTGAGTTCGCCGGCCGTCGTCGAACCCCCTTCCCCGGTGCAGCTCCGGCCGATTCCTCGCGTCAGGAGCACCTCCACGAGGTACTGAAGCTCCCCCTCCCCTCAATTCCAGCGTTAGAGCACCGTAGCTGGGTTCCCCGCGCTCGCCGTCGTCGGCCGACTGCCGGCCGTCGTCGTCCGGACGCTACACCACTCAATGCACATCTTGTTCACCACGGTTGCACTCATGACACTCCCCAGCAGCTCCAGCACCAAAAACCCGACCCCAAAGCCACCCGAACCACCCTCCTCGCGGCTCACCGGAGTTAAACTCCGCCGCGCACCGCCGTCCGGCCACCTCGCCGGCCAACCCACGTCACGAACCCCCTAGATGCACTCGCCTTTCTCTCCTGAAGCCGTAGGACTTGATCTCGTCGTAATCCGAGCCCTGTAGCGTGAGATATGGCCAAGTCCGGCGAAGTTCGCCGTCGGCCGAGCCGGCGCCGCCGCGGGATCGTCTTCCCCGGCGAGCTATCGCCCAGCGCCGTCCGATCCGAGATCAACGGCCGAGATTAGATCATCCGCGTACCCCTTCGCGTTTTAAATCACAGCCGCCCGATTCAGATCCGACGGCCCACGGCGCGCCACGTCGCGAGTCAAACCCAGCGTACCGGTCAGTGCTGGCGTTTTTGTTAAAGAGCCCCTGGACTTTCTGGAAATTATTCCGAGGTCCTTTCCAGTTTAAAAATAATTCAGAAAAATCCTGTTTTATTCATTTAAGCCCCCGAATCTTAGAAACGCTATAACTTTCTCGTTTTAGCTCCGATTTTAGTGATTCTCGCGCTCACGTGTTCGTAGCGAAGCGTAGATTATTTCTAGCTCCTGTTTTTGTACTGTTTTTACTGTTGGTGTACTGTTTCTAATAGAATTAAATTGTTTGCATGTGATGATTGCCTTGGAATGCGTGCGTGATGATCGTGTCCAGTCGGCGAGCCCGTAGCTTTGGACTTCGAGTACGTGGAGGACGTGCCGGAGCAGGACCCGCAGCAGCAGCCACTGTACTCCGAGGAAGGCAAGTTATAGCACGGACAATCCTTGCTACCTATCTCACTTTTAATACACTGTTCTTTACATACGCATGTGTCTAATACTGTTTACCATTAAGGTCGTACCTAGCATTTATTTCCCTGTCCTTGTATTTCCTATGGGTTTTTGCATATGGGTAGTATATTGCTAGGCGCAACTACTGTCACTTTTACTCAACTGTTAAACTTGTATTAATGGTCCACTTCAACCTTAATATTAAAACTTGCGTTTTAGCAACTTGGATCAGGGAGCTGGGGCTTGCGTGTTTTGCCTGGCCCCAGTGTCTCTCCCTAAGGACTGGTTCGTAAAAGCGGCAACCTGGGAGCCTGTCGCCGCCACCGGAACTATAATGGCTCTGGTCTTGGTTGAGTAGCTTGTACGTCTCTAGCTTGGCAGTGGTTACCGAGTGGCCTACGGCGTTGTAGGAGGCAAGGCACGGGGTGATTTCGGATTCCACCGAGGACGGTAGCCCCGTCGGCTAGGTCCCGTTAGACCCAGTCCCGTGTTGGGAGCCTCCGTGAGTGCGGGGAGCTCCGCACGTTGCACCATTTACTTTGTTGTTGGCATGATTTGCCGGTGCGTGGATGCCATTGACCCCCTCACGTTGCGCCCTGAGGGTCAGTCAATCTCGGTGCCTAGGTTCTCACCACCTTGTAGTACTCCAGCGGCTACTGTCTTGCTAGGGTGTCTTGTGAAAGCCTCGTAGCGTCCCTATGCAGTCACACCTCGGAAGTGTCGATGCGCGTGGTTGGGTGCAAAGTTCTTCTGAACTTTTACGCGACTGGTGGGAAAAGGGCGAAACCTCTGCAGAGTGTACGATCTATCATGATAGCCCGGCTCAGGGTCACGAGCGGCCTGGATCCTTTTATGATTAGAAGATGATATTTATTACTGCTTATTGTTGACTTACATTAATTAATTTGGGTTACAACTGGGATTCATCTAAAGTAGTAATTATGATTAAAACGAACCAACTAAAAGAGCTAATGCAGTTAAGCCAGTGTCAAGCCTTATTTGCCTCATCCCCCGTGCTATACTTGCTAAGTAATTCTGTTACTTACTCTTGTTATTACTATTTTTGGGCAAAATCCCGGACGGGTAACAGATTGGAGTCAGGCTGATTATGCTGTGGAGTTTCCGGAGGATTTGTCGTACTTCTGAGTTGGCGTTCTCCCAGTCAGGGTCCCTGTGGGATTGCGGCTACGCTTAGAGAGATGTATTAGTCTTCCGTTGTCCATGTATTTCATTTATGCAAAACTCTGATGTAATCGCTACTTTATGTTGAGAATAAAGCATTGTACTCTGATTTCTACCATATTTGTTCGCTATATGTGTCGGTGGACTTCCTGGGCACACATATGGCCACATTCGGGTTTTGAGTAAATCCGGGTGTGACAGAGACACAAATAATTTTCATTCTAGTTGAAAATCTCTTTGGATGTAGCTTTTAAAGATGCAAGGTATGCCTAGATTTGTCATCAAAATTAAAAGCGCGCGCCTAGAGTTTCAAATAAACGATGGTACGTATTTGCATGATTTGTTTCATATACTAATTCATCAATGGCCAAAATAATGTCTTGGTAACTGTATCATCATTGTCCTAATTAATGAACGGCGATCCTAAACGACAGCTGATCAATCGAGAACGAAGACGACACAGCCTTGCACTGAACTTTATCATTATTCATGTATAGTTATATAAATGTGCAGCTGGCATCATGCATGATGAACGAATATTAGTGCCGCGCGCGGGATATATATATCTTGGAGTGATCGAGCGCGAGGTGCTCTCGATCGGATGCCATGGCAGCTGCGGCCAAGGACATCATCAACATGCATGCACGGATCCATGTGCATACCTGATTACATAGTTTAACCACAAGAGCACAAACAATCAAATCTTCTTCTTCTCTTGGCCACAAATTAAATAATCAATAATAATATATTGTTAATTAATTTTACGATTCGCCGGCGCAGCTCCGCTTAGTTTGTTCCCTACCTTACATAAATGCAAATAAACACCTACAGAATGTTAGGAGGATACAAGACAACAGGATCTATATAGACGATGGATCCGATCGATCTCGCGCGCCATGCGTCATGTTCATCATCTATCCACAATTATTCCATATGTTGGACTGGAGTCCCAGTGTTTATTGTTCACTTGTGTGCCACGAATATCATATTTCTGCAGCAGCAGCTGCATTATATATTGTTAGTAGATTAATGCAGGTGATTACGATGTTCTTGTCGGATCAATGAGCAGAATGCACGTAACTACTCCCTCCGGTTTGGTAAATAAGGTCGTTTAGGACAGCGACACGGTCACCAAAGCACAAATTTGACTTCTCTTTTCGATAAAAAATATTTTTTGAAAAGTTATATATGTATATTTTTATGAAAGTAATCTTCAAGACCAATCTATTTATATGATTTTCACATTTCTAAACTCAACAACTTAAATGTTATTCATGATTTATATTCCCAATGTTTGACTCAAACCTTGTCCAAAACGACCTTATTTACCAAACCGGAGGGAGTACGTGTTTATATACCGCCAGTAAAAGCTGCTTCCAGAATGGATAGGATTTAATATATAGCTTTTGCTATGCTACGTCTAGATATATAATAAAACTATCCATCAAAAAACCTTAAAACAAACTATAAATATAATTTAGACGGAGTGAGTATTATATTACGTACACTATTATTCCCGCCAAAAAAAAGAACCAGCTAATGTACTTGTGTTATTTAGATTGATGCCCACTTAGCTAGATAGCTTAGCTTGTATAATTTTGAGTATATGGATTGAGATATATATATACAGAAGCCTATTGGCTTTCCAAGCTAGGGTTTGTCACACAGTCAAAATATAGAGGTCTAACCCTGTAGGAAATATGAAACTAGATAGGGCATATTGTGATCTTGGTGATTAATGGTAACTCCAGTAAACGTGGCCATACACGTTTTCATGATCCGAAAAAAGAGGAGGCCCCCGCGTCGTCTCCCACGGGGGGCGACTCGGGCGGCTCGTTCCTCCACCGCCGCCGCTCCACCTCCCCACCCTTTGGCCATCCTCGCCGTCACCGGAGCAGGGCCCTGGAAGCCCGTGGACCTGCTAGGAAGGCGACGGCGGGGCTCTCTTCCTTCGGCAGACCGCGGTTCCCGGCCGGCGGCGCGAGACTGCTAGCGGCGGAGGCGAGATCCGGGTCCCTGCGGATCGGATCCGGTCCCTCCGCAGGCGGATCCGGCGAGGGCGCCGGCGGCACGGCCTGGGGATGGCCGGCGCGGGCGGTCAGCACGACGGGACGGCCGCGCGTGGACGGCCGGCACGGGGGCGCGGCGAGATGGCAGCACGCGGCGCGGAGGCCGAGGCCAGTCGCAGTGACGGCCCGCGGCATGGCGGCGGAGCTTGGTCGCCGGTGCGGCCGGCGGCGGATCCGGCGCGGCGGATTCGGCCCTGGTGTTGGAAGGGCTAGCTCCGGATTTTGCAACTACATCTGGTGATGGCATCTTCAATTTTGCTTTTCCTTTTCATATAGACCAAGAGACATGAGTCACCTTGGCTTCATTCACGGATTCTCCTACTCAAAGATGGATTTCATCTGCAATTTATTCCTGGTGGATTATGCACGGGTACCCAGCGGTTACTTTGTAGCATGGTATCTCAGGTTACGAATTCAGATGGTTTGCCGGATTTGGAGTTCGTGGCCGTTTAAAGTGGGTTAGGGCTGGTCTATATGGAAGCATTGGCCTGGTAAGAAGGGGAAACAACACGGTGTGACTTGGTTGTGGTGGTGATTGCTACTAATTCATCGGTTTCGGGAAGAAATTCCTAGGTCTGACCTTAATTGGTTGAACCTGGCAGTGACCTTGTTGAAGGCATTGCTTGGATTAAGATGAATTACTCCCTCGTGAAAACATTTGATCTGGTCTTAATTGGTTGGGTCATTACAACGTCGGCATGTGCGCGTGCCGTTTCCTCGTTGGAGGCGTTGTATCGGGAGCCTACTTCATAGTCCAAGAGTTGCTTTGGTTTGTGAGGCGGATGAAGATGAAGGCGCTTGTGGTAGTTTGCTAGATCATGGTGCTCTTATTTTTTGTTTCTTTTTAATTGGCTGTGTGCATCTTAGTTATGCAGAGGCCGGGTTGGATCTTATATAATTGTATCATCTCGATGTAATTGTCTACGATCAATAAAGCTTCCCTTTTCCAAAAAAAACAAACATCGAATGGTTTGGCAAAGGCGAAGGTTCTACACGCTGTAGTGAAGTCCCAATTCACCCTCCGGTATATGAAAAGAATGGAACAACAAATACGACAACGGTCTTAACCATCATCAAGTTCTCTGTGTTCGCAAAAAAGACATACATCTTTGCAGAAGATCCTAGCTATTACGTACTAGCTTATTAGCCTGCCAGCGCGATAAGGGCCCAGGATGTGATACTCGTTTCAGTTCTAAAATAAGTGATTTTATTTATTTATATATAGACACGGTTATCATCAGGATATATGTGTGTGCTTCTCTCTCCGATCCCTGTCATGCATGCTCCAAAGCTTCCGGTTAAACAGAACCGGCCCTCTGGTTCATATTACAACGACATCAAGACAGATTTTAATATGAAACTCCGATTGGCTATTTGATCGTTCGAAGTTATCGCCAACAGAAGATGCCCCCCACCCCGCGAGACAGATTTTAAAACATTTTTTACCTAAATAATTCTATTGACTCCTTGTAGAGCATCCACATGTCATGTTTAACGGTAAAAAAAATGTGGAAAGTTTTATAAACAAGAAAAAAATAGATTGCTGATCGATATTTTAATGAACATGCAGTATATATATACTATATATGATAATTTGATTTGCACTGGATATGTCCCCATTGTACATTAACCAGGATACCTGGCATATATGCATGATACGCTAGCTGAGCGAACGCCAAAACAGGCTCATCTAAAAGATTGCTCGATCTCTAGATTCTCTACCGACCAAACAAAATATATACGGTTGTTGTTTACACGGGAAGCAGCTAGCCATTCGATCGATCGAATTACTGTACATTGCTGAGACGTACTGTGACCGATTGCTAGCTGAAAATGAACCAACATTTGCACGCACGCCCTCGTCTTCTATTTTTAGACCTTCCTCTTCCTCCCTTTTTGATCGGTGCCTACCTATATCTCGCTGGATAAGCTTATTATTCTTATCCATCTTCCTGAATAATCATCTTTAGATCTAAGCATGAAATTAAAGCGGGTGAAATCTCATTCCATATATAATATAGCTTTGCTCAAATTCACATGCATGCACGTGGAGGAGTCTCTTTCCGAGAGATTGTTATAATTTACCAATTGGAGGAAATCCACATACATTGCCTTCTCCAATTCAAAATACATATATGTTCATTTTAGGATTTCTACCCGACAGATACTCATAAAACATAACATTTTTGGCTATTTAATATATATAGTACTATGTATTTAGAGGAATGAGAGGTAACGAACTGCATGCTCAGCTCGTGGTGACAGAGGCTCGCACGCATTTCCATCTTTTTTTGTTCTTATACGATTCAGACCTAACGTTCCCCAGCCCTAAATTCCAAAGCATTTGCTGTCACCCGACGACAAGGACACTCTTGCGATGATTACAAAACTCCATGCATGGGGCCGAGCCAGCAAACTAGCATAAATAACCCGTCCTTTAATTTTGGTGCATGCATGCTAATTCCAGCAAGCACTGTGATATGATCTCTATATATGGCAGTACGTTGGAATAGATGATATGCTGAGCAGCTTCATTCATTCATTCATTCTATATATATTTGCGGTGTGCTCGATCTGTTCTCGGTGTACGTACTCGAGTAGAGACCCTAGGTATACCTAGCTCGCTCGCCTATGGCAGGGGAGGGGAGCTTAATTGACGAAGGTGCTCCGTCCTACACGCGGGGAAGATAGTAAGCATCACCGTCGGATCATGCTCGATCGGATGGATCCATTGCATGCATATCTCGTGATGGGGGCGAAAATTAATATTATTGAGCTAGCTAGGAATAATGCTCCAAACACATGAGCCTACGCACATGTTTCCCTCTTAGATGTAACCAAAGAGCTAGCCCTCATTTTTTTCAAAAATAAAACGAACTCCTATATATATATATATATATATCCTTATCACAATTTTATTACTAGTTTAATTGATGCATACTTATAGATGTAATGATCTCTGGCTTGCATGCGATACCTTTTACATGCCCGGCCCTAAACGACAACAGTACTCTAGCTAGGCTGCTCCAAGAAAAAAAGTAGCACTTATCTTGACATCATTTAATTTCCTCTCTTTTCCAGTGCTTGTTTAATTTATTTCCTTCCATTTTTGTCTTGTCTGTCTGTTTTTTTTTGTCACAATGTTCCGCTTGCTATTTGCTGTTCTTGGATTCCTTTAGCATTGGAAGGTAGCTACAGCCTATATAGGAGATTGTAGTATACGTATGTAAAAGCAAGAGTCCTTGGGTCGGTTGTCCTAGCTGCACCCTTATGTTTAATTTGTTGATTAAGCTATATTGATCGATGAGATCATTGCACAATCACGGTCGCGAGATCATTGCAGAATCACGGTCGCGAGATCATTGCAGAATCACTTTGATATCATGTATCGATCCAATGAAAATGATGTTTAAGACCCAATTGGAGGCTGGCTGTCTTAGCCTCCGACAGAGGACATAAATAGGTTGCACAAGGTTACTACATTTAGTAGGGCAGCAACAAGGCCAACAAACCCATTGCCTGTCCGGTATAATTACACACCAAGCAAGCTGGCATGGCTGATTCACTTTGAGCAACCTTTATGTTAGTCGATCACTTCCATTAATTAGATCGTCCCCACTCATTAAACAGGCCGGCTGTCATGTTCCACTCTGGGCATATATACACACGTAAATTAAACAAGCACTATATGCAAGACATATATATATATATAGGAAAATTCCTTTCTACCATCGCTGGTAGCTACCATCACCTATGTATCTCATGTTAAAAGACGTGTATGACCAACAAAGAGTATGTACATGTAGTATATGATGATACTAGACTATCTAGATGGTATGTAGGTTGAGTATGTAAGGGTACTTTGAGTATGTGGACATACTAATTTCTATATATTAGTATAGTGGTATTATCATAATAAATTTTAAAAATAGGGTTGCTTCTGAATTTTTTCGTGCAACTCGCTTTGGAGTATCTTAGAATTAGTATACGTACATACTCAAACTGATAAATGAGTATGTGAACATACACACAATGGTATATTGATGGTGATGGTAGCTACAAGCGTTGGTAGATAAAACTCGTCATATATATATATATATATATATATATATATATATATATATATATATATATATATATATATATAGAGCCATATATGCAAGACAACAGCGAATAAGACAAGGGATACTCGAAGGATCCGGTGCTGGTTGTTTAGAGTATAACGCATATGAGGCCTAGAAGCAATAGAGTTTGTTTGATGCGTAGAGTTCCATCTCATCTCCCACTGGACTCTGTTGGATCTTCCCCTGCTAATAATTGCAAGGAGAGGAAGGATGGGACAAACAACAGATGCATTGCTTGGGACGCATGATCTTATGTTTGGTGCACATGATATGTGCGTAAACTAGTTTGTTTGCTGCGCATATAGGACGTACAATTTGTTGGCTTCCTCCCTGCTCATCCATGCATGCATCCATGTGCTTACCTGGCATCATCCTTCGTATCCTCCTCCCCGCTTCCCCTCCGTTCCCCTACCCTTCCCTCCCCTGTATCAATCAAAACAACTAAATTGATGGTTACTTATGAATTAACTTGCTGCATCATATTTATATCCCTCAGCTTGTGCATGCATGTGTTGCCTTGCCTTCATGACTATTAATCTCTATGTAAAAACATGTTTTAGATAACGCGAGAATAGATAATGGACACAAATCGCACATTGCTCATGGATGGCGGTTTGCGCCGTCTGTCCTGTGGACATCGAGGATTGCTTATGGATGGCGGCATCTCTACGAGATTCCACTACAGAGATGTCAGCTGGCTCAGGATAGATCAACCGGCCTCTCTCCCTCTGTTCTCTGTCGTCTGATGCATTGACACTCGCGTGTCAAGGCTCAGGATGTGCTCAGGAAGGCGATTTGGTCCTTGACATGTTGGTTTTCTCTGCATGTGAGTGCATTAATCCATGGGTTAATTAGGCCTTTTGACCGTACGATGCACCGGTGATTATTGCTAGTTGGATTGGCCTCCACTTGTGTTTCTTTGCATGCGGGAGGAAGATGGAACTGATTCGCCACAGGTGGTAGGCCGGTCAACCTATAAGATATACTGATCGGCCTGTCCACTGCGCCAATTTCAACCCATTTTCGCCTGGTGAGTTCTACATATAAATACCAAAACTAGTGAGCCCAAACATGAGATTTCTAAGGAACGTAGGTGGTCAAAATCATATGAAATCAACCGCCAACAATATAGTACATCTGCATCTATCCAAATATTATTCGCTTGTTTTCTATATCTCTCACCCATTCTTTGCAAAAACTTATTTATTTCTGACTTGATGGTCGAGCTAACGGATATGATGCATGGTAAGTGTGGAGTCTAACTCATGGAATTGAAGCTACTAATGTCAATGCCATTATAACCAAATCAAGAGAGAACATGTCAAAAGGAAGTTAAACTTTGGAATTTTCAAAGTTTAACTAGCTTTCTAAATTTCAAAGTTTAACTAGCTTTCTTTTGACATGTAATTAACCTCTTGATTTCATTGTAATAATGAATCGTCATCGAGCTCGATCCGTTTCGATCCGGTAATCCATTTTCTGTTGGTATATATGGTGCTAGTAGGGAGGGTAGTGGATGATGAGCCAGTTACCAACCAGCAGCGGATCGACGACGATGACAGATGTGACGTGCACCTCAATCTTAACTTTGGACGACGTGTCAAGAGCTCTTCTTCATAGAGAGAGAGAGAGAGAGAGAGAGATCTGCTCTTCCTTTTTGTGTCGGCACCTGGCAGCTGCAACCATCGATCCACTGGATCGGACAATCATCCGTCAAAACATGGCATTCTTTCGTATGCGGTAACTGCAAGCATAATATCATCTTTGCAAATTTTTAGCTGGATATGGTATATCTCGCCCAAATAAAGTGGACCGTGCATCATGAGGTCTGCATGCAGCATGTACCTATATTATCTTGGCAACCTATATCTAATAATTAAGATCTGCATTCCGTCCTGAGGTCCCGGCTGTACAGCACTGGACTGTAGGCCTGAAAGCGCATGCATCTTAAGATCAGAGAATACCAAACAAGCACTATGTCAAAACTCGACAAAGGAGACACACTAATTGGCGACGCGTCACCAATGAGTCATTGGCGACGCGGGTTGACCAGACGCGTCACCAATAAGTCTGCAGAAGCAAATAAGAGTCTCCTATATACCTTAATAGGCGACACTTCTTAATGAGCCGCGTCGCCTATGACTGCCTCAGATATAGGAGACGCGTCCACACGAATACGCGTCTCCTATAACTGGGTATATTGGCGACGCGGTTCATTTACCCGCGTCACCTTTGTGGAATGAAAACTAACATACAAACATCGTATTTCAATGAAAAGCAAAATCGGGAGCAACCTGGGCTTGGGCCGCAGCGGCCTTTTAGCCGGCCCACGGATGTTACACCCCAAAATTTCCGAATTTTGGGTTGTGAATTTCAACATAATTAAAATAATATTTTTCTCAATTTTCTAAAATTTTCCAAGATTTATGAAGTTTTACAGGGAATTTAGTATAGGGAAAATATTATTCTCTAAAAAAAAAATTTAAATCAATGTAGGAGAAAATGTTTTTCCTAAATAGTAATTATTTTACTCTTTGGTGCTCATGATAAATATAGGCTAAATAAATATTTTCCAAAAATTAAAATCAAATATAGATGGTAGAAACATTTTTGTTGCATTCATGCCGCTGCATTGATTTTTGTATTGCTTGTGGTTCAAACAAGAATTTAAATTTATTTAAATTCAAATTTGAACCACTCTGTTTGGAGCTCTAGAAAAGTTGTTAGGCCCGAGTCTGTTTTTGCCCCCTGAACTAAATTCCCAAGTATACCTCTGCTCCCTCAACTCTTTTCCCTGGCCCAGCCCGCTCCCTCCTCCTCCTATTCTTTCCCCCCCCCCGCAGCCCAGCCGCGCGCGCAGCGCAGCGGCCCAGCAGCCCAGCAGCTCACCTAGCCCATCTCACCAAAGAAGTCCACTTCCACCCCTCCAATTCTTGTCGACGGCTCAACTCCACCTCTCCTTCTTTTTCCTCCCTTTCGGTCCAACCCCGCAAATTGGCCCAGTCCCAGCCAGCCTGCCCGGCCCAGCCCCGCGCCACTCAAAGTCCGTTTTTCCCCCCCCCGAACTCTTTCCGGCCCAACACGCGCCACCACTTCCGGCCCGGCTCCGGCCCAAGCTTGCTGCAGCCCCCTCGCTGCTCCCCTCTCTCCCACTGACAGCGGGCCCCGCCCGTCATCCCCTTCCTCTGGCCGCAGGACCCGATCCCGCCGCCCCGCAATTCATGGCGCGCACGCCGAGGATCGACGGGCCCACTCTCCTGCTCGCCCCGAAGCTTCTCCGCAGCTTCCCCCCTTCCCTCTTTCCTTCTACGCGGAGCCTTCTCAAGGGAAGCCATCCTCCCGGCAAGGAAGGTCAGCGCCGCCGCCGGCCGCCCCCGATCCGGCTTGATCCGCACGCCGGGGCCTCCCTGGGGCTATAAAAGCAGCCCTCCCGCACCCCTCTCCCTTCACCAATCCCTCGCTAGGGCTCCCGAGCCCCCACATCCCCTCCCCGCCTCGCTCCGCCGCCATTAGCGCCGCTTCAGACCGAGCGCCGAAGCTCGCCGCCGACGCCAATTGCTCGGTGCGAAGCCATCCAGTAGCTCCGCCCGGAGGTAACACAACCGTCCACGCCGTCCAATTCCTCTGGTTCCCCTGAATCGAAGCTAAAACACCGCCGTTTTCCTTTTCCAGTGCCGCCGCCCCTCTCCGCCACCATTGCCGCTTGAACCGCCGCTGTGGTCGACGCCGGTCCAAGCCGAGGCTTTCCCGAGCTTCTCCACGCCAAGGTGAAGCTTCGCCGCTGGTTCTCGTCGTCAACCGAGGGCCGGAGCACCCTCGCCGACGAACCCCAACGTCCGCCGTCCGCCGGTCGTCGTCGGCACCCCACGTCACCGCCTCTCCCTCCACTTCCTCCACTCAGGTAGGCGTGGCTCGACCCCCCTGATCCTTTGAAAATTTGAACCCGCGGTCCTGTCAGTGGACTTTTACGTGTTAACCCTCGGGTTTTAACGCGTAATTACGTATAGGTCCTCGGTTTCTCGCAGATTAGTCCCTGAAACTTCAAAACCCCATAACTTTCTCGTTTTAGCTCCGATTTGCGTGATTTTCGCGCTCATGTGTTCGTAGCGAAGCGTAGATCATTTCTAGCTCCTGTTTTTGTATTGTTTTTACTGTTTGGTGTACTGTTTTTAATAGAATACTTTTGTTTGCATGTATTGGCCTGTATATTGCTTGTGTGGTGATTCGAGTCCAGACGGTGAGCCGTATCCGTTGGAGTTCAAGCACGAGGAGGACTTTCAGGAGCTAGACTTGCAGCAGCAGTAACAACAGCCGTGCTCCGAGGAAGGCAAGTACATAGCACGGACAATCCTTGCTACCCATCACACCCTTTAATCACATTGCCATTACATTTGCATGTGTCTAATAATGCTTACCATTAAGGTTGTACCTAGAATTTATTACCCTTGTCCTTGTTACCCTATGGGTTATTGCATATGGGTAGTATTTTGCTAGGCGCTACAACAATTACTTGCTTAAATGTTAATATTGACTAATGGTTCACTTAAATAAATGTAAAATTTGCTTTTTAGCAACTTGGATCAGGGAAGCTGGGGTTTGTGTGTTTTGCCTGACCCCAGTAACTCTCCCTAAGGACTGGTTCGTAAAAGCGGCAACCTGGGAGCCTGTCGCCGCCGCCGGAACTAAATGGGCTCTGGTCTTGGTTGAGTAGCTTGTACGTCTCTAGCTTGTCAGTGGTTACCGAGGGGCCAACGGCGTTGGCGGAGGTACGGCGCGAGGTGATTTCCGATTCCACCGAGGACGGTAGCCCCGTCGGCTGGGTCTCGTTAGACCAAGTCCCGTGTTGGGAGCCTCCGTTAAGGGGGTTCCGCACGTTGCGCTTTTACTTTTCCTGTTGGCCTTCGTGCCGCGCATTGGACGCCATCGACCCCCTCATGTTGCTACATGGGCGTACGTCGATCTCGGTGCCTAAGTTCTCATCACCGTATATTACTCCAGCGGCTACTGACTTGTTAGGGTGTCTGGTGAAAGCCTCGTAGCGTCCCTATGCGGTCACACCTCGGTAGTGTGATTTGTGAGGTTTGATCCACCTCCGCGTGGTTGGGTGCAAAGTTCTTTTGAACTTTTACGCGACTGGTGGGTAAAGGGCGAAACCTCTGCAGAGTGTACGATCTATCATGATAGCCCGGCTCAGGGTCACGAGCGGCCTGGATCCTTTTATGATTAGAAGATGGTATTTATTATTGTTAATTGAAGACATACAATAATTAATGTGGGATTCAACTGGGATTCATCTAAAGTAGTAATTAAGATTAAAATGAAACAATTAAAAGTGCTAATGCAGTTAAGCCAGTGTCAAGCCTTTTTAAGCCTCATCCCCCGTGCTGTACTTGCTAAGTAACTCTGTTACTTACACTTGTTGTTATTATTCAATTTTTTTGGGCAAAATCCCGGACGGGTAACAGATTGGAGTCAGGCTGATTACGAGGTGGAGTTCCCAGAGGATCTGCCGTACTTCTGAGTTGGCGTTCACCCAGTCAGAGTCCCTGTGGGATTGCGGCTACGCTTAGAGAGATGTATTAGTCTTCCGCTGTCCATGTATTTCATTTATGCAAAACTCTGATGTACCCGCTACTTTATGTTGAGAAATAAGCATTGCACTCTGATTTTTACCATATTTGTTCGCTATATGTGTTTGTGGACTTCCTGGGCACACATACGGCCACATTCGGGTTTTGTGTAAATCCGGATGTGACAGATTGGTATCAGAGCCGTGCTGACTGTAGGAACGCAACCTAGATAGTACGGTGGACAAATTACTAGGAGACCCCCATGTTTTAAAAAAAAAAAAATTTAAAATCTAACAGTCGAGTCTTGTGTGAAATTATGCCTTTAAATGCTTGTATTTATTGTTATTATGCATATGAATGATTTGGTTCTTTGTAATGATTGTTAGTGTTAGGTTAGCTTTCTGCCTAGCCGGGTTCTTTCTTTCTAGGGCTTGTTCCTCATTTCTCACCCCTCCTTCTCCTGCATTCTCCCCCCCCAGATGAGGAATTCCCTTGAGAGGAATGCATATAGTGCCCCCGAAGAAGAGGCACCAGCTGCTTCAATCCATCTCAGGATGGCGGAACTTATGGCAGTACAAACTCAGGCATTGCACAAGATGGCTCAAGCTATGGAAGAGATCAATCAAGCTATGGCGGGGCAAGCTGCACTTCTTGGTAATTACAACCCAAGCAATAAGAGGAGCCATGGAGTACCAGAGCTAGAGCGGAGGCCATCGCATGAGGACACCAGGATTCCAGAAGGGTGTGCACGCTGTGAACACCATGGCCTTCCATGTCCTCGAGTTGGAACTAGCTTAATGGCAACTGAGGCACTCCAGCGATATCATTCGGATACCCACAGGGCGTCTGCTGGAAGGTCGGTCCGAAGAAGGGTTCCCCAAGCTCAAGGTAGTACCCCAACTATGGATCTTGAAGGTTGGAGTATCACCGTCACAGAATTTCAACCCCGGAGAGGCGGTGGGTCTAAGAAGCAAGCAAACGAAAGGAGTCAAGGGAAAGAGTTACCGGAACCGTGGGTAGCTGGTGACATCTGTCCCAATCCCATTCAGACACACGGATTCCTAGATCAACACCCGAAGCACCCTGAAGATGTCCGCCCTCCACCCCGCAGCTACCTTGAGATGAATCCGGGAGTACACGCTACTCCACTCGCATGGAACGCGGTACAAGAGGCAAGTCGAGATGAAGCTTATGAGGAGACCACAAGCCAATGTTACATCCGTAACGGGACAGGTAACCAGAGCGGAAGGAGACCATCTAAGAAGAAGAGGGGTAGAAACAAATTCCCACCGTATCCCTCGGACTACGAAACGATAGTGGCACCAGCTGGTCAATGGCCGATGCCTCCAGAATTTGCTGCAACCATCACATGCTACCGTTGCGGCGAGAGAGGTCATATTGCCGCGAAGTGTCCTACGAAGACTGGATCAGCCGTAACCCACGACTCTGGCAGTGGAAGCATGAACGCCGCCGAAGCCAGGAGATGCTACCGTTGTGGCGCAGAAGGACATTATGCGCACGCGTGTCAGGTCACCGGCCTTAGTGACAACAAGTGACCACAAGGTGTTTTAGAGTATCCCTGCAGTATGAAGAAGTGTAATTCTCATGTCCCTGTAATGGCTACTGATATGAATAAAGTCAACGAGAAGTTGGATGCCACCTGCATAAACCTTTCTTGCTAGCCTTTCTCCAGAATCTCGGGACGAGATTCCTGTTAAGGGGGGTAGCTTGTTACACCCCAAAATTTCCGAATTTTGGGTTGTGAATTTCAACATAATTAAAATAATATTTTTCTCAATTTTCTAAAATTTTCCAAGATTTATGAAGTTTTACAGGGAATTTAGTATAGGGAAAATATTATTCTCTAAAAAAAAAATTTAAATCAATGTAGGAGAAAATGTTTTTCCTAAATAGTAATTATTTTACTCTTTGGTGCTCATGATAAATATAGGCTAAATAAATATTTTCCAAAAATTAAAATCAAATATAGATGGTAGAAACATTTTTGTTGCATTCATGCCGCTGCATTGATTTTTGTATTGCTTGTGGTTCAAACAAGAATTTAAATTTATTTAAATTCAAATTTGAACCACTCTGTTTGGAGCTCTAGAAAAGTTGTTAGGCCCGAGTCTGTTTTTGCCCCCTGAACTAAATTCCCAAGTATACCTCTGCTCCCTCAACTCTTTTCCCTGGCCCAGCCCGCTCCCTCCTCCTCCTATTCTTTCCCCCCCCCCGCAGCCCAGCCGCGCGCGCAGCGCAGCGGCCCAGCAGCCCAGCAGCTCACCTAGCCCATCTCACCAAAGAAGTCCACTTCCACCCCTCCAATTCTTGTCGACGGCTCAACTCCACCTCTCCTTCTTTTTCCTCCCTTTCGGTCCAACCCCGCAAATTGGCCCAGTCCCAGCCAGCCTGCCCGGCCCAGCCCCGCGCCACTCAAAGTCCGTTTTTCCCCCCCCCCCGAACTCTTTCCGGCCCAACACGCGCCACCACTTCCGGCCCGGCTCCGGCCCAAGCTTGCTGCAGCCCCCTCGCTGCTCCCCTCTCTCCCACTGACAGCGGGCCCCGCCCGTCATCCCCTTCCTCTGGCCGCAGGACCCGATCCCGCCGCCCCGCAATTCATGGCGCGCACGCCGAGGATCGACGGGCCCACTCTCCTGCTCGCCCCGAAGCTTCTCCGCAGCTTCCCCCCTTCCCTCTTTCCTTCTACGCGGAGCCTTCTCAAGGGAAGCCATCCTCCCGGCAAGGAAGGTCAGCGCCGCCGCCGGCCGCCCCCGATCCGGCTTGATCCGCACGCCGGGGCCTCCCTGGGGCTATAAAAGCAGCCCTCCCGCACCCCTCTCCCTTCACCAATCCCTCGCTAGGGCTCCCGAGCCCCCACATCCCCTCCCCGCCTCGCTCCGCCGCCATTAGCGCCGCTTCAGACCGAGCGCCGAAGCTCGCCGCCGACGCCAATTGCTCGGTGCGAAGCCATCCAGTAGCTCCGCCCGGAGGTAACACAACCGTCCACGCCGTCCAATTCCTCTGGTTCCCCTGAATCGAAGCTAAAACACCGCCGTTTTCCTTTTCCAGTGCCGCCGCCCCTCTCCGCCACCATTGCCGCTTGAACCGCCGCTGTGGTCGACGCCGGTCCAAGCCGAGGCTTTCCCGAGCTTCTCCACGCCAAGGTGAAGCTTCGCCGCTGGTTCTCGTCGTCAACCGAGGGCCGGAGCACCCTCGCCGACGAACCCCAACGTCCGCCGTCCGCCGGTCGTCGTCGGCACCCCACGTCACCGCCTCTCCCTCCACTTCCTCCACTCAGGTAGGCGTGGCTCGACCCCCCTGATCCTTTGAAAATTTGAACCCGCGGTCCTGTCAGTGGACTTTTACGTGTTAACCCTCGGGTTTTAACGCGTAATTACGTATAGGTCCTCGGTTTCTCGCAGATTAGTCCCTGAAACTTCAAAACCCCATAACTTTCTCGTTTTAGCTCCGATTTGCGTGATTTTCGCGCTCATGTGTTCGTAGCGAAGCGTAGATCATTTCTAGCTCCTGTTTTTGTATTGTTTTTACTGTTTGGTGTACTGTTTTTAATAGAATACTTTTGTTTGCATGTATTGGCCTGTATATTGCTTGTGTGGTGATTCGAGTCCAGACGGTGAGCCGTATCCGTTGGAGTTCAAGCACGAGGAGGACTTTCAGGAGCTAGACTTGCAGCAGCAGTAACAACAGCCGTGCTCCGAGGAAGGCAAGTACATAGCACGGACAATCCTTGCTACCCATCACACCCTTTAATCACATTGCCATTACATTTGCATGTGTCTAATAATGCTTACCATTAAGGTTGTACCTAGAATTTATTACCCTTGTCCTTGTTACCCTATGGGTTATTGCATATGGGTAGTATTTTGCTAGGCGCTACAACAATTACTTGCTTAAATGTTAATATTGACTAATGGTTCACTTAAATAAATGTAAAATTTGCTTTTTAGCAACTTGGATCAGGGAAGCTGGGGTTTGTGTGTTTTGCCTGACCCCAGTAACTCTCCCTAAGGACTGGTTCGTAAAAGCGGCAACCTGGGAGCCTGTCGCCGCCGCCGGAACTAAATGGGCTCTGGTCTTGGTTGAGTAGCTTGTACGTCTCTAGCTTGTCAGTGGTTACCGAGGGGCCAACGGCGTTGGCGGAGGTACGGCGCGAGGTGATTTCCGATTCCACCGAGGACGGTAGCCCCGTCGGCTGGGTCTCGTTAGACCAAGTCCCGTGTTGGGAGCCTCCGTTAAGGGGGTTCCGCACGTTGCGCTTTTACTTTTCCTGTTGGCCTTCGTGCCGCGCATTGGACGCCATCGACCCCCTCATGTTGCTACATGGGCGTACGTCGATCTCGGTGCCTAAGTTCTCATCACCGTATATTACTCCAGCGGCTACTGACTTGTTAGGGTGTCTGGTGAAAGCCTCGTAGCGTCCCTATGCGGTCACACCTCGGTAGTGTGATTTGTGAGGTTTGATCCACCTCCGCGTGGTTGGGTGCAAAGTTCTTTTGAACTTTTACGCGACTGGTGGGTAAAGGGCGAAACCTCTGCAGAGTGTACGATCTATCATGATAGCCCGGCTCAGGGTCACGAGCGGCCTGGATCCTTTTATGATTAGAAGATGGTATTTATTATTGTTAATTGAAGACATACAATAATTAATGTGGGATTCAACTGGGATTCATCTAAAGTAGTAATTAAGATTAAAATGAAACAATTAAAAGTGCTAATGCAGTTAAGCCAGTGTCAAGCCTTTTTAAGCCTCATCCCCCGTGCTGTACTTGCTAAGTAACTCTGTTACTTACACTTGTTGTTATTATTCAATTTTTTTGGGCAAAATCCCGGACGGGTAACAGATTGGAGTCAGGCTGATTACGAGGTGGAGTTCCCAGAGGATCTGCCGTACTTCTGAGTTGGCGTTCACCCAGTCAGAGTCCCTGTGGGATTGCGGCTACGCTTAGAGAGATGTATTAGTCTTCCGCTGTCCATGTATTTCATTTATGCAAAACTCTGATGTACCCGCTACTTTATGTTGAGAAATAAGCATTGCACTCTGATTTTTACCATATTTGTTCGCTATATGTGTTTGTGGACTTCCTGGGCACACATACGGCCACATTCGGGTTTTGTGTAAATCCGGATGTGACAACGGAGTAGCGCACGGAATAAAACCGCGCCGCACGGGTGTGCTAGGGTTAGCCTCGCGCCCCTCCTCCTCAGATCCACTGACGCCGCCCCCAAACCGCAGCCTCGCGCTTCGCCTCCTCCCATCCTCCCCTCCTCTCTCGTCCCCGACGCCCGGTCCCCACTTCGCCCGGCCGCCGCGGCGCCGCCTCGCCGCTGCTTCGCGGGGCCGCCGCTTCGCCAGGCCGTCGCGGCGTCGCCTCGCCGCCGCTTCGCGCGCGGTCAAAGCCTTCCTCGCCGTCGTCGTCGGAGTGGCCGCACTCGTCTTCATCGTCCACGGCCATGACAACCTCTTCGTCGCCGCCGAGGCCGCACACGCGCTCGGGATCGGGGTGCTCATCTACAAACTCACCAAGGAGAAGACCTTCGCTGGTTCGTCCCGCTCTCGCCCCCTCCCCCCTTCTCCACCGCGTCGGGCTCGGTGATTCTCGATCCAGATCCGCCCCTCCGCCCGTCGCCCCCATCCGCGCCACCGCAGATCTGGCTCCAGACCGTCCCCAATAGCTCCATCAAGCTGCTCACCGTCCAGGGTAAATCGATTTCTTTGCCCCCTCGCTATAGGTACACCATGTTATCGTGCTTCTGATTTGCATAATTGATTTCAGTGTATGGATGGAACATTAGCTTAGCATGAGCAATGGGTATGTTCTCTAGCAAGTGGATCTGTTCTCTAGCACGCAGAGGTCATGCCTGCAGTACAATAGCCTGTGAGTGTGTACTGAATTTGCATTGCAAACAAGTGTTCTTCCTGTTTGATTACTACTATCAAATAAACCGGTCTTCTGTGTACTTTTGACATTATGGTGCATGCAGTAAGGTGTATACAGGTTTCATTTGTATCCTCATTTCCTTTTCTGACCAGCTTGCAGAAGCAGCAGATTCCTCATTGGTCTCCATCATAGTAGATCACATATTCCTCTGCATTAAAGATACTGGTTAGTAGTAGTGCCAAATAACTTCAGCATGTTACTTTTAGTTCATGCTATAGTGACTTGTTTGTCAAATCATTTGTTCCAGCAGATCTGAGAGTGGATCTCTAGGACGCCAGGTCCTGGTACTTTCTTCTTCTTTGGGTGTTCGATTGTAGTTGAATATGTGGTGTCTAGTTCGTGCTCTGCTCTATTAGATTGAGTGCTCTATTCTATACTACCCCTACTGCAGCTACTGGATTACTGATATGCTTCTGTGTACCCTAGCACCTATATGTTCAATTGTTTCTGCTTTTTTGTTTAATTAATTATGTGTGGTTTACTGGGAATTGGAGAGTTGGCACAAAGCCCATTCACGCCTCTTCTACTGGCTGCTTATGTTCTGCGATTCTATATACAGCAGCACAATTGTTATTTACCATGAATGAGATGCCACTCCAATAATTTAATGTAATACTCATATTATTTCGTGGTTGTTTATTCTCTTATGTGGGTTGTGGCATCTCTCATGTGGAGGTTCAGATGTTTGACATAATCTGGTGATTTCACACTGCTATATTAGAAAATGAAAAATTCAATAGTGCTTACCTGAATTTATTTCTAATCTGAATTTATATGGTTGTTGTATTTGAATTCACACAACTACAATGCTTAATTAAGGTTGCGATGTTGTTCCATGTGAGTAAATATATATATTTTGATGTCCTTATCATTGTAAACATTAAGACTGGGCACTCTGAATTTTTTATGGTCTGTATATGGTTCTTTACTAAGATGGGTGTTCTTGATTGACCGCTTGTCATTACAGTCTGGTAGAAACTTCACTAAGTATGTCTTTTTTAGTTTCAGTAGCTTGTGCTTTCCTATGACTGGGTAATGTACCTGCTGATCTGTATGTGCAAGGTTGAGTATTGCACACCAATTTCCTAAAAAATCATAGTAGTTCAGATCACTGGTAAACTTTTTTCTCTTTTAACAAGGTAATGTTGCTCGAGAAATGTAAGTGCTCATTGGTACTAGATCATGCATTTTCCTTATATAGTTCTGAAATAATTATCCTTGTATGATGTATTATGATTGCTTGACTGACCATTTTAAACAACTTTGGAGCTGTATGTTTTAAACCATTCTCTTATTTGTGCAGGTTAATATGAGTAAGAAGGACTTCCAGAGGAAAAAGAACAAATTTCTACCCAAGATACATGCTTGGTAAGTTTCTTGAAGAGTTAATATTCTGAAGTGCTAGGTTTTTGCAGTCCAAGTGACAGAAAAGCCTAGACTCTTGAACTGATCTTTAGCTGTTATAGCTGATCTTTAGCTGTTGTACTGATCTTTAGCTGTTGTACTGATCTTTAGCTATTATAGCTGATCTTTAGCTGATGTACTGATCTTTAGCTGTTATAGCTGATCTTTAGCTGATGTACTGATCCAATAATATGATCTATTCCTTTGGTAGTCTATGTTGTGTATTTGTCAGCATATAAGCACAGTGAGTTGATATAAATATTTTTTCAGGGTGCAGGAACATGGTGGTGAAACCATACTTCCTTCTGTGCTTTTGAACAGAAACTAGTATATCTTTTTTTTTGCTATCTAATTTAGTCGTCAGATTATGTCTGATTGATTGACCATCAATTAGATTAGCTATCTAATTTTGTCGTCAGATTGATTGACCATCTATCATTTCTTTTTTTTTGGCTTAGCCTTCAAATTGATTGGGAAATAGTTCTGCATGTATCCAGTTGTGTGGTTTCTGCATAGATCAAATGTCATTTGATATATTGTTGAGATGTGACAGCTGTTGTGCTGCTTAGTTTAAAACCAAGAGCTGCCCATGTGTTTTGAGGCATGTGGTGTAATTTCCAATTTTATAGGGAGCTGTTTGTAATTTTTGATGTGTTATAATCTGTTTGAGGTGTGTTGTAATTTCTTCTTTCTCTAGGGAGTTAATTGTAAAAAGACATGTGATAATCAATGATTAGGGAGCTTTTTGTAATTTTTGTAATTTTATTTTTTTTATTTTTTAATTCATCAAAGGAGACGCGGGTTGCCAACCCGCGTCACCAATGACCCTCTCAAAGGAGACGCGGGTTGCCAATCCGCGCCACCAATGACCTTATAGGAGACGCGTTTCGTTTAAGGCAGTGTCTCCAATGACCATCTTAGGTGACGCGGGTAGCTAGACACGCGTCGCTAATATATCAGTTATTAGTGACGCGTAAAATCCGCGTCACCTATGACTTTACATTAGAGACGCATCTTTAATGACGCGTAAAAAACACGTCTCCAATGTCTCTGTAGACGCGTCACCAATAACGGTCCCTTACATAGTGAAGCAAGGTAAGCATGCAGCGTTATGATATCTCCATGATATGGCCGGTAACCACGCACGCACGTCGGAATCTGCAGCTGTACGTACTACTGATCTGGTGACAGCTCTGGCTACGAATGAAAGAATATAAATCGATCTGTTTCATTCGAAGCTGATCACCTTAGAAATCTAGGTATTTTTCGGTATATTTTAATTCCATAAATTAAGAAACATAAATTCATGACTATTGTGAGTGATCCAGTGAGAGCAATGCATGTGCTAGTGTTCAGGTTAAATCTCAAAAGAAACATGAACAGCAAGCATAACCAGAGAGAGTTTAGTTTGTACCTAGGGACGGAACCGGAACCGGAGGCACCGGAATCGCCGTTACCAGTCATTGTGACTAACCTGCTTGAAGTAGTCGATCAAATTCGAAGCAGTGGCGACGCGATGCAGTGCAGTCCCTCGAACGGTCTCCGGGATGTAGTCGTTCGCGTGATGGAGAGGACGTAGTCGTACAGCGTGTGGTCGCCGGGTTGGTGGAGATGGCCGCCGGGAAGTAGACGAAGTAGTCGTACACAGCAGCGAGCAGACGCGTACGAGTACGCTCCCCAAAAACCTTATCGCCTGCCTATCCCGAGCAGGATCTCAGGGCAGACGGGGTTCGGAGGCAACTGCTCACGCAAGCAGAGTGCGCGCAAAGCTTGCGTTGGGAATGCAATGCGAGAGAGCAGCAGCAAACAACAGGGAGAAGAGAGTGGTCTCGTGAAAGGAGTACCAGAGAAGAGAGAGCTTTCGGGTGTGTTGCCTGGGAGGAGACGCCTCCTCTTATAGGCGCTGATGCCATTAAGCGTCAGCGTCAGTTACAGAATTCATGATAGTAACGGTCGTCAGTTACTCTCCTCATGAAGACTATAACGTCTCTGGCTTTATTGTCTTTAACAGCAAAAACGGCCACGGCTCGGCGAGGCGAGCGAGCGCGCGTGTGGCACGCCCTTCTCCTTTTACCAACTTCACAAGTGGTCCACATTTGGTCCACCATTTAAGTTAGTTAGGATTCCCGTTGACTCTCAATCCGGGATTTAGACCCTTAGCATTTATTAGTGGACCTTTAATTTTGAGACTAAAATGGGCCATTGCCCAATTAATCCAACAGATCATGCATGACTTTGAAGTCTGAATATTAATTTAATTTGCTAGACCTCGAGTCGAAGAAGAAAACCAGCAACATAATTTCTGATGAAATTTCAGAAAAATTATGGCATGTGTGCAGACGATTTTTACAGAAAATCTAACTCCATCTGTCGGCAACTGGTGGCTGCGATATATGTATCTGCAGTTCTGCACGCATAGCTAGCTAGTGCGCGTGTTTCCTTAAAGCTCAAGACAACATATTTATAGATATATGCAAATGTGTATTAGCGATGATATGACGTTCCTTAATTTTCGGTATATATATATATGACGAGTTTTATCTACCATCGCTTGTAGCTACCATCACCATCAATATACCATTGTATGTATGTCCACATACTCATTTATCAGTTTGAGTATGTTCGTATACTAATCCTAAGATATTTCAAAGAAAATTGTATGAAAAAATTCAGAAGCAACCCTATTTTCTTTAATTTATCATGATTATAGCATTATACTAGTATATAAAATTAGTATATCCACATACTCAAAGTACGCTTACATACTCAACCTACATACCACCCAGATAGTCTAGTATCATCATATACTACATGTACATACTCTTCGTTGGATCATACACGTCTTCTAACATGAGATACACAGGCGATGGTAGCTACATGCGCATGTAGAAAGGAATTTTTCTATATATATATATATATATATATATATATATATATATATATATATATATATATATATATATATATATATGACGAGTTTTATCTACCACCGCTTGTAGCTACCATCACCATCAATTTACCATTTTATGTATGTTCACATACTTATTTATCACTTTGAGTATGTTCGTATACTAATTCTAAGATACTTCAAAACGAATTGCACGAAAAAATTCAGAAGCAACCCTATTTTAATTTTTTTTATGATATACCATTATACTAGTATATAGAAATTAGTATGACCACATACTCAAAGTACCCTTACATACTCAACCTACATACCATCTAGATAGTCTAGTATCATCATATACTACATGTACATACTCTTCGTTGGGTCATACACGTCCTCTAACATGAGATACACAGGCGATGGTAGCTACATGCGCATGTAGAAAGGAATTTTCCTATATATATATACATATATAACTTTTCAAAAAATATTTTTATAGAAAAGAGAAGTCAAAGTTGTGCTTTGGTGACCGTGTCGCTGTCCTAAATGACTTCTTTTACCAAACTGGAGGGAGTATATATACAGGAAAACAAAAGATGCATGCTACCCAATGGCCTATGCAAGTATACGTACATTCAACTGTTTGGTTTGAAGCACATGCGTGCATGGCTAGCAAAAGCTGTGTACATACATAGGTCATTATATTCAATTTAACCTAATATTTAGGCCACCGAATTTTATTGGTTTGGTGGAACAAAGCAATGCGACGTGTAACGAACTTTTTTTAGCATCTATGTGTATCGAACTCATGCTATGTAAAGTTGTGCGTACCTGCTAATTGCGTCCATCTGGTTAATTCTATTCATCTGGATTAAATTTTTTGTATATATTTATCTGGTTTTTTTTTTTAAACTAGCGGAGTTGTACATGTCACATGCACGCGTTTTCAAGAAATTATGCCAGTTAGGACGAGCTAACCGAAGCAAGAGAAAAAGATAGAAAAAGTCGCTAATTGTTGTGTATTACTAGTGGTATGACATGTGGATTCTAAGCTGCAGACAAGGGTGGATAAGAGAAATACCAAAAGTTTCGATCTTTTGTAGTATAGCAAGAACGTACGTGCATCACGCACGTTTCAATGAAAAAATAAGAGAAATCAGAAGATCAATACCTAAAGATCAAACAAATCAAATAAGGAAGGTCATAGTGTGGAAAAGTAGGGGCATGGCTACGGAAGGCGGGTAAATGTTTTGCCTGGCGAAAAAAATAGCCTACAAACGGTGAAAACTCTCTAAAAAAATGTTATTTTTTCGTTTGATGTCCCAAATTTATCCGCACATTTTTTTCTATTGTAACATCCAAAAATGCTCAATTTAAAAATTTTTGGCATTTAATTAATTATTTAATGCTTTCACCTATTTTATAAAGGCTAAATAATAATTTTCTAAAAATTAAAATCAAATATAGGTAATAGAAACATTTATTGTTGCATTCATGCTGCTGCATTTATTGTTGTATTGCTTGTGATTCGAACAAGAATTTAAATATATTTAAATTCAAATTTGAATCACTTTGTTTGAAGCCCTAGAAAAGTTGTTAGGCCCATAGTTCACTTTTGGTCCCTGAACTTTTCCCTCGGTCCACTATTGCTCCCTCTACTTTTCCCCCCAGTCCGGCCCAGCTCCCCCTTTCCCTTTCTCTTTCCCCCAAGCCGGCCCCTGCTCGCTCGCGGCCCACCAGCCGTCGCGGCCCATCTCTCCACCTCGGCCGCCCCTCTCTCCTGCCGCGCGTTTCGGCCCAGGCCGGCCCAACCAGCGCTCTCCTCTTTCCTTCTCCCCTCCTCTCTCTGCCAGGCGGGTCCCACTGGTCAGGACGTCTTCTTCCTCCTCCCGCCCGAGCGCCACTCGCTCCGGCGAGATCCCCGCGCGCCCGCTCCGGCCTGCCCCGCTCCAATTCCCGCGCCCAACGATCGCCCAGAAGCTTCCTCGAAGGTCCCTGGCCCCGCTCTTTCCTTCTCTGGCATGCCCCTTTCCATCCACGCGACCCTCCAAACTTGGAAGGAGAGCGCCATCGCCGGCCGTGATTGGCGCGGCCACGCGCTCCGACCCCTCTCCAGGGCCAAATTTAACTTCCCTCCGTACCGCTAAACCTTCCCCGAGCCGCTCCTTGAAGCATCTGAGCCGCAGCACCTACACCTCGCCTCACAGCGCCGCCGCCCTCCCTCGAGCTCGAGCGCCGCCGTCGATTCCCCGCCTCCGGCGTCGCTCTGCTCCCTTGGACACCCCTGGTAGCCTCGCTGAGAGGTATGGAAGCTCCTCATCATGTTAACGCTCCAATTCTGGCTCCACCTTACCCTAATCGACTCGCCGGTCAACTTGCAGCTCGGCCGCCGCCATTGGAGTTCACCGCCGACCGCCGCACGCCATCGATCTCCCTCTCCAGCGCAGCTCCGCCTCCATCGACTCTCCGGATCGTCACGCGTGGTGGTAAGCGTCCCTCCAAGCCGCCTTGCGCTCATTCCCCCGCTCCGTAGCACGACTTCTGCCTCGCCGGAGTCGGCCGGCCCTCGGTCGCCGCCGCGCACCTCCTAGGCCTCCTCCTACCTCGCCATGGACCCCCGGAGTAGACTCGCCGTCTTCCCCCGAGGGCGTAGCACCAAATCCCATCCCTTTTGGAGCACCCGAGCCCCAGATCGGCCCTGCTCCGGCGATCCTCCGCCGCAAGAGCCAGCGGCACCGCCGCTCCCCACTGCCGCCGGCGGCCAGCCGTCGCCCGATCTGTCCTGGGCCGCCCGATCAAGATCCGACGGCCACCGCGCGTCCCAGCCCTGAGTCAACTAAAGCCATACCGGTCAGCGCCGGTAAACTTTGCGAAAGAGCCCCTGAATTTCTTTCAAATCAACCCGCGGTCCATTCCAGTTCAAAAATAATTACAGATAGGTCTTGTTTTATTCATTTAAGCCCCTGATCTTTTAAAAATTGAACCCGCGGTCCAGCCTGCGTAGTTTTGCGCGTTAGCCCTCGTATTTATACTGTTAATTACGTATAGGTCCTCGGTTTTTCACAAATAAGCCCCTGGAAGTTTCAGAAACTTGCCAGCAAGTCCCTGGATCTTAAAAACCTCATAACTTTCACGTTTTAGCTCCGATTTGCGTGATTTTCGCGCTCATGTGTTCGTAGCGAAGCGTAGATTATTTCTAGCTCCTGTTTTTGTACTGTTTTCACTGTTTGGTGTACTGTTCTAATAGTATTACTTTTGTTTGTATGTAATGATTGCTTTGGATGTGTGCGTGATGATTGTGTCCAGTCGGTGAGCCCGTAGCGTTGGACTTCGAGTACGTTGAGGACGTGCCGGAGCAGGATTTGCAGCAGCAGCCGTACTCCGAGGAAGGCAAGTTATAGCACGGACAATCCTTGCTACCTATCTCACTTTTAATACACTGTTCATTACATACGCATGTGTCTAATATTGTTTACCATTAAGGTTATTCCTAGCATTTATTTCCCTGTCCTTGTATTCCTATGGGTTTTTGCATATGGGTAGTATTTTGCTAGGCGCAGCTACTGTCACCATTATTTTAACTGTTAAACTTGTATTAATGGTCCACTTCAACGTAATGTTAAAACTTGCTTTTTAGCAACATGGATTAGGGAGTTAGGGCATGTGCTGTGTGCTTTGCTCTAATGTCTCCCTCTAAGGACCGGTTCTTAAAGCGGCAACCCAGGAGCCTGTCGCCACCGCCGGAACTATAATGGCTCTGGTCTTGGTCAAGTAGCTTGTACGTCTCTAGCTTGGCAGTAGTTACCGAGGGGCCAACGGCGTTGTGGGAGGTACGGTGCTGGGTGTTCTCCGATTCCACCGAGGACGGTAGCCCCGTCGGCTAGGTCACGTTAGACCCAGTCCCGTGTAGGAGTCTCAGCGATTGAGAACTCTGCACGTTGCGTAGTATGGGTGCGATACCCGCGCTCCGGACGCCATCGACCCCCTCACGGTGTGACTCCGTGGGCGTACGTCGATCTCGGTGCCTAAGTTTTCACCGCCGTATAGTACTCCAGCGGCTACTGACTTGTTAGGGTGTCTTGTGAAAGCCTCGTAGCGTCCCTATGCAATCACACCTCGGAAGTGTTGATGTGCGTGGTTGGGTGCAAAGTTCCTTTGAACTTTTACGCGACTGGTGGGTAAAGGGAGAAACCTCTGCAGAGTGTACGATCTATCATGATAGCCTTGCTCAGGGTCACGAGCGGCCTGGATCCTTTTTTATTAGAATATGGTATTTATTCATGCTTAATGTCACTTACACTATTAATTGGGTTACAACCGGGTTCTCATTCACTTGTAGTAACTTGGATAAAGTTAAAACGAACCAACTAAAACTGCTAATGCAGTTAAGCCAGTGTCTAGCCCTTTTTGAGCCTTCATAACCCGTGCTATACTTGCTAAGTAATTTCCATTACTTACACTTGTTGTTATTACTATTTTTGGGCAAAATCCCGGACGGGTAACAGATTGGAGCCAGCCCGAGTATGCTGTGGAGTTTCCGGAGGATTTGCCGTACTTCTGAGTTGGCGTTCCCCCAGTCAGAGTCCCTGTGGGATGGCGGCTACGCTTAGAGAGACGTATTAGTCTTCCGCTGTCCATGTATTTCATTTATGCAAAACTCTGATGTAATCGCTACGTTATGACGAGAATTAAGCATTGTACTCTGATTTTTACCATATTGTTCGCTATATGTGTCTGTGGACTTCCTGGGCACACATATGGCCACATTCGGGTTTTGTGTAAATCCGGGTGTGACAGATTGGTATCAGAGCCGTGCTGACTGTAGGAACGCAGCCTAGATAGTACGGTTGACAAATTACTAGGAGACCCCCCATGTTTTAAAAATTTTAAAAATCTAACAGTCGAGTCTTGTGTGAGTTTATGCCTTTACCTGCTTGTATTTATTGTTATTATGCTTATGTTTGATTTGGTTCTTTGTAATGATTGTGATGGGCGTAGACACCCGTCTGCAACCATCTAGATGTTGGAATAAGGCTTAAGGACTTTATTGTTTAGATAGCAGGGGTATATATATATTTTCTCGTACTAATCATCTGACATCTGACCTTTGTGATTATAGATGGCTCACCCCGGGGGCAATGCGGGCGGACAGCCTCCGCACCAGAATCCGCCCCCGAACCTGAATCCGAATCATCAGATCCCCACCATTGAGCAGCTGATGTATGCTCAAGTTCAGATGATGCAGCAGATGGCAGAGACCATGAGGCTGATCCAGCAGAACCAACATCACCCCCAGGCAGCTGCACCGCCCAGAGACAAGAGGGGCGAGTTTCTGAAGGGATGCCCGCCGACTTTCAGCAAGGCCAGCGACACCCTTGAGGCAGATGACTGGCTCAAGGCAGTGGAGAGGCAGTTGGACATCGCCCAGTGCGATGACAGAGAGAAGGTACTATACGCCGGAGGGCAGCTTCAGGGGCCGGCGTTGGATTGGTGGGATTCATACCAGTCCTCACGCCCGGCCGGTACTCAGATCACCTGGCAGCAGTTCTGCAGCAGCTTTCGTGCACACCACGTGCCGGAGGCTTTGATGGTTCTGAAGAAGAAGGAGTTCCTGGCACTGAAGCAGGAAGGGATGAGTGTCACGGCGTATCGTGACAGGTTCGTCGCGTTGGCCCGTTATGCTCCAGAAGACGTGGCCACTGACCAGAAGAAGCAGGCCAGGTTCCGTGACGGTCTGCAGGATGCTCTCCAGTACCAGCTGATGTGCACCAAGTTCCCGACCTTTCACGAGCTGGTGGATGGCGCTCTGATGTTGGAGCACAAGCGCCGTGAGATGGAGGACAAGAAGAGGAAGCTTCAAGGGCAGCAGATGGGCAGCAGCAGTCGTCCACGCTTCGCACCTCCGCAGAGTCAGCAGGTGGGAGGGCAGCAGCGCTTCCAGGGCCAGTCCGGCATGCTCAGTCGTGGCCAGTACCAGCAGCAGCGCCCTCAGTTTCCTCGGGCACCACAGCAGCAGCGTCCTCAGGGTCAGCCACAGATGGGTCCAGCGCAGCTAGGTGCAGCCCAGTCCAGTTCAGCGCATCAGCCCAGCCAACACTACACCGGTGGGTCCGAGGGTGTGCTACCACTGTGGCGAGCAGGGACATTTCGCCAATGTCTGCCCCAAGACGATTCAGAACGCCGCCGGACAGAACCAGCAGGGCAGTACTCAGAGAGTTGGGCAGCCGCAGGGTCAGCAGCAGGGAGGTCGTGCACTGCAGACTCCGGTTCGGGGCAAGCTCAACCACACCGGTGCAGAGACAGCAGAGACAGCCACTGATGTTGTCGTGGGTACGTTCCTCGTCAATTCGACCCCCGCCACTGTTTTATTTGATTCCGGAGCTTCGCATGCTTTCATTTCTGCTGCTTTTGTGAAGAAGAATTTATTAGCTTTTAAACCCATGATGAACACTATGTTAGTAAGCTCACCAGGAGGTGAACAGCGGGCGACTCTACGGTGCCCCCATGTTCCCATCATAATAAGGGGGGTAGAGTTCAAGGCAGGTCCGATAGTACTGGAGACCCTTGGATTTGATCTGATCCTGGGTATGAGCTGGATGACCAGATATGATGCAGTGATCAGGTGTGCTACGAGGACCATTCAGCTGACAGCAAAGTCCGGTGACAAGGTGGAGTATCAGGCAGCCAGTTCCACAGATCAAGGCCAAGCCAATCAAGCTGAAGGAACAACAACCGAAGCTATCAGAGTGGTGAGCCAATTCCCGGATGTGTTCCCTGACGAGTTGCCAGGTATGCCTCCAGAACGAGATGTTGAATTCGTTATTGAACTAAAACCTGGCACTGCACCTATAGCCAAGAGGCCGTATAGGATGGGAGCGAAGGAGCTGGAGCAGCTCAAGAAGGAGCTGGACGAATTGTTGGCCAAGGGGTACATTCGTCCGAGTGCTTCGCCGTGGGGAGCACCCGTATTGTTCGTCGACAAGAAGGATGGTACTCAGAGGTTGTGTGTGGACTATCGAGCCCTCAACGAAGTGACCATCAAGAACAAGTACCCACTGCCGAGGATTGATGATCTGTTCGATCAGTTGAGAGGAGCTTGTGTGTTCTCCAAGATAGATCTCCGGTCGGGTTATTATCAGATGAGGATCCGACAGTCGGATATTCCTAAGACCGCTTTCACTACTCGGTACGGGTTGTATGAGTTCTTGGTCATGTCTTTTGGATTGACCAACGCTCCTGCATACTTCATGTACCTGATGAACAGCGTGTTCATGGACTATCTGGACAAGTTCGTGGTGGTATTCATTGATGACATTCTGGTCTTCTCCAAGAATAAGGAAGAACATGAGGAACACTTGAGATTGGTGCTGCAGAGACTTCGGGAACATCAGTTTTACGCCAAGTTGAGCAAGTGTGAGTTCTGGCTGAAGGAAGTAGCATTTCTGGGACACGTGTTGTCCAATGGCGGAGTGGCAGTTGATCCGAAGAAAGTCAGCGATGTGTTGAGCTGGAATCCACCACGGGATGTGAGCGAGATCAGGAGTTTCCTTGGGATGGCCGGTTATTACAGACGGTTCATTGAAGGATTCTCCAAGATCGCTAAGCCATTGACTGCTTTGCTAGAGAAGAATGCCCCGTTCGTGTGGACAGAGGCGTGCCAGGTCAGCTTCGAAGAATTGAAGAAGAGGTTGACTACAGCCCCAGTGCTAGTATTGCCAGATTTGGCTAAGAGTTTCTCCATCTACTGCGATGCATCCCGTCTAGGACTGGGTTGCGTCCTTATGCAGGAGGGCAGAGTCGTGTCTTATGTGTCTAGGCAGCTGAGGAAGCATGAGCAGAACTATCCGACGCACGACTTGGAGTTGGCAGCTGTGGTTCATGCTCTGAAGATCTGGAGACATTACTTGATTGGACACAGATGTGACATCTACACTGATCATAAGAGCCTCAAGTATGTCTTCACTCAGTCGGATCTGAATATGAGACAGCGCAGATGGTTAGAGCTGATCAAGGATTATGATCTGGAGATCCACTACCACCCAGGGAAGGCCAACTTGGTGGCAGATGCTCTGAGCAGGAGGAGTTATGTGAACAGGATCACTGGTCATTGTTTGCCTGAAGAACTCAGCCGAGAGTTTGAGAGGATGAGTCTGGGATTAGTCACCAGCATCACAGAGCTGGCAGTGGAGCCCACACTCGAGCAGGAGATCCGGAGAGGCCAGCTGCAGGATGAGAAGATCCGAGAGATTGTGGGGAATGTTGCATTGGGAAAGGCCCCTGGATTCCGAGTTGATGATCAGGGAACTTTGTGGCATGGGAAGAGGATATGTGTGCCAGACATAGCGCAGGTCAGAGAGATGATTCTGAGAGAGGCCCATGACTCAGCTTATTCGATCCACCCAGGCAGCACTAAGATGTACCAGGACATCAAGGAGAGATTCTGGTGGTACGGACTGAAGCGTGATGTGGTGACTCACGTGGCATTGTGCGACACATGTCAGCGAGTCAAGGCAGAACATCAGAGGCCAGCTGGATTGCTTCAGCCGCTGAAGATCCCGGAGTGGAAATGGGAAGAAGTTGGCATGGAGTTCATCACTGGTCTGCCCCGCACACAGAGAGGATTCGACTCCATTTGGGTGATTGTTGATCGTCTGACCAAGGTGGCCCACTTTCTGCCAGTAAAGACCACCTACACAGGCGTCAGATTAGCAGAGTTGTACATGGAGCAGATTGTGTGCTTACACGGGGTGCCGAAGAAGATTGTGTCAGATCGTGGTACTCAGTTCACCTCGCACTTCTGGCGGAAGTTACATGAGTCTATGGACACGAAGCTGCACTTCAGCTCGGCTTATCATCCGCAGACAGATGGTCAGACAGAGCGGACTAATCAGATACTAGAGGATATGTTGAGGGCTTGTGCATTGCAGTACGGTGTCAGCTTGGATAAGAGTTTGCCGTATGCAGAGTTCTCCTACAATAACAGCTACCAGAAGAGTCTGCAGATGGCACCGTTCGAGGCATTGTACGGCAGGAAGTGCCGGACCCCATTGTTCTGGAATCAGACTGGAGAGAGTCAGGTCTTTGGTCCGGAGATACTCAGAGATGCAGAGCAGCAGGTGCAGGTGATCAGAGAGAACCTGAAGGTGGCCCAGTCTAGACAGAAGAGTTACGCCGATGTCAGACGGAGGGACCTCAGCTTCAGAGTTGATGACTTTGTGTACCTTAAGGTGTCACCCATGAGAGGTGTAAAGCGGTTCAATGTCAAAGGCAAGTTGGCGCCTCGTTACATCGGACCGTTCAGGATACAGGAACGGATGGGCGAAGTGGCATATCGGCTAGATCTGCCTGAGAGACTAGCCGGAGTACACGATGTGTTCCATGTGTCCCAGTTGAAGAAGTGCTTGCGGGTGCCAGAAGAGCAGATCCCGATTGATGAGCTGAATGTTCAGGAGGACCTCACATACGAGGAGTATCCGATCAGGATTCTGGAGGTGTCAGAGAGAGTGTTGAGGAACAAGACCATTCGGATGTACAAGGTGCAGTGGAGCCGGCATTCAGCAGATGAAGCGACTTGGGAGCGAGAAGAAGATCTCAAGTCCGAGTACCCACAGCTCTTCGCATCTACATCCGAATCTCGAGGACGAGATTCATCTTAAGGGGGGTAGGTTTGTAACATCCAAAAATGCTCAATTTAAAAATTTTTGGCATTTAATTAATTATTTAATGCTTTCACCTATTTTATAAAGGCTAAATAATAATTTTCTAAAAATTAAAATCAAATATAGGTAATAGAAACATTTATTGTTGCATTCATGCTGCTGCATTTATTGTTGTATTGCTTGTGATTCGAACAAGAATTTAAATATATTTAAATTCAAATTTGAATCACTTTGTTTGGAGCCCTAGAAAAGTTGTTAGGCCCATAGTTCACTTTTGGTCCCTGAACTTTTCCCTCGGTCCACTATTGCTCCCTCTACTTTTCCCCCCAGTCCGGCCCAGCTCCCCCTTTCCCTTTCTCTTTCCCCCAAGCCGGCCCCTGCTCGCTCGCGGCCCACCAGCCGTCGCGGCCCATCTCTCCACCTCGGCCGCCCCTCTCTCCTCCCGCGCGTTTCGGCCCAGGCCGACCCAACCAGCGCTCTCCTCTTTCCTTCTCCCCTCCTCTCTCTGCCAGGCGGGTCCCACTGGTCAGGACGTCTTCTTCCTCCTCCCGCCCGAGCGCCACTCGCTCCAGCGAGATCCCCGCGCGCCCGCTCCGGCCTGCCCCGCTCCAATTCCCGCGCCCAACGATCGCCCAGAAGCTTCCTCGAAGGTCCCTGGCCCCGCTCTTTCCTTCTCTGGCGTGCCCCTTTCCATCCACGCGACCCTCCAAACTTGGAAGGAGAGCGCCATCGCCGGCCGTGATTGGCGCGGCCACGCGCTCCGACCCCTCTCCAGGGCCAAATTTAACTTCCCTCCGTACCGCTAAACCTTCCCCGAGCCGCTCCTTGAAGCATCTGAGCCGCAGCACCTACACCTCGCCTCACAGCGCCGACGCCCTCCCTCGAGCTCGAGCGCCGCCGTCGATTCCCCGCCTCCGGCGTCGCTCTGCTCCCTTGGACACCCCTGGTAGCCTCGCTGAGAGGTATGGAAGCTCCTCGTCATGTTAACGCTCCAATTCCGGCTTCACCTTACCCTAATCGACTCGCCGGTCAACTTGCAGCTCGGCCGCCGCCATTGGAGTTCACCGCCGACCGCCGCACGCCATCGATCTCCCTCTCCAGCGCAGCTCCGCCTCCATCGACTCTCCGGATCGTCACGCGTGGTGGTAAGCGTCCCTCCAAGCCGCCTTGCGCTCATTCCCCTGCTCCGTAGCACGACTTCTGCCTCGCCGGAGTCGGCCGGCCCTCGGTCGCCGCCGCGCACCCCCTAGGCCTCCTCCTACCTCGCCATGGACCCCCGGAGTAGACTCGCCGTCTTCCCCCGAGGGCGTAGCACCAAATCCCATCCCTTTTGGAGCACCCGAGCCCCAGATCGGCCCTGCTCCGGCGATCCTCCGCCGCAAGAGCCAGCGGCACCGCCGCTCCCCACTGCCGCCGGCGGCCAGCCGTCGCCCGATCTGTCCTGGGCCGCCCGATCAAGATCCGACGGCCACCGCGCGTCCCAGCCCTGAGTCAACTAAAGCCATACCGGTCAGCGCCGGTAAACTTTGCGAAAGAGCCCCTGAATTTCTTTAAAATCAACCCGCGGTCCATTCCAGTTCAAAAATAATTACAGATAGGTCCTGTTTTATTCATTTAAGCCCCTGATCTTTTAAAAATTGAACCCGCGTTACAGCCTGTTGACACCAAAAATTGGCACCAGGAAGAGGCTGACATGTGGGCCGGATTTGGTAGAAGGATGCCATTCGGCTAAAAAGGTTTTTTCTGAAGCATTCGGCAAAGATGCTCTGCGGTCGGGAACGCGTCGCCGTTCGGCTGAAACGTTCGGCAGAGATACTCTGTGGTCGGGAATGCGTCATCATTCGGCAGAGGCATTGTTCCGCAGGCGAAGAGTGGTAGTATTCGGGAAGACGTGATGACGTGGATCAACATAAGGAAAAGGCCGGTTCGAACAAGGAAAGCAATATGGGCACGAAGATTCGTCATTTATTTTTAGAAACAAGTGTTGTAGTCGTGTCCGACTAGGAGTTGTATCAAGACCTGGGTATAAATATAAACCCATGGCAGCTGTAAAAGAAATAGAATCAATCATACAACAAACCGGCCCCGTGCCAACATCGAGTCCTTTAGTCGAGTCGTCGAGTTCTTCGAGAGGAGTCATCGATCCGTCGACCTCCGTAAGTACCGGCAACCTTGTATCATGCTTAGTATCATGCGGTGGATTTAAGCTTTGATGCAAGTAGTCTTGTTACCATGCTTAGTATCATCCGGTGGATTTAAGTTATGGTCTCAAGAAGGTTCCTCTGTTAGGTCATGAGCCATGCGGTGGGCTAAGATCTAGTATGGACCAAGTTATCGGCTCTGTTAGATTTTGGCAAGATCTAACGGATTCATTAAGTTACCCCGTGTTGCTCTGTTTTTACTATGTGTTTAATTCATGCAACACACCTTTGCCCAATCTAGATCGGCTAGAATCGGCTTTGCTTCATGACATGACGACTTATCCCCTCACAGCCGAATCCGAAACCGATCTAGGTTGCTACGTGTCGCGGGTTCAAGCTTGTCAGCATCGTGTAGATCTTGACAGAACCGGGTATCATGCGGTAGATGCAGGTTTTTTGGGTCGTCTTAGAGCTAATCATCCGGTGGATTAGAATTCGATTCGATCTGATAGATTTATCTTTACCGATTAGGCTTGTTCCTTCGCCATGGATCCCGATTCGGCTAAATAGCCGTATTCGGCAGTGCTCTCATGAGTGAACTTGTGTTCGTGGGTTTGCATTGGACAATGAATGCTTTTAGCCTTTCACGATTAGATTGTATCATGCGGTAGATTGATCTAATCTGATTGGTGGTGTGGCTTCAAACGAGTTGTATCATGCGGTGGATTAACTCGTTCGTTGTCATGCTTGACGGGTGCTGCTTTCGGCCTATGCATTCTTGTTTTTTCAATGTAAATTCGTGACTGTGTTGTGGGTTCGTAACTAAACATTGAGTGCTTTTAGCTTTTCATGATTAGATTGTATCATGCGGTGGATTAATCTAATCTGATTAGTGGCGTGGTTACAAACAAGTCGTATCATGCGGTGGATTAACTTGTTTTGTTATCATGCTTGACGGGTGCTGCTTTCGGCCTATGCATTCTTTGTTTACTGCGAATTTATGATCATGTTTCACCCTTTTATTTATTTATCATGCTCTGTTTCTCGTTAATCGGCTATGAGTACGTGTTCATTCGGTTGAAAGCCGATCTTTCGTCATGCTTACGTCACGCATTCGGCAGTGCGCTCCTTGCGTGCCTTGCCGATTGCCGAATGAGGTTTTAACTGCCGACAGATAGCTTCCCTGTAGCTATATGTCTCTCAAGATTGGCTTCAACGCCGCAAATATGGAACTGTCTGGTCTCACCCGGCACGTTCCAGGTTTTAATCTAAACGTTTTTATCCCTTTGTTAGTTTTCAGGCAAACTGACTGGCACGCTTCCGGATTCGAAAGCCCGGGCCACGTTTGAAGCCAGCTTTGTTCGGCTTGCTGTGTGCTTGGCGTGAGGTGCGGATTTTACGTCAACACACTTTTTGGCACGCCCGGTGGGACACACACAAGTTTTCAAGATGCCTGAGTTGAGCGACATCATGGATGTCACTTTGGAAGAGTTGTCTGAAGAACATCAACAGATGGTAAAGGTTGCTGCCAACCAATTCATTAATAAATGTTTACTGTCTTTCGCCAAGAACAGGAGTGGTGCACCTTTTCTCAAGTCTGATCTGCCAAGAGTTCTCCTTCCTGGGCAATCTGATCTTACTGAAGAAGAAGAGAGGGAGAGATTCTCGGGCTTGTTATACAAAGCTTTGGGAGAGACAATGACCAATCACAATGCTGCGTTCTTAAACAGTTTTCGGCATATAATGATAAGCATTTTTGGTCAGCATGTGGATAAACCCTTTGAGCAGATACATGGGCAATTGGGTGGCCCGACATACTTCAATGTTCAAGCACCAGTTCAGAAACCACATGGTAAAGGAAATGCTGATGAAACTGGAGGTTCTGGTGCTAAAGATATAAATGGACAACCGATTCGGCAAGATCCTCAGCTTGCACTGCCGAAAACTCGCACATACGGTGATATGGCATTCGGCACCACAGGGAATCCGCCTGCTTCCGCTTACAAAATATCTCCCTTGAACAACAGATTGCAGAGGGATTTATATGGGAACGGATATTCAGAGTTTATGGATTACAATGCTATCGACGCTCTCCCGAATCCTGGGTATGTTGGTACTGCAGGCATGCTTGCTGGGAGACCAGGGAATCAAGATACCAGTATTGACCTCATGGTGCAAAAAATGACCGATGTATTGCAAAATCAATTCGGTCTGAAGCCTAAAAATCAGGGATATATGTACTCATCTCCTTTCCCTGAATGGTACCAAAGGGTATCATTGCCGAATAGAGTCAAGGTGCCAACAGAGTTTACTAAATTCTCAGGACAAGATGATACTAGCACTGTGGAACATATAGCTCGATATCTGATGCAGCTTGGAGAGGCTTCGGCAGATGAAGCTTTCAGAATCAGATACTTTCCTTTGTCACTGACGGGTCCAGCTTTTACATGGTTTGCTTCTTTGCCTGCTCAGTCGATTTGTACTTGGAAAGACCTGGAACAGAAATTCCATGCTCATTATTACATTGGCAGTACCGAGAAAAAGTTGGTTGATTTGACCAGCTTAAGGCAGAGGAATAATGAAACACCTACAGAGTTCCTCAGGAGATTTAGGGAAACAAAGAGTATGTGCTTTTCTCTGAACATACCTGATGATCAATTGGCTGGTATGGCTGTAGCTGGAATGTTGCCTGCCATTCGGGAGAAGCTGTTCGGGATGGAGTTTGATGATCTGGGCCAGTTGTCGCACAGATTGGCCTTGATGAGTAACCAGGCGTATGGTTTCAAGAAAGATGTCAGATTTGCTAAAAATAATGATGTAGCTGACATCTATAACCAATTCCTTGAAAGAGCAGATCAAGAAGATGAGTATGAAGATGGCGAGGAGATAGCTGCAGCAGAGATAGTGTGGAGCAAAGAACCAGTTACAATGACTCAAAGATGGATCAAACAGATGAAAGGAACATATGATTTTGATGTGACTAAGGCAGACAAATTGTTTGAGTTCCTGGTGAAAGAAGGCCGAATCAAATTGCCAGAGGGGCATTCTATGCTTCGGCCCGATGGAGTGAAAGATAAGAGGTATTGTGGGTTTCATGATAGAAATTCTCATTCCATTAATGAATGCAGAGTCTTTAGGATGAAGATTCAGAAAGCCATCCAGGAAGGACATCTGAAATTCGACAACAAGATGAAATTAGACAGTAATCCTTTCCCTCAGAATATGATCGGGTTCTCGGTTAAGATGGTGAATGCTGTTCCATCTGGAGAAAAGGGAAGATTGAAAGTTTTAACCTCAAAGAAGGCAAAACAGGATGGTTCAGTTGATCCCACTCGGCAGATCACAATTGAGCAGGTTCGCCAGAAAAATCTTCGGTTCCCGAATAGCCGATTTGAAATGGGAAAATCCTTTAAACCTAGAGTTACTACACGTATTCTCCTCAACAAATGGCAACGTCAGCAAGAAATAGAGCGTTGTCAAAGGCGTGAATACGAGGAGGAGAAAAGAAGAC
Source organism: Echinochloa phyllopogon (assembly GCA_033239725.1). Classification (NCBI taxonomy): domain Eukaryota; kingdom Viridiplantae; phylum Streptophyta; class Magnoliopsida; order Poales; family Poaceae; genus Echinochloa; species Echinochloa phyllopogon. The sequence goes on along the minus strand of BTCW01000009.1, from coordinate 271,194 downwards.
GCGAAGAAGAAAGGTTTGAGGAAGAACAAGAAGAGTATGCTCGAGAGCAGGAACGTGCGCATTGGGGGTGTGCATTCTTCAGACACTGTTGGAACGAAGGTTTGAAACTTCCCACATGGAATAATTGTCCTGAATGCAATAATAGATATGATGAATATAGGCAGGGAACTGTCAATCGCCGATCTGTCCATGAAAGAATTGGTAGGGTGCATCCTAGTGATGATCGGCGTTTTAATGATCAACCAAGAAAGAGACATGCTGATCACAAATGGGTTGATCGCGAAGAAGAAGAGGATCATGTTTATGTTTGGCAAAAAGGACAATGGTGCCCACCTGGTTTAAGAAGGAGTCAGAAGAGAAGAATCCAACGCCTGAGGAATCAAGAATTAAAGCAAGCAAGGCCTAGGATGAAATCGATATGGCTCCCAAAAGACAGGCCTGACGAACATGGTCATTCGGCTCCTACATGTATGGTATGTTTTCTGCCGAATGAATTCATGCCTCCAGCTAACCAAATTGTACAGGAAGAGGTATTGCCCGATATAGATGATGCCGAACAATTTGGGTTAATGGCACAATTGATGTTGAACAAACAAGCTGTTTTTGAGAAGCCAATCCAGAATCGGCACATGAAGCCACTGTACTTGAAGGGATATGTTAATGGCAAACCATTGACTAAGATGTTTGTCGATGGAGGAGCTGCTGTCAATGTAATGCTGTATACCACATTCAGGAAGCTTGGTATGGGCCTTAGAGATTTGACACCAACGAGCATAATTCTAAATGATTTTGCTGGAAATCCTTCGGACACCAAGGGATGCGTGCATGTTGATCTGATGATTGGGTCCAAGACTTTGCTTACGACTTTCTTTGTCATTGAGGGCAAAGGGGCATATAGCTTGCTGCTTGGAAGAGATTGGATTCATGCAAATTGTTGTATTCCATCTACCATGCATCAACAGCTTATTCAGTGGATAGATGATGAGGTGGAGATTGTCCAAGCAGATGATTCAATAAGCGTGGCTAATATGGAACCAGCTTTTTGGGAGTATCAAGGCATAGATTGTTTCTCAGGTAAAGACTGGGGAGAAGGTCCTGTGGCACCAGCCAGCAGTGATCAGCAGCCGATCGAAGCAGTCGGCTCTCATAGTAATTTTTGATGGAAAATCCAATTGATGGAACTGATGGAAAATTAGGACGTGGGTTTGTGTCGGCCGATAAATTAGAAGAAGTGGACATTGGAGATGGTGACAAGCCAAGGCCGACATTTATCAGTGCTAACTTGGATTCGGTTTTCAAAGAAAAGTTGGTGACGTTGTTAAAGGAATACAAGGACTGCTTTGCTTGGGATTATTCGGAGATGCCCGGTCTAGACCGTTCTATTGTTGAACATCGGTTGCCAATCAAACCTGGATACAGGCCTTACAAGCAACCACCCCGAAAAATCTACAAGGAAGAAGTGTTGGCCGATGTGAAAAAGGAGATTGAAAGATTACTAGATGCAAATTTCATTCGGCCATGTAAATATGCGGATTGGATCTCTAATATTGTTCCTGTCTATAAGAAAAATGGAAAGATGAGGGTTTGCATAGATTTTAGAGACCTAAACAAGGCTACACCCATGGATGGATATCCAATGCCTATTGCTGATTCATTGGTTGATGCTGCTGCTGGATACAAAGTGCTCAGTTTCATGGACGGTAACGCAGGATACAATCAGATTTATATGGCATTGGAAGATATAGTAAAGACAGCTTTCAGGTGTCCTGGACACATAGGGTTGTTTGAGTGGGTTGTCATGACCTTTGGATTGAAAAATGCCGGTGCAACTTATCAAAGGGCTATGAATTATATTTTTCATGAGTTGATCGGCAAGATTGTGGAAATATATATTGATGATGTGGTGATCAAGTCATTAGATCATGAGTCTCATTTGGCCGACATAAGGAAAACTCTAGAATGCACCAGGAAACATGGGCTTAAGATGAACCCGAACAAGTGTGCTTTTGGAGTTTCGGCTGGAGAGTTTCTGGGATTTTTGATACATGAAGGAGGAATAGGAGTTGGTAAGAAAAGCATGAAGGCAATTGATGAAATTGTTCCTCCAACTAATCTTAAAGAGCTACAATCACTACTTGGCAAGATAAATTTTGTGAGAAGATTCATATCAAACTTGTCACAAAAGGTGTTGCCCTTTTCCTCACTATTAAAAATAAAAAGGGATCAAAAGTTTGTATGGGGTGACGAACAACAGAAGGCTTTTGATGAAATAAAGGAGTACATGAAGAAGCCACCAGTATTGGTGCCTCCACAATTGAACAAGCCTTTTAAGTTGTACGTGGCGGCCGATGCCCAAACTATTGGATCGGCCCTCATTCAAGAATTTGAAGGGAAGGAAAGAGTGGTTGCATACCTTAGCCGAAAGTTATTAGATCCAGAGACAAGGTATTCGGCTATAGAGAAGCTTTGCTTATGTGTTTACTACTCCTGTACAAAATTTCGGCACTATTTACTACATGCCGAATGCATTGTGTATTCAAAGTTTGATGTGATAAAACACATGTTGTCTATGCCAATTTTGAACGGAAGGATTGGCAAATGGATTTTAGCTTTGTCTGAATTTGAATTAAGATTTGAATCGGCAAAGGCTGTTAAGGGACAGATTATTGCCGATTTCATTACTGAACATCATGATACATCGATAAATTTGCTTAACATTGTTCCTTGGGTGTTATTCTTCGATGGATCTTCATGCAACAAGGGTGGTGGAGCAGGTATCTTATTAATTGCACCCAAAGGAGAAACATTTGAGTTTGCTGTTCCTATTCAATCTGCTGTTACTAACAATCAAGCTGAGTATGAGGCATTGCTCAAAGGGCTCCAATATTTGAAAGAAGCAAAGGCCATTGCGGTTGAAATTTTTGGAGATTCAGAATTGGTCATAAAGCAATTGAATGGTGAATATGAGTGCAAAAGTGATACCTTGAGGAATTACTATGAAGAATGCAAAGAAATATTGAAGAGCTTTCGGTCAGTAATTCTACAACACATTCCTAGAGGGGATAATGGAGAAGCAAATAGATTGGCCCAAAGTGCATCAGGTTATAAAGAGCTTCGAGAAGTTTTTGCTAATGATGTATATGCATTCGGGAATAATCTGGCAGAAGATGATTGGAGAAAAGAGATTGCCGATTATCTGGAGAATCCGTCCCGAAAGGTTTCTAGAAAGCTCAGGTATAAAGCTTTAAAGTTTGTTCTTCTTAATGATAATTTGTATTATAAATCCCTGGATGGAGTGCTATTACATTGCTTAAATCGTGAAGAAGCAAAAAGGCTGATGAGTGAAGTACATGATGGGTTGTGTGGAGCACATCAATCGGCCTACCGAATGAAGTGGGTTATTAGAAGAACTGGATATTACTGGCCGACAATGCTGGAAGATTGTTTTGAATATTATAAAGGATGTCAAGACTGTCAGAAATTTGGAAACATTCAGAGAGTTCCGGCATCGGTTTTGAATCCCATTGTCAAGCCGTGGCCATTCAGAGGATGGGGAATAGATTTGATTGGCCAAATAAATCCTTCATCTAGCAAGGGGCATAAGTTTGTGCTTTTGGCAACTGATTATTTTACCAAGTGGGTTGAGGCAATTCCATTAAAGAAGGTGACGTCGGAGAATATGGTTGAATTTGTTAAAGAGCACATCATTTACAGATTCGGGATTCCTCAGACAATCACCACTGATCAAGGGACTCAATTTACATCTTCAGAATTCAGAGATTTTGCTGAAAGTATGGGCATCAAATTATTGAATTCTTCTCCTTATTATGCCCAAGCTAATGGTCAGGCAGAGGCTTCTAACAAGATTATGATTAAAATTATACAGAAGAAGATTGATCAGAAGCCGAGAAAGTGGCACTCGGTACTCAGTGAGGCTTTATGGGCTTACCGAATGGCTCCACATGGGGCTACACAGACGTCTCCCTATGAGTTGGTGTATGGGCATCATGCTATCTTGCCATGGGAAATACAATTAGACTCAAGGAGAATAAAGTTGCAAAAGGATTTAAGTTCTAAAGATTATAAAGATTTAATGATGGATGAATTAGAAGATTTGCATATGATTCGTCTCAGGGCTTTGGAGAATATTGAGAAGAACAAAATGCGAGTTGCTAAGTATTACAATAAGAAGGTGAAAGTTAAGCAATTTACAGAAGGTGATTTAGTCTGGAAAGCGATATTGCCGATTGGAACCAAATATGCAGCATTCGGCAAGTGGTCTCCAAATTGGGAAGGTCCTTTCAGAGTGGTTAGATGCGTGCCTGGAAATACATATATTTTGAGGACATTATTGGGAGAAGAATTTGCTTCTGCTATAAATGGAAGATATTTGAAGAGGTATTATCCCAGTGTTGAAATCGATCGGTGATTGATATATTAATTTGCCGAACAGCCGATTTTCGGGAAGAAATCGCCTTCAGAACAAATGTTGACAGAAAAGGAAAATGGCCAGTACTGAATGTATTGCCCTTAGCACAAAAATATACTACATCAGATGTTCATGCAAGATCACAAAAGATAAGTTTTATTGCCGAAATTCCATAAATCCCTAGTACAAACTAATGGAATAGCTTGTTCAAAACGGACTGAGGATGAATGGAATCGGCAATGATGGCGCCATGAGCATCAAGGCGATCTATGGAGGCCTCGATGTCATCGATCTCCTCCGGGTTACCATTAGCAAAGCCAGTTGGTAGCCTGGAGTAGTCGATGTTGGTATGCGTCGACATGGCAACTAGGCCTGCGGCAGTGCCCAGACGGATGCCGTGCGAGGCCACCTCATCGATACGGCCCGCCACCGCACCGAGGCGAGCTTCTGGTGTGTCCCCAGGAGCATTCACCTTGTTCGCCAGCTCATTCACCAGCGCCTTCAGTCGGTCGAGTTCAGCATCACGCGCTGCAAATTTACAAAAGGGGCAGCAGAGTAATATCAGTTGGGGGACAAGATTGAGATTGAGCAGATAGCAGGACTCACCGTCAATGACTTCGAGCAGTTGCTTGCGCTCGTGCTGCCATTCGAGGTCAGCGATCCCGGCTTGCTTGGAGATAGCCTCCAGTTCGCGACGAGAGTCATCGCGCTCCGCCTTGAATCGGCGAGCATCGCCGTCCGTATAGCGGTAGTCGTCCGATTCGAGAGATCGATTGGACGAACTCGAAGATGCCGCAGGAGCGGCGGCTGGAGCTGCGACTAGCGCACCAGCGCCGGCAATCCATTGGATTACCCTGAAAGAACAAAGAGATTCGTCAAGAAAGAAGGAGGAAATCTCGAGAAGGACAGAGAGAAGCAAGCAGCTACTCACCTGCGGCGAGCGCCGGCACGACTTCCTTCGGCCTCATCGGCGGCCGGGCGCCTCCTGTTGTTGTCGGCCATTAGAAGTTCCTTGGAAATACTGTGGATTGGGGAAAGAATGGCTTAGGCCGGCAAGAACTTGGAAGGCGAAGAACTTGGTGAAGAAACTGTGGGCTGCTTGGGTGTTTATTTATAGAACCCGCAGAGAAAATCATGGCCAAAGATCGTGGCACGTATTCCGAAGAGTTCGGAAGGTGGAAAGGATTTTCCAGCCGATCGGTTCTCATGTCGTTTGGGATTCTTATCGAGTCGTATTCGGCTTTGACTGGATGGGATTCGGCTATGTCATAGTTGAAGCGTTTTCGGGTCTAAGTACTATTATGGCCAACTTTGCCGAATGAAGGAAAAACAGAGTTAAAAGGATGACAAGATTACAGGGTTAATAAAACATTCGGCTATCAAACATAATTCACACACCCAAGAACTTTGAGATTACATTTTTGGCATTCGATATCATATTGCTAATGTTCTCTAATAAGTTTTTATCAGCTTCTTGGGTTCTGGTCAGAGCAGCCAGCTTCGCCTTGAGTTGTTTGTCTTCGTTCAGAGCTGCTAAGGCTTCCTTTCGCCTTCTCTCTGTTAACTTGGGAAGCTCGATTATCTTCTTCTTGTCAGCTTCAATTTCGGCCGATAAATTTCTCAATTCGGCTTCAAGTGCAGCTTTTCTGATCTCCTTCATTTCAAGTTCAGATTCCAGCTTGGTCAATAATTCCTTATCATTCTGGACTTGAGTATGCAGGTCTTTTACAGATTGCTTGACCAAAGTTCTCCTTTGCTCCAAGGCTGGTTGAGCCGATTGATTCTTCAGAGCTTGCTTCACTGCGATAAAATGATCATCCAATCTGGAGATTGGATCTAAAGAAGTTTTGAGATCGGCAGGAAGGTTTTGGTCAAATGATTCAAGCAAATCTCTTAAAAGATCAGCATGGGTAACTTGTTCCCGAGTGTCCTTATGCAGAAAAAAGAGGATTTCCTTCAATTTTGCTTGGTTCTCCTCTGACAAAGTTTGATCAGAAGAGGTTTCTTCTCCTTGTTCGGCAACTAAATCATCCACAGCAAATGAATAGCTGGGTGAAGAAGTGGTTTTCTCCTGAAAGAAGATTATGCCGAATTATTGATGATTCATTGAATAAAGAACTGGAAGACTGAGTAATTATCTCTACCTCATTCCTGGTCTCTTGGATGGAAAGAGAGGGCAGCTCGAGCTCAGGCAAAGATTCTTGTATGTCATGCTGAGGAGAGCTTGGAAGATCCGTTGGTAGAGAAGAGGCTTCTAGTTGAGGAACATCAGGAGAAGCTGAAGCTAGTTCTTGAGGACTCTCCGAAATTGGGTCTATTGAAATTTGCTCTGAAACTGAAAATGAATAAATGCCGATGGAGAGGAACTTTAGAGACAAAAATGTGAGAAAATTTTACCAATCATTGAAGCATCGGCAGGACCTGTACTGATTGCTAGCTGTTGTTCTTTGGACTGAAATCAAAAAGAAATAAAGCTGAGCAAAAAACACCAAAAGCATTATAGTCAAAGAAAAAGGACTCTGACCTTGATTTTGCTACTTGTTCTTTTCTTCTTTGCAACCGAAGGAACAGCTATAAGGAGGGTTTTCCTCTTGACAGATGATGGTCTAGTGAGTATTGGATCTGAAGAAGCTTGTCTAGCCATCAGGTGAGCCAAGGTAGGGGATTGGTGCCCCAAAGCAGAGATTGGGCCTGCAGTTTTGTATAAAATTACCCTGGCAAGAGGGGCAGGTGTTATGTCCTGCAAAATGATAGAGTCAGAATCAATTGGGGCTAATGTTGTTAAGACAGATAAAGGAATAAGCATATTACCTCTGCAGTTGGCTGATAATCAGGCATTAATTCGAGACAGAAGGGATGAATTGGCATGTTGAAGATATGATCATGGAATTCTTGCCACCAGAGAGTGAAGGAAGGATGAGCAGATGTTATTAGCACAAAAGGATCAGGTGCATAAATAGTTCCACAGCATTTATAGTTGAAAATCCTTCTTGTTTCTGTGAAATCCTTGATTATCTCCCTAGGCCTGAGGAATTCATGGAGGAATAGTCTAGGGGGCACTTGGCCACATCCCAACTGTCTAGCCATCATGTTTGGCTGATAATATTCATAAGTGCTTTGGACTAGCCTCCCTCCACAGAATTCGGTTGGCAGGATGCAGGGCTGGATAAAAGCATTAAAAATTGCTACAGATTGTACATCAGTGCATCCAGTCTCAAAGCTGAATTCGCAAGGGAGAGTAAGATTGTCATTGCCCGAATAAGGGAACCAAAGAGGATTGGCAAAACCTCTGAAGAAGAGCTCAAACAGTTCACCAATGTTTTTGTTGATAAGCACAGTGGAGGCAGCTTCTCCATAAGTTTGACAACCTTTGGTTCTCCGGGTTTCTCCTTCTTTATAATTGATTGAAGGGAAGTCTCGGCTGTTGAGATCCATAGCAACAATTTGATGCATGTATAATTGCAGCCACATTTGGACAAACCACCAGGGACCATTGACACAGGGGATCTTCTTGCTAGTGTGCATCAGGTGGGTGGTTTGGTTGAGCATATGATAGACGCTTCCCAGGAGGTATTTCCCAAGTGGGATGACTTTTCCAGCAGCCAGCTCTTCAGCCATCACAATGTGATTCAAGGTTGGCTCATTGGCTTTGCCACAAAAGACTGATCTGCATAGCCACATATTCAGGAAGGCCCTGTATTCAACATCGGTCAGAGGGCCATCAGACATATGATTCTGAATATATCTCTTATATCCAACCCCTGTTTTCACTCCTGTCTGCTTGGAGGAACCTTTATGATCATATGGGTGTACAGTTCCTGTAACATTCAGGCCGGTCATCATGTAGACATCGGCCAAAGTAGGAGACATTGGGCCATGACCAAAAAGAAAGGTATTTGTACCATTGGACCAAAAGTGGCAAGCTGCGATCAGGAGGTTCTCATTCTTTGGTGTTTCAGCTAATGACAGCTCCAGACAATGAGAAATACGCAAATGATCCCAATTCTGTGTTTGAGGGCTTTTATCATCAGACATCCTTTTATACCAGTTTCTCCATCCGGCGATTGGGGGCAAAGGCCAGTTCTTGAAAGCGTCTTGCCATTCATGAGGTTTTGTCAGTGAAATCTTAAAAGGAATCCGCTGAGATTCGGCCGCAATGATTTCAGAAGGATCTAAATCTCCTACGGGACCGAGGAAATAGGATGGAGATTTTTCCTCAACAGGGATGAGGATTTCGGCAGCCAGGGCCTATCAAGAATGAAAGGAGATAAGAAGAAATTTAAAATGCAAATCGAAAGAAGACTGCCGAACATGCTTGAGGGGATTGAAGTTTACCTGGAGAGCAAGATCTTGGTCCGCCATTTGAAGGTTGGATCTTGGAAGACGACGACTTAGGGTTCGGATCCGGATGAGAGCTCTGAAGATTCGGAAGGAGAAGCGGGTGCCGAACAGAACCAACTTGGAAATGTTAGGTGCTTTTGGTCAATTCCGAGATAAAAGTTACCTCTTATCCCGAAATTGAAGGGGCATGTGTTGACACCAAAAATTGGCACCAGGAAGAGGCTGACATGTGGGCCGGATTTGGTAGAAGGATGCCATTCGGCTAAAAAGGTTTTTTCTGAAGCATTCGGCAAAGATGCTCTGCGGTCGGGAACGCGTCGCCGTTCGGCTGAAACGTTCGGCAGAGATACTCTGTGGTCGGGAATGCGTCATCATTCGGCAGAGGCATTGTTCCGCAGGCGAAGAGTGGTAGTATTCGGGAAGACGTGATGACGTGGATCAACATAAGGAAAAGGCCGGTTCGAACAAGGAAAGCAATATGGGCACGAAGATTCGTCATTTATTTTTAGAAACAAGTGTTGTAGTCGTGTCCGACTAGGAGTTGTATCAAGACCTGGGTATAAATATAAACCCATGGCAGCTGTAAAAGAAATAGAATCAATCATACAACAAACCGGCCCCGTGCCAACATCGAGTCCTTTAGTCGAGTCGTCGAGTTCTTCGAGAGGAGTCATCGATCCGTCGACCTCCGTAAGTACCGGCAACCTTGTATCATGCTTAGTATCATGCGGTGGATTTAAGCTTTGATGCAAGTAGTCTTGTTACCATGCTTAGTATCATCCGGTGGATTTAAGTTATGGTCTCAAGAAGGTTCCTCTGTTAGGTCATGAGCCATGCGGTGGGCTAAGATCTAGTATGGACCAAGTTATCGGCTCTGTTAGATTTTGGCAAGATCTAACGGATTCATTAAGTTACCCCGTGTTGCTCTGTTTTTACTATGTGTTTAATTCATGCAACACACCTTTGCCCAATCTAGATCGGCTAGAATCGGCTTTGCTTCATGACATGACGACTTATCCCCTCACAGCCGAATCCGAAACCGATCTAGGTTGCTACGTGTCGCGGGTTCAAGCTTGTCAGCATCGTGTAGATCTTGACAGAACCGGGTATCATGCGGTAGATGCAGGTTTTTTGGGTCGTCTTAGAGCTAATCATCCGGTGGATTAGAATTCGATTCGATCTGATAGATTTATCTTTACCGATTAGGCTTGTTCCTTCGCCATGGATCCCGATTCGGCTAAATAGCCGTATTCGGCAGTGCTCTCATGAGTGAACTTGTGTTCGTGGGTTTGCATTGGACAATGAATGCTTTTAGCCTTTCACGATTAGATTGTATCATGCGGTGGATTGATCTAATCTGATTGGTGGTGTGGCTTCAAACGAGTTGTATCATGCGGTGGATTAACTCGTTCGTTGTCATGCTTGACGGGTGCTGCTTTCGGCCTATGCATTCTTGTTTTTTCAATGTAAATTCGTGACTGTGTTGTGGGTTCGTAACTAAACATTGAGTGCTTTTAGCTTTTCATGATTAGATTGTATCATGCGGTGGATTAATCTAATCTGATTAGTGGCGTGGTTACAAACAAGTCGTATCATGCGGTGGATTAACTTGTTTTGTTATCATGCTTGACGGGTGCTGCTTTCGGCCTATGCATTCTTTGTTTACTGCGAATTTATGATCATGTTTCACCCTTTTATTTATTTATCATGCTCTGTTTCTCGTTAATCGGCTATGAGTACGTGTTCATTCGGTTGAAAGCCGATCTTTCGTCATGCTTACGTCACGCATTCGGCAGTGCGCTCCTTGCGTGCCTTGCCGATTGCCGAATGAGGTTTTAACTGCCGACAGATAGCTTCCCTGTAGCTATATGTCTCTCAAGATTGGCTTCAACGCCGCAAATATGGAACTGTCTGGTCTCACCCGGCACGTTCCAGGTTTTAATCTAAACGTTTTTATCCCTTTGTTAGTTTTCAGGCAAACTGACTGGCACGCTTCCGGATTCGAAAGCCCGGGCCACGTTTGAAGCCAGCTTTGTTCGGCTTGCTGTGTGCTTGGCGTGAGGTGCGGATTTTACGTCAACACAGCCTGCGTAGTTTTGCGCGTTAGCCCTCGTATTTATACTGTTAATTACGTATAGGTCCTTGGTTTTTCACAAATAAGCCCTTGAAAGTTTCAGAAACTTGCCAGCAAGTCCCTGGATCTTAAAAACCTCATAACTTTCACGTTTTAGCTCCGATTTGCGTGATTTTTGCGCTCATGTGTTCGTAGCGAAGCGTAGATTATTTCTAGCTCCTGTTTTTGTACTGTTTTCACTGTTTGGTGTACTGTTCTAATAGTATTACTTTTGTTTGTATGTAATGATTGCTTTGGATGCGTGCGTGATGATCGTGTCCAGTCGGTGAGCCCGTAGCGTTGGACTTCGAGTACGTTGAGGACGTGCCGGAGCAGGATTTGCAGCAGCAGCCGTACTCCGAGGAAGGCAAGTTATAGCACGGACAATCCTTGCTACCTATCTCACTTTTAATACACTGTTCATTACATACGCATGTGTCTAATATTGTTTACCATTAAGGTTATTCCTAGCATTTATTTCCCTGTCCTTGTATTCCTATGGGTTTTTGCATATGGGTAGTATTTTGCTAGGCGCAGCTACTGTCACCATTATTTTAACTGTTAAACTTGTATTAATGGTCCACTTCAACGTAATGTTAAAACTTGCTTTTTAGCAACATGGATTAGGGAGTTAGGGCATGTGCTGTGTGCTTTGCTCTAATGTCTCCCTCTAAGGACCGGTTCTTAAAGCGGCAACCCAGGAGCCTGTCGCCACCGCCGGAACTATAATGGCTCTGGTCTTGGTCAAGTAGCTTGTACGTCTCTAGCTTGGCAGTAGTTACCGAGGGGCCAACGGCGTTGTGGGAGGTACGGTGCTGGGTGTTCTCCGATTCCACCGAAGACGGTAGCCCCGTCGGCTAGGTCACGTTAGACCCAGTCCCGTGTAGGAGTCTCAGCGATTGAGAACTCTGCACGTTGCGCGGTATGGGTGCGATACCCGCGCTCCGGACGCCATCGACCCCCTCACGGTGTGACTCCGTGGGCGTACGTCGATCTCGGTGCCTAAGTTTTCACCGCCGTATAGTACTCCAGCGGCTACTGACTTGTTAGGGTGTCTTGTGAAAGCCTCGTAGCGTCCCTATGCAATCACACCTCGGAAGTGTTGATGTGCGTGGTTGGGTGCAAAGTTCCTTTGAACTTTTACGCGACTGGTGGGTAAATGGCGAAACCTCTGCAGAGTGTACGATCTATCATGATAGCCTTGCTCAGGGTCACGAGCGGCCTGGATCCTTTTTGATTAGAATATGATATTTATTCATGCTTAATGTCACTTACACTATTAATTGGGTTACAACCGGGTTCTCATTCACTTGTAGTAACTTGGATAAAGTTAAAACGAACCAACTAAAACTGCTAATGCAGTTAAGCCAGTGTCTAGCCCTTTTTGAGCCTTCATAACCCGTGCTATACTTGCTAAGTAATTTCCATTAGTTACACTTGTTGTTATTACTATTTTTGGGCAAAATCCCGGACGGGTAACAGATTGGAGCCAGCCCGAGTATGCTGTGGAGTTTCCGGAGGATTTGCCGTACTTCTGAGTTGGCGTTCCCCCAGTCAGAGTCCCTGTGGGATGGCGGCTACGCTTAGAGAGACGTATTAGTCTTCCGCTGTCCATGTATTTCATTTATGCAAAACTCTGATGTAATCGCTACGTTATGACGAGAATTAAGCATTGTACTCTGATTTTTACCATATTTGTTCGCTATATGTGTCTGTGGACTTTCTGGTCACACATATGGCCACATTCGGGTTTTGTGTAAATCCGGGTGTGACATCTATGGACCCGATATGTTGGTCCTCTATCAGGGTGGATAGAAAAAATTTAGAAGAAAATTTACTTTAATCCTACTGGATCCTTATATTATAATTATAGTATATAGATAGACTGCGTAGATGCACGTGCCCTACACACATATCTTACTTAATTATCGTGCATAATTACCATGTATATATAGTGATTACGACATATGCACTCTACACTATAGGCAAGAGTGAATGAGAGAAACTCCAAAAAATCTCCCGCTTTATAGTATAATATAGTATAGGTCTATGGAATAGATATAAATAGATCGATATAATGTTATGTAAATTACTATTGTATCAGCCCATGTGCTGGTTCACTAACAAGTTGGGGCACAGCCCAAGCATCAGTATCAGCCCATATGCTGGTCCACTGACAAGTTGGAGTACGGCCCAAGCCTATTAATACTTGGGCCCATTTCTGCCTTTTCTGGCCTCCCCTTACTGACTAAATACTTCGTTTGTTCATGTTTGTAAGGCGTAGTCACACTTTTGGCACAGTCTTACTGTTTATTTATCTTATATTATATTATTTATTTTTATAAATTATGATCATTGGAAATTACATTTAACTACAAATCCAACCATTGAAAATTTACATCATAAAAGATAAAAATTACTGATCAAAGATTGTAAGGTTGAATATTGATATGCGTGTGTTCCTTACAAACAAGTCCTCTATTATTTTAAGATACCTTCTTTTCTTGGGTGATGGAAAGAAATTTTTTGGCGAAATATGGACTCAAATTTGGGTGGACATGTTCCACAAGAAATATAACCAACTACACTTTGTAGATGATCCTTCTATTTATCCTTGACGCCTTTGCATGGAATTATGGTTTTGTTCTTTATATATGCATTCAGAAAACTTGAGCACACAATGATGGATATATTTGAGGAATTTAGAATGTCATGTTCAGTATTTTAAGCATGGTTATGCACGTACTTATCTTGATTCGAGGAAAATCATAAATCCAATCCATCAATTTTAAAAGAATTAGTTCAATTTTTTTTATTTTCAAAATGTGTATTGAGTTTGTAACACCCAAAATGCTCAATTTTAAAATTTTTGGCAATTAATTAATTATTTAATGCTTTCACCTGTTTTATTAAGGCTAAATAATAATTTTCCGAATTTAAAATCAAATATAAGTGATAGAAACATTTATTGTTGCATTCATGCTGCTGCATTTATTTTTGTATTGCTTGTGATTCAAACAAGAATTTAAATTTATTTAAATTCAAATTTGAATCACTTTGTTTGGAGCTCTAGAAAAGTTTTTAAGCCCCTAGTTCACTTTTGCTCCCTGAACTTAATTCCCAAGTCCACTATGCACCCCCCTCAACTCTTTCCCGGCCCAGCCCAGCAGCCCCACAGCTCCGCTTCCGGCCCGTCCCCTTCTCTTTCTCTTTTTCCTCCCCCGGCCCATTTCTCCCGCGGCCCAACTCCAGCGCCCGGCCCAGCTCTCCCGCGCGCGCTTCTCTCCCTCCCTCTGCTCGCCCGGTCCCACTCGCCGGTTCCCGTCTCCCCCACCGACAGCCGGTCCCACCTGTCATCCCCCCCCTCTCCCCCTTTCCTTTCCTCCCTCGCCGGTAATGGCGCAGCCGTGCTGCGTTACTGCGGCAGGGCCCGCACGCCGAGAATCTCGCCCTCGGCCTACTTAATTGGGCTCCCCCAACACCGCCCCACCCCTACCTTCGCCCACAGCCCGCCCTAGCGCCGCCACCGCTCGCCATCGCCGTTCCCGAGCCGCCGAGCAGTGCGCCGCCGCTCACCGCCGTTCTCGACGCCCTGGTGCTCCATCGCCCCGCCTGAGGTCCGGAGCAGCGTCACCGAGCCACGAGGAGCACACCGAGCTTCCCCGAGCCCCTTCTCGAGCACCGGAGCCCCTTCGCCGACGAGCACCGACGCCGAGCGCCGCCCCTCGCCGTCGACCCGTCGCCCCACAGCCTCTCCGACCAATTCTTCGCACCAGGAGCACCCCTGGGAGGTAATCCAGCTTCCCAGCTCCTCAATTTGCGCGATAGAGCACCGTAGCATCCAACCCCGCGGTCGCCGACGAGTTCCTCCGCCGGTCACCGTCGTTCACCCCCGTCCCTTGCCCAACACTTCACTTGAACACCACCAGTGCACTCCCTGTCGCACGCAGAAGCTCCAGCACCTAAAACCGACCCAAACACACCCTGGAAACCCCTCCCCGCGGCTCACCGGAGCTCCGCTCCGCCGCGCACAGCCGTCCGGCCATCTCGTCGGCCGACCCGCGTCTTAAACCCCCCAGGCCGACTCGCCTTGATCCCCTGAAGCCATAGGTCTAGACCTTGTTCAAAACCGAGCCTCGTAGCGCGAGATATTGCCAAGTCCGGCGAAGTTCGCCGTCGGCCGGGCCGGCGCCGCCGCGCGCTCGTCTTCCCCGGCGAGCTCTCGCCCAGAGCCATTCGATCCGGAATCAGCGGCCACGATTAGAAGGCCGCGTACCCCTTCGCGTTTTAAATCTGAGCCGTCCGATCCAGATCCGACGGCCGCGTACCGGTCAACTCCGGTCAGCGCTGGCAAAAGTGTTAAAGAGCCCCTGGACTTTCTGGAATTTATTTCTAGGTCCATTTCCAGTTTAAAAATAAATCAGAAAAATCCAGTTTTATTCATTTATGCCCCCGAATCTTAGAAACGCTATAACTTTCTCGTTTTAGCTCCGTTTTGCGTGATTTTCGCGCTCACGTGTTCGTAGCGACGCGTAGAATATTTCTAGCTCCTGTTTTTGTACTGTTTTTACTGTTTGGTGTACTGTTCTAATAGAATTACTATTGCTTGCATGTGATGATTGTCTTGGAATGCGTGCGTGATGATCGTGTCCAGTCGGTGAGCCCGTAGCGTTGGACTACGAGTACGTTGAGGACGTGCCGGAGCAGGATTTTCAGCAGCAGCCTTACTCCGAGGAAGGCAAGTTATAGCACGGACAATCCTTGCTACCTATCTCACTTTTAATACACTGTTCTTTACATACGCATGTGTCTAATACTGTTTACCATTAAGGTTATTTCCTAGCATTTATTTCCCTGTCCTTGTTTTCCTATGGGTTTATGCATTTGGGTAGTATTTTGCTAGGCGCAATTACTGTCACCTTTACTTAATTGTTAATATTGACTTAATGGTCCACTTCAACATTAATGATAAAACTTGCTTTTTAGCAACTTGGACTAGGGGGCTAGAGCATGTGCTGTGTGCTTTGCTCTAGTGTCTCCCTCTAAGGACCGGTTCTTAAAGCGGCAACCCAGGAGCCTGTCGCCACCGCCGGAACTATATGGGCTCTGGTCTTGGTCAAGTAGCTTGTACGTCTCTAGCTTGGCAGTAGTTACCGAGTGGCCTACGGCGTTGTGGGAGGCAAAGCACGGGGTGATTTCGGATTCCACCGAGGACGGTAGCCCCGTCGGCTAGGTCCCGTTAGACCCAGTCCCGTGTTGGGAGCCCCCGTGAGTGCGGGAGCTCCGCACGTTGCACCATTTACTTTCTTGTTGGCATGATTTGCCGGTGCGTGGATGCCATTGACCCCCTCACGTTGCGCCCTGAGGGTCAGTCAATCTCGGTGCCTAGGTTCTCACCACTTTGTAGTACTCCAGCGGCTACTGTCTTGTTAGGGTGTCTTGTGAAAGCCTCGTAGCGTCCCTATGCAGTCACACCTCGGAAGTGTTGATGTGCGTGGTTGGGTGCAAAGTTCTTTTGAACTTTTACGCGACTGGTGGGTAAAGGGCGAAACCTCTGCAGAGTGTACGATCTATCATGATAGCCTTGCTCAGGGTCACGAGCGGCCTGGATCCTTTTTGATTAGAATATGGTATTTATTCCTGTTTAATGTCACTTACACTATTTAATTGGGTTACAACTGGGATCTCATTCACTTGTAGTAACTTGGATAAAGTTAAAACGAACCAACTAAAAGTGCTAATGCAGTTAAGCCAGTGTCGAGCCTTTTTGAGCCTCCATAACCCGTGCTATACTTGCTAAGTAATTCTGTTACTTACACTTGCTATTATTATCATTTTGGGCAAAATCCCGGATGGGTAACAGATTGGAGTCAGGCTGATTATGCTGTGGAGTTTCCGGAGGATTTGCCGTACTTCTGAGTTGGCGTTCCCCCAGTCAGAGTCCCTGTGGGATTGCGGCTACGCTTAGAGAGATGTATTAGTCTTCCGCTGTCCATGTATTTCATTTATGCCAAACTCTGATGTATTCGCTACTCTATGTTGAATAATGAAGCATTGTACTCTGATTTTTACCATATTTGTTCGCTATATGTGTCGGTGGACTTCCTGGGCACACATATGGCCGCATTCGGGTTTTGTGTAAATCCGGGTGTGACAGATTGGTATCAGAGCCATGCTGACTGTAGGAACGCAGCCCAGATAGTACGGTTGACAAATTGCTAGGAGACCCCCAGGTTTTAAAAATTTTAAAAAAAAAATCTAACAGTCGAGTCTTGTGTGAATTTATGCCTTTACCTGCTTGTACTTATTGTTATTATGCATATGTTTGATTTGGTTCTTTGTAATGATTGTGATGGGCGTAGACTCCTGTCTGCGACCATCTAGATATAGGTATAAGGCTTAAGGACTTTATTGTTTAGATAGCAGGGGTTTATTTATTTTCTCTCGTACTAATCCTCTAATATCTAACCTTTGTGATTATAGATGGCTCACCCCGGGGGCAATGCGGGCGGACAGCCTCCGCACCAGAACCCACCCCCGAACATCAATCCGAACCATCAGATCCCCACCATTGAGCAGCTGATGTATGCTCAAGTTCAGATGATGCAGCAGATGGCAGAGACCATGAGGTTGATCCAGCAGGGCCAGCATCACCCCCAGGCAGCTGCACCGCCCAGAGACAAGAGGGGCGAGTTTCTGAAGGGACGCCCGCCGATTTTCAGCAAGGCCAGCGACCCCCTTGAGGCAGATGACTGGCTCAAGGCAGTTGAGAGGCAGTTGGACATCGCCCAGTGCGATGATAGAGAGAAGGTACTGTACGCCGGAGGACAGCTTCAGGGGCCGGCGTTGGACTGGTGGGATTCATACCAGTCTTCACGCCCGGCCGGTACTCAGATCACCTGGGAGCAGTTCCGCAGCAGCTTTCGTGCACACCACGTGCCGGAGGCTTTGATGGTCCTGAAGAAGAAGGAGTTCCTGGCTTTGAAGCAGGAAGGGATGAGTGTCACGGCTTACCGTGACAAGTTCGTTTCGTTGGCCCGTTATGCTCCAGAGGACGTGGCCACCGACCAGAAGAAGCAGGCCAGGTTCCGTGACGGTCTGCAGGATGCTCTCCAGTACCAGCTCATGTGCACCAAGTTCCCGACCTTTCACGAGCTGGTGGACGGCGCGCTGATGTTGGAGCACAAGCGCCGTGAGATGGAGGACAAGAAGAGGAAGCTTCAGGGACAGCAGGTGGGCAGCAGCAGTCGTCCACGCTTCACACCTCCCCAGAGTCAGCAGGTGGGAGGCCAGCAGCGCTTCCAGGGCCAGTCTGGGTTGCTTAGTCGTGGCCAGTACCAGCAGCAGCGTCCTCAGTTTCCCCGGGCGCCACAGCAGCAGCGTCCCCAGGGCCCGCCGCAGATGGGTCCAGTTCAGCGTCCCCAGGTGCCACCCAGACCAGTTCAGCGTCCGGGTCCAGTCAGTCCAGCAGTGACAGGACAGAGGTGCTTCCACTGTGACGAGCCGGGGCACTATGCCAACGCTTGTCCTCGCAGAGTTCAGGGTGTCCCTGGTCAGGGCAGCACTCAGAGAGTTGGGCAGCCGCAGGGTCAGCAGCAGGGAGGTCGTGCTCCGCAGATTCCTGTTCGGGGCAAGGTCAACCACACCAGTGCAGAGACAGCAGAGGCCTCTACAGATGTGGTCGTGGGTACGTTCCTCGTCAATTCAACCCCCGCCACTGTTTTATTTGATTCTGGAGCATCGCATGCTTTCATTTCTGCTGCTTTTGTAAAAAAGAACCTAGTAGCATTATTGCCTATGAAGAATGCTATGCTAGTGAGCTCACCAGGGGGAGAGCAGCGCGCCACTCTACGTTGCCCCAGTGTCACCCTCACCATAAGGGGGGTAGATTTCGAGGCGCGCCCGATAGTTCTGGAGACCCTTGGTTTTGATCTGATCTTGGGTATGAGCTGGATGACCAGATATGATGCAGTGATCAGGTGAGCTACGAGGACCATCCAGCTGACAGCAGAGTCCGGTGACAAGGTGGAGTATCAGGCAGCCAGTTCCTCAGAGCAAGGCCAAGCAAATCAAGCTGAAGGGACATTGATTGAAGATATCAGGGTGGTGAGCCAGTTCCCGGATGTGTTCCCTGACGAGTTGCCAGGTATGCCCCCAGAACGAGATGTTGAATTCGTTATTGAACTAAAACCTGGCACTGCGCCTATAGCCAAGAGGCCGTATAGGATGGGAGCGAAGGAGTTGGAGCAGCTCAAGAAGGAGTTGGACGAATTGTTAGCCAAGGGGTACATCCGTCCGAGTGCTTCGCCATGGGGAGCACCGGTATTGTTCGTCGACAAGAAGGATGGTTCGCAGAGGTTATGTGTGGATTATCGAGCCCTCAATGAAGTGACCATCAAGAACAAGTACCCGCTGCCGAGGATTGATGATCTGTTCGATCAGCTGAGAGGAGCCTGTGTGTTCTCCAAGATTGATCTTCGTTCAGGCTATTACCAGATGAGGATCCGTCCGTCAGATGTGCCTAAGACCGCTTTCACCACTCGGTACGGGTTGTATGAGTTCTTGGTCATGTCTTTTGGATTGACCAACGCTCCTGCATACTTCATGTACCTGATGAACAGCGTGTTCATGGATTATCTGGACAAGTTCGTGGTGGTATTCATTGATGACATCCTGATCTTCTCCAAGACTGAGGAAGAGCATGAAGAACATCTGAGATTGGTGCTGCAGAGACTCCGGGAGCATCAGTTGTATGCCAAGCTGAGCAAGTGTGAGTTCTGGCTGAAGGAAGTGGCATTTCTGGGACACGTGTTGTCCAATGGAGGAGTGGCAGTTGATCCGAAGAAAGTCAGCGATGTGTTGAGCTGGAATCCGCCACGGGATGTGAGCGAGATCAGGAGTTTCCTTGGGATGGCCGGTTATTACAGATGGTTCATTGAAGGATTCTCCAAGATCGCTAAGCCGCTGACTGCCTTGCTAGAGAAGAATGCCCCGTTCGTGTGGACAGAGGCATGCCAGGTCAGCTTCGAACAGTTGAAGAAGAGGTTGACTACAGCCCCAGTGCTAGTATTGCCAGATTTGGCTAAGAGTTTCTCTATCTACTGCGATGCATCCCGTCTAGGACTGGGTTGTGTCCTTATGCAGGAGGGCAGAGTCGTGTCGTATGCGTCCAGGCAGCTGAGGAAGCATGAGCAGAACTATCCGACGCACGACTTGGAGTTGGCAGCTGTTGTACATGCCCTGAAGATCTGGAGACATTACTTGATTGGGCACAGATGTGACATCTACACTGATCATAAGAGCCTCAAGTATGTTTTCACGCAGTCAGATCTGAACATGAGACAGCGCAGATGGTTAGAGCTGATCAAGGATTATGACCTGGAGATTCACTATCACCCAGGGAAGGCCAACTTGGTGGCAGATGCTCTGAGCAGGAGGAGTTATGTGAACAGGATCACTGGACACTGCTTGCCTGAGGAGCTCAGCAGAGAGTTTGAGCGGATGAGTCTGGGATTCGTCACCAGCATCACAGAGATGGCCGTAGAGCCCACACTCGAGCAGGAGATCCGGAGAGGTCAGCTACAGGATGAGAAGATCCGAGAGATTGTGGGGAATGTTGCATTGGGAAAGGCCCCTGGATTCCGAGTTGATGATCAGGGAACTCTGTGGCATGGAAAGAGGATATGTGTGCCGGAGATAGCGCAGATCAGGGAGATGATTCTGAGAGAGGCACATGACTCAGCTTATTCGATCCACCCGGGCAGCACTAAGATGTATCAGGACATCAAGGAGAGATTCTGGTGGTATGGACTGAAGCGTGATGTGGCGACTCACGTGGCATTGTGCGACACATGTCAGCGAGTCAAGGCAGAACATCAGAGGCCAGCTGGATTGCTTCAGCCGTTGAAGATCCCGGAGTGGAAATGGGAAGAAGTTGGCATGGACTTCATCACTGGTCTGCCCCGCACACAGAGAGGATTCGACTCCATTTGGGTGATTGTTGATCGTCTGACCAAGGTGGCCCACTTTCTGCCGGTGAAGACCACCTACACAGGCGCCAGACTAGCAGAGTTGTACATGGAGCGGATTGTGTGCTTACACGGGGTGCCGAAGAAGATTGTGTCAGATCGTGGTACTCAGTTCACCTCGCACTTCTGGCGGAAGTTGCATGAGTCCATGGACACGAAGCTGCATTTCAGCTCAGCTTATCACCCGCAGACAGATGGTCAGACAGAGCGGACCAATCAGATACTAGAGGACATGTTGAGAGCTTGTGCATTGCAGTATGGTGTCAGCTGGGATAAGAGTTTGCCGTATGCAGAGTTCTCCTACAATAACAGCTATCAGAAGAGTTTGCAGATGGCACCGTTCGAGGCATTGTATGGCAGGAAGTGCCGGACCCCATTGTTCTGGAACCAGACTGGAGAGAGTCAGGTCTTTGGTCCGGAGATACTCAGAGATGCAGAGCGGCAGGTGCAGGTGATCAGAGAGAACCTGAAGGTGGCCCAGTCTAGACAGAAGAGTTATGCAGATGTCAGACGGAGGGACCTCAGCTTCAGAGTTGATGATTTTGTGTACCTGAAGGTGTCACCCATGAGAGGTGTAAAGCGGTTCAATGTCAAGGGCAAGTTGGCACCTCGTTACATCGGACCGTTCAGGATACAGGAACGGATGGGCGAAGTGGCATACCGGCTAGATCTGCCTGAGAGATTAGCCGGAGTACATGATGTGTTCCATGTGTCCCAGTTGAAGAAGTGTTTGCGGGTGCCAGAAGAGCAGATCCCGATTGATGAATTGAATGTTCAGGAGGACCTCACATATGAGGAGTATCCGATCAGGATCTTGGAGGTGTCCGAGAGAGTGCTGAGGAACAAGACCATTCGGATGTGCAAAGTGCAGTGGAGCCGGCATTCAGAAGATGAAGCGACTTGGGAGCGGGAAGAAGATCTCAAGTCCGAGTACCCACAGCTCTTCGCTTCTACATCCGAATCTCGAGGACGAGATTCATCTTAAGGGGGGTAGGTTTGTAACACCCAAAATGCTCAATTTTAAAATTTTTGGCAATTAATTAATTATTTAATGCTTTCACCTGTTTTATTAAGGCTAAATAATAATTTTCCGAATTTAAAATCAAATATAAGTGATAGAAACATTTATTGTTGCATTCATGCTGCTGCATTTATTTTTGTATTGCTTGTGATTCAAACAAGAATTTAAATTTATTTAAATTCAAATTTGAATCACTTTGTTTGGAGCTCTAGAAAAGTTTTTAAGCCCCTAGTTCACTTTTGCTCCCTGAACTTAATTCCCAAGTCCACTATGCACCCCCCTCAACTCTTTCCCGGCCCAGCCCAGCAGCCCCACAGCTCCGCTTCCGGCCCGTCCCCTTCTCTTTCTCTTTTTCCTCCCCCGGCCCATTTCTCCCGCGGCCCAACTCCAGCGCCCGGCCCAGCTCTCCCGCGCGCGCTTCTCTCCCTCCCTCTGCTCGCCCGGTCCCACTCGCCGGTTCCCGTCTCCCCCACCGACAGCCGGTCCCACCTGTCATCCCCCCCCTCTCCCCCTTTCCTTTCCTCCCTCGCCGGTAATGGCGCAGCCGTGCTGCGTTACTGCGGCAGGGCCCGCACGCCGAGAATCTCGCCCTCGGCCTACTTAATTGGGCTCCCCCAACACCGCCCCACCCCTACCTTCGCCCACAGCCCGCCCTAGCGCCGCCACCGCTCGCCATCGCCGTTCCCGAGCCGCCGAGCAGTGCGCCGCCGCTCACCGCCGTTCTCGACGCCCTGGTGCTCCATCGCCCCGCCTGAGGTCCGGAGCAGCGTCACCGAGCCACGAGGAGCACACCGAGCTTCCCCGAGCCCCTTCTCGAGCACCGGAGCCCCTTCGCCGACGAGCACCGACGCCGAGCGCCGCCCCTCGCCGTCGACCCGTCGCCCCACAGCCTCTCCGACCAATTCTTCGCACCAGGAGCACCCCTGGGAGGTAATCCAGCTTCCCAGCTCCTCAATTTGCGCGATAGAGCACCGTAGCATCCAACCCCGCGGTCGCCGACGAGTTCCTCCGCCGGTCACCGTCGTTCACCCCCGTCCCTTGCCCAACACTTCACTTGAACACCACCAGTGCACTCCCTGTCGCACGCAGAAGCTCCAGCACCTAAAACCGACCCAAACACACCCTGGAAACCCCTCCCCGCGGCTCACCGGAGCTCCGCTCCGCCGCGCACAGCCGTCCGGCCATCTCGTCGGCCGACCCGCGTCTTAAACCCCCCAGGCCGACTCGCCTTGATCCCCTGAAGCCATAGGTCTAGACCTTGTTCAAAACCGAGCCTCGTAGCGCGAGATATTGCCAAGTCCGGCGAAGTTCGCCGTCGGCCGGGCCGGCGCCGCCGCGCGCTCGTCTTCCCCGGCGAGCTCTCGCCCAGAGCCATTCGATCCGGAATCAGCGGCCACGATTAGAAGGCCGCGTACCCCTTCGCGTTTTAAATCTGAGCCGTCCGATCCAGATCCGACGGCCGCGTACCGGTCAACTCCGGTCAGCGCTGGCAAAAGTGTTAAAGAGCCCCTGGACTTTCTGGAATTTATTTCTAGGTCCATTTCCAGTTTAAAAATAAATCAGAAAAATCCAGTTTTATTCATTTATGCCCCCGAATCTTAGAAACGCTATAACTTTCTCGTTTTAGCTCCGTTTTGCGTGATTTTCGCGCTCACGTGTTCGTAGCGACGCGTAGAATATTTCTAGCTCCTGTTTTTGTACTGTTTTTACTGTTTGGTGTACTGTTCTAATAGAATTACTATTGCTTGCATGTGATGATTGTCTTGGAATGCGTGCGTGATGATCGTGTCCAGTCGGTGAGCCCGTAGCGTTGGACTACGAGTACGTTGAGGACGTGCCGGAGCAGGATTTTCAGCAGCAGCCTTACTCCGAGGAAGGCAAGTTATAGCACGGACAATCCTTGCTACCTATCTCACTTTTAATACACTGTTCTTTACATACGCATGTGTCTAATACTGTTTACCATTAAGGTTATTTCCTAGCATTTATTTCCCTGTCCTTGTTTTCCTATGGGTTTATGCATTTGGGTAGTATTTTGCTAGGCGCAATTACTGTCACCTTTACTTAATTGTTAATATTGACTTAATGGTCCACTTCAACATTAATGATAAAACTTGCTTTTTAGCAACTTGGACTAGGGGGCTAGAGCATGTGCTGTGTGCTTTGCTCTAGTGTCTCCCTCTAAGGACCGGTTCTTAAAGCGGCAACCCAGGAGCCTGTCGCCACCGCCGGAACTATATGGGCTCTGGTCTTGGTCAAGTAGCTTGTACGTCTCTAGCTTGGCAGTAGTTACCGAGTGGCCTACGGCGTTGTGGGAGGCAAAGCACGGGGTGATTTCGGATTCCACCGAGGACGGTAGCCCCGTCGGCTAGGTCCCGTTAGACCCAGTCCCGTGTTGGGAGCCCCCGTGAGTGCGGGAGCTCCGCACGTTGCACCATTTACTTTCTTGTTGGCATGATTTGCCGGTGCGTGGATGCCATTGACCCCCTCACGTTGCGCCCTGAGGGTCAGTCAATCTCGGTGCCTAGGTTCTCACCACTTTGTAGTACTCCAGCGGCTACTGTCTTGTTAGGGTGTCTTGTGAAAGCCTCGTAGCGTCCCTATGCAGTCACACCTCGGAAGTGTTGATGTGCGTGGTTGGGTGCAAAGTTCTTTTGAACTTTTACGCGACTGGTGGGTAAAGGGCGAAACCTCTGCAGAGTGTACGATCTATCATGATAGCCTTGCTCAGGGTCACGAGCGGCCTGGATCCTTTTTTATTAGAATATGGTATTTATTCCTGTTTAATGTCACTTACACTATTTAATTGGGTTACAACTGGGATCTCATTCACTTGTAGTAACTTGGATAAAGTTAAAACGAACCAACTAAAAGTGCTAATGCAGTTAAGCCAGTGTCGAGCCTTTTTGAGCCTCCATAACCCGTGCTATACTTGCTAAGTAATTCTGTTACTTACACTTGCTATTATTATCATTTTGGGCAAAATCCCGGATGGGTAACAGATTGGAGTCAGGCTGATTATGCTGTGGAGTTTCCGGAGGATTTGCCGTACTTCTGAGTTGGCGTTCCCCCAGTCAGAGTCCCTGTGGGATTGCGGCTACGCTTAGAGAGATGTATTAGTCTTCCGTTGTCCATGTATTTCATTTATGTCAAACTCTGATGTATTCGCTACTCTATGTTGAATAATGAAGCATTGTACTCTGATTTTTACCATATTTGTTCGCTATATGTGTCGGTGGACTTCCTGGGCACACATATGGCCGCATTCGGGTTTTGTGTAAATCCGGGTGTGACAGAGTTGTTGATCTTTTCTCTAATATTTTTTATAGTGGGCGAAGAATAGAAAATCCACCTTGTTAAATGTACATGGTCTGACTAGTTTTTGTTGGCCCAGAAAGACGACAGCCCAGTGTGAAGTCAAACTAGCCTAGTGAACATGTCCCACTAATTGCGCATATCGAGAGGAATTAGCTGCAGCACACTGAAATATATTTTCTTTGCTATTGGATACAAGTTCTTTGTTGTAGGACAGCCAATTATTTTTTATTTTAGTGTTTCATGATAATTACTGCAAGGAGAGTATTAGAGTATAAGTAATAAATCGTCTGTTATTTCCCATCAGTTTATACTTTTGGGTGTAATTGATCAATGCATGGAACTCAATGATTAGTACTTCTAATCAAAAGTGTTGAGGCTTGAGATAATCGCATACATACATAGTGGACTGTTGATACTCACTGTACAATCGGCACCTATACCTAAGCTTTTCTATACACACTCAACAGCCCATCCACACCATGCATGTTAACGTCTATTACTCTGCTTGTTCCACAGAATCGGTAGTGCTGGAGCTCCTTGTTCCTAGCAACCAAAAAAACTTGTATCGTCAGCAAGATCACCTTTAAGTCTCTGGCCAATTTGCATTATATATTTCCTATGCTACTTGACCAAAAAAATTTATCATCAGGCCGATCATCGATGTGGTAATCTATCTAAACATATGTGATCCTTTGATGTCATACCTCCGAAAATAAAATCATTGTACATGTACCTTCAACATGCTATATTTTTTTCTAGGATCCGAACAATCAAATAAACAAGCAATTTTATTTCTATTATTCTCATACACGTGCCTAGGCGCATTTTTTATTAAGAGGAGGATCAGCTGCAATGCATCTGCCAACGTTGATATATAGTATAATTTTTTTCACAATTGCAGAAACCGAAGCATCGCAACAAAATGTGGTTCAAATCCTAGTTAATTTCCGAGTGAAAGCCAAATCCTAGTTGTTACTAATTTTGTTGAACCTAATTTACAAAGAAGATCTCGATCAGGCGTAGCGACTGAATTATGGATATGGTACTGCTGAGTCAGATTGGCAGAGTAGCTCTTACGGTCGTTACCTTAGCTTATGCTTTTGACGGTTCTGGAAGTGTGATCACCCGAGATTTCGAGTCATATACCAACTCGGTACTGCAACTGGAAAAGGATGTGTTCTTAGAAATATAAGCTATAGAGGAGTCTGAGATAAAGGTAACGTGCATGAACCTAATAAGAGGGGCATACGTACTTTGCACATTTCACGTTGTTTGTTGTACCGCCACTAGAGACAGACAGTATAGTCCCGAAGAAGGAGAGATTTTCAGTACCGCAATTCGGACATGGCCCCTGGATGTCCAGAAAACGTACTCATCAGTTATTTTCCCTCTACTGTAATATATGGAGTATGCCATAAATAATAATAGATATATGAACCAAAGAAAAGTACCTTCAGGATTAGGAAGTCCTGGACTATGGCTTTAGTCAACAATTGTGCTAAGAACAATATCAGTGGCAAAGCAGCAAACCATGTGAAAATGAAACCAAAAGGCTCTGGCAGCTGCACCATCATATATCCAAGAAGAACGCAAAGTTAACAAACGAAAATGGCGACCTCCAGCAATGACAATCATTTTCTCAGAGGAGCTTATACATGATATGTATGTGTATCTAAACTTGGCGAAGTCATGAAATCTATAGCGATAGACCTGAATTCAGCAACAAAACTTATTGCTCCATTTGATTATTTAGCAGATGTACTATAGGACAGATGGGATTTGAGATTATCTAATCTAATTTGACGGCTAGCAAACTACAGTATGTGTATCACATATTTGATTACCGGTTAGCAAGGGATTTGGTAGGAAATATGGTACTAAAATTGATCAAACTGACCTGGAACACATTGATCTCAAAGCCAGTCAATTCATCAATGAAGAAGAACCTAAATGTATAGAAACCGGTGTTAGATCCAATATATATTCATTAAAAGAGGCGAACAAACTCGGCTAACCCTGCTCAAACAAGTGAAAGATGAAGTGACTTGAACAGTCGGAATATACTAAAAAATTTAGTAACATTCATAAATATAAAAGGACCCAAAATTGAGGATGAACTCACAGTCCCAGAGCAACTACGGTAGCTGGAACATTTAGCAGGAACATCTTTAAGTAGTCAACAGTCAAGTCACTGTACACCTGCAGCATATAACAGACATAATGTAGTTGCTCGATCAGATCGAGTCAGTAGAAGTAATGAGCCATTATCAGAATACAGAGATACTATATATCATCATATACCTTACGAGTCCTCAGACTGCACCTGGGACCTTCCGAGACAATGTTACTCCCGTCTTTCTAGCAATGGTACGGTAATCAGACAGAAAAGGAATTCCATTTTCAGTTAAAAGGAAAGTAGACATCTTCAGAAGTAAGCAGAAGAGAATGGAAGCAGATGAGAGGGAGGCAAACCTTCAATTTAAGTTTCAACTCGTCAAATTCAGCATCAGACATGATGGGGTTGCCGGAGGCATAGGCCATGGAAGCTTCCAAAAAAATTTGCTCATCCTGGCCTGGAAAGAGCAATTTGTTTTGTTCAGATAAAAGATCGATGATCCCTCGGCTCGGAGGAGAGGGGGAATAATTTATATAATTAGATTATTAGAAAGTGGAGTACGCACTTAGCATGACGACACTGCTTCCTTCCCACATGAGCTCCTCCTTGAGGTTGTCGAACTCCTCGTTGGACATGATGGCCTTCTGGTCATAGTAGAAGGACTGGAGAGCTTGTAGGAACTCCTGCTCCATCTCTCCGATCGTCTTCTTCTGCTTCCTGTCGATGCTGCAGTAGGGGAGGACGTTGCTGTCGACCACATCTTCATCTTTCTCCTGCTGCTGCTGTTGCTGCTGAACCTGCCCGCCTTGCTGCTGCTGGTCGGTGGCGCCAACACGCCAGCGGACGACGGCCCTCCGGTGCAGGCGCAGCACGGGCAGATGATGAGCTGAAGCAGGAGGCTTCGTCTTAGGTTTGGAGAGAAAGCGAGGTGGTGCTTTGGCGAGGGAGGGGAGGCGACACAACCAGGCCTCGAGCGCCATGGATCGAGCGAGCGAGGTCAGCTGCCCGGCCGGTGAGGATGGAGCGAGAATCCAATGAGAAGAGACAGAGGGAGGAGAGAGCTGTGGTGTGGTGTGGTGTGGAGCAGGAGGTAGCAGCAGCGGCGGGAGATATAGGAATCGGGATGTGTGGACGAGGGGCGAAATTCCTCAGGTTTCTCGACGCACCCACCCTTCCCTTCCCTTCTCCCCTTGGCATGGCACGTTCACTGACTAACTGACACACCTGCTTAGTGCTCACTGCTTTGCTCTGCTGATGTGGATGGGGATATTGTTCTCCACTCCTGGAACACATGTTCCCACTGGACTTATGATTTTTTCCCCTTCCAATTCGCATAGAAATTTCTTTCCTCTCCTTTTTTTTCTGGCAGAGAATTCATGTGGACATATTTTGTCCATCTGTAGTAATAATATGTTTATGATGTGAACCCATTTTGTTCTCAGTAAATTGTTAGCGTGCGGAACCATTCTGTTTGCTTTGTAGATTAATTTACATGTGTTATTAAATTATTTATTCGCTTTATAAACTAATAAATTGTTCAGTTGTAAGAATAACTTGTTCATGATATAGACGCTTTTGTTCTTCATATAGAACCATTTGTTCTTAGTACTAGGAACAATGTCGTCTGGAGTGACGGTCGACGATCGCTCGATGGGGCTTATCTACGGGATCGTGACAGGGCTGCTGCTGGGTGTGGCGCTCATGGCCGCCTGGAGCAGGATGGTGCGCCGCCGCACCACCAAGCGCGTCGCCAAGGTCAAGATTTACTGGCTGCTGTTTGTATTCCCCCACACAAAAAGAAAAGAATTCTGAGCAGTTGCAAGAATGAGGATAATATGAATCTTCAACAACTAATAACAGGCTGCTGATATCAAGTTCCTTGGCTCTCTTTCAAAATACATTCTCAAAAACTATGTCCTCCAAAAGTTTGATCTTGTTTTTTTATTTGCTCTTGCGCTTTTGTTTGTTTCACAGGTAAAGTGACTGAGCAAGCAACTAAGCAAACTCTGTCCTTTCAGCTTCTCTTTTCAGATTGGTATTAGGGCTGGTTCTCAAGGAATGTGTTGAACCACGGCTTGATTATCACCGACCCCAAGGAATAAAATCACTAAAGTTCAGCAAACTTTTCCTTAGGAATGTAGCAAGAAGGTCGTGCTCATCATCATGCTGGTTCCTAAATACATGCATAAAGTGAAGCAATTTGCAGTATCCTCCTCATCATGCTCATCTGCATGAAGGAAATAGTACATAACTAAATAAATGCATTGGGTACATGAATAGTATTGACCAAGATGCAGCATTCTTTCATGAACATATCAAAGTTTGATACGTGGATGAACTAGTTTGTGTTGTGTGCCCAAGGCTCGTATGTTTTCATTGACTTCTTAAGTTGAATGGACTAAAATATCTTTGTGCATGCCTGATAGGCTAAATGATGTTTATCACTCTGATATGAAATGCAGCACTGAAATTGGAGGAATTCAGAGAACTTTACCTTTTGTTTTCAATGAAGGTATTCGGATTAAGAATCTTCAGGCAGGCCAAATCATCATGTACATTGATTTTCGGTGGGGGTGGAGATCCAAGCATAATCCTTGCCGTCGATTCACGACTTCTTGCTTTCTTCAGCCACACATTTTTCAGAGCACGATCTGATCAACCGAACAATGTTAAGATTTTTACACCGATGTTTATATTTATATTTTCAGCTAAGGATCTTCAGGTATTTACGGTTGTACGAACCATATTTCAACTTTCTGAAGAGATCCCTTGTACCTCTGCCGTTGTAGTGGGTCTCATTGCAGAGGCATGTGATATGCACATTGCTGTCATTTTTAGCATAGAAACATCATGAGACTAGGGTCTGATGCATTCATTTTATATTGCTTCAGCCAGAGCCAAAAAATACAATACAGCCTCAAGGCTGTGGGAGGAATCCTTACTTCTATTCCAGGGCTTTCCGACATGATTGACGGCGTAATGGGATAGCTTTAATTTTATAACTTCCTATCTGCTGATTATGTGAATTGACCGTAATTTTTCTACGTCCAATTAGGTTACGGTCAATTCAATGGTTACTGGCAAGACATATATACTCCCGCCGTAAACATATACGGTCAATTACGTCGCCTGTAAATGTTTACGTTTTCGTTTCCAGATATATATACTCCCGCCGTTCTTAAATATACAAGACCAAACTTAAACCGAAAGAAGAACAGAAAAAAGTGAAATTCCTCAAAAAAAAACCTACAGCACATTTTGAAAACAGACCCTCAGACTTGAATGAATCTAGAGCGAATGGGAAAACCAAAATTACATGAGCTACATCTCACGTTAGGTTTGTATGCTCATGCCGTTTTCTACTCTGATAACAACAAAGGGCACGATAAGCTTTTAAACATTGGAAGTTGGAACCAACAACAAATTCGGCAGTTAAAGAGTTTAACAACGTTTTAACACTGTCGACTGCCCTCTGATCCTTTACAAGGTATAACTGGTTAGATATATGGGACTTCAAAAGAATGCCTATATCGCCCTCTTTGGGGAACAGTTGAAATGAATCGCTCTCAACCTGATAGAATGAATGAGTCTTCTAGCGGCATTCTGTATATACTATGTGCAGAAAGTTATTTGGATTTACTTTTCCCCTCACCTGTTTGATATAGGAACAGGATAAATGTGCTGATGTACGTGTCCCCCTTCAAAGAAAAACGAAGCAACAGAGTAACATGATTTGCAGCCACCATGGTTTAGGGGTTTGAGAATGTGCATGTCCTATCACCCCAGAAAAAAAAAGGAGAAATGAATATGGTTTCAATTCGATTGATCATACAAGAGATTGTAACAGAGTCACTATGGTTTTCTCTAAGGCCCTGTTTAGTTCCCTTCAAAACACAAAAATTCTCTCTCCAAACTTCACTATTCACCTATCACATCAAATCACATCAAATCTCTCTCCTCATACATGGAACACTAAACGTGGGTAAATAAAAAAAACTAAGTACATGGTTTTGATGTAGACGACGAGACGAATCTTTTGAGCCTAGTTAGGTCATGGTAGGACAACGATTACCACAAACAAACGAAAAGTGCTACAGTGCGCTACAGTATCCGATGTGACATTTTCACCCAACTTTATTTTCACTTTCCGGGAAGCGAGCACCGCCTAAGACAGATACTTCAGTTAGAACATGCATGGCTCAACTGGGCATCGAGTGTCTCCACAGACTGCAGCTTTTTGTGCATGCACCAACGCAGCCGATCATAGACATGGGCCCATTGTTATAAAACAAAGTGAGGGGGGCAATATTATGATGTAAAGTTTGACCGTGAGAAGAAAATAATTGGTACTGGATCTCAACATCCGACACCAACATTCCATTTTAGTACTGTGGCATTATTATGACAACTGGTACATACAGACCTAACGTTACTTGTTTCACATTCAATAGTTGATGACATTGATGACTTAACAAATAATAACTAGTAGGAAAGCAAGCTCATTGTCGGTGCTGGGATCGGTCGACCAATTCCCAGCGCCTAACAGAATGCGCTGTGTCTCGTCCCTTGACGGTTGATGCAAGAGCTAGCACGATGAGACGAGCGATTATCCTGGTTCCGACCGTGAGGTCGTACGTCCAGCAGGGTGCGCTCGGAGCGCTGTACTATCTTGCACCGGAGTGCTTGCAGAGGGGGGCTACAAGCAAGGCGGGAGAGGAGGAGGAGTCTCCAAGTCCCTGAGTGTGATTGAGGCGAGTGCCAATATCGTGTCGGTCGTCTCCTGTGTTGTTCTCCCCCTACCTCCTTTTATAGATCAAGGAGAGTAAGGCGGGGGGTAGGATTTACAAGTACAAGCGTGACGTGCTACAGGGATATGTACTGGAGAGCATGGCGTCGGGCGTGCATCGTCCTTGACCTTGGCGGGGGATTTATGGCGACCCCCGGCTTTTGCGAGTGTCGCGGCCGTCCCTGTGCTTGTCCTGAAGCAACTTCGAGGGGTGTCGCTGCTGCAGCCCGCGTCTAGCTGCCCGTTCGCTGGTTGACTTCGAGGGCGGGGCAGGTGAGGAAGGACCGGAGTTGGCGGTACAGGGGTCGGTATGGTGGTTGCCGTCAACCACAGTGCGCGGCGTGCTCGGTTCACCAGGGGATGGTCGAGAGTTGGCGGATTTGACCCGGCGTTCGTCATCACCAGGCCACGCCTGACCGGAGTCTGTACTCGGTTGCTGTTTAGATATTCTTTCGAGGGTTCCCCATGCTCATTCGAGGGGCGTCCCGGGGGGAAAAGACGGTAGCGGGTGGAACAGTGGTGCAGAATGACGCCTGCCAGTCCGCACAGGGTTTTGCGCAGTGCCCCGTGCGTCCGCACAGCGTCGGTAAGGACGCACAGTGACTGGAGCAGGTGGAACAGCGAGTTCTGTGGTGTCAGCGGCGCGGTGTGGGGGAAAGATTGCCTTTTGACTTCGGCGCCCGCCTGATGGGGCGGGCATTAAGTGCCGTTGTCGGTTGGGGCGCCGGGGAGCGCCGCGTTATGTAGAGGAGCGGCCTCGAGCGAGGCGGAGCGGGCTCGCCTGTTCGAGGGGGTGCGCGACCCTCGAGCGAGGCGGAGTTTGTGTTGTGCCTGCTCGAAGGGGTGCGCGGCCCTCGAGCGAGGTCAAGACGGGGGTAGCGACTCGGGCCCCCCTGTCAGGCGAGTTCGGACGGCCGTTCTCGGGCCGCGACAGGCTGTGACGGGCCGAGCTGCCGACGATTCGGCCTCTCGTGATATATCGTTCTTTTGAGGGTGATCACCCCGATGATTAGGGGACCCCCTGGGTTTGTCCCCGACAGTAGCCCCCGAGTCTCTGCCGGACTAAGGGTCAGTCGGGCAGAGGCTGATGGTTCGTGGGATCGTTCCCGGGCGTTTTGCTGGGATTACTCCTTCTCGATTATGCACGTTCTTCCGTGGGGGCGCGCGAGCGCACCCGCGGGTGTAGCCCCCGAGCCCTTGGTGGAGTGAGTTCACTCGTGCAAGGGTTTTGACTTTCGAGGGTTGTGTCAGTCGTCCCCCTTTCGATGTGGTAGGGGTGAGACCGAGTTTATACGGAATTCGGGGGGCGGACCCTGCACGGCTTTGATGCGTTTCGCGCATAAGAGAAGGAGGACACGCTGCAAGGAGCCCCCGAGCTCCTGGCCCGCGCGGAGGCGATCGGAGGGGCTTCTTGTCTTTGAGTTGCGACCCTCGCCTCCCCTTCGCGGGGGAGAGGGGTGAGGTCATCCGTGCAACCCTCGAATCGGGCAGCGTACACGGATGCCTCGGTGAGCTGTTAGCGGGTAGTTCAAGTGGACGTCCGTGCCCCGTTCGCTGGGGGTCGGCTCGTGGTCCGGAGACACGTCCATGTAGCGCTTGCAAAGGTTTGCTAGGTGGGGCTCGGTCCCTTTCGCAGAGACCGAGGGCGTGAAAGCTCTCCCTCGTTGGGATCCCCCCACTAGCTGCCTTTGTCCGGCCTTGAACACAACAGGGGCGCCCCCAAACTTCGCGTTCGGGGTAAAGTCCGTTTGACACGCCCGAATCGTCCCTGACTCTGTTGATCTGGAGCGCCTGTCGAACCCTTTCGAGGGCCAAGCTTCGTACTCCTGATTAGTAGGGCCTTGCGAAAGGTGCAGGTCACCCTCGAGCAGCGGGCTCGAGGGTTGGTCGAGCGTGACCGGCTGCCTACGCATCGCTTAATCTGGGGCGCCCGTCGAGCCTTTTCGAGGCCCGGGTTTCGAGTCCCTGATCAGTAGCGCCCTGCGCCTCGAGGCGGAGGGGGGTCGTTGTCTTACCTGGGAAGGAATCCAACGGTTAGGTCGGTCGGGCCCGCGCACGACCGCTGGTGGGCGTGGTCGTGGCTGGCGTGGCGCGGAGTGGGCGAGATGGACGTAGTGGGCGCGCCTTTTCAGGCGGGGTTGGCGTGCGCCGGGGAGAGGCGAGGCGACGGGCGGTCAGGCGCCGCTGTTGCGTCGTTTCGTTTTACCGTGCCGCAGTAAATGCCGCCGCCCACGCGTGCCGCTCCGCGGAAAAAAAGGGAGGGAGGTCCCCGGTTGTCAGTGACATGCCACGCGTGGGTTCGGCCCGTTGCCAGTGGGTTGGTGTGTCGCGGCAGGGACGAGCCCGCTCCCTTATAAAAGGAAAGCGGGGGAGGAAGGGGATTTCTTACCTTCGCCATTCCTCGCACCAGCTCTCGCCTCTGCCTTTCGCTTACTTCCGAGCCCGCTAGTCGCACTCTGTTCGTCCTTCACGCCTTCGTCGCCTTTGCTCCGCGCTCCCTGCTCCGCCGTCCGCCATGGTGATCATCGAAGGCGTCACGGAATGGACTCCGTCCACCGCTACCGAGCACCTCCTGGAGGGCTTGGTGAACGGCGGACAGCTTTCGCCCAGGGGCGATTCGGCGCGGCCGGCGTGGATCGTCCCGGCGTTGGCGGCCAGGGCGCCGAACCCACCGACGGGGTACGTGGTGAGCTTCATCCGCTTTCACGAGCGGGGCTTCAACGCGCCCGCCAGCCAGTTCATGCGGGGCCTCTGCCACTACTACGGCGTGGAGCTCCACAACTTCTCCCCCAACGCCATCTCGCAGGCGGCGGCCTTCGTCGGCGTCTGCGAGGCTGTGCTGGGGATCGAGGCGCACTGGGACCTGTGGGTCCACCTCTTCCGCGCCGAGCTCAGCACGTCCGGCGCGGGGAGGGGGGTGCGCCGTTCTTCGTGCGCCGGTGGTCTCACGCTCGCGCCGGTCGAGTCCAGGAAGCACTTGTACCCGGCCTGCAGGATGACCACCAACAATAGCGGCTGGGCCAAGGGGTGGTTTTACCTGCGCAACGACGGCCTGGGGTTGCCGGAGTACACCGGCAAGGTCTTGACGGAGAAGGCCGACTCCTGGAGCTACGGCGTCTCCGGCGAAGCTCAGCGGAAGAGGCTCCGCCCCGTCGTCGACGCCCTTCGTGCCTTGGAGGGGTCGGGGCTGACCGTGGCGCACGTGCTTGCGCACTGTCATCGCCGCCGGGTGGTTCCCCTTATGGAGAGGCAGCTCCCTCTGTTCCGGATGACGGAGGGTGCCGACCTGGCGGCACTGGCGGCTTCGCGCATGTTGTCGGAGCCGCTGCTCGAAGAGTACGTTGTTACGAGGGTGCGAACGGCAGTGCACCCGGACACCATGCCGAGCGACCTCCGGTCGTTCCAGCTGCGCCCCGACGAGGGCCACGTTTTGTCGGTGAGTCGTCATTCTCCCTCTCCGGGCTGTTGGATTGATTAATTTAGAATTCCCTTCCTCAATTCATCGTGATTTCAAGACGTGAACTGCGGCCTCTACCGCTCCCTCGCGCCGACTCCGGAGGTGCGCGCTTCGAACTGCGCTCGCCGTGACCGCGAGAGGGACGCGAAGGAGGCGAAGAGAGCCAGCAGTCGGAGGAGGCAAGCCCGGCGGGACGCGCACCAGGCGGCGCTTCGCCGGTGGAGGAGGGACGGCGGGGCGCAGCCGTCGTCCCCCGAGGACTCCCCGGACCCTCCCAGCGAGGGGGAGGATGAGGAGGAGATCGATGCCGGCGGGGTTCCGTCCGCCGGTGAGGAGGAGATGGCCGCGCCGCTGCCCGAGGCGGGCGTGGTGGCCCCGGGCGATGTTGCGCCGGTGGCGGCGCGGACGGCGGTCGTGCCTGCTCGACCTGCGGCGCCGCGGGCGCGAGCAACTTCCTCCTCCGCTGCGGGCGCGCCGCGCCGCAGCGGAGCGAGTGTCGAGGGCTTGAGGGGTTCGCAGCCCCCGAGCGATTTGAGGGGGTCCTCGAGTTCGAGGAGGGCTCCCTCAACGGGCGGCTCGAAGCGGAAGCTGCAGGCGCTGCAGGATTGCATTCGGTAAGTTCTGCCTCGAACTTTTTCGTAGCTTTCCATCCTCGTTCGGTTTTTCGTTTCGTGATTTCCGTTCTTTCTTTTTGATTTAGCACGCGGGGTAGCGCCAGGGCTGCCCCTATTCTTGCGCCCAAGAAGGCGTTGAAGGTTGGGGGGTCGGATTCCCCTCACGCCGGAGGGTCGCGTTCGCGCGGGACTCCGCGTCCCGCAGCGATGTCCGCAGCGATGCCGGTGGATCCGACGCCGGGGGTGCGAGACTCCGGGTCGGCGGAGGAGGAGCGGGAGAGGACGCCCCTGGTGGCGGAGCCGAGGCAGGACGCCCCGGTGGTTGAGGTGGAGCCGGGGCACGGCGCCCCGGTGACGGAAGTAGGCGAGCAGGAGGGCCATGCCACTGCCGTGGCCCCTACTGGAAGGAGGCAGGAGGCGGTCGTGCCGGTCGGCGGCACAGTCATCCTGCCGGCTTTGGGGCCGCGCCTCGCGCACAAGGCGCGGCCCAGGGTGGCGATGGTGGGCACGTTCCCCCCGCTGGGGTGTCTGCGGCCGAGGCGTCGGCGGCGCGCTTCTTGTCTCAGGGGCCGCCGCAGATGCCCGTGGCCGGGGGAGCGGCCGAGTGGGATGCGGCCGAGGTGGCGCTGCTCCAGGGTCGTCGCGGCCCGAGCGCGTGGCCGGAGAAGTCTGGCGTCTCCACCCGGGTCTGGCAGAGCATGGCGGAGGAGAACGAGCTGTGGGCTCAGGCCGAACGGGTCGGGACGGACCTGGAGCGGGCCATCTCAGCCGCCGCCGATCGCCATTCCAGGCAGGCGCTGGAGCTCTTCGAGGTATCCCCGCGCTCGTCCCAGCATTTCGAGATTTGTTTTTAGTCTGTGTCTTATTTCTGATGGCTCTTCGTGCAGCTTCTGCGGCAAGAGGCGGTAGACAAGACCGCGTGCATCGCGGGCTTGTACGCCGATCTTCGCCGGTTCCGCCAGGCGAACGCGGACCTGGGCACGGAAGTGACCCAGCTCACCGTCCGGGTGAGGGAAGCAGAGACGGCCGCCCGCGCAAATGAAGAGGCCAAGGCTCGCGCGGAGCGGGAGCGCGACGCTGAGAGAGGCGCGGCGGAGCGGGAGGCCCGGGCCCTGGCCGCAGCGTTGGAGCGGCTCGAGCTTGAGCACAAGGCGCGCGAGGCCGCGCAGTCCCAGCTCGCGGAGGCGGTGGCCCGGGCAGGGCAAAAGGCCCAGGAGGCCGAGCAGCTCGGCCGCGCGCTTCGAGAGAAGGAGGGTGCGCTGGCGACCGTGGAGGGCCTGCTCCAGCAAGAGCGCACAGCGCTTACCGAGGCCAGGGCCTTGGTGGACGGTATGTCCTTACGCTTTCCTGGATTTCTGTGTTGGAGTTCGTCTTGACGTGCTTGAGCTTTGTCAGGGCTGCGGAGGGCCGAGGCGGAGAAGGCGGATGAGGTGATGGCTGTTCAGGCCGCTTACTCCGAGGCCCAGGGGGAGCTCGAGGCGCTGAAGGTCGCCGCCGATGCGGCGTGCCGGGACGTCCAGTGCGTCGACGTGCAGTCGGGGTACGTTGCCCAGCCGCCTGAGGTCTCTGAAGAGCTGCGTGGCGGAGCGCCTCGAGCACGCGCTTCACCTTGGGGTGAAGAAGGCACTCGGCGTGGTGTCGACGCATTACGTCATTGACCTCGCGGCGGTGGCACGCGGTTACTTCATCGACGCAGACCTGGACGACGACGCCGCCCTTGCTGCCCTCGACGAGGCTGATGACGGCGCCGAGGATGCCGCCACGGCACTTGCCGCCAAGTTCAGGGGCGATCTTTTCCCCGAGGAGGATGAAGATGCGCGCGCCGACGTTGGGCCTGAGGCCGCGACCGCCACCGAAGCCGAGGTTGATCCTGAGGCCGACGCCGTGGCGTCCCTTGAGGAGGACATCGCCTCGGTGTGCCGCGATGACGATGGTCCTGGGGCGCTTGCATCGGTTCCCTCGACCGTTGCCGCCGAGGCCACCGCGCCCCCGCAGGAAGGTGGAGCCTGAAGGGTTCAGGCTTAGTATCTAGATGTATCTTAGTTTTTAGGAGACTAACTCTGTAAAATAAACTAAGATTGAAAGTCGATCGTGCGTTTCAAACTTGTTCGATTGTTCTATTGTGCTACTCTTGGCTTGGAGAGATTTTAGCCGGGTATCTCGAATCCGCAAGCAATCAAAGCGTGGAGTGGAGAGGGAGATGCCGTATCCCTTCGCGGGCATAGGCGGTCTCACGGCTCAACCAGCTCCAGCTTTAGCTAGCTCGCGCCCCGCATCCTCTCTAAGCGTCTCGAGTTTTAACACAATTTTCGAAAATTGGGACGATTAGGGAGGGTAAACCCCCCTGCAGCCCCCGAGGGGGGCTTGGCTTTATTTGAAAATAGAACCAAGTCCCCCTTGTTTGTGTTGTTAGCAACAATGTTTTCATGTTTTTCGCAAACTCTTTATTATTGTTAACTAAGAACACGAAGTATTTACAAGAAATACTGAGAGTTTTAAGGATAGAAGCGACGTAGCTGTTGGATGTTCCAGGCGTTGGTGAAGACCTCGCCCTTCTCGTTCGCCAGCTTGTAAGTGCCGGGTTTGAGGACCTTGGCGATGATGAACGGTCCTTCCCATGGCGGAGTGAGCTTGTGGCGCTCTCGATTGTCCTGGCGTAGTCTTAGCACCAGGTCCCCTTCGTGGAGGTCCCGACGTCGTACCTTCCGAGCTTGGTATCGCCGAAGCGATTGTTGGTAGCGCGCTGAGTGAAGCAACGCTACGTCGCGAGCCTCGTCCACCTGGTCCAGCGAATTCTCGCGGTCCCGCTGGTTTCGGTCTTCCTGGTAGGCCTTAAGCCTCGGAGACCCGTACTCCAAGTCTGTTGGGAGGACGGCTTCGGCGCCATAGACGAGGAAGAACGGGCTGAAGCCTGTGGCCCTGCTTGGGGTTGTCCTGAGACTCCAGATCACCGATGGCAGCTCAGCAACCCACTTCCGGCCAAACTTGTTCAGCTTGTTGAAGATTCTTGGCTTCAGGCCTTGTAGTATCATGCCGTTGGCACGTTCTACTTGGCCGTTCGTTTGTGGATGTGCCACGGCCGACCAATCGACGCGAATGTGATGGTCGTCGCAGAACTCCAAGAACTTCTTGCCGGTGAATTGGGTGCCGTTGTCCGTGATGATCGAGTTGGGTACCCCGAATCGGTGGATGATGTCGGTGAAGAACATCACGGCCTGCTCAGATCTGATGCTGGTGATGGCCCGGACCTCGATCCACTTCGAGAACTTGTCGATGGCCACCAACAAGTGGGTGAATCCCCCGGGCGCTGGGCGGAAGGGCCCCACGAGATCCAACCCCCAGACCGCGAAAGGCCATGTTACAGGGATGGTCTGCAGGGCGTGCGCCGGGAGATGCGTCTTTCGTGCGTAGAATTGGCACCCTTCGCAGGTGCGCACGACCTCGTTTGCGTCGGACACGGCGGTGGGCCAGTAAAAGCCTTGCCGGAATGCGTTACCCACGAGGGTGCGCGGCGCTGCGTAGTGTCCGCACGCCCCGGCGTGGATGTCGCGGATCAACTGCCTTCCCTTGGGGATGGGGATGCATCGCTGCAAGACCCCTGAGGCGCTGCGTTTGTACAGCTCGCCGCCGACTGAGACAAAGGTCTTGGCCCTTCTGGCGATGCGGCGCCCCTCGGTTCGGTCCGAGGGCAGCTCTCCGCGGTCGATCCACGCGAGGTACGGATCACGCCAGTCTCGTGGTCACGTGTCTACGTCGATTTCCATGGCCTCGGCCGAAGAGATTTCAGCGTCGAGGGCTTCGAGCCCCTCTTTCGAGGGGTCCCCCTCCATGACCTCGACCCCCGCAGCCCCCGAGGGTGTCCGGGGGGTTTCGGCCCTTCGCTCGAAGTTGACGGAGGGTTGATCGAGGTCGCGGGCGAAGACGTTCGGAGGAACGGTGATTCGCTCTGACGCGATCTTAGCCAGCTGATCCGCTTCCTCGTTGTATTTGCGTGCGACGTGGTTCAGCTCGAGGCCATAGAATTTGTCCTCGAGACGACGAACCTCGTTGCAATACGCCTCCATCTTTTCGTCGCGGCAGCTTGCGTTCTTCATCACTTGGTCGATGACCAACTGAGAGTCCCCCCGGACGTCGAGGCGTTTGATGTCGAGGTCGATGGCGATACGGAGCCCAGCGAGGAGGGCTTCGTACTCTGCCATGTTGTTCGACGCTGGGAAGTGCAAACGAACCACGTATCGGATATGTTCTCCGAGGGGCGAAATGAAAAGGAGGCCCGCACCTGCCCCGGTTTTCATCACCGACCCGTCGAAGTACATGGTCCAGCATTCGGCCTGGATCTGTGGCAGCGGAAGTTGGACGTCGGTCCACTCAGCGACGAAATCCGCTAAGGTTTGCGATTTTATCGCCTTACGCGGTGCGTAGGAGAGAGTCTCCCCTACGAGTTCCATAGACCACTTCGCTAATCTACCCGAGACGTCCGGGTTGCGGACTATCTCCCCCAAAGGGAAAGATGAGACCACGGTGACCGGGTGGGCCTCGAAGTAGTGTCGCAGCTTTCGACGCGCGAGCACTACAGCGTAGATTAGCTTCTGGATCTGTGGATACCGCATCTTGGTTTCGGTCAGCACCTCGCTGACATAGTACACCGGCCTCTGGACCGGCAGAGCGTGGCCCTCCTCTACCCTTTCCACAATGATAACGGCGCTGACAACTTGCGTTGTCGCAGCCACATATAGGTAGAGAGGCTCACCGTTCTGCGGCGGCGTGAGGATGGGTGCGCGTGCGAGCGACGCTTTTAGCCCGTCGAGGGCTTTTTGGGCTTCGGGGGTCCATGAAAAGCGTTCGTGCTTTTTTAGGAGCCGGTACAAAGGTAAGCCCTTCTCGCCAAGTCGAGAGATGAAGCGGCTGAGAGCTGCGAGGCAGCCCAGTACTCTTTGCACCCCCTTGAGGTCCCGAATCGGCCCCATTCGTTCCAGGGCCGAGACTTTTTCGGGGTTGGGTTCGATGCCTCGTTGGGAGACGATGAAACCCAATAGCATGCCTCGCGGCACCCCGAATACGCATTTTTCCGGATTCAATTTTACCCCGTTCGCCCGGAGGCAACCGAATGTGATTTGCAAATCGTTGACCAGATCGTTCGCCTTTCTGGTTTTTACAACGATATCGTCAACATATGCCTCAACGGTCCGCCCGATGTGGCTTCCGAAAACGTGTTGCATACATCGCCGGTATGTAGCTCCAGCGTTTCGGAGGCCGAACGGCATAGTGACGTAGCAAAACATGCCAAACGGGGTGATGAAAGAAGTCGCGAGCTGGTCGGACTCTTTCATCTTGATTTGATGATAACCGGAATAAGCATCAAGAAAGCATAGCAACTCACATCCAGCGGTGGAGTCTATTATCTGATCTATTCTAGGCAGAGGAAATGGAACCTTAGGGCATGCTTTGTTTAAACCGGTATAATCTACGCACATGCGCCATTTTCCGTTTTTCTTCTTAACTAGAACAGGATTAGCAAGCCAGGTCGGGTGAAATACCTCTTTGACGAATCCGGCTTGTAGGAGTTTGTGCACCTCCTCCCCGATGGCGCGGCGCCTTTCCTCGTCGAACCGCCGCAGTCGCTGTACCACCGGCTTGGAGTGTGGCTTGATGTCGAGGCTGTGCTCGGCGACCTCCCTCGGGATCCCCGGCATGTCCGAGGGTCTCCACGCGAAGATGTCGACGTTGGCGCGGAGAAAGACGACGAGCACCGCTTCCTATTTGGGGTCGAGGGTGGTGCTTACCCTCAACGCCTTGCCCTCGGGGGCAGTGGGGTCGAGGGGCACCGCTTTGGTGTGTTCAGCAGCCTCGAAGGTGCCCGCGTGCCTTTTGGTGGAGTCGACGGCCTCGTTCGCCATCTTCTCCAAATCCGCCACCAGGGTTTCGCTGTAGGCGAGCGCTTCCGCGCCTTCGACGCACTCGACATCGCACGCGTAGGCGTGCTCGTACGACGATCCCACGGTGATGACGCCCTTTGGCCCTGGCATCTTCATCTTGAGGTAGGCGTAGTTGGGAACCGCCATGAACTTGGTATAGCACGGTCGCCCGAAAATAGCGTGGTACGCTCCTGGGAATCCGACCACCTCGAAGGTGAGGGTCTCCCTCCGAAAGTTCTCGGGAGTACCGAAGCAAACAGGCAGGTCGATCTGCCCGAGGGGTTGGACCCGTTTTCCCGGCGCGATGCCGTGGAACGGTGCCTTGCTTGGCCTCAGCTGGTTCGTGCCGATGCCCATGAGCTCTAAGGTGTGGACGTAGAGGATGTTGAGGCTGCTGCCCCCGTCCATCAGCACCTTGGAGAACCGCGTGTTGCTGATGACGGGGTCGACGACAAGCGGATAGCACCCCGGATTCGGGACATAGTCCGGATGGTCCTCGCGGCCGAAGGAGATGGTCTCGTCCGACCAGGCGAGGTAGGTTGGCGTCGCGGGGTGAACGGAGAAGACCTCTCGGCGTTCACGTCTCTACTCCCGGGACGTCGCGTTCATGGTGCCCCCCCCCCACGATGAAGAAAACATTCTCCACATGGGGGAACTCATCGTTGCCGCCATCGGCCGTATCCTTCTTCGGGCCATCCTCCTTCGCGGAGGCGCGCCTGAAGTAACCCTTGATCATCCCACACTGTTCGAGGGTATGGGTGACAGGGCCCTTGTGGTACGGGCATGCCTTCTTCAGCATCTCGTCGAACAGGCCTCCCCCCTGAGGGGGGCCTCGAGGGCCTTTGCGGCCTCGCTCGACCACGAGGACGTCGTCAGAGTCTTCGCCCTGCTGCTGCTGCTGCGCGGCTTGCCGAGGCCTCTTGCCTTTACTGCCCCGTTTCTGCTTTTTTGTCTTGGCCTTGGGTTTGCTGCCCTCCGCGGGCAGCTCCTCCGCGTGCTTCCCCTTGGTCTTGCCGTCGAAGATTGCCCCGACAGCCTCCTCTCCAGAGGCGAAGTTGGTGGCGATGTCGAACAGAGCGTTGACGCTGGTGGGATGGTTTCGTCCCAGCTCGCGCACCAGCTCTCGACAGGTCGTGCCTTCGAGGAAGGCGTGGATGATTTCGGAGTCACCCACGCTCGGGAGCTCGGTGCAGCGCTTGGAGAAACGGCGGATGAAGTCCCTCAGCGGCTCGTCGGCCGCTTGCCGGCACCCGCGCAGGTCCCAGGAGTTTCCGGGGCGCACGTATGTGCCCTGAAAGTTACCCACGGACATCTTGACCAGGTCGTCCTAGTCGTGGATTTGGTTCGCGGGTAGGTGTTCGAGCCACGTCCGCGCCGAGTCCGCGAGATGAAGTGGAAGGTTGCGGATGATCATGG
Organism: Echinochloa phyllopogon; assembly: GCA_033239725.1. Lineage (NCBI taxonomy): Eukaryota > Viridiplantae > Streptophyta > Magnoliopsida > Poales > Poaceae > Echinochloa > Echinochloa phyllopogon. The sequence goes on along the minus strand of BTCW01000009.1, from coordinate 227,640 downwards.
CGTCGTCGGTGGCCCCGCCCAACTGGCAGGCCAGGCGATAGTCGTTGAGCCACGTCTCGGGTTTCATCTCACCCGAATACTTGGTGATGGTGGTTGGCTGGCGAAAACGCGGCGGGATGGCGGCCGAACGGATCTTCCGGCCGAACACCGGGGTTCCCGGGGGTTCCGGCGTCAGGCTTCTGTCCTCCTCGCTGTCATAGCGACCTCCCCGTCGGGGGTGCCTGATGCGGGGAGGCGCCGCGTCCTGCCTCTTCTTGTTCAGGACATTGCGCGCATCGCCATCGTCGACGGCGCCCCGCGTGTCCACGAGTCGGTCCTTCGCGGACCTCCTCGTTTCGCGGTCGCCGGTCACGAGCGCCCTTCCGTCGTTCGTTGGACGGTGAGGCGTCCGCGCGCCCCTGGGTGGGGTGTGGATGGATTGCTCCTTATCCCACTTGCCGCCTCCGGCTCTTGAACTGTCCTGGTGGCGCATGCGGGAGGCGGAACTTTCCGCTTGTTGAACGGCCGCTTCTTCGACAAGGGCCTGCACCTGGCGCCGCATGCTGCGTGCCTCTGGTGTCGATGGTTCGGGCATGGCCCGAATCAGGGTTGCTGCGGCGACAAGCTTCTGGCTTGCTCGTGGGGGCATGGCAGGACCGGCGTCGTCGCCGTCACCCATGATGCGCGCTTGAGCAATACGCCCGGCAGCTCGTGCGCGTTCGCCGCGTTTGGGCTGCCGGGCTTCCAAGGCTGCGCGCAGCTCCTGTACCTGCTGGCGCTCCTGTTGGAGCTTGGCTTCCAGCTCTTGCACCTGCGCAAGCTGTGCCTGCGCGAGTGCGGCTTCACTCGCTGGCTCGGCGGGCGCCGGTGGTGGTTCGTCGTGTCCGGCCCCGTCGCGCGTCTCTTCATCATCTCCCACGGACTCTACTTCGCCGTCGAGGACGAAGCATTCCCGCGTGGGGTCGTATTCCCCCTCGCTGGAGTCGTCGGAGCAGGTGAGGCAGAAGTCCGCGACGGCCTGGAAGGAGACAAGGCCTTCGCGGTCGCGCAACCCGGAGTAGTCCAAGTTCGGGTGCTCCTGCCCGCGCGCGCTCTCTCCGTCACCCGACTCGGACTGGGGATCGCCGGGTGAGGAAATGTTGAGGCCGCGGATCGAACCCAGCTGGTGACCCGGCGAATCCTCGTGCGAGTTCGGGTTGGCGCTGATTGCCGCGGAGTAGCTTGCGGCCGCGTTGTTCATCCCGTGGGGGAGCTGCGCCGGCCCGACCACATTTTCCCAGCGCGCTCCCTCCGCGGGAGCCGCCGGCGGGGGTCCGCCCCCCTGTAATGTGGCGGCGGGCTGGAGCAGCAGGTGTGCGTCCCAGTCAGGGAGGACGATACGCGGAGCAACACGCCGCTCCGCGCGGATCTGCAGCTCGCGCAGTCCTCGTCGTCTCCTGAGCTGGGCCGGCGTTGGCGGCGTCGGGGTAGCGGGCATCATGTTGGGCGGCCTGGAGGCGAGTCGCATGAGGAGGCCCTCACCGGTCGCTTCGAACTCCAGGCTCCCAAACGTGATCCGGCACCCGCGCGGAAGCGGGTCGGGGGACCCCGTGGAGGATCGTGGCGACATGGCCTTGGCGTGGCCTGCCGTCAAGGGAACTGATCGGGCGAGGTTGATCACAGCGCAGCCCCCTACCTGGCGCGCCACTGTCGGTGCTGGGATCGGTCGACCAATTCCCAGCGCCTAACAGAATGCGCTGTCCCGTCCCTTGACGGTTGATGCAAGAGCTAGCACGATGAGACGAGCGATTATCCTGGTTCCGACCGTGAGGTCGTACGTCCAGCAGGGTGCGCTCGGAGCGCTGTACTATCTTGCACCGGAGTGCTTGCAGAGGGGGGCTACAAGCAAGGCGGGAGAGGAGGAGGAGTCTCCAAGTCCCTGAGTGTGATTGAGGCGAGTGCCAATATCGTGTCGGTCGTCTCCTGTGTTGTTCTCCCCCTACCTCCTTTTATAGATCAAGGAGAGTAAGGCGGGGGGTAGGATTTACAAGTACAAGCGTGACGTGCTACAGGGATATGTACTGGAGAGCATGGCGTCGGGCGTGCATCGTCCTTGACCCTGGCGGGGGATTTATGGCGACCCCCGGCTTTTGCGAGTGTCGCGGCCGTCCCTGTGCTTGTCCTGAAGAAACTTCGAGGGGTGTCGCTGCTGCAGCCCGCGTCTAGCTGCCCGTTCGCTGGTTGACTTCGAGGGCGGGGCAGGTGAGGAAGGACCGGAGTTGGCGGTACAGGGGTCGGTATGGTGGTTGCCGTCAACCACAGTGCGCGGCGTGCTCGGTTCACCAGGGGATGGTCGAGAGTTGGCGGATTTGACCCGGCGTTCGTCATCACCAGGCCACGCCTGACCGGAGTCTGTACTCGGTTGCTGTTTAGATATTCTTTCGAGGGTTCCCCATGCTCATTCGAGGGGCGTCCCGGGGGGAAAAGACGGTAGCGGGTGGAACAGTGGTGCAGAATGACGCCTGCCAGTCCGCACAGGGTTTTGCGCAGTGCCCCGTGCGTCCACACAGCGTCGGTAAGGACGCACAGTGACTGGGGCAGGTGGAACAGCGAGTTCTGTGGTGTCAGCGGCGCGGTGTGAGGGAAAGATTGCCTTTTGACTTCGGCGCCCGCCTGATGGGGCGGGCATTAAGTGCCGTTGTCGGTTGGGGCGCCGGGGAGCGCCGCGTTATGTAGAGGAGCGGCCTCGAGCGAGGCGGAGCGGGCTCGCCTGTTCGAGGGGGTGTGCGACCCTCGAGCGAGGCGGAGTTTGTGTTGTGCCTGCTCGAAGGGGTGCGCGGCCCTCGAGCAAGGTCAAGACGGAGGTAGCGACTCGGGCCCCCTGTCAGGCGAGTTCGGACGGCCGTTCTCGTGCCGCGACAGGCTGTGACGGGCCGAGCTGCCGACGATTCGGCCTCTCGTGATATATCGTTCTTTTGAGGGTGATCACCCCGATGATTAGGGGACCCCCTGGGTTTGTCCCCGACACTCATATAAAGACTCAAAGTATCCATATCCTTATAAGTAAAGTAGTTCAATAAAAGAAGCGAGGATTTGACGAGCACCCCCCAAATTAATTAAATTTCATAACCATTTGGTTGAATTCATAGTCCTGATTTACATCATTTTACCAAGCCTTTGCGATTCCTGGACCGGGCCTACTTAACTTGAATCATACGTTTCGCATTACATGATGAGCTAGATTATCTTCCATGATGAGCTAGATTATCTTCTTTTTTTTTTGACGGTCACGGGGGAGCATCCCCACCTGAATTTTCATTGATAGGCTTGTGGCAAGCCAATGAAGTTCAGCATTTTACAACAACCTCACACAAAACAGAAGAAAGATGAAACAACATGGCTTAGTTCAAAAGACAAAGCTAAAAACACTAGCTAGAGATGACCACCGATTGTCGACGGGAGCCACCACTGAAAACAGCATACTCGTCCGATGCACCGGTAGCCATTGCCCCTCCACACTGCCCCTCGTAGCTACGCCGCTCCGTTGTCACCCTCCATCTGAGGGTCAGGCCAACGAAGTGGGGACTAATGGCAGCAGGAGTGACGCAAGCTCGAGCTCACCGAAAAACGACGATCTTCCTTTAGATGCCGATGAGACCACCTTTCAAAGCACATCCGAGCGTTCCACACGCCAACATCCAACGCCGTGCAAGGGGAGGAAACCTCACAGGGGAATGTTGGCAGAGCGGAAAACCGGGCATAAAATTTGATGATGCCACCGGCGAGAAGCGCGCCGACGGAGCAGAGGCGCTCAATGCCGGACACCCGTACGGCTCACGATGACAATCCATAACTTGTATCCGCCTTGCGCAGAACCATCACCAGAGAAGGGGTAGCAAGCGAACCGGCTTTTACGAAGGAGCAACAACAGCAAAACACTTGGGGGGCAGGATCAGGCAGTCTTTCGTCAACGCCTCCAAGGAGGGAAGCGGCACCCACGGGCGTCGCCGTTGACAGCACCGACGTAGTATCGGGCAAGGATTTCTCCTAACAGACCTGCCACAACTACCCAAACCTGACCGCACCGGCATGTGGATGGGAATGCCTCGAATCAACGCCTCCATGGAGGAAGAACGACACCTCATGGGTGCCGCCGTTGACGGCGCCGGCACAAAGCCGGGCTAGGATTTCTCCTGGCAGTTCCCGGTTCCACGGCGGCCAGCACATACAACGCGAACGCTTCATCGCCGGCCACCAGCACCTCGACGCCACGACCAAGAGGTGAGCCCGCCAATGGCGAGGCCCAAAACCTAGATCGGGTGTGGCACGGAAAGGGCGGCCGGTCGTCTCCCTCCGGCGACACCTAGCCCAGACGGCCGCCGGATGGCGGGCGGCCGTGGGGACCAGGCTCAGTGCCGGGCGCTGGAGCCCACGCCGGAGCAATGCCAGCAGGGGATTTCCCAGCGGGGACGAGGCCGCAGCGGCGTTGACGGTCGCAGCGGCGGGATGCAGCCGGTGGCCACCGGATCCGGGCCGGGCGCGATCGCAGGACGCCGGATCTGAGCAGAGCACTTCCGGCGGCGTCGGAGGCCGCCGGGTCCGGACAGAACACGGGCGGCGGCGTCGGGAGCGGCCGGATCCGGCCAGGGGGCGGCCGGCGGCGTCGGGATCCAGTGGCAGCGAAGACGACGAAGAGAGAGGGTGGAGCTTGGAGAGGAGGGGAGGAGGGAGACACGGGGCGGAGCCGGCTTCGGCGCGCGCCGCTGACCGCCGCCGCCACGTTGTTTCCGGCGGCGGCGGCGGCCGGAGGTGGCTGGGCGGGGGCTTTCGGCGGCGGGGGCGGGGGCCCCTCGAGTCGCCCCGCGGGGGAGGCGACGCGAGGGAGGCGACGCGGTTCCTCCAGCAGTGGCAATGTTGTAGACCTAGATTATCTTCTTTGATATCATTATGAAGCATCAATGCACCATAGGAAAAGAATAAGATAGGTGATGGTTCAGAGTTGTGATGCCGAAGAAATAGGATGGAGCTTATTACTATAAGAATGTAGTATATAGGAATTTAATCTAGTACAACAGTTATAAGAATGGGTTCGTCCAAATAGGAAATCGAGTGGAGTTGGGGACAAAAATTTGTTTACGGAGAAAGAAGTAGATAGAGAACTAAGGTCGGGATGTACCATAATTCAAATAGGACTGAGCCAACATATGTCCAAGCTGGACTTGAGCTTGGGTGCTAAGATGCAGGTGGCCATCTTGCAATGGGAGGCCCATTGCATCGACAAATCTGACATTGCGGAGCTTGATCCCCTTCTGAGCATCCCTTACGACTTGAGTGTACTGGCCAAGGCCTGACGCTAACCCAACCTGAAACGCAAGCAGGCGATTCATTTCATTATTAGTATATATGGTGTTCCTTTGCTCGATTGCTCTGCCATCTCCAGATTTGTTTTGTAATCTATCTATCTATCTACTAAATCTAATGTTCTAGTAATTGCTTGCTTGCATTGCGGCCCCGTTGGTTGGTTGGTTGGTTGGTATGGTGTTGGAAGCAAAGCAATAGCAGCAGATTCGCTCGCAGTGCAGGCAGCAAAGGCAAGCAAAGGAAAGGTACCAAACCAACCTGGATGACTAGGAGGTGCGGGATGCCTAGATCGGCGCGGAGGTCGCGGACGAGCATCCCCATCCGGCGGGCGTAGGCGGTGGCGTCGGACCACCTGACGGTGTCGCTCTCCCCCTGGTACCAGAGTAGTGCCCCGATCCTGCCGCCGGTCTCCAGCGCCACCCGCGCCCGGCGCACCATCTCGCCGTAGAGGTCGGTGCCCTTGGTCCACTCGGCCATCCTCGTCCCTCCGACGGCGCAGGGGACGAGGCCCACCACGGGGGGCAAGGCGCGGCCGGAGCGGAGCAGCGCGTTGGCGAAGGCCATCCCGGGGCCGACCCCGACGGCGTGGTTGGCGGCGTCGATGCCCTGGTGCAGCGGCTCGTGCGCCTGCTCCCAGCGGAGGTCCGGCGAGAGGCGGAGCACGGCGGGGGAGGGGGCGCAGTCCGAGGGGACGACGCCGTCCCAGCGGTTGGCGACAACGCCGCCGCGGCCGGCCATGTTGGACTGGCCCGCCAGGATGAAGATGAGCTTGTCGGATGGCGGCACGTCGGAGAGGACTACGGCCGCCGCCGCCGGGGAGGAGGCGACCATCACCACGAGGGCGAGCAGCAGCCGCATTGATTTGGTGAGATTGGGAGGCACGGCCCTTCCCTTGGTTTCGTTTGGTTTGGTTCGGGGCCCTTGCCGTTGCCCCTACCCTACCTTGGTGGTGGAAAGAGGAAGAGGGGACGGAGAGCACGCACGCAACGGAACCCTCCACCCGACCCGGGGCCGGGAGGAAAAGCGCCGCGGCGGCGGTGGTGGTTGGTTTGGTCGGCTCGCGGCCGCTCCCGACCGGGGTCAAACTAACCAGAGACGAGAGGGCCGCAACCAGTAGCAGTAGGTGGGTGGGTCCCGCACTGACTGACATTCAAATGATGCATCCCCTTCCCTTGCGTGCGGTGCGATCAGCAGCACTGCAGTCATGTTTAGTTTCTTGGAAAGCCAAAAATCCTCCCTCTAAACTTTACTATCACACGAAATCACATCAAATCCCTCTCCTCAGTCATGGAACACTAACCGTGGGTAAATAAAAAAACTAAGTGCATGGTTTTGATGTACACGACGAGACGAATCTTTTGAGCATAGCTAGGTCATGGTAGGACAACGATTACCACAAACAAACGAAAAGTGCTACAGTGCGCTACGGTATCCAACGTGACATTTTCACTAAACTTCACGTTTCGGGAACTAAAATGACTTTCTTTGCAGTACATCGGGAGCCGAGGTTGTTAGTGTTACCTGACAAGCAAATTTCAAAAAGAAAAGAAAAAGCGGAGTTGGGTTGCTTTATTCCCCAGTCCGCAGTTGGCCAGGCCGGCCCGTTTATCATATTTTATGAAGGAAACGGGCGGCGTGTGTGGTTTCTTCATCCGGCCCACTTCCGTGCCGCCGACGTGACATGTACTAGTACGCATACATACGGCCTGGCCTGCAAAAAGTTTGGAATGGCAGTGCTAGCAGGAGGTAAAAATCGACATGAGATTAGATGGATATTTTTCAAAAAAAAATAGGAATATACTCTACGCGAGAATGTTGTATCTACTGCTGCTGCTGCATACGGACTCCGTATAGCAAGCATTTGCATCGCATACTAGTGGCAGTGGATTGGATTTGGTTGGATCGATGAGGAGGAGAGAGAGCAGAAACAGGGAGGGAATCGGTGGGGCCAACCAACCATTCATGCATGCACGCGCGCGCCAATGCCCAATGCGTGACAGCCTGCCCTGGCCTGTTTCACTGTCCGTCGTCAGTCACAGCGAACGAGGGGTCCTTTTGTTTTGCAACAAAGACCCTCTTTAGTTCTAAAATTCCACTCCTAAATTTACTATGCAAAAAGAAGATTTACCGTCACATCAAAATGTCAAAAACTAATTGCACAGTTTTGTTGTGCTCTGATGAAATCAAAAACTAATTGCACAGTTTTGTTGTGCTCTGATGAAATCAAAAACTAATTGCACAGTTTTGTTGTGCTCTGCGAGACGAATATTTTGAGTCTAATTAATTAATTTTTGGACAATTTTTTACAAATACAAACGAAATGCTACAGTGACGCAATGATTACGAAGTGACATCACCCTCCCAAATTCACCCTCCCAAATTCAACACGTAAACACCAAAAAAAAAAGGCATAAACACAAACACTCACTCGCCGTTACCTTCTTCTATCGCAATCAATATCAATAGTGCAGCAGCAGCGGTGGCGGCGGCACCTAGGGGCATAAATAGCACTAGCCGGCCTGCCGTACTGCGAGCAGTAGGTAGCAATGGCGCGACTGCTGGTGGCGGTGGTGCTCTTGCTCCTGCTCATGGCCGGAGTCGGAGCCTCCGGGGCCTTTGGGAAGCAGACGCAGACGGTGGTGTTCTTGCTCGCGGGGCAGTCCAACATGGGCGGCCGCGGCGGCGCCACCAACATTGCGGGCAGATGGGACGGCGTGGTGCCGCCGGAGTGCGCCCCTTCGCCGCGCATCCTCCGGCTGTCCCCGGACCTCCGCTGGGAGGAGGCCCGAGAGCCGCTGCACAGAGGCATCGACCTCCCCGACGCCAACAGTAATGGACTCGGCATCGGCCCCGGGATGCCCTTCGCCCACGCCGTCCTGCGCTCGCGCCGCCTGCGGCCGCACGCCGTGGTGGGGCTCGTACCGTGCGCGCAGGGAGCCACGCCCATCGCCGCCTGGGCACGGGGAACGCACCTCTACAACCGCATGCTCACCCGCGCCAGGGCGGCCTGCCTTGCCCTTGGCCCAACAGGTGGCGGCGGCAACTGCAGCGTCGCCGCGCTGCTCTGGTACCAAGGCGAGGCCGACACCATCAGCCGGCACGACGCCCAGCTCTACAAGCCACGGATGGAGGCATTCATCCGCGACCTCCGACGGGACCTCAACATGCCCAACCTACTCGTCATCCAGGTCGGTTCTTCCATTCCATCGACGACGATTATATTCATCGTATATGCATGATCCATCCATCCATCGATTAATATAAATAAATAATGCCTGCATTGCAGGTCGGCCTCGCCACCGGCCAGGGCCACTTCATCCAGCTCGTCAGGGACGCTCAGAAGAGAGTCAGCCTGCCCAATGTCAAGTACGTCGACGCCAAGGGCCTGCCCGTCGCCGGCGACTACACGCATCTCACCACGCCGGCACAAGTGCGCCTGGGAAACATGCTAGCCAAATCCTACTTAGCAACACTATGATGACTTGCTTCCTTTTTCTGTTTAATTTCCCCGGCCGGACCTTCACTTCAGACTCTGCTGCTTACCGACCCATTGATTAACGGAACTAATTAATCTATCGATTCACTGCTAGCTGTTTCCTGCTCAGAGTTGATGCTGTTTGCTACCACTGCAACTCTGCTGCTCAGCAAGCTGCAAAATATCTCCATTGTCCACGCTTCAGGCCAGTTCACACAGGTCTACAGTAGACAACTCAAGGCCGACCCTACACTAGACAACAAAATACTAGTAGGAATCCATCGGCATTGCAATACTCCGTACGTACGTAGCAAAAATCCACCGATATCCATCCTATCTGATGCAGCTCCGAGTGTCTGGGTGATTGCACAAATCTACTACCTACTACTGGTAATGTAATACACTACTACACGGTACACGCCCGTTGCCTCAAAAGAAGCTGGGCTGCAACTTTTCAGGCAACTGTACGTGTTGAGCAGTGAGCACCTGCTTTTTCATAATGCGGGACTGTCATGTGCTGATTGGCATCAAGGTGCAGTAATGATTCTCTTGTGTGCTCAACGTAATTTCCTTGTCTTGTTGGTTTCCACTCTCCGTGACCGTGACCTTGCATCATTCAAATTTCTTGGATTCCCAGTTGATTTTGTTGGACTCGGTCTGTGACATTTAAATTCCCAGTGGATCTCGAAAAGGGGGAGTTTCAGCAGGCAGACATCTGTGGGTATTCACCAAGTCAGCCCCCACTCTCCATCATAACACCTATACTACAGTGTCCAAACAGAACAACTTAAGGTGTCTAAAACCCATGAGACAATGCAGATGCTATCCTTTTGTCAATGGCGACAAACGTTATCCATGGTCCACAGCCTGAAAGAGCTCCCTTCCCTTTAGACAACGCCACATGTGACTGAACACCACATATGACTGAACCGTTTCCTGGCTGCTGCATAGTGCTTGCTGCTAAAGCTAAACTAGAAATCATAAGGAATCAAGTGGTTCAACCATATGGAGCAAGAGTCCTATGTTTGTGCGCACTGCAATCATTCTCATCACCCAGAGCTGCTGAGGCACACAACTGGAGCACCCAGCTTCTACTGAGGCACACAACTGGAGCGAGCGTGGTTGATGAGCACATCATTTCGTTCCTAAATCTTAGTGGCAGGATGAACCATTCGGCTACACTTAGACCACCACGTTGCCATGAAGATAGGAAAAGAAGATGCAAAATCTTCTATTAGGTGTAGTCAGTCATGCAAAATCAGGAATTTTAGGAGGTCCATCCATGGTAATGCTATATCCTCATCAAAGTTTGATGGTTTCAGTCGATGCAGATTAAACACTACACATAGGTGAATTTCTAAAGTATTGAATGCTCCCCTGCCCCTGATGATGCATATATATCCATCCAGACCTTGAGATATATCCATCCTGTTTGTTCAGGTATGCCAGAGCAGAGATAGATGTTGGTGATTATCAGACATGAGTTGAGTACAGGGATCCCATGTGTGGTCAATTAGACTCAATTATTGATTCAAGTCAAGCATGCCTCCCCTTTGTACATACATGGTCTGATCTGATGGGTGTAGCAGGCAGTTGCTCCTCATGCTCATCCTCTTCCTATTCCTCCTCTACAGGGGGCGAAGGGGAGGGTGTTGGTTACTCTTGTGTGGCGTCGTCGTAGGAGCGGTGGAAGTCGGTGGTGCATCCGGGAGCGTCGGGGTCCTCGGCGCCGCAGCAGTCGTAGAACTTGGCGGCGTAAGGGGGATCGCCGTCGCGGAGCTCGTAGTACCTGGCTTCAATCAAGAAACTAACTTGATTTGAACCATCCCCAACCAAATCTAATCTCGTAAGCTACTTGATGCTGCTGCTGCCTACTACGGAGTAGTCGATCTAACAAGCTTAACTAATTAATCAGGACAGGAGGTAAGGTAAGCAACCTCTTCTGGTCGTCGTGGCGGCGGCAGACGAAAAAGGAAGGGTGGAACCTGCAGGAGAGGCGCGTGTTGACCGAGGGATCGTAGCTCCCCTTGCACCGCCGGCACAACTTGCTTGGTTGGAGTTGGGCCGCCACGCCGGAACCGGAATCCATCGCAGCCCCCAACGGAGGAGGAGGATTGATTGGGGGAAAAAAAACAATGGAAGTGGAGATCGAGGAGGAGGAAGATCGAAGACGACCAGACCAACAAGTGGTGGTGGGCCTTGCAACTTCCTTGGTTTCTCTTCTGTGGGCTAAATGAAAACCGGCCGGGCCCGTTGGTTTCTCACTTCCTTATTCTTTCCTTTCTGTCTGCAAAACTCCACTGCCTTGCCTGCGGCAACATGATGTTGGATTCCGTTGTTTTCCTTTTCTCTTCGATCACTTCCATCAGCATTGACCAAAGACACTTGACTCGAGACAATCTAATCATTCTGCAAAAGAAATGTGTAAAACGTCGCGACAATACTAGTTGGACGGCAATCAGCAACTTTATTAGATACCTAATAACCAAACACTTAAACTTGATACATGATCGCCCTGTTCGCTTGGATTATCAGCCACCAGCCAGCAGTGTTTTTCTCTCAGAAAAAACCAGCGCCAGGCACCAGCCAGCAGTGTTTTTTCCCTCAGCAAAAACCAGCGCCAGCCAGCCAACCGAACAGGACCGAGCTATACACTACCTAGCTAGGTTTATAGTGACATTTTTAAATTTTATGTTTGAGGAATATAGACAGGTAGGTGAGTGATCACATGTATTAGATGGCATGCATGTGTCACATATATTAGATACCTAATAACCATCACTTGTATAATGCCTACCTGCTGGATCATGCATGGTATAATATAACGCCCGCATGTTTTCCAATACAAGAGGAGATTGGGCTTTCATCATCATCCAGATCCCAAGAGACTGCGAGGGACTAAGAAGGCACGTCGATCTTGATATTTTGATGTAGTATTTTAGCCTTCAAAAATTTACTACAATATATATCCAAGCTAAGCTGGTGAAACGTATAACTCCTAATTACGACTTTTTTTTTGGTCTTGTGCACCCAGCTGTCAGCTGGCTGATGAGGAACTGAACGAGACGCTGACCGTTAGTTGTGGGGCTCAACAGCTGCTACTAGAGACGAGGTTTCGATCGTTTTTTTTCTTAAACAAACGGAATTAGTGTGGTACCAGAGAGTAAGCAATTCAATATAAGCCGGAGGACTCGTTTTGGAGCACGCAAACGCAAGTACTAGTACTCCTACTCCAATCCTATTATGCATTTATGCATGATGTTCTCCAATACGCCGCGTGTTGACATGGTTGACAATTGACATTGATGAGTGAGGATAGGATGGGATGGGTCATACCAAGACGTACGTGTCTTACGGTGATTTGTCATGGTGGATGATGCTAGCTCATTCCTTGGATCATGTTATTATATTTTAATAAAGAAAAAAAAGGACTCTGATTCCACCCAGTGTATGGGTATGGGTAGGGGATGGAGTGGCTGCCGCCACGTGTCATCCCCTGTACGGTTTACCGGTATTGCCGTAGGTCCCGCTCGAATTGACTGCTCCATCGACCATCATCTGCATATTATGTCGTCATACATGACTACTCTGACTGGAGTAGAATTGATGGATGGCGTGCAATATTTTCTCTAATCAGTGACACAGCAGCGTCCATTTCTGTAATCAGTGACGATGTATCCACTCGATCATCAGAAGCAAGCAAGCAAGTAGGGGTGTATTTAGTTCCAAAAAAGAGGTCGAAAAGTTTGGTGAAAATGTCGCATCGAACACTGTAGGGCACTGTAGCATTTTTCGTTTGTTTGTGGTAATCGTTATCCTATCACGACCTAACTAGGCTCAAAAGATTCGTCTCGTCGTGTACATCACAACCATGCAACTAGTTTTTTTATTTACCAACGTTTAGTGCTTCATGCATAAGGAGAGAGATTTGATGTGATAGGTGAATAGTGAAGTTTGGAGAGAGAATTTTAGGAGGTTTTTGTGAACTAAACACAGCCTAAGCAGAGGACCCTAACAAATCAATCCATATCAAGCCCAACACGTACAAATTAAGACTAGCAGCTGGGTGATGGACCAGCCAATGAATGAATGGATGAATGGTCATATGCCATATTGCCATGCCGTCATCCCTTTCCCTTGCTGGCTCCAAGTAGCTAGGACTAGGATGGATTAGGAGTAGCACCGAAGAAGGAACAAGCTAGGAAGCACCACGCACCGCTCTCATCTCCCATCCATTTTCTATCCCATGTATGCCGCACGTGTGTATATGTATATATATACAAAAGACAAGACACACATACAGGACCGGCCGGGACGCAATTCAATTCATTCATCTATCTATCATCCGGAGGAAGAAGAAGAACAAGTTAAGATAGCGGCGGGCGGGCCTGGGCCTGGGCATGCAGCAGATCATGGATGAGCAGCAGCAGGTGGTGCCACTGCCGGCGGCCAACAACAAGTCGAAGTCGTCATCTCGGTTCCGGCGGGTGTGCGTGTTCTGCGGCAGCAGCCCCGGGAAGAAGGCGGCGTACCAGCTCGCCGCCGTGCAGCTCGGCCACCAGCTGGTACATACGGCGGTCGTCTCGTCTCGTCGGATTAATTATTTCTATGGTTTATTATCTGTCCGTCGATACGATCGATCTCCTGCTTGCTGGCTGCTGTGCTGCTGCCAAAGAAATAGCAACCAACCAATAGGAATGGATAGACAGTATGCGGAGGCGGAGGGCTGTCTCGGTGGCCTGGCCTCCGATATATCCTGTTTTGCTTGATTGATTCGATCGATGTGATCGATCAGGTGGAGCGCGGCATCGACCTGGTGTACGGCGGCGGCAGCGTGGGTCTGATGGGTGTGGTGTCCCGCGCCGTCCACAACGGCGGCGGGCATGTGATGGGGATCGTGCCCAAGGCGGTGCTGCCGCCGGAGCTCATCGGCGACACGCCGGGGGAGCTCAAGCCCGTCGCCGGGATGCACCAGCGAAAGGCAGAGATGGCGCGAAACTCGGACGCATTCATAGCGCTCCCGGGTGGCTACGGGACTCTGGAGGAGCTCCTGGAGGTGATGACTTGGGCGCAGCTTGGCATCCACAGCAAGCCGGTGGGTCTGCTCAACGTGGACGGCTACTACGACTCGCTGCTGTGCTTCTTGGACAGGGCCGTCCAGGAAGGCTTCGTCACCCCCGCCGCTCGCCGCATCGTCGTCGCCGCCCACACGTCCCAAGACCTGCTCGCCAGCCTCGAGGACTACGTGCCCGTGCACGACGCCGCCGCCCCAAAGCTCACCTGGGACCTGGGAGTGGGAGGCACCACCATCCTCTACTCACCAAACAACTCCAAGTCATCATCCAACATCATGGCCTCATTCCAACGCTAAGCTACCTAGTGTTGCTATAGGCCCTATTTGGTTGCGTTGTAAGTAGGATTATATAAACTGTATTATAAGCTATGGACATTATTATTATTATTATTATTATTATTATTATTATTATATATATAGAGAGAGAGAGAGTAAAAGAGCAGCCTTGCCTTGTGATGGATGATCGATGACGACACCACCTCCCTCTCTCTCTTCCTTTAGCGCTAATGCTATTCTAGTGCTGTCTCTATCCTTGCATCATATTGCCACTTTGACCATTCCATCTCACCTGGGAGGCAGGCAGAATTGTATGTTGGTCAGCTACTCACTCGCTCTTCTTTACCCAAAGAGCAAGCAACATCTCATCTCGTTCAAGCGGCTTACCAAGTCAAACACCAGAGCGCTATTGCTTGTATATTTTTATTGCCTTACTCAGCGGGACAAAAAAAAATAACTGCTTCGGTCAGCATATACGATCGAGAAATCTGGCAGCCAAACACCCCAAATCAAATTCAGTCACTACCAGGCAATGTTAAAAGTAAATAAGTACAGAAAAAACAATCACCCAAAACATTCCGTGAGCAAGCTCACCAGTTGCTTCATCCAACTGGCCACGACTCAACAGCATTTCAAAGAATATACTTCCTGGATACATCATGGCCTTACCGACCCTTGCTACACAATGACAGCAAATCATACACATGGAAATGCACAAAAAGAAGAAAAAAAGAGCGGGGGTGGGGGGATGTGGGTATGACATTCTCACAGGATTGTACATCACAAATATAACAAGGTTCCTATCAGCCTGAATAATGTCCAAGATATCTATAAACTTCAACCGAAGATAAACATACAATGATGTACCACGATCATATACTATATCATGGGACAGAGCACACGCACCAATGTTAGCAAAATACACCGGGCACAGGAGGCTGCTACTAACACATTCCAGCTAACACCACTACATTGAACCAGTAGCAAGCAGTCCCAGACAGCTCTTGCGGCAAAACTGACTTGTCCTTCCCCGGCTATTGCTACTACCACAAATCTTGGAATCAGCATCAAGCGGAGGTAACCAAAATTAAAATTACAGCAGGCACCTTCTTTCACCACCCTGGAAGAAAACTCGGGCACTTGGCAGTCGAGGGCTCCAGAGGTATTCCAAGGACGGACCAACAAACAGGAAGCTACATTAGACAGACCTGAATCAACAATGAACACTACGAATCTACCATGTCATCTTGCAATTCACTAGGGGCAATGAGCCCCGGAATGGCAAGCATCCGTTGGCGCTCCCTCTCTCTTTGGGCTGCAGCCTCCTCGGCATAAAGATCCTTGTTATCCTGGAATCACAAAACAAGCAAATAGCAACCATCAGAAGATAATTTCCATAAAGTCACTTGAAAACAAAGCAACAACAATCCCTCCCTGTTACTAGACCCTAGCTGTGGTGGTCTGGCATCCCCATTTATCTCTTTGGTTTGCCCCAAAACACATGATAATCAGGATAATGGTGATGGCAAGGAAACATATGTAAGTTACCTGAGCTGAGAACTCCTTTGACTGCACCAGGAAGTCTCTAATATGATTTTTAAAGCTTGGAAGATCATGTTTTGAACTAAGAAGGCCATCCACAAATTTAGTCACCTGTCCAAGGAAACCTGTTAGGTTTGTGATGATTCATGACACAACCCAAGTACGGTGTAGCTGTGGTCATATACCTCTGTTGCCGTCATGTTAGGGAACGAAGTCCCCAAAAGTTTTATGGTGTAATCTCTAACAAACATAGTGTTATCCGTATATTGATATGGTACTGAGGTGGCATCCCATAGAGGCTCAGTTAGACCATCCACCTACAAATTGGCAAATCTGATAATTAGATATACAAGCAAAATGATAGGCTACACAGGGGGGAATGAACATAAGCACATACCACACAAAACAAGTGCTGTAGCACCAAAACATGAAGCTTGAAACCAGGTTTGTGGAATGTGTCTGTGAGAACAGCAAAAATCTCTTGCTCAATCGTCAAAAAGTAGGTTTTGTAGAATTGATTGTGGAATCCTGAAGCCTGAAAAGAGATCATATCAGATAGTTAGCCTCCATATAGCTATATGCTGACAAACATTGGATGAAACGCATTTTCCCACCTGAAAGTTCTTCAAAATTTCCAACAATAGACTAAGACCAGTCTCTGCGATATTTCTCTCTGTATGTCTGAACGCCCAATTAATTGAGTCGATCACAAGTTTCAATTGCTGAAACAGATTGTCCAATAATCAGATAAGACTTGAAGTATTTGAAATAATAGATTCACTTTCAATACCGCAAAACAAGAGGTTACTACTAACCTGACTTGAAAGCTGGATTAATGCTTGGAAGCAATGGGTGCCAATCGCACGAAGCAAAGAAAAAAATTTGAGGCGGTGCTCAGGATAATCTTCAAAGTTCTTAGTAATCATCTGATAAGAGACAGAATAAACAACCAAATGCTACGTTAAGAACCACTTGAACAAAATCAATAACAAAAGCAACTTAGTAATGGCATTCCCACCTCAAGAGTGCACTGAAAAACAGCCTCAAATATACGAGGCACGTCCTCAAGCATTTCCCCTTTGTACCTGCAGGAAAAATCTTAACCTTTAGAATTATCGCAAAGATACAACCAGAATGTTAATGAGAAATAGCCAAAAACTGAAATAAGTGAATTAGATTGTGCCTATAGAAATCCACTGCAACTTGTTAAAAGAAGTCTGTCCATAGAAACTAATCAATTTTTTTAACAAAAGAAGATTCCTGGCAATCACAGTAATGGAATCATTTTAATTTGTCAGGTGCAACTTAGTTTCAAAATAAAAAGTCTGCCCCATGCAACTACAAGACAGCGACACAGAATGGACAAGAAAGAGAAGACATTACTTGTTAATGATTGTTGCAAACAATGATAGAACTTCGGACTCCCTTGCATCAGGTACATTTCTAGCATAATCACCAAGGACAGGATCCATCATTGGAGGAACAAACTGCTTCCCTATATGTGGTAAATCTTCTGCCTTGTCCACAAAAGTCTCTATCAATTTCAGGGTTTCCCTCTTGACAGATCTGCAATACAAATTAATTTAGTTTAAAAATAAAAATAAGATGTTCAAATTCATGATTTCATTTCAGGGGCATTTACGTCAAAAACAAAATGGTGATAGCAGTTCATCCTAGTGATGATTTGTAAAAATGGATGACTTCTTCAGGCATCTCTTATTTCTTTATGTTTCTTATCTAACCATTAGGCAGGCTAACCAATGTAATCTCAGCAGGCCTTGCAACAGTATTGCCAGTACTCCTCATGTGCTGCAGTGCACACTAACAGCACCATATGTACCCTATGGCCCACACCCATGGCAGTCCTCATATCTTGCATTCAATGAAGTTGGGAGATTGCCTCATAGAAATAAAACAAAATCAAAGAAAGTAGATAAATCCATCGTTCATACCTCAAGAGTTTTACAAATGATGTCCTTGAGGCAAAAGGCCCGCCTTCAGCAATCGTGCTAGATACAAGCTCGCTGTACATTCTGGTATGAACAAAATACATGGCAAAAAGTAAACAGTCCATTAGCTAGAACCATTCGTCACCAGTGCTATCACAACAGAGAGGGGACATGGTGAGTAAAATATATGACAAATTATTATCTTTTGGCAAATTCGGGCTGGAAAAGAAAAACATTTTGGGCCAGAATGTAGTGAGCAACACCAGAGGCTTGACAAGAGCAGAGCTGTCACATAATTACACAATGCCTAGCCAGCCTAAGTGTTATAGGGCATGGTGGGCAGCATCCGTGCATACAAGTGCTCTTTTCAGACCTGGCATATTAACCTTAGGAAATGCCAGCTAAAACACTAATAATGAACAACGCAGTATATGTAAATACCTGTAGACAGTTAGCATGTCCAAGAAAATTAGTGAAATCTGTGGGAAAAAGTGTGGCCCAAGGGAGCTGGCAACACTTGTGTTCGTCTGCAAGCACAGATAACAGTGTAATGTCAGTACCCTAGTAGACATAAGTGCAACAGGGGAAAGGAAACCTAAAAATGAAAGGACACTGTTTCAACTTAGCACCAATTAAGAAGAACATTCGACAATGAATAATGGAATTATCGAAATGTTCAGTGAAAATGTCACATTAAACAGCCATGTTCAGGTGCCAAGCTACTGCCACAAAACAATCAATACTCGTTGAGATACAAAGTACAGGCATGCCAAATCACTTGAAGAAAGAAAATCCCGATATTAGCAAAGGAAACCAGTAGAGCAGATAATCATTCATTGAACCTATCAAGAAATAGGCACAACTCAGCTTCGCACCAATGATCAGGTGACACACTGGTGCATCTAAAATCTTGTTCCAAAAATGGTGGGGGCAGCCAAAGAATTCACAGGTTCCAAAACCCTGGTAGCAACCATTTTCATTCAAAAGTTGACGCTTAACAAGACAGAAAAACTCAGCATGGTCAAATGGCATTTGCCTGGCCCACTGAACATTTCACTGGCTGTTGAGTTGTTGACCATTCTAGAACATCATGTGCAACTTAAAGCAATATCCGCCCAGCATTGTTCAAGCTTATATAGAATAAGGCAACAACAGTAAAATGTAAATTCTTCAGCCTACACTTTGTTACCTGTAAGATGTTGAGAACTGATCTAATAACATCTTGGTTCTTCAGGATATCAATGCTTTGGCTTGCCTGTCCAATTATTTCTGCCCATTTCTGCAAAATCATAAAGAGCCAAAGTGTAACCTTGTCAAAATTCAAATTCAAGAACAAACTATAGATAAAGCCAAAGTGCATGCTAGCATGGTTTTTAAGGCGTCGCCAAGGCGTCGCCTAGGCGTCCAGGCGGTGAAAAAACCTGGGCGTCGGGGTCGTCTTACCATCCTTGCCGCCGGAGAGAGAGAGGGAGGAGGCTGGGACGTCGGCCGCGGCAGGGATGGCCTTTGGAGGTGGTGGCGGAGGCTGAGGAGGCAGGGGAAGGCCGGCGGCGACGGAGAAGAAGGCAGGGGGCGGGCGGCGGCAGCGGAGGAGGCAGGGGAGGGCGGCCGGGCGGCGGAGGACGAGGCAGGAGCGGCCGCAGAGGAGGCGAGGGCGGCGTCGGCGGAGGAGGCAGGGGCGAGCGGCGGCGGAGGAGGCAGGAGCGCACGGGCAGCGGAGGAGGCAGCCGCGTGCGGGAGGCGGCGGCGGCGTCGGGGAAAGAACGACGGGTGCGGATAAGGAGTCCTGCGAGCTAGGGATAGGGTGGGAAGTCGGGCTGGCTTGGGCTGGGCCAGTTTGATGGGCCTTTTTCTCATCCTCAGGCCACTGTTCCTTTGTTTTTTCTTTTTTTTACAGGTATATGTATGTATATGTCAACGTAAATATACAGGTAAGGCGTCGCCTCGCCTTGCGCCTTAAGCGCCTAGGCGTCCGGGCGGTGGCGTGTCGCCTCGCCTCGCCTTACCGCTTTAAAAACAATGCATGCTAGAATACAAAACAGGAGACCTGATTAGGAAGGCTCATCAATCTCTTGAGGTATTCATCCCTCTTAGCATTATCAGATTCGGCTTGAATCATATGGCCAACCTGAGCAGTGAGTGCAGAAGATGTTTTAAGAAACATAAATAATAGATATAAGTTTATTGGAGCAAACTGTGTTCATTTTGGTTCAACGTACTGATTCATAAAACGTATGAATCTGATGTGGCTCGAGATCAGCAATTGTTGTAGCAAGGTTGGACAAAAGTTCAGAAACAAATGGCTCATTCTCGCCCACCTGGAAAGTATGTGCAAACATGAAAATCAGCACATCACAAATAGCAAATGGTATTGATCAATAGACGTATGAATGTAAGACAAGTGAACCTACTTTAAGTAATAATGAATAAATTTTATAGGTCGTGATAAGTAAATTGAACCGCTAGTTTGACAAGAATGACTTGTTATTGGGATGGATGGAGTAACTGTTAAGACAATAAGAAAACACCAGGTACTACCATATAAACCTTTGGGGAAATTCTTGAATTTACCTGTTGTGTCACAAATTTGCGCTTGCATTTCTGGACAATTTTCAGAAAGGTATCACATGCCATATCCTGCACCATGCCACACAGCACGTATCACAAATGGTACTCATTGAAAACATACTATTGAAAGGACTACAGATTATGTGCAAA
This sequence comes from Echinochloa phyllopogon, assembly GCA_033239725.1. Lineage (NCBI taxonomy): Eukaryota > Viridiplantae > Streptophyta > Magnoliopsida > Poales > Poaceae > Echinochloa > Echinochloa phyllopogon. The sequence goes on along the minus strand of BTCW01000009.1, from coordinate 207,287 downwards.
TGCAAATGGAGGCCCGAATATAAAGAACAAGAGAGAAGATACAAAATGAAGCACGAGACACTAGTTAAACCACATGATCAAAGAATCAAGGACAACCACAGACTACATGGACAATAAAAAGATGTCTTTCTGAGCTGACCTGAACTCCAGGATGCATCTCATGCATGAACTCAAACAATTTGTTGACCACAGTTTTCAGAAACTTCCAGTGAGCCCTGAGAAATCTTGGGTACTGGCCGACAACATACCTAACAATTAAGTCATATATCAGTGATTCCCTTTAGTTCATAATTATATACGTGAGATAAAAGGCAGATAAATGCTTTATTACATGATGTTACTTGCAATCACTGCTTTATTGTCTTTTCCCTTGGTGATTTCACAGAGGTTTAGCAAATCGCGAATAACCATAACCAGAAATCTATTCTCCTGCAAAATATCCATGAGGAAAAATTAGAATTTGCACATCGCAGTTATAATTATTAGTGAAGGTATAGTACTTCCATAAGCATTTCCTAGAGGCTAGATAAAAGGGACAGAAAAAAAAAATACAAACCTGCTCCTCTACCATAGAGCCTGATATTGATCCAATAGCCCAGCATAGAGTATTAAGGTTATTCCAACTCCAATCTTCTCCATTTAGCTGCTTGCTCAGTTTCTTTAACATCTGAAATTCCAGGATAAATTGCACCGAGTGTTGGGTTTAAATTCACAAATGGAAAATAAAACAAGAATTGCCTTCACAGCTACACCGAATCAGGCCTTCTAATAATGAAAATTTTAACTACAATGTAACCACGAAAGTGTTATGAACCTATTCTGATACCATGTTATGAATAGCATTTGTATTCAATATGAGGGCTCTAGGCCCGAATATATAACATGTACTACAATGTAACCACCACAAGTGTTGTGAAGCTATTCTGATACCATGTTATGAATAACACATATATCCAATATGAGGGATCTAGGCCCGAATATATAACATGTACAGGTATTAACAAATATGCACAAAACCCCTAATATACAAAAGTACATATACATCTACTATTTGTTACAAGCTTCATTCACGTTTTCAGCTAAAGCCTATGTCATCTTAACATGGACAGAGTGCAGAATTATTATTTTCTCTTAACAAGATTATAGTGCAGTATTGATTATGTTTATTATACATATAAATAAGTATCTATGAGTAAGGCATACCTGTTGCTCCGTATCCTCGTGATCAAGATGAGATAAATAAATCAGTGTTTCTCTCATGATCTGTTATCATTCAAAAAAAAAGGTATTTCCACGTCAGTTGGAAGGTCGCAAAGATTTAAAGCACAGAGCATATGAATTGCAGGGTGGGAAGATATTAGGCATTCCTGTTACTAACCTTATACTGAACAAGAACATCATTGTCTTTCATTGTCTCTCGTACAATATTGCCATTTTCATCCTCAACAATCAATACTTCCTCAGGCTTTGCCATACGGCAAATCATCAGCATCCGTAATTTTGAGAGTGGACCAGAGTAAAGCTGTCTCCTCTGTTGAACTGCTGTGCCCGTTCCATCCACTATTCCAGGAACCATCTGCGCCTATAGTATAGTTGTAATGAAATTCAGAATTTAGAAACACAAAACACTATAATATAACTAGAAAGCATCAAAGGATGTAACAACAATAAAGACCACCAAGAAAGGCAGTCTACAAAGGAGCAAGTAATAAAACTATTATAAAAAACCCAAAGGGTTAGTGATGATGAGAAAATGTTACAACAATGGATGGCAAAAGAGTAGAAAGTAATTATTCATTTATTGAGGTAGATAACCAAAAAACTAAATATAAGCACCTGAAGTCCCATCATGCTTACAGCCGCTGCAGGTTCCATTTGATTGTGTGCTTCAAATAGCTCTAAGACAAACACATTCCAGTAATCCAAGCAGACCTGTAAAGTTTCATAAGAAAATGCAGACTTGTTGATTGCCCAGTGTCGTAACCATGTTTGTATGACAAACATATTTCAGCATTCCTACCTTGAAAACCTCTGTATCATCAACATACGAAATTCCAATAAGGTACTCGAGACCCAGAAGTAAAGCAGTTCTATTTTCTGGCGTTATTTCCAGTACACGCATGTGATTCTGCATTTACCAAGAACGCGAAGGGTTAGAGCAATTGGAGACTCGTTTTTTTATGGAGAATCTTCATATATCTCCACATGTTTTTCCTACTGTTTATAATGGCACGGAACAAAAGCTGATATGAATCCATAATAACCCTAAAAATGATCTATACTGGTTCTTAGTATTTGAGATGCAGAAGGGCCTTACCTTAAAAAAGGATGTGAAGAAGAGTGCAAGGTTTTGTATAAACGCCTGCCCCAATGAACATAAAGGGTGCATATTAATAAACAGATATAAAAACAGAGGGGGCATATCAACTCCATGAGTACAGTGTACCTGCTCTTCGCTGGAACCATTAGCATATGCATCTGGTATTTTTTCAGGAGGAAGAATAGCCTAGATGCACGGGGGTTAAAAACTTCAATACACAAAAAATCTTGAAACAAATGAATTACTTGTACAGAAGAAAGCAGTAAATGTCTTTGAATTTTTACCTGCAACTGCATCATAAAAATTGTATACATCTTCACATACTGCATGTTATAAAAATCACCAAACTGAAGAGCAGCAACCTGCAAGGTATCAGAGAAGGAATTAAAAAGGCATTGATAAGCAATAAAACAGATCTATGCAGAAGCACCAGACTAGTGTAACATATCATAATATTGAGCTCCAAATAGTGGACAAAAAATCATCTTTGCATTTTTTTCACTGAACTTCACTAAATTATAGAATGAAACACTATGTTTCCTTTACCTCCGTTAGGCATTGAAGTGTAAGATTCCGATAAGCAGCCACTGGGAAGAACTTCAGTAATGTCTCCAGCTAAATAAAAAGGATAAGAAAAGGTTCATTTTCATAGACACAGTTGACATTCAATCACCCACAAGTTCGACAACATCCACATACCAATGGTGACTCAAAGATAAATCCAACAGGGATCCATGATAAGAAAGCATGGAGTGTCGCCAATGTAGCACGGATGAGCTCTGGTCTTTGTGTTGCAGATAGGACATACAAACATAGCTCATGAATAAGCCGGAACTCACTGCACAGCAAAGAAAATTTGGTTGCAAAGTTAAAACATAAGTATTACTGCTGAAAGCATACAAAAAAAAACTGAGTAAAATTCGTCATGAATAACAATCTATCAAGCAGAATCTCCAAGGTAGCCAAGAAAATATAAAAGTTGACAAGAAATCCAACCTATTAAGTGAAGACTTCAGTTCTTTAATCTTTTGCTGTGTCATTTCACCTCTTGAGAAGTCAAAAATTTCTTCACTTAGGAGCTGTAAGTTATTGAATTGAATAGTCAATAACCGTTCTATAATATGTAATTTGAGCATTGGAGAAAAACATGAAAAATGAAAAAACAAAATACAGAAAACTTGACTTGCCTTCAATATAGCCATGCAGTTTTCACATATTGTTTCACTACTCTTAGCAGCTGCAACAAGATCGGGGATGAAGGATGACCACCTGGCAGGCCACTCATGTTTCAGGACCTATTACATTGCAAGGATGCACCGTGAGAAGAAAAAAAAAAGGAAAACACAAAGCACCACAGTTGGTAAAAAAAGAACACCAAATTCAGAACATGAGTTAGATGACCTGGTAAACTACATGACAAGACGATTTTTTTGAAAAAAAAGGCTTATTGTGCTTACCTGCACCAAAATAATATTGAGTTTATTGACATAAAGCCTCTCCTGTCGAAAGGTAACTTCATTGCTGGAAAGCTGTTGATAGCACAAAAAAGGGAAGGGAAAAAAAGAAAGAATCAAATGGATATGATTTATTGATTGATAGGTACCGGCATTTTTTTTTATGAAAGGACAGATACTGATCCTTGCCTGCACAATAACATCGGATATGTAATTCTTTATGCCATCACGTTGTTCAACAGGCAATGCATTCCACCTATACTTGATAACACTTTCAAGCACCTACATGAATGTTAGTAACAAAATTAGCACATGTTAAATATTAAACACTCTGCATGTGCGTGTGTGTAGTTTACATGCATGGTAACAGCTGGCTTTTATTTACAACCTTGGTAATGTTTACTTTTGGCTCGTTTTCCTACATTAAAAGAATCTTAGAACCCCAGCATGTGTCAACTGCAGCTTAGCCTTGTTGCGTGCCTCACGTGCCCAATTATCGCCGTGCGTTACTTACAACCACAGCGCAATCCAGACAAAATGCCGTGAGTGTAGGAATAATTTGTCCTTTATTGGAATACAGTTACTGGAAACTTATGTGTGGCTTGAATTGTTTTGGTGTAGGCAGGTGTACAAAATGCCGTGTAACCAGTCTTCTTACTTCTTATGTAAAGAAAAAACTCTAGAGTACCTATTAACAGAGATAGAATACTGACCACTGATAACAAATGGCGGTAAACAAAGAAACTTATCTTGATACAGAAAACCTTGATTAGGTATTTCAGTTTGCAGCTGGACATAGTAGCAATCATTCTATGCCAGAAATGGAACAAGGGGGTGACCATTACAAGTACAAAGGTAGTTTCATATGTTGCAGCCACACAATAGTCCTATAAGTTTTCCATCTAGTGTCAACCTTATTATTTGTTCCACTATCAATGATTTTCAACCGCTTGGTCATTTTAGGTCGCCTATGCATTCTGAAAGAAAACGTTAGATGAGCTTCTCCAATTATGACTATGCAAGCAAGTAGTTAACTTGAGGGCTGAATTGAAAATCTTAATTGCATTTGCTATTGGAAACCATGGACCGGGCATCCTTCTTCCTTTGATCACAAGCTACGCTGGCACGTATAAAGATAGCCAGTGGAGTGGATGAACTTACTTGCAGGGCAAAGAACTTGGTGTTCAAATTCTGAGAATTCTGAAGAATGTGCACCACTTGCAGCCACATGTCTGGATTGTTTTGCAGATCACGAAGTATCTGGTCAGCGGCACTCCTCTGGAATGAAAAGCAGCAGATGCAGTTACAAACAGACAATATCAAAAATGCAACAGAGATAGAAACAAACACAATAACAGTGTTAGACAACATCAGGTGATGACAGAGGTCGATTAGCTCTAGGGTAGAATCACAACTTTTCACATTTACACTATAGCCTAGGCATTCCAAAGTCCTAGATTAGCGTCATTGTTAAAAGCAGACAATCAGTAGTTGACGCTAAACCTTGTCACTGCTGTTCAACAGAAACCCTAACAACGAAAGCTATCCTAAGTCCAGTTTAGCAAAACAAGTAGCACTAGCATTTAGCACATGGAAGTCAGATAGACTCTGGAAGCCAGAAGCTAGAGCAAAGCAAGTAAACCCTAAGTACGGGCCAAGCGAGCGCTAGGAATCCGCAAGTGCGCGGGCGAAAGAGATTACCTCCTCCTTAGATCCGGTGCCATAGAAGGCGGCGACGGTGGCGTCAAGTAGCGTCACGTCTATGGGCTGGCTCAGATCCCTGAGCTTCTCCGCCATGGCGGCGGCGGGTGGAGTGAGCAGGGGCGGGAGCTTGTGGAGTCAGCGGGGATCGACGGGAGGTTCCAGAAGGCGCGAGAGGGCGTAGCCCTAGAAGTGGAAGGCGGCGGCGGCGGCGGTGGCGGCGGCGGCGGCGAGGGGGAGGGATTCTTATCGGGGGCGGGGCGAGCGAGAAGAGAAGAGGAAGAAAGGGGGATTTTTATTTTGGTGTTTTGGGGGGTTTAAGAGAGTTGGGACGCGGGGAGAGTTGCTGCCAAACTACGCGATGGTTGGGCGCCAAATGCACTCAGGTCCACAATCACTTGTACAATTTACATATACATCCCTGCTCTGCTTCATCGCTGAAGAAGCTCTAACGTTCGACTCCATCCTCAAAATGGTTGGTTTCTATAATTCAAAAGTGATTTATCCAGTTTACATCTGGTGATGGATGAGGTCACAAGGGATATACAAAGTGATATCCCTTGGTGTATGCTCTTTGCTGATGATGTGGTGCTAGTTGATGAGAGTAGAGCAGGTGTTAATAGGAAGTTAGAGTTGTGGAGGCATACGTTAGAGTCCAAAGGTTTCAGACTTAGCAGGACTAAGACCGAGTACATGATGTGCGATTTCAGTGGGACTAGATATGAAGATGGAGATGTCAGGCTTGATGGGCAAGTGGTGGCCGAGAAAGATACCTTTAGGTATTTAGGATCGATGCTGCAAAAGGATGGTGACATTGATGAAGATGTTAGGCATAGAATTTCAGCCAGTTGGTTGAAATGGCGTCAAGCTTCTGGTGTCCTCTGTGACAAGAGGGTACCACAAAAGCTAAAAGGTAAGTTCTATAGGACGGCGATTCGCCCGGCGATGCTATACGGTGCTGAATGTTGGCCTACTAAAAGGCGACATATACAACAACTGAGTGTAGCAGAGATGTGTATGTTGCGTTGGTTTTGTGGTCACACAAGAAGGGATAGGATACGGAATGAAGATATTCGAGATAGAGTCGGAGTGGCACCAATTGAGGAGAAATTGACGCAACATCGGTTGAGATGGTTCGGACATGTCCAACGGAGGCCTCCTGAGGCGCCGGTGCGTAGTGGGGTTCTACAGCGGGCCAATAATGTTAAGAGAGGTAGAGGGCGACCCAAACTAACTTGGGACGAGTCGGTTATTAGAGACCTTAAAGAGTGGAATATCTCTAAGGATTTAGCTATGGATAGGAGCGCTTGGAGACTAGCAATTAATGTGCCTGAGCCGTGATTTTTGGGTTTCACCTCTAGCCTACCCCAACTAGCTTGGGACAAAAGGCTATGTTGTTGTTGTTGTTGTTGTTGTACATGGGTACTACCAAACTGTAGTTATGTTTTCAAGTGCATCTACCGATTAGTTCAAGTGTAGTATCTAGAGTATTTATTCTTGCTATTTGGCACAAGGTTAAATTTTGGATTGACCATCACGTGTGAACCATTCGTTATTAAAAACATTAGTTTCAGAGTGTGTAAAACACCCTAAAAATCCAAAAACCGGACATCATACACCCTCGTCTGCTTAAAACCATTCAAATAACCCCTTCCAATAGTGAAAATTGGTTTCCATAATGGTTTTTGTGAGGTTTCATACGAGACCTACTTAGAGTTACCTGAATTAGCAAGAAAATATTCACCCAACTAGACAAAATGAAGTTTCAGGTGACTACCCAATTAAAGCTATTGACTTTACCAAAAGTATTCACTCATAGTTGAACTATATGTTACGAACGCTAAAATAGTCCCTTCACACATGCTCTACTACTTTTTGCCCTCAGCCCACGTCATTGTTGCCATCCTCCACCTCACCCTTAGCGTTATGTCACTCGTCTTGTACTTCATAGGTATAAGATGCCTTTGACGTGGAGGTTGTTGTAGACGTGTTGTTCTTTTGCAAAAGAACCACATGGTCATGCGTGTCATGGCATGTTGACGTCAAATTAGATTTGTGCGGACTTCGTCTCCCCTCCCCCCTCCCCCACGCCTTGTTTGATGCGATTGTGACTTGATTACACTCCGAAGATAAGACTAGTGATTGGTTTGGTCAAAGTCAAATTATGTGACGAGATTGTTTCGAGCACCCAATTTTTTATCCCAATGCATTTTAGGGCTTGTTTAGTAAAACTCCTCTCAAAATTATTATGGGAAGTGATTAGCCAAAGGAAAGTTATTTGTGGCCAAAGGTGATTCTCTAGGATAATCTATATGGTAGAAGTGATTTTGAGTGTTAAGTTAATTAGGAGAAGCTTGTTTCTTCAACTCCAAGTATGATAGTTCATTCAAAGAATTATTTGATGCAATCACTTTTAAAAGGTTGTTTGATAGAGCTCTCAATAAAATCACTCTGGGAGTTCCACCAAATGCCTCTTTGCTACTTGTTAGTATGTTTGCAAATGTTGAAAAAGTGAAACTCCTATATTCATCACTATAACAAAAATGGTTTCCACAAGCGGGTGGTAACCTATTTATATAGGAGTTTAACGGACCATCTATGACTATAAGAGCAACTCCAGCAGAGGGTTAGATGGGTCTGCTGGAGTGCATTTTTTTACTAAACCCTTTAAACTTGGAATATGGGCTTTGTTTAAAGGGTTTGCCGGAGTTGTTGTAAGCCGGTAAAAATCAATGGTTTGCTTTGTGGAAAATGAGCACATGTTGTAATCATAGGCATAAAAATAAAAGTAAAACTAGAAATGAGGATGGATATGATATAATCCTCAGTAATCTTCTACCGCAAAACTCAACTTAATTAAACATGTAAAAAGAATTAATCTTTTCAGAGGGAATCGGTCCATTTCCAGAGGCGATTGACACAAGGAACCACGTACGGAATTGATCCATTTCCAGAGGCGATTGACACAAGGAACCACGTACGAAAATGCCATTTGTACATCCTGTTTCTCCCTTTTTTTTTGTAGGGTGAAGTATCCTCAAATGCCCATTTTTTTATAGAAAGATCTCCCTGTCAAAGAAAGAAAACAAAATCGTTTGATGATAGGTCGAGAGAAAATATGGCTTGCTAGATGCTGCGACAGCATGAGGTAGCTATTTTCTTCTCTACGGTCCCACTCATCGTGGAAAAATAGAATCATTGGGCTCCCCTACATACATACTCCGTACAGCTACATATCAGTACAACATAATCGAAAACATAAGATCTGTCTGTGCACATCACTCTTATGACTGCGAGGCTTTCCTCACTCGATGAATTTCCCCTGTCGAATTGAACGCACTCTAGGGTCTCACTCCGTGCTAGCTGCCCTTTTGCTCCTCTCTTCGCCGTCTCCCACCAACATCACTATCATTGCCATAGTTGCACTCGCCCGAGCATTGCCCAACAAACTTCCTCAACCTCCTAGCTGGCGGTGCCTTGCCTCACTATCTTGCACACTCACCATTACCGCCGGCCTTCACTCTAGGTCCGCATCATAATTCGGCTAGCCTCCTCCAACCTAAAAAGCCGAAGCCCCTATTCCCGTCAAAGTTTTAGACCTAGTCTCTTGCTGGAGTTGATTTTAGCCGGAGATGGAGAAGAAACGAGAACGGTGTAAAGATGGGGAGTAAGTAAAAATGGGGTCAGCAGAGAGAGCGAGCGCGCGTGCACCTTAATTCACTTGAGTGAATCAATGATAGCCGTACATAAAACATATGAGTCTGTAGTAGTATATATGAATTAAACATGCACGCACATATATATTATATTTGTACTAGATCCGGCACTGTCAGCTTAATTACATACACGTCCGATGATCAAACAAAAGAAGGTGAACTAGATAGATGACTAGCTTCCATATAGTACTAGCTCTTATGTGCTGGCCTGGAAATCTATATATCAAAGGAGAAGATAATTAAGAAAGGATATACTTATGTATATATATTATAGAGCAAGCTGCTGGATCGATGATCATCATACCTATGGGGAATGGAAGATGCATGGCGATTTAATTTTAATTGGTAGCTACTACAGTAGTCAGTAGTCGTCGGAGTCCCATAGAGGCCTGAACCACATGGAGTGGACGGAGGGCTGGAAGGACATCATGAGCAGCAGTATGGCCACCGCGAGCGCCACGCCCCAGGGCGCCGCCGCCGTCGAGGCTGTCGTCTGATGATGGCGGTCGGCAAGGGCGGCGATCCTCCTTCTGTTGGTCCAGTACCTGCGTCGCCAGCTGAGCGCGGCGAAGAGGAGGAAAGCTCCGGCGAGGGCGAGCGGCGCGGCAAAGACGCGGGCGCTGATCTCGGCGCGGCGCTCGATGGCCTTGTAGTCGACGTAGCCGGAGACGGCGAGGAAGAAGACGACGATGGCGAAGAAGGCGAGCAGGCGGGGCGGCGGGAGGGAGCAGGAGGAGAGCGCGCGCGCAGTCCAGCTCTGCTTCCAGGAGCGAGCCCCCCGGCGGTCGGAGTGCAGCCACGACGACATGGCCGGCAGCAGCGCAGCTAGCTACTACCTGATTGCTGCTTTAGTTTCACCTGCCTGCTCTGTCTGTGTGCTTATTATTGTTGGTTTGATTGCTGCTTGATTTGTATATTTACTATACCACTCATCAGAGGCTGCTGCTGCTGGCCGGTTGTGGTGGTGGAAGGATCGATGCCTTCCTTTTTGCCGAAAAGACTCGATCAAAATGCATGCATGCATGCATCGTCAGAGTTGTCTGTGGGCGAGAATATATGCTATTTGTTGGGAGGGCCAGCAGGCGCAGCTCCAAGAATAATCCATCACACCACCGACCCAGCCAGCAGCAGCTACCCTCGGAGAAGGAACGCCGGGGGCCATGGCCACGACGCGCTCCGCCCCGCCTGGGCATGTGAGACTAGGTTAGGGGCGGTCAACCCTGGAAAAGTGTACATGCTCGGGGTGGGCCCTCGAACCAGGACCTCTAATAGGCGTCCGTCTGTGCCAGGAGACGTGCAGAGCCACCAACCCACCTAACGACAGGGGTCGGGGCGAAAAGGCTAAGGGCCCCCGCGAAGTGCCGGAGACCCCTATTGTACAACGACCACGGAGGCGATTGGACGGAGCCCATCCCGGCGCAAGACTAGCGCCACGACCCGACAAGCGCGTCAGGCGGAGTGGCGCCGTGGTGACTAACACAGACATGCCACAGTACGGGAGCTGTGCACACATGGCTGGTATTGTAGCCACACCTTGGCCGCAAGTGTAATGCCAGCCACGACTACGCTCACGACTAGCATGAAGACCGGAGCGGCAACGTGACGCCTCAGTGACCCATCTAGCGCAGCCAGCCAGCCGGACGGGGCCTGGAAGACCCCCCTCATCTTTCTTCCGGCTTATAAGCACCCATGTTGTAGGCTTGAAATACTCCTCGTAAGCGTTAACATCAGAATTTGGCATGTGTCAAGTTGTGACCGTAGCATAAAGCCGATGCAGGGTAGATGATGAATGTCAAATGGTAGTTTTTGGAAGCCAATATCGATATGGAATCAAAGCCGGTGGAGAGGCTCATATTGGAATTAAAGGCCCTATTCGGCTGAATAAATATTAGCCAACTAGGCTAGCATAAGCCGAAAGCAGATCAGACGAACAGGCTCAAAGAGTTGTTATGCATGACTGAATCTTACTTGAGTTCGTTTTATAAATATAGTAGTTGATTTTTCTTGTCAGATAAATTTTGTAAGTCGTAAGCAGTTTTAGCTTAGACTATAAATTATGACCTCGTGGGTTTGTAATAGTCGTCAATATAGAAGATGGCACGTAAGAGCAACTCCAACATTTCCCCAATAACAAGCCCCTTTCCCTATAATTATCAATAAAGGAAATTGAGGGGAAAAAAACACACCTCTGATAGATCCCCTTTCTATTTCCCTTTTCTTATAATTTTTTTTCAATCCCCTTTATTTCAATCACATTCCCCTCCAGAAAGGGGAGGCAATTCCTCTCCCCTTCCCTTCTTTCCCATCACCTGGGCACCCGCCGCCGCCGCCGGTCAGCCTCCCGACGCGCCGCCACCGCCGCCAGGCCACCCAACGCCACCACCGCCGGTAGGCCGCGCGTCGCCGCCGGCGCTTGACCCCGCACAGGCGAGCCACGCCCAGCCCGCACCGCGCGAGCCCGCGTCGGCCGCATGCGCGCCTGCCGCCCCTGCCCCGCCGGCCGCCGAGCGCTGCAAGATTTCCGTACCTGCCGCGCTGCCGGCCCTGTCCCTGCGCCGGCCGCGTGCCTTCGCCGTCGCCTGACCCCGCGCTGGCGAGTCACGCCCGGCCCGCACCGGCGAGCCTTCGCCGGCCGCTCGCGCGCCAGCCACCCCTGCACCGCCGCTCGCGTGCCGGCCGCCGAGCGCTGCAGCCGCTGCCGCGCCACCGGCCCTGCCTTGTCTCGGTCGCCCGCTGGCCGCCCCACGCCGAGCCTGGGCGTCGGCCTCCGGGCGCCCGCTGGCTGCCTGCGTGCCAGCCACCGAGCGCCCCCTGCCGCGCCCGCGCGCGAGCTTGAAGAAAGAGGAAGGGAACAGAAAAAAAGAGTTATGAGTCACTTTCAGGTGGGACCCATGTGATGTGAAAAGGAAAGGAAAAGGAAAAAGATAAAAGGGGATCCGCTGGAGCACCTCTTTTCAATATCCTGAAAATTTGAAATGTAATTTCCCGATAAAGGAAAGGGGACTGTTGGAGTTGCTCGAGCCCCCATCTCTGCTCCGGCATCTGCGAGTCTCCGACCTATGGCGACCGCGGCCACTCGCCGGAGCCCCACCAGTCGGAGCGGTGAGCATTGCCAGTGCAGAGCGGCAGCTGCTGTTGCTGAAATCCCTCCGCACTCGATCTGCAGCACACTAATCGCTGTCCCTCCGAATTGAATCCTCTGCAGATTGCTCGGCCCAGCACATCCAGCAAGCTTTGATTGGTCGGGAGGAGTTTTTTTAGTAGCTTCCTGCGAGCAATGAGGTCACCGTGGAAGCAACCAGATGCAATTTTCTGGAGTGGCGAGCTTTATGGCTTTTTTTTTTGGGTGATTAACCCAAACCCAAAGCAAATGCATCCAAACAAAGGAATGGGAATAGCTCATATCATCCTTATCCCAAGCAAACCCACCTTGCTTGTACTCCTGTGGTTCAGCTTCAGCATGTCGATCGCGGTGGCGCCGGAGGTCGCGGCCGCCCTCGTGCGCGGCGCCGCGGTCGTCGCCCTCGAATCCACCATCATCTGCCACGGTCAGACCTTCTCATCCCCCACTTCCGCCGCCCGCCACTGCCTTTCGCCGACCCCCCCTTTAGCTCGATTAGATTAGATTCCCCTTATACTGATCGACATGCTTGCCGCCGTTTCATTCCATCCAGGTATGCCGTACCCCAAGAATCTCCAGACCGCCGTGCAAGTGGAGGCCATCGTCAGAGACGCTGGGGCTATCCCTGCCACCATAGCCATCCTAGATGGACTCCCACATGTCGGTCAGTCCACTGCTTTGTTTGCTTCTTCAGTTACTGCTCCCTGTTAGTACATTATTAACTTCATTCATCTCTTTATTACATGTAAATAATCTAAACTATTGTAATATTTCTCCTTTTATCAATTGGAATCATTCATGTGCCCTATAACATACCCTGATACCCATCTAATATTATACAAACTAATTCCACAACTATCCTTGACATTGCTTGCATGATAATAGGCCTTAGCAGCGAACAATTAAAGAGGCTGGCTATCAGCGGAAGGCAATTTCAGAAGACGGCTAGAAGGGATATTGCACATGTCGTGAGTACCTTGCACCCTGCACATTTTATTTTAATTCTCAGCTCACTCTGTTTGGCGTTCTTGTGTCCTTATTGTCACAATATAAAGGGCACTGCGATAACTCAAAAGCTTCGTGCCTCAGTGATCTGTCTCCTCGTTGCCACACCAGCAATATAGATCTCAGTTACGGCACCCAAACTTGGGTGACCTCATGTTTAGTTCTGTATTTCCCCTGTGTTTAAGCATCTTTTAATCAGACAGACTGTATTTGCCGTTCCTGCTTTTCATAATTAATCTTTTTCCTTATTGACAGGTTGCATCTGGTGGCAACGGTGCAACAACAGTTTCTGCCACTATGTTCTTTGCTCACAAGGTCTCCTCAAAAAGCTTCTGCAAAATCATCTTCCTCTTTATCTTGGCTTGATCTGATTACATTTTCGTGTTCATGCTTGTTACTACCAACTATTTATGTCTATATAAATTAAGCTCTTACATAATTCAGGTTGGCATACCAATTTTTGTAACTGGGGGAATAGGAGGCGTGCATAGACATGGCGAACAAAGTAAGCATCTTTCAGCTGTGTCAGGACTCCTTATTTTGCTGTATGCATTGACGCTTGGCATGAAGTATACCGCTGGTCGTATGCTCTAATTCTTTCAGTATCCTCTAATTCGTTTAGGGTGTTGATTTTTTTTATCTTTAGACTGGTGCATTTGAACTCTGAAACTGCAAGTTTATGAATTACTATCTTGCTCTTTTCTGATTTCTGAAGCACATTATAGATAATGCAGTGTTAACTTCATCAACATGTATATGGACTCGCTCAAGCATATTAGTTTTATTGATTGTTTTGGAAAAGCCATTAAAACTTGTGCACTGATTCATGCCGTCACGATTTTGATGCAGCTATGGATATCTCCTCAGACTTAACTGAACTTGGAAAGACTCCTGTGGCTGTTATATCAGCGGGCGTCAAGTCCATTTTGGACATACCAAGGACACTTGAATACCTGGTATAGTTGCAACTTGCGCTCTTCGATATTTTTTTTGAAAACGCAGGAGAGCTGTGATTCATTGTATTAGAGAGAGAAAAATGGTCCCCATACAAACCCTTTCTCTTATACGGGGACCGAATATGAGAGTTTGGGGCCAAACACAAATAAAGGACTACCCTATGAAAGCAAAGAAGATCATGACCAAAAACACAGCCAAGCCAACTAGAATGCACCAGCCAACCGATTGACCTGTAATGTATGTGCTTTTATGCAGATTGTTTTCCTCTTCAGTTGTTAAAATGCTACATATGGTCGGGCTGTACTTGAGGATTATCTTTGGGGTTCTGCTATTGCTATGGGCACAAAGGACCAAACAGGATAAGAACTTTTGTGGACGTCTGTGCACATAATATTTGAATAATGAAATGAAGCCATCACTTGCAAACTAGGGCAGGATGTTGTAAGTAGGACAACGAGAACTGAAAATGATTTGAAAATTAGATGAGTTCATATGCAACTTTTATCAACACTTACCAGTATCTTAGATCAAGAAATAAATACTGTTACCTTGGAACCATTTCGCTCTTTCTTTTGGTTAGTACTTAATCAGGAAGCAACCAAACCAACAGGATTCAGATTTCAGAACCTAGGTATTTGGTATATCATTTCAGAAGGACCCTTTAGTTCATATTTATACTGTATAACCTGAGATCACGTTTTTCTGCGCAAATTTACACAGAACTGCCCCCTTGTGTTGCTCCGCACTCAAGTAGTTAGGTGGTGCTTAATATGAAAGCTATATACTGCAAAACTCGCTCGTGTTTTGGCAAGATACTGTTCAATCAGGTGATCTTCTTCACTGACAAATTGACTGCATGACAGGAAACTCAAGGGGTCACCGTTGCTGCTTACAGAACCAATGAATTTCCTGCTTTCTTCACAGAGATTAGTGGATTTCAGGTAAAACAATTTTTCATCTCTAAGTTATTTCTTTGGCTGGTATGTAACTTTTGAAAGAGCCACATGCTTTCATCTGAATCAATGATTGATTATCACAGTTTAAAGCATATGATTCAACTCACTCTAGATTTCCCCGAAAATGTAATTGTAAATTGTTCATCATTCCAAAAAACTAAATGCCACGATGTTGTGGTGTGTCCATGCAGTGCACCTTTGGGATCAGATCTGGTAAGCTGCATCACAGAATTTTTCTGCTTTTAGCTAGCTTGAATCTTTTAAGCCACAAACTTTTAAACATTTCCCATATTTGCCTTTTATCCTTGAGCTGCATTGATATACAAAGCTCATCCCATATATTCTATCAGTAAGCGTGCCAACTAGCAAGTCTGGAATCTCTTTTATAATTGCTTAACAGGATTTTCTGGCACTTCTACGCCTTTGTTGGTCTGAAGGGGAATTTTACTCATTTCATAGTTGTCTTAGCTATTGAGCATGACCTCTTGCAAACTACCAAGAAATATATTGTCAGTACTGTAGTTATTTTGCACAGTCCTTTAGTTTACTATTTTAACAACACAACTTAGGCCCTGTTTGGAACATGGGATACATTTCCAGTGGGACTTGATATTGTTCCTTGTGAAATTTCTGTTTTTTTTGCATTTGAAACAGGTTTTGTATGAGTTTATCCAATTTTGGATATATGTTGATACATATACTTGTTATGTAATGCAGGTGCCATGTCGCGTTGATTCTCCAGAAGAGTGTGCCAAAATAATACGTGAGTAGTTTTCTTTGTATTCTTACTCACATTTTCTTAAAGATATTATCAACTGTTTGGTAATGTCCGGATTCACCAATGGCCCCGTATTCCCTGAGTTATCTTATTTTCTTGATTTCACAGAGATGTTTACTGGTGTTGACATAGGATCAATAAGATAGCGCTAAGTGTATGCGCCACAAACTATAAAACTAAACAGCGCCATGCAGAATTATTGGGATTATTCTAACATCCAGAACTTGGTCACGTTACATAACTCTAATGGGCAACCCGCACATTAAATTTTTTGAACCTTTTGGCTTTGTGTGATCCAATGCCCTTGCCACACTAATTAGAATCTGTGGGTTGTCAGGGGGTCTAGGGTCTAGAGTTTTCTGCAGCATAATTGATTTGATTCTATGGTGGTGCAGATGCGAACAGGAACCTCAATCTAGGTTCCGGGATCCTTATTGCAGTGCCGATTCCGACGCAGCATGCAGCTTCAGGGAACGTTATAGAGTCTGCAATACAGAAAGCTCTAAAGGAGGCAGAGTAAGTCAACGTCTACGCTTCTGACAACGCTATAAAAATGATACCTAGTAATGGTTTTTGCTCTCTTTTCAGGGAAAGAAGGATAATAGGAAATGCGATCACCCCCTTCATGCTTGAAAGAGTAAAAGAACTAATTGGAGGATCTTCCCTGGAAGCCAGTATCCTTTAATGCTTAGTTGCATAATCCATGGCATACCTTTTAGGATGATTGCATAGCTTAATCCGTGTGCATATAATTTTGAGTTATAGGGTAATTCCTGTATCCCACAGATTTTGCAAAGAAATACCTTGTAATTATTGTATTGGATTCTGCAGGGAGAGGGTCTAATTTCATCTGAATTTTGTGCTCTTTTTAGTTTCCTTTGCTCAAGGAAATTCTCCTTAACGACACTCAGACATTGCACTTGTTAAGAACAATGCTCTTCTTGGTGCGAAAGTTGCTGTTGCCCTTTCTAATCTCAGGCAAAGAGAAACAAACAGTAAGCTGCTATAGTCTTTATTAGAATAATTAAATTATGCCGTAAATGTTACATGTTGTGGAAGTTAATACGCCCTGATCATCCTCTATGATTAAACCATACAAAAGAGTGAACGTAAACAGCATGCTAATTTTGCATAATCACAGGGTTTTAACCACCTGCAGTGTTTTCTTCATATGTTGGAGCTTGAACATATGATTATTTCACACATTCCCCAAATTACCGATGTACCCTTTTTTTTTTTGAAAAAAGGGTGAAAAATGTGCCTTGGTTACCAGGTCTAGTGTTAAGCTAATCCTTTGTCGCCAATAATGGCATAAATCCATCTTCTGGTTTTGCTTGAGGAAGTCTGAGTGTTTTGAACCTGCTACAACAGGAATCGGGAGATCTGCACTGTAGAGGTGTGCTTGAGGATCTACAGAGGAACTGCCGAAATACTTGCATGCTACTCGGTTGTGGTACACGCCGAGCATTAACCAGAACTCGGCATGTCTACCCGTTGGTTCAAGATCCGACAAACAGCGTTTTCTTCTTCCTGTAGTTTACTGGACGTCCAGTACAGGAAGAGATTTCCTGTAGTGGCAAGGCTGCCAGTGTAATAAGTGGAGTTGAGATATATATAGACAAATAAACTAATTGGCTTTTCTGAAATGTCATGCATTTGGGGAACGGAGGTAGAGCCTTGGTTGGGTTCCAATCTGTGTCCAACCAAAGAGCTGATTGCCTGCCTGAATGGTTTGGCATGTCTAAAGGGTTTTTTAGGGGAAAAAAAGCAATGGGCTTATCCATCCGCATATGATGGGCTGGCACGGCAAGTCATCGAGCCCATCGGGCCTCCTAGCTCGATGCCACACAGACAGACGAGAGACTATGCACTACTGCACTAGGCAGGCAGACCCCCATCCCCGCAGAGAGAGAGAGAGAGAGAGAGAGCCTGCCGATCCGCCGCCGCCCGCCACCGCCCGCCCGCCGCCGAGCGAGATGGCGGCGTCACTTGTGTCCTCCTCGCTCACGTTGCCCCTCATCTCCGCCGTCCTAGGTGGCGCCATCGCCCTCGTCTTCCTCGCCGGCTACCTCCGCCGCAAGCGCGCTGCCATCGCCCACATCCCTCCCTCCGCCACCGCCGCCGCAGCCCCGGATCAGCCCAAGCACGTCCGCCCCTCCAACCACAAGAAGGGCCATCTCCGCTCGCATCACAACGCTGCCGCCGATAAGGTCCTCCCTCTCCCTCTCTCAACACGTTACTTGTACATGGAGGTTGCTGCCCCCAAACAAAATGGAATACCCTTCTGCTTCTGGTTATCATTTGGAGAGCAATACCCATGATCCAAAATTGCGCACTTCGAATATCATTCAGATGTCTCCCTGCATGTGTGTCTATCCATCCCCTACTACTAGTACTGCTACCATGCCATGGAGATACAGCATGAGCATTTATTAATACGCCTTTTCTTCTAGGATGCTGCCAAGAAGCACCACCATCTTGATGTCAACACCTTGAGGGGGCATACTGACTCTGTCACCGCGCTTCACTTCTCCAATGACGGCGCCAACCTAGCCACTGGTGAGATTATTCATGCAACATGTTTGCTCTGTGTACCAATAGGTTTATTTTCCCTACTCCTATAGGATTACTACTCATAGATGACAATTTCTTCCATGGCATCTCACCGTTTTACAATTTCTAACTTGATGCTTCTTGTTGCAGTATGTGCAGATGGAGCTGTAAGGGTATTCAGGATCGATGATACCTCAAGCAAGAGCTTTAAGTAAGATATCATATCCTACTAAATCATCTTTCCTTTTTCATTCAAAAGAGTGTTCCGTGTCATAAATTTATGGGCATGTGATTGGGGATGCTTGCAGGATTCTGAGGATAAACTTGCCTGCTGGAGCACATCCTACCGCTGTTGCTTTCTCGGAGGGCTCATCATCCGTTGTTGTCGCTGCACAGGCTCTTCTGGGCTCATCTCTCTATATGTATGCAGATGTCAGTGCTCCTCCAACTGCCCAAAACAAGCAGCAGGGCAAGCTTTCTCCGCCTGAGATCAAGTGGAGCCACCAAAAGATTCATGGAAAGGAGTCAGTGCTCAACCTTGCAGCAGCCCGTGCAACTCATGGGCCTGGAGATGGTAGTACTATAATTATTTCGTGCTCGGAAGGTGCAGGTTCTTTTGTTGCTCTCCAGAATGTTTCGTATTTCATGTAATAGATTTTATGATTGTACATCTGGCATTGTTGTTCCGTCACTGGGTTTGAGTTTAAACTCTTATATTTATATATTTAGAGATCATAAAACTAGTTTGACCGAACATACTTTGTCATATACTAGCGCTAGCCGCTTGGTTCAGCACCTCGTATTTTTGAATGCAAGTATTCCACAAAATTTAGTTTATGACATTGTGGGATCCATCCCAATTTTTAAGTTTTCTCATCTCATTTTGTTTGGCATGCAAGGTTTGTTATTCCCTGTTAAGATTACTTACCCGAGACTACTTGCAGCAACTGATATCAAAGTTTGGCATGGGAAGAGTGGAAAGGAGTTGGGTACTGTTGACACCAATCAGCTAAAAAATAATATGGCTGACATATCCCCGAATGGTCGCTTCATAGCTGCTGCAGCTTTTACTGCTGATGTCAAGGTTAGTTCCGTCTTATTCGTTACCTTTTCCAAATGAACTTTTTCAGGATGAAGATCCTAAGATGGATATTACCTTTAGTTAGTTTTTCTGCTTTATTTGAGTTCTCAATGCACTGGTATCGCTCTCCTTTGGAAAGTCTGTTCTTGGCTTTCTTGTGATCTTAGTTGCAGAGTTTGTTGTAAGGCAAATCAGTTAAATTTTGTGCTGCAGACGCTGTTTCCATTTTTCTCTTTTATTTCTTCCTCAGTTATGGTGATATTTACTTATTATTTAGGTGTGGGAGATAGTTTACTCGAAGGATAGTTCAGTGAAAGAGGTTAATAAAGTTATGCAACTCAAGGGTCACAAGGTATTAACTAAGAATGCTCCCCAGCGCAACCCTCTTCTTGTTTTCAATGAGTTCCACTTGCAAGGACTGAATCTTTAGGAAACTGATCTATTTCTCTTTTATTCAGAGCGCTGTTACTTGCTTGTGCTTTGCCCCAAATTCTGAGCAAATTATCACTGCATCCAAAGATGGTTCCATTCGAGTATGGAACATTAATGGTATGCTATATCTTCTTACCTCCAGCCCCTATGACCTTGAAGTCACATGCTATTTCAGTCCATAGTACAAGTTTAACTTGCCATCTTTCCTGGAAGTCACCACGCCACCGTTTTTTTTTTTGCGTATCTTTTCGATATATCCTGTATGCTCTCTTCGTCATGGTGAATTCTCTATTGGCATGGAAGAAATGGAGGATAATAAATCTATGGCTTTCATTAGGCCTTTCTTCACATAGCTTGGACCTTGGAAGATCTTTTTTTAGAAACTTTCAGTGCTTCACTTATCTATTAGTCAAATATCCCAATAGAAACATTCAGTAGGTAGGCTATTATACTAGTGGCCAAAGTTATCATCCCTGGTTTTATTAGTTTTCTTTAAAATTCTGGCTTCTTTTCAATTGTTTCCGTGCTGTTCCTTGCTAATCAGACGCGGTCGTTGAAACTTGAGGCAAATTTCCAGTTTATTATAGTCATCCCTGATGATAACACATGTTTGGTTGATGCCACTGTATATGCCCATCTATTTTTTTTTTCAGCATAATGCTTTGCTACTTTTTCCTTGCTTTCTGATACTAATATTTATTACCTTTTTTAGTAAGGTATCACCTTGACGAGGATCCAAAAACCCTGCGAGTTTTGCCAATTCCACTTCATGACTCAAAAGGCTCTGCTTGCCAATATGATCACATGAGCATCTCTCCTGATGGTAAAGTTCTGGCTGTAACAAGTGGATCAACATTGCAGTGGTTATGTGTGGAAACTGGTGCAGTCTTGGATACAGCTGAGAAAGCTCATGAAGGTTTGTAATCTCGGATGTCACTATCTCCTGGGGTGAACTGTCTTCCTTTCTCCTGGAAGTAATGATGCCTCCAAAGCTGTGTGGGCAGTGTGGATGGGATTAGTCTTTTTAAACTAACAAGAAATGCTGCTCTGGAGGTCTTTGTCCCAACGTGTGATGTATTGCTTGTTCTTTTAAATATTTTAGAGGCGCTTGGTGGTTGAATTTGGGCCATTTTTTCCACTAAATAAATTATGACTGTGTGGCAGGTAGGATAGCACTCTTAAGACAGATGTTGAAAGTCAAGTCTTAGGTACTTGAAAGACCTGAATTAGTTCAGATAATACATGGAATGGTGGGATCTTTTGTTTTTGTGTAGTGAAATCTCCTTCTGGCAAAGGCTTTATTGTTGGGGTACTAAGTACTAATTGTGGCTGTATATGGGTCAAACTGTCAAAGCCTACATATTTCATGTTGTCTGGTCCTTCAGCCTAGTTGCAGTCCTGTAAAAGATTGCTAAGAAACAAGAAGAATGCAACCAAAACTTGCCAATTACATGTCTAGATTTGTTGCTCCTTAGATTTTTTTTTCTAATAGATATAGTTGTTTAGTGCTGTTATACTGTGCAATAGACTGCACCTGCCATATGCTGACTTGCAGCTTGGAATGACATTTTCCTTTTGACATGTGCTCAGGTGATATAACTGGCATCGCTTGGGCTCCACGAACAATTCCCAATGGTAAGGAGATCTCTGTAATCCGCAAGGAATTAAATGCCTATTACAATCCCCATGTATAGGAATTACAAATTATCTCAAGTCTTTGCTGCTTTATTTTTTTTTTCGAAATAAAGAGCAGGAGCAGTGCCATATCATTTAAGAAGGTAGCAAAGTTACATCACGCGCCGAAGCGAAACACCCCACCACCACAACCCAAACAACGCACGCAAACAAACGCACACAACAAAACGCTACACCACCACATCCGGGGAGAGGAGTCAAAGGTTAACCACCATAAACTGAGCCGTTGTCACCAACGCTGTGCCACGCCAAATGCCGCAGCCCGCTGCAAGCCTGAGCGGTAGCTCGAACACCTCCACCATGGGCTATCACCCTCAAACCGCACATACATGATCGTCAAAGCCCCTGCTCCACTGGTGCGTCAGTAGGACACTCCTGTCGCGGCACCAAAGAAGACCGTTGATCCTGGCCACTCTGCGTGGGGGCCTCGCCTCACCCACCGCCTCACACTCCTCTGCCAAGGACTCAGATACCTGAGAGCCACTATGGGAGCGAAACCTTTGCCCAGCCGACACCGGAAACTCCCCCACACCATGCACGCCATCGCAAGACCTCCAGCATCCATGGATCCTCTGCACCTTCCTACCAGCGCGGGCAACGCACACCTCCTGCATGCGGGCAACACCACCAACCAACCACCACCTAGCCAAGTTAGGTCTCCAATGCGACGCCTCCAAAAAGGGCACGACGCCAATGGCGCCGCCGTCGCGGGGTTTTCACCCTCGAGATCCCATGTATGTAATATGAACTTGGTGCCTCGCAATGGTGCCCCCAACGGGAATAACGACGCCACAAAGGCACCGCCACCATCGCCACCGGCAACGCTAGTAAAGGCTTTCGCCCGAATCAGCACCATGCCCACTACATGCACTTGACCCGCTCCATATCGCTTCCACAACATCTCAACCAGAAGGAGCCCGGTACCGCTCAAAGCACCACCACGGCGCCACCAACGAGCACCAATGGACACCCCAGCCCCACCACCAAGATGGCGCTGATCCAGTCTCTCTGCTGGAACCAGCAGACAGGGAGCACCAACCAGCCACCTCCTCACATCACCCATCGCCCGTAAGCCGCCGCTGGCCCGCAGACGCACCGCGCCCAGCCAACTGGCCCACCGCTAAGCTGCTGACCGCCGGCAGCCATTGGGCCGTGCTGCGCGCCGCCGGCCACCGCTCGGCCTCGCAGGCCGCGTTGCCGCCGGTCACCGCCGGGCCGCACCGCTGCCTGCCCGGCTGTTCGCCGCGCGCCGCCTCGCGGGCAGCCGGCGCGGCCGTGCTGCGCGCCGCCGGCCACCGCTCGGCCTCGCAGGCCGCGTTGCCGCCGGTCACCGCCGGGCCGCACCGCTGCCTGCCCGGCTGTTCGCCGCGCGCCGCCTCTCGGGCAGCCGGCGCCACCGCCGGCCGCCTCTTTGCCGCGCCGGTGGACCGCCCGCGCCCGCTCCAGCCGCCGTCGTCGCCAGCTCGCACCGGCCGCCGCCGCCGTCGTCGTCCCGCGCCGGCCGCCGCCCCCACCCACAAATGCGCGCCCCAGCCGCGCGACCACCGGATCCGGACGTGGCGCCGCCGGATCCGTGGCCTCCAGCCCCCGCCGCCGCGAAACGGCGCCACGCCGGCGAGGAAGCTCCGGGGAACGAGGCGGCCGCGCCAGCCCGCCGGAGAAGACGGGGAGGAGCCACGCCGCCACCTTCCCCACGGGCCGCCTGGACTCCGGCGACCCGCTCGGGCGGCGGCGCGGCGGGGAGGCGCTTGGATGAGGGCGGCGGCAGCTAGGGTTCCGAAGCGCGCCCGCCGCCCGCGTCGGGAGCGACGTGGCGCGCCCGCGTCGTTTTTCCCTGCTTCTTTATTTTTAACCTAACCATCTGTAAACATGTTTAGGTCTATATACAGATTGCTGTGTGTTGTATACTGGATGTGCAGAAATCGTAGTCATGGTGGTGCACATCTCAGTTGTTGTCTGATAAACAAACTCCTATGTCATGCAGCCTTTAGTTGGAAGGATTGTAACTTGAAAGTACCTTTCTTTTGAGGAAACATGCGTGTTTTATGATCTCTAAATCGCATTACTGTTAATGCCTTCAGGTGGCGTGCCTGCATTTATTTTGGGGACTAGTGGTGTGGACAAGAAGGTGAAACTGTGGTTAGCTCCAGAGGTTGGTTCAAGTTCAAGATGAGTGAATGAGAACTGAATCATGGCCATCCTCTATGCGGCACAGCATTTCCTAACCAAGGGCACAGAAAGAAAGGAAACAAAAATAGCACAAAACAGGGGAAAGACTTGTTGATTTGTAGTTATATGCACTGAAGCATAGTTTTGGTCCTTTGAGCGTGAGGGATATTACCGAGGCCTGTGACTGATATGAGTTGTGAAACATACACGCTCACGTGCCAAGAGGCAGTAGTATCGCTATAGATTGTGCGGGGTATTTTTGAATAAGCTGAATGTTGTCTGAAATTTTCTGTTTCTTTACTGGGAATGACTGTGCTGGTAAAACTGACTTGCACGGCTTGAACCGGTATGTGCTTTGAATACCAACATGGTTTGTTTGGTGTTATATGAAGATGGTAAAGGGAGAGCCCTTTACCATCTTTGACTGCCGCCGGGTCGCCGTTGCTGTGGTCCCCACGCCAGCAACCTTGCTCGCATCGTTTAAGATATTGATATTACATTCGCATACATGTTATAAACTAAGAGGCATGTTAGTTTTATGTGCGTGCCCCGAAGCATCATATGTATATGTAGCACACAGATTTAGCCTCACAATGCATGGTAAACAACGCGCTGGGATTGTTGGGAGATGGAATGTTTGCGAATGTCGAATAAAGCAAACGTCACCAATCTTTGGGCCGTACCTTTTACACCGTATATGTCTAGCTACTACATATATAGGGAGTATAGCATAAATTGGCACATTATTAATTCTGTCTCTAGTGAATCTACGAATCCTCTAGGCATATATTTTCTTGACAGAAAGAGAAACCATGTAAGTTTCGAGGTTGTTTTTGGTCTTCTGGACAGAAAAATCATTAGAGACAAGAAAGAGAAACCATGTAAGTTTCGAGGTTGTTTTTTATCTTCTAGACAGAAAAATCATTAGAGTAGAGGAGAGAAGTCACTAGGGTAGAAATAAAGAGGACGATGCTAGGCTAGAGTATTGCATTCTATCACTCATCTTAAGTTAGGAATAAAATCTCAACAAGCGATTATTAATTTACATGGATATATATATATATATATATAGGAACATTTGGAACCCACCATATTGTTGTGGACTATATATAGATGGCCATATTATTGTCATGCACTAATGGTCATGGATCGCCTCGGTCCCCTCCGTATATATGTTGCTAACTTCTAGTAATTCTTTTGTTCCAAACTACAATTCATTTTTGGTTTTACTATGCATGTAGATGTAGCATATATCTAGATGCAGTAAAAACTACTTTCTATTTTAAATTACTATTCACAATTAACTTTTTTTCTAACAATGTTTGACCTTGGGACCAATTCAAAAATTTTATCTAAACATATAAAATAATGACTCATGCTTAAAGTATCGTAATGAAACAAGTAACAAACAAAATAAATGATATTTATATGATTTTTTGAATAAAATAAATTTCAAATATTATATTAAAAAGTCAATAGTGAATATTAATTATGCATCTAGAAAAATTAAAAATAATTATAATAATTTATAAAGCATAGAGTATATTAGATATATTTTTTTCACTAGGTGTGGCCAACATAGGGGCTCACCGTTGCCACCGAGACAGGCTGCAGATCGAGGACCTGCGCCTCAGCGGGCGCGGGGTGCTGCAGGTTTGAGCCCCGGGCGGGTGCGCTCCTCAATATATAATAGAAGGGGTACTATATACCATATTACCATGCATACTTGCAATAATGTTGCTTGCCATCCGCACAGCTATGGATCAACATTCAGCAGCAACGTACAGTTATATATTCATGCATCTGGGCTACCTTTCATCTTCAGGGATGCCCGCCTGGCTAGCTCTTTACTAGAGATTTACTAGATCCCCAGATAATATAAATATTATTCTGGACTTGATCCATCCCAGGAAAAAAAAACACTCTTAGAAGAAGATGCATGCAAATCTTTTCAAAAAAACGAAAGAAAGATCCAAATCTATTCCATGCATAATTGTCCTTTGAGAAAGAAAACCGACTACCTTTGCTTTTGGAATTTTTTAAGGTCCCTCGCTCCTACGCCTACGCCTATGCCTATTATGCTATCATATGCAACACGCTCGATGGAGTGCTCATCTGGCCACTGCCGTTGAGTGTTTTCCAGTCAAAGGTCACTAGCTCGGACCAATCATGAACCATCAAATTCTGTTTGTAATCTATATATAGCCTACTTGTAGCTTTTGCTTATGTTTATCATCTTCATCGTCTCGAGCAGCACTTGCTTGTATTGTATATATATGTAGAGGAAGGCATGCATGCTGCTGATGGAGATGTCGAGATGATGATGAGAAAGAAGAAGCTAGCAGTATAAGCTTATAAAGCAGCAGCAAGCCCACAGATTTTTAGCATGTCCTGTACAGTGTCTGTACCTGCAGCTGTTTATTTCCTGTATTATTCCAAACAAGAACTTGCTTCAATATTTGTGCTTTCTTTTGGTATACAGAGTCGTATGTGTATGTTATACAGATTGCTAGTATGTAATACTGCTATAGTATATTTATGTATATAGAGGTTGAGGTAACCACCGCTGCCACTATATATATCTGTTTGTTTCTCCCTTATCATGATATCATTAAAGTGCTTGCCCTGCCCCGTTTTTTTTTATCATGTGTTTAAAAGAGGTGAACTTTCCCTTATACTATATGTGTGCCTGGATGATCGATGCACTTTTCAATAAGATAAGGATTGCGTTTTCAGGGACATGGCGTTAAAAGGGAAAGGTTCCTGTTGAGCTCTTTCTTCTAGCTAGATCTTCAACTCACAAACCGCACGCTCCTCTTTCTTGCAGGAATGAAAAGAACACGAACGTACACCAGAGGAGCACATACTAGTGTATTAATTAGTCAACCCCTTGCCTGTGTCTCATACTTTGAGCTTGTTGTTTTGCGTATTTCCAAGAAAGAGAGGGATGGGATGGATGCTGTTTCTCGTTCAGAGTATATAAAGCAAGTGCAGATATGTACTGTAGTTGTTGAAAGAAGCAGAGACCAGCCTGTAGGCTTGGCTGGTAGTAGTGAATGAAGAATACAACGAACGGATCATCGATCAATGGATCTTGATTTGTATGAACACAGTAGCCGCAATAACACAGCATACGGTTGTTGCTGCAGATGGGCCGGGGCAGATTGGGAGGAAGCAAGCATGCATGTGGCGATGGAATCCTGAGGCTAGGATGCATGTGTCCCAAGTGCCTCACCAGATCACTCGTCAATTCTCTATGCTAAGCTATGCATCGATGCATGCATATTGGTTGTACTCTGCACATACATACAGGCTGATTAATTAAACAAGCTAGCCAAGTTGTCGACCCGGCCGATCGCTCGAGAGATGGAAAGGGACCATTCTGCACTGCAGTTGCCATTATATATATATTGAGCTATAACAAGTCAACTTGCAACTTTGAAAGAGAGCAAGAGCACAAGCTGCTGCTGCTGGTGGTGGTGGTGGCATCATGCTCATCTCATGGACGGACCTTCGCTTTTGGCTACCACACCAATGCATTATGCAATCCAAGCAACACCCATCATTTCATTTCATTTCGTTTCAGAGACAATGGATGCATAAAGGCGCTATACTACTATTGGTCCGCAGGACGATGGAATTCTCTAGTACACCATGTTACTACTACTACTAGACAGTTTATCAGTCACCCACCCCAAGAATAATCTTTCTTTCTTTCTTTCTTTCTTTCTTTCTTTCATCACGTACAATTCCATCCGCCCCAAGTTTCTATATAAAAAAGCATGGAAATATGATACATACTGTATGTTGGAGTAAAGTGATAAGTAGCGAAAAGAAAGAAAGAAAGAAAGAAGGTAAATCCAAAGAGGAGAGGTGCTGATCGGCTGGTCTAGGCGGCGCAGGCGGAGCTTACTACTGTTCCATTGGGCGGCATTGTCGCCGGCGGTGAGTTATTGTAGGCGAAGAAGAGCGCGTGGGTGTCGAATCGCCAGACGTAGTTGAGCCCCACCAGCAGCTCCACCACGGCGGCGTCCACCTTGTCGCGCTCCGCCATGTGCAGCGTCTGCAGCAGCAGCACGTTGCCCCGAGGCACCACCGCCGCTTGCTCCAGTAGGGTGCGCTCCGCCTGCCATCGCATCGTGGCGTGCGCCATGGGCGCCAGCCAGTCGAGGATCCCCGCAAGCGCCGCCCGCCACTGCCCGGCGAGGCCCGGGTCCGCCGCCGGCACCGCGCCACGGCCACGCAGCCGCGCGCGCAGCTGACCCCGCACGCTCGCCGTCAGCATCCCGTACAGCTCGTCCCGCTCCTCGGGACCAACCAGGGTACTCGGCGACCTCGCCATCCGCTCGATGCAGATCACCAGCCCGGCGTACCGCGGCGCCAGAGCGGCCGCGCCCAGCGTCCCCGGCGGCGGCGTCAGCGCCGCCGCGCTGTCCTCGAACAAGGACCCGCGTCGGCCCCTCCTTTGTTGTTTCGGACTCGGAGCCTGCATGTCCATGTGGTCCAGGTCCAGCTGGTCCAACAGCTGATCCATTGACGACATGGACTTGCGCGACACCATCGGCGGCGGCGCGTCGGCGGACGGGTGGACCGCCGACGACAGCGTCAGGCTGCGGTACAGCGGGTGTTGTTGTTTGGCCTGGCCATGCCCGGCGGCGGCGGCGGGGAAGACGAGCTTGATGCGCGCGAGGGTGGTGAAGGCCGCCCTCGCCAGCGACGACACGACGGCGTCCATGGTGCAGCCCCAGAGCGACGTCTGCTTGAGGTGCTTCACCTCCTGCCTCTTGGAGAAGATCACCTGCTGCTGCTCCGCCGCCACCGAGATCTTGCTCGCCGAAAGGCTGCGCCGATGATGGCCGACGACGAGGAGCTTCCGGCGGAGGCCGTGCTCGGCCTCGGCGAGGTCCGCCATGGCCCTGCGGAGCGCGGTGGTGCTGGCCACCTGCTTCTCCATCTTGTGCGCCCTCATCTCCATCTCCTTGCAGCTCGCCGCCGCCCACCGGTGCCGGTCGCGCCCGGTGTCGGCGAACTCCGACAGGGCGTCCCTGAAGTCGCGGAGGCCGGGGTCCGCGCAGCGCGACGCCAGAGCGGCGACCGAGTCGGAGGCGGCCCTGAGCGCGTCGACCAGCTCGGCGCAGGCCACCCCCAGCAGGAACTCCTCGTCGTCGGAGACCACCTTGCGGACGCCGTCGAGGTTGATGGTCTCGTGGCGGAGGCGCGCGATCGAGGCGTCCCCGACGGCGCGCCACAGGTGGATGAGCTTCGACATGAGGCTGCCGACCTCGAAGGCGAGGATGCCCACGGTCGTCTTCTTCGTCTTCCTGGGGCCCGGGCCCGGGCCCGGCGGCGCCCTCTCCCTCGAAGACGAGGAGGAGGAGGAAGATGACATGGCCGACCGGACCTTGGTCAGCCATGACTCGAGAGCCATGGTGGGCATCGAGCGAGGCTCGGAGCAGAGCTCCAACTGACTAATGGAAGCAGCCTCTGCTCGATCTGCTAGTATGTAGTGTACGTTGCTCGCTGGTGGTAAGACAGAGTATGATATGAAATGGAAGCAACACCTTACCACTGCTGGCGCGCAGAAAGAGCAGGAAGAAGAAGAAAGCAAGCAAGGGGCAACCAACTAGCTAGTTGCAATGATTCCTACTGTACTAGTATACACTAACACCATGTCAAAAAAAAAGTATACACTAACACAAGTGCTAATAAGCTCTGAGCTAGCAGGAAGCGCACACTAGAATGCAAGGTGTTTAATAAGGTAATATAAACAAGTAATCATGTAAATGTGAGGGACATATTCATAGCGAAATATGAGAGCTGATACATACTAGAGCGCGATAGCGACAGTGATAGTTAGAGAGTGGAGTTTGGTGTGGAATGGGACCGTCGTCGCACTCCTCGTATCTTGTGTATATACGGATCGAGTACTACATACATCAACCAAATGAAGAAGAAAAGAACCATCTTTTTCTTAAAGGCGAGCCTTGCTAATGAGGAATCATCTTGAGCAAGTTTAAATAATATTGATAAAGCAGCAGCAGCATTTTGTATTGTTAGGTGGGTGGTAAACATATATACAAGTGGAGGGAGCCATCTGATCGATGCGCCGTCATCGATCTGAGCTTAACCACGTACGCACCATGCGCGCGATCGACACCACACGACACTGCCTGCCTGCCACGACAGATGGAGATATCTGCCCAAGCAAAGCAACCAGCCTGCCGGCAATCCTCCAATTAATTTGATTGTGGAAAACACCTGAATCCATCCCAGATTTTCCTTGTTTTCAGTCACCATCCAATAGCTAGCTACATACCAGCAGGGACGACTATAGCTAGCATACCTATACCTACCTAATAATAATAGCTGCATATATGCCACCAGATGCATGCATATATGGCAAGTCAACCATGCATATGCCAGACTGAAAACAATTTCATAATGGAACTAAGCCCATAGCTTAGGGCTTAGCCATATCGTATCGAATATATCGAGAAAGTACCATCACAAGCTAAGGAGATCCGATCCGATCCGATCGAATCCTGCTTCTTCTTTTATTTGTCAACCATGTATATATATATAGCACAGCAAATTGGGTCTAGCCCGTCAGGCATGTTTCTTCCTGATGATGATTACTCCGTATGATGATGCAAATAATACACACACTAGTGGCCGGCCGGTTACTAAGTTGCTGCTCAATTGTGATCGATTTCCTGGTTTTGACAAGCTGCTAGCACCTCGTTGATCTCTCACGCGTTATACAGTGGTAGATGCAAAACCTTTTGTTTTTGACCCACTACACTACACACGGTCTACACCCTTTTCTTTCTTACTTTTCCTTGGTCGTCGCTTGCATTGCTTGCTTTATTAGTGCGCCGCTGCCACCACCATCGCCAGGGCCATCCATGATGATAGATGATGATGCACCCTAAGCTAGAGCTCATCATGATGAGAGACCACCACCACATCATATAACAGTGGATGATGGATGGAGACACACACCCATTTCAATCCACATATATACCATGGTATACGAATACAGACTACACGCAACATCTTGTCTTTATTTATTATGTGATTATATGTGATGCATTGCATCGATCATAAGTTCATAACCTTTAACTCTCCCATGCTTACAGTATGATAATAACATCACACCCCTCCAATCCTTAGCTTATTCATCTCATCTCACGTGGCATGTTAAAAGAAAGGAACAGACACACAGTCCAGTCCTAGTCCTAGGTGGAGATAATTATCTACTCTACTTGGCCAGGCCACACACGTGTGAGCCTTCTTCCCGCCTATGACGACAAATACAGCATTACTCCGGCATCACCCAAATTTTGCCAGATGGCTGTGTGTTGTCATGAGTTCTGTTTTTGGTGATAAGATCAGCAAGAGTGCCATACCAATAATCGACCTCCAGTTTGCAGCAGCACCACTTCCATCCATCCTTCAGAAGTTGCTTTCCGAAGCCCACCCCTTCTTTTCCAATGCCAACCTCAGCTCCTGACATGCAACAGGTATCATCTCATCAACTACCTGGCAGGGCGCAGGGGCCCGGTACTTCATTTTGACCCACAAACAAAGCTAAACCACACAAATGATGATTGATACTTTTATAGCAGCACCCTTTACCTTTATTCTCTTCTTATTGGCATTGAAGTCGACAAACCCTGACCGAGACGCTGATCGATACTGAAGGATTGGTTTGTTGCCAGGAGGGAACCAAAACTCCACATCATCTACAAACTGCAGCATGGAGCAATGGAATAAAAAAGAAACTGTCAAGAAATGTGCCCACATCTAAGAATTTAGTTTAGCTTACAAGGGGAAACAAGGTGCTACCCCAAATATAGGACTCTCATATTCAACACGAATGTAATCGTCTGTTTTCTCTACGATGCGAGGAGTGAAGTTGTCTGGCTTTGTTTTCGTGACCTGCCAATCAAAACAACACCTAAATTTCCAACAATTACAAGACGAAATGCATATCAAATTCCTAGGCAGTAGTAAAAATAATCATCACATTGTTTTGGATATCGTTTTGCGCAATCATGATGGCACTTACCACTTCAATGAGCTCTTTCATGGCGTCTTCTTTGCTTATGGGTTTACCCCTGCGGCCATCCTTGGGATTGTAGTTCCTGAACAAAAAGGAAAAAAAAGAAACATGTTCATCAACTCCACAATGTTATTGCATCTCTGGCATTTGTTGCCAGGCCCATACAGGATTCTTTTTTAGTTTTGCAGGAGTACTTGGTCAGCATTGTGTACACATTAGGTGCAGCAAAAATAGTAGGAAGATGCGAGACTAGAGTTGCCGTTTTGCAAGGAAACAGTTAAAAACTTTTTGCTGACTTCTTACACTAGCACAGGGAACAAGGAGTTGTTGCAAAAAGAGGCTGGACAGATGACACATGGAGTGAGTTGTAATATATTTATCCATTCCTCATCAGGTTTTAGTGCACAAGAGAGAGAAAAGCAGCGGTACATTAGGATAGTAACAGCTTACCATGGAGGAGCATAGTGATTTGAATCACTTATTTCCTCTGATGTAGATACGCAGTTGTTGGTTGCAGGGCACAGAGCAAGGGATGGAGGATTCTTCTGAACACCAAGGTAGCTTGGTTTGGTGCCACTGGAGCCATGGCACTTTGTCAGAAGAGAGAAACAGACATTTTATCAATTGCATTGCGTCCCTCTAATTACTAGTGCTGCTTTGATCAATTAAGGCAGACATGAAGGCAGGTGCACATGCATATAGTGACAAAATTCATAGAGTGGGAAAACTAGTAGCATTGCAATTGACTTGTGAGACTTCTCTCCCCCTTATTGCCAAATTTATTTACACATTATTCTGTTTTGTGAAGGAGAGAGTTAACTCCATCGAGACGCGAGTAACTTTTGAATCGAATGAAATGAAAACAAATCTATGCACACACAGGTAGTAATTTTTACCCGAAGTGGAAGATGGCGGCGAGCGTGGCGAGCTCACTGCTCCTGAGCACAAAGTCTCTTCCCTCCGGGGAAATGGGAAAGAGGGAACGTACAGTTAGTCATTCACGACGAATCAACAGAAACAACAACAGGATAAGAGAGCTCAGCAGGATTGGGATAGATACCTTCGGCCGATTCTCGTGCGCTTCAATTGCGGCGGCGGCGGCGAGGAAGAGGAGACTGCGGCGGCCTTGGCGCGAGAGGAGGGGGTAACCCCCGGGCCTGGGGGGAGGCAGCAGGACACCACCATCTGCTCTGCTCTGCTCAGGTTGGATTGGATTGAGCAGCAGCGAGGAGACGAGGAAGAAGAAGAATCCTGGGCCAATAACAATAGTAGGCTAATCATTTCGCCCGCCTCGGCCCGCCCAATTTAGACTTTCTTCTTCTTTTTTAGGGCCGGCGTTGTGCTACTTGTTCCTTCTTTTTAGCTCTCCCGGTCCAACAACAATGATGGCCCAACATTAAGAAATCTGGATATGATAAATTGGGCTAGGCCCATTAGCGTATGGCCCATGTAATGTTAACGTGTCATTTTGACTACATACACTGGCATTGCTGAGTGCGTGTGTGTCTGTGGCTGTGTCTGTTAAAGTTTCTGTTTCCGTAGGGCAAAAGAAACGTACAGTACACCCTCATTTTCTCAATGACTATTACTCACTCATTTCCTAGCTGGAGAGAGATCGAGTGAGACTTTCCCCACTTAGGCCCTGTTTGGATCCACCAGCTAAACTTTAGCAGCTAAAGTTTAGCTGTTAGGGATCCAAACGGGGTCAGCTAAAACTCAGCTAAACTTTAGTTGCATACCAAAATGTACACGATTCCTTTAGTTGATTGAGCCTAGCTAAACGCAGCTAAGCGAGTTTAAAGACCAAAATACCCCCACATAGTTATGGAAATTTTCCACCGTCACATGATTCTGTCCATAATTAATAAAGGTTAGGATAGTCTAATTAATTCAATTAGCTGATGGATCCAAACACCCCCAACTACTCTTTAGGTAGGTACTCTTTAGCTAGCTAAAATAAACCACTACAAATTAGCTGGCTAAACTTTAGTTGGGGTGGATCCAAACAAGGCCTTACACTGTAGTTGGCAACTACTAACTAAACTCACATGTACGTACGTCATTCTCTAGCACCGTCCGATCCGATCCATGGAGATTTGTTTGTTTCTGAGAATAGAATGAGCAAGGGATCGACAAATATATATGTACACAGACAGACGTACTAGACTAGCACTAGCTGCTAGTGCAGCAGGCCGGCCAATTAATTAAGTCGATCAGGCCGCCGGGATAACGGCGGAATTGCAGTTGCTGCGTGGTTGGTCCTTGTCGTCGTCGCCGTTGCCGATGGCGGCGGCGCGCCTGAGCGCCTTTTCTGCCTCCTTTGGCCAGTCCATGCGGACGATGACGGTGACGAGCACGGCGAGGCTGGCGGCGGCGCCGACGAGGAAGCCGGCGAGGAGGCCCCGCAGGCCGAGCCGGGCCTTGAAGCCGAGCGCGACGCCGACGGGCAGCGCGACGACGTAGAAGCCGGCGACGACGGCGTACATGCCGAGCAGCGGGCGCGCGGTGCCCCTGACGATGCCGCCGCAGACGTTGAGCGGGAAGTTGAGCACCTCCAGCAGCGCCATCACCTCCATGGCCTTCCCCACCCCGTCCCTCACCTCCGGGCTGCCAGGGCTGTAGAGCCGCGCCCACGGCCGCCGCGCCGCCAGCATCACCAGCCCGCCCGCCACGCCGGCCACCGCGCCGCCCGCGACCGAGACCCTGGCGGCGCGGCGCGCCACGGCGGCGTCCCCGGCGCCCAGCTCGTTGGACACGCGCACGGAGGCGCTCACGGACAGCGACAGCATGGCAGCGAAGAGGAGGTAGTCGAAGTTGAGCGTGACGGCGACAACGGCCACGGCGCGGCGCGCGTCGGGGAGGCGCCCCGTCAGCAGCACCAGGATCTCGTAGGACCACCACTCCAGGCACGTGTTCAGGCAGCAGGGGACGGCCAGCCGGAGCAGCTCGCCGGCAGCCGTCCGCCAGCCACCGGATGCATCCGCCGAGGCAGCAGGACCACCACTCAGGGAGGCGACGAGCACGTATGCGGCGAGCATGACGGCGACGGCGAGGTCGCTGATCCAGACGGCGGCGGCCACGCCCCGGATGCCCATCCGCGCCGAGAGGCACATGGTGAGCGGGATGTGGAGGGCGAGCCCCATGGCGGCGGCGAACAGCGTGGGCAGCGTCACCTCCTGCGCGCTGAGGTAGGCCTTGAGGGGGCTGAGGAAGGAGGTGACGGCGAGGTCGGGGAGGAGCCACACCACGTAGCTCCGGGCGGTGGCGGCCATGTCGCGCTGCCCCTGCCCCAGGAAGCCCAGCAGGACGGCGTCGACGCCGCGCGCCCAGAGGAGGGCGATGGGGACGGAGGCGGCGAGGAGCATGGCGGTGGCCATCACCAGCGTCCGGCGCAGGAGGGCCACGTTGCCGGCGCCGTGCGCCTGGCCGCAGATGGGCTCCATGGCGCCGCACAGGCCGCTCAGGACGGCGAACCCCGTCACGTTGGCGAAGCTGTAGCCGAGCGTGCCGGCGGCGAGCTCCAGGTCGCCCAGGCGGCCGAGGAAGGCGGTGGTGACGGCCAGCTTGGCGAACCAGGTGAGGTTCATGCCCATCAGCGGCAGCGCGATGCCACGCTGCGCGCGCACCTCGGCCGCCATGGCGGCTGCTGCTGCTGGTGGCGTCATGGCTGCCTCGCCTCTCGCCTGATGGTAGTGCTGGCGTACGTTTGGCCGGCGTTACTAGATAGGATGATATGATTGATACTAGTGGAGTAGCTATAGCTAGCAACGGCCTGATGGATCATGCTGCATGTGTAGTGTAGGTAGTGATATGATGCACGCAGCCGCTGCGGATCGACGATGCTGTCACGTTGATCGATCGCCTTACCCACCCACTCGATCCATCTCATGCTTTTTGTGTGTGTTGCCACCATGCAAGGAAAAGCAAGCTTCTTCTACTTTGGCGATTGTCTCTTCTGACCTGGATGGCACCACGCACACCAGTTACCACAAAGACCAGTACAGTACGTGATATATATGGTCGAGATCGAGATTTGCCTGCCTGCTTGCTTGGCGTCAACTTATATTAATGGTGAATTGGATGGAAAAGCTAGTACTCCGTCCATCTCCATGCACCAAAGCAGCTAGCTTATAGGTTAATGATCAAACCGATAAGCGAGACTTATATATCTGATGTGCATGCTATCGATCAAAGGATCGGGATATATACTAATTAATGAGTAACTCTGATCGGTCCAATCTGTTCATTCCCTCAGATGATGATATGATTGAAATGGATCTATCCGCGTAGCTTGTCCTAGCTAATCCTCAGTCGGCTGATTATTCGTACGTTCAGAGCATCAGATTCAACAATTCCATCCGATGGATGGGTGGATGGATGGATCGATCGACTGATGGCCGTGTGGCCGGCCTCACCCCATCATGCATCTCTCCGCACTGAGCTTGCTTGCTTTAAAGAGATGAGTGAAGGGGTGACCTCCTCCTCTTAGCCTTGCACTGAGCTAGTAGCTTGCTTTAAAGGTGTTGCCAAATTTATTTATGTTGCTTAGCTAGCTAGGCGCATGTATGTATCGCTTTCAATCACTACTAGCTGCTAGCTACACTTTCCTTCCGATCCCTTTCTGTTTCAATAGCCGAATTGAATTGGCATCCAAGAAATAAAAGAAACCACTCCAAAGGTAGAGCACTAGTTTCATTTGTATATATGTGGGTGTTCACCATCACAATCCGCATACAACCATCCATCCATTTTCTGCAACTAGCTTTGCTTGCAAATTGCATTGCTGAATGATCCATATATGGAACTCTCACATGCATTGCATGCATATATATATGGTCCCAACTCAAGTCTCAACAAAATTAATCAGGGAACGATAATGATTAATTATTGCACGGAGGATAGGCATGTTATGTGGGATCTGATGCGACGTCTACATGGAGCGTCTCATGCCCCGTGGCTACTGATAGGTGATTTTAATGAGGCGATGTGGGGCTACGAGCACTTCTCAGCATGCGCTCGTCCAGAACGTCAAATGGCTGCCTTCAGAAAAGTGCTTACAGATTGTGATCTTACTGATTTGGGTTTTGTGGGGCTGCCATTTACGTATGATAATGGTCGTGATGGTAATGCAAATGTCAAGGTCAGGCTTGATCGAGCTGTGGCCAATACAGATTGGAGAGATATGTTTGGGGAGGCCACTCTACATCATTTGGTCTCGTCAAGGTCTGATCATTGCCCATTATTGCTTGAGATCAAGAAAGAAAGTTGGGAAAGGCACAAGCCGAGGATTTTCCGTTATGAGATCATGTGGGAGCGCCTAGAATCGCTGACTGAAGAGATAAAGACAGCATGGTGTACTGATCCGAGTAGGGAAGGCCTGGGAGGTTGGTTGCAGCTTTAAAACATGTCCGTAATGCCCTGAGATCATGGAGTAATAAAAACTTTGGATCAGTAACAAAAGAGCTGGAGGAGTTAAGAATTAAATTGGAAGAGGTGAGGGGCAATTCCCAGCATTGTAAAGCAGATGTGCGCAAAATCACAGACCGCATGGATGAACTTCTCTATCGTGAAGAAATGATGTGGCTCCAACGTTCACGTATTGCTTGGCTGAAAGAAGGTGATCGTAACACAAAGTACTTTCACAGACAAGCAGTATGGAGAGCACGCAAGAACAAAATCAAAAGGCTCAAGAACTAGGATGGTGGGTGGTGTGAGGATCAGAAGCAATTACAGGATATGGCTACAGGTTTCTTCCAGGACTTGTACGTAGCCGACCCTGGGGTTGTTCCTTGTGAGCTTATTAATTTAGTTCAGCCAAAAATCACAGAAGAAATGAACCATGATCTATGCAAGGGGTTCTCGGCCGAGGAGATTTCAGATGCGTTATTTCAAATGGGACCTCTGAAGGCGCCGGGGCCAGATGGGTTCCTTGCTCGATTCTACCAGAAACACTGGGAGGTGATGAGGGAAGATGTGACTGCAGCAGTGCAAAATTTTTTTGAGGATGGCTTCTTACCTGCTGGTATCAATGATACATTTATTGTACTTATTCCAAAAGGGAAAAATACAGAGGAACTAAAAGATTTCAGACCCATCAGTCTATGCAATGTGATTTACAAGGTGATCTCTAAGTGTTTGGTTAACAGATTAAGGCCCTTTCTCGATCAGATCATATCACCGGAGCAGAGCGCCTTTGTGCCAGGGCGGCTGATTACTGATAATGTGTTGATTGCCTTTGAGTGTATACATGCTATTCAAAGGGGCTACAAGGAGGAGTTTTGTGCTTACAAGCTGGATCTATCGAAGGCGTATGACCGTGTGGATTGGGGATTTCTAAAAATGTTAATGGAGAAGCTAGGCTTTCAAAGTAAGTGGGTGCAGTGGATCATGTCTTGTGTGTCTACTGTTCGCTACTCAGTCCGCTTCAATGGGGTGCAGTCGCATCCCTTCTCCCCAACGCGTGGTTTACGGCAAGGTGATCCGCTTTCTCCTTACTTATTCCTTCTAGTAGCCGATGGCCTGTCTACTCTCTTACACCATTATGAATTGGCTGAAAGAATAGAAGGTTTGAAAGTGTGCCGACGTGCCCCAAGTGTATCGCATCTCCTTTTTGCGGATGATAGCTTGTTGTTTTTTCGGGCCAATGTGGAGCAGGCGCAAGCAGTTAAGCAGCTTCTCAATACTTTTGAAAGATGCTCCGGACAACTACTAAGTCCTAGCAAGTGTTCCATGATGATGAATGAAAACCATGACCAAAACATGGTTGAACAGGTGCGACATGTCCTTGGAGTTCAGAGAGTGGACTTTGAAGCAAAATACCTGGGCCTCCCAACACCCCAAGGGCGTATCCGAAGGGGGGTGTTCCAACCGCTAGAGGAGCGCTTTCACAAAAGAATGGTGGCATGGAAGGAGAAGGAGCTTTCAGCAGCAGGGAAGGAAGTGTTGATAAAATCAGTGGCACAAGCATTGCCAAATTATGTTATGAGTGTATTTAAATTGCCATTGACATTATGCGATGATCTTATGAAGCACATTAGAGCATTCTGGTGGGGCGCAGAGCAAGGAAAAAGGAAAGTTCAATGGGTCCCATGGGAAAGGCTACTGCTACCGAAAGGGTTTGGAGGTATGGGTTTCAAGGACTTGAGGTTATTTAACCAAGCGCTGCTGGCCCGCCAAGCCTGGAGGCTGGTGGTGTTCCCTAACAGTTTGTGTGCCCGGGTGTTGAAGGCAAAATACTATCCACAAGGTAGGCTGCTCGACACAGTGCCGGCTGGTGATGCGTCTCAGACATGGCGTGCTATTGAGCATGGCCTCGATTTACTGAAAGAAGGTGCAATTCATAGAATTGGGAATGGAAGAGATACGAGGATTTGGAGGGACAATTGGCTTCCTAGGCCATATGGAATGAAACCGGTTGGGAGTATTCGCATGTGCAGACTGCGGTGGGTTTCCCACCTAATCGATACTGCTTCTAACTCATGGGATGAGACAGTGGTGCGCAGATACTTCTATCCGTGTGATGCAGCTGAAATCCTAAAGATTAAGCTACCATCGGTGGAGTGCAAGGACTTCATCGCTTGGCATTATGAGAAAACATGATTGTTTTCAGTTCGAAGTGCATACAGATTGGCCTTACGCATTCACCATGATGTTGGAAAGATGGGTAGCAGCTCCTCTTCAGATCAAGGTCGTCTTCTATGGAAGAAGATATGGCAGGTAAAAGTTCCATCAAAAGTGAACCTATTTGCATGGAAAGTTGTGAATAATGGTTTGCCTACTAGGGCCAATAAGAAATATCGACATCTTGAACAGAACGATACCTGCCAGCTTTGCGGTTTGCAGGCTGAAGATGTTTTTCATGCTTGCATCAGGTGTCCTCATGCTGCTGATCTACGCCATGCTATGAGAAACATTTGGGCCCTGCCAACAGAAGAGGAGCTAAGCTTCACAGGGCCGGAGTGGCTGCTCATGTTGGTGAATCGACATTCATTAGAGGTTATGGCAAATCTTCTCATGTTGCTTTGGCAAGTATGGAACGTCCGTAACAAAGTTTTGCATGAAGGAGTGAATATATATATTGAAGGTTCAGTTAATTTCTTGACTCAGTATATGGATTCACTGATTTTGGTTCAGCAACAGGGCGACAGAGGGGGTGCAAAAGGGAAACAAACTTTACTAGCCATGGGGAGAAACCAGTGCTTGGGCCAAGGGCCGGCTAAAGATAACAAATGGGTTCCTCCTTGCAATGGTATACTCAAGATCAATGTCGATGGTGCTTTCAATCATGAAACTGGTTCTGCCGCTTTAGGTGTTGTAGTTCGGAATCATGCAGTTCGGAATCATGCATGCCATCCTCTGTTAGCTGCGTGGAAAATTTTGTTTAACTGTAGGGACACCGAGGAGGCTGAAGCTGCAGCTTGCCTAGAGGGTATTCGTTTAGCAGCACGGTGACCTGATACTCCGATGATCTTGGAGGCTGACTGTCATTCGGTGGTGGTGAAGCTCAAAGACAAGAAGTCAGACCGCTCGCCTGATACTCCGATGATCTTGGAGGCTGACTGTCATTCGGTGGTGGTGAAGCTCAAAGACAAGAAGTCAGACCGCTCGCTGGTGTGGCCGTTGATTCAGGAAGCGGTTCAGAAAAGCCAACAGCTACAAAGCCTTCAAGTTGTCAAGGTTGGGAGAGCACAAAATAAAGTTGCGCATGGCCTTGCGCAGTTAGCGGTTATGTCTGAACAGTGTCAAGTCTTTTTTTCTTGTTTCCCGGAGTGTGTGTTGGATCTTCTTTGTAACGATACCATTTAGTTTTTAATGAAGCACTCCAATCGCAAAAAAAAAGATTAATTATTGCACAAGAGAGACAGTACGGTGGAATTGAAGAAGCAGCCAATGCGGCAGTTATATTGAAGTCGATCGACAGACACGAAATGACAAGAAGCATACGTGATGGATTTATTACAAATCTCTTTAGTTTCAGCAAGCAACCCAGAGGCAAAAGCCGCATCGAATCAGGATTGCTGTTGCAGGCGGTCTATATATACTGTTCAATTTAGGGGATTTCCCACTTTATCTTGGAATGATCTTGTGATTCTTTAATTTATTGGAGCCAAATTTCAACCTTGCCTACTATTACTAAGTTGAGACTCTTCTTCTTTTGGAGTGTAAAATCTATTTAGATCGGATGATCTTGTTATGACACTTTAATTAATCTGACTGATTTGAAGATAAATTCTTACAAGGATGAGGGTTAAACAAAGGTCATATGGTCATTCATTAATAATGAGTCTGGTAGTACACCAAGAATTAGCACCCACAATATCATACATATATATGCGCTGTTTTGTTTATCTGCTGGCAGATGCATGGTAATACGTATATAGAATTATTAAAAAGAAAAAAAGGTGGTGGAAAAGCTAATAATAGCTTAATGGCACGAACTTTAATTTGATTGAGGCGCTGGGGGAGAAAAGGAATGGAAAAAGGGATTCCGTACCTATCATTCTATATGTCGTGGCATCCAACATCAACAGCTAGCACTCGAGCCTGTTTGATAGCCTAATGGATGCCAGAATCAAAGAGAGGACGTTCATATATGCAGACGATGTAGTGCTGTTTGTGTCGCCTGTCCAAATGGACCTCGTGACTGTGACGAACCGGATTCTCACCGACGAGAACCCGACTCCCTGTACCCTTGAGATAGTCCGAGGAATAGCAGCTATCTCGTACAGAACTCATCTCAGTCGAATATCACATCGATACAACGATAAAAGATTCATTACATGACATATATAAAGACAAAGCGTCTGGTACAAGCCCTCTGGGCTAAATCGACAATAAGAAACAACTGTGCAGCGGTAGCTAGAACTTCAGGGTCCACTCCTCCACAGGCATCCTTGAGCGTAGCGCACACCCTTCAGTCGTACCACCCGTCCTGGTTGAACTCGTGGTCGGGGTCTTCACCTGAGAACCCAAAGTCTGTCCCCAAGGAAATGGGACAGGTCCACGTCACCAACCATAATATGATGCAAGCTTTAAAGTGGCCTATTCTATGGTATAGAAATATCAAGGTTTGAGCCAGGGTTTCCTTATACAAGCAGCAGCAATAACCCAATTTCATCTCATCACCAACTCCTGCTCACACTCACACATCCACTCCCCAAAACCAACCATCAGCCTCACATTTTTCCCATCGGGCTCGTCCTGCCACGGCAGGTTCCCGCAATTCATTATCCACCAATCACCTTTCACTCACTAGTCGACTCGGTGAGCTCCCTCCCCACCTTGTCTCAACAGCCTCAGCTGGACCAATCTCTCATAACCCGAATCAAGGATGAGGTAAGAAAGCAGTTTCCCATGCTAGCCGGGGCTTCTCAGAAATGGGTCGTCCGTAACCGTGGACACGGCTATACGTATAGTTTACACTCTGCAGAGGTGGCACTCCAGGAATCCATCCGGGCTGCAAGGCTAGTCCGCAACCAACCTGAGACACAGCCCACAGCAAAGACCCTAAACAGTAACGGCGCCAATCCTGTCTCCCTGGGCTCGGGAAACATCCGATCTAACATCTGCCCCAGGGTCGTGAAACCTTCCCACCGGGGCCAGTCGGGGGCCGTGGTAAATCAGGGAGATTACGCCGCAACGAATCCCCCCTACACATATCATGCTCGATTCTCCTACAGTCTCGGTGCCGCACTAGAGTAGGCTTGCTGGAACCCTCCCCATACTGGGTAGATGGTGAGCACGGTATTTCCCAAGTCCAAAGTGGGGGCACGACTCGGTCCTTAATTATCGGTAAAGCGAGTATCTGCATCACAAGCGATCCGCCGCAACGGTCCGCAATCGGCACCCATAACAGGTATTGCCGCCCAAACTCCTCGGGTACTCACCGAGTACCAATCCCCAAGTATCCAGTAACCATGTACCCGCAACAGGTACCCCATAGGGACTGCCCGAGTGCAGCCCCTCAGCACCTCGATCAACGATCGAGTTGTTATTACTCGCTTACACCGCCTAGCTGCACTACTCCCCCCAAACCACCCACAACTCACGCCAAGAGGATCAATCACAACCATCCCAACACATGCATAGCATAGCATATTTCATAAAGTGAGTAGTAGGTAGCAATGTAACAGGATATTAACAAAGGCAGTGCAGGTTTATCATGCGAGTAAAGTAAAGCGCTAGCATACTAGTTTGCATGTCTAATAGGTATTTCAGAGATGGTCGGGCGTGAACCTGGGCAAAGGTCTTCGTCCTCGTCAAAGCAGTTGTTGTAGTAGTCCGGCTCCTCCTGACTCTCCGGAGCTCCTAGGGTCGCGGAAAATAAAATAAGACGCGACTACTAGCAAAGAAACACTAAAACAGCGACGAATGAAGACTCAAATAACACCAAACTCTATACTAACGCGTAGGTCA
The DNA here is from genome assembly GCA_033239725.1 of Echinochloa phyllopogon. Lineage (NCBI taxonomy): Eukaryota > Viridiplantae > Streptophyta > Magnoliopsida > Poales > Poaceae > Echinochloa > Echinochloa phyllopogon. The sequence continues at coordinate 163,869 of BTCW01000009.1, read as the reverse complement.
TGTTTTTAGAAAAATATAGAAACTGGTTTCATATTTTTCTGAGCTACGGTTGATTTATTATTAATTTTACAAGTTTAAATCATTTTCTGAAAATAATAAATAATTTCCGAAAAAGAAAACAGACAATTAATTAGCCTGCTGACGTCAGCATGACGTCATGCTGACGTCAGCAGTGGGGTCCGCCTAGGATGACGTCAGCAGTGGGCCCTGCTGACGTCAGCGTTGACCGGTCAACGGTCAACGGTCAACGGTCAGCTCTGGTCATGGGCCCCATGTGTCAGTGACTCGAAGAGTATGACAGGTGGGCCCCATACGTCAGCGCGGTTAAAAGAAAAAGAAAAAGAATTAACGATGGCTGGGCTGGAACTGGGCCGAAAGTGACTGGGCCGGAAGAGTTTAGGGTGGTTAAACAGACTTAAACACGAACAATCGGCCCACGAAGGGGTGGCTGCTGGATTCGCTCAGGTGGACCAAGTCCACCGTGAACCGTGAGTGTGGTCCACGTGAGCCGGGTGCACAGGATCAATCTACGGCCGACTCAGGATCTTCTGTGGGTGCGGTGTGTGATGCTGGTGTGGTCCTGCGTGTGGCATGGCCACGGCGCGACGCGACGCGCGCGCGTGGCGCGCACCGGAGCGCGACCGGCGGCGAAGTTCGACGGCGAACTCGCCGGAAAAAGTTCAGCTCGGGTCTAGGATAGTCGGAACAGCTTGGCTAGGGTTAGGCGGACCGGATCGGGGTGAAAAAGTGCTCGGATTTGGTTCGGTTGGGCCCTTCCGACGCGAACGGCGGCGGTTCGGCCATGGTCGTCGGCGTGCAACGACGGCGACACGAGTTCTCGGTTCAAAGGCGCTCGGAAGGGGTCATGCGAGTGCATGTGCGGCTCCAGCAATTGCTGGGACGCTTCTGGGTGCACACGCGCGGGCTCGTGGTCGCCCACGGCCGCGCGTGGCCTCGGCGTTCGCGCGCGCGGCGAGGAGAGCTCGGCCGCGGCGGGCCTCGGCTGCGGGTTAAAGGCGACGGCGGTCTGCAGGTGCGACAGCGGCGACGGGTTCCTGCACAAGAAGCCGGCCACGACTCGAAGGTCGAGGCCCAAGGGCTAGCATCGGCGACGGCGGCAGAATTTGGCCGGAGACAGAGAAGAAGGGGGAAACTCGGCGGCGCTCACCTAGGGGTCACGTCGTCGTACGCTGCAGCTCGGGGAAGGCTCGACGCAGTCCGGCGGTCCTCGTGCTCCTCCTCCCGTCCCAGGTCCGGCTTCCCCTCGGCGGTTCCACGGACGGCGGCGCTCCGGTGCTCGGTGTCGACGCAGGGAAGACGACCGGCTCCTCTTCTCCTTGCTCCGACAGCTCCTCGACCTTCCCCACCCCTCTCCCACTCCTCTCCTCCCACGAATTGGATCGGGATGGAACCCCAAAGGGGCGGCGCGGCTTGGGGAAGAAGATGGCCGGCGGCGGGTTAAATAGGCGAAGGCGCTAGGGTTTCCTGGGGCTCGATGGACGGATGGGAAGCTCGAGCGCTCGCGGACACGCGGCGCAATCGCGTCGGGCCGCACGGTACTCGGGTGGTTGGGTCACGGGCGGCGCGCTCGCGGGTGAGAGAGAGAGCGGCGAGAGGTGGAAGATGACGCGGGGGAGAGGACGGCTGACAGGCGGGGTCCACCCGCCAGTGAGAGATGGAGGCGACGCGGAGTCGACGCGGCGGGGAAAGATGACGGGCCGCAGCTGGGCCGAAAGGCCGGCTGGGCTGCTCGGGTTGCTGGCTCGGGAAAGGAGTTGAAGGGTGAAAGATGGACTTTGGCTTCGGGAATTCGGCCCACGAACAGGAATAGGGTTTGACAAATAGTTTAGTCAATTAGAGTTTGAATTCAAATCTAGAATTTGAATTCAAACCAACCAAAAATCCAAATAAATCCAAATAAATCCAAATCACACTATTTCATCCTTAGCACTTCAAATTGATTTTAATTTTGAATTTAAATTGCCTAGGAATTAGGGAGCAAATAGAAGACAATCTTATAGGTTTGTTTGCATGCACACAATTCCACCAAAAATTTTTAAATTCGCATTTTTGCACTCAACAAAACCTATAGGAAATTTAGGGTTGTTACAGTGACCACAAGCACCATCCTGGACATCTTCGGAAGTGCATCAGGCCTCTACACGAACAAACACAAGTGCCTGATATCTCCAATCCAGTGTGGGCTCGAGAAGACTGTGACTATATGCCAGTTCTCCCATGCCAAGCTTGAGCCCCTCCCATGCAAGTACTTGGGCATCCCCCTCTCGATTAGGAACCTAACAAAAGGGGAACTGCAGCTGTTGGTGGACAAGGTGTGCGCTGGCCTCCCCACATGGAAGGCACGCATGATGAGCCCAGCTGGTCGTTTGGTGCTGGTTCAGGTCAAACTATCTGCAGTACAAGTTCACACAGCGATTGCTCTGTCCATCAGCCCCTGGGCGATCTCTTGTATTGACATGAAACGTCGCGCATTCTTGTGGAAAGGGACAGAGGTTGTATCGGGAGGCCATTGCATGGTAGCATGGCCCAAATGCTGCCGGCCGAAGGAATTAGGAGGCTTAGGTATACCAAACCTTCAGACTTGGGGTTTTGCGCTAAGGATGCGATGGTTATGGGAGCTAAAGTTCGGAGCAAACAAGCCCTTGATTCTACTGCCTGATACTCCGGAGCCACAGGTCGCCGAAATGTTTGCAGCATCAACTTCGATCAGGATTGGAGATGGTCGCTCAACCTTATTTTGGACAGACAAATGGATTGATGGAATGTCGATGCAGCAGATTGCTCCGTGTTTGGTCATGCTATCCGTCCACGAACGAGGAAAACACGCAAGGTCGCCGATGCTCTACAAAATAGGTCATGGGTGAATGATATCAAGGGCGCCCTTACGGTGCAGGTAATTCTGGAATATTTGGCAGTTTGGGAGAGGATGAACGCGATGCAGCTTACAGAGGAACCAGATCAACTGATCTGGAAGTGGACGGCTGACAACATGTACTCGGCCTCTTCAGCATATGAGGCTTTCTTCATTGGACAGACCAAACTGCACGGCGCGCGTGTGTTGTGGAAGACGAAGGCACCGAATCGGTGCAAATATTTTGGCTGGTTGGTGTTGCACCAAAGATGTTGGACGGGGCAGAGGCGACGGCGACACAACCTCCAAGATACTGATGACTGCGCTCTATGCGACCAAGGGAGTGAATCGATCACACATCTGTTGGTGGCCTGTCCCTATGCGAGGGAGGTTTGGTTTCATGTTTTGCAGGCCTGGGGATGGCAGCATCTTTGCCCAGAGCCGGGAGAGGCTTCGTGGTCAGATTGGTGGGAAAAGTCTAGGAAGAGGCTGGCTAAGGTGCCGAGGAAGACGTTTGATTCCTTGGTCCTGCTCACGGCATGGATGATTTGGAAGGAGCGCAATTCGCGGACCTTCACGGGCGTCAAGCAACCAGCCAACCAGCTGAAGATGATGATCATGGAAGAAGCAGGTGTCTAGGGCAGGCTATGCGCTATTGCCGGATTTTGGTCAGAGGGTAGTTGGTCGCCAAATGCAGTTGTGAGATGTAACCTTGGTTTGTTCGTTGTTGTAACCATAAGCCCTGGTTCTAGGGCCATGAGGCTTTTGTAAAACTCCTTTCCTCTTAATGAAACACGCGCCCAGGCGCGTTCGCTAAAAAAAAAGCTACTGCAGGTGGAGCCATTTCATATATGCATGACGCTCACTCAGCGCTAGCTCATCCTGCCATTTCTGCTATCTGATCGGATAGAATTCGAATATATATATGAGATGATGTAGTACACTGCTAGTACGTAGTACAGGTGCCGAAAGTTAATTGCAAGCCACATACAGTATATGCGTACATACTCTTCGATATATAGTTGGATCCATCCATCATCATCGTTTTACCTTGTTGGGACCTGTTACCTGTTTTCCTATATACTGCAGAAATTAATGAGGCGTTAGCTGATGCAGTTTGGTCAGGCAACTTCAGTTTGCCGGCGCTAGCTAGCTGCTGATTTTAGTTAGATCAAGGCCTACAGCTACAACTTCAGCACCTTTCTTTAAGGAGAAGCAAAGCCAACTCTTTTACTTTTATGTTGCTGGAGCACAGTTTCTACTTTGCCTGACTTTGCTCAGTTGCTTTAATAATTTTTGGAGCACCCGTTGTTTGACAAGAGAGGTATGTATATATGCCCCATTCCGTTTTCTCTCTCCCTCCCCCTCTCTCTTCTATAAAAAAGAGGAATGCTGATGTGTATCTATCTTCAGACAGAAAACGTTGTTGGTTAATAGATTTAGGAATCGGAGGCCCTGTAAGGAAAATGGCTTTATTAGGCTGTCATTTGTGAATTTTAGTGATTGAGCGATAATATAATTATTGGAATGGAACTAACGAGTGTCTTAAAGTTTGATTTCAAACCATCCAAATGCTAGTAAACTAAAGAACTTAGTAAGTAATATTCTAAACTTCCAAATGATGGTAAAATAAAATAAAAAATATCAACTGGAACAAAGATTCACGAAGAAACGAAACGGGGAAAAAAAATCACCGACGCTTTTGACCAGTTCATTCGGTGAGGGGTAGGAGATGCAAGTAGCTTCCCTAGAAGCTGGCGGGAAGCAAAGAAACAGGATCAGCACCGATAATATTTATGAGAAGACCATTGAATCAGTCAGTGAGCTAGGAAAGCAAAGAAAAAGTCCACCACGCACGGGGCCTAATTCATAATCAGAAGATGGGTCACCAATATTTCAGAATGGGCCTGACTTTTGGCCCAATATCTTTTAGGAGGCCCTCACGCATCTTCGCATCGATTGATTAACAACAATACTGCTTAATTTCCCTTGCTAAGAAAACAACAACGTACAGTATATTATGATAATAAAAGTGGCTGCGTCCACCATACTCTCTTCTTTCATACATACGATACGACGAATTCATTCATTCATTCATAATGAAAACGAAAATGAAAATGATAATGCATGATGGATCGGATATATGTGGGCTGGGCATCATATCATATCGATGACCAGGAATATATATCGATCAGGTGAGCAGCACTTTGATGTAGTTGTCGAAGATGTCATCGACGATGATCCTGTAGGCTCGCTCCGTGGGGTGGTAGCTGTCGAAGAAGACGTGGCCGGCGACGTCGTCGCAGACGGAGACGAAGCGGGCGTCGCAGAGCCCCGTGACCTCGATGGTGCCCGTGCCGCAGCAACCCTTGGTGGTCTCGGTGAAGCCGTACTTTTCGTCCGTGCCTCTCTCCATGAGCTCGTCCAGGATGCGGTAGATGTCCAGGTACACCACCAGCGTCCCTGCCAGCTCCGCGTTGAGCTCTCCGATCATCTCCTGCACCCTCGCGTTGTACAGCTGCGCCGCCTGGTTGCGCTCCTCCTCGCAGTCCCGGTGCAGGCCGCCGGCGAGCGTCCTCTGCGACGGCACGCACCCCACCGGCGGCATCCCCACGAAGCCGATCTTGGCGGCGCCCCTGGCGCTCACCTTCCGCAGGAAGGCCTCGGCGCCGGAGACGAGGAGCTCCACGTAGCTGGGGACGTCGTACTCGACGCGGCGGAACGGCGTCGTGAAGTAGGTGTTGGCGAGGTCGTCGGTGCCGGCGCACACCACGAACAGCGCGCCGGCGATCACCTTCTCCGCCTCCTCCTCGCCGGCGATGCCCACCAGCTTCTCGCGGTACTCGTCGAAGTAGGCCAGCTGCTGGTCGAGCGAGATGACGCTCACCACCACCGGCGTCAGCGGGTCGAAGCCGGTGGCGCCGGACGCGAAGCTCACGCCGGTGAGGAGCTCCTCCGGGCTCAGATCCACGCCCAGGTACGGAGGCACAAGCTGCTTGACACCAAGGCCCTGGGCTGATCCATCCATCATCATATATTGATGCGCGCATCAGATCATCATATCGAGGCGGCCGGCCGGGGTAAATTAAGTTTGGACACGGCCGGTCTCTTCTGTCTGGTAATAAATAAACACAAGAGGTCGTACGTACACGGTCGATCATCCATATCTAGATGCAGGCAATTAAGCATGCATATATGGTTTGTTATGTTGTCCCGCCAGAAACGTATATGTGTAACGACTCATCAACAACATGATCATATCGAATTATCGATCGATGAGCTAGACGGCACCGCCTACCGTTGCTGCCTGCTTTCATGTACGTATTTGGCATGCACGCAAGATCGATAAGCTGCTGCTGCTGCTGCTGCTATACTCGATCGGCTCATGCCTCATGCCATGCAACATTTAACGACGATGTATTGATCCGTGGCATATGTATATAATAGGATTATCTTGGGGTGTTGGAAAATGAGCCGAGGCATTCATCATGTAATAATAAGTAGCATGCATGTAATGTAGAGCGTGCATGCTCGCTATCTCGTGAATTGAAGCAAGCAAGCAAGCTAATCGAGTAGAGTACGTAAGATGGAGCTAGCTGATCTGAGGAAAATATATAATATATGCTGATGGCTGATGCACGAATTGAATCAAAATTAAGACCGAAGGAAGAAAGAAAAGACGACGATACCGATGAGGTCGCTGGGTATGAGGCCGTTGGAGTATCTTCCGGTGGCCTCATGGTTGAAGAAGTCCTTGCCGTAGGGCGGATGGTTGGCCTTGATGAGCGTGTGAAGGTCGTTGTTGTTGCCGGGGTCGACGATGGAGTCGCCGAAGATGATCACCGCCGTCACCAGCGGGCCTTGAGAGGCGTTGTTGTTGTACTGGTACCCATGGCCAAAGCAGCAGCTCATCACGAGGAGGAGCAAGAAGATCATCAGGAGCGGCGGCATCATATCGAGATATCTCTGCTCTGCTCTCTGCTTGCTGCTTGCTGCTCGCTGGGGTACGGTACGGTGTGTATATATGTAGCTATCTATTCTATATATCTAAGCTAGCTGCTGGCACGTACACACTGCACTGGCCGGCCGGCATCCCGATCGAAGAATGATCCAAGGCGGGCCGGGCGTATATTACGGACGGGTCGGATGCACGTCTATCTCTCAATCTATATCATCTATCTATCTGGTAATAAGTAGTACTACTGTACTAGCTTAGTGAGGGAAGAGACAGCCTGTTCTGTTCGGCTGGAGTGTTTTTTTCTCTCAGCAAAAACCAGCGTCGGCCACCGGCCACCAATCAGCCAGCAGTGTTTTTCTCTCAGCAAAAACTAGTACTAGCCACCAGTCAAACGAAAAGCATCTGAGACGACCCCAACCCAACAACCCAACCGGCCCCCAGTTAGCTAGGCCAAAGCAAGCTAAGCTAGCAAGGCACGCAGCTTTGCTCTCGCTCGCTAGATGTGTCTCCATATTTATACTGTTGTACTTCACACGTACGCTAGTACTAACTAGCTAGCAGCCAAGTTGCATCGAAAGGAGACGGGATCAGGAGGATATCTTCGTTTCGGTGTGTCGTTCTTTGGAGATGGCGTGTACAGTCCTTTTCTTTTCACCTTGCACGTACGGATGGACTTTTAGCCTAGGGATTCGCATTCGAGTTGTTTTGTATGGATGCTTCTCTATGCATGTGTGCATTTTTATTCTCAATTTTTAGGACAAGTACATGTATATTGGTGTCCTCTAATAAGCGTTGTCATGCAGTTACACGTAATCTTGAGACGATTCATTATCAGACAACTTATACAATAAAGTTGTTGCATAGTAATGCAATATCCCTTAATTTATAAATAAGAAATAATTAAATATTTATGGTTGCATAGCAACAAAAAAAACTCATATAATAGTGAGGAAATTGTCTCAAAATTCTAAAATTTAGCTCATGAGGTAGTTGTTCGTGAAACAACGACATCCTCAACCTCCTTTTCTCACCTCTCTCTCCTCTGCATCAGCAATCCTCTGCATCAGTAAAAATTCTATGTGTACTGCATGAGACAACTTATTAGACCGCTGACCTCTAACAATATACCTGTCCTTAGTGTGCAATAAGTGGGACAGATATATTCTTCCTCCATGGAAGGCGGTGTCCCGTTATTAAAAACAACATACGGCTAGCTAGCCATATACTCCGTATATACTTAATTAGATTGTGGATGATCGGTGAAGATGGCGTGGCGCTACGTACATACGATACGTACGTGCGTGTGACTGATCGATCGATGATGGTTGAAACATTATGAATGGAAAGCTCTGGATGCATGCTGCTAGGTGTTGGTGCTGCTGTACTGTTGTTGGCGGGCGGATCTGATGAATGCAGTGACAGGTCGCTGCTGTACCGTTGAGAGCTTGCGCTAGCAATCTAGCTGCCACAATTAATCCGGCCGGCCGGCTGGCCGGTTCATTTTTGCTCATCATCATCATTTATATATATATCATGCCATATACACACACGTACATATATACTACTCCAGCAGCATGCATGCCATTCCTTTAATTTTCTTCTACAAGAAAAGAAAGAGAGAAATAAAGGAAGGAAGGATGAAGAATTATGATGTAACAGTGGCTAGCAGCTGAGATGCTGACACGTACTTACCAGGGGATTGTGAGCGAGCGTGATGTTGACCGTCATATGCATGACAGGCAACTGCTTTGAATTTTTTTTGTTAGTGCATTATAATATAGATATGCATGCATGTCAACTTAACTACTAAAAGCTAGGCACCGAATTATCAAAGAGGGAAAAAAAACTAGGCACCGGAATGACGCCGAAGAGCAACTCCAAAAATCTAGCTAAACCGCTTGGACTTGATTAAAAAAAAAGAGAAAACACGATCAATTACCGATCCAATATACTCGCATCTATATCTCGCTCGGTATTAGCTCCTTTTCACCCTCGAAGTCTCAGTGGTGGCGGCGGCGACCTGCCTTGGACGAGTCAGACGATAGGTGGAAAAAATGATTGGCCAAAAATAATTTGAATATGTATAATTCAGTTTTGAAGAGTCTGTTGGTTTACCCACTGATTAGGAGGTTGTCTATTTTTTTCTAAGTCCTTGTAAAATTCTATATATACTATAGTTAATATCTAGCTTGTTAGAGTTGCTCTAAGCTATATATAGCTAATTCATCAACTTAGAGATCGAATATATAGGAAGTGAGGCTTCAGTTCAGGGGGTTGATGTTGATCATGACAACACACTTAGACAAATAAACTGTTCTAGCTCATGAACTTAATAGGATGCATACTGTTAGTGATAATAATAATTAATGGATGAGGATGGGTGACGGGCATGCATGGATAATTGTGATTGGTTTGGGTTGTTGCGCGCTATATATGATGCATGTGGCTTTAGCAACTTTAGGTTCATTTACTCTTGTCTTTGACAAAGCAAAGCAAATTAAAGCAAAAGACAGGAAGCTAGTAGCGCACATGTAAGCAAGGACGATGGCTACGGGAAGATTAGCTGACAGGGACCCGTATCCAATCCCTCCTTCACCGGCATCGTCATGCATGGAGATAGTAAACACGTACGAACCCATCACCGCTCTACAGTGTCCCTAACCTAATTAAGCAATGCCAATAGGGAAACAGGCCGGCAATGCAACGAGGGGTAGCGATAGGTGCTTCCCCTTCCATCATGGCAGCCTAGCTGCTTTAAAACCCCGGCCAACTCTGCTACAAAATAGTTGTCGTTTTAGCTTTCCAGGGGTGCATATTTTACTACAGTAAATTAGCTATGATATATTCCCTTCTTCTCTCACAATAAGTGTCATTTTAGTTTTTAGGAATGCACGTCGAATTAAACTAAGTCACACATTAATAAAACAGCGTATAGAAAAAACATGGAGCCAATCAAATTAAATAGTTAGTTGATGCTAGTTTTCTAGTTCTAATGCATATGCATTTATTTAGAAAACAAGATCATTTCCTGAAAGGACACTTAATTAATTTGGTAGAGAGCGTGTATATATATGGATTTGCATGCCTACCTACATGCTAAGATTGCACAACTTGACTGCTTTAAAGCAACTCTAACATATCCCATTTCACTGATTCTTTTATAATTCTAACCATTTTAAATAATATTCTACAAATAACTCGTCCCCCCCCAAAAAAAATAGATTCTAAATACTAATATATTTATATTATACAAAATAAATAATTGAATTGCATTGGATGCTTCTTGGTCACGCCACACGTATTGGCACGGTAAAACCAATTTATCGCGCCACATGCATTGGCGTGATAAAAGAGTCCATGTCATCACTCTCACGCCAGCATGGCACCAGCACAACTAAAAGGGTCATTAGATGCAAATATTTGTGGGAACGTGTTATTTTTAGAATATTTATTTAATAAATGGTTAGCATTGAAAAAAAATCCATTTCCCTTGTCCCCTTTTTGTCTTATAAGGAAAATTCCATTTCACGGTTTCAGAATATCGGGGGGAGTTTCTAACAGGCACCTCTTTCTGCTTTCTGTCTTGGCAAACCAATTTCTCTTTTTTTTATTTTGTTTTTCTCTCCCTCACTCTCTTCTCTCTCCGTGAGGCAGCACCAGCACGGCAGCAGAGGACCACTGCAACAGTGCTTTAGGCACGCGGCGGTCTTGCGCGTTAATATGAGTTTAAGCCCGCTCGTCATCTGCCCTGCGCTCATCAAGCCCTGAGACTTTCGTGTCTTCAAGCCTTGGAATAACTCCAAGTAGTTTTGAAGGTGTTCCTGCTCTCTTTGAGTAGTTTCCATTTACAGCCAAGTAGTTTTTTTAAACCCTGGAGAGAAAACACGTGGTTCTCTTTGTCTTCTCGGTAGTTTTTTTTATTGGAGTGCACCCAATGATTGTAGCCCCTGGACCTCATGCTACTTCTAAAAGCAGTTTGAAGTTCAAGAATCTTCAAATCTTCAAATGGCGTATAGATGTTCAATTGCACCCAATGGGTATAGCACCTCGTCTTAGGGGTATTTCTCCGATCGTCGTCTTGCATGTCTTCACGGAAAAATTTTACATCTATCCTTCCGAGGTACAGTTGCCTTGTAGCCCCCGAGCCTTGAGGATCTGTAGCTGCTCCTAATGCTATATGATAGCCCTGTTCGTTTGGCTGGTGGCTGGGGTGCTGGTTTTTGCTGAGAGAAAAACACTGCTGGCTAGTTGATGGCTGGTGCTGGTTTCTGCTGAGAGAAAAACACTACTGACTGGCTGAACAGGCACGATGTGTTCATCGACCTACGTGCGCCAGGCAAGGGCTCGCTGTTGCTGTCTCCGTGTCGCAGCAGCTGCTACTAACCAGTTTGTGTCCGTTCCAGGATCCTCTTTGCTCGGTACTCATAATTAAATATATTATTCACCTACGTGAACTAAATTAACTATAGTACTTCTTTCTAAATTATAATTTGATTTAGCTTTTCTAGATTAATAATCTTATACATATTTATAATCTTTATTATATATCTAGATACATAAAAAACTAAAAAACAAAATAAATTTTAATTTGGAACGAGGGAGTCAAAAGTGGTTTGCAACTAATTAGCTAGCTGTGTTGAAAGAAAGACATGCATTGCAGTCCAGCTGCAGACTCAATGCACTACATGTACATGGATGGGATTGATGGATGGACCAGTGACAAAGAGAATACTCTACTCCTTCCTACTGTTTATTAGTCAGTCTCAGCAGGCAGTCCGCAGCCCAGCAATTAAGCTGCTGCTGCCGCGTCTATTCTTCCAACTGCTTCTCATCATTGCAACCCCACTGCAACTGGAAGACTCGTATGTTTATAAAGATAAGATAGTATAAAGATACGCCATCTGTATCTGTTAGTTAAAAATAAGTACTAGTTCTTTTGTTGAAAAAGCCCTATGTGTCGACCTCACCTGATTTAGAATTACGTGCATAAAACTGTTGACATGATTTAGAATTTCACGCATAAAACCATCTCTTAGCTGATATGACACTGTTATGAATTAACTGAGTCAGCATCACTGAAGAAGGCCTTAGCATCAATACCAAGTAGTAGAACGCAGATTTCGCGCTGGCCTTGGCTCGACCATATCCACCCCACCACCACAGAACCAGCCAACCATTGTAGCACAAAACAAAACACCAGACAATCAAGATCCAAGTCAAACTCCCTGACTCTCTGAGCGAGAAAGTTCAGCCCCTCCATAAAAAATCGGAGGGTTTTTTTACATCATTCATCCTAATGACGAGTAAAACCAATGGCCCACTAGATAGGAGATATATGTCAAACAAAGCAATCAATCAGATCACCCGGGCCACCCAGGTATAAGAACTTGGCACTGTGAGCTTTTCATGGTTTTCCTCATCTTTGATGCCTCCACATACCACCTTGTTTGCCTGTCTTCTGTTTCAAACTTTTCACCAATCGCCCCCAAAATCTTCCACACTACAGCTCAATAATAAGGTAAAGGAAAATCTTACCTCATCCACTGAGAGAAAATGCATTCACTTGTCAGTCTAATTCGCCGCCCTCCCACATACCTCCCCTCCAAAAATTGCAACAAAAAATCACTTGTACTCTTGTCACTCAAGGACAAAACCCCTACAGTCATGGTGTAAATCGGAGCCACTGTGCCTTCTTGTTAACGCTACTGGTGGCTAGAATTTCCATCAACTACTGGAGCCTCATCATTACCAGAAGTTGATCCATTCTGGATGACATCATGATGGTTTTGCTCCATCCTGCTGCTTGAGCTAGCAGATTCATGCAGACCCATGCCTTCAAGATGTGCTGTCAGATTATTGACATTAGGCCTTGGTACAGATGCCGAGCTTGATGGTATATCAGGATTGCTCTCATGACGGATCACCCATTTTTCCCAATCATTTTGCTTCCTAATTTTGTCGTCCTGCATTAACAGACATACAGCGCCCTATATAAGTACAAGAAAGAAGAGCCATCTCCTTTCTCAAAGGTATAAACCCTTCTGCCACATCAAAAATGAAATACAGATGTCTATCATTTACATCAGCATTAGAATTTACTCGAGGATGGCATATATTTGAATGCATAGTTTGTAAATCGAATATACGTCAGCATCAATAGAACGCCATATTTTGGTGAAACAAGCCAGATCACAGGAAATACCTGCATCTCAAGTATAGATGAGGACCGCACTGTCTGCTTTATATATTGCAGGTCCTTTGTCAGCTCTTGGACCTGCAGAGAACAGGGAACAGGATGAGAAGAAGCAGGACCCACGGCAAGGTGACAGATCATGGAGTCAACCCACCGGCAACTGGATGACTCTGCAATGTTGTGACAACTTTGCCATATAAATTGCCTTTTCAAAATCAGTGGTAACACTGTAATACCCAAACAGCAGATTTATAAAGGAACGCAAGCAGCAACAATTCCTGCTATCCACTATCAATTTGATACCTATAGTAAACCCCACGAACTCCAAACTAACATTAAAAAAAATACAGCCCACAAACACTCATTCCATATCGTAGGCCATGATGGCCTTAGACTTGCAATAAACCAAAATATGCAGAAACGTTTCAGAAAAAAAATCTGGTTGCTTTGCTTCCTTAGCCTAAAATCAAGACGTTCATAGATATGCAAGTTGCACAAATGGTGTTGTATACAAGGCCTTTTGAGCACATAATATCTGCCAAATTATAAATCCCTACCAATTGCTCAGTAAAACCCTGCCTGTTGCCACTACGGTTGAATGTAAATGACACTTCCCATAATCTTAATCAGCTACTTGCACAACTATAAACTCAAGTAGAGGGATCGATACTGTATGCATAAACATGAAACGAACCAACAAAACTTGAAGCCCAGCATTATCTGTACACAATCATTTGATGCACCTTCACATATTCATAATTATAGCATGGTTATGCATTCTTACAAATGCTAATCTAATCAACACAAGCCATGTGATTCTAAGAAAAGTTAATACATACCATTCCATTCTCACAACAAAATGTATGAATAGATCAATATGGAATGCCAACTTCAGCCAATGCATATTAATCTCATGATTCTCTTTCTCATATTTTATTCATACACTCCAACTCCAATCAGCTAACTATTGCCTCCATTTATATAAAGGAAGTAACAACCAGTATCCTAGCATGCAGCCAAATGAAGCTGAGTTGTGCGCTTAGCCTACAAACATCATTAAATGTACAAAGTGGCCATAGGAAGAAATCTGCAGTTAAGCATGCAATCAGCAGCATGCTAAACATCATAGCAAGAGAGCATTCCTCCTCATCAAACTGAGAGTGGAAAAAATAAGTTCAAGTTTTTTTCTTAAAAAAAGGAAGCAACCCATATTTGTAATATTGTATACAAAAATTTCAGAATTGATGCGGAAAATGCAGCTTCTATACCTGCAGAAATAGACCAACCAATAAAAAAACAAAAAAGCGATATTCTATACATCACTGTCTTTAAGCATGATCTGAAAAGGACATGAAAGGTCAAAATATAACAAATAAGCCAAATAGATACTTTCTTTTAGAACCAGATGCAAATCTCCACTACACTCTATACCAAACAGAACAATTATTGTAAAAGAGGAGGAGCAAAAATTTGGAATAACACCAACCGACCCCAAGAAACTAGAGATCAACAGGGACAACAACCTAACAAGCGAACAACGACTAGATCGCAGAAATTTAGGAACTTAACAGAACTGACTGTGGCATTGCACAAGTGTAAATTGCATCAAAGTAGAGCCTTCGTGCACAAAAGATTAAAGATATACAATTAACAAAGGGAAGTAAATCAAACCAGCATGTGAACTCAGCGCAGGCCTTTTCATGAACCATGCGCAATAGCATCCATGCAATAACACCCAAAAGATAAGTTTCCATTGATACAAGAATAGGTTCCTATGATAAACTACTACCATGCTACTGAGTAGATTTGGAACAAAATTTTATGTGACAGATTTAAATGCGCTGTAATATGGGAAACTAGATAGTTGATATCAGCTGTTTTAACACAAACATGTGAATAGTGAAATTACTAGTTGAAACACATGACCCTGATCCACAACACACAATGCACTTGCATTCTTGATATAAAAGAAAAAACAAAGGTGAAGCTTACAATGACAAACCATCATATTGAATGGCAAACTATTGTAAACCTCAGAGCAAAATAAATGCACAGAATTAAATTTACATAGCTGGGAGATGGGTAAGTAGGAAGTCAGTAGAATTACAAGATCAAATGATGCAAGAGCATCTCCAAACTATAGTGGATAGTCAATGACAATGAATGGAACAAGTACCAAACGGAGCAGCAAGCATACATGAAGCAGGGAAAGATGAAGTAGCTACTGATTACCTTTTTAAAGCCAGCGATAAGAGATATATCAACCCAGCCCTGCCCATCCATCTTTTGCCTCAAGTACACATCTGAGCATAAGTTCTCCTTGCTGTGGATAAAAGAAGAAATTGGTGGTGGTGGTGGTGAACGGAAGCATGCAGTGATGAATTCAGCAGTGCAAGAAGTAGAAGGGATCACCTGAAGTAGAACTCTATCTGGTAGAGCAGCTTGGCACGTTCCTCCCCTTCCACATCAGGCTCGGGCTCGGGCTCCGGTTGTGGCTCAGACGGGGCTTGGAAGTATGGGTAAGCAGGTGGACCAACCATAGGAGGTGCAAGAGGCAGTCCCCTGAGAGCCTCTGGTGGCGGTGGAGGTCCGTAGAAGTATATCGGCGATACAGGAGACACCGGAGATTGCATATCTGGGCATAAAAAGTGGCGGTGAGCATACAAAGTGAATAGGGAAGCTGCAGGTGTATGAATGCCAGGATAAAGTTACCATGGAACACCATTGGCCCAGCAAATGGGCGCATGGGTGAGACTGGTGGCGGCGGAGGTGCCATGAAGGGTGTCATGGGTGGAGGAGGGGGCGGTGCACCTCGCATGTATGGGCCCATGCCCCCCATTGGAGGAGGGCCGCGATAGAAGGGCTCGTAGCCCCCTCTTCGCCTGCCACCAAAGCCGCCGCCGCCGCCGGCAGCAGCACTGTGGTGAGAAACCCCAGTGGCAGAGGCAGTGGTACCATTGCCCCTCCTACCGCCGGCATTGTTGTGGTTTCTCTGAGCTCCCCTACCCCCGGTGGCACCTGCACCATGGTCCCAGGCAGCAGCGGCGGCGGTCCGATCAGGATGGTGTCGCGGCGAGTGGTCTCCAGCAGCGGCGGCGCGCCTGGCTGGCTTGTGGTGGCGAGCGTGATGCGTTCCGGAGGCGTGCTTGTGCGAATTGGATGAGTTGGTCATGGCCTAGTAGAAAAAAGCGGATAAATAGATAAATAAATAGCTAGTAGCAATCGGAAAGAGGGAGAGATCTGACCGATGAGGCGGCGACGGGCGAGGGAGACGAGGATGAGGAGGATGAGGTGGAGTCGGGTGCGGGTGCGGGCGTGGGCGTGAGCTTGGTGTTGTTCTTGGCGGCGTCGGAGAGAGCGGGCCAGTGGTTGGCGTCCATGACGGCGGCGGGGCCTGGAGCGGGCGCATCGCCGACGCCGTTGGGGGCGGGATGCTTCCAGGCGGAGCGCTTGGCCGGCGAGGGGGAGTGGTCCTGCTGGGGCGTGGGATCAGGCGAGGAGAAGGAGGCGGCGGGCGGTTCCATGGGAGCTAGGGTTTAGGAGGAGGGAGGGATTGCGGCGGCGGCGGCGGCGGCGATCCGAGGCCCCTTTTTTTGGCTGCTGTCCCTCTGGCTCTCTGCCTGCAGCCTGGGGGCCTCTGCTTGCTTCTCTCTCTCTGCTTGTGCGTGATGTGAGTGAAGTCGGGCCTCGGGCGAGTCCAGCCCACCACTGCACTGTTGTGTCACTGGGCCAGGCCTCCTCCGAAATGTAATGGGCCCGCGGCTTCCATGCGAGGCCATGTATATTTATTGATTTATTTTTTTTACAATCAAGTAAAATAAAGAGAGGCGAGTGGAGGGAATTTCTTTGTGTATATCCAGCAAGCAATGCCAAGCCTTTTGAACTGCATACAGCCTTATGGTATGGCTATGGATGATTCACACAACAGTTAAAAGACCAACCAACCCCAAATCGCCCTGTTTGTTTGGATTGTTTCCAGCGAGCCAATAGTGTTTTTCTCTCAGCGAAAACCAGCGCCAGCCACCAGTCACCAACCAGCAGTGTTTTTCTCTCAGTAAAAACCAGCACCAGCCACCAGCCACTAGCCAAACGAACAGGCCCAAGAAGATGTATATTCCACTATATATCTGACTCCTAAGACGTACTGAAGCATGACTATGTGCGACTTTGTTGCACGCGTCACATATATGTATGTGCTCGGTGCTCCCGCCGCCGACCAATACATTACATTACATATTCAATATATATGGACAAGTACACGTAAATCCCTCAGCTCAGCTCGCCTAAAACTAAAACCTACACTACTAGTGGATGGATGGAGTAGGTAGCTAGTTAACAAAACAACAACACTCACTTTGCACTCCCACCACTAGACCAGCAAGACCTCCTCCAGCCGCCCAGCCTCCTTGCCTGTTTCCTCACATTTAGCCGAAGCAATATGTACAAAACAACCCGGTACCCCATCGCCATCAGAAGCAACACCAGGAGGTTCACCCACTTTGCATTTGCCGAAGATGAGACGTCATAGGAACCTCGAACGGCTTGGACACCAGGTATACTCCTTATCTGTCCAACCGCAAACGATGTACCCACATACTCGTTTTCCACCAAGCCCTGCAAATTTGTTTACCCAGTCATAACTCGTCATCACAATCATAAATCAGATATCAGCATATATAACCTTAGCTTACCTGCACTGCGTATGTGTGGAACGAGATGAAGGACAACGGGTAAGTCCATACAGCATTGGGCAAAGTTTCTCGCATTCGAAAATAACCAGCCACAAGCATCATCATGACCTAAAAAAAATTAAAAAAATGTTGCTTCTTCAACCTTTATTAACTGATGAATTGAGCATGCCTACAGAAAAGAGAGCTAGGGACACTCACGTAGAGACAAATGAGAGTTAAGGTGCATCTGTAGGTCTCGAGCCAGATATATGAGACAATCATCATGAGTGCTTCATTAGCTAGTAGGCACATAAAGATGGTGACTACAAAGTACATCAGGAAGCTGAACTCATTCCTGAGCCCTATCAGGTAGTAGAAAACCAATGATGACGAAATGGAAACCAAGAATAGGAACGGGATGCTTGATAGAAAGTGCCCTAACAGGAAGACCATCGCCCCAGAATGCCGGTTAGTTTCTTCATGACAATAAATCTGCACAGCATAGACAATAGCCACTTTAACATATTTTGACCTCATTGCAAATTTGAAAACATTCTATTCTACTTTCTGTCTGGTGGTACTAGGACACATGGTATCTTGCATCTAAGAAGACAGCCTCTAGCGAGAAATACAGAAAGTAGAATTGCATTTGGGCAACAACCAGGCCATTGCCGAAGTTTTGAAATATGCAAGCAGCACATGTACCATTTAGAGGTAGAGTACTAACCTTGAGCTCATCAATATGAGCAGGTACTCCAGAAACACTTAGAACGATGACAAACGATACGAACACAAATATCGCAGAAACCCTTACCTGTGAAAACAAAAACAAAATGAGCCCACATCACCAAATCAGGAATTCAATGAATCAAAACATGACAATGTAATAACGATACTGACCACTACGGATGATAGTGAATGACCAATATCAGAAAATATCGTCCCGATTGACAGGGCAATAAACATATACAAGGCAAGCCTGCTCCAGTAGTATTTCCAATCTCTTGACATAATTAGCAAGGATCTCCAGGTTAGAACCACAATTCTAATAGCATCACTAGCCCTGCCTTTACTTTTTAAGAAGGGACCTTCCTGCATCACACCATGTCCGAAAAAAAAAGAATCAAGAAGGAACCATATGCCTTAGCAAATGTTATGCATACAACAATTATGAATAATTTATCTATCCTACAATAAATCGCATGGTGAGATTAGTCTAGTGCTGGACCACACCAAATGCCAAGTTCCAAATCAATATCTGGATTGGAACCAAATATCCTTGGGAAGCAGAAGTAACAGATTGTAGATCATTCTAAGGGAACTCAGGATCAAATTTCCAACAATTGCCACGCCTTATAGTTGCTTGATACACTATTTGCCATGGAAGCAAATTCAAACAAGTCAGGGTACAGGACTGGATAGTCATTATTCCGGTCCTATGCATATTGTAAATTTAATCCAATATAGATGACTCTGACTCTGCGAACCTACACAAGTGTGTCTGAATGCAGGGTGAAGGCACTCATCATATTCTATACAAGCGTTAAGCATGCAGTGTTACCTTCTCTGTCAACTTTGCAATCATTGATTCAACTGCAACAGAGTCAGCCGATTGTTTGTACGTTGCTTCGAGTGTTCGAATAGCCACTGCTGTATCCATGCTCACCGATGAAAAATCCCCTTGATCATCCTGTTAATAACTAAAAGGTTTTAGCTCTTACAATCAAGGCTGTTATTTCCATTGGGTTGACTAGCACTATTGAAGATAAAAAAAAGCCAAAATGGTGTCAAAATGAATTTAGCAGAAACCTGTAAATTCTTGCACATAGCTATGATTCTGTCAAAGTCGGTATTGATTGCCCGCAAGAAGTGGTCAGATGGACTTTGCATGATTGGACATGGAAATCCAGCATTTGAGAAGTGCTACAGTAGGATAGGCAACAAGAGACATCAGAATAACATATGTTGCAACAGTAAGAGCAACGCATCTGAAATAAGAGAAAAGCATGGTCTACAATAGGAATCAAGAAAGCAACAATATGACAAGCAAGCAGATAAGAGTAGCAAGAATCAAGCAAGAAACTGGTATCTCATGTATCAATCCTTTTTTTTTGAAGCTGTTGCGCAACTGCTGCTTTAAGTAGACCGTTTGTTTCTTGCAATGTTATTTGTTAACTGAAGTGGTTGTATGATTCAGCAAATTTCCGGAAAACAATTATGACCAACTACTCCTGGTATCAACAGTACACACTACACTACCCAACTCGGGCACCATAGATTCATTCAAGTGGTAAATAGATAGTACAGTTGAAAGCAGAGCAAGGAATTGACACTACAGAAAAACAACTGAGTCACCTGTAGGCAAGCCAATGTTTCTCCAAAGAAGAGTGTGTTTCCATTTGAAAGCAAACAAATGCGATCAAAAAGGCCAAAGACCTCTGTGCTGCTCTGATACATTGTGAAGATGATTGTGCATCCAGTGCTTGCAAGTTTCTTCAATGTTACCATCAAGAGCAGTGCAGAAACACTGCATCAAGGCAAACAAAAGAGAAGTTACATAAACAAATTTGCACCTTATTTGACCCACAATCATACTGCCATTCCAAGACAGGTCATCTAAATCAGAATGTCGAATGATACTAATCCATTTGGATAAGCATGCATGTAACAAATATGGGGCTGCATCAAATGTGGTGGTATAGAATTCAAAATTTTCTTTCAAAACATAAGACAAAATGCAGAGGATTGGCAATAAAACGAACCTGTCAAGATTATACAGAGGTTCATCAATAAATAAAACATGTGGTCTCATCACAAGCTCTCTTGCGATGCTGAGCCGCCTTCTTTCTCCATTAGGAAGCCTCTTCATAAAACAGTGTCCACCAATGAGTTTGTCAGCATGGTCACCTAATGACATGGCTGCGATGGCATCTTCCACTATGGACTTTTTCGAAGTTAAGAAACCAGGAAGTTGGAGGAGTGCCGAGTAGTATAGCATCTCGCGTACTGTGAGAGAGTCAATGAGCACATCGTCTCGATCAACATAGCCCTACAATACATGTGTTCCAACAGCAGCAGCAGCAGCAGCAGCGATAAATCATCTATGTTAGTAACAAGAATACAGTATGGTATTACTGTCTGTATCATCTGATATATATCTCTATATTAATTACAGTCTATAAGTAGCTGTTGGGGGTTGGGATGAAAAATTCCAATTTTGATCGATCTGAAAAGAGCATTGGGAATTGTAGATGGAAGATGGCCATTGTAACTAAGGAGGAGGAGCTTACATATGAGGCGTAGGGTAATCGAGACTTGGCCCCATTGACAAAGACCTCGCCGTACATCCTCTCGGCGGCAGTGAGCCTCCCTGCAATTGCTCGGAGCAGGGTGGATTTGCCGGAGCGGGCGGGTCCCATGATGACGGTGAGCGTGGCCGGCAGCGCGTAGCCGTTGGAGCTCTTGAGGAGGCGGTCGGAGAAGCGGTTTGTGCTTGTGCTGAGGGAGGAGACGGTGAGGTCCTTCCAGACGAGGGTGGCCCCGGCAACCTTGCGGTCCCGGCATGCAGCGGTGGGGGCGGCGGCGGCGGATGCGGGGACTAGGGAGGGCGATGGGGAAGGGTAAGCGCTGCTGCTGCTGTTGATGGAGGCAGCCGAGGTTGCTGTGGCGAGGTGGATGCTGTCGTCGAGGTGGATGTCGTCCCAGTCCGGCGAGTCCTCGAAGGAGATGGGGCGGCGGAGCGCGCCGGGGGGCTTGTTGGGCAGGTAGTAGCGCCGCGCGGGGCTGCTGGCGGAGGAGGACGACGACCGGTACTGCTCCGCCTCCATTCTTCTTCTGATTCTTCTGATTCCGGGGCGGCGGCGGCGGCGGCTTCTTCCTGCCTGTGGTAGCTAGCTGCGAGGGGCGCCGGCCATTGCTGCCTGTGTTGCCACTCCTGCTCTGCTCTTCGCTCCTCCGTCTTTACTGCTTTTTCTTCTTCTCGGCGCCCTCTTTTGCTTTCCGCCTGCTTTTGATTTTTTTGCCCCCTTCTTTTGATTTATTAGAGTTTTGGGACATGAGATTGGAGTGAAGTGTGCAAAATGAAATTACTCATCCCTAACAAGTCGATTATTAGAGAGATGAGTGGCATGTCATTGGAGGCAGGTTACTTTTTTTTTTTGACACGGCTGGTTACTTGGGAGGGACTCGCAAAGGGCAAGGGCGCAAGGCAGGTGGGCAGACAGAGAGAGCGCCCGGAGACAGAGGCAAGAAGGCTCTGCTGTCCTATAGTACTGAGTACTTGCTGCTTAAAACAAGAGATTAATTAAACCGAATCGTTAATGTTTGGTCTTCCTTCTATTGCCGAAAGCGATGCAAACAGAAGGATCCTTCCTTCACCCTCAAGTTACTAGTCCGTTGCGTTGCCTGACTTTCATGTGATGTGACAGTATATATTGCAACCATTCTTCTTTCTGCATCATTTTTTGTTTCCACTGCTTTTCCTTTCGTCTTCACGGTAACTTTACAATGAGGTATCAAGTGCTTGATTGGCCATGGCATCGAGTATGAATGTCTGCTGCAACTAGTTGCATGAGCACACCATCATGCATCTTATTTTCACTGTCGACGCCACGTCTAGACATCGCTCAAGTTCCTTTAATTAATCTAGTACGGAGGATGCCATTATACATATATGTACTAGACTACACATCCACTTGTCAGAGATCTCTCCATGCCAGCCAGCAAGAGCCAAGAGCAAGCCACATCCACATCCACATGCGTGCAGTGGCAATGCAATCCATTCCATTTGTTGTTGCCCGGCACTGCCACTGCCACTGCCAGCAACATCCAACAGGGAAAAGGAATTGTTCATCAAAAAAAAAGGAAAAGGAATCCTAAGATCCCCACCCATCCATGTCTCTCATCAGAAAACAAGGGCCAGTCAAAGTGCAGAATGCAGATGCTAGCTAGTACCAGTAATCTGTAATGATGTCTGATCAAGGGACTGAGTTGGAGCTATCATGGACTGACTACTCCGGACATTAGCACCCGTAGCTTTTTCTTGGCCCACTTCCAGCTCCGGATACTCATCAGCTTTCATCCAGCTTCTTAATTACACAGCCGCTGGATCAGAGATGTATAAGAAGAAGAATGCCACAGCATGCACTGCTGGTATATATCTGCATACCATGCCAGTCAAATCACCACCTCCGGCCTGATCAATACTCTAATCAAAATGAAGTGCAGCATCAGTATGCACCAACGTTTTCCTGGGAACGCACAATTGCATCAACCAGAAATACGCCACTGAATCTGCTGCTTTATACAATTATGTATAGAGTACTGCCATTTCTATTATTTTCTTTTCTTTTGCTTTGGTTCTATACATGGTCATTCACTGGCTTTGGGGATGTATACAATTCTAGCAGCTAAAATAAAATCACTTTTGTTGTCTTTGTGGTATCATCAACAATGGAACGAACAATGAATGGATCGAGACCAACTCATCACGTTAGCAGATCAAAGTAAGCGTCAAACCCCTGTGCCGATACGCTCCTTTTCAGCTTGTCCAGTGCTTTGTTCTGCACCTGCCGGATCCTCTCCTTTGACAGCCCGTACATGTCGCCGATCACATGAAGTGTCTTGGGCTCCCCGTCGTGGATACCGAACCGGTGCTCGATGATCTCTTTCTCCCTAGGGTTCAGGATCCCCAGGAAGTTGCGGACCTGCTGCCTCATCATCAGCCTCTCCACGCTCAGCTCAGGGGGCTCAACGTTTGGGTCCTCTGTGATCTCCTGCACCAGTACGTGTCGTCCAATTCAATCAATACTAAGACCTAACATATATTATTATCAGCATCATTCTCAAATCCCAAAAGGAATGAATGCGATGATCAAGATATACCTGGTATGTGACGCCGTCATCTGACCAAACCCGGTCTTGCATCGACCGTGGCTTTCTGGTCTTTGCTCTCAGTCTGGCCAGCTTCTCAATTGTGATGCAAGCACGCCTTGCCACGTTCTCATTTGTAGGCTGCTCTCCTTCCATTATGCACTCCAACCTTGCTTTCCCGACTTTCCTCAAAAGCGCAAACACACTCTCCTGCAAGCGATGATAAGGAAAAACGAACCTATCAGCTCAGCACACATACAGCCGCACAGCAAACAAAATTTGCACCCTCAAAGAAAAGAAAAGAAAATTGTTCTCATACTGGCAATCGGATTAGCCTTGAATTCTTGAAGATGGACTTTTTAATTGATTGGCGTATCCACCAATATGCGTAGGTCGGGAATCTGCACCCCTTGCTAGGATTGAATTTCTCAAAGGTCTTCATCAACCCACAGCATCCATCCTGGCATTCATTACAGGAGAGAAACAGTTTACAAGAATAATCGTGATGCCACAGCCTCTAGTTATAGGAGTCCTAATGTAAAATAGCCAAACCTGAACTAGGTCCTGAATGTCAAGACCATATCCCTCGTATTTCCTAGCTACATGGATCACAAGGCGGAAGTTGGAGCGAGCCATCTTCTCTCGGCACCGTCTTCCAATACGTATAGAGGACTGCAACTCCCTGCAGCTCATTCCAACAGCTTCAGCCCACTCTGCAATAGTCGGCTCACGGCCACATTGAACTTCTAGTTTGCGCTGAGCCTCCTCTAGTTTCATAAGATTCTGTACAAGTTATCATACTTTTTAATCAGTAACCTCCAAGTGCATCTGGGAATTAATCATCTATGCCAAGCATAAAGGGTGCATCCGGGCATTGAGGACAGAAAAAAAATAAGACATGCCTGTATTTGACTGAACATTTGCCTCTCCTCTTTTGCTGTCAAGAATTCTGTCGTCTCGCGATCCCGTAAAAACAACTTAAAAGGCTCATCTGGGTCAAGAACTCTGCCAAACTTCTTTGGCTTCTCTTTCTTCTTTGAGTTGACAGCACTGCACAGCACATCACTACTCGATGCTCTGGGAACCTTACGTTTCTTTGATCTCCTCTCAAGTAACCTTTTGGACCTAATGAACACTTGACCATTACTCAGCAGTTCCTCATATGAGTGCTCTGGGTCCACACTGGTTGTGAGCACAATGGTTAAGTGTTAGAATGAAGAGCATGCCATGCTTGTTGCATTCCTACACTGATACTACCACATTAGACTGTTTGAAGCACAAAGAAACAAACCGGTAAAGCTGTGGTACGTCCAACTGGGTAGCTGAAATGCCCCATTCTTCTTCTGGCGATGTCACCTCTGTCGGCGCCACTGAAGGTGTGCCAAGATCCAAACTGTGAGCTGGTTCTGCAATTGACGCTGAAGAGCCCTCTGGGGTATAATCACCCTCTTCACTGCTAATCAGGACTCAAGTTAGGTTGTCAGAATAACCGTAAACATAAAGCAATTGTCTTAATTTTTATGTGGATTAGTGGTCATTGAAAAAGGGGTTAATTTACTCATGGAACTGCAAAAAAAAAGTTTGAATAGTATAAATAGAAACCACCATACGTTAATGCTGGCTGGTAAAGCACTCCGCTTGTTGCTTCTCTTAAATAGCTCTCAAAATCAGTCTCTTCCTTGTCATGACTAATGAGATTCTTCCGATAGACGTGCTGGTCCAAAGCCTGGAAGAAGGCAGCAACACAAAAATTATTGTCGTGAGGCCGGCCACCACAAATATTACAAAGTGCTAATGATAAAGTAAGGTGAGATGGCAGACCATGTCGAGCAGCAACTCGAGCAAGGCCTTTTCTCCCTTCAAGGTTAGAGCAGTATCCTTGGAACCATGAAGCTGGTCTTCTGCAACAAGCGAGGGAGAGTAGTGGCACGTGGTGGATGCTCTACCGGTGTTGTCATGTATCATCGGAACTGCCGGCCAGATCAAACTGGATTAGCAACAGGACTGGAAGCAAGACAAAACAAGAGAATTGGAGGCGAAGAGAAGAATAGCAGTATATACAGACCTGAGGCTCGTGATGGGGACGGGGAGGAACTGAAGTTTGGAGATGAGCTAGCAAAGAGGAGCGAGGAGAGCAGGCTCCGGCTGGAATTCATGGAGGGAGCGGAGCGGATGGACAAGGTCGTTGAAGGAGGAGGAGAGTAACAAGAAGCACCTCACAGGCAACAAGGCGCCAGTCCAGTTGTTTGGTTCACTAGCCTTTGCCTCCTCCTATCCGTTTCCTTTTCTTTGTAAGGTGGTTTGACGCGGGGAGGGAAGAGAGGAGATTCATCATGGATCGATCGATCGGCAGAGTGATTGTTTTTTTTTTTACCTCCCTACTAGCTGCAGCTGCGTATCAATTCATGGAGGCAGCTTGTGTGCATTGCGGTTGAGAAGAACGAAGATTTGTGTGCAGGTCAGGTCAGGCGAGTGAGTGAGAGGATAAGGCGTGCAAGGAGCACCATGAATTTGCTGCCAGGTGGGGGCCACCGGAATCGTCCGGGGAGATATCGCATCCGTGACGGAGAGGTGGACGATATATGTTTGATGCCACAAAAGACAAGGCCATCCATCAGGAGAGCACAACACAAGACACGGATTACTCGCTCCAAGCTATAGTGTAGTATAAACTGCTTCTGCTTGCACGCACCAAAAAGAACAAAAAGACTATCACAGAAGCAGTATATATGATTATATGTACGATGGAAAAGCATAAACAAGGTGGTAGTAGTACGAGTGTCCGGCTGGCGGTGGCGCTCCACATCATCAAAGACGCCGCCCGGCGATATATACGTATGACCATATCTTTTGCTTGCTTACTGGTACTAGACTAGCACAGCATCCCCAACTGTCATCGACAAATGAACTTGGTGTACAATCTTTCACCATTTTCGCAACAACAATGATCAGACCAAACCAGAGCACATGAACCCTTTGATCAAATTTATTCTTTGCTCATTCTGCCAGCTTAGCCAAACAATTCAAGATGATTAAAAAAAAGAGTTTAAGAAGCCTCGGCAAACAGATCAAGACTCCGGTCGCTTGCCAAATAAAATCTATCATTGTAGGAGCCATTACCATTACATGGCAAATGAACCCTCGGGTGCCCCAGCAGCTGCAGGAGCCTTCTTCTTTGGCTTCTCCACGACAATAGCCTGGGTGGTCAGAACCATTCCAGCCACCGATGAGGCGTTCTGCAAGGCGCATCTCGTAACCTTAGCAGGGTCGATCACACCAGCCTCTACCAAGTTCTCATGCTTGTCGGTCATGGCGTTGTAACCATACTCCCATTCGCTCTCCTTTATTTTATCTACAACCACTTCACCTTCAACCCCAGCATTGTGTGCAATCAGTGCTGCAGGTGCTACAAGGGCCTGAAAAATCAACAGGTATATCATAATCAACATATAGAAGAAAAAGCGACAGATATCGGCTAAGTAGAACACTACCTTCTGAATGATATCAGCACCAAGGCGCTCTTCAGGATCTTCCAACTTCTCCTTGATAGCTGGTACAAATGTCGATAGATGAACATAGGCTGCACCACCTCCTGGAACAATACCTTCCTCTATGGCTGCAAAAGTTGCATTCTTTGCATCCTCTATGCGGAGCTTGCGGTCCTCAAGTTCTGCCTCAGTTGAAGCTCCAACCTTTATCACAGCAACTCCACCAGAAAGCTTCGCGATTCTCTCTGCCAGCTTCTCTGAGTCATATGTTGAGTCCGTTTGAGAAAGCTCTCTCTTCAGCTGGGCAATTCTGGCCTGGATATCATCTTTGCTCGCAGCATCTGCTATAATCGTTGTGGATGAGCTGGAGATTGTCACTTTCCGGGCCATGCCTAGCTGCTCCACTGTTGTATTCTCAACCAGTAAGCCAAGATCTTTTGATTGATACTCAGCGCCTGAACAAAAGACAGGAAAAGACAAAACAGGGAGCAAACAAATCAGATAACCATAAGACTGAACTTCCATGTTCAAGTTAGAAAAATCTATGTGTGCGCTATTTTACACCTCCCGTCAGTCTAATTTGAACAAAAAAAACACTACAGTTCTGAGCTTTTCGACTAGAAGTTACCAGTACATGGTTTGCTAGCTACAGATCACAGAATACATTAAGTTTGCCCATATTCTAGTGGGAAAGAAAGGTGCAGAAACTTAAGCAGGAAACAGAAAGAAAACATAAAGCTGGCCTATCTAACAACTTGGGTGTAAACCATGTGTGAACAATGCCATAATGAGGATAGTGGTATGGGCGTTTGGTTAGCAAAATCATGAGGAAACCAACCAGGATCCAAGTACACTTAGAAGAAGGTAGTAAGTAAGTATTACCTGTAACAATAGCGATGTCCTGAAGAAGAGCTTTACGCCTCTCACCAAAACCAGGAGCTTTGATTGCAGCCACATTTAGGATCCCTCTAAGCTTGTTGACAACTAAAGTTGCCAACGCCTCACCACTCACATCCTCTGCAATTATAAGAAGAGGTGCTCTTAACTGTGTAGTTTGTTCCAACAAAGGAAGGATTTCTTTTATTGATGATATTTTCTGGTCAGTGACAAGAATTCGAGCATCTTCAAACTCCACAGTTGATTTCTCAGGGTTGGTGACAAACTGAGGGGAGATATATCCTCTGTCAAGCTGCACATAAAGCCAGGAAGTAATTCAGCACCAAGAATGACAGTTGCACACCACAAAACAGAAAATGGCATCAGCAGAGGAGCGATCCTAGCTAGGCTTATTAGTACCTCCATCCCTTCTTCAACTTCAACTGTGGTCTCAAATGATGAAGATGACTCGATCGAGAGCACACCGTCAGGGCCAACTTTGTCAATAGCTTCGGCGATCATGGTCCCAACGAATTCATCATTTCCAGCTGAGATAGCAGCAACAGCTGAAACGAAAAAAGAAACACTGTTTTACGAAACATATCGGATCCATTGCTAGCACAAGAGTACAGATGTAAGGCCAGACCTTTAATATCCCCGCTGCCCTTGACAGGCCTGGACTTGTTCTCAAGTTCCTCGACCAATTTTTGAACAGTCTTATCAATGCCCTTCTTAATAGACACCGGGTTTGCCCCTGAAGAAACGCTCAGCATACCCAATTTTATGATCTCCCTAGCGAGAACGGATGCAGTTGTGGTCCCATCGCCAGCCGAGTCATTCGTCTTGCTAGCAACCTGCAGATAAAGGCAGAAGAATTATGCAATCCATTTTCATTTGTGCATGATAACAAACAAGATAAAGAAAATAGAGAGTAGTTACTTCACGAATCAAGGAAGCACCAGCATTCTCCATGGGATCAGCGAGCTCAATAGCACGGGCAATGGTAACTCCATCATTGACCACTTTGGGGGTTCCAAACTCATCCAAGACAACATTCCTTCCTGTCCTCCAAAATGCATATTATTTATAAGTACCGAAACCAAGTCAAGATGAGCCCCCAAGCAGAAACTAGCCTTTACCTAAGCATGGAACTAGAAGTATATATGTTGGTAAAGGTAGATGGGAAGCAACAGCACAAAAAAGGAAAAAGAAAAACAAAGCATAAGACCTCTGGGGCCGAGGGTGACGCCGACTGCGGCGGCGAGCTTCTCGACGCCGGCCTGGAGGGAAGCCCTGGAGCTCTGGTCGAAGGCGATCTCCTTAGCGGATGCGCGCACGACGGCCTGTGGGCGACGGCGGGTGGGTCCGGGCAGCCTGGCCGAGGAGGCCCTCCTGGTCCTCCCGGCGGCCCTGTGCAGGGCGGATGAACCGAGGAGGAGGGCGGAATCGGTGGTGGGGATGGTGGCCATACCTGCCTCTGCCTCTGCGCTGCCTGGGGACTAGCTAGGGTTTTGGGGGGCGGCGGCGGCGGCGGAGGCTGGAGAATGAACTCTAGATGGATTCCCTCTTGCTCTTGGGGTGGGGGGGATTGGATTGGTTGGTTGGTAGGCGGCTTTGGCGTTTCAGGCGTACAAGCCGGGCCAGGGCCAGGCCGCGAGGGTTCTAGTGGACTCTACCTGCGGATTGGAATTGGAATGGCTTCGCTCGTTCTAGAACCTTCCTGCCTTTCTTTGCTTTTGCAGCAATTTGCATTCGCGCAAAATTCCCTCCCAATCGACATACAGGTTTCGAGATTCTCAATTGCATGCCAATATTTTGGTAGGCTCAAAGTGCCAAATTTTGATAGGAATCCAAATAGCAGCCAAATAATTGGTATGCCAAGACCTTAGCATGCCAAAATTTTGGCATCCAATCAAGCAGGCCCGTTGTTGCCAAACCCTAGTCGCTGCGAACGGAAAGACCAGACCCGTCAAAATAGATCCAATCCAAAGAACTCAAGGCCTATAAGTCTCCTCTCCTTCCACATCAGCAAGGACATAAGTCAAGTAGATATAATGAATGGTAGTCGCATACGGGAGTCCAGGTCTTTGGAATGCGCGCATGGCTCCCATATCCCCAAGATTGCTCGCTAGAGTTTAACGTAGAATTGAACTGATGCCATATAAATGTTTCGCATTTCTTTTAGTTTCAAGCTGTCAAGCTAAATTTGTGAAATATTTGTTCACATCCACAAAATGTTCAGATATGTTCATAGGTTTTCTTAAACTAGGAATATTCATTCACTCGACAGAGTTTGATGTTTTGAATTCTAAATAGCGGGCTTACGGTTGGGAAATGCATATGCATGAAAAAATAGGCTAGCTGTTTGACTTGGTCTTTGCAATTAGGGGCTTGAGGTTTTGAATTCAAAGGAGGGAAAAAGAAAGAAAGACCTGTTTCAAGCAATAGGCACGCTGTTGGGCTTGGTGGTCGAAGCCCAGACCCAGTTTGCACCCAGTCCGATGCTGGCCTCCAACCGTTTTGTATGCCAGCATTAGTTTGTTAGTTGAAGATGCTAAAAAGGCATGTTCGATGTGGCTGGTGCTGATTTGTGCTGCGAGAAAAATACTTCTTCTGCTGATTTCTACTGAGAGAAAAATATTGTTGGCTGGTGGCTGATAAGCCAAGCGAACATGGCAATCTCTCATTTTCCTTTGAAGTCCCCAGCCAATTACATGGAAAGAAAAGTTGGCGCAAGGATTTGGGTGTCCATTTTTTTTTGCGAAATACGACGCAGACGCATATACAATTATCTTTATAAATACACACATATTGTACTAACCTTACCTATATGAGTATCCCCGAAAGACTTGGACCGGTACATGTCGTAATTCATGACAAGTGCACATACAAGCTGTTGTTTTGAGCATCTACCGGCACAAAATAACATCCGGCCTTCATTCCCCTTTTCGTCTTTGTTGTTGCCAAAACATTTATTGTCCCAATTGATGAGTAGAATATATACTTGTTGCCTCTTACCTTGACGGCTATGAAATTGTCCAATTCTACAGCAGGAAACCAACGACCTTTTACAAACCAACGACCTTTTACAAATTGATCGCAGCTCAGTTGGTAAGGTTTCTTATGATAGAATCTGCCCACCAAAGTTTGAGTCCTCGACTTAATACCGGTATCGTATTTAACCCGTGCTGTTCTTTCTTTCAGTGATAGGCAATATGCACATTGACAATAAGGCGTTTGTGGTGACACGCCAATCTTGACATCTGCCGATCTAGTATTTCAGAGGTGCTCATAAGGGTAGGGTTTATATGTGCGTATGCGAGTGTCCGAGTTATTTCGAAAAAAAAACTAACAACCTTTTGGCTACATATATATGCTTGAAACTCCAAGTGTCTATCATAATTTCTTAACTTGCAAATTGACGCAGAGGAGTGCTAATAGTTGTCCTGGTATATATAGATATTAGTCGTCGATCGCGACGTGTGTAGTGCTGATTGATTGTCTAGATTACAAGGCAAGACAAAGAAAAGGCAAAAGGATGCAGCAGGTAACAACTACTTGGTAGCTCTCTCTTTCTCTCTGGGTAGTGTGGTGGCGGTGGTAGGCGCGCGGATGATGATGATCATCATATCTTGGATCGATCTTGTGCGCGCAGACAAGCTAGCAATTGGCCGGATTATTCTTGCATTGCATTTGGGTCGTCGGTGTACGCGAAGCAAACTAAACTGGCAACAAATTAAATGGTTGGCCGGGTCGGGCAACCGACGTGCGTGACGGTTACTCGATCCATGCATCCATCTAGTGATAGTGATGTTGTTGTATGTAGATGGTGGTGGTGTCTGATGGCTGCTGGCTGGCTGATCGATGGGGTCACTTGCACACCAAAACACCATCGAGATGGATGGAAGAAGAATTCGAGATGGACCAACCAAAGGCACTTAGCTTGTTGCATGCATTAATTTGCACCAGCAAGCAAGCGCAACGAACGGCCGGCGGGCGTTGTCTGTCCGTCGTCGGTTACCATCCTTTTTTTCCTTACCTGCAGGCTGCACTACACCTGATGAACATACTTACAGTATATTAGCAGCAAGCGAGCAAGCGAAGCCGACACCTACCAACATCATATCACCGACGGACTGACTGACTGACAGCTCCCTCTCTCCCTCCCGATTCGATCTTTCATTCCCGGCCAGCAACCTCGATCAGCTCCATCTATCCAAATATTAGCTTCTTCATCGATCGTCCTCCTCTGATCCTCGGGTAGCATGCATGCAGCCGATCGACCCGACCATGTCGTCCATGCCTAGCTAGCAGCTAGCAGCTAGCAGTAGTAGCAGCAGCAGCAGCAGCAGAGCTGCTAGTGCTTGCTGCCTCCTCCGATATGATCCTCCTTCATCATATTATTATATACAGTATATAGCTTAATTATTAGAGCGATCGCGCGATGGCGGAGTCGTACGTGGTCGCCCGGGAGCCCGCCGCCGGCCCCCGGCTATCTGCTGCAGCGGTGGCGGTGGCTGCTGTGCCTCACCAGCCTCAATCGTCCGTCGTCGTCGCCGACCACCGTCCGCCGGCAGTGGTGAGCTAGTACACACGACGAGTGTTTTGATTGTGATGATCGAGTCCATACATTCTTCTTCATTCCTTTAATTCATTCAATTCAATTCAATTCATACTGTAGCGCGCGCATTCATTTCAGACATGTACTGATGCTGGTTTGTGATTGCTGCAGTCGCAGCGGACTCGTCGTGGGGGGGACAAGCAGCAGCAGAAGGAGCAGCAGGAGCAGGAGCAGCGGACGCGGCGGCGTGAGGCTCTGGAGCAGGAGGTGGCGGAGCTGAAGCAGCAGCTCTCCAACGAGCAGACGGTGCACCGCATCCTGGAGCGTGCTCTGCATCAGCAGCAGCCTGCAGCTGCTTCTTCCAACAGTTCCAGCACCAGCAGCAGCGTCGTCCTCAGCAGCATCCCGGCCTTCATCCCCACCAAGGCCAAGGAGCTGCTCGCCGAGCTGCTGCTGGTCGAGGAAGAGATCGCCAGGCTCGAGGACCAGATCCAAACAATGAAGAAGCACATGATGTTCACCAGCTCCAGCAGCGGCGGCGGCGGCATTCCACCACGTCGTCCCTGTACCTCCGCCGCCGACAACAACAACAACAACCACCCACAGCCACAGCCTCCAACGCCGCCGCCCGAGTTCAAGTCCATGTTCTTCATCAGCCAGGCCATGGCGATGGATGGCGACTACGACCTCAACAACAAGCATCACCACCAGCATGCCAGCAAGAGCCCCAAAGCAGCAGCAATGATGAGCGGCAGCCCCAAGAAGAAGAACAGCAACGACATCGGCTTCGCCCTGCCGCCGCACCAGCCAAGGCATTCGCTTGACAAGCAGCAGCAGCAGCAGCAGCTACTAGCTACATCAAAGTACGAGCTGCCCATCATCGTAAGCAAGACAAAGTCGACAAACAACAAAAACACCAAGAACAGTGGTAGCAGGGCGCCGGACCAGCAGCACCCCAACAAGCTGTCCGAGAAGATCCTCAAATGCCTCGTCTGCATCTTCATCAGGATGCTCAGGTCCTCACGGCTCGCCGGCGACCTCGACACCAGGTCCGGCAACCTCGCCGCCGGCAGCTTCAGGATCATCGACACCGCCAGCAGCCTGAACGTCGCCAAGCACCACCATGACGACAAAAGGCCGGGGCAGCAGGACCACTACGGCATCTTCTCCATCGACGACGCCATCGTCAGGGACATCGGCCCCTACAAGAATCTCGTCAGCTTCACCTCCGCCGCCTTGGACCTCAGAGGATTCTCCAGCTCTCCCCTGCTCACCAAGCTCAGGGACATGCTCCAGGCGCTGCAGCGGGTGGATTTACGATCTCTCACGCACAACCACAAGCTAGCATTCTGGCTAAACGTCTACAACACCTGCATCATGCACGTACGTATTACGGATCGCATCGGATCGGATCGGAGTATCATATATATTCCCGCAATAATAATATATATGCTTATTAACTACTACAGTAGTACTATATATATATGATCCAACATATATATATGCAGGGGATTCTGCAGCATGGTTTGCCCTCAAACTCTGACAAGTTGCTTGCACTCAAGAACAAGGCTACAATCAACGTGTCAGGCCAAAAGTTCAATGCTTTGGTCATAGAGAATTTCATTTTGAGGCAGCCGTCAAGCGTCAAACAAGTGAGTGAGCCTCGATCAGACAGCCTGCCTGCTGCTTGTCAGGCAGTGCTTACTACTTCCTCCGTTCCAATTTGTAGGTCGTTTTAGCAAATCAAGATTCATAGTTAGTAATATGTATCTAAGTCTAGCTAGATACATACTACTAACTATGAATCTTGAAATGCCAAAACTACCTGTAAATTAGAACGGAGCGAGTAGTACGTACAGTACTGGAGTAGCTAGTGTAATTCACATATATATAACAACAACTAATTAACTGGTACAGGAATTCTGGAAATGCGATGTGGACGTGGAAGAACAGCAAGTGAGGGAGCTGTACGGGCTCAAGAGTTCAGAACCCAACATACTCTTTGCATTGTGCTGCGGCATCAGATCATCTCCAGCGGTATGTATATCATTACATTACATACTACGAGTATTGATCGATGATGAATGAATATTATATTGATGATGAATAATGAATAGTAAACATTAATATATCGCGCGATCAGCTCCGGATCTACAAAGCCGATCGTGTGTCGATGGATCTTGAGAAGGCGAAGCTGGAGTACCTGCAGGCATCACTGGTGGTGACATCGACGAGGAGGCTGCTGATCCCAAGCCTGATACACTCCAACATGCATGACTTTGCAAAGGACATGGAGTCTCTGCTTCGATGGATCTGCGAGCAGCTGCCGACGTCATGGTCCCTTAGGAAATCCATGGTGGACTGCCTCAGAGCTGGAGGGCACCATTTGAAGATGGAGGAGGTGGTGGATGTCATTCCATTTGACTACGACTTCCAGTACCTGCTGCCCAGCATGTGATGTACTAATTAATCTACGTAGGTACTCTATATATCCATCCAAGGGAGGTACGGTGGTGGTGTCATGTCATTATCCTAGCTACGTACCTCATTGTGTTTGTGAGTGCTATAGATAGATTTGAACAAAATTAAGTGAATATATATGAATGATCCAGCATATATAGATGACTATCTACTGACTGATGAAACGGAAACGGGCAGGCAAACATTCCCTTGGATTCGGGCACCAACAGCGTGCCTGAGCTGCCCTAGCAGGGGGCTCCATAAGAGACACGGCTTAGTCCCAAGAACAGCCATCAACGCCTCCTTCTTTTTCCTCGCGGTCTCCTCCCTCGCGCGCCACACGGCCTCCGTCCCCGCCACTTCCGCTGCGTCCCGGCCGGCGGCTGGCGCGCCGCCCACCCACCATCCACCCCCACCGCGCCCCCCGCCCTTCCTAATCCATTGCTTCTTCTCTCCCGCGCCGCCGGTCCCCGCCCACCGCATGTCCAGCGGTGCTCCCGCGCCGCCTCGCCTCCGCCGCCAGACGAGCCGTCGCCACCGCCACCGCCGGACCTTTCCTCCGCCCCCCCTTCTTCTTCTTTCCATGGCCGACGGTCATTGTTGGCCCTCCCGCCGCGACAACTCAGAAACCCTAACCCTACCACCGCTGCCGCCGCCGGCCATGGCCATCGCCCGCAGCTGGCGGCCGAGCCGGCTCCCGCCCCTCCGCCGACCGGCCCGCGGCATCGCCGCTGCCCCTTTCTCTCATGAATGGAGGTGGGAGACGAAGGATATCGTGTGGTCCATATTGACCGGATGAATCTTAAATATTGGAAGCCACCTACCCTAAAAAATTTCCGGAAGCCACGTAGGAATCCCGGCCCCAGCAGGCTGCAGGCCGCCGGGGGCTCCTATATAACTTCCGGAAGCTAGTTAAGCTTCGTTTCTTTGAAGCCGATGTAAAGCCTAAGTGTCCACCACGTTAGTTTTTAAGCCCACATCGATGGTTATTTTGTTCGGTAACGCGTGGCTTTATTTGTTCTTAGCACATGCGGCGGTAGAGACAACACGTATGTTTTTTTCTTTATGCTTCTAATTATCTCTAGCTGCTAGCTAATTATATACAATAAGATATATAATATTGTAGTCAACATTCGGATTATACCATTTTAGTATTTTTCACATAAAGTGTTGAATTAATGTAGTCAACATTTGTAAACACTAGATTCAACATTTTTGTAAATTTAGCTCAACAATTTGGATAAGTTAGATCAACATTTTGTGTGGAAATGTTGAAGCAATATATCCAAGATATTGACATAGTGATTCAAATTGTTTAGATAGCACACCAAAAATGTTGATTTTAAAATATACTCATATAAAATAAAAATATACTCACATTAGATCTTATTTTCTTGCATTAATTCCAAAAAAATATGGTGGTTCAAGCGGATTTGAAAAAGATTAACGATCTAGGAGAAAATCGCATTTAAATGTTGAAACTCAAATAGATTTTCGTCCATGCTCACGTCGGACACCTCCCGCCGGTTCTCACCCGCGCG
Source organism: Echinochloa phyllopogon (assembly GCA_033239725.1). NCBI lineage: Eukaryota > Viridiplantae > Streptophyta > Magnoliopsida > Poales > Poaceae > Echinochloa > Echinochloa phyllopogon. The sequence goes on along the minus strand of BTCW01000009.1, from coordinate 127,379 downwards.
TTGTGAACCCGCTTCAGATCCGAATGAAGATGTCACCTCGACCGTTGAACGAATCTTCAACGGTGAGCGCTAAGTTGGTAAAAAAAACTTTCGAAAGCCTTATAGGTTTCCCGGTTCTGTAGCTCCTACGTTACATGGGCTGACCTGTTGTGTTGCCGGCCCAGTTCTCTACTTGGGCCCTTCCAGTTGTCTCTGGGGGTAAGGTAGGTGGTGGGTGGGTTCGATCTTCTTCTCCCTCGCCGCCGGCGCGACCGCCGCGATCGATCCCCAACCCCAATCCATCGGCGATCAATCTATCGGGCGATGCGCGGCGGCTACTCGGCCCGCGGCGGCGCCCGGCATAGCAGCAGCAGCAGCAGCAGCACTGATGGCGGGGGACACCACCACCACCACCACGGAGGGAAGGGAAAGGGGAATGGGAACCCTTGCCTGACGATGCACCAGCCGTGGGCGTCGCTGCTGGTGCACGGCATCAAGCGCGTCGAGGGACGCTCCTGGCCATCCCCAATCACAGGTTTTTCTCACCTGTCTCTTCTTCCCCGATTCCAATAGCAATAGGGAGGGTCTCAGTCCCATCCCCAATCCACCAGGCCGCCTCTGGATTCACGCAGCCTCCAAGGTTCCGGATCCCGACACCATCAAAGCCATGGAGGATTTCTACAGGGAGATTTATGCCGTCGACGGCATCACTCACATCAACTTCCCGGACCATTACCCCGTCTCACGCCTCCTTGGTTAGCACTCGTCCTAGTATAGTATACTCCCTCCTCCTTACCTGTATGGCTGTATGTATGCTGTCTCCGTACGTACCTGCTACCAATCCTCTGATTGATTTCATCAAGTAATTGACTTGACATCTCTTTTGATGATTTGTTATGCTACTCTACACCACACCACACCACACCACAGGCTGCGTTGAAGTGGTAGGATGTCTCAGGTCTCAAGAGCTTGTTTGCTGGGAAGATGTGCCTCAGTCTGTATGTTCTCCCCCATCTCCTTTCCTTAGGTCCAGACGTCCAGTAGCTTAGCTCATGATTTAATTGCTGTCTTCTCAAATGCAGGTTAGGCTCGAAGCGCTGACTGACTTTTGTTGGCTTTGTGAAAATCCACAGGTAATTAAGTTTGGCACACTGCTCTATCCCTCACTCCCTAGGCTAGCTGGTAAATACCGTAACCGTCTAACATTCGATTTTGTGCAGAAGTTGGTGGTTCCATTCGAGATGCGCGGTTACCAGGGTGTCTACAATTTAGAAAGAAGGGTGAGCTCACTTCTGCTTAGCATGCATAATAAGCAGTGCCTTTTGCTATTTTTCTCCTTTTTCCTTTCTACTCGTGCCTCTTGAATTTGTTCACACGTCTCGTGCCACAGATCTATGATGGTGCTGTGAGGGGCCTTACACCCGTTCATGGTCCACTACCCGTCAACTTCCCTCTTCCAGATCCAAGAGACCCCTTCTCTTTGAAGCCAGGATCTCTTAGATTTGATGCTTCCAAGTCCGCGCTACAAAAATCTCCAAGTGTTACCGCAGCAGTAGCCGGGGCTCGAGCTGCAGCTACTCAATTCTCAAACAAGGACCACAACGCTTCCATTAGTCGTGTACGAGAGCAATCTTGGGGAAACCTTGCGGATAGCAATACAAGCAATGGCAATCTTCTGGCCCAGGGCAGTCCTGCGAATCTACAAAACCAGGATCAGCCATCCATTTTCAGGAGCACTGCAGCCTACTCTCAGAACCTGAATACTGAGCCTCGGAGAAGTCCCAGACTAGAATGTGCTGCTCCTCCCAGTAGGGTGAGTGTTGATTTTTTTCCCCTGTGATTTCGAATAATATTCATAGGAGAATTTGAGTCAGTCAATAGTATAGTATTCTTTGGTTAATAGTAAACTTATTATAGCCTACATATAGTAATTGATTGTAATGGATCTGAGTGGATGCAAACTGGTAGTAATATGTGTGTCATTAGCTTGTTACAGTGGCACTGAAGGAACTAAAGCAACTGAGCGTGAGGGAGAGAGGAGGAGGACAGTCAGTTGTCAGAAGCTGACCAAGCCGAGTAACTTGAAGGGCATGTGCGTGGTGGTGTCAGCAATTGCTTCCTTCCTTCCTTTTTTTTCATTGTATAATACAGGCAGGTTGGGTAACATAACTTATGCAGCCAGCATGGGGCCATATTTAAGTTTGCGGTAAGACTGGTTGATGGCACTGTGATTTGTTGGAGTAACTAATAGCCTAGCAGGAAACGTTTTTGTATATATCAGAAAAAGGGAGGAGAATTTGGTACGGTATATGGCTAAGTAGACGTACGGTGAGTATGTATGTAGCTTAGTCGTCCATCTCATTCTCATGGAGTTAATCTCAGCAGTGCAGTGGATGATGGAATCGTCTGTTGGTTGTTGACACACATGGCATTTGCTATCAGTATTCTCTCCTGTTGATGACGTTGCTGCGCCTGCGCCTCCTGTTGATGGCGGCCAGGTTCAGGTTGGTGCGGCCCGAGCGTGCGTGTTGCGTTGGCAATTAATAATACTGTTGATGGACGGACGTTTCTTGGAAGTCAGGGCATGTTCGTCCACCAGTTGCATTGCATGGAAGATTAATTGGTGATGATAATGCACGAATGCAGCTTTTGCTTGGTCAATCAAAAAGAATATAAGTAGGTTAGGCAGAGGCACTAGCACTAGATTGCATTGCATTTGCAAGTTGCATGCTAATGAATGGCTGCTGCTGCTTCGTTCTATCATATTCATACATATCACTCACGTGATTGATATAAGACCGGTCTTGGTCTTGTTTTTTCTTTCTTGTTTTTGTCTTGCGCCGCCGGACTTTTACCGTGGAAACTCAAAGTGCATGCATTTGATCACTTCACGTCATCTTCATTGGACACCGATAGGATAGGATGCATTATTCATTATTTCTCTCGACTACGTACTCTGATTCTAGATCCAATTCCAATCCAACAACAATGAAATCAAGACCTCCGTTCATTTTTCTTTTGGCAAGAAACAACGCAACCGATGATAGATCAGATGGATGGATGAGGGAGAATTCCATGGATCAGACGATGGAGGAGGTGTCGCCCTCGCCCAGCAAGGCCTCCAGGTACTCTGTTCCCAGGTCCTCCAGCTCCATCACCTCGCTGCTGCTCTGCCTCCTCTTGTTCCTCGTCCGCATGGAATTGGAATGCCGCCGCTTCAGCGCCACCACCGGCGAGGGCGAGGGCGAGCCGCCGCCGTCCACCCCCATGCCCATGCCCATCACCTCCAGCAGGGACTGCCGGACCCGCTCCACGGGGAAGTTGAGCACGGCGGCCGTGCCCCGCATGGCGAACGCCGCCTGGTCGTACGCCATCGCCGCCGCCTCGGCGCTGTCGAAGGTGCCCAGCCACACGCGCACGCCGTTGCGCGTCGAGTCACGGATCTCCGCCGCGAACTTGCCCCAAGGCCGCTTCCGCACCCCGCGGTACGACACGGCCGCTCCCTGCTGCTGCTGCTGCTGCTCCTCCTGCTGCTGCTTCACTTGCTGCTGCTCCTGCTTCACTTGTTGCTGCTTCTCCTGCCCCGCCATCACCATCACCATGTCGCCCTGGAGCAGGGCCGGCGTCGACATCCGGCCACGCCGGGCGAGGAAGCCAACGATGCCGGTGCTCAGCTGCACAGCCGGAGAGCTAGAGCTCATCTGCCTGCTGCTGCTGCTGCTGCTCATCTCCTCCATCTGCGCTCTGCTCTCTGCTCGCCGCACCCGAAAGGGAGGGAACCAGAGATAGACCACACGACACACACAAAGAAGGGAACCTAATTAAAAACAGGGAACCACATCAACTTTGTTCTTTCATGAAAAACAAAGAGAAAGAAATTAACAAGGAGGCACGCAGGGTTTGACAAGTAAGCCTGCTAATAACCATCAACATGCATGCATATATAGGCCGGACCGGACAGACACCCACATGTCCATTGTATTTGGAGGCAGCCAACTGTATACATACATGCATCTCATTTTTATATCCATTTTAAAATATATATAACGTTTAGGACAAGCAAATTAGTTTATTTTTAAACTAAATAGCTTGTCCTAAACGAAATATATTCGAGGACGGAGATAGTAGTACTAGCTATAACGGTAGTTAGGCAGTCATTCCATCCTGTGGCTTGCATTGGACTTGGACCATTTACATATATACACGTATATACCTTATTTATCTATGGTTTCTTTATCCGCTGTCCTTTTTTGGTCAACGTTCAAGTCTTGCTAGTACACCGGAGAGCGACCATACGGCATTAGTAGTACTTTTTTTTTTGCAAAACCTATTTTTTTTAATCAACCCAAGTTGGTAGTTATTGCACGAGCTCAAATTAAGCAAAGTGGAGAGGGAGTCCTTTATTTCTTGGATGTCCTTCCTGCTTTACGCTTGCTACAGTTTTGAAGACAAATTTAAAAAACGAAGTATTAATGAATTCTATTGTGTTAATGTAAAGGGTCGTGTTGACCCCAAAATTTGGTCGAAAAAAGTCTTCATCGTATGAGACTATGTAGAAAACAAATTAGAGTCCATTTATCTTAATAATTAGCTAAGATATTTATAATTAGCTAGTCGTAATCAACTCAGACCCTGTTAATTTCCGGAGTATAAATATGTACTAATGGGGCTTGTAAAAACAACATCTCTCGATCAATCAATACAACTTCCTTTCCGGCTCAACGCCAAACCCTATGAGTAGGAGTAATGTAGTTTTGGACGAGTTCTTCAGCTGCAAGCATGGCTGCATCGTCTTGATTTTCGGTTTGCTCGCAAACTTCATTTTTCTTTGGTGTTCTAGACTCTAGTTGCCGGTGCATCACTGTAATTTCGTCTAGTTTACGTATTAATTATCGATTCGATCATATCTTGTAAGGCTGCATCATTCAAGCTCTTGCTAGATCTGATGGAGTCCTAGTTATCTTGCCTTTTTAAAGATCTATATCGGCTTATATCTTTTGAATATGTTGATTAGCTGCTAATAAAAGATCAATTTTTTAATGAAAACATCACATTAGTTCCCAGTATCCTATAGTTTTTTTTATCTTGGCCTTATTTAAGCTTTTATTGTACTTTTATCTTGTCATAACCAAATTCATCGGCCTGTCGCTTTAATTTATTGTCCTGCTATCTTGATGACTCGGTTAGGTCTGATTCAATTGGTGGTGACGATAGATTAATTGTTATCAATTTGTTGGTTTTTTGTGATAAGATAAATGTTTAGTAATTACTTAATACTCATCGGACTAGTCGATTGTTTGCGCTTCATTATCACCGTGGTGTCACCCATTGCCACTGATGACGACGATTCGCCGCTGCGCAAAAGTAGCTAGCGTCATGGTGGCGTCCAAATATTTCAATGAACAAACTATCCATATTCATGCATTTTACAACATATGTATAGGTACTATTGTGTCTCTTCTTTCATACGGAGTATTCATTTAATAATAGTCTAAGAATAATAATGGAAATGCTTTGGAGCGACCGTCCGATGCAAAACGATGTTGTGACTGGAGTGATGCTCCAAACAACCCCGATGTTTTGGTGGTACATTTTACACGCATTTTTGTTGCAATAGGCATACGATGATGTTGCATCGAAAGTTTTCTTTAGGTTTTGTTGTGATTTTAGGATGTTGCAAAAGTCTATTCTAAATGTTTCAGTAATGTATTTGGCATGCATTTTTGTGGTCTAATCCACTAATTCTATTTATTTGTTTCACTTATATTTTCCAAACAAATAATATGCTTTCAGAACGTTGCAATTGTAATTTTCAAATATTGCAGATTTTTGTTTTTATAGTCAATTTTATACATATTTTTTAATATTATAAAGGGTGTTTTCTAATATTGCGGCAGTTGATTCTAAATGTTGTGACGGAACGTCGCATAAAAAATTTCTATCAGACGTTTCTATAATAATAAAGCCACAAAGGCAAACAAACAAACAAATGCCATGCTAGCAATTCCCAATAAATAATCCAGCAACCAGAGGACACCTTTACGGTTTACACCAACCTACCGCATACAGCTCATATATTAATTGATATTTAGTGAATGAAGCAACTAATTTACAAGGCCAAGCCCGGCCCGGCCCAGCCAGGGAAGCTTGAGAGGAGAATGAAGCAAGATCATCACAAAATAAATAAAGCAAATTCCAAAAGCTAAGCCTATCTGATATTCTGATGAGAATTTACAGCAGCTAAGGGACCACCAATAAACTTGCTTCTTTCTATATTCTATATCTACTATCCACTGGATCGGAGGACTCCTCGATCAGCTTCTCAAGAACTGGAAAGCTGCGTTGTCAAGGAGTTCTTGCGGTGGACTCACATTCTGAAATTCCTTGGCGTCCATTGAGTTGGCGATCTCCTCCAGTGATAGAGGCATGCTGTTTGCGCCAGCAATGCAAAATATAAAGGGGATTCAAATTCGGTGCAGTTTTTTATCACCTTCCAAATGCCAACAAAATTAATTATATATACCTTGTTTCCTCATCTAGTAAAAAGGTGTTATTGTCTGAAGCAGCCTGGCCAGTTCCCTCGTTCACTAGTTTTTTCATCTCATCAAGGACCTACAGTGAACCAATGAGATAAATCACCTCATCTTACATGAATCATCCTCCTACACCATGCATCTCGCTTGCTGCTTATATTAATTACCTCTTCAGATACACTCTCGGTATTATATTTGTCATCCCAGTACTGCGTGCATATTTTGTAAATCTGCTGAACACTCAACACCTGCATCAACATAATGCATGTAAGTATACTTTTTCCCAACATGTGTGCAATTCCATATCTTTTTTTTTCCACTGAGCCCGTGTGCACACGCGTACACACGGTGGTTGTGAGCGACTTACTGGGCACAGATCATTGATGATTTCATCATATGAAATCCTGAACTTTTTGAAAATGACCTGAGAACCAACAAAAGGGTATACTGTTAAAAACTGGATTTTTTTTCTTAATTTCTTGCTTAAAACTAATAGAATGTGTCCCAGCTTGAAGCACTAGCCAAACTAGTAATTATCTCCATAAGAAGACATGTAAAAACAAAAGGTGAGTGGTCAAGCTACATACCAAGAAACCAACAGCCTGGCATATGTGCTTAAGTTCATCCCATGCAGATCCAGCATACTGTTAATGCTTGAGAATTAGGAAACAACAAATAAACATGACATGCTAATACAGAAACTACACAATCATTTATGGATACCTTTGTTCTGTTTAACTGTCTTAGCGTAACACTATTCTTCCTTTACTATGAACAGCCTGAGTATCTAAAAACCTAACAAATAATACATAGTAGCTCGAACCAGAAAAAATCCGATCCCCAACCTGAACTGCCCGAAACCCGAAAACCCCGAAGCTAGCTCAGGTTTCAAATCTTAGAACCGAAATTATTTCAAATAATTTAGGTTTATAGCCCCGGTACCCGAATAGCCCGAGTCACCCTAATTTCCAGATAAAAATGGGCCCCTTACAAAAGTTCAAACTAATATAATCAAGCCAGTGGACAAGAGAATGAGGTTTTTCTTGTGGAAAGGACAGGAACAAGCGAATGGAGGCAAGTCCAGTGACCACTAGAGTACGGTGGCTTGGGGATTCATAACCTTGAGACTCTAGGCTGGGCACTAAGGATCCAATGGTTTTGGGCCCCAAAAAACGACCCCTCACGACCTTGGGCTAGTTTTCAGATACAAGTACCTCAAAATGCAGAAGTAATGTTCAACCTGACAGTAGATTCAATAGTAGGCAATGGGGAATCAATTCTGTTTTGGAAGGACAGGTAGCTGAATGGCAAAACAATTGCTGAATTAGCCCCAAAATTTGGTACAATCAATTCCCAAAAGGCCCTCAGAAGGACATAGCGGAGGCCCTCAATAATTGGAGATGGGTGGCAGATATCAAAGGTGCGCTTACCGTCCATGTTTTCGTGGAAAATCTTCGGATTTGGAATCAAGTGGAGGGTATGGTACTGCAGCATGATTTACCTGATCAGTGCAGATGGAAGTTAACCCAATCTAGTATTTATACCAGCAGATTGGCTTATGCCGCTTTCTTTGTTGGGACCATCAAAATTGCACCTTGGAAACGGATTTGGAAGAGCTGGGCTCCCCATTGATGCAAATTCTTCTGTTAGCACTTAATAACCGTTGTTGGACAGTGGATCGTCTTGCTAAAAGAGGTTTGTCCCATTCAGCTGCCTGCCTTTTTTGTGACCAGGAGGAGGACCATACACCACCTCCATGTTGGTTATGTCTTCACTAGGCAGATTTGGTTTTCAATTTTCCAAGCTCTCCACCTGCCTTCTCTAGTGCCCTCAGCGTTGGAATCCAGATTCTCAATTTGGTGGAGGAAGGGCTCTTTTACTAATTCCCAAAGAAATGCACAAGGGGCTGAACTCATTAGTCATACTAGTTTCTTGGGAAACCTGGAAACACAGGAAGTCCTGTGTGTTTGAGCATACAAGGCCTAGCGTACCAGATCTGCTCCGATTGATTGCTGATGAATGCAGGTTGTGGGAGATGGCAGGAGCTTCTAAACTCCAAGAGTCCCTTGCCCGGTCGTTGTCAGGGGTAGCTGTGGCTAGGACGGTCGGTGTTTAGTTTTACCAGTGGCAAGTCTGAGGTGTTGTGTGTCTGTAAGTGGGGGTCAAGTTCTGTACTTGGGACTGGCTCTGGCCGGACCATTTGTTCTTTCTTCTTCTTAATGACATGACACGCGATTCTCCTGTGTTGTACGAGAAAAATGGTTCAAACTGAAACCTAATGCAAAACTTGGTTATGTTTTAGTTTAAAGAAAATATGCAATGGTGAATCGGGGGGCCATGTGAGATGGTGGTTTAGCATCATTTTGCAAGAGAAGGGTTTGATGTTATTTGGGGTAGCATAACTTCTCTAGTATGAATAAACATTTTAAACTGTTTATGTTTGTTTGTAAGAATTTCATGATGTACATGACAGGAAGAAAAAGACTGTCCATGGGGATTATTGCTCCGCCTTTAGAATTTCAAGGCATAGAATAATTGAGGGAGTTAAGTAGACATGGTTCATGGGGTATAATCTTTTTTCCTTCCATTTACCTCGGGCTTGGCCTGTGTGCACCATGACTCAAGTTCGTCGAGCCCTTGTTTCACATATTCCCCATTGCTAAAAGAACAGCACTCTCGCCGCACCAGGAGACTAAGAACATAGTTACAGGAAAAGAAAACATTAGCTTTTAAAAAAAGCTACGTCAGGCTGAATTATAGACTGAAAAACTCTACCTATTTAAGAGCTGAGCATTAATAAATGCGAAGATCTGTGTAAAGATCTTCCGAGCAAAGATTGTTGGTACCTAGAATTTAAGCATAATGATCAGGAGTCAAAACATCATGTAACCAAATAATATTCTAGTACACGGAAAACACTTACACAATTTTCTTGCAAAATTTTCAAGAGGTCATTCAAATGGTTGACTATCATCTGCCAATAGCTACCTTGATCTGTAATCAAACCAGCTTTTGCATTTCTTGGTGCCTTGAGAATCAATAAGGATATAAGAATTGGCATTAGACTAGCAACAACAAATTATGACCGGAAATAGGTATAGAAGTGACATGCTACTTAAAAAATGACATCCTAATAAAAAACCAAGAGAACCTTATAACCGCAAGAAGATATGCATGATAAAAGGAACATCCTAATTCCTTCACAGATCACTCACAGAGTTTTAAGCACGTCAATGGTAAGGGCAAGTTAAAATCAGCATAGTATTCCAATCAAGCTACTCCCTTTGGTCACAAATACTTCGACGCTTTGACCAAAGTCCGGTGAAAAGTTTTAATTGTTTGACCATCAATAGCTTTTGACATATTTAGTTTGGATACATAAAAATCATATTGTCTTGAAAGCACTTTTCATAAATATCTATGTTTACTAGATACTATAACTATATTCTCCTAGAAAAGTAGTGGTCAAATTTGCACCTTGAAGACCATGAAAACTCAAAAGTGTCAATTATTTTTGACTGGATGGAGTACATGCAATTATAGCTTGGTGAATCTAGATTGCCAAGACAGTTTGTACTTATTTTGAGAATTGTACTAATCCTGCTGCAACAATCAAAAATATGAATTAATATTTAACCTGAGCATGACTTTCGATAGATGGGGTAACCTGAATGACTAGTGAGAGTACTGAAGATATTTCTTTCTTCACATTGTCTCGGATCATTCCATATAAGCCCTCCACAAAAGCTGTAAGTTGCTGCTTGAAAAGGAGAGCAGGATACTTGGCTTCAACTTGGCGCACAAGATCCATATCAACAGTAATATTTGAAGCACGAAATACCTGAGGACCATATAACACCAAAAGGGAAAAAAAATCAAAGATTGTACCCTATCTCAAAAATTTATCAAATTACAGCGGGTAGACTTTTTACAATGTATATGGTTAAAACTTTATCATATCTTTCTTGTTTGTTGAACAATTTAACCCTCCTTTTTACAATGTTATACTCGTATACCCTAAAAAAAGTGAGAGAACCATCGGTCAAAGATGCGCCTCAACATTTCCATACCTAGTCCAATGGATCAGAGCCCAAGAAAGGTACTTTTACAACTGCTGCCATATGTCCATACTAGAGTAAACAGTACCAATTTCATCTTAAAAAAGCACTCAATGGTTCCATCAGCTATAAGGCAAAAATACATCATGCAATTTTTTATCGAACACGCAGAAGAGTTGTGTATCTTTATATTAAGAAGAAATACATCATGCAATGACAGATAGCTCCGTGACATACCATCCGGCCGAGGAACGATGTCTGAGTCTGTGGCCTTTTCATTGGAGTTGTTACAGATGAGCCAGGAGGTTTGAGGCTCTTTTGTAGTATAATCAATAAAGACGATGAATTTGACAACCAGTACGCCAGATCAGCATTGTTATCTTGTTTCTGAGAAATAAGATACCATTTTAGAAAGGTAATTGAGATAAAAGTCAAAAGAGGAATTTAGGCTTGGAATACTACAAAATAATACCTGCATTGCAGAACCAAAAATCTGAATCAGTCGATCAAAAACATTTGTTTTGTCCGTCTCAAAAATTCTCCAATGCAGAAGGCATTTGTATATGGTTATTGCAGCAACTGGCTTTCCTTCACTGAATCCAACATTTTCAACAACACAATTTATCAGTGCATCAACACTCTCCTGCAAGGAAGATTAAATGGAACCATAATTTGATTTGCTCCTCTTTCATTAAATGCCTGTAGATATTAAGTATTGACCAAGTAAATATACATTATGTCTCTCAACAAGGGATCTCCTTCCAAATTCCATAGGAGTGCCATGAGGTGTCTGGAGAGATTATTATATTAGGTTATAAAATGAACAAAAAATGAGTTATGAACACATATAAGTTTGATGCTCCACCCACCTGATCGTCAGAATGTACGCTTCCGTTAGCCAAATTCTGCAGAGTTGCAAACACAGAGAAGCATAAGAGTATGTATAGGTCAAATTTTCATAATATTACTAGAGAGAGAGAGAGAGAGTACTGATTTCCGATGCATGTTAAGCAAAGGCATATTATCAGGTCTTGCTTTCATAGACTGCTGTCGGAGAACATGATTTTCTGCTTCAGTGTTTGCCAGTTTTTCTTGAAGGCTAATTATGGAAAATTTACAAAATGTAATGCCTGATAACTTGACACATAGAATAAAAAATTGTATGAACGTCATAAGAACCTTTGCATTGTGTTATTTAGTTCAGTTATCTTTGACTCTGCATCTGTGGCTTTATTGAGTAACTCTTCTCTAGCTTTCTCTGTTTCTTCGAACTTCTGCTCTGTTTTCTGAAGTTTTTCCTCAAAAGAGGCCACTAATATCTGGAAGTCAAATGAGAACCATATCATTAACTCAGTTGATGTTACAAACATTACTTGGATAGCAAACACTCCATCCGTTTAAAATCCGTTACATTGATACCTTGAGCCTCTCATTTTCAGAAGTAAGTTCATTGACTCGAGCTGTATCAGTAAGGATCTCTGGTACTGCAGCAGCTTTCTCTGATGCCTCTTTGGCAGCTTCATGTTCCTTTTTCAACAGATCCTTTGTGTCCTTGAGCTGCAATTGCAATTCTTGCAATTGTAAGTGGAGCTTCTTATTTTCTTGTGTCTTGGCTTCTTCCATATCAGCCTGCAAATAACAAAACATGAAAAGCAACTGAGTGATGATAAAAAATCTTCTCTATTATTTTCTGTAATGTTATCATATGAATGATATCCTGCTATCCTAGTAGAATTAGCAACCTTGAAAATGTTCCACACTTGTAATACGAGGACCCTCTTCTGTTAATTACTACAAGATAGGTTTAATATACATGACACACTAGAGAAGCTCATCAAGGCCTGCAGGACTGAGGTACCAAGTTCTAGAAAGCAGGATTCCTTAGAGATAATGCAGTTGAAATTGTAGTATCAAGGTTTATGTTGCTCCCCAAGGCATTTGCACCAAGTAAGAACCTAAGTGATTGTAAATTGAATGATTAAATATACCCTAATACGTTTCTCCAGCTGTAGTCGCCAAGTAAGCTCCTCAACTTCCTTCTCTAGTTTGCTTTTGGCAGCCTGTAAAGCACCAGTTTCTTTTGCAGCCTGAAAGTAAGTGAACGAAGTGGACAGGAGAAAAGAGGTCAAGAAGGGGGACTTGGTATTTAAAGTAACTATGATTTTACCAGACCCAGTTACATGTTTGTTTTGTGATTCATAACTGAAATATAACTAAAGAAATTCTGAGAAACTTCAGTTGATGTCCAGGACAATGAATCTAACCATTGGTGCAGCTAGATAGGTAAAAGGGACAAAGAAGATTAAAGGAAGTTCAATAATGTTTAAACAAAGGGTCTCTTACCATTTTGAGGTTTCGGAGTTCCCTTCTGGCCACTCTTCTTCTCCAACCACACTGAGCCGTGATTGTGGCCTTTATCAGCCTAACATACTGCGAGCGCACTAAATAACAGCGGCAGTGACTCTGCAAGAATGAGAGCATAAAATGTAGGATAATGAACAAAAATGGATTTATGACTCGTAAGTAAATAATCTTTTTATGCTGTATGCTAAGCTCGGCATCCAGTTCAATATAGAGATATTTTTTCTCGTCTTAATAATGTAATGATATGCAGTTCTCCTTCGTGTTCGAGAAAATAAGATAGAGATGTCTGCATTTTGGAGCCAGAAATCACTTGATCCAGATAATTGTTTTATGATGCTATGGTTCTTTTCCTACTCAATTTCTTCAAAGAGAAGCAGTAGCTACCTATGGAACAAAAACTGCACCACTGATGTACCTGAATAATGACTGCAGCTTTTGTTTGCCGCTTAAAACGGAGTTTGATGCGAGCACCCATGCCACGAAGACCAGATTGGATAGTAGTTGACGCAGAACAGATATCCAAATAGTTTTTCCTTGCATAATGCATACGATGACAGGTCTGAATTTTCAATGAAGCTGCTTCCCTACGAAGGTTTTCATAACACCTTCTTGCAATTGTTCCTTTGGAAACACAGTACAGAAGTCACTCTCACTGCTGAAAGCAGGTTTCATAGGAAACAAAGAACAGGAGAATGGAGGCTCTCATTTCAATTTTGAAACAAGAATATATACCCCTGCATACTGCCTGGAGTTGTGTAGCACATAGTTGAAGGTGGATGTATTTTTTCCTAGCCAGAAATGACCGAACTTTGCTTTGTATTCTTTTAGCAGAATGTCCCAAAACTTCAGTTCTTAGAGCATCTAACTCCGCCATTTGACCAGCGCGAAGAAATACTTTCGTTTTTCCTATCTGTGCATTTGAAATCAGAAAGTGAGGCACATAAAAGGAGTAATCAAATGTCATATTAGTGTTTCAACATTATGACTTTGCAGTTGCCACTTGGTTTCTGAAATTCTGTACGGGATTGATGTGTGTTACAGGAATGCCTGTAAATAAACAATTTATGGGGGAATACACGGTCATCTGTTGATTATTAGATGCTCTTTTTGGGGACTGGAATGAATTCTTGAAAGGTTAAGGATTGGAATAAGTAGTAATAATAACCTGATAGCCTGTAAGATTGGCTTTGTCAAGAAGCATCTTTGCAGCATTCACTTCATCATGGCTGCCAAGGGAACACATAAGGTATGCAATGCATTGAAAAGAAACCTTGAATCAGTTAAAGTAAATCACAAATTTACCTTCGACCCATAACTTTCGGTTGCAGAATACCAAATCGATTAACAAATTCGTAAAATGTTCTCCTAGTAGGGTATCCCAGGCAGCTTATCCTTATTGCCTCCAAAACTCCCTGTTAAAAGAGAGATAAAATCTCACAATTCAAATGGCTAACTCTTGTAAGATTGAAGCTCCCCTTTACATAGATTCGTACAACGGGGATGACTTCAAAAAAAAAATATCTGCCGAAAATCCTTTAAAAAGTTATTTAAAAAATAGCAATGGAGTGACAGTATTAGTATTCTTTTTTTTTCTCATCTAAGGTAGATTTAGTATTTTTAATAGAATTGAATTCTGACATCTTTGTATATTATACTTGTAGGCCTTATGTTAAATATATTAACAAACTTAAAATAAACAGGTGAATTATACACCTTCTTCCTGCATTCAAGAAGTAAAGCGAATTTTATGATGTTAAACATGTAAAGCAAATAAAAAGGCTTATGAACAGCATAGAAAGTCTGTTATAAAATAAAGAGGTATCTTGGTGAAAATTTTGAATTTCGGTAATTTTCTAACCAATTGACATATAAAAGAACCGAAGATGTTTCAACTGGTACTGTGTCACATGAAGATACATTTCCAATTAATAATAAATGATCCACTCTGTTATGTGTAGAAATATTAAGAATAGTAGCAACAGTGTCTCTAGACATCTTTTCGATCGAATATTGAATGTTTAATGAAAACAAAGAAAGCACAATTTTTTACCCCACAACGAAGCTGCTGGAGAACATTACTGTTCTCAAATATTGCTGGCTTGAGAACATTATTTGGTTTTATGCACCGGATATAGTGTGGTTCTGTTGCACTCAGAGTTTCTAGCAGAGACTGTAATTGTTGCTGCAGTATCATACAAAAAGAAAGAGTCAATACGGAAAATAGACGAAGGAGTAATGAAAACATTTCCTTTCACCTTGAAACTTGAGCCGATTGAAGTAAACTTTGTGGATTTTGTTGATTCTTCACAGGGTGGAAAAAGACTTGAAACAAATGAACATTTTGAGGCATTTAACAGGACTTGATGTTCGTTTACAGCATAGTCAATGTTTTTATCTAAAAAAAGGTCCGTTTGATAAGTAACCTGCAAAAAAAGGAGATATACATTCCGTTGCAACACTTCCACTGTGCAAATAATAAATACGAGCAAGCAAGAACGAAATTGCCAGCACAATAAACTGATGACTCTCTGAGTCAAATACCAAATCAGTGGATATTGTTTTATATCTATATTAGAATCGTGGTCTGAGAAAATATGGGTAATATGCTTCACAATTATGAAGACCAAAGAATATTTAAGGTTCCAGGAAAAATACTATGCAATACACGCATATGCAGTTATGCACCAAATGTTGGCTCAACTGAAGTCATGCCCATGTCGATCCTTCTGGTAGTTCAGCATGGCCCTAGCTCATTTTATTTCGATACTGATGTAAGCAAGAACTATTTGGTGAATAGGTCACATTGAAACATTTTTAAAATGGTAGAACCTTTTAGTCTGATTTTATTTCCTCGGACCAGAAGGAGAGCTTAGTGCTCTGATTAATCAGCGTGCATTTTATCCAAATTAGAAAAGCCTTGGTACCCCCCCCCCCCCCCCCAAAGCCAAAATTGAAGTCGTTTGTGACTGCATGAAGGCAAACTATTTTTTTCAAACACGCAATAGAACTGTGCACCTTTAATAGATAGAGAAAATGGTCCGATTACAAGCTGAAATGCTGAATCTATGGTGGGGGTTAGTTTTAAGTAAAACTATTTCAACTTTGATCAATAACATCTACGTAAATATTCATATCAATAACAATAAAAATGTTAGGAGTAGATTTATCCCAAGAAATACTCTCATCTCCATAAATTTTTGAGGTTTCACAAATGTTTTGCAATATAAATTACTTTTAAAAGATGTGTATTAGAGGAAGTATCATATGCCACAGCAAGTCCCAGATATTGCATACAGACAATAATGATTGTGAGTGTAGACACACCACATAATAACTACTGATAAAATAAAACTCCAAACAACATTAAGATTTTTTTTAGCACAAACAACATTAAGATTTAAAATGTACATCAAGAACATGTTACCTACATTGCCAGCATAGTGGTGAATAATGAAGTCGGACCGTGAAAATTTGGGTTTGCTGAAGTGAGGGTTGTCTTTAAACTTTTGATATAGCTTCTCAGCAAATGTCTCGTGGGTTGAATTTCGCAACATGCTGAAGCATACCAGAAAGAAATTGTCAGAAAGACCTAGGATTCTGACGAAATAAATGGATAAACAGATACATTGAAAAAATTATCTGTATATACCATGTCTCATCCAAAAGTGCAATTATTCCCCCAGGTTTCTACATGGAATAAATCAGGAAAATAAATAAGTTTTCATAGCATAATCGAATCACATAATCGACCAAGCATTATACTAGTATATTTATATCTTATCAATTTATAGATATTAAGAATGCACGAACCAAAATCAAGTAAGAAGCAGGAGTACAAACATTTCATGTGAGAATAAATTTCTTCTTCAATATCCACATGGAGATACGTGGAGGGAAAATAAGATGGACATCTAAAATAAAATGCATATACGATATGCAGAAAAAATGTGATTGATATAATGATGTTATTAGCATCCCAGTGTAGCTGGTGTGCAGATTTACTAGCTTTTCACTGATATTGGTAGACAGAACTTATCCTCTTTGTGATGGTAAATGACCCTGAAACAAGAATGTGGATGCAAGAGATTGCTTAATGTAGTTGGCAGTTAGCTCAGTTTTAAATGTATAATATCCTGTTTAATAAATGCCATCACTTTTTAGTATGTGCTAATTGATCAGAAAACATTGCATCAAGAATCTAAATTCTTCACCTTCTCAATTAGATCTAGAATTTCTTGGTTGTCCACGAACTGGATGTAACTCCAGTCAATTTCTTCTTTAGTGTATTCTTCCTGCTCCATCTTAAAAACATGCTGTTCATGGGACGTATGATGGTTAGAAAGGATTCATAGATAAAATAGTTAAAGAACCAAATAAAACGAGATTAAGAGTATCAGCATAGGACATTTTGTTTCCGTAACCTGATTAAAATGTTGTTGGAGCTTCTCATTAGTCAGATTGATACAAAATTGCTCAAAGCTGCAGAACATCAAAATGTCAAACACATAAGAAATACCTTCTTTGATTGAAACGTGACATGAGCAAATGATTATTCATGCAGTAGTAACTCTCATCTACTTCAAGTTAGAGCGGTAATAACTCTCATCTAGTTCAAGTTAGAGCAAACAGAATCAAGGGTTTCTGTAGGAAGGTGGAATTGGTATACTGGATTGATTGTATTGCATTGAGGCTTCGGCCGGTATATATAGAGTACAGAGACTCGGGGGGCAAGACACCTCCCGGATACATATGACAGTCTACGATACGTATATCTATAACTACCAAATATACTCTAACATCCCCCGCAGTCACAGCGGGAGCACTGCAGACGGCACTGGCGGAGCCATTCATCGGCCAACCTGGGCCATGGCCCCCCCTTGGCCCAGGAAAGTTTAAAGGGAACAGAGCGAATGAGCACATGCACACGGACGGAAGCCTCCTAATAGAATGCAAGCAGGCTGCAATTGCCTCATTGCTCGTTGGCATCTCCAGTTCATTTGATTTTCTGTAGTTCTTTTCTTTCATGCTTCCAAACCACAAGAACAGCTTGAATTAATGATGGGTTCCCCTAAACATGCGCTGAGGAATAAGGATCATTTGCTAGTTGGTGGTAGGATTCGGCCCCCCCTTGGCTTCGTTCCTAGCTCCGCCACTGGCAGACGGTGAGACTGGAGAAGAAGGTTAGCAAGACCTAAGTATAAATATAATATTATTTTTAGCTTCAAGGAAAAAAAACTTTTTTCCTTATTATTCCTGAAACTTGAAATGCATTCTTTCTAGTACTGGTGAAACAACTGCAGTACCCCGTCCAAGTTTGGCCCAGGAAAGCCAGCCAGTTATGTACACTGATTACTATGTTTTGCACTTGAGGAATCATCCATACCAAAATGGCTAACATTTTAGATGAAACAAAGATAAAAAACTTTAGAACTGATTTGTTGCTGAATCTTGGACATATAGTGATCAATTAGCATGCTACTTGACAAATCATTTGAAGCAGCTAATCATTTTAGATGAAGCAAAGACTCAGAACTGGTTTGTTGGTGCAGTTCGGACATATCTAAATGTTAAGAGTTACAGAACTCCTCATGATACAAAAATTTCATCCCACTACAAAACACACTGTTTACAACCCCATTTGGAATATATTAATGCATAAGTTCTACTCCTATTTACAAGGTAATATGTGGGCCACTGTATTCCTTAATAGCAGTTTGTACGACATATTATGTTATGATCAACTTCGGCACATCCAGCATTCATTTATATTGTATTATCGTGATACACTAGGTGCTAGTTTCACATAGATAAGCATATTGGGCAGCATTTTGCCTATGCTTCTCAAACTATTTTTACTATATTACACAATATATAGTTTTATTATTTGTGATAGACCAATGATATGCCATCTCTAATAGAGGATAAAAGCTTTTTATTTGGCTCAATAGAAGAAGATGGTATTCATGAGAAAAAGAGCTGGATTTTTTTTTGAACCAAAAACAGCGGGGGAGACCCCCATTGTTGAAATTTTATTAAAAGAAAAAGAGTTACAAGAGGGGGAGAAAACTATACAACTTTACAACAAAAAAGTAAGCTGCACTTTGACTGAGGAAATCTGAGCTATTAAATTGGAACAGAGAAAGGAGGAGAAGAAAAGAAGAAAGGAGGAATTGGTATTCATGAGAAAAGAGCTGGATTTAAGTGATGTCGTACTCCCTATTATACATAATTGTTTTCATTAGCAGTAATTGTGCATTACATATCTACAAATGATCACGATCAACAAATATGAAGGATTTCATAAACTAGTATAATATGCAATATTTTGACTTGAAAGAGGGGTGTACCCAAAACATTATCGCATATCTTGATTTCTGTGATATCTCTTGTTTGTCAAACTTTAGATCTAGGCTGCATAAATTTTACTCCCAGATGCAGTAACCCCTTGATTTTCCCCATGGAAACTTGTTGTTTTTCACGTGATCCATACTTGAGCCATGCAAGATGACCAGAGCCTGTGCCCCCCAAGCTTAAGTGCTTAGGCGTGGCACAAATGAACAGTAAAATTGATCTATCAAGACTTATATATGTGGCTTCTATAAGTATGTGAATATAAGCAGCAGATTAAATGCAAAGGCATACCAGTTAAGCACCTGTTTGTCAAGAAACTCTCAAAACCATAAATGTCCAGGACACCAATCAAAATATTTGAATCAGGATCTTGACCAATTGAACTATTGATTTTATTTACAAGCCTGTAAAGTCAAAGAAGCAATTGTCGTAAGTGTTACTTTTCCTACAGCAATTATAGTACAATATACAGCAGCATATGAGAAACATTAGTGATGCTTCTCAAACTTACCAATCAAACAAACGTGAGTAAACTATCCTAGACAAAGCATCTCTACTCAGAGCTGCAGCTCGTGGGTCTAAATTTTTGGTAATACTCTCCCCACGTGTAGCCATAACACGCTTACACAAAGATTCCTCGAGACCTTTTTCATCACACCTGCAGAATGCCAGAGAATGTTCATATAAGGAATGCAAAAGGAGCTTTAGGTAATTTCCTAAACAAAAGTACTACAGAAATAATGTACATGAAGAGCTCAGCTGCTGTCTTAAGATGGAATTGGGATTTCTCATCTTTGGGTACTGAAGAATCTGCTTCAGTTCCTTCTGCAAATTCCACATTGCCCAAATGAAGGATTGCGGCCACAACTCTAAATATTGCATCCTGCATGACAGAAATTTGCATGTGAAAAACTGTGCCTCTGCTAGTGATGTACTAAACTGATAGCTGACAAAAAACTTAGTCAAACCTGTTCATCGGAACTTATACCCACAATACCCATAGCTCGTCTGGTTTCCATGTATTCTTTGGAATCATCCAACCCATCAAGCGCGATACAGTTAGACTGGTTTAGATAGTGAAATGATCTGGCATCTCCCAATTTATACTTCTTGCAATCCTGGTAGGCATATTCAAAGCTACATATAATGATATAGACAAATAGATCTACAGATGATGTCAAGAGAGAAAAAAAACTTTGAAGAAACACTCAGTTGAGAATAGATGCATCGGAGGTTACAGAAAAAATGATGATATAACAATTTAGATTTTGTTAACATTGTCTCTGCAGGTACCATGGATTTCCTGCAGATAAAATTATATTTATGTTGGCAAAAAGAAAACAACTAATCTTGTCATATGGCCTTTCGAGTAGATACATGTGCTTCCCATTTCAAAAAAAAAGATACATGTGCTTCCCAATAATGTGTCACACATTATCTCTTTCTTGAATTGGTTTGGAGACTACAGTTAACTGACACTTTTACAATGCCAAATAATATTAGCTACCAGACTATCACTGCAACACTGTTTGCAGAAGTCTAATTAAACAAACTTAGTGATATGAAAAATGGTATTACAGGATTTCAGAAAAAAACAGTTATAGAGAACATGTACTTACTTCTGGTGGTGCAGCACATAGCATGTAAAAGCAGTGGTAGTTTCTTTCTGGATCAGATATTTGACACACACGTGATCTTTCCAGAAGATAGGTCCTTATGGCAGCTCCTGATATCTTCCCATTCTCATCAAATTGAATCTCAACAAATTTTCCAAAGCGACTGTCAAAAAATAAGGATAAGTTGTAAGACCAGAGCAGGAAGTTGCATAAGCAGTTTCATAACCACAAAAATGTGAAGGAGAGCACATTTAGTCCATTACCTTGAATTATTGTTCCTGACAGTTTTTGCATTTCCAAATGCCTCAAGAACCGGGTTGGACTGTTAAATAAATAGGTGAATTAGAAATATATGTAAATGATACATTGCTTCTTCTTAATCCTAAGAAGACAACTTGTTTGATAATTAATACCTAAATATTCCTCTGCTAACAGCAAAAACAAAGATCACCAACATAAAAAGTGGCCATGAAAAACACACCTCCAGGATCTGTTGTTGAACTGACCTTCCTTCAGCTTGAGCTTTACCACCCATAAAAGCAAGGTATTGCATAAGCATTTTAGTGCTTTCAGTCTTGCCAGCTCCACTCTCTCCACTCACCAATATTGCTTGATTTATACGATCATTGATCATAAGTCTGGATAGATAAAACATAGGGCACATCACTAGGGATTCACACGTAGGAATGTGAAATGTCTAATGATTTGTGAACGAAGAAAACTCACCTATATGAACGGTCAGCGATAGCGAATGGATGGGGGCTCAGTTCACCAAATTCAGCTCCTTTGTAAATTCCCATCATATGGTTGTTGTATAGGTGAGGAAGTCTTTGAAATGGATTAACAGCTATCAAGATATTTCCGGTATAAGTCTAGAAAAAAATTCAATCCATTAGAAAATCTGCAAAAGCATGAATGCAATCCATATGAACTCTAACGGAACTAGAAAGGATGCATTGAGAATAAGCATATCCCAATACCCAGAACAGAAGATAAATCACAGATTTGAGGCCTTACAGATCGGTTTTGCAGTCTGGATAGTCCCCGATTAATAACTTAAAATGGTTTGTGAACTTTTCGATGCAACAGGAGTTGTCTCCTTTATCTTGTCATTGTTAGCTTGGGACAGCCATAAGAACCTAGGAAGGAACCACTTTACCCTGCCTTCTAGCTCTTAGACTTTGAGAAAGGGGCGGGCGACGACAGTTGGACCTAGACTAGGAGTGTCATCTCCCCCTTAGCTCCTTCTGCTTCCCAAGAATTTGGTTGCTCTATTATTAGCCGTATAGTCCACTAGATGTAACCCGTGCCCATGCGTGCACCCTGGCGGCTCGCATTGTAAAACATTTTCTCATCTTCTTAATACAAAGATACGCAGCTCTCCTGCGTGTTCTCGAAAAAAAAAGAGAGAAAGGGGCGAGCTAATCCTTGTTCGGTTAGTTTACTAAAAAAAAAATTCAGTCTTGTATGTTACTTATGTCTTTCAAGGGGTCCTGCTGCGATGCATGGAGCCATGTCTGGTGGTATGAATCTATCTATTAGCATTCATGTTTCAGCGCTGAAGCAGGCCATTATTTAAAGAAAAAAGACTAATTCATATGTTTGTCCAAAATAATGGTAGGGAATTAAGATCTGAATGTAGTAGTTAGCATAGTTTTTTTTTGGGTGGGGGTTGAATTAGATAAGGCCTAACAGGTAAGCCCTAGGAGAAAAATGAGCACAACATAGTGAAACAATGTAGGAAGTGTAAGATGCATCAGCTCTGGAGAAACAGCATTAGTTAATGAAAGCATCACTAGAATCTAAACGCCAATCATCTCTTGTTCAAAATAAGCATAGTATGATCGAATGTGAAGACAAGAATGTGACGTCATAAAGAGGTACCAAATTAGATACTCCTGTTGCATTATGGACAATGTGTTGAGAGACTCAACTTACATATATTTCATTCAGCCCATATCTAGACTTTAGGTTCTGAAGCACTCCTGGTTCGTGTAAATATGCTAGCCTTGTCATATCCTCCACACCACCGCGTGGTGACTCTGTATCCTTGGGATAGGCACTTGACACATTGGCAGTCACCTACAGGCCGGAGGATTGTGTTATCAAATTAAAGACATACATTCGTTACTAGAGTTGTAGACATATTTAAAGAGATGAAACGAAGATTGTAATTACAGCCATTCTCGTTTAATGAGGAGCAAATTATGGAGCACTGAGCAATGCAATTACCTTCTTTCCGGAGGTGCAGTTTATGATAAGTTCATCCCCATTGATCTCTTCCACCAGGCCATCCATCCAGGCCTCATCTGGGTCCTCGACCCAGACATGAGAGCCCACGACAAAGCGTCCTTTGGACGCCTGCAACGCAACAGAAATTATTTAAACACCAGCAGCAGTTCCTGATCACACAATAACAACTGCGCGCGATGGAAATGTCACACGAAGGCTGCTGCGATCACCCAAGAGCGCAGAGCATTGTGGCGTCGCGTTTGGCCATTTCAGCAAACAATTGAGGGGGGTGGGTAATAGAGGCGAGACGAGCCTCGATCGTGAGTCGATAATGCAGCAGGAAAAAGAGATTAAAAATGAGATTTTCGATGTAGAGGGGAAGGGAAACGGACAAGCATGAATGAATACCATTATTGCGAAGGAAGAATCAGATGCAGAGCGGCGGCGGCGGCATCAAGCCCACGATGCAGCGGCGGCAGAGCAGCACCACCGTACGCCGGGGGTCTCGCGAGACGGATCGGAGGAGGGGATCAAACTGGTAGGATCACCGGCCCAAGCATTTTCACAGGATCGTCGTCGTGAGCGCTGGTTGCGTTTGTTTGGGCGTCCCTTTGCTATTTTTAGCAGCGATGCTGAGCAGAGAGGAGGGAGGAGGAGGAGGAGGGTGGTGTCGGGATTGGTGTGCAACAAGAAACAGCAGGAGAGGAGCGAGAGCCCTCCCTGCCCACCTCCGCCATGGTCTTGCGCTTCCGCTCCCCACCATGCACGCTCCGCTGAAAACTGATCCCCCAAAAAAAAATAAGTGCAGATATTAGATAGACAATATATTACTATAATTCTTTTTCCAAAGACTACACATAAATACACGTGTGCAAACTCAAGACTAGACCAGATATCAAGACTTACAAAATTACCACGCGTGTCTCGTTATCAAAATTATCTCCAATGGTCGGCTCTTACGCTAGCTCATATTTTTTTTAATCCGTGAACAATAAAAAGTTAAGAGCTATCTCTTGTTCAAGAGACAGTCTTATACACATATTTCAAGATTACGTGAGGATGGCGTGCGGGGTCATTCATGTTATAAGCTAGGTGAAGCTAGACCATTATAGAAGCCGTCTTTTAAAGTGTTTAGAGCTCACGTGCTAACTCAACCATTGAAGGAGGCCTAAAATTGCACACGTTCTACCATAAAATGCGATCTAAGATTGTACACGTTTTTTGGGACGGAGGGAGTATGCTAGTGCTTCACACAACGTACAAGGATTTTAATAATTAATATATATATATAGGAAACAGATCTTTCTATATAAGTATTGTGGTGAACATTAGGAGTCGCCCGTGGCCATATGAAATGTAGTAGATTTTGTTATTTTATGAGTGATTGTTGCCACGATTCTACGTATTAAAGATAAATTTTGGGTCCATAATTTGGTGGCATGCTGGTACGCTGGTCCAGCCAGCTATATATATGGAGGTTTAGCTTGAATGCGACGACGTAAGATTTAATAGGCTGATGATGTTTTGTTGAGATGAGCTGACTAATGTATTATACACCGTGTGTTGATGTTCCAATGTAAAATAAAATCTCTTTGTTTGTTCGTGGTTTTATTATTAATTTAGGCCTATGCCACAGCTTTTGTTACATGACGCATGTAAAAAGAAACCTCTCGATTGCATTCTTCATTTGTCAATTAATTTTGAATTGTAATAATTTATGTTCTTGTATTCATCGCGTGGTATGCGGTTTTTATTAACTTTGTTGTACAAAGTTGAATTTTTTTTTGCCATATGTGTACTTGTTTTGAGCATACAACTTTGAAAGTCGACGAAATAATGCCATTTAAGTTTATTACTGTTAGGAAGAGTACTACTAAGAGGATGATGAATATTCAAAAAAAGAAGAAATATAATCCTGTCTCTATTTTCTCCATAACCGAACTTACACCCGCGCTGAAGTGGCCCAGTAGGATGGTTGAATGGAAACTCTGAAAATCTTTTGGTTTCCTTTTTGATTGAATGGAATGGATTGAGGGGGAGTTGAAAGTTGGATTTAGCGGTGGATCGTTGGATGGATGGTGGATCTCTTGGTTAGCGACCGAGGGAGCTAACTAACTGGCCGCCCTTGCTAGTCTCGTCGTCTTTCTTGTTCCTCTCCTTCTTCTTCTTCTTCCTCCTCCTGCTGAAGCTGCAGCTGCTGCTGCTGTGATCCATTCCGGTATTCGAGTCCATCCATCCACGAGACCCCCCCAACAAGAAAAGAGACTCTCCTCATCTCCTACCTCCAGTCGTCTTCGCTTGGGGGTGGATAGGATAGGATTTGGATTTGCGGATCGATCGGATTCCAATCGAATCCATGGCGCGGACCAACTGGGAGGCCGACAAGATGTGAGTAGCTTTCGTTCCTCTTCCTGCTGCCGGTATTCGATCTGACCCCCATCTCTCTCCAGGCTTGACGTCTACATCTACGACTACCTGGTGAAGCGCAACCTGCAGGCCACCGCCAAGGCCTTCATAGCCGAGGGCAAGGTCGCCACCGACCCCGTCGCCATCGACGCCCCCGGCGGCTTCCTCTTCGAGTGGTGGTCCATCTTCTGGGACATCTTCCACTCCTCCACCGCCGCCAAAGCCTCCTCCGCCTCCTCAGGGCCGCCTCCTCCCCCTTCCCTCCTCAATGTATGTATGTTTAATTTCCTGCTACTCTGGAGTAGTACTTGTCATCATCAACCAACACCCCTTCGTCTCATCTCATCTGAGTAATCATTCATTCAATCTAGCCCAACAAGTCGATCAGTAGTCGTTCATTCAACCTAGATCAGCAAGTCGATGAGTAGTCATCGGTCATTCAATCTAGATCGATCAACAAGTCGATGAGTATTCAATCTAGATCGATCAACAAGTCGATGAGTAATCGTTCATTCAATCTAGATCAACAAGTCGAGGGAGCACCAGATGAGGCTACAGCTACTGCACCAACACAGCGCCCAACTCCACACCAGAGGAGCAGCCGCGCCTCCTCTCCCCAACGCCCTCAACTCTGATGTGTCCGCTGTCCTCGCTTCTAAAATGATGGAGGACCGCATCAGGAATCCCAACCCTGTCGACTCCGACGCGTCACAGCATCTCCTTGATGCAAACAGGATTGCCCTTCTCAAGTCACCGCCGCCTAACCACACGGGGTAAGTATGTATTTATGTATCTACTATCATCGTATCATCATGGTTTCTGTCTATCATCCCTTCTCCTTTCAGGCCACCACCTATGCAGCAGCAGCAGCAGCACCAGATTCACCTAAGAAACCAGCAACTTGTAACATATCCCTTCTACCTTATCTCTCATTACATTACAAATACTCTCTCTCTCTCTCTCAATCTTCAAGGACATCAAGCCCGATGTTGCTATGCCACAGAGAACAATGCCAGTAGCGGACCCTTCTTCATTATATGCTTCAGGGATGATGCACTCAAAACCTCCATTACTCACTGCTGGTTGGTAACTTACTAATTTCTTCGCAACAATTGGTTGCTGTTACTGCTGCTTCTACTTCTTGCTCAACTAAACCGATTGTAAACTCAATCCTCCTAGTTTCTAACATGCATAGGGTGATACATGCAAATGGGCAAAGGCCCCACTCTGTCCGTGAGTGAAGTTATAATGTCGCTGTTAACTTAATCAGCAGCACGAAGACCAATTTGCCAAAACCTGTGGCACAAAGACAAACCAACCTTCCTAATACTACTAATCTAGGCTACAACGATTTTGATATAATTGAGTTGAAACCTTCAACTAGCATATAAATACACAAGTTCATTGCTAGAAGAATCATGCAAATTACTGTGTTTGCATTTAAAAATGGCAGGTTGGCACAGGCACTACTATTCTGTATAATTCATGGTTTCACTTGTAACCAAAGTTTAGATTCGATTACAATAGGCAGTACTGCAGTAGGAATAGATGGATAGGTCAGAAGCCCCCTAGGCCTGTAACTTTAACAAGTCAATGTCTCTTGAGTTAACAGTCATACTATTGACCTGCCTAGTACTAATTTCTTGCAATTCATGGCCCTCCACTTAGGACTAAATCAAGGTAGTGTTGGGAGTGTGCCACTGAAAGGCTGGCCTCTAACGGTGAGTTCATATTCATTTCTGTGCTTGCACACCTGCCTGCTTTGGATGCTTACATATTTTTGTTGTTTGCTAAAGGTCTCAGGTATCGACCAACTCCGGTCCAATTTAGGTGTGCAGAAGCAGTTGGTGCCATCTTCAAACCAGTTCCAACTTTTATCACCACAACAACAGTTGATTGCTCAGGCACAAACACCGAATGACCTTGCTAGAATGGGTTCTCCAGCACCATCTGCTTCACCTAATGTTCGGTCGGAAGATCCGGATTATCTGATGAAGGTCAGTCCGTGATCGGTTTAGGTTAACTTGGTAAATCAAGTCCAAAAAAATATATTGTGTTTGATTTTGCCATCAAATAATACTTCTTCTGTTAATTTGTTTCTCCTGAGACATTGCCCTTTTCACTGCCCCTTTTTGTCTGTGCTGCCACTGACTGTACATATTTGCAATGTTTTAGTTGAAGATAGCCCAGATGCAGCAGTCCTCAGGCCACCGGCCTATGGAATCGCAACAGCCACATCAACAGGTGGCGAAGAACCTCAAGTTTCTTTGTAGTCCCTTTTGGCTGATACTGAACGAGTTTACCTAATTTCTTGACATCCAGAACACTAGAAAGCGGAAACCAACTTCTTCTGGAGCAGCTAATAGTACTGGCACAGGAAATACTGTTGGGCCTTCTCCTCCATCAACTCCATCCACACATACTCCAGGTGGTGGAGTACCAGTGGCTAGCAATGCTAATATTCTACAGAAGAGTTCAATGATTTGCGGAGCGGATGGAACCAGTGGACTTGCCTCGTCATCAAACCAGATGGTATGATTATGTCAATGCTCTTGTGTCAATGCTTTAAATATTTCTTTTTTGAGAATTCAATTCTTTAAATCTCTGCGGCTCTGTTTGTGCTTAAGTGAGTTCTGTAACTGACAGGATACTTTGGATAGTTTTGTTGATTTTGATGAAAATGTTGATTCATTCTTGTCGAATGATGATGGAGACGGAAGGGACATGTTTGCAGCATTGAAAAAAGGGTCTTCAGAGCACAATTCAGAGTCCTTAAAGGGTAAGTATTTTAGAGTTATTATGTTCTCCTAAATGAAAAAGTTTAGAAGCTGCGCATTCAGGGTAATTTAACAATTTACTATTATGAGGGGGTGAATCAGATACAATTTGCCACCTTGGCCCACTATCAGTGAGTCAGATGACCTCACATGTCAGTGAGAGTTGTCTGCATCGTCATAAAGTTGAATGCTCCTGTTCTTTTTTTGTGTAGGTCTCTCCTTGAGTGAGGTAGGTAACAACCGTACAAGCAACAACAAGGTTGTATGCTGTCATTTCTCCACAGATGGAAAGTTATTAGCTAGTGCCGGCCATGAGAAGAAGGTAAACTCTTCTAACTTTGGATATACCTGATAGTTTCTCTTGCAGCAAATTGCTGCTTAGTTCCAGCTGGTTCAATCAACTAACATTATCTTTCTAGTTTGGGGTTCTTTTTTAAATGATAAAATGTATTTCAATCTAATGATTGTGTTTTTTCATGTCCCTGTAAGAAAATTGTTTACATGTCATATGTTCTGTACACATTTTTCGTTCGTTTAATTTTGAAGTTGAGCATTTTTTTCTTGGTTTGTGGGAGGCTGCCTTTTTTTCTCAGTCTCAGCTGGGAATGCAAGTCTGTAATTTATGAAAAAAATTTCAACTCCTTTTGTATTGAAGTTTTGATGATGTTGTAGGTCTTCCTCTGGAATATGGATAATTTTAAGATGGAGGCCAAAATAGAAGACCATACAAACTTTATCACAGACATAAGATTCAAAACGAATTCCACTCAGTTGGCTACATCATCTTCTGATGGAACTGTTCGACTTTGGAATGCTGCTGATGTGATTTTCTCTACTGTCCCCTTTCATCTGTTTATCCTTGTTCGTAGTAATTCTTACTCTCACATATCTGCGAGATCCGTTACAGCTATTTTATATAATTGTTAAGTACTACCTCCTTTCCAAGCTACTATTCATTATTGACTTTTTCTCACAACGTTTGACCATTCATCTTATTCAAAAAATTATGCAGGTCATTTATTTTGTTTGTGACTTACTTTATCATCAAAGGTACTTTAAGAATGACTTATTATTTCATATATTTGGACTAAATTTTTAAATAAGACGAATGGTCAAACATTGTGAGAAAAAAGTCAACAGTGAATTTGGAACGGATGGAGTATTTGAAACCAAGAAATAAACCAAATATGTCAAGCTAAACAAACCACAGTGGGAAATAGAGGTTAGCATATCTGGATGTGTCCGCATAGTGCAACACCCTTTTGCCAAACTTTGCCTAAGGTGTGGCTAACAATTTGCTTGCCACCTCTTAGGCAAGGTTTGGCTAAGATACGGCAAGGTTTGGCTAAGATAAGTATCAATGACAGGTGGGGCCATAGAGCTGAGAAAGTATGGTGGGCAATAATTGTGGCGGAGAACGAAACACTCGCCTAAGAAACTGTCGTGTACCTAACCCTTGGCGTGACAAGTTGTGGACATCATCCAAACAGGCCACTCACTCTGATGACTGATGAGTTCCAATCTGGCAGCCCCCTTTGATTATTTTAGTTCATATCTTCACATCCCTTTTGCCCTGTACAATTATCTAAAAGTTCTACAGATATAAAGTGTATTTTTATGGGTCTTTGCAGTTTAGGTTGATAAATCGAGTGACATGAAAATAGTGGCCCGTGCAACACCATTTCCTGGTCCCACCACATTACGCACACCTGACCTGTACTGCATATGGACTAGGAGTAAAGAACACTGCTTTACTTTTACTGGACATAGCTACTGGCCACCATTTCCTTGTTCTTCTCACCAGATTATGCTTGCCTCATCACTTACTGCATAAGGACGTGGAGTAAAGGACACTTTTATTTTTACTGGACATGATTACTGGCCACACTGTCGAGAAAACCCCCCGAACCCCTGCCTCACCCTTACACAGTGGCACCGTTGCCCGTGCGAGACGACCAACGACCTGGGCTGGGCCTTAGACCTGTGCTTTGGCGTGGTGGCAGACGAGGGGATTTTTTTAACCCCAGCCTGAAATTCGCTCCCACGGGGAGTCGAACAGGACCTGAGGAGGGCTACTAAAACCATTTAACCAGTCCAGCTAGAGGCCCTTTCGCCATTGTTTAGTTCTTTGATTTATGTTTGCTTCACAATACGTCAGATAGCCTGAGTAATAGTGTAGTGATACCCTAAGTTCACAGTATTCCTCCTTTTGTAGGAAAGTGGTGCTTTACAAACTTTTCATGGGCATAGCTCTCATGTAACATCAGTAGATTTTCACCCAAGATTGACAGAGGTTCTTTGCTCTTGTGATGACAATGGAGAAATTCGCTTCTGGACAGTTGGTCAAACTACATCATCCCATCTTTTTAGGGTTGGTCCTACTTTATGCATGAGCCTCCCATCTTCACAAACCGTCGCTGCAGTTCAATAATAGGCTGTACTTTGACAATGTGGTACAGGTGAAGCAGGGTGGAACCGGAAGAGTCAGGTTTCAGCCTAGAAGTGGGCAGCTCCTAGCTGTGGCAGCTGGAAGCATGGTGAACATTTTTGATGTTGAAAAGCAAAGCAATCTACCCTCTCCACCAAAGGTAATCAATATTAGTTGGTTCAGAGTTTGCAATGTAGTAGTGTAGTCTAACTTTTTTGTTTGTTTGTTTGGTTTAGTGTCACAATAGTGAGGTAAACTGTGTGTGCTGGGACGAAAGTGGTGAATATCTGGCTTCTGTAAGTCAGGACACTGTGAAAGTGTGGTCGGTATCATCGGGCGTGTGCATTCATGAGTTAAGATCTCATGGAAACCAATATCAGTCCTGCATATTCCACCCGAGATACCAGAAAATGCTGATTCTTGGTGGTTATCAGGTAAATGAAATAAATGCTGTAATTAACTGCATGCATGGTGAATAGCATGCGTGTGCTGATTGTTTGTTTGATTGCATGCAGACGCTGGAGCTGTGGAGCTTATCAGATAACCAAAGAAACCCAATCCAGGCACACGAGGGGCTGATATCTGCTCTGGCACACTCCCCGTTCACGGGAATGATTGCCTCTGCCAGCCATGACAGATATGTAAAGCTCTGGAAGTAGCTAGCTATAGCTGGAAAGGTGATGGTCGTCGTCTAGTCGTAATTATTTGCTTATAATTAACTCATATGGCTTATATGTTTCATTCCTTTGTTAACTTATTATACGTACGTAGAAGGATGGATACACTTTTGAGGGTTGTACATGATTGGGCTCTAATTTGTGCTGTGTGTAGCAATGCATGCAGATGAAGTCATCATCAGTTGATCGTATACAGAAATTCATACACATAATAGTAGAATTAATGATGATAGATAAATGGGCCGGCCTGGCCACACGGGACAGTTAATTAGTTGATTGGAGGGAGTACACAGCAAGAATATATGAATATGAATGTGGTGGTGGATATGATTAGTTTCTTGGTGCGTCTCCGTCTCCGTCTCCATGGGCAGCTGATGGCTTGAGCCCCCTGAGCACGGACACGCCGCCACCCTGTTGCGGTGCAGGTGCAGGAGCAGATGCTGGTGTTGGAGCCGCCGCCGTCGTACTCAAGGTTGCAATCCCTGATCATCATCAAATCAGGATGTGTACGTGTGTAATCATATTCATCATTGAAGAAACGTAACTTATGATCCTTGCAAATACGTAATTGTTTATTTATGTATATTAAGAGTACTGACCGACTTCTCCGTAGCATGCGCTGGCGCAGGAGAGCTGGCAGATGACAGCCCAGCCGTTGCAGGCGGCGTTGCACTCGTTACGGCAGTTGCCCAGCGCCGGCCGTGGGGACGCCGCGAGCACCACCAAGCACAGCAGCGCCGCCGCCGCCGCCTGAACGCTCCTCTGCTTGGCCGCCATCGTCTCCGACGATCTTCTCTTCTCTCCACTGCACCACACGCACTTGCTTCTTGCAGGTACGCGCGCGCGCAGCAGAGAATTGAAGAGATCGAGGACGTACGGAGGAGAAAGGATGACGACGACGCCGGGCCGGGATCTGATGATGATGACCCATGCCATCTCCTCCTGCTTTTATATATACACACACGCATGCACGAATATATACATATATAGGCATATATGCATGCAGCCACAAACGAGATGGCTGGCAACGGTGGGTATATATTTGCACCCTCGCTCCTCGTCAGACGCTACCAACCTGCAAGTCCGCTCATAATAGCTCATACGCTATGTTCCATATATGCATGCACGGTGGTTCCATCTCGTGCTTGGTTCTTCCTTTTCTTTTCTCCTTATTAAGCTAGGACAATCTTGAGGAGGATCGTTTATAAACGACACTTTATTATGTTCATGCTGATCAATGGTGATTGGATACACATGTATTTGCTAATTTTGCATATAGGACCAGAACTGTTTGGGGTCAGATCGATTATCACTTAGGCGGTGTTTAGTTCCGGTAAAGAGAAAATGAAGTTTGGTGAAAATGTCACATCGGACATTGTAGTATACTGTAGCACTTTTCGTTTGTTTGTGGTAATTGTTGTCCTACCATGACCTAACTAGGCTCAAAAGATTCGTCTCGTCGTGTGTATCAAAACCATGTACTTAGTTTTTTTATTTACCCACATTTAATGTTCCATACATGAGGAGAGAGATTTAATGTGATTTGACGTGATAGGTGAATAGTGAAGTTTGGAGAGAGAAATTTTGTCTTTTGAAGGGAACTAAACAGGGTCTTATTAATAAACCGCAGCTATAACAACTTGATGAAGAGCTAGGTTGGGAGGTACGTCAATCAAGAGACGGATAGAATGCATATGTGCCAACATGGCCCGGCGGCAACTGATTCCTCTAATAATCCTCTACAAAGACTAAGTACCTACCAACCTAATATTTGTATCTGGATCATTTGATCTTAAATTCCTCCCTTCCACCACAACCACCACCTCATCAATCATCATCGATAAATTGCAAAAGACCTAATTAAGGTGCCCTCTGTTTATATGGTAACACAATACTGACGTCTATGATGTTGGCAGCACAACAAACAGAACAACAAGGACGTGCCTCAGGATTTTAGTAGCTATTTTTCTAGTAATAATAAGGCACCTTATTCTGTTATTCGCAAAAGAAAGGCACCTTATTTTGTTATACATACACAAACTCCCTTCGCACCACCACATACATGCGCCCCAAAGTCTAAATATGTGAGTTAATTTGTATGCCATTAATTAATTGGCTATTTTTGTTTTGATGTTGATTATTTATAGCAGATATGTGCTAATTGGAACAATTATTATATGATGTGTAGACAGTCCCATTTGATATGATGCACGGTGATTATTGTTGGTGTGTGTTTTATATACTAGCAAATATACCGTGCATTGATTTATATCATGCTATAACTTTAAACGTGATTCAAATTGCATGTCTAGTGCCATGTCCGATCCATCTCTATATCGGGAGGTACGATATGTGAGTGTCTGCGTGTTGCTATGGGTGATTTGCGCTACTCCGGACAACTCTAAAATATGAGATCGAATCAACTCGAGATGGTGAGGTGCAGCATGGGGGAACAGCGAGGTGAGTCGGAGAGGATACGCTGTGCGTGTGTGTGAGAAAAAAAAAAATCAGACCATCGAAATATGCCTCAATGCAAACTAAGAATGTTTGACCCATAAAGTCAAATTAGGCTTCAAGCCCGAAATGGACCAAGGAACAATCCAATCTTTAAAATAGGCAAAAAGTAGTCCTGTGCTAAAAAAAGGGTAAAAAGTAGTCCTCAATTTTTTGTTGAAATAAATTAAAGATAGGGAAAAAAGGAAGTTACTACAAGCCCACCTTTCACTTTCCAAACGAAATTGAGATGTCATGATCCCTTAGAAACAAATCTAGGAGACTTCCTCCGTCATCTATGTCATCATCAAATCCTTCACATCTTTTCACTAAAATGAATTGTTCTTGGCACGCATGGTCCTCGTTTAATAATCTGCTGCAAGCCACCAACTATGCGAAAAGACTGACATACCCTCTCCAATGCTAAGCGAGCCCTATCTTTCTACTTATTCTTGTTCATGCCAATATCTGTTTTAAGAGTGTTAACGTGTTATATAAATAATAATCTCTCTACTTTTTTCTTCTTCAACAATCTTATGATGTCCCAAACCAAATCCCTATCAACGTCTTCATCCTTGCTAAGGACCGAGCCAAATCGTAGTAATATTAGTTTTCATATATGAAAGTATAACAAGTGTTAGATTCACTTAGGCGCCCTGTTCGTTTGGCTGGTGGCTAGTGG
Organism: Echinochloa phyllopogon; assembly: GCA_033239725.1. NCBI lineage: Eukaryota > Viridiplantae > Streptophyta > Magnoliopsida > Poales > Poaceae > Echinochloa > Echinochloa phyllopogon. Next base: position 92,783 of record BTCW01000009.1, on the reverse strand, counting down.
CTGACGCTGTTTTTTGCTGAGAGAAAAACACTGCTGGCTGGTTGCTGGCTGGTGGCTGGCGCTGGTTTTCGTTGAGAGAAAAACATTGTTGACTCGCTGGAAACAATCCAAACGAACGGGGCGAGGAAGAAGAACCCCAATTAATTTACAATATCCACTGTCCGTAAATATATGTTAATACGTGCACTTGAAGTTATGTAACTTTATCATATATTGAGTATAGAGCCATGGTTATTTGTTGAAGACCATTTTCATAATTAATTATGTTTTAAAGAAATATTATTGCTTTCTTTTCTAAAAAAATTAAAAAGATTAATGGTCAAGGTTATACATTGGAGATAGGGTCCATGTCCAAAATGTCGTATATCTATGAATGGAAGGAGAAGTTATTTAACGTGTTATTGATATACTCCCTTCGTCCCATGAAGATTGCACGTGTTTTCAGACAAATTAGTGGAAGTGACAAATAACCATGATACCCCTTAATAATTGAAGGATTATATTAATTTGAGCTTTTTAGTTTATTGGTTTTGGTGGCCAACGCCTCGTGTTTTCAGAAGCAACATGCAGTTAATGATGCATATGAAAGAGTGTTGGTATTAAAAATATTATTTAGCGCCTTGTTTCTAAAGCAATGATGATGACTTGGCTGCCTAAATGGTAGGAGAACACTTTTTTATGAGATTTTTTTAAATTTTAGAAGTGCAGTTTTCATCGGATGGAGGGAGTATCTAGCAGTAGAATAAATCATGTGAAACTTCGTCCCCCGAGTTAAAATGGAAGAGTAACCCCCATGAACTAAAAGGAAATGTTTTATTTATTTTTTGTGCCATAAATAAAATGGTGCCCCAGCAGAGCTCTCTCAACCCCTTGTCTGGTTGTATGTCTGCAGTCTGCCCTGCACTCAGCCACCACCCACACTCTCAACCTCTTTCTCTGCCCCCACACTCCCCTGATTTCATTATTTATTTTTTATCTCTTCTTTTGTTCTTTGATTTGTACAAGATTTCTCCGATTGCTCATGTTCTTTCATCCCTTCCCGTTTCTATTGAAATTCTGCTCCTTACCAGCATTTTCCTCCTAATTCGATAGTCTTCTTTGGACTCTGGCTGGCATCCCTTTTGTCTTCTGATCCAAGCCGGCTGGAAGCCTGGAATCCTCCATCTCCTTCCAGCAAGATCTGATACCGAAGGGGAATCAACTACAACTGTTCTGCAATGAGGCCGGAGACGCGGCTTGAATCGGCAGTGTTCCAGCTCACCCCGACCCGCACCAGGTGAGCTACCGGATCTGCCCAAGAAACTCGCACCTGTTTCACTGTTTGAGCGATATTTTCCTCTGGTGATTTGGCCCTAGAACTTGGTTCTTCTCTTTTGTCTGTCGCCTGGCTGGATCAATAGCGTGTCGGTCCTCTGGTGTGTTGCCAAAAAATGGATGCTCGGGCATATGACAAAGCCTCCATCTTTGTTCCACTTGGGAAGCCGTGGCTTTTGCCTTTACCTCATATTTAGGCTTCACTATCTCAATGCTTTGTGTGGCGCGCCTAACCGCGGAGCTAGATCTGATGCGTTCATGATCTAAATTGTTTTCTGATCGAATGCCAGGGCCACAGCTTAGGCCATATCTGTTTCAGCCTGTAGTGAAAAGCCGCTTGCATTGCAGATTGTAGCAATCCACAGGCTACTTGTGGATTGCGCTTGTGGATTGCTACAGTCCATTGTGCAATGCTGCTTGTTTGTTTCACCTTGTGATTGTAAAAGCTACAATTCACAATCCCAAGCTGGCACAAATAGGACCTTACTGTTGTACGTGACGGTTAATGCTTCTGCCATTGTGGCACAGTACGAAAGCACATCATAATGATTTATTTCTCTTTTCCCCATCTTTTCTAGGTGTGATTTAGTTGTGCTGGCAAATGGAAGGAAGGAGAAGATAGCCTCTGGTTTGCTGAACCCATTCATCGCACATCTTAAGGTTGCGCAAGAGCAGATTGCCAAGGGAGGCTATTCCATCACACTTGAGCCGGATTCAGATAATGATGCGTCATGGTTTACTAGGGGCACGGTGGAGAGGTTGGTGCTCGGCTTCTCTCATGTTGGCACCCAATTTCATTTCACAGCATCAGGGGTGGCGATTTGCATTTTTCCTTTAGGTTATTGGGGTGGTGATTTGCACGGTTGGCCTTGGCAGGTTTGTTCGTTTTGTCAGTACTCCGGAGGTCCTGGAGCGGGTCACAACAATAGAGTCTGAGATATTGCAGATTGAGGATGCCATTGCTGTTCAGGGCAATGACACTCTTGGGTTGAGATCTGTAAGTAGACATCTGTGCAGGAAACTTGTGATCAACATAGTAATATAAAAAATGAGATGTTCTTATTTGCACTTCGTTAGGTGGAAGACCATAACGGGAAATCGGTGGACTGCATGGAAGGTGAAACACTGAAGCGCATTTCTTGTTTCTTTCATCATGATTTATAGAGCAAATGAGATAACCATGGAGCTCTTTGTTTGATCACCTAAGTACTTGGCAATGCTTATTTGTTACTGAGAAAAAAAAAGTTTCAGTATTTCCGTGGACAATGAAACTTGACAAATTACAATGCAGGCTATACTTCTTTAGAGTCTATTTGTTATATAGTTTGGTGCGATGTAGCATCAGGCACAGTTGTAATTTGATATAGATAGATAGCTTTAGTTTCAATGTACTAGGCTGTGCAAGAAAATGGAAATGTATACATTGGTTTATGCATGAGCAATCTTCACTGGTATCAATTGTGAAATTAATTGTTTTAGTTTTAGGTAGCTCACTGGAAGCTGTACGTCGTGCATTTTTAGGAAGAGATCACTCTATTCTGCTGCATTTTTAGGAAGAGATCACTCTATTCTGCTTTAAAAGTAGCTATTTGTTTCATGAAGGACGGATCTGATCTGCAACTTCATTTTGAGATGGCTCTTTTATTTTTTACGCCTTTTTTTCTGAATGCCCTTGACCCATCTGCATACAGGTAGTAAGACATATTTCGATCCTGATGCAGATATGGCACTTGTTCCCTATTCGGTAAAGTTGTACGGATAAAGCTGCCTTTTCTTTCTGCAAAAGAGTCATGGTATAAATGTCTAATCCTGAGATTCCTATTGTTGGCAGGCTGGCACACAGCCAACTCCACCACTGCAGAATAATGGTGCAACTCAGGAGGAGAATTCAAAGTACCTATATGTCTAAAACAGCCCTTTTTGTTTTCTGTAATGTGGTACTTTAAGGCTTTTCATGTATGGCAACAAAACTGATCTACATGGACAACACGTAATGTTTTAAATAGAACTAATCTTCACTTATCGAGTAACACAGGGACTTAACTCTGTCATAATCTTGGTGGCATGGTTGATGTGGAAACATAGAAATGGTTTTGTCTTTGAGGGTCGGCAACCTAATCTAAATGGCTTTCTGTCAGAGGTTAGAGAGGAATTTCGTATGTGGGAGCTGGCTGGGGCTCGAGGATTGGCTCACATCCTCGCCCAGTTGCCAACAGGATAGGCTTGCAGGCCGGTGTCCTCTAAGGTCATGTAGTCTTGTGTTTTGTCCTTAGTGTAATGTAGTTTGTGTGAGTTGGGATTGTTTTTTCAAACAATCCATGTAATGGTCCTGGGGGTGCTTTCACCCATTTTTCTTCTTAATATATAGATATGCAGCTCTCCTGCGTGTTTGAAAAAAAATTTAATGAAGAAATGTATTTACTTGTGATGTTATCATCATTCCATTTATGTACAATGTTTATTTTTTTTTAGATAAGGGAGAAACATCCAACCCCTACACACCAGTGTATATGGCCGTGATCTTTTTAATTTTTGGACGAGTTGTTTATATTTTTCTGGAGAAGCGTTCATCTGTATTGTTTTTTGCATGGTGAAGTTAACCGCATTATAGGACGCTGTTAATACAGTCATCTTATTGCACACTTTGTATTTTGTAGAGCTCAACTGCTCAGAGTGTTGGAGACTCGTAAAACGGTCTTACGTAAAGAGCAGGCTATGGCCTTTGCACGTGCTGTAGCAGCAGGGTTTGATATTGACAACTTGGTGTATTTGATCACTTTTGCAGAGAGTTTTGGCGCTTCTCGCTTGATGTAAGTATAGCCTTTTTTATGTCCAAAAAGTATTCTGCCTGCTGGGTTGGATATCTTAATTTTAGTATCCTGTAAATCTGCACATGACATTGGGACTGCTAATTTATCTGCATCTGGCGCTGTATTATACATATGCTCTGTTATCTTGGATTTTACTCATGTGGAAGTATAGTTTAAGAGCCAGGGCCCAGGAGGCTACTTTCCAAATATTGAAAATTGTTCAGAGAATCCAAATATTTGACTTATTGCAATATACAAGTAGCTTCAGCTATATGGCCTTATCAGCAGCTTACTGTATCACTGCCGAACTACACTATGAATGGTTGTTTCATAGACTGAGTACTGCCCTAGTGTTTTTTAAAGTGAAGTGCACTGGTGGACCCTAAGTATGTTCAGGGTATCATCTAGGTGCCTGAACTATTAATTTTGGTTTCATGTCCCTAAACTTTTTAAGTGTTTATGTTTCACTTGAGGTCCAAACCTCTTAATCGAAATTTGATGGCTTACATGGTATTCTGACTATGTGTCATCTTGAACACTAAATGTTGCACCCTCAAGTCAATGTCTCTCCACTCATATTTCTCGTGCAGTGGGTCTCATCAGAGTTTTTGTTTGTTTATTGGTGTCATGTTGGGGCTAGTAGGGATATAAATGATGGGCTGGCAAAATTAGGGTGGCCTGGATGCCATAGAGATGCCAACCTCAAGCGAAGCACCTAGCAAGTTCAGGCTGCAAATTAATAGTCTGGGGACCTAGATGACACTCACACCCTGAACAAGTTTAGAGACCACTGGTGCGAAAACTTACTGCTGCATGACCTCCTTGACTACGTTAAACATTGGGGACCTAGATGACACTCACACCCCCGAACAAGTTTAGAGACCGCCGGCGCAAACACTTTGCTTCTATATGACCTCCTCGACTAAGTTCCACAGTTGCCTGAAAGCAAATTTTCATTGCATTGACATCAAATCCTTTTATGCTAACCGCTTTGGTGTGCTTTCAATAAATAGGAAGGCATGTACCCAGTTCATTGGGTTGTGGAAGCAAAAACATGAAACAGGACAATGGATTGAAGTTGAACCTGAAGCAATGTCTGCACGCTCCGAATTTCCTCCATTTAATCCTTCTGGTATTATGTTTATGGGGGACAACATGAAGCAAACTATGGAAACAATGTCTGTTTCGAACGGAGATGCAAATGGCGAAGATGCTTCTAAAGCAGGTATATTTTGATGTCTTAACGCCCTCCAAGCGAATAAACTCATTACTGTTTGGTGCAATGACTGAACTTACATTCTAAAAACTCCTATTTTTCCCTGAGATTGGATAATTACTATCCAGGAACTTTTCTTTTGATGGATGCTGGATTTGCTAGTCATTCATTATGTGCACAACTGTCAACCAATTCCTTGAAGCTATTTGTCCGATGCTTGATTTTAAAACTTTTTTTTCCATTTAAGATGAATGAATAAAATGTCATTGGATCTTAGCAATAACTTGTGTTGCTTGACAGATCAGAGGACATCTCAGCACTCTGTAGCTCCCCATGAGTTCTTCCATGGTGGTCCATATCATTCAGCATATCCACCGTGGGCAATGCATCCGCCTTACTCTATGCAAGGCATGCCTTACTATCCTGGAATGAACCCTTATTATCCTCCCCCCTACCCCCCAATGGATGATACCAGACACCACCACTCAGAAAGGAGAGTATCAAAGAAACACTCCTCAAATAGCAAGGACTCAGAAACTTCAGATGATGAAAGTGAACAGAGCGGTTCAGAGAGGGAGACTTCTTATGAGCACAGGTCCCATAAAAAGGATAAAAGGACAGGCAAAAAGAAGCCCGGTGTGGTTGTCATACGAAACATAAATGTGACATCAAAAAAGCATGGATCATCGGAGAGTGGATCACAAACAGGTTCAGACGTAGTATCTGAGGACAGCGATGATCCGCACACCAAGTCCAGAAAGAAAAAGAATAAGAGCTCAAGTTCAAAGAAGAAAGATGCTAGAAAGATCATTCTTGAGCCTGCAGGTGAATATAATAATGATGAAATGTCGTATGGGCAAGATGGAGGCCAAGGGAACTGGAATGTCTTCCAAAGTTTCCTGCTAAGAGCTGATGAGAAGACAAGAGAGAATGATGCTGACCTATTCGCCAGTGAAAAAGAACCACCCCCAGCAAGGAGGAAGGAGAGCGCAAGCATTGATGATTCTATTCTCTTGGCAGAGCGAGATTCTGCTGGTGCCAATGAACCTAATACAATAGGTTTCAATGGAGAAAATGGGAGAATTAGGCCGCGGCAGATGCTGTCTAGTGATGAACTTATGATGTCAGGGGAAGGTGATGGCGTTGCTAGTGACGGGATAAAGGAGATTGAAGCTGATGCGAGATACAGAAGAGGAGCAAGTGATGATTTCATGATTTATGGACAGGAAAGTTCAATGGACAGAGGGAGTTCTTTAGATCCTCTTGCAGAAACACAGTACAAGAAAAAGGTGGAAAAAGGTGCGCGCAGCATGGCAGATGAATCCTTTATGATACCTCTTAGGCTCACCTCAGAGGATAATCTTGGACCAGAAAGCCGTCCTGTCATTGACATAGATGTTGAGCTTCCCTCAACTGTTAAAAAGATATCAGATGCTAAAGCTGGTGGTCAGCTTTTCTATGAGCCAGATGAGTTGATGCCAGAGCGTGGATGTGAAGACATTTCATTTGGATATGATCCAGCAATGGATTATAACAGTCAGATGCAGAGCCAACCTGCTACCATGGTTCAAAATGCACATGTGGAAGAGGCAGCGTTGAGCAATGTGGATGAAGTGAAGAAGCCAGAGAAAGATAAGAGGCTAAGAAGTTCACAGGAGAGTTTGGATAAACGAAGGAAAGATGCGTCAGTGAGAAGATTGTCATCGTCAAAAGGCCCAATGACTGATGCACAGAAACGTGCACAAAACTTGCGAGCATATAAAGCAGACCTTCAAAAGGCAAAGAAAGAACAGGTATTGGTGCATTACTTTTTATATCTATTAACCCTATTTTGTGAATTCTGTCTTACATACCTCTGCATGACAATATTTGATGCTCCTTGCCCACCAAGCATTTGTTCTTTTGACCTTGGTCATGTTTTGTATAAGTTTAAATTTTCAGATATGATGTTCTCTTATTAGCTTGTAAAAATAGTGTTTGGTATGTAAGAAGACAATTAGATGTGTCGCCACCTAATAAATGCAGTTTAGGAAAAGTTGTATACTAAGAGTCACCTAAACGGTAAACATTCGGTCACATATCACTTAGCCAATTATCGGCAAAATGGCTGTTTGGTCAGGAGCACTGCCTAAATGGCTGAACTGCCATTTAGATGAACAAGACAAGTGATCTAACATGAAAAATAAGTCAAATTGGTGTAGTGATTCTTGTCCTGTCCGTTCTTATAATGGAGCTTTATATATTGATAAAATTAGTCTAATCTGACAAGTTTGGTTGTCAGTGCTAGATTTCTAATAATTTGCAACATTGAATTGGCATTTTTTTTCGCATTTCCAGGAAGAGGAACAGATCAAGCGGCTTGAAAAGATTAAGCTAGAAAGGCAAAAGAGAATTGCTGCAAGAAGCAACACTTCCAGTGCATCAACCACACCACAGCAGCCCAAAGTGAAACCTGCTCCCAAGGTTTCTCCCAGTACTCACAAGAGCTCAAAGTTCAGCGACGCAGAGCCTGCATCCTCTTCACCTCTCAGAAAATTTCCTGCCAGAACTACACCAGGGACTGATCCCCCCAAAACAGCAAAAGCAAGCCAACTAAATGATAATAAAAATGCAGTTAGTAAGTCAACGTCATTGTTGACAGATATGAAGGAGAAAAGTGGGAGAGCCGGATCATCCAGTGAGCGATTGAAAAAACTTGCTGAACCTAAAACCAGCGGTTTGACTGACCATTCTCCTAATTCCATGTCAGCAAGCGTGAATCACCCACGGAGAAGAAGCATGCCACAGGATACCCAGACAAAGAAAATTTCAGCTATAATGCAGCTTGACCAGAGTAAATCAGCAACACTACCAGAACTAAAAGTCAAATCCCCACAAGCTCCTGCTCTTGTGAAAAATGCAGTAGTTGCCAAAGAAAAGAAAGAGGTTTCGCCTGGAGATAAAGCTCCTACAACAGAATCTGCTGGTGTGAAGAAAACTAGCGGTAGCATCTCAAGGATGAACAGCAGCGACGATAGCGTGGTGGTTGAGAAGACTGTTGTGATGCTTGAAAATGAGGTGGTTTCAACACCTCCGGTCATTCCACATTCTGGAACAAATGCAGCAAATGGAACTTCTAGTGATGACAGGACAGAGAAGCCCATTCCAGAATTGGAGTCTACTGCCATCAGGGGTCCATCTTCTCCACTTATTCTTCTGGACTCTGAGAGCCCTGTCGCCAATAGACCTGATGACCAGGGGAATGCATATGAGGTGTGGTCTTTACGATGTTCTTTTCAGTTCTCATCCACGTCTTTGTTCATCATGATCTGTCCCATTGTTTCTTTGCATAATATTTCTGATTTGGTATGCATGCGTTCTTCAATCAAAAGGCTAAATTTGCTCCTTTAGTATTAAATTGGAGGTGTCTTTTTATGATGGAATTGTTATTTGATTATGGATCCTGTTGTGACTAGGTGGTGACTGATTGTCGAAAGGATGAACCTGAGAGGCCAGCCTTGGCAGCTGTGGAGAAACCCTACCAGGCCCCTTTTGCTAGGGTGACATCGCTGGAGAATGCTTCCAACTACGGTCCATTGCCTGTGCAAGAATCTGAATCCCCAGTGCATGCCGATAGCATTAAGGCTCGAGTGCCTGAGCCTGTGTACACAGTTTCAGTTGAGGGCAATGAGGTAAATGAAAAATACCGAAGCAAAGAGCCAAAAGGCATCAGGAAACTTTTGAAATTTGGCAGGAAAAGCCATGCTTCATCCTTGACTGAGGGTGCAATGGATTCGGATGCATCATCAGTTGACGAAGCCCCAGCTAGAGATGGTATGTGGTCTGTCCCAAACGTTAACTTATATATGAAATATAAGGTTGTTTGCATGGTTATGCTAATATTGTTTAAGAAGAACAATAGGAAAAGAATATATGAAAACATTTTCATCGCTTATGCCATTGTCAAGAATGCTCATCATCTTGCTGTGCTTAATGTTTCAGGATCGATGCTGAAGAATCTCATTTCACAAGAGGACTCTGGTACTTCTAAAGGTCATTATAAATAGCACAAGCACAATTTGTCTTTTGAATGTATTTTTCATAATCATATGCATCACTCAAATATTGTCACCAGTAAAATATTTTGTTAAATGAAATTTGAGTTTATTTCCAGAACTTGTTCGTGGCATGCTCACTACTTGTTTACTGCTGCAGCTTCTCGGTCGTTCTCCTTGCTGTCACCATTCCGCAGCAAGCACAAGGTGATTGTACTGTGAACATGGATGAGCGGCAGTTGGGAGGAATAGCACAGTACAGTACATACTTTTGGTGATGAGTTTGGAACACCTTTGGTTTTCCTTCTAGTATATATATACGTATACGTGCATACGATATGGTGGCCTTGTCTGTAAAGAGCCGTGTGAAGCTTATGTATGATGGATGGTTGGTTGGTTGTTGTATTTGCTCATTCTATATTAATTGCTTTGTACTTGTACCCAAACTATTTGTATTTATATGCATGATGGTACTCCAGCTGCACTACAGATCTTGTATGATTGTGAAAGGAATATATGCAAGCCTGCCAGGAGATTTATTGATTTATAAAACCAAAGTAAGTCGTATAAATAAACAGCAGTGTCTGGCCGCCGTAGTTTAGGCGCAAGGGTTGTGGCGTGGGGTTGCGAACTTTTTTTAAGATAAAGAGTTGAAGGATACAAAAGGCAAAGAATACTAGGAAGTTCATAAAACGAGAGTGCAAATAAAATATTAATCCTTAAACTAAAAGACTATCCCAAAACTGTTGCGCCCATCAATAAGTGAGAATTCGGCTTTTGTCCCTCCGTATGACCCAACTACTTAAAAGGATTTACTGACACGTGTAGGAAGTGTAATGCCAAAGACTGTTGGGGATTGCCGGAGAAATTTTGGATAACAACAATTGAACAAAAGATGGTCAATGGTTTCAATAAAACTACCAGAACTGTGGTATTTGTTTTCATTGGAGGTTTTCCTAGCTAAGTTGTTTTTAGTTGAATAATCTCTTTCTTCAAGTACCACATAAAAACCTTATAATCTTTAAATATAATTTAGTCTGTCAAATTTTCTGAGTGACTCTTGCCCCACTATTAATAAGGTACTTATGGCTGTGTTTCACAACTGCAGGAGAAAAATTCTCCCAAGAGAATCTTGCATGCATGAGTACTAAACGAAGTCTATTTGCAAAACCCTTGTAGGGATGGGTGCAACTTTACGCGACGAATCTAATGAGCCTAATTAGTCCATGATTTGATACAGTAATGCTACAGTAACCATCCTCTAATGATGCGGTCAAAGACCTGATAGGTCTCGCGAAATAGTGCAATGCTGTGAAGATAGTTTTGTAAACTAACTTATTTAATACCCGCAATTATTGGTCAAAGGACGACCTATAAAACATATATGTTCATGCAACCAACCAAACTACGTCAGCCCATACAAGCAAGCAAGCAAACAAACACCATCGGGATATATATGCGATGCAATGCAGGTCTACTATAGCGCGTGCCATGTACGTGTTGTCTCCAATCAACCAACTAAAACAACGGCATAGTATCAAATAAAAAACAAACTAAAACAACGGCCAGTCGTCGAGCAGTCAGCAACGATCTCGCTGTTGGTGGCCGCCAGCCGGCGTAAATAATCCATCACGGTAGACATGCCATTTCAAGTATCTCTGGTGGCCTGGCAGGAGAGGCCGCAGCCGAGGGGCGGCCTTGCAGTCGGAGCAGCAGCAGCCGCCCAGCTCCTCCGCACACCAGCCGCAGCACCTGCATGAATTATATTGCGCATGCATGCAATGCAATCGTCAGCTCCAACAAGACGTACGGATGGAGAGATGATGACACAGATTTCATACAGGTAAAGGCGGTTGCAGTCGATGTTGGCACAGTTGCGGTGGCGTAGCTCCACCACCTCCGATCCGCACGCGTAGCAGCGTCCCACCCATTTCTTCTCCTTGTCAACAACAGCAGCAGCAGCAGCTCCTGAGGGTGGCCTGAATGTCGCCGGCGGCAGCGATAGCCGGCCATCGAAGACGAACAGGTTCCCAACCCACCCCGCAGGCCCCTCCGCCTTGAGATAGTTAGACACTCCTCCCTCCAGTGTATACAGATTCCGAAAGCCCTTCTTCCTGCACAACAATGCAGTCAGCTTCTCTGCTAGCTTGTGCAATGCTAGTGACAGAAGCCCAGAGCTCATCTTTAGTTATTATTACCTGAGAATTGCTGAATATACGTCACATCTTATCCCGCCGGTGCAGTACATTAGTATATCTGTCTTCTCTTTGTCTGCGCCATTCAGAGGATCCGAAGGATCCTCCTCCATCTTTAAACCACCAAGTACTATGTTTAATTAACAGTTGCAAAAACACAGACAGTAGGTACAGTTAATATCATTACCTCTCCCGAGAGCCCGAAGGAAGTGCTTCTGAAGCAGTCCACGTTAGGCCGCTGAGCACCTTCGAAATGCCCAACATCCCATTCATAGTCTGATCCAAGACAACAAGAGGGAACAGATATATACATCATTACAAGTTTGAAGTCAAATTCCACAATCAGATAGAATAGAAGAATGATGATGGCCACTGCCACTGCTTAGCACTTGTCCTAGCCTTTTTACACTGTGAGCACAACTGGAAGACACTGATTTGCCATTCCAAAGAGGGAACAAAGTGCGTGTATATATTGAGCGGGAATGTTGTGCTTCTATCTATGTGCAGTGTAAAAGTACTTCACCATTCCTGACATCAAGCAGCAGAAGCTTCCTTCCAGATATTTTACTTGAGGACACATCAAGGCATGCCCTAGCTTCAAGTCTTTCCTTCCACTTTGATGGAGTCAATGGCGTTGCACGTATGCTAGGGTCCAGCAGTGGAAGATGCCAACTCCCTCCTTCTAACTGGAAATTTTGTTTCAAACAAGATGTCGTAAGTCCTAACTAAAATTCTGGACCGAAAATTAAAAAAAATGATAGTATCGAAACAATCGACATGTGAGCAGCCAAGAGGAGGCGGTGAGGCTGAAGGCAGATAGCTCAAATTTTGGCTAAGGATGACAATGATGGTATGGCAGGCTCCAGATAGTGAAATACTGCTATAAAAACCACATATTTAGCATATAACGCGTCATTTCAACTCCAGAACTTGAAAAGAGCAGGAGCAGTCGTCACCTAACAACTGCTAACATGTAAACATGTACAGGCACCGAATTTCTTGTCTAAATTAACATTCAACAAACAAACTGGACATTGCTGGTCAAGATCAAACTAATGGGTAATTTCGTGACGTATTATTTTTTTTTTCTAGACTGAAGTTCCATCAGAAAGCAAGTTAGGAATACATCAGAAGAGGGAACAGCTCAGACTAGTTCTGACAGAAATCAGTAAGATAACAAAGGTAGTTCCTCATCAGTGAAGTTGTAACAACATGAGAGGGAGCTGGGGGCAGAAAAACAAGGAACTAAGCTGGGATTGAGCCCTGAGCAGTCGGCTAGCAATTTCTCCTATTGAAGTGCATACATTTGCTCAAAATTTATTATCTGGACCCCTGACTATGTAAGCATCCACCATTTTGGCTCTGCAGTGGAGCCAATCCGATGCTACTGAACATTGTAGTTTTTTTTTCGAAAACGCAGGAGAGCTGCGCTTCTTTGTATTAGAGAGAACATTGTAGTTACTGTGCTACAAAAAACAGAGATCGCTTACCTGAACAAATGATGGCTTGTACCGCAGTTTCAATCGAGGAAAGGCATGCCCGGTTAAAGCTGGTGAGGTTTGAACAAGCATGTCACAAAACCGATGGTCTTTTTTAACCCAGTCTGCGTATGCCACTGCATCTTTGCGTGGACCACTGTACTGCGGCAGTAGCAAAATTCAGAATAAAACTTAAGGAAAACTATCACTGCATTGGCATGCATTAGTCTAACCACTTAATACAGTTAACAAGATACTTTAAATTTCGATATCATATCTTTTTTTTCTCGAACCACGTAGGAGAACTGCGTGTCATTTCACATTAAGGTAGAATTTTTCGATATCATATCATAACAGGTGAGTCTTCTATGCAGTACTGCTGCTTCAATACTGCCCCAAGTGGACAATTGCTTGTGCCTAGTGTTGTTTCCAGAAAGACAATACTAGCCAGAGTAGGCGACTGGCGCCCATGCCCACATAACCGGAGCAATGAGCAATATTGCGACTCTCAGCGCTCCCTGTATGCTTTTATTCTGGGGAGCAGAAGTTTTGTGTTACCTGAGCATTGATTCCCTGCTCATTCAAGTAAATGCGACCATGTATGTCGCGTCCCTGATACATATAAGAAGAACAGAAACGCAGCGCGTGAGTATAACAGCGGCATATAAAATTGGAAAAAAAAGACACGTTAACATGAGACGGAGGCAAGCAGGAAGGAAGAAGAACCTGGAGGAAGTGGAGGTGGCTGGCGACCTCAGCGCGGGGGTCCTCCAAGGGCACGAATTTGTAGAAGGTCACCACGACGAATCGGGCGTCGTCGTCGTCCTCCTCCTCCTCCTCCTCCTCCGGCGGAACGAAATCTGGCACTGCAAGCGCAACGGCATGTGTGCCGATGCGGCAACCGGGAGCGGGAAAAAAGGAGCCGAGGCGGGCATGGCGCGGCGAGCAGGAGAGGCTGGGGTGGCGAGCCGGGGCGGGGAGAGGCCGGAGGAGGTGCGCGAGAAGGCCGTGGCAGTTATGGTGGACGGCGGACGCCATCGCTTTCACGCTATCCTCACAACGACCGTATCCACGTTGGAGTTGAGCGCCTGCAGTATTTTTACCCTAAAAAACATAAGCGCAAAATGAGACTGCTCTGGTATCGGTAGAGTAGATCGTACATAAATAATTGATCCAACGGCTAACCTTTAGAGTCGTATAGCCTTTTCATTATTATATTACATGTTCATACAAGTTATATACGGTTATATATAAAGTTCTACTCAAACTAGTCAACTTATACTCTAACATTTTGTCTCAGTGGTAAAGCTAATGACTGAATTTGAAATCTTGTAGTTTCATCATCTTTTTCGCTTTGTTATCATCAAATATGTTTCCGCTCTGGTTCTAGATAATGGCTCTGTGTGAAAGGGTCTCTAGCCTAGTGGTTAGAGCACCTGAGTAGCACCCTGCAGACCCAGGTTCAACTCCCTGTGGGAGCGAATTAACTGGGTTTGAAATAAAGAAAATAAAAAAGGTAGGGGCTTCCCCTACTGACTCCGGTCAAAAAAAAAAGATAATGGCTCCATCCCATTGGTGCCGTCTAATAGATAGTCTCGTATAGTGACACGTAAATTTAAGACAATTTATCAGACAACCAATATAATAGATTGTTGTTTTAATTGTCTCATAGTAATATAAAATTCTTTAATTATAAAAAAATAAAGAAATATTATTGGTTGCATGGCAACAAAACTTATAATTATATTACATGTTCATACAAGTTATATACATTTATATATAGAGTTCTACTCAAACTAGTCAACTTATACTCTAATATTTTGTCTCAATGGTAAAGAGAATGACTGAATTTGAAATCTTGTAGTTTCATCATCTTTTTCGCTTTGCTATCATCAAATATGTTTCTGCTCTGGTCCTAGATAATGGCTCCGTTCCATTTGTGCCGTCTAATAGCCAGTCTCATATAGCGACACGTAATTTTAAGACAATTTATCAGACAACCAATACAATAGATTGTTGTTTTAATTGTCTCATAGTAATATAAAATTCTTTAATTGTAGAAAAATAAAGAAATATTATTGGTTGCATGGCAACAAAACTTATACAATGATGGAGGAGTTGATTCATAGTCCTAAAATTTAGCTCATAAGGCAGTTGTTTCGCAAAGCAACGATCTCATTCTCTCACTTCGCTCTCTCTCCTCCACATCAGCAAAAATCGTACGTGGCACTGTATGAGACGACATATCAGACCACTGTCGTGTACCAATCTATCTGCCCTTATGGTATCGTCCCTTATCATTTCTTTATTCTGTCTCGCAGTCATAGCGGGAGTGTTATAGATATTTTATTAGTGTTTGTAGTTCATATCACTGTAATATTTTTTCTGTTCAACATATATTTTTAGGAGAGCTTGTGTTAATCATGGTTATTAGTTTAACTCTGTAGATTCTTTTGGTGTGGTGAGATCGCAAGTAGGTCGCTGATTACCATTGCGTAGTAGTAGTATGCAAGAAAGAAAATGTTTAGCGAGTGCGTAGCTGTTTAATTTGTGATGCTTAGAACATATGTTTTGATATTGCTTGTTTTGCATATAATTTTGGTTAAATTTAGAGAAATTTTACTTATGATAAACTAAAATGAGTGGTTTAGAAATGGGAGTACAAGATATAGGTTTGATAGGCCGTGACACTCAGCTTAGGGATAACTCGAAAAAGGTAAGAGAGAACTAGCCAGTTGAGAAGACAACGAGACGAGATAAGATTCTTAGGTATTTTATCTACTCGGGTCACTAGAATAAAGAGATACAACAACGGTAGAACAATGCCTATAGATCAAGTATAACTCTATTGTCTCAGCGTCGAGACACGGGACCAAAGATCGCATAAAGAGATGAGAAGGGCGTCATATACTCCCTATTGGTAGCCCTACAATCCGAAACTAACGTAGTGGAATACATAGACCGATAGAGCTATCACTAGCTACCACAACTATGCGTTGAATTAGGTGCACTCAAAATCATCCTCAAGTATAGAAATCACGCCTACACTAGTCGGGTTCTACTTATTGCCCTAGAAAGAGTAAACAATGCTGCCAATGCCTAGGTGACAATTCACTCAAGCAATTGACCAGGATCGAAGAGACCGGCCAAGACAAGGACTTAAGAGAACCAGTAGAACTAAATCTACAACTATTACACTCTAATCACGATATATAGCAACTAGAATAAAGTAGAGGTTGAATATAAATGACTAAAAAAGATAAAGATAATATATTGATAATTGAAAGTCTTACAAAATAAAAAGTAAAATATACTAGAGCTTATACCAGAGTTTCTGAAGATGCCTCCGAAAGCTCGAGACAAAGCTCGACTTGACTCTAACTCCCGATTAAACTATTCTAAATATATAAAATAAAGTGAATGAGAGAGCTTAGCTTGGTGTCTCATGAAATAGAGGAGGACACCTCTATTTATAAATGGATGAAGACGCCAAGTTGGAGCACTGGTCAAGGCACCTAAAGGCGGTGGTGTCTGGACAGTTCGGCTGAACCGTCCCTGTTCTACCGTCTCATCACCCACGTCTCATATTTACTCTGGATGGAGGTTTGCATGTCGGGTCTACACGTGGGGATTGGCTTTAGTCGAATTGGGCCACTTTGGCCGAAGTGGGCTTGACCCTCCGTTGCCATCCGATCCACCGTCATTGCTTCAGGGACGTTCAGAATTGTTAACAACCGGCTGGGTTTGGTCGGCTTGTGTTTCTTTGCCCCGGATTGATCACGTCAGTGATCTGTGTGACCTCGCTCGGTCGTCACTTGATCATGCTGACGTGAAACATGCATTGTACCTTCCCTAGTTTTTATGTATGGGACAGTGCCACATATGAATTGGCTAAGGGGTGGATGGATCGAATTGGCCATTTTTTTCCTCCCCCACGCTCCATGTTTCTCAATTATGTACATACACATCACATATTCATCAATACACATCACATATTCATCAAAACTCATAGAATAACTCAAACCTAAGTGCAGTAATTGAATCATATAACCTCATTTATTTTTAAGAATTGGTGGTCGCAATCGTGTCGTAATGATCGCCGACACCCGTCGGGTTTATATATTGTAAGAGTACATTGAATACATAGGAAAAGTAAATAACCACAAAACATATATTTAGTAGCATGGGAAAGAAAGAGATGAGTTCATTTTGGGCCATCTAAATTTAGATGTGGGCTAAAAAATAAATTTATTTCACGATATATGACCGGATCTAAAAAATTCCATGGGTTCATGAGTTTGGGTTATATGTTTTATTTTCAGACCTAGATAAATCCGATGGGTTGACATTTTATTCGTTAACAACTCCACGGTTAAAAAAAACTTGCAGTCCAATGGTAGGACGGTCTAGTGGGACGCTATCCACCAGGGTTTAAATCATGGTGCTCGCAATTTTTCTTGGGATTTTCTCAGGATTTTACCGGTGCTATAAGTTAAGTGGTAAGCGGCGTTCCCGTCGACAACGAGGCGTCAATGGTGACTTCAGGATCTCCAGATCTGCCGGGTGCTCAACAGAGATAAGATTGCGTACGTGTATTCATAGGAGTGAGTGTGCGTCCGTGTGTGAGTGTATGCGTTGTTTATTTTTTTTAAAAGAAAAACCGGCTATGCCGCGGTACAACAAAAAGCCACATTTGCCAGCCGCAGCCGTGTAGGGCCATCATCGCCCATCGTGAGGGTACTAGCGGCTTTCATTTGCTCTCCACTCCAATCTCTGATCTGATGAATGAAAGTCTGGTCGCTGGTCGGAGCTGCGCCGCACCACAAGCCGGAGTAGGGGGCATCGATTCTGCCGCCACCGCCGCTTCTTCTTCTTCTTCCCATAGCATAGCTTGCGAGGCCGTGGATTGGGTCTCTCATCCCTTGTCCCTGCCCCCCTTCCGCTGTGAAGGAAATGGGGATAGGGGATCGTGTTGACTTTCTGGAGTGGCTGGGCCCGGACACCTCCACCATCGTCTTCACGCTGCTCGATCACCCCGCCGACCTCGCCCGCGCCTCCGCCGTCTCCCGCTCATGGCGCACCTTCGGTCTGCCCTCTTTCCATCCTCACTTCGGTCCCACTCTTATCATTATTAATTAGGGTTGGTTCAGATTGGATTCACTCTAATGCATCTCGTAGTGACAGAGACTGTACTAGAATTCGTTCGCTACCTTGGTTTTGGTTTTTAGTCCCAACGTCGCTTGGTGCTCCATAATGGAATCATGATTGAATTGCTTGTTACGAGGATTGAGGAGCAGCAACATTCTCCCTCTGTTGTTGCATGCTCCTCAGTCTTTGTTATTATTTTTGTTCACTAATTTTCCACTCTTCCTGTTTTGTGTCGTATCGTATGATGCCATACGAATTGGACCAACGCCAGTTTGCTTCCTCTACCTCCATACATGCACGCATTCATTTTTAGATCCAAAATAATAATGATAATAATTCAGTCTCATCTCTCATCCAGTCATCGCAAATCAGTTCAGCAAGATTCAGTGCCTGCGGTTTTGTCCCGAGGTCTCCAACTTCACCAGTATTGAAGCAAGCAGTTCCCGCAGTGATGTAATGGAAGATGTTGGATCAAGTGCTGCTGCTGAGTGGGAGAACCAGAAGAGAGATCACAGGGTTTATATGCATCTTAGTCATTCTCTGCTCGCACCTTACAGTAGCAGGGACTGTATCATTCGGTGCATAGGTGCATCGAGCACTGACAATTTTCCACAAGAGAGCATAGAAAATACCCTTGAACCAGTTGATCATGTGGAGATGAGGCCATCTTATTGGTCCAGCGGGGGCCAAAGGGATCCTACTTTCCCCGAATGCCTCATATACATGCTTCACTCAGATCTTTGCCTCATTGATGAAATCAAGATACAGCCATTCAAAGGTTTGTGTGTGCTAACACTTCCCTTTTGCATGCCAAAAGGCACCTGTTGCTAATATTTTTCACAAATGCAGCATTTTTCCAGTACGGCGACCCAATATACTCGTCGCCGTATGTTCGGTTCCGGATGGGCTATCCAAAGTTGCCTTTGTGTCCTGAACAGCTTGTATCCGATGAGAAGGAAGGTCAGCTGACTGCTGATGACAACTATATCTGGACTTACACATCTCCGGAGTTTCCAATGATGCAGGTGTTTAATATATTTTGTTCCTTTTTCATATGTATTCCTTTTCTTCTTTGAGTGTGATTTCGTGCGGCAATATTGTAGTAACAAATTTTAGATTTTTATAGATCAAGAATGCTGTCTGAAAGATTGACAGAGGGTATTAATAGGTTTAGTGTTTGCGGTCGCATTATTTAAATCTGTTGGTGAAAGGACGTGCTCTTTTCTGTTGCAGGAAAATGTCTCACAATCCTTTAAGCTTCCACACGCTATTCTATGCATCGGTGGGGTGGCGAAGATTGAGCTTCTCGGGCGGATTCAGAAACAGGCAATAGATGGTCTTTACTACATATGGTGAGTGGCATTCACTTTGTGATCACTTGTATTTCATGCATATGGTGAGCGGTATTTGCTTTTTTACAGTGTGTCCCATGTCCAAATATTGGGGAATCCGTTGTCACGAAAGCTAGCAGTGGCACCTTGTGAAAATGCTGTAGTCCTCAAGTACCATCCAGAACCTCGAAGAAGCAATGCACGTTGCTCTGATCTGGGGGGAGACGGTAAGCACAGCCCCTCTAAATGGCAGAACTTTGCAACGAGAATCTGGCAGTCAGGCACTGGCCGAGGAATTGGGTGGAACCAAGCGCTGCTGAGCAGGCTGCTGTTCGGACCTCCATTGCAGCTCGTGGAGGGAGACGGTGATATATCAGAGGTGGAGGACGATGAGGGGGAGGCGGCTTGACAAGCACTTCTCAAATAATGACCGCTCTGTTTGATTTAGCATCTAGTTTTTCGTCTTGTGAGGAACAAGAGTCTGTAACAGAGAACATTTGTTGAATTCTTTCGTATCTACCAGTATACCACTGCTGCTTCAGCTGACGATGAACAAGGCAAGGATGGCGACTATGCGCGATTATGGCGAACAACGTTACATGATATGCTGTTTTGTGATTTTGTTGTTGACGGGATGTTGGATGTTTTACTTGTCAGTCGGTATTGGTAAAGCCCCGCCCCAGGTTGTGGCACTAGTGTTTTTTTTTCCTGCCATTCTTTGAGGAGGGGTCACGTTTAAGTTTTACTTTTTTTTTAGAAAATGGAATTGTCTTCGGCCTCTGCAATCGTTTAAGTTTTACCTACCGGCTTGTTCGGTTAGTCCAGATTGCACCGGGAATAGTTCCAGCTCATGAAAAACTAGTATAAATTGAGTAACCAATCCGATCAGGAATTTTTCTAGGCCACCAATCCGTGGGAACCGAACAGGCCCCTTATGTGTCAAGGGCCCTAGTAGGATGTAATCCGACGTGCAGGAATCCGACTCTTCCGCCGGCAATCGAAACGGGAGGCAGGTTGGCAGTCCCGTCGGAGAGGAAGGAGAAAGGGTTAGGGCTTGTTCGGTTGCTCAGGTTTCAAACCAGGTTTTGATTTAATCCAGACACGGAATGAGTGATTCCGTTTGTGTCACTGAATCCACGTTGGACTTCTGGATTAAATCCCCTGCCCCTGATAACATGTTCGGTTGGCAGGATTCCAGGTAGGGAATTAGGCAGGGGATATTTCAGCAGTCAGAAAAAAAAGTGCACAGTATTCTTTTACCAACATCGCTGCCAAGCATTCTGACTTTGTTGTTGAACACAATCTAGTCCCAAAACTGCTGGAACATAAATAATACAGAGTAAGCTAGAAATATAGAATCAAGTCCCAAAATATCCAAGGAGAAAAATTCATGTTCGGTTTGCTAAATTGAACTAAACTAGGATCAACATGGCACCAAAACTGAAAACAGAAGTTCTACACAGAAGTTATTACACTTCTACGGTGGCATCAAATCAAGTCCAAGCCTCTTCTCCAGCAAACTTCCACGCAGCTGAGAACTGAAACCATAGAAAGAAGAAAGCTTCAGTTTTATACAGAGGCATTCAATCAATTAGTAACAGAAAACATATAAATCACATCAGATCAGAACTGAAGTGCTCTCATGTGCAGAGAAATCCAGAAATTTCAATCACTAATCCACACCTAGTGATACAATTAAGCGCAATGTAACCCATAAAATGGATAAGCTAATATCACCATATGACGCTCTACTGCCTCAAGCATCTCCCATGTCTCATCAGTAATGCTAAAATTAGCCAAGAACCACACTATCAACACATAGAGTCGAAGAACAATTTCACATACAGATCGACTCAAAGAAACGATGGTGATTGCCATCAGGGGATCACCGAAACGCCGACTGTTTGTACAAGCAGGCATTTCCTATACACACAGGCCTAACAACAGCACTCCCTAACAACAGAGTGAAAAGCAGCAACCCTACAGTTGCCGAGTTAGCAGAAAAGTTAAGCACGCGTACTAGCTAAAATGTTCTCAACTGCCCTGAAGGATAGAAGTGCAGAAGCCCCCTCCTGGATTGAGTAGATACCCCTGAGATCACTCAATCCACGTTGTGTTTGATTCCTTCTATTAGTACCAATCCCCTCCCTTTTTTCCTTGTTCGGTTTGCTAGGCAGGGATTAGAATTAACAGCTGAACTCAAGGCGCTCAAATTACCATGCAAAGCAAGTTCTATATTTGTTCCACAATATGACAACACTGAAAATTTATATATGGTGACAGAAACTGGCGGATCTGATATGAACCATATCTGACCAACAATCTGAAACTTTGCCCACTGTACTGTGCTAACTTAACAGAAACTCTCAAATGGAAAAAATACAAAGCAAACAGAAAAGAACTGATCACAACAGTTCATGATTAACATTCACTGGCATGTACTGGTCGCAAAGCACCATGGTTTCTGTCATACTTGCATAAATCTATGCTTCAAACTCTAGGTGAATCTGCATCAAATGAAACATTTTCGAACAAATCAGAATCAGAATGCTTAAACATGCCAGTGAACTATATAAATGGGATGGACATGACCAACAGCAAATCAGAATGCTTAAACATTTTCGAAGCATATGAACTGAATGCACCACAATATTCACATCATAAAATGAGAATTTTCTAGAATCTTGTTTTCATCAGAAATTCAAGGTGCTCAAAAGAAACAGTTCTTCTTTTTTGCCTTGTAAAAAGTACAAAACTTTAAGTGTCACGAAGACAGAGATATTTGGCACGTGAACAATATTTCAATTGAAAACAATAAAACTGCATATTGAGAGAGAATCTAAAGGAGCAGATTAAAACAAGCATCAGCTATGCAATGCTACCTTTCAAGTCAAATTATATATTACTTTGTCCGCAATCATGCCAGCAGACAGGACAAGCTGGGGGGATATAAGGCTGTGTCCAGGTGGATTTCATTTGCCAGGTGAGGTTTTGAATTTTAAATCCCGGAAATCACGGTCTGGCGATCGCCAGGCGATCGCGGCCACCACCCGCCGGTACCCGTCGGCTCCAACGCCGGCGGGTCCTGCCGGCCTTGGCGAAGGTTCGCCACACCTTTCTGTGTCCGTAGCATCCTGCCTTCCATCCATGGATCACTGATGGCCTCCGTGGAGCGGGAGGGTCGCCGGTGGCGGGGGTGCTCCGACCCCCTTGCTGACCGGCGCGACGGGGCCAGGTTCTGGTACGGTGAGGAGGACTCCGGATCAGATGACGATGGCGATCCATCCTCGGCTGGGGGCTCCACAACTGGCGAACCTCCTCCACAATCAACCCCCTGTAGCAGGTACGAGCTCAGCAATCAATCTTTGTCTTCTCCATTTCACTGCAGCCGGTCCGACAAAAGCGTTCAATCACTGCTAGCAATCACACTTTCACCCGAGCGTGCAATCAAAGGCCGTCGTCGACGTCTCACATTGGCCTCTTCGTGATCAATACCCACAATTGTATAACATAGCTCGCAAAAAACAGGATACGGTGGCGGACGTGCTCAACACAACGATCCCGGAAATATCCTGGCGTCGAGATTTGATTGGTCCTAAATTGGTAATGTGGAATAACCTAGTGGCACGATTGGGAAACATAGAACTCACGGATGACAAGGATGATTTTCAATGGAGTTTGGATCGGAAATGTGTTTTCTCGGTTAAAACACATTATTTGGCTCTAATCCATCAAAACATCCCAAGAACAAATACTAGGTTATGGAAATCAAAAATCCCATTAAAAGTTAAAATCTTTATGTGGTTTCTCAGAAGAGGAGTTATACTTACTAAAGATAACCTTGCCAAGCGTAATTGGAATGGTAGTCAAAAATGTTGTTTCTGTCACGAAAATGAGACTATACAACATTTGTTTTTCGATTGCAGACTCACACGTATGGTATGGGCTTCGGTTTATGCGGCTTGGGGCTTACCTAAACCAATTAGTGTGAATAATATGTTTAATGGATGGCTTAATCTAGTTCCACCAAATTTTAAACCCCTGGTGTTTGTGGGCGCGTCGGCCTTATGTTGGGCGGTCTGGCGATGTCGAAACGCAGCGATTTTTTATAATAAAACTCCAAATTTTTTGCATGTCATATTCACAACGTCGCATTGGCTCCGTTCGTGGGCTATCCTTCAACCGCCATCATTGAAGGGCACTCTTGCAGCGGCGTCGCTCTTCTTGGTTCAAGTGGCCAAGGCTTTTTTTGGCCGGGCGTTTGGATGGCAGTCTAGTCGTAGGATTGGCTGTTAGTAGTGTTCTGGCTTTGTTTCAAATTTGTATTGGGCTGTGTGCTGTAATGGCAGAGGCCGGGGACTTGTTTTCAGGTGGATGTATCACCTCGATGTATTCAACTGAAAATTAATAAAGCATCCCTTTTCCAAAAAAAAGGTTGTGTCCAGGTCAGCTGCAGGCACTCCTTGAATTCTGCCTTATCTGCTACATTCACACCGCCGTCCATTGCATCCAAGGGCCTTTACACACCTGACGTAGGTTCAGACGACACTTCACTGTATCGAATTTCACTGGGTTAGCACTAAGGATGATTCAGGCTCTAGGAAATTCTGCTGGAAGAGAAGATTAAACAGATAGACGTTGTTCAGTAAAGCACACGTCATGATCTTTTATGATCACAAAATGCAGAATTCCGAACAGCAACATCATCAGTCAGCATATAACCACAGAATCTGGAACCAGTGGACAAAAATCTGATTTCAGTCAAGATGGAAAACCTAATGCCAAAACATTAGAGGCAGGCTACTAGAAAGGACAGACAACGAGAGCTCTGTGACACCTTGTCAAACCTAATGCCGTGACCAATCAGTTGCAGCAACTCTTTGTGGAAGTGTAAGTTATACCCAATCTCTTCCTCGAGCCTCCCGTCTCCGAGCTAGGAACTTTGATTGCGCTGTTCCTTCCATGGCATTTGATTGTCAGTTTGCAGAACACAGGAATTGAACACAAGGATGGTCGGATTGGAACATAAAACGTGGAGCTGTTTTCAAGTCAGAAATGCAACACTTGGATCTCAAAAAATTTCCCCTTTGGACAAATTATTAATTTCCAGCTCTATATGCTAACACCCTAATCATCATGATCAAAAGGAAAAAAAATAGAGGAGAAAACAGAAAGATTGCAAATACTGACTGCTACTCCATAATCCATACGGGTTGCACTAGAGGCAGGCTACTAGAAAGGACAGGTAACGACAGCAACAAGCAGCGAGCAAACGACAGCAGAGCGAAGTCGCGGCAGACGGCCTCCATGACCTCGACGAAGAGGCTGAGGCTCCGCACCGGCGGCGCGCAGAGCGCTAGCGGCGCCGCCGAGAAGCCCAGCGCCATCAGCAGCTGCAGCATCTATGGCGCGACAGCAGGACCCAAGAAGCGCCTCCTCGCCCCCCGCCATTTCAACGGCGCCTGCAACGTGCGCCCGAGGAGTGTCGTGTGGAAGGCGCGTGTGCCGCGGCAAGCCCAAGGCCAGCAGGGGTGTGGACGGAGCAGGGCGGAAGCTGGAGGGGCAGAGAGAGGCGGTGCTCCGTCAAGATCGGCGACGACTAAGAACGGACTTGGAGATAAGAGGAGAGGGGAAGAAAGGATGGATGCGGCATACCGGGGAGAAGCAGGAAGGAGGCGGAGGGCGTCGGCTGGAGGAAGATGTCGCCGCCGCGTCGTCGCCGCCGCCGCAGCCTCTCTCCGACGCGAGACGTGGTTCTGTTCCTGAGGGTGGAGGGCCGGGCTCCGATCCGGCGTGATGGAGGGGTGAAATGGCCTGTTCCGGGCCCATTTTCATTCCGGCCCAGGCGAACCGAACGGCTATTCCATGTCCGGCCTGACTCCGAACCAGGGCGCACCGAACCGGTTGGAACGGGCCGCGTTCCGGGCCATTCCAGGCCGAACCGAACGAGCCCTTAGGCTATCTTCGGTTGGAGGGGGTCTGATCCAGGAGGTGGTTTAATCCCTGTGTTGGTTACTTCCCCCTTTGCAGCCACTAATCCCCTCCTCCTTTTCTTGTTCGGTTAGCCCCAAGGGATCGATACAGGGATGATAAAATACCAGCATGCAGAGAAAGTCAGAAAGAACATTCCAACACCCTGGAATCAGGATTCAGCACTCACTCCTGGCATCCAGGGGATTCACCCAAGAAGCAGATAGAACTAGAACCACCAATCAAAGGGCACACTTACATAAATTTGTAAAAGAAAGGAAAAGGCACCGACTATTGTCTGATCAATACTGCTGTCATTAAAACTCTCCAAAACTTGTACAGCAGCATATAGAAAAAGAAAGAAACAGTATTGTCTGATCAATGGCAGCAGGCTTGGTGAAAGGGCCTCTAGTCTAGTGGTCAGAGCACCTGAGTAGCATTTAGCAGACCCAGGTTCGACTCTCTGTGGGGCGAATTAACTGGGTTTGAAATAAAAAAAATATAAAAAATAGGTAGGGGCTTCCCCTCGACTTCGGTCAAAAAATGGCAGCAGGCTTGCGGGTTGATGTTGCCCATAGCACACCTCCAACTAGAAAAGATGAATTCTTGCCAGAAAAGGTCCCAACAATTGGATGATAGCTTCAGTCTCTACATGTTGACAAACAAAGAGGGTTAAGAATTTGACATATATGTTAATGACTAATATGTACTACAAGACTCATCAAAACTTCAGACCTAAGATGTAACCACTCATTGTAACAGCATGCTGATTCAGAAGAGAAACAAATCCTTTTTCACACCTTAGTTTGCAACCATGACCAATGACAAGAATACGAGTTAAATGTGAAAAGTAAACCAAACCTAGTGCAGAGAAGGTAAGTCAGAGCCAAAAAAATCTAACTAGATTCAGGAAAGAAATTGAACATCCAAAAGAACAGATAGTAGTACTCAGCATTTTGGCATCAAGCTTGAGGTATATCTGGTAGCAAATGAAAAAAAGGCAAACTTGATTTGGAACATAATTAAGATAAAAAGTGATGCTGACATAATAGCTGAACTAGTGCAATTTTTATCCCAATCTGAGCTAAAAATACCATAAACTGAACTAGTTACTAGTGCCAACTAGCATTGCCAACTTTCCTTCTTGTAAATGTCAGCAGGCTTATTCAGAAATGAAAGTGCCTAATGTACTGTAAACTACCAGTTGGGTGCCTAATTTCTTACTTCTATGTCGGTTAATTTTCAGAATGTGCATATGTGCAATTTTGCCGTTAAGAAGAACAACAAAAGGCCAAGAAATGTAAGAATTTCTCCCAATTGGTGACATTCTACTGAACTTGTAGACCTTTATGTTTTTGCTTTTCAGTTTTTAGAACATGCAATATGTCTGCTGCTAGACCACTCACTTTAACATTGATGGGAGGCTCCAATGCCCTGCACACCTCACCACTATCTCAAAGAGAGGAACACAACACAGTACTACCTCACACACATGAATGCAGATCAAGTCAAAGGAGATGCAAGCAAAAGCAGAGATCTGAAATGAATACAATGCAGATCTGTTTTCAACTTCAAAGGCATACAATGAGATAAATATAATATTTTCTAAGAGAAATGATAATGAGCTGCAAAAATTACAATGGCAATGATAATTAGAACATGAGTAGTATGACAGATGTCCAGAAATATAATTGTCTAGATGCTGAACACGCATTAAGTTTAGAATGGCAGACAACAAATAAGAATCAGTCATACTTTCATGGACCACACCTCCCTAGCATGTCGGTTAATTTTCAGAATGTGGATATGTGCAATTTTGCCTTTAAGAAGAACAACAAAAGGCCAAGAAATGTAAGAATTTCTCCCAACTGGTGATAGTCTCCTGAACTGATCAGTGTCTTCGTGATACTAACAAGAAATGTAAAGATAGCAAAAATTAACTGAATTGTTTTAACAGGTAGCACAAGGATAGCATATCTACATATCTTGCAGTCTCTAGAATTTTATCGACATAGCACAAGCAATTTTATAAGCATACAAATCATGAACACAATGGATGCAAGTTCTATGGTCCCTACATATCATATTAAGGTAAAAGAAGATGTTTAAGCCTCCGTCTGGCAATGATTCTTTGCCACTCGAAGGATTAGCCAACCAACCAGCCACACAACAGGGAGGTCTGTACATTCAAGTCCTACTCTCAGTATAATATACAATAGTAGCTGGTTAGCAATTCCAGTAGTTCCACAGGTTAAGAAGCAAGTTACAGTAGTTTCAGAGACATGCTACTGCATGGAGTTTACTATATCACCTCATCTGTCTAAGCATAATATCAAAATTTAAAGAAAATTGAACAAATGTGGACAGACTGCTCGCTTGTATGCTGGTTATATACTTATATTATATTAGTGTCATGTTTAGCTTCAGTTTAGAAACAAAAGTTTCATCTGCTCATGCCTCATGGCCACCTACAAACCTGAAAAGCTCTGCACCTATTTCAGATCGAACAACGAAAAACACCTGATGGTACTCTTGCACCTTGTGCGCACACTCAACAATGTACCAGACCTGAAACACATGTTGCCAGTCGATTCACATTCCCAATTTCCCAATCTTGCCGGTAAACAAAGAACCCTAGAACGTGATTCGATAACCCTAGAACGCCTTTGCAGTACACGATGAATCAAGAATCGGACAGGATCTAAGCCCGCGAATCAAGAACTCACACCAAAATCAAGAACCCTAGAACGTGAGAGGCGAGGGAAAGGAGGATGATGTGATTACCGGGGAGAAGGGGGCACGAAGGGGATGGAAGCTAGAGGGGGAGCGTCGTGTTGTCGTCGCGTCCGATTCAGGCGCTCGCGTCAGCCGCCGTAGCGCCGCCACCGCTGCTGCAGCACCGCCACCGCCGCCGCAGCGCCTCCCCTCCGCGAGTCGCCTCTCGTTCCCTCGCCGCGTCGTCGCCGCTCGCCAGGCCGGGGTCCGTTCCACACCTATGACTCGTGGGTCGTTTCCCAGGCCGGGGTGGGGGGGTTTCGCCGGGTTTGGGCCGGAAAAGAAACCTCGAGTGGGCTAACCGAAGGCACATTTTCTAGTGGGGCGGGATCTGTCCCACGCCGGGGTGACCCCCGTGGATCGGGCCGCGACCCCAGCTGATCCCGGGCTAAACGAACAAGGCCTTAGGGGTTTCAGCGTCCTTGGGTTGCCGGGGAAGGTCTTCATGGCTGGCGGTGTTAGAGGGAAATCCTGAGGAGGAGACAATGGGCGGCGTGATCAGTGGGCAGGGAAGAGGAGGTGGACGGAGGAATCGTAGTAGTTCGGAAAGGTGGAGCGGAGGCGGGGAACGAGATCCTCTGCAGTAGATGAAACTATCTCCGAGGGACGTAAGACAGGCATCACCGTTCCTTCAGCATCCAACGGCAAGGGCGAGCATGTCCCTTCCCCGGTCATCAACACATTATTCTCTCAGTACTAATCGTCAAGTTCTTCTTCCCCAGCCATCTGCTCGCCGTATCCGAACTCAGGTTCGCTGCGCTATCGAGGGCGACGCCATCGAGCCATGGAGACTGGCGAGCGACCGCCACCGAGAACATGACTGACGAACCGTCAACTCAGCGGAGCCGACGAGTCTACGCGTCTACGCCGCTGCCGAACCACCGAGGCCGCAGAACTAGCATCGTCAAGTTTCTTGGATGTCAAGTTTCTTGGATGGCCGTAGTGCTCCTTGCATTGCTCTCCTGGTTGTCTTTGTCTTGCCTTGGCATAATGGTGCTTTTGATTTCAGTTGCGCACAAAACAGCTGAGCGGGCAGCTAATTATAGGGCAAAAAGGGGCATGCCAAATGCTTCATGGGGATTGTAATTGACGATGTGAATTGAAAGTGGAGTTCAGTGAATCATGCGACTGATTGCTAAATCGATGCTGTAACTACGTCACACCACCCATATTAGTGACGGCTCTAGAATCAGACGGCAGAAATTCAAATTACTAAATTTGCGTCATTCATGTGAACCACATTAGTGACGTGGAAAATGTCACCACCAATAGACTATTATCAATGACGTGTTTCTAGCAACGAAGCGGGAGCGAAACTGTAAACATGGTGCCTATTTTTTAAGGAAATGGTGTTACATAGCACTAGATATAATGCAATTTGTCTTTTTCCCTATCTTGTATTTGTACGCTCTGTATTTTTTTACGAAGATTTCCAATATGTTTGTGTTTAACAGAAATTCAACAAGTGAGATTTTTTTTATTCTTAGCATATGAGAACAGTCTTACGAGACCGTTCGCTTGGATTATCAGCCACCAATAAGCGGTGTTTTTCTCTCAGCAAAAACCAACACCAGCCATCAGCCACCAGCCAACCGAACGACTTGTAGGTAATGTCCATTCCATACATCTAGCCCCAAATCATGTAAAGGCAGGCAGGCAGGCAGGCTAAGCGGCCACCCCACCACGAGAATGCCATGGCAGCCGTCGCCGCCGCGCTCGCCATCTTCCGCCACCGACGCCCCGCCTCCTCCTGGGCCGCCGCCATTTCTGACCACGCGCGCTCCGGCCGCCACGCCGCCGCACTCACCGTCTTCCGCCGCGTCCTCCGAGCCCACCCCGCCGTCGCCAGCTCCGACCAGCTTGCCTACGCCGCCCTGCTCCGCTGCCGCGACTGCAGTCTGGCCTACCAGATACACGCCCAGGTGTGCCGTCGTGGCCTGGCCGTCTCCAATCCCGTCCTTGCATGCTCCCTCCTCGCCTTCTACGCCGACTGCAAGGACAGGGACAGCGCCACCAAGGTGTTCGACGAAATGCCGCACCCGGACGCCGTGTCCTACACCGCCATGATCACCGCCTTCCTCCGCACCGGGGACTACCACCGGGCGCTCGCGCTCTACCCGCTCATGCTCCCGCTCTGCGCGCCCACCCAGCACACCTTCTCCAAGCTGCTCTCCGCCTGCGCCTCCATGCACCTGCGTCGCCATGGCGCACAGCTCCACGCGCAGCTCCTCCGCTGGGGCTGCTGGGGCCCACACCTTAGTCTCGTCCTCAAGACCGCGCTCCTCCACATGTACGCAGCCTGTGGCGCCATGACCTCCGCGCACACTGTGCTCCATGCCACACCCGAAACCGACGTCGTGCTCTGGACGGCCATCATCACTGCCTACTCACGGGGTGGCCAGCTCCAGCCTGCTCTGCGGACGCTCCATGACATGGAAGGCGCCGCGGTGCCACCTAATGCCTTCACCTATGCAGCGCTCATTGCTGCTTGCTCTGCCACCCACTCGCTGCACACCGGACGGCTGCTCCA
The DNA here is from genome assembly GCA_033239725.1 of Echinochloa phyllopogon. NCBI lineage: Eukaryota > Viridiplantae > Streptophyta > Magnoliopsida > Poales > Poaceae > Echinochloa > Echinochloa phyllopogon. The sequence goes on along the minus strand of BTCW01000009.1, from coordinate 61,982 downwards.
TGCCCGCCTCTTCAAGTTTCGTCTGGAGCACGACACCTCTGCTTGCAATGCACTCCTGGACTTGTACAGCAAGTCCTCCACACGTTTCCTCGACTTGCTGCACGCTTTCTACGCAGTTGCCACACCCAACGTCGTGTCCTGGACTGCCTTCATCGCTGGACTTGTGCGTCATGGCCGGGACCAAGAGGCGTTTGCAGCATTTGCTCATATGCGGACTACAGGGGTGCAGCCCAACTCTTTCACCCTGTCTACTCTTCTGAAAGGCTGCAGCCCCCTACTAGCTGCAAAAATCCATGCCTATGTGCTTAAGACCAGCTTTGAGTCTTTGGATGCGGCTGTTGGGAATTTGTTGGTCGATGTGTATGCAAGGTCTGCAAGAATGGACGACGCATGGGATGTGGCTACCACAATGTCCTTCGTGAGGGACAGATTTACATACACAAGCCTAGCAAAAGGGCTGAATCAGATGGGCCTTCACCTCAAGGCACTCGAGATGATACTTCACATGTTCGACGAGGGGGTTGATATCGATGGTTTCAGCCTAGCTTGCTTCCTTTCCGCTGCTGCGACCTTGGCATCCATAGAGACCGGGAAGCAACTGCACTGCTGCGCAGTGAAATTGGGATTGAGCGATGAGGTATCTGTCTCCAACAGCCTTATCGACATGTACACCAGGTCCAAGTGTCTGGAGGATGCTAAGAGTGCTTTCCAGTCAATTAGGGAACCCAGTGTCGTGTCCTGGAATGCTATTTTGTCCGGGCTGGCATCCAACGGTTGTTACACTGAAGCTTTGTCGGCTTTTGAAGACATGATTTTGTCTGGAGCTGAGCCTGATGGGGTCACATTCTCAGTTGTGCTTTCCGCCTGCAGCTATGGTGGCTTAGTTGACATTGGAATCAAACATTTCAACTCTATGATGAATCTGTTTGGTGTTCCCCCACAAAAGAGCCACTACATATGGTTTCTGGATATGCTAGGACAAGCAGGTCGCCTTACAGAGGTGGCACACACCATCGAGGCCATGCCTATTCAGCTAGACTTGTCAATTTACAGGACACTGCTGGCATTTTGCAAGCTCCACAATGATCCGGTGGTTGGTAAATATATAGCAAAGAAGGCACTGGAGTTGGATCCATCAGATTCAGTAATACAGAATACGCTTTCAGGCATCTGTGGTGCTCGTCGGATACAAGATCACGAGGAGCAGATAGGTCTGCAGGATGAAGAGGGCTGCAGCTATCCACGCTATGGGCTGCCAATCAGTTTCTGAAACCTGAGTTTGGATTCTTCTTGTTAAATATTCCCAAGGAAATGGAAGTAATTATTTCTGGGAAATTTCTTCAACGTAAGAAAGATGTCTCCCCATTAAGCTTGTGATGAAAAGAAGTATAATTCAGGCTGTGCTTATTTATTGTTGTGGAGACACTTTCCACTCTCAAGAATTTATGGAGATTTATTAAACAAAAACTACATACAATACATGTCATCTGTCACCTTCACTTACCCAGTTAGCCGGCAGAAATTAATCAGTTGTCTTATGCAGCAACGCTTGTTTGGTTCTGGTAAGCATCCGTTGCTAACATACTCAGATAACGGATGCTATGACTAGCTACTTTTGTCACAGAAGAAATACCATCAACACGGTCAATTTTCAAGCTTAATACTAGGTATAGAAATTTAGTACTATATTCTTTTGCTATTCAAAGATGTATCACGGAACGTGGTTTGAGAAGGTTCTTTTTTTTTTTGTTTTTGTTTCATCTTTTCTGTAAACTTGTGACTGTAGTACTGTACTGCTTAATGTAGACATGTAGTACATTGTCTCCTTTATTACACAAACTGGCATATTATATAACAGTAGAACTGACAATCAACCATTGGGAAATTCACAGGCGGCACTTTCAGGGTACATTTTTCTCAATGTTTTTAAGAAAACTGATGTAGCAAAAGTAAATGCTTTTTATTCCTCGCAACCACTACATGTGAATATCTGCATTTCCTTCAAAGTGAAATGATGCCAATTTATGTTTCACAGGAGCATGGATATGATAACCATTATATCATATATGAAAAGTTATGGGTCATTGAGTCTACCCATAGTACAGCTGGTTCTCATGGGCTGGTTGCTTCACCCCTAATTCCTGATGTTACTGGTAATATACTAATAAACGATTCTTTGCAAATTTATTTTCTGAATTCCATGAACTTTAGCTCTTTATATGAGCCGTTTAAATAAGTCATACAAGATATGGAGCACCACAGTCAATCCTCGAGCCACATATGTCCAAAAGTGGGTATAGTATGCTAGAAAAGGGAGGATAAAAGGCTCCACATAAAACTTGTAGAGCTTTACGAAAGGTTGTACTACTGCTTCTGGATCCTTGAGGAAACCTGCAGGCAAACCAGCATGCTTAGCTAGATTTTAGGTAGTAGTGGTCTATACAGAACTGTTGTTGATCTTATGAAGCACATACCTTCAGCTATTTTTGGGAACGTGTTGAGTAAGTTTGTGACAAGATTGAGTATTTCCTGCAGGCATTGGAATTTTTCATGGGAGATGATTAGCGTGAGCTATGGTGCTGTCCAATTGGAACATGCAGCATACAACAGTAAAGACATGAGATTGATTAGTGTGCCTACCAATGCCCATTTTCCTGGTTTCAGTGGCGACTCATCGAAGATGTGAACTTTCCTGCAGTGTTGGTGAAATCATTGCTATATCAGGTAAATGAAGCATGCTTATTATTTTTTAAAAGGCAAAATTTGTCACAACATACTGAACTTTGCTTGCAGTTGCTATTTCACACTGAACTTCCTACAATTGGTTAGGCACCATTACAAATCTATGGCCTTTTTCCACAATACACCATAACCATTAAAATAATATTCCTTTGATTTTACATGGTGAGAGTGTTAGTGGATAGACTATTTTCCCCTTTCATTTTAGGTAGCATTTTTTTACTTATTTTTGTACACAGGATGAAAATGATGTCATTGACTTGTTTTGCACCCTCCATTTAGCAATGCAAGGACATGTGTGTCATTTGCAAATTTTTCTCTCACTGAAATCACAGAAATACTATTCTAATGGTTGTGGTGTGTTGTGGCAAAGAGCCAAAGATTTGCAATAGTAGGCAATTATTGAAAGTTTGGTGATACCAGCAAAGTTCAGTGTCCTGTGGCAAATTTCACCCTTTAAAGAGAATGATAAAGCCGTTTGCTTAATGCAAACAGTACAAATGAAAGAGAGAGACGGAGGGAGAGGAGATTGGCTACCGGGTGGGTATTGATCTCAGCTACCTGACAAGAAGCATGGCTCCATTTTCTGAACACATATAGAAGCTGCAGCCCTTGGTGAAGGGGATGATGTATCCATTCCATTCTGTAACAAGCAGCAGTGTGCATTTTCATATTTTGTCCTATAAAAATTTCCCACCACCTTGTAATTTTAATTCCCAATGGAGGATCTTACCAAGGTGCCACATTACTGCAGCGGTGTGCTCTCCGCCTTGACAAACCTCATCGATGGCAAATTTGACGTTATCTCCCATGGATTCCATCAGTCTTTTGAAGTAGATACGGGTACACTGCATGTGAGGTTTTGTTTTCATATTTTTGTGAACTTAAGTATAGGACCTGATGCGACATGTAGAGGTAAGTGGACTGTGAAATGCTGAAGCAGATAAGAAAATAACCTTGGCATCCAGTGGCTTGTAGTACGCGGTATCCTCAACAATGCAATCAGGGGCAATCAACTTAGTCAACCTTATGCTGTTCTTTTCATTGAGGGAGGAGTAAAACTCTTGAAGGACATCTGACAGGGGCGAAGATGGTAAGGTGGCACCTCTGCCATTTCTGTATGGTCCTAGTGCAGCGTGTATATGCTTTAGGGGAAGTCCTGGTTTCCTTAGCTGTTGTGGAGGCGGCTGGAGGCGCAGTTGAGGAGTTGGTTGAAGCTTGAAACATGGGGATTGGAAGGAGATAGATGGCCAGATGATGAGGTTCATGGTGTTGGCTGCCTGTGTGAGCAAAGGGGAGGGGGCTTGAGGCTTGCTTTGCTTCATGAAAGAGGTCGCTGGCCTGAAGGGGTACGAGCTGTGATGTAGAGCTTTCAGATTTGGGTAATTGCTTGGCTGGTGGTTTAAGAATAAGATGGGGAATCTGACGGGACGTGATGAGCATGTACATTGGGTGGAGAATGAAGAATAAAGCATCATCCATCTCCATCCTGCTGTTGTCTACGATGTGAAGCAAGGGATTGCTTTCTTTGGATGTAATCCAATCGAACACTGCTTACCGTTACTGGTAGGAATCTGAACCACTACTGGTAAGTACTAGTAGCTTGTAGCGATGCAGCCAACCCCGCTACTTATTTAAGTACCTTTTTACTACTGAGAATTAATTGCTCTGCAAACTGCAATTAATTAATTAATTAATGTGTTTCTTGGGTTGGCTATAAACTGCTTTTGTTTGTGTACAGGACAAGGTTACCTGTCATCATCATGGATATATAAAGAAGAAAAGACATTATTCATCATTTTCGGAAGAAGCCGAAGACGGCCTTCTTGTTGGAGGCCGTCTTGGACTTGCTGTTTGGCTTCCCGGATGTCGCTGATATTGGTGGTGATGGCGCTGGCGCTGCTGCCGGTGGTGGTGGTGCCGCCGCGATCACTGCACATGCAGCATCAGCAGCGGAGGTGGAGTGGTCAATGACCGGAACAGCAGTTTGGTTCTCCTCGACCGACGGCAGTTTGGTGCCGAGGCTCGCGTCGTCCACCATTATTTCCACAGCAGCCGCGCCTGCTGCGCTTCCATCAATACCTGCAGCTACTTGCTGCGTGATGCTCTCCACCTCGAAGGAGTCCTCCTCGTCCGACTCGTTGACCGGCAGCGACATGTCGTCGTCGTCGGAGTCACTGATGAGCTCCACGTCCACCGCCATGTCTTTCTTCCCGTCGTCCCACCTGGGCGGCAGCGGCGGCAGCGCCATCGCTGGTGCTGGGGCTGCTGCCGGCGGCGGTGGTGGTGGCGGTGGTTCTTCTTCTTCTACTACGATTCCTCTGGCGGCCTGTTGTTGCTGGTGGTGGTCGCTGGCCGCGGAGGACGACGACGGGCTCGAGGATGATGGTGAGGAGTTGTCGCTGCCGGCGCCCCCGCCTGGTGGTGATTCGGCGACAAAATAGGGCCTGAAGCGCGATGGTACATGATGGGCCGTGAAGCTCTCGTGCCGCGTCATCATCTCCGGGCCTCTTTGGTGGATATCGAAATCGAAGGGGTTGGTGTGGTGGCCCAGCAGGGACGACGGGGCCGACCCGGGGTCGTCGTAATTGGTGGAGAGCGAGACGGCGACGACGGGGATGTGGACGTCGTCGAGGTCGATGAGGTTGATCCGGTGGTGGATGCTGCGCCTGGACATGAGCTTCTCCAGCCTGGCGTCCCTCTCCAGCTCCAGCGAGCCGATGCTCTGGATGCTGTGCTCGTCATCCGCCGTCCAGGCAGTCACCTTCACGACCTCTTTATCGCCAGCCGGCTCCTCCTGATCCGCCATGCCAATGCCAATGGTGGTGGTGGCGGAGGAGGAGGAGGACGACGACGACAAGTTGTCGTCGTCTTCCTCCTCTGATGATAAGCTGCTGTCGGCGGTGAGGTGGCGGATCTTCTTGTAGAGGTGGCGGCGGCGGTCTTGATCGTCCTCTGATGCGTTGTTGGGCTCGCTGTGGACGAGGACGATGCCGAGGAGGAAGGCGGCAAGCAGCCACACGGGCGACGAGGCGGCGAGGAAGGCCAGGCAATCCAGGCGGTGGAGCAGAGCCACGACGAGCAGGGACCGAACAAGGGCCGTCCACCGCCATGCTGCCCCGGCGGCCATTCTTTGTTGGAGTATTATATTTATTATAAACAAGAGAATATTGCCGGGCGGCTTCATTCATCGTCAAATAATAAATATCATCCTCCCTCGATCTGTTGAACTGAATTGGATTCGAATCGAATTGACACAACACACACAGGACAATCAGACATGAGAGGAGAGGAAGGGGAACGAATGGGCGAGCGAGCGGCCAAACCGGCGAGGCCATGCAATTAACGTACCTGGGCCTAAAAGGGAGATGGGCTGGGCCGTCCAATTCCCTCCATCAATAGAGAAGAGAATGGGGGAATTGTTTGGTGGGTGGTGCTCAGTCCTCACCCTATCTCTCGACCTCTTTTCTCTCTCCCCGTCGTCCGTCGTCGTCCTCCTGCTCCGCTCCGGCGACCCGAGTTATTAGTGTATATCTTAGCAGAGCAAAGGAGCCCAAGCAGCAGCAGCAGCAGGTAGCTGCTGCACGTGCCCCCCTCTTCCTGCGGACAAGAGCAAGGCAAGATGCCCGCTGTTGCCGCCTACCCGGTCGCCATGGCCTGCTCCCTCCAGCTTCGACTCCTTCGCCGCCCGGCCCCTGGGGTCCCACCCCCAGCTCGTGTCCTCCTCCTCCTCTCGCCCCCGCGCCTCCGCCCCGTCCGAGCGTCTCCCGGCTCCAACTCCTTCGCAGGCTGGTCCTCCGACGGCGCCGACGCCGACAAAGACGCCGACAAAGACCAATCTCCATCTCCTTTAGGGTTCGGACCTGCAGGAGGTGAGACTCACTCGATTCCTCGTCTTCTTCTCCTTGCTGTTCCGCTCCGCTGCACACTTATTCATCACTCACCGATATGATGCACCTACCTGAATCGATCGATTTTCAAGTTACTGCGAATTCTGGTAATGACACCTGGATGGTAGCTCCTCCTCCTCAGGGCTTCTAGGACCTGGACTTGCTGCCTTTTTCTTCCTTGCTGGCCTTACGTTTGCTTCGGTCTCCATCAGAAGCACCAAGAGCTACGCAGCTGGTATGCATCTCCTTCTCTTACTTTGCTTTCTACTAACCCGATCTAGCAATGTGCCATGCTTTTTCATTCCATCTCCAAGAACCAAGCCACCTTACCTTGCTCACCTTCCCAGTTGCTGTCTGCCGCTCTCTGTGCAGGAAAAATGCATAACTCGGCTTCAGACAGCGCTGCCGCGGAATCCTACTCTGATTGTGACTACGGAAAAGAGAATTCTATCAGGGGAGATGCCCAGGCTTCCTTACCAAGTGATTGCAAGGATGGCAATGACAGCCTCGATGGTACAGATGAGTCACTGACTCCTCTAGAGTCGAACGAGATACCAGGGGAACCAGCTGAATGTGAAATGGAGCTCCCGCCGCAAAGCGGTAAACACACTGTCAGTAAAGAATTGCATCAGTTTGACAGCCTGGTTGCGTCAGATGGTACTCAAATTGAGACATCGCCTCCTCTTTTGCCCATCTCAGCTGAATACACTCAGGGTGCTTATGCATCATCTAGCAAACTTGATGGTGCAGGCCCCTCTGAGGGAATACCTAATCTAGAAGCAGCATCAGATCCCAAAATGGCTTTGCCAGAAAACCAGCATCTGGATGAAACTTTAACTTCAGATGCAATGGTGTTAGATTCGGTTGATGTTGTGCCCATCCAAGAAATATCTAGCGGTGCCGTTGTGGCTGCATCTCACCCAGAGGACAAAGGTATCGAGCTGAATCCAGAAAGTCACAACAAAGATGAAGCTTATGGGTCCATATTGCCTGATTATATACAACATGTAAGTGCCGATGGAAAGCTTGCACTTGGCTCGAATGATTTACCCATGCAGAGTAGCGAGCCAGGAGACGGCGAGGAAATTTTAGCAGAGGATCTATATGAAAGGGAAAGGGAATTAGGAAACCAAAAGAAATCATTCAAGTCCACAGATCCTGGCCAATCTTTTTCTTCTGCTGGAATTCCTGCTCCCTCTCTAGTATCCACTACTCAGGTGCTCTCTGGGCAGATTGTGGTTCCGGCTTCTGTTGACCCAACCCAGGAAAATGCAGTAGCTGCACTGCAAACTCTAAAGGTATATTTCATGAGTCCTCTGTTTGATGGGAATTCTTTTTATATCAATTTTAATTTTCATCTATGAATGGAGACCCCCCCCCCCCACCCCCACCCACCCACCCAACCAATTTAGCCCTGAACTTCCATTGGCATTGTGGATAAGTATCACGTTATCTGTTGCATCATCTCATTTGCATGATGTGAACTGCATAATGGAGTTGTTTGTTAGATGGGTAATCTTTGCCTGATAATTTACCCTCTTTTAAGGTGATTGAACCCAGTGTTCAAGCTGGTGACCTGTGTACACGACGTGAGTATGCTCGATGGTTGGTAGTCGCAAGCAATTGCCTTTCAAGGTGCATAACTTTGCTTTTGCGTCAATTGACCTCCCAAGCAGGGAGATATGCAGTATGGTTCCATTTTTCTTTCGTCCTATTTGAGCAAATAGTGTTAGATTTTCAGTTTTGCTCTCGTGATTATTGTGATTATTCATTTATTCCATTAACCAGCTTATTCTTCTGGATTCTAAACAGGAACACTTTCTCGAAAGTGTATCCAGCAATGTATATTGATAATGTCAGTGAACTTGCATTTGATGATGTGACACCTGAAGATCCTTATTTTCCTTTTATACAAGGTGAGGCATGGAAACATTTTCCGGGGAAAAAAACGAATCTTTAAGTTGTATTAGTGAATTATCATTGTGGAATGTTATGCATTCTTATTGATTTCAATATACCCATAGGCTTAGCAGAAGCCGGATTGATTTCTAGCAAGCTTTCAAGATCTGATATGAATACCCCAGAAGATGTTCAGGACAATCGGAACTTGTTTTCCCCCGAGAGGTGATGATCATTCAGTTGCATGTGCCTCGCTCTCTTGTTTGCTCTCATCAAACCACTAATATTCCTTGCAGTGCTCTGTCACGTCAAGACCTTGTGAGTTGGAAAATGGCCCTGGATAAGAGGCAACTACCTGAAGTTGACAGAAATGTAAGAAATGAAAAATATCATATCATTCATAATTCTCTCTTCAAACCAGTTGTCAATGCTTACTTTAATGCTCTCTCTCTCTCTCTTGGCAGTCTTTGTTCAAAGCATCTGGCTATATAGACATTGATAAGATAAACGCAGCTGTCTGGCCTGCTTTGGTCGCTGACTTGGGTGCTGGAGACCAGAGCATTACAGCTCTTGCCTTTGGTAAGCTCTTTATATAATGATCTTCCTGTGTAGATTCAGGGCTATTCTTCTTCTTAATATAATGAAGCGCAGCTCTCCTGCGTTTTTCGAGAATAAAAAATTCAGGGTTATTCTAAACATCTTCTCTTGAAGGTTTTACAAGACTTTTCCAGCCGGACAAACCTGTCACGAAAGGACAAGCTGCCCTAGCAATTTCAACTGGTGATTCCGCTGAGGTGGTTCTAGAGGAGCTTGCTCGTATTGAGGCAGAGAAAATAGCTGAAGCAGCTGTAAATGCACATGGTGCATTGGTTGCTCAGGTTGAGAAAGATCTTAATGCAAGTTTTGAAAGGGACCTTAAAAAGGAAAGAGAAAAGGTAGTGACCCTTGAAAGACTAGCTGAAGAAGCAAGGATAGAGCTGGATAGGTTGAGAGAAGAAAGAGAAGAAGAAAAGAACATTCTGCTCAGGGGCAGAGTTGCTGTTGAATCTGAAATGGAAGTTCTATCAAAGTTGAGGAGTGAAGTAGAGGAACAGCTGCAGAGTGTATTAAGCAAGAAGGTGGAGATCTCATTCGAGAAGAGTAGGATTGAAAAACTCCAGAAGGAAATAGAGAATGAAAACTTGGCTGTTGTGCAACTTCAATATGAGCTTGAAGTGGAGAGGAAGGCATTATCTATGGCCAGGCAAGAATTCTAGACATTTGAGATTTCCTCTGCACTAAATTTTTTTCCAACCCCGAACTCCAACCCTTCTTTAGGTTGTATATTGTCTCTGCATTCTAGTAAAGACAAGGTAGTTACTGGTTAGTTATGTAGAGTAGAGTGCTGAGATAAGGTTTTTGTTCTTCTGTACATTAGAGACTAGCAATATCCTGGATAAAGTTAAGGTTCAACTCCCAATTGCTAATAATTTGGAGTTTGGACGCTGTGGTGTTAGAGACTTGCAACATCCTGGATATCATAAATTACTAATAAGATTATAAAATTCTACTCTTGGTACACTCTTAGATATGTTTGCTATTGGGCTAAAATAAGTACTGACAGTTTTTAAGGTTCATGCTAGGAGTATCTTGTGAAGGATTCTGGCTTTTGTATGCAAAATGACTCCTTAATTGCCAACTGATGATGTGCATTTTCATGCTGCATGATACAGCTAATAGGCCTATCAGGGCTTCTGATGTTATATTGGTTGTCTCATATCATTTGACACACCCTCTTTAACCAGGGCTTGGGCAGAGGAGGAAGCGAAAAAGGCTCGGGAGCATGCACGGGCCCTTGAGGAAGCCCGGAACCAATGGGAGCGTCAAGGAATCAAAGTTGTTGTTGAAGGAGGTCTTGAGGACGACGCTTCAGCTGGAGTCACATGGGCTAATGCTGGCAAAGAACATCCAGTTGATGAGGCTATCAACCGAGCAGAATCCTTGCTGGAGAAGCTAAAGTCAATGTCTGCTGAGATGAAAGTGCGGTCTCGTGATGCACTGGAGAGAGTGATGCAACATCTGAGGTCCTTCCTTGCATGTCTAAAGCAGCAAGCAGCAGATGCAAGGCAATTATGTACCGAGTTTGGGACTGCTGCTGCTTCGAAGGGAAACAAGGTATCAGCACAAGTGCAGAGCAGTGCAAACGCATTTAGTTTGACCGTTGGGGATAAGTCGAGGAGGGTCATGGAAGACTGCAAGGAGGGCCTGGAGAAGCTTTTGCACAGATTCAAGACGGACTAGAGGCTGCATGCAGAAAATAAAATAAGTTGAGTGTTACTCCTGATATGTAACTCACCAGTGATCTGCAATTCCAGGGAACACGGCGAGATACCTCAAAATAACATGAGTGTCACAAAAGGAAAGAAAGATCAAGTACCATAAGCAAGTTGAAAACAATTACAAATAATGAAATAGTAGTGTAACCAGCCAACCAGGTGATCCTAGTTATTTCATGAACTAATTTAAAAACTTCATTGGGAAGTCCAACACATTTTTCTTTTAAGCATCAGATACCTCCCCAATTCCTATTCGCGCTTGTAAGCATAAAAATATGTCAGCTCCTAAACAATACATAGAAGGTAAAGAAAAAAAATGTTAGAACATGCTACCATTTTAGAAAACAAGGAAAAACTAGAACTTTATAGCCAGTATCAATCAAGTCAAAATGCAATTGAGTCTATGTCTCTGGTTGGTTGTGGATGACCTTTCAGCAAAGTTTGAGAAGCTCTTTTTCAATAACGCAGGAGCGCTGCTAATCATTTAAGAAGTTGTATATTACATGTAAATAACAAATCACTCTGGTGTAAGCTTTGAGAGGGTGTACCTCTCAAATAGTTTGAATGTTCCATCAGTAATTGCAGGCACCTGTCCCATTGGGTTTATTTCTGAAGAGACCAAAGAAACAATCAGCGTGCATCGAGCAGCACTGCAAATACTAGTGAGATGAGTTCCATGAATTAGCCAGCGTCACCGAAGCAAGACCGTATAGCAATGGGAAGCACATGCCGCTCAATTCGAGGAAGTTGGAAGGATTACCACATTCTTGCAGCCCCCATTCCCCTCTCCTCTAAAAAAAAGGAAAAAAAATTGAATTCGATCTGAATTCGGGGGTGGGGTGCGGAGACTTGAACAGATCCACCGTGACCCCCTCGAAATCGATCTGATTCGCCTGCAAGCGGTGGCCGACATCAAGAGTCGCCGGCCGGATGACTACAAGAACCAAACGGAATACCTGCAGAAGATTATTACGGCTCGGGAGGGCTGCGACCGCCGGTCAGCAGCGTACAGATGGGCTGCATAGCGAAGATAGGGGAGGCTGCTTCTCCCAAGCTTTGGTTTTTTGGGATGCCTTGTCTCAAAATTGATTATTAGATTCAAAACGTTCGTCTCACAGAGTACAACAAAACTGTGTAATTGATTTTTTATTTTATCAACATTTAATACTCCATGCATGTGCCGATATTTTGATGTAATGAAAATCTTCTTTTGCATAGTGAACTTTGGGGTGGAATTTGGGATCTAAACAAGGCCATTCACAAATTTGGACTTTGAAACTTTGGCACTGTAACCCCACTGTAGCATTTCGTTTATATTTGTGAATAATTGTCTTTAAAAGGTTCGTCTCGCAAAGTACAATAAAACTGTATAATTAGTTTTTGATTTCATCTACATCTAGTACTCCATGCATGTGCCGACATTTAGATGTGATGTAAATCTTCTTTTTAATAGTGGAATTTGGGGTAGAATTTTTTTTTGAGAAGAATTTGGGGGTAGAATTTGGGAACTCCTTGTTTAGATGCAAACTTGGGGGGCCAAATTTGATCTAAAGATGTCATTCGTCATAAATACGTTGTTGTAGCATTTCGTTTATATTTGTGAAAAATTGTCCAAACATTGATTAATTAGGTTTAAAATGTTCGTTTCGCAAAGTACAACAAAACTATGCAATTAGTTTTTTATTTCATCTATATTTAGTACTCCATGCATGTGCCGATATTTTGATGCGATGGAAATTTTCTTTTTGCTAAATTTTAGAGTACAAACTTGAGATGGACGAAGAGCGCCAATGCCAAAGCGCTGCCGCATAAAGGAAAGAGCCTGCCGCCCCCAGACGTCGGCATTAACGGCTCAGATTAAGGATGCTTTTTATGTGACTCTATCCTCCAAAGCAATTTTTTTTGGCTCGCCAAAGCCAGATCAACATGCAGCATAGGAGAAATCTGGGCCAGCAAAACGCTCGCCAGAATTGGCAGCTAATGTGGAGACCGAGAGCAACTTTTGCTAACCGATGAACCCCTCAGTCATTAAAACACTACCCCTTCTAGCGGTCCTAGTTGTTACGTCTTTCTTCGTCAAATTTTTGACGACCGATGGACCCACCAGTCATTTAAACACTACCTCACATTTTAGGTTTTTTTTCATCAAACTCTCCGTCTCTCTCGTCCATCTGTGTAGCATGAAATCATCGAGTTCGTAACAACACGATCTCCGGCCAACTATCTGATATGCAATCTTATTTTCTATTAAATGTATATGTCGCACGTCCGTTCTTGCTAGTTTAATAGATATTAATTTGGTTACTATAGCTAAATCTAGCTCGTAATGTATACTGCAGCTTGTTGAATTTTCTCACGTGGCCGCCGGATCGGATCGATCGAAGAAATCGTCATGGAGTACGTACGCAGATCGGCGACCACATAATATCGAAGCAAGTTAAGGTATAGTATGACAATTCAGCTACAAGACCCAGCAAAATGCATTTGTAAAGATAAGATTTGCAGCCGTCGTTGCTTGGGGCCGCCGCCGGCTGCCACCGCCAGTCTGCTGACATTTTCGTTCCGTGGGTGTTTTTGGCTGTTTCATTCCACGGTCAATTCAAGACCTAACAACCTGTTCAGTTTACAAATGAGTATTACGTAAGACAATTTTTTGAAAAACAATATGTGAAGAACTCTATGTGTGGCGGCTGTGCTATATGTGTGGGAACATATATATTATAATTATATAAATAAAAAGATATGCTTGAGTGGCGGAGGTGCACACATACGTGGATCGATCGGATTTATAATTCCTCTTCAACAATAATGCAGTGTGCTCGATCTTCTCTCTCCAGTCTGCATATGCAGCACATGGCTGCTATATATATATATATACATCTCGCTAGGTATAGCTAGCTGAAGGCTCAAGCAAAATTAAGCCATATACTAGCTATCTCGTATCGACAGTACAGTACATGCATGATCGATGGCGGATCATCAGTCGAATAACAATAATCATCAGCCGCATGGGGCGGCGGCGCTGGCGTCGTCGGCGAGCCGTCGGAGTCTGAGCTGGGGCTCCTCCATCTCGCAGTCGTTCCGGCAGATGGAGACGACGGAGGACCCCTTCGGGCGGGTGCAGTCGTCAGAGCACGAGCACCGCCGCGACGACGAGGAGAACCTGCGCTGGGCGGCGCTGGAGAAGCTGCCTACCTACGACCGCATGCGCCAGGGCATCCTCCGGAGGGTGCTCGACGTCGACGACCACGACCACGACCAAGCCGGCGGCGGCGTCGAGGTCATCGACATCGAGAAGCTGGCCGGCGGCGACGGGGGCCGCGCCCTCTTGGAGCGCCTCTTCCAGGACGACAGCGAGCGCCTGCTGCGCCGACTCAGGGACCGGATCGACATGTACGGAGTACATACTCTCTTAAATATGCTAGCTATTAACACACGCTGTGCATCGACACGCATATACATAGACTGGGTGTTGCTAGCTGATTAACTGTGCGTGGCCGATCGACGACGACGACACATGCATATACATATATATATATATATATATATATATATATGTATGTATGTATGTATGTATGTATGTATGTATGTATGTATGTGCAGGGTGGGCATCGAGCTCCCGACCATCGAGGTTCGTTACGAGCAGCTCACGGTGGAGGCCGACGTCATCCCCGCCGCCCGCGCCATTCCCACGCTCTGGAACGCAGCCACAAATTTTCTGCAGGTCCGTAATTATTATATCTATATATTTAATTTTCCGCCTTCGCTGCTTGCATAATTTGCATGCAGCATATGCCTTAATTATTCTATAAGCGCAGTTCATTTCATAGTCTCGTCTGCATATATAGTTTGATTTGATTAGCTTGTTGGGAGACAAGATTTTTAATTGCATATATAGAGTAACCTATATATAGGCGTCACATATATCATATATAATACTACATTTTGATGAATACTGTACGTATTTAGTTCCACATATCAGGCATGCATGCATGTGCCTCCAAATCTAAAACGAGCTGCTTGATTCTGTCACGACTTTTAGTACGGAGTAGACAGTCAACGAAAGAGTGGGTTTAATTTGTGACAGTAATCGATCTCCACTTGCTAGGATGGATGATCATATCGTTCGTCTGCGCATGCTCTGTCTCTGCCCCCTGTTTTCCTTTCAATTCAGCGGACGGAGTACAAGCTCGGTCGTGTACCTGCACCGGCACCAAAGTCCGCGACGCCGTATACTCCCTTCGTCTTAAAATAAATTTTTATTTAACATTTAATCTTTTTCTAACTTATAGGGATACATATATATAATTAATCTAACCCCTATATTAATGAAAAAGTGTACTGAGAAGTGTATTGAGCCAATCAAATAGTCAGTTGATGCTAGTTTTAAGTACGAGTAATAAGGGGAAACTGTTATAAGTAGTAGTTTGTTTACTTGCTGCATAGTCTCCTATAAGACCATGTTAGCTAACGCCTGCTAGGTAGTCACTGATCTGACTAGTGACTACGGTCTTTA
Organism: Echinochloa phyllopogon; assembly: GCA_033239725.1. Taxonomy (NCBI): domain Eukaryota; kingdom Viridiplantae; phylum Streptophyta; class Magnoliopsida; order Poales; family Poaceae; genus Echinochloa; species Echinochloa phyllopogon. The sequence goes on along the minus strand of BTCW01000009.1, from coordinate 46,623 downwards.
GCACAAAAATTAACTTAGAAGCCAGCCCTAAAAAGGAACAAAATTAACTAACAAAATCAATTCCCTTTTTGTTGGGGTCAATACCCAAAACTTTGCCGTCTAAAGTCTAAACGGCATACGTCAGAGCAGAAATCATCTGCTGCCAATCGGAGGAGGGGGAGGTGGTGAAGGAGAAGAAGCTGGAGGCCAATAATGGAACCAGTGGCTGATCGATATTAGGGGTTCGGTGATGCAAATTATTATATCCCAAAATTCCCCTCGCTAAAAGGAGCTTGGATAAAAAAAAGTGGGAGTAGATCGAATGGGGAATCAGATCATGGATGAGTTGAAAGGAAACTCGGATTTCTTCCTCCATTTCACCCCAAACAGACCCGCCCATCTTTTAGTTTAGCATGTTCTAGAAGCGATCAATCAACATGACTTGCTACTTCGTTTCAAAAAAAAAATGACTTGCTGTATAGTGTATGATGAGAATTCGTTTTTTTAGTTCTTCCAAATTAAAGATTGGGTTTAAGTTATATACTTTTGTCTGCACTTGTAGTGTTTAAGTGTTATATAGCAGGATGCTACATTTTGTAATAATTTTGAACTGATATTTCTCTAAAAAGGGGAGTGAAGCCGGGACAATTTTTATTATCTAAAAAAAGTGTATGGTGAGATGGTGTCATGGTGATGCTTACCAGGTAGTTTGGTATACATAACAGCACTAACTTACCGATATATATGCTGCATTGCAGGGCCTCATTGGACAGTTTGGTTCTTCAAACAAGAAGAGGAACGTCACCATACTTAAGAATATCAATGGTGTGCTCAAACCATCCAGGTACCCATACGTACATTCACTTATTAGTTTATTAGTGCTGCGTCTCCATCCAATATTCCTATCCAACTGCTCCGTGGATCTTCCAACCCAACTGAACCTGCTTTCCTTGTCCTTTCCTTCAGCTAACCCAAAGTGGTTGGTCGAGCTAGCAGTATCATTTATATTTTTTTATCATTTTATTAAAAAGGAGTAAAAACATATTTGTGGTACTGAGAAATGATGCCATGTTTTCTCTTTTCTATTTTTAATTATTTTTTATATAATAGAAATAAATTCCGGCTTCACCCTCCATAACAGTAGAGGTATGGTCATGCTAAGAGTTTTAAATTAGAGTTGTTTTACAATGCTTGGAGAGGTGCCCACTAGTACGTATTATAAATCAACGGTTGGTCCCACGAATTTGGTACCTCTTGATACCTAATATTTAGGTAACTTCGGGTACTTCTTTTGTTTCCACCGTACGATTTTTTGGAACCGATGGCTCTGATTAATCCCAAGCATTTCAAAATTTTTCATGCTTTCGTGCATTCGGTGTTGTCAGTCAGAGGTACGTATGTGCCAATCCATATTCTAAGAAGAAATTCCAGCTATTAGTTTTGTTTCTTTGCATCATGCAATGCAATCTGATACTAAGTACAAAAAAAACATCCGCTTGCACTTTTAGAAGCAAAGCAAATAAACCAGCTGTTTTCAGGATGACGCTTCTTCTTGGGCCTCCATCCTCAGGAAAGAGCACGCTCATGAGAGCACTCACCGGAAAGCTTGACAAAAAGCTCAAGGTTATACGAATCCATCATGTTATGCCATTCTGTCAGTTTCGCTTATGCGTTTCTATCACAAACTAAATCGTTCTATCATCGGAAAACCAGGTCTCTGGCAGCATCACATATTGTGGCCATCCAATTTCAGAGTTCTATCCTGAGAGGACAAGCGCATACGTTGGTCAATATGATCTCCACAATGCAGAGATGACTGTAAGAGAGACGTTGGATTTCTCCAGGAGGTGCCTGGGCATTGGTGCCAGATATGAGATGCTCGCAGAACTTGCTAGAAGGGAGAGGGATGCAGGCATTAAGCCAGATCCTGAGATTGATGCTTTCATGAAAGCTACTGCAGTAAAAGGACAGGAGACTAATATTGTTACAGACGTCACTCTCAAGGTGTGGTTCTGATTTTGCTGGTAGACTAAAAAAACGTGTTTATTGAGTTTATCAAAACTTCTCTCAGGTGCTTGGGTTGGACATTTGTGCTGATATTATTATTGGTGATGAGATGATCAGAGGAATTTCTGGTGGGCAAAAGAAACGTGTGACAACTGGTATGAATAAAAAGCCTGCAAACCATGCGTGTTTCGCCAATTTATAATTGAAATCCCAATTCATTTTCTATGCAAATTAACCCAGGATTTTTCTATTCTTTTCCCCTTTTATGTAGGGGAGATGTTAACGGGGCCAGCAAGGGCTTTGTTTATGGATGAAATATCCACTGGTCTGGATAGCTCGAGCACATTTGAGATTGTAAAGTTTATGAGGCAATTAGTCCATGTAATGAATGAGACTGTCATGATCTCCCTGCTCCAACCACCGCCAGAGACTTACAATCTTTTTGATGACATAATCCTGCTATCAGAAGGATACATAGTCTACCATGGGCCACGCGACGACATCTTAGAATTTTTTGAGTCTGCTGGTTTTCGGTGCCCTGAAAGGAAAGGTGTTGCAGACTTTCTTCAAGAGGTCACTTCCAAGAAAGACCAGCAGCAATACTGGTACCTTGATCAGGAGCAGTATCATTATGTACCCGTACCAGAGTTTGCAGAACGTTTCAAGTCATTCCATGTAGGCCAGCTGATGCAGAAGGAGCTGCAAACTCCCTTTGAGAAGTCCAAAACCCATCCTGCTGCATTGACCACCAGAAAATATGGGCTTTCCAGCTGGGAATCACTTAAGGCAGTGATGTCGAGAGAGCAGTTGTTGATGAAGCGCAACTCCTTCATCTACATTTTCAAGGTCACCCAGTTGGTCATCCTTGCGCTCATGTCAATGACTGTGTTCCTCAGAACAAAGATGCCCCATGGCCAGATTTCTGATGGCACCAAATTCTTTGGGGCTCTGACTTTTAGTTTGATAACGGTCATGTTCAATGGATTTGCTGAGCTACAATTGACCATAAAGAAGCTTTCAGTTTTCTACAAACATAGGGATTTCTTATTCTTCCCCGCATGGGCCTTTGGACTGGCAAACATAATCTTGAAAGTCCCTGTTTCGCTTGTGGAAGCGGCAGTATGGGTCATTCTCACGTACTATGTGATGGGCTTTGCACCTGCTGCAGGAAGGTAGCCATAATCCTTCTATCAACTTTCACCATTTTGATATTGTGGGTCTTTACAGTTAGCTTCATGAGTTCATCTGGTGTGTTTCTAATAGGTTCTTTCGTCAGTTTATAGCTTTCTTTGCCACACACCAAGTGGCAATGGCTTTATTCCGATTTCTTGGTGCTATTTTGAAAACAATGGTGGTAGCCAATACTTTCGGGATATTTGTGCTGCTTATTATTTTCATATTTGGAGGATTTGTCATCCGTAGAAGTAAGTATGCTCTCGTGCAAAATTCATTTATATTTCCAATAGCCACAGAAGAAATCAGCAAAATCTTTTCATTCAGACAGATAGAAGTAACCTTCTGACCTTTGCTTATAATGTGGATAGATGACATCAAACCATGGTGGATCTGGGGTTACTGGGCATCTCCTATGATGTACAGCCAAAATGCAATATCTATCAACGAGTTCCTTTCCAGTAGATGGGCGATTGTAAGTTTTCTCGGTGGACCTCTTTGTCTTGAGTCCCTCGTTTTTCTTTAGTTCATGATCTTGTAAAGGTGATTGTGCTTTTGAATTAACGACGGACATTTTTAATACAGCCAAACACTGACATGACTATTGACGCACCAACGGTAGGCAAAGCTATTCTCAAATCCAAAGGCTTGTTTACTGAAGAATGGGCTTTTTGGCTTTCCATCGGAGCCCTTATAGGATTCATTATTCTGTTCAACATCCTCTACCTCTGGGCCCTTACATACTTGAGTGGTAAGCGCTATTATTTTTTCTTGTAGTATTTATTGTGGGCACTTAATATGTTTTGCTTCTTCCAGCTACTAGTGGCTCCAATGCCCAAGTTTCGGAAGGTGAAGACAATGAAAATGAAATGGCAGTAAAAAGAAAAAATAAAGATGAAATATCCCAAGATCTATGCAGTGATCCAGGTGCCAATATAATGCGGCTATGCATGTAGCATGTCATCTTTCAATCTCTTTTAGTGTACTCTTGTATATGCATATCAGACTACTGCATCATCTGTAGTATTCTTTTATCTGTTGGATAGACCGACTTTTCCTGTGTTAATTTACAAGCTATTGATTCCTGATGTTTCCCATGCATGGATATTCTAAGCAGGAGTGTTTTATGCATATCTCATATCCTATTTCTGCAGGAACTAATAATGGAGCAGCAAAGAGAGCAGCTCAGTCACGCATCACCTTGTCTTTCCAGCCTCTTTCCCTTTGCTTTAACCATGTAAACTATTATGTGGACATGCCTGCAGTAAGCCTACGTTCCTCCTGAGTTCTCACACGTATCATGACACAAAGTTCCTCATCTCAAACCGAAGTATCTTATCATGTGTTTTTTCAGGAAATGAAGGAACAAGGATTCACTGAAAGTCGTTTACGGCTGCTCTCTGATATCAGTGGTGCTTTCAGGCCAGGAGTTCTGACAGCATTGGTTGGTGTGAGTGGAGCTGGAAAGACCACTTTAATGGATGTTCTGGCAGGAAGGAAAACTAGTGGAGCTATTGAAGGAGATATCACCCTGTCCGGTTACCCCAAAAAACAAGAAACTTTTGCTCGGATTAGTGGCTATTGTGAACAGACTGATATCCATTCTCCAAATGTAACTGTATATGAATCCATTATCTACTCTGCCTGGCTGCGTCTTTCCTCAGATGTTGATGAGGGTACGAAAAAGGTAGCTACTCAAGGCAAGCTCTCACTGAAGTAAATACACTGTGTTCAATATGAACTTTGAACTCTAAACAGCAATTGTTTCTGACCAAGTTATTCCAACTCCACCCACTTAGATGTTTGTGGAGGAAGTGATGGCCCTTGTAGAGCTTGATGTGTTGCGCGACGTACTGGTGGGGCTCCCTGGAGTTAATGGGTTATCAACTGAACAAAGAAAAAGGCTGACGATTGCCGTGGAGTTGGTAGCGAACCCTTCAATCATCTTCATGGATGAGCCAACTTCTGGTCTCGACGCTCGAGCTGCAGCAATTGTCATGCGTACAGTGAGAAATACAGTTAACACTGGGCGTACTGTGGTTTGCACAATCCATCAGCCCAGCATTGATATATTTGAGTCTTTTGATGAGGTTCTCTGATCATTCTCTACCGCTCCCCTCCCTCTATCTCAAAACCATGTGTGCGCCCGCACGTTTTGATTTTTATACAAATGTAATATCCTCACAACTTGTTTTTTTCCAGCTTCTGCTTTTGAAACGTGGAGGGCAGGTTATTTATGCTGGTGAACTTGGTCGCCGCTCTCACAAACTAGTTGAATATTTTGAGGTCAGTTCTCATGTGTTTCTGGTTGGGGATGACAAAGTTTTAGTGTTTCTCAAGTTGAATGCATAACTTGCTTACAAATATGACAACTGAGTTCAGGGGGAAAAAAACAAGGCCTGAACTCCATGCAGCTGTACCAAAAGAGCGGATTTTAACCTGTATCGATCTGATTTTCCTGCAGGCGATTACAGGTGTCCCAAAGATCACAGAAGGATATAATCCTGCGACGTGGGTGCTGGAAGTTAGCTCTCCTCTATCTGAGGCTCGCCTGAACATGAATTTTGCTGAAATTTATGCTAACTCTGTGCTTTACAGGTATATATCCTCACTTTTTCAACAAGGCAGTTTTTTATCACTGACTTGTTCTACCAATCCTTGTTTTTTCAAGGGAAAAAATCATTTAAAGCGGAGAGTGAAAAGTGTTCGCTGTTGTCATTACTCCCCAGATTTTATATATTCCTATTATCTTGGGGTGCATGGTTTCAAAATACTTATTAGATTAGGAATTGAAAATTGCAATATTTTGGTCAATGTGACTGGAATAGATTAAATGGTCATTAGATATGCCGTTTAATTAGGATTTGTTGGTCATCTGCTACTAACTTCTCCTTAGATTAATGATTCCTTGGTTTGTACTGCACATTAACACATATTTCTCCCTTCTATATAACTACGATTAGGAAAAACCAGGAGCTGATCAAGGAATTGAGTACTCCCCCACGAGACTACCAGGATCTGTCATTTCCTACGAAATATTCGCAGAATTTCTACGGTCAATGTGTTGCAAACTTTTGGAAGCAATACCGTTCTTACTGGAAGAATCCACCCTACAACGCCATGCGCTATCTGATGACACTACTCTTTGGCCTTGTATTTGGTACGGTATTTTGGCAAAAAGGAAAGAACATGTATGACCCTTCTTCAATGTTGTAGCTGAAACTAAAATTGCTGGAATAATTCTATATTACCTTCTATGGTGGCACTAATGCCTTTAGATTTTTTTTATTTATGATACGCACAGAGATTCACAACAAGATTTGTACAACCTACTTGGAGCCACTTATGCTGCTACCTTCTTTCTTGGGGCTTCCAATTGCATGACTGTTCAGCCAGTTGTGTCGATTGAGCGAGCAGTTTTCTATCGCGAAAAGGCAGCGGGGATGTACTCTCCATTATCCTATGCATTTGCTCAGGTAACCTTTGACCTTCTTGGTATCAACAGTCATTTTGAGTCAAATATAATAATTTTGGATGCATAACCTATTGCAAATAAATGTTTGAGCCTGTGCTTCTGAGTAGGACAAATTTGGTGGCTGTTAGATCAGATGAAAACATTGATACCCAGGCCAGTATACTACTGGTCCATGTACATATATTACTCTCTCCGTCCCAAATTACTCACTTTTGATTTATTTTTTCATATAATGTCTTATTCAAAAATTTAGTGAAAAAAAATAAGTGGCAAACAAAGAAATATACTTGTATAATTTTTTAAATAAGATGATCCGTCAAATGTTGTGAGAAAAAATCAACAATAAATAGTAATTTAGAGCAAAGGTAGTAGTAATTGCTTTAAGATGTTTTGTCAGTTTCCTTGTACTACTATACTAGTATATATTATATTCAAATGTGTCCAACAACAATTAAAAAAGGCAGGACTATAAATGAATGGACAACAATAAGTAATGAACAACAGGGGCAGGGTATGCTTGATAAACGTTGAAATTCCCAATTTAGTGAAATAGACCCTTTTAGCTCATTCTGACATAATTAACCACTTCCTTAGACTCACCAATTCACGATATTATGGACGTTTTATTTTTTACAGACATGTGTCGAGTTCATCTACAACATCTTACAGGGGATTCTGTACACGGTCCTCATATATGCGATGATTGGATATGATTGGAAAGCTGATAAATTCTTCTATTTCCTGTTCTTCATCACTGCGAGCTTCAACTACTTCACGTTGTTCGGTATGATGTTGGTAGCATGCACTCCCTCTGCATTGCTGGCAAGCATTCTCATCACGTTTGCACTACCCCTCTGGAACCTCTTTGCGGGATTCCTCATCGTCAGACCGGTGAGCAAGCGACTCGGATCGCCTAGGCTAAGCAGTGTGCATGCATCAATATATTCGGGTTCCGACTTCTGATGAGTTGCTATATGAGCGATTCTGATCTTATATATTATGTATGGCATGTGCCATTATTTCAGGCAATTCCAATTTGGTGGAGGTGGTACTATTGGGCCAACCCCGTCTCCTGGACCATTTATGGTGTTGTAGCGTCACAGTTTGGCGAGAATGGAGGTTCGCTTTCAGTTCCCGGTGGGAGCCCCGTGGAGGTGAAGCAGTTCTTGAAAGATAATCTTGGCATCCGGCATGACTTCCTCGGCTATGTTGTGCTCGTCCATTTCGCTTACATCATCGTCTTCTTCTTCGTCTTTGGTTATTCCATCAAGTTCTTCAACTTCCAGAAACGTTAGCTCCACAGACAGTAGAGGACATTTTTACATAATGGCTATTTGAAGCCAATGCAGTCGAAAGCATCTCTAGTTCTGTAGCATCCTTAGTCGAAAGCCGTTTAGGATTTTGCTGCTTCGGAAGGCCTATGTGTACATTGCAATATATTTATTAGAACTAGTCTTACAAGATGAGTTATTATATATGGCATATCAAACAGCTCAAAACAGTTCATGTATATGAACACTTCGCATTTTTGATCTACAACCAAGTTGCCAAACGTAAGCATCTATATATCTCATTTGCTAACAGCAGCATTGTAAGTGCTCTGCTCTGCTAGCACCACAGATATAACTCTGCACTTTCTCTGCCGTCACACCAATTTTGGTCTAAAGCAAAACATTGAAATATTTGTATCATATTAAATAAAATTCTATTGGCAGCAAAATTCCATCCAAATAAAAGTGGATAAGTCATAAAAAAGTAACCATTGACACGCAAATTAAAAGGAAAATTTGAAAAGGGAAGATTTGTATTATTAAACAAATAAAAGACTATGTGTTGGATATATTTTAATTATGTAAAATTATGTATATTATACATATAGGTTGTTTTAGAGAAATACCATATTTATTTTTAGATAATGGAAATTTTATTCCGGTCTCTGCAAGAGTTTTGCACCCAACCATTCATTGTTACAGTTTCAGCTTCCTGCTGATTTAAACAAACTCTTAAAAAGGACTGACAAAAGGAGATAAGTGCACTCTCAAAAAGCCAACTAAGCACTAAGCCTGTTAGAAGACAGCCACCCGTGCTTGGCGAAAATCTCCATTGCGGTTGATTCCAACATGCGACACGCCCATTTCATTCGTGGTTTGTCCTTTTCCTTCTGAAGTGTGGACCAAAAGCGTGTCCCATAGGTGGCCCTGAAAATAACCTGCAAATAAGAATTCAATCTTTTTTGTCGAAGACCGCATTATTTCTACTCAACCAAATAGACCACAATATTGCACTCATTCCCACAAAAACATGAGATCGCAATTTTGGATCTAATTGTAGTATCCAAACTCCAGGAAGGTGCGTTAAATTACGTGGCGGTTGTAAGCCAAAAGAGACTTGTATCATTCTCCAAACAAATCTAGCAACATGACAATCAAAGAATAAATGTTGGATAGTTTCTTTATTGTTACAAAAACAACAGTTGCCATCCCCTTTCCAATTCCGCTTTAAGAGATTATCCTTTGTTAAAGTGACACCCTTCATCAAGAACCAAAGAAATATCTTAATTTTTAGGGGTAACTTCAACTTCCATATGGATTTGTTTAGAGGCAATGCTGTTTGATTTACTAACTGTTTATACATAGATTGTACTGTAAATACTCCTTGTTTAGAAATACTCCATTTGATGGAGTCATGTTGGCTGTCGAGTTGTACAAATGCAACTCTTGCAACCAACTCATTCCATTTTAAAAGTTTATCTCCCACTAAAGCTCTGCGAAAGGTTAGGTTATATTAAGAGGTGTAGAACTAAAAACATGGGCAATCGTCGCATGCTTCTTTCTTGCAATAAGATATAAAGATGGATACTGGTCTTGGAGGGTGAAGTTTCCTAACCACTTGTCCTCCCAAAACCTGACTTGAGTGCCATTGTGAAGATTGAAAGTAGATAAGTCTAAGAACTTGTCTTTGACCTTCATAAGGCCCGACCAAAAGTGCGAATCTCCCAGCTTCCATTGGACTTCACCAATGGTTTTGTCCTTTAAGTACTTCTTCCTAAGAAGTTCTTGCCAAACTCCATCTTCATTTATTAGCTTATATAACCATTTGCTAAGCAAGCATGCATTTTGCAACTCTAGATTTATTATTCCTAAACCACCTTGCTCTTTTGGCAAACACAAGATACCCCATTTTGTTAATCTATATTTTTTTTCTGATTATCGCCCTGCCAGAAGAAGCTGGATCTATAGAAGTCTAGTTTCTTAAGAATACCCTTTGGTACTTCAAAGAAGGACATCGTGCGCATAGCAAGGCTACTCAAAACTGAGTTGATCAAAACCAGTTGATCAATACCATATTTATAAGTAACATAAACTATAAGTAACTAATTAGGGGCTCTTGCTAGAGTTAGCATTAAAAACGTGAATAGTAAAAGTAGGATAACCTCTACTTGAAAAATTAGGGACACGAATTATGGGCTATTGCTGGTCTAACTTTAGTCAAAAGAATTTGTAAGTAAATGTTACGGAGTATATTTCTAGAAAAGATTGGTAATCAAATGTGTTTAGATCATGGACTGTTCTGAGTATGAGTGTTCTTCGCATCGTGAATTTCAATTGTGGTCCGAGAATTCAGAGCAATTTTCAAATCAAAATCAAAAGAAAAGAAAAAGAGAAAGAAAAGGGGCGCGTTGGAACCAAATGGAAGGCGGCAGCGCAGCGAACTAGCAAAGGTTGGAGTCGGCAGTTGATTGACCGAACCAACCACCCACCGCCCCGCTGGCGCTGGTCGTCTTCCTTCCTCCCTCCCCTCCCCTTCCCTGGCCTGCCCCCCTCGATCCAGTTCAGCTGTCTTTCTCTCCCCCTGTACTCTTGTTGATCGGTTCACTCGTTTGTGCTCGGGAGGAAGAGAGGAATTAGCCGGATCCATCTGCTGCTGCTGTTGTCGCTGTTTCTTGCTACTACTAAGAGCAAGAGGAAGAGGAAGGGGAAGAACAGCAATTGCTTGATTGGAGTCGGTAACAGGAATAAGGGATCCATGATGAGATGGGGAAGCAGCGGTCAGGCCGCGGATTCCTTCTACCAGGTCCGCCCCGATTGCAGCCAAAACGTCCCCAGCACCAAGTTCAAGATCAAGGTGAGCTTATGCTTCTTCTTTCCTCCCCGTCCCCGATTGGTTCGAGATCCAAGCCTCAGCTGCGTTTTTTTCAGGTCGGCAAGACATTGAGCGTTCGGAAATGGCATGCTGCGTTTACGCGTGAGGGCTGCCTGGATATCGCCTCGGTTCTAAGTCGCATACAGAGTGGGGTACGGTACATTTCAGTATGCTCCATTCCTTGCCCACGCCCAATTCATCTTCACCTCAATCTTTCTCTCCACCTCTGTATCTGTATGCTAGGGTGTCCACCCTGCCATCAGGGGAGAGGTTTGGGAGTTCTTGCTTGGCTGCTATGACCCTGGGAGCACCTTCGATGAGCGGGACCAGATTAGGCACAGGAGAAGGTGACCACTATCTTCCTCTCTAACTGTAAAATACTTCCCTTTTTGAGGTTTACTGCCGGAATTTCCCCAACCGATGGAACTGAATGCTGTCGTAAATGATTATCACACAGGATGCAGTATTATAGATGGAAGGAAGAATGCAGAGAGATGGATTCTCACGTTGGCAGCGGTAAAATCATCACCGCCCCAATTATCACCGAGGATGGATTCCCTATTAAGGATCCATTGGTTTTACTTGAGGCTGCTTCAGACACCCAAGGTACTTCCACCAGCAGCAGAGGAGTTGAGGTCAGCGACTCCACCAACCGTGTCATGGATGGGCAAATCATTGACTGGAAGCTTACACTGCATCAGATTGGTAAGGCCTAACTAGCTATTCTTTCCTTCCTATGGTTGCCATTGTTCCACTATTTTCTTCTTTCCTAAGGAAGCTGCATGATAGGCCTTGATGTTCTACGCACTGACCGCTCCATGGTATTTTATGAGAACAAAGAAAATCTTTCAAAGTTGTGGGATATTCTAGCTGTCTATGCATGGATTGACAAAGAAGTCGGTTACTGTCAAGGTGGGTACCTCGCATTTGCACAGTAGCCTTGTTTATTGTCTGGAAGGTATCTTACATAAGCCTTTCCCCCTCTTCCTCATTGCTATTAGGAATGAGTGATTTATGTTCGCCCATGATAGTACTGCTCAATGATGAAGCGGATGCATTTTGGTGCTTTGAGAGGTTGATGCGTAGGCTGGTATGCACTGCTTCTCCATCAGTTTTTTGGGTAACATGATTCTTCTATCCCTTTTAATTGACATCTGTTTGAAAATTCAAGCGAGGGAATTTCAGATGCACACAGCAGTCTGTTGGAGTGGAAAACCAGCTTCAGCATCTTGCTTCTATTATTCAGGTGCTCGACCCAAAGTTACATGACCACCTAGGTATGGAACAGAGCTGAGACATTCAACCTGTGTCACAATTTGCTGTTTTTATATTCTGCAATTGGTTCTTGTTGACTCCTGAACACAGAAACACTTGGTGGGGGTGATTATCTCTTTGCATTTCGCATGTTCATGGTATTGTTCCGGCGAGAATTATCGTTTGGGGACTCCTTGTACCTTTGGGAGGTAAATATTACATCTTGAAATCTGGTTTTAATTCTGAAACATTTCAATTGATCTACCCATATGAGGTGCAATATTTGAACTGGGACCATTGGACTTTATTGTGGGCCTCAGATTGTGGAATGGTTTTTTCTTTTTCGTGCCAGTCTTTTGCTCTGTTATTTAGTTCTTTTGTCTTCTGCAATTTAAGACTCATGCTCAAATATATTGAAAATGGTTTCTGATGCCATTCAATGTAGTGGATTGTTTCCTTTCATTTGCACAATAAGGTTTTAAAATGCCCTAGTTCAAAAATTTACAGACAATAGCTGGTGGTGTTTACCAGTCATTTCTTGACTTTTGCTGCCCTGGGATGGCCGGGTGCGGCGATAGTTAGTCGACAACAGACTCCCTAAGACAAGCTACAAGCTCTGTACCCTGGGATTTTCACTTAGGTTGTCGTAGTCTACTTGTATAAGTCACTCCTGTAACTGGAACTGTATGCAAGAGCCCAACAGGCCCGTGTTGTAAACAAAATTCTATATTTTTCTTCTTAATACAACGACACGCAGCTCTCCTGCGTGTTCTCAAAAAAAAAAAGAAAAAAGGCCAAAACTTTGATTATACGAAGAACTATAGCGTGCTATGTACTTACCATCTTCCGCTTTTCTTTAATGAAAATCCAACGAAGTGTGTTGTGGTTTACCATTGGTAACTGTTCAGCGACCATAGGAAGTTAGGCAATCATATTTAGTATGTGGCTTGTGAATAAATTGGCTGATGACTGATGATCATATTGTTCCGCATCCTATCTGCAGATGATGTGGGCTCTAGAATATGATCCTGATGTCTTCTCTACTTATGAAGAGACTGGGGCTGCAACCAACAAAATTGAAGGATCTAAACCAAAGATAAAATCAATACGTCAGTTTGGCAAGTATGAAAGGGAGAATATGAAGAATGGGGCAAATGATGGTGATGGACCTGTCCCTATTTCGGTTTTCCTGGTTGCTAGTGTTCTGAAAGAGAACAGTCCAAAGCTTCTGCAAGAAGCTCGAGGGATTGATGACGTTATCAGGGTAAGCTGGATCAAGGCATTCCTTTCCTTAGAATCTTTATTTTCCCTCTCTTGTTTTACAAAAGAAACACATAAGGCTGCATCTCTATTTCACATTGTGAAAGGAGGAAAACAGGCATGCAGTGTGTAGGATGACATAAGTAAAGATTCATGTGAGGAGGGAAAAGGGGACATTGGATATTGCAGTGGGATTTGTTCCCAGACCTTATAAAGGATAGCAGTTCAGTTTTGTGTGTGGAAGCCTCATGTATGTAATCGTTGCTTTCGTTTTTGCTTAATTCAGATATTGAACAATGTTAGTGGGGACTTGGATGCGAAAAGGGCTTGCGCTGTTGCACTGAAGCTTCACAGGAAGTACCTGAAAAAGGTGATTAGCTGTGGATCAACTTTCATATTTATAAGCCAAAGATGTGCTCTGCTAGTTGACTGCTAATCTTAGGCAACATTTGTTCTGTTTGGCAGTCGCAGGGAAAGAAAATCTGACATCAGAATCAGATGGTGAGATACCGAGACAGCATATGGGACTTGCCACACGGGGTTGTAAAGAGCAGAGCATATCTAGAGAATTCAACGTAGTAGTTGTGTGTGTATGTAAAGACTAAAGAGTACTAACCCCACGATTGTTCCCGGCTTCCATGTATTGAGCGAGTGAAAACAGAACAAGGTGATTAGTATAGTATTTGGTTCAACGATGCAGGTTGAAGTTGTAAACAGAAAATTGTTAACTTGAGGCCGTGAATTTTAAAAATATGCATAAATGTTTTATGTTTGGTTCTTTGAATGAATTCTGCTGTGCCCTGCTCCACATTTTTTAAGAGCTCAAGCAAAAAAGTAAATTTAATTATGTGGGTGCTGGGATTCAAGCCCAGGTCTCCACGGCCACAACGTGGAATTCTCACCACTAAACTACAGACACTTTGGATGTTGCGGTTGATGCTAGCTAATTAAAGTCTTGTTATTCCTTGAGGTCTCATAGGATATCCGCTATTTGGCTCGTTGGTTGCCGCCCGGCCGATTGCTTCGTCTCGGATGAGTCGGCGGCCGGTATGCGTTGCGTGCTTTGGGGCCGGGGTGATACATTATTCCAAACTTGCTGATCAGATAATAAAGAGAGAAGCCGTCATGGGGAGGGAAGGGAAGCGGAATCCGCCATGATCGGGAGCTTCAAAGACGCATGCATGGGATGTTTCACCACACCACAACTGCATCCTATATATGTATCCCCATGGTGCTTCTGCCGCTGCTCGGTTTGGCTAATTATAACGGTCTCTGTCGTATGTAACCTACACGTGACGATTGATCAGTCTAATTAACGATCCGACTGGCGGCTAGCAGCTGGTTAGCATGCACCAAGGCGGCGGCGGCGGCGGTGCCGCCAGCTCCAGCAGCCGCGCCCGCCGCATCGCCCGCCGCACCCGGGACAGCTGCGCCGCCGCCCTCGCCAACACCCTCTGCTCCCTTCTCCTGGGCCTCCTCCTCGTCGCGGCCGTCGTCCTCTTCGTCGTCTGGCTCGGCCTGCGCCCGCACCGCCCGCGCTTCAACATCGCCTCCTTCTCCGTCGCCGGCGGCCTCGACCCGGACTCCAGCCCCGCCGGCGCCAGCCTCGCCTTCAACATCACAGACCGCAACCCCAACCGCCACATCGGCATCTACTACGACGCCATGCACGCCTCCGTCCACTTCTACGACGCGCTCGTCGCCTCGGGCCCGGCCTTCGCCGCCGGCTGGTACCAGCCCAACAAGACCACCACCTCCATCACGGGCCTCCTCGACGTCCTCGGCCCCGCCACCACCGACGCCTCCTGGCCCTCCTTCTCCGCCGTGGTCCGGGCCGGCCGCGTCCCGCTGCGCCTGCAGCTCACAACGGCCATCCGCTTCAGGGTCACCAACGCCTTGCATTCCGGCCTCCAGAGGATGCACGTCAGCTGCGACCTCCTCGTCGGCGCCGACGGCGACTTGCTGCCGGACTCCGTCGGGGCCGCCTGCGACAGATACTTCTGATGAGTTCATTGTTGCTGTTTGGCTTTTCGATCACGTGCTGTCACCCCGCCCGTCTTCACCTTCACTTTGTAGTTTGGACTGCCTGCTGATTATTCAAGAATAGTAACACCGCCTAATATAATATAACACACACGATTTCTTGATTGAGTTGCTTTCGTCTGCTTATTTGGGCTAGCTTGCATCCAATTTTTCATTTGTTATATGCTTTGTTCGCCCATCAGATCGAAATCTTCTCGTGCTTCTTATCACGTACTCCAAGCAAGAAAGACATATACCAAGCTTCCATGCCGATGCAGTGCTGCCCGCCGGCCACTACCACATCAACACCAGCCACAGCAGGAAATGTCTGAAATGCTTGTCCAAGTTGACACGGAGTAGTATATATAGAAGTGTGCTTAGTACAAACAAATTAGTTTATTGTTCAAACTAAACATAATAGGTTTTAAAAAAAAGGGATTACTTTTTTAAAAAGAAAAGATCGATTTATCAAGTAACAATCTCAACAATTAACTGATAATTGATCGATCGGCGTGTCTCTTCGCCTGCGCTCGTAAATGAAACCAACAATCTCGACGCCTCGCCTCATCTTCCACCCAGACTCAGTTAATCCTCACGAGTCAACAACTCGGCAGCAGTTTCAGATGCTCCCTCCCCGTCCACGGGTCGCCTCCCGCCACGCTGGACACAAACTGCTGCCGAGTCCATCGGCGCCATCACACCCCCAAGCCCACCCGTCGCGAGGCAGGATGCCTCGACGCCTCGCATCACGCGCCCGTCCGCTGCCCTCGACCCTGCTGCGCCCCCTCAAGCCTCATTTTCTCCCCCGCAGCCACCGCTCGCCGGCTCTCCTTCCTCGCGCTTGCGCTCCTCGGCAATGGGATCCCGGCCATGGCTCCAACACTCACCATGAGCACGGGTCGTATACGGGCGCGGCGGAGCGCGCTGTTCTTCCTAGTGAGCTTCACACGCGGCGGTGTTTAGATGCCGACTTGGGGAACCCGATTCGGGTCTGCCGGCTGACGCGCACGTCTGACGCGCGTCAGCCGGGCACGGTAGCGTTTCGTTTGTGTGTAAAAAATTATCCAAAAATTGATTAATTAGACTCAAAATGTTCGTCTCGTAGAGTACAATAAAATTGTGCAATTAGTTTTTAATTTCATATTCATTTAGTACTCCATGCATGTTATAATATTTTGATGTGATGTGGAATCTTTTTTTTGTATAGTGTATTTGAGAGTAACTTTTTGGGAACTTTTAGAATATAAACAGGGCCGTTGATGAATGGACTCGTACCAGACTGCACAAAGGAGTTGGATCGATCAGTGCGCAGCTGCAGCCTGCCCCATGAAGTAATACGACACGCTACAGAGCGGCGGGCTAAATCACGAGTGGACACGACCGATGGGAAGAAGGCCCATAGCCCAGCTACGGCCCGCTAGGCGCGCGCTTCAGGTGACGGAAACCGAAGCGACCGCCCGCCGCTTTGGGTTCTCCTAACCGACACGCCGAAGCTCCTCGGTCCATCCAAAAGGAAAGCCGCCGCTTCGGTTCTCTTCTCTTTTGTCGATATAATAAGGTCCGTCTTCTCTTTTGTCGATATAATAAGGTCCGATGGACCCAGCCTCTCCCTCAATCCACTTCGCGGCCTCCGTCCGCTTGCTCGGCTCGCACACTGCCGCTATGGCGCACCACCATGGAGACGCCCTCTGGCCGGAGAAAGATGTGCATCGACTCACGGGATCCTTGTGGAAGGCACCAGATCCGCGTCGCTGGCAGTGGTCTCTTTCAATCCCAACCCTCTTTCGAGGGGCTTTCTTGGAGATCTCCCGTTTCTTCAGTTCTCTCTTATTTGCGATTCTTCTGTTCTCTCTGAGTTAGCGGGTTTCTTGTTTTCTTGGGGGCAGGTCTCCCGTTTATTCCAAGTGCACTGGCGCGAATTCCAATAGGGTGGACCTGCAGCAAAGAGGTAGGCAAGAAAGCCCCCCCTCCCCCCCTCGTATCGTGTTCTTATGTTGTTTCTCGCCGGCCATATAATCGTTTCTTGAATGGGCAGATGTTGGTCAGGTGCCTTTTCTAGTTGTAAGATGATCACGAGTTCTCGACAGTAAGGCAAGAACGAACCTGACGAGGGCGGCGACTCCGAGGTAAGATTCCCTACACCTACATCCTAATCCTCTTCTCCCCTTTAGATCCTGATTTGATCCGGCATGCTCATCTAAGTAGATGTTTCTCATTTATCTTCATCTTTCCATGTTGTGGAAGTGGGGTAGGTTAATTCAAGACTATCGAGATCTGTTGTGATTTGCTAATCTTCCGTGCTTGCAATACCTGGTTCCAGTTGGGACAGAAGGATCTTGTGGGTTATTGTCCCCTGCTTCCATGTCTTTTTAATTTCACTTTTTTGCACATGTATATGCACTATGATTTCCCCTTTTATTGTAATATAAGTCAATTGAAAGGGGGTGCAGTTATATAGATTGTATATTTCTCTTTGGCTTTGGTAGCACCATGTTTAAGGAAACATAACAGTTATTCTGTGCTTACCCTGTACACTAGTTTGCAGTATCTTTAATTTTGTAAAATATGATTTCCCACACCAGATGTGTGTATATATTGGGCTATCTTTATGCATAACCTTGGTATCTAATAGGCACAGGCTCCTTCAGTTTAGCTATCCTTCCCTTTCCCCCTTCCCATTATTTCTTGCCTGAACTGGTCTGGTAACTCAAGGAGTGTTAGCTATAGATTTGTGCTGAATCTTAAGTGTAGATGCTTTAAGTGGTAACTTAATTGCATATGTAAGTGTAATCTTGGCTCAGCTTTAATTTGGAAAACAGTCCTTTCTTGACAACCACCTTGCTCGAACAATATTCTGGTGCTTATTATGGCGTAGTTTGGGCCTGTCATTATGTTATTATTATGGTCGTCTAACAACTACCTCCCTAGAACAACCCTTCTAACTGTATCATTTGATGTAAGAAAAGAATGGCTGATGATTATGGACGCTCATTTGATATGTGCAGATGCGAGTCTATCCTTCAGTTTTCATTTATTTTTGGTTGTGGTCATTTCGGCATTGCAACTGGTGAATGTTCTACCATCATTTTTTGGAAATTCCCTTCTGATCTGAAATCCTTTGTTTAGTAGGTCACTTTGTGAAAGGATCAACACTTGGCCTAGAGGGGGGGGTGAATAGGCGTTCCTGAAAATTATCACAAATAACTCCACGAAATGTCAGACAACCGTAAATTTACGGTAGCCACCGGAAATTTACGGTAGGCACCGTAAATTTCCGCCTACTACCGTAGATTTACGGTAAACCTCGCCCAACACAAATCAAGCTAGATTCTCGTAATGCAACAACAATTTATATAAAACAAATGGTTGTATATGATGAACTGAAATATCTAAAAGTTCAAGCACCACTAGCAACCTCACAAGTGGATAGATCGAGACAATATAAGCAAGGGAGAGCTAGAACAATATGAGCACTATGAACAAGAAGAACAACAACGAGAGACACAAGATTTAACCCGAAGTTCACTCCACAAAGGAGCTACGTCTCCGTTGAGGGCCTACGTAAGGCAGGCTTATCAACACCAAGCCACTTTCCTCGTCTTAGTCACCACGAAGGAGCTAAGAGCACTTACTATGAAATCCACGAAGGATTGGGCAATACAAACTTACAAGGCGAATCCACAAACTTACTCGGATGCTCTTGGTGACGCCTAACCGTCTAGGGAATGAATTCCCAAGAGTAACAAACAAGAATCCGAGAACCACGAACCTGATGCTCAAGAGAGGGAATGAATGAGGCTTGGATTACTTAGCTCAAGTCCCTCAACCAACACACCACCGCAACTTGGAAATTGAAGCAAGGGGTGTTGGGAGAGCTCTTGGAGGCTTGGAAAGTGTCAGGGTTCGTCAATGTGGCCAAGAGAGCCGGTATGAGTGAAGTGGGTGGGTATATATAGCTCTCTCATAAATGTGACCGTTGGGGATGAGGTATACCGTAAATTTACGGTAAACATACCGTAAATGTACGTCGCATTAGGCGTAGTTTTGCACAGTGCACCGTAGATTTACGGCGTAGATCTAGATAAGTCAACTCAGCCCGGATTTACGGTAGTTCACCGGAAATTTCCGGTGATCACCGTAAATTTACGGTGGGTACCATAAATTTACGGTAGATACTGGATTTCTCTCATTTTGAAGTGTCTGGCTGATTTGGCTTTGGTGTGTATTTGAGGATGTGTTTGAGCATCAAAGTCACATGATAGCACGATCACTTGTCCCTCTTGATAGTACGGTGGTCCTATACTCAAATTCAAACCATAAAATAGATTTTAAATCCTTCAAGATCTTCCATCAAAGCTTATATAGGAGTTGGTCACCATACTTTCACATATCCTTTTCTTTTCTTTTTGATTTACACCTGCATATCTCATTCAAAGCATTGTATCCAAGTTTCTATTGTCATTAATCACCAAAATTGATTAAATGCCTAGATGCACTTTCAATCTCCCCCTTTTTGGTGATTGTTGACAATATAAACTTTATCTCACAATGATAATAATAAGCAACGAGCATTGAATCTTAAGAAATTTCCGAAGGACTCCCCCTAAATATGTGCATATCAACTTTTAGAAGCCTCAACATGCTTGTGCACATAATTAGCAAAAGTACCTCAGAAAAGTCACAAATAATGGCCCAAAAGGGTAGTAACAACTGAATGCATATGGCATGGCATATCACAAAGAGTAGAGAAGTATGCGCAGTAGGTTCATCGTAAATTTACGGTAATCCCACCGTAAATTTCCGTCGCATTAGCCGGAAATTTACGGTAGTTACCGTAAATTTACGGTGATCGTCTGACAAAAAGAAAACAAGTCACCAATCAACATATATCAAGTCTATCACAACCATAATAAGATAAATAGCAGTTTAACAAGCCTAAGTTAAAGCCCACACACCATCATACAATCAAACTTAGTTTAGTAGCACACGTGCGAGGAAATTAAGATACACTGATGAGAGACATAAAGTTCTTTTCCCCCTTTGGCAACAAACACCAAAAAGAAAAGATGATGGCAGCAGGAAGCAGGTCATCGTCATCATGGAGTGGTCTCATCATCTTCACTATCAACCCCATCATCATCGTCGTCAGTGTAGACGCCATCGCCCTTGTACACTTCTTCTTCTTCATCGGATTCAATCTCTTGGGTGCGACGAGTGGAGCGACGAGGACGACGAGAGGAAGTGCGAACATCAGCAGCAGGAGATGGAGAGGGAACATGCTCCTCACTCTCAAAATCTGAGCAAGGATCTTCAAAAGTTGGAGGCTCACGGATGGGAGTGTGGGAGCCCAGCGTGTACTTGAAGCTCTTTAATGCCCTTTTGTGCCTTGTTGATCTCAATTGCATTACTCTTGCATAGCTGAAAGATAGCTTTGAACGCCCTCATGACTTTGCCTTTCTTAGGACGAGAGGAGGAGGGACCATAAGTGGGAGCACCGCCCATAGTGCTTGCAGCAGCAGCAGCGGCAGCTCGAGACGCTTCAGCTTGAGCCCTTCGTCCACTCTTGGACACTCTAATGGTACGAGGAGGAGGGGACTCTCTTCTCTTTTGCATAACCTGAAGCCTCCGATGTTGGTGATCCTTGGGATAAATGGTTTTGGTCGTTGTCTCAATTAAAAACATCACATATGGAGCATAGGGGAGACAACGCTCAGAATCACAAGATGCCTCAATGATATCATTCCAAATAAAATCTGAGGCACTAAACAGCTCTCCACCCGGATGAAGGCGAGCAAGGACATTTTTGGTGTGAGCGAGTATGGAAGCACCATCCCCTTTCTTGACAGTAAGGGTGGCTCTGAGGATCTTGTTCATATAGTGGAAGTAAGGCAATAAGTGCTTGATGTATCCATTTGCTACTTTGCCCGGAGTGTACATGAATTGAATCTCATCGTTGCAAAGAGTGCAAGCATTGAAGATGGAGGGCTTTTCCCAATCATCCTTACCAAATCCAAGTAAGTGAGCAAAGTGACGGAAAGAGGCCTCATACCACACACCTTCGGTCATCCAAAATATTTTATTGCCATTGTTGGTGAAGTACAAGGTGGCGAAGAATTGCAACACTATCTCCTCATTCCAGTCATATTGAAATCCCATGAGATCATATAGGTTGTGTGCTTTGCAAATCTGAATACAAAGATCCCAATCCGGATTCTTTGCCTTCTCCATGTATTCCCAGTCAATCAACTATAGGCTCGGGGCGGGATAGAAGCACAGATAGATAGAAATCTGCTTGAAACTGAACATAGAAGCGGTAGTCGATAGACATGTCGTTGCCCTCAAGAAGCAGACTATAGTCCCTCCTCATGTTCCTACACTCCACGGCATGCTGTCGATAATTAATTGGGAGTCGAGGAGTAACACCATCAATACCAGTGATAGGAGGCCGCTTCTTAGGCATGTCATTCACTTGAGTGTACCCCGCTTGAACCACTGTGATTCTAGGAGGAGTGTTGGGATACACTAACTTGAGCCTTTCCGGATTGGCATATCCACCACAAGCAGTTGCATTTGCACGTGTCTGTGTCTCTTCTACCTCTTCTTCAGTATATACAGGGCCACGAGAGGAGCTAGTGCCCATGGTTGCCTTGCCCTTGCCTCGAATAGGTTGAGACTTGGTGCGACGAGGCGGGAGACGCTCACCACGTGCCACATTTGCTGTTTGTGGAGCAGGACTACGAGCAACGCGTGGTGGTTGAACCCTCCCTATTTGCTTCCTTGCACCGGACTTGACACAACCACTAGGCGTGGTTATGGTCCTAATTGGCTCAAGTGGGTTAGGAGGAGCATCATCATCTGATGGTGGAGAGGATCCAATGGATGCAACAGTGGCTGGACCAGCACTCGAGTCCGTGCGGGCTTTCTTCCTTCGTTGTATCACAATTTCGGCCACGATCTTCTTGGTAGCATTGGGGTCATTTGGATCCAAGGAAGCCATGAACACAGCTTGAAGAGAAGTAAACAAGGACATTGAAACCCAAAAACCAGAAGAAAAAGAAAGCATACTTAATAAAAAATGAGAATCGAGGAACCGATGCCTGTCTGTCGTAAATTTCCGGTGAGTTACCGGAAATTTACGGTAGGAACCGTAAATTTACGATAAACTCGACGGAAATTTCCGACAGACAGCCATCACCTCCTCGATTTGCATATTCAATCAAATACTCGATGAAAACCTATGGCATTTGGGATCTAGGCTGTAGATAGGTGATGGAACGACTCTTGCAAAGGGATTGAGCCTAAACAAGTCTAGAAAGAGAGATCGGGCATCCCTAGAGTTCATAACCAAGTTCATAACCAATCCTCATCGTAAATTTGCAATGTGCCTCATGAAATCCATGGAAAACAAATGATATTGCAAGGGAAACAACGTGGAAGCCTTTAGATAAGAACTACAAGATGTAACATTGAGATCCAGGACGAGATACCTTGAGTTGAAGCTTGGACCCGAGGATGAACAAGGAACAACAAGTCCTTAGCCCTTGATCAACCCTAGGAGCACCACCACTTCAAAACTTGGAGCTTTTTAGTGGTGGGATGGCAAAATCGTAATGGGAGAGAATGTGGTAGAGAGAGAGGCAGCAGTAACTTGAGATAGAAGAGAATGAGATAGGAAAGCTCGGGCTAGGGTAAAGAAGTGGTTAAAACCGCAGCTCACCGTAAATTTACGCCGTAGCCACCGGTGTGTGTCGAGAGACACATAAACCATCGTAAATTTCCGGTGAATACCGGAAACTTCCGTCGCATTAGCCGGAAATTTACGCCATTCATCGTAAATTTACGGTGAATTCCTGCAATATGCCCTGAGAAGAATTTGAGCCACCTAGATTAAGAAAAGTTGTGTGCCAACCAACTAGATATCTCCCCAATGTGTGACTAGACACAAATAATCAATGAGAACAATAGTCACATATGAGTTGACGGGATCAAAGGATCAAAATCCAAATCTTTTCAAAACAAAAGAACACATATAGGTTCGAAAATCTTTTACTTTCAAAAATCTATGCTATCATCACTCAAACATGTGCAATAAGTCAAGCCAAGTTACGAGAATCTAAGATATTTAGCTCACTCCTCAAGGAACAAAACCTTTGCTCATCAAGAGGCTTTGTGAAGATATCGGCTAATTGTTTTTCGGTTCCAACATGACATAGAGCGATATCTCCTTTGGTTTCATGATCTCTAAGAAAGTGATGCCTTATGTCAATGTGCTTGGTTCTTGAGTGTTGAACAGGGTTGTTGGCTAGTTTAATGGCACTCTCATTGTCACACAAGAGAGGGATATTTTTGAACTCACAACCAAAGTCACTCAAGGTTTGCCTCATCCAAAGTAGTTGAGCACAACAAGCACCGGCTGCAACATACTCGGCCTCGGCGGTGGATAGCGCAACGGAATTTTGTTTCTTAGAGCTCCATGACACCAAAGACCTACCAAGAAATTGGCAAGTCCCCGTTGTACTCTTCCGATCTACTTTGCAACCGGCATAATCCGAATCGGAGTAGCCAAGTAAATCAAAAGTGGAGCCTTTGGGATACCACAAGCCAAGGTTCGGAGTATGCACTAGATATCTAAAGATTCTCTTAACAGCCATCAAATGACATTCCTTGGGATTGACTTGAAATCTTGCACACATGCACACGCTAAGCATTATATCGGGCCTAGATGCACAAAGATAAAGCAAGGAGCCAATCATGGAGCGATATACCTTTTGATCGACGGGTTTACCTTCCTCATTGAGATCAAGATGACCATTCACGGGCATAGGAGTCTTGATGGGCTTAGCATTGGCCATGTCAAACTTCTTGAGCATATCACTTGTATATTTGGTTTGACATATGAACGTGCCATGCCTCAATTGCTTGATTTGAAATCCGAGAAAGAATTTCAATTCCCCCATCATTGACATCTCAAATCTCTTGGTCATTATCCTACTATACTCTTCACAAAATTTTTCATTAGTAGAACCAAAGATTATATCATCAACATAAATTTGACAAACAAACAAATCTTTGTCTATTTTCCTAGTGAAGAGAGTAGAATCGGCTTTGCCCATTACAAAGCCATTCTTGAGAAGAAAATCCTTGAGGCATTCATACCACGCTCTAGGTGTTTGCTTAAGCCCATAGAGCGCCTTATGGAGTTTGTAGACATGGTCGGGGTGCTTGGGGTCTTCAAATCCCGGTGGTTGTTCCACATATACTATCTCCCCAAGAGGCCCATTCAAAAATGCACTCTTCACATCCATTTGATACAACTTGAAGTTGTGATGAGATGCATAGGCCAAAAGGATACGAATTGACTCAAGCCTTGCCACCGGAGCATATGTCTCACCAAAATCAAGCCCTTCAATTTGAGTGAAGCCTTGAGCAACCAACCTAGCCTTGTTTCTTGTGACAATGCCATTTTCATCTTGTTTGTTCCGGAAAACCCACTTGGTGCCAATCACATTTTGCTTGGGTCTTGGGACCAACTCCCATACTTCATTTCTTGTGAAGTTGTTCAACTCTTCTTGCATTGCAATAACCCAATCCGCTTCTCCAAGAGCTTCTTCTACCTTGAGAGGTTTCAAAGAGGAGACAAACGAGTAAAATCCACAAAAATTTGCTAAACGTGAACGAGTGGTTACCCCTCTTTGGATGCTCCCTAGAATGTTGTCAACGGGATGATCCCGTTGAACACTTTGGTGAACTCTTGGATGTGAGAATGTTGATTGACGTTGGATGGGTCCATCATCATCTTCTTCATGATGTGACTCAACATCTTGAGCTTCTTCACCTTGAGCTCCCCCTTGATCATTGCCATGGTCATGATCGTCACCATAATCTTGGACTTGATCTTGTGATGAGCTTGGTGGTTCAACTCTTGTTGATGGTGATGGATCGATGTTGAACATGATTTCCGGATCTTGGTCTTGTTCTTCATCTTCATTTGGAAGCTCTTGAGGCTTTACTTCCCCTAAGCTCAAGTTCTTGATAGCTTGACTTGGCGAGACTTCATCTACAAGGTCATTTACAACTTGCTCTACTTGAGAGCCGTTTGATTCATCAAATTTTACGTCTACCGTGATCTCAACACAACTAGTGGTTTTGTTGAAAACACGGTAGGCGTGTTCGTTAGTACCATAACCAAGTAGAAAGCCTTCATCAACCTTAGGTGCAAACTTTGAGCTTTTGGCTTTCTTGTTAAGAATGTAACATTTGCAACCAAAGACTCGAAAGTAGTGCACCTTTGGTTTGTTACCGGTTAGTATCTCGTATGGAGTCTTGTTCAAATACTTTTGAAGATAGAGACGGTTAGTGGCATGACAAGCCGTGCTAACCGCCTCGGCCCAAAAGTTATCCGGGGTCTTGTACCCATCAAGCATGGTTCGTGCCATTTCAATCAAAGTCCGGTTCTTCCTCTCAACAATGCCATTTTGTTGAGGTGTGTATGGTGCGGAGAGCTCATGCTTGATTCCGTCTTCATCAAGAAACTCTTCAACATTGGTGTTCTTGAACTCCGTCCCATTGTCACTTCTTATATGCTTGATCTTCAACTCAAACTCATTTTGAGCTCTCTTAATGAATCTCTTGATGATTGTTTGAGCTTCACTCTTGTCTTGCAAAAAGAAAACCCATGTGAAGCGAGAAAAGTCATCTACAATGACAAGTCCATACTTGTTCCCGCCAATGCTAACATATGCAACCGGTCCAAATAGATCCATGTGAAGCAATTTGAGTGGTCTTGAGCTAGTCAAAATATTCTTGGGTGGATGTGGAGCACCAACTTGCTTCCCGGCTTGACAAGCACTACACAATCTATCTTTCTCAAACACGACATTTGTTAGTCCTAGAATGTGTTCATCCTTTTGAAGTTTGGCTAAGTTCCTCATCCCAACATGAGCTAGCCGGCGATGCCAAAGCCAACCCAAGCTAGATTTTGCCACTAAACAAGTTTTCGGTTCCACTTTACTAGTTGTGAAATCAACTAAGTAAAGCTTTCCCTTGAGTCGACCCATAAAAGCAATAGAGGAATTCTCCCTTCTTAGGATGCTCACACCCTCATTAGTAAAGAGACAATTGTAGCCCTTCTCACATAGTTGTGAGACCGACAACAAGTTGTATCCCAAAGAATCAACAAGATAAACATTGGAAAGAAATGAGTCTTGTGAGATAGCTATTTCACCTTGACCTATGACATCACCATGATTGTTGTCACCAAATGTGATCTTCTCAACGGGTGAGTCATACTCTTGTAGCTTTGCAAACATATTCTTTTCTCCGGTCATATGATTTGAACATCCACTATCCAACAACCACGAAGATCCACCGGAGGAATATGCCTACAAAACAAGTTTAAGCCTTGGACTTAGGTACCCAAAAGTGGTTGGGTCCTTGAGTGTTAGCTTTTGACATTTTAGGCACCCACACACTTCTCATCATCTTCCTAGTATGAGCACCTATATACTTTACCACCATCTTTCCATTTTGGTCCCAAGTGACCATATAGTCGATGGAATAGTTTGGCGATGGCTTGTGCTCAATAACCTTCTCTTCCTTCTTGGTCTTGATCATGAGATCTTGACTAGATGCTTTTGCCATTGGCAAGGGCTCCATGGACCTTACCATCCCATGAGCCGCATCCATTAGTTCACCTAGATTGGTCCCCTTGGTGAACAATGTCACATCACGACCTCTTATTTTCTTTGTCCCATTGGCCTTTCCACCTCGAGTGTATCCAAGCCCATCCTTGATAGTGCCATATCTACCGGCTTTATATGCCGGGTGGGTCTCGAATACACTCTTGCCCTTACCTTGGTCTTGGCCAATGGCATTGGTCAACTTTTGGATTTGAGCATCTTTAGCCTTGACTTCCTCCTCTAGCTTAGAAATGTTAGTTGCACAAGTATCTAAATCAACTTTATAACATCTTGAGCAACCTTCACTAGTAGAGACACTTGAGTCAAGAGTTGTTTTAGAGTTGTTCTTGGTACTTTCCCAAAGTGAGCTAAAATTGGCTTCTAGATCTTTATATTTAATCTCTAGGCTTGAATGCCTTTCTTGAAGCTCACTTTTAGCATTCTTTAGGTTAGTTAGAGAGTCATTTGTCAAAGACAATTCCTTTGACATCTTCTCCCGTGAGTCATTGGCATGAGATAACTCACAAGCCAATTTCTCAACCTTGAGTTTCTCCTCAACTAGAGCCTCTTCTAGGACAAGGTTTCTCTCCTTCTCAAGGATGATCAATTCTTCTTGCCTATCAAGAGACTCCTCTCTTTTCTCAACTTTCTCTATTAGTTTTTTAATAAATTTGTACCCATCTTTGCCGAACTTCTTTATCATGTTTTTCTCATGTTCGGCTTCTTCATTATCTAGATCATTTTCAATGTTCCTGGATGACAAGAGAGTGGATGAGAGAGGTGGTGTGGTGTCAAATACCTTAGTCCCTTGAGCCATGAGGCACATGGGAGCTTCGTCATCACTCTCATCGACGTCGTTGAAGAGTCGTGGAGTTGGCGTGGAAGCTTGGATGGCCCAAGTGGCCATTCCTTCATCACCGGAGTCATCACTTGATGAATCCCAACCTTCACCGACGTGGGCGCTTCCAAATCTTTTCTTGTACTCTCGACTCTTCTCCTTGTATTTCTTGTCTTTGTCACCGGTCTTGTCCTTGGACTTCTTGTCATCCTTGTCATTCTTCTTGCGGGGACAATCGGCAATGTAGTGACCTTTCTCCCCACACTCATAGCATCTTCGTTGAGAGAAGCTCTTCTTTTCACCTTTTGTCTTCATGAATCTCTTGAAGTTCCTAACCATCATAGCGGTTTCTTCATCGGTGCTCTCATGGTCGTTTGAATCTTCATTCTTCTTGGAAGTTGAGGTCTTCTCATTTGACTCAACTTTCTTGCTTGGTTCGGCCTTGAGAGCTATGGTCTTGACTTCGGTTTGTTGTATTGACCTTGTCACATCCAAGCTATTCATCTCATGATATTGCAACTTGTTGAATAGCTCCATGGTTACCATTGTCTTGAACTTGTCACTTTCTCTAATCATTGTGGCAAGCATTGGGTTCTTGGGTGCGTATGCTCTAAGCAATTTCTTTGTGACCTTGCTCTCGCCCCAATCATTGCTTCCAAGCATTCTAATTTTGGTGACAAGAAGCTTCAATCGATCATACATCTCTTGCAAAGTTTCATCCTTCTTCATGACAAAAGCTTCTAGTTCTCCTTGTAAGAGATCTACCTTCCCTTCCTTGACCTCATCCGATCCTTCATGCGCCATTTGAAGAGTGTCCCATAGCTCCTTGGCACTATCGATTCCTCTAATCTTGTTGTACTCATAAGAGCTTAGAGCACTCCTAAGCACGGTCACGGCTTGAGAGTTGCGGAAGATGCCGTACTCTTGTTCTCGACTTGGCGTTGCACTCTTGTCGACACCTATTTTCACAATAGTCCAAAGAGATGGATGAAGACCATGCAAGTAAACTTTCATATCATCGCTCCACCGGGCATAGTCAATCCCATTGAATTTGGGGACTTTGCCCATTGGAACGGATGAGAAATTAAGACTAGAAGGGTCGAAAGATTTGTTAGAAGAGGATGTCTCATATCGATAAGACACCGAGTGAAGTTCGACGAGGGCGTCTCTTTCTCGTATCATCTTCTTGAGAAGCTTTTGCGCCTTTCTTTCGGCCTTCTCCTTAATCTTCTTCCTTATCTTCTCCCTTCTTTGTTTCTTCTTTTCTTGTTCATCCAAGCTCTCATCAACTTCGCTAATGTTGAATTCATCATCGCTTGAGCTTGACTCAACGGGCGTCGGATGTTTATCTTTATGAGCGGAAGTCATCTCGGATCCATCTCCCGCACCGGCCATAGTGTTTTTCCCTTAGCGGTTAAGCCTAAATAAGGGATTAGGCTCTGATACCAATTGAAAGGATCAACACTTGGCCTAGAGGGGGGGTGAATAGGCGTTCCTGAAAATTATCACAAATAACTCCACGAAATGTCAGACAACCGTAAATTTATGGTAGCCACCGGAAATTTATGGTAGGCACCGTAAATTTCCGCCTACTACCGTAGATTTACGGTAAACCTCGCCTAACACAAATCAAGCTAGATTCTCGTAATGCAACAACAATTTATATAAAACAAATGGTTGTATATGATGAACTGAAATATCTAAAAGTTCAAGCACCACTAGCAACCTCACAAGTGGATAGATCGAGACAATATAAGCAAGGGAGAGCTAGAACAATATGAGCACTATGAACAAGAAGAACAACAACGAGAGACACAAGATTTAACCCGAAGTTCACTCCACAAAGGAGCTACGTCTCCGTTGAGGGCCTACGTAAGGCGGGCTTATCAACACCAAGCCACTTTCCTCGTCTTAGTCACCACGAAGGAGCTAAGAGCACTTACTATGAAATCCACGAAGGATTGGGCAATACAAACTTCCAAGGCGAATCCACAAACTTACTCGGATGCTCTTGGTGACGCCTAACCGTCTAGGGAATGAATTCCCAAGAGTAACAAACAAGAATCCGAGAACCACGAACTTGATGCTCAAGAGAGGGAATGAATGAGGCTTGGATTACTTAGCTCAAGTCCCTCAACCAACACACCACCGCAACTTGGAAATCGAAGCAAGGGGTGTTGGGAGAGCTCTTGGAGGCTTGGAAAGTGTCAGGGTTCGTCAATGTGGCCAAGAGAGCCGGTATGAGTGAAGTGGGTGGGTATATATAGCTCTCTCATAAATGTGACCGTTGGGGACGAGGTATACCGTAAATTTACGGTAAACATACCGTAAATGTACGTCGCATTAGGCGTAGTTTTGCACAGTGCACCGTAGATTTACGGCGTAGATCTAGATAAGTCAACTCAGCCCGGATTTACGGTAGTTCACCGGAAATTTCCGGTGATCACCGTAAATTTACGGTACCCACCGTAAATTTACGGTAGATACTGGATTTCTCTCATTTTGAAGTGTCTGGCTGATTTGGCTTTGGTGTGTATTTGAGGATGTGTTTGAGCATCAAAGTCACATGATAGCACGATCACTTGTCCCTCTTGATAGTACGGTGGTCCTATACTCAAATTCAAACCATAAAATAGATTTTAAATCCTTCAAGATCTTCCATCAAAGCTTATATAGGAGTTGGTCACCATACTTTCACATATCCTTTTCTTTTCTTTTTGATTTACACCTGCATATCTCATTCAAAGCATTATATCCAAGTTTCTATTGTCATTAATCACCAAAATTGATTAAATGCCTAGATGCACTTTCACTTTGGATTTTGCAGCAACATATTAAGTCTGGCTTGAATTGTTTCAGTGGATATAAAGAAGTATGGTCTGTAGTCTGTACCTAATGCTTTGTTTATTGTGTCCAATGCAGATTCTTGCATATGTTTGTATGCAAACCATTTAACCCTAAACTAATCTTTCCCTAATCTAAAATGTATTGTAGTAGTTGCCTTGGTAATCACATATGGTTTGGGTTATGTTGTTTGATGTGTGGTTGATAATATCAAAGACTTCTGCTAAAGTGAGGTTGGTAATGTGTATAGATGTATATTCACTTATGGTTGAACATTATCGTTATTTTGCAGGTATTTTAACAAATGCATATTTTATTGACAAAAACTTAGCAAATTGTGTTGGGATTCCCATCATTCATATCCTTTAGTTAGCATAACTGATTGGGTCGTGTTCATCAGAAATTCCTTGTGTGGCTTACCTGAAGCTATCCATGTTTATTCGAGTGCTTTACCCTTATATGCTGTGTTTATTTGTTATGTAGTGTTTTTGCGAGATGTCTAGATGGTTTTCACATTTAGCAACCTCTTGCAAGCTGAATCTTTAGTTGGACTTACTCTGCAGAAATGTATGTCAGCCTCAGCAGGAGCAGCAGCTTTGAGAGCATGGGAATTTTTTCACTGGACGTACACTGGGCTCCATAGTTTTTGCTGTTGGTGGCATCTGTCTACTGGTTTTGGTCCCTGGCTTTTTGCTGTTATATTGGTGGCCTCATGGCAACACTGGCTTCTTAGTGGATCATGGAGTTGCCAATTCTATCTCTGGTCGTTCGATCAACCTAGTGATACAGGAATGTCTAATGGAAGGTACATTGCCTAGAGGCAAAATACTTGATAGAGGCAAAATATCAATCAACCTAGTGATACAGGAAGGTTTGTATTTCTGCAATCCTTTCTTTTGCCATCTCACTCATGTATCTTTCCTGAGTTTATTTCACTACCATGTTTAGGA